>CP114860.1:0-10000000 GCA_029959215.1 Tricholoma bakamatsutake
CCCTAACCCTAACCCTAACCCTAACCCTAACCCTAACCCTAACCCTAACCCTAACCCTAACCCTAATCACTTTATAGCTTAAAGTGGTGAACCTAAACCCTAACCGTGAGTCTTAATACTTAATCGTATTAAAAAATCAGTAGGATAACTAATTATACTTTAGCTAACCCGAACCCTAACTCCGAACCCTAACTAGGAACCCTAACACGGACCCTAACTAAGGTTTGTACTAACCACCGGCGTCGGATGCCGGACTATGGTGAGAAGGGTCCTAACCCTAACGTGGGGTTAACCCCAACGTGGGGTTTATTTGGGATACAGCAACATAAGCCTGGCTTATAAGTATTTTTCTTATCTGCTTATCTTTCTAAATTTAGACCTCTTACTAAGAGTGTTCTATATTTGGAAGATTGGTCATAGACCTTGGTAAGCGTCTTATCAATCTGATTACTGATCACTGTTTATAAGCGACGATGCGATATGATACCATAATGGCATCATCGTTTGTCATGCTGTTAGTAATATGACAGCGCGAGAATATTGGACCTGAAGAGCTTATAAAAGCGAAACAGGATGCACTAGGATTTCCCCAGTGCCTGTCGTCCTCTTCTTGCATACACTCTTCTGTAGGTTGTAGAATACACCTCCCTAACCCTAACCCTAACCCTTCGCTCGGCAGGCTCGTCCACCCTAACCCTAACCCTAACCCTAACTACCCTAACCCTAACGTGGACGCCCGCCGGCGTTCCTTGGGTTAAGTTAGGCCTGTGGGAAACGTTGCCCCCACAGTAGAGGCTTAGTAATAAGAAGAGTATTTAGACGTGATCTAATCAATCGCATACTCCTATAGTAGATCACGTGACTTACCCACGACTATAACACTGATACAGTGGCACCGTGAGGTCATGTTACCCATTAGTAGCGGCATTACCTTAAGTGGTTAGCCGTTGGTTAGCGCCCAGGCGACTATGGCGCGCGTTGAACGGCCTTACGCTTAAGTGCGTTCGGTTAACCGCGTCCGTGGAAAAACCATGATGGCGACGGGTCGGACCGTGCAAATTAGCCCATGGGAACCAGCTTGCCAACTATAGCGAAAGGGACTGATAGGCCCCACTCGTCGCCCCGCACCGCGAGGTGATCGGGCCGGAAGCGATTCGGCGAAAAAGTCATATGCACTGTTATCAGTCAGCTATCAGTCGGCCTCGGCTAGATTAATCATCTAACCAAGGTATCGGATAATCTTCGGATCTATCCGGATAAGGTGCCGTTCCGGCACCTTATCGGATAATCACATGTTTCTACTATAAAAGGAAATTGTATGCTTCTATGTACGGATAAAGGTCGGACTTTATTCGGCGTTCGAAGTTTCTGTGGGCGCATTAGGGAGATTCGTCGCACGAACGCTACTGCGGACCCGGCCCTACGGGCTCGGGGACCTAGGTGGTCAGTAAGGCTGCGCCTCATGGCGTAAGAGTCTCAGGCCTAATCCACAGGCTTGGAGCGTGCTGTCGCACGCGCTCGAACGTATCGAACCCCTTGGCCTCTGGGGTATAAAAGGCCAGGCAGAAAACTGAGGAGAGCATAGCTCGAAATCCGCCCCGGACTCACTTGAGTACGGCGCATTTTTTCTGTCTTTCTCTCCACACGTAATTAGTCCTCGCCTGCCTCGCTTCGCTCGGCAGGCTCGTCCACCCTAACCTGTTACATTTTTACATACATTTCTTTTTCCCGCACTTTTTTGCGCTCGTCGTCGTCCGTAACGCTAAAAACGTAGTACGACTCTGTGTAGCATGCCTTTCTTCACGTCGATTACTGGTGGGCGACAGTCGTCCCCAGCGCCTGTGGCGGGTCCCTCCCGCCTCGGTGCATCGGCGGTGCGTTTTACACGTGCCCCCACAAATCCGGTGTCAACCGGTGCCTTGTTCCACGCTGCCAAGCAAGGAACGGAGGACGCCCGAGCGGCGGTGGTTGCGAGCGCCACCTCGCTATCGGATATAATAAGCGTCATCCCTAACGCGTACTCCGTTACGCTTAGTAGGCCCTTGCGAGAACTTTACGAACTCGCTGAGAAATGTGTCGGCGTCTCTACGTCGCTCGACAACCTGCGCCGCCATGAGGCCGCGGGTACGTGGCCCCCTTTCATTTTGGGGCTCCATTTCCCTAAGGTTGAAGTGACGCGGGAATTCCAAGCAACGAATCCCGCCTCCTTAGTGGCCATGCGTACGGCCTGGGAGAACTTCCGCACTGAGTCTCTAAAGGAGGCAATAGGTGTGAAAGTGGAGGAACAAAAGTACCTCCGGTCACTGATCGAGCCTGAGCACTACCTGCCGCCTCTAGGCAAGGTTGTGGCGGACAGATTTGACGAAGTCAAGTCTACCGTCAAGTTCCCCGTCTGGAAACAGAGCGGGGGGCAGACTACGCTCGAAAGATTCCTCCCGTCGAATCAGGCGCAAGCCGAATTCGACCGTCTGATCACGGATCTCCCTCAGATCTGTGGTCGCATCATTCTCCTGGCAGACAACCGCTATCAGGCGGAGAAGCTAAGGAGGGAGGAAAAGGCTCGATTAAAAGCCGACGCGGACGTTGAGATGGGTGATATTCCCACGTCCACCACCGCCATCTCCGACTATGTGGAGAAAAAGGTGGCGTCGGCCTTAAAGAAGCTGACCGTGACGGTGAGTTCGGATCATTATGATACAGTCTCACATTACACTAATCCAAACTCGGTAGGGAAAAGGCTCCGTGCAGAAGCCTCCCAAGAAAGCCGGAAAAGGAGGCGGTCAGAAGGCCAAAGCGACGGTAACGGGAAAGTCGAAGAAGCCGGGGAAGCCGAAAGGCAACCCCAAGAACAAGAAATCGAACGGTGGACGAAAATCATAGATTCGTCCACCCTCAGGTATGAGCATCCAGCATCTTATCCTGATGAGATCTTACTGATCCCACGACCTCTTGCAGTACGCTTACTCCTCCGCCACGTCTCTCCGGAATATTTGGAGATGTCGAGGTTTAGAGCGGGGGTTCACTTGGGTCCGGGGGTTAATGCCCCCTATTTTATATTAACAAATGTATCTGCTGGCGCGCGCTATCTTTTTAAGATAGCGCCTTCGTTAAATAAAATCCGCTTGGCTTATGATGACTTTTGTGACCGTCTTAGATGGAGACTTTATTGGTTACATAAGGAGCTAAGCGGGGAAATCCAAGAACGTCCCTATGAACCAGACTATGAAGTCCCACACGAACGTAATCGGTGTGACTTCAAAATAGACTACGTCGAAGACGGCTTAACGAAAGGATGGGAGTACATTTACAGCTCCGCACCTTCGGTTGAGCATCGAAACAGGTCCACGCCGGAAATGGTGGATGCGAAGGCCGTCTTCGAATTCCTCGAGAAAAACGACTATCTCGTTCTTCCCACGGATAAAAACCTCGGTCAATGTCTTGTCACCCGGCAATGGTTTATAGACGAAACTGCTAAACTGTTATCTGACACCGCTTCTTATCATGAAGTTGAAACAGAAAAAGCAAAGGAGATCTTAGACTCCCAACGACTTAGAATGCTGAATATAGCTAATGAAGCCATTACGTTCTTCAACCACGAACAACTCAGCAAATTCTTGCGGCACTTGATTCCCGACGGGAATAGTCCAGAGTACGTGCTTCCCAAATTCTATGGAATCCCAAAAATCCATAAGAATCCTATGAGAATGCGCCCAATCGTACCCTGTCACCTGGCTATGCAAAACCCCGCGGCTAAGTACGTGTCTAAGACTCTCAAACCAGTCATCGAGAAGCTGCCATTTACTATTAAGGGTAGTAAAGATATGGCGATGAAACTGGCAAATCTGGTCATTGACCCGAGACGCAAATTCTTTTTAGTAGGATTTGATTTAGTAGCCTTTTATACTAATATCGACGTCCAATTCTGCATGCAAGCATGCAAACAATACTATAAAGACGTGTGCAAACCTTCTATAGCTGAGTTGGCATTCTTTATGCACTGTATGCGCGCCTCGTTCTTAAACCTCATATTTGAGTTCGACGGTAAAGTTTACGAGCAAATTAAAGGCATTGCTATGGGGGTAGCTTCATCCCCCGACGGCGCCAATATATTTGCATCCGTTCATGAGGAGAGTTTCCTTTTAGGAGACCAACTTTACGGTCGTCGCATTCCCTTCTATGGGAGATATATCGACGATGGTTTTATGGTTATTTACGCAGAGACAGGCGATGAAGCACTTGCTTACGCCCAGTCGTTAGTTAAATTTCCAGGCCTCGAACTTACATGGGAAGTTTCTGGAAAAAGTTTAAACTTTTTAGATCTAATGATTTACATTGATCCGATTTGGAACCGGATCGAATGGAAACCATTCCGCAAGGCCAGAAACAACCTAGAACGAATCCCATTCGCATCTCATCACCCCATCGACGTAAAGCGTGGGACTTTCTTTGGGGAGATGTCACGTATGGCTATTCTCTGCAGTTCATCTGCCAACTATATCGATGCTTTGAGTGATCTTGCAAAGATATATATAGCACGAGGATATCCACACCGTTTGGTAAAAAAGTGGTTAAAGGAAAATTCCGCTAAGAGATGGCATGCTCGCAAAGTCGAGAAAAAGCCTGTGGTAGCAGGTACGGGGGACCGTAAACTCTTAGTCCTTAAATCCACCTTCAATCCAGTTTGGGAGGAGTTCAACTTTCATGAGATGGCAAATATCATCATGAATCAATGGTCCATTCAGATTTCTGCTCGGAAATCAAGATGGACACGACTTTGGGACTCAGGTCCAGTAGACGAACCCATTGAGCGAGTTGTTGCAGGTGAAAGCCAAGCGACTGGGCCAATGAGTAGTTCAGGGTCTATTGCAAACCTGTCTCAGTCCGCCAACTTAGTAGGGCCAGGCGATCCCTCTCCGGAGGTTGACAGTCATGGTGACCGAACAGATGGTGTCCAGGACGGGCGAGCGACGGGCTCAAGTGACGAAATTTGGTTACACGAACTGAAGCGTTTGCCCCGCTCTGCGAGCATGGAAGTAGTCAAAAAACTTGACATCTCAAAGCTCGGATTCACTGATGCCAAGTGGCTAGTATCTCGTAGACGAACTCGTTCGTTTGCTGACTTACTAAACCAACTCAAACGGAATGCCCTTAATGAACATACCGTTTTGCCATCTATCTGGAGCTTGGGGGCCGAAAGGTTTCCCCTCGCCGAAGATTCCGCGGATCAGGACCAGTCTTGGTTCGCGGACTTGGAAGAAGAGTGATTGCATAGTAAAACGTAATATTTATACTCTTTAGGGAGTGGTTCAAACCCAAACCCTAACTCTAACCCTAACTACCCTAACCCTAACGTGGACGCCCGCCGGCGTTCCTTGGGTTAAGTTAGGCCTGTGGGAAACGTTGCCCCCACAGTAGAGGCTTAGTAATAAGAAGAGTATTTAGACGTGATCTAATCAATCGCATACTCCTATAGTAGATCACGTGACTTACCCACGACTATAACACTGATACAGTGGCACCGTGAGGTCATGTTACCCATTAGTAGCGGCATTACCTTAAGTGGTTAGCCGTTGGTTAGCGCCCAGGCGACTATGGCGCGCGTTGAACGGCCTTACGCTTAAGTGCGTTCGGTTAACCGCGTCCGTGGAAAAACCATGATGGCGACGGGTCGGACCGTGCAAATTAGCCCATGGGAACCAGCTTGCCAACTATAGCGAAAGGGACTGATAGGCCCCACTCGTCGCCCCGCACCGCGAGGTGATCGGGCCGGAAGCGATTCGGCGAAAAAGTCATATGCACTGTTATCAGTCAGCTATCAGTCGGCCTCGGCTAGATTAATCATCTAACCAAGGTATCGGATAATCTTCGGATCTATCCGGATAAGGTGCCGTTCCGGCACCTTATCGGATAATCACATGTTTCTACTATAAAAGGAAATTGTATGCTTCTATGTACGGATAAAGGTCGGACTTTATTCGGCGTTCGAAGTTTCTGTGGGCGCATTAGGGAGATTCGTCGCACGAACGCTACTGCGGACCCGGCCCTACGGGCTCGGGGACCTAGGTGGTCAGTAAGGCTGCGCCTCATGGCGTAAGAGTCTCAGGCCTAATCCACAGGCTTGGAGCGTGCTGTCGCACGCGCTCGAACGTATCGAACCCCTTGGCCTCTGGGGTATAAAAGGCCAGGCAGAAAACCCCTAACCCTAACCCTAACCCTAACCCTATCCCTAACCCTAACCCTAACCCTAACCCTAACCCTAACCCTAACCCTAACCCTAACCCTAACCCTAACCCTAACCCTAACCCTAACCCTAACCCTAACCCTAACCCTAACCCTAACCCTAGGCCTGTGGGAAACGTTGCCCCCACAGTAGAGGCTTAGTAATAAGGAGAGTATTTAGACGTGATCTAATCAATCGCATACTCCTATAGTAGATCACGTGACTTACCCACGACTATAACACTGATACAGTGGCACCGTGGAGTCATGTTACCCATTAGTAGCGGCATTACCTTAATTGGTTAGCCGTTGGTTAGCGCCCAGGCGACTATGGCGCGCGTTGAACGGCCTTACGCTTAAGTGCGTTCGGTTAACCGCGTCCGTGGAAAAACCATGATGGCGACGGGTCGGACCGTGCAAATTAGCCCATGGGAACCAGCTTGCCAACTATAGCGAAAGGGACTGATAGACCCCACTCGTCGCCCCGCACCGCGAGGTGATCGGGCCGGAAGCGATTCGGCGAAAAAGTCATATGCACTGTTATCAGTCAGCTATCAGTCGGCCTCGGCTAGATTAATCATCTATCCGAGGTATCGGATAATCTTCGGATCTATCCGGATAAGATGCCGTTCCGGCATCTTATCGGATATTCACATGTTTCTACTATAAAAGGAAATTGTATGCTTCTATGTACGGATAAAGGTCGGACTTTATTCGGCGTTTGTAGTTTCTGTGGGCGCATTAGGGAGATTCGTCGCACGAACACTACTGCGGACCCGGCCCTACGGGCTCGGGGACCTAGGTGGTTAGTAAGGCTGCGCCTCATGGCGTAAGAGTCTCAGGCCTAATCCACAGGCAAAGAGCGTGCTATCGCACGCGCTCAAACGCATCGAACCCCTTAGCCTCTGGGGTATAAAAGGCCAGGCAGAAAACTGAGGAGAGCATAGCTCGAAATCCGCTCTGGACTCACTTTTAGTACAGCGCATTTTTTCTGTCTTTCTCTCCACACGTAAATAGTCCTCGCCTGCCTCGCTTCGCTCGGCAGGCTCGTCCACCCTAACCCTAACCCTAACCCTAACCAAAACGAACAAGGGGATCGGTTCAAAGCAAACAAGTGTAAGCAAATGACGCACAAAGGAAACGCAACTTCTGAGAGTTGCGTTTCCTTCGTGCGTCATTCATTTACACTTGTTTACACTGCTGAATTAGTTAGTTGGTTCGATCATAAAAGAACTTTACCATACATGACAAGTCTACATTAATGAGGTCAACGATGTAGGTAGGCGGCAATGCTGATGTTACCCAAGCGAAGGGACCATGGGCGTAGGAACTGAGTGCGGAGGAAAAGAAACCCAATTCGGCAGTGTAAACAAGTGTTCGAACTGTGCGTGCAACCGTTATTCGTACAGTGCGTATGTGCACCATTCGAACACGTTCGAGCTGTGCATGTAACCGTTATTCGAACAGGTTCGAACAGTGCGTTTGTGCGCCATTCGAACATGTTCGAACAGCGCATGTAAGCACGATTTGAACAGGTTTGAACGATGCATGTAACCATTATTCGTACAGTGCGTATGTGCGCCATTTGAACAGGTTTGAACAGCGCATGTAAGCACGATTCAAAAAGGTTAGTTTAAGAACAACTGTGTCATGTAATAACTGGCGCATTTACTAAATATGTGCGCCAGCCAATGACGTTCGACTGGCGCATTTAATAAAGCCATAATTAAGTGCACCATTGAATAACGTTCGGCTGGCGCATTTCATATAATTGCGCCATTGAATATCGTGCGCGGGTCGATGCCACCCGAACGGCGCACTGCGAGACTGCTGGGACTCATTCATGGGTGTGCTTAGCACACTTATATTCAACAACTTATTTTGTGTTATAAATTTCCCTCCCCATTCCCAGCCCATAACCCTCGCCCAATGCTTTAAAGATCGTATAGTTATTCAGCAGTGTAAACAAATGACGTACGAATGAAACGCAACCTCTGAAAGTTGCGTTTCATTCGTGCGTCATTTGTTTACACTTATTTACACATTGTGAACAGCTAAGCTGATCAATTTGCCATAGCGCCTTGAATAAATTGTATTAAATACTGGAAATATTTGACCACGTAGGTAAGTTCCTAAAGCCAAGGGGTCCTCTGCCAACACTAAGCTATCCAATTAGTCTTTGAAATGATATTGACCAGCTCAAAAAATGGATCAAACTTTGAGGTGTTTTGTGAGTCGGTCAATATCTCGATGCGGGCTGCACGGATAGCCTAGCAAGGGCAGATGACCCCTGCCATGAAGAGTATCTCTCTGGTCAAATATTAACAAGGCTCTATCCCCACCAGGTTCAGCCGTTAACAACAATAATTACTGGTGTATTCTTGAGTTAGGCATCTGGGACGCCCGATACACGCCTGGGGTTTTCTCTAAGTGCAAGTGACTTACAATGGAGTGTATTGTTGTGTCAGGCATCCCAGACGCCCGATGCAGCACTAAGGCATCGCTCAAGGTATATGCAGCAGCATGCCATGCCCGCAGCCGTCTGTGAGTCCTCATACAAAACCAGCGACGAAGTTTGCATCCGGTAACCCGGTACACAAGCAAGGGCGATCGGCGGAGGCCGAACAATCCGTAAAGAGGATGTCAGTAAGCAGACGTCAACAACGCGAGCATTTTCTCCGATGCTCTTCGATCCCTCCTTGAACTTGTGCATACTCGTTTTCCAGATGCACCCCCTATTCTTTATTAAAGTTCAGACTTTTCTGCCATGCACCCTGTGACCATTACAATTGGGCCTTGGAAATCAAGCTCAGAAAGGACCGTCACTGCTTTCAAGAATGCTACCAAAGCTAAAGGACATTCCCCTGGACGTTGATGCTAAATTATTTATCCTATGAAAAGATTACATTCCTTGGCATGGAAACCTCACGAGCTGCTCAATCTGGATTATGGCAAGTCATTGAAACTCTTGAATTGTGGGCCTTGGTTCATCATCATCATCTGCCTATTTTACAACTACAGGTTCATGTTTTCTGGTTAATCTCCTATGCTACTCTCCGTCTCCTCTCATAGCGGTTTAGGGCAATGCGATTCTTTTATCACTACCCATGACCACACATTCCCCACCTTTCCCTGCTGAAGTCTCATTCTGTCATTTTACAGACTATCCTTACCTGACCTCCTGGGATTTTGATGACCTGAACTAGGACCTACCAGGGCTCTCTTTGCCCCTCCATGCTGGGGCCACCTGAACTAGGACCTACCAGGGCTCTCTTTGCCCCTCCATGCTGGGGCCACCTGTAATAGCATGAGCTGCTTTACTTGGGATGGGGCATGCCAGACATATGGCAAACATGGGGGATGCCAAACCATCCACACCTGATGGTATGAATTCCTCGCTCCATACTTTCCTGCTAATTAACTGTCTCCAACTTAGAACATGGATAGTTCATTACAAATATGCCATGCTTGCCGATGCTGGACCCAAAACTTGGCCTCTAGGTACATCGAACCTTACATATGCAACGAGAAACTTAGCCCTGGATCATATGTCCAACGCGAATTATTACAGATCTAATGAAGCCGGAGTAACCTCGTGGTTCAAGCCGTCGGGTCATTTTATTTCCTATATTTTCCCAACCCTGTTTATTTCTGCAGCCTTATATGAGCGCTGTAAACATTAATCCGATTGGTTGGATGAACCTCCACAATATCTAGGACTAATCACCTCATGGTGATGCTCCACTTCATCAAAGTCAGGAGATGTAAATGCGATCAGGCATTGAGATGTATTTCGGCAATTCCAGCCGCACAAAACATATATAACATCTCTTCTTATTCATTGGTGGTCACCAAAAAAGCACACATGCCAACTGATACTCACCCTCTGTCTCTTCTTCTGTTCGACCAGAAGGATCCAAAGCGCCCTGACCGGGATTCATCAGTCTGGACGTGGTCAGAATGGCAAAAGATCACCAGTCTTCCTGCTGCGCCATATGATCCTATGTTCAATGCACTTGTTCATCCATCGGCGGCCATCCCAGAGAAGGATCATCAAGCCCTCATTTCATTTGTCAACAAATTCCAAACCATCACGGACACCAAGAAGATTCAATACTTCATGAAGAACACTTCTGATGAAAATCAAGCAGGACGTGTTTATTGGAGGGCTTGGATAACACGTCACTGGAAGAAATGGGGTTTGCTTGGATTGGTGGAGAAGCAATTGAAGGATCGCGGTGTCAATCCCTGGATGATCATGGCTGAAGATAACACTCGAGAAGTAAGTAGTACAAATTTTTTATTTAAGTAGTATACTAAATGGGGACTTTATTTAGCTTCCAACGCAGGATGAGGCTAATGTCTCCTCACATATACCCGCCATCACTGTCGAGTTATTTGGCATCGATGCCCAAGTAAACCCAGGTAATCCTAACAGAATCAAACTCAAGGCCCAGCGATTCACAGAAACCCTCGTCACTCATTTATGGAATGCATACCGAAAAACAATCGATCGTGATCTAACCAAGATAGAAACGGCAAAGGGGGAGTTGGAGAATATGTGGAAAGGTTCAGTGGTTTATTACAGTACTATGTGATACTTACCATATTATATTCAGATTTGCAGGTGAAGCCAATAGCGGCTACCATTCGCTCCTATTTACAGAAGATGGAGAAACTCGTGGTTGTGCTCAAGAAATATGGGGATGAAGAATCACTCACCTTGATGATGGATAAAAGGGCTCAGCTTGAGGGGATGTTGCAGGCTCTGGGGCTTGACGATAAGGGCAAGAGTGCTATGGAACGTGAGTACAGTCATTTTTCAACTTCATATCACTCGCTAACAACTTGCAGGTCTTCCAAAATCTATTCGCGATGCCCTTGTTTACCTTGCATCCACCAGTGACATCCAATCACTTTCACTAGAAATTCATGAACGACTCTTACAGGTAGATCAGGAGCATGTAGAAGCACCCGAGTTGGATTTTGACCGGGCACCTCCTGTGGAGTGGGAGGAGGGGGTTGAGGAGTATAAAGATAAGTCAAAGGATGAACTATGGGCCATCCTTGGCCTCTCGAACAGCTCTGCCCTCCCAGATTTCAATCAGTACATCGATCCTGATGTGCATGATTATTGGTCGGATCCTGACTACATGCATAAACATAAGGATACTCTTCGTCTATTAACTCCACGATGGCACCAGTTGGTAGGCATCATCAAGATTATCCATCAGGGTTTTAAAGGTGAACCTTTGATGCTAATGGATGAGGTAGGCGTCGGTAAAACGCTCCAGCTTGTTGGAGCTGTGGTTATTCTGACATTCTTCCGCGACTATTATGACAAAAATGGCAAGTTCCCTGGTGCCTTTGGTAAATGGTCACTACTTTTGCATATGTGTCACTGACATGGGCAATCTAAGTGGAACTAAAATGGCAGGGAAAAAATGGCAACATCCCCACACAGCCCATTTTGATTACCATCCCCAAGTCACTTGAAATTCAATTCATGAATGAGCTTCGGCGCTACCTTCGTCCAAAATCATTCGACCTTCTACCTTACACCGGCACTTGGGAAAAGCGTCAAGACTGGTGGACTCGAGTCTGGTCAGCTAGCAAGCATGATGTTTCACGACGAATTGTAGTGGCCGCTGCAACGGTAATGATATCCTTTTATTTCAGCATTCACAGTACTAATAATCCTTACTGACAGGCAATTGAAAGTGACGGTGCACGTTCATGGCATTATACTGCCGATGATCCTTGTACTGCTGTACCGACTGCATGGTTGAAGACAGGTGACAACAAGAAGACAACAGTTTACGGTCAAGAATGGTTAGTCTTTGGCTGTGATGAATTCCACTTTGCACGAAGTCAAAATAAGCGCTACCGTGCTATTCTTCCGGTGGTGAGAGAGTCATCTTTGAGTATCACAATGACAGCTACTCCTATCACAACGAGTGCCTTGGTAAGCATCCAGGCCCATACAGCATCTGATCACTCAACGTTTAGCAAAACCTTTAGGATATTTGGAATCTGGGCCGTGTCCTAGACATTTTCAAGACTGCCGACAATTCACAATTCACAGATATGAAACGGGAGCTAAATCGGGCACGTGCTCATGACCGAAAGGCTCGAGATGAGGATGGTCAATCTCAAGCGGAAACTATTGTTCGAGGTGTTCTTGCAGGTTCTGCTCCAACCGATATTGAATTACAGCAGCAAGTTGTCACTTCAAAGTGGATTACAATGATCCGGGAAAAATTTCGAGGTAAAGTGATGCGTCGCACGGGCAATTCCACAGACAATGAAGGAAATTTGATTTCTGGCGTTGCTGCTCCCTCTGAACACCTAGTCCTCCTCGACTTATATGATTGGGAGAAGGATAATATGGAACAGCTTGCAAGCAAACTTCTGAAATCCCCAAACGCTGGCACCCGCCTTGGAAGTTCTCAGGTAGGCATCATTGTTGTCCAATTCTTTCAACCGTCCAGGACGCCCGCACAGGCAACAGAGTGCAAAATAACTCGGTGATATTGATTAATGCTCTGCACACTCCCAGGCATCTGAGACACCCCCATTATTCACTACATTACATATTGTTGTGCTTCTAAGCAGTCTGTGCTCACGCGGGCGTCCACTACGCCCGTCACCATGTTTATTTTGCTTCAACTAATTATTCCTGCAGAATTTCTATTTAGAAACCCGTCGTGCTCTGCTACACCCCAGTTGCAATCCCGGTCACCATGAATGGGTTGAGCCCAAAACTACTGAAGAGTGGAAAGGGATGGCATCTGCTAAACTCGATGCCCTTGTTAACATTGTCCATCATCATCTTTCATCTGACAATGCACCCCCCCTTCATGTTGTTGAAGGTCAAAAACTGGAGCCTGATCTTGAATATGTGTTACCTTCACGGCCAGAAGGGTTACATCCTGACAAAATAGTGATATATTCAGAATTTCCTTCTAGTAATCCACAAATCATTTCGGTAAGTGATGTTACACATTCTATTTATAGAGATATATTCAGTCTTTGTCTAACCAGGTATTGAAGTTGCATGGTATTGAGGTTCTCGAGTACCATGGTGGAATGACTCAGAAGCAAAGGGCCAAGGTTCTTGAGCATTTCCGGTCTAATGATGGCTCATCACCGCGCATTCTTCTTGTTTCCAATGTTGGTGCTACAGGTCTGAATCTGGATATTGCCTGTATTCTTATCATCGTCGTAGGTAATTTCTATTCATTATAATAATCTTACTGATCGCTTCTGCATAGCATACCTTATGGTCTGCTCAGGACGATAATCAGCTGCGGGGTCGTGTTGTTCGATATCCACAGATGAAGCATGTTTATATCTACCGACTTATCGCAAAGAACACATCGGACGTATTCCTGAATAATAATTCATTTGGGAAGGCAGCAATTCAGGAAGCATTCCTTGGAGCCAGCCCTAGCATGCGTGAGTTCCTATCACAATTGTAATTAAACTTAATATTTAGCTAACGATGTCCGAGTAGAATCTCTCTTTCAATGCCCCACAGATGTGTTGGATGATGATGATGATGATGATGATGATGATGATGCGAACGATCGACATGGCACAGCCAATCAGGCTACCAAGATTAAAAAAGCAAAGGTTGGGAGCAAGGATAACAAGAGAGGAGAGGACAAAGAAAAGCAGGCCATGGAGGAGTCCCAATCACAACCCAAACCTAAGACAAAGTCCGGTAAGAAGAGCCGGAAGTCTTCTGCCGGCTCTGTATCAAACAGTGCTTCCATTTCTGAAATCCCCAGTATTTCGAAACCTACTACCTCAGCATCTGATGCCAACCCTGCAGACCCAGAAATTCCTACAGAATCACGACCAAAAACCAAGGCCAAGTCGGGAGCCAGGAAACAGAAGTCTAGCGCCTCGTCTACCACCATTGCACCTCCTCCCATCACTTCTGACCCTATGACAACCTCACCATCTCCTGTGGTTACTGCACCATCTGGAGTTAGCTCTTCTAATCCAATAGTCACTCAGCAGAGTGCGGATCAAATACAAGTCAACCATGGGTGTGCTGACTCTGATTCCCCTGCAATCAACCTGCCTCGAGTCACTGATACTGCTGCACCATCTGGTGTTAACTCTCCTAATCTGATAGTCACTCAGCAGATCACAGATCAAATACACTTTGACAAAGAGTGTGCTAACTCTAATTCCACTGCAATCAATCGCCCTCGAGTCGCTAATACTGAAGTTGTCTATAACAACGATGATCTAAACTCCTCTCATCCCACTTCACTGGATGTTCAAGATGATACTGATATGCTATTTATGCATACTCCAGACTACGATGTTTCTCATCCCCCTCCCAGTCCCACACCATCATCCCCCCTCACTCAGTTGGAGCCTGATTTCCCATATTCATTATCGTTGGAGCCACCATCTGAGATGCAAACTGATGTAGAAGACCCACCAAGCCGAAAGCACACCCGTTCAACTCCTCTATCAACACCTTCCAAAGATCGATCTAAACGCCAACGGATGCCATCAATTGCACCTAACGGCGAAGAAGAAGGTAAGAAAATGAGTGATATTCTTTGATGCATCTAAAGTGACCAATGCGCAGTTCATAACCTAGAGGGTACATCGTCCATTACCGTCCGAAGCGTGCGACCCCCAACACTCCAACCATTTGATGCTCGTGATACACCTCTTGGTCAAGCTTTTGCAAAAGGCAATGCATCTATATTACAGTTGCCTAAACCTTCTCCTGGAAAGCGGAGGGTAAAAGGAAAGGAGAAGGCCAAGGCATAGATACAAACGGTTTTGATTTCACGCCTAAGGTCATGCAGATAGGTCATGTGATGGAGGTCAGATGATGGAAGGTTATGTAACATTCACCCAAATAGGCATGAGACACAACAACTATCAACAATATTATTGCTATTAAATGCTAGTCTGAAAATTGCCTGCATGTTGCTTTCCTTTCCATAACCCCCACTATGGTTTTGAGGTACCCTGATGAGTGGTTGCCCGAGTCCCAGTTGTCTCTCCAGGAATTCTCCTATCGTGCAATGGATCTTCTTCGAGACCAGGAGAATATTCCAGAATTTGTTCGATTTGTGCTTGCAGGGCGTGATATGGACCATAACAATATTCAACGCAGAATATTCCTTAATGCACGCCAAGGGCTACAGCTCATAGACCCTCATTCATATATTCAATCCCGTGATTATGACACTGCCCTTGCTGTCTCAAAAGACCTCCCATTCTCAGTTCCCTTGGCCATCTTTCCAGTTGCCTCATTCAGAGACACTTTGACAAAGGATATTCATCTTCTTGGAAAAGCCTATGACAATATGGTAAGGCTTAGGAAGCAAACTATTTTTCCTATACACTGAATGGGGTTGAAGGGCACAGAAATCAGGATACCTTTGCACAAAATTCCAAATGTTGCCTTTGGAAAAGTTCTGCAACGTCACATTACGAGGATAGTGTTTCCTCGGCTCTACAAAGCAGGGGAGTCTCCCCGAATTCCTCAAGACTTGCTCGAAATGCTCTATGATAATGCAATTCACCCAGCTGTGCGTAGCGTGGTTCCAGAGCGACTATCCCACTGGCCACCAACATATCACGTTGCGATGGCAAATGCTCGTGACATTAGAGGACAGTTCCACTTTGGAAGTGTGGATCTTCCTGCATTTGTTTTAAAGGATTTTCGGGATGCGCTTTTTCAGAATCTAGAGCAGCACAATGATTTGAGGGATGCTTACTTCATTCATGAGGTTCGTGGCTACAAAGGAGCTACGGTCCATAATCCGGAGATCGTGGCGGAATGTTGGAACGTTCTTCATGATAAATTGGACTTCCTCAATTTCGATGAGCTTGATTCTGATGAGTGGTACATCGATGTAGGCCTCGAAGTTCACCTCCGTGATCATGTAGTGCAATGGCTAGAAGATGGCCATCTACGGCTGCTGAGACATGCGCTTCCTCAACAGAATCAGTCACATCCCAATTCCCTCGCCACACTTGCAGATGACCACAATAATTTTAAAACAGATCGTGTTGCACAACTGAATGAATTTGCAGGATTCCGTTGTACTACACGTTCCAAGGGGCTGGCAGATCATGTTGCATACATCAATGTGTATACAACTGACAAAGAGCCACTGTATCAACTTCACACAGGTAGCTTTCGACGTCATCATGCAGCAGAACTCATGCCTGGGGAACGCAATATCCAAACCTTAATCAAAGACATCACAGAGATAAGTGGTGTCTTTGGACAGTGTGTAGGTAATGATATCCGATCTGCTACCGAAGGTTGCGCTCGTTTTGAGGTCAGGGTCAAACTTCGAGAAAGTCCAACTGTCCTCAGAGGTCTTCCACCTGATTTGATTTCAAATACATTGGTTGCTATCCCAGCTCCACGCTGGTGGTTAGTAAATAAACCATATTCCTTATTCCCTTGACATTCATTATTTTTCATACAGGCAGTTCAAATTCTTGCGATTGTCAGCACTCCATTATATCTTTTACAACTTCTGCAAGGCTACAACTGAGGCACGTGCATTGCGCTCAACTCTCATCCTTGGTGCAGTCAGTGTGTGGACACTGAATGCTCTGATTTATCGACCGGAGGAGGGCCGTCAAGTTGATGATCTACGAGACAGCTGCTGTCAACACGTGATCGAAGGGTTAGACTTGGATGAA
This sequence comes from Tricholoma bakamatsutake, assembly GCA_029959215.1. Lineage (NCBI taxonomy): Eukaryota > Fungi > Basidiomycota > Agaricomycetes > Agaricales > Tricholomataceae > Tricholoma > Tricholoma bakamatsutake. Next base: position 16,924 of record CP114860.1, read on the forward strand.
GAATCTGATGATGAAGAACTTCCAACATCTCCCATACGATATGATCGTGGGCTATATTTTATAGCTGACATTATTACAGATGATCCTCATGGTGCTTATCGTGTACCAATGCCCGTTGTCCGACGATTGGATCCAGTATACCTTGCCTGGATATTTGGTCGCAACAGTATGTCACTTCTGGAGCATGATGCTGGCATAGCTCGAGTCTTGGCACCAAAGGGAACAGCGGTCAACCACTCTCGAATTCCAAATAAGCGCCAAAAGACTACAGCGGTAGACTTTATCCACAATGGTCATGATGAACAGGATGATATTGATTTGAATCTTGTCAATCATGGCGTGCAAATTCGAACAGTGGTCAAAGAGACGGGTGCCGATGTACAGAGACCAGAATTGTTGGATGATAGAGACAACGAACCACGAATAGGCAATAATCCAGATGATGCCATCTCGAAAATTTGGAAGCAGGTCCCATACGATATCTTTGCTGTTTCACCCAACGTATCTCGGGCCAAGGATCCATCTCACATCATCATGACCAAAGAAGCCCGCAATAATGTTACTTGGGCAACTTTCATGACGACCAACTTTTCATCTATTTTCGAAAAAATACAAATCCGTTTTGTTACAGAAGAGTTCTGGAGCACCACATTGTTTGATCGGTATTTCCCTCCCAAAGGCACCCCTCCAAGAGAGAGGGGCAAACTACAAAACTTTCCATATACCACTTACTACAATGAATGGTTCAAGCTCATGTCACAACTATCAATGCATGACGCTCAAATCGTGCGTTCACAGCTTCGGGGCCAGTTTAACAAACTGAAGTGGCTGCCACATGGTGGTAGTGACAGAATGTGGGCAACAAGCAAAATGTCGGGCAATAACTGGACCATGTACCCACTCGGATCCAACCTTCAACCTTGTCCACAGATAGCGGTTAATTTAACCACGTGGGAGAGAGAACCGATACAGATGGGGGTTCGTCCATTGCCACAAGAAGAGGAAGAAGAGGAAGAGTAATTTGTAGATGCAGTGTACTAGGAGTACTCAGCAAGATGAATGAATTAACAATTATGAACAGCCTCACACATGTATATAGAAATCTACACACGACCGTCTGGGATGCCCATAGGCATGGAACCTATGATACTGCATATGCCTCTGGGTCAAGCCTTCCATGGTATTGCATCGGGCATCCTGGACACCCGCTATGTGATGGGTTTGCTGTGATAGCAAACTAAGGGAACTCATGGTTGGCATGGACGTCTCAGACGTCACAATGTGTGCACTGTCATGCCTAGTTTGCTAATGACTCAGCCAATCAATTTTAAATAAATTTTGATAGAGCCTCAAATAAAATATCTAAAATACTGAGAATATTTTACAAGGTAGATACCCTTGAGAGCTAGGGGGTCCTCTGCCAATGCTAAGCCATCCGTGTAGCTAGACTCAAGAAGATATACAATTATTGCCTCAACTTCTATTCTATCACTGACTACATACCCTGCCATTGGTGACAATGCACCTTTGTCTCTCAAAAAACCTCATGTTTCTTTGTCATTGTGCACTTCACCTGTCAGGCCCACAAAACATTGTGAGTTTGGGATATGATTGGACTCTTTGCATAGTCAAGTACATATAGTATTTTGAAACATTTTTTTGACTCCATATTTAGGTCTATCGAGGCTTACTTTTATAGCTACTTATGTAGTATAGATATCAATATAGCAATATAGTAACAGCAAATAAATAAAAACTCTGTATCACATGACCAGTAGATGTTTGGAGAGGTCCATTCAATGTTCTCCTGCCTGCAACCACAGACCACGGGAATTTTGAACCCCAGATAAGAAGGCATCAATCCAAGTGCATAGTTAGTACAAGCACTGAGTGTAAATGATAATAAATGGACTTTTATATTATGTGGCCAGTGAGCTACTCAGAAAGGTCTATATCTAAAAGATAGTATGATGAATTTAGAATTTCGAAAAGGCAATACTCACTTTAGGCAGATGATGACAAAAAATTGACCAATGGGATCCATTGACCAAAATGGCAGCTATTTGCAGAATGATAGGCTAATCACAAAACCCTTTGTTTATACATGTGCTTGGTTTTATTGATGATGCTACTTGCCAATGTGCCAATTGTAAATGCAATCATCCCCTCTGTATGACCTGTCTGGCATTGATCAGCCCAGATTCTATCACTGATGGGACCAAATAAAAGATATAAACAAATGCTTTTGCAATTGCCTATTGTTCTGCAAATAGATGACATTCTTCATATTCACCTATTTTTTGGAACAATTGCATCAATAATGGTCGAAATATTTGGCAAATTGCCTTCAGAGGCAACTCAATTATTCTACAACTTTTTTAATAATCAAGTGATAATTGGTGATGCCATGGCTCAGCTCAGCTCCGCTATGGCTCAGGTCAGGTATTTAAGCTGGTCAAAACAGTACTGAGTTGCCCTGAGCGGCTCTGAGTGAGCTAAGCCACTCGAGATTGCCCAAAGCTGTGGGCTGGCTGCCATACTGGAATCTATGCATTACTTATGCTTTTTATATGCTAATTAGGTTGTGCAAACTATTATTGTACAAGAAATATGTTGCACTATTGAGTTTTACATAAATCAGTACTTTTGATGACCATGTTCTTCTGCTTCTACCTATTACTCAAAATGCTCACAAGATGACCCCAAGGAATAGTGTGCAGCAATATGCCTTAAAAATAGTATTAGATAGATCTACAAAGTGTGTTCTACTGTTTTTAAATGGTTTCAGGTCACCTACCTCTTCTTTAATATTATAGAACTGACGGCATAGCTCAGGCAGCTCTGAGTGGCTCTAAGCTGTCAGCTGATTTAACAGTGCAGCTTGCCCAAAATAGTGGTGTGGCTTAATGGCTCACAGCTCTGAGCTGTGCCTTTGGCAATACTAGTGATAATTGCAGTATCATGATTGCTACTATCAATTGTACTCAGCTCTATACATGGCATTCAAGAAAAACAGAAATGGTGGAATAAAGCTGAATTTTAATCATGCTTGCCATAGTCACAAAGGATCAAAGGTAATACATAGGTCATAAGTCAGGCCCTGATACAAATGATACAAATTGGACATTGGTACATATCTAGGACTTACAACGAAGCTATGCACCAACCCCACAACCCATCCTATGATGACAGGACTTAGCTGTGGATCCCAATCCTAGGACCAATCCTGGGCAAATAGGTCCAACCCTACTGGCAATCCTACAGATCCTCATAACCCTAAGGCACGCGCTCAGTCGCATCGAACCCCTTAGCCTCTGGGGTATAAAAGGCCAGGCAGAAAACTGAGGAGAGCATAGCTCGAAATCCGCTCTGGACTCACTTTGAGTACAGCGCATTTTTTCTGTCTTTCTCTCCACAAGTAAATAGTCCTCGCCTGCCTCGCTTCGCTCGGCAGGCTCGTCCACCCTAACCCGTTACGCTTAGTAGGCCCCTGCGAGAACTTTATGAACTCGCTGAGAAATGTGTCGGCGTCTCCACGTCGCTCGACAACCTGCGCCGCCATGAGGCCGCGGGTACGTGGCCCCCCTTCATTTTGGGGCTCCATTTCCCTAAGGTTGAAGTGACGCGGGAATTTCAAGCAACGAATCCCGCCTCCTTAGTGGCCATGCGTACGGCCTGGGAGAACTTCCGCACTGAGTCTCTAAAGGAGGCAATAGGTGTGAAAGTGGAGGAACAAAAGTACCTCCGGTCACTGATCGAGCCTGAGCACTACCTGCCGCCTCTAGGCAAGGTTGTGGCGGACAGATTTGACGAAGTCAAGTCTACCGTCAAGTTCCCCGTCTGGAAACAGAGCGGGGGGCAGACAACGCTCGAAAGATTCCTCCCGTCGAATCAGGCGCAAGCCGAATTCGACCGTCTGATCACAGATCTCCCTCAGATCTGTGGTCGCATCATTCTCCTGGCAGACAACCGCTATCAGGCGGAGAAGCTAAGGAGGGAGGAAAAGGCTCGATTAAAAGCCGACGCGGACGTTGAGATGGGTGAAATTCCCACGTCCACCACCGCCATCTCCGACTATGTGGAGAAAAAGGTGGCGTCGGCCTTAAAGAAGCTGACCGTGACGGTGAGTTCGGATCATTATGATACAGTCTCACATTACACTAACCCAAATTCGGTAGGGAAAAGGCTCCGTGCAGAAGCCTCCCAAGAAAGCCGGAAAAGGAGGCGGTCAGAAGGCCAAAGCGACGGTAACGGGAAAGTCGAAGAAGCCGGGGAAGCCGAAAAGCAACCCCAAGAACAAGAAATCGAACGGTGGACGAAAATCATAGATTCGTCCACCCTCAGGTATGAGCACCCAGCATCTTATCCTGATGAGATCTTACTGATCCCACGACCTCTTGCAGTACGCTTACTCCTCCGCCACGTCTCTCCGGAATATTTGGAGATGTCGAGGTTTAGAGCGGGGGTTCACTTGGGTCCGGGGGTTAATGCCCCCTATTTTATATTAACAAATGTATCTGCTGGCGCGCGCTATCTTTTTAAGATAGCGCCTTCGTTAAATAAAATCCGTTTGGCTTATGATGACTTTTGTGACCGTCTTAGATGGAGACTTTACTGGTTACATAAGGAGCTAAGCGGGGAAATCCAAGAACGTCCCTATGAACCAGACTATGAAGTCCCACACGAACGTAATCGGTGTGACTTCAAAATAGACTACGTCGAAGACGGCTTAACGAAAGGATGGGAATATATCTATAGCTCCGCACCTTCGGTTGAGCATCGAAACAGGTCCACGCCGGAAATGGTGGATGCGAAGGCCGTCTTCGAATTCCTCGAGAAAAACGACTATCTCGTTCTTCCCACGGATAAAAACCTCGGTCAATGTCTTGTCACCCGGCAATGGTTTATGGACGAAACCGCTAAACTGTTATCTGACACCAACTCTTATCATAAAGTTGAAACAGAAAAAGCGAAGGAGATCTTAGACTCCCAACGACTTAGAATGCTGAATATAGCTAACGAAGCTATTACGTTCTTCAACCACGAACAACTCAGCAAATTCTTGCGGCACTTGATTCCCGACGGGGATAGTCCAGAGTACGTGCTTCCCAAATTCTATGGAATCCCAAAAATCCATAAGAATCCCATGAGAATGCGTCCAATCGTACCCTGTCACCTGGCTATGCAAAACCCCGCGGCTAAGTACGTGTCTAAGACTCTCAAACCAGTCATCGAGAAGCTGCCATTTACTATTAAGGGTAGTAAAGATATGGCGATGAAACTGGCAAATCTGGTCATTGACCCGAGACGCAAATTCTTTTTAGTAGGATTTGATTTAGTAGCCTTTTATACTAATATCGATGTCCAATTCTGCATGCAAGCATGCAAACAATACTATAAAGACGTGTGCAAGCCTTCTATAGCTGAGTTGGCCTTCTTCATGCACTGTATGCGCGCCTCGTTTCTAAACCTCATATTTGAGTTCGACGGTAAAGTTTACGAGCAAATTAAAGGCATTGCCATGGGGGTGGCTTCATCCCCCGACGGCGCCAATATATTTGCATCCGTTCATGAGGAGAGTTTCCTTCTTGGAGACCAACTTTACGGTCGTCGCATTCCCTTCTATGGGAGATATATCGACGATGGTTTTATGGTTATTTACGCAGAGACGGGCGATGAAGCACTTGCTTACGCCCAGTCGTTAGTCAAATTTCTGGGCCTCGAACTTACATGGGAAGTTTCTGGAAAAAGTTTAAACTTTTTAGATCTAATGATTTACATTGATCCGATTTGGAACCGGATCGAATGGAAACCATTCCGCAAGGCCAGAAACAACCTAGAACGAATCCCATTCGCATCTCATCACCCCATCGACGTAAAGCGTGGGACTTTCTTTGGGGAGATGTCACGTATGGCTATTCTCTGCAGTTCATCTGCCAACTATATCGATGCTTTGAGTGATCTTGCAAAGATATATATAGCACGAGGATATCCACACCGTTTGGTAAAAAAGTGGTTAAAGGAAAATTCCGCTAAGAGATGGCATGCTCGCAAAGTCGAGAAAAAGCCTGTGGTAGCAGGTACGGGGGACCGTAAACTCTTAGTCCTTAAATCCACTTTCAATCCAGTTTGGGAGGAGTTCAACTTTCATGAGATGGCAAATATCATCATGAATCAATGGTCCATTCAGATTTCTGCTCGGAAATCAAGATGGACACGACTTTGGGACTCAGGTCCAGTAGACGAACCCATTGAGCGAGTTGCTGCAGGTGAAAGCCAAGCGACTGGGCCAATGAGTAGTTCAGGATCTATTGCAAACCTGTCTCAGTCCGCCAACTTAGTAGGGCCAGGCGATCCCTCTCCGGAGGTTGACAGTCATGGTGACCGAACAGATGGTGTCCAGGACGGGCGAGCGACGGGTTCAAGTGACGAAATTTGGTTACACGAACTGAAGCGTTTGCCCCGCTCTGCGAGCATGGAAGTAGTCAAAAAACTTGACATCTCAAAGCTCGGATTCACTGATGCCAAGTGGCTAGTATCTCGTAGACGAACTCGTTCGTTTGCAGACTTACTAAACCAACTCAAACGGAATGCCCTTAATGAACATACCGTTTTGCCATCTATCTGGAGCTTGGGGGCCGAAAGGTTTCCCCTCGCCGAAGATTCCGCGGATCAGGACCAGTCTTGGTTCGCGGACTTGGAAGAAGAGTGATTGCATAGTAAACGTAATATTTATACTCTTTAGGGAGTGGTTCAAACCCAAACCCTAACTCTAACCCTAACTACCCTAACCCTAACGTGGACGCCCGCCGGCGTTCCTTGTGTTAAGTTAGGCCTGTGGGAAACGTTGCCCCCACAGTAGAGGCTTAGTAATAAGGAGAGTATTTAGACGTGATCTAATCAATCGCATACTCCTATAGTAGATCACGTGACTTACCCACGACTATAACACTGATACAGTGGCACCGTGGAGTCATGTTACCCATTAGTAGCGGCATTGCCTTAATTGGCTAGCCGTTGGCTAGCGCCCAGGCGACTATGGCGCGCGTTGAACGGCCTTGCGCTTAAGTGCGCTCGGTTAACCGCATCCGTGGAAAAACCATGATGGTGACGGGTCGGACCGCGCAAATTAGCCCATGGGAACCAGCTTGCCAACTATAGCGAAAGGGACTGATAGGCCCCACTCGTCGCCCCGCACCGCGAGGTGATCGGGCCGGAAGCGATTCGGCGAAAAAGTCATATGCACTGTTATCAGTCAGCTATCAGTCGGCCTCGGCTAGATTAATCATCTAACCAAGGTATCGGATAATCTTCGGATCTATCCGGATAAGGTGCCGTTCCGGCACCTTATCGGATAATCACATGTTTCTACTATAAAAGGAAATTGTATGCTTCTATGTACGGATAAAGGTCGGACTTTATTCGGCGTTCGAAGTTTCTGTGGGCGCATTAGGGAGATTCGTCGCACGAACGCTACTGCGGACCCGGCCCTACGGGCTCGGGGACCTAGGTGGTTAGTAAGGCTGCGCCTCATGGCGTAAGAGTCTCAGGCCTAATCCACAGGCTTGGAGCGTGCTATCGCACGCGCTCGAACGTATCGAACCCCTTGGCCTCTGGGGTATAAAAGGCCAGGCAGAAAACTGAGGAGAGCATAGCTCGAAATCCGCCCCGGACTCACTTGAGTACGGCGCATTTTTTCTGTCTTTCTCTCCACACGTAAATAGTCCTCGCCTGCCTCGCTTCGCTCGGCAGGCTCGTCCACCCTAAACCCTAACCCTAAACCCTCTGTGACGCTTAGTAGGCCATTACGCGAACTCTACGAGCTCGCTGAGAAGTGTGTCGGGGTGTCAACATCCCTCGACAACCTGCGACGCCATTCGGCAGCGGGTACGTGGCCTTCCTTTATCTTGGGGCTCCACTTCCCAAAGGTTGAAGTGACGCGGGAGTTCTCAGCAACGAACCCCGCCTCCCTCGTCGCCATGAGAACGGCGTGGGAGAACTTTCGCTCGGAGTCTCTAAAGGAGGCTATCGCAGTGAAAGAGGAGGAGAAGAAGTACCTCCAGTCACTACTCGCGCCAGAGAGTTACGTGCCACCCCTTGGAAAGGTGCTGGCTGAACGGTTCGACGAAGTAAACGCCGCCGTTCGCTTCCCCGTCTGGAAACAGGCGGGGGGGCAAACGACTCTCGACAAATTCCTCCCGTCAAACCAGACTCGTTCTGAGTATGAACGGCTGGTCATGGATCTACCTCAGATCTGTGGCCGTATCATTCTCCTCGCCGATAATCGGTATCAAGCCGAGAAGCTGAGGAGAGAGGAAAAAGCGCGGCTGAAGGCCGACACTGATGTGGAGATGGGTGATATCCCGACATCTTCCACCGCCATCTCCGAGTTCGTGGAGAAAAAGGTGGCATCGGCCCTCAAAAAATTGTCTGTCACAGTGAGTTCGGAGTTCGTTGACTCAGTCTCACATTACACTAATCCTAATTCGGTAGGGAAAAGGCTCCGCGCAGAAGCCCGCTCCCAAGAAGTCCGGAAAAGGCGGCGGACAGAAGGCGAAGGCGCAGATTACGGGGAAACCCAAAGCGTCGAAGAAGCCGGGGAAGCCGAAAGGCAACCCCAAGGGGAAATCGAAAGGTGGACGGAAATAGTCATTTCCTCCACGCTCAGGTACGAGATGCCAGCTTCTTATCCTGATGAAATCTTACTGATTCCACGTCCCCTAGCCATCAAACTCCTCCTCCGCCACGCTTCTCCAGAATACATAGAGGCGTCGAGGTTTAGAGCGGGGGTGCACTTGGGTCCCGGGGTTAATGCCCCTTATTATATTTTAACACATGTATCTGCTGGCGCGCGCTATCTTTTTAAGATAGCGCCATCGTTAAATAAAATTCGCTTGTCCTATGATGACTTTTGTGACCGCCTTAGATGGAGGCTTTTCTGGTTACATAAGGAGATGAGCGGGGAAATCCAAGAACGTCAATATGACCCTGACTATGAAGTCCCACACGAGAGAAATCGGTGTGACTTCAAAATAGACTATGTCGAGGACGGCTTAACGAAAGGATGGGAGTACATCTATAGCTCCGCACCTTCGGTTGAGCATCGGAACAGGTCCACGCCGGAAATGGTGGATGCGAAGGCCGTCCTCGAATTCCTCGAGAAAAACGATTATCTCGTTCTTCCCACGGATAAAAACCTCGGTCAATGTCTTGTCACCCGGCAATGGTTCATAGACGAAACCGCCAAGTTGTTATCTGACGCGACTTCTTATCATGAAGTTGACAACGAAAAGGCGAAGGAGATTTTAGACTCCCAACGACTTAGAATGCTGAATATCGCTAATGAAGCGATTACGTTCTTCAACCACGAACAACTCAGCAAATATTTGCGGCACTTAATCCCTGACGGGGATAGCCCAAAGTACGTGCTCCCCAAATTCTATGGTATCCCAAAGATCCATAAGAATCCCATGAGGATGCGTCCAATCGTACCTTGTCACCTGGCTATGCAAAACCCCGCAGCTAAGTACGTGTCTAAAACTCTCAAACCAGTCATCGAAAAGCTGCCATTTACTGTTAAGGGCAGTAAAGATATGGCGATGAAACTGGCAAACTTGGTCATTGACCCGAGACGCAAATTCTTTTTAGTAGGATTCGATTTGGTAGCCTTCTATACCAATATCGATGTCCAATTCTGCATGCAAGCATGCAAACAATACTATAAAGACGTGTGCAAGCCATCTATAGCTGAGTTGGCTTTTTTTATGCACTGTATGCGCGCCTCGTTTTTAAACCTCATATTTGAGTTCGACGGTAAAGTTTACGAGCAAATTAAAGGCATTGCTATGGGGGTCGCAGCATCCCCCGATGGCGCCAATATATTTGCATCCGTTCATGAGGAGAGTTTCCTTCTAGGAGACCAACTTTACGGTCGTCATATTCCCTTTTACGGGAGATATATCGACGACGGTTTCATGGTTATTTACGCAGAGACGGGCGATGAAGCACTCGCTTACGCCCAGTCGTTAGTAAAATTTCCAGGCCTCGAACTTACATGGGAAGTTTCTGGAAGAAGTCTTACCTTCTTAGATTTAATGATTTACATCGATCCGATTTGGAACCGGATTGAATGGAAACCATTCCGCAAAGCCAGAAACAACCTAGAACGAATCCCATTCGCATCTCATCACCCCATCGACGTAAAGCGTGGGACTTTCCTTGGGGAGATGTCACGTATGGCCGTCCTCTGCAGTTCATCTGCCAACTATATCGATGCTTTGAGTGATCTTGCAAAGATATATATAGCACGGGGATATCCACACCGTTTGGTGAAAAAGTGGTTAAAGGAGAATTCTGCTAAGAGATGGCATGCTCGCTTCAGCGAGAAGAAGCCTGTGGTAGCAGGTACGGGGGACCGTAAGCTCTTAGTCCTTAAAACCACTTTTAATCCAGTTTGGGAGGAGTTCAACTTTCATGAGATGGCAAATATCATCATGAATCAATGGTCCATTCAGATTTCTGCTCGGAAATCAAGATGGACACGACTTTGGGACTCAGGTCCAGTAGACGAACCCATTGAGCGAGTTGCTGCAGGCGAAAGCCAAGCGACTGGGCCAATGAGTAGTTCAGGGTCTATTGCAAACCTGTCTCAGTCCGCCAACTTAGTAGGGCCAGGCGATCCCTCTCCGGAGGTTGACAGTCATGGTGACCGAACAGATGGTGTCCAGGGTAGGCGCGCGACGGGTTCAAGTGACGAAATTTGGTTACACGAACTGAAGCGATTGCCCCGCTCTGCGAGCATGGAAGTAGTCAAAAAACTTGTTCGTTTGCAGACTTACTAAACCAACTCAAACGGAATGCCCTTAATGAACATACCGTTTTGCCATCTATCTGGAGCTTGGGGGCCGAAAGGTTTCCCCTCGCCGAAGATTCCGCGGATCAGGACCAGTCTTGGTTCGCGGACTTGGAAGAAGAGTGATTGCATAGTAAACGTAATATTTATACTCTCTAGGGAGTGGTTCAAACCCAAACCCTAACTCTAACCCTAACTACCCTAACCCTAACGTGAACGCCCACCGGCGTTCCTTGGGTTAAGTTAGGCCTGTGGGAAACGTTGCCCCCACAGTAGAGGCTTAGTAATAAGGAGAGTATTTAGACGTGATCTAATCAATCGCATACTCCTATAGTAGATCACGTGACTTACCCACGACTATAACACTGATACAGTGGCACCGTGGAGTCATGTTACCCATTAGTAGCGGCATTGCCTTAATTGGCTAGCCGTTGGCTAGCGCCCAGGCGACTATGGCGCGCGTTGAACGGCCTTGCGCTTAAGTGCGCTCGGTTAACCGCATCCGTGGAAAAACCATGATGGTGACGGGTCGGACCGTGCAAATTAGCCCATGGGAACCAGCTTGCCAACTATAGCGAAAGGGACTGATAGACTCCACTCGTCGCCCCGCACCGCGAGGTGATCGGGCCGGAAGCGATTCGGCGAAAAAGTCATATGCACTGTTATCAGTCAGCTATCAGTCGGCCTCGGCTAGATTAATCATCTAACCGAGGTATCGGATAATCTTCGGATCTATCCGGATAAGGTGCCGTTCCGGCACCATATCGGATAATCACATGTTTCTACTATAAAAGGAAATTGTATGCTTCTATGTACGGATAAAGGTCGGACTCTTATTCGGCGTCTGTAGTTTCTATGGGCACATGAGGGAGATTCGTCGCACGAACGTTACTGCGGACCCGGCCCTACGGGCTCGGGGACCTAGGTAGTTAGTAAGGCTGCGCCTTGGCGTAAGAGTCTCAGGCTTCATCCATAGGCTTGGAGCGTGCTATCGCACGCGCTCAGTCGCATCGAACCCCTTAGCCTCTGGGGTATAAAAGGCCAGGCAGAAAACTGAGGAGAGCATAGCTCGAAATCCGCTCTGGACTCACTTTGAGTACAGCGCATTTTTTCTGTCTTTCTCTCCACACGTAAATAGTCCTCGCCTGCCTCGCTTCGCTCGGCAGGCTCGTCCACCCTAACTACCCTAACCCTAACGTGGACGCCCACCGGCGTTCCTTGGGTTAAGTTAGGCCTGTGGGAAACGTTGCCCCCACAGTAGAGGCTTAGTAATAAGGAGAGTATTTAGACGTGATCTAATCAATCGCATACTCCTATAGTAGATCACGTGACTTACCCACGACTATAACACTGATACAGTGGCACCGTGGGGTCATGTTACCCATTAGTAGCGGCATTGCCTTAATTGGCTAGCCGTTGGTTAGCGCCCAGGCGACTATGGCGCGCGTTGAACGGCCTTACGCTTAAGTGCGTTCGGTTAACCGCATCCGTGGAAAAACCATGATGGTGACGGGTCGGACCGTGCAAATTAGCCCATGGGAACCAGCTTGCCAACTATAGCGAAAGGGACTGATAGACTCCACTCGTCGCCCCGCACCGCGAGGTGATCGGGCCGGAAGCGATTCGGCGAAAAAGTCATATGCACTGTTATCAGTCAGCTATCAGTCGGCCTCGGCTAGATTAATCATCTAACCGAGGTATCGGATAATCTTCGGATCTATCCGGATAAGGTGCCGTTCCGGCACCATATCGGATAATCACATGTTTCTACTATAAAAGGAAATTGTATGCTTCTATGTACGGATAAAGGTCGGACTCTTATTCGGCGTCTGTAGTTTCTATGGGCACATGAGGGAGATTCGTCGCACGAACGTTACTGCGGACCCGGCCCTACGGGCTCGGGGACCTAGGTAGTTAGTAAGGCTGCGCCTTGGCGTAAGAGTCTCAGGCTTCATCCATAGGCTTGGAGCGTGCTATCGCACGCGCTCAGTCGCATCGAACCCCTTAGCCTCTGGGGTATAAAAGGCCAGGCAGAAAACTGAGGAGAGCATAGCTCGAAATCCGCTCTGGACTCACTTTGAGTACAGCGCATTTTTTCTGTCTTTCTCTCCACACGTAAATAGTCCTCGCCTGCCTCGCTTCGCTCGGCAGGCTCGTCCACCCTAACCCTAACCCTAAGATGCCGAGCGGAATAGGGGGTTATAATATTGTAGGGTATGTACTCATTCTGTCCCTCGTCTTTCCTCTTTGAAGTACTAAAGGCTATAAGATCATACTCAATGCAAGAGGCTAGTAAATGTTTAATAATGGAGTCCTGGAGACTGGATGCCGTTAGAGCAAGCAAAAGTTTACTTCGTCAGTATGTTGTTCGATGACCGGAACATAATTCTTGCTTCCATGTGGGTAATACCGACCTTTAAGTTGACAACTCCGAAATGTTGCTGAATACCATATGAATACCTGTCAGCTTCGAGCGTGGTGATATGTCATTTATAATAATGGCGGGGGCCTTGGCGTTTTTTGATGGTACCAGGTCGGTTACGCCACCCCCATGTCTCAGATTTCCGATGGTGAATTTTTTATTTGCAGCTTTTCTGTACGCAGGACTTGCCCAGCGAAAAAGTGCTTGTAAGTAATCTAACCCTATGTTTGAGTGATATACTGATTTCATGGTGCGTATCCTGATCCGGGCTATCTTTGCATGTAACGCCTTCGTAATCTTTCGGTGGTATTTCTGGGGCTATACCTTAGCCTTCTCGCCAACAGCAAATAATGGCGTTATTGGTAATTTGAAGCGCTTTGGTTTGATGCCTTAAGATCCGATCCGAACCTTCGCCTGGCTTCCCTCTCATCCCTGGCCTGCTCTATAGCATTTTGCGGATGGAATTTGGCTGTGTGACTGCATCAATTTTAGCGGGCGGTATTGCTGAACGCGGACGGGTTTTACCAGCTATGGTATTCACGTTCTTGTGGAGGACTCTGGTGTACTGTCCGCTCGCATATTGGGCGTGTGGAGGTCATGGTTGGGCTTTCGAGTGGGGTGTACAGGACTTTGCAGGGAAGTCATCCGCCACGTAATATCATGACAGGTGTACATTTATTTTGTTGGACATTAGGTGGCGGTCCCATTCAGATCAGCGGTGGCATTGGTGGACTTGCCAATTCTCGGGTACTTGGGCGTAGGCGAGAGAAGGAGCGACCCAGTTTCCGACCCCATAATGTTTCTATGGTTGGACTTGGCAGTACGTCTCATCTTTCCGCTTTTATCCGTATTGTGATTGACAGCCTTACGGCGTCTCTTCTTTGGTTTGGTGGCTCGGGTTCAACAGCGGTAGCGCATTTGGAGCCAACTTACATGCCGTGATGGCAATATGGAATTCATTGCTAGCAGCTGGTGATGTGCAAGGCTTGGCCCAAAGCCGTCGAGCGCCGGCTGCCGAGCCCTAGAAGCCTGAGCCGAGGTGAGCCTTGGGGTGGGCTTGGTAGGGCTAAGGGCTCGGCTCGAGTTTCTGAAGCCTAGAGCAGGGCCCTCAGCCCTGGGGCTGTGATTAACAAGGATGTTGTGCACCACCTCTACTCCTCCCTTTGTCTATTGGAAGCTCCTGGTGTACAGCAGCAAGCAATGGCTTGCCGTCTGACTTACAGGAGCTGCTCAGATGAGGTTGGGGCAAGGGGCTGGGAACAAGGAGCGGTGATGACTCACGAGTGATGCAAAGTCAAACCCGCGAGAAACGTCGCGCGTTAACCCCTGCAATCCCCGTCGACGTGTCGTCCATCCACGGATCTCGTGCGTAATTCATTTAGCGTGTGTGATCCTGTCGTCCTGGTCAGCCTTATTTGGAGGGATGATAGTTGTGGTCAGCAGGTGGGCAGTCCAATAGGGATTATTATGTGCGTACCTTGCAGGCATCCTACACCACGGGTCTCCCAGCGCCTCCAACGCATCGTTTGGTTCCTAACGCAAACTCGCAACTGCAACGTCCTCCGAGTCATTAGATAGAAACAGAACATTCTAGATACTAAAAAGAAATAAAGTAGTATCAGAGATCCAAATAACGATAAAGACACACGCCTACAGGATATGTGGAGAAATGCAAAATAACCCGGACACGGGTCGTTGATAATGTTCGGTAACTCCCGGTTCTGCGATGAAAGGGCGTTAGCGATGGAGTTATTGTGCATCTCCAATGAAAACGTTGACTAACAGATTACGCTTTTGATTTCAGACATCACCGGGCTTCTGGTGTGGGATGGTACTGGGTCGTCTCCGAAGCAGAAATATGGGAGCCACAGATCCCCGAGTTAAACTCTTCATTAAGTAACAGATCTACAACATTGCGGGGCGCAATGATTTCTGTCTCCATTGTTGAAATAAAGCTAAAAACCCCTAAATCCGGAACCAAAACGAACAAGGGGATCGGTTCAAAGCAAACAAGTGTAAGCAAATGACGCACAAAGGAAACGCAACTTCTGAGAGTTGCGTTTCCTTCGTGCGTCATTCATTTACACTTGTTTACACTGCTGAATTAGTTAGTTGGTTCGATCATAAAAGAACTTTACCATACATGACAAGTCTACATTAATGAGGTCAACGATGTAGGTAGGCGGCAATGCTGATGTTACCCAAGCGAAGGGACCATGGGCGTAGGAACTGAGTGCGGAGGAAAAGAAACCCAATTCGGCAGTGTAAACAAGTGTTCGAACTGTGCGTGCAACCGTTATTCGTACAGTGCGTATGTGCACCATTTGAACAGGTTTGAACAGCGCATGTAAGCACGATTCAAAAAGGTTAGTTTAAGAACAACTGTGTCATGTAATAACTGGCGCATTTACTAAATATGTGCGCCAGCCAATGACGTTCGACTGGCGCATTTAATAAAGCCATAATTAAGTGCACCATTGAATAACGTTCGGCTGGCGCATTTCATGTAATTGCGCCATTGAATATCGTGCGCGGGTCGATGCCACCCGAACGGCGCACTGCGAGACTGCTGGGACTCATTCATGGGTGTGCTTAGCACACTTATATTCAACAACTTATTTTGTGTTATAAATTTCCCTCCCCATTCCCAGCCCATAACCCTCGCCCAATGCTTTAAAGATCGTATAGTTATTCAGCAGTGTAAACAAGTGTAAACAAATGACGTACGAATGAAACGCAACCTCTGAAAGTTGCGTTTCGTTCGTGCGTCATTTGTTTACACTTATTTACACATTGTGAACAGCTAAGCTGATCAATTTGCCATAGCGCCTTGAATAAATTGTATTAAATACTGGAAATATTTGACCACGTAGGTAAGTTCCTAAAGCCAAGGGGTCCTCTGCCAACACTAAGCTATCCAATTAGTCTTTGAAATGATATTGACCAGCTCAAAAAATGGATCAAACTTTGAGGTGTTTTGTGAGTCGGTCAATATCTCGATGCGGGCTGCACGGATAGCCTAGCAAGGGCAGATGACCTCTGCCATGGAGAGTATCTCTCTGGTCAAATATTAACAAGGCTCTATCCCCACCAGGTTCAGCCGTTAACAACAATAATTACTGGTGTATTCTTGAGTTAGGCATCTGGGACGCCCGATACACGCCTGGGGTTTTCTCTAAGTGCAAGTGACTTACAATGGAGTGTATTGTTGTGTCAGGCATCCCAGACGCCCGATGCAGCACTAAGGCATCGCTCAAGGTATATGCAGCAGCATGCCATGCCCGCAGCCGTCTGTGAGTCCTCATACAAAACCAGCGACGAAGTTTGCATCCGGTAACCCGGTACACAAGCAAGGGCGATCGGCGGAGGCCGAACAATCCATAAAGAGGATGTCAGTAAGCAGACGTCAACAACGCAATCATTTTCTCCGATGCTCTTCGATCCCTCCTTGAACTTGTGCATACTCATTTTCCAGATGCACCCCCTATTCTTTATTAAAGTTCAGACTTTTCTGCCATGCACCCTGTGACCATTACAATTGGGCCTTGGAAATCAAGCTCAGAAAGGACCGTCACTGCTTTCAAGAATGCTACCAAAGCTAAAGGACATTCCCCTGGACGTTGATGCTAAATTATTTATCCTATGAAAAGATTACATTCCTTGGCATGGAAACCTCACGAGCTGCTCAATCTGGATTATGGCAAGTCATTGAAACTCTTGAATTGTGGGCCTTGGTTCATCATCATCATCTGCCTATTTTACAACTACAGGTTCATGTTTTCTGGTTAATCTCCTATGCTACTCTCCGTCTCCTCTCATAGCGGTTTAGGGCAATGCGATTCTTTTATCACTACCCATGACCACGCATTCCCCACCTTTCCCTGCTGAAGTCTCATTCTGTCATTTTACAGACTATCCTTACCTGACCTCCTGGGATTTTGATGACCTGAACTAGGACCTACCAGGGCTCTCTTTGCCCCTCCATGCTGGGGCCACCTGAACTAGGACCTACCAGGGCTCTCTTTGCCCCTCCATGCTGGGGCCACCTGAACTAGGACCTACCAGGGCTCTCTTTGCCCCTCCATGCTGGGGCCACCTGTAATAGCATGAGCTGCTTTACTTGGGATGGGGCATGCCAGACATATGGCAAACATGGGGGATGCCAAACCATCCACACCTGATGGTATGGATTCCTCGCTCCATACTTTCCTGCTAATTAACTGTCTCCAACTTAGAACATGGATAGTTCATTACAAATATGCCATGCTTGCCGATGCTGGACCCAAAACTTGGCCTCTAGGTACATCGAACCTTACATATGCAACGAGAAACTTAGCCCTGGATCATATGTCCAACGCGAATTATTACAGATCTAATGAAGCCGGAGTAACCTCGTGGTTCAAGCCGTTGGGTCATTTTATTTCCTATATTTTCCCAACCCTGTTTATTTCTGCAGCCTTATATGAGCGCTGTAAACATTAATCCGATTGGTTGGATGAACCTCCACAATATCTAGGACTAATCACCTCATGGTGATGCTCCACTTCATCAAAGTCAGGAGATGTAAATGCGATCAGGCATTGAGATGTATTTCGGCAATTCCAGCCGCACAAAACATATATAACATCTCTTCTTATTCATTGGTGGTCACCAAAAAAGCACACATGCCAACTGATACTCACCCTCTGTCTCTTCTTCTGTTCGACCAGAAGGATCCAAAGCGCCCTGACTGGGATTCATCAGTCTGGACGTGGTCAGAATGGCAAAAGATCACCAGTCTTCCTGCTGCGCCATATGATCCTATGTTCAATGCACTTGTTCATCCATCGGCGGCCATCCCAGAGAAGGATCATCAAGCCCTCATTTCATTTGTCAACAAATTCCAAACCATCACGGACACCAAGAAGATTCAATACTTCATGAAGAACACTTCTGATGAAAATCAAGCAGGACGTGTTTATTGGAGGGCTTGGATAACACGTCACTGGAAGAAATGGGGTTTGCTTGGATTGGTGGAGAAGCAATTGAAGGATCGCGGTGTCAATCCCTGGATGATCATGGCTGAAGATAACACTCGAGAAGTAAGTAGTACAAATTTTTTATTTAAGTAGTATACTAAATGGGGACTTTATTTAGCTTCCAACGCAGGATGAGGCTAATGTCTCCTCACATATACCCGCCATCACTGTCGAGTTATTTGGCATCGATGCCCAAGTAAACCCAGGTAATCCTAACAGAATCAAACTCAAGGCCCAGCGATTCACAGAAACCCTCGTCACTCATTTATGGAATGCATACCGAAAAACAATCGATCGTGATCTAACCAAGATAGAAACGGCAAAGGGGGAGTTGGAGAATATGTGGAAAGGTTCAGTGGTTTATTACAGTACTATGTGATACTTACCATATTATATTCAGATTTGCAGGTGAAGCCAATAGCGGCTACCATTCGCTCCTATTTACAGAAGATGGAGAAACTCGTGGTTGTGCTCAAGAAATATGGGGATGAAGAATCACTCACCTTGATGATGGATAAAAGGGCTCAGCTTGAGGGGATGTTGCAGGCTCTGGGGCTTGACGATAAGGGCAAGAGTGCTATGGAACGTGAGTACAGTCATTTTTCAACTTCATATCACTCGCTAACAACTTGCAGGTCTTCCAAAATCTATTCGCGATGCCCTTGTTTACCTTGCATCCACCAGTGACATCCAATCACTTTCACTAGAAATTCATGAACGACTCTTACAGGTAGATCAGGAGCATGTAGAAGCACCCGAGTTGGATTTTGACCGGGCACCTCCTGTGGAGTGGGAGGAGGGGGTTGAGGAGTATAAAGATAAGTCAAAGGATGAACTATGGGCCATCCTTGGCCTCTCGAACAGCTCTGCCCTCCCAGATTTCAATCAGTACATCGATCCTGATGTGCATGATTATTGGTCGGATCCTGACTACATGCATAAACATAAGGATACTCTTCGTCTATTAACTCCACGATGGCACCAGTTGGTAGGCATCATCAAGATTATCCATCAGGGTTTTAAAGGTGAACCTTTGATGCTAATGGATGAGGTAGGCGTCGGTAAAACGCTCCAGCTTGTTGGAGCTGTGGTTATTCTGACATTCTTCCGCGACTATTATGACAAAAATGGCAAGTTCCCTGGTGCCTTTGGTAAATGGTCACTACTTTTGCATATGTGTCACTGACATGGGCAATCAAAGTGGAACTAAAATGGCAGGGAAAAAATGGCAACATCCCCACACAGCCCATTTTGATTACCATCCCCAAGTCACTTGAAATTCAATTCATGAATGAGCTTCGGCGCTACCTTCGTCCAAAATCATTCGACCTTCTACCTTACACCGGCACTTGGGAAAAGCGTCAAGACTGGTGGACTCGAGTCTGGTCAGCTAGCAAGCATGATGTTTCACGACGAATTGTAGTGGCCGCTGCAACGGTAATGATATCCTTTTATTTCAGCATTCACAGTACTAATAATCCTTACTGACAGGCAATTGAAAGTGACGGTGCACGTTCATGGCATTATACTGCCGATGATCCTTGTACTGCTGTACCGACTGCATGGTTGAAGACAGGTGACAACAAGAAGACAACAGTTTACGGTCAAGAATGGTTAGTCTTTGGCTGTGATGAATTCCACTTTGCACGAAGTCAAAATAAGCGCTACCGTGCTATTCTTCCGGTGGTGAGAGAGTCATCTTTGAGTATCACAATGACAGCTACTCCTATCACAACGAGTGCCTTGGTAAGCATCCAGGCCCATACAGCATCTGATCACTCAACGTTTAGCAAAACCTTTAGGATATTTGGAATCTGGGCCGTGTCCTAGACATTTTCAAGACTGCCGACAATTCACAATTCACAGATATGAAACGGGAGCTAAATCGGGCACGTGCTCATGACCGAAAGGCTCGAGATGAGGATGGTCAATCTCAAGCGGAAACTATTGTTCGAGGTGTTCTTGCAGGTTCTGCTCCAACCGATATTGAATTACAGCAGCAAGTTGTCACTTCAAAGTGGATTACAATGATCCGGGAAAAATTTCGAGGTAAAGTGATGCGTCGCACGGGCAATTCCACAGACAATGAAGGAAATTTGATTTCTGGCGTTGCTGCTCCCTCTGAACACCTAGTCCTCCTCGACTTATATGATTGGGAGAAGGATAATATGGAACAGCTTGCAAGCAAACTTCTGAAATCCCCAAACGCTGGCACCCGCCTTGGAAGTTCTCAGGTAGGCATCATTGTTGTCCAATTCTTTCAACCGTCCAGGACGCCCGCACAGGCAACAGAGTGCAAAATAACTCGGTGATATTGATTAATGCTCTGCACACTCCCAGGCATCTGAGACACCCCCATTATTCACTACATTACATATTGTTGTGCTTCTAAGCAGTCTGTGCTCACGCGGGCGTCCACTACGCCCGTCACCATGTTTATTTTGCTTCAACTAATTATTCCTGCAGAATTTCTATTTAGAAACCCGTCGTGCTCTGCTACACCCCAGTTGCAATCCCGGTCACCATGAATGGGTTGAGCCCAAAACTACTGAAGAGTGGAAAGGGATGGCATCTGCTAAACTCGATGCCCTTGTTAACATTGTCCATCATCATCTTTCATCTGACAATGCACCCCCCCTTCATGTTGTTGAAGGTCAAAAACTGGAGCCTGATCTTGAATATGTGTTACCTTCACGGCCAGAAGGGTTACATCCTGACAAAATAGTGATATATTCAGAATTTCCTTCTAGTAATCCACAAATCATTTCGGTAAGTGATGTTACACATTCTATTTATAGAGATATATTCAGTCTTTGTCTAACCAGGTATTGAAGTTGCATGGTATTGAGGTTCTCGAGTACCATGGTGGAATGACTCAGAAGCAAAGGGCCAAGGTTCTTGAGCATTTCCGGTCTAATGATGGCTCATCACCGCGCATTCTTCTTGTTTCCAATGTTGGTGCTACAGGTCTGAATCTGGATATTGCCTGTATTCTTATCATCGTCGTAGGTAATTTCTATTCATTATAATAATCTTACTGATCGCTTCTGCATAGCATACCTTATGGTCTGCTCAGGACGATAATCAGCTGCGGGGTCGTGTTGTTCGATATCCACAGATGAAGCATGTTTATATCTACCGACTTATCGCAAAGAACACATCGGACGTATTCCTGAATAATAATTCATTTGGGAAGGCAGCAATTCAGGAAGCATTCCTTGGAGCCAGCCCTAGCATGCGTGAGTTCCTATCACAATTGTAATTAAACTTAATATTTAGCTAACGATGTCCGAGTAGAATCTCTCTTTCAATGCCCCACAGATGTGTTGGATGATGATGATGATGATGATGATGATGATGATGCGAACGATCGACATGGCACAGCCAATCAGGCTACCAAGATTAAAAAAGCAAAGGTTGGGAGCAAGGATAACAAGAGAGGAGAGGACAAAGAAAAGCAGGCCATGGAGGAGTCCCAATCACAACCCAAACCTAAGACAAAGTCCGGTAAGAAGAGCCGGAAGTCTTCTGCCGGCTCTGTATCAAACAATGCTTCCATTTCTGAAATCCCCAGTATTTCGAAACCTACTACCTCAGCATCTGATGCCAACCCTGCAGACCCAGAAATTCCTACAGAATCACGACCAAAAACCAAGGCCAAGTCGGGAGCCAGGAAACAGAAGTCTAGCGCCTCGTCTACCACCATTGCACCTCCTCCCATCACTTCTGACCCTATGACAACCTCACCATCTCCTGTGGTTACTGCACCATCTGGAGTTAGCTCTTCTAATCCAATAGTCACTCAGCAGAGTGCGGATCAAATACAAGTCAACCATGGGTGTGCTGACTCTGATTCCCCTGCAATCAACCTGCCTCGAGTCACTGATACTGCTGCACCATCTGGTGTTAACTCTCCTAATCTGATAGTCACTCAGCAGATCACAGATCAAATACACTTTGACAAAGAGTGTGCTAACTCTAATTCCACTGCAATCAATCGCCCTCGAGTCGCTAATACTGAAGTTGTCTATAACAACGATGATCTAAACTCCTCTCATCCCACTTCACTGGATGTTCAAGATGATACTGATATGCTATTTATGCATACTCCAGACTACGATGTTTCTCATCCCCCTCCCAGTCCCACACCATCATCCCCCCTCACTCAGTTGGAGCCTGATTTCCCATATTCATTATCGTTGGAGCCACCATCTGAGATGCAAACTGATGTAGAAGACCCACCAAGCCGAAAGCACACCCGTTCAACTCCTCTATCAACACCTTCCAAAGATCGATCTAAACGCCAACGGATGCCATCAATTGCACCTAACGGCGAAGAAGAAGGTAAGAAAATGAGTGATATTCTTTGATGCATCTAAAGTGACCAATGCGCAGTTCATAACCTAGAGGGTACATCGTCCATTACCGTCCGAAGCGTGCGACCCCCAACACTCCAACCATTTGATGCTCGTGATACACCTCTTGGTCAAGCTTTTGCAAAAGGCAATGCATCTATATTACAGTTGCCTAAACCTTCTCCTGGAAAGCGGAGGGTAAAAGGAAAGGAGAAGGCCAAGGCATAGATACAAACGGTTTTGATTTCACGCCTAAGGTCATGCAGATAGGTCATGTGATGGAGGTCAGATGATGGAAGGTTATGTAACATTCACCCAAATAGGCATGAGACACAACAACTATCAACAATATTATTGCTATTAAATGCTAGTCTGAAAATTGCCTGCATGTTGCTTTCCTTTCCATAACCCCCACTATGGTTTTGAGGTACCCTGATGAGTGGTTGCCCGAGTCCCAGTTGTCTCTCCAGGAATTCTCCTATCGTGCAATGGATCTTCTTCGAGACCAGGAGAATATTCCAGAATTTGTTCGATTTGTGCTTGCAGGGCGTGATATGGACCATAACAATATTCAACGCAGAATATTCCTTAATGCACGCCAAGGGCTACAGCTCATAGACCCTCATTCATATATTCAATCCCGTGATTATGACACTGCCCTTGCTGTCTCAAAAGACCTCCCATTCTCAGTTCCCTTGGCCATCTTTCCAGTTGCCTCATTCAGAGACACTTTGACAAAGGATATTCATCTTCTTGGAAAAGCCTATGACAATATGGTAAGGCTTAGGAAGCAAACTATTTTTCCTATACACTGAATGGGGTTGAAGGGCACAGAAATCAGGATACCTTTGCACAAAATTCCAAATGTTGCCTTTGGAAAAGTTCTGCAACGTCACATTACGAGGATAGTGTTTCCTCGGCTCTACAAAGCAGGGGAGTCTCCCCGAATTCCTCAAGACTTGCTCGAAATGCTCTATGATAATGCAATTCACCCAGCTGTGCGTAGCGTGGTTCCAGAGCGACTATCCCACTGGCCACCAACATATCACGTTGCGATGGCAAATGCTCGTGACATTAGAGGACAGTTCCACTTTGGAAGTGTGGATCTTCCTGCATTTGTTTTAAAGGATTTTCGGGATGCGCTTTTTCAGAATCTAGAGCAGCACAATGATTTGAGGGATGCTTACTTCATTCATGAGGTTCGTGGCTACAAAGGAGCTACGGTCCATAATCCGGAGATCGTGGCGGAATGTTGGAACGTTCTTCATGATAAATTGGACTTCCTCAATTTCGATGAGCTTGATTCTGATGAGTGGTACATCGATGTAGGCCTCGAAGTTCACCTCCGTGATCATGTAGTGCAATGGCTAGAAGATGGCCATCTACGGCTGCTGAGACATGCGCTTCCTCAACAGAATCAGTCACATCCCAATTCCCTCGCCACACTTGCAGATGACCACAATAATTTTAAAACAGATCGTGTTGCACAACTGAATGAATTTGCAGGATTCCGTTGTACTACACGTTCCAAGGGGCTGGCAGATCATGTTGCATACATCAATGTGTATACAACTGACAAAGAGCCACTGTATCAACTTCACACAGGTAGCTTTCGACGTCATCATGCAGCAGAACTCATGCCTGGGGAACGCAATATCCAAACCTTAATCAAAGACATCACAGAGATAAGTGGTGTCTTTGGACAGTGTGTAGGTAATGATATCCGATCTGCTACCGAAGGTTGCGCTCGTTTTGAGGTCAGGGTCAAACTTCGAGAAAGTCCAACTGTCCTCAGAGGTCTTCCACCTGATTTGATTTCAAATACATTGGTTGCTATCCCAGCTCCACGCTGGTGGTTAGTAAATAAACCATATTCCTTATTCCCTTGACATTCATTATTTTTCATACAGGCAGTTCAAATTCTTGCGATTGTCAGCACTCCATTATATCTTTTACAACTTCTGCAAGGCTACAACTGAGGCACGTGCATTGCGCTCAACTCTCATCCTTGGTGCAGTCAGTGTGTGGACACTGAATGCTCTGATTTATCGACCGGAGGAGGGCCGTCAAGTTGATGATCTACGAGACAGCTGCTGTCAACACGTGATCGAAGGGTTAGACTTGGATGAAGAATCTGATGATGAAGAACTTCCAACATCTCCCATACGATATGATCGTGGGCTATATTTTATAGCTGACATTATTACAGATGATCCTCATGGTGCTTATCGTGTACCAATGCCCGTTGTCCGACGATTGGATCCAGTATACCTTGCCTGGATATTTGGTCGCAACAGTATGTCACTTCTGGAGCATGATGCTGGCATAGCTCGAGTCTTGGCACCAAAGGGAACAGCGGTCAACCACTCTCGAATTCCAAATAAGCGCCAAAAGACTACAGCGGTAGACTTTATCCACAATGGTCATGATGAACAGGATGATATTGATTTGAATCTTGTCAATCATGGCGTGCAAATTCGAACAGTGGTCAAAGAGACGGGTGCCGATGTACAGAGACCAGAATTGTTGGATGATAGAGACAACGAACCACGAATAGGCAATAATCCAGATGATGCCATCTCGAAAATTTGGAAGCAGGTCCCATACGATATCTTTGCTGTTTCACCCAACGTATCTCGGGCCAAGGATCCATCTCACATCATCATGACCAAAGAAGCCCGCAATAATGTTACTTGGGCAACTTTCATGACGACCAACTTTTCATCTATTTTCGAAAAAATACAAATCCGTTTTGTTACAGAAGAGTTCTGGAGCACCACATTGTTTGATCGGTATTTCCCTCCCAAAGGCACCCCTCCAAGAGAGAGGGGCAAACTACAAAACTTTCCATATACCACTTACTACAATGAATGGTTCAAGCTCATGTCACAACTATCAATGCATGACGCTCAAATCGTGCGTTCACAGCTTCGGGGCCAGTTTAACAAACTGAAGTGGCTGCCACATGGTGGTAGTGACAGAATGTGGGCAACAAGCAAAATGTCGGGCAATAACTGGACCATGTACCCACTCGGATCCAACCTTCAACCTTGTCCACAGATAGCGGTTAATTTAACCACGTGGGAGAGAGAACCGATACAGATGGGGGTTCGTCCATTGCCACAAGAAGAGGAAGAAGAGGAAGAGTAATTTGTAGATGCAGTGTACTAGGAGTACTCAGCAAGATGAATGAATTAACAATTATGAACAGCCTCACACATGTATATAGAAATCTACACACGACCGTCTGGGATGCCCATAGGCATGGAACCTATGATACTGCATATGCCTCTGGGTCAAGCCTTCCATGGTATTGCATCGGGCATCCTGGACACCCGCTATGTGATGGGTTTGCTGTGATAGCAAACTAAGGGAACTCATGGTTGGCATGGACGTCTCAGACGTCACAATGTGTGCACTGTCATGCCTAGTTTGCTAATGACTCAGCCAATCAATTTTAAATAAATTTTGATAGAGCCTCAAATAAAATATCTAAAATACTGAGAATATTTTACAAGGTAGATACCCTTGAGAGCTAGGGGGTCCTCTGCCAATGCTAAGCCATCCGTGTAGCTAGACTCAAGAAGATATACAATTATTGCCTCAACTTCTATTCTATCACTGACTACATACCCTGCCATTGGTGACAATGCACCTTTGTCTCTCAAAAAACCTCATGTTTCTTTGTCATTGTGCACTTCACCTGTCAGGCCCACAAAACATTGTGAGTTTGGGATATGATTGGACTCTTTGCATAGTCAAGTACATATAGTATTTTGAAACATTTTTTTGACTCCATATTTAGGTCTATCGAGGCTTACTTTTATAGCTACTTATGTAGTATAGATATCAATATAGCAATATAGTAACAGCAAATAAATAAAAACTCTGTATCACATGACCAGTAGATGTTTGGAGAGGTCCATTCAATGTTCTCCTGCCTGCAACCACAGACCACGGGAATTTTGAACCCCAGATAAGAAGGCATCAATCCAAGTGCATAGTTAGTACAAGCACTGAGTGTAAATGATAATAAATGGACTTTTATATTATGTGGCCAGTGAGCTACTCAGAAAGGTCTATATCTAAAAGATAGTATGATGAATTTAGAATTTCGAAAAGGCAATACTCACTTTAGGCAGATGATGACAAAAAATTGACCAATGGGATCCATTGACCAAAATGGCAGCTATTTGCAGAATGATAGGCTAATCACAAAACCCTTTGTTTATACATGTGCTTGGTTTTATTGATGATGCTACTTGCCAATGTGCCAATTGTAAATGCAATCATCCCCTCTGTATGACCTGTCTGGCATTGATCAGCCCAGATTCTATCACTGATGGGACCAAATAAAAGATATAAACAAATGCTTTTGCAATTGCCTATTGTTCTGCAAATAGATGACATTCTTCATATTCACCTATTTTTTGGAACAATTGCATCAATAATGGTCGAAATATTTGGCAAATTGCCTTCAGAGGCAACTCAATTATTCTACAACTTTTTTAATAATCAAGTGATAATTGGTGATGCCATGGCTCAGCTCAGCTCCGCTATGGCTCAGGTCAGGTATTTAAGCTGGTCAAAACAGTACTGAGTTGCCCTGAGCGGCTCTGAGTGAGCTAAGCCACTCGAGATTGCCCAAAGCTGTGGGCTGGCTGCCATACTGGAATCTATGCATTACTTATGCTTTTTATATGCTAATTAGGTTGTGCAAACTATTATTGTACAAGAAATATGTTGCACTATTGAGTTTTACATAAATCAGTACTTTTGATGACCATGTTCTTCTGCTTCTACCTATTACTCAAAATGCTCACAAGATGACCCCAAGGAATAGTGTGCAGCAATATGCCTTAAAAATAGTATTAGATAGATCTACAAAGTGTGTTCTACTGTTTTTAAATGGTTTCAGGTCACCTACCTCTTCTTTAATATTATAGAACTGACGGCATAGCTCAGGCAGCTCTGAGTGGCTCTAAGCTGTCAGCTGATTTAACAGTGCAGCTTGCCCAAAATAGTGGTGTGGCTTAATGGCTCACAGCTCTGAGCTGTGCCTTTGGCAATACTAGTGATAATTGCAGTATCATGATTGCTACTATCAATTGTACTCAGCTCTATACATGGCATTCAAGAAAAACAGAAATGGTGGAATAAAGCTGAATTTTAATCATGCTTGCCATAGTCACAAAGGATCAAAGGTAATACATAGGTCATAAGTCAGGCCCTGATACAAATGATACAAATTGGACATTGGTACATATCTAGGACTTACAACGAAGCTATGCACCAACCCCACAACCCATCCTATGATGACAGGACTTAGCTGTGGATCCCAATCCTAGGACCAATCCTGGGCAAATAGGTCCAACCCTACTGGCAATCCTACAGATCCTCATAACCCTAAGGCACGCGCTCAGTCGCATCGAACCCCTTAGCCTCTGGGGTATAAAAGGCCAGGCAGAAAACTGAGGAGAGCATAGCTCGAAATCCGCTCTGGACTCACTTTGAGTACAGCGCATTTTTTCTGTCTTTCTCTCCACAAGTAAATAGTCCTCGCCTGCCTCGCTTCGCTCGGCAGGCTCGTCCACCCTAACCCGTTACGCTTAGTAGGCCCCTGCGAGAACTTTATGAACTCGCTGAGAAATGTGTCGGCGTCTCCACGTCGCTCGACAACCTGCGCCGCCATGAGGCCGCGGGTACGTGGCCCCCCTTCATTTTGGGGCTCCATTTCCCTAAGGTTGAAGTGACGCGGGAATTTCAAGCAACGAATCCCGCCTCCTTAGTGGCCATGCGTACGGCCTGGGAGAACTTCCGCACTGAGTCTCTAAAGGAGGCAATAGGTGTGAAAGTGGAGGAACAAAAGTACCTCCGGTCACTGATCGAGCCTGAGCACTACCTGCCGCCTCTAGGCAAGGTTGTGGCGGACAGATTTGACGAAGTCAAGTCTACCGTCAAGTTCCCCGTCTGGAAACAGAGCGGGGGGCAGACTACGCTCGAAAGATTCCTCCCGTCGAATCAGGCGCAAGCCGAGTTCGACCGTCTGATCACGGATCTCCCACAGATCTGTGGTCGCATCATTCTCCTAGCAGACAACCGCTATCAGGCGGAGAAGCTAAGGAGGGAGGAAAAGGCTCGATTAAAAGCCGACGCGGACGTTGAGATGGGTGAAATTCCCACGTCCACCACCGCCATCTCCGACTATGTGGAGAAAAAGGTGGCGTCGGCCTTAAAGAAGCTGACCGTGACGGTGAGTTCGGATCATTATGATACAGTCTCACACTACACTAATCCCAATTCGGTAGGGAAAAGGCTCCGTGCAGAAGCCTCCCAAGAAAGCCGGAAAAGGAGGCGGTCAGAAGGCCAAAGCGACGGTAACGGGAAAGTCGAAGAAGCCGGGGAAGCCGAAAGGCAACCCCAAGAACAAGAAATCGAACGGTGGACGAAAATCATAGATTCGTCCACCCTCAGGTATGAGCATCCAGCATCTTATCCTGATGAGATCTTACTGATCCCACGACCTCTTGCAGTACGCTTACTCCTCCGCCACGTCTCTCCGGAATATTTGGAGATGTCGAGGTTTAGAGCGGGGGTTCACTTGGGTCCGGGGGTTAATGCCCCCTATTTTATATTAACAAATGTATCTGCTGGCGCGCGCTATCTTTTTAAGATAGCGCCTTCGTTAAATAAAATTCGTTTGGCTTATGATGACTTTTGTGACCATCTTAGATGGAGACTTTATTGGTTACATAAGGAGCTAAGCGGGGAAATCCAAGAACGTCCCTATGAACCAGACTATGAAGTCCCACACGAACGTAATCGGTGCGACTTTAAAATAGACTACGTCGAAGACGGCTTAACGAAAGGATGGGAGTACATTTACAGCTCCGCACCTTCGGTTGAGCATCGAAACAGGTCCACGCCGGAAATGGTGGATGCGAAGGCCGTCTTCGAATTCCTCGAGAAAAACGACTATCTCGTTCTTCCCACGGATAAAAACCTCGGTCAATGTCTTGTCACCCGGCAATGGTTCATGGACGAAACCGCTAAACTGTTATCTGACACCACTTCTTATCATGAAGTTGAAACAGAAAAAGCGAAGGAGATCTTAGACTCCCAACGACTTAGAATGCTGAATATAGCCAACGAAGCTATTACGTTCTTCAACCACGAACAACTCAGCAAATTCTTGCGGCACTTGATTCCCGACGGGGATAGTCCAGAGTACGTGCTTCCCAAATTCTATGGAATCCCAAAAATCCATAAGAATCCCATGAGAATGCGTCCAATCGTACCCTGTCACCTGGCTATGCAAAACCCCGCGGCTAAGTACGTGTCTAAGACTCTCAAACCAGTCATCGAGAAGCTCCCATTTACTATTAAGGGTAGTAAAGATATGGCGATGAAACTGGCAAATCTGGTCATTGACCCGAGACGCAAATTCTTTTTAGTAGGATTCGATTTAGTAGCCTTTTATACTAATATCGATGTCCAATTCTGCATGCAAGCATGCAAACAATACTATAAAGATGTGTGCAAGCCTTCTATAGCTGAGTTGGCATTCTTTATGCACTGTATGCGCGCCTCGTTCTTAAACCTCATATTTGAGTTCGACGGTAAAGTTTACGAACAAATTAAAGGCATTGCCATGGGGGTGGCTTCATCCCCCGACGGCGCCAATATATTTGCATCCGTTCATGAGGAGAGTTTCCTTTTAGGAGACCAACTTTACGGTCGTCGTATTCCCTTCTATGGGAGATATATCGACGATGGTTTTATGGTTATTTACGCAGAGACAGGCGATGAAGCACTTGCTTACGCCCAGTCGTTAGTTAAATTTCCAGGCCTCGAACTCACATGGGAAGTCTCTGGAAAAAGTTTAAACTTTTTAGATCTAATGATTTACATTGATCCGATTTGGAACCGGATCGAATGGAAACCATTCCGCAAGGCCAGAAACAACCTAGAACGAATCCCATTCGCATCTCATCACCCCATCGACGTAAAGCGTGGGACTTTCTTTGGGGAGATGTCACGTATGGCTATTCTCTGCAGTTCATCTGCCAACTATATCGATGCTTTGAGTGATCTTGCAAAGATATATATAGCACGAGGATATCCACACCGATTGGTAAAAAAGTGGTTAAAGGAAAATTCCGCTAAGAGATGGCATGCTCGCAAAGTCGAGAAAAAGCCTGTGGTAGCAGGTACGGGGGACCGTAAACTCTTAGTCCTTAAATTCACTTTCAATCCAGTTTGGGAGGAGTTCAACTTTCATGAGATGGCAAATATCATCATGAATCAATGGTCCATTCAGATTTCTGCTCGGAAATCAAGATGGACACGACTTTGGGACTCAGGTCCAGTAGACGAACCCATTGAGCGAGTTGCTGCAGGTGAAAGCCAAGCGACTGGGCCAATGAGTAGTTCAGGGTCTATTGCAAACCTGTCTCAGTCCGCCAACTTAGTAGGGCCAGGCGATCCCTCTCCGGAGGTTGACAGTCATGGTGACCGAACAGATGGTGTCCAGGGTAGGCGCGCAACAGTGACGAGTGACGAAATTTGGTTACACGAACTGAAGCGATTGCCCCGCTCTGCGAGCATGGAAGTAGTCAAAAAACTTGACATCTCAAAGCTCGGATTCACTGATGCCAAGTGGCTAGTATCTCGTAGACGAACTCGTTCGTTTGCAGACTTACTAAACCAACTCAAACGGAATGCCCTTAATGAACATACCGTTTTGCCATCTATCTGGAGCTTGGGGGCCGAAAGGTTTCCCCTCGCCGAAGATTCCGCAGATCAGGACCAGTCTTGGTTCGCGGACTTGGAAGAAGAGTGATTGCATAGTAAACGTAATATTTATACTCTTTAGGGAGTGGTTCAAACCCAAACCCTAACTCTAACCCTAACTACCCTAACCCTAACGTGGACGCCCGCCGGCGTTCCTTGGGTTAAGTTAGGCCTGTGGGAAACGTTGCCCCCACAGTAGAGGCTTAGTAATAAGGAGAGTATTTAGACATGATCTAATCAATCGCATACTCCTATAGTAGATCACGTGACTTACCCACGACTATAACACTGATACAGTGGCACCGTGGGGTCATGTTACCCATTAGTAGCGGCATTGCCTTAATTGGCTAGCCGTTGGCTAGCACCCAGGCGACTATGGCGCGCGTTGAACGGCCTTGCGCTTAAGTGCGCTCGGTTAACCGCATCCGTGGAAAAACCATGATGGTGACGGGTCGGACCGTGCAAATTAGCCCATGGGAACCAGCTTGCCAACTATAGCGAAAGGGACTGATAGACTCCACTCGTCGCCCCGCACCGCGAGGTGATCGGGCCGGAAGCGATTCGGCGAAAAAGTCATATGCACTGTTATCAGTCAGCTATCAGTCGGCCTCGGCTAGATTAATCATCTATCCGAGGTATCGGATAATCACATGTTTCTACTATAAAAGGAAATTGTATGCTTCTATGTACGGATAAAGGTCGGACTTTTATTCGGCGTCTGTAGTTTCTATGGGCACATGAGGGAGATTCGTCGCACGAACGTTACTGCGGACCCGGCCCTACGGGCTCGGGGACCTAGGTAGTTAGTAAGGCTGCGCCTTGGCGTAAGAGTCTCAGGCTTCATCCATAGGCTTGGAGCGTGCCATCGCACGCGCTCAGTCGCATCGAACCCCTTAGCCTCTGGGGTATAAAAGGCCAGGCAGAAAACTGAGGAGAGCATAGCTCGAAATCCGCTCTGGACTCACTTTGAGTACAGCGCATTTTTTCTGTCTTTCTCTCCACACGTAAATAGTCCTCGCCTGCCTCGCTTCGCTCGGCAGGCTCGTCCACCCTAACCCAAAACCTAACCCTAACCCTAAGTTGCGGCAGAATCTTGCCGCTTACTTAATAATGTCTGTAACATAATCGGACTCTCCAACTTGGACCATGAGGAATACACTTCCCCACTGGCAGGGCTCACGCCCATCCGCCGATTATGCGGCGTTGATACGCGTGTGCCACGTAGTCAGACTCATACGACGACAATGCACACAGTGCCACACACAAACAACCCCAAGCTGTTTTTCAACACACTGTCACCACTTGCCTAGACATTCCGCTGTGCCGAACTTCTGTTGGTCTTTGCAAGGACCTACTACACCAATTGCGTCCGATCCGTTTTTACTTGTTTTACACTGTGCTTTCGCGACTTCGCTTTCGGCTATCTGTGCCGCGGCGTTCTGAACACTTACATGCGGTAATCCTTCTGCTAGGCTTCTGGTACGTATACATAATCCAGTTTTCATATACAATCCTAATGTTTGTATACTGGCATTCGTTAGTACCTTTTGATCCCTCGCCGCTTGAATTCAGTATTCCTCAGTTCTACGTCAGTGAGGCTGCGCCATACCGTCCCATACGATATAGTAAGTGGTCAGGCCGGATAGACAACTGGGAATGAGGTGCGGTATTAACTGTTAACAGGAGACCCAAGCTTAGTTAGCCACGCGCTCTGAACGGCGGCTACATCGCCGAAACTGCGTCATCCATCATTGCCTCAAGAGTCAAATCTTGCCCAATTATCCATGCTGCAGATTCTGCGTTGGATACCTACGTACTCTCCCTCGTAGCCTTCCCGCCACGCCTATCTGCATCTCAAAAACATTCAGGTCCACATCTATGGTTTTCTTATGCGCCAGGCACCAGGTATCTCGGCTCTGGCTCGATATCAAGGTGCATGGATTTCTGTTTTTGAACAACACCTAAAGTACGAGATGCTGTTAGCGCCTCGTGTTGTAATGTTTTCATCGAACGTATTTCTTTTGGTTTCAGTCGTCGAACGTGTTATTTTCCCCGTATTAGGCCGACCAAGAACAGGTCTATATCATTGCCATCAGTGGAATTGGTGACCGTATCATAGTATAGTACGGCAGCTATGTAAAAAAGTAAAAAGACTAATATAAAGTAAACGAAAAGTACTAAGAATATAAACCACGAGTTACCACGCGGTATGGTACGGCAGCTATGCAAAAAGGATGCAAAAAGGTAAAAAGACTAATACAACTTAAACTGCTGCAGAGTGGTATGGAAGTATATATGTCACAAGTATGAAGAGTCTGAGCTCGGGATGCAGTCGAACTTGTATTCTAACTTGAACAGAAAGGTGAAATTGAACGTTAATGTTGGAATCATGAAGAGTCGTAATTGCTGGGTCGTAACATATTGACCATTGTTAGTAACCTCAAAATACGTTTTAAAAACTTGCCCATGCTTCGCTTAGAGGAGAATAGTACGATCAAGGCATTGGCTAAATGCCCAAAGATGAAACATGATCCAGGCATGGCGTATATGATAATATGATATTTGCCAAAGGTAACATATATAATAAGGCGAACATGGCTCTTAATGCGCTAGTGTACAAGCAATATGTGATTACGCAAATCTGGTTGAAATAATGGTGGCATATGTGAGGATACCCTTTCACAGTCACTGAAATCAAATTTAGAAAGAATGTCGATCAGCATGGGTCGCTTCAAAGGATCCGTGCTCAGCAACTGGGTAACAACCGCACTCAGGGCATTGTTTGGAGTTGGTCCCTCGTGCCACAGAACTAGAACAGTTCGAATGAGCTCACCAACGGCCCACAGATCCGCGCGAATCGCGCTGCACGCATAGCCATCGTCTTCGATTTCGGGTGCAACCCACTGCTTCGTCCCTCTGAATCCAGACACTGTATCCTCTGGGCCGTTGACCTTGTGGGCCAAGCCAAAGTCAATAATATACAACCGCTCCAACAAAGTGTCGATAACGATGTTTGCGGACTTGATATCCATATGCGCAACGCCATGTCCATGGAGGAAAGTAAACCCTTCCACCATCTGCTGGAGGAGATTGTAGCATTGCGCGGGTCGCAACGAGGAGAGGGGTATGTTATCGAGAGGCAGCAATTTTGGCATGGCAATAATACTTTTACCATGACCAATACCAGTAACGTGCGAGAAGGGAACGGTGTGATTTCGAGGTTCCAATAGCATCTGGGAGGACGATAGAGATTCCATGAAAGCCAGTTCGTCGCGGTCAACGATCTTGAGGACGACTTTCTCATGCAAGCGGTTCTCCGCAATGGCCATGTGACGATGCTGCACGGGGGCAGAGGATCAACCCTGGTTTACCGCAAGAGGAAGGGACATTACATTTTTCATGGGTGCGACGATCTTATAACCATACAACATCAAAGCCGTTTTGTGCTCATGTATGGTGTCCAATTCATGAGGACGGCCGCTACGACTCTTTTTGCCCTTAGTTCGCGATCCATCCTTTTGGCTCCCGCTCTTGGAGCTGATAGAGCGATAAGCATGTCGAAGGATTGTGCTGACTGTCTTCGTCGCGTTGGCTTGCGTCTTGTCAAAGCCGTCTAATACAGCTGGAAGCGTATCTTTGTAGTTGAAGAGTTGGAACAAAAATTCGAAGGCCTGAAATGGCTCAGAAAGTGCGAATTTACGATCATGAACAATTTCGACCTACGAAACGTGTCAAAATAGTCGACGAATCGCGATTGGTGCACATACCCGATTGGTGTTGTCCGTAGAAGCTTGATACACGAGATATCTCTCCACTTCGAAATTTGTATTCAGGTAGAAGCAGATTATAACCAGGTTACGACTAGTACGCAGATAATTGCCAACTCTTACGTATACCATTGCTTGCAGAAGCATGCGACAGCGATCGTACTCGTTCTTAGGCGATACCGTCTCGTTGATGATGATTGGTACGTATGGCGTGTTCAACAAAAAATCGCTGTTGGGACTGTACGATCGTGGATCACTTTCGTTATCGACTTGTTTGATGATCATAGCCGGATCTGCAGAAACACCCCTTCGTGAAATGTGAATGTGGTGATGGCCAAGCGAGATGGAACATACTTGTCATATAAAGGCAGATCGCGGAAGACGGGATCAACGAGGAACACGGTGAAGTGGCTCTCCTTGAAGTAAGAAGACTTCTCCTTGATTATGCTGACGTGCGGCGCGCAGTCCTTGATAGCTGAGATATAGGCGCGAACTTCGCTAGTATCTCCCGGTCCCTCTACTTCGTCGAAAAACCGTAGAAAATGGTCACCTAGCGTAGCTTTCAGGAAAGTGCGTTGGACCTGCGGACAACATTTGAGTGAACATCAATGAGTCAGCAGGCATATAACATTACACCGTCGCCCCTAGGGAGCTCTCTCTTCCTATCCAAACTATCAAGCAGCGCCCTCAAGTATGAAGGGAATACGACATTGGAAGAGGAAGACAGGCTCGGTTGCGTGTTATCGAATGTGAAATGTGAAAGAATGTTGTTGTTCGGAAGTTGAAGGTCTTCTGCAGTCCATTTGTTAAGTGCCTTGACGTATAACGTTACATTAGCGATGTCGCCGACATGTTCGCCAACTTTTGCAAGTTCGTCATCACCTGCAAAGGAACGCGTTATTT
Source organism: Tricholoma bakamatsutake (assembly GCA_029959215.1). Classification (NCBI taxonomy): domain Eukaryota; kingdom Fungi; phylum Basidiomycota; class Agaricomycetes; order Agaricales; family Tricholomataceae; genus Tricholoma; species Tricholoma bakamatsutake. Next base: position 53,034 of record CP114860.1, read on the forward strand.
GAAGGGGACAAGAAAAAATTGGGCGAGCACTCACCTGTGGAAGCGCGGACAATGACATGTATATACTGCTCAACCACATTTCGAAAGATACCAGACAGCGGCTGCACAGGTAACAACGATTTCTTCTCATGTAGCCTCAGGTCCTTGACTTGTGCTTCAAGGTTCGTGTCTCCATCGATAGGTATAGAGACATTCCATACGTCAAGGCTGTCGGCATCGATGCAATCAAATGCCACTTTCTTCTCCTCTTTGATAGCTTTCTTGAGCGCCCCAACATTCTTGCCGCGATCAATTTCGACAGGAAATATGCGAGTAGAATCTTCGCCGAGGACCCAACAATTCAGCAGGAGCAGGAACGGCGCCTTATTACTGACTACTGCAAATCAAGAAGAGTTACAAAGAAAAAAAGGCATCTGTGCTCACTGGTTGGAGGGGCCTTGACAACGACATGGAGTGTCTCTTCATCTAGATCGCTAAAGATCTTAAGCAGTCCCTTCAATGCCCACAACGGTTTCTTTTCATGTAGCCTCAGGTTCTTGACTTGCGCTTCAAGGTTCGTGTCTTCATCGACGGGTATGGAGACATTCCATACGTCAAGGCTGTCGGCGTCGATGCGATCAAACGCCGGTTTCATGTTCTCCTTGATAGCTTTCTTGAGCGCCCCAACATTCTTGGCGCCATCAATTTCGACAGTAAATATGCGAGTAGAATCGAGTCTACGGTCGATCTGTCTAGTTCGATCCCATCAAATGAAAGAAGAAGACGTGGCTCATGACAGCTGTGTGCTGTTATCCGTTCGTTCTGACTCGTTTAGTATGTATAGTGCCAATCCTTCCAGTTTTGTCCTCTCTGTTTGTCCCATGGTTTATATTCAATTTTAAACCCTAACCCTCTGTTTATATTTTTCGTAGCATCAACCGTGACGTGGCGTTCCACGCGGCGAATCCTTCCATGAACGACAACGGCGCATCTCAAAACCTACGATGACTTTTGTCATTTTCGCCCCTTCCAGCTGTCTACTGGTTGAGAACTTACCGACTGTACTCCAACTTCGCCGTCAAAGTTGTTTCTGGTGTACATACGCCATGCATACAAAATGGGAGCTGACTTTCGTACCATCCCTCCAAGTCCTGTCCTCTGCGTTATGACATCTTTCACTCTCCGCCCGTTGACTCGTCCAAAAGGCCCTTTCGATGAGTGTATCGAGTTCCAAAAGAGCAGCAAAGACTTGGTGATTTTCAGTCCAACGGCAGGACAGTTTGTTACGATTGCTTGGTTAGCTCTCAGTTGCTTTCATTGTTCTGTCTCCACCTAACCTATCAAACTATCAAGGCCAATGTCCAAAAACCGATGCATCATGCCTTCTGGGATCAAGAACTGGCTCCGCGCTCGCGGCCTTCATTGGCCCTGCTTTTGCGCCTTAACCGGCAGTTGCAATGCCGCATACTCGACGCAAATAGTTGAAGCAATTGGTGACAATAAAGTATATGTGTTCTGTTACAGCTATCTGCCCAAATGCAACTTCTACAGTAAGCGGCATTCACGTTATCTCTTTATTTTCATTATATAATCATGGATGCAGTGAACCTGTCCCAAATTTATGAAACAGCATCGTTCAAATCTGAGTATGCTCACCTTCCAACACTGGGTGGGATTGTTCTTAGCTTATATGGTTTCATGCATGCTCATGCCCTGTCTTTAAGCAACTCAGCGCACCATTTCGATGACCGACATTCTCATCGACTTCTTACTGCGTGAGGGGGATGTTTTAGAAGCTGGGCCATACTTTCAGGGATATTGTGGCGAGCACATCAGCCAATATCTGATGGTTCAGCAGGCAAGCGGTGGAGCTGTTGTTGCAAGGAAAAAAACTCGCTCGTCATTGAGCAGTACGTCCTTCCTATTGTCACATTGCTGTCCCATCTAATCATTCATCATAGAAAATGCCTTGTCCATGTCCCCGCACCCAGCGGCAGTCGGGACATCCTACCCGCCATCCCGACCGAGTGCATCCAAGGCGGGGCCATCTACAGGGGTTGATACTGCGAGTAATCCGGCGAATATCTTTGAGCGCCTTGAGGCTGGTGGAGGGATAAGCAAATGGCAGCTGAGTGCGCTGGTGGAGCAATGTACTCTTTGTCACGAGTATTACCTTCCACAAGTCCTCAGAGCGCATATTCCAACCTGCGATGGCAGCATTGAAATCTTGTAGGTAGTAGTTTCTAGCCATCAATCATGTATTACTTTTCTTGGTGCAGATAACGCGATGAATTCATTGCATTTCGGCAAGGGAGATGTAACTGGCTTGGACACTACGAAGAATTCTGCCTTGCTTCCCGAGGCACGGCCAACAAGGGCACACGACCTGAACCAGTTTGTGTGAGATTTGCCCCAGACACTTTCACCTTTTGATAGTTGGCTTCTGATCTTTTAGCCGTTGTCAAGGCTTTTGCGAGAGCCTCTGCTAATTCATGCTGATCAGGGTTGTTGAGGTTGACGGCTGCAAGTGCGGCCTGGTGCATCGCAGCAATGCCTTGGTGCTTTTCGAATGTCTCTTGTGCCCGTCGAAACTTCTTATTGTGGGCTTCAATCTTGCCATCTTCATTAGCCAATTTTGTGTGGTGGGAGTTGACTGTTCTCGTGTTAACAGCGATATGCCAATTGTCGTTCATGAGCTCACATTTTCTCTTGATCCCCTTGGTCAGGTTTTCTGAGAGATGACCTGATCTATATGATGGTCGGGTGCCCAACTCCTCGGAAGCCTATAATAGGATCACTAAATCATTGTAGTATGACCAAATGACAACTCACCTTCAACGCTTTCATCTTCATAGCATCGAATGCCTGCCCTTTTGTTATCCCCCCAACCACCGTACAATGTCTGCCTTCACGATACACATCAACGTGGACACTTTCTATTACATTGCTGGTTGTGTCGCCTGCCCTCCATACAGATTTGGGAATATGGCTTTTCTGCCAGCACAACCCTTCAAATGCAAATTTGCTGCGAATCTTGTCTTGAACCCAATCTGATGAAAATAAAGGCTATATCGTTATAACAAGATAGATAGTACACTACCTTGACCTGGCTTTCCCCCAAGCTGCTTGATTTTCTTCACCGTTGCATCCCAGTCATCGTGTACCGTGCAAATCAGACTATGCATCAGATTTCGGACTTCTTCAGGTACTGGACACTGTCGGATATTCCGTTTTGCATGCACGGTACATAGGCGAAACACACGGTGGAGGTGTTGATATGGTGAGAGGTCAGTGAGCAAACGATGGCGTTCATGCAGGTCAAACTTTCCAGGAAGTCTTTCACTTAACTTTTGGAGGTGTAGCCCAAGACCTGGCAATGATCAAAGTGAACCGATGGCTCGAATGCATTCATATATCCTACCTTTTGCTTGTCCCCCATGCTGATCAGCTATCCACTGCAGAATCAGCCCATCAGTCTCCTCAGGTGAAGTAGCATGGAGGTGCTGCCAGCGAAGTGATTTTCCGGTATCTATTTGGACAATCTTTTCGATTTCTTCAAAAATTCGTTGATGTGCTATGGCCGTTTGTCGAGTAAGGTAAACATGGCAAAAAATCACACCTGTCAGATTTACTCAGTGCAGGAAATCATAGCGGTATGTAGGCAGAGTTCTCACTTGTATTGCTTCCACGATCCATACATGCCATCTCGAATTCATAGAAGTCAACAACCCGTTTGAAGCTTATATCACTTGACAGATACTGGGCCTGCAAGAGGCGTTCACTGCCATCTTTGCTCATGCAGACAATGATCCGAAGTATAGTACTCGAGTCACCAGATGCCAAGGGTTCATCCTCGTCATGCATTTCTTGGTCACCAGCAATCTCAATGATGCTACGGATGTAGTGATTGTATGGTGGTATATGGCGATCTTGTTCCTGTTTGAGAAATTTCACTCCTGGCAAAAGATTTAAAATGTTTCTGGTGGATGTGGCTGGATCTGAACTTACCTTCCCATCCTGTTCCTGCAGGAAAGAATTTCTCTTTTGCACCATCAATGTATGACTTGAGATGCTCTCGGTTTGCCAGTGACACATGAAGGTCACTGAGCACTGGTGATGGAGTGTCTGGAAAGTGTGCGGAGAGGTAGGTTTTCAACACTGGATGCCGAAGAAAGCGTCGTGCTGTTAAATCAGGCAGGTCCTCCTTTATTGTCTCCAGGAGTCTGAATATCTCAGAACAGATGGCAGGTGGAGTCTTCACTGGGAGTGGGATGGGATGGCTATGAACACCCGCAGAAACAATTAGAGTATAGGGACAGCTTTTGTAGTGGGTGCGTAATGGCTCAAAAATCCGAAATTTGACTTTGCAGGGCAATTGCAACATTTCTGGCCGGATCAAGTGCCCTGTCTCAGAACGATGGTCATGTGCTGCATTGCAATGGAACTGTAGGTCAGGATAGCATAGGAATCATTACAGGAAATACCGACGGCAATAAACTCGTTGAGCTGATGGGTTTGTGATCGTGTTACATTGTGCAAGGGGTCCATATCCCAGTGAAAGCGCTGAGTTCTCAATGCGATCAAGCTCTTCGGCATCTTCATTGAAGAATGCGTCGAGATATTCAAGGTCATAGGAGTCTTCCAGGTAATTGACATAGTGATCCCGTGCTGACCACTTATCATAGTGCTCACATCTATTGGTAAGAACGGATTAGAGAGATTTGACTCATAATCCAGTGACACAAACCAACACGATGAAAGGGTGAGTGTGCTTATCATATTCAAGGCTTAGTCGTCCGCGGCAAGTTTCTTTGCTGGGGACCAAACCCCGACGTACTTTGATCTGATATTCAGAATATACCTTGTTATACTCATCCTCTGCCTGAGTGAACAGTGTCAGCTCCTGAAGTGGTGCGCCACATCCTGTATTTCGAAGGGCAGAAATGAAAGCGGCTGTTTTCTGGAATATATCTCGTGTTGGGGATGCAGTTGCAAGTTTATTCTCGCGATCACAGAGCAGACGTGCCTGTAGAAGTTCTCGGCTTGCAACAGAATGCCCTTTTTTCATTGCATTAATGTCACTGAATGGACAAATTTTGGAACCTTGACCTGACAGAACATGTTCGACAATAATAGCATTATAATGATACTACCTACAGGTGAAATGACTCTCGATGCATGGCACCAAGCTATTCGGATTCCCAACCTCATGAAGGACATTGCATGTAACTTCAGACCCTGTCTGGGTTCGCCCAGAGGGACTGCCAAGTGAATACGCAAAGTTACGCCGGGGTTTTTGCCAATTCTCAGGATCTTGTCGGAATAGATGACCAACTGGATCATGAGGACCAGTTTCAGGGTACTCAACAAGTGCGTTCACGTCCTCATAAATATACAAACATGAAAGTGTTGTGACACGATTCAGCCTGACATTGGTTCGTATGGTGGGATTCGGGTTTGAAGGGAAGCGAGCAAGTGAGAAGGTGTGGCTCGGGGGAGTATTAGATGGTGTCCGTGACTCGGATCTTGGGGATACAGCCTCAGGAGACAGAGAGGATGGGAAACGGGTTGGTGTAGCAGTGGAAGATAGTTGTTCTTCAGCATTTAGGTGGTCAATCGCATATGCGAGCCATTCCGCAACATGAACTGGAGCACGTAGAGGTGTCGGTGCATTCGCCAAAAGTGCTGCAAGAGTGCTGAGTTGGGACCGAACATCCACAGTATTGGCTCTGGTCTCCTCTGCACGCGATGGATTGAGGAGGTCGTCAATAGCCAGACGGCGAGACATTGTGAAAGGCGGCCACAGGCCCACAACAGAAAAAAGGAAGGATATTTCATTCTGTTGAGTCTGCAGACACATACATCAGTTCTACCGTCAAATCCTACACCGTCCACGACAGCTGTGACTACATGATCAATACATATTCCGCAACTAAAAAAGCAGACAACTTTGGCAAAGGAGTTCAGCGTTGCAGGTACAGAAAGAAGAGTGAACACACCTTTGGAAACAAGCAGAGGAAATGCCAGTGGATGAAGCAATGAAGCCCATTCCGATGCAATTTGTTGGGATGCAGCATTCAATCGAGGCAGATTCAACAGGCGGAAAGAACTTGTTGTCGAAGCTATGGGTAACAATGCGTAGGTGAGATAATAAAGCGCGGGTGTTGACACATTGCCGCAGTACGCATCGGTCACAAAGTAAGAAATATTGAAGGTTTATTCCTTTGTTTTATTTCAATGCGCTGGCAGGTTGTTTGTATGGGAAGCTTTGCCCATGTGTGGCTGCACCGTTCAATCCCGACTTCCAGAAGCTCCCAATGGGTTCTTGATGGGATCGAACTAGACAGATCGACCCTCCACTCAATCTTGGCCGAGGACCCAGCAGTTGAGATTAAGCATGGATGAAGCTTAACGGTTCGCGAGGGGCTGATGATCGAATTAAGATTGTGGTCACGTGACTACAATCGCTCCACCCACCTCTCCTGTCTCCTCCCTTGTCTTGTCCTCATCCGTTTACCTTGACCCTCTGCTTCTCTTCTCGTCTTGCGTGCTCACAGCTACCTCGGATCTCCTGCCGTCTGAGACGGCAAACAACCTTCTACCGTGGTTCTTTTTTTTCGCTGCCTCCTCTTCTTCGACTCACCACTACCACTCTCCTCCGAAGGCAACGTGATCGTACTACTCATCGCATCGCCCCACCTCCACTCCCTATTAACATTCAAAACACGCGTATTATTGTTCTCCTCCACAATCGGCGTCGATGTCGACGCCGACACCTCCCGCAGATTCGAGGAAGAATCCGCCTTGTGCAACATCGCACGAAGCAGCACAAGCTGTCTATGATTAAGATCATGTCTCCCCGTCGACGCACGCCACGCCAAGCTGGGAGGAATAGCAAGCGGCGGACTCGTCGTCGTGGTCTGCGTCTGCGTCTCCGGCAACGCAGAACGGATAAATGACTCTCCACCAGTAACAGGAGAAGGTTTCGACTCGTCCCCCGCAAGCGTGATGGCCCTTTCATGCCCTGCACTCCCTTTCTTCCCAATCAGGTTCAAGTGTAAACCCAGATTCAGATCCACGCCTGGACCAGAGGCGCCCAGAACGGGAGCGGAAACACTCGTAGAGGGTGGCGTAGTGCCATTATCGTTGTTAGCTGACGAAGAAGAGGAGGAAGAAGCACCTCCCCCCAGCTCGATAAGCAGCTCTGCGCATTCCCACGAGATACGATATTTGGAATTGATAGTATAAAAAGCAGACGCGAGGTGTTTGTATGCAATCTGGGGTGTATTCTGCTGCTGTTGTTGGGGGTGTTGGTGGAAAGGCTGAATTTGAGATGGCGAGAGTAAGTGCAGGGATAAGAAAGGTAGGGGCGGGCTGGGTCGGTTTCGGATGAGTGGGTTCAGGGATATGTTGCGTGCTTTGAAGCCGGGGCGTAGTGATACTCCTGTGCCTAATCCCCCTCCTACTGCTGTTGGTAGTGGTGTGCAGGCGTCATCTACGTCGCTCAGCACAGAGGAATCGTCGTTGGATCTGGGAATTCCTTGTCCTCAACAGCAACACCATGGGAGGAGAAGAGCCGAGACGAGTTTCGGTCCAGAGTCTATGCGCGGTCCTTCATCGTTGACTGGCAAACCGTCTCCTCGTCGGCCGTCACTTGCTTCGATTTTCCGTATTGGGCGCAGGAATAAGGCGTCGGGGCATGAGAGTCAGGGTATGGTGGAACATACTCATGGGTACCCACGGTCGACGAGTAGTCGGTCTAAGTCGGCGTCGGCGTCGCCATCTGCTGGTAGCAGTGCGGGAGATGGAGATGGGGGTGGAGGTGGAGGTGGAGGTGGAGATGGGGAAGAAGAGGATTGGGATAGGATTGATTCTGTTTCGGATTTGCACGCTGCGGCGGGGGTTAGACATGGGCACGGACATGGGTATGGACACCATGATGATGGTGATGATGATAACGATACGGATGCGAGGTTTGGGTCTGCGACGGTACGCGGGAAGGAATCTCCGTATTTGCAAGATGCCCTTCATCGATACACCCCGGCAGCGCCGCCGCTGCCGTCTTCTGTCCCCCCACGCCCCGTCACTCCAAAACGCTCCGCCAGTGCCTCACAGTCCTCGATATGGGGCGCCGGTGCCGAGTTTTGTGGTCAAGGTTCGATTCACGGGACGCGGTCTACCTGACTTTCTAATGTGGAAGAAAACACGGATGATATTCAACAGCATACGCACTCGTCTGCGAAGACGAAGCAGCATGGAGCTAGCAGCCCCTCCCGAACTTTTTTGCGTGATTCAAAAATACAGAAGAACGGGTCTGTCCGGTCAATGCCGCCTCATTCTGTTTCTGGTGGAGGAGGGCTCCCGGATCCCAAATTGGCGATGACGCCGGAGAATATAAAGCCGTTGTTGGAGAATGCGAAGGAGGTGCATGTGAGGTTGGTTGAGTGCATTGAGGAGATTAGGTCGTTGTTGAGTATGCATGTGGATCTGCGTATGCGGGTCTGAACCCATTTGTGTTTTGTGTCTTCACTCTTCTGTTCTTCTTCATTCCTCATTGCAGCTTTTCAATAGTACCGTGCTTGCTCACTCTTGGACCACGACACAACGTGATTCTAAGGAGTTAGCTCCTGGAATTGCTCTACGACGTGATCATTTGGAGTTAGCTCCATTGATCTACCCAAGACTCGTATGCAAGATACTCTAAACCCCTGGCCATTCTCACTGCCAGTGAACAACCTTCCCCACAACCATGTATTTGGTGTCACATTCATCATGCCCAAGGTACTTTTCTTTTTTTTCCGGTCAACCTAATAGTCCCACTCGACCTAATAGTCCCACTCGACACCTTGATCTATGTTGCGGAGCTTCAGAGATTCTTCTGGCCCGCGACTCAACCAATAGATCCTAGTCCGCTGTTGCAAAGCTTCAGAGTTTCTTCTGGCTTGCAACATATAGGTGGACTAGCTAGGGCACATTGGAATTGCCAAAATCAAACTATTGATGATAACATTGCAAGGTTATGAACACAAGTGGACGTCTGCATACCAGACACGGTGCTCCCCCAACACCACGGCTGGACTATTCATTTAGAGCTGCTATGGAACGTGTAGGCAGGCCCATGGATGATGTCATTGCAAGGCAAGTCTTATCTATGATATCTGCTAATCCGTAATAGCCTAATATTTTGTAGACACACCAAACCGTTGCCTCGGGATCTTTTTCAGCTCGTGGAGGAAGAGTTGTTTGGTGGTGATTTGACAGAGGAGGAAATGGAGGAAATACCACGGTGTGTATGATGGACTACCCTCTGCCTCACTTCCTCACTTTGCCCCAGACACCCTGGGAAAGGGCTGTTTAGCCACCACCCATGTCTTACACCACCCCCTGCATCATTAACAATGCTGTCAACACCTTTCGACACCCCCCTTTCACTTCACACGCCCACGTTTCCACCTGATTGCCACCTACTTGCCGCCATTGCCCCTGCTCACTCCTCACGCGGGAGGAGCTCACCACGACGCCATGTATGTCAATGCAATGCATGTTCCCCACCACTGCCCCATCTACACAAGCCCACCGTCAACCACCCACGTCATCATCCCCATTCCTAGCACCATTGATGTGACCAGCCCCATCTATGTCCACGTCTCTATGGCCCCATCCACCACCACTGCAGCACGCCCAATCTACATGTAAGTTTACTTTTTTTCTTTCTGATTTCATTTAGCAGCTACTAACTACCAAAAACAGGAGCACCACAAGTCTTAATGAGATGACCCAAATGACATGGTCATCACCCCCCTGCCCCCGTTGTCCAACCTGAGCATGCCACCGCCGCCACGTCACCCCCTGCGCTGCCTCTACACCTGAGGACGCCCCCTGCTCACTGCCCACTCACCCCAGTTCCCATTCCATGCCCCCCTGGCCCCCATTATGCAAGACGAGCCCACGATGATGCCTCACACATCTACGTGGCCTGTCACATCACCGTCGACGATGGCCTCACCCCTTGCTCTGCCTCACTCTGGACCATGTACCTGGCTGGCCATAAACCTGTCCTTTTGACGTCCACTGTGTTGGTACACCCTGCCTCTGTTCATCATCGTCGAACAGCACCCACAGCATGCCACTTGCTGGCTCTCTTTCTTACCGTTAATGACGTGAATAAACAAAATGAACCAGACGACACACTTGTCGTTTGGGCCCACAGTAATTTTTTCCTCTTCCATTCTTGTTTTACTTAACTAACTAATTTCTTTTCTTTACTTTTTAGGTTCTAAACTACTGGTAATGAAGTGTAACGACACGGCAAATCCATGCCCAGCTACAACTGTGCAAACCCCTCCTCCCCATCCAAACAGGATGTGAGGCACTCAGTCGGCGGAGGGTTGTATCCTCAAAACTTTGAGGGTGCAGACAAGGCGTTGGATGGGGAGAGGGACAATAAGACGATGGGTAGGGACGAGGAACATGATTAGCAAGTGTCATGGCTTGGATATCAGGTATGTAGATTATTTCAACTGCAGGGGGTAGTGCTGGGGGCGCTACCTGCCGTTTACAAATATTTCTTTCATTGAAAGCAGGTATTCTGGCCATCTCATCGTGCTCAGCACAAACACATCAAGTTCTACGCTCTGTCTACATGCTCTATTACAGCAGTCAAGGGAACGGCTACCACGATGTCATTGTCAATGTACAAACTCAATTTATGTACAGGTTTGCACTTATCTACACAGCTTGCGGATAACTAAGTAGTGCACAGTGTGCTGTCATCATAGACGAACAGAGTCAATACACCTTGTGAATAATTGATCAGTACACCAATTAGCTGCGTGATGTCGGCGTAGATGATACGAACCATCTACCACCAACACTCTACCAACATATATCCTACATGGAAGTAGTTCCATGCAGGATCCTATCTACGAGCCTCAGGTTTAATGCCCGGATTCTCATTGTCTTGGATCTTCTACGAGACTACAATGAATGTCAACCACACACAGATTCACTCAGTCATCGCTCCTCTATGACGAATGGCAACTCACACAGTCATGACTCTTCTACAATGAACTGGTCTTGGCTCTTCTATGATGAATGGCAACCAAACTCAGATTCTCACAGTCATGATTCTTCTACGACGAACTGGTCTTGGCTCCTCTACAATGAATGGCAACTACACATAAATTCTCATGGTCTTAGTTCGTCTACGCCATTGCATACCCAACTCTTGTCTTGCCTGTTCGTCTACGAGGACGACGAACTGGTTTCAGCTCTTCTAGTTGATTCTCATGGTCTTGGTTCGTCTATGCCGTTGCATGCCCAATTCTTGTCTTGCCTGTTCGTCTATGAGGATGACAAGTCTAATGCCTAGACTTGGATCTTCTATGATGAATGGCAACCACACCCAGATTTACACAGTCATCACTCTGCTACGACGAACTGGTCTTGGCTCTTCTATGATGAATGGCAACTGCTTGCAGATTCTCATGGTCTTGGTTCATCTATACTGTTGCATGCTCAACTCTTGTATTGCTTGTTTGTCTAGGAGGACGATGAACCTGGTCTTGGCTCTTCTAGTTGATTTCATCTACGACAAATGGCAGCCACAGCCCACAAGCAACCACACCATGGATTTCTCCTGCATGGAATTACTTCCATGCAGGATTCATGTCTTGCCTGTTCGTCTACGAGGAAGACAAGTCTGCTCTTTAATGACCTTGACTGGCAACCATCTGGACTCACACAGTCTTGGGAACACACAAGTAATTTGTAGTGAGTACAAGTAGATACCATACATTTTTTCATGGATGTTCCGCACTCATGAATAAAATTTTGTACTCAATGTGGTATGTGCTGTACAAGCCATCACAGAAGTTATAGATGCCCAAGTAGTTTTGTTGTCTGTGCATTCCACTACTCTGCCTATTCCCTTCCTCCACTCTCCTACTCCTACTCCCCTGCTCCCCTGCTCCTCTGCTCCCCTGCTCCCTGGTCTCCTGGTCCCCTAGTCCCCTAGTTTTCCACCCTACCCTACAATCTCAAAACATTCTCCTGATAACCCTAAGATCCTCACGGTGCTTATCGTGTACCAATGCCCGTTGTCCGACGATTGGATCCAGTATACCTTGCCTGGATATTTGGTCGCAACAGTATGTCACTTCTGGAGCATGATGCTGGCATAGCTCGAGTCTTGGCACCAAAGGGAACAGCGGTCAACCACTCTCGAATTCCAAATAAGCGCCAAAAGACTACAGCGGTAGACTTTATCCACAATGGTCATGATGAACAGGATGATATTGATTTGAATCTTGTCAATCATGGCGTGCAAATTCGAACAGTGGTCAAAGAGACGGGTCCCGATGTACAGAGACCAGAATTGTTGGATGATAGAGACAACAAACCACGAATAGGCAATAATCCAGATGATGCCATCTCAAAAATTTAGAAGCAGGTCCCATACGATATCTTTGCTGTTTCACCCAACGTATCTCGGGCCAAGGATCCATCTCACATCATCATGACCAAAGAAGCCCGCAATAATGTTACTTGGGCAACTTTCATGACGACCAACTTTTCATCCATTTTCGAAAAAATACAAATCCGTTTTGTTACAGAAGAGTTCTGGAGCACCACATGGTTTGATCGGTATTTCCCTCCCAAAGGCACCCCTCCAAGAGAGAGGGGCAAACTACAAAACTTTCCATATACCACTTACTACAATGAATGGTTCAAGCTCATGTCACAACTATCAATGCATGATGCTCAAATCGTGCGTTCACAGCTTCAGGGCCAGTTTAACAAACTGAAGTGGCTGCCACATGGTGGTAGTGACAGAATGTGGGCAACAAGCAAAATGTCAGGCAATAACTGGACCATGTACCCACTCAGATCCAACCTTCAACCTTGTCCACAGATAGCAGTTAATTTAACCACGTGGGAGAGAGAACCGATACAGATGGGGGTTCGTCCATTGCCACAAGAAGAGGAAGAAGAGGAAGAGTAATTTGTAGATGCAGTGTACTAGGAGTACTCAGCAAGATGAATGAATTAACAATTATGAACAGCCTCACACATGTATATAGAAATCTACACATGACCGTCTGGGATGCCCATAGGCATGGAACCTATGATACTGCATATGCCTCTGGGTCAAGCCTTCCATGGTACTGCATCGGGCATCCTGGACACCCGCTATGTGATGGGTTTGCTGTTATAGCAAACTAAGGCAACTCATGGTTGGCATGGACGTCTCAGATGTCACAATGTGTGCACTGTCATGCCTAGTTTGCTAATGGCTCAGCCAATCAATTTTAAATAAATTTTGATAGAGCCTCAAATAAAATATCTAAAATACTGAGAATATTTTACAAGGTAGATACCCTTGAGAGCTGGGGGGGTCCTCTGCCAATGCTAAGCCATCCGTGTAGCTAGACTCAAGCAGATATACAATTATTGCCTCAACTTCTATTCTACCACTGACTACATACCCTGCCATTGGTGACAAGGCACCTTTGTCTCTCAAAAAACCTCATGTTTCTTTGTCATTGTGCACTTCACCTGTCAGGCCCACAAAACATTGTGAGTTTGGGATATGATTGGACTCTTTGCATAGTCAAGTACATATAGTATTTTGAAACATTTTTTTGACTCCATATTTAGGTCTATCGAGGCTTACTTTTATAGCTACTTATGTAGTATAGATATCAATATAGCAATATAGTAACAGCAAATAAATAAAAAATCTGTATCACATGACCAGTAGATGTTTGGAGAGGTCCATTCAATGTTCCTCTGCCTGCAGCCACAGACCACAGGAATTTTGAACCCCAGATAAGGAGGCATCAATCCAAGTGCATAGTTAGTACAAGCACTGAGTATAAATGATAATAAATGGACTTTTATATTATGTGGCTGGTGAGCTACTCACAAAGGTCTATATCTAAAAGATAGTATGATGAATTCAGAATTTCGAAAAGGCAATACTCACTTTAGGCAGATGATGACAAAAAATTGACCAATGGGATCCATTGACCAAAATGGCAGCTATTTGCAGAATGATAGGCTAATCACAAAACCCTTTGTGTATACATGTGCTTGGTTTTATTGGTGATGCTACTTGCCAATATGCCAATTGTAAATGCAATCATCCCCTCTCTATGACCTGTCTGGCATTGATCAGCCCAGATTCTATCACTGATGGGACCAAACAAAAGATATAAACAAATGCTTTTGCAATTGCCTATTGTTCTGCAAATAGATGTCATTCTTCATATTCACCTATGTTTTGGAACAATTGCATCAATAATGGTCGAAATATTTGGCAAATTGCCTTCAGAGGCAACTCAATGATTCTACAACTTTTTTAATAATCAAGTGATAATTGGTGATGCCATGGCTCAGCTCAGCTCGGCTATGGCTCAGGTCAGGCATTTAAGCTGGTCAAAACAGTACTGAGTTGCCCTGAGCAGCTCTGAGCGAGCTAAGCCACTCGAGATTGCCCAAAGCTATGGGCTGGCTGCCATACTGGAATCTATGCATTACATATGCTTTTTATATGCTAATTAGGTTGTGCAAACTATTATTGTACAAGAAATATGTTGCACTATTGAGTTTTACATGAATCGGTACTTTTGATGACCATGTTCTTCTGCTTCTACCTATTACTTAAAATGCTTGCAAGATGACCCCAAGGAATAGTGTGCAGCAATATGCCTTAAAAATAGTATTAGATAGATCTACAGAGTGTGTTCTACTGTTTTTAAATGGTTTCAGGTCACCTACCTCTTCTTTAATATTATAGAACTGAGGGCATAGCTCAGGCAGCTCTGAGTGGCTCTAAGCTGTCAGCTGATTTAGCAGTGCAGCTTGCCCAAAATAGTGGTGTGGCTTAATGGCTCACAGCTCTGAGCTGTGCCTTTGGCAATACTAGTGATAATTGCAGTATCATGATTGCTACTATCAATTGTACTCAGCTCTATACATGGCATTCAAGAAAAACAGAAATGGTGGAATAAAGCTGAATTTTGATCATGCTTGCCATAGTCACAAAGGATCAAAGGTAATACATAGATCATAAGTCAGGCCCTGATACAAATGATACAAATTGGACATTGGTACATATCTAGGACTTACAACGAAGCTATGCACCAACCCCACAACCCATCCTATGATGACAGAACTTAGCTGTGGATCCCAATCCTAGGACCAATCCTGGGCAAATAGGTCCAACCCTACTTGCAATCCTACAGATCCTCATAACCCACTTCACCATATTCTCCAGTCCAGCTGCGAGAGCCTCGTGGACAGGCTCGAATTCGTTGTCCTCCAGAAGTGCCTCCCACTTGCTTTGAAGCATCTCCAACAATGGAAAAACCTTGTAAACTGTGGGTGTCTTCTCTGCTGAAAGTTCACCATGGGCTCCTCTCAAAATCTATGCGTGACATTCAGGAAACATTCAATTGAAAAGTGGATACATGTACATCCAAACAATGATATGCAAGTCGGATAATGTCCCACTCCGGTCCAGAAAGTAAATAGTTGACCCATTTTTTACCGTCTGCAAGGGGGGGCAAGTCATCGTCATCATCTGCGAGACGACAAAAGTGGTCGATGGCCTAGAACATGGAGAAACATCATGCACTACATTGAGAGGAAAGTTTATTGTGCATACCTTCTGCATCGCAAGGACAGTGCGGAAGCAGTCGCTGAGGCTGCCCCAGCACGTGCGCACCCAAAGCTTGATCTCCCATGCTGGACAACCCAATGAGATGGCAATTTGGATAAGATACTCCCGTGTGTCATCACTACAAGCATGAAGCTGAGCAATGAATGCTAGTAACTTCCCGACGACGTCTCCCGCCTCGAAGGTGACGTCGAATGCCACACACATTGCCTCTGCATTATCAGAGGAGGCCTCTATCTCTATGCTGATATCGATATCGAACCTTTCATTGAACTCATCGACTTCTTTCTCTGTTGAGCTGGATGTGTGGATTTTTGCTTTTGTTCGACCAGTGCCGGGAACCTTGAGCGCAGTCACAAAGTGACATGCCATGAGGTGAATGGAGTGTTCGATACAGCTGCAATAGACAGGAGAAGTTAGCAGAGTGCATGCAAAACACGTGGAAAACATACCGGCCCCGAACCTCCTTTGCAACAAGCCGATCTGCCCGTGGATCCAACATCTTGCAAACTTGATGGACTGCTACATCATTGACGGGGACGTTATTCCCAATCAGCCAACCAAACTGGAAATGTCGATGTCAAAATCAGTTTATCTGTATTGAGGGATGACGAACCTTGTCTTTGAGCCCAAACTTTTTGATGAAATCAACCATGTCATTTCCCACCATGACACCAGTGTGGCATCCAACGGTCCGATGGAACTCGAGGAGGTGACTCTTCATGGACCAGTCGTAAGGATCATCGAGTAGTGAGTGAACCTGCAAGGCCATTACCACTTGGTCGTGCACCTTATCAGGAGCCAATTCCCAGACATTCACTTGGACCCACGAATGAACGACGCCGTTTCGATGACCACCCATCATACACGATGGAGACGAGGGAATTGATGCCTGCTACCAAATCCAAGTCGATCCCATTGAGTTTTTCAACCTTTTCCATGACTGCGTCGCCCATACATGTGCGTTTTGGGATGTCAGTTAGGTTGAGCTTTGGGCAAAGGTAATGAATGAGGTGGTGGAATGAGGGGCGTTCTACAGACCGAAAAGACTGTGGCAAAGACAATAAGCGAAGCGATACCATAACAAAAAGACATAGGCACATACCAGGTCACTGTCAACTATATACTCGAGTAGATATTCCTTCAGGCCAGCTTTTGTAACCGGTGGAATCGAAGCCTGTTTCTTGACAGCAACGACAAAACCTTCCATCATTTTCTGACCCCTTCGAGCAGAGCATACAGCACGGTCAGCTTCGAGAAGTAAAGTCTGACGGCTCCATGACTTACCCGCTCTTCGCCTTGAAATCTTCAGGAGCATGGGCCTTTGGTTCGATGCCTTTCTCTTTGCACATTTCGAGATACCGACAATAATGGAACCTAAAGCGCACTGATTTAGATACATTTTGGAAAAATAGGAGAGTTCGTACCTCGTTATGTGCATCCGATGTGATGAGACATTTCCTGTGAAGAAGGTGTCTGCCTTTTTGACACCTTTCTCTCTATTCTCATATAAGAGGCAGGTTGGATTGAGAATAAAAAGACTTACTGGCACAACTTGCAGTACTTGTCTGCTACTTTCTCATTCTTGATCATGCGGACATCCTTCACGAAGCAGAGTCGTACATCACGAGTGTTTTGACTCTTCCTCTTCGGCTTGAACGAATGAACATCAGCAACAACACAATACAAAACATATCAAATCATAAACATATCACAGCACATGATGCCCACCTTATGACCGCTGTCTTTCTTCCGCTTTACCTCCCAGTATCGCTTCATTGCTTCCATATCCTCATCTTCACTTTCACTTTCTTTGTTTTCAGCTTCACCTCCGAGTCCATTGGTCCCTTCCCCAGCACCATTTCCACTCTCTTGCACCTCGATTACAGAATTCGACGCCGCAATGCGACCCTCCTTTGTATTGCTGAGATTGGTTTCATTGTCACTCAGATAGGTGGTGTCAGCCATTTTGTGTAACTGGACGAAGAAAAAGAAGTGAGTCTTGGTACGCCGTGAATTTGAACACTAACACTCACTTGACGCTTTTTTCTGACGATATCATCATCAGACTCATCATCAAGAGCACGTTTGTCCTGATTTTCGAATGGGGGCGGTGCCAAATCTGACGGTGAATTCGCCCATTCCATCTGAGCTGCATCCTTCAATGTTCCATCTGGATTACAAGCTTCCCCCTCCAGCTTTGACATGTCCTAGAGAAACAAGGTATTTATCGTGAGTTCTTGGGTGATTTATCATTCAGTCTTCACGTTTTCATAGACTCAGAGAATGCTCACTTTTTTTTTCTAGGCTCCCATTGCCAGCGGACTGTGCAGTCGCGTGTGGACCAGGGTAAGTCGAATGCTGGCACGCTTCAAGTTGAGAGATCAACTAACCTTTAGCCTTTTCAGGAAGCTTTTGCGCATTCAGCTGGGGCCCCTCGTATTGATCAAGACCTTGCGCACGCGCCGTTGGTCGAGGGATGCGTGGTCCACTGAGGATCAATGATGGATCAGCTTTGTCGCGTTCACCTTTGGTCATTGGACGATGGTGAGGAGAGCAGTGGTCAAAATCAATGGCGGGCGGGCTGAGCACAACAGAATGGTGTTTGGTGAATTCAAAGCACGAAATCTATCCTTTCTTGGTAGTAGCAACTGCCGCTGCAACTTCTTTGATTCTACAGTTACTACAACATGAACAAATTTTCTGCCGTCACCCCCCCAGTAATACCACATGAGGTTCGGGTTCGAACTTCAGGTCCAGGTTTGCGCCAGGCGCTGGACCCGGACCCCTATGGAGGTTCGGTCCAGCGAGATGCCTGAACCTGAACCCGAACATCAGGTCCGGTTCAGGTGCGAACCTGGTCCAGGAGGTTCGCGAACCGGACTGCGGCCAGTCTACACGGAAGCGGGGGCCATTATAACATGAATACACAAGGCACAAGTCATGAAGCAGGGGTTATAGCGTGAGCGAACCACGAGAGAATGGCAATGGGGCATTATAGCGGGGTGAGGTTGCCCATGGAAGCGGGGGGCATTATAACATGAATAAACAAGGGGACCGTCATGGACAGGGGGGATTATAACGCAGGCGAAGAGCAGGGGAGTTGCAAGTTATAATGAATTGTGCTCTACAAGTTGCTTGCCAGGACAGCGGGACATTATGACATCCCTTTCTACATTTCGTGGGGTATATTATAATATGACTACAGGGACTGTTGTAGGTACTTTGCCTATTGTGGCTTCGGGGCGTCGGGTAATACGTAGGTCCAAAAAAAATCTCGGGCCTCCGGCCCCCCCCCTACGTCTGGTCCGGGATTCCCGTCCCGCCATCCCCTTGGGCGGTGACGCGAGCGATGAAAGGACCGTCGCCATGCCAAACTTGATGCATTCGAGACCCCATAAAATGCCCTTGGAGCTTTCGGAATTAAGTATATAACACACGCCGACAAATAGTTCACTTCCGTTAGCCGAGGATCAGAAGCAAGCAAAGGCTTCACCGATGCACATAGTGAGGGATTCAGCTCGAACAGAAGGGAAGATCTTGCAGTTAGGTTGCCATATTTTGTTTGCTATGAAAATGGAGGGAATTACATATCGACCGGTGGGCCTTGTGGATGGACAGACCTGAGCTGTTACAGTACCGAGGTTGCGAGCTGGGTGGGAGCTCAGGCAAAATTTCCCTGCTTATAATCATATATGTCCGTCCATATCCGTAGTCGCCGAGCGTTATGATAATCTCACACGAGTTCAAGAATAAACTTCTGTTTACTATAATAACCAAAGTTAACTCTTATATTGATGCCGAAGGTTTCCTCGGCTGCCGCTAGGAAATGGTGCATAGCTTGTTCTTGATGGTGGATGGAATACCATCATATACGGCGTAACCGCTATCTCACGGGGAGAACTCCGTTCTTGTCGCCAAAGGTAACCGTAGATCGCCGATTTTACAAGATACATGGCATGGCAGCTGCCAACAGCGCCAACATGGTCACCGGATTTCGTCGGATAGGCTGAACATATTTTCTGACAGAAACTGTAAACGAGACTGAATTACGACTCGCTAGTAATCGTCTTTGAGATAAATAGCTCGTCGTAAGTTGTGCAAAACTGGCACAAACACTAGTGACTCCAAACAGTGGACAGCAATAATCACATGTCATGCTGCATCCACTCCTGACCCGAACTTCATTGAAATTCGAGCAATGTAGCTTTACTGGGCTCTTGAAACGCCGAGCGCTGGTATATATTCGAAGAGCGTGGATGAAACGCCGGCGCCATCATTCAGCAGTCAAAGTGGAACGACGTTCATCACCTTGGAGGCTGTACAACAGTTCGTGCCCAACCCCAACATGTTGCGCAATCTGGAGATCTGATGGCGCCAGACCTTTAGTGGTTACAGCAGGGCCACCTTGTTACCTCTAGATCTATGTACGATTTGTGAATGCTCACTGTCGCTATCGAGGACTCGATTGAACATGCTGCGATACTACTCTCCTAGTACATCATGTACGTCTCTTAACGGGTTTTTCGTATTACGACTCATCTCGTGCGAGGATCAGCTGCTGTTCATCCCCATTAACCGTCGGTCCGTTTATCTGCAGTCTTGTATATCGTATTCTTTGTCCCCCACCGCTGACATCATGATCTCACATTGCTAGGAGTCGGGCACGCACTCTGGTGCTTCTGGTGCTCCGCGCAGTTATGCAGACCGACACTGGCCATTGAGGTGAAAAATCCCGATAACGACTGCTCGAGTGGCCACGTCCTTTGGTTATGGAAATTTTACCTCTTGTGCAGCTACATCGTTCAGGAGGAATACATTTTGTATGAATATTTTTTCATCGTACCGTCGTCCTTCGTATTACCGATTCATTACAGTTGCTACCTTAAATGTTCTCAGATTAACCATTCTTATACCTAGGACTCCCGATGCCTGTTTCGCGCAATCTTTTCTACTCCATCCAATCTGCCTAGTACCATTGTAAGTGAAGCTCGGAGACCTCATCTAACAATGTACAGGGATTTAAATAAACCCCTTGCTCTTATGAAGTCCACTATATGCATCAGCGTCGAGGTTGCATCTCAATTCCTTCCCATTCTTGGATATTTCCGCAACTTTCTTGACACATGAGACTATCAGTAGTGATTGTGGATGCAGAAGTCAAATTGGCTGGAGCCAATTATTCATCATAGTATGAAATGTTCCGTGTGTATGTAATAATAATAGGTCACTAAATATCCATACCCACACCCCAAGCACCTTTGTCCAAACTAACTACTCACTTCGAGGTCGGGGTATGCTTCGAGCGCGGTTTAATTTTGTTCCGCTTGAGAGAAAGAGGTCTATCCCTCCCGCGAAGTCGGGAATAGACTCCACATGCGTTACACAGCTGTGCACCAGTCTTGCTCCGACGCCAAACGGATGTGCGGTGTGTACGGCAGTGACTGCACTCTGGACCAGTCCCATCACCTTCTGATTCTTCTGACGAGTCATCAGCAGCGTCTGCGTCTATAAGCTCCTGTGGACGATGCTTATTACGCTGCAGATAATAAAGACCACAGGCGTTACAAAGCGGCTTCAGGGTAGTGGGCTCACGACGCCACAACGGCGTAGATGTTGCATGACAATGAGAGCATGACTTGCCCCCACCAGAGCTGTCAAGACTACCCCTGCGCGACTCCTGCCTCGAGGAAGAACTGGACGCCGGTGACACTTGACGTTTCGCGTCAGTCCTCGGATAACATGAAATTGGGCAGGGATAAGGAGGAGAAGGCACTGGCGTGAAACTGTTGCATTGGGATGGAATATACGAGTACATGTTGGAAGCGGTCATAGGGGATGAGAGAGCATCGTCCCAGATTTGATCATCAAAATTCATAAACTCAGTATCGGAATTAGGTGACCAATCGAAAGAATCAGGCCCAGAGGCGCTTCCGAGGCCTTGTAAGGGAGAAGGGACGTTGGACTGAAGACCAGACCGTTCCCAGCTTACTCTCTCATGATTAGTGGCGGAGGTCGATCCAGATGGTGATGTCGGTATATCTGGATGAAGTGGTGTGAACATGGAATGGATGATGTCTTGGTTGCTCCTTGGTTGAGTGTTTGCCATAAGATGATGATAGGCGTTCTGTGGACGTATGTGTGATGATACATGAGAATCCGGGCGTGACACGTAATGAGATGAAGTGTAAGGATCCACGTTGTATGAAGTATTAGGCATGGAGTAACTTGTAGTAAATGGATTACCACGCGAACGAGAGATTGAGTTAGCAGGCGGAACAGTCGCTAGATATTCATGCAAATCAGAACCCAGAAGTAGAAAGACATCATTCATTAATCTGACTCACCATGGCCAGACGTTTCCCATACGCTGTTTGACGAAGGTGTGGATATGCTGGAGTAATGTGGTCCGCCAGGTTCATATACGTCATGAACTGCATTGACAAACGCGGATGAAGCGTGTGCTTTGTCGAGGAAGTCAAATATTGTCGGGGTTGGCATATCCGAGGCGAAATCAACGAATAAAGACAGTGCCTCTGCCTGTTCTTTGTAGGGGAACGAATTGGCAACAAACCTTTGTAACTGACACGCTTATATTCTAGAAATGGTAGCTAAATAGTATATGATGCGAGATTCGATCGGAACGAAGCTCAAGGGGCATAACCGAGTCGTACAGTCCAAACGGTATCCAGCATTTGCCCAATTGTTGAGGCATCTGTCAAAGTTCGGAAGTGGGACAAGTGACTCACCGATGAGTCAATTGTGAGTACTTACTCACCCCTTGCGCAGACAAGGTTCGCAGATTGATGGACAAGAGGAAAACAAAGATTGGTTCGCTGGTTTGGGTTTCTAACGAACCTGGTTCGTTGTGACGTAAAGTGAAAAGATCCCAGCCGAATGAGACGGAGATCTGCATAGCACCAGGGACCAGATGCAATTACTTAGATTGACACTCAGGAGGATTAGCGTCCCAATGTGGCACCTTGAATGTAATGAGATATGAACAAGCCAAGGAAAATAGAAAGAGCAACTGCGGGAGTCAGATATACGTTACCTTCACTCCAATGTATGAAACTAAGGGTCGGGCAAATACGGTATGCTGAAGGGTTGCGATTCAGGATCAAATCGGCGCGGCCCGCAAGTGACTAATGTAGCCGATAATGTCGCGATACAGCGTACATATGCACTTGAGCGATGGAGTCGACGCGCTAAGCCGAATTGTGAGCGGGCCAAGTTGCCATACATGAGCTGAGTACACGTGCTGCCTTCGATCTATGCCTTTTCTACGTAAATGAAGGATGCACTGCGTATATCTGAGGCTTAATTCTGGACATGTCGCCGTGAAGGGCGCTGATTTTCAATACCAGGAAAAGTCACGGAATTGTTGAAGCCCCACAAGACTCATGAGTGAAGCCTTTGTGTTCCACACGTGCAGGCACGCACAGCATAGCGCGGATCATGAAACGCGTTTATTGGCTAACCGAATGACCGGAGGGAGACGCGCGCCCATGCTTGGCCGTGCTTGTCGATGGCCCGCAGGCGCAATGTAACACAACAGATTCACTCGCCGAGGAGTTTGCGATCGAAACAAGTCCTTGAAATTCGGACTCTGTTTCCGCTGCTATGTAATAAAATAGTGTTAGCCAATAGTAAGCCAGATAACGAGGCCACCTAGTTACGATCGAGACAGATCCCACAGTCTAAAAATGATGGGCGGAAAAGTGATGCGGTCTGCTTGCGTAGCTCTTACGCAGAGACGAGGAGCATCAAGACAAGGGGGTGACACTAGGCAAAATTTAGACATTCTATTTTCCGATCACGTGTTGCGCTATTATGGTAGCTTTCAGCCGATATCATGTCTCCATTGGGGCTGAGAGGCAGAAAAAATCATAACCATTTTATGGCAGGTGATTTGGAGCCCAATTTTTTGGCCTTAGAACACCCTACAACTGATCTACCCATCCAAAAGCTTGATGTTGAAATTTTGTTTTAGTGGTCCATCTCTGATTCTGGTGCTGACACCCCCTTCAATCAGAAAAATCTTATTGATCTGATTTATCTGATTGTATTTGTATTACTGAAGATCATAGTGGGGGAGGCCAGTGGGACTTCCTATCTCAATCAACAAGCACAGTAAGCCAGGATTAAGCATGTTTTGATAAAGCTAGTCTAACTCAGAGTCACTGGCAACTGTCACAACTTTTCATTACTGCTTACTTTCTATGATTATATTGGTATCTTTGGCAAGTGTATGTTCACCGTGAACCCAGCTGCACCTGTTTTTCATTTGTTTAGTTTGGGAAACCACATTTTCATAATATATATTGCTGAATTAAGGGGATATGAATTTGGGATGACTTTTTAGCTGCAATGTTCCAAACACTTAAGGTATCAATTTTATATTGAGTTGATGTATGTAGGACTTCTGCAAAAGTCTGATCATCCTGGCTGTGCAGTCATGCTTGATCGCAAGATGGCAATCCCTAGGCTCCAGTTAATCTGTTAAGATCAAAGGTTCTTAGTTCATGGATCACTGAAGCTCATAAGCAACAGTTGAGAATGACTTATCGTAGTTCATTAAGAATGTAGAAATGACCAGGTCAAGCTGAGCTTGACTGGTCTATTCATTGCAGCTTAAATAGTACAGACATGAGATCATAGGTATGTGCTGCATATAGACAGATAATGAAGACAATAAGAATGTTCCATGATTACTACAATAACGTGAGAGAGTGGTGAAGTAAGATTAAGGGTTCATGGACGTAGTGCAGTAGAGACAATAAGAAAGGAAAACAATAGCATGAGACATAAGTCAAACAAAGACAATAGGAACAATAAGGATGAATGATGTGCCAAAAGAAAATGAACTCCCCATGCCCAGCGCTTCTTGTAACATTAGCTCCCCACTAAGGTTTCGAGTCCCATCCGAAACTAAGTTCAAATCGTCCGCATTGGGTCGAACATCACAGCCTGTTCCTCATCGGTCGTGGCAGTGAACATGCTGATTGTAGTCAGTGTGGGTGCGTCGTGGGTGTAGACTCTCGTGGGTAGTTCAATGGTGGTAGTGTGAGCCCCTGCAAAATGTACAGACATGCCAGTTATGAATGTGAGGATGTGGGGCAGGGGGGTGGTGGTGATGACTTTGGTCATGATAAGAATATAAAATATGAGCATAGTAAGAATAGCAGCACTGAATATGGCACTGAGGACAATGATGAGGGTGAGATTTTTGATCATGGTGGTGCAGGTTAGGTCATGCGGTGATGGGTTGCTTGGACAGAAAAGCGCCAAGTGTTCGGGGCACCAATGTCGGCAGTGGGGGCATTGATACTGCAGGCAGTGAGATGAGAAATGCCCAATTTGAGCACAAGTGAAGCATATGGAATTTTGCATCCATCGGGGTGCAGGAGGGTATTCGGGTGTGGGTGGCCTTGGATAAGGCATTGGTGTGCGTGGTGGTGATGTTGGCAGTGGCAGTGATGGTGGAGATGGCTGTTCGGGCACTGTTGCAAACTGTTCATCCTCTTCATCATCTGAGCTTTCTATAATGAATTCGTCATAATGGGGTGTGGGTACCCACTCTCCGGGTCTGTATTGCAATGCCTACTCGTCCAAGTCCCTCATGAGGGGGAGTAATTCGAGATGGTACACTTTTTGGGAAAGGCATTGAAATACTCATTCAAGGGCAGAGATCGCTCGATAGGTTTCGAACAGGTCATAAACAGTCCTGTTGAGCAATGCTTGGTCACAGGTCACGAAGAGCAGTCTTTCTTTGTTTTGGGAGTTGTCTATGTCTCGAACAAAGCTTAGGATTAGTTCAAAAGTTCATACCGGATCAGGGTCGGGTGTGACATTCATGATGAAGTGTAAGGGGTGACTCATGATTGGAGGAGGTTGTGTGTAGATTTGTATTCTCCTAGAGTTTCTGGGGCATTTCTTAAATGCGATTCGGGCTCCCAGGTATTTTCAGCCATGCTGTAGCCCTTCCACTTAACTAAGAATTGGGTGCCTTGGCCTTTCTTTCTGTGTGCTAAAATTGCTTCAACCTCATGTTCCAATTCTCCCTCAATCAGTTCGGGGGGTGGAGGAAGAAGGTTGGGTCCATGTGTTTCATTCTCCTTGAAATGCGAGAGAAGAGAAGCATGGAAGACAGGGTGAATTTTCCATCATGATGGAAGCCTCAATTCATAGGCATGGAAGTAGATCACCCGGGTGATAGGGAATGGCCCTTCATGCTTCGGGGTGAGTTTCCTGGTCGGGTATCCTAGTTTTAGGTTCCTAGAGTCTAGCCAAACCCTCTCCTCTACTACGAATGGACAGAAGCCCCAACCATTTTGTCCAATCATGACTTATCGGGACAGTTCATGCACCGCTAGGGCTTCTCATTGCATACTTCCTAATTTGGCTATCCTCTGTTCGGCAGCTGGCACATTTGTCTTTTCGTATGTTGTGGGAATGGCTTTGGGGTGGGTTCCCATCATTATGTAAAATGGAGTATTTTTGATCGCTGAGTGGTGCTTCTGATTGTGGGTGAACTCAGTGGTGGTAAGGTGTCTCTTCCATTGTGAGGGCTTGTTTGCACAAAAGATCCGGAGGTAGATCTCCAGTTCCTGATTGACCCATTCCATTTCCCCATCAGTCTGGGTGATAAGCTGTACTCATAGCCAGTTTGATTCCCAGGAGTCTTCCCAGCTCTTGGAATGCATGGGAAGCAAATCAGGGGTCAGAATCTGATATGATCTTGTCTGGTAAGCCGAATCTGTTGAACACATTGTGGAGGCAAAGATCTGCTGCCCCCAGTGCATTGATAGACTTACTGCAAGGGATGAGAATTACCCCCTTAGTAAGGCCATGGTCTACCATGACCATGATGGTGTCACAACCATTGTTTGTTGGTAAGTCTGTTATAAAATCCATCCTCACCAATGCGAATGGTCGCATTGCTTCAGACTTGATCGGGAGTAGTGGCGGTGTCATGGGATGTGTGTTGACTTTCATCTGCTGACAAGTAGCGCATCCATCTACATAATTTCTGATGAAAATGGTCATCCCGAGCCCCCAGTAGTCTCTTTGGACCAGTTCCAGTGTTTGGAACCGGCTGGGGTGCCCTGTAAGTAAATTGTCATGGTATTTTTTCATGATCTTTTTTTGCAGATCTTTGTCATCTGGGACGTAACATCAGTCTTTAAAAAAGACCATCCCATCATCCTCCATCCTCCAGTCTTCTACCGCCAACTTAATCGGTGGCATTCCTCCTTCTTTAATGGCCCTTACTATCTCCTTTAGTAGGTCAACACCCATCATTCTTTCTGCCAGCAAGTCTTTTAATTCTGTATCAATCGTTCATGTGAAGATCTCATCCTTTAATAGCATGACATCATCATTGTCATCATCGATTTCTGGTATGTGATCCCCCCATCGTGATAGTGCATCAGACTGTATCATCATCTTTCCCGGTACATGTACTAGTTGAAGATTGAATTGTGACAGGAAGAGGCTCCATCTGGCCTGTCGTCGGTTCAGTTTTCATGCTGTCTTAAAGTACATAAGGTTTTTGTGGTCAGATAGGATGGTGGTTGGGTGCTTGGATCCCTGGAGATAGTGTCTCCAGGCTTCCAGGGCCCATATTATCTCCAGTAGTTCCCGATCGTAGATCTCATAGTTCCGCTCAGTAGCTGTCAGGGAGTGGGAAATGTAGCTGCAGGGGTGCCAGTCTCCATTTGTATCTAGCTGTTTCAGGACAGCCCCCATTGCATATTTCGAAGCATTGCTTTCCACCATGAATGGCTTCTCGGTGTCTGGCATCAGCAGAACTGGTGCTTCAGAGAATTTATGTTTTAGTGATTCGAATGCATTCTGGCATTCGCTTGTCCAGTTGAAGGCCTGATCCTTCTTTGTTAGGTCATTCAGTGGTTTTGTAATTGTGGCAAAGTTGCCGATGAATCTTCAGTAGAAGTTCCTGAAGCCCAGGAATGATCTGACTCCTTTGACATTTGTTGGAGATGGCCAGTTCCCGATCCCACTAAGCTTAGTTGGGTCCATAGCAGGTTGATTGGGCTTCAGGATCAATCTGAGGAATTCGACCTCTTGCACATCGAATCTGGACTTTTCAGATTTTAGGAAGAGATCATTCTCCCTCAATCTTGCCAAGACCCTCTTTGTCCTTTCCTCATGTTCCTTTCCATCCTTTGAGAAGATTAAGATGTCATCCATGTAGATTACTAGCCACCCCTCACTCAGCATGTCATGAAAGGTGTCGTTCATCATGGCCTGGAAAGTGGCCGGGGAATTGCAGAGCCCAAAGACCATGACCTTGGGCTCGAACAGCCCTTTGTTGGATTTAAATGCAGCCTTCCATTCATCCCCCTTTTTGATCCTCATGTTGTGGTATCCCCACCTGATGTCCAGTTTTGTGAACCACTTTGCCCCTTTCAGCTTATCAAGCAGATCGCCGATTAGTGGGAGGGGGTAAGAGTTTTTGATGGTTCCTTCATTTAAGTACTGATAGTCTTGGCAGGGTCATAGCGCGTCAGAGTCTTTCTTCACTATGAAGAAGAATGGGGATGCCATGGGCGATTTGGATGGGACAATGATGATACTCAACCCGGAAACCCAAACAAACCCTACTAAATGGCTTCGGATGGTATAACATGAGTCAGAGGAAGAGTGCGAGGTGGTACTAAATATCACCGCTGGGACCAAAACAATGTGTTTAGCGATGTGAAATAATAAGGGATGGTGCGAATAGTCTTTATAAGCATACAAATATGTCCAAAAGAATTTGAAAAAGGTTCGAAGGCATGCAAAGTAGTTTGAATAAGTTCGAAGAAGTGCGAAA
This sequence comes from Tricholoma bakamatsutake, assembly GCA_029959215.1. Classification (NCBI taxonomy): domain Eukaryota; kingdom Fungi; phylum Basidiomycota; class Agaricomycetes; order Agaricales; family Tricholomataceae; genus Tricholoma; species Tricholoma bakamatsutake. The sequence goes on from CP114860.1 coordinate 81,533, forward strand.
TAGTTCGAATAAGTTCGAAGAGGCTCGATGTATATCGAGGAACAAATTTAGCGAATGTGAGGTGTTTGTCGAATAATGATAAGCAATGGGTGATAAAATGTGGGGTGAATACAATAGTTTTGAAGAAGTTCACGATATTTCGCAGAACTTAGAGATGTGATGTGAAGATAGGACTAAAGAGAACGATTCTTAAATCTGACGATAGCAAGAGGGTAACTTGTGCTGTTCCCCGTTGTTCTATTATTCTGTTCTAACTAACTAATACAAGTCTATATACAAAATGAAGAGATAGTACTAAAAAGGAAATTAGAACATGTGTAAAACATGAGGCAAATATATCATACAATGAGGACTTTGTAGATCAAAAATAAATGAGAAATGATAAATGATGAAACATACAGTGTTCCCATATAGTAAAAGTACTTATCCTGCGCTTCAATATATCAAAGAAACACAAAAACGCACTTATCGCATTCTAACTCTCTTGTACTCTCTCCTCGTGTCCAGTAATGCTTGATATGCGACGGAATAGCTTGTTCCGGATGTGCAGCGTGTATCGAAAGTGTTTCAACACAGCTATACGGTGACCAAAGTCATTCAAAGTACTGCAAAGTCATTCGAAGTGTCGTGAAATAGTTCGAAAGCATTCAAAATAGTGCAAAATAGTGCAAAAATGATTCAAAGTCGATTCGTGGTGTTCGTAGCGATTTGGAGTGTGTGTCATAATGTCTCGATGTGAGTGGAAATGTTCTCCAGACCTTAAAGTGCATAGTGGACTTATCAATGATATACCCCCTTTTCAGGTTCTCATCAATGAACTCATCTAGCTTTTTCGTTTGGCCAGGGTGATGGGATAGACTTTGCAGTCTTTCAGGATGAAGTCTGGTTTTAATTCGATCACGTGATCCCATGGTCTCAACTCAGGGAACCTCTCCGATGCTGCTTTTTTGAACACACTCCAATATTTCTTATACTTGTCTGAGAGCAGATCATCGAGTGACTGTTTCTCTCCTTTGCTTTCGTCTTTGTGAGCAAGCTCTTGCAAGATAGAGGTCTTCACTCAAATGTATGTGGTGTTGGAGTAAGCCACTCTGCCGGTTGACCATGATAGAGTGATGCATGAGATGTATCTAAGTTTTTGGTAGTTCAGCGGGATGTAGTCATGTTTGATCATAAGGGGGGATTCCTCAGTCCTGAATACCCCAATCATTGGCTCCCCTCAAATGTAAGTGAATAGCGCATCTGTGCCATCCTGATCTCCCTCGGTGCAGAGTGGTATGTCGATGCCTGCAGTGTCTAGTACCAGTTTCAGCAGGTTGATTTCAGGTTGAGTGTCTATTGCCAGGTGTAATCCATCATGATTGGGTTCATCATTATTGCAAGATCCTGTTGCGAGATGAACCATCCTGAGCCTACTCTTCATATGCTTGGCAGCGACAAGGTGGGTTTCCCAAAGGTCTCCCCAGCACTCCTTATAGGTAGCCTCCTGAGAGTCGGGCTTAATGTTACTCTCGGTACAGATGGCCCCTTGTCATCTATAGTGGAACCTTGCTTACCGTAGACAGCGCATGCCCATTTGACCATGGTCTGGATTTTCTTCATGAGGAGTCTCTCGGTCAGTTTGTTGGTGAGAGTCCCTTTCTCCCAGTCAATTATGGGGTTGCATTTCTGGAGCCAGGAGTAGCCCAGAATAATCTTCTCCTTCCCCAGCCCCATTATTAGCATCCTCATCCTCTCTTCCTTTCCTCCCCTATCTCAGTGTTGATGTGAATGTAGTGGGTGATTGTTCCATTTTTGTTTAAGGTTCCATCGACACTTTTGGTGAGGATCTTTCTGATGAGTGGGACCTTCCTTAGTCCAAGCTTCTCGATGACCTGGTGGTTAATGAATGTTTCTCCTGCCCTGGAGCCGATCAGGGCAGGTAATTCAGCTTTCTTGTCTCCTATCAACCAGTAAACAGGAATGTGCATAGATTGATGGCTCACTTGCGCTATCATTACAGTTGTTATGGTCAGATAACTCCTAGATCAAAATGTAATCGAAGCTCGTGAGCAACGATGTTCAGAGAGTTTTCAGGATTCACCGGGGCTCGTAAGCGACGGTTGAGCAAGCTTAGATCACGACTCGGTAGGAGTTGTAGAGAAGACTAGGTCAAGCTAGTTGACCAGTCGTATATTCGTAGCATTAAATAGTACAAGCGGGATTGAGAACAATAAGGACGGTAAAGATAATAAAGACAATAGAAACAATAGGCATCCGCAGTACACTACAATAGCGTGAGAAGGTAAAAGGCGCAGAGTGAAGAACGCGTTGCCGAGACAAAAGAGTAAAGGACAATAACGTGGGACGTACGTGATATAAGACAATAAGAAAATGAATTCCCCCCATCTGCGCAGTTCTCTCGTAACATTAGCTTCCCCTCAACATTTCGAGTCCCATTCGAAACTAAGGCCTGATTGTCTGCATTGGGTCGAAAGACGCCCCGTCGCTGGTCGTCGTGGTGAATGTAGAGAAGGAGGTGGGAGTCGGGGTATCGTGGCCATAAACCCGAGTCGGCAGCTCGATGTCTCCCCCTCCAGCGAAACGAACCGAGGTCCCCGTGAGGATGGAGGTGAGTCGAGGGAGTTGTGGAGCGGTGACGATTTTGAATAAAATAAGCATATAACACACGAATATAATGAGAATTGACGCGCCGAATATGGCGCTGAGAGTGATGATGACATATAAGTTGTAGAGCATGGTGGCTAGCTCTAAGTCGTGCGGTGACGTGGTGGAACGTCACGCGAGGCGTTATTCGGGCAGAGAAGCGCCGAGTGTTCTGGTCACCACCGTCGGCAGTGAGGGCACTGGTATTGAGGGCAGTGCGACGAAAAGTGCCCCACCTGAGCACAGGTGAAGCAGATTGAGTTTCTCATCCACGGTGGTGGGGGCGTGGGCTCGGGGGTGGTGGTTCGGGCGGGGTATGGCATGGGTGCTCGTCTCGGCGGAGACTGTGAGTCGTAGGGTGGAAGAGGAGGATGTGGGGACGCAGACATCGGCGTTTCTTCTTCTTCGTCATCGAGTGGTTCTATAATAAAGATCTGTTGAGGCGTGGGGACTCGTTCTCTGGGTCTGTATCGGAGCGCTTGCTCATCTAGACTTCTCATTAGTGGGAGCAAATCGAGGTAATATGCTTCCTCGGTCAATCGTCGAAATACCCGTTGGAGTCGGGAGATAGCCCTGTAGGTCTCGAAGAGGTTCTGGGTAGTGCTATGGAGGAGGGCTCGGTCTTGGGTCATGGATAATAATCTTTCTTCGTTTCTGATGCCGTCCGTATCTCGGATGAAACTGAGGATAAGCTCGAAAGTCCTGACAGGGTCAGGGTCGGGAGTGACGTTCATAAAGAAATGAAGAGGGCGACTCATATTTGTGAGAGGTTGTGGGTGGTTCTGTATTCTCCCAATAATTCAGCTGCGTTCTTTAAGTGAATCGGTGGTTCCCAGGTATTCTCCGCTGAGCCGTACCCTTTCCACTTCACTAAGAACCGCATTCTCTTACCCATTCCCTTATGCGCCAAGATAGCCTCCACCTCGTGTTCAAGCTCTCCTTCGATCAGATCGGGTGTTGGAGGAAGCGGGTTCGGTCCGTGGGTGTCATTCTCCTTGAAACGTGAGAGTAAAGAAGCATGAAATACAGGGTGGATCCTCCACTGAGGGGGAAGCTTTAGTTCATAGATGTGAGATGAAATCACCCGCGTGATGGGGAAGGGTCCCTCTCGTCTAGGGGCGAGCTTCCTGGTTGGGTACCCTAGCTTCAAATTCCTCGAGTCAAGCCAGACTTTTTCTCCTATGGTGAATGGGCGGAATCCTCGTCCATTTCGCCTGATCATTACTTGTCGAGAGAGTTCATGGGCCGCTAGGGCCTCCCGCCGTACATTTCCTAGTTCGGCTATCTGCTGTTCGGTAGCCGGTACGTTAGTCTTTAGATAGGTTGTGGGAATGGCTTTAGGATGTGCTCCCATCATCACGTAAAACGGGGTGTTTTTGATGGCCGAGTGGTGTTTCTGATTATGTGTGAACTCGGCGGTGGTGAGGTGGCTCTTCCATTGCGAAGGTTTGTTAGCACAGAAGATTCGGAGGTAGATTTCGAGTTCCTGATTCACCCTCTCAGTCTCCCCATCGGTTTGTGGGTGGTAGGCTGTGCTCATTGCTAGCCTTATTCCCAAGAGTCTTCCCAGTTCTTGAAAGGCTTTAGAGGCAAAGCGAGGATCTCGGTCGGATATGATTTTGTCCGGAAGGCCGAATCTCCTAAATACATTATGTAAATAGAGGTCGGCCGCCCCTAGCGCGTCAATGCTCTTGTTGCAGGGGATGAAAATCACCCCCTTAGTAAGACCATGGTCTACCACGACCATGATTGTGTCAGATCCGTCGCTTATTGGGAGATCGGTAATGAAATCCATTGTTACTAGAGCGAACGGTCGTGTGGCATCAGATTTGATTGGAGATAGTCCGGGTGTTGTCGGGTGAGTGTTCACCTTCATCTGTTGGCAGGTTGCGCAGCCGTCGACGTAGTTCCGGATGAAGATGGTCATCCCTGGCCACCAGTAATCCCTTCGCACCAGTTCAAGAGTTTGGAATCGGCCGGGGTGTCCAGTAAGTAAATTGTCATGGTACTTTTCCACGATCTTCCTTCTTAGTTCTTTGTCATCAGGGACATAGCATCGGTCTTTGAAGAAGACCGTCCCATCATCTTCCATCCTCCAGTCTTCTACCGCCGACTTGATCGGTGGTGTTCCTCCTTCTTTGATTGCTCTTACTATTTCTTTTAGTAAGTCATCTTTCATCATGCTTCTAGTTAGCACCCCCTTTAGTTCGGTGTCGATCGTCCGTGCGAAGATCTCATCCTTGAGCAGGGTGATATCGTCGTTATCGTTGTCGATATCGGGGATGTGATCTCCCCTCCGTGATAAGGCATCAGACTGGACCATCATTTTCCCGGGGACGTGTACTAATTTTAGGTTGAATTGCGACAGGAAGAGGCTCCACCTGGCCTGTCGTCGATTCAGTTTTCGTGCTGTCCTGAAATACATTAAGTTTTTATGATCCGACAAAATTGTAGTCGCGTGTTTTGATCCCTGGAGATAGTGTCTCCAGGTCTCGAGTGCCCGTATAATTCCCAATAATTCCCGATCGTAGATTTCGTAGTTTCGTTCAGTTGCCGTAAGGGAATGGGAGATATACCCACAAGGGTGCCAATCTCCGTTAGAGTCGGTTTGTTTCAGTACAGCGCCCGTCGCGTATTTCGAAGCGTCGCTTTCGACCACGAATGGTTTCTCTGTGTCGGGCATCAGCAATACTGGTGCCTCGGAGAACTTCTTTTTCAATAAGTCGAACGCCCTTTGGCATTCGTCAGTCCAGCCGAACGGCTGGTCTTTTCTTGTTAAGTCATTTAATGGTTTTGTGATCACGGCGAAATTGCCGATGAATCTTCTGTAGAAGTTCCCGAAGCCCAGGAACGATCTAACTCCCTTTACGTTGGTCGGGGCTGGCCAGTCCCTTATTCCACTTAGTTTGGTGGGGTCCATAGCTAATTGGTTCGGTCGCAGGATCAAGCCAAGGAACTCGACTTCTTGCACGTCGAACTTAGACTTTTCCGGTTTCAGGTACAGATCGTTTTCCTTAAGCCATGCCAGGACTCTCTTCGTTCTCTCCTCGTGTTCTTTTTTGTCTTTGGAGAAGATGAGAATGTCGTCCATATATATTACCAGCCAGCCCTCGTTCAGCATGTCTCTGAAGATGTCATTCATCATGGCCTGGAAGGTTGCCGGGGAGTTGCAGAGACCGAAAAACATAACCTTGGGCTCGAACAGCCCCTTGTTAGTTTTGAACGCTGCTTTCCATTCATCTCCTTTTTTGATCCTGACGTTGTGATAACCCCATCTGATGTCCAACTTGGTGAACCACTTTGCCCCTTTCAGTTTATCCAGCAGATCGCCGATTAATGGCAGCGGGTAAGAGTTCTTGATGGTCCCCTCGTTCAGATACCGATAGTCTTGGCACGGCCTGAGGGCATCTGAGTCCTTTTTTGCTACGAAGAAAAATGGCGATGCCATCGGAGATTTAGATGGGGTGATGTACCCTTTTCTCAGGTTATCGTCGATGAATTCGTCTAGCTTCTTTTGTTCCACCGGGGTGATCGGGTAGACCTTGCAGTCTTTGGGGATGAAGTCCGGCTTGAGTTCGATCGCATGATCCCACGGCCTTGATTCGGGAAACCTCTCTGACGCCGCTTTTTCGAACACGCCTCGATACTCTTTATACTTGTCAGGGAGCAGATCGTCAAGTGATAATTTCTCCTTGTCATCTTCCTTTTCGTGAGCGAGCCTCTGCGAGACGGAGGTCTTGGCTCGAATATGGGTGGTGTGTGAGAACACGAATCTGCCTGTCGATCGAGATCGAGTGATGGGTGCAATGTGTCTGAGTTTCTGATAATTCGGGGGAATGTAGTCGTATTCGATGGTAAGGGGGGATTCTTCGGCCCTGAATACCCCGATCATCGGTTCCCCCCGGATGTAAGCGAACAAGGCGTCCGTTCCGTCGTTGTTTCCATTAAGCGATAAGCCGATGTTAGATTCGTCCGGTGTGGAGATCGGTGGATCGATCTCGGAGCGGGTGTCCGTAGCCATGTCATTTGCCATGTGTGATCCGTTTCCGTCTGGTTTGTCTGCGGTGCAAAGCCCTCTTGCGAGATGAACCGCCCTGAGTCTACTCTTCACATACTCGGCGGCGGCGAGGTGGGTTTCTCCGAAGATCTCCCCAGCACTCCTTATAGGTAGCCTCCCGAGAGTCGGACTCAACGTTACTCTCGGTTCTAACGGCCCCTTGTCATCTATAGTAAGGCTTTGCTTACCGATTGTAGTCCGCGTTTGCTCGATCATAGTCCGGATTTTCTTCATGAGGGACCTTTCGGTCTGCCTGTCCGTGAGGGTCCCTTTCTCCCAATCGATGATAGGGTTGCGTCTCTGGAGCCACGTGTAGCCCAAGATCATCATCTCCTTTCCTAGCCCTGTGATTAGCATCACGATCTCCTCTTCCTTTCCCCCGATCTCGGTGTTAATTCGGACGTAGTGTGAGATCGTCCCATTTTTATTTAAGGTTCCGTCGATGTTTTTGGCGAGGATTCTCCGGGCGAGTGGGAGTTTCTTTAGCCCGAGCTTTTGGACGACTCGGTGGTCTATGAAGGTTTCGCCCGCCCCTGAGTCGATCAGGGTGGGGATTTCGGCTTTTCCATTGTCTAACAAGCAGTGAACGGGAATACGCATAGACTGATTGCTTACATCAGCTACGAGTACACTTGAGACAATAATTCTGGCGGGCTCTGCTGCTGATGCAGGCCGCCGCTTTAAAAACCCTCCTCAACCATTAGGTCTAACACCTCCTCCTTCTGCTTCTCTTCTAGCTTGTTGATGAGCGCTCTGATTTTTGTATAATGTTCTCGAGATGTTTTTTTTGTCTCGATCTTCTTCTCTTCTTTCGCGGGTGGTTCTTTCCCGCCCTTGTGGTTGCTGGCCCTATGTCCTGTTTTATGACAAATGAAGCACTTCCCTTCCTTCATGTGCTTTACCCTTTCTGCGTAAGAGAGGCGCGTAGCATCGATGTCCATGGCGTTGGGGTCCCTTGAAGAGCTGTTTGCTCCTCCTCCCCCTACCTTGCTATAGGTTCTTTCCTTTATTGCCCTGGCCCTTCTCAGGTGCCCTTCTGCTCTCGCCGCATGGGTATACCACCCTTCGATCGTATCGGGCGGGTTCTCCATGCTAAAGACTTTGTCGAGGACTTTGTTGTTAAGGCCGTCGACGAAGTATTCAATAAGTGCGGCATCTTCCTTGATTTTTGTTCGGTACGCAAGTGTCTTGAATTGTGCGATGTACTCGTCGACACCCCTTCCTCCCTGAGAGAGCGCCCGCAATTGGGTGCGCGCATTCCCTGCGTCGTCAATAGGAGAGAATGCTCCACGTACTTTGGCGATAAACTCTTGGAATGTGTCCCAAGGTTTAGATTCAATATATCTTTCTTCTAAATACGCCTGTTTCCAGGGCCCTGCCGTTCCCCCGTTCATGTACGACAGCATAAACAGGATCTTGTGCCTGTCGTCTGGGAATGCCGCTGCGTTCGCGTCCACATAAGCTCCACACTCGAGGAGGAAGAGCATTGTCTTAGCTCTGTCCCCGGAGTAGTCAGTTGGAGCCCTCATTTTAATCTCGGCGGGGCGAGCGATGGGAGCGATGGGTGCAGTTGGAGCGGTGGGTGTCGATGGTGCTGCCATGATTTGTTTGGTCGGAAGAGGTCGGATAGTTCTTGTAAGAATTTCGTCGAATGATGTGTGCTGCCTAGACTGTAGTTTAGTCGGCAGAGTGAAGAACGAGCTTGACCTTTTGTTATGGTCAGATAACTCCTAGATCAAAATGTAATCGAAGCTCGTGAGCAACGATGTTCAGAGAGTTTTCAGGATTCACCGGGGCTCGTAAGCGACGGTTGAGCAAGCTTAGATCACGACTCGGTAGGAGTTGTAGAGAAGACTAGGTCAAGCTAGTTGACCAGTCATATATTCGTAGCATTAAATAGTACAAGCGGGATTGAGAACAATAAGGACGGTAAAGATAATAAAGACAATAGAAACAATAGGCGTCCGCAGTACACTACAATAGCGTGAGAAGGTAAAAGGCGCAGAGTGAAGAACGCGTTGCCGAGACAAAAGAGTAAAGGACAATAACGTGGGACGTACGTGATATAAGACAATAAGAAAATGAATTCCCCCCATCTGCGCAGTTCTCTCGTAACAACAGTTGAGACAATTACTCTGGCGGGCTCCACTGCCAATATGGGCCACCACTTTAAAAACCCTCAGCCGCCATAAGATCCAGCACCTCCTCCTTTTCTTTTTCTTCCAACTCATTGATGAGGGCACGGATCTGTGTATAGTGGTCGTGGGGTGTCTTCTTCGTCTCAGCTTTCTTCTCTTCTTTTGCAGGCGGCTCTTTCCCTCCCTTGTGGTCGGTTGCCCTGTGTCCTGCTTTGTGGCAAATAAAACACTTTTCTTTTTTAATGTGCTCGAGCCTCTCTGTGTAAGAGAGGCATGTTGCATCGATGTCCATAGCATTTGGATTTTTGGAAGAACTTCCTGCTCCTGCTCCTCCTCCCACCTTGCTATATGTCCTGTCTCTTATTGCTTTCACCCTCCTCAGGTGTCCCTCTGCCCTTGCTGCATGGGTGTACCATCCTTCGATGGTATCCGGCAGGTTTTCCATCCTGAACACCTTGTCAAGGACTTGGTTGTTGAGTCCATCTATAAAATATTCAATTAGTGCAGCATCTTCTTTTATCTTGGTCTGGTAGGCCAGCATCTTGAATTGAGCAATATACTCATCCACCCCCTTTCCTCCTTGTGTGAGCACCCTTAATTGCATTCGGGCATTCCCTGCATTATCAATGGGGGAGAAGGCGAGTCTGACCTTTGTTATGAACTCCTGGAATATATTCCAGGGTTTTTCTTCTACATATTTCTCCTCCAGATATGCCTGTTTCCAGGATCCCACCATCCCTCTGTTCATGTATGACAGCATAAACAAGATCTTGTGTCTGTCATCAGGGAAGGTGGTGGGATTAGCATCAACATATGCTCCACATTCCAAAAGAAAGAGCATGGTCTTGGAGCAATCCCCAGCATAATTGGTGGGTGCTCTCATCTTGATTTCTGCAGGTCGAGCAAGAGCTGCGGGTGGTGTAGGGACAATGGGAGTGGCGGGTGCTGCCATAGTTCTAGTGCAGTGTTGTCAATGAATTCTTGTGAGAATTGCGTATCGTGGTGTGTGTGCTGCCTAGACTGAGGTTAGTTGGCAGAATCAGAATCAGCTTGACCTTTTGTTAAGATCAAAGGTTCTTAGTTTGTGGATCGCTGAAGCTCGTAAGCAACAGTTGAGAATGACTTATTGTAGTTCATTAAGAACATAGAAATGACCAGGTCAAGCTGAGCTTGACTGGTCTATTCATTGCAGCTTAAATAGTACAGATGCAAGATCGTAGGTATGTGCCATGTATAGACAGATAATGAAGACAATAAGAACATTCCATGATTACTACAATAATGTGAGAGAGTGGTGAAGTAAGATTAAGGGTTCATGGATGTAGCACAATAGAGACAATAAGAAAGGAGAACAATAGCATGAGATGTAAGTCGAACAAAGACAATAGGAACAATAAGGATGAATGACATGCCAAAAGAAAATGAACTCCCCATGCCCAGCACTTCTCATAACATAATCTCTAGTGAATGGCAGGGGTATGCAAAAACCTGGGGCTATTTGTCAAGGGTAGGTGAGGGTAGGGGTGAGGGTACAGAATTTTATACCCTTAGCAAACTGTTACCCTTGGGAGGGGTCTGAGGGTAGGTAGAATTTCTGGATTGGGGGCATATAATGAAGATAATTTGCATTAAGACTTCTGCAGAGGTTATGCTAAATTTAGATAATATACATTTCATTTACCTTAGATTAATGTTTTGATGTTACATGGTTTACAAACTGTGCCACACCACTGCCAACTGAGAATGTGTTCCTGCTTTTCTGTCCACTGTCTGTCCATGGCTTGTAGCTGCACATGTCAGTGTTGCTGCTATTGGATTTCTGCTCCTAGGATTGGCCATTTCCTAGTGCCAGTCTGGTTTATAACAGTTACTACACAGCACTCTTACACCACCAACTTAAGAAAGTGGCCAGAAGTCCCTTTTTCTGAAACAATTCATAGTAAAAGTGATTCAAGTCATCTTGTGACAATACCCTGGTGCATTACCCTGGGGGTATTGTGTAGCCTCCATATCCCTCCATACCCTTACAGGCCTTACCCATACCCCTCAAACCCTGACCCTTTCAAGGGGTAAGGGGTTTTGGAGGGTAGGGGTAAGGGTAGCCTCAGAATACCCCAGGGTTACCCCTGCCATTCTCTATATATCTCCCCAATGTCAGAAATTTCAAATGCTTTCCTGAGCTCTGATTTAATTACCTCCTCCAGCTTGACCAACAAAGCAACCATTTGTGAATCCCAACAGGTCATAGGCCCTACCTAAAGCCCCCACTTATCTACTATGTCTCTCAGTGGTTTATTTTCTGAAGGAGAGGATCAGTGAGTCTCATCACCCACCATATCACAGTTCCTAGCTACTGATGATGTCAGGGACCTATCTACTATCAAATTGACCCAGACAAAGGAGTATTATAACATCAACAAGATCACTTATTACAATTATTTAATGGATGAGAATTGGCATGAATGGAAGGATAGGATGAAACATGTATTTATTAACACCAGATACATTTTAGGTGCTATTAACTAGCCAAATGAGGGCAACAATCAGGTAGGGGCACATAACTCGGATGAGAATAATTGCTAGGCACAGCAAGTCATCATCCATAATGTTACTTCCTCACAAATGATGCACATCAGAGCAAAAACCTTGGTGGAAGCTGTTAAGATCAATAGTACTCAGATCAGAGTTCGCTGTTGCTCATAAGTGACAGTTGAGGATGACTTATCAATTCGTTGAGAACATAGGAATGACCAGGTCAAGCTGAGCTTGCCTGGTGTTTCATTGTGGTTTATATATTATAAACACGAGATAGTTTCTAAATAAGTGATCGAGCATATATACAATAACATGAGAAAAAGATGAGCATGTCCATAGAACAGTACAATAGCATGGGAGAGAGTGGCGATAAATGATTAGAGGTAATGGACATGGCTTGCATAGAACAATAAGAATGTAAGACAATAAGCATGAACAAGACAATAAGAACAATAAATGGATGAAAACAATAACATGAGAAAAGAACAGTGTTGTCTCCTCATCCTTGTAGCATCTGCTCCCTTCTCATAATATCAGCTCCTCTTTATGATTTCAAATTCCATCTAAAATTAGAGTTGGATAGTTTGCATTGGGTCAAACACAGACATGTTATCTTCCTCAGTGATGGCAGAGAAAGTGATGATTGTCATAGTAGTGGGTGAGACATGAGAGTAAACTGCTGCAGGCAGTTCGATTTCTTCTGGGTGCACACTGGCAAACTGCATGGACATCCTGGTTATGAATGCAGTAGTGGGAGGTAGGGAGTGGGTGGTGAGGGTTTTGAAAGTAATAAAAATCCAAAGGCTAAGCATGATAAAAATTCTGGCACCAAATATGGTGCTGAGAGCAATGATGAGGTGGTGGTTGGAGATCATGGTGGTCAACATTCAAGTCGTTCAGTATTGGGGTGGGTCGTCATGTGTTGGGTTGCATGGATACAACAGTGCTGAGTGTCTTGGCTGCCAGATGCGGCAGTGGGGGCATTGGTAACGTGGGCAATAAGAGGAGCAGTGTCTGATCTGTGCACATGTGAAGCACACTGAGTTCTGCATCCACCTTGGTGCTGGCGAGTACGTGGGCATTGGCGGTCTCACATGAGGCATTGGTGCATGTGGCGGTGACTCTGGTGCCATGCTGAGACAATCTTCATCATCATCGGAGATGCTTTCAGCAATAAACACCGGGTAAGGCATCAGTGTTCATAGGGGCAGCCTGTAGCCAGTTGCTTGTTTGTTCAGGTCCCTGATAAGCGGGAGTAAGTCAAGGTGGTATGCCTCTTGAGAGAGGCATTGAAACATTTGCTCTAGGGTGGAGATAGCTCGATATGTCTTGAATAGATTTTGGATGGTGCCATTCAGCAAGGCTCAGTCATGAGTTTGAAATAAAAGCCTTTCTTTGTTCAGATTGTTGTATAGGTTGCAGATGTATTCCAGAATTGTGTTGGAAGTTCTTTCTGGATTGGGGTTGGGAGTGATGATCATGACAAAGTGCAGAGGGTGGCTCATAGTTGATGAACATAGTGAGTGGATTTGTATTGCTCCAGCACTTCAGAGGCATTTTTTAAATGTGTTTCTGGTGCCCAGGTGTTTTTGGCCATGCTGTACCCTTTCCACTTCACTAATAATTAAGCCCCTCAGCCTCTTTTCCCATGAGCTCTTATTGCCTCAACCTTGTGTTCTAATTCTCCCTCAATCAGTACAGGGGGTGGAGGAAGAAGATTTGGCCTGTGGGTTTCATTCTCCTTGAAAGACAAAAGAAGCGACGCATGGAAGACCAGGTGGATTTTCCATTGCAGAGGAAGCTTCAGCTCATAGGCATGGGAGGAAATGGCTTGTTTAATTAGAAATGGTCCCTCGCATTTAGGGGCAAGTTTTCTGGTTGGATATCCAAGTTTCAGGTTTCTTGAGTCCAGCCAGACTTTCTCTCCTGCCATGAATAGGCAGAGGTTTCGACCAGTTTGTCTGATCATAACTTGTTGGGACAGCTCGTGCGCCACTAGAGCTTCCCGCTGTGCTTTTTTTAGTTCAGCATTCCTTTGTTTGGTAGCTGGTACATTGGTTTTTTCATAAATTGTGGGGATGGCCCCAGGATGTGCTCCCATCATTATGTAAAATGGGGTGTTCTTTATTGCCAAATGGTGCTTCTGATTGTGTGTGAATTCAGCAGTGGTGAGATGGTTCTTCCAGTGAGGCATTATTTGCACAGAAGATCTGGAGATAAACTTTTAGCTCCTGGTTAACATGTTCCATTTCTCCATCTGTCTGTGAGTGATAGGTGGTACTCATAGAGACTTTAATGCCCAGTAATCTCCCCAGTTCTTGGAAAGTGTTAGATGCAAATCTGGGTTCCCTGTCAGATATGATCTTGTACAGTAGGCCAAATCTCCTGAATACATTGTGGAGATAGAAATTGGCTGCCCCTAGAGCATCAATCATTTTGTTGGAAGGTATGAAAATTACCCCGTTAGTAAGACCATGGTCTACCATGACCATGATGCTATTGGATCCATCATCGGTTGGTAGATCTGTGATGAAATCCATGGTTACCAAGGTGAAGGGCTGCATCGCTTCCAACTTTATGGGCAGTAGTGGTGGTGTCATCAGTTGGGTGTTGACCTTCATTTGTTGACAAGTGGTGCACCTGTCAATGTATTTTTTAATAAAGATTGTCATCCTGGGCCACCAGTAGTCCCTCTGGACCACTTCCAGTGTTTGGAATTGCTGGGGTGTCCAGTCAGAACATTATCATGGTATTTTTCCACGATCCTTTTTCTTAGGTCTCTGTCATTTGGGATGTAGCATCATTCTTTGAAGAAGACCATTTTATTGATGATACTCAACCTGGAAACCTAACAAAAACCTGTTAAAAAGGCTTATGAAGTATAATACAGGCTAGAGGAAGGGTGCAAGTTGGTACTAAATATCACTGCTGATACCCAAATGTTGTGTTTAGTGACACAGAAGAACAAATCGTGTTGCGAATACTCTCTAAAGGTGTACAAAGAGGTTCAAAAGAGGTTGAAATGGGTTCGAATATATGCAAAAGAGTTCAAAAAAGGTTTGAAGAGGTTCGAAGTTGCATGAAGTAGTTTTGAGGAATGACAAAGTGGTTCAAAGTGGGTTTGAAGAAGTTCATAGATGTCAGACTAATGTTGAGGTATGTCAAAAAGTGAATATAACAAATAAGGAGTGTTTGGCGAGAGGCAATAGGCAATGTGTGATAAAATGAGGAGCGAATATGATAGTTTCAAAGAAGTTTGTGATATTTTGCAGAACTTAGAGATATGATGCGAGCTAAGACTCAAGAGAATGGCTCTTAAATCAGACAATGAGTGAAAGGGTAACTTGTTCTGTGTTCCCCATTGCTTTGCTTGTTTATTCTAAGTAACTAATACAAGTCTATGTACAAATTGAAGAGATAGGTACTAAAAAGGAAATAATAACATATGGAGAACAAGGGGCAATATATGCAACAATAAAGGACTTTGTAAAACATAAAACAAATGAAAAATGATAATAAGTGAAACATACATTGTCCCAGTATGGTAAGAGTCTTGTTGTATTGCTTTAATATATCAATGAAACATAAAACTGCACTTATCATATTCTAAGTCTCTTGTAGTCTCTCCTCGTGTCTGGTAGTGCTCGATATGTGACTCAATGGTTTGTTCCGAATGTGCAGCCTGTATTGAAAGTGTTTTAAAACAACTATACAGTGGCCAATGTTATCCAAAATGCTGCGAAGTCATTCGAAGTGTCACAAAATAGTTTGAAAGCGTTCAAAATGTCTCAAAGTCATCCGAAATAGTGTGAAATAGTTTGAAATCGATTTGAAGTCAATTTTGTGGCATTCATAGTGATTCATAGTGCATGTTCTAATGTGTCAATATGGTTAGATTCTTCTCCAGACCTTATGGTGCACAGTAGACCTATCCCCATCTTCTTCCATTTTCCAATCTTCTACTGCCGATTTGATCAGCGGCATTCCTTCCTCTTTGATTGCCCTTACTATTTCTTTTAGTAAGTCATCTCCCATCATTCTCTCAGCAAATAGATCTTTCAGTTCTGTGTCGATTGTTCAGGTAAAGATCTCATCTTTAAGCATAGTGATGTTATTATTATCACTATCTATTTCTGGTATGTGGTCTCCTTGTTGGGAGAGTGCATCTGATTGTACCATCATTTTCCCAGGGATGTGCATGAGTTGCAGGTTAAATTGGGAGAGGAACAAACTCCATCTGGCCTGCCAACGGTTTAGTTTTTGTGTGGTCCTGAAGTACATTAGGTTCTTGTGGTCCAATAGAATCGTTGTTGGGTGTTTTGATCCCTGTAAATAGTGTCTCCAGGTTTTTAGCGCCTGTATTATTCTGAGCAGTTCTCGATCGTAGATCTTGTAGTTTCTCTCAGTTGGTGTGAGAGAGTGAGAGATGTACCCGCATGGATGCCAGTCCCCATTAGTATCTGTTTGCCTGAGAACTGCCCCCATAGCATATTTTGACATGTTGCTTTCCACTACGAATGGTTTTTCTCTGTCTGGCATGAATAATATCAGTGCTTTAGAAAATTTCTGCTTTAGGGTTTCAAATGTATCTTGGCGTCTGCTTGTCCAGTTGAAGTATTGGTCCTTCCTTGTTAGGTCATTCAGTGGTTTTGTGATTGTGGCAAAATTGCTGATGAATCTTCAATAGAAATTTCCAAAACCAAGGAATGATCAGATGCCCTTGACATTGGTCAGGGATGGCCAGTCCCTTATCCTGCTAAGCTTAGTTGGGTCCATTGCTAGTTGATTTGGCTGCAAGATCAATCTGAGGAATTCTACCTCCTGCACATCAAACTTAGACTTTTTGGGTTTAAGGAAGAGATCATTCTCTCTCAATCTAGCCAAAACCCTTTTGTCCTTTCTTTGTGTTCCTTTCAATCTTTTGAGAAGATCAGGATGTCATCCATATAAATCACCAGCCACCCCTAATTTAGCATGTCTTGAAAGATATTATTTATCATCACTTGGAAGGTAGCCAGGGAGTTGCAGGGGCCAAAAAACATTACTTTGGGCTTGAACAGCCCTTTGTTAGTTTTGAAAGCAGCCTTCCACTCATCTCCCTTCTTAATCTGGATGGTATAGTACCCCCATCTGATGTCTAATTTCATGAACCATTTAGCCCCTTTTAGTTTGTCAACTAGATCTCTGATCAAAGGAAGAGGATAGGAGTTCTTGATGGTTCCTTCATTTAGATATTGGTAGTCTTGGCAGGGTCATAGGGCATCAGAGTCCTTCTTTGCAACAAAAAAGAATGGTGATGCCATCAGTAATTTGGATGGGATGATGTACCCCTTTTTCAGGTTTTCATCTATGAACTCATCCAATTTCTTTTGCTCGGCTGGGGTAATGGGGTAGACTTTGCAGTCTTTTGGGATAAAATCTGGCTTTAGCTCGATTGCATGGTCCCACAGTCTTGATTTGGGAAACCTTTCTGATGGTGCTTTTTCGAACACCTTCCGGTACTCCTTATACTTGTCAGGGTGTAGATCATCCAGTGATTGCTCTTTCTCCTTGTTTTCACTCCCATGGGCAAGCTTCTGTGAGATGGAGGTCTTTGCTCAGTGATGATACTCAACCCAGAAACCCAAACAAAACCTACTAAATGGCTTCATATGGTATAACACAAGTCAGAGGAAGGGTGTGAGTTGGTACTAAATATCACTGCTGAGACCAAAACATTGTGTTCAGTAATGCAAAATGGTAAGGGCTGTGGTGAATAGTCTTTATAGGTGTATTAAAGTGTTCAAAAGAGTTTGAAAGAGGTTTGAATATGTGCGAAGAGGTTCAAAAAAGGTTCAAAGAGGTTCAAAGTCATGCAAAGTAGCTGAATAAGTTCAAATAAATTCAAAAAGGTTCGAGGTATATCAAAGAGTGAGTTTAATAAATGTGAAGTGTTTGTCAAATGGCGATGGGCAATGGGCAATAAAACGAGGAGCAAATATGATAGTTTTGAAGAAGTTCATGATATTTTGCAGAACTTAGAGATATGATGCAAACTAAAACTCAAGAGAACGGCTCTTAAGTCAGATGATAAGTGAGAGGGTAACTTGTGCTCTGTTCCCCATTGCTGTTCTTTGTTCTAACTAACTAATACAAGTCTATATACAAAATGAAGAGATAGTACTAAAAAGGAAATAAGAACATGTGTAAAACATGAGGCAAATATATCAAACAATGAGGACTTGTAGATCATGAAACAAATGAAAAATAATAAATAATGAAATGTATAGTGTTCCCATATAGTGAAAGTACGTATCTTGTGCTTCAATATATCAATGAAATACAAAAATGCACTTATCGCATTCTAACTCTCTTGTAATCTCTCATCGTGTCTGGTAATGCTCGATAGGTGGTGTATTGGCTTGTTCTGGATGGGCTGCATGTATCAAAAGTGTTTTAAAAGAGCTATACAGCGGCTAATATTGTTCAAAATGCTGTGAAGTCATTCAAAGTGTCATGAAATAGTTCGAAAGCATTCGAAATGTCTTGAAGTTGTCCGAAATAGTGTGAAATAGTGCAAAATAATTCGAAATTGATTTCATGGCATTCATAGCAGTTTGGAACATGTGTCGTAAAGTGTTGATACGAGTGGGAATCCTTTCCAGACCTTAGCATGCACAGTGGACCTATCATTGGATGTATGTGATGTTCCAGTATGCAATTCTGCCAGTTAGCTGAGATCAGGTGATGCAAGAGATCTGCCTGAGTTTTTGGTAATTTGGTGGAACATAATTGGATTTGATAGTAAGGGGTGACTCCTTGGTTCTGAATACCCTGATCATGGGTTCCCCCCAAATATATGTGAATAGTGCTTCCATGCTGTCCTGACTTCCCTTAATGCAGAGTGATACTTTGACACCCGCAGCATCTAATACCAGTATCTGCAGGTCATCATCAGGGTCCATGTCCATTGCCAGGTGTGATCCATGACTGTTCTGTCAATCTTCAGTGCAAAGTCCTGTTGTGAGATGAACTGTCATGAGCCTACCCTCCATATGCTTGGTGGCAGTAAGGTGGGTTTCCCCAAAGGTCTCTCCAGCACTCCTTATAGGTAGCCTCCCAAGAGTCGGGCTCAACATTACTCTCAGTGTGAGCAGCCCCTTGTCATCTATAGTGGGACTTTGCTTACCATTAATTTTGCCTTGCTGGGCTTGTTCGATCACGGTTCAGACCTTTCCAATCAGGAGCCTCTCAATCAGTTTGAGGGAGAGAGTCCCCTTCTTCCAGTTGATCATGGGGTTTCATTTTTGAACCCAGGGGAAGCCCAAAATTATCCTCTCTTTTCCTAAGCCAGTTATTAAAAACCTAATCTTTTCTGCTTCTCCTCCAATCTCTAAGTTTGTGTCGATATAGTGTGTGATCATCCCATTTTTGTTTAGGGTTCCATCAACGTTCTTGGCTAGGATTCTTTTCAGGAGTGGCATTTTCTTTAGTCTGAGCTTCTCAACTACTTGGTGGTCGATAAACATTCCTCCCACCCCAGAGTCAATTAGGGTGGGGAGTTCGGCTTTCTCATTTCCTAGCATGCAGTGAACAGAAATTCACATAGACTGATTGCTTACTTCTGCTAAAATTACACTTGTAACAGAAGCTATGTACTTACACTTCTAGTCATTCAGATCACTGCTACTACCAAGGTTGGGACTTGGGCAGGAAAAACACCAAACTTCTGGTTGGACCCAGTTGTTAGTGGTTGGAGGGTTCAGGGGTTCCTGTCAAGACCCCTTTCATCCAATCAGATTTCTGACAATTTCCAACTCCTTTCCAACTCTTTCCCAACCTGCTCCATTGGCATTCTGGCCACAGCACTTTTTAGTCATCAGACACTTACCAAGACCCATTAGTAATCTTCCATCTTTTTTGTTATTCTTCCAGCCTTCATTATTTAAGCCCCCATAGCTTAGCCTTGTATTTCAGTTTTCAAATTATATATTCATCTACACATTGTAATTTGCTTGTGTTTAATTACCTCCAGTCTAATATCAATCCTTAATCATCCTTGACTTAATCTTGACTTAATCTCTCAATCCCTTGACTCTTCTTGACTTCAAATCAACTCCAAACCTCTGCTTAATCTATCCTCACCCTCTGTCTGGAAACCCTCCAGAAATCTGAACTACCCCTGCTCTGAAGTTGGACAACTGATGAGGAGAAAAGCACAACTTCTTACAAATTGAAGCCAAGTCTTCTCTGGCCCCTTTTCACTTGGCCTGCTACAGCCCAGTGGATTCTGCCCAAAACCTTTAAATGCTCTGACCACTGACAACTGGGTCTGACTGGAAGTCTGGTGTTTTCCTGACCAAGTTCTGACCTTGGTAGTAGTGATCCTGAACTCTAACAGTTACTATAGTAGGTACATACATATAGAGCATTCAACAGTGTCCACTGAACCCATAACATTGTAGATTACCTATGTAAGAATGAATCTGGTAACCAATGTGCCTTGCTGACAGGAGCCATAGGACAACCAAAAAAAATCAATGATGAGATTATTACTATAAGTCTATGTACTGTATATACATGAAGTAAATGTGCATCATTAAGCATCTGTAGTGTTCATATGTATCATCAGAGCCAGGCACCAAAGTATCATCAACATAACTAAAGTCCACATGACTATAGATGGGCAGTGTAATGCGAGAGGGAGTGGGGCTCTCTATCTGGGAGGTGCTGGTGGACCCAGCACTAAGATTCTCCTCCAGGTCAGAATGAATATCAGCATCAGCTTCAGCATCATTTCATTGTCCAGGAGTTGGTTAACAAAATTACCTTGCATGCCAAAAAGTATAACCATTGCCCACACTTATTGATCTGGTACAGTCATCTACCACGAACATTCCCATGGTTTGAGAGGGCAGATCAAAGGAGGACTATACACTAGGACCATAAAGTAGAGAATACTTACCCCCAAAGAAGAGAGACCCAATTGCAGAAGACACAACCACTGCCATGCTGGACAGACAGCCTCTGGTGGCCACCCCAGGATTACGGCAAACAACCCTATCAGAAAACACCACTATAGCACAAAAGAGGGCAAACACCATAGTATCACCTAATGAACAGATCACCACTGTCACTAAAGTAATAGGTCCATTGCATGCTCTAAGGTCTGGGAGAAGGTTTCTAATTGTATCGACACATTATGACAGATGCTTCAAACAGCTCTGAACACTACAAAATCGATTTTGAATCATTTTTGAACTATTTCAGATGACTTCGAATGACTTCGAATGATTTTGCAACATTTCTAACACTTTCTAATCACTTCACACCACTTTGAACAACATCAGCCATCATATATCTATTCTAAAACCCTTTCAATATACATGGCACATCCAATACAAACTACAGCACTGCAAATCGAGCACTTCCAGACATGAGGAGAGATGACAAGAGATTTAGAATGCGATAATGGCGGCTTTGTGTTTCAATAATATATTGAAGCAATAGGACAAGAACTTTTACTATACTGGGACAATGTATGTTTCATTTATTATCATTTTTCATTTGTTTTGTATTTTACAATAGCTTTATCTGCTGTGCATACTGCCTCATGTTTTCCACATGTTATTGTTTCCTTTTTAATACTATTCCTTCAAATTGTATATAGACTTGTATTAGTTACTTAGACAAGAAAAGCAAAGGAAAATAGAGAATAGTTATCCTCTCCATTATTGTTCAATTTAAAAGCCATTCTCTTGAGTCTTAACCTCGCATCACATCTCTAAGTTCAGCAAAATATTGTGAACTTCTTCGAACCTTCGTATTAGTCTCTCAACTCATTGCCTATCACCTATCACCTTTTGAAAAACACTTTGTATTCACTATATTCACTCCTCGACATACCTTGCAATCAGTCTGATTTTTTTGAAACTTCTTGAACTATTTTGGACATCTTCAAACTCCCTCAAAACTACTTTGAGCATCTTCAAACACCTTTGAACCTTTTTGAACCTCTTTGAACCTCTTTCAAACCTCCTTCGAACCTCCTCAAACCTTTTTGTATGCTCCTAGGGTTTATTCACAATGCGCCTTGTCATTTCACATCACTCACTATAACTTTTGGGAATCAGCAGTGATATTTAGTACCAACTCACACCCTTCCTCTCACCTGTGTTATACTTCTTAAGCCTTTTAACAGGTTTCTGTTAGGTTTCTAGGTCGAGCATTATCAACATCTCTTGGCAATCAGATCTTCGAAGATATCATTTGTCAATGGGGTTCATTATACAAAATCGTAACTGACAACAGCACTGCATCTATCACAGCTATGGAGTATCTTGTAAAACAATATCATATTAACCATGTATGAATTAGCAGTTATAACTCACATGCCAATGGACTTGTTTTTCTCAGAGCTGGCATTGGAGTATGCATTGATGCCAATGAGCATGAATGGTCCTGGGATGGGGTGGGATACATCTGGCTGGGAGAGAATGTCTGTCCACCACTTGAGGTCATCAGCTGTGTCTTTGGGGCATGGTGGATGGCAAAGGGTGAGTTGCTAAAGGTACTGAGCATGGCTTCGAGGTTTGTGAGGTACACTGATAATACTCGACCTGGAAACCTAACAAAAACCTGTTAAAAGGCTTAGAAAGTATAACACAGGCTAGAGGAAGGGTGTGAGTTGGTACTAAATATCACTGCTAACTCTCAAACATTGTTTTTAGTGAGGCGAAATGATAAGGGATGGTGCAAATAATCTGTAAAAGCATATTGAGTTGTTTGAATGAGGTTCAAAATAGGTTTGAAGATGTGTGAAATAGTTCGAAGTAGGCTCAAAGAAGTTCGAAGAGGTTTGAAGTGAGTTCAAAGAAGTTCGTAGATGTTGGACTAATGTTGAGGTATGTCAAAAAGCAAATATAACAAATAAGGAGTGTTTGTCAAGAGGCAATAGGTGATGTGCGATAAAATGAGGAGCGAATACGATAGTTTGAAGAAGTTCGCAATATTTCACAGAACTTAGAGATATGACGTAAGCTAAGACTCAAGAGAATTGCTTTTAAATCAAATGGTAGTGGAGAGGGTAACTTATTCTCTGTTTCCCATTGCTTCTCTATTGTTCTAAGTAACTAATACAAGTCTATATACAAATTGAAGAGATAGTACTTGAAAGGAAATAATAACATGTGTAGTACATGAGGCAATATATACAACAATAAGGACTATGTGAATCATAAAACAAATGATAAATGATAAATAATTGAAATGTACAGTGTTCCCATATAGTAAAAGTACTTATCTTTTGCTTTGATATATCATTGAAACATAAAAACTGCACTTATCACATTCTAAGTCTCTTGTCATCTCTCCTTGTGTCCGGTAGTGCTCAATATATGACAAAATGGCTCACTCTGAATGTGCAGCATGTATCAAAAAGGGTTTTGGAGCAGCTATATGGTGGCTGACATCATTCAAAGTAATGCAAAGTTCTTTGAAAGTGTTTGAAACATCATGAAATGGTTTGAAATGGTTTAAAGTTATTTGAAATCGTGCGAAGTTGTTCAAAAAGTTTGAAATAGTTTGAAAAGTGTTCAAAATCGATTTCGTGGCATTCATAATGGTTTGGAGCATCTGTTGTAATGTGTTGATATGATTAGAAAGCTTCTTCCAGACCTTAGAGTGCACAGTGAATTTATCAACAGTCACCCTACAGGGACCACAAGGGAGGCATGTAGTAATTTTCCACACAGTTTCTGTACCTCTGCAAGGGCGTGTATCATGCACAAGGCCCATTCCTTGATTGCATCAATATACTTCTCCTTTTTGGCCAGGGGAATTGATATGGTCTGAGTTTGGACATTCCACACAAAACCCAGGTATGGGACTGAGTTTCCAAAAGGGATCATTTTGGATTTTTCCCATGGTATGCCCAATTTGTCTGATAAACTGTTGATGTCATAGTTGCTATAGGAATAGAGGGCACCTTCTGGTGATCGAATTGAGGTGGACAAGAAGTCATGGAGGGGAGAACCAGCATCTTTGTCAAATTTCATAACACATCCACTTAGTGTGGTTTCATCTTTGTACCAATATCAGCTTTGGTCTTGTGCTTGTGCCATATTTGGCACATTTCATTGTATCATGGGAGGTGTTCTCAGAGAATTCAGAAGATGTGGTCATCAACCCACTTTGAGAGGGGACCGATTTCTGAGGCATGAAAGAGGTTGGTCCCTGCATCAGTGACTTCTCTATGAATTCCACCTGCTGATGAGAGGCCAAAATTGTCATTGGTCTTTATTCCAAATTGATTCACATCTCAGAGCCTGCCAATGAGACCAGGCCACTAGTTTGGAACAATTGGGACTGTTTGATATGCCTCAGCCACATCACAAATAGAGGCTTGGGAGTCTGAAGGGAGGTGCCAAATGAGTGTGCATAATGTTGCAAAAATGCCCCAGGTGCATGGGAAATTACTGAGGTCAATCGAGTGAGTGATTGAGGACAGGCTGTCTCATGGTGAATGTGGGAAAGAGAAGTTATGTATTGCTTGGTACTTGTTGGGTTTTCCAGGCTTGGAAACAAGGGCCAGGGGTGAGGTCTGGAAAGGGCCCAGGATTTCCTCGACTTCATCCTTTGAAAAAGGCCCAACATACTGTCCATATTTCAACTCTCGCTCTATGATTTCCTGGTATTGTTGAGGGTAAGCATAAATAGTGGGGCTCTTATCAGAGGTGAAAGTTGAGTGAAAGATTGGGATGCCAGGATTGAATCCATATTGTAAACTGTGAGGGAGAGAGGGGTATTTATTGAGGAGATGGTACTTCATGAGTAGACTGTATTGAAATTAAACCCTGAGATACATGCTGCATACATGAGGCAATACATGCAGCATACACATGTTACTATGCTTACTGCACATACATGTGGTAAACACATTCCCAAGTCATGTGACATCCCTATTATTATGTATATAAGGAGAATCTGTGCCATAGTAGGAATACAGTGTTCTTACCTCTGCTAACCCTGGCTGTAAGTCTAACTAAACCCCAGGTAGGTTGTAAGGAATGTTTTGTCTCTTCCCCTGTGCAGCCTATATAGTCTGCTCCAACAGACTGTGCCATATCTCAGGATGGTATGGGGTGAGTACTCTACTCTTTCTGTGTTTGAGGACAATCTTGAGCTTCATGATCGTTCTTGCTACAACTGGAGCATTTGTGATGATGGCCTTCCCTGGCACTTGGACAGCCATGGGGGCATTGCCACTCAGAACATATGGAAACCTCATCTGGGTTGATAAGATGTCCCTGTTCATTTCTGTGGCAATGAGCTTTGTTGCCATTCCAGAGTGTCTTCCACGTGCATTTGTGTATTTCGTGGCAGTACCTCCCCAGGCAGATGGTGAAAGTGGATGGGGGACATGAGCTTGCACCTGTGGAAAAAGACTGGTGGGGGCCTGATGTGATTGTGATGTGGAGTAGGCATGGCATTTGTGAGGGGAATATTGGTAAGGGGGAGGAGCCATATTAGGAAGAGTCTGATCGAATGGTTTTGAAAGCTCCAGCTCGATGCCAGATCACTTAGTACCTCGGTTGTACTCAGGGCATGGGCTCACAATGGCTACAAGAGCCTCATGCATTGCTTGCCACTGTTTGCAGTGAATTTGGGTGCAGCAGTCAGATGGGTAGTTGTAAAGTATGTAATACAATCAGTCATGTAGACAAGGATTGGAGAATGACTGGTGGGAGGTTGGCAGGATGCATCAGGAGGGAAACCGATTGTAGCAGGTTTGTTGTGCACCATGAGTGAGTCAAGCATGCCATGAACCTGCTTCAAGGTCTATGGTGACAACTGTGGCATCGTTAAAGGTTGGTGGAATAGTCGAAGCAAAAACTGGCCTACAAACCTTGTCTTTGAACGAATCCACAGGCTCACAGATACTTACAGCTGCACTATCCACACTTGTTATGTCCCAAGCAAGTCTAACCCAGCTGATGGCCCAATGCCAGGCATTTAACCCCCAACATCCCTCCTCCTCCCTGCCATCCCCATTCCAACCAAAACTGCTCTCTTCATCACTGATTTTGACACCAATCCATCACCAGCTGAACTCTGTGCTCGTGAACATGGTGCTACACCCAATGCACTTCCCAAACCCCCACAACAGTACCAATGCCCTGTCAAGTACCAGACCTCCCCTAATGGGCTATGATTCTGGGACAAAAACCTTCTCAATTAGGCAGAAGACAAGTGATTACTGTAGTCAAAGACAACATGCTCCACTCCAGGTCACCAGCTCATCAACACCAGCAGCTTACAGTGCCAACCTTTCTCCAGTCCCATCTCCACTATACCTGCAATGCATGGCACATGATTGGCTCTGCCTCTGGAAGCCTTCACAGACATGGTTGCCACAGAACTGAGATGGTCAGCCAGTTAATTTAATAGACACTGATCTCAAACACATACTTCATGTGATGTCACAAGCATGGGCTGAAGGCACCCAGGAGACCTATGGATTGGGCCTCCTAACCTTTTATGTCTACTGTGACAAGAAAAACATCCCAGAGGCTCAATGAACCCCTGTAAGCAACATACTCCTCTTTGTGTTCATCACCGAATTGGCAGAAGCATACTCTGGGAAGACCATCTCAAACTATGTCTATAGCATCAGAGCATGGCACGTACTCCATGGTGCTTCATGGCAACTAGAAGAACCAGAAATAGACACACTACTCACAGCTGCACAAAAGCTTACACCCCCAACCTCGAAATGCAAGAAGTGCTACCCCTTCACATCTGATTACACGGCGAAACTCAAAGGACAACTTGACTTGCAACTCCCCCTTGACAGTGCAGTCTATGCATGCCTCACAACATGCTTTTATGCAGCAGCTCATGCTGGCAAGTTTATGGTGCATCATCTAGATGGCTTTGACCCAATCAAGCACATCACACCCTCCAACCTGAGAGAAGAGGAAGATTGGAATGGGCTTTGTGTTACTGTTCTCTTTGTGCCATGCACCAAGACAACACCTGAAGGGGAAGATGTCTTCTGGGCACATCAAGATAGGCCATCTGATCCATATGAAGCTCTTGAAAATCATGTTAATGATCCATTGGAAAACCAACACCTCTTTTCATACATATGGAAGTCAAGCCACAGGCCCTTAATAAAGAAGACCTTTATCAACCTGCTAGCCAAAGCTGCATGTGCTGCTAGCGAGGAACCTTTGCAAGGCCACAGTATCTGAATTGGTGCCACACTGGAGTACCTCCTCTGCAGATCATTATTTGAGGCTATGAAGGCAATTGGAAGATTGACAAGTGATGCTTTCCTGCTATATCTTCGAAAGCATGCACAAATCCTTGCTCCTTATCTGCAGGCCAACCTGGTATTAAACCAAGACATTATCAGTGGCACAATGCACATTTGATGACTCAATTCAGGTAAGCTACATCTGCCTCCTTAATGATGGGTGCCAAGACTCACTCGACATGTCACCAGACTCCTTACACATGGGTTTCCCAGCTCGTCTCGACCCCTTGAGTCTCAAGTTCAGGTCCACTCTAGGGATCAGGAAGCACTATGTGCTTTCACCCATCATTCTTATCTACATTGCACACTGCATTCCCACATGATAGTTTCAACATTTAGCTACCATACATCATGTTCCCCTCTAATACTAAAGTACCAAAGTGATCACTCAAAGACAAATCAAGAATTTCCTCAATCACAAGATACAACCACAATATTTTGGCCCTCTTATCATTATTGAATGAAACTACAGAGGAGCTTATATCCTCCGCAAACTCGATGGATCAGCACTACATTGACCTATTGCTGCATTGTGTTTATTACCATATCTCACTTGAAAATCCATTTCCATTCCACCAAACTTCCTTGATATCGACTCTGAATGCCTTGAACAACTTTGGACAACTTTGAACTTCGATGAAGATACTTTTGAAGATTTTTGGGACTGTGAAAGCAAATAATTATTCTTTCTTTTCTTTTTCATGATTACTTACAAAAGATTTTGATTGCTTTTAGTGTATGATACAAGTTGCAATATTGCATCATAGTGTGGTCATGCAAACTCCAAAGAGTTTTTTGGCTATGATGAATACTGAGTCTTTCCCTAAATATCATTTCTTTTATTTGTTATACCTTTATTTTCTCTTTACCTTACTTTCCAAAGACATTTAACAAAATTTGAATAGATAAACAAAAACAAAATTTTTTTTTTTTTTGCCTATTCCTCTAACATCTCTTCTAACGAGCTTATGACCCATGACGAAGGCATGGCGTTCGCTCGCTTTGCTTGCTCAGCCTGACACCGGCATGGGCCAGCTCGCGTATATGTAACACAATGCTTAATCCCACTACAGTTACTCAAGTCTAACTTGGTTATCAAACTAACAAACACATTATTGATGTATTGACTTCAATTACAAACTCGTACTAACTTGCAACTGACTTTATTACAAAACTTGTATTGACTTGGTATTAACTTGTTATTAACTTGTTATTGACATCATGACAAACTTGTATTGACTTGTTATTGACATTATTACAAACTTTTATTGACCTGTTATTGACATTATTACAAACTTTTATTGACTTGTTATTGAATACACACCAAGGTTTAGTAACCTGCCCTAAAGTCTTCTCACAATCAATTTTTTGACCATTTGATTCAATCTAAGTACAATCCAAATCTAATTCTAATTCTAATTCTAATTCTAAATCCAAGTCTATCTTGATATCTATATTAGTTTCCAATTCCTGTAAATAATCTTTCAAGTTACTCACCTTTGCTAAACAACTCCATTCAACACTTCCTTGTATACCACATTGGCAGTTCTGTTATTTCCATTGTTTTCATTCAACAGCACCTTGATCCTTTCTCCAGATGTACACCTTGATAGTGCCACATATAGCTGCCCATCTGAGAACACTGGTGTCTGCAAGTCCAACCCAACATGGGATACTCATTGGCCTTGTGACTTGTTGATAGTCATGGCAAATGCCAAGCGAACTGGAAATTGATGTCGACAAAGTGGTAATGGCAAGGTCTCTGCTGAAGGCTCCAATGTGATCCGAGGAATGAAAACGATATTTCCTGCAAACTGTGCATCTCCACTGATGATCCTGCACTTCAATACACGTGATCTGGCTTCAAGAAGGATAAGTCGAGTTCCATTGCAAAGACCCATGGTGACATCCAGATTGCATAGAAGCATGAGAGGACAGCCTATCTTAAGTGCCAGCCTGGAGAGAGGAAGGCCACTTGCTTTGATAGAGTTTAGATACTCTGCAGGATATGGCTGGTAGTTGTTTAACTCCTGATCTCTGAATGAGACTGTATCAGCACTGTTGAAGATATGCTCTGGTCCAGGAAATCTGCTAAGGAGAAGAGAGTTGATGACATCGACATTGTCATTTGTGCAGGAGAGAATGGTCCTATCCAAATAGTACTGATCTGGCTTGTTCCCCTGCTCTATGCCTGGATATGTAGAGTTGATAAGGTCATCCATGGTATTTCCATGGCAGAGCATGTTTTGTGGAATCTGGATAGTGTCTGCAGCATCCACTGTTGTGCCTGCACCAATGTGCAAGAGCTAGGCAGCATGTGCAGTATTCTCTGGAGTTCTGTCAAGTCGCATATTCCCGGTCAAGTGATAGACAGTAATGTGTTGCCAGAAAGTGCTCCTTTTGATGGATGAAGCTATTATCTGTTCTCTAGTGCCCCTAGGAATGACAGGTAGGGTCTGTCTAAAGTCACCTCCAAACAAAACAGTGATTCCACCAAATGGAACATTCTTCTTCTTGAGATCATGCAAAGTGTGGTCTACTGGATCTGTGGCATATTTGTGCTGCATAGGAACTTCATCCCAGATGATGATGGAAGTTTGATCAAGGACCTGGTGCAGATCTGAACCTTGAAGTATTCTGCAAGTAGAGGCCTCATCAATTTTAATTGGGATTGTGAACATGGAATGTGCTGTGCGACCACCTTCTAGAAGCAATGCAGCAATTCCAGATGATGCCACACAGAGAGCGATTTTTCCTTGAGCACAAACAGCAGCTGCGATGGTGTTGCAGATGAAGGTCTTTCCACAACCTCCAGCACTATGCAAGAACATGAGCTTTCCCTTGTTATTGTTGACAGAATCCATTGCAGCATCAAAAACTGTGTCTCTGCCTGTGATTGAAAAGCTGGAGATTGTGAGCGACAGTGATGGCCAACTCTTCAACATTGTAATCCCTCTGTTCCTGCAAAAGCCTATTGGCAGGAACATCAATGTGCCAGTTTCCTTCAATGGCAGGCATCTCTGGATAATCAGAAAGTTGTTTGCCTGATCTGATAAGAATCTGATTGATGAGATGCAAGCCATACATGTAGACTTGATCATCTGTAAAGTCTGTATCTGGATAGATGGAAAGAAGCTTGACTCTGAGGTCATCACAAATGTGATGTTTGAACTGGTTCCACAGGATGTCAGGTGATGTTGGATTGCAATGAAGAAGAATGGTGGCAAAGAGCAATCTGAGAGAGGAACCGAGCTGCATCTGAGCTGCCTCTGTAAGACACTGGACCCATTCCTGGTCATCCTGCAAAAGACCCAATGCAACACAGGCCTGCTTAAATGTATTATGGATGACACCATTGACAGTGCGCAAGTGCTGGAATGATGTTGCCCCTGTGACAACAGTAAGAAGCAGCCTGAAATAGAACCTTTCCCCCTGGGCAGGAGAAGCAAAGTACATTCTGCCAATAGCAGGCTTGCCACGCCTTCTTGGGTTCCACTGCTTCTTGGTTGCATTGTAAACCCATGCTTGAGGAAAGTTCTGGTAGGTGACAGTATGTGCTGCTTCATATCTTCTGTTGGCTTCAAACCAAGCAGTGAGACATGTGGTCTTGGCAGCAGGCCTCTCCAAAACCTCATCAATATTGTCATCTGCATTGAAGTAGACTGTTTGCTGGTCCTCCAGATGGACAGGCAGACAATAAACATGAGGAGACTCTGAGTGCATTCCAAATTCATTTATGTGCCAGCAGCTTTCCTCAGATCCAATGTAACATGCATCAAGATACTCCTTGACCTCATCTCTGTCTTGGTCGAGAATCTCAATCATGGTTCTATCATGGCCTTTGTATATGTACTTGTGGATGTACTTGACATCCTCAATTGAAGAACAGATCTCAACATTGATGTGACAGTTGTATCTGACAAATGAACCAAATTGTTAACCAATAAACATGATGTCAGATAAATGTTCCTTACTTTGCAGCCAAATAAGGATTGTGTGGGACGACATGTCTGTTATCATAGACATGGTTATGCTTTCTCACTGTTCTACCATTGTTAGGTCTGGCATAATCAGGATAATTGTTTACAGTAAAAGAGGTTTGTTCTCTGAACTCCTTTGGATATCTCTTGCTGCACTTGTTGCCAACCATGCATAAAGCCTTGGGTTTGTCATGACCACAAGGACCATGAAGCAGAGCATCGGCCGTGTGATGGGATCAGGAATCTGTGCTGACACAATAGAATCAACATCATGGACATCACAGATTTTATCAGCTGGATCGAGAAATATGAAGAGGTGCATATGTGGAAGGCCTCTCTTTTGAAACTCGATGGTATGGATGTGTGCCACTACTTTACCCAAAACACCATCCTTGATATCCTTGAGCAATGCATTCTTTTTCTATTCAAAGACACATGCAACGATGTCTGGCCTGTCATAGGCTTCCTGCTTTTTCCTATTTGTGGTAAAATGTGGATTGGGTGATTCCTCCTGCAACAGAGCTTCCTGGATCTCTGGCCACTGTGGATTGGCAGTCATGGTGAGAAAGAGATCTGGCTTGCCAAAAAAGTGACAAATGGCTATGGAATCCTAGAAAAGCTGATTCATATGCCTTTCACTGCCTATATGGGTTGATGGAAGAATGATGCGACTCCCATGATTCTCTAGATTGATATTTTGATCCTGGTCACCCATGGCAGCATCCCTCAATCCAGCATACACATCAGCCCTAAGCTCATTCTGGTGATGTTGAACCCAGTTCAACATATTCTGTTCGATAGATGCCCAAGCATCTACAACATACTGTTGCAAGAGATTTCCACCCCAAAATAATGGCGGCTGCTCTCCTAGCCTTGGATGCAATCGATAAGCATGGTAGCATCTCTGACTGACATTGGATGCCCTTCTGGCTCCATTTGCACCTTGGTGTGCAGGTATATCTGGGTGCCATCCATCTTCACCATGAGGGAAAAGCAAGACATAGTGCAGAGTTGAATAGGATGGATGCAACTGGCTGATGCGCTTGAGTCCTTCCCCTCGTAGCCTGAGAACAATATCTCTGTGGTTAGACTGTTCCTCAGAGCCATCACCTGGAATAATAGCTGCCACCTCATCATTAGCTGTAGGGAGATTATACTGACGTAAATCTTGGTTTCTATCTGATCACAGCCCTATGGAGACATTATCCTGCTCCTCTGGAGGCTTTTCCCTCATGATCTGGAATGCCTGCTTAAACAAAGGCACATAAGGATGAGTGTCATTTAGTGTAGCCTGCAGCTCTGTCATGATAACTGAGTTGAGGTTATTATTCCGTCGCTCACAAAGATCAAGCTGTGCGATAGGATCATGGATATAGATCTGTGCATAGGCTACAGGTTGTCCAGGAGGTGGCAAAAGTGCTCCAGAAAGATGATGAAGATCACCATGAATATGAAAGCTGTATACACCTGATGTACCTGTGACAGAATGGTCCACCTTGACACCCAAAGAAGTGAATGCAAATGCAGCATTATACTGTCAGATGTTTGTTTTAAATTCCTTAGAAAGAGGGCTTTTCCCACACAACAGATCTCGCAATGTGGCAGAAGCAGGTCGGAAGGATGGCAAATGAATTTGTCCCTGCAAGCAGCAACTTCCAAACTTTGGTACAGCTCGGGTAGACCTGGACAGCTTTTTACAGTCAAAATGCAAGGCATGGCAGTGTGGACACTCCATATTCATGGGTCCAAGTGAATGTCTGGGAATTGGCTCCTGATAAGGTGCACAGCCAAGTGGTAATGGCCTTGCAGGTCGATGTGGAGGTAGAGGTACAGGCATAGGTGGAGGCAAAGGTGGCAACATTGGGGGATTCAAGAATGAAGCAGCCAGTAGTGGTGAAGGAGATTGCATGGGAGAAGGCGGCAATGATGGAACATGGAATATTGGGTCAGGCAGCAGTTGTGATGAAGATTGTGGAGGAGAAGATGGAAATTGTAGAGGAGACACCTTTCCAAACTCATCATAATAATCTGATGGCATAGGAGATGGTGGAAATTGTAAAGCAGTTACCCTTCCAAATCCATCATAATAATCTGATGGCAGAGGAGAAGGTGGAAATTGCAAAGAAGACTCACTCCCATCATCAACATCAGATTCCTTATTCTCCATTTCCCTCCTCAAAGCAATCTCATTATTCCTCTGTTCTTCATACTCAGCAGCCAACAATGCAGCCATTTCCCTATCCATTTGAATTTGTTCTGCCTGTGCATCCACTTGAGCTCAATATTGATCAATCCGATCACCAGACATATTGTTAGCTAATTGATCCAACCTCATCATTTGTTGATCCAAGTTTCTGTCTGCAATGGATAGATGTTGGAGCTCCTCAGCCTCATCCATCTGTGCCTGCTCATCTGCATGCTGTTCGTTTCTCCACATCTGATGCATCCTGAGAGCCCATTCCTGATCATGCCTGTTACGTTCTTGCAATGCAGCCTCTATATTAATATGTCTGGGTAGGTCATGATATCATGGCTCAGCAGCTAAAGCAGCTTGCTAGGCAGCTGCCTGCCTCTCCAACTCCTGTTCAGCCAGCTGCTGCAATTGTTGAGTGCCTGCTTCATCTTTAGCAGCCTGCCTGTTCCTTTCCTGTTCAGCCAGCTGCTGCAATTGCCAATTATGCTGTCTAGCTGCTTCAGCTTCAGCAGCTTGTCTTTGTGCATTCACATGCTGCAGTTGTAGATTATGCTCCCTACTCACTTCAGCCTTCTGCTGTAATATCCTCTCTCTGGCAGCAATAGCCTCAGCCCTTCTCCTTTCCTCTGCAATGTTCTGTAATAAATTCTGCTGATGCTGATACCGCCTAGCTGCTTCCTCTTGTAACTCCTGAACATGTGCATCATAATCTGCAGTTCTTTCCCTCAATGCAATATGTCCCCTATGCAGATTATTGAGTGCAGGATCTGCATGACCACCTAAAATATTATGCAATGGCCCCAGTCCCCTCTCTTTCCCTCTCCCTCTCCCTCTCCCTCTGCCCCTTCTTGTTTGTAACTGAGGTGCAGGTGGAACCACAGGAATAGGATTGGCCAAAGGTGCATTCCATCCTGCTGGCAGTTGAACCTGTGGTATGGTAGAAGCTATATTTGCCCGTACTCCTTGGTTTGCCAAAACAGGTCTATATGGCATCACAGGAGCCCCTCTCCCATATAATACAGGAGCAGGAGGTACAACAGGCAATTCAAACTGCCTTGGAGCATTCCAATTAGCAGGCATCTGCACCTGTGGTACCTGAGCAGCCAATGCAGCTCCATAGTTCAGTGGAACAATTTCCTCAGCAGGGGCAGTCACTCTGACTCTGCTTCTCCTCTCATCAGGATTGGTCATTTGCAACCTTTCCAAATGGTCTGCATCTCTAATTCTAGCCCTTTCCACTTCTGGTGTAGAAGGTCTACTTTGATTCCTGCAAATACTCTAATAAGCCATATTATTGCAACATACGCCAACACCACTCACATATTTAGTAATGGTAAAGCCCAATAATAATTTTGTTCAATAGCCAACAATCCAGCACAGCTGAAGTAAGGTCAGCAACAACAGCCAGTTGTCACAACACTCACTGTAATTCAACTGTTTTCAAGTTTCAATAGCCAATTCCAACACTTATGTAATGACAATCCCAATTTTGCTATTTGATAATAGATAGCAATTGCAATAGTATCACTATTATAGCCCCAAATTTTGTGTGAAGAGAGGTACTCAATTGATTGTCGTGCACTCTCTCTCCACATGTAAGGAAATGTCAGCTGTTTGGTCATGTTGTGCACGTTCCGGAAGAGGTGTAAAAGTAGGTGTCCACTATATCGCAACCTAAATTTTATGCATGCAAATCTGCCTTTTCAGTATTTGACTTGTGACTGACCTCATTACACATTTCTATTGACATGTTACTGACTTCATTAAATTTGTATTGACCTGTTACAGCCTTCAGACTTTTTACTGACCTCATACAAATTTGTATTGTCATGTTACTGACTTCGTTACAAATCACAAATTTGTATTAACTTGCTACTGACCACATTACAAATTTGTATTGACTTGTTACTGACTGGCACTATTGGTGCCATCATTTCTGACCAAGCCTGACAAATTTTAGATAATTGCATCAACCATCAGTCCCATCATTCCCACAAAATGACTGTAGCCTATGTTATGCAGTGCATCACCTATTTTTAGCCCTGATCCCATCATGCCATCACTCCCACAAATCATTATAGCATATGTAATAGATAACTCTATTTCTCTCCCCAAAATTTTCAACTTCACCTTCTGGTGCACCAGTTTTGCAGTGACCAACCTATGGTGCATGACCCATTCTTCATCAATGTCATCAACTGCCTGCAATTCCCTCGCCTTCACCTTTGCCTTGCCCTTTGATGACTTTTTCTTTGGCTTTGAAGGTGTCAAGGGCCCTGCAATGGGCTTGATGTCGGCTACTGGTCCTACAAGCTGAATTCAACATACTACAAAAATCAAAAACAAGTTAGCAAGTGTTTTGAAATGATTTTGAATACATTTCATATCTGATTTGGGGCATGAATCCCATTTTGTGCCCCCAAACTTTTTCACTTCATCCTTGCAAAGCCCCCTCCTCAACACCCCATTCCAGTAGCAGCCTTGCGCCTCTTAAGTGCACATTGATCACTTGGTGGCCCCCTCCCGGATGACACAGCAAGGCTGGGATGTGAACCCAGTGCATCTATCGCACTACAAAAAGAATTAGTAGCTCGAAAACTCTTCAAAAGTATATACAGAGTTACCAGGCCCTCGAAATTGAACAATTTGCTCATTTCAAGGTGCGCTCACTTTGCTGCCCCTTCACCCTCAACCTCTTCCTCCCCACCCTCCTCCTCTTTAACCTCTATGGCTTTTTGCTTTGCCACCCTAACCACAGGTGGCTCCCCCTCCTCCCCTTTGTCATCTTTACCTATCTCCACCCTCTCAATGGCCTTCACCTCGGCCTCGAACTCTGCATTCTGTCATTGGAAATCTTCCTTTGAAATGGTCTTCACACAAAATTTCACCAGAGCAATGCTTTGATCTTCCTGTAAGGCAATCTTTCAAGCCTCAAGGTGCCCCCTTTTTGCTGCCTCCTCCACTTCTCATTTAACCTTCTCCTCCACCAAAACTCACCTTGTATCCTCCTCCCTTTCTTCCTGTTCAACCTGTTCAGCTAAATCTATGAACAGCAGCTCTCCACCCCATGAAAGCCATTTGCAATGAGCCATGGGCTTGAAGACCTTGAAAACCTCATCCATGGCCTTTTGCATAGTTGGGTCATGCTCCTCACCTAAATTGTCTGCAAGTTCATTATATTCAGCCTATATCACATGTTTTAGCATCTTTAACTATGAATAGGTCAACAAGAGATGCACCATTTTCACACAGAAACCCTTCCCCCACACTTCAAAGTCAGAGTCTTCGGCAATGCCATGCTCGGGCATGGATTTTGCATATTCGATCACATTGATATTGAGTTCAGCAAGGAGAGACATTGTAAAAGCTGGTATTGAGGGATGTAGGAGGTGATGCATGAAGAATGAGAAGTATTTCAAACTTTGCTAAGTTTTCAACATGATCATGCATTTCACATGTGACTTCGATCAGCTGACTGGGACAGTCAGGATTTCAGTAAGGGGAAGGATAATAGGTCCATTGCACACTCTAAGGTCTGGGAATAATTTTAATTGTATTGACACATTATGACACATGCTCCAAATAGCTATAAATGCCATGAATTCAATTTCAAACCTATTTTAAACCATTTTGGATGACTTTGAATGATTTTGAACAGTTTTGAATGACTTTTGCAACACTTCAAATGCCTTCAAATCACTTCACACCACTTCAAATGACATCAGCCACCATAGGGCTATTCCAAAAGCCTTTTGACACACACAACACATCTGGCATGAGCCACTGCATTGCATATCGAACACCACTGGACACAAGGAGAGATGACAAGAGATTTAGAATGTGATAATGGTGGCTCTGTGTTTCAATGATAGATTGAAGCAATAAGATAAGTATTTTTACTATACTGGGACAATGTATGTTTCAATTATTATTGTTTCATTTGTTTTATGTTTTACAAGAATGCCTTTATTGTTGTGTATATTGCCTTGTGTTCTACACATATTATATTTCCTTTTTGGTACTATCTCTTCAAAATGTACATAGACTTGTACTAGTTACTTAGAAGAACAGAGAAGAAGTTACCCTCTCCCTTATTGTGTGACTTAAGAGCCATTCTCTTGAGTCTTAACCTTGCATCATATCTCTAAGTTCTGCAAAATATTGTGAACTTCTTCGAACTTTTATATCTGCTCCTCAACTTATCGCACATTGCCCATCATCTCAAAAAACACTTCTCATTTGCTATATTCGCTCCTCAATATACCTCAACACCAGTCTAACTCTTTTGAAACTTGTCAAACCCATTCATCTTTGAACATCCTTGAAACCACTTTGAACTTCTTCAGACCCCTTTGAACATCTTTCGAACATCTTTTGAGCCTTTTTGTATGCTCCTAAAGTTCATTTGCAATGTGTCTCACCATTTTACACTTCTAACCACAACCTTTGGGTAACAGCAGTGATATTTAGTACCAACTCACACCCTTTCTCTAGCCTGTGTTATACTTCTTAGACCTTTTAACAGGTTTTTGTTAGGTTTTCAAATTGAGCATTATCACTGGAATAAACCATTGCATTGCATATCAAGCACTACCAGACACAAAGAGAGACGACAATAGACTTTAGGATGTGATAAAGGTGGTTTTGTGTTTCAATGATATATTGAAGCAATAAGATAAGCACTTTTTACTATACTGGGACAATGTATGTTTCAATTATTATCGTTTCATTTGTTTTATGTTTTACAAGAACTTCTTTATTGTTGTGTATATTGCCTCATGTTTTCCACATGTTATATTTCCTTTTTAAGTACTATCTCTTCAAAATGTATATAGACTTGTACTAGTTCCTAGAGCAACAGAAAAAGGGAACAGAGAAGAAGTTACCCTCTCCATTATTGTTCAATTTAAGAGCTGTCTTGAGTCCAAGTCTCACCTCATATCTGTAAGTTCTGCAAAATATTGTGAACTTCTTCAAAGTTTCATATTTGCCCCTTGACTTATCACATATTGCCCTTTGTCTCTCAAAAAACACTTCTCATTCACTATATTCACTCCTCAATATACCTCAACACCAGTCCAACTCTTTTAAAACTCCTTGAACCACTGTGAACATCTTTGACCTTCCTCAAAACTACTTCAAACCTCTTCAAACCCCTTTGAACATCTTTCAAACCTCTTTCAAACCTTCCTAAAGTTCATTTGCAATGTGTCTCACCATTTCATGCTTCTAACCACAACATTTGGATATCAGTGGTGACATTTAGTTCCAACTCACACCCTTCCTCTAGCCTGTGTTATACTTCTTAAACCTTTTAAACAGATTTTTGTTAAGTTTCCAGGTCAAGCATTATCAATGGATGCAGTACACTTGCTGGTCCACCAAGTCAAAGAAGCATGGAGGAAGAAGAAGATGGTATCAATTCTCTTTTTAGATATCAAAAGAGCATTCCCCAATGCAGTCATGGATTGTTTACTACACAACATAAGGAGACAGGTCCCAACGAGAATAGTACAATTCATCAAATGACTACTGGTAGGATGATCGACATGACTAAAATTTGACAACTATATATTGGCCCAGATCCCCATTGACAATGGATTAGGACAGGGGGACCCAATATCACTACCATCCTTCAACTATTATAATGCAGATCTACTAGAACTAAGTAGCATCTTACAGGCACTAGGATATGTGGATGACACAATGGTAATGGCAGTGGGGAAAGATTTTGAAGAAACCATGAGAGCCATATGTGAACATATGGAGGGGAAGATTGGTGGTTTTGACTGGTCCACTGACCACAACTCCAGGTTTGAAATGAGCGAGCTGGCCATTGTGCACTTGGGACACAAAAAGGCAAAGTCACCAAATGGGATCTTACATCCATTACACCAGCTAAAACTTAAGCTACAAGGCAAAGAGGTCAATGTGGTAGAAAGCTATAAATACCTAGGGATAGTCATAGACAACAAACTGACCTAGAAAAAGCACAAAGACAAGGCCATCAACACAGCAACCAAATGGGTAATGCAGTGCCATCGACTTGCAAAAACAAACAGTGAGCTCTCATCAAAGGTCATGCACCAGCTGTACATGGCAGTCACAGTACCAAAGATGTTGTATGGAGCCAAGATCTGGTATAACCTGCCACAGAAAACTCCAGGGTTCAAATGGAAGACAGGGTCATCAAGAGCATTATACCATTTGTCAAGAGTCCAAAGAGTGGTCATGTTGGCGATAAATGGAGCTCTATGCACCACTCCAATGGATGTGCTGGACTTGCATGCAGGTATTCCTCCACTCGAACTAACCATGCTAAAAGTCTGTCACAGGGCTCTGGTATGAATATGTATATTACCAGAGACACATCTTCTACAGCAAGTGGTATGGGCGTACTGCACAGTCCATGTGAGAAAACACTGTATGCCACTCCACAACCTACTGGGCCACTTCCCCGAGATGCACCCAGACAAGATCGAAAGTATCACCCCCAACCCATGCCCATTTACATATACCATATTGTCTTTCTCCATGGAGATGGCTCAGGATTGGGAAGCCTCTATCTGAAACGAAGCAGACAGTTCACCAGAAATAAAAATCTTTACTGATGGGTCAGGTTTAGAGGGAAATATAGGAGCAGCAGCAGTAATGTATAGAAAAGGAAGGCCAGCATCCGCCAA
This sequence comes from Tricholoma bakamatsutake, assembly GCA_029959215.1. Lineage (NCBI taxonomy): Eukaryota > Fungi > Basidiomycota > Agaricomycetes > Agaricales > Tricholomataceae > Tricholoma > Tricholoma bakamatsutake. The sequence goes on from CP114860.1 coordinate 121,064, forward strand.
GATTCTGAGGTACCACCTGGGAAGCACATCCAGGTACACAATATTTGAGGCAGAAGTGGTAGGCATGGGCATCTGGATGATCAGGGTGATTAGGCCACAGTGGAGTGCAAGGTAATGAAAGGGTAGATGAAGAAGCGAAGAGAGCAGTTAGAGGTGACTTGAGCCCAACTCATGCATTACCACCTCTGCTCTAAGGAGAACTACTGGCAAGTGTGGTGGCAGTAAAGCAGAAAACCCAGAGTGAACTGAAGGACAAGTGGAAAACAATGTGGGCAACATCACCATGCCAACCAAAGCTAAGTCAACTCAACCCAAATTGTTTGTACAGTTGCTATGCTAAACTACAGTCAGTTCTAAGTAGGCATCAGGCTAGCATACTGACACAGATATGCATGGGACATATCCCACTAAACTACTACCTATATCGCATCAAGAGAACAGAGACGAGCAACTGCACAGCATGCCAAGGGAAAGGCCCACCAGTTAAAGAAATGCTAAATCACTTTCTATTCAAATGTGAGGCCTACAACAGGAAACAACATGATCTAGACAGATGGATGAGAAGAGACTCAATGGAGCTCACAGCTCTAATGCACATGGAGAAAGGGTTAAAGGCACTGGTCAGCTATATAAATAAAACAGGGCAACTGCACCCAGCAAAAGGTGAATTCATGCTTGTAGGAGAGCCTGCACAGTCCAGCTAGCAGAACTGTGGGTGTCGCCCTAACAAATACCTAAGAGAACTCAACTGAGGTCTCCTAGTATTTATTTTAGGGTTATCTACTATGTTACATATGCTGTACTATGTTGCTACGGACGTGCGCATACATATTGATGCATGTAAATAGAAAATTCCCATGCTGATAAATAATGTGTGTATAGGCATTTGGTGGCTTATTTTGGTGAAATAAAATAAAATAAAATAAAAATAGTATTATGTAATAGGCATGTTAGGAGACTGTTTCCTAACATTACCCCCCTTTTATGCCTCGACTTCCAAGTGAGAAAATATAATATCTGTCCCCTCTGTGAAATTCTGGTAAGGCCGGAAATTCATTGCCTTATACACCATTCTAGCAATGCGATGCAGAGCATTTGGATTACATTTAAAGAATTGGGTAATTGCCTTATACGCTCACTTACAATTCTCCTCAGGTTCCCATGAATTATTTTCATCGCTGTAGTTCTTCCACTTGATTAAGAACTCCAATTTATTTTGTCAATGACATGAGTCCAAAACCTCTTCCACAATATATTCTGGAGCACCTTCTACCATTATTGGAGGCTGTGGAGTAGTTTGTTGACTGGGAATAGTAGGTGGGAAGTAAGGGCATAAATGGGAAATGTTAATTTCAGGATCAATCTCGAATGACTGAGGTAATTTTAACACTACCACATTGGGTGAAATTATTTAGAAATTGGATATCGGCCAACTTGCTTCTCCATAAGCTTTCTTGCAGGTTGTGGAATATTCAGATTCTTGGTACTTAGCCATACCAAGTCACCAACTTTATACTCTGGAGCAACAGCTCAAGTACGATCTGCATGTTGCATCATATCATCATGTGCTTTCCTCAATGCTGCCTCTGCTTCCTCCTCACCTTCCACATTTTTGACACAAAGTTTTCCACTGATTGTACCTTGACTTCCCTTCAAAGTTCTACTCCCATTCTGGGATGATACCCATAATTAGCAAAGAAGGGTGACATGCAAGTAGCTGAATGGAATTTATTATTGTGAGAAATTTTGGCAATTGCCAACCATTCAGGCTAGTCAGTTTGTCAGTGATTGACAAACATGAGTAGGTACTGCTCCAACTCCTGATTCATTCTCTCTGTCTGCCCATTGGTTTGTGGGTGATATGCCATAGATAATTTGGTTTGAATTTCCAATAGGTTATTTAACTCTCATATAAATGCAGAAGCAAATTGTGATCTGTGATCGAAGATAACCGTATCAGGTGATCCATGTAACCACCATATCTGATTTAGATAGAGTCATGCCAAGCCCAACAATGAGGTTTATGCAGCAGTAGGAATGATATGGACTTCCTTTTTGAAGCAGTCACATACTACAAATATTGCATTATATCCTTAAGCTTCAGGTAATCCTGTGATAAAGTCCACAGATATGTAAGTCTCGCCATGGCGCTTTAGGTGTAGGGTTCGGCATTAATTTTTCTGCAGGCTTTTCTGGAAATTTCTTCCTCCTCATGCATGTATCACACCCATCCGCATACCCCAACACATACTTTGAAATTCCAGGCCACCTGTCCAGATTCCAATCTGATGTATACATCCCTCCAAATAATGTCTCCATGCCTCCAATGCTCATATTATTCCCAACATCTCTTTATCATGCACATCATAATTCCTCTCCACATCATTCAACCCTTGAGACAAATATGCACAAGGATGCCATTTGTCATCTTCACATAGCATTGATAATACTGCTCCAGTAGCAAAGTCTGATGCATCTGATTCCACTCGTAAGGGGCATGTGAAATCTACTAGGACCAATATTGGCTCTTCCACAAACTTCCTCTTCAACTCCTGAAATGCTGTCTGCTGTTGTTCTCCCCATCTCCACACTACTTCCTTTTACGTAAGGTTGTGTAATGGTGCAGCAATTTTGGAAAAATTATGAACAAAGTGACGATAAAAATTGGCGAGTCCCAAGAAAGCCTGAACTTCCTTGATACAGGTAGGCATGGGCCAATCAACAATTGCCTGTACCTTGATAGGATCCATCTTGATTCCATCAGGACCAATCTTTAATCCCAATAACTCAATCTCGCTTGCTCCAAATACACATTTCTCTGGTTTAACAAATAAATCATTCTCTGCCAATCTCTTCAACACCTCCTTGTGAGGAAACGGTCTCCTAACATTCCTATTACATAATACTATTTTCATTATATTTTATTTCATTTTATTTAATTTTATTTCACCAAAATACGCTACAAAATGCCTATACATGCATTATTTGTCAGTATGGGAATTTTGTATTTACACGCATCAATATGTACGTGCATGTATGTGCATGTGTGCGCATGTCTGTAATAACATACTACAATATATGTAACATAGTATATAATCCTAAAATAAATACTAGGAGACCTCAGTTGTGTTCTCTTAGGTATTCTATCCACAATAGTGGTGCAAAGGGCCTAATTCAGCCAACTAATCTATTTTTAACCCCTCGCATCAAAACCGTCAAATCCCCCCATCACGCGCACATGCCATGCCACCTTCTTGTAGGAGAGCCTGCACGGTCCAGCTAGCAGATTAGTGGGTGTCACCCTAACACTCCTGCATTATCACCTCATGATTTTCTTCATTCTCTGTGAATATCAAAATGTCGTCAATGAATATTATTACCATGCCTTTGTCTATCACATCCTTGAAAATGTCATTCATCATATTTTGGAAAGTTGGGGGACTATTGGTCATCCCAAAAAACATGACTAGCAGCTCAAAGGATCCTCGACGCATAGCAAATGCTGCCTTCCACTGATCTCCTTTCTTTATCCATACATTGTTGTACCCCCAGCATAAATCCAATTTTGTAAAGACCTTGGCCTTTCCCACTTTGTTGATTATCTCTGAGATCAACAGCAAAGGGTACGTGTTCTTCACTGTCCACTCATTCAAATACCTATAATCTGTACACATCCTCTTCCTCTGATCCTTTTTTGGTACAAAGAATACTGGTGATGTCTGTGGTGATTTTGAAGGTCATATGTATCCCTTGCGCAATTTTTCATTAAGGAATGCATTCACTTCTTCTTGTTCCTTTGGAGATAATGGATAGACTTTTGACTTCTTCGGCACAAATCCTGGCTTCATCTCAATAGCATGATCCCATGGCTTTCACACTGGCATCCGCTCCGAGTCCTTCTTCTGAAAAACTGACAAATATTTATGGTAGGCTTTTGGCACCCACTCCTCTACTGGTTTCTCCACTTTCTCCACATTTTTATCCCATGACTGTCCTCCACGAATTTTCTTAAAGATTTGCTTCATTCTTCTTTACTTGTCATAATTGGAACTTCTCTGTTTGGCATATCCTCATCTTCCACTCCCTCCATCATAACACAATACTTCCTTGGATGTTCTTTCTTTTTCTTTTCCTTCTTCTCCTTTTTTACTTTTCTCCCATACACATTACATTCTTTAGGACAATGAGTCATGTGTACCTTCCCAGTTTTCCAATCAATTTCTGGATTATGCTTTTGTAACCATGGACATCCAATTATCAGATTGGTTTTCCCAAGGTCACACACCTCAAATACAGCTCATTCCTGATGATCCTCATACTTCAATATCATTGTCACCTCCTCCTTAATAGTTCCTCCATGATTGATCATACCATCAATATTGTACACCATTATAGGTTGTGGCAGTTTATGCATGCAAATACCATTTCCAGTAATTATGGATTGATTAATAAATAATCCAGTGGCACCACTGTCAAGCAATGCCTCCACATTAATTGCGGCATGCATGTCCACTGTCTTCAATCCTACTGTCAAGCTGATTTTGGGTTCTATCCGCGCTGAGCAAATAAAGAATTTAGAGGTCTTGGGAAATAAGGCTGAGCATTCTTCTTTGTCAGATGAATGATGATGGTCATACTCCTCAATTTCTCTTTTGGGTTCACTCTGGGTTTCCTCGGATACTAATACATTATATTGATTCTGGGTCACCAATGGGGAAACCTTCACTGGGACTCTTCCACAAAATTCTTCTGCTTATCTTCCTCCAACTTTACTTCCTCGATTGTCGTTTCCCTAATCTTCCTTTTTTGCCTACAATTCCGAGCCATATGCCCTAGTTGCCTACAATTAAAACATTTAAGTAGAGCTCATCTTCCTACTCAATCAACATCCATTGCAACCATCGATGCTGCTGACTCCTTAACAATAGGTGTCACTGCCATGGCTGGTGGCTATGCCCTCAGAGCTTGTACCTGAGGTGTCCTTCCTTTCTTGGACTTTCCTCCTGATGACTTTCCACATATGGCATTTCTATACATCAATTTTGATTCCACCTGTTCCTGTCAATATTGCTGATCAAGACACATTGCCCAATTATACCACCCGTCCAACCTCTCCAGCATAGAAGGTAGTCGATAAATAGACTTGAATAAAGAGGGATTTCATCCTGCCTTCAAATATTCTACCAATGCAGCTTCTCCCATATCGGTCTGTGATGCTTCTGCTTTGAACTGAAAAATAAATTCATCTGCAGTCAGAGAACCTTGGCACATGGTTTTTAATTTAGCATTAGCTGTCACCTTTGGGTTAGAGTTTCCAAACTGTGCCTCCAATCTCTCCAAAAATTCCCTGAAGCTTGCAAATGGTTTATATCCCATGGCGATTAGATTAATGGCTTCATTTCTCCAGAACTGTGCTTTTCCTCCCTGGATGTATGAGATAGCAAACATAATCCTAGACTCAGTCATATGAAATTCGGGCTTTCTCCCATGAATAGACAAGACTATAGAGCTGATAAAGGATTTTGTGTTCTCCATGGTACTGTCAAATATTTGTGGGGGTGCATATTTAGGTAAACATGTTTTTCCACTCTCAGATTTCTCCTCAGCATGCACATCCTACTGTGACATCCACTCTACCATCTCCTCCATCTCATCATCTTTATCTTCTACTGTCTCTGGTTTTATTTCTGCTTGTTTGAGCTGTGAGGCTGCTAATACTGACACTAATTGAGACATTTGTGCTGTAAGAGCATCAATTTTGGCTTCTAGAGCTGGTGTGGGACCAGGATTGTGACCAGGATTCAAAGTTGATTGTTCTGTCCCAATGATGTACGCTGTGATGAGTTACTTCTTCAGCTGAGTCAAGATTCAGCTTCAGAATTTTTTCACAAAATTTCGAGTCACATGATCTGGCAATTTGGGTACCAACACAGCAAAACACATAATTTCAGCTATTTGTCAACACTTGGGCTTCAGATCAATAACCCTTCCAACAGTGCCTGATCTTGGGGTTAATACTGAATCTGGCTAGTAATTAATTTAACTAAAATAGTTGTCTGAATAGAGTAAGGTAAATCTTGATTAAACCAGATCCAATCAGTTGTCTGGTTGCAGCTGTTCTAATGATGACCGCTGCCTCTTGATCACTGGTGGTCACAATGTAAGGCGAGGCCTGGCATCGGCTTACAACAGAAGGGGTGAACACTTAACCTACAACTGCAGGCGTGCTCGGGGTGAGGGGGGAGTTCGCTTAGATGGCCTCGGATCGTCCTTCAGGGCGCGGAGACTATAGAGAGGCTGGTACAGCGATTTTCAGTGTGCGCACTAGTAGTGTACACGAAAGGGGAGATATGCGCAGTGGCGGAAAAGTGCGCAACACAAAGAGGCAAAAACGCGCAGTGCGGAAAAACGCGCAATGAGAGCGCAAAAGTGCGCAACGATGAGGATGATGAAGGCGGGAGGTGTACCAGGACAAAGACGACACTGGGATGTACTGTGAAGGTGGTGCACAGTTTGGGGGTGCAAACAGAGTGAAAGCGCAAGGAGCGGAAAAAGGCGCAGACGGTGCGCAAAATGCAGCTATGCAAAAGGGTGCGCAAACGGTGCGCAAACGCGGCTATACGAAGGGCGCACTACGATAGTGCACAGACAAGGACGAAGGATGCAACGCAAGGGACGCAACGCAACAATACGATGAGGGGACACAAACGATAATGCAAACACAGCTATACAAAGGGCGCACTACGAAGGCGCACGGACTGGACGCTGGTGCACAGACTATGTGCGACGCTGACTGAGCTATGAACTATGAGGGGGGGGGAAAGATCCTCTGGATTCTCTATCTGTCCGCTACTATGTACAAATGGCTTATGTGATAAAATGGTGAAATAAAGTATAAAAATAGGAAGCGCCATGCGCTACCCACAAGCGCGTCTATTCGCCCATCTAAACCTGACCGCACTATGCTGCTGCCTCAGCCAATAAGATTTGCGCACCTATAGCTCAATATCCAACTGTTCCGGTGCGATGCGCTATTATTGGTGCGCGCTAAGTCTCGTGCGCTCTTCCCAATTAATCCGCTTTGGTGTTATATGTCGCGTGCTGCGCCTTAGTAATAATGGCGTGATCGACCTGTGCCGGTTACCAGATAAGGTGATGCCGATTGGAAATGTGGAAGAACACTAAAAGGAAATGCTGTGTGAGGCCAAATACTGCCAAAGCGCCTGGATTACGTGAAAGCGCCCAAGTGCGCACAGTCCAATGCCAAATAGGCGCAAAGCGGCCCAGTTATGTAAGAATGCGCAGTTCACTCATGCCAGAATCATGGTGCGCCTCAAGTAAATGCGCCAGTAACATGGGAGCTGCGATGCGCAGTGCACCGGTGCGGGGGATTGTTGTGTGTGATAGAGATTGTGCAAAGAGTGTGCAGCAGGGAATGTGAGTTGCAGGTAAAGTGTAAAAGGAGTGCGCAAAGGTGCATCGAGCGCGCAATAAATGTAGAAGGCAGATAAGGAGCGTGGGGGGGGCGCACGGAGGCGGCTTGAAGCGCAACGAGGCGCATTTAGGGCGGACAATGATTGGCGGCTATGGGGAAACAAAAGCGCAGTAGAAATGCAAAAGGCGCACAAAGGCGCACCTAAATGGTCAAAGGCGCGCAAAAGCACACGGAGGTGCGCAAAGGCGCACGAAAGCGCACGAAGGCGCACAAAAGCACGCTATGCAAAGTGTGCGGAAGCCATCTAGGAGGTGCACACAATCGCAAAAAATGCCGTAGTATGCGCGCAGGGCGATAGGGAGCCATATCATCTCCTCCCAACTGAAGTACTGACTGTCCTCAGGCAGCATGCGATTGGTCAGCGCAAAATTTTCTTCACTCACATAAGCGGCCATTCTCTCCTTATCCATCTCTGACCACCATCTATCCTCTATAACTCTTTCCACAACCCATCTCTACCCGATCCAATGGCTTCAGCATTTACCTTAGCCCTCAGACAAACGATCCTGGCCCTCAATGAGACCCTCCCTGCTGCTGGGAGTGAGCAGACGACGATGCAAGCTTGGGGTGAAGGGTTTTGTAGTAAACTGGTGCGCTTTTTGTGTTTCTATAACTGGCGCAGGTTGCTAAGGGTCAGGTCATGTAGAACATGTATAAAAGCCGTGCGGACTGTGTCCAAGATGACGCAGAACTCGACGCGCTCCTCACAAAGGCGCGTAGCGCATTCAGTGGAATCATGGTGGAGGAGTGGCTTGCTTGGGGCGAAGAGCTGATGCCCGATATGCGTAAGATGATTGAGGAGAAAGAGAGGTCTGAGGAATTTGAGCGTAGGGCGCACGAGCTGGCGGAGCGGCTGGAAGTGCGCAAGGCGCGCCGTGCACTCCTGACCACTGAATTGCAGGCACCAGATGTTAACTTGGAGCGGCTGGAAGGTGAGTTCAGAGCCATTGACGAGGCGAGCGATATAGATACCGCCGAGGCGCAGGAGGACGAAAAGGCGTGCGTTGCACTGGTGCACTCTTTGCGCGCGCTTTCTGCCGCTACCGATGCTGAGGTTGTAGGCGAAGGAACTGGGGAGTCTTGGGAGAGTGGGGTGACGAGCGAGGGGGAGAACGAGCATAGCGATGAGAGCGCCAGTGTGGACGAAGGCGCAAGTGCGCGCCCGGTGCACGCAACGCGGCAATGCGCGTATGTCGAAGTGCCGCCACTGAGTGGGGTTGGTGCCACCTCTAACGCTAATAGCGGACCAGTAAGTTTCTTTGGATATGCGTCAAACTCACTAAACCATTCCCTTTCTCTACGCTAGTGTGATAACTGCCGCCGCATCGGCCAACCAGCTAGGTGCGCCTCTGTCAATGGAAAATGGTGCGCCCCATGCGCAAAGGGTAAGAGAAAGTGCGAATGGACGAAGCGCACCCTCGCACAGCTGCGCGCAACTCCTAGAGGCAGGAAAGCGGCTACTGGGTGCTCTGGTCTGTCTTTTTCTCGTCCTACTTCCATGCTGCGCTAAACTTTCCAAAGGCGTGTCGCAAATTGACAAGGGCAATGAGAGCGATGTGGGGCTCATCAGCCCCTCGAAAGAGCACACATCCAAGCGCCGCAAAGTCGAAAACACGCCCCCTCCACCATCACAAGTGCGCCCAAGGCCGCGCCACCTTACCGTTCGCCAGGCAAGTGTGCACACGCAATCCTCGCGGAAAGCAATGTAAATATGTATATACAATTACTTCTGGCTCTTGCCAAAAGGGTGAGTAAGCAGTTGTGGCATGCTGAATCAATGATGTATGCATGTGTAAGAGAAGGCGCACTGATGGGGTAGTTGAGTTCTTCTGTTAGGGCGACACCCACTGTTCTGCTAGCTGGACTGTGCAGGCTCTCCTACAAGAAGGCAGCAGGGCATGCACGCATGATGGGAGGTTTGATGGATTTGATGTGAGGGGCTAAAAATAGACTAGTTGGCTGAAAAAGGTTTTGCACCACAAACATGGATGGAATATCTAAGAGAACTCAACTGAGGCCCAGCATTTATTTTAAGGTTATATACTATATTACATATATGGTCCTATGTTGCTACCGATGCACACATACATATTGATGTGTGTAAATAGAAAATTCCCACACTGACAAATAAAGCATTTATAGGCATTTGGTTAGCATATTTTAGTGAAATAAAATAAAATAGAAATAAAATATTATTATGTAATAGGCATGTCAGGAAACTGTTTCTTAACACCATCCCACCTCCATCCCATAGCCATATATCATTGTCAGAGTTTTTCTGCTGAACATGATCAGTTTTGAAATTGCCATTGGCCACAAATATTTGTTCAAAAACAAATCTGAATTCCATAGTCTAATTTTAGATTCCATTGCACAATCCAGGTATTTAGTCACCCACCTGTTCACATTGTCCTTCCAATTTTCTGATATATTTATGCCTGCTTGCAAATAGGTCAAACAGAAATTGGCAAGTGATGCTGGTTCAGGATTCAAAGGATCTCTTTGATTGTGTCCATACCCTGCCCACTTCAATCTTTTCATCCAATGCCCTAAGTAGGACATGTGCCAAAGCTCATGGTAGAGATTGACCACTTTGGCAGGCCTCATCAACAAGGTTATGCACTGAATCACCTGGTAAAACTCATGGGCTGATGCTTTTAATTCCATATTACAGAGCTGAAAATGGTCTAGGACCCTGCAAAGTGAAAAGAGTCTATATTTTGGTAAATCTTGTGGGTAGTAAGCTACTGGCTACTAGGTCCAAAGTTCAGTGTTTCCCCTGATACTGGCAGGTAACCATTGCTAAGTAATGTATTCCATTCATATGCACCACAAGGATATAACTGTTGCTCAAGGCATCAGCAGTTGGCAGTGTGTCAGTCAGATTGGCATCAGCTGTTTGATTATGAATAAGCAAACATAGTTGAAACCCATGGATGTCTTCATCAGCATCTTCATCTTCAACTTCATCTTTATCTTCATCATTGCCATCAAAGAAGTCTTGTAAACTATCCTCAATGTCAATATTTTCCTGTCCTTGATGCCTTTTGGCATCAAGGTGATCAAAAAAAGCTGAGTCAGCCCCAGTTTTATCTTTGGCCCAAATTCCTCATCAGCCCCAAATACATCTGCTGTCATTCCTGATGCTGAGTCAGGTGAAGAGGGCCAGTGCCAATTGTTGGCCTGTCAATTGGCAGACTCTTGCTCTGCTTTGTCCTTCATGTCTTTGAATGTCTGCAGATATTTCATTTGGAAGTCAATAGCATTGCAAATCAATGGATCTGTCTGGTGTTGGACTAAAAGGTATGTGCTGACCTCCCATAGCTCAGCCAAGTGGAAGTGTGCACAATGCAATGGAAGGGATTTTGCCTGTGGTTTACATGCATACATGTGTGGAAAAGCATGCTTTCCAGTCAACAATCGACACATCTCCAAATTGCCTGTTTATTGAATAGACAGTGGTTGCAAACTTGTTTTTCAACTGACCATGCCTGGGATGCTTGCAGCAATTCATCCACTCATCCCACAAACTCCAATACATAGTCTCACTTTACCTATTGTTTGAATATAAGCCTTAGTAAGTCAATCAGTGCCAGAAACTGACCATGCCAATGTGTAGCTGACTTGGCTCTTCAGCCAGGTACTTCCATACCCCAATCTGGAGTAAGATTAGAATTATATGTCAGAGTCATCAAACTCAGTTCAAAGGGCTGCTGCAAGAATGGAACTTGAAGAAGGAAAAACATCAGACTTCCAGTTGGACCCAGTCACCGGTGGTCAGAGAATTTAGGAGTTCTGAGGCAGAATTTACTGGGCTGCAGAATACTAGGTGAAAGGGGCCAGAGAGGACTTGGCTTCAACTTATAAGCAGTTGCACCCTTCTCCTCATCAGTTGTCCTATTTCAGGGCAAAGTAAGTTTGGATTTTCAGAGGGTATCCAGAGGAGGGTGAAGGTAGGAATAAGCAGAGGTTTGTGATTGGTTTAGAGGAATAAGACTTAGAAGGAAGTGTGAAGGAGTCAGGAGATTAAGATGATAGAGTTGGCTGGTTATGTCAAGATTATGATTGGGCTTAGATAAGGCTTTGTCAAAGAACTTGTTAAAACTTGATAATGACTAATAATTTACACACAGAGGTACAAGGATAAACTACAGGTACTTGAATAATGTAATGGGATTCAGCCTCAGTCTCAGCACCAGCACTGGCATGGGGTTTAGTGCTGGTAACAGACTCAGGATTGGGCATTGCATTGGCATTCCTTCAGCCACTGCATTTGGAAATGTGTCAGGAAGGTGGCTATTTAAATCATCAGGATAGTGTTTAGGAGAAACACTCCCATCACTGCCTTTAATTGCTTTAAACCTGAAACTCTTTCAGGATTGCTGCTGCAGAATGTGGTTGAAGAAGTCTTCTATGGCACTCTTGTGCATGTTCCATGGGTCTCTGAATTTAAACTTGGCTGGAAGATATTTAGGATTAATGAATATAGAGGGCAACTGCTTTGAATGGAATATGGCAACTATGACCATTGTTTGCTAGTTCTGCATGCAAATAAGTAATGGTTTTTGGAATAAGAAGTCAACATACTGTAATGCTGCCCAACAAACAACATAAACCATTCTTCTAATTCTTTTTTCTTGTATTGTGATCCTTTCCATGGTGTGGGAAGGATTGGGAACCCATTGTTAGTCATTGTTACTCAGGTTAGTGTTGCATGAGGATGTAATGCCATCCTTGAAGTAAGGTCCAATGTATGTAAACCCTTAACATAACTCATAAATCTTCCCTTCATCCCAGTGACTTAATCACAATATCTACATGTCCAGAAGTTATCATGCAGGGGTGGCCATCAGAGAGGCAAAGTTTTTATGGATGCAGTCAGCATCAGCATTGGCATCAGCAGTAAATGTGTTATGATGAGAGATGCTAGGATGCTGATACACTCTAATTTTCTCACATTATTGTTTGTCCTTGCTATTGTTCCACCATGACCCCTACACATGTTATGGTTCATCCTTGACTTGTCCACCAAGTGTTCACCTTAATTTTACCTCTTTTGTTTCCACTCTATTGTAGACACTGCATGGCATCCTTTACCGATTTCCCTTGTTATTGTCTTATTATTGTATCTACAGTTATCGTAATGCTACCTCTACTGTACTATTTCATCTGACAATGTGTTACAAATGTTAACGAATGGGAACACTTTATTTCTTTTCTCTCACATTATTGTTATGCTAATACATGCCACACCTGCCACTCTTATTGTTCTATGGCACATCCTTACTAATCTAGCCATTCTCTATCCCACCGTATTGTACGTGCATACATGCACTTCAGTTATCTGTTCCACATACTATTGTACTTGAACAAGTTTCCTCTCACGTTATTGTAGTTACGAGTATGGTAACCATTATTATTTCCACTTGTATAGATACAACAATATAATGGCTAGGTCAATCAGCTTGACCTAGCTTTTCAAATGCTCTAACTTGCGATCTAAGTCATCCTCACAAGTTGCTTACAAGAGACTTTGATCTTCATCGATAATGAAGCATTCATCAAACAATAACATTAGAGCTTTAGCCTAACAAAGGTCAAGCTGACTTTTCTCTCTGCCAACTAAACTAGTTTAGGCAGAAAACAACCTTCACCATTGACTGGTTCTTATGAGGATCAGAGACATTGACAGACATCACCATGTCTGAACAGATCCATATCAGAACTAATACAGACATCCACAGCCCCAGACTCCCTCTTACTCTCAGCCCTCTTGACAAGATCATCTTCTCCCACTTATCCAAGATGGATGTGCCACCAACTTCCCCTCCTCCCCAGACCTCCATCTTACAACTTATCACTCTTCCATCTGACAAACCCGCTGCAGTCAGGATATGCCCACCTTCCAACTTTGATGGTGACCAAACCAAGACCATGCTTTTCCTTCTAGAATGTGGCACATACATTGATGCAAACCAGAAGGCATTCAAGAATGATCAATATAAGATCCTCTTCGTACTATCCTACATGAACGGGAGAACAGTGGGAGGATGGAAACAAGCATACTTAGAAGAGAGGTACTGGCATGAGAAGCCTTGGGACACCTTTACAAACTTTGCAGAGAAAGTCAAGAATGCTTTCTCCCCAATCGATGATGCAGAGAATGTGAGAATGCAGCTATGAAACCTTTTGCAGGGGGAAAAGGGGGTCGATGAGTATATTGCACTATTCAAAGCCCTCACTTACCAAATGAAAATCAGAACAGACAGTCCTCTTATCAAGTACATTATTGAAGGACTCAACAAGATATTGGATAAAGTCTTTGGAATGGAGAACCCCCCTGACACCATTGAAGAATGGTACACCCACTCGGCACGGGCAGAGGGTCACCTGAAGAGGGCAAAGATGATAAAAGAAAGAATGTATGCAGGAACAGAGGAGGAGGAGGGACAGCAAAGAGAGATCCAAATGCGATAGACATGATGCCACTTGACTCTCTTATGCAGAGAGACTGGAACACATAAAGAAGGGAAAATGCTTTGTCTGCCACAAGACAGGGCACCAAGCATCCGATCACAAAGATGGGAAAGAACCCCCCCCCAAAGAAAAAAGAAATGAAGAAATATGAATCAAAGAAATCACCATGTGACCATTATGCAAAATCCAAGCGCTGGTGAACTAACTAGAAGAAGGAGACAAAGAGGCAGCCCTCAACCTTATGGTCGAGGAGGGTTTTTAAAGAGGCAGACTGAAGTGATGGCGGACCCTGCCTGAATAACAATTTCTTCTGTACTTGGAGTGGATGTGAGTAGTCAGTCCATGCGCATCCCAATTCACTTTACACCAGAAAATGAAACCATCGAACTACCTGCCCTTATCGACTCGGGGGCAGGAGGCATCTTCATCGACCACAGAGTAGTTGAAAAAATGGAATAAAGAAATGACCACTTCCACGAAAAATACTAGTGAAAAACGTTGATGAAACACTCGATAAAAATGGGATGATCACCCACTATGCCAACAGCAACATAAGAATAGCAGAAGAAGAAGAGAAGATTAGGTTTTTGGTGACAGGACTGGGAAAGGAGAGGATAATCCTGGAATTCCTATGGCTACAGAAAAGAAATCCAAAAATCAATTGGGAGAAAGGTATGCTCTCCCTTAAAAACACCAACAAACTCCTCCTCGGCAGAATCCAAACCATGATCGAACAAACAAAACAAAACACTACTAACAGTGACCAGGGTTCCACTATAGATAACAAGGGGTCATATGTACCAAAAGTAACATTGAGCCTGACTCTCAGGAGACTACCTAAAAGGAGCGCTGGGGAGACCTTTGGACCCACCTCACCACCGCTGAGCATGTGAAGGATCAGCTCAGGATGGTTCATCTCGCAAGAGAACCCTGCACTGAGGATAGCTGCAAATTGAATCTGACAATGGATTCAGACCCTAATGACAACCCACGGATCCTGGCACTAGACACTGCAGACGTCAATGTCGAGGAAAGCCCAGAATACATGGACATACTCTTTGCATACATCAGGGGAGAACCCATGATAGGGGTGTTCGAAACCAGTGAGGCCCCTCTCACCAATGAACATGACTACCTTCCACTGAGTTATCAAAAGCCCAAATAGATATCTCAGTTCACAAGATCCAAATCAACCAGCTGGCTTGCATGCTCCAACACCACACATATTTGAGTAAAGATGTCCATTTTGCAAAAACTTGCCCATGAGGGTGAAACCAGAGAAGAAAAAAATCCCTGGACAAATTGCTCCCATACAAATACAAGGAGTATCGAAAAGTGTTCGAGAAGGCAGCATCAGAAAGATTTTCCAAATTTAGGCTGTGGGACCATGCAATTGAGCTAAAACTGGATTTCATCCTGAGAGATTGCAAAATCTACCCTGTCACCCCTGCTGAGCAAAAAAAATAGATGAGTTCATCGGTGAGAACCTATGAAAAGGATACATCATTCCATCTAAATCACCCATGGCATCTCCCTTCTTCTTTGTTGCACTGATGCATTATGGCCCTGCCAAGATTACTGATACCTGAATGATGGAACCATCAAAAACTCTTACCCTCTCCCCCAGATCGGAGATCTACTCAACAAACTAAAGGGAGCTAGATGGTTCCCAAAATTGGACATCAGATGGGGCTATCACAATGTCAGAATCAAGAAGGGAGATGAATGGAAGGCCACGTTTAAGACCAACAGAGGCTTGTTCAAACCCAAGGTTATGTTCTTTGGGCTCTGTAACTCCCCAGCTACATTCCAAGCAATGATGAATGACATCTTCCATGACATGCTCAACAAAGGATGGGTGGTCATTTACATGGATGACATCCTAATCGTCTCCAAGGATTGAGGGGAGCATGAGGAAAGAACCAGATGAGTCCTATCAAGACTAGCAGAACACGACCTCTACCTAAAACCAGAAAAATCTAAATTCGACATACAACAGGTTGAATTCCTAGGGCTAATCCTCTGACCCAATAAGCTCGCCATGGACCCAACTAAGCTCAGTGGGATATGTGACTGGCCACCGCCCATCAATGTTAAAGGGGTATGATTGTTCCTAGGCTTCAGGAATTTCTACTGCAGATTTATCAGAAACTTTGCAGTGATCACCAAGCCATTAAATGACCTCACCAGAAAAAACCAAAACTTTAACTGGACACACGAATGTCAGGAGGCCTTCAACACCCTCAAATGCAAATTCGTGGAAGCACCCATATTACTGATGCCTGACACAAATAAACCCTTCGTGGTAGAAAGCTATGCATCAAAATGGGCTACCACAGCGGTACTAAAGCAGGCAGATGGCAATGGTGACTAGCACCCTTGCAGATACATCTCTCACTCGCTCTCCACAACTGAATAAAACTATGAAATCTATGATCAGGAACTCCTGGGAATAATACGAGCATTGGAGACCTGGAGACACTATCTCCAAGGATCGGAACATCCCACTACGATCCTTTCCGATCACAAGAACCTAATCTATTTCTGGACCACACGAAAACTCAATCGACAACAAGTGAGGTGGAGTCTATTCCTGTCACAATTCAACCTCTGACTAGTACATGTGCCAGGAAAACAGATGATACAGTCTGATGCGCTGTCCAGAAGAGAAGACTACATACCGGAAACTGACAATGACAATGAGGATGTCATTCTGCTAGGAAAAGAAATGTTCATATGAGTAATCAATACTGAACTAAAAGAGGTTTTAGCAGAAGGACTTATGGGGGATGACCTACTGAAGGAGATCATTTGATTGATCACAATGGGAGGGACTACCCTGATCAGATCAGCAGTCGATGACTGGAGAATGGATGATGATGGGATGGTGTTCTTCAAAGACTGGTGCTATGTTCTGCAAATGATGATCTAAGAAGAAAAATTGTAAAGAAATACCATGACAACATGCTCACTGGATACCCAGGATGCTTCCAGACACTAGAGCTGGTCCAGAGAGACTACTAGTGGCCTGGAATGACCCTGTTCATCAAAAACTACATTGATGGCTGTGCAACCTGCCAACAAATGAAGGTGAACATGCACCCAACTACACCACCCCTTCTGCTGATAAAATCAGAAGCCACGCTGATAGGTCGACTGTGTGCTATAAGATCTGGAGAGCATTCCCACTCACATAGAGACATTACAACATGCACTCCAAATCACTATGAATGCCATGAAATCGATGTCGAATCATTTTCAAACAATTTCACATTATTTCAGACAACTTCGAACTATCTTGAATGCCTTCAAACAATTTTGCGACATTTTGAACAACTTTGCAGCATTTCGAACGACTTCAGCCACTGTATAGGTGTCTTGAAACACTTTCGATACAGATTGCACATCCAGAACAAGCCAACTCACTGCATATCGAGCACTACCGGACACAAGGAGAGATTAAAAGAGAGTTAGAATGCGATAAGTGTGTTTTTGTGTTTCATTGATATATTGAAGCACAAGATAAGTACTTTTACTATATGGGAACACTATATGTTTCATCATTTATTATTCCTCATTTGTTTCATGATCTACAAGTCCTCATTGTTTGATATATTTGCCTCATGTTTTACACATGTTCTTATTTCCTTTTTAGTACTATCTCTTCATTTTGTATATAGACTTGTATTAGTTAGTCAGAACAAAGAACAAGAAATGGGGGAACACAGCATAAGTTACCCTCTCACTATCGTCAGACTTAAGAATCGTTCTCTTGAGTCTTAGTTCAGGTCGTATCTCTAAGTTCTGCAAAATATTGTGAACTTCTTTGAAACTATCATATTCACTCCACATTTCATTGCACATCACCTATTGCCTTTCGAAAAAACACATCACATTCACTAAACTTGTTCCTCAATACATTTCGAACCTCTTCAAACTTCTTCAAACTATTTTGCACATTTTCAAACATTTTCAAACTATTTTGCATGTCTTCGAACCAATTTTGAACTATGTTGAACTTCTTCATATGCTCTTACAGACTATTCACAACATGATTCGTCCTTTTGCATCACTAAACACAACATTTTGTTATCAGCAGTGATATTTAGTACCAACTCACACCCTTCCTCTGACTCGTGTTATACCATCCAAAGCCATTTAGTAGGTTTTGTTTGGGTTTCTGGGTTGAGTATCATCAACATGACCATTTGCAATGGTAACCATGGATTTCATCACCGACTTACCACCCAACACAGGTTCGGATACAATCATGGTCGTGGTCGACCATGGCCTTACTAAGGGGGCAATTTTTATCCCCTGCAACGAGACCATTGAGGCCTTAGGAGCAGCGGATCTTTATTTACACAATGTATTCAAGAGATTCGGACTACCAGACAAGATCATATCTGATCGAGATCCACGATTTGCAGCAAACACATTCCAAGAACTCAGAAGGCTATTAGGAATTAAATTGGCCATGAGCATGGCCTATCACCCCCAAACCAATGGAGAAACTGAACGAGTTAACCAAGAACTCAAAATCTACCTCAGGATCTTTTGCACGAACAATTCCTCAAAATGGAAAAACCATCTCTCTACTATGGAATTCACTCACAATCAGAAATATCACTCTACTGTAAAGTTTGCCCCCTTCTTTCTGATGATGGGGGCCTTCCCCAAAGTGATCCCTACCACCTACCAAAAAACTAACCTACCTGCCACCGAGCAGATGCCAGGTGAGAAGCACTCACCGCACATGAATTATCCCACCAGACTATGATCACCCGAACAGGCAAATCCTTCTCTCCATTTAAGGTGGGGGAGAAGGTCTGGCTAGACTCCAGAAACCTTAAACTGAAATACCCCATGTGCAAACTAGCCCAAAAATGTGAGGGCCCCTTTATAATCATGCAGGCCATCTCCATGCATGCCTACAAGCTAAAACTGCCCACACAATGGAAGATCTACCCAGTATTTCATGCCATGTTGCTCACACCCTACAAAGAAAATAGTACACATGGCCCAAATAACCTGTTGCCACCCCCCGAGTTAATCAAAGGAGAACTGGAACATGAGGTGGAGGCAATAATAGCACATAGGAACAAAGGCCGAGGGAAGCAATTCCTCATAAAATGAAAAGGCTATCTCACCTCTGAAAACATGTGGGAGCCAGAAGAACATTTAAAGAACGCCAAAGAAATACTGAATGACTATAAGCACCAAAAGAAAATTTCCCAAACATGAACGTGCTCCACCTCATTGCACTTGCTTGACCAGACCCCAATCCTGAATGAACGTTCTCCACTGTCCTCAACTTTGTCGACGATGAACTCAGAAATAACAATGAACAATGATTACAGACAAAAATATGTCACCTCCCCATGCTGCAAGATCTTGCAAAAAACCTTTTTGACACTTACAGAAGCATTGCTGCCCAAGAGAGGATCTTCAGGAGGTTGGCTAACGAGGCTCGAACACTAGAACTCCATGACTTTATCCACTCCCTAAATGAAAAAGCTGAACCTAACCCCACGGTGATAGCACCAACACCAAGGGCCATCAGAACACCCTTCCCAACCATCCTTGTCGAGTCCGATGAAGAACAAGATGACAGTTATGACATGGCGCCAAGCTCGCCACCACCCAGAACACCTACTCCCCCAACACCACCTCCACCTGCTGACTCTCCTCCACCCCCATAAATGCAGAATTCCATTTGTTTCACCTGCACTTGAATAGGGCACTTCTCGTCTCATTGCCCTGAATTCACATGTCTGCACTGCCACAAGCAGCAACCAAAACACATGCCAATACTATATCCCTGGGCACCACCACAAGATTCATCCTCACCCCTGCAACATTGTACCACATAAACTGCCCCCACCAAATGGCATCCTACCATGCTGCTTTAATCATCCTCATTACAGTCTTCAGCAGCAATCTCACTGTCATGACCTTATACTGGATCAGACTCTTTATTCTAACAGTGGTCCAAGATGTTGGAGCAGAGTACATACACTGCACAGAGGAAGAGATGACACGTTCCTTATAACCTACCTGGGGTTTAGTTAGTCTTAGAGCTAGGATTTAGCAGAGGTAAGAACACTGTATATCTACTACAGTACAGGTTCTCCTTATATACATAGTAGTAAGGATGTCACATGACTCAGAAAAGTGTTTACCACATGTATGCACAGTAAGCGCAGTAACATGTGTGTGCTGCATGCATTGCCTCATGTATGCAGCATGCATCAGGATTTAATTTCAACACCCCCCCTCAAACTGTACAGCGCTCTAAGCAGCTAAGTTTGAATCTCGAAAGTAATTCTGAGAGAGTCTCTAAATTTCCTGAATAAGACAGCGCCAAGGTTCTTTGTGAACATGTCAGCTGGATTATCATTTCCAGGAATGAAAACGACTGTGACTTTGTCATTTTCTATGCATTCGCGGGTATAGTAATAGCGAATGTCTATATGTTTGGTCCTTCTTTCCTGAACTGGATTTAATCCAATAAAGATGGATCCCTGATTATCAGCGCAAATTGGTATGCACTTTAGTACATATCCAAGTTCCTGGAATAAGGACTCTATCCACACTATCTGTCGACAAGTGTCGGAGAGAGCCATATATTCGGCTTCTGTGGATGACAGTGCTACAGTTTTTTGTAAATGGGACTGCCAGCACACAATGCCACTCACTAGAGTAGCAAAGTAACCCATTGTAGATCGGTGTTTGACAGTGTCAGCTGCCCAATCAGAATCTGTGAAGGCCTGTAGCCCCTCAGACTTCTCACCATCGTAGACAATGTTATATTTCTGGGTTCCCACCAGATAGCGCATGATGTACATCACTTTGTCTAGATGTTCTTGGCTAGGATTAGTTAAGAATTGCAACATCTTGATTACTGCATAAGCGATGTCAGGTCACGTTCCAAGCATCAGATACAATAAAGATCCGATCACAGACTGATATTTTGATCTAAGCATCGCGTTGGGTGTTGCTGTGTTTTCCGATGGTCTGTAACCAGTCAGGAGTGGAGTGGGGGTCACTTTGGCATTTGTCATCTCGAATCTCTCAAGCACTTTGGCGAGATATTCAGTTTGATCGAGTTTGACTTTGCTTGTAGTTTGGGTGATGTGCATGCCTAAGAATTCCGTGACTTTTTCAGTACTACAGCACTCCCAATGCTTTAGACAAGCATTTTTCTTTTCATCTACAAGTTTCTTGTTCTTCCCCATGAACAAGCCATCATCAACATAGACGAGTGCAATAACAATGCTGCCTGTCTTAGGATCCTTGTGTATGAAAATGCTGGCATCGGAGCTGGCGCGCACGAACCCAATGGTGTGCATAAATGCCTCTAGCTCTTTCCACCATGCAAGTGATGCTTGTTTAAGGCCATACAATGCTCGGTGTAAGCACATTACTTTGCGCTCTTTTCCCTCGAGTCTGAAACCCTCAGGTTGATCCATATAGATCTCCTCATCTAGCTTGCCATATAAAAATGCGGTTTTTACATCTAGGCTGGTCATATACATGCCCTCTAGAGATGCAAGTGCAAACATGAGGCATACGGTCTCGTAGCGGACTACTGGTGAGAAAATCTCATCAAAGTCAACACCTTCGACTTGTGAAAAGCCTTTGGCCATGAGTCTGGCTCATTTTATTCCATCCGATTTTACAGAGAAAACCCATCTATTTTTGATTATTTTTTGATTATGTGGAAGATCGATGATGTCATAGACTTGTTGCTTATGAAGAGCCTCTAATTCTTCATGACAAGGTTGTTCCCACTCATGTTGCTGCTGCCGAGGTAGGCGCGCAATATCGCGAAATTGGTTTGGAACTTGGCTTATTTCGCTCGATGGTTTGACTGCTTTTGACAACAGCCAGCGAATAAGCTTATCTCCTCCTTCCTTGGTTATCTTTTTAATATAACCTGCTTCGTCCGGTTCCCCCATTGGGTAATCATGTTCTTGATCATTGGAATTGGGCACACTCTCGTGAAGTGCCAAACTCGGTCCAGCAACCGGTTCTTTCTGTTGAGATTGTGGTCGTGTTTGGTTATGATCCGAATCTTGACCCACAGATCTCTTCCGATATCGATCACATGCAATGTCTCTCTCTATGTCAGAGGGGAGTCGCTTCTCTCCATAGGTATTGCCAGGACGGTTTGGGATGTTCCTCTGCTTGCCTGATCGATGGGGCAATTGCTGCCATTCCTGTTGATCATCACGTCTTGGACGAAAGTCCTCAGTGGTTACTGGAGGCGGCAGAGGAAGAGCATCTGTCACATCGTCATGCGCCTTTTGCTCACTTGGTACATCATCATCATCATTTTCTGATGATGGAGGAAGGGGCGGATCTTGTGGCGGTATAGAATCATCACCATCCATTCCAGATGAGTGGTCATCATCTTCTGGTTCTGGAGGTGGAAAATCACCAAGGTCCATATTGGCAGGAGTTTTAGCTCCGGGACAGCATGGGAACAATGTTTCATCAAATAGTGCCATAGCACCAATGAATATTGTGCCACTAGGTCACTTGAGATGGTATGCATTAATGCCATCTTCTAATTCAAGGTACGTCATCAACTCCGATCAAGGAGCCAATGTGTTTGGATGCTTCTCCTTGGGTAGGTAGACATAAGCACCACAACCAAAAACCTTCAGATTGTTTAGATCTGGGCAGACCTTTGTCAGGTCCTCAACCAGTGTCAGCCATTTCAGGCGCCTTATTGGGGTTCGGTTGTATAGGTGTATTTCATGTTCAATGCAAAATTCCCACCATGATTGTGGTAGACATGCGGTAAATCGCAGGGTTTGCAACTTTTCCATTATTGTCCTTATGGCACACTCTGCATGCCCATTCTGTTGGTGAACGTGGGGTGCAGACATCTCTATTTTGATGCCAAAGTCCTTGAGCACATTTTGTAGCTCACGATCTTTGAACTTCCCCCCTGGATCAACATGCCAGCGCTTGATTGTAGCGCCATACTGTGTCAGAGCCACTGCCCGAAATTGTCTGATGGCTGCAGCAGCATCAGATTTCTTTTTAAGGCATTGGACCCAGATATGTGATGTTTTGTCATTCAGAAATACAATAAAGTATTTATGTTTATGATACAATAGTACTGGGAGTTCCTTCAGATCGGAATGTATTAATTCAAAGGGTCTTTCTGCATGTGAATCTGATTCAAGAAAAGATTTTGAGGTCATTTTCCCTTCAGCGCACCCTGGACATATAATTTTGTCTTTAGGAATAATTAAATTCCTCAGGAATTTTATGGTGCTATTAGGCATCTTCCCTAGCACCTCTTTGGATGGGTGTCCAAGTCGCTTATGCCAAGTTGAGTAGTCTGCGATGTACATCATCGCGACATTGATTCCCTTGGTGCTCAATATATGAGTTCAAGCCCAATAAATAGTGTCACGTTTCATAAGAGGGATGCAATCCATAATTGGGTTTCCTTGCTTGAAAAATGAAATGTGTGCGGAGGAACCACGCACGTCAGTTCCATCTTGTAAGAAGACACCCATTGACAGTAATCGAGCATTACAGTCAGGTATGTAGTAGACGGGGTATAATCGCATTTCACGTGTCTCTGACTTTCCGTGACATACTACCTGATGTCTAATGAAGACTGCTCCTTTCCCTACTATATGAGTAGTACCCATGGCTGTTTGAACCAGGGTAGAGTCCTTTCTCGGTAAAGGCTCGTAAGAAGCAAAATCTTTAATTTCACCAGTGAAGTGTTTTGATGCACCTGAATCCATGATCCAGTCAGCACCTTTCTTACAATTTCCATTTGCACATGTAACACATATATTAAGATGTAAATTGTTCCATGATACATTTAGTAGCAGTAAAATTTCACATGAAAAGTTCACTATGATCAGTGGAATGTTAATTCTTGTGCTTGTGGCAGAGAAAAGGACTGACCTTTCATCATATGTACCTGTTTCAAGCAGTTCATCGACGAGAATTTCGTCGACGGCTTTCCATACTTCTTCATCAGAAACCGCAGGTTCCAAGCCAAGGGAGACACTATTGTCTTCTACCTCTATGATCCTTGGTTCTGGTTCAATCCTCCTCCTCTTACCTTCTCACACTGCTAGGTGCTCATCCAGCGGTCGCAGATTTTTTGCGCTGCATGGGAGATTCATTTGCTCGAGGGTGTCTCGAGCCTGCTGATATTCAGTATAGATCGAATGAGAGGTAGAGGCCACACCCGTGTATGCCTGTGCAGGCAGTCGGTGGTGAGGATTCCTTGTGGGAGTATGTTCACACTTCTTTGATGCGCTGGATAAGCGGCATTGGCGGTATGATGGTGCCATTACCATTTATGGTAGTAAAGGCATTTGAGGCGAGGTGGGTATGTTTTTCTTTAGGCTTTTCCTCTTTAGTCTTTTTGTCCCCACATCATCCATGCTTTCGGGACAAATCTCCATTGTTGCCCTGAGATTGCCATTTGGGGTTTCCCCCTTTGTGCTTGACAGCGGAAAGCTTGGTGGCCTGAGGTGGGCCAATGGGCTTTCCAACTGCTGTGCGCCATGAGGCTTCAGCAACAATGGAGTCCTTGACATGTTTAAACATCAAGGCTCTAGTAGCAGTCGTGTTAAGGACCGTGGCAGATAGAGAATCATACTCGCATGGCATCACAGCGAGTAAAATCATTGCCTGTACTAATTTGGGGATGGAGACATTGGCAGCCATAAGGTGCTCGAATTTATCAGCCATTTTGGCAATCTCTGGTGAGGATTCGCAGCCGGAATTTTGATTGCGATTGCAGACCTAAAGTCCGCAAAGACTTGGGAGGGGCCATCGACACCATAGTTGGTGCAGATGAGATCCCACACCTCCTCAGCAGTGTCCTTGGTGTTGGCACACTGCTGAATAGAAAGCGCCAGGCGGAGCACTAGGCTACCAATAGCCTGGTCATTCTTATTGTTCCAGGTCTGGAGCTTGGCATTAGCTTCCGCTACTAGTGCAGCATTTGTCGCTGTCAAAGGAGGCGCCAGGGGTGGTTTTAGTTCCATCCCGCTAGTTATTTGCCAGAGGCCCTGAGACCTGAGCCATGCCTTCATTGAGTCAGCCCATTGAATGTAGTTAGAGCCGTCGAAGGTTTGTACGAGTTTTTCAAGAGTTGAAGACATGATGTTATAGTGGCAGCTGGTAAAAGCGCTCAATCAGTCCTCTTATTCAAGAAAACACATTCCATAATCTCAGGCAAAAACACTCCTTCAGAGTGGTTAACCCTAGTCAACCTGGGTTTTTAAATGCAGCTCGCAGGGAGCGCAATGCAGCTCACGAAGAGCGCAAGGTTACAATTTGGAGACAATGAAGTCAACATCGTTCGCAGCCAGTTAAGGCGCGTTCGCGACGTGCCCAGCAGGGCCCATAACCTGTTGGAGCAGACTACATACGCTGCACAGAGGAAGAGATGACACGTTCCTTATAACCTACCTGGGGTTTAGTTAGTCTTAGAGCTAGGATTTAGCAGAGGTAAGAACACTGTATATCTACTACAGTACAGGTTCTCCTTATATACATAATAGTAAGGATGTCACATGACTCAGAAATGTGTTTACCACATGTATGCACAGTAAGCACAGTAACATGTGTGTGCTGCATGCATTGCCTCATGTATGCAGCATGCATCAGGATTAATTTCAACACAAGACCACATGGACAATGCAACCCCATGAATTCCACACTCCGACAGCCTGGTGCTTTTTGCAGGAATAGAAGTCGACGACATCAAGGCCACATTACCCGCACACCTTGACCACTCAAATGTCTCCATCTACTCTAATACGACGAGAGCAGCAGACTCAGGAGTTTTATTACCATTCAATCCCATGCAAACGATTAGACTGTAAATCTTTCGTGGATGAAAGAGGATAGTGAGGGGGTGATGTTACAAACATTAATGAATGGGGACACTTTATTTCTTTTCTCTCACATTATTGTTATGCTCATACATGCCACACCAGCCACTCTTATTGTTCTATGGCACATCCTTACTAATCTAGCCATTCTCTATCCCACCTTATTGTATGCGCACACATGCACTTCAGTTATCTGTTCCATGCACTATTGTACTTGAACCAGTTTTCTCTCATGTTATTGTAGTTACAAGTATGGTAACCATTATTGTTTCCATTTGTATAATGTTGAGCAGCGTGCTATGCGCAGTGCACAGTGCTCACAGATCTTACTACTTACCTGTTGAGTTAGTTAGTGTGCTAAGTAGCTTAGGTTAGAGGGCATAGAACTCTCTGTATTGCTAGGTAGAGGTACAGCATACTTATATACCTAGAGAGCCCACATGGTCACATGAGGCTCAGGTCATGTGAGGCTCAGTGGGGTGGAGAAAGGGGCAGTGTACCACATGGTTCCTGTCTACATGTCATTATGACATATTTGTATACATGTATTTATATATATATGTGTTTACACCGAGGCACAGAATAGGTGCCATGTGCAGATTTAATTCAACACCCCCCCACAAACTGTACCGGCATCGACCTGGAGGGGCTTTACGATCCAAGGTGCCATGTATAGGTACTAAGTTTGAACCTCGAATTTAATTCTGAGGGAGCTTCTAAATTTCTCGAAGAGCTGCCTCCCGAGATTTTTAGTAAACATATCTGCCAGGTTTTCAGTTCCCAGGATGAAGATGACAGTGCCCTTGCCATCTTCGATACATTCGCGTGTATAATGATAGCAAATGTCGATATGTTTAGTCCTTCTTTCCTGAACAGGGTTAGATCCAATGAAGATCGACCCCTGATTATCAGCGCAGATAGGCACCTTACTCAAGGGATATCCCAATTCGGAAAATAAGGATGTGTTCCACACTATCTGCCAACAAGTGTCAGAGAGAGCCATGTATTCGGCTTCTGTGGAACTAAGTGCTACAGTTTTTTGCATACAGGACTGCCAGCACACGATGCCTCCTGCTAAGGTGGCAAAGTAACCCATTGTGGACTTGCGTTTCACGACGTCGGATGCCCAGTCCGAATCAATAAAGGCTTGGAGGCCCTGTTTGCTGTGGCCATCATAGATAAGCTCATATGATTGAGTACCGACTAGGTAGCACATTATGTAACATGCCTTATCGAGATGTTCTTTACGCAGATTAGCCGAGAATTGTGACATCTTTATCACTGCGAAGGCAATATCAGGGCGAGTTCCAAGCATCAGGTACAATAAAGACCCGATCACTGATTGAAACTCAGTTCTGAGAGCCAGATTAGGCTCATCAGGGTTTTCCATAGGGACATATCCCATGGGAAGTGGAGTGGGGGATGCCTTGGCATTCGTCATTCCAAACCGAGCTAGCACAGTGGCTAGGTAGGCTGTGTGGTTCAGAGTGATTCTTGATGCGCCTTGTGTTATGCACATACCAAGGAATTCAGTAACATGACCAGTGTCCTGACACTCCCAATGCTTGAGACATGCATTTTTGTTTTCCTCTACAAGGCGTTTGTTCTTCCCCAAGAACACGCCATCATCAACACAGATTATTGTGATGACAATGTCTTTACCATTTTTGTAGATGAAAATGCTGGTGTCTGAGCTGGTGCATTCAAATCCAATGGATCGCATGAACACCTCTAGCTCTCTCCACCATGCTAGGGCGGCCTGTTTAAGGCCATACAATGCTCGGCATAAGCACATGACTTTGCACTCTTTACCTGGGATGACAAATCCCTCAGGTTGATGCATGTAAATTTCCTCATCCAGTTTGCCATACAGGAACGTGGTTTTTACGTCGAGTCCCGTCATGTACATGGCTTCCAGGGCACTCAGGGCAAACATGAGGCACACCATCTCATAGCAGACCACTGGAGAGAATATCTCATCGTAATTGATGCCTTCAACTTGCAAGAAGCCTTTGGCCACAAGTCTGGCCCATTTTCGTCCATCGGATTTTATAAAGAAAACCCATCTATTTTTGATGGCCTTTTGGCCAGCAGGGAGATCTACGATGTCATAGACATGCCATTTATGGAGGGCCTCTAGTTCCTCCAGGCATGCACTTCTCCACTCTGATTGCACAGGCTTGAGTAAGCGTGCAATGTCACGATACTGGATCAGGACAGGATCTGACACTGTAGATAGTGCAACTGCTTTGCTAAGCAGAAGGTGCATCAGATCCATTCCGCCTTCGGCGACACAATTATCCCTTCTAGGGCCCCAATATGATGGGGTACCTGAATTGGGTAACCACTGTCCTCGCTCCTCATTGGGATTCTGGTGCCAAATCCACAGCACCTCAGACTCCTGAGGTTGAGGGGGTGTCACATACTCTAATCCCAAATTATCCGGGGTCTATACAGGAGGAGTTCTACTTGCCACTGGTGGTTGAGAGGGCCCAGCTGGCACCTCTTCTTCGACCTGAGGGAGGGCTGGAGCGTGACTCCTGCCTTGTCCCACTGGTTCCCACCATTGGCGCTCCCACACAATGTCTCATTTGATTTGAATGGGGTCACGATTTTCACCATAGACATTGCCCAGATGAGTTGGGACTCGTCGCTGCCTGTTTGATCGCCTTAGTGGAGGTATGGGGGCCTCTACTGCTGGCAGTGCTGGACTAGGCTGGGACAATGGACCCGGTGAACCTGCCCACGCAAATGGATCAGCACCCTGAGGCAGATCCAAAGGAGCCAAACAGATTTTAGGGGTTCCAGACCCTGATTGTGAAGGTGGTGGGGATGGAGCTCATGAAGGAGGATTCAGCGCTGGTGGAGCATAATGCTTATGGCCCGGATAAAAGCTGTCATCACTTCCTCCATCGCTATCATCCCCTGATCCCTCAGAGTGGTCATCATCTCCAGAAGGGGGTATATCCCCAAGATCAGTTTTTGCCAGGGTCTTGGCCCTGGGACAATGAGGGAACAGAATCTCATTGAAGAGTGCTGTAGCACCAACAAATTGTTGAAATTAAATTCCCATGCATGCTGCATACATGAGGCAATGCATGCAGCACACACATGTTACTGTGCTTACTGTGCATACATGTGGTAAACACATTCCTGAGTCATGTGACATCCTTACTATTATGTATACAAGGTTTTTAAATGTGCCTTCGGCACACGTGGTTCACTGTGTTCATTATGAACACCTCACTGCATTTTATTCATGGATGCACAGCTTTTTATTTGACTTTTAGATGGTACGCAACTCTTCAGTTGACTTGGGACCGTTGGCCCCAAGTCAACGTGGGGGGATTGTGGTGTTTATCCCCTTCCCCATCCCCATCCCCATCTCCACCTACCCCATCTCCATCTCCATCTCCTTCCCCTTCCCCTTCCCCATGCCCATGCCCACCTACTCCATCCCTGTCCCCATCCCCATCCCCTTCCCCATACCCATGCCCACCTACTCCATTCCTGTTCCCATGCCCATCTACCCCATCCCCATCACATGTCCACCTACCCCATCCCCTCCCCCATCCCATGCCTACCTACCCCATCCTCTCCCCCATCTCCCCCATCCCCTCCTCCATCTCCCCCATCCCCTCCCCCATCTCCCTCATCCCCCTCTCCCCCATCCCCTTTCTCTCCTCCCCTTTCCCCCCCTCCCCTCCCTCCTCTCCCCTCTCCCCCATCCCTTTCCTCTCCCCCCCTCTCCCCCCCTCCCCTCCCCCCTCCCCTCTCCCCTCACCCCCTTATGCACCCTCCCCCCTCACCCCCTTATGCACCCTCCCCCCTCACCCCCTTATGCACCCTCCATTCTCCCCCCCTCCTCTCTCTCATCTCTCTCCCCCTTCTTCCTCACCCCCTCCTCTCACCCCCCCCCCTCTCACCTTCTCCCACTCTCTTATCCTCACCTACTCTCCACTTTCTCACTCCCTCTCCTCCTTTCTCCCTCTCTCCCTCACCCCCTCACTCCCTCCCCCCCTCACTACTTCACCCCCTCCCCCCTCTCCATCCATCCTCCTCCTCCCCTCTCCCCCCTCCCCTACTCCCTCACCCCCTCACTACTTCACCCCCTCACCCTCTCACTACTTCACCCCCTCATCCCTGCTCTCCTCCCTCTCCTCTCTTTAAATTTTGTAAAAAATCTCTAACTTCACTTTGTCTCCCTTCTCCCACTCTCTTATCCTCACCCACTCTCCACTTTTCCTCTCATTTCCCATTCCCCCCTTCACTCCCTCCCCTCCTCTCTCCCTCTCTCCCTCACCCCCTCACTCCCTCCCCCCCTCACTACTTCACCCCCTCCCCCCTCTCCATCCATCCTCCTCCTCCCCTCTCCCCCCTCCCCTACTCCCTCACCCCCTCACTACTTCACCCCCTCACCCTCTCACTACTTCACCCCCTCACCCCTGCTCTCCTCCCTCTCCTCTCTTTAAATTTTGTAAAAAATCTCCAACTTCACTTTGTCAGTATTAAAGTAATATTTATTGACTTTACTAATGATTATAACGAACTCAATTTATAACTTGTTAGTAAGTATGCATAATGATTTTGTATTGAACTAATTGTTATTGACTTGACTTCATAATGGTAACTGTAATTTTATTTTATATCAAATGCCTTATTTCGAAGATCATTTTACAGACTTATTTTTTACTGACTCATTTTCAAACTTGACTTATTTCTAGACTAATTTTCATAGACTTTACTTCATAATGAGCTCATTTGTAACTGTTATTTTGCTGACTTTACTTTGTAACGAACTCAACTGTATTCAAGTAATTTTTATTTCCTTTACTTCATAATGAACTCAATTGTAACTCTGAACTCAATTTTCAATTCAAACTTATTTCAATACTGACCTGACTTTGTAATGACCTCATTTATAAATTGTAACCATATTTTATTGAGCCAACCAACTTGCTACTGACTAATACAGTGATGTGTCTAAATCATTTTATTTGGGTCATGTGCCAAGGTCATGATCAGGTTTTTGCATTTTGTTCAGCCCGCGAGGTTCGCTTAGTCAGCTTTCACAGCATAGTAAATGGAATGATGGTTGCTCCTCAGTCAAATTTTATTTAGCAAACACTGCAATATAGCACCTTACATGCCATGCAGACATTATTCTACATAGCCAATGAGCCCAGAGCCAAAAAAAAAAGTTCGAGGTGGCGAAAAATTAGCCAGAAAAAAAGTTCCCACCTTTGAGTTATATTTGTCATACTTTCTCACCATTTTCACTTTCCCACACCTCTGCAGAGTCTCACGGCGTGATGCCATTCCCACCCCTGCGGAGTTTGTCATCCATTTACCCACGCCACAGTCACGTGACCGATCTCGCTTTATTATGGATAAGGAGAACCTGTACCATAGTAGATATAAAGTGTTCTTACCTCTGCTAAACCCTAGCTCTAAGACTAACTAAACCCCAGGTAGGTTATAAGGAACGTGTCATCTCTTCCTCTGTGCAGCGTATGTAGTCTGCTCCAACATAAATATTGACCCTGATGGGCACATAAAGCGCCAACCCTTGATGCCATCTGCCAGGCCAATGTACGTCATGAGCTCTGATCTTGCAGCTAACTTATTAGGACGCTTCTCTTTCGGCAGGTAAATGTAGGCACTGCATCCGAATACCTTCTCATCACTCATATCGGGCTTTTTGCCATCAAGATCTTCGATCAGAGTTCGCCATTTTAGGCGGTTTATTGGTGTTCGGTTGTAGAGATACATAGCATGCTCTACACAAAATTCCCACCATGATTGTGGTAGGCAGGCAGTAAAGCACAATGTTTGTGCTTTCTCCATTAGTGTCCTGATCGCATGTTCAGCATGACCATTTTGTTGGTGGATGTGGGGCGCTGACATCTCAATTTGAATCCCAGCCTCTTTGAGCTGGGTTATGAGTTCCCGATCACAGAATTCCTCGCCAGGATCGAAATGCCAATGCTTGATTTTTGCATCATATTGCATTTTGGCCATCGCCTCGAACTGTCTGATTGACTCAGCAGCATCGGACTTTTTTCTCAGGCACTGACTCCATATGTGTGAAGTTTGATCATCAACAAATATGATAAAATATTTGTACTTGTGATAACTGAGTGTTGGTAATTCCTTCAGATCAGAATGGATCAGCTCGAAGGCCTGTTCAGCCTGAGACTCAGATCCAGGGAATGACTTTGACATCATTTTTCCCTTGGCATACCCTGGACAAATGTGCCTGTCCCTTGGAATTTTTAGATCCTTGGGAAACTTATGGGTGTGTTTTGGCATCTGTCGCATGGCAGCTTTGCTCAGGTGGCCAAGCCGCTTGTGCCAAATGTCATAGTCAGCAATGTAGATAGTCGCAACTTCTAATCTCTTATGTGCGAATCACACACATAGATGGTTTCACCACATATTATTGGCATCGCATTGAGCTGGGGTTTTCCCTTTTTGTCAACAAATGAAATTATTTTACTGTTTCCTTTTACAGTATATTCCTCAGCAATGAGGAACACTCCCATTGACATAAGCCGACTTGTGAAATCTGGAAGATAGAAAATGGGGGATAAGTGTGTGATGCATGACTCTGTCTTCCCATTAACTTTTACCTGATGACAAATCAGGACAGCACCTTTGCCTTTGATCGAAGTCACGCTGGTAGCAGTCTTGACCTGCCATTTCTTAGACATAGGCAAATCCTCATAGGAGGCGAAGTCTTTCATCTCACCAGTGAAGTGCAATGATGCACCTGAATCTAAGATCCAAGAGGCACCATGTTTGCATTCCTTTCCGGCACACATCACACATGGCCTGATTAGGGCCTTTGCATCACAAGCGACAATATAATTTACTAAAAATTCTATAGGATGCTCAATATTACAGGAATGGCCCAAATAGTTCATCCCTGTCAAGCTATTGTTAGCAATGATGCGATGGTCAGGGAAAAGGACTGACATTTCATTGTAAGCCCCCATAAAAGGGACTATTGGCTCATCTATGAGCATGTTGTCCACGCTTTCCCAGATCGATTGATCCAGGACCGTCATTTTGGAGCCGAGGGAGACTTTATCATCATCATCCTCAGGCTCAGGTTCCATTTCAGGAACCTCCTCGATCTGAGCTGATGGCTCGGGGGTTTCCACCCGGCGGCGCTTACCTTCCTGCTTACTCATCTGATCTTCTTTGATGATTCGAAGATTCTTGGCCATTTTAGGCACTTCAATGTCTGTGAGCAGGTCCTGGGCCGCCTGGTAGTCTTCGTACACAGAGGGGCTAGGGGAGAAGGTTCCGGTGACCTTTGACTCGGGCTGATTAGGCCGCTTTCTTGGGTCAGTGGCACGGAAATACATGGATTTCCCATGTAGCCGTGACATTTGAACACTTTGGTCAAACATCAGTGGGAGGCGAGAGGGGCTGGCCTGTGCCAGTCCATTCAAAATGATGCCTTGACCATTAATGGTCGTGGCAACATGGGCAGAGCGTACTGCACCCACATAAGGTGCGCTAGGCACCATGAAGGGCTCCACCATACTGGTGGAGGCGAGGTGGCTCTGAGATTCCTTTTTCTCATGCTTTTCCCTGGCAGCCTTGCCAGACCTATGCTTCTTCTTCGAGTCGGAGCCCAAAGGCTCAGACGACTTCTCATCGGATTTCTCTGATCCCTTTCCTTTCCACTTAGGGTCACTGCCCTTTCTCTTGAGAGCTGACAGCTTCTTCGCCGTTTCCCTGGAGCGTGCAAAGGCAGCTCAATGGGAGGCTTCTGCCATCACATGGTCCCTCACTACAGCGTAGGAGAGACCAGTCATACCGGTTGTGGATAAGATGGTGGAAGATAAAGAATCATACTCCTTTGGCAATGCCAAAAGGAGTAATAAGGCCTGAACTATCTCAGGGATTTCAACACCATTGGCAGTTAGCCGCTGGTATCTCTCAGAGATCTGACCCATTGTCGGCACAGGGTTTTGCACTGGGACTCTGATCGAGATCGCAGATTTAAAGTCTGCAAATATCTGAGAAGGCCCTTCTTGGCCGAAATTGGCCTGCAGGGCTTGCCACAGGGCACTAGCAAGTCCTGTAGCAGATCCAGATCTGGATCTGACAAAAGGAGATAGGCGGAGCAAGATAGCTCCATATGCCTGATCATTCTCCCAATTCCACACCTTACATGCGTCAACATTGGCTGCCACTGGCACTGTTTCAGCGCTGGAGGCAACTTGCCAAAGGCCTTGTGACATAAGCCACACCTTCATACTTTCGGCCCAGGCCTTGTAGCCAGAGCCATCAAACAAGGAGACGAGTTTATCAAGCGAGGAGGACATTTTTAAGATTTGAGCTAATAAAAGCACCAAATCAGTCACTTGCTCTTAAATTAGAAATGCCAGATGCAAAACTTAGCACTCCGTCAGAGTACTTTTTGTTTAGCACATGATGAGTGCCAAAAGGGCACATCATCGCTCCATGATG
Organism: Tricholoma bakamatsutake; assembly: GCA_029959215.1. NCBI lineage: Eukaryota > Fungi > Basidiomycota > Agaricomycetes > Agaricales > Tricholomataceae > Tricholoma > Tricholoma bakamatsutake. The sequence continues at coordinate 155,414 of CP114860.1, forward strand.
TCATGTCAGAGGGAGGCTAACCCCATCACAAAAGCAACGAGGTGCTCAGCGCAGTGAAGCACATCAGTAGTAAGACCTGTGCACAACATGTGAGTTGGAGCCCCGAAGGGCTACAGTACAACTCCTTCCAACTAGAGCTCTGAGGAGCTCATAGCTGTGCAACGTTGCCCACAGGGCCCATAACCTGTTGAGCAGCATGCTATGCGCAGTGTAGAGTGCTCACAGATCTTACTACTTACCTGTTGAGTTAGTTAGTGTGCTAAGTAACTTAGGTTAGAGGGCATAGAACTCTCTGTATTGCTAGGTAGAGGTACAGCGTACTTATATACCTAGAGAGCCCACATGGTCACATGAGGCTCAGGTCATGTGAGGCTCAGTGAGGTGGAGAAAAGGGCAGTGTACCGCATGGTTCCTGTCCACATGTCATTATGACATATTTGTATACATGTATTTATATATATATGTGTTTACACTGAGGCACAGAATAGGTGCCACATGCAGATTTAATTCAACATATAAATACAACAATATAATGGCTAAGTCAATCAGCTTGACCTAGCTTTTCAAATGCTCTAACTCACGATCTAAGTCATCCTCACAAGTTGCTTACGAGCGACTTCAATCTTCGTCGATAATGAAGCATTCATTGAACAATAACATTAGAGCTTTAGCCTAACACAATGCAATGCTAGTCAAGCTCCTTGACCTATCTTTTCCAATGCTCTCAACTAGCATTCTAAGTCATCCTCACAGTAATCACTTACAAGCGACTACAAGCTTAGTCTGTACTAATCTCCTGTTGGACTTCAAAGAGAGCTAAGCCTAACAAAATGATTCATGCATCAACAACCATCAAACCCTTAGGTGCGGTTAATGTCACAGACAGAACCCCCATTGATTGCAAGAATCAGGTCTTGACAGTATACCAGAATTCAATGGACCCTGTTCTTCTATAACTGCAGTCAGGGGGACCTTGATATGCTTTGTTTTTGGTCCTTGTTTCATATTGACCTCAACTTCACCATATCTTTTTTCTTTTTTCTTTTTTTGATTGTCCCTTGAGATATATTACACCCACGTGATTTGGTAAGTTACTGACCCTCGGGCTGTGGTAGTAAATTACTGGTAAAAAATAGGTAAATAATGTAACAGCAAAAAAATATGGATTTTTATGCAACCCTAGCCCTGGGTTTACGCTCACATGATTTGTGAAAATCATCACGTGACTAATTTTTAAAATGACTTCCACGCACGTCGCTTCGATCTTTGTCTTCTACGTTGTCGATTCTGACGACTTCATATCCGCTCTTGTTTAAGGATGTCTATATTAATTCACCTCTTTCGAAAGGTTTGGTTTGACCTCATTGCTATTCCTATGTCGGATTGACTTTCTCTGGAACAGAAAAATGAGGAGGATTATGAGACGATACTCTCTTCCTTGGCGCTTAGCATACAGAAGCGCCAGGTAAGGCTCTCTGAGATACGTCTTCGAGAACGTCGATCTACTCTCTTTGTAACGCTGTACACGCTGGCGGGATGGATGGCATATGTCAGCCTGTGGTACTTGAGCATGCTTCCACATATCAGTGGACGCGCGAGAGACAGCAAGTTAGAGAAGGTTGTGAAGGGGTGTCCAGTTGTAATTGGCCCAATTCTGTCAGTACTGTTCAACGTGCTTGACAATATTCGGAGTTGACGATTGCAGGATTTTGTTCGTGAGGCGGATTGTACAAATATGGTACACGAGAAAGGGAGATGCGGAGGGTACGATCAAGCCTAGGTGCTGATCTATCGGTACACATACTCATAACTATCCGTCAGAGAAGACGCTCCAAACGCTTATGAAAAAGCAGCGATCAAAAGTGGAGGAGATCAAGAAAAAGACGAACTATTACTCGACGCGTGAACTTCTTCAACGCTACGATGAGTCCGCTTCTACTCCCGCTCTTCGTCAAAGGACTGTACCGTCATCAACACAGCCAAGTACCCCTCAGCGACAAACACTGCCACCTGACGCCAATTCTGCAGCGCTCAGTCCGAGTCCACTAAACCCTCAGCTGACTTGTGCGTCTCCGGTAGAAATATCAATATCGGTGCTTGACTAATTTCGTGATCCTTCACTTTAAGCGCCACCTACAAGTCTACCGCGAAAGCTTTGGTTCGATAAACTTGCTGATGTTTTGCTTGGAGATGACGATCATACCCCGAATGCTGTTGCCTCACGTTACGCTCTGATATGCGAAAAGTGTTTAGCCCATAACGGCCTTGTGAAGGAGAGCATGTGGGAAGATGCGCGTCAGTCTCTTCTGCCTCTAATATCCTTCCTCAATGTTCGCTTACGCCTGACATTCTGCAGAGTACATATGTCCTAAGTGCAATCACTTCAATGCATCTGCGCGGCTCAAGAAACAAGCACGAGGCAACTCTCCTCTTCCTTCTGCAACGTCTCCGCGCCACTCTACATCTGAAAACCAGTCACCGGCCCAGAATGGATCGCCACAGGTTGTGGAAACACAAGAAATGGCCCAAGCACCTGACACCACTATGATGGAGATCGATGAGTCGTAGTTTATCTACTTTGAATGCTACATAATCATAATTTTATGTATCATGTAAACCAGCTGTCCGTTTGCCGGGTGGGAACTAGGTATACGAACATCAGACCTTTCTGCTATCCCACCGAATTTATTGGAGTGCTTCACCGTGAGCCCAAGTTGGTTCTGGTTTCCTAACGTTTATTATGGTGTTGGTGTTACTAGTTTTCATCATTGAAAGTTATCAATGCGGCCCCACATGCTACCGATTCAATGTGAGCTCAGGTATGATTCTGCTCACGCCAGACATGACTTTCGACATGACTTTCGATCTTATTTCTAGATTGATCTGATCCAACCCGGCCTTGGATTTCAGCACCCATGCAGATATGAGGAGAAGATGAAACGGCTCCATTCGGATGGTTTTATTGCAATGATCAGCAGATGTCAGCAGCGTTTATCCGAGGGATTGGCCAACCTTGACATCAGAAACTATCTCCACGGTTATCCATCATAAGAAAACTTACACCGCATACAATTTACGTCAATGCAATCCAGAGGGTTCTTGATAGTGAGATGATATGACGATTTGGAGGTGTTCTGTCTCACGCACAAAAGTAAAATCGTTCTCCCCACCATCTCACAACTCGCAAGCCCTGAAAACGGTATGTGAAATACTCCAGACAAGATGCCTATTAGGGCTTGATACAATCTGAAGTTCGCGGTATGGAATACGCAGAATCCCAATTTGTCGAGCTCCTCGACTTGAAGTTACAACTGCTATGTCTGAATGGTAACTTAAAACCGTCGAAACCCTTTGGCGTCAGAATAGCACAGGTTGCCTAGTGGGACCGACGAACATCAGAGTGAAAGACTGGCAGGTAAACCGTCTAATGCCACCACCGCCGTGTGCTCACTATATCCACATGCATTTATTGAGGCTAAAGCGCTGCTCAGGTTATCCATAGTCAATGATACAAACGAAATAGTTTTGTGTGGCAACACTAAACCGGAAAGACAGGAGCAAGTTATGTATCTTTGTTGCACAGAAGTGGGAACCTGTAAGCTACTACAGGTAAAGAAATAAAATATGTTACTATACCTTTGTTGCACGCAGTGGAACAAAGGCAGAATTAAAAGTTAATTAAATATGTGTGTAAACGATTGACCACGTAAATAAAGGGCTGCATCGAGCATAGTATGTGATTTAAGAAGGCTGCATCAAGCATTAGGGAGATGCTGTATCAGTCATCAGCACGTGCTGCACCAATCAATATATGTGTTGTCAGTGTGTGTGTAGTGCTGGTGGTGTATGAGTATAAATCATGTGCTGACTAAACAGCTGCAGGGAGGTAACGGAGATTCAATCATGTGATGACTAAGCGATCGCAGTTGCGGAAAAAATAAGTATTTTTTTACTGTGCCTTTATTTATGTAATATGGTAGTGTTGTGTGGTAGTAAGTCTGTGTGGTCAGGCTTACATATGGAGTAGAAGATGACTCCCAAAGCTCCTCAGACTCTCTACACACCATCCCAGACACTCCTGCCTTTAGTCCATGCCATTTTTCACCCTACCCACCACCTAGCACCATTGATAGGTGCCCCAGGCATCTGTTAGGGCTACACCCACTAATCTGCTAGCTGGACCATGTAGGCTCTCCTACAAGAAGGTGGCGGGGCACACACGCATGATGGGGGTGTTGATGGTTTTGATGTGAGGGGTTAAAAATAGATGAGTTGGCTGAAATATGGTTTCACACCACTAATGTGGATGGAATACCTAAGAGAACTCAACTGAGGGCCCCTAGGTGTATATTTAATGTTTATATACTATGTTACATGTATTGTAATATGTTGTTACCGATGCATGCATTGATAATACTCAACCTGGAAACCTACCAAAAACCTGTTAAAAGGCTTAAGAAGTATAACACAGGCTAGAGGAAGGGTGCAAGTTGGTACTAAATATCACCGCTGATATCCAAACATTGTGTTTAGTGACACAAAATGGTAAGGGCTGTGCGAATAGTCTTTATAGGCATATGAAGGTGTTTGAAAGAGTTTGAAATAGGTTCAAACATGTGCGAAATAGTTCGAAGCAGGCTCGAAGAAGTTTGAAGAGGTTCGAAGTGAGTTCGAAGAAATTTGTAGATGTTGGACTAATGTCGAGGTATGTCAAAAAGCGAATATAACAAATAAGGAGTGTTTGTTGAGAGGCGATAGGTGATGTGCAATAAAATGAGGAGTGAATACAATAGTTTCGAGGAAGTTCGTGATATTTTGCAGAACTTAGAGATATGACACAAAGATAAGACTCAAGAGAATGGCTGTTAAATCTGACGGTAGTGGAGAGGGTAACTTCTTCTCTGTTCTCTGTTGCTTTGCTGTCATTCTAAGTAACTAATACAACTCTATATACAGATTGAAGAGATAGTACTAAAAGGGGAAATAAAACATGTGTAAAACATGAGGCAATATATCTAACAATGAGGACTTTGTAGATCATAAAACAAATGAGAAATGATAAATAATTGAAACATACAGTGTTCCCATATAGTAAAAGTACTTATCTTTTGCTTTAATAGATCAATGAAACATAAAAATGCACTTATCGCATTTTAAGTCTCTTGTAGTCTCTCCTCGTGTCCAGTGGCACTTGATATGTGATGAAATGGTTTGTCCCGGATGTGCAGCGTGTATTGAAAGTGTTTTAAAACAATTATACAGTGGCTAATGTTGTTCAAAATGCTGCAAAGTCATTCAAAGTGTCATGAAATGTTGTGAAATAGTTTGAAATGGTTCGAAGTCATCCAAAATAGTGCAAAATAATTGTTATGGTCAAATAACTCCTAGATCAAAAAGATAATCGATGCTCGTGAGCAATCGTCGTTCAAAGAGTTTTCAAGAGTCACCGAAGCTCGTAAGCGACGGTCGAGCTGAGGCTTAGATCGCAATCCGTTAGGAGTTGTAAAAGAGACTAGGTCAAGCTAGTTGACCAGTCGTATATTCGTAGCATTAAATAGTACAAGCGGGATTGAGAACAATAAGGACGGTAAAGATAATAAAGACAATAGAAACAATAGGCATCCGCAGTACACTACAATAGCGTGAGAAGGTAAAAGGCGCAGAGTGAAGAACGTGTTGCCGAGACAAAAGAGTAAAGGACAATAACGTGGGATGTACGTGATATAAGACAATAAGAAAATGAATTCCCCCCATCTGCGCAGTTCTCTCGTAACATTAGCTTCCCCTCAACGTTTCGAGTCCCATTCGAAACTAAGGCCTGATCGTCTGCATTGGGTCGAAAGACGCCCCGTCGCTGGTCGTCGTGGTGAATGTAGAGAAGGAGGTGGGAGTCGGGGTATCATGGCCATAAACCCGAGTCGGCAGCTCAATGTCTCCCCCTCCAGCGAAACGAACCGAGGTCCCCGTGAGGATGGAGGTGAGTCGAGGGAGTTGTGGAGCAGTGACGATTTTGAATAAAATAAGCATATAACACACGAATATAATGAGAATTGATGCGCCGAATATGGCGCTGAGAGTGATGATGACATATAAGTTGTAGAGCATGGTGGCTAGCTCTAAGTCGTGCGGTGACGTGGTGGAACGTCACGCGAGGCGTTATTCGGGCAGAGAAGCGCCAAGTGTTCCGGTCGCCACCGTCGGCAGTGAGGGCACTGGTATTGAGGGCAGTGCGACGAAAAGTGCCCCACCTGAGCGCAGGTGAAGCAGATTGAGTTTCTCATCCACGGTGGTGGGGGCGTGGGCTCGGGGGTGGTGGTTCGGGCGGGGTATGGTGTGGGTGCTCGTCTCGGCGGAGACTGTGAGTCGTAGGGTGGAAGAGGAGGATGTGGGGACGCGGACATCGGCGTTTCTTCTTCTTCGTCATCGAGTGGTTCTATAATAAAGATCTGTTGAGGCGTGGGGACTCGTTCTCCGGGTCTGTATCGGAGCGCTTGCTCATCTAGACTTCTCATTAGTGGGAGCAAATCGAGGTAATATGCTTCCTCGGTCAATCGTCGAAATACCCGTTGGAGTCGGGAGATAGCCCTGTAGGTCTCGAAGAGGTTCTGGGTAGTGCTATGGAGGAGGGCTCGGTCTTGGGTCACAGATAATAATCTTTCTTCGTTTCTGATGCCGTCCGTATCTCGGACGAAACTGAGGATAAGCTCGAAAGTCCTGACAGGGTCAGGGTCGGGAGTGACGTTCATAAAGAAATGAAGAGGGCGACTCATATTTGTGAGAGGTTGTGGGTGGTTCTGTATTCTCCCAATAATTCAGCTGCGTTCTTTAAGTGAATCGGTGGTTCCCAGGTATTCTCCGCTGAGCCGTACCCTTTCCACTTCACTAAGAACCGCATTCTCTTACCCATTCCCTTATGCGCCAAGATAGCCTCCACCTCGTGTTCAAGCTCTCCTTCGATCAGATCGGGTGTTGGAGGAAGCGGGTTCGGTCCGTGGGTGTCATTCTCCTTGAAACGTGAGAGTAAAGAAGCATGAAATACGGGGTGGATCCTCCACTGAGGGGGAAGCTTTAGTTCATAGACGTGAGATGAAATCACCCGCGTGATGGGGAAGGGTCCCTCTCGTCTAGGGGCGAGCTTCCTGGTTGGGTACCCTAGCTTCAAATTCCTCGAGTCAAGCCAGACTTTTTCTCCTACGGTGAATGGGCGGAATCCTCGTCCATTTCGCCCGATCATTACTTGTCGAGAGAGTTCATGGGCCGCTAGGGCCTCCCACTGTACATTTCCTAGTTCGGCTATCCGCTGTTCGGTAGCTGGTACGTTAGTCTTTAGATAGGTTGTGGGAATGGCTTTAGGATGTGCTCCCATCATCATGTAAAACGGGGTGTTTTTGATGGCCGAGTGGTGTTTCTGATTATGTGTGAACTCGGCGGTGGTGAGGTGGCTCTTCCATTGCGAAGGTTTGTTAGCACAGAAGATTCGGAGGTAGATTTTGAGTTCCTGATTCACCCTCTCAGTCTCCCCATCGGTTTGTGGGTGGTAGGCTGTGCTCATTGCTAGCCTTATTCCCAAGAGTCTTCCCAGTTCTTGAAAGGCTTTAGAGGCAAAGCGAGGATCTTGGTCGGATATGATTTTGTCCGGGAGGCCGAATCTCCTAAATACGTTATGTAAATAGAGGTCGGCTGCCCCTAGCGCATCAATGCTCTTGTTGCAGGGGATGAAAATCACCCCCTTAGTAAGACCATGGTCTACCACGACCATGATTGTGTCAGATCCATCGCTTATCGGGAGATCGGTAATGAAATCCATTGTTACTAGAGCGAACGGTCGTGTGGCATCAGATTTGATTGGAGATAGTCCGGGTGTTGTCGGGTGAGTGTTCACCTTCATCTGTTGGCAGGTTGCGCAGCCGTCGACGTAGTTCCGGATGAAGATGGTCATCCCTGGCCACCAGTAATCCCTTCGCACCAGTTCAAGAGTTTGGAATCGGCCGGGGTGTCCAGTAAGTAAATTGTCATGGTACTTTTCCACGATCTTCCTTCTTAGTTCTTTGTCGTCAGGGACGTAGCATCGGTCTTTGAAGAAGACCGTCCCATCATCTTCCATCCTCCAGTCTTCTACCGCCGACTTGATCGGTGGTGTTCCTCCTTCTTTGATTGCTCTTACTATTTCTTTTAGTAAGTCATCTTTCATCATGCTTCTAGTTAGCACCCCCTTTAGTTCGGTGTCGATCGTCCGTGCGAAGATCTCATCCTTGAGCAGGGTGATATCGTCGTTATCGTTGTCGATATCGGGGATGTGATCTCCCCTCCGTGATAAGGCATCAGACTGGACCATCATTTTCCCGGGGACGTGTACTAATTTTAGGTTGAATTGCGACAGGAAGAGGCTCCACCTGGCCTATCGTCGATTCAGTTTTCGTGCTGTCCTGAAATACATTAAGTTTTTTATGATCCGACAAAATTGTAGTCGCGTGTTTTGATCCCTGGAGATAGTGTCTCCAGGTCTCGAGTGCCCGTATAATTCCCAATAATTCCCGATCGTAGATTTCGTAGTTTCGTTCAGTTGCCATAAGGGAATGGGAGATATACCCACAAGGGTGCCAATCTCCATTAGAGTCAGTTTGTTTCAGTACAGCGCCCGTCGCGTATTTCGAAGCGTCGCTTTCGACCACGAATGGTTTCTCTGTGTCGGGCATCAGCAATACTGGTGCCTCGGAGAACTTCTTTTTCAATAAGTCAAACGCCCTTTGGCATTCGTCAGTCCAGCCGAACGGCTGGTCTTTTCTTGTTAAGTCATTTAACGGTTTTGTGATCGCGGCGAAATTGCCGATGAATCTTCTGTAGAAGTTCCCGAAGCCCAGGAACGATCTAACTCCCTTTACGTTGGTCGGGGCTGGCCAGTCCCTTATTCCACTTAGTTTGGTGGGGTCCATAGCTAATTGGTTCGGTCGCAGGATCAAGCCAAGGAACTCGACTTCTTGCACGTCGAACTTAGACTTTTCCGGTTTCAGATACAGATCGTTTTCCTTAAGCCGTGCCAGGACTCTCTTCGTTCTCTCCTCGTGTTTTTTTTTGTCTTTGGAGAAGATGAGAATGTCGTCCATATATATTACCAGCCAGCCCTCGTTCAGCATGTCTCTGAAGATGTCATTCATCATGGCCTGGAAGGTTGCCGGGGAGTTGCAGAGACCGAAAAACATAACCTTGGGCTCGAACAGCCCCTTGTTAGTTTTGAACGCTGCTTTCCATTCATCTCCTTTTTTGATCCTGACGTTGTGATAACCCCATCTGATGTCCAACTTGGTGAACCACTTTGCCCCTTTCAGTTTATCCAGCAGATCGCCGATTAATGGCAGCGGGTAAGAGTTCTTGATGGTCCCCTCGTTCAGATACCGATAGTCTTGGCACGGCCTGAGGGCATCTGAGTCCTTTTTTGCTACGAAGAAAAATGGCGATGCCATCGGAGATTTAGATGGGGTGATGTACCCTTTTCTCAGGTTATCGTCGATGAATTCGTCTAGCTTCTTTTGTTCCACCGGGGTGATCGGGTAGACCTTGCAGTCTTTGGGGATGAAGTCCGGCTTGAGTTCGATCGCGTGATCCCACGGCCTTGATTCGGGAAACCTCTCTGACGCCGCTTTTTCGAACACGCCTCGATACTCTTTATACTTGTCAGGGAGCAGATCGTCAAGTGATAATTTCTCCTTGTCATCTTCCTTTTCGTGAGCGAGCCTCTGCGAGACGGAGGTCTTGGCTCGAATATGGGTGGTGTGTGAGAACACGAATCTGCCTGTCGATCGAGATCGAGTGATGCATGCAATGTGCCTGAGTTTCTGATAGTTCGGGGGAATGTAGTCGTGTTCGATGGTAAGGGGGGATTCTTCGGTCTTGAATACCCCGATCATCGGTTCCCCTCGAATGTAGGCGAATAAGGCATCCGTTCCATCGTTGTTTCTGTTAAGCGATAAGCCGATGCTAGGTTCGTCCGGTGTGGAGATTGGTGGATCGATCTCGCAGCAGGTGTCCGTGGCTGTGTCATTTACCGTGTATGATCCGTTTCCATCCAGTTTGTCCGCAGTGCAAAGCCCTCTTGCGAGATGAACCGCCCCGAGTCTACTCTTCACGTACTCGGCGGCGGCGAGGTGGGTTTCTCCAAAGATCTCCCCAGCACTCCTTATAGGTAGCCTCCCGAGAGTTGGGCTCAACGTTACTCTCGGTTCTAATGACCCCTTGTCATCTATAGTAAGGCTTTGCTTACCGATAGTGGTCCGTGTCCGTTCGATCATAGTCCGGATCTTCTTCATGAGGGACTTTTCGGTCCGTCGGTCCATGAGAGTCCCCTTTTCCCAATCGATGTCAGGGTTGCGCTTTTGAAGCCACGTGTACCCTAAGATCATCATCTCCTTCCCCAACCCGGTTATCAGCATTCTGATCTTCTCTTCTTTCCCTCCGATCTCGGTGTCGATGCTGACGTAGTGGGAGATCGTTCCGTTTTTGTTTAAGGTACCGTCAACGTCTTTGGCGAGGATTTTCTTGGCGAGTGGTAGTTTCCTCAGCCTGAGCTTTTGGACGACTCGGTGATCTATAAAGGTCTCTCCCGCTCCTGAGTCGATCAAGGCAGGAATTTTGGCTTTCTTATTGTCTAGCAAACAGTGAACTTGAACGCGCATGGATTGGTTACTTACATGCGCTACTAGTACACTCGAGATGACTACTCTGGCGGGCTCTGTTGCCGATGCAGGCCGCCGCTTTAAAAACCCTCCTCGACCATAAGGTCGAGTACTTCTTCTTTCTCCTTCTCTTCTAGCTCATTGACGAGAGCTCGTATCTTCATGAAGTGGTCTCGTGGGGTCTTCTTCGTCTCGGTTTTCTTCTCGTCTTTTGAGGGTGGCTCTTTCCCTCCTTTATGGTCGCTCGCTCTGTGTCCCGTTTTATGACAAACAAAGCATCTACCTTCCTTCATATGTTTTACCCTCTCAGCGTATGAGAGGCGTGTTGCGTCGATATCCATAGCGTTGGGGTCCCTTGAAGAGCTACCTGCTCCTCCTCCCCCTACCTTGCTATATGTCCTCTCTTTTATCGCCCTTGCTCTCCTTAGATGTCCTTCGGCCCTCGCTGCATGGGTGTACCACCCTTCGATTGTGTCAGGTGGGTTCTCCATTCCGAAGACCTTGTCGAGGACTTTATTGTTCAGCCCGTCGACGAAATATTCAATCAGAGCGGCATCTTCTTTAATTTTGGTTCGGTAAGCGAGGGTCTTGAATTGGGCGATATACTCGTCTACTCCCTTTCCCCCTTGTGACAGCGCTCTCAGCTGCATTCGCGCGTTTCCTGCGTCATCGATTGGCGAAAATGCAGAGCGTACTTTTGCAATGAATTCCTGGAACGTGTCCCAGGGCTTCGATTCGATATACCTTTCCTCCAGATAGGCCTGCTTCCATGGCCCTGCTGTCCCTCCGTTCATATACGAGAGCATGAACAAGATTTTGTGTCGATCGTCGGGGAAGGCGGTTGCGTTAGCATCGACATATGCTCCGCATTCGAGTAGAAAGAGCATAGTTTTGGTTCTATCCCCCGAGTAATCAGTGGGCGCTCTCATCTTGATCTCGGCTGTGCGAGCGGGGAGAGCGATAGGTGCGGTGGGAGCGGTGGGAGTAGATGGGGCTGCCATTGTACGTCTGGTGGGGAGTGGTCGGATATTTCTCGTAAGAATGTCATTGAATAATGTGTGCTGCCTAGACTGTAGTTTAGTCGGCAGAGTGAAGAATCAGCTTGACCTTTTGTTATGGTCAAATAACTCCTAGATCAAAAAGATAATCGATGCTCGTGAGCAATCGTCGTTCAAAGAGTTTTCAAGAGTCACCGAAGCTCGTAAGCGACGGTCGAGCTGAGGCTTAGATCGCAATCTGTTAGGAGTTGTAAAAGAGACTAGGTCAAGCTAGTTGACCAGTCGTATATTCGTAGCATTAAATAGTACAAGCGGGATTGAGAACAATAAGGACGGTAAAGATAATAAAGACAATAGAAACAATAGGCGTCCGCAGTACACTACAATAGCGTGAGAAGGTAAAAGGCGCAGAGTGAAGAACGCGTTGCTGAGACAAAAGAGTAAAGGACAATAACGTGGGACGTACGTGATATAAGACAATAAGAAAATGAATTCCCCCCATCTGCGCAGTTCTCTCGTAACAATAATTTGAAATAGTTCAAAAAGGGTTTTGTAGGGTTTATAGCAGTTCGGAATGTCTGTTGTAATTTGTCAATATGAGTGGGAATCTTCTCCAGACCTTATACCGCATAGTGGACCTATCAGCATACATGTGCATACATATTGATGCATGTAAATATAAAATTCCCATGCTCACAAATGTAGTATTTGTAGGCATTTGGTAGCATAATTTGATGTAATAAAATAAAATAAAATAGAAATAAAGTAGTATTATGTAATAGAAATGCTAGGAGACTGTTTTCTAACATTACCACCCTTTTATGCCTTGACTTCAAGGCGAGAAAATATTGTATCTGTCCCCTCTGTAAAATTTTGGTAAGGCCAGAAATTCATCCCCTCCTACACCACTCTAGCATTGTGATGTGGAGCATTTGGATTACATTTAAAGAATTGAGTGACTGCATTATGTGCTCGCTTACAATTCTCTTTGGGTTCCCATGAGTTATTTTCATCAGTGTAGTTCTTCCACTTGATTAAGAACTCCAATTTATTTTGTCGAAGATGTGAGTCTAAAACCTCTTCCACTACATATTCTGGAGCACCTTCTACCATTATTGGAGGTTGTGGAGGAGTTTGTTGACCAGGAATAGTGGGTGGGCAGTAAGGGCATAAATAGAAAATGTTAATTTTAGAATCAATCTTGAATGATTGAGGTAATTTTAACACTACTACATTGGGTGAAATTATTTTAAAAATCGCATATGGACCAACTTGCTTCTCTGTAAGCTTTTTTGAAGGTCGTGGAATATTCAGATCCTTGGTACTTAGCCATACCAAGTCACCAACTTTGTACTCTGGAACAACAGCTCAAGTAGGTCCGCATGTCGCATCATATCATCACATGTCATCAATGCTGCCTCTGCTTCCTCCTGCACCTTTTGCATTTTTAATACAAAGTCCTCCACTGACTGTACTTTGACTTCCCTTTGAGATTCTACTCTCATTCTGGGATAATACCCATAATTAGCAAAGAAGGGTGACATGTGAGTAGCTGAATAGAATTTATTATTCTGAGAAAATTTGGCAATTGCCAACCATTCAGGCCAGTCAGTTTGTTGGTGATTGACAAACATGCATAGGTACTGCTCCAACTCCTGATTCATTCTCTCTGTCTGCCCATCAGTTTGTAGGTGATATGCCATAGATAACTTGGTTTGAATCCCCAATATGTTATTTAACTCTTGCATAAATGTAGAAGCAAATTGTGGTGATTTGTGATTGGAGATAACCATATCAGGTGATCCATGTAACCACCATACCTGATTTAAATAGAGGTGCGCCAAGCCCAACGATGAGCTTTCTGCAGTAGTAGGAATGATATGGACTTCCTTTGTGAAGGAGTCACATACTGCAAATATTGCATCATATCCTTGAGCTTCAGGTAATCCTGTGATAAAGTCCACAGATATATCTCACCATGGTGCTTTAGGTATAGGGTTCGGCATTAATTTCCCTGCAGGCTTTTCTGGAAATCTCTTCCCCCTCATGCACGTATCACACCCATCCACATACCCCAACACATACTTTGAAATTCCAGGCCACCAATAGTTTCTCATTATCAACTCCAACATTTTCCACCTTCCTGAATGTCTAGCAGCTGGCATATTATGATGTCACCATATGATCTCCCTTTGTAAATCTTGATCCTTCGGTACATATACCTTTCCTCTGAACAACACTAACCCTTGTTCTTCAACCCATTCATCTCCTTTAATATTACCTGTCTTCTCTCCCCTCAAAGCTTTCACAGCTTCCACCACTTCATCATGCATCTGTGAACATTGTCTAATTTAAGACAACATTTCCGTCTCTGAGCTATCCACCAATAGATGCCCTTGGCACATAGTGCAAATGCAAAAGTATTCAGGTTTGAGTGGGCTAATATTTTTATTGTCCTCCTCTACCCCCCTTTTATGATCTATAAATCAGAATAATGCATCTGCTTTCCTCATCAAGCTTCCCACTTTGTGGACCAAGTGAAAATTAAGACACGATAGGAATAATGCCCAACGCGCTTGCCAATGGTTAAGCTTTTTAGCAGACATGAAGTACCACAAATTTTGATAATCTGTCCAAATTTTGATCCGATGCATACATCTCTCCAAATAATGTCTCCATGCTTCCAATGCTTGTATTATTCCCAACATCTCTTTATCATGCACATCATAATTCCTTTCCACATCATTCAACCCTCGAGACAAATATGCACAAGGATGCCATTTGTCATCTTCACATAACATTGATCATACTGCTCCAGTAGCAAAGTCAGATGCATCTGAATCCACTCATAAGGGACAAGTGAAATCTACTGGGGCTAATATTGGCTCTTCAATAAACTTCCTCTTCAACTCCTTAAATGCAGTCTGCTGTTGTTCTCCCCATCTCCACAATACTCCCTTTTGCATAAGGTTGTGTAAGATTGCAGCAATTTTGGAAAAATTATGAACAAAGTGACAATAATAATTGGCGAGTCCCAAGAAAGCCTGAACTTCCTTCATATGGGTGTGCATGGGCCAATCAACAATTGCCTGTACCTTGATAGGATCCATCATGATTCCATCAGGACCAATGTTTAATCCCAAGAACTTGATCTTGTGTGCCCCAAACACACACTTCTCCAGTTTAACAAATGAATCATTCTCTGCCAACATTCTCAATACCTCCTGCACTATCACCTCATGATTTTCTTCATCCTCCATAAATATCAAAATGTCATCAATGAATATTATTACCATGCCTTTGTCTATTATGTCCTTGTAAATGTCGTTCATCATATTTTGAAAAGTTGGGGGACTATTGGTCATCCCAAAAAACATGACATGCAGCTCAAAAGATCCTCAACATGTGGCAAATGCAGCCTTCCACTGATCTCCTTTTTTTATTTGTACATTGTTGTACCCCTAGCATAAATCCAATTTTGTAAAGACCTTGGCCTTTCCCACCTTGTCAATTATCTCTGTGATCAATGGCAAAGGGTATGCATTCTTCACTGTCCACTCATTCAGATATCTATAATCTGTACACATCCTCTTCCTCTGATCCTTTTTTGGTACAAAGAATACTGATGATGTCTGCAGTGATTTTGAAGGTTGTATGTATCCCTTGCTCAATTGTTCATTAAGGAATGTATCCACTTCTTCTTGTTCCATCGGAGATAACAGGTAGACTTTTGACTTCTGTGGCACAAATCCTGGCTTCATCTCGATTGCATTATTCCATGGCTTTCACACTGGCATCCACTCTGATTCCTTCTTCTGAAAAACTGACAAATATTTATGGTAGGCTTTCAGCACCCACTCCTCCACTGGCTTCTCCACTTTCACAGCATTTTTATTCCATGACTGTCCTCCACAAATTTCTCTAAAGGTCTGCTTCTGTTCTTCCTTACTGGCCATGATTGGAACTTCCACATTTGGCATGTCCTCATCTTCCACTTCCTCCATCATAACAGAATACATCCTTGGATGTTCTTTCTCTTTCTTTTCCTTCTTCTCCTTTTTTACTTTCCTCCCATATACATTATATTCTTTAGGACAATGAGTCATGTGTACCTTCCCAGTTTTCCAATCAATTTCTGGGTTATGCTTTTGGAACCATGGACATCCAATTATCAGATTGGCTTTCCCAAGGTCACACACCTCAAATACAGCTCGTTCCTGGTGATTCTGATACTTCAATATCATCGTCACTTCCTCCTTAATAGTTCCTCCACGATTGATCATACCATCAATATTATACACCATTACAGTTCATGGCAATTTACATATGCGAATACCATTGCCAGTAATTAAGGATCGATTAATGAATAATCTGGTAGCACCACTGTCAAGCAATGCCTCCACATTAATTGCTGCATGCATGTCCACTGTCTTCAATCCTATTGTTGAGCTGATTTCAGGTTCTATCTGCACAGAGTGAATAAGGAATTTAGGGGTCTTCAGAAATAAAGCTGGGCAATTTTCTTTATTGCATAAATGATGATGGTCATACTCTTCAATTTCTCTCACAGGTTCACTCTGAATTTCCTCAGACACTAATACATTATGTTGATTCTGGGTCACCAATAGGGAAACCTTCACTGGGACTCTTCCACAAAATTCTTCTGCTTATCTTCCTCCAATTTCACTTCCTCAATTGTCACTTCTCTAATCTTCCTTTTCTGCCTACAATTCCCAGCAATATGCCCTAATTGCCCACAGTTAAAAGATTTAAGTGGAGCTCATCTCCCTACTTGATCAACATCCATTGCATCTGCCAATGGTGCTGACTCCTTAACAATAGGTGTCACTGCCATGGCTGGTGGCTGTGCACTCATAGTTTGTACCTGAGGTGTCCTTCCTTTCTCAGACTTTCCTCCTGACAACTTTCAAAATCTGGCATTCCCATACATCAATTTCGACTCTGCCTGTTCCTGTCAATATTGCCGATTGTTAGGGCAACACCCACTGTTCTGCTAGCTGGACCATGTGGGCTCTCCTGCAAGAAGGCAGCAGGGCATGTGCACATGATGGGGGGTTTTGATGGTTTTGATGTGACAGGTTAAAAATAGATCAGTTGGCTGAAAAAGGTGTTTCACACCACAAATGTGGATGGAATACCTAAGAGAACTCAACTGAGGTCCCCTAGTATATATTTTAGAGTTATATACTATGTTACATATATTGCACTATGTTGCTACCAATGTGTGTGTACATGCACATACATATTGATGCATGCAAATAGAAACTTCCCAAAGCTGACAAATAAAACATTTGTAGGCATTTGGTAGCATATTTTGATGTAATAAAATAAAATAAAATAAAAGTAAAATATTATTGTGTAATAGGCATGTCAGGAGACTGGTTCCTAACATTGATCAAGATGCATTGCCCAATTATACCACTCATCCAACCTCTCTGGCATAGAAGGTAGTTGATAGATAGACTTGAATAAAGAGGGATTTAATCCTGGTTTCAAGATTTCTACCAATGCAGCATCTCCCATATCTGTCCATGACACTTCTGCCTTGAACTGCCAAATAAATTTGTCTGCTGTTAGAGAACCTTGGCGCATAGTTTTTAATTTAGCATTTGCCATCATCTTTGGATTAGGGTCTCCAAACTGTGCCTCCAGTCTCTCCAAAAATTCCTTGAAGGTTGCAAATGGTTTATATCCCATGACAATTTGATTAATAGCTTTGTTTTTTCAGAACTGTGCTTTCCCCCCCTGGATATATGAGAGAGCAAACATAATTCTAGACAGTTGTATGAAACTTGGGCTTTTTCCCATGGATATACAATACTATAGAGCTGATGAAGGATTTTGTATTCTCTATGGTACCATCAAAGATTTGCAGGGGTGCATATTTAGGTAATGCATTTTTCCACTCTCAGATCTCTCCTCTGCATGCACATCATCCTGAGACATCCACTCCACCATCTCCACCATCTCATCATCTTTATCTTCTACTGTCTCTGGTTTTATTTCTGCTTGTTTGGGCTGTGATACTGCCAATACTGACACTAATTGGGACATTTGTGCTGTAAGTGCATCAATTTTGGCTTCTAGCGCTGGTGTGGGAACAGGATTGTGACCAGGATTCAAAGTTGATTGTTCTGACACAATGGCATAAGCTGTGATTAGTCACTTCTTCAGCTGAGAGAATTTTTTCGCAAATTTTCAAGTCACGTGATGTAGCAATTCAGGTACCAAACATGGCAAAACATGTGATTTTGGGCTATTTGTCAACACTTGGGCATGTCAGATCAATAACACTTCCAACAGTGCCTGATCTCAGAGTTAATACTGAATTTGGCTAGTAACTAATTGAACTAAAATAGTCATCCAAATAGAGTATAGTAAATCTCAATTAAACCAGATCTGGTCAGTTGTCTGGTGGCAGCTGTCCTAATAATGAGTGCTCAAGGAGTTCCACCAGTGACATTCTTCTGCACCTCAATGCAACCAGGCACCCAACTTTGGCCAGATACAATTTTGAATGCATCGTGGTAATGCATCATAGAGGGGAGGTGATGTAAGGGGAAAGAAAGGTGTCCCAGGCATCTGGGCAATTTTCTGCATTTGTCCCATATTTTTTTATATTGTATTTTACCCTATTCTGCCCTTTCTATGATTTTCTACAATACAAGTCGCAATATTGCATTATAGTGTGGTCATGCAAACTCCAAAAGGGTTTTTCAGCCATGATGATCTTCTGAGCCTTTCCCTTATTTTCCCTATTTTTCTCACTTGTCTTATTGCTACCTTTTGAGACTCCGAAGATTCCAATTGCAAATTAAAAGATATACAGTGAATTTTTTTTTCTACTTGCTACTCCTCCAACATTTCTTTGAACAGTTCTACCTGCCTACCAAGAATTTCCATCTCAACCTTCATCTCAGCCAACTTCATTGCCAGCAACTCACAATAAATTGTGAACTCTTCATGTATGTCTCCACCCTCTTCGAAACCCCATGAACCCTATGAAACCACTCCGAAATGATTTTGAACTATTTCAAACTACTTTGAACTACTTTAAACCTCTTTGAATGACTTTGCAACACTTTAAGTGAGTTAGAATAACTTTGGCCACCATATGCCTATTGCACCACCCTTCAGAAACATGCAGCACACCCTGCACAAGTAGTGCATCACATATTGAATACCACTGGTCATGAGGAGATACAACAAAGGGCTTCTATGCCATGATTGTGGTGCTTCAACAGTTTTATGATATATTGGAACAATAGGACAAGTAATTTTGATACATTGTGACTCTATATGTTTCCCTTCTCATCATCTCTTATTTATTTAATGATTTGCAAAATTCTTTATTGTTGTGTATTTAGCCTCATATTGTCCACATGTTTTATTTCCTTTGAAGTACCATCTCTTCAAAATGTATATAGACTTGTACCAGTTACTTACAAGAGGAACAGAGGAAAAATCATCCTCTCATATTCATTGTCTGATTTAAGAGCAGTTCTCTTAAGTCCAAGTCTTTCGTCTTAGCCCTGGAGTTTAGCATATTATCATGAACTTCTTTGAACTTTCATACTAGCCTCTCAAAACCATTATCTATTGTCTATCATCTCTTGAAACTCTCCCAATTCTCCATAGTCATTTCTCCACATCCCTTGAAACCATCTCCATTCTCTACAAATTCTCGAATTCCCTCAAACTTCTTTAAACATCCTCAAACTTTCTTGAACATCCTTGAACATTCCTTGGAGCACTTTGCAGACCTTCATGCACCCTCAAACTTTACCAAATATCATTCAAACTCCTCAAACTTAATTCCACCATCCTTGGGTAACAGCAGTGATATTTAGTACCATCTCACACCCTTCCTCTAACTTGTGCTATACCATTCAAAGCCTTTTTAGTAGGTTTTGTTTGGGTTTCCAGGTCAAGTATTATCAATAGGTCAGAGGTTGCTTGGGCTTGGTGAGATAAAGTCACTATTTTCCCTTTTGCAGTAGACATCCTATTATCGAGTGAGCACATCAGTTTTGCCCCCAATTTCCCAGGGCAGAAGTAGATGACTAAGTTGAATTGGGAGAGGTATTTGGACCATCTGGCTTGGCAGCAGGTAAGGAGCTTTGTGGTGCTGAAGTACTTCAGATTCTTGTGATCAGTAACCATGTCAATTGGGTTTCTGGAGCCTTCCAGATATTGCTGCCAGTGTTGGAAGGCTTCAACATTGGCTAGAAGTTCTTTGTCATGAGTGTCATAGTTTAGCTCTGCAGAATTGAAGGAGTGGGAGTGAAATGTAATAGGGTGAATGTTGCCATCTGTGGTGTGGACAAAAAGGATTGCTGCTAGGGCATAGTCAGAAGCATTCATTTCAAGGACCATGCGGGAATCTGGTACCCATTTAGTGAGAACTGGAGCATGAGTGAATTTTTCCTTAAGCCTGTTAAAGTCCTCTTGGCACTTCTTGTTGAAGTCCCAGGAGAAATTCTTCCATGTCAAGTGGGTACGAGGAATGACAATGTTGAAATATCCATAAATGAACCTGCAGTATAAATTGCAAAATCTGAGGAAAGAATGGATATCCTTGACTTTCTGTGGTACTGGCCAGTCCAGGATGGTGTTTACTTTGTCTTTGGACATGTCATCCAGTGATAGTATCAAACTGAGATATTCAACTGTATCTTGTGGAACTCACATTTCTGTGGAGAAGCATAGAGTCCATGTTTTCAGAGTCTCCAGAGGACTTCTTTAATGTGAGCCTTTGTTTTGACATGTCAACCAAGAATATGAGGATATCATTGAAATATGTAGATGATATGCACACATCGAGCATGTCGCTGAAGATGTTGTTTATGAAGTGCTGGAAAACTGTGGGTGCATTGGTGAGTCTGAAAAGAACCACCAGCCACTCAAAGGACCTATAATGGGTTCAGAATGTCATTTTCCATTCATCACCATCAGCAATGCACACCAGGATGTCAAAGGTCAATCTTAGTGAAGATGCAGGATTTCCAAAGGGTGTTGAGGAGGTTGAACATTAGTGGAAGTGGATAGTGATCCTTCTTTGAGATGTAGTTGAGGTTCCAGTAGTTAATGCAGAACTGGAGTGTACCATCCTTTTTCTTGACAAAAAGTATATGAGTACCATGAGGGGATTTTGAGGATCAGATAAAGCTAGAACAAACTTCTCTTCAATGAACACTCACAAGGCTTCAAGTTTGGATGGGGAGAGGGAGTACATGCAGCCCAGAGGCAGGAGTGCATTATCTTCTATCTCTATCTTTAGGTTGTAAAGGTGATGTGGAGGTAGGGTGTCCACCTTCTGTTTGTTGAAGATGTCAGCAAATTTGTGGCAGTCTTCAGAGATATCTGAAAAATCCACTGGATTCCCAGTGACAGCTGAGCATTTGGCTGTGAGGCCTTCTAGGGGAAAAAAGATTATCTGAAAAGCAATAGCTCAGCAGCATTGATGAAGGAGATTTCAGGAGGTAAGCAGGTTTTTACTAGAAGGTTCAGAGGTGACATGGAAGTCAGGGGGTTGTATTAGGGTGATACCCACTGTTCTGCTAGCTGGACCATGCGGGCTCTCCTACAAGAAGGCAGTGGGGTGCATGCACATGATGGGGGGTTTGATGGATTTAATGTGAGGGGTTATTTTTAGATGAGTTGGCTGAAATAGGCATTTTGAATGTGAATGGAATACCTAAGAGAACTCAACTGAGGTTTCTAGATATATATTTAATGTTTATATACTATGTTACATGTATTGTAATATGTTGCTACCAATGCATGCATACATGTGTATACATATTGATGCATGTAAATAGAAAATTCCCATGCTGACAAATAAAGTGTGGCATTTGGTAGCATATTTTGATGTAATAAAATAAAATAAAATAAAATAAAATAAAATAAAAATGAAATATTATTATGTAATAGGCATGTTAGGAGACTATTTCTTAACAGGTTGGAAGACATCAGGGGTGCCAGACCTCTATGCTCTGTGGAGTATAAAGTTATTCAGACAGATGACCAGTCAAACAACAGATTGTATTGCTTCAGCCAGTTATGACCAAGGACTGCAGAGCAGGAAGAGTCAAGTGGGTTTACAAAAAATGTCAGATTGAATACTTCACCAGATGGGAAAGTGACCAGAAGTTTCATGACTTGCATAATGACAGAGTTGCAAGTTTCATCGAATAGTCGGAGTCCAATCAGCAGAATGTTTTCCATGCTGAAATGATTTTCCAGCATGAAGGAGGAGTCAAGGAAACAATGGGATGAGCCAGAGTCAATAAGGGTTCAGGTTCGTATAGAGTTGTCAGAGCTGGATAGGAGGATGGTAAAGAATTTGGGATTGGAAAGAGCAGACATGTTGAGACAGACAAAGGCAGCCAGCTGGGAAAGGTCAACACAACCCTCAGCTCCATTGGCATATTCCTGAGGATTGCAAACTATTTTTGAATCCACAGAATCTGGCTGAAATTCAGTGACTGTGGCTGTGCAAGCTTTTGCAGCTTTGGACTTGCTGCAATTCCTGGCTAGATGTCCCTCTTCACTGCAATAGAGGCAAAGACCTTCTTTTATCTAGTGCTCACACTCTTCTCCAGTTAGTTTACTGTTCTTCCCCAACTTGTCAGAGATGGAGTCTTTTGGCTTGTTGCTCTTGGATCTGGAAAAGCCCCTGGTTGAGGATTGATTAGTGTGATTAGTGTTGGACAGGTTCTGAGGTTTGGACTATTACTGTGGTCAGAGTTGGAATTGGGGTTTAAAAAACCTTTTGAGTCCTTTTTTCTGGAGCTTCTGGAATTTCTAGGAGTCTTGGCTTCAAGGTGATTCTCTTCTTCCTGCACCCAGTGGATGTTGTCAGCATCTTGGGCCTTAAGGTGCAATGCTGCGTGGGTCTAGGAGCTGGGAGTACTAATTGTCAGATAGCTGATAAGCCTGGTAATGTGCCTGCATGGCAGGAGTTCCTGATGGTCCACTGAGTCTGTGATTCTGTGTAGGACATAGAACTTCTTAGAATAACCCAACTTCTCCTTTGGATTGAGAACTAAAAACATGTCAATAATGTGCCAGGTACAAGTAAGGATTCATACTCATTGCCATGATATATGCAGGAGACTCCATGGTCTTCTCATAGCACTCATCAATCTTGTCACATGCAGCATGAAGGGCAGGGGTAAATGGCAAATACTTCACATGGTCTGCCTGACTAGGCCATGCTGGTAAAGGGCTTTAAGTGCTGGGATGGCCAGATGAATGGTTGAGACATTGTTGGATAAAAGGGCCTATTGAGCATTATCTGCATGCTAAGGAGCATTGGTATTTGATACTGTAAAGATAGATAAAGAGTAAATAATGAACATACACCTGGCAAACCAAGGAAGTTGTTCACCCACATCCACTCCTCACCCATGAGCTTGAGTTCATGAATCTTATTGCATTTAGTAGAGTCTTGTTCTTTCCATCAAAGCTCATCAACAAAGCATCAATGCATTTTGACCCAAAGCAACTGGATGCACACATACCTACATTGCATGATAAGGTTGGATTAGTAAGAGTGATTGTAGTTAAGGTACAGATCATGTACTTGTTTTAAATGCAATATCACTCACCACTGTTCAGGGATGTTCATCTTCAAAGTGAAAAGAAATGTGGAAAACTGTTCAAATTAAGGCAAATATTCAGTAGTCAGTTCAACTCATTCTCGACATGAAGGTGCAGTGGTCTTCAACATATTGATGCTTGATTGGGCCAAGCAAAAAAAGAATGTGTGTAACACATTTTACACAAAAGATTGGTATTCATTATTCTTTTCTGCAGTGCAGCATTTGTGTTGCCAAGTTGATTACATGTGCAAGGCAGCTGTTGTTTATGAGTAACTGAAGTGAACAACTTAAAGATGAACAAACTTGACTTTCTGCTTCCTCCAGTGATATTTCTTGCCTATACTATTCTTCAAACATGCAGCTAGCTCTCTCCTCATAGTCAAATTGTTGCTTGCACTATCACATGTGATATGGCTGACCGTGGCAGGAAATGATAAATGGAGTGGGATGTTGACAGTATAAGCCACACTTGCCTTATGCTCAGTTCTAACATGTTCAATAATGCTTGGCCAAGCCATTCACTATTGTGTGCATTGTTGAGCCAGGTAAAACCAATCAGAGCACTCTTCAGCTCCCACTTTGCAGGTGTCAGCTCCTCAATCTAGTGTGCCATGACCATGAAATATCCATCTGTGTTACTAGCTTGCCATGCATCACATGTTGGACTAACTTTGCCTTTAATGGTTGGACCCTATAAAGTGATGAGCAAAGAACAAGAGACCTTCAATTCCATGAGTTGCCTTTCAACCTGGAATCTTGACTCCATTTGTTGCATAAGAAGCAACATTGATCAACTCCTTGAACTTAGGATGTTTGAGAGCTTGAATGGGCTGTGAAGAATGATAATAAAACAAGAGATGAGTCACAGAATTGAATTACCTATCTGGTCCATGGCCACAAGGTCCTCAACTGCCATGTGACAAAAAGCTTTGTGCGAGTAAAGTACAACCTGCTCAGATATTTTCTTCTCCCTAAGATCACAGTCCAGAGTACATGTCACCTCTTCCACAGTCTCCTTGTACTTTTTGATGTCTTCTTGTAGCTTTGACAAAAAATTGACACTCTTTGCCCAGTTTCAATACTTTCTCTAGCAAGTGGAAATGTTCAAGCACAGAATAAGAGGGTGGACAAATCACTTATACCAAATGATTCACCTCAAGATGGCATCACAAGGTTGTGACTTCATCAACAAGACTCTTGTTCCTTCTGGGAGTCCTATGACAATGCACGCCACCAATTATGCAGGCTAAAAACTCATGGGCATAGTTTAGAGACATGATATCTCTTTGACAACCCATTCACATCTTTGACAATGGCTGTTAGGAAACAGCCTCATTACCTAATTAAATTTTATTTTATTTTATCATATCAAATTATGCTACCCTATGCTGAAGAATGCTACACTTTGTTAGATTTTGCATGCATCAATATGTATGTGCATGTATGAGCACATCAGTAACAACATTGTACAATATGTGTAACATAGTATATAACTGTAAATATACACCTAGGGGACCCCAGTTGTGTTCTCTTAGGTATTCCATTCACACTTGTGGTGTGAAAGGCCTTTCTCAACCAACTCACCTAATAATAATCCTATCCATCAAAACCATCAAAACCTCCATTACATGTGTGGATCCCACCCCTTTCTTGTAGAGAGAATCTGAACAGTCAAGCTAGCAGATGATGGGTGTCACCCTAACAATGGCAGTATGAAAAAAATAATCAACATCTTGCCATTTATCTTCATGAGTAGGTGGATAGTTGTCAATTGACTGGACATCCATGTCTATGAGTAGGCCATCTGCATCAATGGCTACTAAATTACCAAGGGTAGCATGTTTCACATTACCTAGAAAAACATCAGAACAATAATCAGTGCATGTTAACAATATTAGACAATTCATACCTTTTTCATGTATATTCTTGTTGGTGTCCTTCAAATCCAAGTTGTCAATCACAACCAAGGTTGTGTGATTACCTTGGCCCATGATGAGGATGCTGCAGCAGATTGTTTTTGGGCTGTAAATGACAGCAGAACAAGTTAAAAATAAGCTTCAGACTTGCAGACTCAGAAAACATACATTGCTCTGGCTGGGTCTCCCCCATTGTTAACAATGCCAAAAATACTGTACAGACATGTAGAAGAGTGTTTTGTGAACATATTACAACTTGAATTTGATTTTTATGTAAAGTGTTCAGTATTCAATTGATAAAATATTGTTGAAACAAATAAATGAGAGAAGAATTGAGTTGGTCCAAGTGCTTAAATCTATGTGCATTTTAACAAATTGTTTTTTGAGTTGCTTTTGCCATAGCTGGTTTCTTTTTTGGTGGGTCCTTTGTTTCGAATGACCTCTGAGGTTTCATGATTGAAAGTCAACAGTGAACAGTAGCAAATGTGTGACATATAAACAGTGATGTTATTTGTACTGATGTTTATAAGGTAGCCACATTTTGTATACCTGCACAGCCTACATGTTAGGAAACAGTCTCCTAGCATTCCTATTACATAATAATATTTTATTCTTATTTTATTTTATTTTATTTTATTTTACTACATCAAATTATGCTACTAAATGCCTACAAATGCTACATTTGTCAGCATCAGAATTTTATATTTACATGCATCAATATGTACATGCATGTATGTGTGCATCAGTAACAACATATTACAATACATGTAAAATGTTAAATATACACCTGGGGGACCTTAGTTGAGTTCTCTTAGGTATTCCATTCACATTAGTGGTGCAAAAACCCTTTTTCAGCCAACTCATCTATTTTTAACTCCTCACATCAAATCCATCAAAACCCAACCCCCCATCATGTGTGCGCACCCCACCGCCTTCTTGTAGGAGAGCCTGCATGGTCCAGCTAGCAGCTTAGTGGGTGTTGCCCTAACAGAAGAACTGAACTACCCTATCAGTGCATCTTCTCTTACATGCACATATGTCATTGTTTCATAAATGTTAAATATACACCTGGGGGACCTCAGTTGAGTTCTCTTAGGTATTCCATCCATGTTAGTGGTGCAAAAAGCCTTTTTCAGCCAACTCATCTATTTTTAACTCCTCACATCAAATCCATCAAAACCCAACCCCCCATCATGTGTGCATGCCCCACCGCCTTCTTGTAGGAGAGCCCGCATGGTCCAGCTAGCAGCTTAGTGGGTGTTGCCCTAACAGAAGAACTCAACTACCCTATCAGTGCATCTTCTCTTACACATGCATATGTCATTGTTTCAGTGCACCACAACAGGTTACTCATCCTTTTGGCATGAGCTGGAAGTAATTGTATATATGTATTTACCTTGCTTTCATAAGCTCACTCCAGGCCTCACCTTACATTGCAAACACTGGTGATCGAGAGGCAGTGCTCGTCATTAGGACAGCTGCAATCAGACAACTGATCAGATCTGGTTTAATCAAGATTTACTATACTCTATTTGGATGACTATTTTAGTTAAATTAGTTACTAGCTGAATTCAGTATTAGCCCCAAGATCAGGCACTGTTGGATGAGTTATTGATCTGAAGTGCCCAATTGTTGACAAATAGTCCAAATCACATGTTTTTCCATGCTTGGTGCCCAAATTGCCAGATCATATGACTCGAAAATTTGCGAAAAAATTCTGATGCTGAAATCATGACTCAGCTGAAGAAGTGACTCATCACAGCTTATGTCATTATATCAGAACAATCAACTTCAAATCCTGGTTACAATCCTGTTCCCACACCAGCACTAGAAGCCAAAATTGATGCTCTTATAGCACAAATGTCCCAGTTAGTATCAGTATTGGCAGTATCACAGCCCAAACAAGCAGAAACAAAACCAGAGACAGTAGAAGATAAAGATGATGAGATGGAGGAGATGGTGGAGTGGATGTCTCAGGATGATGTGCATGCAGAGGAGAGATCTGAGAGTGGAAAAATGTGTTTACCTAAATATGCACCCCTGCAAATCTTTGACAGTACCATGGAGAATACAACATTTTTCATCAGCTCTATAGTATTGTACATCCATGGGAGGAAACCCAAGTTTCATATGACAGAGTCTAAAATTATGTTTGCTCTCTCATACATTCATGGGGAAAGCACAGTTCTGGAGAAACAAAGCCATTAATCAAATTGATGCAGAATATAAACCATTTGCAACCTTCAGGGAATTTTTGGAGAGACTGGAGGCACAGTTTGGAGATCCTAACCAAAGACGATGGCTAATGCTAAATTAAAAACCATGTGCCAAAATTCTCTGACAGCAGATGAATTTTTTTTGCAGTTCAAGGCAGAAGCATCACAGACGGATATGGGAGAAGCTGCATTGGTAAAATATTTGAAGGCAAGATTAAATCCCTCATTATTCAAGTCTATCTATCTATTGATTACCTTCTATGCCAGAGAGGTTGGACATGTGGTATAATTGGGCAATGCATCTTGATCAGCAATACTGACAGGAACAGGCGGAGTTGAAATTGATGTATGGAAATGCCAGATTTCAAAAGTCATCAGGAGGAAAGTCCAAGAAAGGAAGGATGCCTCAGGTACAAACACTGAGGGCACAGCCACCAGCCATGGCAGTGACACCTATTGTTAAGGAGTCAGCACCATTGGCAGATGCAATGGATGTTGATCAAGTAGGGAGATGAGCTCCACTTAAATCTTTTAACTGTGGGCAATTAGGGCATATTGCTAGGAATAGTAGGCAGAAAAGGAAGATTAGGGAAGTGACAATTGAGGAAGTGAAGTTGGAGGAAGATAAGCAGAAGAATTTTGTGGAAGAGTCCCAGTGAAGGTTTCCCCATTGGTAACCCAGAATCATTATAATGTATTAGTATCCAAGGAAACCCAGAGTGAACCTGAAAGAGAAATTGAGGAGTATGACTATCTTCACTTATGCGATGAAGAAAAATGCCCAGCCTTATTTTTGAAAACCTCTAAATTCTTTATTCGCTCAGCATGGATAGAACGCAGTAGGATTGGAGACAGTAGACATGCATGCAGCAATTAATGTGGAGGCATTGCTTGACAGTGGTGCTATGGGATTATTTATTAATCAATCCTTAATTACTGGAAACAATATTTGCATGCATAAACTGCCACAACCTATAATGGTGTACGATATTGATGGTACAATTAATCATGGAGGAACTATTAAGGAGGAGGTGACGATGATACTGAAGTATCAGGATCATCAGGAATGAGCTGTATTTGAGGTGTGTGATCTTGGGAAAACCAATCTGATAATTGGATGTCCATAATTATGTAAACACAACCCAGAAATTGATTGGAAAACTGGGAAGGTACACATGACTCATTGTCCTAAAGAATGTAATGTATATGGGAGGAAAGTAAAAAAAGAAAGAATGGAAAGAAAAGAGAAAGAACATTCAAGAAAGTATTCTGTTATGATGGAGGAAGTGGAAGATGAGGACATGCCAAATGGGGAAGTTCCAATCATGACCAGTAAGGAAGAACAGAAGCAAACCTTTAGGAAAATTTATGGAGGACAGTCATGGGATAAAATGCTGTGAAAGTGGAGAAGCCAGTGGAGGAGTGGGTGCCAAAAGCATATTATAAATACTTGTCACTTTTTCAGAAGAAGGAATTGGAGCAGATGCCATTTCAAAAGCCATGGGATCATGCAATTAAGATGAAGCCAGCATTTGTGCTGAAGAAGTCAAAAGTCTGCCTTTTATCTCCGATGGAACAAGAAGAAGTGGATGCATTCATTAATGAACAATTGCACAAGGGATACATATGTCCTTCGAAATCACTGCAGACATCACCAATATTCTTTGTACCAAAAAAGGATTAGAGGAAGAGGATGTGTACAGATTATAGGTATCTGAATGAGTGGACAGTGAAGAATGTGTTGATAAGTCCATTGCACACTTTAAGGTCTGGAATGGGTCCCATTCATATTGCCCCATTATGACAAACACTCCAAACTTCTACAAATGCCACAAAATCAACTTCAAACCCTTTTCGAACAACTTCGCATGATTTTGAATGACTTTGAACTATTTTGAACCATTTTGTGACATTTCAAATGCTTTCGAAGAACTTTGCACCACTTCAAATGATGTTGGCTGCCATGTACCAATTTCAAACCCTTTCAATACATGCTGCACAACTGGAGTGAGCCATTTCATCGCATATCGAGCACCACCAGACATGAAGAGAGAAGACAAAAGATCTAGAATGCAATAAGTGCAGTTTTATGTTTCAAAGATATATTGAAGCAATAGAATAAGAACTTCTCCTATACTGGGACAATGTGTGTTTCATTTATTATAGTTTCTCATTTGTTTTATGTTTTACAATACCTTTATTTGCTGTGCATACTGCCTTGTATTTCCACATGTTATTGTTTCCTTTTGAGTACTATTCCTTCACATTGTATATAGACTTGTATTAGTTACTTAGAAGAGAAGCAAAAAGGGAAACATAGAAGAAGTCACCCTCTCCCTTATCATTTGATTTAAGAGCCATTCTCTTGAGTCTTAGCTTGCATCGTATCTCTAAGTTCTGCGAAATACCATGAACTTCTTCGACCTTCCTCAAAACCACTTTGAACATCTTTGAACATCTTCATACCACTTTGAACATCTTTGTACTGCTTCGAACCTCTTTTGAACTTCTTTGTATGCCTCTCAAGACTATTCACAACACGTCTTGTCATTTCAGGTCTCTCACTACTACTTTTGGGTATTAGCAGTGATATTTAGTATCAACTCACACTCTTCCTCTAGCCTGTGTTATACTAATTAGACTTTTTATCAGGTTTTTGTTAGGTTTCCAGGTCAAGTATTATCACTGCATCTGTGCTGATTTAAGGGCAACTGCAACCAAAAGTCCAGTTGCCATCAGTCCAGTCCAGTTGTATTCATGGTCTTTTTTCAGTTCAATGCACCAGACTTTCAAACACTAATTTTTATTGAACAGACATTAGTTTCAAGTTTCATAAGGGTCAATTGAAATATGGGGTTAGCCCCTGAGTCACTTTTAAAAACTGAGTCACTGTCACCAGCCTCATCCATATTTCCTTTTTTAACACCAGCCAATTTGCCCTCTAATTTCAGCTTCCCAGTTTCAGCCTTCACCTTCACCTGGCCCTTGGCCTCATGCAGTGGAAGTGCGAGCAGCTATCCACAAAACTTTTAATGCAAATAGGAATCAGTAGTTGATGGAATTTTGTACAGATTTGCCTACTGATTCATACACATTCTTTGCAACCTCTATAAGCCTTTCCACAAAACCTGTAATAAGCAGATGTTCTGGATATCTTTCCAGATATTTTGCTAAGTGGCCCACAACATAATCAAGTGAGGGACCCACATTCAATTATGGCCATTTCAAAGTCAGACTCAAACATCTGCTCAAGAGTCTCCACAAATGCAGCTACTTCATCACCATTCATTTGTTTGAAGACATTTAAATTAATTACCCAGTTTCTTGGGAGTAGGTTGTCATAGATATGCTCAAAATCTCGTGAGTCCTTCCCAGGAAGGGATTCAGGGAGGTTTTGGAGCAGAATTTTGAGAGATTTTAGCAGAATTTCTGTGCTCTGCATTGGCAGCATTTGGGCTCAGTTGGTGATATTGTCTAGAAATGACTTCAAAAGTGGGAAAAGCTACATCTGATTCCTAGCAATTAATTTACAATATGATCTACCAGCTGCAGTACTAGTAGAGTTTTTAACAATTGTTAACATGGTCTCTAAAGCCTCTGAGTTCCTAACAATTAATAACCAGTTAATAACACTCTTAAAAATTAGGTGTTAATTATTATAGTATTTTTTATAGAACCCTAATGGGAAACAGAGATGATTGATCTGGACATCATACTGCAGACAGCACATAGAAGATTATGACTGCACCATTTTTACATATTGAAACCACATCTTTGTCTGGAGAAGGATCTAATCATATCAACACATTATGACATGCTGATAGGTCCACTGCACACACTAAGATCTGGAGAAGGACTCAACTTGTATCGACACATTATGACATGCACTCCAAATTACTATGAACGCCACGAAATTGACTTCGAACCATTTTGCACTATTTTGCACTATTTTGGATGACTTTGAACAACTTTGAACAACTTTGAACTATTTCGCAACGCTTCGAAATGACTTGGCAGCATTTCAAATGACTTCAGCTGCCATATAGCTGTCTTGAAACACTTTCAATACATGTTGCACATCCAGAACAAGCCAACTCGCCGCATATCGAGCACTACCGGACATGAGGAGAGATTACAAGAGAGTTAGAATGTGATAAGTGCACTTTTGTGTTTCATTGATATATTGAAGCACAAGATAAGTACTTTTACTATATGGGAACACTATATGTTTCATCATTCATTATTTTTCATTTTTTTCATCATCTACAAGTCCTCATTGTTTGATATATTTGCCTCATATTTTACACATGTTCTTATTTCCTTTTTAGTACTATCTCTCCATTTTGTATATAGACTTGTATTAGTTAGTTAGAAAGAACAAGAACAATCAATGGGGAACCGAAGACAAGTTACCCTCTCACTTATCATCAGATTTAAGAGCAGTTCTCTTGAGTCTTATCTTTGCGTTGTATCTCTAAGTTCTGCAAAATATCGCGAACTTCTTCGAACTTTCCTATTCGCTTCTTGTTTTATCGCCCATCGCCTATCATCATTTGACAAACACTTCACATTCATTAAACTCGCTCTTTGATATACCTTGAACCTCTTCAAACTTATTCAAACTTATTCGGACTACTTCGCATGACTTCAAACCTCTTCAAACCTTTTTCGAACCTCTTTGCACATATTCGAACCTCTTTCAAATGATTTCAAACTTCTTTGTATGCCTATAAAGACTATTCACCACAACCCTTACTATTTTGCATCATCAAACACAACATTTTGGTCTCAGTGGTGATATTTAGTACCAACTCGCACCCTTCCTCTGACTCGTGTTATACCATCCAAAGCCATTTAGTAGGTTTTGTTTGGGTTTCCGGGTTGAGTATCATCAATGCACTGAATCGCTATGAATGCCATGAAATTGACTTCGAACACTTTTCAAACAATTTTGCACTATTTTGGATGACTTTGAATGACTTCAAACAATTTCACAACACTTTGAATGACTTTGCAGCATTTTAAACAACATTGGCTGCTGTATAGTTGTTTTAAAACACTTTCGATATATGCTGCACATCTAGGACAAATCATTTTGTCACATATCAAGCACCACCAGACACAAAGAAAGATTACAAGAGATTTAGAGTGCAATAAGTGCAGTTTTACATTTCATTGATATATTAAAGCAGTAGAACAAGAACTCTTACTATACTGGGACAATGTACATTTCACTTATTATCATTTTTCATTTGTTTTATGTTTTACAATACCTTTATTGCTGTGCATATTGCCTCATGTTTTACACATGTTATTATTTCCTTTTTAGTACTATCTCTTCAATTTGTATATAGACTTGTATTAGTTACTTAGAATGATAACAAGAGCAATGGGGAACAGAGCACAAGTTACCCTCTCACTCATCATCTGATTTAAGAGCTGTTCTCTTGAGTCTTAGCTTACATCATATCTGTAAGTTCTGCAAAATATCACGAACTTCTTCAAAACTATTGTATTCACTCCTCATTTTATCGTAAATCACCTATTGCCTCTCAACAAACACTCCTTATTTGTTATATTCACTTTTCAACATACCTCAACATTAGTTGGAGAGCCCGCACAGTCCAGCTAGCAGCTTAATGGGTGTTGCCCTAACAGAAGAACTCAACTACCCTATCAGTGCACCTTCTCTTACATGCGCATATGTCATTGTTTCATAAATGTTAAATATACACCTGGGAGACCTCAGTTGAGTTCTCTTAGGTATTCTATTCATATTAGTGGTGCAAAAAGCTTTTTTAGCCAACTCATCTATTTTTAACTCCTTGCATCAAAACCATCAAAACCCCCCATCATGCATGTGTGCCCCACTGCCTTCTTGTAGGAGAGCCCGCACAGTCCAGCTAGCAGAACGCAGAACAGTGGGTGTTACCCTAACACTACCCCAATGGTGGACAAGGCCAACTATGATTGATGCTAATGATGGCCCTCCCCTTGCCCAAGCATGGGACAAATGGACAATGGGTGGCAAAAGACTAATAACAATCCTGGACTTCTACATAGTTATGGGACAACCAGGAGGTCACGTTGCAAGATGGAAGCAGAGGAAAGCTCAGGACAAATTTGGTGAGGAACTAATAATGATCCTGGTATTGGTATTTTTGGTATGGACTTCTATGTGCTTGTGGGATGACCAGGAGGTCACATTGCAAGATAGAAGCAAAAGAAAGCTTAGGTCAGATTCTCTCACCATATCAAGTGGGAAGAGGCTAATGATAAACAGTAGGGATGGATGGCACGTCGACAACAGACTTCCTCATTTCCCCCTCCCCCTTAAACATTCTGCAGGGTAGGGGCATGTAGTTTAGGTTATCTTACTTTCTTATTGACATCCTTGCTTACAGGCCCCTGTCTGTAGGGGGTGCTTTATAATTTTCTTTACAATTTGTACTATATACTCAGTTCTGACTGGTTCACAACCGGTCAGGACCAGTCTATTACTAAACCAGTGATAATACTCAACCTGGAAATCTAACAAAAATCTGTTAAAAGGCTGAGGAAGTACTATATAACACAGGCTAAAGGAAGGGTGCGAGTTGGTACTAAATATCATTGCTGATACCCAAATGTTGTGTTTAGTGACATGAAAGGATGAATTGTGTTGCAAATACTCTCTAAAGGCATATGAAGAGGTTCAAAATAGTTCAAAATAGGTTCAAAGACATGTGAAATAGTTTAAATAAGTTTGAAGATGTGCAAAGTAGTTCGAATAAGTTCGAAGAGGTTTGAGGTATATCGAGGAACGTCAGATGATGAGTGAGAGGGTAACTTGTGCTTTGTTCCACATTGCTCTGCTTCTGTTCTAAGTAACTAATACAAGTCTATATACAATTTGAAGAAATATTACTAGAAAGGGAAACAAGAACATGTGGACAACACGAGGCAATATGCACAGCAATAAAGGTATTGTAAAACATAAAACAAATGAAAAATGATAATAAATGAAATGAAATGTACATTGTTCCAGTATGGTAAGAGTTCTTGTTCTATTGCTTTAATATATCAATGAAACATAAAACCGCACTTATCATATTCTAAATCTCTTGTAATCTTTCTTCATGTCTGGTGGTGCTTGATATGTGACAAAATGGTTTGTCCTGGATGTGCAGCATGTATTGAAAGTGTTTTAAAACAACTATATGGTGGCCAATGTCATTCAAAATGCTGCAAAGTCATTCGAAGTATCACAAAATATTGTGAAATAGTTCGAAATGGTTCAAAGTCATCCGAAATAGTGTGAAATAGTTCAAAATACTTCAAAAAGGGTTTGTGGTCAATTTTGTGGCATTCATAGTGATTCGGAGTGCATGTCATAACGTGGAGATACAATTAGATTTTTCTCTAGACCTTATAGTGTGTAGTGAACCTATCACTAGTTGTAAACCAGTTTAGCAACTGTAAGGCAACTGACCTGGACTGGTCTATACTGGTCCAGTTCTCAGTTGTGTAGAATTATGAAATGAGAACAACCAGTCCAGTTGCAGTTGCTCCTCGAGAGGGGCAAAAAACTGAACTGGACTGGACTTCAAATGCTAATAGAAATCAGTCAAACAAGCAAATAAACTTCTGGATATGCTGATCATGGTGAAAGGTGACCATATCCATGGGGGAAAGCCTGCTGTCAGGAACTTTGGAGATGTCATAATCTCAAGTATACCCAAGCAGGAACAAAGAAAATGTGGTGGTCATGTGTTGCTGTGAAGAAAGGCAAGAAACATTGTAGACACTTACATCGAGGAAATGCACAGAAAAGTCATATTCTGAAACATGCACCTCAGTGCAGATTTCTTATTCCTGACCAAAAAGCACTTGTATGGTCCATGCAGTGAGAAGTGGAGTACCTCATAATATGAGACATTTCATGTTGTATATAAATTAGGTTGAAACATAATAAGAATAATCCTCTTGCATGCCTACTTCCTCAGCCCTTGATACAGCTGCAGAAAAGTCTCTAGGAGTGCAACTGTCATCTACTTTGACACCGAGAGATGCAAAAAAAGCCATTATGACACCAACAGAAGGGCCACCAAACCTGAAGAAATGGAGAGTCGACTCAGATCCAGCTCAGGTTCCAACAAAATTCACCATTGATGTCATGTCTGCTAAAGCCATACAGTTGAAGACACAGTGATAATACTCAATCTGGAAACCAAACAAAAACCTAATAAAAGGTCTAAGAAGTGTAACACAAACTAGAGGAGGAGTGTGAGGCACCACTAAATATCATTGCTGTTACCCAATGATTGTGGTGAGAGGTACAAAATAGTGAGAAGTGTTGCGAATAGTTTTAAGAGCTTACAAAGGTTTTTGAAGGGCTATGAAGAAGTTCAAGAATGTTCAAAAATGTTCAAGGAGTTTTGGGAGAATGGGAATGGTTTTGAGGGATATCAAGAATTGAATGTAGTAAACTGAAAGGGTTTTCAAGAGATGATAGGTGATATGCAATTGGTCGAGAGGTTAGTATGAGAATTCAAAGAAGTTTGTGATGATATGCAGAACTTAGAGTTCTGATGCAAGGCTTGGACTCAAGAGGATGGCTCTTAAATTAGACAATGAATGGGAAAGGACAACTTCTTCTCTCTTGCTCTAAGTAACCAGTACAAGTCTATATACATTTTGAAGGAATGGTACTTAAAAAGGAAATACAACATGTGGAGAACATGAGGCAATATGTACAGCAATAAAGGACTTTGCAAATCATAAAACAAATAAGAAATGATGATAAGTGAAACATACAGAGTCACAGTATAGCTGTCCTAATGTTTCAATATATCATTGAAACACCAAAACACCACAATTGTGTCCTAAGAGTCCTTTGTCATATCTCCTCATGTCTGGTAGTGCTCGATATGCAATGCACTAACTCATGCTGGGTGTGCTGTGTGTATTGAAAAGGTGGTGGAATAGCCATATGGCAGCTGACATCATTGAAAGTCATTCAAAGTAGTTTGAAATGGTTCAAAATCGATTTTGTGAGGTTCATAGGAGTTGGGATCGTGAGTCATAATGTGTCAATACATTTGAAAATCTCCCCAGACCCTAGAACACAGAGTGAACCTATCAACAGGTTGATCATGGCATCATGAAGTTGATTTCTGTCAATGGTCTCATCCCAAATATCATTGATTTGGATAATTGGAAGGAACTCATGAACCTACTAAATCATCATTACAAACCATCGTCTGCCAAATACTTCACTGAAACAGCTATCCCCAATGAGTAGTATTTGAAAGTCCAGTCTGGTCCAGTTTTTTTGACACTTTTCATGTGAACTGGACCTGCAACTGGTCCATATAAATTCAAATATATGGCAACCATAGACCAAACTTACCAGAACCAGTCTATGATGGTTCAGTTGCAGTCCAACAACTGGTTTTAACCAGTTTCTCACAGGGTTGGTTTAGGGTCAGTTGCAGACTGGTTTTTTAATGCAATATATACATGACCTAAACTAACTTGTACATAACTAAGGCAATAAAACTACTGGATGAGAATAAAGAAGGGGTGCCTCTGCTGCCCTGCATTCATGTGAATGCAGGAGATGAGGCCCTATGAAAAACAAAGAAAAAAACTAACTCCACCATCCTGCATCAGAGTGAGTGCAGGAGGTGGGGGTCATTGGCATTGTTTGTCATTGTCATCAGATGATGCCTTCTCATTGTCAGTCATTGGAATGTTGGGGTTGCTGGCATTGTCTGTTATGGGCATTGTTGGCATCATGGGCATTGTGGGCATTATTGGTATCATGGGCATTGTGGGCATCATCTGTCATTGGTCTTGATTAGGCACCATCATCACCTTCACAAGGTTGGCATTAGCACCCACATTCCCCTGTTCGAGCAGTGGCTCAGAATGGCAGGGGCAGGTGCTTTGATGTTGCTGTTCTCAAGGTCAGTGATGACGAGGCAGGCTTATTGGGCAGGGCATGTGCTTACCTTGAGGGTACTGCTTGTCTCCCTGTCATTGTTCCCCAGCCTGTTGTTTGCCCTCCACAGCCCATTGTTGTGTCATGTCACTGTGGTAGTCATGTTGGTGGACCACAGCTTCATTGTTGTTGAAGAAGGCACTGATGATCTACCCTGCAAGTAGGAGCTCACAAGGCTGGATGTTAATGCTGTGTTGTTCATTGGTGCTGGATCCTCATTACTCAGCTTTGTCATCATCATTGTCTTTGTTCCCCATTGCTCCCTGCTTCCACCCCACAAGCAATTGCTCATGGTGGCAGTTGAGGGTCCTGTCATGGTGTTGTGGTCACTGTCTTGTCTCCTGATGTTCATCATCCCATGTTCCACCCTGCGAGCAATGGCTCACAGTGGTGGCATGGGTGGGGTATGGTGGGCATTGGAATGTTGTCCTGGGGCCATCTTGTTGTTGTAACACAGTTAGAAACCTAAAAATCAAATGAAAACATTAGTTAGTTCAACAATGAAAGCAAAAAGAAAATGATTTATCTAGGCCCTGAACAGCAATGCGCATCGTTCAGGCCTGTTTTGTGGTTGTCATGGTTGCATTGAATGGTGGCAGCAACACATGATCTGATGAACAGCAATTTGATCACATGGGATCACTTACTAAGCCCAGTTGCACGTGGGGTCAGTGGTGACCAGTCTTTTAGTGGTTTATTAATATTGTTGATTGGAGCTAGACCAGCAACCAGGTAATACCCAGACCTTAGGCAACTGCAACCGAAAGTCTGGTTGCCATCAGTCCAGTTCAGTTCAGTTGCCAGTATTTCTTTGGTCCTATAGACTGGACTTTCAAACACTACCAATGAGGCAGCGCTTGTCCATAAATATACCATAGAATGCCTTCAGCATGAGAACAACCTCACTTTGACATTTGATGGTAACAGCACTCAATGTTCTGATTCTGTCTACTTCATGCATGTCACCACTGTGAAGGACAGGGCAAGCTAGCTCATGGAGGGTTATGATGGCTCAGATGAGCAACATACAGCTGAATGAGTGAAGGATAAAATAGTGAAGGCATTGATAAGTTTTGATTCTTCCTCCTTGCATGATGATGACTATTCCTTTCCAGGTTGATGGAAGTGTTGGTGAGGATTGGTTTTCAGCAATGTGTTCAGATGGCACTGGAAATATGCACTTGGGTCAAAAAAAAGCACAAGATGAGTTTCACAGAATCCTTGACCTCAGTGATTGCTGCCATCACATGCAAAATACCATCAACAGTTTAATACTTCAGCAAATCCAATATCTCTGTTGCCAAGCTATGAAAGGCACATCAAGAGACATCAACTTCTGGGAGGCTCCTCAAAATAGGGAAGACATGTTTTGCTACTCACTGGACTTCATCAGTTGCACTGTATAAGAATCTGTCATTGATCAAGGAATTGATTTCATATGGAACATTAAAGCCAAAAGTGCATAAAGAAATGAAGTAATTATATCAGGCTAACAAAGGCCCCAACTCTGGATTAGGGAGTGACCATGAAATATTTTTCACAGCATTTTTCTTGCACCCTCATGAGTTATTCTACTGTTGAAGTAAGCATCCAATAACCATGCATAGGGTATACACAATCATCAATCCTAAAGAAACCAACTACAATCTCGCACACCATCTCCATCCCAGCCTCGAAACCTAAGGATAACCCTGGTGCAAACACAGTACCATATCCACATGCATTCGAACATTGCAAAGAATCCCTGAAGAACATGCTCTAAGGATGAGCTCGAGGTGATCAATGACAATCCGAATAGTACATCACCAATTGCAAGCTTGGTTCATCGACATGGACCAAGTGTCATAATGAAGGAGTTTTGTGATCAAATTTATGCATATGCTAAGCACGAGTATTCATTCAATGAGTTGGTTGGTAATGATGATCCACTTACTTGGTGGGAGGCACTCCAGGGACATTGACAGGCCAAAGTTCTTGTGGTATGAATAATATATTCTGGTAAATGATCCATCCTACTGATATCCTGGTGCCATAGCTACTTGCAATCAAGATATTCTTGACCCTGGTAAATTCAATGCCAGATGAACAGACAGGATCTAAAGTTACATGGTTCAACTCACCGCTTTGTGGAAATCAGAAGCTGGACACCTTAATTCCCATGATCGAAGTTGGGCGATGGTATGGTGTCCATACCATATGTGCTCTCCCCCATCTGGCTATCCAACATCCTAACCTCTGACAGAATGCTTCATCCAACAACACCATCATCCCACAATGTCCCAGGTTAAAATTCTATGATGTGGAAAAGGACTTGGAGGCTAGTATCAACTTATCTGGTGATGGGAAAGGAAGAACAGTGCCGAGACAGAGAATAATGATGAAGATTCCGACAACGACAATGAGTTACATTCAACGCCAGGCGGCGTTGGTAAGGACCAAAGTTCGGACTTCGAAATCGATGACGAAATCGATTTGGACGCGAGAGAGCTCCTTGACTTGTTGAAGCCTGTTACTAACGAAGGGAAGACCACTGAGCCATCTGCCGCTGCGCAAAATAATCAGACAGGCATTGTCGCTTCCGATTGGAATTTTTAACAGCACTATTAGTTTTTAACAGTGTTAATTATATTTTTAACAGTTTATTAACTCCATTGTTACTAACATTTATTAACACCTGTTAAAAATACACTCTTGGGGCTGTGAGTTAGTAACTCGGTTATTAACCCACCCTTGAATTATTCACGGAACCCTATTTCCCATCATGATCCGGGGCCAAAACACTATTGACCCAGTGGATTCTTCACAACATGTGATTTTCCTTTTGGGCTTCGTTTACTGTGCAGTACTTAAGCTTGCAATGATTTAGATTTAGTTTAATTTATATCCCTCCTCCCTTGAAAGAACTCGGACATGAGGACCCCTGAAAGTACTCCAAGATGCCTGATCTCCTGGTGCAGATAAAAATATGGCAAAAAATTTTGGGTAAAATGCTCGACATGTGATGAAACACCTAAATTCAAGGTCGGAAAGTGTGGAAATATTTTTTTGGCGTGGATAAAAATTCAATTTTGAGGATTAGGCATGTCATACTATCCTCGGACATGCCGTGCGGAGCAGCGGCCCTCACAGCGCAAGTCATTTCCCGGCTATTTCCACCAGTTCGGGACGGTCCAGAACTCTATTCTTGTCACGGTGTCCATCTTTTGATCTATCGGACGCGGGATTCAATCTCCATAAAGGTGTTGCTCTAGGAGTGCATCGTGGAAAGGAAAACCCAAGGGGGGTGTCGAGGGTCGAGTCGAGTCGAGTCGAGTCGCAGAACCTCTTGTGATTGCTTATTTCATCGACCTCCTCGCTTCATATGGAAGCACTCAAACTCCATTTAGGCCTAACTCGGGAAGTTCCACGCAATTTCCACGACATCTTGTTCGCGGTCGAGCTGGTGTGCATCTCTGGTGCGTCTCGAACTTGATGATGACTTCAAGTTTGACGTCTACGCTGAAGGGACTATAAATATAAATTCCGCCCATGGAAAGTAAAATGATGATTCCAAATGCTCCGTGACCAGCGTAGGATTTCGTGCTGAGTTTTATTCCTAGAGCGCTCAATCGATCCACATCCTCGAGAAAACTGACATTGTTGTGTCCTTTCAGGGATGGAGGGCATTCGCGCAGGACGAGGACGATGTTGAGGATAATTGATCGTTGTATACGCGGAGGGCTAATCGGACAATAACAGTTTTAAAGGCAGACCATTTTGTAGCCACATATCTCATATCGATATGTACATGGCTGACTCAGATCCTGAAGACTCTTGGGCTTCAGTAGGGGATACAGAAGTTAGAGAGAATGTTATTGATAATGGGCCGATAAAGTACGTTGCCGGCCTTCTCTGGCATGTCACCTCTGAGAATATGAGATTTATTATGCCGATAGTAAGTTAGGGAGAATTGGCGACAAGGGAAAGCGACTGGGTAGGGCGCGGCGGTTTTAGATTCGCATCATGAATGATGATAATGTCTCTGTTGTGGACATACATGAGTGAATTGTCAACGTCCTGCGATCCTCGCACCCATTGGCCAGACTCGCAAGAAGAAGGACGACGTTTCGAAGAATTACGAAGCAGTTGAGTATTTTGAAGATTTAGTGAAGCGTTATCTAAGTGAGACGGATGAACGGCCGGTTCGTCTTGTAGTGCGAAAAGTACACAGTGATGATGTTGATTTCGTGTCCATAAGGCATCGAAGCCAGGTCGTATTAGACAGATAAAAGTTACACCAGAAGACAACCGCGACTGTGGAACCAGGGCTAGACCAAGGAGCAAACCCAAGATCCCTCTTCAACGTACGAGCTTCTGGATCACCTGAGACAAGCATGTGTCATACACCATTAAGCATGGAGTTTGATATCTGACGGTATATCGACAGACATCGAAAGAGCCCAGCAGGAACCCATCACGACCAACACCTTCCACGAGTACATCCGAGGTATGCACCTCCTTTGTCTTGCCAGTAGCCAACCACAACCACCTCATTGCACGTCCAACCCGCTATTCCTGCTTCGAAAAACGCTCAAGAGGTGCACCAGCCTCTCTCAAGGCTCCCTCTTGACATTTCGAGGCTTCAAGGGAGGTTGACCGACATGTTCCTTGACACGAAAGAGCAGCTCAAACTTGCTCAGTATCCGGAGCCTGACATGAACGAATTTTTGAGAGTTGGTATTCCTGAGATGGAAGAAACGTAGGTTTTGGTGCTTGTTCAAGCGTTGAGGGAACATGGTAAGATGAGATCGTCATGTGCGTTGTTACTAGCTAGCCACGTGCGGCCGAATGTATTATTTCAACTCAGACCACATTCGTGAGAAATTTATACAGGCGCAGATCTGCGCAGATTCGAGAGCGGAGAAGAGATAGAATTGAAATGTAAGCCCCTCTTCTGTCGTCCAACCTCTTGATAAAGTTTTGTCTTGACAATCTCGAATGCCCATGTGAATACAGAATCAGATGTACTATGCCTTGATAAGTCTGAGCAAATACCCTCCGCCTCAAAGAGAAGGGCTTCACGGAAGGTTGAATCTGAGCTTGGCACTGTCAGAACCCCTCGTATGTATGAGGCCGTTCTGCGGCAAACAAGTTCGGACACTGAGTGAGTCCATGAGGGCTTAGTAGAGAATCTTATTTTATTATTCAAAGATGTACTCTCGCTGCCTCCTCGTGGATACTGAACGATGAATATACTATTAATAGTTGATAGTGTAAATCGAAATGTGCCGAGGTGCCGACATAGCCAAGTAGTGGTACACAATGAAATAATATAAGCGCCGTTCTTAATTGCTGACAGTTGATATGGATGGCCGCAGGCAGGCGTTTGGCATGTGTGAATGCGGCCGTAAGCTTGTCCATGTTCATCCAAGTCATCTTTCTGTTGACCATCCTTTGCAGCATCGTCCATGGCAGTCATAATATCACTCTCACTAGCCAGAATCCCCTGATCTCGTACT
The DNA here is from genome assembly GCA_029959215.1 of Tricholoma bakamatsutake. NCBI lineage: Eukaryota > Fungi > Basidiomycota > Agaricomycetes > Agaricales > Tricholomataceae > Tricholoma > Tricholoma bakamatsutake. The sequence continues at coordinate 198,324 of CP114860.1, forward strand.
TCCCTGCGGGCAGCTGGAATTTCTCAGCACCAAACAGCCTGGATGCTGGAGGAGCTCATATGCTCACAGGGGACAGTGCGGCGACTGCTACTTTTACTTTCACTGGTAATTTGCTACTAGGATACTGAATTTGCCTTTAACCGCAGCTGGCTGTAGGTGTCGCCATCTACTTCATGTCACCACTTTGGCCTTACGTAGTCAATACGGCCGTTTCGTTGGATTCTTCCCCATCGGTTCTTATCGATCTTATAGATCACAGTAAGCCAAATGTGGGAGTGGGGCCAGAGACCGTACAATCTAAGGTGGTCTGGGGAGAAGCTGGGTTGCCAAACAACCAACATACCCTTGTCGTGTCTGTTGGTCCTGGTCAACCGTACGCTGTAGTCGATGCGTTGATGTGAGTTCGTTCGCCTTTCATGATGCCTTCGCAACGATGGAGTTCGTCTTTCCTCAGTTATACTGTGCTTGACCCCGGGGACTTGACACCCAGTAGTACACTCACCACGACCTTGAAGTCATCAACTACCACCACCACGACCGCCAGATCAACTACCACATTTGCAGCTTCGCCATCAGAACATGTGCTCCCAATCGCGCTCGGCACCGTGTTGGGACTGCTGGCTCTCCTGATAATCGCACTAGCTATGTGGTGCTGTCGCCGGCAGAAGAAGAGGCCAGTTTCTGAAGAGTGGACCGTGGCTGGATATTCGTACCCTACTTCTCCACAAATGACAAGTATTATGGCCTCGCCCCGTTCCCCCGCCCGATTGGCCGTTGACGACTCCGTTTACGCCAACAACCCTGCATACTACCCTGCTGCTGGAGGTTGGGGTTTCGACCCACAGTATGAAAATATGAATGTATCTATGGCGCCTCCTCCTGTAGCAATGCCGCCAGCTCATACTTCGCAATCAAGAAGCTCCACAATGCCCAATCCCAACGACACTGAGGGATATAAATCGTTGGCGGAGACGCAGCTAAACTTACCTCCGCACCCACAAATTTCTCGTCGTAGCCCTGTGATTGTGTATGACTCCGAGCTTAGCAGACTGTCAACCATCACCGAAAAATCGACGCCACCAATAGGCGGAAGTCCATCGCTTGCGAATTTTCCAACATTGCAACAAGCAGACACTGGTAGTATATATTATGATGCGGAGGAAAATGGATCCGAACATCGCACGTCGTTTCCTACTGTTATCGATAATAATCGCTCAGGTCCTTCGGCATATCTGATTCATCAGCCGCATACCTGGAGAGACCCCAGGGACGTTGCAACGAGATCCCAGCACGGTTTACGTTCTACCCGCAGCTTTGCGGATAGTCCAATATCCCGCAAGAGGCCCCCGACATACACATGACATGTGTATCGATCACGACGAAGCCGAGTTTGTATATTGTATTAAGTATTCATGTATGAATGTTATCTGGGGATGGTCGGAACATCAGTAACTACTATAACCGATTGCATGGTAGCAACCGGCCGCGGTGCGTTACGCTGGGGTTAGGGTGAAAAGTTAGCAACCAAGCCTATCGTTACGCGTTACGGTAGAAAATTAGGCAATTCCCGAGCGGCGCGTTACATTTTGAGCGGTGGATTCGCAATGAAATGGAGTGAAACTTTTTGGAGGAATACTAATGGTTACTTTTTGTCTGCTATGTCTGACATGCACAAACTGAAATATGCTGGCATTGGCATTCCCACTGAAATGAATCATGTGCATACCGAATGTTGCCACTGACCTAGTGCTGTGCCTGGGCCCGGCCTGAGGCCTTGAGCCAAGCCAAGCCGGGCCCATGATGACGGCTTCATGGCGGCTTTGGGCCTGGCTTGCATCCTTGAAACGCCAAAGCCAAGCCGTCAGGCCACGGCTTTTCAGTGAGCTGTACACCTCTATACACACATTGATTGTTTACTAATTCAAGTATGAATTGTTGAGGGTACGGTCCGTGCAGTGACAAGTGGAGTACCTCGTAATATGAGACTGTGGAATTTCGGAGAATTTTGTGGCTAGATTGATGAATTCGGAGTGCGAAAATACGTTTAGATGCAAGATCGAGGGACTAGACAAATAATAGAAGCAAAGCAAAGGGGAATTGAGGGAAATGAGAGGGAAAATGGCGTAATGCGAGGATTTTCGAAGAATTTCAAAGAAATTTAGTGTAGATGCAAGACTTCAGACTGAATAAGAGTAAACTGAACTCTCAAATCACTGTGATCTGGGAGGAAGACGATTGCTTGTCTGTTTAAGCAACTAGTACAAGTCTATATACATTTTGAAGGGATGGTTTTAAAAAGGAAATACAACATGTGTAGAACATGAGGCAATATGCACAGCAATAAAGACCAAATCATAAAACAAATAAGAAATGATGATAAATGAAACATACAGGGTCACAGTATATCAAAAGTACTTGTTCTAATGTTTCAATATATCATCGAAACACCAAAATGGACTGTCCTTGTTATAAATTGCATAAAACATTGGAAACTGCTTTGCACTGATTGTATGCATGCACATGCAGTTGAAATGTGTTTGATATACTTGAAATAGTGCTCCATGTGTCCAGCATGCATCCAAAGATTGTTCAAATAGGAAATACTGTGTCCAAAGATTTTTTTTGAAGTTCAATGTTTTTCAAAGATTTTTGAAGTTCCTTCGGACTTGTTCGAAGGCTGGTATATGTTAGGGCGACACCCACGGTTCTGCTAGCTCGACTGTGCAGGCTCTCCTACAAGAAGGTGGTGGGGCATGCACGCATGATAGGGGGTTTGATGGATTTGATGTGATGGGTTAAAAATAGATTAGTTGGCTAAAATAGGTGTTTCGCACCACTATTGTGGATGGAATACCTAAGAGAACTCAACTGAGGTCTTCTAGTATTTATTTTAGGATTATATACTATGTTACATATATTGTAGTATGTTGCTACCGATGTGCGCATACATGCACGTACATATTGATGCGTGTAAATAGAAAATTCCCATGCTGACAAATAATGCATGTATAGGCATTTGGTAGCGTATTTTGGTGAAATAAAATAAAATAAAATAAAATAAAAATAGTATTATGTAATAAGCATGTTAGGAAACTGTTTCCTAACATTACCCCCCTTTTATGCCTCAACTTCCAGGAAAGAAAATATTGTATCTGTCCCCTCTGTGAAATTCTGGTAAGGCCAGAAATTCATCCCTTTATACACCATTCTAGCAATGCGACGTGGAGCATTTGGATTACGTTTAAAGAATTGGGTGATTGCCTTACGCGCTCGCTTACAATTCTCTTCAGGTTCCCATGAATTATTTTCGTCAGTGTAGTTCTTCCACTTGATTGAGAACTCCAATTTATTTCATCAAAGACATGAGTCCAAAACCTCTTCCACAATATATTCTGGAGCACCTTCTACCATTATTGCAGGCTGTGGAGTAGTTTGTTGACTAGGAATAGCGGGTGGGTGGTAAGGGCATAAATGGGAAATGTTAATTTCAGGATCAATGTTGAATGATTGAGGTAATTTTAACACTACCACATTAGGTGAAATTATTTTAGAAATCAGATATGGGCCAACTTCCTTCTCTGTAAGCTTTATTGAAGGTCATGGAATATTCAGATCCTTCAACAGCTCAAGTACGATCTGCATGTTGCATCATATCATCACGTGCTTTCATCAATGCTGCCTCTGCTTCCTCTTCACCTTTTGCATTTTTGACACAAAGTCCTCCACTGATTGTACCTTGACTTCCCTTCGAGGTTCTACTCCCATTCTGGGATGATACCCATAATTAGCAAAGAAGGGTGACATGCGAGTAGCCAAGTGGAATTTATTATTGTGGGAAAATTCAGCAATTGCCAACCATTCAGGCCAGTCGGTTTGTCGGTGATTGACAAACATGCATAGGTACTGCTCCAACTCCTGATTCTTTCTTTCTGTCTGCCCATCAGTTTGTGGGTGATATGCTGTAGATAATTTAGTTTGAATCCCCAATATGTTATTTAACTCTCGCATAAATGCAGAAGCAAATTGTGATCCACGATCAGAGATAACCATATCAGGTAATCCATGTAACCACTGATAGGTCCACTGCGCACTCTAAGGTCTGGAGAAAGTTTCCAATCGTATTGACACACAACGAGAGACCCTCCGAACTGCTATGACCAAATCGACTTCGAATGCTTTTTGATTTATTTTGCACTACTTCGAATGACTTCAAATGACCTCGAACTTACTTTGAACAACTTTGAACAACTTTGAACAACTTTGAACAATTTTGCGACACTCCGAACGACTTCGTACTACTTCGAATAACATCGGCCGCCACATAGCTGTTCATAACACCATTTTGATATACGCTGCACAATCGGAACCAGAATAAGCCATTTTGTCACATATTGAGCGCCACTGGACACAAGGAGAGATGACAAGAGACCCAGAATGTGATAAGTGCAGTTTTTATGTTTCATGATATATTAAATCAATAGGACAAGAACTCTTATTATACTGGGACAATGTATGTTTCAATTATTGTCATTTCTCATTTGTTTTACAATTTACAAAGTCCTTTATTGTTGCATATATTGCCCCTTGTTCTCCATATGTTATATTTCCTTTTTTGGCACTATCTCTTCAAAATGTATATAGACTTGTACTAGCTACTTGGAACAACAGAGAATCAGTTACCCTCTCCACTATAGTTAAATTTATGAGCAGTTCTCTTGAGTCTTACCTCAGTTGTATCTCTGAAGCTCTGCGAAGAATCGCTAACTTCCTCAAACTTTCATATTCGTTCTCAACTCATCATCACCTATCGCCACTCAAAACCCACTTCTTAATTGCTATATTCATTTCTCGAACATATCTCAACACCAGTCGAACACCTTTGACCCTTCTCGAACTTATGCGAACAACTTCGAACCCATTCGAATCTATTTCAGGACTACTTTGCATGACTTCAAACCAAATTTGAACCTTTTTGAACATCTTCATACACTTTTAAAGACTATTCTTCACATCCTTTACCATTTTGCATCACTAAAAACAATGTTCTGGTATTAGCAGTGATATTTAGTACCGACTCACATCCTTCCTCTAGCCTGAGTTATACTCCATAAGCCTTTTAACAGGTTTTTGCTAGGTTTCCAGATTGAGTATCATCACCACCATACCTGATTTAGATAGAGGTGCACCAAGCCCAATGATGAGGTTTCTGCTGTAGTAGGAATGATATGGACTTCTTTTGTGAAGTAGTCGCATCCTACAAATATTGCATCATATCCTTGAGCTTCAGGTAATCCTGTGATAAAGTCCATAGATATATCTCACCATGGCACTTTAGGTATAGGGTTCAGCATTAATTTCCCAGCAGGCTTTTCTGGAAATTTCTTCCCCCTCATGCATGTATCACACCCATCCACATCCCCCAACACATACTTTGAAATTCTGGGCCACCAATAATTTCTCATCACCAACTCCAACGTCTTCCACCTTCCTGGATGTCCAGCAGCTGGCATGTTATGATGTAACCATATGATCTCCCTTTGTAAATCTTGATCCTTTGGTACATACACCTTTCCTCTGAACAACACTAACCCTTGTTCTTCAACCCATTCATCTCCTTTAATATTACCTTTCTTCTCTCCCCTCAAAGCTTTCACAGCTTCCACCACTTCATCATCCATCTCTGAACATTGCCTAATTTTAGACAACATTTCTGTCTCTGAGCTATTCACCAATAAATGCCCTTGATGCATAGCACAAATACAAAAGCATTCAGGTTTGAGTAGGGTAATATTTTTATTGTCCTCCTCCACTCCCCTTTTATGATCTGTACGTCTGGATAATGCATCTGCTTTCCTTATCAAACTTCCCGCTTTGTGGACCAAGTAAAAATTAAAACATGATAGGAATAATGCCCAATGTGGTTGCCAATGGTTAAGCTTTTTAGTGGACATGAAGTACTGCAGATTTTGATGGTCTGTTCAGATTTTGATCAGTTGCATACTGTACATCCCTCCAAATAATGTCTCCATGCTTCCAATGCTCATATTATTCCCAACATCTCTTTCTCATGAACATCATAATTCCTCTCCACATCATTCAACCCTCAAGACAAATATGCACAAGGATGCCATTTGTCATCTTCACATAACATTGATAATACTGCTCCAGTAGCAAGGTCTGATGCATCTGATTCCACTCGTAAGGGATGTGTGAAATTTACTGGGACCAATATTGGCTCTTCCACAAATTTCCTCTTCCACTCCTCAAATGCTGTCTGCTGTTGTTCTCCCCATCTCTACACTACTCCCTTTTATGTAAGGTTGTGTAATGGTGTGGCAATTTTGGAAAAATTATGAACAAAGTGACAATAATAATTGGCGAGTCCCAAGAAAGCCTGAACTTCCTTAATACAGGTAGGCACGGGCCAATCAACAATTGCCTGTACCTTGATAGGATCCATCTTGATTCCATCAGGACCAATCTTTAATCCCAAGGACTCGATCTCGCTTGCCCCAAACACACACTTCTCCAGTTTAACAAATAAATCATTCTCTGTCAATCTCTTCAAAACCTCCTGTACTATCGCCTCATGATTTTCTTCATTCTCCATGAATATGAAAATGTCAAATATTATCACTACACCTTTGTCTATCACATCCTTGAAAATGTTGTTCATCATATTTTGGAAAGTTGGGGGACTATTGGTCATCCCAAAAAACATGACTAGTGGCTCGAAGGATCCTCGACATGTGGCAAATGCTGCTTTCCACTCATCTCCTTTCTGTATTCATACATTGTTGTACCCCCAGCATAAATCCAATTTTGTAAAGACCTTGGCCTTTCCCACCTTGTCAATTATCTCTGAGATCAATGGCAAAGGGTACACATTCGTCACTGTCCACTCATTCAAATACCTATAGTCTGTACACATCCTCTTCCTCTGATCTTTTTTTGGTACAAAGAATACTGGTGATGTCTGTGGTGATTTCAAAGGTCATATGTATTCCTTGCGCAATTGTTCATTAAGGAATGCATCCACTTCTTCTTGTTCCTTCAGAGATAATGGATAGACTTTTGACTTCTTTGGCACAAATCCTGGCTTCATCTCAATTGCATGATCCCATGGCTTTCACACTGGCATCCGCTCTGATTCCTTCTTCTGAAAAACTGACAAATATTTATGGTAGGCTTTTAACACCCACTCCTCCACTGGCTTCTCTACTTTCTCCACATTTTTATCCCATGACTGTCCTCCACGAATTTCCTTAAAGGTTTGCTTCTGTTCTTCCTTACTGGTCATAATTGGAACTTCCCCATTTGGCATATCCTTATCCTCCACTTCCTCCATCGTAACAGAATACTTCCTCAGACGTTCTTTCTCTTTCTTTTCCTTCTTTTCCTTTTTTACTTTTCTCCCATACACATTACATTCTTTAGGATAACAAGTCATGTGTACCTTCCCAGTTTTCCAATCAATTTCTGGATGATGCTTTCATAACCATGGACATCCAATTATCAGATTGGTTTTCACAAGGTCACACACCTCAAATATGGCCCATTCCTGATGATCCTTATACTTCAGTATCATAGTCACTTCCCCCTTGATGGTTCCTCCACGATTGATTGTACCATCAATATTGTACACCATTATAGGTTGTGGCAGTTTATGCATGTGAATACCATTTCCAGTAATTAGGGATCGATTAATAAATAATCCGGTAGCACCACTGTCAAGCAATGCCTCCACATTATTATCTGAATGCATGTCCACTGTCTTCAATCCTACTGTCAAGCTGATTTCAGGTTCTATCCATGATGAGCAAATAAAGAATTTAGGGGTCTTCAGAAATAAGGCTGGGCATTTTTCTTTGTCGGATAAATGATGATGGTCATACTCTTCAATTTCTCTTTCGGATTCACTCTGGGTTTCCTTGGATACTAATACATTATATTGATTCTGGGTCACCAATGGGGAAACCTTCACTAAGACTCTTCCACAAAATTGTTCTGCTTATCTTCCTCCAACTTTACTTCCTTGATAGTCGCTTCCCTAATCTTCCTTTTCTGCCTACAATTTTGAGCCATATGCCCTAATTGCTCACAATTCAAACATTTAAGTGGAGCTCATCTCCCTACTTGATCAACATCTATTGCATCCATCAATGCTGCTGATTCCTTAACAATAGGTGTCACTGCTATGGCCAGGAGTTTGTACCTGAGGTGTCCTTCCTTTCTCGGACTTTCCTCCTGATGACTTTCCAAATCTGGCATTCCTGTACATCAATTTCGATTCCGCCTGTTCCTGTTGATATTGCCGATCAAGATGCATTGCCCAATTATACCACTCATCCAACCTCTCCGGCATAGAAGGTAGTCGATACATAGACTTGAATAACAAGGGATTTAATCCTGCCTTCTAATATTCTACCAACACAGCTTCTCCCATATCAGTCTGTGATGCTTCTGCTTTGAACTGCAAAATAAATTCATCTGCTGTCAGAGAACCTTGGTGCATGGTTTTTAATTTTGCATTCACTGTCACCTTTGGATTAGGATCTCCAAACTGTGCCACCAATCTCTTTAAAAATTCCCTGAAAGTTGCAAACAGTTTATATCCTGTGACAATTTGATTAATGGCTTCGTTTCTCCAGAACTGTGCTTTCCCTCCCTGCATGTATGAGAGAGCAAACATAATCCTAGACTCAGTCATACAAAATTCTGGCTTTCTCCCATGAATATACAAAACTATAGAGCTGATGAAGGATTTTGTGTTCTCCATGGTACCGTCAAATATTTGGGGGGGTGCATATTTAGGTAAACACATTTTTCCACTCTCAGATCTCTCCTCTGCATGCACACTCTCCTGAGACATCCACTCCACCATCTCCTCCATCTCATCGTCTTTGTCTTCTACTGTCTCTGCTTTTGTTTCTGCTTGTTTGGGCTGTGAGGCTGCTAATACTAATACTAATTGGGACATTTGTGCTGTTAGAGCATCAATTTTGGCTTCTAAAGTAGGCATGGGAACAGGATTGTGACCAGGATTCAAAGTTGATTGTTCTGTCATGATGATGTAATCTGTGATGAGTCACTTCTTCAGCTGAGTCAAAATTCAGCTGCAGAATTTTTTCACAAAATTTTGAGTCACGTGACCCAGCTATTTCGGGTACCAAACATGGCAAAACACATGATTTCGGCTATTTGCCAACAATTGGGCACTTCAGGTCAATAACCCTTCCAACAGTGCCTGATCTCAGGGTTATTACTGAATTCAGCTAGTAACTAATTTAACTAAAATAGTCATCTGAATAGAGTAAGGTAAATCTTGGCTAAACCAGATCCAATCGGTTGTCTGGTTGCAGCTGTCCTAATGATGAGCGCTGCCTTTCGATCACTGGCAGTCGCAATGTAAGGTGAGGCCTGGCATCAGCTTATGAAAGCAAGGTAAATACATATATACAATTAATTCTGGCTCTTGCTGAAATGGTGAGTAAGCAGGTGTGGTGCGCTGAGACAAATGACGTATGCACATGTAAGAGAAGGCGCACTGGTGGGGTAGTTGAGTTCTTCTGTTAGGGTGACACCCATGGGTCTGCTAGCTCGACTGTGCAGGCTCTCCTACAAGAAGGCGGTGGGGCACGTGCACATGATGGGGGGTTTGATGGATTTGATGTGATGGGTTAAACATAGATTAGTTGGCTAAAATAGGTGTTTCGCACCACTATTGTGGATGGAATACCTAAGAGAACTCAACTGAGGTCTCCTAGTATTTATTTTAGAGTTATATACTATGTTACATATATTGTAGTATGTTGCTACCAATGCGCGCATACATATTGATGCGTGTAAATAGAAAATTCCCATGCTGACAAATAATGCATGTATAGGCATTTGGTAGCGTATTTTGGTGAAATAAAATAAAATAAAATAAAATAAAATAAAATAAAATAAAATAAAAATAGTATTATGTAATAGGCATGTTAGGAGACTGTTTCCTAACAGTATAGCTGTGATATTGCTCGAAATTGGTGCAGAAGTCATTGAAAGTATTCCAAGTGTATATTCTGAGCTGTACAAAGTGTTCTAAGTTGATTGAAAATGTGAAAACTGATGTATTGGTGCTTGAACTGTGCTGGGGACCTATCACAGCCTGCATTTTGTCCACCAGGATAAACTTGGCATGGGTCTGGTAGTGTCATACCTTCCAAAAATCAACTGGACAATAGGCTTTCCATTGGATCTTGTAAACCTTAAATTGCAACATCTTGTCACAAAGCTGAAAGTTCTCCAGTATGTACCCGATTCAATTATTCACCATCTGTATTCATAGATTATTAGGTGATTGGTGTACCTCGACCTGTACACCCCTCAATCTTACCATGAAGCTCAAGGATACAGCCAATGCTTCAGCACTCAAGCTCTCATTCCAATGCAAAGCTATCTGAGATTATTACTTGTGCCAAACAGAACTTGAAGTTTCCACTATTGTGGATGGAATATCTAAGAGAACTCGACTGAGGTCCCCCAGGTGCATGTTTAACATTTATATACTATGTTACATGTATTGTAATATGTTGTTACTGACATGCACATACATGTGTGTACATATTGATGCATGTAAATATAAAATTCCCATGCTGACAAATGTAGCATTTGTAGGCATTTGGTAGCATGATTTGATGTAATAAAATAAAATGAAATAAAATAAAATAAAATAAAAATAGGCTGATCCTTAGCATCGTTGTCACAGAGAAGGTGCACTTAGTTTGTGGAGTTGATGCAGTATTGCCAGAGCATGGTGAATGCAGGTGAGATTAGAGTGGCAATGAAGGAGGAAGATCATTATTTTCTGCTTGCTGAGATGGCTGTTTTGTAGGTTTCGAACTCTGTTATGACCAGCAATGTAAGTGCACCCACCACCCATACACCTGCCTCATCACCACTGACTTCCCAAACAGCTCCAGAATGGCAATCAATGTATGAGGACAAATGTTGAAGGCCCAATGAACAATGACAAATGAAGACAGTGGACAATGGACAAGGATGACACAGTAAGTACCCACCCTATATGTCTGCCACATCGCCACTGACTACCTGTTAGGAACCAGTCTCCTAGCCTTCCTATTACATAACAATATTTTATTTTTATTTTATTTTTATTTTATTTCATTTTTATTTATTTTATTACATCAAATTATGCTACCAAATGCCTACAAATGCTATATTTGTCAGCATGGGAATTTCATATTTACACACATCAATATGTATGCGCACATCAGTAACAACATATTACAATATGTGTAACATAGTATATAAACTTAAAATATATACCTGGGGACCTCAGTTGAGTTTTCTTAGGTATTCCATCCACATTAGTGGTGCAAAAAGCCTTTTTCAGCCAACTCATCTATTTTAACTCCTCACATCAAATCCATCAAAACCCAACCCCCCATCACGTGCGTGTGCCCCACCGCCTTCTTGTAGGAGAGCCTGCATGGTCCAGCTAGCAGCTTAGTGGGTGTCGCCCTAACACTACCCCAATGATGATATCAACACAGCACCCACCCCCACCATTGCAAGCCACTACTCGCATGGGGGACCACAGGTGCCAACAACTACAGACAATGGTGGCCTAGATGTACAATGCCAACTACCAATATCAACCCAGCACCTGCCCCCACTGTTGTGAGCTACTACTTGCACAGGGAATCATGGGTGCTAGGCCTACATTTTAAAAGTAACAATGGCCCAGAGGTACAATACTGACTACCCCAATGGTGGACAAGGCCAACTATGATTGATGCTAATGATGGCCTTGCCCCCCCTTGCCCAAGCATGGGACAGATGGACAATGGGTGGCGAGGGACTAATAACAATCCTGGTATTAGTATTTCTGGTATGGAGTTCTACATGGTTATGGGATAACCAGGAGGTCGCATTGCAAGATGAAAGCAAAGAAAAGCTCAGGTCAGATTTGGCAAGAGACTAATAATGATCCTGGTATTGGTATTTTTGGTATGGACTTCTATGTGCTTATGGGATGACCAGGAGGTCACATTGCAAGATAGAAGCAAAAGAAAGCTCAGGTCAGATTCTCTCACCATATCAAGTGGAAAGAGGCTAATGATAGATAGTGGGGATGGATGGCACACTGACAACAGACTTTCCCATTTTGCTTTTCCCCTTGCACATTTTGCGGGGTAGGGGCATGTAGTTTAGGTTATCTTACTTTCTTATTGACATGCTTGCTTACAGGCCCCTGTTTGTGGGGGGTACTTATATAATTTTCTTTACAATTTGTACTACATACTCAGTTCTGACTGGTTCACAACTGGTCAGGACCAGTCTATTACTGAACCAGTTGTAAACTGGTTTAGCAACTGTAAGGCAACTGACCTGGACCAGTCTATACTGGTCTGGTTCTCAGTTGTGTAGAATTATAAAATGAGAACAACTGGTCCAGTTGCAGTTGCTCCTCAAGAGGGGCAAAAAACTGGACTGGACCAGAGTTTCAAACACTAGTTGTGCTCTTGCTCTTGCACACAAACACTGAGTCTCATTACACTATGTTTAGCTACACTTACAGTTTATTTGGCCCTGATCCCCTGCTGAAATATCAACTACTCTGGCTACTACTCACCTCCTCCCTTCATCTGTCTCTAAGCTTGAGCCTGCTGGCCTGAACTGGACAATCTTCAAGCTTCATTTCCAGGATGCACTTGATTCCAAGGGCTTCTGGGGCTATCTTGATGGCACCATTCCCTGTTCTACTGTTGCCTCTCCAGCTACTGCCACTGAAATGAAAGCTCTTACTCTCTGGAACAAGAATGAGTGCACTGTGAAATCATTTCCCACACAGAAGCTCCCCAACTCAGCATTGATCCTTGTGCACAGCCAGACACTCATGAAGGATAGATGGGTCACAATGGTGGTGGAATACTCAGAGAAGGGTACTTTGCCCAGACTAAACTTCATTCCAAGCTCTTGCAGTCCAAGTGCCCTGAAAAATTCAATGGTCAGGAGTTTTTTGATCAGCTTCATGTCAAACATGAAAAGTTTCCCACCATTGGTATTGCCATTAAGGAGAAGGATTATTGGTCAACAATCATCAGCTCTCTGTCCCCTGCCCTTGCCAACTTTGCCTCTAGTCTTGTTGCTGCTGCCCATGTCAATGAGCCGAAGAAGAAAGTTAAACCTGACACCCTTATTTCTATTATTGCTGAGGAGTATGAGTGTAATGCTAAATATTGCTCAAATCTCAGCAAGGCAATGAGAGGTGAAAGCCAAGATGAAACCTTAGCTGTTACTCCTGGGAAAGGCAAGTCAAAGAAACCTCAGGGTGTGTGCTGGAGCTGTGGAGAGGCTGGAACTGTGGAGAGAAAGGCCACTTCAAGGACAAGTGTGACAAGCCCCTGAAGCAATCAAGTGGTGAAAAGGACACCTTGTCGAAGAAGAGTGGGACAGATTTTGATTCTGAGTCAGAGGCAACATTTTTCATGTTGCCAGGCACTAACTTTGATGTGGACTCCATGCCTGACTTGCAGGCCATATCTGATTCTTTGGAGGGATAGGTGTGGGAGATATATCTGATGGTAAAGATGATTGGTTTTTGGAGGTGGCTGAGGATGAGATTGTTGATCACAATTGGTTTTCTGAGGAGTTATCTGAAGCCAATTGTTGCAAGTGCAGCTCACTTATCAGTGTTGACTCGTACTCAGAAAGTGTTGCTGAGTGTAGCACATGTTGGTGGTTGCAATTATCCTGTGAACTCACCTCATGCCAAGATATATGATTCTGGAACCTCTCAACACCTTTCCACTTATTGAATCAATATCAAAAACTTCACTACAATTTCCCCAAAACCTTTAAAGGCTGCAAATAAACATGGTTTCTCAGTGGGTTGGAAAGGGGGAGTTCGTGGTTGACATACTGAATGGTGCTGTCAGTTCTGATTTGTGACTCACTGAAGTGTTGTATTCTCCTGAGGTGGGGTCCACACTTGTTTCTGTTGGCCATCTGAATAATATGGGCTTCAATGTAATCTTTGGAGGTGGGAAGTGTGTCATAATGCAGCCAGATGGGAAGAGAGTTGGTGAAGTCCCAAAGAATAGTTGTGGACTGTATAGTGTTGACCATGAGCCAGAATCTGCCTGTGTAGCAGAAAAGGTACTCACATTGGATTGATTGCACTGTTGCCTTGGGCATATATCCCAGAATGCAGCAAAGAAGCTTGTCCAGAATGGTTTCATCAAAGGTCTTTGACTTAAGACCACAGCATCAGGTAAAGATTTCTTTTGCAAGTCTTGTGTCTATGTGAAGGCTACTCAGAAGCCAGTTGTGAAGATCCAAAAAGGAGAGCATGTGATGGAGTTTGGAGCCAAAGTTCACTCTGATTTGTGGGGACCAGCTCTGGTGGCTATGAAAGGTGGGAGGCATTATTATTATCAGAGTTTAAGATTGGTACTACCAAGGTCAGGACTTGGTCAGGAATACACTGGACTGCCAGTCAGACCTGGTCGTTGGTGGTCGGAGGGGTTCAGGGGTTTCAGGCAGAATCCACTGGGCTGTAGTGTGCCAGGTGAAAGGGGCCAGAGAGCACTTAGCTTCAACTTATAAGAAGTTGCACTCTTCTCCTTGTCAGTTGTCCAGTTTCAGGTGGATTGAATGTGGATGTCTGGCAGGCTTCCAGATGGAGGGCGAGGATAGAATAAGCAGAGGTTATAGAGTGAAATGAAGTTGAGAGGATCTAAAGAGATTAAGAGTTAAGTCAAGATTAAGTTGGGGATGATTCAAGGAATAATATTAGGCTTGAGGATTAATGGATGATACAAAGGCAAGGTACAAATTGTACAATGTAATAGACAATGCAATTTGCAAACTGGAAACTAAGGCTAAGCTATGGGCACTTAAATATTGAGGGCTGGAAGAATAACAGAAAATGCAGAAGTTTACTAACAGGTCTTGGTAAGTGTCCATGACCAGAATTGGTAAGATTGTATTAGAAATAAAGTGAATAAGCAAATGATTAGTATGGCATGTGACAACTTGTCTGATGATTAAAAGTACTGTGGCCAGAATGCTGATGGACAAGGTCGGAAAAGAGTGGGAAAGGAATTGGGGATTGTTGGGAATCCAATCGAGTGAAACAGGTCTTGACAATTATATTACATTTGTTGATGATTCAATTTGTTTTACTGACCTTCATCTTCTTGCCAAGAAATCTGATGCTTCCAATCTCTACAAAGAGTTTGAGGCCTGGTGTGAGATGCAGATGAAGAAATCTGTCAAGGTTTTGCACTCAGATCATGGTGGTCAATACATGGGGAAGGAATTTGTGCTGTATCTGAAGTCTAAAGGTACCAAGCAAAAACTCACAGTTTACAACACACCATAGGAGAATGGAGTTGCAGAGCCTCAAAATTGCATGATAATGGAGTGCATTCAAGTGCTGCTACATGCAAGTGGTCACCCAAGGATGCTGTGGGGTGAGGCTGCATGTCATGTTGTTTGGTTGATGAACTGCACATTGACAAAGGCAGTTGCAAGTAAAACCCCTTTTGAGGCAACCTTTGGGAGGAAACCAGACCTGGGGAATGTTTATGAGTGGGGTGAAAAGTGTTGGGTGTGCATTGAAGTTGGGGACAAACTTGGTGGCCATGTGAGGGAAGGTCATTGGATTGGCATTGATGACAAGAGCAATGGGTGCCATGTGTGTTGGCCTGACAGTCGAACTGCAACCACAAAATGCAATGTATACTTTGACAAGACATGTGTGTCAGCAGAACATTTTGAGGGGGAGGATTTGGACTTTGTTGAGTCATTCTCTAACTCACTCACCTCAGCACCATCAACTTCAACAATGTCTTCCTCCACCACTCCAACTTCTGCACCTCCTCAGCCTGAAACACCTCCCAAAGATGAAGTTCCTGCTAAGCACATCTGAAACCCCAGCCAGCAGATTCAGGATATCCTCTCTGGTCATGGAGTCACCTCTGCATGACCTTCTGATCCCCAGTTCTCATCAGGCCAAGTTTGAGGAGGAGAATGCAATGGATTGGATGGTGGCAGCAGACTTTTCTGAGGAGTATGCAATGGTGGCAGACACTAGAGATGTCGAGGCTTTGGAGCCAAGGTCTTTGGCTGAAGCAAAGCACCATCCTGACTGCCCACTATAAGAGAAATTTATCTATGAAGAATTGGCAACCTTAAAAGAGATGGGGACCTATGAGCCTGTTCAACTGCTGTGGAGGCAAACATTGTCAGTTTGAAATGGGTTTTTTGAGCCAAAAAGGATGCAGCCAGAAATGTTGTCCACTACAAATGTCATATCATCACCCAAGGTTTCTCTCAAGTCCCCAGTGTTGACTACTTTGACACCATTGCTCCTGTTGTGAAACTCATCTCCATCTGCACTGTTCTTGCCATGGCTGCCCATTTGGATCTCAAACTTCATTAAATTGACATCAAAGGTGCCCATTTGAATGGCAAACTTACCTTGCATGAACAGATCTACATGAAGCAACCTCCAGTTATCTAGCTCCCAACTCCACCAGCCAAGTCTGGCACCATTGCAAAACCCTTTACAGCCTCAAACAGTCTGGACATCATATGTCTAAGGAATGATATCTGAAAGCATTATCACAGCATTAAATGTGAAATGAACCTATCATCATGCCCTCTCTTTGGCTTGGGCATGACTTCTGCTTTCACTTTGCATCCTGGCTACACCACAGCTGTGTCTTGTGCCCTGTCATCATCTTCCAGTGGTTTCATACTCTGTCATTCTCTGTTTAGCTTCTACCCCATGAGCCAAGGTTGTTGAAAGGGATGCTGTGGAAGTGTATTATACTGTTCTACAGCAATATTCAGTTGATTTAACTTATCTTCCTTCTTCATGTTTTGGCATGTTACTGAAGGCACCTTTGGACATATCAATTTTGTGAACAATTTGCATCTCAGGTGCAATGCCACCTTCCCATATGACATGTCCAATTGTACATGTACTTACATTGTTCCTGATCTTTAGCCCAAACCTCAGCCTATGACATAACTATTTCATTATTTAACTTCTCAACTGGCACATTGAGAGTCTGCAGGTGTTAGAATGACACCCAGTATCTGTTACGAGAAAGGACTAGGTGCAACGAGGAGGGGGGCAGTACTTTTTCTCATGTTATTGTTCCAGTTCATCTATTGTCTTATTGTCTTCTACATGCTTATTGTCTCACATCGTTATTGTTCCATACACAAGCCTTCACCACACATCGCTAGTCCTGGCAAACCACACTCCCACATTATTATACTAACCATGGAATGCTCACCATTCTTCTCACTTGTTATTGTTCTTATTGTCTTTTACTAGTTTACAAATATAGTTACATTCTCGCATTTGTAGTATTTAATCTGCAATGCAAAGACCAGGCAAGCTCAGCTTGACCTGGTCATTTCTACACTCTTAACTTGATCTTCAGTCATTCTCAACTGTTGCTTACAATGATAGGTCCACTGTGCACTCTAAGGTCTGGAGAAGATTCCCAATTGTATTGAGACAGTACAACAAATGCTCTGAACCACTATAAATGCCACAAAATCAATTTTGAACACTTTTCAAACAACTTTGCATGATTTTGAATAGCTTCGAACGATTTTGCGACACTTCAAATGCTCTTGAATGACTTTGCACTACTTAGAATGACATTGGCTGCCATAGGGATATTCTAAAACCCTTTTGACACACACAAAACATCCGGCATGAGCCACTGCATTGCATATCGAACACTACTGGATACAAGGAGAGACGATAAAAGAATTAGAATATGATAATAGTGGTTTTGGGGTTTCAATGATCTATTGAAACAACAGGAGGAGTACTCTTACTATATGGCAACACCATATGTTTCATTTATCATCATTTCTCATTTGTTTTATGTTTTACAATACCTTTATTGCTATGCATCCTGCCTTGTATTCTACACTTGTTATATTTCCTTTTTAGTACTTACCTAGACTTGTACTAGTTACTTAGAACAACAGAGAATACGTTACCCTCTCCACTATCATCAAATTTAAGAGCAGTTCTCTTGAGTCTTAGCCTCTCATCGTACCTCTAAGTTCTGCAAAATATTGCAAACTTCTTCAAACTATCGTATTCGCTCTCAACTTATTGCCTATTGCCTATCGCCATTGAAAACCACTTCTTATTTGCTATATTTGTTTTTCGACATATCTTGTCACCAGTATGACATCTCCAAACTTCTTCAGAACTATTTTGAACATCTTTGAACTACTTCGCACCTGCTTCGAACTATTTTACACATCTTCAAACCTATTTCGAACCTCACTCAAACAACTTTGTATGCTTTTACAGACTATTCGCACCATTCCTTATCATTTCACCTCACTGAAAACAACATTTGGAAATAAGTGGTGATATTTAGTACCAACTCACACCCATCCTCTAGCCTGCATGTTTTTGTTAGGTTTCCAGGTTGAGTATCATCAATGAGCGACAGCAAATTTGAATTATGAAACATTGAAGAAGAGCTTTTGATCTTAACAAAAGGTCAAGCTCATCTACTCTGCTGACAAATCTAAAGTCTAGGCAGCCACCACCAACAAATGACAAACATGACTCTTACAAGAATCAGACACCACACACAATGGCAGCATCTTCTACCCCCATTGTTCCTGAAACATCTGCGGTGCCTGCCCAATTAGCAGAAATAAAGATGAGAGCATCCACTGACTTCTTGGGTGACCAATCGAAGACTATGCTCTTTCTCTTAGACTGTGGAGCATATGTGGATGCCAACCCTCAGGTGTTTGAAGATGATTGATGAAAGATCCTGTTTATGCTTTCATACATGAACAGGGGAACAGCAGGGCCATGGAAACAGGCCTACTTGGAAGAATGATATATTGAAATGAAATCCTGGGACTCATTCCAGGAATTCATTGTGAAGGTTTGAGCAGCCTTTTCACTGATTGATGATGCAGGAAATGCATGAACATGACTCAGAGTGCTCACACAAGGGGTGAAGGGAGTTGACGAGTATATTGCCCAGTTTAAAACACTGGCATACCTGTTAGGAAACAGTCTCCTAGCATCCCTACTACATAATAATATTTTATTTTTATTTTATTTTATTACATCAAAATATGCTACCAAATGCCTACAAGCACTGTATTTATCAGTGTGAGAATTTTCTATTTACACACATCAATATGTATGCGCATGTATGCATGTGTCAGTAGCAACATATTACAATACATATAACATAGTATATAAACATTAAATATATACCTGGGGACCTCAGTTGAGTTCTCTTAGGTATTCCATCCACATTTGTGGTGCAAAAAGCCTATTTCAGCCAACTCATCTAAAAATAACCCCTCACATCAAATCCATCAAACCCCCCATCATGCGCGTGTGCCCCACTGCCTTCTTGTAGGAGAGCCCGCATGGTCCAGCTAGCAGAACAGTGGATGTTGCCCTAACAGAAGAACTCAACTACCCTATCAGTGTGCCTTCTCTTACACATGCATATGTCATTGTTTCAGTGCACCACAACTGCTTACTCACCATTTCAGCAAGAGCCAGAAGTAATTGTATATATGTATTTACCTTGCTTTCATAAGCTGATGCCAGGCCTTGCCTTATATTGTGACTACCAGTGATCGAGAGGCAGCACTCATCATTACGACAGCTGCAACCAGACAACCAATCAGATCTGGTTTAGTTGAGATTTACCTTACTCTATTTGGATGACTATTTTAGTTAAATTAGTTACTAGCTGAATTCAGTAATAACCCTGAGATCAGGCACTGTTGGAAGGGTTATTTATCTGAAGTGCCCAATTGTTGACAAATAGCCGAAATCATGTGTTTTGCCATGTTTGGTACCTGAATTGCCAAATCACATGACTTGAAATTTTGTGAAAAAATTCTGAAGCTGAAGAAGTGACTCAGCCAAAGAAGTGACTCATCACAGCTTATGTCATTATGTCAGAACAATCAACTTGGAATCCTGGTTACAATCCTGTTCCCATGCCAGCTCTAGAAGCCAAAATTGATGTGCTTACAGAACAAATCTCCCAGTTAGTGTCAGTATTGGCAGCATCACAGCCCAAACAAGCAGAAACAAAACCAGAGACAGTGGAAGATAAAGATGATGAGATGGAGGAGATGGTGAAGTAGATGTCTCAGGATGATGTGCATGCAGAAGAGAGATCTGAGAGTGGAAAAACACATTTACCTAAATATGTGCCCCCGCAAATTTTTGATGGTACCATGGAGAATACAAAATCCTTCATCAGTGGGAGAAAGCCCGAGTTTCGTACATCCAAGTCTAGGATTATGTTTGCTCTCTCATACATCTAGGGGGGGAAAGCACAGTTCTGGAGAAATGAAGCTATTAATCAAATTGCCATGGGATATAAACTGTTTGCAACCTTCAGGGAATTGTTGGAGAGACTGGAGGCACAGTTTGGAGATCCTAATCCAAAGGCAATGGTAAACACTAAATTAAAAACCATCCACCAAGGTTCTCTAATGGCAGACAAATTTTTTTGCAGTTCAAAGCAGAAGCATCACAGATGGATATGGGAGTAGCTGCATTGGTAGAATTTTTGAAGCAAGATTAAATCCCTCTTTATTCAAGTCTATCTATCAACTACATTCTATGCTGGAAAGGTTGGATGAGTGGTATAATTGGGCAATGCATTTTGATTGGCAATATTGACAGGAAGAGGCAGAGTCAAAATTGATGTATGGGAATGCCAGATTTGGAAAGTCATCAGGAGGAAAGTCTGAGAAAGGAAGGATGCCTCAGGTACAAACACTGAGGGCACAGCCACCAGCCATGGCAGTGACACCTATTGTTAATGTTGATCAAGTAGGGAGATGAGCTCCACATAAATGTTTGAATTGTGGGTAATTAGGGCATATTGCTAGGAATTGTAGGCAGAAAAGGAAGATTAGGGAAGTGACAATTGGGGAAGTGAAGTTGGAGGAAGATAAGCAGAAGAATTTTGTGGAAGAGTCCCAGTGAAGGTTTCCCCATTGGTGACCCAGAATCATTATAATGTATTAGTATCCAAGGAAACCCAGAGTGAACCTGAAAGAGAAATCGAATAGTACAACCATTATCACTTATGCAATAAAGAAAAATTTCCAGCCTTATTTCCAAAATTCTTTATTCGCTCTGCATGGATAGAACCTGAAATCAGCTTGACAGTAGGATTGAAGACAGTGGACACACATGCAGCAATTAATGTGGAGGTGTTGCTTGACAGTGGTGCTACCGAATTATTCATTAATTGATCCTTAATTACTGAAAATGGTATTTGCACATGTAAACTGCTACAACCTATAATAGTGTACAATATTGATGGTATGATCAATTGTGGAGGAACCATTAAGAAGAAGGTGACAATAATACAAGTATCAGGATCATCAGGAATGAGCTGTATTTGAGGTGTGCGACCTTGGGAAAACCAGTCTGATAATTGGATGTCCATGGTTATGAAAGCATAACCTGGAAATTGATTGGAAACTTGGAAGGTACACATGACTCATTGTCCTAAAGAATGGAATGTGTATGAGAGGAAGGTAAAAAAGGAGAAGAAGGAAGAGAAAGAGAAAGAACATTTGAGGAAGTATTCTGTTACAATGGAGGAAGTGGAGAATAAGGATATGCCAAACAGGGAAGTTCCAATCATGACCAGTAAGGAAGAACAGAAGCA
This sequence comes from Tricholoma bakamatsutake, assembly GCA_029959215.1. Taxonomy (NCBI): domain Eukaryota; kingdom Fungi; phylum Basidiomycota; class Agaricomycetes; order Agaricales; family Tricholomataceae; genus Tricholoma; species Tricholoma bakamatsutake. The sequence continues at coordinate 220,067 of CP114860.1, forward strand.
AACCTTTAGGGAAATTTGTGGAGGACAGTCATGGGATAAAAATGCTGTGAAAGTGGCGCAGCCAGTGGAGGAGTGGGTGCTGAAAGCCTTCCATAAATATTTGTCAGTTTTTCAGAAAAGGAATCAGAGTGGATGCCAGTGTGAAAGCCATGGGATCATGCAATTGAGATGAAGCCAGGATTTGTGCTGAAGAAGTCAAAAGTCTATCCATTATATCCAAAGGAACAAGAAGAAGTGGATGAATTCCTTAATGACCAATTGCGCAAGGGATACATATGACCTTTGAAATCACTGCAGACATCACCAGTATTCTTTGTACTGAAAAAAGATCAGAAAAAGAGAATGTGTACAGATTATAGGTATTTGAATGAGTGTCCAGTGAAGAATGCATACCCTTTGCCATTGATCTCACAGATAATTGACAAGGTGGGAAAGGCCAAGGTTTTTACAAAATTGGATTTATGCTGGGGGTACAACAATGTACAAATAAAGAAAGGAGATCAGTGGAAGGCTGCATTTGCCACACATTGAGGATCCTTTGAGCCACTTGTCATGTTTTTTGGGATGACCAATAGTCCCCCAACTTTCCAAAATATGATGAAGGATATTTTCAAGGACATAATAGATGAAGGCATGGTAATAATATTCATTGACAACATTTTGGTATTCATGGAGGATAAAGAAAATTATGAGGTGATAGTGCAGGAGGTATTAAGAAGATTGGCAGAGAATGATTTATTCATTAAACTGGAGAAGTGTGCATTTGGGGCAAGTGAGATCAAGTTCTTGAGATTAATGATTGGTCCTTATGGAATCAAGATGAATCCTATCAAGGTACAGGCAATTGTTGATTGGCCCATGCCTACCTGTATCAAGGAAGTTCAGGCTTTTTTGGGACTCGCAAATTTTTATCATTGCTTTGTTCATAGTTTTTCCAAAATTGCCACACCCTTACACAACCTTATGCAAAGGGAGTAGTGTGGAGATGGGGAGAACAACAGCAGATGGCATTTGAGGAGTTGAAGAGAAAGTTTGTGGAAGAGCCAATATTAGCCCCAGTAGATTTCATAAGTCCCTTACAAGTGGAATCAGATGCATCTGACTTTGCTAACTGGAGTGGTATTATCAATGTTATGTGAAGATGACAAATGGCATCCTTGTGCATATTTGTCTCGAGGGTTGAATGATGTGGAGAGGAATTATGATGTTCATGACAAAGAGATGTTGGGAATAATATGAGCATTGGAAGCCTGGAGACATTATTTGGAGGAATGTATGCAACTGATCAAAATCTGGACAGACCATCAAAATCTGCAGTACTTCATGTCCACTAAAAAGCTTAACTGTCGACAAGCATGTTGGGCATTATTCCTATTGCATTTTAATTTTCACTTAGTCCACAAAGCAGGAAGCTTGATGAGGAAAGCAGATGCATTATCCAGACATACAGATCATAAAAGGAGGTGGAGGAGGACAATAAAAATATTACCCTACTCAAATCTGAATACTTTCGTATTTGCCCTATGCATCAAGGGCATCTATTGGTGGATAGCTCAGAGATGGAAATGTTGTTTAAAATTAGACAATGTTCAGAGGTGGATGATGAAGTGGTGAAAGCTGTGAAAGCTTTGAGGGGAGAGAAGAAAGGTAATATTAAAGGAGATGAATGGATTGAAGAACAAGGGTTAATGTTGTTCAGAGGAAAGGTATATGTACCGAAGGATCCAGATTTATGAAGGGAGATCGTACAGTTACTTTCAAAACTTTTTGAACTATTTTGGACATCCTTGACCTTCCTCAAAACAACTTCGAACATCTTCAAACCCCTTTGAACATCTTTCAAACCTTTTTCAAGCCTTTTCGTATGCTCCTGAGTCCATTCGCAACACATCTCACCATTTTATGCTTCTGACCACAACCTTTGGGTGACAGTGGTGATATTTAGTACCAATTTAGTACCAACTTGCACCCCTCCTCTAGCCTGTGTTATACTCCTTAGACCTTTTAACAGGTTTTTGTTAGGTTTCCAGGTTGACCATTATCAACAGTTATCTCCAATCAAAGATCACAATTTGCTTCTGCATTTATGTGAGAGTTAAACAACATATTGGGAATTCAAATCAGGTTATCTATGGCATATCACCCACAAACTGATGGGCAGATGGAGAGAATGAATCAGGAGTTAAAGCAGTACCTATGCATGTTTGTCAACTACTGACAAACTGACTGGCTCTAATGGTTGGCAATTGCCAAATTTTCTCACAATAATAAATTCCATTTGGCTACTCGCATGTCACCCTTCTCTGCTAACTATGAGTATTATCCCCAAATGGAAATAGAACCTCGAAGGGAAAGCAAGATACATTCAGTAGAAGACTTTGTATCTAAAATGTGAAAGGTACAGGAGAAAGCAGAAGCAGCATTGATGAAAGCACATGATGATATGATGCAACATATAGATAGTACTCGAGCCATTGCTCCAGAGTACAAAGTTGGTGACTTGGGATGGCTAAGTACCAAGGATCTAAATGTTCCATGACCTTCAAGAAAACTTACAGAGAAGCAAGTTGGCCCATATGCAATTTCTAAAATAATTTCGCCCAATGCAGTAGTGTTAAAATTACCTCAATCATTCAAGATTGATCTTGAAATTAACATTTCCTGCTTATGCCCTTGCCCACCCACTATTCCTGGTCAACAAACTACTCTGCAACCTCCAATAATGGTAGAAGGTGCTCCAGAATATGTAGTGGAAGAGGTTTTAGACTCATGTCTTCGACAAAATAAATTGGAGTTCTTAATCAACTGGAAGAACTACACTGACAAAAATAACTCATGGGAACCCAAAAAAAATTGTAAGCGAGCGCATAATACAATCGCCCAATTCTTTAAATGTAATCCAAATGCTCCGCATCGCATTGCTAGAATGGTGTATGAGGGGATGAATTTCTGGCCTTACCAAAATTTCACAGAGGAGACAGATACAATATTTTCTCACCTGGAAGTCAAGGCATAAAAGGGGGGTAATGTTAGGAAACAGTCTCCTAACATGCCTATTACATAATAATATTTTATTTTTATTTTATTTTATTTTATTACATCAAAATATGCTACCAAACACCTACAAATGCAATATTTGTCAGCATGGGAATTTTGAATTTACATGCATCAATATGTACACACATGTACATACACATCAGTAGCAACATAGTACAATATGTGTAACATAGTATATAAACTTAAAATATATACTTGGCCTCAGTTGAGTTCTCTTATGTATTCCATCCACATTTGTGGTGCGAAATGCCTATTTCAGCCAACTGATCTATTTTTAACCCATCACATCAAAACCATCAAAACCCCCCATCACATGCGTGCATCCCACCACCTTCTTGTAGGAGAGCCCGCACAGTCCAGCTAGCAGAATAGTGGGTGTTGCCCTAACACCCACTCCTATGATGATCAGCACCTTCTCCGCCATTGATGATACTCAACCTGGAAACCCAAACAAAACCTACTAAATGGCTTCAGATGGTATAACACAAGTCAGAGGAAGGGTGTGAGTGGTACTAAATATCACCGCTAAGACCAAAACATAATGTTTAGTAATGTGAAATAGTAAGAGCTGTGGCGAATAGTCTGTATAGGCATACGAAGGTGTTCGAAAGAGTTCGAAAGAGGTTTGAATATGTGTGAAGGAGTTCAAAAAAGGTTTGAAAAGGTTTGAAGTCATGCAAAGTAGTCCGAAGTAGGTTTGAAGAGGTTTGAAGAGGTTTGAGGTTTATCGAGGAGCAAATATAATGAATGTAAAGCATTTTTTGAATGGTGATAGGCAATGTGCAATAACATGAGAAGCGAATACGATAGTTTTGAGGAAGTTCATGAAATTTCATGGAACTTAGAGATACGATGCAAAGATATGACTCAAGAGATCAACTCTTAAATCTGACGATAAGCAAGAGGGTAACTTGTGCTGTTCCCCATTGATTGTTCTATTATTCCCCGTTCTAACTAACTAATACAAGTCTATATACAAAATGAGGAGATAGTACTAAAAAGGAAATAAGAACATGTGTAAAACATGAGGCAAATATATCAAACAATGAGGACTTGTAGATCATAAAACAAATGAGAAATAATAAATGATACAACATATAGTGTTCCCATATAGTAAAAGTACTTCAATATATCAATGAAACACAAAAATGCACTTATCGCATTCTACCTCTCTTGTACTCTCTCCTCGTGTCCAGTAGTGCTTGATATGCAATGGAATAACTTATTCCAGATATGCAGCATGCATGTATCAAAAGTGTTTCAAGACAACTATACGGTGGCCAATATCGTTCGAAATGCTGCGAAGTCATTCGAAGTGTCATGAAATAGTTCAAAAGTGTTCAAAATAGTTTGAAGTTGTCCGAAATAGTGTGAAATAGTGCGAGAATGATTCGACATCAATTTCGTGGCATTCGTAGTGATTTGGAGTGCATGTCATAATGTGTCGATATGAGTGGAAATGTTCTCCAGACTTTAAAGCACGTAGTGGACCTATCATCATATTCTAAGTTTCTTGTAGTCTCTCCTTGTGTCTGGTAGTGCTTGATATGCGACGAATAGTTTGTTCCAAATGTGCAGCATGCATAGAAAGTGTTTCAAGACAGCTATATGGCAGCTGAAGTCATTTGAAGTGCTGCGAAGTCATTCAAAGTGTTGCGAAATGTTGCAAAATGGTTCAAAGTAGTTCAAAGTCATCTGAAATAGTGCAAAACTAATCAAAAAGTGTTCGAAGTCAATTTCATGGCATTCATAGTGATTCAGAGTGCATGTCATAATGTGTCGATATGAGTGGAAAGCTTCTCCAGACCTTAGTGTGCGCAGTGGACCTATCACTGTCACCAAGGAAGAGACCATGCCTGCATTCGATCCGATGTGGACGAATCAGCCTTAATTTCAGGTGGACCTTAAAATCATGGAGAAGAGCTAATGTTATGAGAAAGGACTAGGTGCAACGAGAAGGGGGGCAGTACTTTTTCTTATGTTATTGTTCTAGTTCATCTATTGTCTTATTGTCTTCTACATGCTTATTGTCTCACATCGTTATTGTTTCATACACGAGCCTTCACCATGCATCGCTAGTCCTGACAAACTACACTCCCACATTAATATACTAACCATGGAATGCTCACCATTCTTCTCACTCATTATTGTTTTTATTGTCTTTTACTAGTTTACAAATATAGTTACATTCTTGCATTTGTAGTATTTAATCTGCAATGCAAAGACCAGGCAAGCTCAGCTTGACCTGGTCATTCCTATGCTCTTAACTTGATCTTCAGTCATTCTCAACTGTTGCTTATGAGTGACAGCAAATTTGAATTACGAAACATTGAAGAAGAGCTTTTGATCTTAACACTATCTGCTAGCTAAGACCATGTAAGTTCTCTCTACAAGAAGGGGGTGGAATGCACACATGTGATGGGGAAATTAATGGTTTTGATGTGTTATTAATAGGTGAGTTGGTTAAGAAAGGTGTTTCACACCACAAGTGTAGGTGGAATACCTAAGAGAACACAACTGAGGTCCCCTAGGTGTATATTTAGGGTTTATATACTATGTTACATATATTGTACAGTGTTGTTACTGACGCACTCATATATGCATGTAGATATTGATGTGTGTGAAGTAAAATTCTCATGCTATCAAAGTGTAGCGTCTTTCAGCGTAATGTAGTGTAATTCAACATAATAAAATAAATTTTTATTAGGTGATGGGGCTATTTCCTAACAGTTTGGCTTCTACACAACTGTTCTCCCAAAACAAAGTTGGAGAAGACCATTTTTTGTACTTCTGATTAATTTCTTGGGAGTAGAATTTTTGTTCAGTTTCTTAATGTCGATATCTTGAGGTAGACAAGGCTATATTGGACGAATGATGCCATTTAAAAAAACTCTCCCAAGACTTTTCATTTTCACTAATAGAAACATTTGTCCTTCATACAGGATATCTAATTCTTGCTGTGGAATGCGATCCACATGTACCATTCACTGCAAGGATCGGAGTTTTAATTTGCAAGGAATTGAAAGTGAAATATTTTCCGAAGTCACATGATCTCTCACGTGACATGTTCGGGTTTGAGCTGGAGCTGCTCGATAAACACAAGTTGGGCCTCTCATATTTGAGAACAATCATCGCGCCTCTTGGCTCCTATAGGTGGCACCCTATAGGTAACGCGCAGACTGGATTATTCGAATCTTCATCGATACATTGGCCAGTCACGTGTTACGCTAATCTTGCTTCTGATTCTGAATCTTCATTGGCATGCCATCTAAAAAGAACACGACGACACCACCAAATCCACCTCTTGCTCCAGAAGAACCAGAAGGACCACCACCACCACCAACTCTACCAGTCCAAGTTCTATATTGCGAAGGTTTCCTTGCGCCTATCCTTAAATACCATGACACTTTTTGATTTCTGTTTCTTTTTTTTACAAACAAGTCTGCACGTCTCCACCTGAATACTGCGAATTTGGATCAAGTTTGACGAAATGTAAGGAATGGCTTCATGAGATGTACCCTGATCTCTATGAAAAGTATTATTCCGAAGGTGAATGTCCACGTTATGCAGACAGAATACGGTTCATTTGCGTTGATACTGTTACACGCTGCTAGAAGCTCTCAGTGCCAAGGTTGGGACGCTCAGTTTAGAAGCGCAAGCAAGGCTTGAGAAGGATACGGCGAAGAAAGAGCTCAAGGCAGAGGCAAAAGCGGATGCAGCACTGAAGAAAAAGCTCGCTTCCCAAGTTCGTCCCCTTTATTATCGTTGCTGGCAGGTTGTTTAGTAACGTCACTCACCATTCTCATTTCGTTCGGACAGGTCGTTATCCAAAGAATAGAACGGAATAAGCGAAAACACGTTACTTCTGTTATGGGGCTAGAAGCTTTTGGGATCGATCTGAAGAAAGCTGCGAAACAGTTTTCTTCAAAATTTGCAACTGGCGCCTCGGTTACGAAAAATCCTCAAGGACAGGAGGAGATTGTCGTGCAAGGAGATGTTAGTGATGAGATCGTTGATATGATCGAAGACGAGGTGGGTCTGTTGAAGGGTATTCCAGCGAATTGTGTCAAGGTTGTAGAAGAGAAGAAGAAGAAAGGGGCTGAGTGAGTAATTGTGACCTGTATGTAGAGTTCTAATGTACTGCATTTGAACCATCAGCATATGTTGCATTGTTGGGAGATTGAGAACGGAACATCAAGACAAAGTCCAACAACGCTTGTTACAGATCAGTGGGCTCGAAACTCATGTTCGTCAGCCTCCACGATCAGTATCTAACATCTTGTGACGAAAACATAACTGGTGCAGACCCTTCTCATTCTACCAGCGAAACCCTCAAATGACTCATCTCCATGTTACCATCTTACCCCCCAGAATCGTTAAATAACTATGGAATCGCCGTTGACACCGAGAGAAATACACCATGTGCCCCAGTGACAACATGGTAATTACGGTATGATGTACTAATATAGTTCTGATGCATCAGACCGTCTACTTTTCACAAAGCCTCCTCTTGTCCTGGTTTTCCCAACACGGTTTCCTTCTAGTCATCCGACTCAAGCTTTTATATATGACCTCTGCCTGGATTGCTGGAGTATATGATACTCAGTTCGCCCTCTAGTATATTGCTCATATTGGTGGATGTCCCTCTGATCATGTGACCACGTAACTCTAGGTATAAACAAGCTGTACTCCTCAGTATGGTGTCTAGAGGCACGCTCAGACTAAACGTACAGTCTTAACCAAGGCGGCGTCTCCACAGAACATAGAGGGCAACGCGGTATAAAAATCGGTGAAAATGGGACGCAGATTTGTCTGGCGCAGCATCGCAGCTCCACCGAAAGGATCCCGTTTTCAGAAGCGAGAACCCTTAATCATCATCAATCCTAGTGATAAGCCGTATATTTACAGACCATCTTCATATGCAGTGTAACATATATAACATATGGACGGGATTACAAGTGTAAGGGTGTGCAATACGGTGACCCTTAGACTAACCGTACTGATGGCGGTGAGGCACTCCTGATCCCAAAGAAATTGTTTGAAAGTTCCAGAGCAGCTAAGGATGACAGCCCTATTATCGAAGAGCCTCGTACCCAACCGTGCTAGCTCAATGATGTCTGCAACAGATAGCAACAACTTATGCACAGTGGTCGGAATCCCCTGTAGGATATTCCAAGGATATTCGCCGACTTGTATGGCGTCGATAAGATCTTGCGTAACAGTAATGTGGGCGTGGAACCATTGAACCAACCACTGTAGTAATGCCGGGAATGGTCTGAGGCTGTCGACCAAAACTCTGCAGACGCAAATTATTAGATTGAAAGGCGGCAATCACTTCCACGATTGGCTGCGGTTTGGGATTCTTCGATTCCATGTGTCTTTTTGTCCTCCTCCACGAAGAGTATGTAGGATCCAGTCGATCACACAAACATCGGCTTTTCCGTCCCACAAATAAAGAAGGAAATGTATTTTCTCTGATGAATATAACGATTATCAGGAACATCGTACTGAAGCATGGACAGGGAGATTGGCAGGAAAAATCATCAACAGCAGATTCTTTCCCATGAGGAATCGCCATCACCTCGACCAGATAGTAGAAGAACATTCGGTCAATCGTGTCTTATGGGACACTTTTCGTTGAATCACTTGATGGGATGTCCGAAGAAAGTAGCGACATCCCGGAGGGCGACGACGATAGTATTGTTGGCATTGATTTCGTTTATCGCCTAGTCAAATCCTGGCTTGGCGGATCAAACGATATCAGCCATTCAATGGGGCTGTCCAACATAAGTATATCAGCATAAGTATATCGGTCATACAAGAACCCAATCATGAAAAAAAGCGTACTAAGAGAAAGTTGGACAGTACACAGATAGCGCATAAGCGCGAGCACCGTCACGGTGACATTCACAGCACATTCGGCGCTCTGAGCTTCCTAGGCCACGGATACCTTTCTCCGATTCTCCTTCTCTGGGGATAGTAATTATTGTAATGAAATTCTGTTGGTAGAAACACTGCATGGTTGTGTTGCAGCAGCACAGCTTCACACAGTAGTGTACATAGGTTCACTTACCACTTACCTTGTTGGTTGGATTAGCTTGCTAGTAACTAGAGGGGTAGAACACTCTCTGTATTGTTGAATGTATTTCCTCAATGACACCTTTGCCTTCCCTATAAATCAACAAACGGTACCACAGAAGATCCTTCGAAACAACCCATAAATACATCAAGATCCCTTACCCGTCAGCAGGCTTAACACCAACTTTACGATGTTCAGGTATCTCCGCATCCTTCGGCTTATCTTTGTCCACAGCCTCACCGATATATGATGGGAATCTACGGGAAACGTAACCTCAGCAGTTTTTCTCCATAAGTAGAAGTCACAACGACACAGACCTAGGCACGCCGTCCCTAGTAAGCTCTTGGAAGCGGTAAGTGATGATGGCACCAATTTTGGGAGGCTTCTGGCGTTGTTTATCCTTTAGGCCTGTGCCAACGTTGAATGTCTAGGGCATTGAAGTAGAAGTCAATGACGATGAACAGGAAGACCAACAATCCCGAATAACCTTTCCCGACTCCATCTTGCACTTGAGCGAACCGGTTGAACCCTTGTGTTTGCCCTTGCCAGGGACGTGACCCGTAACCACAGCTTCAGCATCGTAGAAAGTCTGAGCACAAATGTTACAGCGAAAAAACGAAGTGGTGTGAAAAATACTTTGATCTTCAGCAGCGTCCCGGAACGCCTGCCCTCGTATTGCCTGTTATTGGTAGAGTATGAACGGATTAGTTCTTGAAATGAATGGATGGCGTACGAAGCAGGTTTTCTCAACATAAGCCCTTCCCCACCAAGGGATTCGATCTCCTTGAGTTTATCAAGAACGTGTTGTCTACTGGTTGCTAGCTCATGTTTGACGACCATGATCTTGTCAGAGGCGTGAGTTCCACCGTGATCAAAAAGTTTCTTGAGGAAATCTATGCGTTCCTCGAATGGGTCGCTGCCACGCGAGGGGATATCGAAAATCTACCACCAGCAAAAGAATAAGGAACAATTCGATGAGGATTATCGTCAAAGACGTACTTGGAACGTGATGCCCTGCCAGTGAGGGGAGTTTACAGTCTTGACAATCGAAACCGTGTTCTGAAATTCGCCCCTTCCGCCGAACAGCTCTCCGTCGAGAGTAATGTCTTTCGGTAGTTCTGGAAGAGGCATTAGTTATCATTATGATCACTGCAGAGAGTCGGAATCACTGTCTAAGAACCAGGTCGGTGGCGTGAATGGGTTACCCAGACGGCTTATCATTTGTTTCCCGTCATAATAGGTTCTGAACCACGGAAGTGAGTTAAGCGTAAGAAAACGAAGAGAAAATTTGGGGCGTACCTAACACCATCCAATTTCTCCGAGATCCACCACCCAACTGGATCCAAACCAGTGTCGAGATCCCACTTGTTGGCAAGCAATAACTCAGGAACGCTCTTGGTGACTGGCGCAGACTCATCTTCCTCGTCGTCATCAGCTTCGTCTTCGTCATCGTCTACTTGCTTGGCTTTCCCTTTGGACGTAGAAGCGGATTTGCGAGATGCCTTCGTGGGCTTGTCGCCGTCATCGTCGTCGTCATCGTCCGCGACTTTCTTGCGTTTGACGTTGGTCTTAGACACAGGTTTCTTTGCGGTACCTTTAGCTGGAGGACCATGAGGATTCTTAAGCTTCAAACGAGCTGCTTCGTATTTGTCCCCTAATAGCGATTTAAGGTGCTTGCAGGTGCGCGCGTTCACCGGGACGCCACCCTATAATGCTAGTTAACATCAACAAGGTTGAAGTATCAAGTGTGAAGCACCTGGTTTCTCCACGCCTTGAAAAAATTATGCGTTGATGGGCAGAATACAAATTAAAGAGCGATGCTTACAGGGCAAGTACTGTATTGAAAGGGTTAGTGATAAGACGCGTGGACACACGCGAACTGATAGGATTACCAGTAAAAGTGGTCAAATGTCCGCTTTACTTTGTACACGGAATTGCTGAAGGAAACGGGTTGAGGTTGGTATATATTACATCGGTTTTGAACTTCGCACCTCGACATGGAGTTGACCTCTTTTTCTTCGCCATCCAGAAAAGCAACCTTGGGTTTGATACCGCCAATTTCAGCAAGTTCATCCTGCGACATGGTTCAAAGTCATATGCCGAGTAAATCTGAATCAGTGAGACCAACCGTGATGTTACAATGTATAGTAAATGTGACGCAACACGTGAGCTTCTGGCAACCATGTGATGGGTAGCGGGCCTCTGCTGCTTAGCTCAAGGTGAAGTTGAATAGCGGGAAAATGGGGTCCGTCTAGGGAAATTTTCATCATCATCGAGAGGGGTCATTACTCATACAGTACGACCATCTCACTAACAGGATTCAATCGTCCATTTGATTCTTATCAGACTAATCGATCAGCCTCGTTAGCTTTCGATTTTTGCGACCCACCTACCTCTCCCTCTTCTCTCAGTTTATTAATTTTATGTATTTGTAGTCAAACGGTCTCTCTAGGCTTACAGTAGTACCTTTGTTATGAATGTAAAAATTCAAAAAGGCAGAGCCCTTGTATAACAACTGCGTTGTTGTTATGAATTCAAAAAGGTGGAGCCCTTGTATAACAACTAACTGAGAATGTAAGAAATTGAGATCGTATAAAAGAAGCACGATGCACTTACCTGTGTTGCTTGTAAACGAGATGATGGTTGGAGGAAGCAACACAGGGCCTCCTAACTGCACTTCAGCTGTCTTATAACGAGGCATCTGCTAGCCCCTAGCACCTCGTCATGGACCAATGCAGTTAGGAGGTTGAACGGAGCTCAGTCACGGTGTGGATAGCGTGGCTAGTCACATGACTGAAAGATTGATGTGGCGCAGAGGCCTACAAAAATGCTCCTTCACGTTTACGACGAATAGGGTTGCATAAAAAATAAATATTTTTTAATTTACCAGGTCACATGTCCATGTGACTGTAATATATTACCATTCAAATGTTCAAAAATTTAAGCAAATATACAAGCGACATTCTGTTCTTGCCAAGCCATGGAAAATATGTGAAAGGAAAGATCCTACCTGCTGATAACCTCAATATTCTCGAGATCATCTCCTTTGCAACTCCTCCTGCAACCAATCCTCCAAGCTTACTCTGTATGGGGGAGCTCTTCTCGAGAAACACAAGCATGGTCCAAGATGTTGTTGCAGGACATTCTTCTAGGCTTACATGTCCCCAATCTCCATGACATAGAGATGTTGAAGGTCAAGACTCACAAGGCAAAACAGAAAGTATATATTTCATTCATCTATCCAGCAAGTGCAGCAGTAACCATACAATTGCCATTCTGGGTGCTGGAATATTGGGAAGCAATACATCAAGTTATCTCTTCGAAAGCTCTTTGGAAGACAACAGTTCAATGGATCCAATCAAAGGGAGAGCTCTGCATACTCAGCCATCTCGAGCACCTGCCATGGAAGGACACCTTGGACCTATGGAGTGTTAGGAAACAGCCCCATTACCTAATAATATTTTATTTTATTTTATTACATCAAAATACGCTACCAAATGCCCAAGAATGCTACATTTGTTAGTGTGAGAATTCTATTTCACATGCATCAATATGTATGTGCATGTACATGCACATCGGTAACAACATAGTACAATATATGTAACATAGTATATAAACCTAAAATATACACCTAAGAGACCCCAGTTGAGTTCTCTTAGGTATTCCATCCACAATACTGGCACAAAAAACCTTTTTTAGCCAACTCATCTAAAAATAACCCACACATCAAACCCATCAATTCCACCATCATGCATGCGAATCCCATCCCCTTCTTGTAGAGTGTTAGGGCAACACCCACTTATCTGCTAGCTAGACTGTGTGGGTTCTCCTACAAGAAGGGAGCAGGATACACATGCATGATGGGGGTTTTGATGGATTTGATGTGAGGGGTTATTAATAGATGAGTTGGCTGAAATAGGCTTTTTGCACCAGTATTGTGGATGGAATACCTAAGAGAACTCAACTGGGGTCTCTTAGGTGTATATTTTAGGTTTATATACTATGTTACATATATTGTACTATGTTGTTACCGATGTGCATGTACATGCACATACATATTGATGCATGCGAAATAGAATTCTCATGCTTACAAATGTAGTATTCTTGGGCATTTGGTAGCATAATTTGATGTAATAAAATAAAATAAAATATTATTATCTAACATTACCCCCCTTTTATGCTTCGACTTCCAGGCGAGAGAATATTGTATCTGTCCCCTCTGTGAAATTTTGGTAGGGCCAGAAATTCATTCCCTCATACACCAATCTAGCAATGTGATACAGAGCATTGGGATTAATTTTAAAGACTTGGGCAATTGCATTATGCACTCACTTACAATTATCTTTGGGTTCCCATGAGTTATTTTTATCAGTGTAGTTCTTCCAGTTGATTAAGAACTCCAATTTATTTTGTCGAAGACATGAGTCTAAAACCTCTTCTACTACATATTCTGGAGCATCTTCTACCATTATTGGAGGTTGCAGAGTAGTTTGTTGACCAGGAATAGTGGGTGGGCAAGGGCATAAGCAGGAAATGTTAATTTCAAGGTCAATCTTGAATGATTGAGGTAATTTTAACACTACTGCATTGGGCAAAATTATTTTAGAAATTGTATATGGGCCAACTTGCTTCTCCACAAGTTTTCTTGAAGGTCATGGAATATTTAGATCCTTGGTCCTTAGCCATACCAAGTCACCAATTTTGTACTCTGGAGCAACGGCTTGAGTATGATCCACATGTCGCATCATATCCTCATGTGCTTTCATCAATGCTGCCTCTGCTTCCTCCTGTACCTTTCGCATCTTAGATACAAAGTCTTCTACTGACTGTACTTTGATTTCTCTTTGAGGTTCTATTCCCATTTGGGAACGATACCCATAATTAGCAAAGAAGGGTGACATGCGAGTAGCTGAATGGAATTTATTATTGTGAGAAAATTTGGCAATTGCCAACCATTAGAACCAGTCAGTTTGTCAGTAGTTGACAAATATGCATAGGTACTGCTCCAACTCCTGATTCATTCTCTCTGTCTGCCCATCAGTTTGTGGGTGATATGCCATAGATAACCTGGTTTGAATTTCCAATATGTTGTTTAATTCTCACATAAATGCAGAAGCAAATTGTGATCTTTGATCAGAGATAACCATTGATAATAGTCAACCTGGAAATCTAACAAAAACCTGTTAAAAGGTTTAAGGAGTATAACACAGGCTAGAGGAAGGGTGCGAGTTGGTACTAAATATTACTGCTGTCACCCAAAGGTTGTGGTCAGAAGCATAAAATGGTGAGACGTGTTGTGAATGGACTCAGGAGCATACAAAAAGGCTCGAAAAAGGTTTTAAAGATGTTCAAAGGGGTTTGAAGATGTTCAAAGTTGTTTTGAGGAAGGTAGAAGATGTCCAAAATAGTTCAAAAAGTTTTGAAAGTGTCAGACTGATGTTGAAGTATGTTTAGGAGCAAATATAGCAAATAAGAAGTATTTTTCGAAACACAATGGGCGATGTGCAATAAGTCGAGGAGTGAATACAAAAGTTTGAAGAAGTTCACGATATTTTGCAGAACTTAGAGATGTGATGCAAGGCTAAGACTCAAAAGAATTGCTCTTAAATCAGATGATAAGGGAGAGGGTAATTTCTTCTCTGTTTCGTCTAAGTAACCAGTACAAGTCTATATAAATTCTGAAGAGATAGTACTAAAAAGGAAATATAACATGCATAGTACACAAGGCAATATATACAACAATGAGGACTTATGTAAATCATGAAACAAATGAGAAATGATACTAATTGAAATGTACAGTGTCCCTATATAGTAAAAGTACTTATCTTTTTGCTTCAATATATCATTGAAACCTCTAAGCGCTATCATCATGTCCTAAGTCTCTTGTCGTCTCTCCTCGTGTCTGGTAATGCTCAAGTTGCAATGCCATAGTTTGTATCAGATGTGCCATGTGTATTGAAAGGGTTTTAGGATAGATATATGGTGGCCAATGTCATTTGAAGTGGTGCAAAGTAATTCAAAGGTGGTGGAAGAGAAATGGATTTTCGAGTGAGATATGGTAGCAAATGAATGCAGCAATAGGTCGATGTAGTACTGATCCATTGAGTTTGCAGAGAATATAAGCTCTTCTGTAGTTTTGTTTGATAATGATAAGAGGGCTGAAATATCATGGTTTCATCTTGTGATTGAGGGATTTCTTGCTTTGCATGTTTCAAAGTAGCACTAAATCTCCTTTTGTGAAGTTGTAATGGTGCATCATATGTTTGTGAACAAGTTCGAAGCATTTCACAGCTTCAATTCAAGAGGCATAGACCTTCAAATATAAAACTTCAAGGTTGTTCGATCATTTTTGTAGCACTATGGCTCATCAAGCTATGAGATCAGTTGTTGATACAGTAAGATGGGGTCAAATGGCAGTTGTAAGTATGTCACTTCAGAGATATCGAGGGGAATTGGAGGATGCGATCCTGTAACTGTGAAGTAAGGAGAACAACCCATGTGTTTACAAACTGTGACTCATTCTGCCCAAAATGCTGATGTGCCCCTGCTGACCATTTCACTTGTTCTCCATCGGCAGCTTTGAATAAGGATTGTCGAACATCAAAGTGGGCTCATTCAATGAGTCCATTGGCATGCAAATTATAACTGCTAATTTGAACGTGGTTAATATGATATCATTTCATGAGATACTCCATAGCTGCGATAAATGCAGTGACGTTGTCGGTTATGATTTTGTATAATGAATTCCATCGACAAATAATATCTTCAAAGATCCAATCACCAAGAGATGTAGCATTTTCACGTTGAAGTTTTTCACAATTCTGGGTAAGTTGTTAGTGAGCATCGACCTTGTACAATATATTTGAATCCATTTGATGGTGGCATTTGCATCATATCAATATAGACTTTGCTGTAAAAAGGTGCTGGCATGGCAACTGTGCATAGAATTAGAACATTTCTCATTTGTTGAATTTGACATAGGTGGCAGGTTCAAATATACCATGCAATGTTGGCTTTCATGTTCAGCCACCAAAATTGAAGGGCAATGACTGATTTCATAGTAAAAACCATTTTGTGTCCAATATCATTGTAAGCTGCATGAATAATTTTAAAACAATGTTCTGGAGTTGTGATGATTTTGTGAGCTCCATGGGAGTTTTTTCTCCATAGTTTGCCTGAGTCTAAAAAGATTTCAGTACAATATTGAATAAAGGTAGCATATTTGGCATGTGATAGATCAGGGGGTCACACCAGGTCATGTAACCATTTTCAAACATGAAGTAATCTTTTGTCATTTATTTTCATGTTCTTCATTCATGGGACATAGTCATAGGTAAGGTCCTCCCCCTTACTGAAATCTGAAGAGAGGCAGAGGGTTGAAATTCGATGTGAAGTAAAGGATTGAGTCACAATAGGATTGATTTGATGTACAAAACTGTGAAGATGGTCAATCCAGTCTCTGAAATCATCTTCATTGTCAAACTGAGCATCTTCATCTTGTGGGGGGCATCTCAAAAGTCCATCAGGACCATGGTGTGTCCCTGCAATGTGGACCAATGTAAAGTGAAAGATTAGAATAGATACTATCCATCAATTGATGCTAGCGCTAGGTGCGATATCAGGATTCAAGAGCATACCTTTGATATATCTTGCATCGACTTTGACAATAAGGCTTCAAACTCCTATTAGGTACAATCACAGTGCTCCAAGAGCATGATATAGACCATAAAGTTCAAGTTTTGGCTGCAAAAATTGAGATTTGTAGTCGTTAAGCATAATTGATCCAAATTGACTATAATATCATTTTTGAGGGTTTTCTGGATTGCATTGAGTGAGAAAGAAGCCAATAGCTATCTGTGAAGTGTTGACTGATAGGATAACTGGGGCTGGAGATGTGTAGTTGATAGCTCAAATAGCTGAAGAGCTGATTAGAGCTTCTTTTAAATCTTCCTGGGCTGCTATTTGTTCCAGTCCAAATTTAAAAGGAACACCTTTATGAGTGAGTTGGATCGGTGCTGCAGCTTGTTGAGCAAAATTTTGAATAAAGATACGACAAACTACAATGGTTCCTAGGAACACTTTGACTTTGGTGAGGCTTCAACAAGGTCTCCATTTGCTAATAGCTGTAATTTGAGTAGGATTGGCCATATGACCTTCGATGTTGCATCGATGCCCTAAAATGGTTATTTTGGGAATGCAAAGATAGAGTTTTGGACCAGAGAATGTTCCTCTGCAATACTTCATGTGTTGAACTATCCAATTTAAGTTTTTGAAGTGTTCTCAGATGAAGCATCAAATAGCTGGATTTTCAGGAATCATTTCATAGGATCCACCAATCATTCAATATTCTGATTTTGGGCTCTTAACTAGTGTGTAATCAATATAAGGGATGGTGATATGAGGAATTTCAGGCTGTAGGATGAATATCACATCGTCATGTAAGATAGGAACCAAATTCGTCTGACCCATGGGTAGGGTAACAATGCGAAGCACTCTGAATGGTGTCTGAAACATTATCAGATCATGAGATGACTCTGCTACTTTCCTTTCGTTAAATGCCACATAAAGATCCAACATTCCTCTGCAAGATCATCCACCAAATTGTTCTGCTAAATGTTTGGGCATCAGTATGACACCTGAGTACTGAATCGTTACTTGGTTAAACAGTTCGAGACTGTGGATTATTTGAAGTGATTTTGTGTCCTTCTTCACAATGCAAAACCATCATGATCAATATGAAGAGTTTGATGGTTCATATACTTCTTCTTCTATCTTCTTTTTCAGCATTTCACATATCTGTTCGTACAAACCTAGAGGTATAGGAATGTTTTGCTAACCCATGGAGTGTGAGAAACGACAGAAAACTCTACAGGAGGAAAAAAGTTAGAGCAAAAACCTCCTTGCTCTTGTGCTGTCCATGCAAAAACTGTTTCATGATTTTAAATAAAATCATGCATGAGCTTCCATTCCTCTGGCCATAGAAAATTGCCAGGATGATTCGTGTCAATGATAGCTTTATGTTTGAGTGAATATCAGGAAGAGGGAATGAACAATGGGGGATGAGGATTTAGTTTTGGCATGTTTTCGAGAGGGTCACCAGTGATCCTTCGAATAATGCAAAATTGGTCAGGTAGTTCAGTAATAACTGGGCAGATTTTCTGTGCAACAGGTTTGTATTTCTTTTTAGATGCTGCAAAAGTCAGATGTAAGGAGTTGATACCAGGCATAGAGGGTGTAGATGTCACCATCGAGGTCGATAAATATGTAAAATATGTTTCATATTGATGACTGGCTGTTAAATATGAATTCATAAGAATTGAAGAATAAGAAATGCTTTTCGAGGATTTTGAGGACTCCATATTGGAAATATTTGCAGTGGATTCGATAGTGATAGATGAATTAGAAGGATCAAAAGAGATAATGAGAGCACACTAGTCTATGTCCAAAATTTTGCCCTCTAGTTGTGAAAATCCTTTCGACATTGAGTAGAATAGGATATTGTGGGAATTGTGCATGATCATGTCAAATTAGGATCATATATTGTGATCATCTGAGCTTCGTTTCTGTAGTTTTGACAGTGCTTTCAGTGAGCACATTGAATGGTCAACAAAGTAGAATATTGTAGGCTGGGTCACGAATTATATGGATCTGTATGAATAGCATGATACTCCCAACTTCGCAAGGCACATTTTGTGCTAAACCCAAACTTTCATCGATGCCTCCATCAGCTGATTGTAGTGGGATATGGATCGAAGGATCATGAGTGAGCCCAAGTTCATGGCAAATTTCTTTGGACATTGTGATAATCGAGGAACCTGGGTCTATGATGCTTTCGACTGGATTTCTTCTGTTGATATTCATGATAATTGACATAATCGAGTGAGATTCCTTTGCAGTGATGAAGAGTTCTGGAATATCACCAGGTTGAAGACTGTTAATATAAGTTTTGAAGGGATTGTCGATTATGAAAATCTCATCATTAAGCAGATTTGTGGCATTATTTCCTTTGGACTGCTGAATGCAACATTGATATTACTCGACCTGGAAACCTAACAAAAACCTGTTAAAAGGCTTAAGAAGTATAACACAGGCTAGAGGAAGGGTGCGAGTTGGTACTAAATATCACTGCTGATATCCAAGAGTTGTAGTGAGAGATGTGGAATGACAAGGAGTGTTGCAAATAGTCTTTAAGGGCATACAAAAATGTTTGAAAAAGGTTCGAAATGGGTTCAAAGATGTTCGAAAGAGGTTCAGAGAGGTTTAAAGAGGATTGAAGTAGTTTGAGAAGTTTTGAAAGAGTCAGACTGGTGTTGAAGTATATCAAAAAATGGATATAGCAAATTGGATGTATTTTCAAAAGATGATAGGCAATAGGCAATAAGTCGAGGAGCGAATATGATAGTTCAAAGAAGTTCGCAATATTTCACAGAACTTAGAGATACAATGTGAGGCTAAGACTCAAGAGAATGGCTCTTAAATCAAATGATAAGGGAGAGGGTAACTTTTTCTGTGTTCTCCTGTTTTTCTATCTAAGTAACTAGTACAAGTCTATATACAATTTAAAGAGATAGTACTAAAAAGGAAATAAAACATGTGTAGTACACAAGGCAATATATACAACAATGAGGACTTTGTAAATCATAAAACAAATGATAAATGATAAATAATTGAAATGTACAGTGTCCCCATATAGTAAAAGTACTTATATTTTTGCTTCAATATATCATTGAAACATCTAAGTGCTATTATTGCATTTTAAGTCTCTCCTCATGTCCAGTAGTGCTTGATATGTGACAGAATACCTCATTCTGGTTGTGCAGCATGTATCGAAAGGAGACAGTTATATGGTGGCTGATGTCGTTCAAAGTGGTGTGAGTCATTCAAAAGCATTCGAAGTGTTGTGAGATCATTCAGAATTGTTCAAAGTCATTCAAAATAGTTCGAAAAGAATTCAAAGTTGATTTCATGGCATTTGTAGGAATTTGGAGCATCTGTCATAATGTCTCGATACAATTGGAAGCATTTTCCAGACCTTATAGTGCACAATGGACCTATCAACATGGAGTAACCTGTTACTTCCATTTCTATGGACTTTGGGCAATAGAGACAACAATTCTTTGGGGGTTAGTGTGATAATCAGTGTCTTCATTGAATGAGCAAAAATGTCTTCCATTATTTTATCCTTTTGTATTGGGGATTGGGTATGGTGCAAAGATCCATCTTTGGCTTTACCTTTCACAGTTGATCTGAAGTTTTGTTCATGTGGTGGCAAGTACAAATTCTCTTTCACAGTGGTGTAATGGTGAATGACATGCTGCAAAGTCATTTCTGAAGTCAAAGAGAGTGTTGAAGTTGAGGTTGGTAAGTTAGTTGCCATAGACGATATGGATGATGGTGGTACTTGTGGAGTCAATTGTTTGACTGATGCAGTTTTTGGAGGAATTGAAGGCTGAGATACAGGGACTGTTGGTATGTTCAAATTAGTTTTAGCAAAGGGCCTACCACTTTGCAAAGCATATATCTCCTGTTTGAGCTTTGCGATGCGATCTTTGGCTGTCATGGATTGTTTAGAAACTTGGTAGACACCTCTAGGTGGTGTTGAAGTAGTCGTTGAAGGTGTGATGCTGTATATTAGCAATGGAGTAGCTGTGGTAGGAAGATTTCGTCGAGTCCATTCCTCGATCCTGTCTTTGATAAAGCAACCAGGAATGTTTTGAGGGGTGAACCATCCATTTGGAAGGATGATTTTTTTTTTTGGTATTGTTTTTACACTTTCCTTCATTAATATAGGACTGGCAAATCAAGCAGTCACTAATGAAATGACCGGTGAGTCCACAGAAGACACAAACTAGAATTTTGAGCTGGTCCGAATGAAATCCACTGTTAGGTCAAGGAGTATTAGTGGGTTTCAAGCCTGCTAGAGCCATGACAAGAGTAGTTGCAAATTCTTTGAGGATTGCCAATAAATCTTCCAATTTGATTTGTGTTGAAGATGTCAAAGTCGATGACGAAGTGCCTGAAGACTGTAATGATGTCAAATCTGAACTAATTGACCCTGCTAAAATGAATTTTGCTGCTGCATGAATGTCATTGAGTGGATAAATGTCATCTGGATAGTGATCAGAAAATTTTAGCTTGAGTTGTCATGCAATTGGTGACCATAGGCTTGGCTGGAAACCTTGAATGAATGTTCTACTCTGTTCTGCTTCTGAAATTCAGCCTTCAGAGAGTAGGAACTTTGTAATGTTGTAAAATGATCTGTAGTATAATCCTAAATCACTCACATTAAAGATACCCATACAAAGTTATTTGGCAACAAGCTTGTCCATGTCCAAAATCGACTATTTTCAATCATCTTTGGAACCAAAGTATAATCTATGAATTGTGATGTGAAATTCTTAAAATGAAGTGCCAGTTTCATATTCTGGAATCGATTCCCAGAGTTCGGATGTATCAATATTGATATATCAGCAGGCGTGCTTCTTCATAAGCTCTGGATCTATAACACTGCAGTCTATAAAGAGTATTTCGAGCTCATTAAAGTATTGATGAAGCTCTCGAGGTTGAGTAGGGTCGAGTTTCAGTGCTGTGGAATGTCCACAAGCTGGCATTGTTGCTTGTGTGGCCATAGAGGTGACGATTCTAGGAGTTAGAACTTGAGTGAAAGATGGTAGATATGTCAAAGTGGCTGAAAGAAAGAATGAAGTAGTAGATAATAAATAAGAAGAAGAGGACAAGGTTAGAGATGAGAAAATAGATGAGGGAAACAGACAATGATGTGTAGATTCTGCATCAGAGATGGGAATTAGAATATCTCCTGATTGTTCGAGAGATCCAAAGGTGTGGCAAGTCTTAATTCTAAGATTTTGAGCTTGGGTTGGCCTAAGCCAGAAGATTCAAGATGGATTAGGCGATGAAATGATTTAGAAAACCCTCGCAGTGGGCTTAAAAATGATAATGCTCGACCTGGAAACCTAACAAAAACCTGTTAAAAGGTCTAAGGAATACAACACAGCCTAGAGAAAGGGTGCGAGTTGGTACTAAACATCACTGCTGTCACCCAAAGATTGTGGTCAGAAGCATAAAATGGTGAGACACATCATGAATGGACTTTAGGAGTGTACAAAAAGGCTCAAAAAAGGTTTGAAAGATGTTTGAAGGGGTTTGAAGATGTTCAAAGTTGTTTTGAAGAAGGTCGAAGATGTCCAAAATGGTTCAAAAAGTTTTGAAAGTGTCAGACTGATGTAGAGGTATGTCGAGGAGCAAATATAGCAAATAAAAAGTGTTTTTTGAAAGACAATGGGCAATGTGCAATAAGTCAAGGAGCAAATACAAAAGTTCGAAGAAGTTCACAATATTTCACAGAACTTAGAGATGCGACGCGAGGCTAAGACTCAAGAGAATTGCTTTTAAATCAGATGATAAGGAAGAGGGTAACTACTTCTTCTCTGTTTCTTCTAAGTAACTAGTACAAGTCTATATACCTTTTGAAGAGATAGTAGTAAAAAGGAAATATAATATGTGCAGTACACGAGACAATATATACAACAATGAGGACTTTGTAAATCATAAAACAAATGAGAAATGATAATAATTGAAATGTACAGTGTCCCCATATAGTAAAAGTACTTATCTTGTTGCTTCAATATATCATTGAAACCTCTAAGTGCTATTATCGTGTCCTAAGTTTCTTGTCATCTCTCCTCGTGTCCAGTGGTGCTCGATTTGTGACACTGTAGTTTGTATCAGATGTGCCATGTGTATTGAAAGGGTTTTAGGATAGAGATATGGTGACCGATGTCATTTGAAGTAGTGCAAAGTGATTCAAAGGTGTTCAAAGTGTTATGAAGTCATTCAAAGTTATTTGAAATTGTTCAAAAGTGTTTGAAATGGTACAAAATAAGTTCAAAACCAAATTCATGATGTTTGTAGAGGTTGGAATTGTGAATGGTAGTGTGTCAATACATTTGGAACATTTCCCAGACCCTAGAGCATGCAATGGACATATCACTGTATCAGGCAATCCATGTAACTGCCATACCTGATTTAGATAGAGGTGCTCCAAGCCCAATGATGAGGTTTCCACAGTAGTAGGAATTATATGGACTTCCTTTGTGAAGTGGTTGCATACTACAAGTATTGCATTGTATCCTTGAGCTTCAGCCACAACCACTTACTCATCCTTTCAGCACAAGCCAGAAGTATTTGTATATATGTATTTACCTTTGCTTTTATAAGCTGATGCCAGGCCTTGCCTTATATTGTGACTGCCAGTGATCAAGAGGCAGCACTCATCATTAGGACAGCTGCAACCAGACAACCAATTGGATCTGGTTTAATCAAGATTTACTATACTCTGTTCAGATGACTATTTTAGTTACATAGTTACCAGCCAAATTCAGTATTATCCCTGAGATCAGGCACTGTTGGGAGGGATATTGATCCGAAGTGTCTCACATGCCCAACTGTTGAAAAATAGCCAAATCACAAGTTTTGTTGAGTTTGGTACCCGAATTACTAGATAACGTGACTTGAAAACTTGTGGAAAATTTCTGAAGCCGAATCTTGACTCAGCCAAAGAAGTGACTCATCACAGCTTATGTAATTATGTCAGAACAATCAACTTTGAATCCCAGTCATTACCCTGTTCCCATGCCAGTGCTAGAAGCCAAAATTGATGCACTTACAACACAAATGTCCCAATTAGTGTCAGTATTGGCAGCATCACAGCCCAAACAAGCAGAAATAAAACCTGAGATGGTAGAAGATAAAGATGATGAGATGGAAGAGATGGTGGAGTGGATGTCTCAGGATGATGTGCAGGCAGTGAAGAGATCTGAAAGTGGAAAAATGTGTTTACCTAAATATGCACCCCCACAAATCTTTGATGGTACCATGGAGAATACCAAGTCCTTAATTAGCTCTAGAGTATTGTACATCTATGGGAGGAAGCCCATTTTTGTACAACTGAGTCTAGGATTATGTTTGCTCTCTCATACATTCAGGGAGGGAAAGCACAGTTTTGGAGAAATGAAGCTATTAATCAAATTGCTGTGGGATATAAACTGTTTGCAACCTTCAGGGAGTTTCTGGAGAGACTGGAGGCACAGTTTGGAGATCCTAATCCAAAGGCAATGGCTAATGCTAAATTAAAAACCATGCACCAAGGTTCTCTAATGGCTGACAAATTTATTTTGCAGTTCAAAGCAGAAGCATCACAGATGGATATGGGAGAAGCTGCATTGGTAGAATTTTTGAAAGCAAGATTAAATCCTCTTTATTCAAGTCTATCTATCGACTACCTTCTATGCCAGAGAGGTTGGATGAGTAGTACAATTGGGCAATACACCTTGATTGGCAATATCAATAGGAACAGGTGGAGTCAAAATTGATGTATGGAAATGCCAGATTTGGAAAGTCATCAGGAGGAAAGTCTGAGAAAGGAAAAATGCCTCAGATACAAACTTCGAGGGCACAGCCACCAGCCATGGCAGTGACACCTATTGTTAAGGAGTCAGCAGCATCAATGGATGCAACAAATGTTAATCGAGTAGGGAGACAAGCTCCGCTTAAATATTTTAATTGTGGGCAATTAGGGCATATTACTAGGAATTGTAGGCAGAAAAGAAAGATTAGGGAAGCTACAATCGAGCAAGTGAAGTTAAAGGAAGATAAGCAGAAGAATTTTGTGAAAGAGTCCCAGTGAAGGTTTCCCCATTGGTGACCCAGAATCATTATAATGTATTAGTATCCGAGGAAACCCAGAGTGAACCTGAAAGAGAAACTGAGGAGTATGACCATCATCACTTATGTGATAAAGAGAATTGCCCAGCCTTATTTCTGAAGACCCCTAAATTCTTTATTCACTCTGCGTGAATAGAACCTGAAATCACCTTGACAGTAGGATTGAAGACAGTGGATACACATACAGCAATTGATGTGGAGGCATTGCTCAATAGTGGTGCTACCAGATTATTCATTAATTGATCCTTAATTCCTGCAAATGGTATTGGCACACATAAACTGCCACAACCTATAATGGTATACAATATTGACAGCATGATTAATCATGGAGGAACTATTAAGGAGGAGGTGACAATGATACTAAAGTATCAGGATCATCAGGAATGAGCCATATTTGAGGTGTGCGACCTTGGGAAAACCAATTATTTGTCAGTTGTTACATAAACATAACCCAGAAATTGATTGGAAAACTGGGAAGATACACATGACTCGTTGTCCTAAGGGGTGTAATGTATATGGGAGGAAAGTAAATAAAAAAAAGAAGCAAAGGAAAGAGAAAGAGCATCCGAGGAAGTATTCTGTTATGATGGAGGAAGTGGAAGATGAGGACATGCCAAATGGGGAAGTTCCAATTATGACCAATAAGGAAAAACAGAAGGAAACCTTTAGAGAAATTCATGGAGGACAGTCGTGGGATAAAAATACTGTGAAAGTGGAGAAGCCAGTGGAGGAGTGGGTACTGAAAGCATATTATAAATATTTGTTGGTCTAAGAAGAAATCGGATCAGATGCCAGTGCAAAAGCCATGGGATCATGCAATTGAGATGAAGCCAGGATTTGTGCTGAAGAAGTCAAAAGTCTACCCATTATCCCCAATGGAACAAAAAGAAGTGGATGCATTCCTTGATGAACAATTGCGCAAGGGATACATATGACCTTTGAAATCATTGTGGTCATCACCAATATTCTTTGTACCAAAAAAGGATCAGAGGAAGAGGATGTGTACAGATTATAGGTATCTGAATGAGTGGACAGTGAAGAATGCATACCCTCTGCCGTTGATCTCAGAGATAATTGACAAGGTGGGAAAGGCCAAGGTCTTCACAAAATTGGATTAATGCTAGGGGTACAATAATGTACGAAGAAGGAAAGGAGATGAGTGGAAGGCTACATTTGCCATGTGTTGAGAATCCTTTGAACTGCTTGTCATTTTTTTTGAGATGACCAATAGTCCTCAAACTTTCCAAAATATGATAAAAAACATTTTCAAGGACATAATAGACAATGGCTTGGTAATAATATTTATTGATCACATTCTGGTATTCACAGAGGATAAAGAAAACCATGAAGTGATAGTGCAAGAGGTACTACGGAGATTGGCAGAGAATGATTTATTTGTAGAACCAGAGAAATGTGTGTTTGGGGCAAGCGAGATCGAGTTCTTGAGATTGATGATTGGTCCTGATGGAATCAAGATGAATCCTATCAATGTACAGGCAATAGTTGATTGGCCTGTGCCCACCCATTGATAATGCTCAACCCAGAAACTCAAACAAAACCTACTAAATGGCTTCAGATCATATAACATGAGTCAGAGAAAGGGTGCAATTTGGTACTAAATATCACCGCTGATACCCAAAAGTTGTAGTTAGGGATGTAAAATGGTAATATGTGTCACAAATGAACTTTATGAGCATACAAAAGGCTCAAAAAAGATTCAAAGGATGTTTGAAGAGGTTCAAAGTAGTTTTGAGGAAGTTTAAAAATGTCAGACTGATGTCAAGGTATGTCAAGGAGTGAATATAATGAATAAGAAGTGTTTTTCAAATGGCAATAGGCAAT
This sequence comes from Tricholoma bakamatsutake, assembly GCA_029959215.1. NCBI lineage: Eukaryota > Fungi > Basidiomycota > Agaricomycetes > Agaricales > Tricholomataceae > Tricholoma > Tricholoma bakamatsutake. Next base: position 246,789 of record CP114860.1, read on the forward strand.
AGGCAATGAGAAAGACTAATATGAAGGTTCGAAGAAGTTCACAATATTTCACAGAACTTAGAGATACGATGCGAGATTAAGACTCAAGAGAATGGCTCTTAAATCAAATGATAAGAAAGAAGGTGACTTTTTTTCTGTTTCCTTTGCTGTGGTTCTAAGTAACTAATACAAGTCTATATACAATTTGAAGAGATAGTACCAAAAAGGAAACAATAACATGTGGAAAACACAAGACAGTATGCACAGCAAATAAAGGTATTGTAAAACATAAAACAAATGAGAAATGATAATAAATGAAATGTAAATTGTCCCAGTATAGTAGAAGTACTTGTCCTATTGCTTCAATATATCACTGAAACACAAAGCTGCCATTATCGTATTCTAAATCTCTTGTCATCTCTCCCCGTGTCTGGTGGTGTTCAATATGCGATGCAGTGGCTCATTCTGGATGTGCAGCATGTATTGAAAGGGTTTCAAAACAGTTATGTGGCAGCTGACATCATTCAAAGTGGTGCAAAGCTATTCAAAAGTGTTCAAAGTGTCATGAAATTATTTGAAATTGTTCGAAGACATTCAAAGTCATTTGAAGTCATCCAAAATAGTTTAAAAAGGGTTCAAAATTGAGTTCATGGCATTTGTAGTGATTTGCAGCATCTGTCATAATGTCTCAATACGATTGGAAGCATTCTCCAGACCTTAAATTGTGCAATGGACCTATCACTGTATCAAGGAGGTTCAAGCCTTCTTGGGACTTGCAAATTATTATCATTGCTTTGTCCATAATTTTTCCAAAATTGCTGCACCCTTACACAACCTTATGCAAAAAGGAGTAGTGTGGAGATGGGGAGAACAACAGCAGACAGCATTTGAGGAGTTGAAGAGGAAGTTTGTGGAAGAGCCAATATAAGCCCCAGTAGATGTCATGCATCCCTTATGTGTGGAATCAGATGCATCCAACTTTGCTACTGGAGCAGTATTATAAATGCTATGTGAAGATAAAGGCATCCTTGTGCATATTTGTCCTGAGGGTTGAATAATGTGGAAAGAAATTATAATGTGCATAACAAAGAGATGTTGGAAATAATATGAGCATTGGAAGCATGGAGACATTATTTGGAGGGATGTATGCATCAGATCAAAATCTGCAGTACTTCATGTCCGCTAAAAAGCTTAACCATCGGCAAGTGCTGATAGGTCCATTGTATGCCCTAGGGTCTTGAGAAGGGTTTCAAATGTATTGACACATCATGACACATGCTCCCAACCCCTATGAACACCATGAATTTTATTTCTCACCTGTTTTGAACTATTTCAGACAACTTGAAATAATTTCAAATGATTTCAAATAACTTTGTGACACTTTGAATGCCTTTCAACAACTTTGCACTACTTTGAACGATGTCGGCTGCCATATAACTGTCCTGAAACCCTTTCAACTTACACAGTACATCTGGAATGAACCATTGCATCACATATTGAGCACTACTGGACACAAGGAGAGACAACAAAAGGAGAAGAGAAGAAGTTACCCTCTCCCTTATTGTTTAATTTAAGAGCCGTTCTCTTGAGTCCAAGTCTCAGGTCATATCTCTGAGTTCTGCAAAATATTGCGAACTTCTTCAAACTTTCATCTTTGGCCCTCGACTTATTGCTGATAGGTCCATTGCATGCTATAAGGTCTGGAGAAGGATCTAACCATATTGAGACATTATGACACACATTCCAAACTACTACAAAATTCTTTTCAAACTATTTCGAACTATTTTGCACTATTTTGGATGACTTTGAAACATTTTGAACTATTTTGCAACATTTTGTGACACTTTGAATGACTTCACAGCATTTTGAACGACATTGGCCACCATATAGCTGTTTTAAAACACTTTTGATACATGCTGCACATCTGGAACAAACCATTTCATCACATATCAAGCACCACCAGACACGAGGAGAGACTATGAGAGACTTAGGATGCAATAAGTGCATTTTTATGTTTCAATAATATATTGAAGCAAAAAATAAGTACTTTTACCATATGGGGACATGTATGTTTCAATTATTTATTATTTCTCATTTATTTTATAATCTAAAAAGCCCTCATTGTTAAATATATTGCCTCATGTTTTACACATGTTTTATTTCCCTTTTTAGTACTGTCTCTTCAAAAATGTACATAGACTTGTACTAGTTGCTTAGAAAAACAGAGAAGAAGCTACCCTCTCCACTACTGTCAGATTTAAGAGCCATTCTCTTGAGTCTTAGCTCGCGTCATATCTCTAAAAGTTCTGCAGAATATTGTGAACTTCTTTGAACTTTCATATTTGCTCTCAACTTGTCGCCTATCATCTATCGCCACTCAAAAACCACTTCTTACTTGCTATATTCATTCTTGACATATCTCGCCACCAGTTGGACATCTTCAAACCCCTTCAAACTCACTCTGAACAACTTTGAACCCATTCAAATCTACTTCGAACTACTTCGCACATCTTCAAAACCTATTTTGAACTTTTTTGAACTTTTTTGTATGCCTTTTAAAACTATTCGCCACATCCCTTACCATTTCACATCACTAAATGCACCATTTTGGTATCAGTGGTGATATTTAGTACCAACTCACACCCTTCCTCTAGCCTGAGTTATATTTCTTGAGCCTTTTAACAGGTTTTTGTTAGGTTTCCAGGTCGAGTATCATCATTGCGTATCGCATATCATCTCCCAAAAAACACTTCCCATTCACTATATTTATCTCCCAATATACCTCGACACCAGTCTGACTCTTTCAAAACTTTTCGAACCACTTTGAACATCTTTGACCTTCCTCGAAACTTTTTCGAACCTCTTCAAACATCTTTTGAACCTTTTTGTACCCCCCTAAAGTTTATTTGCAATGTGTCTCACCATTTCACATCTCTAACCACAACCTTTGGGTATCAGCGGTGATATTTAGTACCAACTTGCACCCTTTCTCTAGCCTGTGTTATACTTCTTAGACCTTTTAACAGGTTTTTGTTAGATCCCCACATCGAGCATTATCAGTGCATTGGGCATTATTCCTATCATGTTTTAATTTTTACTTAGTTCATAAAGCAGGAAGCTTGATGAGGAAAGCAGATGCATTATCCAGATGTACTGATCACAAAAGGGGGGTGGAGGAGGACAATAAAAATGTTACCCTACTCAAACCTGAATACTTTGGCATTTGTGATATGCATCAAGGGCATCTATTGGTGGATAGGTCAGAAACAGAAATGTTTTCTAAAATTAGACAATGTTTAGAGATGACAATGAAGTAGTGGAAGCTGTGAAAGCTGTGAAAGCTCTGAAGGAAGAGAAGAAAGGTAATATTAAAGGAGATGAATGGGTTGAGGAGCAAGGGTTAGTGTTGTTCAGAGGAAAAATATATGTACTGAAAGATCAAAATTTACAAATGGAGATCATCCAGTTACATTATAATATGCCAGCTGCTGGACATCTAGGAAGGTGGAAGACATTGGAATTGGCGATGAGAAATTATTGGTCACCCAGAATTTTGAAATATGTGTTGGGGTATGTGGATGGATGTAATATGTGCATGAGGGGGAAGAAATTTCCAGAAAAGCCTGCAGGGAAATTAATGCCAAAGCATATACCTATGTAAAGTGCCATGGCAAGATATATTTGTGGACTTTCTCACTGGATTACCTGAAGCTCAAGGATATGATGCAATATTTGTAGTATGTGACCACTTCACAAAGGAAGTCCATATTATTTCTACTACTGCAGAAACCTCATCGTTGGGCTTGGAATGCCTCTATCTAAATGAGGTATGGCAGTTACATGGATTATCTGATATGGTTATCTCTGATAATAGACCACAATTTGCTTCTGCATTTATGTGAGAGTTGAACAACATATTGGGGATTCAAACCAAGTTATCTACTGCATATCACCCACAAATTTATGGGCAGACAGAGAGAATGAATCAGGAGTTGGAGCAGTACCTATGCATGTTGTCAACTGCCAACAAACCAAGTGGCCTAAACGGTTGGCAATTGCTGAATTTTCTCACAATAATAAATTCCATTTGGCTACTCACATGTCATCCTTCTCTGCTAACTATGAGTATTATCCCCAAATAAAAATAGAACCTCGAAGGGAAATCAAGGTACATTCAATAGAAGACTTTGTATCTAAAATGTAAAAAGTACAGGAGGAAGCAGAGGCAGCATTGATGAAAGCACATGATGATATGATGCAACATATGGATAGTACTCGAGCCATTGCTCAGAGTACAAAGTTGGTGACTTGGAATGGCTAAGTACCCAGGATCTAAATGTTCCATGACCTTCAAGAAAACTTACAGAGAAGCAAGTTGGCCTATATGCAATTTCTAAAATAATTTCACCCAATGCACTAGTCCTAAAATTACCCCAATCATTCGAGATTGATCCTGAAATTAACATTTCCTGCTTATGACCTTACTGCCCACCCACTATTCCCACTCAAGAAACTACTCCACAACCTCCAATAATGGTAGAAGGTGCTCCAGAATATGTAGTGGAAGAGGTTTTAGACTACATCTTCAATGAAATAAATTGGAGTTCTTAATTAAGTGGAAGAACTACACTGATAAAAATAACTCATGGGAACCCAAAGAGAATTGTAAGCAGGTGGGTAATACAATCACCCAATTCTTTAAAATTAATTCCAATGCTCTGTGTTGCATTGCTAGAATGGTGTATGAGGGGATAAATTTCTGGCCTTACCAAAATTTCACAGAGGGGACAGATACAATATTTTCTCACCTGGAAGTCAAGGCATAAAAGGGGGGTAATGTTAGGAAACAGTCCTATTACCTAGTAATATTTTATTTTATTTTATTTTATTTTATTACATCAAATTATGCTACCAAACACCCAAGAATGCTACATTTGTTAGCATGGGAATTTTATATTCACATGCATCAATATGTATGCACATGTATGTGCATGTCAGTAACAACATAGTACAATACCTGTAACATAGTATATAAACCTTAAATATACACCTAGAGAATGGTAGTTGAGTTCCCTTAGGTATTCCATCCACAATTGTGGTGTGAAAAGCCTTTTTCAGCCAATGCATCTATTAATAACCCCTCACATCAAAACCATCAAAACCCCCATCATGCACACACATCCCACCCCCTTCTTGTAGGAGAACCTGCACAGTCCAGCTAGCAGATAAGTGGGTGTCGCCCTAACAGTGTGTAGGATAGGTGGGTAGTTTGAAGAGTGTGTAATGAGAATGTGAATTGTGGATAAAGTCCAATGGAGTGCATAAATATGCATTGAGCATGCAATTAACTGTAAAAGGGGCAGATAAATAGGTGCAGGAGCACACAAAGGTGATTGAAAGCATAACAATGCACATTTAAGTGCACAATAGAAAGTGGCTCAGTGTTGTCCAAAAGTGCAGTAATATCAGGGAAAGTGCTCAAACATGCAACACAAAAGTGCACAGAAGCACACTAGGGTGCATGAAAGCATGCTGTGCAAAGTAAATAGGGGACTTCCAGGAGGTGTGCACAATCATGAAAAATACCATAGTATGAGCACAGGGTGGTAGGGAGCCATATCAATGGATGCCACAGTCACCACATAGGCATCCAGAACCACTGCTGTGAGCAACTGCTTGTGGGGTGGGAACAGGTGCACCTAACAAAATGGCAACAAAACAAAAACATAACACCAGATGAAACAGAATGATGAGACAAGAGGGAGATGACAGGCAGACAATGAAACAACAATGGGACAATGAGATGACAATGACAAGGTAAACCAAATGAAAAGTGGCCCAAAAGACCTCATTTATATCTCTTGGGCCACAGGGTAAGTTTTTTTTTTACTCACTTTTATTTTCATTTTACTAACAAAGTTTTTTAGGTATAGATTCTAACTACATATTGACACTGAGGACCATGGCATGGCAAGGAGGCAACAAAACTGACAAGACAGTGACAAGAAGGGGGGAAAGCACAAAGGAAGATAAGAGGATCACAAAGGTGACCCAGCACCTACTCCCATCGCTGTGAGCCCCTGCTTGCAGGGTGGACCATGGGTGCTACAGATGATGGACATCAATGGCAGGAACAAGGGAGGATCAGATGGGCAGTGATGACACCATGATGACAATGATGACAATGACTAGATGACAAATGGGATGGGGATGGGGATGACAACAAAACAGGGGTAAGGGTGACAAGATGCAAGCAAGGAGGCAACACAAACAAACAAAAAAAGGCCTAAGAGATGTCAAGCAACATTTTTTGGGCTGTTGGTATTTTCTTTCTTCTTTTCCATTTCATTATTGTTTACTAACAAACTTTTTTTAGCTAGATACAATTTCTGCCAATTATAAGGGAACAATGACAAGGGGACAATGATGATGGTGATAAGGAGGGGAGGAGGAGGAGGAGGAGGAGGGGACAAGGAGGAGGGGACAAGAAGAATGAGGGGATGAGGAGGATGAGGAGATGAAAAGGATGAGGGGACAAAAAGGATGAGGGGACAAGGATAACAAGGAGGACGAGGGAAATTGATTGAAAAGGGGGCCCAAGAGACCCATTGATGTCTCTTGGGCTGTAAGGTTTTTTTTTCTCATCTAATTTATTTTTTCTTCATTATTCATAAATGAGGATACACAATGCAGGATGTGTGCCCAGGAGTGCAGGGCCATGTCCCCCTCTCCTCCCCTGCATTTTGCAGTGGGGAAGGCTTTTTTTTTTATCTTTTTCTTTCTTTCTTTTTGTTTAGTACTGTTGCCTCCCCTCACATCAAATGTGAGGGGTATACATATGTATGTAAATTATTGTAGGCCCCCCTCACATTCTGCATGAGGGGGGTTTGTTTTTATGTCTATAATTTTATTCTTGCATAAGATGTGAGGGCTGCAGGAATTAAAAGTTTTCAATTTGCAAAAAAGAAATTGAGTGTGAGTATGATAAATAAACTTTATATTAAATACAAACAATTCTGCTGTGGCTCAATTGGTTGAGCATACTTGTTTGGTCAGTCATATGATGCCACATCAGGAGGTTCTGATTTCAATCTCTGCTTTGTGCAGCTTTATTTTGTGCACACTTTGTACAAACACCAAAGTCGAAACCATTGACATTCATCACAGTATCAAAGTGATTGTAGGATCAGAAGAGTGCATGGTCATTAAAAATGGACTTTGTGGCTCTGTTATTATGGAAGAAATGGTTGATGTTGGATTTGGAAGTAGAAGCATTGAAAGCTGTGGCCAAACATCAGTATATTCCCTCTTCAGCTGCAGAAGTGTTCAATGCAAGAATGTCAGAGGAAAGGTTGGCAGAGATTGTAGATGAAAAGTCTGAGATAGAGTGTTTGTCAGAGTGAGAGCATGAAGGACTGTCCTTGGTGTCATCAGTGGAGGCCATGGAGGCAATGTGAGCTGATCCCTCTTTGCTCCCATGGAATGAGAATTACTTTTTGCACTCCATTTGTCTGGGTATAGATAGATGTCCCATGGGCCATTCTACTAGGGAGGATAGTTACCACACTTACCACTACCAAAGGCAAAACAATTGTCAATAGTGTGATGGCTTCACGGGTTAGGATAGTAAGGATTGCACATTGAAGTATGGAACTAGTATGAGCATGTTTGCTAGTGGGAGTGGTGAAAGTCATTGATTGGTTGACCTCAGTGTCAGGAGGGCATTTACTGCCAGGTTTGAATTAAAGAAATTTGGCCCAAGTAGTCATGAGGACCGATGGCTTATTATTGGAAGCTTGGATTCCTTTGTCTTCATCTCTGAGCTTCCCAAGGATTTCTGATGATTTTAGCATGCCAGGTGCTGCACCACAGACTTTGTTTGATAACTCTGAGTGGAGGTATCTCCAGCAATCACTGATTGGCATCATTGTTACTAGGTGATGAGCAAATTCATTGTTGGTCAGGGCATTGTTATCAACATTGTGAAGTTCCTGATACATGCATTGCATGCCATCTCTCCAATTGGCCATCTGTAAGGGCAACCTCAAAACCTTGCTTAGTAATGATCTAACAGAGGGGAATCCAAAGTTAACATTATACTACATAATAGAAACACTTCAGGCACACCTAACAGAGGAGAATTCAAAGAGAAAACTCTAAGAACACATCTGTTGATGCCTGTTAGGAAACAGTCTCCTAGCATTCCTATTACATAATAAAATTTATTTTTATTTTATTTTATTTTATTTTATTTTATTTTATTACATCAAATTATGCAACAAATGCTACATTTGTCAGCATGGGAATTTTATATTTACATGCATCAATATGTACACACATGTATGTGCACATCGGTAACAACATATTACAATACATGTAACATAGTATATAAATGTTAAATATGCACCTGGGGGACCTTAGTTGAGTTCTCTTAGGTATTCCATCCACAATAGTGGTGCGAAATGCCTTTTTCAGCCAACTCATCTATTTTTAACCTCTTGCATCAAATCCATCAAAACCCCCCATCATGTGTGCCCCACTGCCTTCTTGTAGGAGAGCCCACATGGTCCAGCTAGCAGCTTAGTGGATGTCATCCTAACAATGCCCAGCATATGTGATAGATCCAAAAATCAAATAATAGGCTAAAAATAGAAAATAGGTGGAAATATGTGGATCAGGCTATGGAATGACATCACCTTGATGGGTAAACATCCAGAAGGGGTCCTGCCTCTAATAATAGAACTGTCAACATGTACAACATGGAAAAACCCAAAAAATAATCATAAAATAGAAATAAAATTATAGAAAACCATAGTAAAGGCAGAATAGGGTGAAATAAAATATACATATAAAAATATGAGATGCCTGAGATTCCTTCCTTTCCCATTACACCATCTTATAACCATCAGCAAACTTGTATCCAAGAATATAGGACTTGATATGGGTTGCCCTTATTGATTGACAGAGTAATACTCAGCTTTGAGACTTTTCCAGGCTTCTTTTGCAGTCTTCACAGACTGAACTAGGTGTAACTTGGTTCCTGGCATAACCTGGATAGTAGCATTGAGTGCCTTAAGATTGTCTTCCTGCCAAAGTACTGCATCATCCATAGCTTTCTGGACTTCCATTTCATTGCCAGTGATAACAATGGTGTGAGTATTGCCAGTCTCATCAGTACCTCTGATTTTCTGGGTCCATTTGAGCTGAGGTATAACTGGTGGTGCTGACTGTGTCCCCTCGATGAATTTCCAGTATCCCATGGCCTGGAGCTCTATTTTCCCTTTGTGGCTGAACTCATTGTAGGAGTTGGTAATACCATTATCAGTTAGTTTTTTGAGTTTCAGGCACTTGGAAGATGGTGCAGAGGAATGATGAATCAGGGTAGTATTTCTGTTGGGATTTAGGGGTGTGAATCCACAGGTAAGTGGATTTACTATCAGGGGCTGATAACCTGTTAGTTCTGGTATGGGGCAAGACTCATTTAATTTGCCTTGTATGTTAGATTTACATGTGACACATACCTGGTATGGGGCAAGACTCATTAGGGGCTTGCCTCCATAACCAGGTCACACTAGTATCTATCTGCTTGATCATTCCAGTGCTGCTCTGCCCCTCTACGATGCATTGGGGTCATCCTCCAACATGATGACCATCTTGTCCAACAAAAGCACCTCAACACTTGTTCACTGTCCTGACCAATACCTGTTTATAATGTGGATAGGTCTCCAAATGAAGCTGAGTCAATTTGAGAGGTTGTAGACTTGGTCCTCCATTACAAGGATCATAGTGAGTGTGCCCTTTTTGCTATGACACAATTAGGGAAGCATGAGGTGATTTTGGGCTACCCATGGCTTGGGTGACAGATAAAGTCAGCATGAGTCGATGTTTCTCCCATTGTTGTATTTCCATCACTGAAGGCAGACAGGAGCATTAAGGATGAAAGGTATTGATGCAACGCACTTGGAAATGTCATGCTGGACTGATGCCCATGTCCAATGTGAACTTGGAAGACATCCCTGATCTTGCACCAGATCCTGATGATAAAGATGAAGAGATAGAATGGATAGAGGAAGGTAATCAAATCTTCTATCCTGCTATTGACCCTCTGCATGAGGTATGTGCCATATCAAAGGTTTCTCAATGTTTGGCAGAGGTGTTCCAACAGTATGCCAAAATCCTTATTGATTCTGTACTTCCTCACCTGCATAGTTTCAAGTATGTCTTCTCCAAGGAATCCTTCAACTCACTTCCCAACCATAAGCTGTGGGATCATGCAATTGAACTCACACCAGCAGCAATACTCTCCTCCTGCAAGGTCTATCCTCTCTCTCCTGAAAAGCAGTGGCAGCTCAACAAGTTCATTGATGAACACCTGGCTTCTGGTCACATTTGCCCTTCAAAATCACCCATGGCCTCTCCATTCTTCATCAGAAAAAAAAATGGCTCTCTTTGACCAGTTCATGACTACTGAAGGCTCAATGACATCACAATCAAGAATTGTTATCCACTACCTCACATCTCAGAACTCATAAACCAACTAGAGAATGGCAGGGGTAACCCTGGGGTATTCTGAGGCTACCCTTACCCCTACCCTCCAAAACCCCTTACCACCTGAAAGAATCAGGGTTTTAAAGGGTATGGATAGAGGTATGGAGGGGTATGGAGGGTACACAATACCCCCAGGGTAGTGCACCAGGGTATTGTCACAAGATGACTCAAATCACTTTTACTATGAATTGTTTCAAAAAAAAGGGACTTCTGGCCACTTTCTTAAGTTGGTGGTGTAAGAGTGCTGTGTAGTAACTGTTATAAACCAGACTGGCACTAGGAAATGGCAATCCTGGGAACAGAAATCCAATAGCAGAAACACTGGCATATGCAGCTACAAGCCACAGACAGACAGTGGACAGAATTTGACAGAGATGGGGGGACATGGCAGGGAACAAATATTAGAATTGTTGATTGTCAGCAAGGGCATGTTGGGATCATAGCAGTAACACATTCTTAGTTAGCAGTGGTGAGGCACAGTTTGTAAACCATATAACATCAAAACATTAATCTAAGGTAAATGAAATGTATATTATCTAAATTTAGCATAACCTCTGCAGAAGTCTTAATGCAAATTATCTTTATTATGTGCCCCCCAGCCAGAGATTCTACCTACCCTCAGACCCCTCCCAAGGGTAAGGGTTTGCTGAGGGTATAAAATTCTGTACCCTCACCCTTACCCTCACTTGCCTTTGACAAATACCCCCAGGGTTTTGCATACCCCTGCCATTTACTAAAACCAACTTGGTATAACAATGTGTGGATAAAGGAGGGAGATGAGTGGAAGGCAGCCTTCTGTACCAATCATGGTCTTTTTTAACTGCTTGCCATGCTCTTTGGTCTGACTAATAGTCCTGCCACCTTTCAGACCATGATGAATGATATCTTTCATGACCTCATACTGGATGGTGTCATCTGTGTCTACCTGATGACATCCTCATCTTTACTCAAGATCATGAAAAACATTGTTGAATCATGCACCTCATGCTAGAGAGACTCCAATGTCACAAGCTATACCTCTGACAAGACAAATGTGAATTTGAGACAGCTCACATCAAGCACTTGGGTTTGATCAACTCAGATGGCCAGGTAGGGATGGACCCTGTCAAGGTCACTGGCATTATGGCTTGGTCCATGAACATGAACATGCAGTCCTTTTTGGGCTTCATCAACTTCTATTGGTGTTTCACCAAGGACTTCTCACATCATGCACAACCATTGTTCAACCTTACTACATGGAGATGGGGCAAGCTGGTGAAGGCAACAACAGAAGGAGAAATAGAAGGCTTACTCAGAACACAAGAGCTAACAGCTGGTAGAGGTAACAAGAGGCTCATATGTACATATGTAAATGAGTAAGGCTTATAAAAATTGATCTGAGACTTGTCAATGATGAGTTGAAGTTACACACTGGAAGGCCAAAAAGAGCTAGGAGCAGTACCGCTAAGGTAGGGCTCAAGTATGATCTGCCAATATCATGTGATATAATGTGACATTTTAATGACATTCCACCAAAAATTTAATGGCACTCAGAACATCCCAAAAATGAAAATTTGGGCTGCACCAATCTCTAGATATAGTTAATACCTACAAATCAGTGCAGCTAGATTTTTGATTTCTGTCCACATCAAAATGCCATTGATAAAATATGTACATGTGTCATATCATTAATTATAAATATCAATGCAGTGAAACCTCAGTTTGGATGCTGATGATAGGTCCATTGCACACTTTAAGGTCTGGAGGATGCTTCTAATCGTATCGAGACATTACAACACATGCTCCGAATGACTACGAACACCATGAAATCGATTTCAAACCATTTTCAAACTACTTCAAATGATTTTGAACAGTTTTGAATGACTTCACAAGACTTTGAACAACTTCGCACTACTTCGAATGATGTCGGCCACCATAGGTCTATTCTAAAACCCTTTCGACACATACAAAACATTCAGCATAAGCCACTGCATTACATATTGAACACTACCAGACACAAGGAGAAATGACAAAAGAATTAGAATATGATAATGGCAGTTTTGGGTTTCATCAATCTATTGAAACAATAGGATGAGTACTCTTACTATATGGCGATGCCATGCATTTCATTTATTATCATTTCTCATTTGTTTTATGTTTTACAATACCTTTATTGCTGTGCATACTGCCTTGTGTTCTACACTTGTTATATTTCCTTCTTAGTACTTGTCTCTTCAAAATGTATATAGACTTGTACTAGTTACTTAGAAATGGAACAGAGAAGAGTTACCTTCTCCATTATTGTTTGATTTAAGAGCCATTCTCTTGAGTCTTAACCTCACATCACATCTCTAAGTTTAGCAAAATATCACAAACTTTTTCAAACATTCATATCAGTCTCTCGACTCATCACCTATCACCTTTTGAAAAACACTTTGATTTCACTATATTTGCACCTCAGTCCGACTTTTTCAAAACTTCTTGAACTATTTTGGACATCTTCAAACTTCCTCAAAACTACTTTGAGCATCTTTGAACACCTTCAAACCTCTTTTGAACCTCCTTTGAACCTCCTCAAACCTTTTCGTATGCTCCTAGGGTTTATTCATGAAACACCTTGTCATTTCATGTCACTCACTATAAAGTTTGGATATCAGCAGTGATATTTAGTACCAACTTGCACCCTTCCTCTGACTCATGTTATACTATCTGAAACCATTTAGTAGGTTTTGTTTGAATTTCAGGGTTGAGTATTATCACCGAGAAGGGCTCTTGGTGTTTTAAAACACTTGGGGAATTGGGCTAAGGCCAATACATGGAATACATTCCTTGCAAAGCTAAAGAAGGGAAGAAAAAAAAGATGATACATAAAGAGAATGTCAGTGTTGTTTCTGCCCTTCCATATAATAGATTCAAATAATACACATACCTGAAAAAGGACTTGAATGGGACAATACACACAGATAAAGATACACAATCCCAATCAGAAAAACCCATCATCAACCTGTCAAACATGCACTCACATCTGCATCATGATGTAGCATATGAAATCCCACACATGCCAGAACCAGCATCAGATCATGTTTTCATGCATGATGGAAGGTTGGTAGTCAATTTCCCAAATGAGATCAATGAACTGTGATGCCATGAGGATGTCGAGATCACAGGAAATGAATGGGAAATTGGCCTGAGGATACTTAATAACACTGCTGGAGCAATTTTCACAGACACATCAGGAATTGATGATGAGATGGAGCCCTAGATCAATATGCATGTTTGTAAGGGCAACCTCAAAGCCTCACTTAGGAGTGAGCTAACAGAGGGGAATTCAAAGTTAATATTATACTATGTACATAATACAGACACTCCAGGTGCACCTAACAGAGGGGAATCCAAAGAGAAAATTCTAAGGACCCATCTGTCGATGCCCAGTATATGTGATTGAGCCAAAAATCAAATAGTAAGCTAAAAATAGCAAAAAGGCAGAGATAGGCTGATCAAGCTGTGGGATGATGTCACCTTGATGGGTAAATGTCCAGAAGGGGTCCTTCCTCTAAGAATAGAACTGTCAACATGTACCAACATGGAAAAAATTGAAATATAATAATAAAATAGGAAATAAATCATAGAAAATCATAGAAAAGGCAGAATAGGGTAGATGAGCCTGCTGAAGACTAGATTACATGAGATATAAAAAAAAATGGAATAAATGCAGAAAATTGCCCAGATATCTGGGGTGCCTTCCTTTCTCCTTACAGTATTAGGTGTACTGATCATGGTGATACAATGACAGACTCAGAGGGAGGTGACACAACTGATTCCAGTAGAGATAATGAGAATAAACAACTGGAATGTCCAGCTGGTTTAAGCTGGGATAAAAGGAAACTGCCTACCAAAACAGTGGCACTGGAGGCACTTAGGGTCATTCAAGATTTACTTTGCCCTTTTTGTGGTGGAAAATGGAAGGGCTACAAGGAACCAAAGGTGAATGAGTGCAGGCAGCTCAGGCAGCTCAGGCACATGGACAGAAAGCAGGGCATGCAAAAAGCCTTTGAAGCCATGCAAAGAAATCTGTAGAGTCACGCACAGTACCAGTAAACCCAGTTGGTGCTTGGACAAAATCTAGGATTGAGACAGATGAGGAATTTGTGCAAGACATCAATCTCCATCTACAGAGCCTTGAAAAATATGTCAAAGCACACAATGTAGTGACCTACCTCAATCGACCAGATGTTAAATTGAAATGGGGCCTGAAAACAACTATCTTGGATGCAACAGCAAAGAGATGGATGCATAAACTCAGATATCAATGGGTTTAAAAACACCATGGATGTATGTTGATGGGCACGAGCATGATGATCATCTTTTTGCCTGCATGGTACAAAATCGAGACATATATGCGATCATGGACAGCTGACAATGTGGAGGAGCCTTTCTGTTGTTCATCAGGTAGCTGCCGCATTATTCCCTGGTTCCATGATCAGTTAGTATTTCATGTACATGACTGTCAAAAATCACATTGGGTCAAGAAATGGTCCTCTCCAGAGCCATATGCAAAAGAGTGCATGCGTGATCTTCAAGCCTGGCAAAAATCATGATGGTTACTTTACCAATAAAGAAATCATGGAACTAGCCAGTATTTTCATTGCTTTTTCTGCCTGGATGCACTGAGGCACAAAGGAATGTCGCTGGTGGAACTCATTGACCAGTTGTGGGGCATTCACATTGGACTCTGCAACCCAAGAGTTCTCCTCATACCCATAACCCTTCCAGTGTACCAGGTATTCAAGTTTACCTCGACATAAGCAGCTGTCTAGGATGGATTTGACCTCATACTGAGGTTCATTTTCGATGACTGTAGGCAGTGGAGGAGGTCATTCCATGCATCCAGGAAATGGATCTGTGGGAGCAGGCAGCAATTTTATGACATGAAAGACAGGGTGGAGTTTAGACATTGATTGTGGTAGCCATATGCAGTAGGCATGCAACTCGATGCATCTAGTGATGAGGAACAGTTCAAGAAAATGGTGGGTGAGTTTCTTGGATGGGTGTGTGGTGGAAATGTTACTAGAGTCGAGGTAGGCATGATCACCAACCTTATATGTGGGTGTGGGTGAGTGAAAGTTGGTTGTAGAAGCATGCCATATCATCCTTTGCCTTAGCCAAAGCTGACTTTGCCTCCTCCAGTGTGTCCTTCATCTGCTCCATGAACTCATTCACCATCTCCAAGTGTAAAGGTGCTTGTTGAGGCTCAAAACCCATGCATGGGTGTTGCCCTGTGTTGAGGAGGAAGGGAGTTTGTTGGGTGGAGGAGTGGACATGATTGTTGTACCCAAACTCAGCCATGGGGAGGAGGTCTTCCCAATTGTCCTGTCGCTCATTGACAAAGATGTGGATATACTGCTCCAGTTCTTGGTTGACATACTCCATCTGTCCTTCTATCTGTGGGCAGTAGGTGGTCAAGGCAAGAAATTTGATCCCCAGTAGGCAGTACAGCTCTCGAGTGAACTCTGCAACAAACTGTGGTCCTTGATCACAGGAAATGCACCTGGCAATCTATGAAGCTTCCACACATGGCGCAGATAGAGTTGAACCATTTCAAGTGCAGTGACAGTCATATGAATGGGGATAAAATGAGCTCGCTTCCCAGCAGAGTCGACTATGCACATTACCACATCAAACCTGTTGGACTCTGGTAGGTCCACCACAAAGTCCATACTGATGATGTCCCAATGATTTTCTGGGACTTGGAGAGTGTGTAACTCACCCATGGGCTTGCGCTGTGGAGTCTTGGTGCATAAGCAGAGATCGCAGGTATGACAGTACTGACCAATAAGTCAAGACATCTGGGGCCACCAATAATTCTGTGATATGAGTTCCAACATCTTCCAATGCCCATGGTGGCCAGCAAGGAGTGGGTCGCGGTGCTGAGAGATGAGTTGTTGTCAAAGCTGGGGATTGTTAGAGACATAGATGCAGTCATGGAAGTATAGGATGTTGTCTTTCTCTGTTCCCTCTGCTGCATGGAATGAAGGTGTGGATCTCTATTAGGGTGACACCCATGATTCTGCTAGCTGGACTGTGTGGGCTCTCCTACAAGAAGGCAGTGGGGCATGCACATGTGATGGGGGGTTTGATGGTTTTGATGCGAGGGGTTATTTTTAGATGGGTTGGCTGAAATAGGCTTTTCACACCACTAATGTGGATGGAATACCTAAGAGAACTCAACTGAGGTCTCCTAGTATTTATTTTAGGGTTATATACTATGTTACATATATTGTAGTATGTTGCTACCAATGTGCACGTACATGTGCATACATATTGATGCGTGTAAATAAAAAATTCCCATGCTGACAAATAATGTGTGTATAGGCATTTGGTAGTGTATTTTGGTGAAATAAAATAAAATAAAATAAAATAGTATTATGTAATAGGCATATTAGGAGACTGTTTCCTAACATTACCCCCCTTTTAGGCCTCGACTTCTAGGCGAGAAAATATTGCATCTCTCCCCTCTGTGAAATTCTGGTAAGGCTGGAAATTCATCCTCTCATACACCATTCTAGCAATGCAATGCAGAGCATTGGGATTAATTTTAAAGAATTGGGCAATTGCCTTATGCACTCACTTACAATTCTCTTTGGGTTCCCATGAGTTATTTTTGTCGGTGTAGTTCTTCCATTTGATTAAGAACTCCAATTTATTTCATCCAAGATGTGAGTCCAAAACCTCTTCCACAATATATTCTGGAGCACCTTCTATCATTATTGGAGGCTGTGGAGTAGTTTGTTGGCTGGGAATAGTGGGTGGGCAGTAAGGGTGTAAATGGAAAATGTTAATTTCAGGATCAATCTTGAATGATTGAGGTAATTTTAACACTACTGCATTGGGTGAAATTATTTTAGAAATTGGATATGGGCAACTTGCTTCTCTGTAAGCTTTCTTGAAGGTTGTGGAATATTCAGATCCTTGGTACTTAGCCATACCAAGTCACCAACTTTGTACTCTGGAGCAACAGCTCAAGTATGATCCATGTGTCGCATCATGTCATCACATGCTTTCATATGCTGCCTCTGCTTCCTCCTGCACCTTTCGCATTTTTGACACAAAGTCCTCCACTGACTGTACCTTGACTTCCTTTCGAGGTTCTACTCCCATTCTGGAATGATAACCATAATTAGTGAAGAAGGGTGACATGCGAGTAGCTAAATGGAATTTATTATTGTGAGAAAATTCAGCAATTGCCAACCATTCAGGCAAGTTGGTTTGTTGGTGATTGACAAACATGCATAGGTACTGCTCTAACTCCTGATTCATTCTCTCTGTCTGCCCATCAGTTTGTGGGTGATATGCCATAGATAATTTGGTTTGAATCCCCAATATGTTATTTAACTCTCACATAAATGCAGAAGCAAATTGTGATCCACGATCGGAGATAACCGTATTAAGTAATCCATGTAACCACCATATCTGATTTAGATAGAGGCACACCAAGCCCAATGATGAGGTTTCTGCTGTACTAGGAATGATATGGACTTCTTTTGTGAAGCAGTCACATACTACAAATATTGCATCATATCCTTGAGCTTCAGGTAATCCTGTGATAAAGTCCACAGATATGTCTCGCCGTGGTGCTTTAGGTATAGGGTTCAGCATTAATTTCCCTGCAGGCTTTTCTGGAAATTTCTTACCCCTCATGCATGTATCATACCCATCCACATACCCCAACACATACTTTGAAATTCTGGGCCACCAATAATTTCTCATCACCAACTCCAACATCTTCCATCTTCCTTGATGTCCAGCAGCTGGCATGTTATGATGTAATCATACGATCTCCCTTTGTAAATCTTGATCCTTTGGTACATACACCTTTCCTCTGAACAATACTAACCCTTGTTCTTCAACCCATTCATCTCCTTTAATATTACCTTTCTACTCTTTCCTCAAAGCTTTCACAGCTTCCACCACTTCATCATCCATCTCTGAACATTGTCTAATTTTAGACACCATTTCTGTCTCTGAGCTATCCACCAATAAATGCCCTTGATGCATAGCACAAATACAAAAGTGTTCAGGTTTGAGTAGGGTAATATTTTTATTGTCCTCCTCCACTCCCCTTTTATGATCTGTACATCTGGATAATGCATCTGCTTTCCTCATCAAGCTTCCCGCTTTGTGGACCAAGTGAAAATTAAAATGTGATAAGAATAATGCCCAATGTGCTTGTCGATGGTTAAGTGTTTTAGCAGACATGAAGTACTGCAGATTTTGATGGTCTGTCCAGATTTCGATTTGATGCATACATCCCTCCAAATAATGTCTCCATGCCTCCAATGCTCATATTATTCCCAACATCTCTTTATCATGCACATCATAATTCCTCTCCACATCATTCAACCCTCGAGACAAATATGCACAAGGATGCCATTTGTCATCTTCACTTAGCATTGATAATACTGCTCCAGTAGCAAGGTCTGATGCATCTGATTCCACTCATAAGGGACATATGAAATCTACTGGGGCTAATATTGGCTCTTCCACAAACTTCCTCTTCAACTCCTCAAATGCCATCTGCTGTTGTTCTCCCCATCTCCACACTACTCCCTTTTGCGTAAGGTTGTGTAATGGTGCAGCAATTTTGGAAAAATTATGAATAAAGCGACGATAAAAATTAACAAGTCCCAAGAAAGCCTGAACTTCCTTGATATAGGTAGGCACGGGCCAATCAACAATTGCCTGTACCTTGATAGAATCCATCTTGATTCCATCAGGACCAATTTTTAATCCCAAAAACTCAATCTCGCTTGCTCTAAATACACACTTCTCCAGTTTAACGAATAAATCATTCTCTGCCAATCTCTTCAACACCTCCTGCACTATCGCCTTATGATTTTCTTCATTCTCTGTGAATATCAAAATATTGTCAATGAATATTATCACCACGCCTTTGTCTATCACATCCTTCAAAATGTTGTTCATTATATTTTGGAAAGTTGGGGGACTATTGGTCATCCCAAAAAACATGACTAGTGGCTCGAAGGATCCTTGACATGTGGCAAATGCTGCCTTCCACTCATCTTCTTTTTTTATTTGTACATTGTTGTACCCCCAGTGTAAATCCAATTTTGTAAAGACCTTGGCCTTTCCCACCTTGTCAATTATCTCTGAGATCAATGGCAAAGGGTACACATTCTTCTCTGTCCATTCATTCAAATACCTATAATCTGTACACATCCTCTTCCTCTGATCTTTTTTTGGTACAAAGAATACTGGTGATGTCTGTGGTGATTTCAAAGGTCATATGTATCCCTTGCGCAATTCATTAAGGAATGCATCTACTTCTTCTTGTTCCTTCAGAGATAATAGATAGACTTTTGACTTCTTCAGCACAAATCCCATCTTCATCTCAATTGCATGATCCCATGGCTTTTGCACTGGCATCCACTCCGATTCCTTCTTCTGAAAAACTGACAAATATTTATGGTAGGCTTTTGGACCCACTCCTCCACTGGTTTCTCCACTTTCTCCACATTTTTATCCCATGACTGTCCTCCATGAATTTCTCTAAAGGTCTGCTTCTGTTCTTCTTTACTTGTCATGACTGGAACTTCCCCATTTGGCATATCCTCATCCTCCACTTCCTCCATCATAACAGAATACTTCCTTGGACATTCTTTCTCTTTCTTTCCCTTCTTCTCCTTTTTTACTTTTCTCCCATACACATTACATCCTTTAGGACAACGAGTCATGTGTACCTTCCCAGTTTTCCAATCAATTTCCGGGTTATGTTTATGTAACCATGGACATCCAATTATCAGATTGGTTTTCCCAAGGTTGCACACCACAAATATGGCTTGTTCCTGATGATCCTGATACTTCAGTATCATCATCACTTCCTCCTTAATAGTTCCTCCATGATTGATCATACCATCAATATTGTACACCATTATAGGTTGTGGCAGTTTATGCATGCGAATACCATTTCCAGTAATTAAGGATCAATTAATGAATAATCCAGTAGCACCACTGTCAAGCAATGCCTCCACATTAATTGCTGCATGCATGTCCACTGTCTTCAATACTACTGTCAAGCTGATTTTGGGTTCTATCTGCACTGAGTGAATAAAGAATTTAGGGGTCTTCAGAAATAAGGCTGGGCATTTTTCTTTGTCGCATAAATGATGATGGTCAGACTCCTCGATTTCTCTTTCGGTTTCACTCTGGGTTTCCTCGGATACTAATACATTATAATGATTCTGGGTCACCAATGGGGAAACCTTCACTGGGACTCCTCCACAAAATTGTTCTGCTTATCTTCCTCCAACTTTACTTCCTTGATTGTCGCTTTCCTAATCTTCCTTTTCTGCCTACAATTCCTAGCAATATGCCCTAATTGCCCACAATTAAAACATTTAAGTGGAGCTTGTCTTCCTACTCAATCAATATCCATTGCATCCATCAATGCTGCTGACTTCTTAACAATATGTGTCACTGCCATGGCCAGTGGCTGTGCCCTCAGAGCTTGTACCTGAGGTGTCCTTCCTTTCTCGGACTTTCCTCCTGATGACTTTCCAAATCTGGCATTCCCGTACATCAATTTCAACTCTGCCTGTTCCTGTTGATACTGCCAATCAAGATGCATTGCCCAATTATACCACTCGTCCAACCTCTCCAGCATAGAAGGTAATCAATAGATTGTCTTGAATAACGAGGGGTTTAATCCTGCCTTCAAATACTCTACCAATGCAGCTTCTCCCATATCGGTCTGTGATGCTTCTGCTTTGAACTGCAAAATAAATTCATCTGCTGTCAGAGAATCTTGATGCATGGTTTTTAATTTAGTGTTCACTGTTGCCCTTTGGGTTAAGGTCTCCAAACTGTGCCTCCAATCTCTCCAAAGATTCCCTGAAAGTTGCAAACAGTTTATATCCTGTGGCAATTTGATTAATGGCTTCATTTCTCCAGAATTGTGCTTTCCCTCCCTGGATGTATGAGAGAGCAAACATAATCCTAGACTCGGTCATATGAAATTTGGGCTTTCTCCCATGAATATACAACACTATAGAGCTGATAAAGGATTTTGTGTTCTCCATGGTACTGTCAAATATTTGTGGGGGCATGTATTTAGGTAAATGCATTTTTCCACTCTCAGATCTCTCCTCTGCATGCTCACTCTCCTGAGACATCCACTCTACCATCTCCTCCATCTCATCATCTTTATCTTCTACTGTATCTGCTTTTGTTTCTGCTTGTTTGGGTTGTGAGGCTGCTAATACTGATACTAATTGGGACATTTGTGCTGTAAGAGCATCAATTTTGGCTTCAAGAACTGGCATGGGAATGGGATTGTGACCAGGATTCGAAGTTGCTTGTTCTGTCATGATGATGTAAGCTGTGATGAGTCACTTCTTTGGCTGAGTCAAGATTCAGCTGCAGAATTTTTTCGCAAAATTTCGAGTCATGTGACCAGACTATTCAGGTACCAAACATGGCAAAACACATGATTTCGGCTATTTGCCAACAATTGGGCACTTCAGATCAATAACCCTTCCAACAGTGCCTGATCTCAGGGTTATTACTGAATTCAGCTAGTAACTAATTTAACTAAAATAGTCATCTGAATAGAGTAATGTAAATCTTGGCTAAACCAGATCTGATCGGTTGTCTGATTGCAGCGGTCCTAATGATGAGCACTGCCTTTCGATCACTGGCGGTCGCAATGTAAGGTGAGGCCTGGTGTCAGCTTATGAAAGCAAGGTAAATATGTATATACAATTAATTCTGGCTCTTGCCGAAATGATGCATAAGCGGATGTGGCGTGCTGAGACAAACGATGTATGCATGTGTAAGAGAAGGTGCACTGATGGGGCAGTTGAGTTCTTCTGTTAGGGCAACACCCACAATTCTGCTAGCTGGACTGTGTGGGCTCTCCTACAAGAAGGCAGTAGGGCATGCACATGTGATGGGGGGTTTGATGGTTTTGATGCGAGGGGTTATTTTTAGACGAGTTGGCTGAAAAAGGCTTTTTGCACCACTAATGTGGATGGAATACCTAAGAGAACTCAACTGAGGTCTCCTAGTATTTATTTTAGGGTTATATACTATGTTACATATATTGTAGTATGTTGCTACCGATGTGTGCATACATATTGATGTGTGTAAATAGAAAATTCCCATGCTGACAAATAATGCATGTATAGGTGCTTGGTAGCATATTTTGGTGAAATAAAATAAAATAAAAATAGTATTATGTAATAGGCATGTTAGGAGACTGTTTTCTAACAATCTCTTTCTCAGCTCCTAATACCTTGATTGTCATTGCTTTCATCCCCATGGTCTGGATGATGAGAGAGGACATCAGTCTTTCACATGCTGTGGCCTGGGCAATGATGCAGGGTGAAATTGAACCTGGAGAGGTAGAGGGACCAGCAGGCTTGGCAATGATTAAGTTTTTTGGCAGTCATGAGGTACTTGAGGTTCTCGTGGTCCATCCAGATTTTGACCTTGTGTTGAGCACCCTCCAGGAAATGTTGCCACTCCTCCAATGCCTGCATTATCACCAGCATCTCCTTGTTGCGGATCTCATAATTGCATTCCACAGCACTGAGACTCTTTGAGTAGAAGGCAGTGGGGTGCCACTTCTGGTTCTCGAGAGACTACTGGGACAGCACTGCACCCATCACAAAGTCTAAGCTGTCAGCTTCTACATGGAAGGGACACGAGTCATTAGCAAAGGTAAGGATTGACGTGAAAGTGACTATCTCTTTGAGCTTCTCGAATGCCTGCTGCTGTGCATTTTCCCACTGTCATGCCTCCTTGCCAGTGAGGTCAAATAACGGGTGCACATGGTGTGAGATATCTTTAATTAAGCACCGATTAAAATTGATTAAGCCCAGAAAAGACTGCACCTCTTTCTTGTTTGTAGGCATGGGCCAGGTTGTAACACCAGCAACCTTGACTGGGTCTATCTCCACCTGTCCATCCAAGATAATCAAGCCCTAGTACTCGATCTGCATCTTCTCAAACTCTCACTTGTCATGATAAAGATAGAGTTTGTGCCATCGAAGTTGCTCTAGCACCAGGCATGTGATGAGACAATGTTCATCAAGGTCTCGAGTGAAGATGAGAATGTCGTTGAGGTAGACAGACCACACCTTCCAATATGAGATCATGGAAGATGTCATTCATCATGGTCTGAAAGGTGGCAGGACTATTAGTGAGACCAAAGAGCATGACAAGCAGTTCAAAAAGACCATGGTTTATGCACAAAGCTGCCTTCCACTCATCCCCTTCCTTTATCTGCACATTGTTGTAACCCCAATGGACATCAAGCTTGGTGAAGTAACATGTTAAGACAGAAAGATGACCAGACTGGAGATTGAACCCAGGACCAACTGGACATATACCAGATGCTCTACCAACTGAGCTATCAGGTCTTACTGGATTCAATACATAGTTTAGTATTAGAGGTAATCTCACCCAGATTGCAACCCAGCCAAGTTCACAGTATTATTACTTCTTATCAGAAAAGGTCTCCAGTGTGTCAGCTAATCAGCAACTGACACTGCCACATATGTCATGTACAGATTATATAATCCAACATAATGTGCCCCACAGAGTTGGTTGATGAGTTCGGATATGAGGGTAGTGGATAGTAATTCTTGACTGTGATGTCATTGAGGCATCAATAGTCTTGAACTGGTTGAAGGGACCCATCCTTCTTTTTAACAAAGAAGAAAGGTGAGGCCATGTGCAACTTTGAAGGGTGAATACAACCAGAAGCCAGATGTTCATCGATGAACTTGTCAAGTTGTCATTGTTCTTCAGGGGAGAAGATAGACCTTGCAGGAGAAGGGTGTGGCACCCAATGTGAGCTCAATTGCATGATTCCATGACTTACAGTTAGGAAGTGTGTTGAAAGATTTCTTGGAGAAGACATCCTCAAAGTCATGCAGGTGAGGAAGTACCCAGTCAGTGAAGGATTTGGGTGCACTATTCTTGTGGAAGGCCTCTGGGAGGTGCTGGAAGACATTTGAGGTGGCATGCACCTCATGTGAAGGGTTAATAGCAGTGTAGAAAATTCAGTCACCTTTCTCGATCTCCTCCACTTCCTCCACTTCATCATCAGAATCAGGTGCGAGATCTGGAATGTCTTCCAAGTCCACATCAGCTATAGGCATTGGACTAGCAAGACACTTTTGAGTGTGCTGTAAAAGGACCTTTTGCTCTTGATGTTCCTGTCTGCCTTCAGTGAAGAAAGTATGGCAACCAGAGGGACAATGACTTATCATGACTTCACCTGTCACCCAGTCAACCTCAGGATTGTGGTCACAAAGCCACAGGTAGCCCAAAATTACCTCCTGCTTCCCCAGTTGGGTCACAGCAAAGAGAGCCCATTTACTGTGGTCCTTGTACTGGAGGGCTAGGTCAACAACCTCCTGAATCACCCCAGCTTTATTTGGGGTCCCATACTCATTGTAGACAGGTATGGGTCAAGATAGTGAGTGGGTATTGAGTTGTTTTTGTTGAACCAGGTGTAAATCAATGAAAAGGCCCATGTTACCCGAGTCCAGGAGAGCAGAGACACTGAATACTTGCACTGTATCCATAGTCTGCAGCTTGATCTTCAATTCTAGTGATCACTTGGAGGGGGTGGACACTACAATGTACTTGCATGAAATGTGGTCTAACATTAGACAACATTCAGAGATGGATGATGAAGTAGTGGAAGCAGGGAAAGCCTTGAGGGGAGAGAAGAAAGGTAATATTAAAGGAGGTGAGTGGGCTGAAGAACAAGGGTTAGTGTTGTTCAGAGGAAAGGTCTATGTACTGAAGGATCAAAATTTACCAAGGGAGATCGTATGGTTACATCATAATATGCCAGCTGCTGGACATCCAGGAAGGTGGAAAACATTGGAGTTAGTGATGAGAAATTATTGGTGGCCTGGAATTTCAAAGTATGTATTGGGGTATGTGGATGGGTGTGATACGTGCATGAGGAGAAAGAAATTTCCAGAAAAGCCTGCAGGGAAATTAATGCCAAACCCTATACCTAAAGCACCATGGCAAGATATATCTGTGGACTTTACCACAGGATTACCTGAAGCTCAAGGATATGATGCAATATTTGTAGTATGCGACCACTTCACAAAGGAAGTCCATATCATTCCTACTACAGCAGACACCTCATTGTTGGGCTTGGTGCACCTCTATCTAAATCAGGTATGGCAGTTACATGGATTACCTGATATGGTTATCTCTGATCATGGATCACAATTTGCATCTGCATTTATGTGAGAGTTAAATAACATATTGGGGATTCAAACCAAATTATCTACAGCATATCACCCACAAACCATTGGGCAGACAGAGAGAATGAATCAGGAGTTGGAGCAGTACCTATGCATGTTTGTCAATCACCGACAAACTGACTGGCCCAAATGGTTGGCAATTGCTGAATTTTCTCACAATAATAAATTTCATTCAGCTACTCACATCACCCTTCTTCACTAATTATGGGTATCATTCCAGAATGGGAGTAGAACCTTGAAGGGAAGTCAAGGTACAGTCAGTGGAGGACTTTGTATGCAAAATGTAAAAGGTGCAGGAGGAAGCAGAGGCAGCATTGATGAAAGTACATGATGATATGATTCAACACATAGATCGTACTCGAGCTGTTGCTCCAGAGTACAAAGTTGGTGACTTGGTATGGCTGAGTACCAAGGATCTAAATATTCCATGACCTTCAAAAAAGCTTACAGAGAAGCAAGTTGGCCCATTTGCAATTTCTAAAATAATTTCACCCAATGCAGTAGTGTTAAAATTACCTCAATCATTCAAGATTGATCCTGAAATTAACATTTCCCACTTATGCCCTTACTGCCCACCCACTATTCCCAGTCAACAAACTACTCCACTGATGATACTCAACCCGGGAACCCAAACAAAACCTACTAAATAGCTTTGGATGGTATAACATGAGTCGAGGAAGGGTGCGAGTTGGTACTAGATATCACTGCTGAAACCAAAACATAATGTTTAGTAATGTGAAATGGTAAGGGCTGTGGCAAATAGTCTGTATAGGCATATGAAGATGTTCGAAAGAGTTCAAAATAGGTTCAAAAATGTGCAAAAGAGTTCGAAGTAGATTTGAAAACATGTGAAATAGTTCGAAAAAGTTTGAAGAGGTTCTGAAGAAGTTCAAAAAGGTCGAGGTATATTGAGGAATGAGTTTAACGAATGTGAAGTGTTTGTCAAATGGCGATAGGCAATGGGTGATAAAACAAAGAGTGAATACGATAGTTTTGAAGAAGTTTGCAATGTTTTGCAGAACTTAGAGATATGACACAAGCTAAGACTCAAGAGAATGACTCTTAAATCTGATGACAGCGAGAGGGTAACTTATGCTATTCCCCATTGTTTCTATATCCTATTATTCTAACTAATACAAGTCTATATACAATCTGAAGGAATAGTACTAAAAAGGAAATAATAACAATTGTAGAACATGAGGCAATGTGCACAGAAAATAAAGGTATTGTAAAACATGAAACAAAATGAAAGATGATGATAAGTGAAACATACATTGTCCCAATATAGTAAGAGTTCTTGTTCTATTGCTTTAATATCTCAATGAAACACAAAAACACACTTATCGCATTCTAACTCTGTTGTAGTCTCTCCTCATGTCTGGTAGTGCTCGATATGTGACTAAATAGCTCACTCCGGTTGAGCATTGTGTATTGAAAGTGTTTTAAGACAACTATATGGTGGCTGAAGTCATTCAAAGTGCTGCGAAGTCATTCGAAGTGTTGCAAAATGTCGCAAAATAGTGTGAAATGTCATGAAATAGTGTGAAAATGGTTCAAAGTCAATTTCATGGCATTTGTAGCAATTCAGAGTGTATGTCATAATGTCTCGATACGAGTGGGAATGTTCTCCAGACCTTAAAGTGCATAGTGGACCTATCACCACAACCTCCAATAATGGTAGAAGGTGCTCCAGAATATGTAGTGGAAGAGGTTTTAGACTCACGTCTTTGATGAAATAAATTGCAGTTCTTAATCAAGTGGAAGATGTACACCGATGAAAATAACTCATGGGAATCCAAAGAGAATTGTAAATGAGTGCATAAGGCAATCGCCCAATTCTTTAAATGTAATACAAATGCTCCGCATTGCATTGCTAGAATGGTGTATGAGGGGATGAATTTCCAGTCTTACCAAAATTTCACAGAGGGGACAGATACAATATTTTCTCTCCTGGAAGTCGAGGCATAAAAGGGGGGTAATGTTAGGAAACAGTCTTCTAACATGCCTGTTGCCTAATAATATTTTTATTTTATTTTATTTTATTTTATTTTATTTCATCAAAATATGCTACCAAATGCTTATAAATGCTTTATTTGTCAGCATGGAAATTTTATATTTACATGCATCAATATGTATGTGCATGTACATATGCATCGGTAGCAACATAGTACAATATAGGTAACATAGTATATAACATTAAAATATATACCGGGGATGTCAGATGAGTTCTCTTAGGTATTCCATCCACATTTGTGGTGCAAAAAGCCTATTTCACCCAACTGATCTATTTTTAACCCCTCACATCAAATCCATCAAAACCCCCATCACACGCGCTGATAGGTCCACTATGCACATTCCCACTCATATTGAGACATTATAACATGCACTCCGAATCACTATGAACACCACGAAATTGACATCGAATCATTTTTGCACTATTTCGGATGAATTCGAACTATTTTGAGTGCTTTCGAACTATTTCATGATACTTTGAACGACTTTGCAGCATTTCAAATGATATCGGCCGCTGTATAGTTGTCTGAAAACACTTTCGATACATGCTGCACATCTGGAACACATTATTCCATTGCATATCGAGCACTACCAGACATGAGGAGAGAGTACAAGAGAGTTAGAATGCGATAAGTGTGTTTTTGTGTCTCATTGATATATTGAAGTACTTTTACTATATGGGAACACTATATGTTTCATCATTTATTATTTCTCATTTGTTTCATGATCTACAAGTCCTCATTGTTTGATATATTTGCCTCATGTTTTACACATGTTCTTATTTCCTTTTTAGTACTATCTCTTCATTTTGTATATAGACTTGTATTAGTTAGTTAGAACAGATAATAGAAGCAACAGGGGACAGTACAAGTTGCCCTCTCACATATCATCAGATTTAAGAGCCATCCTCTTGAGTCCTATCTTCGCATTGTATCTCTAAGTTCTGCGAAATACTGTGAACTTCTTCGAAACTATCATATTCACTTTTTGTTTTATTGCCATTTGACAAACACCTCACATTTGTTAAACTCGCTCTTTGATACACTTCAAACCTTTCGAACTTATTTGAACTTATTTGGACTACTTCACACAACTTCAAACCTCTTCGAACCTTTTCAAACCCCTTCGCACATATTCGAACCTCTTTCGAACTCTTTTGAACAACTTCATATGTTCTTACAGATTATTCGAACCATTACTTATTATTTTGCATCGCTAAACACATCATATTGGTCTCAGCGGTGATATTTAGTACCAACTTGCACCCTTCCTCTGACTCATGTTATTACCATCCGAAGCTATTTAGTAGGTTTTGTTTGGGTTTCCGGGTTGAGTATCATCAGTGCGCACCCCACTGCCTTCTTGTAGAAGAGCCTGCACAGTCCAGCTAGCAGAACAGTGGGTGTCGCCCTAACAGTTACCCATGAAAGAAGCAGCAGGGCATTATAATGTGATTAAATGAGGTGTGAGTCATGAAGCAAGTTTTGGTTATGCCTTGATTCATCCAGCCATCACGACCAGTTGACAATGAACCAGAACATTCATCCTCATAGGATTGCAAATCCTGGTCCTCTTGAACAGCAGAGCATTCACCTCCATGAGGCTGCAAACTCTGCTGGGTGTCAGGGCGACACCCACTAATCTGCTAGCTGGACTGTGCAGGCTCTTCTACAAGAAGGCAGTGGGGCACGCGTGTGTGATGGGGGTTTTGATGGATTTGATGTGAAGGGTTATTTTTAGATGAGTTGGGTGAAATAGGCTTTTCGCACCACAAATGTGGATGGAATACTTAAGAGAACTCAACTGAGGTTCCCCGGTATATATTTTAATGTTATATACTATGTTACCTATATTGTACTATATTGCTACCGACGCATGCATACATATTGATGCGTGTGAATAGAAAATTCCCATGCTGACAAATAAAGCATTTGTAGGTGTTTGGTAGCATATTTTGATGTAATAAAATAAAATAAAATAAAATAAAAATAAAATATTATCAGGTAATAGGCATGTCAGGAGACTGTTTCCTAATAGTAACCGCCCCTTGTTATAATGCCCCGTTACAACCTCTGCTTCACAACTGTCCTCTTAATCACATTATAATGCCTTCTGCTCATGATCTTAGATTGAATAATAATATTCCCCCTTGTTTACTTGCATTATAATGCCATCTGTTGATCCATGTTATATTAATAAATAACAATACTACTAATGAGACATATTAGTATTATAACTGGGTGCAAATCGCAAAGCCCAAACTATGTATCATCAATGTCAAATATCAGAGCCCCATCATCTTCCTCCTCAATCTCAATTTCCAATGCACCTATCTTGGCCGCCTTCTCTATGACCACTTAAACAGTTTTGCAAAACTAACCTTGCTCACTCCCATACAGCATCCCAGTGCCTCGACTATGATATCAACCAGTGATGCTCAGCAGTTGAATTCTCAGCAGCGTAGGCAGCAATCCCTTCTACAAGATGGGCAAATACCAGTGTCCAGCAGCCAGCTTGCTCCTCCCACTAATTTGCCTTCCATGCACAGAACTGAATGGAGCAGCGCATCTCTTCCTCGAGTAGCTGGATCTCTTCTTTCTACCATGCAGCTCTTGCCTGACATTACACCCACTCAACACAGAGGTCTGCATAGTGTAAATTAGCTCCTGGTTAGGTTCAACATATAGTGATGCACATGATTCTGTAGAAAATTCCTTGTCCAACTCCTCTCCTGTTGTTGAGTACCAAATGCATGATAGCATCCTATAACCCTCGCCAATAGCCAAGTGAGGGTTGAACATCATTGCTGGTAGGTTGACAAAACCTTCTTCTGCAACATGCTCATTGCCCAACCCAGCCATTGCACATGCTTTCCTTGTCTCTTTCTGTTCTTCATCAGCAAGTGCTTTTCCCCTTAACCCTTGTACATAATTTGAGTGTAATTCTCTTAAGGCACCCTTCCACTCCCCAGGTCCCTGCAAGCTAAGCAGGGCAGACCACGCCATGTGATATCGTCAACAGGCTACCTTAATTTTGGACTCAATATGTTCTTGCAGTGTCCAAAATCATGTGTAGTGATGCTGTGAGGAGAGATTCTGACTTTTATATTGGCTTGCATAAGTGTGTTTCATGACCTGGCACCTAAGCATAGTCAGGGCCTCAGATGCTTGGGTGAAATGAAGCTAGTCCTCAATTAGTGGGATATCAGCCATACATATCAATGCATGCTGGTCAGAGGGAAAGGAAAAACGAAGGTGGAGTGAAATACACTCTGGTGTAGATGTCAATACCTCTTCTGTTATTTTGGGTAGTCCAGCTATATGTGTTTTAAGTCCAGGCATGTATTTGCTTCGAACAGTATCGAGTTTTTGAATTCTTGTGAGTAGATTTGTCCATTGTCATTGAATTGAAGTTTGTTGGCTTGCTGTTGTTGTGGTCTTCAGATCAGCCAGAAGCATGTGCCTGCATTGCAGATCAGTAACTGTGCCAAATACTTAGTCATGATTAATGTACTGGGTTTCTTCGAGTTCTAGTGCTTCAGCCACAAATGTGCTAGGACTTACTCCATCCACAGAAGGCTGTGCTTCACCCTTTGCAACCCATTCATGCTCTTCTTGAGACAGCTGTTGCATCACCTCTGGAATATGTTTTGTTAGCAAGAACACCTCCTTGACAATGCAAAGACACACCTTGTTCTGGAAGGTCATAGGGGCATGGCATTGTATGGTCTAGCTCCCACTTCTGCACCTGGACCTCCCATTCCATGAGTTGGTCAGCATGTTCAGCTTGAAGGCTCTCGGAAAATGCAGAAAGTGCTTGGTGGTAAACAATAGCTTGTGGAATAGCCATTGTCATCTTTTGGAGAAGGTCAGATGCTAGCTCGCAAAACAGAGTTAGCATTACAGTTAGTATAGCTCCTGGGGTACTGTTAGGGTGACACCCATGGTTTTGCTAGCTGGACTGTGTGGGCTCTCCTACAAGAAGGCAGCGGGGCATGCGTGCGTGATGGGGGGTTTGATGGATTTGATGCAAGAGGTTATAAATAGATTAGTTGACTGAATTAGGCTTTTTGCACCACTATGGTGGATGGAATACCTAAGAGAACACAACTGAGGTCTCCTAGTATTTATTTTATGACTATATACTATGTTACATACATTGTAGTATGTTGCTACCAATGCGCGCGTACATGCACGTACATATTGGTGCGTGTAAATACAAAATTCCCATGCTGACAAATATGCGTGTATAGGCATTTGGTAGCGTATTTTGGTGAAATAAAATAAAATAAAATAAAAA
The DNA here is from genome assembly GCA_029959215.1 of Tricholoma bakamatsutake. Taxonomy (NCBI): domain Eukaryota; kingdom Fungi; phylum Basidiomycota; class Agaricomycetes; order Agaricales; family Tricholomataceae; genus Tricholoma; species Tricholoma bakamatsutake. The sequence continues at coordinate 278,921 of CP114860.1, forward strand.
TAGTATTATGTAATAGGCATGTTAGGAGACTGTTTCCTAACAGGTACTCATGCAATGAAATGGTCTTCCTCCAGTTAGTGAACTTACAAAAATCATCAAGCGTGTCCCACTGTCCACCTGGACCCATCATTGAGACAGAGGCTGCAATGCCATTAAGTAGGGACCAATTCTGTTCAACCCTCTCCACGTCTGTCCATCCTACCCCCGTGGGCAGGGATTTGCAACCCATAACCCATAAGTTTGCAATAACCCATAACCCATACTCCTCCATGACCAAAACCCATAAGTTTTGGCCTAGTCACATGGTCTAGATTGGCCTATGGGAACATTATTTTACATCACATGCTTTGAAGTTCTCTGTTATCTGTTAGTCTATTACCTTATTCAGTATCTACACAGATTAGGACCAATTTTGCAAATTAGCATTGGCATCTTCATGATTTCTTTTGGGGAATTTTTTCAATCTATTTTTAGCTGACCTCAACTAAGCCCATAACCCCTCTGGGTTGTCCACCAAGAGGTATGGGTTATGACGGGTTCGTAGTTCCAATCCAGACACATTTGCACAGACAAAAATCGCGAAATTTTAGAGGGTATTATTTGGGGTCCTTGTTTGGTCTGGCTTAAGTTGTGCCTGGCTTCCAGTGCTTTGAGGGCCTCACAGCTTCAGGCCGCGCCCGCACACCACTAGCTCCATCGCTTCCAGAATGATAGAATTGCTTAGATGTGTCAAGAACCCATGAATTGATGGGTTATAAAGACGAGTCCTTGTAAACTGAGACTCAAATATAATCATTATTGGACCACAATCCCAACACCGATCTACTCTCTCCCTTTCTTTCCCTTGCTGACCGGAGACGGGGGTGGTGAAGGATAATTGGCTGCGATGCAGTTTTGAATACATTCATTCCAGGAAACAGTGTCATGTGTAGTGAGGAGACAGTCATCATGACACTTTTCTGGCTGTATGGGATAGATATGTCAGAGATCTCTAACATATGTTAGAAAATTTGCACACAGAGACACGCTTTTGTAGCACCTGGTCCCCATCGTTGCGAACTTGAAGGCTGTCTTCATACTCATAACTGTCAAAAATGCTTTACATGTCAATGATTGTCAGAGTTTGGAAAACTGAAATCTGCTCACGATGCGAATGGAATCGCAGTGGTAAATACTGCGTTGCAGGAGAATAAAAAAACTGCAATATTGGGGGCTGAGAAATACATCTTTGCAAGAGAGAAGATTCATCAGAGAAGGAGGCCTGCTCCGTCTGAGATGGATTGGGAAGTAATCGAGTTTAAATAAATCTGTAGAAATGAATTTTCTGAAACATGTTCAATGATGCAATACTCACTGCGACTTGAGGGACGGGAGTATCACCATCAACAGCGATGACTTTAGAGACTATCTAGACAGGATCATAGGGTCATCGGAAGCAAGCGCATTCCCTAATAGTTCAGCACTATGTCACAATCTTGGCCTTTTTTTCGTTCTTGATTTTTGATTAGAATATTGCTCATGCACAGGATGTCGAAGAATGCATACCGTCCCTGTTGTTGGAAGGTGACGTCAACTACCATCATGTGAGATCAGGAAAGTTGCAACTGGCGAAACCATGGCACAGCCAGTGTATCATGATGTGAAACCTGTTTGCCTTAGTGTTCATTCAGTCCTTACGTGTTGCGGACTTTCGAATCTCGTGCAGAATTTCGGTGGATTTGGGTTGATAATATCCGTACACATAAGTATCACAAGTCGACATCAGACATGGCCCCGTGTTTCAGGCTCATATATATGTTTCAAACTTGAAATAAGCTCAGAACCAGGTGTGGTTAGCACAGATTAACTCTGTCGAAGTCATATACAAGGCGCAAGCGAGCCAGATGCAACAAAGATGATGGTCAATCACTCCACCTCCGGGAGATCACAACTGATTCTTTGAGCTTAAAGTTACCAGGTCCAGAAGATAAGATGAATCATTAATTCAAAAAGAAACAGGACGGACAAGATAACGTCAAGATCGGCATCAAACTGCCGCTCGCATTCACGTGTCCCGACACGCGTGGATAGGGTTGCTAGGGTTAGCGGAAGGGAATTACAGATTGGAGTTGGTTAGGTGAACGAGGTCAGAGGGTGAACTAGAACGAGAAGGCGACTTCAGGCTAGGGTTAGGGTAAGACCATGTTTTCGGATGGAAGTGTTTGATTGTGAAGATTGAATGGGATTCGCGGATTGACGTTTGCGACTCGTTCCATCTCCCTCGCACAACCCTTCCAGGCGACAAACAGTAAAATCTGGGAGAGTATAAATTCGGCATCATTTGGCGGGCGTGAGGAGGTTTGCATTTGTACTTCGTAGCGTTTCTTGCCTTAGCCCTCGAGCTGAAAATTTGCCTGGGCCGAGTGTGGGCATGTTATCTGGTAGAAAGGTCTCAAGAAGGGGCGTGTGTGTGGATCGAGGTAGGATAAAAGACGAGGTGGTGGTGGAGAGGAAGAGCCTGACAAGGACAAAGAGGGCCGGGTCGAAGGAATTGCGGACAAAGGTACACACATGCCAGATAAGAACGGTGCTAGTTATCCTGCTCGCAAGACTGGTGAAGTAATAGCTTGAAGAAGAGGTGTGGCCGGCCTAGATATATCCACGCGTTCTGCACACTGGCATTGCAGATAGATTGATAAAGCGTCCTGTCGTGTGGATCAATACGGATGTGGAGTAGAACCACGTACGTATGTAACGAAGCCGGGGGAGGTGTATGAAGAGGAGATGTCGGCGATAGGCTCCGTTTCCATGAGGACGTTGACTGGGTAATGATTCAGCTCAGTGACAATGTAAGACATACCCCCAACCTCTCGTGGAGCGATCTAATCCAATTGTCGACGCGTCGCATACAAAAGTGAACTACGAGCCCTAAGAGATAGTAGATTGAAAGAGATGCTCGCCGGCCACAGTTAGATGCAAAAAAAACAACAGAATCGACAGTTCGAATGGTCAAGTCACGAGAACTGAGGAAATAGACCAGCAAGTAGATAAAAAAAGCAATCGCAACTTCACGTGTTTCTGTCGGAGTTTGAATCGCTCGAATCTCCCTTTCACGAATTATGGAAACGCAGTGCTCCGCGCCTCTTTCCCCCATAATTCTGCTAAATCCATTCCACGGACGTATCCTAGGACCAATCTGAAGACCTTCACGCCTTGGACCTCCTTCCCCAATGACATTCACCAAGCCATCCAATCTGCAACCACCCACGCCCATTTGCCTTCTACTCCATTCACTATCGATGTCTTGACAAAGACAAGATCCATGGAAAACGAAGAAAGGATTCGTGCCCATGCAACAGTCGCATTACATGAGGCGGTGGAAGAGGTGGTGAAGATGCTTGGGGTGAAGGGATGGTTCGCCATGCCAGGCGGCGGGAATACCGCAATTGTAGGCAATCCGGATTTCTCATGGGTCATGAGTTCCGCACAGCCGCACCCGAAAGTTATCGTACGTGTATCAGTCGCCACATGTGTATTTGTTGAACCCCGCTGGTGTAGGTTGAGTACAAAACTTGGTGGGCGGCGGATCTGGCGATAGCGAATCTTGTTGCTGCCTTCAATGACACTCGTCGTGACGTTCCTGGCAGACAATCCTTGGACGCTCTCGAACAGACTTACGGATATATGACCTTCAACAACAACAAGTTTGGAATCCTTACCAATTGGAAGTGTGCTTTGTTCCTGCGCCGTGCCAAAACGCCGGATCGGAAGGCCCTCGAATACTACCTCGTTGAACTGGATGGAGCCGGCCAACCTATCTCGATGCTGAAAGCGTGGGTCGGCATGGTGTTGCTTGCGCAGGACGACTGGTTCTATGCGTCCCCTACCCTATCCTTCCCCCCTCCGGCTCGAAACTTCGGAACCTCGAAGGCTGCATGGGAGGAAAGAAAGGAAGCCGTTAACAATGCTGAAGAATATCATATGCAACCTGTCAATGGTACATACCAGTGTCTCGCTATTGACTTTCGCCTCTGTCGCTTTGACCTCAGCTCTGCTCGCTGTGGAGCCAACGGTTGCATAGTAAGAGCGCAATTTCTACCAGCATCCGTCGGGAAACGTGTTCTCCCGGTTGTCTGCAAAGTTGTTGATATCTTGCGCTATCCCGATGAAGCAGATTTACTAAGTGATGAAGCGCGTGCTTATGCCGCTTTGCAAGGCCTCCAAGGCGAGGTGATCCCCACACTGTACGGCTTCTATGAAGTTTGGGGGATTCTGCGTTTTCTTGCTCTAGAACATGCCGGCAATGCCATTTCTGAGGACGAACAAATTGACCAGATGCTTCGCATGAAAATGAAGGCGGCTCTTCAATGCATTCACGATGCTGGGTTTATCCACGGCGATATCGTGCGTCGTAACTTTTGTAGGACGGCAAGCGGTGATGTTTTCTTGGTGGACTTTGAGAGATGTCAACCTTCTGGGAACCCAGATGAGCTGGGAGATGAGATGAATGAAGTAGATGGGTTGTAAATTCTACGTCTGGCTATCACTTGCGAAGGTCTTACCCATACATTTTCAATGTGACAATATGAGATATGTTTTTGCGAATGCTGATCTGGAAGCTTGCAAGAACTGCCCCTTTTCAAGCTCGACACTCACATTTGTTCTACAGCCCGGGATTATGATACTGTTAAGGAGGAGAGCCCTTCGGAATCACTATAAGGGCTCACGCACGTGAACAGTCTAAATTCATTGATGAATCTGTCCTTATGTCATCAACTGGTGTGTCCCTGAGGCCTGTCACAGTAATTATCATCGATGAAACGACTTGGATTGTGCTTGGATGTGCCAGTGTCACATAGGTAAGCTACAATGTGTTGAATGATACAGTCTATCAAACATATACAGTCTATCGAATGATACGGGTTCAGTGGACGCTGTCGAATGCTCTAATCTATATATGTGTACCTACTATAGTAACAAATGAATACACTATTACAATGGTTGCTAGACCGAAGAGTAATACATTTAATACAGACATCAGTAGCCTATGAAATAGTTTCAGGCAGCAGCAACAGCCTTACCAGGATCGGGATCAAGATTGGCATTACACAGCCCAGATCGGTGCCATGCACGTGATCCACGTGATGAGCAGGAGACACCATATCGAACCAGGACCTCAGCAGGTATACTCACCTGAACATTTTTCAGGCAGACCTATCACCCGGCCCACCACCTCACTGCATATGAAGATGCTGAGGGAAGTCCATTGAACATAGATACTCTCCAGAGACGTCATCCTGTTGGCCGATGCATTGGTACCATTTGAGGCCTGACGCAGTGTCTACTCATAGTGTTCTCATTGGCTTTGACACATTGAGTGAGTGTGTGTCATTGGGGCAACTACGTGACAATGAAACATAATCAGATTGGCAGAGGATTGTGAGGTTATTCAACATACACAGGCATGGTTGGTGGCCATGTGAAATATATATTTACTGAATAGAAAATGATTGGTTGGTTGTAAATGTTGTCGTGCAATTGTAGAACAATAGAATGCAGTCAAAAAGAAACAGATGGATACTCTCCAGAAACATCATCCTGTTGGCTGACGCCGGGTCCTGGCCGATGCTGCCTACTCACCTGAACATTTTGCAGGTGGACCTGTCATCCAGCCCCCCCACCTCACCCACATATGAAGATGCTGAAAGAATTTCACATTCCATCACACCATTCTCGACAGGACTGCCCAGGACCTGAGCACAGATACTCTCCAGCGCTTGATTCCTTCTGCAAATCTTACTATTGTCAATCTTTGTCTTCTACTGAGACACATATAGTAAATTTACTGTGCAAAGTTTGCTCTTCTTCTCCCAACAACCTGCATAGAGACAGCTTCTTGCTGAGCAAGGTGATCAGCTGTTCTGCAGGCATGTCAGGCCGATGTCTGTCCCTGATTCTTGCTTTGAGATGATGGGGGGGTCATCTGTTGCAATGTATTCTTCACATGTGGAGTCTGGCAATCACCAAATGATCCTACCACTGCCAATTCTCTGTCTGCCGATTCTCTGTCTGCCAATCCTACCGCTGCTGGTTCTCTGTCTGCCAATCCTATCATTGCTGATCCTGATGCCAATCCCACTGTTGACAGTTTTAATGCCTTCGCCCTTGCCCTTGCAATAGAATCCTCTGTCCGAGTTCGCCCAGACAGGCAGCAAGGTTTAAGTCGGTTCAATCTTTCTTGAGTTGATGTGGTGTTGCCTTCCAACAGTGATGGATCAAGTGGGCATGGGGCATCATTTACATCATTATTTAAAGGTGATATGGGTTTGATGGACTTCTCATAAATGTGTCGAGGAATGACATACTCTGGTTCACCATCACCCAGACCATTAATTGGCTGTGGTTGAGTCACACCAGCTGTGCAGAGTATGACCATTGTCATTTGATTGACTTGCACATAGCTCAACTGAGCTGGATCCATGAGTTGCAAGGAATCTGGGGGTTCAGAGATGGGTGCATGTTCTGCTCTCAATCTTCAGTGAGGTTTTTTTCGCTGTGGTTTTGCTTTCGCCCTTTTTCTGCTTCTTGATTGAACCTTGGGGCTCAGCATCAGCATCGGCATCGGGAACAGCATTGACATTGGGATGCAGGCCGGTGCCCATGATGGACTCGGCATTGGGTATTGCATCACCATTCCATCATCCACTGCATTTGGAAATGCGTCGGGAAGGTGGAGAGATATTTAAATTATGAGGATAGTGTGCAGGAGACACACTCCTATTGCTCACTTTGATTCCTTTGAACCTGAATGCTCTTTCAGGGCCCTGTGCTGTTTGACGCTGCAGAACATGGTCAAAGAAGTCTTCTATGATGCTCTTGTGCATGTTCCATGGGTCTCTGAATTTGAACCTTCCTGGGAGATATTCAGGATTGATGAATAAAGAGGTTTGGTCAGCAATTGCTTTGAATGGGATATGGCAACTATGACCATTGTTGGCTAGTTCTGCATGGAGATAAGTAATGGTTTGTAGCATGAGAAGTTGTCATACTGTACTGCTGCCCAACATACAACATAAACCATTGCTCCAGCTCTTTTTTCTTGTATTGTGATCCTTTCCATGGTGTGGGCAGGATGGGTTTCCCATCCTGAGTCATCAGAAGCTGGGTTTGTGGTGTGGTGGTGTTATGTTGCATTGCCAACCTTGAGGCAATGTCCGATGCATGTAACGCCTTGACATAACTCATGAGGTTCCGCTTGAGCTCTGTGATATGATCATGATAGGTGTCCAGAAATGATCATGCAGGGGTAGCCATTAAAGAGGTGACATTTTAATGACTGTAATCAGCATTGGCATCAGCATTACAATTAAAGATTCCACTTATGCATCAACAACCATCAAACCATTAGGTGCAGTATGCTATAAATGTCACAGACAGCACTCCCATTTCTAACCAGTGTTGTCAGGCACTCTCTTCTACATGCTTACACAGGTTTTTTTCTGCTAGTCTGTGAGATGTCAGTCACCATTGGCATTGGCAGCAGCAATGGCATTAAATTACCTTCACTTTGTCTGCTCGGGATAATCTTCCTGCATCATTTTATCCTGCTAGATCTCAAGGATTACCTTTTTCTCTGCAGTCATGTTGTTAAAAACATTCTTGATGGCTGGCAGTCACATCTGGAACCATCCAGGTGTGCCTGTGGTGGCATTCTCAATACCTAGCAGATTTCTGATCTCTTTCAACACTCGATCCTGGTATAAGGCCCAAATGGCTTCTGATCGCTTGACTTTGAAGTTGTTTGATTTGTGCAAGCAGCCCTTTATCATTCACCAGTTGTTCGAAAGCCAGGTTGTTAGTTCCTGGTGATGTGATCAAAAATATAACCTTCACATGCTTCAAGTTGATGGTTCACCTTGGCATGTAGGTGACTCTCCTCCTCATCCATTGGAGCCCTCTTAATTGACACCCAGTAATTGAATATGGCAGGGAGAATGTCACACTTGAGTATTTGCAACCGGCCAGCTTTGGATTCCTGTGATCGGAATGGATCTCTATAAGGCTCGATGATCCTCTGCTCTTCGACTGTATATCTCCCCTTGTGATACTGTCCCCCACCAAGGTTCTCTGATGGTGCAAGCAGCATTGGAGGGGGATTGATGTGGAGGAAAGAATAATTTTTATCATCATCAGGCATAACATATTATCAGCACAAGGATAACATGAGGATTACATGAGGCCAATAGTACAATAAATAGTCCATCACTGCAATTGATTCCCCCCAATAATCATGAGCCTGACAAGAGCTCCCTACAAGAGAAAGAGAAGATCAAAGAAAAATGCACTGCTGCATGAGAACCATGATGATGCAGTCGATACTGTTACACATGTAGAAGTTGAGGTCAACACAAGACATAGACCAAAAACAAAGCATATCAAGGTTCCCTTGCCTCTGGTTATGGAAGAACGTGGTGAATTGAGTTCAGCTGGTATCCATGACAATCCAGGTCTTGCTCCAGAATAGGATATGCAAGAACCTCAGGTAGCTGATGAGCTGGTTCGGCCATGGATTGGCATGGTCAGTTTATGACATGGATTGACTTATTGAGGCTCATATACAACTGATAGAGACAGAAGGACTATGTATTGCAGTTTGTGGGATGAGTGGATAAATTGCTGCAAGCATCCCTGGCTCGGCAGGCATGGTCCATCGACAAACAAGTTTGCAACCACTGTCAACTGAATAAATGGGCAATTTGGAGATGTGTTGATTGTTTACTAGGAAGCACACTTTGCTGGACATGTATGCACATAACACACTGGCAGAACCCCTTCCATCGCATTGAATGCTGGACTGGCACATACTTCCACTGCACTGAGATATGGGAGGTTGGCACATACCTTTTGGTCCAGCACCAAACAGATCAGCCAATTTGCAATGCTCTTAACTTTCAAATGAAATATCTGGAGACATTTGAAGAGATGAAAGATAAAGCCGAGGCAGAGTCAGCCAATGATTACTCAGCAATGGCAACAGCACTGGCAATGGCAACAGCTCAACATCATGAGTTCACATCAAGAATGACAGAGAGTATAGCAAACGATGAGACTGGGGCCGATGCAGCCTTTTTTGATCACCTTGATGCCCTTTGGCTTCAAGAAAAGGGCAATAATGATGTCAATGACAGCTTACAAGACTTCTTCGATGGCGATGATGAACATGAAGTTGAACATGCTGATGAAGACATCCATGGGTTTCAACCATATTTGCCTGAACGATGCATGAGGACCGATGCCCAGGCAACAACCATACTAGCCACTGCTGATCCCAAGCTGACCACTACACTGCCGACTGCCGATGCCTTAAACAACAGCTATATCCGTGTGGTGCATACAAATTGAATACATCATTTAGCAATGGTTACCTGCCAGTGTCAGGGAGAACACCAAATTCCCTTGGACCTAGTAACCAGTAACTTGCTTCCAACCAGCTTCACCACAATACACACTCTTTTCACCATGCAGGTTCTACACCAATTTTGGCTCTGTAATCTGGAATTAACAACATCAGCCTATCAGTTTTACCAGCTGATTCAGCGCATAACATTGCTGATGAGGCCTGCCAAAGTGGTCAACCTCTACTGTGAGCTTTGGTGCATGTCCCGCTTATGGCATTGGATGAAAAGATTGAAGTGGGCAGGGTATGGACACAATCAAAAAGATCCATTGAATTTGGCTCCCAAGATTTCAATCTGGGAAGAGGAGGAACAGGTGTGAGTGGAGCAGGTGTGGCTTCCATTGAGCTGAGAAATTCAGGGGCATCAATATTGTCATCAGCTGGGCATCCCTTCAACATCTGTGCAATCTGATCTTGAAACTCTCAATTGAGACCATGACAAAATTTAACCACCACTGGTAGCCCACTCCCATATCCCACCATGTCCACTAAATCCCTAAACTCATCCATATAGTTGTCCACAAATTGGTGTGCTTGGTAATACAAGGATTACTCAAGGTGCATTGCAGGTCATTGGCATTTGTGGAGAGGGCAGAAATGTTGTACAAACTCCTCTCTAAAGTCGTCCCAAGAGGAAAAAGGGAGGAAACCAAGTTTCTGGGCTTGGTGCAAAATGCAGTCGATGTAGAAGTAGGTGCACTCAGACCTTCATGTATGTAAAGGCCCAATAAATTTTTGCGGTGTTGTCTAAGAACTAATTAGGACGAAGACTGATGTATAACTCACAGGAATTGAGGAAAGAACATCTGTGAGAGTGTGCACCATTAAAGTCGGCGGGGGGGATGGTTTAATCTGTGTGCCAGTGGTATTAGGTAAAGCATCAATGCTGAAAGCAGTTGTGGTTGGAATAAATGGGATATTAGGTGAGGGACTCAGCTGTAGGGTATTAACAAAGTGTTTGATACATGATTTAAGCAATTCAATTTGTGTGCACAATCTGGTAATGGCACCTTCGAGTGCTTCGATGCATTTTTGGGCATCCATGGCATGTGGTGGTGTGTTGAGTGGAGATAAGGGTGCACTTAAGGTGGGAGTATCGATTGCATCCTGGGTGATGTCCTGTATGTGTAGGTGTTATATTTGCAGTGTGCTTTGATTCCAGGCCTAGGGAGAGAGTTCTCTACTGTAAGGGCAACCTCAAAGCCTCACTTAATAGTGAGCTAACAGAGGGTAATCCAAAGTTAATATTATACTACATAAAAGAAAAAACTCTAAAAACTTCAAGGACCCATCTGTCAATGCCCAGTATATGTGATAGAGTTGAAAATCAAATAGTAAGCTACAAATAGCAAAAGGTGGAGATAGGGGGATCAAGCTGCAGGATGACATCACCTTGATGGGTAAATGTCTAGAAGGGGTCCTGCCTCTAAGAATAGAACTGTCAACATGTACCAACATGGAAAAAGCCAAAATATAATAATAAAATAGGAATCAATCATAGAAAATCATAGAACAGGCAGAATAAGGTGAAATAAAATATAAAAAAATATGGGACAAATGCAGAAAATTGCCCAGAAACCTGGGGCACCTTCCTTTCCCCTTACACATGGGACACTTGAAGATGGCTTGCTTCAAGACTTCTATTTTCCAGACAACCACCCATGGGCAGGAGTATTCAAAGGTATGGCAAAAATTCTTGAAGAGCATGGCCATGGCGACATATCAAAGGTTTGTGTGGAATGTCCAAGCTTCAAGTGTGATCTGAAGTGCTGCAATGCTGTTGTTGACAGATCTTGTATAATGAGCCAGACTTCACAAATGCAAAATCCTTACTCCAGGGTCTTTGTGAAGCATGAGGATTCAAAGTTTTATTTTTACCCAAGTTCCATTATGAGCTTAATTTTATTGAAATGTGTTGGGGCCATGCAAAGTGGCCAAATCTTCACCAAATTCAGATCAACAACTGATGAGGTCATCATGACAGCCAACGTCAGAGTAACACAGTTTACTGGTAAAATATCAGTCCTGATAAATCATCTCATTGGCTGTGATTACTGCCCTGATATTAGGGTGACACCCACTGTTCTGCTAGCTGGACTGTGCAGGCTCTTCTACAAGAAGGCAGCAGGGCATGCGCACATGATGGGGGGTTTGATAGATTTGATGTGATGGGTTAAAAATAGATTTGTTGGCTGAAATAGGCATTTCACACCACTATTGTGGATGGAATACCTAAGAGAACTCAACTGAGGTCTCCTAGTATTTATTTTATGGTTATATACTACAATGACTCACAAAACTGAGTCAATGTTTTGCACTTTTTGATTCATTGTTGAATAGCTTCCCATAAACAACAAAACCAAACAAGGTATTGGTGTACCGAATAACATACATGATCAGGGCTACCAAACAAACAAAGAATTATGTAATTTTAATCATCCCTTATGGAGATATGATTATTTTAATTCAGGGACTCATTGACTCAGTTTTGTGAGGGGTAGTCAGAAATATTAGAATCTGATGCTCCACCAACTGTATAATGTCAAAAACTTGACAGATGGTTTCTAAGGTGATGTGACCCTTGATGGGACCTTAAATTATAGTATTTAATTAGGACTAGCATTCTTCATACTTCAATATTCTCCAATGCATCTCATCTCCTCTGCTCAGAAGGAAAACATTCTTTTCCTGGCCTCCAATCATTATTCTACCCACAATATTGCCTCTAAACTCAACCTCAGCCAGTCTAGTGTATCTAGAACACTCAGGGCTCTTCATCCAAACCTGGATTCCCCCTCTGGTGGTCGTCCTTCTAAGCTCTCATCTACCTCTCAGAGAGCCATCCTTACCCAAATCACCACTGGCAAGGCTGCAAATGCTGTTCAGGCCACCCATTACATCAACAGCATCATCCCCACTCCAGTCTCCTCAGAAACAGTCAGAAGAGTTCTCAGAAAAAACTCATTCAAGGCTGTGGTGAAGAAGAAAAAGCCTTTGCTTAGTATAAGGCATAGGAAAGCAAGATTGGCTTTTGCTCAGAAGTATAGAGAGTGGACTGTGGAGGACTGGAGAAGGGTTATTTGGTCAGATGAGACTAAAATTAACAGGTTTGGGTCAGATGGGAGAGAGTGGGTTTGGAAACAGAAGGGAGAGGGGCTGATTGAGAGAGAGGTGCAGGGAACTGTCAAATTTGGGGGAGGAAACATTATGGTATGGGGGTGTATGGAATGGAATGGAGTGGGGCATCTTGCAGAGGTTGAGGGGAGGATGAATGCTGACCAGTATGTGTCCATTTTGAAGGACCATATGCTGCCTAGCTTGGAGGAGAGTGGAAAATCTGGAGAAGAGGTGATTTTTCAACAAGACAATGACCCCAAGCATACCTCAAAAAAGGCCAAGAAATGGATGGAGAACAACAATATTACTCTTCTGGATTGGCCTGCCCAATCTCCAGACCTCAGCCCTATTGAACATCAATGGGTTCACCTCAAGAATCAGTTAGACAAGTATCCAACAGTGCCAAAAGGAATTTGGGAGTTATGGGAAAGAGTAGTGGAAGAGTGGAATAATATTCCATCAGAGGTGTGTCAGAATTTGATTGAAAGCATGCCTAGAAGGTTGGGAGCAGTTATTAAGGCCAAGGGAGGTCATACAAAATACTAGAATTACAATTTATCATAATATTGATACCACCTCACAAAACTGAGTCAATGAGTCCCTGAATTAAAATGATCATATCTCCATGAGGGATGATTAAAATTACATAATTCTTTGTTTGTTTGGTAGCCCTGATCATGTATGTTATTCGGTACACCAATACCTTGTTTGGTTTTGTTGTTTATGGGAAGTTATTCAACAATAAATTAAAAAGTGCAAAACATTGACTCAGTTTTGTGAGTCACTGTATGTTACATATATTGTAGTATGTTGCTACCAACACATGCATACATGTGCATACATATTGATGTGTGTAAATACAAAATTCCCATGCTGACAAATAAAGTGTTTATAGGCAGTTAGTTGCATATTTTGATGAAATAAAATAAAATAAAAATATTATTAGATAATAGGCATGTTAGGAGACTGTTTCCTAACACCTGATAACATTTGAAAGGTGGCTTGTAAAAGTAAGCAATTGGGGAAGGGCTTAGCAACAGAAGTGCAGGGTGATGATGTCATTATGGCACCTTCAAATCAAGAAACAAATGGCACAGCGGAATGCCCAGGTCAGGTAAATAAATATTTATGGTGGTAGCCATGAAGTCACCTGCCTTGTCTCCAGTGCAACAGGTGGAGTTTGAAAACCAAGTCTTATGGGCATGGATCTCTGCAGGATTTTCATTTAATTCAGTAGGTGATCCTGAAGTTTGCAAACTCTTTGCCTTAGTGGCATTAGAGGCTAAGATCCCTGATCGAACCAAACTATCCACCTCGATACTCCACTGTGAAGTGACCAAGATTGAGGTTTGCAGGTCTCAGAGTCACAGAAAGGGAGCTATGTGATGCTTCAGTGTGATGGATGGAAGGACATATCGAAAAAACACCTTGTTGCATTCATGTTCACAATGAATCGCCAAGTATGTCAAAATTCTTATCTCCAGATTGGCAATAATTGTTTGTTGAATAGGCACACTTGACAAACATACACGATCAATCTTCCCAGTGAAAGACAGGACAGTTAATCTTTCAGCTTTTCAAAAAAGAGCTTGAACACTTGTAGGATCTTGATGTTCACCCAATCAGTGTTTGTAGAGATGCTGGGCCCGATGAAAGAAAGGGCTGCCATTTGATTGTTGAGAAATTCCCCTGGCTGCTTGCCACAGATTGTTGGAGTCATCAGGTATGTTATATCAAGGTGTGGTGGCATTGTGCAAGCTGATCAACTATGAAGATACCTTTGATACTTGCTGATTACAAAAAAGGAAACCCTGAGGTTGCCCAAATCATGGATGAGAGCAGTGAAGTAGCAAAATGGTTTAACAACCATTCATTTGCACTTGGATTGTTGAATAAAGAACAGGCTGATATGTATCAGAAGGTCCTAGCATTAATTATTCCTGTGATTATGCATTGGACAGCATACTACTGTGCCCTATCATGGAATTTACAGGTGTGGAAGGCAATTCAAATACCAGCTCTTAAACACTGAAAAAAGATATTCGATAGTCTTGAACAAGATGAAAAAGCTCAACAAAAAGCAGAAGTGGTCCTGGAGCAGGTGTTATAGTCAAAGCTCCTAAATCAAATATAAGCCGGAGCTCGTAAGTGTCGACGTTCAGCGAAGGTTCAGATCACCGAAGCTCATAAGCAACGGCTGAGAGAGACTTAGATCGTAGCTCATTAGAAGCATATGAAAGACTAGGTCAAGCTGAGCTTGACCAGTCCTGTATTCATCGTTTAAATACTACAGGCATGGATCGTAGATAAACGAGCTGTGCTAAGAGAACAATAGAGACAATAAGAACGGAAAAACAATAGAGACAATAAGAATGAGAGAACAATAGTGAAAAGATGTCTGCGACTACAATAGGGTGAGATAGTGATGACATATGCAAAAGGCGTGTGTTCACAAGACAATAGTCAAAAGGACAATAGCATGAGACGCACATAGGTCGAACAATAGGAACAAAAGAAATGATTTCCCTGTGCCTCTTCGTAACATTAGCTCCTTCCCAAAGTTTCGAGTCCCAACCGAAACTATGTCCTAATCGTCCTCATGGGGTCAAAGGATGCCGCATCATTGGTTGTCACAGTAAACGTGCTGAAGGACGTAGGAGTCGGGGTGTCGTGTGCATAAACCCGAGTTGGTAGGTCAATGTCATTTTCCCCAGCGAAGCGCACTGAGGTGCTGGTAACGAGCATAGTAAGTTGTGGAAGATGTGGGGTGGAGATGATTTTAAATAAAATGAGCATGTAACAGAGCAGCATAATCAGAATGGCCACGCCAAAAACGATGCCGAGAGCGATGACAATGTAGAGGTTGTAGATAATGGTGGTTAGCTTCAGGTTATGCGATGACGTGGCAGAATGTCACGTGTCAGATTATTCGGACAAAAGAGCACAGAGTGCTCAGGTTGCCACCATCGACAATGGGGGCACTGGTATTCGGGGCAGTGTGATGAAAAATGTCCTATTCGTGCACAGGTGAAGCAGACTGAGTTGCGCATCCACAGTGGTGCAGGCACGTGTTCGGTGGCAGTCTGGGTGGGATATGGGGTGGGTGCCCGTGGTGGCACTGGTGGACGTGGGGAAGTGGTGGTTGGGGGTGAAGTCATCGGCTCTTCAGGCGCGATCTCGAATGTATTGTCCTCTTCATCACTCAGTGGTTCTATAATAAAAATCCATTGAGGGGTGGGGACCCGCTCTCCGGGTCTGTAACAGAGTGCCTGCTCGTCCAGGCTCCTCATGAGCAAGAGCATATCTAGATGGTAGGCCTCTTCTATCAATCGTCAGAATACGTGTTGGAGGCGGGAGATGGCTCGGTAGGTTTTGAAGAGGTTTTGCACCATACCATGTAGAAGTGCATGATCTTCAGTTACGGAGAGAAGCCTCTCCTCATTTTGGATGCCGTCCGTATCTTGGACAAAGCTGAGAATAAGTTCGAAGGTTCTGATGGGGTCGGGATCGGGTGTGACATTCATGTAAAAGTGAAGAGGGCAGCTCATATTGGAGAGAGGTTGTGGGTGGATCTGTATTCACCCAATATTTCAGCAGCGTTTTTTAAATGAGCTGCTGGCTCCCAGGTGTTTTCTGCCGTGCTGTATCCCTTCCACTTTACCAGGAATCGAATTCTTCTGCCTATCCCTTTGTGAGCCAAAATAGCTTCAACCTCATGTTCTAGCTCCCCCTCGATCAGATCGGGTGGTGGAGGAAGAAAGTTTAATCTGTGAGTCTCGTTCTCCTTGAAACGTGAGAGAAGCGAGGCATGGAATACGGGGTGTATTTTCCACTGAGAGGGGAGCCTCAACTCATAGGCATGGGACGAGATCACCCGTGTGATGGGGAATGGCCCCTCGTGCCTAGGGGCGAGCTTTCTGGTTGGGTATCCTAGCTTCAAGTTTTTAGAGTCGAGCCAGACCCTCTCCCCTACTGTGAATGGGTGGAACCCCCGTCTGTTTCACCTGATCATTACCTGTCAGGACAGCTCGTGTGCCGCCAGGGCTTCCCACCGTATGTTTCCTAGTTTGGCTATCCTCTGTTCGGTAGCCAGTACATTCGTTTTCTGATAGGTCATGGGGATAGCCCTAGGGTGTGTTCCCATCATTACATAAAACAGGGTGTTCTTAATTGCCGAATGATGCTTCTGATTGTGTGTGAATTCGGCAGTGGTGAGGTGCCTCTTCCACTGTGATGGTTTGTTTGCACAGAAGATTCAGAGGTAGATCTCAAGTTCTTGATTTACCCTTTCTGTTTCCCCATCTGTTTGAGGGTGATAGGCCATGCTCATTGCCAACTTTATTCCCAGGAGCCTTCCCAGTTCTTGGAATGCATTTGAGGCAAAGCGCGGGTCGCGATCCGATATGATTTTGTCTGGGAGGCCAAATCTTCTGAACACGTTGTGCAGATAGAGATCTGCTGCCCCTAATGCGTCGATGGTTTTGTTGCAAGGGATAAAAATTACCCCCTTCATAAGACCATGGTCTACCACGACCATGATGGTATCACATCCATCGCTGATCGGGAGATCTGTGATAAAGTCCATTGTGACTAGTGCAAATGGTCGAGTGGCGTTTGATTTGATCGGTGATAAACCCGGTGTTGTCGGGTGTGTGTTCACCTTCATTTGTTGGCAGGTGGTGCAGCCATCGACGTAGTTTCGGATGAAAATTGTCATTCCTGGCCACCAGTAGTCCCTCCGTATTAATTCTAGGGTTTGAAATCGGCCGGGGTGCCCTGTAAGTATATTATTGTGGTATTTTTCCATGATCTTTCTCCTTAGTTCCTTGTTGTCTGGGACATAGCATCGATCTTTGAAGAAGACTGTCCCATCATCTTCCATTTTCCAGTCTTCTACCGCCAACTTGATCGGTGGAGTTCCTCCTTCCTTGATGGCCCTTACTATTTCTTTTAGTAAGTCATCTCGCATCATGCTTTCTGCCAGCACTTCTTTTAGTTCGGTGTCTATTGTCCATGTGAAGATCTCATCTTTTAGTAGTGTGATGTCGTCATTGTCATCGTCGACATCGGGTATGTGATCTCCCCGCCGTGATAGAGCATCAGATTGGATCATCATTTTTCCCGGGACATGTACCAACTGTAGGTTAAATTGCGATAGGAAGAGGCTCCACCTAGCCTGTCGCTGATTTAGTTTTTGTGCTGTTCTGAAGTACATCAGATTCTTGTGATCCGATAGGATCATCGTTGGATGTTCGGATCCCTGGAGATAGTGTCTCCAGGTTTCCAGTGCTCGTATTATTCCCAGGAGTTCCCGATTGTAAATCTCATAGTTTCGTTCGGTCGCTGTTAAGGAATGGGAGATATAGCTGCAGGGGTGCCAATCTCCGTTGGTGTCGGTTTGTTTTAAGATGGCACCTGTTGCATACTTAGAGGCATCGCTCTCGATTACAAATGGCTTCTCGGTGTTAGGCATTAGTAGGACGGGTGCCTCAGAGAACTGCCTTTTTAGTGTGTCAAATGCCCCTTGGCATTCGTTTGTCCAGTTAAAGGGTTGATCTTTTTTGGTTAGATCGTTGAGTGGCTTCGTGATCATGGCAAAGTTGCCGATGAATCTGCAATAGAAGTTTCCAAAGCCCAAGAACAATCTGACCCCTTTGACATTGGTTGGCGGTGGCCAATCCTTGATTCCGCTCAGCTTAGTTGGGTCCATAGCTAGCTGGTTCAGTCATAGAATTAGTCCGAGGAACTCGACTTCCTGCACATCAAATCTAGACTTTTCAGGTTTTAGGTAGAGGTCGTTCTCTCTAAGCCTTGCCAGGACTCTTCTCGTTCTTTCTTCATGTTCCCCCTTGTCTTTAGAGAAGATAAGAATATCGTCCATGTAGATTACCAGCCACCCCTCGTTTAGCATATCTCGGAAGATGTCATTCATCATTGCCTGGAAAGTTACCAGGGAGTTACAGAGGCCGAAAAACATGACTTTGGGCTCGAACAGCCCCTTGTTGGTTTTGAAAGCCGCCTTCCACTTGTCTCCCTTCTTTATTTGGATGTTGTGGTATCCCCATCTGAGGTCCAGTTTAGTGAACCATTTTGCCCCTTTCAGCTTATCGAGTAGATCACCAATCAATGGAAGGGGATCAGAATTTTTGATGGTTCCTTCGTTCAGATAACGGTAGTCTTGGCATGGTCGGAGTGCGTCAGAGTCCTTTTTCGCTACGAAGAAGAACGGTGACACCATGGGCGACTTAGATGGGGTGATGTATCCCTTTCTTAGGTTGTCATCAATAAATTCATCCAATTTTTTCTGTTCCGCTGGGGTAATAGGATAGACTTTACAGTCTTTTGGTATGAAGTCGGGTTTAAGTTCGATCGTGTGATCCCACGGTCTGGATTTGGGGAATCTCTCCGATGCTGCTTTCTCAAACACGCTCCGATACTCCTTGTATTTATCGGGGAGCAAGTCGTCGAGTGATCGTTTCTTCTTGACGTCTTCCCTTTCATGAGCAAGCCTCTGCGAGACGGAGGTTTTTGCTCAGATATGAGTCGTGTGGGAGAAGGTGAATCTGCTGGTTAATCGAGATCGAGTGATGTGTGAGATGTGCCTGAGTCTCTGGTAATTTGGGGGAATATAGTCATGTTCGATCGTGAGGGGGGATTCTTCGGTTCTGAACACCCCGATCATTGGTTCCCCTCGGATGTAGGCAAACAGCGCATCTGTCCCATCGTTATTTCCTTCAGTGTCAAGTGATAAGCCGATATCGGAGTTGTCTAGTACAGAGATCCATGGATCGATCTCGGGAGGAGTGTCCATTGCCAGGTGTGATCCATCTTTATCGAGTTCGTCTGTGGTGCAAAGTCCTTTTGCGAGATGAACCGTCCCGAGCCTACTTTTCACGTGCTCGGCGGCGGCAAGGTGGGTTTCCCCGAAGGTCTCCCCAGCACTCCTTTTAGGTAGCCTCCCAAGAGTCGGACTCAATGTTACTCTCGGTGCAAGCAGCCCCTTGTCATCTATAGTGAGACTTTGCTTACCGATCGTGGTTCGTGTTCGTTCGATCATGGTCTGGATTTTCCCCATAAGGGACCTTTCGGTCTGTCTGTCGGTAAGGGTCCCCTTCTCCCAGTCGATGATTGGGTTACGTCTTTGGAGCCATGAATACCCCAGGATCATTCTTTCTTTTCCTAGCCCCGTGATCAACATTCTGATCTTCTCCCCTCTTCCTCCGATCTCAGTGTTGACAAGAACGTAATGAGAGATTGTTCCGTTCTTGTTGAGGGTTCCGTCGACGTTTTTGGCGAGGATTCGTCTGATGAGTGGGAGTTTTTCTAGTCCGAGTTTCTGAATGACTCGGTGGTCGATGAATGTTTCTCCCACCCCTGAGTCGATCAGGGTGGGAACTTCAGCTTTGTTGTTTCCTAGCAAATAGTAAACTGGGATATGCATGGATTGGTGGCTTATGTTCGCTACCATTACAGTTGAAACAACTAGTCTGGCAGGCTCTGCTGCCAATGCAGGCTGCCGCTTTAAAACCCTCCTCAACCATTAAGTCCAATACTTCTTCTTTTTCCTTCTCCTCCAGCTCATTGATGAGTGTGCAGATTTTGGTGAAGTGGTCTTGTGGTGTCTTCTTTGTCTCGGTTTTCTTTTCATCTTTCGAGGGCGGTTCTTTCCCTCCTTTGTGATCACTTGCCCTATGTCCTGTTTTATGACAAATAAAGCATTTCCCTTTTTTCATGTGTTCGACCCTCTCTGCGTAAGAGAGGCGTGTTGCATCAATATCCATAGTGTTGGGGTCCTTCGAGGAGCCGCTTGCTCCTCCTCCCCCTACCTTGCTGTATGTTCTTTCCTTAATTGCCTTTGCCCTCTTCAGGTGTCCCTCAGCCCTCGCTGCATGGGTGTACCACCCTTCGATCATATCGGGTGGGTTCTCCATGCCGAAGACTTTGTCCAGCACCTTGTTATTGAGCCCATCGACAAAGTACTCGATGAGGGCGGCGTCTTCTTTGATCTTTGTGTGGTAGGCAAGTGTCTTAAACTGCGCGATGTATTCATCTACCCCCCTTCCTCCCTGCGAAAGTGCTTGGAGTTGGGTGCGTGCGTTTCCTGCGTCGTCAATAGGTGAGAACGCCGCACGTACTTTTGCGATGAACTCTTGGAACGTGTCCCAAGGTTTGGATTCAATGTATCTTTCTTCCAGATATGCTTGTTTCCATGGCCCTGCCGTCCCCCCATTCATGTAGGACAACATAAACAAAATCTTGTGTCGGTCGTCTGGGAATGTGGCTGCGTTCGCATCAACGTAAGCTCCACATTCGAGGAGAAAGAGCATGGTCTTGGCTCTGTCCCCTGAGTAATCGGTTGGTGCCCTCATTTTGATCTCAGTGGGGCGAGCGGGGGCAGTGGGTGGAGTAGGAATGGTAGGAGTAGATGGAGCTGCCATGATTTGTTTTGTGGGTAGTGGTCGAATAGTTCTCGTAAGAATCTTGTCGTATAACGAGTGCTGCCTAGACTAGAGTTTAGTCAGCAGAGTAAGATTAGCTTGACCTTTTGTTATAGTCAAAGCTCCTAAATCAAATATAAGCTGGAGCTCGTAAGCGTCGACATTCAGCGAAGGTTCAGATCACCGAAGCTCATAAGCAATGGCTGAGAGAGACTTAGATCGTAGCTCGTTAGAAGCATATGAAAGACTAGGTCAAGCTGAGCTCGACCAGTCCTGTATTCATCGTTTAAATACTACAGGCACAGATCGTAGATAAACGAGCTGTGCTAAGAGAACAATAGAGACAATAAGAACGGGAAAACAATAGAGACAATAAGAACGAGAGAACAATAGTGAAAAGATGTCTGCGACTACAATAGGGTGAGATAGTGATGACATATGCAAAAGGTGTGTGTTCGCAAGACAATAGTCAAAAGGACAATAGTGTGAGACGCACATAGGTAGAACAATAGGAACAAAAGAAATGATTTCCCCATGCCTCTTCATAACAGCAGGTCATCGATGGGCAGTGGTGGAAAAAGATTACATGGTAAGTCAATTAAACTTCAGTTCAATGAGATAAGAATCCCAATGTCAAATTAGAGTCAAAACTCACATTGAGCCCCTTGCAATCACTGTGAATGTTGCACAAGCCATGAATACTCGTTGTGACCACATTGTTCTGGTTCTCGATAATCTCCATCACATTTACTCAAAACTTCTGGAATCAGAGCAAGAACAATCACAGCTGTCCACTGAAGACCATCCAGTCACAAAAATTCTCCAAAGCATCAAAAAATGTTGGTTAAAAGCAGACCAGGACTTATTCATTGCCTGTTTCTACCTCAATCCATGCATCAGCCCTCGATTATGGAATCAGAGTAATCTACCAGCTGCTGTCCTTATGGGCATCAAAGCCGAGCAGTGTCCAAGTAAACTCATTTCACAAGTACTGCACTTTGATGGCCATACTGGGCCATTTTTGGCTGAAAAGTGGCCTGTTGAGACCATGGCAGATGGCTTGAAGGAGGAGGTATGTTACGATAATATTGTGACTGGCTCAGAAGTAGCATTTTATTGACTTGTTTTTAAGGATGGTTCTGTTGACCCTCTCCTCATTTGGAAGAGCTTAAATAATGATAACCCACTGGTGAAGCTAGTGATGCTCATTCTCACCTTCACCCCCAACTCAGCATCAACGGAAAAGCTATTCTCCAGCATGAGCAACATCAAAACTAAAAAGTGAAACCGATTGGGTGTTCAAAAACTCCGAGACTGTGCTTTAGTGAAGGGGGAACTACAATGATGGCATGCACAAGAAGGGATGGCATGGGTGCGACTCAAGTGCATGTTTGGTAATCATCCAATCACCATGCGAGATACTGATAAATCTGGCAGCCAACTTGAAGATGAGGGTATTCTCAAGGATGCTGAAGCTGAAGGTGACTGTGGTGAGAGCAGTGAGGGCTGGCCTGGTGATCAGGCCCAGTCGACGTCTTGTACTTCCTTCATCGCTCTTGCCCAGCAGTTTGAGGATGACTTGGAATGCGATTCTGATTCTAGTCAGACATGGACTCAGATGGAGATGTTGACACATCACGATGCAATGGTATCACATCAGCTTGGCCAAGCACTAGCCATCCACGCGTAAGTCGAAGCTGCCATTCAAGTCATCTCGAACCCCAGTTTCTAACATCACACTTGTAGGTCCGCCTTTATTTTGGACAAAAGAACCCAATTGCGATTGCTGACATGTTTAATTGGGCAGTCGAAGCTGGATGAGACTCATTTTGGATACAAGGAATCTTAACGATGAGTTATCTTTCTACAAGCTGCTCACTCAGCTGGGGTCCACTGATGCCACGCGCGCCAACTACAGCCCTGCGGGCAATGTTTCTGATCCTCTCGAAGTAGCCGATTAGCTTATTATACATAATTTATGTGACTTTTTTCGAATTTACCCTACTGACCCATGGTCAAATACGGTCAAATCGATTTTCTGCACGACGGTAGTGACCCGGGTCAGTCACAACACTGGCACAAATCATACTATCATTGGCATAGAGTGTCAAATTTTTTTTGAAATGTGGCTCGGAACCAACAACCATCTAATGAAACCCTTTCGGAACTGTTGGGACAATAGGACATGATGTACTCTATCGGTCTATAACGTCACAATTACAGGAACTGAGTGACAACTTGTGTTGCGTGCTAGCCGGTCGTGCAAACCCCCTCAAAATCGAGTTGTTCAAAACTTTTGTCACGTTTTGTCACACTGCCGATTTATTCTCCGCTCGGCACCCAAGTATGTACAAATTCGACGATGAGCCGACAAAGTATGCTACAAGTAGTACGATAACTATGGTACAATTATATGGACAATACATATAAAATGGATATATTTTGATGCCAGTGCGCCGGTGCACCTCGCGTTGTGCCTCGCTGAAGTTGGGCTTCTCCTGGGAGCGAAGGATGTCACAACCCAGCTCAGTGAGTTGTTGAATGTCAGGAGAAGGGTCACGAGGGAGCTTGCGACCCATAACATCCTTGCAGAGCGCTGAGGTACACCGGCTGTTGCAACGGGTTGGACGTGTGCAGAGGAAAGACGCGTCAACAAGCTGAGTTTGAAATTCGCGTCAAGCAACGCGTCCTCATGTCATGCTCACAAAGTCTTGCTCTGTATTAGACCACGTAATGGGGCAGTGACTACAAGGCTTGGTATCCACCTTGACATATGCTCTTCCAATGCATATCCAAGCTTTTGGCCATTATGATGGACATTCAGAACACAGGTAACACTTTCTTCAAAAATTTAGCTCGCTTTGGATGTAAAATCCTCTCCCGAAAGCACCACTGGGGCGTTTTCCATGGAATAAAATTTGAGTCCATACTTTTTATATATGGAGAATTGAATCCCGAACAATATTTTAAAGAAATGTCGCGATGATGAAGCACCCGAGGCGATTTTGAATCTCTATGCCGTTTTGAATACCACTGCACGTGATAGTACATGGACCAGCATGCGTGATTTTTTTTACCACGGTGATTCCTGACTGTCGACACAGCCACGACATTGAAGCCCCGCAAAAATTTGCTCTGGTGCAATCTAATCGATCGTTTCTTCAATCTCTATGGCCCCCTCTGCCTCAAAACAAAAGCGCCTTGCTGAAAAGGCAGCAAAGAAAAACGCTGGGATGGCAGGAAGCATGTCGCCATCGACGTCTACACCCGCAGGCTCAGTGAATGGCGGCAGTGCCACTAATACGCCTCTTACTAGTGTGAGCGCTGCTAATAGTACTGATGACTTGACATCTATGGCCAAGTTGAACATCGCTACTGAGCGGTTAGTGGTTAGTTCTATTAATGATTAGGACAACCGTTGATTTGAGCGCAGGAGTGCGGCAGGGGTATTGGTGTCTGATGTCAAAGGCCGCGACGTCAAGATAGATGCTTATACCCTGTCTTTCCATGGCAGGCTGCTCATAGAAGGTGCCGAGATCTCTCTGAATTATGGCCAGAGGTACGGTCTTCTCGGTGAAAACGGGTCTGGGAAGGTACGCCATCTTCGAATCTGACTGATTGGGCTCACATTCACCTCCAGTCCACATTCCTAAAATCCATCGCAGAGCGAGACATCGAAATTCCTTCACACGTCGACATCTACCTCGTCAGTGGTGAAGCTGAGCCCTCCTCCGTCAACGCCCTCGACTTCATCATCGCCTCCGCCAAAGCCAAGGTAGCTAAACTCGAAGCACGGATCGAAGAACTCTCCGTTGCAGATGACGTCGACGAGCTTGCTCTTGAGTCCGCCTACGAGGAGCTAGAAGAACTTGACCCAAACACATTCGAGGCCAAGGCAGGGAGCATCCTCCATGGCTTGGGCTTTACCCAGGCTATGATGCAGAAGCCGACTAAAGATATGAGTGGTGGTTGGCGCATGCGTGTTGCGCTTGCCCGCGCCCTTTTTGTGAAACCTCATCTGCTGGTTTTGGATGAGCCGACGAATCATTTGGATCTGGGGGCCGTCGTGTGGCTGGAGGCGTATCTGTCGACGTATAACCATATATTGGTGCTGACATCGCATTCTCAGGATTTCATGGACAGCGTGTGTACGAATATTATGGATCTTACGATGAAGAAAAAGTTGGTATATTACACGGGGAATTATACTGCGTATGTCAAGACGAAGGGCGAGAATGAGGTTAACCAGATGAAAGCGTATCATAAGCAGCAGGAAGAGATTGCGCATATTAAAAAGTGGGGCGCCATGTTCTGTCGACGTCACTTGGCTGACTTCGAGTCGCTTTCAGATTCATTGCGTCTGCGGGTACATACGCCAACCTTGTCCGTCAAGCCAAATCCAAACAAAAGATCATCGACAAGATGGAAGCAGCAGGCCTCATCGAAAAAGTCGAGACCCCAAAACCTCTCCGGTAAGCCCCTCTTATTTCTTTCTTCTTTCCTTCCCTAAACCGAATTTCTCCGCGCATAGATTCAACTTTGAAGATATCCGCAAGTTACCCCCACCCATCATCGCCTTTGACAAGGTCGCATTCTCCTACTCAGGAAAACGCGAGGACTATCTCTACTCCAACCTTTCCTTCGGTATAGAGTATGTTCTCTCCTTCTGGTGCCCCTCTTCCTCACCCCTCACCACCCAATTTCACCCAACAGCATGGACTCCCGCATAGCCATCCTCGGCGCCAATGGTACTGGCAAATCCACCCTCCTGCACCTCATAACAGGCGCCCTCCAGCCAGCCGAAGGCACTATCCAAAAACACTCCCAGCTCAAGCTCGCTAAATACTCCCAGCACAGCGCCGATCAGCTCCCATATGAAGCGAGCCCAATTGAGTATTTCCAGACTTTGTTCGGGGAAAAGTACCCGGACAAGGACGTACAGGCGTGGAGAGCGCAGTTGGGGAGGTTTGGCTTGACGGGTGCTCATCAGACATCGCCGATTAAGCAGTTGTCAGATGGGTTGAGGAATAGGTAGGTTTCCTTTCCTGTCTGCTGTTCCTTCATGTCTGATGCCTAAATCAGAGTAGTTTTCGCACAGTTGGCGATGGAGCATCCGCATATTCTCTTACTTGGTCCGTTTTTTCCTTTTTTTCTGAGAGGAAGGGAAGGCTGATAGTTGGTGATAGATGAGCCAACAAACCATCTGGACATGGAGTCGATCGATGCGTTAGCGAGAGCAATCAAGGAGTTTGAGGGTGGGGTGGTCATCGTATCCCATGATTTCCGTATGTGCCTTTATGTCTTCCTCCCTGCTCCATTCGTGTTCTTTCTTTTCTCCATCCGTCTCTGTTTCTTTTTTTCCTTTGGCTGTGTGATAACAGATAATGACATTCGCTTTGCAACTTCATCTTGTAGGCCTGATTTCACAAGTGGCAGAAGAGCTATGGGAGGTGGCGGACAAAACGATCAAGAACCTGACCAAACAGGATATCAGCATTGTGGATTATAAGAAGAATTTGATACGACAGAGTGAGTGTTTTTGGTGTTATGGGCCGCTGTCATTGTTTTCGCTTTCTTTTTCTTCTGGATGAAACTCCGAAGCCTCGTTCCGGAGTTTCGTTTTCTCTACTTTGTTTCTCGTCAGAGTTGAGGGTCTTTTGCTGACTTTCTTCATCGTAGGTATGGCGGCGATCGAGAAAGCGAAGCTGGTTAGCAAGACAGCGCCGAAGGGCAGGGCGTAAAGTCATTCGCTCACTCGTCATGCTCTCACGCTCAACTTCACTCTTCATCCTCACCCTGTATTCGGAGATCCATCATCGCATACACAATTCTTTGCAACTGTAGACCCACCATTGCCTCTATCCTCGATCATCTCGATCTAGCACATTCGTATACTGCAGCTCATCCTCCACAGCACCGTCTTAGTGAACCTTTCCCCCTCCTGTTTATGGATTTGGACCCACACGACAACATAATCCATCCCCATTCCCTCGCGATCAGCTTGCACTTCACCGTTGACATCTTCCTGATCTGTTGTCTAATGTTCTGTCCCACGTCCCACGTCCAGTCACATCAGTCCATAATGTTTTAGAGTTTTTCTGCTATCACCAATCAAACATTACGTGCGAGTGCTTACGAGCTTTTCGGTTTCCTGCCGGTACCTAAACGCCCAAGTACTTAGTCACGGCATGTACGTCGCCCATATGGCCCATCAGTCTTAATTTTCTTCCAAGTACGTTCAGATCTCAATGTTAAAGGGAATATAGCCCCTCCCCAATCGGTTCAAATCCCGCTGTACGTCCGAGTCTTCGCTCTTTTTGAATCTACATTCTGCCATATTGAATTGACTTCGTATTATACATTATGTATGTATGCTGTTTCCGTTACATCATTGGTCAAAGAGGACGCTGTGAAACGTGATCAAATCGTGATGTATCTTTTTATGTGGGATATTTGATCACGATTGACGATGGTATATTAGCAAGCTGATTAGTCTTGCTGCACTGCGCCGTGGTACGCCCCCTACTCAACCTAAGTACGGCATCAACTGATTGCTCTGATCTCAAGAACCATAGGCTTCTCGCGACGGTTTTGGAAAGCGAGTAACTCGGTTTCTTTGTCACGAGGAACGGAAGAATAAAGCAAGATTGTATACGAAACGCTTTTTGAAGATGGGGATCGGCCTCGCTTTCATTAAGGAATGTGGGCGCTGAGTTTATTGCCTTTTGTTGCGCCTCCGATTTCCCAGTAGTATCACAATTACAGCCAAACTCATATCGATAAGCCCCATCAAAAATTATCCGCAGGCGGAACATAAATTTCAACTTCCGCTACGTATACAGTCGCCATACCTGTGATAACCCATAACCTCCCATAAGCCATACTTTCTCATGTCCACCAAGTCGGGTCCCTGCCAAACGGACCAAACTCTCCCATATCCCATAATCCATACCTTTTGGTGGACCATAACCCATAGGTGGACATGTTACCAATCACCAAATTGCCATATATGGATGCTCCTTTGTCACTATATATGGACTTTCTAAGCTATCTATGTCAAATTTCAGTTAAATAATGTACTGTAGGAGAGAGTATGGGTGCCGAAAAATATGATTGAACCATTTTTCACATTTCTCAATACCTTCTATGGGCAAAAACCCACTTCAAGTCCTCAAGGGAGGGCTGACCAAGCTCAAGCAGACAGTCAAAAAATGGAAGGAATCCCTCCTCTTATGGCTACAAGAACAAAAGAAGATCTCCTTGGAAGATGAAGACTGGCTCGATCAGAAAACCAACTTTGTTGATGAAGAAGCACTTGTTGACATGCTTGAGAATGCCTCAGATTACGAGCATGCACTCTCAAGGCTAGACCTAAAGCAGAAGCCTTTATTTGAGAGACTGATAGAACTTGGTGGTGGGATCAGAAATGTCATTGTGATGGGAAAGAATTCAAAGAGGAAAAGTGAGTGATTGCCAGTGCCTTAATGAAACAGATGTGACAACTGAAGTGCGATCAGGACCAGAGGAAAGAAAGAAGCCATCACAAGAGAAGAAGAAGGCAGACCCAGTTTTCACTAAGGAGAATGTGACCATTGCTCAGAGAATAGAGATCCTCGACTGGTACCATAAGCATTCTGGTCCCAAGAAGAGTCAGGTCAACACTGCAGCTCATTTTGACAAGATCTATTTGAACTTAAGACTTAAGCAGCTGATCATTTCTGATTGGGTCCAAAATGAAGTGAAATGGGAAGAAATAGGTGGACCTGCAGAGCTCAGGAAAGGCAGGGAATCTAAAATGAATGAAGCAGACTGAGCACCCTCAGGTAAATGAGATGCTTGAGTTATGGGTAGTGAAGGCAATGGCAGATGGAATCCATGTCACGGGAGAGGTGTTGCGACAAAAATATTTGCTGATCTCGAGAATATTCTACAAGATAAGAGGTTGACTCTCAGTGAGGGATGGTTGACAGCATTCAAGAGGCAATGTGGTCTGAAGGAATTCAAGAACCATGGTGAGGCTGGTTCTGTTGATCCTGCCAAGGTGGAGATTGAGCGCAAGAGGATTCGCAAATTGATTCAAAAATATGGGTATCAACTAAAGAACATATTTAATATGGATGAGACAGGACTCTTTTATGTGTAAGATCTCCACTGAACTTGTAATCATGCCTCGATCTCAATGTATTTTATTAGGATGCCACCAGACCGAGGCCTGATGGATAAGCCATCATCAGGACTCAAAGGAAATAAAAAGCAGCTCACTTATGCATTTATGGCGAATGCAGATGAAAGTGAGAAACTTCCCACTTTTGTTATAGGGAAGGCAGCCCATCCCCATGCATTCCATAAAAAAACTGGCAAACAGCTCAGATTTTATTATCGAAACAATGCTAAGGCATGGATGACTTCTGTGCTTTACCAGGAGTTTCTTCATGACTGGGACAGTAAACTATGAGTGCAAGGCTGGCATATTCTGCTGTTTCAGAATAACTTCAGTAGTCATATTGTTTCCGATGGCCTCACAAACAATTCTGTTGAGAATTTTGAGCCAAACCTGACCTCTCATGTCCAACCGAATGATGCTGGCATCATCTGTTGCTTCAAAGCTTGGTACCATGGCAAATTCATTGCAAGAGCCATTGATCAGTATGATAATGAGGTTGTGCCCTCAAAAATTTATGACATCAATCAATGCAACTTGCAGAGTTGGCATAGAATCAAGTTGCTATGACTACCATATGGAATTGTTGGAGAAAAACTGGTATCCTTCCTGATAATACCAATGTCTTGGAAACCCTTCCACCGCCTTCAATTCCCATCACCTCCCTCCTCAGTTCACTGGCCCCTCCAGATACCACTACCCATGCCAAGAATAACATTACTGACTCATTATCAGAACTAGAGAAGAGAGAGGTCTTACCAAGGGCCAATCAGATGGATATTGATGAATTACTCAATCCTGAGCCTGAGTGTGAGATTATCGCAATGAATGTATCTGATAACGAATCTTTGAATCAGTTCATGAATGCTGACAGGGAGAGGAAGTGATGGAGATCAATGGGGGGGATGATACCAATGAAGAGATTATTGACATGCCAAGCCATCAAGATGCTCTAGCAGCATCACTCCTCCTGCAATGGTATGTAGCAGATCTCAATGATCCCTGTGCATATAAACTCAAGGACATTCTTGCAGGCTTTGGCTGTCAAGTGTGCCTGCAGGAATCATGAGACATAAAACCAACTTTAATTACATCCTATTTCATCTCAAACTGTTTATAATTATTATAGTTAGTCAGTATATGATCATCTAATGCTTGACCTGGCAACCTAATAACAAAAACCTGTTAAAAGGTCTAAGAAGTATAACACAGGCTAGAGGAAGGGTGGGAGTTGGTACTAAATGTCACTGTTGATACCCAAAAGTTGTAGTGAGAGACATGAAATGATGAGGCATTGATGATACTCAACCTGGAAACCCAAACAAAACCTACTAAATGGCTTCGGATAGTATAACATGAGTCAGAGGAAGGGTGTGAGTTGGTACTAAATATCACTGCTGATTTCCAAATGTTGTTTTTAGTGAGGTGAATTAATGAGGGATGGTGCAAATAGTCTGTAAAAGCATACGAAGATGTTTGAAATAGTTCGAAATAGGTTTGAAGACATGCAAAATAGTTCGAAATAGGTTTGAAGACATGCAAAATAGTTCGAATAAGTTCAAAGATGTACAAAGTAATTTGAATAAGTTTGAAGAGGTTTGAGGTATATCAAGGAGTGAGTTTAGCAAATGTAAAGTGTTTTTTGAATGGTGATAGGCAGTGGGCAATAAAATGAGGAGCAAATACGATAGTTTCAAAGAAGTTTGCGATATTTTGCAAAACTTAGAGACACAATGCGAGCTAAGACTCAAGAGAATGGCTCTTAAGTCAGACGATAAGTGAGAGGGTAACTTGTGCTCTGTTCCCCATTGGTATTCCTTCTTGTTCTAAGTAACTAACACAAGTCTATATACAAATTAAAGAGATAGTACTAAAAAGGAAATAAGAACATGTGTAAAACATGAGGCAATATATCAAACAATGAAGACTTGTAGATCATGAAACAAATGAAAAATGATAAATGATGAAACATATAGTGTTCCCATATAGTAAAAGTACTTATCTTGTGCTTCAATATATCAATGAAACATAAAAATGCACTTATCGCATCCTAAGTCTCTTGTAGTCTCTCCTCGTGTCTGGTAGTGCTTGATATGTGGCAAATTGGCTCACTCCGAATGTGCAGCATGTATCAAAAGTGTTTCAAGACAGCTATACAGTGGCCAATATTGTTCAAAATGCTGCAAAGTCATTTGAAGTGTCACAAAATAGTTTGAAGTCATCCAAAATAGTGCGAAATAGTTTGAAAATGTTCAAAGTTGATTTTGTGGCATTTGTAGCAGCGATTCAGAGTGCATGTCATAATGTATAGATATGAGTGGGAATCTTCTCCAGACCTTAGCATGTGCAGTGGACCTATCAGCATGTTGTGAATAGTCTGTAGAGGTGTACAAAGAAGTTTGAAGTGGTACAAAGATGTTCAAAGATGTTCAAAGTAGTTTCGAGGAAGGTCAAAGATGTTCAAAGTGGTTCGAGGAGTTTTGAAAGAGTTGGACTGGTGTCAAGGTATATTGAGAAACAAATATAGCAAATGGAAAGTGTTTTTTGAGTGACAATGGGTGATATGCAATAAGTTGAGGGATGAATACAAAAGTTGAAAGAAGTTCACGATATTTTCAATCTTATTACAAAAACATTTTTATTAAATTAGTTTTTTTAACCTTAATCAGTTGAACTTAGAGATATGAGGCGAGACTAGGACTCAAGAGAATGGCTCTTAAATTGGATGATAGTGGAGAGGGTGACTTCTTCTCTGTTCCCTTGTCTTGTCTTTTAAGTAACTAGTAGAAGTCTATATACATTTTAAAGAGATACAGTGACTCACAAAACTGAGTCAATGTTTTGGACTTTTTGATTCATTATTGAATAGCTTCCCATAAACAACAAAACCAAACAAGGTATTGGTGTACCGAATAACATACATGATCAGGGCTACCAAACAAACAAAGAATTATGTAATTTTAATCATCCCTTATGGAGATATGATTATTTTAATTCAGGGACTCATTGACTCAGTTTTGTGAGGGATAGTCAGAAATATTAGAATCTGATGCTCCACCAACTGTATAATGTCAAAAACTTGACAGATGGTTTCTAAGGTGATGTGACCCTTGATGGGACCTTAAATTATAGTATTTAATTAGGACTAGCATTCTTCATACTTCAATATTCTCCAATGCATCCCATCTCCTCTGCTCAGAAGGAAAACATTCTTTCCCTGGCCTCCAATCATTATTCTACCCACAATATTGCCTCTAAACTCAACCTCAGCCAGTCTAGTGTATCCAGAACACTCAGGGCTCTTCATCCAAACCTGGATTCCCCCTCTGGTGGTCATCCTTCTAAGCTCTCATCTACCTCTCAGAGAGCCATCCTTACCCAAATCACCACTGGCAAGGCTGCAAATGCTGTTCAGGCCACCCATAACATCAACAGCATCATCCCCACTCCAGTCTCCTCAGAAACAGTCAGAAGAGTTCCCAGAAAAAACTCATTCAAGGCTGTGGTGAAGAAGAAAAAGCCTTTGCTTAGTATAAGGCATAGGAAAGCAAGATTGGCTTTTGCTCAGAAGTATAGAGAGTGGACTGTGGAGGACTGGAGAAGGGTTATTTGGTCAGATGAGACTAAAATTAACAGGTTTGGGTCAGATGGGAGAGAGTGGGTTTGGAAACAGAAGGGAGAGGGGCTGATTGAGAGAGAGGTGCAGGGAACTGTCAAATTTGGGGGAGGAAACATTATGGTATGGGGGTGTATGGAATGGAATGGAGTGGGGCATCTTGCAGAGGTTGAGGGGAGGATGAATGCTGACCAGTATGTGTCCATTTTGAAGGACCATATGCTGCCTAGCTTGGAGGAGAGTGGAAAATCTGGAGAAGAGGTGATTTTTCAACAAGACAATGACCCCAAGCATACCTCAAAAAAGGCCAAGAAATGGATGGAGAACAACAATATTACTCTTCTGGATTGGCCTGCCCAATCTCCAGACCTCAGCCCTATTGAACATCAATGGGTTCATTTCAAGAACCAGTTAGACAAGTATCCAACAGCATCAAAAGGAATTTGGGAGTTATGGGAAAGAGTAGTGGAAGAGTGGAATAATATTCCATCAGAGGTGTGTCAGAATTTGATTGAAAGCATGCCTAGAAGGTTGGGAGCAGTTATTAAGGCCAAGGGAGGTCATACAAAATACTAGAATTACAATTTATTATAATATTGATACCACCTCACAAAACTGAGTCAATGAGTCCCTGAATTAAAATGATCATATCTCCATGAGGGATGATTAAAATTACATAATTCTTTGTTTGTTTGGTAGCCCTGATCATGTATGTTATTCGGTACACCAATACCTTGTTTGGTTTTGTTGTTTATGGGAAGTTATTCAACAATAAATTAAAAAGTGCAAAACATTGACTCAGTTTTGTGAGTCACTGTAAGTACTAAAAAGGAAATATAACAAGTGTAGAACACAAGGCAGTATGCACAGCAATAAAGATATTGTAAAACATAAAACAAAATGAGAGATAATAATAAATGAAATGTACGGTGTTGTCATATAGTAAGAGTACCCATCCTATTGTTTCAATATATTGTTGAAACCCAAAACTGCCATTATCATATTCTAAATCTTTTATTGTCTCTCCTTGTGTCCAGTAGTGCTCAATATGCAACAAAATGGTTCATTCCAGATGTGCTGTGTAAGTCAAAAGGATTTCAAAACAGCTATATAGTGGCCGACATTATTAAAAGTAGTGCAAAGTTGTTTGAAGGCATTCAAAGTATTGCAAAGTCATTCAAAACTGTTTGAAATTGTTCAAAGTCATCTAAATGGTTCAAAATAGGTTTAAAATAGAGTTTGTGGCATTCATAAGAGTTGGGACCATGAATTGTAATGTCTCAATATGTTTGAAACCTTTTTCTGGACCCTAGAGTATGCAATGAACCTATCAATGGGCCTGGGATGAGTTCTGCCAAAACCCATACTCTGTAATAACCCATACTTTTAGGTGTCCACCAACTAGTATGGGTTAAGACAGAGACGACTGTACTGTCATTTTAAAAAAAAATTACATAACTCTGCCTGTGTTTGTATTTTTACATAGGTGACCTAAGTATCAATATGAGTTTGGCTGTAATGAAGGTGGAAACTGTTTGGAACTGTGCACTCATTCACCCCATGCTTAGAGTGTTGGTCTCTTGTGGGTTCACCATTGGATTCCTTTGAACTATGTTACAATGTTCCTTTCACAGAATCTTCTGAGTCCTGACAAGGGGTTCTATGAGGCAGGTTCTTCTCTTATGCTGCAAATGCTAAATATATGCTCCGGAAGGCAGGAGTCATATAACTGTATGAGCATTGTCATCCTGTTCACTGGCTGTTTATCTGGCATGCATTGCAGTTCATTTCTATTGCTTCAGCATGGGCTGCCATCCAGATTCACAGGCATTGGACTGAACACCCTTGACCAGAGCTAGAAGCAGCACAAAATGGATGGCAACAATGTACTATATGTGTTTGGCCATTTTAAGCAGCCTGAAACTCAATGCATTAGTTTGAGGATGAATAATTCCACATGTGACAGAAATGAACTCACGTGCTTCTCCATCGACATCGTTCGACAAAACCAAGTTGACAAGATGTATTTGAGATATATTTTATTGTCATAGGACACCAGAACATGGCAAGCAACATTGCCAGAGTTGGTGATATCAACTGCCTTGGTATCCTGTGAACATGTGTTTCAGTGCTTGCAGGAATCCTGAGAGAAGTTAGAACATATGGCGAACAATGAAATTTGTGACTTCAGAGCCCAGATATGTCATCTACAATGTCAGTCTACCTGCTGAGTTGCCAGCTTCATGTCAAGCACAACTTCCATAGATTACCACAATCATGATCATATTGATGTATTGGATTGCACAAATCATGCAAATGCTGCCATTTTAGAAAATAGGTGGATCCTAGATGCAGGTAGTGATGTTCTGGCCTGGCTGGGCCCAAAAGCCCCAGCTTTGGCTGCTGAAATTCTGGGCCAAGCCAAAGCTGCAGCTTTTGGCATACAAATACACTTTGGAGAGTGCAGGGGCTGGGGGCATACTAGCATAGGAAGTGGGTGTTGTAGGGATCCTAGCACTCATGAGAAACCATTATTATAATATGCTATATCTAATTTACTCACAAAATCACTTTATCAAAAGGATGTGGGTGTGTGTTCCCCTCATATAAAGATGGTTTAGAATTAATAAAATCACTATATTAGAAGAACATGGTAACCTATTTTTCTTGTCTCATCGGATTGAAGATTTGCTATGAAAATGAGCTGGAATCAGTCCAAAGTTCAGCCTTAACGATGCACAACTCACATTGTAGCAAGTATCACCCATCCTACTATATCTAATTTCTTCCATAGATTCACTATATTGAGAGAATGTGGCAGTGCATTCCTCTTGTCTCATCATATCAAAAATCTGTGATAAAAACAGGTTAGGAACAATTTAAAGTTCAGCCTCCAAATGATGTCATCAGTAGATTTTTAGTGTGATTACATATGTTTGGCACCTATTTTGGTGCTAGTGCTGCCGCAGTTCAGTCTGGTCCAGTTCATCATGTTTTTTCATGAACTTGAAAACAAACTTTAGGCTCAGTTCAGTCCAGGTTCAGTCCAGGTTCAAACTGAGAATTGAATATAAACATATTGAATCAGTAGCTAGTACAAGAGAATATCAAACAGAATCTCCATCTCCATCATCAGCACAGACCTCGATTGCAACCAAGGTCTCCCAATCCCCTGTATCAGCAGTAACCTGCATCTCTGCATTGTCAGCTGCCATGATATGGCCACCCCAATATATGCTCTTCAGAATTTGAAGTGCCTCAAACATCTCCACTATAAGACAGCTGTGATGAGCTGTGCTAGTAATTCCATTACTGGAAAATGCATGCTCAGAGGGCATTGCAGATCCCTGGATGGCAAGATAGTTCCAAGCCATGCAAGCCCAAGTCGGATAGTAATGCAGTCCAGAGTTCTTCTGCAATGGTGTCAACAGAGACATTCATAAATATTGCAAGGAATACATACACCCCAATACCCAATTATGTCTGTCACTCCATCTTCGAGAGGGCTCTCAAGGTACCTCCTATATTCATCATGGGGATTGGCTTTCCCATATTCTGCCTCATGCTGGGTGCACACTGATTTGCACATCCATGCATAACCATATTGGCCACATGCCTTACCTCCATCAGCTAATGTACTGTCAGTTCTGGATGTGAATCATACATTCAGAACTTACTGGATGAAGAGTCAGACTTGGCTGAAATTTTAGGTTGTATACTAGATGGAGTATAGTAAGAGTCAAACTGTGATCAAGTGTGTGAGCACCAAGGCATAGCATGATGAGCAATCACTTACCATTTCTCTGAGATCCTCCATTGCAGCCTCAAAAATTTCTGGCTGCCACTTTGATTCAGCATAAGTGGTTTTGAAGTTGGGGTCCAGAACTAACGAGTGCATCATGAGAGAAATGGATGACAGGATTTGTGAGAATTATGTGGCAGCTAACAAAAATACAGTGGATAGCCACTCCAGCTGTCATAAGGAAACTATTGCAACAAATACCAAGGCAAATGAAGTATGCATCAGTGTCATTGACCTTGTATCACCATTTGTTGAGATTTTCTGAGCCTTTCCAAAGAGTGCCTTTGAGTTCAGAAAACTGCGAAAGCTCAGCCATATTTTCCCATGACTCCTGGAGGAACTTGAGGACAGGAATGGTCCAGAAGATGGAGGGGTCCTTGGAGCTTGAAAAAGTCTGTTTTGCTGTAGCAGGCTCCTAGAGGATCACATGAGGAAATGTACCATTAATGGCTGGTCAACATACTTTCAAGACCTCATGCATCAATGCAATCTTACTCCAGTCTCATTTGTAAAGGTGGAAGTTGGAGTAAGCCTTATCTTTGAGGTTTTGAACTTTCTTGCTGTCATCAGCAAGTTGTATAAACTGATTGATGGCATAGGTGATAGAGATGAGGAAACTGAACACAAGGAGATGATCAATTTCTTACAGGCTTGAGTTTGAGCATGCAATCAAGGAAAGCAAACATTGATGCCCAGTGAGTATGGATCCATAAAGAATTGATGGTGGTGGACCTATCGGAAACCCACCAGAGGTTTGAGAAGCATTGATGAGCAGGAGCTGATCCAGGAAATGACTGATGCCAGATTAAGTTGCTAGACCCAAGAAAAACTAAGATTGGACAAGCAGAACCATGGATGCCTCGAGGGCTTGATGAGGGCTGACACTGCAAGAGAAGAAACAAGTGATGCCAAATTGGGTTGTTAGAGAGATGTAGAATGTCTACCCAAGGAGAGGGATGCAGCCAACAGATCCAGAGATGAGATCGGACAAGCAGAACCATGGATGCTTCAAGGGTTGACACTGCAAGGGAAAAAACAACCAATGCCAAATCAGGTTGTCAGGGCAATGTAGGACATCTACCCAAGAAGAGGGGTGTGGCCAATGGATCCAGAGGTGAGATGAGAGATGAGAGATGAGAGATGAGAGACAAGAAGATGAGAGACAAGAAAAGGTGGGTATAGGTCAGTGATCAGAATCAATGGTTACAAAGTTTCATGCCTTAACAAATTTAGGGCAGGTAGACCACTCATTTTCTCCTCAACATCAACCTCTGTTTAGTATTCAATGTACATTCAATGTTTCATCAATCATCCCAATGGTGAGTTTTTTTCTTGTCTCTCATATTGCATCCCTCTCCTTGGGTAGATGTCCTATGGCCACATCCCTCTCCTTGAGTAGATGTCCTCCATTGCCCTAACAACTAAATTTGGCATCAGTTGTTTCTTCTCTTGCAGTGTCAGCCCTTATCAAGCCCTCGAGACATCCATGGTTCTGCTTGTCCAATCTCAGTTTTTCTTGGGTCTAGCATCTTGAACTGGCATCAGTCATTTCCTGGATCAGCTCATGCTCATCAATGCTCCTCAAACCTCTGGTGGTTTTCCTTGGACATTGTTTTTTATCCCACTGGGTGAGACATCTGCCATCCTCACAAGCATGGAGCAGCCCTTGCATTTCCTCTTTTAGCTTTGGGTTATCACTGTTTGAATGATTACTGAGGTATGTATTCATTCAATCTGAATGTTCCTCGAGCTCATGTCATTTGCTTCAGTTTTTTACCAGCTGCAGCATAAATTCTCTTATGGGTTCCCTCCTTGACATCCCTCTCAAAAAGCTTATGCAGAATTCTTCTCTACTGTTATACAATAAAAACTTCTTGTCTCATGAGTAACATTGATCACTGGCCAGACCAATAATATATCTAATTACTTGTTCCTATAGCTGCAGTCTTGTCTGATGGTTTAGTCAGTGCTGTCATATGTGGTGGACAGTACATAGTTACCAGTTTAAATACAAATACCATTTTTGATCCTCCACTGGGTGGTGATCATAGTCTTTTTTTAAGAACAAATCTTTGCTTTGGGGCTGATGACCCACTTCAATGGCCACAGCCATGGGTAGCTGAATATCCTCACCTTCTATGCATCCCAACCAAACCATTATTGATCATGCAGTAGATGCCAGGTTATCATCATTTTGTGGTGGATGATGGCATCCTCACAGAAATAGGAAAACTCCACATTTTCAAGTTTTTCCAGATGCAATAACTGAGCATTGCTCTTCTAAAATGCACTGCACAATCAAAATTTTCAAAGAAGCTCCTAGTTTACCAGCTTACTGTCATTTTGGAGAATCTTTTACATTGCCTCAAATTCATTTCACTGGACCTTCCTCGCATGCAACTCACTGTATGCGAAATGCAGAGAATTTTTATAGAATCAACAGCTCTTCTCAACTACTATGGCTACTTGTGCTCCATGCTCTTACTGAAGGAACCACCTGCACTCATGCAGACATATCCTTCTACCACAGTGAAAGTCATGGGGGTTTTTACTACAAATCTTACAGTGTGCGATCTTTTTTTCCAGGCTGGTATCCCAGTTTGGCTTGTGAGGCCATTCTCAGTGCTCTCCTTGATTTGTGTGAGAGCACTTGCACCTGTCCAAGGACCACTCACAATTCCACTGTATCAGCAATTCCTAATAGTCTTTGGTGCCACCTTCTCACCTTCAAGCTCATCAGTGAAAAGAAAGCAGGCACTTCACATACAAAAAGCATTAAACTGTGGGAAACCACATGGTGACTTATGGATAATTATTTGATGGAACATGGAGTTAGCTTTGCAGAATCGCATGGTGGTCAACTGATGTGGAATGGTAGCACTATCAATTCATTACATGACCACGAGCATGAAGAAATTCTTTGGGAACTGGCCAAGCTTAGCTTTTGGTTTGAGCTCCTTGCTCTCAATGTGCAGGTCACAACCAGTGCTAGCAATGATTGTCAAGAACTCGTCAGAGCCTGTTTTCTGGGTGGAGCATTTGCATCATTGCTGGTGGCAGACTTGGGTGCAGCCAATCATGGTCTAGGAAATGTGTATTGGGAGCCCAGATCTGTATATTTACATGTGTTGAAGAAGATGATGACCACATGGAAAGGAGAAGTCCTGCAAATCATTCTTGCAAAAAAATCTCAATGGACAGAATGGGAAATTGAAGACCCTGAGGATGAGATTACTTGTTTTTATGTGAAGACCTTCTATGACCATTTTGGATGAGCTCCCATTACTCCCCAACATTTATACCATGCTGCCTCTTTACACTGTGTTTCTTATCCTCGAGGCCTTACCATTGTCGACTCCTGCCCAAATATTGCTTATGACCTGACCAACATCAGGATTTAATGACTGTATGTATGTATCTCTTATCCACCCATGATGAATAAACTTGCTGATCTCACTGTAGATCTTTGTTTTGTTTCTCTTTTAAAATAAACTGTCATCTGTCATGCAGATGTCACTAGTGGCCCAACATGCAAGTGATGTTTTGTTTTGAGTGCAATTGTGTGCATTTATCACTATGAACTACTTCCTAGTCTTCTTTATCTGGACCTAAATTTTTGTTCTTCCTTCACAGCCCTTGACCTCCTGCTTATGCTTTCTCCCTCAGACTTGCATTTGTTCAATTTTGATGTTGATGGTTGGTGAATTAGAGCAGTACGAACCTTCAATGTGGACTTCAATCTTTGTTGTTTCCTGCAATGATTTTATAGGTCAGATCATATAGTCATAACAAATTTCTTCTTGCCTTGTTGCCCAATGATAATACAATGTCAGTATTCACCACCCCAGAAGTGTTCCCTTCTTCTGCTTCATCTGCACTGACTTGAGCTCCAGAGGCTGCTTCAGCTAACTGATAATTCAGTTTGTACACATCTTTCCTTGAGAAAAAACTCACCATTGTTGTTTGATGCATTGTGACTGACATTGTTGCTAGCTGGTAGTGGAGAGCTGAAGGGATATCCAGCTTGATTTTCGATAATTGGCACAGATTCTTTCTCATTGTTTGGATAGGAGTGCCCTCTTTCAGATTTGGTATCGCTGTCAATTAGTATAATATTAACTTTGGATTCCCCTCTGTTAGCTCACTTCTAAGTAAGGCTTTGAGGTTGCCCTTACAGTTGGCAGATAGGGAGTTCTTGAGCTGCCATGCTAAAGTGAAGGCCTGCAAAACCAGCTTGGCACATTATACAAGGATGCCAGTCATTGTCTCTACATGGCCAAGGTTGAGAAGCTGGAACAAGATGTCACATTGAAGACATATGTGACTTTGAAGGAAAGGATGGAGTATAACCTGAAATCATTCAAAAGCAGTTTCTCAAAAATTCCAATCAGACCATCATCCTATGAGAGTGCCAATGACACTATGGCTGATCCCCCTGTCAATTCTCACTGATGTGGCTTTACTCAATAACAAGCCTACCTTACTCTTTTTACATCTATGTAGGATGACATTGTTATTTTAGCTAGGATAAACACATTTTTTTTGCTGGATCTAACCAATAAATAAATAATGCACATACCCATTTTGTCTTGTTGGCTGATGCTGACACACTTATGCCAATGCCATTTGTAATTTTCCATGCTGATCATTGTAACCATGCCTTATTGGTTACTATAGTAGGTATGTACATATATACTATCATCCATAGAGTGTGTTCACCAAACCTGTATCATTTGACACATTGTATGTGTTTGATAGGTCATATTATTCAACACAGTGTGGCTTACCTATGTGGATGTGTATTAATATTCAGCAGACCATTTCAGAAGCAACCAACCAAAACTGGCTGCAATGGGTCCATGCTCATAAGTGAAGCATACAGCTGTCTATATTTTCAGCAAGAACACAGCAAAACCCAGATTATAGGCTTAGGTCCAATATGGCCACATTTTAGGACTCCAAAGTTGGTAAGTCAGATGCTAGCATTATAGGTGTCCAGACAAAGCTGATTCTGGATGCTATCATAAATCCTGCCCAGGCAAATACTTGTGGTGTCATGCATTTTTTTCAGCCAAGCATGCATTGAAAAATGCACCAGAAAGCTTTGAAATAGTTCTGTACTGGTAGCCAAGGATGCCTGATGATCGATACAATTATACAGCTTTTTAGGCTTTTTGTAGAGCAAGTAAGGGTCTCTCCACAGCCATCTGCCACAAAAATTTTCACAGTTTGAGAGGGCAGATCAAAGGAGGACAATATGCTAGGGCCATAAAGTAGAGAATACTTACCCCCAAAGAAAAGAGACCCAACTGCATAAGACGTGACCACTGCCATGCCAGACAGCCAGCCTTTAGTGGCCACTCTGGGACTATAACAAACAACCCTATCAGAAAACTCCACAATAGCACAAAA
The DNA here is from genome assembly GCA_029959215.1 of Tricholoma bakamatsutake. NCBI lineage: Eukaryota > Fungi > Basidiomycota > Agaricomycetes > Agaricales > Tricholomataceae > Tricholoma > Tricholoma bakamatsutake. Next base: position 320,903 of record CP114860.1, read on the forward strand.
GAGGGCAAACACTGCAGCATCACCTAATGAATGGATCACCCCCATTACAAAAGAGAAGCCTCCGGCCCCATCACAGGTGGAGAAAGGTAGGCACACCAGACAATCAGCTGCAGTAACTCAATCTAGCACCAATGTGGGAGACATCCACAATGCCGAAGTAGGACACAAATGGCTGATAGCAAAGGGGCTATTGGCACTGTCAGGCACAACACCAATGCTGACAACACTGTCTGAAACTTTATTCCAAGTCGGAGCACTACCAAACACCCCACTCCAAACACTCAATGGAATATGAGCAGTGGCCTTCCTGTTGCAAGAACTAGATCTAATGACAGTAGCAAAAGAAATAACTGCCATGGTGTCAAGAGAACTGACCCCTGTTCATCAACAGACTACAGACCAAACTCAGAGAGAGTACAAAAAAAGTCATGAATGAATTACAGGAAAAGGCAATTGAGCTGATGGTGAAGACTAAGGCCTCTATCGAGGAGATAGATAAAGCAACCAAAGAAATGACTAACATGGCAGAACAAGGAAAAGCCAAGTCTATGCCCTACTGAAATGCTCTGATTCAGAGAGCAATTGGCCCACCAGCCCAGGTAGACCCAAGGGTTAGAGTGAAGGAAAGCATAAGAGTGAGAGAATATTTATGGACTCTCTCAACTGAAATACCTGAGCTAAAAGCATTGTTAGCTCCTCAACTGCTGAAGCAGCTATACAAAAAATTGGCCAAAGCTGCAAAAATGATGAACGAGGAATGCAAGCTATAATCAGCATTATGGCTCAAAAATGGAGGGCTGCTTATCGAGGCCATAGACAACAAATTGGTGGTGTGGTTATGTTCACAAGGCAAATGTTCTACATATGGAATGCGAGCTGGGTACTCCAATCTTCCCCAAGTCATGCAACTACAACACCATGGCTTATTTTGTACCCCTGTCATTCAATGCAAGTGAAAAGATGCACCAAACTCAGCAAAACTCATGATTTGGCTATTTGTCAACAGTTGGGCATGTGAGACACTTCAGATCAATATCCCTTCCGACAGTGCCTAATCTCAGAGATAATACTGAATTTGGCTGGTAACTATGTAACTAAAATAGTCATCCAAATAGAGTATAGTAAATCTTGATTAAACCAGATCTGATCGGTTGTCTGGTTGCAGCTGTCCTAATGATGAGCACTGCCTCTTGATCACTGTGGTCACAATGTAAGGTGAGGCCTGGCATCGGCTTATAAAAGCAAAAGTAAATACATATATACAAGTACTTCCAGCTTGTGCCAAAAGAATGAGTAAGCAGTTGTGGCACAATAAAACAATGATGCATGCATGGGTAAGAGAAGGCACACTGATGGGGTAGTTGAGTTCTTCTGTTAGGGCAACACCCACTAATCTGCTAGCTGGACTGTGTCTACAAGAAGGGGGTGGAATCTGCATGTGTGATGGGGGTTTTGATGGTTTTGATGTGAGGGGTTATTAATAGATAAGTTGGCTGAAAAAGGCTTTTTGCACCACTATTGTGGATAGAATACCTAAGAGAACACAACTGCCATTCCCTAGGTGTATATTTAAGGTTTATATACTATGTTACATATATAGTACTATATTGTTACCAATGCATGTAAATATAACATTCCCACACTAACAAATGTAGCTTTTTTGGGTGTTTGGTAGTGTAATTTGATGTAATAAAATAAAATAAAAATAAAATAGGTTATTATTAGATGAGTTGGTTGAGAAAGGCATTTTGCACCACAAGTGTGGATGGAATATCTAAGAGAACACAACTGGGGTCTTTTAGGTGTATTTTTACAGTTTATATACTATTGTTGTCACTGATATGCTCATACATGTCCATACATATTGATGTGTGCAAAATAAAATTTCTCATGCTAACAAAGTGTAGCATCCTTCAGCATAGGTGTAAGTGGAAGGAAAGGCATCCCAGTGTTAGAAAACAATTCTATTACATAATAATATGAGAGCATTACACCAACTGTCAAGAGTCCAAAGATGATCACACTGGTAATAAATGGGGCTATACACACTACTCCAATGGATGTGCTGGATTTGCACACAGGTATCTCTCCACTCAAACTGACCATGCTGAAATTTTGTCACAGGGCACTGGTACGAATATGTACATTACCAGAGACACACCCACTACACCAAGTGGTATGGGTGTACCACACAGTTCATGTGAGAAAGCACTGTACACCGCTCCACAAACTATTGGGCCACTTCCCAGAGATACCCCCCAGACAAGATTGAAAGTATCCCCTAACCCACGCTCACCTATGTATACCATATCATCTTTCACCATGGAGATAGCTCAGGACCTGGAAGCCTCTATCCAAAATGAAGCAGACAGTTCACCAGAAATAAAAATCCTGACTGATGGGTCAGGTATATAGGGAAATATAGGAGCAGCAGTGGTAATGTATAGAAAAAAAAGGTCAGCACCAGCCAAGATCCTGAGGTACTACCTGAGCAGCACATCCAGGTACATGACATTCGAGGCAGAAGTGGTGGGAGCCCTTATGGGCATATGGATGATCAGGGCAGAACACATAGTGGGCCGCCTACCAATATCCATGCTGACAGACAGCCAAGCCTTCATCAAAAGAATCGGATCACGCAAAGCAACTATGGCACAGTACTTAATCAAAAACTTCCTAACCATAGCTGATAATGTGAACAGTGCCAATGTGCACTCTAACACGAAATGCTTCCACCTGGCATGGATCTCAGGCTACAGTGGAGTGCAAGGTAATGAAAAGGTAGATGAAGAAGCAAAGAGAGAAGCTAGAGGTGACTCAAGCCCAACTCATGTGTTACCACCACTGCTCCAAGGAGAATTATCAGCAAGCATGGCAGCAGTAAAGCAGAAAATCCAAAGCAAACTGAAGGACAAGTGGAAATCAATGTGGTCAGCATCAGCACACCAGCTGAAGCTAAGTCGACTTGACCCAAATTTTATGTATAGTCGCTATGCTAAACTACAGTCAGATCTAAGTAGGCATCAGGCCAGCATACTGACACAGATACACATGGGACATATTCCACTAAACTACTATCTACACCACATCAAGAGAATGGAGACAAGCAACTGCACAGTGTGCCAAGGGAGAGGCCTGCTAGTCAAAGAAACACTAAATCATTTTCTATTCAAATACAAGGCCTACAACAGGGAGCACCATGATCTAGACAGACAGATGAGAAGGGACTCAAGGGACCTCACAGCCTTAATGCACATGGAGAAAGGGGTAAAGGCACTGCTCAGTTATGTAAATAAAACAGAGCGGCTGCATCCAGCAAAAGGTGAATACATGGTCTCCTAAAGAATTTTTTGCTACCAAATGCACATAGGCACAGTCCAATCACATGATAACACAACACATACTTCACATGCTCACAACACCATTATTTTTGCCTGCAATGCAAAGGACTGATGCAAATACATGAAGCTTAAGCCCACAGCTACCCAATAAATCAGCAAACACACCAAGCACTCTGTCCGATTTTTGCCTGCTATGGGATGGCCAGGCACTTAACAGCCATATAACACACACACATAGCAAACATGCTAGGCAAGCATAAGAAGAGGTTAAAAAAGGTCCTGCACCCTTAAACAATTCATCGAATCAGTCCTTAAGGGGAGCAATTGCCCAGGGCATGCCATCTGAGGAGCTAAGGCTGGGGCAAGGGCAAGGCAATAGGGCCTTAACTAGATACTCTAAGATGTAAGGACCATAGTAGGGCATTCCCTGAGAGGTCAATAAAATTACACAAAAAACAAAAACAAAAACAAAAACAAAAAAAAAGGGTCTTTCCGAGGCAAGGTTGGTCCAATCTCATCAAAAATCATCCAATAAAATCAGGGTGATCAAACTTACATTCAGGATGATAGGTGGGTCCCTAAAAAATGCACACACTGTGGGAGCCAAATTTTTGGTTCCTAAGGGTTTTTAACAAAAATCATACATACCATATTATGTGCAAGTGTAGCTTTGAATATCAAAAATAGGGTAAATTTTTATGTATGAAAATGCAGGACCAGCAATAGCCATTTGCAAGGTTGGCTGGAGACCCAAATCATTTATAAGTGCTAAACTTGGGAATGGTGCATCAACATTCTGGTTCAAGGGGGTGTCAGGCCACAAATCCTGGATATCACGTCGGAGGGGGGGGGGTAATGCTGGGCTGCTAAAAGGATTTATGACACCAAAGTCAGATTGGCTTGGGGGACCAACAGCACTATGTAAATTGTCATGTAGTAGTCAGAGAAGTATTGTGATTATGTAGAATCAAAAATATGAACCAAAAATTGACTGTAATGCTACCAGCTAGACAAAATGGTGAAGAAAAAAAGGTGGGCAAACATTCTTTATCACACAACAACCCTGAGCTAAATTTCAAAATTAGAACTCCAGGTGAACCTGTATATACAGCTGATAGCACTCTTCCTTGCCCTGACTGCAGTGGGAAAGTCCATGTCAGTACTGGTGGCAGTAAATGTTACAGAAAAGCTGTGGAGAGGCTGGGAATTCAATTTTCTATTGTCTCTATTGTTCTCCATAACATATGTCTCACGCTATTGTCCATTCTCTTTTGTCTCATCGACGCGCGTCTTCACTTTACACTTCCACCTTCTCACGTTATTGTAGTGTACCACGGATGCTTACCATTCTTATTGTCTCCCCATTCTTATCACCTCTAATTGTTCTAATAACATGACTCGTATCTTCGATCTACTGTGTAGTATTTATATGATGAATGTACGACTGGTCACTTAGCTTGACCTAGTCATTTCTACACTCCTAAACCGGTGCGATCTAAGTCCTTGCTCAACCGTTGCTTAAGAGCTTCAGCGATCCGACTCACTATTTGAACATCGTCACTTATGAGTGTCGATCTATCTTTGATCTAGGAGTATTGACTCTAACAAAAGGTCAAGCTGCATTAAAACCTCTGCCGACTAACCACAGTCTAGGCAGCCCACACATACTGCGACACCATTCCTACGAGAATCACCTGACCGCTCCCCACCAGAAGAATAATGGCCGCCCCATCTACTCCCACCGCTCCCACCGCACCCACTACTCTCACTGCCAGACCTGCCGAGATCAAAATGAGGTCGCCAACCGATTTCTCGGGAGACAGAGCAAAGACCATGCTCTTCTTACTCAAGTGCGGAGCATACGTAGACGCCAATGCAGCCGCTTTCCCCAACGACTGCCACAAAATTTTATTCATGCTATCTTACATGAACGGGGGGACAGCAGGGCCGTGGAAGCAGGCGTACTTAGAAGAGAGGTACATCGAATCGAAACCCTGGGACACATTCCAGGAGTTCATCGCTAAAGTACGTGCAGCATTTTCGCCCATCGACGATGCAGGGAACGTGCGAACCCAACTCAGAGCGCTCTCACAAGGAGCAAAGGGAGTTGACGAATATATCGCCCAGTTCAAAACACTGGCCTACCGAACAAAGATTAAGGAAGACGCCACACTAATTGAGTACTTCGTCAATGGACTCAACAACCGAGTCCTCGACAAGGTCTTCGGCATGGAGAACCCGCCCGACACGATCGAGGGGTGGTATACCCATGCGGCAAGGGCAGAAGGACATCTCAGAAGGGCGAAGGCAATAAAGGAAAGAACCTATAGTAAGGTAGGAGGGGGCAGAGCAAGTGGCTCCAAAGACCCCAACGCCATGGACATCGATGCGATGCGCCTCTCTTACGCAGAGAGGGTAAAGCACATGAAGGAAGGAAAATGTTTTATTTGCCACAGAACGGGACACAGAGCTAGCGAACACAGAGGCGGGAAAGAACCACCCGCCAAGGAAGAAAAGAAGACCGAGATGAAAAAGACATCTCGAGAACACTACGCCAAAATCCGAGCGCTCATCAACGAGTTGGAAGAAAAACAGAAAGAGGAGGTATTAGACTTAATGGTAGAGGAGGGTTTTTGAAGCGGCGGCCTGCATCGGCAGCAGAGCCCGCCAGAATAGTCGTCTTGAGTGTACTGGTAGCTGACGTGAGCAAACAATCCATGCACGTCCCAGTTTACTGTTTGTTAGATGACAAGAAAGCCGAAATACCCACCCTGATTGACTCAGGGGCGGGAGAAACTTCATTGACCACCGAGTGGTCCAAAAACTCGGACTACAGAAACACTCACTCAGCAGAAAGATCCTCGCCAAGAACGTTGATGGAACGCTAAACAAAAATGGAACGATCTCACATTATGTCATCATCGACACCGAGATTGGAGGAAAAGGGGAGAAAATCAGAATGCTGATAACAGGGCTGGGAAACGAGATGATGATCTTAGGATACACATGGCTCCAATGGTGAAACCCCGCCATCAACTGGCAGAGGGGAACTCTCACAGACAGACAGACCGAAAGGTCCATTATGGGAAAAATCCGGACAATGATCGAGCGAACTCGGACAACAATCGGTAAGCAGAGTCTCACTATAGATGACAAGGGGCCACTTGTATCGAGAGTAACGTTGAGCCCGACTTTCGAGAGGCTACCTAAAAGGAGTGCTGGGGAGACCTTCGGGAAAACCCACCTCGCCGTCGCCAAGCACGTGAAGAGTAGGCTCAGGGCGGTTCATCTCGCAAGAGGACTCTGCGCTATGAATGAGCCCGAGGAAAATGGATCTCACCCGGCAATGGACATGGACACGGCAAAGGACACGGAAACAGACGCCCAACCCAAAAACAACCCTCAGATCTCACCTTCGAACGAATCTGACTTCGGCTCATCACTTAATGGGAACAATGATGGAACGGATGCTCTATTCACTTACATCCGGGGAGAACCGATGATCGGGGTATTCAGAACCGAGGAATCCCCCCTTACTATCGAACATGACTACATCCCCCCGAATTACCAGAAGCTTAGGCACATCGCGCACACTACTCGATCTCGATCAACCAGAAGATTTGCCTTCTCTCATACCACCTACATCCGAGCCAAAACCTCTGTCTCGCAAAGGCTTGCTCACGAAAAGGAGGATGTCGGAGAGAAGCAATCACTCGATGACCTACTCCCCGAGAAGTACAGGGAATATCGGAGCATATTTGAAAAGGCGGCATCAGAAAGATTTCCCGAATCGAGACCGTGGGACCACGTGATCGAACTTAAACCGGATTTCATCCCAAAGGATTGCAAAGTCTACCCTATCACCCCAGCGGAACAAAAGAAGTTGGACGAATTCATAGATGAAAACCTAAGGAAGGGATACATTACTCCGTCCAAGTCTCCTATGGCATCACCATTCTTCTTCATAGCAAAAAAGGATTCCGACGCACTCAGACCATGCCAAGACTACCGGTACCTAAACGAAGGAACCATCAAAAACTTGTACCCACTACCACTGATCGGCGATCTGCTCGATAAGTTGAAAGGGGCAAAATGGTTCACCAAGCTAGACATCAGATGGGGGTACCATAACATCAGGATTAGGAAGGGAGACGAGTGGAAGGCGGCATTTAAGACCAATAAGGGGCTGTTCGAGCCCAAGGTCATGTTTTTCGGCCTCTGCAACTCTCCGGCGACCTTCCAGGCCATGATGAATGACATCTTCCGGGATATGCTGAACGAGGGATGGTTAGTAATATACATGGATGACATCCTCATCTTCTCCAAAGATAAAAAGGAACACGAGGAGAGAACGAGGAGAGTCTTGGCAAGGCTCAGGGAAAATGATCTGTACCTAAAGCCAGAAAAATCCAGATTTGACGTACAAGAGGTCGAATTCCTCAGTCTGATCCTGCGACCGAACCAACTAGCCATGGACCCCACAAAGTTGAGCGGAATAAGGGATTGGCCAGCCCCAACCAACGTAAAGGGGGTTAGATCGTTCCTGGGCTTCGGGAACTTTTACAGAAGATTCATCGGCAACTTTGCCGCAATCACTAAGCCACTTAATGACCTAACAAGAAAGGACCAACCCTTCAGCTGGACAGACGAATGCCAAGCGACATTCGACTCCCTAAAGAAAAAGTTCTCCGAGGCGCCAGTACTACTGATGCCCGATGCAGAAAAGCCATTCGTAATCGAGAGTGATGCCTCAAAATATGCGACAGGCACCATCCTGAAACAAACTGATGCCAACGGAGACTGGCACCCTTGCGGGTATATCTCCCACTCCCTGACAGCAACCGAACGAAACTATGAAATCTACGATCGGGAGCTGTTAGGAATTATATGGGCACTGGAAACCTGGAGACACTATCTCCAGGGATCGGAACACGCAACAACGATCCTGTTGGATCACAAGAACCTAATGTACTTCAGAACGGCACGAAAATTGAACCGACGACAGGCTAGATGGAGCCTCTTCCTGTCACAATTCAATCTACAACTGGTACACGTCCCGGGGAAAATGATGATCCAATCTGATGCCCTATCGCGAAGAGGAGATCACATACCAGATATCGACAATGATAACGATGATATAACCTTACTGAGGGATGAGATCTTCGCACGGACAATTGATACCGAGCTAAAAGAAGTGCTAGCAGAGAGCATGATGAGAGACGACTTACTAAAGGAAATAGTAAGGGCAATCAAAGAAGGAGGAACGCCACCGATCAAGTCGGCGGTAGAAGATTGGAAAATGGAAGATGATGGGATGGTCTTCTTCAAAGACCGATGCTACGTCCCCGATAGCAAAGAATTAAGAAGGAAAATCGTGGAAAAATACCACAATAACATATTGACCGGACACCCCAGCCGATTTCAAACCCTGGAACTGGTACGAAGGGACTATTGGTGGCCAGGAATGACCATCTTCATTCAGAACTATGTCGATGGCTGCGCCACCTGCCAGCAGATGAAGGTAAACACCCACCCGACAACGCCGGGATTATCTCCGATCAGATCTAACGCCACTCGACCATTTGCACTGGTAACCATGGACTTCATCACCAATCTCCCGATAAGCAACGGATCTGACACCATCATGGTCGTGGTAGACCATGGTCTTACTAAGGGGGTAATTTTCATCCCCTGCAACAAAAGCGTCGATGCACTGGGAGCAGCCGACCTCTACTTACATAATGTATTCAAGAGATTCGGCCTCCCGGATAAGATCATATCTGACCGGGATCCTCGTTTCGCCTCGAACGCCTTTCAGGAACTAGGGAGACTCCTGGGAATAAGGCTGGCGATGAGCACGGCCTACCACCCACAGACCGATGGGGAAACTGAGAGGGTGAACCAAGAACTCGAAATCTATCTCCGAATCTTCTGTGCGAACAAACCTTCACAGTGGAAAAGCCACCTTACCACCGCCAAATTCACACACAATCAGAAGCATCATTCGGCTATCAAGAACACCCCGTTTTACATAATGATGGGAGTACACCCTAGAGCCATCCCCACGACTTACCTGAAAACGAACGTGCCAGCTACTGAACAGTGGATAGCCGAATTGGGAAACATATGGTGGGAAGCCCTAGCAGCCCATGAACTCTCCCGACAGGTGATGATCGGACGAAACGGACGAGGATTCCGCCCATTCACGGTGGGGGAAAAGGTCTGGCTCGACTCCAAAAACTTGAAGCTAGGATACCCGACTAGAAAGCTCGCCCCTAAATGCGAGGGACCCTTCCTTATCACACGGGTAATATCACCCCACACCTATGAATTGAGGCTCCCCTCCCAATGGAAAATCCACCCAGTATTCCATGCCTCTCTTCTCTCACGCTTCAAAGAAAACGAGACCCACGGACCAAACTTCCTTGCTCCACCACCGGATCTGATCGAAGGAGAACAAGAACACGAGGTTGAGGCTATCTTAGCACATAGGGGGGCAGGAAAGAGAATTCGATTCCTGGTGAAGTGGAGGGGATACAGCACGGCGGAAAACACCTGGGAACCAGCGATTCATTTAAAAAACGCTGCTGAACTGTTGGAAGAGTACAGAACCACCCACAACCTCTCCCAGATATGAGCCGCCCTCTACACTTTTTTATGAACGTCACACCCGACCCTGACCCTGTCAGGACCTTTGAACTTATACTCAGCTTTGTCCAAGACATGGACGGCATCAGAAATGAAGAAAGATTATTATCGGTGACCCAAGACTGCATGCTACTCCACAGCACCATGCAAAACCTCTTCGAAACATATAGAGCCATCTCATGCCTACAACGTGTATTCCGACGATTAACTGAAGAGGTGTACTACCTCAATCTACTTCCGCTCATGAGAAGCCTGGATGAACAGGCACTCCGCTACGGACCTGGAGAGCGGGTCCCAACACCACAATGAATCTTTATTATAGAACCGCTGAGTGACGAGGAAGAAGAAGAAACACCACTGACCACTTCCCCACACCCACCTCTTCCACCATATGTGCCACAATCTCCACCTAGACGACTGCCTACCCCCTATCCTACCGAAGCTACCGCCGAGCATGCACCCATGCCGGCCTGGATGCGAAATTCGGTCTGTTTCACCTGCGTGCGAGTAGGTCATTTTTCATCTCACTGTCCGGAATATCAATGCCCCCATTGCCGACGATGGCGACCAGAGCACTCCATGCTCTTCTGCCCGAACAACTCAACACGTGACGTTCTGCCACGTCATCGCACAACCTAAAAGCCAACCACGATGACTTACAACTTCTATGTCGCTATCATCCTCGGCGCCATTTTTGGCACGTGTATTTTTGTTATGACACTCTGCTATATGCTAATTCTGTTCAAAATCATCTCCATCCCTCACCTCCCGCGACTCATCACTTTTGTCACCGGCACCTCTGTGCAGTTCACCAGAGAAGAAAACATCGATTTACCCACTCGAGTTTATGCTCACGATACCCCTACCCCTACATTGTTTTCCACATTCTCTGTAACGACCAGCGACACGCCACCCTTCGACCTGATGCGAACGATGAGACCTTAGTTTCGGTTGGAACTCGAAACCTTAGGGGGAAGCTAGTGTTACGGGAAAGCTGCGGAGAGGCTGGGAATTCAATTTTCTATTGTCTCTATTGTTCTCCATAACATATGTCTCATGCTATTGTCCATTCTCTTTTGTCTCGTCGATGCGCGTCTTCACTTTACACTTCCACCTTCTCACGTTATTGTAGTGTACCGCGGACGCTTACCATTCTTATTGTCTCCCCATTCTTATCACCTCTAATTGTTCTAATAACATGACTCGTATCTTCGATCTACTGTGTAGTATTTATATGATGAATGTACGACTGGTCACTTAGCTTGACCTAGTCATTTCTACACTCCTAAACTGGTGCGATCTAAGTCCTTGCTCAACCATTGCTTAAGAGCTTCGGCGATCTGACTCACTATTTGAACATTGTCACTTACAAGTGTCGATCTATCTTTGATCTAGGAGTATTGACTCTAACAGTAAACACCTAGAGACTCATTGCACATCATCCAAAGCCTGTAAGGCATGGCATGAATAAAACTTGAAAGCTGTTGTAATCCAGACAAAGAAAAAGAAAAAACAAGATAGCTCACTTCTGACCTATTTTACGCATCAGCAACCGCTTGTTCCATCAACGGTAACAACACCTCCACCTGTGCAAATCTGACAAACACACATCTCAATCTCTCAACCACCAATGTCAAGGGGTGACTCACAAGTTGCTTCACACACAATCCTGGCACCCATGGACAATCTTGCACACCCTCCAGCCAGCTGTGCACTGGCAATGAATCCCTGCTATGGGATACAGCTTGTGTTTCCTCTAGGGCAAAATGAGCACATCTCATATCCATTTGCTCTCCACAATGAATGACAACTTCCATGGAATTACCAATCCTGTGACAGTAAATTCTTCCTGCAGGCAAAACTCTGCAAGAAAGCATTAGTGGATGTTGGAAAGGCTTGTACCACCTGCGCAGGACTCAAATCCAATGTCACATACCAGGGTACACATTTACCCCAGTTCCACCACGACTGTATGGGTTACACGTTCAGTTCCAAATACTGGGTTTGCCTGATTTGCAAGGCAGGCAAACAGAGCCAATGTTCCTGATTACTACTAGTATGTGCGAATATATTAAAGAATGGTAAACAGGTCGATGTAGGTATAGGGCTTGTGTAGGGCAAAATGTTTGTGAGTATTAGTAATCAAAATTACTATATATAGAAGGAGGGGGGGGGGGTTCACATAACATTGATAATACTGCTCTAGTAGCAAAGCCAGATGCATCTGATTCGACTCGTAAGGGACATGTGAAATCTACTGGGGCTAATATTCGTTCTTCCACAAACTTCCTCTTCAACTCCTCAAATGCTGTCTGCTGTTGTTCTCCCCATTGCTACACTACTCCTTTTCGCATAAGGCTATGCAAGGGTGTGGCAATTTTCCAAAAATTATGTACAAAGTGACAATAATAATTTGCAAGTCCCAAGAAAGCCTGAACTTCCTTGATACAGGTGGGCATGGGCCAATCAACAATTGCCTGTACCTTAATAGGATCCATCTTGATTCCATCAGGACCAATCTTTAATCCCAAGAACTCGATCTCGCTTGCCCCAAACACACACTTCTCCAACCACGTAAAAAGAATTCTGAGTGGATGTCTGAAATTCGGATCTTGACACCCCCTTGTTCTGGTTCACTTGAGATCAGCTTATCTAATGATTATTTTTGGATTGTATATAATCCCGCACAGATTCATCATGCTGTCCTATGGTCTGTAAATGTCTGGAAACATAGATACAGATTTCACATAACTCCACCAGAAACACATCTGAAGAAATATTTGAATTTCCAGCAGTCTACATATTATTTTCCAATTCATTGATACCTCATCTTCAGATCCCGAATTTTGGAAGCCCAAATGATGCCAACCAAGCCAGATCAGCTTACTGTTACTTACATTCACAAAAGTGGGTCTTCAGAGGAGGAAAGTGAAAAGGATGAGGACAAAATTAGACAAGCGGCATCTGCAGGGCCTTCAATCTACACTGCTGCTAAGGAGTCTTGGCAACTATGATTAGCACAACGATCTTTACAGCGGACATACCTAACTCACGCTGAGCTCTTTCCAACCTCCGGACGAATACTGCTTGGCAAATTATAACAGTCGAAGTGATCGTGCATTGGACATCAAGCAGCAATATAAGCACCTGACAGGGGCAGGCAGCCATGAGTTAACATCGCTGTGACGTGGCAAGTTGGGTGTACAAATATCAAAAAGATGTATTGCATGGGTCCAACAGACTAGCAGGTGTAGTTGTAAGTCGCTGAGTACGAAAGTAGTGTGATGAAGCTTGAATTTCAAGCTGGAAGGGTGGGTCGCCCCTATCTGCAATCTGGAGTTAACCTGGGAGCTTGACATTCTGGTCGTTCCCGAGTATTGGCATCACGGCATCTAGCTTTCGAACGTGAAGAGAAATCTGTGTTTGAAGATGCTCATCCACTTTTGATACTGCCGATCAACCTTAATAAGATTGTAGATCCAGAGAACATGGTGCTAATCATAATCCCAAGACGAGCTGCTTGGCATGCAGACCCAAACGCTTTGTGTTTAGAGTTTGAATGTGGGGCAATGATGCCTCTTGCAAGAGGCGGTAATAATCATGTAGAACAGAGGAAGTCGACAAGAATTCGGATACCACTTTCCCAGCAAGTAGACATTACACACATGTTTGGGCAAGAAAATTTAAAGCTGCGAAGTTGGAATCGGTCCGAGTCGGAGTTTGGTATGTTGTTTGTTTAGGTTTGTGACTTGAGCACTTGGACTTATGATCTTTACATAAACCAAGAATCAAAATTATAGTCGACAGAGTGCCTATCTACATAGCCTCGGCCGAAAGGCTCCACCCCTGAACCCGTTCCCATTCATTAAGCTCATCGACCTTGGCGTCTGGCGACTAATCTACATAGATGCTTCGTTCAGACTTTAGGGGGTTCCAGGTTAGGATGCAATATGCAGGTCATTTTTTTTGGCCTCAATGCTTCGGCTGTGGGTTAGGGGTCTGTCAAAAACTCTGAGAAGCTATTCCTATCTGGGTATCTGCTAATAAATCACGTCTGAACCTGCACATATTACCATTACCACACACAGTGCGCTTAGGTTTAACAGTGATGCACACCGTCACTAATTATATGTCATCAACAGTAAGCCAACCAACATGACTATCTCCTAACCACACCTGTGACAACAACATATCCTTCACCCGTTTACCGTATAGCTAAGCACTGTCAGATGAAAATGAGATATCCACCGCGCACTCGTTCAAGCCGGCACCCCGAACCCATCTATCGCACAATACGTCTGCCTTTACTACTTATAATTAATATTATTGCCACATGTGAATCCGCGTGCTCGTTTACGGCATCGGGTGGTCCCCGTGCTTATGACTCACTGCTGTTCTCGGTTCGTCAAGTTCCGACACGTTCTTCCTGACCGCAATCTCATGTCATGGCTGCATATCGTGATATTTGCTAAAGGAGCATAAGAAGGACAGCACATCACTGGTAATTGCCTCTAGCTGTCCTTCTCGACCTATGAAAATCTCCCCGACTGCTCGCTGTCACATTCGGCGCCCATTTTTGAATATGTCGTCTCAGTAAAGTCATCGATATTGTAATCAGGCAAAATAGGAACCAATGCCGGGAGCGACTAGCTAAATGGGATGCAATATGGTATAGAAATATCAATATATACATATACAACTTCATGTAATATTCATGTTTCGTTTTGCTTCCGTGGTTACACATGAGATTTGCATTTGCCCTTTTGGTAAAACTTCATATGTAAAATTCGGCGTTTTTCTGAGGATTACCGATTAATAATATGTAGATAACGTTCTCGGAGGTCGAAGAACCTCGAAATTTGCCAAATGAGTAAATGATCAAACGGGTTTGGAAATTGCCGGGACTGAAGAAAGGGCGCGCCTTAAATGATCATGACGAAACAGGGATGTCGATGACTTCAGTACGTATGTACTAGGAAGTCGGTCGCGACAACTCGCAATTACACTACATATAATAGAGCTACAAAATGTTTCACTTTGGTCGTTTGCTACACGAAGAAAATATGAATGTCATCACTGCGGTCGATAATGATTGCATCTCGCCGTTTGCCGTTTGCCGTTTCCCGTTTGGACCGGCAATTGGTGAATCCAGACTTCTGAATGACACATCGAAGACATACATAGGAAAGGCGATTTGCGATTTGCGTGAGTTCGCGAGTTATAACTACAAGAAGTAATCGGCCGGTGGACGTTTTGCGGGTATGGAACGGACATCCTAATAGAAATAGTAACTTGAAATGGGGGGGAAATCGTAAGAAGACACTTACCAGGGGTGCGTGTTGGAAAACCTTGTATTCTTGGGCGAGGTGTTCATCCAGTTCAAGGATGGACGCCACATTTCCGCACCTGTCGCCAGGGAGATACCAAGGTCAGTGAAGTATGGCAAAGGGACAGTCGTGTGCGCATGTAAGTAGAGAACCGACGATGTTATGCACACCAGAAGATGGTAAGAAGATGACTCGTCCATGCCAAGCCCGCGACGCGAACAGATAGATATAGGACGTCAATTGCTTCGGAAACACGAGCAGATTTGGAGACGCAATGTATGAAAGAATATGAAGCGGGAGAGGTACGTACCGATAACAGTAATTGGGTGCACTCCATACAGTCACGATCGTTCGATCGAACATGAGTTTGTAGCCTTCCATTGCAAGTTGGTGAGCCCGCGCAATAAGATCAATCGCGTTTTGATGCGCAAACACTTTTGTGATGTCTGCGCCAAATAGAAAGCCAGCCCCACGCGGAGAAAGGCCCCAGCCTGCTATATCTATCCGATTGACCGAATTCTCATTATGCTGCCGTCAAGCAATGATGCAAGAGGCGACATACCATCTGGATCTGACCAAAGGAGATCACACATTGGACCATCGTGGGGTACCTCTTGCTTGCGGTCAATTGCACGGATCTAAAAATACAAACACGCTGCTTAGCTCCACGTAAAAACACAGGAGAAATACATGTGGGAATGATGTACGGTCCTTACCTGATCAATACTCTGCAAATTGGGGCTCAACCCACCATGCACGCAAAACACGCGACCATCAACGATCGCGCCCAGAGCTAAATAGTCAAATACTTCGCAGCACCACCGCCACACATTTGAACTACCATATTTTCGCTGACACTCGTCATAAAATCCATACACCTGCGTTATTTGACGTGATTCGTGGTTCCCGCGAATGAGTGTAATACGTTCCGGATACCGAACTTTCAGCGCCAATAACAGCAAAAATGTTTCAACGCTGTAAAAGCCCCGATCAACAAAATCACCTACAGGAAATCACATAGGAAAAATATCGGTTGTAAGGATGACACGGAATACAAACAAGGTGTCCGACGCGTACCCATAAAGAGATAGTTCGTTTCTGGGCAGAAACCGCCAACTTTGAAAAGTTCCATGAGATCAAAGAATTGTCCGTGAATGTCCCCGCAAATCTGTGTGGCATCATGTAGCATCCCAAGTCACCAGAAACAAGACCAATGATTATATGAAGGTTAGCGTCAGGAACAACAACTTAGCTGAGCAATGTAAATGACAGATGGTTCGCACCGTGACGGGAGAATCCACCACCTGGACATTACCCTCCTCAATCAAAATCTCTCGTGCCTTTAGGCATAGTCTCTTCACTTGCTCCTCTGATATCGGCTCGCAACGCGTGAGTTGTTCAATCTGCCTACCCAGACAGATTTAAAGCGTTGACGGACAGATATTTGGAGGTGTATTCCGAATGTCGCGTGGAGGGTAATGGGTTCTTTTGTTAGGCGGAATGTGGTGAATAACCGTGCAGACCCACCTGTCAAGATCGCTTGGCATGTTCTTCAACTTCCTGCAATCTTGAGAAAAAAGCAGAAGAGGAAGTAAATATTTTTCGTTGATTACGAGGGGTGAAGATCGAAGCGCAGTTTCACAGCCTTACCCTAAAAGGCAAACACGTTCGATCACCGATCAATAGTTACATTTGTCATAGACAAATAGTAGTGTATGCATGATGGTGTATATGAAGAACAGTGCACGAAATACAGGTTACACAAACAGGGAAATCAAAGCAAGAATGAGTGAGATCCGACAACATAGAGGACACCAAAAAAATATGCAGAAATCTATAGGGCTGTCCCATCTTCCCCTCCATTGTATCATTTCCTCATTAACAACTATCGCACCAAGGACGCAACACTCTTGCGCATCCCACTCTCTGACTTCCAGCCACCGTGGCCAAGACCAATAGGCTGGTGATGGTGATACTGGTAATCACTTGACAAAGACTGTGAATGATGAAGATATGAATGGGAGTGAGAGCCAGAATGACTGTCATCCCTGCGAATATACCGCTCATCCTGGATCGGTGCAAGTGTAGGCGGCGGTGAATCAAAACGATGATGATTTTGGACAACTGCGGGGGAATAAGATTGGTGTACAAGGCCACCATGAGAACTGATATGGCCATTCCCCAGAGCGGATTCTGAAACCATACCGCTGCCATGGTGATAGGCATGAGCGTCATCATGGTAGACATACGAGGGCGTGGGTGGTCCCGATGTATGGGAGGAGACGGAATGCGACGACGCTGGTGAAGGGGGTCCGGCACTCGACGGCTGGCTATGCGAGTAGGGCTGAGGAGATATATGTGAGATGGAATGACGATTAGAATGGGTGGAAGAGGTGTTAGGGCTATCCTGTACCTGCTGAGAGTGAAGAACAGGAGAAGAGGTGTTGATGTGCGGGAGATTATTGAAATTATTATGAGAGCTCGAATACGAGGAGAAACCTGCGCTCGAGCTCGTTGACGAGGTTGTGGGAGTGGTATGCACGTAGGTGAATCCCGCGCCATGCGATTGTTCTTGATATGTTGTCGTGCCACTCCTGTAAGAGTAGGGTTGCGAGTTCTGGCCAACGCTCATGCCGTGTGACACGGGAACTAGATGGCTATTAACTGGCGAGTAAGACGCCTCGGGTGAGGAGGATGAGCGACTTGACCCAGCACTAGAGGGTATGTGTGCAGTGGCCGGGAGGGTGGCATGAGCGAGTGGTGGAGGAGAATCAGGCGGAGTAGAATGATGGTTATACACGCGTGCCTGTTCCAAAGCTGGAGGGGAAGATAACGGTGGAGGTGAAGATGGAGGCTCCGCCGGGGATGAAGTAACCATGCTACTTCGCTTAGGAGGAGCCGAGTTATTTGTTTGACGTGCCATTGCCGACCGCGAGGAGGTCCTTCGTGATCCTGGGGAGAGATGAATGCGGTAGCTGGGAAGAAAAACATCAACTCATATCCGTAAGCCCGATGACCGCGAAATTGGATGGCATCAACCCGATTGACCCACGGTAAAACTTATGCCATTGACATCGGCAAAAATAATAGCGAACAAGGACAAAGGCGACACAAAGCAATCATTGAAGGTGGACAACTCACTGTTGTTGAAGATTGTCCTGTCGAGAACATCGGGTTTCGCAACCAGGGAAGGGACATTTATGGTTCCGCTCCCCAGTGTGAACCCTTGAATGACGAGCCAAATGGCCGCTAGTTGTGAAAGCACGATCACAAGTGGGACATAGATGCTTTTTCTTAGTGGCAGAGGAGGAATTGGACTGAGAGATAGATGGGGATTGTGGTGGAGGACTGGCAGAATCAGAGAGGTATTGAGGGTGGTTTGTATTAAACTGAGCATAAAACTGATTGCCCATAGATTTTGAGTCTGCACGAGGCATTGCGAGGGTTGCGATAGAGGGCACTTAGTGAAGGGACGAAATAGAACACCTTGAATATTAGGCGCAGTTATGAGGAGACTGTGTGTTTGTCTTGGCTTCCGCCACCTATAACCCATGTGAACATTTAATCGCTTAGTTTAGACTTCCATTGAGCCATTCCCCTGGGTCGGTAGTTGTTTTCGGTTGTGCAGATCTCTCCGCTGGATCTCTTCAGAATCTAATGGCCTGACATCCCCTTCCGCTTCTGGTGAAAATCCGTGACCGTCGAAGTCCCCCAATTTGCCACATGCTCGTTGTTTCTTAGTTACTTTTCCTTGACATGTATTTATTGGTCATCACCTGCTTGTTTTTCACACAAGTTCCTCCAGCACTTCGCATGCTCAGCTTGAGCATCCATATAGCTGTTGCAGGTTAGTTCTAGGGCCATCCCAAAATAAAATATATCTCAGATCTCCTAATAAGTGTAGTTAATCCTCTCATCAACCGGAAATGCGCGCATTTGCATTTGGCAATGCGGTTGATAGGGACAGAACTCCGATCATTCAGCGCCAAAAATGAGCGTCCGCCTAGCACTATCCACGTTTTGATGATTTGCGTCAGCTAGTGCCCTTGGACTCTCATCCGAATGTCCACGGAACCGTATACCGTCGTGGCGTCTTCATATCAATAAAGTGTTGGATATTGATAACGTCGAAACAACTGTTTCCCGGGTGACGCGGGGAAGAAGAATATGGTAAACAAGTTAACTTTGTTGCCAGGAGGCCTCAAATTCGATAACGAAACAAATATAACGAAATGATGGTCACTTGGACTCCGATAATACATTTTTTGCATAAGGATCGTGAGGTATTGTGGTCCGTGCGGGTGCAACTTTTTGAGGGTGATCTCGATCGTACCCATCGAGAGATGGTACTTACCTTGGAATGCCTCACCTAGTGCACGCGCTCCGTCCTGCTCCGTCCTTCCTCACAGAACGATACTTAACGCCTTGCGGGCACACCCCGATGATCATGGAAAATATCTGGGCAAGCTGTGAAGCTGGGCCGCCTCTAACTCAAATGGCCGCCGCATCTGTTGCTCAAGCCTCATAGCTATAGCTATAGTCGGCGATACCGTAACTGCCTTCCGATATACAAAAACACATCAGCGGATAGTGCCGAGATGACGTGCCAGGCGGCTTACGCACAACGTGATCTTGCCATCTTTGCATGATCCTCGGGTTAAGTGATCATTAATGATCACGTAGCTTGGTTGACTCCTTGGGACTCGTCATCAGAACGCGGGTTAGTGGTTCTATATGACCATTCATGCTGAAGCAGCTGCTACATTCGAAGAACAACCATAATAGAATGGTACACAGAGTAATTATAGGAGATTAGATCGGATACCGCGTCGATGAAGGGCGCATTGGAAAGAGCATGTTCAGGATCTCCGGGACGAGTCCCGAAAAACGTATCGTTATGCAGAAGCATTAAACCTAAATGCGGGGGGGAGGCCCTTTTGCTGTCCGATGTCAAGTCATGATAAGACGGTGAGAGCAGACGATGCACTTTGAGAGACATGAGATGATGATGCATACGGTTGTGCGAATTATGTCGGCTCCAACATGGTTGGAGACAAGGAGGCAAGCCGATGCTTAATGAAAGACGACGGAGACTGGTCCCGACTTAAGAGGATCACATGTACTTTGTGAACAAACCCTGAAGACCCTGGACGAGCGAATATACAACTCAGGTACAAGGTGGCTGTGCTGATCAAGATCAAGCAAGGAAAGGGTGAAGAGACATGATAAGCCGACGGTAAGTTCGTCCAGGGTCCCGGTCTATATCGCTAAGTGTATTGAAGGTTGATGCGGAGGCAAATTTGGGTTGCGGCTCTTGCTCATACATACACCCTGAACAATAAATTGCGCAAGGGTGGATCATCGTTGACCCTCAGCCGCGGTGCGAGAGCGAAGCAAAGCCCAGGAGGCAAAATTCTGTGGGACTTGAATGGAAAGCTGAAGCTGTAATTGGTGTAGTATGCCATTGTAAACGCCGGAAGATGTATGAAGATACCGATCTGGACTGTGAGAGCATGAAAAATGTATGTGCACGACGTTCGGGAACATACTGCTGCGCAGAGAACATGAATGATTCATCGAAGTGGATAATAGTGCCCAGTAGTTACCGTATGGAGCGTGAGGGTGAGACTGCGTTGATGGGAAACAAGTTTCAAGGAGCCGCCGGTTCAGGGTAATCACGGTTTCATTGCTTCGGTAGGGGTTAGAGAGGTGTTATGCCGGATCCATTCACGAGGAATCGGGATAGCAAGTGGGACTTCGAAAAACACCCAATGTGACGGGCCCAAGGCTACCATGGTTCATAAGCATCAAAATTCAACTACATCTCTCCAATTCGTAAACAAGTTGGCGGGAAAGAGTAGCACGCGTTAGGCTTCAGTTGGGACTTCGGGACTTCGGGACGAAGGGTTACCCTCGGTAAATGACGATGGCAGTCAATTTATGGCTTAGGAGCAGACACACATCCAAATAACCTTGACATGTCGATGTGTAGTCAAGTGTTGGCAGGTCTACATGGCTCGATCAATGATTGACCGTACGACTTGTCATGAGACACTGGTCAACTGGGCAAAAGATATATCTGAGCACGCTGCACCTGCCGACTGAGCCACCTGTGGGGACATCTGCCGGATTGTTCACATACCAGGGTAGCGAACCTGAATCAAACAAGAGCAGCAGTAGCATACCCTCTCGGCGATGGGTCCACAGTGAGGGTCGTGTTGGGCAGTATTTCGACGTGCACTTCAAATTTAATCAGCGAATCCATGTCGGGTGCACAGGAGGTGAAGGACATCCATCGCTGGGCGTGGGAGAACAACCGGCCGACGGCAACTTGTATGAGAACAAGGTCACGCACATGTCATCGACACTGTTATCGGGCCATATGGGTACATCCGTTTGTTGGCAAGGGCCCCACATCGTTGCACGACGTAAAGTAGATACCCATGGCATGCACGATCTCTATGATGGAGTCCGGATGCACAGGAGGAGTAACAAAAGGGTTTATCCTCGAGGGATTAGGAATTGCCGGCTGCCGGCGGCTGTGCTGGAGGCTTGAAATGCCTCAAGACTTTCATTGGCGGACGTAAAGCGGGATAGCTCGCCTAGATTGCCACACAACTGAAATGCTGAGACCTCCACCATGAATGCTAGATTTGGAACTGACTTATGGTTTTGGGTGAACGATATATAGAAGCCTATAAGTAGGCCGGGATGAAAGATTTCTTGAGATACACGGGCACCAAAAATGGCGAAGACTATGCGCAACAGCTTCCAGTTTGCGCGGCAGATAACCGAAGAGGGTCTGATCCGGCGGTACCAGGTTACATTTACCGATGGAAATGGAGATGGCCGAAGGCGACGAGCGGCAAATGCAATAATAGATAGGCGGGCCAATGGAAGGAAGGACGATTGGTAGATGCATCGCAATATCACACAGTCGTGAGCTTCAATACAACAGTATATTGACGGATTACCTTGTGTCATGTTTACCTATCACTTCGGCCTCGCGCTCGTAGCCTAAGAAAAAGTATTTCAGAAGACAGCCTATCAGATAAAAACCGAGGCCGCCAGAAATTTCCACAAGTCGTCATCAGCCCACGCAGTCATACCGAAAGTGAATGTGGGTGCTTATCCAGCCAAAATAGACCTTACATCCAAAATTTGAGTGGCAGCTTGCCACACAGAAAGCGAAATGCTATGCATGGAGATCTGCTCGATAAGACCAATGACTAAACCCTTGTCAAAGCTCTTAGCCGCCGGATCGCCAAATATCCAGGGCGGTGTTTCGAAAGCTTGGCGCCATGCGAGGGACAATCGAAATATGTCCACTATGGAGCTTGTTGTATAGCTCCAAAGGATATGTAATGATTTGGGCAGTTTTGCCCGCAGTAGCGCCGATGATGAGACGAATCTCTTGGTGATTGGATCCATACACTGTAGAGCTGTTTTCGTGTTTGCGCGTTGATAGTCTCCCAGACGAGAAAAATGCCTCCTGCCAACGACGCCTCCTGCCAATGACGCCTCCTGCCAATGACCAAAGTCAAGATGTTGTCTAGAAAGGATACCGTGCTCCATACCTCGGTATCAAGGAAGGCGACCATGCATACGTGATGAAAGTTGGTTAAGCCGCCCAAAGAACGAGAGTACGGAGTTAGCTCTTTGTAAAGACGACGAAAGATATCGAACAGTTGTGGTCGGGATCTGTCTGGTCTCAAATGCTAGCCAGACAAGGACGCGCTCGAACGGACGTGCAAATATAAGGACTGAAAAACCTGAAGTGATATGAAATCGACAGCGATTGCAATAGTGATAAGACGACTAGTCAACTAGTCACCTGCGACGGACCCTGCTATCAGCCTCCGAAGCGACATGGCTCGAATTCCCGATGGATCAGGATCTCCTTCATTCAGGTTCGAACACCATGGAAACAGGAACAATCACCTGGCAAGCCGTATCATACAGTGCTCGTCACCACCTCACCAACATTGTTGTGATAGTTATTGGATATTGGATAGTTACCCAAATTTCGATAAACACAAGCAAACTTGATCTCACAATCATTTTATAGCTTCCACAACAGCTTTCTGGCTTATATTTTGGTGAAGGAAGCGCAGATAAATAGCCTCAGAGGTCTATTACCCGTAAATAATTGACTGGGTATAATTCTAAACTTCAAAAATAAATCCCTAGAAGTTTATTAAATTTCAGCAACTATCAAGCTCTATGTAAAGCACTGTAAATTGGATGTCAATATTAATTTAAAAATTTGATTCAAACTTTACAATACATAAGTTGAATACAGTACCCAATTTTTGGCCTTAGAGAACCCTACACCTGATCTAACCTTCCAAAAGCTCGATGGTAAACATTTTTTTGGTGGCACCCCCCCACCTAATGTGCCAGATTCTGGTGCTGACACCCCCTTGCACCAACACAGCCTGGGTTCCACCAAAAATTTTTAAAAAGTTTTTTTTAGGAAGAAAGCCCATGAAAAGAATGCATTTGCACAAGATTGTATTTTTTCCCATGTGTTTTACTTTTTTTGACCTAGATCAATTTTTTTTACATACCTCTCCTTGAGCCTGGGTGTGAACACTCAAAGATTCCACAATGCCTGAGCAAAATAAGCATTCCCAAAAAGCTTGAGATGGTCTGGGGTCAAGCAAAGCCATAGGTGGAGGTTTTGGATTTGATGATGACATATGTTGACATGATAGGGTAGGTTTTTATTTTATTTTATTTATTTATTTTTTCTAACATTCTCACTTATGGCAGGAGGGGTCTCAACTTTTGACAGGTTGTACAATCTAGCAGCATAGGTATGGCCCTGCCAATGTCAAAGAGCTAAGGCATGTCATGGGTATGGGTCAGAAGTTGCCATACCCAGGCAATATTGTACCCATTCCCATGATTTTTTGGGTTTATAAGTACTGACAGCTAGGTGCCCAATCATCTGACTTTGCTGATCAATGTCAACAATCATCATCAACAACATCAACATCAACATCAACAAAGACAATGATGACAACAACAGCAACACCACTAATACAACACCAATGGCCATGGCTTTGGGTGACCATCACCATCCCTTCCTTTCTCCAAATGCAAGTGGAGGGGTTTTTTGTTCTATTCTAGGCAACAATGGCAACAAAGGGGCCTTTCCCCTACTCCAAATGTGAATGGGTTGTTTTCTGTTTTATTCTAGGCAACCATGGTCACCACTTCCCTGTTAGGGTGACACCCACTTATCTGCTAACTAGGACTGTGTAGAATCTCTCTACAAGAAGGGAGTGGGATGTATGTGCATGATGGGAGAATTGATGGTTTTGATGCAACAGATTATTTATAGCTGAGTTGGTTGAGAAAGGCATTTCACACCATAAGCATAGGTGAATACCTGTAAGAACACAACTAGGGTCCCCTAAACATGTATTTAGATTCATATACAATGTTACATACATATATTATACATTGTTGCTGTCAATGCATGTGAAATAAAATTCTTATGCCTTGCACTTTCAGCATAAGGTAGCATAAGTCACCATAATTAATGTTTAAAGATCTGGTTCATTGAACGGGAAAAAGACTACTGAACTGGACTAAACCACAAAAAACTGAACCATCAGTTGCAGTTCAGGGTTCCCAGAATGGAAGAACCACTCCAAACTGAACTGATGAAAACCAGTTCAAGTTGGTTTGAAACACTACTGTGTACCCCTCATAAATACACATCTTTTGACCATATTTTCAAGAGAAACAGTCCAGAATTGCATGTGCTATGTCCAAAACAATATGTTACTGCAAAATCTAACTTGCATGACATCTTGTAGTTGTGTTTTTTGAGATGTAGAAGATTGTCATCACCATAAAACCCTTATGGTCAATTATACACTCTATGCTATAGTTTACTACTAATTTTATGTATTAAATTCTATAAATTCTATGAGAAGACCAGTTTTAGTCAGTTCAAACTGGTTTCAACTGAACTGCAGTTTGAACTGGTTCAAATTGCTTTAGACTGGTTTTTTGCAGTTCAGTCTGGTTTTTGGGGGTCTTACCATAATAAGCAACCAGTTGCAGTTGCAGCTCATCCAAATGGGGCAAAAAACCAGGCTGAACCGGACCTTTAAACACTAAATGTAATAAAATAAAATAAAATATTATTATGTAATAGGTCTATTTTCTAACATATGCCTTGACTTCCAGGTGAGAAAATATAGCATTTGTTCCCTCTGTGAAAATTTGGTAAGGCCAGAATTTCATCCCCTCATATACCATTCTTGCAATGAAATGCAGAGCATTTGGATCTTGTTTAAAGAATTGGGTGACCATGTTATGTGCTCACTTACAATTCTTTTTAGGTTTCCATGAGTTATTTTCATCAGTATAGTCTTTCCATTTAATTAGGAATTCCAGTTTATTTTGTTGATGGTAAGAATCGAGAATTTCTTCAACTATATGTATATTTATTATGAGAGCAAAATCAACATTTTATATTATCTTATCGAATCATATCAGATCATCTTAGTAGATTACATACAGCATGGTTAGGGGCAGGCACTGTGCATTAGCATGGGTGCAGCATAGCAAGGGAGGCTTACTGATCCAACACATGGAGTAAGCATGGCCAAATCTCATGGATGCAGCATGTATAGTAGTATATATTGTAAGATGCAATATTATACCAAGAGACTCTAGTCGAGTTCTCTTAAGATTCCACTATAACAAGTGTAAATGCCTTCAGACTGTGAGACAACCTTTCTATCAAATGATGACTTCTTGTGAGAGCCCACCTAGCAGTCCACCCAGTATAACTTTGGTTGAAGTAGTGGTTACAATTGGTGTCCTTAACAATATTCTGGAGCATCTTCTACACTTTCCATGTAGGGTAGGGTGGCCAAAGTTCAGTTCCACTAGGGCATGACTAGGGATGATAAAGTTCAGTTCAAAACCATGGTTTGAACCAACTGTGGTTTAGTCCAAGGTTCATGCCTGGGGATGAACTGGACCAATGGTCCAATTTGAGGTCCAGAGTGGCCAGAAACTTTGAGAACTGGTTTAAACCTGAATGAAACTATACATAGATTGTGTAAGGGCAACCTCAAGCCTCACTTAACAGTGAGCTAACAGAGGAGAATCCAAAGTTAACATTATACTACATAATGCAGACACTTCAGGCATACCTAAAAATCCAAAGAGAAAACTTTAAGGACCCATCTGTCAATGCCCAGTATACATATGTGATAGACCTGAAAATCAGATAGTGGGCTAAAAATAGAAAAAAGGCAGAAGTAGGCAGATCAAGCTATAGAATGATGTCACCTTGATGGGTAAACATCCAGAAAGGGTTCTGCCTCTAGGAATAGAACTGTCAACATGTACCAACAAGGGAAAGACTGAAAAATAATCATAAAATAGGAATAAAATCATAGAAAATCATAGGAAAGGCAGAATAGAGTGAAATAAAATATGAAAAAATATGGGATGAACACAGAAAATTGCCCAGATGCCTGAGATGCCTCCCTTTCCCCTTACAGATTGTATGTAGTACATGGGACATAGATACTATTAAATTTGTTTTAAATCATGTTGATTGCATCTAGGCATGTTACTTTGAGTCTTTCACTTTCAAGATCAGTCTACAGATTATAGTGAACCTTGGACTGGACTGTTGGTTCAGTTCAAAATGGTCAGATTCTAGTTCTCAAGTGGTGTGAACCATGAGCCAGACCATACATAGATGTGTATTAAAAGACCAAAAATGAACTTTTCTGCTTGGCATTATTTGCTGCCAAGATGTGGCTCAGCTTCCAGCTTTGGGCTGGGTTGGGCACATCACTAGGTGGAACATTCTGATGGCCACCATTAGTACAAGCCTGAAGCTACAGCAATTTAGATATGCTATACTTAGTGCAATAAGTCCAAAGGGACAATTTGCATGTTGAAAGCCCTACTAAGTAGTACAGCACCTTAAGCTAAGTCCCAGGCATGAGTCACAACCTGTGCAGCATATTGAAACCCCTACTAAGTAGTATGTCACCTCAAGCATAAGTCCTGGGCATGAGTCACAAGCTGTGAGGTGCTGTAGGTTCTTGCTGGAATGGTTCAGTTCTGGGTTCTCCAAAATCCCTCAAAGAACTGGACTGGAGCAAACCCTACCATCCCTAGGCATGATGCGGGTAACCCCTGGGTATATTTTTGGGTACCCACATACCCATGAACACATATCTGAAGGAAGTGTGGGTGCAGTATTGCCATGGGTTCACGCAGGTTGGGTTCTGTCTCAGAACTCCCTCAGATTCCCAGAACCCTCCAATCACTGATGACTGGGTCCGACTAGAAGTCCAGTGTTTCTTGACTCAAGTTCTGTTCTTGCCTTCAGCTTTGAACAACTTGACAGTGAGCCCCTGCTCCAGAATACAATATTGGTGACTTGGTGTGGCTAAGCACAAAGGACCTCAATATTCCATATCTTCCAAAAAGCTTACAGAGAAACAAATTGGCTTGTACACAATTCCTAAAATAATTTTACCTAATGTGGTAGTAAGTACTAAAATTACCATGATCATTCAAGATTGATCGCAAGATAGATGTTTCCCACTGTGTTGATACTTAGTCTTGTAGCAAGGGTTAGTGAGGTGAAGAACACTATATTCTTTACTGCAATACAGGTTCTCCTTATATACATAAATATAAGGTACTCACATACTCAGGGAATGTGTTCTCCTCATGTATACTCAGTAAGCACAATATGCACATATATGCAGCATGTGTGAGAGAACATGTGTTGTGTGCATGTATCACCATGTGCTCTATCACCATGTGAATAGGTAATTAATTTATATAGACTTCAACCATCAATTTAAATTTGAGGGTTTATGTAAGCAACCCCGAGTTTCCTAGACGAGATTCGTTGAGAGCATACGATGAAGAGGAAACGAGAATCGTCGCCTTCCATCAAGAATTCCTTGGTCAAGAAGTCGAACGTAAACTTCTCTTCCACGGATGCAAAACTTGTGCGACTGCTTGATTTTTCGACTTTGAATAATGTTGAAGCCATATCTGATCGCTTTGATCAAGTAGGCAATGCTTTACTGCACGATTATGTCCTGGTTGTCCGATGCGGAAAAGTGGAAACAGAGTTCAAAATTCTCGAACTGGAATTTTATCTGCTGAAACATAAGTGTCATGAAGATCCCTTTACACACGGGAGTGAAGAGCAGAAGATTTGCGGTCAATGGTATGCTGTAATCTTACAAATTTCACCAACCGTAGACGAAGATTCTGTTCTTCCTAGGTACTTCCATCGCGCACCCAGACGGTCTGCAGATTCTCATCGTAGTATGACGAGCTTGACTGGATACAGGGGTGGAACGCGCAAGGGCTTGGACCTGACGATTGGAAACACCCTGAGCATTAGGTCTCCTTACTTCCCTTCTGCTTCCACAGACACCGGCGGAAAGAATATTACTACCGAAACACCTCTTTTGCGAGGAGGCGCACTGCTGCGAAGCCTTCAGCGAGTCTCCGACTCGAAAGTCATTTCAGGACCTTCTGTTCTTGTTGACCAGATACTGCTCCTGAGTCAGGCTTCTAGTATCCCCGATCTTGTCGACCACAAATGGGCTCGTGATACTTCGGCCTTTCTCACTCCTAATTCACAGAAGACACCAGCATCTTTATATCTCAGATTACTTCTTCCGTGCGATGTATCTCGCAAACCGCCGATATATCAATCTCCACGAATAGGACTAGAGCTCTCGCATCCTGGGACCACCGCTACTCCGACCCACCCACGTGTCCTCTTCCTTGCAAAGCGATATCGTTTCTTTGTACAGCCACATCTCTTAACGTCGAATGGTCGAGCACAGACGTTCCTTGGCGTGCTTCAGACATGTTTAGACACAGGCCGATATGGAAAAGCTACCGTCAGGAGCACTGCATTGTTGAAGGATTTGACCGATGTAATGGGCTTGAAGAGTTCCACTGTTGCCAAATACATCGCTGACTACCAAGCGGGTATTGACGGCGGGAGCTTGGAGTCCTTCGTTGGTCCATCTGGGAAAGGAGCCTCTGGGTCGCCCTCGACCTACTTGAAGATGATGGGGACCCTGGCAAGCCTACACCTCGATTGAAAGGAGACTATTGAATAGTCACATCGACAAATCCTTTTCATGAAGTCGTAGTCTTGTATACGACTCCGGTTTGGAATGAGTCCGCTATAACTGAAAGTCTGAAATATAAGAACACGTTCGGCTGGAGAGACCCTGAAGCTGAGGGGCATTTGTTATATCTGCGAGCTGCGCTAAAACTGAAATTATGATATCTGACAGCTACCCTTGTTATCCAGGAGGTATACAATCTATTGAGATGTACAGATTTGAAGCCATAAACGCATTTGGGACTAACACCCTCTTTTATGATGTGAATAGTTTTCATCGTCATTTCCCTCATGACAAGGATCGCGATTCATGTTTCTGTGCAAGATACCAATCATAGGATTTCTACCGGTCACAGTGCAGTTTGATCATCAGACACTACGACTCGCCATATCCTCCTGATGTCGATATAGCTGGTTGTCTATTTCCTAAATTTGTCTATGTCGTTGCCGTTTCGTCGTTTTCGATTCGGGAGTGACTTGTCTGTGTTCAAGATACCGATCCTGGGTTTACTACCGGTCAGAGCGCAGTCTGATCATCAGACACTACCACTCGTCAGATGCTCTCGATGTGGGCAGTCGATATGGCTGAGCTTTTATTTACTAAATTTGTCGATGTTGTTGCCGTTCGTCGTCTGCGACAGAGCGAGGATGAATATGAGGTGCGGACAACCTCTTGGTGAGTGAGGTTTAAAAGTCTCTACACCTGCCGCCGGATCCCCACATCTGGTCCGTAGCCCAGGAAAGGTTGTTGGTCCCACTTATGTCGTTACTTATATTTGGTTCCGACTTCTCCGGAGCTGGTTGCAATAGTGCTGCATTTAGGCATCTATAAAAGATTCAGCGACGTTACTTCAGGCGCAAGATCGTAAAATCTAAAATAACGACGCAGTTAAGGTGAGTGACATGAGATTGTGAAAATATCAAGCAAAGGATGAAGACATGAGTGTCTAGTCGCATCTACGTATCTATGATATATACGATCGATGAAAACTGCAAATCGTGCCGAAAGTCGAGCTGGGTATGATAGCATGCAACGTATTCACTTGAAACACTTCTCGAAGTCTCCAGAGCCATCATTTTGGGCGTACGCCTGGCTTTCCACGAATGCTCCCAGTTCACACATCCCATCTGCGTTAGCCCCACAGAACCGCAAAGGCTGTAAAGCATCGTTGACAAATATCCTCACATATTCCTCTTGCCCGCAGAGCACTTTCTCCGTGACCATTTGGGCAGAGAAAGGGACCAATTGCGATGCAAGCCAATTTCTACTTGGGTCAGGTAACGATGGGTCGGGCGCCTTTGCTTGAGGGAATAAGCCGATTGCGGAGTAAATGGCGATCATCTGATTGTCGTGTGAAAAATCCGCATAAATGCTACGATTCAGAGGGAACGTGATGGGGGACGAGGCCAATGTATGATTGGTTTGTGTGTGATCCCGGACAGGCTTCCCAGTTAAGCGAGCAATGAGCTCATTAACGTAACCCACGCCTTGCACACGTCCAAGAAGCTGGCCGTATCTATGTACGATAAGAAACATATTTAGTAAATCCTCGGAAAAGTTCGGATAAACGAACCCAGTCTTGTAATACTTGTCAAGGTCGCCCGAATACTCGAATTGCTCGAATTCGGTATCACCGAACAGTGCGCAGAATTTACTAAACGATTCCTTATATACGCTCTCAAATGAACAAAGTGACATGAGCCTATAGACATCGGCAGACGTTAGATTAGCTCCGGGGGCTTGACGATTGAGTCGAGCAGCAATAGGGGGCCCGTAAATGGACAACCACTCTGCTGTTTGTAAATCAGAATCGCCTGCATTCGGGCAGTCGTTATGAAGAGTATCATTGAGCTACAATGTGATTTGTGAGCGCACGGTCTGTAAACACCAATAACATGCTGACTTTGGCATTAAAGATTACTGATAACCTGGGGTTATATACTTGGCGACTAGCAATTGAAAAGCCTGAGATATATTATAATCATAGGTCAAACGTGTAATTTTGGCGCAACACACCTGCTGTCCAATTAGCCGCAGACTGGACAACCCTTTTAGAGCTTGATGCCCTCACGAAAGGCAAATTGTCGAGATCAACTAAATCAGAATACCGATTATAGTGTACTTTTGCGGCTTCCTGGGCCCTAGCTCCCTTAAACACCATTGACATGGGTCGCAACAGTAAACGCACTCGTAGGCACCGAACAGGACAAGATCATCCTCGCCTAATTCGTATTTGTAAGTCCTCAGGAATACCATTCGCGGGTCGGTATAGTTTGCCGCGGTTAATAACTTGGATACAGCACTTCTGATGCCGACCGAAGCTCCAGAGGTGGGGAATCTCGCACCATGTCGCTGAAGCTGCAATAACTTGATTATGCAATATTGGTCAGGGCAAATGAGCGGATTCGTACGATGTTTGCCTGTAAATGAGTCAACCAAGTACTTCACAGGTAGAGGCATACTCATACTTGGATAACTTTGCAATGCTGAGGTGGGCCTTCGTATCTTTTCACAGGGAAAAAAGGAGAATATTGCGCCCACGACTTTTGGAGTTCAAATTGACCAGGTAGAGCATGACCTAGAGAATCTGACCAGCTAGACGTCCCTGAAAACAGAGCACGGGTAGACAAGACGAAGGCAGCAGCGAGAAGTGCCAGAAATCCCATGATAAGAGCTCCTGAATGTTGATCGCTGTAGCGTTCCACCAATGAAGCAGACTCAGGTTTGGTAAAGCGCTTGGCTTCGCCATCATAGAAGCGTGAAAGGGTTTGCATTGCGGTTCTGGCAAGGGTACAACCCAGTTATACAATGCTTGTCAGGCAATCGCACCAATGCAACGCTGACTGCAATAGTGGTATACCGTTGAGGAACAGCGGTCACATAGTTGGTCAACGTTTGCGGGGCACGTTTCTCAGACCACGTGTGACTTCCTTGCGTCCTGACTAGCTGAGCCTCCCCCACACTATATGAGGCAACACTTTCCCAGTCGAACATTTTCCCACCGTCTCAACATTTAACGTTCAACGTTCAACATTCAACATTCAACATTCAACATTCAACATTCAACATTCAACATTCAACCACGACATTGCCGCATCCCTCCCATAACACCTCACCCCTTCCGTAAATGCGACCTCGACCACCACCATGCCCTCCCGACACTAAATAAGTGTTTTGTTCAATAGTTTTCTTACTGACAAATTTCTAGGTTATATTTTCTATGTACAACGACAACGCTGCCCGTACACCCTCTTCCCCATTCAGATCGGATGTCAGGGGTTCGTTTACGTCTAGCATGACCCCAGGCAGGTGCAGTGCACTGTGGGTGCCCACAAGGTAAGCACCCGCTACCCCCGTATTCCCGCCAACCTCGAAATAGGTAAAGCCCGAGGGATCCAGCGCCCGCCACTACCGCTGCGAGCCACTGCTCGCGGGGTGGATCGTTGATATACGACGGGGCTGAGAGACGACAGGGACAGGGACCACGCGACTAACAACAACAAGGAGGGAAGGACAGGATGACGACTACGGCCAACCGCTGCTGCAAGCAACTGCTCGCAGGGTGGACGGGGGGTGTGAGGACAGACGACAGCAAAACGAGGACAGGGACAAGATGATGACATACGGCCCCACCCGCAACCGCCCCCGCGAGCGGCTGCTTGCGGGGTGGAACACGGGGAGCGGGCAGAACGACGGTACGACAACGACAACAACAGGATGGACATCAACGCAGACAGGAATGACCCAGCGCCTTGGCCCCCCCACCGTACGACAACCACAACAACGAGGACGATAACGGCCACCACCATCAACCACATCACCCCCACCCGCCGCCGCGAGGAACTGCTCGTGGGGTGGAAACGGGGAGCACGAGTTCAGGGACACGGGGAGAGGGAGGAGGTGCAACAACAATGATGGGATGATGGGCACGAACAGCACCCCTCCACCCTGCTGTGAGCGACTGCTCGTGGGCTTGGCGACGACGACAGGAGCGGGAGCAAGACAGACAAGAGGACAACGACGACAACGATAGCAACAGGAATGATGGGAGCCACATTGACCCCCTCCCCAGGTGGACTTTTCTTTTCCTTTTTTCTTTTTTCAGTTTCAATTAATATTGTTGCTTGCTCCCCTTGCATTTGTATGAGGAGAGTTTTTTTATGTATTTAATTGTAGTACCTTTAATTCTTAGCACTCAAAATTGTGTGATAGTTAAAAAAGTAAAAAACATAGATTAAATTTTAGACTATGTGAGCAACCTTCCTTTTTTGGATGTCAGTGTGTGGGAGAGTAAGGATACTTGTCCTGACTCCTCAGTGGTTGATGGTCATATCACATGATGGGACCACTGATGCACTATTGGCAATGGAGGAGGTAGTACAGTCAATGCTCTCTTAACCCATAGCCCTGATAACCCATACTCTAACGATGCTGCATCATTGATATGGCTGCCTGATTTCATGAATTCTAATCCTCCTGAATATACTATCTACTACATATGTTACGACCGTTTTGTGGGAGTGATGGCGAGCTAAATGGGGGAGTTTTTCGGCTGAGATCGGTGATTGATTGGCGATGATTGATGGGACGACGTGCACAACATATGGGACGACCGTTTTGTGGGAATGATGGGAGTGATGGTTGATGGGATTATCTAAAATTTGTCAGCGCTGTGCAACATTAGTCAGAAATGATCGAATTAGTCAGAGCTGACTAAGATTTGTCAGCTCTGACTAATATAACTGGGCTTCAAAATGTGGTCGTAGCATATGTAGAGGTGAGCTGCAGCTGAGTTTGAAGTGGAGTTTGAAACTTCGCAAGTGAGCTGAGTGTGGAGAGGAGTCTGAGGGGAGTGTGAGGGGTGGGGTGGGGTGTGAGGGGGTGTGAGGGGGTGGGCAAGAGGGGGATGGAGGAGAGGTATGAGGGGTGGGGAGGGGGTATGAGAGGGTGTAGAGGGGGGAGGGGGACATGGGAAAGTGAGAGGGGGATGGGGAGGGGGAAGGGGGAGGTGGAGATGGAGGAGATGGAGATGGGGGAGATGGGGATAAAGATGGGGGAGATGGGGGAGATGAGGAAGGGGGAGGGGGAGATGAGGAAGGGGGAGGGGGAGATGAGGAAGAGAGAGGTGGGGATGAGGGTGGGGATGGGTATGGGGATGGGAAAGAGAAAGGGAAAGGGAGAGATGGAGATGGAGAGAGATAGAGATTGGAATGGGGATAAACACCACAACCCCCCCACGTTGACTTGGGGCCAAGGGTCCCAAGTCGACTGAAGAGTTGTGTACTACTGTATCTAAAAGTCAAATAAAGAGTTGTGTGACCACAAACCCCCAAACGTTGACTTTGGGCCAAAGGTCCAAAGGCAACTGAAGAGTTGAGTAACTGTAGTGGGATTAAGCATTGTGTTACATGGGAGAGTGAGAGGGGATGGGGAGGGGGAAGGGGGAGGTGGAGAAGAGGGAGATGAGGAAGGGGAAGGGGGAGATGGAGCTGGAGGAGATGGGGATAGAGATGGGGGAGATGGGGGAGATGAGGAAGGGGGAGAGGGAGATGAGGAAGGGGGAGGGGGAGATGAGGAAGAGAGAGGTGGGGATGAGGGTGGGGATGGGTATGGGGATGGGAAGGAGAAAGGGAAAGAGAGAGATGGAGATGGAGAGAGAGATAGAGATTAGAATGGAGATAAACACCACAACTCCCCCACGTTGACTTGGGGCCAAGGGTCCCAAGTCAACTGAAGAGTTGTGTACTACTATATCTAAAAGTCAAATAAAGAGTTGTGTGACCACAAACCCCCAAACGTTGACTTTGGGCCAAAGGTCCAAAGGCAACTGAAGAGTTGAGTAACTGTAGTGGGATTAAGCATTGTGTTACATATACGCGAGCTGGCCCATGCCGGTGTCAGGCTGAGCGAGCAAGGCGAGCGAATGCCATGACAAAGGCATGGGTCATAAGCTCGTCTACTACATATGTTACGACTGTTTTGTGGGAGTGATGGCGAGCTAAATGGGGAAGTTTTTCGGCTATGATCGGTGATGATTGATGGGACGACGTGCACAACATATGGGACGACCGTTTTGTGGGAATGATGGGAGTGATGGTTGATGGGATTAGCTAAAATTTGTCAGGCTTGGTCAGAGCTGTGCAAAATGTGTCAGCCTTTGTCAGAGCTGTGCAAAATTTGTCAGAAATGATCGCATTAGTCAGAGCTGACTAAAATTTGTCAGCTCTGACAAATACCACTGGGTTTGAAATGCGGTCATCCCATATGTAATAGTACTGGTCAGTAACAAGTCAATACAAATTTGTAGTGAGATCAGTAACAAGTCAATACAAATTTGTGATTTGTAACGAAGTGTGTAACATGACAATACAAATTTGTAATAACAGGTCAATACAAATTTGTAACGAGGTCAGTAAAAAGTCTGAAGTCAGTAACAGGTCAATTCAAATTTAATGAAGTAATAACATGTCAATATAAATATGTAATGAGGTCAGTAACAAGTCAAATACCAAAAAGGGAGATTTGGGTGCATAAAATTTCGGTTGCGATATAGTGGACACCTACTTTCATGCCTCTTCCGGAACACACACAACACGACCAAACAGCTGACAATTCCTTATATGTGGAGAGAGAGTGCACGACAATCAGTTGAGTACCTCTCTTCACACAACATTTGGGGCTATAATAGTGATACTATTGCAATTGCTATCTATTATCAAATAGCAAAATTGTGATTGTCATTACATAAGAGTTGGAATTGGCTATTGAAAGTTGAAAAAGTTGAATTACAGTGAGTGTTGTGACAACTGGCTGTTAAAGGAAGTTGTTGCTGACCTTACTTCAGCTGTGCTGGATTGTTGGCTATTGGATCAAATTATTATTGGGCTTTACCATTACTAAACATGTGAGTGGTGTTGGCATATGTTGCAATAATAATGGCTGATTAGAGTGTTTGCAGGAATGAAAGTAGACCTTCTACACCAGAAGTGGAAAGGGCTAGAATTAGAGATGCAGATCATTTGGAAAGGTTGCAGATGACCAATCCTGATGAGAGGAGAAGCAGAGTCAGAGTGACTGCCCCTGCTGAGGGAATTGTTCCACTGAACTATGGAGCTGCATTGGCAGCTCAGATACCACAGGTGCAGATGCCTGCTAATTGGGATGCTCCAAGGCAGTTTAAATTGCCTGTTGTACCTGCTGCTCCTGTATTACATAGGAGAGGGGCTCCTGTGATGCCATCTGGACCTGTTTTGGCAAACAATAGACCAGGGGCAAATATGGCTGCTACTATACCACAGGTTCAACTGCCAGCAGGATGGAATGCACCTTTGGCCAATCCTATTCCTGTGGTTCCACCTGCACCTCAAGTACAAACAAGAAGGGGGAGAGGGAGAGGGAGAGAGAGAGGGAGGGGACTGGGACCATTGCATGATATTTCAGGTGGTCATGCAGATCCTGCACTCAATAATCTGCATAGGGGACATATTGCATTGAGGGAAAGAACTGCAGGTTATGATGCATGTCTTCAGGAGTTACAACAATCTGAGGCAGCTAAGGAGTATCAGCATCAGCAGGAATTATTACACAAAGTGGCTGAGGAAAGGAGAAGTGCTGAGACTATTGCTGCTAGGGAGAGGATATCACAGCAAGTGGCTGAAATGAGTGGGCAGTATAATCTGCAATTGCAGGAGGTGATTGAACAGCAGCAAGCTGCTGAAGTGGAAGCAGCTAGGTGGCATAATTGGCAATTGCAGCAGCTGGCTGAACAAGAGCAGCACAGGCAAGCTGCTGCAGCTGAGGAGTATGCACAAAGACAAGCTGCTGAAGCTGAAGCAGCTAGGCAGCATACCTGGCAATTGCAGCAGCTGGCTGAACAGGAAAGGAATAGGCAAGCCATTGAAGCTGAAGCAGCCAATCAACAATTGCAGCACCTGGCTGAACAGGAAAGGCAGAGGGAAGCTGCTGCCCAGCAAGCTGCTTTAGCTGCTGAGCCACGATATCATGACCCACCCAGACATATTAATATAGAGGCTGCATTGCAAGAACGTAACAGGCGCGATCAGGAATGGGCTCTCAGGATGGATCAGATGTGGAGAAATGAACAGCTTGCAGATGAGCAGGCACAGATGGATGAGGCTGAGGAGCTACAACGTCTATCCATTGCAGACAGGAACTTGCATCAACGAATGATGAGGTTGGATCAATTGGCTAACAATATGTCTGGAGATCGGATTGATCAATATCGAGCTCAAGTGGATGCACAAGTGGAACAAATTCAGATGGATAGAGAAATGGCTGCATTGTTGGCTGCTGAGTATGAAGAACAGAGGAATAATGAGATTGCTTTGAGGAGGGAAATGGAGAATGAGGAATCTGATGATGATGATGGGAGCCAGTCTTCTTTGCAATTTCCACCTTCTCCCCTGCCATCAGATTATTACGATGGATTTGGAAGAGTGACTGCTTTACAATTTCCACCATCTCCTATGCCATCAGATTATTATGATGAGTTTGGAAGGGTATCTCCTCTACAATTTCCATCTTCTCCTCCACAATCTTTATCACCACTGCTGCCTGATCCAATATTCCATGTTCCATCATTGCCACCATCTCCTACCCAATCTCCTTCACTTCTGCCACCTGCTTCATTCCTGAATCCTCCAATGTTGCCACCTTTGCCTCCACCTATGCCTGTCCCTCTACCTCCACATCAACCTGCAAGGCCATTACCACTCGGTCGTGCACCTTATCAGGAGCCAATTCCCAGACATTCACTTGGACCCATGAATGTGCAGTGTCCACACTGCCATGCCTTGCATTTTGATTGTGAAAAACTGTCCAGGTCTACCAGAGCTGTGCCAAAGTTTGGAAGTTGCTGCTTGCAGGGACAAATTCGTCTGCCATCTTTCCGACCTGCTCCTGCCACATTGCGAGATCTGTTGTGTGGCAAAAGTCCTCTTTCCAAAGAATTTAAAACAAACATCCGACAATACAATGCTGCATTTGCATTCACTTCCTTGGGTGTCAAAGTGGACCATTCTGTCACAGGTACATCAGGTGTATACAGCTTTCGTATTCATGGTGATCTTCATCATCTTTCTGGAGCACTTCTCCCACCTCCTGGATGGCCTGCAGCCTATGCACAGCTCTATATTCATGATCCTATCGCACAGCTCAATATTCGTGAGCGGCGAAACAATAATCTCAACTCAGTTATCATGACAGACCTGCAGGCCATGCTGAATAACACCCATCCTTATGTGCCTTTATTCAAGCAGGCATTCCAGATCGTGAGGGAAAAGCCTCCGGAAGAGCAGGACAATGTCTCCATACGGCTGCGATCAGATAGAACCCAGGATTTACGTCGCTATAATCTTCCTACAGCCAATGATGAAGTGGCAGCTATTATTCCAGGTGATGGCTCTGAGGAACGGTCTAATCACAGAAATATTGTTCTCAGGCTGAGAGGGGGAGGGCTTAGGCGTATCAGCCAGTTGCATCCATCCTATTCAACTCTGCACTATGTCTTGCTCTTTCCTCATGGTGAAGATGGATGGCATCCAGATATACCTGCACACCAAGGTGCATATGGAGCCAGAAGAGTTCCCAATGTCAGTCAGAGATGCTACCATGCTTATCGGTTGCACCCAAGGCCAGGAGAGCAGCCACCATTGTTTTGGGGTGGAAATCTTTTGCAGCAGTATGTTGTAGATGCTTGGGCATCTATTGAACAGAATATGTTAAACTGGGTCCGACATCACCAGAAGGAGCTTAGGGCCGATGTGTATGCTGGATTGAGAGATGCTGCCATGGGTGACCGGGATGAAAATATTAATCTAGAGGATCATGGGAGTCGCATCATTCTTCCATCAACCCATATAGGCAGTGAAAGGCAAATGAATCAGCTTTTCCAGGATTCCATGGCCATTTGTCACTTTTTTGGCAAGCCAGATCTCTTTCTCACCATGACTGCCAATCCACAGTGGCCAGAAATCCAGGAAGCTCTGTTGCGGGAGGAATCACCCAATCCACATTTTAGCACCCATGGAAAAAAGCAGGAAGCTTATGACAGGCCAGACATTGTTGCACGTGTCTTTGAACAGAAAAAGAATGCATTGATCAAGGATGTCAAGGATGGTGTGTTGGGTAAAGTGGTGGCACACATCCATACCATCGAGTTTCAAAAGAGAGGCCTTCCACATATGCACCTCCTTATATTTCTCGATCCAGCCGACAAAATCCGTGATGCACATGATGTTGATTCCATTGTGTCTGCTCAGATTCCTGACCCTGTCACACAGCCAATGCTCTATCACACTATAACTACCTGCATGCTTCATGGTCCTTGCGGTCATGACAAACCCAAGGCTTCATGCATGGTTGACAATAGGTGCAGCAAGAGGTATCCCAAGCAGTTCAGAGACCAAACTTCCTTTATTGCAAACAATTATCCTGATTATGCCAGACCCAACAATGGTAGAACAGTGAGGAAGCATAATTATCTCTATGATAACAGACATGTTGTCCTGCACAATCCTTATTTGGCTGCAAAGTAAGGAACATTTATCTGACATTATATTTATTGGTTAACAACTTGGTTCATTTGTCAGATACAACTGTCACATCAATGTCGAGATCTGTTCTTCAGTAGAGGCTGTCAAGTACATCCACAAGTACATATACAAAGGCCATGACAGAACTATGATTGAGATTCTCGACCAAGACAGAGATGAGGTCAAGGAGTATCTGGATGCACATTACATTGGATCTGTGGAAAGCTGCTGGCACATGAATGAATTT
The DNA here is from genome assembly GCA_029959215.1 of Tricholoma bakamatsutake. Classification (NCBI taxonomy): domain Eukaryota; kingdom Fungi; phylum Basidiomycota; class Agaricomycetes; order Agaricales; family Tricholomataceae; genus Tricholoma; species Tricholoma bakamatsutake. The sequence continues at coordinate 361,181 of CP114860.1, forward strand.
GGAATGCATGCAGAGTCTCCTCATGTTTATCGTCTGCCTGTCCATCTGGAGGACCAACAAACAGTCTACTTCAATGCAGAAGACAATATTGATGAGGTTTTGGACAGGCCTGCTGCCAAGACCACACGTCTCACTGCTTGGTTTGAAGCCAACAGAACATATGAAGCAGCACGTACTGTCACCTACCAGAACTTTCCTCAAGCATGGGTCTACAATCCAACCAAGAAGCAGTGGAACCCAAGAAGGCGTGGCGAGCCTGCCATTGGCAGAATGTACTTTGCTTCTCCTGCCCAGGGGGAAAGGTTCTACCTCAGGCTCCTTCTTACTATTGTCACAGGGGCAACATCATTCCAGCACTTGCGCACTGTCAATGGTGTCATCCATAATACATTCAAGCGGGCCTGTGTTGCATTGGGTCTTTTGCAGGATGACCAGGAATGGGTCCAGTGTCTTACAGAGGCATCACAGATGCAGCTTGGTTCCTCTCTCAGATTGCTCTTTGCCACCATTCTTCTTCATTGCAATCCAACATCACCTGACATCCTCTGGAACCAGTTCAAACATCACATTTGTGATGACCTCAGAGTCAAGCTTCTTTCCATCTATCCAGATACAGACTTTACAGATGATCAAGTCTACATGTATGGCTTGCATCTCATCAATCAGATCCTTATCAGATCAGGCAAACAACTTTCTGATTATCCAGAGATGCCCACCATTGAAGGAAACTGGCACATTGATGTTCCTGCCAATAGACTTTTGCAGGAACAGAGGGATTACAATGTTGAAGAATTGGCCATCACTGTCGCTCACAATCTCCAGCTTTTCAATCACAGGCAGAGACAGGTTTTTGATGTTGCAATGGATTCTGTCAACAATAACAAGGGAAAGCTCATGTTCTTGCATAGTGCTGGAGGTTGTGGAAAGACCTTTGTCTGCAACACCATCGCAGCTGCTGTTCGTGCTCAAGAAAAAATTGCTCTCTGTGTGGCATCATCTGGAATCGCTGCATTGCTTCTAGAAGGAGGTCGCACAGCACATTCCATATTCAAAATCCCAATCGAAATCGATGACACCTCTACTTGCAGAATACTTCGAGGTTCAGATTTGCACCAGGTCCTTGATCAAACTTCTATCATCATCTGGGATGAAGTTCCTATGCAGCACAAATATGCCACAGATGCAGTAGACCGCACTTTGCGTGATCTCAAGAAGAAGAATGTTCCATTCAGTGGAATCACTGTTTTGTTTGGAGGTGACTTTAGACAGACCCTACCTGTTATTCCTAGGGGCACTAGAGAACAGATCATAGCTTCATCCATCAAAAGGAGCACTCTCTGGCAACGCATTACTGTCTATCACTTGACCGAGAATATGCGACTCGACAGAACTCCAGAGAACACTGCACATGCTGCCTGGCTCTTGCACATCGGTGCAGGCACAACAGTCGATGCTGCAGACACTATACAGATTCCACACAATATGCTCTGCCATGGAAATACCATGGATCACCTTATCAACTCCACATATCCAGGCATAGAGCAGGGGAACAAGCCAGATCAGTACTATTTGGATAGGACCATTCTCTCCTGCACAAATGACAATGTCGATGTCATCAACTCTCTTCTTCTTGCCAGATTTCCTGGACCAGAGCATGTCTTCAACAGTGCTGATACAGTTTCATTTAGAGAGCAGGAGTTAAACAACTACCAGCCATATCCTGCAGAGTATCTAAACTCTATCAAAGCAAGTGGCCTTCCTCTTTCCAGGCTGGCACTTAAGATAGGCTGTCCTCTCATGCTTCTACGCAATCTGGATGTCACCATGGGTCTTTGCAATGGAACTCGACTTATCCTTCTTGAAGCCAGACCACATGTATTGAAGTGTAGGATCATCAGTGGAGATGCACAGTTTGCAGGAAATATCGTTTTCATTCCTCGGATCACATTGGAGCCTTCAGCAGAGACCTTACCATTACCACTTCGTCGACATCAATTTCCAGTTCGCTTGGCATTTGCCATGACTATCAACAAGTCACAAGGCCAATCAGTATCCCATGTTGGCTTGGACTTGCAGACACCAGTGTTCTCACATGGACAGCTATATGTGGCACTATCAAGGTGTACATCTGGAGAAAGGATCAAGGTGCTGTTGAATGAAAACAATCCAAATAACAGAACTGCCAATGTGGTATACAAGGAAGTGTTGAATGGAGTTGTTTAGCAAAGGTGAGTAACTTGAGAGATTATTTACAGGAATTGGAAACTAATATAGATATCAACATAGACTTGGATTTAGAATTAAAATTAGAATTAGAATTAGAATTAGAATTAGAATTAGAATTAGAATTAGAATTAGAATTAGAATTAGATTTGAATTGTACTGGGATTGAATCAAATGGTTGAAAAATTTATTGTGAGAAAACTTTAGGGCAGGTTAGTAAACCTTAACAAGTCAATAAAAGTTTGTAATAATGTCAATAACAGATCAATACAAGTTTCTAATGATGTCAATAACAAGTCAATAACAAGTGAATACAAATTTGTAATAAAGTCAATAACAAGTCGTTAAAAGTTTGTAATGATATTAGCAACAAGTTTGTAGTAAAGTCAATATAACAAGTCAATACAACTTTGTAATAATGTCAATAACACCTTAATACAAGTCAATACCAGGTCAATCAAGAAGATCAAAAGAATCTCTCTTTAAATATGAGGAAGAAATAAAAGCAGGGCGAGTTCGGTTCAAAATGGACATGGTTTTGTATAAAAAGAGTGTCTGGAGTAGCTGAAAGCAAAGACTCTTTGAAGACAAGGAAGGAATAAAAGCAGGGTGAGTTCGGTTCAAAATGGACATGGTTTTGTATAAAAAGAGTGTCTGGAGTAGCTGAAAGCAAAGGCTCTTTGAAGACGAGGAAGGAATAAAAGCAGGGCAAGTTCGGTTCAAAATAGACATGGTTTTGTATAAAAAGAGTGTCTGGAGTAGCTGAAACCAAAGGCTCTTTGAAGATGAGGAAGAAATAAAAGCAGGGCGAGTTCGGTTCAAAATGGACATGGTTTTGTATAATGAGGAAGGAATAAAAGCAGGGTGAGTTCGGTTCAAAATGGATATGGTTTTGTATAAAAAGAGTGTCTGGAGCAGCTCAAAGCAAAGGAGTGTAATTCATTACATATGCTATGACCATTTCGGTCATTGAGTAACTGTAGTGGGATTAAGCATTGTGTTACATATACGCGAGCTGGCCCATGCCGGTGTCAGGCTGAGCGAGCAAGGCGAGCGAATGCCATGACAAAGGCATGGGTCATAAGCTCGTATTTAATGCAGTAATGATGGGATCAGGGCTAAAAATAGGTGATGAGCTGTATAACATATGCTACAGTCATTTTGTGGGAATGATGGGAATGATGGTTGATGCGATTATCTAAAATTTGTCAGGCTTGGTCAGAAATGATCACATTAGTCAGAGCTGACTAAAATTTGTCAGCTTTGACAAATACAGCTGGGTTTAAAATGTCATTGTATAGCATCAATAGTACCAGTCAGTAACAAGTCAATACAAATTTGTAATGAGGTCAGTAACATGTCAATACAAATTTGTAGTGAGGTCAGTAACAAGTCAATACAAATTTGTGATTTGTAATGAAGTCAGTAACATGACAATACAAATTTGTAATGAGGTCAGTAACAAGTCAATACAAATTTGTAATGAGGTCAGTGAAAAGTCTGAAGTCAGTAACAGGTCAATACAAATTTAATGAAGTCAGTAACATGTCAATAGAAATGTGTAATGAGGTCAGTAACAAGTCAAATACCAAAAAGGAAGATCTGCATGCATAAAATTTCGGTTGTGATATAGTGGACACCTACTTTCACGCCTCGCCCAGAACAGGCACAACACAACCAAACAGCTGTCATTTCCTTACATGTGGAGAGAGAGTGCACAACAATCAATTGAGTACCTCTCTTCACACAACATTTGGGGCTATAATGGTGATACTATTGCAATTGCTATCTATTATCAAATAGCAAATTTGTGATTGTTATTACAAAAAGTGTTGAAATTGTTTATTGGAAGTAAAAAACAGTTGGATTATAGTGAGTGTTGTGACAACTGGCTGTTAAAGGAAGTTGTTGCTGACCTTACTTCAGCTGTGCTGGATTGTTGGCTATTGAACAAAATTATTGTTGGGCTTTACCATTACTAAACATGTGAGTGGTGTTGGCATATGTTGCAATAATGATGGCTGATTAGAGTGTTTGCAGGAATGAAAGTAGACCTTCTACACCAGAAGTGGAAAGGGCTAGAATTAGAGATGCAGACCATTTGGAAAGGTTGCAGATGACCAATCCTGATGAGAAGAGAAGCAGAGTCAGAGTGACTGCCCCTGCTGAAGAAATTGTTCCACTGAACTATGGAGCTGCATTGGCTGCTCAGATACCACAGGTGCAGATGCCTGCTGATTGGGATGCTCCAAGACAGTTTGAATTGCCTGTTGTATCTCCTGCTCCTGTGATGCCATCTGGACCTGTTTTGGCAAACCATGGAGTAGCAGCAAATATAGCTTCTACTATACCACAGGTTCAACTTCCAGCAGGGTGGAATGCACCTTTGGCCAATCCTATTCCTGTGGTTCCACCTGCACCTCAGTTACAAACAAGAGGGGGGAGAGGGAGAGGGAGAGGGAGGGGACTGGGACCATTGCATAATATCTCAGGTGGTCAAGCAGACCCTGCACTTAATAATCTGCATAGGGGACATATTGCATTGAGGGAAAGAACTGCAGATTATGAGGCACATATTCAGGAATTGCAACAAGAAACAGCTAAACGGTATCAGCATCAGCAAGAGCTATTACAGAAGATTGCTGAGGAAAGAAGAATTGCTGAGGCTACTGCTGCCAGAGAAAGGATATCACAGCAAGTGGCTGAAGTAAGTAGGCAGCATAATCTGTAATTGCAGCAGGTGAATGAACAGAGGCAAGCTGCTGAGGTGGAACTAGTGAAGAGCAGGATAGAGGGGATGGACATCAGTGATGCGCTGAAGGGGAGGGCCATGTCTGTGGTAGAGAATGATATCATGTGTGCTCTGTGGCTGATCACCATCACCTGGAAGAATGACCGCGATCTCATTGTTGGTAGCATCAGGAAGATTGTAGCGGCGACGGTCACAGGATTGATCAAAGCGCAAAGCTATCTTGCACTGCTGGTGTGGAGGCAAGTTCCTGGTGAGCTCATGGGCCTGCTTGTACATCTGAACTGCAGGATGGAGATGGTGGAGCATGTCCTGGAGGGTGAGCAAAGTGTGGTGATTGAGGTGAGTGTTCCAGGCATTGGCCATGCGAAAGTTGGCTGCATCAGCTGGATCATAAATGTAAAGCTGAGCATATACCGGAGATTCACTCTGTTGTGGAAGAAGAGAGCCAATCCTGTGGGACAGCTCACCATGCAGTTTGAAGATGTAGGGGCCAACACCATCGTTCACAGCCTCTTCACCTTCATTAACAGAATCATCAGTTTTGCGCCCAATGGAAGTCATGGCAAGAGCATTGTTGTATGTGTGGATGTAATCACGAAACAACCTGCCAATGTGATTCTGAGCAGTGAGCAACTGGAGAAGCTCAGGTGGGACTGGGTGGAGAGGAGGCAAAACAATTTTTCCACTCAAGCAGCACATGCCAAATCTGGGATTTATATTGGAGGATGCTGTGAGACGCTTGGTCATCCAGTGCAATGCATGACAATTGGGACACTGAATATCCATTCTCCCCAGATAATGAACAGGCCAGTCAGGACTAAAAGGACGGCATGCAGGAGGGAGGGGCCCAAGTGGAACAGTTCCAGGATCAATATGTTGAGCCACCTGGGGATAATCGAGTCAGTCACAAAATAAAGACATGACCAAAAAGGACATAAGCATACATGTGGAAGAATATCAACAACAGGGATGACAGGTGCAGGAATGGGAGGAACAGGTGCAGGCAGATCAAAAACAGGGATAGCAGGTGCAGGAACTGGAGGAACAGGTGCAGGGGGATCAAAAACAGGGACAACAGGAGCAGGAATGGCAGGAACAGGTGCAGGGGGATCAAAAATAGGGATAGCAGGTGCAGGAACAGGAGGAACAGGTGCAGGGGGATCAAAAACAGGGACAACAGGAGCAGGATGCTACATCATCATTATTGTCAGTTAATATACTCAAAAGAACATATATAAGCCTACATAGAGAGGGATATTGGCAAGAGGGACGATAGGAGCAGGAACAGCAGGAACAGCAGGAGGAGGATCAAAAACAGGAGGAGGAGGAGGAGGAGGAGGAGGAGGCTAGATCATGATATTGTCAGATAACATACATTATGTGAAAGATAAACCAACATACAGCAGAAAATAGAGCAGGCAGTGCAGCATGCTGAAAAGCAAGTTCGGTCCAGGCCATTGCAGGAGCTGCCACAGGAATGGGAGGGGCAGGAATTGGAGGGGCAGGAACAGGAGGGTCAAAAACAGGAGGGGCATTAAAATAATATGGGAAAGCTGCATTGTGTAAAGGAGCAACAACAGGCTGAGGTGGAGCAGCATGACTTGAGCCTCTTCCCCTTCCTCTTCCCCTCCCTCTGCCCCTGCCTCTTGCAATCTGTGGAAGGGGAGGAAGTGCCGCTAGCTGCTGTGCCAAATGAGGAGGAAGGTGATTGTATTGAGGAGGTGGGGGTGGAGGGGCAAGAAAAGGATCAGTGTCATTCCCAATCAGCAAACCACCATAGGGTGGTGGCACTGGCAGCAAAGGCTGGGCAATGCCCATCGTGCGAGCATGGTGTGGAGTCCGGTGGCAAGTAGGGCTATCCAAGATCCGTTGGTCCCATTCATTTTGCTGTGTGGCCATCTGGGCACATCGAGGAGAGTTGGGCAGAGTTGGGTCCATGGGAATCGGGGAGCTCTCTTACAGCAATAGAGGATGTGAGATCCTTGCAGGAGGCTGTGAAATCGGTGCAAACAGTGGCAGTTGATAGTGGAGTGACTTCCAAAAATGGAAGGGGAGGCAACTGCAAACCCGCCAGCCCAATCTCCCTGCACACTGTGCTCTGAGAGAGGTCCAAAAAACAACTGGCAGACACTCTTTTTGTTGAAAAAAGAGAAGCCAGGGAGGTAGGACTTCACAGAGCTTCACCTTGGTCTACAGATACCCCAAGAATGCAAAAACAACCCCACTGGAAAAGAGCCCAGAGCCAGAAAGAGAGCAGAAAAGGTAGAAGTGGCCAAAAATCAGCCGAAAATTTGGTTTCTACACTTGGTAATCATATTTGTCATCAGGCCAAAAATCAGCCGAAAATATTGATGCTACACAAAGTTATTATATTTGTCATCATGGCAACACCCAGTAATCAAAATATATTTGTCATCAGGCCCCCACCAAAAAAATTAGCTGAAAATTTTGATCCCACAATGTAGCCAAAAAGTTTAAATTTATCATCATGGCAACACCCAGTAATTAAATTATATTTGTCATCAGGCCCAATAAAAAAAAAATTACCTGAAATTTTTGATCCCCCCAATGTAGCCGAAAATGTTGTTCCTGCATTCTATTATATTGTAGCCAAAATTGATGTCATTAGTTATTATATTTGTGATCCGGCCCCAAATTAGCCGAAAATTTTTGTTATCATTTGTTCTCACCTTTCACTTATATTTGTCATCATGGTCTCATGACCCTCGGAGTTGGTCATCACTCTCCCAGCCACTCAGAGCAACTCCCATGGCCTCTTCACCCCCCTGGCCTCTTCATCTCCCACGGCCTCTTCACTTCCCACGGCCTAGTCACCTGACCATCCTCCTTTTATTATTGACAAGGTTTTTAAATGTGCCTTCGGCACACGTGGTTCACTGTGTTCATTATGAACACTTCACTGCATTTTATTCATGGATGCACAGCTTTTTATTTGACTTTTAGATGGTACGCAACTCTTCAGTTGACTTGGGACCGTTGGCCCCAAGTCAATGTGGGGGGGTTGTGGTGTTTATCCCCTTCCCCATCCCCATCCCCATCTCCACCTACCCCATCTCCATCTCCATCTCCTTCCCCTTCCCCTTCCCCATGCCCATGCCCACCTACTCCATCCCTGTCCCCATCCCCATCCCCTTCCCCATACCCATGCCCACCTACTCCATTCCCGTTCCCATGCCCATCTACCCCATCCCCATCACATGTCCACCTACCCCATCCCCTCCCCCATCCCATGCCTACCTACCCCATCCTCTCCCCCATCTCCCCCATCCCCTCCTCCATCTCCCCCATCCCCTCCCCCATCTCCCTCATCCCCCTCTCCCCCATCCCCTTTCTCTCCTCCCCTTTCCCCCCCTCCCCTCCCTCCTCTCCCCTCTCCCCCATCCCTTTCCTCTCCCCCCCTCTCCCCCCCTCCCCTCCCCCCTCCCCTCTCCCCTCACCCCCTTATGCACCCTCCCCCCTCACCCCCTTATGCACCCTCCATTCTCCCCCCCTCCTCTCTCTCATCTCTCTCCCCCTTCTTCCTCACCCCCTCCTCTCACCCCCCCCCTCTCACCTTCTCCCACTCTCTTATCCTCACCTACTCTCCACTTTCTCACTCCCTCCCCTCCTCTCTTCCTCACTCCCTCACCCCCTCACTCCCTCCCCCCCTCACTACTTCACCCCCTCCCCCCTCTCCATCCATCCTCCTCCTCCCCTCCCCCCCTCCCCTACTCCCTCACCCCCTCACTACTTCACCCCCTCACTCCTCTCCATCATCCTCCTCCTCTCCTCTCCTCCCTCCCTTACTCCCTCACCCCCTCACTACTTCACCCCCTCACCCCTGCTCACCTCCCTCTCCTCTCTTTAAATTTTGTAAAAAATCTCCAACTTCACTTTGTCAGTAAGTATTAAAGTAATATTTATTGACTTTACATTATAACGAACTCAATGTATAACTTGTTAGTAAGTCTGCATAATGACTTTGTATTGAACTAATTGTTATTGACTTGACTTCATAATGGTAACTGTAATTTTATTTTATATCAAATGCCTTATTTCGAAGATCATTTTACAGACTTATTTTTTACAGACTTCATAATGAGCTCATTTGTAACTGTTATTTTACTGACTTTACTTTGTAACGAACTCAATTTTTAAACTTACTGTATTCAAGTAATTTTTATTTCCTTTACTTCATAATGAACTCAATTGTAACTCTTATATTTTACTGATTTAACGTTGTCCTGAACTCAATTTCCAATTCAAACTTATTTCAATACTGACCTGACTTTGTAATGACCTCACTTATAGAATTGCAAATGACATTTTATTGATCCACTTGTTACTGACTAATACAGAGATGTGTCTAAATCACTTTATTTGGGTCATGTGCCGAGGTCATGATCAGGTTTTTGCATTTTGTTCAGCCCGCGAGGTTCACTTAGTCAGCTTTCACAGCATAGTAAATGGAATGACGGTTGCTCCTCAGTCAAATTTTATTTAGCAAACACTGCAATATAGCACCTTACATGCCATGCAGACATTATTCTACGTAGCCAATGAGCCCAGAGCCAAAAAAAAAAGTTCGAGGTGGCGAAAAATTAGCCAGAAAAAAAGTTCCCACCTTTGAGTTATATTTGTCATACTTTCTCACCATTTTCACTTTCCCACACCTCTGCAGAGTCTCACGGCATGATGCCATTCCCACCCCTGCGGAGTTTGTCATCCATTTACCCACGCCACAGTCACGTGACCGATCTCGCTTTATTATTGACAAGGTTTTTAAATGTGCCTTCGGCACACGTGGTTCACTGTGTTCATTATGAACACCTCACTGGATTTTATTCATGGATGCACAGCATTTTATTTGACTTTTAGATGGTACACAACTCTTCAGTTGACTTGGGACCGTTGGCCCCAAGTCAACGTGGGGGGGTTGTGGTGTTTATCCCCTTCCCCATCCCCATCCCCATCTCCACCTACCCCATCTCCATCTCCATCTCCTTCCCCTTCCCCTTCCCCATGCCCATGCCCACCTACTTCATCCCTGTCCCCATCCCCTTCCCCTTCCCCATACCCATGCCCACCTACTCCATTCCCATTCCCATGCCCACCTACCCCATCCCCATCACATGTCCACCTACCCCATCCCCTCCCCCATCTCCCCCATCCCCTCCTCCATCTCCCCCATCCCCTCCCCCATTTCCCTCCTCTTCCCTCTCCCCCATCCCCTTCCTCTCCCCCCCTCTCCCCCCCTCCCCTCCCCCCTCCCCTCTCCCCTCACCCCCTTATGCACCCTCCCCCCTCACCCCTTATTCACCCTCCATTCTCCCCCCCTCCTCTCTCTCATTTCTCTCCCCCTTCTTCCTCACCCCCTCCTCTCACCCCCCCCTCTCACCTTCTCCCACTCTCTTATCCTCACCCACTCTCCACTTTGCCTCTCATTTCCCATTCCCCCCTTCACTCCCTCCCCCTCACACCTGATCACATCCCTATCCTCTCTTTAAATTTTATAAAAAATCTCTAACTTCACTTTGTCTCCCTTCTCCCACTCTCTTATCCTCACCCACTCTCCACTTTTCCTCTCATTTCCCATTCTCCCCTTCACTCCCTCCCCTCCTCTCTCCCTCTCTCCCTCACCCTCTCACTCCCTCCCCCCCTCACTACTTCACCCCCTCCCCCCTCTCCATCCATCCTCCTCCTCCCCTCTCCCCCCTCCCCTACTCCCTCATCCCCTCACTACTTCACCCCCTCACCCTCTCACTACTTCACCCCCTCATCCCTGCTCTCCTCCCTCTCCAGTCTTTAAATTTTGTAAAAAATCTCTAACTTCACTTTGTCTCCCTTCTCCCACTCTTTTATCCTCACCCACTCTCCACTTTTCCTCTCATTTCCCATTCCCCCCTTCACTCCCTCCCCTCCTCTCTCCCTCTCTCCCTCACCCCCTCACTCCCTCCCCCCCTCACTACTTCACCCCTTCCCCCTCTAACTACTTCACCCCCTCACCCCTCTCCATCATCCTCCTCCTCTCCTCTCCTCACTACTTCACCCCCTCACCCTCTCACTACTTCACCCCCTCACCCCTGCTCTCCTCCCTCTCCTCTCTTTAAATTTTGTAAAAAATCTCCAACTTCACTTTGTCAGTATTAAAGTAATATTTATTGACTTTACATTATAACGAACTCAAATTATAACTTGTTAGTAAGTCTGCATAATGACTTTGTATTGAACTAATTGTTATTGACTTGACTTCATAATGGTAACTGTAATTTTATTTTACATCAAATGCCTTATTTCGAAGATCATTTTACAGACTTATTTTTTACTGACTCATTTTCAAACTTGACTCATTTCTAGACTAATTTTCATAGACTTTACTTCATAATGAACTCATTTGTAACTGTTATTTTACTGACTTTACTTTGTAACGAACTCAATTTTTAAACTTACTGTATTCAAGTAATTTTTATTTCCTTTACTTCATAATGAACTCAATTGTAACTCTTATATTTTATTGATTTAACTTTGTCCTGAACTCAATTTTCAATTCAAACTTATTTCAATACTGACCTGACTTTGTAATGACCTCATTTATAAATTGTAACCATATTTTATTGAGCCAACCAACTTGCTACTGACTAATACAGTGATGTGTCTAAATCATTTTATTTGGGTCATGTGCCAAGGTCATGATCAGGTTTTTGCATTTTGTTCAGCCCGCGAGGTTCGCTTAGTCAGCTTTCACAGCATAGTAAATGGAATGACGGTTGCTCCTCAGTCAAATTATATTTAGCAAACACTGCAATATAGCACCTTACATGCCATGCAGACATTATTCTACATAGCCAATGAACCCAGAGCCAAAAAAAAAAGTTCGAGGTGGCGAAAAATTAGCCAGAAAAAAAGTTCCCACCTTTGAGTTATATTTGTCATACTTTCTCACCATTCTCCCATTCCCACACCTCTGCAGAGTCTCACGGCGTGATGCCATTCCCACCCCTGTGGAGTTTGTCATCCATTTACCCACGCCACCTTCACGTGACCGATCTCGCTTTATTATGGATTTTGGTGAAATAAAATAAAATAAAATAGAATAAAAATAGTATTATGTAACAGGCATGTTAGGAGACTGTTTCCTAACATTACCCCTCTTTTATGCCTTGACTTTCAGGCAAGAAAATATTGCATCTGTCCCCTCTGTGAAATTTTGGTAAGGCCAGAAATTCATTCCCTCATACACTATTCTAGCAATGCGACACGGAGCATTTGGATTACATTTAAAGAATTGGGCGATTGCTTTACGTGCTCGCTTACAATTCTCCTTGAGTTCCCATGAATTATTTTCATCAGTGTAGTTCTTCCACTTGATTAAGAACTCCAATTTATCTCATTGAAGACATGGGTCCAAAACCTTATCTACAATATATTCTGGAGCATTTTCTACCATTATTGGAGGCTGTGGAGTAGTTTGTTGACTGGGAATAGTGGGTGGGCAATAAGGGCATAAACGGAAAATGTTAATTTCAGGATCAATGTTGAATGACTGAGGTAATTTTAACACTATCGCATTGGGTAAAATTATTTTAGAAATCGGATATGGACCAACTTGCTTCTCCGTAAGCTTTCTTGAAGGTCGTGGAATATTCAGATCCTTGGTACTTAGCCATACCAAGTCACCAACTTTATACTCTGGAGCAACAGCTCGATTATGATCCATGTGTTGCATCATGTCATCTCATGCTTTCATCAATGCTGCCTCTGCTTCCTCCTGCATCTTTCACATTTTTAACACAAAATCCTCCACTAATTGTACCTTGACTTTCCTTCAAGGTTTTACTCTCATTCTGGGATGATACCCATAATTAGCAAAGAAGGGTGACATGCGAGTAGCCAAATGGAATTTAATATTGTGGGAAAATTTTGCAATTGCCAATAATTCAGGCCAGTCAGTTTGTCAGTGATTGACAAACATGCATAGGTACTGCTCCAACTCCTGATTCATTCTCTCTGTCTGCCCATTGGTTTGTGGGTGATATGCCTTAGATAATTTGGTTTGAATCCCCAATATGTATGTTATTGAATTCTTGCATAAATCCAGAAGCAAATTGTGATCCACAATCGGAAATGACCATATCAGGTAATCTATGTAACCACCATACCTGATTTAGATAGAGGCATGCCAAGCCCAACAATGAGGTTTCTGCAGTAGTAGGAATAATATAGACTTCCTTTGTGAAGCAGTCGCATACTACAAATATTACATTATATCCTTGAGCTTCAGGTAATCCTGTGATAAAGTCCACAGATATATTCCACCATGGCGCTTTAGGTATAGGGTTCGGCACAGGCTTTTCTGGAAATTTCTTTCCCCTCATGCATGTATCACATCCATCCACATATCCCAATACATACTTTGAAATTCAAGGCCACCAATAAGTTCTCATCACCAACTCCAATGTCTTCCATCTTCCTGGATGTCTAGCAGCTGGTGTATTATGATGTAACCAGATGATCTCCCTTCATAAATCTTGATTCTTTGGTTCATATACCTTTCCTCTGAACAACACTAACCCTTGTTCTTCAATCCATTCATCTCCTTTAATATTACCTTTCTTCTCTCTCCTCAAAGCTTTCACAGCTTCCACCACTTCATCATTCATCTCTGAACATTGCCTAATTGTAGACAACATTTCCATCTCTGAGCTATCCACCAATAAATGCCCTTGACACATAGCACAAATACAAAAGTATTTAGGTTTGAGTAGGGTAATATTTTTATTGTTTTCCTTCACCCCCCTTTTATGATCTGTACGTCTGAATAATGCATCTGCTTTCTTCATCAAGCTTCCCACTTTATAGACCAAGTGAAAATTAAAGCGCGATAGAAATAATGCCCAATGTGCTTGTCGACAGTTAAGCTTTTTAGCAGACATGAAGTACTGCAGGTTTTGATGGTCTGTCCAGATTTCCATCTGATGCACACATCCCTCCAAATAATGTCTCTATGCTTCCAATGTTCATATTATTCCCAACTTCTCTTTATCATGCACATCGTAATTCCTCTCCATATCATTCAATCCTTGAGACAAATATGCACAAGGATGCCATTTGGCATTTTTACATAGCATTGATAATACTGCTCCAGTAGCAAAGTCTGATGCATCTGATTCCACTTGTAAAGGACATGTGAAATCTACTAGGACAAATATTGGTTCTTTCACAAACTTCTTCTTCAACTCCTCAAATGCTGTCTGCTGTTGTTCTCCCCATCTCCACACTACTCCCTTTCATGTAAGGTTATGTAATGGTGTGGCAATTTTGGAAAAATTATGCACAAAGCGACGATAAAAATTAGAGAGTCCCAAGAAAGCCTAAACTTCCTTGATATGGGTAGGCATGGTGATAGGTCCACTGCATGCTCTAAGGTCTGAGCAAAGTTTCCAATCGTATTGACACACTATGACAGACCTTCTGAACCACTACAAACATTATGAAATCGACTTTGAACTATTTTTGACTTATTTCGCACTATTTTGGATGACTTTGAACTATTTTGAATGCTTTTGAACCATTTTGCAACATTTCGAATGACTTTGCAATACTTCGAACAACTTCAGCTGCCATATAGCTGTCCTCAAACACTTTCGATATACGATGCTTAGCCAGAGTAAGCTATTTAGTCGCATATCGAGCACTACCAGACACGAGGAGAGATTACAAGAGAGTTAGAATGCGATGAGTGCAGTTTTTATGTTTCATGATATATTAAATCAATAGGACAAGAACTCTTACTATACTGGGACAAAGTACATTTCCATTATTGTCATTTCTCATTTGTTTTACAATTTACAAAGTCCTTTATTGTTGCACATATTGCCCTTTATTGTATTCCCCTTTTTGATACTATCTCTTCAAAATGTATATAAACTTGTACTATAAGAGAGAACCGGTTACCCTCTCCACTATAGTCGGATTTAAGAGCAATTCTCTTGAGTCTTACCTCACGTCGTACCACTAAGTTCTGCGAAATATCGCAAACTTCCTTGAACTTTCGTATTCGTTCTCAACTCGTCATCGCCTATCGTCACTAAAAAACCCAGCTCATAATGGCTATATTCATTTGTCAAAACATATATTGATGCCAGTCAAATACCTTTGAACCCCCTCAAACTCACCCAAACAACTTCGAACACATTCGAATTTATTTCGAACTACTTCGCACATCTTCGAACCAATTTCAAACATTTTCAAACATCTTCGTATGCTTTCAAAAGGCTATTCATCACATCTTTACCATTTCGCATCACTAAAACAACATTTTGGTATTAGCGGTGATATTTAGTACCACCTCGCACCCTTCCTCTAGCCTGAGTTATACTACAAAAGGCTTTTAATGGGTTTTTTCTAGGTTTCCAGGTCGAGTATCATCATTTTGGAGCCCACCGCGAGGAGTTTCTAAATCATTTCATCGCCTAATCCACCTTGAATCTCTTGGCTTAGGCCAACACAAGCTCGAAACCTTAGAATCGAGACTCACCAGGCCTTTGAATCTCTTGAACAATCGGGGGATATTTTAATACTTGTCTCTGATGCTGAATCCACACATCGTCGTCTGTTCCCTTCACCTATTTCCTCATCTATAACTTCATCTTCCTCTTCTTCATCCTCTACTACATCATTTATTATTCCAGCTACTTCAACACATCTACCATCCTTCGCTCAGGTTCTAACTCCTCAAATCAGTACATCTATGGCCACCCAAGCAACAATGCCAGCTCGAGGACATTCCACAGCACCCAAATTCGACCCCACTCAACCTCGAGAGCTACGTTGATACTTTAACGAGCTCAAAATACTTTTCATCGACTGTAATGTTATGGATCCCGAACTTATGAAGAAGCACACCTGTCGATATGTCGATATTGATACGTCCGAACTCTGGGAATCAATTCCCGAATATGAAACCGGGACTTCGTTTTACGATTTTCACATCGCAATCCACAGACTATATCCTGGTTCCGAAGATGATCGAAAATGGTCGATTTCAGACATGGACAAACTCGTTGGCAAACAACTTCGGATGGGTATCTATAATGCGAGCGATTCAGGATTATATTACAGGTCTTTCTACAACATTACAAAGTTCCTACTCTCTAAAGGCCGAATTTCGGAGGCAGAACAAAGTAGAGCATTCGTTCAAGGTTTTCAACTGGATTTATGGTCACGAATTGCATGATGACTCGAACTTAAATTTCCCGACCACTATCCAGATGACGCCTACCCACTTGACGACATTCATGCAGCAGCGAAATTTGTTTTAGCAGGGTCAATTAGCTTGAATTCAGCATCATTATAGTCTTCAGAAACATCGGTATCGACTTCGACATCTTCGACACAGATTAAATCGGAAGACTTATCGGCGATCCTCGAAAAATTTGCAACCATACTCTTCATGGCTTTAGCAGGCTCGAAATCCACTAACCCTCCTCAAACTACCAGTGGATTTCGCTCAGACCAGCTTGAAAACTTAGCTTGTGTCTTTTGTTGACTCACAGGTCATTTCATTAGCGACTGCTTGGTTTGCCAAGCCTATATCAATGAAGGAAAGTGTAAAAAGAACAACGAAGGAAAAATTGTGCTTCCAAATGGATGGTTCACCCCTCGAAACATTCCTGGTCGCTTTATCAAAGACAGAATTGACGAATGGACTCGACGAAATCCTTCGAACACAACTGCATCATTGCTCATGTACAACATCGCATCCTCAATGGCTACTTTGACACCGCCTAGGGGCATTTACCAGGTTTCCAAACAATCTGCGACACCTGAAGATCGCATCACAAAACTCGAACAAGAGATATATGCTTTGCAAAGTGGTAGGATTTTTCTAAAACTAATTCGGGCATACCAACAGTCCCCGTCTCTCGACCTTCAGTTTCGCCAAACACTGCGGCAGTTGAACAATCAGCTCCCCATGTACCAGCATCATCCATCTCGTCTATGGCAACAAACCTACCAACCTCGACTTCGGCATCATCTTTGACTTTGAAAACAACTTCGCAGCCCATCATTCATCCTTATGCCACTGCAAAAGAAAATTTGTACCTACCACCACACAAACGAAGCTTTGGATCAACTGTGAAAGGTAAAGCCAAAGATGGTCCTTCGCACTATACCCAAGCCCCAATTCAAAAGGATAAAATCATGGAAGATGTTTTCGCTCGTTTAATGAAAATGCCAATTATCACACTAACACCTGAGGAATTGTTGGCTCTATCACCCGAAGTTCATACAAAATGGAAGGAACAGGTCACTCCACATCGAATTCAGCAGTCCGAAGGGAATAACACCACGAATCTGCTTAACAATGAGATTTTCATGATTGATGACCCATTCGAAACTTATATTAACAGTCTTCGACCTGGCAATATTCCAGAACCCTTTATCACAGCGAAGGAATCCCATTCAATTAGGTCGATTATTATGAATGTCAACAGAAGGAATCCAGTGGAAAGTGTGGTAGACCCCGGTTCTTTGATTATCGCAATGTCCAAAGAAGTTTGCCACGAACTTGGCCTTGCTTATGATCCTTCAATCCACATCCCACTCCAATCGGCTAACGGAGGCATTGACGAAAGTTTGGGTTTAGCACGAAATGTGCCTTGTGAAGTGGGGAGTATCACGCTGTTCATGCAAATTCACATAATTCGTGACCCAGCCTATGATATCTTACTCGGTCGACCATTCGATGTACTCACCGAAAGCACCATCAAAAACTACAGGAACGAAGCCCAGACAATTGCGATATACAATCCTAATTCGATACGATCGTGTGCTATCCCCACAATTCCCCATTCTAATCAATGTCAAAAGGATTTTTGCAACTAGAGGACAAAATTTCGGACATTGACCAGTGCGCTTTCGTTATCTTATTCGATCCCTCTAATTTATCTATCAATATCGAATGCACTGTGAATATTCCCAATATGGAGTCCTCGAACTCCTCGAAATCTGTTTCTTATTCTTCGATCCTTGCGACTTTATATTTAACAGCCAGTCACCAATACGAAACATATTTATCGACCTTGAAGGCAATGTCTACACCTTCTAAGCCTATTATCGACTCCTCATATCCAACTTTCGTGGCATCGAAAAAGAAATACAAACCTGTCACACAAAAAATTTGCCCAGTTATTACCGAGCTACCAACCGATTTTGCATTATTTGAACAATTACTGGCGACCCTCTCAAAAACATGCCAAAATTAAATCCTTATCCACTGTCGTTTATCCCCACTTCACGATATACACTCGAACGTAAAGCTATTATTGACAAGAATCATCCTGGTGATTTCCTATGGCCAGAGGAACGAAATCTTATGCATGATTTTATTCGAAATCAGGAAACAGCTTTTGCATGGACAGAACAAGAGTGAGGAAGTTTTCGCTCTGACTTTTTTCCTTCTATAGAGTTCCCTGTCGTTCCTCACACTCCATGGGTTGAGCGAAACATTCCCATACCTCCAGGTTTGTACAAACAGATATGCGAAATACTGAAAAAAAAGATAGAGGCAGGAGTATACGAACTATCGAACTCTTTGTACCAATCATGATGGTTTTGCATTGTGAAAAAGGATGCGAAATCACTTCGAATTGTCCACAGTCTCGAACCACTTAACCAAGTAATGATCCAGCTCTCAGGAGTCGTACCAATACCTGAACATTTAGCAGAACAATTTGGGGGATGATCATGCGGAGGAATGTTGGATCTCTATGTGGCATTTGACAAAAGGAAAGTCGCAGAATCATCTTGCGATCTGACAACATTTCAGACACTGTTTGGAGCACTTCGCATCATTACCCTACCCATGGGTTGGACAAATTCTGTCCCTATCTTACACAACGACGTGACATTTATTCTACAGCCCGAAATTCCTCATATCACCATTCCTTATATCGACGACACACTGGTTAAGGGTCCAAAATCAGAATATAGAACAATCAGTGGATCCTACGAAATGATTCCGGAGAATCCAGCTATTCGACGCTTTGTCTGGGAGCATTTCGAAAATTTAAATTGGATAGTCCAGCATATGAAGTATTGCGGAGGAACATTTTCAGGTCTGAAGCTCTATCTTTGCATCCCCAAAATAATTGTTTTAGGGCATCGATGCAATATTGAAGGTCATATGGCCGATCCTACTCGAATCGCCGCTGTTAGCAAGTGGGGACCATGTCGAAGCCTCACCGAAGTCAAAGCGTTCCTAGGAACCATTGGAGTTTGTCATATATTTATCTGAAATTTTGCTCAATGAGCTGCAGCAGTGATACAACTCACTCGAAAAGATGTTCCTTTCAAATTCGGAGCAGAACAAATAGCAGCCCAACAAGATTTGAAAGCAGCTCTAATCAATTCCCCAGTGATTCGAGCAATCGATTACTCATCTCTAGCCCCGGTTATTCTATCGGTCGATACTTCGAACATTGCTATTGGTTTCTTTCTCGCTCAGTGCGATCCCAAAAACCCTTGAAAACGATATTATAGCCAATTCGGATCGATTACACTTAACGACCATGAATCCAGATTTTCACAACCCAAACTCGAACTTTACAGTCTATATCGCTCTCGGAGCACTATTCTGTTACGATGGAGGAAGTGGAAGATGAGGATATGCCAAACAGGGAAGTTCCAGTCATGACAAGTAAAGAAGAACAGAAGCAGACCTTTAGGGAAATTCATGGAGGACAGTCATGGGATAAAAATGTGGAGAAAGTGGAGAAGCCAGTGGAGGAGTGGGTGCTGAAAGCCTACCATAAATATTTGTCAGTTTTTCAGAAGAAGGAATCGGAGCAGATGTCAGTGCAAAAGCCATGGGATCATGCTATTGAGATGAAGCCAGGATTTGTGCCAAAGAAGTCAAAAGTCTATCCGTTATCTCCGAAGGAACAAGAAGAAGTAGATGCATTCCTTAATGAATAGTTGTGCAAAGGATACATACGATCTTTGAAATCACTGCAGACATCACCGGTATTCTTTGTACCAAAAAAAGATCAGAGGAAGAGGATGTGTACAGATTATAGGTATTTGAATGAGTGGACAGTGAAGAATGCATTGATAGGTCCACTATGCTCTTTAAAGCCTGGAGAAGCATTTCCACTCGTATGGAGACATTATGACATGCACTCCGAAGTACTAACAATGCCATGACATCGACTTCGAACCATTTTCACACGATTTCACACTATTTCGGACAACTTCGAGCTACTTTGAATTATTTCGCGACATTTAGAAGAACTTCGCAGTACTTCGAACAACTTTGGCGGCTGTATAGTTGTCCTCAAACACTTTCGATACACGTTGTACATTCAGAATAAGCCAACTCGCCGCATATCAAGCACTACTGGACACGAGGAGAGAGTACAAGAGAGTTAGAATGCGATAAGTGCATTTTTGTGTTTCATTGAAGTACTTTTACTATATGGGAACACTATATGTTTCATCATTTATCATTTCTCATTTATTTTTGATCTACAAAGTCCTCATTGTATGATATATTTGCCTCATGTTTTACACATGTTCTTATTTCCTTTTTAGTACTATCTCTTCATTTTGTATATAGACTTGTATTAGTTAGTTAGAAAGAGAATAGAACAACGGGGAACAGCCCAAGTTACCCTCACAGTTATTGTCTGACTTAAGAGCCATTCTCTTGAGTCTTAGTTCGTGTTGTATCTCTAAGTTCTGCGAAATATTGCGAACTTCTTCTAAAAACTATCGTATTTGCTCTCCATTTTATTGCCCATTGCCTATCACTATTCAACAAACATTTCACATTTGTTAAACTTGCCTTTCGATACACCTCGAACCCCTCCAAACTTATTCGAACTATTTTGTGCATCTTCGAACTTATTCGAACCACTTTGCATGCCTTTGAACCTTTTTCAAACTCTTTTGGACATATTCGTATGCCTATAAAGACTATTCGCACCATCCCTTATTATTTCGCATCGCTAAAAACATCATTTTGGTCTCAGTGGTGATATTTAGTACCACCTCGCACCCTTCCTCTGGCCTGTGTTATACCATCCGAAGCCATTAGTAGGTTTTGTTTGGGTTTCCGGGTTGAGTATCATCAGTGTACCCTTTGCCATTGACATCAGAGATAATTGACAAGGTGGGAAAGACCAAGGTCTTTACAAAATTGGATTTATGCTGGGGGTACAACAATGTACAAATAAAGAAAGGAGATGAGTGGAAGGCAGCATTTGCCATGTGTCAAGGATCCTTCGAGCTGCTAGTCATGTTTTTTTGGATGACCAATAGTCCCCCACCTTTCCAAAATATGATGAACAACATTTTCAAGGAAGTGATAGACAAAGGTGTGGTGATAATATTTATTGATGACATTTTGATATTCACAGAGAATGAAGAAAATCATGAGGCGATAGTGCAGGAGGTGTTGAAGAGATTGGCAGAGAATGATTTATTCGTTAAACCGGAGAAGTGTGTATTTGGAGCAAGCGAGATTGAGTTCTTGGGATTAAAGATTTGTCCTGAGGGAATCAAGATGGATCCTATCAAGGTACAGGCAATTGTTGATTGGCCCATTGATGATACTCGACCTGGAAACCTAGAAAAAACCTGTTAAAAGCCTTTTGTAGTGTAACTCAGGCTAGAGGAAGGGTGCGAGGTGGTACTAAATATCACTGCTAATACCAAAACGTTGTTTTAGTGATGCGAAATGGTAAAGATGTGACGAATAGCCTTTTGAAAGCATACAAAGATGTTTGAAAATGTTCAAAATTGGTTCGAAGATGTGCAAAGTAGTCCAAAATAAGTTTGAATGTGTTCAAAGTTGTTCGGGTGAGTTCGAGGGGGTTCAAAGGTATTTGAATGGCGTTGATATATGTTTTGACAAACGAATATAGCCGTTATGAGCTGGCTTTTTTAGTGACGATAGGCGATGACGAGTTGAGAACGAATATGAAAGTTCGAGGAAGTTCGCGATATTTTGCAGAACTTAATGGTACGACGCGAGGTAAGACTCAAGAGAATTGCTCTTAAATCCAACTATAGTGGAGAGAATAACCAGTTCTCTCTTGTTCTATGTAAATAGTACAAGTTTATATACATTTTGAAGAGATAGTACCAAAAAGGGGAATACAATAAAGGGCAATATGTGCAACAATAAAGGACTTTGTAAATTGTAAAAACAAATGAGAAATAACAATAATTGAAATGTACTTTGTCCCAGTATAGTAAGAGTTCTTGTCCTATTGATTTAATATATCATGAAACATAAAAACCGCACTTATCGCATTCTAACTCTCTTGTAATTTCTCCTCGTGTCCGGTAGTGCTCGATATGCGACTGAATTGCTTACTCCGGTTAAGCATCATGTATCGAAAGTGTTTGAGGACAGCTATACGGCGGCCGAAGTTGTTCGAAGTATTGCGAAGTCATTCGAAATGGCGCAAAATGGTTCGAAAGCATTCAAAATAGTTCGAAGTTGTCCGAAATAGTGCGAAATAAGTCAAAAATAGTTCAAAGTCGATTTCATAATGTTTGTAGTGGTTCAGAAGGTCTGTCATAGTGTGTCAATACGATTGGAAACTTTGCTCAGACCTTAGAGTGCGCAGTGGACCTATCAGCACGTACGTATTGATGCATGTAAATAGAAAATTTTCATGCTGACAAATAATATGTATATAGGTGTTTTATAGTGTATTTTGGTGAAATAAAATAAAATAAAAATAGTATTATGTAATAGGTATGTTAGGAGACTGTTTCCTAACAATATATCTCTATAAATAGAATGTGTAACATCACTTACCGAAATGATTTGTGGATTACTAGAAGGAAATTCTGAATATATCACTATTTTGTCAGGATGTAACCCTTCTGGCCATGAAGGTAACACATATTCAAGATCAGGCTCCAGTTTTTGACCCTCAACAACAAGAAAGGGGGGTGCATTATCAGATGAAAGATGATGATGGACAATGTTAACAAGGGCGTTGAGTTTAGCAGACACCATCTCTTTCCACTCTTCAGTAGTTTTGGCTCAACCCATTCATGGTGACCGGGATTGCAACTGGGGTGTAGCAGAGCACGATGGGTTTCTAAATAGAAATTTTGCAGGAATAATCAGTTCAAGCAAAATAAACATGGTGATGGGCATAGTGGATGCCCGCATGAGCACAGACTTAGAAGCACAACAATATGTAATGTATTGCTGGAGTGAATGGGGGCATCTCAGATGCCTGGGAGTGTGCAGAGCACTAATCAATATTACAGAGTTATTTTGCACTCTGTTGCCTGTGTGGGCATCCTGGATGGTTGAAAGAATTGGACAACAATGATGCCTACTTGAGAACTTTCAAGGCAGGTGCCAGCATTTGGGAATTTCAGAAGTTTGCTTGCAAGCTATTCCATATTATCTTTCTCCCAATCATATAAGTCAAGGAGGACTCAAAAATCAAATTTCCTTCATTGTCTGTGGAATTACCCGTGTGATGCATCACTTTATGTCGAAAAATTTCCCAGATCATTGTAATCCACTTTGAAGTGACAACTTGCTGCTGTAATTCAATATCGGTTGGAGCAGAACCTGCAAGAACACCTCGAACAATAGTTTCTGCTTGAGATTGACCATCCTCATCTCCAGCCTTTCGGTCATAAGCACATGCCTGATTTAGATTCTGTTTCATATCTGTAAATTGTGAATTGTCGGCGGTCTTGAAAATGTCTAGGACATGGCCCAGATTCCAAATATCCTAAAGGTTTTGCTAAATGTTGAGTGATCAGATGTTGTATGGGCCTGGATGCTTACCAAGGCACTCATTGTGATAGGAGTAGCTATCATTGTGATACTCAAAGATGACTCTCTCACCACTGGAAGAATAGCATGGTAGTGCTTATGTTAACTTTGTGCAAAGTGGAATTCATTGCAGCCAAAGACTAACCATTCTTCACCATAAACTGTTGTCTTCTTGTTGTTACCTGTCTTCAACCATGCAGTTGGTACAGCAGTGCAAGGATCATCGGCAGTGTAATGCCATGAATGCACACCATCACTTTCAATTGCCTGTCAGTAAGGATTATTAGTACTGTGAATGCCGAAATAAAAGGATATCATCATTGTTGCAGCTGCTACTACAATCTGTCATGAAACATCATGCTTGCTAGCTGACCAGACTTGAGTCCACCAGTCTTGACACTTTTCCCAAGTGCCCATGTAAGGTAGAAGGTTGAATGATTTTGGATGAAGGTAGCGCCAAAGCTCATTCATGAATTGAATTTTAAGCGACTTGGGGATGGTAATCAAAATGGGCTGTATGGGGATGTTGCCATTTTTTCCCTGCCATTTTAGTTCCACTTTGATTGCTCATGTCAGTGACACATATGCAAAAATAGTGACTATTTACCAAAGGCACCAGGAAACTTGCCATTTTTGTTATAATAGTCATGGAAGAATGTCAGAATAACCACAGCTCCAACAAGCTGGAGTGTTTTACTGATGCCTACCTCATCCATTAACATCAAAGGTTTACCTTTAAAACCCTGATGGATAATCTTGATGATGCCTACCAACTGGTGCCATCATAGAGTTAATAGACGAAGAGTATCTGCATGTAGTCAGGATCAGACCAATAATCATGCACATCAGGATCAATGTACTAATTGAAATCTGGAAGGGCAGAGCTGTTTGAGAGGCCAAGGATGGCCCATAGCTCATCCTTTGACTTATCTTTATACTCCTCAACCCCCTCCTCCCACTCCACAGGAGGTGCCCAGTCAAAATCCAACTCGGGTGCTTCTACATGCTCCTGATCTACCTGTAAGAGTCATTCATGAATTTCTAGTAAAAGTGATTGGATGTCACTGGTGGATGCAAGGTAAACAAGGGTATCGTGAATAGATTTCGGGAGACCTGCAAGTTGTTAGCAAGTGATATGAAGTTGAAAAATGACTGTACTCAAGTTCTATAGCACTCTTGCCCTTATCATCAAGCCCCAGAGCTTGCAACATCCCCTCAAGCTGAGCCCTTTTATCCATCATCAAGGTGAGTGATTCTTCATCCCCATATTTCTTGAGCACAACCATGAGTTTCTCCATCTTCTGTAAATAGGAGCAAATGGTAGGCACTGTTGGCTTCACCTGCAAATCTGAATATAATATGGTAAGTATCACATAGTACTGTAATAAACCACTGAACCTTTCCACATATCCTCCAACTCCCCCTTTGCAGTTTCTATCTTGGTTAGATCATGATCAATCGTTTTTCGGTATGCATTCCATAAATGAGTGACAAGGGTTTCTGTGAATCGCTGGGCCTTGAGTTTGATCATGTTAGGATTACCTGGGTTTACTTGGGCATTGATGCCAAATAAGTTGACAGTGATGGCAGGTATATGTGAGGAGACATTAGCCTCATCCTGCATTGGAAGCTAAATAAAGTTCCCATTTAGTATACTACTTAAATAAAAAATTTCTACTTACTTCTCAAGTGTTATCTTCAGCCATTATTATCCAGGGATTAACACCATGATCCTTCAATTGCTTTTCCACCAATCCAAGCAAACCCAATTTCTTCTAGTAATGTGTTATCTAAGCCCTCCAATAAACATGTCCTGCTTGATTTTCATCAGAAGTGCTCTTCATGAAGTATTGAATCTTCTTGGTGTCCATGATGGTTTGGAATTTATTGACAAATGAAATGAGGGCTTGATGATCCTTCTCTGGGATGGCTGCCGATGGGTGAACAAGCACATTGAACATAGGATCATATGGTGCAGCAGGAAGACCAGTGATCTTTTGCCATTCTGACCATGTCCAGACTGATGAATCCTGGTCAGGGCGCTTGGGATTCTTTTGGTCAAACAGAAGAAGAGACAGAGGGTGAGTATCAGTTGGCATGTGTGCTTTTTTGGTGACCACCAATGAATAAGAAGAGATGTTATATATATTTTGTGCAGCTGGAATTGCTGAAATACATTCCAATGCCTGATTGCATTTACATCTCCTGACTTTAGATGAAGTGGAGCATCACCATGAGGTGATTAGTCCTAGATATTGCAGAGGTTCATCCAACCAATTGGATTAATATTTATAGTGCTCATATAATGGCTGTGAAAACAAACAGGGGTGGGAAAATATAGGAAATAAAATGACCCAATGGCTTGAACCACAAGTTTACTCTGGCTCCATTAAATCTGTAATAATTCACATTGGACATATGACGCAGGGCTAAGTTTCTCATTGTATATCTAAGGTTCTGTGTACCTACAGGCCAAGTTTTGGGTCCAGCATCAGCAAGCATGGCATATTTGTAATGAACTATCCATGTTCTGATTTGGAGACAGTTAATTAGCAGGAAAGTATGCAGCAAGGAATCCATACCATGAGGTGTGGATGGTTTGGCATCCCCAATGTTCGCCATATGTCTGGCATGCCCCATCCCAAGTAAAGCAGCTCATGCTATTACAGGTGGCCCCAGCATGGAGGGGCAGAGAGAGCCCTTGTAGGTCCTAGTTCAGGTCGTCAAAATCCCAGGAGGTTGGGTAAGGATAGTCTGTAAAATGACAGAATGAAACTTCAGCAGGAAAAGGTGGGGAATGCATGGCCATGGGTAGTGATAAAAGAATCACATTGCCATAAACAGCTATGAGAGGAGACAGAGAGTAGCATAGGAGATTAACCAGAAAATATGAACCTGTAGTTGTAAAATAGGCAGATGATGATGATGAACCAAGGCCCACAATTCAAGAGTTTCAATGACTTGCCATAATCCAGATTGAGCAGCTCATGAGGTTTCCATGCTAAGGAATGTAATCTTTTCATAGGATGAATGATTGAGCATCAACATCATGGAAAGTTCAATGTGCTTCAGCTTTGGTAGCATTCTTGAAAGCAGTGACAGTTCTTTCTGAGCTTGATTTCCAAAGCCCAATTGTAATGGTCACAGGGTGCATGGCAGAAAAGTCTGAACTTCAATAAAGAATAGGGGGTGCATCTGGAAAATTAGTATGCACAAGTTCAAGGAGGGATCAAAGAGCATCGGAGGAAATGATCGCATTGTTGATGTCTGCTTACTGACATCCTCTTTACATTGTTGACTGCTTACTGACATCCTCTTTACAGATTGTTCAGCCTGGGCCAATCGTTCATGCTTGTGTACTGGGTTACTGGATGCAAACTTTGTTGCTGGTTTTGTATGAGGACTCCCAGATGGCTGCAGGCATGGCATGCTGCTGCAAGCCTCGAGCAATGCCTTAGTGCTGCATTGGGTGTCTGGGATGCCTGACACAACAATACACTCCAGTGTAAGCCACTTGCACTTAGAGAAAACCCCAGGCGTGTATCGGGTGTCCCACATGCCTGACTCAAAAATACACCAGTAATTATTGTTGTTAAAGGCTGAACCTGGTGGGGATAGAGCCTTGTTAAATACCAAGAATATTTGACCAGGGAGATACTCTCCATGGCAGGGGGTCATCTGGCCTTGCTAGGCTATCCATGCAGCCCACATCGAGATATTGACTGGCTCACAAAACAGCTCAAAGTTTGATCTGTTTTTTAAGCTGGTCAATATCATTTCAAAGACTAATTGGATAGCTTAGTGTTGGCAGAGGATCCCTTGGCTTTATGAATGTACCTACCTGGTCAAATATTTCCAGTATTTAATATAATTTATTTGAGGTGCTATGGCAATTTGTTTAAAATTGATCAGCTTAGCTGTTCACAATGTGTAAACAAGTGTAAACAAATGATGCACGAATGAAACGCAAATTTCAGAGGTTGCATTTCATTCATGCATCATTTGTTTACACTTGTTTACACTGCTGAATTCTATACTATCTTTAATGCATTAGGCGAGGGTTATGGGCTGGATATGGGCTAGGAAATTTAGCAGAAAAGTGCACCGTTTGAAAGAAGCCTGCATGACACAAAATAAGTCAGTTGCATATAAGTGTGCTAAGCACACCCATGAATGAGTCCCAGCAGCCTCGCAGTGCACTGTTTGGATGGCATTGACCCACACACAAAATATAAGATATTGAATGGCGCAGTTATATGAAATGTGCCACCTGAACATTATTCAATGGTGCACTTAATCATGACTTTATTAAATGTGCCAGTCAAACATCATTGACTGGTGCACATATTTAGTAAATGCCCTAGTGATTGCATGGCACAGTTGTTATTAAATGTGCCAGTTGAATGTTATTGAATAGTGAAGTTGTAACACAGGATCATAAATTACTCAAGGTGCCAGTGGAGCATCCTCAAAAGGCAAAAGTTGAAAGCCGGGGGAAGTAACTGAGGTCCATATGATGGAAGTTCACAAGTGGAGTGTTACATTGCATTCAAACAAAGTATGTATTCCAGTAGTGCTTACATGCCATAATCACATGGCACACATACATGGGTCTAATATGTTTGAATGGCAGTTACATGTGCAGTTCGACCCTGTTCCAATTGTGCTTACATGCATGTTTTGAACATCTTCGAATAGCACACATACACACTGTATGAACATGTTCGAATAACGGTTACATGAACAGTTTGAACCTCTTTGAAGCATGCTTACATGCACTGTTCAAACCTGTTCGAATGGTGCACATATGCACTATATGGATAACGGTTACATGCACCATTCAAACCTGTTCAAATCGTGCTTACATGTGCTGTTCGAACATGTTCGAATGGTGCACATATGCACTGTTTGAACCTATTCGAATAATGGTTACATGCACAGTTCAAACATGTTTGAATGGTGCACATATGCACTGTACAAATAACGGTTGCATGCACAGTTTGAACACTTGTTTACACTGCCAAATTGGGTTTCTTTTCCTCTGCACTCAGTTCCTATGCCCATGGTCCCTATGCTTGGGTAACATCAGCATTGCCACCTACCTACATTGTTGACCTCATTAATGTAAACTTGTCATGTATGGTAAAGTTCTTTTATGATCAAACCAGCTAACTAACTGAGCTTTTAGAAAAAGAAATGCAATTCAGCAATGTAAACAAGTGTAAATGAATGATGCATAAAGGAAATGCAACTCTCAGAAGTTGCATTGATGATACTCAACCTGGAAACCCAAACAAAACCTACTAAATGGCTTTGGATGGTATAAACGAGTCAGAGGAAGGGTGCGAGATGGTACTAAATATTACTGCTGAGACCAAAACATAATGTTTAGTAATGAAAAATGGTAAGGGCTGTGGTGAATAGTCTGTATAGGCATACAAAGGTGTTAGAAAGAGTTCGAAAGAGGTTCAAATATGTGCGAAGAGGTTCGAAAAAGGTTCGAAGAGGTTCGAAGTCATGTGAAGTAGTCCGAATAAGTTCGAATAGGTTCAAAATGGTTCGAGGTATATCAAAGAGAAGGTTTAACGAATGTGAGGTGTTTGTCGAATAACGATAAGCGATGGGCGATAAAACAAAAAGCAAATACAATAGTTTCAAAGAAGTTTGTGATATTTTGCAGAACTTAGAGATACGATGTGAACTAAGACTCAAGAGAACTGCTCTTAAGTCAGACAATAAGTGTGAGGGTAACTTGTGCTGTTCCCCATTGATGTTATCTTATTTTGTTATTCTAACTAATACAAGTCTATATACAATCTGAAGGAATAGTACTAAAAAGGAAATAATAACAATTGTAGAACATGAGGCAATGTGCACAGCAAATAAAGGTATTGTAAAACATAAAACAAATGAAAAATGATAATAAGTGAAATGTTCAGTGTTGCCATATAGTAAGAGTACTTCTCTTGTTGTTTCAATAGATTGTTGAAACCCCAAAACCTCCATTATCGTACCCTAATTCTTTTATCGTCTCTCCTTGCATCTAGTAGTGCTCGATATGTGACTAAATAGCTCACTCTGGTTGAGCATCGTGTATCAAAAGTGTTTTAAGACAGCTATATGGCAGCCGAAGGCATTCAAAATGCTGCAAAGTCATTCAAAGTGTCGCAAAATAGTTCGAAAGCATTCAAAATAGTTTGAAGTCATCCGAAATAGTGTGAAATAGTGCGAAAATAATTCGAATTCGATTTCGTGGCATTCATTAGCGATTTGGAGTCTGTGTCATGATGTGTCGATACGAGTGGGAATACTTCTCCAGACTTTAAAGCACGAAGTGGACCTATCAGTGTTTCCTTTGTGCATTATTTGCTTACACTTGTTTGCTTTGAACCGCAGATCTTCCTCTTGTTCATTTTGGTTCCTATGGATTTGTTTGTTTTTAGCTTTATTTCAACAATGGAGACAGAAACCATTGCGTTCTGCAATGTTGTAGATCTGTTACTTATTGTAACTCGGGGATCTGTGGCTCCCATATTTCTGCTTCGGAGATGACCCAGTACCATCCCACACCAGAAGCCTCCCTAGATTTCGGGCTTTGATGGGATTTCTAATATATATGCAGATACTGACCTCAACATAGTACCTTACCTGCATATTTTACAGATGCTTAAATCCTACAGTTTATGATATTTGATTTATTCCAAGCCCTCATTCCAACAAAAGTACACTTCTTGAAGTGAAGCATGAGTAATCCACAGCAAGAATAGGTCAAGAGCACAGTTATTAATAAAACTACTAGCGATGGTAGCACTCCTCAGTTTTCTGTCTTCTCCAACATAGTTTCCAAATTCCCTTGTTCCACTTCAGTAATACTTTCAAGATGATGACTTGGTTCACGATGCTGAAAAACAATTTTGACATGCCCTTGTCAGGCCCTAGCAACAACAGGGGGATGAAATAAACTCTCAATCCCATTTGAGAACTCATAGGATATCGCTCCATCTGTAAAGTCTCTTCGCACCTCAATGTAGTCACTTGCAAATTCCCCAATCTACACCAAGTCGTCATGAAGTGACATGACAAAATT
Organism: Tricholoma bakamatsutake; assembly: GCA_029959215.1. NCBI lineage: Eukaryota > Fungi > Basidiomycota > Agaricomycetes > Agaricales > Tricholomataceae > Tricholoma > Tricholoma bakamatsutake. The sequence continues at coordinate 392,063 of CP114860.1, forward strand.
GTAACACTATGCACCTCGATCTCATCCATGCCCAACTTTTTGGCCTCAGGTGTACTTTGTAGATGCAGACCAGGAATGAGATCAATACATTTTGTGAGTAGCACAGTTACAATCAAGGTATATCCAGATGTTGCACCGGTGTAAGCAAACAGCATGTACAACTGCTTCCAGTTTTGGTCAGCCAACCTCCTGCTGCTAATGTATTGATATCATCCAGCACGATGATATTGCTTGAAGCAAAGAACACATTGAATTATACTGGTGGAGACTAGTGCATCAGGGCCAAATTTCAGGTTGGGCAAAAAGAAGATCGCACACTTAGTTGTGAAATTGCAAACACCCCCTGCCTTACACCTACTACTACTGATGACCAGGGGTGTATATATCCAGATGAAGGTGTAGCAGCCACAAGACCAGAAATTGTGTGAGCAGTTGCAGAATCCAACTATAGACCAGCGATGTTCAATCTGAAAGTCCAGTAGACACCACATGATGCCACCAAATGCAGCTGGTAGTAGTGATGTGCAGGGCCCAGCTCGGCTCAAAAGCCCCAGCTCAGACTTAGCAAAATGGTGAGCTGAGCCCTGGTATAGGGCCTTGGGCCAGCTTGGGCCTGGCTCAGGCTCAGGCTGGGGCTTGGTAGAGATTGGAATTGTAAATTGAACTTGAAGTGTTGTTGAAGTGTAAGATAGCTTAATGATGTCTGAAATATAAAAATATTAATCTTATTAGTCAAGGTGTTCATGATTGGAGATGCACAATAATTCCAGAGATGCACAATAATTCCAGAGACACACAATAATTCCATCGCTAATGCCAGCAGCATTGCCAATATTGTTTCATCGCAGAACTGGGAGTTGCCAAACATTGATCAATGACCCGCATCCAGGTTGTTTTGGCATTTCTCCACATATTCTGACCCACACATCCTGACCCCTCACAAGTGCAATAGGCATGTGTCTTTATCGTTATTTGGATCTCTGATACTACTTTATTTCTTTTTAGTATCTAAAATGTACCATTTCTATCTAATGACTTGAATAATGTTGAAGTTGCGAGTTTGCATTACAAACACACCAAACAATGCATTGGAGGCACTGGGAGACCCATAGTGCAGGATGCCTACAAGGTACGCACATAATAATTCCTATTGGACTGCCCACCTGCTGACCACAAATATCATCCCTCCAAATAAGGCTGACCAGGATGATAGGATCGCACACACTAACTGAATTACACACTGAGATCCATGGATGCATAGCAGATGACACATCCACAGGGATTGCAGGGGTTAACGCACAATGTTTCTCGTGGGTTTGACTTTGCATCACTCATGAGTCATCACTGCTTTTCGTTCCTGATGCCCCCTGTCCCAACCTCATCTGAGCAGCTCCTGTAAGTCAGACAGCAAGTAATTGCTTGCTGCTGTACACCAGGAGCTTCCAATAGACAAAGGGAGGAGTAGAGGTGGTGCACAATGATCCTTGTTAATCACAGCCACAGTGCTTGAGGGCCCAGCTCAGGCTTCAGAAACATCGAGCCAAGCTCTGAGCCCTACCAAGCCCACCCCAAGGCTCCCCTCAACTCAGGCTTCTAGGGCTTGGCAGCCAGGGCTCAAGGGCTTTGGGCTGAGCCTTGCACATCACTAGCTGCTAGTGTTGAATTCCATATTGCCATCACAGCACATAAGTTGGCTCCAAATGCACTACTGCTGTTGAACCCAAGCCACTCAAACCAAAGAAGAGATGCTGTAAGGCTGTCAATCGCAATACAGATAAAAGTGGAAAGATGAGACTTACTACCAAGTCCAACCATAGAAACATTATGGGGTTGGAAATTGGGTAGCTCCTTCTCTCGTCTATGCCCAAGTACCCAAGAATTGGCAAGTCCACCAATGCACTGCCAATCTCAATGGGACCGCCACCTAATGTCCAACAAAATAAATGTACACCGATCATGATATTATGTAGTGGATGACTTCCCTGCAAAGTCCAGTACACTCCACTCGAAAGCCCAACCATGACCTCCTCATGCCCAATATGTGAGTGGACAGTACACCAGAGTCTTCCACAAGAACGTGAATACCATAGCTGGTAAAACCCATCTGCATTCAGCAATACCGCCTGCTAAAATTGATGCAGTCACACAGCCAAATTCCATCTGGAAAAAGCTATAGAGCAGGCCAGGGATGAGAGGGGAGCCAGGTGAAGGTTTGGATAGGACCTTCATCAAACCAAAGTGCTTCAAATTACCAATAAAGCCATTATTTGCTGTCAGTGAGAAGGTTAAGGTATAGCCCCAGAAATACCACCGAAAGATTATCAAAGTGTTACATGCAAAGATAGCCTAGATCAGAGATATGCACCAGAAAATCAGTATATCACTACTTGAACTTAAGAGTAAATTACTTACGAGCACTTTTTCGCTGGGCAAGTCCTGTGTACAGAAATGCTGCAAATAAAAAATTCACCATCAGAAATCTCAAGACATTGGGGAGCATAACCAACCTGGTCCTGGTACCATCAAAAACACCATAGCCCCCACCATTATTATAAATGACATATCACCATGCTCAAAGCTGACAGGTATTCATATGGTATCCAGCAACATCTCAGAGTTGTCAACTTACAGGTTGGTATTACCCACATGGAAGCACGAATTATGTGTTCCAGTCATAGAACAACATACTGACAATGTAAACTTTTGCTCGCTCTGACAGCATCCAGTCTCCAGGACTCCATTATTAAATGTTTACTAGCCTCTTGCATCGAGTATGATCTTATAGCCTTTAGTACTTCAAAGAGGAAAGACGAGGAACAGGATGAGTACATACCCTACTATATTATAACCCTCTATTCCACTCGGCATCTTACTTCTCCTCTACACCATCATCTCCTCCATTCTGTTTCCTTCCTCTTGGACCCATGGTAGGCTTTTCATTCTTTTAGTCATCTGTTTTCTTGTTTCTCTTGGTTGCTGTGCTTCATCCTTGTTGGGGGTATTCAAGATGTTTTGAGGATTGCTCAGGTCTGTCCTCTTCTGGTTTATCTTTCCGATATTACTACACAATCCTTTTTTTAAGGTCATACCAAGCTGCTCAATCCTCTCCAATGCAAGCGCTGATCTGAGATTTGGGGTGAAATGCAGGGTGTTGCCCTTATGACTTGACATGAAGTCAGATCTGGATATTTCTGTTCTTGCTGCTACTTCCCAGTATTGGACTGTTGGACAGTCATATGTTCATAGCAGTTGACTTTGATATTTTATACTCTCCATATGTTCTCCATTGCTGCTTTTGCTCATTGTTTCATACTTTAGACACCTGTTCCTATGCTGAGTGAACCAGACCAATGGTTCCATGTTCCAAATGGTCGGCTGCTCTACCATCAAAGCCGAGATTCTCATCTTCCATATATCTATGAGGTCTAGTCTCATCCACTGGTTGATAGAAGCCATGTGCTTCCTACTTCAGAAAATAATTTTAGTGCCAAGTCCCCCAGCACTTCCCAGATAGAGAACCCCACTCCTTCTTGCATCACACTTAGTGCTGTGCCTGGCCTGGCCTGAGGCCATGAGCCAAGCCAAGCCAGGTCTAAATAGGTCAAGTGAAGCCAGGCCAAGTTGACAGCTTCATGATGGCTTTAGCCTGGCCTGGGGTTCTGAAAAGCCGAAGTCAAGCCATAAAGCCGCAGCTTTGTGGGGAGTAAAATTTATCTGGCTGCAACAATCTGTTAAAAATCTTTGGTAGTGGGAAAGTAATCTTAATATGGTAACACATTACACATGTGATTGCTACCATCAAAACACCATCCACCATTGTTCCCTATGACCCTATCAACCTGATCCAATGGCAAATCTTGTGGTGTCAAACTTGTCACATTACTCACACTTTACATGTGTGCTAACTTTGCTAATCCATATGGTCAGGCAGCATGTTTTTAGATCATAATAGACAACAATGCCACTTCTTTCATCTGATGATTCCAATTAATAAGGTTACCAATTTACATGCTACATCTACTATATGGTACAGCAAGCATTGTAATAGTGCATTCATCAGTATAGTGGGTACTACATATATACTTCAATAGTGTCCACTGAACGTGTAGCACTCGATACATTGTATGTGTTCCATAGGTCTCGATCCAGTGTCGCTTACCTATGTGCTTACCTATGTGCTCCAAGGTTCTCTTTGAATGGTACACATATCGCTCGAGTGAACCTCTCCCTCCAGTACTGTTCTTTCACTTCACCCTTCACTCCCATGTTTACATATATTCATTCATATTTCTTAAAACAAACTCTTACAGATTCATTATCAATATATTCATACATAGACATTAGTCTAGTCCTCACAATAATATTGATCATGGTTGTCTAGGAGCAAATTCACTGAGAAAGGTTTCCCACCTACCCGAGTGGTTGGTCTTTGCTCTGTGTACCAAATCGAGCTAATGCTCACTTTCCCCCCAACCTCACAGCTCGTAGTCAGCCATGTGTAGTGTTAGACAAAGCTGGATAAGTACTGCATTGACAAACAGTTGTCAACAATGTGTCATTGCTTGCTATGACATCCATCTCAAAACTCAGACCTTTATGACCTGTATCAACCATGACTTCTATCATACTACACATATGGATCAACAATGCATATATCCCTGTTCTATTCATTCCTGTTGATGACTGCAATCATTTTGCCCTAAAACCTCTCCTATGGTTGCATTTTCTCGGTTATGCTATCTATGGAGACTATGGACACATATCTGCTACTGTAGGTGGCCCTCCAGTGGATTATGAATCGGCCATAGAAGGAGGGACCCACTATTACTTTACATCAGCAGGTGCTGGTATTCATTATGTTGATGGTGGATTTGTGCTTATCATCTAAACAGGGACGCCTTGGCTGCTAGACGTTTGCTGCATTAATAACAGAACCTCTGATGCCTCAACTACTGAAAGTCATGCAGAGTTTCATGATGATTTGAAAGATCATGATGGGAGTTGTATTGTCACAAATGCATGCACCTTACTTTGCGAAGGAGCTCATATCTACCTGCACTCCAAGGGTAGCGAAGTGAGTTCTGTTCTATAACCTCATTCTGTAATGGTTTTTTACACTCACCTAGTACATAAGTTGATTGATGGCAATTTGAGGTGATGGTCAACTAGATATGGATGATATCAATGATATTCACAATGGGCTTCTTCTCGTCAAATCGTTGCACACTCTCCTTGGGCTTGGTGAAGTGGCTTTTTTGAAGGGGGCAATTATGATCACTGAACGAGAGTATTAGTTGATTAGCTCAGTCCAATTTGACAGACACCCAATTTGTGATGAATGATGATGATGTCCCACCCTCCCCCCACCCAACACCTGGCCCTCCAAGTGCTTCTCCCAGTCGTTTCATCCTGCAGCACTTTGCACCACAAGATGATTATCTGGTATCCCAATCTCCCCACAATCAGGATGCTTGTCTACCAGCTGATATGAGCCAGTTTCCACCTCCGGTCATTATTGATATGTTCTATGGATGTGCTGCAGTTCTGCGCTGGGAAACACAGGCCACTGATGCTATCCAGTTGTTGGTGGGATCATTGTATTATGATGGGACTAGATTGGAAGAGTTGAATTCATCAGGAGAGGCTGGGGATGAAGATGATGATATTGTGGCAGGTTCACCCACACTTGTAGATGAATCACCCTGATTAAGACAAGCCAAGAGATGGGCAAGTCGACATTGTGACCAATCTAGATTGCACCTAAGCACAATTGATAAAGCAATGAACTTCGTAATGTTCTTGTGGTCTCGATCAGGTCCCAAATGTCAAGAGAAGCCACCACCAACACAGGAGGAGGATATGCATCATGATAGAGTTTATGAGTGGGTACAAACTCAGTCCAAGTCAAAAGCAGTGATAGGTCCACTACATGCTTTAAGGTCTAAAGAACATTCCCACATGTATCGAGACATTATGACATAGCACTCTGAATCACTACAAATGCCACGAAATCAATATTGACTCATTTTTGCAGTATTTTGCACTATTTCAGATGACTTTGAACTATTTCAAACTATTTCACAACATTTTGCGACACTTTGAACAACTTCACAGCATTTCGAATGACATTGGCCACCGTATAGCTGTTTTGAAACCCTTTCAATACATGATGCTCAACTGGAGTGAGCTATTTAGTCACATATCAAGCACTACTGGACATGAGGAGAGACTACAACAGAGTTAGAATGCGATAAGTGCGTTTTTGTGTTTCATTGAGATATTAAAGCAATAGAACAAGAACTCTTACTATATTGGGACAATGTATGTTTCACTTATTATCATCTTTCATTTTGTTTCATGTTTTACAATACCTTTATTTGCTTGCACATTGCCTCATGTTCTACAATTGTTATTATTTCCTTTTTAGTACTATTCCTTCAAATTGTATATAGACTTGTATTAGTTAGAATAACGGAACAACATAGCAACAGGGGAACAGCACAAGTTACCCTCTCACTCATCATCAGATTTAAGAATCATTCTCTTTAGTATTATCTTCGCATTGTATCTCTAAGTTCTGCAAGATATCGCCAACTTCCTCGAAACTATCATATATGCTCCATGTTTTATCACCCATCACCTATTGCCATTTGACAAGCACTTCACATTTATTAAATTTGCTCTTTGATATACCTCAAACATTTTCAAACTTATTCGAACTTATTCAGACTACTTTGCACGACTTTGAACCTCTTTGAACCTTTTTCAAACCTATTTCGCACATCTTTGAACCTCTTTCGAACTCTTTCGAACAACCTCGTATGCTCTTACAAATTATTCGAACCATCATTTATTATTTCACATCGCTAAATACATCGTATTGGTCTCAGCAGTGATATTTAGTACCAACTTGCACCCTTCCTCTGACTCATGTTATACCATCTGAAGCCATTTAGTAGGTTTTGTTTGGGTTTCTGGGTTGAGCATCATCAGTGGCTCTGACTGGCTCTGATTGTGCTGAGAAAGCAAGATTTATATAGCACCTGATCGATGTCCTAGTCTCACCTCATTTCTTTTCGAGTCCCTTCGAGTTCTACTTGTGTGCTGCATGTATCGTTAACTGTCTCGATTATATCATAGACCCAAATTCAAATTCAGATAAATTTAAAGCACATCATAAGTATGCACAATTTTCTCTTGAGATTGAGACGATATTTGCATAGCGCAGTGCAGATGTCAACCAGAACTTTGTGTAGCAGAGACCTACCACATATATGCTATGACTTCAGGTCTCTTCACTGGTTTGAGCATGACAGATCTGAGTTCTGCTAGGCACTTCAAAGTTCTGAGTCCATCATACCCTCCCATCAAAACTTGTCCTTCATGCACTGAGGCATGATGTCTGCAGCTTTGTAGAACCTCAAAGTTACAGTAAGTTCTTTGGTTGCTCATGAATATGTGACACTGATAAGATAATTGCCCAGTAATGATCTGATGAGAGCTTATCTACACATAGCAACTTAAGGTGGATAATGGATTCCACAGTTGAGGTATCCATTCATGAGCATCACTCACATTTTTTATGCTGGGCTATCTGAGGCACTCGAGCTGGATGAAGAGTAAGTGCCCAGTGTATATGTACACAAAAACATATTGACCACCTTTTTTAGTGGCACTGATGAAAAATGCTGGATGTTTAATGCCATGATATGATAGGCCCCAGTGTTTGAAGACCTGCTGTCAAAATTTGTAAATGATCCATCATAGTTGGATATGTTCATCTCCAATGTGAGTCGTTATAACACCAAATTATGTTAAAAAAAGATTATGTGATTGTCTATATAGATGAGTTCAACTGGGAGCACAGCACATCAAGGAGATATGGGTAGTATTGGATACGATGCCCTCTCATATATCCTTCACAATAACAATGACACACTCAATCCTCCCATCACCAAGGAATATGCCAAGTGTTCTTGTGGCTTTAGTCATCTCTTTTATGTCCAATGAAGAGTTTGAAAGAGTTTGATGCTGACCCCATGTAAGTTTCATCAAAGTTTCCTTATATTCCACTCACTCAATTCTCTTGCAGATCATTTAGGACTATGGTTAATGATGGCAAGATCAACATCAAAGCATCCAAGTGGCCATTGTTCATGCATGATAAAGATGAGTATGATGAGAAGCGGGTAGAGAGGGCTTGTTGAAAGGGTATTTTCTTGTTCGAGTGTGTACCTTTTGCTTTGTTGTTTAATCTCATGCTAGCTGTTTGCTGAAGGTTTACTGGCATATCTTTACTGGTCCATCATCAGCCAAATCCAAGTTTCGAAGCCCTCAAAAGGGCTGCAAGGTCACTATCCATGCTTCCAAATTACTATGCTGACTCGCACCTCGAGGTGTGGTGAATGAGTTTCCCATCCCTTTGGCAACCATGGAGACAATTTTGTTAAAATTACACATGATGGCTACAGCTAACAAGAATGTTGAACTAGGAGAAGGCAAGGAAAACAGGCGCCGTGAGGAGAGAATGCCTTTCCATAAATGCTGGGGTCATCGACTTCTTGGATCAAATGATGCAAATTGATCTGAATGGCACTCTGCGATACTGAGTCTACTTAAAACATGGGGAAGAGTTGACTTGATCAGGCACTATTGCCAAACTTGACATGAAACCTGTGAAAGTTTGTTTTGCATTGATCACTGTGATTGACAACCTCCACAACCACTTGATCATCTCCATAATCCACCATGATCAATACTAAATCGATACTACTCAGCCTGCTCAGGTCGAACTAAGCTGTAGTATCCTGAGTCATCTATATAGCATTCTTTTTGTACCTGTGATGAATCATGATCGAGGCCAGTGTTTCATCAGAATAAAATCATATGGAATAACAATCACCCAATTCTATCACAACAGACATATCTCAGCTGGTATCAATCAGAAGTTAAGGTGATGCACCACAGCAACTCCTTCAATTTTCTGTCTGGTGAAAGAATTCTCCATCAGTGTTAGAACAACAAAAAGGAGGATCCAAGGCTTTCTGATGGTAGGTCGAATGGGGGCCAGTGATGCATGCTTTGGCTTCAACAACAATTGGAGGGCACTCAAACCTGTAGCCTTAATGGGATGGATGAGGGCATCCATCATTTGCATGCTGACTAAGCAATCAGTAAATGATAGAGTTGAGGGATCTGACATAGTTTGTAGATAGACCCCTGCTGCCACGCATCATGTGATTTCACCTGTCAGCATTTGGGGTGGTCCAAAGTCAACATGCTTCATGTCCTTTGAGAAGTGCCATGGGCAGGTTGATGTACTCTAGAGAGATTGAATAGTGAATGAAGCAGTAGTCCAGCAGACATACCTGTGCACTTTGCATTCCCAGAACTTGCCCCAGAAAATGGCCAGACCCCTGAATACTCTGGAACAGGTTGAATGCTGCGTCTGCACTCTGTTCATCCAGTATCATAATGATGGTGTCCATAGCGTATTCCAAGATTGGTTTGACAAGACAACTGACCAGTGACCTGTACTCATCACCAGAATATACAACAAATGCACGATGTGGCACTGCCAGATCTCCAGAAATGGCATGGATGGCCTCCATAATATCTTTGCATAATTCGATTGCCTTTGATATATTCATTCGGACTTGGACAGACAATGACCACATTCAGACATTCACGGGGCACAAATCTGCAAATATGGGCTGTCTCCCCAAATCACTGCAATGTGACATCCCTTTTTGCTATAAACAGCCTAAAAAAAGTAAGCAATGAACCAATAAGGGGAACATAATCCACCTACAATGTGACGAGCCATTCATCCCAGAGCCAAGGCAGGACAATTGGCAAATTGTGGTGTGGGGTTGCTATCCACAGAATAAGGCTCACTTGAATCAGCATCGGAGGCAACATTCATAGCATTGATAGGTCCACTGCACACTCTAAGGTCTAGAGAAGGATCCCACTTGTATCGACACATTATGACATGCACTCCGAATCACTATGAATGCCACGAAATTGACATTGAATAATTTTTGCACTATTTCACACCATTTCGGACAACTTTGAACTATTTCAAACCATTTTGCAACATTTTGTGACACTTTGAACAACTTCACAGCATTTCAAATGACATCAGCCACCGTATAGCTGTTTTGAAACCCTTTCGATATATGCTGCACATTTGGAACAAGCCCATTCATCGCATGTATCAAGCACCACCGGACATGAGGAGAGATTACAAAAGACTTAGAATGTGATAAATGCGTTTTTGTGTTTCATTGATATATTGAAGCACAAGATAAGTACTTTTACTATATGGGAACACTATATGTTTCATCATTTATTATTTTTCATTTGTTTCATGATCTACAAGTCCTCATTGTTTGATATATTTCCCTCATGTTTTACACATGTTCTTATTTCCTTTTGAGTACTATCTCTTCATTTTGTATATAGACTTGTATTAGTTAGTTAGAACAGACAAGATAACAATGGGGAACACAGCACAAGTTACCCTCTCACTCATTGTCAGATTTAAGAGTCATTCTCTTGAGTCTTAGCTCGCGTCATATCTCTAAGTTCTGTGAAATATCGTGAACTTCTTCTAAACCATCATATTCGCCCCACGTTTTATCGCCCATCACTTATCGCCATTCGAAAAACACATCACATTTGTTAAACTCGTCCTTTGATATACCTTGAACTTCTTTGAACTTATTCGAATCACTTCGCACATCTTCGAACTTATTCAAACTATATTCGCACTTCTTCGAACCAATTTTGGACTATTTTGAACATCTTTGTATGCCTATAAAGACTATTTGCAACATTCTCTATCATTTCGCATCACTAAACACAATGTATTGGTCTCAGCAGTGATATTTAGTACCACCTCGCACCCTTCCTCTGACTCATGTTATACCATCCGAAGCCATTTAGTAGGTTTTGTTTGGATTTCCAGGTTGAGTATCATCACTGTGTGCCACATCAGGCTCATCCCCAGAAGATCATGCTGAAGAAAGAAGAGAAAATCGATATCAAGCCTCCTGCAACACCTACAAAACTTAAAACCTCCCTCGTAATTGACCTCTGTTAGCCTGAGACAAAGCCGGCTGTTACACACAGTTCTGTGGTTGAAGCACCTGGGGTCATTCGGGTGGGCAGTATATACCCTTCACTGGAGGTGGCACAAGAGGCGATTTATGCACACATGTATGGTGAAGAGGTCAGGGGACTAAACACAGCAATGGTTCTCAAAAGAAAATGACATTTCTCTGTAACCATTACCATCATCTGACCCCAAGACATGCTGGTTTGATTGATCCTTCTGATCATTGTAAAGGGAAATCCATCAAGACTAATTGCATGGCTCATGTCAACATCAATCAGATACAACACTCAACATTATGGGATATTACTCTTATCCACTGGGATCATAACCATGAACAAGAAATTCCTCTTGGAGGCACAATCCATCGCCTACCAACACTTGAGCAACAAAAGGTTGTTGTTGAGCTAGCAACCTCTTCTGGCAACTTCAGTCAGAAACAGATATCAAGTGTCCTAGATAGCCAATTTTCTGAGACTCTAGAACCATGGCAAATTGGCAACATTGTCACTAAGGCACAACAGGAGGCAAGAGATTGGGCATGGGTGTCTTTCAAATTTACTGCAGGAGTATGGACCAATGGGAGGGTCGAGGCTTAGAACAGGGTGAATAAGTTGATAGGTGGGCCAAAGACAAGTCTGAAGCAACTGTTCAATAGGCTCACTGAATGTGCAAATGGCCAACACATTAACGAAATGATCTGGGCTCAGGAGGTTTGTCAGGCTCTTTATTCTGGTTATCAACAAAATTAACATGTGTTCTGGAGTCATCTTGCTGACAGCATGACCACAACATAGATTCTGATAGGACCTTTTAAAATTCTTCAAGACCATGCAGGACCTTATGCATTACAAACATGCATCAAGCAAATGGAGTTGTAAATGTACTACAAAACTGCAGCTCCCAGAGGGTATGGGCAACTGGGTGAGCACTGGATTTTATTCATTTCTGTGTTTTGCAAATGCTGTGTATAGATGGAGTACGTGATTCAAATTGATCAAGAAATGGGCTATGACTGGATAGGAGGAGAGGAGAAGGTCAGTCACAGCAGTGAACACAGCAGAATCTCAGCTAATAAATTTTGTATACATACAGTGCATGCTCTCCCAATTCTAGAATGACAAAGCATATATCTCCACCAAATGGCTTCTCTGTCTAATCAATGGACAAGGCCTTAAAGATATCTATCTTCTTAAGCTCAGACCCCTGAACCCCCCTTGTTATATTGCCTACCCCCACTCCACTCTTGCTCTAGGTGGGTAGGTAAGTCCCATGTACAACTTCTCATCCAGGATGTCCTGCTGATGAAGGATCTGGGCAGTGGTGGGCCTGTAAACAACTCCCAACTTGTTGCACTGAAAGCAACAGATCACAACCTGCTTTTCCTTGGTTGTTGGACCTGACCTGCTCTTGCAGCACACCAACAATGTAGTGGAACAATGATTACAAGGTGGGAGGGGTACTCCCCAGGGACAGAATGATGTTGAAAGGGTCAACTGCTCCCCAATGTCATTTCCCAGCTTGTCAGAGTAAAAAATTGTAATGGCAGTATGGTCAAGCACACCCAGAATTGCAAAGGCATGCATTGCTGCCCTAAATACTGGGTCATACTCACAGGGGTGCAGAAAGATCTCATCGAGACACAGTGGTGGCATGTTCACCAGCTGGTTTCCATACTTCTTGGTGGTTGTACATAAGCTCCAGGAGAAACTTTTTCTGTTGGAAATAAAATGAGCTTCATTGTGAAGATCCATAAGAGAAATTGAGATTGAATCACCCAGTGACAATATTTCTACATTAATCTGCACGTTGGCTTAACAGAAACAAATCACACATGCCTCCACCTGCTGTAAGTATGTCATATGTGTCCCCTAAGGCTTCCAGAAAAAACTGAACATATCAAATGAATGGTAAGCATAAAAAGTACCAGAACTAAAAGATCTTACCTGAACAAGGGCTTGGCTGGGAGGAACATTGTCAACCAGAAAGAATACACTGGTGCCAGGGTACCTCTGCATGATGTTCTTCAGAATTTCCAAATCATTTCTCAGGATGCTGCAGGCAGTAACCCCATCTCAATTCAGCTCTTTCATACAGAGCTAAAAGTTGTAAGAATGTTAAAATGGAAGATGTGGTATGTATGGGAGCAAAGATTTACCATTTCCATGGATTGAACTTGATTGTACAAGGTTTTTAAATAACCCTGTATATTGGATGAAGAAAGGCCCCCTGCTTTGGAACAGACTTCAAGAACAACAAGTGGTTGGAGAATGCATCCCACAATTTGTCCGAAATTATCTGAACATTCCCGGACAACATACTTTGGTTCGTAAATTTCCCATTCAAAAAGTTTATAAAAATAGACTCACCTTTATTCATGTAGGTGGAGGTTCAAGAGAGTTGTGAGTGGGACAGAGCCACTTCAATTTATCCTCTGAGCCTATCAAAGTACACCCAGGCCTATTTTTCTTTGACTTGAAGCAACTAACAAAGTGACAACCTGGATAAATGCACATCACCATACTTCCTGTGACTCCACAAAAGTGACAAAACTGTGAAGTATGCATAAGCGTAGATATAAATGAAGTGCCTTAACATTCTTACCATGCCATAGACATTGTCTTCTGACTGAGTGCCATCTGGAATATCCCTCTGCCTATGTGGCTCTGAACATTTTATGCCTCCACTTGTTTTTTGAGGCCAATTGATTTCGAGTGATTGGGGAAGTGGATTGGATAAGGGGTATGGAAGAAGAGAAAAACCTTTTTTTGTCCATATGCTTAAAGACAACAGTGCTGGTGGAACTACAATGTGATCGGCACTGGTGTTACATCCTCTGCAGTGAATATTCAGCTTTCCAGAGTGGAATCTCCCTACCAAGAAATGTTCTTCTCTGCAATTGGGGCATTTGGGAAGCTGAACACCCAGTGGCTCAGCTGGAGTAGAACGGGAGAACTTCTCCATAACTGCTCTTCCAGGGCTACCCTTTGTATAGACCATTAACACACTGGATTGCCCAAAAATGCTGGGGTAAAAAGAGTTCGCAATAGTTTGGATAATATCTTGTGTGGAAGATTGACAGAAGTATGCTTCTTTCACAAATGCTGGAATGGAGTTGACAATTTGACAAAAGTTGGTGCTGGCCCATGCAAAGCCTATGAACCAGTCCAAATCACTTCTGTGGTTATAACAATCTGTTAGTTTTGCTTCTACTCCTACTAGTAATTATCTCACCTTTTGACAAGATTGAGGATAGACTCTCTGGACTTCTCCATGTGGTATGCATAGCCACACACCAAAGCAAGCATTCCCCGAAATCCATATTGGTTGTCTGTCAGGATTGTGCAAAAGATGTCTGGGCCAAGGGCCTGGGTAACAATCTGGAATACTTGTGAGATTCAATTTCCTGTTGAAAGTAAAAGACATACATTTGGCATATATGCCTTGTTTTCCTTTCCACCCTGGCTTAACCAGAGCACCTGACCAGTGTTGATGACTGCATGGCCTTTAATCACAATCAATACTGACCCTGCTGGGTAACATGTATGCCAATGTTTGATCTCCTCTCATTCTCTGGATAGAGAATTCCTGTCATAAAGAGACATCCCCACACAGAGCTACAGCCAGGCCCTTCAGTCCAAAGTGACCAATAAATGTTTTAACACATACCAGGCTATCTTCCACCCCATGGAACAGTGTCTTCAATGAAGCCTCCACTTTCATTGAGTATTAAAAATTACTCTCTGCATCTCCAAGGTGAATGTGGAGGTACAAGAATGGAATCAACCCTATCGCTTTATGAAAATGGTGTTGTGAGTGGACATGGTCTTGAAGCTCATACTATTTCACCCTTAGTAATTTTCATTGCTGACCAAACATGAAATCATTTACCTTCAACAAAGTGCCCCCTTTGCTCTCCTTTAGGGAGTGATCAGGGCAAAGCCAACTGTCAAGAGCTGGAGATTCCTGCTTTTCTGCTGGGAAGTACACACAGCCAGACCCTCCACATTTGGAAAAGCAGCATACCAAAGGACATTCTTAGTCCTTGTATGAACAACATACAACATTGGGCATGGGTTGACCACAACCTAAACAGAGCTGGGGTGTAAAGCTGAGCACAAAATTATGATGTGGATAGCACATAAATAACTCGCCATCTGAATGCATGTGGCTTTATTTATAGCTGAACCCATGGAATTCTTGTGAGAGGGCGGTGCACAACTTCTCCCCTTGTGGTAACATGAGTTCAAAATATAGAAAGTTTTTTTTTTTTATTTGGACCCCACTGCATCATTGTTGTTGTTGTCTTCTTCTTCTTCATCATCATCATCATCATTGCCATCTTCATTGTCCTCTTCATTGTCACCCTCCTCCATCATCATTTGCACTTCCCTCCCACCAGACTCTTGGTCACTCAGATCGTTGGGATTCTTGATGGGTATACTGCTTACCACATCACTTGGCTCATCTCCAACATGGTTATCCAAATGTTGATTGTCCACATCCATGCTACTCTCCTGGTCAATCTGCTCTCCTCCAAGATGATGGTTGCCCATGGTAATGTCAGTTGTTCCACCTCCCACCCCACCAACCTCCGCAATCTCGGCTGTCTCTTGGTTGATCCTACCTTGTACCACCTCACCAAACTCCATGATTTTGCCAAGATGTTCACCTGTGACACTGTCAACACCCTCGTCCTCCATCCATGTGTCATCATCCATCCGTATGTTATTCTCCTTCTCCTCCATCCTTTCATTGCCCTCCATCCTTGTGCACATGTTGCCCTCCATCCTTGTGTCATCCACCATCTTGTTGTTGCCCTCCATCACTGTGTTACTCTCCTCCATCTCCTTGTGGTCCTCCTTGACAGTCCCCAGAGGGGTGAATGAGTTCATGGCCTGAACAGGCTGATCAATTTTGTATAGTTTTACAGCTTGTTCTTCAACTGCTCATGGATAAGTTAAGATATAATTCAACTGGGAACATATGTTGATATCCTCACAGAGAGCAGTTATAGTTGCTGCAAGATGATCTGTGAATGCTTGGTTTGTTGTTGGTGCTGATAATGTGAGATAAAGCTAAAGCTGAAGCTACAGATATGATGCTCACCCAGCTGTTTATTTTGTGTCAGACTATATTGCACCTCTAATAGCCCCATCCTAGGTCAATACTGAGATATTGTCTTAAAGCTCGTACATACTAGAAGGCCTGGCAGTTATGACTGCCAGAAATTCATTATCTGCACTCTCATGTTTGGAATGTGGTGGCCATGCAGGAATCTTTGGCACACCAGTGATATCTGAGAAGTCCATAATCTTTGGAGATTTGAATAAAAACTAGAGGAGCGGACTTTGTAAATTTTGAAAAGTTGAGCAATCAGATTATGTAATCAGTCACGAAAAAATAAAGAAAAAGTGAATTGAACCATTTATAGAATGTATTTGTTACCTATTCAGACAATATGCTTTTTTTAAGTCTTGCAAAGGCCATTCCATGTAAACAAGTTGGTCAGGTCCCAACTTAACAGCATAGCCACATGAGGAATATGTATTCCTGCACATACCCTCAAATACATAGCAGCTAAGGCAGATTTATTGTTGTACAACTATTCAATAACTGATCATAATAGTATAATTTAAATAAGCAAAGGAGAACAAATGTCTACAACTTATTATGTAAGTGACCATTTGTGACCATTCTTGGTCATTGGGTGTTGGCTCTCTCTCCCATGTGTAAACACTGACTCAGAGGCTAATATTCCTATGCCATTGACCTGTAGTTACTTTGCCTTTAGCCAACAAAGTACTTAACAGGATGGCTGAATATTTGTCCCTTGACATTTTTAGGAGGTTCCACGATCAGTGCTGTAGGTGCTCAATTGATCAGTGAACTGGTCACTCAAATGATGCTCAAGACATTCCTATGGTGCTTAACATGAACACTGGTGCCTAGGCAGTCGAGACATCTATCAAGCTCACCAGAAAGTGGGCATATATGAAGAAGGATGTGCCTGAAGGGAAGGCAATCATCCTCAGCTTTTCAGAAAACTTCCAAGGAAGAACACTGGATGTTATTAGGTGTGTTTTGGCATTGGGCCATAGGGGTTCAAGCTTGATTTATAGTATGAGCACTAACTTAGATAGCTGGACTTGTTGAATTTTTAGAGGACTCGATAGAGTATAGAACACTTCGTTAAGTTAATAAACTATTTACAATGAATATTTATACTAGCATGGGACACTGCCCTGTAATTAAATCTAAAACAAACAGGCGGTATTACTAATGACTGTGGCTATACACCACAGCCATTTGGTGTTGGTGTTGGTGTTGCCTAAAGTGTGTACCACTGCCCAATTTCAATACTTCCCCTTGACACCTACACCATTTCTAAGTGATTAACAAGGTCATTGTGTTTCAGCTTTGGTAATGCTTTGGTAAGAAAATCAGCTCAGTTGTCATCTGTTGCGCAGTACTGAATGCATATCTCATTGGAGATGAGTTTCTCATGTACGAAATGGTATTGGATGTCAATGTGTTTGGTGCAGCCATGATTGATGGCATTTTGAGAATAAGCGATTGTGCCTTGGTTATCCACCTTGAGGACAGTGGGTCCAGAGTAGGGAATGCTGAGCTCAGAAGTAAGGGTCCTTAACCAAATTGCTTGGCAGATTGCTAGACTTTTTGTCATGTACTCAGCTTCCATAGATGATAATGTGATCATTGGCTGCTTCTTTGATTGCCAAGGAATTGGACTGCCAGTCATCTGGAAGATATATCCAGAGATAGATTTTTGATCATTTACATTTGATCCCCAATCGGCATCTGAATAAGCGAGGAGTTTGACTTCTCTTCCTTGTCAGTAAATGATCCCAAGTTCGCGAGTGCCATTGAGATACTGGAAAATGTGCTTGACAGCAGTCCAATGGGTGGGTCCAGGGTTGCTCATGAATTGACTAAGTGTTTGGACTGCAAATGAGATGTCGCGTCGCATTCCTATCGCTGCATACATAAGTGATCCAATTGCACTCCGATACTCTGGGATATTGTGATGCTCATTATCAGGGGTTTTGATCAATTTGATGTTAGGGTCTAGTAGTGTGCTAACAGGATGTGAATCTGACATTCCAAACTTCTTCAGGACCCTCTTGATATATTGGGCTTGCATAATTTTGAGAGTGGCCCCTTCCAAGTCCCTCTCTAATTTCAGTCCCACAATCTGCTTTGCCTCTCCCAAATCCGTGATTGTAAAGTACTTCCTCATTTTGGCTTTCATTTCCATGATGGCATCAACATCCGATCCTAAGATTGTCATGTCGTTGATATGAACTGATGTGATTAGAAAATCATGATTGGTGTGCCTGATATAGATGCATTGATCTGAGAAAAGCTGCATAAAGTTCATTTTGAGAAACGTTTGATTGAGCTCATTGTTCCAGGCCCATCCCACCTGTTTCAAGCCATAGAGAGGTTTTAAGAGCTGCCACATGTGCCTACTACTGTCATCGTATTCCAGTGGTTGCAACATAAAAATAACCTCCTCCAAAACTCCATTAAGGTACACACCCACCACATCGACCATGTGAATCACGAGTCCTAAATTCATTGCAAGCACTATTAATAGCCAGAATGTTTCCAGCCGCATAACTGGCATGAAGGTCTCCACAAAATCTATCATAGGACACCAGTTGGTTAAATGGCCAATTTTGACCATTGAAAAAAAATCAACACACTATGTAGGATGGATAGAGGAGACGAACAGCAACAGATTGACCCTAAAATCATGGATTTTGGTGGACCAGTTCTTGAGATATTGAAAATATAGAATATATGAGTTTCTATATAAATGAGGCTTTCAAAAATCGATGTTTTGCCACATTTGGCCTTGGAATATGTCACAATAAATCAATTAAAGGGTTTGGTGAATTTTAGAATCTTATGTAAGTTCTGAAGAAGGTAATCAAGAAATTATAAGAACAAGGACTTGTATCTTGAGCTTTACTCATTCAAAAGTCATGATTTTCACTGTTCCCAAATCCCAAAGCATACCAAAGTTGGGAATAGAGGTACTTAATTTTTTAGTGGCCAGAGGCTAGTGCAATGACTTGTTCTACATCAATGTGCATGTGACAGTCACAGTCACATGCATCACAACACAATGTATTATCTGTCACTATATTGACATCTCAGAAGATGGACTCAGGCTGGTGATTTGGCATCTGCAGACAATGAATAGGACAAGTAGGTTAAAAAGAATGGGGATTAGTTGTGCAATGTAGATCTGGACTAATTAGCACAAATTTGTGGTTAAATAAATGCATGTGATGGGTTGGACCCATCACATGCATATTCCTTTGGGAGATAATTCTCTATGTTCTTTCTCATCCCTGTCCTCCCCCTCTTCCTGCTGTCTCATTGTCCTATCGCTCTGCTGTCTTGCCGTCTTGTTTTTCATTGTTTTGTTGTCTCATCTTCCTGTTGTTTGGCTGTCCCACTGTGTCCTTGTTTCATCATCTGGCACCCTCAATACCTCGATTGGACAGGGAGGAGGGGGTTTGCATGGTTGTAGCTGGGTGTTGGTCTTTTGATGTTGGTGTCTGTCATTACCAGTAGAATGTAAAAAGTGGAAAAAAAAGTAATCAGTTAGTATATCAGAACAAGAATGAAAGAGAGAAAATTACCATGTGCGCAAATGATAAATGCATCATTTAGGTCATCTTGTGTTTACTCCTATCATTACCACTAGATTCATATCCTAAAAATGGAGGAAATGCAACTAGTTAGTACATAGCAACAAGAAACAAACAAAAAAAAATACGAAGGGCCCAAATGATGCAGTCTCGTGTTGTGAAATGTCTCGTTTGTAGCCGATCTTCTCAGTAAATGTGCATGTGATGGTTCAGAACTGTCACGTGCATATTTGTCCTCACTAACATTTGTGTGAATAACTCGGGAGTTGCCATGTGGAACAAATAAATAGTTGAAAAGAACCTGTTTTTCCTTCTTATACTTACCCTTCACCAACCACCATGTCCATGTCTTCATCATGAGGTGCTGTGCTGATATCATTGGTATCCAATGTGGATGGGCCCATGTCTGTTGTGCATACATAAGATGTTAAGTGCAGCCAGCCATCATAACTGCATGGGTAGTTGAAATCTTTTTTATGTAGTTCTCCAAAACCAACCATTACTGTCAGCATCTCCTTGTCAGAGGGAGGTGCTGTATTGAATGTAGTCACCATCCAATGTGGATAGGCCCACGTCTGTTGTGGAAACATAAAACATTAAATGTGGCTGTCAGAGCTGTATGAGTGGTTGAAATCTGTTTTGTGTATGGCTTCACAATTAACTACTATGTTGGTATCCCCTCATCATAAAGCGATGCTGTACTGACACTCTTCAAGTTACTCCTGTTGCGTACTGAATCAATTTCATTTATCTCCTGATGTGTTTCTAGCAGACCATGATATGTCTTATATTATGTTATATAGAGCACTTTGGGAATATCTTGGCAGCTGCCTGTCAATTTTCTTTTTGGAAAAAAGGGTTATTCCATATTGCCAAGGTCCAAGTGCAAAGGAGTGACCTGTGTGAAAGATCCAAAATGGGAGCATGTGTACTGACACAACCTCTCACTATTGAAAATGTATGCAAAAATGCATGGAGAAATCAAAACAGCCCTACCTAATATGCACACAGTGATAACTAATTCATACTGTTGTATTTATTTGGTCACAGACTGTTGTTTGGTCAATACTACAAGATGTTTGGCACCTTCAAGTTCCACCTGCACCATTTTCTTGGTGTGAAGCTGCCAATGTCATCCTAAAAGACCATAAAATGTGTCACTGTTCAGAACTCATGAATTAAAATTACATCTTGACATTCCCCCAATGCAGCCCCTACTGTATTGGACTATTTTTAGACACCATCAGTATGACTTTAGGTATTTCCAAGTTGTTATATCTACAGTAGTTTGTTTATTCACAACTCTTTACATGTTTGTTATGAGCTCCATACAAACACAATTACCATTGTCCATCTGCGTGGTCCCAACTTGAATTCCACAACATACTGCTGGGTTATTGAGAAGGATGAGTCTGTAAAAAATCAGGCCAAGAAGCAGGTATGTGAGAATAGAAATAGAGAGACACTTGATAAGATGACATCTCCTAAAATGTGAGTTGCAAAAATAGCTATGTGGATTTGGACTGCCTCACAACCAGCATCAAGGATCTCAAGGAACAACAAGAGATCTGTGATATGGAACTTGGACTGAACCAGTCTGTGCAAGTCTTTTCAGGGCAGTGGTGAACTCTATCTGGCACCCCCTTAACATTCTATCTTTCCAACAGATGGACTGATGCAAAGTCAGAGGGCATAAGTAAACATTTGTGATATTTTATCAATTCAATCTCAAACCATCACCCCCAGCCTAAACCCCTGGACCAGCAGTACAATGGTAGAACCCAAGCTGATCTCGATGAAGGGTTGAAAGCTGGCAAGCACCTGGTTAATGATGGTTTAAATGTGAATTATTTTATTTTCTGTGGAAGATTTCTTATTTTTTATTCTACAGTGTGATGAGATAGCATGTTATCATAGTACTCAAACTCTCTGCTCTGCCTTGCAGCCTGTCTGTCCACCTTCTGATCATCAGCACCAGTATCATAGTGATGGGAGTCATGACCCCAAAGTCATGCCCTACCAATATGAGGTGGGTACTGTTAGGGCGACACCCATGGTTCTGCTAGCTGGACTGTGTGGGCTCTCCTACAAGAAGGTGGCAGGGTGCACGCACATGATGGGGGGGTTTGATGGTTTTGATGCAAGAGGTTATAAATAGATTAGTTGGCTAAATTAGGCTTTTCACACCACTATTGTGGATAGAATACCTAAGAGAACTCAACTGAGGTCTCCTAGTATTTATTTTATGGTTATATACTAGGTTACATATATTGTAGTATGTTGCTACTGATGCACGCATACATGCATGTACATATTGATTGATGCATGTAAATACAAAATTCCCATGAGGACAAATAATGTGTGTATAGGCATTTGGTAGCGTATTTTGGTGAAATAAAATAAAATAAAATAAAATAAAAATAGTATTATGTAATAGGCATGTTAGGAGACTGTTTCCTAACATTACCCACTTTTTACGCCTCGAGTTCCAGGCAAGAAAATATCTTATTTGTCCCCTCTGTGAAATTCTGGTAAGGCTGGAAATTCATTCCCTCATACACCCTTCTAGCAATGCGACACAGAGCATTTGGATTATGTTTAAAGAATTGGGTGATTGCCTTATGCACTCGCTTACAATTCTCTTCAGGTTCCCATGAGTTATTTTTGTCAGTGCAGTTCTTCCACTTGATTAAGAACTCCAATTTATTTCATCGAAGACATGAGTCCAAAACCTCTTCCACAATATGTATATTCTGGAGCACCTTCTACCATCATTGGAGGCTGTGGAGTAGTTTGTTGACCAGGAATAGTGGGTGGGCAGTAAGGGCATAAACAGGAAATGTTAATTTCAGGATCAATCTTGAATGACTGAGGTAATTTTAACACTACCACATTGGGTGAAATTATTTTAGAAATCAGATATGGGCCAACTTGCTTCTCCATAAGCTTTCTTGAAGGTCGTGGAATATTTAGATCCTTGGTACTTAGCCATACCAAGTCACCAACTTTGTACTCTGGAGCAACAGCTCGAGTACGATCCACATGTTGCATCATGTCATCACATGCTTTCATCAATGCTGCTGATAGGTCCACTTTGCACTTTAAAGTCTAGAGAAGTATTCCCACTCATATCGACACATTACAACACATGCTCCGAACCACTACGAATGCCACTAAATCGACTTCGAACCATTTTCGAACTATTTTGAATGCTTTTAAACTATTTCGTGACACTTTGAACAACTTCACAGCACTTTGAACAACTTTGGCCACTGCATACCCATCTTGAAACAATTTTGATACATGTTGCACATCCGGAACAAGCCAACTTGCTGCACATCGAGCACTACCAGACATGAGGAGAGATTACAAGAGAGTTAGAATGCAATAAGTGTGTTTTTGTGTTTCATTGAAGTACTTTTACTATATGGGAACACTATATGTTTCATCATGTATTATTTCTCATTTGTTTCATGATATACAAGTCCTCATTGTTTGATATATTTGCCTCATGTTTTAAACATGTTCTTATTTCCTTTTTAGTACTATCTCTTCATTTTGTATATAGACTTGTATTAGTTAGTTAGAATGAAAAGAAATATAACAACAGGAGAACAGCACAAGTTACCCTCACACTTATCATCTGACTTAAGAGCTGTTCTCTTGAGTCTTAGTTCACATTGTATCTCTAAATTCTGCAAAATATCGTGAACTTCTTCAAAATTATCATATTCACTCTCTGTTTTATTGCATATCGCCTATCACCTTTCGACAAACACTTCACATTTGTTAAACTCACTTTTCCATATACTTCGAACCTTTTCGAACCTATTTGAACTTATTCGGACTACATCACATGACTTTGAACCTCTTCAAACCTTTTTCAAACCTTTTTCAAACCTCTTTGCACATATTTGAACCTCTTTCGAACTCCTTCGAACTCCTTCATATGCTCTTACAGATTATTTGAACCATCACTTATTATTTCGCGTCGCTAAACACAACGTTTTGGTCTCAGCAGTGATATTTAGTACCACCTTGCACCCTTCCTCTGACTCATGTTATACCATCCGAAGCCATTCAGTAGGTTTTGTTTGGGTTTCCAGGTTTAGTACCATCATTTTGGAGCCCACTGCGAGGGGTGTCTAGATTATTTCATCATTGAACCTCCACTCCTTTCCAGCACTCATTTTACCATTTAGAAGCTCAATGATCTCCACTTCGAATTGAACTTGTTTTGCCTCCAACCCTCCTGAACAACCAGGAGATCTCGATATAGCATCTCGCCACTCAATAATATTATATTGCACTCTTTTGCCTTTCGCACTTACAACCTCGCTACCATCCTCAACTTCAAAACATACAAAACATGACACCACATGAATTTCGACCTTGCAACCTCTAAAAATCTACCTCGAACATGTCGACATCTTTTATGCCAGCTCCTGGTCATTCTACATCTCGGAAATTTGATTCGAGATGACCTAAAGAACCATGAAATTACTTCAAAAATCTCGAATTTTTGTTTATAACTTGCGGTATTACAGATCACGGCCTAAAGAAGTGACATGCTTGCAGATACAACAACTTTGATTCTTATGATCTCTGGAAATCGCTTCCAGAGTACGAACCCAGCACTCCATTCGATGAATTTTGCATTGCAGTATTCAAGTTCTATCCTAAAATAGAAGACGAACAAAAATACAGCATTTTGGACATAAATTCACTTGTTAACAAACAACTTCGCACTGGTATTTTCGATGAAAACAATTTAGCAGGTTATTACAAGTCATTCTACAAGGTCACCAGCTTTCTTCGCTCGAAACGTAGACTTTCAAAAGCCGAACAGAGTCGAGCTTTTCTTTGAGGGTTTCAAATGGACTTACGGACTAGAGTTGTGGACCGTCTCGAAGTAAAGTTCCCTGATCACTATCCTGATGACCCATATATGCTGAATGACATATATGCCACCGCAAAATTTGTGATAGCATCCTCGAACTCATATTCTATGCCCCAGCAATCGATTTTGACCTCGAATATATCACAGTCCAGCACATTGATCGATTCCAAAGATGTTTCACACATCCTTGAAAGGTTCGCATCCAACTTTGCATTGGTTATCACAGCCTCAAATTCAACCAAATCAGCACCCGAAGTTTCTGCTCTAACCTCGTTCATCACCAAAATCTCACCTTTGACTACATCGAACCCAGCATCTGACAGTATACCAAACAGCTCAAACACTTCAGATGACTTCGAAGCTCATATCGTGGCACTCAAACAGGAACTGGCCCTTGAAAAACAACTTGCCCTCGAATGAGAAAATGTTGCACTTTGAAATTGTTATGTCGCACCTCCTGTTCTTCATCGCATTGTCCCAGCTTCATCGCCCACATCCATTCCAATCCCATCATCTTCGCCTTTGGTAGATCCTGCCCAGTCCACTTTGATAATCGCACCTTCGTCAGCTTCAAACTCGATCTCACCTCCGAAACCCTCGTTGAATTTGTCTCCATCATCGCACACTTTGACTTCAACTTGCCAATTGCCACTATGAGTATTTTCGTCTTCGCATTCAAATTCACCTTCGAAGTCTAGTATAGCACTCAAAAGTCCATTCGCATCATATATCTACAATCATCACCTCAAAATTCGTCTACCCCTCATCGCCAAAAAATTTATTACATCCATCACACACAAGTATCTTCTTGACCTCGTTTTTGCCTCCTCGATGTCGTGTCTGAATTCGATTCGACCAGTCACTCAACTCGAGTATTACAACCATGGTTAGCCCTACTGAAATCAATTAAATTCTCTCATTTCCTCTCTCTTTTTCGCATTTCGACCTCGCTCTATTTATCAAAACATTTTACTATTCTCGACATTCTTCACAATCGCTTCAACAGCTTTCGCCTCTATGTGCCCACATATGCCTTTGCTCACTTTGATCTCAACTCCAAACTCCCTCGACAATGCCCTATGCCCATTTTCTTTGCATCAAATCTTCTCCCTATCAACTTCGAATCCTTCTCGAACCATTTCGCACTGTTTTGCACATGACTTCGATTAGCTGACTGGGACAGTCAGGATTTCAGTAAGGGGGAGGATGATAGGTCCACTTCGCGCTTTAAAGTCTAGAGAAGTATTGCCACTCGTATCGACACATTATGTCACATGCTCCAAACCACTACAAATGCCACTAAATTGACTTCGAACCATTTTCGAACTATTTCGCATGACTTCGAAACATTTTGAATGCTTTCGAACTATTTTGCGACACTTTGAACAACTTCACAGTACTTCAAATGACTTTGGCTGCCATATACCTGTCTTGAAACAATTTTGATACATGTTGCACATCCAGAACAAGCCAACTCACTGCATATCGAGCACTACTGGACACGAGGAAAGATTACAAGAGAGTTAGAATGCGATAAGTGCGTTTTTTGTATTTCATTGAAGTACTTTTACTATATGGGAACACTATATGTTTCATCATTTATTATTTCTCATTTGTTTCATGATATACAAGTCCTCATTGTTTGATATATTTGCCTCATGTTTTACACATGTTCTTATTTCCTTTTTAGTACTATCTCTTCATTTTGTATATAGACTTGTATTAGTTAGTTAGAATGAAAAGAAATATAACAATGGGGGAACAGCACAAGGTACCCTCACACTTATCATCTGACTTAAGAGCTGTTCTCTCGAGTCTTAGTTCACATTGTATCTCTAAGTTCTGTGAAATATCATGAACTTCTTTGAAACTATCATATTTGCTCTCCATTTTATTGCATATCGCCTATCGCCTTTCGACAAACACTTCACATTTGTTAAACTCACTTTTCCATATACTTCAAACCTTTTCGAACCTATTTGAACTTATTCGGACTACTTCGCATGACTTCAAACCTCTTCAAACCTTTTTCAAACCTCTTTGCACATATCCGAACCTCTTTCGAACACCTTCGAACACCTTCGTACACTCTTACAGATTATTCGAACCATCACTTATTATTTCGTGTCGCTAAACACAATGTTTTGGTCTCAGCGGTGATATTTAGTACCACCTCGCACCCTTCCTCTGACTCATGTTATACCATCTGAAGCCATTCAGTAGGTTTTGTTTGGGTTTCCAGGTTGAGTACCATCACCGCCTCTGCTTCCTCCTGCAGCTTTCACATTTTTGATACAAAGTCCTCCACTGATTGTACCTTGACTTCCCTTCGAGGTTATACTCCCATTCTGGGATACCCATAATTAGCAAAGAAGGGTGACATGCGAGTAGCCAAATGGAATTTAATATTGTGGGAAAATTCTGCAATTGCCAATAATTCAGGCCAGTCAGTTTGTCAGTGATTGACAAACATGCATAGGTACTGCTCCAACTCCTGATTCATTCTCTCTGTCTGCCCATTGGTTTGTGGGTGATATGCCTTAGATAATTTGGTTTGAATCCCCAATATGTATGTTATTGAATTCTTGCATAAATGCAGAAGCAAATTGTGATCCACAATTGGAGATGACCATATCAGGTAATCCATGTAACCACCATACCTGATTTAGATAGAGGCGCGCCAAGCCCAATGATGAGGTTTCTGCTGTAGTAGGAATGATATGGACTTCTTTTGTGAAGTGGTCGCATACTACAAATATTGCATTGTATTCTTGAGCTTTAGGTAGTCCTGTGATAAAGTCCACAGATATATCTTGCCATGGTGCTTTAGGTACAGTGACTCACAAAACTGAGTCAATGTTTTGGACTTTTTGATTCATTGTTGAATAGCTTCCCATAAACAACAAAACCAAACAAGGTATTGGTGTACCAAATAACATACATGATCAGGGCTACCAAACAAACAAAGAATTATGTAATTTTAATCATCCCTCATGGAGATATGATTATTTTAATTCAGGGACTCATTGACTCAGTTTTGTGAGGTGGTATCAATATTATGATAAATTGTAATTCTAGTATTTTGTATGACCTCCCTTGGCCTTAATAACTGCTCCCAACCTTCTAGGCATGCTTTCAATCAAATTCTGACACACCTCTGATGGAATATTATTCCACTCTTCTACTACTCTTTCCCATAACTCCCAAATTCCTTTTGGTGCTGTTGGATACTTGTCTAACTGGTTCTTGAGGTGAACCCAATGATGTTCAATAGGACTGAGGTCTGGAGATTGGGCAGGACAATCCAGAAGAGTAATATTGTTGTTCTCCATCCATTTCTTGGCCTTTTTTGAGGTATGCTTGAGGTCATTGTCTTGTTGAAAAATCACCTCTTCTCTAGAAATTCCACTCTCCTCCAAGCTAGGCAGCATATAGTCCTTCAAAATGGACACATACTGGTCAGCATTCATCCTCCCCTCAACCTCTGCAAGATGCCCCACTCCATTCCATCCCATACACCCCCATACCATAATGTTTCCTCCCCCAAATTTGACAGTTCCCTGCACCTCTCTCTCAATCAGCCCCTCTCCCTTCTGTTTCCAAACCCACTCTCTCCCATCTGACCCAAACCTGTTAATTTTAGTCTCATATGACCAAATAACCCTTCTCCAGTCCTCCACAGTCCACTCTCTATACTTCTGAGCAAAAGCCAATCTTGCTTTCCTATGCCTTATACTAAGCAAAGGCTTTTTCTTCTTCACCACAGCCTTGAATGAGTTTTTTCTGAGAACTCTTCTGACTGTTTCTGAGGAGACTGGAGTGGGGATGATGCTGTTGATGTAATGGGTGGCCTGAACAGCATTTGCAGCCTTGCCAGTGGTGATTTGGGTAAGGATGGCTCTTTGAGAGATAGATGAGAGCTTAGAAGGACGACCACCAGAGGGGGAATCCAGGTTTGGATGGAGAGCCCTGAGTGTTCTGGATACACTAGACTGGCTGAGGTTGAGTTTAGAGGCAATATTGTGGGTAGAATAATGATTGGAGGCCAGGGAAAGAATGTTTTCCTTCTGAGCAGAGGAGATGGGATGCATTGGAGAATATTGAAGTATGAAGAATGCTAGTCCTAATTAAATACTATAATTTATGGTCCCATCAAGGGTCACATCACCTTAGAAACCATCTGTCAAGTTTTTGATATTATACAGTTGGTGGAGCATCAGATTCTAATACTTCTGACTACCCCTCACAAAACTGAGTCAATGAGTCCCTGAATTAAAATAATCATATCTCCATGAGGGATAATTAAAATTACATAATTCTTTGTTTGTTTGGTAGCCCTGATCATGTATGTTATTCAGTACACCAATACCTTGTTTGGTTTTGTTGTTTATGGGAAGCTATACAACAATGAATCAAAAAGTCCAAAACATTGACTCAGTTTTGTGAGTCACTGTATAGGGTTCAGCATTAATTTCCCTGCAGGCTCTTCTGGAAATTTCTTTCCCCTCATGCATGTATCACACCCATCCACATACCCCAACACATATTTTGAAATTTTAGGCCACCAATAATTTCTCATTCCTAACTCCAATGTCTTCCACTTTCCTGGATGTCCAGCAGCTGGCATGTTATGATGTAACCATATGATCTCTCTTTGTAAATCTTGATCCTTCAGTACATACACCTTTCCTCTAAACAACACTAACCATTGTTCTTCAACCCATTCATCTCCTTTAATATTACCTTTCTTCTCTCCCCTCAAAGCTTTCACACCTTCCACCACTTCATCATCCATCTCTGAACATTGCCTAATTTTAGACAACATTTCCGTCTCTGAGCTATCCACCAATAGATGCCCTTGATGCATAGTGCAAATATGAAAGTATTCAGGTTTGAGTAGGGTAATATTTTTATTGTCCTCCTCTACCCCCCTTTTATGATCTGTACATCAGGATAATGCATCTGCTTTCCTCATCAAGCTTCCCACTTTGTAGACCAAGTGAAAATTAAAGCATGATAGGAATAATGCCCAATGTGCTTGTCGATGTTTAAGCTTTTTAGCAGACATGAAGTACTGCAGATTTTGATGGTCTGTCCAAATTTCAATCTGATGTGTACATCCCTCCAAATAATGTCTCCATGCCTCCAATGCACATATTATTCCCAACATCTCTTTATCATGCACATCATAATTCCTCTCCACATCATTCAACCCTCGAGACAAATATGCACAAGGATTCCATTTGTCATCTTCACATAGCATTGATAATACCACTCCAGTGGCAAAGTCTGATGCATCTGATTCCACTCGTAAAGGATGCATGAAATCTACTGGGACCAATATTGGCTCTTTCACAAACTTCCTCTTCAACTCCTCAAATGCTGTCTGCTGTTGTTCTTCCCATCTCCACACTACTCCCTTTCACGTAAGGTTGTGTAATGGTGCAGCAATTTTGAAAAAATTATGAACAAAGCGATGATAAAAATTGATGAGTCCCAAAAAAGCCTGAACTTCCTTGATATGGGTATGCACAGGCCAATCAACAATTGCCTGTATCTTGATAGGATCCATCTTGATTCCCTCAGGACCAATCTTTAATCCCAAGAACTCAATCTCGCTTGCTCCAAATACACACTTCTCTGGTTTAACGAATAAATCATTCTCTGCCAATCTCTTCAACACCTCCTGCACTATCGCCTCATGATTTTCTTCATTCTCTGTGAATATCAAAATGTCATCAATAAATATTATCACCACACCTTTGTCTATCACTTCCTTGAAAATGTTGTTCATCATATTTTGGAAAGGTGGGGGACTATTGGTCATCCAAAAAAACATGACTAGCAGCTCGAAGGATCCTCGACACATGGCAAATGCTGCCTTCCACTCATCTCCTTTCTTTATTTGTACGTTGTTGTATCCCCAGCATAAATCCAATTTTGCAAAGACCTTGGCCTTTCCCACCTTGTCAATTATCTCTGAGATCAACGGCAAAGGGTATGCATTCTTCACTGTCCACTCATTCAAATACCTATAATCTGTACACATCCTCTTCCTCTGATCTTGTTTCAGTACAAAGAATACTGGTGATGTCTGTGGTGATTTCGAAGATCATATGTATCCCTTGCACAACTGTTCATTAAGGAATGCATCCACTTCTTCTTGTTCCTTTGGAGATAACAAGTAGACTTTTGACTTCTTTGGCACAAATCCTGGCTTCATCTCAATAGCATAATCCCATGGCTTTCACACTGGTATCTGCTCTGATTCCTTCTTATGAAAAACTGACAAATATTTATGGTAGGCTTTTGGCACCCACTCCTCCACTGGCTTCTCCACTTTCTCCACATTTTTATCCCATGACTGTCCTCCATGAATTTCCCTAAAGGTCTGCTTCTGTTCTTCTTTACTTGTCATGACTGGAACTCCCCCATTTGGCATATCCTCATTCTCCACTTCCTCCATCGTAACAGAATACTTTCTCAGATGTTCTTTCTCTTTCTTTTCCTTCTTTTCTTTTTCTACTTTCCTCCCATACACATTACATTCTTTGGGACAATGAGTCATGTGTACCATCCCAGTTTTCCAATCAATTTCTGGGTTATGTTTATGTAATCATGGACATCTAATTATCAGATTGGTTTTCCCAAGGTCGCACACCTCAAATACGGCTCATTCCTGATGATCCTGATACTTCAATATCATTATCACCTCCTTCTTAATGGTTCCTCCACGATTGATTGTATTGTCAATATTGTACACCATTATAGGTTGCAGCAGTTTATGCATGCAAATACCATTTCCAGTAATTAAGGATCAATTAATGAATAATCCGGTAGCACCACTGTCAAGCAATGCCTCCACATTAATTGCTGCATGCATGTCCACTGTCTTCAATCCTACTGTCAAACTGATTTTGGGTTCTATCCACACTGAGCGAATAAAAAATTTAGGGGTCTTCGGAAATAAGGCTGGGCATTTTTCTTTGTCAGATAAATGGTGATGGTCATACTCTTCAATTTCGCTTTCGGGTTCACTCTGGGTTTCCTCTGATACTAATACATTATATTGATTCTGGGTCACCAATGGGGAAACCTTCACTGGGACTCTTCCACAAAATTCTTCTCCTTATCTTCCTCCAGCTTTACTTCCTCGATTGTCACTTCCCTAATCTTTCTTTTCTGCCTACAATTTCAAGCCATATGCTCTAATTGTCCACAGTTAAAACATTTAAGTGGAGCTCGTCTCCTTACTCAATCAACATCTGTTGCATCCATCGATACTGCTGACTCCTTAACAATAGGTGTCACTGCCATGGCTAGTGGCTGTGCCCTCGGAGTTTGTATCTGAGGTGTCCTTCCTTTCTTGGACCTTCCTCCCAATGACTTTTGAAATCTGGAATTCCCATACATCAATTTCGATTCTGTCTGTTCCTATCGATATTGCCGATCAAGACGCATTGCCCAATTATACCACTCGTGCAACCTCTCTGGCATAGAAGGTAGTTGATATATAGACTTGAATAAAGAGGGATTTCATCCTGCCTTCAAATATTCTACCAACGCAGCTTCTCCCATATCGGTCTGTGATGCTTCTGCCTTAAACTGCAAAATAAATTTGTCTGCTGTCAGAGAACCTTGGCGCATAGTTTTTAATTTTGCATTCACAGTTGCCTTTGGATTAGGGTCTCCAAACTGTGCCTCCAATCTCTCCAAAAATTCCCTGAAGCTTGCAAACAATTTATATCCCACAGCAATTTGATTAATGGCTTTGTTTCTCCAGAACTGTGCTTTTCCTCTCTGGATGTATAAGAGAGCAAACATAATCCTAGACTCAGTCATATGAAATTCAGGCTTTCTCCCATGAATATACAAGACTATAGAGCTGATAAAGGATTTTGTGTTCTCCATGGTATCATCAAATATTTCTGGGGGCACATATTTAGGTAAACACATTTTTCCACTTTCAGATCTCTTCACTGCCTGCACATCATCCTGAGACATCCACTCCACCATCTCTTCCATCTCATCGTCTTTATCTTCTACCATCTCGGGTTTTATTTCTACTTGTTTGGGCTGTGATGCTGCCAATACTGACACTAATTGGGACATTTGTGCTGTTAGAGCATCAATTTTGGCTTCAAGAATGGGCATGGGAACAGGATTGTGACCAGGATTCAAAGTTGCTTGTTCTGTCATGATGACATAATCTGTGATGAATCACTTCTTTGGCTGAGTCAAGATTCGGCTTCAGAATTTTTTCGCAAAATTTCGAGTCACATGACCTGGCTATTTCGGGTACCAAACATGGCAAAACACATGATTTCGGCTATTGGGCACTTCACATCAATAACCCTTCCAACAGTGCCTGATCTTGGGGCTATTACTGAATTTGGCTAGTAACTACCTAAAATAGTCATCCAAATTGAGTAATGTAAATCTTGGCTAAACCAGATCCGATCGGTTGTCTGGCTGCAGCTGATCTAATGATGAGCGCTGCCTTTTGATCACTGGCAGTCACAGTGTGAGGCGAGGCCTGGCATTGGCTTACAAAAGCAAGGTAAATATTTATATATAATTAATTCTGGCTCTTGCTGAAATGATGAGTAAGCAGTTGTGGTGTGCTGAGACAAATGACATATGCGCGTGTAAGAGAAGGTGCACTGATGGAGTAGTTGAGTTCTTCTGTTAGGGCAACACCCACTGTTCTGCTAGCTGGACCATGCAGGCTCTCCTACAAGAAGGCGGCAGGGCACATGCGTGTGATGGGGGGTTTGATGGATTTGATGTGACAGGTTAAAAATAGATTAGTTGGCTGAAATAGGCTTTTCGCACCACTATTGTGGATGGAATACCTAAGAGAACTCAACTGAGGTCTCCTAGTATTTATTTTAAGGCTATATACTAGGTTACATATATTGTAGTATGTTGCTACCGATGCGCACATACATGTGCATACATATTGATGCATGTAAATACAAAATTCCCATGCTGACAAATAATGCATGTATAGGCATTTGGTAGTGTATTTTGGTGAAATAAAATAAAATAAAAATATTATTAGGTAATAGGCATGTTAGGAGACTGTTTCCTAACAGGTACAGGGGATTCATATGTGGACAATGGAAGCGCTGTTGCTTTTGAGGCTGAGCGTGTGGGTGTCAATCACCTCATTAGTGGATGGATCCAGCAGGCACAACGAATAAGGTAAGTTTTGCATTTCACACTACACTTGTTCTTTGATCACATTTTGATAGGGCTTATACTTATCAAGGAAGTGGACAAGGAGTGGTGTTGGCCTCAGTGCAATTCTTGCCTACTATGAGGCTATGGAGATGGTGGCCAAACGGCTGGCTATT
Source organism: Tricholoma bakamatsutake (assembly GCA_029959215.1). Taxonomy (NCBI): domain Eukaryota; kingdom Fungi; phylum Basidiomycota; class Agaricomycetes; order Agaricales; family Tricholomataceae; genus Tricholoma; species Tricholoma bakamatsutake. The sequence continues at coordinate 426,128 of CP114860.1, forward strand.
ATGTTTGAAGTTCTCATGCCAGAGTGTTACCACAAGTATAAGGCTGCATTCAATGCAGGAGTCTGGACAAGGGGTGACACTGGACCATGGCTGGTGAGGGCCATCATATACAAGCTTCAAGTGAGCGTTCATGAGGATTCACATGATGGTGGCCCAATGGCCTCATTCCCCTTTGGTTACTTCTCTGGAGGTGAGATGCTGATCCCACAACTGAAGGCCAAGTGTTTGTATATCATTCTGGGAAGAAAGCCTCAAACAGTTGCAAGGAAAGCCAAAGGGTTGGGCATTACACACAAGTTATGGCAGGGGATCCAGTACTTCCTATGCCTAGGTATGTAAATTTGTAGCATTGATATGCATTGGCTGTTGGAATCTGGATTCTGAAGGACATGGCAATGAGAAGAATTCGGAAACATGAGTGAGGAGCACCAAGACCAGGAATATGAGCAACCAGCAACAGCAAGAGTTTTGAAATATGCAAGAACAGAAGTGTTGAGACTATGGGAACAAGACTGACAATGTCACAATGATAATCGATGATTGATGGTTGCTAATAATCATATTCTGTTATTACTCTCTACCATACTTGCTCTACATAGTAAGGAATCTTTCAACAGGTTTCCTACATAATTCCTCTACTAATAGTCTCCTTTATTAGATCATAACTTGGATTCTCATCAGTCACCAGACAACTTCCATCTTGCTTCCACTGTGGAAATGTTTAGCCTGAGTAAGTTTTTTGTTTGTTTCTCTTCAACTATAAGTAGAAAAATGTTCTTATCCCTAGGTTACACTACTACAGTGTTTTCAGCTGGACAACACCCAACAATGCAGGCAACACAATGCCACCCCTCCTCCTCATCCAAATGGGATGCAAGGCTTTTGTTTGGGCATAAGCAACCACAGAGGGGTGTTCAGAGATCTTAAGACTGCCAGGTATGCCCCCTATTCCCATCTCTACCTACCACAACTCACACCCACAGATCAACCACCAACCCAGCACCTATCGATTATACAGGGTTCTTGAGTACTAAAGTCAAGGTTACAGTTAAAGATGACAGTTGAGAGTGGTTGAAGATGAAGGTCAAGGGTGGTTAAAGATGAAGGTTGGGAGTGGTTGGGAGTGGTTATGACTGAAGGTCATTGGAAACAAAGATGAGGTTTGCAAGTCTTCTATCATTGATAAAAATTAATGGCAAGGGATTGCCAGAAAAATTACCAATGAAGCTTGTTCATACAGGAGACGACTTCCAAATAGAACTCATTGTTGCAGCTGACAGTATTAAAAATCCCAAAGAATTACTGCTGTGCAGGACCCATCTATTGCACTATGATATGGGAGCATGATGGGAGGGAGAAAATTGGATTGCTACATATTGTAATTTCTGTGAGGGACCACAAAGTTGTCTGTACTCTATGCCTCTAAAAAAGTCACTTAGCATGTCGACTTCTTCTGCGGCAAGGATGCCCTTGATCCAGGAAATGTCACCCTCCATGGCAACTCGTTTCAAGTATTATGTAGGATCAGGAACATATACTATTTTGAATGTGGCATTGCTCCATTCCAAAATAACCAGAGGAACATCAGTGTCATCAACATAGAGAGCCTCCATATGTGAGGCAAGGGGGTCATTGGAACCATCACCCAAATTCTCCTGGGCAGATGAATCATAAAACAAATGCATGGAAGAGGAGGACGGATCACTGATTGGATGGTTAGAAGAGGAGGAAGATGGAACATGCAGAGAGACTGCATCTACATTGATCACAAGATGACGATGAGAAGTCCTGTATTTTTCCAGTATTAGAGGAAGATTTTCATTTATCTCTTGTTGTGTAGGGACCCTTCCAATCAAATGGGGGGTTTGAAAGGTGGGACATGAGGGTGTGCAATCTGGATATCTGGTTGTTTTAATGTGATGATTGAGAGAGTTCCCTTCCTTTCGCCAAAGTATTCCAAACCCTCTGGAGATGCATATGGATTCATTGCAGTTGTGAGGGCATATTAGCCAACCAGTCCTCTTTTTCCTGGTTCTTGTATCATTTCTCAATGGTGATGGCATAGTTGAATGTTGGACTGTCATGTGTCACAACTTGTGACATTTCAGTAATCAACCCAAAACATGCTGAAGTTCAAGGTATGCACTTCTTATAAAACCAGATGCACAGATTGATTACAAATTGATAATAGGGGAGATGGATATAGATGGCCAAGGGGAGAACCATGGCCCCCAAGATTCTGGGTTCTCCTGAGTCATGGGTTTTTATTTCCATATGCATCATTCGTCAATCGTTCGTCAGTCATGTGTGATCATTTGTCAATCATTTGTCAATCACATGTGATCTTTCTTCAATTGATCCTGCATGGAAGTAGTTCCATGCAGGCCATTCCATGCATGATATTCATCCTTCATGAGTATCCATGACAAATTCTGTTGGGGAGTAGTCCACAATATGAACACATCCATGTTTCTGCATGGAAGTGATCTATCAACTCTCATGTCTGTTATGTCTGTTGGTCAAAGATGAACAGTGCTTAACTCTCTGGCTTTTTTTGATTACCCTCGCCTATCGATGAACAGATTCATCCTGCATGGAACTACTTCCATGCAGGACTTTGTCTTCATCAATGTCGGCGATGAGTTCTGTTGTGGAGTAGTCCCCAATATGAATGCCCTTGTGTTCCTGGTTGACATTCTCCAATTCTCTTGGTCTTCAATATTTTCCTTATACCCTACTTCTTCTATCTTGCTTTGGGCAGGGCCTGTTCCCCTTAGACATCTGTTCTTTTCTCAAAGTCCCCATGTTGTGCAGCCTTGCTACCTCTGTCTCATGTGTCCAAAGCATGCCATCACTGAATCTCTGAATGTCGTGCATCCCTTCTTTTCGCCTCATCTTTAGGCCATCATAATCTACAGCAATTTTATTGAATCTGATTTGTGTTATACTCACTACAGAATTTGATTCATGAGTCTGGAAAGCCTACGACGATATGTACAGGGATGTACTGTACTCTCTACAAAATGTTATTCATGAGTCCAGAACATCTATGAAGAAATATACAGGACATACCACACTTGTGACAAAATTACTCATGCCTCCAGAAAGTCATTGGTGAACACATTTTGAGAAACATATACAGCCCATGCAATGACAACTTGTATAGAACATACCATAATTATAACAAAATTTCACTTGTGAGTCCAGAACATCAATGACAAACATGTTTCAAGAAACATACACAGAACAAACAGTACTCACTACAAATTTTACTTCTGAGTTGGGACATTGTTGATGACATGTACATAATCCTAACCAGTGATATACTGCGCTCCTGTACAAATAACAATCTGCATGACTCGGTCAGCCTTCAGCAAACAGGAGAATTGCTAATGTGACAAAGGACATACCTTATTCCTCAAGGCAGCAGTTCCCACCCCTGCTGTAACTACCATGGCCAATAGTTGCCTAGCATTGTTATACCACCTGGGGTATGTCTGCGCAGGCCAGAAGAGCAAGAAAAAGAAGTCAGTGTCAGAAAGAACAGTGACTAATATGCAGAAGACAATTGTTAGGTATTGTGATGTGATGAGGCTGTTGTTGTGCACATGTGCAGTGTACCTGCTCCATGCCTCTATGTTAGTTTGGTGAGTTTCATACTTGGACAGGAAATACGTAGCAGTGCACTGGCGAGAGGGGGGTCAGAGAAAATGGTGAGAGAAGAGGGAAAATATTATCATACCTCTGCTGCCAGGCAGATGAGCATTGCGAGCTGTGAGAATCAAGGGAAACACTTATAAGGAGATTATTTTGCCAGTGATGTGCTAAAACACAGCTGGTAGATAATGTATGCAAAGCTCATTTATGACTTACCAACTCTTTCTTGTCTGAGATACCACCATTTATTGAACATGTTACAGTGCCCAAATGCACCCCAGCTCATCTCAGACAAATCAAACCCCCATAGGACAGCCATGAAAAAAAAAATAACAGTGAAGATAAAATAATAAAGCACTGAGAAAACAAGGTTTCTCAGTGCAAGTTGTTTGACAAAATCTCACTCATGTATGACCAACAGGATGATATTGGAACTGAAGCACATATCTGAGGGATGATGCAGATTAGTCAACGATGAGTTCATGATGACTCAATGGCAGGTTGAGGGTCTCACAAAAGTTTTATCTGAACTCTGCCTGTACATGTGGTCAACAACTGACAATGAACCACTGTGATTGACATCGACAACTTTGATGGAAACTTATCGACCTGATGCCAATGGCACTGCACAACATGTCACAATAAACACTCATACAGGTAACCAGTCCAACGTCGACGCGGACACCCTACCTCGCTTGCACTTCACTTTCAATTGGATGTATCTCTTCTTTTACATAGTCTTTCTCCTTATTCTCAATGTTCTTCTTCCATGCCTCCTCTTCTATCTACTTCAAAAATATTCCAGTAGCAGGAAAGTATACCAATTCTTATGTTCAGATAACGAAATATTATCGAAAAAACTTATCCAACAACCCTTGACAGGCAGCTAGCCAGAGTCCAGTCAGTAAATGTGCATGTGATGGTTCAGACCCATCACGTGCACATTTTGCCTCAACACCCTAGACTGTACTAATAGGGTTTTATCCCTGCCATTCATGTATTCCATCCAATATATAAATAAATTTGACAACAATGCACTGGAAGAGTTGCTGGTGCTGACAACATCAGGTAGTTATATGAGACTTGCAGAAAATAATTGCACAATCAGTTGATGACTGTCAGACAGAGCTGTTCTAACTTAATTTTTACTTTAGCTCACACCACAATCATGGAACAAATAATCAAAAAATCTTTAAATAAAGGAAAATACTCCTACAATTCCCTCGGGACTTACTGCACTCTATATCATTTAAAAGGTATGTCCCTCATAGTATGATGGAACAAATTCCAGTGTATTGAATCTAGATATAGGATACAAAACAAATCTAGCATGAGTAAGGCACTTTGAATCTAGCTCCCACACAATGGAAAGAAGTATCCAGTGATTGATGTAACAGAACTGTTCTCCCCACCTAATGAGAAAAAGTACAATATTCAGGATCACAGTCTTTTATATCAGGTATGGGTTTAAACAATAAGGAAAGGTGATAGGTTATTCATTTGCTGACTAGGTAATGTGCAATGCCCTATCATTCTATAATCTGGATGGAGTGGCACTGAATCATTGAGTATTGCAAGACAATGCTGATGACACAGAGTGGGTGATGAACATTGATTGTCAGGTAAGTCCAGCAGTGATGAATATATAATAAGTGGATGTACTAATGTTATACCCTTGCAGGTGTGTGATGACCCAGGGGATGTATTTTTCACGCTTGCATGTCTATGTCGAGGAAAGTTGTACTGCCATATAAGATGTATATCTTCTCAATTACACTTGAACAGTCTTGCATAGTCGAAATGGCTCAAGCAGAGCCCAACTGTTATTTGCATTGTGCATTGTAATTTAATTTACACTACAATTTGCCTAATTGGTGATGCAGGTCCATTCTGCTGACTGGTAACTATCTTCATCCATACAGAGTGGATTACAACTGTGGATAACAGAATTTGAAAGGCTGCACTTGCACGACTAAAGAAATGCCACAAAAATGAAAAATGGCAGGCAAAGAAGAATGCCAAGACTTTGGTTCATGCAAGACATGTTAACAACCAGTAGTACTTAAAGTCATTGGCCAATGTTTGATAAAAACTTAAGATACAAGTTTAACATGGGTGAAATAGTGCTAATCAAAACCAAAAGGTTAGCCACATAACTGTATGGTGACAGTTTTGAACTGTCACATGCATATGTTGAAGTGCACATGATACTTCTGTATTTTTAACATACCTTTTCACATCATCAAGGACAACCTCTTATTCTAATATGCCTGGTTCTTGGAGGTCACAATGCATGGCATGGCCTGATTTTACAGACTCATCCTTCTCTGACTCAGGAAATACTGGGAGCTAGCTGGTCAGACTTCACAGATTCTGATCCAGTAATGCAAGTTGATGACCTTGATGCTCAACCACCTCCTGTATTAGCTCAGGAACACACAGGTGGCTCTTGAAGTCCATGCCCTTCATGGTCTGCATCATATTGGAGCCCATGTCCAACCTGGTCTGCATCAAAAAATGGTTCTCATCATCAAGAGAACTGGGAGGCTGCAAGCTTGCAAAGCTCTCCCAGCTCTCAGCCTAGTAACAAATGTGATGAAGACTACAACCCAGGTACCACATTCAGCCCACTTCTCCCTGCTCCAAAGCTACAATCAGAAAGCAATGCTTCACATCATATAACACAGCCAACCCCAGCTATTGGTATGTCACCTTGCATATTGCTCATGTGCTAGCTTATAATTCACTTATTGTCTAGCAATGCATCTTGGCAATTCAGTTCTTTGGATAAATGCTTATCATGATCTAGAAGCTCTGAAACCTGGATGCCTTGTAATACTGGCAGTGCTAGATTTCTTTTTGAGCTTGGAATCCCATCAAAGTCAACATCATTCTGATAACTCAGCTAACTGCTTTTATTATCTCCATACTGAGACAGTACAAAAACTCATTGGAGACCCTGATCACAACAATACCCTAGTGCAACAGTGCCTTGGCTTTGACTCACAGCCTATTAATGATGCTCCAGTCATATTTTTGGTCAGCTTCATACAGAACACATATTTTCTGGCCTTGTTTGACTTTTCAGAGGGAAAGTCTTTGATCTTAGGTTGTTATGGACCTGAAAGATGGGATTTGATTTCTGTTCATGCAGAGTGGGAGTCCTGAAATGGCCCCACACTCTGGGAGAGAATTGGCAGGGCATTTAATTGGTTCACATCTGAGATGGGAGAGGCTCAACCCATGGTGGTTGTATATGAAGCAAATTGGATTCCGGTATATCTTAGCATCAAGTTACCCTAAAAATCTTGATAACTTTGTCCTTCAGCAGGATTCTCACTCAGGCCCTGGAATTGCAGCATTTGCTAAGTTGCTACAAGATGGGAATTGGAGTTGGGACAAGGTTTTGTTCTACAGCCCAGAGCCAAATCTTGCCTGTGATCATGCAGCAAGAGAGCAAATGTTTCACAACATTCTCCATGCTGTGCAGGTGTGCTTCACTCTGTGGAAAAAAATGTCCAGAGGGAACAAGGACTGGATACAGCTACAGGAAACATTGATTGATGAAATGCACATCCTGCCTGGTCAATTTTGATGGGTCAGGAATCTCAGCCTGATCTTGCTGAATCAAAGCTCAAGATGCAAGAAATGCCAGCTCAACACTGGTTCTGATAATTTTTCCATGGATCATACAAAGAGTCCTTATCTGAAAGGCAGAACTATATGGCCACCATTAAAAATCCAAACACTTCACCTCCCAGCTCCCCTTCCCATGGCAGAAATGGATCAAGCTTCTCCTTCATCAGAGACTTCTGATGAAGAGATTGACTTTGGTGACTTTGACGACTACAGCACTGCACCAATATGGAGTGCTAATTCTTCACCACTCTTTGGAGTGTGGACATTTAATTCCTCTGGTTTCCAGGCTCTCCCCAACTTTGCTACTACATAGAAAGACAGAGGATACAGATTGCCTCCTGATTTTGCCAAGGTTTCCCAAAAGAAGGACCCCACAGATTTTATTTTATGCCTCCTGCCCACTATCAATGATATTACTACTTTGAAAGGCACAGAACCTGATGCTACCCCACCATCTCCAACCAATAATGATCTTGGGATACACAAAAGTTTCCAGAATGATCCAACCAACAGTATCTTTCCAGAACCCATTTCCTTGGGTGCTAAAAAGATTCTGGATGAGGCTGGGAGAACTCCAGAAACAAGAGAAAGTTATGATGTTTTTATTCGAGGAAAGACACAGACAGACGATTTTCTAAAACTGGACCTAGAACAAGATCATGTTTCCTTGACTCAGGAACAGGTTTTAATTTCCATTGATATTGATAGTGTTGACTGGGTCACCACAGATACATTGCTCTCATGCAAAGATGCTGTCAATCTGCATCTATTACCCCACTTTTCACATCAAGCCCCATTTCTGCAAATTCCTCTGTATATGTCACCATTTTGGGACCTCCAGAAGATGAAAGAGAGTTGAATAATCCACATTTTCGAAGAAAAACTCAGTACCCCCTCAGTTCCATTCTCCATATGCCATTTGGTTACTTTGGTGAAGCCTCTCAGCTATTTAACCTGTATATTTTCTTCCCATGAATGATACACAAAAACACCTACAACAATCGAGCAATCACCATCTTGCCCCATGAACTTCAAGACTTATGGATTTCAGAAGCTATTTTTAAAGAATTAGCTTCAGTCCTGGATTACTACCCTGGAATTATAGAATATCTCCCTCACAGTATGGAACAACTTCATTGGAAAATAGGAGATCGTGCTCGACATCCCACAATTGCACTTACTCCAGAGTCTCTGGCATCTCTTTTTGCTGCTATTCATTGCATGGTCTCCTTTCTCACTTTGGATCCTTTTTCTTGATGCAAGAGGCATAAAGCTGCTGTCAAAACAATATGGACCAGGAGAAACTGCCTTTCAGGCCCTTCAGAGAATTGTTCCAGGTTTGGATTGGAACTACATGCTGGATAGAACAAATAGGGAGCTATATCTTGATCTAGGGGTTTTCTTTCACTCAACAAACACCACAGAGCCAATGGTTGGTCTCTGCGACTTGAAGGCCTATGATCATCCTATGCTTTTATAGGAAAATCCAGTACAAACAGCAAAGAATATCACTATAACACCATGTGGGACTATGGAGGTGTCAAGGCTGAAACTTCATGTCATGTTATGCATCACACCCATATTGTCAAGCACATTTCATATAATCTACACTTTGAGTGTGTCCGTCAGCCGGGGCAACAGGCATATATCACATCCTTGGACAATGCAATTCAATGCAATCAAAAGTATCTTGATGGCTGCACACATTGGATGAAGGCTCTTGAAGAAGGCGCAGATCCACATTTTTGCCTTCAACGTATTAGATTGAAGGAGCTCAAAAGAGGAAAAACTCGGATATATCATTCCAAGACCTTAGATCACTTTTCTTCCCCAGCCCCACCAAACACTTCAAACCCAATACTATCTGGCTAGGGTATATGGAACCCAGTGGTTATATCAGGAGATATTGGGATGTTCTTGAGGAGGAGAAGAAAGATGTGCCGGATGCTATTGATGCCATACACAAGAGGCTCAATAAAATATTTGGTCAACTTCAGTGCCTGCCTCAGAGGGCAGATGATTCCAGCATATGGCATGCTACTGATGGGTTAGTCTGCTTTCTGACAAATCCCTTTTATTATAGGGTTAAATCTGTTAGCTCTATGGGATGCCAAATCACAATAGGACCTCAGAGACCTTAAGTAAACACTGCAGAACTCTGGAAGTGACTCAATCCAGGAATCTCCATCCCTTGAAAATGAAAATGAAAATTGACAAAGACACGTTCAAGTAAATTGAGAAACTACCATTGGCCTCCCACAAAGTGACAACAGATGAATAATCCATTACACCCTCAACTCAGTCCTGTACAGCATGCCCATGTTACATGCAGCAGCATTTGAAAGGGCACCTTTCAGAGTATTAAGGAGAGTGGTAGTGAAAATGAAGACAGCTCTCATTTATCTTCAAGTGAAGCAGATACTGATCAGATTGATATTTCTGATAGCTTCCTTTCTGACTAAAGTCTTGATTAGTTTGTTGACATGTTTGAAAGACACTTTATTTATACTTGTTTTGATAAACAAAATGCATACATATATAAATCGTTCTTTGGATAGCAAAACAAAAGGGACTCCTGTTTGGCTTCATGGCTGCTCCACCAACACCTGTACAATGGAAGGCTGCCAAGGCATGTGAATTATTTTTACTCACTTACACAGGCAAAAATAAAAAATCCACAGGTATAGCATTCATTGTGACTATATCTTCGAGTCTCTCACAGTGTTTTTCCAGAATGGCATTTCAAAGGGGGTTCTTTTGCCTAGTGAGCCATGATGGCCTTGATGGCTTACCACCCAAGGAATGCACATTTGATGAATATTGGAAGGCACGCATTGTAGAAATATGGAGCCCAAAGAGGAAAATTAATACCACCATTAATGCTGTAAGAAGTGAGAATGACTGGCAGGTCACTAGCTCACCTCACACTATTTTAGGAATACCATTTACAAGTGAGATGGTTCTACTCTAAAGATGACATTGAGCAAATCAAGCCTAATGGTATTGAAGGTTTAGATAGGTAATATTGTTGTCCTCAAATCATGGCATTCCACTGATATATTGTTTCACATCAGGTATTTGGCAAACGGAGCTGAACAAGAACTTTATGCCTCAAACCATGAATCTCTAATCAGCTCTGAAGGGATTGCTAATGGGCTACTTCATTACTACAGGAAAATATTAACTGAGTTGATTCATAACATAGCTTATATGCATAATCACGAAATTATCATACTTGAGAATACATGTCTCAACCACCCTCCCATTGTCACATATTTCTCCTGGTAAGTATCATATATAGAACTGGTCTGGTTTACAACTGACATCACTTTAAAGATTTTTCTGGAACTACAAGTATCAGTGTCTTCAAGTATGTGGTTCCTGCAAATGTTGTACTGCTTTTATTTACCAAGGGGTATGGAAGGGGTGATTTAGCCATTGCAGTCTAGAGATGTGCACTGCCCTGTGGAACCCTGATGCAGAGGAGCAGAGATTTTGTTGGGAATGCAAAAGTTGGTTCCACACCACATGTCTCTCTACCGATTGCATCACCAAACAAGCAGAATATCTGCAAGTACAGTTTTCAGAGCATTTGGCTGTTCCACCATCTATCCTTCAGATTGCCTTCCAACCTACCACAAGGGGAGGGAAACTGCACTATATAGCAGGTAATATCCAGTTTGTTAACAAGGCAAGGCTGCTCTTGGACCACACAGTGCAGGAAAACATCTTGTCTAACTCAGACTCCTGGATGGCTGCAAACATTGTTGACAATGAGGAGGACAAGAGTACTCTGTGGTGGGAATATATGGTGCATGAGTATAATATTGATGTAGGAAACTTGGATACTGAGCAGCTGGTAGTGACTGATCAGGTTCTTCATGCATGTCCAAAATGTGGACCCCTTACTTTATTGTGATAATAGCAGAGGCTTTTATGTTCTCTCAGTGACACCATTGACAGACTAAATGGATGGAGTGTGGGATTACACTTAGAGAAAACCTGAAAGTGGAAAAAAGTCCAAACAAGGATAAATTACCATGACCAAGAGAAAATTGACACTCAGTTTTATTCTGATTGAGAGACACATGACATGTCAGTATCATCTGAAGAAACTGCTCTTTCCCATAGTACTTTGACATCAAAACATCTTGTGGTAGTGCTTGGTATAAAAGAAATTCAATTTCTATCTCTTGTTAATCCCTCTGACTTTCATGGAAGGTGCAGGAGTTTTCCAGGCAGCTGGGATTCAGACCTTTCGAGGCACAGGGGGTCTTTTCAGCCCAAGATTAAAAAAGGGGAGTGTTCTTGAGCTGTTTCAAAAAGACACTTTTGAGGTAAGGTGGCCAATACCACTGTCATTATTATGCTGACAGGTGGAAAGAACCCCAGGAAATCTGCTGCACATGCCATTCAAATGGCATTTCTTGCAGAAGCTACTGCACAAGCACAACCAACTTCATTTCACAAGCTCCTGGGAGCACTGCAGTTTCTTGGCTATCTGGGATGGGTGTATACCCAAAACATTGATGATCTTGAAATCAAAGCTGGGTTGACCACAGGGGGCAACAATCCAAATTGTGGGCAACTTCATGGTTCAGCCATGGAGGTCATTTGTACACAATGCAGTTTTACTGAGCATGTATACCACCACTTCTTATCCCTGAGAAGTGGGGAACTGCCTAGCTGTCCTCAATGTGAAACCTGAAGAGGAGAATGCAAGGAAAACAGGTTTCTGGGCAAGGTGGATTGCTTCAACCTGCAATTATTCTATATGGGGAATTGCATCCTAAAGGAGAAGATATTGCTGAAATACAGGCCCTTGATGAACAAAAAGCTGACAATTTATTGGTTGTAGGAACTTCCATAAAAACCTTTGGATCAGTGGACCTTGTTAAAAGGTTCTCAGCCAGTCTTTGGCAGAACCCACATGGGCAGGTATACTACATGGACCTACAAAATCCACCCACCAGCCTAGTGGATGTCTTCCATCACACATTCCAAACAGATTGCCAGAAATTTGCAGATTATATGCTTGAAAAGTTGGACACAGCACACAACCTTTCCTTGACATCTTTTAAAGGGAAGGATGATTTGGGGGATTGGGTTGATGCAGGGGCCATTCGTAATGATATGCAGCCATCATGGGCTTGGGTATGATATGGCTACAATCTGTAATTATATCCTATCTCCAAGGAATACATACATGCCTATCTACAAGCTCAACCACCATCATTTTTCTAATCCACTCACACTGCTTCTTAGTGAAAGAGTATTGAAAAAAAAATCCCAATGCAAGATGTTTGGCAAACTGACAGGCATATATGCCACAGTCTGAAGTACCTTCCTGCTGTGGAATATTTTTTCTTGCCTCCACATGCCAACTGTCAAGCCCCAGTGGTTGTATGATCTTCTACTTATTTATGAGCATTAGGAAGTTTTGTTCTAATAATGGTGGAGATCTGACCTTTTGAATTTGCTCCACTCGACATGTAGTATTCTTGGGTGCCATGCTATCCAGCACCTCCAATATTTTTTTTTTTGGATTGAACTGAAGAGTAATCCAATGGTCTGAAGGATAATTTATAACTGCTATCACAGTGGTGAAGGTGTCTATGGCAGTTGCCACATCAGCTGCACCCTTTGAAATCTGAGCCCCAGCAGCTGTTGAGTTGGATTTGTTGAAAATAAATGAACTTGTAAACTTACCCAATGGACTGTCTTGCTTTTTGCATCTAGTCCCCATTTTTCAAGGGAAGTAAACCACTATGTGGAGAGAAATTTAATATTGGACTTCAAGTATCCACATAATTCCAAGTATGCATTGATGATATTATCATTGAGCCACCATCCTTGTAGCAATTGCTGGACATCTGAGTTCTGAAAGAAGGTTTTTGCTATCATCCAGACATGTGAGGTACCCATTTCTGCTCCATAACTTCAGTCTTGTAAAGGAGCATTGCTGGATTGTGGCCAATGGGTGTCAAAACATCCTGGTTTTCACATTTGATGGCATCAAAGATAGGGTGATACCATGCATATTGAGAATTGCTGTTCCAAGAAATCTGCCATTCTGAGCAGATTGCCTGAATCATCTTAGACAACTCGATCTGGTGGTGTTTATGAGAAATGACTGCCTTCCAATCTGGTGGAGGAGACTAAGCACATTTCAGAAAGATGAAAAAAAAATAATGATACCATCTTCCTGAAAATCCCCTGTCTCTAATTTTAACCTGTCATCTTTGGAAACATTATTCAGGATATAGTCCACCATCTCCCTTCCTCTTCTATTGTGCAGCTTCTTGAAAATAACTCGCACTAGCCATGAGTTTAGGAAAGTTGGGGTGTGATAGGTTGATATGCCAATTGTTGATCAAAAACTACGTTCCACAATATATTGAAGCCCTCAGTGGTATTTCCGGAGATATTCTGGAGTTGTAGTTTCCCAATACTGAGAGTGAACATCAAGTAGAGCCAGTTCATATGGTGTCTCCTTATCAACTTGGTAGAGGTCACAACCAAACTTCACTCTCCAATCTGCAAAGGTTCATGGCTGGGGGGGTGGCATGAACCTATCATTGCATGCCATTTCCCAAATTTCTTCATCAATCAGCCAAGTTTGTGGTGTTTGCATGGCCACTATAATGTGAGAGGTATCAATGGTTGCTTATCACATTGCAACAAACTTAAATCACATGTGTTCTTTGTGCATGTGACAGTTCTGAACCATCACATGTATTCTCCTTCATGTGACAGTTCTGATCACTTGCCTGAATTGATCACATAAATAGGTTTCCATACAATGTAACATTTACTGATTGACATGATATCAGCTCTCAGCTCAACTTTGCTTTACCTAGATAACTGGCAGGATCAAGAACTGTTTTAGAATTTATGATTGGGAAACTGCTGCAATGCCTGCCAATTGTGGGTGGACTATACATTCTGCCAAAGGCCATAAGTTGACAGAACTTTGCCCAATTGGGTTTAGTACCATCAAATAGGGTCGTGTCAGAGTTTCATAAGGTTGATAAAAATTCATTAGCTATAATTACAATACTCCATTACCCACAATGATGGAAGCTGCCTACCTCGTTACAGGCTACAATAATTTAAGTCTCTCTCTTGTCAACTCACCAACTTCTGGACAGGATAAATAAAGTTGTCTCTTATCCATGATGGACCAATATTAAACATAAATGACTCAACATATGACTCAATATCTGATACTCCAGATGAAAGTGGCTCTACCCCAAAAGGTCTACATGATCTACAAGGATCAAAGCTGTTATCTCAGCTCCCTTGGCACACCCAGTGGGCTGACTTTTTTCAAGCCTTTGAACCAGTCAAGGTAGATTTCCAATTAAATGAAGAATGATGCTTTTGCTAACCACTGAATAGAAATTGACTGAGGCTTTACAGGGTGACTTCCCAAATTCTCTGCATGGGACAGACGAGAACAGCCATGGATATAGCACAGTGCTAAGAGGGGAGATTCCACCAACCTCCACGAGTGTGTTTCCACACATGGGCTCCAGATTTCTGTCTTGGCATTTCCTCGACATCTACCAGTCATCGCAGAAGGAGCATCTGACAAATGTTAAACTTGTTTCTGGAAGAGACAGGTTTCCTTTGCCAAAGAAGATTAGTGTATGTTTTTTATTACATTTATCTGGCATTGTGACAACTGCTCTTAAACAGAAATTTTCTGACTGGATGTCCATAATATCAAAGGCTCATTTCATGGTTCAGTCAGTTCAAGCCACCAATAACAACACAGAGGGGACAGGAAGCACCCAAACCACCCTCACTGAAGATCAGAGAAAAGGTTGAGACCTGTACCTTTTCACTGAGAAAAATAATATAAGAAGTAATGTGTGTCACATATATAGTAATGTGGCATTAGCATGTCTGGGAACTCATCGACTTCTTCAAGCATGCTATCAATTCCTTGACTATCTCCTAATTCTAACCCTTGTGATAGGGGAGATTGGATAATCCCCACAAGATAGAAGATCTTGTCGAGGAGTTTGGAGAGGGACTCGGGGAACCTCTATCTTCCTTGGAATCTCTCTCATGGACATTCGAACTGTCAGTGGCATACAGCCCACTTCTATTATTTAGCAAAAGAAAACTGGCCTCAATCCATGTTTCCAGAGCTGACCTTTGCAAGGTAGGTAGAAGCTATTATTGGGTAGTTAATGTGTTCATCAGCTCACTGATTTGGGATAGTTCTGGATTGAACAAGGAAATTTTCATCACCTCCAAATCTGGTCTTTAGAGAAGGAAATCTGGGAGTGGATTATTCAGTGTTCACAAAATGGCCTTGATGAAAAAGCCATCTTTGATATGCTGGAGAGGCTTACAACCAAGAACATTGATGAAGAGGCTAAAAATTGGTACATGGGAAAAGAGGATCAGAAGGGAATGGAAGATGATTTCTTCACTTTCCTCCAGCAGAGGTCCTTGACCATCACCCAAGAACCTCCCATGCCTGTGCCCACCCCTGCTTTTATCATGGCTGGTGCAAGTACTTCATTAGATTGGACACAGGACACTCCTGTGGGGCAGAACTTGGGAGTCCACCCATGTTTACTGACTGGAAAAACTTATGCACTACATACTCCGCCACTGACCCCAACCCAACCATGCTGGATCGACACTTCAATCTTGCCTTCACCCACTTATCCACTGCTTAATTTTGATCTACCAACTGTCACACCAGAAGTCACCAAAATGAATGTAATTACCTTGACCACTCATGATGTAACCTTACTAGGATCAAATTCCCCCCAACCATTGCCCACTCAGCATGTCACACCTCAGGAGAATGGAATGGCTCTGGAGGATAAGGATATGCTGACCTCCCATGACGTATCCAAGAATACTGGAGAGTCACTTGGATCAGATTCTATTCCACCCTTTACACAGTTCACACCAGTTATGACAAAACTGTTAGGGTGACACCCACTAATCTGCTAGCTGGACCATGTGGGCTCTCCTACAAGAAGGCAGCGGGGCACGCACGTGTGATGGGGGGTTTGATAGTTCTGATGTGAGGGGTTAAAAATAGAATAGTTGGCTGAATTAGGCTTTTCACACCACTATTGTGGATGGAATACCTAAGAGAACTTGTTAGGAAACAGTCTCCTAACATGCCTATTACATAATACTATTTTTATTTTATTTTATTTCATTTTATTTCACCAAAATATGCTACAAAATGCCTATACATGCATTATTTGTCAGTGTGGGAATTCTCTATTTATGCACATCAATATGTACACGCATGTGCGCACATGTGCGCGTGCGTCTGTAACAACATACTACAATATATGTAAAATAGTATATAACCCTAAAATAAATACTGGGAGACCTCAGTTGAGTTCTCATAGGTATTCCATCCACATTAGTGGTGTGAAAAGCCTATTTCAGCCAACTGTTCTATTTTTAACCCCTCACATCAAATCCATCACGCGCTGATGATACTCAACCCAGAAACCCAAACAAAACCTACTAAATGGCTTGGGATGGTATAAGATGAGTCAGAGGAAGGGTGCGAGTTGGTACTAAATATCACTGCTGTGACCAAAATGTTGTGTTTAGTAATGCAAAATGGTAGGGGCTGTGGCGAATAGTCTTTATAGGCATACTAAGGTGTTTGAAAGAGTTCGAAAGAGGTTCAAATATGTGTGAAGAGGTTTGAAAAAGGTTCAAAGAGGTTCAAAGTCATGCGAAGTAGTCCAAATAAGTTCAAATAAGTTCAAATAAGTTTGAAGAGGTTCGAGGTAAGTTGAAGAGCAAGTTTAATGAATGTGAAGTGTTTGTCGAATGGCGATAGGTGATGGGCAATAAAACGAAGAGCGAATACAATAGTTTTGAAGAAGTTTGCGATATTTTGCAGAACTTATAGATATGATGCAAGCTAAGACTGAAGAGAATGACTTTTAAATCTGATGATAGTGAGAGGGTAACTTGTGCTGTTCCCCATTGTTTCCTATTGTCTTAACTAACTAATACAAGTCTATATACAAAATGAAGAGATAGTACTAAAAAGGAAATAAGAACATGTGTAAAACATGAGGCAAATATATCAAACAATGAGGACTTGTAGATCATGAAACAAATGAAAAATGATAAATAAGTGAAACATATAGTGTTCCTATATAGTAAAAGTACTTCAATATATCAATGAAACACAAAAATGCACTTATCGCATTCTAACTCTCTTGTACTCTCTCCTCATGTCTGGTAGTGCTCAATATGTGACAAATTGGCTTGTTCCAGATGTGCAGCATGTGTCGAAAAGGTTTTAAAACAACTATACAGTGGCTGATGTCATTCGAAATACTGTGAAGTTGTTCGAAGTGTTGTGAAATAGTTCGAAGTCATTCAAAGTTGTCTGAAATAGTGTGAAATAGTGCGAAAATGGTTCGAAGTTGATTTTGTGGCATTCATAGTACTTCGGAGTGCATGTCGTAATGTGTCAATACAAGTGGGAGCCATTTCCAGACCTTAAAGTGCGCAGTAGACCTATCAGCGTGCGCCCCCCACTGCCTTCTTGTAGGAGAACCCGCACAGTCCAGCTAGCAGATTAGTGGGTGTCACCCTAACAGAAGAACTCAACTACCCCATCAGTGCACCTTCTCTTACACATGCATACGTCATTTGTCTCAGTGCACCACATCCGCTTACTCATTATTTCGGCAAGAGCCGGAATTAATTGTATATACATATTTACCTTGCTTTCGTAAGCCGATGCCAGGCCTCGCCTTACATTGTGACCACCAGTGATCGAAAGGCAGTACTTGTCATTAGGACAGCTGCAACCAGACAACTGATTAGATCTGGTTTAGCCGAGATTTACATTACTCAATTTGGATGACTATTTTAGGTAGTTACTAGCCAAATTCAGTAATAGCCCCAAGATCAGGTACTGTTGGAAGGGTTATTGATGCGAAGTGCCCAATAGCCGAAATCACGTGTTTTGCCATGTTTGGTACCCGAAATAGCCGGGTCACGTGACTCGAAATTTTGCGAAAAAATTCTACAGCCGAATCTTTACACAGCCGAAGAAGTGACTCATCACAGATTATGTCATCATGACAGAACAAGCAACTTTGAATCCTGGTCACAATCCTGTTCCCATGCCCATTCTTGAAGCCAAAATTGATGCTCTAACAGCACAAATGTCCCAATTAGTGTCAGTATTAGCAGCATCCCAGCCCAAACAAGCACAAACAAATGCAGAGACAGTAGAAAATAAAGATGATGAGATGGAGGAGATGGATGTCTCAGGAGGGTGAGCATGCAGAGGAGAGATCTGAAAGTGGAAAAATGTGTTTATCTAAATATGCACCCCTGCAAATATTTGATGGTACCATGGAGAACACAAAATCCTTTATCAGCTCTATAGTCTTGTATATTCATGGAAGAAAGCCCAAATTTCATATGACCAAGTCTAGGATTATGTTTGCTCTCTCATACATCCAGAGAGGAAAAGCACAGTTCTGGAGAAATGAAGCCATTAATCAAATTGCTGCAGGATATAAACCATTTGCAACCTTCAGGGAATTTTTGGAGAGATTGGAGGCACAGTTTGGAGACCCTAACCCAAAGGCAACAGTGAATGCAAATTTAAAAACCATGTGCCAAGGTTCTCTGACTGCAGATGAATTTATTTTGCAGTTCAAAGCAGAAGCATCACAGACCGATATGGGAGAAGCAGCATTGGTAGAATATTTGAAGGCAGGATTAAATCCCTCTTTATTCAAGTCTATCTATCGACTACCTTCTATGCCGGAGAGGTTGGACAAGTGGTATAATTGGGCAATGCATCTTGATTGGCAATATTGACAGGAACAGGTGGAATCGAAATTGATGTATGGGAATGCCAGATTTTGAAAGTCATTGGGAGGAAAGTTCGAGAAAGGAAGGACACCTCAGATACAAACTCCGAGGGCACAGCCACTAGCCATGGCAGTGACACCTATTGTTAAGGAGTCAGCAGCATCGATGGATGCGATGGATGTTGATCGAGTAGGGAGATGAGCTCCAGTTAAATTTTTTAATTGTGGGCAATTAGGGCATATGGCTCGAAATTGTAGGCAGAAAAGCAAGATTAGAGAAGTGACAATCGAGGAAGTAAAGCTGGAGGAAGATAAGGAGAAGAATTTTGTGGAAGAGTCCCAGTGAAGGTTTCCCCATTGGTGACCCAGAATCAATATAATGTATTAGTATCAGAGGAAACCCAGAGTGAACCCAAAAGCGAAATTGAAGAGTATAACCATCACCATTTATCTGACAAAGAAAAATGCCTAGCCTTATTTCCGAAGACCCCTAAATTTTTTATTCGCTCAGCACGGATAGAACCCGAAATCAGCTTGACAGTAGGATTGAAGACAGTGGACACTCATGCAGCAATTAATGTGGAGGAATTGCTTGACAGTGGTGCTACTGGATTATTTATTAATCGATCCTTAATTACTGGAAATGGTATTTGCACATGTAAACTGCTGCAACCTATAATGGTGTACAATATTGATGATACAATCAATCGTGGAGGAACCATTAAGGAGGAGGTGATGATGATATTGAAGTATCAGGATCATCAGGAATGAGCCATATTTGAGGTGTGTGACCTTCAGAAAACCAATCTGATAATTGGATGTTCATGGTTACAAAAGCATAATCCGGAAATTGATTGGAAAACTGGGAAGGTACACATGACTCGTTGTCCTAAAGACTGTAATGTGTATGCGAGAAAGGTAAAAAAGGAGAAGAAGGAAAAGAAAGAGAAAGAACATCTGAGAAAGTATTCTGTTACGATGGAGAAAGTGGAGGATGAGGATATGCCAAATGGGGAAGTTCCAGTCATGACAAGTAAAGAAGAACAGAAGCAGACCTTTAGGGAAATTCATGGAGGACAGTCATGGGATAAAAATGTGGAGAAAGTGGAGAAGCCAGTGGAGGAGTGGGTGCCAAAAGCCTACCATAAATATTTGTCAGTTTTTCATAAGAAGGAATCAGAGCAGATACCAGTGTGAAAGCCATGGGATTATGCTATTGAGATGAAGCCAAAATTTGTGCCAAAGAAGTCAAAAGTTTATCTGTTATCTTTGAAGGAACAAGAAGAAGTGGATGCATTCCTTAATGAACAGTTGCACAAGGGATACATACAACCTTCGAAATCACCACAGACATCACCAGTATTCTTTGTACCAAAAAAGGATCAGAGGAAGAGGATGTGTACAGATTATAGGTATTTGAATGAGTGGACAGTGAAGAATGTGGACCCTTTGCCATTGATCTCAGAGATAATTGACAAGGTGGGAAAGGCCAAGGTCTTTGCAAAATTGGATTTATGCTGGGGGTACAACAACGTACAAATAAAGAAAGGAGATGAGTGGAAGGCAGCATTTGCCACATGTCAAGGATCCTTCAAGCCACTTGTCATTTTTTTGGGATGACCAATAGTCCCCCAACTTTCCAAAATATGATGAACAATATTTTCAAGGATGTGATAGACAAAGGCATGGTGATAATATTTATTGATGGCATTTTGATATTCACAGAGAATGAAGAAAATCATGAGGCGATAGTGCAGGAGGTGTTGAAGAGATTGGCAGAGAATGATTTATTCGTTAAACCAGAGAAGTGTGTATTTGGAGCAAGCAAGATTGAGTTCTTGGGATTAAAGATTGGTCCTGATGTAATCAAGATAAATCCTATCAAGCTACAGGCAATTGTTGATTGGCCTGTGCATATCCATATCAAGGAAGTTCAGGCTTTCTTGGGACTTGCCAATTTTTATCATCACTTTGTTCATAATTTTTCCAAAATTGCTGCACCATTACACAACCTTACATGAAAGGGAGTAGTGTGGAGATGGGGAGAACAACAGCAGACAGCATTTGAGGAGTTAAAGAGGAAGTTTGTGGAAGAGCCAATATTGGTCCCAGCAGATTTCATGCATCCCTTATGAGTGGAATCAGATGCATCAGATTTTGCTACTGGAGTAGTATTATCAATGCTATGTGAAGATGACAAATGGAATCCTTGTGCATATTTGTCTCGAGGGTTGAATGATGTGGAGAGGAATTATGATGTGCATGATAAAGAGATGTTGGGAATAATATGAGCATTGGAGGCATGGAGACATTATTTGGAGGGATGTACACATCAGATTGAAATTTGGACAGACCATCGAAATCTGCAGTATTCATGTCCGCTAAAAAGCTTAACCATCAACAAGCATGTTCGGCATTATTCCTATCGCACTTTAATTTTCACTTGGTCCACAAAGTGGGAAGCTTGATGAGGAAAGCAGATGCATTATCCAGACATACAGATCATAAAAGGGGGGTGGAGGAGGACAATAAGAATATTACCCTACTCAAACCTGAATACTTTTGTATTTGTGCTATGTGTCAAGGGCATTTATTGGTGGATAGCTCAGAGATGGAAATGTTGTCTAAAATCAGGCAATGTTCAGAGATGGATGATGAAGTGGTGGAAGCTGTGAAAGCTTTGAGGGGAGAGAAGAAAGGTAATATTAAAGGAGATGAATGGGTTGAAGAACAAGGGTTAGTGTTGTTCAGAGGAAAGGTGTATGTACTGAAGGATCAAGATTTACGAAGAGAGATCATATGGTTACATCATAACACGCCAGCTGCTGGACATCCAGGAAGGTGGAAGACATTGGAGTTGGTGATGAGAAATTATTGGTGGCCCAGAATTTCAAAGTATGTGTTGGGGTATGTGGATGGGTGTGACACATGCATGAGGGGGAAGAAATTTCCAGAAAAGCCTGCTGGGAAAGTAATGCCGAACCCTATACCTAAAGTGCCATGGTGAGATATATCTGTGGACTTTATCACAGGACTACCTGAAGCTCAAGGATCTGATGCAATATTTGTAGTATGTGACCGCTTCACAAAAAAAGTCCATATCATTCCTACTACTGCAGAAACCTCATCGTTGGGCTTGGCACCCCTCTATCTAAATCAGGTATGGGAGTTACATGGATTACCTGATATGGTTATCTCTGATTGTGGATTACAATTTGCTTGTGTGTTTATGCGAGAATTAAATAACATATTGGGGTTTCAAACCAAATTATCTATGGCATATCACCCACAAACCGATGGGCAAACAGAGAATGAATCAGGAATTGGTGCAGTACCTATGCATGTTTGTCAATCACCGACAAACTGACTGGCCTGAATGGTTGGCAATTGCAGAATTTTCCCACAATATTAAATTCCATTTGGCTACTCGCATGTCACCCTTCTTTGCTAATTATGGGTATCATCCCAGAATGGGAGTAGAACCTTGAAGGGAAGTCAAAGTACAATCAGTGGAGGACTTTGTGTCAAAAATGTGAAAGGTGCAGGAGGAAGCAGAGGTGGCATTGATGAAAGCACGAGATGACATGATGCAACATGTGGATCGTACTTGAGCTGTTGCTCCAGAGTATAAAGTTGGTGACTTGGTATGGCTAAGTACCAAGGATCTAAATATTCCATGATCTTCAAGAAAGCTTATGGAGAAGCAAGTTGGCCCATATCCAATTTCTAAAATAATTTCACCCAATGCAGTAGTGTTAAAATTACCTCAGTCATTCAAGATTTGATCCTGAAAGTAACATTTCCCGTTTATGCCCTTACCACCCACCCACTATTCCCGGTCAACAAACTACTCCACAGCCTCCAATAATGGTAGAAGGTGCTCCAGAATATATTGTGGAAGAGGTTTTGGACTCACATCTTCGACAAAATAAATTGGAGTTCTTAATCAAGTGGAAGAACTACACTGACGAAAATAATTCATGGGAGCCAGAAGAGAATTGTAAGCGAGCATGAATACCATTTCCAGTAATTAAGGATCGATTAATGAATAATCTGGTAGCACCACTGTCAAGCAATGCCTCCACATTAATTGCTGCATGCGTGTCCACTGTCTTCAATCCTACTGTCAAGCTGATTTCGGGTTCTATCTGTGCTGAGTGAATAAATAATACTAGGAGACCTTAGTTGAGTTCTGTTAGGGTGACACCCACTAATCTGCTAGTTGGACCATGCGGGTTCTCCTACAAGAAGGCGGTGGGGGGCACACATGTGATGGGGGGTTTGATGGTTTTGATGTGAGAGGTTAAAAATAGAACAGTTGGCTGAAATAGGCTTTTCACACCACTAATGTGGATGGAATACCTATGAGAATGAAGTAGTTTGAAGTAGGCTCAAAGAAGTTCAAAGAAGTTCATAGATGTTGGACTAATGTCGAGGTATGTCAAAAAGCAAATATAACAAATAAGAAGTGTTTGTTGAGAGGCGATAGGTGATGTGCGATAAAATGAGGAGCGAATACAATAGTTTTGAAGAAGTTTGTGATATTTCTCAGAACTTAGAGATATGATGTGAGCTAAGACTCAAGAGAATGGCTCTTAAATCAGATGATAAGTGAGAGGGTCTTATGCTCTGTTCCCTGTTGCTTTTTTTTTGGTTCTAAGTAAATAGTACAAGTCTATATATGATTTGAAGAAATAGTACTAAAAAGGAAATAATAACAAGTGTAGAACACGAGGCAGTATGCACAGCAATAAAGGTATTGTAAAACATAAAACAAATGAGAAACAATAATAAATGAAATGTACATTGTCCTAGTATAATAAGAGTTCTGGTTCTATTGCTTTAATATATCATTGAAACATAAAAATGCACTTATTGCATTCTAAGTCTCTTGTAGTCTCTCCTTGTGTCTAGTAGTGCTCGATATGCAGTGAATTGGCTCACTCCAGGTGTTCAGCATGTATCGAAAGGGTTTCAAAACAGCTATATGGCAGCCAATATTGTTTGAAGTGTTGCGAAATTATTTGAAGTCATTCAAAGTTGTCTGAAGTAGTTGCGAAATAGTTCAAAAATGTTCGAAAAGGGTTCATGGTTGATTTCATGGCATTTGTAGTGATTTGGAGTGCATGTTGTAATGTGTAGATATGATTAGATCCTTCTCCAAACCTTAGAGTGCGCAGTGGACCTATCAATGTACAGTGTTCCTATATAGTAAAAGTACTTATCTTTTGCTTCAATATATCATTGAAACATCTAAATGCTATTATCACATCCTAAATCTCTTGTCATTTCTCCTCGTGTCCAGTGGCACTTAATATGCAATGAAAGGGGTTATTCTGAATGTGCAGCATGTATCAAAAGGGTTTCAAGACAGTTATGTGGTGGCCAACTTCATTCAAAGTGCTGCAAAATAGTTTGAAAGTGTTTGAAATGTTGCGAAGTCATTCGAAATCATTTGAAGTTATCTGAAATAGTGCAAAATAGTTCGAAGATAATTTGAAATCAATTTTGTAGTGTTCGGAGTGGTTCAGAGCATCTGTCGGGATGTCTCGATATGATTAAAAGCATTCTCCAGACCTTAGAGTGTTCAGTGGACCTATCACCAGTATATTCATTTCATTTCCATTTGCCTTTCATAGCTATGCATCTTGTGCCTTCTCGCTTTGATGATCTGCGACATTGATAGGTCCATTGTGCATTATAAGGTCTGGAGAAAATTCCCACTTGTATTGACACATTATGACACACACTCTGAATCACTATAAACACCACGAAATTGACGTCGAATCATTTTCTAACTATTTTGCACTATTTCAGATGACTTTGAGACATTTTGAATGCTTTCGAACTATTTTGTAACACTTTGAATGACTTCGCAGCATTTAGAATGATATCGGCTGCCATATAGCTGTCTTGAAACACTTTCGATACACACTGCACATCCAGAACAAACCATTTAGTCGCATATCGAGCACTACCGGACATGAGGAAAGACTACGAGAGACTTAGGATGTGATAAGTGCATTTTTTATCTTTCATTGATATATTGAAACAAAAGATCAGTACATTTACTATATGGGAACACTATATGTTTCAGTTATTTATCATTTTTTATTTGTTTTATGATCTACAAGTCCTCATTGTTTGATATATTGCCTCATGTTTTACACATGTTCTTATTTTCTTTTTCATACTATCTCTTCAATTTGTATATAGACTTGTGATAGTTACTTAGAATAAGAAGAATATCAACCAGGAACAGAGCACAAGTTACCCTCTCACTATCATCAGATTTAAGAGCTGTTCTCTTGAGTCTTATATTTGCATCATATCTCTAAGTTCTGCGAAATATTGTGAACTTCTTTGAAACTATCGTATTTGCTCCACATTTTATTGCACATTGCCTATTGCCTTTCGACAAACACTTTATACTCACTAAACTCATTCCTCAATATACCTCAAACCTCTTCAAACTTTTTTGAACCTCTTTGAACATCTTCAAGCCTACTTCGAACTATTTCTCACATCTTCGAATCTATTTTGAACTCATCCAAGCAACTTCACAATGTTTTGGTCTCAGTGGTGATATTTAGTACCAACTCACACCCTTCCTCTGACTCATGTTATACCATCCGAAGCCATTTAGTAGGTTTTGTTTGGGTTTCTGGGTTGAGTATCATCAATGTCAAGTGTTAACACTACAGCTGGCTAAAATCTGAATCGATGGGTTAGATCACTGGACGGTAGGGTCGAGAGGTTGCATCTGGGCATCCTCTGCACTTGCTGGGGGCACAGGCAAAATATCATCAATAGAGGCACCTGGTGATAGCTCCTCCCTGAGGCATTCCCAGTTATGAGAGCCCCAAGATGAGGATTGAAGGTGCAACACCTTAACTGCTTCTCATAAGGATAATGGTTTATTTTTGACTTTTCCATTGGATTTTGGACCTGTTGACTTTCTTACCCTTTTAGTCTACATTATCTGGTTGTTCAGACTGTCAGCACGAGAGAATGCACATGATAAGTTTCTCCTTTGTAGCTAGATTGTTTGTATATAGGTGACCTCCCACCTTTCAAATGGAGCAACCTTTCTGATCCTCCACCTTTATGCTCCTCTCTCAAGATTTTCCTGTCTCCCAACTCTACTGCACACCAAGATGCAGTAACCAAATTAAGTTTCCCAAGTTCCCAAGTTTTTATGGGCTAGTCTGGCTCCTCTCTCAAGTAGCAGTCCAATTTCTTACATACATAGCGTAGTTGAACTCATATATTTGAGTTTACTTATTGTTTAATGGCTTGTTGTGTTTGCATACAATGGCTTATGCTTTTGACGCATGCTGCAAGTGACTCTGTAGGAATGTTGGTGTTGTTCACCATTAGTTTTATAGTTCTCATCTCGTCAACTCACTGGTTTGGAACTGGATAATTAAACTGCACAATGTACATCAAGTCTTTTCCCCTGTGTGCCCTTCTTCTTCTCCCATCCATGTGCCTCTGCTTACCCCATTCTTTGCAATGTGATGACCATTGTCAATGGACTCCCAGTAGGTAGATTCACCTCCAACACCTCCACATTAATTGCTGCATGTGTGTCCACTGTCTTCAATCCTACTGTCAAGCTGATTTTGGGTTCTATCTGTGCAGAGCAAATAAAGAATTTAGAGGTTTTCAGAAATAAGGCTGAGCATTTTTCTTTGTTGCATAAGTGATAATGGTCGTACTCCTCAATTTCTCTTTTAGGTTCACTCTGGGTTTCCTTGGATACTAATACATTAATGATTCTGGGTCACCAATGGGGAAACCTTCACTGGGACTCTTCCACAAAATTCTTCTGCTTATCTTCCTCCAACTTCACTTCCTCAATTGTCACTTCCCTAATCTTCCTTTTCTGCCTACAATTCCTAGCAATATGCCCTAATTGCCCACAGTTAAAAGATTAAGTGGGGCTCGTCTCCCTACTTGATCAACATCCATTGCATCTGCCAATGCTGCTGACTCCTTAACAATAGGTGTTACTGCCATGGCCAGTGGCTGTGCCCTCAGAGTTTGTACCTGAGGCATCCTTCCTTTCTCAGACTTTCCTCCTGATGACTTCCCAAATCTGGCATTTCCATACATCAATTTCAACTCTGCCTGTTCCTGTCAGTATTGCCAATTGAGGTGCATTGCCCAGTTATACCACTCATCCAACCTCTCTGGCATAGAAGGTAGTCGATAGATAGACTTGAATAATGAGGGATTTAATCCTGCTTTCAAAAATTCTACCAATGCAGCTTCTCCCATATCCATCTGTGATGCTTCTGCCTTGAACTGCAAAATAAATTTGTTTGCTGTCAGAGAACCTTGGTGCATGGTTTTTAATTTGGCATTAGCCCTCACCTTTGGATTAAATTCTTTAAACTGTGCCTCCAGTCTCTCCAAAAATTTTCTGAAGGTTGCAAACAGTTTATATTCCATGGCAATTTGATTAATAGCTTTGTTTCTCCAGAACTGTGCTGTCCCCCCCTGAATGTATGAGAGAGCAAACATAATCCTAGACTCAGTCGTACAGAATTCTGGCTTTCTTCCATGGATGTACAATACTATAGAGCTGATGAAGGACTTTGTATTCTCCATGGTACCATCAAAGATTTGTGGGGGGGCATATTTAAGTAGACACATTTTTCTACTCTCAGATCTCTCCTCTGCATGCACATCATCCTGAGACATCCACTCTACCATCTCCTCCATCTCATCATCTTTATCTCCCACTGTCTCTGGTTTTATTTCTGCTTATTTGGGCTGTGATGCTGCCAATACTGATACTAATTGGGACATTTGTGCTGTAAGCACATCAATTTTGGCTTCTAGCGCTGGCATGCAAACAGGATTGTGACCAGGATTCGAAGTTGATTGTTCAGACATAATGACATAAGCTGTGATGAGTCACTTCTTCAGCTGAGTCAAGATTCGGCTTCAGAATTTTTTCACAAAATTTCGAATCACATGATCTGGCAATTTGGGTACCAAACATGGCAAAACATGTGCTTTTGGCTATTTGTCAACAATTGGGTGCATGAGACACTTTGGATCAGTAACCCTTCCAACAGTGCCTGATCTTGGGGTTAATACTGAATTTGGCTGGTAACTAATATAACTAAATAGTCATCCAAATAAAGTATAGTAAATCTCAATTAAACCAGATCCAATCAGTTGTCTGGTTGCAGCTGTCCTAATGATGAGCACTGCCTCTTGATCACTGGTGGTCACAATGTAAGGCGAGGCCTGGCATTGGCTTATGAAAGCAAAGGTAAATATGTATATACAATTAATTCCGGCTCTTGCCAAAAGGATGAGTAAGTGGTTGTGGTGTACTGAAACAATGACATATGCATGTGTAAGAGAAGGCACTCTGATGGGATAGTTAAGTTCTTCTGTTAGGGCAACACCTACTAATCTGCTAGCTGGACCATGCAGGCTCTCCTACAAGAAGGGGGCAGGATGCATGCACATGATGGGGGATTTTGATGGATTTGATGTGAGGGGTTATAAATAGATGAGTTGGCTGAAAAAGGCCTTTTGCACCACTATTGTGAATGGAATACCTAAGAGAACACAACTGAGGTCCCCCAGGTGTATATTTAAGATTTATGTACTATGTTACATACAGTGAGGGACAAAACCTTTCAAATGATTTTTGAAGTAGAACTATTTCTTGCATAACTCAAGAACAACTCAACCAAACAAGTCCAAATTTGGAATAGTGGTAGAGTATCATGTGACTAATAAGTTGCAATTTGTTTTATTATATAATTTTGATTTTTTCCCATGTTATTAATATTTTACTGGCACAAGTCCATTTGAAAGGTTTTGTCCCTCTGGTATTATAAAATATTATTCTAATATTTTAGTACTTGGTATAGCCCCCCTTTGCCTGTAACACAGCCTGAACCCTTCTAGGCATACTCTCTATCAGATTCTGACCCACAGATGCTGGAATATCATTCCACTCCTTTTGTACTCTCTCCCACAACTCTGCAATTCCAGATGCTGGAGTATCATACTCTCTAAGTCTAACCTTGAGGTGATGCCAAAGGTGTTCAATGGGGTTAAGGTCTGCTGATTGAGGGGGCCACTGCATAACCTCTAATCCACTGTCTTGAAGCCATCTTTGGGCCTTTTTGCTCTTGTGTTTTGGGTCATTATCCTGCTGAAAAAGAACATCTGTTGGGTTTTTCTGGTAATACCTGATTGATTCTTGAAGTTCATCATCCAGAATGCTAACAAAAAGGTCAGCATCCATTTTCCCATTAATCTTGCTTGCATGTCCAGGCCCTTCCCAGAACATACAGCCCCAGATTATCAGGGAACCCCCTTTAAACTTGACTATCCCCTGCACCAGCCTATTATTCAATCCCTCTCCTGGCTTTTTCCACACCCATTTCTTCCCATCTGATCCCAAACCATTGATTTTGGTCTCATCTGACCATATAACCCTCTTTCAGTCCTCCACTGTCCAGTCTTTATGTGCTTCTGCAATGTCCATCCTAAGCCTCCTATGCTTCTTGGAGAGAAAAGGTCATTTTCGCTTGGTTACAGCCTTCATTGCAGTGCCTCTGAGTGCTCTTCATACTGTCTTCACAGTAAATGATGTGTTGGTCATGTCTTGTAAGGTTTTGGTGACCTCAGTGGCATTTTCAGCCTTCTGAGAAGTGATGAGGTGAATGACATAATGGGTGTTGGCAGGTGAAAGCTTCCGTGGATGGCCACCAACAGATTTGGAAAGTGTTGAACAATGTTTGGAGTGAATATTGGATACAGAACCAATACTTATATTAGTGATGGAGGAGATAGGAGGACAAGACTGCCCTTTGTCAAGCAGTTCAAGAACACAAGTGTATTGAGCAGGAGTAAGTGATCGCATGAGTGTATGTGGGGGGATTTGGTGTGGGAAATGACAGAAAGTTGGACACAGAGTATATATACATATTTTTACCAAGTCACATAATTTTACTTGTACTTATTTGCTTTGATTAAACAAAGTCATGTGCCTGACATACCAGAGGGACAAAACCTTTCAAATGAACTTGTGCCAGTAAAATATTAATAACATGGGAACAAATTAAGATTATGTAATAAACCAAATTGCAACTTATTAGCCACATGATACTATACCACTATCCCAAATTTGGACTTGTTTGGTTGAGTTGTTCTTGAGTTATTCAAGAAATAGTTCAACTTTAAAAATTATTTGAAAGGTTTTGTCCCTCACTGTATATTGTACTGTGTTGTTACCGATGTGTACATACATATGCATACATATTGATGCATGTAAATATAAAATTTTCATGCTGACAAATGTAGCATTTGTAGGCATTTGATAGCATAATTTGACATAATAAAATAAAATAAAATAAAATAAAATATTACTATGTTGATCAGCTATCCAACAATCAGTACTCCTGGCCTCTAGACCCACTTCTACTTTTGGTGCCTCAGCCTGGCCATCTAACATATTTCAATGAGTCGGCTCCAGAGCACCATCTGCCAGCACCAATGTCATGTCTACACATCTGCCTTCAGAAAGCCCCAGATCCACTTGAGTACATAGGGGATGATAGGCAATCTAATTTTCCTGACAAGGAAGCTGCAGGAGAAGAGGATGGACTTCCTGGTGGACCTGAAGATCCTGACAGTCCTGACAGCCCCAGGGATGACCTTGATCCTGATGATCCTGGAGATCAGCCTCCTGTAGGTGGAAACCCAGACCCAGAGAGCAGATTCCTCAACCCTCTTTTTGACCTCTCGGACAGTTTGCATACTCTCTGCCAGAACCAAGCTCCCAAGCCCAAAAAGATTAAAGTCTGGGAACCTGACACTTTTGATGGTTCCAACCCATAGAAACTTTGGGACTTTCTAGTTGCTTGAAACCTCCACTTTCAAGATCACCCTCATGTCTTCACCTCTGATGAAAGGAAGATCTTATTCATCATTTCCTCCCTCGAGAGATCAGCACTTAGCTGGTTCAAACCTGGATTTAATGACCTGATGGATTTCACCTACTGGATGTGGAATTATGAGGTATTCCTCAGGGAGCTAGAGAGCAATGTTGGCCCTCATGACCCTTTGGAGATGCTGAAAAGGCTCTTTCTGAACTCATGATAAAGAAAGGGGGTCATACAGTCAAGTATAATGTTGACTTTTGGGAGCTTGTTTTTCAGGTTGATTGAAATAAAGCTGCTCTTTACAACCAGTACTTCCATGGTCTTCCACTCTGCCTCTGGATAGAAGTCTTATGGGGAGGGAAGCCTGACACTCTAGCAGCATTGCGCCTTAAGGCCCAAGATGCTGATAACATATACTGGATGCAGGAAGAAGAGTTTCGCCTTGACACCAAGACTCCCAGAAATTTTAGAAATTCCAGAAAGAAGGACTTTAAAGGTTCTCCATACTCCAATTCTAATTTCAACTCCAACTCCAATAATCAGTCCAAACCTCAGAGCCCATTTAACTCTAATTGTACTAATCAACCCTTGACCAGTGGCTCCTCTGGATCCAAGAGCAATAGTGCTTTAAGGTCCAGTCAAGTCTCAGTTTTTGGCCCTTGCAAGCCATAACCAATGACCAAACCAGTTAGTTTGATTTCAAAATGTTGGTGTAACCATGACCAGAACCAGTATGGACTGGTTACTATGGTTACACCTCAGTTAACTCAACCAGTTAGCACTGGTTGAGAATCGAACTTTAGTCCTGACTGCAAACCAGTCAGGACTGAATCTATTTACTTACAGAATTGTACAACTACTTACTACTGTAACTATCAAAACTACTATATTGAACATAAAACATCTAAGATAATAAATAACCTGCAATCCCCTTAGCGAGCAGAAGCTTGCAAGGCTAGATGCAGGTGCATGAGGTGCTGATTTTGGCATTGATGCTGGCATTGGTGGTGTCAGTGCTAGTGTTGGTGTCAGCACTGTTGGCATTGGTATTGAGGCTAGTAGCATTGGTGTTGAGGCTGATGGCATTGGTACTAGCAATGGTGTTGGTGTTGATGCAGGTAGCATTGGCATTGGTGTTGGCATGGCTCATGGTGTTGGTGTTGGTGGGGGTGCATTGTCATTGTTGTTATGGATGGCCCAGCTCTGTCATTCAGTGTTCACTCCCCACCATCCTCATAGGCTGCGAGCACCTGTGATCCACCCCATGAGCAGTTGCTCACAGGTGTGGGGCAGTTCCTGGGTTGTCCCAGCATTGTGGTGTCATGGGGTGGCAGCAACTGTCATTGTCATTGTCATCCAATGTTGCTAGCACCCACAATCCACCCTACAAGCAGAGACTCATAAGCATGAACCATGGGGTGGGTGTTCTATTTGTCATTTGTCATCTGGGTGTGTGGATGGGTATGGGTTGCTCATTTTCATGGTTATTACAATATCATTACCCTAAAAGACAAAATAAAGAGTAGTTGAGATTATAAAACATGAAAAAAAAGAAAGAAAGAAAAACTTACTGTGGCCCAAACAACAATGCACATCATTTGGGCTGACAGGGCACTGTGGTGGTTAACATTGAAATGTTGAACATTTGAGTGTTGATGTTGAACATTGATCAACAAACAATGTTTCAATAATGAATGAGGTCATGTTGATCAGTAAATAATATTCAACAATCAATGATCAACATGTTTAATCAACAATCAAAATGTGCATGGACCATCACAGGGGTATATAAACCCCCCCCATTTCATGCTTCACACCCTGGGCTAGCCCCATAATGTAATTATAGTACATAGTACTGTAAACCACTGTATATAGCAGTTATAACTGGTTATAATCAGTTTTATATGGTTAAATATTGTAATTAACAGTACTGTGACCATAACTGTGACCATTGTGCCAACTGCTGTAACTGTGACTGTGGTTGTAGTTACATCGGTTACAGTTCAGTTTGGTTTACCAGCTTTTCCAGTTACAAGTGACTGGACCTGTAAGCACTAAAGAGCGACAAGCTGAAGGACTGCATCTCTGGCAAGCTGGGGAAGAATGGTAAACTAACTGGAGAACAATGTGAACACTGGATGAAGGAAGGTCTTTGCCTTTATTGCAGTGAAAAGGGACACTTAGCTGGGAATTGCAGTAAGTCCAAAGCCATGAAAGCCTGCACTGCCACAGTCACTGAATCCAAGCTGGATTCTGTGGACTCAAAAAAATAGTCCACAACCCTCAGGAATATGCCAATTGGACTGAGGATTGCATTGACATTTCCTAGATGGCTGCCTATGTCCATCTCAATGTGTCCACTCTTTCTGATCCTGAATCCTTTACCATCCTTTTATCCATCTCTGATAACTCCATACAAACCTGAATTCTTATTAATTCTGGCTCATCCCACTATTTCCTCAACTCCTCCTTTATAGTGAAAAGTTTTTTCAGTATGGAAACCATTGCCAATCAGACTCTGACTAGTCAATGGAACTTGCAACTCCACCATTACTCAAGTCATGAGACTCCCAGTCACTTTTCCATCTGGTGAAGTGTTCAATCTGAAATTTTTTGCAACCCCACTCAACTCTTCCTGTTCTGCAGTCCTTGGTCATAACTAAGTGAAGCAATACAATCCATTGATTGACTGGTCTTCTGGCCAAATAACTTTCTGCTCTGCAGTACACAGAGGTCTGGCACCCCCAATGTCCTCTGACTCTCTGACTGCCAAGTCACCTCTGAACCTTCCAGTGTGAATCCACTTACCTCCTGAAATCTCCTTCATTAATGCTGCCACTTACATGCATGCCAGCAAACTTCCTGGAGCTATTGCTTTTCAGATAATATTTTTCCTGGAAGGCCTCACAGCCAAATGCTCAGTTGTCACTGGAGATCCGGTGGACCTTTTAAATGTCCCTGAAGAGTACCACAAATTCACTGATGGCTTAAACAAACAGAAGGCAGACACTTTACCCCCACATTGCCCTTATGATCTAAAGATAGAAATGGAAGATAATGCACCCCCACCTCCAGGCTGCATATACACCCTCTCTCCATCTGAACTAGAAGCCATGTGAGTGTTCATTGAAGAGAATGTTTGTTCCAGGTTTATTTGACCTTCTAAATCTCCTCATGGCACTCCTATACTCTTTGTCAAGAAAAAGGATGGCATGCTCCAGTTATGCATTGACTACTGGAGCCTCAACCACATCTCAAAGAAGAATTGCTACCCACTTCCACTAATTTCTGATCTCCTCAATGCTTCACAGAAATCCCATATCTTCACTAAGATCAACCTTCGACATGCTTACCACCTAATGTGCATTGCTGATGGTGATGAGTGGAAAATGACATTCCGGACCTGCTATGGCTCCTTTGAGTGGTTGGTGATTCCATTTGGACTCACTAATGCACATGCAGCTTTCCAGCGATTCATGAATGACATCTTCAGCAATATGCTTGATGTGCATGCTATCATTTGTCTTGACAATATCCTCATAGTTAAAACACACAAGGCTCACATTAAAGAAGTCCTCCAGAGACTCCAGAAACATGGACTCTATGCATTCCCACAGAACTCTGAGTTTCACAAAGATACAGTTAAATATCTAGGTTTAATCCTATCACTGGATGGATGATGGATGTCCAAAGACAAAGTAAAGACCATCCTGGACTGGCTGGTTCCCTGGAAAATCAAGGATATCCAGTCTTTCCTCAGATTTTGCAATTTTTACTGCAGGTTCATTCACAGATATTCTGACATCATCGTTCCTCTTACCTGCTTGAGGCAGAAGAACTTTCCCTGGGATTTCAACAAGAGGTGCCAAGAAGCCTTTGACAGGCTCAAGGAAGAATTCACTCACATGCTGGTTCTCACCCAATGATTCACCCTATTGTGTTTCACTCGTGCTCCTTCAATTCCATAAAACTGAACTACCACATCCAACTTCTGGCCATCTTCAAAGCCTTCAAGCACTGGTGGCAATATTTGGAAGGCTCTAGAAACCTAATTAATCTGGTCACTGATCACAAGAATCTGAAGTACTTTAGCATTACAAAGCTCCTTACCCACTGCCAAGCCAGATGATCCAAATACCTCTCCCAATTTAACCTAGTCATCCACTTCCACCCCAGGAAATTAGGGTGAAACCCGATGCACTCACTAGACAATGAGATGTCTACTGCAAAGGGGAAAATAGCAACTTTTTCTCAGCAAACATGAGCAATTTCTGACACATATTCACCCAAGAACAACTCACCTCATCACTCTGAGCTACTTACCTCACTACCTCAGTCATCTGACAAGCAGTCCTTATGGACATTGAGAAGTTCCACAATGACATCTGATCCTCTCTTATCCTCAACCCCATCTCATCTGCCCATCTCCTGACCCCCTCTGCTCCTGATTGGACTGTAGATGACAGCAGACTCCTCTGCCACTTTGACCAGATTTATGTCCTGGATGTAGTGGATCTCTGCCTCAAGGTTCTGCAGTACAAGCATGACCATATCCTTTCTGGTCATTTCAGACAAAACAAGACCCTACAATTTGTCTGACATGATTACATTTGGCCCAACCCATGGACCTTCATAGAAGACTTCTGCAAATCCTGTACTACATGCAAATGCTCCAAGTCACCCCGACACAAACCCTGCAGTTTCCTGAAGCAACATCCAGTCCCAGAATGCCCTTGGGACTTCATCAAACAGTTACTGGACTCTGATGGCCATATCACTATCCTGGTCATCATAGACTAACTCTCCATGCAAGGCATCTTTATTCCCACAGTCAATGAAATCACAACCCAAGAACTTGCCAACCTGTTCATCATGCACGTCTTCTCCAAGCACAGAGTTCCATCACATGTGACTTGCAATGAGGGATCCGAGTTCATCTCCCACTTTTTCTGGTCTCTTGGTCAAGCTTTGGACATGAAGATTCACTTCACTTTGGGTTATCACCTGGAAGGTGATGGACAAACTGAACACCTTAATCAAACCCTCAAACAATACCTCTGGATCTTCTGCAATTACCAACAGGACAACAGGTCTCAGCTGTTGCCTTTAGGGGAATTCCCTTACAACAATGCTCCATCAGCTTCCACTGGAGTTTCACCCTTCTTCGCCAATAAGGGCTATCACCTGAACATCACTATCTTCCCCGAATGTGAGCTAGCCTCCCAGCATGCTCGTAACTTCATGGTGGACCTCGATGAACTCCACCAGGAACTCTGAAAGCAGCTCTCCAAAGCACAGAAGCATTATCAAGGTCCAGCAGACAAGCGCCGGATTCCCGCTTCCAACTTCAATATTGGGGACTATGCCTATGTCAAAGGAGAACACTTACGCACTACTTGACCTTCCAAGAAACTCTCAGAGAAATACTATGGTCCATTTAAAATATTACCTGCCCAGGCACCTACTCGGTTACCCTCCAGCTTAGGCAGTTCATCCTGTGTTCCACATCTTGCAGCTAGAAGAAGACACTCCAAAAACCATTCCTAATTGCACTCAGCCTCCACCCCCTCCAGTTATTATTCTGACCTTGGTAGTAGTGATCCAGAACTTTGACAAATTCCAACACTAATGCCAACATTCAAGTTGTTGTTTGATCATATGACTAGTGAATGGCAGGGGTATGCAAAACCCTGGTGGTATTTGTCAAGGGTAGGTGAGGATAGGAGTGAGGGTATAGAATTTCATACCCTCAGCCAACCATTACCTTTGGGAGGGGTCTGAGGATAGGTAGAATTTCTGGATTGGGGGCATATAATAAAGATAATTTGGATTATGACTTATGCAGAGGTTATGCTAAATTTAGATAGTATACATTCCATTTACCTTAAATTAATGTTTTGATGTTATATGGCTTATAAACTGTGCCTCACCACTGCCAACTGAGAATGTGTTACTGCTATGATCCCAACATGCCCTTGCTGACAATCAACAATTCTAATATCTGTTCCCTGCCACATTGATAGGTCCATTGTGCGCTTTAGGGTCTGGAAAGAGTTCCAAATATATTGACATATCACAACTCATGATACCAACCCTTACTAACCCCATAAAATTAATTTTGAATCATTTCGAACTACTTTAAACTACTTCAAACAACTTTGCAACATTTCAAACACCTTTGAATAACTTTGCAGCACTTCAAATGACATCTAGAATTTTTTCGCAAAATTTTGAGTCACGTGACCCAGCTATTTCGGGTACCAAACACAGCAAAACATGTGATTTCGGCTATTGGGCACTTTGGATCAATAACCCTTCCAACAGTGCCTGCAGGATCTTGGGGCTATTACTGAATTTGGCTGGTAACTACCTAAAATAGTTGTCCAAATTGAGTAATGTAAATCTTAGCTAAACCAGATCTGATCAGTTGTCTGGTTGCAGCTGTCCTAATAATGAGCACTGCCTCTTGATCACTGGTGGTCGCAATGTAAGGCGAGGCCTGGAATCGGCTTACAAAAGCAAGGTAAATACGTATATTAATTCCAGCTCTTGCCGAAATGATGAGTAAGTGGATGTGGCACACTGAGACAAATGACATATGCGCATGTAAGAGAAGGCGCACTGATAGGGCAGTTGAGTTCTTGTTAGGGTGACACCCACTAATCTGCTAGCTGGACCATGCGGGTTCTCCTACAAGAAGGCGGTGGAGCATGCACGCGTGATGGGGGGTTTGATGGTTTTGATGTGATGGGTTAAAAATAGAACAGTTGGCTGAAATAGGCTTTTCGCACCACTATTGTGGATGGAATACCTAAGAGAACTCAACTGAGGTCTTCTAGTATTTATTTTAGGATTATATACTATGTTACATACATAAATCAGGTATGGTGGTTACATGGATTACCTGATACTGTAATCTCCGATTGCAGACCACAATTTGCTTCCATGTTTATGTGAGACTTAAACTATATATTGGGAATTCAAACCAAGCTATCTACAGCATATCACCTGCAAACCGATGGGCAGACAAAGATAATAAACCAGGAGTTGAAGCAGTACCTACATATGTTTGTCAACTACTGACAAACTGACTGGCCCAAATGGTTGGCAGTTGCCAAATTTTTCCACAATAACAAATTCCATTTGGCTACTCGCATGTTGCTGTTCTTTGCTAACTATGGGCATTATCCCTGTATAAGAATAGAACCCCAAAGGGAAATCAAGGTACAGTCAGTAGAAGACTTGTATCTAAGATTTGAAAGGTACAGGAAGAGGTGGAGGCAGTATCAATGAAAGTACATGGTGATATGATATGACACATGAATTGTACTTGAGCCATTGCTCCCAGGTACAAAGTTGGTGACTTGATATGGCTAAGTACCAAGGATTTAAATATTTCATAACCTTCAAGAAAATTTATGGGGAAACCAATTGGCCCATCGATCTCCAAAGTAATTTCACCTAATGCAGTAGCAAAATTACCTTGATCATTCAAGACTGATCCTGAGATTAACATTTTCCTTCTATGCCCTTAATGCTCACCCACTATTCCCAGTCAACAAACTACTCCACAACCTCCAATAATGGTAGAAAGTGCTTCAGAATATGTAGTTGAAGAAATTTTAGACTGACATCTTTGACAAAATAAATTGGAGTTCTTAATCAAGTGGAAGAACTACACCAACAAAAATAACTCATGGGAACCTGAAGAGAATTGTAAGTGAGTGTGTAATGCAATCACCCAATTCTTGAAACTTAACCCAAATGCTCCATGTCGCATTGCAAGAATGGTATATGAGGGGATGAATTTCCAGCCTTACCAAAATTTCACAGAGAGGACAGATACAATATTTTATCACCTGGAAGTTGAGGCATAAAATGGGGGTAATGTTAGGAAACAGCCCCATTGCCTAATAGAATTTTATTTTATTTTATTATGTCAAATTATGCTACCCTATGCTGAAGGATGCTACACTTTGTTAGCATGAGAATTCTATTTTTGCATGCATCAATATGTATGTGCATGTACAAGTGCATCAGTGACAGCATTGTACAATACATGTAACATAGTATATAAACCTCAACTATACACCTAGGGGACCCCAGTTGTGTTCTCTTAGGTATTCCATCCACACTTGTGGTGTGAAACACCTTTCTCAACCAACTCATCTAATCATAACCCTATTCATCAAAAACATCAATTTCCCATCATGCATGCATGTTCCACCCCCTTCTTGTAGAGAGAACCCACATGGTCTTAGCTAGCAGATAGTGGATGTCACCCTAACACAGCACCACCCTGCCTGCAAACTAGGCCCAAACATCATTGTTTGGGCCATAGGGTATGTATTCTATGATTCATTTCTTACTTCTTCCACTAACTTACTTTTTCTTTCTTCATTTTAGGTTCTTACCTGTTGATAACAATGTCACCCACCCACCTCCTGAAGAGGCACCCCCGATCCCCCTCTGTACCCTACACATGATATACCACTGCTGTGAGCATCTGCTCACAGGGTTGCAATGGGTGCCATTTCTCAAGACAATGACACATGAATGCTACATCACACAGTGCCACTACTCCACCTGTGAGCTACTACTCGCAGGGGGAGATGCTGATACTGATGATGGAAACAAGCAAACCACAAATGACAGGGACAATGAATGGCAGGGGACAATGAATGGCAGGGGACAATGAATGGTGGGGGACAATGATGACAGGGACCTTGACATTGACAACTACAATGGTTGCTTCAACACTGTGGATGACAACAACAGGGAACTGCAACACTACAATGATGACAATGCCCCACACTTGTAGTGAGGGTGGGATGGTAATTTTTTTTTCTTACCTTTGTTTTTTTTTCACACCACTTAGCAATACCCCATTGCTGTGAGCAACTGCTCATGGGGTGTTAATGTATTTAGTTCTACTAGTACCCAATATAATTTAGTTAGACATGAAAAGCCAGGAAAAACCAGTCAGAACCAGTTTTCTGGGTTGGAGTCCTTTAATTTTGTGTATCAGTTTAGACTGGTTGTGGTCCCAGTTGCCTCCCTTAGGGGTCAGAAAACTGGACCAAACCAGACCTTTAAACACTAGTTGGATGCTTGGATGTGTTGAGGTGCTGAGGAATGTTGACAGTGGAACTCCTTGACCAGTCATGGGGCATTCAAATCAGACTCTGCAACCCAAGAATTTTCTTCATATGCATAACCCTTCCAGTCCACCAGGTATTTGAGTGTGCCTCAGCATAAGCTGTTGCCTAGGATGGACTTGACCTCATACTGAGGTTCACCTTTGATTACTGTAGGCAGTGGAGAAAATCATGCCATACATGCCAGAAATGGATCTGTGGGAGCTGGCAGCAGTTTGATGACATGGAAGACAGGGTGTAGTCTTGACATCGATGGTGGTAGCCATAGGTGATAGGCATGTGACCCAATGCACTTGGTGATGAGGAAAAGTCCAAGGAAGTGGTGGGTGAGTTTCTTGGATGGACATGTGGTGGAAATGTCACTAGAGTCAAGGTAGACATAATCACCAACCTTATATGTGAGTGTGGGTGAGTGATGCTGGTTGTAGAAGCATGCCATGTTATCCTTCACCTTAGCCAAAGCTGACTTTGCCTCCTCCAAGGTGTCCTTCATCCACTCTGTGAACTTGTTCAGGGTGCTTGATGAGGCTTTAACCCCATGCATGGGTGTTGCCCTGTGTCAAGGAAGAAGGGAGTTTGTTGGGTGGAGGACTGGACATGATTGTTGTACCCAAACTCAACCATGGAAAGAAAATCTTCCCAATCATCCTGTTGCTCATTAACAAAGATGTGGATGTACTGCTCCAGTTTTTGGTTGATGCACTCCATCTGTCCATCTGTCTATGGGTGGTAGGTGGTCAAGGCCAGGAGTTTGATCCCAGCAGGCAATACAGCTCTCAGGTGAACTCTGCAATGAACTGTGGCCCTCAATCACAAAGGAATGTGCCCAGCAATCCTTGGAGCTTCCACACATGGTGCAAATAGAGTCGAGCTGCTCCAAGTGCAGTGACAGTTGTATAAGTGGGGATGAAGTGAGTTCACTTTCCAGCAGAGTCAACTGTACACATTACCACATCAAACCCATTGGACTCCAGTAGTTCCACCATGAAGGCCACACTGACGACATCCCAATGATTCTCTGGGACTGGGATGGGGTGTAACTCACCCATGGGCTTGCATCATGGAGTCTTGGTGCATAAGCAGAGATCACAGGTGCAACAGTACTGATAAATGAGTCAAGACATCTGGGGCCACCAATAATTCTGCAATATGAGCTCCAATGTCTTCCAATGCCTGGGGTGGCCAGCAATGAGTGAGTTGTGGTGCTGAGAGATGAGTCATCATCAGATCATTAGGGACATAGATACAGTCATGGAAGTATAAAATGTCATCCTTTTTTGTCCATTCTGCTGCATGAAGCAAAAGAGTGGATCCCTTTCTCAGCTCCTTCACTGCCAGAGTCACAGCATCCTCATGCAAACTGCTATGGTTCACATGATGAATGTTGCATATGATACTGCACTCCTCACCCTCAAAGGTAACCTCTTCCAGTGCATGGACTGTAAACAGGTCAGGTTGCAACAACACAATACCTTGATTGTTATCACTTCCATCCCCATCATCCAGACAACAAGAGAAGGCATCAGACTTCCCCATGCTGTGGCCCAGGCAATGGTTCAGAGAGAAGTCGAACCTGGAGAGGTAGAGGGACCAGTGGGCTTGATGGTGATTAAGTTTTTTGGCAGTCATGAAGTACTCGGGATTCTTGTGGTCCATCCAAATCTTGACCTTGTGTTGAGTGCCCTCCAGAAAATGTTGCCACTCCTCCAATGCCCACATTATTGCCAGCACCTCCTTGTCATGGATCTCTTAATTGCATTTCACAGCACTGAGGCTCTTTGAGTAGAAGGCGATGGGGTGCCACTTCTGATCCTCTGGGGACTGTTGGGACAACATAGCACCCATCACAAAGTCTGAAC
This sequence comes from Tricholoma bakamatsutake, assembly GCA_029959215.1. NCBI lineage: Eukaryota > Fungi > Basidiomycota > Agaricomycetes > Agaricales > Tricholomataceae > Tricholoma > Tricholoma bakamatsutake. The sequence goes on from CP114860.1 coordinate 468,214, forward strand.
AGTCAGCATCTACATGGAAGGGGTGGGAGTTGTCAGCAAAGGTGAGGATGGAAGTGGAAGTGACCATCTCTTTGAGCTTCTCAAATGCCTCCTGCTGCACATTACCTTAGCTCCATGCTCCCTTGCCCATGAGATCAAATAGTGGACATGCATAGTGTGAGAAATTCTTAATAAAGCACCAATAGAAATTGATGAAGCCTAGAAAAGACTGCACCTCTTTCTTGTTTGTGGGTGTGGGCCATGTTGTAACACCAGCAACCTTGACTAGGTCCATCTCCACCTGTCCATCCAAAATAATCAAGCCCAGGTATTCAATCCACATCTTCTCAAACTTGCACTTGTTATGACAAAGGTAGAGTTTGTGCTATCAAAGTCACTCCAGTACCAGGCATGTGATTCAATGATGTTTATTGAGGTCTCAGGTAAAGATGAGGATGTCATCAAGGTAGACACAGACCACACCTTCCAGTATGAGATTATGGAAGGTGTCATTCATCATGGTCTGGAAGGTGGCAGGGCTGTTAGTGAGACCAAAGAACATGACAAGCGGTTCAAAAAAACCATGGTTTATGTGAAATGCTGCCTTCTACTCATCCCCTTCCTTTCTTTATCTGCACATTGTTATAACCCCAGCAGATGTTGAGTTTGGTGAAATAATGTGCCCCACAGAGTTGGTTAATGAGTTTGGACATGAGGGGCAGCAGATAATGATTCATGACTGTGATGTTGTTAAGTTGTTGATAGTCTTGTACCAGTCAAAGAGAGCGAGCCATCCTTCCAGATACAACCAGAAGCCAAGTGCTCATCAATGAACTTGTCAAGTTGTTGTTGTTGTTCTGGGAAGAGAGGTTAAACCTTGCAGGAGGAAGGCATGCGCTCAATTGCATGATCCTATGGCTTACGGTTAAGAAGTGAGTCAAAGGATACCTTGGAGAAGACATCTTCAAATTCATGCAAATGAGGAAGCACAGAGTCAGTGAAGGGTTTGAGCATGTGATGCACATAATTGCAGATACCAACTGTGCCAAGAAATGCATGCACTTCTGACAATGTGCAGCACATGCCCCAATTGTGAATAACATCTACCTTGTCACATTCAAATTTTCTCCCTTATGGCATGCAATAATGACCAAGGATGACAAATTTTTCAGGGCATCACATAGATTTTGTCCCAGAGAAGGTACCACCACTATACATCATGCACTGGACTATGCAGTTCACATTTGAAAGTGCTCCCACATGAAGCACCTAATGCCAGGGTTTGTGGCGAGTGCTTTGCATGATCCATCAGGTAGCACATCAAAGTTCCTTTGACTGGTACTCCATCAGGTAAAAGGTAGCAAATCGAAGATTTTTTGACTGGTACATTGTTGATATATGGCACCATATAATCCAGTATCTCAGGCTGCAGAATATAGCACACATCATTATGGAAAATCAGTACAGAGTTTGTCCAGCTCATTGGCAATGTAATGAGGTGCATAGTGCCATAAGGCATCTGGAAGGTTGTAAGGTTGTGCAATTATTCCTTAATTACATGCTCATCATATCCCACATACAAATCTAGCATGGCACCACAAGAGTGCCCTGCAAACTGCTCTGCAAGATGCTCAGGTGTAGGGGCAATGCTGGAGTGTTTGATAGTAATGCAATTAAATGGCTCGAGGCTATGTATGATGTGCAGTGCTTTTCCATCTTTCTTGAGTGTGCAAAACCATCATGATCTGTATGCCAAATTTGAGTGCTCATAAATGCCTGAGTTGATCTTCTTCTGAATAATAGTGCAAACTTCATCTTATATGCCTGTGGAATTGGAATGTTGCACTCTATGTGCAGAATGACAGGAATTTTGACAGGGGGGAAGAATTCAGTTTTAAAACTGCTGCACTCTATGTGAAGACTTTATTCTGCAAAGACATCAAGTGGTGCAGTACCTTCATCTCTTCTGGTAGTAAGAAATCACTGTGGTTCTTTTGTAGCACTTGCATGCACTCTTCAGTATAGTGCTTGATCAGGGTGAATGATGGTGGGTTTGGTACAAGTGCAGCTAGAGGATCGCCAATAATACCGCACTCAATGCAGAATTCATTTGGAACAGATGCAATGATGGGTTTGACTTTCTTAGCAATGGGTTTATATTTCTTCTTTGTTACTACACTTTTGGTGGTGTGCACACCACTAAATCTGTAAAAGTTGTGTGCACATGTGTGGCTTTAGGAATTGCAGCTGGAATAAGTGCCATAGAGTCAATAGAATTCAAAAGTGCCTGCACATGATTGTTGGTATATTGTGATAAATTAAGCTGAGAGATAATAGAAGTCGATGGAATGGAAGTGGAAAATGGAATAAGCACAAAAGAAGAAATGTCACAAGATTGGGTATCAGAATTAAGAGTTACAATAGTTGCAGCTTCTCCTTGGTCTGCAATCAATTCCTTGAAGCCTGGCAACAATTTCAGCTCCTCATGCAAAACGGTAACAGAAGGTACCTTCATGGCATCTACAGATGGTTGATGTGGCATGCACATATACATCATCAACCATCTGCAGGTTCTGGATAGGAACAACTTGCTGCAAGTGTCCCTCGCTCAGCAGGCATGGTCAGTTGACAAACAAGTTTGCAACCACTGTACATTCAATAAATGGGCTATTTGGCAATGTGTCGATTGTTTACTGGGAACCATGCTTTGCCGCACATGCATGCGGGGTGTCACAGGCAAAATCCTTTCCATTGCATTGAATGCTGGACTGGCATGCACCTCCACTGGGCAGAACTATGGGAGGTCAGCACATACATTTTAGTCCAGCACAACACTGATCATCCCATTTGTCAAGCCCTGGACTTTCAAATGCAATATCTGGAATCATTTGAATATATGAAGGATCAAGCAGAGCAAGAGTCAGAAACAGACCAGGCCGACGACTAGCAGTGGCAGTGGCAATGGCCTACTTTGCCTCACTCAGCATCGGAGCCATATCATGAGTGGGAAAGTGAAAATGCTGCCAACTCTGCCTTCCTGGATGATGAAACTGCCACTGAATGAGCCTTTTTGGATCACCTTGATTCCCTTTGGGGTCAAGGGAACAGTAACATTCATGCTGAGCATGGTTTTGAAGACTGCTTTTATGGCAATGATGAATCTGAAGTTCAACAAGCCAATGAAAATGTCCATGGATTTCAGCCATATTTGCCTACCATAAACCTCACTGCCACTGCCATTCCCCACACCGATGCTGTTCCCACTACTGATGCCTTGAATAACATTTACATTTGTGTGGTCCATACAAATGGAATATATCACATAGCGATGGTTACCTGCCAGTGTCAGGGGAAACACTGAATTCCCTTGGATCTTGTAACCAGCAACTTACTACCCACAAGCTTCACCAACATACGGACTCTGTTCACTGTGCAGGTCTTAGACTATTTTCAGCTCTCTAATCTTGAGTTAAAGGCCTCAGCCTATCAGTTTTACCAGCTGATTTGGCATGTAACATTGCCAATGTGGCCTGCCAAAGTGGTCAATCTCTACCATGAGCTTTGGTGCATGTCCCGCTTATGGCATTGGATAAAAAGATTGAAGTGGGCAGGGTATGGACACAATCAAAAAGATCCTTTGAATCCTGAACCAGGAACCCTTGCTAATTTCTGCCCAGCATGTCCTCAAGTAGGCATTAACATACCAGAAAATTGGAAAGATGATGTGAACCAGTGGGTGTCAGAATGACTCTGCAGTGCCATAGAAAATGACACTTTGCAATTCAGATTTGTTTTCAAATGCATATTCATGGCTGATGGCAATTTCAAAGCTGACAGAAAAACTCCAAAACTGATATATGGCTATGGGATGGAGGTGGGATAGCCCCAAATCAGGCTGAATATCATTGCTTTCTCCAAGCTGCCATAGAACGATTAATGGTAGGTACCTTCCCTTCATGGCAGCCATTGCCATTCCCACTCCCTGCCCCGATGCCGATCTGATTTCTATCCCAAGTTTTAGAAGGCCCCTTGCAAAAATAAATTCCTTGCTGTTGTGAATGCTTTTCTGGCATTTAAGGCATGTGACAGGACTGGAGTAGCAGCCATTGCATGTGCACGGCATGGATGTTATGTTCCCAATGCATTGGTAGACCTGTTTCATGGAGAACAGCAGAAGAATATCGACTTTGCTTTTCTTCAAGTGCTGAAGATCACTAAAGTTGACCCTCAACAGGGAGTCATGCTCATTTATGACATTGTCTGTCAGTACATTATCTACCTTCGGGAATGTATTGGTGCCCATCTTTTGGCTGGCTTGACAATCGAGCAGGCAATTGGGCTTTTACATGTTCATGACCACAAAGACAAATGCTTTTTTCGCTATGCTCCATCATTTATCCCAGGGTCTGGCATCATAGCAGGAGAAATACTTGAGTCTCTGTGGGCATCACTGAATTCCATCTCCCCGATAGTCAGAACAGCAACCTTGCCACATCAGGGCAGAAATGTTTGATGATCATGCTACCGATTCAAATCACAAGAAAATGCTCAGCATGACAGTCACACTATGCTCAAAAGCTCAGGAAGCACTTGAGAACTCCACACAACTTGGCTTATACCACGCTGAACTAACCGCAGCATTCCATCAAGCAATCGAATGATGGGAGGATGAAGTAATCTCAGCAGAAACCCGAAGACTTACAGATATCAAGATAATGGACATGTACACCACTCAAATATCAGAAGCGGCAGTGGGATTGGGATTGGGATTGGGCATGGCCTTGTCTTCAGGAGCAGCACTGGTTCAATCCACAGTTGTGGAGTGGATTGATTTTGCTATTCTTTGTCAACAAATGCAGTGAGTTCCACTGCCTACCCCAGATGACAACTTACCATTTATTGTAACCAAAATTGAATTGCAAGACAAAGTTCATCAACTGGGTAAATCACCTCACATGTCCGACATGCAGGCTGTTGAATGGGAAAGAGAAGCTTTGACATCCCACATGGTAACCTTAACCAAGTTACAGAATGCTGCTGACATAGCTGATAATGACATTGCTTCATCGTGGATCAACCATGATAACGAAGGTGAATTTGATACCCAGGTGAACTTGATGATGACATGGCATTGGCACTGGCATCGGGCTCAGCAGCTGGCCTGTCAAACCTTCCTGCAACATCTACTATTTCAGTGGAGGAGCAACAATATACCTCCCTTGTAATGGCCACTTGGCTGAGGCAGAGATTAAGCTCTGGAAGTGCCAGGCAAGCCGACTGCTGCACCAGCTGTGGGAGCTCATTGCTGAAAAATCATTTTAATATTCACACATCATACGAGTGGTGCCGCGAAAGGGAGTTCACACCTGGTTCTGAGCTGTTGTCCACGAGTTGGTTAACAAAATTAGCTTGCATGCTCGGATGTATAGCCATTGCCATAGCTGATTGTTGGCACTGGATTGTGATGCTGACACATTGAGTATGTTTCAGCAGTTAACCAAGGGTGACCTCAATGCCAGCACAGCTATTTTGAATCCGAATGTAGCTGGCTCCACCTCTGTTCGTTTGTCCTGGATTTGGCATAATTTCTTTCATACTGGTGTCTTAGCTACCAGTGGCATCAGTGCCAATTCCTACAGCAGGGCTGTGGCTGTGGCTGATGCCGATGCCAACATCGGTCGATTCTGGGAATGTAGATGTTTTGGGTGGTCATTTGTATTCATTGTGCTCATGTTTTTCATAGTCAGACAGGTACATTGGCTTCATTCACAGGCTCAGAGAAATCGGTGGAGGGAGGAGTTTCTACTCATCAATGCAGTGGACTGTGTGGTATTTCATCCATCACAGCCAATGGTGGCAGTCAGCCTCAGAGTCCAACAATACCCTTCCTGGTCTGCTTGCTTATGCTAATCGTCAACGTGCTTCATGGTATGAATTAGCGTTCAGGGCTGACAAAGCATTCAGATCAACAAATGCCAATTATATCTCCCCTTTGTGACTGATGATTATGTAACCATGATGTAAATACCATTATCTTGATTACCAACCAAGATCAGTAAAACTATGTCAAACAAAAGTCTCTCAGTCTACAGCCCTTTGTCTTTGCAATTGGGCCCAAAAGTGCAACTCCAAAGGCATACACAAGAGATTATTTGGTATGTGGAGTCCCGATTCTGCTGGGTTTTGTTGGAGGTCGACCAGGCAAACTTTGTAAAACAAAGTTGGATGCAAAGAATTCTCTATGCCGAAGTTGTATGTTGAGATCTTTCCTAAATTAAGTAAGTATTCATCACTGAGATGTATGACAGATGTATGTTATGTCTTAAATCAGCATCGGCACCTCGATCAGCCTTATGATAGATGTGCCAATCCTTCTTTGGTCCTTGGCCGACAGTCTTGCTGATGTGAATTTGGACCACCTACCCCTGGGATTCCATCCATCTCTCTTGGCCTTGTTAAATGATGGTGTTGCCAGCGATAGTCCTAGTCATCTTGTGGAGTCATATGCATGTGATTGGTGGCATCACAAGGCAGAACCAGCACCTGGCAGAATATTTGGCATTGACACCCTGGATGAATGCCTTGATCACTATCAGCAATGGGTCTCTATCCCTGTGACAGTCCCCACACCTGTCAATAGCCAGTAAGGGCAGGATGCTCCCAGCGGCCAAGTTGATTGCCAATCATGCATTGACCTGCGCACTCTCATACACGATATGTTTGATGAAGCATGTGCGATGCACAGCTTCCTAAGTGCCTGTGAATCAGCAGTGGATGCTGAAATGAATGCAAATTTGAGGAAAGGAGCAGGATTTTATCATCTCCATGAGCTTGCCCTGCTCAAGGAGATTCAGTCCAAACCAAGTAAGTTAACACCAGCACCGGCACCGGCCACGGAATTGTCATCGGCATCAAAAAACATCTGTGGACCCACTGGGAGATGGGTAAAGCAATCAGAAATGGAACAGGTATCTGCACATGCATAGGCTGAACTTGAGCACCTGAAGGCCCTTCCCCCTACCTCCTATAAGTGGACCTGGGGTGTTGATATTATGGAGAATGAGGTGTTGGCAATCAATCACAAGAAGGGCAAGGGAAAGGCACAGCATTCTGGGTACATAGTGTCCTTCCCCGATGGCCCACCACAAAACAAGGAGTGGTCAGAAACCCCAAGTCTCCCAACAGTTTCTTCCTACAGTTGACCACCCATGGTAACTGCTCATGATGCAGGGCTTTATTTTTCAGATGATGATTCCAATGTATCCAATGCTGGAACTACTCCCGTTCTTCCTGTTCCCGCTGCTGCTGCCCGCAATGCCACCCCCGATGCCGCCCCTGTTCCTGTTCCCAATTCTGTCCCCATTCCTGATGATGTAGTGAATGATGCTAATCTGCATACTGTCTTTCAGGCAGCAATGGCATTTGATTCTGATTCATCATCTGCCAGTGCTGGTTCTACAACTGATGCCGATCCTGTCCCCACTGCCGATTCGCATGGCAACGTACTCATGCAGTGGCTAGGTCAAGATGATGTTGCTAATGATGCTGGTTATACTGCCTTTCAGGCAGCCATGGCATTTGATTGTAAGTCATCATCTGCCAGTACAGGTTCTACTGCCAATGCCGAGCCTGTCCTCACTGGTATGGGTTCCCTAGCTAACTTTGATGCTGCTGCCATCTACTTTGATGACTCTACTACCTCTTCATCTGGACATTCTAATCCCCCTTCAGCCCTTGCCACCACATCTGATGTGGCAGAGTTTTTTTTTCATCATCAGAGGCAGATTCCACTGGATCTGTGAGTGAATCCGATGCCAATGCCAATGCCAATGATGCCAGTGCAAATTCTGACTTGGAACACAGTTTTAATGATGAATCCCCAAGCACCTCCCAGATAGAACATCCTTCCCCAACCCACATCATGCTGCCAGTGTCCATCTACACTCATGCGGACTTTAGTTATGTCGATGGCAGTTGGTTGTCAGGCTCTGATGATGATATGGACACTACAGAGGACACATGATGCTCATTTATTCCCTTTGCATTGTATACATAATAAACATGTAGTAATAATTGTTGGTGCTTTTGGTACACTGAACATTTTCAGTGTGATTGTTATCCCGGTGCCAGTGCCATGTGCACAATAAATCAATTATAGGTAGATGAGGAATTTATGATGCCTTCAGCTATGAAACTCCTTAGCCCGTACTATGGGGTGTCTAATGCCGATGCTGTATTTTATGCTGCTACTGTTGCCGTTGCTGGTGCTGACGTTCTTGCCATTTATTGTGTTCAACACTATCTCATAGGTCACTGATCTGGCCATTAACATTCCCCGTAGTATATAAGAAGCCAGTATCTATTTGATAGTAGTACAAGTTACACTTATTATGAGAGCGTTCTATGGACTTCCATGAACCCGTTGATAGGTCCACTGCACGCTCTAAGGTCTGAGGAAAGTTTTCAATTGTATTAACACACTATGACAGACCTTCTGAACCACTACAAACATTACAAAATCAACTCTGAACTATTTTTAACTTATTTCACACTATTTTGAAGGACTTTGAACTATTTCAAATGCTTCTGAACCATTTTGTGGCACTTCGAATGACTTCGGCCACTGTATAGTTGTCTTAAAACACTTTCAATACATGATGCTCAACCGGAGTGAACTATTTAGTCACATATCAAGCACTACTGGACATGCAAGGAGAGACAATAAAAGAATTAGGGTATGATAATGGCAGTTTTGGGGTTTCAACGATCTATTGAAACAACAAAGAGAAGTACTCTTACTGTATGGCAACACCAAATGTTTCAATTATCATCGTTTCTCATTTGTTTACGTTTAACAATACCTTTATTGCTGTGCATACTGCCTCGTGTTCTACACCTGTTATATTTCCTTTTTGGTACTTACCTCTTTGAAATGTATATAGACTTGTACTAGTTACTTAGAATGAGAGAGAACCAGTTACCCTCTCCTCTATAGTCAGCTTTAAGAGCAGTTCTCTTGAGTCTTACCTCGCACCATATCTCTGAAGTTCTGTGAAATATCACGAACTTCCTCGAACTTTCATATTCATTCTCAACTCGTCATCGCCTATCGTCACTAAAAACACAGCTCGTAACTGCTATATTCATTTGTCAAAATGTATATCAACACCAGTCAAACACCTTCAAACCCCCTCGAATTTACCTGAACAACTTCGAACCAATTTGAACTTACTCCAAACTACTTTGCATGTCTTTGAACCTCTTTGAACATTTTTGTACGCTTTAAAAAGGCTATTCATCACATCCTTACCATTTTGCATCACTAAAAACAATGTTTTGGTATTAGCGGTGATATTTAGTACCACCTTGCACCCTTCCTCTAGCCTGAGTTATACTACACAAGCCTTTTAACAGGTTTTTGTTAGGTTTCCAGGTCAAGCATCATCATTTTGGAGCCCACCATGAGGGGTTTCTGAATCATTTCATTACCTAATTTACCTCGAATCTCTCGGCTTAGGCCAACCCAAGCTCCAAACCATAGAATTGAGACTTGCCAGGCCTTCGAATCTCTCGAACAATCAGGGGATATTCTAATACCTGTCTCTGACACTGAATCTACACATCGTCATCTGTTTCCTTCACCTATTTCCTCGTCTACAACTTTGTCTTCCTCTTCTTCCTCATCCTCTACCACATCATTCATTATTCCAGCTACTTCGACACATCTACCATCTTTCGCTCAGGTTCTAACTCCTCAAATCGGTACATCTATGGCCACCCAAGCAACAATGCCAGCTTGAGGACATTCCACAGCACCTAAATTTGACCCTACTCAACCTCGAGAGCTACGTCGATACTTTAACGAGCTCGAAATACTTTTCGTTGATTGTAATGTTACGGATCCCGAACTTATGAAGAAGCATGCCTGTCAATATGTCGATATCGATATGTCCGAACTCTGGGAATCAATTCCTGAATACGAAACTGGCACTTTGTTTCACAATTTTTGCGTCGCAATCTACAGACTATATCCTGGTTCCAAAGATGATCGAAAATGGTCGATTTTGGACATGGACAAACTCATTGGCAAACGACTTTGGATGGGTATCTATAACACGAGCAATTTAGGATTATATTACAGGTCTTTCTACAATATTATGAAATTCCTACTCTCTAAAGGCTGAATTTCAGAGGCAGAACAAAGTAGAGCATTTGTTCGAGGTTTTCAACCAGGTTTATGGTCACAAATTGCACGATGACTCGAACTTAAATTTCCCGACCACTATCCGAATGATGCCTACCCACTTGACGACATTCATGCGGCAGTGAAATTTGTTTTAGCAGGGTCAATTAGCTCGAATTCGGCATCGTTACAGTCTTCAGAAACATCGGCACTGACTTTGACATCTTCGACACAGATCAAATCAGAAAATTTATCGGCGATCCTCGAAAAATTCGCAACCACACTCATCATGGCTTTAGCAGGTTTGAAATCCACTAATCCTCCTCGAACTAATAGTGGATTTCGCTCGGACCAGCTCGAAAACTTAGCTTGTGTCTTTTGTGGACTCACAGGTCATTTCATTAGCGACTGCTTGGTTTGCCAAGCCTATATCAACGAAGGAAAGTGTAAAAAGAACAACGAAGGAAAAATCGTGCTTCCAAATGGATGGTTTACCCCTCAAAACATTCCTGGTCACTTTATCAAAGACAGAATCAATGAATGGACTCGACAAAATTTTTCGAACACAACTGCATCATCACTTATGTACAACATCGCATCCTCAACGGCTACTTCAACACCACCTAGGGGGATCTACCAGGTTTCCGAACAATCTGTGACACCCGAAGATTGCATCGCAAAGCTCGAACAAGAGATATACACTTTGTGAAGTGGTAGGACTTTTGCTAAAGCTAATCCAAGCATACCAACAGTCCCCATCTCTTGACCTTCAGTTTCCCCAAGCACTGCGGCAGTTTGAACAATCGACTCCACATGTACCAGCATCATCCATCTCATCCACGGCGACAAACCTACCAACCTTGACTTCGGCATCATCTTCAACTTCGGAAACAACTTTGCAGCCTGTTATTCATCCTTACGCCGCTACAAAAGAAAATTCGTACCTACCACCACACGAATGAAACTTCAGATCAACTGTGAAAGGTAAAGGCAAAGATGGTCCTTCGCACCATACCCAAGCACCAATTCAAAAAGATAAAATCATGGAAGATGTTTTTGCTCGTTCGATGAAGATGCTGATTATTACACTAATGCCTAAGGAATTGTTGGCTCTATCGCCTGAAGTTCGTACAAAATGGAAGGAACAGGTCACTCCACATCGAATTCAGCAGTCCGAAGGGAATAATGCCACGAATCTGTTTAACAATGAGATTTTTGTGATTGATGACCCATTCAAAACTTATATTAACAGTCTTCGACCTGGCAATATTCCAGAACCCTTTATCACAGCAAAGGAATCCCATTTGATTAGGTCGATTATTATGAATGTCAACGGAAGGAATCCAGTGGAAAGTGTTGTAGACCCTGGTTCTTCAATTATTGCAATGTCCGAAGAAGTTTGCCATGAACTTGGCCTTGCTTACGATCCTTCAATCCACATCCCACTCCAATCGGCTAACAGAGGCATTGATGAAAGTTTGGGTTTAGCATGAAATATGCCTTGCGAAGTGGAGAGTATCATGCTGTTCATGCAAATTCACATAATCCATGACCCAGCCTACGATATCTTACTCGGTCGACCATTCGATGTACTCACCAAAAGCACTGTCAAAAACTACAGGAATGAAACCCAGACAATTACAATATACGATCCTAATTTGACACGATCATGTGCTATCCCCACGATTCCCCATTCTAATCACCATCGAAAGGATTTTCGCAACTAGAGGACAACATTTCGGACATTGACCAGTGCACTCTCATTATCTTATTCGATCCCTCTAATTTATCTATCAATATCGAATGCACTGTGAATATTCCTGATATGGAGTCCTCGAACTCATCGAAATCTGTTTCTTATTCTTCGATCCTTGCGAATTTATATTTAACAGCCAGTCACCAATATGAAACATATTTATCGACCTTGACGGCAATGACTATGCCTTCTATGCCTATTATCGACTCCTTATATCCAACTTTTGCGGCATCGAAAAAGAAATACAAACCTGTCACACAAAAAATTCACCCAGTTATTACCGAGCTACCCGACCAATTTCACATTATTCGAACAATTACTGGCGACCCTCTTGAAAACATGCCAAAATTAAATCCTCATCCACCATCGCTTATTCCCACTTTGCGATATTCACTTGAACGTAAAGCTATCATTGACAAGAATCATCCTGGTGATTTCCTATGGCCAGAGGAACGAAATCTTATGCACGATTTTATTCGAAATCAGGAAACAGCTTTTGCATGGACAGAACAAGAGCAAGGAAGTTTTTACTCTGACCTTTTTCCTCCCATAGAGTTCCCTGTCGTTCCTCACACTCCATGGGTTGAGCAAAAAATTCCCATACCTCCAGGTTTGTATGAACAGATATGCGAAATGCTAAAAAAGAAGATAGAGGCAGGAGTATACGAACCATCGAACTCTTCGTACCGATCACGATGGTTTTGCATTGTGAAAAAGGATGGGAAATCACTTCAAATTGTCCACAGTCTCGAACTGCTTAACCAAGTAATGATCCAGCACTTAGGGGTCATACCAATACCCGAACATTTAGCAGAACAATTTGGGGGATGATCATGCAGAGGAATGTTGGATCTCTATGTGGCATTTGATGAAAGGAAAGTCGCAGAATCATCTCGCAATCTGACAACGTTTCAGACACCATTTGGAGCACTTCACATCATTAGCCTACCCATGGGTTGGACAAATTCTGTCCCTATCTTACACGACGACGTGACCTTTATTCTACAGCCCGAAATTCCTCATATCACCATCCCTTACATCAATGACACACTGGTTAAGGGTCCAAAATCAGAATATAGAATGATCGGCAGATCCTATGAAATGATTCTTGAGAATCCAGCTATTCGACACTTTGTCTGGGAGCATTTCAAAAATTTAAATCGAATAGTCCAGCATATGAAGTATTGCGGAGGAACATTTTCAGGTCTGAAGCTCTATCTTTGCATCCCCGAAATAATTGTTTTAGGGCATCGATGCAATATCGAAGGTCGTATGGCTGACCCTACTCGAATCACCGCTGTTAGCAAGTGGGGATTATGTCGAAGCCTTACCGAAGTTAAAGCGTTCCTAGGAACCATTGGAGTTTGTTGTATATTTATCTGAAATTTTGCTCAACGAGCTGCAGCACTAATCCAACTCACTCGAAAAGATGTACCTTTCAAATTCGGAGTGGAACAAATAGCAGCCCAAAGAGATTTGAAAGCAGCTCTGATCAATTCTCCAGCGATTCGAGCTATCGATTACTCATCGTCAGCCCTGGTAATCCTATCAGTCAACACTTTGAACATTGCTATTGGTTTCTTTCTCGCTCAGTGCGATCCCAAAAACCCTCAAAATGATATTATAGTCGATTCAGATTGATTACACTTAATGACCATGAATCCTGATTTTCGCAGCCAAAACTCGAACTTTACAGTCTATATTGCAATCTCGGAGCACCATGATTGTACCTAATAGGAGTTCAAAGGCTTATCGTCGAAGTTGACACACAATATATTAAAGGCATGCTCTCGAATCCTGATATTGCACCTAGTGCTAGCGTCAATCGATGGATCATATCCATCCTAACCTTTCACTTTACATTAGTCCACGTTGCAGGGACACAACATGGTCCTGATGGACTTTTGAGATGACCCCCACAAGACGAAGATGTTCAGCTTGACAACGAAGATAATTTCGGAGACTGGATCGACCACCTTCACAGTTTTGTACATCAAATAAATCCTATTACAACCCGACCATTTACTTCGCATCAAATTTTGACCTTCTCCCTCTCTTCGAATTTTAGTAAGGGGGAGGATCTTACCTATAACGATGTCCCACGACCGAATAATGCAAAAATGAACGATGAGAGGTTACTTCACGTTCAAAAATGGTTACATGACCTGGTGCGACCCCCTGATCTATCAGACACAGAATACGCTACCTTTATTCGATATTGCACTGAATTCTTTTTAGACTCAGGCAAACTATGGAGAAAAGACTCCCAAGGAGCTCACAAAATTGTTGCTCCTCCAGGAGGCTGTCTCGAAATCATTTGTGCAGCTCACAACACTATTGGACATAAAATGGTTTTCCCTACTAAATCAGTTATCACCCTTCGATTTTGGTGGCCAAACATGAAAGCCGACATCGTATGGCATATTTGCACCTGCCACCTATGCCAAATTTGCCAGACATGAAATGTTCTAATTCTGCCCACAGTCGCCACTCCAGCACCCCTTTTTGGTAAAGTTTATATCAACACAATGCAAATGCCACCCTCAAATGGATTTAAATACATCATACAAGGTTGATGCTCACTAACGACCTATCTGGAATGGCAGAAACTTCGATGCAAAAATGCCACGTCGCTTGGCGATTGGATCTTCGAAGACATTATTTGTCAATGGGGGTCGCTATACAAAATTGTAACCGACAATGGCGCTGTGTTTATTGCAGCTATGGAGTATCTTTCGAAATGATATCACATTAACCATATTCAAATTAGTTATAATTCGCATGCCAATGGACTCATTGAATGAGCCCACTTTGACATTCGACAATCGTTATTTAAGGCTGTCGATGGAGATCAAACAAAATGGTCAACAGGGGTGCACTCAGTATTTTGGGCAGAATGAGTCACGGTTCGTAAACGCATGGGTTGTTCTCCCTACTTTGCAGTTACAGGAGCACATCCCCTAATACCCCTCGACATCTCCGAGGCAACATACTTACAACTGCCACCCGATTCAGTCTTATCGACAACCGATCTTATAGCTCGATGAGCCATAGCATTACAAAAATGATCGAACGACCTTGAGGTATTATATTTGAAGGTCTATGCATCTCGAATCGAAGCTGCAAAACATTTCGAACTTACTTACAAACATATGATGCGCAACTACAACTTTGTGAAAGGAGATTTAGTGCTACTTCAAAACATGCAAATTGAGAAGTCCCTCAATTGCAAGATGAAACCACGATATGTTGGCCCTCTTATCGTTATCGAACGAAACTACAGAGGGGCTTATATCCTCTGCGAACTCGACGGGTCAGTACTATATAGACCCATTGCTGCATTTCATCTGCTACCATACCTCACTCGAAAATCAATTTCCCTACCACCAAATTTCCTCAATATCGACTCTGAGCACCTCGAACAACTTTGAACAAGTTCGAACTTCGATGAAGATACTTTCAAAGATTTTCAGGACGTCGAAAGCAAATAACTATCCTTCCTTTTCTTTTCGCAATTACTTACAAAGATTTCGATTGCCTCTAGTGTATGATACAAGTTGCGATATCGCATCATAGCGTGGTTGTGCAAACTCCAAAGGGTTTTTCAGCTATGATGAACTACTGAGCCTTTCTCTAAAAGTCATATGTTTTTTTTTGTTTGTTAAATTATATTCATTTTTTTCTCTTTCTTTACTTTACTTTCCAAAGACATTTAACGAAAATTTGAAATATAAACAGATATACAACAAAAGAAAAACATTTCTACTCCTCCAACATCTCCTCTAACAGCTCAATCTCCCTCCCCAATATCTCCATCTCAACTTTCTTCTGTGCCAGTTTTCCAGCAATAATCCCACAATGCACCACCCAATCTTCTTCGACGTTTTCGACCACCCGCGACTCCCTTGCCTTCCCCTTCGCCTTCCCCTTCAATGACCTCTTTTTCTCCTTTGATGCCTTTGAAGGCCCCGTTATCACTTCGACATCTTCGAAGGGGCCCACGACTCGAATTTGACATACTACAAAATTCAAAAACTGGTTAGCAATGACTTCAAAACAATTTTGAATGGACTTCTACCTGTTTTCATGCGCAAATCTCATTTCGCGCCCCCGAACTTCTTCACCTCGCCTTTGTGAAGCCCTTGCCTCGACAGCCCCTCCCAATAGCAACCTTGCACTTCTTGAGTACATTTCATGCACTTTGGGGTGCCCTCCTTAATGATGCAGCATGGCTGGGACTTAAACCCAGTGCATCGATCGCACTACGAAAGTATTAGGACCTCGAAAATCCTTCAAAAATAGATAAAAGACTTACTGGGCCCTCGAAATCAAGCAGCCCACTTGTGTCTAATTGTGGCCACTTCACATTCTCTGCACCCTCAACCTCCTCTTCTCCATTTCCTCCTTCTTCGACCTCTTCAACCTCTGCCTCTGCTGCCTTTCACTTTGCCACCCTTACTACAGGCAGCTCTTCCTTGCCCTCATCCTCGCTCTCATCTTCATCGCCCTCCTTGTTGCCTTCACCAGCTTTGGCCCTCTCGATAGCTTTTGCCTCTGCTGCAAGCTGTGCATTTTTTTGCTGCAGCTCTGCCTTCGATAATGATTTTGCACGAAATGCAGCAAGAGCCATGTTTCATGCCTCGGCCAGAGCGGTCCTTCAAACCTCAAGATTCACCTTCTGCGCTTCGTCCTTTGCCTGCCGAACTGCCTCCTCCTCCTCTCGAACCCACCTTTCCTCTGCCTCCCTTTGTTCCCTTTCGACCTCTTCTGCTAAATCCACAAACAGCAGCTCTCCACCCCACGAAATCCATTTGCGTTGGGCCATTGGGCTAAAAACATCGAAAACCTCATCCACGACCTTCTGAACGGTCGCATCGCGCTCTTCGCTGAGATCTTCAGCAAGTTCATCGTATTCCACCTACACGAAATGTTTTAGCACCTTTGACCATGAATATATGAGCAGCAGACATATCATTTTCGCACAGAAACCCTGCCCCCAGACTTCGAAATTGAGATCTTCTGCAACGCCATGCTCAGGCATCAATTTCACATACTCGAGTATTTCGACATTAAGTTCAGCCAGGAGAGACATGACGAAAGCTACAGTTTGGATGTAGGAAGGATGGAAGAAGAAGAACGAGAAGTATTTTGAACCTCGCTAAGTTTTCAACATGATCATGCATTTTGCATGTGACTTTGATCGGCTGACTGGGACAGTCAGGATTTCAGTAAGGGGGAGGATGATAGGTCCACTGTGTGCTCTAAGTTCTGAGGAAAGTTTTCAATTATATTAACACACTATGACAGACCTTCTGAACCACTACGAACATTACAAAATCGACTCCAAACTATTTTTGATTTATTTCGCACTATTTCAGATGTCTTTGAACTATTTCAAACACTTTCGAACCATTTCGCGACACTTCGAATGACTTTGCAGCACTTCGAATGATTTTGGCCACTGTATAGTTGTCTTAAAACACTTTCGATACACGATGCTCAATTGGAGTGAACTATTTAGTCACATATCGAGCACTACTGGACATGCAAGGAGAGATGATAAAAGAATTAGGGTACGATAATGGCAGTTTTGGGGTTTCAACGATCTATTGAAACAACAAAGAGAAGTACTCTTACTATATGGTGATACCGAATGTTTCAATTATCATCATTCCTCATTTGTTTTATGTTTTACAATACCTTTATTGCTGTGCATACTGCCTCGTGTTCTACACCTGTTATATTTCCTTTTTGGTACTTACCTCTTCGAAATGTATATAGACTTGTACTAGTTACTTAGAATGAGAGAGAACCAGTTACCCTCTCCTCTATAGTCGGATTTAAGAGCAGTTCTCTTGAGTCTTACCTCGCGCCATATCTCTGAAGTTCTGCAAAATATCGTGAACTTCCTCGAACTTTTGTATTCATTCTCAACTCATCATTGCCTATTGTCACTAAAAACACAGCTCGTAACTGCTATATTCATTTGTCAAAATGTATATCAACACCAGTCAAACACCTTCGAACCCCCTCAAATTCACCTGAACAACTTCGAACCAATTCGAACTTACTCTGAACTACTTCGCACGTCTTTAACCTCTTTGAACATTTTCGTATGCTTTAAAAAGGCTATTTGTCACATCCTTACCATTTTGCATCACTAAAAACAATGTTTTGGAATTAGCGGTGATATTTAGTACCACCTCGCACCCTTCCTCTAGCCTGAGTTATACTACACAAGCCGTTTAACAGGTTTTTGTTAGGTTTCCAGGTTGAGCATCATCACTGTATCATTCGGTACAATGTACATGTTCTATAGACCATATTATTCAGTATAGTGTAGCTTACCTATCTGGTGCATTTGATGTGCATGCTATCTTACAGCCGATTTTATACTGATGAAACATGCTGACATTTCTGATGTCATCATTCCACAGTGTGTTTCTCAACAGTATAGCGTCTCATCTGATACAGGGTGATGGCCAGCTGCTGCTCAACTGTAGTCTGACCATTATTTGAGTGATTGACAAAGACAGGATGGTCCTCAATAAGTTCAAGGACTGCATAAAAGACAAGAGGCATTATAATTACATGAGGCATTGGTGATGGTCATATGGATTGCTTCCTGCTCTTGGAACAGGATGTCGGCCATTAGATCGTAATGATGGCATTGATGATATGACAGGCTTCTTCAAGTCACGAAAAGACATAAACAGTGTGCGACTGATCATCAGAAGTAGATAAGCATTGATAGTGTCTCGTCATACTGAGACGTGCGGCATTGCAATGAGTGCAACGATGTCTATAGCTTTCAGTTAGACAGGTGACCAGTCCCTAGTACATGAGCAAGCGTCGATTGTACTCAACGCTTGCTCATGCATGTATGAAGGAGTGGTTACGAGTCTAGCTTTCAATCTGGCCGCTCGTTATCTGATCGTCTGTGATTAGCAGAGTATATATGTATAATGCGATATGCGAAATGCGTATGCAAGATACACCCAACTTTGAATACCCCTAATGGCTGTCGGTAGCGTGAAAAGATATGTATAACAGAGTACCTTATGACAGTTTGGTTAGAAGACATAAACAAGCGAATTTTAAATGGTCTATAAAGTCAGCTAGTATGAGGTATAGAAAATGTTCGAAGGAATGCGCCCTGGTCAGATGTTCCCTAGTCCACCTGATAAAAAAAATGTTCAGTAATTACACAACCACCACAATCCACCCCGCCATGACCGCCAACGCCAATGCCCCAATTCCACTCCAGCCATCCCATGTCCTGCTCTCTCCACTAGCCTTTACCCCTCCGGACCCAGCCTGCGTCGGTGTGACGGTCGTAACAGTCGTCGTCTTCGCAGATCCCGATGAAGGAGCAGCAGACTGCGACACAAGTCCCTGCAATGCATAGGTCCGGAGGTACGAGATTTCAAAGTAGGCGTCGGCGAAATTACTACCATTGCCAACGACCATATCTATCTGTAGAGTGTGAGTTGTCAATCGTCAATGTTGAGCTTATTTTGGGTTAGGGCGACATAGATCACGTACGCAGGATCCGGGACATGTGCTGGCGTAAATGGAAGGGACACCAGCCCTGGTGAGAGGATATGAATCTGAAACGGGGAAAGGAAAGGAATAGAACGTACCATACGCCGCACAGCGTGATGAGAAGGACGAGCTTCTGCGGTGCGAAATACTCTGTGATGTTGCACGCTGAGGCAGGGTACGAAGCAGAGGGCATACCAAACGTCGTGGTATCCATATTTGAAGTGGACGTCGCTGATTTAATAGATGCTGGGATATCTGGGCGCTGGACGTGGAAAAAATCGTCAATGGACACAACACTTGAAGGACTCGGAAATGTACTAACACTCCAGTACCAAACGAAAATCCCCATCACATCCATCTGCAACGCCCACACTCCGCCGCCGGCCTGCGCAAATGACTGGCCATAGCTATTCGGCTTGGTTTCCGCGACGATGCAGCCTTGGCCCAGCGAACAATCGCCCTGGATCAACTGCCCAGTTTGGCGCTGGGACGCGTTTACTGCCGGGGCAGTGCACCCAACGGTGGTATGAAGCGCTACCTGGTTGTGCGTCATTAGATTGATACCTTCGATGATGTCTATCTCGCCACCCCTGGGCCAGATGAGGTTGTCGCCTATAAAGGACCAGAAAGAGGGCCAGACCTGGGTGAAATGAGGGGCGAATTGGATGATTGGGCTGGTGCACGGGTGCATGGTACGTACAGAGCAGCCGTAGGGTAAGTGTACGACGTCTATTATCCACAGAGTGCCTACCCCATACGGATCTTTCGTCGTGAGCCGTACCTAGGCGGAATCAAGCATGGGCACCGTGGACAAGTAAAAAAATAGATGCGAGCGCTCTCTCACTGAATTTCTGTTCACGACTTGCGCGGGTGCGATGGTAGTGGTATTGTCAACTTTTATGATCGCGTTATTTGCACTATTGATGTATGTCAACTGGTTTGCGACGTCATCTGCTTGGTTAACGTAATTCACGTATCCTATCCACACGATCTCATTGAGGAATGGAAGGAATGTGTGAAACAAGGTATCAACGCACCCCATGTCGTGTTATCTACATTGCCGTAGTATTCCCATCCATGGAAGAACGTGGGACCAGCGTATTCCCGCAGAGGTACATAGATTGCATGGATCTGGCAAAACAGCGATGCGACGATGGCCAGGGAGAACAAAACCCTGTTCACTGGGCTCCTCATAGTGGTAGGAAGGAAGAACGGGAGGATCATGCGACGACCGTCATTGGTTAGAGTGCAACGATGGATCAGGTGCAAACCCAATCATAAGACTCTGGTGACCTTGTGGTCCTTGTTCTACTTAGCACGACTTGTGCATCATAACGCCGTCGTCGTCGCATGGAGCTTGGACGGAATAAAGAGGACGTCGTGTGTAACAATTACGTTGAACATGCTTCCTCTCAAAGATGCCATCATTGCTCAATTTCAACAAACTTGGTCGTATTTTTATCGTAACACGTAGATCTAAACGGCACGCAAAACAGCTTTGTGCAGTTGGAATAGCATATGTGAAGGGGTAGCGGACGCCTTGCAAAGAGGCGAATATAAGATGCGCCAGGCTATAGTTGTGCTAACAGGACTTCTACCGAGAGAATGTCCTTTGCGGAAAGTTGCGGTAATTTCCGGAAAAGAAGTGTCTTAATCTGATGCATAGCGAGGGGCTCACCATACAGCAGGCTCTCATTGACGTTGGGAACGCGGAGGATAATGTGGACATCAACTCTACGCAATTGAGAACCTGATGAGGAGGCGATAAGATTGTCTAGGAGAGTCCATTCATCAAGCGCACGAAGGGCTTGTACGAACGCGTACACATATGGGAGGGTGATGCCACACTTTAGTGTAAGATGTTCGAGGGTCGCAGGAGATTGGAGACTGGAGCCAAGTGCGAGAATAAAGAAGTCGAATTGGTTGAGTGAGAATAAATAGGGGACGTTGAAATCAACGAAACGTGGATACGACAGAAATGGAAATCGTGTCGTTATGGGGAGCTCAGGCACTGTATCATATATTAGTATAGGCACAGCGCGAAAGGAATGAAACGGACAATATCGTCTGAGGGGCAAACTCCAGCTAATCCGTTCGACCGCCAGTGATCTATCTATGGGACTAGCTGTAATTGCCGAAAGACCTGTCGCCTGGGATGTGGGTTCCCAGTCTTTGCTATCGAAGATATCCAAAACAACGCAATTCAAATATAATGCTCGGACACTGGTTAGGCCAAAGAAAAGATCGAGGGGTACATTCATAGCATGACGAAGGATGAAGGAGGTAAGTGAGGAAGAATGGACGATGTCCCAAAATGCGGCTTTCATGTCGGCACTGAGTGTATTCCAATCCAGAGCGATCATAACAGAATATGATACTGCGAGAGTCTCAAGGCACCGTAATGGCAGTCGGAGAATAGAGAGTAAATCCTCGGTATCGCACATACAACGGGATTCGGTTCCATGATCATATATCCATAAGGTTTTGACAAACGATTGGATGTACGGGTTCCGAAAAAGGATGTCGTAGAAGTTGCGACATTCGGCCGAACTGTTGAGTGAAATGGAGGAGAACAGGCGTTTGCGACTAGGGTAAAGAAAGGAACGGGAAGTCAAGGCACATGCCTTGAGTGAAACTTTGTCGTCGATTGTTTCAACGATACTATCGATGATCTCTTGCGAGAAGGAGTTGGTCATCGGAGAACAGGTGGCAGTCAGTGGCAGGGGCAAGAGCGTCTATGTTACACATGATGCAGTTGAGCGTCTATGTCAAGCTCGAGACTCCTCACAACTAAAACAAATGCAACATGTTAATTTGACAAGATAAAAAACCTGCTTCACACAAGACGAACGGTCACGATTGGCAATAGGTATCGGAAGTTAGCAGTAAGAACAGTGGAAATCTTTTGGAGGTGTAGACAAGAACAGTGAACGCTATAGGTTCTTCGCAACACGTGGTTTCCGGAAAACCCCGTATCGGGGCGTTCATCTAGTTGCTTACATAATCTTCGTAAAACGCGTGGACTTCTTTGACAACGCATCAAGCTTCTGTCGTCGGTAATAGGACCCAATGGAAGACTTGCACCAAATGCAGGAAGTCTTGGCCATGTGACGCATCAAACTTCAAGAATACGCGTGATGGGTTTACCACATCTTGTCTGCCTTGTTTGAAGAGGAGTGCAGAAGTAACTGCAGAAAAAAAACATGCAAGCAGTGGTAAAGAGAACTTACCACCCAATGCTGAACCCAGAATGATGACAACATTTCTGATCTTTCCATTGTGGACCTTGACACTTTTTTACATTCTCTTCAGGCTCTTTCTGAT
Organism: Tricholoma bakamatsutake; assembly: GCA_029959215.1. Classification (NCBI taxonomy): domain Eukaryota; kingdom Fungi; phylum Basidiomycota; class Agaricomycetes; order Agaricales; family Tricholomataceae; genus Tricholoma; species Tricholoma bakamatsutake. The sequence goes on from CP114860.1 coordinate 491,001, forward strand.
ACAGAGGATGTGATCTCCCTTGATGCTTGTGTGGACTTGTTTTCCCTCATAACTATGGACAGCAGTAGCAAGATGATTTCAGACTCATTTGCCAAAAAAATCTGAGGACAGCTGAAATATCAATTTGTGTATGCCTATAATTGATCTTTTGATTAAAATTCTCATGCTCATAATTTCATAAGCTACCATAGTGTCTATCATCAAAAACATGCACCAACTTCTCACTTTATGTGCCACTGTGCTCAAGTGGATACACATCAGCATAAATCAAAAAAAAGTGAACAGAAAGGTGTAAAGTCCTGTGACAAGGACTCAATGGATGTATTTGACTACTCAGGTTGGCTACATATTACAGTTACAACTGTGGAGAATGTAGGACTTGTCAAGTTGAAGCATGAGGATGATCATGTTCCTTATTGTTGCATTGATGTTCCTGTGGACATAAAAGCCTGTGCATTAGCAAACCCAAATTTAAACCTAACTCAGGCATGTCATATGTTATGATTTTCCTGGATCAGACACCAGACTCATTGCAATATCCAGCAGAGTATCAAAAACTCTATCAAAGCAAGTGGCCTTCCTCTCTGAAGTCCTCTCTCAAGACTGGCACTCAAGACAGGCTGTCCTATCAGGTTTCCATGCAATCTGGATGTCACCATGGGTATTTGCAATAGAACTCAAGTTATTGTTCTTAAAGCCCAACCATGCAGGTGCAAAATCATTAGTGGAGATGCACAGTTTGCAGGAAACATTGTTTTGATTCCTTGGATCACATTGGAGCCTTCAACAGAGACCTTGCCATTTCCACTCTGACAACATCAATTTCCAGTTCACTTGGCATTTTCCATGACTATCAACAAGTCACAATGCCAATCTGTATCCCATGTTGGCTTGGACTTATACACCAGTGTTCTCACATGGGCAGCTATATGTATGTTGCACTGTCAAAGTGTACATCTGGAGACAGGATCAAGGTGCTGTTGAATGAAAACAATGGAAATAACAGAACTGCCAATGTGGTATACAAGGAAATGTTGAATGGAGTTGTTTAGTAAAGGTGAGTAACTTAAGAGATTATTTACAACAACTGGAAACTACTTTGGTCCTCTGCCAACAGTCTGGCTGAACCCATTGGTTTCCACTTATCTTTCTTGGCCACATTGGATAATGGTGTTGCCACTGAATATCCTAGCTGCCTAGTGCATTCATATGCATGTGATTGGTGGAGACACAGTGCAGAACTGGCACTGGGGAAGATTTTTGGCTTTGACACCCTGGATGAGTGCCCCAATAAGCATAAGCAATATATCACAATCACTGACCCATCACAAACCAATAGCCAGCCAGCAAATGATGGTCCTGATTGGCAACCCAACTGCTGATCTTGCATCAACCTGCATGCTCTTATTCATGATACAGATGTTCAATGAAGCATGTGCTATGCATGACTTTATAATCATCAGCAGATGCTGTGATGAATGAAAATGTCAGGAAAGTAGCTTGGTTACACTGGCTTCATGAGCTTTCCCTGCTCAAGGGGCTTCAGTCTGAACTGTGGACCTTGTCATTGGCAACAGCAATGGCATTCAAAAAAAACCCTTGATGTGCTGGTGGACCATCAAAGCAATTGGCCATAACAAGACAATTAGCAATGGTGTCAGCACATGCACTGGCTGAACTTGAGCACCTGAAGTCTCTTCCTCCCACCTCCCAAAATTGGACCAGGGGTGTTGACATCACACAGAGTGATGTTTTGGCATCTAATTTGATGCCTAAGAGTAAACATAATTCTGGGTATGCTCAGTCTCTGGCTGATGGTATATACAATAAGGAGTGGTTGATCACAACCAGTTTTCCAACTGTTGGAGCAGACTACATACGCTGCACAGAGGAAGAGACGACATGTTCCTTATAACCTACCTGGGGTTTAGTTAGTCTTAGAGCTAGGGTTTAGCAGAGGTAAGAACACTGTATATCTACTACAGTACAGGTTCTCCTTATATACATAATAGTAAGGATATCACATGACTCAGGAATGTGTTTACCACATGTATGCACAGTAAGCGCAGTAACATGTGTGTGCTGCATGGTTTGCCTCACGTATGCAGCATGTGTCGGAGATTTAATTTCAACACCAACTGCCATCTCTGGTGCCTACAGTCCACCACCCACAGTAACTGGTCTTGATACTGGCTTTTATTTTTCAGATGCTGGATCTGACCATTTGTCACATTCTGATGCCAGGCCTGATGCCAGTGCTGCTGCTGTCAATACTGATGACAAGGCTGAACAAGACATTCCTGATGATGATGCAAAAGAAGACATTTACAATGATGAGGCTGATGATGCTGATGTTGATGTGCACATCATGCTCAGCCAGCCCACTGCCTCTTATGCTGCTATATTCAAAGATGATGCTGATCAGTCTACCACATTTCAGGCAGCCATGGCTTGGCAGGGCAATGATTCTTCATCTTCTCATATGGGTTCCCCAACTGGCTTTAATGCCACTGCCTTTCACCTTGTGGATTCTATTTCTACCTCTTCATCTTCCCCTGCAACTTCCATTTTGATTGCTTCCCCCACCACATCTGATGAAGCTGATGTTTTCCTCTCATTGTCAGAGACTGATTCAGCCAGCTCCAATGCTGATGAGGATGAGGATAGTCTCAGAGCTGAGTCCCCCAGCACCTCACAGATAAAAAACCCCACTCCTTCTTACATCACACTCCTGGTCTATAGTCATGCACACTTTAGTTATGTTGATGACACTTGGTTGCCTGGCTCTAATGATATGAATGCTACTGACAATGAATGCTGCAGATTTACTCCATGTATATGTATATGTTGCTTGAACTTGTTGTACAGATCTAACCAATTAAAATTGCTGATACCAATTTCCATCTTGTTTGCCAATGCTAATGCACTTTGTAACTTGCTGTGCTAATGCCCTGCTGAAGGCTGATGCCCATGTCCATGTCCAACAGCTGTGTCTGATGCTATGTCATAGGTCACATCTTACATTCTTAAATGTCTAGTATATGTACAAAAACATTGTAATGTGTTGAGATTCACACTGTGATCATGCAATCAGCACATTTAATGTGTGCTCTATTCTTAATGCATCCCTTTGATGCACTAGAACAAATAACTCATACATATATACCTTTCTCTTGTTATCCCTTTGTTAGATTGAACTTATATGTACAGGTAGATAGATATTCAGCTATCTAAGTCACATTCTTGTATACTCTAGGATTGATTCTCTATAGGTTATGGGCCACTTCCATCATTGAAATTATGGTAGAGATCTCCTAGCCACTCCACATTTTTCTACATCATCATTTTTGATCTAATGAAATTTATCCCTGGTTCCATTTTGGATCACAGACTTATTACTTGTGATGGACATCTCACAGTGCCCCCTTTCCCTTTGTTAAAACCTTGCATCTTGCTACCAACCCTCTAGACATTACTGAATATCCAGCCATTGCCATGGGTGTGTAATACATATAACTCTACTGCATTTTCTGTCTCTCTTATTAAGCTCTTGGTCCAATACTCTGGTGTTAAATTGGACAAGATCAAGTCTAATCACAAAGAATGGTGCAAGGATGTTACCATTGCTCTCTCTCTCAACAGCCTATATGAATATGTCTCTGGAGCCATTCCATTTTCCCCTACAATGGAAACATGGGCCCTTGCAAATTGGTCTGCTAATGCACACCTTGCTTACACTTTCTTAGCATCCAGTGTTGCCACTATGGAACACCCTTTTCTTGACATAACAAAAGGGCCCAAGGTGAATTGGAAAACACTCCAGGATTGCCACCAGAAGGAAGGCCCAGTTCACCAAGTTCAACTCCTACAACAGGCACTTTTCTTCCAGTGCACAAAGGCACTCCACTCCCCCAGACTGCTGATCAAATCTGTACCTTGATTGAACAGGCATTTGCCATGGGCAATATCAAGGCTGATCTCCTTTGTTCCATCACTCTCCTGAATTCCCTCAGTGACCACTTTCCTCATGTGCAATCTATTATTTTCTGAGACCTTGTGACATCCACAGAATCTTCCCCAGACATCAAAGGATATCCATCGGTTTCTAGAAAAAGAATGGTCAATGCAATGACTCCAAGTCTAACATTGCACTTACCACCTGCGCCAAACCACTGAAATCATCCAACCCTCTCATCTGCATGAATTCTGTATGCAAGAAGACAGGGCACACAATTGAACCTTGCATCAAACAGGGTGGGAGGATGGCTGGGATGACTATTGATGAGTCCAAAGCCACCCATAAGCTCATGCTCAAGAAGAAAAGAGAGGGGGGGTAATATGTCCAAGGTACCAGTTACTATGAAAGATGTCAATGGCCATGCCTTCATGGTCATGATCGACCCTGCCACTTTCTCTAATTCACCAGAATTTGCCAGCATCGCCTCAGATAAGTCAAATATGGCAGATGGATGGCAGTTGAGGAGGAGCCTACAACATCCATTGACTGGACACAACATTCTATTCCACTCCCCAGGGATGCATTCACTGTTGAACCACTGTACCAAACCATGTGAACTCAAATGTCCATTGATGAATTTTCATTCATTGTAGACTCAGGTGCCACAGTTCATATCTCCCCTGACCACACTGATTTCATATACTTCACCCCACCAGACCTCATTCTGTAAAGGGTGTCAGAGATTCATCAATTCCTGCCATTGGGGTCAGGGACATCAAATTACAGATAGCCTCACATCAATTATCTTACATAATGAACTTTACATCCCAAATGTGACCATGTGCCTCATATCAGTCAGCTGCCTCACTGATGATTCTAATGCCACTGCCCACTCTGCTGGATAACTGATAAATCTACTGGGACTCTTATTGCTCATGGACCATGCCTCCCCACAAAATGACTCTACAGCCTTTCCCTTCATTCTGCAACTGTCAAACACATCTTCACCCTTCATGGCACCCCTACCCTTGAAATTTTCCAGCTTGGGAAGCTGAGATGAGACTGAAAACATATATCACAGATAATGGTGAATTGAAATCACACAAGATGGAAGCATGGCTCAAATCCAGGGGAGTCAGCCAGCATTTCACTGTGCCGCACACAGTTGTGCATATTGGACATGTTGAGTGTATGCACCAAATGTTAATGGTCGTGACCTTTGCCTGGGTCTTGCATTGTTTTTTCCTTCCCAAAACCTCACACTCTTTTACAGTCACTGTCTTTACAATGTTTCCTCATATTCCAGCTTCAACTCCACCACCACCATATTTCTCAGGATCTCCACCATCTTACCTTAGTCCCAAAACTGGGCACACTCTTGACACTTTGGACCTGATGCATGATAAAAATCCACCAAGTCCAAGTTTTTTGAGTGAAATGGAAGTGAATGTTTTTGGTGTGTAAACCTTCATTATCCTGAGCTCCTTGTTCTAACATATCACACAGGCCATCAGCTTCCCACCATTGTTGTTCCTTCACAGCCTGAGCAACCTCCTGGCCCTGTTTTTGTACAAGAACCTCTCATTGCTTCCCAATCTCATTCTACCACTGTTTCTTCACAATCTCAGCCTCCTCCCACTGTTTCTTCACAATTCCAACCTCCACCCACTTTTCCTCTGCCATCTTGCCCATGAGAATCTGTTCAACTTCCTTCCAACCTGCCTGTTGCATGGCAACAGAGATTTCAGGCTTCTAGAGCTTTGGTGCATGAAGAAGCTCCTACTGCAACCAATTCTAATCAGCCTGATTAATTGATTGAGTAGGAGATTGTAGTGTGGGTCATGCCAACTCCCAGGAAGTCATTCTCTAGCTGTAGCAAGAAGAAAGCTCAAAAGGTCAAACCACTTTCCTTGGGTCCCATTACTGTGCAGCTAGGACTCCAGTGGGAAGAGTGGCATTGGCTCAAACTGGCTAAGACTCCATGGCTTCTGCTTTGCACTGATGCAGCCTACAGCTCTCTGACCAAGCAGCTCAAAGCCCCTCTTTTCAATGTCTCTGGCAAGTACATCATTGTCCACATGGCCAAGCCTGTAAAAAAGCCAGTCAATCCTGGCATGGTATGTTCCATCCTCAATTTATAATATATTATCATTGATTAATTTGTATTTTATAGTCTTGGTCTATAGTGGCCACAAGTGCTGCTAATTCCAGTACCCATGAACTTGATGAGTATGATGAGTTGAGTGATAAAGAAGACCATAATAAAAAGAAGGTAAGCCATCATTAGAGTTTATTTTATAATGCTGTAATGACTTGAACATGGTTTTGCTTTAGCCCCAATTTGATAATGGCTTGAGGGAGATCCTCGAATCCATTGAAGAAAAGTATCATGCAGGAATCTGCATGGATCATCCTGAGAATAAATGCTTCCATCACCACCTTACTGTCAAGACCCAATTCACCTGATCAGATTCATAATCTCTGATTTTTTTCCAACTCTTTTCTGATAGTCTCCACTGGCATTCTGGCCACAGCACTTTTTAGTCATCAGACAAGTCCTCTCATGCCTTAGTAATCATTTGCTTACTCACTTTATTCCTAATACAGTCTTACCAATTATAGTCATGGACACTTACCAAGACCTGTTACTAAACTTCTGCATTTTCTGTTATTCTTTTGGCCTTTGATATTTAAGTGCCCATAGCTTAGCCTTGTACCTCAGTTTGCAAATTATATACATCTTTACAATGTAGTTCACTTGTGTTCAATCACCTTCAAGTCAATGCTTGACTTGTCCTTATTTAATCTCAACCTAATCTTGACTTAATCACCTAATCTCATCACTCCTCTTAACCTTAAAGTCAATACTAAACCTCTGCTTATTCTACTCTTGCTGTTATGGGAATGGATGCCAATGTAGTGGAGGAGGGGGGCATGATTTTCTCATTTTCTCATGCTATTGTCTATGTTCGCTTATTGTTCTTATTGTTTCACTTGCGCTTATTGTTCTACACTCTTATTGTTCTATGCAGAGCCATGACCACACACCTCTAATCATTCATCATCACTCTCCCATGCTATTGTATCAGTCTGTGGACATGCTCACTCTTTTCTCATGTTATTGTCTATACACTCTTATTGTCTCTTGCTATTTATGTTCTCATACTTGTAGTATTTAATCTGCAATGCAAAGACCAGGCAAGCTCAGCTTGACCTGATCATTCTAACATTCTCAACGAACTACTGAAAGTCATCCTCAACTGTTGCTTATGAGCAAATGGCGAATTCTGATCAAGAGAACTATTGATCCTAACAAAAGGTCAAGCTGAGCTACCCTGCCAACTAATCTAAGTCTAGGCAGCCACCACCAAGCAATGACAAACATGACTCTTATGAGAAACAGATACCATGCACGATGGCAGCACTCGCTACCCCCACTGTCCCTGAGACACCCACTGCACCTGTCCAAACAGTAGAAATAAAGATGAGAGCACCCACCGACTTTTCGGGTGACTGATCAAAAACTATGCTCTTCCTCTTGGGGTGCAGAGCATATGTAGATGCCAACCCCCAGGTGTTTGAAGATGATTGACAAAAAATGCTGTTCATGCTTTTGTAAATAAATGGGGGAACAGCAGGGCCCTGGAAACAGACCTACTTGGAGGAACAATACATTGAATCGAAACCCTGGGACCTATTCCAGGAATTTGTTGCTAAGGTGCGAGCAGCCTTCTTGCTGATTGACGATGCAGGAAATGCATGACACAACTCAGGGCACTCACACAAGGGGTAAAGGGGGTTGATGAGTACATTGCCCAGTTTGAAACACTGGCATACTGCACCAAGATAAAGGAGGATGCTGCCCTCATTGAATATTTTGTGGACAGACTCAATAACTGAGTTCTCGATAAGGTCTTCGGGATGGAGAACCCACTGGACACAATTGAGGAATGGTACACCCATGCAGCGAGAGTGGAAGGGCACCTGAGGAGGGAAAAAGCAATTAAAGAGAGAACTTACAGCAAGGCAGGAGGGGGAGCAGGAGCAGGAGGCTCCTCAAAGGACCCAAATGCCATGGACATCGATGAGACATGCCTCTTCTATGCAGAGAGGCTTGAACATATCAAAAAAGGGAAGTGCTTCATCTGTCACAAAGGTGGGGCACAGAGCAAGTGATCATAAGGGAGGAAAGGAACCTTTTGTGAAAGAAGAAAAGAAAGCAGACAAAAAGAAGCCAGAAATAAAGAGGACACCCAGAGACCACTACCAAAGGATCTGGACCCTCATCAATGAGCTAGAAGAGAAAAAGAAGGAGGAAGTCCTCGATTTGATGGTAGCGGAGGGTTTTTAAAGCGGCAGCCTGCATCGGCAGCAGACCCTCCCAGAGTCATAGTCTCAAGTATATTGGTAGCACAAGTAAGCAACCAATCTATGCACATTCCTGTTCATTATGTGCTAGAAGATGAAAAGCTGAACTACCCACCTTGATTGACTCCAGGGTAGGAGGAACATTTATAGATCACCAAGTAGTGGAGAAACTCAGATTAAAGAAATTGCCTCTTCCAAAGAGGATCCTTACCAAAAACATCAATGGAACTCTTAACAAAAATGGGATGATCATGCACTATGTTAACATGAATGCAGAGATTGGAGGAGAAAAGGAAAACATCAGACTATTGGTAACAGGCCTGGGGAAGGAAAGGATAATATTAGGTTACCCCTGGCTTCAGAAGTGCAACCCCATAATTGACTGGAAAGAGGGGACTCTCTTCATCAAACCAACTGAAAGGCTTCTAATTGGAAAGTTCTGAACTATGATTGAATGAACCCAGCACAGCAAAATTGATGGTAAGCAAAGTCCCACTATAGATGACAAGGGGCCACTTGTACCGAGAGTAACATTGAGCCCAACTCTTGGGAGGCTACCTATAAGGAGTGCTGGGGAGACCTTCGGGAAAACCCACCTCCCTGCCACCGAGCATGTGAAGAGTAGGCTCGGGATGGTTTATCTTGCAACAGGACTTTGCACTGAAGATGGACAAAACCACCACAGACCACACTCGGCAATAGACATGAACCCTGATGACGACCTGCAGATACTGGTATTGGATGCCACGGGCATCAAAGTATCACTCTGCACTGAGGGAAGTCAGGATGGCATGGAGGCACTATTTGCATACATTTGAGGGGAATCAATGATTGGGGTATTCAGAACTGAGAAATCACCTCTTACTATCGAATGTGATTACATCCCACCAAATTACCAAAAACTCAGGCAGATCTCTCGCATCACCCAATCTCAGCTAACCAGCAGAATCACTTACTCAAACACCATGTATATCCAAGCAAAAACTTCCATCTCACAGAAGCTTGCCCATGGGAGCAAAGATAAGGAGAAGGAACAATCACTAGATGATCTACTCCCTGACAAGTATAAGGAGTATCAGAGGGTGTTTGAAAAGGCGGCATCAGAAAGGTTTCTTAAATTGAGACTGTGGGACCATGTGATTGAGCTGAAGCCAAATTTCATTCCGAAGGACTCCAAGGTCTACCCCATTACCCTGGCTGAACAAAAGAAACTGGATGAGTTCATAGACGAGAACCTGCAGAAGGGGTACATCATCCCATCCAAGTCACCAATGGCATCACCATTCTTTTTCATTGCAAAGAAGGACTCTGATGCCCTATGACCCTGCCAAGACTATCGATACCTAAATGAAGGAACCATCAAAAACTCTTATCCTCTTCATTGATCAGAGATCTACTCGATAAATTGAAAGGGGCTAGACATTAGGTGGGGGTATCATAATGTCTGGATTAAGAAGGGAGATGAATTAAAAGCCACATTCAAAACTAACAAGGGGCTGTTCGAGCCCAAAGTGATGTTTTTTGGCCTCTGTAACTCCCTGGCCACCTTCCAAGCAATGATGAACGACATCTTTTGAGACATGTTAAATGAGGGATGGTTAGTTATCTATATGGACAACATCCTAATCTTCTCGAAAGACCAAAAAGAACATGAAGAAAGGACAAAAAGAATTCTGGCAAGGTTAAGAGAGAACAATCTCTTTCTAAAGCTCAAAAAGTCTAAGTTCAATGTACAAGAGGTGGAGTTCCTTGGGCTTATCCTTTGCCCAAACCAATTGGCAATGGACCCCACCAAACTGAGCGGAACAAGGGACTGGCCATCCCCGACTAATGTCAAAGGGGTTCTATCATTTCTCAGCTTCGGCAACTTCTATCAAAGATTCATCAGTAACTTCGCTGTGATCACAAAACCCCTAAGTGACCTGACAAAGAAAGATCAACCTTTTAACTGGACCAGTGAATGCCAAGATGCATTTGAAACCCTAAAGTGAAAATTTTCTGAGGCACCAGTATTACTCATGCTGGACGCAGAAAAACCATTCATAGTGGAAAGTGATGCATCAAAATATGCTACTGGGGCAGTCCTTAAGCAAACAGACACTAATGGGGATTGGCACCCTTGTGGGTATATCTCTCACTCCCTCACACCCATGGAGAGAAATTATGAGATTTATGACTGAGAGCTGCTCAGGATAATACGGGCCTTAGAGACCTGGAGACACTATCTACAGGGATCAGAGCATTTGACAACTATCTTGTCCGATCACAAGAACCTGATGTACTTCAGAACAGCACAGAAGCTGAACCGATGACAGGCCAGGTGGAGCCTATTCCTATCCCAATTCAATCTGCAACTCATGCACATCCCTGGGAAGATGATGGTACAATCCGATGCACTATCCTGATGAGGAGACCACATACCTGAGGTAGATAATGAGAATGATGACATCACTCTACTTAAGGATGAAATCTTCACATGAACGATCGCCACGGAACTAAAAAATCTACTAGCTAACAGAATGATGGGAGATGACCTACTAAAAGAAATAGTAAGGGCCATCAAAGAAGGAGGAACACTGCTGATCAAGTTGGCTGTGGAAGACTGGAAGATGGAAGATGACAGAGTGGTCTTTTTTAAAGACCAGTGTTATGTCCCAAGTGACAAGGATCTACAAAGAATGATCATGGAAAAATATTATGACAATGTCCTCACCGGACACCCTGGCTGATTCCAGACACTGGAACCGGTTCAGAGGGACTACTGGTGGCCGGGAATAACAATTTTTATCAGGAACTACATTGATGGATATGCCACCTGTCAACAAATGAAATTCAACACCCACCCAACAACACCACCACTCCTACCTATAAAATCTGAGGCAACATGACCATTTGCCCTCATAACGATGGACTTTATCACTGATCTGCCAATTGACAATGGATCGGACACCATCATGGTCGGGGTAGACCATGGTCTTACAAAGGGGGTAATTTTTATCCTATGTAACAAGACGATCAATGCACTTGGGGCAGCGGATCTCTACCTCCACAATGTGTTTAAGAGATTTGAACTACCTGATAGGATCATATCTGATCAGGACCCTAGATTCGCTTCTAACACTTTCCAAGAACTGGGAAGGTTACTGGAAATTATGCTGTCCATGAGCACTGCCTATCACCCACAAACAGGTGGGGAAATGGAACATGTAAACCAGGAACTAGAGATTTATCTCCAAAATTTCTGTGCAAACAATGCCTCACAGTGGAAGAGCCACCTCACTGCTGCCAAGTTTACACACAATCAAAAACACCACTCGGCAATCAAAAACACCCCATTTTACATAATGATGGGAACACATCCCAGGGCCATTCCCACAACATACTAGAAAACCAACATACCAGCCACTGAACAGAGGATAGCCGAATTGGGAAAGGTGCAACAAGAAGCTCTAGCGGCACATGAGCTGTCCCAACAGATCATGATTGGGCAAACTGGTCAGAACTTCTGCTTATTCATGGCAGGAGAGAAGGTCTGGCTGGACTTGAAAAATCTGAAACTTGGGTACCCAACTAGGAAGCTCTCTCCAAAATGTGAAGGACCATTCTTAATTACATGAGCCATTTCCTCCCATGCCTATGAACTGAAGCTTTCTGCACAATGGAGAATTCACTTGGTATTCCATGCATCACTTCTTTCACATTTCAAGGAGAATGAAACCCACAAACCAAACCTTCTTCCTCTACCCCCCAAGCTGATCAAGGGAGAGTTGGAACACGAGGTTGAGGCAATAATAGCCCACAGGAAAAGGGGCTGAGGAGCTCAGTTCCTCATAAAATGGAAGGGATACAGCACAGCCAAGAACACTTGGGAACCTAAGGCACATTTAAAAAATGCCCCTGAGGTAATGGAACAGTACAAGTCCACCCATAACCTCCCTACAACATGAGCCACCACCTACACTTCATTTCAAATGTCTCTCCTGACCACGATCCCGAACGAACCTTTGACATGATCTTGGAATAGGTCCGAGACCTCTATGATAACAGAAATGAGGAATGGCTGTTATTTCAGATGTGCAAATAAGCCCTCCTGAATGACACTGCTCAGAATCTCTTTGACACATACCGAGCCATCTCTGCCTTGGAATGAATGTTCCAACACCTGATGGGAGAGGCATATCATTTCGACATCTTACCACTGATCACTGACTTGAATGACCAGGCTCGTGGCTGTAGGGCACCACTGCGATGAAGAACACCTCTCCCAACCTTCCTCGCTAAGAGCATCTCTGACGATGCAGAAGAACCCTTTGGCATGGTGCCAGAATTACCACCTCACATACCAATGCCACACTTAAGACCACCTAGGCCTTTCTATTCACCTGTGCTGAGATCGGTCACTTTTCGTTGCACTGCCCATGCTATTAGTGCCCACACTGCCACAATTGGTGACCAAAACATTTGGCACTGTTGTGCCCAAGAAACCCATCATGTGATGACCCACTGCGACACTGAACTACTTGAACATTAACCACCATGATCACCAATGTTTGCCTTGTCATCACCCTCGGCACTGTGTTCAATGCTGCAATCCTAATTATGCTTGCACTATGGCTTTTAATGCTATTTAAAATGATTAACCTTCACCCCCAACCACTCACCCCCGTGCTTGTTACTGGCACTTCTGTCCAATTTGCTAGCACCCAGCTGGAGGAGATCAAGCTCCCGATGGCAGTCTACTTACATGGCTCATTCACTGCCATGAGTATCAACACATTCACCACTGCCACTAATGAAGAAGATGCATTGACTTTCGACCCGATGCAAACGATTTGGCCATAGTTTTGGATGGCACTCAAAACCTTGTGGAGGAGCTAATGTTATGGGAACAGATGCTGATTTAGCGGAGGAGGGGGGCATGATTTTCTCATTTTCTCATGCTATTGTCTATGTTCGCTTATTGTTCTTATTGTTTCACTCGCACTTATTGTTCTACACTCTTATTGTTCTATGCAGAGCCATGACCACACACCTCTAATCATTCATCATCACTCTCCTGTGCTATTGTATCAGTCTGTGGACACGCTCACTCTTTTCTCATGTTATTGTCTATACATTCTTATTGTCTCTTGCTAGTTATGTTCTTGCACTTGTAGTATTTAATCTGCAATGCAAAGACCAGGCAAGCTCAGCTTGACCTGATCATTCTAACATTCTTAATGAACTACTGAAAGTCATCCTCAACTGTTGCTTATGAGCAAACGACGAATTCTGATCAAGAGAACTATTGATCCTAACACTTGCCTCCATTCAGAAAACCTCCAGAAACCCAAACTCCTTCTGCCCTGAAATTGGACAACTGATGAAGAGAAGGGTGCAACTTCTTACAAGTTGAAACCAAGTCCTCTCTGGCTCCTTGTCACCTGGCCTGCTACAGCTCAGTGGATTCTGCCTGGAAGCCCTGAACCCTCTGACCACCAATGACCAGGTCTGACTGGAAGTCCAGTGTTTTTCCTGACCAGGTCCTGATCTTGGTAGTAGCATTCTGAACTCTGACAGTATTTGTAAACTCACACTTCTCTCGTCAATCATCACACTTTTCTGAATCTTATTCTATGTCCCACACAGAAGTACAGACTCAGCAGACAACAAGGAACTCCCACCATGCAAGCACATTACCAGGCTTATCAGCTATCCAACAATCAGTACTCCCAGCCCCTAGACCCACTTCTACTTTTTGTGCCTCAGCCTGACCATCTAACATATTTCAATGAGTCAGCTCCAGAGCACCATCTGCCAGCACCAATGTCATGTCTACACATCTGCCTTCAGAAAGCCCTAGATCCACTTGGGTACATAGGAAATAATAGGCAATCTAATCTTCCTGACAAGGAAGCTGCAGGAGAAGAGGATGGACTTCCTGGTGGACCTGAAGATCCTGACAGTCTTGACAGCCCCAGGGATGACCTTGATCCTGATGATCCTGGAGATCAGCCTCCTGTAGGTAGAAACCCAGACCCAGAGAGCAGATTCCTCAACCCTCTTTTTGACCTCTCGGATAGTTTGCATACTCTCTGCCAGAGCCAAGCTCCCAAGCCCAAAAAAAATTACAAGTCTGGGAACCTGACACTTTTGATGGTTCCAACCCATGGAAACTTTGGGACTTTCTAGTTGCTTGCAACCTCCACTTTCAAGATCGCCCTCATGTCTTCACCTCTGATGAAAGGAAGATCTTTTCTACCTCAAGGGATCAGCACTCAGCTGGTTCAAACCTGGATTTAATGACCTGATGGATTCTGCCCACTGGATGTGGAATTATGAGGTATTCCTCAGGGAGCTAGAGAGCAACTTTGGCCCTCATGACCCATTGGAGATGCTGAAAAGGCTCTTTCTGAACTCACGATAAAGAAAGGGGGTCATACAGTCAAGTATAATGTTGACTTTTGGGAACTTGCTTTTCAGGTTGACTGGAATGAAGCTACTCTTCACAACTGGTACTTCCACGGTCTTCCGCTCTGCCTCTGGATAGAAGTATTGTGGGGAGGGAAGCCTGACACTCTAGCAGCATTGTGCCTTAAGACCCAAGATGCTGATAACATATACTGGATGCAGGAAGAAGAGAATCACCTTGACACCAAGACTCCTGAAATTTTTAGAAATTCCAGAAAGAAGGACTTTAAAGGTTCTCCGAATTCCAATTCTAATTTCAACTCCAACTCCAATAATCAGTCCAAACCTCAGAACCCATTTAACTCTAATCACACTAATCAACCCTTGACCAGTGGCTCCTCTGGATCCAAGAGCAATAGTGCTTTAAGGTCCAGTCAAGTCTTAGTTTTTGGCCCTTGCAAGCCATGACCGATGATCAAACCAGTTAGTTTGATTTTATAAAATTTTGGTGTAACCATGGCCAGAACTGGTAGAGACTGGTCAGTATGGTTACACCTTAATTGGCTCGACCAGTTACCACTGGTTGAGAATCAAACTTCAGTCATGACCACAAACCAGTCAGGACTGAATCTATTTACTTACAAAATTGTACAACTACTTACTACTGTACCTATAATATAAAACTACTATATTGAACATAAAACATCTAAGATAACAAATAACCTGCAATCCCCTTGGTGAGCAGAAGCTTGCAAGGCTGGATGCAGGTGCATGAGGTGTTGATGTTGGCATTGATGCTGGTGGCATTGGTGGTGTCAGTGCTAGTGTTGGTGTTAGCACTGTTGGCATTGGTGTTGAGGCTGGTGGCATTGGTGTTGAGGCTGGTGGCATTGGCACTAGCAGTGGTGTTGGTGTTGATATAGGTAGCATTGGTGTTGGTGTTGGCATGGCTCATTGTGTTGGTGTTGGCAGGGGTACATTGTCATTGTTGTTATGAGTGGCCCAGCTCTGTCATTCAGTGTTCACTCCCCACCATCCTTGTAGGCTGTGAGCACCTGCGATCCACTCCATGAGCAGTTGCTCAAAGGTGTGGGGCAGGTCCTGGGTTGTCCCAGCATTGTGGTGTTGTGGGGTGGCAGCGACCATCATTGTTGTTGTCATCCAATGTTGCTAGCACCCACAATCCACCTGGATGGGTAGGGGTTGCTCATTTTCATGGTTATTACAATATCATTACCCTAAAAGACAAAATAAAGAGTAGTTGAGATTATAAAACATGAAAAAAAAGAAAGAAAGAAAAACTTACTGTGGCCCAAACAACAATGCACATCATTTGGGCTGACAGGGCACTGTGGTGGTTAACATTGAAATGTTGAACATTTGAGTGTTGATGTTGAACATTGATCAACAAACAATGTTCAATAATCAATGAGGTCATGTTGATCAGTAAATAATATTCAACAATCAACAATCAACATGTTTAATCAACAATCAAAATGTGCATGGACCATCACAGGGGTATATAAACCCCCCACATTTCATGCTTCACACCCTGGGCTATATTATAGTACATAGTACTGTAAACTACTGTACATAGCAGTTATAACTGGTTATAATCAGTTTTATATGGTTAAATACTGTAATTAAAAGTACTGTGACTATAACTGTGACCATTGTGCCAACTGCTGTAACTGTGACCGTGGTTGTGGTTACATCAGTTACAGTTCAGTTTGGTTTACCAGTTTTTCCAGTTACAAGTGACTGGACCTGTAAGCACTAAAGAGCAACAAGCTGAAGGACTGCATCTCTGACAAGCTGGGGAAGAACAGTAAACTAACTGGAGAACAATGTGAACACTGGATGAAGGAAGGTCTTTGCCTTTATTGCAGTAAAGAGGGACACTTAGCTGGGAATTGCCATAAGTCCAAAGCCATGAAAGCCTGCACTGCCACAGTCACTGAATCCAAGCTGGATTCTGTGACTCAAAAAAATAGTCCACAACCCTCAGGAATATACCAATGGGGCTGAGAGTTGCATTGACCTTTGTGCCTATGTCCATCTCAATGTGTCCACTCTTTCTGATCCTGAATCCTTTACCATCCTTTTATCCATCTCTGACAACTCCATACAAACCTGAATTCTTATTAATTCTGGCTCATCCCACTGTTTCCTCGACTCCTCCTTCATAGTAAAAAATTATTTTAGTATGGAAACCATTGCCAATCAGACTCTGACCATTCAATGGAACTTGCAACTTTACCATTACTCAAGTTGTGAGACTCCCAGTCACTTTTCCATCTGGTGAAGTGTTCAATCTGACATTTTTTGTAACCCCACTCAACTCTTCCTGTTCTGCATTCCTTGGTCATAACTGGGTGAAGCAATACAATCCATTGATTGACTGGTCTTCTGGCCAAATAACTTTCTGCTCTGCAGTACACAGAGGTCTGGCACCCCCAATGTCCTCTGACTCTCTGACTGCCAAGTCACCTCTGAACCTTCCAGTGGGAATCCACTTACCTCCTGAAATCTCCTTCATTAATGCTGCCACTTACATGCATGCCAGCAAACTTCCTGGAGCTATTGCTTTTCAGATAATATTTTTCCTGGAAGGCCTCACAGCCAAATGCTCAGTTGTCACTGGAGATCCGGTGGACCTTTTAAATGTCCCTGAAGAGTACCACAAATTCACTGATGGCTTAAACAAACAGAAGGCAGACACTTTACCCCCACATTGCCCTTATGACCTAAAGATAGAAATGGAAGATAATGCACCCCCACCTCCAGGCTGCATATACACCCTCTCTCCATCTGAACTAGAAGCCATGTGAGTGTTCATTGAAGAGAATGTTTGTTCCAGGTTTATTTGACCTTCTAAATCTCCTCATGGCACTCCTATACTCTTTGTCAAGAAAAAGGATGGCATGCTCCAGTTATGCATTGACTACTGGAGCCTCAACCACATCTCAAAGGAGAATCACTACCCACTTCCACTAATTTCTGATCGTTTCGATGCCCCACAGAAATCCCATATCTTCACTAAGATTAACCTTCAACATGCTTACCACCTGGTGTGCATTGCTGATGGTGATGAGTGGAAAATGACATTCTGGACCTGCTATGGGTCCTTTGAGTGGTTGGTGGCTCCATTTGGACTCACTAATGCACACACAGCCTTCCAGCAAGTCATGAATGACATCTTCAGCGATATGCTTGATGTGTGTGCTATCATTTACCTCAACGATATGCTCATACATGTTAAAACACATAAGGCTCACATTAAAGAAGTCCTCCAGAGACTCTGGAAACATGGACTCTATGCATTCCCACAAAAATGTGAGTTCCACAAAGATACAGTTGAATATATAGGTTTTATCCTATCACTGGATGGACTATGGTGATGATACTTGACTTGGAAACCTAACAAAAACCTGTTAAAAGGCTTAGGAAGTATAACACAGGCTAGAGGAAGGGTGCGAGTTGGTACTAAATACCACCACTGATATCCAAATGTTGTTTTTAGTGACACAAAATGATAAGGAATGGTGCGAATAGTCTGTGAGAGCGTACAAAATAGTTCAAATGAGGTTCAAAATAGGTTCGAGGATGTGTGAAAGAGTTTAAAAATAGTTTGAAGTTGTTTGAAGTGAGTTTGAAGTGAGTTCTAGGAAGTTCGAAGATGTTGAAGTAATGTCAAGATATGTTGAGGAGTGAATATAACAAATAGAAAGTGTTTGTCGAAAGGAGATAAGGTAACTTATTCTCTGTTCTCCATTGCTTTTCTGTCATTCTAAGTAACTAATACAAGTCTATATACATTTTGAAGTAGTAAGTACTAAAAAGGAAATATAGCAAGTGTAGAACATGAGGCAGTATGCACAGCAATAAAGGTATTGTAAAACATAAAAACAAATGAGAATAAATGAAATGTTGATGATACTCGACCTGGAAACCTAACAAAAACCTGTTAAAAGGCTTAGGAAGTATAACACAGGCTAGAGGAAGGGTGCGAGTTGGTACTAAATATCACTGCTAAAACCAAAACATTGTGTTTAGTGACACAAAATGGTAAGGGATGTGGTGAATAGTCTGTGAGCGCATATGAAGATGTTCAAAAAAGTTTGAAATAGGTTTGCAGGCATGCGAAGTAATTTGAAGCAGGTTCGAAGACATTCAAAGTTATTCAAAGTAAGTTCGAGAAGGTTTGAAGATGTCTGACTGGTGGTGAGATATGTTGAAAATGAATATAGCAGATAAGAAGTGGTTTTCGAGGGGTGATAGGTGATAAGTTGAGAGCAAATACAAAAGTTTGAAGAAGTTTGCAATATTTTGCAGAACTTTAGAGATACAATGCGAACTAAGACTCAAGAGAACTGTTCTTAAATCTGATGGTAGTGGAGAGGGTAGCTTCTTCTCTGTTGTTCCAAGTAGTTAGTACAAGTCTATATACATTTTGAAGAGATAGTGCCAAAAAAAGGAAATATAACATATGGAGAACAAGGGGCAATATATGCAACAATAAAAAACTTTGTAAATTGTAAAACAAATGAGAAATAATAATAATTGAAATGTACATTGTCCCAGTATAGTAAGAGTTCTTGTCCTATTGATTTAATATATCATGAAACATGAAATCCACACTTATTGCATTCTGGATCTCTTGTCATCTCTCCTTGTGTCCAGTGGCACTCAATATGTGACAAAATGGTTTATTCCAGTTGTGCAGTGTATATCAAAAGGGTTTTAGGAACAGCTATGTGGTGGCTGATGTTATTTGAAGTAGTATGGAGTCATTCAAAGTCGTTCAAAGTCGTTCAAAGTTGTTCAAAGGAGTGCAAAATAAGTCGAAAAGAATTCAAAGTCAATTTCATAGTGTTCGTAGTGGTTCAGAGGGTCTGTTGTAGTGTGTCAATATGATTGGAAACTTTCTCCAGACCTTAGAGCATGGCAGTGGACCTATCATCCTCCCCCTTACTAAAATCCTAACTGTCCCAGTTAGCCAATCGAAGTCATATGTGGAATGCGTGATCGGGTTGAGGAAATTAGCGAGGTTCAAAATACTGCTCGTTCTTCCACATCACCTCCTACATTCATCAACTCTGACTTCTATAATGTCTCTCCTTGTCGAACTCAATGCTGAAATACTCGAATTGATGTCTGAACACGGCATCACTGAGCCCTCAGATTTCAAACTGTGGGGAAAGGGTTTTTGTGTGAAAATGGTATGTCTCTCGCTGATCTGTTCGTGGTCAAAATGCTAAAATGTTTTGGGTAGGTGGAATATGATGAGCTTGCTAAAGATCTAGGCGAGGAGCACGATGTGGCCATCCAAAAGGTCGTTGATGACGTTTTCGAGCTTTTCAAGCCCATGGCTCAATGTGAATGGATTTTGTGGGGTGGAGAGCCATTATTCGTGGATTTGGCTGAGGAGATAGAATGCAAAAGAAGGGAGGAGGAAGAAAAATTGGTTAGAGAGGAGCAGGAGGAGATGAAGAGGGCAGAAATCGAGGGTCAGAGGAGGGCATTGGCAGATGCTCGAAATGCAGCTCTTGCTACATTTCGTGTGAAGACAATTTTGAAGGAGAACTTGAAAAGGCAGAATGTGAAGTTTGAGGCTGAATCAAAGGTGATCGAGAGGGCACAGGGAGGCAAGGACAATAAAAATGAGGATGAAGATGAGCTGCCTGTGGTGAGGGTGGCGAAGCAAAAGGAGGCCGAGGTCAAGAGCGAAGAGGATGAGGAAGAGGAGGTCAAGGGGGTAGAGGCAGCAAAGTGGGCACAAGTCGAAACAAGCATGTTGCTCAATTTTGAAGGTCCAGTAAGTGTTTTCTCTTATGTTCGAAGATTTTTCGTACTGCTAATTACTTTTTTGTAGTGCAATCGGTGTGCTGGGTTCAAGTCCCAGCTGTGGTGCATTGTTAGGGAGGGTGCCGCAAAGTGTTTGAAGTGCACCCAGGAGGTGCAAGGCTGTTACTGGGCAGGGTTGTCGAGGCGAGGCCTTTGAAAAGGCGAAGCAAAGAAATTCATGGCTGTGAAACGAGATTCGCACCTTAGATGAGGTATGAAAAATATTTGAAATTGTTTCAAAGAGCTTACTAACTGGTTTTTGAACTTTGTAGTGCTGATGATACTCAACCTGGAAACCCAAACAAAAACCTACTAAATGGCTTCGGATGGTATAACACGAGTCAGAGGAAGGATGTGAGGTGGTACTAAATATTACCGCTGAGACCAAAATGTAATGTTTAGTAATGCAAAAGGATGAATCATGCTGTGAATAGTTTGTAAGAGCATATGAAGGTGTTTGGAATTGTGCGAAATAGTCTGAAGTAGGTTCAAAGAGGTTCGAAGATGTTTGAGGAGGTTTGAGGTTTATCGAGGAGCAAGTATAACAAATGTGAAGTGTTTGTCAAATGGCGATAGGTGATGGGAAATAAAATGAAGAGTGAATACGATAGTTTTGAGGAAGTTCACGATATTTCACAGAACTTAGAGATACGACGCAAGCTAAGACTCAAGAGAATGGCTCTTAAGTCAGATGATATGTGTGAGGGTAACTTGTGCTGTTCCCCATTGATCTCTTGTTCATTCTAACTATCTGATACAAGTCTATATACAATCTGAAGGAATAGTACTCAAAAGGAAATAATAACAATTGTAGAACATGAGGCAATGTGCACAGCAAATAAAGGTATTGTAAAACATGAAACAAAATGAAAGATGATAATAAGTGAAATGTACATTGTCCCAATATAGTAAGAGTTCTTGTTCTATTGCTTTAATATATCAATAAAACACAAAAATGCACTTATTGTATTTTAAGTCTCTTGTAATCCCTCCTTTTGTCCAGTAGTACTAGATATGTAGTGAATTGGCTTGTTCCAGATGTGCAGCATGCATCGAAAGTGTTTTAAGACAACTATACAGTGGCCGAAGTCGTTCAAAGTGCTGCGAAGTCATTCAAAGTGTTGCGAAATGTCGCAAAATAGTTCGAAGTAGTTTGAAGTCATTCAAAATAGTGTGAAATAAATCAAAAAGTGTTTGAAGTCGATTTCGTGGTGTTCATAGTGATTCAGAGTGCCTGTCGTAATGTGTCGATACAAGTGGAAAGGTTCTCCAGACCTTAGCACATGTAATGAACCTATCAGCGCATTGAATTTGCATCATTGGCCCTTTCAAAGATGGCAAGCAAGTCGCTGGGCCTTCGAAGCCATCAAAAGAAAAGAAGAAGTCATTGAAGGGAAAGGCAAAGGTGATAGAGTCGCAGGGGTTCGGAGGAAATGAGGATGACTGGGTGGTGCGCCATAGTTTGATTGCTGCAAAATTGGCACAGAAAAAGGTAGAGATTGAAATATTGGGGAGGGAGGTAGAGGCATTGGAGGAGATGTTGGAAGAGTAGGACTTTTTGTTTCTGTTGCTTTGTTTTGTCTATTTCAAATTATTTTTTTGTTAAATGTCTTTGGAAAGTAAGGTGAAGAAGAAATAATGGTATAATGAATTAAAAAAAATGACTTTTAGAGAAAGGCTCAGTAGTTCATCATACCGAAAAACCCTTTGGAGTTTGCATGACCATGCTATGATGCGATATCATGACTTGTATCATACACTAGAGGCAACCAAAATCTTTGTAAGTAATTGTGAAAAAGAAAAGGAAGGATAGTTATTTGTTTTCGAAGTCCTGAAAATCTTTGAAAGTATCTTTATCGAAGTTCAAAGTTGTTCGAAGTTGTTCAAGGCACTCGGAGTCAATATCGAGGAAATTCGGTGGAAGGGAAATTGATTTTCGAGCGAGATATGGTTTCATTCAATAACAATAAGAGGGCTGAAATATTGGGGTTTCATCTTGCGATTGAGGGATTTCTCAATCTATGTGTTTTGAAGTAGCACTAAATCTCCTTTTGCAAAGTTGTAGTTGTGCATCATATGTTTGTGAACAATTTCGAAGTGTTTCACAGCTTCGATTCAGGACATGTAGACCTTTGAATATAGCAGTTCGAGGTCATTAGATCATTTTTGTAATGCTATGGCTCATTGAGCTATGAGATTGGTTGTCAATAAGATTAAATCAGGTGGCAGTTGTAAGTATGTTGCCTCAGAGATGTCGAGGGGGTATTAGAGGATGTGCTTCTGTAACTGCGAAGTAAGGAGAACAACCCATGCGTTTACGAACTGTGACTTGTTCTGCCCAAAATACTGAGTGCGCTCCTGCTGACCATTTCACTTGATCTCCATTGACAGCCTTGAATAAGGATTGTCAAACATTGAAGTGGGCTCATTCGATGAGTCCATTGGCACGCAAATTATAACTGCTAATTCAAATATGGTTAATGTGATATTATTTCACAAGATACTTCATAGCTGTGATAAATGCAGTGCCATTGTCAGTTACAATTTCGTATAGTGAACCCCATCGACAAATAATATCTTCAAAGATCCAATCACCCAGAGATGTGGCATTTTTGCATCAAAGTTTTCACCATTCTGGATAGGTCATTAGTGAGCATCGACCTTGTACAATGTATTTAAATCCATTTGAAGGTGGCAATTGCATCATTGTTAGGAAACAGTCTCCTGACATGCCTATTACATAATGATATTTTATTTTTATTTTATTTTATTTTATTTCATCAAAATATGCTACCAAATGCCTATACATGCTTTATTTGTCAGCGTAAGAATTTTCTATTTACACACATCAATATGTATGCACATGTATGTGCACATCCGTAGCAACATAGTACAATATATGTAACATAGTATATAACCATAAAATAAATACTAAGGGACCTCAGTTAGGTATTCCATCCACATTTGTGGTGTGAAATGCCTATTTCAGCCAACTGATCTATTTTTAACCTGTTGCATCAAATCCATCAAACCCCCCATCGCCCCCTGCTGCCTTCTTGTAGAAGAGCCTGCATGGTCTAGCTAGCAGAACAGTGGGTGTCACCCTAACAATCGTGTCAATATAGACTTTGCCAAAAAGGGGTGCTGGAGTGGCGACTGTGGGTGGAATTAGAACATTTCGCATCTGTCGAATTTGACATAGGTGGCAGGTTCGAATATACCATGCAATGTCAGCTTTCATATTCAGCCACCAAAATTGAAGGGTGATAACTGATTTCATAGCAAAAACCATTTTGTGTCCGATGTCATTGTGAGCTGTGCAAATGATTTTGAGATGATGTTCTGGAGTAGCAATGATTTTGTGAGCTCCATGGGAGTCTTTTCTCCATAGTCTTCCTGAGTTTAAAAAGAATTCAGTACAATATTGAATAAAGGTAGCGTATTCAGGATCTGATAGATCAGGGGATCACACCAGGTCATGTAACCATTTTTGAATGCAGAGTAATCTTTTATCATTTATTTTCACGTTATTCATTCATGGGACATTATTATAGGTGAAGTCCTCCCTCTTACTGAAATTCAAAGAGAGGGAGAGGGTTGAACTTTGATGCGAAGTAAATGGTTGGGTTGTAATAGGATTTATTTGATGTACAAAACCATGAAGACAATCGATCCAGTCTCCGAAATCATTTTCGTTGTCGAGCTGAGCATCTTCATCTTGGGGGGGCATCTCAAAAGTCCATCAGTGTTAGGGTGACACCCACTGTTCTGCTAGCTGGACCATGCAGGCTCTCCTACAAGAAGGTGGTGGGGCATGTGCACATGATGGGGGGTTTGATGGATTTGATGCAACAGGTTAAAAATAGATCAGTTGGCTGAAATAGGCATTTTGCACCACAAATGTGGATGGAATACCTAACTGAGGTCCCTTAGTATTTATTTTATGGTTATATACTATGTTACATATATTGTACTATGTTGCTACAGACGCGCACGTACATGTGCATACATATTGATGCATGTAAATACAAAATTCCCACACTGACAAATAAAGTGTTTATATGCATTTGGTAGCATATTTTGGTGAAATAAAATAGAATAAAATAAAATAAAATAAAATAAAAATATTATTATGTAATAGACATGTTAGGAGACTGTTTCCTAACATTACCCCCCTTTATGCCTCGACTTCCAGGCGAGAAAATATTGTATCTGTCCCCTCTGTGAAATTCTGGTAAGGCCGGAAATTCATCCCTCATACACCATTCTAGCAATGCAATGCAGAGCATTCAAATTACATTTAAAGAATTGGGCAATTGCATTATGTGCTTGCTTACAATTCTCCTCGGGTTCCCATAAATTATTTTTGTCCATGTAGTTCTTCCACTTGATTAAGAACTCCAATTTATTTCGTCAAAAATGAGAGTCCAAAACCTCTTCCACTACATATTCTGGAGCACCTTCTACCATTATTGGAGGCTGTGGAGTAGTTTGTTGATGGGGAATAGTGGGTGGGCAGTAAGGGCAT
The DNA here is from genome assembly GCA_029959215.1 of Tricholoma bakamatsutake. Lineage (NCBI taxonomy): Eukaryota > Fungi > Basidiomycota > Agaricomycetes > Agaricales > Tricholomataceae > Tricholoma > Tricholoma bakamatsutake. The sequence continues at coordinate 516,092 of CP114860.1, forward strand.
AAATGGGAAATGTTAATCTCAGGATCAATCTTGAATGATTGAGGTAATTTTAACACTACCACATTGGGTGAAATTATTTTAGAAATTGGATATGGGCCAACTTGCTTCTCCGTAAGCTTTCTTGAAGGTCATGGAATATTCAGATCCTTGGTACTTAGCCATACCAAGTCCCTAACTTTGTACTCTGGAGCAACAGCTTGAGTACGATCCACATGTTGCATCATGTCATCATGTGCTTTCATCAATGCTGCCTCTGCTTCCTCCTGCACCTTTCACATTTTTGATACAAAGTCCTCCACTGACTGTACCTTGACTTCTCTTCAAGGTTCTACTCCCATTCTGAGATGATACCCATAATTAGCAAAGAAGGATGACATGCGAGTAGCTGAATGGAATTTATTATTGTGGGAAAATTCAGCAATTGCCAACCATTCAGGCCAGTTGGTTTGTCAGTGATTGACAAATATGCATAGGTACTGCTCCAACTCCTGATTCATTCTCTCTGTCTGCCCATCAGTTTGTGGGTGATATGCCATAGATAATTTGGTTTGAATCCCCAATATGTTATTTAACTCTCGCATAAATGCAGAAGCAAATTGTGATCCATGATTGGAGATAACCATATCAGGTAATCCATGTAACTGCCATACCTAATTTAGATAGAGGCATGCCAAGCCCAACAATGAGGTTTCTGCAGTAGTAGGAATGACATGGACCTCCTTTGTAAAGCAGTTACATACCACAAATATTGCATCGTATCCTTGAGCTTCAGGTAATCCTGTGATAAAGTCTACAGATATATCTCGCCATGGCACTCACTGTAGGTATAGGGTTCAGCATTAATTTCCCTGCAGGCTTTTCTGGAAATTTCTTCCCCCTCATGCACGTATCACATCCATCCACATACCACAACACATACTTGGAAATTCTGGGGCACCAATGATTTCTCATCACCAACTCCAATGTCTTCCACCTTCCTGGATGTCCAGCAGCTGGCATATTATGATGTAACTGTATGATCTCCCTTCGTAAATCTTGATCCTTCGGTACATAGACCTTTCCTCTGAACAACACTAACCCTTGTTCTTCAACCCATTCATCTCCTTTAATATTACCTTTCTTCTCTCCTGTCAAAGCTTTCACAGCTTCCACTACTTCATCATCCATCTCTGAACATTGCCTAATTTTAGACAACATTTCCGTCTCTGAGCTATCCACCAATAAATGTCCTTGATGCATAGCACAAATACAAAAGTATTCAGGTTTGAGTAGGATAATATTTTTATTGTCCTCGTCCACTCCCCTTTTATGATCTGTACATCTGGATAATGCATCTGCTTTCCTCATCAAGCTTCCTGCTTTGTAGACCAAGTGAAAATTAAAACACAATAGGAATAATGCCCAATGTGCTTGTCAACGGTTAAGCTTTTTAGCGGACATCTTCAGAAGTACTGCAGATTTTGATGGCCCATCCAGATTTTGATCTGATGCATACATCCCTCCAAATACTGTCTCCATGCTTCGATTGCTCATATTATTCCTAACATCTCTTTATTATGCACATCATAATTTCTCTCCACATCATTTAACCCTCAAGACAAATATGCACATGGATGCCATTTGTCATCTTCACATAGCATTGATAATACTGCTCCAGTAGCAAAGTCAGATTATCTACATCTGTTTCCACTCGTAAGGGACATGTGAATTCTACTGAGACCAATATTGGCTCTTCCACAAACTTCCTCTTCAACTCCTCAAATGCTGTCTGCTGCTGTTCTCCCCATCTTGACACTACTCCCTTTCATGTAAGATTGTGTAAGGGTACAGCAATTTTAGAAAAATTATGAACAAAGCAATGATAAAAATTGGTGAGTCCCAAGAAAGCCTGAACTTCCTTGATATGGGTAGGCATGGGCCAATCAACAATTGCCTGTACCTTGATAGGATCCATCTTGATTCCATCAGGACCAATCTTTAATCCCAAGAACTCAATCTTGCTTGCCCCAAACACACAGTTCTCCGGTTTAACAAATAGATTATTCTCTGCCAATCTCCTCAACACTTCCTGCACTATTGCCTCATGATTTTCTTCATCCTCCATGAATATCAAAATGTTGTCAATAAATATTATCACCACGCCTTTGTCTATCACATCCCTGAAAATGTTGTTCATCATATTTTGGAAAGTTGGGGGACTATTGGTCATCCCAAAAAACATGACTAGTGGCTCGAAGGATCCTCGATGCATGGCAAATGCTGCCTTCCACTCATCTCCTTTCTCTATTTGTACATTGTTGTACCCCCAGCATAAATCCAATTTTGTAAAGACTTTGGCCTTTCCCACCTTGTCAATGATCTCTGAGATCAATGGCAAAGGGTACACATTCTTCACTGTCCACTCATTCAAATACCTATAATCTGTACACATCCTCTTCCTCTGATCTTTTTTTGGTACAAAGAATACTGGTGATGTTTGCAGTGATTTCGAAGGTCATATGTATCCCTTGCGCAATTGTTCATTAAGGAATGCATCCACTTCTTCTTGTTCCTTTGGAGATAACAGGTAGACTTTTGACTTCTTCAGCACAAATCCCAGCTTCATCTCGATTGCATGATCCCATGGCTTTCACACTGGCATACACTCTGATTCCTTCTTCTGAAAAACTGACAAATATTTATGGTAGGCTTTCAGCACCCACTCCTCCACTGGCTTCTCCACTTTCACAGCATTTTTATTCCATGACTGTCCTCCATGAATTTCCCTAAAGGTCTGCTTCTGTTCTTCCTTACTGGTCATGACTGGAACTTCCCTGTTTGGCATATCCTCATCTTCTACTTCCTCCATTGTAACAGAATACTTCCTCGGATGTTCTTTTTCTTTCTTTTCCTTCTTCTCCTTTTTTACTTTCATCCCATATACATTACATTCTTTAGGACAATGAGTCATGTGTACTTTCCCAGTTTTCCAATCAATTTCCGGGTTATGCTTTCATAACCATGGACATCCAATTATCAGATTGGTTTTCCCAAGGTTGCACACCTCAAATACAGCTTGTTTCTGATGATCCTGATACTTCAGTATCATCATCACCTCCTCCTTAATAGTTCCTCCATGATTAATCATACTGTCAATATTGTACACCATTATAGGTTGTGGCAGTTTATGTGTGCAAATACCATTTCTGATAATTAAGGATCGATTAATGAATAATCTGGTAGCACCACTGTCAAGCAATGCCTCCACATTAATTGCTGCATTTGTCTCCACTGTCTTCAATCCTACTGTCAGGCTGATTTTGGGTTCTATCTCCGCAGAGCGAATAAAGAATTTAGGGGTCGTCAGAAATAAGGCTAAGCATTTTTCTTTGTCACACAAGTGATGATGGTCATACTCCTCAATTTCTCTTTCAGGTTCACTCTGGGTTTCCTCAGATACTAATACATTATATTGATTCTGGGTCACTAATGGAGAAACCTTCACTGGGACTCTTCCACAAAATTCTTCTGCTTATCTTCCTCCAACTTCACTTCCTCGATTGTCGCTTCCCTAATCCTCCTTTTCTGCCTACAATTCCGAGCAATATGCCCTAATGGCCCACAATTAAAACATTTAATTGGAGCTCATCTTCCTGCTTGATCAACATCCATTGCATCTGCCAATGCTGCTGACTCCTTAACAATAGGTGTCACTGCCATGGCTGGTGGCTGTGCCCTCGGAGTTTGTACCTGAGGTGTCCTTCCTCTCTCGAACTTTCCTCCTGATGACTTTCCAAATCTGGCATTCCCATACATCAATTTCGATTCCGCCTGTTCCTGTCAATATTGCCGATCATAGGTATTCCATCCACATTTGTGGTGTGAAATGGCTATTTCAGCCAGCTAGGCTATTTTTAACCCATCACATCAAAACCATCAAACTACACCATCATGAGTGCACGCCCCACTGCATTCTTGTAGGAGAGCCCGCACGGTCCAGCTAGCAGAACAGTGGGTGTTGCCCTAATAGAAGAACTCAACTACCCCATCAGTGCACCTTCTCTTACATGTGCATACATCATTGTCTCAGTGTGCCACAACCACTTACTCATCATTTCAGCAAGAGCTGGAATTAATTGTATATATGTATTTACCTTGCTTTTGTAAGCTGACAGCAGGCCTCGCCTTACATTGCGACTGCCAGTGATCAAAAGGCAGCACTCATCATTAGGATGCTGCAACCAGACAACCGATGGGTTCTGGTTTAGCCGAGATTTACATTACTCAATTTGGATGACTATTTTAGGTAGTTACTAGCCAAATTCAGTAATAGCCCCAAGATCAGGCACTGTTGGAAGGGTTATTGATCCGAAGTGCCCAGTAGCCGAAATCATGTGTTTTGCCATGTTTGGTACCCAAATAGCCAGGTCATGTGACTCGAAATGTTGCGAAAAAATTCTGAAGCTGAAATCTTGACTCAGCCTAAGAAGTGACTCATCACAGCTTACATCATTATGACAGAACAAGCAACTTTGAATCCTGGTCACAATCCTGTTCCCACGCCAGCTGTAGAAGCCAAAATTGGTGCTCTTACAGCACAAATGTCCCAATTAGTGTCAGTATTAGCAGCATCCCAGCCCAAACAAGCAGAAACAAAAGCAGAGACAGTAGAAGATAAAGATGATGAGATGGAGGAGATGGTGGAGTGGATGTCTCAGGAGGATGTGCATGCAGAGGAGAGATCTGACAGTGGAAAAATGTGTTTGCCTAAATATGTGCCCCCACAAATATTTCACGGTACCATGGAGAACACAAAATCATTTATCACCTCTATAGTATTGTATATTCATGGGAGAAAGCCCAAATTTCATATGACTGAGTCTAGGATTATGTTTGCTCTCTCATACATTCAGGGAGGGAAAGCACAGTTCTGGAGAAACAAAGCCATTAATTAAATTGTTACAGGATATAAACTGTTTGCAACCTTCAGGGAATTTTTGGAGAGATTGGAGGCACAGTTTGGAGACCCTAATCCAAAGGCGACAGCGAATGCAAAATTAAAACCATGCGCCAAGGTTCTCTGACAGCAGACAAATTTATTTTGCAGTTCAAGGCAGAAGCATCACAGACTGATATGGGAGAAGCTGCATTGGTAGAATTTTTGAAGGCAGGATTAAATCCCTCATTATTCAAGTCTATCTATTGACTACCTTCTATGCTGGAGAGGTTGGATAAGTGGTATGATTGGGCAATGCATCTTGATTGGCAATATCAACAGGAACAGGCGGAGTCGAAATTGATGTATGGGAATGCCAGATTTTGAAAGTCATCAGGAGGAAAGTCCGAGAAAGGAAGGACACCTCAGGTACAAACTCCGAGAGCACAGCCACCAGCCATGGCAGTGACACCTATTGTTAAGGAGTCAGCAGAATTGGCAGATGCAATGGATGTTGATCAAGCAGGAAGATGAGCTCCAATTAAATGTTTTAATTGTGGGGCATTAGGGCATATTGCTCAGAATTGTAGGCAGAAAAGGAAGATTAGAAAAGTGACAATCAAGGAAGTGAAGTTGGAGGAAGATAAGCAGAAGAATTTTGTGGAAGAGTCCCAGTGAAGGTTTCCCCATTAGTGACCCAGAATCAATATAATGTATTAGTATCTGAGGAAACCCAAAGTGAACCTGAAAGAGAAATTGAGGAGTATGACCATCATCACTTATGTGACAAAGAAAAATGCTTAGCCTTATTTCTGACGACCCCTAAATTCTTTATTTGCAGTGCGCGGATAGAACCCAAAATCGGCCTGACAGTAGGATTGAAGACAGTGGACACGCATGCAGCAATTAATGTGGAGGCATTGCTTGACCGTGGTGCTACCAGATTATTTAGTAATCAATCCCTAATTACCAGAAATGGTATTTGCACGTGTAAACTGCCACAACCTATAATGGTGTACAATATTGACGGTACGATCAATTGTGGAGGAACTATTAAGGAGGAAGTGATGATGATATTGAAGTATCAGGATCATCAGGAGTGAGCCATATTTGAAGTGTGCAACCTTGGGAAAACCAATCTGATAATTGGATGTCCATGGTTATGAAAACATAATCCGGAAATTGATTGGAAAACTGGGAAGGTACACATGACTCATTGTCCTAAAGAATGTAATGTGTATGGGAGAAAAGTTAAAAAGGAGAAGAAGGAAAAGAAAGAGAAAGAATATCCGAGGAAGTATTCTGTTACGATGGAGGAAGTGGAGGATGAGGATATGCCAAACGGGGAACTTCCAATTATGACAAGTAAAGAAGAACAGAAGCAAACCTTTAGGGAAATTCATGGAGGACAGTCATGGAATAAAAATGTGGAGAAAGCGGAGAAGCCAGTGGAGGAGTGGGTGCCAAAAGCCTACCATAAATACTTGTCAGTTTTTCAGAAGAAGGAATCAGAGCGGATGCCAGTGTGAAAGCCATGGGATCATGCTATTGAAATGAAGCCAGGATTTGTGCTGAAGAAGTCAAAAGTCTATCCATTATCTCCGAAGGAACAAGAAGAAGTGGATGCATTCCTTAATGAACAGTTGTGCAAGGGATACATACGACCTTCAAAATCACTGCAAACATCACCAGTATTCTTTGTACCAAAAAAAGATCAGAGGAAGAGGATGTGTACAGATTATAGGTATTTGAATGATTGGACAGTGAAGAATGTGTACCCTTTGCCGTTGATCTCAGAGATAATTGACAAGGTGGGAAAGGCCAAGGTCTTTACAAAATTGGATTTATGCTGGGGGTACAACAATGTACGAATAAAGAAAGGAGATGAGTGGAAAGCAGCATTTGCCACACGTCGAGGATCCTTCGAGCCACTAGTCATGTTTTTTGGGATGACCAATAGTCCCCCAACTTTCCAAAATATGATGTACAATATTTTCAAGGATGTGATAGACAAAGGCGTGGTGATAATATTTATTGACGACATTTTGATATTCATGGAGGATGAAGAAAATCATGAGGCGATAGTGCAGGAGGTGTTGAAGAGGTTGGCAGAGAATGATTTATTCGTTAAACTGGAGAAGTGTGTATTTGGAGCAAGCAAGATTGAGTTCTTGGGATTGAAGATTGGTCCTGATGAAATCAAGATGGATCCTATCAAGGTACAGGCAATTGTTGATTGGCCCGTGCCTACCCATATCAAGGAAGTTCAGGCTTTCTTGGGACTTGCCAATTTTTATTGTTGCTTTGTGCATAATTTTTCCAAAATTGCCGCACCATTACACAACCTTACACTAAAGGGAGTAGTGTGGAGATGGGGAGAACAACAGCAGACAGCATTTGAGGAGTTAAAGAGGAAGTTTGTGGAAGAGCCAATATTGGTCCCAGTAGATTTCACACCTCCCTTACGAGTGGAATCAGATGCATCAGACTTTGCTACTGGAGCAGTATTATCAATGCTATGTGAAGATGTCAAATGGCATCCTTGTGCATATTTGTCTAAAGGATTGAATGATGTGGAGAGGAATTATGATGTGCATGATAAAGAGCTGTTGGAAATAATACGAGCTTTGGAGGCATGGAGACATTATTTGGAGGGATGTACACATCAGATCGAGATCTGGACAGACCATCAAAATCTGCAGTATTTCATGTCCGCTAAAAAGCTTAACCGTTGACAAGCACGTTGGGCATTATTCCTATCACGCTTTAATTTTCACTTGGTCTACAATGCAGGAAGCTTGATGAGGAAAGCAGATGCATTATCCAGACGTACAGATCATAAAAGGGGAGTGGAGGAGGACAATAAAAATACTACCCTCCTCAAACCTGAATACTTTTGTATTTGTGCTATGCATCAAGGACATTTATTGGTGGATAGCTCAGAGACGGAAATGTTGTCTAAAATCAGGCAATGTTCAGAGATGGATGATGAAGTGGTGGAAGCTGTGAAAGCTTTGAGAGGAGAGAAGGAAAGTAATATTAAAGGAGATGAATGGGTTGAAGAACAAGGGTTAGTGTTATTCAGAGGAAAGGTCTATGTACCGAAAGATCAAGATTTACGAAGGGAGATCATATGGTTACATCATAACATGCCAGCTGCTGGACATCCAGGAAGGTGGAAGACATTGGAGTTGGTGATGAGAAATTATTGGTGGCCTGGAATTTCAAAGTATGTGTTGGGGTATGTGGATGGGTGTGACATGTACATGAGGGGAAAGCAATTTCCAGAAAAGCCTGCAGGGAAATTAATGCTGAACCCTATACCTACAGCGCCATGGCGAGATATATCTGTGGACTTTATCACAGGATTACCTGAAGCTCAAGGATACAATGCAATATTTGTAGTATGTGACCGCTTCACAAAGGAAGTCCATATCATTCCTACTACTGCAGAAATCTCATCGTTTGGCTTGGTGTGCCTCTATCTAAATCAGGTATGGCGGTTACATGGATTACCTGATATGGTTATCTCCAATCATGGATCACAATTTGCTTCTGCATTTATGCGAGAGTTAAATAACATATTGGGGATTCAAACCAAATTATCTACGGCATATCACCTACAAACCGATGGGCAGACAGAGAGAATGAATCAGGAGTTGGAGCAGTACCTACGCATGTTTGTCAATCACCGACAAACTGACTGGCCTGAATGGTTGGCAATTGCAGAATCTTTTCACAATAATAAATTCCATTCAGCTACTCGCATGTCACCCTTCTTTGCTAATTATAGTTATCATCCCAGAATAGGAGTAGAACCTTGAAGGGAAGTCAAGGTACAGTCAGTGGAGGACTTTGTATCAAAAATGCGAAAGGTGCAGGAGGAAGCAGAGGCAGCATTGATGAAAGCACATGATGACATGATGCAACATGTGGATCGTACTCAAGCTGTTGCTCCAGAGTACAAAGTTAGGGACTTGGTATGGCTAAGTACCAAGGATCTGAATATTCCATGACCTTCAAGAAAGCTTATGGAGAAGCAAGTTGGCCCATATCCACTTTCTAAAATAATTTCACCCAATGTGGTAGTGTTAAAATTACCTCAGTCATTCAAGATTGATCCTGAGATTAACATTTCCCGTTTACGCCCTTACCACCCACCCACTATTCCTGATCAACAAACTACTCCACAGCCTCCAATAATGGTAGAAGGTGCTCCAGAATATATTGTGGAAGAGGTTTTGAACTCACATCTTCGACGAAACAAATTGGAGTTCTTAATCAAGTGGAAGAACTACACTGACGAAAATAATTCGTGGGAGCCAGAAGAGAATTGTAAGCGAGTGTGCAAGGCAATCGCCCAATTCTTTAAATGTAATCCAAATGCTCCATGTTGCATTGCTAGAATGGTGTATGAGGGGATGAATTTCCGGCCTTACCAAAATTTCACAGAGGGGACAGATACAATATTTTCTCGCCTGGAAGTCGAGGCCTAAAAGGGGGGTAATGTTAGGAAACAGTCTTCTAACATGCCTATTACCTAATACTATTTTTATTTTATTTTATTTGACTTTATTTCACCAAAATAAACTACAAAATGCCTATATACACATTATTTGTCAGCGTGGGAATTCTTTATTTACATGCATCAATATGTACGTGCATGTACGCACATGTGCGCACATCTGTAATAACATACTACAATATGTGTAACATAGTATATAACCCTAAAATAAATACTAGGAGACCTGAGTTGTGTTCACTTAGTATTCGATCCACATTAGTGGTGCAAAAGGCCTATTTCAGCCAACTGTTCTATTTTTAACCCTCGCATCAAATCCATCAAATCCCCCCATCATGCACACGCCCCCCGCCGCCTTCTTGTAGGAGAACCCACATGGTCCAGCTAGCAGATTAGTGGGTGTCGCCCTAACAAATCCAAAGAGAAAACTCTAAGGACCCTTTTGTTGATGCCCATTATGGATGAAAGACCCAAAAATCTAAAAATGGAAAAGGCAGAGATAGGCTGATTGAAGCCATAGAATGATGTCATACCGATGGGTATCAGAAAGGGGCTCTGCTTCTAAAAATAAAACTGTCAAACATGTACAAATGGGGGGGAGGGAAAATAATCATAAAATGAAGATAAAATCATAGAAAATGAAGAATAGGGTGAAATAAGATAGGGATGAATGGAGAAAATTGATGAGACTCTTGTGGCACCTCTTGGTCCCCTTACAACACCCTTTCCCAATGCCACACCCTTGGCCAATGCTGATGCCAAAAGTCATGAACATTTATTCTACCTTTGTTTCCTGCATTCACACTGACTGTATCATACACTTGATGAAGGTACATTACCTTATTCTTATTGTGGCATAAACAGATTACTGTAGCAGCAGTGTATATGCAGTATATATATTCATCCTACAGTGTCCACTCAACTCATATCATTTGGTGCAATGTGTTCATTCAGCAGACCATATTATTTGGTACAATGTAGCTTACCTATGTCCTATGTGTTTCCTAATGTCGATGTGCTTGCATGTGATGCTTTGTAATGTGAATGACTCACACCACAGGGGTAAATGCATTAGATATTGAGGTGAGACACAATTTTCACTCTCCGACAGACCTCCGATATACGACTAGCGAAATATGAAATTGAGGTTTTTCCCGAATCAACAACCAAAACAGGGAGGTCCAATTTTCCCAGAAAACTTATTCCATTGGATAAGAAGAACATTTGTACTGAGTCGCTGAGCAGCGCGTTCCACATCAACACTGACATGCCCATCATTGATATGGTTTCATGCTACATAGCTTGAATCACAACATTAAAAACACTAAGCTACATTTGATTCCCAACCCGAAAATACCCCCTCTCTGATGGAACAGGGCCATGAAGGATATCGTCATGTTCAACCCAGTGATAACAATCCTCACCCCCATTCCAAAAGGGTTTCATCCGCCGAACTGCTTTGAGTGTTTGGACATCTTTACGTGGATGCTCTCCGAGGAAGTCACGAGAACTCAACAGGAGCGCATACAAAGCTTTGTGGGCGGTATCTATGCCGCGGTACACTGTTGGGGAGCAACCATATGCGAATATGTTGTATCTGGCGTGTCCTTCTTTCGGGTGATGTCGTTGACCATAATGAGGGATATACATCTTGGAGGGTGTTGCGTGATCTCGAGGTCCCTCGATGGGTGGAGGAGTTCGAGGTGGGTCGTCGGATTTCTTTGATGACGACGAAGAGTACTTGTCTGGCTTATATTTAGTGGCGGTCTCGGCTTCCTCAGAAGGTTTGACTTGTACTCCTAACTCCATGATTAAGCTGACGTACGGCCGGTAAGAAGTAGGGATTGACCCGTGTGCGCATTTCTCCAATGCTTGCGGGAAAAAATTGAAATCGGCTTGGTCGATAGAGTATTTAGCGATAGTACCGCTGCGTTTCCGACGCTTAAACTGAATAAGCACACCAGTCATGACATGCTCGCACAGCTGTGTGTCCCACAAGAGGACAGGTAAAATGCAGTCGACGCTGCGTTCCCCGTTTCGACAGATGATTGCCATGTGACGGATGAAAGCTACCCATGCAGCGGTAGAAGTTGTGCCAGTGTCGTCTGCCATTTTCCCAAAGTGTGTAAAGCAGATAAGAGCATCTTTGAATGCCTCTCTAAACGAGATTCCTTCAACATTATCCGGGGTACTGTCAAGAACCATATTTGCACACTCCTTGCTGTACAACATTTTAATGAAGGTTATAAGATGACAGCCAGCACTGAAGTTTGGAGGAGTCTTCTTGTGGCGATCACCTTGCTCCAGCTCAACAGCGCGATGGTAGGCATCGAGGAGAAGTTGACGACCAGTAAGCTCCCCCAGTTCTCCACGGTCAAGCAAGCCAGTTTCGAGGATATTTGTCAGCGTTTCGACTGCCATGAATGGGTTTTGCGTCCTCCATATGTACAGTTGCTGGGCGGCAGCCTCGGCAAGAAGAGGCTCCGAGGGGTATCCAGACCGCAAGTACTCTCGGTGATCAGGAATAGAATATGCAAACCGCATGTGGCTCTCGACTAGACCAGCCTCTTCGATTTGCACTTTTTCACGACGAGGCTCAAAGTCCAGTGACAATTGGATGTCTAAAACTGCCATCCGTGCAGCAGATGAGAAGGTGTAATAGCTAGAGTCGATCTCGCGAGAAGCGACGAGCTTCGCGCGTGCCAATTCCAAGATTTGTGTATGGAGTCCAGATGCCTCCATCCCGGCTCCTCGTAACAACGTCCAAAATCTATCGCAACATGCCGTCAAGCATGTCGATTGAAAATATGGAACGGTGCAAGAACACTCACAATGGCCTCCCAAATTGCGCCATAAATGGAATTGTGCTAATGTCTTTGATGCTCAACTCGCCTGGTTTGACCATGAGGTCCTTGGAGCAGTCAAAGGGCGTTTCAGTAATTGGTGCGTGTGTTACGGCTTTCCCGCCGCGAATGCGAGCAGATTTGGCAAGCGCCCGTGGGGCGGCGAACTGGGCTAAGCTTGAATTAGTCGATAAGAAAATGGAAAACATCGGAAATGTCAAAAATTGGTTGAGACATGAACATAAATAGTCATAAAGCGTCTTCTCGTCGTCGTTCTTGGGTATTACCTTGGTGAGAGGGTGTGCTTCGTCGAAGTAGATTATGAGCTTGATACGGTGCGACCCAACCCAGCGGTCCAGCTTGCGAATGAGCTGTCCGAGTGCGACTCTTGCTGATTCTGCCGCAGCAAACTCAATAACCGTCTTCACATCGTGATAAGTGTCATCGGAATCCTCGGAGCCTTCGGGCTTCGATCGACGTTTCGCAAGTAAGTCTTCATGTCTCTTGTTGATTTCAGGAAGTATCTGCCAGTGCAATAACTAAGTGTGATATTTTTTGTGCCCTCTTCATAGACACACACCTGAATGGACTCAGTCGCACCATCAATCACCGCTTTGTATAATCCTGTGCGTATGCCTTGTAGGTGACGTGACCACCAGTTGGCCAACTCCTCAGCGGTTCTAATTTGCTTCTTCCTCAAATCTCCTAAGCATTTCTCCAGCTCGCCACTAACTTTCGTGAACAGACTACCGAAAAACTTTAGATAATTGGTTTTCAGATCGTGCTGATCATTCGATAGAGAGGCTGTGACGAGGTAGTCACGGACAGCATCGTCAGGGATGGGGAAGGCCAGGTCTGCGTTCGTACATCAAAAGCGCCCAAGGAATTCGAAAAACAAAAAAAGGACCTTGATTGTCGCCCTTTTCTCGTAGATTAAACGGAATGGTGAAGACCAGGTTCGCTTGCTCGTGGACCATGCGAGATTTTCCCGTACCGGAGCTCTGAACGATGGCAATTTGGTTAGAATAAGCCTTTTCTGTTTGTGGGAGTGCGTTAATATTGGCGAACAGGAGCTGATGATTATTTCCCAAGTAACTATCACGCCAAGCGGAGCGCAGAGCTTCGAAAATAGGGTTGGCTAAGCAAAACAAGAGTCAGAATAAATAAACACCTTTGTCTAGAGAATCGGTCGGCCGTCAATGGATTACCAAAACAGATGCATCAGTTACGCACTGGTAAGTTCTACATCCTCGTTAGGAAGTAGATGGTGCCTTTTTGCTACAACCCAGCTGTCGTCACCGATCCCAATTACAACAGCGCAGAGAGCGACCTACAAAATTCTCGCACCACAGGCCAGAGGATTGCTTCAATGACGATTAAGGACTTGAAAACAGGTTGCGTAGCAAACAAAACGCACCTAACCTCCGAACTTCTTTGAATGATCCGTCTTTCCATGCTTTCTGTAGCACCGCATTGATGGACGATTGGCGCGTCAGCAGGTCCTCCGCTTCACTCAGCCGAAGATTTACAAGTCTATTGTCTCCAGCAGTAACATTAACGAGTAGTGAAGGCAACTCGGGCTGCTCATTATGTCTCCTATAAAGGCTGAATGTCTTCATAATCGCCGCATCGAGGGGCTTGTGATCGTCATCAGTGAATAGATCGCGCTCGCGCGATATTTGAGTCGGTGTAGGATTCGTATCTCGAGATATGGCCTCATGCTTCGTGTTTAAATCGCCCACAGACAAATGAGAGAAGCCTTCAGATAAAGAACTCGTCGGGTCCATGGTGGCACTGAAGAAGGTTCACCCTCATGTGATAAGCGCGTTTAATAACGTCATGTGACCTGCCTCGTGCGCGCACTATGCGGCTGGTAAATTCCCGGTAAATTGCTTGAATTTAAACTTTTGTTTACTTAAGACTAATCATGGCGACAATATGCCTGCACTCCTCCTTGCCTGTACACTCTCGTGTACTTCCTTTGAGCTTCCACTGCTCAACTTGCCAGTATGCATGCTACATTCAAGCCTTTCTAGTGTTTTGAGGCCCGGTCCGGTTTGGTTTTTTGACCCTATGATGGGTAGACCATAACCATAACTGGTCTAGGACTGACCCAGATAGTGGGAGGACCCAACTGGACTGACTAATGCTGGTCTTTTGCAGTTTATAGACCAAAAAAAGACCAGTTACAAGCAGTTTTTTGTCATGAGATTTGTCATACTATACAACTTATATGTATCTCAGCAAATATTACCCAGAATGCTAACCATTTTAGAGAGGAGGATAGACATCATAATTCCCTGGCATTTGATCCAATCTTTAAGAGATTCCATCAAGATTTGACTGAGATATAACCAAAATGAAAGTGCATTGTATTAGTTTGCAGTTTGCAGCTGCAGTTTGTGGTATGTAGTTACAACTTGTCAGGGCTGTTAAATGAATGAAATATACAAGATATAAAGGGTGAGCTGATGGAGGTCTAAATAAGGTCATTGATAAATCTGAAACCCCTCATAGTGGGCTCCAGAAATAATGTGTCTAGTTTGTACTTGGTGCAGAGTTCAACAGAAGATGAGGACACAAGTCCCACAGTTGCAGAAGTGTTCAGGGTGCAAGGGTTCATTTAGGGGGCCTCAGAACATCATTCAAGATGCAACAATAGCTATGAACATAGAGTTGCTGGAATATGATGTGTGCACAATGTAATAATGAAGAAATAAAGGTTTGCACAGTGGTGCAAAAGTGCACAATGTAAAGGAGTAGAAAAGTGCAATGCAGTAAAATGTGTGACAAGAGCACAAAAATGCACAAAGATGATAGACAATTAGTGTTTAAAGTTCTGGTTGGATTGTTGAATTAAATCTGCACATGTGGCACCTATTCTGTGCCTCAGTGTAAGAACCCTTAAAACACACATATACATAAATACATGTATACAAATATGTCATAATGACATGTGGACAGGAACCATGTGGTACACTGCCCTTTTCTCCACCCCACTGAGTCTCATGTGACCTGAGCCTCATGTGACCATGTAGGCTCTCTAGGTATATAAGTATGCTGTACCTCTACCTAGCAATATAGAGTTTTGGGTGGACCAAAAATATGACTGCAACCCAACTGAACCCAACTGTATGCAACCAGACCATTGGTTGCGGTTGCCCTGTTTCAAGGTCAGTTTGGTTGCCAGTTGCCTCACTTCAGAAATATTTTGAAAATCATCATATAACTGGTTGCAATCAGTTGCAACTGGTTTTTTATAGTATATATAATATTTTACATATATACCAATACTTACATAAGAAAGCAAGATAAAATAACTAAAGAAAGTACTAATTAATAGTATTTATACTAAATTTATGCTCAGTGGGACAAGCCAGGGAAAAAAGTAGTTGTTTGCTGGGTGCTGATATACCCTGTGGATGTGCACAGACCATGTGGTCATGTGCTCCTGAAAAAAAAAGAAAAGTAGCAGCATTGCCAGATGACTCCCATGACAACAAATGACTCCCATGTGTTAGGAAACAGTCTCCTGACATGCCTATTACATAATAATATTTTTATTTTATTTTATTTTATTTTATTTCACCAAAGTATGCTACCAAATGCCTATACACACTTTATTTGTCAGCGTGGAAATTTTCTATTTACACGCATCAATATGTACGTGCATGTACACATGCATGGTAGCAACATAGTACAATATCTGTAACATAGTATATAACCTTAAAATAAATACTAGGGGACCTCAGTTGAGTTCTCTTAGGTATTCCATCCACATTAGTGGTGCGAAATGCCTATTTCAGCCAACTAATCTATTTTTAACCCATCACACCAAATCCATCAAACCCCCCATCACACGTGCGTGCCCCGCTGCCTTCTTGTAGGAGAGCCCACATGGTCCAGCTAGCAGAACAGTGGGTGTTGCCCTAACAGAAGAACTCAACTGCCCCATCAGTGCACCTTCTCTTACACGTGCATATGTCATTGTCTCAGCATGCCACAACCACTTACTCATCATTTCAGCAAGAGCCAGAATTAATTGTATATACATATTTATCTTGCTTTTGTAAGCCAATGCCAGGCCTCGCCTTACATTGCGATGGCCAGTGATCAAAAGGCAGCACTCATCATTAGGACAGCGCAACCAGACAACTGATGGGTTCTGGTTTAGCCGAGATTTACATTACTCAATTTGGATGACTATTTTAGGTAGTTACTAGCCAAATTCAGTAATAGCCCCAAGATCAGGCACTGTTGGAAGGGTTATTGATCCGAAGTGCCCAGTAGCCGAAATCATGTGTTTTGCCATGTTTGGTACCCAAATAGCCAGGTCATGTGACTCGAAATGTTGCGAAAAAATTCTGAAGCTGAAATCTTGACTCAGCCTAAGAAGTGACTCATCACAGCTTACATCATTATGACAGAACAAGCAACTTTGAATCCTGGTCACAATCCTGTTCCCACGCCAGCTGTAGAAGCCAAAATTGGTGCTCTTACAGCACAAATGTCCCAATTAGTGTCAGTATTAGCAGCATCCCAGCCCAAACAAGCAGAAACAAAAGCAGAGACAGTAGAAGATAAAGATGATGAGATGGAGGAGATGGTGGAGTGGATGTCTCAGGAGGATGTGCATGCAGAGGAGAGATCTGACAGTGGAAAAATGTGTTTGCCTAAATATGTGCCCCCACAAATATTTCACGGTACCATGGAGAACACAAAATCATTTATCACCTCTATAGTATTGTATATTCATGGGAGAAAGCCCAAATTTCATATGACTGAGTCTAGGATTATGTTTGCTCTCTCATACATTCAGGGAGGGAAAGCACAGTTCTGGAGAAACAAAGCCATTAATTAAATTGTTACAGGATATAAACTGTTTGCAACCTTCAGGGAATTTTTGGAGAGATTGGAGGCACAGTTTGGAGACCCTAATCCAAAGGCGACAGCGAATGCAAAATTAAAACCATGCGCCAAGGTTCTCTGACAGCAGACAAATTTATTTTGCAGTTCAAGGCAGAAGCATCACAGACTGATATGGGAGAAGCTGCATTGGTAGAATTTTTGAAGGCAGGATTAAATCCCTCATTATTCAAGTCTATCTATTGACTACCTTCTATGCTGGAGAGGTTGGATAAGTGGTATGATTGGG
The DNA here is from genome assembly GCA_029959215.1 of Tricholoma bakamatsutake. Lineage (NCBI taxonomy): Eukaryota > Fungi > Basidiomycota > Agaricomycetes > Agaricales > Tricholomataceae > Tricholoma > Tricholoma bakamatsutake. Next base: position 533,527 of record CP114860.1, read on the forward strand.
CAATGCATCTTGATTGGCAATATCAACAGGAACAGGCGGAGTCGAAATTGATGTATGGGAATGCCAGATTTTGAAAGTCATCAGGAGGAAAGTCCGAGAAAGGAAGGACACCTCAGGTACAAACTCCGAGAGCACAGCCACCAGCCATGGCAGTGACACCTATTGTTAAGGAGTCAGCAGAATTGGCAGATGCAATGGATGTTGATCAAGCAGGAAGATGAGCTCCAATTAAATGTTTTAATTGTGGGGCATTAGGGCATATTGCTCAGAATTGTAGGCAGAAAAGGAAGATTAGAAAAGTGACAATCAAGGAAGTGAAGTTGGAGGAAGATAAGCAGAAGAATTTTGTGGAAGAGTCCCAGTGAAGGTTTCCCCATTAGTGACCCAGAATCAATATAATGTATTAGTATCTGAGGAAACCCAAAGTGAACCTGAAAGAGAAATTGAGGAGTATGACCATCATCACTTGTGTGACAAAGAAAAATGCTTAGCCTTATTTCTGACGACCCCTAAATTCTTTATTCGCTCTGCGGAGATAGAACCCAAAATCAGCCTGACAGTAGGATTGAAGACAGTGGAGACAAATGCAGCAATTAATGTGGAGGCATTGCTTGACAGTGGTGCTACCAGATTATTCATTAATCGATCCTTAATTATCAGAAATGGTATTTGCACACATAAACTGCCACAACCTATAATGGTGTACAATATTGACAGTATGATTAATCATGGAGGAACTATTAAGGAGGAGGTGATGATGATACTGAAGTATCAGGATCATCAGAAACAAGCTGTATTTGAGGTGTGCAACCTTGGGAAAACCAATCTGATAATTGGATGTCCATGGTTATGAAAGCATAACCCGGAAATTGATTGGAAAACTGGGAAAGTACACATGACTCATTGTCCTAAAGAATGTAATGTATATGGGATGAAAGTAAAAAAGGAGAAGAAGGAAAAGAAAGAAAAAGAACATCCGAGGAAGTATTCTGTTACAATGGAGGAAGTAGAAGATGAGGATATGCCAAACAGGGAAGTTCCAGTCATGACCAGTAAGGAAGAACAGAAGCAGACCTTTAGGGAAATTCATGGAGGACAGTCATGGAATAAAAATGCTGTGAAAGTGGAGAAGCCAGTGGAGGAGTGGGTGCTGAAAGCCTACCATAAATATTTGTCAGTTTTTCAGAAGAAGGAATCAGAGTGTATGCCAGTGTGAAAGCCATGGGATCATGCAATCGAGATGAAGCTGGGATTTGTGCTGAAGAAGTCAAAAGTCTACCTGTTATCTCCAAAGGAACAAGAAGAAGTGGATGCATTCCTTAATGAACAATTGCGCAAGGGATACATATGACCTTCGAAATCACTGCAAACATCACCAGTATTCTTTGTACCAAAAAAAGATCAGAGGAAGAGGATGTGTACAGATTATAGGTATTTGAATGAGTGGACAGTGAAGAATGTGTACCCTTTGCCATTGATCTCAGAGATCATTGACAAGGTGGGAAAGGCCAAAGTCTTTACAAAATTGGATTTATGCTGGGGGTACAACAATGTACAAATAGAGAAAGGAGATGAGTGGAAGGCAGCATTTGCCATGCATCGAGGATCCTTCGAGCCACTAGTCATGTTTTTTGGGATGACCAATAGTCCCCCAACTTTCCAAAATATGATGAACAACATTTTCAGGGATGTGATAGACAAAGGCGTGGTGATAATATTTATTGACAACATTTTGATATTCATGGAGGATGAAGAAAATCATGAGGCAATAGTGCAGGAAGTGTTGAGGAGATTGGCAGAGAATAATCTATTTGTTAAACCGGAGAACTGTGTGTTTGGGGCAAGCAAGATTGAGTTCTTGGGATTAAAGATTGGTCCTGATGGAATCAAGATGGATCCTATCAAGGTACAGGCAATTGTTGATTGGCCCATGCCTACCCATATCAAGGAAGTTCAGGCTTTCTTGGGACTCACCAATTTTTATCATTGCTTTGTTCATAATTTTTCTAAAATTGCTGTACCCTTACACAATCTTACATAAAAGGGAGTAGTGTCAAGATGGGGAGAACAGCAGCAGACAGCATTTGAGGAGTTGAAGAGGAAGTTTGTGGAAGAGCCAATATTGGTCTCAGTAGAATTCACATGTCCCTTACGAGTGGAAACAGATGTAGATAATCTGACTTTGCTACTGGAGCAGTATTATCAATGCTATGTGAAGATGACAAATGGCATCCATGTGCATATTTGTCTTGAGGGTTAAATGATGTGGAGAGAAATTATGATGTGCATAATAAAGAGATGTTAGGAATAATATGAGCAATCGAAGCATGGAGACAGTATTTGGAGGGATGTATGCATCAGATCAAAATCTGGATGGGCCATCAAAATCTGCAGTACTTCTGAAGATGTCCGCTAAAAAGCTTAACCGTTGACAAGCACATTGGGCATTATTCCTATTGTGTTTTAATTTTCACTTGGTCTACAAAGCAGGAAGCTTGATGAGGAAAGCTGATGCATTATCCAGATGTACAGATCATAAAAGGGGAGTGGACGAGGACAATAAAAATATTACCCTACTCAAACCTGAATACTTTTGTATTTGTGTTATGCATCAAGGATATTTATTGGTGGATAGCTCAGAGATAGAAATGTTGTCTAAAATTAGGCACTGTTCAGAGATGGATGATGAAGTAGTGGAAGCTGTGAAAGCTTTGACAGGAGAGAAGAAAGGTAATATTAAAGGAGATGAATGGGTTGAAGAACAAGGGTTAGTGTTGGATGGATGTGATATGTGCATGAGGGGGAAGAAATTTCCAAACAAGCCTGCTGGGAAATTAATGCTGAACCCTATACCTAAAGCGCCATGGTGAGACATATCTGTAGACTTTATCACAGGATTACCTGAAGCTCAAGGATACAATGCAATATTTGTAGTATGTGACTGCTTCACAAAGAAGGTCCATATCATTCCTACTACTGCAGAAACCTCATCGTTGGGCTTGGCATGCCTCTATCTAAATCAGGTATGGCAGTTACATAGATTACCTGATATGGTTATCTCTGATCGTGGATCACAATTTGCCTCTGCCTGTATGCTAGAGTCATGTGATCCAGCTATTCAGGTACCAAACATGGCAAAACATGTGATTTCAGCTATTTGTCAACACTTGGGCACTTTGGATCAATAACCCTTCCAACAGTGCCTGATCTTGGGGTTATTACTGAATTCAGCTAGTAACTATCTAAAATAGTCATCCAAATAGAGTAACATAAATCTCAACTACACCAGATCCAATCAGTTGTCTGGTTCCAGCTGTCCTAATGATGAGCGCTGCCTCTCGATCACTGGCGGTCACAATGTAAGGTGAGGCCTGGCATTGGCTTACAAAAGCAAAGGTAAATACATATATACAATTAATTCCGGCTCTTGCCGAAATGATGAGTAAGTGGTTGTGGTGTGCTGAAGCAATGACATATGCATGTGTAAGAGAAGGTGCACTGATGGGGTAGTTGAGTTCTTCTGTTAGGGCAACACCCACCGTTCTGCTAGCTGGACCATGTCTCCTACAAGAAGGTGGCAGGGTGCATGCACGTGATGGGGGGTTTTGATGGTTTTGATGTGACAGGTTAAAAATAGATCAGTTGGCTGAAAAAGGCATTTCACACCACAGATGTGGATGGAATACCTAAGAGAACTCAACTGAGGTCCCCCAGTATATATTTTAAGTTTATATACTATGTTACATATATTGTACTATGTTGCTACCGATGCGCACGTACATGCGCATACATATTGATGTGTGTAAATACAAAATTCCCACACTGACAAATAAATCATTTATAGGCATTTGGTAGCATATTTTGATGTAATAAAATAAAATAAAATAAAAATATAATATTGTTATGTAATAAGCATGTCAGGAGACTGTTTCCTAACAATCTCTGAACATTGTCTAATTTTAGACAACATTTCTGTCTCTGAGCTATCCACAAATAGATGCCCTTGATGCATAGCACAAATACAAAAGTATTCAGGTTTGAGTAGGGTAATATTTTTATTGTCCTCGTCCACCCCCCTTTTGTGATCTGCACATCAGGATAATGCATCTGCTTTCTGCATCAAGCTTCCTGCTTTGTGGACCAAGTGAAAATTAAAATGTGATAGGAATAATGCCCAACATGCTTGCTGACGGTTAAGCTTTTTAGCAGACATGAATTATTACAGATTTCGATCTGATGCATACATCCCTCCAAATAATGTCTCCACGCTTCCAATGCTCATGTTATTGTTATGGTCAATAGCTCTTCTATATCAATTTGTGTGGTCAGAGTTTGCTGCTACTCATAAGCGATAGTTGAGAGAGACTGTCTTAGATCTCATAGCAGAGAGTAAAAGATGACCAAATCCAGCTTGACTGGTCTTTCCATTGCAGTTTAAGTAATACAAGCATGAGATCATAAGTACATATATAGATGAGCTGCATATAGTGAGATAACAAAGACAATAAGAGCATCCCATGACTACTACAATAATGCAAGAAGGTGGTGGGGTGAGATTAGAAATGCGTGGATGAAACGCCAGTCAAGACAATAAAGAAGCAAAGTGAGCATGTACTAAACAATAAAGGAGAGAACAATAATGTGAGATATCAGTGAAGAACAATAGAGATCATGAGAAAATTGAGTTCCTTCCCTCCCCTGTCATATCAGCACCTATCTTTGTAACATTAGCTCCTCCCCAAGATTTCAAGTTCCATCCAAAATTAAGGTTGAATAATTCGCATTGGATCAAACCCCATTCCTCAATCTTCATCGGTCATCATGGTGAAGGTGCTGATCATTGTTGTTGTGCATGCCCCATGTGAGTATACTGTGGTGGGCAGCTTGACTTCTTCTACGCACCCGCTGGCGAATCACATGGAAGTGCTGGTTAAGAATGTAGTGGTGTGGGGGAGTGGGGTGGAGCTCAGGATTCTAAATGAGATGAACAGATAATAAATGAGCATGATGAAAATGGCGGTGCCAAATATGGCACCGAGGGAGATGATGAGGTGAAAATTGGTGATCATGATGGTATTGGTTTAAGTCGTGTGGTGACGGGGTGGGTCATCACATGTTGGGTTTCTGGGGCATAGTAGTGCGAATGTCCTGGCCGCCAAACTCGACAGTGAGGGCATTGGTATCATGGGCAATGTGATGAGAAGTGCCCAATCTGGGCACAGGTAAAACACACAGAATTCTGCATCCATCTTGGTGCAGAAGGGTGATTGGGCATGGGTGGCCTCGGGTAGGCTGTCAGTGCGCGTGGTGGTGGTGGTGGTGACTCTAGTGCCATGGCGAATTGTTCTTCCTTGTCATTATCAGAGATACTCTCAACAATAAATACCTGGTGGGGAGTAGGTACCCGTTCTCTGGGTCTATAGCATCTCGCTTGTTCATCTAGATCCCTGATGAGGGGGAGTAGGTTGAGGTGGTATGCTTCCTGTGAAAGGCATTGAAATACCTGCTCTAGAGCGGAGATGGCTCGATAGGTCTCAAATAAGTTTTGGACAGTTCTGTTGAGCAAGGCTCGGTCACAGGTCATGAAGAGCAATCTTTCCTTGTTTCAAGAGTCGTCCAGGTCTCGGACATATTCCAGGATTGCATCAAAGGTTCGTACTGGATCAGGGTCAGGGGTGATGCTCATGATGAAATGTAGAGGGCGACTCATGTTTAAAGAAAGTTGTGGGTGGATTTGTATTCCCCCAAGACCTCTGAGGGGTTCTTTAAGTGTGTTTCTGGCTCCCAGGTGCTTTTGGCTGTGCCATAGCCTTTCCACTTTACCAAGAATTGGGTTCCTCGGCCCCTTTTCCTGTGAGCCAAAATTGCCTCGGCCTTGTGTTTTAATTCTCCCTCAATCAGTTTTGGTGGTGGAGGGAGAAGGTTGGGTCCATGTGTCTAATTCTCCTTGAAACATGAGAGAAGCGAGGCATGGAAGACTGGATGGATTCTCCACTGTGAAGGAAGTTTAAACTCGTAAGCATGGGAAGAAATCACCCAGGTGATAGGGAATGGCCCCTCTTGCTTCAGGGCAAGTTTTCTAGTCGGGTATCCCAGCTTCAGATTTCTGGAGTCCAACCAAACCCTTTCTCCCATGACGAATGGGCGGAAGTGTCGACTGGTTCACCCAATCATGACTTGTCGGGACAGTTCATGCACTGCTAGGGCTTCCCATTGTGCATTCCCTGGTTTGGCTATCTTTTGCTCAGTGGCCGGCATGTTCATTTTCTCATATGTTGTTGGGATGGCTTTGGGGTGGGTTCCCATCATTATGTAAAAAGGGGTATTTTTGATCGCTGAATGATGCTTCTGATTGTGGGTGAATTCAGTGGTGGTAAGGTGTTTCTTCCATTGTGAGGGTTTATTTGCACAAAAGATCTGGAGGTAGATTTCCAGTTCCTGATTGACCCATTCCATTTCCCCATCGGTTTGTGGGTGATAAGCTGTGCTCATGGCCAGTTTGACACCCAGTAGCCTCCCCAGCTCTCAGAACATATTAGAAGCAAATCTAGGGTCACGATCAGATATGATCTTATCAGGCAAACCAAATCTTTGGAATACATTGTGGAGGTAGAGGTCCACTGCCCCTAGTGCATCGATAGTTTTGTCGCAAGAAATAAAAATTACCCCTTTAGTAAATCCATGGTCTACCATGACCATGATGCTGTTAGATCTGTCATTAGCCAGTAAGTCAGTGATGAAGTCCATCATCATCAATGCGAATGGTCACGTCACTTCAGATTTAATCGGGAGTAGTGGGGGTGTCATAGGGTGAGTGTTGACTTTCATTTGTTAACAGGTGGTGCACCTGTCAACATAGTTCCTGATGAAAATAGTCATTCCAGGCCACCAGTAGTCTCTATGGACCAACTCCAGTGTTTGGAATCAGCCAAGGTGCCTGGTAAGTAAATTATCGTGGTATTTTTCCATGATCCTTCTCCACAGATCTTTGTCATTTGGGACACAACATTGGTCTTTGAAGAAGACTGTCCCATCATCTTCTATCCTCCAGTGTTCTACTGCTGACTTAATCAATGGCATTCCTCCTTCTTTGATGGCCCTTACTATCTCCTTTAGTAGGTCATCTCCCATCATTCTTTCCGCTAATAAATCCTTCAGTTTCATGTTGATCATCCGTGTTAAAATCTCATCTTTGAGTAGTGTGACATCATCATTGTCATTATCAATTTCGGGTACATGATCTCCCCGTCATGATAGTGCATCGGATTGTACCATCATAATATTCCCCAGCACGTGTACCAGTTGCAGGTTGAATTGTGACAGGAATAGACTCCATCTGGCTTGCCGTCAGTTTAGTTTCCATGCTGTCCTGAAGAACATCAGGTTCTTATGGTCGGATAAGATGGTAGTCGGGTGCTCAGATCCCTGGAGATAGTGCCTCCAGGTTTCCAGGGCCCATATTATCCCCAGCAGTTCACAATTGTAAATCTCATAATTCCATTCAGTGGCAGTGAGCAAGTGAGAAATATAGCTGCAGGGGTATCAATCCCCATTAGTATCAGTCTGTTTTAGGATGGCTCCAGTTGCGTATTTTGATGCATCACTTTCTACCACAAATGGTTTTTTCGTGTCTGGCATGAGTAAAACCCGTGCTTCGGAGAATTTTCGTTTTAGGGTTTTGAATGCGCTCTGGCATTCGTCTGTCCAGTTGAAGAATTGGTCCTTCTTTGTCAGGTCATTCAGTGGCTTCGTGATCGCAACGAAGTTGCCGATGAATCTTTGATAAAAGTTACTGAAGCCTAGAAATGATCTGACCCCTTTGACATTGGTCAGGGATGGCCAGTCCCTAATTCCACTAAGCTTAGTTGGGTCCATAGCCAGTTGATTTGGCCTCAGGATCAATCCGAGGAATTCAACTTCTTGTACGTTGAATTTGGATTTTTCGGGTTTTAGGAAGAGATCATTCTCTCTCAATCTTGCCAGAACCCTTTTTGTCCTTTCCTTGTGTACCTTTCGATCCTTCAAGAAGATCAAGATGTTGTCCATGTAGATTACCAGCCACCCCTCATTTAGCATGTTGCGGAAGGTGTTGTTCATCATGGCCTGGAAGGTGGCTGGAGAATTGCAGAGCCCAAATAACATGACCTTGGGCTCAAACTTGAACGTGGCTTTCCATTCATCCCCCTTCTTAATCCTGACATTGTGGTATCCCCACCTGATATCCAGTTTTGTGAACCACTTAGCCCCTTTCAGTTTATCAAGCAGATCGCCAATCAGTGGAAGGGGGTAGGAATTTTTGATGGTTCCTTCATTTAGATACCAGTAGTCTTGGCAGGGTCATAGTGCATCAGAGTCCTTTTTTGCGATGAAAAAGAATGGGGATGCCATGGGTGATTTGGAGGGTGATGATACTCGACCTGGAAACCTAGCAAAAACCTGTTAAAAGCCTTTTGTAGTATAACTCAGGCTAGAGAAAGGGTGCGAATCAGTACTAAATATCACCGCTAATACCAAAACATTGTTTTAGTGATGCGAAATGGTAAGGATGTGACAAATAGCCTTTTTAAAGTGTACGAAGATGTTCAAAATTGGTTCAAAGACATGCAAAGTAGTTCAAAATAAATTTGAATGGGTTCGAGGTTGTTCAGGTGAGTTCAAGGGGGTTCGAAGGTATGAGCTGGGTTTTTAGTGACAATAGGCGATGATGAGTTGAGAATGAATACGAAAGTTCGAGGAAGTTTGTGATATTTTGCAGAACTTCAGAGATACAACGCGAGGTAAGACTCAAGAGAACTGCTCTTAAATCCAACTATAGTGGAGAGGGTAACTGGTTCTCTGTTTTTCCAAGTGACTAGTACAAGTTTATATACAGTTTTGAAGAGACAGTACTGAAAAGGGAAGTAAAACATGTGTAAAACATGTAGGGTGTAGCACAGGTGACACCATGGGTTTCACTGGCAATACCACACCTGTCACCTGTGACACCATACCTGTACAAACACCATACCTGCAGGTACAGGTTATAAGCACAGGTTTTGTATGGTGTTTAAAAACTACAGTGGCACTTGAATAAACTATGTGTAGCTAAGACAAAGATGAGAAACAGCTATAGTAGAAAATTATTTAACTCTCTTATACTGCTTCAACACTTGAATCCACATATAAATTATGATATAGTGTTCAATTCTTTCACCAATCACCTGTCAGACTTATCCATCATAAAGAATGCAAAGAAACTTGTAATTCACTGTATTTAATGTGGGCATAGTAATTTTTGGCACAAAAGGAACTTTAAGAATGAACACTCCAGATAACCATGCAAAATAACATCCACTTTACTTAATTAGATTATTGTATGTCATAAAATACTACAGCACCAGTCAGATACATGTTTTTCACAGAGTATAACAACAAATGGATTCTCATAAAAGTTGATAAAAATGCTGTCAACTCATAGCCAAAGAGCTTAGAAGAATTGAACATGATATGAGATGCATCACAACTCAAACCTGTCACAACCTGCAACACCATGAGTACAGGTGTGGTGTTGCTACAGGTACAGATATACCAACCCATACCTGCACCTGTGCTACCTGCAGGCAAAATACCACAGGTTAACCTGTACCTGTGCTACACCCTAAAAACATGAGGCAATATATCATACAATGAGGACTTTGTAGATCAAAAATAAATGAGAAATGATAAATAATTGAAACATATGTGTCCCCATATGGTAAAAGTACTTATCTTTTGCTGCAATATATCATTGAAACATAAAAAATGCTATTATCACATCCTAATTCTTTTATAGTCTCTCCTTGTGTCCGGTAGTGCTTGATATGCAACGGAATAACCTGTTCCAGTTGTGCAGCATGTATTGAAAGTGTTTCATGACAGCTATATGGCGGCCAAAGTCGTTCGAAATACTGCGAAGTCACTCAAAGTGTCGCGAAATTGTTCAAAGTTGTTCAAAGTGTTTCGAAGTCATCCGAAATAGTGCAAAATAGTGCGAAATAGATTTGACGTCAATTTCGTGGCATTTGTAGTGATTTGGAATGTCTGTCATAATGTCTTGATATGAGTGACACTGTTCTCCAGACCTTAAAGCATGTAGTGGACCTATCATCCTCCCCCTTACTGAATTCCTAACTGTCCCAGTTAGCTGTTCAAAGTCACGTGCAAAATGCGTGATCTGGGTGAGGAAATTAGCGAGGTTCAATATATTCCTCGTTCTTCCATGTCACCTCCTACATTCATCAACTCTTACTTCTATAATGTCTCTCCTCATCGAACTCAATGCCGAAGTTCTCGAATATGCAAAATCGATGCCTGAGCATGGCATCACCGAGGACTCGGATTTTGAACTGTGGGGGAAGGGCTTTTGTGTGAAAATGGTATGTCTGTCACTGATCCATTCATAGTTAAAGATGCTAAAATGTTTCATGTAGGCAGAATACAATGAACTCGCCAAAGATCTTGGCGAAGAATGCAACGTGGCTGTTCAAAAGCTCGTGGACAAAGTATTCGAGCTGTATAAACTGATTGCGTGACACGAATGGATTTCGTGGGGTGGAGAGCTATTGTTCATAGATTTAGCTGAGGAGATAGAATGCAGAAGAAGGGAGGAGGAAGAAAAACGGGCTAGAGAGGAACAGGAGGAGGCAAAGAGGGCGGAAATCGAGGGTTGGAGGAGGGCCTTGGCAGACACTTGAAACATAGCTCTTGCTGTGTTTCATGTGAAGACAATTTTGAAGGAGGATTTGAAAAGGCAGAGTGTGAGGTTCAAGGCTGAATTAAAGGTGATCGAAAGGGCAGAGGGAAGTGGGGACAATGAAAATGAGGAGGAAGATGAGCTGCCTGTGGTGAGGGTGGCAAAGCAAAAGGAGGCCGAGGTCAAGAGCAAAGAGGATGAGGAAGAGGAGGTCAAGGGGGTAGAGGTGGCAAAGTGGGTACAAGTCGAAACGAGCATGTTGCTCAATTTTGAAGGTCCAGTAAGTGTTTTCTCTTATGTTCAAAGATTTTTCATGCAGCTAATCACTTTCATAGTGCGATCGGTGTGCTGGGTTCAAGTCCCAGCCACGGTGTGTTGTTAGGAAGGGCACCACAAAATGTTTGAAATGCACCCAGGAGGCACAAGGCTGTTACTGGGCAAAGTTGTCCAGGCAAGGCCTTTGAAAAGGTGAAGCAAAGAAGTTTGTCAGTGCAAAACGAGATTTGCACCCCAGACAAGGTACAAAAAATATTTGAGAGTATTTTGAAAGGCCTACTAACTGGTTTTCAAACTTTGTAGTGCATCGAATTCGTGTCATTGGCCCTTTCGAAGATGGCGAGCAAGTCACAGGGCCATCCAAGCCATCAACACCCAAATTGAAACAGAAAAGGTGATCATTGAAGGGCAAGGTGAGGGAGGTACAAGTTGTTGAAGGGGTCAAAGTGGTTGATAATGCGTGACTTGTGCACCATAGCTTGATCACTGCAAAATTGGCACAGAAAAAATTCGAGATGGAGGTATTGGGGATGGAGGTAGAGGCATTGGAGGAGATGTTGGAAGAGTAGAACTTTTTGTTTCTGTTGCTCTATTTTAAATTATCTTTACATGTCTTTTTAAAAAGTAAGGTGAAGAAGAAATGAAGATATAATGAAAAAAAAAATGACTTTTAGAGTAGTTTATCATAGCTGAAAAACCCTTTGGAGTTTTCATGACCATGCTATGATGTGATATCACGACTTGTATCATACACTATAGGCAATCAGAATCTTTGTAAGTAATTGCCAAAAAGAAAAGGGAGGATAATTATTTGTTTTCAATGTCCTGAACATCTTCGAAGGTATCTTCGTCAAAGTTCGAACTTGTTTGAAGTTGTTCGGGGCACTTGGAGTCGATATAGAGAAATTTCGATGGTAGGTAAATTGATTTTCAAGCTAGGTATGGTAGCAGACGAAATGCGGCAATAGGTCTATGTAGTACTGACCCATCGAGTTCACAGAGAATATAAGCCCCCCCGTAATTTCGTTCGATAACAATAAAAGGGCCAACATATCGGGATTTCATCATGCAATTGAGGGACTTCTCGATTTGCATGTTTCGAAGTAGCACTCAATCTCCTTTTGCAAAGTTGCAGTCATGCATCGTATGTTCATGAGCAAGTTCAAAGTGCTTCACAGCTTCGATTTGGAATGCATAGACCTTTGAATATAACAGTTCGAGGTCATTAGATCATTTTTGTAGCGCTATGGCTCATCGAGCTATAAGATCGGTTGTCAATAAAATTGAATTGGGTGGCAGTTGTAAGTATGTTGCTTCAAAGATGTCGAGGGGTATTAGAGGATGTGTTCCTGTAACTGCAAAGTAAGGAGAACAACCCATGCATTTAGGAACCATGACTCATTCTGCCCAAAATACTGAGTGCGCCCCTGCTGACCATTTCGCTTGTTCTCTATCGACAGCTTTAAATAATGATTGTCAAACATCGAAATGGGCTCATTCAATGAGTCCGTTGGCGCGCGAATTATAACCACTAATTCGAATATGGTTAATATGATATCGCTTTGCAAGATATTCCATGGCTGTGATTAATGCAGCGCCATTGTCAGTTATGATTTCGTATAGCGAGCCCCATCAACAAATAATGTCTTTGAAGATCCAATCGCCCAGAGACATGGCATTTTCGCATCGAAGTTTTTGCCATTCTGGATAGGTCATTAGTGAGCATCGCCCTTGTACGATGTATTTAAATCCGTTCGAAGGCGGCATTTGCATTGTGTCGATATAGACTTTGCCGAAAAGGGGTGCTGGAGTGGCGACTGTGGGCGGAATTAGAACATTTCGCAGTTGTCAAATTTGGCATAGGTGGCAGGTTTGAATATACCATGTGATGTCAGATTTCATGTTCAGCCACCAAAATCGAAGGGCGATAACTGATTTAGTAGTGAAAACCATTTTGTGTCTGATGTCATCGTGAGCTGCACAAATGATTTTGAGATGACATTCTGGAGGAGTGATGATTTTGTGAGCTCCTTGGAAATCTTTTCTCCATAGTTTGCCCAAGTCTAAAAAGAATTTGGTGCAATATTCTGCATCTGATAGATCAGGGGGTCGCACCAAGTCATGTAACCATTTTCGAACATAAAGTAACCTCTCGTCGTTTGTTTTTGCATTATTCGATTGTGGGACATCGTTATAGGTGAGATCCTCCCCCTTACTGAGATTCAAAGAGAGGGAGAAGGTCAAAATTTGATGCGAAGTAAATGGTCGGGTTGTAATAGGATTTATTTGATGTATGAAACTGTGAAGGCAGTCGATCCAGTCTCCAAAATTATCTTCATTGTCGAGTTGAACATCTTCGTCTTGTGGGGGGCATCTCGAAAGTCCATCAGGACCATGGTGTGTCCCTGCGATGTGGACTAATGTAAAATGAAAGGTTAGGATGGATACAATCCATCGATTGATGCTAGTGCTAGGTGCGATATCAGGATTCAAGAGCATGCCTTTAATATATTGTGCATCAACTTTGACGATAAGCCTTCAAACTCCTATTATGTATAATCGTAGTGCTCCGAGAGCGCGATATAGACTGTAAAGTTCGAGTTTTGGCTGCGAAAATTGGGATTCATGGTCGTTAAGTGTAATCGATCCGAATTGACTATAATATCATTTTTGAGGGTTTTTGGGATCGCATTGAGTGAGAAAGAAACCAATAGCGATGTTTGAAGTGTCGACTGATAGGATTACCAGGGCTGAAGATGAGTAATTGATAGCTCGAATTGCTGGGGAATTGATTAGAGCTGCTTTCAAATCTTCTTGGGCTGCTATTTGTTCCGCTCCAAATTTGAAAGGTACATCTTTTCAAGTGAGTTGGATCAGTGCTGCAGCTCATTGAGCAAAATTTCGAATAAAGATATGACAAACTCCAATGGTTCCTAGGAACACTTTGACTTCAGTAAGGCTTCGACATGGTCCCCACTTGCTAACAGCTGCGATTTGAGTAGGATCGGCCATACGACCTTTGATATTGCATCGATGCCCTAAAATGATTATTTTGGGGACACAAAGATAGAGTTTTGGACCTGAAAATGTTCCTCCGCAATACTTCATGCGCTGGACTATCCAATTTAAATTTTTGAAATGCTCCCACACAAAGCATTGAATAGCTGGATTCTCGGGAATCGTTTCGTAGGATCCATTGATCATTCTATATTCCGATTTCGGACCTTCAACCAGTGTGTTGTCGATGTAAGGGATGGTGATATGAGGAATTTCGGGCTGTAGAATAAATGTCACATCGTCATGTAAGATAGGGACAGAATTTGTCCAACCCATGGGTAGGGTAATGATGTGAAGTGCTCTGAATGGTGTCTGAAATGTTGTCATATCATGAGATAATTCTGCGACTTTCCTTTCGTCGAATGCCACATAGAGATCCAACATTCCTCCACATGATTGTCCCCCAAATTGTTCTGCTAAATGTTTGGGTATCGGTATGATGCCTGAGTGCTGGATCATTACTTGGTTAAGCAGTTCAAGACTGTGGACAATTCGAAGTGATTTTGCATCCTTTTTCACAATGCAAAACCATCATGATCGGTACGAAGAGTTTGATGGTTTGTATACTCCCACTTCTACCTTCTTTTTTAGCATCTCGCATATCTGTTCATACAAACCTGGAGGTATAGGAATGTTTTGCTCAACCCATGGAGTGTGAGGAATGACAGGGAACTCTATAGGAGGAAAAAAGTCAGAGCGAAAGCTTCCTCACCCTTGTTTTGTCCATGCAAAAGCTGTTTCCTGATTTCAAATAAAATTGTGCATAAGTTTTTGTTCCTCTGGCCATAGAAAATTGCCAGGATGATTTTTGTCAATAATAGCTTTACGTTCGAGTGTATATTGCAAAGTGGGGATAAATGACAGTGGATGAGGATTTAATTTTGGCATGTTTTCGAGAGGGTCGCCAGTAATTGTTCAAATAATGCGAAATCAGTTGGGTAGCTCGGTAATAACTGGGCAAATTTTTTGTGCGACAGGTTTGTATTTCTTTTTCGAAGCCATGAAAATTGGATATGAGGAATTGATGATAGGCGTAGAAGGCATAGACGTTGCCATTGAGGTCGATAAATATGTTTTGTATTGGTGACTGGCTGTTAAATATAAATTCGCAAGGATCCAAGAATAAGAAATGGATTTTGAGGAGTTTGAGGACTCCATATCGGGAATATTCGCAGTGCATTCGATATTGATAGATAAATTAGAGGGATCGAATGAGATAATGAAAGTGCACTGGTCAATGTCCGAAATTTCGTCCTCTAGTTGCGAAAATCCTTTTGACGGTGAATAGAATGGAGAATTGTGGGGATTGTGCACAATTGTGTCAGATTAGGATCATATATTGTGATTGTCTGAGCCTCATTCCTGTAGTTTTTAATGGTGCTTTCAGTCAGCACATCGAATGGTCGACCAAGTAAGATATCATAGGCTGGGTTGTGAATTATGTGAATTTACATGAACAGCATGATACTCCCCACTTCGCAAGGCACATTTCATGCTAAACCCAAACTTTTGTCAATGCCTCCATTAGCCGATTGGAGTGGAATGTGGATTGAAGGATTGTAAGTGAGGCCAAGTTCATGGCAAATTTCTTCAGACATTGTGATAATCGAAGAACTGGGGTCTATGACACTTTTGACTGGATTCCTTCCATTGACATTCATAATAATCGACCTAATTGAATGGGATTCCTTCGCAGCGATGAAGGGTTCGGGAATATCACCAGGTCGAAGACTGTTAATATAAGTTTCAAATGGATCATCAATTATGAAAATTTCATCGTTGAGCAGATTCGTGGCATTATTTCCTTTGGACTGCTGAATTCGACATGGAGTGACCTGTTCCTTCCATTTTGTATGAACTTCGGGTGATAGAGACAGCAATTCCTTGGGTGTTAGTGTGATAATCAGAATCTTCATCAAATGAGCGAAAACATTTTCCATGATTTTATCCTTTTGAATTGGCACTTGGGTATGGTGCGAAGGACCATCTTTGCCTTTACCTTTCACAGTTGATCCAAAGTTTCATTCGTATGGTGGTAGGTATAAATTTTCTTTTGTAGCAGCGTAAGGATAAATAACAGGCTGTGAAGTTGTTTCCAAAGTTGAAGATGATGCTGAAGTCGAGGTTGGTAGGTTTGTTGCCATGGACGAGATGGATGATGCTGGTACATGTGGAGTCAATTGTTTGACTGCTGCAGTGTTTGGGGAAACTGAAGGTCGAGAGACAGGGACTGTTGGTATGCTCGAATTAGCTTTAGCAAAGGTCCTACCACTTCGCAAAGCATATATCTCTTGTTCAAGTTTTGCGATGCAATCTTTGGGTGTCGCAGATTGTTCAGAAACCTGGTAGATGCCCCTAGGTGATGTCGAAGTAGCTGTTGAGGATGCAATGTTGTACATGAGCAATGATGCAGTTGTGTTCAAAGAATTTCATTGAGTCCATTCGTCAATTCTGTCTTTGATAAAGTGACTAGGAATGTTTTAAGGGGTGAACCATCCATTCGGAAGCACAATTTTTCCTTCGTTGTTCTTTTTACACTTTCCTTCATTGATATAGGCTTGGCAAACCAAGCAGTCACTAATGAAATGACCAATGAGTCCACAAAAGACACAAGCTAAATTTTCGAGCTGGTCCAAGCAAAATCCACTGTTAGTTCAAGGAGGATTAGTGGATTTCGAACCTGCTAAAGCCGTGACGAGTGTGGTTGGAAATTTTACGAGGATCACCAATAAATCTTCTGATTTGATCTGTGTTGAAGATGTCAAAGTCAGTGCCGATGTTTCTGAAGACTGTAATGATGCCAAATTCGAGCTAATTGACCCTGCTAAAACAAATTTCACTGCTGCATGAATGTCATCAAGTGGGTAGGCATCATCTGGATAGTGGTCAGGAAATTTAAGTTCGAGTTGTCATGCAATTTGTGACCATAAACCCAGTTGAAAACCTCAAATAAATGCTCTACTTTGTTCTGTCTCCAAAATTCGGCCTTTAGAGAGTAGGAACTTTGTAATGTTGTAGAAAGACCTGTAATATAATCCTAAATCACTCGCGTTATAGATACCCATCCAAAGTTGTTTGCCAATGAGTTTGTCCATGCCTGAGATTGACCATTTTCGATCATCTTCGGAACCAGGATATAGTCTGTGAATTGCGACATGAAAATCGTGAAATGAAGTGCCAGTTTCGTATTCGGGAATTGATTCCCAGAGTTCAGACATATCAATATCGACATATTGACAGGCGTGCTTCTTCATAAGTTCAGGATCCGTAACATTACAGTCGATGAAAAGTATTTTGAGCTCGTTAAAGTATCGACGTAGCTCTCGAGGTTGAGTAGGGTCGAATTTAGGTGCTGTAGAATGTCCTCGAGCTGGAATTGTTGCTTGGGTGGCCATAGATGTACCGATTTGAGGAGTTAGAACCTGAGCGAAGGATGGTGGATGTGTCTAAGTAGCTGGAATAATGAATGATGTAGTGGAGGATGAGGAAGAAGAGGAAGATGAAGTTGTAGATGAGGAAATAGGTGAAGGAAACAGGCAACGATGTGTGGATTCGGCATCAGAGACAGGTATTAGAATATCCCCTGATTGTTCGAGAGATTCTAAGGCCTGGCGAGTCTCAATTCTAAGGTTTCGAGCTTGTGTTGGCCTAAGCCGAGAGATTTGAGGTGGATTAGGTGATGAAATGATTTAGAAACCCCTCGTGGTGGGCTCCAAAATGATGATACTCAACCTGGAAACCTAGCAAAAACCTGTTAAAAGCCTTTTGTAGGATAACTTAGGCTAGAGGAAGGGTGCGAATCAGTACTAAATATCACTGCTAATACCATTGTTTTAGTGATGCGAAATGGTAAGGATGTGACAAATAGCCTTTTTAAAGTGTACGAAGATGTTCAAAATTGGTTTGAAGACATGCGAAGTAATTCAAAATAAATTTGAATGGGTTCGAGGTTGTTCAGGTGAGTTCGAGAGGGTTCGAAGGTGTGAGCTGGGTTTTTAGTGACAATAGGCGATGACGAGTTGAGAATGAATACAAAAGTTTGAGGAAGTTCGTGATATTTTGCAGAACTTCAGAGATACGACGCGAGGTAAGACTCAAGAGAACTGCTCTTAAATCCGACTATAGTGGAGAGGGTAACTGGGTCTCTGTTTTTCCAAGTGACTAGTACAAGTTTATATACAGTTTTGAAGAGACAGTACTGAAAAGGGAAGTAAAACATGTGTAAAACATGAGGCAATATATCATACAATGAGGACTTTGTAGATCAAAAATAAATGAGAAATGATAAATAATTGAAACATATGTGTCCCCATATGGTAAAAGTACTTATCTTTTGCTGCAATATATCATTGAAACATAAAAAATGCTATTATCACATCCTAATTCTTTTGTAGTCTCTCCTTGTGTCCAGTAGTGCTTGATATGCAATGGAATAACCTGTTCCGGTTGTGCAGCATGTATTGAAAGTGTTTCACGACAGCTATATGGCGGCCAAAGTCGTTCAAAATCTGCGAAGTCGCTCAAAGTGTCGCAAAATTGTTCGAAGTCGTCCGAAATAGTGCAAAATAGTGCGAAATAGATTCGATGTCGATTTCATGGTGTTTGTAGTAATTTGGAATGTCTGTCGTAATGTCTCGATACGAGTAAAACTGTTCTCCAGACCTTAAAGCATGTAGTGGACCTATCAACGGGACGATGTACCCCTTTTTCAGGTTCTCGTCTATGAACCCGTCCAGCTTTTTCTGTTCAGCCAGGGTGATGGGGTAGACCTTACAGTCTTTCAGGATGAAGTCCGGTTTTAGCTTGATCACATGATCCCATGGTCTTGATTCGGGGAACCTTTCTGATGCTGCCTTTTCGAACATGCTTTGATACTCCTTATACTTGTCGGGGAGTAGATCATCAAGCGATTGCCCTTCCTCTTTGCCCTCACTTCCATGGGCAAGTTTCTGTGAGATAGAGGTCTTTGCTCAAATGTAGGTAGTGTTAGAATAAGCCATTCTGCCAGTTAGCTGAGATCAAGTGATGCAGGAGATCCACTGGAGCTTCTGGTAATTTGGTGGGATATAGTTGTGTTCGATCGTGAGAGGTAATTCCTCAGTTTTGAATACTCCGATCATGGGTTCCCCCTGAATGTAAGCAAAAAGCACCTCCATGTCGTTCCAATTTTCCCCAGTGCAGAGTAATACATCGATGCCCACAGTGTCTAGTACCAGTATCTGCAGGTTAATTTCAGGGTGAGTGTCCATAGCCAGGTGTGATCCACTATTATTGGGTTCATCCTCAGCACAAAGTCCTCTTGCAAGATGAACTGTCCCGAGCCTACTCTTCATGTGCTCGGCAGCGGCAAGGTGGGTTTCCCTGAAGGTCTCCCCAGCACTCCTTATAGGTAGCCTCCCGATAGTCAGGCTCAACGTTACTCTCGGTACGAGCGGCCTTTTGTCATCTATAGTGGGACTTTGCTTACTGTAGACAGCACATGCTCATTCGATCATGGTTCGGATCTTCCTAATGAGGAGTCTCTTGGTCGGCTTGTCGGTGAGAGTCCCTTTCTTCCAGTTGATGACTGGGTTGCATTTCTGGAGCCAGGAGTAGCCTAGAATTATTCTCTCCTTTCCTAGTCTGGTTATCAGCATCTTCATCTTTTCTTCTTTTCCTCCAATCTCTGTGTAGATGTAAACATAGTGGGTAATTGTCCCATTCTTGTTCAGGGTCCCATCGACATTCTTGGAGAGGATTTTCTTGGTGAGTGGGATTTTCCTTAATCTGAGTTTTTCGATGACTCAGTGATCGATAAATGTTTCTCCTGCCCCAGAGTCGATCAGGGCAGTGAGTTCAGCTTTTTTGTCTCCTAGCATGCAATTAACCGGAATGCGCATGGATTGGTGGCTTACTTGTGCTACAAATACAGTTGAGACTATCACTCTGGCGGGTTCCACTGCCGATGCAGGCTGCTGCTTTAAAAACCCTCCACCACCATCAGGTCTAAGACCTCTTCCTTCTCCTTCTCCTCTAGTTCATTAATGAAGGTACGGATCTTCTGATAGTAGTCTCTGGGTGTATTCTTCATCTCTGGCTTCTTTTCATTAGTCTTCTTTTCTTCTCTCATAGGAGGTTCTTTTCCTCCCTTGTGGTTGCTCGCTCTGTGCCCCACCTTGTGACAGATGAAGCACTTTCCTTTCTTTATACATATGTTCGAGCCTCTCTGCATAGGAGAGGCATGTCACATCAATTTCCATGGCGTTCAAGTCTTTTGAAGAGCTCCCTCCTCCCCCTCCTGCCTTGCTGTAAGTTCTGTCTTTAATTGCTTTTGCCCTCCTTAGGTGCCCCTCTGCTCTTGCCTTGTGGGTGTACCACCCCTCGATCATATCAGGTGGGTTCTCCATGCCAAACACCTTGTTGAGGACTCAACTGTTGAGTCCATCTATGAAGTATTTAATGAGGGCAGCATCTTCCTTTATCTTGGTCCGGTAGGCCAGTGTCTTAAACTGGGCAATGTATTCATCCACCCCCTTCATTCATTGTGCGAGTGCCCTGAGTTGTGTTCGGGCATTTCTTGCATCATCAATTGGCGAGAAGGTGAGTCTGACCTTTGTGACAAATTCCCGGAACTTGTCCTGGGATTTCTCCTCCACATACTTTTCTTCCAGATATGCTTGTTTCCAAGACCCTGCTGTCCCTCCATTCATGTATGACAACATGACCAAAATCTTGTGTCAGTCATCTGGAAAGGCAGCGGCATTGGCATTGACGTAGGCTCCACACTCCAAGAGGAAGAGCATTGTTTTGGAGTGATCCCTGGTGTAATTTGTGGGTGCTCACATCTTTATTTCTGCAGGTCGGGCGAGGGTTGTAGGTGGTGCAGGAATAGTGGGAGTGGCGGGTGCTGCCATCATCTTCCTTGTGCGGTATTGTTGGTAGGTTCTCATAAGAACCGTGTATTGTGGTGTGGGTGCTGCCTAGACTGAGATTATTCAGCAGAGTCAGAATAGCTTGACCTTTTGTTATGGTCAATAGCTCTTCTATATCAATTCATGTGGTCAGAGTTTGCTACTGCTTGTAAGCGATAGTTGAGAGAGACTGTCTTAGATTTCGTAGAAGAGAGTAAAAGATGACCAGGTCAAGCTGGGTTTGACTGGTCTTTCCATTGCAGTTTAAATAATACAAGCGCGAGATCATAAGTACATATATAGACGAGCCACATATAGTGAGATAACAAAGACAATAAGAGCATCCCATGACTACTACAATAATGTGAGAAGGTGGTGGGGTGAGATTAGAAATGCGTGGATGAAATGCTGGTCAAGACAATAGAGAAGCGAAGTGAGCATGTACTAAACAATAAAGGAGAGAACAATAAGGTGAGATATCGGTGAAGAACAATAGAGATCATGAGAAAATTGAGTTCCCTCCCTCCTCCGTCATATCAGCACCTATCTTCGTAACAATTATTCCCAACATCTCTTTGTCATGCACATTATAATTTCTCTCTACATTATTCAATTCTTGGGACAAATATGCACAAGGATGCCATTTGTCATCTTCACATAATATTGATAATACTGCTCCAGTAGCAAAGTCAGATGCATCTGATTCCACTCATAAGGGATGCATGAAATCTACTGGGGCTAATATTGGTTCTTCCACAAACTTCCTCTTCAACTCCTCAAATGCTGTCTGCTGTTGTTCTCCTCATCTCCACACTTTTTGCATAAGGTTGTGTAAGGGTGTGGCAATTTGGAAAAAATTATGGACAAAGCAACCATAATAATTTGCAAGCCCCAGGAAAGCCTGAACTTCCTTGATACTGGTGGGCATGGGCCAATCAACAATTGCCTGTACCTTGATAGGATCCATCTTGATTCTATCAGGACCAATCTTTAATCCCAAGAACTCGATCTCACTTGCCACAAACACACATCTCTCCAGTTTTATAAATAAATCATTCTCTGCCAATCTTTGTAGTACCTCCTGCAGTATTGCCTCATAATTTTCTTCATCCTCCGTGAATACCAAAATGTCATCAATGAATATTATTACCACACCTTTGTCTATTATATCCTTGAAAATGTTGTTCATCATATTTTGGAAAGTTGGGGGACTATTGGTCATCCCAAAAAAAATGACAAGTGGCTCAAAGGATCCTCAACATGTGGCAAATGCAGCTTTCCACTCATCTCCTTTCTTTATTCATACATTATTGTACCTCCCGCATAGATCCAATTTTGTAAAGACCTTGGCCTTTCCCACCTTGTCAATTATCTCTGAGATCAATGGCAAAGGGTACGCATTCTTCACTGTCCAATCATTCAGATACCTATAATCTGTACACATCCTCTTCCTCTGATCTGTTTTTGGTACAAAGAATACTGGTGATGTCTGCGGTGATTTCGAAGGTCATATGTATCCCTTGTGCAATTGTTCATTAAGGAATGCATCCACTTCTTCTTGTTCCTTCAGAGATAATGGATAGACTTTTGACTTCGTCGGCACAAATCCTGGCTTCATCTCAATAGCATGATCCCATGGCTTTCACACTGGCATCCGCTCCAATTCCTTCTTCTGAAAAACTGACAAATATTTATGGTAGGTTTTTGGCACCCACTCCTCCACTGGCTTCTCCACTTTCTCCACATTTTTATCCCATGACTGTCCTCCACGAATTTCCCTAAAGGTCTGCTTCTGTTCTTCTTTACTGGTCATAATTGGAACTTCCCCGTGTGGCATATTTTCATCCTCCACTTCCTCCATCATAACAGAATACTTCCTCGGACATTCTTTCTTGTTCTTTTCCTTCTTCTCCTTTTTTACTTTTCTCCCACACACATTACATTCTTTAGGACAATGAGTCATGTGTACCTTCCCAGTTTTCCAATCAATTTCCGGATTATGCTTTCATAACCATGGACATCCAATTATCAGATTGGTTTTCCCAAGGTCGCACACCTCAAATACATCTCGTTCCTGATGATCCTGATACTTCAATATCATTGTCACTTCCTCCTTAATAGTTCCTCCATGATTGATCGTACCATCAATATTATACACCATTATAGGTTGTGGCAGTTTACGCATGCGAATACCATTTCCAGTAATTAGGGATCGATTAATAAATAATCTGGTAGCACCACTGTCAAGCAATGCCTCCACATTAATTGCTGCATGTGTGTCCACTGTCTTCAATCCTACTGTCAAGCTGATTTCGGGTTCTATCTGTGCTGAGTAAATAAAAAATTTTGGGGTCTTCGGAAATAAGGCTGGGCATTTTTCTTTGTCAGATAAATGATGATGGTCATACTCTTCAATTTCTCTTTCGGGTTCACTATGACACATTTTATGAAAGAGTTTACCACTTGGAAATTATGGCATGAGCAACCACCTGACTACTTGTACATGTGTAAAATAAGGTGTCAGGCATTCATTCTTATTTCCAAAAAAAAAAATCGGAAAATTTTTGAATGTGTTCTCATCAGATATAAACCAAAAATACAAAGCCTATCAAGGTTACAATCACACTACCCATAAGCTGCACAGTTTGTATGACATCTGCTTCATTGAGAGCCATGAAGGACACACACCACCAATTTTGGACACACCATTGGATCACATTGACCTGGATCCTAAGGCCACAATCATTCCAGCTCTCACCACACCTTCTGGTAATGATGAGGATGATGTTGATGAACCTTTTACCAGCTGGGTTATGCCAGAATCACCACCCTTAGTACCTTCCCCATGTTGATCATCTCATGTACATAATTGTGCCAACAGAATGCAACCCAGCTGGCAGACCCTCACACACATGCACAGAAGTGGCAGTACAGGATGCCCAGGAGAGTGCAACCCATGTTAAGGAGTCACACTGAGCTTGTAAGGCTGCCAAACAAAACATTGGAGTGCAAGCTGACCATCCCAAAACACCCAACATTAGTAATGATGCCATCCATAATCTCCACCAAGTATTCCAGGACCTTGATCTGGGTGATCAGGCACATGAACTTTTTTCCCTGACCTCAGAGATGCATGCCCT
Organism: Tricholoma bakamatsutake; assembly: GCA_029959215.1. Taxonomy (NCBI): domain Eukaryota; kingdom Fungi; phylum Basidiomycota; class Agaricomycetes; order Agaricales; family Tricholomataceae; genus Tricholoma; species Tricholoma bakamatsutake. Next base: position 557,601 of record CP114860.1, read on the forward strand.
TGATCCAGAATCACTTCAATTTGAAGATGAACTGAAGCCCTGGGACAAAGCCAAAAATTCAGCAGATGTGGGGCACTGGGAAGCAGGATATAGGAATGAGTTGAAGTCCCTGAAGGACATGGGTGTCTACAAGCTCAGCTCATACCTTGATCAGAGGTCCCATCAGAGAAATGGATTTGAAAGGGGAAACCTGTTTTCCACATCAAGTGAGACAAAATAGGCTGGGCAGTTAGATTGAAGGTGTGCCAAGGTTTTGAACAAATCTATGGCCAGGACTACACCAAAACAACCTCACCTACTGCACGTATGGAATCTTGGTGAATGCTCCTCCACATTGCAGCCTCTTTGAAATGGTATGCACAGCAAATTGATGTAAAGATGGCATTCTTATATGGTTTACTACCTGCTGACAAGCTACACTATATGCAACAACCTTCCAGGTTTGAGGAGCCCAGGAAGGAGGACTGGGTATGGCAGTTACAACATGGCCTATACAGCATAAAACAAAGTGGCTGAATCTGGAATCAGACCCTCAACACTCAAGTGATCAAATGGAGATTTACATGATTATCTTGTGAGTCTTGCATATATTATCACCAAACTGATTTGGGGATTATCATTGCTGCTGTACATGTCAATGACTACTTGTCAATCACAGATTCCAAGAGAGAGAATGAGCATTTCAAGGACCAGATGCACAAGGTATGGACTATCTGAGTCTATCTCAGAACTGGGTACCACATAATGGGCATCACTATAACCTGGGACAGGGCTGCCTATTAGGGTAACACCCACTATCTGCTAGCTAAGACTGTGCAAGTTCTCTGAACAAGAAGGGGATGGGATGTATGCATGTGATGGGGGGACTAATGATTTTGATGTGTGGGGTTATTAATAGATGAGTTGGTTGAGAAAGGTGTTTTAGTGTAGGTGGAATTTCTAAGAGGGTCCCCTAGGTGTATATTTAAGGTTTATATATCATGTTACATATATTGTACAGTGTTGTTACTGATGCACTTGTATATGCATGTACATATTGATGCATGCGAAATAAAATTCTCATGCTATCAAAGTGTAGTGTCTTTTGGTGTAGTGTACCATAATTTGACATAATAAAATAAAATAAAATTTTATTAGATAATGGGGATGTTTGCTAACATTACCCCCCTTTTATACCTTGACTTCCAGGCAAGGAAATATTGTATCTGTCTCCTCTGTGAAATTTTGGTAAGGCCAGAAATTCATTCCCTCATATACCATTTTTACAATGTGATGTGGAGCATTTGGATTATGTTTAAAGAATTGGGTGATCACATTACATGCTCACTTACAATTCTCTTTGGGCATGAGTTATTTTCATCAGTGTAGTTCTTCCACTTTATTAAGAACTCCAATTTATTTTATTGAAGACATGAGTCTAAAACTTCTTCAACTACATATTCTGGAGCACCTTCTACAATATGGGAGGTTGCAGAGTAGTTTGTTGACCAGGAATAGTGGGCAGGTGGTAAGGGTGTAGGCAGAAAACATTAATCTTGGAATCAATTGAGGTAATTTTAGCACTACTGTCAAGAACCATTCCATCCAATCAGATTCCTGATAACTCCTGACTCTTTTCTGACTCTTTTCTGACCTTCTCCATTGGCATTCCAGCTGCAGCACTTTTTAGTCATTAGACAAGTCATCATGTGTCTTAGTAATAATTTGCTTGCTCACTTTATTTAATACAGTTTTACCAATTTTAGTCATGGACACTTACCAAGACCCATTTAGTAAACTTCTGCCTTTTCTGTTATTCTTCCGGCCCTTGTTATTTAAGTGCCCATAGTTTAGCCTTGGTCTTCAGTTTGAAAATTATATATTCGTCTACACATTGTAACTTGCTTGTGTTTAATCACCTCCAGTCTGATATCAATCCTTAATCATTCTCGACTTAATCTTGACTTAATCTCATCCTTTGACTTTTCTTGACTTCAATTCAACTCTAAAATCTCTGCTTAATCTATCCTCACCCTCCATCCAGAAACCCTCCAGAAATCTGACCTACCTCCACCCTGAAATTGGACAACTGATGAGGAGAAGGGCACAACTTCTTACAAGTTGAAGCCAAGTCCTCCCTGGCCCCATTTCACCTGGCATGCTACAGCCTGGTGGATTCTGCCCAAACCTCTGAATCCTCCAACCACTGATGACCGGGTCTGACCAGAAGTCCAGTGTTTTTCCTGACCAAGTCCTGACCTTGGTAGTAGTGACTCTGAACTCTGACAATTACCACATTAGGTGAAATTACTTTAGAGATTGCATATGGGCCAACTTGTTTCTCCATAAGTTTTCTTGAAGGTCATGAAATATTTAGATCCTTGGTACTTAGCCATAGAAAGTCACCAACTTTGTACTCTGGAGTGATGGTTTGAGTACAATCTGTGTGTTGCATCATATCATCATGTTGATAGGTCCACCTTGTGCTGTAAGCTCTGGGAACATTTCCAAATGCATTGACAGATCACCACACATGCTCCCAACTCCTACAAACTTTACAAAACTACTCCAAAGTTATTTTATAGCACTTTGAATGATTTTGAATGATTTTGAACAACTTCGAACAATTTCACAACATTTCGAGTGAATTTAAATAACTTTGCACCACCTCAAATGCCTTTGGCTGCCATATGCCTATTGCACTGCCATTCAGACACATGCAGCACACATTGTACAAGTTAGTGCATCACATATCAAGCACCACTGGACATGAGGAGACATGACAATGGGCTTTAGGACATGATTGTGGCACTTTGACATTTTGATACTATATTGGATTAATAGGACAGGTGTTTTTGATACATCGTGACCCTGTACACTTCCCTTCTTATCATCTCTCATTTACCTTATGATTTGGAAAGTTCTTTATTGTTTTATATCTTGCCTCATATTGTCCACATGTTTTATTTCCTTTTTAAGTACCATCACTTTGAAACATATATAGGCTTGTACTAGCTACTTAGAATGACAGAGAAAAGATCATCCTCTCACATCCATTGTCTGATTTAAGAGCAATTCTCTTGAGTCCAAGCTCCTCATCTTAGTCCCAAAGTTTAGCATATTACCACAAACTTCTTCAAACTTTCCATCCTAGCATCTTGAAACTATCATCTATCATCTATCGTCTCTTGAAACCTTCCCAACTTTCTATAGTCTGTCCTCAGCATCTGTTGAAACCATCCTCATTTATGCCCTTGAACCTCATCAAATATCATTGGACCTCTTCAAACTTAGTTCCCCCATCCTTGGGTAACAGTGGTGATAGCTAGTATCACCTTGCACCCTTCCTCTAACTTGCATTATACCATTCAAGACCTTTCTAGTGGGTTTTGTTTGGGTTTCCAGGTTGAGTATCATTAATGTGCTTTCATCAATGCCACCTCTGCCTCTTCCTGTACCTTTCACATCTTAGATACAAAGCTTTCTGCTTACTGTACCTTAATTTCCCTTCAGAATTCTATTCCCATATGGGGATAATACCCATAATTAGTGAAGAAGGGTGACATGTGAGTAGCCAAATGGAATTTGTTATTGTGGGAAAATTTGGCAATTGCCAACCATTTGGGCCAGTCAGTTTGTCAGTAGTTGACAAACATACATAGGTACTGCTCCAACTCCTGGTTCATTCTCTCTGTCTGCCCATCTGTTTGTGGGTGATATGCCATAGATAATTTAGTTTGAATTCCCAATATGTTGTTCAATTCCCTCATAAATGCAGAAGCAAATTGTGGTCCATGATCAGAGATAATAGTGATTTAGATAGGGGCATGCCAAGCCTAATGATGAGGTTTCTGTAGTAGTAGGAGTAATATGGACCTCCTTTGTGAAGTAGTCACATACTATGAATATTGCATTGTATTCCTGAGCTTTGGGTAATCCAGTGATAAAGTCCACAAATATATTTCTCCATGGTGCTTTAGGTATAGGGTTCAGCATTAATTTCCCTGCAGGTTTTTCTGGAAATTTCTTTCTCCTCACGCACATATCCCAACACATATTTTGAAATTCTGGGCCACCAATAGTTTCTCATCACTAACTCCAATGTCTTCCACCTTCCTGAATGTCTGGCAGTTGGTGTATTATGATGTAACCAGATGATCTTGCTTCACAAATCTTGATCCTTCAGTACATACACCTTTCCTCTGAACAACACTAACTCTTGTTCTTCAACCCATTTATCTCCTTTAATATTACCTTTCTTCTCTCCCCTCAAAGCTTTCACAGCTTCCATTACTTCATCATCCATCTCTGAACATTGTCTAATTTTAGACAACATTTCCATCTCTGAGCTACCCAACAATAGATGCCCTTGATGCATAGTGTAAATGTGAAAGTATTCAGGTTTGAGTAGGGTAATATTTTCCACCCCCCTTTTATGATCTGTACATCTGGATAATGCATCTGCTTTCCTCATCAAGCTTCCTGCTTTGTGGACTAAGTGAAAATTAAAACACAATAGGAATAATGCCCAATGTGCTTGCTGACAGTTAAGCTTTTTGGTGGACATGAAGTATTGCAGATTTTGATGATCTGTCCAGATTTCAATCTAATGCATGCATCCCTCCAAATAATGTCTCCATGCCTCCAATGCTCATATTATCTCTTTGTTATGCACATCATAATTCCTTTCTACATCATTCAACCCTTGGGACAAATATGCACAAGGATGCCATTTGTCATCACATCTCCTCCTCAATTTCTTTTTCTGGTTTACTCTGGGTTTCCTCAGATACTAATACATTATAACAATTCTGGGTCACCAATGGGGAAACCTTCACTGGGACTCTTCTACATGATTTTTTTGCCTGTCTTCCTCCAGCTTTACTTCCTCAATTGTCACTTCCCTGATCTTTCTTTTCTGCCTACAATTTCTAGCAATATATCCTAACTGCCCACAGTTAAAACATTTAAGTGGGGCATCTCCTTGCTTGGTGAACCTCCATTGCATCTGCTAGTGCTGCTGACTCTGTAACTATAGGTGTCACTGCCATGGCCAGTGGCTGTGCCCTCGGAGTTTGTGCTTGAGGCACCTTGCCTTTCTTGGACTTTCCTCCTGATGGCTTTCTGAATTTACTATTTCTGTACATCAACTTTGATTCCACCTGTTCCTGCTAATATGGCTGATCAAGGTGCATTGCCCAATTATACCACTCATCCAATCTCTCTGGCATAGAAGGTGGACTTGAGTAAAGAGGAAGAGGGATTTAATCCCACTCTCAAAAATTCTACCAATGCTGCTTCTCCCATATCTGCTGCAAAGCTTCTGCTTTGAACTGCAAAATAAATTTATCTGCCATTGATAATACTTGACCTGGAAACCAAACCAAAACCTGCTGAAAAGGTCTAAGAAGTGTTACACAGGCTAGAGGAAGGGTGCGAGGTGGTACTAAAGATCACTGCTGTTACCCAATGATTGTAGAGAGAGGTACAAAGTAGTGAGAAAGGTTGCGAATGGTTTTTGGAGCATACAAAGGTTTTCAAAGGGCTACAAATGAGGTTTGAGGATGTTCAAAGATGTTTGAGAATGCTAAAAGATGTTTGAGGATGTTAGAGGGGTTTGTAAGAAAGGTAGATGGTTCCAAGGAATATCAAGGAATGAATATAGAGAATTGGGGAGGTTTGCGAGAGATGACAGATGATAGGCGATAGTTTCGAGAGGCTAGCACAAGAGTTCAAAGAAGTTTGTAATGGTTCACAGAACTTAGAATTATGACATGAAGCTTGGACTCAAGAAAATGGTTCTTAAATCAGATGATGAATGGGAGAGCATGACTTCTCCCCTGTTCTTCTAAGTAACTAGTACAAGTCTATATACATTTTGAAGGGATGGTACTTAAAAGGAAACAAAACATGTGGAGAACATGAGGCAATATGAGGCAGTATACACAGCAATAAAGAACTTTGCAGATCATAAAACAAATGAGAAATGATGATAAGTGAAATGTACAGAGTCACAATGTATCAAAAGTACTTCTCCCATTGTTCCAATATATCATTGAAACACCAGAGCGCCACAATCATGTCCTAGAGCCCTTTGTTGTATCTCCTTGTGTCCAGCGGTGCTCGATATGCAATGCACTAAGTTGTGCAAGGTATGCTGCATGTATCAGAAGGGGGGTATGATAGGCATATGGCAGCCAACATCATTCAAAGTGCTGTGAAGTCATTCCAACTCGTTCAAAGTGTTGTGAAACCATTTGAAGTTGTTCAAAATCATTCTGGAGTGGTTTCGTAGGGTTTATAGGAGTTGGGAGCATGTGTTGTAATGTGCCGATGTGTTTGGAAATCTCCCCAGACCTTAGAGTGCAAAGTGGACCTATCACTATTAGAGAACCTTGGCGCATGGTTTTTAATTTAGCATTGGCTGTCACCTTTGGATTAGGGTCCCCAAACTGTGCCTCCAGTCTCTCCAGAAATTCCTTGAAGGTTGCAAATGGTTTATATCCTGCAGCAATTTGATTAATAGCTTTGTTTCTCCAGAACTGTGCTTCCCCCCCCCAAATGTATGAGAGAGCAAACATAATTCTAGACTCAGTTGTACAAAACTCTGGTTTCCTACCATGGATGTACAATACTATAGAACTGATAAACAGTTTTGTATTCTCCATGGTACCATCAAAGGTTTGTGGGGGCATGTACTTAGGTAAGTGTGCTTTTCCAATTACAGATTTCTCTGCTGCCTGCACATCATCTTGTGACATCCACTCCACCATCTCCTCCATCTCATCATCTCTATCTTCTATCATCTCTGGTTTTACTTCTGCTTGTCTGGGCTGCGATGCTGCCAACACTGACACTAATTGTGACATTTGCATCATAAGCACATCAATTTTCATCTCTAGCACTGGTGTAGGAACAGGATTAGGACTGGGATTTGAAGTTGAAGGTTCAAACATAATGGTTTGAGGTGTGATGAATTACTTCTTTGGCAGCCTCAAAACTTGTTTGGGACCTTTCCAAATGTTTATGGGTCACATGTTTTGGTAACTTGAGTACCAAACTCAGCTAAACCCATGATGCGGTAACTCATCAATTATTTGGTTCATCAAGCACTTCAGATCAATATCCCTTTCAACAGTGCCTGATCTTGGAGATTTGACTTGTAACTAAAATAGTTGTCCAAATAGAGTAAGGTAAATCATGACTAAACCAGATCCAAATGGTTGTCTGGTTGCAGCTGTCCTAATGATGAGCGCTGCCTCTCGATCACTAGTGGTCACAATGTAAGGTGAGGCCTGGCATCGGCTTATGAAAGAACAGATAGATTATGTATGTACAAGTACTTCTGGCTCATGCTGAAAGGATGAGTATTTAAATGTGGTGCAGTGAAACAATGATGTATGCACAAGTAAGAGAAGGTGCACCGATTGGGAAGTTGTTCTTCTGTTAGGGCAACACCCACTATCTGCTAGCTAAAACTGTGCAGGTTCTCTCTACAAAAAAAGGGTAGGATGCACATGTGTGATGGAGGGGACCCCAGTTGTGTTCTCTTAGGTATTCCATCCACACTTGTGGTACAAAAAACCTTTCTCAACCAACTAATATAATAAAAATCTTACCCATCAAAACCATCAATTTCCCTATCACACATGTGGATCCTGCCCCCTTCTTGTAGAAAGAACCTGCACAGTCCAGCTAGCAGATAGTGGGTGTCACCCTAACACATGTCATCCTTCTTTGCTAATTATGGGTTTCATCCCTGTATGGGAATAGAACCAGAAAGGGAAATTAAGGTACAGTCAGTAGAAGACTTTGTATCTAAGATGTGAAAAGTACAGGAAGAGGCAGAGGCAGCATTGATGAAAGCACATGATGATATGATGCGACACACAGATTGTACTCGAACTGTTGCTCCAGAGTACAAAGTTGGTGACTTGGTATGGCTAAGTACCAAGGATCTAAATATTTCATGACCTTCAAGGAAACTTATAGAGAAACAAGTTGGCCCATATGCTGATGATACTTGACCTGGAAACCTAACAAAAACCTGTTAAAAGGCCTAAGAAGTATAACACAGGCTAAAGGAAGGGTGCAAGTTGGTACTAAATGTCACTGCTGGTACCCAAAGGTTGTGGTTAGAGATGCGAAATGGTAAGATGTATTGCAAATAGTCTTAGGAGCATACAAAGATGTTTGAAAGATGTTTGAAATAGGTACAAAGATGTTTGAAAGATGTTTGAAATAGGTTCAAAGACATTTGAAGTAGTTTGCAGAAGGTTCGAAGGGGTTCAAAGAGATTCAAGGAGTTTTAAGGGAGTTGGACTGGTATCAAGGTATATCGAAGAATGGATATAGCGAGTTAGAAGTGTTTTTGAGTAACAATAGGTGATATGCAATAAGTCGAGAAGTGAATATGAGAGTTTGAAGAAGTTCACAATAATTCACAGAACTTAGAAGTAGGAAGCAAGACTTGGATTCAAGAGGCCGGCTCTTAAATCAGATGATAGCGGAGACAGTAACTTCTTCTCTGTTCTTGTAAGTAACTAGTACAAGTCTATATACATTTTGAAGAGATAGTACTTAAAAAGGAAATATAACATATGGAGATCAAGAGGCAATATACACAACAATAAAGGACTTTGTAAATTATAAAAACAAATGAGAAATGATAATAATTGAAATGTACATTGTCCCAGTATAGTAAAAAGTGCTTGTCCTATTGCTTCAATATATCATTGAAACACAAAACTGCATTTATCGCATTCTAAATCTTTTGTCATGTCTCCTCGTGTCTGGTAGTGCTTGATATGCGACACAATGGTTCATTCTGGATGTGTCATATAAGTCGACAGGGTTTCTGGACAGCTATATGGCAGCCAACTTTGTTCAATGTGCTGCAAAGCAGTTCAAAGGCATTCAAAATGTCATGAAGTTGTTTGAAGTTGTTCAAAATCATTCAAAGTCATTCAAAATAGTTCAAAATAGGTTCAAAATAGGTTTGAAATTGAATTCATGGCATTTGTAGAGGTTGGAATCATGGATTGTAAAGTGTCAATACATTTGGAATTCTTTCCAGACCCTAGGGTGCACTATGGACCTATCAATGCAATCTCTAAAGTAATTTTGCCTAATGTGGTAGTGCTAAAATTACCTCAATCATTTAAAATTGATTTTGAGATTAATGTTTCCTGCCTATGCCCTTACTGCCTGCCTACTATTCCTGGAAGGTGATGATTTTTGCATTTAGAATGCCAAAACCCAATTTGGAAGGATAAAATTTTTGACAAAAATTCTATTTGGCAGGTTGCAAATATGCTCGATAAGTAATGGACCATATAATATATTCACAACTCTCTTCATTTCTGAAAGTCCATTTGCCTTCCTTCTTAGGAACAGAACTCCCTCAGCCTTAAAAATTAAAATTTCCTATAAATATGCTCAAAATATGCTCTAATGTAATTTTTCAGAACCTTCAGGATTTGGCCATGGGCACATATTTATAAGCAATTACATAAGGTGCAGGATTTGGCTATCTTATTAGTACAGTAATTCAAGGGGGTGTCAGAAAAAAAATTAAGGATACTGGGTTGATTTTTTTTTAAGCCATGAAGTGAGGAACTAACTAACTCACTGTGGGAACTAATGTCCTAATAAGGCAATTAGCTTACAAATCCATGATGACTGACAGAAAAAAGGTTGCATCTTGTGTCACAGCTGCTTTCACAGTGACTTTCTGGCCTAGCTTTGGGTGAAGGAAATGTAGATAAAGTATCTCAGAGGACCTGTGTCTGTAAAACAATAATAATAATAGCTCCCTCTTGGCTGTGTCACATGCATAATTCTGAACAATCTCTTGAAATCCATCTATTTTACAAGTTGAAAACTAGTTCAGATTTACATCTGAATACAAAAGGAAATTCATACACCATTTTAGACAATTTCTCCACCAAAAAGAAATGCCAAGGGTGGTGTAAAAGTCAGGAATCAGGGAGGACACAAGTGGCAGGTGTGCAGGTGCCACAATCCCTTCCATAGAACATTTCAAACTTCATTTTTGGTAACAGGATGGGATGCTACACATTTAAAATTGATCACCTGATGATTCCAGCTTGTATATGACTTAAATATTGGCATTGTTATACTTCGTCAGAGTACAATACCCTGGGAAACATGTAAAATAATATGTTTACTTGATAATCATCTTCTGAGAACATTTATCTACAAGACATTCACCCAACAGTAAACCAGAAGGTCATTGTAGAAGCAATGAAACAAGCAGCAATTCACCTGATACTGCAGGATTATACAGTATATGCTCATGTTTATTCATCAAGGGCCAGCTTTGTTCAGTGCAAATATTATGTTAGAATAGAGTATCTGCCCTGCTACAATGTCTCTGTTTGTGAGATTGCCAATGGCCCTCCAGCATAAAATTATGTTACCACAAAAAAATTTTTTTAAGAGCTCGAGAGCCAATCGAGAGCTGGACTAACTAACCATCCCTATATGCCAATCTGACCACGTGACACCCCTTGCAGTAACTCTCAGCTACTTTGCCCCATTTCCCGAAACTCACCAACAAACTATATTTTTTTTACGCAGCCGGGTTATATATTTATGCGCAGTTGATGTATTGTTTTCTTGGAATATTTTTATGTGTTTTATATGCGCAATTGATGTGAACTGTGAACGTGGATACGATGTCTTCAATACCTAAGCTGACTAATCATACTCCAAGTTCCCGTTCAACCGCCATTCCCCAGATGCCCAACATCTACCGACAAAGCACACCAGACACTGAAAGCGAACTAGAATCACCAGCTGTGCCCACCGATGCAGACGATTTTATTGTCCTCTCGGATCTTGTACGCACTGGAGAGGCTTCGCGGCTGCGACGACGGGGCGCTCTGCGGCTTGACCACAGCCATACCAACCCGACCATCGAACAGAGATCGGTCAGTCCATCCATAATCGTGGTAGGGTCACCATCATGGGATTCAGAGACGGAGGATGCACAAGCGGGGCAGGGATTATCGCAAGTTTCGACTTACACGCGGACTAGGACTCACAGGTCTCGCAGGGTTGGAGAAGAGACGAGGTATACCTTGTTTTGTGGTGGGGATGTGTCTGACTCAGACGAGGATCTCAATGATCAGTTGTGTACCCTGTTCGTGCCTTCGCCGCTGCCCGCTTACCCTCTTTTGCCGTCGTCGACATCACCACCTGCACGTCCGTGCCGGAGGAAGAAGAGAACGAATGGCTGTGGGGCTTTGCTACACATGACCGCCACGCCGCGGCAACGCCAATGCATGTGGTCCGCAAAAGGGGAGGCATCAAGTGCAGTAATTGACATGGAATCCTATTACTTTGACAAAGAATCCGTCGCAAAAATCATAAGAAGTGCCTGCGGCTGTGTTCGCGAGGGTGTTGGATGTGCTGTATGGTGAATATTCCAAGCTTCTGACGTTCGTGCATATGTTCTTACAATCTGGCTTTTCAGTGGAAACCCTCTTGGAACACGATACAGAGCTTGTCAAACAGCCGGCGACTCGATCTCTGGCACCCGACAGAAATCATTGGGACCCATTCACCCGGAGGGCCCCCGTTACTGGCGAGCCCATTTGCCACAGCACGCCCCCAGTAGTGCCGGGTTTTACATCTACACCTTTTTCTCGCACGCTGTATCTTCCAGCCCACGTTATACTTTTTCTATGCGGCGGGCGACCGTACTCTCACCTTCCCCGACTTACTCTCTATCCCCCTCTTCCTTTCAAGCACGGGTGCGGGCGCGACTGGATCAGGAGCCCGATAGTTCTGAGAACGACGATACCACCGCAACCTATACGAACACCATGTTTGACCGTTTTATGACAGCGTCCCCAGTGCCGCTATCCGATGGCAGCGAGGAAGAGCGAAGGTCGTCATACCCTACGTCACGAGGCCTCCGAGTGGATACAGCTCCAGTCAGTGTGGGGGTTTATGTGGACCGGCCGGAATTTGACCCCGATGGCGAGTATATTTTGGACGAGCCAGGTTCACCGGACAAGATGAATGAAGCTGTGTTGTTCCCGGAAAGGTGATCGCTGTCTGGTTTCCTTCGTAGAACTTGCACATCTCCCTGTGTTCACTCTCCATCCTGGTGTTGTCACAATATTCGCATCATTTTACACTCTCAGCTAACGATTATATCATATCTTTTTCCTCCAGAAATTTTTCCTTTGACGTTGTATCGTAACGTATACATCTATATCGTCCTTTCCATACAAGCATGCAGCCGATATCTAATACGTACATAATATACTCATGACCTATCGTACAGATGTACTTTTTTGTTCACCATCTGTCTCTCCGAGTGACAGGCTGACGTGCTCAATTCGAGATTCCAGCTAATTTTGAAAATTGTGGACCGTCGATGGGGACTATGGGTGGCGAAGTACCAGGCACAACAGTTGAAGCAGATTTTTCTCGATTCGACCCAAATCAAGTCATTTGGATCGTTCTGAGCGACTCCAAATTTATCTTTTGGAAATGGAAGTTAAAGTAGACGCACATAAATTGAATTGAAGGACCATAAAAGCGTTTTATGTCGATAGTTTCTTGGATTCGTATTGCTAAACCAAGCTTATATGAGGAGACTTGACAAGTTATTGGCAAAGAAATGTGTCATTGCTCGTGGCAGCTCGTCACTATGTGCTACATATGAACTTGCGCACCGAACCCCTAGTACATACACCTTCATTATACAAGGCCATCTAACCCAATAGGAATATAGAATAAAGTGGTTAATGATGGACGAATCAGTAATGTCCCATTGAGACAACAGTGCGACTCAGGATCAATCGAGTTGGTTGATTTCGAGGTCATCAAGGAAGGCACGAGCAGCAATCGTGATCAACTCCATGTCACGAGTAGAAAGCCTAGCCGAATTCTGAGTACTGTCGCTATTGGTCATGCTGGCCAAACCGTCGGCAGATTTCAGGTGAGCACCGGCATTGCGAGATTTGCCCGAGTGATGAGGTGCTCCCTGGAGGTGGGAAGCACCTCGATGGAGAGCATTGCCACTGTGGTGGCGTGTCCCGCTCTGTCGGTGAGCTGACTCCTCACGAGACTCGAGGGTGTAGAGATCACGAGGCTGCGCGGACTTTTCATCTCCATCTTTATCTTTGGGGGGAGCACCGGCATTAAGAGAGTCGCCAGAGTGATGAGATGCACCCTTCAGGTGGGAAGCACCTCGACGGAGAGCATTGCCACTGTGGTGGTGGTGTGGACCGCTCTTGAGGTGGGATGACTCCTCACGAGATTCAAGTGTGTAGAGATCGCGAGGCTGCGCGGACTGTTTGTCTCCATCGTTGGCTTTGAGGGTAGCACCGGCATTAAGAGAATCACCAGAGTGATGAGATGCTCCCTTGAGGTGGGAAGCACCTCGACGGAGAGCATTGCCACTGTGGTGGTGGTGTGGACCGCCCTTTCGGTGGGCTGACTCGGACTCCTCACGAGATTCAAGGGTGTAGAGATCACGAGGCTGCGCGGACTGTTTGTCTCCATCTTTATCTTTGGAGGGAGCACCGGCATTAAGAGAGTCGCCAGGGTGATGAGATGCTCCCTGGAGGTGAGAAGCACCTCGACGGAGAGCATTGCCACTGTGGTGGTGGTGTGGACCGCCCTTTCGGTGGGCTGACTCGGACTCCTCACGAGATTCAAGGGTGTAGAGATCACGAGGCTGCGCGGACTGTTTGTCTCCATCGTTGGCTTTGGGGGTAGCACCGGCATTAAGAGAATCACCAGAGTGATGAGATGCTCCCTTGAGGTGGGAAGCACCTCGACGGAGAGCATTGCCACTGTGGTGGTGGTGTGGACCGCCCTTTCGGTGGGACTCGGACTCCTCACGAGATTCAAGGCTGTAGAGATCACGAGGCTGCGCCGACTTTTCATCTCCATCTTTATCTTTGGGGGTAGCACCGGCATTAAGAGAATCACCAGAGTGATGAGATGCTCCCTTGAGGTGGGAAGCACCTCGACGGAGAGCATTGCCACTGTGGTGGTGGTGTGTACCGCCCTGTCGGTGAGCTGACTCCTCACGGGACTCGAGGGTGTAGAGATCACGAGGCTGCGCCGACTTTTCATCTCCAGCTTTATCTTTGGGGAGAGCACCGGCAATAAGAGAGTCGCCAGAGTGATGAGATGCTCCCTGGAGGTGAGAAGCACCTCGACGGAGAGCATTGCCACTGTGGTGGTGGTGTGGACCGCCCTTTCGGTGGGCTGACTCCTCACGAGACTCAAGTGTGTAGAGATCGCGAGGCTGCGCGGACTGTTTGTCTCCATCGTTGGCTTTGGTGGGAGCGATGGATGTGCGACGGAAACCAAAGCCATGGAATATTCCTCCTAGGCGGGGAGCAATGTGATGGGTACCTCCCTGGCGGTGGTTGTGGGGATGTGTGGTAGACCCAGCGTGGAGAGATTCAGCAGGTGCAGATGAAGTTGAAGACCCAGACTGCTCACTGTCATGAGCGGATAAATTAGTATGTCGTAACTAGTCCGAAACAGAAACTCACGGATATCTTGCTGCAAGAGCATCATAGGAAGGCGTATCCGGAGCGGGAGCAGCAGAGACAATGGCTGCACCAGCACCGGCGAGGACGACGACTTGAGCGTATTTCATTGCGATGATTTGAATAATTTGAATAAGTGATGTAGAAAAGAAGTCCAGACCAGCTGAAGTTACTTTGACTGAAGGATAGTAGTGAAGCTCAGAGCCTGCTGAGGATGAGGATTCAGTTAGGAATCTGAGGTGTACTTATACCCCTCAGACAGTGATATACATCGCTGGCATCGGAACCAACAGTGAGACACCAAGGAATGCTGCCCGATGATCCCATCGCAGCGCACTGTCACTCTGCTTCTGGAACATCGCCTTAACTGCCGCTCAAACACTGGTGAACACTGTGACAGAGTTTTGCATTCCCCTTCGGGTGGGAACCGAGGTAGGAATGTCTGTTACCATCCCCCTCATTCTGCTTAGTGCGATGCTATCGAAAAAGTTCTAATTGCAGTGTATGAATTTGCGATGAACCTCTTCAGAGTAGACCTTTCATCATCCAACCGATCGCAATATTTGAAACAGCACTGATGTAACACTAAGTCAAACAATAAAGAAGTGTCGTAAGTAAACTGATTTTTATCATTGCGATGAATCTTACAGCAAGTCAAGTGCATCCATCACATTCAGCGTCAATCTGAAACCTAAAGAACATTCCGTATCAGCTTAGTTCTGCGCCATCTATAGAAAAGCCTCTCGAAGTCCCAGAACTTGAGGCTGAGAGAGTATGGAACTCGCAGTGTTGGCAGGTGTATATGCATAGGGGTGAAGCTCATCACGCAGCTAGTAGCGTGGGGAACGAAAGGAACGAGGTAAGATCCCTTACAGCGGTAACAACGGAGGCTATGTGCTTGCTATGTACGTCCATTATCCAAGTCACTGGCATGACGAAGCTGACCGCGAGAAGCAGGACCTGCGAGACATATGCATAATATGCAGAGCAGGTAGAGAGAGAATCAATATTTGCTGTTTGTGGAGCAGTACCTATTCACTGCTGCAAAAGGCCCTAATCGTGTAATCGTTTTTGTCTTCGGATGACAAACAACCGACATAGCCTAAAAGCCCTGCCACAGATACGGTCAGTCCATAAGGGTTAAGGGTCCTTCTGTGAATTTAAATCTCCGCCGAACCGTGATCGCGCTTCCGACTTCGGCTCTCCCTGGGAATTCACGATTTCCTAGGGCTCGATTCACGGTTTCGACCCTCCGATGGCATCTTCTCTTCTCCATCCCTTCCTACCTTCCACACGATGCCTGCCTGCTGCTGCTCTGTCTTCTCTGATGATATGGCTTTGGGATAATGCCAGGTACCAGCATGAAACTGATGTCTTCGATCGCAGGACTATTATCCTCTGCCATGCCTGCATCCGGAGGTGTGACCCGTCCGCACTTTGTGGGAGATGCTCTGGGGTGTATACGAAGGTTGTGTGGCCATGGTGCGCCAGGTATGTGATTTTTTTGTTCGGCGTTCAAGCGTGCAACTGAAGCCTTCGATCGAGCGACCTCTATCTATGATCGAAGGATTTTCGGACGACCGTGTGTGATCATTTCGATCGGTGTTCAAGCGTGCAACTGAAGTTTTCCGTGGAAGGACTTCAATCACAGATGTGTAACCCTTTCATTTGCTCAAGATCTCTCTCTTGAAAGCTCGTAGATTTATGTTGGCAGTTGAGGACTGCTGGCAGTGCCCCGGTGTGTCGATAGCTATTCAATATGAGAGTACCTGTCGATCGAAGCTTTCAGTGTTAATTACATGTTTGATAGAAGGCGTATATAGCTTCAATTGAAGGTCTACGCATCTTCAATCGAATGTCTCCTCGAATAAACATCAGTCCCAGTGAAGAACGCGGATATTACCTAACATTTTTTTTCATTCTCTCGCATAAAATCTATAATCTCCAATTAATACCTATTCACTGCCCTCTGAACAAGAGTGTCACTGAATTTATTATGATTCGACGATATCATTAGTGTCTGGTTGCGTTACATAAAAAAACTGCTGGCACTTTTTTTCACTCCATGCCACCACGAACCAACACTGCGTCTCAGCGTGCTCACCTACAAAACACACAAGACATTCGGAATCTCTTGCCGCTTTCCTTTCAAGCCGCAATCGGACAATTCCAGCTGGACTCAAATGGCCCGCTGACTCCTTCAGTGCGGATGACTATGGGAGGCATGTCAGGCAGAGACCGACCGAAGATACGAGAAATGCTGGCTTGGTGAGTGGAATCGTGGCTCAGCAAACCACGGCTCAGAACTGCCATATTGACCAGGTTCTCAATATCTTTAGGAGAATAGTTTTAACGGAGGAACCGAGGAACATCCTTTCACACAATCTGACCTCCACTCAGCCTGTAGTACTACTGTCAATGATATTTGCTCTCTCTCATCTTCATCCCATGAGTCAAATGCGGCACATTCTTCTTCAGGCATTGGGATCCAACCTCATGAGCAAAATCATGCTACAAACTCATCTACTCAGCCCACTCACCCGCAGTCAAGTTTAACGTTAACGAAGAAGCTACATCCGGATTCGATGCTCGTATAGATGATCTACGAACCACTGCTGAATTCATTGAGGCTCTGAGGACTGCTACTCTCGAACAAAGCAACATGCGTGAGGAGGACATTGAGCGTCTTCGCGAGGCTCCCTCAGCATTTCCCGAAGAAATGACTGAGAAGCAGTTCATCAAAGCCTTACGGTGTTTTCTCTCTATGACAAATGCCTCTCAAGCAACATACAATGGGTTTAGGGATGCCCGTCAGGCTTGCTATCCAGGTGATCCTTTTCTATCATTTGACTGGTTAAAATGCAAGGTCGAGATGATCACTGGTGTGGTTCCACTGATCCATGATATGTGCATCGACACGTGTGCTGCCTTCACAGGCCCATTCAGCTCTCTCCAGGCCTGTCCGCTTTGCTCAGAACCACGATATCACCTGGGGACAAGCGACACGCGTTTGCAATTTTTGACCATCCCTATCGGGCCGATTATTTAAGCCATTTATCGTTCACCAGAGACAGCAGAAAAGATCGAGAGAACATCACTGAAGCCATTCTCAAGCATGCTGAACAAAATGGTGGTTGGTTGAGGGGATACAATGACACAACATGTTCGAGGGAATACCTTGATCCCTGCCATGCGCGATGTGACGATTCAGATATTTCTCGATAGTGCTCAGCTCTATGCAGATAAGGACTCGGACTGTTGGATATTCATCTACGTGATTCACAACCTCCCCCCTGACTTATGGTACAAGGAATGCTTTGTTATACCTGCTGGCTTCGTTGGTGGTCCGAAGAAGCCAGAACACATAGACTCTTATCTTTATCCTGCCCTCTCCCATATTTCTGCTTTGCAAAAGGAGGGTTTGAAGATCTGGGATGCATGGGCTCACTCGTATATTCCCAAGTCCATTCCATTTCTTATGTTGGTTACTGCCAATGGGCCTGCCATGACAGATGCATGTGGCAATGTTGGACATAGTGGAAAATGTGGCTGCTGATTATTCTGCGCACTTTCTGGACAACGTTGTGATGAAGATGGGCACTACTTCCCCCTTCTGCAAAAACCCACAAATTATGATGTGACCATCCTGACGTAACATTTCATCAGTTGCACGAGTTTTGGCAAAACAGCTCTGAGCACTACAAGGCAAACCTCCAATATCTTCTTTCTGCCCAAAGCCCATCACAGTATAACACTCGACGGCTTGTTATGGGACTTAGCAAACAAACAATAACAATCTTCAGTGGCTTGCGTCACAGTCTTGGTGGTCCAAATATATTTGTCATGGTTCTGATGCACCACACCACCCTCAATGATCCTGACCTTCTCCTGGGATTGTGGCATAGTACAGTGGAAATGTTACCAGCCCGATACCAAGGATAGTTGGGACTGGAAAGTGTTGGAGCAGACTACATACGCTGCACAGAGGAAGAGATGACACATTCCTTATAACCTACCTGGGGTTTAGTTAGTCTTAGAGCTAGGGTTTAGCAGAGGTAAGAACACTGTATATCTACTACAGTACAGGTTCTCCTTATATACATAATAGTAAGGATGTCACATGACTCAGGAATGTGTTTACCACATGTATGCACAGTAAGCGCAGTAACATGTGTGTGCTGCATGCATTGCCTCATGTATGCAGCATGTATCAGAATTTAATTTCAACACCCCCCCTCAAACTGTACAGCGCTCTAAGCAGCTAAGTTTGAATCTCGAAAGTAATTCTGAGAGAGTTTCTAAATTTCCTGAATAGGATGGCGCCAAGGTTTTTTGTGAACATGTCAGCCAGATTATCACTTCCAGGAATGAAAACGACTGTGACTTTGTCATTTTCTATGCATTCGCAGGTATAGTGGTAGCGAATGTCTATATGTTTGGTCCTTCTTTCCTGAACTGGATTTGATCCGATAAAGATGGATCCCTGATTATCAGCACAGATTGGTATGCACTTCAGTACATATCCAAGTTCCTGGAATAAGGACTCTATCCACACTATCTGTCAACAAGTGTCGGAGAGAGCCATATATTCGGCTTCTGTGGATGACAGTGCTACAGTTTTTTGTAAACAGGACTGCCAGCACACAATGCCACTCACTAGAGTAGCAAAGTAACCTGTTGTAGATCGGTGTTTGACAGTGTCAGCTGCCCAATCAGAATCTGTGAAGGCCTGTAGCCCCTCAGATTTCTCGCCATCGTAGACAATGTTATATTTCTGGGTTCCCATCAGATAGCGCATGATGTACATCGCTTTGTCTAGATGTTCTTGGCTAGGATTAGCCGAGAATTGCGACATCTTGATTACCGCATAAGTGATATCAGGTCGTGTTCCAAGCATCAGATACAATAAAGATCCGATCACAGACTGATATTTTGATCTAAGTGCTGCATTGGGCATTGCTGTCTTTTCCGATGGTCTGTAACCAGTCGGGAGTGGAGTGGGGGTCGCTTTGGCATTTGTCATCTCGAATCTCTCAAGCACTTTGGCGAGATAATCAGTTTGATCGAGTTTGACTTTGCTTGCAGTCTGGGTGATGCGCATGCCTAAGAATTCCATGACTTTTTCAGTACTATGGCACTCCAATGCTTTAGACAAGCATTCTTCTTTTCATCCACAAGTTTCTTGTTCTTCCCCATGAACAAGCCATCATCAACATAGATGAGTGCAATAAAAATGCTGCCTGTCTTAGGATCCTTGTGTATGAAAATGCCAGCATTGGAGGTGGCATGCACAAACCCAATGGTGCACATAAATGCCTCTAGCTCTTTCCACCATGGTAGTGAGGCCTGTTTAAGGCCATACAATGCTCGGCATAAGCACAATACTTTGCGCTCTTTTCCCTCGAGTCTGAAACCCTCAGGTTGATCCATATAGATCTCCTCATCTAGTTTGCCATATAAAAATGCGGTTTTTACATCTAGGCCGGTCATATACATGCCCTCTAGAGATGCAAGTGCAAACATGAGGCATACGGTCTCGTAGCAGACTACCGGTGAAAAAATCTCATCAAAGTCAATGCCTTCGACTTGTGAAAAGCCTTTGGCCACAAGTCTGGCTCGTTTTCTTCCATCCGATTTTATGGAGAAAACCCATCTATTTTTGATTGTTTTTCGATCATGTGGAAGATCGACGATGTCATAGACTTGTCGCTTATGAAGAGCCTCTAATTCTTCATGACAAGCTTGTTTCCACTCACGTTGCTGCTGCCAAGGTAGGCGCGCAATATTGTGAAATTGGTTTGGAACTTGGCTTATTTCGCTCGATGGTTTGACTGCTTTTGACAACAGCCAGCAAATAAGCTTATCTCCTCCTTCCTTGGTTATCTTTTTAATATAACCTGCTTCATCTGGTTCCCCCATTGGGTAATCATGTTCTTGATCATTGGAATCGGGCACACTCTCGTGGGGTGCCAAACTCGGTCCAGCAACCGGTTCTTTCTGTTGAGATTGTGGTTGTGTTCAGTTATGATCCGAATCTTGACCTACAGATCTCTTCCAATATCGATCACGTGCAATGTCTCTCTCTATGTCAGAGGGGAGTCGCTTCTCTCCATAGGTATTGCCAGGACAGTTTGGGATGTTCCTCTGCCTGCCTGATTGATGGGGCAATTGCTGCCATTCCTGTTGATCATCACGTCTTGGATGAAAGTCCTCAGTGGTTACTGGAGGCGGCGGAGGAGGAGCATCTGTCACATCGTTATGCACCTTTTGCTCACTTGGTACATCATTATCATCATTTTCTGATGATGGAGGAAGGGGCAGATCTTGTGGCAGTATAGAATCATCACCATCCATTCCAGATGAGTGGTCATCATCTTCTGGTTCTGGAGGTGGAAAATCACCAAGGTCCATATTGGCAGGAGTTTTAGCTCCGGGACAGCATGGGAACAATGTTTCATCAAATAGTGCCATAGCACCAATGAATATTGCACCACTAGGTCACATGAAATGGTATGCTTTAATGCCATCTTCTAATTCCAAGGTACGTCATCAACTCCGATCGAGGAGCTAATGTGTTTGGATGCTTCTCTTTGGGTAGGTAGATGTAAGCACCACAACCAAAAACCTTCAGATTGTTTAGATCTGGGTGGACCTTCGTCAGGTCCTCAACTGGTGTCAGCCATTGCAGGCGCCTTATCGGGGTTTGGTTGTATAGGTGTGTTGCATGTTCAATGCAAAATTTCCACCATGATTGTGGTAGCCATGCGATAAATTGCAGGGTTTGCGACTTTTCCATTATTGTCCTTATGGCATGCTCTGCGCGCCCATTCTGTTGGTGAATGTGGGGTGCAGACATCTCTATTTTGATGCCAAAGTCCTTGAGCACATTTTGTAGCTCACAATCTTTGAACTCCCCCCCTGGATCAACACACCAGCACTTGATTGTAGCGCCATACTGTGTCAAAGCCACTGCCCGAAATTGTCTGATGGCCGCAGCAGCATCAGATTTCTTTGTAAGGCATTGGACCCAGATATGTGATGTTTTCATCCAGAAATACAATAAAGTATTTATGTTTATGGTATGATAGTACTGGGAGTTCCTTCAGATCGGAATGTATTAATTCGGAGGGTCTTTCTGCATGTGAATCTGATTTGGGAAAAGATTTTGAGGTCATTTTCCCTTCAGCGCACCCTGGACATATAATTTTGTCTTTAGGAATAATTAAATTCCTCGGGAATTTTATGGTGCTATTTTAGGCATCTTCCCTAGCACCTCTTTGGATGGGTGTCCAAGTTGCTTATGCCAAGTCGAGTAGTCTGCGATGTACATCGTCGCGACATTGATTCCCTTGGTGCTCAATATATGAGTCTGAGCCCAACAAATAGTGTCACGTTTCATAAGAGGGATGCAATCCATAATTGGGTTTCCTTGCTTGAAAAATGAAATGTGTGCAGAGGAACCATGCACGTCACTTCCGTCTTGCAAGAAGACACCCATTGACAGTAATCGAGCATTACAGTCGGGTATGTAGTAGATGGGGTATAATCGCATTTCACGTGTCTCTGACTTCCTGTGACATACTACCTGATGTCTAATGAAGACTGCTCCTCTCCCTACTATATGAGTAGTACCCATGGCTGTTTGAACCAGGGTAGAGTCCTTTCTCGGTAAAGGCTCATAAGAAGCAAAATCTTTAATTTCACCAGTGAAGTGTTTTGATGTGCCTGAATCCATGATCCAGTCGGCACCTTTCTTACAATTTCCATTTGCACACATAACACATATTTTAAGATGTAAATTGTTCCATGATACATTTAGTAGCGGTAAAATTTCACATGAAAAGTTCGCTGTGATCAGTGGAATGTTAATTCTTGTGCTTGTGGCAGGGAAAAGGACTGACCTTTCATCATATGTACCTGTTTCAAGCAGTTCATCGACAAGCATTTCGTCGACAGCTTTCCATACTTCTTCATCAGAAACCGCAGGTTCTGATCCAAGGGAGACACTATCGTCTTCTACCTCTACTGTTACGAAGAGGTGTGGGTGTTACAAAGAGGCATGGGGAAAATCATTTTCTTTTGTTCTTATTGTTCTAACAACGTACGTCTCACACTATTGTCTTTTCTCTTTTGTCTTGTGAACGCGTGCCCGTAATCTTACACCTTCATATTCCCACCTTATTGTAGTGTACTGCGGATGCCCCTTCTACTATTATCTTTTCACTCTTATTGTTCCTATTGTTCTCTTGACATGACTCATCTATCTATGATCCACACTTGTACTATTTAAATGATGAATGCACGACTAGTCAACTTAGCTTGACCTAGTCTTTCCTACGCTCCTAATGAGTTGCGATCTAAGTCTCTCGCTCAACCGTTGCTCACGAGCTTCGGCGATCTGAACCTCTGCTGAACATCGTCACTTACGAGCATCAACTTACATTTGATTTAGGAGTATTGACCATAACAAAAGGTCAAGCTGATCTAAAACTCTGCCGACTAACCTCAGTCTAGGCAGTACCCACCCTACGACACCATTCTTACGAGAATCACCTGACCCCACCCCACTCGACGAAGAAACATGGTGGCTCCATCCACTCCCACTGCTCCCACTGCACCCACCACCCTTAACCTGCGACCTGCTGAAATAAAGATGAGGGCACCAACTGATTACTCCGGAGATCGAGCAAAGACAATGCTCTTCCTCCTGGAGTGTGGAGCATACGTCGATGCCAACTCTACTGCATTCCCTGATGACCGCCATAAAATTCTATTCATGCTCTCCTATATGAATGGAGGGATGGCTGGGCCTTGGAAGCAAGCCTATTTAGAAGAAAGATACATCGAATCGAAGCCCTGGGATACGTTCCAGGAATTCATCGCGAAAGTGCGAGCGGCATTCTCGCCCATCGACGACACGGGAAATGCATGAACACAGCTCTGAGCTCTCTCTCAGGGAGGAAGGGGAGTAGATGAGTACATCGCTCAATTTAAGACGCTCGCCTATCGCACTAAGATCAAAGAAGATGCCACCTTGATCAAATATTTCGTAGACGGACTCAACAATCGAGTCCTGGACAAGGTATTTGGGATGGAAAACCCACCTGACACCATCGAAGGATGGTACACTCATGCAGCAAGGGGGGAGGGACATCTGAGGAGGGCAAAGGTGATTAAGGAGAGAACCTACAGCAAAGGAGGAGGAGGAGGAACGAGCAGTTCCTCCAAGGATCCAAACGCCATGGAAATCGACACGACACACCTCTCCTATGCAGAGAGGGTGAAACACATGAAAGAAGGTAGATGCTTTATTTGTCACAGAACAGGGCATAGGGCGAGCGACCACAAGGGAGGGAAAGAGCCACCCTCAAAAGACGAAAAGAAGACTGAGACGAAGAAGACTTCCCACGACCACTACATGAAAATTCGAGCTCTTATCAATGAGCTAGAAGAAAACCAGAAAGAGGAGGTACTCGACCACATGGTGGAGGAGGGTTTTTAAAGCGGCAGCCTGCATCGGCAGCAGAGCCCGCCAGAGTTATCGTCTCAAGTGTACTAGTAGCAGACGTAAGCAATCAATCCATGCGCATCCCAGTTCACTGTCTGCTAGATGACAAAAAAGCCGAAATCCCTGCCCTGATCGACTCAGGGGGGGGCGAAACCTTTATCGATCACCGAGTCGTCCAGAAACTCGGACTGAAGAAAATCCCACTCGCCAGGAAGATCCTCGCTAAAAACGTCGACGGAACCCTGAACAAAAATGGGATGATCTCACACTATGTCTGTATAGACACCAAAATCGGGGGAAAAGAGGAGAAGATCAGGATGCTGATAATGGGGCTGGGGAAGGAAATGATGATCCTGGGGTACACGTGGCTCCGGAAGCACAACCCCGCCATTGATTGGGAAAAGGGGACTCTCACCGACAGGCAGACTGAGAAGTCTCTTATGGGAAAGATCCGAACTATGATTGAACGAACACGAACCACGATCAGTAAGCAAAGCCTCACTATAGATGACAAGGGGCCGCTCGCACCGAGAGTAACGTTGAGTCCGACTCTTGGGAGGCTACCTATAAGGAGTGCTGGGGAGACCTTTGGGGAAACCCACCTCGCCGCCGCCAAGCACGTGAAGAGTAGGCTCGGGATGGTTCATCTCGCAAAAGGGCTTTGCACCATGGACGAACTCAATGGAAACGGATCACCTGGCAACGGACACGGCAACAGAGACTCATCCCGAGATCAATCCACGGATCTCTACACTGGACAACTCCGATATAGGCTTATCACTTGACACTAAAGGGGATAACAATGGGACAGATGCACTGTTCGCCTACATCTGAGGGGAACCAATGATCGGGGTATTCAGAACCGAAGAATCCCCCCTCATGATCGAACATGACTACATTCCCCCAAATTACCAGGCACTCAGGCACATCTCATGCATCACTCGATCTTGATTAACTGGCAGATTTGCCTTCTCCCACACGACTCATATCCGAGCAAAGACCTCCGTCTCGCAGAGGCTTGCTCACGAGAAGGAGAGCGTCAAGGAGAAACAATCACTTGATGACCTGCTCCCCGATAAATATAAGGAATATCGGAGCATGTTCAAAAAAGTGGCATCAGAAAGATTTCCCAAATCGAGACCATGGGACCATGTGATCGAGCTCAAGCTGGACTTCATCCCGAAAGACTGCAAGGTTTACCCAATCACCCCAGTGGAACAGAAAAGTTGGACGAGTTCATCGATGACAACCTGAGGAAGGGATATATCACTCCATCCAAGTCCCCTATGGCATCGCCATTTTTCTTCGTAGCAAAAAAGGACTCTGATGCGCTCAGACCATGCCAAGACTACCATTATTTGAATGAAGGAACCATCAAGAACTCCTACCCACTTCCATTGATTGGCGATCTACTCGATAAGCTGAAAGGGGCGAAATGGTTCACTAAGTTAGACATCAGATGGGGATACCACAATGTCCAAATAAAGAAGGGAGACGAGTGGAAGGCAGCCTTCAAGACCAACAAAGGGCTGTTCAAGCCCAAAGTCATGTTTTTCGGCCTCTGTAATTCCCCAGCAACTTTCCAGGCAATGATGAACGACATCTTCCGAGACATGCTGAACGAGGGGTGGCTAGTAATTTACATGCACGATATTCTCATCTTCTCCAAGGATAAGGGGGAATATGAGGAGAGGACGAAAAGAGTCCTGGCAAGGCTTAGGGAGAACGACCTGTACCTAAAACCTGAAAAGTCTAGATTTGATGTACAGGAAGTCGAATTCCTCGGATTGATCCTGCGACCGAACCAGCTAGCTATGGACCCCACTAAGCTGAGCGGAATAAAGGACTGGCCACCCCCAACTAATGTAAAGGGGGTTAGATTGTTCCTAGGCTTCGGGAACTTCTACAGGAGATTCATCGGCAATTTTGCCGCAATCACTAAGCCACTCAATGACTTAACAAGGAAGGACCAGCCCTTCAACTGGACAGACGAGTGCCAAGGGGCATTTGACTCACTAAAGAAGAAATTCTCTGAGGCGCCAGTATTACTGATGCCTGATGCAGGGAAACCATTTGTAATCGAAAGCGATGCCTCCAAATATGCGACAGGCGCCGTTTTAAAACAAACCGACACTAACGGAGACTGGCACCCTTGCGGATATATCTCCCATTCCCTGACAGCGACCGAACGAAACTATGAGATCTACGATTGGGAGCTGTTAGGAATAATACGAGCGCTGGAAACCTGGAGACACTATCTCCAGGGATCCGAACACCCAACAATGATCCTATCGGATCACAAGAACCTGATGTATTTCAGGGTAGCACAGAAATTAAATTGGTGACAGGCTAGGTGGAGCCTCTTTCTATCACAATTTAACCTGCAGTTGGTACACGTCCCGGGAAAGATGATGATCCAATCTGATGCCTTATCATGGAGGGGAGATCACATACCCGATATCGACAATGATAACGATGACATCACCTTACTGAAGGACGAGATCTTCACACGGACAATTGACACCGAGCTAAAGGAAGTACTGGCAGAGAGCATGATGCGAGATGACTTACTAAAAGAGATAGTAAGGGCCATCAAGGAAGGAGGAACACCACCTATCAAGTCGGTGGTAGAAGACTGGAAAATGGAAGATGATGGGACGGTCTTTTTCAAAGATCGATGCTACGTCCCAGATGACAAAGAACTAAGGAGGAAGATCGTGGAAAAGTACCACGATAACATACTTACAGAACACCCCAGCCGATTTCAAACCCTAGAATTAGTACGAAGGGACTATTGGTGGCCAGGAATGACCATTTTCATCCGGAATTATGTCGATGGCTGCGCCACCTGTCAACAGATGAAGGTGAATACTCACCCGACAACACCGGGATTATCTCTGATCAAATCTAGTGCCACTCGACTATTCGCACTAGTTACTATGGACTTTATCACGGATCTCCCGATAAGCGATGGATCTGACACCATCATGGTCGTGGTAGACCATGGTCTTACTAAGGGGGTAATTTTTATCCCCTGTAACAAGAGCGTCGACGCATTAGGGGCGGCCAATCTCTATCTGCACAACGTATTCAAGAG
This sequence comes from Tricholoma bakamatsutake, assembly GCA_029959215.1. Classification (NCBI taxonomy): domain Eukaryota; kingdom Fungi; phylum Basidiomycota; class Agaricomycetes; order Agaricales; family Tricholomataceae; genus Tricholoma; species Tricholoma bakamatsutake. The sequence continues at coordinate 584,734 of CP114860.1, forward strand.
ATTCGGCCTCCCAGATAAGATCATATCCGACCAAGACCCGTGCTTCGCCTCGAACATGTTTCAAGAACTGGGGAGACTCCTGGGAATAAGGCTAGCAATGAGCATGGCTTACCACCCACAGACCGATGGGGAAACAGAGAGGGTAAATCAGGAACTCGAGATCTACCTCCAGATCTTTTGTGCGAACAAACTTTCGCAATGGAAAAGCCACCTCACCACTGCCGAATTCACACATAACCAGAAGCATCACTCGGCTATTAAAAACACCCCGTTTTATGTAATGATGGGAGCACACCCTAGGGCTATCCCCATGACTTATCTGAAAATGAACATGCCGGCCACCGAACAAAGGATAGCCGAACTGGGAAACATATGGCAGGAAGCCCTGGTGGCCCACGAACTCTCCCAACAAGTGATGATCAGGTGAAACGGACGAGGATTCCGTCCATTTACGGTGGGGGAGAAGGTCTGGCTCGACTCCAAAAAATTTGAAGCTAGGATACCCAACCAAAAAGCTCGCTCCTAGACGCGAGGGACCCTTCCCCATCACACGGGTAATCTCGTCCCATGCCTATAAATTGAGGCTCCCCTCTCAGTGGAGAATTCACCCTGTATTCCATGCCTCACTTCTCTCACGTTTCAAGGAGAACGAAACTCATGGACCAAACTTCCTTCCTCCACCACCTGATCTGATCGAAGGAGAACTGGAACACGAGGTTGAAGCTATTTTGGCTCACAGGGGGGCAGGCAAAAGAATTCGATTTCTGGTAAAGTGGAAGGGATACAGCACGGCAGAGAACACCTGGGAGCCAGCAACTCACTTAAAAAACGCTGCTGAAATATTGGGTGAATATAGATCTACCCACAACCTCTCTTGAATATGAGCTGCCCTCTCCACTTTTTCATGAATGTCACACCCGACCCTGACCCTGTTAGAACCTTCGAGCTCATCCTCAGCTTCGTCCGAGACACGGATGACATCCGAAATGAAGAAAGACTGCTGTCTGTGACCCAAGACCGCGCGCTCCTGCACAGCACTGCACAAAATCTCTTCGAAACCTACAGAGCCATCTCCCGCCTCCAGCGTGTATTCTGACGACTGACAGAAGAGGCTTACTATCTTGATCTGCTCCCGCTCATGAGGAGCCTGGATGAGCAGGCACTCCATTATGGACCTGGAGAGCGGGTCCCCACACCGCAACGGATTTTTATTATAGAACCACTAAGTGACGAAGAAGACGAAGAGATGCCACTAACTACTTCTCCACACCCGCCACTTCTGCCATACATTTCACAATCTCCACCAAGACGAGCGCCCACCCCTTATCCTACCCAGACCGCCGCCGAGCACGCGCCCACACCACCGTGGATGCAGAATTCAGTCTGCTTCACCTGCATGCAGATAGGATACTTTTCTTCACACTGCCCCGAGTACCAGTGTCCGCACTGTCGATGGTGGTGACCCGAGCACTCTGTGCTCTTCTGTCCGAATAATCCGACACGTGACATTCCGCCACGACATTGCACTACCTGAAGCCGACCACCATGATCTACAACCTTTACATTGTCATCGCTCTCGGCATCGTCTTTGGCGCGTCCATTTTCGTTATGTTACTCTATTACATGCTCATTTTATTTAAAATCGTCTCTGCCCCTCCTCTCCCACAACTCACCCCCTTCATCACCGGCACCTCGGTGCGCTTCGCTAGGGGAAATGACATTGAGCTACTGACCCGGGTTTACGCTCACGACACCCCGACTCCTACATCTTTCAGCACCTTCACCGCAACGACCAATGATGCGGCGTCTTTCGACCCCATGTGGACGATTAGGACCTAGTTTTGGCTGGAACTCGAAACATTGAGAAGGGGCTAATGTTACGAAGAGGCGTGGGTGTTATGAAGAGGCATGGGGAAAATCATTTTCTTTTGTTCTTATTGTTCTAACAACGTACATCTCACACTATTGTCTTTTCTCTTTTGTCTTGCGAACATGTGCCCGTAATCTTACACCTTCATATTCCCACCTTATTGTAGTGTACTGCGGACGCCCCTTCTACTATTATCTTTTTACTCTTATTGTTTCTATTGTTCTCTTGACGTGACTCATCTATCTATGATCCACACTTGTACTATTTAAATGATGAATGCACGACTAGTCAACTTAGCTTGACCTAGTCTTTCCTATGCTCCTAACGAGTTGCGATCTAAGTCTCTCGCTCAACCGTTGCTCACGAGCTTCGGCGATCTGAACTTCTGCTGAACGTTGTCACTTACGAGCGTCAACTTACATTTGATTTAGGAGTATTGACCATAACATCTACGATCCTTGGTTCTGGTTCAATCCTCCTCCTCTTACCTTCTCGCACTGTTAGGTGCTCTTCCAGCGGTCGCAGATTTTTTGCACTGCATGGGAGATTCATTTGCTCGAGGGTGTCTTGAGCCTGCTGATATTCGGTATAGACTGAATGAGAGGTAGAGGCCACACCCGTGTATGCCTGTGCAGGCAGTCAGCGGCGAGGATCCCTTGTGAGAGTATGTTCATGCTTCTCGATGCGCTGGATGAGCAGCATCAGCAGTATGATGGTGCCATTACCATTTATAGTAAAGGCTTTTGAGGTGAGGTGGGTATGTTTCTCTTTAGGCTTTTCCTCTTTAGTCTTTTTGTCCTCACATCGTCCATGCTTTTGGAACAAATCTCCATTGTTGCCCTGAGATTGCCATTTGAGGTTTCCCCCTTTGCACTTGACAGCGAAAAGCTTGGTGGCCTGAGGTGGGCCAATGGGCTTTCCAACTGCTGTGTGCCATGAGGCCTCAGCGACAATGGAGTCCTTGACATGTTTAAATGTCAAGGCTCTAGTAGCGGTTGTGTTAAGGACCGTGGCAGATAGAGAATCATACTCGCATGGCATCGCAGTGAGTAGAATCATTGCCTGTACTAATTCGGGGATGGCGACATTGGCAGCTGTAAGGCACTCGAATTTATCAGCCATCTTGGCAATCTCTGGTGTGGGATTTGCAGACAGAATTTTGATTGCGATTGCAGACCTAAAGTCCACAAAGACTTGGGAGGGGCCATCAACACCATAGTTGGTGTGGATGAGATCCCACACCTCCTCAGCAGTGTCCTTGGTGTTGGCATACTGCCGAATAGAGGGGGCCAGGCGGAGCACTAGGCTACCAATAGCCTGGTCATTCTTGTTGTTCCAGGTCTGGAGCTTGGCATTAGCTTTCGCTACTAGTGCAGCATTTGTCACCATCAAAGGAGGCGCCAGAGGTGGTTTTAGTTCCATCCCACTAGTTATTTGCCAGAGGCCCTGAGACCTGAGCCACATCTTCATTGAGTCAGCCCATTGAATGTAGTTAGAGCTGTCGAAAGTTTGTATGAGTTTTTCAAGAGTTGAAGACATGATATTGTAGTGGCAGCTGGTAAAAGCACTCAATTAGTCCTCTATTCAAGAAAACATGTTCCATAATTTCAGGCAAAAACACTTCTTCAGAGTGGTTAACCCTAGTCAACCTGGGTTTTTTAAATGCAGCTCGCAGGGAGCGCAATGCAGCTCACGAAGAGTGCAAGATTACAATTTGGAGACAATGAAGTCAATGTCATTCCCAGCCAGTTAAAGCGTGTTCACGATGTGCCCAGCAGGGCCCATAACCTGTTGGAGCAGACTACATATGCTGCACAGAGGAAGAGATGACACATTCCTTATAACCTACCTGGGGTTTAGTTAGTCTTAGAGCTAGGGTTTAGCAGAGGTAAGAACACTGTATATCTACTACAGTACAGGTTCTCCTTATATACATAATAGTAAGGATGTCACATGACTCAGGAATGTGTTTACCACATGTATGCGCAGTAAGCGCAGTAACATGTGTGTGCTGCATGCATTGCCTCATGTATGCAGCATGTATCAGAATTTAATTTCAACAGAAAGTTCTGACCAGAAAAATATGTGAATCTCATGCCAAGACTGTCACGATGGCTATGCCATACTTGCCCTCCTCATTTGGCTGGGTGCCTTGAAACCCTGCTGAGAAAATTAACTTAGGGTACAAAGCCTGGGAGTTTCTAATCTATCTCTTTGGTTTAGGTCCTGCCTTGCTTCGCTCTATCCTGCCTGAAAAATATTGGCAAAACTTTTGCAAACTGATGTGAGGCATTCAAGTAATGTATCAACTCAAACTATCCCATGAGCAAATTAAGGAAGGAAATGGTTTGCTGTGTGAATTCCACAAGGAGTTTGAGGATCTGTATGTCCAATGATGTGCACGAATTCATTTCCTTTGCCATAGAATCCATCTTCTCATGCACATTGGACCAGAGACTATTCATGTGGGGCCTCGAGGTTGTTATGCTCAATGGACCATGGAGACTGCAATTGGCAATCTTGGAGATGAGGACAAGGATCCATATGCCAACATTGCCCAGTGTGAACTGCTTTGTGCCCAAATCAATTTCATTCTCTCCAAAGATGAATTGATGAAAGTCCCATGGGGTGGAAAAGATCTTGGTAATGGCTATGCCCTGTTGCAAGCCTGTCAGTTGACAGCTATTGATGTTTCTGATTGATAGGCATCTGCTATCATGGCAGTTTAGGATCAGATGGGATGGTCTAATTGAGACCAATGGCCCAGTACAGTTAGATGCTGGGTGCACCTTCATCTTCCAAATAGACAAGTTGCTCAATCCCATTGGATGAGTGCTGGTCACAAAGAAAACTGTGAAACACCAGAGTTTTCAAGGTACAGAAACCCACTCTGTTTTTTACCAACTCACTAATTTTTAAATGCAGGTTCACACTAATAATCACTCCAAATTTGCTGAAGTGCAATTCTTCTTTCATTTACAATTTGCAGAATAGATTCACAATCTGGACATCATCTCAATGTTCTCCTCTCCTGATCAAGAATAACTCAAGCACTTGTTCCAAGCTGTATATGCATGCCACTATCAGGAAAATAATGCTTTGGTTGCAATATCCATTAAAAACATTGATTCAGTGGTTTCAATGGTGCCTTGCTTCAAAATTGCCCAATATGGTGAGATTTTGATGCCAGATACAGAGCATTTTTGGGTCGAGAAAATTGGAATGGAAATTACAGCACTACTAGGACAAGGTGATGCAGACAACAAAGAGGATGGGCAGGAAAATGGGACTAACACAGACATTATTTATGAAGGTTGTTAAGGCAATCCATGCTATATCACATCACTGTGGTCATTTGAATCTGAGAGAGTACACTGCTGCCCATAGAGTCCCAAGCAAGAGTTATCAGTCCACAGCCAAGTTCACTTCTTTTTTGTTGAATTGCCAATTGAGGAAGGGACACCATTCAGTTTGTCTACCAGTGTATGGTCGGGATCAAAGCACAGATGATCATCTTGAAAAGCCTGTAATATTTTAGATGGGATCAGCTGGATACTCAGTGAAAAAGTTGTCATCATGATTGGGACAGTAACATGATGCACCAATCTTCAACTGTGATAATATCGAACATGCCTGATGGGACCTTGAATGAAAGATTGCACTTCTCCTATGGTATCTTCAGGTATGTATGTTCTTTGTATTTCTCTGGAATGCATGTCAGTTACATGTATACTGCTCAGATTATAATGGTTACTGAAGAAGCTGAACCTCATTCAAAAGTGCCATGTAACACTGATTCCAACTCTTGACAAGTGTTTGATGATTCAGTCGGCTAACTTGATGCAATGGAATTGATATTTTGGAAAACTTTCAGGTGCAGAAGGGTACAATGATTGAGATGCATCAAAGTCCTGTGGAAATGGGATTGTGATTGTGACCATCATGCATTTTGTGCTTTCCTCACAACCACCACAGCAGTCATGCTCTTGTTGTTCCTCACATTCATTCTATCCAACTTTGTTGCACAATTGTATTTTGTCACTTCTGTAATTCAAGCTTTGCATGTCCCTACATTGTCAAAATGTCTCCCTTGTTGTCCCCTTTACAATCACCCCCAGGAAGATGCAGTTCAACTTTCCAAAAGAAAGGCATCCAACTTTGTTAGGAAACAGTCTCCTAACATGCCTATTACATAATAATATTTTATTTTTATTTTATTTCATTTTATTCTATTTTATTACATCAAAATATGCTACCAAATGCCTATAAACACTTTATTTGTCAGTGTGGGAATACACACATCAATATGTATGTGCATGTATACGCACATCGGTAGCAACATAGTACAATATATGTAACATAGTATATAACCTTAAAATAAATACCAGGGGACCTTAGTTGAGTTCTCTTAGGTATTCCATCCACATTTGTGGTGCGAAACACCTATTTCAGCCAACTGATCTATTTTTAACCCATCACATCAAAACCACCAAAATTCCCATCACGTGCGCACACCCCACTGCCTTCTTGTATGAGAGCCCGCACAGTCCAGCTAGCAGAACCATGGGTGTCGCCCTAACAGAAGAACTCAACTACCCCATCAGTGCACCTTCTCTTACATGCACATACGTCATTGTCTCAGCATGCCACAACTGCTTACTCATCATTTCAGCAAGAGCCTGAATCAATTGTATATATGTATTTACCTTGCTTTCATAAGCCAACACCAGGCCTCGCCTTACATTGCGATCACCAGTGATCGAGAGGCAGCGCTCATCATCAGGACAGCTGCAAGCAAACAACTGATCAGATCTGGTTTAGCCAAGATTTACATTACTCTATTCAGACAACTATCTTAGGTAGTTACTAGATAAATTCAGTAATAACCCCGAGATCAGGCACTGTCGGAAGGGTTATTGATCCGAAGTGCCTAATTGTTGACAAATAGCCGAAATCATGTGTTTTGCCATGTTTGGTACCCAAATTGCTGGATCACGTGACTCAAAATTTTGCGAAAAAATTCTGAAGCTGAATTTTGACTCAGCCAAAGAAGTGACTCATCACAGCTTACATCATTATGACAGAACAATCAACTTTGAATCCTGGTTCCAATCCTGTTCCCACACCAGCTCTAGAAGCCAAAATTGATGCTCTTACAGCACAAATGTTCCAATTAGTGTCAGTATTAGCAGCATCACAGCCCAAACAAGCAGAAATAAAAGCAGAGACAGTAGAAGATAAAGATGATGAGATGGAAGAGATGGTGGAGTGGATGTCTCAGGAGGATGTGCATGCAGAGGAGAGATCTGAGAGTGGAAAAACATGTTTACCTAAATATGTGCCCCCACAAATCTTTGATGGTACCATGGAGAATACGAAATCCTGCATCAGCTCTATAGTATTGTATATTCATGGGAGAAAGCCTGAGTTTCATATGACCAAGTCTAGGATTATGTTTGCTCTCTCATACATCCAGGGAGGGAAAGCACAGTTCTGGAGAAACAAAGCTATTAATCAAATTGCCACAGGATATAAACCGTTTGCAACCTTCAGGGAATTTTTGGAGAGACTGGAGGTACAGTTTGGAGAGCCTAATCCAAAGGCGACAGCTAATGCAAAATTAAAAACCATGTGGCAATTCAAGGCAGAAGCATCACAGATGGATATGGGAGAAGCTGCATTGGTAGAATTTTTGAAGGCAGGATTGAATCCCTCATCATTCAAGTCTATCTATTGACTACCTTCTATGCCAGAGAGGTTGGACGAGTGGTACATAATTGGGCAATGCATCTTGATTGGCAATACTGACAGGAACAGGTGGAGTTGAAATTGATGCATGGGAATGCCAGATTTGGCAAGTCATCAGGAGGAAAGTCTGAGAAAGGAAGGACACTTCAGGTACAAGCTCTGAGGGCACAGCCACCAGCCATGGCAGTGACACCTATCATTAAGGAGTCAGCAGCATCGCCAGATGCAATGGATGTTGATCAAGTAGGGAGACGAGCTCCACTTAAATGTTTTAATTGTGGGCGATTAGGGCATATTGCTAGGAATTGTAGGCAGAAAAGGAAGATTAGGGAAGCAACAATCGAGGAAGTGAAGTTGGAGGAAGATAAGCAGAAGAATTTTGTGGAAGAGTCCCAGTGAAGGTTTCCCCATTGGTGACCCAGAATCAATATAATGTATTAGTATCTGAGAAAACCCAGAGTGAACCTGAAAGAGAAATTGAAGAGTACAACCATCATCACTTATGCAACAAAGAAAAATGCCCAGCCTTATTTCCAAAAACCCCTAAATTCTTTATCTGCTCAGCATAGATAGAACCTGAAATCAGCTTGACAGTAGGATTGAAGACAGTGGACATGCATGCAGCAATTAATGTGGAGGCATTGCTTGACAGTGGTGCTACCAGATTATTCATTAATCAATTCTTAATTACTGGAAATGGTATGCACATGCATAAACTGCCACAACCTATAATGGTATACAATATTGATGGTATGATCAATCATTGAGGAACTATTAAGGAGGAGGTGACAATGATACTGAAGTATCAGGATCATCAGGAATGAGCCATATTTGAGGTGTGCAACCTTGGGAAAACCAATCTGATAATTGGATGTCCATGGTTATGAAAGCATAACCTGGAAATTAATTGGAAAACTGGGAAGGTACACATGACTCATTGTCCTAAAGAATGTAATGTGTATGGGAGGAAAGTAAAAAAGGAGAAGAAGGAAAAGAAAGAGAAAGAATGTCCGAGGAAGTATTCTGTTACGATGGAGGAAGTGGAAGATGAGGACATGCCAAATGGTAAAGTTCCAGTCATGACTGGTAAGGAAGAACAGACACAGACCTTTAGAGAAATTCGTGGAGGACAGTCATGGGATAAAAATGCTGTGAAAGTGGAGAAGCCAGTGGAGGAGTGGGTGCCAAAAGCCTACCATAAATATTTGTCAGTTTTTCAGAAGAAGAAATCAGAGTGGATTCCAGTGCAAAAGCCATGGGATCATGCTATTGAGATGAAGCCAGGATTTGTGCTGAAAAAGTCAAAAGTCTACCCGTTATCTCCAAAGGAACAAGAAGAAGTGGATGCATTCCTTAATAAACAATTGTGCAAGGGATACATACAACCTTCAAAATCACTGCAGACATCACCAGTATTCTTTGTACCAATAAAGGATCAGAGGAAGAGGATGTGTACAGATTATAGGTATTTGAATGAGTGGACAGTGAAGAATGCGTACCCTTTGCCATTGATCTCAGAGATATTTGACAAGGTGGGAAAGGCCAAGGTCTTTACAAAATTGGATGTATGCTGGGGGTACAACAATATACAAATAAAGAAAGGAGATGAGTGGAAGGCTGCATTTGCCATGCATCAAGGATCCTTCAAGCTGCTAGTCATGTTTTTTGGGATGACCAATAGTCCCCCAACTTTCCAAAATATGATGAACAACATTTTCAAGGATGTAATAGACAAAGGCATGGTAATAATATTCATTGATGACATTTTGATATTCACAGAGGATGAAGAAAACCATGTGGCAATAGTGCAGGAGGTGTTGAGAAGATTGGCAGAGAATGATTTATTTGTTAAACTGGAGAAGTGTGTGTTTGGGGCAATCGAGATCAAGTTCTTGGGATTAAAGATTGGTCCTGATGAAATCAAGATGGATCCTATCAAGGTACAGGCAATTGTTGATTGGCCTGTGCCTACCCATATCAAGGAAGTTCAGGCTCTCTTGGGACTTGCCAATTTTTATCGTCGCTTTGTTCATAATTTTTCCAAAATTGCCACACCATTACACAACCTTATGCGAAAGGGAGTAGCATGGAGATGGGGAGAACAGCAGCAGACAGCATTTGAGGAGTTGAAGAGGAAGTTTGTGGAAGAGCCAATATTAGCCCCAGTAGATTTCATGTGTCCCTTATGAGTGGAATCAGATGCATCCGACCTTGCTACTGGAGTGGTATTATCAATGTTATGTGAAGATGACAAATGGCATCCTTGTGCATATTTGTCTCAAGGATTGAATGATGTGGAGAGAAATTATGATGTGCATGATAAAGAGATGTTGGGAATAATACGAGCATTGGAGGCATGGAGACATTATTTGGAGGGATGTATGCATCAAATCAAAATCTGGACAGACCATCAAAATCTGCAGTACTTCATGTCCGCAAAAAAGCGTAACCATCAACAAGCACATTGGGCATTATTGTCATCATGCTTTAATTTTTACTTGGTCCACAAAGCAGGAAGCTTGATAAGGAAAGCAGATGCATTATCCAGATGTACAGATCATAAAAGGGGGGTAGAGGAGGACAATAAAAATATTACCCTACTCAAAACTGAATACTTTCTTATTTGCACTATGCATCAAGGGCATCTATTGGGTGATAGCTCAGAGACAGAAATGTTGTCTAAAATTAGGCAATGTTCAGAGATGGATGATGAAGTGGTGGAAGCTGTGAAAGCTTTGAGGGGAGAGAAGAAAGGTAATATTAAAGGAGATGAATGGGTTGAAGAACAAGAATTAGTATTGTTCAGAGAAAAGGTGTATGTACCGAAGGATCAAGATTTATGAAGGGAGATCATATGGTTACATCATAGTACACCAGCTGCTGGACATCCAGGAAGATGGAAGACATTGGAGTTGGTGATGAGAAATTATTGGTGGCCTGGAATTTCAGAGTATGTGTTGGGGTATGTGGATGGGTGTGATATGTGCATGAGGGGAAAGAAATTTCCAGAAAAGCCTGCAGGGAAATTAAGGCCAAACCCTATACCTAAAGCACCATGGAGAGATATATCTGTGGACTTTATCATGGGATTACCTGAAGCTCAAGGATACGATGCAATATTTGTAGTATGTGACCACTTCACAAAGGAAGTCCATATTATTCCTACTACTGCAGAAACCTCACCGTTGGGCTTGGCATGCCTCTATCTAAATCAGGTATGGTGGTTACATGGATTACCTGATATGGTTATCTCCGATCATGGATCACAATTTGCTTCTGCATTTATGTGAGAGTTAAATAACATATTGGGGATTCAAACCAAGTTATCTATGGCATATCACCCACAAACTGATGGGCAGGCAGAGAGAATGAATCAGGAGTTGGAGCAGTACCTACACATATTTGTCAATCACTGACAAACTGACTGGCCTGAATGGTTGGCAATTGCCAAATTTTCCCACAATAATAAATTCCATTCAGCTACTCGCATGTCACCCTTCTTTGCTAATTATGGGTATCATCCCAGAATGGGAGTAGAACCTCGAAGGGAAGTCAAGGTATAGTCAGTGGAGGACTTTGTATCAAAAATGCGAAAGGTGCAGGAGGAAGCAGAGGTGGCATTGATGAAAGCACGTGATGATATGATGCGACATGTGGATCGTACTCAAGCTGTTGCTCCAGAGTACAAAGTTGGTGACTTGGTATGGCTAAGTACCAAGGATCTAAATATTCCACAACCTTCAAGAAAGCTTATGGAGAAGCAAGTTGGCCCATATCCGATTTCTAAAATAATTTCACCCAATGTGGTAGTATTAAAATTACCTCAGTCATTCAAGATTGATCCTGAAATTAACATTTCCTGTTTACACCTTTACTGCCCACCCACTATTCCCAGTCAACAAACTACTCCACAGCCTACAATAATGGTAGAAGGTGCTCCAGAATATATTGTGGAAGAGGTTTTGGACTCACATCTTTGATGAAATAAATTAGAGTTCTTAATCAAGTGGAAGAACTACACCAACAAAAATAACTTATGGGAACCCAAAGAGAATTGTAAGTAAGCACATAAGGCAATCACCCAATTCTTTAAACATAATCCAAATGCTCCACATCGCATTGCTAGAATGGTGTATGGCAGGATGAATTTCCAGCCTTACCAGAATTTCACAGAGGGGACAGATACGATATTTTCTCACCTGGAAGTCAAGGCATAAAAGGGGGGTAATGTTAGGAAACAGTCTCCTAACATGCCTATTACATAATACTATTTTTATTTTATTTTATTTTATTTTATTCTATTTCATTTTATTTTATTTTATTTTATTTTATTTTATTTTATTTTATTTTATTTTATTTCACCAAAATATACTACCAAATGCCTATACATGCATTATTTGTCAGCGTGGAAATTTTGTATTTACACCCATCAATATGTACACACATGTACATGCATGTCGGTAGCAACATAGTACAACATATGTAACATAGTATATAACCATAAAATAAATACTAGGAGACCTCAGTTGAGTTCTCTTAGGTATTCCATCCACAATTGTGGTGTGAAATGCCTATTTCAGCCAACTAATCTATTTTTAACCCATCGCATCAAATCTGTCAAACCCCCCATCATGTGCATGCGCCCCACCACCTTCTTGTAGGAGAGCCTGCACAGTCCAGCTAGCAGAACCATGGGTGTTGCCCTAATAGTGTGGCATCGCTGAGGACTCGGATTTCGAAGTCTGGGGGTGGGGTTTTTGTGCGAAAATGGTACATCTGTCACTGATCAATTCAGAGTTAAAGATGCTAAAATGTCTTGTGTAGGCAGAATACAATGAACTCGCAGAAGATCTTGGCGAAGAATGTGAGGTGGCTGTTCAAAAGGTTGTGGACAAAGTATTCGAGCTGTATAAACCGATGGTGCAACATGAATAGATTTTGTGGTGCGGAGAATTACTGCTCATAGATTTAGTGGAAGCGGTAGAGCACGAGGCATGGGAGGAGAAAGAAAGACATCTTAGAGAGGAGGACAAGGCCACAAAGAAGGCCAAAATCGAGGGTTGGAGGAGGGCATTGGCAGACGCTCGCAACATGGCTCTTGCTGCATTTCATGCAAAGATGATTTCAAAGGAGGATTTGAAAATGCAGAGTGTGAAGTTCGAGGCTGAATTCAAGGTGATCAAAAGGGCGGAGGGAGGCAAGAATGACGAAAATGAGGACAAAGATGAGCTGCCCATGGTGAGAGTGGGGAAGCGAAGGGTGGTCGAGGTCGAGAGCAAAGAGGATGAGGATGAGGAAGAGGAGGTTGTGGGGGTAGAGGCTGCAAAGCGGGTGCAAGTTGAAATGAGCGAGTTGCTCGATTTCGAAGGTCCAGTAAGTGCTTTCTCTTATGTTCAAAGATTTTTTGTGCAGCTAATTACTTTCATAGTGCGATTGGTGTGCTGGGTTTAAGTCCCAGCCACGCTGTGTTGTTAGGAAGGGCATCGCAAAGTGTTTGAAGTGCACTCAGGAGGTGCAAGGCTGTTACTGGGCAGGGTTGTCAAGGTGAGGCCTTCGAAAAAGCGAAGCAAAGAAATTTGTAAGTGAGAAACAAGATTCGCACCCCAGACAAGGTATGAAAAATATTTGAGATTGTTTCGAAGAGCTTACTAACTGGTTTTCAAACTTTTTAGTGTGTTGAATTCAGGTCATGGGCCCCTTTGAAGATGGTGAGCAAGTCACAGGGCTGTCCAATCCATAGAAACAGAAAAAGTGATCATTGAAGAGCAAGGCAAGGGAGGTACAAGTTGTTGAAGGGGTTGAAGGGGTTGATAATGCATGGGTTGTGCACTGTAGCTTGATTGCTGCAAAATTGGCACAGAAAAAAGTTGAGATAGAGGTATTAGAGAGGGAGGTAGAGGCATTGGAGGAGATGTTGGAAGAGTAAAACTTTTTGTTTCTGTTGTTCTATTTCAAATTATCTTTAAATGTCTTTGGAAAGTAAGGTGAAGAAGAAATAAAGATATAACGAATGAAAAAAAAAAGACTTTTAGAGGAAGGTTCAGTAGTTCATCATAGCTGAAAAACCCTTTGGAGTTTGCACAACCACGCTATGATGTGATATCGCGACTTGTATCATCCACTAGAGGCTATCAAAATCTTTGTAAGTAATTGCAAAAAAGAAAAGGAAGGATAGTTATTCATTTTCGATGTCCTGAAAATCTTTGAAGGTATCTTTGTCAAAGTTCAAAGTTGTTTGAAGTTGTTCGAGGTGCTCGGAGTCAATATCGAGGAAATTCGGTGGAGGGGAAATTGATTTTCGAGCGAGGTATGGTAGCAGACAAAATGCGGCAATAGGTCTATGTAGTACTGACCTGTCGAGCTCACAGAGAATATAAGCCCCTCCATAGTTTCATTCAATAATGATAAGAGGGCTGACATATCATGGTTTCATCTTGCGATTGAGGGACTTCTCGATTTGTGTGTTTTGAAGTAGCACTAAATCTCCTTTCACAAAGTTGTAGTCACACATCATATGTTTGTGAGCAAGTTTAAAGCATTTCACAGCTTCGATTCAGGATGCATAGACCTTTGAATATAACAGTTTGAGGTCATTAGATCATTTTTGTAATGCTATGGCTCATCGAGCTATAAGATCGGTTGTTGATAAGATCGAATTGGGTGGCAATTGTAAGCATGTTGCCTCGGAGATGTCAAGGGGTATTAGAGGATGTGCTCCTGTGACTGCGAAGTAAGGAGAACAACCCATGCATTTATGAACCATGACTCATTCTGCCCAAAATACTGAGTGCACCCCTGCTGACCATTTCACTTGTTCTCCATAGACAGCTTTGAATAAGGATTGTTGAACATCGAAGTGGGCTCATTCAATGAGTCCATTGGCATGTGAATTATAACTGCTAATTCAAATATGGTTAATGTGATATCATTTCACAAGATACTCCATAGCTGTGATAAACACAGCACCATTGTTGGTTATGATTTCGTATAGCGAGCCCCATTTACAAATAATGTTTTCGAAGATCCAATCGCCAAGCGACGTGGCATTTTCATGTTGAAGTTTCTGCCACTCTGGATAGGTCGTTAGTGAGCATTGACCTTGTACGATGTATTTAAATCCATTTGAAGGTGGCATTTGCATTGTGTCAATATAGACTTTACCAAAAAGGGGTGCTGGAGTGGCGACTGTGGGCAGAATTAGAACATTTTGTGTTTGTCAAATTTGGCATAGGTGGCAGGTTCAAATATACCATGTGATGTCAGCTTTCATGTTCGGCCACCAAAATTGAAGGGCAATAACTGATTTCATAGCAAAAACCATTTTGTGTCTGATGTCGTGGTGAGCTGCACGAATGATTTCGAGACAACATTCTGGAGTAGCAATAATTTTGTGAGCTCCATGGGAGTCTTTTCTCAATAGTTTGCCTGAGTCTAAAAAGAATTCAGTGCAATATTGAATAAAGGTAGCATATTCTGCATCTGATAGATCAGAGAGTTGCACCAGGTCATGTAACCATTTTTGAACACAAAGTAATTTTTCGTCATTTATTTTTGCATCATTCATTCATGGGGCATCATTATAGATGAGGTCCTCCCCCTTACTAAAATTTGAAGAAAGGGAGAGGGTCAAAATTCAAGGTGAAGTAAATGGTTGGGTTGTAATAGGATTTATTTGATGTATGAAACTGTGAAGACAGTCGATCCAGTCTCCAAAATTATCTTCATTGTCGAGCTGAACATCTTCATCTTGTGTGGGGCATCTCGAAAGTCCATCAGGACCATGGTGTGTCCCTGCGATGTGTACTAGTGTAAAGTGAAAGGTTAGGATGGATATGATCCATCGATTGACGCTAGTGCTAGGTGCTATATCAGGATTCGAAAGCATGCCTTTAATATATTGTGCATCAACTTTGACAATAAACCTTTGAACTCCTATTAGGTACAATTGTAGTGCTCCAAGAGCATGATATAGACCATAAAGTTCGAGTTTTGGCTGCGAAAATCAGGATTCATGGTCGTTAAGCATAATCGATGTGAATCGACTATAATATCGTTTTCAAGGGTTTTTGGGATTGCATTGGGCGAAAAAGCAATGTTCGAAGTGTCAACTGACAGGATAACCAGGGCTGAAGATGAGTAATCGATAGCTTGAATCTCTGGAGAATTGATTAGAGCTGCTTTCAAATCTTCTTGGGCTGCTATTTGTTCCACTCCAAATTTGAAAGGAACATCTTTTTGAGTGAGTTGGATCAGTGCTGCAGCTCATTGAGTAAAATTTCAGATAAAGATATGACAAACTCCAATGATTCCTAGGAATGCTTTGACTTCAGTGAGGCTTCGACATGGTCCCCACTTGCTAACAGCTGCGATTTGAGTAGGGTCAGCCATATGACCTTCGATATTGCATCGATGCCCTAAAACAATTATTTCAGGGACACAAAGATAGAGTTTCAGACCTGAAAATGTTCCTCTGCAATACTTCATGTGCTGGACTATCCAATTTAAATTTTCGAAGTGCTCCCAGACACAGCGTTGAATAGCTGGATTCTTGGGAATCGTTTCATAGGATCTACCGATCATTCTATATTCTGATTTCGGACCCTTAACCGGTGTGTCATCGATGTAAGGGATGGTGATATGAGGAATTTCAGGCTGTAGAATAAATGTCACATCATCATGTAAGATAGGGACAGAATTTGTCCAACCCATGGGTAGGGTAATGATGCAAAGTGCTCCGAACGGTGTCTGAAATGTTGTCAGATCATGAGATGATTCTGCGACTTTCCTTTCATTGAATGCCACATAAAGATCCAACATTCTTCTACATGATCATCCCCTGAATTGTTCTGCTAAATGTTCAGGTATCGGTACAATGCCTGAGTGCTGGATCATTACTTGGTTAAGTGGTTTGAGACTGTGGATGATTCAAAGCAATTTTGCATCCTTTTTCACAATGCAAAACCATCGTGATTGGTATGAAGAGTTTGATGGTTCATATACTCCTGCCTCTATCTTCTTTTTCAGCATTTCACATATCTGTTTGTACAAACCTGGAGGTATAGGAATGTTTTGCTCAACCCATGGAGTGTGAGGAACGACAGGAAACTCTATAGGGGAAAAAAGGTCAGAGCAAAAACTTCCTCGCTCTTGTTCTGTCCATGCAAAAGCTGTTTCCTAATTTTGAATAAAATTGTGCATAAGATTTCGTTCCTCTGGCCATAGAAAATTTCCAGGATGATTCTTGTCAATGATAGCTTTACATTTGAGTGAATATCGTGAAGTGGTGATGAACGATGGTGGATGAGGATTTAATTTTGGCATGTATTCGAGAGGGTCACCAGTAATTGTTTGAATAATGTGAAATCGGTTGGGTAGCTCAGTAATAACTGGGCGAATTTTTTGTGTGACAGGTTTGTATTTCTTTTTAGACACCAAAAATCAGATATGAGGAGTTGATAATAGGCATAGAAGGCATAGACATTGCCATCAAGGTCAATAAATATTTTTCGTATTGATGACTGGCTGTTAAATATAAATTTGCAAGAATCGAAGAATAAGAAATGGATTTTGAGGGGTTTGAGGACTCCATATTGGGAATATTCGCAGTGCATTCAATAGTGATAGATAAATTAGAGGGATAAAATGAGATAATGAAAGTGCACTGGTCAATGTCCAAAATTTCGTCCTCTAGTTGCAAAAATCCTTTGGACAGTGATTAGAATGGGGAATTGTGGGGATTGCACATGATCATGTTGAATTAGGATCGTATATTGTGATTGTCTGAGCCTCGTTTCTGTAGTTTTTAATGGTGCTTTCAGTGAGCACATCGAATGGTCGACCAAGTAAGATATCGTAGGCTGGGTCGCGAATTATGTGAATTTGCATGAATAGCATGATACTCCCCACTTCGCAAGGCACATTTCATGCTAAGCCCAAACTTTCATCAATGCCTGCATTAGCCGATTGGAGTGGGATGTGGATTGAAGGATCGTATGTGAGGCCAAGTTTGTGGCAAATTTCTTCGGACATTGCAATAATCGAAGAGCCGGGGTCTATGACACTTCTGACTGGATTCCTTCCATTTACATTCATAATAATCGATCTAATCTAATGGGATTCCTTTGCAGCAATGAAGGGTTCTGGAATATCGCTAGGTCGAAGACTGTTAATATAAGTTTCGAATGGATCATCAATCATGAAAATCTCATCATTAAGCAGATTCGTGTCGTTATTTCCTTCGGACTGCTGAATTCGATGTGGAGTGACCTGTTCCTTCCATTTTGTACGAACTTCGAACAATAGAGACAACAATTCCTTGGGTGTTACTGTGATAATTGGCATTTTCATTAAATGAGCAAAAACATCTTCCATAATTTTATCCTTTTGAATTGGGGCTTGGGTATAGTGCAAAGGACCATCTTTGGCTTTACCTTTCACAGTTGATCCAAAGCTTCGTTTGTGTGGTGGTAGGTACAAATTTTCTTTTGCAGCGGCATAAGGATGAATGATGGGCTGCGAAGTTGTTTTCAAAGTCGAAGATGATGCCGAAGTCGAGGTTGGTAGGTTTGTTGTCATAGATGAGATGGATGATGCAGGTACTTGTGGAGTTGATTTTTCGACTGCTGCAGTGTTTGGGGAGATTGAAGGTCAAGAGACAGGGACTGTTGGTATGCTCGAATTAGGTGTAGCAAAGGCCCTACCACTTCGCAAAGCATATATCTCTTGTTCGAGCTTTGCAATGCGATCTTTGGGTGTCGCAGATTGTTCAGAAACCTGGTAGATGCCTCTAGGTGGTATTGAAGTATCCGTTGACGATGTGATGTTGTACATCAGTGATGATGCAGTTGTGTTCGAAGGATTTCATTGAGTCCATTCATCAATTCTGTCTTTGATAAAGCGACTAGGAATGTTTTGAGGGGTGAACCATCCATTCGGAAGCACAATTTTTCCTTCATTGTTCTTTTTACACTTTTCTTTGTTGATATAGGACTGGCAAACCAAGCAGTCACTAATGAAATAACTGGTGAGTCCACAAAAGACACAAGCTAAATTTTTGAGCTGGTCCAAGCAAAATCCACTGTTAGTTCGAGGAGGATTAGTGGGTTTCGAACCTGCTAGAGCCATGATGAGTGTGGTTGCAAATTTTTCAAGAATTGCTAATAAGTCTTCTGATTTGATCTGTGTCAAAGATGTCGAAGTCGATGCTAAGCTTTCTGAAGACTGTAACGATGCTGAATTCGAACTAATTGACCCTGTTAAAACAAATTTCACTGCTGCATGAATGTCATCGAGTGGGTAGGTGTCATATGGATAGTGGTCGGGAAATTTTAGTTTGAGTTGTCGTGCAATTTGTGACCATAAACCCAGCTAAAAACCTCAAACAAATGCTCTACTTTGTTCTGCCTCTGATATTCAGCCTTTAGAGAGTAGGAACTTTGTAATGTTATAGAATGACCTGTAATATAATCCTAAATCGCTTGCGTTAAAGATACCCATCTGAAGTTGTTCACCAACAAGTTTGTTTATGTCTGAAATTGACCATTTTTGATCATCTTCGGAACCAGGATATAGTCTGTGGATTGTGACATGAAAATCTTGAAATGAAGTGCCAGTTTTGTATTTGGGAATTGATTCCCAGAGTTCAGATGTATCGATATTGACATATCGACAGGCGTGCTTTTTCATGAGCTCTGGATCCATAACATTACAGTCGATAAAGAGTATTTTGAGCTTGTTAAAGTATCGACGTAGCTCTCGAGGTTGCATAGGGTCGAATTTAGGTGCTGTGGAATGTCCACGAGCTGGCATTGTTGCTTGGGTGGCCATAGATGTACCGATTTGAGGAGTTAGAACCTGAGCAAAGGACAGTAGATATGTCGAAGTGGCTAGAATAATGAATGATGTAGTAGATGATGAGGAAGATGAGGAAGATGAGGTTGGAGATGAGGAAATAGGTGAAGGAAAGAGACGATGATGTGTAGATTCGGCATCAGAGACAGGAATTAGAATATCCCCCAATTCTTCAAGAGATTTGAAGGCCTGGTGAGTCTTGATTCTAAGGTTTTGAGCTTGTGTTGGCCTAAGCTGGGAGATTCGAGGTGGATTAGGTGATGAAATGATTTAGAAACCCCTTGTGGTGGGCTCCAAAATGATGATACTTGACCTGGAAACCTAGCAAAAACCTGTTAAAAAGCTTATAAAGTATAACTCAGGCTAGAGGAAGGGTGCGAGTCAGTTCTAAATATCACTGCTAATACCAGAACATTGTTTTTAGTGATGCAAAATGGTAAAGGATATGAGAAATAGTCCTTAAAAGCATACGAAGATGTTTGAAGTAGTTTAAAATATGTTCGAAGATGTGTGAAGTAGTTTGAATTAGGTTTGAATAGGTTCGAAGTTGTTCGGGTGAGTTTGAGAAGGTTCGAAGGTGTTCGACTGGTGTCAAGATATGTTCGACAGATGAATATGGCAATTAAGAAGTGGTTTTTAAGTGGCGATAGGCAATAGCGAGTTGAGAGCAAATACGAAAGTTCAAAGAAATTTGCGATATTTTGCAGAACTTAGAGATACAATGTGAGCTAAGACTCAAGAGAACTGCTCTTAAATCTGACTGTAGTGGAGAGGGTAACTTCTTCTCTGTCTTTCTAAGTAACTAGTACAAGTTTATATACATTTTTGAAGAGATAGTACTGAAAAGGGAAATAAAACATGTGTAAAACATGAGGCAATATATCATACAATAAGGACTTTGTAGATCATAAAATAAATGAGAAATGATAAATAATTGAAACACATGTGTCCCCATATGGTAAAAGTACTTATCTTGTGCTTCAACATATCATCGAAGCATAAAAATGCTATTAACACATCCTAATTCTCTTGTAGTCTCTCCTCGTGTCTGGTAGTGCTTGATATGTGACAGAATAATTTGTTCCGGATGTGCAGCATGTATCGAAACTGTTTCAAGATGGCTATATGGCAGCTGATATTGTTGGAAATACTACAAAGTTGTTCAAAGTGTCACAAAATCTTTCGAAGTTGTTTGAAGTTGTTTGAAGTTGTTTGAAGTTGTTTGAAGTTGTTTGAAGTTGTTTAAAGTTGTTTAAAGTTGTTTAAAGTTGTTTGAAGTTGTTTGAAGTTATTTGCAGTCATTTGAAGTAGTGTGAAATAAGTCGAAAAGAATTTGAAGTCAATTTCATAGTGTTCATAGCAGTTTGGAGGGTCTGTCATAGTGTGTCAATATGATTGGAAACTTTCTCCAAACCTTGGAGTGCACAGTGGACCTATCAACATATAGTGTTCCCATATAGTAAAAGTACTTATCTTGTGCTTCAATATATCAATGAAACATAAAAATGCACTTATCATATTCTAAGTCTCTTGTAGTCTCTCCTCATGTCCAGTAGTGCTCGATATGCAACTAAATGGTTAGTTCTGGATGTGCAGTGTGTATCAAAAGTGTTTCAAGAGAGCTATACAGTGGTCAATATCATTCAACATGCTGCGAAGTCATTCGAAGTGTCATGAAATAGTTCGAAAGTGTTCGAAGCCATCTGAAATAGTGCAAAATAGTTTGAAAAGTGTTCGAAGTCAATTTTGTGGCATCCATAGTGATTCGGAGTGCATGTTGTAATGTGTCAATATGAATGGGAATCTTCTCCAGACCTTAGCGTGCACAGTGGACCTATCACTGATTCTCTATATTCATTCCTTGCTCTCCCTTGAAACCATCCACCTTTCTTACAAACCCCTTTAATGTCCTTGAACATCTTTCAGCATTTTCAAACCTCTTCAAACATCCTTGAACCTTGTTTGTAGTCCTTCAAAAACCTTTGTATGCTCCTAAAACTATTCATGACCTTTCTCACTACTTCATACCTTTCTCTACAATCCTTGGGTAACAGTGGTGATCTTCAGTACCACCTCGCACCCTTCCTCTAGCCTGTGTAACACTTCTTAAACTCTTTTTAGTAGGTTTTAGTTTGGTTTCCAGGTCAAGTATTATCAATGCACCTCATGCAAAGGATTAATCGCAGTGTAGAAAATTTGGTTACCTTCCTTGATCTGCTCCACCTCTTTTTTGTCATTGTCAGAGTCAGGTGCAAGGTCTGGAATGTCTTCCGAGTCCACATCAGGCAGGGGCATTGGACCAGCATGACATTTTCTAGTGCACTACAGCAGTACCTTTCATGCTCAGCATTCCTGTCTGCCTTCAGTGAAGCAAGTACGACAACAGGAAGGACAATGACTCATTATGACTTTACCTGTCACCCAGTTGACCTCAGGATTATGGTCACAAAGCCATGGGTATCCCAGGATCACCTCCTGTTTCCCCAATTGGGTCACAGAAAAGAGAGCCCATTTAGTGTGGTCCTTGTAGCAGAGGACTAGGTTTACAACCTCCCAAATTGCCCCAGCTTCATTTGGGGAACTTTCCACATTTTATATGGGTATGGGTCAAGACAGTGCATGGGTGTTAAGTCATTTTTGTTGGACTAGGTGAGAGTCGATGAAAAGGCCCATGGCACCTGAGTCCAGGAGAAAAGAGACACTGAGAACTTGCCTGTATCTGTAGTCTGCAGCTCAACTTTCAATTCTAACAATCACTGGGAGGGTGTGGATGCCACAATGTACTTGTGTGGTAGCTTGCACTCCTAGGATTTTAATCTGGGGAGAGGAGGGCAGGTGGAGGTGGAGCAGGTGTGACTTCTATTGAGCTGAGGGATTTGGGAGAGGAATTGGTCATGGAGTGAAGTTCTTTGTCCAGTGGATCAACCAGCAGGGAATTGAAGTGGTTACTGGTGGGCAGTGGGGGCAGACAATGGGAGGGATTAAGGGCATGTGTAATAGTAGTGGCATGGAGTGTAGTGTTAAAAGCTGCATTGATGAGTCAGTTCTCATCACAGAGAGAAGCAGCTTTGTACCAAGCATCAATATTGTCATCAGCTGGGTACCCCATCAACATCTGTGCAATCTGATCCTGAACCTCTTGATTGAGACCACAATAAAATTTCACCATCACTGGTAGCCCACTCCCATATCCCGCTGATAATACTCGACCTGGAAACCAAACAAAAACCTGCTAAAAGGCCTAAGAAGTGTAACACAGACTAGAGGAAGGGTGCGAGTTGGTACTAAATATCACTGCTGTTACCCAAAGGTTGTAGTTAGAGGTGTGAAATGGTGAGATGTGTTGCAAATAGTTTTTAGGAGCATACAAAGATGTTTGAAACAGGCTCAAAGAGGTTCAAAGATGTTGAAAGTAATTCAAAAGGGTTCAAGGAGGTTCAAGAAGTTTCAAAGAGGTTCAAAGAGTTTGGAGAGAATAGGAATGGCTTCGAGGAATATCGAGAAAGGAATATAGCAAATTGGAAGAGTTTTTGAAAGATGATAGGCAATATGTGATAAGTTGAGGGGTCAGTATGAAAATTCAAAGAAGTTCACGATAATTCACAGAACTTGGAAATATGACATGAGACTTGGACTCAAGAGGATAGCTTTTAAATCAGACAATAATGGGAGAGGGCGACTTCTTCTCTGTTGTTCTAAGTAACTAGTACAAGTCTATATACATTTTGAAGAGATAGGACTAAAAAGAGAATATGACATGTGGAGAACATGAGGCAATATGCACAGCAATAAAGGAGGTGTTGCAGTATAGTAAAAGTACTCATCCTATTGTTTCAATATATCATTGAAATGCCAAAACACTGCAATTGAGTCCTAAAAGTCTTTTGTCATGTCTCCTCATGTTTGGTAGTACTCGATATGTGATGCAGTAGCTCATGCCAGATGTGCTGTGTGTATCAAAAGGGTGTTTAGATAGCCATATGGCAGCTGACATCATTTGAAGTAGTGTGAAGTTATTTAAAGTCATTTGAAGTGTCACAAAGTTGTTTGAAGTTGATTTGATGGGGTTCATAGGGGTTGGGATCATAGTTGTAATGTGTTGATACATTTGGAAACCTTTCCATACCCTAGAGCAGACAGTGGACCTATCACCACTGTGCCCACTAAATCTCTAACCTTGTCAATATAGTTGTCCACAGATCAGTGTGCTTGGTAATACAAGGATGACTTGAGGCACATTGCAGCCCATTGGCACTCATGGAGAGGGCATAAATATTGTACAAAATGTTCCATAAAGTCACAACAAGAGGTGAAAGGGAGGGAACTGAGTTTCTGGGTTTGGCACAAAATGCAGTTGATGTAGAGGTAGGCTTGCTCAGACTTCATGTATGTGAAGGCCCAATAAATCTTTGCAGTGTTGTCTAGGAACTGATTAGAATGAAGACTGATGTATAACTCACAGGAGTTGAGGAGAGAATGTCCATGAGAGTGTGCACCATTAAAGTCAGCAGGGGGGACAGTTTAATCTGTGTGCCAGTGGTATTAGATAGAGTATTGGTGCTGGGAGTGGTTGGGATAGAAATAAATGGAATATTAGGTGAGGGACTAAGCTGTAGGGTATTAATAAAACTTTAAATACACAATTTGAGTGATTCATTTTGCATGCGCAATCTGATAACAGTGCCTTCGAATGCTTCGATGCATTTTTGGGCATCCATGGCATGTGGAGAGGAGATAAACATGCACTTAAGGTGGGGGTGTTGATCACATCCTGGGTGGTGTCCTGTATGCATTGGAGATATTATATCCACAGTGCGCTTCAATTCTGGGCCTAGGGAGAGAGTTTTCTACTGTAAGGGCAACCTCAAAGCCTCACTTAATAATGAGCTAACAGAGGGGAATCCAAAGTTAAAATTATACTACATAATAACATAATACATACACTTCAGGTGCACCTAACAGAGGGAAATGCAAAGAGAAAACTCTAAGGACCCATCTGTTGATGCCCAGTATAAGTGATAGACCTGAAAATCAAATAGTAGGCTAAAAATAGAAAAAAGGTAGAGATGGGCAGATCAGGCTGCAGAATGACATCACCTTGATGGGTAAACATCCAGAAGGGGCCCCACCTCCAAGAATAGAACTGTCAACATGTACCAACAAGGGAAAAACTAAAAAATAATCATAAAATAGGAATAAATTCATATAAAATTATAGAAAAGGCAGAACAGGGTAAAATAAAATATAAAAAAATATGTAACAAATGCAGAAAATTCCCAGACATCTGGGATGCCTCCCCTTCCCCTTACAAAGAGCTTATGTCACTTAGAGAGAAGCAAATCTTCAATGGCCTTGAGATTCTGTGGTGCGCACCATGCAATACATCAAATCAAGAGAGAGCACTGGCTGTGGCCACAGAGATTGCACCAGCCAACAATATTGAGCCATCAACTTCACAATCTACTGTGAGCACAAATGAAGCAGTTGATGACACACCAATACACCCCTATTCCAAATTTCCAAAGCATGTTTCATTTCTACAGTGGTGGATAAACCAGAATCTCAAGTTAATGTTTCTAAAGGCAAGGAGCCATCATATCAGTTCATCCCAGAAACTCCAGTATATAGTCTCGCATCACTGTTATTTGTTAATGAGCATTGTTCTGAAAACAATCACTGTCAAAAACTAACCTTGCTGACGTGGGGCCAGCTCAGCTCAGCAGCCACCTCAGGTTCTTCCATGTCCCATTCTGGAACAACACTGGGATAATCCTGTATAACAGAAGTAGATTGAATGGGTTCCTGTTCCTCTACGTCCCTCAGTGGGACCATGACTCATTGTTTTTTTGGTCCAGCTTTCATCATAACCTCAACTTCTACATGTGTAACAGTATCTACTGTAGCATCATCATTCTCCCACAGGGAGGCATTCTTCTTTGATCTTCTCTTGCGCTTGACAGGAACATATTCTAGGTCCATGGTGATTGGAGGTGAACTGAACCAATGGTCTTATTGTACTATCAGCCTCATGATACTATCGACCTCATGTGATCCTCATGTAATCCCCTCATGCTGATGACATATTTTATGTCAATCAGAAGAACAATTCTTCCTTTACATTAATTTCCTCCAATGCTGCCTGGGCCATCAGAGAGTCTGCGGTTGAGAAAGTACCACAAGGGAGGCAGATATACGGATGAAGAGTGGAGGATCATAGAGCCATATAAAGTTTCTTTCTGATTGCAGCAATCGAAAGCTGGCCAATTGCAAATACTCAAGACTGACATCCTCCCAGCAATGTTCAACTATTGGGCAGCAATTGACAAGGCCCCTGTGGATCAGGAGGAGAGTCGCCTTCATGCCAAGGTAAACTCACAAGGATGTGAAGGCTGTACTATTGATCACATCACCAGGAACTAACAACCTAGCTTTCCAATGACTGGTGAATGACTCAAGGACTCTCATGGAAATTGAACAACTTCAAGATCAAGCGGTCAGAAGTCATTTGGAGCGTGTACCACGACCGAGTTATGCAAGAGATCACAAACATGTTAGATGTTGAGGACACCACCATGAGTACACCAGGATGGTTCCAAATGCAAATGCCAGCTATCAAGAATGCTTATGACCAGATGACTACAGAGGAGAAGCTAGGCATGCATGACGAGGGGGATAAGATAATGCATCATGGTTATCCTAAAGAGATAAAGCAAAGGTGAGTAGTTGCTGATGCCAATGCTGCCCCTGATGCCTATGCCGGTCTTTACAGTCTCACTGCAAAATACTGGCATCAGCGTGTGCAGGAGAATGCTCAACAACAATGGCTAGAAATGGGGGCATTGTTGGTAACCATGACAGCCTATATGCACCCTAAAGGTTTGCTGGTCATTGATGTGTGAGTCCCTGAAGTAATGTTGGCCGATGCTGATGCCGATGCCGATGCTGTTTGCAGTCATGACCATATGGACAATCTGATAGCTACCCCTGGATGATCATTTCTAGACATGTATCCCAGTGTACTAACTGAACTGAAGTAAAACTTCATGACTTATGTGAAGGCTTTACTCACACCAGACATTACATCAACAGCAACAGCCATGCAAAACAAAGAAAAGCTAAGCAGGTTACTGAAGACTAATGATGGCTTCCCAATCCTTCTGACACCATGGAATGCCTCACTGTATACCAAAAAGGAGTTGGAAGTAATGTTTATCTTATATGTTGGGCAGCATTATGGTATGTCAACTTGAAGCTCCTAGTCCAGAAAGAATTACTTATCTCCATGCAGTACTAGCCAATAATTATCATAATCACTGTATCCCATTCAAAGCAATTGCTGATCAGACTTCTTTATACATTAGTCCCGAATATCTCCCAGTCTGGTTCAAATTCACTGACCCAAGGAACATGCACAAGAGTACCATAGAAGACTTCTTCAACCACATTTCACAGCAGCAAATGGCAGAGGGGCCTGAAAGAGCCTTTAGGTTCAAGGGAATCAAAGTGGATAATGGGACTGTGGCTCCCACACACTATCCAGGGAATTTGAATCCCCCTCCACCTTCCCAACATAAACCAAGATGCAGTAGTCGAAGGAATGCTGATGCCATGACTGATGCCAAATCAGTGACTGGCACCGGTCACCATCCCACTGCCAAGTCTCATGCCAAAGCCCAAGCCCAAACGAAATCAAGATGATGCAAAGGGAAATCTAAGGGAAAGCAACCCCGTCGACAATCAACCACAGCACAGCCATCCACCTCCAAACCCGATGCTGCTGCCAATTATGGCCCTATGACCGGCCACCAACATGATGCCAATGCCCAAAGCCATGATCGCAATACAGTGACACAGTCATCCTATGTGCAACTCAATCAGGCTACAATGGATATGCTCTACACAGCTGGTATCACTCGTTCCCAGCTGATTAATGGTCCCAGTGATGGTGAACCAGAGTATCTCATTCCTCGTCAGATTTACATGACGCACATGTACATCACATGCCCATCCATTCAGAAGGACACTGTAAATGAACTCCCATGCCCGATTGATCCATCTCTGTTAGAAGAAAACACCACTCCACATCAAGAGCAGGTACCATGTCCTGAACCTCAATGACTTCTTGGAGGAAAGTGGACTGAGGATCCTATTGCAAGGGTGAAGGCAAGGGCACTAATTGCTTTAGATATGTCATCAGCAACAGCCACTGTGACCTCGGCAATGACCCAAGTAGCCTCAGCCCAAGTAGAAATGGCAACAACTCAAGTAGCACTGGCAATGGCCCAAGTAGCACCAGCAATGGCCCAAGTAGCACCAGCAATGGCCCAAGTAGCACTGGCAATGGCCCAAGTAGCACCGGCAATGGCCCAAGTAGCACTGGCAATGGCCCAAGTAGCACTGGCAATGGTCTGAGTAGGAATGGCCAAAGCTGAGTCGGCAATGACTGCAGTTGATTTGACCCAGAACACATTGCAACAGATGACACCACCATCATCTTAAAGTACTGAGCTGCCTCACATTCCTGCAGCTTCAGCACTTGCTCGATGGATCTGAAGGACAGCTGATGACCTTGCACAGGAGGAAGCTATCTCAAACCAAACTGTTGGGAGAAGACCAAGAATTAAAAGAGTTAAATTTGCAAGATAATAGATTACTATGAATGTCCAATGATGTATATATTCAAGTCCAATGTTTTTACATATATAAAGAAAAAAAATGATTATTCCTTTCTCCCTTGCTTGGCAGCACCTCTGTCCTCAGATGTTCCCGCTCTTTTCTTCAGATTTGGCTGAGGGGTGGGACTTTTGGAAAGTAGTCCAGCTGGACCAGGTGTAAGATCATGAGAGGATCAGCGCAACTGTGCTGGGGAAGGGGAGGGGTGGGGCAAGGTTGACAACCATGGTTGAGGTGGAGGGGTCATACTTAGGATTACTGATGGACCCAGTGATAGCAGTCGTGGGGATCTGCGGACCTGTGTACGAGGAGGGGAGGGATGGGGCGAGGCAATGCTGGTGACTGGCGAGGCTGGTGTGGCTGCAGTAACTGCCATTGCCATTACTGGCATGGCCATGGCAGCCTCAGGGAATGAAGTAGAGATGATGAGGGGAGGGAGTGGAGGGGCCACTGTCATGCGCTGCACCATTTCTTGCAAGTCCTGAGGCATAGCAGGAATGATTTGGATTCTGGGCACATCCCCAACCACGTCTTCAGCATCGGCATGTTCGGAGCCAAGTTCTCTCTCCTCGAGTATGGCTGATTCTGTCTCAATCTGCTTCTGTCCCTCTTCAATATTCTTGTTCACCATCCCTGAGTTTATTTCCTCCTTTGATTCCATGCCCTCTATTTCCCTGGCCTCCCCGTCAGCATCGGCATCAGCCTCGGGCTTGGTGTTGATGATGGGTGGTATAGCCTCTTGATCCTCGACATCCTGCTGCTTTTCTTCCTCCTCAACAACGTTGATTTCACTGATTGATTCCATACCCTCCATCAATTCGGCATCGGTATCGGCATTGGCCTCAGGATTGGCCATGGGTTTAATGGTCTTGCCTCTGACCGATTCCCTTTCGATGTGAGTTACCCACTCAGAGTTCTGGCCATTGTACAGGACGATGCCTTGTACACCACCCTGCAACCCAAGGTATTCTTCGAAGTCCACTATCCTCCTCATCAGCAAGGCGACCCTGTCCCACAGTTCTTGTAATCCTCATTGGACTCCAGCTTCAATCCATTGCCCTTGCTCAACTAGTAGAGCCTTGGGGTTTTGTTCAACTTGTTCAATGCATGCTTCGAACCTTCATTCGAGTTGATCCAGATGGTCGGCCAGCCTTGCATAGCAGTCGGCAGCAGGAGTGCGAGTGGGGAAGGCCACAGAAGCATGAGCAGGAATGGCAGCGGGCATGGGCAACATCAGCCTGGCATCCGCATCGGTTATATCGATGTCATCATCCATAGCTATTGGTATACATTTTAGTTAGAGGTTTTCGAGCATTATATGAATGAACTCACCTTTCCCTTTTCCCTTTTCCCTTTTCCCTTTTCCCTTTGAGTGAAGTGCCGAGGTGATTCCTTGCCACTCTCTTCACTGGAATATCATGTCCTCTTCGTTTTTCTTTTCGCTGATCCTTTTTTCGCCTTCTTTCTCAGCCCTTGATGCTCATCCTCTGGATCACATTGAACCTTGCCTTTTCCACAGTGGTAGCATGCCATTTTCCCATTCACCTGTTCCCAACACTCACACCTATGCCTGACACATCATGCACATGGCATCTCTCTGAGATTCGCTCACTGGGGTGATCCTCATGCCCTACTTGGCCTACTTCTATTGTCTCACTTCTGCTTCATCCTGCGATCGGCAGTGGCATCGCTCTCTTCTATCTTGTCTTCTCCACTATCAGCATCCTCAGCCGCTTCTTCATTTTGAAATTTATTATCCAATGGACTACTACTCTCCATCACTCACTGCTTGGGTGTCACTGTGATGGCCAGCACCTTTGGTCACAAGTAGCACTGTGCTCGGGCTGGATGTCTGGATCCAGACGCTGCTGGTTGGGCCAGAATGATGGGTGCTGGTGGGGGTCATGCCGGTGCTACTGTTGGTGCCAGTGCCGGTGCTGCTTCTACAGTGATTTCTGGTGCTGGCCTCTGTTTCCTAATGACTATTGTGTGCATTGCCAGTTCATCCATTTCTGCCTCTGCCATACTAGATGTTGGTGCCACTGCCACTCCTG
The DNA here is from genome assembly GCA_029959215.1 of Tricholoma bakamatsutake. Classification (NCBI taxonomy): domain Eukaryota; kingdom Fungi; phylum Basidiomycota; class Agaricomycetes; order Agaricales; family Tricholomataceae; genus Tricholoma; species Tricholoma bakamatsutake. The sequence goes on from CP114860.1 coordinate 614,929, forward strand.
ATTTGACTGCCACTGCTGTTTCCGAAGACTCTGCCGCTGCTGTTCCTAATATGCCTGCCACTGCTATTCCTAGTATACCTGCCGTTGCCATTGCCATTTTGGTTGCACCTTTTTTTTCATCAAAACTTTTCATGGCTCTCTATTGACCTTCAATAAATTCATCGTCCCCTGTCCTCTCCGACTTGTACCATGCCACCACAAATCCCCATAAAAAGGATTCAGCCTGGAAGAGTTCCTGCACGTCAGCTGGGAGATTCTGCTTTTGCCAAGCAAATAACGTTTTCTGCAGGATGTTAGTATGGTTGGTTTCATATTACATATCTGCTCACAAGTGCCGCTTTTTTTTCCTTCATCACCGCCTTGATGTTTTTTTTCATGAATTCCTTGGTGAATGGCTTGCTTGATCTGGCTGATGTGGCCGAGTACTTGTTCATGAGTAATGTTCATGATGGATGGAATGGCTGCAGGTATGGGTGCAGAGTTGGGCTGGATGGATGATGAAGATCGATGGATGTTGGTAAGAAAAAATATCAACAATCACATGTTGTTGATTGATATGTAATGATTAATTGATCCTTGATTCACTGATTAAACTGCATTTGTTGATATCATCCTGTTATCATCTGTTATCTATACCATGAGTGATCAGCAAAGCAACACTTATATTCCTGATGGATATGTCGCTATCCAAGGTGACAATGGGCAGCACTATCTTGTGCCCCCTTTTATGATTCCAGCTACACAAAAAGCAATGGAGGCATATTGCAAGAAGGTTGAATTTGATGTATACATGGCAGATGGGGGGTAAGATTTTGTTTTTTTCGAGGTGTCATTCTATCCTTGGGCCAATGCCGTCTGCTGGCCGATGTCAGATGTAGCCGGTGCTGTGTCTTGGCCAATGCTGTCCCTTGGCCAATGCCATCCCTTGGCCAATGCTGTCCCTTGGCCAATGCCATCCCTTGGCCAATGCTGTCCCTTGGCCAATGCCATCCCTTGGCCAATGCTGTCCCTTGGCTGATGCCATCCCTTGGCTGATGCTGTTTCTGGGCTCCTGCTGGCTTGTCTATCCATCCCTCTCACTGATGAATTTACAGTCTGGAAACATGAGAGATACACCATACTATGAAGTGGCCCAGAACATGCTACAGTTATCTGCCGATCCAGTAAGTGCTGTGTCCTCATTTGCATGACTGTTAGTTAATGCTGTTGCAGACTTTAACAGACAGGGAGCTGTTGGGCTGCTATGCTGAAGTGAAAGCTCTGCAAAACAACCTTGGCACCTCTTACAAGGATGCCAGCCATCATCTCTACATGGCTGAGGTTGAGACGCTGGAACAGCAACATATCATGTTACACACATATGTGACTTTGAAGAAGAGGATGGAATGTGATATGAAATTATTCCAACAGAGATTGTCAAACATTCCACTCAGATCATTGTCCCATGATGAGAACATGGCTGATCCTGCCGATTCTCAGAATTAGTTTGTATCGACATTGTTATATTAAGGTAGAATAAACACTGCTATTTAGTTGGTGTTATCCATATGCCTGATTCCATATGAAAAATATTTGATTCCTACAGTACATATATGCCATTGCTGCTGCCATTGCCACTCCGCTGCCATTGCCATTGCTGTTTACCATGTCCAATGCTACCTCATAGGTCACTGATCTGGCCATTAACATTCCCCATAGTATATAAGAACCCAGAATACCAAAACTGTATCTATTTGATAGTAGTACAAGTTACACTTATTATGAGAGTGTTCTATGGGCTTCCATGAACCCGTATCATTCGGTACAATGTACACATTCTATAGACCATATCGATTTTATACTGATGGCCCTTGTTTGGTCCTATGTATCAGTGATTTTAACTACATGCCAAAACCCCGGTTCCTACTCAGGAATTGTGTGGGAAGTGAGGTTGTTGATAATCAGCTGGAGGTCCATATGATCCAAAGTGGGGAATGTCCTGCTGGTCGGGGTGGTCTTCACCAAGCAAAAGTCCAGCCTTGGCCACCTGACCTCTAGGATCATAACCGTTGTAGTCCTTGGGTTGTTCTTGCAGACAGCCCAGCTCACCCCCTCCCCATACATGTCACATGACCAGCCCAAGAAGGCACTGAAGGCTAAAATCCATGATAGATTGTACTTGGCCAATATATTTATATTTCAGGAGAAGGAAGCTCATTGCAAGACAATATACAGTGGCAACAAAACTGATCCAATGTTTTGCACTTTACAAAAGATGCCTTTATATAAAAGGAAATAAATTCTCAAAAAAATTGAAAATATTATATAATACTCTTCAATATTACTCCTCATTGCTTGCACAGCCCCAGTACCAAAGAAAGATCAGAGGAAGAGAATGTGTACAGATTATAGGTATCTGAATGAGTGGACAGTGAAGAACACATTGATGATACTTGACCTGGAAACCCAAACAAAACCTACTAGAAAGGTCTTGAATGGTATGACACAAGTTAGAGGAAGGGTGCAAGGTGGTACTAAATATCACCGCTGTTAACCAGGAGTGTGCAAATGGGTTTTGGAGAGGCTCAAAGGGTCTTGAAGAGGTACTAGTTTTGTGAAGTAGTGTGAATAGGTTCAAAAAGTTCGACAAAATTTGAAGGAATTTAGAGATGTGCATGGAGGTGGCAAATAGTGTTGATAGGTGATATAAATCAATGGTGATGATGTGAAAGAATAATGGTATACAATAGAAAATAGACAATAGTCTCAAGAGGTTAGTACAAAATTTTGAGGAAGTTCACAACAATTCACAGAACTTAGAGTTGTGACATGAGGCTTGGACTCAAGAGTGTTGCTCTTAAATCAGACAACAGATGTGAGAGGATGATTTTTTCCCTATTCTTCTAAGTAGCTAGTACAAGCCTATATACATCTTGAAGAGATGGTACTGAGAAATAAAACATGTGGACAACATGAGGCAAGATATAAAACAATAAAGAACTTTCCAAATCATAAAATAAATCAGAGATGATGAGAAGGGAAATGTATAGAGTCACAATGTATCAAAAGTACTTGTCCTATTGTTCCAATATATTAAGGAAATGTCAAAGCACCACAATCACATCCTAGAACCCTTTGTTGTATTCCCTCATGTCTGGTGGTGCTCGATATGCAATGCACTAACTCATGCAAGGTGTGGTGCATGTATCTGAAGGGTGGTGGGATAGGGATATGGCAGCCAAAGTTGTTTGAACTCACTCAAAGTGTTGTGAAGTCATTTGAGGTCGTTCAAAGTGTTGCAAAGTCATTCAAAATGCTATGAAATAGTTTCAAAGTGGTTTAGTGGGGTTCGTAGAGGTTGGGAGCATGTGTTATGATGTGTCAATGCATTTGGAAATGTTCCCAGACCTTAGAGGGCAAGGTGGACCTAATGAGCATACCCTTTGCTGTTGATCTCAGGAATAATTGACAAGGTGGGAAAAGCCAAGGTCTTTACAAAATTGGATTTATGATGGGGGTACAACAATGTACAAATAAAGAAAGGAGATGAGTGGAAAGCCATATTTGCCATGCACTGAGGATCCTTCAAGCTGCTTGTCATGTTTTTCAGGATGACCAATAGTCCCCCAACTTTCCAAAATACATATGATGAATGTCATTTTCAAGAATGTAATAGACAAAGGCATTGATAATACTCAACCTGGAAACCTAACAAAAACCTGTTAAAAGGCCTAAGAAGTATAACACAGGCTAGAGGAAGGGTGCAAGTGGGTACTAAATATCACCACTGATACCCAAATGTTGTGGTTAGAGGTGTGGGATGGTGAGACATATTGTGAATGAACTTTAGGAGCATATGAAGATGTTCAAAAGAGGTTCAAAAGATGTTCGAAGTAGGTTCGAAGATGTTCAAAGAGGTTCAAGGATTTTCAAAGACATTCGAAGAGTATGGAGAGAATAGGAATGGCTTTGGGGAATATCAAGGAAGGAATATAGTGAATTGAAAGCATTTTTGAAAGACGATAAGCAATATGCGATAAGTCGAAGGGGCTAGTATGAAAGTTTGAAGAGGTTCACAATAATTCACAGAACTTAGAGATATGATATGAGACTTGGACTCAAGAGAACGGTTCTTAAATCAGATGATAATGGAGAGGGTGACTTCTGCTCTTCTTCTTCTAAGTAGCTAGTACAAGTCTATTAACATTTTGAAGAGATAGTACTAAAAAGGAAATATAACATGTGTAGAACATGAGGCAGTTATGCACAGCAATAAAGGACTTTGTAAATCATAAAACAAATAAGAAACAATAATAATTGAAATGTACATTGTCCCAGTATAGTAAAAGTGCTTAGCCTATTGCTTCAATATATCATTGAAATGCAAAAGCACTATTATCGCATCCTAAGGTCTTTTGTTGTGTCTCCTCATGTCCAGTAGTGCTCGATATGTGACACAGTAGCTTGTACCCGTGTGCTGTGTGTATTGAAAAAGTTTTGGAATAGCCATATGGCAGCTGACTTTATTTGAAGTGCTGTGAAGTTGTTCGAAGGCTTTTGAAATGTTGTGAGGTCATTCAAAGTCATTTGAAATTGTTTGAAATTGTTCAAAATTGTTCAAAATTGTTTGAAATCAGTTTGAAATCAAATTTGTGTGGTTCATAGGGGTTGGGATCGTGAATTGTAAAGTCTTGATATGTTTGGAGCCCTTTTCAGAACATAGAGCACACAATGGACCTATCAGCATGGTAATAATATTTATTGACAATATTCTGATATTCATGGAGGATGAAGAAAACCATGAAGAAGGGAGTTCAGGCTTTCTTGGGACTCACAAATTTTTATCATTGCTTTGTTTATAATTTTTCCAAAATTGCTGCACCATTACACAACCTTACACAAAAGGGAGTAGTGTGGAGATGGGGAGAACAGCAGCAGACAGCATTTGAGGAGTTGAAGAGGAAGTTTGTGGAAGAGCCAATATTAGCCCCAGTATGTTTCATGCATTCATTATGAGTGGAATCAGATGCATTCAATTTTGCTACTGGAGCAGTATTATCAATGCTATGCAAAGATGACAAATGGCATCCTTGTGCATATTTGTCCCGAGGGTTAAATGATGTGAAAAGGAATTATGATGTGCATGACAAAGAAATGTTGGGGATAATATGAGCATTGGAGGCATGGAGACATTATTTGGAGGTATGTATGCATCAGATTGAAATCTGGATGGATCACCAGAAATCTGCAATACTTCACGTCCACTGAAAAGCTTAACCATTGGCAAACATGTTGGGCATTATTTCTGGCATGTTTTAATTTTCACTGAGTCCATAAAGCAGGAAGCTTAATGAGGAAAGCAGATGCATTATCCAGATGTACAGATTACAAGATGGGGGTAGAGGAGGACAATAAAAATGTTACCCTACTCAAACCTGGATACTTTCACATTTGCACTATGCATTAAGGGCATCTATTAATAGATAGCTTGGAAACAGAAATATTGTCTAAAATTAGACAATGTTCAGAGATGGACAATGAAATAGTGGAAGCCATAAAAGCTCTGAAGGGAGAGAAGAAAGGTAATATTAAAGGAGATGAATGGGTTGAGGAGCAAGGGTTGGTGTTATTCCGAGGAAAGGTGTATGTACTGAAGGATCAAGGTTTGTGAAAGGAGATCATTCAGTTATCTCATAATATGCCAACTGCTGCACATCCAGGAAGGTGGAAGACATTGGAGTTAGTAATGAGAAATTATTGGTGGCCCAGAATTTCAAAATATGTGTTAGGGTACATGGATGGATGTGATATGTGCATGAGGGAAAAGAAATTTCCAGAAAAACCTGCAGGGAAATTAATGCCAAACTCTATAGCTAAAGTGCCATGGCGATATATATCTGTGAACTTTATGACTGGGTTACCCAAAGCTCAGGGATATGATGCAATATTCATAGTATGTGACAAAGGAAGTCCATATTATTCCTACTACTGCAGAAACCTCATCATTAGGCTTGGTGTGCCTCTATCTAAATCAGGTATAGCAGTTACATGGATTACCTGATACCATTATCTCTGATTGTGGACCCCAATTTGCTTCCACATTTATGTGAGAGTTAAACAATATATTGGGAATTCAAACCAAATTATCTATGGCATATCACCCACAAACTGATGGGCAGACAGAGAGAATGAATTAGGAGTTGGAGCAGTACCTATGTATGTTTGTCAACTACTGACAAACTGACTGGCCCAAATGGTTGGCAATTGTTGAATTTTCCCACAATAATACATTCCATTTGGCTACTCGCATTTCACCCTTGCTTGCTAATTATGGGTATCATCCCCATATGGGAATAGAACCCCAAAGGGAAGGTATAGTTGGTAGAAGACTTTCTATCTAAGATGCAAAAGGTACAGAAAGAAGCAGAGGTAGTGATAATACTCAACTTGGAAACCTAATAAAAACCTGCTAAAAGGCCTAAGAAGCATAACACAGGCTAGAGGAAGGGTACGAGTTGGTACTAAATATCACTGCTGTTACCCAAAGGTTGTAGTTACAGATGTGAAATGGTAAGACATGTTGCAAATAGTCTTTAGGAGTGCACAAAGATGTTCAAAAGAGGTTCAAAGAAGTTCGAAAAAGGTTCAAAAGAGATTGAAGATGTTTGAAGGGTTCAGGGAGAATAGGAATAGCTTTGAGGGATATTGAGGAGCAAATATAGCAAATTGGAAGTGTTTTCGAGTGATGATAGGTGATACACGATAAGTTGAGAAACTAGTACAAAAGTTCAAAGAAGTTCACAATTATTCACAAAACTTAAAAATATGATGCGAGACTTCGACTCAGTAGGATGGCTCTTAAATCAGATGATAATAAAGAAAGCGACTTCTTCTTTGTTGTTCTAAGTAACTAGTACAAGTCTATATACATTTTGAAGAGATAGTACTAAAGAGGAAATACAACATGTAGAAAACATGAGGCAATGTCCACAGCAATAAAGGACTTTTGTAGATCATAAAACAAATGAGAAATGATAATAAATGAAACTTACAGTGTCGCAGTATATAAGAGTACATGTTCTATTGTTTCAATATATTATTGAAATGCCAAATGCTGTAATTGAGTCCTAAAAGTCTTTTGTTGTGTCTCCTCACGTCTGGTAGTGCTCGATATGTAATGCAGTAGCTCATACCGGATGTGCTGTGTGTATTGAAAGGGTTTTGGGATAGCCATATGGTGGCCGACTTCATTCAAAGTGCTGCAAAGTTGTTTGAAAGTGTTCGAAATGTCATGAAGTCATTTGAAGCCATTTGCAATTGTTCAAAGTCAGTTTCGTGAGGTTCATAAGGGTTGGTATTGTGTGTCATGATATGTCAATATGTTTGAAACATTTCCCAGACCCTAGAGTGCACAGTGCACCTATCAGCAGCATTGATGAATGTTACAAGAAGCATTATGAGAAGGGGGAACATGAGGAGGGAAATGTATGACTTCAATTTTCTCATGTTGTTGTCATAACTCACTTATTGTCTCTATTGTCTTCCAACATTAGCATCGCTCAGTCTCTATTGTTCTATACATGAGCCATCACCACACATCACTAATCTGACTTAACCACACTCTCACGTTATTGTACTAACCATGGGACACTCATCCATTTCTCATTTGCTATTGTTCTTATTGCTTACAAATGTAATTACATTCTCGTGTTTGTATTATTTAAACTGCAATGCAAGACCAGGCAAGCCCAGCTTGACCTGGTCATTCCTATGTTCTCAATGAACTGATAAGTCATCCTCAAACTGTTGCTTATGAGCAACAGTGAACTCTGATCTGAGAACTATTAATCTCAACAAAAGGTCAAGCTCTTCTATTCTGCTGATTAATCTGAGTCTAGGCAGCTACTACTCAGATACAATGACAAATGATTCTTATGAGGATCTACCTATAACACCAGAGAACAATGACAGCACCCGCTACTCCCATTATACCTGCACTGCCCACAGCACTCGGGTGACCCACAGAAATCAAAATGCAGTCCCCAACTAATTTTGCAGGAGACAACTGGAAGATGATACTCTTCCTCCTCTTGGAGTGTGGAACATACATTGATGCCAATGAACAAGCCTTTCCTAATGACCAACACAAGATCTTATTCATGCTGTCATACATGAATGGAGGAACTGCAGGGCCATGGAAGCAAGCATATTTGGAAGAGAGATATATGGAGCAGAAGCCCTGGGACACATTCCAGGATTTCATTGTGAAAATCAGAACAGCCTTCTCACTGATTGACGATGTGGGAAACATGTGAACCCAGCTCAGAGCACTCTCACAAGGAGCAAAGGGAGTCAATGAGTACATCGCCCAGTTTAAAACACTGGCATATTGCACGGAGATAAAAGAAGATGCAGTTCTTCTCGAATATTTTGTAGATGGATTCAACAATTGAGTCCTCAACAAGGTCTTTGGCATGGAGAATCCACTTGACATGATTGAAGGGTGGTACATGCATGCAGCCAGAGCAGAAGGACATTTAAGGAGGACAAAAGCAATAAAGAAAAGAACTTACAGCAAGGTGGGAGGGGAAGGAGGAGCTGAGGCTCTTCAAAGGACCCCAATGCCATGGACATCGATGCAACACATCTCTCTTATGCAGAGAGACTTGAACATATCAAAAAAAGAAAGTGCTTTATCTGTCACAAGGCAGGGCATAGAGCAAGCAACCACAAGGGAGGAAAGGAGCCTTCCGCAAAAGAAGAAATGAAGAAACTGGAGGAGAAGAAGCCAGAGATAAAAAAGATGCCCAGAGACCACTACCAGAGAATCCAAACACTAATCAATGAGCTGGAAGAAAAGAAGAAAGAGGAGGTCCTCAATCTGATGGTGGTGGAGAGTTTTTAAAGTGGTGGCCTGCATCGGCAGTGGACCCCACCAGAATAATAGTCTCTAGTATATTGGTAGCACAAGTAAGCAACCAATTCATGCACATTCCCATTTATTGTGTGCTAGGAGACAAGAAAGCTGAACTACCCACCCTGATCGACTCCAGGGTGGGAGGAACATTCATCGATCACCGAGTAGTTGAGAAACTCGGACCAAAGAAAACACTGCTCCAAAAAAGAGTCTTGATCAAAAACATCGATGGAACTTTAAAACAAAAATGGGACAATCACACATTATGTCAATGTGATGGTAGAAATTGGGGGAGGAGTGGAGAAGATTAAATTTCTGATAACTGGTTTGGGGAAAGAAAGAATGATCCTGGAATTCCCCTGGCTTCAGAAATGGAACCCTATGATCAACTAGAAAAGGGGGACCCTCTCCATCAAACTGACTGAGAGGCTCCTGATCGGGAAGATCTGAATCATGATCAAATGAACCCAGCACAGCAAAATTGATGGTAAGCAAAGTCCCACTATAGATGACAAGGGGCTGCTTGCACCGAGAGTAACATTGAGCCTGACTTTCAGAAGGCTACCTATAAGGAGTGCTGGGGAGACCTTTGGAGAAACCCACCTCACTGCTGCTGAGCACATGAAGAGTAGGCTCAGGATGGTTCATCTCGCAACAGAACTTTGCACTAAAAATGGACAGAATGACTACAGATCACACCTGGCAATGGACATGGACCCTGATGATGACCTGCAGATACTGGTATTGGATGCCACAGGCATCAAGGTATCACTCTGCACTGAGGGAAGTCAGGATGGCAGGAAAGCATTATTTGCATATATTTAGGGAGAACCCATGATTGGGGTATTCAGAACTGAGGAATCACCCCTTACTATCAAATGTGATTATGTTCCACTGAATTACCAAAGACTCAGTCAGATCTCTTGCATTACCTGATCTTGGCTAACCGGCAGAATTGTGTACTCGAACACGATGTACATCTGAGCAAAGACTTCTATCTCACAGAAGCTCGCCCATGGGAGCAAAAACAAAGAGAAGGAGCAATCACTGGATGATCTACTCCCTGACAAGTATAAGGAGTATCAGAAGGTGTTTGAAAAAGTGGCATCAGAAAGATTTCCTGAATCGAGACTGTGGGACCACACAATTAAGCTGAAGCCAGATTTCATCCCAAAAGACTGAAGGTCTACCCCATTACCCCAGCTGAGCAAAAGAAATTGGACAAGTTCATAGACAAGAACCTGAAAAAGGGGTACATCATTCCATCTAAGTCACCAATGGCATTGCCATTCTTTTTTGTTGCAAAGAAGGACTCTGATGCCCTATGACCCTGCCAAGACTATTGATACCTAAATGAAGGAACCATCAAGAACTCCTATCCTCTTCCTTTGATTGGAGACCTACTCGACAAACTAAAAGGGGCTGAATGGTTCACGAAGTTAGATATCAGGTGGGGGTATCACAATGTTTGGATCAAGAAGGGAGACGAATGGAAGGCTGCTTTCAAAACTAACAAAGGGCTATTCAAGCCCAAAGTAATGTTTTTTGGCCTCTGCAACTCCCTGGCTACCTTCCAAGCAATGATGAACGATATCTTCCAAGATATGCTAAATGAAGGATGGCTGGTTATCTACATGGATGACATCTTAATCTTCTCAAAAAATTGAAAATAACATGAAGAAAGGATGAGAAGGGTTGTAGCTAGGCTAAGAGAAAATGATCTCTTCCTTAAACCTGAGAAGTCTAAGTTTGACGTGCAGGAGGTGGAATTCTTTGGATTGATCCTGCAGCTGAATCAACTAGCAATGGACCTGGCTAAGCTTAGTGGGATAAAGGACTGGCCATCCCCGACCAATGTCAATGAAGTCTGATCATTCCTTGGTTTTGGTAACTTCTATCAAAGATTCATCAGCAATTTCACTATAATAACTAAACTACTAAATGACCTAACAAAGAAGGACCAACCCTTCAACTGGACAAGTGAATGCCAAGACACATTTGAGACCCTAAAGTGGAAATTCTCTGAGGCACCAGTATTACTCATGCCAGACACAGAAAAACTATTCATAGTAGAAAGTAATGCATCAAAATATTCTACCAGGGCAGTTCTCAAGCAAACAGATACTAATGGGGACTGGCACCCATGCAGGTACATCTCTCACTCTCTCACACCAACTGAGAGAAACTACAGGATTTACAATCAAGAACTACTCAGAATAATATCGGTGCTAGAGACCTGGAGACACTATTTACAGGGATCAAAACACCCAACAATGATTCTATTGGACCACAAGAACCTGATGTACTTCAGGACCATGCAAAAACTAAACTGATGGCAGGCTAAATGGAGTCTGTTTCTCTTCCAGTTTAACCTACAACTCGTGCACATCCCTGGGAAAATGATGGTACAATCTGATGCACTCTCTCAATGAGGGGACCACATACCAGAAATAGACAATCATAATGATGACATCACTATGCTCAAAGATGAGATCTTCACATGAACAATCGATACAGAACTGAAAGATCTATTTGCTGAGAGAATGATGAGAGATGACCTACTAAAAGAAATAGTAAGGGCGATCAAAGAGAGAGAAATGTTGCTGATCAAGTTGGCAGTAGAAGATTGAAAAATGGAAGAAGACAGAACAGTCTTCTTCAAAGGATGATGCTATGTCTCAAATGACAGGGACCTACAAAAAAGGATCATGGAAAAATACCACGATAATATTTTCACTGGACACCCCAGTCAATTCCAAACACTGGAACTGGTCCAGAGGGACTACTGGTGGCGCAGGATAACAATATTTATCAGAAACTATGTTGATAGGTGCACCACCTGCCAACAAATGAAGGTCAACACCTACCCAACAACACCACTGCTCTTACCCATAAAATCAGAAGCGACACAACCTTTTGCTCTGGTAACAATGGACTTTATCACAGATCTCCTGACTGATGACAGATCTGATAGCATCATGGTCATGGTAGACCATGGTCTTACTAAGGGGGTAATTTTCATGCCTTGCAATAAAACAATCAATGCTCTAGGGGCAGCCAACCTTTATCTCCACAACATGTTCAGGAGATTTGGCCTACCAGATAAGATCATATCTGACCAGGCCCCTAGATTTGCATCTAATGCCTTTCAAGAATTGGGGAGGTTGCTAGGCATCAAACTGGCCATGAGCACTGCCTATCATCCACAAACTGATGGGGAAATGGAATGGGTCAACCAGGAGCTAAAAATCTATCTTCGAATCTTTGCGCAAACAATCCCTTACAATGGAAGAGGCATCTTACCACTGCCAACTTCACTCACAACCAGAAGCACCACCTGGCGATCAGAAACACTCCTTTTTATGTAATGATGGGAGCTCATCCTAGGGCCATTCCCACAACTTATGAGAAGACCAATGTACCAGCTACTGAACAAAGGATAGCTGAGTTGGGAAAGATGCAATGGAAAGCTCTAGCAGTGGACGAATTGTCCTGACAAGTACATGATCGGGCAAACAGGTTGAAATTTCCACCCATTCGTAGTAGGAGAAAGGGTCTGGCTAGACTCCAGGAATCTGAAGCTTGGATACCCAATCAGGAAACTCACCCCAAAGCGAGAAGGGCATCACACAGATCATAACATGAGCTGCCCCCTGCACTTCATCTCAAACATCTCTCCTGACTGTGATCCCAAAAGAACCTTTGATGTGATCTTGAAATACATCCGAGACCTTTATAATAACAGAAATAAGGAATGGCTTTTGTTTCAGATGTGTGAATGGGCCCTGCTGAATGACACTGCTGTTAGACATGTACCGAGCCATCTCTGCCTTGGAATAAATGTTCCAATGCCTGATAGAGAAGCATATCATCTCGACATTCTACCACTGATCGCTGACTTGAATGACCACCCTCGTGGCTATAGGCCACCACCATGACCAAGAACACCCTTCCCAACCTTCATCACTGAGAGCATCTCTGATGATGCCGAAGAACCCTTCAGCACAATGCTGGAATCACCACCTCGCATACCTACCCCACATCTGAGACCCCCAACAACTTCTTATTCACCTGTGCCCAGGTGAATGCAGAACTCAGTCTGCTTCACATGCACTGAAATCAGGCACTTTTCATCACATTGCCCATGATACCAGTGCCTGCACTGCCTCATCTGGAGACCCAAGCATTTGGCACTGTTGTGCCCATGAAACCCATCATGTGACAATCTACTCTGACACCAAACAACTTAGACAACAACCACCATGATGTCTAAACTACAGCTCACAATTGCTCTAGGCACCATGTTTAGCACTGCAATTCTAATTATGCTCATGCTTTGGCTTTTCATGCTATTTAAAACTGTTAACCTTTGCCCCCAACCACATGCCCCTGCATTCTTTACTGGCACTTCTGTATGATTTGCTAGCACCCAGCCTGAGGAGATTGAGCTCCCAATGGCGGTCTACTCGCATGGCTCATTTGCCGCCATGACTGTCAGCATATTCACTGCTGCCACTGATGAAGAAGATGCATCAACATTCGACCCGATGCAAATAATTTGACCATAATTTCAGATGGTACTCAAAACCATAAGGAGGAGCTGATGTTACAAGAAGCATTACAAGAAGGGGGAACATGAGGAGGGGAATGTACGACTTCAATTTTCTCATGTTATTGTCATAACTCACTTACAGTGACTCACAAAACTGAGTCAATGTTTTGCACTTTTTAATTTATTATTGAATAACTTCCCATAAACAACAAAACCAAACAAGGTATTGGTGTACCGAATAACATACATGATCAGGGCTACCAAATAAACAAAGAATTATGTAATTTTAATCATCCCTCATGGAGATATGATCATTTTAATTTAGGGACTCATTGACTCAGTTTTGTGAGGTGGTATCAATATTATGATAAATTGTAATTCTAGTATTTTGTATGACCTCCCTTGGCCTTAATAACTTCTCCCAACCTTCTAGGCATGCTTTCAATCAAATTCTGACACACCTCTGATGGAATATTATTCCACTCTTCCACTACTCTTTCCCATAACTCCCAAATTCCTTTTGGCGCTATTGGATACTTGTCTAACTGGTTCTTGAGGTGAACCCATTGATGTTCAATAGGGCTGAGGTCTGGAGATTGGGCAGGCCAGTCCAGAAGAGTAATATTGTTGTTCTCCATCCATTTCTTGGCCTTTTTTGAGGTATGCTTGGGGTCATTATCTTGTTGAAAAATCACCTCTTCTCCAGAAATTCCACTCTCCTCCAAGCTAGGCAGCATATGGTCCTTCAAAATGGACACATACTGGTCACCATTCATCCTGCCCTCAACCTCTGCAAGATGCCCCACTCCATTCCATCCCATACACCCCCATACCATAATGTTTCTTCCCCCAAATTTGACAGTTCCCTGCACCTCTCTCTCAATCAGCTCCTCTCCCTTCTGTTTCCAAACCCACTCTCTCCCATCTGACCCAAACCTGTTAATTTTAGTCTCATCTGACCAAATAACCCTTCTCCAGTCCTCCACAGTCCACTCTCTATACTTCTGAGCAAAAGCCAATCTTGCTTTCCTATGCCTTATACTAAGCAAAGGCTTTCTCTTCTTCACCACAGCCTTGAATGAGTTTTTTCTGAGAACTCTTCTGACTGTTTCTGAGGAGACTGGAGTGGGGATGATGCTGTTGATGTAATGGGTGGCCTGAACAGCATTTGCAGCCTTGCCAGTGGTGATTTGGGTAAGGATGGCTCTCTGAGAGGTAGATGAGAGCTTAGAAGGATGACCACCAGAGGGGGAATCCAGGTTTGGATGGAGAGCCCTGAGTGTTCTGGATACACTAGACTGGCTGAGGTTGAGTTTAGAGGCAATATTGTGGGTAGAATAATGATTGGAGGCCAGGGAAAGAATGTTTTCCTTCTGAGCAGAGGAGATGGGATGCATTGGAGAATATTGAAGTATGAAGAATGCTAGTCCTAATTAAATACTATAATTTAAGGTCCCATCAAGGGTTACATCACCTTAGAAACCATCTGTCAAGTTTTTGACATTATACAGTTGGTGGAGCATCAGATTCTAATATTTCTGACTACCCCTCACAAAACTGAGTCAATGAGTCCCTGAATTAAAATGATCATATCTCCATGAGGGATGATTAAAATTACATAATTCTTTGTTTGTTTGGTAGCCCTGATCATGTATGTTATTTGGTACACCAATATCTTGTTTGGTTTTGTTGTTTATGGGAAGCTATTCAACAATGAATCAAAAAGTCCAAAACATTGACTTAGTTTCGTGAGTCACTGTATTGTCTCTATTGTCTTCCAACATTAGTGTCACTCAGTCTCCATTGTTCTATACATGAGCCATCACCACACATCGCTAATCTGACTTAACCACACTCTCGTGTTATTGTACTAACCATGGGATGCTCATCCATTTCTCATTTGCTATTGTTCTTATTGTTCTTTACTTGCTTACAAACATAATTATGTTCTCAGATTTGTATATTTATATTATTTAAACTGCAATGCAAGACCAGGCAAGCCCAGCGTGACCTGGCCATTCCTACATTCTCAATGAACTGATAAGTCATCCTCAAACTGTTGCTTATGAGCAATAGCGAACTCTGATCTAGAACTATTGATCTTAACAATGAAAGCATATGACGATATGATGCAACACACAGATCATACTAGAGCCATTGCTCCAGAGTACAAAGTTGGTGACTTGGTATGGCTAAGTACCAAGGATCTAAATATTCCACGACCTTCAAAAAAACTTACAGAGAAACAAGTTGGCCCATATGCAATTTCCAAAGTAATTTTGCCCAATGCAGCAGTGCTAAAAATTACCTTGATCATTCAAGATTGATCCCAAGATTAACATTTCCTGCCTACACCCTTACTGCCTGCCCACTATTCCCAGTCAACAAACTACTCTGCAACCTCCAATAATGGTAGAAGGTGATCCAGAATATGTAGTTGAAGAAATTCTAGACTCACTTCTATGAAATAAATTGGAGTTCTTAATAAAGTGGAAAAACTACACCAACAAAAATAACTCATGGAAACCTGAAGAGAATTGTAAGTGAGCACATAATGCAATTACCCAATTCTTTAAACTTAATCCAAATGCTCTGTGTTGCATTGCTAGAATGGTGTTGAGGGGATGAATTTCTGGCCTTACCAAAATTTTACAGAGGGGACAGATATAATATTTTCTCACCTGGAAGTCAAGGCATAAAAGGGGGGTAATGTTAGGAAACAGCCCCATTACCTAATTAAATTGAATTAAATTTTATTATGTCAAATTATGCTACCCTATGCCAAAGAACACTACACTTTGTTAGCCTGAGAATTTTATTTCACATGCATCAATATGTATGCACATGTATGAGTGCGTCAGTGATAACATTGTCCAATATGTGTAACATAGTATATAAACATTAAATATACACCTATGGGACCCCAGTTGTGTTCTCTTAGGTATTCCATCCACACTTGTGGTGTGAAAGGGTATAACAAGGTTACATATTTACACTTATTTACTACTCAGACTGCAGCTTCAGACAGATATGGACAACTAGGTTTCTCACCTTTTCTCTTACCATCATCATCATAAAACACTTCGAGATGTCTTACTCTTATAAAACATCTTTTGTGCCTGTTTATTTCTGGGTTTGATCTTAGTGAAGCACAGCATGCTTACAAAGGCCTTTCTCAACATACTCATCTATCAATAACCCTATCCATCAAAACCATCAAAACCCCATCATGCACACAGATCCTGCCCCCTTCTTGTAGAGAGAACTTACACAGTCCAGCTAGCAGATAGTGGGTGTCACCCTAACACATAGTGCATGGCAGTGCATTGAGCAGAGATAAGTACACACTTAAGGTGGGGGGTGTCAATTACATCCTGGGCAATGTCCTGTATGCATGTAAGACATTATATCCACAGTGCACTTCGATTCTGGGCCTAAGGAGAGAGTTTTCTACTATAAGGGCAACCTTATAGCCTCACTTAATAGTGAGCTAACAGAGGGGAATCATTAATATTATACTACATAATCCAGACACCTCAGGTGCACCTAACAGAGGGGAATCCAAAGAGAAAACTCTAAGGACCCATCTGTCAATGTCCAGTATATGTGAAAGCCCCAAAAATCAAATATTAGGCTAAAAATAGAAAAAGGTGGAGATAAGCTGATCCAAGCTACAGAATGATGTCACCTTGATGGGTAAATGTCCAAAAATAAAACTGTCAACATGTACAAATATGGGGAAATGGAAAAATAATCATAAAACAGGGATAAAATCATAGAAAATCATAGAAAATGCAGAATAGAGTGAAATAAATGTAAAAAGATATGGGATGAATGCAGAAAATTGCCAAGACCCTTGGGACACCTTCTAGTCCCTTACATTCACCTAGTGATGTTGGTGGCTCAACTCAAAGCCTGCAAGCCAGCCAGGGCTGAGCTGATGTGGGCCATGTCAATGGCTCAGAGAGGCTCACAGCTCAGGCTTGAGGTATGAAAAACCTAAAGCTGTGGCCCAAGCTGTGGCTTTTGGTGGCTGAATTCACACCTCTGTGCCTGGAATTTTGCGATCAATAACTGTACAGTTTTATGCTGGTATGAAAGTATATTTGTTGTTGTTATCAGTTGAAATTGCCATCATGTCAATGGTGAGAGCGCCCCATGATAGACACCAACCTGTTCCTTCAAGCTGCTTAACTACAGATTCTAATGCTGCCTAACCTGCACTGATATCTCATTGCCAAAGCATTCTGTTTACCCAGGCCAAAAAAATAGCAAAAACAGAGAAGGATCAGAATCCTAGTGCTTTATCAACCAGATCCATCAATCAACAGCAAGATGACAATCAATCACTATCAGCACCTTCAACATCAGTGCCATCACTAGTCACTGGCACACCAACCACAACCTCACAAGCTGGTAGCACTGTAACAGTTCCACCTGCTACTGAGAATGGTTCAGAAAGTGAACATTCAAGTATTGCATTTACAGCAGTAACAAAAAACAAAGCAAAGACAGCCATAATAGCCATTCTGATGCATCATATCATTGTAATTGAAATGATCCAGTGATGCAAAATAAACTGTAGTTACAACAAATGCACCAGTGATGCACCATCAATGCACCATTTAATATTATGCATCAGTTTATGTAATATCAATGCACAATACACATTCATGCACCAGGGTAATACATCAACTAAATATAGTACACACATCAAAAGATGAGACTCATGGTGAAATCTCAACACATTCCAAGGATCACACTGCAACCAACTGAGGATCAAGTGTTCTAGGAGGCAGTTTCCAGTGTGGCTCTCCTTTGCAATGACAATCAACAAGTCATAGGGCCAGTCTGTCAAACATGTTGGTCGTGACCTGTGGACTCAGGAGTCAGTTTTTACACATAGGCAGTTCTATGTGGCAATCTCTCAGGTGACATCAGTTTACAACTTCAAAGCAATCTGGGCAAGTACAAGTGAGGAGGCTATAGCAAAAATATTGTATATAATGAAGTACTATTGGATGAGATTGTAGAAAATGTAACATAGCATCTTTGTAAATACTGTATTTCAACACCCTATGCAGCATAGCATAGCATGTACATAGATACCATGAATATAAATGCTGCCCGTGTGCCGAAGGCACATTCAAAAACCTTGTTCGAAGTTAATAAGTAATTATGCCATTTTCAACCGAACCCTATCGGACCCACCTTGGACCCCACCTCGAGGCTGTACATCACGAGGTTCTAAATTCGGGGTGGGGCTGGGGGGTAAGGTACCTCGACCTTGCAGCACTAGCTATAGCTAGATAAAAACTTACGTATGGTAAGAGTGCAGCCATGTTTTCAACTACATAGCCGAAGTCAAAAATAACCCTCCGGCAAGCTGCGGTCCGGTCTCAAGATAGACTTTATTTTCCTACTGCGGTTCCGAGCTTTGCACACCTTATGTGACTGTCTCTTTTTTGAATTTTGCTTACCTTGCCCTTTGGATTCGATATCCTGCCGTAGTCTTTCGAAAAATTGTTGTGTGGTTCTATCTTTCATCTGCTCAGTGCTGATATTTCGAATTCTTGGCTGTGGTTCTGTCTCGCGAACTGGCTCTTTACGAGTTGGAATACTGCACCGTGACAAGTTTGAACACGGCTGTCCGATCCGTTGACAGACTTTGCCGACCTACTGGCTAGCTCATACACATACTAGGAACTTGCGAGGCGGCAATCATTTTCTCTCTCTTATCTCTCTCTTATTAGGGCCACACATCCCTGATTCAGGACACAGAGCCCCAGCCCCACCTTATAACCCGCTACTCGTCCCCCATGACTTGGGAATCTACCAGAAGAACCACCTAAAATGACAGCGGCGTCCGCATCGATTTATGGCCTTTATGAAAATCCCCGAGTGGCGCGTAGCGTACGATCTTGCAAGCCTTTGCGTCATGCGTTCCCTCCAGATCTCAGCGTTCGATGATCACGGTGAACTGGGTGCTTAAGCATCCCTATAACCTTTTCAAACCTCGGAGCTTGTACGACATCTGCGCCTTCTGTCGAAAGATATAATCGATCTACTCAATCTATAATCAGAAAGCACATAGAACTTGACCCCCCCCGCCCCCCCTCTGTTTGGTTATAATATCTAGTGTCAATCTAACACGATGACGCCACACCCGGGACGCACTTCATAGAGGTAATCTTCTTTGCCATGTCTTGTCAAGCATACTCAACCTCGCAAGGGTGGCAGCCTGAGATTGCAAGATCATCGGCGTACCCACAGATCTGAGCGGCGTCGAGAGTTAACCTTCGACTCTTCGCTAAAGAAGAATTGAAGATGCTAGTAGATGAAGGGGGAAGCGCATCTAATCAGGGACCTTTTTTCGAATTCGGCAGTCCGCGTCGAGTCGGATCGTCGCGACGCTGACTGTTCTTTTGGAGGGCAAGTTCAGTGTTGTGAATTTCATTTTTTCTGTGTTTATGGGTGGAATTGTTGTGTGCGGCGTTGAACGCTATCCAACATGCTTACGCCTCTCCGAGTCTATCAAGCACATCTGCCTTACTCCGCCTTTGCCTATTCGTTGTTCCCCGACTATCTCGCATACACCTGCCAACCAGTAGTGGTCATCACTAGCCACTGGCTCGCAATTGGATACGACGCGGTCCGCCACACTCCCAACATCCCGCCTCGTTAAGTAGCGGCGTGGTTATGTCAATCACAATTTACGTCCAAACCTTCCCCGGTGCGCCAAATACCGGATTTGTGTTTAAGTGCTGGCATGCGTCAATTGTAGCAGCATCGTTCTTGCATGTCGTGGCCCCTGAATCGATCAAATGCAGAAACATGAGCCATTAATTATTTTTGTTTGCAGACATACTCTAAATAATACAAGATGCTGGCTCCGAAGGACCAGCTCCGCAAATATTACGGCCATTACCCAAGGATGAAGGTAATGGCGAATGAATTAAGGTAGACAAATGAAAAGGGGAAGTGAGAAGATCAGAAGACAAGGAGCATGGCCCCGTATGTTACGTGTGGGGGTGATCGGGCCGTGGAGATAAAGGAGTGTGTGGTCCCTAAATAGTGAAAGAAAACGAGGATAGCACAGCGAATTGGAAACAAGAAAGCATGCATGTCGAATATGGGCACGGGTGTGGTCATACTAATCGAAAGCAAATGATAACGAAACAAACCGTGATTGATAGGAGAAAACGTAGAAAGCGTAGATAGCACAGCGTCGCGATGAATAGGTAGCGCAGTTACTTTTGACGAGGGACGAAGCGTAGTTTGCACTCCATCGCAGCAGGGAAGACAACCTGACAAATTCCCGTTAGCTAGATGATGCTCGGGGCATAAAATGTTCGCACAAAGCTATCCTTCAGCTCCATGCTCCTCTCGTTTGTCTCTGGTGGCGCGACCACATCCAAATTCCTCACAACAGCAGCGATCACGATCCGCATCATCGCAAGCGCAAAATTCTGCCCACCACATATCCTCGTCCCAGTCCCAAACGGCATCATATGCTGGGTCATGTTAAAAAGCTCAGCCGCGTTCGTCGACATCTTGAGCCATCGCTCGGGAAGGAACGTGTCTGGCGAAGGGAAGACAGTTGGATCCCGATGCATCGACCAAGCTTGCGTCGAGACAATCGTGCCTGGTGGTACAGCGTACCCCATCAGGTCGAAAACCTCGTCCGAAAGCCCTTTCTTCGAGGTTGACGCAGGCACCACGCGTTCAAGAAGGCTAGGAACTGACGAGTACAGACGAAGGCCTAGGGTAAAGGATGAGCAAGAAGTAAGACCAAATATAAAAAGCGCTTACCTTCGTTGATAAACGCATTCAGGTATGGCAATTCCTGCAGAACGGAGAGGGAAGGGATAGTGCCTGTATCAGTCATTGCTTCGTCAAGCTCGGCTTGCAGCTTCTTCATAACATCCGCACGACGACTGAGTTCCCAGAAGAAGTACGACAGCGACGTGGATGTGGTATCGGAACCGGCGATCCTGAAGTAGTAAAGGCAACGATGAATTAGAAGCACGGAATCAAGAAGACAGAAGGACGTACAAATGGCCCATGCATTCAGAAATGATGTCACGTTCAGGCATGAGTTCGTCAGTGGAGGAATAGCGATACTGAAGCAGCCTCTGAAGCATAGGGGTTTTTTCAGATTCACCCACCTTGCCGGCATTCATTTGAGCACGGAGCTCATAAACGCGAGCACTAACGAACTACCAAGCAACATGGCAGATGAGCACCATAACCGCATGGTACGGAACCACTCACCTCAGCCATAATCTTATCAGAGTCGCACATCTGCCTCCAACGATTGTTGGGAATCCGGCTAACAAGGTTCCAGGCCCATTCGGGGATAGTACATCGCTACACGAGTCAATGCAGATCACTTAAAGGTGGGCATAAATTTGCTCACCAAAATTCCACGTTTAGGGAAATCGTTTATCGCCGTGGAAAGAGGGTCTTCGACATCCATGGCAAATTTGCTCACCGCGCCGAGGCGATAACCGTAGGAGAAGTGAACAACTGCATCGACCATCATGTGGCGAAAAATAGCCAAGCAATCCAAAGGGCCTTTGCCGGCGGAGTTCCCGAGAGTCTAAATGCGCATAATCACAGTATAGGCGTCAGACATGGACGCATGAACTAGAGTTTAGTTGAAGTGTACGTTGACAAGCTCAAGGACAACCTCATGCATTTCGGGCTCAAAATGAGAAATATTGGTTGGGGTGTAATGCGGTGCGTAGCCTTTTCGACGCATAGAATGAGTAGCATGATCGAGAGATGTCATTCTACCGAAAATGAGCATAAAACCTGGATATATGCGCATTAATACGTACGCGTGATCGTTGTCGTTGCTGTCAGTAGTCAAGTTTGAGTTTTGACGCATCAAAGTAAAGCAAAATGACACAAACGTGTGGAGACCCTTGTAATATGAACTTTTGTCGAACTTGTGCACAGTGTAGACGCTACGCATGGTGGACAGGTCGCGAAAGACTACCTTGTTTGGGGCGATTCTCACTACCGGGCCGTAGGTGTCGAAAAGCTCTTGGACGACCTTGCATTGGCGGAGGCGTAGAACGTGTGTTGTGATCCAGAAATCGGAGACGGCCGCATACCAGGGGCCAGGGATTGCGCTGAGAGGAGACAAGAAGAGGTTGTATATGGCACGAAAGAGGATGTACGCGAAGGCGACAGAGATTGCGACGAAGATGAAGTTGTGAGAAAACCAAGAGACGGATGAGGAGATTGTAGAAGCCATTGTGTAGTGAGAAGCCAGGATCTAGTGGGTTGGCGAGAACCGGAGTCGCTGCGAGGTCGCTCGGAGAAGGAGAAGCGGGGTATAGTGGGGGAAGGAAAGAAGGAGGATTGGAGAAGATTTGGAGGATGTCTTGTATATATATCATTCTGCAAAAGTGCTGACAAAGAGTCTTGACAAGGTGGATTGAAAGTGACGAAACGGTGAATCCTGAAAAGCCTCGAATGATTGGCCAATTTTATACTCCGACATGTTACATCACTTCCGCATTCGAATCTCGTCCTTCCCGCCATACTCACGTGTTTCCAGAAATGGTAGTTCGTTATCTCGCAGCTTTTGACTTCCCGCCTCCCACAACTCTCCTGACACATCAGGACGAACAGCTTTTCTAGGCAACCGAATTTTTGGTTGAAATCTATGGTTTCAAGGCATTTTGGGCGGGGGTTTTCCCGGTTTAGGGCCATCCAAAAGGTCTAATTTCCGTCACATCACAGAAACTAAGCAGCCTCATGGCATAGGTTTACCATTGCGGTCCGGCAAAGTTTTCGGTTAATCTGGAAACCTGTTGCTCGATGTATCAGCACCGTATCACGCGTCCGAGTCGTCTGCTGGAAGATATGCGACCTCGTGACAAGTTGATGTCGCACGCGCGCGTGAGTCTTCGATGTATCAGGCTACTCGGACGCGTTGGTAGCACGCATCAATGTTTTGTGGCACATTGCTGATTGTATGCTTTCTGTTCTAGTCATATTACCTAATTTTCAATATAAGTTTGCTTTACTATGTATTATCCTCAACACAACTATACGAGTCCAAGTGGATTCTTTGTTCTGCAAAAGCACTTCCCTTTTCGGAAATACGGCGGAAGCTGGATCTCGCGCTTCCTTTTGAATGTCACGTGTGCGCGTGTTCTTGACGCGTCGCTCGGCAACTAATTCCACGCGTCTATCACTATTGCGCCACAAATGCGTTTAATATCTAGATCTCTCATGATTTGAGCACACCATGCTTGTCGCGCTCTAGGTTTTAATTCGGCCCGCGGGCCATCTATGCACCGCGTACCAATATTCTCCTACTCATCTTCTCTTCTTCGCATAATGCCGAACCCCCCGTCATCGAAGTTCTGCTGTAGATTCTCGACACATCCAACTCCAAAATTTTAGCGGCAAACACTGCATTTTCTGTTCGGTGCGCCACCGTGGTCACTAGATCTCGCTGTAGTAAGTAACAATTCATGTCCCACGCGACCGACCCTCGCTGTCGCGTGACAAGCAACGGAGCATCTTTTTTAACACGTCTTAGATGAGCAAATTATTAAGGTCAGCTTCCCTCGTTACCGTCGTCTTCGTGATGCACTCTTCTGATAAATATGTAGAGAAAGACATGCAATGCAGAAGAGGTGATATTATGAAACACAGTCATTTAAGCGCCTGGCTGACAATCGATCTTCTGTCCCGTAAGCGTATACAGATCTGGGATCTAGGGGCGGCGAAAGCCTAGCGCTTACACCGTGACACAAACTCTAAAGTTTAAACAAAACAGGCTGTTCTCCATAAACTTTAGCGCCAGAATGCTCAGCGCTCAGGGATCAGCCAGGCGATTAACAATCCTGGTGTGGTCGTCCGATTATGGCATCTTCAATAGTGTATGTGCTGGTACGACCCTTGATGCCAGGGTTAAAATCAGTCGCCCCAATCTTCTAAACATCTAGAAGAATCGTTCTGCTGAGGATCCATTTTCAAACTAACCTCAGGCTCAAGAAGCGTCCTAAGTGTTAGAACAGAAGATGATCTCATTTACATCAAAAATAACACAAGTAATATGTATTCCAAAAATGTATGTTCAGGGAAGAAACATACGTCAGGTTGGGGCCCAACCCCACTCGTGAGCAAGGATATAGATAGTAAGCGGAGTATAAAACCTTACAAGTTGCTAAAGCCATTAGATACCATACCCACAAGATAGGGAGTCGATTGGTGTCGGATTTGCAGACCTGTTACCTGAATCAAAGAATCATGATAATACCTCTTGAATCCATTTGAACATTTACCTCCGAATTGATGATTCATTTAATGCCAAGTCAATGCTCGACAAAATTTATCCTGACAAATGGAGCAATCATAACATTCAACTTCTTGCAATGTATAACTAACGGCGACTGCGCATACTACCTCCGCTTTACTGTGATGTGATATCCGCCCAATGCACATGACTTGACTAGAGGTGCGGCGCTAGATCGTAGTACGCAATATTATCAAATCTACTTCATTAACGTTCAACGTTCAACAGGGAAGCCATCTCCACTCCCCAAGGCCTCGCCCACGATTTTCTTGCTTTCCCTTTCTTCGTCCTGCAAGCCCACTCCCGTTAATCCCTAGCAACTTTCACCACAGTGACCACATAGAGGTTAGGCTACCGTCACTCCATTTCCGTGACGTTCGACGAGACAAGATCGACCCTCTCTACCTGGTCCGACGCAGTCGCAAGTTGTTCATTAGCGTTGAGTGAGAATATCGTCCACCCCCTACAGGACGAGCGGAAGTGACAACTCGGAATGGAACTCCTTGGGAGGATCGTTCCTAGGTCTACAGCTGCTCAGCGTCCAGGAAGCAATGTCTAGACCCAAAGCGGACTTGGGAGGTTTTCTACTTGGTCTATCTGAATTTCGCCCAGTGGTATGTTGTACAAGCATCGTTACAAAAATCGGTGACCACAGATGTTCTTGGGAGTCACGGTCTCCATCCCTGTCGTATCAATATACAGGTAGTATCGGCTTCTCATTCGAAATGACAATGACTCTGGCGTCTTCGTCTATGAACACGATCATGCTGAAATTGGGCAGTGCCTTATCGCAGTTCGGACAGCGGTCCCACTGTGGTGGCAGCCAACACCTACATCCAGAACGACAACGTGCGTCAAAAGATAAGCGAACCCCACAGCATGACGGAGAAATGGCGGAAGAGAACCATCCCCCTCAGTTGTGTAACTGTTCCATAGTTCGTGACGCAAACCCCTTTTACCAACCTTGTGATCAGGCCCATGATTCTAGCGCCAATGGTACTCCGACTAGGCTAGTTCAATTGGAGAAACATCTTGGATAGATACGCAATGAGGAACAGGAGACGGGTGCCTCACTGGGTGCTCCGGCCTAAAACCAAGATTTCTGTCCCGGACTCGAACCTCGGGGTGCAAATCCGACCTTTATATCACTGTCAGTGTATACACCCTTAAATCAGGAGCCGACAAGCTAGAAGAGGAATGCTGATCCTCCACGTGGGCGAGAACGTGGCCCAAGCACCGGTGACTTCTTTACGCAGACGTGTCCTAGTTACTCTCCGAGATGGGAAACCCCGAGACTTGTAGAATCGCTCGTACGTCCTGATTCAATATGCGTGGAGAAGCCGGACATTTTAGAGCACCATGCGTTATTGGCTAAACTGATCATCGGATGGATTAGGATGTGCAGTGCAGGCGGGATATACGTCAGTTTGTCAACCTGTCGAGGATCGGATTCGTCGTCCACAGGTCCAGGTCCTCGAGGATGCCTACTTGTATTCGTATATGAATATTTGTACGCGACCGACGTCTTTGTGCGATCCACACGACCCGAGACGATCCGTAAAGCCAGCCTCGGAGCATGTAGCTGAGCAGAGAAATAGATGCTGCTTTACGACCGCGGTGGTGATCTAAATGCGATGTCAACAAAGAGGGCTCCCATTCATTTCATTGTCTGTCTCCTATTCATCCTGCTCAAGGGAATGCTAGGCCAAATAGACAGAAATCGTTTCATTGAATACCAGATGTAGGCGTTAATCCGCATACATCTTTCATCTCCTTAACCTCAGCCTCCAATAACAACCCTTCTTGTCTGTTAATGTCACATTTTGCTTCGTGAGTATTTCTGCACGCTGCGGCCAGCAGCTCTTCGAGATCTCGTGTCTTGAATTCGTTTTTGTTAGCGGCACGCAAATAGGGCGAAGGTGACTCACTCTGTTCTGGGCCAAGATAACGAGTGAATTTGAATATCTCTCAAATTCGGAAAGCACGATAAATCCAGCGAAGAGAAAAATAACGCGTCGGCGTTGGATTGTTGGTCATTAGAAACGCTTAAAAAATATTGTGAGGCATCCTCTGCCTTTAAAGATTCATAGATGTATACACATACCCTCGACCGTAACCCAGAGATTCAATGATTAGCTTTGAGATATTAGTATGTGGTGTCTCACAACGAAATTCATCGCGACTTAGCATCTTGGATGATTTGCACTCAGCTGCGACCCAAAGACACAGAAAGTTGGGAAGAACTCACTCCAGGTTCATGCATTCTCAAGCTTATCATATTTGGACACAAATCGAAGACGGAAAAGTGGGGAAACCCAATTCGAAGGGTCCTAATTTTTGAACCATGGATCTTGAAGAATGTTATTAAAATCGATTCAGAGATCATGTTGATTTCAAGGATCTGAAAACTATGCAAAGCATCCAAGCTGGAATGCAGAAGTTAGCTAAGTCGAGATAGATCAAATGAATTAGAGAACACACTCGAGGCACGATAGAAATTGCAGGAACGATGAATGACAAGACCCTAATTGGAGATATTGCACTGTGGACAGGTGGTGAGACGATATTCTATCTTGTACAACGTTGAAACGTGTAGAAATACAGCAAGCAAAGGAGCGGAGAACAGAAAAACGACCAAAAATAGAGGGGCATGGAAGCTCCTCGGTACCCGCCGTTTTAATGAAAACATTATCAAGGGATTCTAAGACTGGCCCTACGGTATTTGCGAGTGCTTCGAAACTATCCCAAGGGATGACAAGGGAGCACTGCGAAACCGATGTGAAGCCAATGTCTTCATCTGGAGTCTTGAGAGCACATATTCGAGTAAGCTGAGGTGATTGCGAGAAGATGTCATGTGCATGCTTGAACATAAGCATGACATGGTGATGATACTCAACCCGGAAACCCAAACAAAACCTACTAAATGGCTTCGGATGGTATAACACAAGTCAGAGGAAGGGTGCGAGTTGGTACTAAATATCACCGCTGAGACCAAAACATAATGTTTAGTAATGCGAAAGGACGAATCGTGCTGTGAATAGTTTGTAAGAGCATACAAAAGTGTTTGAAAGAGTCCGAAATAGGTTTGAAATCATGTGAAATAGTCCGAAGTAGATTCAAAGAGGTTCGAAGATGTTCGAGGAGGTTTGAGGTTAATCGAGGAGCAAGTATAACGAATGTGAAGTGTTTGTTGAATGGTGATAGGTGATGGGCAATAAAACAAAGAGTGAATACGATAGTTTTGAAGAAGTTCACAATATTTCGCAGAACTTAGAGATACGATGTGAGCTAAAACTCAAGAGAATGACTTCTTAAATCTGATGATAGTGAGAGGGTAACTTGTGCTGTTCCCTGTTACTTTATTTTTGTTCTAACTAACTAATACAAGTCTATATACAAAATGAAGAGATAGTACTAAAAAGAAAATAAGAACATGTGTAAAACATGAGGCAAATATATCAAACAATGAGGACTTATATATCATGAAACAAATGAGAAATAATAAATGATGAAACATATAGTGTTCCCATATAGTAAAAGTACTTCAATGAAACACAAAAATGCACTTATCGCATTCTAACTCTCTTGTAATCTCTCCTTGTGTCTGGTAGTGCTCGAAATGCAGT
The DNA here is from genome assembly GCA_029959215.1 of Tricholoma bakamatsutake. Taxonomy (NCBI): domain Eukaryota; kingdom Fungi; phylum Basidiomycota; class Agaricomycetes; order Agaricales; family Tricholomataceae; genus Tricholoma; species Tricholoma bakamatsutake. The sequence goes on from CP114860.1 coordinate 643,326, forward strand.
GAGTTGGCTTGTTCCAGATGTGCAACATGTATCGAAATTGTTTCAAGACAGGTATACAATGGCCAAAGTCATTTGAAGTGCTGCAAAGTTGTTCAAAGTGTCACAAAATAGTTTGAAAGCATTTGAAATGTTTTGAAGTCATGCAAAATAGTTCAAAAATGGTTCAAAGTGAATTTAGTGGCATTCGTAGTGATTCGGAGCATGTGTCGTAATGTGGTGATACGAGTAGGAATACTTCTCCAGACTTTAAAGCATGAAGTGGACCTATCAATGGGTCCTGCCCCAGCGTTTGAATGCTGAAAGAGTATCCATGGCAGAATTATGAAATTGGAAAGAATGGATATTGCCTCGAAGAGCAGGGTTCTCAGCGACAGCATTCGTGTATGCTCCAATTTCTTCAGAACTTCAAAAGATGGGATAACTGTAAATGTATGAATCTGAGAGCCTCTGGTGTAGCATATTGGATCAGAGTAAACACAGACCAGATAGCGATTGAAATCACTTTGAAAGCTCTCGAGACTTGCAGTATAGATGCACGAGTACAGAGCAACTGTTCAAGGGCCTGTTTGACAAATTGCTCATCGATGTATCTGTCCTTGTATATGTCCACCTCTAGCGCAAATTGTAGAATGTGTCCCCAGAGCACATCATGCACCTCATTGGAAACATGAGCCAGAGGAACAAAAACCTTATTGGAGGGTAATGAAATGTTGACAACTGGCAAACTGTTCAATGCAATCAGATGATAGAGTTTACAAATAAGTGCAAGAATCACTAACACAGGCATAATATCAAACACAATAAGTCTATTGACCTTGGCGCTCAAAATTTTTATGAAATTTGCCCTTCTCTTGTCAGTAACAGCATGCAAAGTTATGAGGCATATTGTGTTCAAGGATGGGCTCTTCGCAAGTTCCAAAAATGCCCAGTGATGAAAGAAAAAAGGAGACATGATAGTGCGAAAACTTGGGACCTCGAATAAATCACTTATAAGTTGGTTGCCCACAGATGATTAAACCATGTATGATAGCGAGAAGTAAACCTCGACCCAGGTAAACATTAATTGTCAAGTTTAACAACACTTGGAACACAATGAGGCTGACTCATGAGATTGGTCCAGTTTACAAGGCAAACACTCAAGTTTTCAACAAGCTCCTTCAAAGGCATATTTGTCCATTCCTCACAGAGAGCGAGGATGACCAAGAAATGCAGATTTGTGAAGGACAGAGAACTGCATAAGCCTTTGTCACTATCAGAAGATTGTATGTCCAGAGAAAGGCAGAGGTGAGTAATTTTAGAGGCTGAGATAATGATTGTGCACATCGCAGCACTGTATCCGCCCTCCACTTGGAGCTTTCTGATTAGTGGTGTCAAAGTTCAGTTCAGAACTTTGGTTCAAACTGGACTTTTGCAGAACTGAACGAATCCTAGGTCCAGTTCAAAGTTTGGGAAGAGGTGTTGAACTGAACACAAAGTCTGGTTCTGGGTTCGGCTGGATATTTAAGAACCACCTTGAACACATTTGAACGCGGTTTGAACTGCCAGAACTTGGCAAGACAAATTACACAGCCACCTGATATGAGATCCCAATAAATCAGGAGTTCAAGTTTGTCAACAACTTGAACATTCCCATGTTCACCGATATAATAAATGGACATCATGTATGTGATTTCATGCCTTCATTTTTTCTTTCAGCATTTGGAAGTCCAGTTCCCATGTCCCCCGATGCCCAATGCATGATGCAGGGCCATGTACTATGGTGTTGCATTCACATAAATTATTTCACTGCATGATCGTCCTCCATTCTGTAATTTTTTTTTTTTTCAAACACAGCAAAAACATGGCACATTGAAGGTAAGAGGGTAGCCCTCTATAATTTTTTTTCTGTAGACAGGTAATTGATTGCAATGGGGACCTCATTCAGGCCACTGCACTTACTGCAGACAGCTTAATTGCATCACCATTTCTCCTTCTATTGTGTTCTTTTGAATTATTACTTATGAACCATGGTATGTAACCTGGATTGTCAACTATAAGAAGTGCGCAAATCAAACATCTCGAACCTGTCTCCTCATACCCAACTTCATCAGACATGATGCCTCCTCAGCCACCATCTGACCTTGGTTGTACCATTCATCCCAATGGCTCTCTCAAAGACGCTTCAGAAATTGAATGGCACTTCAACAAGGATGACAAAACCCCTTTAACTGCAGTTGAAAAGTTGCCGCCTCAGCCACCACCTGACCTTGGTTGTACCATTCATCCCAATGGCTCTCTCAAAGACGCTTCAGAAATTGAATGGCACTTCAACAAGGACGACAAAACCCCTTTAACTGCAGTTGAAAAGTTGCCCAAATCTGGTCCTGTTGCTTCCACATCTTCTCAGTTCCTCCACCCCTTTTTATTGGGTCATGAGCAAGCACCAGCTATTTTTGTCACAGTCTCTCATTGCTCCAGTCATGCCACCCACCCATCTAATTGTGTTATTGACCCTGATAATGCAATGAATTCAGCCCCAGTGCCTTTATCTACAAGAAGCAAGGTTGTAACTGGAAAGTGAAAGGCCTCAATTCAGCCATCTTCTCATCACGTTGTTCAAAAGATTGTCTATTTGTCTGGAGGCTCAGATGACAACAACTCTGATAGTGAGGACCACTCACCCTCTCAGTCTACATGTGGCAAGTCAACTGACATCAAAGCAACTGACATCGAAGCAACTGACATTGAACCAAGTGAGGATGCAGCAAGTGAACAGGAATATGCATTGCTGAAGGCTATGGCAGATGCTGATCATGAAGTGAGTGGAACTTCAACTTCAAAAATTATCCACTCTACTCACATATCCTTGAAACAATCCACACAAAATCCAAGAGTGATGCCACTGCCAATGGTCGAACAATCTTTCACTGGGATAAAGAGCATACAGTGACTCACAAAACTGAGTCAATGTTTTGGACTTTTTGATTCATTATTGAATAGCTTCCCATGAACAGCAAAACCAAACAAGGTATTGGTGTACCGAATAACATACATGATCAGGGCTATCAAACAAACAAAGAATTATGTAATTTTAATCATCCCTCATGGAGATATGATTATTTTAATTCAGGGACTCATTGACTCAGTTTTGTGAGGGGTAGTCAGAAATATTAGAATCTGATGCTCCACCAACTGTATAATGTCAAAAACTTGACAGATGGTCTCTAAGGTGATGTGACCCTTGATGGGACCTTAAATTATAGTACTTAATTAGGACTAGCATTCTTCATACTTCAATATTCTCCAATGCATCCCATCTCCTCTGCTCAGAAGGAAAACATTCTTTCCCTGGCCTCCAATCATTATTCTACCCACAATATTGCTTCTAAACTCAACCTCAGCCAGTCTAGTGTATCCAGAACACTCAGGGCTCTCCATCCAAACCTGGATTCCCCCTCTGGTGGTCATCCTTCTAAGCTCTCATCTACCTCTCAGAGAGCCATCCTTACCCAAATCACCACTGGCAAGGCTGCAAATGCTGTTCAGGCCACCCATTACATTAACAGCATCATCCCCACTCCAGTCTCCTCAGAAACAGTCAGAAGAGTTCTCAGAAAAAACTCATTCAAGGCTGTGGTGAAGAAGAAAAAGCCTTTGCTTAGTATAAGGCATAGGAAAGCAAGATTGGCTTTTGCTCAGAAGTATAGAGAGTGGACTGTGGAGGACTGGAGAAGGGTTATTTGGTCAGATAAGACTAAAATTAACAGGTTTGGGTCAGATGGGAGAGAGTGGGTTTGGAAACAGAAGGGAGAGGGGCTGATTGAGAGAGAGGTGCAGGGAACTGTCAAATTTGGGGGAGGAAACATTATGGTATGGGGGTGTATGGGATGGAATGGAGTGGGGCATCTTGCAGAGGTTGAGGGGAGGATGAATGCTGACCAGTATGTGTCCATTTTGAAGGACCATATGCTGCCTAGCTTGGAGGAGAGTGGAATTTCTGGAGAAGAGGTGATTTTTCAACAAGATAATGACCCCAAGCATACCTCAAAAAAGGCCAAGAAATGGATGGAGAACAACAATATTACTCTTCTGGATTGGCCTGCCCAATCTTCAGACCTCAGCCCTATTGAACATCAATGGGTTCATTTCAAGAACCAGTTAGACAAGTATCCAACAGCATCAAAAGGAATTTGGGAGTTATGGGAAAGAGTAGTGGAAGAGTGGAATAATATTCCATCAGAGGTGTGTCAGAATTTGATTGAAAGCATGCCTAAAAGGTTGGGAGCAGTTATTAAGGCCAAGGGAGGTCATACAAAATACTAGAATTACAATTTATCATAATATTGATACCACCTCACAAAACTGAGTCAATGAGTCCCTGAATTAAAATGATCATATCTCCATGAGGAATAATTAAAATTACATAATTCTTTGTTTGTTTGATAGCCCTGATCATGTATGTTATTCGGTACACCAATACCTTGTTTGGTTTTGTTGTTTATGGGAAGTTATTTAACAATAAATTAAAAAGTGCAAAACATTGACTCAGTTTTGTGAGTCACTGTAAGAATCCCAATACAGGGAAGGTACAGGATGGACATTGGTGCAAGGTTTGCCTGTAAGCAACTAGTAAATAGTCTGGGTTTCAATACAAGAGAATAATGTCTGACCATTAGAGATGATCCCACAGTCGAACGGAAGGATTGTTTCTTTACAGGGAGTATGTCGAGTTTACAAACCCACATTGCTCGGTGAGTCATTTTTGATTTTCATAACTTATCAGATTAATGCAGAAAAAAAGGACATGTAAAGCTTTACCTCAAACAATGTGAGGCTGTGGGTATCAAACCACACTCAAGAGCAATGCTGGGGCTCATTTCCAGATCCAGTGATGGGTACTCAGATTCTTAATGTTACAAGTCCACAACTAACTGGTAATCTCATATTACTACTCCTAGGTTGCTTCAGAGCAGTTTGGATTCAATTGTCAGTCATGAGCCAAAACAGCCACCATTTACTACTAAGGACTTCTCAACTACATTGTTGAGCTTCTGTTGTGTGAAGATTATGTATGTCTTCTCGTGCCCACGATTTTGTTGTCAGCTGAAGAACTCTGGAGGCATTTCGACTGATCGAACAGGGAAGCTTCCATTGGCTCATCAAATACTGTCAACCTGGTCTTGCAGAGAAGGACATCCCACATCGCAACACTCTTCACACAGAAATATTACACTGCGCTCACCTTGCAGAAAATACTGCCCGGAAAAAATTAAAGGTTAATTTTCAGCTCTTTACATTATCATATACTCACAAATACACTCTTTAACACCTCCCATGCAAAGTTTCTTTCACTTTCGATGCTTGTACATCACAGCCTAGTGATCCCTACTTATTGATCACTAGCCATTACATTGATGCACCTGTTGATTGGCCCAACAACTGGGAGCTTAAAACAGAGCAATTAGCATTTGAAACAATTGAAGGACAACACACTGGCAAAAATATTGCATCAATTCTTACATGCATCTAAAACACCCAATCAATTTCTCAACTCTTGCAGTCCTGGATCTGAATGTCAAGGATCTGTATTGTTATCACCAGCAGGAACCCGAGCAGTATGCAGCTAGAATGGCAAGGTTAGAAGAAGTGGTAAGTCTTCTCCAGTTTTCCAATCATGTCCTATGCAACTGAATTCATTATTAATTAGTTTGATGAGTACTATGTTCCTCCAAAAGCCCCACTTATCTCGTCAGGCAGTGAAACCAACAGTCACCATGGTGCATGCAATATTCTTTGTGTCTAATTTTAGATTGAACAAAATGCACATCATAGCACCAATTTCTTCTATGCCACAATATGGTAGCTCATTCTTACTTAAGGCAGTACAGTCTTTCCAACAAGAGGAGAAAGCAGCCAGAAGTCCTCATGATGAGCTTAAACTATACCTCAAGTCAGGTGTTGAGTCTACAGATGATGTCATTGCCTGGTGGGGTGTGTGTTTCATCTCCGAGTCTCAGCGTGATTGCTATTGTCTAATGAACATGGCTGTCAGATGAATACTAAGTATCCAACCATGAAATGTATTGCACGAGACTACCTCACAATTCAGGGATCTGCGACACCTTCAGAATGTGCCTTCAGTAGTGGGGGGATTACTGGTACTGCACATCGGAGCAGGTTGTTGACTGACATCTTTGAAGCCCTCCAGATTCTCAAGAATGTGTATCACAATGGACATGTGGCAGCTGCTCATCAGGCTGGCCAACATATCAATGCCTTGATCATGGGGTTTGGTGATTTGGATGGGTGGGATGAGTGATTGCAGTTGATATACTCGCTTGTAGTATGCTGAAAATAAAAAAATTATGATTTACTGACTTTTGCAGTCTGGTTCTGAATTCATCACCCTCTGGACCAAAACCAAACCCTCTTTGGACCAGAACCGATGGTCCAGTCCAGAGTTCAGGCAAAGGGGTCGAACCAAACTCAAAGTCCAGTTCAAGGTTCAGATAAAATACCTTGCAAACTGGAACTTTGACAATACTATTCCTGATGTGAGCACCAAGTTCTTCGTGTTTTTGTAGAATGCATTCCAAAGAGCATGCTTGGGCCTTTGACTGCAAGATGACAACATGGTAGAGAAGCAAAATTGCAATGTCCATCCATCTTTTGCACACACCAAGAACAGATGCACTTGAGAAATGGGAAGGTCACCAAAAAGGCGAAATCAGTGATGTCTCCTGAAATATTTTGTCGGGAACATGGAGAATAAGAAATAGAATCTTGCAAATAAGCTCATTTGGAAGATTGTTCACCATTCACTGAGTAAGAGGAGTTGGAGAGTTGAAGGAGCTGAGCATGTGGTGTATGCATTGTTTGTTCAAGTTGGTACATCATTGGCTGACTATAGCACTGCCAAACATGGGATGTCGAACTCATCTGTCTACAATTTGTGACCAATTTATTAAAGCTGGTATGGAGCAAGACTGATTAGATTGTCTTGTATGTTAGATTTACATGTAGCACATACCTGGTATGGAGCAAGACTAATTAGGGGCTTGCCTCCATTACCAGGTCAGACAATATCTATTGATCATTCCAATGCTGCTCTGCCCCTCTTCGACATGTCAGGGTCATCCTCCAACACCTCCCTTTGACTGCGGTTGAGTCATAACAGATCACACCAATGGTTTTGTAGGAATTTGGTGAGTGGTTTGGTGAGGAGATCGGCAATGTTGGATTGATTCGAGATGTAAATCACATCAATTAATTTCTTGTTTATGCAGTCATGAATGAAATGTGCACATATGTCTATGTGCTTCATTCATGTATGAACATGGGGGTCATGTGTGCATGAAATAGTGCCTTGATTGTCGCAGAGTAGAATAGTTGCAGATATTTGAGGAAACCTGAGTGCATCAAGTAAATTTTGAAACCAAAGAATATCTTTTGTGCATTGAGTGGTGGATAAATATTCTACCTCACAAGATGATAATGCAATGACAACTTGTTGTTTTGAGCTTCAGGATAGTGGAGAGTCGCCTAGCATGATGAAGAATCCTGAGATTGATTTTTGTCCATTACCCATGCCCCAGTCTGAATCTGAGAGAGTGCGAAATGTGGGATATGGAGCATCCTTCTGTCCTAACAAAAGACCATGTGAACAAGTTCCTGAAAGGTAACAGAGAAGATGTTTAAGAGTTAGGATGTGATTCTTTCCATAGTTGGACATGAAGTGGGCTAGTTTGCGAAGAATGTAAAAGATATCTGGGCGAGTGCAGACTGAAAGATACATGCACTTCCCAACAATTGTAGAGTATGGGAAAAGAGCATGGACTCATGTCTTCTTTGCATCCATCATAGGGCACATCTCGGATGTCAACCTGACACCTGGATTCATGGGTGTACTGACAGATTTGCTGTTCTTCATTCCAGTATCATATAAGATAGAAACAGTAAAAGCTTCTTGGTGCACTTTTATTTTACTGTGTGTTTGCCAGCAAATGATAGTGCAGTCGAGATGGAAGTTGACATCACAATTGTCAGTAATTTCATAGTGTTTGGATATGTCTGCAACTATGATGTCAGATTCAGCTGTGGTGGTAGAAGAGAGGAGCATATCATCGGCATTTGTGGCTACAATTGTCTGGGCCTTGAGACTTCTATGAACATGAACACTCCAGTCAGGATCTATATGCTGATAGGTCCACTGCACACTCTAAGGTCTGGAAAGGGTTCCAATCATATGAAGACATCACAGCACACACTCAGAATTGCTACAAACACCATGAAATCAACCTTGAACCCTTTTTGAACAACTTCGCACAATTTCAAATGACTTCAAACCATTTTGAACCATTTTGTGACATTTCAAATGCTTTTGAAGAACTTTGCATTACTTTAAACGATGTCAGCCACCATAGGAATATTTTAAAACCCTTTTGACACACACAAAACATTCGGCATGAGCCACTGCATCACATATAGAACCCTACTGGACACAAGGAGAAACAACAAAAGAATTAGAGTATGATAATGGCAGTTTGGGGTTTCATCGATCTATTGAAACAAAAGGATGAGTACTCTTACTATATGGCAACACCATACATTTCATTTATTATAATTTCTCATTTGTTTTATGTTTTACAATACCTTTATTGCTGTGCATACTGCCTTGTGTTCTACACTTGTCATATTTCCTTTTTAGTACTTATCTGCCATGTACTCAGCTTCCATAGATAATAATGCAATTGTTGGCTGCTTCCTTGATTGCCAAGAAATTGGACTGCCAGTCATCTGGAAGACATATCTGGAAATAGATTTCTGATCATTCATGTTTGATCCCCAATTGGCATCCGAATAAGTGAGGGGTTTGACTTCTCCCCCTTGTTGGTAAATGATCCCAAGTTTGCGAGTGCCATTGAGATACCAGAAAATGCGCTTGATGGCAGTCCAGTGGGTAGGTCCAGGGTTGCTCATGAATTGACTAAGTGTTTGGACTGCAAATGAGATGTTGGGTCGTGTTTCTATTACTGCATACATGAGTGATCCGATTGCATGATACTCCAGGATATCGTGATGCTCATCATCAGGGGTTTTGATCAATTTGATGTTAGGGTTTAGTGGTGTGCTGACAGGATGTGAATCTGACATTCCAAACTTCCCCAGGACCCTCTTGATATACTGGGCTTGCATAATTTTGAGAGTGGCCCTTTCCAAGTCCCTCTCTAACAATTTGCTTTGCCTCCCAAATCCATGATTGTAAAGTACTTCCTCAATTCGGCTTTCATTTTCATGATGGCATCAATATCTGATCCTAGGATTGTCATGTCATCAATATGAACTGATGTGATTAGGAGATCATGATTGGTGTGCCTGATATAGATGCACTGATCTGAGAAAAGCCATGTAAAGTTTATTTTGAGAAATGTTTGGTTGAGCTCATCATTCCAGGCCCATCCTGCCTGTTTCAATCCATAGAGAGGTTTTAAGAGTTGCCATATGTGCCCACTACTGTCATCGTATTCCAGTGGTTGCAACATGAAAATAACCTCCTCCAAAACTCCATTAAGGTACATGCCCACCACATTGACCATGTGAATTGCGAGTCCTAAATTTGTGGTGAGCACTATTAATAGCTGGAACATTTCCAGCCACATAACTGGTGCGAAGGTTTCATGAAATCTATTCCTGGAATTTGGGAACATCCTTTCAGTACAAGCCTAGCCTTGTGCTTTGTGATTTTCCCAATGTGATCATGTTTGATGCAATATACCCACTTGCTTGCAATTGCCTGGCAATCAGGGGGTAAGTAAGCCAATTTGTAAGTACCTCATTTGGTTAACTGCATTATTTTGGTGTTCATCACCTCCTTCCATTTTGGCCAATCTGATCTCCCTTTTGCTTCTTTCACTGAGAGTTGGTCATCCTTGGATGTTGCCCCAATCATTGCATAATTGATCATGATGTAGCCAGACTCTTCTATAGTTGGCACATAATGCTTCCATTCCTTTGGTCTGCATGCATTTGGGTTATTAAGTAACCAGTAGTTGGCGAGTGGTTTTGCAAAGTTGATGAGTGGTTTTGCAAGGATGCAGCTCGATCATTCCTGAGGAACCAGTATGTGAGATGGTGATGATTGATGTATTTCCTTTTCCGATGAGTGATCTGTATCTGATGCAGTGCCATTCCCACTGTCACTCATAGGCTGCTTGGCATTGGTTTCATGCTCCCCCTCAAGCGGCACAGGGTGAGTGACTTCTACAATGTTAGAACTGTCCTCTTCTGACATGAACACCACATTCCTAGAGGTAAGGATTTGGTGTGTCTGGGAATTGTAGTACTCATATTCCTTAGTACCGTCAGCTATTCCCACAAAAATAAATTGGCATGATTTCAGATCAAGTTTTGAGTTTTTCCCATCCTGGTGTAAAACCCAACAAGTCCTGCCAAATTCCTGCAGGCCCGATATGTCCAGCTTCTTCCCCCAGAAGACTTCATTGGGTACCTTATGATCTTTGATCACTCAGGTTGGTGATCTGTTTTTTTAAGATAAGTTGCATAAGCAATCACCTCCCTCCAAAGGGAGTGAGGTAGTCCATGTTGATGTAATATTGTGTGTGCGTGCTCTACCAGGGTTCAGTTTAGATGTTCAGCAATTCCATTTTGGGATGGCAAGTGTGGGGCTGTGACTTCCAGTCAGATCCCATTGTCAAGTAAAATTTTCTTGAATTCCTTGCTAAGAAATTCTCCTGCACCATCAATGCAAAGTTTCTTGAGCTTCCGACCAGTTTGAGTTTGGACAAAATTTCTATACTGCTTAAATTTCATAAGAACTTCGGATTTCTGCTGTAAGAAATACATTATCATGCATTGTGCCTTGCCATCAGTAAATGTGACAAAATACCAATCTCCTCCTGGAGCTTCAGTGCACGCCTGCCCCCACAGATTGCTGACTGTCAGATCTCCAATCTCCTTGATCTCAGTTTGGCTCTCCTTGGAAAAAGGCTGGACATGCTGCTTGGCAATGATGCATGCTTGGCATTGAGCAGCTGGCTGCACAGTTCTATCCACATCCATTCTCAAAACCATTTCCTTTTTCTTGAGCATCTTTACTGACCCCATGTTCAGATGCCCAAAAATCCTATGCATTCATCCCACATTCTGCCATTCTTGGCAGGGTATGCTTGGTCTTGTTTGGCAACACCTTTGACATCCATGTCAAATAACTGGTTCTTGACCCGACCTTCCATAATAATAGTCTTGTTTGGTGCCTGGAACTGTACCCATGGTGTTACAAATAAAACTTTGATTCCAGCCTCAAGCATGCATAAGGCACATCAGGCATGTGTACCACATCTTTTAAGGTAAGCATTGAGGTTCTCCTGTCCATGGTACATTTCAGCCATATCGAACCTCATCCAAGCCCAGGAGATTTACCAAAACTGGAGATTTGATGTCCAGGGGTAGGAATATAGTCAATGAAGATATTTTGATCCCATGCTATGTGTGAAGTGCATGCTGATCTGCCAACCAAGAGTCCGTTGAGATTGCAAGTGCAGTGTCATCCCCACAATCCCCACAGAAGGCAAATTTCTCATCCACTGCTGCATGAGCCTCTGTCAATCCTTTTTGCTTTCCTCCCAACTCCCCTTTTCTGATTTGGACTTGTTCTTGCACTGCTTGCTAATGTGCCCCTTTCTCCACATTCATAGCAGGTTATATTAGGATTGATTCTTTTTCCAGGCTTTTCCACCAGGGCTGTATCATCAAAATTATGTAGGCTAAGCCGTTGATGATACTCAACCTGGAAACCTAGCAAAAGCCTGTTAAAAGGCTTATAAAGTATGACTCAGGCTAGAGGAAGGGTGCGAGTCAGTACTAAATATCACTGCTAATACCAAAACATTGTTTTTAGTGATGTGAAATGGTAAGGGATGTGACAAATAGTCTTTAAAGGCATACAAAAATGTTCAAAAAAGTTCAAAATAGGTTTGAAGACATGCAAAGTAGTTCAGAATAGGTTCAAATGGGTTCAAAGTTGTTCAGATGAGTTTGAGGAGGTTTGAAGGTGTTTGTCTGGTGTCGAGATATGTTGACAAATAAATATAGCAATTAAGAAGTGGTTTTTGAGTGGCGATAGGCAATGACGAGTTGAGACCAAATACAAAAGTTTAAGGAAGTTCACAATACTTCACAGAACTTCAGAGATACAATGCAAGCTAAGACTCAAGAGAACTTGCTCTTAAATCTGATGGTGATAGGTCCATTGCACATGCTAAGGTCTGGAGAAGATTACCACTCATATCGACACATTACAACATGCACTCCAAATCACTACGAACACCACGAAATTGACTTCAAATGTTTTTGAACTATTTCACACTATTTCAGATGACTTCGAACTATTTTGAACTGTTTCGTGACATTTTGCAACACTTCAAATGACTTTGCAGCATTTTGAACGATATCGGCCACCATATGGCTGTCTTAAAACACTTTTGATACATGCTGCACATTCAGAACAAACCATTTAGTTGTATATCAAGCACTACCAGACACGAGAAAAGACTACAAGAGATTTAGAATGCAATAAGTGCATCTTTATGTTTCAATGATATATTAAAACAATAGAACAAAAACTCTTACTATACTGGGACAATGTACATTTCACTTATTGTCATCTCTCATTTTGTTTTATGTTTTACAATACCCTTATTTGCTGTGCACATTGTTCTACAATTGTTATTATTTCCTTTTTAGTCCTATTCTTCAAATTGTATATAGACTTGTATTAGTTATAAAAAAAAGAATACCAATAGGGGAACAGAGCACAAGTTACCCTCTCACTTATTATCTGACTTAAGAGCCATTCTCTTGAGTCTTATCTTCATGTCGTATCTCTAAGTTCTGTGAAATATTGTGAACTTCTTCAAAACTATTGTATTTGTTCCTCGTTTTATTGCCCATTGCCTATCGCCATTCGAAAAACACTTCGCATTCATTATAGTTGCTCCTCAATATCCCTCAAACCTCTTCAAACTTATTCAAACTATTTCACGCATCTTTGAACTTATTCAAACTATTTCGAACAATTTTGAACTTCTTTGTATGCTCTTACAGACTATTTGCACCATCTCTCATTAATTTGCCTCACTAAAAACAATGTTTGGAAATCAGCAGTGATATTTAGTACCAACTCGCACTCTTCCTCTGACTCATGTTATACCATCCGAAGCCATTTAGTAGGTTTTGTTTGGGTTTCCAGGTTGAGTATCATCAATGGTAGTGGAGAGGGTAACTTATTCTCTGTTCCCCATTGCTTTTCTTGTTCTTCTAAGTAACTAACACAAGTCTATATACAATTTGAAGAGATAGTACTAAAAAGGAAATAATAACATGTGTAAAACATGAGGCAATATATCAAACAATGAAGACTTGTAGATCATGAAACAAATGAAAAATAATAAATAATGACACATGTAGTGTTCCCATATAGTAAAAGTACTTATCTTTTGCTTTAATATATCAATGAAATATAAAAATGCACTTATTGCATTCTAAGTCTCTTGTAGTCTCTCCTCATGTCCAGTAGTGCTCGATATGCGATGAAATGGTTTGTTCTGGATGTGCAGCATGTATCAAAAGTGTTTTAAGACAGCTATACAGTGGCCGATGTCATTTAAAATGCTGCAAAGTCTTTTGAAGTGTCGTGAAATTGTTAAAAGTCATTCAAAGTCGTCCAAAATAGTGCGAAATAGTTTAAAAAGTGTTCGAAGTTGATTTCATGGTGTTCATAGCTATTCAGAGTGTGTGTCATAATGTATAGATATGATTAGATTCTCCTCCAGACCTTATAGTGCATAGTGGACCTATCACCATCGATCATGTTCCAGAATTCGAGCAATAAGTGCTGGAGCATCCTTCAGAGCGGTAGTGTCTATGGATGCAATGTAATTATTCGAATTTTCAGGGTGTGAGGTTAGCAAAATGATGGAAAATTCTTCTCTGTCGATCTTCTGCCCCAGATTGTGCAGCTCTTCCTGATAGCTGCACAATGTCCGAATATGTTCATCAATGGGCATCCCTTTCATGCATTGAAACCAGAATAGCTTTCATCATGCCTGGACTATTCCTAATGCCCCCTGGGTCTCCAGTAATGACTTCAACATACCCCATGCTTCCAACACACTCATTGAACTTGCAATGTACACCAACATTTTGTCAGCCACCCATAAATGGATCATTGACAGTGCCATCCGATCCTTTTTATGCCATGCTGTCAGCAAGGCCACTTCCATCAGCTGGGTAGTTGATCCATCGACATATTCCCACAGATCTTGCCCCATCAAAATGTCCATCATTTTGATCTTCCATATGACATAATTCTCGGCACCTGTCAAGGGTTCTATTTGGTAACAATTTGTGTGCATTGAAGCATTCGAAACATCGGCCATTGTTTAAATTTGATCCAGGTAGTGTTATGTTAGTTTGATTATAGCATGAGCAAGAAAATTTAGTTAAGGCCAGGCCCCATGACGTGTTGAATTTTTAGAGGACTCGATAGAGTATAGAACACTTTGTTGTATTTAATAAACTATTTACAATGAATATTTATATTAGCATGGGACACCACCCTGTAATTAAATCTAAAACAACAAGGCAATGTTACTAATGACTGTGGCTATACACCATGGCCATTTGGTGTTGGTGTTGGTGTCGCATAATGCATGTACCACTGCCCAATTTCAACATGTGCATGTAGATCTCCTCATTGAGAGGTCCATTCAGAAAGGCAGTTTTGACATCAACTTGTCACAGCTCCCAGTCATAGATAGCAGTAAGTGTAAGGAGTGTGTGAATGGACTCCCAACATGTAGTGGGTGTGAAGGTAAAGGTGAAATCTTGGCCAGGAATTTGGGTGAATCCTTTGGTGACAAGTCGGGCTTTGAAGCGAGAGATCCTGAAATCCTTGTCAAGCTTGATGTGGAGAACCAATTTACTGCCAATGGCCTTCCTCCCTGGTGGTAAATTCAGTCCAGTAAATTGATAGTTTGGCTTCATGGATAGTGGCAGGATCATGAGCATTGAGATCATCCATGAGTTCAGTGAGTGAAGCATTAATGTAAGTGGTTTCAATGTCAATGAGAGCATGTTGGACCCCAGGAATATTGGTGGAGTTATTGAGCTCAACTTGAAGTTTGTCAAGTTCTCCCTGGAGAAGAAGCATGATGGAATTTCTCCCCTCCTCGCTCGAAAGTTCAGTATGATTGATGTGGTTTGTGAGGTAGTGCACCGGCATCTGAATAGTGCAATGTTCACGATGACTTGTGAGGGAAGAATCAACTGGAATCTTGTGAGTATTACTAGGGACCAATTCACCCTCTTCCCTTTCAGGGGCAATACCATTGTGGTCTTCATTTTATCTGCAATGGTCATCATCAGCAACATTCACTGGGCAAGTACATGGCACATACCTAGGGATCAATTTACCCTGTGGTATCTTCACAATTTGATCACTATACGGTGATCCAAATGGAGTTGATGTGTCCATAGGAACATCCTCCCACAATACACCTTCCAATTGTGGAGACTCTGCAGACATGTCATGGAATACAACATCACAGCATGGCAGGATTAATCTTAACTTTGGAACCCAGATGAGATAGCCCTTTGAATCTTGAGCATAACCAACAAAATGTCCAGATTCACCACATGGTTCAACTTTGTTCAGAGAATCTGAATTGAGACGACATGATGTTACATGGCAACCAAAGGGACATAGATGTGAGAGATCAGGTTTCTTTTTCATCCAAAATGTAAATGGCATAGAGTGACTGGGAAGAGCTGAGTGGGGAACACGATTTTTGATGTGAACACTACAAGCAGCAGCTAAAGGCCAGAAGTAGTCTGGCAAATCACCATCAAGAAGCATCACATGCATCATCTATGCAACAGTAAGATTTGCTCGTTCTGAAACACCATTCTGTGGTGATGCATCAGGTATGATCTTCTCAAAAGATATGCTGTTTGTTCTGCAATAGTCATTGAACTGCCCATGGATGTATTCTGCAGCATTGTCAATGTGAAGAAAAATGATCAAGACTCCGAGGAATTTTTCAACAGCTGAATGATATTCAATAAAAACTTTCAGAGCATCAGAGCAATGTTTGAGAAAGAATATCAGAGTGAATCATGTGTAGTCATCAATGAAAAGAGTGAAATAGTGATATCTGCCATAACCAGTTGGAAAAAGACTACAGATATCAGAGTGAATGCGATACAAGACATGCTCAGCTCAAGAAGTCACTGACTTCAGAAAGGGTAGTCACTTGATGTTAGCAAGAGCACAAATTTGGCATGAAGGGATATGTGTCTCATCTCAGGAGAGACCAGTTGTGGTATCTTTAAGTCCTTTAATGCCTATATGACCCATCAGGCAGTGTAAAAATCCACCTTGTCAGATGCGGTGTTCATCACTTGCAAAGCTGTGTACATGGAAATAGGATTGAGGCATTGAATAAGTGGAGTAGATTCAATGCATGATAAGAGACTGTGAGAAGTGATAGTAGTGGGAGTGTTCTGTGGAACAGGGGTAAGATTGAGGTGATACAAGCTGTTCCACAAGCTGCCTTGGATGATTACTTGACCATTTTTTGACAATTCTATCTTTCTATTGTGCATAATCAATTTTGGTCTAGGGCCAAACCTGATATGAGATTGATGCATGCAGTAGGAACATACAGTGCATCAAAATCCAGTATAAATTTGTGACCATTGACAATAGATTCCAGATGAACAATTCCTCTGGCAGGTGCAGGTGGCAAAAGACCTGAGTCAAAACTGTTGACATTCACTGCAGTGTCAAACTGGTTGTAGAATTGAAAGAGTGCACAATCATTAAAAATGGATTTTGTTGCTCCATTATCATGGAAAAAATGATTGGTGTTGGATTTGGAAGTGGAAGCATTGAATGCTGTAGCTAAGCACCAGTATGTTCCCCCCTCGACTGCAGTAATGTTCAATTCCAGAACATCAGTAGAGAGATTTGCAGAGACTGTAGAAGCTGAATCTGTAGTGGAGTATTGGTCAGGATGAGAACGTGAAGGATTAGGATCAGTGTCATTGGTGGAGGAAATGTAAGCTGAAGTGTTCTTTGCTACCATAGAACAAGAGTTTGTATCTGCACTCCATTTGTTTGGATATAAATGGATATCTCGTGGACCTTTCCACATCACCACACTTACCACCACCAAAAGCAAAACACTTGTCAATGGTGTGACAGCTTTTTGGGTTGGGACAGTGAATGTTGGTGCATTGGAGCTTAGAACTAGTAAGAGCATGTTTGCTGATGGGAGCAGTGGAAGATGTAGATTGGTTGATTTTGGCAATACGATGGCATTTACTGCCTTGGAGAAATTCAGCCTGAGCAGCCATGAGAACAGACGGTGATGATGCTCAACCTGGAAACCTAACAAAAACCTGTTAAAAGGCTTATGTAGTATAACTCAGGCTAGAGAAAGGGTGCAAGTTGGTCCTAAATATCACCTCTAATACCAGAACATTGTTTTTAGTAATGCAGAATGGTAAAAATGTGATGAATGGTTTTTAAAAGCATGCAAAGATGTTCGAGGTAGTTCAAAACATGTTCGAAGACATCCAAAGTAGTCTGAAATAGATTCAAATGGGTTCGAAGTTGTCCAGGTAAGTTCGAGGAGGTTTGAAGCTGTTTGACTAGTGTTAAGATATGTTCGACAGACAAATATAGAAATCAAGAAGTGGTTTTCGAGTGGCAATAGGCGACGACGAGTTGAGAGCAAATATAAGAGTTCGATGAAGTTTGTGATATTTCGCAGAACTTCAGAGGTACGATGCGAGGTAAGACTCAAGAGAACTGGTCTTAAATCCGACTATAGTGGAGAGGGTAACTGATTCTCTGCTGTTTTACATAGCTAGTACAAGTCTATATACATTTTGAAGAGATAGTGCCAAAAAGGGGAATACAATAAAGGGCAATATGTGCAACAATAAAGGATTTGTCCCAGTATAGTAAGAGTTCTTGTTCTATTGATTTAATATATCATGAAATATAAAAACTGCACTTATTGCATTCTAACTCTCTTGTAATCTCTCCTTGTGTCTAGTAGTGCTCGATATGCAACTAAATAGCTTACTCTGGTTAAGCATCGTGTATCGAAAGTGTTTGAGGACAGCTATATGGCCGCTGAAGTCATTCAAAGTACTGCAAAGTCATTCAAAATGTCACAAAATGGTTCGAAGTAGTTTGAAGTCATCCACAATAATGCAAAATAATGCGAAAATGTTTCGAAGTTGATTTCGTGGCATTTGTAGCGATTAGGAGTGCATGTCATAATATTTCGATACAAGTGGGATCCTTTTCCAGACCTTAAAGTATGCAGTGGACCTATCAACGGCTCATCATTGGAAGCACAAATTTTTTCATCTTTATCTCTGAGCTTTCCAAGAATTTCTGACAATCTTAGTGAGTCAGGTGCTGCACCACGAACTTTGTTTGATAATTCTGTGATTGGCATCATTGTTACCAAATGACATGTGAATTTGTCATCAGGCATGGCCTTGTCATCAACATCATAAAGTTCCTGGTACATACACTGCATGTCATATCTCCAATTGGCCATCTTGTAACCATCGCCAAACTTGTATCCAAGAATATAGAACTTGAGAAGAGTCGCTCTCATTGCATTTACAGAACAATACTCAGCTTTGAGATTTTCCCAGGCTTCTTTTGCAGTATTCACAGACTGTACTAGGTGTAACTTGGTTCCTGGAACTGCCTGGATAATAGAATTGAGAGCGTTAAGATCACCTTCTCGCCATGGTATTGCATCATCCATAGCTTTCTGAAACTCCATTTTATTGCTGGTGATAACAATAGTGCGAACGGTGCCAGTTTCATTAGGCCCTCTGATCTTTTGGGTCTGTTTGAGCTGAGGTATAACTGGCAGTGCCGATTGTATTCCTTCAATGAATTTCCAATATCCCATGGCTTGGAGCTGTTGGAGCAGACTACATACACTGCACAGAGGAAGAGACAACACGTTCCTTATAACCTACCTGGGGTTTAGTAAGTCTTAGAGCTAGAGTTTAGCAGAGGCAAGAACACTGTATATCTACTACGGTACAGGTTCTCCTTATATACATAATAGTAAGGATGTCACATGACTCAGGAATGTGTTTACCACATGTATGCACAGTAAGCGCAGTAACATGTGTGTGCTGCATGCATTGCCTCATGTATGCAGCATGTATCAGAATTTAATTTCAACACCCCCCCTCAAACTGTACAGCGCTCTAAGCAGCTAAGTTTGAATCTCGAAAGTAATTCCGAGAGAGTCTCTAAATTTCCTGAATAGGATGGCACCAAGGTTCTTTGTGAACATGTCAGCCAGATTATCACTTCCAGGAATGAAAATGACTGTGACTTTGTCATTTTCTATGCATTCGCGGGTATAGTGGTAGTGAATGTCTATATGTTTGGTCCTTCTTTCCTGAACTGGATTTGATCTGATAAGAATGGATTCCTGATTATCAGCGCAGATTGGTATGCACTTCAGTACATATCCAAGTTCCTGGAATAAGGACTCTATCCACACTATCTGTCGACAAGTGTCAGAGAGAGCCATATATTCAGCTTCTGTGGATGACAGTGCTACAGTTTTTTGTAAATGGGACTGCCAGCACACAATGCCACTCACTACAGTAGCAAAGTAACCCATTGTAGATCAGCATTTGAGGTGTCAGCTGCCCAATCAGAATCTGTGAAGGCCTGTAGCCCCTCAGACTTCTTGCCATCATAGACAATGTTATATTTCTGGGTTCCCACCAGATAGCGCATGATGTACATCGCTTTGTCTAGATGTTCTTGGCTAGGATTAGCTGAGAATTGCGACATCTTGATTACTGCATCAGTGATATCAGGTTGTGTTCCGAGCATCAGATACAATAAAGATCCGATCACAGACTGATATTTTGATCTAAGTGCTGTGTTGGGCATTGCTGTCTTTTCCGACGGTCTGTAACCAGTCGGGAGTGGAGTGGGGGTCGCTTTGGCATTTGTCATCTCGAATCTCTCAAGCACTTTGGTGAGATAATCAGTTTGATCGAGTTTGACTTTGCTTGCAGTCTGGGTGATGTGCATGCCTAAGAATTCCATGACTTTTTCAGTACTACGGCACTCCCAATGCTTCAGACAAGCATTCTTCTTTTCATCCACAAGTTTCTTGTTCTTCCCCATGAACAAGCCATCATCAACATAGATGAGTGCAATAACAATGCTGCCTGTCTTAGGATCCTTGTGTATGAAAATGCTGGCATCGGAGCTGGCATGCACAAACCCAATGGTGCGCATAAATGCCTCTAGCTCTTTCCACCATGCAAGTGAGGCTTGTTTAAGGCCATACAATGCTCGGCATAAGCGCAATACTTTGTGCTCTTTTCCCTCGAGTCTGAAACCCTCAGGTTGATCTATATAGATCTCCTCTTCTAGTTTGCCATATAAGAATGCAGTTTTTACATCTAGACCAGTCATGTACATGCCTTCTAGAGATGCAAGTGCAAACATGAGGCATACAGTCTTATAGCAGACTACTGGTGAGAAAATCTCATCGAAGTCAACACCTTTGACTTGTGAAAAGCCTTTGGCCATGAGTCTGGCTCATTTTCTTCCATCCGATTTCACAGAGAAAACCCATCTATTTTTGATTGTTTTTCAATTATGTGGAAGATTGATGATGTCATAGACTTGTTGCTTATGAAGAGCCTCTAATTTCTTTATGACAAGCTTGTTTCCACTCACATTGCTGCTGCCATGGTAGGCACACAATATCGCAAAATTGGTTTAGAACTTGGCTTATTTTGCTTGATGGTTTGACTGCTTTTGACAACAGCCAGTGAATAAACTTATCTCCTCCTTCCTTTATTATCTTTTTAATATAACCTGCTTTGTCCAGTTCCCCCATTGGGTGATCATGTTCTTGATCATTGGAATTGGGCACACTCTCATGGGATGCTGAACTCAGTCCAGCAACTGGTTCTTTCTGTTGAAATTGTGGTCATGTTCGGTTATGATCTGAATCTTGACCCACAGATCTCTTCCAATATTGATTATGTGCCATGTCTCTCTCTATGTCAGAGGGGAGTCGCTTCTCTCCATAGGTATTGCTGGGATGGTTTGAGATGTTCCTCTGCCTGCCTGATTGATGGGGCAATTGCTGCCATTCCTGTTGATCATCACATCTTGGGCAAAAGTCCTCAGTGATTACTGAAGGCAGCGGAGGAGGAGCATCAGTCACATCGTCATGCAGCTTTTGCTCACTTGGTACATCATCATCATTATTTTCTGATGAAGGAGGAAGGGGCGGATTTTGTGGTGGTATAGAATCATTGCCATCCATTCCAGAGGAGTGGTCATCATCTTCTGGTTCTGGAGGTGGAAAATCACCAAGGTCTGTCTTGGCAGGAGTTTTAGCTCTGGGACAGTATGGGAACAATGTTTCATCAAATAGTGCTGTAGCACCAATGAATATTGTGGCACTAGGTCACATGAAACGGTATGCTTTAATGTCATCTTCTAATCCAAGGTACGTCATTAACTCCGATTGAGGAGCTAATGTGGTTGGATGTTTCTCCTTAGGTAGATAGATGTAAGCACCACAACCAAAAACCTTCAGATTGTTTAGATCTGGGTAGACCTTTGTCAGGTCCTCAACTGGTGTCAGCCATTTCAGGTGCCTTATCGGGGTTTGGTTGTATAGGTGTGTTACATGTTCAATGCAAAATTCCCACCATGATTGTGGTAGACAAGCGGTAAATTGCAGGGTTTGTGACTTTTCCATTATTGTCCTTATGGTGCGCTCTGCGCACCCATTCTGTTGGTGAATGTGGGGTGCAGACATCTCTATTTTGATGCCAAAATCCTTGAGCACATTTCGTAGCTCACGGTCTTTGAACTTCCCCCCTGGATCAACATGCCAGCGCTTGATTGTAGCACCATATTGGATCAAAGCCATTGCCTGAAATTGTCTAATTTCTGCAGCAGTGTCAGACTTTTTTCTAAGGCATTGGACCCAGATATGTGATGTCTTGTCATCCAGAAATACAATAAAGTATTTATGTTTGTGGTACGATAGTACTGGGAGTTCCTTTAGATCAGAATGTATTAATTCAAAGGGTTTCTCTGCACATGAATCTGATTTGGGAAAAGATTTTGAGGTCTTTTTCCCTTCAGCGCACCCTGAACATATAATTTTGTCTTTAGGAATAATTAAATTCCTTGGGAATTTTATGGTGCTATTAGGCATTTTCCTTAGCACTTCTTTGGATGGGTGTCCAAGTCACCTATGCCAAGTCAAGTAGTTTGTGATGTACATCGTTGTGACATTGATTCTTTTGGTCCTCAATATATGAGTCCGAGCCCAATAAATTGTGTCACATTTCATAAGAGGGACACAATCCATAATTGGGTTTCCTTGCTTGAAAAATGAAATGTGTGCAGAGGAACCACACACGTCACTTCCATCTTGTAAGAAGATGCCCATTGACAGTAATCGAGCATTACAGTCAGATATGTAGTAGATGGGGTATAATTGCATTTCACGTGTCTCTGACTTCCCATGACATATTACCTGATGTCTAATGAAGACTGCTCCTTTCCCTACTATATGAGTAGTACCTGTGGCTGTTTGAACCAGGGTAAAGTCCTTTTTCGGTAAAGGCTCATAAGAAGCAAAATCTTTTATTTCATCAGTGAAGTGTTTTGATGCACCTGAATCCATGATCTAGTCGGCACCTTTCTTACAATTTCCATTTGCACACATAACACATATATTAAGATGTAAATTGTTCCATGATACATTTAGTAGAGGTAAAATTTCACATGAAAAGTTTGCTGTGGTCATTGGAATATTAATTTTTGTGCTTGTGGCAGAGAAAAAGACTAACCTTTCATCATATGTTCCTGTTTCAAGCGGTTCATCAATGAGCATTTTGTCAATGGCTTTCCATACTTCCTCATCAGAGACCACAGGTTCCGATCCAAGGGAGACATTATTGTCTTCTACCTCCATGATCTTCGGTTCTGGTTCGATCCTCCTCCTTTTACCTTCTCACACCGTTAGGTGCTCTTCCAGTGATTGCAGATTTTTTGCGCTGCATGGGAGATTCATTTGCTCAGGGGTGTCTCGAGCTTGCTGATATTCAGTGTAGACCAAATGAGAGGTAGAGGCTGCACCCATATATGCCTGTGCAGGCAGTCAGCAGCGAGGATCCCTTGTGGGAGTATGTTCATGCTTCTCGATGCACTGAATGAGTGGCATCAGTGGTATGATGGTGCCATTACCATTTATGGTGGTAAAGGCATTGGAGGTGAGGTGGGTATGTTTCTCCTTTGGCGTTTCCTCTTTAGTCTTTCTGTCCCCGCATTGTCCACATGTTTGGAATGAATCTCCACTGTTGCCCTGAGGTTGCCATTTGGGGTTTCCCCCTTTGCATTTGACAGCAGAAAGCTTGGTGGCCTAAGGCAGGCCAGTGGGCTTCCCAACTGCTGTGTGCCATGAGGCTTCAGCAACAATAGAGTCCTTGACATGTTTAAATGTCAAGGCTCTAGTAGCGGTCGTGTTAAGGACCGTGGTGGACAGAGAATCATACTCACATGGCATCGCAGTGAGTAGAATCATTGCCTGAACTAGTTTGGGGATGGCGACATTGGCAGCCGTAAGGCGCTCAAATTTGTCAGCCATCTTAGCAATCTCTGGTGTGGGATTCACAGCCGGAATTTTGATTGCTATTGGAGATCTAAAGTCTGCAAAGATTTGGGAGGGGCCATTGACACCATAATTGGTGCGAATGAGATCCCACACCTCCTCAGCAGTGTCCTTGGTGTTAGCATGCTGCTGAATGGAGGGGGCCAGGTGGAGCACTAGGCTACCAATAGCCTGGTCATTTTTGTTGCTCCAGGTCTGGAGCTTGGCAGTAGCATCTGCTACAAGTGCAGCATTGGTCGCCGTCAAAGGAGGCGCTGGAGGTGGTTTTAGTTCCATCCTGCTAGTTATTTGCCAGAGGCCTTGAGACCTGAGCCACGCCTTCATGGAGTCTGCCCATTGAATGTAATTGGAGCTGTTGAAAGTTTGTACAAGTTTTTCAAGGGTTGAAGACATGATTTTGTGGTGGCAGCTGGTAAAAGCGCTCAATCAGTCTTCTATTCAAGAAAACACATTTCATAATCTTAGGCAAAAACACTCCTTCAGAGTGGTTAACCCTAGTCAACCTAGGTTTTTAAGTGCAGCTCGCAGGGAGCGCAATGCAGCTCACGAAGAGTGCAAGATTATAATTTGGAGACAATGAAGTCAATGTCATTCACAGCCAGTTAAGGCACATTCGCGACATGCCCAGCAGGGCCCATAACCTGTTGGAGCAGACTACATACGCTGCACAGAGGAAGAGACAACACATTCCTTGTAACCTACCTGGGGTTTAGTAAGTCTTAGAGCTAGGGTTTAGCAGAGGTAAGAACACTGTATATCTACTACGGTACAGGTTCTCCTTATATACATAATAGTAAGGATGTCACATGACTCAGGAATGTGTTTACCACATGTATGTGCAGTAAGCGCAGTAACATGTGTGTGCTGCATGCATTGCCTCATGTATGCAGCATGCATCAGAGTTTAATTTCAACAGGAGCTCTAACTTTCCTTTGTGGCTAAACTCATTATAGGAATTTGTAATGTCATCATCGGTGAGTTCTTTGAGTTTCAGGTGCTTGGAAGATGGTGCAGAGGATGGAGTAGTTGACATGATGAATAGGAGTACTAGTGTTTCTGTTTCTGTTGTTGCAATTTAGAGGTGTGAATGTGCAGGGAAGTGAATTCGCTATCAGGGCCCGTAACCTATTAAAGCTGGTATGGAGCAAGACTGATTAGATTGTCTTGTACGTTAGATTTACATGTAGCACATACCTGGTATGGATCAAGACTGATTAGGGGTTTGCCTGCGTTACCAGGTCAGACAATATCTATCAATCATTCCAATGCCGCTCTGCCCCTCTTCGATGTGTCAGGGTCATCCTCCCACACAATTATCAGAACCCAAACTGGGTTCAAAACATGTTTATTATTAAGGCTTTTTTTATATGTTCGGCTTTTCGCCTACCATTACGCATGTTGGCAGTCTCTATGTCCGTATCGAGGGGCGGGGAAATGCCAGTAATCTATAGTGCATACATCAATGCTAAAGTGAATACCTTACCAGATGAACAAATTTTGTCAGTGTGGTAAGGTAGTGTATTCATGTCAAACTATACCCGGGTGGTAGCTCTGCTGGGGCATCTGGTATCGGATTCAGAATGGCACTAGTGACTTCCTCCCTTCGCTGAGGATCATCGCTTCGCCGCAGCAAAGGTTGAGGGGTGTTTGCATTTTGTGTCTGACGGTCAACTCCTGAGTCTTCGTTTCCTGGAGTATGCTGTCTAGGAATTTTTGTCGTCATTGGTAATGTTGCACGAGTGTGGGGGTAACCCCATCCTTCTAAGTCGGGAGCCGTAGATTCTCGAGCCACCATCATGGTGGGACCAAAGTCTACAACTTTCGAAGACGAAGCATTTTCAGATGTCTCCCTATTGCTGAGCAGATATGGATGGATAGATGTGTTCATGGTGGCGAGGTCACCGGAAAACGCTGGAGATTCGCAGGGTCAACTTCCATGTGGTGATTTCAGAATTATGACTTGACTGACTATTGTATGTCTTCTTGAGGGACGATTTTGTACGATCTCTCCGGTAAAATACCAAGAGGAAAATGGCAACAAACAGCAGCGACAAGCCCCCAAGAGTACCGCCAACTATCGGCCCAATTAGTGTGCTTTGGCGGGAGTTGGAAATGGGGGATGTCGTAGGTGCAGTGGACGTGGTGGGATATGTCACGATGGTAGGATCTCTCACGAGGAAGTAATCAAACCAAATAGTTCCTTCCCCACTCTGGGTGACATTGTTGACTTTCACCATTGTGACATGCAGCCGGCTGGCAAGGAGGAGGTGAACGTAATTGTCTAACAAATACTCGTTGAACTCACTGTACACCCACAGGAAATTGTCCAGAACTCCAGAATTGTTGATGATATGTGTCACCAAGCCCAGCTTGTGTAGTCACATCAGAGGACGATGCACCATCGATCGAGTACGACGTTATAACCCCTCCCGATGTTGCATCCAAGGTGCCATAAACCGCGATAGAAGCACCTGGAGAATATGGACAGAGATGAGACTTCGCTTTCAAAGGAAAGGTGCATAATACCTTGGAAAGTTACGGTAAAAGAATCCCCTACATTCGTTGAACTAGAGACCGTATCATTGTATTCATGCGAGGTACCGCCTTTTACCCAAGTTCCATTATAGATCACTTTGGACAAATCCTGGTCATCTACGTACGAGGTGGACATGATCGCCGGGCAGCTTGAGTTCGGTAGGTAACTCTTTCAAAAAAGGACAACCTGGATAAATAACGCCAAGATTGAGGAGGTCTCGGTCCCGCGGCCACCCTGCAACAGCATGTTGCATCTGAGAGTGCTCAGCCATTGACTAACGGCCTAACCTGAGTGAAACCGCGTGGACCTCGCAGTGCCTAATCGGACCAGTAAAGTGTCCGAGCCAGGATTGCAGCTCACTGTGAAATGGACCGTTTCAAGAATGCGGGTACCCGGTCCGGCGGAAATTATTAAGCAACTTCTTTGATCGGAGTTTGGACGTGTTTCTGTATTCAGAGTTTTGAGTACAAGGGATATTTGTACCCCTCGCGAACGGCTGTAATATACACGACTCAAAATTGAACCAACGCTACTTGGAGCCTATTAGTTATACAGTGGTGATGATCTCAATAACCGGTCCATAGTGCTGCACATAATTTACCATCAAAACAGATCAACTACTCATCATGTTAGCAGGATTTCAGCACCACTAGGTTATACAATAATTTTCCTGACTAACGAGAGGTAGTGAATCGTCGCGCAGACCCCCCCCCCAGAAATCTAAGAAATAGCTCACGGTTGCCGATGCGCGCCGTGGACTTTGTGAGAAGTTGATTCGTGGGCGGACTGAGCACCCTTGGTAAATTTCCCAAAACGGGTGTACCGCCGATTCACTGATGTTTGTTGTGTGGCACTCAGGGTGTTGTTACCCGATGTTACCGGTGACATAAGACTGGCAATCAATTTTGCAGTCAGCAGCTGCCATCGTGGCTCGGACACGTTACTGCTCCGACTAAGCGCTGCGAGGTCCACGCGACTTTTGGTCAAATTGGCCGATGCCAATTACCCTGGTTCTGTCACACCGTCAATTGACAGATTCCTGAAGCACCTCTAGCCTATCTTTTGTCTCCGAGATGAGTTTGATATTTTGACTTCGGGGCCTTCCCAGTCTGCTCTGCTTCCTCTGCCACGACACGAAAGAAAAATAATGCATGAACCGGCTTGCATTGGTTCATGCATTGTCAAGTTCGGGATGTGCTCGAAGTATAGCAAGAGCTTGAGGCATCCATGTAGTTCTTTCGTAATATACTCCACAAAATGTAGAAAGGGACGTCATAACGTCCCACTGTCCTGGCAAGGAACTTGTAGAGCATGATTCATTATAACTCACGACTCTCCTCTCGTTTGCTCGCATTATAATTCCCCCAAATCTTGACTCCGTTTCATGGATATCCTCTCATGTTATAATGCCCCTGACTGTGACTCTCCCCTCATTTGCTCATGTTATAATTCCCTGACCTTGACTCTGTTTCATGGATATCCTCTCACATTATATTGCCCCAGACCCATGACTGACTCTCCCCTTGTTTGCTCGCATTATAATTCCCCCCGACCTTGACTCTGTTTCATGGATATCTTCTTGCATTATAATCCCCCTGACCTGTGATTCTCCCCTTGTTTGCTTGCATTATAATTCCCTCCGACTTTGACTCTCCCCTTGTTTGCTCGCATTTTAATGCCCCTCTCACTTGTTTACCTGCATTATAATGTCCCCACTCACG
Organism: Tricholoma bakamatsutake; assembly: GCA_029959215.1. Lineage (NCBI taxonomy): Eukaryota > Fungi > Basidiomycota > Agaricomycetes > Agaricales > Tricholomataceae > Tricholoma > Tricholoma bakamatsutake. The sequence goes on from CP114860.1 coordinate 671,363, forward strand.
ACCCTCCCTCTTGGTTATCTGTGTTATAATGCTGCCAACTCTCCCCTTGTTTTCTCCCCTCATGATCCCACTCACTCACTTTTTATCTGTGTTATAATGTCCTGACTCTCCCCTCTTTTACTTGCATTATAATGCCCCTACTCACTTGTTTACTTGCATTATAATGCCTCCCGGTTACTTGTTTATCCATGGGATAATTACATTACAATGTGGTTACTAGAGTTATAATGCCCACAGACTCTCTTCTCATTTACTCACATTATAATTCCCCCAGATCCAACATTACTTTGATGCTATTTGCATGTGATAACTCAGTCAGCATGCCTTGGCATCCAACTATTGAACCAAACCTCAAAGTATGGTCCCTTACTCAGCTCATCACAAATTCATCTGAATAACATATGTCGACCTCGATGTCATCAACCTGTTAGGGTGACATCCACTAATCTGCTAGCTGGACTGTGCAGGCTCTCCTACAAGAAGGAGGTGGGGCACGCATGCATGATGGGGGGTTTTGATGAATTTGATCCAAGGGGTTAAAAATAGATAAGTTGGCTGAAAAAGGCTTTTTGCACTACAAATGTGGATGGAATACCTAAGAGAACTCAACTGAGGTCCCCCAGGTGTATATTTAATGTTTATATACTATGTTACATGTATTGTAATATGTTGTTACCGATGCATGCATACATATTGATGCATGTAAATATAAAATTCCCATGCTGACAAATATAGCATTTGTAGGCGCTTGGTAGTGTAATTTGATGTAATAAAATAAAATAAAATAAAGTAAAAATAAAATATTATTATGTAATAGGGATGCTAGGAGACTGTGTTCTAACAATCATATCATCACATGCTTTCTTCAATGCCGCCTCTGCTTCCTCCTGCACCTTTTGCATTTTGGATACAAAGTCCTCCACTGACTGTACCTTGACTTCTCTTCAAGGTTCTATTCCCATTCTGGGATGATACCCATAATTAGCAAAGTAGAATGACATGCAAGTAGCCAAATGGAATTTATTATTGTGAGAAAATTCGGCAATTGCCAACCATTCAGGCCAGTTGGTTTGTCAGTGATTGACAAACATGCATAGGTACTGCTCCAACTTCTGATTCATTCTCTCTGTCCGCCCATCAGTTTGTGGGGGATATGCCATAGATAACTTGGTTTGAATCCCCAATATGTTATTTAACTCTCTGATAAATGCAAAAGCAAATTGTGATCTGCAATAGGAGATAACCATATCAGGTAATCCATGTAACCACCATACCTGATTTAGATAGAGGTGCGCCAAGCCCAATGATGAGGTTTCTGCAGTAGTAGGAATAATATGGACTTCCTTTGTGATGTGGTCACATACTACAAATATTGCATTGTATCCTTGAGCTTCAGGTAATCCTGTGATAAAGTCCACAGATATATCTCGCCAGGGTGCTTTAGGTATAGGGTTCAGCATTAATTTTCCTGTAGGCTTTTCTGGAAATTTCTTCCCCCTCATGCACGTATCACATCCATCCACATACCCCAACACATACTTTGAAATTCTGGGCCACCAATAATTTCTCATCACCAACTCCAACATCTTCCACCTTCCTGGATGTCCAGCAGCTGGACATATATCTTTCCTCTGAACAACACTAACCCATGTTCTTCAACCCATTCATCTCATTTAATATTACCTTTCTTTTCTCCCCTCAAAGCTTTCACAGCTTCCACTACTTCATCATCCATCTCTGAACATTACCTAATTTTAGACAACATTTCCATCTCTGAGCTATCCACCAATAGATGCCCTTGATGCATAGCACAAATGCGAAAGTATTCAGGTTTGAGTAGGGTAATATTTTTATTGTCCTTCTCCACCCCCCTTTTATAATCTGTACATCTAGATAATGCATCTGCTTTCCTCATCAAGCTTCCAACTTTGTGGACTAAGTAAAAATTAAAATGCGATAGGAATAATGCCCAATGCGCTTGCTGATGGTTAAGCTTTTTAGCAGACATAAAGTATTGCAGATTTTGATGATCCATCCAGATTTTGATCTGATGCATACATCCCTCCAAATAATGTCTCCATGCTTCCAATGCTCATATTATTCCCAACATCTCTTTGTCATGCACATCATAATTCCTCTCCACATCATTCAACCCTTGAGACAAATATGCACAAGGATGCCATTTGTCATCTTCACATAACATTGATAATACTGCTCCAGTAGCAAAGCCAGATGCATCTGATTTGACTTGTAATGGACATGTGAAATCTACTGGGGCTAATATTGGTTCTTCCACAAACTTCCTCTTCAACTCCTCAAATGCTGTCTGCTGTTGTTCTTCCCATTGCTACACTACTCCTTTTCACATAAGGTTATGTAAGGGTGTGGCAATTGTCCAGAAATTATGTACAAAGTGACAATAATAATTTGCAAGTCCCAAGAAAGCCTGAACTTCCTTGATACAGGTGGGCATGGGCCAATCAACAATTGCCTGTACCTTAATAGGATCCATCTTGATTCCATCAGGACCAATCTTTAATTCCAAGAACTCAATCTCGCTTGCCCCAAACACACACTTCTCCAGTTTAATGAATAAATCATTCTCTGCCAATCTCCTCAACACCTCCTGCACTATCACCTCATGGTTTTCTTCATCCTCTGTGAATATCAAAATGTCGTCAATGAATATTATTACCATGCCTTTGTCTATTATGTCCTTGAAAATGTTGTTCATCATATTTTGGAAAGTTGGGGGACTGTTGGTCATCCCAAAAAGCATAACAAGCGGCTTGAAGAATCCTTGATGCATGGCAAATGCAGCTTTCCACTCATCTCCTTTTTTTATTCATACATTATTGTACCCCCAGCATAAATCCAATTCTGTAAAGACCTTGGCCTTTCCCATCTTGTCAATTATTTCTGAGATCAATGGCAAATGGTACACATTCTTCACTGTCTACTCATTCAAATACCTGTAATCTGTACACATCCTCTTCCTCTGATCCTTTTTTGGTACAAAGAATATTGGTGATGTCTGCAGTGATTTTAAAGGTCGTATATATCCCTTGTGCAATTGTTTATTACAGAATGCATCCACTTCTTCTTGTTCCATTGGAGATAACGGGTAGACTTTTGACTTCTTCAGTACAAATCCTGGCTTCATCTCTATTGCATAATCCCATGGCTTTCTCACTGGCATCCACTCTGATTCCTTCTTCTGAAAAACTGACAAATATTTATGATAGGCTTTTGGCACCCACTCCTCCACTGGCTTCTCCACTTTCACAGCATTTTTATCCCATGACTGTCCTCCACAAATTTCCCTGAAGGTTTGCTTCTGTTCTTCCTTATTGGTCATAATTGGAACTTCCCCATTTGGCATGTCCTCATCTTCCACTTCCTCCATCGTAACAGAATACTTCCTCAGACATTCTTTCTCTTTCCTTTCCTTCTTCTCCTTTTTTACTTTCCTCCCATATACATTACATTCTTTAGGACAATGAGTCATGTGTACCTTCCCAGTTTTCCAATCAATTTCTGGGTTATGCTTTTGTAACCATGGACATCCAATTATGAGATTGGTTTTTCCAAGGTTGCACACCTCAAATATGGCTCATTCCTGATGATCCTGATACTTCAGCATCATCATCACCTCCTCCTTAATAGTTCCTCCATGATTGATCATACCATCAATATTGTACACCATTATAGGTTGTGGCGGTTTACATGTGCGAATACTGTTTCTGGTAATTAAGGATCAATTAATGAATAATCTGGTAGCAGCACTGTCAAGCAATGCCTCCATATCAATTGCTGCATGCATGTCCACTGTCTTCAATCCTACTGTCAAGCTGATTTTGGGTTCTATCTGCACAGAGTGAATAAAGAATTTAAAGGTTTTCAGAAATAGGGCTGGGCATTTTTCTTTGTTGCATAAGTGATAATGGTCATACTCCTCAATTTCTCTTTCAGGTTCACTCTGGGTTTCCTTGGATTCTAATACATTATATTGATTCTGGATCACCATTGGGGAAACCTTCACTAGAACTCTTCCACAAAATTCTTCTGCTTATCTACTACATATGTTATGACCATTTTGTGAGAGTGCTGGCGTGATGGGATCAGGGCTAAAAATAGACAACAAGCTGTATAACATAGGCTACAGTCGTTTTGTGGGAATGATGGGAGTGATGGTTGATGGGATTATCTAAAATTTGTCAGAGCTGTGCAAAATTTGTCAGAAATGATGGCATTAGTCAGAGCTGACTAAAATTTGTCAGCTCTGACTAATATAGCTGGGCTTCAAAATGTGAAGTGGGGTTTGAAACTTCGCAAGTGAGCTGAGTGTGGAGGGGAGTGTGAGGGAGTGTGAGGGGAGTGTGAGGAGTGGGGAGGGGTGGGGAGGGGGTGTGAGGGGGTGTGAGGGGGTGGGCAGGAGGGGGATGGAGAAGAGGTATGAGGGGGATGGAGAAGAGGTATGAGGGGTGGGGAGGGGGTATGAGGGGGTGTAGTGGGGGGAGGTGGACATGGAAGAGAGGGGGGATGGGAAGGGGGAAGGGGGAGGTGGGAAAGGGGAAGGGGGAGGTGGGGAAGGGGAAGGGGAAGGGGAAGGGGAAGGGGAAGGGGAAGGGGAAGGGGAAGGGGAAGGGGAAGGGGAAGGGGAAGGGGAAGGGGAAGGGGAAGGGGAAGGGGAAGGGGAAGGGGAAGGGGAAGGGAGAGATGAGGAAGAGAGAAGTGGAGATGGGGGTGGGGATGGGTATAGGTATGGGTATGGGGAAGGGAAAGGGAGAGATGGAGATAGAGAGAGAGATAGAGATGAGGATGGGAATAAACACCACAACCCCCCCATGTTGACTTGGGGCCAATGGTCCCAAGTCAACTAAAGAGTTGTGTACTACTGTATCTAAAAGTCAATGAAGAGTTGTGTCACCACGAACCCCCAAACGTTGACTTTGGGCCAAAGGTCCAAAGGCAACTGAAGAGTTGAGTAACTGTAGTGGGATTAAGCATTGTGTTACATATACGTGAGCTGGCCCATGCCGGTGTCAGGCTGAGCGAGCAAGGCGAGTGAATGCCATGACAAAGGCATGGGTCATAAGCTTGTCTTCCTCCAACTTCACTTTCTCAATTGTCACTTCCCTAATCTTCTTTTTCTGCCTACAATTCCTAGCCATATGCCCTAATTGCCCACAGTTAAAACATTTAAGTGGGGCTCATCTCCCTACTTGATCAACATCCATTGCATCTGCCAATGCTGCTGACTCCTTAACAATAGGTGTCACTACCATGGCTGGTGGCTGTGCCCTCAGAGCTTGTACCTGAGGCATCCTTCCTTTCTCAGACTTTCCTCCTGATGACTTTCCAAATCTGGCATTCCCATACATCAATTTTGACTCTGCCTGTTCCTGTCGATATTGCTGATCAAGACGCATGGCCCAATTATACCACTCGTCCAACCTCTCTGACATAGAAGATAGTAGATAGATAGACTTGAATAATGATGGATTTAATCCTGCTTTCAAAAATTCTACCAATGCAGCTTCTCCCATATCCGTCTGTGATGCCTCTGCCTTGAACTGCAAAATAAATTCATCTGCCATTAGAGAACCTTGGCCCATGGTTTTTAATTTAGCATTAGCTGTCGCTTTGGATTAGGGTCTCCAAACTGTGCCTCCAGTCTCTCCAAACATTTTCTGAAGGTTGCAAATAGTTTATATCCCATGGCAATTTGATTAATAGCTTTATTTCTCCAGAACTGTGCTTTACCTCCCTGAATATATGAGAGAGCAAACATAATCCTAGACTCAGTTGTATGAAGCTTAAGCTTTCTCCCATGAATATACAATACTATAGAGCTGATGAAAGATTTTGTATTCTCCATGGTACCATCAAAGATTTGTGGGGGTGCATATTTAGGTAAACACATTTTTCCACTCTCAGATCTCTCCTCTGCATGCACATTATCCTGAGACATCCACTCTACCATCTCCTCCATCTCATCATCATTATCTTTCACTGTCTCTGCTTTTATTTCTGCTTGTTTGGGTCATGATGGTGCCAATGCTGATACTAATTGGAACCTTTGTGCTGTAAGCACATAAATTTTGGCTTCTAGCACTGGCATAGGAACAGGATTGTGACCAGGATTTGAAGTTGATTGTTCTGACATAATGACATAAGCTGTGATGAGTCACTTCTTCAGCTGAGTCAAGATTTGGCTTCAGAAGTTTTTCACAGATTTTTGAGTCATGTGATCCAGCAATTCAGGTATCAAACATAGCAAAACACATGATTTTGGCTATTTGTCAACAATTAGGCACTTTGGATCAATAACCCTTCCAACAGTGCCTGATCTCAGGCTTAATACTGAATTTGGCTAGTAACTAATATAACTAAAATAGTTGTCCGAATAGAGTAAAGTAAATCTTGATTAAACCAGATCCAATCAGTTGTCTGGTTGCAGCTGTCCTAATGATGAGCGCTGCCTCTTGATCACTGGCAGTCACAATTTAAGGTGAGGCCTGGTGTTGGCTTACAAAAGCAAGGTAAATATGTATATACAATTACTTCTGGCTTATGCCAAAAGGATCAGTAAGTGGTTGTGGCATGCTGAAACAATGATGTATGCACATGTAAGAGAAGGTGTACTGATGGGGTAGTTGAGTTCTTCTGTTAGGGCGACACCCACTAATCTGCTAGCTGGACCGTGCGGGCTCTCCTACAAGAAGGGGGCAGGGACATGCATGATGGGGGGATTTGATGGATTTGATCTGAGGGGTTAAAAATAGATGAGTTGGCTGAAAAAGGCTTTTTGCACCACAAATGTAGATGGAATACCTAAGAGAACTCGACTGAGGTCCCCTAATATTTATTTTAAGGTTATATACTATGTTACATATATTGTACTATGTTGCTACCGATGCATGCATACATGCACATACATATTGATGTGTGTAAATAGAGAATTCCCATGCTGACAAATAAAGCATTTATAGGCATTTGGTAGCATATTTTGGTGTAATAAAATGAAATAAAAATATTATTATGTAATAGGCATGTTAGGAGACTGTTTCCTAACACTGTTCTGTGCTATAGCATATATCGATGTGAGCTGTGGGAAAACAGGCCATGATTTTCTTGTGTTCTATGCTGAAGAATCGCTCTACCATTTGTCTGATCAACAGTTCCGGTACATGCCAGGCTGCCCTCTGATCGATATCTTCATCACTGGTTGCATCTCATTCCTCCATTGTGTCACCATACAATTCCTTTGTTTGCCATGTTGGATACACTAACCAGACTGACTCTAGCAAAGGCATATCGATGTTTTGGAGCATGTCAGAGGTGGTGCATTTCTTGCTTGGATCACTGACTGCTCTTAAATACTGATTGTCTGATGTAGAGTGTCACAGTGTCAACTTTCCTCCACTGCCTGTACATGTCTACCTTGGATATTTTGGATATGGACACTACCATGTACACTTTTCTTGTGTCTCAATCATCTGTGCGCCTGACTTATTTGTTGTAGTTCTGACCATCTGAAGTGTTGTTCTCTGGACATGTATCACCCACCTGTCTCAAAAAGAAAAAGAACTTCATTTATTCTCAAGAAGGAAGGTCAGGCAATCTCATGTGTAACACAGTTTCCATCTTCTGTTGGTGATGAAGGGCAGTCAGCTTTGTATGTTGTCCAGCTTGCATTATTTGATCGGTCACTAATGAATTTGCATTTTGGCATGGGTGGTTAGTGGGCATCTCTCTCTCAACCACTCTCTTGGCTCATCCTATGATAACTGTGAGCTGCTCATGCCTCATACCTCAGTTATCTCAGAACATTTGAGCATTAAATTTATTCATAGGCAAATATAACAGTCATGTTCTTCTTGCCACAACCTGTGTCATTCCTCAGGTTATCTAATCTATGGACAACTCAAGACCATTCTAGCACTGCCAATGAATGAGTGATCAATGGTAACAACCTAATTAGCCTTTTGCATGCATGTACATTTCTTTGGTGGAGCATATCCACCCTTTTTGAGATGGTTAGGTAAGTTGGACATGCGATGCAACTTTGATGCCTGCTCTGGAGCTCCCTTTGCCTTCATCCTTGCTGAAACCTCACCTTCCTGAACTACATCATCTACCTTTCTCTTTTTTTTGTTCCTCCCACTATTTGCAATTTCCCTGGGCACTGTCAGCTGATCATTTTCCTTTTCTGTGGAATCTGTAAGCATCACAGATGGGTTTGTGGCATTGGCTTGTGGGGTTTCGGAAGAGAATAGAAGTGGGAGAGAAACCTCAGCTGAGGAAGAAAGTAATGGTTGATACATGTGAGGTAGACCAGGGTTGGATCTAGTCTGCACTGTGGAAGGAGCATCACTGACAGGGTTTGGTAAGAGTGATGAGAATGGTGGTGCGATGCCTTGGGCTTCAGTCGAGCCTGTGGAAACAATGGAGGCTGTACTATGGAGAGGGTCAGAATGGCTGGAAATAGAGATGCTGACAGGATAAAGAAGGGAGCATGTTTTCCCCTGGCATTTCAGACACCAATGGGGCTCCTGGCCCTTGAGGCGAAGCTTGGACAAAGGTGGATGCCAGATTAGCATTTTGTAAAGAAGGTATGTTTCCAACAGACCCTTGGAGACAAGCTTGGGTGAAGGATGCCAAATTAGCATTTTGTACCAATGGGAGGTTGTCGAGGAGGCTGTTGAACCAGGAATCACTAGGTGCCTGGTATTGTGTCAAATATTGTGTTGGCACTTCGTTAGACATTTGAGGTGGGCTAAACTGGCCCTAGTCCCTAAACTTGTAAAAAGGTGAATTGAATACTGTTAGCAAGGTAGTGGCTGACTGTCCAAAGGTAGTTCCATATCCAGATTCACAAGCAAGGGTAGTAGGTGCTGGCAGTGTAACATTGGCAGCCTGTCCAGAAGCCACTTCATACCCAGATTCACAAGAGAGAGCTTTGTCGATGATTTGCATACTAGGCATGGCAATCATCACACTTGGTTGATTGGTCATCAGCCCAGTTTTGGTACAAGTGTCAACACTCTTATCAGAATTCTGATAATCAGATGGAAACTGCCAGCCTGGTGACATGATATGAACATTGATGGTTTCATCCAACCCTTCTGAGTTGTTGTTGTCTGCTTCCTCCCTCTCTGCCACCACTGAAACATGATGGTGACACTCCTCTGGTGCTAGAGTTTTTTTACTACATGATGGTCAAAATCTACTCATGGAAGAAGGCCTTTCCATACATGATCACCATGTCCTGGAACTTGCTGCAACCATTAGGATCAAACTCAGGCAAGAGTCTCCTTGTCATCCCCTTTGATGTATTGGATTGAGCCCTGTGATAATGTAAGACAAATATCCATTAACAAAGCACATACTACTAATGATTGCATTATAATTTTGCCATTTGCAAAGCCAAGTGGCATTATGGCTAGGATGAGGATGTTTGCACCCAGCCACTCAGACATTGCATCAGCAAACGATGGAAGAACTTGTTCTGCAGTTTTCCAGGATCTGTATATCTCGAAGGTGACTGATCTATTCCACTCTAACCAGGAATATCAGGCTCACTGCTCAAGGTCCTCAGCTGCACCAGTAAAAGTTGCCTTCTTTTTCCACTCTCCCAGTGCCCTCTTGTTTTCTGCATCTGTCTCTTTTACAATAGCATCTCTTACTTCTGGCATTTCATTCTCCCAACTGTTCCTCACATGTTCATTCCACATACAGATTCGGTCTTGAGGCTTTAGGGAACCTTTGACAGATTCTCAGAGGGTGTCAAACTGTTGCTTCACCTTCACCTTATTGATGTCTGAGTATACAACGATGGTGGTTTTTTTTCTAGGGTGGGACACAGATGACTCTGTTATGCAGTCTATGATGTTGTTGACAGATGATGCATTCTTGCTGGTGAAGTGGTAATGATACCAGCAGTTGAGTTTCTGGTACCAGAGAAAGTGAGTTTTTCATATCTTTCCATGAGGAATATTACTTACATCACAAAGTTCATGATAGAATTTGCTGCATTGATCAACCTCTTCGTTCTGCTTTTCCACAGGCAAGGTCATATGGATTTCCTCTGGGGTTAGCACATCATCATTGGCTGGCTCAGGATTTACCCCAATGGCCAGATTACAACCAAACCGCTCAATGAATGCCTTGGATATGAATGTGTAGAATGTGCCACAGTCTGTGAAATCAAGAAACTGATCCTTGTATGAGTCTAGAAACTCCCATTTTGCCCCACTAAAAGCATTTTGTCGACCCTGTGACTGGGGTTCATTGCCTTTGTTGCTCTTTGAAGCCCGAGGCATGTATCAGAGAAGGTGGGTAAGGTGCTGGGTCAATAAGTTTACATGGTTGATGAGTATGGGTGAGTGTTCTCCCCTGTTTTTTTTTTGTGTGTCACTCCAGCTGTTCCATCTCCAGCAATCATGCATGGACCACCTAGCATGGATCACATAGATGATTGTTAATAGTTCATTTAATGAGTATTTTCACAGATTCCAACCATGATGTTCATACCCCTACTCTGAAATATCTCTCTCCAGTCATCCAAAACACACTCGGAGTCTTGTACCATGGGTCCATCAAACATTCTCTCTCAATGACTCATGTACTGACTGAAATGACCCTAAAGAACTACTTGCAAGAATTTCAAATGTGTGTGACAACTGCAACTATTATTATGTGGTTGTATAAAGATTGTTCTGGGAGTATATATGTATTGATGCATCTGATGATAGGTTCACTGTGCGCTCTAAGGTCTGAGGAAGTTTCCAATCATATTGACACACTACGACAGACCTTCCGAACCACTATGAACATTAAAAAATTGACTTCGAACTATTTTCAACTTATTTCGCACTATTTCAGATGACTTTGAACTATTTCGAATGCTTTCGAACCATTTTGCAACACTTCAAATGACTTCGCAGTACTTTGAACGACTTCAGCCGCCATATAGCTGTCCTCAAACACTTTCGATGCATGCTGTACATTTGTAACAAGCCAATTAGTTGCATATCAAGCACTACCAGACACAAGGAGAGACTACAACAGACTTAGGATACGATAAGTGCAGATTTTTATTTCATTGATATATTAAAGCAATAGAACAAGAACTCTTACTATACTTGGACAATGTATGTTTCACTTATTATCATTTTTCATTTGTTTTATGTTTTACAATACCTTTATTTGCTGTGCACATTACCTCATGTTCTACAATTGTTATTATTTCCTTTTTAGTACTATTCCTTCAAATTGTATATAGACTTGTATTAGTTAGGATAATGAATAAGATAACAATGGGGAACAGCACAAGTTACCCTCTCGCTATCGTCAGATTTGAAAATCATTCTCTTTAGTCTTATCTTCATGTCACATCTCTAAGTTCTGCGAAATATCGCGAACTGCTTTGAAACTATCATATTCACTCTCCATTTTATCGCCCATTGCCTACCGCCATTTGACAAACACTTCACGTTCGTTAAACTTGCTCTTCGATATACCTCAAACCTCTTTGAACTTATTGGAACTTCTTCGGACTACTTTGCATGACTTCGAACCTCTTTGAACCTTTTTCAAACCTATTTTGCACATCTTTGAACCTCTTTTGAACTCTTTCAAACGACCTCGTATGCTCTTACAGATTATTCAAATCATCACTTATTATTTTGTGTCGCTAAACACATCATTTTGGTCTCAGCAGTGATATTTAGTACCAACTTGCACCCTTCCTCTGACTCATGTTATACCATCTGAAGCCATTTAGTAGGTTTTGTTTGGGTTTCTGGGTTGAGTATCATCACCAATGTATTGGAAAATGTTTGTGATATTCAGGACACTCATATCTGAAGGTTCCCATCATTGGCAATAGCCATTGTAGATTGGAGGTGAGCCCTCTCTGATGGCCACATTACTCCTCTCAGAGATGTCATGCACATGCTACTCTCTCGTTGTTACACTGTTACTGCGATCTTGGAGTGCAACCTCATCAATATGGGTGGTTTGGTGGGTACTGAGGACAAAGTCTCAATGGGTTATGATGATGAATGGCATAGAGCTGCATGTGAGCATGGTCCAAAATGGATTGTCTGTAAGGGCCAGCTGCCAGGAATTCTTGATACCTGGTATGACAGTTGTTTCTATGGTGTTATTTACTAAATTTCTGAAACAATGCTGCAGGCAACAAGCACATGCAGAAATCCACAGTTTGAGGGAACCTCAGGTTGCATACCAAAAATTCATGACACATTCTGCTGCTCTGGCTACATGGGAGATGGTGGCAGCCAAAGGCTGCATGGGGCTCACATTTGATACTAATCTTCTGTATCCTGCAAGTAGCGAGTTGGAGTCTTGCTGTGAATGTGGTGATATAGTTAACTCTTGTCTATGTAAATCCAAAATTTTTGTTCAGTTCTGTCATTGTAATTGGGCTATGACTCAGAGATGTGCAGAAATCCTGCAAGTAGTGAGTCGGAGTTTTGCATTAAATGTGGTAATGGAAAAATTGTCTAGTTGCTTTTTGTCAATGTAAATCTGACTTTTATTTTAAGTCATGTAGCTATCCACTACCACACATCAGAATGCACCGAGCATAGCATTAGGCTGACACATCCAGATGACAAATCTGATATGTGAGTTGAGGCATCTGCTGAACACTCATTCTTTTGAAACTTAATTGAGGATATGGATAAGGAGTATGAGTCTATAGTACAATTGTGATGAGCTTGCCAAAGAATTAGAGTAAAAACAACTGGGGAATGTGCTTAGTAAAGTGGTCAGACTTGACACTGCACTGATCGAACATGATTTCTATTTGAGTTTGTTTCAACACACAATCTCATACCATTTGCTCATGCCTTTCCCTCGCTGCTACAAGACAAAACAAAATAAGAAGGCTGCAAATCAACTGAAGAGCAAGAGGTACTATTAAAAGTAAGAGCCCATAGCCCCCAAACATGTCTGCTCAATCAATTCTTGTAGGAACAAGACTGCAATCATGCACTCTCAGCATGAAAAAAGGGTTGACATTGAGGCAGCCAATACTGTGTAAGCCCCATGTATTTCAGTTTAACTACATTTGTTAATGTGATCCCATGTCAAGCAACAGTTCCATGGCAGCTTTCTATGTTGCTGATGCCACCGAAAATACAAAAATCACCTTGACTGTAGGATTGAAGACAGTGGACATGCATGCAGCGATTGATGTGGAGGCATTGCTTGATAGTGGTGCTGCCAGATTATTCACTAGTCAATCCTTAATTACTGGAAACAGTATTAGCATGCGCAAACTGTTGCAACCTATAGTATTGATGGAACAATTAATCATGGAGGAACTATTAAGGAGGAGGTGACTATGATACTAAAGTATCAGAATCATAGGAATGAGCCATATTTGAAGTGTGCAATTTTGGGAAAACCAATCTCATAATTGGATGTCCATTATTATGTAACCATAATCCAGATATTGATAGAAAAACTGGGAAAGTACACATGTTCCATTGTCCTAAAGAATGTAATGTGTATGGGAGGAAGGCAAAAAAAGTAAAGAAGGAGAAGAAGAAAAGAAAAGAGAAAGAATGTCCGAGGAAGTATTCTGTTATGATGGAGGAAGTGGAGGATGAAGAAATGCCAAATGGGGAAGTTCTGATCATGATCAACAAAGAAGAACAGAAGCAAACCTTTAGAGAAATTCATGGAGAACAGTCGTGGCACAAAACCATTGGGACAGTGGAGAAGCCAGTGGAGGAGCAGGTACCAAAAGCATATCATGAGTATTTGTTGGTTTTTCAGAAGAAAGAGTCTGAGTGTATGCCATTGTGAATCCCATGGGATCATGCTATTGAGATGAAGCCAGGATTTGTGCTGAAGAAGTCGAAAGTCTATCCATTATCTCTGTAAGGGCAACCTCAAAGCCTCACTTAATAGTGAGCTAACAGAGGGCAATCCAAAGTTAACATTATACTACATAATAGGGGGGTTCAAAGCTGGTCACATGCACATGCACAGCCCGCATACGCATACGCCGAGCTTATGTAAAACTGCCGTTTTCATTCTCTGCTGCATTCCCACGTGCCTCAAGACATGTCCACCGCGTAACCCTACCTGCTGCCCAGCCAGATGCCCGCCAGATCAGTTCACGATGAAGCGGTTAATGCATATCTTCTGTCTATGATTACTCGTCACATCTTTTTCCCTCCCAAGGACCTTAGGGAGATCTGTTTGCAGTTTGGCATTGATGTTGCCTCCATCCTCGCGATCGAACAAACGCGCTACATCAATGGTCGTCATCCTGTCCCGAAAGCCGGAAATCTTCATCTCGTTTGGCAGTATGCCCAAAATCCTGATACCCACCATCGCTTTGTCTCTATGCTTCATGTTACACCCTTGGTATTCCACACAATCCTCACACTCATCCAGGATCACCCTGTCTTCACCAATCACTCGAACCTTGGGCAAACACCAGTGGAGAAGCAACTTGCTGTCACTCTCTATCGCATGGGCCATTCTGGGAATGGTGCTTCTGTGGAAGATCTATCGAGGATAGCAGGTTGTGGTGAAGGTTCGGTGGAGAATTATATGTCACAATGCTTTACTGCGATCGAAAGTTTGTATGATCTCTTTGTCCGAAGGTTGACACCTGAGGAGAAAGAGGTGGAGAAGCAGTAGATAGATAACCGTCTAGGCTTCAAAGGGTTGTGGCGGGAGGGATGGTTGATGTATGATGGCACGATTGTCATGTTAGCCGAAAGACCTGGGCTCCATGGTGATGCATATTACACCTGTAAATCCAACTACAGTCTCAATGTTCAGGTGCATTATGATTGGAAATGTGCTCAATGATCTTCTTCTAATGAGTCCTTGGCAGATTGGCAACACTCCGTCAAATCTCCATATCTGTGACTTCTCTCATGGATTAACAGGATCTGCCCATGATGCTGCAGCTTTCCAACACACCACTGCTGTTGTGCATCCCGAGCTTCTTTTTGAAGGTGAAGAGTTTGCATGGACAGATTCGGCCTACGCAGTCACAACTCGTACAATCCCAGTTCACAAACGCCCAGCCTCGCTAGATCCCGCAAACACACTGTTTGACTGAATCGTGTCATCTCTCCGTGTTCATTCTGAGCACTGCATGGGTGCACTCAAGGGCCGCTTTCAATGTCTGCATGGTCTACGAGTCTCTATCAATTCAAATCTAGAACATGGACGTGCGCTACGTTGGATTACTGTCGCCATTATCCTACACAATCTCATTATTGATGTGGAGGGAGGCGGTGCCGCAATGCAATTTCTTGGTGAGCATGGACCTTACAACGAGTATCAGGATCGGAGAGAACGGGATCTTCCAACAGGAGATGATGACAATGAAGGTGAAGCAAAACGTCGTCAATTGGTGACAGAGTTAATAGCGTATGGAAGTAATTAAAAGACAATAGAAATTATGTAGTGGGTATCACCGTACCACGAGGCTCGGTCTGAGAAAACAAGCAGATCGTAAAAATGAAGAGATCAAGAGAGAATGTCACCATATGATGTAGAGTGGGTTTCGAAAAAAAAAACAAAGAATTATTCCGAAGAAGAGTCATTGAAGCTGCTGAGGTCCCAATCAGGTGAGGGTGCTCACGTTTTCTGACACTTTGATGGACCGGGTGTGTTGAACATAACCTGATTCTCCAATTCCTCCATCTTCTGGTGGTATGACTCAGGAGTCCGAAGCCCTAACTTGACTTCATCGAGCAAGTGAGTTCGCTTTGCGATCAGAATCTTCTCAAATGCCTCCTGATGAAGGATTGCAAGGCCTTTCCTATGAATCAGAAGGTCACCATGCTTGTGTTGTTGAAAATGCGAAGATGAACTTACTCCTGCATTTCCATGAGCATCTCGCCTAAAGTCCGCTTGGCAGGAACCTTTGTGAGAGTTGCATGGGCCTTTTGGAGTGCTTCTTGAGTGTATGACGATGGCTTTGCGGAACGAACCTTCTTCTCACTGTGCGGAATAGGCTGAGAGGCAGGTGGTGCAGTGTTCACCATATCACTGATATCATCCCCAAAGGAACGAGGAGAGGGCGAGGCAGGAGGGCTGGCCTGGGCTGTGCGGAGTGAAGGATCAATTAAGTCATCCGTGATTGGCTGAGGGGGAGCCTGAGTAGCAGTTGGTGGCTGATACCAGACAGTCTCGCGACCCCGAGGTCCAAGTGCAGTGGTTGCACAGATGGGGACCACATTAGGATGGGTGGCAAAGATGCGGTGGAGCACAGAGAAGAACGGGAAGACAGCTTCAATTTGCTCTGAAAAGGGATGTTGGAATGTTATCTGTTACTTAGAATAATCAGGAACCACGCACTCCAGATATTCATGTCGGCTTCCAGAGTGGAATCATCGGGGCCAGAACCAGGGATCCGAGAGGCCTGAATCGTTTCTTGACTCTCTACAGGACTATTGGCACCTTCCTCATCCTCATCAGGGTTGCCAACACCGTCGCCAGTCCTATGCAAGCGAACGGCATGTTTGCGATATGCCTTAGTCAGTCTGGAGAGAAAATTTCTCAGTAACAACAGTTTTGAGCCTTATCAGAGCATGTACGTTTCGAGTTTACTCTTAACACGATCCCCCATGGTGTTCTCGTCCTGCTCATAGAGTTTCGGGAAGAGAACGGCGGCGATGCGACAGTACACCGTGACTTTTGTTTCACCACTTGTGTTCTGAAAAAATAGGCACTTGTGAGATCTTACCTCACAGTAGGTAGTACTACACAAACCTCATCCTTGGTTTTTTTCCCAAAAAGGACCTTGTAGTTTGCATCCTTGGCAATTTCATCGAGCAATCACCAAGTGAACGCGTGGTTGTTCTCGGACCATGGGAGTTCAGGAATGGTGGATTTTTTGATGTTCTTCTTGCCTCGTGGCATTGTAAAAGAGTGGTATATGGAAAGATAAGGAGTAACGACAGTGGATAGTGATTAAATTAAGAGGAGAGAAGGAAATATGATGCAGAGCAAAGATGCGCAAGCAGCGCGACAATGGTGATGGTAATCGGAGCCTGAATACCTATGTTATGTAATCTACGGCTGGCCTCGGCGTATGCGTATGCGGGCTGCGCATGCGCATGCGACCAGCTTTGAACCCCCCTAATGCAAACACTTCAGGCACACCTGACAGAGGGGAATCCAAAGAGAAAACTCTAAGGACTCATCTGCTGATGCCCAGTATATGTGATAGAGCTGAAAATCAAATAGTAAGCTAAAAATAGCAAAAAGGTGGAAATAGGCAGATCAAGCTATGGGATGATGTCACCTTGATGGGTAAACATCCAGAAGGGGTCCTGCCTCTAATAATAGAACTGTCAACATGTACCAACATGGAAAAAACCGAAATATAATCATAAAATAGGAATAAAATCATAGAAAATCATAGAAAAGGCAGAATAGAGTGAAATAAAATATAAAGAAATATGGGATAAATGCAGAAAATTGCCCAGATGCCTGGGGCACCTTCCTTTCCCCTTACACTAACAGTACCCAAAACTAAGTCAGAAATTAAACATTTCAATTTGTCAACTGTATCCTGAAATGCATCCCATCACATTTTCTGCTCCATTGGCAGTTTGTCCTTACTCATAGAGTAGTGGATGTCAAAATTGAATGCAAGAAGTGGGCATCAATCTAGCATAGTACTAAAGGCAGCGACTCCTTCAAACCTTGACTCACTCTGTGTTATGAGGAACTCGACTTGAACTTGGAAAGTTCTGCCTAGAAAGCAACAATTATTCTCCAGTGGTGTGAAGACACAAGATATCCGAGGCACAAACGAAGTGGCTACAATCTGCCTCTGGGAGACTACCAGCATCACTAACATTTTCAAATCTCACAAGCCCTCTTCCCCTCGCAGGGGTTAGGCAGACCAGATTGAAAAGGCAAATGAAATGAAATTCAACAAATTACCATACAATGCAGTGTAGAACTACGGTACGCGTATGTCCCGGAGTTTAGCTAGAGTGTTCCTTAATACACGCCTATCATCCTCTTGTCTGATTCTCAAGTCATTAAACACCCTACCCTCCCATAACTCATGGTTGAGGTTTGCTGTAGGATAGAAAACCTCCCCGTCTCTACCACCCCAATCGAAATCAATTAGCCTCATGGAATCTCCTTCGCAAAGGATATTCGCAGCCCGCAAATCACCGTGGACAAGGCCTTCCACATGAAAGTGGTCCATGAGGCACTGGAGCTCTGCTGTCCAACGGTCTTGGTGAGCAAGAAGTAGGGTCAAGTGAGTGATTGGGAGTCCAGACTCAATATATTCCATCGTGACAGCATACCAGCCACCGGGAAGTCATTGAAAAGCAAAAATCCGTGGCGCATGGCCTAATTTGGCACAAAAATCATGCAGCTCGATTGAGTACCACTGAACAAACTTGATGAGGACCAGTTGCTTGTTTGGCATCTCTGCGATGTACAAAAGGCAGTTGGGTTGTCTGTCGGGAAAGAAGCATTGAATTTCAAAATCGAAATAGTCATCAGATGAGGGTGGGTATTTGCGTAATTTGGAGACTGCCGGAAAATGATGCGCATGAGTTGGAATCGGCCCAGGAGGGAGATTGTCCAGGAGTTTCTCGATATCTTGCAGAATGTGAGCTTGGAGTACTGATGCTGCAGTAAAGGCCAGATAGAGGGATCTGCGGTCGCGCCCATCACAAGCCGTTCAGAGACATGAGAATGTTGGTGTCAGAGTAACAAGCTTGAAGCAATGGTCGATCGCGATGATAGCATAGAACGCCAATTCATATCCTAGGGGATATCAGATTGTCAAATAACAATGAAATTTAACTCACCAACAATGGTTAGACCAACACATGGCACCCTCCAGCCTAGATAGAGTTGCCGATGGGCTTCAGTCGAATTCACCATCGCATTCAGACACGCGACATAGCATGCAAGTTCTACCTGGGGAATTGCACTGATCCCTGTAATCCTGTTTTTAAACTGTACAACCATTGTCCCTGCACCATGAGTCGCAAGATTATGGCCATCACTTCTCATGGAACCAATGGCAGCTGCGGAAAGCGGAGGAATCTGGATACCTCTACGTGCCGAGAAAATCCGAGTGAGGCAGGGTAAAGCTGGTTCCCTCCGGTCATCTTTATGCTTATAGTATTGGTTCACATTGCTTGCGAGCTCGTCCACCTCAGTCTGCAACTTCACAACGTCAATATCATCCAGCCTGGGAACATCGTGATGACCGTCCATGATGTCAAGAAAGTGTCCAAAGCCTTCGTAAAGAAGAGCTACGGATGGAATATTGAGATCTGGTTCTGGACGATCATCGAAGATCTTCTCAGACAGTTTCTGCTGAAGCAGCTCGAAGACCTCTGATCTTGCAGTAGTCGACGGCGCAGTCGTAACAGTTTTGGCACATTTAAGACGATCAAAAATGCTTTCTGCTGGTTCGGGAAGCGCGCGTTTCTGGCGAATGACTACAGATTGGACAGAGAAGATGAAGGACAATAACGATCCAGGAAGGAAGAGTTCCGAGAAGGGAAAGGGGGGGTGACAGATGAAGAGAGATGAGACGAGAACGTGCGGGAAGAGGCAGAATGAGAAAGCAAGGCAAACGGACGGCAGCCCATGAAAGCCATGGAATGCATGAATGATTGGCAGAGATGGGGGGGAGGCATGTGACAAGATTGAGAGTGGTGGAAACAAAAGAGCAACGGGACAGATTTTGGGGTGAATCTTATCAGCAATGCTCAACCGTGGAGATTCTGCTCTCGCTCACCTGCAGCCGGGAGCTTCACAATTATGTGTATGCAGTCGCTGGGCAGTTGCTCTGAAAAGATACTGAACAGGCTGTCCGTGGGGTCAAGTCCGTTGGAAAATTTCGAAAGACTATCTCCCAGGGACTCGATACGTTCAGCCAGGGTGTTAGCTGGCTTGGCGGCGATAGGATTGGAGTCTTTGGGCTGAGAAGGTCATGAAATAAGTCATGTCACTTCACATTGCAACTCGTCAATGGCACTCACCTTCCACAATTCCAACGTGTGAGGACCAACATCCTCCAAGGTATCCAGTGCTCGCTTTCTTGCTATCTCTTCCTTCAAGTGTCCAACTACCCAATTGCACTCCACAGTAACTGAAAAGACGATAGATTCGCCTTCGATAAGCCAATTAAGCCAGCGAACGGATCCGAGGAAAGTTTTGTCCTTCAAGTTCGAAGTGCTCATTAACTGCGTGTAACAAGTACGATGAAGGTCTGGTGAGAGTAAATGGTGGCAATCGCTGCTCTACACTATGAGACTATGTGATGATTCCCTTTTCGGGTAAACATCGTATCATCAACGATTAACAACGCGTCAACAATCACACTAGAAAGCTCACGTTTTCAGATTGAGTCAAAACATTGCTGAAATTAGAAGTTTCTATAAAACAATTGAGAGCTAAAAACTAGCAGCTTCAGTGTAATGTAAATTTATGTCGAAACTATGGAATTTAGTAGTGTTCTGAGGGTACCAGCCCCATTACCTAATTCAATTTTATTTTATTTTATGACAAGGTTGGGAATGTGCCTCCGGCACGTGTTAACATGTTTAATAAGTAATATATTCAATATTTTTGGTTTTTGCACTTCCACTGTCATGACTTCATTTCTGTGTTAGTCTGATAGTACTTCATTATTTTGGTTTTTGCACTTCCACTGTCATGTGTTAACATATTTAATAAGTATGGACTTCATTTCTATATACATAGTAGTTCATTTCTATGTTACTCTAATAGTACTTCATTATATACAATATTTTTGGTTTTTGCACTTCTACTGTCACTTGGCCATAGACCCTTGATGTTGTGCACAGACCTTACTCATGATATTGCTATACAGAACCACTCATGAGTGAAGTATGGCTTATGTTGGTCACTGTGTTCATTAATTTTATCAACATCTCATTGCATTTTTTGACTTCAGTGCACATTGTTCACTTCATTGCATTTTTTGACTCGGTCTGTGAATGTGTGAGTGGTGGTTTATTTTCATGGGCCAGCTTGCATATACATAATACAATGCTTAATTCCACTACAGTTACTCAACTCCTTAGTTGCCTTTGGACTTGGGGTGTCATGGTTACACAACTCTTTAGTTGACTTTTAGATAGTACACAACTCTTCAGTTGACTTGGGACCATTGGCCCCAAGTCAACGTGGGTGGATTGTAGTGTTTATCCCCTTCCACATCTCTCCCATCCCCATTTCCTCCATCTCCTTCCTCTTCTCCCCCATCACCTTCCCCATCCCCATCTCCCCCATCACCTTCCTCTTCTCCCTCTTCCCCATCCCTATCTCCCCTATCCCCACCTCTCCCATCCCCATCCCCTTCTCCACCTACCCCATCCCCATCCCCTTCTCCACTTACCTCACCCCCATCCCCTTCCCATTCCCACCTCCCCATTCCCATCCCCCATTCCCATCTCCCCTATACCCATCTCCCCCATAACCATCTCCCCCATTTTCATCCTCTTCTCCCCCTTCCCCATCCCCATCTCCACTATCCCAACCTCTCCCATTCCCATCCCCTTCTCCACCTACCCCATCCCCATCCCCTTCTCCACTTACCTCACCCCCATCCCCTTCCCATCCCCACCTCCCCATTCCCATCCCCCATACCCATCTCCCCTATACCCATCTCCCCCATAACCATCTCCCCCATTTCCATCCTCTTCTCCCCCTTCCCCATCCCCATCTCCGCTATCCCAACCTCTCCCATTCCCATCCCCTTCTCTACTTACCTCACCCCCATCCCCTTCCCATCCCCACCTCCCCATTCCCATCCCCCATTCCCATCTCCCCCATCCCCATCCCCATCTCCCCCATCCCCATCCACCTCTCCCTCTCCCTCTCCCTCTCCCTCTCCCTCTCCCTCTCCCTCTCCCTCTCCCTCTCCCTCTCCCTCTCCCTCTCCCTCTCCCTCTCCCTCTCCCTCTCCCTCTCCCTCTCCCTCTCCCTCTCCCTCTCCCTCTCCCTCTCCCTCTCCCTCTCCCTCTCCCTCTCCCTCTCCCTCTCCCTCTCCCTCTCCCTCTCCCTCTCCCTCTCCCTCTCCCTCTCCCTTATCCCCTTCTCCACCTACCCCATACCCATCCCCTTCTCCACCTACTTCATCCCCATCCCCTTCTCCACCTACTTCACCCCCATCCCCTTCCCATCCCTACCTCCCCCTTCCCTCTCTCCCTCTCCACCTCACTCACTCTCCCCCTCCTCATCTCCTCCCCCCTCCTTCCCCCTCACCTCTTCACCCCCCTCCTCCCTTCACCCCCTCTCCCCTCTCCCCTACTCCCCTCCCTCTCCCCCCTCTCCCCCCCTCTCCATCCATCCTCCTCCTCCTCTCTCCCCCCTCCCCTACTCACTCCCCCCCCTCCCCCATCACCCCCTCACCCACTCCCACCTCCCATTCCCCCCTTCACTCCCTCCCCCCCTCTCTCCCTCACTACTTCACCCCCTCACCCTCTCACCCCTGCTCTCCTCCCTCTCCTCTCTTTTGAATGTTGTAAAAAATCTCCAACTTCACTTTGTCATTAAACTCAAATTTTACACTCTATATAGAAAAAGTGCCCAGACCCAAAAAAAAAAAAAGATAGAGGTGGCAAAAATTAGCTGAGAAAAAGGTTCCCACCATTGAGTTATATTTGTCATCATGTCTCACGACTCTCAAAGTAGGTTATCACTTTCCCATCCACTCAGAGCAACTCCCACGGCCTCTTCACCTCCCACGGCCTCTTCATCTCCCATGGCCTCATCACTTCCCACGGCCTAGTCACCTGACCATCCTCCTTTTATTATTGACAAGGTTTTTAAATGTGCCTCCGGCACACGTTGTTCACTGTGTTCATTGATTTTCTATGAGTAGTGGCACACATTGTTCACTGTGTTCATTGATTTTCTATGAGTAGTAGTTACATATGTACAATATATATTTTAATCTAATAACACTTCATCATATACAATATTTTTTGTCTTTGCACTATCCTCTGAGCTTGGCCATATTGCCTTGATATTGTGGACAGACTTGACCCTGGATATTGCCACATAGAACTGCCCATGTGTAAAGACAGGACTCCTGAAATCCAAACCCACATGCTTCACTGACTGCCCTTGTGACTTGTTGATCGACATTGAAAAGCAAAGACAAACAGCAAACTGCAGTCGAGAGAGTGTGAAGGGGAGTTGACCTTCAATAGGCCGAAGTCACATCCGTGGAATGAAAACAGTCTCTCCTGCATTATCTCCAGTGATCAACTGAATCTCCAAAACCCTATTCCTGATCCGAGTCAATATCCCCCGACTTCCATTGCAGACCCCTCCAGCAATGTTGAGATTGCGAAGTATTATGACAGGGACGCCGACCTTGAGTGCCAAATGCGCCAAAGGTAGACCTGAGCAGTTGATGGAGTTAAGATATTCTTGGGGATATAGAAGTTCGGCATTCTCATCATTTGCAATCGAGTCAGCACTGTGAAAGACGTGCTCCTGCCCAGGAAAATTGTGAAGAATGTGATGGTTCAAATCGTCAACATCATCGTTCTTGCTCGCCAGGATGACCCGCTCTGAAAAGTATTGATCTGAATGCTGAGCCTGATCATAGATGCCAGGATAGATGGTGTGGATGAGAGAAGCGATGGTGTTCTGAGGACATTTGAGATGATCAGGAAGATTGATAGTGCCACCTTCATCTGTATGACCACCCTTTCCAACCTCCAACTGCCACTTTGCAAAGTTGCGCTCCTGAAGATCGTCTGTGTTCAAACGCATGTTGATTTTGAGATGAAGGATTTTGATGTGTTGCCAGAGAACAGAGCGTTGCAAAGAAGCACCAACGATTTGAGGTCGAGAACCCTTCTCAATGACAGGCAGGATCTGATGAAAGTTGCCCCCAAAGACCACAGGCACACCCCCAAAGGGTTTGTCACATTGGAGAATGTCTTTCAGAGTGCGGTTGACAGCTTCATGGAGATGACGATGCTGCATGAGTGCCTCATCCCAAATGATCAAGTCAGTCTGCTGCAGGAGCTGTGCCCGTGTTGAACCTCTGGAAATGGTGCAGGTGGATGACTCGTTTATGATGATTGGGATTTGAAAGCAGGAATGGGAAGTACGACCGCCTTTGAGCAAAAGAGCAGCTATTCCAGATGATGCAGCACAGAGGACGATCTTGCCTTGAGAGCGAAGCTGATGGCAGAGGGTGTTGTAAACATAGGTTTTGCCAGTGCCACCTGGACCATGGAGGAAAAAGGTCTGGCCAGTCTTGTTGTTGACTGCATGCATGATCTCATCAAAGACAGCCCTCTGATCGTGATTGAAAGTGTCCAGATTGTGTGCAGCCAACTCGGCCTGCTCCACAACATCGTATCTGCGCTGCTCTGTGATCAACTGGTTCTGAATGTTGGCATCCCAATTCTGAGTGATCTGAGGCATGTATGGCCAATCCTTCTCGAGAGATTTCCCAGAGACCATGAGAAGCTGATTGATAAGATAAAGGCCATAATCATGGACATCGTCATCGGTGGGGTTGATATGAATGTTGGTGTGCTGGAGCTGATATCTCAAGTCATCGCAAATGTGAGGCCAATATGTATTCCAGAGGTGGACAGGATCAGAGGGAGCACAGTCACGAAGGATGGTGACAAAAAGATTGCGAAGCTGACGACCGGTTGCCATGGACTTTGCTTCCTCCAGACACTGCTGCCACTCTTGGTCATCCTCCAAAAGGCCACGGGTGAGGCAGGCTTCTCTGAATGAGGGAGCGACGATGCCCTGAAAAGTGCGAAGGTCTTCGTATGATGTAGCCCCTTTCACAGCAGTGAGAAGCAGCCTGAGGTAAAAGCATTCACCGGCACTGCGTGGAGCATAGAACATCCTTCCAATGGCGAATCCCCTCTGCCTGGGCTTCCACTTGTGAGCCCTTTGATCCCACACAAATTTGGAAGGAAAGTCCTGATAAAGAATGACCTGTGCAAGCTCTGGATACTCCTGATTGGCCTTGAAGAAGGCAGTGAGGGTGGTGTCACGCTGTGCAGCATGCTGGACGATTTCCTGGATAGACTGTGGACCGTTCTGATTCCAAGTGACATACTGCTGGCCAGGAAGGTGGACCTGAAGACGGACGACATTGGGAGAAGCACCATGCATGGTGAAGTGGAAGAGGTGCCAGATGCTTTCGCATGCAGATATGTAGCGAGCGTCGAGGTACTGCCTGACTTCATCGTTGCAAGTTCCAAACTCCATGGTGATGCGATCGTGGCCTTTGTAAACATATTTGTAGATGTACTTGATGGCCTTGATGGAGCTGATGGACTCGATATTGATGTGGCAACGGTACTTCCAGATGAGATAGGCAGAGTAAGTGACCACCCAACGATTGTCGACCTGCTTTCCCCGAACGTGATATGTGTGTCCAGTGTCCCGACGCTTGGTAGAGGCATAGGCATCCTCAGAGATGGTGGTCTGATCCCTGAATGGCTTGGGGAAACCTTTGGAGCACTGTCCATTCACCATGCAAGGAGCTGCAGGGTTCTCTGCACCACAGGGTTTATGGACCATGAACTTTTTGATGAGGTCAAGGAGCTCAGGATCATCGTCAGGAAACTCTGAAGACAGAAGGCTGTCTATCTGCTCGGGGGTGCGAAGCTTGGATTGCTCATCGAGAAAGATAATGCAGTGCATGTGAGGAAGGCCACGCTTCTGAAACTCGATGGTGAAAAGATAAGCCACAGCCTTTCCAAATATGCCAGCCTCGATATCCTTGATCATCTCCTTCTGCTTTGCATAGAATGCACGAACGACCAAATCTGGGCGATCTGCTGCAGTCTGCCCTGGACGAAGAGCATCCCGTATTTCTGGCCAGGCAGGGTTGGCAGTGATGGTGAGAAAGAGATCGCCTCCATTGCAGTGACGATTGATGGCGAATGCATCCTGAAGAAGCTGCTGCATGTGACGTGTGCTTCCTGCAAAGGACGAAGGAAGAATGATTCTTTGACCCAGAGACTCTGTGTCCACATCGATGTTTGCAGCCACAGCATCTGCCAGGCCAACATAGACTTCGCCCCGAATGGTGTCCTGATTCATCAAAATCCAGCGCAATCGATCCTGCTCAGCAGTGGCCCATCCATCACACACAAACTCCTGAAAGAGCTTTCCAGTCAGAAAGATATGCTGGGGCTCAACAGCAGGCAGTCGAAGGTGGAGGCGATAGCAGTAGAATTCGGATTTGGAGACATGTTTGTGAACTCTGGCACCAACGCGGTTGTTGGCATCGACAGCTGCATACTCAATTTGAGGGTGCCATTGGAGCTGGCCAGTAGGAAACAGCAAAACATAGTGAAGGGCAGGATAGAGGGGATGGACGTCACTGATGCGCTGAAGGGGAGGGCCATGCCTGCGGTAGAGAACAATGTCACGTGTGCTCTCTGGCTGATCGCCATCACCTGGAAGAATGACAGCAATCTCATTGTTGGTAGCATCGGGCAGATTGTAGCGGCGACGGTCACAGGATTGATCAAAACGCAAAGCTATCTTGCACTGCTGGTGTGGAGGCAAGTTCCTGGTGAGCTCATGAGCCTGCTTGTACATCTGAACTGCTGGATGGTGACGGTGGAGCATGTCCTGAAGAGTAAGCAAAGTGTGGTGATGGAGGTGAGTGTTCCAGGCATTGGCCATGCGAAAGTTGACAGCGTCAGCTGGATCGTAAATATATAGCTGAGCATAAACAGGAGGTTCACCCTCTGGTGGAAGCAGAGATCCGATCTTGTGGGACAGCTCGCCATGGAGTTTGTAGACATAGGGACCGACGCCATTGTTCACAGCCTCTTTGCCCTCATTGACCGACTCATCAATCTTGCGACCGATAGAAGTCATGGCGAGTGCATTATTGTAAGTGCGGATGTGATCACGAAATGATTTTCCAATGTCATCCTGAGCAGTGAGCAATTGGATAAGCTCAGGTGGGACTGGGTGAAGAGGTGGCAATGCGATCTTTCCACTCAGGCAGCACATGCCGAATCGAGGATGGATATTTGAGGATTTCATAAGACGTTCAGCCATCCAGTGCAAAGCATGGCAATCAGGGCACTCCACATCCATATTTCCCAGATGATGAACAGGCCAATCTAAATTAAATGGCTGGCGGGCAGGAGGCAAAACAGGCAGAGGTGGTGGTGGTGGTGCAGGATCGATAAGCTGAGCGATCTTGGAGAATGAGGTCAGTCACCAAATAAAACAATACCAAAATAAGATATAAGCATACATGTGGAGGAATATTGGCAACAGGGATAACAGCAGCAGGAATGGGGAGAACAGCAGCAGGAGGTTCAAAAACAGGAGGAGGCACAGGTGGAGGTGGAGGAGGCTACATCATCATACTGTCAGACCATTTCACATCATGTAAAATATAATGCAACATACAGCTTCAAAAGGTGGAAGTGCAGCATGCTGGGCAGCAAGATCAGCCCTGCTCATTGCAGGAGCAACCGGTGGAGAGGCATTGGCCACAGGAACAGGAGGTGCAGGCACAGGAGGAACAGGAACAGGAGGGGCAAAAACAGGAGGAGGAGGAGGCTATAATGATATGTCATTAGTTCATACATCTAGTCACCTGAAGGAAAACTCCAACGTACAGCAGGAAAAAAAAGTGGAACTTGCTCAGGAACAGGAGGTGCAGGAACAGGAGGAACAGGAGCTGGAGGGTCAAAAACAGGAGGCAGAAAAGGCTGCATCAGTATTATGTTGTTAATTAACCTGTGTTACATAGAAGAATATGTAATCCAACATACAGCTACAGGAACTTGATGTCCAGGCCAGGCCATTGGAGGAGCGACAGGAATAGGAGGTGCAGGAACCAAAGGAACAGGAGCTGGAGGGTCAAAAACAGGAGGAGGACCCAAAGATGGAACTCGCAGCCCAGCCTGGGCGATTGCATAAGTATTAGGAATAGGAGGTGCAGGTGCAACAGGAATAGCAGGTGCAGGAGCAACAGGAATGGGAGGTGCAAGAATAGGAGGTGCTGAAACAGGAGGGTCAAAAACAGGAGGGGCAGGAGGGGCATTAAAATGATATGGGAAAGCTGCATTGTGTAAAGGAGCAACCACAGGCAGAGGTGGAGCTGCATGAATTGAGCCTCTTCCCCTTCCTCTTCCTCTTCCTCTGCCTCTGCCTCTCACCACCTGTGGAAGGGGAGGAAGTGCTGCCAGCTGTTGTGCCAAATGAGGAGGAAGATGGTTGTATTGAGGAGGTGGAGGTGGAGGGGCAAGAAAAGGATCGGCGTCATTCCCATTCAGCAAACGACCATGGGGAGGTGGCACAGGCAGCAAAGGCTGGGCGATGTTCATTGTGCGAGCGTGGTGTGGAGTCCGGTGGCGAGTAGGGCTATCCAAGGTCCGTTGGTCCCGTTCAGTTTGCTGTGCGGCCATCCGAACACATCGAGGAGTATTGGGCGGAGTCGGGTCCATGGGAATCAGAGAGCTCTCTTACAGCAGCAGAGGAGGTGAGATTCTTGTAGGAGGCTGTGAAATCGGTGCAAACAGTGGCAGTTGATAGTGGAGCAACTTCCAAAAATGGAAGGGGAGGCAACTGCAAACCCGCCAGCCCAATCTCCCTGCACACTGTGCTCTGAGAGAGGTCCAAAAAACAACTGGCAGACACTCTTTTTGTTGAAAAAAGAGAAGCCAGGGAGGTAGGACTTCACAGAGCTTCACCTTGGTCTACAGATACCCCAAGAATGCAAAAACAACCCCACTGGAAAAGAGCCCAGAGCCAGAAAGAGAGCAGAAAAGCTAGAAGTGGCCAAAAATCAGCTGAAAATTGGGTTCCTACACCCAGCAAGCCAAAAATTAGCCAAAAAAATTGATCCTACACTCGGTTATTAGCTTTGTCATGATAGGAACACCTTATTATATTTGTCAGCAGGTCAAACATCAGCCGAAAATTTGGTTTACTACACTCAGTTATTAGATTTGTGATCATGGTAACCTTATTTGTCATCAGACCAAAAAGTAGCCGAAAATTTGGTTCCTACACAAAGTTATTAGATTTGTCATCATAGGAACACTTAATTATATTTGTCATCAGCAAAATATCTGTTCTGATGGGAACAGTTATATTGAATTTGTGATCGGCCCCAAAACTTGGCCGAAATTTTTTCTTATCATGGGAACAGTTAAAAATAGCCTAAAATTTTTTTTTCGGCTAATCAAAAAATCTTCGGCTAATTTTTGAAATGATGGAAACACCCAGGTTAGCCGAAAATTGGATTAGATTCCCACAATGTCAGATTTTGATATTTGTCATCATTTCTCACCATTCTCACATTCCCACACCTCTGCAGAGTCTCACGGCGTGATGCCATTCCCACCCCTGCGGAGTTTGTCATCCATTTACCCACGCCACAGTCATGTGACCGATCTCGCTTTATTATTGACAAGGTTTTTAAATGTGCCTTCAGCACACGTGGTTCACTGTGTTCATTATGAACACCTCACTGCATTTTATTCATGGATGCACAGCTTTTTATTTGACTTTTAGATGGTACGCAACTCTTCAGTTGACTTGGGACCGTTGGCCCCAAGTCAACGTGGGGGGGTTGTGGTGTTTATCCCCTTCCACATCCCCATCCCCATCTCCACCTTCCCCATCTCCATCTCCATCTCCTTCCCCTTCCCCTTCCCCATGCCCATGCCCACCTACTCCATCCCCATCCCCATGCCCACCTACCCCATCCCCATCACATGTCCACCTACCCCATCCCCTCCCCCATCCCATGCCTACCTACCCCATCCTCTCCCCCATCTCCCCCATCCCCTCCTCCATCTCCCCCATCCCCTCCCCCATCTCCCTCATCCCCCTCTCCCCCATCCCCATTCTCTCCTCCCCTTTCCCCCCCTCCCCTCCCTCCTCTCCCCTCTCCCCCATCCCTTTGCTCTCTCCCCCTCTCCCCCCCTCCCCTCCCCCCTCCCCTCTCCCCTCACCCCCTTATGCACCCTCCCCCCTCACCCCCTTATGCACCCTCCATTCTCCCCCCCTCCTCTCTCTCATCTCTCTCCCCCTTCTTCCTCACCCCCTCCTCTCACCCCCCCCCTCTCACCTTCTCCCACTCTCTTATCCTCACCTACTCTCCACTTTCTCACTCCCTCCCCTCCTCTCTCCCTCACTCCCTCACCCCCTCACTCCCTCCCCCCCTCACTACTTCACCCCCTCCCCCCTCTCCATCCTCCTCCTCCTCTCCTCTCCTCCCTCCCTTACTCCCTCACCCCCTCACTACTTCACCCCCTCACCCCTGCTCACCTCCCTCTCCTCTCTTTAAATTTTGTAAAAAATCTCCAACTTCACTTTGTCAGTAAGTATTAAAGTAATATTTATTGACTTTACATTATAACGAACTCAATGTATAACTTGTTAGTAAGTCTGCATAATGACTTTGTATTGAACTAATTGTTATTGACTTGACTTCATAATGGTAACTGTAATTTTATTTTATATCAAATGCCTTATTTCGAAGATCATTTTACAGACTTATTTTTTACAGACTCATTTTCAAACTTGACTCATTTCTAGACTAATTTTCATAGACTTTACTTCATAATGAGCTCATTTGTAACTGTTATTTTACTGACTTTACTTTGTAACGAACTGAATTTTTAAACTTACTGTATTCAAGTAATTTTTATTTCCTTTACTTCATAATGAACTCAATTGTAACTCTTATATTTTACTGATTTAACTTTGTCCTGAACTCAATTTTCAATTCAAACTTATTTCAATACTGACCTGACTTTGTAATGACCTCACTTATAGAATTGCAAATAACATTTTATTGATCCACTTGTTACTGACTAATACAGAGATGTGTCTAAATCACTTTATTTGGGTCATGTGCCGAGGTCATGATCAGGTTTTTGCATTTTGTTCAGCCCGCGAGGTTTGCTTAGTCAGCTTTCACAGCATAGTAAAAGGATGACAGTTGCCCCTCAGTCAAATTTTATTCAGAAAACACTGCAATACAGCTGCTTACATGTCATCCAGACATTATTCTACATAGAAAATGAGCCCAGATCCAAAAAAAAAAAGTTCGAGGTGGTGAAAAATTAGCCGAGAAAAAAGTTCCCACCTTTAAGTTATATTTGTCATCATTTCTCACACCTCTCAATTTTTCCCAGCCCCTTCGGAGTTGGTCATCTTTCTCCCACCCCTTCTGAGTTTGTCATCTTTCCCACGCCACATTCACGTGACCGATCTCGCTTTATTATGGACAAGGTTGGGAATGTGCCTCCAGCACGCGTTAACATGTTTAATAAGTAATATATACAATATTTTTAGTTTTTGCACTTCCACTGTCATGACTTCATTTCTATGTTAGTCTGATAGTACTTCATTATTTTGGTTTTTGCACTTTCAATATTTTTGGTTTTTGCACTTCCACTGTCACAACTTCATTTCTATGTTATCATTTCTATGTTACTCTAATAGTACCTCATTATATACAATATTTTTGGTTTTTGCACTTCCACTGTCACTTGGCCATATTGCCTTGATGTTGTGCACAGACCTTACTCATGATATCGCTACATAAAACTGCCCATGAGTGAAGACAGGACTCCTGAAATCTAATCCCACATGCTGCACTGACTGTCCCTGGGATTTGTTGATCGACATTGAAAAGCACAGTCGAACAGGAAATTGAAGTCGAGACAGAGTGAAAGGGAGTTGTCCTTCGATTGGCTGCAGTCGCATCCATGGAATAAACACCTTCTCTCCAGCATGATCTCCAGTAATCAACCGAACCTCCAACACTCTGTTCCGAATCCGAGTCAAAATCCCTCGAGAACCATTGCAGACCCCTCCAGCAATATTGAGATTGCGAAGTATCATCACAGGGACCCCAACCTTGAGTGCCAAGTGTGCCAAAGGTAGACCGGAGCAGTTGATTGAGTTGAGGTATTCAGGTGGATACAGAAGTTCATTGTTTGCAATAGAGTCTGCACTGTGAAACACTTGCTCCTCTCCAGGGAACCTCTGAAGAATGTAATGGTTCAAATCATCCACATCATCATTTTTGCTTGCCAGGACAATCCGCTCTGAGAAGTATTGATCGGGATGCTGAGCATGATTATAGATGCCAGGATAGATGGTGTCGATGAGGGAAGCCAGAGTGTTTTCAGGACACTTGAAATGGTTGGGAAGTTCGATGTTGCCACCCTCATCTGTATGATCACCCTTTCCAACCTCCAGCTGCCACTTTGCAAACTGTCGCTCTTCAAGATCATCCGTGTTCAATCGCATGTTGATTTTGAGATGAAGAACTTTAATATGTTGTCAAAGAACAGAGCGCTGCAAGGAAGCACCAACAATCTGAGGCCGTGAACCCCTCTCGATAACAGGCAGGATCTGGTGAAAATCGCCCCCAAAAATAATAGGAATGCCACCAAAGGGTTGATCAGATTGGAGAATGTCTTTGAGAGTGCGGTTGACAGCTTCATGGAGATGACGATGCTGCATGAGTGCCTCGTCCCAAATGATCAAGTCAGTCTCCTGCAACAGCTTTGCCCGAATTGAACCTCTGGAGATAGAGCAGGTGGATGACTCATTGATGATGAGAGGGATTTGGAGACATGAATGAGAAGTGGAGCCACCTTTGAGCAGGAGTGCAGCAATGCCGGATGATGCTATACAGAGGACGATTTTGCCCTGAGAACGAAGCTGATGGGCCAGAGTGTTGTATACAAAGGTTTTGCCTGTGCCACTGGGACCATGGAGGAAAAAGGTCTGGCCGGTCTTGTTGTCGACAGCATGCATGATCTCCTCAAAGACAGCTCTCTGGTCTGGATTGAAAGTGTCCAAGTTCTGTGCAGCCAACTCAGCCTGCTCCACAACATCATATCTGCGCTGCTCTGCAATCAACCGGTTTTCGAGGTTGGCTTCCCAATTCTGAGTGATCTGAGGCATGTATGGCCAATCCTTGCTGAGAGATTTGCCAGAGGATAAGAGAAGCTGGTTGATCAAGTAGAGGCCATAATCCTGCACATCGTCATCGGTAGGGTTGAGACGGATATTGTTGTGCTGGAGCTGATACCGCAGGTCATCGCAAATGTGGGGCCAGTATGTGTTCCAAAGCTGGACAGGATCAGAGGGTGCACAATCACGAAGAATAGTGACAAAGAGTTGCCGGAGCTGACGACCTGTTGCCATGGACTTTGCTTCCTCCAAACACTGCACCCACTCTTGGTCATCCTCCAAAAGGCCACGTGCCAGACATGCTTCTCTGAATGAGGGATAGACATTTCCCTGAAAAGTGCACAGATGTTCATATGATGTTGCACCCTTGACAGCTGTCAGAAGAAGCCTGAGGTAGAAGCGTTCACCTGCAGTAGGCTGAGTGTAGTACATCCTCCCAATAGCGAACCCTCTCTGTCTGGGCTTCCACTTGTGGGCTTTCTGATCCCACACAAATTTGGAGGGAAAGTCCTGATAGAGAAGATCCTGTGCAAGCTCTGGATACTGCTGATTGGCTTTGAAATAGCCAGTGAGGGTGGTGTCACGCTGTGCAGCATGCTGGATGATTTCTTGGATAGACCGTGGACCGTTCTGATTCCAAGTGACATACTGCTGGCCAGGGAGGTGGATCTGAAGTCGGACGACATTGGGAGAAGCAGAGTGCATAGGTAAATGAAAGAGGCGCCAAATGCTCTCGCAGGCAGAAATATAGCGAGCGTCCAGATACTGTTTGACTTCATTGTTGCAAGTCCCAAACTGCATGGTGATGCGATCATGACCTTTGTACACATATTTGTAGATGTATTTGACAGCTTTGATGGAGGCAATGGACTCGATGTTGATGTGGCAGCGGTACTTCCAGAGGAGATAGGGTGAATAAGTGACGACCCAGCGATTGTCGACCTGCTTTCCCCGAACCTGATATGTCTTTCCAGTGTTCCGACGCCTGGTGGAGGCATAGGCATCCTCAGAGATGGTTGTCTGATCCCTGAATGGCTTGGGAAAATTTTTGGAGCACTGTCCATTCACCATGCAAGGAGCTGTAGGGTTCTCTGCACCACAGGGTTTATGGACCATGAACTTCTTGACCAACTCGAGCAGCTCAGGATTGTCGTCAGGAAACTCTGAGCACATGAGGCTGTCTATCTGCTCAGGAGTGCGAAGCTTGGACTCCCCATCAAGAAAGATAATGCAGTGCATGTGAGGCAGGCCACGCTTCTGAAACTCGATCACAAACACATAAGAGAGTGCCTTGCCAAAGATCCCAGCCTCGATGTCTTTGATCATCTCCTTCTGCTTTGCATGGAATGCACGAACGACCAAGTCAGGGTGATCGGCAGCAGTCTGCCCAGGCTTGAGCTCATCCTGAATCTCTGGCCAAGCAGGGTTTGCAGTCATGGTCAGAAAGAGATCACCACCCTTGAAGTAGCGATTGATAGCCAAGGCATCCTGAAGAAGCTGCTGCATATGACGTGTGCTTCCTGCGAATGAAGAAGGCAGGATGATTCTTTGACCAAGAGACTCTGTGTCTGCATCCACATTTGCAGCCACAGCATCAGCCAAGCCCATATAGACTTCACCACGAATAGTGTCCTGATTCATCATGATAAAGCGCAACCGATCCTGCTCTGAAGTTGCCCACTGGTCACAAACAAACTCCTGAAAGAGCTTTCCACTCAAGAATATATGCTGAGGCTCGATAGCAGGTGGTCGGGGGTGGAGACGATAGCAGTAAAAATCTGATTTGGACACATGCTTGCGAACCCTTGCACCGCCTTCATTAGCAGCTGCAAACTCGATTTGAGGATGCCATTGGAGCTGGCCAGTAGGAAAAAGGAGGACATAGTGAAGAGCAGGATAGAGGGGATGGACATCGGTGATGCGCTGAAGGGGAGGGCCATGCCTGCGGTAGAGAATGATATCACGTGTGCTCTGTGGCTGATCACCATCACCTGGAAGAATGACCGCAATCTCATTGTTGGTGGCATCAGGAAGATTGTAGCGGCGACGGTCACAGGATTGATCAAAGCGCAAAGCTATCTTGCACTGCTGGTGTGGAGGCAAGTTCCTGGTAAGCTCATGGGCCTGCTTGTACATCTGAACTGCAGGATGGAGACGGTGGAGCATGTCCTGGAGGGTGAGCAAAGTGTGGTGATCAAGGTGAGTGTTCCAGGCATTGGCCATGCGAAAGTTGGCTGCATCGGCTGGATCATAAATGTAAAGCTGAGCATACACTGGAGATTCACCCTCTTGTGGAAGAAGAGAGCCAATCCTGTGGGACAGCTCGCCATGCAGTTTGAAGACATAGGGGCCAACACCATCGTTCACAGCCTCTTCACCTTCATTAACAGACTCATCGATTTTGCGCCCAATAGAAGTCATGGCAAGAGCATTGTTGTGTGTGCGGATATGATCACGAAATGACCTGCCAATGTGATCCTGAGCAGTGAGCAACTGGAGAAGCTCAGGTGGGACAGGGTGGAGAGGAGGCAAAATGATTTTTCCACTCAAGCAGCACATGCCAAATCTGGGATTTATATTGGAGGACGCAGTGAGACGCTCGGCCATCCAGTGCAATGCATGACAATTGGGACACTTAATATCCATTTTTCCCAGATAATGAACAGGCCAGTCAGGACTAAAAGGATGGCGTGCAGGAGGGAGGGGCCCAAGTGGAACAGGTGCAGGATCAATATGTTGAGCCACCTGGGATAATCGAGTCAGTCACAAAATAAAGACATGAACAAAAAGGACATAAGCATACATGTGGAGGAATATGAACAACAGGGACAACAGGAGCAGGAATGGGAGGAACAGGTGCAGGGGGATCAAAAAAAGGGATAGCAGGTGCAGGAACAGGAGGAACAGGTGCAGGGGGATCAAAAACAGGGATAGCAGGTGCAGGAATGGGAGGAACAGGTGCAGGGAGATTAAAAACAGGAGGAGCAGGAGCAGGATGCTACATCATCATTGTTGTCAGTTAATATACTCAAAAGAACATATATAAGCCTACATGGAGAGGGATATTGGCAAGATGGACAATAGGAGCAGGAACAGCAGGAACAGCAGGAGGAGGATCAAAAACAGGAGGAGGAGGAGGAGGGGGAGGCTAGATCATGATATTGTCAGATAACATACATCATGTGAAAGATAAACCAACATACAGCAGAAAATAGAGGTGGCAGTGCAGCATGCTGAAAACCATGTTCAGTCCAGGCCATTGCAGGAGCTGCCACAGGAATGGGAGGTGCAGGAATTGGAGGTGCAGGAACAGGAGGGTCAAAAACTGGAGGTGCAGGAGGGGCATTAAAATAATATGGGAAAGCTGCATTGTATAAAGGAGCAACAACAGGCTGAGGTGGAGCTGCATGACTTGAGCCTCTTCCCCTCCCTCTTCCCCTCCCTCTGCCCCTGCCTCTTGCAATCTGTGGAAGGGGAGGAAGTGCTGCCAGCTGCTGTGCCAAATGAGGAGGAAGGTGATTGTATTGAGGAGGTGGTGGAGGAGCAGCAATAAAAGGATCAGCATTCAGCAAGGCAATATTATGGGCTGGCGGCAATGGCAGCAGTGGCTGGGCAATGTGCATAGTGCGAGCATGGTGTGGAGTCCGGTGGCGAGTAGGGCTATCCAAGCTCCATTGGTCCCGTTCAGTTTGCTGCGTGGCCATTCGAACACGTCGAGGAGTGTTGGGCGGAGATGGGTCCATGGGAATTGGAGAGCTCTCTTACTGCAGCAGAGGAGGTGAGATTCTTGTAGGAGGCTGTGAAATCAGTGCAAACAGTGGCAGTTGATAGTGGAGCGACTTCCAAAAATGGAAGGGGAGGCAACTGCAAACCCGCCAGCCCAATCTCCCTGCACACTGTGCCCTGAGAGAGGTCCAAAAAACAACTGGCAGACACTCTTTTTGTTGAAAAAAGAGAAGCCAGGGAGGTAGGACTTCACAGAGCTTCACCTTGGTCTACAGATACCCCAAGAATGCAAAAACAACCCCACTGGAAAAGAGCCCAGAACCAGAAAGAGAGCAGAAAAGCTAGAAGTGGCCAAAACTCAGCCAAAAATTTGGTTCCTACACCCAGTAAGCCAAAAATTAGCCGAAAAAATTGATCCTACACTCAGTTATTAGATTTGTCATGATAGGAACACCTTATTATATTTTATTTGTCAACAGGCCACCAAGTAGCCGAAAATTTGGTTACTACAGTCAGTTATAAGATTTGTCATCATATAAACACCATATTATATTTGTCATCAGGCCAACACTGTAGCCGAAAATGTTGTTGCTAATTATATTTGTCATCATAGCAACACCCAGTAATTATATTTGTCATCAGGTACAAAAAAAAATTAGCCGAAAATTTTGATCCCACACTGTAGCCGAAAATGTTGTTCCTACATAAAGTTATTATATTTGTCATCATAGCAACACCCAGTAATTACATGTCATCAGGCCCCCAAAAAAACAATTAGCTCGAAAATTCTGATCCCCCAATTATTATATTTGTCATCATAGCACCCAGTAATTATATTTGTCATCAGGTCCCAAAAAAAAAAAAATTAGTTGAAAATTTTGATGTAGCCGAAAATGTTGTTCTTATTGTAGCCGAAATTGATCCCACACTGTAGCCGAAAAAATACTGTTTCCAGTATATTTGTGATCCAGCCCCAAATTAGGTGAAATTTTGTTCCCACCTTTCACTTATATTTGTCATCATGTCTCACGACGCTCAAAGTAGGTCATTACTTTCCCATCCACTCAGAGCAACTCCCACGGCCTGTTCACTTCCCACGGCCTAGTCACGTGACCATCCTCCTTTTATTATTGACAAGGTTGGGAATGTGCCTCCGGCACGCGTTAACATGTTTAATAAGTAATATATACAATATTTTTAGTTTTTGCACCTCCACTGTCATGACTTCATTTCTATGTTAGTCTGATAGTACTTCATTATTTTGGTTTTTGCACTTTCAATATTTTTGGTTTTTGCACTTCCACTGTCACAACTTCATTTCTATGTTATCATTTCTATGTTACTCTAATAGTACTTCATTATATACAATATTTTTGGTTTTTGCACTTCTACTGTCACTTGGCCATAGAGCCTTGATGTTGTGCACAGACCTTACTCATGATATTGCTACACAGAACCACTCATGAGTGAAGTATGGCTTATGTTGGTCACTGTGTTCATTAATTTTATCAACATCTCATTGCATTTTTTGACTTCAGTGCACATTGTTCACTTCATTGCATTTTTTGACTCGGTCTGTGAATGTGTGAGTGGTGGTTTATTTTCATGGGACAGCTTGCATATACATAATACAATGCTTAATTCCACTACAGTTACTCAACTCCTTAGTTGCCTTTGGACTTGGGGTGTCATGGTTACACAACTCTTTAGTTGACTTTTAGATAGTACACAACTCTTCAGTTGACTTGGGACCATTGGCCCCAAGTCAACGTGGGTGGATTGTAGTGTTTATCCCCTTCCACATCTCTCCCATCCCCATTTCCTCCATCCTCTTCTCCCCCATCACCTTCCCCATCCCCATCTCCCCCATCACCTTCCTCTTCTCCCTCTTCCCCATCCCTATCTCCCCTATCCCCACCTCTCCCATCCCCATCCCCTTCTCCACCTACCCCATCCCTATCCCCTTCTCCACTTACCTCACCCCCATCCCCTTCCCATCCCCACCTCCCCATTCCCATCCCCCATACCCATCTCCCCTATACCCATCTCCCCCATAACCATCTCCCCCATTTCCATCCTCTTCTCCCCCTTCCCCATCCCCATCTCCGCTATCCCAACCTCTCCCATTCCCATCCCCTTCTCCACTTACCTCACCCCCATCCCCTTCCCATCCCCACCTCCCCATTCCCATCCCCCATTCCCATCTCCCCCATCCCCATCCCCATCTCCCCCATCCCCATCCACCTCTCCCTCTCCCTCTCCCTCTCCCTCTCTCTCTCCCTCTCCCTCACCCTCACCCTCTCCCTCTCCCTCTCCCTCTCCCTCTTCCTCTCCCTCTCCCTCTCCCTTATCCCCTTCTCCACCTACTTCACCCCCATCCCCTTCTCCACCTACTTCACCCCCATCCCCTTCCCATCCCTACCTCCCCCTTCCCTCTCTCCCTCTCCATCCACCCTCCTTCTCCCCTCTCCCCCCCTCCCCTCCCCCCTCACCTCCTCATGCACCCTCCCCCTCCTCCCTCTCCCCTCTCTCCTCTCTCTCCCCCTTCTTCCTCACTCCCCCTCTCACCCCCCCCTCTCATGTTCTCCCACTCTCATATCCTCATCCCCTCAATACTTCATCCCCATCACCCCCTCACTCACTCCCTCCCCCCCTCACTCACTCCCTCTCCCCCTCACTCACTCTCCCCCTCCTCATCTCCTCCCCCCTCCTTCCCCCTCACCCCTTCACCCCCCTCCTCCCTTCACCCCCTCTCCCCTCTCCCCTACTCCCCTCCCTCTCCCCCCTCTCCCCCCCTCTCCATCCATCCTCCTCCTCCTCTCTCCCCCCTCCCCTACTCACTCCCCCCCCTCCCCCATCACCCCCTCACCCACTCCCACCTCCCATTCCCCCCTTCACCCCCTCCTCCCCTCTCTCCCTCACTACTTCACCCCCTCACCCTCTCACCCCTGCTCTCCTCCCTCTCCTCTCTTTTGAATGTTGTAAAAAATCTCCAACTTCACTTTGTCATTAAACTCAAATTTTACACTCTATATAGAAAAAGTGCCCAGACCCAAAAAAAAAAAAAGATAGAGGTGGCAAAAATTAGCTGAGAAAAAGGTTCCCACCATTGAGTTATATTTGTCATCATGTCTCACGACTCTCAAAGTAGGTTATCACTTTCCCATCCACTCAGAGCAACTCCCACGACCTCTTCACCTCCCACGGCCTCTTCAACTCCCACGGCTTCTTCACTTCCCACGGCCTAGTCACCTGACCATCCTCCTTTTATTATTGACAAGGTTGGGAATGTGCCTCCGGCACGCGTTAACATGTTTAATAAGTAATATATTCAATATTTTTGGTTTTTGCACTTCCACTGTCACAACTTCATTTCTATGTTATCATTTCTATGTTACTCTAATAGTACTTCATTATATACAATATTTTTGGTTTTTGCACTTCCACTGTCACTTGGCCATATTGCCTTGATGTTGTGCACAGACCTTACTCGTGATATCGCTACATAAAACTGCCCATGAGTGAAGACAGGACTCCTGAAATCTAATCCCACATGCTGCACTGACTGTCCCTGGGATTTGTTGATCGACATTGAAAAGCACAGTCGAACAGGAAATTGAAGTCGAGACAGAGTGAAAGGGAGTTGTCCTTCGATTGGCTGCAGTCGCATCCATGGAATAAACACCTTCTTTCCAGCATGATCTCCAGTAATCAACCGAACCTCCAACACTCTGTTCCGAATCCGAGTCAAAATCCCTCGAGAACCATTGCAGACCCCTCCAGCAATATTGAGATTGCGAAGTATCATCACATCGATAACAGGCAGGATCTGGTGAAAATCGCCCCCAAAAATAATAGGAATGCCACCAAAGGGTTGATCAGATTGGAGAATGTCTTTGAGAGTGCGGTTGACAGCTTCATGGAGATGACGATGCTGCATGAGTGCCTCGTCCCAAATGATCAAGTCAGTCTCCTGCAACAGCTTTGCCTGAATTGAACCTCTGGAGATAGAGCAGGTGGATGACTCATTGATGATGAGAGGGATCTGGAGACATGAATGAGAAGTGGAGCCACCTTTGAGCAGGAGTGCAGCAATGCCGGATGATGCTATACAGAGGACGATTTTGCCCTGAGAACGAAGCTGATGGGCCAGAGTGTTGTATACAAAGGTTTTGCCTGTGCCACCAGGACCATGGAGGAAAAAGGTCTGGCCGGTCTTGTTGTCGACAGCATGCATGATCTCCTCAAAGACAGCTCTCTGGTCTGGATTGAAAGTGTCCAAGTTCTGTGCAGCCAACTCAGCCTGCTCCACAACATCATATCTGCGCTGCTCTGCAATCAACCGGTTTTCGAGGTTGGCTTCCCAATTCTGAGTGATCTGAGGCATGTATGGCCAATCCTTGCTGAGAGATTTGCCAGAGGATAAGAGAAGCTGGTTGATCAAGTAGAGGCCATAATCCTGCACATCGTCATCGGTAGGATTGAGATGGATATTGTTGTGCTGGAGCTGATACCGCAGGTCATCGCAAATGTGGGGCCAGTATGTGTTCCAAAGCTGGACAGGATCAGAGGGTGCACAATCACGAAGAATAGTGACAAAGAGTTGCCGGAGCTGACGACCTGTTGCCATGGACTTTGCTTCCTCCAAACACTGCACCCACTCTTGGTCATCCTCCAAAAGGCCACGTGCCAGACATGCTTCTCTGAATGAGGGATAGACATTTCCCTGAAAAGTGCACAGATGTTCATATGATGTTGCACCCTTGACAGTGGTCAGAAGAAGCCTGAGGTAGAAGCGTTCACCTGCAGTAGGCTGAGTGTAGTACATCCTCCCAATAGCGAACCCTCTCTGTCTGGGCTTCCACTTGTGGGCTTTCTGATCCCACACAAATTTGGAGGGAAAGTCCTGATAGAGAAGATCCTGTGCCAGCTCTGGATACTGCTGATTGGCTTTGAAATAGCCAGTGAGGGTGGTGTCACGCTGTGCAGCATGCTGGACGATTTCTTGGATAGACCGTGGACCGTTCTGATTCCAAGTGACATACTGCTGGCCAGGGAGGTGGATCTGAAGTCGGACGACATTGGGAGAAGCAGAGTGCATAGGTAAATGAAAGAGGCGCCAAATGCTCTCGCAGGCAGAAATATAGCGAGCGTCCAGATACTGTTTGACTTCATTGTTGCAAGTCCCAAACTGCATGGTGATGCGATCATGACCTTTGTACACATATTTGTAGATGTATTTGACAGCTTTGATGGAGGCAATGGACTCGATGTTGATGTGGCAGCGGTACTTCCAGAGGAGATAGGGTGAATAAGTGACGACCCAGCGATTGTCGACCTGCTTTCCCCGAACCTGATATGTCTTTCCAGTGTTCCGACGCCTGGTGGAGGCATAGGCATCCTCAGAGATGGTTGTCTGATCCCTGAATGGCTTGGGAAAATTTTTGGAGCACTGTCCATTCACCATGCAAGGAGCTGTAGGGTTCTCTGCACCACAGGGTTTATGGACCATGAACTTCTTGACCAACTCGAGCAGCTCAGGATTGTCGTCAGGAAACTCTGAGCACATGAGGCTGTCTATCTGCTCAGGAGTGCGAAGCTTGGACTCCCCATCAAGAAAGATAATGCAGTGCATGTGAGGCAGGCCACGCTTCTGAAACTCGATCACAAACACATAAGAGAGTGCCTTGCCAAAGATCCCAGCCTCGATGTCTTTGATCATCTCCTTCTGCTTTGCATGGAATGCACGAACGACCAAGTCAGGGCGATCGGCAGCAGTCTGCCCAGGCTTGAGCTCATCCTGAATCTCTGGCCAAGCAGGGTTTGCAGTCATGGTCAGAAAGAGATCACCACCCTTGAAGTAGCGATTGATAGCCAAGGCATCCTGAAGAAGCTGCTGCATATGACGTGTGCTTCCTGCGAATGAAGAAGGCAGGATGATTCTTTGACCGAGAGACTCTGTGTCTGCATCCACATTTGCAGCCACAGCATCAGCCAAGCCCATATAGACTTCACCACGAATAGTGTCCTGATTCATCATGATAAAGCGCAACCGATCCTGCTCTGAAGTTGCCCACTGGTCACAAACAAACTCCTGAAAGAGCTTTCCACTCAAGAATATATGCTGAGGCTCGATAGCAGGCGGTCGGGGGTGGAGACGATAGCAGTAGAAATCTGATTTGGACACATGCTTGCGAACCCTTGCACCGCCTTCATTAGCAGCTGCAAACTCGATTTGAGGATGCCATTGGAGCTGGCCAGTAGGAAAAAGGAGGACATAGTGAAGAGCAGGATAGAGGGGATGGACATCGGTGATGCGCTGAAGGGGAGGGCCATGCCTGCGGTAGAGAATGATATCACGTGTGCTCTGTGGCTGATCACCATCACCTGGAAGAATGACCGCAATCTCATTGTTGGTGGCATCAGGAAGATTGTAGCGGCGACGGTCACAGGATTGATCAAAGCGCAAAGCTATCTTGCACTGCTGGTGTGGAGGCAAGTTCCTGGTAAGCTCATGGGCCTGCTTGTACATCTGAACTGCAGGATGGAGACGGTGGAGCATGTCCTGGAGGGTGAGCAAAGTGTGGTGATCAAGGTGAGTGTTCCAGGCATTGGCCATGCGAAAGTTGGCTGCATCGGCTGGATCATAAATGTAAAGCTGAGCATACACTGGAGATTCACCCTCTTGTGGAAGAAGAGAGCCAATCCTGTGGGACAGCTCGCCATGCAGTTTGAAGACATAGGGGCCAACACCATCGTTCACAGCCTCTTCACCTTCATTAACAGACTCATCGATTTTGCGCCCAATAGAAGTCATGGCAAGAGCATTGTTGTGTGTGCGGATATGATCACGAAATGACCTGCCAATGTGATCCTGAGCAGTGAGCAACTGGAGAAGCTCAGGTGGGACAGGGTGGAGAGGAGGCAAAATGATTTTTCCACTCAAGCAGCACATGCCAAATCTGGGATTTATATTGGAGGACGCAGTGAGACGCTCGGCCATCCAGTGCAATGCATGACAATTGGGACACTGAATATCCATTTTTCCCAGATAATGAACAGGCCAGTCAGGACTAAAAGGATGGTGTGCAGGAGGGAGGGGCCCAAGTGGAACAGGTGCAGGATCAATATGTTGAGCCACCTGGGATAATCGAGTCAGTCACAAAATAAAGACATGAACAAAAAGGACATAAGCATACATGTGGAGGAATATGAACAACAGGGACAACAGGAGCAGGAATGGGAGGAACAGGTGCAGGGGGATCAAAAAAAGGGATAGCAGGTGCAGGAACAGGAGGAACAGGAGCAGGGGGATCAAAAACAGGGATAGCAGGTGCAGGAATGGGAGGAACAGGTGCAGGGAGATTAAAAACAGGAGGAGCAGGAGCAGGATGCTACATCATCATTGTTGTCAGTTAATATACTCAAAAGAACATATATAAGCCTACATGGAGAGGGATATTGGCAAGATGGACAATAGGAGCAGGAACAGCAGGAACAGCAGGAGGAGGATCAAAAACAGGAGGAGGAGGAGGAGGGGGAGGCTAGATCATGATATTGTCAGATAACATACATCATGTGAAAGATAAACCAACATACAGCAGAAAATAGAGGTGGCAGTGCAGCATGCTGAAAACCATGTTCAGTCCAGGCCATTGCAGGAGCTGCCACAGGAATGGGAGGTGCAGGAATTGGAGGTGCAGGAACAGGAGGGTCAAAAACTGGAGGTGCAGGAGGGGCATTAAAATAATATGGGAAAGCTGCATTGTATAAAGGAGCAACAACAGGCTGAGGTGGAGCTGCATGACTTGAGCCTCTTCCCCTCCCTCTTCCCCTCCCTCTGCCC
The DNA here is from genome assembly GCA_029959215.1 of Tricholoma bakamatsutake. Lineage (NCBI taxonomy): Eukaryota > Fungi > Basidiomycota > Agaricomycetes > Agaricales > Tricholomataceae > Tricholoma > Tricholoma bakamatsutake. The sequence continues at coordinate 715,938 of CP114860.1, forward strand.
CTGCCTCTTGCAATCTGTGGAAGGGGAGGAAGTGCTGCCAGCTGCTGTGCCAAATGAGGAGGAAGGTGATTGTATTGAGGAGGTGGTGGAGGAGCAGCAATAAAAGGATCAGCATTCAGCAAGGCAATATTATGGGCTGGCGGCAATGGCAGCAGTGGCTGGGCAATGTGCATAGTGCGAGCATGGTGTGGAGTCCGGTGGCAAGTAGGGCTATCCAAGGTCCGTTGGTCCCGTTCAGTTTGCTGCGTGGCCATTCGAACACGTCGAGGAGTGTTGGGCGGAGATGGGTCCATGGGAATTGGAGAGCTCTCTTACTGCAGCAGAGGAGGTGAGATTCTTGTAGGAGGCTGTGAAATCAGTGCAAACAGTGGCAGTTGATAGTGGAGCGACTTCCAAAAATGGAAGAGGAGGCAACTGCAAACCCGCCAGCCCAATCTCCCTGCACACTGTGCCCTGAGAGAGGTCCAAAAAACAACTGGCAGACACTCTTTTTGTTGAAAAAAGAGAAGCCAGGGAGGTAGGACTTCACAGAGCTTCACCTTGGTCTACAGATACCCCAAGAATGCAAAAACAACCCCACTGGAAAAGAGCCCAGAGCCAGAAAGAGAGCAGAAAAGCTAGAAGTGGCCAAAACTCAGCCAAAAATTTGGTTCCTACACCCAGTAAGCCAAAAATTAGCCGAAAAAATTGATCCTACACTCAGTTATTAGATTTGTCATGATAGGAACACCTTATTATATTTTATTTGTCAACAGGCCACCAAGTAGCCGAAAATTTGGTTACTACAGTCAGTTATAAGATTTGTCATCATATAAACACCATATTATATTTGTCATCAGGCCAACACTGTAGCCGAAAATGTTGTTGCTAATTATATTTGTCATCATAGCAACACCCAGTAATTATATTTGTCATCAGGTACAAAAAAAAAATTAGCCGAAAATTTTGATCCCACACTGTAGCCGAAAATGTTGTTCCTACATAAAGTTATTATATTTGTCATCATAGCAACACCCAGTAATTATATGTCATCAGGCCCCCAAAAAAACAATTAGCTCGAAAATTCTGATCCCCCAATTATTATATTTGTCATCATAGCACCCAGTAATTATATTTGTCATCAGGTCCCAAAAAAAAAAAAATTAGTTGAAAATTTTGATGTAGCCGAAAATGTTGTTCCTGCATTATTATATTATTGTAGCCGAAATTGATCCCACACTGTAGCCGAAAAAATACTGTTTCCAGTATATTTGTGATCCGGCCCCAAATTAGCTGAAATTTTGTTCCCATCTTTCACTTATATTTGTCATCATGTCTCACGACTCTCAAAGTAGGTCATCACTTTCCCATCCACTCAGAGCAACTCCCACGGCCTGTTCACTTCCCACGGCCTAGTCACGTGACCATCCTCCTTTTATTATTGATGTCAAATGACGCTACCCTACACTTCGTTAGCATGAGACTTTTATTTCGCACGCATCAATATGTATGCACATGTAAGTATGAGCGTGTCAGTAACTACATTGTACAATATGTGTAACATAGTATATAAACTGTAAATATACACCTAGAGGACCCCAGTTGTGTTCTCTCTGAGGTATTCCATCCACATTTGTGGTGCAAAAAGCCTACTGTAAGGGCAACCTCAAAGCCTCACTTGATAGTGAGCTAACAGAGGGGAATCCAAAATTAATATTACACTACATAATACAGACACTTTAGGCACACCTAACAGAGGGGAATCCAAAGAGAAAACTCTAAGGACCCATCTGTCAATGCTCAGTATATGTGATAGAGCCGAAAATCAAATAGTAAGCTAAAAATAGCAAAAAGGCAGAAATAGCTGGATCAAGCTGTGGGATGACATCACCTTGATGGGTAAACATCCAGAAGGGGTCCTGCTTCTAAGAATAGAACTGTCAACATGTACCAGCATGGAAAAAACTGAAATATAATAATAAAATAGGAATAAATCATAGGAAATCATAGAAATGGCAGAATAGGATGAAATAAAATATAAAAAAATATGGGGTGAATGCTGTTAAGATCAATAGTTCTCTTTGATCAGAATTCACTGTTGCTCGTAAGGAACAGTTGAGGATGACTTTCAGTAGTTCATTGAGAATGTTAGAATGATCAGGTCAAGCTGGGGCTTGCCTGATGTTTCATTAGGTTTAAATAATACAAACACAAGATGCTTCCCAAATGAGCTATCAAGCATATAGACAATAATGTGAGGAAAGAATGAGCATGTCCACAAACTAATACAATAACATGAGAGAGTGATGGTGAATGATTAGGGATGTGTGGTCATGGCTCTTCATAGAACAATAAGAGTATAGAACAATAAGGGCAGTGAAATAATAAGAACAATAAACAAACAAAGACAATAACATGAGAAAATCGTGTCCCCCCTCCTCTGCTACATCGGCATCCATTCCCATAACATCAGCTCCTTCCCAAGGTTTCAAATGCCATCCAAAATTATGGCTGAATTGTCCACATCGGGTCAAAAGTTGATGCTCATTCTTTATCAGTTATGGTGGTGAACATGTTGATAGTCACGGTGGTGAACAGGCCATGTGAGTAGACTGCCATTGGGAGCTCAATCTCCTCCAGCTGGCCGCTAGCAAATTGGACAGAAGTGCCAGTAACAATGATGATACTCAACCCAGAAACCCAAACAAAATCTACTAAATGGCTTCGGATGGTATAACACGAGTCAGAGGAAGGGTGCGAGGTGGTACTAAATATCACTGCTGAGACCAAAACATTGTGTTTAGTGATGCAAAATAGTAAGTGATAGTTCGAATAATCTGTAAGAGCATACAAGATTGTTCAAATAAGTTCAAAAGAGGTTCGAAGATGTGCAAAATAGGTTCAAAAAAGGTTTGAAGAGGTTTGAAGTCATGCAAAGTAGTCCAAAGAAGTTCGAATAAGTCTGAAGAGGTTCGAGGTATATCGAAGAACAAGTTTAACGAATGTGAAGTGTTTGTCAAATGGCGGTAGGTGATGGGCAATAAAACGGAGAGTGCATATGATAGTTTCAAAGCAGTTCACAATATTTCGCAGAACTTATAGATGTGATGTGAAGATAAGAACAAAGAGAACGATTCTTAAATCTGACGATAGCGAGAGGGTAACTTGTGCTGTTCCCCATTGTTATCTTATTCATTATTCTAACTAATACAAGTCTATATACAATTTGAAGGAATAGTACTAAAAAGGAAATAATAACAATTGTAGAACATGAGGCAATGTGCACAGCAAATAAAGGTATTGTAAAACATAAAACAAATGAAAAATGATAATAAGTGAAACATACATTGTCCAAGTATAGTAAGAGTTCTTGTTTTATTGCTTTAATATATCAATGAAACAAAAATCTGCACTTATTGTATCCTAAGTCTGTTGTAGTCTCTCCTTGTGTTTGGTAGTGCTCAATATGTGACTAATTGGCTTGTTACAAATGTGCAGCGTGCATCAAAAGTGTTTGAGGACAGCTATACAGTGGCCAAAGTCGTTCAAAGTACTGCAAAGTCATTCGAAGTGTCGTGAAATGGTTTGAAAGCATTCGAAATAGTTCAAAGTCATCTGAAATAGTGCAAAATAAGTCGAAAATAGTTCAAAGTCAATTTCATAATGTTCATAGTGGTTCGGAAGGTCTGTCATAGTGTGTCAATACAATTGGAAACTTTCCTCAGACCTTAGAGCGTGCAGTGGACCTATCAATGAATGTGGGGGTGTGTGGTTGGGGGTGAAGGTCAATCATTTTAAATAGCATTAAAAGCCACAGTGCGAGCATAATTAGAATTGTGGTGCCAAACACGGCACTGAGGGGGATGACAAGGCGAACATTGGTGATCATGGTGGTTAACGTTTAAATGGTTTGGTGTCATAGTGGGTCATCATGTGACAGGTTTCTTGGGCACAACAGTGCCAAATGTTTCGGTCACCAGTTGTGGCAGTGTGGGCACTGATAGCATGGGCAGTGTGACAAAAAGTGACCAATCTCAGCACAGGTGAAGCAGACTGAGTTCTGCATCCACCTGGGCACAGGTGAATAGGAAGGCATAGGCAGTTTTAAGTGTGGTGTTGGTATGCAAGGTGGTGATTCTGGCACCATGCCACCAGGTTCTTCTGCATTGTCAGAGATGCTCTCAGCAAGGAAGGTTGGGAAAGGTGTCCTTGGTCGTGGTGGTGGCCTATAACCATGAGCTTTGTCATTTAAGTCAGCGATAAGCAGTGAGATGTCGAGATGATATGCCTCTTTCATCAGGCATTGGAACATTCATTCAAATGTTCCAAGGTGGAGATGGCTCAGTATGTGTCAAAGAGATTCTGAATGGTGTCATTCAGCAGGGCTCATTTGCGTGTCTGAAATAACAGCTCTTACTTATCTCTGTTATCATAAAGGTCTCAAATGTATTCCAAGATCATGTCAAAGGTTTGTTCATGATCACAGTTGTGAGAGATGTTCAAAATGAAGTGTAGGGGGTGGCTCATGTTGTAGGGAGGTTATGGGTGGACTTGTACTGTCCCAATACCTCAGGGGCATTTTTTAAATGTGCCTCAGGTTCCCAAGTGTTCTTGGCTGTGCTGTATCCCTTCCATTTTACAAGGAATTGAGCTCCTCGGCCCCTTTTTCTGTGGGCTATTATTGCCTCAACCTTGTGTTCCAATTCTCCCTTGATCAGCTCGGGGGGTGGAGGAAGAAGGTTTGGTCTGTGGGTTTCATTCTCCTTGAAACATGAAAGAAGTGATGCATGGAATACTGGGTGAATTCTCTATTGTGCAGGAAGCTTCAGTTTGTAGGCATAGGAGGAAATGGCTCATGTAATTAAGAATGGCCCCTCACTTTTTGGGATGAGTTTTCTAGTTGGGTACCCCAAGTCTCAGATTTCTTGAGTCCAGCCAGACCTTTTCTCCCACCATGAATGGGTGGAAGTTTTGACCAGTTCACCCAATCATGATCTGTTGGGACAGCTCGTGCGCTGCTAGGGCCTCTCATCACACCTTTTTCAATTCAGCTATTCTCTGTTCAGTGGCCAGTACATTGGTTTTCTCATATGCAGTGGGAATGGCCCTAAGATGTGTTTCCATCATTATGTAAAATGGGGTGTTTTTGATTGCTGAGTAGTGTTTTTGATTGTGTGTGAACTCAGCAGCAGTGAGGTGGTTCTTCCACTGCAAGGCATTGTTCACGCAGCAAATCTGGAGATAGATCTCTAGTTCCTGGTTTACACATTCTGTTTCCCCATCCATTTGTGGGTGATAGGCAGTGCTCATGGACAGTTTAATTCCCAGTAACCTTCCCAGTTCTTGGAAAGTGTTAGAAGTGAATCTAGGGTCCCAATCAGATATGATCCTATCAGGTAGTCCAAATCTCTTAAACACATTGTGGAGGTAAAGATCTGCTGCCCCGAATGCATTAATTGTCTTCTTACATAAGATAAAAATTACCTCCTTGGTAAGCCCATGGTCTACCACAACCATGATAGTGTCCGATCTCGATCAGTAGATCAGTGATAAAGTCCATCGTTACAAGGGCAAATGGTCGTGTTGCCTCAGATTTTATTGGTAGGAGTGGTGGTGTTGCCAGTGGGTGTTGACTTCCATTTGTTGACAGGTGGCACACCCATCAACATAGTTTCTGATAAAGATTGTTATTTCTGGCCACTAGTAGTCCCTCTGGACCAGTTCCAGTGTTTGGAATTGGCTAGGGTGTCCGGTGAGGACATTGTCATGGTATCTTTCCATGATCCTTCTCCATAGATCCTTGTCATTCAGGACATAGCACTGGTTCTTAAAAAAGACCATTCTGTCATCTTCCATCTTCCATCTTCTACAGCCAAATTAATTGGTGGTGTTCCCCCCTTTTTGATCACCCTTACTATTTCTTTTAGTAGGTCATCTTCCATCATCCTGTCAGCTAGTAGATCTTTTAGTTCTGTGTCAATCATTCATATAAAGATCTTGTCCTTAAGTAGAGTGATGTCATCATTGTTATTATCTACCTTGGGTATGTGATCTCCTCATCGGGAGAGTGCATCGGATTGTACCATCATTTTTCTGGGAATGTACATGAGTTGCAGGTTGAATTGGAATAGGAATAAGCTCCATCTGGCCTGTCATCAGTTTAGCTTCCATGCCGTTCTGAAGTACATCAGGTTCTTGTGATCAGACAAGATAGTTGTCAGATGCTTTGATCCCTGTAGATAGTGTCTCCAGGTCTCTAAGGCTCGTATTATCCCAAGCAGCTCTCGGTCATAGATCTCATAATTTCTCTCTGTAGGTGTGAGGGAGTGAGAGATATACCTGCAAGGATCCCAATCCCCATTAGTATCTGTTTGTTTAAGGACTGCTCCAGTAGCATATTTTGATGTGTCACTTTTTACAACAAATGATAAATACTGGTGCCTCAGAAGATTTTTGCTTTAGGGTTTTGAATCTGTTTTGGCATTCACTGGTCCAGTTAAAAGGTTGATCTTTTTTTGTCAGGTCATTTAGGGGGTTTTGTGATTGCAGTGAAGTTACCGATGAATCTTCGATAGAAGTTGCCAAAGCCAAGAAATGATTGAATCCCTTTGATGTTAGTTGGGGATGGCCAGTCCCTTATTCCACTCAGTTTGGTGGGGTCCATTGCCAATTGGTTTGGGCAAAGGATAAGCCTGAGGAACTCTACCTCCTGTATGTCAAACTTGGACTTCTCAGGTTTTAGGAAGAGATCGTTCTCTCTTAACCTTGCCAGAACCCTTTTTGACCTTTCTTTGGTCTTTTGAGAAGATTAGGATGTCATCCATATAGATAACTAACCATTCCTTATTTAACATGTCTCGAAAGATGTTGTTTATCATCACTTGGAAGGTGGCTGGGGAGTTGCACAGGCCAAAAAACATCACTTTGGGCTTGAACAGCCCCTTGTTAGTTTTGAATGTGGCTTTCCATTCATCTCCCTTCTTAATCCAGACATTATGATACCCCCACCTGATGTCTAACTTTGTGAGCCATTTAGCCCCTTTCAATTTGTTGAGTAGATCTCTGATCAATGGAAGAGGATAAGAGTTCTTGATGGTTCCTTTACTTAGGTATTGATAGTCTTGGCAGGGTCATAGGGCATCAGAGTCCTTCTTTGCAATGAAAAAAAATAGTGATGCCATTGGTGACTTGGATGGGATGATGTACCCCTTCCGCAGGTTCTTGTCTATGAATTCATCTAGTTTCTTTTGTTCAGCTGGGGTAATGGGGTAGACCTTGCAGTCCTTCCAAATAAAATTTGGCTTCAGCTCAATCACGTGGTCCCACAGTCTCAATTCAGGAAACCTTTCCGATGCCACCTTTTCAAACACCCTCAGATACTCCTTATACTTGTCAGGGAGTAGATCATCTAGTGATTGTTCCTTCTCCTTATTTTTGCTCCCATGGGTGAGCTTCTGTGAGATGGAAGTTTTTGCTCAGATGTACATGGTGTTTGAGTAAATGATTCTGCCGGTCAGCCGAGATTGGGTGATGCGAGAGATCTGCCTCAGTTTTTGGTAATTTGGTGGGATGTAATCACATTCAATGGTAAGAGGTGATTCCTTGGTTCTGAATACCCCAATCATTGATTCCCCTTGAATGTATGTGAATAGTGCCTCAGTGCTATCCTGACTTCCCTCAGTGCAGAGTGATACCTTGATGCCCGCAGTGTCTAGTACTGGTATCTGCAGGTCATTGTCAGGGTTCATCTCTATTGCCAGGTGTGGTCTGTGGCAGTTTTGTCCATCTTCAGTGCAAAGTCCTGTTGCAAGATGAACTGTCCTGATCCTACTCTTCATGTGCTCAGTGGTGGTGAGGTGAATTTCCCTGAAGGTCTCCCCAGCACTCCTTATAGGTAGCCTCCTGAGAGTCTGATGTTTTTCTTTTCTCCTCCGATCTCTGCATTCATGTTAACATAGTGCATGATCATTCTATTTTTGTTAAGAGTTCTGTCGACATTTTTGGCAAGGATCCTTTTTGGGAGAGGCAATTTCTTTAATCTGAGTTTCTCCACTACTCAGTGATCTATAAATGTTCCTCTTGCTCCAGAGTCGATTAAGGTGGGTAGTTCAGCTTTTTCATCTCCTAGCACATAATGAACAAGAATGCGCATAGATTGGTTGCTTACTTGTGCTACCAATATACTTGAGACTATGACTCTGGCAGGGTCTACTGCTGATGCAGGCCACCACTTTAAAAACCCTCTGCTACCATAAAATCGAGGACTTCCTCCTTCTCCTTCTTTTCTAGCTCATTGATGAGGGTCTGGTGATAGGTCCACTGCACACTCTAAGGTCTGGAAAAAATTTCCAATCATATTGACACTATACGATGGACCCTCTGAACTGCTATGAACACTACAAAATTTACTTTAAATTCTTTTCATTTTATTTCACACTACTTCAAACAACTTCAAACAACTTTGAATGACTTTGAATGATTTTGCGACACTTTGAACAACTTTGTACTACTTCAAATAACATTGGCCACCACATAGCCATTTTTAAAACCCTTTCGATACATGCTGCACAACTGGAACAAGTTATTCCGTTGCATATCAAGCACTACCAGACATGAGGAGAGATTACAAGAGATTTAGGATGTGATAATAGCATTTTTATGTTTCAATGATATATTGAAGCAAAGGATAAGTACTTTTACCATATTGGGACATTTATGTTTCAATTATCTATCATTTCTCATTTATTTTATGATCTACAAAGTCCTCATTGTTTGATATATTGCCTCATGTTTTACACATGTTTTATTTCCCTTTTTAGTACTATCTCTACAAAAATAGACTTGTACTAGTTACTTAGAAAAACAGAGAATAAGTTATCCTCTCCACTACTGTCAGATTTAAGAGCAGTTCTCTTGAGTCTTAGCTCGCATCGTATCTCTGAAGTTCTGCAAAATATCGTGAACTTCCTCAAACTTTCATATTCACTCTCAACTCATCATTGCCTATTGCCACTCAAAAACCACTTCTTAATTGCTATATTCATTTGTCAACATATCTCGACACCAGTCGAACACCTTCAAACCTCCTCAAACTCACCCAAACAACTTTGAACCCATTTGAACCTATTTCAAACTACTTCGCATGTCTTCAAACCTATTTTGAACTTTTTCAAACATATTCGTATGCTTTGAAAGACTATTCATCACATCCCTTACCATTTCATGTCACTAAAACCAATGTTTTGGTATTAGCGGTGAAATTTAGTACCAACTCGCACCCTTCCTCTAGCCTGAGTTTTACTTCATAAGCCTTTTAACAGGTTTTTGCTAGGTTTCTAGGTCGAGTATCATCACCGGATTCTTTGATAGTGGTCTCTGGGCATCCTCTTTATTTCCAGATTCTTTTCCTCTAATTTCTTTTCTTCTTTCATGGGAGGTTCCTTTCCTCCCTTATGATTGCTTGCTCTGTGCTCCACCTTGTGACAGATGAAGCACTTCCCTTTTTTTGATATGTTCAAGCCTCTCTGCATAGGAGAGGTGCATTGCGTTGATGTCCATGGCATTTGGGTCCTTTAAAGAGCTGCTCCTCCTCCCCTCCCTGCCTTGCTGTAAGTTCTCTATTTAATCGCTTTCGCCCTCCTCAGGTGCCCTTCTGCTCTTGCTGCATGGGTGTACCATCCCTCAATCGTGTCCAGTGGGTTCTCCATCTTGAAGACTTTATCAAGAACTTGGTTGTTGAGTCTGTCCATGAAATATTCAATGAGGGCAGCATCTTCTTTTATCTTGGTGCAGTATGCCAGTGTTTTAAATTAGGCAATATACTCGTCAACCCCTTTCGCCCCTTGTGTGAGCACCCTGAGTTGCATTTGTGCATTTCCTGCATCATCAATCAGTGAGAAGGCTGCTTGAACCTTAGCAATAAATTCCTGGAATGAGTCCCAGGGTTTCGATTCAATATATTACTCCTCCAAGTAGGCCTGTTTCCAGGGTCCTGCTGTTCCCTTGTTCATGTACGAAAGCATAAACAGGATTTTTCATCAATCATTTTCAAATGCCTGAGGGTTGGCATCTACATATGCTCTGCACTCCAAGAGGAAGAGCATGATTTTTGATCAGTCACCCAAAAAGTCGGTGGGTGCTCTCATCTTTATTTCTACTGTTTGGACAGGCACAGTGGGTGTCTCGGGGACAGTGGGGGTAACAAGTGCTGCCATCATGCATGGTGTCTGATTCTTGTAAGAGTCGTGTTTGTTGTTAGTTGGTGGTGGCTGCCTGGACTTAGATTAGTCAGCAGAGTAGAACAGCTTGACCTTTTGTTAAGATCAATAGTTCTCTTTGATTAGAATTTACTGTTGCTTGTAAGCAACAGTTGAGGATGACTTTTGGTAGTTCATTGAGAATGTTAGAATGATCAGGTCGAGCTGGGGCTTGCCCGATGTTTCATTAGGCTTAAATAATGCAAACACAAGATGGTTCCCAAATGAGCTATTGAGCATATAGACAATAAAGTGAGAAAAGAATGAGCATGTCTATGAACTAATACAATAACATGAGAGTATGATGGTGAATGATTAGGAATGCATAATCATGGCTCTTCATAGAACGATAAGAGTATAGAACAATAAGTGCAAGTGAAACAATAAGAACAATAAACAAATGAAGACAATAATGTGAGAAAATTGTATCCCCCTTTCTCTGCTACATTGGCATCCATTCCCATAACAAATGCAGAAAATTGCCCAGACACCTGGGGTGTCTTCCTTTCCCCTTACATCACCCCCCTTCTATGATGTGTCACCTCGATGCATTCAAAATTGTATTCACCCAAAGTTGGACACCTGGATGCACTGAGGTGCAGAGGAATGTCACTGGTGAAACTCACTGACCAGTCATGGGGCATTCACCTTGGACTCTGCGAACCAGGAGTTCTCCTTGTACCCATAACCCTTCCAGTGTACCAGGTATTCAAGTTTCCCTCAATGTAAGTGACTGTTTAAGATGGACTCAACCTTGTACTGTGGTTTGCCCTTGATGACTGTAGGTGGTGGAGGAGGTCATGTCATGTGTAGGGAATGGATCTGTGGGGGCAGGCAGTAGCTTTACGACATAGAAGACAGGGTGGAGTCCAGACATTGACTGTGGTAACCATAGGTGGTAGGTGTGTGACCCGATGCAGCTAGTGATGATGAATAATCCAAGAAAGTGGTGGGTGAGTTTCTTGGATGGACGTGTGGTGGAAATGTCACTAGAGTCGAGATAGACACAATCACCAACCTTATATGTGGGTGTGGGTGAGTGGCACTGGTTGTAGAAGCTTGCCATGTCATCCTTTGCCTTGGCCAAAGCTGACTTCACCTCCTCCAAGTTGTCCTTCATCCACTCTGTGAACTCATTCATCATCTCCAAGTGTGAGGGTGCTTGTCGAGGTTTGAAACCCATGTGTGGGTGTCACCCTGTATCGAGGAGGAAGGGAGTTTGTTGGGTGGAAGAGTGGATGTGATTGTTGTATCCAAACTTGGCCATGGGGAGGAGATCTTTTCAATCATCCTGTTGCTCATTAATGAAGATGCAGATGTACTGCTCCAGTTCTTAAATGACTCACCCTGTCTGTCCATCTGTCTGTGGGTGGTAGGCAGTCGAGGTGAGGAGTTTGATCCCCAGCAGGCAGTACAGCTCCTGGGTAAACTTTGCAATGAATTGTGGTCCTCAGTCACAGAGGAATGTGCCAGGCAGTTCATGGAGCTTCCATACATGGTGCAAGTAGAGTTGAGCTGCTCCAAGTGTGTTGAAAGCCATATGAGTGAGGATAAAATGAGCTTGTTTTCCAGCAGAGTTGACTGTACACATTACCGCATCAAACCCATTGAACTCCAGTAGTTCCACCATGAAGTCCACACTGACAACATCCCAATGATTCTCTGGGACTGAAAGGGGATGTAACTTGCCCATGTGCTTGCGCCATGGAGTCTTGGTGCATAAGCAGAGATCACAAATATGGCAGTACTGACCAATGAGTTGAGACATCTGAGGCCACCAATAATTCCATGATATGAGCTCCAGCATCTTCCAATATTTGTGGTGACTGGCAATGAGTGAGTCATGGTGCTGAGGAATAAGTCATTATCACAGCTGGGGGTCATTATGGATGTAGATGCAGTCACAGAAGTATAGAATGTCATCCTTTTCTGCCCACCCTGCTGCATGAAGCGAAGCAGTGGATCCCTTCCTCAGCTCCTTCACTGCCAGAGCCACAGCATCCTCATGTAAACTGCTATGGTTTGCATGACAAATGTCACATAGGATACTGCACTCCTCGCCCTCCAAGGCAACACCTTCTAGTGCATGGACTGTAAACAGATCAGGTTGCAATAACATGATACCTTGATTGTTATTGCTCCCATCCCCATGGTCTGCACAATGAGAGAGGGCATCAGTCTTTCCCATGCTGTGTCCTGGGCAATGATGTAGAGATAAATCAAACCTGGAGAGGTAAAGGGACCAGTGGGCTTGGCAATGATTAAGTTTCTTGGCAGTCATGAAGTACTTGAGATTCTTGTGGTCTGTCCAGATCTTGACCTTGTGTTGAGCACTCTCCAGGAAATGTCACCACTCCTACAATGCCCACATTATTGCCAGCATCTCCTTGTCGTGGATCTCATAATTGTGTTTCACAGCACTGAGATTCTTCGAGTAGAAGGTGATGGGGTGCCACTTCTGGTTCTCAGAAGACTGTTGGGACAGTACTGTGCCTATTGCAAAGTCTGAACTGTCAGCTTCTACATGGAAGGGATGTGAGTCATCAGCAAAGGTAAGGATTGGAGTGGAAGTGACCATCTCTTTGAGCTTCTCAAATGCGTCCTGCTGTCCTCCATGCCTCCTTGCCAGTGAGGTCAAATAATTGGTGTGCATGGTGGAAAAAATCTTTAATAAAGCACCAATAGAAATTGATGAAGCCCAGGAAAGACTGCACCTCTTTCTTGCTTGTGGGTATGGGCCATGTTGTAACACCAGCAACCTTGACTGGGTCCATCTCCACTTGTCCATCTGAGATAATCAGGTCCAAGTACTTGATTTGTGTCTTCTCAAACTCACACTTGTCATGATGAAGATAGAGTTTGTGCCAGAAGTCACTTCAGTACCAGGCACATGATTTGACAATGTTCATTGAGGTCCTGAGTAAAGATGAGGATGTTGTTGAGGTAGATGTCATTTATCATGGTCTGAAAAGTAGCAGGACTATTAGTGAGACCAAAGAATATGACAAGCAGTTCAAAAAGACCATGGATTATGTGAAAAGCTGCCTTCCACTCATCCCCTTTCTTTATCCATACATTGTTGTAACCCCAATGGACATCGAGCTTGGTGAAGTAACACACCCCACAGAGTTGGTTGACAAGTTCAGATATGAGGGGATAATGACTCTTAACTGTGATGTTGTTGAGGCATCAATAGTCTTGAACTGGTCAAAGGGACCCGTCCTTCTTTTTGACAAAGAAAAAGGGTGAGGCCATGGGTGACTTTGAAGGGTGGATATGACCAGAAACCATGTGTTCATTGATGAACTTGTCAAGTTGTCATTGTTCTTTAGGAGAGAGAGGATAGACCTTGCAGGAGGAGGGCATGGCACCCGGTGTGAGATCAATTGCATGATCCTATGGCTTATGGTTTGGAAGTGAGTCAAAAGATTCCTTAGAGAAAACATCCTTAAAGTCATGCAGGTGAGGAAGTATGGAGTCAGTGAAGGATTTGGATGCACTATTCTTGTGGAAGGCCTCCATGAGGCACTGGGAGACATTTGAGGTGGCATGCATTTCATGCAAAGGGTTAATAGCAGTGTAGAAAATTTGGTCACCTTACTCAATCTCTTCCACCTCCTTTCCATCATCATCAGAATCAGGTGTGAGATCTGGAATGTCCTCCAAGTCCACATCAGCCATAGGCATTGGATCAGCATGACACTTTCGAGTGCATTGTAAGAGTATCTTTTGCTCTCAATGTTCCTGTCTGCCTTCAGTGAAGCAAGTACAACGATGAGAGGGCCAATGACTCATCATGACTTCACCTTTTTTTTTCTTTTTTTTTTTAAATCAAATTATTGTGCAAAAAGGGCTATGCCCTTATGGTACACAGTACATGTGCAATCAGGTAAAAGTATGGTAGAGATGGGGTGTTGGGTGTGATAAGTCAACACTGAGGCTGATGTAAGTAGTGAACATTACACTGAACTACAGGAGCCAAGGGATTCCATACCCCCCCCCCACTGACAAAGCAGCAGAGAAAGAGTAGGCCAGCATATCCACCACCATTTTAGGCCCCGCTCCCCTATTAAAACCTGAGAAAGAAAGAAAAATGATGTGCAAAGGGTACAGGTTGTCTGCTACAGGCCCCTGGTGAGAAGGAGTGGAAGGATAAAAGAGTGACATGTCAGTGCACCAGACCAGCTAAAAGGGGGAGGATGGGATTAGGAGGTTAGTAAAGGACTGGGCAGGAGGACATTGGCCTTTTGTGGGGAGAGAGGTGGGTGGGTGGATGCTGAGTCGAAGGGGGTGGGGGTGGTGGTCACATAGCAGGTGCTAAAAGGTCCCTGGCATGGGTGAGGAAGGTGTTGGTGAGGTTGGAGAGGTCAGGGCGGTGGGCTGACTCAGCAGATAAATTGAAGTGTTTGGTGGTGTGGATGAAGCTCAGGAGTTGTTGGACAGCATGAGGATGAGAAAGTAAGTAAGGGAGAGACTCAGCTTTGCATTTCAACTTGCAGTAGAGGGCATAATGTTGATGTTGGTAGTGTGGGCATATGAACAGATAATGATGGATAGTTTCAACTGTAATGTCTTTGCAGTGAGGACATGATGGGGTTTCAGAGTGGTGTACATGGAACAGATGTTGGTTAAGAGAGGAATGGCCTGTGCAGAGATGGGTGATGATGGCTGATTGGCAGTGGTCGAGGCTGTCAATAAGCTTCATGAAGTTGTTGGAGGGGAGGGATTTGTCAATGGGGTTGAGGAGAGGGAATCTGGTGGAGGTCTTCCAGCATTGCTTTTATCGTTTATGGAGAGCAGTGAGGTGGGCTTGGCGGAGTAAGGGAATGCTGGTGAGGAGGGGTTTCCATCAGAGAAAAACTGGGAGGAGGCTAGGCAGGCTAGATGAGCCTTGCATGGCCAGTTTGGCTTCAGCATCAGCTTGCTCATTTGGGGTGAAGTCAGCATGGCCTGAGGTCCAGATTAGTTGAAGTTCAATGATGTCTCATACATTATCTTTTCAAGGGATACCTTGATGTACAGCTGATTTGTGGGCCCTGCTGTTGAAAAGATGGTAGTGTTTGTAGTGGCATTTTTCAGCAGCTTCATGGATGTGGTTGAGGAGGTAGTGGGCTGGATGAGGTTTCTGGTTGTCGAGGGCCTTGATGGTAGCTTGACTGTCAGTACCTAGAATGGTGGAGAGGTGGGGGTAAGAGACTTTCTTGATACCTGATAGAAGATGAAGTCCTAGCATTACGCCAATGATCTCAGCTTCATAGACAGTGTGCTTTAAGATGAGCCCTAGTGGTAGCAGAGGGTGTTAACTTCATGACCATTGGAGAACAAGATGGCTGAGGTGCCAACACCCCCTTTGAAGCCTGAGCTGTCACAATATACCGAGTAAGGTGCATCCGCATGGGCCACATCCGCAAAAGTGAGTGCTGCATCTTTGCTGTTCATGATGAAAGTGTTGAAGGATGGTATATAATTGGGGCAGTGGTGTGTTGGGGCCACTTTTTCGACTGAGGTGGGGGAGATCTTGGTGATGAAGAACAGGGAGTGTAGGGGGGAGCAGTGTTTCTTGACATATCAGGCAGCTGCAGAGCATACTGGGTTGTGGAGGGGGTGAGAAGAAGGAAGGGAAGCAAGGCAGACTGTGGCATAGAAGAGAATCTTGTGGTAGAAAAGATCTATAGGAAGAAGGTTAGCATGTATATCAAGGACATCACCAGCAGCAGTGCTGAGGGAGTTAATAAGTTTTGCTGCTCGACACTGGATGGGAATTAATTGTTGGTGATGGCAACCAAATCCACCCTCTTCTTCATGGATGGGGAGAGGTGGATGCCAGTATACCAAACATCAGCTGCATAGGTAAAGGCGGGGACAGCTACTGTGTTATATAATTGGCAAACCCTGCTAGGAAGCATGCTGCCTGAGATACATGAGAGGTGGGCAACTTGGAACAACCACCAGGTCATACTTGCAATTACTTTCTCATGGTGGGCTGACCAGCGGAGCTTGGGGTCAAAGAGGACACCAAGATACTTGTATGTTGGGACCATGGAGACCACTTGCATGGTGGTTGAGTCATCTGGGTTGAGTCTGGAAATGGAGAGGCCAGTAGGAATAGAATCTTGGTGGGAGTGTGAAAAATTCATGAGGGCAAGTTTGGATAGTTTGAAGGGGCAGTTGTGTGAGATCGACCATTCAAAGCCACCTGAAGGGCATTCCATCATGTCTCTGAGAATGGTGTGGTATGTAAGGAAGTCATCACCAATCATGAGTGGCATTCCATCATCAACAAATCCAATGGCAGTTTCATTCTTGTGAAGAGCTATGGAGATCAGTGGGGCATTATAAAAAGCATAGAAAATCATGAATAATAGGCATCCTTGGGTAGTGCCATTGATGATATTGAAGAGATTGGAAATGAAGTCATCAAACTTAAGGTGGGTTTTGCAGCCTGTAAGCATACATTCAGTAAGATGAATGTAGCATGAGGGTACTCCTCGGGCTTTCATGTTGTGGATGAGCTGTTCACAGATTGTGTTCGGGAAGGCCCCTTGGACATCAAGAAAGAGTGCCAGGCATTTTTAATTTTGTGGGTGATGATATGCATGGCATCCATGGTATTCTGCCTGGAGCAACTGCCAAATTAACCTGGAGGGAGCATGTCATGTTTTTTTGGCTAGGTAGGAGATGTCAGCTGTGACGAGGGTAGATAGAAGTTTACCAATGGTATTAAGGAGGCCAATGGGGCAGTAGGCTTTGGTGATGTCATATGCTGGTTTACCAGGTTTGCAAAGGACAAGGGTTGTGGAGATGAGCCAGGTCTCATGATAGACATCAAGCTTGAGGACTGTGCAGGAGATGGCATGCAGGTGGTCAATGAGAGTGTTAATGCATCTTTTCAGGATCATGTTGGAAATGCTGTCAGGTCCTGGAGCCTTGAAGGGCTTGAGCTGGTTGATCACTTGATGAATCTGGCGATGAGAGAAATAGTGAAGGCCTGGGACCAGTCTGGGGTATTCAGTATCAGCCAGAATGGAAGGGGTGTGAAGAGGGGGAAAAAGAAAGAGTCAGCAGGAGCTTGAGCTTTAGCATTATTGGTGGAGGCAAGGGTGGTGGTACCATTAAGACTGAACTTGAGGTCAGGGATCCTAGCACATGAAAAATCAGAAGGTTCGTTAGTGACATATTTGTTCACAAGATAGATTTCATGGGGCTTAGTATTTTCTAGCCAGTTAATCCAGTGCTTTATGCATTTGTTTTTAATGGCTTCAGTAAATTCTCAGCATGCTCCTGCTTAGCGGGGTGGTCATGGATGTCACAGAAGTGGAAAGCTTTGTAGCTGAGTTGGTTCTTTTTGGTCTTGAGCTCATTGAGTTTGTTGTATTATTAGCACTTGGAGAATAGGATAGGCTTCTTCAATGATAGTGATAATGAGAGGTGGTCAGTGAAGGGGCAGAGTGCAGCATTTACATCACAAGAGATAACAGGGTCCAAGTCCAAATGGGTACACCAAACATTGTCAGGGTGGGTCCAATTCCTGGTCACCATTTCCAAAGTGGGAATACCCAGAGGGAGAGTCAGGACCATGTTGAAATCATGCAGAAGGTCAAGGAGAGGGTCAATAGTCTGTCTGGTGGAGTTAAGATGACAATTAGTCTCCAGTTCCCATAGAGGATGGTGTCTGTTAAAGTCACTGATCCAGAGCATTTGATCATGGGGAGTTGGGCATGCTAGAGGGAAGGAAGCAGTGAGGAAGGAGCATAGTGACAACAGGACATTGTTGTGGGTGCAATCATTGTATATGTTGAATATAGAAATACTGCTGAACTCTCCTAAAAAATGAATCACAGTAATATTGTTGCAGTGGATGTCTAGGGGGGTATACAAGTTAGTATTTATGTTGGTATTGATGAGAAGAACTGAGTGTGAGCAGTCACTGTTGTCTTTATGGTGATTGAAAGGGTACAGGACCCACCAGTAAGAGGATGACTTAGTATTACCCAAGGAGTTGAGAAAGGGTTCTTGGAGCATGAGGATATCCCAATTTTCAGGCTGGGCTGTGTTTAAGACATATTATTGGGCGATTTGAGATTTGTGAAGATTTTGCTGCCAGATGCAGAGGACACCAGGAGTTCTAGGGGTTTTTCTATTCATTGGAAGGGGTTAGCAGATAGGGTGTTACAACGTTGATGCTGGGATCCACTAGTGGTAGCTGTGGGGTTCATGAAGTCATCTATGGTCAGCTGATGATGGAACATTGTTTATGGGGGGAGGGGGTATGGGAGCATTGTGATCAATGCAGGGTGATGTGGCAGGGGAGAGAGGCAAAGCTTAGGCGGGGAGGTAGACCAGGTCCAGGCCTCACCCATTGGGAAGAAGGGCATATTGTTTTTGGGGAAGTGCTGATCTATGGACTCATATTTAGACTTGAAGGATGGGCAGTTGTGGGAGTGCTGGGCTGCATTGAGTCAGGTCTGCAGGAGACACAGTGAGCAGGAAGGTTTGGAGGACAGCCTGAAGAAGTGTGGCTGTTGCTGATGCAATGAGCACATCTTTCAGGCTTCATGCAGGCAGACCATATATGACCAAACTCTTGACATTTATTGCAGCGAATGGGTTCACAGAGATCCTTGTGGACTGAGACAACATGACCAGCAACATAGATGCATTCACAAAGGAGGTGGTTAGCATGTTTGGGTGAGGAGCAGACTACCTTTAGAGAGGCAACCATTTGCCCTGGGGAACAGTGGTTGGCATGTTTCAGCCATGAGGCTGAGGTGATAGCACCTGGTGGGAGAAAGTTGTTCTTTTTGAGCTTGGTAATGTGGAGTGCATTACTAGGATCAAAGGCACCATTGCAGGGAATGAAGCTAAACACAAGATTGTGGCCCTTGGGTTTTACAGTAGCAGATTCGCCTAGGTGAGAGGTCAAGAAGTCAGTAAATGAAGCCTGGGAGCAGAAATGGTCTGCAGAGTCCAGGGAGTCCAGCTTGAAAAGGTAAGCCCTGCATTCAAGGGTCTGAATGCCATATATTGAGGTTTTCTTGGGTTCTTCATCACAGAAGCCTAATTTGTGGTCTAACTCCAATTGCTTATGGAGGTAGTTGTTCATGGCAACTTGGAGCTTGGAGTTGGCAAGGGGGGAGCAATCTTTGTGAGAGGATTCATCGTTGAGGTTGATTTGAATAAAAACAGTGTGGGCTGCAACAAGGATGCATTGTTGGAGGCGAATGTCAATGTCTTGAGTTGGAGAGGCAGGATTGTGTTGGTTGGATGGCAGGAAGGTAGGGGCAAGGTGGGAGGGAGGAAGGGAGGGCCAGGGCATAGGTGGAGTGGATGGGATGCTAGGGATGGGGGAGGACTTGAGCTTTTCAGTGATTTCAGCAAGATTGAGGGATGTTGATGAGTGATGAGAGGCCACTTCTTGTAGATTGACTGAAAGGGTGGCCTGTTGGGCAGACATGGCTTCTAGGAAGGACTTTGTGGCAGATAATTCAGCTGTGAGGGGGTTGAGCTGGGATATAAGTTTGTCAGTGAAGGATGAAGCAATAAGAGAAGAAAACACATCACTGATGTCATCCTCCAGGAGGAAGGCTATGGCCCTTGTGGCAGCAGCTACATCAGAGGGAAATTTTGCTATGCATGAAGTGGTCAGCAATATGTTCACCAGCTTTTCCCAGTCAAGAGGTTCACCAGGATAAATCCAAGACTTGTTTGCGAGCTATTTGCAGGCATCAGCAATGTTGCCTACAGGACTGGAATCGCCAGAGAGAATTAAGGTTATGTAACTATGTGTTGGCAGCATGTGATCTTGAGACCCTGGAAGGGACCCTGGGGTGGAACTGCAGGATAAGGCTACAGTTCCTCCTCTGTTCATTGTCAGAATGGGGTCGACAAGGAGGACAGAAAGTAGGGTGGCAGAGCCACATTATACTGCTCAGAAATGGAGAGGAAGAAGATATGAGAAAATATAGACAGGGTAGAGAGAGAGAGAGAGAAGAAGAAAAGAAGACAACAATGAGAGTTGAATCAACCAAGACCCCGAAGAAGATGATGGTGGTTGCAGATCAAGGAGCCATCCATGACTTCACCTGTCACCCAGTCGACCTCAGGATTGTGGTCATGAAACCATGGGTAGCCCAAAATTTTCTCCTGCTTCCCCAGTGGGGTCACAGCAAAGAGAGCCCATTCACTATGGTCTTTGTACCAGAGGACTAGGTCAACAACCTGCCAAATCACCTCAGCTTTATTTGGGGAACCATCCACATTGTAGACAGGTATGAGTCAGGATAGTGAGCAAGTATTGAATTGTTTTGTTGAACCAGATGTGAATCAATAAAAAGGCATGTGGCACTTGAGTCCAGGGGAGCAGAGACACTGAGTACTTGCCCCATATCTGTAGTCTGCAGCTCAATCTTCAATTCTAGTGATTGCTGGGAGGGGGTGAATGCCACAATGTACTTGCATGCTAGCTTGCGCTCCCAAGATTTTAATCTGGAAAGAGGAGGAACAGGTGTGAGTGGAACAGGTGTGACTTCCATTGAGCTGAGGGATTCAGGGGGAAAATTGGTTGTGGGGTGAAGTTCTTCCTCAAGTGGGTCAACCAGCAGGGCATCAAAGTGGTTACTGGTGGGCAGTGGGGGTGGATAGTTAGAGAGATTGGGGGCATGTGTGGTCATAGTGGCATAGAGTGTAGTGTCAAAAGCCACATTCATGAGTTGGTTCTCATCACAGAGAGAAGCAGCTTCATACCAAGTGTCAATATTGTCATCAGCTGGGCATTCCTTCAACATCTGTGCAAGCTGATCCTGAACCTCTCGATTGAGACCATGACAAAATTTAACCACCACTGGTAGCCCACTCCCATATCCTGCCATGTCCACTAAATTCCTAAACTCATCAATATAGTCATCCACAGATCGGTGCACTTGGTAATACAAGGATGATTCAAGGTGCATTGCAGCTTGTTGGCATTCATGGAGAGGGCAGAAGTGTCATATGAACTCATCATGAAAGTCCCCCTAGGTGGAAAATGGAAGGGAGCCATGTTCCTTGGTTTGGCATAATATATGGTCAATGTAGAGATAGACGCACTCAGATTTCATGTATGTGAGGGCCCAATAAAGTTTAGCAGCATCATCCATGAATTGGTTTGGGCATAGACTGATGTACAACTCACAGGAATTGAGAAAGGCACATCCCTGGAAATGCACACCATTGGATTCTGCAGGGGGCATGGTTTAATGTGCACATCTTCACTTGGGCACATATTGGGTGGTGCTGATAATACTCGACCTGGAAACCTAACAAAAACCTGTTAAAAGGTTTAAGAAGTATAACACAGGCTAGAGGAAGGGTGTGAGTTGGGACTAAATATCACCACTGATACCCAAAGGTTGTGGTTAGATATGCAAAATGGTAAGACATGTTGTGAATAGTCTGTGGGAGCATACAAAGATGTTTGAAGAGGTTCGAAGAAGGTTCAAAAAGGTTTGAGGAGGTTCGAGGAGTATCAAAGAAGTTTGAAGAGTTAAGAGAGAATAGGAATAACTTTGGGGAATATTGAGGAAGGAATATAGCAAATTGAAAGCATTTCCGAGAGACAATATGCAATATATGATAAGTTGATGAGTGAATACAAAAGATTGAAGAAGTTCACGATATTTTGCAGAACTTAGAGATACAAGGCAAGACTTGGACTCAAGAGAACAGCTCTTAAATCAGACAATAATGGAAAGGGTAATTTCTTCTCTGTTATTCTAAGTAACTAGTACAAGTCTATATACATTTTGAAGGGATAGTACCAAAAAGGAAATATAACATATGTAGAACACAAGGCAGTATGCACAGCAATAAAGAACTTCTTGTAAAACATAAAACAAATAAGGAATAATAATAATTGAAACATACATTGTCCCAGTATAGTAAAAGTGCTTATCCTATTGCTTCAATATATCATTGAAACACAAAACTGCCATCATCACATCCTAAAGTCTTTTGTTGTGTCTTCTTGTGTCTAGTGGTGCTCGATATGCAGCGCAATAGCTTGTACTGAATGTGCCATGTGTATCAAAAGGGTTTTGGGATAGATATATGGTGGCCAACATCATTTGAAGTGGTGCAAAGTTATTCAAAGGTGTTTGAAGTGTCACAAAGTCATTTGAAATCATTCAAAGTTGTCCAAAATAGTTTGAAATAGATTCAAAATCGAATTCATGGCATTTGTAGGGGTTGGAATTGTGAATTGTAAAATGTCGATACATTTGAAACCCTTCTCAGACCCTAGGGCACAACATGGACCTATCAGCCTGTGCACACTTGGCACACTAGGGGTCAAAATGGGCAGTGTAGGGCTCAACTGGAGGGTTCTAACAAAAGTTTCGATGGTAGATGTGAGTGTATCAATTTGCACATGAAATTCTAGCAATGTTGCCTTCAAGCACATCCATGCGCTCTGGGGCATCCATGGCACTAGGCAGTGGATCAGGTGAAAGATGGTGCGCACTAAAGGTGGGAGTGTCTGGGATGGTGTGTAGGGAGTCTGTGGAGCTTTGGGAGTCATCTTCTACTCCATACCTGCCCATCTTGGCAGAGTGTCTGAGATTTCAAGCCTTAAGAGAGAGTTTTCTACTGTAAGGGCAACCTCAAAGCCTCACTTAATAGTGAGCTAACAGAGGGGAATCCAAAGTTAATATTACACTACATAATACAGACACTTTAGGTGCATCTAACAGAGGGGAATCCAAAGAGAAAACTTTAAGGACCCATTGGTCGATGCCCAGTACATATATGTGATAGAGCTGAAAATCAAATAGTAAGCTAAAAATAGCAAAAAGGCAGAAATAGGCAGATCAAACTGTGGAATGACATCACCTTGATGGGTAAACATCCAGAAGGGGTCCTGCTTCTAAGAATAGAACTGTCAACATGTACCAGCATAGAAAAAACTGAAATATAATAATAAAATAGGAATAAATCATAGGAAATCATAGAAAAGGCAGAATAGGATGAAATAAAATATAAAATTGCAAAATACAGGTGGCAAAACACCATACATTGGACTTAAACCTGCACAGAGCACATAAGATGTGGAAATGAAAAAAAAAAGTAATCCATTTCTGGAGAGAAAATAACAACATGATCTTCCAATATATGTTGAGACATCCTTATCCATAATAACACAAGCATATCAAATCCTGTTCCTCTATTCCAGCTCCAACACACCAAACAACATCCCACCAAGCTCTTCCTGAACCCACCCATCAGCACTCCAATGCATCCCCAGATCCTGAGCCATGCATATAGCCATCCTGACATACATCCATGCCTGCACCATGGGGTCAATACCAATCTTGTGAGGTACCCCAGGAGCAAGAGGGCCTGGCAAGTTGTGGGACAGGAGATCACATAGGAGATGTCAAGGAGGTGGTGGTTTTGGTCAAGGAATTTATCACCTGTGGTCCACATTGGGGGAGTGGGAGTGCGATTGGGGAGTGGGATTGGCATGGAGGTGGAGGTGGGAGGGTGTGAAGTAGGCAGCAAGAGTGTATACTGTGAGAAGGAGGGCAGGTACATGGTGTCTGCATTGGTGGAAGGGGGAAGAGGTGCAGTGGTGGAAGTAGGAATGTCATTGAGTATATGTGGGTTATTGATGCTGTGAGGAAGAGTGAGATAGTGATTGATTGCATGCGGGAATGCTTACCCATTTTTTATGGCATCAAAACAGGCTGGTTTGCATATGACTGGAAAGAAAGTGTAATACAGATTGAAGAGATGTTGCTGCACATCTGTGCGACTGGTTTGTATTTCTTTTTCGATGCTGTGAAGGTTGGATATAGGGAGTTGGTTGACAGAATAGAAGGGATAGAGGACATAGGAAGGTTTTGCATAAATGTCACCATCAAGGTCGATAAATATTTTTCATACTGATGACTGGCCATTAAATATAAGTTGGCAAGAATTGAAGAATAAGAAAGAGTGTTCAAAGAATTTGAGGAGTCCATATTGGGAATATTTGCAGTGCATTTGACAGTGATATATAAATTAGAAGGATCAAAAAAGATAATAAGAGCACACTGGTTTGTGTCCAATCTAGTTGTAAAAATCCTCTCTAACTACCTTTTGACACTGATTAGAACAGGGAATTGTGGGGATGGTGCATGACCATGTTGAATTAGGATCAAATATCATGATAGTCTGAGCTTCATTTCTGTAATTCTTGACAGTGCTTTTGGTGAGAACATCAAATGGATGACTGAGTAGGATATCGTAGGTGGGGTCACAAATGATGTTAATCTGCATGTATAGTGTGATACTGCCAACTTCACAAGGCACATTTTGTGCTAGACCTAAACTTTCATCAATGCCATTGTTAGCTGATTGAAGTGGGATATGAATCAAAGGGTCATAAGTGAGGCTGAGTTCATGACAGATTTCTTTGGACATTGCAATAATTGAGGAACCAGGATCAGTGATGCTTTCAGTGGGATTTCTTCCATTGACATTCATAATAATTGATCTAATTGAGTGAAATTCCTTTGCAGCAATAAATGGTTCCAGAATATCATTAGGTCAAAGACTGTTAATGTAAGTTTTGAAAGGGTCATCAATTACAAAAATATTATCATTAAGGAGATTCATAGCATTATTTCCTTTGGGCTGCTGAATACAATGCAATGTGGAGTGACCTGTTCCTTCCATTTTGTATGAACTTCAGGTGATAGAGACAGTAGTTCTTTGGGGGTTAATGTGACAATCAGGGTGAGCAAAAATGTCTTCCTTATTTTATTCTTTTAAATCAGGGCTTGGGTATGATACAAAGAACCATCGTTGCCTTTACCAGTTGCAGTCAATCCAAAGTTTTATTCATGAGGCAGCAAGTACGAATTTTCTTTTGTAGCAGCATATGGGTGAATGATGGGTTGTGAAGTTGTTTCAGAAGTCGAAGATGGTGCCAAAGTCAAAGTAGGTAGGTTAGTTGCCATGGATGAGATAGATGGTGCTGGTACTTGTGGAGTGGATGGCTCAGCTGGTGCAGAGTGTTTAGGGATCAAAGTTTGAGATGCAGGAACTGTTGGTGTATTCGAATTAGTTCTGGTAAAGGGTCTACCACTTTGCAAAGCATATATCTCCTGTTTGAGTTTTGCAATATGATCTTCAGCACTGTGGATAGGTCAGAAACTTGGTAAATGCCTCTGGATGATGTCAAAGTACTTGTCAAAGGTGCAATATTATACTGTATATTAGTGATGGTGTAGTGGTAGATGGAGGGTTTTGTCAAGTCCATTCATCAATTCTGTCCTTGATAAAATGACCGGGGATGTTTCGAGGAGTGAATGATTATTTTGGAAAGACAATTTTTTCTTTGGTGTTCTTTTTACACTTTCCTTCATTAATATATGACTGGCAAACCAAGCAGTCACTAATGAAATGACCAGTATGTCCACAGAAAATACAAACTAAAATTTGGAGCTGGTCCGAATGAAATCGACTGTTATGTCAAGGAGTATTAGTAGGTTTAGAACCTGCTAAAGCTGTGATGAGTGTAGTTGCAATTTTTTTGAGGATTGCCAATAAGTATTCCAATTTAATCTGTGTCAAAGATGTCGAGGCTGATGGTAATGCTGAAGTTGCTGAAGAGTAAGAACCATGTAATGATGTCAAGTCTGAACTGATTGATCCTGCTAAAACAAACTTTGCTGCTGCATGAATATCATCGAGTGGATAGGCATCATCTGGATAATGGTCAGGAAATTTAAGCTTGAGTCGTTGTGCAATTTGTAACCATAAGCCTGGCTGGAAACCACAAACAAATGCTCTGCTTTGTTCAGCTTCCGAAATTCAGCCTTTAGAGAGAAGAAACTTCATGATGTTGTAGAATGATCAATAGTACAACTCTAAATTGCTTGCGTTAAAGATTCCCATGCAAAGTCATTTGCCAACGAGTTTGTCCATGTCTGAAATCAACAATTTATGATCATCTTCAGAACCAGGGTATAGTCTGTGAATTGCAATGCAAAAATTCCAAAATGAAGTGCCAGTTTTGTATCCTGGAATTGATTCCCAAAGTTCAGAGGTGTCAATGTCAATGTATCAGTGTTAGGGTGACACCCACTAATCTGCTAGCTGGACCATGCGGGCTCTCCTACAAGAAGGTGGTGGGGCACGCACACGTGATAGGGGATTTGATGGTTTTGATGCAAGAGGTTAAAAATAGAATAGTTGGCTGAATTAGGCTTTTCGCACCACTATTGTGGATGGAATACCTAAGAGAACTCAACTGAAGTCTCCTAGTATTTATTTTAGGGTTATATACTATGTTACATATATTGTAGTATGTTGTTACAGATGCATGCACACATGCACTTACATATTGATGTGTGTAAATAGAAAATTCCCATGCTGACAAATAATGCATACATAGGCATTTGGTAGCATATTTTGGTGAAATAAAATAAAATAAAATAAAATAAAATGAAAATAGTATTATGTAATAGGCATGTTAGGAGACTGTTTCCCCCCTTTTAGGCCTCGACTTCCAGGTGAGAAAATATTGTATCTGTCCCCTCTGTGAAATTCTGGTAAGGCCAGAAATTCATCCCCTCATACACCATTCTAGCAATGTGACATGGAGCATTTGGATTACATTTAAAGAATTGGGTGATTGCCTTATGTGCTCACTTATAATTTTCTTTGGGTTCACATAAATTATTTTTGTCAGTGTAGTTCTTCCACTTTATTAAGAACTCCAATTTATTTCATCGAAGATGTGAGTCCAAAA
Organism: Tricholoma bakamatsutake; assembly: GCA_029959215.1. NCBI lineage: Eukaryota > Fungi > Basidiomycota > Agaricomycetes > Agaricales > Tricholomataceae > Tricholoma > Tricholoma bakamatsutake. The sequence goes on from CP114860.1 coordinate 742,944, forward strand.
CCTCTTCCACAATATATTCTGGAGCACCTTCTACCATTATTGGAGGCTGCAGAGTAGTTGTTGACCAGGAATAGTGGGTGGGCAGTAAGGGCATAAATGGGAAATGTTAATTTCAGGATCAATGTTGAAAGATTGAGGTAATTTTAACACTACTGCATTGGGTGAAATTATTTTAGAAATTGGATATGGGCCAACTTGCTTCTCCGTAAGCTTTCTTGAAGGTCATGGAATATTTAGATCCTTGGTACTTAGCCATACCAAGTCACCAACTTTGTACTCTGGAGCAACAGCTTGAGTATGATCCATGTGTCGCATCATATCATATTGTGCCTTCATCAATGCTGCTTCTGCTTCCTCCTGCACCTTTCACATTTTTGATACAAAGTCCTCCACTGATTGTACCTTGACTTCCCTTTGAGGTTCTACTCCCATTCTGTGATGCTACCCATAATTAGCAAAGAAGAGTGACATGCGAGTAGCCAAATGGAATTTATTATTGTGAGAAAATTTGGCAATTGACAACCATTCAGGCCAGTCAGTTTGTTGGTGATTGACAAACATGTGTAGGTACTGCTCCAACTCCTAATTCATTCTCTCTGTTTGCCAATCAGTTTGTGGGTGATATGCCATAGATAACTTGGTTTGAATCCCCAATATGTTATTTAACTCTTGCATAAATGCAGAAGCAAATTGTGATCTGCGATCGGAGATAACTGTATCAGGTCATCCATGTAGCCACCATACCTGATTTAGATAGAGGCATGCCAAGCCCAATGATGAGGTTTCTGCAGTGGTAGGAATGATATGGACTTTCTTTGTGAAGCAGTCGCATGCTACAAATATTGCATCATATCCTTGAGCTTCAGGTAATCCTGTGATAAAGTCCACAGATATATATATCTTGCCATGGCACTTCAGGTATAGGGTTCGGCATTAATTTCCCTGCAGGCTTTTCTGGAAATTTCTTTCCCCTCATGCATGTGTCACACCCATCCACATAACCCAACACATACTTTGAAATTCCAAGCCACCAATAATTTCTCATCACCAACTCCAATGTCTTCCATCTTCCTGGATGTCTAGCAGCTCGTGTGTTATGATGTAACTGTACAATCTCCCTTCATAAATCTTGATCCTTTGGTATATAGACCTTTCCTCTGAACAACACTAATCCTTGTTCTTCAACCCATTCATCTCCTTTGATATTACCTTTCTTCTCTCCCCTCAAAACTTTCACAGCTTCTACCACTTCATCATCCATCTCTGAACATTGCCTAATTTTAGACAACATTTCTGTCTCTGAGCTATCCACCAATAAATACCTTTGATGCATAGCGCAAATACAAAAGTATTCAGATTTGAGTAGGGTAATATTTTTATTGTCCTCCTCCACTCCCCTTTTATGATCTGTACATCTGGATAATGCATCTGCTTTCCTCATCAAGCTTCCCACTTTGTGAACCAAGTGAGAATTAAAGCATGATAGGAATAATGCCCAACATGCTTGTTGACAGTTAAGCTTTTTAGCAGACATAAAGTACTGCAGATTTTGATGGTCTGTCCAGATTTCAATCTGATGCATACATCCCTCCAAATAATGTCTCCATGCCTCCAATGCTCGTATTATTCCCAACATCTCTTTATCATGCACATCATAATTTCTCTCTATATCATTCAACCCTTGAGACAGATATGCACAAGGATGATTATTGCTTCACATAGCATTGATAATACTGCTCCAGTAGCAAAGTCTGATGCATCTGATTCCACTCCTAAGGGACATGTGAAATCTACTGGGCCCAGTATTGGTTCTTCCACAAACTTCCTCTTCAACTCCTCAAATGCTGTCTGCTGTTGTTCTCCCCATCTCCACACTACTCCCTTTTATGTAAGGTTGTGTAATGGTGCAGCAATTTTGAAAAAATTATGAACAAAGCAACAATAAAAATTGGCGAGTCCCAAGAAAGCCTGAACTTCCTTGATATGGGTAGGCATGAGCCAATCAACAATTGCCTGTACCTTGATAGGATCCATCTTGATTCCATCAGGACCAATCTTTAATCCCAAGAACTCAATCTCGCTTGCTCCAAATACACACTTCTCTGGTTTAACGCATAAATCATTCTCTGCCAATCACTTCAACACCTCCTGCACTATCACCTCATGATTTTCTTCATTCTCCATGAATATCAAAATGTTGTCAATGAATATTATCACCACACCTTTGTCTATGTCTATCACATCCTTAAAAATGTCGTTCATCATATTTTGGAAGGTTGGGGGGACTATTGGTCATCCCAAAAAACATAACTAGGGGCTCGAAGGATCCTCGACACGTGGCAAATGCTGCCTTCCACTCATCTCCTTTCTTTATTCATACATTGTTGTACCCCCAGTGTAAATCCAATTTTGTAAAGACCTTGGCCTTTCCCACCTTGTCAATTATTTCTGAGATCAACAGCAAAGGGTACACATTCTTCACTGTCCACTCATTCAAATACATATAATCTGTACACATCCTCTTCCTCTGATCTTTTTTCGGTACAAAGAATACTGGTGATGTCTGCAGTGATTTCTGAGGTCATATGTATCCCTTGCATAACTGCTTATTAAGGAATGCATTCACTTCTTCTTGTTCCTTCAGAGATAACGGATAAACTTTTGACTTCTTTGGCACAAATTTTGGCTTCATCTCAATAGCATGATCCCATGGCTTTCACACTGGCATCTGCTCTGATTCCTTCTTATGAAAGACTGACAAACATTTATGGTAGGCTTTTGGCACCCACTCCTCCACTGGCTTCTCCACTTTCTCCACATTTTTATCCCATGACTGTCCTCCATGAATTTTCCTAAAAGTCTGCTTTTCTTCTTCTTTACTGTTCATGACTGGAACTTCCCTGTTTGGCATGTCCTCATCCTCTATTTCCTCCATCGTAACAGAATACTTCCTTGGACATTCTTTCTATTTCTTTTCCTTCTTCTCCTTTTTTACTTTCCTCCCATACACATTACATTCTTTAGGACAACGAGTCATGTGTACCTTCCCAGTTTTCCAATCAATTTCTGGATTATGTTTTTGTAACCATGGACATCCAATTATCAGATTGATTTTCCCAATGTCGCACACCTCAAATACAGCTCGTTCCTGATGATCCTGATACTTTGATATCATCATCACCTCCTCCTTAATAGTTTCTCCATGATTAATCATACTGTCAATATTGTACACCATTATAGGTTGTGGCAGTTTATGCGTGCGAATACCATTTCCAGTAATTAGGGATCGATTAATAAATAATCTGGTAGCACCACTGTCAAGCAATGCCTCCACATTAATTGCTGCATGTGTATCCACTGTCTTCAATCCTACTGTCAAGCTGATTTTGGGTTCTATCTGCACTGAGTGAATAAAGAATTTATGGATCTTCAAAAATAAGGCTGGGCATTTTTCTTTGTCGGATAAATGATGATAGTCATTGATGATGCTCGACCTGGAAACCTAACAAAAACCTGTTAAAAGGCTTATGTAGTATAACTCAGGCTAGAGGAAGGGTGCGAGTTGGTCCTAAATATCACCTCTAATACCAGAACGTCGTTTTTAGTAATGCAGAACAGTAAAAATGTGACTAATAGTTTTTAAAAGCATGCAAAGATGTTCGAAGTAGTTCGAAATATGTTCAAAGACATCTGAAGTAGTCCAAAATAGATTTGAATGGGTTCGAAGTCATCTGGGTAAGTTTGAGGAGGTTTGAAGCCATTTGACTGGTGTTAAGATATGTTCAACAGACAAATATAGAAATCAAGAAGTGGTTTTCGAGTGGCGATAGGTGACGACAAGTTGAGAGTGAATACGAGAGTTCGATGAACTATGCGATATTTCGCAGAACTTCAGAGGTACAATGCGAGGTAAGACTCAAGAGAACTGGTCTTAAATTCGACTATAGTGGAGAGGGTAACTGATTCTCTGCTGTTTTACATAGCTAGTACAAGTCTATATACATTTTGAAGAGATAGTGCCAAAAAGGGGAATACAATAAAGGGCAATATATGCAACAATAAAGGACTTTGTAAATTGTAAAAACAAATGAGAAATGACAATAATTGAAATGTACTTTGTCCCAGTATAGTAAGAGTTCTTGTCCTATTGATTTAATATATCATGAAACATAAAAACTGCACTTATCACATTCTAACTCTCTTGTAATCTCTCCTCATGTCTGGTAGTGCTTGATATGTGACTAAATAGCTTACTCCAGTTAAGCATCGTGTATCGAAAGTGTTTGAGGACAGCTATACAACTGCCAAAGTTGTTCAAAGTGCCGCAAAGTCATTCAAAATGTCGCAAATTGGTTTGAAGTAGTTCAAAGTCATCTGAAATAATGTGAAATAATGCGAAAATGATTCGAAGTTGATTTCGTGGCATTCATAGTGATTAGGAGTGTGTGTCGTAATGTTTTGATACAAGTGGGATCCTTTTCCAGACCTTAAAGCACGCAGTGGACCTATCATCATACTCTTCAATGTGCCAGCCATGAACAGCAGCACTGCACTTCCCACTTGTCCAAACCCTGCAACCCATCCGACTGAGCCTGTGAGCAACCACCGGGGTAAAATGCACCTCGCATGGGTTCACTCTGGGTTTCCTTGGATACTAATACATTATACTGATTCTGGGTCACCAATGGGGAAACCTTCACTGGGACTCTTCCACAAAATTCTTCTGCTTATCTTCCTCCAACTTTACTTCCTCAATTGTTGCTTCCCTAATCTTCCTTTTCTGCCTACAATTTTGAGCCATATGCCCTAATTGTCCACAGTTAAAACATTTCAGTGGAGCTCATCTCCCTACTCGATCAACATCCATTGCATCTGCCAATGCTGCTGACTCCTTAACAATAGGTGTCACTGCCATGGCCAGTGGCTGTGCCCTCAGAATTTGTACCTGAGGTGTCCTTCCTTTCTCGGACTTTCCTCCTGATGACTTTCCAAATCTGGAATTCCCATACATCAATTTTGATTCTGCCTGTTCCTGTCGATATTGCTGATCAAGATGCATTGCTCAATTATACCACTCGTCCAACCTCTCCGGCATAGAAGGTAGTCAATAGATAGACTTGAATAATGAGGGATTTAATCCTGCCTTCAAATATTCTACCAATGCAGCTTCTCCCATATCGGTCTGTGACACTTCTGCCTTGAACTGCAAAATAAATTTGTCTGCAGTCAGAGAACCTTGGTGCATGGTTTTTAATTTAGCATTAGCTGTCACCTTTGGGTTAGGGTCTCCAAACTGTGCTTCCAATCTCTCCAAAAATTCCCTGAAGGTCGCAAATGGTTTATATCCTGTGGCAATTTGATTAATGGCTTCATTTCTCCAGAACTGTGCTTTCCCTCCCTGAATGTATGAGAGAGCAAACATAATTGTAGACTCGGTCGTACAAAATTTGGGCTTTCTCCCATGAATATACAAGACTATAGAGCTGATGAAGGATTTTGTGTTCTCCATGGTACCATCAAATAATTGCAGGGGCACATATTTAGGTAAACACATTTTTCCACTCGCAGATCTCTCCTCTGCATGCTCACCCTCCTGAGACATCCACTCTACCATCTCCTCCATCTCATCACCTTTATCTTCTACTGTTTCTGCTTTTGTTTCTGCTTGTTTGGGCTATGATACTGCCAATACTGACACTAATTGGGACATTTGTGCTGTTTGAGCATCAATTTTGGCTTCAAGAATGGGCGTGGGAACAGAATTGTGTCCAGGATTCAAAGTTGCTTGTTCTGTTGTGATGACATAATCTGTGATGAGTCACTTCTTCAGCTGATTCAAGATTTGGCTGTAGAATTTTTTCGCAAATTTTGAGTCATGTGACCCAGCTATTTTGGGTACCAAACATGGCAAAACACATGATTTCGGCTATTGGGCACTTCAGATCAATAACCCTTCCAACAGTGCCTGATCTTGGGGCTATTACTGAATTTGGCTAGTAACTTCCTAAAATAGTCATCCAAATTGAGTAATGTAAATCTCGGCTAAACCAGATCTGATCGTTTGTCTGGTTGCAGCTGTCCTAATGATGAGCACTGCCTCTCAATCACTGGCAGTTGCAATGTAAGGTGAGGCCTGGCATCGGCTTATGAAAGCAAGGTTAATATGTATATACAATTAATTCTGGCTCTTGCCAAAATAATGAGTAAGCAAATGTGTGGCGTGCTGAGACAAATGACATATGCACATGTAAGAGAAGGCGCACTGATGGGGTAGTTGAGTTCTTCTGTTAGGGTGACACCCACTAATCTGCTACCTGGACCATGTGGACTCTCCTACAAGAAGGTGGCAGGGCACGCGCGCATGATGGAGAGTTTGATGGTTTTGATGCAAGAGGTTAAAAATAGAATAGTTGGCTGAATTAGGCTTTTCACACCACTATTGTGGATGGAATACCTAAGAGAACTCAACTGAGGTCTCCTAGTATTTATTTTAGGGTTATATACTATGTTACATATATTGTAGTATGTTGTTACAGATGCATGCACACATGCACATACATGTGCATACATATTGATGTGTGTAAATAGAAAATTCCCATGCTGACAAATAATGTGTATATAGGCATTTGGTAGCATATGTTGGTGAAATAAAATAAAATAAAATGAAATAAAAATAGTATTATGTAATAGGCATGTTAGGAGACTGTTTCCTAACAATCAGCAGGCGTCCTTCTTCATGACCTCTGAATCCATGATATTGCAGTCTATACAAAACAATTTCCGATAATCCAGCTATTTGATGTTTCATCTGGGAGCACTTCAAAAACTTGAATTGGATAGTTCAATGTATAAAGTACTGTGGAGGAACATTTTTCTGGTCCTAAACTCTACTTTTGCATCCCCAAAATAATTGCTTTAGGACATCGATGCAAAATTGAAGGTCATATGGCTGATCTCACTCACATTGCAGCATTAGCAAATGGGGACCTTGTCAAAGCCTTACCAAAGTTAAAGCATTCCTAGGAACTATTGGAGTTTGTCATATATTCATTCAAAATTTTACTCAATGTACTGCAGCACTGATTCAACTCACTCACAAGGATGTTCCTTTCAAATTTGGACCAGAACAAATAGCAGCACAAGAAGATTTGCAAGAAGCTCTAATCAACTCTCCAGTGATTTGAGCTATCGACTACTCATCCCCTGCTCCAGTTATCCTATCAGTCAACACTTTGCAGATTGCTATCAGTTTCTTTCTCACTCAATGCAATCCTGACAACCCTTGAAAATGGTATTACAGTCAATTCAGATCAATTACACTTAACGATCATGAATCTCAATTTTTGCAACCAAAACTTGACCTTTATGATCTGTATTGCACTCTTGGAGCACTTTGATTGTACCTAATAGGGGTTCAAAAGCTTATCATTGAAGTTGATGTGAGGTATATCAAAGGCATGCTCTTGAATCCTGATATCACACCTAGTGCTAGCATCAATCAATGGATAGTATTGATGCTAACATTTCACTTTACATTAGTCCACATCACAGGGACATACCATGGTCCAGATGGACTTTCGAGATGCCCCCCACAAGACGAAGATGATCAGCTTGACAATGAAAATGATTTCAGACACTGGATTGACTGTCTTCATGGATTTGTACATCAAATCAATCCCATTATGACTTGTCCATTCCCTTCACATCAAATTTTGACTCTCTCCCTCTCTTCAGATCTCAGTAAGGGGGAAGACCTTACCTATAACAATGTCCCCCAAATGAATAACATGAAAAAGGATGATGAAAGATTACTTCACATTCAAAATGTTTACATGATCTGGTGTGACTCCTTGATCTATCAGATGCTGAATATGTTACCTTTCTTTGATATTGTACTGAATTTTTTTTAGGCTCAGGCAAATTATGGAGAAAGGACTCCCATGGAGCTCACAAGATCATTGCAACTCCAGAACCACATCTCGAAATTATTTGCACAGCTCACAATGATATTGGACCCAATATGGTTTTTGCTACAAAATCAGTTATTGGCCTTCAATTTTGGTGGCTGAATATAAAAGCTGACATCACATGGTTTATTTGTACTTGCCACCTATGTCAAATTTGACAAATGTGAAATCTTCTAATTCTGCCCACAGTCACCACTCCAGCACCTCTCTTCAGCAAAGTCTATATCAATATAATGCAAATCCCACCATTGAATGGATTCAAATACATTGTACAAGGTTGTTAGGAAATAGTCTCCTAGCATGCCTATTACATAATAATATTTTATCTTTATTTTATTTTATTTCATTTTGTTTTATTACATCAAAATATGCTACCAAATGCCTACAAATGCTGTATTTGTCAGCATGGGAATTTTGTATTTACACGCATCAATATGTATGTGCATGTACATGCATGTTGGTAGCAATATAGTACAATATATGTAACATAGTATATAAACTGAAAATATATACTGGGGGACCTCAGTTGAGTTCTCTTAGGTATTCCATCCACATTTGTGGTGCAAAAAGCCTATTTCAGCCAACTCATCTATTTTTAACCCCTCACATCAAATCCATCAAAACCCCCATCATGCACGCATGCCCTGCTGCCTTCTTGTAGGAGAGCCTGCACGGTCCAGCTAGCAGATTAGTGGGTGTCACCCGAACAAAGGTCAATGTTCACTAATGACTTATCCAGAATGGTGAAAATTTCGATGCAAAAATGCCACATCCCTTGGCAACTGGATCTTTGAAGACATCATTTGTTGATGGGGCTCACTATACAAAATCATAATTGACAATGGCACTGCTTTTATCACAGCCATGGAATACCTCACAAAATGGTATCATATCAACCACGTTCGGATTAGCAGTTATAATTTGCATGCCAATGGACTCGTCAAACAAGCCCACTTCGATGTTTGACAATTCTTATTCAAAGCTGTCAATGGAGAACAAGCAAAATGGTCAGCAGGAGCACATTCAGTATTTTGGGCAGAATGTTGATGATACTCAACCCGGAAACCCAAACAAAACCTACTAAATAGCTTTGGATGGTATAACATGAGTCAGAGAAAGGGTGCAAGTTGGTACTAAATATCACTGCTGATGCCCAAAAGTCATAGTGAGTGACGTAATATGCCAAAGTGTGTTGCAAATAATCTTTAGAAGCATACAAAGATGTTCAAAAGTGTTCAAAATAGATTTGAAGATGTGCAAAAGAGTTTGAAAGATGTTCAAAAGTGTGTGAAATAGTTCAAAGTAGTTTCGAGGAATGTCGAAGTGATTCAAAGTGGCTCGAGGTATATCGAAGAGTGAGTATAATGAATGTGAAGTGTTTTTCAAATGGCAATAAGTGATGGGCAATAAAAGGAGGAGCAAATACAATGGTTTCGAAGAAGTTCATAATATTTTGCAGAACTTAGAGATACGATTGCAAAGATAAGACTCAAGAGAATGGCTCTTAAATCAGATGATGAGTGAGAGGGTAACTTGTGCTCTGTTCTCTGTTGGTTGTCTTGTTATTCCAAGTAACTAATACAAGTCTATATACAAATTGAAGAGATAGTACTAAAAAGGAAATAATAACATATGGAGAACAAGGGGCAATGTGCACAGCAATAAAGGTATTGTAAAACATAAAACAAATGAAAAATGATAATAAGTGAAATGTACATTGTCCCAGTATGGTAAGAGTTCTTGTTCTATTGCTTTAATATATCAATGAAACATAAAACTGCACTTATCATATTCTAAGTCTCTTGTAGTCTCTTCTTGTGTCCAGTGGCACTTGATATGCAATGAAATAGTTTGTTCCAGATGTGCAGCATGTATTGAAAATGTTTTAAAACAACTACACAGTGGCTAATATTGTTTGAAATGCTGTGAAGTCATTCAAAGTGTCATGAAATTGTTTGAAGTTGTTTGAAGTCATCTGAAATAGTGCAAAATAAATTGAAAAGTGTTTGAAGTTGATTTCGTGGCATTTGTAGTGATTTGGAGTGCATGTCATAATGTGTAGATATGGTTAGATCCTTCTCCAGACCTTAGCATGCACAGTGGACCTATTAATGTGTCACAGTTTATAAATGTATGGTTGCTCTCCTTACTTTGCAGTTACAGGATCGCATCCACTAATCCCACTCAATATCTCTGAAGCAACATACTTGCAACCACCTCCCAATTCTATCTTATTGACAACCGATCTCATAGCTCAATGAGCCATAGCATTACAAAAATGGTCAAATGACCTCATAGTTTTATATTCAAAGGTCTATTCCTCTCAACTTGAACCTGTGAAACCCTCAAATTCATTCACAAACAAAGGATGTGCAACTACAACTTCATGAAAGGGGATTTAGTGCTACTTCAAAACATGCAAATTGAGAAATCCCTTAATTGCAAGATGAAACCATGATATATCGGCCCTCTCATCATCACTGAATGAAACCATGGAGGAGCTTATATCCTCTGTGAACTTGATGGATCAGTACTACATCGACCTGTAGCTGCCTTCCAATTGCTACCATATCTCACTTGAAAATCCATTGCCCTTCCACAAAACTTCCTCAATATCGACTCTGAACATCTCAAACAACTTCAAACAACTTCGAACCTAAATGAAGATATTTCCAAAGACTTTCTGGACCTTGAAAACAAATAATAATTCTTTTTTTTCTTTGTTCATGATTACTTACAAAAGACTTCGATTGCTGTTAGTGTATGATACAAGTCATGATGATAGGCCCATGGTGTGTTCCAGGGTCTGGGAAGGGTTCCAAACATATCGACATTTTACAATTCATGATTCCAACCCCTATGAATACCATGAATCGATTTTAAACCTATTTCAAACTATTTTGGATGACTTTGAATGACTTCACGACACTTCAAACAGTTTTAAACAACTTTGCACCACTTCAAATGATGTTGGCAACCATATATCTATCCCCAAACCCTTTCGATACACATGGCACATCTGGTACAAGCTATTGCACTGCATATCGAGCACCACTGGACACAAGGAGACACAACAAAAGACTTAGGATGTGATAATGGCAGTTTTGGGTTTCAATGATATATTGAAACAATAGGATAAGCACTTTTACTATACTGGGACAATGTACATGTCAATTATTATTGTTTCTCATTTGTTTTATGTTTTACAAGAAGTTCTTTATTGCTGTGCATACTGCCTCATGTTCTCCACATGTTATATTTCCTTTTTAGTACTATCTCTTCAAAATGTGTATAGACCTGTACTAGTTACTTTGAACAACAGAGAAGAAGTTACCCTCTCCATTATCGTTTGATTCAAGAGCTGTCCTCTTGAGTCCAATCTCGCCTCATATCTCTAAGTTCTGCAAAATATTGCAAACTTCTTTGAACTTTCATATTTGCCCCTCGACTTATCACATATCACATATCATCTCTCGAAAACACTTCTAACTCCCTATATCTGTTCTTCGATATACCTCGACACCAGTCCAACTCCTTCAAAACTCCTCAAACCTCTTTGAACCCCTTCAAACCTTCTTCAAACTACTTCAGACATCTTTGAACCTATTTCGAACAACTTTCAAACATCTTTGTACACTCCTACTGACTATTTGCAACACGACGTACCATTCCACATCTCTAACCACAACCTTTGGGTATCAGCAGTGACATTTAGTACCAACTCGCACCCTTCCTCTAGCCTGTGTTATACTTCTTAGGCCTTTTAACAGGTTTTTGTTAGGTTTCCATCAAAATAGAGATGTCCACACCCCACATTCACCAACAGAATGGGTGTGCAGAGCGTGCCATAAAGGCAATAATGGAAAAGTCACAAACCCTGCAATTTACTGCATGTCTACCACAATCATGGTGGGAATTTTGCATTGAACATGCAACACACCTATACAACTGAACCCCGATAAGGCGCCTGAAATGGCTGACACCAGTTGAGGACCTGACAAAGGTCCACCCAGATCTAAACAATCTGAAGGTTTTTGGTTGTGGTGCTTACATCTATCTACCCAAGGGGAAGCATCCAAGGGGAAGCATCCAAACACATTAGCTCCTCGATCGGAGTTAATGACATACCTTGGATTAGAAGATGGCATTAAAGCATATCGTTTCATGTGACCTAGTGGCGCAATATTCATTGGTGCTATGGCACTATTTGATAAAACATTGTTCCCATACTGTCCTGGAGCTAAAACTCCTGCCAATACAGACCTTGGTAATTTTCCACCTCCAGAACCAGAAGATGATGACCACTCATCTGGAATGGATGGCGATGATTCTATACTGCCACAAGATCCACCCCTTCCTCCATCATCAGAAAATGATGATAATGATGTACCAAGTGAGCAAAAGGCACATGACGATGTGACTGATGCTCCTCCTCCACTGCCTCCAGTAATCACTGAGGACTTTCATCCAAGATGTGATGATCAACAGGAATGGCAGCAATTGCCCCATCGATCAGGCAGGCAGAGGGAACATCCCAAACCATCCTGGAAATACCTATGGAGAGAAGTGACTCCCCTCTGACATAGAGAGAGACATTGCATGCGATCGATATTGGAAGAGATCTGTGGGTCAAGATTCGGATCATAACCGAACACGACCACAATCTCAACAGAAAGAACCAGTTTCTGGACCGAGTTTGGCACCCCATGAGAGTGTGCCTGATTCCAATGATCAAGAACATGATCACCCAATGGGGGAACTGGACAAAGCAGGTTATATTAAAAAGATAACCAAGGAAGGAGGAGATAAGCTTATTCACTAGCTGTTGTCAAAAGCAGTCAAACCATTGAGCAAAATAAGCCAAGTTCCAAACCAATTTCATGATATTGTGTGCCTACCATGGCAGCAGCAACATGAGTGGAAACAAGCTTGTCATGAAGAATTAGAGGCTCTTCATAAGCGACAAGTCTATGACATCATTGATCTTCCACATGATCGAAAAATGATCAAAAATAGATGGGTTTTCTCCATAAAATCGGATGGAAGAAAACGAGCCAGACTTGTGGCCAAAGGCTTTTCACAAGTCGAAGGCATTGACTTTGATGAGATTTTCTTACCGGTAGTCTGCTATGAGACCGTATGCCTCATGTTTGCCCTTGCATCTCCAGAGGGCATGTATATGACTGGCCTAGATGTAAAAACTGCATTTTTATATGGCAAACTAGATGAGGAGATCTATATGGATCAACCTGAGGGTTTCAGACTTGAGGGAAAAGAGCGCAAAGTAATGCGCTTACGCTGAGCATTGTATGGCCTTAAACAAGCCTCACTTGCATGGTGGAAAGAGCTAGAGGCATTCATGTGCACCATTGGGTTTGTGCATGCCAGCTCTGATGCCAGCATTTTCATACACAAGGATCCTAAGACAGGCAGCATTGTTATTGCACTCATCTATGTTGATGATGGCTTGTTTATGGGGAAGAACAAGAAACTTGTGGATGAAAAGAAGAATGCTTGTCTGAAGCATTGGGAGTGCCATAGTACTGAAAAAGTCATGGAATTCTTAGGCATGCGCATCACCCAGACTGCCAGCAAAGTCAAACTCGATCAAGCTGAATATCTCGCCAAAGTGCTTGAGAGATTCGATATGACAAATGCCAAAGTGATTCCCACTCCACTCCCGACTGGTTACAGACTGTCAGAAAACACAGCAATGCCCAACGTGGAACTTAGATCAAAATATCAGTCTGTGATCAGATCTTTATTGTATCTGATGCTTGGAATGTGACCTGACATCGCTTATGTGGTAATCAAGATGTCGCAATTCTCAGCTAATCCTAGCCAAGAACATCTAGACAAAGCGATGTACATCATGCGCTATCTGGTGGGAACCCAGAAATATAACATTGTCTACAATGGCGAGAAGTCCAAGGGGCTACAGGCCTTCACAGATTCTGATTGGGCAGCTAACACTGTCAAATGCCAATCTACAATGGGTTACTTTGCTACTCTAGTGAGTGGCATTGTGTGCTGGCAGTCCCGTTTACAAAAAACTGTAGCACTGTCATCCACAGAAGCCAAATATATGGCTCTCTCCAACACTTGTTGACAGATAGTGTGGATAGAGTCCTTATTCCAGGAACTTGGATATATACTGAAATGCATACCAATCTGCACTGACAATCAGGGATCCATCTTTATCGGATCAAATCCAGTTCAAGAAAGAAGGACAAAACATATAGACATTACCACTATACCTGCGAATGCATAGAAAATGACAAAGTCACAGTCGTTTTCATTCCTGGAAGTAATAATCTGGCTGACATGTTCACAAAGAACCTTGGCGCCATCTTATTCAGGAAATTTAGAGACTCTCTTGGAATTACTTTCGAGATTCAAACTTAGCTGCTTAGAGCGCTGTACAGTTTGAGGGGGGGTGTTGAAATTAAATTCCGATGCATACATGAGGCAATGCATGCAGCACACACATGCTACTGCACTTACTGCGCATACATGTGGTAAACACATTCCTGAGTCATGTGACATCCTTACTATTATGTATATAAGGAGAACCTGTACCATAGTAGATATACAGTGTTCTTACCTCTGCTAAACCCTAGCTCTAAGACTAACTAAACCCCAGGTAGGTTATAAGGAATGTGTTGTCTCTTCCTCTGTGCAGCATATGTAGTCTGCTCCAACACAACTCCCTGTCTGTCAAGTCCTGCAACAGGATGAACTAATGAAGAAACACAAATGAGGATGACACTTACTGGATTGGCAGGTAGGTGAGCTGGTTGTGGGCCAATGCATAGTAGTATGGGATATTGGTCATGTTTCCAGACTGCAAAGTCATCATAATGTCAATTGGGATAGACAAGACATGGGAGTGGATAGAGAAATGGGAGCAGCCAGGATATGAGAGCAGCCAAGACACAGCAGTGGCCAGAGACATGGCAGCAGCCCTTAACTTCAACCTGATTTGAAACAAATGAAGCTTACCCCTCCATCCGCATTATGGACATCAAGTTCCAACCTCTGGCAATAGGCATTCATTACCTGATGAGTGGTGGAAATCATAAAGTGGGGCACTAAATAGTGGTGCCCATCATCAGCTCGGATAGGGATGTAGCCATCTAGAACATTGCCTTGCCTTTGCTGCTGGTCACTCATTGTGGATGGATCAATGTAACAGAGGTTATCATGTTATTTTATGCATCTAATCTCTGAATTGGATGTTATTTATTTGACCTTGATAAACACATGTTGATAATACTCAACCTGGAAACCAAACAAAAACCTGTTAAAAGGCCTAAGAAGTGTAACACAGGCTAGAGGAAGGGTGCGAGTTGGTACTAAATATCACTGCTGTTATCCAAAGGTTGTAGTTAGAGGTGTGAAATGGAGAGACATGTTGCGAATAGTTTTTTAGGAGCATATAAAACAAATGAGAAATGATGATAAATGAAATGTACAGTGTTGCAGTATAGTAAGAGTACTCATCCTATTGTTTCAATATATCATTGAAAGGCCAAAACACTGCAATCGAGTCCTAAAATCGAGTCTCCTCATATCTGGTAGTGCTCGATATGCAATGCAGTAGCTTACACCGGATGTGTTGCATGTATTGAAAGGGTGTTGGGATAGCCATATGGTGGCCGATGTCGTTCAAAGGGGTGCAAAGTTATTCGAAGTCGTTCAAAATGTCGCAAAGTCATTCAAAGTCATTTGAAATTGTTCAAAGTTGTTCAAAGTCAATTTCATGGGGTTTGTAGGGGTTGGGATCATGAGTTGTAATGTGTCGATACATTTGGGACTCTTTCCAGACCCTAGAGTGCACAGTGGACCTATCAATGTGATGTGTTGTATCAATGTGATGTGTTGATTTTCATTGTTCCACTTGCATTGACTTTCAAGCACACCCCATCACACCTGTCCCCATTCCCATCCCCACTCTGACTCATCTCAACATGAACATTACAGCTCAACAAATGCTCATCCACATCAGCCAAATTGAGAAGGCCATCTGAAATGGCCTACAAACCTGGAATATCAAGGCCATCATGAGGGAACAAAAATGGGCACTTGTAAGTAAAATACTATCAGGATGACAATGGGACTAATATACTGTAGAACACATTATTTTCATGGCAATGACAGAATCTCAGAGAGAACTTGAAAGTGGCATTCAGTGCCGAGTCATTCCTGTGAAGTTTTATGGTTGCATGGGAAAGTTCTTATGAAATGGGTGATGAGGTTCTCATGGAAGGTCAGCTGTGTGCAATGGAGAAATTTGATGAGAAATATGGGATTGCAGGAATGGTAGGGGTTTTGGCATTGGAAGTGGGAGTGGGAGGTGGAGCAGCCACTGGTCCTTCAACATCAGGAACAGGACCACAAGGAACAGGAGTGTTAAAAAAAGGTGCAGGAGCAGCAGGTCCAAACTCAAGAGCAGCAGGTGGAGGTGTGGAAGAGGGAGCTCAAGGAGGGATGGGAGCAGGATGAGGGATGGAAGTCCAGAGAAAAAAGGTACCTAAGATGACAGGTAATAGACATGAGTTCTTGTGCAGGAATAAGAGTAAACTAGTGGGATATTTCAAATGATGCTTTATAGGCTGATCGGACATTGAATCACGCGAGTGTGGGTAGAAACAAATCATCATCAACCCACAACTGAGAGTTGATGATGATAAGATATTGCTATAGAATGAGGGATGAGAGTGGAATGGGAATGGGATGAGGGACAGGAACAGCACAAGGGATAGGAGCAGCACAAGGGATTGGGGTGGGATAAGGGATGGGAGCAGCACAATGTATTGGAGTGGGAGCAGGAGCAGATGAGTCAGTGCTCCACTGGGTTGTCTGCACTGGGCACAGCAGTGTCATCTGCATTATGTCAGCCAGTGCATTTGCACATGCGAGAAGGTGTAGGGCTATTCAAATCATCAGGATATTGTGCAGGAGACACACTACCATCATGTAGCTTGATTCTTTTGAACCTGAATGCCCTCTCAGGGCCCTGTGCCATTTGCCACTGCAGAATGTGGTCGAAGAAGTTTTCTATGACACTCTTTTGCATGTTCCATGGGTCTCTCCATTTGAACTTGGCTGGGAGATATTCAAGATTGATGAATGTCAATGTGTGCTCAGCAATTGCTGTAAATGGGACATGGTGAGTATGACTATTGTTCACTAGTGCTGCATGTAGATAAGTAACAGCTCATTGAAAGAAGTGATCATACTGTAATGCTGCCCAACATACAACTTAAACCATTCCTCCAGTTCTGTTTTCTTGTATAGTGAGCCTTTCCATGGTGAGGGTAGGATGGGGAACCTATTGCTAGTCATCTCAAGTCAGATTTGTGTTGAGTCACCATGCACTGCAGACTTCAAAGCAATGTCTGATGCACATAAAGCCTTGATATAGCCCATGAAGTGGCACTTGAGCTCTTTGATCTTATTATTATATGTGTCTATGAAGGATTGTGCAGGGGTGGCCATCAACGATGAAACATTTTCATGACTGTGATCAGGAGTGGGATCAGCAACAGCAGCAGAAGATTTTTACTCATGCATCAATGACCATCAAACCATCAGGTGCAG
This sequence comes from Tricholoma bakamatsutake, assembly GCA_029959215.1. Lineage (NCBI taxonomy): Eukaryota > Fungi > Basidiomycota > Agaricomycetes > Agaricales > Tricholomataceae > Tricholoma > Tricholoma bakamatsutake. The sequence goes on from CP114860.1 coordinate 760,514, forward strand.
TATAGGCAGTGAATGTCACAGACAGCACCCCCATTTCTAGCCACTGTTGTCATGCTGTCTCCTCCACATGCTTAACCAGGTTCTTCTCTGCTTGAATGTAAAATGTCAATAACATCATTGGGAGCAGGCCCAGCAATGGGTTAACATACATTCACTTGGTTTTCTTTAAATAACCTTCCCCCTCCATTTTCTCTTAAGCACTGCTTTGTCCTTGGCAGTCATGCTTTCAAAAATCCTCTTGATGGCTGGCAGTCAGTTCTGGAACCATCCAGGTGTACTTATGGACACATCCTCAACACCTAAGATATCTCTGATCTCTTTCCAAACTCAGTCCTGGTGTAAGTTCCAGATCACTTCTGATCACTTCACTTTGAAGTTGTTTGACTTCCTTGAGGAGCCTTTTGTCATTCGCCAGTTGTTTGAAAGCCAGTTTGTTAGTTCCTGGCAATGTGATCAATAATAGAACATTGAATGGGATGATAGCCCACCTTGGCATGCATGTGACTCTCCTCTGAATCTATTGGGGTCATCTCAATTGATGCCCAGTAATTAAAGATGGTGGGGAGTATGTCAGTCTTGAGTATTTGCAATCAGGCAGGTTTTGATTCCTGCAATTGGAATGCATCTTTATAAGTCTCAATGATCTTCTGCTCTTTGACCATATATCAGCTCCCCTTCCAGTTCTGCAGTCCTTGGTCATAACTGGCTGAAGCAATACAATTGGTTGATTGACTGGTCTTCTGGCCAAATAACTTTCTGCTCCACAGATCAGAGATTTAACACCCCTGACATCTTCCAACCCTCTGACTTCTGAGTCACCTTTGAATCTTCCAGTGGAAACCCACTTACCTCCTGAAATCTTCTTCATCAATGCTGCTGCTTACATGGGCCCTAGCAAACCTCCTGGAGCTATTGCTTTTCAGATAATCTTTTCCCTGGAAGGCCTCACAACCAAATCCTTGGCTGTCACCAGAAATCCAGTGGATTTTTCAGATATCCCTGAAAAGTACCATGAATTCACTGATGTCTTCAACCAATAGAATGCAGACACCCTTCCTCCATGACCCAAAGATTGAGACAGAAGATAATGTGTTCCACCCTCCAGGCTCCATGTACTTGCTGAACTGGAAGCCTTGCAAGTGTTCATTGAAGAGAATGGTTGTTCCAGCTTCATCTGACCCTCTAAATCAGCTCATGGTGCTCCTATACTCTTTGTCAAGAAAAAGGATGGCATACAAATTTGGGACTAGGCATGGACTAGGAAGCAAAATTTTAATCACTGGTAGGGTGTAAACCTTCAAGCTTACTACAGTTCCCATAATGTGTATATATACTATCTGGTAGTCAACAATACAACTGTTGATTATAATGCCTTTTGGTGTAACGGTTTGGATGCAGATAGTCTGACCCTTGTACACTTAGTAATGAGCTAACAGAGGGAAATCCAAAGTTAAGATTATACTACATAATACAGACACTTCAGCTGCACCTATCAGAGGGGAATCAAAAGAGAAAGCTTTAAGGACCCATCTGTCAATGCCCAGTATATGTGATAGACCCAAAAATCAAATAATAGGCTCAAAATAGGAAAAAGGTGGAAATAGGCAGATCAAGCTACAGAGTGACATCACCTTGATAGGTAAGCAGCCAGAAGGGGTCCCACCTTTAAGAATATAACTGTCAACATGTACCAACATGGAAAAAACCGAAAAATAATCATAAAATAAGAATAAATCATAGAAAATCATAGAAAAGGCAGAATAGGGTGAAACAAAATATATAAAAATATGGGGCAAATGCAGAAAATTGCCCAGCCTGGGGCACCTTTCTTTCCCCTTACACTATATTCCCAGCTGCCTACTGCTGATGCCAATGCCAATGCCAATGCCTGTGTCACTGTACATGTACAATGTCTATACAACTTACATGTTCAATCATCTACTGTACTGTAATGTACTGTACTGTCCATGAAGCTATCCAATAGTGCATTCATTGGTCACTATAGTAGGTACATAACATGTAGAGCATTCAACAACATCCACTAAACCCATATCACTTGATACAATGTATACATTTGATAGACCATATCATTCGATACATTGCAGCTTACCTATGTGGGAGTTGCTATTTATAGATTTATTTACAACACAGTTCCAAGCTCAGCAGATTACCTGAACTGATGATAGGTCCATTGCATGCTCTAAGGTCTGGGAATCTTTCCAATCATTGATGATACTCAACCCAGAAACCCAAACAAAACCTACTAAATGGCTTCAGATGGTATAACATGAGTCAGAGGAAGGGTGCGAGTTGGTACTAAATATCACCACTGAGACCAATATGATGTGTTTAGCAATGTAAAATAATAAGAAATATTGCAAATAGTTTTTATAAGTGTTCAAAGGTGTTCAAAATAGTCTGAAAGAGGTTTGAAGATGTGCAAAATAGTTTGAAGTAGGCTCGAAGAAGTTCAAAGAGGTTTGAAGTCATGTGACATAGTCCAAATAAGTTCAAAGAATATTGAAGAGTGAGTTTAATGAATGTGAGGTGTTTGTCAAATGGCGATAGGTGATGGGCGATAACACAAGAAGCAAATATGATAGTTTTGAAGAAGTTTGCGATACTTCACAGAACTTAGAGATATGATGCAAACTAAACTCAAGAGAATGGCTCTTAAGTCAGATAATAAGAGTGAGGGTAACTTGTGCTGTTCCCCATTGTTATATTCTATTCTTCTAACTAACTAATACAAGTCTATATACAAAATGAAGAGATAGTACTAAAAAGGAAATAAGAACATATGTAAAACATGAGGCAAATATATCAAACAATGAGGACTTGTATATCATGAAACAAATGAGAAATAATAAATGATGAAACATATAGTGTTCCCATATAGTAAAAGTACTTCAATGAAACACAAAAATGCACTTATCGCATTCTAACTCCCTTGTACTCTCTGATCGTGTCCAGTAGTGCTCGATATGTGATGAATTGGGTTGTTCCAGATGTGCAACATATATTGAAAGTGTTTCAAGACAGCTATATGGCAGCCGACATCATTTGAAGTGCTGCGAAGTAGTTCAAAGTGTTGTGAAATAGTTTGAAAGCATTTGAAGTTGTCCAAAATAGTGCGAAATTGTGCGAAAATGGTTTGAAGTCAATTTCGTGACATTCGTAGCAATTCGGAGTATATGTCATAATGTCTCCATATGAGTGGAAATGTTTTCCAGACCTTATAGCACACAGTGGACCTATCATCATATCGACACATTATCAAAGATGCTCCAAAATGCTACTAACACCACAAAATTGATTTTGAAACCTTTTCAAACTATTTTGGATGACTTCAAATGACTTTAAATGATTTCAAATGATTTCATAACAATTTGAATGCTTTCGAACAACTTTGCATGACTTCAAACAACATCAGCCACCATATCTGGAATAAACCATTTTGTTGCATATCGAGCACTACTGGACACAAGGAGAGACAACAAAAGATCTAGAATGTGATAAGTGCAGTTTTGTGTTTCAATGATATATTGAAGCAATAGAATAAGTACTTTTACTATACTGGGACAATGTACATTTCATTTATTATCATTTCTCATTTGTTTTATATTTTACAATACCTTTATTTGCTGTGCATACTGCCTCATGTTTTCCACATGTTATTGTTTCCTTTTTAGTACTATCTCTTCAAACTGTATATAGATTTGTATTAGTTACTTAGAAGGATAGTGAAGGGAACAGAAAAGAAGTTACCCTCTCCCTATTGTTTAATTTAAGAGCAATTCTCTTGAGTCCTAGCCTTTCATTGTATCTCTAAATTCTGCAAAATATCACAAACTTCCTCGAACTTTCATATTTGCCTTTGACTTATCACATATCACTTATCGTCCCTTGAAAACACTTCCCATTTGCTATACTCATTCCTCGATATACCTCAAACCACTTTGAACATCTCCAACCTTCCTAGAAACTACTTTGAACCTTCTTCAAACTATTTTGCACATCTTCAAACATCTTTTGAATGGCTTTCAAACCTTTTCATATGCTCCTAAAGATTATTTATAATGCAACTCACCATTTCACATCTCTAACTACAACTTTTGGGTATCAGCAGTGATATTTAGTACCAACTTGCACCCTGCCTCTAGCCTGTGTTATATTTCTTAGATCTTTTAACAGGTTTTTGTTAGGCTTCCAGGTCGAGCATTATCATTTTGAAGCCCACCACAAAGGGTTTCCAGATCATCTCATCATTTAACTTCCACTCCTTTCTACCACTCATTCACCTAAAGGGGCTCAATGATTTCAGTTTCGCATTGAACTCATTTTGCCTCCAACTCTCCTGAACAACCAGGAGATCTCGATAGAGTATCTCACCCCTCAATAATATTATTTTGCAATCTTTCCCCTTTCACGCTCATGACTTCGCTACCATCTTCCACTTTGAAAACATATGAAACACAATATCACACAAATTTTGACCTTGCAACCTCTGAAATCCACCTTGAACATGTTGACATCCTTTATGCCAGCTCGCAGTCATTCAACATCTCCGAAATTCAATTTGAAATGGCCTAGAGAACTCCCAAAGTATTTCGAAGAGCTCAAATTATCTGTTTGTAACTTGAGTATTACAGATCATGACTTAAAGAAGAAACATGCTTGCAGATACATCGACATCAATTCTTATAATCTCTGGAAATCACTTTCAGAGTACCAGCCCAGCACCTCATTTAATAATTTTGCATCGCAGTATACAAGTTCTATCCCAAATCAGAAGACAAACAAAAATACAGCATTTTGGATATGGATACACTCGTTGGCAAACAGCTTCACACTGGTATTTTTAATGCAAATGATCTAGGAGTTTATTATAGATTATTCTACAATGTTATGAACTTCCTTCACTCGAAACATAGACTTTCGGAAACCAAACCAAGTTGAGCTTTTGCTCAAGGCTTTCAAATGGACTTATGGAATCGAATTGCAGATCGTCTTGAAGTAAAGTTCCCTGATCATTATCCCGATGATGCATACACACTGAATGACATCCACAACACCACAAAATTTGTTATAGCATCCTCGAACTTGTACTCCAGACCCAGCAATCGATTTCAACCTCAAATTCATTGCAGTATAGCACATCGATCGACTTCAAAAATGCTTCACACATTTTTGAACAGTTTCCATCCAACCTTGCATTGGTTCTCACAGCTTCGAATTTGACCAGATCAGTACCCAAAGTTTCTGTTCCAACCTTGTTCCTTACCGACACAGCACTTTCAACTACATCAAACCAAGTGTCTGATGGTATCCCTCACAACTCAAACAATTCAGATGACTTCGAAGCTTGTATCACAGCACTCGAACAGGAACTAGCCCTCAAAAAAGAGTTTGCACTCAAACAAGAAATTTTTGCACTTTAAAATTGTCACATCGTGCCTCCTGGTCCTCATTGCATCATCCCAGCTTTGTTGCACAAGTCTATGCAAGTTTCATCATCTTCACCTTCAGTAATTCCAGCCCAGTCCACTTCAATAGTTGCACCTTTATCAGTTTCGAGCCCAATCTTGCCTCTGAAATCCTTGTCATATTTATCCCCATCATCACACACTTTGACCTCAACTTTCAGTTTGCCACTCCCAATATTTTCATCCTTGATCTCATCATCTGCGCCATCTTTCAATTCATCATCTATTCTGATATCGCCATCTTTCGATTCATCATCTATTCTGATATCGCCTTCGCCATATATTTCATCACCAGATTCATATTCACATTTGCCTTCTAAGTCCAAAATACTGTTCAAAGTTCCCTATCGACCATATATCCATACTTACAACCTCGAAATCCATCTACCCCTCATTGCCAAAATCTCTATTACATCCATTGCTGATATATATCTTCTTGACCTCATTTTTGATCCCTCAGTTTCTCACTCGATTTTGATTCAACCAGTCCTTCAACTCGATTATTATGATCATGGTTAGTATCATCAACATTGATCAAATTCACATATTTTCTTTTTCTTTTTCACATTTTGACTTCATTCTATTTATCAAAAACATATTACTATGCTTGACATTCTTTGAAATAGCTTTGACACCTTTTGCTTCTATTCACCCATCTCAACCCCAATTTCAATATCGCTCAAAAATATTCTATGCTCAATTTCCTTTCACTGAATCTCTTTGATATCAACTCCGATGATAGGTTCATTGCATGTTTTAAGGTCTGGAGAATGCTTCCAATTATATCAAGACATTATGACAGATACTCAGAATCACTACAAATGACATGAAATTGACTTCAAACCCTTTTCGAACAACTTTGCATAATTTTGAATCATTTTGCAACATTTTGAACACTTTCGAAGAGCTTCGCACCACTTCGAATGACATAGGCCACCATATAGCTGTTCTGAAACCCTTTTGATATATGCTGCACAGCCAGAGTGAGCTATTTCATTGCATATCGAGCACTACCAGACATGAGGAGAGACAACAAAAGATCTAGAATGTGATAGTGCAGTTTTGTGTTTCAATGATATGTTGAAGCAATAGGACAAGTACTTTTACTATACTGGAACAATGTATGTTTAATTTATTATCATTTCTCATTTGTTTTATGTTTTACAATACCTTTATTTGCTGTGCATACTGCCTCATGTTTTCCACATGTTATTGTTTCCTTTTTAGTACTATCTCTTCAAATTGTATATAGACTTGTATTAGTTACTTAGAAGGATAGCAAAGGGAACAGAAAAAAAGTTACCCTCTCCCTATTGTTTGATTTAAGAGCAATTCTCTTGAGTTCTAGCCTCACATTGTATCTCTAAATTCTGCAAAATATCATGGACTTCCTTGAACTTTCATATTTGCCTTTGACTTATCACATATCACCTATTGTCCCTCAAAAAACACTTCCCATTTGCTATACTCATTCCTTGATATACCTCAAACCACTTCAAACATCTCTGATCTTCCTTGAAACTACTTCGAACCTTCTTTGAACTATTTTGCACATCTTTGAACATATTTCGAACATCTTTCGAGCCTTTTTGTATGCTCCTAAAGATTATTCATAACACAATCTCATCATTTTGCATCTCTAACTACAACTTTTGGGTATCAGTAGTGATATTTAGTACCAACTCGCACTCTTCCTCTGACTCGTGTTATATGATCCGAAGCCATTTAGTAGGTTTTGTTTGGGTTTCAGGGTTGAGTATTATCACCGCTGTATATTGGTTTCACTGTAATCTGCAAAAGTGACATCACCTCTTCACCCTCCATCCACATTAGAGTATCTACTTGGCCCCATTGCCTTGCCCTCGCCCCAGTTCTTGCTCCTCAAATGTCATGCCCTGGGCAATCGCTCTCTCTGAGGACTGGTTCATCAAACTGTTTAGGATTGCAGGACCTGCTTTGACCTCTTCTTTCTTTTTCCTGGTATGATTGCTGTTTGCTTGTGTTATATGGCTATTAAGAGCCTGGCCATGAAATGGTAGGCACAGGTTGGACAGAGTGAGTGTAGTGTTCTGCTATTCTTGTGGCTTCATTCCAAATGTGCCTCCATAATTTTTGGTAGTCCTTTGTGTTGCAGGCAGTTGTGTAGTTGTGCATGTATATATGCCCAATCCATATAAAATTTGGTCTTGGAGTGTGTCTATAGGTGCTTTCGTGAGTCAGAGTTCTTTACAAGATCGCGTATTCACATTTGATTTTCCCTGAGTGCAGATGTCCTGTTTTGATCACAAAGTTAACTAGGCCTTTGACTCCTTTCTCCATGCTCAGCAGAGCTGTGAAGTCCCTTGAGTTTCTTCTCATCTGGTGGTCCAGCTCGTGTCATTCTCTGTTATAGGCTTCACATTTGAAAAGAAAGTAATTTATGGTTTCTTTCACTGGTGTTCCCTGCCCCTGGCATGCTGGGCAGTGATCGAGGACCACAATTTGTTGCATAGCTCACCCAAGAGCTGTACCCCCTGCTGGGAATCAAACTCCTTGCCTCAACCACCTACCACCCACAGACAGATGGACAGACAGAGTGAGTAGACCAAGAACTGGAGCAGTACATCTGTATCTTCATCAGTGAGTAACAGGACAATTGGAAAGATCTCCTCCCCATGGCTGAGTTTGGATACAACAATCATGTCCACTCTTCCACCCAACAAACTCCCTTCCTCCTCAACACAGGGCAGCACCCACACATGGGCTTCAAGCCTTGGCAAGCACCCTCACACTTGAAGATGATGAACGAGTTTACAGAGTGGATGAAGGACAACTTGGAGGAGGTGAAGTCAGCTTTGCCTAAGGAGAAGGATGACATGGCACACTTCTACAACCAGTGTCACTCATCCAAAGGTTGGTGATCATGTCTATCTTGACTCTAGTGACATTTCCATTATGCATCCATCCAAGAAATTTACCCACCACTTTCTTGGACCATTCCTTATCACTAGATGCATCGGGTCGCATGCCTACCATTTATGGCTACCACAGTCAATGTCTAGGCTCCACCCTGTCTTACATGTCATGAAACTGCTGCCTGCTCCCATGTATCCATTCCCTGGATGTGTAACACAACCTCCTCCACTACCTACAGTCGTTGAAGGTGAACCTCGTACAAGGTCAAGTCCATCTTAGACAGCCACTTACATTGAGGTAAACTTGAATACCTGGTGCACTGAAAGCTTATGGGTATGAGGAGAACTCCTGGGTTGCAGAGTCTGATGTGAATGCCCCATGACTGGTCAGGGAGCTCCACTGGTGACATTCCTCTGTGCATCCAAGCATCTGACTTTGGGCAAATATAGTTTTGAATGCATCAGGGTGATGCATCATAGAAGGGAGGTAATGTAAGGGGAAAGGAAGACATCCCAGCTGTCTAAACAATTTTTTGCATTTATCCCATATTTTTTATATTTTATTTCACTCTATTCTGCCTTTTCTATGATTTTCTATGATTTTATTCCTATTTTATGACTATATTTCAGCTTTTTCCATGTTGGTACATGTTGACAGTTCTATTCTTAGAGGCAGGACCCCTTCTGGATGTCAACACATCAAGGTGACATCATCTCACAGCTTGATCCATCTATTTCCACCTTTTTGCTATTTTTAGCTTACTATTTGATTTTTGGCTCTATCACATATACTGGGCATTGACAGATGGGTCCTTAGAGTTTTCTCTTTGGATTGCCCTCTGTTAGGTGCACCTGAAGTGTTTGTAACATGTAGTATAATGTTAACTTTGGATTCCCCTCTGTTAGCTCACTATTAAGTGAGGCTTTGTGGTTGCCCTTACACTGCCTACCACTTCATTAAAAAACCCCTCCAAGCAATGCTCAATCAGAGTTGCAGGGATGGATGATTTCATGGACCAATTCATACAAAAATGAGAGGCTACATCTGCAACACCCATCTTGGCTGTGGCTCAGGTGGTTGACCCACTTGAAAAATTTAATCGATATTTTTCTTGCCAATGTGATGTCTGAACAGTTTGCACTGATCTGGTTGCTTGGTGGGGAGTAAGTTGACAATTTCCATTTCTCATCTGCTGTTTCTTATTCCTCAACAGCATCAAGTCTCAGAATACCCAGTTATGTGCTTGATTGCACATGTCTTTGCAGCAATACCTGGCTCATCTTGTCTTGTTGAGTGAGCATTTTCACTCTCAGCCCAAGCAGATTCAGCACATTGTGGAAACATGGAGAAGAAAAAATTTGGTGGGTTACAATGGCTACAGAGCATATACAGATGGCAGGCTTGAAGTACAGACAGATGTTTGGGTTGCTTTAGATGCAGAGTTTGACTGTTGGAGTGAGGATGATGACTAGCTATGCATGTGGACTTTTTTTCTTGAAAAAAACTTTTTTGGGCAGGTCAGACCCAGTCGGACCCAGTCCAGACCTGGTCCAGACCCTGCAGGTTCAGGTCCAAATCTGCCAAAATTTGCTTGGACCAGGACCAGACCAGACCTTGGACAGTGTACTAATGATCCTGTCTCTAATCCTTAAGTATGATCTTTTACCCTGTGAAGAGGTAAGTGTCAGGCTGAAAACACAAGAGATATATATACTTATGTAAACCTGTACCCCATTACCTTATCTCCTGTGCAACCATGTTGACATGTTCTCTATCAGACACCAGAGGGTCATTTGGAACAATGTATGCCCCAATGAACTCTACATCACTATGCACTCTAAAGTTAGTTCGAAGAGAATTGTATAGTTCTTCTCCTGAGTCAAAAATCTGTGAATATTAATGTCACGGTTTGTAAGTATGCTTTAATCATTGATAGTCAGTGACTGACCTCCACACAGTCTTCGTCATCCTCACTGTTGAGTGGATGAACAGTCTCTGTGCATTGTTGGATGGAGGTTCATTCATCCCCAGATGTATCCCCTTGGGGCCAGATGTCCTTCTTGCCTACTGTGCATGCCTTGTCCTCCTTCTTCTGGGCTTCGCATACCCTCTGGGCTTTCTTGGTTTGCCTATCCCACTCTCGACAGCGGTCACAAGTCTTGTGTTTGGATTCCAGAAGCACACCATGTCTTGGAGCATTTTTTCATTGCAGGAAGAGTGCTGTCATCCTCCATTACAGTGTCTGAAATAGGTTATGTATTGGCACTACACACGCCAAAATGTTAGGCCATGTACACGTGATTTAAATTTTATAATATTTATGACATAATTTCGGTTTTTGGAAATGTCAGTGTGGGGCAGCTAAAATGTATTTTTTTGCTTCATTTTCAGGATGTTTGCGTTGAAACAGAGCGTTCACAGTAGCCATTTTTTCGCATCATTTTTAAGTTCATTTTTCAGTCCATTCTGATCATTCTTCTGCCAAAAATAAAGGCCGAAAATGAAGCCGAAAATGGCTACATGCAGTGAACAACGCTAATAATAGATCGGCGTGCACGCAGTTTCGGTTATATCCTGCTTAAATAAAACACTCGAGACTCGAGGTTATGACATTATTCGAATCCCTCCCTGCGCAAGTTAACAAACCAAACGAACCCTCGATCACAAGTTTGGGATGCGGGGGCATGTTACAACACATCGGGTTCCTTTCGGGTTCATCGAGAAAAGGCGGTGTTGGTCTGATGCTGCCCTCTAATCAGTATTGCTATGTACTAGTACGTAATATTATTGCCGAATTTGTTAGCATGTGGTCCTGAGAAACGTGGGTGACGTCCGGAATCAAGCATGATATTCATTTGCGAAAAGATACCTTGCACCAGCCCTGTCAGCATAGCCGAGAGAGAGTGGAGCAACATGAGCCGAAGGTGGGTTACAGGAATGGTGGTCGTGGCATTAAGTTATAGCAGTGTCTTGCGCTTGTAGTAAGTAGGTTAGGTTAATGGAAGAACACGCCGGCGCGGGCCGCGCCCGGTGTTCCGATTAGCGCTTGTATACTTAGCAGCCCTGTCCGGGTAATGTGAGGACCAGGTTCTCCTTTTGACCTGTTTTACCACCTGCGACGCCCTTTTCTAGATTCTCCATCTCTTATCATCATAGAATGCCGGCGCCAGCGGTTTACATTCTCGCTATCGTTGGGACCATCGCAGCGGGCATTGCATTCAAGGAGGTAAGTACCTCACATCTACCCACCATCGTCTTTCCTTATCTTACTCTGCGTTCAGTTTGTGTACGAACCCCATATCGCACCGAAGATCGAGCAATGGGCAGAGGAGTTTGTGGCAAAGCGCCAAGCTCGTCGGAGGCAAAGAGCTGGTGTTATACCTGTTGCTGTTTCAGGGTATGACCTCACTGATGAGAATGTATCTCGAAGGCGGAGTAAACGCTCTGATTCAGGGGATGAAGAGAATGAGGAAAGGCAGTCGATTGAACTTGAACACCTCATTGCAAAGGAGGTTCGAGAATGGCGATCAGAGGTGGACCGTAGTCAGGTTCACAAGCTCAGACACCGGAATAACGCCGTCCCCTCCAGCTCTCGATATGTCCTAGATGAGGTAAGTCTTTTTTTTTTTAAAAAAGATGACCCTTGTAAAGCAGAAATTTCACCGGTATTCTTGTAGTCCACCCATGAGATCCCGTTCATCCCCTTGAGTCCGACGCACATTATTTACGATTCAACCGAACCATCTACACCCACCTCCACCCTTCCCAGCAGAGGATCATCCATATCTGCTCGTGTTTCCTCACTCCACGAGGCGCCCTCTGAATTAACCCTCCGTTCTCCCCTCCCCGTCCATCCGGAGCTGCAAGCCCCGGGACTAAATTTTTCCATCAGTGTCGCGTCTACCAATTCCACACCTCCTAGTCCCACACCCGTAATCCACTCCCCTCGATCCATTCCTAGTCTTTCACAGTCTTATCCACAGGAGCTAGACTACGAACATGGTCTCGAGCTGTTATCTGCACCCTCGTCTCGTCCTGATACGCCCTTCTCATCCTTCTCCCAAGCTCTTTCGTCCAATGGGACACCCCAATCTAACTCATTATACTATTCCCTCTCCCCTCTGCGTGATGATGGTGCACCATCTCGTTCACTTTCGGATTTAGATTACTTGTCAGATCTGGAAGAGCCTCATCATGATGGGACGTCACCCCGCATTTCTGTCCTTTCCATTGACGATGGAGTACGAAGCGAGCTGTCCGACTCGAGCTGGGCTGGTGCGAGCGAGCGTAGCCGGCGGTACTAACTAAACCCACCATGCGCATACTTGCGAAATCTCAATATCTATAGGATAGATTGATTGGAACGGGCGCAAAAAAAAAAAGAAGAAAAAAAGTCTCAATCCTGCATTCTCACTATCGCAATCTGTGTTACTGTATTTTCATTTTTCCGCAAATTTCCAATACACACACGTACATTGCTAATTGACTTTTTTTTTTTTTTTTTTTTTTTTTTCCCCTCCCGACTCCTGCTCATCGAACTACTTATATATAAGTTTGTTTTTTGTATATTGTATTATAACTGGTCCTTCTGTTTGATCCTTCCCGTCGTTTCTCTTATCTCTCTGTATCTTCTTTTGGGTGTTTTACAGCTTGTTGTCCTGTCATTGTGACAGTTGAGAAAAACAGATGTCTGTAAGAGTCTACAGGCGCTCTACTTTCAAGCGATGTGCTGGAGAATATAATAGGAGTAGGAGGTCTCATATGTATAAGAATCTGCAACTGCTTCCGCATCGGATTTTTTACACAGTTAATTAACAAGCACTGCATTCGTTTAAGTACCTTATTTTGCTACAGATGGTTCCTGTGATTTTCCCCAGGAAAGAAGTGTCATTACGGGGTGATATTATCACTCTGCCTCTTGTGTAAAGCTGGGTCACCAATCTGCAGCATGAGAGTGTGATATATGGGTTCGAAGGGATCTCATTAAAAACAGATAGAATCCCCATATATATAATAAATCCATCCACCTAAGATCATAACTCAAATCCTTTATAGTTTACTCCAAACACCCCTACGCCACCGCCTCTTACCCTTCGGCAAACTCCCACTATCACTCCCTCCAACACCAACACCAACACCAACACCAACACCAACACCTCCAACACCCGCTATCCGTCTCAAAAGTGCCCAATCAACCGTCACACCCTCCATCTCACACGACTCCCGAAACGCAGGTTTACTAAGCATCATCCACGCCAGCTTCTGTTCAGGCGTAGGCGCGCCTGGGCGGTTCAGTTTAAACTCGGGTTCGCGGCCGTATCCCACTATCGCCACACGTATGAGTATCGAGCTATCAGAAACAGGATGAACTGAAAGTTAAGGTTAAGGGGAGAAGGGTTGGGGGGGGGGCGACGTACGCTGTAAGCCCGAAGACGGGTTTGATTCCGCCTGTTTCTCGACCTGTTAGGAAACGATGAGCCCGGCCAGGCCATTTTTGGCCGTTGGGCCCTGTGGAGTCCCAGTCGCTGTAGGAGTAGTAAGGGACTTCTTCGTGTTCGGGTTCGGATGGGAATGGAGAGGTGGTGGTGAGGAAGGAGGCGAGAGGGTGTGAGAATAGACTGGCTACTTCTGCTGCGTTGAGCATGGGCTAATGGAGACAAGGTATTTATTATGGATTGGAAAAGGGGGGTTTAGCAGATTGGGAAACGTACAGTCATGGTATGGTCGAGGATTAGGACGACTACACTAGGGGGGTTTGAACATGGTGTTGAATAGGGGAATTTTTTTTTTTTTTTTTTTTGGAGGGTCGTTATGGGGGATGGGAACTTACGGGGTAACGGCGATGTTGTTGGTTGCTACGAACGGTTCGAGGACACAGAGAAGTGGGACTTTTTCTGTATCCGGTGGAAGTCCAATCTACTAGAAATGCGATCAGGGCTGGACTTGAGGAGCAGAAAGGGGTGGAGTACCTCTTCGCATGCTTCTCGACGCTACACGAATAATGTTACGCATTCGACGGCAGCGTGTAAAGGAGACTCACAGCGGTATCCTCGAATGTTTTATCCTGCGGCTCTACCTTGCCACCTGGCAATGCTGTGTCTCCCGCATATGTTCTTAACGTCGCAGAACGCCTGTTGGAGACAAAGGTATCTCACAAAACGACCGCAGGGAGGCAGGCACACCTACCGGCTGAGCAAAACATACAAATCCCCTTTACGACCCACGAACAACGCTACAAGCACCGCAGCACATCTAGACCTCGGTAAGGGTACACGAGTTTCCGGACACTGGTAAGAAGCTAAATTCCATATGCACCTATGTACATAAACAGATTTCGAAGGTTTTGGAAGTGGATGTGAAGTAAGGTACGAACTGCTTTGACTCTTGAGATAGAGGAGGGATGGAGGCGTCTTGGAGATGAGGAAGTTGAGGACGGTGGTATTGGAGAAGATTCACAGGTTTTGCCATTGTACTTTGTGGCTTCTGGCCAACCGGGGGTTCGGCGGCACCGGCCCCGGGTACACAAGTATAAATATAGTAACAAGTATCTCAGTTTGTGTCTGTTTATTCATAAAACGAACTGCAGGCTTGCAACGAGGCGTCTTAAGCTGGAATCAAATGACTCGAAAGGACAGCCTTCTTGACTTCGATCAGGGTGATCGACATGGCCGCGTTCAAGCGCAGAATCAATGTTGCATCGATAATGGTCTGCTAATCCAAGGCTTGCATTGGCTCCGGGCTATATGGAAAATTCTTGAACGATGGCAGGCCTTGGGACACAACTCGGAAGAAAGGCAACTACGACATGCGTTATCTGACACCTGCGGACAACGTGTTTTCCTGTGAAATGCCTTGTTAGAGTGATAATCACCACACGCCATCATATTACAACGGACAAGCATCCTCCTGCCTCGACGGAACCTCCTGGCAGCACCTAGATAATGGGAATAATCCCGCAGCGTCCTTCCCATCCATCCTACCTACCTCCACCAACCAACCAACCGTCTCTCCTCTCTACCACTACTGCGTACCTTACCCACTCCTCGTCCTCTTTAGTCAACCAATGAGTTCTCCTGCCAAGTCCAGATGGTCCCGCATGGGTACCGCGGTCCGACGAGCGTCCACTCTCGTTGCTCCCAGGTCTTCATCCTCAGACCTCGACGACGCCGCCTCCACCAAGGGTTCTATCAAGGGAAGAAACACACCACCACCAACACCGCCAGCCCCTCCACCAGCCCCCGAACCCAAAGCAACTATACCCAGTCCCATCGCCGAGTCTCCTGCACGCGAGGCCGCATCGTCTGAAGGTGAACCTGTTCCGGTTTCTGACTCTTCTCCCTCGTCTTCTGCTCCTGTTCCTTCGCCCCTTGCTCAAGCCCCAGTCATCCCATCCACCATTGAGGCCTCTCTTCCAGAAACAGAAGCTTCACCATCCTCACCCCAGGGGTACGTCCCTCCGCCGTTGCTGGACTCTTCCGCTGTCGGGCCGGGCGCCTTCACAGATGAGCCTGATGAGCTGCCACAGCCCCAGGTGATCAAGGATCCGTCGTTGGTCCAACCAGAGCCGACCAAAGAGGTTTTAGTTGAAGCTTTGGCTGAAAGTCCAGTCGAGGAATCATCCCCAGGATTTGCGGTTGAGGCTGCCCCTCCTGAAACTGTCGTTCCTGAGCCAGAGGTCGAGGCCGTGGTTGTTGAGTCGCAAGTCGAGGCTGTTGTTGTTGAGTCGCAAGTCGAGGCTGTTGTTGTTGAGTCGCAAGTCGAGGCTGTTGTTGCTGAACCGCTGGTTGAGCCTGTTGAGACCGAGGTTCCCGTTGAGATCGCCGTTACTGAGCGTGCAGTCGAAGTCACAATGACACAAGAACTTGCGCCTGCACAGCCAGCCACGCCTACGGAGCCTGTCGGAGAAGCTGCTTCCTACTTCAACCTCCCAGTACAGGATGAGGAGGCCATCGGATTTCCACAGCCCGCCGAAATGCTCACTGAGCAATTCAAGGTTGACGTCGAGGATAAAACCGTACGAGACGGTGTGGACTTTCCCATTCCTCATGAACAAAGTCGGGGTCTCGATCAGACGGAGGTTTTCACTACATCTCCTAGTATGTCGACCCCTCTGCCTGAGCAGCCTGCGTCTGTCCCTGTTTATCCTGTGCCGGTGTACGACGTGCATGAGGTGTGGGGAGGTGCTGCACATCAGCACGGTGAGGAGCATAGGTCCCCGATTACGAGTATGAACGGATATGGAAGTCCAAGAACAGTAGACTCGAGCATTCAGTTAGTATTTTGATCTTGGGTCCATTATCAAATCCACAACTGAATGATCTTTGGTGGATCAGGATGCCAGAAGAAGACCCATTTGCAGATCCGGTTGTCCCTAGGATTGCTGTGTCTCACCAACGGGAAATGCCAAGGTACGTTCTGCTATTGTTGTAAAGCTTGCTGATAGATCGTTCTAATAGCCTGTACGACATTGACCAACAACCTCAAGGCAGACACATCCCTGGCGGGGTCGTCATGCCCCAGCCTGTCTTCAACGAGGTCACTCCATCGAGGTAAGTATCTAAACCGCAGGTGAAGTACTCTAGTTAACTAAACCTTCTTAGATCCCTACATGACTTCCCTTTAACAGACAGCGTCAATGCCAGCAGGCCCAACTTGGATACCGAGTAAGCATCTATCCTCCCAATAACACATCTACAAGTAACCTGATAAAACCACTCTTCTAGTGAAACTCGTCCTCTCCTTTCAGGAGCCGAGTCCTTCAAAAACAATTATCTCCAGCCTAATGCAACTCCCGGCAGTGCCATCAACGTCAACGTTTCACCCCAACTAGGGATGCCCTCATCCTCCTCCGTCTGGCCCACCCAAGTGTCCGGAAGTGGTCCGCGTCTGCACGACCTTGGGTGGATCGAGTACCATCTCCCCGACGGGACGGCGTATTACGTGCACCCCACGCGACGGGTCACGACCGATGTAGATATGCGCGTGGACAGTGTTCTCGACATCGTAAATGCGTTTCTCGAACGGCAGAAAAATGGAACTGTGTCGCAGGGGATGGAGATGTGGATTCGGGGGAGTAGTTCGCCGCAGAAGTTCAGGTCCTCCAAGTCGAGGCAGGGTGTTTTGGTGCCGGTGAGGTGCTGGGTAGACCATAGGAAGCGGGTGGTGCAGTTTGATCGTGCGATTGAGGCGAATGGAAGTGCGAAGGGGAAGAATGTGGAGGTTGATGATCGTGAGTGATGTATGAAAATTATTGGTGGCGGGCTGTCTCTGATGGGTGGATGTGGTAGGTTTGGACATGGAGTATAGGTACTGGTCGTTTATGGAAGCTCACCCAGCACATACCTCCCTTCCTACTAACGCGAAGACCGAGGCTATGGACGTACTCACGTGGGCATGGACTGGTGAGTCGCTCTGCCGCGATTGTGAGGGACACTGATGTTGATTCGTATTCAGATCGTCTGCTGCCTTCACACCGCACAGTCCCTGCGCCGTTTACCCAAGATGAATGCCAGGAGCTGATGACTCTTCTCCGTTCCAATGGTAAGATTATTCGCTCGTCTGATCCTTTTAGTCCAACATTCTTTTTCCAGAGCAAAATGATACCACAATACAAACCGTCGTCCAAACACGCATTGTCTCCAGGATCCTCTTGAGAGTTGGTAAGGAAAAATGATCTGTCAAATCTCCCACACAAACGGAGTACTCATACCGATCTGGATTAGCACACTGGCGACAACAGCACTTTCGCCCAAACAAACCTCTTCCCAAGGATGTCAACAACAACACCCACCTTCATTTCCCCAAGCACCGCAAGACCGTGACACGTGCCCTGTTCGACCTCGTCCTCTCCTGCGTGTGCCTTGGAATTCCGTACATATTCTTCGAACGCAACCAGCAACACCGACTGGACGAAGAAAGCGGTCTGCGCAGCTCAGCCCCCATGTTCGTGATAGGCGCCTGCACCTGCCTCATTGTGAGTATTATATTTCTTCATACGGGAACACTTATTCCTCAGTTCGTCTTCGTTATGGGAAGGCTGCGATTCTATTGAGTGCATCTGTAACCTTCCTTTCTTTACCAGGCCTGGACAATGTCCCGCGGCTTGCGGGATTTGTTGCGATCCTCTTCTCCTCGTTTTCCATGGCGTCGACCCTTGTTGCCATATTCAAGTATAAGGCCGATTTGGAGAGGCCAGCTGCGCACGTAGGAGGCGAAGGGCTCATAATGCTCTCGGTAAGTTCACAATTAACTTGTGTGTGTGTGATAAACCAGAAATCTTTGATCTGTTGAAAATTGTTGTTTGCAGCGCCGAAATATTATCATGTCGCTTCCTCTCGTCTTTCTCGTTTATGCTATCGTCGGCTTCGTTGCTGGGATAGTGTTGTATTCATTCAGTGGCGTTACAGCCTCGGATCCACTCGAGTCTGAACGTCCTTTTGAGGATTATACGAAATGGACGGTGGTCGGTGTTCTGGGTGGACTTGCTGGCATGTTGACTATGTCGCTGTTTCTCCTTAGGCGATGAAATCGGATGGGGGGCTTGGGGAAAAATGAATCTATTCTGCCCTAACACTATTTATCGCCTCAGCTTTTGTATTTCTACTTATGTACGACAATTTTATTGACCTCACTCAAAATTCGGAACTCTTATCTGACCCTGGATGGATTCAGAGGTTGACAGTGCGAATAAGCTGTGATAAATCCCATGTCTATTTTATCCCTATACATGTTTTTGGTTGAAGCAACTAGCACATTACATGGTTTCACTATCCCGGCAATTTTAGCTTGGAAAAGAGGGGTTTTAACAAGAATGGAAAAGCCAAAAAGCGGCATTGGGTCGTCCAAAATGACTCAAAATCAAGTCGAGTCGCATTTGCACCTACTTACAATGCATATGTTACTCAGTCGAAAGAGGTTTGCTTAGTGCAGAGGTGGAACCCATGGTCCCCAATAATCTAATCCAGCCATTATCATCTAGTATGCAAGAGCTGTCTGTGAAGATGGCTAGAGGGCTTCTAAGGGGAGCTGGAATGGCCAGTGTGTGGTTGGAATTTAATAATCCATGTAAAGCCTGGATTGTTGAACCTGCAACAACCCTGGTCACCTCACCATACTTGCTACCATCAGGTTTGACCATAACTGTTAGGGTGACACCCACTATCTGCTAGCTAGACCGTGCGGGTTCTCTCTACAAGAAGGGGGTGGGATTTGCATGTGTGATGGGGGAATTGATGGATTTGATGTGAGTAGTGCTGCCACAGTTCGGTTCTGGACCGAAGTTTGAACCTGAACCTTTCAGAACCGGACCGAAGTTCAGTTCAAAGTTCAAAGGTCTTGCTGAACTGAAAGTTCAGTTCAGGGTTCAGGCAGATGCAAAACTATGTGAACCTGTTTGAGCCTGTCCAAACCGATGAACTTGTGTGCACGAATGATTATGAAAATTACCACCAAATTACCCATGATGAACCTGTGATGGGTGTAATTCATTATTCAGGGTCAGATCAACTTTTCCAGACCCCATTCTGGAAATTTGGCACATCAGCGGCATCATGACCAAACCAGGATGCTCCTCGCAGGCTTGTTTGGTTGGGGCACAAAGTACTTACTCTCCCCAAAATTTTAATTTGAGTGCTAAGAACAACTAACTTTTGCTTGAGCTAGCACTCGGGGATGGGACTTGTATATTAGCAATCTAAACTCAAATGAATAACAAATTTAACTCATGCAATGCACACATAATTTAATTAAAAAAAAGATAATTAACCTCCCTTGCAGGTACTACACAATTATATACATAAAAAAGCTATCCTCCACCTTGCACAAATGTGAGGGGGGCAGTGATGATACTCAACCCTGAAACCCAAACAAAACCTACTAAATGGCTTTGGATGGTATAACACAAGTCAGAGGAATAGGGAATGTCACAGGTTTGTAAACCCATGCAGGTAGAGGCTGCAGGTGCATACAGGTATGGGTATGGGTTGGGGTTCAGTAACCCTCATCCAACCCACACCTGTGGCATGGGCACAGCGGGTTTTGTACATGAATGATGCTTGTTCGCTGGGTATTCGGCACTGTCAGCAAATATTGGGTGGCAATGCAGACAGCAGACCTTTCTACTGTACAGTACCTGTGGCATTGATCCACAAAAAAAAAAAATTGGCATTGCAAAAACATATCCACATCTGTCAGAACCACATCCCATATCCCAAACCTATGCCAACAAATTCTCCTGAGGCCTCTGGTCCTCGTAAACGTAAACTTTTGACAAAGGCAACTACTAATGGCGACCCTGAGGTGGAATGAAAGAAGAAGAAATTAGAAGCAAAGAAGCAGAGTACAAAACCAGCACCTACCAAAAAACACTCTTTGACTCAGGCCCCTGTGAACACAACGATGAAGCCCACTACTAAACCAGCACCAGCACCACGACCATGATGCCCTTCCATTGAGGTTGAGGAGATCGAGGATGAGTCGGATCGCCACACCTCTGTCCCACCTTGCAATCCACAACACATCCTGGAGGCCACCAATGGGAGTGATGATGATGTTGACACCACACCACCTCCTCAGAAATCCACCAAGAAACCTGTTGTTACAAAATGGTGCCCCTCCATTGAGGTCGAAGAGGTTTTTAATGAGTCAGATCGCCACACCTCTGTCCCACCTCATAATCCACGACACATCCTGGAGGCTGCCATGGGAGTGACGATGATGAGGAAGATCTTGCCCCTGATGGAAATGAAGAGGGTGAGGCATCTGAAGAAAGTGATGAGGCTGAATTGGGTATGTAGCTTGATCATCACATCATATACTGAACTGACCATTAGTATGATAGAGTGACTGTCTAAGGAATGGACTTCACCTATCTATGTCTTTTTTAGGATGTCACCTTGCATTGACTATGTGGATGGCCATTGTGCTCACATATTTGAATGTGCAGCTGGGAGGTGTCAAAGCAAGAACAGGAGGGACATTCATCAATATTTGGACAAGGGTGATGCAAAGTCGACAAGTGGTCTGCGTTGGCATGCAACAAAATGTTGGGGTGCTGAAATGGTGAAGTCGGCAGATGGTACCAAGGATTTAGAGGCTGCACGTGCGGTCTTGCTGAAGTCAAATTTGCATGATGGGACAATTACAGCCAAGTTTGAATGTATCAGGAAAGGCAAAGTAACCTTTTTGCACTGTCAGCACACTTCAACTGAAGCAAGGTAAGAAACACACCTTTAAATGTTGTTATTACACCTGACTTCTCGTGCCACTCATAGGGCTGAAATCATCCACTGGGTGTCAGAGAGTAAACGACCCTTCAAAATTGTCACCGATCGTGCTTTCCACAGCCTTATGAAGACTGGAAAGCCAGAATATCACATTCTGTCTGCTGAGACTGTCTTTCGCGACATACGGAATGTCTTCATTAATGTCTGAAAATGCCTCACAAAGATCTTACAAGTCAGTATCATGACATATGTATTCCTCATCATAAACTCACCTTCAGTCACTGCAGGAACACATAGGAACACTGAACTTCATGATTGACACATGGACATCTCCAAACCACAAGGCATACATGGCAGTTACAGTCCATTTAGAAAATGGGGGGGTGCCAATGGTGATGCTTCTTGACATTGTGGAACTTGCGTGCTCGCATTCTGGCCTCAATTTAACAGCTGCATTCACTAATATTTTGGAATTAGTGACAAGGTGAGCAATTTATCTTGCAGAGAGGGCATAATTAACTCACTGGATACATGTAGATCCTCTCGATTACCTGCAACAACACATCGAACAATGACATGATGATTGAAGAACTTGCCAATTGCTTGATGACTTCCCAGGTCCTGCAAATTAAACTCAGTGTTTCTTGCACATATAAAACCTTGTGGTAAAGAGCATCATTCAACAATTCAACTTACCCAAATCGAAGAAAACATCAGATGTTGGCAATGAGGACAATCTGATGCTGGATGCAGCCATGATGGAGCTTTTGAAGCTCGCTGGCAATATTGACCTGGAAGAAGAAATAACAGTGAGTGCTGGCGATGAGGATAATTCTGTAGAAGATGATGAGGAGGAGGGGTGGATAGATGAACATGATGAGATGACAGAAGCCAAGTTGAGTGAGCTGGCGATAAGTGTTCAACCTGTCAGGTTGTTGTTGACCAAGGTAAGAAATCAATTACATAATATTTCATTACCTAATCATCCTTTTCCAGCTGTGAAAGGTTGCATTCACTATGAAAAATTCAACAATTATTATCTTACTGCAATGGTTTTTGATCCTCAACGATCTCAAACTTGCTGAGCATATGATACCTCATGATGTAGTGACTTGCTGGAATTCAACATTCAACATGCTCGACTTTGCTGTTGAGCATATCGCAGCAATCAACACCATCACTGGGGATCATGATATGAAGTTGAGGCAGTATGAGCTCAGCGAAGATGACTGGAATTTTGCATGTTAGCTTCAGGATGTTCTCAAGGTATGATTTTATTCTCAATTTCTATCTGCCCTACTCACTTGTTATATGGATATTCAAGGACGCAGCTTTATTCTTTTCCTGAGGGACACCCAGTATTGCCACTGTCATCCCTGCCATGGATCACATTGACAAACACCTTGCTATGGCTGCCATCAACAATAAATACCTCAAGGCTGCCCTCATAATTGGCAAAAAAAACTCTTAACCAGTACTACGATGATAGGTCCACTGCACACGCTAAGGTCTGGAGAAGGATTCAACTTGTATTGACACATTACAACATGCACTCCAAATCACTACAAATGCCACAAAATCGACTTCGAACACCTTTCGATTTATTTCGCACTATTTCAGACGACTTCAAACTACTTTGAACCATTTCATGACATTTTGCAACACTTCAAATGACTTCACAGCACTTCGAACAACTTTGGCCACTGTATAGCTGTCTTGAAACACTTTCGATGCACGCTGCACCTTCGGAACAAACTATTCATTGCATGTCGAGTACTACTGGACACAAGGAGAAATTACAAGAGACTTAGGATATGATAAGTGCAATTTTATGTCTTATTGATATATTAAAGCAATAGAACAAGAACTGTTACCATATTGGGACAATGTATATTTCACTTATTATCATCTTTCATTTTGTTTCATGTTTTACAATACCTTTATTTGCTGTGCACATTGCCTCATGTTCTACAATTGTTATTATTTCCTTTTTAGTACTATTCCTTCAGATTGTATATAGACTTGTATTAGTTAAAATAACAGAATAGGAATCAATGGGGGAACAGCATAAGTTACCCTCTCACTTATCGTCTGACTCAAGAGCCATTCTTTTGAGTCTTAGTTTGCATCGTATCTCTAAGTTCTGCAAAATATCATGAACTTCTTTGAAACTATCATATTCACTCCTCATTTTATCGCATATTGCCTATCACCTTTTGACAAACACTACACATTCTCTAAACTCATTCTTTGATATACTTCGAACTTATTTCGAACTTCTTTGAACCTCTTTGAACTTCTTTGAGCCTACTTCGAACTATTTCACACATCTTTGAACCTCTTTTGAACTCTTTTGAACAACTTCATATGCTCTTACAGATTATTTGAACCATCACTTATTATTTTGCATTGCTAAACACATCGTATTGGTCTCAGCAGTGATATTTAGTACCAACTCGCACCCTTCCTCTGACTCATGTTATACCATCCAAAGCCATTTAGTAGGTTTTGTTTGGGTTTCTGGGTCGAGTATCATCATTTTGGAGCCCACCGCGAGGGGTTTCTAGATCATTTCATCATTGAACCTCCACTCTCTCCACCACTCATTTTACCATTTAGGGGCTCAATGATCTCGACTTCGAATTGAACTTGTTTTGCCTCCAACCCTCCTGAACAACCAGGAGATCTCGATATAGCATCTCACCCCTCAAAAATATTATTTTGCACTCTTTCACCTGTCACACTTACAACATCACCACCATCTTCGACCTCAAAAACATACAAACCACAACGCCACACGAATTTCAATTTTGCGACCTCTGAAATCTACCTCGAACATGTCAACGTCTTTTATGCCAGCTCCCAGTCATTCTACATCTCCGAAATTTGATTCGAGACAACCTAAAGAACTGTGAAATTACTTTGAAGATCTCAAATTTTTGTTTATAACTTGCAATATCACAGATCACAACCTAAAGAAGTGACACGCTTGCAGATACATCGACTTCAATTCTTATGATCTCTGGGAATCGCTTCCAGAGTATGAACCCAGCATTTCGTTAGATGAATTTTGCACCACAATATTCAAGTTCTACCCCAAAATAGAAGACGAACGAAAATACAGCATTTTGGACATGGATACATTTGTTAATGAACAACTTCACACCAGTATTTTCGATGAAAACAATTTAGGAGCTTATTACAGGTCATTCTACAAGCTCATGAGCTTTCTTCGATCGAAACGTAGATTTTCAGAAGCTGAGCAGAGTCGGGCTTTTGCTCGAGGCTTTCAAACGAAGTTATGGAATAGAATTGTGGATTGTTTCGAAGTAAAGTTCCCTGATCACTATTCTGATGACCCATATATGCTGAACAACATCTACAACGCTGCAAAATTTGCTATAGCATGCTCGAACTCGTATTCTATGCCCCAGCAATCGATTTTGACCTCAAATATATCACAGTCTAGGACATCGACCACTTCCGAAGATGTTTCACACATCCTCGAAAATTTCCTGTTAAACTTTGCATCAGTTATCGCAGCTTCAAATTCGACCAAATCAGTACCTGAAGTATCCATCTCAACTTCGTTCATCGTTGATATCACACCTTCGACTACATCGAACCCAGCATCTGACAGTATACCTCACAGCTTGAACGATTTGAATGACTTTAAAGCTTGTATCATGGCACTCAAACAGAAACTAGCCCTTGAAAAACAGCTTGCACTCAAACAAGAGAATGTTGCACTTCAAAATTGTCATGTCACACCTCCTGGTCTTCATTGCATCGTACCAGCTTTGTTGCCCACATCCATTCCAATTCTATCATTTTCGCCTTTGGTAGCTCCAGCCCTGTCCACTTTGATAGTTGCACCTTTGTCATTTTCAAACTCAATCTCACCTCCGATATCCTCGTCACATTTGCCCCCTCCATTGCCTATTTTGACCTCGACTTGCTGCTCACCACTCCCAGTATTTTCGTCCTTGATCTCATCATCTGTGCCCTCCTCTGTCTTACCATCTATTTTGATATCGCCTTCACCCTCGACACCAGATTTGCATTTGCATTCATCTTTGAAATCCAGTATAGCACTTGAAACTTTATTCCCATTGTATATCTACAATCATCACCTCGAAATTTGCCTTCCCCTCATTGCCAAAAGTTTTATTACATCCATAGCTCACAAGTACTTCTCCAACCTCATTTTTGCCCCCTCAATTTCATGTCCGATTTCGATTTGACCAGTTGCTCAACTCGATTATTATGACCATGGCTATTACCATCAACATCGATCAAATTCACCTTTTTTGTCTTCCTCGTTTTTTATATTTCAATCTTATTCTATTTATAGAACACATTTTACTATCCTCAACACTCTTCGAAACAGCTTTGACAGCTTTTGCCTTTTATGCCCCCATGCATGCCTTCATGCACCTTGATCTTGACTTCAATATTTTTTGAAAATACTCTGTGACCATTTGTCTCTCGCTGAATTTGTGCAATATTGACCTTGAATATTTCAAAAAGCCTCGAATACCCTTGAACCTCGATGATCATACTTTCAAAAAAATTTCAAAACTTCAAAAACCAATAACTATATCTTTTCCTTATTTTCCTATTCTTTTCACTGTTCTTACCACTACTTTTCAAGGCCCACAAGACTCTATTTTTCAATCAAAAGAAGTACAATGAATAATTTCTACTCTATTCCTCAAGCATTTCCTCCAACACTTCTATCTCCCTCCCCAGCACCTCCATCTCCACCTTCATCTTGGCCAATCTAGTTGCCAGCACTCGACAATGAATGCCGGCCTCATCCAAACCCTCAGCCTCCTCGAAACTGTGTGACTTCCTCGCCTCTGCCTTTCCTTTCGATGACTTTCTTCTAGTCTTCGACACCTTAGATGGCCCTGCTATCACTTTGACATCCTCGACTGGGCCCACAAGATGAATTTGATGTACTACAATTTTCAAAAACATGTTAATAAACACTTCGAAGCAAGTTCAAATAAATTTCATACCTGGTTTTGTGCACAAATCTTGTTTCGCACCCCTGAACTTCTTCGCCTCGCCCTTTCGAAGCCCTCGCCTTGACATCCCATCCCAGTAGCACCCCTGTGCCTCCTGGGTACATTTCGTGCACTTTGGGGTGCCCTCCTTGATGATACAGTGTGGGTGGGACTTAAACCCAGCACAACGATCGCACTACAAAACTATTAGTAGCTCAAAAAATCTTCAAACATAAGTAAAAACTCATCGAGCCCTCGAAATCAAGGAGCCCGCTTGTTTTGACCCTTGCCTGCTTTGCCTCCTCTACCCCCTCAACTTCCAGTCCCTCATCCTCGTCATTCCTCGCCTTGACCACTTTTCGCTTCCCCACTTGGCCCACAGGCAGCTCTTTCTCATCCTCATCCTCATCTTCGTCTTCATCACCTGCCTTGATCCTTTCAATCGCCTTCGCCTCAGCCTCAAACCCTGCATTTTTGTGTTGCAAGTCCTCCTTCGAGATAGTCCTCGCATGAAATTCAGTGAGGGCTTCATTTCAGGCATCTGCCAACACTCTCCATCGAGCATCGACTTTTGCCTTCTGCACCGCCTTCTTTTCCTCTTGAACTTGTTTCACATTTTCCTCCCTCTTCTCCTGTTCGACCTGTTCCACTAGGTCCACAAATAGCAGCCCCCCACCCCACGAAATCTACTCACATTGGGCCATCAGGCTGAAAACTTCGAAAACCTCGTCCACGACCTTTTGTACAGTTGCATCGCATTCCTCTGCCAGGTCATCTGCAAGCTCATCATATTCTGCCTATGAAACACAAATATAGTGCACTAAACACAAGTACGAAGATGAAACTCACCATTTTCTCACAAAAACCCCGCCCCCAAACTTCGAAGTCAACATCTTCTGCGACGCTGCACTTGGGCATTGATTTTGCATATTCAATAATGTCGATGTTTAGTTCAGCCAGAAGAGACATTAAAAAAGCTAGAGTTTGATGATGTAGAGAGGTGATGGAAGAAGAATGAGAAGTATTTCGAACCTCGCTAAGTTTTCAACATGATCATGCATTTTACATGTGACTTTGATCAGGTGACTGGGACAGTCAGGATTTCAGTAAGGGGGAGGATGATAGGTCCACTGCATGCGCTAAGGTCTGGAGAAGGATTTAACTCATATTGACACATTATGACATGCACTCTGAATCACTATGAATGCCACGAAATCGACTTTGAACACTTTTCGATTTATTTCACACTATTTCAAACAACTTCAAACTACTTCGAACCATTTCATGACATTTTGCAATACTTCAAACAACTTTGCAGCACTTTGAATGACTTTGGCCACTGTATAGCTGTCTTGAAACACTTTTGATGCATGCTGCACATTTGGAACAAACTATTCATCACATATCGAGTACTACCGGACACAAGGAGAGATTACAAGAGACTTAGGATACAATAAGTGTGGTGTTATGTCTCATTGATATATTAAAGCAATAGAACAAGAACTGTTACCATATTGGAACAATGTACATTTCACTTATTATCATCTTTCATTTTGTTTCATGTTTTACAATACCTTTATTTGCTGTGCACATTGCCTCATGTTCTACAATTGTTATTATTTCCTTTTTAGTACTATTCCTTCAGATTGTATATAGACTTGTATTAGTTAGAATAACAGAATAGGAATCAATGGGGGAACAGCATAAGTTACCCTCTCACTTATCGTCTGACTCAAGAGCCATTCTTTTGAGTCTTAGTTTGCATCGTATCTCTAAGTTCTGCGAAATATCGTGAACTTCTTTGAAACTATCATATTCACTCCTCATTTTATCGCATATTGCCTATCGCCTTTTGACAAACACTACACATTCGCTAAACTCATTCTTCAATATACTTTGAACTTCTTTGAGCTTACTTCAAACTATTTTGCACATCTTTAAACCTCTTTTGAACTCTTTTGAACAACTTCGTACACTCTTACAGATTATTTGAACCATCACTTATTATTTTGCATTGCTAAACACATTGTATTGGTCTCAGCAGTGATATTTAGTACCAACTCGCACCCTTCCTCTGACTTGTGTTATACCATCCAAAGCCATTTAGTAGGTTTTGTTTGGGTTTCTGGGTTGAGTATCATCAACAACAAAATGGATCACTCTGAGGTGTTCAGGATTGCAATGGGTACGACCTTCTTACTTACATTTTTGATGTTGTTTCTCATCTCTTGCTAGTATTGCACCCTCATCACAAGCTCTGATACTTCACAAATGTGGGATGGCAGGATGACTGGATCAAGCAGGCAGAGGAGATTGTCCATATGGAGTTCGATCTATCATATGGATCCTTGGATACAAGTTGGGCAACCTCACGGGAGACTCGGCTTTTTAAAGCCACAGTACATGTTTCAGATCGTCATCTCATATAAAAGTCTTACAATTTACTATAGGCAGAGGCTGCATCACCCAAGTTGTCTATGAACATCTTCGATAATCTGCCCTCCCTTCAAGCACCCAGACAAGCAGAGTTGCATAGTGAATTGGATAGATATCTAAGCACTGATCCTGAGCACGTCACTGATGCCCTAGCCTGGTGGTATGAGCACAAACATGTGTACCCTCATCTTCATTGGATGGCGCTAGATTACTTGTCGATCCCAGGTGCATTCTCAAATCCCAATGTCAGAAAGTTTCTTGACTGTCAATTTATTTTAGCAACATCAGTTGACGTTGAACATACTTTCAGCCAAGGCTGAATTCTTCTGTCTCACATACATAATCGGCTCTCTGTTCAGTCAACATAGGCTCTGTTATGTCTTGGTATCTGGAGTGAGATGGGCTACATGAAGGACAAGGATGTGAAGGCAGCCACTGTGTTACCTGAAATGGGCTCAGATGAGGAGGAAGATGACTTGGATGATGATTGGGATGCTATCTAGTGTACATTAGATAGTTTTTTTTTACATGTTACTGTCGCTTTTAATGTGAACCCATGTTTCAATCCTGTACAGGTTTTGATACCTGTGGGTTACACCCAACCCATGACCTGTACCTATCAAAACCCATACCCTTGTGTATGGGTATGGGTTGTGATGGGTATGGGCATGGGTTGTCCTGAAAAACCTCAGGGTAGCCCATGACATTCTCTACAGAGGAAGGGTGTGAGTTGGTTCTAAATATCACTGCTGATTTCTGAACATTGGTTTTAGTAATGCAAAATAATAAAGGATGTTGCGAATAGTCTTTAGAGGCATATGAAGAAGTTCAAAGGTGTGTGAGATACTTTGAAGAAGTTTGAGGAATGTCGAAGTGATTCGAAGTGGTTCAAGGTATATTGAGAAGTGAGTATAGCAAATGTGAAGTGTTTGTTGAATGGTGATAGGTGATAGGCAATAAAATGAGGAGCAAATACAATAGTTTGAAGAAGTTCATGATATTTTGCAGAACTTAGAGATACAACGTGAGCTAAGACTCAAGAGAATGGCTCTCAAGTCAGATGATAAGTGAGAGGGTAACTTATTCTCTGTTCCCCATTGCTTGACTATCATTCTAAGTAACTAATACAGGTCTATATACAATTTGAAGAGATAAGTACTAAAAAGGAAATATAACAATTGTAGAACATGAGGCAGTATGCACAGCAATAAAGGTATTGTAAAATATAAAAACAAATGAGAACTGATAATAAAAGAAACATACAGTGTCACCATATAGTAAGAGTACTCCTCTTGTTGTTTCAATAGATCATTGAAACATCTAAACACTATTATTGCATCCTAAGGCTCTCATTGTCTCTCCTCATGTCCGGTAGTGCTTGATATGGTACAGAAAGGTTTATTCCGGATGTGCAGCATGTATTGAAAGGGTGTTAGAATAGGTATATGGCAGCTGATGTCAATTGAAGTGCTGCGAAGTCATTCAAAAACATTCAAAATGTTGCAAAATGGTGCACTCTCTCATTGTCTGCACCATGGGTATGGAAGCAATGACAATCAAGGTATCATGTTGTTGCAATTTGATCTGTTTACAGTCTATGCATTAGAGGGTGTTACCTTGGAGGGTGAGGATTACAGTACCCTATGTGACATTAGTCATGTGAACTGTAGTGGTTTAAATGAGGATGCTGTGGCTCCAGCAGTGAAGGAGCTGAGGAAGGGATCCACTTTTTCACTTCATGCAGCAGAATGTGTTGGAGCAGACTACATACGCTGCACACAGGAAGAGATGACACGTTCCTTATAACCTACCTGGGGTTTAGTTAGTCTTAGAGCTAGGGTTTAGCAGAGGTAAGAACACTGTATATCTACTATGGTACAGGTTCTCCTTATATACATAATAGTAAGGATGTCACATGACTCGGGAATGTGTTTACCACATGTATGTGCAGTAAGCGCAGTAACATGTGTGTGCTGCATGCATGGCCTCATGTATGCAGCATGTATCAGGATTTAATTTCAACACCCCCCCTCAAACTGTACAGCGCTCTAAGCAGCTAAGTTTGAATCTTGAAAGTAATTCCAAGAGAGTCTCTAAATTTCCTGAATAAGACAGCGCCAAGGTTCTTTGTGAACATGTCAGCCAGATTATCACTTCCAGGAATGAAAACGACCGTGACTTTGTCATTTTCTATGCATTCATGGGTATAGTGGTAGCGAATGTCTATATGTTTGGTCCTTCTTTCCTGAACTAAATTTGATCCGATAAAGATGGATCCCTGATTATCAGCGCAGATTGGTATGCACTTCAGTACATATCCAAGTTCATGGAATAAGGACTCTATCCACACTATCTGTCGACAAGTGTCGGAGAGAGCCATATACTCAGCTTCTGTGGATGACAGTGCTACAGTTTTTTGTAAATGGGACTGCCAGCACACAATGCCACTCGCTAGAGTAGCAAAGTAACCCATTGTAGATCAGCATTTGAAAGTGTCAGCTGCCCAATCAGAATCTGTGAAGGCCTGTAGCCCCTCGGACTGCTCACCATCGTAGACAATGTTATATTTCTGGGTTTCCACCAGATAGCGCATGATGTACATCGCTTTGTCTAGATGTTCTTGGTTAGGATTAGCCGAGAATTGTGACATCTTGATTACCGCATAAGCAATGTCAGGTTGCATTCCAAGCATCAGATACAATAAAGATCCGATCACAGACTGATATTTTGATCTAAGCATCACATTGGGCATTGCTGTGTTTTCCGATGGTCTGTAACCAGTCGGGAGTGGAGTGGGGGTCGCTTTGGCATTTGTCATCTCAAATCTCTCAAGCACTTTGGCGAGATATTCAGTTTGATCGAGTTTGACTTTGCTTGCAGTCTGGGTGATGCACATGCCTAAGAATTCTGTGACTTTTTCAGTACTACGGCACTCCCAATGCTTTAGACAAGCATTTTTCTTTTCATCCACAAGTTTCTTGTTCTTCCCCATGAACAAGCCATCATCAACATAGACAAGTGCAATAACAATGCTGCCTGTCTTAGGATCCTTGTGTATGAAAATGCCGGCATCAGAGCTGGCGCACATGAACCCAATGGTGCACATAAATGCCTCTAGCTCTTTCCACCATGCAAGTGAGGCTTGTTTAAGGCCATACAATGCTCGGCATAAGCGCAATACTTTGCGCTCTTTTCCCTCGAGTCTGAAACCCTTGGGTTGATCCATATAGATCTCCTCATCTAGTTTGCCATATAAAAATGCGGTTTTTACATCTAGGCTGGTCATATACATGCCCTCTAGAGATGCAAGTGCAAACATGAGGCGTACGGTCTCGTAGTGGACTACTGGTGAGAAAATCTCATCAAAGTCAACGCCTTTGACTTGTGAAAAGCCTTTGGCCACAAGTCTGGCTCATTTTCTTCTATCCGATTTTATGGAGAAAACCCATCTATTTTTGATCATTTTTTGATCATGTGGAAGATCGATGATGTCATAGACTTGTCGCTTATGAAGAGCCTCTAATTATTCATGACAAGCTTGTTTCCACTCATGTTGCTGCTGCCGTGGTAGGCGCACAATATCGCAAAATTGGTTTGGAACTTGGCTTATTTCACTCGATGGTTTGACTGCTTTTGACAACAGCCAGCGAATAAGCTTATCTCCTTCTTCCTTGGTTATCTTTTTAATATAACCTGCTTCGTCCAGTTCCCCCATTGGGTGATCATGTTCTTGATCATTGGAATCGGGCACACTCTCGTGGGGTGCCAAACTCAGTCCAGCAACTGGTTCTTTCTGTTGAGATTGTGGTCATGTTCAGTTATGATCCAAATCTTGACCTACAGATCTCTTCCAATATTGATCACATGCAATGTCTCTCTCTATGTTGGAGGGGAGTCGCTTCTCTCCATAGGTATTGCCAGGACGGTTTGGGATGTTCCTCTGCCTGCCTGATCAACAGGGCAATTGCTGCCATTCCTGTTGATCATCACGTCTTGGACGAAAGTCCTCAGTGGTTACTGGAGGCAGTGGAGGAGGAGCATCTGTCACATTGTCATGTGCCTTTTGCTCACTTGGTACATCATCGTCATCATTTTCTGATGATGGAGGAAGGGGCGGATCTTGTGGCGGTATAGAATCATCACCATCCATTCCAGATGAGTGGTCATCATCTTCTAGTTCTGGAGGTGGAAAATCACCAAGGGCTGTATTGGCAGGAGTTTTAGCTCCAGGACAGCATGGGAACAACATTTCATCAAATAGTGCCATAGCACCAATGAATATTGTGCCACTAGGTCGCATGAAACGGTATGCTTTAATGCCATCTTCTAATCCAAGGTACGTCATCAACTCCAATCGAGGAGCCAATGTGTTTGGATGCTTCTCCTTGGGTAGGTAGACATAAGCACCACAACCGAAAACCTTCAGATTGTTTAGATCTGGGCAGACCTTTGTCAGGTCCTCAACCGGTGTCAGCCATTTCAGGTGCCTTATCAGGGTTCAGTTGTATAGGTGTGTTGCATGTTCAATGCAAAATTCCCACCATGATTGTGGTAGACATGCGGTAAATCACAGGGTTTGCGACCTTTCCATTATTGTCCTTATGGCATGCTCTGCGCGCCCATTCTGTTGGTGAACGTGGGGTGCAGACATCTCTATTTTGATGCCAAAGTCCTTGAGCACATTTTGTAGCTCACGATCTTTGAACTCCCCCCCTGGATCAACACACCAGCACTTGATTGTAGCGCCATACTGTGTCGAAGCCACTGCCCGAAATTGTCTGATGGCTGCAGCAGCATCAGATTTCTTTTTAAGGCATTAGACCCAGATATGTGACATTTTGTCATCCAGAAATACAATAAAGTATTTATGTTTATGGTATGATAGTACTGGGAGTTCCTTCGGATCAGAATGTATTAATTCAAAGGGTCTTTCTGCACGTGAATCTGATTCGTGAAAAGATTTTGAGGTCATTTTCCCTTCAGCACACCCTGGACATATAATTTTGTCTTTAGGAATAATTAAATTCCTCAGGAATTTTATGGTGCTATTAGGCATCTTCCCTAGCGCCTCTTTGGATGGGTGTCCAAGTCGCTTATGCCAAGTCGAGTAGTCTGCAATGTACATTGTCACAACATTGATTCCCTTGCTCAATATATGAGTCCGGGCCCAATAAATAGTGTCATGTTTCATAAGAGGGATGCAATCCATAATTGGGTTTCCTTGCTTGAAAAATGAAATGTGTGCAGAGGAACCATGCACATCACTTCTGTCTTGCAAAAAGACGCCCATTGACAGTAATCGAGCATTACAGTCGGGTATGTAGTAGACGGGGTATAATCGCGTTTCACACGTCTCTGACTTCCCATGACATACTACCTGATGTCTAATGAAGACTGCTCCTTTCTCTACTATATGAGTAGTACCCGTGGCTGTTTGAACCAGGGTAGAGTCCTTTCTCGGTAAAGGCTCGTAAGAAGCAAAATCTTTAATTTCACCAGTGAAGTGTTTTGATGCACCTGAATCCATGATCCAGTTGGCACCTTTCTTACAATTTCCATTTGCACACATAACACATATATTAAGATGTAAATTGTTCCATGATACATTTAGTAGCAGTAAAATTTCACATGAAAAGTTCGCTGTGATCAATGGAATGTTAATTCTTGTGCTTGTGGCAGGGAAAAGGACTGACCTTTCATCATATGTACCTGTTTCAAGCAGTTCATCGATGAGCATTTCGTCGATGGCTTTCCATACTTCTTCATCAGAAACCGCAGGTTCAGATTTAAGGGAGACGCTATCGTCTTCTACCTCTACGATCCTTGGTTCTGGTTCAATCCTCCTCCTCTTACCTTCTTGCACTGTTAGGTGCTCTTCCAGTGGTTGCAGATTTTTTGTGCTGCATGGGAGATTCATTTGCTCAAGGGTGTCTCGAGCCTGCTGATATTCGGTATAGACCAAATGAGAGGTAGAGGCCACACCTGTGTATGCCTGTGCAGGCAGTCGGCAGTGAGGATTCCTTGTGGGAGTATGTTCACGCTTCTTGATGTGCTGGATGAGCAGCATCAGCGGTATGATGGTGCCATTACCATTTATAGTAATAAAGGCTTGTGAGGCGAGGTGGGAATGTTTCTCTTTAGGTTTTTCCTCTTTAGTCTTTTTGTCCCCACATCATCCATGCTTTCGGGATGAATCTCCATTGTTGCCCTGAGATTGCCATTTGGGGTTTCCCCCTTTGCGCTTGACAGCAGAAAGCTTGGTGGCCTGAGGTGGGCTGATGGGCTTTCCAACTGCTGTGCACTGTGAGGCCTCAGCAACAATGGAGTCCTTGACATGTTTAAATGTCAAGGCTCTAGTAGCGGTCGTGTTAAGGACCATGGCGGATAGAGAATCATACTCATGCGGCATTGCAGCAAGTAGAATCATTGCCTGTACTAATTCAGGGATGGCGACATTGGCAGCCATAAGGCGCTCGAATTTATCAGCCATTTTGACAATCTCTGGTACAGGATTCACAGCCGGAATTTTGATTGCGATTGCAGACCTAAAGTCCGCAAAGACTTGGGAGGGGCCATCGACACCATAATCAGTGCGGATGAGATCCCACACCTCCTCAGCAGTGTCCTTGGTGTTGGCATGCTGCCGAATAGAGGGGGCCAGGCAGAGCACTAGGCTACCAATCGCCTGGTCATTCTTATTGTTCCAGGTCTGGAGCTTGGCATTAGCTTCCACTACTAGTGCAGTGTTTGTCACCATCAAAGGAGGCGCCAGGGGTGGTTTTAGTTCCATCCCACTAGTTATTTGCCAGAGGCCCTGAGACCTGAGCCACACCTTCATTGAGTCAGCCCATTGAATGTAGTTAGAGCCGTCGAAAGTTTGTACGAGTTTTTCAAGAGTTGAAGACATGATGTTATAGTAGCAGCTGGTAAAAGCGCTCAATCAGTCCTCTATTCAAGAAAACATGTTCCATAATCTCAGGCAAAAACACTCATTCAGAGTGGTTAACCCTAGTCAACCTGGGTTTTTAAATGCAGCTTGCAGGGAGCGCAATGCAGCTCACGAAGAGTGCAAGGTTACAATTTGGAGACAATGAAGTCAACGTCGTTCGCAGCCAGTTAAGGTGCGTTTGTGACGTGCCCAGCAGGGCCCATAACCTGTTGGAGCAGACTACATATGCTGCACAGAGAAAGAGATGACACGTTCCTTATAACCTACCTGGGGTTTAGTTAGTCTTAGAGCTAGGGTTTAGCAGAGGTAAGAACACTGTATATCTACTATAGTACAGGTTCTCCTTATATACATAATAGTAAGGATGTCACATGACTCGGGAATGTGTTTACCACATGTATGTGCAGTAAGCGCAGTAACATGTGTGTGCTGCATGCATGGCCTCATGTATGCGGCATGTATCAGGATTTAATTTCAACAGAATGGACAGAAAAGGATGACATCCTATACTTCTGTGACTGTATCTATGTCCCTAATGATTCCCAGCTTCAGTGATGACTCATCTCTCAGCACCATGACTTGCTTATTGCCAGCAAGCCTAGGCATTGGAAGATATTGGAGCTCATATCACAGAATTATTGGTGGCCCCAAATGTCTCAACTCATTGGTCAGTACTGTTGCACCCATGATCTCTGTGTACATACCAAGACTCCACAATGCAAGCCTATGGGTAAGTTACACCCCCTCCCAGTCCCAGAGAATTATTGGGAGGTCATCAGTGTCAACTTCATGGTGGAACTACTGGAGTCCAATGGGTTTGATGTGGTAATGTGCACAGTTGACTCTGCTGGGAAGCGAGCTCATTTCATCTCCACTTATATGACTGTAACTGTGCTGGGAGTGGCGCAACTCTGTCTGTGCCATGTGTGGAAGCTTCATGGACTTCCTGGCACATTGATAATACTCAACCCAGAAACCCAAACAAAAACCTATAATATGGCTTCGAATGGTATAGCACAAGTTAGAGGAAGGGTACAAGGTGGTGCTAAGTATTACCGCTGATAGGTCTGTTGCATGCCCTATGGTTTGGGAATGGTTCCAAACATATCAACATTTTACAATTTACAATTCCAACCCCTACAAATGCCATGAGTTCAATTTCAAACCTATTTTGTACCATTTCATGACATTTTGAACACCTTTAAACTGCTTTGCAGCACTTCAGATAAAGTTCGCCACCATATAGCTGTCCCAAAACCCTTTCAACTTACATGGTACATCCAGAATGAACCATTGCATTGCATATCAAGCACTACTGGACACAAGGAGAGACGAAAAAATATTTAGAATGCGATAATGGCAGTTTTGTGTTTTGATGATATATTAAAGCAATAAGATAAGTATTTCTACTATACTGGGACAATGTATGTTTCAATTATTATCATTTCATTTGTTTTATGTTTTACAAGAACTCATTTATTGTTGTGTATATTGCCTTGTGTTTTCCACATGTTATATTTCCTTTTTAAATACTATCTCTTCAAAATGTATATAGACTTGTACTAGTTACTTAGACAGGAGAAGAACAGAGAAGAAGTGACCCTCTTCACTATCATCTGATTTAAGAGCGGTTCTCTTGAGTCCAAGTCTTGCCTCGTATCTCTAAGTTCTGTGAAATATCATGAACTTCTTCCAAACTTTCATATTCGCCCCTCAACTTATCACATAGCACATATCATCTCTCTAAAATGCTTCTAATTTGCTATATCCATCTTTTGATATACCTTGACAGTCCAACTCTCTCAAAACTTTTTGAACCTCTTTGAACTATTTTGGACATCTTCAAACCTACTTCGAATGACTTTGTATGCTCCCATGGACTATTTGCAACGTCTCTTACCATTTTGCATCTCTAACCACAACCTTTGGGTATCATCAGTGACATTTAGTACCAACTCGCACCCTTCCTCTAGTCTGTGTTATACTTCTTAGACCTTTTAACAGGTTTTTGTTAGATTTCCAAGTTGAGCATTATCACTGCTGTTAACCAGGAGTGTGCGAACAGGTTTCAAACAGTTCAAAGGGTATTGGAAAGGTATGAAGCTTTGCGAAGTAGTGCAAATAGGTTTGAAAACATTTAAAGAAGTTTGGAGGAATTTAGAAATGTGTGTGGAGGTGGCAAATGGTATCGATAGACAACATAAGTTGATGGAGAAGACATGAAAGATGCAGTAGACAATAGATGATAGTTTTGAGAGGCTAGTATGAAGTTTCAAAGAAGTTTGCGACAATTCACAGAACTTAAAGTCATGATGCAAGGTTTGGACTCAAGAGTATTGCTCTTAAATTAGATGATGGAGGTGAGAGGACGATCTATTTCTTTTTTTTTCTAGGTAGCTAGTACAAGGCTATATACATCTTGAAGAGATGGTACTTAAGAGGAAATAAAACATGTGGAGAACATGAGGCAAGATACAAAACAATAAAGAACTTTGCAAATCATAAAATAAATACAAGATGATGAGAAGGGAAACACATAGAGTCAAAATGTATCAAAAGTACTTGTCTTATTGTTCCAATATATTATGGCAATGTCAAAATGCTGCAATTGCATCCTAAAATTCCTTTGTTGTATCTCTTCATGTCTGGTGGGGCTCGATATGTGATGCACTAACTTGTGCAAGATGTGCTGCATGTGTCTGAAGGATGGTGTTATAGGCATATGGCACCTGAAGTCATTTGAACATGCTCCAAGTGGTGTGAAGTTGTTCAAAGTCAGTTGAAGTGTTGTGAAGTTGTTCCCAGTCATTTAAAGTTGTTCAAAATTGTTCAAAGTTATTCAAAATTATTTTGGAGTGGTTTCATGGGGTTCATAGGAGGAGGAGGGAGCATGTGTGGTGATGTGTCAATACATTTGAAAGTGTTTCCAGACCTTAGAGTGCAAGGTGGACCTAGCGTCCTCCCCCTTACTGAAATCCTGATTGTCCCAGTCAGCCAGTCAAAGTCACATGCAAAATGCATAATCATGTTGAGTGTCAAGACCCAACTCACCCAATTAGATTCCTGATCTTCTCTGAACACTTTTCCAATTTCTTTCTGACTTTGTCCATTGGCATCCCAGCCACAGCACCTTTTAGTCATCAGACAAGTTATCACATGCCTTAGTAATCATTTGCTTACTCACTTTATTCCTAATACAGTCTTACCAATTCTGGTCATGGACACTTACCAAGACCCATTAGTAAACTTCGGCATTACCCATTATTCTTCTGGCTAAGTGCCCATAGCTTAGCCTTAGTCTCTAGTTTGCAAATTACTTGTGCTTATACTTGTACTTGCAATTATCCTTGTATCATCCCTGCCTAATGACACCCTCTAATCCTTCTCAACTCACTCCTAAACCAAACCTTCAATCTCTGACTCCTCTCAACTTAATCTCTTCATAAACCTCTGCTGCAACCTACCTTCACCCTCCATCCAGAAACCCACTGGACATCTGCACACTTCCTGCCTGAAATTGGACAACTGACGAGGAGAAGGGCACAACTTCTTATAAGTTGAAGCAAAGTCCTCTCTGTCCCTTTTCACCTGGCATGCTACAGCCCAGTGGATCCTGCCCAGAACCCCTGAACACCTCCGACCACCAATGACTGGGTCCCACTAGAAGTCTGGTGTAACCCTGACCAAGTCCCAAGCTTGGTAGTAGTGATCTTGAATCTTGACATTGAGTATATCAACAAAATTTGAAATACCTCTCATTCTTCATTCTTATCAGCTCCTAAACCTCCCATCCTAGCTTTTATCATGTTTTTCCTTGCCAAACTCAACAATGACATCCTCGAGTACACAAAACCATAACTTGTTCTGCCTAAAACACATAGTGTGCTCCAGCTGACCATTTGCTCTGATCTCCATCGACTGCTTTGAATAATGATTGTCGAATATTGAAGTGGGCTCTTTCGATGAGTCCATTCACATGAGAATTGTAATGCTAATTCAAATGTGTTTAATGTAATATTATTTTGAAAGGTACTCCAATGCTGCAATAGAGGCTGGTCCATTATCACTTATGATTTTGTATGGGGAGCCCCATCAACAAATAATATCTTTGAAAATCTAATTGCTGAGGGTCATGGCATTTTCTCATCAAAGATTTCACCATTCAGGATAGGTCATTAGTGAACATTGACCTTGTATAATATACTTGAATCTACCTGAAGGAGGCATCTGCATAGTATTGATGTAAACTTTGCTGAAAAGGGGTGCTGGAGTGGTGACTGGAGGCGGAATTAAGAGATTTTGATTTTGTCGAATTTGACAGAGGTGGCAAGTATGAATAAACCATGCAATGTCAGCTTTCATGTCTGGCCACCAAAATCAAAGGGAAACAACTGATTTCATAGCAAAAATCATCTTGTGTCTGATATTATTGTGAGCTGCACAAATAATTTCAAGATGATGTCCAGGAATTGTGATGATCTTGTGAGCTCTGTGGGAGTCCTTTCTCCATAGTTTGCTAGAATGTAAGAAGAATTTGGTGCAATATTGAGCAAAGGTAGTATATTTGGAATCTGATAAGTCAGGAGGTCATACCAAATCATCTGACCATTTTCGAATGCAAAGTAATCTGTCATCATCCTTTTTTGCATTGTTCATTTGTGGGACATCATTGTATGCAAGATCCTTCTCCTTACTGAAATCTGAAGAGAGGGAAAGGGCTCAGATTTGATGGGAAGAAAAGGGATGAGTTATAATAAGATTGATTTGAAGTATGAAAATGTGAAGACAGTTGATCCAGTCTTCAAAATCATTTTCATTGTCAAATTGATCATCTTCATCTTGTGGAGGATGTCTCAAAAGTTTGTCTGGACCATGGTCTGTCCCTGCTACATGGACTTCCATCAACTTCGATGATAAGGTTTTAAACCCCTATTAGGTACAATCAAAGTGCTCCAAGAGCATGATATAGACCATAGAGTTCAAGTTTCAGTTGTGAAAACCAAGATTTGTGGTCATTAAGTGTGATGATCCAAATTGACTGTAATACCTTTTTCATAGGAGGGAAGAAGTTGAAGTGAAAACTTCCTTGTTCATGTTCAGTCCATGCAAAACCTGTTTCTTGATTTTGAATAAAATCATGCATAAGCTTCCATTCTTCTGGCCATAGGAAATCACCAGGATGGTTTTTGTCGATAATAGCTTTATGTTCAAATATATATCAGGGAGCGGGGCTAAACAATGGGGGATGAGGATTGAGTTTTGGCATATTCTCAAAGGGGTTGCCAGTAATTGCTCAAATAATATGAAATTGATCAGGTAGTTCAGTAATAACTGGTTGAAACTGTTTTGTATTTCTTCTTTGATGCTGCAAAAATCAGCTATAGAGAGTCAGTTGAGAAAATGTTGGAAGGGAAAATGATAGTAGAATTGTGCATAGGGGTGGCCATCAAGGCCAATAAAAATGCTGCATACTGGTGGCTAGCTGTTGAATATAGATTTGCAAGAATCAAGGGATGAGAAAGAGTGTTCGAGGAGTTCAAGGAGTACATATCAAGAATATTCACAGTGTACTTGATAGTTATAGAAGAATTACAATGGTCAAATAAAATAATGAGTGCACACTGGTTACTCTCCAAGATGTTATCCTCTAGTTGCTAAAATCCTCATGGACTACTCTTCTTTGATGATCAGATCAGGGAATAGTCAGAATAGTGCAAGATCATGTTGAATTCAAATTTAAAATGGTTATTGTTCATGCTTCATTTCGATAATTCTTCACTGTACTCTCTGTGAGAATGTCGAATGGTCATCCAAGCAGAATGACATAGGCTGGATCTCAGATGATGTGTATTTGCATGTAGAGGGTGATGCTACTGACTTTCCAAGGTACATTCCATGCTAAACCTAGACTTTGGTCAATGCCACCATTAGCCAATTGTAGAGGGATGTGTATTGAAGGATTGTAAGCAAGACCAAGTTCATGACAAACTTCTTTGCAATATCCAACTACATCTGGGGAATCTGCACATGGAATATCCTTCATGGAGTCCTATGGAGACTAAATGAGGATGAAATGGACACACTCCTGCAAGCAGCTGCCAAGGTAACACCCAAATCATCCAAGTGGAAGAAATGCCGACCCTATACAGAGGAGTTCATTGTCAAACTTAGAGATCAGCTAAGTCTCGACAACTCAATTGATGCAGTTTTTGCATGCCTCTCCACCTGCTTTTATGCCACTGCTCGTATTAGTGAATTCACAATGCACCAGCTCACCAATTTCAACCCTTCGCTCCACATAAAATGTTCTGATCTAAGTTATGTCCAAGACCAGAATGAACTACCAGTCGTTAATCTCCATATTCCCCAAACTAAAGTTTCAGCAGATGGAGAGACAGTCTCATGGAGTAGGCAGGAAGGACCAACAGACCCAGAAAATGCACTCGCCAACCACTTCCATGTCAACAGTCCCCAGCCAGACATGCACCTCTTTGCTTACAAGCACAAATCTAGCTACCGCCCCTTAACCAAGTCAAAATTCATCTCTCGCTTAGCGCAAGCTGCTAAAGCAGCAGGCAAGGATCCTCCAAGGGTCATAGCATTCATATCTTCATGGAGTTCCTTTTGAGGTGATGAAAGTCCAGGGGCATTGGGCCAGCAATGCTTTCACACTCTATCTGCGCAAACATGGGCAGATTCTAGCACCATACCTCCAAGCAACACAAGTGCTTTATCAAGAGTTCCTCCAACTAACTATGACAAGTGTCCATTAAATTCTGCATCCGAGTCATTGCATTTTCTTTATTTGTAAGTCAGGCAGTCTATCTCCTAAAGTCATATGGGTGATGAGACTCACTCGTGCATCGCTAGACTCCTAATATAAAATGGGAGCAGCTCATCTCACCACCCATCTGGGTCAGGTTCTGCCCCTTGGGTTGAAAAGCACTCTGTCCTCTTGCCCACCTAGCTTAACACTCTCTGTATATTGATGCAGCTTCTAATAGTAAATCTTCTCTTATTCATCTTGCTCACATCTACATAAGTGGTCACTCAAAGACAGTATTTTCTCATCTGGAAGTCAAGGCATAAAAGGGGGGTGATGTTAGGAAACAGTCCTATTATATAATAATATTTTATTTTATTTTATTATGTCAAATTATGCTACTAAATGCCCAAAAATGCTACCTTTGTTAGTGTGGAAATTTTATATTCACATGCATCAATATGTATGTGCATGTATGCATGCTGATAGGTCCACTATGCATTATAAGATCTGGAAATGGATTCCACTTGTATCAACACATTACAACATGCACTCTGAAGTACTACAAATGCCATGAAATTGACTTTGAACCATTTTCACACTATTTCGCACTA
Source organism: Tricholoma bakamatsutake (assembly GCA_029959215.1). Classification (NCBI taxonomy): domain Eukaryota; kingdom Fungi; phylum Basidiomycota; class Agaricomycetes; order Agaricales; family Tricholomataceae; genus Tricholoma; species Tricholoma bakamatsutake. The sequence continues at coordinate 803,892 of CP114860.1, forward strand.
TTTCAGACAACTTCGAATGACTTCGAACTATTTCACAACACTTGGAACAACTTCGCAGTATTTTGAATGATATCAGCTGCCATATAGCTGTCTTGAAACACTTTCGATACACGGTGCACATTTGGAATGAGTTATTCCATTGCATATCGAGCACTACTGGACATGAGGAGAGAGTACAAAAGACTTAGAATGCGATAAGTGCATTTTTGTGTTTCATTGATATATTGAAGTACTTTTACTATATGGGAACACTATATGTTTCATCATTTATTACTTCTCATTTGTTTCATGATTTACAAGTCCTCATTGTTTGATATATTTGCCTCATGTTTTACACATGTTCTTATTTCCTTTTTAGTACTATCTCTTCATTTTGTATATAGACTTATTAGTTAGTTAGAACAGACAACATATAGCAACAGGGAACAGCACAAGTTACCCTCACACTTATTGTCTGACTTAAGAGCCATTCTCTTGAGTCTTAGTTTGGGTCGTATCGGGTGAAGGAGGGGGGGAGGAAGGGGGTGAGGGGGTAATGGGGTGATGGGAGGCAGGAGTTATGAGGGGGGGAGGGAGGGAGGGGGTCAGGGGGTGAATGGGGAAGGAGGGGGGAGGAGATGAGAGGGTCAGGGGGTGAATGGGGAAGGAGGGGGAAGGAGATGTGGAGGGGGTGAGTAAGTGAGGGGGTGATAGGGGGGAAAGTGAGTGAGGGGGTGATGGGGGGAGTGGGAAGGTGGGTAAACTATCTTTTCTTTGGTTGTGATTTCTGCTGTATGCTATCATGTATATATATATATATCACTTTTTGGTCTCACTTCTGATATTTTCTAGGGATTTATCTCCACCCAATACTCCTCAATGTGTCCAAGCTGCCACACAGCAAATGGAAAGGGACCAAAGGATTCTGAAGAGTCCTGCTCACCATTGTCCTCCACATCATGTTCACATGATGTGCATCGCCCAACCTGCACTGCCACTATCTAATGGGATCCAAAATCATACCAATGATGATCATTTTGCTGCTTCTGCACCTCCTCCTCATTATCAGCATCTTCCCACATTCACAGACTGAGTCAAACAATGCAATGAGATGTTGATAAAATTAATGAACACAGTGAACAATGTGTGCCAAAGGCACATTTAAAAACCTTGTTAGGAATGAAGTGAGTAAGCAAATGATTACTAAGGCATGTGAGGACTTGTCCAATGACTAAAATGTGCTGCAGCCAGAATGCCAGCAGAGATTATCAGAAAGGAGTCAGAAAGGGTCAGGAATTAATCAGCATCCAATCAGGTGAATTGGGTCTTGACAGATGTCAATAACAAGTTAATATGAGTTTTTAATAAAGTCAATACATCAATAATGAGTTAATACCACATCAATACAAGTTTGTGACAAAGTCAATACAAATATGAGTTTCATAACAAGTCAGAGTTGAATGTCCAAGTCAAGGCAGGGTATATTGGTGCCAGTGAGGTGCTGGGTAAACTATAGGAAGAGGGTGGTGCAGTTCAATTGCACAAATGAGGTGAATGGAAGTGTGAAGGGGAAGAATGCGGGGGCTGATTATCATAAATGATGTAAGAAATTTATCGGTTTGTCTGTCTCTGATGTGTGGATGTGATAGATTTGGACATGGAGTATAGGTACTGGTTGTTACCTCCCTTCCTACTAACATGAAGACCAAGGCTATGCACATAGGTAAGCTACAATGCATCGAATGATATGGTCTATCGAACATATACAGTGTATCAAATGATACATTTTTGGTGGACACTGTTGAACACTGTAATATATATATGTGTACCTACTTTAGTAACAAATGAATACACTATTACAATGGTTGCTAGACCAAAGAGTAATATGTTTAATACAGATATCAGTAACCTATGAAATAGTTTCAGGAAGCGGCAATGGCAATGGAGATGGCAGTGGCAGTGGCCTTACCAGGATCAGGATTAAGATCAGCATTACAGGTATGGCCAATTGGAAATTAATCTCATTTATATAGTAATTTATGTGTAGTCTGCATGGATTTTGCATGCAAATTGGTGTATGATAAATTTAGTAAATGCCATGTTTATGCAATAATTCATTTATTGCAGTGTGCAGGCCTGCAAAATTGGGTTGGCATGCTGGTCAGGAACCCAATAGGGCTGCAGTGGCATCGGCATAAAGCAGCAGCAGCAGCATCAGCATTAGGCAGCAGCAGCGGCCTCAGCATTAGGCTACTATGTGATCAATGTCACACAGGCATGGTTTGGTGGATGACTCTATGTATATATATGTATGTACTATAGCAACAAATGAATGCACTATTCAATTCTTGCTGTACCAGGCTAGACATATTAAGAATGTGGTGTACAGATTGGTGACCTATGAGACAGCATCAGACATATGCATCGGCATCGGCATATGTATCAGGGCCAGGGCCAGGGTCAGCAATTGGTATGAACATCAGCCTTAAAGGTATATATTATTGCTCTATCAATTAAAGCACTATATATTTATAGGAAGAAAGCTATCACTCATTGTCAGTAGTGTCCATCATATCATCAGAGCCAGGCAACCAAGTGTGATCAACATAACTGAAGTCTGCATGACTATAGATCAGGAGTGTGATGCAAGATAGAGTGGAGTTCTCTATCTGTGAGGTGCTGGGGGACCCAGTTTGGAAATGATCATCATCAGAATTGGAATAGGGGCCAGTTGAATCAGCCTCTGAATGGGTCTCTGATGATGATGAGAGGAAAACATCAGCTGCATCAGATGCAGTGGAGAAAGCAGTTGAAAGGGGAGGTGCAGGGGAAGATAAAGAGGCAGAATTATAAGCTTCAAGGTAAAAGGTAGTGGCATCAAAGCCAGTTGGAGAACCAGTGTGGGAAGATGCTGATGATGAATGATGGTCCTGCCAAGCCATGGCTGCCTGAAATGTGGTAGGCTGATTGGCATCTTCTGATGCATCATCCTCCCCTTCCCATAACATAGCAGCATAAGAGGCAGTGGGCTGGGCAAGGGCAGTGTGTGCATCAGCATAAAGATCATCAGCTTCATCATCGGCATCAGGAGTGGGGGTGGCATCAGGAGCGGGGGTGGCATCAGGAATGGTGGTGGCATCAAGCATGGCAGCAGCATCAGGCTCAGCAGCAGGATGTGATAAATTATCAGATCCAGCATCTAAAAAATAAATACCAGCATTGATACTATTTACAGCAGGTTGTGAACTGTAGGCACCTGAAATGGAGGTTGAGAAACTGGGTGTGATCAACCAGTCCTTATTTTTATTGTATGCACCATTGGCCAGAGACTGAGCATACCCAGAATGATATTTGGTCTTTGGTGATGGGTTAGATGCCAAAACATCACTTTCTGTGATGTCAACACCCCAGGTCCACTTGTGGGAGGAGGGGGGAAGAGCCTTCAGGCGCTTGAGTTCTGCCTGTGCATGTGCACATACCAGTTCCAATTGTCTTCTTGTTGCTGATTGCCTTGACCATCTCCCAGTGTGTTCATGGGTGGATGGTGCTGCCGCTGCCATTGTTAACTTCCATGGTTTAGACTGAAGCCCCTTGAGCAGGGCAAACTCATGAAGCCATTGAAACCCTGCTGCTTTCTGGACATTCACATTCATGGCAGCCTCTGTAGACAATTCACAGCCATCTACCAAGTCATGGATCCTGCATGCTTCATTGAACATATCTCCAATGAGAGCCTGCAGGTTGATGCAAGATCAGCAGTCAGCTCGGCCATCAGCAGCATTGTCTGCTGGTTGGCTATCATTGGGTGGTGAGCCAGTGATCAGAGGGGAAGGGATATACTGGTGATACTTATCGAGGCATGTATCCATGGTGTCACTGGTGAAAATCTGCCCCAGTGCTGGTTCACTATTGCATCTCCACCAATCACATACATAGGAATCCACCAGACAGCTAGGACCATCAGTGGCAACACCATCATCCAACATGGCCAAGAGAGATGGATGGAATCCGAGGGGTAGGTAGTCCAAATTCACATTGGCAAGACTGTCAGCCAAGGACAGAAGAAGGATTGGCACCTCCATCATAAGGCCAATGGAGGTGCCAATGCCAATGCACGACATGACATACATCTGTCATATGTCAGTGATGTATACTTACTTCCTTTAGGAAAGATACATACAAGCTTGGCATAGAGAACTTTCTGCATCCAACATTGTTTTACAAAGTTTGCATCATCTAACTCCAACAAAACTTGATGGAATCGGGACTCTGCATACCAAATCATCTCTTGTGTCTGGATTTGGAGTTGCCATTTCAGGCCTGATTGCAAAAAAAAAAGGGTTGAAGATTGAGAGAGTTTTGTTTGACATAGTGTTGCTGGTCATGGTTGGTGATCAAGATAATTGTGTTTAGATGAATCATGTTTACATAGTACAGGCCCTTTTTAGTCACAAAGGGGAGATATAATTGGCATTTGCTGATCTAAATGCATTTCATATGTGACCAGTAAAAATTCCTCTTCCCATCGATTTCTCTGAGCCTATGAATGAAGCCAATGTAGTTGCCTGACTATGAAAAATCTTAGTACATACAAAATATATTTACATTCTCAGAATCAGCCAGCATTGAGATCAGCATTGGCATTGGCATTGGCAACAACAATATCAATATTGGCAATGGCAACTCTAGGATCAGCAACTCTAGGATTGGCAATGGCAACACCAATATTCAGCAATGGCAACAGTGGGATTGGCAATGGCAACACCAGAATGGGTAGCAGCTGGGTGCCTACCATATCCCCTCTGCACTGGATGTATTTCAACAGATGATTCCACTATCATCTCAAAATCCATTGGCACCATCATCTCAAAATCCATTGGCCTCAGCATGGGCATGACCTATCCGAAGGACAGTTGATGACCTTGCACAGCAGGAAGCCATTTCAACCTAGGCTGTTGGGAGGAGACAGAGAATTAAAAAAGTAAAATTTGCTGAGTAGATTTACAAACAGATTGCTATGTAATGTGAAAACGAAAATTAATCCAACTTTTATGTACATGCTGAATAATATCTATTCCCTTCTGCCTCGCTTCATCTCCAATCTGTCCTTAGGTGTGGCTGCTCTCTTCCTTGGGTTAGTCTCAGAGGTGGTACTTCTGGAAGGTAGTCCAGATGGACCAGGGGTCAGCCCACATGGGGATCAGCACAGTTGTGCAGGGGGAGGGGACAGCTGGGGTGAGGTGATGACATTGACTACTGATGACAGGGCAGCAGGCTCAGGCTCACTCAGTGACATTGTGGGGAAGAAGAGAAGGAGTCATGGGGCCATAGGTGTTTTGGGCTGTACAATTTTGTGAGAATCCTGTGGCATGGCAGGAATAATTTGGATGGGGGGGCGCCAGCCAAGAATCATTCCCCGGCAACCTCTTCAGGTATGGCCAGGCCCTCTTCACCATCTGGCTCAGCCATCTCTTCGTCTTTGTCCATGGCAGCAGGAATGGGAGCAGCATCAGGAGTGGAAGTGGGAGCAGGTGTGAAACCAGCAGCAGGAGCAGGAGTGGGAGCAGGCATGGGAGCAGGCATGGGAGCAGGCATGGGAGCAGGCATGGGAGCAGGCATGGGAGCAGGCATGGGAGCAGGCATGGGAGCAGGCATGGGAGCAGGCATGGGAGCAGGCATGGGAGCAGGCATGGGAGCAGGCATGGGAGCAGGCATGGGAGCAGGCATGGGAGCAGGCATGGGAGCAGGCATGGGAGCAGGCATGGGAGCAGGCATGGGAGCAGGCATGGGAGCAGGCATGGGAGCAGGAGTGGGAGTGGGAGTGGGAGAAGTGGGAGGAGGAGCAGGAATGGGAGTGGGACTCAGAGTGGGGCCTGGAGTGGGAGCAGGAGTGGCATTGCCTTCTCGGCATCCATCTTTCCTTCCCAATCCACCTCTGCCCTCCTGCTTGGAGTCCTCTTGAGGCAAACCACCTGCCCAGCCATGTAACCATTGTATAACATAATGGGCTGTGCATTGGTGATAGGTCCACTGCATGTGCTAAGGTCTGGAGAAGATTCCCACTCATATCGAGACATTATGACACGCACTCCGAACTGCTACGAATGCCACGAAATTGACTTCGAATTATTTTTGAACTATTTCACACTACTTCAGATGACTTCGAACTATTTTGAACTATTTCACGACACTTCGAATGACTTTGCAGCATTTCAAACGACTTTGGCCACCATATAGCTGTCATGAAACACTTTTGATACATGCTGCACAACCGGAACAGGTTATTTCATCATATATCAAGCACTACCAGACACAAGGAGAGACTACAAAGGAATTAGAATGCGATAATAGCATTTTTATGTTTCGATGATATATTGCAGCAAAAGATAAGTACTTTTACCATATGGGGACACATATGTTTCAATTATTTATCATTTCTCATTTATTTTTGATCTACAAAGTACTCATTGTATGATGTATTGCCTCATGTTTTACACATGTTTTACTTCCCTTTTCAGTACTATCTCTCCAAAAATGTATATAAACTTGTACTAGTCACTTAGAACAACAGAGAACCAGTTACCCTCTCCACTATAGTTGGATTTAAGAGCAGTTCTCTTGAGTCTTACCTCACATTGTATCTCTGAAGTTCTGCAAAATATTGTGAACTTCCTCAAACTTTCATATTTGTTCTCAACTCATCATCACCTATCGTCACTGAAAACCCACTTTGTAACCGCTATATTCATTTGTCAAACATATCTCAACACCAGTCGAACACCTTCGAACCCCCTCGAACTCACCCGAACAACTTTGAACCCATTTGAACCTATTTCAAACTACTTTGCATGTCTTTGGACCAATTTCAAACTTCTTCAAACATCTTCATACGCTTTGAAAAGACTATTCGTCACACCTTTTACCATTTGCATCACTAAAACAACATCTTGGTATTAGTGGTGATATTTAGTACTGACTCGCATCCTTTCTCTAGCCTGAGTTATACTTCATAAGCCTTTTTAACAGGTTTTTGCTAGGTTTCCAGGTCGAGCATAATCACTGGCCTGCAACCCAAGGTATCCTTCAGTGTTGTTCACCCTATTTTGAAGCAAGTGAAACATGTCCCAGAGTTCTCATACATGGAGTCAGGACTCTTGCACTGACTCTTTATTCCACTGTGCATGCTGGTACATGTCTTCCTCCAGTTGGTATAGACATCCAGTGAGGGGGGCATAGTTGACGGGGGAGAAGTTGGCCATCAGGGGAGGGGGGGCAGTCAGCTCAGGCTCAGGATCAGCCATGTCAATATCCTGTTTCACAGCTATAGGTATATGTGTTAGTTAGTGGTTTTATGTGTCATGATATGGAAGAACTCACCTTTGGATTTTCCTTTTTCTCTTGCAGTGAACTGCCTAGATGATTCCTCTCCACTGTCTTCACTGGAAAATTGTGCCTTCTTTGCTTTTCGTCTGGCCAATCCTTTTGCTTTCTTCATTCTTCGCACTCAATTCACGTCCTCTGGATTGCACTGAACTTTTCCTTTCCTACAGAAGTAGCATGCAGTTTTGCTGTTCACCTGATCCCAACACTGATGCCTAAGCTTGACACATTATACACATGGCATCATTTGCAAACTCCTCCACTGGGGTGGTGCTCATCCCTCCCTTGCTGTTTTGTGCTGCTTCTGCTCCATCCTGGGATTGGCACCTGCATTGCTCTCCATCTCCTCATCCATCTCCTCATCCAATCCCTTGCTACTCTCCACCTCTTGCAACCTGTGTGTCACTGTGATGACTGGCAGTATTGGATGCTGGGCAGGGGCATAAATTCTGGATCCTGATGCTTCTGGTTGGGCCTGCATCTTGGCCCATGCCACTGCCACTTCTCTTCTTGTTGGCATTGGCATTGCCACTGCCACTCCTGGTGCCTTTGCCTTTGCCACTCCAATTCCTCATTTCTTGGCTACTGCCATCCCTTCATTGCCCTCCATTGACCTTCAATAAACCTTTGGTCCTCTGTTCTGTCTGACTTTGACCATGCTACCACAAATCCCCAGAAAAAGGCATCGGCCTGGAAGACGGCCTGCACATCTTCTGTGAGGACCTCTCTTTGCCACCAAAACAATGTTTTCTACAATTTATAAGTGCATAGTTGGTCTGATAGCATGCCGATCCACTCACAAGCACTGATTTTCTTTCCTTCATCACCATGGCAATACTTCTGTCCCAAAGTCCCAGTCCATTGTGGATGGCCTGTTCAATCTTGCTGATCTGGGTGAGGACTTGGTCATGTGTAATGTTCATGATGGATGATAGGCCGGCTGTGGCAGTGGGATCAATATTGATATAAAAAAGAGTGAAATGCTGAAGATCAACAATCATGTGTTGTTGATCCCTATACAATCAATATATACAAACAAAGTGGTGTTCCCATTTTGAAACTCAAACCCAGCTTTTTGAGTATGCTGAAGGTAGCCTTAAGCTAGCTTGGCTCTTCTTGTTGAGGGATGTGATAGTGTTTTTTATTCATTTTCAATGTGTAATTGATCCCTGATTAAACAGTTATGAATCCAGTTACCTGCCAGGCAATGGAGGCCTATTCCAAGAAGGTTGAATTCAATGTGCACATGGCACATGGGGGGTTAAAATTTCCTTTTTTTCAAAGTCTCATTGCCAGCAACCTAGCTCTGATGCCATCCATGGGCCGACATCGTCCTGTTGGCTGATGCTGCATCTTGGCCAATGCCATGTCTTTGGCCAATGCTGTGTCTTGACTGGTGCTATGTCTTGCTAGTGCCATGTCTTCACAATGGCCATTCAAAAACCAGCAATATTTAATCATTAGATACAGCACAGCAATGTTAAATGTAGATACAATAAGAATGTCATGGCCTTGGCATCACATCAGTGAGAATTGGCAGGGGGATCGGCATCATTGTCATGCTCATGGGATGATGGTCTGATTGGAATCTCAGAGAACCTGCATTTGAATGATTCCAAATTAAACTCCATCCTTTCCTTCAAAGTTGCATATGTCTTCAAGGTGACATCCTGCTGTTCCAGCTTTTCGACCTTGGCCATGTAGGAATGATGACTGGCATTCTTATACAATGTGCCGAGCTGGTTTTGCAGGGCTTTCACTTCAACATGGCAGTTCAACAGCTCCCTGGCTGTTAATGTCTGCAACAGGATCAACTATAGTCACACATATGAGGACCATGACACCTACTGGGTCAGTCAGTAGCATAAGCTGGTTTCGGGCCAACAGATAGTATGGTTGATCAGTCATGTTTTTAGACTGCAAAATGATGATTAGTGAAATGATAGAGCATTGGAAGGAAATACGGCATTGGCCAGATACATGGTATTGGCCAAAGGCATGGCATTGGCCAAAGGCATGGCATTGGCCAAAGGCATGGCATCAGCCAAAGGCACAGCATTGGCCACTGGCAATGACATTTGAACTGAAGGAAATCTTACCCCCCCATGTGCCATATGCACTTTGAATTCTACTTTCCTTCGATAGGCCTCCATCGTCTGGTGGGTAGCCAGAATCATAAAATGAGGCACAAAATATTGCTGCCTATTGTCACTTTGGATTGGGACATAGCCATCAGGAATATCTGCCTTGCTTTCTTCCTAATTGCTCATTGTAGAGGGATGAATGTAGGAAGAGAGATGATAACACTATCGTGTTTAATTGTTGATCAGAGATCTATTGATGAGAGAATATTTAGTTGGCAATATTTGGCCCCTGTTGCCAATCTCACTGTTGCCAATCTCACTGTTGCTGATCCCCCCATTGCCAATTCCACTGTTGCCAATCCCACCACTCATGCTTTTTCCCTTGCCCTTGCAAGATGGTGGATTGTGATCAAGATAATTGTGTTTACATAATGTTCTGGTCATATAGGGGAGATATAATCAGCATTTGCTAATCTAAATGCATTGTCAGCCCTCAATGCTAATTCTTGCCAGAAAGCCTGCTGGCAATTAGCATAAGCCAGTGGGCCAGAAAAGGTATTCTCAGACCGTGAGGCTGACTGCCACCATTGGCTGTGATAGATAAAATATTGCACAGTCCACTGCATTTCATATGTATTTCTCTGAGCCCATGATCAAAGCCAGTGTACTCTCCTGACTAATAAAACTGTTAGTGTAATGAATACGGATGGCCACAAAATACATTTACATTCCCAGAATCGAGTGGCATCAGCATCAGCATCGCCATCGGCATTGCTGTGCTGTTTGGTAATGACACTAGTTCAATTGTGGGCATTATGCCAAAACCAGAACAAGTGAAGATTAGTGGAGCCTGGTGCATTTGGCTTCAGAATAGCTGTGCTAGCATTGAGGTCATCCTTTGTTAACTGCTGAAACATACTTGATGTCTCAGCATCACAATTTAGTACCACCAGTCAGCTTCGGCAATGGTTATACATTTGGGCATGCAAGGCAATTTTGTTAACCACATCCTGGACAACAGCTCATACTTGGGTGCAAACTCCCTTTTCTGGTGCTGCTCAAATGATGTGTGAATATTGAAATGATTTGTTGGCAATGAGCTCTCGCAACTGATGCAGCAGTCAACTTGCCCAATTCTTCCTGAGGTTAATCTCCACATTAGCAAGTTCTCCATGACATGGGAGGTATACTTGTTGCTTCTCAACTGGAATAGTGTTTGTGTCAGCCAGAAAAGATGAAGCAGAAGTCTCTTCATCAAAGGGTTCTATGTCATCAAAGTTCTCAAATTCAGGTTCATTGTCATGTGTGATTCAGGAGGGAACAATGTCATGCTCAGCAATGTTTGCAGCATTTTGTAAATGTGTTAAGGTTGCCATATGAGATGTGAGTGCTTCTCTTTCCTGTTCAACAACTTGCATGTCAGAAGCATGAGGTGCTTTACCGAGTTGATGGACTTTGTCTCATAATTGAATCCTGGTGCAGGTTAATGAGGGATTGTGATACATCAATCTTGGTAAAATGTATGACCCACTGCATTTGTTCAAAAACAATAGTGAAATCAATCCACTGCTCAACCACTGATTGAATGAGTGTTGATGCTGTGACCATTTCCAATGCCACTCCTAGTCCCAGTCCCATTCCTGTTCCCGATGCCAGTTGTAATCCCTGAGTTGCATACATATCCATTACCCTGACATCTGTTAGCCTTAGCATTTCTGCTGTGGTGACTTCGTCCTCCCATCATTTGACTGCCTGTTGACTGAAAGCTGCTGTCAGTTCTGCATGGTGCTTGCTGAGCTGTGTGGATATCTCAAGGGCTTCTTGAGATTTTGAGCACAGTGTGACTGTCATGCTGAGCATTTTCTTGTGATTTGAATCATCAAGCATTTTAGCCTGATGTGGCGATGTCGCTGTTCTGACTGTTGGGGAAATGGAATCCAGTGATGACTACAGAGACTCGAGTATTTCCCCTGCTACAATGCCAGACCCTGGAATGAAAGATGCAGCATAGCAAAAAAAGCATTCATCCTTGTGGCCATGAACATGCAAAAGCCCAATGGCCTGGTCAATGCTCAAACTGGCTGGTGGATGTGCACCAATATGCTCCTGAATGTGGATGATGTATTGGCAGACAATGTCATAAATGAGCATCACTCCCTGTTGATGATCAACCCTGGTGGTTTTCAGGGCTTGGAGGAAAGCAAAGTCAACATTCTTTTGCTGTTCTCTCTGAAACAAGTCTACCAGTGCATTGGGTGCATAACAGCCATGCTGTGTGCATGCAATGGCCACTACTCCGGTCCTATCACATGCCTTCGATGCCAAAAAAGCATTTGCAATGGCTCAGAATTTATTGTCACATGGAGCCTTCTAAAAACCCATGTATCCCGATTAGAACCAGCATCAGGAGTGGCACCAGCAGTGGTTATGGCATCAGCCACCACAAAGTGAAGTGTACCTACCATAAATCATTCTATGGCAGCTTGGAGGAATTGCTCATATTCAGCCTGATTTGGCACCATCCCAGCTGCATCTCATAGCCATACATCAGCATTAGAGTCTTTCTGCTGGACATGGTCAGCTTCGAAATTGCCATCAGCCATGAATATGCATTTAAAAACAAATCTGAGAGCCATAGTATCATTTCAGATGCAGCTTGTACAATCAAGGTATTTAGTCACCCACCAGTTCACATCGTCCTTCCAATTTTCTGGTATATTTATGCCTGCTTGAAGACAGGCTGGACAGTAATTGGCAAGTGATCCTGGTTTGAAATTCAACAGATCTTTTTGATCATGTCAATACCCTGCCCACTTCAATCTTTTCATCCAATGCCATAAATGGGACATTATTGGGAAACAGTCTCCTAACATGCCCATTACATAATACTATTTTTATTTTATTTTATTTTATTTTATTTCACCAAAATATACTACCAAATGCCTATACATGCATTATTTGTTAGCATGGAAATTTTGTATTTACATGCATCAATATGTACATGCATAAGTATGCGCGCATTGGTAGCAACATACTACAATATATGTAACATAGTATATAACCATAAAATAAATACTAGGAGACCTCAGTTGAGTTCTCTTAGGTATTCCATCCACAATAGTGGTGTGAAAAGCCTAATTCAGCCAACTAATCTATTTATAACCTCTTGCATCAAAACCATCAAACCCCCCATCATGTGTGCATGCCCCGCCACCTTCTTGTAGGAGAGCCTGCACAGTCCAGCTAGCAGAACTGTGGGTGTCGCCCTAACAGAAGAACTCAACTACCCCATCAGTGTGCCATCGCTTACATGCACATACATCATTTGTCTCAGCGCGCCACATCCACTTACTCATTATTTCAGCAAGAGCCAGAATTAATTGTATATATGTATTTACCTTGCTTTCATAAGCCAATGCCAGGCCTCGCCTTACATTGCGACCACCAGTGATCGAAAGGCAGCGCTCGTCATTAGGATGGCTGCAACCAGACAACTGATCAGATCTGGTTTAGCCAAGATTTACATTACTCAATTTGGATGACTATTTTAGGTAGTTACTAGCCAAATTCAGTAATAACCCTGAGATCAGGCACTGTTGGAAGGGTTATTGATCCGAAGTGCCCAATTGTTGACAAATAGCCGAAATCACATGTTTTGCCATGTTTGGTACCTGAAATAGCTGGGTCATGCAAAGCCTGTATCCAAACATAGCCAACATGCAGAAATTTAAAAAATGTGATTCCATATCAATATGAAAAGCGCCATAAGTTACAGACAAATTCATATCAATAGGCTACCAAAAAATACAAACAAAGGCAGAGTAAGTATTTTTTTTTTTGATTTCCCAACTGACTACAGGAAGCATGTATACTATCTTTAGTAAGTATGTAGCAGAAGTTAAAATTTAGGTTCTATCCCAATTTATGATGGGGCCTATCGATGAGTTTGGCTGTATAAAGCCCAGTGGCGATGCTTTTTAAGCCCCAGCCATCCCTAAAGGAAAGTTGGCATGTCGTCCACGATCTTGCTCCGCACGTCGCACAGGATCTTCCCCAAAATCGTCTACATATGATCGACTGGCTGCCTGATTAGTGTCGTTGTTGAACTCCATGACACGAGTCCGGGTAGAATTTCCATCACTGTCAGTTCCAAGATCGGAGTGCTTAGCCTCCCATCTCCTAAGGTGCAGCAGGAAACGAGCGGTCATCATTCCGGACATTCTACCAAAATAATCATGAGAACCTAATGTTAGATGCGCTGCAGATAGCTTACGGTAGAGTCAAGGCATTGAGAAGGCGTTGAAGGAATCCGCCCTAGTTAGACTTGTTACTATCAACGAGATAAATATGTATGCATGGCGACATACTGGTACTCGCTAGTGAAAAACGTCAGAAGGCAGCTGATTCTGACATTACAATGCAGAACTTACGAGGTTTAAAGCCAGAGATGCGATCGTGAGAACCGTGGCGAAACTAAACATAACGTTAATCACACGATCGCTGGGATTGGACCCTGGCGTTGAACATACCAGAAATATAGAACACCTACGTATGACAGATCAGGAAAACAATAAACCCAGTTGAAGAGCTTCGCACCTTGCTCCAAGAGTAGGTACACAAATGCCTTTTTCTGCATATACCACGCATCACCAACTTGCAAAGTTTGGATGCTTCGGAACGTAGTAAGTGCAGTCGAAGAAATCTCGAAAATACACATCATGAGGGCCAAAACACCCCCGACTACGAATACAACTTTAACGAGAGCCAGATAGGGATCACGATAAAATCTCACTCCTACAAGTCCTCCGTCAACGAGACGTGAAGGCAACGGGAAGCCTAGCGAAACGTACAATGGTTTGGTTGAATTCCCATTGCATATGAGTACAGGGACGTGCATCTAATGATAGCGTTGGTTAGTCCATGTACGGAAAATAACGAGCCAATTTACGATGTCCAAAATGATACAGGAGAGACCAACAGTGGCAAAGAAACCTAAGACAATGCGGTTCTTTCCGAATACTGCGTACGTTCGTGCACCCCAAACGACTAAATAGCGCATGAGGATGAAGCACGATAAATCCAGCATGTAATACGGTCTCACCGATGACTGCCGTCCGGCCTAAGACACTCAAGGCACTGCTTATTTTATACCCTGCGTCACAGCTGGTAGAGACAACTTTCAATACACGACTACGAGATGAACGTAGACGGTAAAATACATACTGAGAGAAGATAATTCATGTCAAGGTGGTCATTGAAAGGAAAAGGGGCAGAGCGCACCCTGATATCGATCTTCCCGGCAATAGTGAAGAGATAAACGATGTTCGCAACAAGTGCATAACGGCACCAGATGTAGAGCACAGTGGATAGCCGGAATCTCTCACCCCACATGTACTTGACCTCCATCCCGAATGTAAGTGCATAATCATAGTAGAGGAGAGCTATAAGTAGACGTCGCTTAGCATCGAGGAGCCCAAGTGACATCACCATTTGAACCAACCAATGCTAGCATATTGGATGTAAAACTGCAACATCCTTGTTGACACGCCCAAATATTATTCAACAGTTTGGCTACACCAACGGAAAAGGGCAACTAACCGCGACGATCCTAATTTCACCATCGATCAATTCTTTTGGGAGTAGAGTGTGGAAAAGAAGCGGGGAGACGTCTGGGTGGTCTCTCATATAGACATACGAAAAGTGACATATAAGACGTCGGAAAAGACATGGTTGCAGATCCGAAGTGACTGTGAGTGACAGGTGGGCATAGACAGGTCGATCAGGCCTATAAGAATCAGGCCTGACAACGTGGGCAACAAGTACTTGACCTTGCCCACACTCACCTATAGCCAACGGATGATATTGCTCAGAGCCAAACGAAACGCCTTACTTCCCACGGTATGTATCATAGTCATCAGACCTGAAGGCCTGAAGCGTGAAAGCCGCGGGAAATTCGACTTCCAACCTTCGACTTATGAGTGCCGTATTGCGGTGGTAATCGCCCAACAAGTTGAATGGGGCTGGAACATATGTGAATGAACGTCTTCCTTTCGAATACTTGGATGAAAAGGTCTCGCAAGGATTAGCACGAATTCGCGAGCCCGACAACCATTGACCACATCGAAACCGCCGCAGGAAATCTGGCTCGATACAGGGGGTAGCGGAACTGGTATGTGATGTGCGCTGACTTGACTGTCCCATGGATTTGGAGACTATATAGCATATGTATAGCACAATAGTGGGCATACTATTTCAACAATTCGGCCAGGGGTGTGACCCGTGACCGTGTGGCCGAAGTTTGCCACCTGACCTTCCCACATATCAAGCCTAATAATAGTTGGGCATCATGCTCGTGACTTAGTTTCGTTAGGCTTGATGTCATTAAAACTCAACACCAGCATTAAATCCTCCCCCAAATAGCAAAGACCTTAATAATAACTAGTACCTCTGGTCCCTATTCCCCCCCGCCTCTCCGCCACTTCTATATCTGGAGCATGGCTATGCCTTACCAATCAACCATCACCTCTCACACCCAACAGCATTGCATTTATCGTTGGCAATGTCAAGCTCGATGTCAGGCCCCTTCCTATGTCCCCTCTGGCTCATGTGTCAACCTACCCCATCAATCCTTTGGTCAGCAACACCCGTACACCCAGCATATCACTCCCATGGTCTGTACACGTGTCCTCCTCTCGCATGTTCAATGTTGGCAATGCCGAACTTGACTTCCAGCTTCTTTATCTCATATGCAGTCCCACCTCGCCATTCTTCTCAACAACAACTCTCATGGTTCCAATGTGCACGTCCTCTAACACCATCAACACTGAGTATGAAGCCACACCTCGATGTCTATGCGCGTTCTCTCCCATGTTCCACATCAGCGACACTGAGCTCAACTTTCAGCTTCTTCTGCTGGGCACACTGTCTCATGGCGCTTCGTGCCACCTTCAACATGTCTCAGCATGAAGCAGGGCACTCTATCTCATAGCATGAAGCAACACCCTCAACATTGGGGTTCAAAACAGATCTCTGTCAATGTAGGACATGATGTATGCATAATATTTAGTCCTGAAGTATAGAAATATAGCTGATATATGTTTCAACACCTGCTTGTTGTACTTATAGAGTGTCTGACATAATATACAGCTTTGCATTCCCCTGAACAAGTGATCACAGAAGAGCGGGATCAATGGGTATAGTTAGTACAGCTGGTGGTACAGGGGCAATGGAGGGTGCAGCTGCAGGGGTTGCAGCTATGGAGGTCTCAGCAGCATGGGGCACCACTGGCAGAAGAGCAGGATCAATGGGTATAGTTTGTACAGCGGCACTAGAGGGCACAGTGGCAGTGGCAGCAGCTGAGGGTGCAGCGGAGGTGGGGATTGAAGGGGATTCAGCAGTATGTGGTACTGGAGGAATGAGTGCAGCAGCAGTGGACATGGCAGGGGCAGGGGCAGGAGAGGGCACAGCGACAGTGGAAGGTGCTGCTTGGGGTACTGCTTCTTGACTAGCATGGGGGGATTGTTCACGTGAAATGCCTGATGTTGTAGGAGACTGATGCTCATCATCACTACTATTATCAGTATCTTCCACCTCTTTACTGGATTTGTGCCATTTTCTTTGAGTATCAGTTCTGTCTCTTGCATGCAGTCATTTCTTCCCATGGTCAGACCAGCGTCGATGTGGTGCAGGGGCAGCAAGTTCACCATTCTCAATCTGGGCATTGTGTTTGAGATCAAGATCATGAAACTCCATGTCACTGAGTTTCCTCCAGTATGTTTTTCCATCACGCCATCTATGTAGAAGGTTATCGAGATCATGTAAGGAACTCGAGACATCACTGAGATTGCAGAATGGAATGTTGTCCAGCCATTCTTCAATGATAACCTGGTACCGCCTGACAATGTTGTGCCAGTAAAGTTTCCATTCCATACGAGCTGTGTCATCACTTGCTATCATTCTTATATGCATTTCTCAATCAATATCTTTATATATACAGGGAGACAGCTCACGAAGGCCCTCGTTGATCTCATTGTGTATCTCAGCGCGAATTACCGAGATGCACTGTTGATGATTTTTTGCCATGCCTGTCATCAGCAAATTTAGTTGCAATGAAGAGAGTTAATAGCACTGTTGCCCAACCTTTGACACCCTGAACAGCGAAACCTTCCATCTTTCCCAAAAAATCTTGTGGGTCAAACTTCATAACTCCTTCCAAAAAATGCTCGACACCTGGAGTTGCAAATGTCACTCCCTTCATAGGCAAGTCGCAAAGAGCAGGGTTTTGACTCCTGTGCACAACTTTAAATTATTCAACTACATGACAATTAACCTCAAGCGCTAGAAGATAAAATTTGAATATAGGCACACCTCACTCTCAACAGCCACAAGTGTATGTGTTGCATCGTTAATGCTGGACTTTGTGGAAACATGAAACGCCTTCGTCTGAGTTGCTTTTTGCTTCTCGAACTCCTCAACAAGATTAATGCACTCTTCTTTTGATAGGTTGTTGTATTCATCTTAGTTGTTACAAACAAGGTCTTGCAATACCCTTGCCATGAGCAGTAGGTACATCTGTGTTGGGGTTTGGGTAGACATTAATCAGCAGTGGACATTGACATGACAAAATAAATTTCTGACCATTCTCCTTTTCCTGCGACTTTTTCCAACAAAATGCATTCCACACATTGGTCTTCTTGTGCTCTGTATGGCTCACCTGATGGCCCATGTGAAGCTCCAGTTGAACTTGCCGAAGGCTCTTGTGGTGAGCTATAGCAAGATTCTCTGTTAGCTCATCAATTTTTACCCAAGTTTCTCTGAGTGCATTTTTGTAGCTTTGAGATGCAAGCCATCGATGGGCAGCAATGGCTGCATGCACATCCTTGGTTACCTTCGGATGGCTAACCTTTCGTGCAATGCCCTGGGTAGCCTGACCAGGTATGGTAGATGTTCTGTAAAAGTGAGTCCTCATGGTGGAAGGTGGGTACACAATCACAGAGTAGTAAGTTTAAAAACCCTATTAAATTATTGCATTCTGGCCCCAGATGTCAACACGCATGCATACCAACATGTGCCACTGGAAAATCATTCACCATGCCCAACTACATTAGGATGTATGTGTCATCCTGCATATGGAATTAGATTTCAAGTTCACTTGTGTAGGCGTTCATATCAATCTATGTTTAACTAGATATGGATACAAAATTAGATCTGTTTGAGTTCACTTATATTGACATGGCGAAAGGCACACCAAAAATTTAGTTGCAGAAGTCCTCCTAGTTGCTCCAAGTCAGGTTCATGCTGCAGAGAAAAATACAAGTTGGTTCACTACAGATACAGAATTAGATCTGTTTGAGTTTGCTTATATTGATGTGGTGAAGGCACACTAAAATGTTAGTTAAAATGGAATTGTTTATATATGTGGAAATCCTCTGAAGTCAGGTTTATGCTGCAGTGAAAGATACAAGTGATGAGATCATAGAGTAGAAATTTGGAGACCATACCTAGACTTGCAATTTACAGTTGCTCTGGATCTTGTCCTCTAAGATTAGATATACAGGAGGATTTCAAAAACCTTACCAAATTTTATCTACATAAACAGATTTATTTTGGGCTCACTCTCCATATAGAAGTAGAGATTTACAGACCATACCAAATTTGATTTAGCATAATTAGATGGTCTTCAGGTTCACAGTTCACAGGCCGTGGTTGTGCTTGTCCATCGGAATTAAGTATATGCAGATCTATTCAGGTTTGATGTGAGGGAATAAGATGGTGGAAGTAGAGACTTATGCTCACTTGGAACATGCTGACCTTAATTCACAAATGATCAATTGCGGAGGCAGAAGCTTATCTGCGTGTCCACAAATTAGACTAGGGGTAAGGCAAGATTCCAAAACCCGAATGAAAATAGAAACTGAAAGAACCTACAGTCAACTCTGCCCTAAATCATACTCGTGACAACCCATAACCTGTAATAACCCATGGGTTTTGAGTGTCCACCAACTCCGTTACCAGGAAAATCCCATAAACCTCTGAAATCCCATAAACCATAGTCAGATGCTGTCATCATAACCCATAGCTGACCAATATAAGATGGATTTTCATGGATTTTCATGCCCTGCAATGTAGAACAGAGTCAAGAACACACTAGAATGATAGGGAATATTGTTTCTCCACAAATACTAGCTGCCTCAGTGCTTTGGCATTGAAAATGTAAGCTGAACACGGACCCAAATAGGCCAACGCCTGCCATTGTGGCCGACACACAGTTGGCAATGTACACACTGCTTACTGCCCTCCCAACTGTTCGCTACCGATCCTTGTATGTAGTATAAATAATGTTGCTTGGGGAGAACCCTGGGTTGTTAGCCTAACAGCTAGAGTCTTACATTCTGGGCCACTTCTTGATGTCAAAAATGCCTCTGGATGTGCTCAAATCAGGGCTCGCAAAACTCAAGAATAGTGCAAAAGCAAGGAAAGATGACCTCTTGGCACGCCTCCAAAGGAAGGAGAAGATTTCCACTGAGGAGGAGGAATGGTTGGATGATGCTGCCAATGCAGTTGATGAAGAAGCCATCATTGAGCTACTGGAAACAGCTTTGGACTATGAACGTGGCCTCAAGAGGCTCGACTCGCAACAGAAATCCTTGGTTGACAAGCTGAAGGAACTCGGAGGGGGCATTAAAAAGGTAGCAGTGCCAGGAAACGAAAGAAAAAGTAATGTGCTTTGTTTGCTAACCGAGGAAGAAGCTAACTTAGAGTAGGATCTGAAGAACACAAACAAAAGCCACAAGGAGAGAAGCAGAAAGCCAAGCCTATCTTCACAAAAAAGGAAAATGCAACGCTTGCACAATGGATCGAGATTTTAAATTGGCATCATGCGAGCCTTGCAAAGAATCAGACCAAGACGGCAATGCATTGGGATCCAATCTACCCAAACTTGCAACTTAAGCAGCCAATCATTTTGGCTTGGTTAAAGGAGGAGGAAAAGTGGTGAGTCCAATGGGCAGAAGTGGAGAGCAAAGGGCAGGCAGGTAGATTAAAGTGGGCAAAGCAGACAGAGCACCCGGAAGTCAATGAAATGCTTGAGTTATGGGTTGCAAAGGCTATGGCGGAAAATGTCCACATCAATGGAGAGATCCTACAGCAAAAGTGAACATGCTTTGCTGATTTGGTTGGGGTCCCACAGACGAGAGGTTGAACCTCAGTGAAGGATGGCTGACTGCATTCAAGAAACATTGTGGACTGAAGGAATTCAAACGCCATGGCAAAGCAGGGTCTTCTGATCCAGTTGATGTGGAAAAGGAGCGGGCACGAATATGTGAGCTGATTGTGAAGTTTAGATACTGCCTGAAGGACATCTTCAACATGGATGAGACAGGACTCTTCTGGGCATGAGTGGTCCCTTCAGTTCAGTGACTTAAATCTCACTTGAGTCTGCACAGGATGCCACCTGACCATGGACTTATGGACAAGCCCTCGTCAGGGACCAAAGGCAACAAGAAACGACTCACATATGCATTTACTGCAAATGCTGATGGAACTGAAAAACTTCCTCCATTGGACATTGGGAAAGCAGCATGGCCTCGGGCATTCCAGAAAAAGATGGGTGCTCAACTCGGTTTTTATTATCGCTACAATGCAAAGGCATGGATGGTAACAAAAATATATCAAGAGTGGCTCCATGACTGGGATGAGAAATTGTGATGACAGCGAAGACACATCCTTCTACTCCAGGACAATTTCAGTGCTCACATCAAGCCAGACAGTCTGATGAATATTCATATCGAGAACTTCGCTCCCAACCTCACTGCCCACGTCCAGCCCAATGATGCTGGCATTATTCGTTGCTTCAAGGTGCACTATTGCAGCAAATTTGTCAGCTGAGCCCTTGACCAATATGACAATGATGTACCCCCTGCCCTCATCTATGATATCAACCAGCTTGAGGCCACGCACATTGCCGATGTTGCATGGCATGAGGTGGACACGATGTCAATCTGGAACTGTTGGTGCAAGGCCAGTATCTTACCCGAGGCCCTGTACAAACCAGCAACCTCTGTCCCCTCTGTACCTGTTTCCTCCCTTCTAAACTCAGAGCCACTTGAAGCAGTTGCACATGCCAAGAAGGATATTTTGGGCTTGTTGAATCAGCTAGAAGACCACAGCATTTTGCAGAACAAGAATTGGATGGGCCTCGAGGAGTTGCTGAACCCAGCATCAGAGCAGCAGCTTGTGGATGGCATCTCAGAGGATGAGATCTTTTGATCTGTTCAGAACATGCTTGAGGCAGAGCAGATGATGGAAGTGAATGGGGGTGATGACGACGAGGTTGTTGATCCTAAACCTACCTGTAAGGATGCTCTCACGGCGGCATTCACTCTCCAAAACTATATTGCTGACATAAATGAGCCCTTCGCACGTAAGTTGGAGAGCATTCTTGCCAGCTTTGGATGAGAAACTCGGTTGGAGGAAGTCCAAGCCATGGAACCAAGTTATATAATGGACTATTTCACTTGTAATGAGTCTAATTCTTGATTTAAGTAGCTTTTACATTCATATGTATAACATATCTACAACTTGCCAGAAGGACCCTATAATGACTTCTCCTGGAGCCCATACTCTGTGAAAACCCATGACTTGGGATGTCCACAGAGGGGTATAGGTTATGGCAGAGTCGACTGTAGTAAGTTTTAGTATGTGATTTTGGTCGGATACTACAAGGTTCAAAAATGGTGGCCCCTTGGATTCAGAAAAGGAACAGCCCAAGATAGGCAAACATGACAGCAAGTAAAGCTAGGAAAAATAAAGAAAAAATGAGTGGTCCCCATGACATCGATGACTATCCCACTTGAGATCAAACAGAAACAATGATAGAAATAAGGACTTACTTGGACTGGCTGAACTTGCTGAGCTTTTATATCATGTTGCATTGCATTCACCAAGTTCACTGCCTGTTCATAGCTCAATCCCTACTCTGTAGTCTGCAAGGTCCACTCCCACTGTGTATCATGAACAGTGTGTGTGAGAATATGCAACTGAGGGACTAAACTGTCTTCAAGTCCAAATTGATCCAGAGCTGCATCAGTGTGTGGCCCAAGACTGATAATTGCACCTTGGAATCCATCAGTGGCACTTTTTCATGGAGTTAATAATATAAAAATTTGATCCCATGCAGAATCGCTTACCCTTGATGACAGGCAGAGGGGTGTCATACTTTGACACCTCAATGACTGCTTTCTTTAGCCATTCAGGGTCATTGTCAACATCAACATCATCATCAGCGATCTTGGCACTTTTGCTAATGGCAGTTTTAGGCTGAAATTTGACAGGCCTGAGACCATAAGACAATGGGTTGAACAGGGTATGAGGTGGCTGGCTCAGAGGTTGACTATGGATCATGATGTCTTGGGCATATGTGATCTTGGTGCTTTTGCCAATGGCAGTTTTAGGCTGAAATTTGACAGGCCTGAGACCAGAAGACAATGGGTTGAACAGGGTATTGGGTGGCTGGCTCAGAGGTTGACTATGGGTCACAATGTGTTCCTGCAGGACAGCATTGACAGTGAAAGTGTGGTCCACCTTTTATAATGGGTGGAGGGAGATAGGAAGACCCATCTACCATGAGCTTGTTGCCTGGAACTAGAGGCAGAATGCATTAATGTTAACTGCCAAGCTTGAATGAAAACTATACCTGGTGCAGATGGAGGCCTTACTCCTTCCACAGCACAATGCGCTTCGAAATGATAAAAGTGAGGCAGTGCGATATCAGCGCCAAATGATTGCATGAGGAGCACTATATGCTTCATCAAATCCTTACCATTTTCCTTCAGTTCATGAGGTGATATGTAAGTGTTGATGGTCATATGCTCAGCACCAGATCCTTCTGATGGCTTGAATCCTGGGCATCGTAGAAGGACAGATATGCCTCCATCTATACAATCAAGAGTAGATACCTTTGTTGTTTTATAAGTACCATGAGAAAAATGTCAGATGAAAACTCATTACATCAAATAAGTCAGACTGTGATGCTTCCAAGAGCTTCCTGTTTTTCTTGAGCTCTTGCTCACTAGTGCTGCCAAGTCTGTGTAGCTGGAGATACATTGGGTGGAGGCCTCCATCTGTTCTGGTTTTGCTATGATTGGTTGTGTGCTGATTGTATTGCAAAACCATGTGAGCTGCTGCTTGTTTTTCTGGTGGCAGGAAAGCAGAGCCAAGCAAGGAAACATAGGAGGCAGCAATTCCTGAAGTATTGAAGAGTCAGGCTTTCCCCTTGAGTTTTACTGGCATAGTAGGTGTAGGTAATGTGGCAGAGATAAACTCGGTCAAGAGTAAGAAAGAAGGTCAAATAGAGGTCAAATAAGTATGAAAAAACATAGATGATAAGATTATATTGTAAAAATAGAAAAACTGTGAACTTGAAGGTTCATGTTTTATTGACTAAAGGGTTGTAATTCTGTAAGCCTGAGCTGGACTACATCTGTGAGTAATTAATCTACTCATAGCAGTAGTTTGCAGGATCAGGTTTGTGAGATTCACTGATAGTTGGCATGTACTAGAAGTAGTACTATTACACTGTGTAATACTAGAGTCTGTTCATTCAATGATCATGAGTCTGAGCTATCACGTAGTTTCATTGTACAGTTAAAAATATAATACATGATAGTAATACTACTCAGTTCCACTGTAAATAATTTGAACTACTTGGGCAGTGTTGGGCAACTTGAATGGTCGTACTACTACTTACTATGACTCGGATAATCATGATCATTATATTCAAGTGTGATAAGTGATGTTCACCAGTTCTACTTACATCAAGTGATTCTATGTTAATTATACTGTCATTGCTTATCTGTTTTGCAATTCATTCTCTTACTAGATGGTGATTCTATATTAATTAGTATACTGTCATTACTATTCATTCACTTAGAAGGTGGCACAATGCTATCCATTGATTTTCATCTGTTTGTAAGTTGTTGCACTTGCTATTGCCCAAGTTTCGAATTTATCTACTACCCAATTCATCATATACACAATTTCCGAAGCATTTCCAACATAGTAAGCACATGTTTAATCTACAATAGTCAATACAAAATCTGTGACTTTTTTGAGATCATGGTTCCCTTTCTGCTCTGCCTCATCATCATCCACCTCATTGAGATTGATACCATGTACATCATCATATACCCTCTCACTGACATGTTCATTCTCTTCTGCTCTACCTCCAACAGCTGAAGATGATGTACTAGCAGATGCAAGGCAAGTCCCTATGCCACGCACTCCTGTGTACACAGACATATTCTCAATTGTATCCAAACACTGAACATGTAAATGATTGACGCCATTATGAAGATTCCATCTGTGCTGTAGTTCAAAAGCAAAAGCTAGATGTGGGTTAGTTGTCGAAAGGAGAGAAATAGTCTTTTGAGTATGAATAGATTCATTGTGGATTGAGGTACAAAGACGGCAAACTTTAATGTTCAACTGCATCACCTCCTCCCAGGCATGGCACAATTTGAAGTACTTGACAGTCACTTCACAATGCTGGAGCACTTTTCCAATTTGTTGACAAAGTTTGTAGCCTATTCAAAATTAATATAGACATAAACTCACAGTAAAGTGTACATGCCCATCCCAGATGTGCTCATTTTGGCAAGTTCAAACAATCGCATGACTACAAGTCTCTCTAACTCATCAAGGGCTTGTTCATAGTTGGTCAACACATTTTCCTGATAGAATGTCTTGTACTCGGGAGATGTTTCAGTCCATCACTCCTCAATATTGAGGCCATTTTCAAGAGATTTGACATAAGACTCAGCATTTTGCAATTTTGAATATGCAGTGTCAACATGTCATCAAACTTGCGTCAGTGCGGTATGGATCGAACTACAAGCAACACTCGAAAAGATTTCATTGGCAGCTTTGTGAGCTGCATTCCATTCTTGTCTAGTAACATATTAGTTACATTTGATTGCATACAGAATGGTGGACTTACCTGCATTGAGAAAGCTCATGGAGCACTCGGACATATTGAACTTTCAGGGTTGACACAGAGGATGGTTCCTTTAAACCATGGAGGTATTGCCTCTCTTCTGAAAGTTACTGGTCAAATGTTTCATCATCAATTCTGAATTGAGCTTGTGAAAAAGCAAGCTTGGCTTCAAGGGTTTTCACAGCGAGAACAGCTTCCTGATAGTGGTTTTGCAGAAAATGACCTAGCAGAAGAGGTTTACTTGGTCATTATCAAATACTTCATGGAAAGAGAAAGCATACTAAGATTAGCATATTTATCTTGATCCCAAAAGTTGAAATGTTCCTCAATCACTTGGTGGCAATGGAAACGAGTAGCATGCTGAGTACCCCTGGCAAGATCATTGGATGATGAGAATACATGCTCACAATCTTTGCCTTCAGTATGTCCCATGCCTTTGATGAAAAGAGGGTGCCAGTCGAGTTGGCAGATGCGATTATGTGCATGTCCATGGAATGTGCCAACCATAAGCCAAAAGAGTGCATCTTTCACTTTTTCAGAGAGGCTACTGTTCTCAACAGTTGTTGAAAATGTGCAACTGATGTCATACATGCAACCAACCCTGGGGCCAAGATCAATCAGTTGATCGACAATTGCAAGCAGATATTTTGCCCTTCGTTTGATCAGAAAAATACATCCCAAAAAGACTGATGACTCAGACATACAGTTCTCCACTTCTAATCATATCACATGCCAGAAGAACTAGTCGGTGGTGGCAGGAAGCAATAAAAGCACCAGATTCCTGGAAAATGCAAACATTTTCTTCCGCTCCTTGGGCCCTGCATTATGCCACCTGTCAACACATCAGAAACCTGGAATTTCATCGTCAACATCTTCCCAGTCATCGTTAACATCATCCTTGCTGGATTGCTGGTGAGATAGAAATAAATTTCTATAGATACAAAGAAATAAGAAGTGAAGAGCTTACACGAGGCTTCACTTCATCCTTGAAATGATCAACCTCTTCAGGGGTCAACCAGCAATCTAAAAGTATAGTCCGCGAATCAAGGTGATCATTGACACCATGTACCAATGATTCCAGGGATTTTAGTGAGTTATTACCATCAATTGAGACGAAAGATGAAAATTCCAGCTCAGGTTCACCATCGAGCTGGTAAAAGCAACAAGGACAAGATTGAAGGATATGTGAGGAAAAAGTATTGTATCTGAGAGCAGCATTGATCTGCTGATCAATGTGTTGGTAGATATTGAGATATGCATCATATGCATTTGAGAACTATGTACACAGATATGGAAGGTAAGGCACCTGCATTTATTTCAACTGTTGGGGATGTTCAGTATCTAGATGCAATTGACAAGAAAAATGATAGCTTACATTGTGCATGTTGCACAGCATCTTGCATTGTGCTTCAATGCTGTACCGAGGACATGACCAATCAGACTGTTGATAAGCTGTGAGTGTTCAGAAAGAAATTGCTAGTGATGGTTGCAGTGGGCAGCAGCCAATGTATCCATGGCATACAAGTGTTTCGTTGGGGTACATGTCTCTAGGAAAGATTGGGAATGTGGATTGTTGATGAACTATGAGATAGTTTAGTGTAGTGGAAACTCAGTCTCAAATCACTGGGACTTACAAAATATGTCAAGCACATCAATGATGATCGGAGGAGAGCTGGTATCATTGAGGTGGCTTGGAATGTCGGGCATGCCTTCTCCAGCATCACGGCAGCAAAAGTTGAGATAAGCATCGACTAGGTTTGTCATTTGTATATTCCAATGCGTGCTCTGAATTTCTATGTGATCATGGTGGTCACAATGGTCAATTCAGTGGCTGCAAAGGGTCTGAGTGGTCTATTCCAGTAAGAAAAGAAAAGATTCAACAAACCTATTACATTGAGCAAGACCATCCACGAGATCATCAAATACTTCATACTCACCATCCTCATGGCTGATATCAAATTCTTCCTCTCCAGAGGGAGCTGTGTGTGATACTGCAGTTACATCATCTGCGAGATGGCCTGCATCAAGGTTCATGCATTCAACAGCCTCATGATCCTCTTGAGATAATTCTAAAGATTGTGATATCGTGATAGTAAATTGCAAGCTCAATGAAATACTTGCCTTGAATTATTCCTCTCCTCCATTGTGCTTGTTCAGCTAAGCACAAAGCTTGCTTGCCTGCATGTAAAATGTTAGTCTCATGTTGTTTGCCATGCTGAAATCCATGTCGACAGATTGATTTCGAGAGGCCTTTATGTTTGCTAGCAGTACCCAGCCTTCTTTCCATAGGAGAGTCTGTCAGTATTTTGTAAGTGAAAAAAAAGCCAACATCAGGTAAATACAAGCATGTGGTAGACAAGAAACTAATAATTTTTTTTAATATCTACATAGACATACGACACTCTCACAGGAAAGCGAGATGTCCTGAGACAAGCAGTAAAAGTATACATGTATAACACAGTGAAAATGGTGCTTCAACTTGCCCACCACACTCACTTCCATCACCATCTTTGCGACTGAGTCTCTGAACTGAGCATAGCTAAGGTCCAGATGGAGGAGAGGGCATAGCTGTGCTTCTATTGAAGAAGGCTGCTGAGTGGAGTAAGAATTGAACAACAGTGGCAATAGCGCTGCCATTATGGGGCCTCAAGCAAGCCCGTCAAACGATATCTAGATGTTGATATGCATGTGAACAATAATGAAGAGCTCGTAGTAATATTACATACCTTGTACATCATCCAAAGCAAGACAACCATAAAAAACACTGTCTTCAAGGCTGCGACCATGGTATCGATGTTGTATTGAAGACGGGAAGGATTCATGCAGAACCGATGATTACAAGCAACGTTGATGGCGGTTGGGAGAAGGAGGACATAGAGAAGTTGTCAAGGGGTTGTAGAAAAGTCATTGAGGGGTCATTGAGAAGTTGTTGAAGGGTCAGTGAGGTGATGACCATGCTATGATCAGCACATCCTCGGTTCCAATCTTAAGTATGTGTCAATCATGTCCTACACTGAGAGAGATCTGTTGGAACACCAATGTCGGTTAGTGCTTTGAAAGTATGGAACCATAGGGAAATGGAATCACATTTGAAAGCAAATGTTCGTGCTTGATCCGATGCATGCAATAACATGCGCTTGGTGGAATGGTAAGAGGAATATGGATGTCATTGAGATAGAGTGCCCACCCCGCCTCGTGCTGAGACATGTTGAAGGTGGCACAAAGCGCCATGAGACAGTGTGCCCAGCAGAAGAAGCTGAAAGTCAAGCTCAGTGTCGCTGATGTGGAACATGGGAGAGAACGCGCATAGACATTGAGGTGTGGCTTCATGCTCAGTGTTGACGGTGTTAGAGGACATGCGCATTGGAACCGTGAGAGTTGTTGTTGAGAAGAATGGCGAGGTGGGACTGCATATGAGATAAAGAAGCTGGAAGCCAAATTCGGCATTGCCAACGTTGAACATGCAAGAGGAGGACGCACGTACAGACCATGGGAGTGATATGCTGGGTGTACGGGTGTTGCTGACCAAAGGATTGATGGGGTAGGTTGACACATGAGCCAGAGGGGACAGAGGAAGGGGCCTGACATCAAGCTCAATGTTGCCAACGATAAACACAATGCTGTTAGGAGCATGAGAGGTGATGTGCGCTGACTCAGGGTGGTTGATTGGTAAGGCATAGCCATGCTCCAGATATAGAAGTGGCAGAGAGGCGGGGGGGAATAGGGACCAGAGGTACTAGTTATTATTAAGGTCTTTGCTATTTGGGGGAGGATTTAATGCTGGTGTTGAGTTTTAATGACATCAAGCCTAACGAAACTAAGTCATGAGCATGATGCCCAACTATTATTAGGCTTGATATGTGGGAAGGTCAGGTGACTTGTTGCCGAACGGCCCTCAGCAGGTAACGGTTACAGTTAGGACTTGAATAAACTTAAATTGTGGGAAGCTGGCCCAGGAATTTGGCAGATAAACCGTAACGTAACCTAGCTAAACTGAGTTGCGGGCCTAAACAAACTATGCAAACCAATGAACACATGCACATTGTGAGAACTCAGCCATGACATGCGAGGCAGTGGCCCTCTAGCACAAGTGACAGAACTACGAAAGAAGTGAAATACATAAGAAAAAGCTGCCCCTTATTGTTGTAGAGGGCAGCAGTGTTTAAAGACTATGTCTCCAACAAGACAGAGCCTGAGCAGTGCGTGGTCATTAGCACCGGTCTTCGGTAATCATGAATCGTCGACGCTCACACTTCATAACGTACGAGTTATTTGTACAAGTAACACAGGATTGCTACATTCAGTAGAGATATGAACATGGGACATGGCGCACCCTACTTACCCTTAGGCTCGTACGGCAACAGTCGGAGATTCGTCGACGAATCCAGCACGGTTACCTTGACCAATAGCATTCAACTCAGCCTCACATCTATCGAGTTCACGGAAGCTTCAGTCATTCTCATCAGGATTCGACCGCAAACGAGAGGAAAGCCAGACTTACGTGAAGAAGAATATGGTACCAACAATCCAAGCAGTAACGGCGAAAGAACCGAATAGCCAGACAAACTTCGGCTCAGTATTGACAGTGGTGAGGGCAAAGTTGAGTGCGGCAGAGACAGCATTCTGTAATTGAGAGAATGCCATGACAACAGACTTCATGCGCTTGGGTGCCTAAAATTCAAGCAGTAGAAGTCTGGTCTCTTGCAAAATAAAAGCAGGGGAAACATACCTTGGTGAAAGCGTACTCCAAAGAAGTAATGGATGCGAAGATTTCGGACATGCCAACCAGAATGTACGGACCGGCGACGACCCAGACATTGATGGGCGCAGCGACGTGCACGCCATTGATATTGCAGTGTGCTGGTTGTAGGTCGTGACAAGGAGAGCGTTTCTGCAGGTAAGACTCGAGCACAGCCGCGTATACCATTGCTAAACGGCTCCTGATAAGTGCATTCGTTCACATATGGATCTGTGGAAATTCACCAAGACCAGCAACGAGGAAGCCGGCATATATTCGTTTGATAGGAGTGAAGTTGATGTTCTTCCTACGCAAGAAGGGATAGATAATCCGGTCGAAAATAGGGATCATGATGATGATGGAAATGGGATTCAAATTCCTGTAGGACAACTATAAGAATAGGAGGTCTCGAATATACTGCGCAACTGAACTTACTGTATAAGATCATTGGGAGTACCTTTCAATG
Source organism: Tricholoma bakamatsutake (assembly GCA_029959215.1). Taxonomy (NCBI): domain Eukaryota; kingdom Fungi; phylum Basidiomycota; class Agaricomycetes; order Agaricales; family Tricholomataceae; genus Tricholoma; species Tricholoma bakamatsutake. The sequence continues at coordinate 834,530 of CP114860.1, forward strand.
TCATACCAGCCGCAACAGTTCCAAGGTTACCATCAATTTGGGAATAACCTACAAGAAACGTTGATTCAAGGAAATACGGCCACAAGGAGCATGGTGCATACACAGCCAATAGAAGGGGAAGAATAAGAACACTGTGCAAGCGTTGAGCGTACGGCCAACTTCACCAACAAATTCGTCGTCCCAGGTCATTGTCTTAGGGACCTTCCCTTTTTCGTAATTACCTGCGACAATCCATTACATGTCACCAACCTAGAAGATCATCGCACGCTTACTTGGCTTGGCAGGTTCCCAGAAATTTGACGATCGAATTGCACGTATGGTTCTGACAGGGTTAATTGACCAGGCTGGAGCCATTGCGTAGCCAATGACACGCGTAGTCTGAGAAATTTATTAATTGCAATACAGAGATATAGGAAGGCAACCACCAACCTCCAGGAGGATAGAGCCGCGAGGGGGAGTCATTATGTAGTTCTTCTTTCCGGCGAGAAGGACGAAGGGGACGAGGACGAAGATACATGTTGGCACCAAGTAAGCTGACCAGTAACCATTGTCCCGCGCGAGGAATGCGGCAGATATGGCACCGGTTGATCCAAAGTTGATTGCAGCGTAAAAGTCTATAGTGCTCCTCAACTAGCAGGTCGTCAGGATGAAGTAAAAGACAACATACATAGGTACATATGTTGAATTGTGATTGCAGGAGATTTAATAACCACTTCCCCTGATGGTAAAGTTTCTGTGAATAGAGAATAAGAATTCATCTATTAAGGCAAGATGTGAAAACAAACAAACCCTTGCGTAGCTTGCCGGTGTACTGTTCTGCAATCATTGGAGAAACATTTGACTTAATACAGCTGCATAAGAGGATAAGAATCAGTGCAGAGAACAACAATATCAACTCACCCAGCTCCGAGACCCTATGAACGTAGAGAAATAAGAATATAAAATGGGAGCATGGCACTCACCATAACAACAATAGCTGTAACCAGCAAACCCAGAGAAGTGTTTGGGTTCGCGAGAACAGACGGCGCAGAAGAAGCGACGAGAATAATATGGCCGAGCCTGCACGTTGGAGTGAGCAGAGTGAGGTCAAAATTGTCGTCGAATGCTTACAAGCAGACTAGAGAGAACACCATGATAGTGTTGTACCTTCCCCACATGGTGTCCGCAAGAACTCCGCCAAGGATAGGCGTGACATAAACCCAGAAACTGTTGAACTAATTGCCACCGTTGGATTCTGGTGTATAATAAATTGTAAGAAGAGTATTACAGTTCCTAGAAGGATACGTTCAGGTTGACTGGCAAGGTAAAATCGGATGAATTGGAGAAAACACACGAATAGCAAAAGACTTCTGTTGACCTTTACCGAGAGCACCAGCGACAGTGTCGCCTCCCCGGAGGAGCCGCGGTACCGATCCATCTTTTGAGCCGGGTGGCAACGAAAATTGAATGTAGTTGTTGTATATGTTGGTTGTGCCGTAGTAGGTCCATCTGAAAAAGAATGATTGAAGCGCTGTAAAAACAAAAACAAAATATGCTACACACCTTTCGGCGAACTCGACAATGACGACTAGCCACGAAGCATAGGGTAAATGATCCGGAACGTGCCTCAGCGTGGCCAGTTCATATTCTGTTACGCCCTCCGAACCGTCAACGATGCTCGAACCATCGACTTCGCCCTTGAGAAAGTTTTTCTCCTCAGCGACAGAGTTAGAACGCGTAAGTTCCTTCTTCTCTACCACTTTGTCTGAAGGAAGGAAAGCCATTGTTGAACGCGGTGATTGTCAAAAGGAACTTCATGTATTATATAGCCTGAGAAGCACGGAGTTTTGTCAAAACGCGCGCTAAAAACAAGCACATGGATGAGACCGTCTTGGCAGGAACTTTTCATTTCGATAAATGTAGACATTCCATTCCTTATTTCCTTATTTGTGCACTTCAGCACGAACCCTACGCTTTCGACCGTCTTGAATCTGTGTGTACAACATATTGCGAAGGTCAATTAGTGCAAAAGTTGATAGCTCATGCTGTTGGGTCCGCTCTCCTCGGTAGTAGAATTGATTCGTTATGGCCTGACGCGTCCCTGAAATGCCAGGTTCGTCGTTAGTATGCAATTAGTATGTAGCTCAGAGGAGGTACGCCACTTGCAGACAGGGTCGCGATGCCGAAAGACAATCATAATCATTTATCGTCTGCTCTTTCACAAAATCTCTGACGGGGTACGGTTGCACCAGAGGTCAAGTTGATCTGGTGTGACAGGTTGGAGGTTGGATAAATAGTGTATATACAGTTAATTTTCTTCATTTCTATTAACAGTGGCACTCACTAGCGATGCCACCCAATCATAAATGCATGGTGTATCTATCTGTCGTGCCAAAATAAGTAGCTGAAGTCGAGGGTTGGAGTGGACAACCTTTTCTGCTGCTTGCACCACCATCATGATAACTTCCGCAATCAATCAACAGTGAGAACAATGACAATTGATAAACGACTGAGAACAATGAAACAGAACGGTGGTACCGGCTACACCAAACTAGCAGAATGGTGGCAGCATTAGGGACCAGAACAACCGACCTCATCACGCTCTGAGCTTTCCAAGCTCGCCGCAAACACGATGTTCGCGCAACCTATCTCCTCCGTTCAATCCGCTCTCTGAAGGGACTCAGGCTGGCGCAAATATTGACGAGGTCGCACACGCCATCGGGTACGACTCGCGTGTTCGCAACAAGTTCCTGAAAGCGAGCGTTGGCTTCGGCAGGTCGTGCTTCCAGACTAACAGACATGCCGGTTTAGCAGGACCAGGGCCTACCTTCGAAGGTGCAGATGGGGTCCCGAGCCCATGGTATGTTCTCCAAGTATTTTGCACGAATCGAAACCCTAACAGTTACTTTTACAGGACGTGAACACTGTAGTCTGCTCCAGCACCACCACCTGACGACTCGCACAACGCCAAGCAAGGAGAATGCCAACGAGGACCCCACCGCCCACCATCTGTCCCACCCATACGACACCACGCGCACGGCACTAACGCCCACTTCCACCGCTGCCATGACAACCACGACAACGATAAACGGCACATCCACCCCATCTCTACCGGACCACTGCAACATGAATGGGAGGGGGGAGGCAATGATACCGATGCTGCGCAACAGTAGGAGTGTTTCCTGGCCTTCTTGTTGCCCGCTATCTCCTTTTCCATCATCACATGTACTACTTGTATGTTGATAATGAATTATAATTACGTTGAGTATAATGCATCATTTTCACTACCTCCCTCATTTATCATGCACGTAACTGCATAACTATCTACCTACCGTATAACTACTGTATACTCATTATTTGTGATCAAGGCCTAGATGGGTATGGTTACGGTTACAGTATAAACTGTATAATAACGCCACCCACATCCCGAGTCCCGACACTGTGAGGACTTCACACAAGTATTGAGTTTGTCCCTGATATGCGCTGCAAACTGTCGCAATATCGGACGTCAAGTAGTTGCGCGTTCACCTAGTATGGCGCCGTTGCGGTAGGCTTTCCCAGCTCATGACGTCTTGGCTGTCACACTGCGCGGTCGCAGGACCCAAGAGCATGCCGGAGATATCACAAAATTTCTTAAAACAGACCTGACCCTCAGTGGTGCACCGTAGACGGGGGCAGTGATAAGCAAGGAAATAAGAACCCTCGCCGTGTATGTGCCTTTGTGTCGTCAGCGGTACATTTTAGCCGCATTCGTAAGGTCAGGGGCAACGTGTTTCTTGTCAAAGTTCTGGCTCTCCTCTGGATAGTCTTCCATCCGTGATCCTGTAATCCAACGGAGCAAGGAACTCAATCGGAACTCGAGCAAGACATTCAAATATGTAGCAATGCGTCGCTTGTAAGACCGATGGAGTAATATATCAAGCTATACCCCACATGCAACATCAGATCAGCTTGTATGGATGCTGGCGTGTACCACGCGGACCACAATTTATCGGTGCCTAACTGTAGTGGCAGAAGAGTCTTGGCGCATACATATGGTAGTCCAGATGAAATGATGAAGCTTGGATGAAGCTGGAGATTCATCACCTTGGTTATGGGCGCTCACGGGCGTTGCATAACGCTCAAGAACAGTTCATTGAGTGCAGTCAATATATGTCCTTTGACCCAAGTACAAACAGTCTTCGGTAAACTAGAGGACTCTGCATCACGATTACCATTTCTTTCTGGTCCATGCTTTCGTCCAGCAGTACCAAGCGAGATAACAAATGAAGTTACGTGCGGGAGGGCTGGTGGCACGGGAACGAGTCCTCTGTGATCGATCCAACAGAACACACGAAGAGCTGGTAAGAGCGAGCAAGCGACATGGACAGCGAGGACAGGGAGCATGGGGACAAGGACAACAAGGACAACAACAAGGACGATGACGAGGGCGACGACAACGAGGAGGACAACGACAACAATGAGACGGAGGACAACGAGGAGGACAACGAGGACAATGAGACAGACGACAACAATGCGGTCAGAGACTGGAGCAGGTGGACAACATAAAATGGCGGTTGTGGCGAGCGACGACAGGACTAGAGGGAAAACAGGTAAGTTTTTTTTTATTGTCTCATTTTTGTAACAAGCCTTGAGGTATTATGTATCGTCGTAAAAGCGGGTTCCAGGGGGTAAGGAGATTTTTTGTAGGCCTCCGCGCCATTCCAAGTCCTCGATCAGCCCCGCTATTCGCATCGATCCCTTTCAACAACCTCCTAATCTCATGCTCCGTGTCACGGTGCTAGTGGCTAGCAGATGCCGGGTCATAGACAGTTTTACTGGGATTAGGAGGTCCCTGTGTTGCTTTCGTTCACCCACCATCTCTCGTTCACAAGCAACGCGGGTAAGTGCTCCACGCTCTACAACTGATATTATTCAAGGCTTCGCCTTCTACAATATATATCAACTTCTCACATTGTACGAGTTTTCACCGTTTCTTACAAAACCATTTTCAACTAGGCTTTCACTACACAGGATTCACTGGAACTCTTATTAGCAGTTGCTATCTCGCCCAGTTGAATCCTAATAGTGGGCAGTGCTATGTGTTTTTTCCTATCTGAATTGGTTTTTCACACAGTTCCATCCAGATTCATCGAATAGTCTGTCGACTATCGATTTTTGTGGCCCATCCTCCTCTCCCATTTCATTTTTGTTATTTGTGGTTGAGTCCTTGTAGGCATTCAACTGTAGCATGTCCGCTTCTTTGCTTATCTATTTTGGAGTCCATCCAGACTTCTGTTTCCTGCTAAAGTCTTTCACCTTGAGCATGCAGCAGAGGCTGATACATACCTTTTAATCCTCATCAAAGTCACATCACCCCTCTAAAAAAAATTAAATTGAATTTAAACTTTTGTTTACTTAAGACTAATCATCACAAAGGCAACACTTTGGCAATGACAGCCCACAATTCTGAGTGCTCGTACACCTTTGTGTACCTCTTCGAGCTTCCACAGCTCTTCTGTATGTCTCTTGGTATACTCTCCACGAGCTTTTCAGCTCTCTGCATGCTACTTTGCTTACATGTTGTCTCTTATGATGACATCTGTTTCACAACTGGTATATAGTCTTACCCATTGCATGAGAGTTTTTTGTTGAAATTAAATCCTGATACATGCTGCATACATGAGGCCATGCATGCAGCACACACATGTTACTGCGCTTACTGCGCATACATGTGGTAAACACATTCCTGAGTCATGTGACATCCTTACTATTATGTATATAAGGAGAACCTGTACTATAGTAGATATACAGTGTTCTTACCTCTGCTAAACCCTAGCTCTAAGACTAACTAAACCCCAGGTAGGTTAAATGTGTCGTCTCTTCCTCTGTGCAGCGTATGTAGTCTGCTCCAACATTTTTCTTGTCACCTCCTTCAACTCTTAACTCTCATGCCTTGAGTAAGCTCTTCTTCATCATGTTGTCATCCCTGCTGTGCTTCGTTGTCATGTTGTCATCCCCCACATTTGTCATGTGTCATGTGTCATGTCCTTGTTGTTGTTAGCACCCTCAATCTCAATCTATGAGCAGAGGCTTGTAGCAGTGATTGTGGGGGGCCACATGGTCAGTTATGGGCCCTGTTATGCTGTCCTTGTAAGGGGAAAGGAAGGTGTCCCAGGCATTGGAGCAAATTTCTGCATTCATTTCATATTTGTATATATTTTATTTTACCCTGTTCTGCATTTTCTATGATTTTCTATGATTTATTCCCATTTTATTATTATATTTCAAAATTTTTTCCATGTTGGTACATGTTGACAGTTCTATTGTTAGAGGCGGGAACCCTTCTGGATGTTTACCCATCAAGGTGACATCATCCTGCAGCTTGATCCACCTATCTCTGCCTTTTTGCTATTTTTAGCTTACTATTTGATTTTCAGCTCTATCACATATACTGGGCATCAACAGATGGGTCCTTAGAGTTTTCTCTTTGGATTCCCCTCTGCTAGGTGCACCTAGAGTGTCTGTATTATGTAGTATAATATTACATTTGGATTCCCCTCTGTTAGCTCACTTCTAAGTGAGGCTTTGTTAGGGTGACACCCACTTATCTGCTAGCTGGACTGTGTGGGTTCTCCTATGAGAAGGGGGTGGGATGCATGCACATGATGGGGGGGAATTTTGATGGATTTGATGCGAGGGGTTATTAATAGATGAGTTGGCTGAAATAGGCCACTATTGTGGATGGAATATCTAAGAGAACTCAACTGGGGTCCCCTAGGTGTGTATTTAAGGTTTATATACTATGTTACATATATTGTACTATGTTGTTACTGATGTATGCATACATGCACATACATATTGCTGCATGTGAATATAAAATTCCCACACTAACAAATGTAGCATTCTTTGGCATTTGGTAGTATAATTTGACATAATGAAATAAAATAAAAATATTATATTATATTATTATGTAATAGGACTGTTTTGTAACATTACCCCCCTTTTATGCCTCGACTTCCAGGCACAAAAATATTGTATCTGTCCCCTCTGTGAAATTTTGGTAAGGCCAAAAATTTATCCTCTCATACACCATTCTAGCAATGCAACATGGAGCATTTGGATTAAGTTTAAAGAATTGGGTGATTGCATTATGTGCTCACTTACAATTCTCTTCAGGTTCCCATGAGTTATTTTTGTCAGTGTAGTTCTTCCACTTGATTAAGAACTCTAATTTATTTTGTCGAAGATGTGAGTCTAAAACCTCTTCCACTACATATTCTGAAGTACCTTCTACTATTATTGGAGGTTGCAGAGTAGTTTGTTGACTGGGAATAGTGGGTGGGTGGTAAGGGCATAAGCAGAAAATGTTAATTTCAGGATCAATCTTGAATGATTGAGGTAATTTTAGCATGACTGCATTAGGCAAAATTATTTTAGAAATCACATATGGGCCAACTTGCTTCTCTGTTGATAGATCCACTTCACACTTTAAAGTCTGGAGAAGTATTCCCACTCATATCGACACATTACGACACATGCTCTGAACCACTATGAATGCCACTAAATCGACTTTGAACCATTTTTGAACTATTTTGCATGACTTCAAAACATTTTGAATGCTTTCAAACTATTTCGTGACACTTTGAACGACTTTGGCTGCCATATACCTGTCTTGAAATGATTTCGATACATGTTGCACATCCAGAACAAGCCAACTCGCCACATATCGAGCACTACTGGACACGAGGAGAGATTACAAGAGAGTTAGAATGCGATAAATGCATTTTTGTGTTGCATTGAAGTACTTTTACTATATGGGAACACTATATGTTTCATCATTTATTATTTCTCATTTGTTTCATGATATACAAGTCCTCATTGTTTGATATATTTGCCTCATGTTTTACACATGTTCTTATTTCCTTTTTAGTACTATCTCTTCATTTTGTATATAGACTTGTATTAGTTAGTTAGAACCAAAAATATAACAATAGGGAATAGCACAAGTTACCCTCACACTTATCGTCTGACTTAAGAGCTGTTCTCTTGAGTCTTAGTTCATGTCATATCTCTAAGTTCTGTGAAATATCACGAACTTCTTCTAAACCATTGTATTCGCCCCACATTTTATTGCCCATCGCTTATCGCCATTCGAAAAACACATCACATTCATTAAACTCATCCTTTGATATACCTCGAACTTCTGCAAACTTATTTGAACCATTTCACATGACTTTGAACCTCTTTGAACTATTTCGCATATTTTCGAACCAATTTCGAACCTTTTTGAACTTCTTCATATGCTCTTACAAACCATTCACAACACAATTCGTTCTTTTGCATCACTAAACACAACGTCTTGGTCTCAGCGGTGATATTTAGTACCACCTTGCACCCTTCCTCTGACTCGTGTTATACCATCTAAAGCCATTTAGTAGGTTTTGTTTGGGTTTCCAGATTGAGTATCATCACCATAAGTTTTCTTGAAGGTCATGGAATATTTAGATCCTTGGTACTTAACCATACCAAGTCACCAACTTTGTACTCTGGAGCAACAGCTCGAGTACAATCCATGTGTGTTAGGAAACAGTCTCCTGATATGCCTACTACATAATAATATTTTATTTTTATTTTATTTTATTTTATTACATCAAAATATGCTACCAAATGCTTACAAATACAATATTTGTCAGTGTGAAATTTTTGTATTTACATGCATTAATATGTACATGCATGTATGTGCACATTGGTAGCAACATAGTACAATATGTGTAACATAGTATATAAACTTAAAATATATACTGGGGGACCTCAGTTGAGTTCTCTTAGGTATTCCATCCACATTTGTGGTGTAAAATGCCTTTTTTAGCCAACTCATCTATATTTGGCCCCTCACATCAAATCCATCAAAACCCCCATCATGCACATGTGCTCTGCTGCCTTCTCATAGGACAGCCCACATGGTCCAGCTAGCAGAACAGTGGGTGTCACTCTAACAGAAGAACTCAACTACCCCATCAGTGTGCTTTCTCTTACATGCGCATATGTCATTGTTTCAGTGTGCCACAACTGCTTACTCACTCTTTCAGCAAGAGCTGGAAGTAATTGTACACATATATGTATTTACTTTGCTTTCATAAGCCAATGCCAGGCCTCACCTTACATTGTGACTGCTAGTGATCAAGAGGCAGCGCTCGTCATTAGGACAGCTGCGACCAGACAACCAATCAGATCTGGTTTAATCGAGATTGACCTTACTCTATTTGGATGGCTATTTTAGTTAAATTAGTTACTAGCTGAATTCAGTATTAACCCTGAGATCAGGCACTCTTGGAAGGGTTATTGATCTGAAGTGCCCAAGTGTTGACAAATAGCCAAAATCATGTGGACCCTAATCCAAAGGCAACAGGTAATGCTAAATTAAAAACCATGCACCAAGGTTCTCTAACAGCAGACAAATTTATTTTGCAGTTCAAGGCAGACGTGTGACAGACAGATATAGGACAAGCTGCATTGGTAGAATTTTGAAAGCAGGATTAAATCCCTCTTTATTCAAGTCTATGTATCGACTACCTTCTATGCCAGAGAGGTTGGATGAGTGGTATAATTGGGCAATGTGTCTTGATTGGCAATATCAACAGGAACAGGCAGAGTTGAAATTGATGTATGGGAATGCCAGATTTAGAAAGTCATCAGGAGGAAAGTCCGAGAAAGGAAGGATGCCTCAGGTACAAACTCTGAGGGCACAGCCACTAGACATGGCAGTGACACCTATTGTTAAGGAGTCAGCAGCATTGGCAGATGCAATGGATGTTGATCAAACAGGGAGATGAGCCCCACTTAAATGTCTTGATTGTGGGCAATTAGGGCATATTGCTAGGAATTGTAGGCAGAAAAGGAAGATTAGGGAAGTGACAATTGAGGAAGTGAAGTTGGCAGAAGAATTTTGTAGAAGAGTCCCAGTGAAGGTTTCCCCATTGGTGACCCAGAATCATTATAATGTATTAGTATTCAAGGAAACCCAGAGTGAACCCAAAAGAGAAATTGAGGAGTAGGACCATCATAACTTGTGCAACAAAGAAAAATGCCCAGTGTCATTTCTGAAAATCCCTAAATTCTTTATTCACTCTGCATGAATAGAACCCGAAATCAGCTTGACAGTAGGATTGAAGACAGTGGACATACATGCAGCAATTAATGTGGAGGCATTGCTTGACAGCGGTGCTACCAGATTATTCATTAATTGATCCTTAATTACCAGAAATGGTATTTGCATGCATAAACTGCCACAACCTATAATGGTGTACAATATTGACAGTACAATCAATTATGGAGGAACTATTAAGGAGGAGGTGACAATGATACTGAAGTATCAGGATCATCAGAAACAAGCCATATTTGAGGTGTGCAACCTTGGAAAAAAAACAATCTAATAATTGGATGTCCATGGTTATGAAAGCATAACCCAGAAATTGATTGGAAAACTGGGAAGGTACACATGACTCATTGTCCTAAGGAATGTAATGTATATGGGAGGAAAGTAAAAAAGGAGAAGAAAGAAAGGCAAGAGAAAGAGTGTCCAAGGAAGTATTCTGTTACGATGGAGGAAGTGGAAGATGAGGACATGCCAAATGGGGAGGTTCCAATCATGACCAATAAGGAAGAACAGAAGCAAACCTTTAGGGAAATTCATGGAGGACAGTCATGGGATAAAAATGCTGTAAAAGTGGAGAAGCCAGTGGAGGAGTGGGTGCTGAAAGCCTACCATAAATATTTGTCAGTCTTTCAGAAGAAGGAATTGGAGTGGATGCCAGTGCAAAAGCCATGGGATCATGCAATTGAGATGAAGCCAGGATTTGTGCTGAAGAAGTCCATATTATTCATACTACTGCAGAAATCTCATCGTTGTGCTTGGCATGCCTCTATCTAAATCAAGTATGGCAGTTACATGGATTACCTGATATGGTTATCTCCAATCATAAATCACAATTTGCTTCTGTGTTTATGCAAGAGTTAAATAACATATTGGGGATTCAAACCAAATTATCTATGGCATATCACCCACAAACCAATGGGCAAACAGAGAGAATGAATCAGGAGTTGGAGCAGTACCTATGCATGTTTGTCAATCACTGACAAACCAACTGGCTTGAATGGTTGGCAATTGCAGAATTTTCCCACAATAATAAATTCCGTTCAGCTACTTGCATGTCACCCTTCTTTGCTAATTATGGGTATCATCCTAGAATGGGGGTAAAACCTCGAAGGGAAGTCAAGGTACAATCAGTGGAGGACTTTTTGTCAAAAATGTGAAAGGTGCAGGAGGAAGCAGAGGCAGCATTGATGAAAGCATGTGATGACATGATGCGACACATGGATCGTACTTGAGCTGTTGCTCCAGAGTACAAGGTTGGTGACTTGGTATAGCTAAGTACCAAGGATCTGAATATTCCATGACCTTCAAGAAAGCTTATGGAGAAGCAAGTTGGCCCATATCCAATTTCTAAAATAATTTCACTCAATGCAGTAGTGTTAAAATTACCTCAATCATTCAAGATTGATCCTGAAATTAACATTTCCTGTTTATGCCCTTACCACCCACCCACTATTCCCAGTCAACAAACTACTCCACAGCCTTTGATAATGGTAGAAGGTGCTCCAGAATATATTGTGGAAGAGGTTTTGGACTCACGTCTTCGACAAAATAAATTGGAGTTCTTAATCAAGTGGAAGAACTACACCGATGAAAATAATTCATGGGAACCTGAGGAGAATTGTAAGCGAGTGCATAAGGCAATTGCCCAATTCTTTAAATGTAATCCAAATGCTCTGCATCGCATTGCTAGAATGGTGTATGAGGGGATAAATTTCTGGCCTTACCAGAATTTCACAGAGGGGACAGATGCAATATTTTCTCACCTGGAAGTCGAGGCATAAAAGGGGGGTAATGTTAGGAAACAGTCTCCTAACATGCCTATTACATAGAAGTATTTTTATTTTATTTTATTTTATTTTATTTTACCAAAATACGCTACCAAATGTCTATACATGCATTATTTGTCAGCATGGGAATTTTCTATTTACATGCATCAATATGTATATGCATGTATGTGCGCATCGGTAGCAACATACTACAATATATGTACCCTAGTATATAACCATAAAATCAATACTAGGAGACCTCAGTTGAGTTCTCTTAGGTATTCCATCCACAATAGTGGTGTGAAAAGCCTATTTCAGCCAACTATTCTATTTTTAACCCCTTGCATCAAAACCATCAAACCCCCCATCATGCGCATGCACCCCACCACCTTCTTGTAGGAGAACCCACATGGTACAGCTAGCAGATTAGTGGGTGTCACCCTAACAGTAAGAGAAGGTGCACTGATAGGGTAGTCAAGTTCTTCTGTTAGGGCAACACCCACTTATCTGCTAGCTGGACCATGCAGGTTCTCCTACAAGAAGGAGGCAGGATGCACGTGCATGGTGGGGGGTTTTGATGGATTTGATGTGAGGGGTTATTAATAGATGAGTTGGCTGAAATAGGCTTTTTGCATCACTATTGTGGATGGAATACCTAAGAAAACTCAACTGGGGTCCCCTAGGTGTATATTTAAGGTTTATATACTATGTTACATATATTATACTATGTTGTTACCAATGTGCACAGATGCATGTGAATATAAAATTCCCACACTAACAAATGTAGCATTCTTGGGCATTTGGTAGCATAATTTGACATAATAGAATAAAATAAAAATAAAATAAAATATTATTATGTAATAGGACTGTTTTCTAACTGGCTTTGAGGTTGGCCTTACAGTTCTGCCATAAAACATCAATAGGAGATCATGCGACAATAAAAACAATCCACATACCCTTGAGTGAGATCTGTTTTTCAGAAGACTTGGTTGAATAGAAGCGCAAGAACTTGGCAAGCTTGCTACAGTTCTGAGCATCCTCGTGGATACCGAGCTTCGAGTTCTTGCCAAATGCCTTGTAGAACTTGTTAAAGTTATCTTTGTCCTCAGAGATCTCGATGAGGAGATCTATGCACCTCTTGACAATGTTCTTTTGGATGACTTTAAGAATCTTGTTCTGCTGGAGTGTCTCATGGAAATGTCAAGGGGAAGATCCTCAGAGTCAATGATACCCTTGATGAAGTTGAGGTGCTCCAGGATGAGGTCCTTGCAGTTGTCTATGATGAAGACACGGTGGATGTGAGAGATTGATGTTGTTATGCTTCTTTTTGGACTCGAAGAGATTGAAAGACACACTGATTCACATGTCAGACATGCACAGATCCCAGTAAAAGCATAGCATGTACCACTTAGAAATAAAAAGGATGGCCTTGAACTCAAGCTGACCCTCAACAGAGAAGTGCTTGACAGCGAGATGGTCTTCCCAGTCATTAATCAGACTCTTGTAAAAGGAGGCATACTCCTCAGGCTTGATGTCTTGAGGGTTGCAGGTCCCTTACCTCACAGATGCCCTGCTACCTCCATGGGTTCTCTTGATCCCAAACAACCCCCTCACATCCCATTTGTATGGGGAGGAGGGGGTGGGCATGCGTCATGCATCATTGTGGTGGTAGAGGACCTAAAAGGCTCCTTAACACAATGTCTGGATATGTGTGTGATGTGGCAGTTTTGCGGCCACGCAGTTTGCAGTTTGCTGTTGATGGAGTAACGTGAGGGCAGGGTTGCAGCTATTGTTGATAGAGTGGTGGTGGTAGTGGTGGTGGTATGAGCCATTGTGTAGAGGGTCGGGCCCAGGCTAAACCATGCAGATCACTCCCCAAGGCTCTGATTGGATCTCCATTTCAATAGCAGCACTGGGGGCCATCATGCAGGGAAATTAAGTCAAATCCTAGAAAGAGCAATAAATTAGTGACAAGAGTGAAATGAGACAAGCAATAAATGTACTTGCCCTGTTCAGAGTCCCACACCCCTTCGAAACCAAGCATAAAAGTGATTAAATGTAGTAGAATTTACTAGAAACTATATACAGAGGTTAGCAGATAAAAGCCATCAATTAGAAAAACTTACTATGCTACTGGAACTAAATACCACAATTGCAGCCCAGGCCGAAGAGAAAGACAAGGGGAAGAGAAAGGAATTGATAAAAGGGTGGAAACATGGCATGGGTGATGACTTTGCTATTTTTGGCTCAATTAACAGATTGGAGCTGCTTCGGAGCCGCTCCAGAGCCGTCCAATTCAGCGCGGCTCGGCAAGCTAGAGCCGAGCTTTAGCGACACTACTATCACGTGCCAACTTGTGAAGCGTTAGCGCGCGCTTGATGGTTGCGATGACAATGACAATCTTTATCTTATGTCAATGCGATACCAACACCAACATCAGACTTAGAAGTTTTCTTAGAACACGCAACTTTCATCATCGATTTGACTCGGAAAAGATGGCCTCAAGCCCCGCCCTCAACATCTTCGGGAACGTGTAAGTCACAGTAGCTCTTGACGCGTGAATGAACCCTCATTCTTGAGGATGCAGCTTTCAAGGCGCCGTGCGGATATCTGGTAAGTGCGGAAACTTTCCTATGCTGTATCCCCGCTGGAGAGCTGCCTAAAATGAACAGGTATCACTGTGCTGTTGGATCAACCAAGCAAAGGCATACCCTCAATCAAGCTTGTGCTTAATGGAGCGACATTCATAAAACAGGAGTTCAAGAAAGGCGAGCTGAGACTGAGATTGGATTTCAAACCTTTATTGTGAGCTCCGTTTATCATCAAAAGTAACATACTCATTATATCACATACTTAGTACGCTCCAGCAAGGATCACAGTTGTCCATCCAATTCCGCGAGAAGTCGTTCATTTGGCCCGCCAATGTCAAGTTAGCGGAAAGTTCGCTATCATTCGAAGATGCACAGCGCATTCTGTCCTCTTCTGATGGACAATGTGAGTGTCTTACATGATTCATCGACCCGGTTTCGACTATGTTATGGACAGATCATACGTTACACGATAATCCCAAGATCATCGTTGACTTCGCTACCGTGAGTTGCATTCAAGCGTTACAGAAAATTTCTACTCATTGCCTGCCTGTATCAGGACGCCGATTCCATGCCAAAGATGTTAAGCATAGCAGGAGAGACAGCTCGTGATCGCAAAAGTATCCTCGACCATCTGGGACGGTCGAGGACGTTTCTCAAGACATTACTCAATTTTGGAACTGCAGCTACTGAAGTAAGTACCTAGATTTATACTTCATGTATTCCTCTAATTGCATTTTGAAAAGGTTCATCCTGTGGCGAAAGCAGTGCTCGCTTTGGTCAATACGGTTTATAATGTACGTTCAATTAATCTGGATTGTATATAGCTATATTCATGTCATTACAGCATCTTCAAGAACAAGAAATTGCCAGTCAATTAGTTCTGGATCTCGCCGAGAATATGGCGCGTATACTCGGCTACATTAGTGACATACAGCAGTTCGCAAGGCTGGTGCAGCTGAAGACGGCAATCGAAGACGTCCGATCACTGTTGGAGGACACGACAAACTTCATTATCCAGCATAGCTATCACAGCGAAACAGGTGAACTGCATCTTTTGTTCATATCTGACTTTCTTACAATGTTTGCTTTACAGAGAGCACAATGCGTGCTCTGTATTCGTCGTCCAATCAAGACCAGATTGGCAATCTGACCAAGCGCTTCGAGGTTTTCAAGCAGCAGTTTGATCGCGGTGTATCTGTCCAGTCGGCCGTGACCTTAGAGGCCGTGCTTAATACCATAAGTGAGTAACGTCGACTAGTGATGACCAAGAGATGAAGATCTAATTGCACATCATCTCCAGCATCAATCCAGGATGATGCTCTCCTTGCAGAGCTGAAGCCCAAGGACATTGGCCGTGGCTCGCCAATCGAGGAATGTATGGATGGGACGCGTCAAGACATCTTGACGACAATCGATGATTGGATAGAAGATTTACATGCTCCGAATATCCTTTGGCTTAGGGGCCATCCTGGGGTAGGAAAATCTGCCATTGCTGCAAGCGAAGTGAAACGGCTGCAGTCATCGCGCCGTCTAGGCTCGAGCTTCTTCTTCCAGCGAGACAAAGCCATTCTAACTACTCCTGCTGCACTGTGGCGAATGGTTGCCTTCGATCTTGCCCGCAAATATCCCAGTGCGAGAAAAGCCATAGTCGCAACACTGAATGCAGAAGAGGTTGGCCCGAGTACTGCTAATGTCAACGAGTTATTTCGCTGCCTTATTCATGAACCACTGATGGCGTGCACTGACATCCCACGTGGCAGACTTCCAGTCATTGTTGTTGATGCATTGGATGAGTGTGGAGGGCTTGATGGATGGCGCTCCAATTATCGAAGAAGTCTTTTGCACACGTTGAAGAGCTGGTCTTGCCTTCCATCTGGATTCAAGCTCATGATTACTAGCCGACGGGAAGACGACATTGCTGATGCCTTATCAGCGATTGGGCACCAATTGGTGGACATCGCATCTGGCCAAATGGTCAGCGTGCGATCATTGGACGATGTACGATCATTCCTCCAGCGGCGGTTTCTGTCTATTACAGCCCAGTACCGAAGATCCTTACCTCCTGATTGGCCTGGACCCCAAATTATCGACGAGCTGGCTGGAAGAGCTGCTGGACTGTTCATCTACGCCGAAACTATTCTTAGGTTCATAGCACGAGGAGAGCCACGTCAGCAACTACAACAAATTCGGCAGGGAGATGTGCGGAATGGTGACATGGGAGAACTTTATTTGCGAATTCTGTCCATATCCTTCCCCGATCCAACCACAGAAGTCCTTGAGGCATTTCATTCCATTGTTGGTGCCATTATCCTGGCGAAGGTCCCCCTCGCCCCTTCATCTCTGGTGGCTCTCTTACAAATAGAGACATCTATGATGGATTTTGTATACCAGGGACTGCGATCAATATTGCACACTGATGATGTCCTTCGATTCAATCATCAGTCATCTGTTGACTTCTTGGTGGATTCACGCAGATGCCCTCCAATGTTTCTCATACGATCGGAAGTCCAGAATCAGCAACTAGTGCAAGCATGCCTTGATGTGATGAAACACAATCTTCGATTTAACATTTGCAACATACCTTCATCATATTATCGCAATGAGGATGTTGATGGATTATCTGGACAAGTTGAGAGTCATATCCCTCCTCAACTTTTCTATTCATGTTGTTTCATGGCACACCATCTTCTGGAAATTCCATATGAACAGCATATTGTTGAAGAACTTTGGAACTTCATGAGCAAGCAGTTTCTCTATTGGCTGGAGGTCTTGAGCCTAACAAAACAGGCAAACTTGGCATCTAAAGTGTTATCCTCTATGGCAATGTGGATAAAGGTATTTTAAATATGTTGTATCTGGAGACAGATAGCTTATGGAGTACTTGCCAGACCCACAATGAACTTTATGCATTGATAATTGATGCCATCCAATTTGTGGCTGCCTTTGCAAATATCATCTCCCACAGTGTTCCTCACATCTATTTGTCTGCCTTGCCATTTGCACCAACAGAATCTCTTGTATCAAAGAGATATTTACAACAATATCCCCACACACTCTCTATTCAGATTGGTGCAGTACATAACTGGCCAGCAATTCAAAATGTTCTAGCTGGACATACTAGTTTGGTTGTCTCTGTTGCATGTTCACCTAATGGCAAGCATATTGTCTCTGGATCCTCAGACATGACCATCAGAGTATGGGATGCAGAGACTGGGGATATTGTGTCAGGCCCATTTGTAGGGCACACTGATGGAATTAACTCTGTTGCATTCTCACCTAATGGTCAATGCATTGTGTCAGGATCTGATGATAAAACAATCAGAGTATGGGATGTGGACACAGGGGATATTGTATCAGGCCCCTTTGAAGGGCACAATGGCTGGGTCAATTCTGTTGCATTCTCACCTGGTGGCAAACATATTGTCTCAGGGTCTAGTGATATGACAGTCCAATTGTGGGATGTGGAGAATGGAACTATGTTATGTCTGTTTGAAGGACACACTGACTGGGTCACCTCTGTTGCATTCTCCCCTGATGGCAAGCAAATTTTGTCAGGCTCTCGTGACTCATCAATTAAGGTGTGGGATGCAGAAACAGGAGATGTTTTGTTAGACCTGCTTGATGGGTACACCTCTGGGTCATGGATCACTTGCATTGCATTTTCACCTGATGGCAAGTGCATCATCTCTGGGTCTGTTGATGAGACAATCAGGGTGTGGGATACAGAAACAGGAGATCTCATATTAGGCCCACTTACAGGACACACTGATGGTATTACCTCTGCCACATTCTCACCTGATGGCAAGCATATTGTTTCAGGGTCTTTGGATAAGACTATCAGATTGTGGAATGCAGAGACAGGAGACGTTATTTCAGGTCTGTTTGCAGGGCATAGTAATGGGATTACCTCTGTTGTTTTCTCACCTGATGGAAAGCATATCATCTCTGGGTCTGAGGACAAGACCATCAGGGTGTGGGATGTGTATGCAGATAAAGGAGATGTTCTGTCAGATCCATTCAAGGGGCACATTGATAAGGTCATTGCTGTGGCATTCTCATCCAATAGCAAGTGGATTGTCTCAGGGTCTTATGACAAGACAATCATGATATGGAATGCAGAGACAGGGAATATTGTGTCACGTCCATTCAAAGGGGATACACATGCAGTCTTTTCTGTAGCATTCTCACCTGATGGCAAACATATTGTCTCTGGGTCTGGTGATGGTATGATCAGGATATGGGATGTAGAAACTGGGGACATTGTGTCAGGCCCACTTGGAGGGCATATATCAAACTATCCACTCACTTCTGTCACATTCTCACCTGATGGCAATCATCTAGTCTCAGGCTCAGCTGATAAGACTATCAGAGTATGGGATGCATGGAATGAGGAACTCATGTCCAGTGTATTTGAAGGCCATAGTGATTGGGTGAACTCTGTTGCATTTTCACCTGATGGCAGGTACATTGTCTCAGGATCTGATGACAACACAGTCAGAGTGTGGCATGCAGACACAGGAGATGTTGTAGCAGGTCCATTTAAAGGGCACACAGATTGGATTAAGTCTGTTGCATTCTCCCCTGATGGCAAGCATATTGTCTCAGGGTCTCATGACAAGACAATCAGGGTGTGGCGTGCAGAGACAGGAGAAATTGTAGCAGGTCCATTTGAAGGGCACACGGATTGGATCACATCTGTTGCATTCTCACCTGATGGCAAGCAAATTGTTTCAGGGTCTGTTGACAATACAATCAGGATGTGGCATGCAGAGACAGGAGATGAAGTTGGAGCTGGCATATTTAGAGGGCACACTCATTGGGTGAACTCTGTTGCATTCTCACCCAATGGGAAGTGGATTGCCTCAGGGTCTCATGACAACAGCATCAGGGTGTGGGATGCAGAGAAAGGGATAGTTCTGTCAAGCCCATTCAAAAAGCAAACTGATTCTGTTATGGTCACACCTGATGGTAGCAAGTATGGTGAGGGTGTTGCAGGCTCAACAATCCAGGCTTTAGATTCCAACCACACAATTCCAGCTCCCCTTAGAAGCCCTCCAGCCATCTTCACAGACAGCTCCTGCATAGATGATAATGGCTGGATTATTGGGGACCATGGCGAGTTAATACTCTGGGTTCCACCTCTGCACAGAGCAAACCTCTTTCGACCAAGTAACATATGCATCATAGGTGCAAATGCAACTCAACTTGATTTGAGTCATTTTGTGCATGGCACATCATGGACCCAATGCCATATGTAATTTTTGGGCTTTTCCATCTTGTCAGAAACCCACTTTTCCAAGTAAAGTTGATGGATAGTGAAACCATGTATGTGCTAGTTGCTTCAATGAAAACCATGTATAGGCACAGTTATCAATAAATAGACATGGATTATCACAGAGCTCATTTGCACTGTCAATCTCTGAATCCAGGTCAGATAAAAGTTCTGAATTAGCATGAATTGTGTGAGGTCATAAAATCATCATACATAAGTAGATACACAAAGCTGAGCAATAAATAGCCAGACAGATCATTTCCCCAAGCCATCAATTTATTGCCTGAGGCAAAACAGCAACATAGTCAACATGCCAGCAAGTCCACACAGAACACTGACCACCATCCATTTCATATATGTAATCCTCAAAAGGATGTTCAGACTCCTGTAGATCTGAGGCTCTAACACCACTGAGTGAATACAAAACTATCCTAGCAACAAAGCTGACAATAGTATAAATGAGAAAGACAAGAGGGAGTGACATGATAATATACATTTACAGATCAGACTTCTGATTATCATAAGTTAGTTGTCCAATAAACTTACTGAGAGCATTATGAGCCCCTTGCCTCCTACATGGACAGCTGGCCTCTCCAAATCAGCCTTATACTTGAATATTGCAACAAAGGTTGATGCCATGGAAAATGAAGAGAAGAGGATCACAACAAATCCTGCAACTTACATAATATTGTCCAGGCCTGGCAAAGAAAGGAAGGTTACAGATGCACTCAAGAGAATTGCAGCCATCCATAATGAAGATGAACTAAGGAATAGTGTTTCAATATACTCACCATGAGGCAGGTGCAGGCACCAATCATGAACATAGGGGCTGAACTGTGCAGACTGCTCCCTTTGTCCAATTGATGTTGCTGGTTGCATTCAAAGAACATGTACAGAATTCTGAGGCACACACAGGAGAGGATGAGGTCAAACAGGGCACACTTTATGGTCTTGCAGTGCATGGGGAAATGAATGTTGGTGTTGTTGACTCATCCTTGGAAGAGGTTTGTTTGGGTGGAAGTGTTGTTGTCACCAGTGTGCTATCCAGATTGGTATGAGTACTTGTTTGTGTGGGAGATGACAGACATTTCCTTACCAACTCTCAAGAGGATCCTAAAGACAATGCATGTTTGGATGACAGTTTGTAGTGTGGTATCATTTTGCAGAGAATGTACTAAAAGGATCAGATGCTTATCATTGGAATGGAGAAGAGTCAAAAACTCCTGGCATTCATGTTGGGTAAACAGTGCAGGGACTGTGCAGTGTGAAGGCAGCAGACAATCTGGATATGAATCAACATTAGCTGTCCTCACAATTGTAGCAAGCAACTCACCAGTCCATGCCCATGTAAGCACATCCATAGCCCACATAGGTAAGCTACAATGTGTTGAATGATATGGTCTATCAAACATATGCAGTGTATCGAATGATATGGGTTTGGTGGACACTGTTGAGCACTCTAATCTATATATGTGTACCTACTATAGTAACAAATGAATACACTATTACAATGGTTGCTAGACTGAAGAGTAATACATTTGATACAGACATCAGTAGCCTATGAAATAGTTTAAGGCAGCGCCAATGGCAATGGGGATGGCAGCAGCAGTGGCCTTACCAAGATCAGGATCAAGATTGGCATTACACAGCCCAGATTGGCGCCATGCGCATGACCCATGTGATGGGCAGGACTCACCATATCGACTAGGACCTCAGCAGGTATACTCACCCAAACATTTTTCAGGCAGACCTGTCTCCTGGCACCCCACCTCACCTGCATATAAAGATGCTGAAAGAAGTCCATTGAGCATAGATACTCTCCAGAGACATCATTCTGTTGGCCAATGCCACCTACTCACCCAAAC
This sequence comes from Tricholoma bakamatsutake, assembly GCA_029959215.1. NCBI lineage: Eukaryota > Fungi > Basidiomycota > Agaricomycetes > Agaricales > Tricholomataceae > Tricholoma > Tricholoma bakamatsutake. The sequence goes on from CP114860.1 coordinate 856,141, forward strand.
ATTTTTTAGACAGACCTATCTCCTGGTACCCCACCTCACCCGCATATGAAGATGTTGAGAGAATTCCACATTCCATCACACCCTTCTTGACAGGACTGCCCAGGACCTGAGCAAAGATACTCTCCCGCACATGGTTCAGACAGACCTGCCTTCCAGCCTCCCACCTCACCAGTCATTCAAACATATGGGCCAAGATTCCAAATGGTCCCAGTAATGGATACAGCATTGGGCACAATATTGGCATTTATTTGGCCAGACCAGTTGGAAGCCCATTTGGAAATGCATTGGGCAGGTGAAGGGTTATTCAAATCATTAGGATAGTGCACAGGAGACACGCTCCCATTGCTCGCTTTGATTACTTTGAACCTGAATGCTCTTTCAGGGCCCTGCACTGTTTGATGCTGCAGAATGTGGTCAAAGAAGTCTTCTATGATGTCCTTGTGTATGTTCTGTGGGTCTCTGAATTTGAATCTTTCTTGGAGATATCCAGGATTGATGAATAAAGAGGTTTGGTCAGCAATTGCTTTGAATGGGATATGGTGACTATGACCAATGTTGGCTAGTTCTGCATGGTGATAAGTAACAGTTTGTAGCATGAGAAGTTGCCATACTGTAATGCTGCCCAACATACAACATAAACCATTTGCTCCAGCTCTTTTTTCTTGTATTGTGATCCTTTCCATGGTGTGGGCAGGATGGGAAACCCATCCTGAGTCATCGGAAGTTGGGTTTGTGGTGTGATGGTGTTAGGTTGCATTGCTGACCTTGGGGCAATGTCTGATGCATGTAAAGCCTTGACATAACTCATGAGGTTCCACTTGAGCTCTGTAATATGATCATGATAGGTGTCCAGAAATGATTGTGCAGGGGTAACCATTAAAGAGGCGACATTGTCATGACTGTAATCAGCATCGGCATCACAATTAAAAATTTCACTCATGCATCAACAACCATCAAACCATTAGATGCAGTATGGGCTGTAAATGTCACAGACAGCACTCCCATTTCTAACCAGTGTTGTTGGGCACTCTCCTCTACACACTTACACTGCTAGTCTGTGAAATGTCCACTATTGGCATCAGCAGCGGCAATGGCATTAAATTACCTCCAGCAGCTGGCATATTATGATGTAACCAGATGATCTCCCTCCATAAATCTTGATCCTTTGGTACATATACCTTTCCTCTGAACACCACTAACCCTTGTTCTTCAACCCATTCATCTCCTTTAATATTACCTTTCTTCTCTCCCCTCAAAGCTTTCACAGCTTCCACTACTTTATCATCTATTTCTGAACATTGTCTAATTTTAGACAACATTTCTGTCTTTGAGCTATCCACCAATAGATGCCCTTGATGCATAGCATGAATGTGAAAGTATTCAGGTTTGAGTAGGGTAATATTTTTATTGTCCTTCTCCACCCCCCTTTTATGATCTGTACATCTGGATAATGCATCTGCTTTCCTCATCAAGCTTCCCGCTTTGTGGACTAGGTGAAAATTAAAATGCAATAGAAATAATGCCCAATGCGCTTCCCAACGGTCAAGCTTTTTAGCAGACATGAAGTATTGCAGATTTTGATCTGATGCATACATCCCTCCAAATAATGTCTCCATGCTTCCAATGCTCATATTATTCCCAACATCTCTTTATCATGCACATCATAATTTCTCTCCACATCATTCAACCCTCAGGGCAAATATGTGCAAGGATGCTATTTGTCATCTTCACATAGTATTGATAATACTGCTGTACTGCTCCAGTAGCAAAGTCGGATGCATCTGATTCCACTTGTAAGGGACACATTAAATCTACTGGGGCTAATATTAGCTCTTCCACAAACTTCCTCTTCAACTCCTCAAATGCTGTCTGCTGTTGTTCTCCCCATTTCCACACTACTCCTTTTCACATAAGGTTGTGTAAGGGGGCAGCAATTTTGGAAAAACTATGAACAAAGTGACAATAATAATTTGTGAGTCCCAAGAAAGCCTGAACTTCCTTGATATGGGTAGGCATGGGCCAATCAACAATTGCCTGTATCTTGATAGGATCCATCTTGACTCCATCAGGACCAATCATTAATCCCAAGAAACTTGCTCACTCCAAACACACATATCTCTGGTTTAACAAATAAATCACTCTCTGCCAATCTTCTTAATACCTCCTGCACTATCACCTCATGGTTTTCTTCATCCTCCATGAATACCAAAATGTCATCAATGAATATTATTACCATGCCTTTGTCTATTACATCCTCAAAAATGTTGGTCATCATATTTTGGAAAGTTGGGGGACTATTGGTCATCCCAAACAACATGACAAGTGGCTTAAAGAGTCCTTGATGCATGGCAAATGCAGTCTTCCACTCATCTCCTTTCTTTATTCATACATTATTTTACACCCAGCATAAATCCAACTTTGTAAAGACCTGGGCCTTTCCCACTTTGTCAATTATCTCTGAGATCAATGGCAAAGGGTACACATTCTTCACTGTCCACTCATTCAGATACCTATAATTTGTATACATCCTCTTCCTCTAATCCTTTTTTGGTACAAAGAATATTGGTGATGTCTGCAGTGATTTTGAAGGTCGTATGTATCCCTTGCACAATTGTTTATTAAGGAATGCAGCCACTTCTTCTTGTTCCATCAGAGATAATGGGTAGACTTTTGACTTCTTCAGCACAAATCCTGGCTTCATCTCAATTGCATGATCCCATGGCTTTTGCACTGGCATCCACTCCAATTCCTTCTTCTGAAAGACTGACAAATATTTATGGTAGGCTTTCAGCACCCACTCCTCCACTGGCTTCTCCACTTTTACAGCATTTTTATCCCATGACTGTCCTCCATGAATTTTCCTAAAGGTTTGCTTCTGTTCTTCCTTATTGGTCATGATTGGAACTTCCCTGTTTGGCATATCCTCATCTTCCACTTCCTCCATCATAACAGAATACTTCCTCAGACATTCTTTCTCTTTCCTTCCTTCTTCTACTTTTTTACTTTCCTCCCATATACATTACATTCCTTAGGACAATGAGTCATGTGTACCTTCCCAGTTTTCCAATCAATTTCTGGGTTATGCTTTCATAACCATGGACATCCAATTATTAGATTGTTTTTTTTCCAAGGTTGCACACCTCAAATATGGCCTGTTTCTGATGATCCTGATACTTCAGTATCATTGTCACCTCCTCCTTAATAGTTCCTCCATAATTGATTGTACTGTCAATATTGTACACCATTATAGGTTGTGGCAGTTTATGCATGCAAATACCATTTCTGGTAATTAAGGATCAATTAATGAATAATCTGGTAGCACCGCTGTCAAGCAATGCCTCCACATTAATTGCTGCATGTATGTCCACTGTCTTCAATCCTACTGTCAAGCTGATTTCGGGTTCTATTCATGCAGAGTGAATAAAGAATTTAGGGATTTTCAGAAATGACACTGGGCATTTTTCTTTGTTGCACAAGTTATGATGGTCCTACTCCTCAATTTCTCTTTTGGGTTCACTCTGGGTTTCCTTGAATACTAATACATTATAATGATTCTGGGTCACCAATGGGGAAACCTTCACTGGGACTCTTCTACAAAATTCTTCTGCCAACTTCACTTCCTCAATTGTCACTTCCCTAATCTTCCTTTTCTGCCTACAATTCCTAGCAATATGCCCTAATTGCCCACAATCAAGACATTTAAGTGGGGCTCATCTCCCTGTTTGATCAACATCCATTGCATCTGCCAATGCTGCTGACTCCTTAACAATAGGTGTCACTGCCATGTCTAGTGGCTGTGCCCTCAGAGTTTGTACCTGAGGCATCCTTCCTTTCTCGGACTTTCCTCCTGATGACTTTCCAAATCTGGCATTCCCATACATCAATTTCAACTCTGCCTGTTCCTGTTGATATTGCCAATCAAGACACATTGCCCAATTATACCACTCATCCAACCTCTCTGGCACAGAAGGTAGTCAATAGATAGACTTGAATAATGAGGGATTTAATCCTGCTTTCAGAAATTCTACCAACACAGCTTCTCCCATATCCATCTGTGATGCTTCTGCCTTGAACTGCAAAATAAATTCATCTGCTGTTAAAGAACCTTGGTGCATGGTTTTTAATTTTGCATTAGCCATTGCTTTTGGATTAGGGTCTCCAAACTGTGCCTCCAGTCTCTCCAAAAATTCCCTGAAGGTTGCAAACAGTTTATATTCCATGGCAATTTGATTAATAGCTTCATTTCTCCAGAACTGTGCTTTCCCTCCCTGCATATATGAGAGAGCAAACATAATCCTAGACTTGGTTGTACAAAACTCGGGCTTCCTCCCATGGATGTACAATACTATAGAGCTGATGAAGGAATTTGTATTTTCCATGGTACCATCAAAGATTTGTGGGGGTGCATATTTAGGTAAACACATTTTTCCACTTTCAGATCTCTCCTCTGCATGCACATCATCCTGAGACATCCACTCTACCATCTCCTCCATCTCATCATCTTTATCTTCCACTGTCTTTGGTTTTATTTCTGCTTGTTTGGGCTGTGATGCTGCTAATACTGACACTAACTGGGATATTTGTGCTGTAAGTGCTTCAATTTTGGCTTCCATCACTGGGATGGGAACAGGATTATGACCAGGATTCAAAGTTGATTGTTCTGACATAATGATATAAGCTTCACTTCTTCAGCTGAGTCAAGATTCGGCTTCAGAATTTTCCTGCAAATTTTCGAGTCACATGATCTGATAGTTCCAGTACCAAACATGGCAAAACACATGATTTTGGTTATTTGTCAACAATTGGGCACTTTGGATCAATAACCCTTCCAACAGTGCCTGATCTTGGGATTAACACTGAATTCAGCTAGTAACTAATATAACTAAAATAGTCATCTGAATAGAGTATAGTACATCTCAATTAAACCAGATCTGATCAGTTGTCTGGTTGCAGCTGTCCTAATGATGAGCACTGCCTTTCAATCACTGGTGGTCACAATGTAAGGTGCAGCCTGGCATCAGCTTACAAAAGCAAAGGTAAATATGTATATACAAGTACTTCTGGCTTGTGCTGAAAGGATGAGGAAGCAGTTTCGGCATGATGAAACAATGATGTATGCACATGTAAGAGAAGGCACACTGATAGGGTAGTTGAGTTCTTTTGTTAGGGTGACACCCACTTATCTGCTAGCTGGACCATGTGGGCTCTCCTACAAGAAGGGGGCAGGTGCACATGCATGATGGAGGGTTTTGATGGTTTTGATGGTTTTGATGTGAGGGGTTATAAATAGATGAGTTGGCTGAAAAAGGTGTTTCACACCAGTATTGTGGATGGAATATCTAAGAGAACTCAACTGAGGTCCCCCAGGTGTATATTTAAGATTTATGTACTATGTTACACATATTGTACTGTGTTGTTACCGATGCATGCATACATGTGCATACATATTGATGCATATAAATATAAAATTCCCATGCTGACAAATGTAGCATTTGTAGGCATTTGGTAGCATAATTTGACATAATAAAATAAGATAAAATAAAATAAAATATTATTATGTAATAGGAATGCTAGGTGACTGTTTCCTAACAGTGGTAAGCACTCAAGGCCAGAAGTTTGATCCCCAGTAGGTGGTACAGCTTGCAGGTGAACTCCACAACAAATTGAGGCCCTTGATCACAGAAAAATGTGCCCAGTAGTCCATGAAGTGGTCATTTAATGTCAATGAGAGTCTTTTTACAAGACAAGAAAAAGGTCATGGGGTCTGCTGACCACATTTCTTTTTATGACCAAAAGGGTAAACCCTGTACTCAGAACTATGCCTCTAATTGATGGTGATACCATATATGTGGCTGAAACCCACATTCTAAGTACCAAGAGATTAAATGTTGCAACTGTTTATGTTGCTGACTTTGACACTTGGCATAAGCACCTTGGACATCCATCTGAGCAAGCTATAAGACAAATGCCAAAACACACTGAGAAAATTTCCAAGGATCTAAAGATTCCTAGGGACAGGCACATTTGCCCAGGGTGTGCTGAAGGGAAAATGACATCAAAGTTGTTCCCTAAATCAGAATCTCAGACCTTGGAGCCCTTTAAATTGATACATTCTGACCTAAAGGAATTACCAATTCTCAGTTATCACAAATACAATTATTTTGTTGTGTTTGTTGATGATCAAACATCCCATATGTGGACACAGTGCCTTAAGAAAAATCTGACAGTGCCACCTCTATTAAACAGCTTGAGGCTATGGCATGTATGCAATATAGCGCTAAAATAAAGCACTGGCACTTTGATCCTGGGGGGGGGATTCAAAGATCGTGAGCTGATTAGTCAGCTCAAGGGCCTTGGTATCAAAATTGAGATGTCTACACCCCATGTCCACCAACAAAATAATTGTGCTGAATGTGCCATAAGGACATTAATGGAGAAGTCACAAACATTGCACTTCACTGCCTGTCTATCACAGTCATGGTGGGAATTTTGCATTGAATATGCAACTCATCTCTACAACTGAACACCTATAGTGCACCTAAAATGGTGAACTCCAATCGAAGATCTAGATGGCAAAAAGCCTGATCTATCAAATCTCAAAGTGTTTGGTTGTGGTCCTCATGTCTACCTGCCTAAAGAAAAATGTCAAAATAAGAATAAGTTAGCTCCAAGATCAGAGTTAATGACATATATTGGGCTGGAAGATGGAATGAAAGCATATCACTTCATGTGCCCAAGTGGTGCAATTTTCATAGGCACAACTGCACTTTTTGATGAAGTGTTATTCCCACATTGTCCAGGACCTAGTGCTCCTGCCAGTACTCATCTCAGAGGTAACTCTCCTGATCCCAGAGATCTCACCCACTCCAGGGGAGGGGGTGGCAGTAGAAATAATGGCAGCAAAAATGTGCCTCCACTGCTACAAACCCCACCTTCATTATCATCAGATGATGATGACAGTGACAAAGACATGTATGTTTCTTGGGGACCCTTGTTTGAGGACTATGGACAATCCACTTCAGGAGATGATCCATTATAGCAGCAGCAAAAGCAACAGCCTAGTCCACCGCCAAGAGCTCCTACTCCGCCACCTCCAGTACAGCTGCCAGTTGAGCCCCCTGTGGCTCCCAGGTGCTCAGGCAGGCAGAGAGCTATCCCTAGATGACCAGGTATTTGTATGTGCCACCCTGTCGATATTGAATGAGACATTGCATGGACACATCAGTGGTGGCAGGTGAAAGGGCATGACACAAGTTGTGATCGTGTAGTGCCACTGCCAGAACCGGTAGCTGGACTGAGTTCTGATCTCAAAGAAATCATTGAACTTCCTCATACTCCCATATACAGATATATGCCCCCTCAGGAAACTACAACCTGTAGGCATGTACCTTTGAGTAAATCAGATGCACCATGAAGCAAGATTGTCAAGGAAGAAGGTAGAGATCTGATGTGCTACCTTATGATCTCTGTGATCCACGATCAGAGATAACTGTATTAGGTAATCCATGTAACTGCCATACCTGATTTATATAGAGGCATGCCAAGCCCAATGATGAGGTTTCTGCAGTAATAGGAATAATATGGACTTTTTTTGTGAAGCAGTCGCATACTACAAATATTGCATTGTATCCTTGAGCTTCAAGTAATCTGGTAATAAAGTCCACAGATATATCTTGCCATGGCACTTTAGGTATAGGGTTCAGCATAGCCTTGTGTTTTGACATGTTGTCAGAAATAATGAGGATATCGTCAAGATAGATGATGATGCAGACATCGAGCATGTTGCTAAAGATGTTGTTCATGAGGCACTGGAAAGCTGCAGGCCCATTAGTGAGTCTGAAGGGAACCACCAGTCACTTGAAGGAATCATAGTGGGTCTGGAATGTCATTTTCCATTTATCACCATCGGCGATGTGAACCAAGTGGTAAGCATGTCAGAGGTCGATCTTTGTAAAGATGTAGGATTTGCGGGGAACATCAAGGAGGTCAGAGATTAGCTGGAGTGAGTAGTAATTTTTCTTTGAGATGTGGTTGAGGCCCTGGTAGTCGACACACAACCAAAGTGTACCATCCTTCTTCTTGACAAAGAGTATAGGAGTGCCATGAGGTGATTTAGGGGGTCAAATGAAGCTGGAATGAACATTCTCTTCAGTGAACACTCACAGGGCTTCAAGTTTGGATGGGGCAAGGGAGTACATATGGCCCAGAGGCAGGGGCACATTATCTTCTGTCTCTATCTTTAGGTCATAATGGCAGTGTGGAGGAAGGGTGTTTGCCTTCTGTTTATTGAAGACATCGGCAAACTTGTGATATTCTTCAGGGATATCTGAAAGGTCCACCAGATTTCTGGTGACAGCTGAGGATTTGGATGTAAGGCCTTCCAGGGAAAAGATCATCTGAAAGGCAATAGCCCCAGGAAGTTTGCTAGTGTGCATGTATGTGGCAGCATTGATGAACAAGATTGCAGGAGGTGAGCCAGTATCTGCTGGAAGGTTTGGAGGTGACTCAGAAGTTGGAGGGTCAGAAGACATCAGGGGTGCTGGACTTCTATGATCTGCAGAACAGAAAGTTATTTGGCTGGAAGACCAGTCAATCAATGGATTGTATTGCTTTAGCCAGTTGTGAACAAGGACTGCAGAACAGGAAGAGTCAAGTGGGGTTACATAAAATGTCAGATTAAACACTTCACCAGATGGAAAAGTGACTGGGAGCTTTGTGACTTGCATGACAGAGTTGCAAGTTCCATTGAACAGTCAGAGTCTGATCGGCAGAATAGTTTCCATGCTGAAATGATTTTCCAGCATGAAAGCAGAGTCAAGGAAACAGTGGGATGAACCGGAGTCAATAAGGGTTCGGATTGGTATGGAGTTGTCAGAAATGGTGATAATACTCGACCTGGAAACCTAACAAAAACCTGTTAAAAGGCTTAGGAAGTATAGCACAGGCTAGAGGAAGGGTGCGAGTTGGTACTAAATATCACCACTGATACCCAAAGGTTGTACTGAGAGATGTGAAATGACAAGGAGTGTTGCAAATAGTCTTTAAAGGTGTACGAAGATGTTCGAAAAAGGTTTGAAGTGGTACAAAGATGTTTGGAGATGTTCAAAAGAGGTTCAGAGAGGTTAAAAGAGGTTTGAAGTAGTTTGAGGAGTTTTGAAAGAGTCAGACTGGTATCAAAGTATATCGAAGAATGGATATAGTGAATTAGATGTATTTTCGAGAGACAATAGGTGATAGGTGGTAAATTGAGGAGCAAATATGAAAGTTCAAAGAAGTTCACGATATTTTGCAGAACTTTGAGATATGATGCAAGCTTAAGACTCAAGAAAATGGCTCTTAAATTGAATGATAAGGGAGAGGGTAACTTCATCTATGTTCTTTTTTTTTTGTTCTAAGTAACTAATACAAGTCTATATACAATTTGAAGAAATATTACTAAAAAGGAAACAATAACATGTGGAAAACATGAGGCAGTATGCACAGCAAATAAAGGTATTGTAAAACATAAAACAAATAAGAAATAATAATAAATGAAATGTACATTGTCCCAGTATAGTAAAAGTACTTGTCCTATTGCTTCAATATATCATTGAAACATAAAACTGCACTTATCGCATTCTAGATCTTTTGTCATCTCTCTTCATGTCCAGTAGTGCTCAATATGCAATGAAATTGTTTATTCCAGATGTGCCGTGTAATTCGAAAGAGTTTCTAGACAGCTATATGGCAGCTGACTTCATTCAAAATGCTGCAAAGTTGTTCAAAAGTGTTCAAAATGTCATGAAATTGTTCAAAATGGTTCAAAATGGTTCAAAGTCATTCAAAGTTATTCAAAATCATCTGAAATGAGTTTGAAACCAAATTTGTGAAGTTCATAGCAGTTCAGAGTGTCTGTCATAATGTGTCAATATGATTGGAACCTTTCTCCAGACCTTAGAGTGCACAATGGACCTATCAACAAATAGGAGAATGGTCAGGGAATCAGGGTCAGAAAGAGTGGACATGTTGAGACAAACATAGGGAGCCAGCTGGGAAAGGTCAATGCAACCCTCAGCCCAATGGCATATTCCTGAGGGTTGCGGACTATTCTTTTGAGTCTGTAGAATCTGGCATGGATTCAGAGACAGCAGCTGTGCAGGCTTTCACAGCTTTGGACTTCCTGCAATTGCCAGCTAGGTGTCCTTCTTCACTGCAATAGAGGCAAAGACCTTCCTCCATCTGGTGCTCCCATTCTTCTCCAGTTAGTTTGCCATTCTTCCCCAACTTGTCAGAGATGGAGTCCTTTGGCTTGTTATTCTTGGATCCAGAGGAGCTGCTGGACGAGGGTTGATTACTGCAATTAGAGTTGGATGGGTTCTGGGGCTTGGACTGATTATTAGAGCTAGAGTTGGAATTGGAATTGGAGTTTGGGGAATTCTTGGAGTCCTTCTTTCCAGAGTTTCCAGAAATTCCAGAGGTCTTCGCATCAAGGCAATTCTCTTCTTCCTGCATCCAGTAAATGTTGTCAGCATCTTGGGCCTTGAGCTGCAAGGCTGCCAGGGTGTCAGGCTTTCCACCCTGCAAAACTTTTATGTGGAGATGGAGCAGAAGTCTGCAGAAGTACTAGTTGCAAAGAGTGGCTTTATTTTAATTGACCCAGAAGGTGTTCCCAAAAGTCCACATTATACTTGACTATACAGCCTCCTTTCTTCATAGTGAGCTTGGAAAGAGCCTTCTCGGCATCCCCCAAAGGGTCATGAGGGCCGAAATTGTTCTCTAGCTCCCTGAGGAATACCTTGTAGTTCCACATCCAGTGGCCAGAACTTGGTGGGTCATTGAGGCTGGGTTTGAACCAGCTGAGTGCTGGTCCCTTTAGATAAGAGATGATGAATAAGATCTTTCTTTTGTCAGAAGCAAAGACATGAGGGCGATCTAGGAAATGGAGGTTGCATGCAACTAGGAAGTCCCAAAGTTTCCAGGAGTTAGAACCATTGAATGTGTCAGGTTCCCTGACTTTGTTTTCTCAGCTTCAGGGCTTGGTTCTGGAAGAGAGTATGGAGACTGTCCAAAAGATTGAACAGGGCATCAACAAATCTGTTGTCTGGATCTGGGTTTCCACCTAAAGGAGGTTGATTTCCAGGGTCATCAGGATTGGGGTCATTCCCAGGGCCATCAGGACTGCTAGGGTCATCAGATCCACCAGAAAGTCCATCCTCTTCACCTGTAGCTTCCTTATCAGTAGGGTTGGGTTGCCTGTCATCCCCCACATAGTTGAGTGGAGTCAGAATCTGAGGGGGTTCCAAAGGCAAGTGTGTAGACATGACATTGGTGCTAATGGATGGTGTGCCAGAGCTGACTCATCAAAATATGTTAGATGGTTGGGTTGAGGCACCAAAACTAGAAGTGGGTCTAGGAGCTGGGAGTACTGATTGTCAGACAGCTGATAAGCCTGGAAGAGTGCCTGCATGGTGTCTTGTTGTCCACTGAGAATATGATTCTGTGCAGGACATAGAATAAGGTTCAAAATTGTCTGGTTTAATGAGAGAGGTGTGAGTTTGCAAATACTGTCAAAGTTCAGAATCACTACTACCAAGATTGGAACTTGGTCAGAAAGATACTGGACTTCTGGTCAGAACCAGTCAGAGGTGGTCGGAGGGGCTCAGGGGTTCTGGGCACAATCCACCAGGCTGTAGCATACCAGGTGAAAGGGGTTATAGAGGACTTGGCTTCAACTTATAAGAAGTTGCACCCTTCTCCTCGTCAGTTGTCCAGTTTCAGGTGGGGGGGGGGTGCAGATGTCTGGCAGGTTTACAGATGGAGGGTGAAGATAGAATAAAGCAGAGATTATGGGGTGAAATAAAGTTAAGAGGAGTCCAGAGACTAAAGGTTTACTTCAGGAATAAGTCAAGGGTGAATGAAGGGTTGATATTAGGCAGAGGATAGGTAATACAAGTAGTTTACAAGTAATTTGCAAGTAATTTGCAAACTGGAGACTAAGGCTAAGCTATGGACACCTAAATATTGAAGGCCAGAAGAATAACAGAAAGTATGGAAGTTTACTAATGGGTCTTGGTAAGTGTTCATGACCAGAATTGGTAAGACTATATTAGGAATGAAGTAAGTAAGAGAAAGATTACTAAGGCACATGACAACGTGGCTGATGACTAAAGGTGCTGTGGCTGGGATGCTGATGGACAAGGTCGGAAAAGTGTCAGAAAAGAATTAGGAGTTATCAGAAATCCAATCGGGTGAAACAGGTCTTGACAAATCCCCCCATCATGCTGATATGTCAGGTTGGTACTCAGTGCAGAGTCTCAACAGAAGACATGAACACAAAACCTACAGCTGCAGGCATGCTCAGAGTGTAGGGGTTCATTTAGGGGGCCTTGGATCATTCTTTAAGGCATTATGACTGCTAAGGATGCTGGCTTGATGGATTGTGAAGTGTGCACTAAGTTGTGTACACAGGAAGGAGGGTATTCACAGTGGTGAAAAAGTGCACAACATAAAAGAGTGAACGATGGGAGTGCAAAAGTGCACAATGACAGTGGGTGGTAAAAGTGGGAGGTATAGCAAGGCAAGGACAGTACTGGAGTGTGTCCAAGGAGTGATGCACAGACTAGGAATGCAGATGAGACAAGTCAAAAAAAGCAAAAAGTTGAAGAACAGGGGTAAGTATTAACATCGACAACCATGCACTCAACTTACACTTAAAAAAACAGCTGTGGCAATGCTGAGACTGTCGAGCAAAAAAGTGGCAAAATGACAATGACTAGAAGAATGTAAGTGGTGTCAACACACAGAATGTTCACTGACACTGAACTGCAAGAAATTCCCACAGAATGTCACAACCTTGCATTGAGTTCATTGGTTCTGCTAGAGCACCAACAACAAACTTGTGGGCCCAGCAAGGGTCTGCTTCAGTAACATCTTTGAAGTGGAAACAGCTACTTGATTAAATGCTGTTGACACTATAATTCCTGTTTCAGCACCTTTTATCAACTTGGTGATGGCAGACCCAGCAACACTCCATTCACAAGGCAACTACATCATTTCAAAGAAGGACTCACATATGACACACTTCTTCTGCTTGGTGTTACAGTGTTCTCATCTTTGTTGTCTGGATCAATGGCACACTCTGTGTCTGTATCTTTTTCTGACCACATGTTTCCCCATGTGATTGCAGTTTTAGGAGCTGTGCTGAACCATAAGAAATTTGTCTTGAACATGTATCAGGGTGGTATTAGTTTGCCATCTTATAAGAAAACTGGTGAGAAAATCATTAATGTCTACAAAAATTGTGTCTGAAACACTTCACACAAGAAAAATCCATGAACTTTTCACCATCCAAATCAAGAGTACTGCCTCCTTCACCTGTTAAGAGCACCTCAAGTTTAAAGGCTGTCTGGGGAGCACCTGTATGAAGTTGGAATAAAGATGGTCATCAACTTGTAAGAAGTTGCTCCCTTCTCCTCATCAGTTGTCCTATTTCAAGGTAGAGAGAGTTCAGATTTCTGGAAGGTTTCCAGATGGAGGGCAAGGATAGGAGTAAGCAAAGGTTTAGGATTAACTTTGAGGTTAAGAGGAGTGATGTGATTACTGTAGATGGATAAGTCAAGATTAAGTCGAGGTTGGATAAGGATGGGTCAAGGCTTGATTATTGACTGAAGGTGATTAAACACAAGCATATTACCAGGGTTTTGCATACCCATGCCATTCACTAAGCTTGTAGACCAATACAAAAATTCAGAAGTCCCTAGAATTCTTCTTCCTCGATCTCCTCGACTACAAGATCTGCATTCTTTCCAAGTTTCTCAGCTTCAACCCCAATTTCCTTGAAACTCATTATAGCACTGGGTTCAATCACAGAATTATACTCAGCTAGCAAGACAACATCTTGAATATTGAAACTGAGGATTAAGCCATCTGATCCACATCCCTGGCTGTCCTTGTAAGAGCTAATGGTAAAGATGACTATCACTGCAGAGTTAGCATCAAGCTCATTGTTATAAGGTCACAGGGGGCCATAGGTAGATATTTTGAAAAGCCTTTTACCATCATACACAGGAACTGACCATATGTAAGATAACAGAATGGGTATTTGTCAAGGGTAGGTGAGGGTAGGGGTGAGGTACAGAATTTTATACCCTCAGCCAATCCTTACCCTTGGGAGGAGTCTGAGGATAGGTAGAATTTTTGGATAGGGGGCATATAATAATGATAATTTGCATTAAGACTTATGCAGAGGTTAAGATACATCAGAAACCAGCACCCTTATATAAGCAGGTTAGGGTTGGGGTTTGTGGCCAATTCAAGGTTGATGAAAAAAATTAGACCCTGAAGGGCACTTGTGAGTGGAGATCAGAGTGCTTAAGTGGTACTAATGCAAGAATTCCAGTATGAAAGTGAATGAATGCAATGGATATGTTTTTGTATATGCAGAGCATAGAAGGTGTGACACCTATTGCCAAGCTGTGTTGGGGTCCTTCCCTTTTTGAAAGGTTGTCTTTGTTTGGCTTGCTTAGTAAGTGGCCAAATCTGGGGTTTCAAATTTTTCAAAACCTGCCAAACAGCTGGAATTGACAAAAGGATGCTTTTGAAAAGTAATAAAAATGCAATTTTCTTTTGTTACTACATGGAATCCAGGCAAGACATTAAATTTCTGACTTCAGGCATAGCCTCTTATACCCCTAGATCACCCTTCCCAGTGCTCACAATAGTTTCAAGTTGTTGTGTTGAAGAGGAGTTGTCATTGTCAATATTGCTTATGTAAGGGTGCTGGTTTCTGATGACCTCTATCTTATGCTAAATTTAGATAATATACATTCCATTTACCTTAGACTAATGTTCTGATGTTATATGGTTTACAAACTGTGCCTTACCACTGAGAATGTGACAGTGTTACTGCTATGATCCCAACATGCCCTTGCTGACAATCAACAATTTTAACATCTGTTCCCTGCCATATCCCCCAATTTCTGTCAAATTCTGTCTACTGTCTGTCTGTGGCTTGTAGCTGCACATGCCAGTGTTGCTGCTATTGGATTTCTGTTCCTAGGACCAGCCATTTCCTAGTGCCAGTCTGGTTTATAACAGTTACTACACAACACTCTTACACCACCAACTTAAGAAAGTGGCCAGAAGTTCTGTTTTTTTGAAACAACTCATAGTAAAAGTGATTTGAGTCATCTTGTGACAATACCCTGGTGCACTACCCTGGGGGTATTGTGTATCCTCCATACCCCTCCATGCCCTTACTTATATCCTTCAAAACCCTGACCCTTTCAAGAGGTAAAAGATTTTGGAGGGTAGGGGTAAGGGTAGCCTCAGAATACCCCAGGGTTACTCCTGCCATTCTCTATACAAGCTCAATAGCAGCCATTTTAAATGAGAAAAATCAACTTGAAGAGTCTGGGATCAGTGCTTGCACTGCTATGAAGCTGTCATCATGGCCAGGCTTGGCTTGGCTTGGCCTATCTGGGCCCAGCTTGGCTCGGCTCACAGTCTGAGGCCAGGCCAAGCACAGCACTATCTACATAGGCAGGTGTTTCTATTAACCTGAGGTTAAGATGTGTGCCCTTGAAGCATAGGTTAATAGAATAGAACCTGGGGTGAAAAGGGAGTGGTTGATCTGGGTGAGATCATGGGAGGGTTAATTTGAACTTAACATTGTTTTAAACTGGGGTCATAATGCTAGGGCTGTCCCACCTTCGTTATCCATTAGAAAACAGCCACATCGATTTGAGAAATGTACAATTATCACAGATGAAATACAATAGTAACATTACTATTACATATAGTACCCCAGCATAATGACCATGACAACCCAGATGACTTACAAGCTAACCATGAAAACAGTAGGTTGAAGAATGCAGCATTGTAAAGGAGTTTTAGTGTAGGGTACATTAAAAAGCAAAGTCAATTCTTTGAGGTCTCCGATTTCTTGCTGAGTGGCTGTTTATCTCCTTTCTGCTTCCTTGCTGTAGATGACTGCAAGTGTGTATAGATGTGTCAAAAAGTCAGCTCATGAAAGTGGTGGGTGAATGAATCCCAACCAACAAGTGTATCAGCCCAAGATTTTGTAGTGCCATGCACTGGAGTTAGTAATGCCTATGGCATATGTAACTTGCCTTGACAAAAGCATATAGATTAGCATGCTGCTGCTGATCAAGGTTGAAGTCCTTGGCTAATGTATTAACCACTAGTGGTCCTACAACATTGACAGCAGATGGTGAGGATCCTTGAGACCCTCCAAGGCTAGCCTCTGGTGTCCCAGTGGAATAGAGTCCTGTACCCCATGAAGATTCAGGTGTTGGATGTGGAGAGTGTGAGGCAAAAGAGTAGGATGAGTCATTGCCATGAAATAGATTTGAGACATTGTCATGGGACTGATATGTGGATCTATGCATGTCTGTCTGGTGGTAAGTGCAAATCCATCTCACATATGTTTTGTTGATTCTTATATGGACATGTTGTTTATGACAATTGCACAAGAAGAATATAAAAGGTGGGATATTTGGTGCTCCACATATCCTGCCACTTTCACTGGCCTTGATCTCAACTGCCATGAAAGCTAAACAGTCTCCATTATTCCAGGCTCAATTCTCCTCTTTTACTGCCAGTTCCTGTGAGAGGTATGTTCATCCAGTGAGTATATCAACATACTGTTTGAAGTATCCATGAACACTAGACCATCTCCAAAATTCAGCAAGACTTGCCGTTTGCTGTGGGTTGCAGTAGAAAAGGCAAAGAAGCTGCAGCTGGCTACCAGGTTGGTGTGGGATATTTCACTGCTGTGGTCATTGCACTCATCATGCACACATCAGTCTTTTCGATGGTGGGCTTTAGACAGTTGACTCACAGATTCACAGTATATCCAAAATATTACTGGAGAACACGGTATGCCTTGGAAAGTTGTTGACAAATCATATTCACCAAGGCCTGTAGATACTTCATGCCTTGAGAATACATTTGTCAAGTCACAGTATGATGACCAAAAGTGTTTGCCAAAGGACGACTGTAAGTAATTTTAGTACCACTTCAGACATGTTTAATATGCACACAGTGTTCCCAGTTTTACTGAAGTATGATACACCATCATTGCTTTCTCCACCACTGTGATCGCACCCTGCAATGTTGATGCAAGTTTTACCAGAGGAACATGACATCATTGACATGGTATGTTCAGCACAGAGATCTGATGTGGATAGACTGGAGCAGGAGATCTCAGAGGGGCAGCAAGAGGCAGGCAGGCTATGTACAGAATGCAAATGGTTGTGAGCACAGATCAGTGAACTCATGGTGGCATTGGAAGAGAACAATATTGAGATACCCATTTTTCCAATTGTTTGACATTGCATTTAATGAGTTACAAATTTAAGAGTTTGCAAGGAGCTGCGAGATTTGTCATGGGCAAGGACATTTCTCCATTGATGAGTCTGCAGGACTAGGTTGGGCAACCCTTGAGCTCAATCATTTTTCAGATGCTGCTGTTGCTGATGCTGTTTCTAAAGCCTTGAGCAAAGCTAACTTCCTGATCACACTTTGGTGAACAATTGCATCTGTATCCAACATCTGTGAGATGATGCAAAAGCACTGTACATGGATTTCATCCCACATTTGTGCCATGTTTATAATAATATCATTTTCTGCTCACTACTGGCTGTGTATTTATTGTCAATTGGCACTCTTGGTAGATGTGTTGAAGTCCTGTTGCCTTGCATTGCTGGTCTGCACAGTTGTGTTGTGTGTTGACTGTACAAAGCAAGTCCTGTTCAAAATTCTGCATGAATAAAACTTAGAAATAAGACACATTTGAGAGCACTTTTGTGTTGGCCATATACCAGTGATGCAACAGCTTGATATTTGGCATATGATAAAAGTCATCTGCATGGGAAACATCTGCAGTTTGAAGCAAAACAACATCAGCCTGACCACTAAGATCTGCAATAGAGCCTTGGACTTGAAGGATTGTCAACATGAGGCACATAAGTCTGACTCTGATTATCTGCTCTTCGTGCAATAACCCAAGATTTGATAGAACATACATCTGCATTTGTTAAAAACATGTCTCAGTTTGTCTTAAAAAGCAAGTGTTGTGAGGTGGGAATAGCAGTGGGTAGATGTTGACCAGCCAGGATTAGAGCATATCCATGTGGAGGTTGTTTCTCTAAAATGCTAATCCCTAGGCATGACAGTATCAGCCCTAAGCAGTAATTCCAAATGACATGCAACAACTTATCATGTTTAACAGATTTTTCATGATTGAGCCCAAGATATTGTGTTACTGTCGTGGGTTTTACCACCAAGCTCATTGGGCCAAGACCTGCTGACACCCATGCAGAAGCATTACAAGGGAAATTCTGAGTAGACTTGGAGCTAGGATTCAACAGAAAACATCCACTGCTAAGCAAGTGATGAATTTTGTTGCCTTGTGCAAAACCCTGCACGATATCCTTTGATGGTGCATGATGGTTGGAATGAACACTCTTTGCCCATATGATGGCATTAAATGACTCAAATGCCTCTGTGGCAGATAAAATTGCTGGAACAAAACACTTGATATGTTCCATAAGGTGCAGTAGGATGTGAAACATTGGTTTGTTGAACCAGTGATTTGTTAAGGCAACACCAATTGCAACCACTACTTCAACCAAATTATACTGAGTGGACTGCTAGGCAGGCTCTCACCGGAAGTTGTTGTTTGATAGAAAGGTTATATACTACTATACATGCTGCATCCATGAGGTTTGGCCATGCTTACCCCATATGACCGATTTGTTTATTTGTCAGCTTCTTCATTGGTTGCCCAATGTTCAAATTCTCTGCCTCCAACCATACTTTTTGACCCTCTGCATACTTCAGTGCCTCCCCATAATGTTGATCTGCATAGTGCTTCATCTCATTTTGCACCTTCATTAGTGCTGCTGCTTCCTCATAAACCCTTTTCATTCTCTTTGTGAAGTCATCCACTGCTTTATTCTTTGTCTCTCTACTTGGCTCAAATCCCATGCATGGGTGGAATCCATAGTTTGCATAGAATGGCAATGTCTGGATTGCAGAATGCATCTTGTTGTTGTATGAGAACTCTGCCATTGTGATCCATTCTGGCCAGTCATCTGGTCTGTGTGCCATGAACATCCTCAAGTACTGTTCTATGTCCTGATTTGTTCATTCAGTCTGACCATCTGTCTGTGGATGATACGCTGTTGACAACTGCATCTGAACTCCTAGCATCCAGTTCAATTCCTTCATTAAGTCCACTGCAAACTGTGGTCCCTGATCTGAGATTATTGACTCAGGTAAACCATGATACCTCAACACATTATCCTGATACAACCTGGCTGCCCTAATGCACTTGTCTCCTTTGGTGTTGGCACTGTATGTATCTGCTTCTTCGCCCTGTCAACCACCACCAGTAGTGCATCAAAACCCTGCACCTCTGGTAACCCTGTGATAAAATCTACCACAACTCTTTTCCATGGCTCCATTGGTGTCTCTGGTGGCCTTAGTTTCCCTGCCAGAGGTTGCAGGTAGTTCTTGTTCCACTGACACTTATCACACCCATCCATGTTGATAGGTCTACTGTGTGCTCTAGGGTCTGGGAAGAGTTTCAAATGTATTGACATATCATGACACATGCTCCCAACTCTTACAAACCTCATGAAACCAATTCTGAACTATTTTGAATGACTTTGAATGACTTTGTGATGATAATTAAGAAAAAACCTGTTTAAGGCCCAAGAAGTATAACACAGGCTAGAGGAAGGGTGCAAGTTGGTACTAAATGTCACTGCTGATACCCAAAGGTTGTGGTTAGAGACATGAAATAGTAAGACATGTTGCAAATAGTTTATGGGAATACAAAGATGTTTGAAAGATGTTCAAAATAGGTTTGAAGATGTTCGCTTAGTTCAAACAATGGATATAGCAGATTAGAAGTGTTTTCAAAAGTCGATACATAATACACAATAAGTCGAGAAGTGAATACAAAAGTTCAAAGAAGTTCACAATAATTCGCAGAACTTAGAGATATGACACGAGCCTTGGACTCAAGAGAATGGCTCTTAAATCGAATGATAATGGAGAGGGTAACTTCATCTATGTTCTCTTTTTTTTGTTCTAAGTAACTAATACAAGTCTATATACAATTTGAAGAAATATTACTAAAAACAAAACATTAACATGTGGAAAACATGACACAATATGCACAGCAAATAAAGGTATTGTAAAACATAAAACAAATGAAAAATGATAATAAATGAAATGTGCATGTCCCAGTATAGTAAAAGTTTTTGTCCTATTGCTTTAATATATCATTGAGATATAAAAACTGCACTTATCGCATTCTGGATCTCTTGTAGTCTCTCCTTGTGTCTGGTGGCACTTGATATGTGGTGAATTGGGTCACTCTGGTTGTTCAGCATGTATTGAAAGGGTTTTGGAACAGCTATGTGGCAGCTGATGCCGTTCAAAGTGGTCCAAAGTCATTTGAAAGTGTTCAAAATGTTGTAAAATAGTTCAAAATGGTTCAAAGTTATTCAAAATCATGCAAAGTTGTTCGAAAAGTGTTTGAAGTTGATTTAGTGGCATTCATAGCAGTTTGGAGTGTGTGTCATAATGTCTCAATATGGTTGGAAACTTTCTCCAGACCTTAGAGCATGCAGTGGACCTATCAATGGCTCTTACATCAGATGATAATGGGAGAGGGTGACTTCTTCTCTGTTGCTCTAAGTAACTAGTACAAGTCTATATACATTTTGAAGAGATAGTACTAAAAAGGAAATATAACATGTGGAGAACATGAGGCAATATGCACAGCAATAAAGGACTTTGTAAATCATAAAACAAATGAGAAATGATAATATGTAAATAAAATGTACAGTATCACAGTATAGTAAAATTACTTGTCCTATTGTTTCAATATATCATTGAAATGCCAAAATGCTGCAATCTAGTCCTAAAAGTCTTTTTGTTGTGTCTCCTTGTGTCCAGTAGTGCTCAATATGTGACACAGTAGCTCATGCTGGATGTGCTGTGTGTATCAAAAAGGTGTTGGGATAGCCATATGGCAGCCAACATCATCCAAAGTGGTGCAAAGGTATTTGAAGTCATTCAAAATGTCGTTGATAGGTCCATGGTGCGCTCTAGGATCTGGGAAGCATTCCAAACATATTGATACACTATGATTCATGATTCCAACCTCTACAAACACCACAAATTTGACTTTGGACCAATTTCAAATTATTTTGAATGATTTCGACTGATTTCAAACAACTTCAAATGATTTCAAACAACTTTGAATGACTTCATGACACTTCAAACACCTTTGAACAACTTCGCATTATGTCAAATGACATCAGCCACCATATAGCTGTCCCAAAACCCTTTTGACTTACATGGCACATCTGGAATGAACCATTACATCACATATTGAGCACTACTGGACATGAGAAGAGACAACAAAAGATTTAGGATGCGATAATGGCAGTTTTGGGTTTTAATGATATATGGAAACAATAAAATGAATACTCTTACTATATGATGACACCGTATTGTTACTCAAAAACCTCTCCAATTTGCTACATCCATTCCTTGATATCCCTCAAAACCATTCTGATTCTTCCCAAACCTCTTGAAAAGTCCTCGAACCTTTTCAAACCATCTTTGAACCTTCTTCAAACTATTTTAAACATCTTCATAGCCCTTTTGAACAACTTTGTACACTTCTAAAACTATTTGCAGCACATCTTACTATTTTACACCTCTAAATACAACCTTTGGGTAACAGCGGTGATGTTTAATACCAACTTGCACCCTTCCTCTAGCCTGTGTTACACTTCTTAGGCCCTTTAGCAGGTTTTTGTTTGGTTTGCAGGTCGAGTATCATCAATGTAATCAAATACAAACTTTGCAATCCCTGGCAACCAATAATTTTGTGATATCAACTCCAGCATTTTCCATCTCCCTGGGTGTCCCACTATCAGTGTGTCATGATGCAATTTCACCAGTTCTCTCCTCAACTGTATGTCTTTAGGTACATAGACCTTTCCTCTGAACAGTACTAAGTTTTGCTCCTCAGTCCATCCTTCCAATCTTAATATCTTTGTGGGTGATTCCTTCAATTTTTCAATTGCTTTTACAACTGATTCATCCCTCTCTCTCAATTCTCTGATTTTTGATAAGATCCCTTCCTCTTCTCCTTCAATCAACAGGTCTCCCTGTTGTAGCACCCATACAGCAAAAAAATAAACTTGGGTTTCAATAAAGTGACATCTTTATTATCATCTTCCATCCCCTCTTTGAAGTCTGGCCTCCTGGACAGAGCATCCGCTTTTCCCATCACTGTTCCTGGCTTTAGTATTAATTCAAAGTTGAATCTTGATAGGTACAGTGCCCATCATGCTTGTCTCTGATTTAACTTCTTTGCCATCATGAAATATTGCAGGTTTTGATGATCCAACCAGATTTACCCTTTGTGCTTTGTGCCTTCAAGATAATGCCTCCATGTCTCCAATGCCCTAATGATCGACAGCATTTCTCTATCATGTACATCATAGTTTCTCTGAACATCATTCAATGTTTTTGAGTAGAATGTGCATGGTCTCCATTTCTCATCTTCTCCCTTCATTGACAAGACTGCCCTAGTCATGAACTCTAATGAATCTGCTTCTATCCTCATTGGTCTTTGCAGATCTGGGTTTACCAATATTGAAAATGTTGTGAACCATCTTTTCAGTTCATTAAATGCACCTTGCTGTGCTTCTGTCCATTCCCACTGCTGTTCCTTTTGTAACAACTTATTTAAGGGTGTCGCCACTTTTGAGAAGTCCTCCACAAACTGGCAGTAATAGTTTGTGGGTCCTAGAAACTGCTGTACATGCTTCATGCATGTTGGTGCTGGCCAGTCCCTTATTGCCTTGATCTTTGTCTCATCCATCTTTAATCCATCTGGTCTGATGACCATGCCCAAAAACTCCACCTCTTTCTGTTTGAATACACTTCTCTGGTTTCAAGTATAAATCGCTTTCTGCCAACTTCTTCAACACTTCCTCTACCATTTTGTCATGACCTTCTTCAGTCTCTGTGTATATCATTATGTCATCTATATAGATGACCACTTTCCCACTCTCAGTTTCGATTTGCAGAATCCCATTCATCATTGACTGGAATGTTCCAGGACTGTTTGTCAATCTGAAGTACATGACCAATGATTCAAATGCCCCTCAATGTGTCATAAATGCTGCCTTCCACTCATCTCCCTCCTTCATTCTCACAATGTTGTATTCCCATCTATGTAATGTCCAGCTTTGTGAACACCCCTGCTTTTACTACCTTATCAACCAACTCATTGATCAATGGTAATGGGTGGTTGTTCCAGATTGTCTGCCCATTCAGTGCTCTGTAATCCTGCATGAAACATTTTTTCATGTTTTTTTTAACCACAAAGAAGGTTGCTGATGTTTGGGGTGATTTGCTTTCAAGTATATATCCCTTAGCCAATTGATCCAACAAGAATGTGCTTATCTCCCTCTGCTCCTGAGGTGATAGTGAAATGTTCTTTGCCTTCTTTGGTTCAAACCCTGGTTTCAAGTCAATTACATGATCCCATGGTTAATGTTTTAGCATCCTTTCTGATGCTTTCTTCTTGAACACCCTTAGGTATTTGTGGAATTGTTTTGGTACCATCTCCTCGACCATCTTCTGCATCCCATCCTTTATTTGCAAGTTTAAATCCTGGCTTCCCCATGATGCAGGTCATGCTGCTGTTTAAATAATTTCTTCCAAAACTATATCTTCATTCTCAACTACTCCTCCTCTCCTATGCACCTGTGCATCCTCATGCCATCCTCTATATCCTCTACTGATGGTTTCTATTTCTATTGTGCTGCCAGCTTCTTTTGATGCCTCTTTTTCTTTACTGCCCTTATGTACACATTGCATTCATGTGGGCATTGAATCATCTTTACTGCTCCTGAGATCCAGTCTATCTCTGGATTATGTTTCCTCAACCAGGGGTGTCCTAGAATCATTACCGCCCTCCCTAAATTGCACACCTCAAACACCACCTTTTCTTGGTGTCCCTTGTGTGACAACATCAAAATGACCTCCTCAGTGATCAAGTCTCCTTGACTTTCCCTGCCATCCACATTGTATACCTTAATGGAGTACTCCAGTGCTCGTGTTTTCAATCCATTGTGGTGCACAAATGACCAGTTGCTCCACTATCCAGCAGTGCCTTGACTAATATCAAGTCATGTGTATCCATGCTGGTGATAGCAACATCCATCAGTATCTCCCTCTCTAATTTTATTGATTGTATAAAGTGTCTTCCAATCAGATTTCCCTTGCTTTTGTTTGCTTCTGACTCCAATGCCTTATGTGAAATAAAAATTAAGCATGTTCCCTGTGTGTCAAGCTCAGTTTTCTGAGTCCCCCTAATTTTATAATTATTACATGAGTCATCCACTACTAAATTACTGTATCTGTTCTGAGAACTAAGTATGGGAGCTACTTGTCCTCACTTGGAAAATCCTTCTTCCTGGCTCTCTCTTCTTCTTCCATCCTGAAAAAGTCACTCATTTCATCATAGGTCATGTTCCATACATCTAATCTGACTCTAACATTTCTTGCCATGTGGCCCAGCTTGCCACATTTCCAACATTTCATTGGAGATCTTACTCCCCCACAATCTATGTCCATAGCATTTGGATCCCTTCTTGGCTGCACAGCTGGCTGCTGCACCTTGGGTGTTTTTTTCCAAAATGGCCATACTCCTGGTGCCTTAACCATCTGATTCCTGTGTGAGGCAAACATCTGTTCCTCCATTTTTGCTTGTCACAATTGGCAGTCCAGCCTCATTGCTTCCATGTACCACCCAGTGATTGTGTATGGTCTTCATTCCAAGTTATTGAGTCATTCATGCAGTGCCTGGTTAAGAGACCACTTGAACTCATAGATCAGGGGCTTCCCAGTGTAGCCTGATTTATGTGCAGCAATATTAAAATCTTGGATGTGTTCATCTGCAGATTCATCACCCTGCATCATGGTCATGATCTTGAAGACTTGGGTGTCCTCCTTGTTAGGGTCCCCAAAGATCTCTTCAATGTTGTCTAGCAGTATTTCAGCTGTCTCAAATGGCATTACACCATGCATGATTTCTCATATGGCTACCTCATGCCATTTCAATGCTGTGCTGCCCTGCAAGAAGGAGAGAATCCATATGACCTTGGATTCTTCTGTAGGGAATTCATCGGTGCATCCATGCAGATACATATAGCATGCGGTGTGGAATGCATCAACTTCCTCCATCTTCCCCATGAACACTGGTGGTAAGGCAATCTTTGGTGCCCTGTGCTTTGTTCCCTCGAGCTTGTTTTTAGTGAGGTCTAGCTCCTTCTTCATCAACAAGAATTGTGTGACAATCTCATTATGTTCCTGCTTCAGATTTTCATAGCATTCCTCTATGGAGAGTACTGGCTCTCTTGGTAATTCAAAATATTCTGACAAGTCACCCATGTTCACTAATAATAGGTTAGTGGATAGTGGTGTGGTAGGTGAAGGTGCCGATGATGGGGTTGTGGCAGGTGAATGTGATCAGTGTTGGGAAAACATTTTCTTTTTACTCAATAGTTCCTTGGTCCAGGCACATGACCCTGAGTTGGACCTTAGGTATGTTGGGGGGTTTATCTGTTACACGAAGTACAGTGTAGCTCACAGACCCTGTTAGCCAATAGGTGGATCTAACACCTAGTGCAGGAAGATCCTCACTTCCTCTTTCAGAGAGCTCTTGTGAAATGAACTGTCCCAAGTCTACTATTCATGTACTCAGCAGCAGCGAGGTGGGTTTCTCTGAAGATCTCCCCAGCACTCCTTATAGGTAACTACTATGTACAAATGGCTTATGTGATAAAAATGGTAAAATAAAGTGTAAAAATAGAAAGCGCCATGTGCTACCCACAAGTGCACCCATTCGCCCATCTAAACCTGACTGTGCTATGCCACTGCCTCAGCCAATAAGATTTGTGCACCTATAGCCCACTACCCAACTGTTCCAGTGCAAGGTGCTATTTTTGGTGCACTCTAGGTCTCGTGCACTCTTCCCAATTAATCTGCTTCGGTGTTATGTGTCGCATGCTGCACCTTAGTAATAATGGTGTGATTGACCTGTGCTGGTTACCAGATAAGGCGATGCCGATTGGAAATGCAGAAGAACTATAAGGAGATGCTGTGAAAGGCCAAATACTGCCAAAGCGCCAGGATTACGTGAAGGCGCCCAAGTGCGTGCAGTCCAATGCCAAATAGGTGCAAAGCACCCCGATTATGTGAGAATGTGCAGTCTGCTCATGTTGGAATCATGATGCGCCTTGAATAAATGCGCGAGTAAGATGGGAGCTGCGATGTGCAGTGCACTGGTGCAGTGGATTGTTGTGTGTGTGATAGGGATTGTGCAATGAGTGCGCAGCAGGGAATGTGAGTGCAGGTAAAGCATAAAAGGAGTGCACAAAGGTGCATTGAGCATGCAATAAATGTAGAAGGCAGATAAGGAGCATGAGGGGGGTGCGCAGAGGCGGTTTAAAGTGCAACAAGGCGCATTTAGAGTGCACAACGATTGGCAGCTATGGGGAACCAAAAGTGCAGTAGAAATACAAAAGGGCACACAAAGGTGCACCTAAATGGTCAAAGGCATGCGAAAGTGCATGGAAGCACACAAAGGCGCATGGAAGCGCACGAAGGCACATAAAAGCATGCTGCGCAAAGTGTGCGGAAGGCATCTGGGAGGTGCACACAATCGCAAAAAATGCCGTAGTATGCGTGCAGGGTGATAGGGAGCCATATCATCTCCTCCCAACTGAAGTACTGACTGTCCTCAGGGAGCATGCGATTGGTCAGTGCAAAATTTTCTTCGCTCACATAAGTGGCCATCCTCTCCTTATCTATCTCTGACCACCATCTATCCTCTATAACTCTTTCCACAACCCATCTCTACCCGATCCGATGGCTTTAGCATTTACCTTAGCCCTCAGACAAATGATCCTGGCCCTCAATGAGACCCTCCCTGCTGCTGGGAGCGAGCAGACAACCATGCAAGCTTGGGGTGAAGGGTTTTGTAGTAAACTGGTGCGCTTTTTGTGTTTCTATAACTGGTGCAGGTTGCTAAGGGTCGGGGCATGTAGAACATGTATAAAAGCCATGCAGACACTGTTAAAGATGATGCAGAACTCGATGCGCTCCTTGCGAAGGTGCGCAGTGCATTCAGTGGGATCATGGTGGAGGAGTGGCTTGCTTGGGGCGAGGAGCTGATGCCCGATATGCATAAGATGATTAAGGAGAAAGAGAGGTCTGAGGAATTTGAGCATAGGGTGCACGAGCTGGCGGGGCAGCTGGAGGCATGCGCGCTGCACACTCTTGACAGCTGAACTGCAGGTGCCTGAGGTTAACTTGGAGCATCTGGAAGGTAAGTTCAGAGCAATTGACGACGCGAGCGATATAGATACTGCTGAGGCACAGGAGGATGAAAAGGTGCACGTCGCACTGGTGCACTCTCTGTGCACACTTTCTGGACCTACCGATGCTGAGGTTGTAGGCGAAGGAACTGGGGAGCCTTTGGAGAGTGGGGTGATGAGTGAAGGGGAGAGTGAGCAGAGCGATGAGAGTGCCAGTGCAGACGAAGGCGCAAGTGCGCACCCAGTGTGTGCAATGCGGCAACACGCATATGTCGAAGTGCCACCACTGAGTGGCGTTGGCGCCACCTCCACCGCTAATAGTGGACCAGTAAGTTTCTTTGGATATGCTTCTAAACTCACTAAATGGTTCCCCTTTTCTACTCTAGTGTGATAACTGCCGTTGCATGGGCCAACCGGCTAGGTGCATCTCTGTCAATGGAAAATGGTGCGCCCTGTGCGCAAAGGGTAAGAGAAAGTGCGAATGGATGAAGCGCACCCTCGCACAGCTGCGCGCGACTTCTAGAGGCAGAAAGGCAGCTACTGGGCGCTCTGGTGTGTCTTCTGTGTCCACTACTATGGACTCTTCCATCTCCCTCAACCGCGTTGTAGTGATATTGAGCGCTATGTCAGGAAGTGCAATGGACTTGCACACGTGGTATGGCAGTAGGCGGAACGCGGCTACTGGCCTGTCAAATACCATCCTATTGAGCTCGCAA
The DNA here is from genome assembly GCA_029959215.1 of Tricholoma bakamatsutake. Classification (NCBI taxonomy): domain Eukaryota; kingdom Fungi; phylum Basidiomycota; class Agaricomycetes; order Agaricales; family Tricholomataceae; genus Tricholoma; species Tricholoma bakamatsutake. The sequence continues at coordinate 884,282 of CP114860.1, forward strand.
ATAATATATGCACTGCCCTGATTGCATGACACTATAACTAGAGGACTGAGATAATGCGCACCCATTTTGCGGTTAAGGCTCTTCTTGATTGCTGTGTTGCGCATAAGGACTAAATCGCCATGCTGGAAGTCAAAACTGCAGATAGTTTTTGAGTGCGCTTTCTCGAAACGGAGTGCCGCTTTGTGCCTTTCTGGATAGATGTGGGAATGGATGCATGCTAAGTCTTCTGGATGCTTTTGCAATGCATGCGTGCACCACGTGATCGAGTCTGTAGTGGAGAGTATAGAATCTGGGGGTGGGTTCAGGTATGTCACTTCAATGATATCGAGGGGGATTAGGGGCTGTGCGCCTGTCACAATGAAGTATGGCAAGATGCCAAGGCGCCTCTAAACTGTGATGTGCTCCACCCAAAAGACTGAGTACAGTGCACTGAACCACTTTGTTTCTACTCCATCTGCGGCTTTGATAAGTGCTTGATGCACATTGAAATGTGCATGCTCAACAATTCCATTAGCACGCGAGTTATAGCCAGATATGCGGATGTGGTTGATATGGTAGTGCTTACTGAGATAAGCTAGCGCTTTGATGAATGGCTTGCCATTATCGGTAACTATCTCGCACAACATGCCCCATCTGCAGATGAGGTCTTGAAACATCCAATTGCCAAGTGTGCTCACATTTTCTTTAGGGAGCCCACAGAATTCTGGTTAAGTCGCAAGTAAGCAACACTCTTGGACAATATAGCGCTGCCCTGCTGATACTGGTAAGTGCATCGTATCAATATAAACTTTACTGAAGAGAGGCCCAGGCATTGCGACGACTGGCAGTATTAGAGCCTTCTGCATTTGCTGGATCTGGCAAATATGACAAGTGCGCATGAACCAAATGATGTTGTCCATAACATGCGGCCACCAAAAGTGCTTGAGCAATGCGGAGCACGTCGCATAAAAGTGCTTGTGTCCAATGTTGTCATGGATGGCGCGCAATATCGGTAAGCGTCTAGACTGCCAAATAACAAGCTGGTGAGCACCATGTGCATTGCGCTTCCATAGGTGCATCTTGTCTTTGAAAAACATGTTCACATAGTGCACGAGCGTGCTGTACTCAGAATCTGTGAAGTCGCTAGGGTGCATTAGGGTATCCATCCAAATCCACACCAAATCTAACTTCTCATCCTCTGCATCTGTGGTTGCGCTCCTTGGAACTTGGCTATAGTCATCGTCGTAAATAAGCACACTATTGCGCACATTTTGTGTGTTTGCGCTTGGCTCTGGCTGCATTAGTGCGAGTGCTTGCGTGTCAAACTGTGAAATGGGATGTATCGCGTGCATAAAGCCATGTAGCGCATCAATCCAATTCTCAAACTCTTCATCCCCTTCTCCTTCTAAGTCCTCTGGCTGCTTTGGCTGATGTGAGAGCCCATCTGGACCATGCACCACTCCCCTAACATGCACAAGTGTAAAGTGGAATGTAAGGATTGAGACAATCCACCGGTTAATGCTAGCAGATGGTTGGATATCAGGGTTTTGTAGCATGCCCTTGATATAGCATGCATCAGTCTCCACAATTAAGTTGTGCACACCTATAATATAAAGGCGCAAACTGCACAGCGCACAATAAAGCCCATAGATCTCTAGCTTCAGTTGTGAAAAGTGCGCTTCTCTGTCGTTGAGCATAATTGAGCCAAACTGGTTGTAAATGCGCATTTTTGCATCTGCGCTCTTTTGCTGCCAAAGATAAAAGCTGACCGCTATCTGGGAAGTGTCAACCGCAAGGATAACAGGGAGTTCTGAAGAATAATCGATCAGTTGTAGCGCAGGACACTCTAGTACCGCTTGCTTGATGTCGTTTTGTGTGGCTATCTGCTCTGGGTTCCATTTGAATGGAGCGTCCTTGTGCATAAGCCTCGTGAGCGCGTTAATGCAGCGTGCATAATTGCAGATATAAATGTGCATTAAACTGACTGTTCCCAAGAATGCGCGCACTTCCGAAAGCATGTGGCATGCGCCCCAATTGCAGTTAACATCTACTTTGTCGTGTTCGGGTTTTCTACCTTCTGGTGTGCAGTAATGGCCAAGGATGACAAAGTTCTCAGTGCACAGTGTGGATTTCGTCCCAGAGAAAGTCCCGCTGCTATATTTCATGCGCTGCACAATGTGGTTCACATTCTGGAAGTGCTCCCACACAAAGCACCTTATGCCAGGGTTTGCAGAGAGCGCTTCACATGATCCATCTGGTAAAATGTAGCGCTTCAAAGGCCCCTTAACTGGGACATCGTCGATATAGGGAACGGTGTAATCTGGAATCTCTGGCTGCAGAATATAGCACACATCATCATGGAAGATTGGTACTGAGTTTGTCCAACCCATTGGCAATGTAATGAGGCACATTGCGCCATACGGCGTCTGGAATGTCATAAGGTCGCATGATGATTCTTTGATTAAGCACTTGTTGTATCCCACATATAGATCAAGGACGGCGCCGCATGCGTGCCCCGCAAACTGCTCTGCGAGGTGCTCAGGTGTAGGGGTGACACTGGAGTGTTTAATGGTAATGCAATTAAGCAGCTCGAGGCTATGTACAATGCGCAGCGCTTTCCCATCTTTCTTAAGTGTGCAGAACCAGCACGATCTATATGCTGAATTTGAGTGCTCATAAACACCTGAGTCTATCTTCTTCCGGATAATAGCACAAACTTCGTCGTATATGCCTGGAGGAATGGGGATGTTGCGCTCTATCCAAGGAGTGTGCGGAATAACTGGGATTTCTACTGGGAGAAAGAATGCAGTCTTGAAGCTGCCACGCTCCTCATCGCTCCATGTGAAGGCTTCATTCTGCAAAGACATCAAGTGGTGCAAAACCCTCATCTCCTCTGGCAATAAGAAATCAGTGTGGCACTTTTGGAGTGCTTGCATGTGCTCCTCAGTATAGCACCCAGTCGGAGTAAATGGTGGCGGGTTTGGTAAAAGTGCAGGAAGCGCCACTAGCGGATCACCTATAATGTTGTGCTCAATGCGGAATTCTTTTGGGATGGGCGCAATAACTGGTTTGACTTTTCTAGCAACTGGTTTATATTTCTTCTTGGTTACTACGCCCTTTTGCGGTGTGCACGCCACTAAATCGATAAAAGTTTCACATGCATGTGTGCTTTCTGAAAACGCGGCTGGAATAAATGCCACGGTGTCAATCGAGTTTAAGAGTGCCTGCGCATGACTGTTGGTACACTGAGATAGGTAGAGTTGAGAGATAATAGAGCTCGAAGGAACGGAAGTGGAAAATGGTATAAGCGCAAACGCAGAAACGTCACAAGATTGGGTATCAGAGTCAAATGTTATGATAGTGGCAGCTTCTCCTTGGTCTGAGATCAATTCCTCGAAGCCTGGCAAAAATTTCTTTGTGGTTTATGCTGAATAGCAAAGTGCAGTGTTGCTGGAGCTGGTAAGAAGTGGCGCGGTTTTCCTCTAGGCTTTGTTGGACTGGTGGAGATGGCACCTGTGTTCGGATCACAGATCGTAATCGTTTGCACCTCGTCCACAAAGTTGTGCACAATGGAGCGCGTTAACACATCGAAGGGGCGCCCTAACAGAATATTGTAAGCAGGTGAATGGATAACGTGAACTTGCACATAGACAATGATGTCTCCAATGCACGTGGAAACATTGTGCGCAAGCCCAAGCAACCCATCTACCTCTCCATTGGCCGATTGCATGCATAAACAAATGCACGGGTCATACTGAAGCCCAAGATGATGGCAGACTGCTTCTGACATTGCGATAATTTGTGAACCTGGATCTAAGATAGCTTCAAAGTATTCTTGGTTGTTGATCAATAAATCAATGGAACAAAGTGCATGCGACTCTTTTGCAACCTTCAAAACATCCGGGTTTTCAATTTCGCCTGGCTGGAGGTGGGTGAGGTACTGTTCAAATGGATCCTGCAACACAATAGGAAGCGGCACTGCAATTGCCGCACTAACTGGAGGTGTCGCATTAAGCGCTTTATTTTCTGCAAAAGGCACGCATGCATCGCAGCGCACAAATGGCATAATGCTTGCAAGGTTGGTAGCTACCACTTCTGCGCTAATAGATGCAATGCGCTTTGGGGTAACTTGTTCTCTATGGCACTGTCTGAGATTGGGTGAAAGGGATAGGAGCTCTTCATGCGAAACTGTAACGGAGGGCACCTTCATGGCACGCGCATATACATCATCAACAATCTGTGGGTTCTGGATGGGAACAACAGTGCAGTATGATGGCTCTTTGCTCTTGGAAGTGTTAGCTGGTATGTCTGGTTTATCTGCTGCTGTGGGCGCAAAATGTGCTTCGGAATTGTTGGAATAGGGATGTATGGGCGTCTCATTGGGTGCTTCAGTTGCGCTCACAGCGGGTTGCAAGGCTGGGGACTCGATGCTGTCGGCGGGCACAATGTCTGTGGTTGTAGAATGTGCGCTCTCTTGACTGGAGGTATTGCGTGGTGCACACTGCAGAATTTTGACACCATTGAAGACTTGCCTCTTCTGAAGCGCCATCAACTCCCGCTTGAGCACATCAATGTGCTCTTCCTTCGTTAGTTGCGCATTTGGTGTGCTTTGCATATATTCTGCTGCAGGCGCTGAAGCGGCAACATACGTCGACTGTAAAGATGCTGCTGGAGCTGGACGAGGCGCTATATTGTAGATGAGCTGTGAATTGGTATTGGATGAAAGTCGACCAGTGGCTATCTGCCCTGGGTTGCACTTATGCCATTCCTCAATGCGCTTGCCCAAGAGGTTGCCTGGAATAGAACGTGGCATGAATGCACCACCTGGGAGTACAATGTGCCCTTTCGCATTTCGCCTACACTTTCTTTCGCTAATAAGGCACTCAATTAAGGCGCACTTAGGGATATAATGCCCTGTCTGACTGCAACCATTACATTTGTTGTTGTTCGAGCAAGGCACGCCATTTCTGCCATCTCTGCATGATGCGCTTAATGCGGTAACTATCATCTGTGTCATGCATTCGAATAAGACTGAAATGTCTTCTGCTTTGACTGCAGGCGCGCTAGGTTGCGGCTGGGAAATGGGTGCACTGGGTGCTGAGTAGGGCACATACATATCGGGGTTTTGCACTGTGAGCCCAGTAAGTGGCTGGAAGTAGCGCACTGGGCCTTCAAATATAAAGTTGATCACATCACAAATTGCATCTAATGAGTATGGCACATTTGCAGGCTGATTCGGTACCACAATCACCAGGCGGCTCAAAATGCGCTTGAGCTGGTCTGGTCAAAACACCCTAACGAACATGCAGCTTTCGTCATAGCGTGCCAATATGCCTTGCACAACTAAGTATTCACTAATGTTGAAAAAAGCGCAGTAATAGCGTGCAATTTCTTCTGCAGTTACTTTAGGCCAACGCATGCAGTCTCACCAATAAGCTTGTCCAGGTCACTAATACTCCATTTACTGCCATCCCTAGAGCTGGGATAAAGCTTTAGGACAGTGTCTTTGAATGTGCCATAGTTGTGCATCACGCTATACTCCGGTAGCAGTTTCCAAGTGTCTGCAGTGTCACTGTCCAAATAGTGCACAGTGTGGAACTTCTTATCGGTCTCGTCGGTGATGTTACAATCACAGAGGAGTTGCACAAGCTCCTCAAAGTACTTCTGGAGTTCGCGCAGTTTTGCGGGGTCAAAACGCGGCGCGTTTTGGTTAGATGCAGATGGCATATGCATGGTAGCCATAGTAGGTGGAATAAGGTGTGTAGAGTTAAGATCTGGTAAAAGTGAAGCGAAATTCGAAGGCAGGGAAGAATGTGGTGATGTAGATGGAGTTAGGGTAGGTAGGGATGATTCAGATGAAGGTGGAGGTAAAGACAGCACGGATGAGTGATGCATGTTGTTTAAGAAGAGTGATTCGAATACTGGTATTTCCCCAAGCTGGAGCGCAGTTGCTAACAGCTCAGAATGGAGAGTGCACAGATGGTTAATGTTGAAGCGAAGGGAGAGCCGATGGAGGTCTAAATATGGTCTGATAACCCCTCGCAGTGGGCTCCAGAAATGATGTGTTCAGTTGGTACTCGGGGCAGAGTCTCAACGGAAGGGGCAAACACTTAACCTACAACTGCAGGCATGCTCGGGGTGAGGGGGGAGTTTGCTTAGAGGGCCTCGGCTCGTCCTTCAGGGTGCTAAGACTATAGGGAGGCTGGTACGGCAGTTTTCAATGTGTGCACTAGTTGTGTATGCTAAAGGGGAAGTATGCGCAGTGGCAGGAAAGTGTGCAATGCAAAGGGACAAAAATGTGCAGTGCGGAAAAACGCGCAATGGGAGCACAAAAGTGTGCAACGATGAGGGTGATGAAGATGGGAGGTGTAGTGGGCTGAAGATGGCACTGGGATGTGCTGGGGAGGTGACACAAGGGTTGGGGACGCTAACAGGATGAAAGCGCAAGTGATGGAAAAAGGTGGAAATGGTGCGCAAAATGTGGCTATGCAAATAGGTGTGCAAATGGTGTGCAAACGCAACTATATGAAGGGTGCACTGCAAGAGTGCACAAACAAGAATGAAGGACGCAACGCAGAGATGAAATGCAACAATACGATGAGGGAACGTGAACGATATGCAAATGTGGCTATACAAAGGGCACACTACAAGGGTGCATGGGCTGGACGCTGGTGCACAGACTATGTGCGATGCTGACTGAACTATGAACTATGAGGGGGGGAAAGATTTTGGATTCTCTGTCTGTCTGCCTACTATGTACAAATGGCTTATGTGATAAAAATGGTAAAATAAAGTGTAAAAATAGAAAGCGCCATGCGCTACCCACAAGCACACCCATTCGCCCATCTAAACCCGACCGCGCTATGCCGCTGCCTCAGCCAATAAGATTTGCACACCTATAGCCCACTACCCAACTGTTCTGGTGTGAGGCACTATTTTTGGTGCACTCTAGGTCTCGTGCACTCTTCCCAATTAATCTGCTTCGGTGTTATGTGTCGCATGCTGTGCCTTAGTAATAATGGCATGATTGACCTGTGCCAGTTACCAGATAAGGCGATGCCAATTGGAAATGTGGAAGAACTATAAGGAGATGCTGTGAAAGGCCAAATACTGCCAAAGCGCCAGGATTATGTGAAGGCGCCCAAGTGCGCGCAGTCAGACAGTGCTTTAAAGGTTTCCCCAAGCCATTCAGGGATCAGACCACCATCTCTGAGGATGCCTATGCCTCTACCAAGCATCAGGACACTGGACACACATATCACGTTCAGGGAAAGCAGGTCGACAATCGTTGAGTGGTCACTTACTCTGCCTATCTCATCTGGAAGTATCATTGCCACATCAATATTGAGTCCATCAGCTCTATCAAGGCCATCAAGTACATCTACAAATATGTCTACAAAGGCCATGATCGCATCACCATGGAGTTTGGAACTTGCAATGATGAAGTCAGGCAGTACCTCGATGCTTCCTACATATCTGCATGTGAAAGCATCTGGTGCCTCTTCCACTTCACCATGCATGGTGCTTCTCCCAACGTCGTCCATCTTCAGGTCCACCTTCCTGCCAAATAGGTGCAAAGCGCCCCAATTATGTGAGAATGCACAGTCCACTCATGTTGGAATCGCAGTGCGCCTTGAATAAATGTGCGAGTAAGATGGGAGCTGCGATGTGCAGTGCACCAGTGCAGTGGATTGTTGTGTGTGTGATAGGGATTGTGCAATGAGTGTGCAGCAGGGAATGTGAGTGCAGGTAAAGCATAAAAGGAGTGTGCAAAGGTGCATCGAGTGCGCAATAAATGTAGAAGGCAGATAAGGAGCATGAAGGGGGCGCATGGAGGCGGTTTGAAGTGCAACAAGGCGCATTTAGGGCACACAACGATTGGCAGCTATGGGGAACCAAAAGTGCAGTAGAAATACAAAAGGGCGCACAAAGGTGCACCTAAATGGTCAAAGGCATGCGAAAGCGCATGGAAGCGCACAAAGGCATGTAAAAGCGCACTGCGCAAAGTGTGCAGAAGGCATCTAGGAGGTGCACACAATCACAAAAAATGCCATAGTATGCGCGCAGGGTGATAGGGAGCCATATCACCATAACAACATAGTACAATATCTGTAACATAGTATATAACCATAAAATAAATACTAAGGGACCTCAGTTGAGTTCTCTTAGGTATTCCATCCACAATTGTGGTGCAAAAGGCCTAATTCAGTCAACTAATCTATTTATAACCTCTCGCATCAAAACCATCAAACCCCCCATCACGTGCACATGCCCTGCCACCTTCTTGAAGGAGAGCCCGCACAGTCCAGCTAGCAGAACCATGGGTGTCGCCCTAACAGAAGAACTCAACTACCCCATCAGTGCACCTTCTCTTACATGTGCATACATCATTTGTCTCAGCATGCCACATCTGCTTATGCATCATTTCGGCAAGAGCTGGAATTAATTGTATATACATATTTACCTTGCTTTGTAAGCCAATGCCAGGCCTCGCCATACATTGCAACCACCAGTGATCAAAAGGCAGTGCTCATCATTAGGACAGAGAGAAATTGAGGAGTATGACCATCATCATTTACCTGACAAAGAAAAATGCCCAGCCTTATTTCCGAAGACCCCTAAATTTTTTATTTGCTCAGTGCAGATAGAACCCGAAATCAGCTTGACAGTAGGATTGAAGACAGTGGACATGCATGCAGCAATTAATGTGGAGGCATTGCTTGACAGTGGTGCTACTGGATTATTTATTAATCAATCCCTAATTACTGGAAATGGTATTCGCATGCATAAACTGCCACAACCTATAATGGTGTACAATATTGACAGTACAATCAATCGTGGAGGAACCATTAAGGAGGAAGTGACAATGATATTGAAGTATCAGGATCATCAGGAACGAGCCATATTTCAGGTGTGCAACCTTGGAAAAACCAATCTGATAATTGGATGTCCATGGTTATGAAAGCATAATCTGGAAATTGACTGGAAAACTGGGAAGGTACACATGACTCATTGTCCTAAAGAATGTAATGTGTATGGGAGAAAAGTAAAAAAGGAAAAGAAAGAGAAAGAACATCTGAGGAAGTATTTTGTTATGATGGAGGAAGTGGAGGATGAGGATATGCCAAATGGGGAAGTTCCAATTATGACAAGTAAGAAAGAACAAAAGCAAACCTTTAGGGAAATTTGTGGAGGACAGTCATGGGATAAAAATGTGGAGAAAGTGGAGAAGCCAGTGGAGGAGTGGGTGCCAAAAGCCTACCATAAATATTTGTCAGTCTTTCAGAAGAAGGAATCAGAGCGGATGCCAGTGTGAAAGCCATGGGATCATGCAATCGAGATGAAGCCAGGATTTGTGCCAAAAAAGTCAAAAGTCTATCTATTATCTCCAAAGGAACAAGAAGAAGTGGATGCATTCCTTAATGAACAATTGCGCAAGGGATACATATGACCTTCAAAATCACTGCAGACATCACCAGTATTCTTTGTACTGAAAAAAGATCAGAGGAAGAGGATGTGTACAGATTATAGGTATTTGAATGAGTGGAGAGTGAAGAATGTGTACCCTTTGCCGTTGATCTCAGAGATCATTGACAAGGTGGGAAAGGCCAAGGTCTTTACAAAATTGGATTTACACTGGGGGTACAACAATGTATGAATAAAGAAAGGAGATGAGTGGAAGGCAGCATTTGCCACGCATCGAGGATTCTTCGATCCACTTGTCATGTTTTTTGGGATGACCAATAGTCCCCCAACTTTCCAAAATATGATGAATGACATTTTCAAGGATGTGATAGACAAAGGCGTGGTAATAGTATTCATTGACAACATTTTGATATTCACAGAGAATGAAGAAAATCATGAGGCAATAGTGCAGGAGGTGTTGAAGAGATTGGCAGAGAATGATTTATTTGTTAAACTGGAGAAGTGTGTATTTGGAGCAAGCGAGATCGAGTTCTTGGGATTAAAGATTGGTCCTGATGGAATCAAGATGGATCCTATCAAGGTACAGGCAATTGTTGATTGGCCAGTGCCTACCCATATCAAGGAAGTTCAGGCTTTCTTGGGACTCGCCAATTTTTATCGTTGCTTTGTTCATAATTTTTCCAAAATTGCTGCACCATTACACAACCTTATGCGAAAGGGAGTAGTGTGGAGAGGGGAGAACAACAGCAGACAGCATTTGAGGAGTTGAAGAGGAAGTTTGTGGAAGAACCAATATTGGTCCCAGTATATTTCACATGTCCTTTACAAGTGGAATCAGATGCATCAGACTTTGCTACTGGAGCAGTATTATGCAGTATTATCAATGCTATGTGAAGATGACAAATGGCATCCTTGTGCATATTTGTCTAAAGGGTTGAATGATGTGGAGAGGAATTATGATGTGCATGATGAAGAGATGTTGGGAATAATATGAGCTTTGGAGGCATAAAGACATTATTTGGAGGGATGTACACATCAGATCAAAATCTGGACAGACCATCAACATCTGCAGTATTTCATGTCCACTAAAAAGCTTAACCATCGACAAGCACGTTGGGCATTATTCCTATCACAATTTAATTTTCACTTGGTCCACAAAGTGGGAAGCTTGATGAGGAAAGCAGATGCATTATCCAGATGTACAGATCATAAAACGGGAGTGGAGGAGGACAATAAAAATACTACCCTACTCAAACCTGAATACTTTCGTATTTGTGCTATGCATCAAGGGCATTATTGGTGGATAGCTCAGAGACAGAAATGTTGTCTAAAATTAGGCAATGTTCAGAGATGGATGATGAAGTGGTGGAAGCTGTGAAAGCTTTGAGTGGAGAGAAGAAAGGTAATATTAAAGGAGATGAATGGGAACAAGGGTTAGTGTTGTTCAGAGAAAAGGTCTATGTACCGAAGGATCAAGATTTACAAAGGGAGATTGTATGGTTACATCATAACACACCGGCTGCTGGACATCCAGGAAGGTGGAAGACATTGGAGTTGGTAATGAGAAATTATTGGTGGCCTGGAATTTCAAAGTATGTGTTGGGGTATGTGGATGGATGTGACATGTGCATGAGGAGAAATAAATTTCCAGAAAAGCCTGCTGGGAAATTAATGCCAAACCCTATACCTAAAGCGCCATGGTGAGACATATCTGTGGACTTTATCACAGGATTACCTGAAGCTCAAGGATATGATGCAATATTTGTAGTATGCAACTGCTTTATGAAGGAAGTCCATATCATTCCTACTACTGCAGAAACCTCATCGTTGGGCTTGGCATGCCTCTATTTAAATCAGGTATGGCAGTTACATGGATTACCTGATATGGTTATCTCTGATCGTGGATCACAATTTGCTTCTGCATTTATGCAAGAGTCAAATAACATATTGGGGATTCAAACCAATTTATCTACAGCAAATCACCCACAAACTGATGGGCAGACAGAGAGAATGAATCAGGAGTTGGAGCAGTACCTATGCATGTTTGTCAATCACTGACAAACTGAGTGGCCCAAATGGTTGGCAATTGCAAAATTTTCTCACAATAATAAATTCCATTTGGCTACTTGCATGTCACCCTTCTTTGCTAATTATGGGTATCATCCCAGAATGGGAGTAGAACCTCGAAGGGAAGTCAAGGTACAATCAGTGGAGGACTTTGTGTCAAAAATGCGAAAGGTGCAGGAGGAAGCAGAGGCAGCATTAATGACAGCACGTGATGATATGATGCGACATGTGGATCATACTCAAGCTGTTGCTCCAGAGTATAAAGTTGGTGACTTGGTATGGCTAAGTACCAAGGATCTAAATATTCCATGACCTTCAAGAAAGCTTATGGAGAAGCAAGTTGGCCCATATCTGATTTCTAAAATAATTTCACCCAATGCAGTAGTGTTAAAATTACCTCAGTCATTCAAGATTGATCCTGAGATTAACATTTCCCATTTATGCCCTTAACACCCACCCACTATTCCTGGTCAGCAAACTACTCCACAGCCTCCAATAATGGTAGAAGGTGCTCCAGAATATATTGTGGAAGAGGTTTTGGACTCTCGTCTTCGATGAAATAACTTGGAGTTCTTAATCAAGTGGAAGAACTACACTAAAAGAAATAATTCAAGGGAGCCAGAAGAGAATTGTAAGCGAGCATGTAAAGCAATTGTTCAATTCTTTAAACATAATCCAAATGCTCCGTGTTGCATTGCTAGGATGGTGTATGAAGGGATGAAGTTCCAGCCTTACCAGAATTTCACAGAGGGGACAGATACAATATTTTCTCACCTGGAAGTCAAGGCCTAAAAAGGGGGTAATGTTAGGAAACAGTCTCCTAACATGCCTATTACATAATACTATTTTTATTTTATTTTATTTCATTTTATTTGATTTTATTTCACCAAAATACACTACAAAACACCTATATACACATTATTTGTCAGCATGGGAATTCTTTATTTACATGCATCAATATGTATGCACATTTGCATGCATGTGTGTGCACATCTGTAATAACATACTACAATATGTGTAACATAGTATATCACTCTAAAATAAATACTAAGAGACCTCAGTTGTGTTCTCTTAGGTATTCCATCCACATTAGTGGTGCGAAAGGCCTAATTCAGCCAACTGTTCGAGAACCTGCACAGTCTAGCTAGCAGAACCATGGGTGTCGCCCTAACACTTCCACACACTTTGCACAGTGCGCTTCCATGCACTTTCGCATGCCTTTCACCATTTAGGTGTGCTTTTGTGTGCCTTTTGCATTTCTACTGTGCTTTTGGTTCCCCCATAGCTGCCTGCTGTCATGTGCCCTAAATGTGCCTTGTTGCACTTCAAACCGCCTCTGCGTGCCCCCCCCACACTCCTTATCTGCCTTTCACATTTATTACATGCTCAATGCGCCTTTGCATGCTCCTTTTATGCTTTCCCTGAAACTCACATTCTCTGCTGCACGGTCATTGCACAATCCCTATCACACACACAACAATCCACCACACCAGTTGTGCTGCGCATCACAGCTTCCATCTTATTGGCACATTTGCTTGAGGTGCACTGTGATTCCAACATGAGCAAACTGCGCATTCTCACATAATCGGGGCACTTTGCACCTATTTGGCATTGGACTGTGTGCACTTGGGCGCTTTCACGTAATCCAGGCACTTTGGTGCTATTTGGCCTTTCACAACGTCTCCTTATAGTTCTTCTGCATTTCCAATCAGCATTGCCTTATCTGGTAACTGGCACAGGTCAATCACGTCATTATTACTAAGGCACAGCATGCAACACATAACACTGAAGTGGATTTATTGGGAAGAGCGCATGAGACCTAGAGTGCACCAAAAATAGTGCATTGCACTGGAACAGTTGGATATTGGGCTATAGGTGTGCAAATCTTATTGGCTGAGGCAGCAGCATAGTGCGGTCGGGTTTAGATGGGTGAATGGATGCACTTGTGGGTAGCACATGGCACTTTCTATTTTTACACTTTATTTTACCATTTTATCACATAAGCCATTTGTACATAGTAGGTAGACAGATAGAGAATCCACAGGATCTTTCCTGCCCTCATAGTTCATAGCTCAGTTAGTGTTGCATATAGTCTGTGCACCAGCATCCAGTCCATGCACCTTCGTAGTGCACCCTTCGTATAGCCGCATTTGCATATTGTTTGCATCCCCTCATTGTATTGCTGTGTTTCATCCCTGCATTGCGTTCTTCATCCTTGTTTGTGCACTCTTGCAGTGCACCCTTCATATAGCTGCATTTGCACACTGTTTGCACCTTTTTTTGTATAGCTGTGTTTTGCACACTGTTTGCACCTTTTTCTGCCCCTTGCACTTTCACCCCATTTGCACCCCTAACCTGTGTGTCCCCCTACCAGCACATCCCAGTGCCATCTTCATTCCACTGTACCCCTGGTCTTCATCATCCCCATCATTGCACACTTTTGCACTCCCGTTGCACATTTTTCCACACTGCACATTTTTGCCCCTTTGCATTGTGCACTTTTCCACCACTGTGCATATCTTCACTTTAGCACACACAACTAGTGCGTACATTAAAAACTGTCATTCCAGCCCCCTCATAGTCTCCGTGCTTCAAAGGACAATCTGAGGCCCTCTAAATGAACCCCTCCCTCACCCTGAGCACACCTGCAGTTGTAGGTTAAGTGTTCACCCCCTTCCATTGAGACTCTGCACCAAGCACCAACAGAACACATCATTTCTGAAGCCCACTGCAAGGGGTTTCTGTTTATCAGACCATATTTTAGACCTCCAATGGCTCGCCCTTCATCTCAACATTAACCACCTTCGCACTCTCTATTACGAGCTGTTAGCAACTGCGCTCCAGCTTGGGGAAATACCAGTATTTGAATCACTCTTCCTAAACAACACGCATCACTCGTCCACGCTGTCTTTACCTCCACCTTCACCTGAATCATCCCTACCTACCCTAACTCCATCCGCATCACCACATTCTTCCCCACCTTCACATTTCGCTGCGCTTTTACCAGATCTTAACTCTACACACCTTATTCTACCTACCATGGCTACCATGCATATGCCATCTGCATCCAACCAAATGCACTGCGTTTTGACCCTGCAAAACTGCGCGAACTCCAGAAGTACTTTGAAGAGCTTGCACAACTCCTCTGTGATTGTAACGTGACCAATGAGAATGTGCAGTATTTGGACAGTGACACTGCAGACACTTGGAAACTGCTACTGGAGTATAGCATGATGCACAACTATGGCACATTTAAAGATGCTGTCCTAAAGCTTTATCCCGGCTCTAGTGATGGCAGTAAATGGAGTATTAGTGACCTGGACAAGCTTATTGGCGAAACTGCACACATTGGCCTCATAACTGCAGAAGAGATTGCACGCTATTATCGTGCATTTTTCAACATTAGCAAATACTTAGTTGTGCAAGGCATATTGGCACACTACGACCAAAGCCGCATGTTTGTTAGGGTGTTTTGACCAGACCAGCTAGAGCGCATTTTTAGCCGCCTTGCGATTGCAGTACCAAATTAGCCTGAAAATGTCCCATACTCATTAGATGCAATATGCGATGCGATCGACTTTATCTTTGAAGGCCCAGCGTGCTATTTCCAGCCACTTACTGGGCTCACAGCGCAAAACCCTGATATGTATGCACCCTACTCAGCACCCAGTGTACCCATTTCCCAGCCTCAACCTAGCATGCCCACAGTCAAAGCAGAAGACATCTCAGTGTTATTTGAATGCATGACACAGACAATAGTTACTGCATTGAGCGCATTGCACAGAGATGGCAGAAATGGCATGCCTCGCTCGAACAATGACAAGTGCAATGGTTGCAGTCAGACAGGGCATTATATCCCTGAGTGCGCTTCGATTGAGCGCCTTATTAGCGAAGGAAAGTGTAGGCGAAATGCGAAAGGGCACATTGTACTCCCAGGTGGTGCATTCATGCCATGTTCTATTCCAGGCAACTTCTTGGGCGAGCGCATTGAGGAATGGCATAAGTGCAACCCAGGGCAGATAGCCACTGGTCGACTTTCATCTAATACCAATTCACAGCTCATCTACAATATAGCGCCTTGTCCAGCTCCAGCAGCACCTTTACAGTCGACATACATTTCTGCTTCAGTGCCTGCAGCAGATTATATGCAAAGCACACCAAATGTGCAACTAACAAAGGAAGAGTGCATCGATGCGCTCGAAAGGGAGTTGATGGTGCTTCAGAAGAGACAAGTCTTCGATGGCATTGAAATTCTGTGGCGCGCACTGCGCAATACATCCAATCAAGAGAGCATGCATTCTACAACCACAGACATTGCACCTGCCAACAGTATTGAGTCCCCAGCTTTGCAACCCGCTGCGAGCGCAACTGAGGCGCCCGACGAGAAGCCCATACATCCCTATTCCAACATTCCTGAAGCGCATTTTGTGCCTGCAGCAGCAGATAAACCAGATGTACCAGTTAACACTTCCAAAGGCAAAGAGCCATCATATTGCACTGTGTCATCCCCATCCAGAATCCATAGATTGTCAATGATTTTGATTGACAACCAAGAATACTTCAAGGTTATCTTAAATCCGGGTTCGCAAATTATCACAATGTCAGAAGCAGTCTGCCATCGTCTTGGGCTTCAGTACAACCCACACATTCGTTTATACATGCAATCAGCCAATGGAGAGGTAGATGAGTCGCTTGGGCTTGCATGCAATGTTTCCACATGCATTGGAGATATCATTGTCTATGTGCAAGTTCACATTATCTGTTCACCTGCTTATGATATTCTGTTAGGGCACCCCTTTGATGTGTTAATGTGCTCTGTTGTAACACAGGCACCATCTCCACCATTCCAACAAAGCTTAGAGGAAAGCTGCACCACTTCTTACCAGCTCCAGCAATACTGCACTTTGCTATTCAGCATAACCCACAAAAAGATTTTCACCAGGCTTCGAGGAATTGATCACAGACCAAGGAGAAGCTGCCACTATCATAACATTCGACTCTGATACCCAATCTTGTGACATTTCTGTGTTTGTACTTATTCCATTTTTCACTTCCATTCCTTCAACCTCTATTATCTCTCAACTCTACCTATCCCAGTGTACCAATAGTCATGCACAGGTGCTCTTAAATTTGATTGACCCTGTGGCACTTATTCTAGCCGCATTTCCAAAACGCGCCCATGCGCATGCAACTTTTATCGATTTAGTGGTGCCCGTGCTGCAAAAGGGTGTAGTAACCAAGAAGAAGTATAACCAGTTGCTAGAAAAGTCAAACCAGTTATTGTGCCCATCCCAAATGAATTCCACATTGAGTGCAACATTATAGGTAATCCGCTAGCAGCACTTCCTGCGCTTTTACCAAACCTGCCACTATTTACCCCAACTGGGCGCTATACTGAAGAGCGCATGCAAGTGCTCCAAAAGTGCCACACCAATTTCCTATTACCAGAGAAGATGAAGGTTTTACACCACTTGATGTCTTTGCAGAACGAAGCCTTTGCATGGAGTGATGAGGAGCATGGCAGCTTCAAGACCGCATTCTTTCCCCCAGTAGAAATTCCAGTTATTCCACACCCCCCTTGGATAGAGTGCAACATCCCCATTCCACCAGGCATATACGATGAAGTTTGTGCTATTATCTGGAAGAAGATAGACTCAGGCATTTATGAGCACTCAAATTTGGCATATAGATCGTGCTAGTTCTGCATGCTCAAGAAAGATGGAAAAGTGCTGCACATTGTACATAGCCTCAAACTGCTTAATCGTGTTACCATTAAACATTCTGGAGTCACCCCTACACTTGAGCACCTTGCAGAGCAGTTTGCAGGGCATGCATGTGGTGCTGTCCTTGATCTATATGTGGGATATGATAAGCACTTAATCAAAGAATCATTGCATGACCTTACGACATTCCAGATGCCGTATGGTGCAATGCGCCTCATTACATTGCCAATGGGTTGGCCAAACTCAGTACCAATCTTCCATGATGATGTGTGCTATATTCTGCAGCCGAAGATTCCAGATTACACCGTTCCCTATATTGACGATGTTCCAGTCAAGGAACCTTCGAAGCGCTACATTTTACTGGACGGCTCATGCGAAGCGCTCACTGTGAACCCTGGCATAAGGCACTTTGTGTGGGAGCACTTCCAGAATGTGAACTGCATTGTGCAGCGCATGAAATATAGTGGCAGCACTTTCTCTGGGACAAAATCCACATTGTGCACTGAGAACTTTGTCATTCTTGGCCATTATTGCACCCCAGAAGGTAGAAAACCTGAAGGTGACAAGGTAGATGTTATCCACAAGTGGGGCGCATGCCACACGCTGTCAGAGGTGCGCGCATTCTTGGGAACAGTCGGTTTAATGCGCATTTATATCTGCAATTATGTGTACCACATTAATCTGCTCACAAAGCTTACATGCAAGGACGCTCCATTTGAATGGGGCCCAGAGCAGATAGCAGTGCCAAATGACATCAAGCAAGGAGTACTAGAGTGCCCTGCACTACAACTGATTGATTATTCCTCAGAACTCCCTGTTATCCTTGCAGTCGACACTTCCCAGATAGCGGTCAGCTTTTACCTTTGCTAGCAAAAGAGCACAAATGCAAAAGCACACATTTACAACTGGTTCATCTTGATTATGCTCAATGACAGAGAGGCATGCTTCTTGCAACTGAAGCTAGAGATCTATGGGCTTTACTGCGTGCTGCACAGTTTGCACCTTTATATTATAGGTGTGCGCAACTTAATTGTTGAGACTGACACATGCTATATCAAGGGCATGCTACAAAACCCCGATATCCAACCATCCGCTAGCATTAACCAGTGGATCATCTCAATCCTTACATTCCATTTTATGCTCATACATGTTAGGGGAGTGGTGCATGGTCCTGATGGGCTTTTGCATCGGCCAAAGTAGCCAGAGGATTTAGAAGGAGAAGAAGATTAAGAGTTTGGGGATTGGATTGATGTGCTACATGGCTTTATGCATGTGATATGTCCCATTTCACAGTCCTTTGACGTGCAAGCACTCACGCTAACACAGCCAGGGCCAAGCACAAACACGCAAAATGTGTGCAATAGTGCACTTATTTATGACGATGACTATAGCCAAGTTCCGAGGAGTGCAACAGCAGATGCAGAGGATGAGAAGTTAGACTTGGTGTGGATTTGGATGGATACCCTAACGTGCCCTAGCGATTTCACAGATTCAGAGTACAGCGCACTCATGCACTATGCAAGTGCCTTTTTCAAAGACAAGATGCACTTATGGAAGCACAATGTGCATGGCACTCACCAGCTCATTATTTGGCAGTCAGATGCTTACCGATATTGTGCGCCATCCATGACAACATTGGACACAAGCACTGTTACGTGATGTGCTCCACATTACTCAAGCGCTTTTGGTGGCTGCACATTGTAGATGACATCATTTGGTTCATGCGCACTTGTCATGTTTGCCAGATCCAGCAAACACAGAAGGTTCTAATACCACCAGTCGTCGCAATGCCTGCGCCTCTCTTCAGTAAAGTTTATATTGATACAATGCACTTACCAGTATCAGCAGGGCAGCGCTATATCGTCCAAGGGTGCTGCTCGCTTGCAACTTGGCCAGATTTCCACGGGCTTCCTAAAGAAAATGCAAGCGCACTTGGCGATTGAATGTTCCAAGACCTCATCTGCAGATGGGGCGCGTTGTATGAGATAGTCACTGATAACAGCAAGCCATTCATCAAAGCGCTAGCCTATCTCAGTAAGTGCTACCATATCAATCACATCTGCATATCTGGCTATAATTTGCACGCTAATGGAATTGTTGAGCACACACATTCCGACATGCATCAAGCACTTATCAAAGCTGCAGACGGAGTAGAGTCAAAATGGTTCAGTGCACTGTACTCAGTCTTTTGGGCAGAGTGCATCACAGTTTGAAAGCACCTTGGTGTTTTGCCGTACTTCATTGTTATAGGAGCGCAGCCTCTAATCCCTCTCCATATCATTGAAGCAACATACCTTAACCCACCCCCAGATTCTATACTCTCCACTACAGACTTGATCGTGCGGTGTGCGTGCACATTACAAAAGTGTCCAGAAGACTTAGCATGCATCCGTTCCCATGTCTATGCAGAAAGGTGCAATGTGGCACTTCGTTTTGAGAAGGCGCACTCAAAAACCATCCACAATTTTGACTTCCAGCATGGCGATTTAGTCCTTATGTGCAACACAGCAATCAAGAAGAGCCTTCACTGCAAAATGTGCGCATGTTATCTCAGTCCTCTAGTTATAGTGTCATGCAATCAAGGCAGTGCATATATCATTTGTGAACTCAATGGGACAGTATCCCACAGGCCAGTAGCTGTGTTCCGCCTACTGCTGTACCATGCACGCAAGTCCATTGTGCTTTCTGACATAGCGCTCGATATCACCACAACGTGGTTGAGAGAGATGGAAGGGTCCATAGTAGTGGACACAGAAGATGAAGAAGCAGTTGACAAAGAAGAAGCGCAAGGAGATAGCGCTGAGGATGAAGAAAGCACCGATGAGGTGCACAACTAGCACTCCACGTGCACCGCTATGGATATTTCACCTTTTTGTATGTACACTTTGCTTTCTTTTATTTTTGTTATGTTACCTTTTTCCTATTTGCGAAGTCACATCTGGACATGATCCGTGATTGTGCAACCCATGGGTTTTACTGGCCATGATGATCTACTGAGCCTTTCCCATTTTTTTTAGACTTTGTCATATGGCATGCACTTCCATTTATCTCTTACTCTTTTATCGTTTGGACATGGTCAATATCTCAGTTGGGAGGAAGAAAGTAATGGTTGGATGATTTTTCTGCACTCCTTTGTGTTTGTGCATTTTTGCACTGGTGCACGTTTTTTGTGCACTTGACATTTCTTGCTCGAACGTTGCCTATTTTATCTCTTTTCCCTCACATATATTATTTGGACTTACAAATTTTGTTTTATGTCACCATGGAAGTGCACGCGCAGTGCACCACTTTGGAGCACATCACGCATTTATTACAAGTGCAACAAGAAAATCAATTATGGGCTATCTATTGGTTAATACAGTCGAGCAGCTACTCAATGGACTCCAGGAACTTCAAGCGCTCCATGGCTGCATCCAGTTTTGCCTTTGCATCCACCTCCGCTTGCTCCACACTGCACAACCAGCTCTTGGTGACTTCTAACTCCACGAGCGATTTTTGGACATCTTCTTTAAGGCGATCGTGCATGGCGCCCAAGACCATGACCACCAAGCAGCATTGCGCTAACTCGAGTGCTTCAATGTCCTGGCCTTGATAGACTGCATCCCCCAAGGTGTTTCCTGATCTGGTTTGGCATGAGGATTGCATGTGTGCACTTGCCTGGCAAACGGTAAGGCGGTGTGGCCTTTGGCGCACTTGCTACAGGGGAGGGGGCGCGTTTTTGACTTTGCAGCACTTCGATGTGTGCTCTTTCGAGGGGCTGATCAGCCCCGCATCGCTCTCATTGCCCTTGTCAATTTGCAATGTGCCTTTGGAATAGTTAGTGCAGTGTGGAAGGAGGATGAAAAAAGACACACCAGGGTGCCCAGTAGCCACTTTCCTGCCTCTAGAAGTTGCATGCAGCTGTGTGAGGGTGCGCTTCATTCATTCACACTTTCTCTTACCCTTTGCACACGGAGCGCACTGCTTTCCATTGACAGAGATGCACCTAGCTGGCTGGCCCATGCAGTGGCAGTTATCACACTAGAGTAGGAGGGAAATTATTTAGTGAGTTTGAAGCATATCCAAAGAAACTTACTGGTCTGCTATTAGCATCGGAGGTGGTGCCAACGCTGCTCAGTGGTGGTACCTTGATGTATGCACACTGCTGCATTGCGTGCACTGGGCATGCACTTGCGCCTTCATCTGCACTAGCACTCTCGTCGCTCGGCTCACTCTCCCCTTCACTCATCACCCCACTCTCCCAAGACTCACTGGTTCCTCTGCCTACAACCTCAGTATTGGTTGCTCCAGAAAGCGCACGCAGAGAGCACACCAGCACGATGCATGCCTTTTTATCCTCCTGTGCTTCGGTGGTATCTATATTGCTTGCTTTGTCAATTGCCCTAAACTCACCTTCCAGATGCTCCAAGTTGACTTCGGACACCTGCAATTCAGCAGTCAAGAGTGCGTGGCATGCCTTGCATGCTTCGGTGCACTCCGCATGCACTTCCAGCCACCCCACCAGCTCATGCACCCTACGCTCGAGTTCCTCAGACTGCTCTTTCTCCTCAATCATCTTATGCATATCAGGCATCGGCTCCTCACCCCAAGTAAGCCACTCCTCCACCATGATCCCACTGAATGTGCTGCGCACCTTTGCAAGGAGCACATTGAGTTCTGTGTTGTCTTTAACAGTATCCACACAGCTTTTATACATGTTCTACATGCCCCAACCCTTAGCAACCTACACCAGTTATAGAAACACAAAAAGGGCACCAGTTTGCTGCAAAACCCCTCACTCCAAGCTTGCATAGTCATCTGCTCGCTCCTAGCAGCAGGAAGGGTCTCATTGAGGGCCAGGATTGTTTGTCTGAGGGCTAAGGTGAATGCTGAGGCCATCGGATTGCATACAGATGGGTTGTGGAAAGAGTTGTAGAGGATAGATGGTGGTCAGAGATAGATAAGGAGAGGATGGCTGCTTATGTGAGCAAAGAAAATTTTGCACTGACCAATTGCATGCTGCCTGAGGACAGTCAGTACTTCAGTTGGGAGGAGATAATATGGCTGCCTATTGCCCTGCACGCATACTACAGCATTTTTTTCAAATGTGCACACCTCCTAGATGGCTTCCACACACTTTGTGCAGCACACTTTTGCATGCCTTCATGTGCTTTCATGTGCCTTTGTCCACTTCCATGTGCTTTCATGTGCCTTTGACCATTTAGGTGCACTTTTGTGCACCTTTTGCATTTCTACTGTGCTTTTGATTCCCCCATGGCTGCCTGCTGTCGTGCACCCTAAATGCACCCCATTGTGATTCAAACCACCTCCGCATGCCCCCCCCACACTCCTTATCTGCCTTTCACATTTATTGTGCACTCAATGCGCCTTTGCACACTCCTTTTACCTGCAACTCACATTCTCTGCTGTGCACTCATTGCACAATCCCTATCACACACACAACAATCCACCACACCAGTTGTGCTGTGCATTGCAGCTTCCATCTTACTGGCACATTTACTTGAGGTGCACTGTGATTCCAACATGAGCAAACTGCACATTCTCACATAATTGGGGCGCTTTGCACCTATTTGGCATTGGACTGTGTGCACTTGGGCACTTTCATGTAATCCTGGCGCTTTGGTGCTATCTGGCCTTTCACAGCATCTCCTTATAGTTCTTCCACATTTCCAATCAGCATCGCCTTATCTGGTAACTGGCACAGGTCAATCACATCATTATTACTAAGGCACAGCATGCAACACATAACACTGAAGTGGATTTATTGGGAAGAGTGCACGAGACCTAGAGTACACCAAAAATAGTGCATTGCACCGGAACAGTTGGATATTGGGCTATAGATGTGCAAATCTTATTGGCTGAGGCAGCGGCATAGTGTGGTCAGGTTTAGATGGGCAAATGGATGCGCTTGTGGGTAGCACATGGCACTTTCTATTTTTACACTTTATTTTACCATTTTATCACATAAGCCATTTGTACATAGTAGGCAGACAGATAGAGAATCCACAGGATCTTTCCCCCTCTCATAGTTCATAGCTCAGTTAGTGTCACATATAGTCTGTGCACCAGCGTCCAGTTCATGCACCTTTGTAGTGCACCCTTTGTATAGCCATGTTTGCATATCATTTGCATCCCCTCGTTGTATTGCTGTGTTTCATCCCTGCATTGTGCTCTTCATCCTCATTTGTGCACTCTTGCAGTGTGCCCTTCATATAGCCACGTTTGCACACTGTTTGCACCTTTTTTTGTATAGCCACATTTGTGCACCATTTGCACCTATTTCTGCCCCTTGCACTTTCACCCCATTTGCACCCCTAACCTGTGTGTCCCCCTACCAGCACATCCCAGTGCCATCTTCATCCCACTGTATCACCCGTCTTCATCATCCCCATCATTGTGCACTTTTGCGCTCCTGTTGTGCATTTTTCTGCACTGTGCATTTTTGCCCCTTTGTGTTGCGCACTTTCCTGCCACTGTGTATATCTTCCCTTTAGCACACACAACTAGTGCACACATTAAAAACCATTGTTCCAGCCCCCTCATAGTCTCCACACCCTGAAGGACAATCTGAGGCCCTCTAAATGAACCCCCCCCTCACCCTGAGCACACCTGCAGTTGTAGGTTAAGTGTTCACCCCCTTCTATTGAGACTCTGCACTGAGTACCAACAGAACACATCAGAGCATGCCCCACTGCCTTCTTGTAGGAGAGCCTGCACAGTCCAGCTAGCAGAACCATGGGTGTCACCCTAACATTTACTGTTTCCTCTTTCTTGCAAGGTTGGCCAATCTACTTGTAGAATAGATCAATCAATCAGCTTCCAAATTTAAAACCAGGTATCTTTACCTTCATAAATGACTTTAATTGATCAACCATCTGTGCCACAGTCTCCACCACTTTCTTTTTTCATCCTTTACTTTTTTGCTTTGGTGTCTCACTCTCAGCAGAAGTTCCAATGCTTGTCATGCTTCCTGCATCAGACACAGCTTCCTCATCCTCACTCCCTTCATCAGGCTCTTGGATAGGTGACTTAGAACAGCTGTGACTAGCATCAGGATTTGGCTCAGGTGCTCCTTTACCCAACATGCCTGACAGAATAGTTTCCCCTGCAGACCAATGTGGCAAGCAAATTCACTTTGCATCAGATTGTCACCAAGAAGGGCTAGAATGGCAGGAATCATGAGAATGGGCTCATTGAGTTTGACATCCCAAGCCCAGATACCATGCTCTTGTGCATCTCTTGCAAACAATGAAACTGAAGAATGGAGTCAAAAGAAAAATTAAACACTGACTAAAGTTGTTCAACAATGCCATCAAGCATCTCGAGAGGCAGTGCAATATTGGAAGTAGAAAGAAAATGAATATCATATTCTTTTTGTGATTGCTCGTGAGGTAGTCCAGCTGGCAGGAAGAGAAAGCTGTTATGTTCATTCCATTTCTTTGACAGATTTCCAGATGTGTCATCACAATACATCCAAATAGGAAATGCAACAATGCATGCCAGCAGTAATTATACTTGACCTGGAAACCTAACAAAAACTTGCTAAAAGGCCTAGGAAGTGTAACACAGGCTAGAGGAAGGGTGTGAGTTGATACTAAATATCACTGCTGTTATCCAAAAGTTGTAGTTAGAGGTGTAAAATGGTGAGAGATGTTGTGAATAGCTTTTAGGGGCATACAAAGATGTTCGAAAGAGGTTTGAAGAAATTTGAAGAAGTTTTGAGGAAGGTCGAAGATGTTCAAAAGGTTTGGAGAAAATAGGAATAGCTTCAAAGGATATTGAGGGATGAATATAGCAAATTGGAAGTGTTTTTGAGTGACGATGGGTGATATGCGATGAGTTGAGAGGCTAGTATGAGTGTTTGAAGTACATAGTTTGCGATTCTTCACAGAACTTAATAATACGAGCTTATGACCCATGCCTTTGTCATGGTGTTCACTCACTTTGCTCGCTCAGCCTGATTGACTTGTTATTAAATACACACCAAGGTAGAGACAATCTTGACACTCTTTTTATACAAAATCATGTCCATTTTGAACTGAACTCACCCTGCTTTCATTTCTTCCTCATCTTCAAAGAGAGATTCTTTCGATCTTCTTGTCATGATGTTCGATCACTTTGCTCACTCAGCCTGACACCAGCATGGGCCAGCTCACATATACATAACACAATGTTTAATCCCACTAACAGTGAGTTTGACTTTATTACAAACTCATATTAACTTGTTACTGACTTTATTACAAACTTGTATTGACTTGGTATTGACTTGTATTAAGGTGTTATTGACATTATTACAAACTTTTGTTGACTTGTTATATCAACTTTACTACAAACTTGTTACTAACATCATTACAAACTTTTATTGACTTGTTATTGACTTTATTACAAATTTGTATTCACTTGTTATTGACTTGTTATTGATCATTACAAACTTGTATTGACCTGTTATTGACATTATTACAAACTTTTATTGACTTGTTATTGAATACACACCAAGGTTTAGTAACCTGCCCTAAAGTCTTCTCACAATAAATTTTTCAACTATTTGATTCAATCCAAGTACAATCCAAATCTAATTCTAATTCTAATTCTAAATCCAAGTCTATATTGATATCTATATTAGTTTCCAATTCCTGTAAATAATCTTTCAAGTTACTCACCTTTGCTAAACAACTCCATTCAACACTTCCTTGTATACCACATTGGCAGTTCTGTTATTTCCATTGTTTTCATTCAACAGCACCTTGATCCTTTCTCCAGATGTACACCTTGACAGTGCAATATATAGCTGCCCATGTGAGAACACTGGTGTCTGTAAGTCCAACCCAACATGGGATACAGATTGGCCTTGTGATTTATTAATGGTCATGGAAAATGCCAAGCGAACTGAAAATTAATGTCGATGGAGTGGTAATAGCAAGGTCTCTGCTGAAGGCTCCAATGTGATCCAAGGAATGAAAACAATATTTTCTGCAAACTGTGCATCTCTACTGATGATTCTGCACTTCAATACATGTGGTCTGGCTTCAAAGAGGATAAGTCGAGTTCCATTGCAAAAACCCATGGTGACATTCAGATTGCATAGAAGCATGAGAGGACAGCCTATCTTTAGTGCCAGCCTGGAGAGAGGAAGGCCACTTGCTTTGATAGAGTTTAGATACTCTGCTGGATATGACTGGTAGTTGTTTAGCTCCTGCTCTCTGAATGAGACTGTATCAGCACTGTTGAAGACATGCTCTGGTCCAGGAAATCTGCTAAGGAGAAGAGAGTTGATGACATCAACATTGTCATTTGTGCAGGAGAGAATGGTCCTATCCAGATAGTACTGATCTGGCTTGTTCCCCTGCTCTATGCCTGAATATGTAGAGTTGATAAGGTCATCCATGGTATTTCCATGGCAGAGCATGTTTTGTGGAATCTGTATAGTGTCTGCAGCATCCATTGTTGTGCCTGCACCAATGTGCAACAGCCAGACAGCATGTGCAGTGTTCTCTGGAGCTCTGTCGAGTCACATATTCTCAGTCAAGTGATAAACAGTAATGTGTTGCCAAACAGTGCTTCTTTTGATGGATGAAGCTATGATCTGTTCTCTAGTGCCCCTAGGAATGACAGGTAGAGTCTGTCTAAAGTCACCTCCAAACAAAATGGTGATTACACCAAATGGAACATTTTTTTTCTTGAGATTATGCAAAGTGTGGTTGACTGCATCTGTGGCATATTTGTGCTGCATAGGAACTTCATCCCAGATGATGACAGAAGTTTGATCAAGGACCTGATGCAATCTGAACCTTGAAGTATCCTGCAAGTAGAGGCCTCATCACTTTTGATTGGGATTTTAAACATGGAATGTGCTGTGTGACCACCTTCTAAAAGCAATGCAGCAATTCTGGATGATGCCACACAGAGAGCAATTTTTCCTTGAGCACAAACAGCAGCTGCGATGGTGTTGCAGACAAAGGTCTTTCCACAACCTCCAGCACTATGCAAGAACATGAGCTTTCCCTTGTTATTGTTGACAGAATCCATTGTAGCATCAAAAACCCATCTCTGCCTATGATTGAAAAGCTGGAGATTGGGAGTGACAGTGATGGCCAACTCTTCAACATTGTAGTCCCTTTGTTCCTGCAAAAGCCTATTGGCAGGAGAATCAATGTGCCAGTTTCCTTCAATGGCAGGCATCTCTGGATAATCAGAAAGTTGTTTGCCTGATCTGATAAGTGAGATGCAAGCCATACATGTAAACTTGATCATCTGTAAAGTCTGTATCTGGATAGATTGAAAGAAGCTTGACTCCAAGGTCATCACAAACGTGATGTCTGAACTGGTTCCATAGGATGTCAGGAGATGTTGGATTGCAGTGAAGAAGAATGGTGGCAAAGAGCAATCTGAGAGAGGAACCAAGCTGCATCTGGGCTGCCTCTGTAAGACACTGTACCCATTCCTGGTCATCCTTCAAAAGACCCAATGCAAGACAGGCCTGCTTGAATGTATTATGGATGACACCATTGACAGTGCACAAGTGCTGGAATGATGTTGCCCCTGTGACAACAGTAAGAAGCAGCCTGAGGTAGAACCTTTTCCCCTGGGCAGGAGAAGCAAAGTACATTCTGCCAATAGCAGGCTCGCCACACCTTCTTGGGTTCCACTGCTTCTTGGTTCCATTGTAGATCTATGCTTGAGGAAAGTTCTGGTAGGTGACACTACGTGCTGCTTCATATCTTCTGTTGGCTTCAAACCAAGCATTGAGACATGTTGTCTTGGCAGTAGGCCTTTCCAAAACCTCATCAATGTTGTCATCTGCATTGAAGTAAACAGTTTGCTGGTCCTCCAGATGGATGGGCAGACGATAAACATGAGGAGACTCTGCATGCATTCCAAATTCATTTATGTGCCAGCAGCTTTCCACAGATCCAATGTAATGTGCATCAAGATACTCCTTGACCTCATCTCTGTCTTGATCCAGAATCTCAATCATGGTTTTGTCATGGCCTTTGTATGTATACTTGTGGATGTACTTGACAGCCTTGATTGAAGAACAGATCTCGACATTGATGTGACAGTTGTATCTGACAAATGAACCAAATTGTTAACCAATAAACATGATGTCAGATAAATGTTTCTTACTTTGCAGCCAAATAAGGATTGTGTGGACCACATGTCTGTTATCATAAACATGGTTACGCTTTCTCACTGTTCTACCATTGTTGGGTCTGGCATAATTAGTATAATTGTTTACAGTAAAAGAGGTTTGTTCTTTGAACTCCTTGGGATATCTCTTGCTGCACTTGTTGTTGACCATGCATGAAGCCTTGGGTTTGTCATGACTGCAAGGACCATGAAGCATGCAGGTAGTTATAGTGTGATACAGCTTTGGCTGTGTGATGGGGTCAGGAATCTGTGCTGACACAATGGAATCACCATCATGGGAATCACAAATTTTGTCAGCTGGATCAAGAAATATGAGGAGGTGCATACATGCAAAGCCTCTCTTTTGAAACTCGACGGTATGAATGTGTGCCACCACTTTATCCAAAACACCATCCTTGATATCCTTGAGCAATGCATTCTTTGACATGTGCAACAATGTCTGGCCTGTCATAGGCTTCCTGCTTTTTCCTATTTGTGGTAAAATGTGGATTGGGTGATTTCTCCTGCAACATAGCTTCCTGGATCTCTCACCACTGTGGATTGGCAGTCATGGTGAGAAAGAGATCTGGCTTGCCAAAAAAGTGACAAATGGCCATGGAATCCTGGAAAAGCTGATTCATATGCCTTTCACTGCCTATGTGGATTGATGGAAGAATGATGTGACTCCCATGATCCTCTAGATTGATATTTTCATCCTGGTCACCCATGGCAGCATCCCTCAATCCAGCATACACATCAGCCCTAAGCTTCTTCTGGTGATGTCAGACCCAGTTCAACATATTCTGTTCAACAGATGCCCAAGCATCTACAACATACTGTTGCAAGAGATTTCCACCCCAAAATAATGGTGGCTGCTCTCCTGGCCTTGGATGCAATTGATAAGCATGGTTGCATCTCTGACTGACATTGGGTGCCCTTCTGGCTCCATTTGCACCTTGGTGTGCAGGTATATCTGGCTGCCATCCATCTTCACCATGAGGGAAAAGCAAGACATAGTGCAGAGTTGAATAGGATAGATGCAACTGGCTGATGTGCTTGAGCTCTCCCCCTCATAGCCTGAGAACAATATCTCTGTGGTTAGACCATTCCTCAAAGCCATCACCTGGAATAATGGCTGCCACCTCATCATTGGCTGTAGGGAGATTATAATGATGTAAATCTTGAGTTCTATCTGATTGCAGCCATATGGAGATATTGTCTTGCTCTTGTGGAGGCTATTCCCTTATGATCTAGAATGCCTGCTTGAATAAAGGCACACAAGGATGGGTGTTATTCAGCATGGCCTGCAGCTCTGTCATGATAACTGAGTTGAGGTTATTGTTTTGCCACTCATGAAGACCAAGCTGTGTGATAGGATCATGGGTATAGAGCTGTGCATAGGCTGCAGGTTGTCCAGGAGGTGGCAAAAGTGCTCTAGAAAGATGATGAAGATCACCATGAATATGAAGCTGTATACACCTGATGTACCTGTGACAGAATGGTCCACCTTGACACCCAAAAATGTAAATGCAAATACAGCATTGTACTGTTGGATGTTTGTTTTAAATTCCTTAGAAAGAGGATGTTTGCCACACAACAGATCTCACAATGTGGCAAGAGCAGGTCAGAAGGATGGCAGACAAATTTGTCCCTGCAAGCAGCAACTTCCAAACTTTGGTACAGCTCAGGTAGACCTGGCCAACTTTTCACAATCAAAATGCAAGGCATGGCAGTGTGGACACTCGACATTCATGGGTCCAAGTGAATGTTTGGGAATTGGCCCCTGATAAGGTGCATGACTGAGTGGTAATGGCCTTGCAGGTCGATGTAGAGGTAGAGGTACAGGCATAGGTGGAGGCAAAGGTGGCAACATTAGGGGATTCAAGAATGAAGCAGGCAGCAGCAGAAGGAAATTGCATGGGAGATGGTGGCAATGATGGAATATGGAATATTGGATCAGGCAGCAGTGGTAATGAAGATTGCAGAGGAGAAGATAAAAATTATAGAGGAGACACCCTTCCAAACTCATCATAATAATCTGATGGCATAGGGGATGGTGGAAATTGCAAAATGGTCACCCTTCCAAATTCATCATAATAATCTGATGGCAGGGGAGAAGGTGGAAATTGCAAAGAAGACTCACTCCCATCATCATCATCAGATTCCTCATTCTCCATTTCCCTCCTCAAATCAATCTCATTATTCTTCTGTTCTTCATACTCAGCAGCCAACACTGCAGCCATTTTCCTATCCATCTGAATTTGTTCAGTTTGTGCATCCACTTGAGCTTGATATTGATCAATCCAATCTCCAGACATATTGTTTGCCAATTGGTCCAAATTCATCATTCGTTGATGCAAATTCCTGTCTGCAATGGATAGACATTGGAGCTCCTCAGCCTCATCTATCTGTACCTGCTCATCTGCATGCTGTTCATTTCGCCACATCTGATGCATCCTGAGAGCCCATTGCTGATCACACCTACATATTATGTTCCTGCAATGCTGCTTCTATATTGATATGTCTGGGTGGATCATGATATCATGGCTCAGCAGCTAAAGCTGCTTGCCTGTCCCTTTCCTCTTCAGCCAGCTGCTGCAATTGTTGATTGTGCTGCCTAGCTGCTTCAGCTTCAGTAGCTTGACATTGTGCATGCTCTTCAGCTTCAGCAGCTTGTCTGTGTTGCTCTTGTTCAGCCAACTGTTCTAACTGTTAATCATGCCATCTACCTGCTTCCACCACAGCAGCTTGGTTCTGTTCAATTGCCTGCTGCACTTGCAGATTATGCTGCCTATCCACTTCAGCCAACTGCTGTAACATTGTCTCCCTTGCAGTTCTTTCCCTCAATGGAATATGTCCTCTATGTAGATTATTAAGTGCAGGATCAGCTTGACCTCCTGAAATATTATGCAATGGTCCCAGTCCTCTCCCTCTCCCTCTCTCTCTCCCTCTCCCCCTCCTTGTTTGTAACTGAGGTGCAGGTGGAACCACAGGAATAGGATTGGCCAAAGGTGCATCCCACCCTGCTGGCAGCTGAACCTGTAATATGGTAGCAGCTATATTTGCCCCTGCTCTGTTGTTTGCCAAAAGAGGTCCAGATGGCATCACAGGAGCACCTCTCCTATGTAATACAGGAGCAGGAGGTACAACAGGCAATCCAAACTGCCTTGGAGCATCCCAATCAGCAGGCATCTGTACCTGTGGTATCTGAGCTGCCAATGCAGCTCCACAATTCAGTGGAACAATTCTTTCAGCAGGTGCAGCCACTCTGACTATGCTTCTTCTCTCATCAGCATTGGTCATCTGCAACCTTTCCAAATGGTCTGCATCTTTAATTCTAGCCCTTTCCACTTCTGGTGTAGAAGGTCTACTTTGATTCCTGCAAATACTCTAATAAGCCCAGCAGCACTCACATATTTAGTAATGGTAAAGCCCAATAATAATTTCGTTCAATAGCCAACAATGCAGCACTGCTGAAGTAAGGTCATCAACAACTTCCTTTAACAGCCAGTTGTCACAACACTCACTGTAATCCAACTGTTTTCAAGTTTCGATAGCCAATTTCAACACTTTTGTAATCACAATCACAATTTTGGTATTTAATAATAGATAGCAATTGCAATAGTATCACTATTATAGCCCCAAATGTTGTGTGAAGAGAGGTACTCAATTGATTGTCATGCACTTTCTCTCCACATGTAAGAAAAGGCCTCTGTTTGGTCATGTTGTGCCAGAAACAGGTGAGGCGTGAAAGTAGGTGTTGTTAGGAAACAGTCTCCTAACATGCCTATTACATAATACTATTTTTAATTTAATTTAATTTTATTTCATTTTATTTCACCAAAATATGCTACAAAGCACCTATATACACATTATTTGTCAGTGTGGGAATTCTTTATTTACATGCATCAATATGTATGTGCATGTATGCGCATGTGCACGCATGTGTGCGTGCATCTGTAATAACATACTACAATATGTGTAACATAGTATATAACTCTAAAATAAATACTAGGAGACCTTAGTTGTGTTCTCTTAGGTATTCCATCCACATTAGTGGTGTGAAAGGCCTAATTCAGCCAACTGTTCTATTTTTAACCCCTCACATCAAAACCATCAAACCCCCCATCACGCGTGCACCCCCCGCCACCTTCTTGTAGGAGAACCCGCATGGTCCAGCTAGCAGATTAGTGGGTGTCGCCCTAACAGAAGAATACAACTACCCTATCAGTGCACCTTCTCTTACTCACGTGCATATGTCATTTGTCTCAGCGCGCCACATCCACTTACGCATCATTTTGGCAAGAGCCAGAATTAATTGTATATATGTATTTACCTTTGCTTTCATAAGCCAATGCCAGGCCTCGCCTTACATTGTGACCACCAGTGATTGAAAGGCAGCGCTCATCATTAGGACAGCTGCAACCAGACAACTGATCAGATCTGGTTTAGCTAAGATTTACATTACTCTATTTGGATGACTATTTTAGATAGTTACTAGCCAAATTCAGTAATAGCCCCAAGATCAGGCACTGTTGGAAGGGTTATTGATCCAAAGTGCCCAATGACCAAAATCACATGTTTTGCTGTGTTTGGTACCTGAAATAGCCAGATCACATGACTCGAAATTTTGCGAAAAAAATCTACAGCCGAATCTCTACACAGCCGAAGAAGTGACTTATCACAGATTACATCATCATGACAGAACAAGCAGCTTCGAATCCTGGACACAATCCTGTTCCCATGCCCATTCTTGAAGCCAAAATTGATGCTCTAATGGCACAAATGTCCCAATTAGTGTCAGTATTAGCAGCATCCCAGCCCAAACAAGTACAAACAAATGCAGAAACAGTGGAAGATAAAGATGATGAGATGGAGGAGATGGTGGAGTGGATGTCTCAGGAGGGTGAGCATGCAGAGGAGAGATCTGAGAGTGGAAAAATGTGTTTACCTAAATACGCACCCCCACAAATATTTGATGGTACCATGGAGAACACAAAATCCTTCATCAGCTCTATAGTCTTGTATATTCATGGCAGAAAGCCCGAATTTCATACGACCAAGTCTAGAATTATGTTTGCTCTCTCATACATCCAGGGAGGGAAAGCACAGTTCTGGAGAAATGAAGCCATTAATCAAATTGCCGTGGGATATAAACTGTTTGCAAGCTTCAGGGAATTTTTGGAGAGATTGCAGGCACAGTTTGGAGACCCTAACCCAAAGGCAACAGTGAATGCAAAATTAAAAACCATGTGCCAAGGTTCTCTGACTGCAGATGAATTTATTTTGCAGTTCAAAGCAGAAGCATCACAGACTGATATGGGAGAAGCAGCATTGGTAGAATATTTGAAGGCAGGATTAAATCCCTCTTTATTCAAGTCAATCTATCGACTACCTTCTATGCCAGAGAGATTGGATGAATGGTATAATTGGGCAATGCGTCTTGATCGGCAATATCGACAGGAACAGGCAGAATCGAAATTGATGTATGGAAATTCCAGATTTGAAAAGTCATCAGGAGGAAAGTCCGAGAAAGGAAGGACACCTCAGGTTCAAGCTCCGAGGGCACAGCCACTGGCCATGGCAGTGACACCTATTGTTAAGGAGTCAGTAGCATCAATGGATGCGATGGATGTTGATCAAGTAGGGAGACAAGCTCCAGTTAAATGTTTTAATTGTGGGCAATTAGGGCATATGGCTCGAAATTGTAGGCAGAAAAGGAAGATTAGGGAAGCAACAATTGAGGAAGTGAAGTTGGAGGAAGATAAGCAGGAGAATTTTGTGGAAGAGTCCCAGTGAAGGTTTTCCCATTGGTGACCGAGAATCAATATAATGTATTAGTATCTGAGGAAACCGAGAGTGAACCCAAAAGAGAAATTGAGGAGTATGACCATCATCATTTATCCAACAAAGAAAAATGCCCAGCCTTATTTCTGAAGACCCCAAAAATTTTTATTCACTCAGTGTGGATAGAACCCAAAATCAGCTTGACAGTAGGATTGAAGACAGTGGACATGCATGCAGCAATTAATGTGGAGGCATTGCTTGACAGTGGTGCTACTGGATTATTTATTAATCAATCCTTAATTACTGGAAACAGTATTCACATGCATAAACTGCCACAACCTATAATGGTGTACAATATTGACAGTATGATCAATTGTGGAGGAACTATTAAGGAGGAGGTGATGATGATATTGAAGTATCAGGATCATCAGGAGCGAGCCATATTTGAGGTGTGCAACTTTGGGAAAACCAATCTGATAATTGGATGTCCGTGGTTATGAAAACACAATCCGGAAATTGATTGGAAAACTGGGAAGGTATGCATGACTCGTTGTCCTAAAGAATGTAATGTGTATGGGAGAAAAGTAAAAAAGGAGAAGAAGGAAAAGAAAGAGAAAGAATGTCCAAGGAAGTATTCTGTTATGATGGAGGAAGTAGAGGATGAAAATATGCCAAACAGGGAAGTTCCAATTATGACAAGTGAAGAAGAACAGAAGCAGACCTTTAGGGAAATTCGTGGAGGACAGTCATGGAATAAAAATGTGGAGAAAGTGGAGAAGCCAGTGGAGGAGTAGGTGCCAAAAGCCTACCACAAATATTTGTCAGTTTTTCAGAAGAAGGAGTCAGAGTGGATGCCAGTGTGAAAGCCATGGGATCATACTATTGAGATGAAGCTGGGATTTGTGCCGAAGAAGTCAAAAGTCTATCCATTATCTCTGAAGGAACAAGGAGAAGTAGGTGCCTTCCTTAATGAACAGTTGCGCAAGGGATACATATGACCTTCAAAATCACCACAGACATCACCAGTATTCTTTGTACCAAAAAAAGATCACAGGAAGAGGATGTGTACAGATTACAGGTATTTGAATGAGTGGACAGTGAAGAATGCATACCCTTTACTGTTGAACTCAGAGATAATTGACAAGGTTGGAAAGGCCAAGGTCTTTACAAAATTGGATTTATGCTGGGGGTACAACAATGTATGGATAAAGAAAGGAGAGGAGTGGAAAGCAGCATTTGCCACATGTCGAGGATCCTTCGAGCCACTAGTCATGTTTTTTGGGATGACCAATAGTCCCCCAACTTTCCAAAATATGATGAATGACATTTTCAAGGATGTGATAGACAAAGGCATGGTGATAATATTCATTGACAACATTTTGATATTCATGGAGAATGAAGAAAATCGTGAGGCGATAGTGCAGGAGGTGTTGAAGAGGTTGGCAGAGAATGATTTATTTGTTAAACTGGAGAAGTGTGTATTTGGAGCAAGCGAGATCAAGTTCTTGGGATTAAAAATTGGTCCTGATGGAATCAAGATGGATCCTATCAAGGTACAGGCAATTGTTGATTGGCCCATGCCTACCCGTATCAAGGAGGTTCAGGCTTTCTTGGGACTCACCAATTTTTATCGTTGCTTTGTTTATAATTTTTCCAAAATTGCTGCACCATTACACAAACTTATGTGAAAGGGAGTAGTGTGGAGATGGGGAGAACAACAGCAGACAGCATTTGAGGAGTTGAAGAGGAAGTTTGTGGAAGAACCAATATTGGTCCCAGTATATTTCACATGTCCTTTACAAGTGGAATCAGATGCATCAGACTTTGCTACTGGAGCAGTATTATCAATGCTATGTGAAGATGACAAATGGCATCCTTGTGCATATTTGTCTAAAGGGTTGAATGATGTGGAGAGGAATTATGATGTGCATGATAAAGAGATGTTGGGAATAATATGAGCTTTGGAGGCATGGAGACATTATTTGGAGGAATGTACACATCAGATCATCAAAATCTGCAGTACTTCATGTCTGCTAAAAAGCTTAACCATTGACAAGCATGTTGGGCATTATTCCTATCATGCTTTAATTTTCACTTGGTCCACAAAGCGGGAAACTTGATGAGGAATGCAGATGCATTATCCAGATGTACAGATCATAAAAGGGGAGTGGAGGAGGACAATAAAAATACTACCCTACTCAAACCTGAATACTTTCATATTTGCACTATGCATCAAGGACATTTATTGGTGGATAGCTCAGGGACAGAAATGTTGTCTAAAATTAGGCAATGTTCAGAGATGGATGATGAAGTGGTGGAAGCTGTGAAAGCTTTGAGGGGAGAGAAGAAAGGTAATATTAAAGGAGATGAATGGGTTGAAGAACAAGGGTTAGTGTTGTTCAGAGGAAAGGTCTATGTACCAAAGGATCAAGATTTACAAAGGGAGATTGTACGGTTACATCATAACATGCCAGCTGCTGGACATCCAGGAAGATGGAAGACGTTGGAGTTGGTAATGAGAAATTATTGGTGGCCCAGAATTTCAAAGTATGTGTTGGGGTATGTGGATGGATGTGACACATGCATGAGAAGAAATAAATTTCCAGAAAAACCTGCTGGGAACTTAATGCCAAACCCTATACCTAAAGCGCCATGGTGAGACATATCTGTGGACTTTATCACAGGATTACCTGAAGCTCAAGGATACGATGCAATATTTGTAGTATGTGACCACTTCATGAAGGAAGTCCATATCATTCCTACTACTGCAGAAACCTCATCGTTGGGCTTGGCGCGCCTCTATTTAAATCAGGTATGGTGGTTACATGGATTACTTGATATGGTTATCTCCGATCATGGATCACAATTTGCTTCTGCATTTATGTGAGAGTTAAATAACATATTGGGGATTCAAACCAAATTGTCTATGGCACATCACCCACAAACCGATAGGCAGACAGAGAGAATGAATCAGGAGTTGGAGCAGTACCTATGCATATTTTTGTCAACCACCAACAAACCGATTGGCCCGAATGGTTGGCAATTGCAGAATTTTCTCACAATAATAAATTCCATTCAGCTACTCGCATGTCACCCTTCTTTGCTAATTATGGTTATCATCCCAGAATGGGAGTAGAACCTTGAAGGGAAGTCAAGGTACAATCAGTGGAGGACTTTGTGTCAAAAATGCGAAAGGTGCAGGAGGAAGCAGAGGCAGCATTGATGAAAGCACGTGATGATATGATGTGACATGCAGATCATACTCAGGCTGTTGCTCCAGAGTATAAAGTTGGTGACTTGGTATGGCTAAGTACCAAGGATCTGAATATTCCACGACCTTCAAGAAAGCTTATGGAGAAGCAAGTTGGCCCATATCCAATTTCTAAAATAATTTCACCCAATGCAGTAGTGTTAAAATTACCTCAGTCATTCAAGATTGATCCTGAGATTAACATTTCCCGTTTATGCCCTTACCACCCACCCACTATTCCCAGTCAACAAACTACTCCACAGCCTCCAATAATGGTAGAAGGTGCTCCAGAATATATTGTGGAAGAGGTTTTGGACTCTTGTCTTTGACAAAATAAATTGGAGTTCTTAATCAAGTAAAAGAATTACACCAATAAAAATAATTCGTGGGAGCCAGAAGAGAATTGTAAGTGAGCATGTAAAGCAATTGTTCAATTCTTTAAACATAATCCAAATGCTCCGTGTCGCATTGCTAGGATGGTGTATAAAGGGATGAAGTTCCAGCCTTACCAGAATTTCACAGAGGGGACAGATACAATATTTTCTCACCTGGAAGTCAAGGCCTAAAAAGGGGGTAATGTTAGGAAACAGTCTCCTAACATGCCTATTACATAATACTATTTTTATTTTATTTTATTTTATTT
Source organism: Tricholoma bakamatsutake (assembly GCA_029959215.1). NCBI lineage: Eukaryota > Fungi > Basidiomycota > Agaricomycetes > Agaricales > Tricholomataceae > Tricholoma > Tricholoma bakamatsutake. The sequence continues at coordinate 922,284 of CP114860.1, forward strand.
TATTTCATTTTATTTCACCAAAATATGCTACAAAACACCTATATATGCATTATTTGTCAGTGTGGGAATTCTTTATTTACACGCATCAATATGTATGCGCATGTGTGCACACGTCTGTAATAACATACTACAATATGTGTAACATAGTATATAACTCTAAAATAAATACTAGGAGACCTTAGTTGTGTTCTCTTAGGTATTCTATCCACATTAGTGGTGCAAAAGGCCTAATTCAGCCAACTGTTCTATTTTTAACCCCTCGCATCACAACCATCAAACCCCCCATCATGCGTGCGCCCCCCGCCACCTTCTTGTAGGAGAACCCGCACAGTCCAGCTAGCAGATTAGTGGGTGTTGCTCTAACAGGTGTCCACTATATCGCAACCAAAATTTTATGCATGCAGATCTGCCTTTTCAGTATTTGAGTTGTTACTGACCTCATTACACATTTATATTGACATGTTACTGACTTTATTAAATTTGTATTGACCTGTTACTGACTTCAGACTTTTTACTGACCTTATTACAAATTTGTATTGACTTGTTACTGACCTTATTACAAATTTGTATTGACTTGTTACTGACCTCATTACAAATTTGTATTGACCTGTTATTGACCTCATTACAAATTTGTATTGACCTGTTACTGACCTCATTACAAATTTGTATTGATTGCTACTGACTTCATTACAAATTTGTATTGACTTGTTACTGACCTCACTACAAATTTGTATTGACTTGTTATTGACCTCACTACAAATGTTACTGACTCTATTACAAATTTGACCTGCCTTTTTGGTACTTTGGTACTATACATATATGACAACAATGTTTTAAACCCAGCTATACTAGTCAGAGCTGACCAATTCTTACCAAGCCTGACAAATTTTGCACAGCTCTGACAAATTTTAGATAATCCCATGAAACATCACTTCCATCATTCCCACAAATGACTGTCCCATATGTTCTACAGGTCATCATCTATTTTTAGCCCTGATGCCATCATGCCATCACTCCCACAAAATGGTCATAGCATATGTAATAGACGAGCTTATGACCCATGCCTTTGTCATGGTGTTCGCTCACTTTGCTCGCTCAGCCTGACACCAGCATGGGCCAGCTTGCATATATGTAACACAATGCTCAATCCCACTACAGTTACTCAACTTTTCAGTTGCCTTTGGACCTTCGGCCCAAAGTCAACATTTGGGGGTTCATGGTCACACAACTCTTTAGTTGACTTTTAGATACAGTAGTACACAACTCTTCAGTCGACTTGGGACTGTTGGCCCCAAGTCAACGTGGGGGGGTTGTTGTGTTTATCCCCATCCCAATCTCTATCTCTCTCTCCATCTCCATCTCTCCCTTTTCCTTCCCCATACCCATACCCATACCCATACCCATCCCCACTTCTCTCTTCCTCATCTCCCCCCTCCCCCTTCCTCATCTCCCCCTTCCCCCTCCCCATCCCCCTCTCACTCTTCCATGTCCCCCTCTCCCCTCTACACCCCCTCATACCCCCTCCCCACCCCTCATACCCCCTCTCCACCCCTCATAAATCTTCTCCATCCCCCTCCTGCCTACCCCCTCACACTCCCCTCCACACTCAGCTCACTTGCGAAGTTTCAAACTCCACTTCAAACTCAGCCACAGCTCACCTCTACATATGCGATGACGACGTTTCAAACCCAGTTATATGACTAATTTTTAGTCAGCTCTGACTAATGCAATTATTTCTGACTAATCTTGCACAGCGCTGACCAATTTTGCACAGCTCTGACAAATTTTAGATAATCCCATCAACCATCACTCCCATCATTCCCACAAAATGACTGTAGCATATGATATGCGCATCGTCCCATCAATCATCGCTGATCAATCACCGATCTCAGCTAAAAAACTCCCCCATTTAGCTCGCCATCACTCCCACAAAATGGTCATAACATATGTAGTAGATGATGCAAGACTTGGACTCAAGAGCATATGTAATAGATGATGCAAGACTTGGACTCAAGAGGATGGCTCTTAAATCAGACAATAATAGGAGAGAGTAACTTCTTCTCTCTTGTTCCAAGTAACTAATACAAGTCTATATACATTTTGAAGAGATGGTACTAAAAAGGAAATATAACATGTGTAGAACATGAGACAGTATGCACAGCAATAAAGGACTTTGTAAATCATAAAACAAATGAGAAATGATAATAATTGAAACATACAGTGTCCCAGTATAGTAAAAATACTTATCCTATTGTTTCAATATATTATTGAAACACAAAAGTGCCATTATCGCATCCTAAAAGTCTTTTGTCATGTCTCCTTGTGTCCGGTAGTGCTCGATATGCAATGCAGTAGCTCATATCGGATGTGCTGTGTGTATCCAAAGGGTTTTGGGATAGCCATATGGTGGCTGACTTTGTTCGAAGTGCTGCAAAGTTGGTCAAAGGCATTCAAAATATTGCAAAGTTGTTCAAAGTCATTCAAAATGGTTCAAAATTGATTTTGTGGGGTTTGCAGGGGTTGAGATCATAAGTCATAATGTGTCAATACATTTGGAAACCTTCCCAGACCCTAGAGCACACAGTGGACCTATCAGCAGTTTCCAACTGATGGGTTGGTAAACATCCATGGGGAATGAAGTGAAGTGGTGGGATCAAATACATCTGTGTACATGTCAGAAGACTGGTTCCTCAGAAACACGTTGATGGGTTCTGTTGGTACTCGGTGCAGAGTCTCAATGGAAGGGGTGAACACTTAACCTACTACTGCAGGCATGCTCGGGGTGAGGGGGGGAGTTCGCTTAGAGGGCTCCAGATCATCCTTTAGAGCACAGAGATTATGGAGAGGCTGGTACAGCAGTTTTCAGTGTGTGCACTAGTTGTGTATGCTAAAGGGGAGATATGTGCAGTGGTGGGAAAGTGTGCAATGCAAATGGGCAAAAATGCACAGTGTGGAAAAATGTGCAATGGGAGCGCAAAGGTGTGCAATGATGAGGGTGATGAAAGTGGGAGGTGTAGTGGGATGAAGGCAACACTGGGATGTACTGTGAAGGTAGTGTGCAGGTTGGGGATGCAAACGGGATGAAAGTGCAAGGGGCAGAAAAAGGCGCAAATGGTGCACAAAATGCAGCTATGCAAATAAGTGCGCAAACAGTGTGCAAATGTGGCTATATGAAGGGCGCACTGCAAGAGTGCACGAATGAGGATGAAGGATGCAACGCAGGGACGAAACACAACAATATGATGAGGGGACGCAAATGATATGCAAATGCAGCTATACAAAGGGCACACTACAAAGGTGCATGGACTGGACACTGGTGCACAGACTATGTGCGATGCAGACTGAACTATGAACTATGAGGGGGGGAAAGATCCTCTGGATTCTCTATCTGTCCGCCTACTATGTACAAATGGCTAATGTGATAAAAATGGTAAAATAAATGGTAAAAATAGAAAGTACCATGTGCTACCCACAAGTGCACCCATTCGCCCATCTAAACCCGACTGCACTATGCCACTGCCTCAGCCAATAAGATTTGTGCACCATTAGTCCAATACCCAACTGTCCCAGTGCGATGCGCTATTTTTGGTGCACTCTATGTCTCATGCACTCTTCCCAATTAATCCACTTCGGTGTTATGTGTTGCATGCTGCACCTTAGTAATAATGATGTGATTGACCTGTGCTGGTTACCAGATAAGGCAATGCTGATTGGAAATGTGGAAGAACTATAAGGAGATGCTGTGAAAGGCCAAATACTGCCAAAGTGCCAGGATTACATGAAAGTGCCCAAGTGCACACAGTCCAATGCCAAATAGGTGCAAAGTGCCCCAATTATGTAAGAATGTGCAGTTTGCTCATGTTGGAATCGCAGTGCGCCTCAAGTAAATGTGCCAGTAAGATGGAAGCCGGGATGCACAGTGCAACTGGTGTAGTGGATTGTTGTGTGTGTGATAGGGATTGTGCAATGAGTGCGCAGTAGAGAATGTGAGTTGCAGGTAAAGTGTGAAAGGAGCATGCAAAGGTGCATCGAGCATGCAATAAATGTGAAAGGCAGATAAGGAGTGTGGGGGGGGTGCGTGCAGAGGCATTTTGAAGTGCAACAGGGTGCATTTAGGGTGCATGACAGCAGGCAGCCATGGGGAACCAAGAGCGCAGTAGAAATGTAAAAGGCACACAAAAGTGCACCTAAGTGGTCAAAGGCATGCAAAAGCGCATGAAGGCGTGCAAAAGCACACTGCGCAAAGTGTGTGGAAGCCATCTAGGAGGTGCGCACAATCACAAAAAATGCTGTAGTATGCATGCAGGGTGATAGGCAGCCATATCATCTCCTCCCAACTGAAGTACTGACTGTCCTCAGGCAGCATGCAATTGGTCAGTGCAAAATTTCCTTTGCTCACATAAGCAGCCATCCTCTCCTTATCTATCTCTGACCACCATCTATCCTCTACAACTCTTTCCACAACCCATCTGTATGCAATCCGATGGCCTCAGCATTCACCTTAGCCCTCAGACAAACAATCCTGGCCCTCAATGAGACCCTTCCTGCTGCTGGGAGCGAGCAGATGACTATGCAAGCTTGGAATGAGGGGTTTTGCAGTAAATTGGTGCGCTTTTTGTGTTTCTATAACTGGCATAGGTTGCTAAGGGTTGGGGCATGTAGAACATGTATAAAAGCCATGTGGACACTGTTGAATACAATGCAGAACTCGATGTGCTCCTTGCAAAGGTGCACAGCACATTTAGTGGGATCATGGTGGAGGAGTGGCTTACTTGGGGTGAGGAGCTGATGCCTGATATGCGTAAGATGATTGAGGAGAAAGAGCAGTCTGAGGAATTTGAGCATAGGGCGCACGAGCTGGCAGGGCGGCTGGAAGCACATGTGGAGCACACCAAAGTGCACAAGGCGTGCCGCGCGCTCTTGACTGCTGAATTGCAGGCACCCAAGGTTAATTTGGAGCGTCTGGAAGGTGAGTTTAGGGCAATTGACGAGGCAAGCAATATAGATATTGCCGAAGTGCAGGAGGATGAAAAGGCACATGTTGCACTGATGCACTCTCTGTGCATGCTTTCTGGAGCGACCGATGCTGAGGTCGTAGGTGAAGGAACTGGGAAGTCTTGGGAGAGTGGGGTGACGAGTGAAGGGGAGAGTGAGCAGAGCAATGAGAGCGCTAGTGTGGACAAAGGCGCAAGTGCATGCCCAGTGTGCGCAATGCAGCAACACACATATGTTGAAGTACCACCATTGAGTGGCATTGGCACCACCTCTGATGCTAATAGTGGACTGGTAAGTTTCTTTGTATATGCTTCAAACTCACTAAATGGTTTCCCTTTCTACTCTAGTGTGATAACTGCCGCTGCATGGGCCAGCCAGCTAGGTGTGTCTCTGTCAATGGAAAGCAGTGCACTCCATGCGCAAAGGGTAAGACAAAGTGTGAATGGATGAAGCGCACCCTTGCACAGCTGCACAAAACTTCTAGAGACAGGAAAGCGGCTACTGGGCACCCTGGTGTGTCTTTTTCTTATCCTCCTTCCACACTGTGCTAACTATTCCAAGGGTGCATCGCAAATCGACAAGGGCAGTGAGAGTGATGCGGGGCTTGTCAGCCCCTCGAAAGAGCGCACATCGAAGCACCATAAAGTCGAAAACGCGCCCCCTCCCCTGTTGCAAGTGTGCCCAAGGTTGCACCACCTTACCGTTTGGCAGGCAAGTGTGCACATGCAATCCTTGTGCCAAACCAGATCAGGAAACACCTCAGGGGATGTGGTCTATCAAGGCCAGGATGTTGAGGTGCTCGACTTAGTGCAATGCTGCTCAGTGGTCACAGTCTTGGGTGCCATGCATGATTGCCTTAAAGAAGACATCCAAAGGTCGCTCATCGAGTTAGAAGTTGCCAAGAGCTGGTTGCGCAGTGCGAAGCAAGCAGAGGTGGATGCAAAGGCGAAACTGGATGCAGCCATGGAGCACTTGGAGTTCTTGGAGTCTATTGAGTAGCCGCTCACTTGTATAAGTAATAGATAGTCTGTCAATGCATCTCTCTGTTGCACCTGTGATACGCATGATGCACTCTGAAGTGGTGCAATGTGCGCACTTTGCGCCAACCTGCACACGCACTTCCATGGTGCCATAAAATGAAATTTGTAAGTCCAAACAATATATGTGAGGGAAAAGAGATAAGATAGGCAACATTCGAGCAAGAAATGTCAAGTGCACAAAAAACGCGCACCAGTGCAAAAATGCGCAAATGCAAAGGAGTGTGGAAAAACCATCCAACCATCACTTTCCTCCTCCTAACTGAGATATTGACCATGTCCAAATGATAAAAAAGTAAGAGATAAAATGAAGCACATGCCATATGACAAAGTCTAAAAAATGGGAAAGGCTCAGTAGATCATCATGGCCAGTAAAACCCACGGGTTGCACAATCACGGAACGCGTCCAGATGCAACTTCATGAATAGGAAACGGTAGCATAAAAAAATGAAAGAAAGCAAAGTGTACATATAAAAAGGTGAAGTATCCATAGCGGTGCACGTGGAGCGCTAGTTGCGCACCTCATCAGCGCTTTCTTCATCCTCAGTGCTATCACCTTGCGCTTCTTCTTCATCAACTGCTTCTTCATCTTCTGTGTCCACTACTATAGACTCTTCCATCTCTCTCAACTGCGTTGTGGTGATATCGAGCGCTATGTCAGGAAGCACAATGGACTTGCGTGCGTGGTACAGCAGTAGGCAGAATGTGGCTACTGGCCTGTCGAATACCGTCCCATTGAGCTTGCAAATGATATATGCACCGCCTTGATTGTGTGACACTATAACTAGAGGACCGAGATAACGTGTGCACATTTTGCAGTTAAGGCTCTTTTCAATTGCTGTGTTGCACATAAGGACTAAATCGCCATGCTGGAAGTCAAAATTGTGGATGGTTTTTGAGTGCGCCTTCTCGAAACAAAGTGCCGCTTTGTACCTTTCTGCATAGACGTGGGAATGGATGCATGCTAAGTATTCTGGATGCTTTTGTAATGCGTGTGCATGCCACACAATCAAGTCTGTAGTGAAGAGTATAGAGTCTGGGGGTGGGTTAAGGTATGTTGCTTTAATGATATCGAGAGGGATTAAAGGCTGCATGCCTGTAACAATGAAGTATGGAAAAATGCCAAGGCGCTTCCAAACTGTGATGCACTCCACCCAAAAGACTGAGTACAGCACACTGAACCATTTTGACTCTACTCCATCTGCAGCTTTGATAAGTGCTTGACGCATGTCGAAATGTGCATGCTCAACAATTCCATTAATGTGCAAGTTATAGCCAGATATGCAGATGTGATTGATATGGTAGCGCTTACTGAGATAGGCTAGCCCTTTGATGAATGGCTTGCCATTATCAGTGACTATCTCACACAACACGCCCCATCTGCAGATGAGGTCTTGAAACATCCAATCACCAAGTGCGTTCGCATTTTCTTTAGGAAGTCCATGGAATTCTGGCCAAGTCATAAGCAAGCAATGCCCTTGGACGATATAGCGCCACCCTGCTGATACTGGTAAGTGCATTGTATCAATATAAACTTTACTGAAGAGAGGCACAGGCATTGTGATGACTGGCAGTATTAGAACCTTCTGTGTTTGCTGGATCTGGCAAACATGACAAGTGTGCATGAACCAAACAATGTCGTCCATAACATGCGGCCACCAAAAGTGCTCGAGCAATGCGGAGCACATCACGTCAAAGTGCTTGTATCCAATGTTGTCATGGATGGTGCGCAATATTGGTAAGCATCTAGACTGCCAAATAACAAGCTGGTGAGCGCCATGTGCATTGTGCTTCCATAAGCGCATCTTGTCTTTGAAAAATGTGCTTGCATAGCACACGAGCACACTGTACTCGGAATCTGTGAAGTCGCTAGGGCGCATTAGGGTATCCATTGAAATCCACACCAAATCTAACTTCTCATCCTCTGCATCTGCTGTTGTGCTCCTCGGAACTTGGCTATAGTCATCGTCATAAATAAGCACACTATTGTGCACATTTTGCATGTTTGCACTTGGCACTTGGCACTAGCTGTGTTAGTGCGAGTGCTTGCATGTCAAAGGACTATGAAATGGGATGTATCACATGCATAAAGCCATGTAGCACATCAATCCAATCCTCAAACTCTTCATCTTCTTCTCCTTCTAAGTCCTCTGGCTGCTTCGGCTGATGCGAAAGTCCATCTGGACCATGCACTGCTCCCCTAACATGTATGAGCATAAAATGGAATGTAAGGATTGACATGATCCACCAGTTAATGCTAGCGGATGGTTGGATATCGGGGTTTTGTAGCATGCCCTTGATATAGCATGCATCAGTCTCAACAATTAAGTTGCGCACACCTATAATATAAAGGCACAAACTGTGCAGTGCATGGTAAAGCCCATAGATCTCTAGCTTCAGTTGCAAAAAGCACGCTTCTCTGTCGTTGAGCGTAATCGAGCCGAACTGGTTGTAAATGCATGCTTTCGCATTTGCGCTCTTTTGCTGGCAAAGGTAAAAGCCAACTGCTATCTGGGAAGTGTCAACTGCAAGGATAATGGGGAGTTCTGAGGAGTAATCAATCAGTTGTAGCACAGGGCACTCTAGTACTGCTTGCTTGATGTCATTTTGCGCTGCTATCTGCTCTGGGCCCCATTTGAATGAAGCATCCTTGAGTGTAAGCCTTGTGAGCACATTAACATGGTGCGCATAATTGTGGATATAAATGCACATTAAACCAACTGTTCACAAGAATGTGTGCACTTCTGACAGTGTGTGGCATGTGCCCCAATTGCGGATAACGTCTACCTTGTCGTGTTCGGGTTTTCTACCTTCTGGTGTGCAATAATGGCCAAGAATGATGAAGTTCTCAGTGCACAATGTGGATTTCATTCTAAAGAAAGTGCTGCCACTATATTTCATGCACTGCACAATGTGGTTCACATTCTGGAAGTGCTCCCACACAAAGTGCCTTATGCCAGGGTTTGCAGTGAGCACTTTGCATGAGCCATCTGGTAAAATGTAGCGCTTTGAAGGCCCCTTGACTGGGACATTGTTGATATAGTGAACGGTGTAATCTGGAATCTCTGGCTGCAGAATATAGCACACATCATCATGGAAGATTGGTACTGAGTTTGTCCAACCCATTGGCAATGTAACAAGGTGCATTGCACCATATGGCATCTGGAATGTCATAAGGTCACGCAATGATTCTTTGATTAAGCACTCATCATATCCCACATATAGATCAAGGATGGCACTGCATGCATTCCCCGCAAACTGCTTGATGCTGGAGTGTTTAATGGTAACGTGATTAAGCAGCTTGAGGCTATGTACGATGTGCACCACTTTCCCATCTTTCTTGAGTGTGCAGAACCAGCATGATCTATACACCAAATTTGAGCACTCATAAATGCCTGAGTCTATCTTCTTCCAGATAATAGTGCAAACTTCATCGTATATGCCTGGTGGAATGGGTATGTTGTGCTCTATCCAAGGGGTGTGCAGAATAACCTGGATTTCTACTGGGGTAAAGAATGCAGTCTTGAAGCTGCTGCGCTCCTCATCACTCCACACAAAGGCTTCATTCTGCAAAGACATCAAGTGGTGTAAAACCCTCATCTCCTCTGGTAATAAGAAATTGGTGTGGTGCTTTTGGAGCGCTTGCATGCACTCTTCAGTATAGCACCCAGTCGGGGTAAATGGTGGTGGGTTTGGTAAAAGTGCAGGAAGCACCACTAGCAGATCACCTATAATGTTGCGCTCGATGCGGAATTCATTTGGGACGGGCGCAATAACTGGTTTGACTTTTCTAGCAACCAGTTTATACTTCTTCTTGGTTACTATGCCCTTTTGCAGCACGCGCACCACTAAATCGATAAAAGTTGCATGTGCATGTGCGCTTTTTGGAAACACGGCTGGAATAAGCACCACAGGGTCAATTGAATTTAAGAGCACCTGCACATGACTGTTGGTACACTGGGATAGGTAGAGTTGAGAGATAATAGAGGTCGAAGGAACGGAAGTGGAAAATGGAATAAGCATAAACACAGAAACATCACAAGATTGGGTATCAGAGTCGAATGTTATGATAGTGGCAGCTTCTCCTTGGTCTGCGATCAATTCCTCGAAGCCTGGCGAAAATGTTTTTGTGGGTTATGCTGAATAGCAAAGTGCAGTGTTGCTGGAGCTGGTAAGAAGTGGTGCAGCTTTCCTCTAGGCTTTGTTGGAATGGTGGAGATGGCGCCTGTGTTTGGATTGCAGATAGTAATCGTTTGCACTTCATCTGCAAAGTTGTGCATGATGGAGCACATTAACACATCAAAGGGGTGCCCTAACAGAATATCATAAGCAGGTGAATGGATAACGTGAACTTGCACATAGACAATGATATCTCCAATGCACGTGGAAACATTGTGCCCAAGCCCAAGCGACTCATCTACCTCTCCATTGGCTGATTGCATGTATAAACGAATGCACGGGTCATACTGAAGCCCAAGACGATGGCAGACTGCTTCTGACATTGCAATAATTTGTGAACCCGGATCTAAGATAGCCTCAAAGTATTCTTGGTTGTCGATCAATAAATCAATGGAACGAAGCACATGCAACTCTTTTGCAACCTTCAAAACATCCAGGTTTTCAATTTTGCCTGGCTGGAGATGGGTGAGGTACTGTTCAAATGGATCCTGCAAAACAATAGAAAGCGGCACTGCAATTGCTGCACTAACTGGAGGTGTTGCATTAAGCACTTTATTTTCCACAAAGCACACGCACTTCGCAGTGTGCAAATGACATAATGCTCGCAAGGTTGGTAGCTACCACTTCTGCACCAGTAGCTGCAATGCGCTTCGGGGTAACTTGTTCTCTATGGCACTGTCTGAGATCAGGTGAAAGGGATAGGAGCTCTTCATGCAAAACTGTAATGGAGGGCATTTTCATGGCACATGCATATACATCATCGACAATCTGCGGGTTCTGGATGGGAACAATAGTGCAGTATGATGGCTCTTTGCCTTTGGAAGTGTTAACTGGTACGTCTGGTTTATCTGCTGCTGCAGGCACAAAATGCGCTTCAGGGATGTTGGAATAGGGATGTATGGGCGTCTCGTCAGGCGCTTCAGTTGTGCTCGCAGCGGGTTGCAAAGCTGGGGACTCGATACTGTCGGTAGGTGCAATGTCTGTGGTTGTAGAATGCATGCTCTCTTGATTGGATGTATTGTGTGGTGCACACTGCAGAATTTTAACGCTGTCGAAGGCTTGAGCACATCGATGTGCTCTTCCTTTATTAGTTGCACATTTGGTGCACTTTGCATATAATCTGCTGCAGGCACTGAAGCAGAAATGTATGTCGACTGTAAAGGTGCTGCTGGAGCTGGACAAGGCGCTATATTGTAGATGAGCTGTGAATTGGTATTAGATGAAAGTCGACCAGTGGCTATCTGCCCTGGGTTGCACTTATGCCATTCCTCAATGCGCTCGCCCAAGAAGTTGCCTGGAATAGAATGCACCACCTGGGAGTACAATGTACCCTTCCACATTTCGCCTACACTTTCCTTCACTAATAAGGTGCTCAATTGAAGTGCACTCAGGGATATAATGCCCTGTCTGACCGCAACCATTGCACTTGTCATTGTTCAAGTGAGGCATGCCATTTCTGCCATCTCTGCACGATGCACTCAACACGGTAACTATTGTCTGTGTCATGCATTTGAATAAGACTGAAATGTCTTCTGCTTTGACTGCGGGTGCACTAGGTTGTGGCTGGGAAATGGGTGTGCTGGGTGCTGAGTAGGGTGCGTACATATCGGGGTTTTGTGCTGTGAGCCCAGTAAGTGGCTGGAAATAGCACGCTGGGCCTTCAAAGATAAAGTCGATCGCATCATGTATTGTGTCTAATGAGTATGGCACATTTGCAGGCTGATTAGGTACCACAATCGCAAGGCAGCTCAAAATGCACTCGAGCTGGTCTGGGCAAAACACCCTAATGAACATGCGGCTTTGGTCGTAGTGCACCAATATGCCTTGCACAACTAAGTATTCACTAATGTTGAAAAATGCACGATAATAGCACATGATTTCTTCTGCAGTTACAAGGCCAACACATGCAGTCTCACCAATAAGCTCATCCAGGTTGCTAATACTCCATTTACTGCCATCCCTAGAGCCAGGATAAAGCTTTAGGACAGCATCTTTGAATGCGCCATAGTTGTGTGTCGCACTATACTCCGGTAGCAGTTTCCAAGTGTCTGCAGTGTTGCTGTCCAAATAGCGCACAGTGTGGAACTTCTTATCGGTCTCATCAGTGATGTTACAATCGCGAAGGAGTTGCGCAAGCTCCTCGAAGTACTTCTGGAGTTCACATGGTTTTGTGGGGTCAAAACGCGATGTGTTTTGGTTAGATGTGGATGGCATATGCATGGTAGCCATAGTAGGTGGAATAAGGTGTGTAGAGTTAAGATCTGGTAAAAGCACAGTGAAATGCAAAGGCAGAGAAGAATGCGGTGATGGGGATGGAGTTAAGGTAGGTAGGGATGATTCAGGTGAAGGTGGAGGTAAAGACAGTGCAGATGAGTGATGCGTGTTGTTTAGGAAGAGTGATTCGAATACTGGTATTTCCTCAAGCTGGAGCACAGTTGCTAACAGCTCGGAATGGAGAGTGTGAAGGTGGTTAATGTTGAGATGAAGGGTGAGCCAATGGAGGTCTAAAATATGGTCTGGTAAACAGAAACCCCTCGCAGTGGGCTCCAGAAATGATGGTTTCTGTTGGTACTCAGTGCAGAGTCTCAATGGAAGGGATGAACACTTAACCTACTACTGCAGGCGTGCTCGGGGTGAGGGGGGGGAGTTCACTTAGAGGGCCTCGGATCGTCCTTCAGGGTGTGGAGATTACGGAGAGGCTGGTACAGCGGTTTTCAGTGTGCGCACTAGTTGTGTACGCTAAAGGGGAGATATGCACAGTGGTGGGAAAGTGCGCAATGCAAAGGGGCAAAAATGCACAGTGCAGAAAAATGTGCAATGGGAGTGCAAAGGTGCGCAATGATGAGGGTGATGAAAGCGGGAGGTGTAGTGGGATGAAGGCAACACTGGGACATGCTATGAAGGTGGTGTGCAGGTTGGGGACACAAATGGGATGAAAGCGCAAGGGGTGGAAAAAGGCACAAACAGTGCACAAAATGCAGCTATGCAAATAAGTGTGCAAACGGTGCACAAATGCAGCTATATGAAGGATGCACTGTAAGAGTGCATGAACAAGGACAAAGGATGCAACGCAGGGATGAAATGCAACAATATGATGAGGGGATGCAAACAATATGCAAATGTGGCTATACAAAGGGTGCACTACAAAGGTGCATGGACTGGATGCTGGTGCACAGACTATGTGTGATGCTGACTGAACTATGAACTATGAGGGGGGGAAAGATCCTCTGGATTCTCTATCTGTCTGCCTACTATGTACAAATGGCTTATGTGATAAAAACAGTAAAATAAAGTGTAAAAATAGAAAGTGCCATGCGCTACCAACAACCACACCCATTTGCCCATCTAAACCCGACTGCACTATGCCGCTGCCTCAGCCAATAAGATTTGCACACCATTAGCCCAATACCCAACTGTTCCAGTGTGATGCACTATTTTTGGTGCACTCTATGTCTCGTGCACTCTTCCCAATTAATCTGCTTTGGTGTTATGTGTTGCATGCTGCGCCTTAGTAATAATGATGTGATCGACCTGTGCTGGTTACCAGATAAGGCAATGCTGATTGGAAATGTGGAAGAACTATAAGGAGATGCTGTGAAAGGCCAAATACTGCCAAAGTGCCAGGATTACATAAAAGTGCCCATATGTGCACAGTCCAATGCCAAATAGGTGCAAAGGGCCTCAGTTATGTAAGAATGCACAGTTTGCTCATGTTGGAATCGCGGTGCGCCTCAAGTAAATGCACCAGTAAGATGGAAGCCATGATGTGCAGCACAACTGGTGTAGTGGATTGTTGTGTGTGTGATAGAGATTGTGCAATGAGTGTGCAGTAGAGAATGTGAGTTGCAGGTAAAGTGTGAAAGGAGCATGCAAAGGCGCATTGAGCACACAATAAATGTGAAAGGCAGATAAGGAGTGTGGGGGGGGGGCACCCAGTGGCAGTTTGAAGTGCAACAGGGTGCATTTAGGGCGCACGACAGCAGGCAGCTATGGGGAACCAAGAGCACAGTAGAAATGTAAAAGGTGCACAGAAGTGCATGAAGGTGCACTGCACAAAGTGTGCGGAAGCCATCTAGGAGGTGCACACAATCACAAAAAATGCTGTAGTATGCGCGCAGGGTGATAGGGAGCCATATCAACATTGACTAACCAATAATAACATGGGCTTGGCAAATTATACAATAAGACTGCATCATTTTTCAAATTGATGCAATTCTTCACAAACTCGTGGAGTGGAACCTCATAGTCTTCACTCTTGAACACTCTCCATCCAGAAGACTGCTCAGTAACAACAACCTCAAGTTTCCAACACTTTGCAAAGATCTCCACATGAACCACCAGATTGGAATACAACATTGACCACCATGAAGCATTGTAGATTCATATATGAAATAGTCATTGTCACCAATACAAGCCATAGGAGTCATCTGATCTGCAGAAAGTTCATGCAGCCACCGATCCCCTTGTCAAGCTTCTTCCAGCATCAAATAGGTATCTTCAGGATAAAAATGGAGGTAGGATCAAGCTTCTTCCAGCATCAGATAGGTATCTTCAGGATAAAAATGGAGGTAGGAACAGACTTTGGAGTTTGCTAGTTCCTACCAAGAGCATGAGATTCCAAACACATGCAGATAGTCTGATATTAAAGTACTATCTGGGCATCGATTTGCGAAAGGCTATTCACAAAGTACTGGTGCCCCGGTGCACCATTATATGGTATGCTATCGATACCACACAACGTTTGGAGGGGGGTATTTATATTTTGCATGGCTTTCACCAAGGGCACATCGTCAACATTGTTGATCTTGAGTAACCAGAGAAATAAATCCAACTGGTGATGAGAAAACATTGGTAGCGGGAGATGCATGAAGATATCAAGGGTGCATGACTGTGTCATAATAATCGGTGATCTACAACAAGATTCATGAGCAGTAGACTTACTATTTTATCTGGCCAGGGATTCCAATGATGTGAGCTTTCTTGTGTATCAGTGATTCTGGTTTGCCTTCGCAGCTGTTCTGGCAAACCGTCGTTGTTCTCATCATCTACTGAATGAATAAAGGCTGTGAACTATACAACTATCGAGAAGAGCACGAAACTTACCTGCGACGACAGGTTCTTGATTCTTAGCTTGGTCAATCTCAGATCTTTCCTCAGCCTCATCCACAGAACTCATCGAGAGCTGGTCAAGACGCTCTAAGAGACCTTGTGTGATTAAAGCCATGCCTCGCTGTTCGGCGGATTCAGCTAGATCAATGTTTTCATTTGCTTCAAACAAGTTCCAGTCAATTCCTGCACTCCGTGGTGGTGACAGTCCTTGGCGAGTAGCAGTAGGATAAGGGTGAGTAGAAGGGCCAGCGAACGACGCCAGAAGATTTCGAAGCACATCCTCAGTTAAGTCCGTCGCGGATGGCACTGGAGGGTGAGGTGAACTCAGTTCATGGCTTAATGTTTCTTCACGGTATTGTAGCAGGCTTTGATGTGCAGCAGATTCTTCATGTTTTGGACAGTGATAAATCTGTCGAGATCGCCCATCGTTACAGACGAGGCATCTCGCCGTTGTATGTCCATTGGCGTCTGTGGAACACGCCCACACTTGTCAATCATATGAGCTAAATTTAGATAGAGCGAAATCAAGCGACGGGCTGACCTCGTGGATGTAAGCGCTCAGCCATAACACGTCTAACTTGGCAGTTAACTGCTCAGAATCAGAATAAAGCCACAGGGTCCAGCTCAAGGCTTAGCCCGGGATGAGTTTACAGAGGGTTAAGCTCGGGCCTTCCTACATCATAACCCAATTTCATATTTTTCAAATTGCAATCGGGATGGATAAAAGTTAAAATAGATCTATCCAGGAGGTTAAGCCAAATATGTGCAACTCCGCTTCAAACTGTGTCTATCTAACCTCTGGCCCTGTACTTACGAGGTGCCGAAAGCGGATGATGTATGTCAGGGACTACAGATCGATCCGACATTTTTGACAAGTTCCGACAAAACCGCGTTACTTATTCGAATCAACAAGACGTTGCGATAAAGTTTACAGTTGGCACAGCATTGATCATGAGTCAGGCTTAGGGCTATGCTTATAAGTTGAACATTTTGCATATCGCACCACCTACACAATGGTTGGAACTGCACCTCCAGCCTACTCACTCAGACCTCCTCAGAATCCTGACGTTGACGCCCATGGTCCAGCTGCACCACCACAATACACGTTTCCAGCGTCATTCACTGTCGGAAACGGACAAACCCCTCCTTTTGTTGACAGTGCACAGCTAAAGGGCCACCTCGCACTCTTGAATTCATTTGCGCTCCTTCGATCACAGATCGATGAACTAAGTGTGAATGAGCTGCTTCAGGACAAGGATCGACGATGGGCTTTCTTCGTTTCGTTGGCAGTTGAACGGTGGGTAGGCACATAGATTATTCTTATTTCCTGACTGGATTGGTTTATGGTCTTAGATTTACAGTATGGTGCCAATCCCTGACTCTGTCCGATACTTTGATACCTGCAGAGGAGATTTTGCCGCCATTAGATGTTCTCATGGCATGTATCACACAATCTACGTAACTGAGAGATAGATTGATCAAACGCTGGCAGGTATGGCATGCTTACATGCTTAATCCAGGGTTTGTTTTGCTTTTCTACAACGACTAGCCTAACCGTACTCATTGCTCTGCAAGGTGGTACGCGGAGGACTGCTCCCGATTACCCGTCCTGACTGTGTTGAAGGAAATCGGTCGGTCATTCGCCACATCCATCGTAGGTCGTTTCTACATTCATGCCAGATGCCTAACATTCTCTCGCAGTCTCGCATGCCGGGAATTCTTAATAGCTCTCCTCTGAACGTCAGAATTGATAACTGGAAAACAAAAACGCACAGAGAGTTCGATCTCTTAGAAGACTCAAAATACCAGACATCGAAAACTATCGCGTGCCCGTTATGCCGTTGCACAATTCATCCAAGTTAGTCCCCAGACCGCTCTCTCTTTTCAACTTCCGGGACTGACACTGGTTCAAGTGTTTCTGAATAACGAAGGAACTGGATATTTTCAGGAGAAATTTACCATTAATTGCCCTCGTTGCAAGGCACCACCGATTACGAAGATGACGTTGGCAGTTAGGAAGTTGGCAGATGACTTGGCTAGCAGTGATACGCTCAGATCACACTTGGCGTATGTGTGCACTCCCGTGCCATACCTTATCCTAGATCTTATCTTCCATCTCCTAGTGGTACCTTGCACACTACCACCAACGGCTTAGACGCAGGCCGCGGACAGCACGTGAAGGACATGATTATGAAGGCTTCGCAATTTCAGCGGCCCAAGGAGGCAACGCAGGAGGAGTGGGTATTGTCCATCATGAAGAAAAGCAAGTACGACCTAATGCGGATGAGAACTACAATGGCTGTGAGGATGGTCAAGAGTGGAAATTTGTGAGCCCCACTAGCGGTGGAAACTCTTTATTTACGTTGGACTTATCGGAGTATCAGGATAAAGAGAATTATGAGCGCCTACACGGACGACAGGATGTATTCTATTGACCTTGTCGGTGCCGTGCGTCTATGTGTGCTTTACTCTTGTCTCTTATCAAGTCTGATCTTTGGCATGGTAGGTCTTACGGCAAGGGTCTTTTGTGCAGAAGATGCATGCGTTACATTGGACAGAGCCGAAATTCTTTGAAAGTCCAGAAGATGAGATAGCCCTTCAACATGCAATTGCACGATATCATGCGTTTGTGTTCGAGTCATGTTTTTGAATATTTATTCTGATCGGATTCCCAGTTTCCTTGACCTCATGTCGTCGTCTCCTGGATCATTCCTTGTTCCAACTCTCGATATTGATCTTGCTTGGCACACTCATCAGCTGATGGCTCACAAATATGATGCTGATTGCAGGGCATTCATGGGACGATTCATCGATCAGGGAGTTCATTTTTACATTGTTTGATTCTTCGCGTTAATTGGAGCTTTCCATAGCGATGATAAAGTCGAAGAGGCAACGTTGGCAACGGCTTTTGATCTCACATATCGTGCATGGCAGGTGACGACCTTGAAACTTTTAAACAAGAATTTTTCAATTAACAGACAGCACTCGACAGACTCGTTACAACGTCAGATACACTCATTGTGGCTGTCCCATTCCCGGCGAAACAATTGCGCAAAAAATAGCACGCGTCGCAAAGGTAGACAACTCCGTTCCTTCCTACCTAGTCCCTCCCAATCGTGACGACCTCCTCGCCGCCACACACCCAAGCGACCATAACGCCGTCTTCGCATTCCACAAAAAATTGTTTAGCGAGGCATCGCAGAGAGCTAGACGTAAGAAGTTTATTAAACGCCGAAAAGCAAACGAGGAGCTAGCGAAAGCTGGACGGATAAACCAGAGGGACATCGAACGCTCTCGTGGGCATGATCCGGCGTTTTTGACGCCTGTCCCTATGTACTTTTATAGTCCTGTTGGAGTTGGATGTGTTGCTGTTACTGGGAATGTCGTTAATGGTGGTGGTATTGGGGGGTGTGCGAGCGTTAGTCGTTCGACTGTGTTGTTTCGGCTTCTTAATATTGATATTTACTGCCTTTAGGGAGCAGGTGCATGTGGCACTGGTGGAGCTGCATGTGGCACTAGTACGTTTGCTTGTTCCGGTTATTCCAATCTTTCTAATTCAGCGTGCAGGTGGCGGATGTGGTGCTGGTGCTGGCGGATGTGGAGGAGGAGGAGGAGGAGGGGGAGGCTGTGGAGGAGGTTGTGGAGGAGGAGGCTGAGGACGCTGCGGAGCAGAGGTATGTCTTATGATGGTGGTTCTCAAGGGATGAGGATGAAACCTATGTAAGGAAGCTTTTGGCTTATACATATCATGTTATGCATATTTGATACTGATTTGAACTCTTGCTTGTATTTAACCTCTCATGTATATGGATATTCCTGCTAATAGATAAATTAGTATGAGTCCTCATATATTGGACTCATCTTTATAACCCAGGAATTTGCTATCAATTTGAATGCTCAAGAAAGGCTGCACTGCATCTCGTCAGCTGAAAGTCAGGATTTGAAATTTGACACAAGGTAATAAGCTTATAATTTAAAAGCCAGTCCCATTAATGGTTCAAAGTCAGCGGAACTGTTGGGAACAATAACTTTTTGCACTCAATTATGCTCTATTATGCTGACTTGCACATGCATGCAAGGCATGAAAACTTTGATCATATGTAGGTACATGTACATGTGCTCTGTAAATGTACAATATGTGTAACATAGTATATAAACTAAATACCCCTGGGAAAACTCTAGTTTGTAGATGTGTTCTCTTGAGGTAGGTAAGCTACAGTGTAGGGAATAATATGGTCTAGTGAATGTATACATTGAGTGATACAGTTCAGTGGATGCCATTGAACACACTATAAGGATATGTACCTACTGCAGCAACAAATGCACTATACTGTACTAATATGACCAACTCTTCAGTCACATGTCACAAGCCTCTCTGAAGAGAAGAGATATGGCTCAGGTCACAGGTCACAACCAGTTCTGAAGACTGTGACAAAAATCATTAAAAAATTTCCTAAATTTATTTATTTATTTCTAAAAAGTACCTAAATTTTACTTCTCATCTGCATCGCTCCCATTTCCAGTCATGGTTGTAGCTGCATGGTCCTAGGTGTTCACTCAAAGCGAGGAATGGTCAAGGTCGATACCACTCGAAAACGTGGTGGTATCAAAGCACACAACAATTTTTTCAACCAGCTTTTAATGTTCAAATCCCAACTCGCACTTAAGTTGCATGTCAGACCGCCGTCCTGATGTTAGCACATGTCACATGTTGCCTCTCAGCCCAATCAGGGCTTTGAAGAGATCTGAGGTTTGTCACAAGGTTTTCCCAACTTTGAAGAGTTGGTCAGTTATCGAAATCTGTCACATGTCACAAGCCATGAAGACTTGGTCATATTAGTACAGTAGTGCAGAGCTTGCTGTACTGCTGTACTGTAAAGTAAATGTGAATGGTGTTGAAATTTAACTCTGAGATGCATGCTGCATACATGAGGCAATGCATGCAGCATACAGTGACTCACAAAACTGAGTCAATGTTTTGGACTTTTTGATTCATTGTTAAATAGCTTCCCATAAACAACAAAACCAAATAAGGTATTGGTGTACCGAATAACATACATGATCAGGGCTACCAAACAAACAAAGAATTATGTAATTTTAATCATTCCTCATGGAGATATGATTATTTTAATTCAGGGACTCATTGACTCAGTTTTGTGAGGTGGTAGTCAGAAATATTAGAATCTGATGCTCCACCAACTGTATAATGTCAAAAACTTGACAGATGGTTTCTAAGGTGATGTGACCCTTGATGGGACCTTAAATTATAGTATTTAATCAGGATTAGCATTCTTCATACTTCAATATTCTCCAATGCATCCCATCTCCTCTGCTCAGAAGGAAAACATTCTTTCCCTGGCCTCCAATCATTATTCTACCCACAATATTGCCTCTAAACTCAACCTCAGCCAGTCTAGTGTATCCAGAACACTCAGGGCTCTCCATCCAAATCTGGATTCCCCCTCTGGTGGTCATCCTTCTAAGCTCTCATCTACCTCTCAGAGAGCCATCCTTACCCAAATCACTACTGGCAAGGCTGCAAATGCTGTTCAGGCCACCCATTACATCAACAGCATCATCCCCACTCCAGTCTCCTTAGAAACAGTCAGAAGAGTTCTCAGAAAAAACTCATTCAAGGCTGTGGTAAAGAAGAAAAAGCCTTTGCTTGGTATAAGGCATAGGAAAGCAAGATTGGCTTTTGCTCAGAAGTATAGAGAGTGGGCTGTGGAGGACTGGAGAAGTGTTATTTGGTCAGATAAGACTAAAATCAACAGGTTTGGGTCAGATGGGAGAGAGTGGACCTGGAAACAGAAGGGAGAGGGGCTGATTGAGAGAGAGGTGCAGGGAACTGTCAAATTTGGGGGAGGAAACATTATGGTATGGGGGTGTATGGGATGGAATGGAGTGGGGCATCTTGCAGAGGTTGAGGGGAGGATGAATGCTGACCAGTATGTGTCCATTTTGAAGGACCATATGCTGCCTAGCTTGGAGGAGAGTGGAATTTCTGGAGAAGAGGTGATTTTTCAACAAGACAATGACCCCAAGCATACCTCAAAAAAGGCCAAGAAATGGATGGAGAACAACAATATTACTCTTCTGGATTGGCCTGCCCAATCTCCAGACCTCAGCCCTATTGAACATCAATGAGTTCACCTCAAGAACTAGTTAGACAAGTATCCAACAGCACCAAAAGGAATTTGAAAGTTATGGGAAAGAGTAGTGGAAGAGTGGAATAACATTCCATCAGAGGTGTGTCAGAATTTGATTGAAAGCATGCCTAGAAGGTTGGGAGCAGTTATTAAGGCCAATGGAGGTCATACAAAATACTAGAATTACAATTTATCATAATATTGATACCACCTCACACAACTGAGTCAATGAGTCCCTGATTTAAAATTATCATATCTTCATGCACTGTAATTGAAATTACATAATTCTTTGTTTGTTTGATAGCCCTGATAATGTACTTTATTTGGTACAACAATACTTTGTCTGTATTTGTTGTTAATGAGAAGTTATTCAACAATAAATTAAAAAGTGCAAAACATTGACTCAGTTTTGTGAGTCACTGTACATATGTTACTGCACTTACTGCGCATACATGTGGTAAACACATTCCTGAGTCATGTGACATCCTTATTATTATGTATATAAGGAGAACCTGTACTGTAGTAGATATACAGTGTTCTTACCTCTGCTAAACCCTGGCTCTAAGACTTACTAAACCCCAGGTAGGTTATAAAGAATGTGTTGTCTCTTCCTCTGTGCAGTGTATATAACCTGCTCCAACAGGTTATGGGCCCTGCTGGGCACGTCGCGAATGTGCCTTAACTGGCTGTGAACGATGTTGACTTCATTGTCTCCAAATTATAATCTTGCGCTCTTTGTGAGCTGCATTGCACTCCCTGCGAGAGTGTTTTTGCCTAAGATTATGGAACATTTTTTCTTGGATAGAAGACTGATTGAGCACTTTTACCAGCTGCCACCACAGAATCATGTCTTCAACCCTTGAAAAACTTGTACAAACTTTTGATGGCTCCAATTACATTCAATGGGCCGACTCCATGAAGGTGTGGCTCAGGTCTCAGAGCCTCTGGCATATAACTAGCAGGATGGAACTAAAACTGCCTCCAGCGCCTCCTTTGACAGTGATAAATGCTGCACTTGTAGCAGATGCTACTGCCAAGCTCCAGACCTGGAGCAACAAAAATGACCAGGCTATTGGTAGCCTAGTGCTCTGCCTGGCCCCCTCTATTCGGCAGCGTGCCAACACCAAGGACACTGCTGAGGAGGTGTGGGATCTCATTCGCTCTGATTATGGTGTCGATGGCCCCTCCCAAGTCTTTGTGGACTTTAGGTCTGCAATAGCAATCAAAATTCCGGCTGTGAATCCCACGCCAGAGATTGCTAAGATGGCTGACAAATTTGAGCACCTTATGGCTGCCAACATCACCATCCCTGAACTAGTTCAGGCAATGATACTACTCACTGCGATGCCAAATGAGTACGATTCTCTGTCTGCCACAGTCCTTAACACGACCACTACTAGAGCCTTGATGTTTAAACATGTCAAGGGTTCCATTGTCACTGAAGCCTCACAGCGCACAGCAGTTGGGAAGCCCACTGGCCTGCCTCAGGCCACCAAGCTTTCTGCTGTCAAATGCAAAGGGGGAAACCCCAAATGGCAGCCTCAAAACAACAATGGAGATTCGTCCCAAAAATGTGGATGATGTGGGGACAGAAAGACTAAAGAGGAAAAGCCAAAGGAGAAACATACCCACCTCACCTCCAATGCCTTTACTACCATAAATAGTAATGACACCATCATACTGCCGATGCCGCTCATTCAGTGCATCAAGAAGCATGAACATACTCCCACAAGGGATCCTCACTGCTGACCACCTGCACAAGCATATATGGGCATGGCCTCTACCTCTCATTCAGTCTACACCGAATATCAGCAAGCTTGAGACACCCTTGAGCAAATAAATCTCCTGTGCAGCCCAAAAAATCTGCAACTGCTGGAAGAGCACCTAACGGTGCAAGAAGGTAAGAGGAGGAGGATGGAACCAGAATCAAGGATCGTGGAGGTAGAAGACAATAGCATCTCCCTTGGATCGGAACCTGCAGTTTCTGAAGAGGAAGTATGGAAAACTGTCGATGAAATGCTTGTTGATGAACCACTTGAAACAGGAGCATATGATGCAAGGTCAGTCCTTTTCTCTGCCACAAGCACAAAGATTAATATTCCAATGATCACAGCAAACTTTTCATGTGAAATTTTACTGCCACTAAATGTATCATTGAACTATTTACATCTTAATGAATGTGTTATGTGTGCAAATGAAAATTGTAAGAAAGATGCTGACTGGATCATGGATTCAGGTGCATCAAAACATTTCACTAGTGAAATGAAAGATTTCGCTTCTTATGAGCCTTTACTGAGAAAGGACTCTACTATGGTTCAAACAGCCATGGGTACTACTCATATAGTAGGAAAAGGAGCAGTCTTCATTAGACATCAGGTAGTATGTCATGGGAAGTCAAAAACACATGAAACATGATCATACCCTGTCTACTACATACCCAACTTAATGCTCGATTACTGTCAATGGGCATATTCTTACAAGATGGAAGTGATGTGTGTGGTTCCTTCACACACATTTCATTTTTTGAGAAAGAAAACCCAATTATGGATTGTGTCCCTCTTAGAAGATGTGACACAATTTATTGGGCTCGGACTCATATATTGAGCACCAAGAGGATCAATGTCATGACCATGTATGTCGCAGACTACTTGACTTGGCATAGGTGACTTGGATACCCATCCAAAGAGGCACTAAGGAAAATGCCTAATAGCACCATAAAATTCCTAAGGAATTTAATTATTCCTAAAGACAAAATTATATGTCCAGGGTGCACTGAAGGGAAAATGACCTCAAAATCTTTTCCCAAATCAGATTCACATGCAGAGAAACCCTTTGAATTAATACATTCCAATCTAAAGGAACTCCCAGTACTATCATACCACAAACATAAATACTTTATTGTATTTCTAAATGACAAGATGTCACATATCTGGATCCAGTGCCTTAGAAAGAAGTCTGACACTGCTGCAGTGATTAGACAATTTCAGGCAATGGCTTTGACCCAGTATGGCGCTACAATCAAGTGCTGGCATGTCAATCCAGGGGGGAAGTTCAAAGATCATGAGCTACAAAATGTGCTCAAGGATTTTGGCATCAAAATAGAGATGTCTGCACCCTACATTCACCAACAGAATGGGCACGCAGAGCGCGCCATAAGGACAATAATGGAAAAGTTGCAAACCCTGTGATTTACTGCTTGTCTACCACAATCATGGTGGGAATTTTGCATTGAACATGCAACACACCTATACAACTGAACCCCAATAAGGTGCCTGAAATGGCTGACACCAGTTAAGGACCTGACAAAGGTCTGCCCAGATCTAAACAAGCTGAAGGTTTTTGGTTGCAGTGCTTACATCTATCTACCCAAGGAGAAATGTCCAACCACATTAGCTCCTCAATTGGAGTTAATGATGTACCTTGGATCAGAAGATGGCATTAAAGCATACTGTTTCATGCGACCTAGTGGCGCAATATTCATTGGTGCTACAGCACTATTTGATGAAATGTTGTTCCCATGCTGTCCTGGAGCTAAAACTCCTGCCAAAACAAACCTTGGTGATTTTCCACCTCCAGAACCAGAAGATGATGACCACTCATCTGGAATGGATGGCAATGATTTTATACCGCCACAAAATCTGCCCCTTCCTCCATCATCAGAAAATGATGATGACGATGATGTACCAAGTGAGCAAAAGGCACATGACGATGTGACTGATGCTCCTCCTCTGTTGCCTCCAGTAATCACTGAGGACTTTCATCCAAGACGTGATGATCAACAGGAATGGCAGCAATTGCCCCATTGATCAGGCAGGCAGAAAAACATCCCAAACCATCCTGGCAATATCTATGGAGAGAAGCAACTCCCCTCTGACATAGAGAGAGACATTGCACAGATCGATATTGGA
The DNA here is from genome assembly GCA_029959215.1 of Tricholoma bakamatsutake. NCBI lineage: Eukaryota > Fungi > Basidiomycota > Agaricomycetes > Agaricales > Tricholomataceae > Tricholoma > Tricholoma bakamatsutake. The sequence goes on from CP114860.1 coordinate 947,661, forward strand.
AGAGATCTGTGGGTCAAGATTCAGATCATAACTGAACACGACCACAATCTCAACAGAAAGAACTGGTTGCTGGACTGAGTTCGGCACCCCATGAGAGTGTGCCCAATTCTAATGATCAAGAACATGATCACCCAATGGGGGAACTGGATGAAGCAGGTTATATTAAAAAGATAACCAAGGAAGGAGGAGATAAGCTTATTCACTGGCTGTTGTCAAAAGCAGTCAAACCATCAAGCAAAATAAGCCAAGTTCCAAACCAATTTCACAATATTGCGCGCCTACCACAGCAGCAGCAATGTGAGTGGAAACATGCTTGTTATGAAGAATTAGAGGCTCTTTGTAAGCAACAAGTCTATGACATTGTCGATCTTCCACATGATCAAAAAACAATCAAAAATAGATGGGTTTTCTCCATGAAATCTGATGGAAAAAAATGAGCTAGAATTGTGGCCAAAGGCTTTTCACAAGTCGAAGGTGTTGACTTTGATGAGATTTTCTCACCAGTAGTCCGCTACGAGACTGTACACCTCATGTTTGCACTTGCATCTCTAGAACGCATGTATATGACTGGTCTAGATGTAAAAACCGCATTCTTATATGGCAAACTAGAAGAGGAGATCTATATGGATCAACCCAAGGGTTTCAGACTCGAGGGAAAAGAGCACAAAGTAATGCACTTATGCTGAGCATTGTATGGCCTTAAACAGGCCTCACTAGCATGGTGGAAAGAGCTAAAGGCATTTATATGCACCATTGGGTTTGTGTGTGCCAGCTCCAATGCCAGCATTTTCATACACAAGGATCCTAAGACAGGCAGCATTGTTATTGCACTGGTCTATGTTGATGATGGCTTGTTCATGGGGAAGAACAAGAAACTTGTGGATGAAAAGAAGAATGCTTGTCTAAAGCATTGGGAGTGCTGTAGTACTGAAAAAGTCACGGAATTCTTAGACATGCGTGTCACCCAGACTACAAGCAAAGTCAAACTTGATCAAACTGAATATCTTGCCAAAGTGCTCGAGAGGTTCAAGATGACAAATGTCAAAGCAGCCCCCACTCCACTCCCGACTGGTTACAAACCATCAGAAAACACAGCAATGCCAGACACGGTGCTTAGATCAAAATATCAGTCTGTGATCAGATCTTTATTGTATCTGATGCTCGGAATGCGACCTGATATCATTTATGCAGTAATCAGGATATCGCAGTTCTCAGCTAATCCTAGCCAAGAACATCTAGACAAAGTAATGTACATCATGCACTATCTGGTGGGAACCCAGAAATATAACATAGTCTACAATGGAGAGAAATCCGAAGGGCTACAGGCCTTCACGGATTCTGATTGGGCAGCTGACACTGTCAAATGCCAATCTACAATGGGTTACTTTGCTACTCTAGTGAGTGGCATAGTGTGCTGGCAGTCCCGTTTACAAAAAACTGTAGCACTGTTATCCACAGAAGCCAAATATATGGCTCTCTCCAACACTTGTCGACAGATAGTGTGGATAGAGTCCTTATTCCAGGAACTTAGATATATACTGAAGCATGTACCAATCTGCACTGATAATCAAGGATCCATCTTTATTGGATCAAATCCATTTCAGGAAAGAAGGACAAAACATATAGACATTTGCTACCACTATACCCATGAATGCATAGAAAATGACAAACTCACAGTTGTTTTTATTCCTGGAAGTGATAATCCAGCTGACATGTTTTTAAAGAACCTTGGTGCCATCCTATTCAGGAAATTTAGAGACTCTCTCGGAATTACTTTTGAGATTCAAACTTAGCTGCTTAGAGTGCTGTACAGTTTGAGGGGGGGTGTTGAAATTAAACTCCAAGATGCATGCTGCATACATGAGGCAATGCATGCAGCATACACATGTTACTGCACTTACTGTGCATACATGTGGTAAACACATTCCTGAGTCATGTGACATCCTTATTATTATGTATATAAGAAGAACCTGTACCATAGTAGATATACAGTGTTCTTACCTCTGCTAAACCCTAGCTCTAAGACTTACTAAACCCCAGGTAGGTTATAAGGAACATGTTGTCTCTTCCTATAGCCTGCTCCATCAAATGGAGTGTGTAAGTTGTATAGAACATGTTGTAGCCTATCAATTGAGTGTTGGCAATGGCATGCAGACAAGGATTGTAAGGGGTTCTGCATTTGTTCCATATTTTCTTACACTTTATTTCAGCCTATTCTGCAATTTCTATGATTTTATCCCTATTTTATGATTATTTTCCATTTCCCTACATTTGTACTTGTTGACAGTTTTATTTTTGGAGGTGGGGTCCCTTTTGGATACTTATTCATCAAGGTGATGTCATTCCATGACTTTGATCAGCCTATCTCTCCCTTTTTCTATTTTTAGCCTACTAAGTCACTTTTAGGTCTTTCACCTGTACTGGGCATCGACAGATGGGTCCTTAGAGTTTTCTCTTTGGATTTCCCTCTGTTAGGTGCACCTGAGGTGTCTGCATTATGTAGTATAATATTAACTTTGGATTCCCATTATTAAGTGAGGCTTTGAGGTTGCCCTTACAAGGTTCCTCCTATAGAATTTCCTGTCATTCCTCATACTCCTTGTGAATGAGAGAATGGCAGTTAAACATTGGCATTGGTTAAAAGTGGAATTCAATGTGTTCAATGCAGATGGGGGGGGGAGGGGGAGGGGGGTTAGGTCAATTCATTTGAAAGCTAATGCCATAGTACTCAGGGCTGATGCCAATCTTGTCTTGCTCAGTCTCAATGCTGTTGCATTACTGATTGGGGCTGATACCATCTGCTGGTGCCCATAATGCAAGATACCCATTATCCAATTGCAGTCAGGAAATATGACAGATGCACCATACTTCCTCATCACTTGAAACCAACTCATGTTACCTGCTGATCCAGTAAGTTGACATCCTGAGTCTGTGTGGATTTTAATTACTTCATGCTATTGCAGACCTTGACAGACAGGGCATTGTTGAGCTGCCATGCTGCAGCAAAGGCCCTGCAAAACCAGCTTGGCACATCATGCAAGGATGCCAGCCATCACCACTTTACTTGGCTGAGGTTGAGAAGCTGGAACAGCAAGATATCACATTGAAGACATATGCAACTTCATAGGATAGGATGGAGGAGAAACTAAAATTACTCAAAAACTGGGTCATGGTGATTATGGCCAGAACACCATGCCATAAGAATACTGATGCTGTTGCTGATGCCAATGCTGATTCCCACTCATCCAATGACAAGGTCTATCATCAGGATTTGATATAAATTGTGAGTACTAACTACAACAAATATTTGGATCTATTCATTCTCACCCTCAGAGATGGCTGATGCTGTTAATCTTTTGTGATACACATTGAGGGCCTGATGAGTAGCAGGTATTATAAAATAGAGCACTAAATGTTGCTGCCCATTGTCACCACTGATGGGGATGTACCCATCCAGTATGCCATCTCCCTTGGTTTGCTGCTGCTTATTCATGATGGGATTGATTGATAAAAGGTTGACTTGGACAGATCAAGGTAAGTGTAGCATTGTCCTATCTTCCTTTTGATCAGTGGTAATATGACAGGGATTTTATTTGTGTGTGTTCATCAGTCATGATATTCATTGATCCATCACATGTGATCATTAGAAATTTGTTCACTCCTACTTACATCAATATCAACATTGGAATTTCTGCAGAACCAAAGCATCCCATGAATATAAATGTAACTCAGCAGCAAGTCATTGGCCTTATCACCAACATCAAGATGTCCAACCAGCAGACTGGCACATGACCACCAGGAAAAACTGATGGCTGGAAAAACCTCAATTCTAAACATCATCATGATGGCCAATAAGAGCAGTAATGAGGAGTCAGAAGATGAATACAGACAGGAAGATGAAGTTGAGTTGTCACTAAGCAACTCCAAAGATGATGGCTGGCAGCTGACCAATGTCATGCCAATGAGACCCCAGCATGGCAATCAGAGGGAGCCCCTTGCACACATTGCATCCAGATGGGCCAAGTTTGTTATGAGCAAGTGAATGGGAAAATAGCTTATTTTGATTGTGGCAGGCTCAAACTTCACTATGAGATAGCCAGGAAGCACCTACTTTTGAGGCCACAGAAAGGAAATGGGGAGAGCAAAGGGAAAGGGAAGAAGCATCCTTACTCCCCAAAGATTATCTCTAATTTAAGTGGAGAGCCTGAAAATATGACAAAGATCAGCCAAGTTGAGTAAGCACCAGAAGTTAATTTGAGAAGAGAAAGAAAAATGGAATGGTAAGTTGTAATCATTTGTTATTTGTGGTATTCTCTGATCAAGCCATGATAGCAAATCCCAACAATGACATCAAGAGGGCTGATGCTGATGCTGATGCCAGTGTAACAAAAACCAATGCTGATTTTGCTACCGGTGCCAGTACTAGTGCCACTGCCTGGCCCTGGGCTGATCACAAGGTCTTTCCTGACATGTGACTGGAACAGTTAAAACTGATATGTATGAGCAATCATGCTGGGTGGGAGAGATAATCTCAGATTTCTTGGGTTGCCTTGCTCAGCTTGAAGACACCTTCAACATGATTTCCAAGAGATTGCACAACTTGGAATTGTACTTTGGTTTGCACACTGGCAGCCTACAACCAATCAAAATTGTTAGGAAACATGCAAGGATTGGCCATGGTAGGATCAGCAGCAGTAGGATTGGCAGAAATACAATTGGCAACAGTGCAATCAGCAGACATAGAATTGGCAGTGGTAGGATCATTTGGTGATTGCCAGACCCCACCTGTGAAGGATACATTTGAACAGATGATTCCCCCATCATCTCAAATCAAGACTCAGGGACAGACATCGGCCTGATGTGCCTGCAGAACAGCTGATCACCTTGCTCAGCAAGAAGCTGTCTCTATGCAGGTTGTTGGAAGAAGAAAAGTAAACTTTGTGCAGTAAATTTACTATATGTGTCTCAGTAGAAGACAAAGAATGACAATAGTAAAATTTGCAGAAGGAATTAAAGTAAGCAATGGGAGTGTGTCTCCTGCTCACTATCCTAATGATCTGAATAACCCTTCACCTGCTCAATGCATTTCCAAATGGACTTCCAACTTGTCTGGCCAAAGGAATGCCAATATTGTGCCCAATGCCATATCCATTACTGGGACCATTGGGAATAATAGCCCATATTTTTGAATGACCATTGTCAAGACATGGCATTGGTCAAGACACAGCATTGGTCAAGACATGGTGATATGACTCATACATACTGTAGCTGTGTAATTAGGTAGATAGTAGTGACAGTAGTCATATATGACAAAAAAAATCCATAGTTCAGATCCACCAGCACTTCTCCTCAGGTTGAACTTGGCATGGCCACAGCCTAGGAAGACAAATCAATGGCATCAGCCACCAGGACAACGTCAGCCCAAGGATGGTATCAGGGCTAGGCTGCCAGCAATGAGACTTTGAAAAGAAGGAAATTTTACCCCACATGTGCCATGTGCACATTAAATTCAACCTTCTTGGAATAGGCCTCCATTGCTTGGTGGGTAGCTGGAATCATAACCATTTAATCAGAAATCAATCAGACATTAAAAATGAATAAAAAACACTATTACATCACATCAACCTCCTCAACAAGAAGAGTGAAGCTAGCCCAAGGCTACCCAGCTACCAAATTTGGCATACTCAAAAAGCAGGGTTTGAGTTTCAAAATGGGAATGCCACTTTGTTTGCATATGTTGATTGTATAGGGATCAACAACATGTGATTGTTGATCTTCAGCATTTCACTCTTTTTCATATCAACATCAACCCTGCTGCTGCAGCTGCCTCATCATCCATCATGAATGTTACACATGACCAAGTACTTGGCCAGATCAGTGAGATCAAACAAGCCATCCACAATGGACTTTGGGACAGAAGTATTAAGGCCATGATGAAAAAAAGAAAATCAGCTTTTGTGAGTGGATTGGCATGCTATCAGATCAACTATGCACTTACAAATTATAGAAAACATTATTTGTCTGGCAAAGAGAGGTTCTCACAGAAGATGTGCAGGCCATCTTCTGGGTTGATGCCTTTTTGTGGGGATTTGTGGTAGCATGGTCAAAGTCAGACAGGACAGGGGACCAGAGGTTTATTGAAGGTCAATGGAAAGCAATGAAGACCTTTGACAAGAAAAGTGCATCACAGGAGCTGCATCCACATCAGCTGGACCAACCAAATTGTCAATGGCAGCAGCAATGGGAGCTGGAACAGCAATGGCCACTGGAATGCCCACAGTAGTGGGAACAAAAATGGCAGTGGGAATGGAAACAGCAGCAGCCAAGAAAGCATGGATGGCAGCGGCCAAGAAAGCAGGGATGGCAGTGGCCAAGAAATGAGGAACAACTGCAGCCAAGGCATGAGGAGCAGCAGTGGCAACACCAACACCAACAAGGATAGAAGCAGCAGTGGCACTGGCCAAGATGTGGGCCCAACCAGAAGCATCAGGATACAGAATTCCAGCCCCAGCCCAGTGTCCAATACTGCCAGCCATCACAGTGACACACAGGCTGTGAGAGGTGGAGAGTAGCAAGGGATTGCATGAGGATTTGGATGAGGAGATGGAGAGCAATGCCAGTGCCAATCCCAGGATGGAGCAGAAGTGGCACAATGCAGCAAGGGCAGCATGAGAAGCACCCCAGTGAGAGAGTTTGCGAACAACACCATGGGCACAATGTATCTGGCTTAGGCATGAGTGTTGGGAGTAGGTGAACAGAAAAACTGCATGTTACTTCTGCAGGAAAAAGAAAGTTCAATGCAATTCAGCGGGCATGGATTGAGTGCCAAGAACCAAGAAAGCAAAAGGATTGACAAAAAGAAAAGAAAAGAAGGCATGATCTTCTAGTAAAGACAGTGGAGAGAAATCATCTAGGTGGTCCCCTGCAAGACAAAAAGGAAAATCCAAAGGTGAGTTCTTCCATATCATGACACATAAACCCACTAACTAACACATATACCCATAGCTGTGGAAGAGGATATCAACATGGCTGATCCCAAGCCCGAGCTGACTACCCCCCCCTGCCCTAATGGCCAACCCCTCCCCCGTCAACTATGCCACCCTCACTGGACATCTATACCAACTGGAGGAAGACATGTATGAGCATGCACAGTGGAATAAAGAGTCATTCCAAGAGTCCCAACACCACATACAAGAACTCTAGGACACAGTTGACTTGCTTCAAAACAGGGTAAATGACATTGAAGGATACCTTGGGTTGCAGGCTGGCACACAACCCATTATGTTGTACAATGGTTACATGGCTAAGGTAGTTGATGCTGCTCCCACTCCTGGTTCCACTCCTGGTCCTGGTCCTGGTTCCACTTCTGTTCCTGTTCTTGCTTCCACTGCCAATGACAAAGATGAAGAGATGGCTGAGCCTGAGCATGGTGAAGAGGGACTGGCCATGCCTAAAGAGGTTGCGGGGGAAGCATCCTTGGCTGGTGCCCCCCATCCAAATTATTCCTGCCATGCCACAGGATTCTCAAGAAATTGTACAGCCCACAATGCTGATGGCCTCTCCTCTTCCCCTCAATGTTGCTCACTGAGCCTGAGCCTGCTGCCCTGGCATTGGCAGTTGATGTAATCACCTCACCCTGGCCATCCCCTTTCCCTGCACAGCTGTGCTAATCCCCACATAAGCTGACCCCTGGTCCATCTGGACTACCTTCCAGAAGTACCACCCCTAACCCAAGGAAGAGAGCAGCAACACCTGAGGACATAGGGGAGACAAAGCGAGGCAGAAAGGAATAGATGTTATTTAGCATGTACATAGAAGTTGGATTAATTTTTTTTTACACATTACATAGTGATTTATTCATAAATCTACTCTGCAAACTTCACTTTTATAATTCTCTGTCTCCTTCCAACAGCCTGGGTTGAAATGGCTGCCTGCTGTGCAAGGTCATCAGCTGGCCTTCAGATAGGTCATGCCTGTGCTGAGGCCGATGGATTTTGAGATGATGGTGGAGTCATCTGTTGAAATACATCTGGTGCAGAGGGTATATGATAGGCACCAGCTGCTACCAATCCTGGTGTTGCCATTGCCAATCTCACTGTTGCCATTGCTGATATTGGTGTTACTATTGCCAATCCTACTGTTGCTGTTGCTGATATTGGTGTTGTCATTGCCAATCCTACTGTTTCTATTGCTGATATTGGTGTTGCCATTGCTGATCCTACTGTTGCCATTGCTGATGCCGATGCCACTACCGATCTCAATGTTGGCCAATTCTGGGAATGTAATTATATTTTGTAGCCATCCATATTTATTGTACTAACATTTTTCATAGTCAGGTGAGTACATTGGCTTCATTCACAGGCTCAGAGAAACTGATGGAAAGAGGAATTTCTACTGGTCACATATGAAATCCAGTGAACTTTGCAGTATTTTATCTATCACAGCCAACAGTGGCAGTTAGCCTCACTGTCCGAGAATACCCTTCCTGGTCTGCTAGCCTATGCTGATCACCAGCATGCTTCATGATATGAATTAGCATTGAGGGCTGACAATGCATTTAGATCAACAAATGCTGATTATATCTCCCCTCTGTGACTGAAAAGGGCCTGTATTATGTAAACATGATTGATCTAAACATGATTATCTTGATCACCAACCATGACCAGTAAAACTATGTCAAACAAAACTCTTTTAATCTTTAACCCATTTTCTTTGCAATCAGGCCCAAAACAGCAACTCCAAATGTGGACACAAGAGATCATTTGGTATGCAGAGTCCCAATTCCATCAAGTTTTGTTGGAGTTAGACCAGGCAAACTTTGTAAAACAATGTTGGATGCAAAAAGTTCTCTATACCAAGCTTGTATGTGGTATCTTTCCTAAAGGAAGTAAGCATACATCACTGACATACGACAGATGTATGTCATGTCATGCATCAGCATCAGCACCTCCATCAGCCTTATGATGGAGGTGCCGATCCTTCTTCAGTCCTTGGCTGACAGTCTCGCCAATGTGAATTTGGACCACCTACCCCTTGGATTCCATCCATCTTGCTTGGCCTCATTGGATGATGGTGTTGCCAGTGATGGTCCTAGGCATCTGGTGGATTCATATGTATGTGATTGGTGGAGACACAATAGTGAACCAGTGATAGGTCCACTGCACACTCTAAGGTCTGGTGTTACGAGAGGGTATCGGAGGCGGAAATCAATTTCCTTCATGATTGTCTTATTGTCTTACTTCAGTATGTCCCACACTATTGTTCTTCTTTCTTATTGTCTTGTGACCGCCCACCTCTAACTACTCATCATCACAACTCCACGCTATTGTAATGATCTGCAGATGTTCTCATACTATTGTTCTTACAGTTTCTATTGTTCCTATTATTCTCATTGCACAACTCGTTTTACTTATGTATTTATGATCTTGTGCTTGTACTATTTAAACTGCGAATACAGGACCAGTCAAGCTCAGCTTGACCTGGTCACTTCTATGCCTTTACGATCTGACAGCCTAAGTCATCCTCAAGTTGTTACTTATGAGTTTTGATGATCCAGAAACACTTTATTGAAAGTTGTTGCTTGCAAGCCTTGAACTCAATTCACGAACTAAGGGCTTTGACTATAACAAAAGGTCAAGCTGATTCAAACTCTGCCAACTAACCTCAGTCCAGGCAGCACATACACTATGACAAAATTCTTATGAGAACCACCTGACCACGACCAACGAGAAGGAACATGGCAGCACCATCCACTCCCACCATCCCCACTGCACCCACTGCCCCTGCTTGTCCTGCCGAAATCAAGATGAGGGCGCTGACTGACTATTCTGGATACAGGGAGAAGACAATGCTCTTTCTTCTAGAATGCAGGGCATATGTTGATGCCAACACTGCCGCATTTCCAGACGATCGCCACAAAATCTTGTTCATGCTTTCTTATATGAATGGAGGGACAGCAGGGCCATGGAAGCAGGCCTATCTAGAGGAGAGATATATTGAGTTGAAACCCTGGGACACATTCCAAAAATTTATCGCGAAAGTATGCGCAGCATTCTTGCCGATCGACGATGCGGGGAATGTGTGAACACAGCTCAGGGCACTCTCTTAGGGGGGAAAGGGAGTAGATGAGTATATTGCTCAGTTCAAAACTCTTGCTTATCACACTAAAATCAAAGAAGATGCCGCCCTGATCGAGTATTTCGTTGATGGACTCAACAACTGAGTCCTCGACAAAGTCTTTGGCATGGAGAATCCACCTGACATGATCGAGGGGTGGTACACCCATGCGGCAAGGGCAGAAGGGCACCTAAGGAGGGCCAAAGCGATTAAGGAAAGGACATACAGTAAGACAGGAGGAGGAGGAGCGGGAAGCTCTTCAAAAGATCCTAATGCCATGGAAATAGATGCGACATGCCTCTCTTATGCAGAGAGGCTCGAACATATCAAGAAAGGGAAGTGCTTTATATGTCACAAAGCAGGACACAGGTCTAGCGACCACAGGGAAGGAAAAGAGCCGCCTGTAAAGGAAGAAAAGAAAGTCGAGACAAAGAAGACACCTCATGACCACTATATGAAAATCTGAGCTCTTATCAACGAGCTGGAGGAGAAAGAAAAGGAGGAAGTATTAGACCTCATGGTTGCAGAGGGTTTTTAAAATGGCGGCCTGCATCGGCAGCAGAGCCCACCAGAGTCATTGTCTCTACTGTACTAGTAGCAATCGTAAGCCACCAATCTATGCGTATTCTGGTTCACTACTTGCTAGGAGACAAAAAAGCCGAAGTTCCCACCCTGATCGACTCAGGAGCAGGAGAAACATTCATTGACCATTGAGTCATCGAAAAACTCGGGCTAAAGAAAATCCCACTCATCAGAAAAATTCTCACCAAAAATGTCGATGGGACTTTTAACAAGAATGGAACAATCTCACACTACATCCACATCGACATGGAGATCGGAGGGAAGGAAGAGAGAATCAGAATGCTGATAACGGGGCTGGGAAAGGAAAGGATGATCCTGGGGTATTCCTGGCTCCAGAGATGCAACCCCATCATTGATTGGGAGAAGAGAACCCTTACTGATAGGCAGACTGAAAAATTCCTCATGAAGAAGATCTGGACCATGATCGAGTGGACGTGCACTACTTTTGGTAAGCAAAGTCCCACTATAGATGACAAGGGGCCGCTTGTACCGAGAGTAACGTTGAGCCCAACTCTCGGGAGGCTACCTATAAGGAGTGCTGGGGAGACCTTCAGGGAAACCCACCTCGCTGCTGCCGAGCACGTGAAGAGTAGGCTCAGGATGGTTCATCTCGCAACAGAACTTTGCACCAGAGATGAACCCGACCATGATGGATCAAACCTGGCAATGGACACAGCAACAGACATCCATCCCGAGATCGATCTAAAGATCCCTGTATTAGATGCCACAGGCATCAACACAGAGGATGATCATGATGGAACGGACGCACTTTTCACCTACATTTGGGGAGAACCCATGATAGGAATATTCAGGGCTGAGGAGTCACCCCTCACCATTGAAAATGACTACATGCCACCGAATTACCAAAGCTCCAACAAATCTCATGTCTCACCCGATCTTGGCTAACCAGCAGAATCGCTTACTCAAACACAACTTACATCCGAGCAAAGACCTCCGTCTCGCAAAGGCTTGCTCACGAGGGAGAGGGTAACAAGGAGACACAGTCGCTCGACGATTTACTCCCAGATAAATATAAGGAGTACCGAAGCGTGTTTGAAAAAGCAGCATCAGAAAGATTCCCCAAGTCGAGACCGTGGGACCACACAATCAAACTCAAACTGGATTTTATCCCAAAGGACTGTAAGGTCTACCCCATTACCCCAGCAGAACAGAAGAAATTGGATGAGTTCATCGATGAGAATCTGAGAAAGGGGTATATCATCCCATCTAAATCACCTATGGCATCCCTGTTCTTCTTCGTTGTGAAAAAGAACTCTGATGCACTCCGGCCCTGCCAAGACTACCAGTATCTAAATGAAGGAACCATCAAGAACTATTATCCCCTTCCATTGATCGATGATCTTCTCAATAAGCTGAAAGGGGCAATATGGTTCACAAAATTAGACATCAGATGGGGATACCATAATGTCAGGATCAAAGAGGGAGATGAGTGGAAGGCGGCATTCAAAACCAACAAGGGGCTGTTCGAGCCCAAGGTCTGTTCTTTGGTCTCTGTAACTCCCTGGCGACTTTCCAGGCGATGATGAATGACATCTTCCGAGACTTGCTGAACAAAGAATGGCTGGTGATCTACATGGATGACATCTTAATCTTCTTGAAAGACAGAAAAGAACACGAGGAGAGAACGAAGAGGGTCCTGGCAAGGCTGAGGGAAAACGACCTCTACCTGAAACCTGAAAAGTCTAAGTTCAACGTACAAGAGGTCGAATTTCTTGGGCTAATTCTGCGACCAAACCAACTAGCCATGGACCCAACTAAACTGAGTGGGATCAAGGACTGGCCACCCCTGACAAATGTCAAAGGAGTTAGATCATTCCTGGGTTTTGGGAATTTCTATCAAAGATTCATCAGCAACTTCACCATGATCATGAAGCCACTTAACGACCTGATGAGGAAAAATCAACCTTTCAATTGGACAGATGAATGCCAGAGTGCATTTGACACACTAAAATGGAAATTCTCCAAGGCACCAGTGTTGCTAATGCCAAACACTGAAAAGCCATTTGTAATTGAAAGCAATGCTTCTAAGTATGCAATGGGGGCTGTCCTAAAACAAACAGACACAAATGGAGACTGGCACCCCTGTGGTTATATTTCCCACTCCCTGACGGTGACCGAATGGAACTATGAGATCTACGATTGGGAGCTACTTGGAATAATACGAGCCCTGGAGACCTGGAGACACTACCTCCAGGGATCCGAACACCTGACTACAATCCTATCAAATCATAAAAATCTCATGTACTTTAGAACTGCATGGAAACTGAGCAGATGACAGGCTAGATGGAGCCTCTTTCTGTCACAGTTCAACCTTCAACTAGTACACGTGCCAGGAAAGATGATGATACAGTCTGACGTGCTATCGCGATGAGGAGATCACATACCTGAAGTCAACGATGACAACGATGACATCACACTGTTAAAAGATGAGATCTTTGCACAAATGATCGACACCAAATTGAAGGACATACTGGCAGAAAGTTTGATGCACGATGACCTACTAAAAGAGATAGTAAGGGCCATCAAAGAAGGAGGAACACCACCAATCAAGTTGGCAGTAGAATACTGGAGAATGGAGAGTGATGGGACAGTCTTTTTTAAAGACCGATGTTATGTCCCAGACGACAAGAAATTGCAAAGGAAAATTGTGGAGAAATACCACGATAATATACTTACAGGTTACCCTGGCCAATTCCAAACTCTCGAACTGGTACGAAGAGACTACTGGTGGCCAGGAATGACAATCTTCATCTAGAACTATGTTGACGGGTGTGCCACATGTCAACAAATGAAGGTAAACACACACCCAACAACACCGCCACTACTACCTATCAGGTCGGAAGCTACATGACCATTTGCACTAGTCACGATGGATTTCATCACAGATCTACCAATAAACAATGGATGTGACACCATCGTGGTCGTGGTAGACCATGGTCTTACTAAGGGGGTGATTTTCATTTCTTGCAACAAGACCATCGACGCATTGGGAGTGGCAGACCTCTATCTGCACAATGTGTTCAGGAGATTCAGCCTCCCTAACAGAATCATATCTGATTGCGATCCAAGATTCGCCTCCAATGCATTCTGGGAATTGGGAAGGCTCCTGGGAATAAAATTGGCCATGAGCACAGCCTACCACCCACAAACCGATGGGGAAACAGAGTGAGTCAATCAGGAGCTAGAAATCTACCTCCGAATCTTCTGTGTGAATAAACCATCACTATGGAGGGAACACCTCACTACCACCAAATTCACACACAATCAGAAACACCATTCAGTGATCAAGAACACCCCATTTTACGTGATGATGGGAACACATCCCAAAGCCATCCCCACAACTTATGAAAAAATGAATGTACCGGCTACTGAGCAGAGAATAGCTGAATTAGGAAACATATGGCGAGAGGCCCTGGCAGCCCACGAACTGTCCCGACAAGTGATGATCGGATGCAGCGGACGAGGCTTCCACCCATTCATGGTGGGAGAAAAGGTATGGCTAGACTCAAGGAGCCTGAAGTTGGGATACCCAACCAGAAAACTCACCCCGAAATGTGAGGGGCCCTTTCCTATCACCTGGGTGATCTCCTCACATGCTTATGAACTAAAACTTCCTTCACAATGGAAGGTTCACCCCATCTTCCATGCCTCTCTCCTTTCGCATTTCAAGGAGAATGAAACACACAGCCCGAATCTTCTTCCCCCACCCCCCGAGCTGATCGAGAGAGAACTCGAACACGAGGTCGAGGCTATTTTAGCCCACAAAAAGATAGGCCAAAGAACCCGATTCCTGGTGAAATGGAGAGGTTATGGCACAGTGGAAAATACCTGGGAACCAGAGACTCATTTAAAAAATGCTCCAGAAGTCCTGGGTGAATACAAGTCCACTCACAACCTATTATCATCATGAGCCGTCCCCTCCACTTTTTCATGAATGTGACACCTGACCCCGACCCCATGAGGACGTTCGAACTTATCCTCAGCTTTGTCCGAGACACTGATGGCATCCGAAATGAAGAAAGGTTGCTCTCCATAACCCGAGATCAGGCACTTCTACATGGGACCACACGTAATCTTTTTGAGACCTACCGAGCTATCTCTGCCCTTGAACGAGTATTTCAGCGCTTAACTGAAGAGGCTTACCACCTCAACATGCTCCTGCTCATGAGGAGCTTGGATGAACAGGTGCTACATGAGCAGGAGCATGTCGAGGTGGTAAGCCTCTTCGGTTGAGTCCCCACGCCTCAGCAGATATTCATTATAGAGCCCTCAGACGACAAAGAAGATGAACAATTCGAAATGCCACCAGAACGACCAACATTGCCCCCACATCCTCACGCACACCTGTCACCATCGCCCCCACTGCTATGAACACCCACGCCCTATCCAAGACCAGTCTCACCTGAATACCCACCTGCACCGCCTTGGATGCAAAATTCGGTCTGCTTCACATGCACCCGTATCGGGCATTTCTCCTCGCACTGCCCTGACTATCAATGCCTGCACTGCTGATGATGGTGCCTGGAGCACTTGGCTCTATTTTGCCCAAACAACCCTTCACATGACAATCTGCCATGTCATCACATGACTTAAACTCGATCCATCATGATCAAAAACTTGATTCTCATCATCGTCCTCAGCGCCATATTCAGTGCTGCTGTCTTCACTATGCTCATCTTTTACATTCTTATCTGGTTCAGAATCATCACTGCCCCACCCTTACCACGTAGCATCGCATTCACAACTGGCACCTCAGTACGATTCATGAGGGCAGACAACATCGAATTACCTGTGAGAGTCTATGCACACGATGCCCCCACTCCTATGACAACCAGCACTTTCACCGCGACCACTGATGAGGAACGGGTGACACCCTTCAATCCAATGAAAACAGTTAGGACTTAGTTTTGGGTGGAACTCAAAACGTTAGGAAGGGGCTGATGTTATGAGAGGGTACCAGAGGCAGAAATCAATTTCCTTCATGATTGTCTTATTGTCTTACTTGAGTACGTCCCACACTATTGTTCTTCTTTCTTATTGTCTTGTGACTGCCCACCTCTAATCACTCATCATCACAACTCCACGCTGTTGTAATGATCTGTGGACATTCTCATACTATTGTTCTTACAGTTTCTATTGTTCCTATTATTCTCATTGCACAACTCATTTTACTTATGTATTTATGATCTTGTGCTTGTACTATTTAAACTGCGAATACAGGACCAGTCAAGCTCAGCTTGACCTGGTCACTTCTACGCCTTTATGATCTGACAGCCTAAGTCATCCTCAAGTCATTACTTACAAGTTTCAATGATCCAGAAACGCTTTATTGAAAGTTGTCACTCGCAAGCCTCGAACTCGATTCACGAACTAAGGGCTTTGACTATAACATCTGGAGAAGATTCCCACTCATATTAACACATTACAACAGATGTTCCGAACCACTACGAATGCCACAAAATCGACTTTGAACATTTTTGAACTATTTCACACTATTTTGGATGACTTTGAGACATTTCAAACACTTTTGAACTATTTTGCGACACTTTGAACAACTTTGCAGCATTTTGAACAACATTGGCTGCCATATAGCTGTCTTGAAATGCTTTTGATACATGCTGCACCTATGGAACAAGCCAATTCACTGCATATTGACCACTACTGGACACGAGGAGAGATTACAAAAGAGTTAGAATGCGATAAGTGTGTTTTATGTTTCATTGATATATTAAAGCAATAGAACAAAAACTCTTACCATACTGGAACAATGTACATTTCACTTATTATCATTTTTCATTTGTTTTATGTTTTACAATACCTTTATTGCTATGCATATTGCCTCATGTTTTCCGCATGTTCTTGTTTCCTTTTTAGTAATATTTCTTCAAATTGTATAGACTTGTGTTAGTTACTTAGAACAAAAAAGATTATTAATGGGGAACAGAGCATGAGTTACCCTCTCACTTATCATCTGACTTAAGAGCTGCTCTCTTGAGTCTTATCTTCATGTTGTATCTCTAAGTTCTGTGAAATATCATGAACTTCTTTGAAACTATTGTATTTGCTCCTCATTTTATTACCCATCGCTTATTGCCATTCAAAAAACACATCAAATTTGCTAAACTCATTTCTCAATATACCTCGAACCTCTTTGAACCTCTTTGAACTTTTTTGAGCCTACTTTGAACTACTTCGCACATCTTTGAACCTATTTCGGACTCTTTTGAACACCTTTGTATGCCTATAAAAACTATTTGCAACATTTTATTATTTTGTGACACTAAACACAACATTTTGGTCTCAGCAGTGATATTTAGTACCAACTTGCACCCTTCCTCTGACTTGTGTTATACCATCCAAAGCCATTTAGTAGGTTTTGTTTGGGTTTCTGGGTTAAGTATCATCACTGGCAGGGCAAATGTTTGCCAGTGACACCCTGGATAAATGCCTCAGTAGCTATCAGCAGTATATCCCTTCCCCTGTGATCACTGGCTCACCACCAAATGATAGCCAACCAGCAGACAATGCTGCTGATGGCCAAGCTGACTGCTGTTCTTGCATCGACCTGCAGGCTCTCACTGGGGATATGTTCAATGAAGCATGTGGGATGCATGACTTGGTAGATGGCTGCAAATCATCAGCAGAGGCTGCAATGAATGCAAATGTCTGGAAAGCAGCAGGGTTTGAACAGCTTCATGAGCTAGCCCCTGCTCAAGGAGCTTCAGTCCAAACCATGGAAGTTAACAATGGCACTGCCAGCAGCAGTGGCAGTGGCATCAGCATCAAAAAACAACTGTGAACACACTGGGAGATGGTCAAGGCAATTGGCCATAAGAAGACAATCGGAACTGGTATTTGCACATGCACAGGCTGAACTTGAGCACCTGAAGGCTCTTCCTCCCTCCTCCCACAAGTGGACCTGGAATGTTGACATCACAGAGAGTGATGTTTTGGCATCTAACCTGACGCCGAAGAGCAAATATCATTCTGGGTATGCTCAGTCTCTGGCTGATGGTGCATACAATAAGAATAAGGAGTGGTCGATCACAGCAAGTCTCCCAACCTCTGTTTTTGGTGCCTCCAGTTCACCACCCACTGTAACTGGTATAGATGCTGCCCTTTATTTTTCAGATGCTGGATCTGATGATTCGTCACATTCTGCTGCCAAGCACAATGCTGATGATGAAGCTGATGATGTTGATGCTGATGCACACACCGTGCTCAGCCAGCCCACTACCTCTTATGCCACTATGTTATGGGAAGGGGAAGATGATGCATCAGAAGATGCCAATCAACCTACTGCATTTCAGGCAGCCATGGCTTGGCAGGATTATCATTCATCATCAGCATCTTCCCACACAGGTTCCCCAACTGGCTTTGATGCTGCCACCTTTTACCTTGAAGATTCTATTTCTCCCTCTTCATCTTCCCCTGCACCTCCCCTTTCAACTGCTTTCCCCACTACATCTGATGTGGCTGATATTTCCTCTCATCATCAGAGACCCATTCAGAGGCTGATTCAACCAGCCCTGATGCTGATTCTGATGAGGATAGTTTCTGAACTGGGTCCTCCAGCACCTCACAGATAGGGAACCCCACTCCTTCTCACATCACACTCCCAATCTATAGTCATGCAGACTTCAGTTATGTTGATGACACTTGGTTGCCTGGCTCTGATGATATGATGGACACTACTGACAATGATAGTAATAGATTTTCTTCATGTAGATATATGGTGCTTTAATTGGTAAACCAATAATATATACCTTTAAGGCCAATGCCCATACCAATTGCCAACCCCATCCCCAGCCCCAATACATATGCTGATGCTGATGCATGTGTCTGATGCTGTCTCATAGGTCACCGATCTGTACACCACATTCTCAATATGTCTAGTGTGGTACAGCAAGAATTGAATAGTGCATTCATTTGTTACTATAGTACATACATTTATATACATAGAGTTGTCCACCAAACCATGCATGTGCCACCAATTCATAGGTTACCATATCTATGCAATGACATGCTCAATTATCTACTAAATTGTACTGTGCTGTAATATACAGGAAGTTATCAAATAGTGCAATCCCAGCTGCCTAATGCCGATGCAGCTGCAGCTGCTTTATGCTGATGCTGATGCTGCTGACCGATGCTGATGCCTGTGTTGGCCAATTCATTGGTTACAATGTCTGTACAACAACTTACATGTTGTATTGTAATGCACTGTACTGTCCATGAAGCTATCCAATGGTTTTATACATTGGTTAGTATAGTAGGTGCATATATAGAGCATTCAACAGCATCCACTGAACCCATATGATTCAATACATTGTATACATTTGATAGACTGTATCATTCAATACATTGTAGCTTACCTATGTGTAAATAGAAAAGCAAGAACTCATCCATTTCTTCAATTGGAAAAGGCAGAGCATGGTATATCTTTGTGAGAGGGGATTTAAATGCAATTACATGAGCAACCATTTTTCTAAGGCCACTAGAAGCTACCCTGACAAAACAACAGTTGTGATGTATGTGAGCAACAAGAAGTTTCTCCATATAGTTTAGATCTGACAGCACCTTTGGAACTTCATTAAGCCAAAGGTTATTAGCTAAAGCAAATCATGGCATTTTTCCTTTCTTAATGCTCCCACGGCAGTTATCACAGACTTTGTCACACTGGTAGTCAAGAACAGGATCTTTGAACTCAAAAAGTTTTTGAGAAGAAGTCTTGCATTCAATACGAGTCACACCTGGTGCTGCCGAAATTCCAAGGATTGTCTTTATGGCTTTGAGGCAACTCAGCTGAGTGACAGGCACTAACTCACCACACTGCACATCCACATCTTTCAAGGGTCGATAGCTTTGATTCTTTGCACCATTCTCTGACTATGGTCTCACCCAATTCTTCTGTTGTTGGTAGAGGAGGAAAAATGGCTGGTGGGGTAACAGTGCTTGCTTTAGGCTTACTATGTCAAAGTTGGTAGTACTCGGCAAAACCACAGTTGCGCATATGGCACGATCATTGCTGTGCTGTTCAATGTTTGGCGCGAAGAACCTCACATATGGTGCTGTGCACTTAGTCACCACCACTTTTGGACAGCGGCGGAATCGGCGGGCGAAAAAAAAAAAAAAAAATTCAATAAATCTGAACAGCGCGACGGCCGCCGCTGGTCCCTAGTGTATGCTACAATTTGAAATAAACAATTTTTGTCTCCATTCTACATGGCCCGGCCACGGAAAGCACCCAAGGAAGCAGCTGCTCGAGCTCGGGAGGCTAAAGCTCAAAACCAGCTCTTGCTGGACCCAGAAAATGATGGTGAATCAACTGCAAGTGACACCAACACCATGGAGGAAAGTGATATTGAATGTACTGGCTGGACTGGAGGTGTCAACCATCTCCCCTCAGAATCGGAGGATGATGAAGACTGGGAGGATACGGACTGGGCGAGTGATGATTCAGATGTGATGGAAATGGGATCAGATGGGGATAATGATGAGGGCCGTGAGCTTGAGGAGCTGGAAGGACAGGACCTCGTGGATGGTTTGAGGAGATATTGGGAACTCGAGCTGGAGATGCTTGCAGAACCGACACCATATGAGTGCCTGATGGAGAAGAAGACATCGCGGGAATGGAAGAGCGCCGAAGCGAACTGAAGCATGGGGTATAATGGCTTGTCGGCTCGACGACAATGGGAAATCAACCAAAAACGGCGGGAAAAGGAGGAGAAAGACAAGATGACACGAGAAGGGTGAGTGGTAAAAATCTTCCAAGTGTTTTTGAGACCTCACCAGTGTGTTTCTGATCCAGTGATCAAGCAACGAAGTTCCAGGCATACTTCACAATGAAACCTCACACATCGACCGCAAGCCCCACAGCTGGAATGATGGAGGCACACAGTGTCATGGTTGGGACAACAGCGGGGACTGCGTTGCCAGCACAGTCGAGTTCTCGCTCTCCAGATGTTCTGGATGTGGATGATGTTTGCCGAGGGTACTTGTCAGACCTGTCAGACGACGAGCTTCAGGGTGATGAATGGAATGATTTGGACGACGACACACCTGAAGCTGAGGCTTCCGAGCCAACCATGGTCCTTCCCACTTCCTTGACCAACGTCATCCCACCACCTCAACGTAAATGACGCAAACTTGATGTTTCTGTTCGTGATGCCCGGAAGAAAGCAAAGGAAGACCATCATAAAATCCTGCGAAAAGCCTTGCAGGACATTGAAAAGCTTATCGCATCGAAACGAGCCCAGTTTGAAGCTGGTCAGAATGGCTTGCAGGCGTATCGTGCACGGTCGATCCAGAGTTGCCTGCATATGGTTATCAATAACAATCGGAACCTTGTCGACGCATCCGAGCATGCTGCTGAGAGTCAAGGCTTTGCGGCAAAATGGGGCGGGCGTATGGTGCAGCAGTGGGTTTCGGACTGGATGAAATCTCGTGAGCTGCCCAAATCCAACAGAGGCCGTCATACCAAAGTTTATTCGCTATTGGACGATCCGGAGGTGGCAACCGAGCTTCGCTCTTACTTGCGAACGAACAAATGGTCCATGAACCCACAAAAGCTCTCAGATTTCACCAAAAACAAGTTGCTGCCAGATGAGGCAAAAAAATATCTCCACCACATTGTTGAGAAAGAGATGCCGAGTGGTTTGAAGAAGTACTTGGAAGTTGAATTATTTCTGCGCATCCAGATGAAGGTTGGAAAGGGGATCTCCATCTGAACAGCACGTCGATGGCTTCACAAAGAAGGATTTTGGTACACAGCTCACAAGAAAGCACTGTATTACGATGGGCATGAGCGGGAGGATGTTGTTGAGTACCGCCAGAAGGTTTTCCTTCCCAAAATGAAGGAATTTGGATCGCGCTTGGTCAGTTATGTGGTGGGCAACGTGGCAAAGGAAGTGGATATGCAGCCTCCACCTGGCCAACGCAAACTTGTGCTTGTTGCACATGATGAAATGACTGCGCAAGCAAATGACGGGAAAACGATGTCGTGGGTGTGGCATGGGGAACAGCCGCTGAAAAAGAAGGGTGCTGGGCGAGGGCTTCATCAATCAGATGTGATTTGTTCAACTGTTGGATGGCTGAAAGAGGCAAGTCAAACCCTTGAATATGGGAAAAATTACGAGGGATATTGGAATGGAGAAATGTTTGTCAAGCAGGTTGGTCCTGATCTCAAGTTGTTGCACTGGGCCTGACTCGACAAATTTTTTGAAGCTGAAAGAGAGAATCATTCCCGCATTCGAGAAGGCCCACGGCCCATCATATCAAGCGCTCATTATGGTTGACAACTCTCAAGGCCATTCTGCATATGCAACAGATGCCTTGTTGTCGTCACGAATAAACTTACGGCCCGGTGGCAAGCAGGCAACAATGCGCAATGGCTGGTACGAGATGGAGATGGATGGCCGTCGAGTCAGCCAGGAAATGAATTTTCCACTCAATCACCCAGAATTCCCTGGCCAACCGAAGGGAATGCGTCAAGTTCTGATGGAGCGTGGGTTGTGGAAGAACGGCCTCACAATGCAATGCAAGAAGAACAAAGATGGGACAGGTGGGAAATGCAAAGTGGGAGCTACTGACTGTTGCGCAAAGCGCACTCTCGACTTGCAACCTGATTTCCAGGAACAAAAGTCACTCGTCCAGGAAGTCATCGAGACTGCTGGCCACCTGTGCATCTTCCTGCCAAAATTCCACTGTGAACTCAACTTCATCGAGTTTTTCTGGGGTGCTGTCAAGAGATATCTCCGCGAAAATTGTGATTACACCTTTGCGACGTTGCAAGAAAATATGCCGAAAGCATTGGCATCGGTCTCTGTGGCGACGATCCGAAAGTGGGAACACCGAATGAAGCGATGGATGGAGGCATATGGGGATGGTCTGGGGGCAAAAGAGGCTCAAATACAGGTCAAGAAATTCAGTTCTAAGCGCTACACATCTCACAGAAGGATACCCGAACGCCTTGCGGCCTCCCTGGACGCTTGAATTGCCTTTTTTGGTAGGGGCGGCGAAATTGCCGTCCAGAAAAAAAAATATACCCGTCAATTTTGAGTATTTTGGAAATCGGTCTTAGGGATTTGTTCCTACTATCGAAATGAGCATTTTGGCTAGAGCAATAAGCAATCCGACTATTTCTCAGAGAGTAGTTTTCGTTGTTCAAAAGTGGTGGTGACTAAGCGCACAGCACCATAGTGTGGGCGAGAACTATAGACTCTCTGATCGATGGTTTCCACTCCCACATATACATCTGTACAAGTCCAAGGTCGTATTTATTGGAATAGATTACTTCAGACGCCGTCTGCCCAGAGTAGCTGCAGATTGTCCTTTTGGTCAATACACTAGTGTGCACACCGTTCTAGCCCGACCGCTCACGTCTCATTATCCGATAACATCCTCTGTACGTTCTTGTGATAACGATCATCCTGTTGATAAGCACGAACGCTCAACGCTCAACGTTCAACACTGATATTGCAGATAGTGCTTATTGACCCGCCTCCTGGATGCACTATTCAAAAATGCATAAATAATTTCGCTGTAAATTTATTCCACATCCACAGTGACATGCCCATCATTGATATAGTTTCATGCCAGCTGGAATCACAACAATAAAAACACTAAGCTATATTTGATTCCCAACCCGAAAATACTCCCTCTCTGATGGAACAGGGCCATGAAGGATATCGTCATGTTCAACCCAGTGATAACAATCCTCACCCCCATTCCAAAAGGGTTTCATCCGCCGAACTGCTTTGAGTGTTTGGACATCTTTACGTGGATGCTCTCCAAGGAAGTCACGAGAACTCAACAGGAGCGCATACGAAGCTTTGTGGGCAGTATCGATGCCGCGGTACACTGTTGGGGAGCAACCATATGCGAATATGTTGTATCTGGCGTGTCCTTCTTTGGGGTGATGTCGTTGACCATAATGAGGGATATACATCTTGGAGGGTGTTGCGTGATCTTGAGCTCCCTCGATGGGTGGAGGAGTTCGAGGTGGGTCATCGGATTTCTTTGATGACGACGAAGAGTACTTGTCTGGCTTATATTTAGTGGCAGTCTCAGCTTCCTCAAAAGGTTTGACTTGTACTCCTAACTCCATGATTAAGCTGACGTACGGCCGGTAAGAAGTAGGGATCGACCCGTGTGCGCATTTCTCCAATGCTTGCGGGAAAAAATTGAAGTCGGCTTGGTCGATAGAGTATTTAGCGATAGTACCGCTGCGTTTCCGACGCTTAAATTGAATAAGCACACCAGTCATGACATGCTCACACAGCTGTGTGTCCCACAAGAGGACAGGTAGAATGCAGTCGACGCTGCGTTCCCCGTTTCGACACATGATTGCCATGTGACGGATGAAAGCTACCCATGCAGCGGTAGAGGTTGTGCCAGTGTCGTCTGCCATTTTCCCAAAGTGTGTAAAGCAGATAAGAGCGTCTTTGAATGCCTCTCTAAACGAGATTCCTTCAACATTATCCGGGGTACTGTCAAGAACCATATTTGCACACTCCTTGCTGTACAACATTTTAATGAAGGTTATAAGATGACAGCCAGCACTGAAGTTTGGAGGAGTCTTCTTGTGGCGATCACCTTGCTCCAGCTCAACAGCGCGATGGTAGGCATCGAGGAGAAGTTGACGACCAGTAAGCTCCCCCAGTTCTCCACGGTCAAGCAAGCCAGTTTCGAGGATATTTGTCAGCGTTTCGACTGCCATGAATGGGTTTTGCGTCCTCCATATGTACAGTTGCTGGGCGGCAGCCTCGGCAAGAAGAGGCTCCGAGGGGTATCCAGACCGCAAGTACTCTCGGTGATCAGGAATAGAATATGCAAACCGCATGTGGCTCTCGACTAGACCAGCCTCTTCGATTTGCACTTTTTCACGACGAGGCTCAAAGTCCAGTGACAATTGGATGTCTAAAACTGCCATCCGTGCAGCAGATGAGAAGGTGTAATAGCTAGAGTCGATCTCGCGAGAAGCGACGAGCTTCGCGCGTGCCAATTCCAAGATTTGTGTATGGAGTCCAGATGCCTCCATCCCGGCTCCTCGTAACAACGTCCAAAATCTATCGCAACATGCCGTCAAGCATGTCGATTGAAAATATGGAACGGTGCAAGAACACTCACAATGGCCTCCCAAATTGCGCCATAAATGGAATTGTGCTAATGTCTTTGATGCTCAACTCGCCTGGTTTGACCATGAGGTCCTTGGAGCAGTCAAAGGGCGTTTCAGTAATTGGTGCGTGTGTTACGGCTTTCCCGCCGCGAATGCGAGCAGATTTGGCAAGCGCCCGTGGGGCGGCGAACTGGGCTAAGCTTGAATTAGTCGATAGGAAAATGGAAAACATCGGAAATGTCAAAAATTGGTTGAGACATGAACATAAATAGTCATAAAGCGTCTTCTCGTCGTCGTTCTTGGGTATTACCTTGGTGAGAGGGTGTGCTTCGTCGAAGTAGATTATGAGCTTGATACGGTGCGACCCAACCCAGCGGTCCAGCTTGCGAATGAGCTGTCCGAGTGCGACTCTTGCTGATTCTGCCGCAGCAAACTCAATAACCGTCTTCACATCGTGATAAGTGTCATCGGAATCCTCGGAGCCTTCGGGCTTCGATCGACGTTTCGCAAGTAAGTCTTCATGTCTCTTGTTGATTTCAGGAAGTATCTGCCAGTGCAATGACTAAGTGTGATATTTTTTGTGCCCTCTTCATAGACACACACCTGAATGGACTCAGTCGCACCATCAATCACCGCTTTGTATAATCCTGTGCGTATGCCTTGTAGGTGACGTGACCACCAGTTGGCCAACTCCTCAGCGGTTCTAATTTGCTTCTTCCTCAAATCTCCTAAGCATTTCTCCAGCTCGCCACTAACTTTCGTGAACAGACTACCGAAAAACTTTAGATAATTGGTTTTCAGATCGTGCTGATCATTCGATAGAGAGGCTGTGACGAGGTAGTCACGGACAGCATCGTCAGGGATGGGGAAGGCCAAGTCTGCGTTCGTACATCAAAAGCGCCCAAGGAATTCGAAAAACAAAAAAAGGACCTTGATTGTCGCCCTTTTCTCGTAGATTAAACGGAATGGTGAAGACCAGGTTCGCTTGCTCGTGGACCATGCGAGATTTTCCCGTACCGGAGCTCTGAACGATGGCAATTTGGTTAGAATAAGCCTTTTCTGTTTGTGGGAGTGCGTTGATATTGGCGAACAGGAGCTGATGATTATTTCCCAAGTAACTATCACGCCAAGCGGAGCGCAGAGCTTCGAAAATAGGGTTGGCTAAGCAAAACAAGAGTCAGAATAAATAAACACCTTTGTCTAGAGAATCGGTCGGCCGTCAATGGATTACCAAAACAGATGCATCAGTTACGCACTGGTAAGTTCTACATCCTCGTTAGGAAGTAGATGGCCCCTTTTTGCTACAACCCAGCTGTCGTCACCGATCCCAATTACAACAGCGCAGAGAGCGACCTACAAAATTCTCGCACCACAGGCCAGAGGATTGCTTCAATGACGATTAAGGACTTGAAAACAGGTTGCGTAGCAAACAAAACGCACCTAACCTCCGAACTTCTTTGAATGATCCGTCTTTCCATGCTTTCTGTAGCACCGCATTGATGGACGATTGGCGCGTCAGCAGCTCCTCCGCTTCACTCTGCGAAAGAGTGACGAGTCTCTTGTCTTCAAGAGTAATGTTAGAAAGCAGGGCAGGCAAATCGGGCTGCTCATTATGTCTCCTATAAAGGCTGAATGCCTTCATAATCGCCGCATCGAGGGGCTTGTGATCGTCATCAGTGAATAGATCGCGCTCGCGCGATATTTGAGTCAGTGTAGGAGTCAAATCTCGAGATATGGCCTCATGCTTCGTGTTTAAATCGCCCACAGACAAATGAGAGAAGCCTTCAGATAAAGAACTCGTCGGGTCCATGGTGGCACTGAGGGAGGTTCACCGTCATGTGATAAGCGCGTTTAATAACGTCATGTGACCTGCCGCGTGCGCGTACTATGCGGCTGGTAAACTCGGCGCGTTACTCATGTTTGTGGCACGATACTGGTAACCAGTACCGATACTCGGCAGCTTCGGCACTAATGTAATCTGAAAAGGAAGTACCTTCCCGCGCACTTATCCAAGGTATTGACAACATTTCTGTACCCTCTACCTTCCACATCTCCTGGACTATTAAAGTACTACTTGTATATGACTCTAGCATGCCTATCTCACATATTCCTTATTGTATGGTCCCAAATCCCCTCATTCCATAGGTAAGTTCAAAATACATGTTTTTTGTACACACTTACATCCTGCCAACATACAGTGCTTCTGTGGTTTTCAACTTGTCGTTAAACCGATGCTTGGAGGCCTGTACTACCCCCTAAACATCCTCCGAATATTTTATGCACCTGGTAAGCCCTTCAACAAATTTCTACAGTAGGCTGTTGAGTAGGTGGTGCCCTACCCTCTACACATTGTCTAGCCTATTCTACTGATGTCCTGCATGTTCTCTACAGTTATGGTGGTCCCCCAATACAGTGGATGTGACAGGCTCTAGCCCATGTGTTGTGCTTCATCCTCTCATATAACATTGGTGACTAAGGTATTAATTTTGCCCCTGATATATGACCTCCAGGAGCACAAATAATTCTTACTGATGAATTTCCAGTGGTCATTACACCATTCCACTGCCCAGGACACTAACTGGATGCCCTGTCTCCCCTTTACAGAAAACCTGGTATGCCCCTCACTCCCTCCCCCTCCCCTGGCCTCAATAACCTTATCCCCACTGAGGGTGGATTAAACTCCCTTTATTGGTGCATGTACCAAGGTGTAGATGGGTCTTTTTGTGGTGGAACATGTTACTCCTCCTCCCCTGTCTGTAGGTTCACTTTTTTCACTTCTCCTAGCTCTCTCCCTCCTGTTACATTGCATGAGACGTCATTTGGCTATGCAATCATTCTGGGGTACCCTGCTTGGTCCCCCACTGAGCAGGATACCATTCAAGTACACCACATCCTGTGAATGGCTCTATTACATTACAGCAATGATGTGTGTACAGTATAACTGAATAATGGAAAATAAAGCAAAAGAAAAGGTTGGGAAACAAGGGAATTAGTGAACTCATCATCAGAAAGAGTGGGCACAAAAGTTTGATGAGATTCAAGACCATGGGAGACAGCACTGGAAAATTGTGATGGGTGTTCTGGTTCTGGGCCTCTCTCGATAATCGGCAACCAATATCTAAGCGAGTATCAGGATGTGCTTGACCAAAAAAGTCAAATCTCTCAGAAAAGGTAACATCCCTGTGGCAGAATAAGCTAGTAGCGGTGGTGGAAATGGTTGACATTTCCACACCTCTTATGGTAAAATACAGAAAAAAACCTGTGAAATGCCAGTATGTGTCTCACACATGTAGTCAGGGCTTCAGCGGTTCTCCTGACAAGTGACACTGAGTTGGTGAGTTTCCCTTTCTCCCTTCTTTCTTTTTTTGATTTTTGATTTATTTTGATTTAATTTGTAATTTGTTTGCCACAAACATCAGTATTGGGTTGTAAATTCCCAGTAAATTACTTGAATTATGAGTGCTCATACCTCGGACTCATTCTTTTAACCTGACCTTCCAGCAAAAAGTTAAGAGAGGCAGCTGCTCAGCAGAAATTGGAGTTTGAAATCTGCCTAGAGACATGGTTACATTTTGAAGTCAGCCCTATAGAATATTTGAAACCCAGCAGGCTTTACTGCCATGTGGATTTTGGATGAAAAAGGTAATTGTCACATTTGGTCACAAACAACTTCTTTGCATGCCTCGTAAACAACAGCTATCACAATGCTAGGGAATAACAGGGATACCATATTACTGTCATTTGAAATCTGTAAGTTTTTTGTTCATGTTTTATCATACTAACTAATTGTTTTGCTTCCCCTTTTAGTGCAAATATGTTATGATGCCATTAAAAACAGGCATCCAAGCACCTGATGAAAGATGGAGAAAGAGTCCTCAATGCATTTTATTTTATTTTGGTTTCTTGTTTTTATGAACTAACTAACTCCATTCCTTTACTTTTTAGGATCTAAACTAGTAGTAATGACAGATGCCAACATGAGACAATCCACATGAACAATTTTGGATGTGATGTGGCAAAATAATGACTGGGTCATTTGGGGCTGCAGTAAGATTTTTCTTATTATGAATAATTAACTAATCTCTTTTCTTTACTTTTTAGGTTAAATGACCACTTGGGAGTGAAGGATGGAGAAGAAAGAGGAAGAACAGTGGAATGAGCAGTTTGGGAGATAAAACACAGCCAGAGAGACCATGTCGCACCATAGACATAGCTGCACAAGGTCTGAATTGACAAAGGTGTACAGATTGAATGAACAGCCAATGTAACAGCGACTTGATGATGACCGCTGATGATACTCGACCTGGAAACCTAACAAAAACCTGTTAAAAGGCTTAAGAAGTATAACACAGGCTAGAGGAAGGGTGCAAGTTGGTGCTAGATATCACCGCTGTCATCCAAACATTGCTTTTAGTAAGGCAAAATGTTAATGGATGGTGCAAATAGTTTGTGAGAGCATACAAAGTTGTTTGAATGAGGTTCAAAATAGGTTTGAAGACATGCAAAATAGTTTGAATAAGGTTTGAAGATGTGCAAAGTAGTTCGAAAAGGTTTGAAATAGTTTTGAAGAGAGTTGAAGGTGTCAGACTGGTGCCGAGGAGTGAATATAGCAAATAAGGAAGATTTGTCGAGAGGCGATAGGTGATGTGCAATAAAACAAGGAGTGAATACAATAGTTCGAAGAAGTTCATGATATTTCACAGAACTTTGAGATACAATGCGAGGCTAAGACTTAAGAGAAGTGGTCTTAAATCTGATGATAGTGGAGAGGGTAACTTATTCTCTGTTCCCCTTGTGCTTCTCTGTCATTCTAAGTAACTAATACAAGTCTATATACAAATTGAAGAGATAGTACTAAAAAGGGAAATAAAACATGTGTAAAACATGAGGCAATATATCCAACAATGAGGACTTTGTAGATCATAAAACAAATGATAATTAAAACATACAGTGTTTCCATATAGTAAAAGTACTTATCTTTTGCTTCAATATATCATTGAAACATCTAAGCACTATTATCGTGTCTCAAGTCTCTCCTAGTCTCTCCTCATCTCTGGTGGTACTCAATTTGCGACGAAATGGTTCATTTCAGTTGTGCAGCATGTATCAAAAAGGTTTCAGGACAACTATATGGCAGCTGATGTCATTCGAAGTGGTGCAAAGTTATTCAAAAGCATTTGAAGTGTCGCTAAATTGTTCAAAATTGTTCAAAATCATGCAAAGTTGTTTGAAAAGTGTTCAAAGTTGATTTCGTGGCATTCATAGCAATTTGGAGTGCATGTTGTAATGTGTTGATATGATTGGAACCCTTCTCCAGACTTTAGAGTGCACAGTGGACCTATCATCCTCCCCCTGACTGAAATACTGACTGTCCCAGTCAGTCAATCGACATCACATGTGAAATGCATGATCATGTTGAAAGCTTAGCAAGGTTTGAAATATTTCTCATTCTTTCACATCAGCTCCTACATCATTGAATACTAGCTTCTCTCATGTCTCTCTTGGTTGAACTCAATGCCGAAGTTCTTGAATACACGAAATCAATGTCTGAGCATGGCATTGCCGAGGAATCAGATTTTGAACTGTGGGGAAAGGGTTTTTGTGCAAAAATGGTACATCTCTCGCTGATCTGTTTATGGTCAAAATGCTAAAACATTTTGGGTAGGCAGAATATGATGAGCTTGCTGAAGATCTAGGCAAGGAGTGCGACACGGCCATCCAAAAGGTCATTGATGAAGTTTTCGAAATTTTTAATCCCATGGCTTGATGTGAATGGATTTCATGGGGTGGGGAGCTGTTATTCATGGATTTGGCTGAGGAGATAGAATGCAAAAGAAGGGAGGAGGAAGAAAAGCAGGTTAGAGAGGAGCAGGAGGAGGCAAAGAGGGCAGAAATCAAGGGTTGGAGGAGGGCATTGGCAGATGCTCAAAACACAGCTCTTGCTGCATTTTGTGTAAAGATGATTTCGAAGGAGGACTTGAAAATGCAGAATGCGAAGTTTGAGGCTGAATTAAAGGCATTTGAGAGGGTGGAGGGAGGTGATGACAATAAAAATGAGGATGAAGACGAGCTGCCCATAGTGAGGGTGGCAAAGTAAAAGGTGGTCGAGGTTGAGAGCGAAGAGGATGAGGAAGAGGAGGTCGAGGGGGTAGAGGCTGCAAAGCAAGCATGAGTCAAAATGAGTGAGTTGCTCGATTTCAAAGGTCCAGTAAGTGTTTTCTCTTGTGTTCGAAAATTTTTTGTGCTGCTAATTACTTTTGTAGTGTGAGCAGTGTGCTGGGTTCAAGTCCCAGCCATGGTGTGTTGATAGGGAGGGCACTGCAAAGTGTTCAAAGTGCACCCAGGAGGCACAAGGCTATTACTGGGTGGAGTTGTCAAGGCGAGGCCTTCAAAAAGGCAAAGCAAAAAATTTGTGGGTGCGAAATGAGATTTGCACCCCAGACAAGGTACAAAAAATATTTGAAATTGTTTTTAATAGCTTACTAACTGGTTCTCAAACTTTGTGGTGCATCAAATTTGCATCGTTGGCCCTTTCGAAGATGGCAAGCAAGTTGTGGGGCCTTCGAAGCCATCAAAAGAAAAGATGAAGTCATTGAAGGGGAAGGGAATGGCAAAGGCGATGGAGTCACAGGGGTTCAAAGGAAATGAGGATGACTGGGTGGTGCACCATGGTTTGATTGCTGCAAAATTGGTGCAGAAAAAGGTAGAGATGGAAATATTGGGGAGGAGGGCGCAGCATGCAATGCATAACACTGAAGTGAATTAATTGGAAAGAGTGCATGGGACCTAGAGCACACCAAAAATAGAGCATCACACTGGAACAGTTGGGTATTGGGCTATAGCATGCACAAATCTTATTGGCTAAGGCAGCAGCATAGTGCAGTCAGGTTTAGATGGGGCAATGGATGCGCTTGTGGGTAGCACATGGCACTTTCTATTTTTATACTTTATTTTACTGTTTTTATCACATAAGCCATTTGTACATAGTAGGCAGACAGATAGAGAATCCACAGGATCTTCCCCCCCCTCATAGTTCATAGCTCAGTCAGCATTGCACATAGTCTGTGCACCAGCATCCTGTCTGTGCACCAGCATCCTGTCTGTGCACCAGCATCCTGTCTGTGCACCTTTGTAGTGTGCCCTTCATATAACCACATTTGCATATCATTTGCATCCCCTTGTTGTATTGCTGCATTTCATCTCTGCATTGCATCCTTTGTCTTCATTTGTGCACTCTTGTAGTGCACCCTTTGTATAGCTGCATTTGCACACTGTTTGCACATTTTATTGTATAGCCGCATTTTGCACACCATTTGTGCATTTTTCTGCCCATTGCGCTTGCATCCTGTTTGTGCCCCTAACCTGTGTGCCACCCTTGCAATGCATCCCAGTGCTGTCCTTGTCCCACTACACCTCCCACTTTAATCTCCCTCGTCGTTGTGCATTTTTGCACTCCAATTGCATATTTTTCCACACTGCATGTTTTCTTTGCATTGCACACTTTTTTGCTGTTGTGCATACCTTCCTTTTTGCACACACAACTAGTGTGCACCTCGAGAACCACTGTACCAGCCTCTTTGTAGTTCCTGCACCCCAAAGGACAATCTGAGGCCCTCTGATTGAACTTTTTCACCCTGAGCATGCCTACAGTTGTGGGTTTAGTGTTCATCCCTTCTGTTGAGACTCTGCATTGAGTACCAACTGAACACATCAACATGATGGGGTTTTGATGGATTTGATGTGAGGGGTTATTAATAGATGGCTGAAATAAACTTTTCACACCACTATTGTGGATGGAATACCTAAGAGAACTCAACTGCTGTTCCCTAGGTGTATATTTAAGGTTTATATACTATGTTACATATATTGTACTATGTTGTTACCAACATGTGCATACATGCACATACATATTGATGCATGTGAATATAAAATTCCCACACTAACAAATGTAGTGTTCTTGGGCATTTGGTAGCATAATTTGATGTGATAAAATAAAATAAAATAGAATATTATTATGTAATATGACTGTTTTCTAACATTACCCCCTTTTATGCCTCAACTTCCAGGTGAGAAAATATCGTATCTGTCCCCTCTGTGAAATTTTGGTAGGGCCAGAAATTCATCCCCTCATACACTATTCTAGCAATGCGACACAGAGCATTTGGATTAATTCTAAAAAATTGGGTGATTACATTACATGCTTGCTTACAATTTTCTTCAGGTTCCCATGAGTTATTTTTATCAGTGTAGTCCTTCCACTTGATTAAGAACTCCAATCTATTTCATTGAAGACGTGAGTCTAAAACCTCTTCCACTACATATTCTGGAGCACCTTCTACCATTACTAGAGGTTGTGGAGTAGTTTGTTGACTAGGAATAGTGGGTGGGCAGTAAGGGTGTAAGCAGGAAATGTTAATTTTAGGATCAATCTTAAATGATTGAGGTAATTTTAGCACTACTGCATTGGGCAAAATTATTTTAGAAATTGCATATGGGCCAACTTGCTTCTCCATGAGTTTTCTTGAAGATTGTGGAATATTTAGATCCTTGGTACTTAGCCATACCAAGTCACCAACTTTGTACTCTGGAGCAACGGCTTGAGTACAATCTGTGTGTCACATCATATCATCATGTGCTTTCATCAATGCTGCCTCTGCTTCCTCCTGCACCTTTTGCATCTTAGATACGAAGTCTTCCACTGACTGTACCTTGATTTCCCTTTGAGGTTCTATTCCCATTCAAGGATGATACCCATTATTAGCAAAGAAGGGTGACATGCAAGTGGCCAAATGGAATTTATCATTGTGAGAAAATTTAGCAATTGCCAACTATTTGGGCCAGTCAGTTTGTTGGTGGTTGACAAAAATATGCATAGGTACTGCTCCAACTCCTGATTCATTCTCTCTGTCTGCCCATCAGTTTGTGGGTGATATGCCATAGATAACTTGGTTTGAATTCCCAATATGTTGTTTAACTCTTGCATAAATGCAGAAGCAAATTGTGATCCATGATCAGAGATAACCATATCAGGTAATCCATGTAACTGCCATACCTGATTTAGATAGAGGTGCACCAAGCCCAGCGATGAGGTTTCTGCAGTAGTAGGAATAATATGGACTTCCTTTGTGAAGCAGTCGCATACTACAAATATTGCATCATATCCCTGAGCTTTGGGTAATCCTGTAATAAAGTCCACAGATATGTATATCTTGCCATGGTGCTTTAGGTATAGGGTTTGGCATTAATTTCTCTACAGGTTTTTCTGGAAATCTCTTCCCCCTCATGCATGTATCACATCCATCCACATACCCCAACACATATTTCAAAATTCTGGGCCACCAATAATTTCTCATCACCAATTCCAATGTCTTCCATCTTCCTGGATGTCCAGCAGCTGGCATATTATGATGTAACCGAATGATCTCCCTTCATAAATCTTGATCTTTTGGTACATATACTTTTTCTGAACAACACTAACCCTTGTTCCTCAATCCATTTATCTCCTTTAATATTACCTTTCTTCTCTCCCTTCAGAGCTTTCATGGCTTCCACTACTTCATCTTCCATCTCTGAACATTGTCTAATTTTAGACAACATTTCTGTTTCTGAGCTATCCACCAATAGATGCCCTTGATGCATAGCACAAATGCAAAAGTATTCAGGTTTGAGTAGGGTAATATTTTTATTGTCCTCCTCCATCCCCCTTTTGTGATTGGTACATCTGGATAATGCATCTGCTTTCCTCATCAAGCTTCTCACTTTGTGGACTAAGAGAAAATTAAAACATGATAGAAATAATGTTCAATGTGCTTGCCAATGGTTAAGCTTTTTAGCAGACATGAAATACTCCAGATTTTGATGATCTGTCTAGATTTTGATCTGATATCTACATCCTTCCAAATAATGTCTCCATGCTCCCGATGCTCATATTATTTCCAACATCTCTTTGTCATGCACATCATAATTCTTTCCACATTATTCAACCCTCGGGACAAATATGCACAAGGATGCCATTTGTCATCTTCACATAGCATTGATAATACTGCTCCAGTAGCAAAGTCGGATGCATCTGATTCCACTCATAAGGGACATGTGAAATTTACTGGGGCCTTACTGGGCTTACATTGCAAAACCCTGATGTGTATTCACCTTACACAGCTCCCAGTGTACCCATTCCCCAGTAACCACCTAGCATGCCAGCAGCCAAAGCAGAGGACATTACAGTTTTATTTGAGTGCATGACACAGATGATAGTTACCACATTGAGTACATTGTGCAGAGATGGTAGAAGCAGGGCACCTCATGCAAATAATGATACATGCAATAGCTGTGGTCAAACTGAGCATTATATTTCTGAATGTGCTTCAGTTGAATGCTTTATTAGTGAGGGCAAGTATAGGTGAAACACAGAAGGGCACATCATACTGCCAGGTGGTGCCTTCATGCCACATTCTATACCGGGCAGGTTTTTAGGTGAGCACATTGAGGAATGGCATAAGTGCAACCCAGATCAGATTGCCACAGGTCAACTTTCATCGAATACCAATTCACAGCTCATTTACAATATCATGCCTTGACCAGCACCAGTGGCACCTCTACAGTTGACTTACATTGCCACCTCAACACCCTCTCTAGATTATATGCAAAGCACATCGAATGTGCATTTAATGAAAAAAGAGTGCATCAAGGTGCTTGAGCAAGAGCTTATGGCACTTTGAAAGAAACCAGTTTTTGATGGCATTGAAATTCTGCAGTGTGCATCATGCAATGCATCAAATCAAGAGAGCGCACCTGCTGTGACCACAGAAATTGCACCAGCCAACAATATTGAGCCACCAGTTTCACAATCTACTGTGAGCACAAATGAAGCAGTTGATGACATGCCCATACACCCCTATTCCAATATTCCTGAAGCACATTTCATTCCTACAGTGGCAGATAAACCAGAATCTCAAGTTAATGTTTCTAAAGGCAAGGAGCCATCATATCACACAATTGTTCTTATCCAGAACCTGCAGATTGTTGATGACATATATGTGCATGCCATGAAGGCACCTTCTGTTACTATTTTGGATGAGAAGCTTCTTTCACTTTCACCCGATCTCAGGCAGTGCCATCAAGAACAGGTTATGCCAAGACACATTGCTACTAACAGCGTAGAGGTGGTATCTACTAATCTTGCTAGTGTTATACCATTTGTGCACTGTGAAGCAGACATGTTTAAATCAGATAACAAGGCACTTAATGTGACACTGCCAGTTAGCGCAGTGATTGCAGCACCTCTCCCTATCATTTTACAGCATCCATTTGAACAGTATATCAACCATCTTCAGCCAGGCAAAATTTAGAAATTCCAATGTTTTGAAGGTCACAAAAGAGTTACACATGCTTTGCTCCATTGATTTATTGATTGACAACCAAGAATACTTTGAAGCTATCCTAGATCTGGGTTCACAAATTACCACAATGTCAGAATTGGTCTGCCATCATTTTGGACTACAGGATGACCTGCACATTTATTTATATATGCAATTGGCCAATGGTGAGGTAGATGAATCACTTGGGCTTGCATGCAACATTTCAGCATGCATAGGAAATATCATTATTTTGTTCAAGTGCATGTTATCTATTCACCCACTTATTAGGGCACTCTTTTGATGTGTTAACACACATGCTCCATAGTGCACAATTTTGCAAATGAAGCACAGACAATTACCATTTTCAATCTGAACACAGGTGCTATCTTCACTGTTCCAACAAAGCCTAGGGAAAACCATGCCACCTTTTTACCAGCTGCTATGACACTGCATTTTACTATTTAGGACAAGTGTCAAAAGTTCAAACACTGCTACCAAGAACAGGACTTGGGCAGGGAGAACATTAGATTTCTGGTCAGACCTGGTCATCAGTGGTCAGAGGGTTCAGGGGTTCTGGGCAGAATCCACTAGGCTGTAGCAGGCCAGGTGAAAAGGGGCTAGAGAGGACTTGACTTCAACCTGTAAGAAGTTGTGCCCTTCTCCTTGTCAGTTGTCCAATTTCAGGGTGGAGAAAGTTCAGGTTTTCAGATGGAGGTGTTGAAATTAAATCCTGATACATGCTGCATACATGAGGCCATGCATGCAGCACACACATGTTACTGCGCTTACTGCACATACATGTGGTAAACACATTCCCGAGTCATGTGACATCCTTACTATTATGTATATAAGGAGAACCTGTACTATAGTAGATATACAGTGTTCTTACCTCTGCTAAACCCTAGCTCTAAGACTAACTAAACCCCAGGTAGGTTATAAGGAATGTGTCATCTCTTCCTCTGTGCAGCGTATGTAGTCTGCTCCAACAGGAGGGCAAGGGTAGAATAAGCAGAGGTTTAGGATTAACTTTGAGGTTAAGAGGAGTGAAGAGATTAGACAGATAAGTCAAGATCAAGTCGAGGTTGGATAAGGATGGGTCAAGGCTTGATTATTGACTGAAGGTGATTAAACACAAGCATATTACAACATATAATTTGCAAACTGAGGTACAAGGCTAAACTATGGGCATTTAATTATTGAAGGCTGGAAGAATAATGGAAAATGCAGAAATTTACTAATGGGTCTTGGTACATATCCATGACCATAATTGGTAAGACTGTATTACAAATAAAGTGAGTAAGCAAATGATTACTAAGGCATGTGAGAATTGTCTGATGACTAAAAAGTGCTGTGGCCAGAGGGCCAGTGGAGACTATCAGAAAAGAGTCAGAAAGAGGTCAGGAATTATTGGAAATCTGATCAGGTGAATTGGGTCTTGACAACAAGCGACAAGAAATTTTTCACCAGGCTTCAAGGAATTGATTGTAGACCAAGGACAAGTTGCAAATATTGTAACCTTTGACTCCAATATCCAATCTTGTGACATGTCTGCTTTTGTGTTTATTCCATTTTCTGCTTCTGTTCCATTGACTTCCAACTCTATTTATTGCAATGTACCAACAATCATGCACAGGCACTTTTAAATTCTATCCACTCTGTGGTCCTTATTCCAGCCACAATTCTGAAAACCACACATGTGTGCACAACCTTTATAGATTTGGTGGTGTATGCATCACTGAAAGGCATAGTAACAAAGAAGTATAAACTCATTGCTAAGAAGGTTAAATTCATCATTGCATCTGTCCCAAATAAATTCTGCATTGAGTGCAATATTATTGGTGATCACTAGCTGCACTTTTACCAAAACTGCTATTGTTCACCCAATTGGGCACTATACAGAAGAGTGCATGCAAGCACTCCAAAAGTGACACAGCAATTTCTTACTACCAGAAGAGATGAAAGTACTGCACCACTTGATGTCTTTGCAGAATGAAGCTTTTGCATGGAGTGATGATGGGTTGAGCAGTTTCAAAACTGAATTCTTTTCCCCTGTAGAAATTCCTGTTATTCTGCATATGCCTTGGATAGAACACAACATTTCAATCCTGCCAGGCATATATGATGAAGTTTGTGCTATTATTCAGAAGAAGATCAACTCAATTGTGTTTACAAGTGCTCAAATTTGGCATACAGATCACAATGGTTTTGCACACTCAAGAAAGACAGAAAAGCACTGCACATTGTACATAGCCTCAAGCTGCTTAATCATGTTACCATCAAACACTCCAGCATCACCCCTACACCTGAGCATCTTGCAGAGCAGTTTTTAGGGCACTCTTGTGGCACTTAGATTTATATGTCAGATATGATGAGTGCTTGATTAAAGAATTATTGCACAACCTTACAACCTTCCAGATGCCTTATGGTGCTATGCACCTTGTTACATTGCCAATGGGCTGGATGATCTCAGTACCAATTTTCCACAATGATGTGTGCTATATGTATTCTGCAGCCAGAGATACTGGATTATATGGTGCTGTATATTGATGATGTACCAGACAAAAAACCTTCAACGTGCTACCTTTTACCCAATGGATTGTGTGAAGTGCTCCCTGCAAACCCTGGCATTAGGCACTTTATGTGGGAGCACTTCCAGAATGTGAACCACATAGTCCAGTGCATGAAGTACAGTGGTAAAATTTTCTCTGGAACAAAATCTATGTTGTGCACTAAGAACTTCGTTATTCTCAGTTATTACTGTATGCCAGAAGGGAGAAAACCTGAATGTAACATGGTAGACATTATCCACAATTGGGGTGCATGCCACACATTGTCAAAAGTGCACACTGATAATACTCAACCTGGAAACCCAAAAATACAAGTTAGAGGAAGGGTGCGAGGTGGTACTAAATATCACTGCTGTTACCCAAGGATGGGGGAACTAGGTTCAAAGAGTTTGAATGATATTGGATAAAGTTCAAGTGTGCATAAAGATCTGCAAAGCACTCCAAGGAAAGTTCAAGGATGTTCAAAGAAGTTCAAAGACATTGATAATGCTCAACCTGGAAACCTAACAAAAACCTGTTAAAAGGCCTAAGAAGTATAACACAGGCTAGAGGAAGGGTGCAAGTTGGTACTAAATATCACTGCTGATACCCAAAAGTTGTAGTGAGTGATGTGAAATGATGAGGCATGTTGTGAATAGTCTTTAGAGGCATACGAAGAAGTTCGAAAGAGTTTAAAATAGGTCCAAAGATATGCAAAATGGTTTGAAGAAGGTTTGAAATCGGTTCAAAGTAGTTTCAAGGAAGGTCAGAGATGTTTGAAGTGGTTCAAGGTATATTGAGGAACAAGTATAGCAAATGGGGAGTGTTTTTCAAGAGACAATAGGCAATATACAATAAGTCAAAAGTGAATACGAAAGTTTAGGGAAGTTCACAATATTTTGCAGAACTTAGAGATACAACACGAGGCTAAGACTCAAGGGAATAACTCTTAAATCGAATGATAATAGAGAGGGTAACCTCTTCTCTGTTTCCTTTGCTGTTGTTCTAAGTAACTAGTACAAGTCTATATACAATTTGAAGAGATAGTACTTAAAAAGGAAATAAAACATGTGTAGTACACGAGGCAATATATACAACAATGAGAACTTTGTAAATCATAAAACAAATGAGAAATGATAATAATTGAAACATACATTGTCCCAGTATAGTAAAAATACTTATCTTATTGCTTCAATATGTATATCATTGAAACACAAAACTGCACTAATTGCATTCTAGATCTTTTGTCATCTCTACTCATGTCTGGTGGTGCTTGATATGCGATGAAATGGCTCATTCCAATTGTGCAGCATGTATCGAAAGGGTTTTGGAACAGCTATATGGCAGCTGATATTGTTCGAAGTAGTGTGAAGTTGTTCAAAAGTGTTTGAAGTGTTGCAAAGTTGTTCAAAACTGTTTGAAATCATTCGAAGTCATCCAAAATGTTTAAAATTGTTTGAAAAGGATTCGAAATTGATTTTGTGGAGTTTGTAGCGATTCAGAGCATGCAATGAACCTATCAACATTTGAAAATGTTTGAGGATGTTTGAGGGGTTTGTAGAGAATGGGGATGGTTTCAAGGGATGCTGAGGAATGACTATAGAGAATTGGGAGGGTTTCAAAAGACAATAGATGATAGTTTTGAGAGCCTAGTGTGAAAGTTTAAAGAAGTTTGTGATAATACACTAAACTCCAGAGCTAAAATGAGAGACTTGAACTCAAAAGAGCTGCTCTTAAATCAGATGATGGATGGGAGAGGACAATTTCTTCTCTCTTCTTCTAAGTAGCTAGTACCAGCCTATATATGTTTTGAAGAGATGGTACTTAAAAGGAAATAAAACATGTGGACAACATGAGGCAAGATATAAAACAATAAAGAACTTCCCAAATCATAAAATAAATGAGAGATGATGAGAAGGGAAAAGTATAGAGTTACAATGTATCAAAAGTACTTGTTCTATTGTTCCAATATATCATGGAAATGTTGAAGCACCACAATCACATCCTAGAAGCCCTTTGTTGTATCTCCTTGTATGCAGTGGTGCTCAATATGCAATGCACTAACTCATGCAAGGTGTGCTGCATGTATCTGAAGGGTGGTGCAATAGGCATAGGGCAGCTGAAGTCATTTGAACTCACTTAAAGTGTTGCAAAGTCATTCAAAGTCATTCAAAGTTGTTTGAAATAATTTGAAATCATTTCAGAGTGGTTTCGTAGGGTTCATAGGGGTTGGAAGCATGTGTCATGATGTGTTAATGCATTTGGAAGTTTTGCCAGACCTTAGAGTGCAAGGTGGACCTATCAACACATTCCTTGGCACAGTTTGTCTAATACATATTTATATCCACAATTATATGCACATTAATGTGCTCATCAAGCCTACATGCAAAGACATTCCATTTGAATGGGGTTCTGAGCAGACAGCAGTGCAAGATGACATTAAGCAAGTAATATTAGATTGTCCTGTGCTAAAACTGATTAATTACACCTCAAAATTTCCTATTATCCTTACTGTTGACACTTCACAGATAGTGGTCAGCTTTTACCTTTATCAGCAAACAAGTGCAAATGCAAAAAGGTGCTTTTATAATTGGTTCAGCTTGATTATGCTAGATGACAGAGAAGTGCAGTTTTAGCCATTTTGGTGTCTGTGCTGGTGTTGGGTTTAAAAGGTCATAATTTTCCTTTTTATCTACACATGCACAGGCAGCATAATCAGTAACTA
This sequence comes from Tricholoma bakamatsutake, assembly GCA_029959215.1. Lineage (NCBI taxonomy): Eukaryota > Fungi > Basidiomycota > Agaricomycetes > Agaricales > Tricholomataceae > Tricholoma > Tricholoma bakamatsutake. Next base: position 989,127 of record CP114860.1, read on the forward strand.
TGAAGTTGTGTGATAAGAACAGCAGTCTGAGAATAACTGAAGTACAAAGGTGCTGTGCAATAAGGGCATATACAGTTCATGAGGTCCATTGTCCATCTTCAGATGTCACACAGAGTTTTACATATCTGGTAAGCATGGTATAGGACAAGGCAGTCGATGATTTCATGGCAACATCTACAATTTCAGGCTTAGGCAGCAGTCAGCAACAGAGGCTGAGTTTGTCAACTAGATCTGTATGGATGAGGACAATGTGAGCACCATTATCTAACAGCATGAATATGGTAACAGAGACATCTGTATTAGGCCTACTGATGCAGGCCTTCCACCAGAGGTGATGTTCTCAAAATGTTGCACTCACCTCTTTATTATCCTCATCTTTGGTGCCTGAACCATCTCCAAGTGCTGATGATGCTGAAGGAAAGGTTGTGGCAGTTTCATCTGCCCAGGACCTGACAGCAGTGATGGGCTGAGCTTGAGATGTTATGCAATGAGCCAGTACTGGAGTTCACACCTGTGATAGGGGCAGCTGCAGCATTGAACATAGGGTTGGATGCAGCACTGAAGGTGGGGTTCTGGGTGATGGCTGTGGCTGGCAGAAGAGTGATGTGATTGACAAGGCCAACATATATGTCTGCATCAGGGAATCCATAGGGGCAGTTTTTGGAGATGTGGCATACATTCAAGCGACAACATTTATGGAATCCATTGTTGTTATTGAGCTGGTCTCATTCTACTGAGGTGAGCACTGCCAGGCATTATACCATGCCAGCAACAGCAGCTGCAGTTTCAGCTGTCATGTTGAGCTGGATTGGTCATGCTTGCCATATAATTGGCAGGGTTGTTCAAGCCATTGTTCATGCAACTTTATGTTTACCAGTATCTTTGTACCTGTTAAACACCTCTTCTGTGATGTCACATGCACATTTCAGATCAGCGTGTCAGTTGACTTCAAGAGCCCATAGCCATAAGATGATGATTTTGTCCACCTTATTCACATTGCAGTGACATGTGAGCTCAGGGTCTAGTCCCACCTCAAGCTTTTCACTGAGTGAGGCATCTGAGAAGTGAGAGAATGTGTTGGCAAGCAGGGAGTTAAGTGATTGCATGTGTGAGAACCAGTTCCAGAATGATTGATTTTGCTTCAGCATCAAAGTGAGGATTTGGTGGTGGACAGTTGGTTTCCAGTTTTGATCAAGATAGTTTGCTCATAGCTTGGCCATAAATTCTGGGAAGGAGAGGGTCAAGAGTCAGTTGTGGTTGCCACTGATCCTGTCATGGATTCAGCTATCCCTGAAGCAATTAAGGATCTTATAGACTTGATCCCGTTCTTTGTTTTCTTTACAGTCAAAAAAATCCAGACAGCCAAGCTCAAAAGTTCTCATCAAGGTGGGGTCAATCTCACCTGCCAGGAGGATGGGTGACTTGGATTGGTGAATATGCTTAATGATGGTTAGTGTTTAAAGGTCCAGTCTATAGGACTAACAAAAGTCTGAGGACCAAACTGAACTGACACATGGTCCAGTCCATTTTTTGGTTGCAGTTGCCCAGATTTGGCACCAGCCTGGTTGCCAGTTGCCTTAATTTGAAAATACTTGAAAACCATTTAAAGACCTGTTGCAATCAGTTGCAACCAGTCTTCTCACAGTACATAAAATATTACAGATGTACTTAGAGTTACAGACAATAAACTAATATAAACACTATTAATCTTTACTATTATATAATGAAGTGGGACATGCCTGGGGAAAAAGGATTCATTTAGTGAGGGTTTATATAGCTTTGTGGCCATGCATGGACCTTTTGGTCATGTGTGCTGCCCAAATAACAAAGTGGCACCACTTTGCACAATAGTTCCCACAACTACCAGTGACCCACAATGCTGCTTCCCCCACTTTTCTATCCACCTGCCCACTGCACCCACTGCACCAACCCCAAAAATGATGCACTGCAACTGAAAGGACACATAGGGGGGCCCAAATGATGACTAGCATCATTTGGGCCCAGAGGTATGTTTGTAGTATGGTTGATTTCTTTTTCTGTACTAACTAATCTGTTTTCTTTTTTAGAATCTAACCTTTTGATAATGATGTTGTCCACTGCCCATGCTCCCACAACATGCACCAATGCCAATGCCAGCCAAGGCCAATAACAACAATAATGGATACACCACTCTGCAGGCCCAAACAATGACTAATGTTGTTTGGGCCATAGAGTATGTTTTTTTATGATTCATTTCTTACTACTAACTAACACCTCTTTTTCTTTTTAGGTTCTTACCTGTTGATAACAATATTTTGCAGCCCCCACTCCATCTCCATTCCTTGTGCCCTATGCCACCACTGTGAGCATCTGCTCACAGGGCCACAATGGGCCCCATTTATCAACAACAACACCATGTGAATGCCACATCACACAGTGCTGCCACCCCACCTGTGAGCCACTACTTGTAGGGGGAGCTGGAGGTGCTGATAATGTTGGAAACCACACCCCATGCATACAACAACATGAACATGAACAGCAGGATAGCAAGAATGACAAATGCTGGGGATGATGATGATGACAAAGAATGAACAGCAGGGATGACAATGATGATGTGGCAGTGACATGGCAACAACAAATATCAGGGGCAATGACGATGAACACAGGGAGAACAACATGCCAACAATGAATGGGGGCAGCAACACTGCAACAATGGCCCCACCCTTGCTACAAACATGAGTGGGGTTGTTGTTTTTCCTTTTTCTTTTTCTTTTGGTCTTCTTTTCTTCTTTTATTTCTTTGAATGTCCCCTCACCGCTGCAAGCACCTGCTCACAGGGTGCAATGTAATTAATAAGTTTAACGTATAGTAAAATTTAATTAGGGGTAGAAAAATGCTGGAAAAACTGGTGGCAAGCAGTTTTTTGAGGGCAACTGAACTGACTATGACTGGTCCTAATCAGTTTGGTTGTGGTCCTTCCAATCTGGGTGACAGCTTGGACTGGTTGCAGTCCACAGTCACCACTTTTGGGGGGGAAAAAACCAGACTGAACCAGACCTCAAAACACTACCAATGGTAATATGGCTCCTTATCATCCTGTGCTCATCCTACAGCATTTTTTTATGCTTGTGCACACCTCTTAAATAACTTTTACTCACTTTGCACAGCATGCTTTTGTGTGTTTCTAGTGCACTTCCATGCACTTTTGTGTGCCTTTGGCTGCCTGCATGTGCTTTTGTGCACCCTTTTCTACATTTCCACTGCACCTTTGGACCACCCTTAGTTGCCTTCTATCATGTGCCTCAAATGCACTTTGTTATGCTTCAAACTGCCTCCGTGCACCCCTGCACTCATTATCTGCCTTTCACAGTTTACTGTGCATTCAATGCACCTTTATGTGCTCTCTTATGCTTCACCAGCAAATTTGCATTCTCATTGTGCACTCCTTGCACTATTCATTTACAATATCCTACACACTGACCCCTTGACTTCATCTGTTGCACTGCACATCATGGCTTTCAGCTTACTAGGCAACTTATCTGAGGTGCACCATCATTGCATCATGAGACAGCAGTGCATTCTCATGTAATCTGGACACTTTGCACCTATTTGGCACTGACTGCACACACTTTGGTGCTTTCACATAACTTGAGGACTCTGGCACTATTCAGCATCATACAGCATCTCCTTATAGTTCTTCCACATTTTCAATCAGCATTGCCTTCTCTGGTAACCAGCACAGGTTGATCATGTCACTATTACTAACTAATGCACAGCATGCAACACATAACATGAAAGCAGACCAATTAGGTAGAGTGCACAGGACCTAGAGCACATCAAAAATAGAACATCACACTGGGATAGTTAAGCATTGGGCTATAGCATGCACACATCTTATTGGCTAAGGTAGTAGCATCATGTGGCCAGATTCATATGGGCTAATGGATGGACTTGTGGGTAGCACATGGTGCTTTCTATTTTTATATTTTCATCATATAAGTCATTTGTACATAGTACCCAGGTACATAGAGAATCCAGAGGATCTTCCCTCCCCCAGTTCATCAGTCTCATTCAGCATTGCATATAGTCTGTGCATTATCATCTTACTTCATGTGCCTTTGTAGTGTGCTGCTCATATAGTTGCATTTTGTGCATCATCTGTGCCCTTCACCTTATAACTGCATCTTGTTGTTCATTTGCACCCATCATCTTAGTTTGTGTGCCTTTGCAGTGTGCCCTTCATATAGCTGCATTTGCACACCATCTGCACCCCTTGTCTATATAGCTGCATTTGTGCACTGTTTGCACCTTTTTGTTTTATAGTTGCATTCCTCATTTGTGCATCACACCTTCGACATACTCCAGAATTGTCTCCATCTCACTACACCTTCCACTCTCACCACCTATTGTTGTTGCACATTTTTCTGCACTGCACATTTTTGCTCTTTTACATTGTGCACTTTTGCACCCCTGTGAATACCTTCCATTCTGTGTATCCAACTTCATGTGCACATCACACCCATTGAACCAGTGTGCATAGCAATCATCTTGCCTTGAAGGATGATATGAGGCCCCCTAAATGAACCCCTGCACCCCAAGCATGCCTGCAGCTTCATTTCTTCTGTTGAGACTCTGCACCGAGTACCAACTTGACACATCAATGGCAACTTGGTTTGGGATGAAGGACATGTTGTATGGATTGCAGTTTGTGTAGGGACAAGGGTAATCAAAGTCTGATGATGAATCAGAATCAAGCTAGGAACGATGAGATGGCAATATTGGGGCAGCTATATGCCTGACAGTGGGCAACAGAGCATGTGTATGGCAACCACTGTTGTCAGCTTCTGGGATAGTCATCAAGGTCGACACAGTGATAGAAGAGTCAGATGGTGCAGCTGTGGCACCTGTTTGTTCAGCTGGTGCTCAATGTGAGGCTGGCATGTTACATGCAGAAATGGTGGCCCATAGATGCATAGATACACATGTTGCAGGGGTGAGTGCCTGCTTTTGTGACAGCTTGGGGCTAGGAGGATGGTGGACAGCTAACAGATGTATGGTGCTGAGCTGGGTGGTGGTTTTGATCTGTATTCAAAAAAAAAGTGTAAGCTTACCTCAACTAGAAGTAAGCTTCACTCCATAACATGAGACAGAATAGGATCAGGGTATATATGGCAGCAAGAGAATGAGGGATACAGGACAGTAGTGAATGTAAGTGGGAGGAAAAGGGAGGAAAAGGAAGGAAGAGGGAGGAAGAGGGAGATAACCTTGAGCCAGTAGGTATATATGATGAAAGTGACCATATGTAAATATGAACAAAGGATGAGTAAGCTCCATGATTACAGCTTGTAGAATGAGCATTAACATATAGTAGTAGCATTGTTCAAAGTAGAAGTTCCTACCTTAGTAACAGTTGAACACTCCATCAAGTTAACTTGAACTGAGGTGAGTTCAAACCACAACTTCCACTCATACAGCAACTCTGAGTACATTACCCATTTAACTTAAAATTAGGCCTATGGTTTGAATAAAACAAATGGTTTGGCCCCACAGGTGACAGATCTCACAGATTGTGTCAAATTCACTTGAGCCAGTAATGGAGTCATGCTCTGGTAAGTTGAGAGCTTCCACTTGTGAGGTAGAACCTGAACATGCTAACCTTCATTCTACTTTACCATGAGGCTTGGGAATCAAAGAAAGATTTGGTCCAACAAATATCAGAGGGTTGGTGTATCAAAATCACTTCAGATAATTGGGGAATCCATGCTCTGGTAAGCCAGAAGTATCCACTTATGCAGTGAAGCATGCTAACTCTTATTCTACTTTAATATAAGGCCTAAGGATTGAAAAAGTGAACAATTTGGCCCCACAGATATCACAGGGTTGGTGTGTCAAGCCAAGATCATCTATTTATGCAGTGGAGCACATTACCACTTGTTTTACTTTACTATAAGGCCTAAAAATCAAAGAAAGTGAATGGTTTGGCCCCACAGCTCTCACAGGGTGAATGTTCCTCTTTCTGACTTGATACTGTATACTATTGGGCCTGACTATGAATACTGTTACAGGATTATTTAAGGGACTCATATACCATTTGCTGAATCTACATAGTGCTCTGTATATGTGCATATATGAAGGGGAAGTCTCAGGAATTTGCAATAAAAGCAAATCTCAACTCCCTCCAGTACCTATAGCTGCATTGACACTTATTCCTTGCTTCTCAGCTGTCCAGGCCTCTTCCCAGCTCCTAAGTACACTACCACCTTACATATGCATGGGTCCTTTGGATTTAAACCATGTACAATACCAGCTCCAGGTACCCTTCACTTCAAGTTGTCCTATTTCCTACCTCTCCTACTCCTGTAGCATCATCCTCATGTGATGCATATACAATGATAATGACATTACATAGTTTCTCATCTCAAAGAGAGACTCTTTTACTCCTCCTTCCCTGTCCTGTTCAATGTGCCTGGGTCTAGACTCTTACTGTCTGCCAGTGGTATGGCTTAATATCATAGGTTTAGATATGATGACGAGCGCGAGGGAAGATGCGGGCGGGGATCGTGAGAAGATCAGGTGGCATATCACGAGTTTGTGACTAGGATATCAAGAAGTTTTGACTTCTCACTGACCTGGCCCTGCTCGTGCACTGTACATACCTCGCGGACTCATGGTAAGTAAAGAAAATGTAAACAGAAAAATGGAAGGTAGGTGAGGCAGTGATGGGAGGTAGGGAGATGAACTGAGCACTCGTACACAATTTATGTAAGCGATCTGGCACAGAAGCAGTGCCTCATGCCCTGATTCGTCTTCGGGAAGCTGTCAAGGACTTAGAGAAATGAGAGGAATCGAACTCGGCAACCAGGGACTCCAGGGCATACATATAGTGTAACACCATTGAGTCATCTGTGGGGCCTATTATCCGTGTCGAGGGTACGGTCCGTGCAGTGACAAGTGGAGTACCTCGTGATATGAGACATTTCATATTGTATATAAATTGAGGTTGAAACATAATAACAATAATCCTCTTGCGCGCCTACTCCCTCAGTGCCAGAAGCCATCTAATTATCCCCGCCTACTATTATTTGCGCGATCACCGATCTACATCGTATACGTCATATATCAACAATCCGACATACAAGACAACAACAAGATTAAGCACTGTCCGTTAAATTCATTGTTCTATACTTAGCATTATGGCAATGAATATTGGTGTTGTATTGACATTGCGTACACAGGATCACATAGGACATTCGACACACACATTGCAGGACACCAAACACATTGGTGCGTTACGCATCGCGTCGATCTGCATGTCAAAAATAGTCTGCCGTGCGGCACGTGTGGCGGAGAGAAGCATTACATAAGTTATCACGATCAGCGGATCACTTACATAATTTGTTTGCGAACTTGTTAACCCAAGACGTAAGTAAACTAAATAAACGGATGGTTTTCATTGTGCTGTCTCTACGGCATCTGTAGTAAGAATACCCACCGATGAACAGCAGCCACTGGCATTGGCCTTCCGGTATTAAAAACTCCCGTACCCCCCCTTTGGCTCTCGCGACTGATCGCCATCCCCGGATCTCGGCAGTGTTCGTTCTCCTCTAGGCGTTGCCTTGATCATCGGAACTTGGTAAGACTCACAGCTATTGAGCTGATGCAGAATGTAAGTTGGTGCCTGAAAACATATCTCTTCTCAAGACTGATCGAAAACTATGCAATCAACCAATCCCAACTCCTTCGTCGTAGAGTTAGAGAAAGATTTCGACGCCCTCCATCCTGATGTACTAGAACCGTCAACAGAATTTCGTTCGCGTTCTCCTGGCTCAAGGTCTATATCTAGGGAGATCGAGAAACAACCAGACACCCCCGAGCAACCTGACTATGTAGTCACGGAGGTGGAAATATCGAATTCATTCCTTTCTGCAGCTCTCTCCACAATACAGCCTCTAGATGAGCACAGAGCCCTGCTGATTTTGAGGGTTACGTGTCATCCAGCCCCAGGACGTCGTTTTAAGAATTCAACCATAATATGGAAGTTCACACCAACAGCGCTCCCTAGTACGGACGATCCGTCCCCGCCGGTATCCTCTCCTCCCAGAATAGTCACTCTCGCGCCACTGCACAGTGTGGGCGGCTGGACGGAGGAACAAACCAAAATCACTTGGGGGTTAGCTGCCAATGCTGGAAGTGCGTTTCCGGGTGCCTCTGTTGGGGTGGACCCCTCAGTACAGAAAGAAACCCAGATGGGTGTTATGCACGCAATGACTATAATGGGTAGTATCAGACCCGGTACCCGCGCATATTGGACGGTCGAAGAGAACAAAAGTAGTGAAAGAGGCATCCCTTCACTTTTTCAATTAGCGGTGGTCCTTGACCACGATGGAGTACCTTTTGTGACGGAATTGGACGTCAAAGCAGAGCTAGGCGGAGGCTTATGGCACACTTTCGTACAGGCGAAAAAGCCACATGATGGTCTGAGAAAGGTAATTGACGTTAACACCTGGAAATGTGGAGAGGTGGAATTGGAGCCTGGTGAAGCGGGTTGGAAGAAGTTTATGGCAAGAACGACTGGTGAGGTCTCCGGCGCGGTAGTGGAATTTGGACAATCTGTTGTTCGGCCCTAGGAGCTTGATTAGTTATGGTCTTCCTCCTTCAATGATAGTAGTATTCGAATTCAGCCGCAGTGTATGTGTGGCAGCGCCGCAGCATATGGATCATCTGGCAGGCATGGAGCCGTTCCAGCCAAGGGGGCACCGGGATCGAAAAAAAAGACCCGAGGTCGATTTTTTTGCTAAGGGGCGTTCCAAGGTGGACTAACTAACTACGTAATCAGGCACATGTCTAAATATAGTAATATGATATCATCTGCGTTGGCGCTTCCCTCCGCGTCCTCGCCCCGATGCCTCACAAGCCATGCACACCCAATTTCGTGGCTCTTGCTCAAGTTCTACGCACTGAAGGTGATACTAGACACATAAGGTGAGTAGAAGAACATTGACAATACAATGTACTTACCCACTGAGTCTCGCAGCCGGCTTGTTTGCATTTTAGGACCCCACCCAATGAGCCATCGAGTACTAATTTGCATAAACACCCATTCAGCGCGTCAGTGAGTTGTCGCGGAACCAATTTACGCTTCGACCGCCCAGATTCCTCAGGAATTTCAGGTTCAGTTGCCACTGGTATGTGATTTTCTTCATTGGATGATGTTGCACCATTCCTGTGCTCGCATTTGCAGCGTTGACACTATTGTCACCACTACTTTCAGTTGTTTCATTGTTATGTTCACTGCTGCTTTCAGTTGTTTGCTTACTCTGTTGATTAGACATGGTAAGCAATCTTCACTGTTATGAGATAGGTCTCACATTGTCAATGATTGATGATTCTTCTGGCATGATTGGAATGAGTTTGCAGTCTATGCTGACCTCTTCCCTTTCCACACTCACAGTGCTGTCAAGATCTTAACCTCCCTCCAAAAAGCTGCCACTTGCTGAGTCTTTACCCTACTCTTCTTCATCGAAATTGGCCCTGTCTGCTTTGTCAGTATCAATCCCCTAAGTATCAACTGGCATCATCCACCTCAGGGGAATGCGGCCTCCTCAAACATGTTTCACCATCATCGCTAATGAACAAATCCAAAAATTAAGCTTTTTCATATGGAAAGAAGGACAATGGCAAATTTAAAAATGTGAGTATGGTTCTGTCCTTTCTCGTTTTCTATTAAGATCAATAGCTCTTCTACTTCTTGTTTATCAGGTCAGAGATCACTATTGCTCATAAGCAATAGTTGAGGATGACTGTCTTAGTCTGATAGAAGAGAGGTTAAGATGACTAGGTCAAGCTGAGGCTTGACTGGTCTTTCCATTACAGATTAAATAGTACAAATGTGAGATCGTATATACGCATATAGTTGAGTCATGAACAATAAGTAAGGAATGAGGTAGTATGAACAATAAGGGTGTCCCACAGTCAATACAACAGTGTGAGAGGAAGATGGCACAGGATTATACAGTGACTCACAAAACTGAGTTAATGTTTTGCACTTTTTAATTTATTGTTGAATAACTTCCCATAAACAACAAAACCAAACAAGGTATTGGTGTACCGAATAACATATATGATCAGGGCTACCAAACAAACAAAGAATTATGTAATTTTAATTATCCCTCATGGACATATGATTATTTTAATTCAGGGACTCATTGACTCAGTTTTGTGAGGGGTAGTCAGAAATATTAGAATCTGATGCTCCACCAACTGTATAATGTCAAAAACTTGACAGATGGTTTCTAAGGTGATGTGACCCTTGATGGGACCTTAAATTATAGTATTTAATTAGGACTAGCATTCTTCATACTTCAATATTCTCTAATGCATCCCATCTCCTCTGCTCAGAAGGAAAACATTCTTTCCCTGGCCTCCAATCATTATTCTACCCACAATATTGCCTCTAAACTCAACCTCAGCCAGTCTAGTGTATCCAGAACACTCAGGGCTCTCCATCCAAACCTGGATTCCCCCTCTGGTGGTCGTCCTTCTAAGCTCTCATCTACCTCTCAGAGAGCCATCCTTACCCAAATCACCACTGGCAAGGCTGCAAATGCTGTTCAGGCCACCCATTACATCAACAGCATCATCCCCATTCCAGTCTCCTCAGAAACAGTCAGAAGAGTTCTCAGAAAAAACTCATTCAAGGCTGTGGTGAAGAAGAAAAAGCCTTTGCTTAGTATAAGGCATAGGAAAGCAAGATTGGCTTTTGCTCAGAAGTATAGAGAGTGGACTGTGAAGGACTGGAGAAGGGTTATTTGGTCAGATGAGACTAAAATTAACAGGTTTGGGTCAGGTGGGAGAGAGTGGGTTTGGAAACAGAAGGGAGAGGGGCTGATTGAGAGAGAGGTACAGGGAACTGTCAAATTTGAGGGAGGAAACATTATGGTATGGGGGTGTATGGGATGGAATGGAGTGGGGCATCTTGCAGAGGTTGAGGGGAGGATGAATGCTGACCAGTATGTGTCCATTTTGAAGGACCATATGCTGCCTAGCTTGGAGAAGAGTGGAATTTCTGGAGAAGAGGTGATTTTTCAACAAGACAATGACCCCAAGCATACCTCAAAAAAGGCCAAGAAATAGATGGAGAACAACAATATTACTCTTCTGGATTGGCCTGCCCAATCTCCAGACCTCAGCCCTATTGAACATCAATGGGTTCACCTCAAGAACCAGTTAGACAAGTATCCAACAGTGCCAAAAGGAATTTGGGAGTTATGGGAAAGAGTAGTGGAAGAGTGGAATAATATTCCATCAGAGGTGTGTCAGAATTTGATTGAAAGCATGCCTAGAAGGTTGGGAGCAGTTATTAAGGCCAAGGGAGGTCATACAAAATACTAGAATTACAATTTATCATAATATTGATACCACCTCACAAAACTGAGTCAATGAGTCCCTGAATTAAAATGATCATATCTACATGAGGGATGATTAAAATTACATAATTCTTTGTTTGTTTCGTAGCCCTGATCATGTATGTTATTCGGTACACCAATACCTTGTTTGGTTTTGTTGTTTATGGGAAGTTATTCAACAATAAATGAAAAAGTGCAAAACATTGACTCAGTTTTGTGAGTCACTGTAAGTGCACGGGTGGATCACTGAGCAAGACAATAAGAATGTTGGTAAGCATGTAAAAGACAATAAGAACAAGAACAATAGCATGAGAGAAAGTAAGATCAAAAAGGAAAAAATGTGCACTCTCCTCTAGCCTCTTGTAACATCAACTCCATCTCAAGGTTTCAAGTTCTGTCCGAAACTAAGTGTGGATTGTGTGCATGGGATCAAATGCTGGCCCATCATCATTAGTAGTCATGGTAAAGGTGCTGATTGTCATGAGTGTGGGTGCGCCATGAGAGTAAACTGCCATAGGCAGTTCGATTTCCTCTGCGCGTGCACTGGTGAATCACACAGAAGTGCCAGTTATAAACATCATGGCATGGGGTAGAGGGGTGTTAGAGTGACACCCACTAATCTGCTAGCTGGACCATGTGGGCTCTCCTACAAGAAGGCGGTGGGGCACACACACATGATGGGGGGTTTGATGGTTTTGATGTGAGGGGTTAAAAATAGAATAGTTGGCTGAAATAGGCCTTTTGCACCACTATTGTGGATGGAATACCTAAGAGAACTCAACTGAGGTCTCCTAGTATTTATTTTATGACTATATACTATGTTACATATATTGTACTATGTTGTTATATGGACGCACATGCACATGCACATACATATTGATGCATGTAAATAGAAAATTCCTACACTGACAAATAATGCATGTATAGGCATTTGGTAGCATATTTTGGTGAAATAAAATAAAATAAAATAGAATGAAAATAGTATTATGTAATAGGCATGTTAGGAGACTGTTTACTAACATTACCCCCCTTTTATGTCTCGACTTCCAGGCAAGAAAATATTGCATCTGTCCCCTCTGTGAAATTCTGGTAAGGCCAGAAATTCATCCCCTCATACATTATTCTAGCAATGCAACGTGGAGCATTTGGATTACGTTTAAAGAATTGGGTGATTGCATTACATGCTTGCTTACAATTCTCCTCGGGTTCCCATGAGTTATTTTTGTCAGTGTAGTTCTTCCACTTGATTAAGAACTCCAATTTATTTCATCAAAGACATGAGTCCAAAACTTCTTCCACAATATATTCTGGAGCACCTTCTACCATTATTGGAGGCTATGGAGTAGTTTGTTGACCAGGAATAGTGGGTGGGTAGTAAGGGCATAAATGGAAAATGTTAATTTCAGGATCAATCTTGAATGATTGAGGTAATTTTAACACTACTGCTTTGGGTGAAATTATTTTAGAAATTGGATATGGGCCAACCTGCTTCTCTGTAAGCTTTCTTGAAGGTCATGGAATATTCAGATCCTTGGTACTTAGCCATACCAACTTTATACTCTGGAGCAACAGCTCAAGTATGATCCACATGTCGCATCATATCATCATGTGCTTTCATCAATGCTGCCTCTGCTTCCTCTTGCACCTTTTGCATTTTTGACACAAAGTCCTCCACTGATTGTACCTTGACTTCCCTTTGAGGTTCTACTCCCATTCTGGGATGATACCCATAATTAGCAAAGAAGGGTGACATGTGAATAGCCAAATGAAATTTATTATTGTGGGAAACTTCTGCAATTGCCAACCATTCAGGCCAGTTGGTTTGTCAGTGATTGACAAACATGTGTAGATACTGCTCCAACTCCTGATTTATTCTCTCTGTCTGCCCATCGGTTTGTGGGTGATATGCCATAGATAATTTGGTTTGAATCCCCAATATGTTATTTAACTCTCGCATAAATGCAGAAGCAAATTGTGATTCATGATCAAAGATAACCATATCAGGTAATCCATGAAACCACCATACCTGATTTAGATAGAGGTGCACCAAGCCCAACGATGAGGTTTCTGCTGTAGTAGGAATGATATGGACTTCCTTTGTAAAGCAGTCACATACTACAAATATTGCATCATATCTTTGAGCTTCAGGTAATCCTGTGATAAAGTCCACAGATATGTCTCGCCATGGCGCTTTAGGTATAGGGTTCAGCATTAATTTCCCAGCAGGCTTTTCTGGAAATTTCTTCCCCCTCATGCACATGTCACATCCATTCACATACCCCAACACATATTTTAAAATTCTGGGCCACCAATAATTTCTCATAGCTGGCATGTTATGATGTAACCATACAATCTCCCTTCATAAATCTTGATCCTTTGGTACATACACCTTTCCTCTGAACAACACTAACCCTTGTTCTTCAACCCATTCATCTCCTTTAATATTACCTTTCTTCTCTCCCCTCAAAGCTTTCATAGCTTCCACCACTTCATCATCCATCTCTGAACATTGCCTAATTTTAGACAACATTTCCATCTCTGAGCTATCCACCATTAGATGCCCTTGATGCATAGCACAAATATGAAAGTATTCAGGTTTGAGTAGGGTAATATTTTTATTGTCCTCCTCCACTCCCCTTTTATGATCTGTACATCTGGATAATGCATCTGCTTTCCTCATCAAGCTTCCTGCTTTGTGGACTAGGTGAAATTAAAATGCAATAGAAATAATGCCCAATGCGCTTCCCAACGGTCAAGCTTTTTAGCAGACATGAAGTATTGCAGATTTTGATCTGATGCATACATCCCTCCAAATAATGTCTCCATGCTTCCAATGCTCATATTATTCCCAACATCTCTTTATCATGCACATCATAATTTCTCTCCACATCATTCAACCCTCAGGGCAAATATGTGCAAGGATGCCATTTGTCATCTTCACATAGTATTGATAATACTGCTGTACTGCTCCAGTAGCAAAGTCGGATGCATCTGATTCCACTTGTAAAAATTCATCAAACCCCCCATCACATGTGCACACCCCGCTGCCTTCTTGTAGGAGAGCCCACACAGTCCAGCTAGCAGAACCGTGGGTGTCACCCTAACACTTTCCTCATCAAACTTCCCACTTTGTGGACCAACTGAAAATTAAAGTGCGATAGGAATAATGCCCAATGTGCTTGTCGATGGTTAAGCTTTTTAGCAGACATGAAGTACTGCAGATTTTGATGGTCTGTTCAGATCTTGATCTGATGCATACATCCCTCCAAATAATGTCTCCATGCCTCCAATGCTTGTATTATTCCCAACATCTCTTTATCATGCACATCATAATTTCTCTCCACATCATTCAACCCTCAAGACAAATATGCACAAGGATGCCATTTGTCATCTTCACATAGCATTGATAATACCGCTGATGATACTCAACCTGGAAACCTAGCAAAAACCTGCTAAAAGGCTTATGAAGAATAACTCAGGCTAGAGGAAGGGTGTGAGTTGGTACTAAATATCACCGCTAATACCAAAATGTTGTTTTAGTGATGCAAAATGGTAAGGATATGATGAATAGTTTTTTTAAAGCATACAAAGATGTTCGAAGAAGTTAGAAATTGGTCTGAAGACATGTGAAGTAGTTCGAAATAGATTCAAATGAGTTCAAGGTTGTTCGGGTGAGTTCGAGGGGGTTCGAAGGTGTTTGACTGGTGTCAATATATGTTTGACAAATGAATATAGAAGTTATGAGCTGGGTTTTTAGTGACGATAGGCGATGATGAGTTCAGAATGAATATGAAAGTTCGAGGAAGTTTGTGATATTTTGCAGAACTTCAGAGATATGATGTGAGGTAAGACTCAAGAAAACTGCTCTTAAATCTGACTATAGTGGAGAGGGTAACTGTTTCTCTGGTTTTCCAAGTAACTAGTACAAGTTTATATACATTTTTGAAGAGATAGTACTGAAAAGGGAAGTAAAACATGTGTAAAACATGAGGCAATAATGAGGACTTTGTAGATCAAAAATAAATGAGAAATGATAAATAATTGAAACATATGTGTCCCCATATGGTAAAAGTACTTATCTTTTGCTGCAATATATCATCGAAACATAAAAAACAGTATTATTGCATCCTAATTCTTTTGTAGTCTCTCCTCATGTCTGGTAGTGCTTGATATGCGATGGAATAACCTGTTCCAGTTGTGCAGCATGTATCAAAAGTGTTTCATGACAGCTATATGGTGGCCGAAGTCATTCAAAATACTACAAAGTCACTTGAAGTGTCGCAAAATAGTTCAAAAGGGTTCGAAATAGTTCGAAGTCATCTGAAATAGTGCAGAATAGTGTGAAAATGATTCAGAGTGCATGTCATAATGTGTCTCCAGAGCTTATAGTGCATAGTGGACCTATCACTGCTCCAGTAGCAAAGTCTGATGCATCTGATTCCACTCGTAAGGGGCACGTGAAATCTACTGGGACCAATATTGGTTCTTCCACAAACTTCCTCTTCAACTCCTCAAATGCTGTCTGCTGTTGTTCTCCCCATCTCCACACTACTCCCTTTCATGTAAGGTTGTGTAATGGTGCAGCAATTTTGGAAAAATTATGAACAAAGCAACAATAAAAATTGGCAAGTCCCAAAAAAGCCTGAACTTCCTTGATATGGGTAGGCATGGGCCAATCAACAATTGCCTGTACCTTGATAGGATCCATCTTGATTTCATCAGTACCAATCTTTAATCCCAAGAACTCGATCTTGCTTGCTCCAAATACATACTTCTCTGGTTTAACAAATAAATCATTCTCTGCCAATCTCTTCAACACCTCCTGCACTATCGCCTCATGATTTTCTTTATTCTCTGTGAATATCAAAATGTTGTCAATGAATATTATCACCACATCTTTGTCTATCACGCCCTTGAAAATGTTGTTCATCATATTTTGGAAAGTTGGGGGACTATTGGTCATCCCAAAAAACATGACTAGTGGCTCCAAGGATCCTTGATGCATAGCAAATGCTGCCTTCCACTCATCTCCTTTCTTTATTTGTACATTGTTGTACCCCCAGCATAAATCCAATTTTGTAAAGACCTTGGCCTTTCCCACCTTGTCAATTATCTCTGAGATCAACAGCAAAGGGTACACATTCTTCACTGTCCACTCATTCAAATACCTATAATCTGTACACATCCTCTTCCTCTGATCTTTTTTTGGTACAAAGAATACTGGTGATGTCTGCAGTGATTTTGAAGGTCGTATGTATCCCTTGCACAACTGTTCATTAAAGAATGCATCCACTTCTTCTTGTTTTTTTTGGAGATAACAGATAAACTTTTGACTTCTTTGGCACAAATCCCAGCTTCATTTCAATAGCATGATCCCATGGCTTTCACACTGGCATCTGCTCTGATTCCTTCTTCTGAAAAACTGACAAATATTTATAGTAGGCTTTTGGCACCCACTCCTCCACTGGCTTCTCCACTCTCCACATTTTTATCCCATGACTGTCCTCCATGAATTTCCCTAAAGGTTTGCTTCTGTTCTTCCTTACTGGTCATAACTGGAACTTCCCCATTTGACATATCCTCATCTTCTACATCATAACAGAATACTTCCTTGGATGTTCTTTCTCTTTCTTTTCCTTCTTCTCCTTTTTTACTTTTCTCCCATATATATTACATTCTTTAGGACAATAAGTCATGTGTACCTTCCCAGTTTTCTATTCAATTTTTGGGTTATGCTTTTGTAACCACAGACATCCAATTATCAGATTGGTTTTTCCAAGGTTGCACACCTCAAATATGGCTCATTCCTGATGATCCTGATACTTCAGTATCATCATCACTTCCTCCTTAATGGTTCCTCCACGATTGATCATACTGTCAATATTGTACACCATTATAGGTTGTGGCAGTTTACACATGCAAATACTGTTTCCAGTAATTAAGGATCGATTAATTAATAATCTGGTAGCACTGCTGTCAAGCAAGGCCTCTACATTAATTGCTGCATGCATGTCCACTGTCTTCAATACTACTGTCAAGCTGATTTCAGGTTCTATCCATGTGGAGCGAATAAAGAATTTAGGTGTCTTTGAAAATAAGGCTGGGCATTTTTTTTTGTCAGATAAATGATGATGGTCATACTCTTCAATTTCTCTTTCAGGTTGACTCTGGGTTTCCTTAGATACTAATACATTATATTGATTCTGGGTCACCAATGGGGAAATCTTCACTGGGACTCTTCCACAAAATTCTTCTGCTTATCTTCCTCCAACTTTACTTCCTCAATTGTCATTTTCCTAATCTTCCTTTTCTGCCTACAATTTCAAGCCATATGCCCTAATTGCCCACAATTAAAACATTTAAGTGGAGCTCATCTCCCTACTCGATCAACATCCATTGCATCCATTGATGCTGCTGACTTCTTAACGATAGGTGTCACTGCCATGGCTGGTGGCTGTGCCCTCGGAGCTTGTACCTGAGGTGTCCTTCCTTTCTCGGACTTTTTTCCTGATGACTTTTCAAATCTGGCATTTCCATACATCAATTTCGATTCTGCCTGTTCCTGTCGATATTGCTGATCAAGACACATTGCCCAATTATACCACTCGTCCAACCTCTCTGGCATAGAAGGTAGTCAATAGATAGACTTGAATAATGAGGGATTTAATCCTGCCTTCAAATATTCTACCAACACAGCTTCTCCCATATCAGTTTGTGACACTTCTCCCTTGAACTGCAAAATAAATTCGTCTGCAGTCAGAGAACCTTGGCGCATGGTTTTTAATTTAGCATTAGCTGTTGCCTTTGGGTTAGGGTCTCCAAACTGTGCCTCCAATCTCTCCAAAAATTCCCTAAAGGTTGCAAATGGTTTATATCCCACAGCAATTTGATTAATGGCTTCATTTCTCCAGAACTGTGCATTCTCTCCCTGGATGTATGAGAGAGCAAACATAATCCTAGACTCAGTTGTATGAAATTTGGGCTTTCTCCCATGAATATACAAGACTATAGAGCTGATAAAGGATTTTGTGTTCTCCATGGTACCATCAAATATTTGTGGGGGCGCATATTTAGGTAAATGCATTTTTCCACTCTCAGATCTCTCTTCTGCATGCTCACCCTCCTGAGACATCCACTCCACCATCTCCTCCATCTCATCATCTTTATCTTCTACTGTCTCTGCTTTTGTTTCTGCTTGTTTGGGCTGGGATGCTGCTAATACTGATACTAATTGAGATATTTGTGCTGTTAAAGCATCAATTTTGGCTTCTAGAATGGGCATGGGAACAGGATTGTGTCCAGGATTCAAAGTTGCTTGTTCTGACATGATGACATAATCTGTGATGAGTCACTTCTTTGGCTGCAGAATTTTCATGATCCAGCTATTTCGGGTACCAAACATGGCAAAACACATAATTTCAGCTATTTGGGCACTTTGGATCAATAACCCTTCCAACAGTGCCTGATCTTGGGGTTATTACTAAATTTGGCTAGTCACTACCTAAAATAGTCATCCAAATTGAGTAATGTATAGTGACTCACAAAACTGAGTCAATGTTTTGCACTTTTTCATTTATTGTTGAATAACTTCCCATAAACAACAAAACCAAACAAGGTATTGGTGTACCGAATAACATACATGATCAGGGCTACGAAACAAACAAAGAATTATGTAATTTTAATCATCCCTCATGTAGATATGATCATTTTAATTCAGGGACTCATTGACTCAGTTTTGTGAGGTGGTATCAATATTATGATAAATTGTAATTCTAGTATTTTGTATGACCTCCCTTGGCCTTAATAACTGCTCCCAACCTTCTAGGCATGCTTTCAATCAAATTCTGACACACCTCTGATGGAATATTATTCCACTCTTCCACTACTCTTTCCTATAACTCCCAAATTCCTTTTGGCACTGTTGGATACTTGTCTAACTGGTTCTTGAGGTGAACCCATTGATGTTCAATAGGGCTGAGGTCTGGAGATTGGGCAGGCCAATCCAGAAGAGTAATATTGTTGTTCTCCATCTATTTCTTGGCCTTTTTTGAGGTATGCTTGGGGTCATTGTCTTGTTGAAAAATCACCTCTTCTCCAGAAATTCCACTCTTCTCCAAGCTAGGCAGCATATGGTCCTTCAAAATGGACACATACTGGTCAGCATTCATCCTCCCCTCAACCTCTGCAAGATGCCCCACTCCATTCCATCCCATACACCCCCATACCATAATGTTTCCTCCCTCAAATTTGACAGTTCCCTGTACCTCTCTCTCAATCAGCCCCTCTCCCTTCTGTTTCCAAACCCACTCTCTCCCACCTGACCCAAACCTGTTAATTTTAGTCTCATCTGACCAAATAACCCTTCTCCAGTCCTTCACAGTCCACTCTCTATACTTCTGAGCAAAAGCCAATCTTGCTTTCCTATGCCTTATACTAAGCAAAGGCTTTTTCTTCTTCACCACAGCCTTGAATGAGTTTTTTCTGAGAACTCTTCTGACTGTTTCTGAGGAGACTGGAATGGGGATGATGCTGTTGATGTAATGGGTGGCCTGAACAGCATTTGCAGCCTTGCCAGTGGTGATTTGGGTAAGGATGGCTCTCTGAGAGGTAGATGAGAGCTTAGAAGGACGACCACCAGAGGGGGAATCCAGGTTTGGATGGAGAGCCCTGAGTGTTCTGGATACACTAGACTGGCTGAGGTTGAGTTTAGAGGCAATATTGTGGGTAGAATAATGATTGGAGGCCAGGGAAAGAATGTTTTCCTTCTGAGCAGAGGAGATGGGATGCATTAGAGAATATTGAAGTATGAAGAATGCTAGTCCTAATTAAATACTATAATTTAAGGTCCCATCAAGGGTCACATCACCTTAGAAACCATCTGTCAAGTTTTTGACATTATACAGTTGGTGGAGCATCAGATTCTAATATTTCTGACTACCCCTCACAAAACTGAGTCAATGAGTCCCTGAATTAAAATAATCATATGTCCATGAGGGATAATTAAAATTACATAATTCTTTGTTTGTTTGGTAGCCCTGATCATATATGTTATTCGGTACACCAATACCTTGTTTGGTTTTGTTGTTTATGGGAAGCTATTCAATAATGAATCAAAAAGTCCAAAACATTAACTCAGTTTTGTGAGTCACTGTAAATCTCGGATAAACCAGATCCAATTGGTTGTCTAGTTGCAGCTGTCCTCATGATGAATGCTGCCTTTTGATCACTGGCAGTCGCAATGTAAGGCTTATGAAAGCAAGGTAAGTATGTATATACAATTAATTCTGGCTCTTGCCGAAATGATGAGTAAGTGGATGTGGCGCGCTGAGACAAATGACGTATGCATGTGTAAGAGAAGGCACACTGATGGGGTAGTTGAGTTCTTCTGTTAGGACAACACCCACAATTCTGCTAGCTGGACTGTGCAGGCTCTCCTACAAGAAGGTGGCAGGGTGCATGCGCATGATGGGGGGTTTGATGGATTTGATGTGAGGGGTTAAAAATAGAATAGTTGGCTGAATTAGGCTTTTCACACCACTATTGTGGATGGAATACCTAAGAGAACTCAACTAAGGTCCCCTAGTATATATTTTAAGGTTATATACTATGTTACATACTGTATATTGTACTATGTTGTTACAGATGTGTGTGCACATGCATGTACATATTGATGCATGTAAATAGAAAATTCCCACACTGACAAATAATGCATGTATAGGCATTTGGTATGGTGCTGTGCACTTAGTCACCACCACTTTTGAACAACGAAAACTACTCTCTGAGAAATAGTCGGATTGCTTATTGCTCTAGCCAAAATGCTCATTTCGATAGTAGGAACAAATCCCTAAGACTGATTTCCAAAATACTCAAAATTGACGGGTATATTTTTTTTTCTGGACGGCAATTTCGCCGCCCCTACCAAAAAAGGCAATTCAAGCATCCAGGGAGGCCACAAGGCGTTCGAGTATCCTTCTGTGAGATGTGTAGCGCTTAGAACTGAATTTCTTGACCTGTATTTGAGCCTCTTTTGCCCCCAGACCATCCCCATATGCCTCCATCCATCACTTCATTCGGTGTTCCCACTTTCGGATCGTCGCCACAGAGACCGATGCCAATGCTTTCGGCATATTTTCTTGCAACGTCGCAAAGGTGTAATCACAATTTTCACGGAGATATCTCTTGACAGCACCCCAGAAAAACTCGATGAAGTTGAGTTCACAGTGGAATTTTGGCAGGAAGATGCACAGGTGGCCAGCAGTCTCGATGACTTCCTGGACAAGTGACTTTTGTTCCTGGAAATCAGGTTGCAAGTCGAGAGTGCGCTTTGCGCAACAGTCAGTAGCTCCCACTTTGCATTTCCCACCTGTCCCATCTTTGTTCTTCTTGCATTGCATTGTGAGGCCATTCTTCCACAACCTGCGCTCCATCAGAACTTGACGCATTCCCTTCAGTTGGCCAGGGAATTCTGGGTGATTGAGTGGAAAATTCATTTCCTGGCTGACTCGACGGCCATCCATCTCCATCTCGTACCAGCCATTGCGCATTGTTGCCTGCTTGCCACCGGGCCGTAAGTTTATTCGTGATGACAACAAGGCATCTGTTGCATATGCAGAATGGCCTTGAGAGTTGTCAACCATAATGAGCGCTTGATATGATGGGCCATGGGCCTTCTCGAATGCGGGAATGATTCTCTCTTTCAGCTTCAAAAAATTTGTCGAGTCAGGCCCAGTGCAACAACTTGAGATCAGGACCAACCTGCTTGACAAACATTTCTCCATTCCAATATCCCTCGTAATTTTTCCTGTATTCAAGGGTTTGACTTGCCTCTTTCACCCATTCAACAGTTGAACAAATCACATCTGATTGATGAAGCCCTCGCCCAGCACCCTTCTTTTTCAGCGGCTGTTCCCCATGCCACACCCACGACATCGTTTTCCCGTCGTTTGCTTGCGCAGTCATTTCATCATGTGCAACAAGCACAAGTTTGCATTGGCCAGGTGGAGGCTGCATATCCACTTCCTTTGCCACGTTGCCCACCACATAACTGACCAAGCGCGATCCAAATTCCTTCATTTTGGGAAGGAAAACCTTCTGGCGGTACTCAACAACATCCTCCCGCTCATGCCCATCGTAATACAGTGCTTTCTTGTGAGCTGTGTACCGAAATCCTTCTTTGTGAAGCCATCGACGTGCTGTTCGGATGGAGATCCCCTTCCCAACCTTCATCTGGATGCGTGGAAATAATTCAACTTCCAAGTACTTCTTCAAACCACTCGGCATCTCTTTCTCAACAATGTGGTGGAGATATTTTTTTGCCTCATCTGGCAGCAACTTGTTTTTGGTGAAATCTGAGAGCTTTTGTGGGTTCATGGACCATTTGTTCGTTCGCAAGTAAGAGCGAAGCTTGGTTGCCACCTCTGGATCGTCCAATAGCGAATAAACTTTGGTATGACGGCCTCTGTTGGATTTGGGCAGCTCACGAGATTTCATCCAGTCTGAAACCCACCGCCGCACCATACGCCCGCCCCATTTTGCTGCAAAGCCTTGACTCTCAGCAGCACACTCGGATGCATCGACAAGGTTCCGATTGTTATTGATAACCATATGCAGGCAACTCTGGATCGACTGTGCACGATACGCCTGCAAGCCATTCTGACCAGCTTCAAACTGGGCTCGTTTCGATGCGATAAGCTTTTCAATGTCCTGCAAGGCTTTTCGCAGGATTTTATGACGGTCTTCCTTTGCTTTCTTCCGGGCATCATGAACAGAAACATCAAGTTTGCGTCATTTACATTGAGGTGGTGGGATGACGTTGGTCAAGGAAGTGGGAAGGACCATGGTTGGCTCGGAAGCCTCAGCTTCAGGTGTGTCGTCGTCCAAATCATTCCATTCATCACCCTGAAGCTCGTCGTCTGACAGGTCTGACAAGTACCCTCGGCAAACATCATCCACATCCAGAACATCTGGAGAGCGAGAACTCGACTGTGCTGGCAACGCAGTCCCCGCTGTTGTCCCAACCATGACACTGTGTGCCTCCATCATTCCAGCTGTGGGGCTTGCGGTCGATGTGTGAGGTTTCATTGTGAAGTATGCCTGGAACTTCGTTGCTTGATCACTGGATCAGAAACACACTGGTGAGGTCTCAAAAACACTTGGAAGATTTTTACCACTCACCCTTCTCGTGTCATCTTGTCTTTCTCCTCCTTTTCCCACCGTTTTTGGTTGATTTCCCGTTGTCATCGAGCCGACAAGCCATTATACCCCATGCTTTGGTTCGCTTCAACGCTCTTCCATTCCTGCGATGTCTTCTTCTCCATCAGGCACTCATATGGTGTCGGTTCTGCAAGCATCTCCAGCTCGAGTTCCCAATATCTCCTCAAACCATCCACGAGGTCCTGTCCTTCCAGCTCCTCAAGCTCACAGCCCTCGTCATTATCCCCATCTGATCCCATTTCCATCGCATCTGAATCATCACTCGCCCAGTCCGTATCCTCCCAGTCTTCATCATCCTCCGATTCTGAGGGGAGATGGTTGACACCTCCAGTCCAGCCAGTACATTCAATATCACTTTCCTCCGTGGTGTTGGTGTCACTTGCAGTTGATTCACCATCATTTTCTGGGTCCAGCAAGAGCTGGTTTTGAGCTTTAGCCTCCCGAGCTCGAGCAGCTGCTTCCTTGGGTGCTTTCCGTGGCCGGGCCATGTAGAATGGAGACAAAAATTGTTTATTTCAAATTGTAGCGTACACTAGGGACCAGCGGCGGCCGTCGCGTCGTTCAGATTTATTGAATTTTTTTTTTTTTTTTTTCGCCCGCTGATTCCGCCGCTGTCGAAAAGTGGTGGTGACTAAGCGCACAGCACCATAGCATATTTTGGTAAAATAAAATAAAATAAAAATAGTATTATGTAATAGGCATGTTAGGAGACTGTTTCCTAACAGGAAGACAGGGTGAATCTTCCATTGCGAGGGTAGCCTCAATTCATAGGCATGGGAGTGATGAGGAATGGCCCTACATGTTTTGGGGCAAGTTTTTTGGTTGGGTATCCCAGTTTCAGATTCCTAGAGTTCAACCAAACTCTTTCTCCTGCCATGAATGGGCAGAAATTTCAACTGGTTCACCCGATCATTGCTTGTTGAGATAGTTCATGCACAGCCAGGGCTTCTCATTGCACATTTCCCAATTTGGCTATTCTTTGCTCAATCGCTGGTACATTTGTCTTTTCATAGGTTGTGGGGATGGCCCTAGGGTGAGCTCCTATCATTATGTAAAAAGGGGTATTCTTGATCACCAAGTGATGCTTCTGGTTGTGGGTAAATTTGGCGGTAGTGAGGTGTTTCTTCCACTGTGAAGGTTCATTCACATAGAAGATTCGGAGATAGATTTCTAGCTCCTGGTTAACTCATTCTGTTTCCCCATCAGTCTGTGGGTGGTAGGCTGTGCTTATAGCCAGTTTGATTCCCAGCAGCCTTCCCAGCTCTTGGAACACATTGGAAGCAAATCTGGGTTCACAATCAGATATGATTTTATCGGGCAGACCAAACCTCTTGAATACATTGTGGAGATAGAGGCCTGCTGCCTCCAGCACATCGATGGTTTTATCGCAAGGGATGAAAATTACCCCCTTAGTAAGTCCATGGTCCACCACGACCATGATGCTGTCTGATCCATTATTGGTTGGTAAGTCAGTGATAAAGTCCATTGGTTACTAACGTGAATGGTCATGCTGCTTCAGACTTAATCAGTAGTAGTGGGGGTGTCATTGGGTGGGTGTTGACCTTCATTTGTTGACAGGCAGCACACCTGTCAATGTAGTTCCTGATGAAAATCATCATTCTGGGCCACCAGTAATCTCTCCAGACCAACTCTGGCATTTGGAATTGGCCAGGAGTGAGTATATTATTGTGGTATTTTTCCATGATCCTTTTTCATAGTTGCTTGTAGTTTGGGACATAACATCGGTCTTTGAAGAAGACCATCCCATCGTCCTCCATCCTCCAGTCTTCTACTGCCAACTTGATCGGTGGTGTTCCTCCTTCTTTGATGGCCCTCACTATTTTCTTTAGTAGGTCATCTCCCATCATTTTTCCTGCTAGTAGCTCCTTTAATTCCATGTCAATCGTTCACACAAAGATCTCATCCTTAAGTAGGGTGATGTCATCATTGTCATTGTCGATCTCGGGTATATGATCTCCCCATCGAGATAGTGCATCAGATTGAACCATCATTTTTCTGGGTACATGTACCAATTGTAGGTTGAACTGTGACAGGAACAGACTCCATCTGGCCTGCCACTGGTCCAGCTTCCATGCCATCCTAAAGTACATCAGGTTCTTATGATCAGATAAGATGGTGGTCAGGTGATCAGATCCCTGAAGATAATGTCTCCAGGTCTCTAGGGCCCATATTATTCTGAGCAGTTTGCAATCATAAATTTCATAGTTTCATTCGGTGGGAGTGAGTGAGTAAGAAATATAGCTACAGGGGTGCCAATCCCCATTAGCATCCATCTGTTTCAGGATGGCTCCAGTTGCATATTTTGACACATCACTTTCCACTACAAATGGTTTCTCAGTGTCAGGCATGAGCAGAACCGGTGCCTCGGAGAATTTTCATTTCAGGGTTTTGAACATGCTTTAAAATTCATCTGTCCAGTTGAAGGATTGGTTCTTCTTTGTCAGGTCATTCAGTGGCTTCATGATTGCAGCAAAGTTTCCGATGAACCTCTGATAGAAGTTACCAAAGCCAAGAAATGATTTGACCCCTTTGACATTGGTTGGGGATAACCAGTTTCTTATCCTGCTGAGTTTTGTCAGGTCCATTGCCAGTTGATTCAGCCATAAAATCAATCCGAGGAATTTGACCTCCTGTACATCAAATTTGGACTTTTCAGGTTTTAGAAAGAGATTGTTCTCTTCTAATCTCACTAGGACCCTTTTTGTCCTTTCCTTGTGTTCTTTTCGATCTTTCGAGAAGATCAGGATGTCATTCATGTAGATTACTAGCCATCCCTCATTTAGCATGTCCTGGAAGGTATCGTTCATCATGGCTTGGAAGGTGGCTGGGGAGTTGCATGACCTTGGGCTAGAACAGCCCCTTGTTGGTTTTGAATGTGGCTTTCCACTCATCCCCCTTCTTAATTCTGACGTTGTGGTATCCCCACCTGATATCTAGTTTCGTGAACCATCTTGCCCCTTTCAGTTTATTGAGCAGATCACCAATCAAAGGAAGAGAGTAGGAGTTTTTGATGGTTCCCTCGTTTAGATACTGATAGTCTTGGCAGGGTCACAGCGCATCAGAGTCCTTTTTGGTGACAAAAAAGAATGGGAATGCCATGGGCAATTTGGACAGGATGATGTACCCCTTCTTCAGGTTCTTGTCTATAAACTTGTCCAACTTCTTTTGTTCAACCGTGGTGATGGGGTAGACTTTGCAGTATTTTGGGATGAAGTCTGGTTTCAGCTCGATCATGTGGGCCCATAGTCTTGATTTGGGAAACCTCTCTGATGCTGCCTTTTTGAACACCTTTCAGTACTCCTTGTATTTGTTAGGGAGTAGATTGTCAAGTGACTGCTTCTTTTCCTTGTTCTTGCTCCCATGAGTGAGCTCCTGTGAGATAGAGGTCTTTGCTCAGATGTAGGTAGTGTTCGAATAGGTCATTTTGCCAGTTAGCCGAGATCAAGTCATGTGGGAGATCTGCCTGAGCTTCTGGTAATTCGGTGGGATGTAGTCATGTTCAATCGTGAGGGGTGATTCCTCAGTTTTGAACACTCCGATCATGGGTTCCCCCCAAATGTAGGTGAATAGTGCCTCTATGCCATCCTGATTTCCCTCAGCGCAGAATGATATGTTAATGCCTGCAGAGTCTAGTACCGGTATCTGCAGGTCATTCTCAGGGTCTGTGTCCATTGCTGGGTGTGGTCCATTGTGGTCTGGTTCATCCTCAGTGCAAAGTCCTTTTGCGAGATGAACCATCCCATGCCTACTCTTCATGTGCTTGGTGGTGGCGAGGTGGGTTTCCCTGAAGGTCTCCCCAGCACTCCTTATAGGTAGCCTCCTGAGAGTCGGTCTCAATGTTACTCTCGGTTCAAGCGGCCCCTTGTCATCTTTAGTAGGACTTTGCTTACCATAGATAGTGTGCACTTGTTTGATCATGGTTCAAATTTTTTTAATTAGGAGTCTCTTGGTTGGCTTGATGGTGAGAGTCCCCTTCTTCCAGTCGATGGTGGGATTGCGCCTCTGAAGCCAGGAGTAACCCAGAATTACCCTCTCCTTTCCCAGTTATCAGCATTCTGATCTTCTCTTCTTTTCCCCCAATCTCCATGTCAATGTAGACATAGTGGGTGATTGTCCCATTCTTGTTGAGTGTTCTGTCAATGTTTTTGGTGAGTATTCTTCTGGCGAGTGGTATTTTCTTTAGTCCGAGTTTTTTGACTACTCAGTGATTGATGAATGTTTCTCCTGCCCCAGAGTCAATCAGGGTGGGGAGTTCATCTTTTTTGTCTCCTAACATGCAGTAAATTGGAATGTGCATAGATTGGTGGATTACTTGTGCTATTAATATACTCGAGACTATTATTCTGGTGAGGTCCACTGCCAATGTGGGCCACTGCTTTAAAAACCCTTCACTACCATCAAGTCAAGGACCTCCTCCTTCTCCTTTTCTTCCAGCTTATTGATGAGAGTCCAGATCTTCTGGTAGTGGTCTCTGGGCATCCTTCTTACTTCCGGCTTCTTTTCCTCTGGCTTCTTTTCTTTTTTCATGGGAGGTTCCTTTCCTCCCTTGTAATTACTTGCTCTGTGCCCTGCCTTGTGGCAGATGAAGCACTTTCCCTTTTTGATATGTTTAAGCCTCTCTGCATAGGAGAGGCATGTTGTGTCGATGGAAGAGCCTCCTTCTGCTCCTCTGCTTCCCTTGCTGTAGGTTCTTTCTTTAATCGCTTTCACCCTCCTCAGATGCCCCTCTGCCCTTGCTGCATGGGTGTACCACCCCTCGATCATGTCGGGTGGGTCATGCCGAAGACCTTGTTGAGGACCCGGTTATTGAGTCCATCAATGAAGTGCTCAATGAGTACTGCATCCTCTTTTATCTTCATTCTATAGGCTAGCATTTTGAATTGGGCAATGTACTCGTCAACTCCCCTTGCTCCTTGTGAGAGTGCCCTGAGTTGTGTTTGCACATTTCCTGCATCATCAATTGGCAAGAAGGCTGCTCACACCTTCATGATGAATTCCTGAAACATATCCCAGGGCTTCGATTCAATGTATCATTCCTCCAAATAGGCCTGCTTCCATGGCACAGCTGTTCCTCCATTCATGTATAAAAGCATGAAGAAAATCTTTCATCGATCATCTTTGAACACCTGAGGGTTGGCATCTACATATGCTCTGCACTCCAAGAGAAAGAGCATGGTCTTCGATCAGTCACCTGAGAAGTCAGTGGATGCTCTCATCTTTATCTCTACTGTTCGGACAGGCACAGTGGGTGCTTCAGGGACAATGGGGGTAGCGAGTGCTGCCATCGTTTGTGGTGTCTGGCTCTCGTAAGAGTTGCATTTGTCATTAGTCAGTGGTGGCTGCCTAGACTCAGATTAGTTGGCAGAGTTTTGAACAGCTTGACTTTTTGTTAAGATCAATAGCTCTTCTACTTCTTGTTTATCAGGTCAGAGATCACTATTGCTCATAAGCGATAGTTGAGTATGACTGTCTTAGTCTCATAGAAGAGAGGTTAAGATGACCAGATCAAACTGAGGCTTGACTGGTCTTTCCATTACAGATTAAATAGTACAAATGCAAGATCATATATATGCATATAGTCGAGTTGCAAACAATAAGTAAGGAACGAGGTAGTATAAACAATAAGGGTGTCCCATGATCAATACAATAGTATGAGAGGAAGATGGCACAGGATTATAAGTGTGTGGGTAGATTACTGAGTGAGACAATAAGAATGTTGGTAAGCATGTAAAAGACAATAAGAATGAGAACAATAGCATGAGAGAAGTAAGATCAAAAAGGAAAAAATGTGCTCTCTCCTCCAGCCTCTCATAACATTTTCACCTTGTCTCATGTTTCTTGAGCTGCTTTACATGCTTTTATTCTGTGATGGCACTTCTCGAGGTTAGCCAGCCCAATTTTACCACACTTTATGCAGCTATTGCAATCTAGACAGAGTGCAATATCTTTCAGCATCAAGAATAGGTAGTGCTTCAGAAACTGTAGTCTTTATTCATATTGTCAATGTTCAGTCACATTTACACATGGGTTTTGTAATGTACTATAGACCCTTGACTAGAATCCATCTTTTCAATTAGTTGGCTGAGATAAGTATTGTTAGGAAACAGTCTCCTAGCATCCCTATTACATAATAATATTTTATTCTTACTTTATTTCATTTTATTTTATTTTATTACATTAAAATATGCTACCAAACACCTACAAATGTTATATTTGTCAGCATAAGAATTTTCTATTTACATGCATCAATATGTATGCACACATTGGTAGCAACATAGTATATAAACTTAAAATATATACCAGGGGACCTCAGTTGAGTTCTCTTAGGTATTCCATCCACACTTATGGTGCAAAAAGCCTATTTCAGCCAACTCATCTAAAAATAACCCCTCACATCAAATCCATCAAAACCCCCATCATGCGTGCGCACCCCGCTGCCTTCTTGTAGAAGAGCCTGCATGGTCCAGCTAGCAGATTAGTGGGTGTCACCCTAACAGAAGAACTCAACTACCCTATCAGTGCACCTTCTCTTACATGTGCATACATCATTGTCTCAGCATGCCACAACTGCTTACTCATCCTTTCAGCAAGAGCCAGAAGTAATTGTATATATGTATTTACCTTGCTTTCATAAGCCGATGCCAGGCCTCACCTTACATTGCAACCACCAGTGATCGAGAGGCAATGCTCATCATTAGGACAGCTGCAACCAGACAACCAATTGGATCTGGTTTAATCAAGATTTACTATACTCTATCCAGATGACTATTTGAGTTAAATTAGTTACTAGCCAAATTCAGTATTAACCCTGAGATCAGGCACTGTTGGAAGGGTTATTGATCCAAAGTGCCCAATTGTTGACAAATAGCCAAAATCACATGTTTTGCCATGTTTGGTCCTAAATTGCTGGATCACATGACTCGAAAATTTGCAAAAAAATTCTGAAGCCAAATCTTGACTCAGCCAAAGAAGTGACTCATCACAGCTTATGTCTATGTCAGAACAATCAACTTCAAATCCTGGTCACAATCCTGTTCCCATGCCAGTGCTAGAAGCCAAAATTGATGTGCTTACAGCACAAATGTCCCAATTAGTGTCAGTATTGGCAGCATCACAGCCCAAACAAGCAGAAATAAGACCAGAAACAGTGGAAGATAAAGATGATGAGATGGATGAGATGGTGGAGTGGATGTCTCAGGATGATGTGCATGCAGGGGAGAGATCTGAAAGTGGAAAAGCATGCTTACCTAAATATGCACCCCCACAAATCCTTGATGGTACCATGGAGAATACAAAGTCTTTCATCAGCTCTATAGTATTGTACATCCATGAGAGAAAGCCCGAGTTTTGTATGACAAAGTCTAGGATTATGTTTGCTCTCTCATACATTCAGGGGAAGAAAGCACAGTTCTGGAGAAATGAAGCTATTAATCAAATTGCTGCAGGATATAAACTATTTGCAACCTTTAGGAAATTTCTGGAGAGACTGGAGGCACAGTTGGGAGACCCTAATCCAAAGGCGATGGCTAATGCTAAATTAAAAACCATGTGCCAAGGTTCTCTGATGGCAGACAAATTTATTTTGCAGTTCAAGGCAGAAGCATCACAGATGGATATGGGAGAAGCTGTGTTGGTAGAATTTTTGAAGGCAGGATTAAATCCCTCATTATTCAAGTCAATCTATCGACTACCTTCTATGCCAGAGAGGTTGGACGAGTGGTATAATTGGGCAATGCATCTTGATTGGCAATATTGACAGGAACAGGTGGAGTCAAATTTGATGTATAGAAATGCCAGATTTGAAAAGTCATCAGGAGGAAAGTCTGAGAAAGGAAGGATGCCTCAGGTACAAGCTCCGAGGGCACAGCCACTGGCCATGGTAGTGACACCTATTGTTAAGGAGTCAGCAGCATTAGCAGATGCAATGGATATTGATCAAGTAGGGAGATGAGCCCCACTTAAATGTTTTAATTGTGGGCAATTAGGGCATATGGCTTGAAATTGTAGGCAGAAAAGGAAGATTAGGAAAACAACAATTGAGGAAGTAAAGTTGGAGGAAGATAAGCAGAAGAATTTTGTGGAAGAGTCCCAGTGAAGATTTTTCTATTGGTGACCCAGAATCAATATAATATATTAGTATCCGAGGAAACCCAGAGTGAACCCAAAAGAGAAATTGAGGAGTACAACCATCATCACTTATGCGACAAAGAAAGATGCCCAGCCTTATTTTCAAAGACCCCTAAATTCTTTATTTGCTCTGCACAGATAGAACCCAAAATCAGCTTGACAGTAGGATTGAAGACAGTGGACACGCATGCAGCAATTGATGTGGAGGCATTGCTTGACAGTAGTGTTACCAGATTATTCATTAATTGATCTTTAATTACTGGAAATGGTATTTGCATGCATAAACTGCCACAACCTATAATGGTGTACAATATTGATGGTATGATCAATCGTGGAGGAACTATTAAGGAGGAGGTGACGATGATACTGAAGTATCAGGATCATCAGGAACGAGCCATATTTGAGGTGTGCAACCTTGGAAAAACCAATCTGATAATTGGATGTCCATGGTTACAAAAGCATAACCCAAAAATTGAATAGAAAACTGGGAAGGTACACATGACTCATTGTCCTAAAGAATGTAATGTATATGGAAGAAAAGTAAAAAAGGAGAAGAAGGAAAAGAAAGAAAAAGAACATCCAAGGAAGTATTCTGTTATGATGGAGAAAGTGGAAGATGAGAACATGCCAAATGGGGAAGTTCCAATTATGACCAGTAAGGAAGAACAGAAGCAAACCTTTAGGGAAATTCATGGAGGACAGTCATGGAATAAAAATGCTGTGAAAGTGGAGAAGCCAGTGGAGGAGTGGGTGCTGAAAGTCTATCATAAATATTTGCCAGTTTTTCAGAAGAAGGAATTGGAGTGGATGCCAGTGTGAAAGCCATGGGATCATGCAATTGAGATGAAACCAGGATTTGTGCCAAAGAAGTCAAAAGTCTACCCATTATCTTTGAAGGAACAAGAAGAAGTAAATGCATTCCTTAATGAACAATTGTGCAAGAGATACATATGACCTTCGAAATCACCACAGACATCACCAGGATTCTTTGTACCAAAAAAGGATCAGAGGAAGAGGATGTGTACAGATTATAGGTATTTGAATGAGTGGACAGTGAAGAATGTGTACCCTTTGCTGTTGATCTCAGAGATAATTGACAAGGTAGGAAATGCCAAGGTCTTTACAAAATTGGATTTATGCTGGGGGTACAATAATGTACAAATAAAGAAAGGAGATGAGTGGAAGACTGCTTTTGCCACACATTGAGGATCCTTCGAGCAGCTTGTCATTTTTTTTGGGATAGCCAATAGTCCTCCAACTTTCCAAAATATGATAAACAACATTTTCAAGGACATAATAGACAAAGGCATGGTAATAATATTCATTGATGACATTTTGATATTCATGGAGAATGAAGAAAATCATGAGGCAATAGTGCAGGAGGTGTTGAGAAGATTGGCAGAGAATGATTTATTTGTTAAACTGGAGAAAGTGGAAGAGGTTTTGGACACACATCTTCGATAAAATAAATTGAAGTTCTTAATCAAGTGGAAGGACTACACTGATGAAAATAACTCATGGGAATCCAAAGAGAATTGTAAGCAAGTGCATAATGCAATTGCCCAATTCTTTAAATGTAACCCAAATGCTCCGCATCGCATTGCTAGAATGGTGTATGAGGGAATAAATTTCCAGCCTTACCAAAATTTCACAGAGGGGACAGATACAATATTTTCTCACCTGGAAGTCGAGGCATAAAAGGGGGGTAATGTTAGGAAACAGTCTCCTAACATCCCTATTACTTTATTTTTATTTTTTTTATTTATTTTTATTTTTATTTATTATATCAAAATATGCTACCAAATGCCTACAAATGCTGTATTTGTCAGCATGGAAATTTTCTATTTGCATGCATCAATATGTACATGCATGTATGTGCATATTGGTAGCAACATAGTACAATATATGTAATATTGTATATAAATCTTAAATATATACCTGGGGGACCTCAGTTGAGTTCTCTTAGGTATTCCATCCACATTTGTGGTGTGAAAAGCCTATTTCAGCCAACTCATCTAAAAATAACCCCTCACATCAAATCCATCAAAACCCCCATCATGCATGCATGCCCTGCTGCCTTCTTGTAGGAGAGCCCGCATGGTCCAGCTAGCAGACTAGTGGGTGTCACCCTAACAGATGTCAGCTGCCATATATCTATCCTAGAACCCATTCAATGCACATGGCACATCCGATATGAACTACAGCATTGCAAATTGAGCACTACCAGACACAAGGAGAGATGACAAAAGACTTAGGACACAATAATCATGCTTAGAGGTCTCAATGATATATTGAAGCAAAAAGATAGGTATGTTTACTATACAGAGATACTGTACATTTCAATTATTTATCATTTATCATTTGTTTTATGATTTACAATGTCCTCATTGTTGTATATATTGCCTTGTGTACTACACATGTTATATTTTCTTTTTAGTACTATCTCTTCAAAATGTATATAGACTTGTACTAGTTACTTAGAAGAACAGAGAAGAAGTTACCCCCTCCCTTATCATTTGATTTAAGAGCAATTCTCTTGAGTTTTAACCTTGCATCATATCTCTAAGTTCTGCGAATTATTGCGAACTTCTTCAAACTTTCATATTTGCTCCTCAACTTGTCGCACATTACCTATTGTCACTCAAAAAACACTTCTCATTTGCTATATTCACTCCTCAATATACCTCGGCACCAGCTTGACTCTTTCAAAACTTCTCAAACTATTTTGGACATCTTCGACCTTTCTCAAAACAACTTTGAACATCTTCAAACCCCTTCAAACATCTTTCAAACCTTTTTCAAATCATTTTATATGCTCCTAGAGTTCATTTGCAACATGTCTTTCCATTTTACACTTCTAACCACAATCTTTTGGGTGACAGTGGTGACATTTAGTACCAACTCACACCCTTCCTCTAGCCTGTGTTATACATTCTTAGACCTTTTAACAGGTTTTTGTTAGGTTTCCAGGTCAAGCATTATCACCATAGTATGAGTGCAGGGCAATGGGGAGCCATATCAGTGCATACATCATTGTTTTACCATGCCACATCCAACTACTCATCCTTTCAGCATGAGCTGGAAGTATTTGTATATATGTAATCTACCTTTTCTTTTATAAGCTGACATCAGGCCTCACCTTACATTGCAACTGCCAGTGATCGAGAGCACTTATCATTAGAACAGCTGCAACCAGACAACTGCTTGGATCTGGTTTAGTCAAGATTTACCTTACTCTATTCGGATGACTATTTTAAGTAGTTACAAGCTAAATTCAGTACTATCCCCAAGATCAGGCACTGTCAGAAGGGATATTGATCTGAAGTGCTTCATGAGCCCAAACAGTTGACAAGTTATTGAGTCATGGGTTTTGCCAAGGTTGGTACCCCAAGTTACTAAATCACATGACTCGTAGATGTTTGGAAAGGTCCCAAAATCCAACTTTTGGATTTGTCGAAGAAGTGACTCATCACAGCTCGAAATCATTATGTCTGAACCTTCAATTTCTAATCCTATAGTTCCCTATTGCCCTGTGCTCATACTATGGCATTTTTTGAGATTGTGTGCACCTCTTGGATGACCTTTACTCACTTTGCACACCATGCTTTTGTGCACCTTTGGTCCCCTTTAGCTGCCTTCTACCATGTGCCTTAAATGCACCTTATTATGCTTTGAATTACCTCTATGTGCCCCCTATACTCATTATCTGCCTTTCATAGTTACTGCATGCTCAATGCACCTTTATGCACTCTCTTATGCTCTACCAGAAATTCACATTCTTTGCTGCACACTCCTTGCACTATCATTTATCACACACAACAACCCCTCACCACATTTGTAGTGCTGTGCATCATGGCCTCATGCTTACTAGGCAACTTATTCAAGGTGCACCATGATTGCATCATGAGTCAGCTGCACATTCTCACATAATCTGGGCACTTTGCACCTATTTGGCACTAGACTGTGTGCACTTAGATGCTTTCATGTGATTCAGGTGCTTTGGCACTATTTGGCATTGCACAGCATCTCCTTATAGTTCTGCTACATTTCCAATTGGCATTGCTCTATCTTGTAACCAGCACAGGTCAATCATATCACTATTACTAAGGCACAGCACATGACACATAACACTGCAGCAGACTAATTGGGCAGAGTGCATGGGACTTAAAGTGCACCAAAAATAGAACATTACACTGGAACAGCTGGGTATTGGGCTATAGTGTGTGCAAATCTTATTGGCTAAGGTAGCAGCATCATGTAGTTGGGTTTAGATGGGCCAATTAATGGACTTGTGGGTAGTGTATGGCACTTTCTATTTTTATACTCTATTTTACTGTTTTTATCACATAAGCCATTTGTACATAGTACCCAGGTACATAGAGAATTCAGAGGATCTTTTCCCCCACAGTTCAGAGGTTTCATTCAGCATTGCACATAGTCTGTGCATTATTGTCCAGTTCATGCACCTTTGTAGTGTGTCCTTCATATAGCCATGTTTTGTGCATCATTTGCACCCTTTGTCATATAGCTGCATTTTGTCCTTCATTTGCATCCATCATCTTCATTTGTGCACTTTTGCAGTAAGCCCTTCATATAGCTGCATTTGTGCACTGTTTGCACCCCCTCATTATATAGCCACATTTTGTGCACCATTCGCGCATTTCCCCCCCAGTTGTGCTCACGTCCCACATGTGTTCCCACTCCATGCATTGCACCTTCAACACACTCCAGTACTGTCCTTGTCCCGCTAAACCTCCTATCTTTCACCCCCATCATTGTTGCACATTTTTGTGCTCCCATTGCATATTTTCCCACACTGCACATTTCCATACTTTTGCATTGCACACTTTTTTGCCACTGTGCATACCTTCCATTTTGCATACACAACTTAGTGTGCATATCGTGACCACATCGAACCAGCCTCTTTAGTAGTCTTTGTGCCTTGAAGGACAGTCTGAGGCCCCCTAAATGAACCCCCACACCCCAAGCATGCCTGCAGCTGTAGGTTTTGTGTTCACACTTTCTGTTGAGACTCTGCAGTGAGTACCAACTGAGCATATCACCAAGCCTAACCCCATTCCCATGCTAGTGCTAGAAGCAAAAATTGATGCACTTATGGTGCAAATGTCACAACTAGTATCAGTATTGGCAGTATATTAGCCCATACAAGCAGAAATGCAACCAGAGATGATAGAAGAGGAAGATGATGAGAGGGAGGAGATGGTGGAGTGGATGTCCCAGGAAGATGTGCAGGCATCAGAGAAATCCAAAAATGAAAAAGTGTGCTTACCTAAGTACACACCCATGCAAATCTTGATGGTACCATGAAGAATACAAAATCCTTCATCAGCTCTATAGTATTGTACATCCATGGGAGGAAGCCAGAGTTTCATACAACTGAGTCAAGAATTATGTTTGCTCTCTCATACATTCAGGGAGAAAAAGCACAGTTCTGGAGAAATAAGGCTATTAATCAAATTGCTGTGAGATATAAACCATTTGCAACTTTCAAGGAATTTCTGGAGAGACTGGAGGCACAGTTGGAAGTCCTAATCCAAAGGCAACAGCTAATGCAAAATTAAACACCATGCATCAAGGTTCTCTGACAGCAGACGAATTTATTTTGCAGTTTAAAGCAGAAGCTTCACAGATGGTGATAGGTCCATTGCATGCTTTAAGGTCTGGAGAATGCTTCCAATTGTATCGAGACATTACAACAGATGCTCCAAATTTCTACAAATGCCATGAAATCGACTTCGAACCCTTTTCAAACTACTTCAAACTACTTCAAACGATTTTGAACAATTTCATGACACTTCAAATGCTTTTGAATGACTTTGCATCACTTTGAACAACATCAGCCACCATATAACTGTCTTAAAACCCTTTTGATACATGCTGCACAACCAGAATGAGTTATTCCATTGCATATCAAGCACTACTGGACATGAGAAGAGATGACAAAGGATTTAGGATGTGATAATAGTGCTTAGAGGCTTTAATGATATATTGAAGCAAAAAGATAAGTACTTTCACTATATGGGGACACTGTACATTTCAATTATTCATCATTTCTTATTTGTTTTATGATTTACAAAGTCCTCATTGCTGCACATATTGCCTCGTGTACTACATGCATTAGATTTCCTTTTTAGTACTATCTCTTCAAAATGTATATAGATTTGTACTAGTTACTTAGAAAAACAGAGAAGAAGTTACCCTCTCCCTCATCATTTGATTTAAGAGCCATTTTCTTGAAGTCTTAGACTCACATTGTATCTCTAAGTTCTGTGAATCATTGTGAACTTCTTCAAACTATTGTATTTGCTCCTCGATTTATTGCACAGTGCCCATAGCCTCTCGAAAAACACTTCTTATTTGCTGTATTTGCTCCTTAACACCAATCCAACACCCTTGACTCCCATCGAAACTACCTTGAACCTCTTCGAACTACTTCAAACTACTTCGCGCATTCTTCGAATTTTTTTGAACATTCTTCAAACCTTTTTCAAACATTTTTAGTAACAGTGGTGATATTTAGAACCAACTCGCACCCTTCCTCTGACTTGTGTTATACCATCTGAAGCCATTTAGTAGGTTTTGTTTGGGTTTCAGGGTTGAGTATTATCAATGGATATAGGAGAAGCAGCATTGGTAGAATTTTTGAAAGCAGGATTAAATCCCTCTCTATTCAAGTCTATCTACTAACCACCTTCTATGCCAGAAAGGTTGGATGAGTGGTATAATTGGTCAATGCACCTTGATCGGCAATATCAGCAGGAACAGGCAGAGTCAAAGTTGATGTATAGAAATGCCAAATTTGGAAAGTCATCAGGAGAAAAGTCTGAGAAAGGAAGGGCACCTCAGGTGCAAACTCCGAGGGCACAGCCATCAGCCATGGCAGTGACACCTAAAGTTATGGGGTCAGCAGCATCAGCAGATGCAATGGACATTGATCAATCAGGAAGATGGGCCTCACTTCAGTGTTTTAACTGTGGACAGCTAGGGCATATTGCTAGGAATTGTAGGCAGAAGAAGAAGATTAGGGAAGCTATAATCGAGGAAGTGAAGTCAGAGGAAGACAAGCAGAAGAATTTTGTGGAAGAGTCCCAGTGAAGGCTTCCCCATTGGTGACCCAGAATTGTTATAATGTATTAGTATCCAAGGAAACCCAGAATGAACCAGAAAAGGAAATCAAGAAGGAGTACAACCAATGTCAATTACATGATAAAGAGAATTGCCAAGAATTATTTCCAAAAACCCCTAAATTTTTTATTTGCTCTGTGCAAATAGAACCCAAAATCACCTTGACTGTAGGATTGAAGACAGTGGACATGCATGCAGCTATTGATATGGAGGCATTACTCGATAGTGGTGCTACAGGATTATTTATTAATCAGTCCTTAATTACTGGAAACAGTATTGGCATATGCAAACTGTCACAGCCTATAATGGTGTATAATATTGACAGAACAATAAATTGTGGAGAAACTATCAAGGAGGAAGTGACTATGCTACTAAAGTATCAAGATCATCAGGAACAAGCTGTATGTGAAGTGTGCAATCTTGGAAAAACCAATCTCATAATTGGATGTCTATGGTTATGTAAACATAATCTGTAAATTAATTGGAAAACTAGGAAAGTGCACATGACTCATTGTCCTAAAGAATGTAATGTGTATGGGAGGAAGGTGAAAAAGATAAAGAAGGAAAAGAAGAAAAGAAAAGAGAAAGAACATCT
Organism: Tricholoma bakamatsutake; assembly: GCA_029959215.1. NCBI lineage: Eukaryota > Fungi > Basidiomycota > Agaricomycetes > Agaricales > Tricholomataceae > Tricholoma > Tricholoma bakamatsutake. The sequence continues at coordinate 1,028,613 of CP114860.1, forward strand.
GAGGAAGTGGAAAATGAAGAAATGCCAAATGGGGAAGTGCCATTGAGATGAAACCAGGATTTGTGCCAAAGAACTCAAAAGTCTACCCATTATCTCCAATAGAGCAAGAAGAAGTAAATGCATTCCTAAATGAACAATTGTGCAAGGGATGCATACAACCTTCAAAATTCCCACAGACATCAGCAATGTTCTTTGTACCAAAGAAAGATCAGAGGAAGAGGATGTGTACAGATTATAGGTATCTGAATGAGTGGACAGTGAAGAATGCATACCCTTTGTCATTGATCTCAGAAATAGAAAAGTTAAGGTCTTTACAAAACTGGATTTATGATTGGGGTACAATAACATACGAATAAAGAAAGGAGATGAGTGGAAAGCTGGATTTGCCATGCGTTGATAATGCTTGACCTGGAAACCTAACAAAAACCTATTAAAAGGGCTAAGAAGTATAACACAGGCTAGAGGAAGGGTGCAAGTTGGTACTAAATATCACCACTGATACCCAAAGGATGTGGTTAGAGACACAAAATGGTGAAACATGTTATGAATAAGCTTTAGGAGCATACAAAAAGGCTTGAAGGAGGTTCAAAGATGTTTGAAGGGGTTCAAAGAAGTTTGAAGTAGTTTTGAGAGAGTTCAAAGATGTTCGAAGGGGTTCAAGAAGTTTTAAAAGAGTTGGACTGGTGTTGAGGTATATTTAGGAGCAAATATGGTGAATGAGAAGTGTTTTTTGAAAGACAATAGGTGATGTGCAATACATCGAGGAGTGAATATGAAAGTAAGAAGAAGTTCATGATATTTTGCAGAACTTAGAGATATGATGTGAGGCTAAGACTCAAGAGAATTGCTCTTAAATCAGATGATAAGGAAGAGAATAAGTTCTTCCCTGTTTGTTCTCTGTAACTAGTATAAGTCTATATACATTTTGAAGAGATGGTATCAAAAAGAAAATATAACATGTGTAGTACATGAGGCAATATATATGACAATGAGGACTTTGTAAATCATAAAACTAATGAGAAATAATAATAATCTAAATGTACAGTGTCCCGTATAGTAAAAGTACTTATCTTTTCACTTCAATATATCATTGAAACCTCTAAGCACTATTATCATGTCCTAAGGTCTTTGTTGTCTCTCCTCATGTCCAGTAGTGCTCAATTTGTGACACCATAGTTCATATTGTATGTGTCATGTGTATTGAAAGGGTTTTAGGATAGATATATGGCAGCTGATGTTATTTGAAGTAGTGCAAAGTGATTTGAAGGTGTTTAAAGTATCACAAAGTTGTTTGAAGTCATTCAAAATGGTATGAAATAAATTCAAAACTGAGTTCATGGCATTTGTAGTGGTTGGAATCATGAATCATAGTGTGTCAATATGTTTGGTCTCCAGACCCTAGGGCATGCAATGGACCTATCAGCATTGAGGATCCTTTGAGCTGCTTGTCATGTTTTTTGGGATGACCAATAGTCCCCCAACTTTTCAAAATATGATGAATGACATTTTCAAGGACATAATAGAGAAAGGCATGGTAATAATATTTATTGACGATATTTTGATATTCATGGGGGATAAAGAAAACCATAAAGTGATAGTGCAAGAGGTGCTATGATGATTGGCAGAAAATAATTTATTTGTGAAACCAGAGATATGTGTGTTTGAGGCAAGCAAGTTTGAGTTCTTGGGATTGATGATCAATTCTGATGGAATCAAAACAGATCCTATCAAGGTACAGGCAATTGTTGATTGGCCTGTGCCAGCCTGTATCAAGGATGTTCAGGCTTTCTTGGGACTCACAAAGTTTTATTGTTGCTTTGTTCATAATTTTTCCAAAATTGCCACACCATTACACAACCTTACACAAAAGGGAGTAGTGTGGAGATGGGGAGAACAACAGCAGACAGCATTCGAGGAGTTAAAGAGGAAGTTTGCAGAAGAACCAATATTGGTCCCAGTAGATTTTATGCATCCTTTACAAGTGGAATCAGATGTATCTGACTTTGCTACTGGAGCAGTATTATCAATGTTATGTGAAGATGACAAATGGCATCCTTGTGTATATTTGTCTCAAGGGTTGAATGATATGGAGAGGAATTATGATGTGCATGACAAAGAGATGTTGGGAATAATACGAGCATTGGAAGCATGGAGACATTATTTGGAGGGATGTACACATCAGATCAAAATCTGGACAGATCACCAAAATCTGCAATACTTCATGTCTGCTAAAAAGCTTAACCATTGGCAAGCATGTTGGGCATTATTCATGTCATGTTTTAATTTTCACTTAGTCCACAAAGCAGGAAGCTTAATGAGGAAATCAGATGCATTATCCAGATATACAGATCACAAAAGGGTAGTGGAGGAGGACAATAAAAATATTACTCTACTCAAACCTGAATACTTTTATATTTGTGCTATGCATCAAGGGCATCTATTAATAGATAGTTCAGAAATGGAAATGTTGTCTAAAATTAGATCATGTTTGGAGATGGATGATGAAGTAGTGGAAGCCATGAAAGCTCTGAAGGGAAAGAAGAAAGGTAATATTCAAGGAGATGAATGGCTTGAGGAGCAAGGGTTGGTATTATTCCAAGAAAAGGTATATGTACCGAAGGATCAAGATTTGTGAAAGGAGATCATTTGGTTACATCATAATGCACCAACTGCTGGACATCCAGGAAGGTAGAAGACATTAAAGTTAGTGATGAGAAATTATTGGTGGCCCAGAATTTTAAAATATGTGTTGGGGTATGTGGATGGATGTGATATGTGCATGAGGGGAAAGAAATTTCCAGAAAAACCTGTAGGGAAATTAATTCCAAACCCTATATCTAAAGCACCATGGCAAGATATATCTGTGGACTTTATCACAGGATTACCTGAAGCTCAGAGATACAATGCAATATTTGTAGTATGCAACCGCTTTACAAAGGAGATTTATATTATTTCTACTACTACAGAAACCTCATCATTAGGCTTGGCACATTTCTATCTAAATCATATGGCAGTTACATGGATTACCTGATACTGTTATCTCTGATCATGGAACCCAATTTGCTTCTGCATTTATATGAGAATTAAACAATATATTGGGAATTCAAACCAAGTTATCTATGGCATATCACCCACAAACTGATGGGCAGACAAAGAGAATGAATCAGGAGTTGGAGCAGTACTTACATATATTTGTCAAGTACCATGAACTGACTGGCCCAAATGGTTGGCAATTGCTGAATTTTTCCACAATAATAAATTCCATTTGGCTACTCACATGTCACCCTTCTTTACTAATTATGGGTATCATCCTTATATGAAAATAGAAACCCAAAGGGAAATCAAGGTACAGTCAGTAGAAGACTTTGTATCCAAGATGCAAAAGGTACAGGAAGAAGCAGAGGCAGCATTGATGAAAGCACATGATGATATGATGCAACATGTGGATTATACTTGAGCTGTTGCTCCAGAGTACAAAGTTGGTGACTTGGTATGGCTAAGTACCAAGGATCTAAATATTCCATAACCTTCAAGAAAATTGACAGAGAAACAAGTTGGCCCATATGCAATTTCCAAAGTAATTTTGCCCAATGCAGTAGTGCTAAAATTACCTCAATCATTCAAGATTGATCCTGAGATCAACCTTTCCTGCCTATGCCCTTACTGCCCACCCACTATTCCTGGTCAACAAACTACTCTGCACCCAATTCAATCCAAATGCTCCACATTGAGGAGATGAATTTCCACTTTTTTTTCACAGAGGGGACAGATACAATATTTTCTCACATGGAAATCAAGGCATAAAAGGGGGTAATGTTAGGAAACAGCTGCATTACATAATAGTATTTTATTTTATTTTATTACATCAAATTACACTACCCTACACTGAACAATGCTATCCTACACCAAACAAGGCTACCCTACACTGAACAATGCTACACTACACTGAACAATGATATACTAAACTGAACAATGCTACCCTACACCAAACAATGCTACCCTTTGTTAACATGAGAATTTTATTTTGCATGCATCAATATGTACATGCATGTACAAGCATGTCAGTAGCAACATTGTACAATATGTGTAACATAGCATATAAACTGTAAATATACACCTAGGGAACCCTAGTTGTGTTCTCTTAGGTATTCTATTCACACTTGTGGTGTGAAAAGCCTTTCTCAACCAACTCATCTATTAATAACCCCTCACATCAAAACCATAAAAACCCCATCACATGCATGGATCCTGCCCTTTTCTTGTAGAGAGAACCTGCACAGTCAAGCTAGCAGATAGTTGATGTCACCCTAACAAGAACTCCCTTGTATTTCCTGAACCCTCTGACCACTGATGACTGGGTCTGACTAGAAGTCCAGTGTTTTCCTGCCTCAAGTTCCATTCTTGCCTCCAGCTCTGAACAGCATTTGACATTTGACAGGCAACCCCAAAGCCTTACTTAATAGTGAGCTATATAACAGAGGGAAATTTAAAGTTAATATCATGCTACATAATACAGACACCTCAGATGCACCTAACAAAGGGGAATCCAAAAAAAAAACTCGAATAAAGTACAGCTCACAATATGCACTCCAAACATTGTCAACAAGTTCTGACCTGTTCTCAGATAATATTGCAACAAAATCAGCCTTCAAACAAGTCCAAAATTTCCTTGAAAACCCTTGAAAATCTCCAAACTTCTTCAATAATAGGCCTCCTTTTAAGGTATTTGATTTAAAATTTTAAATGGATAACTAGCTTACCTTTGCCACTGTCAAGTCCTTCAACCACACAATTTCCTTGACAATGTCTTCCGATATCAAGATATCAGTGTATGGGGGGTGCTGCTGATGGTGCATAAGGCAAACTCCTACACTCACCAACTCATTTTCATTGATAATCAAAGTAAGCCAGCTGCCACATTGTATTGATCCATGGTCATACATGCAGGATGCTTTCCCATTTTGGTGCACTTCTCCTTTGTTTGCTCACCTGCTAACTGTGCATGGTAAAATGTATAGGTTGTGACTTTCGCTGTCTTTTTGCAACTTATAGCTTTATTGTAATAAGCCATGATAAAATGTCCCATCAAATATAAATGCTCACTTGAAGCAGAATCATGTTGTATTCCACACCTCTTTTGCTACCATCAGGGCAAAGGCATGGGCATGGTCCTCAGAGCTGCTGGGCACAGCAGGTGTCTCATCTCCTATCATGATGATTGCATGAATCTTGAAGTGGGAGTCTTTGTTTTGTTGAAGAAGCTGGGTGAATGCACTCCACATGATGGTCAGCAATCCTTCACTGGATTTATCCTTTTCAAGAGCCCACTGCTTGGTACAAGAAGTTGCTTTTTCAATTTTCAAGTCTCAGCAGCTTCATTTCTCTTCTGGGTGCATGCTGCACAGGTCTTGAGATAGCCAAGGTTGGCTTTTCGAGGAAATTTACTTTGTGCACTGCAAAAATTGCACTGTTGGCACTTGACAGAGTCTGGCATGATACAGGGGGTGAAATAGATACATTTCTATCTACCTCAGTATCTAGTTAGTCTAGTGGGCCACTGGATGGACAATGGGCCAACAACTATGCATTCCAATAATAGATCATATGTTGGAGCAGACTACATACGCTGCACAGAGGAAGAGACGACATGTTCCTTATAACCTACCTGGGGTTTAGTTAGTCTTAGAGCTAGGGTTTAGCAGAGGTAAGAACACTGTATATCTTCTATAGTACAGGTTCTCCTTATATACATAATAGTAAGGATGTCACATGACTCAGGAATGTGTTTACCACATGTATGCACAGTAAGCGCAGTAACATGTGTGTGCTGCATGCTTGGCCTCATGTATGCAGCATGCATCAGGATTTAATTTCAACACCCCCTCTCAAACTGTACAGCGCTCTAAGCAGCTAAGTTTGAATCTCGAAAGTAATTCTGAGAGAGTCTCTAAATTTCCTGAATAAGACAGCACCAAGGTTCTTTGTGAACATGTCAGCTGGATTATCATTTCCAGGAATGAAAACGACCGTGACTTTGTCATTTTCTATGCATTCGCGGGTATAGTGGTAGCGAATGTCTATATGTTTGGTCCTTCTTTCCTGAACTGGATTTGATCCGATAAAGATGGATCCCTGATTATCAGTGCAAATTGGTACGCACTTTAGTACATATCCAAGTTCCTGGAATAAGGACTCTATCCACACTATCTGTCGACAAGTGTCGGAGAGAGCCATATATTCGGCTTCTGTGGATGACAGTGCTACAGTTTTTTGTAAACGGGACTGCCAGCACACAATGCCACTTGCTAGAGTAGCAAAGTAACCCGTTGTAGATCGGCGTTTGACAGTGTCAGCTGCCCAATCAGAATCTGTGAAGGCCTGTAGCCCCTCGGACTTCTCACCATCATAGACAATGTTATATTTCTGGGTTCCCACCAGATAGCGCATGATGTACATCGCTTTGTCTAGATGTTCTTGGCTAGGATTAGCCGAGAATTGCGACATCTTGATTACTGCATAAGCGATATCAGGTCGTGTTCTGAGCATCAGATACAATAAAGATCCGATCACAGACTGATATTTTGATCTAAGCATCGCATTGGGCATTGCTGTGTTTTCCGATGGTTTGTAACCAGTTGGGAGTGCAGTGGGGGTCGCTTTGGCATTTGTCATCTCGAATCTCTCAAGCACTTTGGCGAGATATTCAGTTTGATCGAGTTTGACTTTGCTTGCAGTCTGGGTGACACGCATGCCTAAGAATTCCATGACTTTTTCAGTACTACGGCACTCCCAATGCTTTAGACAAGCATTTTTCTTTTCATCCACAAGTTTCTTGTTCTTCCCCATGAACAAGCCATCATCAACATAGACGAGTGCAATAACAATGCTGCCTGTCTTAGGATCCTTGTGTATGAAAATGCCGGCATCGGAGCTGGGCGCGCACGAACCCAATGGTGTGCATAAATGCCTCTAGCTCTTTCCACCATGCAAGTGAGGCTTGTTTAAGGTCATACAATGCTCGGCATAAGCGCAATACTTTGCGCTCTTTTCCCTCGAGTCTGAAACCCTCGGGTTGATCCATATAGATCTCCTCATCTAGTTTGCCATATAAAAATGCGGTTTTTACATCTAGGCTGATCATATACATGCCTTCTAGAGATGCAAGTGCAAACATGAGGCATACGGTCTCGTAGCGGACTACTGGTGAGAAAATCTCATCAAAGTCAATGCCTTCGACTTGTGAAAAGCCTTTGGCCACGAGTCTGGCCCGTTTTCTTCCATCCAATTTTACGGAGAAAACCCATCTATCTTTGATCGTTTTTCGATCATGTGGAAGATCGACGATGTCATAGACTTGTCGCTTACGAAGAGCCTCTAATTCTTCATGACAAGCTTGTTTCCACTCATGTTGCTGCTGCCGTGGTAGGTGCGCAATATTGCGAAATTGGTTTGGAACTTGGCTTATTTCGCTCGATGGTTTGACTGCTTTTGACAACAGCCAGCGAATAAGCTTATCTCCTCCTTCCTTGGTTATCTTTTTAATATAACCTGCTTCATCCGGTTCCCCCATTGGGTGATCATGTTCTTGATCATTGGAATCGGGCACACTCTTGTGGGGTGCCGAACTCGGTCCAGCAACCGGTTCTTTCTGTTGAGTTTGTGGTCGTGTTTGGTTATGATCCAAATCTTGACCCACAGATCTCTTCCAATATCGATCACATGCAATGTCTCTCTCTATGTCAGAGGGGAGTCGCTTCTCTCCATAGGTATTGCCAGGACAGTTTGGGATGTTCCTCTGCCTGCCTGATCGACGGGGCAATTGCTGCCATTCCTGTTGATCATCACGTCTTGGATGAAAGTCCTCAGTGGTTACTGGAGGCGGCGGAGGAGGAGCATTTGTCACATCGTCATGTGCCTTTTGCTCACTTGGTACATCATCATCATCATTTTCTGATGATGGAGGAAGGGGTGGATCTTGTGGCGGTATAGAATCATCGCCATCCGTTCCAGATGAGTGGTCATCATCTTCTGGTTCTGGAGGTGGAAAATCACCAAGGTCTGTATTGGCAGGAGTCTTAGCTCCGGGACAGCATGGGAACAATGTTTCATCAAATAGTGCCATAGCACCAATGAATATTGCGCCACTAGGTCACATGAAACGGTATGCTTTAATGCCATCTTCTAATCCAAGGTATGTCATCAACTCCAATCGAGGAGCCAATGTGTTTGGATGCTTCTCCTTGGGTAGGTAGACGTAAGCACCACAACCGAAAACTTTCAGATCGTTTAGATCTGGGCAGACTTTTGTCAGGTCCTCAACTGGTGTCAGCCATTTCAGGCGCCTTATCGGGGTTCGGTTATATAGGTGTGTTGCATGTTCAATGCAAAATTCCCACCATGATTGTGGTAGACATGCGGTAAATTGCAAAGTTTGCGACTTTTCCATTATTGTCCTTATGGCACACTCTGCGCGCCCATTCTGTTGGTGAACATGGGGTGCAGACATCTCTATTTTGATGCCAAAGTCCTTGAGCACATTTTGTAGCTCACAATCTTTGAACTCCCCCCCTGGATCAACACGCCAGCGCTTGATTGTAGCGCCATACTGTGTCAAAGCCACTGCCCGAAATTGTCTGATGGCTGCAGCAGCATCAGATTTCTTTTCAAGGCATTGGACCCAGATATGTGACATTTTGTCATCCAGAAATACAATAAAGTATTTATGTTTATGGTACGATAGTACTGGGAGTTCCTTCAGATCGGAATGTATTAATTCAAAGGGTCTTTCAGTGCGTGAATCTGATTCAGGAAAAGATTTTGAGGTCATTTTCCCTTCAGTGCACCCTGGACATATAATTTTGTCTTTAGGAATAATTAAATTCCTTGGGAATTTTATGGTGCTATTAGGCATCTTCCTGAGCACCTCTTTGGATGGGTGTCCAAATCGCTTATGCCAAGTCAAGTAGTCTGCGACATACATTGTCACGACATTGATTCCCTTGGTGCTCAATATATGAGTCCGAGCCCAATAAATAGTGTCACATTTCATAAGAGGGATGCAATCCATAATTGGGTTTCCTTGCTTGAAAAATGAAATGTGTGCAGAGGAACCATGCACATCACTTCCGTCTTGTAAGAAGACGCCCATTGACAGTAATCGAGCATTACAGTCGGGTATGTAGTAGATGGGGTATAATCGCGTTTCACGCATCTCTGACTTCCCATGACATACTACCTGATGTTTAATGAAGACTGCTCCTTTCCCTACTATATGAGTAGTACCCATGGCTGTTTGAACCAGGGTAGAGTCCTTTCTCGGTAAAGGCTCGTAAGAAGCAAAATCTTTAATTTCACCAGTGAAGTGTTTTGATGTGCCTGAATCCATGATCCAGTCGGCACCTTTCTTACAATTTCCATTTGCACACGTAACACATATATTAAGATGTAAATTGTTCCATGATACATTTAGTAGTGGTAAAATTTCACATGAAAAGTTCGCTGTGATCCGTGGAATGTTAATTCTTGTGCTTGTGGCAAGGAAAAGGACTGACTTTTCATTATATGTACCTGTTTCAAGCGGTTCATCGACAAGCATTTCGTCGACGGCTTTCCATACTTCTTCATCAGAAACAGCAGGTTCCGATCCAAGGAAGACGCTATCATCTTCTACCTCTACGATCCTTGGTTCTGGTTCAATCCTCCTCCTCTTACCTTCTCACACTGTTAGGTGCTCTTCCAGCGGTCACAGATTTTTCGTGCTGCATGGGAGATTCATTTGCTCGAGGGTGTCTCGAGCCTGCTGATATTCGGTATAGACTGAATGAGAGGTAGAGGCCGCACCCGTGTATGCCTGTGCAGGCGGTCAACAGCGAGGATCCCTTGTGGGAGTATGTTCATGCTTCTCGATGCACTGGATGAGCAGCATCGGTGGTGATGTGGCTCCCTATCGCCCTGCATGCATACTACGGCATTTTTTGCAATTGTGTGCACCTCCTAGATGGCTTCCGCACACTTTGCGTAGCGCACTTTTGCGCACCTTCGTGCGCTTTCATGCGCCTTTGACTGTTTAGGTGCGCCTTTGTGCGCCTTTTGCATTTCTACTGCACTTTTGTTTCCCCATAGCCGCCAATCATTGTGTGCCCTAAATGCACCTCATTGCGCTTCAAGCGGCCTCCATGTGCCCCCCCCCCCCCCATGCTCCTTATCTGCCTTCTACATTTATTGCGTGCTCGATGCACCTTTGCGCACTCCTTTTACACTTTACCTGCAACTCACATTCCCTGCTGCGCACTCTTTGCACAATCTCTATCACACACAACAATCCACTGCACTGGTGCACTGCGCATCGCAGCTCCCATCTTACTGGCACACCTACTTGAGGCACACCACGATTCCGGCATGAGCGAACTGCGCATTCTTACATAACTTGGGCGCTTTCACGTAACCCAGGCGCTTTGGCAGTATTTGGTCTCACACAGCATCCCCTTATAGTTCTTCCACATTTCCAATCGGCATCGCATTATCTGGTAACTGGCACAGGTCGAGCACGCCATTATTACTAAGGCACAGCACGCGACATATAACACCAAAGCGGATTAATTGGGAAGAGCACATGAGACTTAGCGCACACCAATAATAGCGCATCGCACTGGAACAGTTGGATATTGAGCTATAGGTGCACAAATCTTATTGGCTAAGGCAGCGGCATAGTGTGGTCAGGTTTAGATGGGCGAATGGACGCGCTTGTGGGTAGCGCATGGCGCTTCCTATTTTTATACTTTATTTCTCCATTTTATCACATAAGCCATTTGTACATAGTAGGGGACAGATAGAGAATCCACAGGATCTTTCCCCCCCCCCTCATAGTTCATAGCTCAGTCAGCATCGCACATAGTCTGTGCACCAGCGTCCAGTCTGTGCGCCTTCGTAGTGCACCCTTCGTATAGCCGTGTTTGCGTTATTGTTTGCGTCCCCTCATCGTATTGTTGCGTTTCGTCCCTTGCGTTGCGTCCTTCGTCCTTGTCTGTGCACTATCATAGTGCACCCTTCATATAGCCGCGTTTGCGCACTGTTTGCGCACCCTTTTGCATAGCCACATTTTGCGCACTGCCTGCGCCTTTTTCCACTCCTTGCGCTTTCACTCTGTTTGCACCCCCAAACTGTGCACCACCTTCACAGTACATTCCAGTGTCGTCTTTGTCCTGTTACACCTCCCGCCTTCATCATCCTCATTGTTGTGCACTTTTGCGCTCTCATTGCGCGTTTTTCCGCACTGCACATTTTTGCCTCTTTGCATTGCACACTTTTCCGCCACTGTGCATATCTCCCCTTTCATGTACACTACTAGTGCACACACTGAAAATCGCTGTACCAGCCTCTCTATAGTCTCTGCACCCTGAAGGACGATCTGAGGCCATCTAAGCGAACTCCCCTCTCACCCCGAGCACGCCTGCAGTTGTAGGTTAAGTGTTCACCCCTTCTGTTGAGACTCTGCACTGAGTACCAACTGAACTCATCATTTTCTGGAGCCCACCGCGAGGGGTTTCTGTTTATCAGACCATATTTTAGACCTCCATCGGCTCACCCTTCGCTTCAACATTAACCACCTTCGCACTCTCCATTCTGAGCTGCTAGCAACTGTGCTCCAGCTTGGGGAAATACCAGTATTTGAATCACTCTTCCTAAACAACACACATCACTCGTCCGCGCTGTCTTTACCTCCACCTTCACCTGAATCATCCCTACCTACCCTAACTCCGTCCACATCACCGCATTTTTCCCCACCTCCAAATTTCGCTGCACTTTTACCAGATCTTAACTCTACACACCTTATTCCACCTACCATGGCTACCATGCACATGCCATCTGCATCTAACCAAAATGCGCCACGTTTTGACCCTGCAAAACCGCGCGAACTCCAGAAGTACTTTGAGGAGCTTGCGCAACTCCTCCGCGATTGTAACGTCACCGACGAGACTGATAAGAAGTTCCACACAGTGCACTATTTGGACAGCGACACTGCAGACACTTGGAAACTGCTACCAGAGTATAGCGCGATGCACAACTATGGTGCATTCAAAGACGCTGTCCTAAAGCTTTATCCTGGCTCTAGGGATGGCAGTAAATGGAGTATTAGCGACCTGGACAAGCTTATTGGTGAGACCGCATGCATTGGCCTCATAACTGCAGAAGAAATCATGCGCTATTATCACGCATTTTTCAACATTAGCAAATACTTAGTTGCGCAAGGCATATTGGCACGCTATGACCAAAGCCGCATGTTCGTTAGGGTGTTTCGACCAGACCAGCTAGAGCGCATTTTGAGCCGCCTTGCGATTGCGGTACCAAATCAGCCTGCAAATGTGCCATACTCATTAGATGCAATACGCGATGCGATCGACTTTATCTTTGAAGGCCCAGCGCGCTATTTCCAGCCACTTACTGGGCTCACAGCACAAAACCCCGATATGTACGCGCTCTACTCAGCACCCAGCGCACCCATTTCCCAGCCACAACCTAGCGCACCCGCAGTCAAAGCAGAAGACATTTCAGTCTTATTCGAGCCCATGACACAGACGATAGTTACTGCATTGAGCGCATCACGCAGAGATGGTGGAAATGGTGCGCCTCGCTCGAACAACGACAAGTGCAATGGTTGCGGTCAGACAGGGCACTATATCCCTGAGTGCGCTTCAATTGAGCGCCTTATTAGCGAAGGAAAGTGTAGGCGAAATGCGGAAGGGCGCATCATACTCCCAGGTGGCGCATTCGTGCCGCGTTCTATTCCAGGCAATTTCCTAGGCGAGTGCATTGAGGAATGGCATAAGCGCAACCCAGGGCAGATTGCCACGGGTTGACTTTCATCTAATACCAATTCGCAGCTCATCTACAATATAGCGCCTCGTCCAGCTCCAGCTGCACCTCTACAGTCGATGTACGTTGCCGCTTCAGCTCCTGCAGCAGATTATATGCAAAGCACACCAAATGTGCAACTAACGAAGGAAGAGCGCATTGATGCGCTCGAGAGGGAGTTGATGGCGCTTCGCAAGAGGCAAGTCTTCAACGGAGTTGAAATTCTGCAGCGTGCACCGCGCAATACATCCAATCAAGAGGGTGTGCATTCTACAACCACAGACATGGCACCCACCGACAGTATTGAGTCCCCAGCTTCGCAATCCGCTGTGAGCGCAACTGATGCGCCCGACGAGACACCCATACATCCCTATTCCAACATTCCTGAGGCGCATTTTGTGCCCGCAGCAGCAGATAAACCAGACGTACCAGCTAACTCTTCCAAAGGCAAAGAGCCATCATACCACACTGTCATTCCCATCCAGAACCCGCAGATTGTCAACGACGTATATGTGCATGCCATGAAGGCGCCCTCTGTTACGGTTTCACATGAAGAGCTTCTATCCCTTTCGCCCAATCTCAGGCAGCGCCATAGAGAACAAGTCACCCCAAAGCGCATTGCAGCTACCAGTGCAGAAGTGGTAGCTACAAACCTTGCGAGCATTATGCCATTTGCGCACTGCAAAGCATGCGCGCCTTTTGTGGGAGATAAAGTGCTTAATGCGACACCTCCAGTTAGCGCAGCAATTGCAGCGCCGCTTCCTATTGTTTTGCAGGATCCATTTGAACAGTACCTTACCCATCTCCAGCCAGGTGAAATTGAAAACCCCGAAGTTTTGAAGGTTGCTAAAGAGTCGCATGCGCTTCGCTCCATTGATTTATTGATCGACAACCAAGAGTACTTTGAAGCTATCTTAGATCCGGGTTCACAAATTATCGCAATGTCAGAAGCAGTCTGCCATCGTCTTGGGCTTCAGTATGACCCGCGCATTCATTTATACATGCAATCAGCCAATGGAGAGGTAGATGAGTCGCTTGGGCTTGCGCGCAATGTTTCTGCGTGCATTGGGGATATCATTGTCTATGTGCAAGTTCATGTTATCCGTTCACCTGCTTACGATATTCTGTTAGGGCGCCCCTTCGACGTGTTAACGCGCTCCATCGTGTGCAACTTTGCAGACGAAGCGCAAACAATTACAATCTGCGATCCGAACTCCGGCGCCATCTCCACCATTCCAACAAAGCCTAGGGGGAAGCCGCGCCACTTCTTACCAGCTCCAGCAACACCACACTTTGCTATTCAGCATAACCCGCAAAGAAATTTTTGCCAGGCTTCGAGGAATTGATCTCAGACCAAGGAGAAGCTGCCACTATCATAACATTTGACTCTGATACCCAATCTTGTGACGTTTCCGCATTTGCGCTTATTCCATTTTCCGCTTCCATTCCTTCCACCTCTATTATCTCTCAACTCTACCTATCCCAGTGTACCAACAGTCATGTGCAGGCGCTCTTAAATTCAATCGACCCTGTGGCACTTATTCCTGCCGCGTTTCCGGAAAGTGCACATGTGCGCGCAACTTTTATCGATTTAGCGGTGCACGCACCGCAAAAGGGCATAGTGACCAAGAAGAAGTATAAACCGGTTGCTAGAAAAGTCAAGCCAGTTATTGCGCCCGTCCCAAACGAATTCCGCATCGAGCGCAACATTATAGGCGATCCGCTAGCGGTGCTTCCTGTGCTTTTACCAAATCCGCCACCATTTACCCCGACCGGGCGCTATACTGAAGAGCGCATGCAAGTGCTCCAGGAGCGCCACACCGATTTCCTATTACCAGAGGAGATGAAGGTTTTACACCACTTGATGTCTTTGCAGAATGAAGCCTTTGCATGGAGTGATGAGGAGCGCGGTAGCTTTAAGACCGTGTTCTTTCCCCCAGTAGAAATCCCAGTTATTCCGCACACTCCTTGGATAGAGCGCAACATCCCCATTCCACCAGGCATATATGACGAAGTTTGTGCCATTATCTGGAAGAAGATAGACTCAGGTGTTTATGAGCACTCAAACTCGGCATATAGATCGCGCTGGTTCTGCACACTCAAGAAAGATGGAAAAGCACTGCGCATCGTACATAGCCTCGAACCACTTAATCGCATTACCATTAAACACTCCGGCGTCACCCCTACACCTGAGCACCTTGCAGAGCAATTTGTGGGGCGCGCATGCAGCGCCGTCCTTGATCTATATGTGGGATACGACAAGCACTTAATCAAAGAATCGTCGTGCGACCTTACAACATTCCAGACATCATATGGCGCAATGCGCCTCATTACATTGCCAATGGGTTGGACAAACTCAGTACCAATCTTCCACGATGATGTGTGCTATATTCTGCAGCCAGAGATACCAGATTACACCGTTCCCTATATTGATGATGTTCCAGTCAAGGGGCCTTCGAAGCGCTACATTTTACCGGATGGCTCGTGCGAAGCGCTCACTGCGAACCCTGGCATAAGGCGCTTTGTGTGGGAGCACTTTCAGAATGTGAACCGCATTGTGCAGTGCATGAAATATAGCGGTGGCACTTTCTCTGGGACGAAATCCACCTTGTGCACTGAAAACTTTGTCATTCTTGGCCATTATTGCACCCCAGAAGGTAGAAAACCCAAACGCAGCAAGGTAGATGTTATCTGCAATTGGGGCACATGCCACACGCTGTCAGAAGTGCATGCATTCTTGGGAACAGTCGGTTTAATGTGCATTTATATCTGCAATTATGCGCACCGTGTTAACGCGCTCACAAGGCTTACGTGCAAGGATGCTCCATTTGAATGGGGTCCAGAGCAGATAGCGGCACAAAATGACATCAAGCAAGCAGTGCTAGAGTGTCCTGCACTACAACTGATCGATTATTCCTCAGAACTCCCTGTTATCCTTGCAGTCGACTCTTCCCAGATAGCAGTCGGCTTTTACCTTTGCCAGCAAAAGAGCGCAGATGCAAAAATGCACATTTACAACCGGTTCGGCTCGATTATGCTCAACGACAGAGAAGCGTGCTTTTCACAACCGAAGCTAGAGATCTATGGGCTTTACCGCGCGCTGCGCAATTTGCGCCTTTATATTATAGGTGTGCGCAACTTAATTGTGGAGACTGACGTGTGCTATATCAAGGGCATGCTACAAAACCCCGATATCTAACCATCTGCTAGCATTAACCAGTGGATTGTCTCAATCCTTACATTCCACTTTACACTCATGCATGTTAGGGGAGCAGTGCATGGTCCAGATGGGCTTTCGCGTCGGCCGAAGCAGCCAGAGGACTTAGAGGGAGAAGAGGATGAAGAGTTTGAGGACTGGATTGATGCGCTACATGGATTTATGCATGCGATACGTCCTATTTCACAGTCTTTGGATGCACAAGCACTTGCGCTGATGCAGCCAGAGCCAAACAAAAACGCGCAAAATGCGCGCAATAGTGCGCTTATTTACGACGATGACTATAGCCAAGTTCCAAGGAGTGCAACAGCAGATGCAGAGGATGAGAAGTTAGATTTGGTGTGGATTTGGATGGATACCCTAATGCGCCCTAGCGACTTCACAGATTCCGAGTACAGCGCACTCGTGCGCTACGCAAGCGCGTTTTTCAAAGACAAGATGCACCTATGGAAGCGCAATGCGCATGGTGCTCACCAGCTTGTTATTTGGCAGTCTAGATGCTTACTGATATTGCGCGCCATCCATGACAACATTGGACACAAGCGCTTTTACGCGACACGCTCCGCATTGCTCGAGCGCTTTTGGTGGCCGCATGTTATGGACGACATCATTTGGTTCGTGCGCACTTGTCATATTTGCCAGATCCAGCAAACACAGAAGGTTCTAATACCGCCAGTCGTCGCAATGCCTGCGCCCCTGTTCAGTAAAGTTTATATTGATACGATGCACTTACCAGTATCAGCAGGGCGGCGCTATATCGTCCAAGGGCGTTGCTCACTTGCGACTTGGCCGGAATTCCGCGGGCTCCCTAAAGAAAATGCGAGCGCACTTGGCGATTGGATGTTCCAAGACCTCATCTGCAGATGGGGTGCATTGTGCGAGATAGTCACTGATAATGGCAAGCCATTCATCAAAGTGCTAGCCTATCTCAGTAAGCGCTACCATATCAATCACATCCGCATATCTGGCTATAATTCGCACGCTAATGGAATTGTTGAGCGCGCACATTTTGACGTGCATCAAGCACTTATCAAAGCAGCAGATGGAGTAGAATCAAAGTGGTTCAGTGCACTGTACTCAGTCTTTGGGTGGAGTGCATCACAGTTCGGAAGCGCCTCGGTGTTTCGCCATACTTCATTGTTACAGGCGCGCAGCCTCTAATCCCTCTCGATATCATTGAAGCGACATACCTTAACCCACCCCCAGATTCTATACTCTCCATGACAGACTTGATTGCGCGGCGCGCGCGCGCATTACAAAAGCGTCCAGCAGACTTAGCATGCATCCATTCCCGCGTCTATGCAGAGAGGCGCAAAGCGGCGCTCCATTTCGAGAAAGCGCACTCAAAAACCATCCGCAGTTTCGACTTCCAGCGTGGCGACTTAGTCCTTATGCGCAACACAGCAATCGAAAAGAGCCTTAACCGCAAAATGCGCGCACGTTATCTCGGTCCTCTAGTTATAGTGTCGCGCAATCAGGGCGGCACATACATAGTTTGCAAGCTCAATGGGACGGTATTTAACAGGCCAGTAGCCGTGTTCTGCCTACTGCCATACCACACGCGCAAGTCCATTGCGCTTCCTGACATAGCACTCGATATCACCACAACATGGTTAAGAGAGATGGAAGAGTCCATAGTAGTGGACACGGAAGACAAAGAAGCAGTTGACGAAGAAGAAGCGCAAGGAGATAGTGCTGAGGAAGAAGAAAGCGCCAATGAGGCGTGCAACTAGCGCTCCGTGCACACCGCTATGGATACTTCACCATTTTATACGTATGCTTTGCTTTCTTTCATTTTTTTACGTTACCTTTTCCTATTCGCGAAGTCGCATCTGGATGCGTTCCGTGATTGTGCAACCCATGGGTTTTACCAGCCGTGATGATCTACTGAGCCTTTCCCATTTTTTTTAGACTTTGTGATATCGCGTGCGCTTCATTTTTATCTCTTACTTTTTTTATCGATGGACATGGTCAATATCTCAGTTGGGAGGAGGAAAGTGATGGTTGGACAATTTTTCCACACCCCTTTGCATTTGCGCATCTTTGCGTGGTGCGCATTTTTTGTGCACTTGACACTTCTTGCTCGAACGTTGCTTATATTATCTCTTTTCTCTCACACATATTATTTGGGCTTACAAATTTCATTTTATGGCACCATGGAAGTGCGCACGCAGGTTGGCGCAAAGTGCGCACATTCGCGCGCGTGCGCACACTTCACTGCTTCGGAGTGCACCATGCATATCACAGGCGCAACAAAGAGATTGATTAACATACTATCTAAAACTTATACCATTGTGCAGCTATTCAATGGACTCCAAGAACTCCAGGCGCTCTGTGGCTGCACCCAATTTCGCCTTTGCGTCTGCCTCCGCTTGCTCCACACTGCGCAACCAGCTCTTAGCAACCTCTAACTCGATGAGTGACCTTTGGACATCTTCTTGAAGGTGATCGTGCGTGGCGCCCAAGACTGCAACCACCGAGTGGCATTGTGCTAAGTTGAGTGCCTTAACATCTTGACCTTGATAAACCGCATCCCCCGAGGTGTTTCCCGATCTGGTTTGGCGCGAGGATTGCGTGTGCACACTTGCCTGGCGAACGGTAAGGTGGCACGGCCTTGGGCGCACTTGCGACGGTGGAGGGGGCGCGTTTTCGACTTTGCGGTGCTTGGATGTGCGCTCTTTCGAGGGGCTGATGAGCCCCACATCGCTCTCATTGCCCTTGTCAATTTGCGACGCGCCTTTGGAAAGTTTAGCACAGCATGGAAGTAGGATGAGAAAAAGACAGACCAGAGCGCCCAGTAGCCACTTTCCTGCCTCTAGGAGTTGCGCGCAGCTGTGCGAGGGTGCGCTTCGTCCATTCGCACTTTCTCTTACCCTTTGCGCATGGGGCGCACTGTTTTCCATTGACAGAGGCGCACCTAGCTGGTTGGCCCATGTGGCGGCAGTTATCACACTAGCGTAGAGAAAGGGAATGGTTTAGTGAGTTTGAAGCATATCCAAGGAAACTTACTGGTCTGCTATTAGTGTTAGAGGTGGCGCCAACCCCACTCAGTGGCAGCACTTCGACATACGCGTGCTTCGGTGCGCTCCGTGCGCGCTTCCAGCCGCTCCGCCAGCTCGTGCGCCCTATGCTCAAATTCCTCAGACCTCTCTTTCTCCTCAACCATCTTACGCATATCGGGCATCAGCTCTTCGCCCCAAGCAAGCCACTCCTCCACCATGATTCCGCTGAATGTGCTACACGCCTTCATGAGGAGCGCGTCGAGTTCTGCGTCATCTTGGACACAGTCCGCACGGCTTTTATACATGTTCTACATGCCCTGACCCTTAGCAACCTGCGCCAGTTATAGAAACACAAAAAGCGCACCAGTTTACTACAAAACCCTTCACCCCAAGCTTGCATTGTTGTCTGCTCACTCCCAGCAGCAGGGAGGGTCTCATTGAGGGCCAGGATCGTTTGTCTGAGGGCTAAGGTAAATGCTGAAGCCATCGGATCGGGTAGAGATGGGTTGTGGAAAGAGTTATAGAGGATAGATGGTGGTCAGAGATGGATAAGGAGAGAATGGCTGCTTATGTGAGTGAAGAAAATTTTGCACTGACCAATCACATGCTGCCTGAGGACAGTCAGTACTTCAGTTGGGAGGAGATGATACGGCTCCCTATCGCCCTGCGTGCATACTATGGCATTTTTTGCGATTGTGTGCACCTCCTAGATGGCTTCCGCACACTTTGCGTAGTGCGCTTTTGCGCGCCTTTGACCGTTTAGGTGCGCCTTTGTGCGCCTTTTGCATTTCTACTGCGCTTTTGTTTCCCCATAGCCGCCAATCATTGTGCGCCCTAAATGCACCTCATTGCGCTTCAAGCCGCCTCCATGTGCCCCCCCCCCCCCCATGCTCCTTATCTGCCTTCTACATTTATTGCGCGCTCGATGCACCTTTGCGCACTCCTTTTACACTTTACCTGCAACTCACATTCCCTGCTGCGCACTCTTTGCACAATCTCTATCACACACAACAATCCACTGCACCGGTGCACTGCACATCACAGCTCCCATCTTACTGGCACACCTACTTGAGGCACACCATGATTCTGGCACGAGTGAACTGCACATTCTTACATAACTTGTGCGCTTTCACGTAACCCAGGTGCTTTGGCAGTATTTGGTCTCGCACAGCATCCCCTTATAGTTCTTCCACATTTCCAATCGGCATCGCCTTATCTGGTAACTGGCACAGGTCGAGCATGCCATTATTACTAAGGCGCAGCACGCGACATATAACACCAAAGCGGATTAATTGGGAAGAGCACACGAGACTTAGCGCGCACCAATAATAGTGCATCGCACCAGAACAGTTGGATATTGAGCTATAGGTGCGCAAATCTTATTGGCTGAGGCAGTGGCATAGTGCGGTCAGGTTTAGATGGGCGAATGGACGCGCTTGTGGGTAGCGCATGGCGCTTCCTATTTTTATACTTTATTTCACCATTTTATCACATAAGCCATTTGTACATAGTAGGGGACAGATAGAGAATCCACAGGATCTTCCCCCCCCCCCTCATAGTTCATAGCTCAGTCAGCGTCGCACATAGTCTGTGCACCAGCATCCAGTCTGTGCGCCTTCGTAGTGCGCCCTTCGTATAGCCATGTTTGCATTATCATTTGCATCCCCTCATCGTATTGTTGCGTTTCGTCCCTTGCGTTGCGTCCTTCGTCCTTGTCTGTGCACTATCATAGTGCACCCTTCATATAGTCGTGTTTGCGCACTGTTTGCGCACCCTTTTGCATAGCCACATTTTGCGCACTGCCTGCGCCTTTTTCCACTCCTTGCGCTTTCACTCTGTTTGCACCCCCAAACTGTGCACCACCTTCACAGTACATTCCAGTGTCGTCTTTGTCCTGTTACACCTCCCGCCTTCATCATCCTCATTGTTGTGCACTTTTGCGCTCTCATTGCGCGTTTTTCCGCACTGCACATTTTTGCCTCTTTGCATTGCACACTTTTCCGCCACTGTGCATATCTCCCCTTTCATGTACACTACTAGTGCACACACTGAAAATCGCTGTACCAGCCTCTCTATAGTCTCTGCACCCTGAAGGACGATCTGAGGCCATCTAAGCGAACTCCCCTCTCACCCCGAGCACGCCTGCAGTTGTAGGTTAAGTGTTCACCCCTTCTGTTGAGACTCTGCACTGAGTACCAACTGAACTCATCATTTTCTGGAGCCCACCGCGAGGGGTTTCTGTTTATCAGACCATATTTTAGACCTCCATCGGCTCACCCTTCGCTTCAACATTAACCACCTTCGCACTCTCCATTCTGAGCTGCTAGCAACTGTGCTCCAGCTTGGGGAAATACCAGTATTTGAATCACTCTTCCTAAACAACACACATCACTCGTCCGCGCTGTCTTTACCTCCACCTTCACCTGAATCATCCCTACCTACCCTAACTCCGTCCACATCACCGCATTTTTCCCCACCTCCAAATTTCGCTGCACTTTTACCAGATCTTAACTCTACACACCTTATTCCACCTACCATGGCTACCATGCACATGCCATCTGCATCTAACCAAAATGCGCCACGTTTTGACCCTGCAAAACCGCGCGAACTCCAGAAGTACTTTGAGGAGCTTGCGCAACTCCTCCGCGATTGTAACGTCACCGACGAGACTGATAAGAAGTTCCACACAGTGCACTATTTGGACAGCGACACTGCAGACACTTGGAAACTGCTACCAGAGTATAGCGCGATGCACAACTATGGTGCATTCAAAGACGCTGTCCTAAAGCTTTATCCTGGCTCTAGGGATGGCAGTAAATGGAGTATTAGCGACCTGGACAAGCTTATTGGTGAGACCGCATGCATTGGCCTCATAACTGCAGAAGAAATCATGCGCTATTATCACGCATTTTTCAACATTAGCAAATACTTAGTTGCGCAAGGCATATTGGCACGCTATGACCAAAGCCGCATGTTCGTTAGGGTGTTTCGACCAGACCAGCTAGAGCGCATTTTGAGCCGCCTTGCGATTGCGGTACCAAATCAGCCTGCAAATGTGCCATACTCATTAGATGCAATACGCGATGCGATCGACTTTATCTTTGAAGGCCCAGCGCGCTATTTCCAGCCACTTACTGGGCTCACAGCACAAAACCCCGATATGTACGCGCTCTACTCAGCACCCAGCGCACCCATTTCCCAGCCACAACCTAGCGCACCCGCAGTCAAAGCAGAAGACATTTCAGTCTTATTCGAGCCCATGACACAGACGATAGTTACTGCATTGAGCGCATCACGCAGAGATGGTGGAAATGGTGCGCCTCGCTCGAACAACGACAAGTGCAATGGTTGCGGTCAGACAGGGCACTATATCCCTGAGTGCGCTTCAATTGAGCGCCTTATTAGCGAAGGAAAGTGTAGGCGAAATGCGGAAGGGCGCATCATACTCCCAGGTGGCGCATTCGTGCCGCGTTCTATTCCAGGCAATTTCCTAGGCGAGTGCATTGAGGAATGGCATAAGCGCAACCCAGGGCAGATTGCCACGGGTTGACTTTCATCTAATACCAATTCGCAGCTCATCTACAATATAGCGCCTCGTCCAGCTCCAGCTGCACCTCTACAGTCGATGTACGTTGCCGCTTCAGCTCCTGCAGCAGATTATATGCAAAGCACACCAAATGTGCAACTAACGAAGGAAGAGCGCATTGATGCGCTCGAGAGGGAGTTGATGGCGCTTCGCAAGAGGCAAGTCTTCAACGGAGTTGAAATTCTGCAGCGTGCACCGCGCAATACATCCAATCAAGAGGGTGTGCATTCTACAACCACAGACATGGCACCCACCGACAGTATTGAGTCCCCAGCTTCGCAATCCGCTGTGAGCGCAACTGATGCGCCCGACGAGACACCCATACATCCCTATTCCAACATTCCTGAGGCGCATTTTGTGCCCGCAGCAGCAGATAAACCAGACGTACCAGCTAACTCTTCCAAAGGCAAAGAGCCATCATACCACACTGTCATTCCCATCCAGAACCCGCAGATTGTCAACGACGTATATGTGCATGCCATGAAGGCGCCCTCTGTTACGGTTTCACATGAAGAGCTTCTATCCCTTTCGCCCAATCTCAGGCAGCGCCATAGAGAACAAGTCACCCCAAAGCGCATTGCAGCTACCAGTGCAGAAGTGGTAGCTACAAACCTTGCGAGCATTATGCCATTTGCGCACTGCAAAGCATGCGCGCCTTTTGTGGGAGATAAAGTGCTTAATGCGACACCTCCAGTTAGCGCAGCAATTGCAGCGCCGCTTCCTATTGTTTTGCAGGATCCATTTGAACAGTACCTTACCCATCTCCAGCCAGGTGAAATTGAAAACCCCGAAGTTTTGAAGGTTGCTAAAGAGTCGCATGCGCTTCGCTCCATTGATTTATTGATCGACAACCAAGAGTACTTTGAAGCTATCTTAGATCCGGGTTCACAAATTATCGCAATGTCAGAAGCAGTCTGCCATCGTCTTGGGCTTCAGTATGACCCGCGCATTCATTTATACATGCAATCAGCCAATGGAGAGGTAGATGAGTCGCTTGGGCTTGCGCGCAATGTTTCTGCGTGCATTGGGGATATCATTGTCTATGTGCAAGTTCATGTTATCCGTTCACCTGCTTACGATATTCTGTTAGGGCGCCCCTTCGACGTGTTAACGCGCTCCATCGTGTGCAACTTTGCAGACGAAGCGCAAACAATTACAATCTGCGATCCGAACTCCGGCGCCATCTCCACCATTCCAACAAAGCCTAGGGGGAAGCCGCGCCACTTCTTACCAGCTCCAGCAACACCACACTTTGCTATTCAGCATAACCCGCAAAGAAATTTTTGCCAGGCTTCGAGGAATTGATCTCAGACCAAGGAGAAGCTGCCACTATCATAACATTTGACTCTGATACCCAATCTTGTGACGTTTCCGCATTTGCGCTTATTCCATTTTCCGCTTCCATTCCTTCCACCTCTATTATCTCTCAACTCTACCTATCCCAGTGTACCAACAGTCATGTGCAGGCGCTCTTAAATTCAATCGACCCTGTGGCACTTATTCCTGCCGCGTTTCCGGAAAGTGCACATGTGCGCGCAACTTTTATCGATTTAGCGGTGCACGCACCGCAAAAGGGCATAGTGACCAAGAAGAAGTATAAACCGGTTGCTAGAAAAGTCAAGCCAGTTATTGCGCCCGTCCCAAACGAATTCCGCATCGAGCGCAACATTATAGGCGATCCGCTAGCGGTGCTTCCTGTGCTTTTACCAAATCCGCCACCATTTACCCCGACCGGGCGCTATACTGAAGAGCGCATGCAAGTGCTCCAGGAGCGCCACACCGATTTCCTATTACCAGAGGAGATGAAGGTTTTACACCACTTGATGTCTTTGCAGAATGAAGCCTTTGCATGGAGTGATGAGGAGCGCGGTAGCTTTAAGACCGTGTTCTTTCCCCCAGTAGAAATCCCAGTTATTCCGCACACTCCTTGGATAGAGCGCAACATCCCCATTCCACCAGGCATATATGACGAAGTTTGTGCCATTATCTGGAAGAAGATAGACTCAGGTGTTTATGAGCACTCAAACTCGGCATATAGATCGCGCTGGTTCTGCACACTCAAGAAAGATGGAAAAGCACTGCGCATCGTACATAGCCTCGAACCACTTAATCGCATTACCATTAAACACTCCGGCGTCACCCCTACACCTGAGCACCTTGCAGAGCAATTTGTGGGGCGCGCATGCAGCGCCGTCCTTGATCTATATGTGGGATACGACAAGCACTTAATCAAAGAATCGTCGTGCGACCTTACAACATTCCAGACATCATATGGCGCAATGCGCCTCATTACATTGCCAATGGGTTGGACAAACTCAGTACCAATCTTCCACGATGATGTGTGCTATATTCTGCAGCCAGAGATACCAGATTACACCGTTCCCTATATTGATGATGTTCCAGTCAAGGGGCCTTCGAAGCGCTACATTTTACCGGATGGCTCGTGCGAAGCGCTCACTGCGAACCCTGGCATAAGGCGCTTTGTGTGGGAGCACTTTCAGAATGTGAACCGCATTGTGCAGTGCATGAAATATAGCGGTGGCACTTTCTCTGGGACGAAATCCACCTTGTGCACTGAAAACTTTGTCATTCTTGGCCATTATTGCACCCCAGAAGGTAGAAAACCCAAACGCAGCAAGGTAGATGTTATCTGCAATTGGGGCACATGCCACACGCTGTCAGAAGTGCATGCATTCTTGGGAACAGTCGGTTTAATGTGCATTTATATCTGCAATTATGCGCACCGTGTTAACGCGCTCACAAGGCTTACGTGCAAGGATGCTCCATTTGAATGGGGTCCAGAGCAGATAGCGGCACAAAATGACATCAAGCAAGCAGTGCTAGAGTGTCCTGCACTACAACTGATCGATTATTCCTCAGAACTCCCTGTTATCCTTGCAGTCGACTCTTCCCAGATAGCAGTCGGCTTTTACCTTTGCCAGCAAAAGAGCGCAGATGCAAAAATGCACATTTACAACCGGTTCGGCTCGATTATGCTCAACGACAGAGAAGCGTGCTTTTCACAACCGAAGCTAGAGATCTATGGGCTTTACCGCGCGCTGCGCAATTTGCGCCTTTATATTATAGGTGTGCGCAACTTAATTGTGGAGACTGACGTGTGCTATATCAAGGGCATGCTACAAAACCCCGATATCTAACCATCTGCTAGCATTAACCAGTGGATTGTCTCAATCCTTACATTCCACTTTACACTCATGCATGTTAGGGGAGCAGTGCATGGTCCAGATGGGCTTTCGCGTCGGCCGAAGCAGCCAGAGGACTTAGAGGGAGAAGAGGATGAAGAGTTTGAGGACTGGATTGATGCGCTACATGGATTTATGCATGCGATACGTCCTATTTCACAGTCTTTGGATGCACAAGCACTTGCGCTGATGCAGCCAGAGCCAAACAAAAACGCGCAAAATGCGCGCAATAGTGCGCTTATTTACGACGATGACTATAGCCAAGTTCCAAGGAGTGCAACAGCAGATGCAGAGGATGAGAAGTTAGATTTGGTGTGGATTTGGATGGATACCCTAATGCGCCCTAGCGACTTCACAGATTCCGAGTACAGCGCACTCGTGCGCTACGCAAGCGCGTTTTTCAAAGACAAGATGCACCTATGGAAGCGCAATGCGCATGGTGCTCACCAGCTTGTTATTTGGCAGTCTAGATGCTTACTGATATTGCGCGCCATCCATGACAACATTGGACACAAGCGCTTTTACGCGACACGCTCCGCATTGCTCGAGCGCTTTTGGTGGCCGCATGTTATGGACGACATCATTTGGTTCGTGCGCACTTGTCATATTTGCCAGATCCAGCAAACACAGAAGGTTCTAATACCGCCAGTCGTCGCAATGCCTGCGCCCCTGTTCAGTAAAGTTTATATTGATACGATGCACTTACCAGTATCAGCAGGGCGGCGCTATATCGTCCAAGGGCGTTGCTCACTTGCGACTTGGCCGGAATTCCGCGGGCTCCCTAAAGAAAATGCGAGCGCACTTGGCGATTGGATGTTCCAAGACCTCATCTGCAGATGGGGTGCATTGTGCGAGATAGTCACTGATAATGGCAAGCCATTCATCAAAGTGCTAGCCTATCTCAGTAAGCGCTACCATATCAATCACATCCGCATATCTGGCTATAATTCGCACGCTAATGGAATTGTTGAGCGCGCACATTTTGACGTGCATCAAGCACTTATCAAAGCAGCAGATGGAGTAGAATCAAAGTGGTTCAGTGCACTGTACTCAGTCTTTGGGTGGAGTGCATCACAGTTCGGAAGCGCCTCGGTGTTTCGCCATACTTCATTGTTACAGGCGCGCAGCCTCTAATCCCTCTCGATATCATTGAAGCGACATACCTTAACCCACCCCCAGATTCTATACTCTCCATGACAGACTTGATTGCGCGGCGCGCGCGCGCATTACAAAAGCGTCCAGCAGACTTAGCATGCATCCATTCCCGCGTCTATGCAGAGAGGCGCAAAGCGGCGCTCCATTTCGAGAAAGCGCACTCAAAAACCATCCGCAGTTTCGACTTCCAGCGTGGCGACTTAGTCCTTATGCGCAACACAGCAATCGAAAAGAGCCTTAACCGCAAAATGCGCGCACGTTATCTCGGTCCTCTAGTTATAGTGTCGCGCAATCAGGGCGGCACATACATAGTTTGCAAGCTCAATGGGACGGTATTTAACAGGCCAGTAGCCGTGTTCTGCCTACTGCCATACCACACGCGCAAGTCCATTGCGCTTCCTGACATAGCACTCGATATCACCACAACATGGTTAAGAGAGATGGAAGAGTCCATAGTAGTGGACACGGAAGACAAAGAAGCAGTTGACGAAGAAGAAGCGCAAGGAGATAGTGCTGAGGAAGAAGAAAGCGCCAATGAGGCGTGCAACTAGCGCTCCGTGCACACCGCTATGGATACTTCACCATTTTATACGTATGCTTTGCTTTCTTTCATTTTTTTACGTTACCTTTTCCTATTCGCGAAGTCGCATCTGGATGCGTTCCGTGATTGTGCAACCCATGGGTTTTACCAGCCGTGATGATCTACTGAGCCTTTCCCATTTTTTTTAGACTTTGTGATATCGCGTGCGCTTCATTTTTATCTCTTACTTTTTTTATCGATGGACATGGTCAATATCTCAGTTGGGAGGAGGAAAGTGATGGTTGGACAATTTTTCCACACCCCTTTGCATTTGCGCATCTTTGCGTGGTGCGCATTTTTTGTGCACTTGACACTTCTTGCTCGAACGTTGCTTATATTATCTCTTTTCTCTCACACATATTATTTGGGCTTACAAATTTCATTTTATGGCACCATGGAAGTGCGCACGCAGGTTGGCGCAAAGTGCGCACATTCGCGCGCGTGCGCACACTTCACTGCTTCGGAGTGCACCATGCATATCACAGGCGCAACAAAGAGATTGATTAACATACTATCTAAAACTTATACCATTGTGCAGCTATTCAATGGACTCCAAGAACTCCAGGCGCTCTGTGGCTGCACCCAATTTCGCCTTTGCGTCTGCCTCCGCTTGCTCCACACTGCGCAACCAGCTCTTAGCAACCTCTAACTCGATGAGTGACCTTTGGACATCTTCTTGAAGGTGATCGTGCGTGGCGCCCAAGACTGCAACCACCGAGTGGCATTGTGCTAAGTTGAGTGCCTTAACATCTTGACCTTGATAAACCGCATCCCCCGAGGTGTTTCCCGATCTGGTTTGGCGCGAGGATTGCGTGTGCACACTTGCCTGGCGAACGGTAAGGTGGCACGGCCTTGGGCGCACTTGCGACGGTGGAGGGGGCGCGTTTTCGACTTTGCGGTGCTTGGATGTGCGCTCTTTCGAGGGGCTGATGAGCCCCACATCGCTCTCATTGCCCTTGTCAATTTGCGACGCGCCTTTGGAAAGTTTAGCACAGCATGGAAGTAGGATGAGAAAAAGACAGACCAGAGCGCCCAGTAGCCACTTTCCTGCCTCTAGGAGTTGCGCGCAGCTGTGCGAGGGTGCGCTTCGTCCATTCGCACTTTCTCTTACCCTTTGCGCATGGGGCGCACTGTTTTCCATTGACAGAGGCGCACCTAGCTGGTTGGCCCATGTGGCGGCAGTTATCACACTAGCGTAGAGAAAGGGAATGGTTTAGTGAGTTTGAAGCATATCCAAGGAAACTTACTGGTCTGCTATTAGTGTTAGAGGTGGCGCCAACCCCACTCAGTGGCAGCACTTCGACATACGCGTGCTTCGGTGCGCTCCGTGCGCGCTTCCAGCCGCTCCGCCAGCTCGTGCGCCCTATGCTCAAATTCCTCAGACCTCTCTTTCTCCTCAACCATCTTACGCATATCGGGCATCAGCTCTTCGCCCCAAGCAAGCCACTCCTCCACCATGATTCCGCTGAATGTGCTACACGCCTTCATGAGGAGCGCGTCGAGTTCTGCGTCATCTTGGACACAGTCCGCACGGCTTTTATACATGTTCTACATGCCCTGACCCTTAGCAACCTGCGCCAGTTATAGAAACACAAAAAGCGCACCAGTTTACTACAAAACCCTTCACCCCAAGCTTGCATTGTTGTCTGCTCACTCCCAGCAGCAGGGAGGGTCTCATTGAGGGCCAGGATCGTTTGTCTGAGGGCTAAGGTAAATGCTGAAGCCATCGGATCGGGTAGAGATGGGTTGTGGAAAGAGTTATAGAGGATAGATGGTGGTCAGAGATGGATAAGGAGAGAATGGCTGCTTATGTGAGTGAAGAAAATTTTGCACTGACCAATCACATGCTGCCTGAGGACAGTCAGTACTTCAGTTGGGAGGAGATGATACGGCTCCCTATCGCCCTGCGTGCATACTATGGCATTTTTTGCGATTGTGTGCACCTCCTAGATGGCTTCCGCACACTTTGCGTAGTGCGCTTTTGCGCGCCTTTGACCGTTTAGGTGCGCCTTTGTGCGCCTTTTGCATTTCTACTGCGCTTTTGTTTCCCCATAGCCGCCAATCATTGTGCGCCCTAAATGCACCTCATTGCGCTTCAAGCCGCCTCCATGTGCCCCCCCCCCCCCCATGCTCCTTATCTGCCTTCTACATTTATTGCGCGCTCGATGCACCTTTGCG
Organism: Tricholoma bakamatsutake; assembly: GCA_029959215.1. Classification (NCBI taxonomy): domain Eukaryota; kingdom Fungi; phylum Basidiomycota; class Agaricomycetes; order Agaricales; family Tricholomataceae; genus Tricholoma; species Tricholoma bakamatsutake. The sequence continues at coordinate 1,058,386 of CP114860.1, forward strand.
CACTCCTTTTACACTTTACCTGCAACTCACATTCCCTGCTGCGCACTCTTTGCACAATCTCTATCACACACAACAATCCACTGCACCGGTGCACTGCACATCACAGCTCCCATCTTACTGGCACACCTACTTGAGGCACACCATGATTCTGGCACGAGTGAACTGCACATTCTTACATAACTTGTGCGCTTTCACGTAACCCAGGTGCTTTGGCAGTATTTGGTCTCGCACAGCATCCCCTTATAGTTCTTCCACATTTCCAATCGGCATCGCCTTATCTGGTAACTGGCACAGGTCGAGCATGCCATTATTACTAAGGCGCAGCACGCGACATATAACACCAAAGCGGATTAATTGGGAAGAGCACACGAGACTTAGCGCGCACCAATAATAGTGCATCGCACCAGAACAGTTGGATATTGAGCTATAGGTGCGCAAATCTTATTGGCTGAGGCAGTGGCATAGTGCGGTCAGGTTTAGATGGGCGAATGGACGCGCTTGTGGGTAGCGCATGGCGCTTCCTATTTTTATACTTTATTTCACCATTTTATCACATAAGCCATTTGTACATAGTAGGGGACAGATAGAGAATCCACAGGATCTTCCCCCCCCCCCTCATAGTTCATAGCTCAGTCAGCGTCGCACATAGTCTGTGCACCAGCATCCAGTCTGTGCGCCTTCGTAGTGCGCCCTTCGTATAGCCATGTTTGCATTATCATTTGCATCCCCTCATCGTATTGTTGCGTTTCGTCCCTTGCGTTGCGTCCTTCGTCCTTGTCTGTGCACTATCATAGTGCACCCTTCATATAGTCGTGTTTGCGCACTGTTTGCGCACCCTTTTGCATAGCCACATTTTGCGCACCGCCTGCGCCTTTTTCCACTCCTTGCACTTTCACTCTGTTTGCACCCTCAAACTGTGCACCACCTTCACAGTACATTCCAGTGTCATCTTTGTCCTGTTACACCTCCCACCTTCATCATCCTCATCGTTGCGCACTTTTGCGCTCTCGTTGCGCGTTTTTCCGCACTGCACATTTTTGCCTCTTTGCGTTGCGCACTTTTCCACCACTGCGCATATCTCCCCTTTCGTGTACACTACTAGTGCGCACACTGAAAATCGCTGTACCAGCCTCTCTATAGTCTCCGCGCCCTGAAGGATGATCTGAGGCCATCTAAGTGAACTCCCCCCTCACCCCGAGCACGCCTGCAGTTGTAGGTTAAGTGTTCACCCCTTCTGTTGAGACTCTGCACTGAGTACCAACTGAACTCATCAGCGGTATGATGGTGCCATTACCATTTATAGTAGTAAAGGCTTGTGAGGCGAGGTGGGAATGTTTCTCTTTAGGTTTTTCCTCTTTAGTCTTTTTGTCCCCACGTCATCCACACTTTCGGGACGATTCTCCATTGTTGCCTTGAGATTGCCATTTGGGGTTTCCCCCTTTGCACTTGACAGCAGAAAGCTTGGTGGCCTGAGGTGGGCCAATGGGCTTTCCAACTGCTGTGCGCCATGAGGCTTCAGCGACAATGGAGTCCTTGACATGTTTAAACGTCAAGGCTCTAGTAGCGGTCGTGTTAAGGACCGTGGCAGATAGAGAATCGTACTCGCACGGCATCGCAGCAAGTAGAATCATTGCCTGTACTAATTTGGGGATGGCGACATTGGCAGTCATAAGGTGCTCGAATTTATCAGCCATTTTGGCAATCTCTGGCACAGGATTTGCAGCCGGAATTTTGATTGCAATTGCAGACCTAAAGTCCACAAAGACTTGGGAGGGGCCATCGACACCATAGTCGGTGCGGATGAGATCCCATACCTCCTCAGCAGTGTCCTTGGTGTTGGCACGCTGCCGAATAGAGGGGGCCAGGCAGAGCACTAGGCTACCAATCGCCTGGTCATTCTTATTGTTCCAGGTCTGGAGCTTGGCATTAGCTTCCGCTACTAGTGCAGCATTTGTCGCCGTCAAAGGAGGCGCCAGGGGTGGTTTTAGTTCCATCCCGCTAGTTATTTGCCAGAGGCCCTGAGACCTGAGCCACGCCTTCATTGAGTCAGCCCATTGAATGTAGTTAGAGCCATCGAAAGTTTGTATGAGTTTTTCAAGAGTTGAAGACATGATGTTATAGTGGCAGCTGGTAAAAGCGCTCAATCAGTCCTCTTATTCAAGAAAACACGTTCCATAATCTCAGGCAAAAACACTCCTTCAGAGTGGTTAACCCTAGTCAACCTAGGTTTTTAAATGCAGCTCGCAGAGAGCGCAATGCAGCTCACGAAGAGCGCAAGGTTACAATTTGGAGACAATGAAGTCAACGTCGTTCGCAGCCAGTTAAGGCGCGTTCGCGACGTGCCCAGCAGGGCCCATAACCTGTTGGAGCAGACTACATACGCTGCACAGAGGAAGAGACGACACATTCCTTATAACCTACCTGGGGTTTAGTTAGTCTTAGAGCTAGGGTTTAGCAGAGGTAAGAACACTGTATATCTTCTATAGTACAGGTTCTCCTTATATACATAATAGTAAGGATGTCACATGACTCAGGAATGTGTTTACCACATGTATGCACAGTAAGCGCAGTAACATGTGTGTGCTGCATGCTTGGCCTCATGTATGCAGCATGCATCAGGATTTAATTTCAACATCATACACTCAGAAAGAACAGATTTGATCTTGATTAGATCTACTATGTGATGAGAACTATCATGTGATGTGTTTTCTTAAAGGGTCATATTGCTTGAGCTGGGCACATGAAAAAGTCGTGTCCACATCCAATCATGTTAAATTTCCTTTTTGGGGTGTAAATTAGCCCGACTCCATTTCACACTCTTTTGACTTCCACATCTCTCTATCTCCTTGAGTGACCTTTGAGACAGCCATTTTTCACTCTTCTGATCAATTTCTCTGGAGCAGATTTTTCTCAGAAGTCCTCCATCTGGAGATATCATACATAAACAACACATATTGAAAGAACTAGATTGCTGGCAAAACTTCCAGTCCAGAGACTTTCATTAGAGTACTATTGCAGTTGTTTTTCCCCATATTAAATAGTTGTGTAAAGTAGTGTAGAGCAAGATAACTACTCCTACCATTTCTTCACGTTGTTGTCAGAGTTTAAAATGGGCCTGACCCACTGCTACATAAACTACATCCATATGAGCAGTGGTGTAAAGGTCAGTTCTCATGAAGAAAATAGGTCCAATGCTACTTGGATTCTTGAAGTACACCTAATGTCTTGGAAGGGTCCAATGCTATTCGGATTCTCGAGGTACAGTGGTGGGAGAGGTGGGAGAATAAACGAGTTACACTGAGCAGTGATACTAGATGGAAGTAAGCTACGTTGCAGAGAGACAAATGAGTTCTTTACCTAGGAGAGTGTGAGTTGGAAACGAGGAATGTCTCTGAAGCTCACACCCCTCACTATGTATAGTGGTCAACATGTAAGACCGAGTGACGGAAAGAAAATCAGTGTGAATTTTCGAGTGATGAAGAAAGAGGTTCAGCATGAATCTCCGTTGCACGTGGTGCAAGAATAATGGGCGTAAGCATTGCCATTGGTACACTTCCAGCCATTGGACTTGAGTAAACAGGCTTTAAACTCAATTTTTCTCAAATCTCACGTGCTCATGTTAAGTCATGTGATTTGTCAGGGGATTTAGCTATTGGAGATGCTCTGGGGGTATGCTATGAATAGAGAAAATGGTGTATGAACTCCTATGCCACAACGGAGAATAAATGGTGGATGCAAAAAAAAAAAATAGTGATATGTACATAGCAGTAAATAACCGACATCCGGCTATCAAAGTCTGATAGAGAGCTACGACCCAAACCATTTTTCCTCATGATATTAGTAGCGGTCAAAGTAGGGCGATTATCCACAAATTATGTCCACAATTTTTGGGACACGTATAATCGTGATTATTTGATGTGCTTACATTCTTGCTTACACCACGCAGAAGATCATAGATCTGTCAAAATAATTGTCCCATAATTGCCCCATAATTGCCCTCCATAATCCTCACAGTCAAGGTGACTCAGATTATTGACACGATTTTTGATTCATAATCATCCAATAATCGCACTATCAATCGTACAATAATCCCCCTACCCTGACTGCTACCGTTAATGCTCTTAACCACCCCCACAGCCTCCTCCACAGCCTCCTCCTCCACCACAGGGTGAACCTGCGGTGAAACTACTACTGCTGTTCTGTAAATGACCAACTCAGTATCAACAAAACAAAAACACAGTGATGGCTCACATTGCTCAACCCTATAAGCTGCCCCAAGAGGTCCCCCAATCCATATCCAATATCAGAACCTCTGTCTTTGCTAGGAGACTTACCAACCTGTCTAATCTTCGCCCCCTTAGCCCTACGGCGAATTCCCGCCTGAAGCAACACCTGCTTCGCAGTGAGCGTCCTCTTCTCCGCCTCTTGCGACCTCCGGCGCTCCGTGACCTGCTTGCTGTGCTTGCTCGAATACGTCTGCCATAGCGCCCTCTTCCTCGCCGCCCGTATTCTATTCGCTTTGGCGACATGGACGCCCAAAGTGATAATATTCTGCTTGCTGGGGTGGGTCGCCACGAGAAGGTCGTCGTGCTCTGGAGGTTCGAGGTATGGCAGTGGGTTGGAGGTATAAGCGCCTTCGAGGTGGGAGAGGCGTTCTCCGACAGCTTCACCTGGGAGGGGACAACCGCAGTTGGTATACTGCACACCGTATCGAATCTGTCAATGTTTAGTTTGCTACACATTTCGAGTACGAAGATTCGATAGTTACCTTCCATGCACGACATGTAATATCAAATGATTTAGATAGCTCCCCTTCTCCAACGTTATCGTCGCTATGGAAGAAATTATCCAACTAAACTTTCTCCACAAGCTGAAATGGGACTGACTGGTCGATGAATCGCTTAACATACGTTCTGCACTGGTCGCTATACGTTTGGGCCATAAGTTGATGAGTGTGCCAAGCCAGATCAATATCAAGAGTCGGAACATAAAATGTCGACCGTGACGAAGCCAACAGGTCAAGGAAGCTGTAATGTAAGCAAGTAAGACGTGCAGTTCCAAGATCTGAGAAGGGAGTAAAAACAAACGCGTGATATCGTGCGATCGCATGCAAAAGCACCATTTCACCCTCACCATTGTCGAAGAAATGAGGTTCAGTCCAACACAATTTCTGCATTTTCTCTACGAATGATCCTTGGCGTATGACCTGACAAGTGCAACACGCTTGGTTTTGAACGTGCACTGTTCCAGAAGAAATCTTACCGCTCCAACAAGTTCGACTGAGAACATCCTATCATCCTCATACGCACTGAAAATTCTCTTCATGCTAAAAGATCTGACAAAGTATGAGTTGAGTAAGCCACAGGGAATGAACAAGACATACCCTTCAAGTTTGCCTGCAATCTTCAGCTCATTCTCCATTATCTGTTTCATTAACTCAAAGTTGTAACTGCACTTCTCCATAATCGACACTACCCATTCTTCGTCCGTACATTCCTCACGAGAGGGTTTCCTGAACTCTGAAGCTTTCATAAAGGTCTCCTTTATCGACTTAGCAAGGGCTATATCCAAGTCCCCTTTTGGGGTGCGCAGCGTGCCCCTAAGCGAAAAGCTCAGATGGAGATGGATTTTAAATATATGTGACCTACGCCAAATGCGACCAAAAAATCATGTCATTTCTGACAAGACCTTCCGCCAGCTTCCTAACCGCTAGTACATCTTTCGTAATCGGTGGCGAATCACACTCAGCACTAGTGCATCGGACACTGAATTTGTCCTGTAAATATCCAGTTCCTTCGTTGTTCACAAATGCTACATCGAAAGTCAGATCAGGATGAGAGACGAAAAGAAGTTTAATGCTGACGTGTATCGATAGGCACACGGCACTTTGGGCATGGAATTACTTTCATCATTCGGGGTCGTATGCTTTCCAGTGGATCGAACGGTGATTTCGTCTTTGATGTCCAGCTTCTGATTCTGGCTGTGGAATGGGCAGCACCAAGAAGGTGTGGCAGTCGACTCTGTACAATATATATTATCCTGAGATGTCGTGGAGGGTTGTAAGGCGAAGGGCGTACCAAAGACGATGCAAAAGACTTCCCAACATCTTTCAGGAACTTCAAGGCCGGGATTCGGTCACAGTCTTCCGCATACCATCCCGGATTGAGCAGATAGGAATGCCATACCTGTTGGTAGTTATGAAGAGCTGGGATTAAATAGGTTAACTGGCAGCTACACACCATGATAACGTCCAACGGCGGCAGAATGTCTTCTACGGGCTTCATCCCATCCGATTGGTCCAGTGAGGAACACCATAACGCAAACCTAACCTCGTTAACAAAACAATGAACAACTTGAAAATCCCCAGCTCCAACCGGAAATCTTTACCGTTCGACCGCCAACCCAACAAACCACGTCCACCTCATATGTTTGTCCTTTGGCATTTCATGAAAGTCATTTATATCATCCTCTTCCAATTGATCCACTTGCGACTTGAGCCCTACAAATTCATTCAAGAGTGCAAGATGTCCCTTCAGCTGGGCGAGATCAACGAAAGGCTCCGTCTGGCGAGATCCAACAGTAAACGTCGCAGGAAATTCATAGTCGGGCATCCTAGTCATGGTGAGCGTTAATATGTAACCCATTTTCGCCTAACTCACCTTTGTACTTAAGGGTTTTCAGTGTTCACAGCCGTTGCGTAATATCATCAATGTGACATTTTCGATGACAGGCACAGCTTTCTATCAATCATAACCAAGAAGTTTAAATTGGGTGGAGCTCGTTTGAGGCTCGCAGCCTAGGGCCGCAGACATCACTGCCTCAATAGAGCGTATCTTCAACTCCCAAGTGGAAGCTACAGGATGGGGAGGGTACCTCAGGCTGTCCTTTTGCAGAGTTCTCTTCCTTTCCCGATTCTTACTGGGGCTATTGAATCAACCACGAGTGGCACGACAATAAGTAGATGATAAGGCTCACGACGCGTGAACCCCGTGCCGTGATCGATATGACAAAGCAAAAACCCATGGTTGGGTCATGTGTTCTTTTCTTAGCTGAGGCATGGGTATGCAGTGAAACTATGTAGCCGACTAGAGCGTATCTGCAAATCGTTTTTTCTGATGTACAGGGAAATTTCTTCATGACCGTGGTCAGATGATTGGCTGACAGCTTAGTAAAAACGGTTGCAGATATGCTCTACTGATGCAATGCATGCTTTGCCAGTGAGTGGCGTCCCCAAGGCGTCCCAGAAAATCTCGATTTGGAAACTCTGAACGTCCGGAGCGGTTCAGCCAAACAACATGATCAACCAAACAGTTGGATCTTGGCTGGAGCCTGGATCACTATTGCGTCCGGTATCAACGCGCGCGCTGTTGACTCTTCTTCTATTACTGAACCTAATCCTTTACCACCTCCTATCCTCAGCTTGCCTGTAACCTCTTTCATCATATCCCGATTGTAGTCATACTTTTCTCAAACTTTTCATAGACGGACCGCGACGAAGAGCCGCGGTCTTCGAAAAAGAAGCGGGTGTTCAGATTTGGGTAGCCATCAGTGGTAGAGCGCCTAGTCGGTATTCAAGCTCCAGGCGGATATCTAACAACCCCAAAATCGTCGGATATTGTGAACGCTGGTTCATTATCTTTAGTATGGATTGGGGGATTTTCAGTCAGGATAGCAAAGTAGAGCTGCATCTATCTCACCACTTGCGGCTTACGACAATTCTGTAAACGTGCATATCACATGGCGTAGGTGAATGACTATCTTCAATCCAATGAACATACGCGTCACATTTTCGTTTATTCGTCTCATTCGAGCACTTCTTTTCATAGGCGCCTGATCGTCAACACTTTCCGAATACCGGTCCCTCGTGTTCGTGTTCCTCGTGTTCCTCGTGCAGTTAGTCGTCCAGGCTTCAGAGGTGCTACAACAGCCTGAGCTCTGCGCAACACGCCCATCCTTCAGAACCACTTCTACTCGCACACTATCAAAACCCCTGGTCCTTTTCGTGTTTCTTTGACGCATTATCTTTCTAGATCTCCTAATCGGCTCACAATGCTTCCTTGGAGGCAGAGAAAGGCAAAGGTCGAGTCGTTGTCCAACAATGGGGCAGACGCTCATGGCGAAAAAGCTGAACGTGCCGCTACGAAGTCGACTAATTCAAGATCTCCTAATCATCGTAAAACGCTCCAAAGGAAGCCAAAGTTCTCGCTGCCTTTCAGTGTGGCAGACATTAGTGCTGAAAAGGCTGATCCTTCCGCTGCGGAGTCACTTAGTCTGAAACCTCCCATTGTTGAGATTCCTCGAGAGTTCACTGTAACAGAGTATCTCCGACAAGCTGCGCCTAGCTTCAGATATCTCGACGACTTGAGGAGGATGGTAACTACCTGTTCCTCAGTTAATTTTATCTGGCTAACTTTCAAAACAGGGCTGGGAAAATCCAGAAGGAGACGAGTATTTCAAGAAGCTGCAGTCCGCTGCCGATAACGCCGGTGATAGTGAGCAAAAAAGATTCTTTAGGATGATGCGGTCGCTGGGAAAGGAGATGGATGACGCCACCAACGCCTTCTGCTGCCCACATCCTCATACGCTGGACCTTTGTATGGCTCCTGGTGGATACAGCGCATCAGTTCTTGATAGGCATCCAGGTGCGACCATCAGAGGCGTCTCCCTTCCACGTTCCCTTGGAGGTCACAATCTCCGGGTGTCTCATGGCAGGAGGGATCCCCGTGTTCAAGTTCGATTCATGGACATCACGATGTTGGGCAACGAGTTTGGCGTACGTTTGAACGACATCCCATCCCATCATCCTGATGCTTCACGGTTCACCAGTTATCGGCCATATTATGGACAAGAGTTTGATATTGTGATTTGTGATGGCCAAGTCTTGAGAACACATCCTCGGGGAGAATGGAGAGAATACTGTGAAGCAACTCGACTCTTGATGTCGCAGTTGATTCTCGGTCTGCAGCGCATCAAGACTGGTGGAACATTTGTAATGTTGCTGCACAAGATCGAAGCCTGGAACACTTGCACACTCCTCAAGACTTTTAACGCCTTCTCATCTATGACTCTTTTCAAACCCAAAAAGAAGCACGCTCAGCGATCGTCATTCTATCTCGTGGCCAAGAACGTGCAACCGCAGAGCGGGCCAGCGAAGGAGGCGGTGAAGGAGTGGAAGAAAGCCTGGTATACAGCGACATTTGGAGGTGATAGAGGGCACGGCTCTGTGCAGGAAGATCCGAGTGAAGAAGTAGTAGCTGTATTCCTCGAAGAGTTTGGCTCCAGACTAGTGGAGTTGGGTGAGACAATCTGGGGAGTCCAAACGCGTGCTCTGGAAGTGGCTCCCTACGTCAGACAAGGTGATTCAGGCCGCACTGCGGATGTGGATAAAGTGAGCTCGAATATCACTGCCTACGACATCCATAGCACATCGATATCCGTCCCAACGGGCCCAGAGAACTGACACAGATCACAGTTGGTATGGGGGTTGTTGGGAACGGCGACACCTTGGAGAATAACAGTGAGGCGAGTCCAATGTGCATGTGCATTGATGCCTCCAGGCAAGCATGAAGGACAGTTCTTTTTGATTGTTAGTAATTTATGGGCGGTGTCAAGTTTTAAATATGTGGTTACTTTCATCGTCAGCTATCATACCCTTCGTGATTAACATATGCCTTCTGGTCCTTTGAATGACATCTGGTCTCTTCCGTACTTGTTGAGTTGGGCCATGGCGAAGCAGTCCTCATCATCATCACCAGAAGTGCGATACCGAATGCTTGCTGTTTATTTAGCTTCATGACTCCTGGCGTGATACGAGACATCCACTACCTTTAACAGTTCCAGCATCGAGATCTAGTCCATTAAGTCAAGCACATGCTTAGCCATGAATAGCCAACTGAACACCATCCAGACATGACTGACGCTGATACCACCGGCTAGGCTGGCTAATGTTGACTAACGCCCAATGACGGCGTTCACTGAAGATGATGCTACGTTTGTCAATTTCACCTACATCATCACAATTGTCGTTCTGAAACCAGCTGGCCACGAACGGAAAAGACCAGTCACGTTCGACGTACTATCTCATATCATGCCTAAGGTTTTGAGAGAGCGTACGGCGATCTTCGAAACGAGTATGGCCATACCACACTTTCCTTGAACCAATCACAATATAAGACTAGGCTCGCTCGAATAGTGTCTTGATCATGCTCCCAGTTCTTTTCGAAAAAGCTCGATATCGATGCACCACGAGTTAAAAAGTTGGATTGATGAGTCACCGCATTTTCTATCACGTTGTGTTGTAGGAAATATACTCATGCGTGGTTGACGGCGCGCGAAGGTGAGTAATAGAATACGTATCATCAGGTTATAGCAGCACATGAACAATTCCATAGGAACTTTAGCTTACCATTTTAATTCCCGCTTCTTTTCGATGTTTGAGAAGCGAGATTGAGTTGGTGCTGTGAGTCCCGATGGCAGGGAAATATATGGCAAGAGCGTTACTACATGGATAGCACCATACCCATCTCCGATCTCGAGAACAAATCGAGTTGGGCAACCTGCAGATGCAGCGCTGCCAATAAGCTACTGAAAATGTCAGAGCTGGTAAGCACAATTTGGTCAAGGGTTCACAAGCTTGAACGCTGAATAATCATACAAAACTCATGTGCGACCGCCGACGGTAGTTCTTCCATATCCATTGATCCAATCAGATCTAGATGTGTGAATCACATTGAAGCAGACCTTTCATGTGCACAGAGCAAGATTCACAGCTAGAGGTTTGTGAAAGAGGCTGAGGAAGCGAGGATTATGTAACGTGAAATCCGTCGGCGTACTTGGCAAGTCTATCGGAGTCTAGATTCGGCGACTAAGTTAAGTAAAATTATTGCTATGCTTTCAAATTCTTACAAGTAAGCTGGCTCACGCTACCTTGGCAATAGCTTCATGTTCAATCCCAAGATCGTTTCTGAGGGCGCTTCGGATGCCTTACAAAGTTCCATTCTTTCTTTGAATCCGAATGGGAGTTTTTCATGTCAGCCACCGGACTTGTTCTTTACAACGATGATATGTGGTCAGCCAAGACACCAGACACAGACACAATTGACTCTCCGAGTCGCTGATCATATCTTGAATTTCTTCGCACAAGTTCGCAGAAACGTCACTGACAGCAACAGTATGTTGCGTGTAGTCCTACTGCAGGTCAGTATAATCATTAAAGTGTTATTTGTGTATTGAAACAGTTCCTGACTTAGGATTTGCTATTCCCAGTTGTGCTTGTGCTTAATACACAGGCTGCGTAAGAGGGACAAACAGCAGGGATACATCTTGTTAGCCAGGATTTCCTCAATGCCCATCTCGCACGTTATACTAGTAGAAATTTGAACATCGGCAGACAGGACATACCACGTGTTACATGGGTGAATAGTTGTCTTTGCTTCGAGTCTATACTAGTATGCAAGCACAATCCTGCACTCATTTAGTTTGGCTCCAGCAACAGTCGCCTTCATGTACTGCACGACGCTTTGGCGCCCGACTGTCGACCCTTTCCAAATCCGGGTCCCTCGTGATGGCCTTTCGTTAGGCTCTCAGGCCAGCCGCCGCCAAATATAACTCTGCAACACGTTCAGCTCATTTAAAGGATCCCATCGCCTTTCTAGATCCCCTCTTAATCCACACAATGCTCCCTTGGACACGAAGAAATCATCCGCAGTCCTCGTTGCCTATCAGTGTGGCAGACGATGCAGAGTCACTCAATTCAAAATCTCCTGATCAGCGCACAGTGCTCTGCAAAGAAAACCAGGAAAGCTCGTTGCCCCTCGGCATGGCAAACGTTGGAGCTGCGAGACCTGATAATCCTGCTGCAGAAGTGTTTAATTTAAGACCTGCGATCAGGTTTCGCCAACATACTATTATGATACGAGAATATTTCGAGCAATCTTCGTCTTCATTCAGATATCTCGAAGAGCTGATGAAAAAGGTAGCGAACCGTTCCGTAGTAGTTCGTTTCCTCTTCTTAACATTCAAATCAGGGTTGGGAAAATCCAGAAGCAGACAAGTATTTCTCGAAACAACGGCTCGCTATCGACAACGCTGGTCCTAGGGATAAAAAAGTATTGTTCAATAGGATGCGCTCGCTTGGAAGAGAGATAGATGACGCCACCGGCGCCTTCTGCTGCCCACATCCTCATACGCTGGACCTTTGTATGGCTCCTGGTGGATACAGCGCATCAGTTCTTGATGAGCATCCAGATGCGACTATTAGAGGCATCTCCCTTTCAAGTTCCCTTGGTGGTTATGAGCTCATGGTGCGTCATGATAAGAGGGATCCTCGTGTTCAAGTTCGATTCATGGATATTACGATGTTGGCCACCGAGTTTGGCGTACGTCTGAACGACATCCCATCCCATCATCCTGATGCTTCGCAGTTCGTTAGCGATCGGCCGTTTCTCGGCCAAGAGTTTGATATCGTGATCTGCGATGGCCAAGTCTTGAGAGAACATCTTCGAGGAGAATGGAGAGAATACTATGAAGCTACTCGACTCTTGATGTCGCAGTTAATTCTTGGTCTGCAGCGCATCAAGACAGGTGGAACATTTCTATTGTTACTGCACCACTTCGCAACTTGGCACACCTGCACACTTCTCAAGATTTTTGACGCCTTCTCATATGTGACTCTTGTCAAACCTGAATCGATGCATGCTATGAAATCGACATTCTATCTGGTAGCCAAAAACGTACAGTCGCAGAGCGGGGCAGCAAAAGAGGCGGTGAAGGAGTGGAAGAAAGTCTGGTATTTAGCGACCTTCGGGGGAGACGGAGGGCGTGGTTCGTTTCAGGAGGATCCGAGTGAAGAGCTGGTAGCTGCATTCCTTGAAGAGTTCGGCTTTAGACTAGTGGAGTTGGGTGAGATGATCTGGGGAGTCCAAACGCGCGCTCTGGAAAATGCCCCTTACATCAGAAAGGGTCGTTCAGGCTATTCTGCGGATGGCGATGGAACGCCTTTACGGTCGTTGGCACAACGTGTAGAGAGTAGCCCATGGAACGTCGCTACCCACAGGGACGGGCGATTGGCGAACCGGAATCAGCGGAGGAATCGTTGAGAGTAGTGAGCTCGGAGAATAATGGTCGACAAAAGTTGAGCGGCGCTTCAACATCGAAGCCGCATGTAAAGCTGACGGATGTGGGACGGGATATTGTTACCTTGAGATATGTATATACCTATACGCATACTACACGGAAAGAAAAGCCATTTGTCTTAAATAGCTGTTGCGGCCTGCTGGACCTACCACATATTTGTTTCGCGCAGTGCAGGAACGTCGTGTCAGAGTTATTCAGCGACTCAACAGCCACGACACCGCAAAGTGTATCGCGCAATAAAAGAAATCTTTCAGCAACGTACAAGAACAAAAAATCAGATCAAGAAGCATCCACCAACACCCCATCCTCTCCTTCCGACGGCTCTCTCGTCCTCATTTTCGTCCGCAAACTCACCTCTGCTAGTCAAACTATCAATAATCTTACAAAGCCGCCGTTGAATTACATAAAGCTTACCACCTAACACTTGTTCCCACCCTTCCTCAAACAATTCTGGATTAACGTCAGGATGGGCGACGGAGGCCGCTATTTTAGGCCGCTTCTTGCTGATTAGATCTGTTTTCCATGCATCTACGGCTTTTGATGCTCGGCTGGTGCAGATCAGGGTGTGGGTTGTATACTAAATAACTGTGTGCACTTACCTTGGTGCATACGTGCGGGCAAAGAGAGCAGCCTCAGGGGCTCGTTGTGTCTTCACCAGCAGATCTACACACGTATCTGCATCGCCGAGCTGAAAACGCGTCGCGAACGCCAAATTGTTCTGTCCCTTTTCCTCTGAAAATACATCAACATGTCATCACCCACACCTAGGAAAAAAAAACGAAAGAAAACTTACCAGCTTTCACAGCTAGCCCCTCGAGACCCTCCCGATCGCCCGTAGCCATCAGCAGGAGCATCAGCGCACTCAAATCGCCGGCCCGCACGAAACACTCCCTCGCCAGATCGAACCTCCACACTGCGAGTGCGCGATCACCTAGTGCTTTCCACTTCATCTCTGCCTCGAGCTCAGGAACGGATCGTGCGATCTCGAGGGCAGTGTCAAGGTCGTCAAGTTGGAGAGCTAATTCGAATTTGTGGTCGTCGTCGGTGGTCACTTGGATGGCGAGTTCTTTGAGGTCTGGGAGTGAAGTATGTGGAGAGTGTGATCAGTACGAGGAAGGGGTTGGTTGGAGGGAGGTAAAGAAGGGTGAGTTACCTTTGCTTTCGAGGAAACGAGCGACTTTGTTGAGCTGTTCTTTTGGGAGAGAGGGGAGGATTTCGGCGGCAGCGTCCATGTCACCGCGTAGGACGGCGGTTTGATATTCTACAACGGAGAGGGAGAGGGAGTATCCGTATATATGGAGATCTTTGTCTGCTAGGTAGACGCGGTTGTGGGCGGGCATGTAGCCTAGGAGGTAGAGTGGACTACATGTACTTTATATGAATAGCGGTGTGTATATTCCAAAGTGGTAGACTTACGTGTCAAAGGGGCTGATATTGTAGTTTTCATTGCCAACAAAGTATGAGAGGCGGTTGTTGGTGGTTGTGAAGATGAAGCAGTCGCCTATCCATTTGGCTGTCTTGACACTGTTGGTGGAGTTAGGTTTGATGAGAGAATGTAGAAGGATTATATTACCCTTCGGAAACATCGGCGACGACCTCGAATGCCTCCTCGACACCTTCGTCTGTAATCTCCGCCCCGTCCTCGAGCTTGGCGTTGTAGGCATCCCGATCGAAACGCAGGATGTAGAAGGAGTCTTCAGCAGTGATCGCCACCAGTGACCCCGTCCCAGACCAGTAAACCTAGATGTAACCAGTTAGTATACGCATAACGAGAGAGGCACTGGGATATCCACATTCTTGGCTTCAACATCTATGCGCCTGACAATTTCGCCAGTCTCCCAGTCCCAGAACATGACGAAACCAGCGCCACGCGCACCAAGTAATGTTCCTCCATGCAGTCCATCAATCGACCAGCTCCCAGCTCCTTTCATCCCCGCCCCGCTCCTCTCCCTAAAGTTTTTGTATATCCTAAGCTTGACTTTATTCTCCAATACAGCGTACGTATTTGAATCGGGGGCCCACGCGAACGAGATACCGTTCCCGAAAGACTTGTTGCGCCATGCTAGAGCGGTGTAGGTTATGTATTCTCCGTCTCCGACTACTGTTACGAAGCGCCCGTTGGGGGAATGGATGAGGGATTGTGCGAAGATCTCGGTGGAACCGATTTCTTTTACGGATAGAGGGATCCTGGTGCCATCGGAGAGGTCGACGTTGTCGGAGATTGTTTGGAGGTTTCCGGATAGGACGTCGTGGTTCCGGGTGTAGACGAGTTTGCCAGAGGGGTCCATGCTGAGGGTGGGCTCGTCTCGACCAAGCTGAGGTATCGAACATAAGTGAGCAAATTATTGGTGAGGATGAGGGAGGTATGTATACCTTGATCACGACAACGCCCTCGTCGAATCCAACGGCTACCTCGTTCGCATCCCTCCGGAGTGCAACACACCATGCGCGCTCAAGCGAGTAACTGAGTGTATTCTCGACACGGTATGTGCCGCTATTCCACATCTTCACCGCGCCATCCTCGCTCCCACTGAGAATAATAGGCAGGTTGGGGTGAAATACAGCAAAAGAGACGTTATTCGTGTGACCTTCCATGGTCTGTACGCAGCTTTTGCTGAGGTAGTCCCATACCTTGACGGTCTTGTCGTCGCCGGTGGTGACGAGGTAAGGCTTGTCAGCTCCCGGGTAGAAGTCGACGTAGTTGACACCTTTATCGTGTGCGTCCATGGTGAAGTTGGCGGTGCCTGAGGAGAGAGACCACATTTTAACGGTACGATCGAGGCATGCAGAAGCGAAGGTGTTGGCGTCTTTAGGGTTGAATGCAAGGTTCATGATGTAGTGTGTGTGGCCTTCGTATACTTGTATGTTCTTCCACCCCTTCTCCCAGTCCCAAGCTTTGATGGTCATATCGTCACTGCCAGTTAGGACAATGCTGGCCGTCGGGTGAACTGTGAGACATCTGATATAGTCTGGATGGGCCTCGAATGCAGCCACCTTTTCATGTGTGTTGTAGTTGAATACTCGAAGCTGGAAATCATCCGAACCCGCGACGAACCAGTTTTTGCGTGCAATGAATTTGACACACCGAACTGGAACTTCAGCAACTTCGAATGTTTTTACTACAGCACCAGTCTCGTGGTTATAGATGTTGACTGTGCCATTGTAAAGCCCTGTCAAGAGCCAAGGTTCTGTTGGATGAAAGTCGACGCCTTTTACTCGATCTGACCGAGAAAGTAGCTTTCTCTACTGAATGTATCAGTAACAGACTAGAGTTGTATCAGATACTTACATTGACTTCAACGAGCATTGCAGTAACTGGAGCTCTAAGAAAAGACGTGGAAGTCGGCGCAGTGCCGGCACGTGACTCCATCGGAAACGGCAAACTTTGACCTTACCAACCCCATCCTTCCTCTCCTCCTCATCGTCCAGAACAGCGACCAGCTGTGGTTACCTCAACCTATATCCTAGGCCATGGCCTCTAATAATGTAGCGCAGGCAGTTGCTTCAGGCGACTTGGTCGAATTAGTTTCATCTTCTAGTTCAGCAACCGTTTATCCTTCTGACGACACCATCCTTGCCGTCCTTCAAGCCCGTTTTCGTGCAGATTTGCCTTACACAAGAATTGGAGCAGCCAACCTAGTAGTTGTCAATCCTTACAAAACACTTGCAAACGTCAACGATCTCAGTGCCAAAGACTATGAAGAGCGGTGTTACAAGGACACCAGTCTTCCCATGGTCAACTCTCCTAAGCCTCTGCAGCCTCATTTGTATGATTTGGCTGCAAAGGTCTATCTCCTCATGCGACGACGGAATCAATCACAGACTGTATTGTCGAGGTGCGTTACCCTGTGAATTATTTGCAACCTACTCCACCTCACCCTCACTATAGAGGCATAACCGGTTCCGGCAAATCTTCAAGCCTTCGTTTATTCCTAGACCAAATCCTTAGACTTTCAAGCCACTCCAGGAAGGAGGCAAAGGTCGCCGAGCAAATAAGAGCTCTCAGCACCGTCCTAGACTCTTTTGGAAATGCCAAAACTCTCATGAGTCCCAGTGCCTCCCGCCACGGCCGTTACCTCGAACTCCATTTCAATGACCGTGGACGCATCAGTTCCGCCAAGGTCTTGACATATGGCCTCGACAAATCTCGTCTTAATCGTCTCACCCACGAAGAGCGGTCATATCACGTGTTCTACCAATTCCTTGCCGGCGCCACCACAGCTGAGCGAGATCACTTCAACCTCGAAGATCCATCCGACTACTCTCTCCTCGCATCCTCCGGCACCTATCGCCTCCCTGCCGGCCCTTTCAGTGATGACTCCATCGGCATGGTGGACTTACGTGCATCCATGCGTACCCTGGGTTTCAAACCCAAACATATGTCATCTATTTTTAGCCTACTCGTTGCCATCCTCCTTCTCGGCAATCTGCAGTTCCATGATGGGGATGCGCACACTACCTCTGCATATATTCACAATACACAGGTTCTGGATCATGTTGCGCGTCTCCTAGGAACGAGTTCCGAGGACTTGAGTCAGGTCTTGACCAATAAGACTAGCTATGTTCGGAAGGAGCTTTATACGGTGTTGCTCAACGCAGAGCAGAGTTCTGTACAGAGGGACCAATGTGTTCGCGATCTTTATGCCATCCTCTTCGCCTTTGTCGTAGAAACGGTCAATCATAGGCTAGCCCCCAGCTCGAAGGACCCTTTTCCCTCCACGCAGATTATTCTCCTCGATCAACCCGGATATCAGACCAGGGGTCCAGCTGGTACAACATCCATGTCCTTGTCGGGCATCAACCCCCTAGTTTCTGTGTACGGCCAGAACGGGTTCGACGAATTCTGCATCAATTTCGCAGACGAGCTGTTGCAGTCCTACGTTCTCCGGAACACTTTCGAGGACCGTGTGGGCTACAACTCGGAGATCACGAGTGACGGGATCACTCTACCTTCCATTGCGACGATGGATAATGGTGCATGCGTGGAGCTTCTTCGGGGTGCACAGCTAAATGAGCGGGCGCAGAGGAAGCCGGGTGGCATGTTGGGGATAATAAACAAGGCTTGCTCGTCGTACAAGTCGGGCAAAGGCGGGGACCTCCGAAATGAGGATGTTCTTCAGGAACTCTCTTCTAAGTTCGGTGTTCACGCTTCCTTCGTTGCCAGCCCTTTTCAGGGTGGATCCGCCGACCGTAACCTATTCGGCATCAACCACTATTCAGGCTCGGCATCATATGATCTTTCCAAGTTCATCGAGAAGGATAGTGATCTCCTCGACTCTGCTTTCGTGTCGTTGCTCCGGAACTCTCAGGACCCCTTCGTCTCGAAGCTTCTGTCCGGTCCCAGTCTTGCAGCGGAGAAGCACTACAAGGACGAGAGTATCGTCGTCCAAGCTCAAGTATCGTCTCGTCCTCTCCGGCAACCCACCCCCATCTTTGCACCAGATGGCTCCCTCCCTCCTGCTAGTGACGACCATCCCCATCTCGACCCTGGGAAGACATACCCTGTCACGACGCAACTAAACTTCACCCTATCAGAGATTTTCTCGAGCTTTGACCGTACACACGTTTGGAGCATCTCTTGCATCCGGCCCAACGATTCTGGTTCCTCGAACTCGTTCGACAAGCGACGCGTCAAGGCTCAGATTCGATCCCTCCTTCTTCCCGACCTTTCCTCACGGAAGACCTCTGAGTTCGTCGCGGACTATGCTATAAGCGAGTTCTGCGAGCGGTACGTGCCTACGATGCGGGGGTCTGAATCTGAGCGAATTGCACAGTGTGCTCGAGCGAACGGGTGGAAGGAGGGGTGGGACTATGCGCTTGGGAACCGCAGGATATGGCTCTCGTATCATGCGTGGAAAGTGGTGGAGGACCCCATCCGTGCAATTGAGAAGGATCTGAAGAAGGGTGCGGGCGACGAGGACGAGAGTGCGGTAGGGGACGATGCGACGGACTATACACATCAGGAGGGGTTGGCGCCGCCACCGGCTGATTACCTCAATGAGAGCGCGGATAATCTGCTGCTCACACGTACGGGAACGAATGGGACGCAGTGGCAGGATCCCAATGGGGAGTTGTCGTATGGTGGTGGTGGGCTGAGTACGCCGAATATGTCGAGAGGGTTTCCTGTGTGGGGTTCGGATCAGAAGGGCGAGACACCGCCGTACTCGCCTAACCCTGCGAAGGATGGGGATGATATGGTATTCAAGGAGGTGTCGAACGCTGTGGAAGAAGTCCCGTCGAGTAGGTCGCGGCGCTGGTGGCTTTTCATCGTGCGGTTTTTCTCATGGTGGATCCCCAACTTCCTGCTGCGTCTCATTGGTCGGATGAAACGCCCCGACGTCCAGCTAGCGTGGCGCGAGAAGCTAACGATCTTCGCACTGATTTTCCTCCTCAACGGTACTGTCGTTTTTTACATTGCGGTGTTTGGTACGCTGTTGTGCCCGAACCTCGACAAGGTGTGGAACACGAACCAGGTGGCGCAGCATACGGGCAACACCGACTTTTACGTCTCAATACAAGGCCAGGTGTATGATGTCTCAAAATTTGTGTTTGGGGACCACAGTGATATCCAGGGCGAGCCAAGTAACGGTGTTGATACCCTTTCCCAGCTTGCCGGGACTGATATGACTTACTACTTCCCTGTACCCCTTACCCTTGGATGTCCGGGGCTTGTGTCGGACCCCACGTTCTCGTTGACGGCGAAAAACTTTACGGTGCTTGCGCCCACTGCGATCCATGTATCCGGATCTCAGCAGACGACTTCGCAGAAGTTGAAGCAGTCGGACTGGTACACTGCGGTGTTCCAGCCGAAGATGGCGAATTACCACAAGGGCGCGTTGGTTTGGGATTACCAGAATATCGCTGCACAGGCTGCAGATACCAATATCCAAAAGTACGTATTGTTCGTGTCATATTTTATTTGACCGATGTTTGATCTTATCCTTCATCAGGATCTGGGGGGTTTGGCAGAATGGCGTTTATGATCTGACTGATTACGTCTGGACACTAGGCCTTTACCCGAACAATCCTACCCCTGCTCAATTTTTGGACACTAATCTTTCGGATGTCTTCAGGCAACAATCGGGGCAGGACGTGACTTCACCGCTCAACGCGGTTCTTGCGGCTATGGATCCGCAGACGCGACTCGAGAACATTAACTGTCTCAAGAACGTGTTTTACATCGGCGAGCTTGATTTCAGGAAAACTCCGAGATGTCAAGTGCAGAATATCCTGCTTATCATAGCTTCGGCTATCTTGATGGCGTCGATGGGTTTGAAATGTACGTTATCCTTTTTGGCCCACCCACCTTGAATTTTTATCTGATGGTGTTTGTAGTTTTGGCTGCTTTGCAGCTTGGGCCTAAACGTTCGCCAGAGTTGCAGGACAAGTTTGTGCTTTGTCAGGTGCCTTGTTATACGGAAGGCGAGGATTCTCTTCGTCGTACTATCGATTCACTCGCGGCGCTCAACTATGACGATAAGCGTAAACTGATTTTCATCATCTGCGATGGCAATATCATCGGAAGTGGTAACGACCGAACGACGCCGCGTATTGTGTTGGATATCCTTGGGATTGACCCGAAGCTTGACCCTGAGCCGTTATTGTTCAAGTCTATTGGTGAGGGCTCGAAGGCACTCAACTATGGCAAGGTGTACTCTGGATTGTACGAGTTTGAAGGCCACGTTGTTCCGTAAGTTTTCATCTCACTTGTAGTGACCTTTAACTTGAGCTCACCATCATCTAGGTATATGGTCGTTGTCAAGGTCGGAAAGCCAACTGAACGATCGAAGCCTGGTAATCGTGGGAAGCGGGACAGCCAAATTATGTTGCTTCACTATCTGAACAGGGTTCACTTCGATGCTCCCATGTCACCTTTGGAACTCGAGATTTATCATCAGATGCGCAACGTTATTGGGATCGACCCCGCGTTCTATGAGTACATCTTTACGGTTGATGCTGATACTGTGAGTAGACAATTTAATTTTTTTTTTCTCGCATTTACCAATGAGTTTTTACAGTCCGTGACACCAGAGTCGCTCAATCGACTAGTAGCCTCCGCTGCCGATGATTCAAGCATCATTGGTATCTGTGGGGAAACCAAACTCTTGAACGAAGAAGGATCCTGGTGGACGATGATTCAGGTGTACGAATACTACATCTCGCACCACTTGTCGAAGGCTTTCGAGAGCTTGTTTGGTTCCGTCACTTGTCTTCCTGGTTGTTTCTCGCTGTATAGGATCCGTACCGCAGACAAGGGCCGGCCGATCATCATCTCGAACCGTATCATTGATGAATACGCTGACCCCAATGTTGACACTCTTCATAAGAAGAACTTATTTTCCCTCGGTGAAGATCGGTTCTTGACGACGTTGATGATGAAACATTTCCCGACGTTCAAGACTAAGTTTACACCCGATGCTGTGGCGCATACTGTGGCGCCCGAGTCGTGGCGGATTCTCTTCTCACAGCGTCGGCGGTGGATCAACTCGACAGTGCACAATCTTTGCGAGCTAGTGCTCTTGCCGGAATTGTTTGGATTCTGCTGCTTCTCCATGCGGTTTTTCGTCTTTATCGATCTATTGGGTACCCTTGTGCGTAACGCATCAGAACACTGTACAGTTCAACTGATATAACTCGCTTTTGACAGATCTTGCCTGCTACCGTCGTTTACGTACGTTCGGTTGTACATGTCATATTTAGCCTACTTATTGCCTTTATAGCTTGTCTATTTGATTGTCCTTGTTGCGACCAGAGCCACGGCTATCCCCATCATTGCTCTCGTCATGCTTGGGGTCACGTATGGTTTACAAGTATGTTGCTCGTGTCTACTAGTCAACCTGATTACTGACAATGTGCTAGGCTATTATCTTCATTTTGAAACGCGAGTTTATGCTCGTTGGTTGGATGGTGGTCTATCTCGCTTCGTACGTCTTCGTACTTTTTGATTTGAATAATAGCTTATATTTCTTTGCTAGCTATCCGGTGTACAGTTTCTTCCTCCCGGTCTACTCCTTCTGGTGTATGGACGAATTCAGTTGGGGTACCACTCGCTTGGTTGTCGGTGAGGGCAAAGACAAGAAGGTCATCATGAACGAGGACGAGAAGTTTGATGATTCTATGATACCTCTCAAGAAATTCAGTGGTATGCTGTCAAATACGCTCTGCGAGTGACTGAGTCATATCTGATCTTATTTTTTTAGAATACGAAGCAGAGGCTTGGGAGACTGGTACGCATCGTTCTGAGGAGACTGGATATAGCAGCAAACCTCATTCGCGTCAACCACCACGTTCACGAGAGGATTCCGTGCACACGTATCAACAAGCTTCTCATTCTGGTGATTACTACCGCGATACGAATTTGACCTTTAACAATAGCTCGAATCCCAACCTGCGTCTTGGCGGTAGCCAACTGTCCCATAGCAATATGTCGCAACATCAGCTAGCTCCGCAATTGCCTGCTATGCCTTTCTCCGGCGGCCCTATCTCCGTTGCTGGCTCTGAATATGGAGCAGGTATGGGGATGCCCATGGCACAAATGAACACTGGAAGCATGTATGGGATGATGCCTCCAGGGCATATGGGCATGGCGATGAACCCCATGGCGCCGAATCTCAATATTTTGGGAGGCAACTTTGGTGGTTCTCAAGGAGGGGGTTTCGGTGGGGTACCGCCATCGCTGTCACCTTTGGGAGCGCAACAACGACCTATGTCGACGTTTTCGCTTGCGACGACGGCCAACCCCTTTTTGGGTCCGAGTAACAGTACGAACCCAACTGATGAAGAACTAATCAATACTCTGCGGAATTACTTGAGCACGCAGGATTTGATGACAGTCACGAAGAAGTGAGCACACTTTTGTATGTCCTGGGTATTGGATAGCTGATGAGTGTTATTTTTCAGAACGGCCCGGGAGGCTATCATGGCTCGTTTCCCAAAAGCGGATCTTACCTCTCGCAAAGACTTTTTGAACCAATCCATTGACACAATCCTTTCAGAATCATAGACTATCATTTCTCCTCAGAGACTTTTTTCCTTCTTCTCCTTACATCACCATCGCATCATGGACTTGTTTCCTGCAATTTATTAGGCTACTATACTATCGCTTTCAACGTTGCAGGCTCGGACTAATGTAGTAGCTGTCTTTTTCCACCGTCTTATTGAACAATAGGGGCGTTCACGCATCTCAGAACGATTACATAAGTTGAATTTGATACTCCGCTAGTCACAGACGAGCTATTTGCAATACCGCGCGTCTCAGTAGGACGATGCACATCACTCAATGTTATATGATACGAGCTCATGACCCATGCCTTCGTCATGGCATTCGCTCGCTTTGCTCGCTCAGCCTGACACCGGCATGGACCAGCTCGCGTATATGTAACACAATGCTTAATCCCACTACAGTTACTCAACTCCAACTTGGATGTATTGACTCATATAAACTTGTTACTGACTTTATTACAAACTTGCATTGACAAACCGATATTAACTTGTTATTGACATTATTACAAACTCATATTAACTTGTTCTTCACTTTATTACAAACTTGTATTGACTTGGTATTAACTTGTATTAAGGTGTTATTGACATTATTACAAACTTTATTGACTTGTTATATTGACATTATTACAAACTTGTATTGACCTGTTATTGACTTTATCACAAACCTGTATTGACTTGTTAGTGACATCATTACAAACTTTTATTGACTTGTTATTGACTTTATTACAAACTTGTATTGACCTGTTATTGACATCATTACAAACTTGTATTGACTTGCTATTGAATACACACTGAGGCTTAGTAGCCTGCCCTCAAGTCTTCTCACAATACATTTTTCAACCCTTTGATTCAATCCAAGTACAATCCAATTATAATTATATATAATTCTAATTCTAATTCTAATTCTAAACCCCAGTCTATTCTATCTTGATATCTATATTAGTTTCCAATTCCTGTAAATAATCTCTCAAGTTACTCATCTTTACTAAACAATTCCATTCAACACTTCCTTGTATACCACATTGGCAGTCTTGTTATTTCCATTGTTTTCACTCAACAGCACCTTGATCCTTTCTCCAGATGTACATCTTGACAGTGCAACATATAGCTGCCTATGTGAGAACACTGGTGTCTGTAAGTCCAAGCCAACATGGAATACCGATTGGCCTTGTGACTTGTTGATAGTCATAGCAAATGCCAAGCAAACTGAAAATTGATGTCATCGGAGTGGTAATGGCAAGGTCTCTGCTGAAGGCTCCAATGTGATCCAAGGAATGAAAACAATATTTTCTGCAAACTGTGCATCTCTACTGATGATTCTGCACTTCAATACATGTGGTCTGGCTTCAAAGAGGATAAGTCGAGTTCCATTGCAAAAACCCATGGTGACATTCAGATTGCATAGAAGCATGAGAGGACAGCCTATCTTTAGTGCCAGCCTGGAGAGAGGAAGGCCACTTGCTTTGATAGAGTTTAGATACTCTGCTAGATATGGCTGGTAGTTGTTTAGCTCCTGCTCTCTGAATGAGACTGTACAGTATTAGCACTGTTGGAGACATGCTCTGGTCCAGGAAATCTGCTAAGGAGAAGAGAGTTGATGGCATTAACATTGTCATTTGTGCAGGAGAGAATGGTCCTATCCAGATAGTACTGATCTGGCTTGTTTCCCTGCTCTATGCCTGGATATGTAGAGTTGATAAGGTCATTCATAGTATTTCCATGGCAGAGCATGTTCTGTGGAATCTGTATAGTGTCTGCAGCATCCACTGTTGTGCCTGTACCAATGTGCAACAGCCAGGCAGCATGTGCAATGTTCTCTGGAGTTCTGTCAAGTTGCATATCCTCATTCAAGTGATAGACAGTAATGTGTTGCCAGAGAGTGCTCCTTTTGATGGATAAAGCTATGATCTGTTCTCTAGTACCCCTGGGAATGACAGGTAAAGTCTGTCTAAAGTCACCTTCAAACAAAATGGTGATTCCACTAAATAAAACATTCTTCTTTTTGAGATCATACAAAGTGTGATCCACTGCATCTGTGGCATATTTGTGCTGCATAGGAACTTTATCCCAGATGATGATGGAAGTTTGATCAAGGACCTGGTGCAATTCTGAACTTTGAAGTATCCTGCAAGTAGAGGCCTTATCGATTTCGATTGGGGTTTTGAACATGGAATGTGCTGTGCGACCACCTTCTAGAAGCACAGCGGCTGCAATGGTGTTGCAGACAAAGGTCTTTCCACAACCTCTAGCACTATGCAAGAACATGAGCTTTCCTTTGTTATTGTTCACAGAATCCATTGCAGCATCAAAAACCTGTCTCTGCCTATGATTGAAAGACTGGAGATTGTGAGTGACAGTAATGGCCAACTCTTTAACATTGTAATCCCTTTGTTCCTGCAAAATCCTATTGGCAGAAACATCAATGTGCCAGTTTCCTTCAATGGCAGGCATCTCTGGATAATCAGAAAGTTGTTTGCCTGATCTGATGAGGATCTGATTGATGAGATGCAAGCCATATATACATGCAAACTTAATCATCTGTAAAGTCTGTATCTGGATAGATTGAAAGAAGCTTGACTCTAAGGTCATCACAAATGTGATGTCTGAACTGGTTCCACAAAATGTCAGGAAATGTTGGATTGCAATGGAGAAGAATGGTGGCAAAGAGCAATCTGAGAGAGGAACTGAGCTGCATCTGGGCTGCCTCTGTAAGACACTAGACCCACTCCTAGTCATCCTGCAAAAGACCCAATGCAATACAGGCCTGCTTGAATGTGTTATGGACCACACCATTGACAGTGTGCAAGTGCTGGAATGATGTTGCCCCTGTGACAACAGTAAGGAGCAGCCTGAGATAGAACCTTTCCCTCTGGGCAGGAGAAGCAGAGTACATTCTGCCAATAGCAGGCTCGCCACACCTTCTTGGGTTCCACTGCTTCTTGGTTTTATTGTAGACCCATCCTTGAGGAAAGTTCTGGTAGGTGACAGTACATGCTGCTTCATACAGTGAGGGACAAAACCTTTCAAATGATTTTTGAAGTTAAACTATTTCTTAAATAACTCAAGAACAACTCAACCAAACAAGTCCAAATTTGGGATAGTGGTAAAGTATCATGTGACTAATAAGTCGCAATTTGTTTTATTACATAATCTTGATTTGCTCTTATGCTATTAATATTTTACTGGCATAAGTTCATTTGAAAGGTTTTGTCCCTCTGGTATGTTAGGCACACGACTTTGTTTAATCAAAGCAAATAAGTACAAATAAATTATGTGACTTGGTAAAAATAGGTATATATACTCTGTGTCCAACTTTCTGTCATTTCCCACACCAAATCCCCCCACATACACTCATGCAATCACTTACTCCTGCTCAACATACTCGTGTTTCTGAACTGCTTGACAAAGGGCAGTCTTGTCCTGCTATCTCCTCCATCACTGGTATAAGTGTTGGTTCTGTATCCAATATTCACTTCAAACATCATTTAACACTTTCCAAATCTGTTGGTGGCTATCTACGGAAGCTTTCACCTGCTGACACCCACTATGCCATTCACCTCATCACTTCTCAGAAGGCTGAAAATGCCACTGAGGTCACCAAAACCTTACAAGACATGACCAACACATCATTTACTGTGAAGACAGTATGAAGAGCACTTAGAGGCTGTGCATCTTCAAATGATAGCGAACTTTCTGCTAACTTGACATTGGCGGGCCAAATGAATGACTTCTCACAGAATTGGATGGACAACTGTGATCCTTGCTGGAGCGTACTAAGTATGTGATATAATGAGTATGTTACTTTTGATAATAAAGGTTTAAAATCCAATCTCAGTCTCAGCTCGCCTTTCTTGAACTCCTGTTTTATGAATGTCGCTCCATTAAGCACAAGCTTGATTGAGGGTAAGAATCAATCAGGTATTACCAGAAAAACCCAACAGATGTTCTTTTTCAGCAGGACAATGACCCCAAACACAAGAGCAAAAAGGCCCAAAAATGGCTTCAAAACAGTGGATTAGAGGTTATGCAGTGGCCCCCTCAGTCAGCAGACCTTAACCCCATTGAACACCTTTAGCATCACCTCAAGGTTAGACTTGGAGAGTATGATACTCCAGCATCTGGAATTGCAGAGTTGTGGGAGAGAGTACAGAAGGAGTGGAATGATATTCCAGCATCTGTCTGTCAGAATCTAATAGAGAGTATGCCTAGAATGGTTCAGGCTGTGTTGCAGGCAAAGGGGGGCTATACCAAGTACTCGAATATTAGAATAATATTTTATAATACCAGAGAGACAAAATCTTTCAAATGGACTTGTGCCAGTAAAATATTAATAACATGGGAACAAATTAAGATTATGTAATAAAACAAACTGCAACTTACTAATCACATGATACTCTACCACTATCCCAGATTTGGACTTGTTTGGTTGAGTTGTTCTTAAGTTATTTAAGAAATAGTTCAACTTCAAAAATTATTTGAAAGGTTTTGTTCCTTACTGTATCTTCTGTTGGCTTCAAACCAAGCAGTGAGACATGTTGTCTTAGTAGCAGGCCTTTCCAAAACCTCATCAATGTTGTCATCTGCATTGAAATAGACAGTTTGCTTGTCCTCCAGATGTACAGGCAAACAATAAACATGAGGAGACTCTGCATGCATTCCAAATTCATTCATATGCCAGCAGCTTTCCACAGATCCAATATAACATGCATCAAGATACTCCTTGACCTCGTCTCTGTCTTGATCCAGAATCTCAATCATGGTTCTGTTATGGCCTTTGTATATGTACTTGTGGATGTACTTGACAGTGTTGGAAATCCTGTATGGTTGGCACATCCACTATTCAGAGGCAGTGCTGCATATCACTGTGCTTGCTGTGTCATGCTAGGGCATAGCCTCATATAGTAGTATATAAGTTCTATGTACATATTTTGTAGTCCTATCAGTTATCACCAAAGGGACTAACATCCATTGTACCAGCCGTAGTGAAATTACAATATAACTGATCCATGCTTGGTACAGATTGTCACTCATTCTATCTTGTTGCTCATTTGTTCTTGTCACACTCAATCTATTTTCAGATCATGTCAAGTGTCAATTCACTCCTTGTAAATGTGCCAAAACTTGATGGGAACAATTACCATGATTGGAAATTTGCAATCAGCATAGTGTTATGGCAGGCTGGCTGTTGGGATGTTTTGATGAAAGAGAAGCCAGCAACCCAAACTAGTGGAGAAGATTGGAACAAGAAAGCCAAGGAGTCACTGACATACATTGGGCTGACTATCTCCCAGAACCAGTATGGATATATTTGGAAAAGTCCAGGTGGACCCAGTGCATGGGAGGCACTTGTGGGCGTTTGTGAGGGAGACGGTTGCACAACACACCTTTTTCTCAAAAGGTGATTTAATGGGTATCAGCATGATGAGATGCAGCCGATCACAAACTACATCACTCGCATCACAGATCTTGTGGCATGGCTTAAATTGATCAAAGTCATTCTTACTGATGAGGACATAATTGATGTTCTGATATTCAATCTGAGCATAGCAGCATTGCTCATGGCAGCAACTGAGGCACTTAGGCTAAGTGATGTTACAGAGGCACTATTGGATGAAGAAGGAAGGCGAGGCCATCCAGAGTCCTGGGATACAGCCATGATTGTATGACACATCAAAAGTGCTGGATCAAAGTCAATCACATGCTTCTGGTGTGGGAAGCTTGGATACATTGCAAAAGACTGTGAGGATAGAATAACAAAAGGGAAGGCAGCTGAGATAGTAGTGGTTGCCAATGATTTTGCATTTTAGGACTGCTCTCCACCAAGAAAAGGAGTCCTTGATGCTGAGTGGACTGCACAGTTAGTCAGAAGTTGCATTGTATTGGTCCATCCAGCAGAATAGCGAGATTTAGGGGAGATCTGACATCATGGTATCATATTTGGTTGATCCGATAGTTGTGAGATCTGGCATGTCCTGAGATCTGTTATTGTTAGCTGCGATTGTTCCATGGAGATTCCAATTCTGGGGTAGCACTATACATATTTGGAACAGACTATGCTTATTTAAATAGGATGTGCTGCTTATGGGGGAGTATTGGAAATCCTGTGTGGTCGGCATATCCACTATTCAGGGGCAGAGCTGCACATCGCTGTGCTTGCTGTGTCATGCTGCAGCATAGCCTTATATAGTAGTATATAAGTTCTATAGACATACTTTGTAGTCCCATTGGTTATTACCAAAGGGACTAATGTCTATTGTACCAGCTATAGTAAAATTACAACAGACATAGTAAAATTACAACAGACAGCTTTGCCTGAAGAACAGATCTCAACATTGATGTGACAGTTGTATTTGACAAATGAACCAAATTGTTAACCAATGAACATGATGTCAGATAAATGTTCCTTACTTTGCAGCCAAATAAGGATTGTCTGAGACCACATGTCTGTATCATAGACATGGTTACGCTTCCTCACTGTTCTACTATTGTCAGGTCTTGCATAATCAGGATAATTGTTTGCAGTAAAGGAAGTTTGTTCTCTGAACTCCTTAGGATACCTCTTGCTGCACCTGTTGTCGACTATGCATGAAGCCTTGGGTTTGTCATGACTGCAAGGACCATGAAGCATGCAGGTAGTATTAGTGTGATAGAGCATTGGCTGTGTGACAGGGTCAGGAATCTGTGCTGACACAATGAAATCAATATCATGTGCATCATAGATTTTGTTGGCTAGATTGAGAAATATGAGGAGGTGCATATGTGGAAGGCCTCTCTTTCAAAAGTTGATGGTATGGATGTGTGCCACCACTTTACCCAAAACACCATCTTTGATATCCTTGATCAATGCATTCTTCTTCTGTTCAAAGACACATGCAACAATGTTGAGCCTGTTATAAGCTTCCTGCTTTTTTCCATGGGTGGTCAAATGTGGATTGGGTGATTCCTCCTGCAACAGAGCTTCCTGGATCTCTGGCCACTGTGGATTGGCAGTCATGGTGAGGAAAAGATCTGGCTTGCCAAAAAAGTGACAAATGGCCATGGAATCCTGGAAAAGCTGATTCATATGCCTTTCACTGCCTACATGAATTGATGGAAGAATGATGCAGCTCCCATGATCCTCTAAATTGATATTTTCATCCCAGTCACCCATGGCAGCATTCCTCAATCCAGCATACACATCTGCCCTAAGCTCCTTCTGGTGATGTCAGATCCAGTTCAACATATTCTGTTCAATAGAGGCCCAAGCATCTACAACATACTGTTGCAGAAGATTTCCACCCCAAAACAATGGTGGCTGCTCTCCTGGCCTTGTATGCAACCAATAAGCATGGTAGCATCTCTGACTGACATTGGAAACTCTTCTGGCTCCATTTGCACCTTGGTGTGCAGGTATATCTGGGTGCCATCCATCTTCACCATGAGGAAAGAGCAAGACATAGTGCAGAGTTGAATAGGATGGATGCAACTGGCTGATATGCCTAAGCCCTCCCTTTCTCAGCCTAAGAACAATATCTCTGTGGTCAGACCATTCCTCAGAGCCATCACCTGGAATAATTGCTGCCACTTCATCATTGGCTGTAGGGAGATTATAGCGATGTAAATCCTGGGTTCTATCTGATCACAGCCATATGGAGACATTGTTCTGCTCTTCTAGAGGCTGTTCCCTCATGATCTGAAATGCCTGCTTGAATAAAGGCACATAAGGATGGGTGTTATTCAGCATGGCCTGCAGCTCTGTCATAATAACTGAGTTGAGATTATTGTTTTGCTGCTCACGAAGATTAAGCTGTGTGATAGGATCATGGATATAGAGCTGTGTGTGACAGAATGGTCCACCTTGACACCCAAAGAGGTGAATGCAAATGCAGCATTGTACTGTCAGATGTTTGTTTTAAATCCATAATAAAGCGAGATCGGTCACGTGAATGTGGCGTGGGAAAGATGACAAACTCCGAAGGGGTGGGAATGGCATCACGCCGTGAGACTCTAGAGAGAGGTGAGAAATGATGACAAATATAACAAGGTGTGGGAAGTAAATTCTCGGCTAATTTTTCACCACCTCGAACTTTTTTTTTTGGCTCTGGGCTCATTGGCTACGTAGAATAATGTCTGCATGGCATGTAAGGTGCTATATTGCAGTGTTTGCTAAATAAAATTTGACTGAGGAGCAACCGTCATTCCATTTACTATGCTGTGAAAGCTGACTAAGCGAACCTCGCGGGCTGAACAAAATGCAAAAACCTGATCATGACCTTGGCACATGACCCAAATAAAATGATTTAGACACATCACTGTATTAGTCAGTAGCAAGTTGGTTGGCTCAATAAAATATGGTTACAATTTATAAATGAGGTCATTACAAAGTCAGGTCAGTATTGAAATAAGTTTGAATTGAAAATTGAGTTCAGAGTTACAATTGAGTTCATTATGAAGTAAAGGAAATAAAAATTACTTGAATACAGTTGAGTTCGTTACAAAGTAAAGTCAGCAAAATAACAGTTACAAATGACCTCATTATGAAGTAAAGTCTATGAAAATTAGTCTAGAAATAAGTCAAGTTTGAAAATGAGTCAGTAAAAAATAAGTCTGTAAAATGATCTTCGAAATAAGGCATTTGATATAAAATAAAATTACAGTTACCATTATGAAGTCAAGTCAATAACAATTAGTTCAATACAAAATCATTATGCATACTTACTAACAAGTTATAATTTGAGTTCGTTATAATGTAAAGTCAATAAATATTACTTTAATACTGACAAAGTGAAGTTGGAGATTTTTTACAAAATTTAAAGAGAGGAGAGGGAGGAGAGCAGGGGTGAGGGGGTGAAGTAGTGAGAGGGTGAGGGGGTGAAGTAGTGAGAGGGTGAGGGGGTGAAGTAGTGAGGGGGTGAGGGAGTAGAGGAGGGGGGAGAGGGGAGGAGGAGGATGGATAGAGAGGGGGGAGGGGGTGAAGTAGTGAGGGGGGGAGGGAGTGAGGGGGTGAGGGAGAGAGGGAGAGAGGAGGGGAGGGAGTGAAGGGGGGAATGGGAAATGAGAGGAAAAGTGGAGAGTGGGTGAGGATAAGAGAGTGGGAGAAGGGAGACAAAGTGAAGTTAGAGATTTTTTACAAAATTTAAAGAGAGGAGAGGGAGGTGAGCAGGGGTGAGGGGGTGAAGTAGTGAGGGGGTGAGGGAGTAAGGGAGGGAGGAGAGGAGAGGAGAGGAAGGGGATGGGGGAGATGGGGGAGGGGGTGAAGTAGTAAGGGGGGGAGGGAGTGAGGGGGTGAGGGAGAGAGGGAGAGAGGAGGGGAGGGAGTGAAGGGGAGAATGGGAAATGAGAGGCAAAGTGGAGAGTGGGTGAGGATAAGAGAGTGGGAGAAGGTGAGAGGGGGGGGTGAGAGGAGGGGGTGAGGAAGAAGGGGGAGAGAGATGAGAGAGAGGAGGGGGGGAGAATGGAGGGTGCATAAGGGGGTGAGGGGGGAGGGTGCATAAGGGGGTGAGGGGAGAGGGGAGGGGGGAGGGGAGGGGGGGAGAGGGGGGGAGAGGAAAGGGATGGGGGAGAGGGGAGAGGAGGGAGGGGAGGGGGGGAAAGGGGAGGAGAGAAAGGGGATGGGGGAGAGGGGGATGAGGGAGATGGGGGAGGGGATGGGGGAGATGGAGGAGGGGATGGGGGAGATGGGGGAGAGGATGGGGTAGGTAGGCATGGGATGGGGGAGGGGATGGGGTAGGTGGACATGTGATGGGGATGGGGTAGATGGGCATGGGAACAGGAATGGAGTAGGTGGGCATGGGTATGGGGAAGGGGATGGGGATGGGGACAGGGATGGAGTAGGTGGGCATGGGCATGGGGAAGGGGAAGGGGAAGGAGATGGAGATGGAGATGGGGTAGGTGGAGATGGGGATGGGGATGGGGAAGGGGATAAACACCACAATCCCCCCATGTTGACTTGGGGCCAACGGTCCCAAGTCAACTGAAGAGTTGCGTACCATCTAAAAGTCAAATAAAAAGCTGTGCATCCATGAATAAAATGCAGTGAGGTGTTCATAATGAACACAGTGAACCACGTGTGCCGAAGGCACATTTAAAAACCTTGTCAATAATAAAAGGAGGATGGTCAGGTGACTAGGCCGTGGGAAGTGAAGAGGCCGTGGGAGATGAAGAGGCCGTGGGAGGTGAAGAGGCCGTGGGAGTTGCTCTGAGTGGATGGGAAAGTGATAACCTACTTTGAGAGTCGTGAGACATGATGACAAATATAACTCAATGGTGGGAACCTTTTTCTCAGCTAATTTTTGCCACCTCTATCTTTTTTTTTTTTTGGGTCTGGGCACTTTTTCTATATAGAGTGTAAAATTTGAGTTTAATGACAAAGTGAAGTTGGAGATTTTTTACAACATTCAAAAGAGAGGAGAGGGAGGAGAGCAGGGGTGAGAGGGTGAGGGGGTGAAGTAGTGAGGGAGAGAGGGGGGGAGGGGGTGAAGGGGGGAATGGGAGGTGGGAGTGGGTGAGGGGGTGATGGGGGAGGGGGGGGAGTGAGTAGGGGAGGGGGGAGAGAGGAGGAGGAGGATGGATGGAGAGGGGGGGAGAGGGGGGAGAGGGAGGGGAGTAGGGGAGAGGGGAGAGGGGGTGAAGGGAGGAGGGGGGTGAAGGGGTGAGGGGGAAGGAGGGGGGAGGAGATGAGGAGGGGGAGAGTGAGTGAGGGGGGGAGGGAGTGAGTGAGGGGGGGAGGGAGTGAGTGAGGGGGTGATGGGGGTGAAGTATTGAGGGGATGAGGATATGAGAGTGGGAGAACATGAGAGGGGGGGGTGAGAGGGGGAGTGAGGAAGAAGGGGGAGAGAGAGGAGAGAGGGGAGAGGGAGGAGGGGGAGGGTGCATGAGGAGGTGAGGGGGGAGGGGAGGGGGGGAGAGGGGAGAAGGAGGGTGGATGGAGAGGGAGAGAGGGAAGGGGGAGGTAGGGATGGGAAGGGGATGGGGGTGAAGTAGGTGGAGAAGGGGATGGGGGTGAAGTAGGTGGAGAAGGGGATAAGGGAGAGGGAGAGGGAGAGGAAGAGGGAGAGGGAGAGGGAGAGGGTGAGGGTGAGGGTGAGGGTGAGGGAGAGGGAGAGGGAGAGGGAGAGGGAGAGGGAGAGGGAGAGGGAGAGGGAGAGGGAGAGGGAGAGGGAGAGGGAGAGGGAGAGGGAGAGGGAGAGGGAGAGGGAGAGGGAGAGGGAGAGGGAGAGGTGGATGGGGATGGGGGAGATGGGGATGGGGATGGGGGAGATGGGAATGGGGGATGGGAATGGGGAGGTGGGGATGGGAAGGGGATGGGGGTGAGGTAAGTGGAGAAGGGGATGGGAATGGGAGAGGTTGGGATAGCGGAGATGGGGATGGGGAAGGGGGAGAAGAGGATGGAAATGGGGGAGATGGTTATGGGGGAGATGGGTATAGGGGAGATGGGTATGGGGGATGGGAATGGGGAGGTGGGGATGGGAAGGGGATGGGGGTGAGGTAAGTGGAGATGGGGATGGGGATGGGGAAGGGGATAAACACCACAATCCCCCCACGTTGACTTGGGGCCAACGGTCCCAAGTCAACTGAAGAGTTGCATACCATCTAAAAGTCAAATAAAAAGCTGTGCATCCATGAATAAAATGCAGTGAGGTGTTCATAATGAACACAGTGAACCACGTGTGCCGAAGGCACATTTAAAAACCTTGTCAATAATAAAAGGAGGATGGTCAGGTGACTAGGCCGTGGGAAGTGAAGAGGCCGTGGGAGTTGAAGAGGCCGTGGGAGGTGAAGAGGCCGTGGGAGTTGCTCTGAGTGGGTGGGAGAGTGATGACCAACTCCGAGGGTCGTGAGACAATGATGACAAATATAAGTGAAAGGTGAGAACAAATGATAACAAAATTTTTTGGCTAATTTGGGGCCGGATCACAAATATAAATAACTAATGACATCAATTTCGGCTACAATATAATAGAATGCAGGAACAACATTTTCAGCTACATTGGGGGGATCAAAAATTTCAGGTAATTTTTTTTTTTAATTGGGCCTGATGACAAATATAATTTAATTACTGGGTGTTGCCATGATGATAAATTTAAACTTTTTGGCTACATCGTGGGATGAAAATTTTCAGCTAATTTTTTTGGTGGGGGCCTGATGACAAATAGATTTTGATTACTGGGTGTTGCCATGATGACAAATATAATAACTTTGTGTAGGATCAATATTTTCGGCTGATTTTTGGCCTGATGACAAATATGATTACCAAGTGTAGAAACCAAATTTTCGGCTGATTTTTGGCCACTTCTACCTTTTCTGCTCTCTTTCTGGCTCTGGGCTCTTTTCCAGTGGGGTTGTTTTTGCATTCTTGGGGTATCTGTAGACCAAGGTGAAGCTCTGTGAAGTCCTACCTCCCTGGCTTCTCTTTTTTCAACAAAAAGAGTGTCTGCCAGTTGTTTTTTGGACCTCTCTCAGGGCACAGTGTGCAGGGAGATTGGGCTGGCGGGTTTGCAGTTGCCTCCCCTTCCATTTTTGGAAGTTGCTCCACTATCAACTGCCACTGTTTGCACCGATTTCACAGCCTCCTGCAAGGATCTCACATCCTCCATTGCTGTAAGAGAGCTCCCCGATTCCCATGGACCCAACTCCGCCCAACTCTCCTCGATGTGCCCGGATGGCCGCACAGCAAAATGAATGGGACCAACGGATCTTGGATAGCCCTACTCGCTACCGGACTCCACACCATGCTCGCACGATGGGCATTGCCCAGCCTTTGCTGCCAGTGCCACCACCCTATGGTGGTTTGCTGATTGGGAATGACACTGATCCTTTTCTTGCCCCTCCACCCCCACCTCCTCAATACAATCACCTTCCTCCTCATTTGGCACAGCAGCTGGCGGCACTTCCTCCCCTTCCACAGATTGCAAGAGGCAGGGGCAGAGGGAGGGGAAGAGGAAGGGGAAGAGGCTCAAGTCACACTGCTCCACCTCAGCCTGTTGTTGCTCCTTTACACAATGCAGCTTTCCCATATTATTTTAATGCCCCTCCTGTTTTTGACCCTCCTGTTCCTGCCCCTCCAATTCCTGCACCTCCCATTCCTGTGGCAGCTCCTGCAATGGCCTGGACTGAACTTGCTTTTCAGCATGCTGCACTGCCTGCTCTATTTCCTGCTGTACGTTGGTTTATCTTTCACATAATGTATGTTATCTGACAATATCATGATCTAGCCTCCTCCTCCTCCTCCTCCTCCTCCTCCTCCGGTTTTTGATCCTCCTCCTGCTGTTCCTGCTGTTCCTGCTCCTATCGTCCCTCTTGCCAATATCCCTCTCCATGTAGGCTTATATATGTTCTTTTGAGTATATTAACTGACAATAATGATGATGTAGCATCCTGCTCCTGCTCCTCCTGTTTTTGATCTCCCTGCACCTGTTCCTCCCATTCCTGCACCTGCTATCCCTGTTTTTGATCCCCCTGCACCTGTTCCTCTTGTTTCTGCACCTGCTATCCCTATTTTTGATCCCCCTGCACCTGTTCCTGCCATTCCTGCTCCTGTTGTCCCTGTTTTTGATCCCCCTGCACCTGTTCCTCCTGTTCCTGCACCTGCTATCCCTGTTTTTGATCCCCCTGCACCTGTTCCTGTCATTCCTGCTCCTGTTGTCCCTGTTTTTGATCCCCCTGCACCTGTTCCTCCAGTTCCTGCACCTGCTATCCCTGTTTTTGATCTGCCTGCACCTGTTCCTCCCATTCCTGCACCTGTCATCCCTGTTGTTGATATTCCTCCACATGTATGCTTATGTTCTTTTTGGTCATGTCTTTATTTTGTGACTGACTCGATTATCCCCAGGTGGCTCAACATATTGATCCTGCACCTGTTCCACTTGGGCCCCTCCCTCCTGCACGCCATCCTTTTAGTCCTGACTGGCCAGTTCATTATCTGGGGAGAATGGATATTCAGTGTCCCAATTGTCATGCATTGCACTGGATGGCCGAGCGTCTCACAGCATCCTCCAGTATAAATCCCAGATTTGGCATGTGCTGCTTGAGTGGAAAAATCATTTTGCCTCCTCTCCACCCAGTCCCACCTGAGCTTCTCCAGTTGCTCACTGCTCAGGATCACATTGGCAGGTCGTTTCGTGATCATATCTGCACATACAACAATGCTCTTGCCATGACTTCCATTGGGCACAAAATCGATGAGTCTGTTAATGAAGGTGAAGAGGCTGTGAACAATGGTGTTGGCCCCTACGTCTTCAAACTGCATGGCGAGCTGTCCCACAGGATTGGCTCTCTTCTTCCACAAGAGGGTGAATCTCCAGTGTATGCTCAGCTTTACATTTATGATCCAGCTGATGCAGTCAACTTTCGCATGGCCAATGCCTGGAACACTCACCTCGATCACCACACTTTGCTCACCCTCCAGGACATGCTCCACCGTCTCCATCCTGCAGTTCAGATGTACAAGCAGGCCCATGAGCTCACCAGGAACTTGCCTCCACACCAGCAGTGCAAGATAGCTTTGCGCTTTGATCAATCCTATGACCGTCGCCGCTACAATCTTCCTGATGCCACTAACAATGAGATCGCGGTCATTCTTCCAGGTGATGGTGATCAGCCACAGAGCACATGTGATATCATTCTCTACTGCAGGCATGGCCCTCCCCTTCAGCGCATCACCGATGTCCATCCCCTCTATCCTGCTCTTCACTATGTCCTCCTTTTTCCTACTGGCCAGCTCCAATGGCATCCTCAAATCGAGTTTGCAGCTGCTAATGAAGGTGGTGCAAGGGTTCGCAAGCATGTGTCCAAATCAGATTTCTACTGCTATCGTCTCCACCCCCGACCGCCTGCTATCGAGCCTCAGCATATATTCTTGAGTGGAAAGCTCTTTCAGGAGTTTGTTTGTGACCAGTGGGCAACTTCAGAGCAGGATCGGTTGTGCTTTATCATGATGAATCAGGACACTATTCGTGGTGAAGTCTATATGGGCTTGGCTGATGCTGTGGCTGCAAATGTGGATGCAGACACAGAGTCTCTTGGTCAAAGAATCATCCTGCCTTCTTCATTCGCAGGAAGCACACGTCATATGCAGCAGCTTCTTCAGGATGCCTTGGCTATCAATCGCTACTTCAAGGGTGGTGATCTCTTTCTGACCATGACTGCAAACCCCGCTTGGCCAGAGATTCAGGATGAGCTCAAGCCTGGGCAGACTGCTGCTGATCGCCCTGACTTGGTCGTTCGTGCATTCCATGCAAAGCAGAAGGAGATGATCAAAGACATCGAGGCTGGGATCTTTGGCAAGGCACTCTCTTATGTGTTTGTGATCGAGTTTCAGAAGCGTGGCCTGCCTCACATGCACTACATTATCTTTCTTGATGGGGAGTCCAAGCTTCGCACTCCTGAGCAGATAGACAGCCTCATGTGCTCAGAGTTTCCTGACGACAATCCTGAGCTGCTCGAGTTGGTCAAGAAGTTCATGGTCCATAAACCCTGTGGTGCAGAGAACCCTACAGCTCCTTGCATGGTGAATGGACAGTGCTCCAAAAATTTCCCCAAGCCATTCAGGGATCAGACAACCATCTCTGAGGATGCCTATGCCTCCACCAGGCGTCGGAACACTGGAAAGACATATCAGGTTCGGGGAAAGCAGGTTGACAATCGCTGGGTCGTCACTTATTCACCCTATCTCCTCTGGAAGTACCGCTGCCACATCAACATCGAGTCCATTGCCTCCATCAAAGCTGTCAAATACATCTACAAATATGTGTACAAAGGTCATGATCGCATCACCATGCAGTTTGGGACTTGCAACAATGAAGTCAAACAGTATCTGGACGCTCGCTATATTTCTGCCTGCGAGAGCATTTGGCGCCTCTTTCATTTACCTATGCACTCTGCTTCTCCCAATGTCGTTCGACTTCAGATCCACCTCCCTGGCCAGCAGTATGTCACTTGGAATCAGAACGGTCCACGGTCTATCCAAGAAATCATCCAGCATGCTGCACAGCGTGACACCACCCTCACTGGCTATTTCAAAGCCAATCAGCAGTATCCAGAGCTGGCACAGGATCTTCTCTATCAGGACTTTCCCTCCAAATTTGTGTGGGATCAGAAAGCCCACAAGTGGAAGCCCAGACAGAGAGGGTTCGCTATTGGGAGGATGTACTACACTCAGCCTACTGCAGGTGAACGCTTCTACCTCAGGCTTCTTCTGACCACTGTCAAGGGTGCAACATCATATGAACATCTGTGCACTTTTCAGGGAAATGTCTATCCCTCATTCAGAGAAGCATGTCTGGCACATGGCCTTTTGGAGGATGACCAAGAGTGGGTACAGTGTTTGGAGGAAGCAAAGTCCATGGCAACAGGTCATCAGCTCCGGCAACTCTTTGTCACTATTCTTCGTGATTGTGCACCCTCTGATCCTGTCCAGCTTTGGAACACATACTGGCCCCACATTTGTGATGACCTGCGGTATCAGCTCCAGCACAACAATATCCGTCTCAACCCTACCGATGACGATGTGCAGGATTATGGCCTCTACTTGATCAACCAGCTTCTCTTATCCTCTGGCAAATCTCTCAGCAAGGATTGGCCATACATGCCTCAGATCACTCAGAATTGGGAAGCCAACCTCGAAAACTGGTTGATTGCAGAGCAGCGCAGATATGATGTTGTGGAGCAGGCTGAGTTGGCTGCACAGAACTTGGACACTTTCAATCCAGACCAGAGAGCTGTCTTTGAGGAGATCATGCATGCTGTCGACAACAAGACCGGCCAGACCTTTTTCCTCCATGGTCCCGGTGGCACAGGCAAAACCTTTGTATACAACACTCTGGCCCATCAGCTTCATTCTCAGGGCAAAATCGTCCTCTGTATAGCATCATCCGGCATTGCTGCACTCCTGCTCAAAGGTGGCTCTACTTCTCATTCATGTCTCCAGATTCCTCTCATCATCAATGAGTCATCCACCTGCTCTATCTCCAGAGGTTCAATTCAGGCAAAGCTGTTGCAGGAGACTGACTTGATCATTTGGGATGAGGCACTCATGCAGCATCGTCATCTCCATGAAGCTGTCAACCACACTCTCAAAGACATTCTCCAATCTGATCAACCCTTTGGTGGCATTCCTATTATTTTTGGGGGCGACTTTCACCAGATCCTGCCTGTTATCGAGAGGGGTTCACGGCCTCAGATTGTTGGTGCTTCCTTGCAGCGCTCTGTTCTTTGGCAACATATTAAAGTTCTTCATCTCAAAATCAACATGCGATTGAACACGGATGATCTTGAAGAGCGACAGTTTGCAAAGTGGCAGCTGGAGGTTGGAAAGGGTGATCATACAGATGAGGGTGGCAACATCGAACTTCCCAACCATTTCAAGTGTCCTGAAAACACTCTGGCTTCCCTCATCGACACCATCTATCCTGGCATCTATAATCATGCTCAGCATCCCGATCAATACTTCTCAGAGCGGATTGTCCTGGCAAGCAAAAATGACGATGTGGATGATTTGAACCATTACATTCTTCAGAGGTTCCCTGGAGAGGAGCAAGTGTTTCACAGTGCAGACTCTATTGCAAACAATGAACTTCTGTATCCACCTGAATACCTCAACTCAATCAACTGCTCCGGTCTACCTTTGGCACACTTGGCACTCAAGGTTGGCGTCCCTGTGATGATACTTCGCAATCTCAATATTGCTGGAGGGGTCTGCAATGGTTCTCGAGGGATTTTGACTCGGATTCGGAACAGAGTGTTGGAGGTTCGGTTGATTACTGGAGATCATGCTGGAGAGAAGGTGTTTATTCCACGGATGTGACTGCAGCCAATCGAAGGACAACTCCCTTTCACTCTGTCTCGACTCCAATTTCCTGTTCGACTATGCTTTTCAATGTCGATCAACAAATCCCAGGGACAGTCAGTGCAGCATGTGGGATTAGATTTCAGGAGTCCTGTCTTCACTCATGGGCAGTTCTATGTAGCGATATCACGAGTAAGGTCTGTGCACAACATCAAGGCAATATGGCCAAGTGACAGTGGAAGTGCAAAAACCAAAAATATTGTATATAATGAAGTACTATTAGAGTAACATAGAAATGAAGTCCATACTTATTAAACATGTTAACACATGACAGTGAAAGTGCAAAAACCAAAACAATGAAGTACTATCAGACTAACATAGAAATGAAGTCATGACAGTGGAAGTGCAAAAACCAAAAATATTGTATATATTACTTATTAAACATGTTAACGCGTGCCGGAGGCACATTCCCAACCTTGTCCATAATAAAGCGAGATCGGTCACGTGAAGGTGGCATGGGAAAATGGATGACAAACTCCGCAGGGGTGGGAATGGCATCACACCGTGAGACTCTGCAGAGGTGTGGGAATGTGAGAATGGTGAGAAATGATGACAAATATTAAAATCTGACATTGTGGGAATCTAATCCAATTTTCGGCTAACCTGGGTGTTTCCATCATTTCAAAAATTAGCCAAAGATTTTTTGATTAGCTGAAAAAAAAATTTTAGGCTATTTTTAACTGTTCCCATGATAAGAAAAAATTTCGGCCAAGTTTCGGGGCTGATCACAAATTCAATATAACTGTTCCCATCAGAACAAATATTTTCCTGATGACAAAATAATTAAGTATTCCTATGATGACAAATCTAATAACTTTGTGTAGGAACCAAATTTTCGGCTACTTTTTGGTCTGATGACAAATAAGGTTACCATGATCACAAATCTAATAACTGAGTGTAGTAAACCAAATTTTTGGCTGATGTTTGACCTGCTGACAAATATAATAAGGTGTTCCTATCATGACAAAGCTAATGACTGAGTGTAGGATCAATTTTTTCGGCTAATTTTCAGCTTGCTGGGTGTAGGAACCCAATTTTCAGCTGATTTTTGGCCACTTCTAGCTTTTCTGCTCTCTTTCTGGCTCTGGGCTCTTTTCCAGTGGGGTTGTTTTTGCATTCTTGGGGTATCTGTAGACCAAGGTGAAGCTCTGTGAAGTCCTACCTCCCTGGCTTCTCTTTTTTCAACAAAAAGAGTGTCTGCCAGTTGTTTTTTGGACCTCTCTCAGAGCACAGTGTGCAGGGAGATTGGGCTGGCGGGTTTGCAGTTGCCTCCCCTTCCATTTTTGGAAGTTGCTCCACTATCAACTGCCACTGTTTGCACCGATTTCACAGCCTCCTACAAGAATCTCACCTTCTCTGCTGCTGTAAGAGAGCTCTCCGATTCCCATGGACCCGACTCCACCTAATACTCCTCGACATGTTCGGACGGCCGCACAGCAAACTGAATGGGACGAACGGACCTTGGATAGCCCTACTCACCACCGGACTCCACACCACGCTTGCACAATAAACATCGCCCAGCCTTTGCTGCCTGTGCCACCTCCCCATGGTGGTTTGCTGAATGGGAATGACGCCGATCCTTTTCTTGCCCCTCCACCTCCACCTCCTCAATACAACCATCTTCCTCCTCATTTGGCACAACAGCTGGCAGCACTTCCTCCCCTTCCACAGGTGGTGAGAGGCAGAGGCAGAGGAAGAGGAAGAGGGAGGGGAAGAGGCTCAATTCATGCAGCTCCACCTTTGCCTGTGGTTGCTCCTTTACACAATGCAGCTTTCCCATATTATTTTAATGCCCCTCCTGCCCCTCCTGTTTTTGACCCTCCTGTTTCAGCACCTCCTATTCTTGCACCTCCCATTCCTGTTGCTCCTGCACCTGCTATTCCTGTTGCACCTGCACCTCCTATTCCTAATACTTATGCAATCGCCCAGGCTGGGCTGCGAGTTCCACCTTTGGGTCCTCCTCCTGTTTTTGACCCTCCAGCTCCTGTTCCTTTGGTTCCTGCACCTCCTATTCCTGTCGCTCCTCCAATGGCCTGGCCTGGACATCAAGTTCCACCAGTTATTCCTGCTGTAGCTGTATGTTGGATTACATATTCTTCTATGTGACACAGGTTAATTAACAACATAATACTGATGCAGCCTTTTCTGCCTCCTGTTTTTGACCCTCCGGCTCCTGTTCCTCCTGTTCCTGCACCTCCTGTTCCTGTCGCACCTGCCATGCCCTGGGATACACAGCAAGTTCCACTTTTTTTGCCTGCTGTATGTTGGAGTTTTCCTTCAGGTGACTAGATGTATGAACTAACGACATATCATTATAGCCTCCTCCTCCTTCTGTTTTTGCCCCTCCTGTTCCTGTTCCTCCTGTGCCTGCACCTCCTGTTCCTGTGGCCAATGCCTCTCCACCGATTGCTCCTGCAATGAGCAGGGCTGATCTTGCTGCCCAGCATGCTGCACTTCCACCTTTTGAAGCTGTATGTTGCATTATATGTTACATGATGTGAAATGGTCTGACAGTATGATGATGTAGCCTCCTCCACCTCCACCTGTGCCTCCTCCTGTTTTTGAATTTCCTGCTGCTGTTCTCCCCATTCCTGCTGCTGTTATCCCTGTTGCCAATATTCCTCCACATGTATGCTTATATCTTATTTTGGTATTGTTTTATTTGGTGACTGACCTCATTCTCCAAGATCGCTCAGCTTATCGATCCTGCACCACCACCACCACCTCTGCCTGTTTTGCCTCCTGCCCACCAGCCATTTGATTTAGATTGGCCTGTTCATCATCTGGGAAATATGGACGTGGAGTGCCCTGATTGCCATGCTTTGCACTGGATGGCTGAACGTCTTATGAAATCCTCAAATATCCATCCTCGATTCGGCATGTGCTGCCTGAGTGGAAAGATCGCTTTGCCACCTCTTCACCCAGTCCCAC
Source organism: Tricholoma bakamatsutake (assembly GCA_029959215.1). NCBI lineage: Eukaryota > Fungi > Basidiomycota > Agaricomycetes > Agaricales > Tricholomataceae > Tricholoma > Tricholoma bakamatsutake. The sequence continues at coordinate 1,102,277 of CP114860.1, forward strand.
CTGAGCTTATGCAATTGCTCACTGCTCAGGATGACATTGGTAAATCATTTCGTGATCACATCCGCACATACAATAATGCACTCGCCATGACTTCTATCGGTTGCAAGATTGACGAGTCGGTCAATGAGGGCGAAGAGGCTGTGAATGATGGTGTCGGTCCCTATGTCTACAAACTCCATGGTGAGCTGTCCCACAAGATCAGATCTCTGCTTCCACCAGAGGGTGAACCTCCTGTTTATGCTCAGCTATATATTTATGATCCAGCTGACGCTGTCAACTTTCGCATGGCCAATGCCTGGAACACTCACCTCCATCACCACACTTTGCTCACTCTTCAGGACATGCTCCACCGTCACCATCCAGCAGTTCAGATGTACAAGCAGGCTCATGAGCTCACCAGGAACTTGCCTTCACACCAGCAGTGCAAGATAGCTTTGCGTTTTGATCAATCCTGTGACCGTCGCCGCTACAATCTGCCCGATGCTACCAATAGTGAGATCGCTGTCATTCTTCCAGGTGATGGCGATCAGCCAGAGAGCACACGCGACATTGTTCTCTACTGCAGGCATGGGCCTCCCCTTTAGCGCATCAGTGACGTCCATCCCCTCTATCCTGCCCTTCACTATGTTTTGCTGTTTCCTACTGGCCAGCTCCAATGGCACCCTCAAATCGAGTATGCAGCTGTCGATGCCAACAACCGAGTTGGTGCCAGAGTTCACAAACATGTCTCCAAATCCGAATTCTACTGCTATCGCCTCCACCTTCGACCACCTGCTGTCGAGCCCCAGCATATCTTTCTGACTGGAAAGCTCTTTCAGGAGTTTGTGTGTGATGGATGGGCCACTGCTGAGCAGGATCAGTTGCGCTGGATTTTGATGAATCAGGACACCATTCGAGGTGAAGTCTATGTTGGCCTGGCAGATGCTGTGGCTGCAAACATCGATGTGGACACAGAGTCTCTGGGTCAAAGAATCATTCTTCCTTCGTCCTTTGCAGGAAGTACATGTCACATGCAGCAGCTTCTTCAGGATGCATTTGCCATCAATCGTCACTGCAATGGAGGCAATCTCTTTCTCACCATCACTGCCAACCCTGCCTGGCCAGAAATACGGGATGCTCTTCGTCCAGGGCAGACTGCAGCAGATTGCCCAGATTTGGTCGTTCGTGCATTCTATGCAAAGCAGAAGGAGATGATCAAGGATATTGAGGCTGGCATATTCGGAAAGGCTGTGGCTTATCTTTTCACCATCGAGTTTCAGAAGCGTGGCCTTCCTCACATGCACTGCATTATCTTTCTCGATGAGCAATCCAAGCTTCGCACCCCCGAGCAGATAGACAGCCTTCTGTCTTCAGAGTTTCCTGATGATGATCCTGAGCTCCTCGACCTCATCAAAAAGTTCATGGTCCATAAACCCTGTGGTGCAGAGAACCCTGCAGCTCCTTGCATGGTGAATGGACAGTGCTCCAAAGGTTTCCCCAAGCCATTCAGGGATCAGACCACCATCTCTGAGGATGCCTATGCCTCTACCAAGCGTCGGGACACTGGACACACATATCACGTTCGGGGAAAGCAGGTCGACAATCGTTGGGTGGTCACTTACTCTGCCTATCTCATCTGGAAGTACCATTGCCACATCAATATTGAGTCCATCAGCTCCATCAAGGCCATCAAGTACATCTACAAATATGTCTACAAAGGCCACGATCGCATCACCATGGAGTTTGGAACTTGCAATGATGAAGTCAGGCAGTACCTCGACACTCGCTACATATCTGCATGCGAAAGCATCTGGTGCCTCTTCCACTTCACCATGCATGGTGCTTCTCCCAACGTCGTCCGTCTTCAGGTCCACCTTCCTGGCCAGCAGTATGTCACTTGGAATCAGAACTGTCCACAGTCTATCTAGGAAATCATCCAGCATGCTGCACAGCATGACACCACCCTCACTGCCTTCTTCAAGGCCAATCAGGAGTATCCAGAGCTTGCACAGGTCGTTCTTTACCAGGACTTTCCTTCCAAATTTGTGTGGGATCAAAGGGCTCACAAGTGGAAGCCCAGGCAGAGGGGATTCGCCATTGGAAGAATGTTCTATGCTCCACCCAGTGCCGGTGAACGCTTTTACCTCAGGCTGCTTCTCACTGCTGTGAAAGGGGCTACATCATACAAAGACCTTTGCACTTTTCAGGGCATCGTCGCTCCCTCATTCAGAGAGGCCTGCCTCGCCCATGGCCTTTTGGAGGATGACCAAGAGTGGCAGCAGTGTCTGGAGGAAGCAAAGTCCATGGCAACCAGTCATCAGCTTCGCAATCTTTTTGTCACTATCCTTCGTGACTGTGCTCCCTCTGATCCTGTCCACCTCTGGAATACATATTGGCCTCACATTTGCGATGACTTGAGATATAAGCTGCAGCACACCAACATTCGTATCAACCCCACCGATGACGATGTCCATGATTATGGCCTTTATCTTATCAATCAGCTTCTCATGGTCTCTGGGAAATCTCTCGAGAAGGATTGGCCATACATGCCTCAGATCACTCAGAATTGGGATGCCAACATTCAGAACCGGTTGATCACAGAGCAGCGCAGATACGATGTTGTGGAGCAGGCCAAGTTGGCTGCACACAATCTGGACACTTTCAATCACGATCAGAGGGCTGTCTTTGATGAGATCATCCATGCAGTCAACAACAAGACTGGCCAGACCTTTTTCCTCCATGGTCCAGGTGGCACTGGCAAAACCTATGTTTACAACACCCTCTGCCATCAGCTTCGCTCTCAAGGCAAGATCGTCCTCTGTGCTGCATCATCTGGAATAGCTGCTCTTTTGCTCAAAGGCGGTCGTACTTCCCATTCCTGCTTTCAGATCCCAATCATCATAAACGAGTCATCCACCTGCACCATTTCCAGAGGTTCAACACGGGCACAGCTCCTGCAGCAGACCGACTTGATCATTTGGGACGAGGCACTCATGCAGCATCGTCATCTCCATGAAGCTGTCAACCGCACTCTGAAAGACATTCTCCAATGTGACAAACCCTTTGGGGGTGTGCCTGTGGTCTTTGGGGGCGACTTTCATCAGATCCTGCCTGTTATTGAGAAGGGTTCTCGACCTCAAATCATTGGTGCTTCTTTGCAACGCTCTGTTCTCTGGCAACACATCAAAATCCTTCATCTCAAAATCAACATGCATTTGAACACAGACAATCTTCAGGAGCGCAACTTTGCAAAGTGGCAGTTGGAGGTTGGAAAGGGTGGTCATACAGATGAAGGTGGCACTATCAATCTTCCTGATCATCTCAAATGTCCTCAGAACACCATCGCTTCTCTCATCCACACCATCTATCCTGGCATCTATGATCAGGCTCAGCATTCAGATCAATACTTTTCAGAGCGGGTCATCCTGGCGAGCAAGAATGATGATGTCGATGATTTGAACCATCACATTCTTCACAATTTTCCTGGGCAGGAGCACGTCTTTCACAGTGCTGACTCAATTGCAAATGATGAGAATGCCGAACTTCTATATCCCCAAGAATATCTTAACTCCATCAACTGCTCAGGTCTACCTTTGGCGCATTTGGCACTCAAGGTCGGCGTCCCTGTCATGATACTTTGCAATCTCAACATTGCTGGAGGGGTCTGCAATGGAAGTCGGGGAATATTGACTCGGATCAGGAATAGGGTTTTGGAGATTTGGTTGATCACTGGAGATAATGCAGGAGAGACTGTTTTCATTCCATGGATGCGACTTCGGCCTATTGAAGGTCAACTCCCCTTCACACTCTCTCGACTGCAGTTTGCTGTTCGTCTTTGCTTTTCAATGTCGATCAACAAGTCACAAGGGCAGTCAGTGAAGCATGTGGGTTTGGATTTCAGGAGTCCTGTCTTTACACATGGGCAGTTCTATGTGGCAATATCCGGGGTCAAGTCTGTCCACAATATCAAGGCAATATGGCCAAGCTCAGAGGATAGTGCAAAGACAAAAAATATTGTATATGATGAAGTGTTATTAGATTAAAATATATATTGTACATATGTAACTACTACTCATAGAAAATCAATGAACACAGTGAACAACGTGTGCCAGAGGCACATTTAAAAACCTTGTCCATAATAAAGTGAGATCGGTCACGTGAAGGTGGCGTGGGTAAATGGATGACAAACTCCGCAGGGGTGGGAGAAAGATGACTAACTCTGAAGGGGCTGGGAAAAATTGAGAGGTGTGAGAAATGATGACAAATATAACTTAAAGGTGGGAACTTTTTTCTCGGCTAATTTTTCACCACCTCGAACTTTTTTTTTTGGCTCTGGGCTCATTGGCTATGTAGAATAATGTCTGCATGGCATGTAAGGTGCTATATTGCAGTGTTTGCTAAATAAAATTTGACTGAGGAGCAACTGTCATTCCATTTACTATGCTGTGAAAGCTGACTAAGCAAACCTCGCGGGCTGAACAAAATGCAAAAACCTGATCATGACCTTGGCACATGACCCAAAGAAGATGATTTAGACACATCATTGTATTAGTCAGTAACAAGTGGATCAATAAAATGTTATTTGCAATTCTATAAGTGAGGTCATTACAAAGTCAGGTCAGTATTGAAATAAGTTTGAATTGAAAATTGAGTTCAGGACAAAGTTAAATCAGTAAAATATAAGAGTTACAATTGAGTTCATTATGAAGTAAAGGAAATAAAAATTACTTGAATACAGTATGTTTAAAAATTGAGTTCGTTACAAAGTAAAGTCAGCAAAATACAAATGAGCTCATTATGAAGTAAAGTCTATGAAAATTAGTCTAGAAATAAGTCAAGTTTGAAAATGAGTCAGTAAAAAATAAGTCTGTAAAATGATCTTTAAAATAAGGCATTTGATATAAAATAAAATTACAGTTACCATTATGAAGTCAACTCAATAAAAATTAGTTCAATACAAAGTCATTATGCAGACTTACTAACAAGTTATAATTGGAGTTCATTATAATGTAAAGTCAATAAATATTACTTTAATACTGACAAAGTGAAGTTGGAGATTTTTCACAAAATTTAAAGAGAGGAGAGGGAGGAGAGCAGGGGTGAGGGGGTGAAGTAGTGAGAGGGTGAGGGGGTGAAGTAGTGAGGGGGTGAGGGAGTAGGGGAGGGGGGAGAGGGGAGGAGGAGGTTGGATGGAGAGGGGGGAGGGGGTGAGGGAGAGAGGGAGAGAGGGAGAGAGGAGGGGAGAGAGTGAAGGGGAGAATGGGAAATGAGAGGAAAAGTGGAGAGTGGGTGAGGATAAGAGAGTGGGAGAAGGGAGACAAAGTGAAGTTAGAGATTTTTTACAAAATTTAAAGAGAGGATAGGGATGTGATCAGGAGTGAGGGGGAGGGAGTGAAGGGGGGAATGGGAAATGAGAGGCAAAGTGGAGAGTGGGTGAGGATAAGAGAGTGGGAGAAGGTGAGAGGGGGGGGGTAAGAGGAGGGGGAGAGGAAGAAGGGGGAGAGAGATGAGAGAGAGGAGGGGGGGAGAATGGAGGGTGCATAAGGGGGTGAGGGGAGAGGGGAGGGGGGAGGGGAGGGGGGGAGAGGGGGGGAGAGGAAGGGGATGGGGGAGAGGGGAGAGGAGGGAGATGGGGGAGGGGATGGGGGAGATGGAGGAGGGGATGGAGGAGATGGGGGAGGGGATGGGGTAGGTAGGCATGGGATGGGGGAGGGGATGGGGTAGGTGGACATGTGATGGGGATGGGGTAGGTAGGCATGTGATGGGGATGGGGTAGGTGGGCATCGGATAGAGTAGGTGGGCATGGGCATGGGGAAGGGGAAGGGGATGGAGATGGAGATGGAGATGGGGTAGGTGGAGATGGGGATGGGGATGGGGATGGGAATAAACACCACAACCCCCCCACGTTGACTTGGGGCCAACGGTCCCAAGTCAACTGAAGAGTTGTGTACCATCTAAAAGTCAAATAAAAAGCTGTGCATCCATGAATAAAATGCAGTGAGGTGTTCATAATGAACACAGTGAACCACGTGTGCTGAAGGCACATTTAAAAACCTTGTCCATAATAAAGTGAGATCGGTCATGTGAATGTGGTGTGGGAATGCTGACAAACTCAGAAGGGGTGGGAGAAAGATGACCAACTCTGAAGGGGCTGGGAGAAATTGAGAAGTGTGAGAAATGATGACAAATATAACTCAAAGGTGGGAACTTTTTTCTTGGCTAATTTTTCGCCACCTCGAACTTTTTTTTTTGGCTCTGGGCTCATTGGCTATGTAGAATAATGTCTGCATGGCATGTAAGGTGCTATATTGCAGTGTTTGCTAAATAAAATTTGACTGAGGAGCAACTGTCATTCCATTTACTATGCTGTGAAAGCTGACTAAGCAAACCTCGCAGGCTGAACAAAATGCAAAAACCTGATCATGACCTCGGCACATGACCCAAATAAAGTGATTTAGACACATCATTGTATTAGTCAGTAACAAGTTGGATCAATTTACAATTACAATTGTATAAGTGATGGCATTACAAAGTCAGGTCTGTATTGAAATAAGTTTGAATTGAAAATTGAGTTCATGACAAAGTCAAATCAGTAAAATAATAAGAGTTACAATTGAGTTCATTATGAAGTAAAGGAAATAAAAATTACTTGAATACAGTAACAAAGTAAAGTCAGCAAAATAATAGTTACAAATGAGCTCATTATGAAGTAAAGTCTACGAAAATCAGTCTAGAAATGAGTCAAGTTTAAAAATGAGTCAGTAAAAAATAAGTCTGTAAAATGATCTTTGAAATAAGGCATTTGATATAAAATAAAATTACAGTTACCATTATGAAGTCAACTCGATAAAAATTAGTTCAATACAAAGTCATTATGCAGACTTACTAACAAGTTATAATTTCAGTTCGTTATAATGTAAAGTCAATAAATATTACTTTAATACTGACAAAGTGAAGTTGGAGATTTTTTACAAAATTTAAAGAGAGGAGAGGGAGGTGATCAGGAGTGAGGGGGAGGAAGTGAAGGGGGAAATGGGAAATGAGAGGGAAAGTAGAGAGTGGGTGAGGATAAGACAGTGGGAGAAGGTGAGAGGGGGGGGTGAGAGGAGGGGGTGAGGAAGAAGGGGGAGAGAGATGAGAGAGAGAGGGGGGGAGAATGGAGGGTGCATAAGGGGGTGAGGGGGGAGAGGAGGGGAGGAGAGGGGAGGAGAGGAAGGGGATGGGGGGGAGAGGAGGGGAGGAGAGGGGAGGAGAGGAAGGGGATGGGGGAGAGAGGGGAGGGGAGGGGGGGGAGGGGAGGAGAGAAAGGGGATGGGGGAGAGGGGGATGAGGGAGGAGAGGAAGGGGATGGGAGAGGGGGATGGGGGAGATGGGGGAGGGGATGGGGGAGATGGAGGAGGGGATGCGGTGGGTAGGCATGGGATGGGGATGGGGTAGGTGGGCATGGGATGTGGATGGGGTAGGTGGGCATGGGCATGGGGATGGGGTAGGTGGGCATGGGCATGGGCATGGGGATGGAGTAGGTGGGCATGGGATGGGGATGGGGGAGGGGATGAGGTAGGTGGGCATGAGGACGGGGATGGAGTAGGTGGGCATGGGCATGGGGAAGGGGAAGGGGAAGGGGGAGAGGGAGAGGGAGAGGGAGAGGGAGAGGGAGAGGGAGAGGGAGAGGGAGAGGGAGAGGGAGAGGTGGAAGAGGGGGAAGAGAGAGATGGGGATGGGGATGGGAGAGGTTGGGATAGGGGAGATGGGGATGGGGAATGGGAATGGGGAGGTGGGAATGGGAAGAGGATGGGGGTGAGGTAAGTAGAGAAGGGGATGGGGATGGGAGAGGGGGATAGGGGAAATGGTGATGGGGGAGATGTGGAAAGAGATAAACACTACAATCCACCCACGTTGACTTGGGGCCAACGGTCCCAAGTCAACTGAAGAGTTGTGTACTATCTAAAAGTCAACTAAAGAGCTGTGTAACCATGACCCCCCAAGTCCAAAGGCAACTAAGGAGTTGAGTAACTGTAGTGGAATTAGGTATTGTATTATGTATATGCAAGCTGGCCCATGAAAATGAACCACCACTCACACATTCACAGACTGAGTCAAGAAATGCAATGAAGTGAACAATATGCACTGAAGTCAAAAAATGCAATGAGATGTTGATAAAATTAATGAACACAGTAAACAACATAGGCCATACTTCACTCATAGGTGGTTCTATGTGGCAATATCATGAGTAAGGTCTGTGCACAACATCAAGGCTATATGGCCAAGTGACAGTGGAAGTGCAAAAACCAAAAATATTGTATATAATGAAGTACTATGTATATACAGTGACTCACAAAACTGAGTCAATGTTTTGGACTTTTTGATTCATTATTGAATAGCTTCCCATAAACAACAAAACCAAACAAGGTATTGGTGTACCGAATAACATACATGATCAGGGCTATCAAACAAACAAAGAATTATGTAATTTTAATCATCCCTCATGGAGATATGATTATTTTAATTCAGGGACTCATTGACTCAGTTTTGTGAGGGGTAGTCAGAAATATTAGAATCTGATGCTCCACCAACTGTATAATGTCAAAAACTTGACAGACAGTTTCTAAGGTGATGTGACCCTTGATGGGACCTTAAATTATAGTATCTAATTAGGACTAGCATTCTTCATACTTCAATATTCTCCAATGCATCCCATCTCCTCTGCTCAGAAGGAAAACATTCTTTCCCTGGCCTCCAATCATTATTCTACCCACAATATTGCCTCTAAACTCAACCTCAGCCAGTCTAGTGTATCCAGAACACTCAGGGCTCTCCATCCAAACCTGGATTTCCCCTCTGGTGGTCATTCTTCTAAGCTCTCATCTACCTCTCAGAGAGCCATCCTTACCCAAATCACCACTGGCAAGGCTGCAAATGCTGTTCAGGCCACCCATTACATCAACAGCATCATCCCCACTCCAGTCTCCTCAGAAACAGTCAGAAGAGTTCTCAGAAAAAACTCATTCAAGGCTGTGGTGAAGAAGAAAAGGCCCTTGCTTAGTATAAGGCATAGGAAAGCAAGATTGGCTTTTGCTCAGAAGTATAGAGAGTGGACTGTGGAGGACGAGAGAAGGGTTATTTGGTCAGATGAAACTAAAATTAACAGGTTTGGGTCAGATGGGAGAGAGTGGGTTTGGAAACAGAAGGGAGAGGGGCTGATTGAGAGAGAGGTGCAGGGAACTGTCAAATTTGGGGGAGGAAACATTATGGTATGGGGGTGTATGGGATGGAATGGAGTGGGGCATCTTGCAGAGGTTGAGGGGAGGATGAATGCTGACCAGTATGTGTCCATTTTGAAGGACCATATGCTGCCTAGCTTGGAGGAGAGTGGAATTTCTGGAGAAGAGGTGATTTTTCAACAAGACAATGACCCCAAGCATACCTCAAAAAAGGCCAAGAAATGGATGGAGAACAACAATATTACTCTTCTGGATTGGCGTGCCCAATCTCCAGACCTCAGCCCTATTGAACATCAATGGGTTCATTTCAAGAACCAGTTAGACAAGTATCCAACAGCATCAAAAGGAATTTGGGAGTTATGGGAAAGAGTAGTGGAAGAGTGGAATAATATTCCATCAGAGGTGTGTCAGAATTTGATTGAAAGCATGCCTAGAAGGTTGGGAGCAGTTATTAAGGCCAAGGGAGGTCATACAAAATACTAGAATTACAATTTATCATAATATTGATACCACCTCACAAAACTGAGTCAATGAGTCCCTGAATTAAAATGATCATATCTCCATGAGGGGTAATTAAAATTACATAATTCTTTGTTTGTTTGGTAGCCCTGATCATGTATGTTATTCGGTACACCAATACCTTGTTTGGTTTTGTTGTTTATGGGAAGTTATTCAACAATAAATTAAAAAGTGCAAAACATTGACTCAGTTTTGTGAGTCACTGTAGAAATGAAGTATATACTTATTAAACATGTTAATGCATGCCAGAGGCACATTCCCAACCTTGTTCTTTAAAAAGATGACTTTTGCCATACAACAGATCTCGCAATGTGGCAGGGGCAGGTCAGAAAGATGGCAGATGAATTTGTCTCTGCAAGCAGCAACTTCCAAACTTTGGTACAGCTCTGGTAGACTTTGACAGCTTTTCACAGTTAAAATGCAAGGCATGGCAGTGTGGACACTCCACATTCATAGGTCCAAGTGAATGTCTGGGAATTGGCTCCTGATAAGGTGCACGACCCAGTGGTAATGGCCTTGCAGGTCAATGTAGAGGTGGAGGTATAAGCATAGATGGAGGCAAAGGTGGCAACATTGGAGGATTCAGGAATGAAGCAGGCAGCACCAGTGAAGAAGATTGTGTGGGAGAAGGTGGCAATGATGGAACATGGAATATTGGATCAGGCAGCAGTAGTGATGAAGATTGTGAAAAAGAAAATGGAAATTGTAGAGGAGACACCCTACCAAACTCATCATAATAATCTGATGGCATAGGAGAAAGTAGAAATTGCAAAGAAGACTGGCTCCCATCATCATCATCAGATTCCTCCTTCTCCATTTCCCTCCTCAAAGCAATCTCATTATTCCTCTGTTCTTCATTGCCTATTACATTCCTGCAATGCCACTTCTATATTTATATGTCTGAGTAGATCATGATATCGTGGCTTAGCAGCTTGCTGTGTGACTAATTGCCTGTCCCTTTCCTCTTTAGCCATCTGCCTTTGCTTGCTTCTCCTGCTGCTTCTTTCCTCATCTCTCATGCTAAATTTTATGAGCTGCCTACCATAGAAAAGTCTGATTTGCTGGCTTGTTAAGAACTCCATTCATGACTTCCAATGCTTTGAGCTTCTCTTGTAGGACTCCATTTTGTTTTTTTTTGCTCTGGTTGTTTTCTTGATTTCATTATGGAATCAGTGCTTGTAGTCTTCTGCATGTAGTGTTGAAATTAAATTCCGATGCATGCTGCATACATGAGGCAATGCATGCAGCACACACATGTTACTGCGCTTACTGCACATACATGTGGTAAACACATTCCTGAGTCATGTGACATCCTTACTATTATGTATATAAGGAGAACCTGTACTGTAGTAGATATACAGTGTTCTTACCTCTGCTAAACCCTAGCTCTAAGACTAACTAAACCCCAGGTAGGTTATAAGGAATGTGTTATCTCTTCCTCTATGCAGTGTATGTAGTCTGCTTCAACAGGTTATGGGCCCTGCTGGGCACATCGTGAATGCACCTTAACTGGCTGCAAATGACATTGACTTCATTGTCTCCAAATTGTAACCTTGTGCTCCCTGCGAGCTGCATTTAAAAACCCAGGTTGACTAGGGTTAACCACTCTGAAGGAGTGTTTTTGCCTGAGATTATGGAATGTGTTTTCTTAAATAAAGGATTGACTGAGTGCTTTTACCAGCTGCTACTACAACATTATGTCTTCAACTTTTGAAAAACTCATACAAACTTTCAACGGCTCTAACTACATTCAATGGGCTGACTCAATGAAGGCATGGCTCAGGTCTCAGGGCCTCTGGCAAATAACTAGCAGGATGGAACTAAAACCACCTTTGGCACCTCCTTTGATGGCAATGAATGCTGCACTAGTAGCGGATGTTAATGCCAAGCTCTAGACCTGGAGCAACAAGAATGACCAGGCTATTGGTAGCCTAGTGCTCCACCTGGCCCCCTCTATTTGGCAGCATGCCAATACCAAGGACACTGCTGAGGAGGTGTGGGATCTCATCTGCACCGATTATGGTATCAATGGCCCCTCCCAAGTCTTTGTGGACTTTAGGTCTGCAATCACAATCAAAATTCCAGCTGTGAATCCTGCACTAGAGATTGCCAAGATGGCTACAAATTCGAGCACCTTATGGCTGCCAATGTTGCCATCCCCAAATTAGTACAGGCAATGATTCTACTCACTGCGATGCTGCACGAGTACAATTCTCTATCTGCCACAGTCCTTAACACGACTGCTACTAGAGCCTTGACGTTTAAACATGTCAAGGACTCCATTGTCACTGAGGCCTCATGGTGCATGGCAGTTGGAAAGCCCATTGGCCCACCTCAGGCCACCAAGCTTTCCGCTGTCAAGCACAAAGGGAGAAACCCCAAATGGCAATCTCAGGGCAACAGTGGAGATTTGTCCCAAAAGCATGGATGACATGGGGACAAAAAGACTAAAAAGGAAAAGCCTAAAGAGAAACATACCCACCTTGCCTCAAATGCCTTTACTACCATAAATGGTAATGGCACCATCATACTGCCCATGCCACTCATCCAGCGCATCAAGAAGCATGAACATACTCACACAAGAGATCCTCACTGCTGACCACCTGCACAGGCATACATGGGCACAGTCTCTACCTCTCATTCGGTCTACACTGAATATCAGCAGGCTCGAGACACCCTTGAGCAAATGAATCTCCTGTGCAGCGCAAAAAATCTGCAACCACTGGAAGAGCATCTAACAGTGCAAGAAGGTAAGAGGAGGAGGATTGAACCAGAACTGAGGATTGTAGAGGTAGAAGATGATAGTGTCTCTCTTGGATCGGAGCCTGCAGTTTCTGATGAGGAAGTATAAAAAGCTGTCGATGAAATGCTCGTCGATGAACCACTTGAAACAGGTACATATGATGAAAGGTCAGTTCTTTTCCCTGCCACAAGCACAAGAATTAACATTCCAATGATCACAGTGAACTTTTCATGTGAAATTTTACCGCTACTAAATGTATCATTAAACTATTTACATCTTAATGAATGTGTTATGTGTGCAAAGGGAGATTGTAAGAAAGGTGCTGACTGGATCATGGATTCAGGCGCATCGAAACACTTCACTGGTGAAATGAAAGATTTTGCTTCTTATGAGCCTTTACTGAGAAAGGACTCTACCCTGGTTCAAATAGCCATGGGTACTACTCATATAGTAGGGAAAGGAGCAGTCTTCATTAGACATCAGGTAGTATGTCATGGGAAGTCAGAGACACATGAAATGCGATTATACCCCATCTACTACATATCCGACTGTAATGCTCGATTACTGTCAATGGGCATCTTCTTGAAAGACGGAAGTGACGTGCATGGTTCCTTCGCACACATTTCATTTTTCAAGCAAGGAAACCCAATTATGGATTGCGTCCCTCTTATGAAACGTGACACTATTTATTGGGCTCGGACTCATATATTGAGCACCAAGGTAATCAATGTCGCGATGATGTACATCGCAGACTACTTGACTTGGCATAAGTGACTTGGACACCTATCCAAAGAGGTGCTAGGGAAGATGCCTAATAGCACCATAAAATTCCCGAGGAATTTAATTATTCCTAAAGACAAAATTATATGTCCAGGGTGCACTGAAGGGAAAATGACCTCAAAATCTTTTCCCGAATCAGATTCACATGCAGAAAGATTCTTTAAATTAATACATTCCGATCTGAAGGAACTCCCAGTACTATCGTACCATAAATATAAATACTTTATTGTATTTCTGGATGACAAGATGTCACATATCTGGGTCCAATGCCTTAGAAAGAAATCTGATGCTGCTTCAGCCATCAGACAATTTTGGGCAGTGGCTTTGACCCAGTATGGCGCTACAATCAAGTGCTGGCGTGTTGATCCAGGGGGGAGTTCAAAGATCATGAGCTACAAAATGTGCTCAAGGACTTTGGCATCAAAATAGAGATGTCTGCACCCCATGTTCACCAACAGAACGGGCATGCAGAGCATGCCATAAGGACAATAATGGGAAAGTCGCAAACCCTGTGATTTACCGCATGTCTACCACAATCATGGTGGGAATTTTGCATTGAACATGCAACACACCTATACAACTGAACCCCGATAAGGCATCTGAAATGGCTGATACTGGTTGAGGACCTGACAAAGGTCCACCCAGATCTAAACAATCTGAAGGTTTTCGGTTGTGGTGCTTACATCTACCTACCCAAGGAGAAGCATCCAAATACATTGGCTCCTTGATCAGAGTTGATGACATACCTTGGATTAGAAGATGGCATTAAAGCATATCATTTCATGTGATCTAGTAGTGCAATATTCATTGGTGCTATGGCACTATTTGATGAAATGTTGTTCCCATGCTGTCCTGGAGCTAAAACTCCTGCCAATACAGACCTTGGTGATTTTCCACCTCCAGAACCAGAAAATGATGACCACTCATCTGGAACAGATGGCGATGATTCTATACTGCCACAAGATCCACCCCTTCCTCCATCATCAGAAAATGATGATGATGATGTACCAAGTGAGCAAAAGGCACATGACGATGTGACAGATGCTCCTCCTCCCATGCCTCCAGTAACCACTGAGGACTTTCATCCAAGATGTGATGATCAATGAGAATGGCAACAATTGCCCCGTCGATTGGGCAGACAAAGGAACATCCCAAACCGTCCCAGCAATACCTATGGAGAGAAGTGACTCCCCTCTGACATAGAGAGAGACATTGCACGTGATCGATATTGGAAGAGATCTGTGGGTCAAGATTCGGATCATAACCAAACATGACCACAATCTCAACAGAAAGAACCAGTTGCTGGACCGAGTTCAGCACCCCATGAGAGTGTGCCCGATTCCAACAATCAAGAACATGATCACCCAATGGAGGAACCAGATGAAGCAGGTTATATTAAAAAGATAACCAAGGAAGGAGGAGATAAGCTTATTTGCTAGCTGTGGTCAAAAGCAGTCAAACCATTGAGTGAAATAAGCCAAGTTCCAAACCAATTTTGTGATATTGTGTGCCTACCACAGCAGCAGCAACGTGAGTGGAAACAAGCTTGTCATGAAGAATTAGAGGCTCTTCATAAGAGACAAGTCTATGACATCGTTGATCTTCCACATGATCAAAAAATGATCAAAAATAGATGGGTTTTCTCCATAAAATCGGATGGAAGAAAATGAGCCAGACTCGTAGCCAAAGGCTTTTCACAAGTTGAAGGTGTTGACTTTGATGAGACTTTCTCACCAGTAGTCCACTACAAGACTGTACACCTCATGTTTGCACTTGCATCTCTAGAGGGCATGTATATGACCAGCCTAGATGTAAAAACTGCATTTTTATATGGCAAACTAGATGAGAAGATCTATATGGATCAACCTGAGGGTTTCAGACTTGAGGGAAAAGAGTGCAAAGTAATGCACTTATGCCGAGCATTGTATGGCCTTAAACAGGCCCCACTAGCATGGTGGAAAGAGCTAGAGGCATTTATGCACACCATTGGGTTTGTGTGTGCCAGCTCCGATGCCAGCATTTTCATACACAAGGATCCTAAGACAGGCAGCATTGTTATTGCACTCATCTATGTTGATGATTGCTTGTTCATGGGGAAGAACAAGAAACTTGTGGATGAAAAGAAGAATGCTTGTCTGAAGCATTGGAAGTGCCATAGTACTGAAAAAGTCATGGAATTCTTAGGCATGCACATCACCCAGACTGCAAGCAATGTCAAACTCGATCAAACTGAATATCTCACCAAAGTGCTTGAGAGATTCGAGATGACAAATGCCAAAGCGACCCCCACTCCACTCCCGACTGGTTACAGACCATCGGAAAACACAGCAATGCCCAATGCAGCACTTAGATCAAAATATCAGTCTGTGATCAGATCTTTATTGTATCTGATGCTTGGAATGCAACCTGATATTGCTTATGCAGTAATCAAGATGTTGCAATTCTTGGCTAATCCTAGCCAAGAACATCTAGACAAAGCAATGTACATCATGCGCTATCTGGTGGGAACCCAGAAATATAACATTGTCTACAATGGTGAGAAGTCTGAGGGGCTACAGGCCTTCACAGACTCTGATTGGGCAGCTGACACTGTCAAACGCTGATCTACAATGGGTTACTTTGCTACTCTAGTGAGTGGCATTGTGTACTGGCAGTCCCGTTTACAAAAAACTGTAGCACTGTCATCCACAGAAGCTGAATACATGGCTCTCTCTGACACTTGTCGACAGATAGTGTGGATAGAGTCCTTATTCCAGGAACTTGGATATATACTGAAGCACATACCAATCTGTGCTGACAATCAGGGATCCATCTTTATTGGATCAAATCCAGTCCAGGAAAGAAGGACAAAACATATAGACATTCGCTACCACTATACCCACGAATGCATAGAAAATGACAAAGTCATGGTCATTTTCATTCCTAGAAGTGATAATCCGGCTGACATGTTCACAAAGAACCTTGGTGCTGTCTTATTCAGGAAATTTAGAGACTCTCTCAGAATTACTTTCGAGATTCAAACTTAGCTACTTAGAGCGCTGTACAGTTTGAGGGGGGGTGTTGAAATTAAATTCCAATGCATGCTGCATACATGAGGCAATGCATGCAGCACACACATGTTACTGTGCTTACTGCGCATACATGTGGTAAACACATTCCTGAGTCATGTGACATCCTTACTATTATGTATATAAGAAGAACCTGTACTGTAGTAGATATACAGTGTTCTTACCTCTGCTAAACCCTAGCTCTAAGACTAATTAAACCCAGGTAGGTTATAAGAAATGTGTCATCTCTTCCTCTGTGCAGCATATGTAGTCTGCTCTAACATGTAGTTCCAAGGAAGATAGTTGATCTTCTGGTGATATTGATAGATTATTGGAGGATAGATTATTTAAACGAGAGGATATAGGATTGGGGGTATAGTTTTCTTTCTGTGCACCAAGCCAGAGTTCACAAGAAGTAGATGGTTTGTCAGAGGATAGGATTGATGTGGCTTAATAAACTCAATCTGGGCTCTCTGCACTGCCAACCACCTTTTTCTGGTTTCCAGCAGCCAGGATTGTGCATCAAGCCCCAAGGGTGCATTTGGACAATTAATCCGAGATGCATTGAAGCATTTGATCTGCTTACATAATTGCATAATTGCTCTGTTCTTGTGTCATCAGTAGAGACTTGCATGCTCAACCGATAACATTAATGAAGGTTGGGATAAGCCTTTTAGAGTGTTCTGGTTGTATTCTTCATGACCAAAAATTGATGGGCCATGCAGAAATGTTTCGAGATTACAGGATTGGAGCAAGAACATTATCTAATAAAAATCTGCCACAAAGAATACCTAGGTTTTTATCTTTCCTACAACTTTCCTCAGTGAAACTAGTTGAGGCATTGTGTTTGAGAAACAGCACTGTGTACCGAAGCCAAGTGCCATGTTTTCAGCCACAATTCATATTATATAATCCCACAAAGTTTTCCAGGCCATTTCCAGTACCCATTATATGCAGCAAGAATTAAGGGGGTGCCAGAAAAAAAATTAAGGATATTGGGTTGATTTTTTTTTTAAGCCATGAAGTGAGGAACTAACTAACTCACTGTGGAAACTAATGTCCTAATAAGGCAATTAGCTTACAAATCATTGATAACTGACAGAAAAAATGTTTGCATCTTGTGTAGCTGCTTTCACAGTAACTTTCTGGCTTAGCTTTTTAGCTTTGGATGAAGGAAATGTAGATAAAGTATCTCAGAGGACCTGTGTCTGTAAAATAATAATATTAGCTCCCTCTTAGCTGTGTCACATGCATAATTCTGAACAACTTCTTGAAATCCATCTATTACAAGTTGAAAACTAGTTCAGATTCACATCTGAATACAAAAGGAAATTTATACACCATTTTAGACAATTTCTCCACCAAAAAGAAATGTCAAGGTGGTGTAAAAGTCAGAAATCAGGGAGGACACAAGTGGCAGGTGTGTGGGTGCTACAATCCCTTCCACAGAACATTTCAAACTTTATTTTTGGCAGAATATGATACTACACATTTAAAATTGATCACCTGATGATTCCAGCTTGTATATGACTTAAATATTGGCATTGTTATACTTCTTCAGAGTACAATACCCTGGAAAACATGTAAAATAATATGTTTACTTGATAATCATCTTCTGAGAATATCTATCTACAAGACATTCACCCAACAGTAAGCCAGAAAGTCATTGTAGAAGCAATGAAACAAGCAGCAATTCAGCTGATACTGCAGGATTATATTTGCTCATGTTTATTCATCAAGGGCCAGCTTTGTTCAGTGCAAATGTTATGTTAGAATTGTACAGTATCTGCCCTGCTACAATGTCTCTGTGTTTGGTAGATTGCCAATGGCCCTCCAGCATAAAATTATATTACCACAAAAATTTTTTTAAGAGCTCAAGAGCTGGACTAACTAACCATCCCTATATGGCAATTTGACAATGTGACACCCCCTTGGCAAGAATGCACTGTCAATGAAGAGGCCCAAGTCCAGCCCATTCCCAAACATCCTTGTTGAATATGCCAAAATTATCACCAACATGGAATCCTAGCTTTGTCAGTCCCTGGTGTTCATCATCACTATTGTGTTTGCAGTGGATATGGCCAGCATTGGTGATGATGGCAATGATGGCATCTGTGCAGAGCCAGGGGTGTGTGGGTGAAGGGTAATTCCATGGCATTGGTGGATAGCCTAGCATTCCACTGTAAGGAAAGAAGATGATGGGTGTGGATGGAGTCAGAATGCCAAAGTTTTGGTTCTGGGGGTAACTCCAGGGGAAGTGGGGATAAAGATGGGGAAATGATGGAATGGGTATCTGCTAAGGTGATCCTTTGGGTGAAAGAAGTTGCTCCTGATAGGTGCCCTTTCAAAGTTTGTACTTTTATTCAACTTGGGTCAGGTATTAGCAAACAAGCCAAATCATTCAATGACATACAGTATTAACTTACAATTGCATTAGCCCAAACTTGCAACCAGCTAGGCAATAGCATGGGTACTCCCATGGAACACTAAACCTACAGCTGCAGGCGTGCTTGGGGTGAGGGGGTTCACTTAGAGGGCCTCAGATTGTCCTTCAGGGTGCAGAGACTATGAAGAGGCTGGTACAGTGGTTTTTGAGGTGCGCACTAGTTGTGTATGCAAAAAGGGAGGTATGTGCAATGGTGAAAAAGTGTGCAATGCAAAGAGGCAAAAACACACAGTGTGAAAAATGTGCAACGATGAGGGAGGTGAAAGTGGGAGGTTTGGTGGGACAAGTACAGCACTGGGATGCACTGCAAGGGTGATGCACAGTTTAGGGATGCAAACGAGATGTGAGCACAACTGGTGGGAAAATGTGCAAACAGTGCACAAAATGCGGCTATACAATAAAATGTGCAAACAGTGCACAAATGCAGCTATACAAAGGGTGCACAAGTGAAGATGAAGAACACAATGAAGGGACAAAATGCAGCAATATGATGAGGGGATGCAAACAATATGCAAATGCAGCTATACGAAGGGCACACTACAAAGGCGCATGGACTGGACGCTGGTGCACAGACTATGTGCGATGCTGAATGAGCTATGAACTATGAGGAGGGGAAAGATTTTCTGGATTCTCTATCTGTCTGCCTATTATGTACAAATGGCTTATGTGATAAAAATGGTAAAATAAAGCATAAAAATAGAAAGCACCATGTGCTACCCACAAGTGCATCCATCTGCCCATCTAAACCCAACTGCACTATGCTGCTGCCTTAGCCAATAAGATTTGTGCACACTATAGCCCAATACCCAACTGTTCCAGTGTGATGCTCTATTTTTGGTGTGCATTGGGTCCCATGCACTCTTCCCAATTAATCTGCTTCAGTGTTATGCATTGTGTGCTGTGCCTTAGTAATAATGATGTGATTGACCTGTGCCAGTTACCAGATAAGGCGATGCCAATTGAAAATGCAGCAGAACTATGAGGAGATGCTGTGCAAGGCCAAATAGCACCAAAGCACCAGGATTATGTGAAAGCGCCCAAGTGTGCATGGTCCAATGCCAAATAGGCACAAAGTGCCCAGATTATGTGAGAATGCACAGTTCACTCATGCTGGAATCACAGTGTGCCTCAAATAAGCATGTCAGTAAGCTGGAAGCCATGATGCACAGCACAATTGGTTTAGTGGATTGTTGTGTGTGTGATAAGGATTGTGCAATGAGTGCACAGCAGAAAATGTGAGCTGTGGGTAAAGCATAAAAGGCTTGTGTAAAGGCACATCAAGCACACAATAACTGTGAAAGGCAGATAAGGAGTGTGGGGGGGCACACGGAGGCAGTTCAAAGTGTAACAAGGCGCATTTAGAGTGCATGACAGAAGGCAGCTAAGGGGGATCCAAAGGCACAGTAGAAATGTAAAAGGCTCACAAAAGCACATCTAAGTGGTCAACAGTGCATGAAAGTGCATGAAGGCATGCAAAAGCATGCTATGCAAAGTGTGCAGAAGCCATCTAGAAGGTGTGCACAATCGTGAAAAATGCCATAGTATCCGCACAGGGTGATAGGGAGCCATATCACTGCATGGAGATTAACCCATCAACCCATGGATTGACACCCAGTGGATTCCACAAGTGTCAATTCCTGTGCAGGTCTCATACCAAATATATATATTATACATATATATTCATTGTACCTAAACTAATACAAGAAAAATAATAAACTTATGGCCCATTGTCCCTGCCTAATTGCTCCCCATTTCTGGGTTGTTCTCATCGTCTTCCATTGCCTAATTGTCATCCCCCTTGTCATCATCATTCCCCTCCCTGACCTGTTGTCATTGGCCATCATTTTCATCATCGTCCTCTTCATCATCATGGTTGTCCTCTGCCTCTTTGTTTTCATTATTGTTGCCAGTGTCATGCCCATTCCCTCTCCCATTGTTCCTATCCCCATTGCTCCCCATTTCCACTCCACGAGCAGTTGCTTGCAGTGGCAGTTGGGGGTGCTGTGGTAATGGGAGGTCGGGGTCAGTAGTGTCATCCCTCCATCATTGTTTCCCTTCCCCCATGGTCATTGTTGTTACCCTGCCCCATTGTCATTGTTATCCTGCCCCCATTGTCATTGGCTGTCCCCTGTCATCCCTGTCATTGCTGGTTGGTCATCACTCTGTCATCCATCCTTAGGGTAGGGTAGCAGAGTTTGGTTCATTGTTACAAGATGATGATAAAAGTGAAATTGAAGTAGTTAGTAAAAAGAAGAAAAAGAAGAAGAAAAACCTACCTGGGGCCCAAACACCAATGTACAGCATTTGTGCCCATTTTCTGTCTGTTGGCCATGGCTGTGTTTGGCATGTTGAGGGGCATGGGAGCAGGGCAGTGGGGGTTGAAGGAGTGGGCGAGAAGGTGGATGAGGGAGCTGTTGAATGATACAAAGTAAGTACAAATGTAGGTAAATAAGATGTCAACAATCAACAATGATGTGCTGTGCACACAAGACCAAATGGTCAGTACACTTGGAGGTATATAAGGCTCCCATTTTCCTGTTTTTAAGATGGGCTTTCCCAAGATTGTATTATTTAATATTTAATTACATCATCTAATTTACTAGGTATGGGTTAGATGTGAACTCTCTTGGTGAGGGGTAGGGCATGGGTCACAGGTCATGGATATCATGACCCATACACATACCCATGCCTACCCATATGTGTAACCTGCATGGGTTCCTGAAACCCATGCCATTGCCTACAACCAGTTAAGATCTAACTCAAAGTGCCAGCCATTACCTGTCTGCATGTAACATCATAAGTCAGGATGACTCCCAACCTGATGCATCCCTTTGAGTTGGTCTATGATCAGAGCCAACTGTTGATCAAAGGAAAGCTGTGGTGACAGATGAGTACTTTACATGGTATTTCTCTGACAAGTGACATGATGTGGGAACTTCTGTTCTGACCCCAAAGCATGCTGTCAGCTTGTTGCTTAATTGTATTCTCTTCCATCCAATGTTTGGGCTGTGTGACTTTGGGTAATGGCAAGGCTACAGCTATTATCAGAGTGGGAAGGTCCTTCTGTGCCTTGATCTTCTGGATCATAGCATGATAGCCAGCTTCACTGCTCAATGGCAACATTCCTTTCTTCTGGAATCCCCATGTCATTCCATCTATGATCAGATTCACCTGCCCCACCCACACTGTAACTGAAATCTCATCCAAAAATTCATCCCAGGTTGTCATACATGTCAAAGTGAATGGGCCCTCCATGTGTGGCTCCTGCTTTTCCACCTTATTACCTCATAATGTTTTTCCTAGCCAGAACTTCGGAGGGACAGCAATCTCAACATAAACAGCTATGCTAAAGTACTTGTGTGTAGAACTTCATGGTTTATCCTCAACTGGCTTGTGAGGATGACCATGGGGATGCTTTCAGAGTGGCTTTGGTGATTTTGGCTCAGCACAACAGGCTTTTGAAGGGTGACCATGTTTTCTCTGGACTGTGATGGGTTCTTCCTCACTAGACATATGATATGTTCTTTGTCATCCTGAGTGAGTGACTGCTCATGGTACTTCTTGGACCCAGGTGGATACAATTGTGGGCTAATAGCTGAATTTTCAATTTTGGAAGACCACTTGCTTATACCAGAGAAGAGTACTTCAGCAGTCAGTAACATGACAATGAACACTTCCTACCCTGTACATTCTTTGAAAATGAAGATTCATCTGCAGGTTCTTCTTCACCCACTTGCAGATTATGATCAGACTCACTGGATGTGAGAGTCAGGGTTCTCTGACTATCAGAGCAGTAGCCAGACATGGAAAATATGATAAATGAAGTGTGTAAAGAATGCTTTTTTTGATTTTTCGAATTACGTAATGACATTTTTCGGTGCACTCAAAATCACGTGGGACAAGAATTTCCGAAAAACCCTTGTCTTAGAAGACCCCTTTCAGAATTGTCAATCTTCCTGTTTCGAGGCAATTCCAATCTGGGGAAAAGCTAGACGGTTTAAGCCCGTTCAAACCCGTTCGGACATGTTTGCCTGTCCACGACATTTCGAGAACTGTGAACTTGACCTTTCACTATTCGGTTAAGGCAATTTCATCGGAAGACATATAGTTTCGCCTAAACATGGTTGGGCTTCGCTACTTTTAACTTGATGGTGCTTAGAAGTGTTGTTAAGTCCATGCTCAAGTGCCAGAAATCTACTTTCCTGATGTGTGCACACGACAGGTCAGCTTCAATGGGATTCCGCAATGTCCCTCCCGTAGGGACCTGACTTACTTCCCACCCTATATCACCCAAAATTAGCAATTGAAGGGGCCAGAAGACTCATGACATCATCAGTACTGTTTCAGAGTGCTCGTGACACCGATAATACAGACAGATAAGTAAGTGGGGATTTGGCGATCGGAACAAAACACCAACAGCGTTGGAAGGATCACTGAGGTGTGCGCGACTGCTTGAACATGGAATGTGCCACCCACGGTCCACAGTGGAACTATTTCAAACAGGGGAAGTCGGGTGTGATCTTCTGTCTTCTATCTTCTATATTGAGACACAATTCAAGAATCATGTTCGGGAAGCCTGATAAGCCCGAGTCGCGCTGTGGATGGCGGAAGAAAGCTTTAGTTACATTGCTTTCCGAGCCTTCCATGTCATACATCTGGTCCTTGCCCGCCGATGGGCTTCAGATTCTGCGATAAACCTCCCGTCTCTGGATCTATGGACGGATATCCTCGTACACAAACTCCATCGCAAGCGATCGCCACGATCGACGGACGAGAATCACAGAAAAGGGTTTTTCTTGCTGCATTCATAGGCCCTTTTGTTGGACTCTCCGGGGTGATAGGTGAAAAAATAAATATTAATCCGTCCCGAGTGGGGCATCGGAGTGGCATCGGTTGCCATTGCGCTTGGCAAATAAAATATCCGGATCGGATCGGATCCAAAACTCAGCTGCCTCAGCAGGCAAATCGAAATCTGCGGTATGCTGAACTACAGTGGGTTGGCATAGAAAATTCCGACTAGATCCTACATGGACAGAAACTGGTCGACGCTTGTGTATCCCAAGTGTAAGTATCCAAAGTGTATCTGTCTCAGACGTGTAAATGTCGGCCGATGTATGCGATTATTTATTTCACAAGCTTTTCCCTGGATGCAACCGTGTGGACCCCCCATCTCCGTTTACATATAGCTGGCGTTACATGTGCTGAATAAGGAAGCTTCCGCCGGATGCGGTCGAAAAAATCATGCGTTGAGGACGGTGAATGCGGAGCGCTTCCTGTCGTGTTCTTGAACGCCCGAAAAATCTCAGCGCGGCTCACTGAATCTCTGACGTTGCTCTTAAGATGTTTCTCTTTCTGTTCTGTTCAGACGTGCTGCAAGACAGTGGGGCTAATGTAGAACCGGGGTCCTGGTCCATCATCCGAAATGATCTCGATCTCAGCGTGCCTTCGTATACCAACCCCCACCCCCATGATCATGCAATATTCCGGATGTCGGGGAAAAAAGTCCAGAACTTATGTCTCGATATATATATAGCAACCGGTAAAAAGTTGAGCAAGTCGAAGGAGCTGTCCTGAGCTTGTTACTGGTAACGTAATTGTGATCCGATCCAAGGACCCTGGCTGTTGGTGCAGCACCAATGGGTGCGAGCATGCCGAAATATCACATCGGTGGTCCATGATAGGTATGCAGTCCCTCATGCGAGGTCTGAAACCGATAGCTATGTATTTGATGCATATGGAGTGAGAGCTCTCACGGCCTTGCGCATCATGACCGTTGCTAAATTAGACTTTGAACACATGCTTCAACTTTTTTTTTGATGGCGTGTTGTCATTGTCCTTCCACACGTATACTTATACTTGTCTCGTCTAAACCGCCAAAACCCGAGCCTCATAAAACGGGCTATCATCTCCTCGGTTCTCAAGGCCCTCTTCCATCTCGACCTCTGTCCTTCTACACGTACGCCTAACCGTTTCTCATCGACTTTTTCATAATGGGTGGCGGTCCTGGAGGAGATGGAGCTGGCATTGCCACGGGATCGTTATTCTGGGCAATAGTGATGTCTGCATTTGCGGGTACTTCTCTCTCCTAATTCTTCAGTGCTCACACTGATATCTTGTCGCTTCTCAGCGTTTGGTGGCATTCTATTCGGGTGCGTGTCTTCACTCATGAGTCCTTGGTCGGTGTCTCGCCGCTAACAATTTCTCCACTTTGTACAGTTTTGATACTGGTGTCATCGGAGGTATCATCGCCATGGAAGACTGGTTGGGCACATTCGGCACATATAACCCGGACATCGTTCCACATTACTACCTTCCCACAAATAGTAAAAGTCTTGTTGTACGTCAACTTTCTCTCTTTTCGATGTCACGCTGACTGGACCTGATGTGAAAGGTGTCAATCCTTTCCGCTGGAACATTTTTTGGCGCATTGCTAGCCTTCCCTATGGCTGACCGAGTTGGTCGAAAATGGGGTATCATTGCTTCTTGTGGTGTTTTCTGCCTTGGAGTCGGTTTACAACTGGATACACACTGGGCCACTTTCGTGGTTGGACGTGGTATGTTCAAATGTACTTTCTTTATTAACCATCTACTAACAACTGTTAGTTATCGCCGGTTTCGGTGTGGTATGCTGCAGATCGTATAATTCTGCTTCTGATTAGTAACGACGGACGTGATTAGGGACTCGTCTCATGTTTGATCCCCATGTATCAGTCCGAGGTAGGTCCTCGGCCTACATTCGATATTTCCTATCTCATGACCTTCAACATTATGTAGTGCGCACCGAAAAGCCTCCGTGGAATGATTGTCGGTCTCTATCAACTTGCAAGTGAGTGCCTACTACAACTTGCGCTTCTTTCCCTCTTATTTCTATCTCTCTATCTAGTCACCATCGGGGCATTGCTTGCGGCAGTCGTCTTGAATGCTACCAAAAACCATCCGAACCATACTGCGTGGAGGGTATGTTGATTATCTGGAGAAGATGATGTGTGGGATGCTTAACTCGAAATGACTCTATAGGCTCCCATTGCTGTGCAATTCGCGTGGGCTGGAATTCTTAGCGGTGGTCTGGTTAGTTAGCCAGAGTTTCTCTGAAAGGACGTACCGTCATTTGCTAATTTTACTGTAGCTCCTTCTTCCCGAGAGTCCACGATTCCTTTTGCAGAAAGGCAAGGAGGATGCAGCCAGAAATGCATTGGCTCGACTTATGACTATGCCTGCGGAGTCTGCCGAAGTTGAACTCGAACTCGATGAAATCGCGACCGCTTTGGAAGCTGACCGCGCTGTAGGGCATGGCTCCTACATTGGTATGGTGTTCGGTGCCCTGCTATGAATGTGATCTAACTGGTAGCCAGACTGCTTCAGGAATACCGAAGCGAGGAACGGTCTCCGAACGTGGACTGGTATTTGGTTGCAAGCGGTGGGTTCTCTTAAATTACAGTCATATATTGGCACTCATTATAATTCCATCACAGTGGCAACAACTGACTGGAATTAATTTCATCTGTAAGTACCATTCACTGATACTTTTTCTCTTAAGCTTCACGTTCTTTTTCTACGTTTAGTCTATTACGGAACTGTGAGTCCATACCGCCTTTCGTATCTATCAGTATTCTGAACCATTCGACAGACCTTCTTTAAGCAAGCTGGAATTAGCAACCCTTTCATTATCACGTATGTCGTCAGTCTCAAGCTTGAGTTTTTATCTCAACGGGTATACCATAGCATCATTGCCGACGTCGTCAACACTGCGACTACCATCGTTGGAGTTCAGTTGATCGACAGAGTAGGTCGTCGACGCCTGTTGATCATTGGTGCTATTGGTATGTGTCTGTGCGAATTTATCGTCGCCATTGTGAGTTGCCCTGCATCCACTGTTTTGTCAATTTTTTCCTCAGTTGCGCCCCATCAATGATAGGTTGGTGTTACTGCTGGACACATTCAATCACCCGGCGGAGCAGTGAACTTGGCTGCCCAGCGCGTCTTGATTGCTTTCGTCTGCATGTAAGAGTTTTTGCTTGTCCTCTATGACTCGTCTCGTCATGCTCAACCCATTTTCCCTCCCCATCAGCTATATTGCATTTTACGCTATCTCATGGGGTCCAGTCGTCTGGGTTATCACCGGAGAAATTTTCGTAAGTTGTCACCACCTCTCTGAGTTACCATCGCCCAGACTCTGACATTTTTATTTTTTCTTCACAGCCTCTCAATATCCGTGCAAAGGGCATGTCGCTTAGTGTTGCTAGCAACTGGCTGTGGAATTTCGGTATCGGTATGAAGGAGCTTATTCCCCACAGCCACAGCGTTGATCCCCCCCCCCCGTGCTCATTCACGGAATGTTTACTCTAGGATACGCTACTCCATACCTAGTTGACCCTACGACCACTGGCCTCAACGGTGTCAAAACCGCCAACTTGGGCGTGAAAGTGTTTTTCATCTGGGGCTCGACATGTCTCGGGTGCTTCCTCTTCACGTGAGCGACTTGCATTCTATCTAACATTTTTGGGGGGTAAATCTAAATTGTTGACATACAGTTACTTCTTCATCCCCGAAACAAAAGGACTTTCTCTCGAACAAATCGATCTTCTATACCGCGAGTCGTCGAGTACGTTGTTTATCACCCTCTTTTTTTCTCTCGAGAACTGTCTGACTTGTGTGTATTATTATTATTATTCAAGTTGTCAATTCCGACCAGTACCGCCGACGAATGCTGCAAGAGGGCGAGTCGTACGTCCAGAAGAAGAAGGTAAAGAGCTTTTCGTTGAACTTGAAACTTGGCAACTTAATCGGTCTTTACTTACAGGGCGGTGCTTATTTGGAGGAGAAAGAACACGTTGTTGTCTGAAATCCGCAATCATGGCTGTTGCGGATGGCGGATGGCGGATGGCGCTACATACGTAATACGATGTACCAGTTTTTTCCAATGTCAACCAAACCCATTTATAACATAATAATTATATTCTCTTGGCTGCTTTCTTTCTTCACACATTTGTAAAAGCGCGTAGTTCGCTATATGTAATTTACTTGTGATATTGCGTTAGATACGCGTTTAGGTAACGCGTCGGAATTACCGAATTAACCTTGCGATTGCGATTGAACGTGAGGCATTAAGCTCAAGTCGGACTAAGTGGTCCGTTCGTTTCCTTTTACTTTTTTACATAGAATCAATCATTTTTTTTTTTTTTTGGACGACGCACATACATATGTAGTAACCAAGCTTTCAGGTTATCTGGAAACTGTACAGTTTGCGTACCGTGACCGCGTTTCACAACAGGGAGAAAAACGCGCGGTAAAAATGGAGGTATTGTCAGTCTCACTCAGTCAGTCAGTCAGTCAGGTACCGACGCGGTAAAGATCCACTGGCACGCGACGCTACTTGCTATTACATATTACATATTACATTAACTTACGATCGCTTTCCTAAAAGAGTGTAACAATATAGTAAATGACTCATGTTACTGAATTAGGGATAGCTATATCGTTTTCGTGGGTATAGCAGGGTATAGCGGGAGATAATCGATAAAGCACTTGGAATTACGGGAGCAATCAGTTGATCCTCCAAAACAAGCCTTACTTAGTTCAACTTGGTCGTCTGACCCCGACAATCGGAAATCCCCCTTTCCAAAGTACCTTTTGTGGAAAAACATTCCCCATGAGCCCAGGGGCTGCCAGGGGAAGGAGTCAGGGGGGGGGAGGTTAGGCTGTTCTTTAAGATTTTTGTCCGGATTGGGAGTATAGCAAGCATGTAGCAGAGCGTACCTGACGTGTAACCCCGACAAGCCCCGACAGCTTCATATGTCATATGTCATATGAAGAGTCAAACCTTGTTTTTTTTTGTTTTCGGTCGTTCCTGAGCAAATTTCGGTTCAAACTTGACCGATCGGATTTGAGCAAGTTTGCCCCGCTCACGTGAATAGAGGTTTAGCCAATCAATCGGTGGACCTTCAATAACAGATTGCGAAACTCGTATACATAATTGGCTTGACTTTGCAAAGCATTAACATGTACAGAGACCGTGTCGAGAGTCATCTTATTCTCATTCATTCAGCAACGACGCGATGACAAGTGAGCAAAGCTCAGTCAAAACCTGCTCCAATTAGGCCGCATTATTGTAATGGTACCGATTGCAAAGAACTTGAATCATACATGAATGATGAATCGTGGCGTTGCGCAAGTCCCGAGGCGGTGTACATAGCCATATCCCTAGGGGCTCATGAACCTTTGATTGAGCTAGGGTTCGATGTTGAAAGACTCCCATCCCAGATATGGATATCGTCCTGTATCTCTGTCGTTTAATGAGCCCTTTGATATATGATATACTGAGGCCCAGTTGCATCATCAGCCTAGTTTGTCTCTGGAAGTACGCGTAGCCTTTTCCTGTTGCACCCTTTTTTGTTGACATCTTGGCACTAACTAGATTAGCATTTTTGGCTAGCCAAAAAATTTGTCTGAACTGGGATCCTGCCTCCATAAGTAAGTATTATACGGCGTCCTCTCGAACACGGGGCTGCTGTTCGGGTATAGGCACCCGACGAAACAGAAGTATGTAAAAATAATTCATCGGGGCGGATCCTAGTATATGTATAGAAGAGGTACGTGCTCACGCCGAGAACAAGGGCAAGAATTGATAGACGCAAAACTGAGAATAGACAATCCTGACTTTGGTGATCGCGTCATTATTGGATATTGAATACTGAAGACTCTTTGCTGTCCACGGACGACGCGCTACAAAGCTGTCTGTGGATAATGTCAAGGCCTAGCTAAGTAGCACACGCCTTCAAACTAATCCAAGTCCCTCACGAACCGCAACAAAACATCCAAAATCGGTCCCCTCCTCGCCCTAGTATCAAAAACCATGGCATGGTCTAGCTCAGGGTAGAACAGAACCTCAAGCTTCTCTCTGAGTCTTTCCTCCGCAGATCCACCACCACCACCACCACCACCACCGCCCTCATCCTCATCCTCATCCTCATCAAGCTTGTCAAACCGAAACTGACGACGAACAGCTCTCCCTATCCATCTCGCGCTCGGGTGCGGTTCACCGGTAAGGTACCTCCTCACTGTCTCCGCGGGCACAATCTGATCACTTCCCGCGAGTGATATCGCCAAATTACGACTTGTCTTCCGGGCTAGGTTCCCATTCACATCCCCATCCCCAATGCCAATGCCATTGCCATTGCCATTACAATCCACATCCGTCTCTTCACCACCACACACGGACCGCACAAGATCATCCTTCCACAAACAATTTTCTTCCCAAAAGAACGCTCTGTGAAGGGTGCGCGCCACGTCTGGGTCACTGCTTGCAAAATACCATAGCTGCCATTCTGCGGCTGTGCATGGGGTGCGGTAGAGGAAGTTGTATGCGACTGGGTGGAGGTGCAGGAGGATAGGGACAGGGTCGATGAGGAGGGAGTGTGCGACTTTGGAGGCGAGAGTGTGGTGTAGCTTTGTTTCGTCTGGGTCGAGGGAGGTTGGCGGACGGAGGATGTAAGCGCTGATGAATGTCCCGTAGGAATGTGATGCTAGAACGAAGCGGGAAATACGTAATGAAGTGAGGATGAGGTTGAGAGCTTTAAGGATGAGGATGCGGGGGGGAGGGCTGGAGGTTATGTGCATGGTTATGGAGGGAAGTTCGATAAGGAGGATGCCAACATCAGGGTCGGTTGTGATGATTTCGCGGATGAATGGTATATAAGGGTACCACCCGATCTATACAAATAATATAAGTAATGGGTGGTGGATTATAATGGAAGAACGTACTCCGATGCCATGAATAAAAATGATGGGAAGCTTTGTTTCGGATAGATGCAGTCGATACCAGTAGGGAAGATCAAGCGTCACTGCACGCTGAGAGATAAAAGATAGCAAAGGTCGAGGAGGAAACATTTGAAACCATTTTGGTGAACAAAAGTGGTGGAATCCGAGAAAAGAAAGCGTAATCGAAGAATAACTATCCACTAATCCTACAATCTGAATTACAATTAATGAATTAAGAGTTGCTTGTATGAATATTCTTGCTCACCGTATACCAGATAAGAGGTCTGTGCGCTACCTTGACTCGATCCAGCGTTAATCGCATACTCTGTACTCCATTCCCCCGACCATGTTGTAATTTCCGTCCTATCATTCCTTCGATGGCTTGTATATAACCATCCAGCTCCTCTGCCCATTCCTCCTTCGCATGCTGTCTCTCGCAAGCGAACAAAGACCACAAAAGCCAATCAATGGCATCTTCACGTTCAAATTCTTGACCTCGAGGCAAAAACCATCCGTTCGGGTATGGGGCATCGAAGAACTGGTTGATGAGTTCTAGGTCGGATGAGCATTTCTCGAAAAAATGTTGACGTTGAACTTTTGTCAATGGAGGCGGTCGATGTAAAGGAGGCTTTGGAAATCATTATTATGACAAGCCAAATATGAGGAACGAAGCGAAAAAAAAAAAAAAACAAAAAAAAAAAAAAACACAGACCGCTTGTAAACGCTTCTTCCTTGGTAAATAAAAGACCAAGAAGAACCCTGCCTCAGCGATGGCAATAGTTCCGAGCCACGGTGAAATCGGAAACGAAGCGTTCCAGACGCTGATTGCGAGGTATAAAATACTCGCTGGTGCAACGAGGCGAAGGGCTGTGATGCTCGTTCGAATGAAGAGGTATTCTGGAAGGCTGTTGCCTATCATTAACCCTTCGAATGATAGACAGGGGGCACAGGGCTGAGGATAAAAGTTCCCTACTTAGAGCCCCATCTAAGATGGCGTGAAGAACTCCATGGCGACCGTTCAGCCGTGTGAACCTTATATCTTAATCACGCTCCTTTACTATACAGTGGCAGTATGTAAGTGGGTAGTGTGGAGGGTTCAACGAGAAAAGGGTCAACGAAGCCTCTACAGACCACCAGGGAGACAGTCAGCTGAAGAAACCAGCGGGTACAGAAAGAGAGGAAGAGTCACGGTGGTAGGGTTGTGGGTAAGCGGATATGACTACGCGGTACATAGTGGGTCAACCGAGTGACGTCAACAGCGCAGTCACCGAAGTGATGGGAACGACTTGACAAAAATGGCAGTCTCATGTCTTCTCATCAGCGGCTGTGATAGAACATCGCACTACTTGTTGATTTCTCCCACGTCGACTAGTGTTCAGGGAATTAGACAAAGCTAATTAGCTAACGGTCAATTAGCCTAGGTAAATTAGCGTCAATTTCACATTTGCCAAAAACTTTAGGTCAATTAAAGTAAATTAGCATTCTTGAAAATGTTGGGTATGAGCAACTTGAAGGACAACTTGGAGGTCAGAGAAAGTTTTTTTTTTTACCATCCAAAAATGTCCAAAGTTGTCTAAAGGTACAAAGTACTGATTTTTCATTTCACATCACATCTACCATGCCTCCACAAGGCTGTAAATCCAATTCCCGCTCTTACTATTGTTCAAGACCTAACACATTCACACTTGACATGCAAAGTCCTGCATTTGAATATGTATGTTATGTATGACACTGATATGTAGAAAATTTCATGAAGAAAAGCCACTTAATGGTATCTCCTTCAAGTTGTGTTACCCATATCAATAGGATTCAATACCAATCACATCAGAACCATCTTGGTACACTTTCAACAGCTTTTGTGGACTGGGCTCAAGAACTGATGAAGCTGATCTATCAGCTGAACCAGTGAGAGCTCCGAGTCAAAATTAGCATGAGCAGAGTGCTGCAAATTAGGTCCAGCCCCAGAGTTTCATATAAAATTAGCTGAAATAAAATTTATGCTAATTAGCACTGAAATACATGGGTGAATTAGGTGCCACCTAGCTCAAGAGCTAATTTACTGGATCAATTAGGTCTCATGTGAAATTCCCTGAACACTAATGTAGACACTGTTGGAGTCCTGGTCAAGTTCATCCTCCTCTCCTTCTCCATACACACCTTTGTTAATTACAGGAAACCCACACCTTCTCATTCCAGAGCATTGAGTAGCCATTGGTCATGAAATTGGGCCTGGTGTTTAAGCCCAGCTGCAAAATCCAGGATCAGTTTAATGTTGCCTGTCAATGCCTCCTCAAATGTGCAGCCATTGTGTTGTTGAGTTCCATTGTCTTTGTCCTCCTCATCCTCCTCATTGCCTCCTTCATCCTCTTACTCTATGTCACAGTCATCATTGCACCCTTTGTCAGGCTCTACACCAATCTTTGTTGAATCAGTGCCATACTCCTCCAGTGGCTTCAAGCTCTTGTGTCTCCAAAATGGCTGCTCACAAAAATGGTCAGCCTCAAGAAGAAGATAGCAGGGGCTATGTGCATGCATTGAATGAGGTGCTTGCAGACAAGGAAGTGGCTGATGGCAAAAGCTGGACAGGTTCATATCCACCTTTCAATGTTGTGCCAGTGATAGGTCCACTGTGCACTCTAGGGTCTGGGAAGAGTTCCAAATGTATTGACATATCATGACACATGCTCCCAGCCCTTACAAATGTCACAAAACCAATTTTGAACCATTTCGAATGACTTTGAATGACTTTGCAACACTTTGAATGACTTTGAATAACTTTGCACCACTTCAAATGACATCAGCTGTTATGTGGCTATCCCAATACCCTTTTGATACACACAGCACATCTGGTACGAGCTACTGTGTTGCATATTGAGCACTACCAGACATGAGGAGACATGACAAAAAAACTTTTAGGACTTGATTGCAGTGTTTTGGTGTTTCAATGATATATTGAAACAATAGGATGAGTACTTTTACTATACTGTGACACTGTACATTTCATTTATTATCATTTCTCATTTGTTTTATGATTTACAAAGTCCTTTATTGCTGTGCATATTGCCTCATGTTCTCCACATGTTGTATTTCCTTTTTAGTACTATCTCTTCAAAATGTATATAGACTTGTACTAGTTACTTAGAACAACAGAGGGGAAGTTGCCCTCTCCCATTATCATCTGATTTAAGAGCCATCCTCTTGAGTCCAAGTCTTGTGTTGTATTTCTGAGTTCTGCAAATTATCACGAACTTCTTCAAATTTTCATACTAGCCCCTTGACTTATCACATATCACCTATCATCTCTTGAAAACTCTTTCAATTTGCTATATTCCTTTCTTGATATTCTCAAAGCCATTCCTATTCTCCCCAAACTCTTTGAACTTCTTCAAAACTCCTTGAAACTCCTTGAAACTCTTTGAACCTACTTTCAACATCTTTGAACCTCTTTGAACCTCTTTCAAACATCTTTGTATGCTTCTAAAAACTATTCACAACACGTCTCACCATTTCACACCTTCAATTACAACCTTTGGATAACAGCAGTGATATTTAGTACCAACTCACATCCTTCCTCTAGCCTGTGTTACACTTCTTAGGCCTTTTAACAGGTTTTTGTTTGGGTTCCAGGTCAAGTATTATCACTGGTAAGCATCATTTGAGCAGCAGTGTGATTGGTGTTTTCTCTAACTTTTGCTGGGTTTTTTTGAAGCCCTTGCACCAACTCGACAACTTGTGATAATGTGACTGTTCCTTCAACAAATGATCAAGCTTTTGGTAATAGGTTGGTGCCAACTTCATGATGAGGATCCAAACCAATAAGTTACATCATGGCATGTGGAAGTGATAGAGGAAGTTGTGCTTCATCCATTGCCAGCTGACAAAATTGTAAGTTTGATAATAGTAAAAAGTGATATAAATTGAGCTTACTGGCTCTCCAATATCATTATAGTCTTCAAAACCAGTATGACCTTGTGAGCATATCAAGCCCAGAGCTGCCAAAGGTAAACCAACATCTCAGGTAGCTTGTGCTTTCAACAGAAGTCATACATATGCTGAACTGCCCATTTTTGATCAATTTAGCATAAGAGGGACTGTATCCAGGAATCAAAGGATGGGCACAGTAGTGTTGCTCCATCATGCTGATAATGGTGTCATGATACAGGGCAGGACAGAGGGTATGTTGGCCTTGTTTACCACCCACCATCTTTGTCCTCACAAGCAATACTGACCTCTCTTTCCTCATTTATAGTTCTCTTATCCTCATCCCTTTCCTCCTGCTTCTCAATTGTGGGAAGCCACATCACTAGAATTAAACGCCTAAACTCTGCTCCTTGAATTACATGCCCAATGGCTAATGTGATGCTCAGAAGTGCAGTTTTAACTGGAGAAAATTTGTTATGTCCTCCAGTGGTGTATGAAGCTGAGTCAGATGCTGGGCCATGAGTGGTTCATGTGAACCTTGCAGGTTAGGGTCTGGGACTGAAGATGGTGTTGAAGGTTTTGGAATCATAGTCACAGGAGGAGGCTGGCTTGCAAGAGGCTATATTACTGTTGATGATGGTTGGCTGTCGACAAGAGCAGGCAGTTCATTGTCTGGTATCCTTCATTTATAATCATCAAAGTCTACCCTTGTCCCAGCTGGGATGAAGTTGGGCTTAATGAAGGCATATGCTACCATGGCCTGGTCAAGGTTGTATGGTGATGTTGACAACTTTGCCTTTGCCAGGTGAGTCCTCACTGCCCATCAGAGATGCCACCAACACAGGTTGATCTTAGCCTTCCAGACATCTTTTGAAGTGCCTATCTTAGCCATGTTTTTGTCAGTATGGATGAAGACTGGTTTAATACCATATTTGTCATGGAGACATCATGACCATGCTGCAATCACCAACTTCCACTTTCTCAGCTCAATTGCAGTAGCTGTTGACAAGAGACTGTATGTCATTAGAAATCCAGCATTATTGTACTCGCCCATTATGCTGTAGAGCTCAAGGTGCTTTGAGTTTGTGTTGTCTATTTCCCTTGTTAGCAATTGATCTGTGAACATGCAAGTACTACTCACATGTTGCATCCATCCCAATCTCAACAACTTTTCCTTGCAATGGCTCCACAATTCATTTCAAGCATCTCAACCCCCTCTGGTACACCAACTGGCTCAAAAATATCAACATCATCTCCATATTCAGCGAGGAGCTTCTTGGCTGATGGAAGCTGCATTTTGTCATAATGCCAATATTGTTTACTAAGCTTCCTCCATGCAGCATGTATCTGCATTGTTGTAACCTGAGGATAAACTGACTGAATTTTTGTTCCCATTGTGGCAGGAGTCGACCATTCTGCTTGCTCATGGATCATCTGCAGTGCCTTGGGGGGCATGCACATGTCAACATAGAAGCACATGTTTGATGTGATGCTGAAGGTTGACAGTGATATGGTAGATGCCATCCTTGTCCTGCCTGTACATGATAGACATATGGCTTTGACAGGGATACCTCCTCATTCTGACATTCTTACACAGCTTCACATTAGGCTCCATCAATAACTTTGACTTCTTTTTTCTTTGCTTGTCTTGGCTACACCAAAATCATGTCTGGAAGCTGCTAACCAAGTTCTTATTATCTTGAACCCTATAAATAGTAAACTTATTGTAAGTCTCTCATTCTTCATATTTATGAGGCAACTCCTGTAAATCTGTATCCAGTCAATTGCCATATCTCATGTGCAAACATGTGTGTTTGGTCTGTCAGCATTATGACCTCATCTTCTGTAACTGGATGGGTCCCATGAGCTCACCTTGAACTGGGTGCATAATGTGTCCAGAAGGTTTTCAGCATTGCTGAACCTTTCAGCTACCTAAGGTAAGGTTATAATTCATGAATTTCTTAATATTGTGTTGCTTATGACACATACTGCCCTCTCGAAATTTCCATCTGCATCATCATCTTGATTCTTCATTGAAGTCATATGCATTTCTGGCATCCTCAGCACCATTGGACCTTGCCCACCTGGCTGGCCTCTCATCTGGAGCCTGGTCTGCTTCTCAAGGACATTTCTGGCTGACTAGGGTGATTTTTTTGTTGGCAGCCTTTTTTTGTGAGCACAACTGGCTTTTTGCAGTTGGCATTCCCGCTCATGGCATGTGTCACACTGTTTGAATTGGGTACCAGAAGGGAGAA
This sequence comes from Tricholoma bakamatsutake, assembly GCA_029959215.1. NCBI lineage: Eukaryota > Fungi > Basidiomycota > Agaricomycetes > Agaricales > Tricholomataceae > Tricholoma > Tricholoma bakamatsutake. The sequence goes on from CP114860.1 coordinate 1,138,945, forward strand.
TGATTTTTTGCAGTGACCCTTGGAACATATCTTTTAAGGAGAATTGTTGTCTATAATGTGCTGAAAATCTGTGCCATTGTATGGCTCATTCACCTGAGTTTAACAGACTATATAAATCACATGGTATATTGATTTGTAACATATTCCTTTTAAGGAAATGTCAGAGTGGAAGAGGGCTAGAACAGCAGCTTTGGAAACTGTGGGAGGCAGCATGTCAATCAGAATGTTGTACATCTTTCACTGCTCCATTGTTGGTAGCATGCTAATCATTGATGCTGTAATGTGATAGGTCCTTTTTTTCACACATCATCCAACTTCCCAGTTTGATTGTAAAAGTGACCTCAAAGCCTTACTTAATAGTGAGCTAACAGAGGGGAATCCAAAGTTAATATTATATATAATGCAGACACTTCAGGTGCACCTAACAGAGGGGAATTCAAAAAGAAAACTCTAAGAACCCATCTGTTTATGCCCAGTATATGTGATAGAGCCAAAAATCAAATAGTAAGCTAAAAATAGCAAAAAGGTGGAAATAGGTGGATCAAGCTGCAGGATGATGTCACCTTGATGGGTAAACATCCAGAAAAGGTCCTGTCTTTAAGAATAGAATTGTCAACATGTACCAACATGGAAAAAACCGAAATATAATAATAAAATAGGAATAAATCATAGGAAATCATAGAAAATGCAGAATAGGGTATGGGATGAATGCAGAAATTTGCCCTGATGCCTGGGACACCTTCCTTTCCCCTTACAAGGACAGCATAACAGGGCCCATAACTGACCATGCAGCCCCACACAATCACTGCTACAAGCCTCTGCTCATAGGTTGAGATTCAGGGTGCTAACAATAATGAGGACATGATGGATGACACATGATGAATATGGGGGATGACAACATAACAATGAAGAACAGCAGGGATGACAACATGATGAAGAAGAGCTTACTCAAGGCATGAGAGTTAAGAGTTGAAGGAGGTGACAAGAAAAACTCTTATGCAATGAGTAAGACTATATACCAGTTGTGAAACAGATATCATCATAAGAGACAACATGTAAGCAAAGTAGCATGCAGAGAGCTAAAAAGCTCATGGAGAGTATACCAAGAGACATACAGAAGAGCTGTGGAAGCTTGAAGAGGTACACAAAGGTGTACGAGCACTCGGAAGTGTGGGCTGTCATTGCCAGAGTGTTGCCTTTGCAGTGATTAGTCTTAAGTAAACAAAAGTTTAAATTCAATTTAATTTTTTTTAAAGGGGTCATGTGACTTTGATAAGGATTATAAGGTATGTATCAGCCTCTGCTGCATGCTCAAGATGAAAGAGTTTAGCAGGAAACAGAAGTCTGGATGGACTCCAAAATAGATAAGCAAAGAAGCAGACATGCTACAGTTACAGACTAAAGAAATGATACTACTTGCTAAGTTACATAACTGAATGCCTACAAGGACTCAACCACAAATAACAAAAATAAAATGGGAGAGGAGGGTGGGCCACAAAAATTGATAGTCGACAGACTATTCGATGAATCTGGATGAAACTGTGTGAAAAACCGATTCAGGTAGGAAAAAACACATAGCGCTGCCCACTATTAGGATTCAACTGGGCAAGATAGCAACTGCTAATAAGAGTTCCAGTGAATCCTGTGAAGTGAAAGCCTAGTTGAAAATGGTTTTGTAAGAAGCAGTGAAAACTCATACAATGTGAGAAGTTGATATATATTGTAGAAGGCAAAGCCTTAAATAACATCAACTGCTGAAATTGTAAGAAGCTGAATCCATTGTAAAGCATGGAGTGCTTACCCGCATTGCTTGTGAATGAGAGATGGTGGGTGAACGAAAGCAACACAGGGACCTTCTAATCCCAGTAAAACTGTCTATGACCTGGCATCTGCTAGCCACTAGCACTGTGACATGGAACATGAAATTAGGAGGTTGTTGAAAGGGATCAATGCGAATAGCAAGGCTGATCACATGATCGAGGACTTGGAATGGTGCAAAGGCCTACAAAAAATCTTCTTACCCCTGGAACCTGCTTTTATGACGATACATAATACATAAAGGCTTGTTACAAAAATGAGACAATGAAAAAAAACTTACCTGTTTTTCCCTCTAGTTCTGTCATCGCTCACCACAACTGCCATTTTATGTTGTCCACCTGCTGCAGTCCCTGACTGCATTGTTGTTGTCTTTTACAAAACTAGATTTATGATGGGAGTACAATAACATACAAATGAAAAAAGGAGATGAGTGGAAGGCTGCATTAGCCATGCATTGAGGATCCTTTGAGCTGCTTGTCATGTTTTTTGGGATGACCAACAGCCCCCCAACTTTCCAAAATATGATGAACAATATTTTCAAGGACGTTGATAGGTCCACTATGCACTATAAGGTCTGGAGAAGGATCTAATCATATCAAGACATTATGACACATGTTCTGAACTGCTACGAGTTCTATGAAATCCTTTTCAAACTATTTTGCACTATTTTGCACTATTTTGCACTATTTTGGATGACTTTGAACCATTTCAAACTATTTCATGACATTTTGTGACACTTTGAACAACTTCATAGCATTTCAAATGACATAGGCCACCATATAGCTATTTTAAAACACTTTTGATATATGCTGCACATCCAGAAAAAACCATTTTATTGCATATCGAGCACTACCAGACATAAGGAAAGACTACAAGAGACTTAGAATGCAATAAGTGCAGTTTTATGTTTCATTGATATATTAAAGCAATAGAACAAGAACTCTTACCATACTGGGACAATGTACAATTTCACTTATTATCATTTTTCATTTGTTTTATGTTTTACAATACCTTTATTGCTGTGCATATTGCCTTGTGTTTTCCACATGTTATTATTTCCTTTTTAGTACTATCTCTTCAATTTGTATATAGACTTGTATTAGTTACTTAGAATGGGAAGAAAAGCAATGGGGAACAAAGCATAAGTTACCCTCTCACTTATCGTCTGATTTAAGAGCCATTCTCTTGAGTCTTAGCTCATGTCATATCTCTAAGTTCTGAAAAATATTGCAAACTTCTTCAAAACTATCATATTTGCTCCTCGTTTTATTGCCCATCACCTATCGCCACTCGAAAAACACTTCACATTCGCTAAACACATTTCTCGATATACCTTGAACCTCTTCAAACTTATCCAAACTACTTTGCACATCTTCGAACTTATTCAAACTATTTTGCATGTCTTTGAACCTATTTCAAACTATTTCGAACATCTTTGAACACCTTTAAAGACTCTTCACAACATCCCTTACCATTTTGCATCACTAAATGCAATGTTTGGATATTGGCGGTGACATTTAGTACCAACTTGCACCCTTCCTCTAGCCTGTGTTATACTTTCTAAGTCTTTTAATAGGTTTTTGTTAGGTTTCCAGGTCGAGTATCATCAACAGTCAACATAGAGATAGGCATGCTCAGACTTCATGTATGTGAGCACCCAATGAATTTTAGCGGCATCATCCACGAATTGGTTTGGGTGTAGACTGATGTATAACTCACAGGAATCGAGGAAGGCATGTCCATGGGAACATGCACTATTGAATTTGGTGGGGGGCATGGGTTTAACATGTGTGTCTTTGCTTGGGTGTGCATTGGGCAGCACGTGCATGCTCAGCATGCTAGGGGTTGAAATGAGTGGAGTGGGGTTTGACTGGAGAGTTCTAACAAAGGTTTCAATGGTAGATGTAAGTGTATCAATTTGTGCACAAATTCCAGCAATGTCACCTTCAAGTGCTGATAGGTCCACTATGTGATACAAGGTCTGAAGAAGAATCTAATTGTATCTACACATTACAACATGCACTCTGAATTACTACGAATGCCACTAAATTGACCATGAACTCTTTTCAAACATTTTCAAACTATTTTGCACTATTTTGGACAACTTTGAACCATTTTGAACTATTTCACGACATTTTGTGACACTTCAAATGACTTCACAGCATTTTGAACAACATAGGCCACCATATAGCTGTTTTAAAACACTTTTGATATACACTGCACATCTGGGACAAATCATTTCATTGCATATCAAGCACCACCAGACATGAGGAGAGACTACAAGAGACTTAGAATGCAATAAGTGCAGTTTTATGTTTCATTGATATATTAAAGCAATAGAACAAGAGCTCTTACTATACTGGGACAATGTACATTTCACTTATTATCATTTCTCATTTGTTTTATGAATTACAAAGTCCTTGTTGTTGTATATATTGCCTCATATTTTACACATGTTATTATTTCCTTTTTAGTACTATCTCTTCAATTTGTATATAGACTTGATTAGTTACTTAGAATGAGAAGCCAAGCAATGAGGAACACAGCACAAGTTACCCTCTCACTCATCATCTGATTTAAGAGCCATTCTCTTGAGGCTTATCTTTGCATTGTATCTCTAAGTTTTGCAAAATATTGCAAACTTCCTTGAAACTATCATATTCGTTCCTCATTTTATCACACATCACCTGTTGCCTGTCGACAAACACTCCTTATTTGTTATATTGGCTTTTTGACATACCTCAACATTAGTCTGACATCTATGAACTTCTTCAAACTTCTTAGAGCCTACTTCAAACTATTTCACACATCTTCAAACCTATTTTGAACTCTTTCGAACACCTTGATATGCCTATAAAGACTATTCACCACAGCCCTTACCATTTTATGTCACTAAACACAACATTTGGATATCAGCAGTGATATTTAGTACCAACTTGCACCCTTCCTCTAGCCTGTGTTATACTTCTTAAACCTTTTAACAGGTTTTTGTTAGGTTTCCAGGTCGAGTATTATCACCATACCCATAACCATGAGTGCAGGTATGGGTTTCACATGAGTACAGGTGTGGGTAGAGGTTGAGTTACCCATGGGTTACCCATGACAACCACTAATCTCTGCTTGGTGTCCCTGAATTTTAAATATGCAATGAATTTCTTGTCCTTGTACTCCCCACCTGAATCCAAGTGCAAGACCTTGATGCACACATTGAGCTGAGTCTTGTACCAAGCTTCCAACCTCTTGTAGGCAGAGGGCTGGTCACTTTTTTTCTGAAGGAGGTTGAGCTTCACAAAGCTTGTGTAGTCAGTTGTCAGAGTATGTAACATAGTACTGTTTCCCTCCTCTAGTCTTGACTGGTTCTGGCCTCCATGAGTCACTGTGGATGATTCTGCCCATGTTGGTGGCACATCCTTCCAGTCAACTCTTTGCTATAAGCTTTTGCATTGCTCTGGCATACATACATGACTCACAGAAGGATGGGGTGCTGTCAGTAGTTGGCTCAAGCTTCATGACCATTTTGGACAAGCCTCTTGGTGATATCAGGGGAGATATGCTCTATGCAACAGTGGAATTGGTCCATGGTAGGTGTCTCCATAGCTGAATTCATAGACTCCACCTCATGTGTTACACAATACAGCTGCCCAATCATTGGAAACTCTCCAATGTGAGCACTGTCTGGTCCAATGATTTTGCACTTTCCACTGCCCAAAGTGACAGTGAAGCTGCAGTCATCCAGCCACCCAATGGACACTAGAGTATTATAGCCAACCTCTGAAAAATAGAGCACCTTATTGATCTTTAGCTGTGAGATATCAGCCCTATCAGGAACATCAATTATCATCTCACCCTTTCCTGTAGCTACAAAACTCTGCTTTTTGGCAGCTCAGAATGGATTGAGGGGAATCTAAACAAAGTTCTGCATGGTGTTGCAATATGGTGTGATATGGCTGGTGCATTCAAAGTCATAGACCTCAGTTTTAGTTGCATTGATGGTCCTGGCTCCAGTTGCAAGGGCCTCTTCTGGTCCAGCTGAGTCCGGTTCAACATCAGAGCACTTGTCGCTACTGATCCCAAATAACTCCTCAGCATCACTGCGCTCTTCTGAGTTCTCAGCTTCCATAAACCAATCACTATCTGGCTCTACACTCTCTGCTGGCTCACTTGCTAGAAACCAGTCTGACTCATCATGAGAGTCACTGTCTTTGACATCAAAGGTGGCAAAAGCTGCATCACTCTTGGATCCAGACTCCTCAGTGGCATTTGCAGACCCACCCTTCTTTATGCAGTCATCCTTCTTCTTGCTGGCCTCCTTCTTCTCAGAGTCCTTTGGGGGCTTCTTGCACTGATGTTTGAAGTGCCCCTCCTCACCACAGTTCCAGCAAGTCTTCTTCTTGTTGTGTTTTCCAGCTGAAGCTATCATGGCCTCATCCTTCTCATCCCTTGGAAGGTTTACCCCCCAAATGTGAGTGATGATTATTGTTCCACTCAGACTCTTTGGAAATGAGTGCAATGAGCTTGTTGAAGTCCATGATCTTTGTGGATGCATACAGCTGCATGTTGGCAAGAAGGTTTGATGCAAAGTTTGAGAGATGGTGTGGAAGTGAGGAAATAATGGTTGCATGGTAATCTGTAGCTTTGATATTGACTCTATAAGAAGATAATCTTTTGTGTTTCACCTGTGGACTGTTGAGGAACTTTCAAACATTCATTTTCTTTCTCAAAGCAACATGACTTCATGAAGCATGCATGAAGGTTGGCCTGTGTGAAAGCACCCTTCATCATGTACTTGGTGACAATCAGGTCCCAGCACTCCTTCAATGAGGACTTTCTGGAAATGAAAATAAGGGCTGAGTTGGGGATGCAGTGCGTGAGCAGAGCCTTTGCAGATTTCTCATTGTGATCCCATTTTCCCATAGCCTCAGCTTCTTCTTGCATTGTGGGGCTTGCTACCAGAACAGAATGTGGGGTGGTGCTGTCAAAGTGGCCCCAAAACCCTTTTACCTCAATCGCCTCCTTGAAATGGATGGAGAATTCCATCCAATTTACACCAGTTGGCATGAGCTTAGGCATGGAGGAGGGAAGGATGTTGTCAAAATTCAAGATCACTACTACCAAGGTCAGAACTTGGTCAGGGATACACTGGACTTCCAGTCAGACCTGGTCAGAGGTGGTCAGAGGTGTTCAGGGGTTCTGGGCTGTAGCATGCCAGGTGAAAGGGGCCAGAGAGGACTTGGCTTCAACTTATAAGAAGTTGCACCCTTCTCCTCATCAGTTGTCCAATTTCAGGCAGATTGCATGCAGATGTCCAGCGGGTTTCCAGATGGAGGGTGAGAATAGATTAAAGCAGAGGTATGAGGTGAATTGAAGTTAAGAAGAGCTGAGAGATCAATGGATTAGGTCAAGAACAAGTCAAGGATAAATGAGGGGTTGATATTAGGCAGAGAATGACAAGGCGAGATACAATGCAATGGACAATGCAATTTACAAGTAATTTGCAAACTGGAGACTAAGGCTAAGCTTGGGTGCTTAAATATTGAAGGCCAGAAGAATAATGGAAAGTGCAGAAGTTTACTAATGGGTCTTGGTAAGTGTCCATTACCAGAATTGGTAAGACTGTATTAGGAATAAAGTGAGTAAGCAAATGATTACTAAGGCATATGACAACTTGTCTGATGACTAAAAGGTGCTGCAGCCAGAATGCTGATGGACAAGGTCAGAAAAGTGTTGGAAAGGAATTGGGGATTATTGGAAATTTGATGATGATACTCGACCTGGAAATCTAACAAAACCCTGTTAAAAGGCTTAGGAAGTATAACACAGGCTAGAGGAAGGGTGTGAGTTGGTACTAAATATCACCACTGATATCCAAAAGTCATAGTAAGTGACATAGAATGATAAATCATGTTGCAAATAGTCCTTGTAGGCATATGAAGAAATGCAAAATAGTTTGAAAGATGTTCAAAGGTGTGCAAAATAGTTTGAAAGAGGTTCGAAGGTGTGCAAAATAGTTCAAAGAAGTTTTGAGGAATGTCAAAGTGATTCGAAGTGGTTCGAGGTATATCAATAAGTGAGTATAGTGAATGTGAAGTGTTTTTCAAATGGCGATAGGCGATTGGCGATAAGTTGAGAAACTAATACAAAAGTTCGAAGGAGTTCGCAATATTTTGCAGAACTTAGAGATATGACGCGAGCTAAGACTCAAGAGAATGGCTCTTAAATCAGATGATAAGTGAGAGGGTAACTTCTGCTCTGTTCCCCATTGCTTTTCTTGTCCTTCCAAGTAACTAACACAAGTCTATATACAAATTGAAGAGATAGTACTAAAAAGGAAATAATAACATGTGTAAAACATGAGGCAATATATCAAACAATGAGGACTTTGTAGATCATGAAACAAATGAAAAATGATAAATAATTGAAATGTGTAGTGTTCCCATATAGTAAAAGTACTTATCTTTTGTTTCAATATATCATTGAAACATAAAAATGCACTTATCACATCTAAGTCTCTTGTAGTCTCTCCTCGTGTCTGGTAGTGCTTGATATGTGACAAAATGGTTTGTTTCGGATGTGCAGCATGTATCAAAAGTGTTTTAAAACAGCTATACAGCAGCTGATGTCGTTTAAAATGCTGCAAAGTCATTCAAAGTGTCATGAAATGTTGCAAAATAGTTCGAAATGGTTCGAAGTCATCCAAAATAGTGCAAAATACTTCAAAATAGTTTGAAAAGGATTTTGTAGGGTTTGTAGCAGTTTGTAACATGTGTTGTAATGTCTCAATATGGTTAGATCCTTCTCCAGACCTTATAGCGTGTAGTGGACCTATCACCGATCACATGAAATGTGTCTTGACAGATGTCAGTAGTGGTCAGCATGGTGGATATGGTAAGCTTGCAATGTTTTCTCAAAGAATCTGGTTTAGTTAGCTAGCTAGTGCAGGGCCCATAACCTGAAAGAATAGCAATGATGGCTCAGTGTTGTGTGGGCAAATGATTATATATTATGTACCTGAAAGAATAGCAATGATGGCTATGTACATAGTAAGTATGGGATACTATGAGAGCAAGAAAAGTGGACTATACCTCAGTGTTGCATGGAAACGACTGAGGTGAGGAAACAGTGGCATGATGTATAAGTACAAATAAAGCTACACATGTAAAGATATCAAGAAAGCTTAGGAAGGTGCAGATAGAGAACATTGGGGCAAAGGATAATGTAAAAGGAATGTAAAACATACATGGGAGTATCAAGAAGGGGTTGAGCATGTCAAGATGTGTAGACCAAGATAGTGGCGACTCAGGGAAGTGAGTTGCCATGGTGATGCATTGTGAGAAAGCTGTTGTCATCTTGTTTTTCAACAGCTTCTGCTTCACACAGTTTGAACCAAGAACTGAACTGGACAGAACTATACAGAACTGGTTCTATCCAGTTCTGTTCAGTCCTCAGTTCAGTCTGGGAAAGTTCAGTTCAGTGTTCAGCAAAAAGAACTGGACTGAACTGAACTTTGGCAACCCTACCTACAAAGCCACCAATAGATACCATAGTTACATGATGGTAATAAACTTTTGGTTGAGTTTCTCTGCTCGAGTTGGTCACTGTTCAAGATGATGAAGAAAGCAAGGTAAAGTCTGAAAGAAATGCCAAGCCTAATCTTAATGATCATGCAGGTCTGATTCAAACTTAAAATATATGGAGACCAGCATGCTCACCTGTGTGCCTAGTATCATTGTTTGTGTATGAACTATGATTTCATGCTGAAGCACTGGATATGCCCAAGTTGTAAAACAAGCAATACATCTAAGTGTTGCTGAGTGTGATCTACTACCTTTGCATTCTGCTTCGTGTGCTGGCAGTTCCAGTTTTCCTAGCCTGGCTAGCCAGTCTTGTAGTATAGTGAAGATATAGTCGTTCACTATATAAAGCCTGTACATGGCATGGGGGTCTTCTTAGCCAACCCCAATTCTCACGAGACTTCAAACTCCACGCTCAAGCTGAGCAATGCTGGCTAGGCATTACACAGCCAAATCGGGTGTACAGTATTAAATGTAGCTACATTTCGTCCTATCATGCAAGCTAGTGCACTTGGCAGTAAACTTTTGAGCAAAGGATGAAAAAGGAATTCAGATCCAAAACCGAAGTGACACCCACTATCAAATAGCAAGCCGGTTCTTGGCAGGCTTGTCCCATTACACTCCATCCAATATCATTGAGATCTAGGTCAAGAGTCCATGGGGTATACCAAAGAAAGGTCGGAAGGAGTGGGAGGAGATGTTTTCGACAGACATTGATTTCAGGATAGTGGGATCAGCACGCCCAGCAATAACCTCATTTGCTGTGCAAATCATTTTGGAGAAGCTGGAAAAAGACATTCAAAAGGCTGTCAAAAAGACGGGAGGTCTTTGGGCAGCAGAAACCCACAGGTGGGGCATTGGGCATAAGAAGAACTAGGCGACAATAAACAAACAATCGTGAATGCGTCGACATGTCAAGTCACCTGCATGGTTATTTCCGAGCGGAGATTGACATTTTAAAACATTTGCCCTTGGCGGTTAAACCCCCCGCGCCGGGTACCAGGCTACAGTTTACAGTTGTGGACAAACAAACACAACAATTTTGATATCTCATGATTGGGATATTTCTGGGACAAACTGACTTCAGATTTGGATTCAGCTCATCAAAATACATCAAAAAACCTATCTCCGAAGTTCTTCCCATGACATTCTAGGGTGGCCAAATTTTTTGAGCAAAATTTTGCAACATTTTGCACCCCTTTTGAAGGATTTGAGCAGCAAAAATAGTTCATTCCCTAACTTGATCAATGTGCAATTGATGGAACTCTTTTAATAACTCTATTTGGCAGCTTTTTGAGTTGTGCGATCCTTGTGTGAGATCAACTTGAAGCTAGGTTTGAAGTTTGACTGTGTGTCACACAGGATTACTTTAATACTTAGTACATGCAAAGGTTTTGAAGCTGTCCTATGCTCAAAATAATGGAATGTAAATCATTGCAGTGCTTATTATGTAGCAGGTAATTGGAAGGATGCATGAGCATCCAACACTCAGGGAAAGACAAGACTAAAGTGGAACAAGTTATATTGTTTTAGAGACAGAGCGAGAAAATACAGTACAAGTCTCTGGTCTCAGTATATAAACTATAGGTCAGGTGATTGCATGTGACTAAGTGTTAGGTAAGAGTGATCGTACTCTTACACTCTCCCAAGGTCAAAAAAATTCTCTCACTCGTGGTTCTTCATCCATTCCGCGTAAGCATCTGTATCCACAAGTTCACGACGTGTCAGCCAGAGGTCCGCATCAGGCCCATACCCCAGCCACCTCACCAGGAACTGTTTCCCTCGGCCTCGAGTCCGTTGATCGATGATCTTGTCAATGTAATATTCTGTTTCGCCATCTTCAGTTATGATAGGTCCAGGTCGCTCGAGTGTTCGCGATGGGAATAGGATGTCGTCATTCTCTACATGCGATCGAAGCAGGGATGAATGGAATGTTCGATGCAGTTTCCCGGAGTCAGGCAGGCGAAGGGTGTAAGTTGAGCTCTCTGGGTATGCATCGGTGATCTCGAAGGGTCCGTCGAATCGTGGCATGAATTTGGCCACACGTCCATCCCTTTTCTGCATGTACTCTCGTCTCCTGTGTGCCGTTGCCAGCATCACGCGCTCTCCAATTTTGAAGGCAGCGTCTGGCGAGCGCTCCTTGTTCGCGTGGTGTGCCTGGCTTATCTTCGCCGCTGTGAGTGAGTCTTTCGCCTCCAGAATGTCATTCGTGAGCTGCGTTATCATTGTGTGCGCAGCTTCCTCTCCATCTGATGTTGGCGGTGTTGTCCCGTTAGCAATGGTCGCAGCTGAGTGTCTTTCTTCATTCCACGCCTTCTTGGCTTCTTCCGTTCCTTCTAGGGCATCTATGAGGGGGGGAATCAGGCGCGGTGAGTGACCAGACTTCAGTGTGAAAGGCGCGAATCCTGTCGATGCGTTAACAGTATTCATAATATCAAATCGAACTTTTGGCAATGCTTTCACCCATCCCGTCTGATTTCGTTCTACATGATATCTGAGCGCCTGCACCACTGTTTTATTGGTGCGCTCCGAGGCCCCGTCCGTTTGAGGGTGGTACGCAGTCGACATTTTATGTTTGATTCCAGACAGCTTCATCAGTGCCGTCCAAAACCGTGACACGAACAGCTTATCGCGGTCTGTGATCAGCTCAAGTGGACACCCATTTTCGCAAAACCACTTATCAAAAAAGATTGTTGCGAATTCTTCTGCAGTCATGTTGGTGTTACATGCTGCCAGTTGGATATCTGCACCCAGTCTATCAGTCATGGTCACAATGCAGTCAAAATTATCGTCTTTAGGTAGCGGTCCCACAAAATCAATTGTGACTGATTCAAAACGTTTGTCAGGTACTTTCAGTGGGTGCAGTGGACCCCTTGGTTTCGATGTATTGCTCTTGTTCCGTTGACATTCTGTGCATGCCGGTACGTATGCGTTCACCAGATCACGCCGCATATTCGGCCAGTAAAAGTCGTTTCGTAGCGCGTTGTAAGATTTGTCATTACCAAAATGTCCCAGGTTGTCGTGAGCCAGGTGGAACAGGTTCTCTCGCACTCTTTTGTGTTTGGGGATGATTAGCCGGGAACCGATGAAAATCAGTCCATTGTGAGAATTGATGTCCAGTTTGCTGTCGACCATGCCTCTTGCAAGATCAGTTGCAAGAGCCTTACACCATGGGTCAGTGCGGTACCCTTCTTTGATGTCCTCCACGAATGCAGGATCAGATCTTATTTCAAACACACCTGCGACGATATCTCGCGTACCATTACAGTCAACGGTGTCAGGTAGTCTTGACAACGCGTCTGCCACGCAATTGTCCTCCCCATCAATGTAGTGGATCGTGCAGTCGTACTGAGACATGTACTCCATCCATCTGGCCTGGCGTTTCGACAATTCTTTTTGGCCGTCAAAGTTCCGCAGTGTCTGGTGATCGGTGTAGATGGTAACGTGAGATCCGAGGAGGTCGCTCCGCCATTTCTTCAGGGCGCGGATGACCGCCAGCATTTCCTGCTCATGTACAGGGTAATTCAGTTCAGCGCCATGCAGTTGTCGGCTTTCAAAGGCTACCGGTCTCGCTGACTCCCAGGTCGGTCCGAAAGACAACACGGCGCCTGTGCGTCTTTGACTGGCATCACATGTTACGTAGATCTGGTTGTTACCAGGGTTATGGTGGTCTATTGTTGTTAAACAGTCACGCGAGACCACCAGGGCTTTGATAGCCTGGAACGCCTCATGGTGTTCAGCTGTCCAGGTCGGGAACACGGTGTTGCATTCTTTCCGTGTCAGTGGTGTCAATACCGAGGTGTGTTCCGCAAGTGCCGGGAGGAACGCCGATATATACCGCACCAGACCCAGGAAGCGACGGACCTCTTTTGCACAGGTTGGTGTTGGCCAGTTTAGAATGCGCTCTATTTTGGATCCATCTGCTTCAATTCCACGTTGAGAGATCAAGTGCCCGAGGAAATTGATCTCCGTGTTGAACAGGCTTGATTTCTTTGGTGAGCAGTACAGTTGTGCGGCTCTTAATGCCTCGAGGACAAGCGTGACATTCTGTTCGTGTTCCGCCAGTGACTGAGACCAGATTATGATGTCGTCTAGATACACATGGCAGATCCGGCCAATCAGGTCTTTCAACGCCATCGTCACCCGACGTTGGTGAGTTGCAGGAGAATTTCGGAGACCCATCAGCATCACGACCCACTCCCATAGTCCAAAAGGTGTCAGAGTGGCGGTATATTTGATGTGATCGGGGTGTACCAGTGTTTGAAAGAAGGAATTGGTCATATCAATCTTTCCCCATACCTTGCCTTTCGCACAATCTGCAAGGATGTCATCTATTCGGGGTAATGGATAGTTATCGGGCACTGTCGCGCGATTCAGGATTCTGTAGTCATTTACCCATCTTGGCAGAACTGTTATGTCTGCCTTTGGGATAATGAATGAGGGTGAGGTATATTGGGATGAAGAAGGTCTAATCCGGCCTGCCGCATAATGCTGATCTATCAACGTCTTCCATCCCTCACGATACTTTCGTGGGCACGAATATGCTCGTGCAGTGGAGATTGTTGCCCCAGGTCTTACTTCGATATGGTGATAAACATCGTGAGGTAGTTCGGTGGCATGAGGAATGTCTGACGGAAAACAATCTGCATATTTACTTTTGAATTTCTGATCTAGCTTGGCCAGTCGCGATTCAGCAGCCAATTGATCGATGCGTGTTTTGATCAAACCAATGATGTTAGGGTTTCCTGTAGTGTGAGCGTCCATGTTGAACTTAGTGCGGTGTATCTCGAAATGGAGCAGCAGGTCGCAGTGTACTGTTTTTCGTAGGTTCCGAATCTCAGCATGACTTTCTTTTAGCAGCCTTCTCTCGCGCCGGCGTCGTACTGCAGGTGAGATTGGAATGTTCTTACGTGCTCTCACGGCGTCAGGTGGGTTTAGAAGATCGAAACCGGTTTCTTTTGCAATGACAGTGCGTAGTTCCGCATCCACCACGATTTTGTTCCTTACAAGGAAGTCGAGACCCAAGATGAGGTCCGTCTGCAGATTTGGGCAAATGATTGCATTCAGCGTTCGTGATTTCCATTGGGCGTCGGGTGATAATACATTCAATCTACAATACTCGGTTAACAGAACAGGCTGCAGTTTCGATTGGCCAGAGACAAAGGCGGCAGAGACGGTGATCGGTTTGAAAAGTTTGCGTGGCACCAGGCCGTAGAGTTCGGCGATGTCTTTAGATATCAGTACTGGTGAAGCACCATGATCGATCAGTGCTCTGATCGGAGAAGGTGCACAAGTCAAGGGAGCATCGATGCAGCAATTCCACCACAGATGCTCAGGGAGTGGGGGTAAGGGAGAAGGTGTCACGTACTCATTGAATTCATCTGAGTCGACGAAGTCTTCATCAACAAAGTCTTCATCCAGGCCCGCCCCGAAGACAGCACCCACCACCGGCGCATTACGGGCCTCGAATGCAGTCTTCGCACGCAGAGCATTGGCAGCGGTGACCTTTTTGCAAGTTTCCAAAGAAGGTCGTTCATTATTGCAACTGCGGGAGAAGTGTCCAGCATAGAAAGTTCGGCATTTGTAGCAGCCTTGGTATTGATCGAGGAGGTCCCTCTCTGTCTGTGTCAGTTTGGGCAGAGCGATGAAACCAACGATAGGCTCGCTGCTGTTCGACGAAGCAGAGCTAGCGGTCTTGGTCATAGAAGAAGTCGTTGTAAGCGTCTGAGCAGCACGGTTCGAAGAGTTGGCGCTCTTGACAGCGTTCTTGGCTGCGTTTGCCATGCTCGTGCTGATTTGCTTCTGGTGAGTCGCGAGTTGGACATCAAGGATGATGATTCGGTGAATCCAGGACTCCATGTCCTCGATGGCGTCCAGTTCCTTCTTGGCCGCACGGTAGGCAAGGCGGAGTGCAGGGTTGAGGTGTGCAACAAGGTGCGCGCGGAAACGTTCGGCTGGAATGTGTTGCAGGGAACCAGCCGCTTCAAGCTCATTATTAGCTTTACGGATGGAGATTGACCACTCATAAAATTCGCGCTCGCCCTGGGGCGCAATCAGCTCTTGAATCAGTTCGTCCTCCCAGTCTGAAGGTAGCCACTTGCGCTTGACCTCCAACATGAACTCAGCAAATGTAAGCGTGATGAGACGGTCGCTATCAGATTCGATCCAAGACTGCATGAATTCTGATTCAAAGGAGTAGATGATTCGGCCAACTTGGTCTTCGGGTGGAATCTCCTTGTATGCGAAAAAGCGTTTGCAAGCGTAGTCAAATTTGCGCAGGTTTGCAACAGTAATGGAACCAGCCGACAAGAGGGGAGGTTGGCTAGTCGACGTTTGTAGGACAGATGCAGGGGCATAGGGCATATTGGCGATTACAGGGTCTACAGGAGCCATGGTCGACAGGGTAAAGCAGGGAGCCGACTCTGAGTCAGATGAGTATGTGCGAGGTCGGCGTGCCGGCAGTGGGTGGTGGCTAGATGCTGGTGAGGGTGTTAGAGAAGGTAGCGGTGATGACGGTGGTGTGATTCCCGAGTCCTCCAGTGTTCCGAGAGGGTATATGCGTTGTACTGTGAAGGCAGGGGGGGTCACAGATTTATGGTACGTTGGGTGTCCTCTGCTTTTATTCAAGCGCGTATTTGTGTCTGTGTATGCGAGAAGCACGGTGGTTCTTTTTAATTAACGCTCAGTAGGACAGGTAGACGTCTGGCAGTTGAAGGTTTGGTGGCCCGGGTAGAAGTCCAGAACCGTGAGGTTCAGATTTTGGTCGGATTAGAGGGATGCGTGCGTGTACTTTTCAGTTTCGCTTGTACACGCCGCGTGGGCGGTTATAGTGCGCTAAGCGGGGTTTGGGTGCGATAAGGTACAATAACGATGTCGGAGATAACGCGGGGAGGTGATTGGGTCGTTGAGGGTGGCTCGTTCGACTTTAAAAAAAAGTGGAAGGATGCATGAGCATCCAACACTCAGGGAAAGACAAGACTAAAGTGGAACAAGTTATATTGTTTTAGAGACAGAGCGAGAAAATACAGTACAAGTCTCTGGTCTCGGTATATAAACTATAGGTCAGGTGATTGCATGTGACTAAGTGTTAGGTAAGAGTGATCGTACTCTTACAGTAATATTTGTTAGCCATGCCTGGTACTTTTAGGTTTCTATCTTATTTGACAGAATCATTGCATGAATAACACAGCATTTGGCATTCTGAAAAATTGGTGATTAATTAGTAAAGCAAAAATGCAGAAGAACAATAAAAAAATCATAGCAGTACATATTTGTGGCACCGATGAGAAATCAGAGAATGATCATTAAACAGCAGGATGCGAGAATGTGGTAGTGTTCAGGTGGTTCAGTCACATTTCTTTTCATAGCTATTTCCGACTCAGCGTATGTGATATTTGGTCGTCGCCTCAGTCATTTGGCTATGCACAAACACAAAGTGTATTTATTATTAGTTTGACTGTCACTTCGAATGTAGTTCAACTACTGTTAATGTCACATGATTATTGTAAAGCATGTGACAATTATGATAGATAATTTTCCTCCTTTATAATGCCTTGTCAAAAGGAGCTCAGGAAGATGGAACAAAGTTGATTCCATAGGTTACTGGTAAAAATTTCCTTTTTTGGTGAAGTTTATTCTTTTTATTATAGGCGATTAATTTGATGTAACCTCGAATTTATCACAGGATTGGATGCAGCTAACCAAAAGGAGTCGATTGCACTATTTTTCATGATTTTACCGATTTTTTTCAGGGGGTGGCCAAATTTTTGAGGTACCTAACCCAAATTTTTCGAAATAGGGAAATCGGCTCGTAGAATTATCCTCGTTAGGCTCTATTCTACACATTTTGAAGATTTTTGAGGGCTCCAGATGTTTGTGCTGGCTTCCAAAATTGGGTCACCACAAATTGTCGTGTTTGTTTGTCCGCAACTGTACCTCAATAAAACCTCGGTAAAAAAAATAACACGTGATTAAAACATACCATATATGGAAGGAGGGGAGAGGGGGAGGTTTCTACCCGAAAAAAAAATACCGACGTCATATGAAAAATTCCCGTCCCGACACCCCCTTGTTCGCAAACTCAGGTGACATGTCTACAATTCTCGCATTAGACTTGGAGATCTGTTTAGTTGACTGGTACAATAGTGGTACTTATGTAAGAAGTCCAACATGTAGCATCAGGTCTTTTTCTGTTGCTCTTTGGAGAATTCTCTAGACATGCTGGCCAACCATCGTGTAGTTCAGAAGGCAGGAAATGAGATGTCCCTGAAAAATTAGCCATCCTAGCCCGCCTTGGCTGGAAAAGGAATAGCTCATGTTGACGCGTACCTATAACTCATAAACATTCAATTTGCAGGTTATAGTCAATCAACTGTGTAATATAGGACATAAAATAGTGATTCGGGACGGTCCGAATCACTAGTACTAAAGTTGTAGTACCTCAATCTCATTTCTGTGTATTTTAAATACCTCAATGCCTGATAATACATCCTATTTGTGACATTCCAGCTGCCACACAGTTGAAGCTTCGAAATCCAAAATTTGTTGACAGGTGCTGTCGGGACTTTCTGGCCAGCAGCGACCAGAGAAACTTGAGGTATACACCACCCTATATGGTTATGGAGAGCCTAAGAGCGATGAGCAGCGATTGTTATAACCGAAGGTGGTAGGCAAGCAGCGCCGAAGCCACGTGTTCGCGTTGTTTGCGGCCAATGTCGAGGTCAACGATGACCAGACCATTCCAATGCTTGACACTATCCCTGCTCATTGTACCTCCTGTTCTTATCGCCGTATACTTCTTCGCAGCCTTTCCAAACCCTCCAGAATCGCTTTACATCCATCCCTCACTAGCAAGCCTTCCACGAACCGCCAAGTCGTGGTCGATATACCCTGAGGATTTTTACCCAGGCGGCGATTATGTTACACTGCCTTACGGACGGGTGGGTGCTGTTTTGTTAAACATTTCTTCCGTGGAACAAGGTTGTAATGATTGCCTGGGGTGTTAATCAGGTACGGTATTGGCTGTTAGGGCCTGAGAAGGGGAGGAAGGTATGTTTGCCCTGTTTTCGCGATTGATCTGCGTGTTGATATACTGTGAAGATCGTGTTAATTCATGGTCTGTCTGTACCCTCTCTGATATGGAAAAATATGGCTCCAGAGCTCGTATCGCGTGGGTATCACGTTCTGGTATACGGTGTGTTGTGTTTGCCCACACACTGCGTACTTTCTCTCATATGTTTCGTTTATGCAGATCTATATGGCCGTGGATATTCTGACGCACCACAGACGACATACGACGCGTACCTCTATACCACGCAGCTTGCGCTTCTAATGCAATACCTGAAGTGGCACAAAGCCATTATCGTTGGGTATTCCATGGTCTGAACTTGCCTTTCGTTTTGTTTTTGCATTGCTTATAGGTGCACAACAGGGAGGAGGCATTGCAGCCGCTTTCACCGCGCAATTCCCCCATCTCGTCGAGGAAAAGGTGGTGCTCATATCCTGCGCAGGGCTAGTTGAATCTAGTGACCTATCGCGCACAGCAAAATTCATGTCTTCGCCTTTAGTACAAACACTGGCGTCTGGCAGGCCTGTCCGTGTAAGTTTCAATGTCAATCTACTCTCCTCCTACTTATCTCCCTCGTCGTTATCTTTATACGTAGAAATACTTTCAGCGTCTCACGAACGCAAGTTCGAGTGTACATTCTGATCCGTCTTTGTCTTCCTCGCTACCAACCGTAGACGCGATACTCGACAAAAGAAATGACCCTGTCACAGAAGTGTGTATCCTCTTTCTCATTTCTGGATTATCTTGTCCTAGTTCTATACCGTATATCTATTGACATTGTTATCCCTTCGTACTTAGATCGTCCGCTTGCAATCAGCACATCTCACAGGATATAATGCGGCAATATCTTCGTCGCTCAGGGACGGCCCCGTCCGCGGGCAAGCAGCCTCTTTTTCGTCAGATAGGTTCGCCAAAGGTCGGATAGTGCTGTTGCTCCATGTGCGTATATAAATACATCTCTGTTCTTCCAATAAGCCAGGACAACGGCTGACACTAATTCAACATTTGGTGCTCTAGGGCACGAATGACAACACCGTTCATCCGCGGTATGCCTCCATGATACTCTCTCTCTTGCCGGCAGAGACGCGTGCAAGGTCGAAGTTGATAATCTTCGATGGAGCAGGGCATGATCTGCCCGTCAGCCACGCAAAGGAAGCCATCGGCGCCATGTTGGAGTTTTTCACAGGCTGATCAACGTGAAGCTGAAATCGCGTTCCCCCCTCCCCCCTCCTCCCTGCGCTACCCATACCTGACCCCTCACACTAGAGCCTGCTCACCCTCCAGCGATCTCCTCTATGGATGTTTCTCGACCCCACTCTGTCACGCCCGGTCAAGTACTCTCTTTCTACGCCCCATCGATCGCTCATCCCATACATTATTCCCCTTTCATTTCGTTAATAGTTTGTACGCCGACACTATCTTCATTATCATTCTATGTTACTCATTACTCATCCGGAATCTGCTGTCGAGCTGTTGTTTTCTTAACGTCCTATCCATCATTACAGTACTTGTGTAACGAATTGCTTTGGCTTGTCTTTCGACAGTAGTTATTATAGACTGTAGAACTGAACAGACAGAGTCTGAATGGCTTCATCAAGGCCTTAGTCCTTGAGGTGCATGGAGATGAGGCAGATAAGACAGCACCCCAGCACCCACCTCCCACCACTGTGAGCCCTTGCTTGCAGGGTGGACTGGGTGCTAATGGTCCATCACCACCTCCATGAGTGCCCAGCACCCACTCCCATGTCTATGAGTCACTGCTCATAGGATGGATCATGGGTGTTGATGAATGTCAGGGGTATAGAAGACAACAATAGGGACAAGGGTGATGGGAACAAGATGATGACAATGATGGGGACAACAACAACAATGGAGATGACAACAATGGGGATGATGACAAAATTGAGCCTAACCAGTACAATGAGGCAGAGGGGACAATGAGACAATGGTGACAATGAGGGGATGATGACAACAGGGGCAACCAAGGGGGTAACAGGATCTGAAATTTAGACATCCACTCATATTTTTTTAATGGACCTTCCAGGAGCACCCCCCCTTCTCCTTCTATATGGTATGTTTTGATTACTAATATCAACAAAAAGAAAGTACAATGCAAATGTAGCCACTTCCCACCTGCATACTGTACAATAGCATGTCACATACATGCATACAAGTGGTGATTAGGAGCATCAATTCTGCTTGCCCACTATGCAAATCATACCCCTTGTTTTGGGCTGAAATTGTAACCCATGGATTTGTGGTGGAATGTCAAGACCCATCTCACCCGATCGGATTTCCAATAACTCCCAATTCTTTTCCAATTCTTTCCCGACCTTGTCAATTGGCATCCCGGCTGCAGCACCTTTCAGTCATCAGACAAGTTGTCATGTGCTTTAGTAATCATTTGTTTACTCACTTTATTCCTAATACAGTCTTACCAATCTGGTCACATGGACACTTACCAAGACCCATTAGTAAACTTCCATACTTTCCATTATTCTTCTGGCCTTCGACATTTAAGCGCCTGTAGCTTAGCCTTAGTCTCCAGTTTGCAAATTACTTGCAAATTACTTGTGAATTACTTGTAAATTGCTTGTATTACCTATCCTCTGCCTAATATCAACCCTTCATTCACCCTTGACTTATTCCTGAACTAAACCTTTAATCTCTGGACTCCTCTTGACTTTATTTATTCTATCATCACCCTCCATCTGGAAACCCACTGGACATCTGCACCCCACCACCTGAAATTGGACAACTGATGAGGAGAAGGGCACAACTTCTTATAAGTTGAAGCCAAGTCCTCTCTGGCCCCTTTCACCTGGCATGCTACAGCCCAGTGGATTCTGCCTGGAACCCCTGAACAGCTCCGACCACCTCCGACCAGGTCCAACTGGAAGTCTGGTGTATTTCTGACCAAGTTCTGACCTTGGTAGTAGCAATCTTGAACTTTGACATGGAACTGGTAAATGTGAGTAACAGGATTTGTGAGATCCAGTGTTGTCTGCTCACCCAAACTGTCTCACAACCAGGACCCTTGCACTTCATCATCCTGTGATACCACAGCCCCACATAGTGATTTTGCCCAGCTTTGCTCAAAAGCTGTGGCTTTTTGGCTTAGAGAATGGCAGGGGTAACCCTGGGGTATTCTGAGGCTACCCTTACCCCTACCCTCCAAAACCCCTTACTCCTTGAAAGGGTCAGGGTTTTGAGGGGTATGAGTAAGGGTATGGAGGGGTATAGAGGGTGCACAATACCCCCAGAGAAGTGCACCAGGGTATTGTCACAAGATGACTCAAATCACTTTTACTATGAATTTTTTCAAAAAAAAGAAGGTACAGGCAATTGTTGATTGGCCTGTGCCCACCTGTATCAAGGAGGGTTAAGCCTTCTTGGGACTCACAAATTATTATCATTGCTTTGTCCATAACTTTTCCAAAATTGCCTCACCCTTACAGAACCTTATGTGAAAAGGAGTAGTGTGGAGATGGGGAGAACAACAGCAGACAGCATTTGAAGAGTTGAAGAGGAAGTTTGTGGAAGAACCAATATTAGCCCCATAGATTTCACACATCCCACAAGTGGAATCAGATGCATCCCACTTTGCTACTGGAGCAGTATTATCAATGCTATGTGAAGATGACAAATGGCATCCTTGTGCATATTTGTCCCAAGGGTTGAATGATGTGGAAAGAAATTATGATGTGCATGACAAAGAGATGTTGGGAATAATATGAGCATTGGAAGCATGGAGACATTATTTGGAGGGATGTATGCATCAGATCGAAATCTGGACAGATCATCAAAATCTGCAGACTTCATGTCTGCTAAAAAGCTTAACCATCAGCAAGCACATTGGGCATTATTCCTATTGAGTTTTAATTTTCACCTTGTCCACAAAGTGGAAAGCTTGATGAGGAAAGTGTTAGGGTGACAGCCATGGTTCTGTTAGCTGGACTGTGTGGGCTCTCCTACAAGAAGGCAGCGGGGCGCACGCATGTGATGAGGGGTTTGATGGATTTGATGCGACAGGTTAAAAATAGAATAGTTGGCTGAAATAGGCTTTTCGCACCACAAATGTGGATGGAATACCTAAGAGAACTCAACTGAGGTCTCCTAGTATTTATTTTATGACTATATACTATGATACATATGTTGTGCTATGTTGCTATGGATACATGTGCACATGCACGTACATATTGATGTGTGTAAATAGAAAATTCCCATGCTGACAAATAGTGCATGTATATGCATTTGGTAGCATATTTTGGTGAAATAGAATAAAATAAAAATAGTATTATGTAATAGGCATGTTAGGAGACTGTTTCCTAACAGAAAGCAGATGCATTATCCAGACATACAGATCATAAAAGGGGGTTGGAGGAGGACAATAAAAATATTACCCTACTTAAACCTAAAAACTTTCATATTTGTGCTATGCCTCAAGGGCATCTATTGGTGGATAGCTCAGAGACAGAAATGTTGTCTAAAATTAGACAATGTTCAGAGATGGATGATGAAGTAGTGGAAGCTGTGAAAGCTTTGAGGGTGGATGTCTCAGGAGGGTGAGCATGCAGAGGAGAGATCTGAGAGTGGAAAAATGTGTTTACCTAAATATGCACCCCCACAAATATTTGATGGTACCATGGAAAACACAAAATCCTTTATCAGCTCTATAGTGTTATATATTCATGGGAGAAGGCCCAAATTTTGTATGACTGAGTCTCAAATTATGTTTGCTCTCTCATACATCCAGGGAGGAAAAGCACAGTTCTGGAGAAATGAAGCCATTAATCAAATTGCCATGGGATATAAATTGTTTGCAACCTTCAGGGAATTTTTGGAGAGATTGGAGGCACAGTTTGGAGACCCCAACCCAAAGGCAACAGCAAATGCAAAATTAAAAACCATGCACCAAGGTTCTCTGACTGCAGATGGATTTATTTTGCAGTTCAAAGCAGAAGCGTCACAAACCAATATGAGAGAAGCAGCATTGGTAGAATATTTGAAGGCAGGATTAAATCCCTCATTATTCAAGTCTATCTATCAACTACGTTCTATGCCGGAGAGGTTGGACAAGTGGTATAATTGGGCAATGCATCTTGATCAGCAATATCGACAGAAACAGGCAGAATCAAAATTGATGTATTGGAATGCCAGATTTGGAAAAGTCATCAGGAGGAAAGTCCGAGAAAGGAAGGACACCTTAAGTACAAACTCCGAGGGCATAGCCACTGGCCATGGCAGTGACACCTATTGTTAAGGAGTCAGCAGCATCGATGGATGCAATGGATGTTGATCAAGTATGGAGATGAGCTCCACTTAAATGTTTTAACTGTGGACAATTAGGGCATATGGCTCAAAATTGTAGGCAGAAAAGGAAGATTAGGGAAGCGACAATCAAGGAAGTAAAGTTGGAGGAAGATAAGCAGAAGAATTTTGTGGAAGAGTCCCAGTTCCCAGTGAAGGTTTCCCCATTGGTGACCCAGAATCAATATAATGTATTAGTATCTGAGGAAACCCAGAGTGAACCCAAAAGAGAAATTGAAGAGTATGACCATCATCATTTATCCAACAAAGAAAAATGCCCAGCCTTATTTCTGAAGACCCCTAAATTTTTTATTTGCTCAGCGCAGATAGAACCTGAAATCAGCTTGACAGTAGGATTGAAGACAGTGGACACACGTGCAGCAATAAATGTGGAGGCATTGCTTGACAGCGGTGCTAACCGGATTATTCATTAGTCAATCCCTAATTACTGGAAATGGTATTCACATGCATAAACTGCCACAACCTATAATGGTGTACAATATTGACAGTACGATCAATCATGGAGGAACTATTAAGGAGGAAGTGACGATGATATTGAAGCATCAGGATCATTAGGAATGAGCTGTATTTGAGGTGTGCAACCTTGGGAAAACCAATCTGATAATTGGATGTCCATGGTTACAAAAGCATAATCCAGAAATTGATTGGAAAACTGGGAAGGTACACGTGACTCATTGTCCTAAAGAATGTAATGTGTATGGGAGAAAAGTAAAAAAGAAGAAGAAGGAAAAGAAAGAGAAAGAACATCCGAGGAAGTATTCTGTTACAATGGAGGAAGTGGAGGATGAGGATATGCTAAACGGGGAAGTTCCAGTCATGACAAGTAAGGAAGAACAGAAACAAACCTTTAGGAAAATTCATGGAGGACAGTCATGGGATAAAAATGTAGAGAAAGTGGAGAAGCCAGTGGAGGAGTGGGTGCCAAAAGCCTACCATAAATATTTGTCAGTTTTTCAGAAGAAGGAATCAAAGCGTATGCCAGTGTAAAAGCCATGGCATCATGCTATTGAGATAAAGCTGGGATTTGTGCTGAAGAAGTCAAAAGTCTATCCATTATCTCCAAAGGAACAAGAAGAAGTGGATGCATTCCTTAATGAACAATTGCGCAAGGGATATATATGACCTTCGAAATCACTGCAGACATCACCAGTATTCTTTGTACCAAAAAAGGATCAGAGGAAGAGGATGTGTACAGACTATAGGTATTTGAATGAGTGGACAGTGAAGAATGCATACCCTTTGCCATTGATCTCAGAGATAATGACAAGGTGGGAAAGGCCAAGGTCTTTACAAAATTGGATTTATGCTGGGGGTACAACAATGTATGAATAAAGAAAGGAGATGAGTGGAAGGCAGCATTTACCATGTATCAAGGATCCTTCAAGCTGCTAATCATGTTTTTTGGAATGACCAATAGTACCCCAACTTTCCAAAATATGATGAACGACATTTTCAAGGACATGATAGACAAAGGCGTGGTGATAATATTCATTGATGACATCTTGATATTCATGGAGAATAAAGAAAATCATGAGGCAATAGTGCAGGAGGTGTTGAAGGGATTGGCAGAGAATGATTTATTTGTTAAACCAGAGAAGTGTGTATTTGGAGCAAGCGAGATCGAGTTCTTGGGATTAAAGATTGGTACTGATGAAATCAAGATGGATCCTATCAAGGTACAGGCAATTGTTGATTGGCCCATGCCTACCCATATCAAGGAAGTTCAGGCTTTCTTGGGACTCGCCAATTTTTATCATTGCTTTGTTCATAATTTTTCCAAAATTGCTGCACCATTATACAACTTTATGCAAAAGGGAGTAGTGTGGAGATGGGGAGAACAACAGCAGACAGCATTTGAGGAGTTGAAGAGTCAGTTTGTGGAAGAGCCAATATTGGTCCCAGTAGATTTCACACACCCCTTGCAAGTGGAATCAGATGCATCAGACTTTGCTACTGGAGCAGTATTATCAATGCTATGTGAAGATGACAAATGGCATCCTTGTGCATATTTGTCTTGAGGGTTGAATGATGTGGAGAGAAATTATGATGTGCATGATAAAGAGATGTTGGGAATAATATGAGCTTTAGAGGCATGGAGACATTATTTGGAGGGATGTATGCATCAGATCAAGATCTGGACAGACCATCAAAATCTGCAGTACTTCATGTCCACTAAAAAGCTTAACCATTGATGATACTCAACCCGGAAACCCAAACAAAACCTACTAAATGGCTTCGGATGGTAACACAGGCCAGAGGAAGGGTGCGAGGTGGTACTAAATATCACCGCTGAGACCAGAACGTAGTGTTTAGTGATGCGAAATGGTAAGGGCTGTGGCGAATAGTCTGTATAGGCATACGAAGATGTGCGAAATAGGTTCGAAAATGGTTCGAAGAGGTTCGAAGTCATGCGAAGTAGTCCGAAGAAGTTTGAATAAGTTTGAAAAGGTTCGAGGTATATCGAAGGGCGAGTTTAATGAATGTGAAGTGTTTGTCGAATGGCGATAGGCGATGGGCAATAAAACGGAGAGTGAATATGATAGTTTAGAAGAAGTTTGCGATATTTCACAGAACTTCATGATACGATGCGAGGTAAGACTCAAGAGAATTGCTCTTAAATCCAACTATAGTGGAGAGGGTAACTGGTTCCCCCCTTGTTCTAAGTAACTAGTACAAGTTTATATACATTTTTTGAAGAGATAGTACTGAAAAGAGAAGTAAAACATGTGTAAAACATGTGGCAATATATCATACAATGAGGACTTTGTAGATCAAAAATAAATGAGAAATGATAAATAATTGAAACATACGTGTCCCCATATGATAAAAGTACTTATCTTTCACTGTAATATATCATCGAAACATAAAATATGCTATTATTGCATCCTAAATCTCTTGTCATCTCTCCTCGTGTCCAGTAGTGCTTGATATGCGACGGAATAGTTTGTTCCAGATGTGCAGCATGTATCAAAAGTATTTTAACACAGCTATACGGTGGCCAATGTTGTTCGAAATTCTGCAAAGTCACTCGAAGTGTCGCAAAGTGGTTCAAAGTCATCCGAAATAGTGTGAAATAAGTCAAAAATAGTTCAAAGTCAATTTCGTAATGTTCATAGTGGTTCGGAGTGTGGAAGACGCTGGAGTTGGTGATGAGAAATTATTGGTGGCCTGGAATTTCAAAGTATGTGTTGAGGTATGTGGATGGGTGTGACACATGCATGAGGGGAAAGAAATTTCCAGAAAAGCCTGCTGCGAAATTAATGCTGAACCCTATACCTAAAGCACCATGGCGAGATATATCTGTGGACTTTATCACAGGATTACCTGAAGCTCAAGGATACAATGCAATATTTGTAGTATGTGACCGCTTCACAAAGGAAGTCCATATCATTCCTACTACTGCAGAAACCTCATCATTGGGCTTAGCATGCCTCTACCTAAATCAGGTATGGTGGTTACATGGATTACCTGATACAGTTATCTCTGATCATGGATCACAATTTGCTTCTGCATTTATGTGAGAGTTAAATAACATATTGGGGATTCAAACCAAATTATCTATGGCATATCACCCACAAACTGATGGGCAGACAGAGAGAATGAATCAGGAGTTGGAGCAGTACCTACACATGTTTGTCAAGCAGCAACAAACTGACTGGCCTGAATGGTTGGCAATTGCAGAATTTTCCCACAATAATAAATTCCATTCAGCTACTCACATGTCACCCTTCTTTGCTAATTATGGTAATCATCCCAGAATGGGAGTAGAACCTCGAAGGGAAGTCAAGGTACAATCAGTGGAGGACTTTGTGTCAAAAATGTGAAAGGTGCAGGAGGAAGCAGAGGCAGCATTGATGAAGGCACGTGATGATATGATGCAACATGCAGATCGTACTTGAGCTGTTTGCTCCAGAGTACAAAGTTGGTGACTTGGTATGGCTAAGTACCAAGGATCTGAATATTCCATGACCTTCAAGAAAGCTTATGGAGAAGCAAGTTGGCCCATATCTGATTTCTAAAATAATTTCACCCAATGCAGTAGTGTTAAAATTACTTCAATCATTCAAGATTGATCCTGAAATTAACATTTCCCATTTATGCCCTTACTGCCCACCCACTATTCCTGGTCAACAAACTACTCCACAGCCTCCAATAATGGTAGAAGGTGCTCTAGAATATATTGTGGAAGAAATTTTGGACTCTCGTCTTCAATGAAATAAATTGGAGTTCTTAATCAAGTGGAAGAACTATACTGACAAAAATAATTCATGGGAGCCAGAAGAGAATTGTAAGTGAGCACATAAAGCAATCGCCCAATTCTTTAAACATAATCCAAATGCTCTGCTG
The DNA here is from genome assembly GCA_029959215.1 of Tricholoma bakamatsutake. Taxonomy (NCBI): domain Eukaryota; kingdom Fungi; phylum Basidiomycota; class Agaricomycetes; order Agaricales; family Tricholomataceae; genus Tricholoma; species Tricholoma bakamatsutake. The sequence goes on from CP114860.1 coordinate 1,167,079, forward strand.
ATGATACTCAATCCAGAAACCCAAACAAAACCTACTAAATGGCTTTGGATAGTTTAACACGAGTCAGAGGAAGAGTGCGAGTTGGTACTAAATATCACTGCTGAGACCAAAATGTAATGTTTAGTAATGCAAAATGGTAAGGGCTGTGGCGAATAGTCTGTATAGGCATACAAAGGTGATCGAAATAGTTTGAAAGAGGTTCAAATATGTGCAAAGCAGTTCAAAAAAGGTTCAAAGAGGTTTAAAGTTGTGCGAAGTAATCCAAATAAGTTCGAATAAGTTCGAAAAGGTTCGAGGTAAGTTGAAGAGCAAGTTTAACGAATGTGAAGTGTTTGTCGAATGGCGATAGGCGATGGGCAATAAAACGAAGAGCGAATACAATAGTTTCGAAGAAGTTTGCGATATTTCACAGAACTTAGAGATACGACACAAACTAAGACTCAAGAGAAAAGCTCTTAAGTCAGACATTAAGTGTGAGGGTAACTTGTGCTGTTCCCCATTGCTATATTATGTTGTTACTCTAACTAATACAAGTCTATATACAATCTGAAGGAATAGTACTAAAAAGGAAATAATAACAATTGTAGAACATGAGGCAATGTGCACAGCAAATAAAGGTATTGTAAAACATGAAACAAAATGAAAGATAATAATAAGTAAAACATACATTCTCTCAATATAGTAAGAGCTCTTGTTCTATTGCTTTAATATATCAATGAAATGCAAAAATGCACTTATCGCATTCTAACTCTGTTGTAGTCTCTCCTTGTGTCCAGTAGTGCTCAATATGTGATGAATGGCTCACTCCGGTTGAGCAGCATGTATCGAAAGTGTTTTAAAACAACTATACAGTGGCCAATATCGTTCAAAATGCTGCGAAGTCATTCGAAGTGTCACGAAATAGTTCAAAGTCATTCAAAATAATGCAAAATAAATCAAAAATATTCAAAATTAATTTTATAACATTCAAAGTGATTCAGAGTGTGTGTCATGGTGTCTCGATGCGAGTGAGAATATTCTCCAGACCTTATAGCATGCAGTGGACCTATCACCGCATCGCATTGCTAGAATGGTATATGAGGGGATGAATTTCTGGCCTTACCAGAATTTCACAGAGGGGACAGATGCAATATTTTCTTGCCTGGAAGTCGAGGCATAAAAGGGGGGTAATGTTAGGAAATGTCTCCTAACATGCCTATTACATAATACTATTTTTATTTTATTTTATTTCACCAAAATATGCTACCAAATGCCTATATATGCATTATTTGTCAGCATGAAAATGTTCTATTTATACACATCAATATGTATGTGCATGTGCATGCACATCTATAACAACATACTACAATATATGTAACATAGTATATAACTCTAAAATAAATACTAGGAGACCTCAGTTGAGTTCTCTCATCCACAATAGTGGTGTGAAAAGCCTATTCAGCCAACTATTCTATTTTTAACCCCTCACATCAAAACCATCAAACTCCCCATCATGTGCGCGTGCCCCGCTGCCTTCTTGTAGGAGAGCCCACACAGTCCAGCTAGCAAATTAGTGTGTGTTGCCCTAACAGGTATGTGGATGGGTGTGATACATGCATGAGGGGGGAGAAATTTCTAGAAAAGCCTGCAGGGAAATTAATGCTGAACCCTATACCTAAAGCGCCATGATGAGATATATCTGTGGACTTTATCATGAAATTACCTAGAACAGAGAACAGAGCAACAGGGAACAGCACAAGTTTCCCTCTCACATATCATCAGATTTAAGAGCCATCCTCTTGAGTCATATCTTTGTCATATATCTAAGTTCTGTGAAATATCGCAAACTTCCTTGAAACTATCATATTCACTCCACGTTTCATTCCCCATTGCCTATTGCCATTCAACAAATACTTTACATTTGTTAAAATTGCTCTTTGGTATACCTTGAACCTCTTCAAACTTATTCAAACTTATTTGGACTATTTCACACAACTTTGAACCCCTTTGAACCTTTTTTGAACTCTTTTGCACATATTTGAACCTATTTCGACCTCTTTCAAATATCTTCATATGCCTTTACAGACTATTCGCAACACGATTTGTCCTTTCACATTACTAAACACAACGTTTTTGTCTCAGTGGTGATATTTAGTACCAACTTGCACCCTTTCTCTGACTCGTGTTATACCATCCAAAGCCATTTAATAAGTTTTGTTTGGGTTTCTGGGTCAAGTATCATCAGCGACTGCTTCACAAAGGAAGTCCATATCATTCCTACTACTGCAGAAACCTCATCATTGGGCTTGGTGTGCCTCTATCTAAATTAGGTATGGCAGTTACATGGATTATCTGATACAGTTATCTCCGATCACAGATCACAATTTGCTTCTGTGTTTATGCAAGAGTTAAATAACATATTGGGGATTAAAACCAAGTTATCTATGGCATATCACCCACAAACTGATGGGCAGACAGAGAGAATGAATCAGGAGTTGAAGCAGTACCTATGCATGTTTGTCAATCACTGACAAACCAACTGGCCTGAATGGTTGGCCATTGCAGAATTTTCTTACAATAATAAATTCCATTCAGCTACTCACATGTCACCCTTCTTTGCTAATTATGGTTATCATCCCAGAATGGGAGTAGAACCCTGAAGGGAAGTCAAGGTACAGTCAGTGGAGGACTTTGTATCAAAAATGCAAAAGGTGCAGAAGGAAGCAGAGGTGGCATTAATGAAAGCACGTGATGATATGATGCAACATGTGGATTGTTCTCAAGCTGTTGCTCCAGAGTACAAAGTTGGTGACTTGGTATGGCTAAGTACCAAGGATCTAAATATTCCATGACCTTCAAAAAAGCTTATGGAGAAGCAAGTTGGCCTATACGCAATTTCTAAAATAATTTCACCCAATGCAGTAGTGTTAAAATTACCTCAATCATTCAAAATTGATCCTAAAATTAACATTTCCCACTTATGCCCTTACTGCCCACCCACTATTCCTGGTCAACAAACTACTCCACAACCTTCAATAATGGTAAAAGATGCTCCAGAATATATAGTGGAAGAGGTTTTAAACTCACGTCTTCGACAAAATAAATTGGAGTTCTTAATCAAGTAGAAGAACTACACTGACAAAAATAACTCATGGGAACCTGAAGAGAATTGTAAGTGAGCATGTAATGCAATCACCCAATTCTTTAAACGTAATCCAAATGCTCCATGTCGCATTGCTAGAATGGTGTATGAGGGAATGAATTTCTGGCCTTACCAAAATTTCACAGAGGGGACAGATATGATATTTTCTTGCCTGGAAGTTGAGGCATAAAAGGGGGGTAATGTTAGGAAACAGTGTCCTAGCATGCCTATTACATAATAATATTTTATTTTTACTTTATTTCATTTTATTTTATTTTATTACATCAAAATATGCTACCAAATGCCTACAAATGCTATATTTGTCAGTGTAGGAATTTTATGTTTACATGCATCAATATGTATATGCACATCGGTAGCAACATAGTACAATATATGTAACATAGTATATAAATCTTAAATATATGCCTGGGTAACCTCAGTTGAGTTCTCTTAGGTATTTCATCCACATTTGTAGTGTGAAATATGCTACCAAATGCCTACAAATGCTATATTTGTCAGTGTAGGAATTTCATGTTTACATGCATCAATATGTATATGCACATCGGTAGCAACATAGTACAATATATGTAACATAGTATATAAATCTTAAATATATGCCTGGGTAACCTCAGTTGAGTTCTCTTAGGTATTTCATCCACATTTGTAGTGTGAAGCACCTTTTTCAGCCAACTCATCTATTTTTAACCTCTCGCATCAAAACCATCAAACATCCCATCATGTGTGTGCACCCTGCTGCCTTCTTGTAGGAGAGCCCACATGGTCTAGCTAGCAGATTAATGGGTGTTGCCCTAACAGGCAGGATGCATATGCATGATGGGGGAATTGATGGTTTTAATGTGAGGGGTTATTAATAGATGAGTTGGTTGGGAAAGGCATTTCACACCACAAGTGTAGGTGGAATACCTAAGAGAGCACAACTGGGGTTCCCTAGGTGTATATTTAGGGTTTATATACTATGTTACACATATTGTACAGTGTAATTACCAATGTGCTCATTGTTAGAAAATAGCCCCATTACTCAATTAGATTTTATTTAATTTAATTATGCTACCCTATGCCAAAGGATGCTACAATTTGTTAGCATGAGAACTTTATTTCACATGCATCAATATATACATGCATATATAAGCACATTGATGATAACATTGTACAATATGTGTAACATAGTATATAAACATTAAATATACACCTAGGGGACCCCAGTTGTGTTCTCTTAGGTATTCTATCCACACTTGTGGTGCGAAAAGCCTTTCTCAACCAACTCACCTATTAATAACCCCTTGCATCAAAACCATCAATTCCCCCATCAGGCATGCAGATCCTGCCCCCTTCTTATAGAGAGAACCCACATAGTCCAGCTAGCAGATAGTGGGTGTTGCCCTAACACTCATACATACATGTGTGTGAAATAAAATTTTTCATGCTATCAAAGTGTAGCATCTTTTGGCGTAATCATAATGTGACATAATAAAATAAAATAAAATTTTATTAGATAATGGGGCTTTTTACTAACAGAGGCCTGCTGCCAGATTATGAAAGAAAATGTAATGACATAGATACATGTTCCTTGCTGAAAGGAATTGGGTGATTGGTAATCAGATGTGGCAGGGTGAAACATGGGGTGAGACAATTGAGAGGGCACATGAATATCAGTTGTGTCCTTCTATTAGAGCAACACCAAATCCACTAAGGGACTCCCTACAAGAAGGCACAAGATGTTGATCATGTATGTGATTAGATAATGATGTCAGTGATGGGAGAGGTTATTCATAGGCTTTTCCACACACTATGCTGGTGGGAATCCTAAGAGAACACTTCTAGGGTGCCTCTTAGTGATATATTCACTTTATATGCTAAGTTACAATTGTGTTACACTATTTGAGGATAGGTAATATGATGGGCATGTACAGTTGCATATATATAGGACACATGAGAATTATAGTTCTCATGATAGTGTAATTGACCATAACTTGGTTTTATGGGCTCAAATAAATATGGAAAAATAAGGAAAAAATTATAGTAGGCAACTGTGCAATGTTTCCTAACAGTTGCCAATCTTGAGGGTTAAGGTGAGATTTTTGTTCTGAGAAGAGCTTGCATAAGTTAGCATGCATCTTGACAGAGTCATACTTTGCTTTCTTGCTTGCTTCCTCTCATGCTTTCTGCAGAATATTTTGAGATAGCACTTGATGCACCTCATGTCACTTTTTATTGACTTTTTAGCATCTTCACCCATCAGGCAGTGGAGTTATAAATGGGGAAGGTACAGGCCCGTAAATGGGCAGACTCAGGTCAGGTGCGTACTTATTGAAATACGCATTGTCCAACAAATTTACCCACCAACTTTCTGCAAAAAACACAGGCGGAGTTTGTATTTGTTTTTTTTTTGATTTCCGACAGATTTTGCTATCAATATGAGTATATGAGTTTGGCTGCATGCAATGGAAAGCACTTCTCTCCGATGTCTGATAACATTCCCCATCAACCCCTCCATCCCTCCGTCATCTCCCGCCTCCACCCAGAGTATGTCGCGTTCCACAACGAGGTAGTCCAGTACATCGTCCCTCCTCACACATTGCAGTGGGACCCCTCCTTCAGGAACAAACCCGCTGTACCTGGAGGCTCTGATCCCATCCCGGTCGGGAAAACACAGGACTTTGACCTTACTCATGCCAAGATCCGTACTTTCACGCCGGAGGGCGAGCCTCCCGCTGAGGGATGGCCTGTCTTTATCTATTTCCATGGAGGTAACCTTGCTGTCTTTTCACCCCAGTTATATACGATAATCACCACCTATCGCCTTGTTTACAGGCGGATGGACCTTTGGAAATATCAATGCCGAAGAATCGTTTTCCACCAATATATGCGTCAGTGCGTAATAATCGACCTCCTCTTCTTACTCACAAAAATCCTGATTGCCTGATTTTCCAGGAGTAAATTGTGTAGTGATTTCCGTCGATTATCGCTTGGCACCCGAACATCCTTACCCCGCGGCCATCGAAGATGCAATAGAATCACTCCACTGGGTCCTAAACAACGGCAAAGCCAAGCTCCACGTCAACTCCTCCAAGATCGCCTTAGGCGGATCATCCAGGCAAAAGTCTCTCAACCATCTCCTTATCTCGCATTGACAACCATGCTATTTCCAGCGGCGGCAACATCGCAGCCATCCTCTCTCTCAAAGCAGCCGAATCCAACCCCCCCATCCCCATCCTCCTCCAACTCCTGTTCGTACCCATAATCGACAACACCGCAACAGAATCCGACCTCTGGGCAGAAAAAATCCACGCCCCATGGCTTAGTCCCGCACGTATGAACTGGTTCAAGCATAACTACCTCCCAAACAAGGAAGACTGGACAAAGTGGGATGCGTCTCCGATTTTTGCGCCAAGGGAGTTAGTGAGAAAGGTGTCTAAGGCATGGATCGGTGTGTCGGAGATGGATATTTTGATGAAGGAGGGATTACAATATGGGGAGATGTTGAAGAGTGAGGGTGTAAAGGTTGAGATGGTGTTTTATGAGAAAGCGCCACATGCGGCTGTGGCTATGGATAGTGAGATCGTTTGCTTTCTTGTGTGTCGCTGGTGCTTGATATTGATTGTTTTTCGGTGTTTTCGAAAATTCTCAGAGTGGGTTTTATTTTTTTGTTTCATTGTTGACCGATGGGTGAGCTGACATCTGTTTCCTTACAGGGTTCTCGAAGTCGGTCGCCTAATGGTGTCGGACGCTGTTTCGGTTTTGGTGAGTGTGTTTGCAAACGCGGAATTGGGTGGGTGAGGATAACCAAATGGATTTTTTGTAATAACTTGAAATATGTACAATTGGCCACTGGCCCCGTGTGCTTGAATCAAATCACGATTTTTCTTGCAACGAAACGCTAGGGTCTTGATTGTCGACTGAGACATGACGAGCTTTCGATCATGGAATGCAAAATTATTTTCATCATCGACGGGCACTCACGGTATATCTCCAAAATTGATATGAGCTGTTCAGATTTTTGGTCATAGGATATCAATCAAGGTGAACGCTTTTTACCTCCTGAAAAAATTCTCTGCACTCCGGTGTCTATAGATTTATGATATACAAGTCTAATTCGAGAGCGTTGAGTATCACTGATCGATGAGGTGGTGCTGCACGTCATCCTGGCTTATCTTGTTCCAGGCTATAATTCCTTTCGTACCGACTGATTTCCCGCGGATAGATAGGCTCACCTACTAGTAAGTAGTTCAAGTTGTTCCGATGGGATGATGCTTGGCCATCTGCTAACGCATGATCTAGAAGTATATACTTAAATGGTATCGCTCCTACCTTGGATGCCTATTGCATGGCTACTACCCTTCCACCAGTAACCGACTTTTAGTTGTCAGTGCTCATGGAACGCCTCACTGAGCTCAAGTCGTGAGCAACAGGTTACAACTATATTCCAATCCTCGTCGTGACACTTGTAAGAATACAATGTGCAAATCGGCGTTAACCTGAAAGCACTCCCATTATTTTCCATAGGCTGCAATGTCTTTGAGTTGATTCAGGCACCCGAATCTGGCATATCATGTTGCCCACAGTGGGGGGGGGTAGCACCCACTAAAATTGTTTTGACAACAAGCTTTTGGAGGGTTAGGTCAGTTGTAGGGCACTCCAAGTGATACCTTGGGTCTTGTACGTTTACAATTATAAATCCTCTCATACTATCCCATTCTCATTTCCTTTCCTACTCGGATACCTTATTTTTTTTTTCATATACCTCCACTATGCCAGTGATGTAAGGCTCCAACCGTTTAGTAACCGTTTACACCTGACGAGCAGATTAAACAGAAATGGTTGGATAAACCTTTTATCCGTTTAATATACAGTATATACAGTAATAATATATGGTTACAAGAAACTATTTTTTTTCACCGTTATCACCGTGCTTTCGTCGCAGAACCTTCCTTGGCATCATCTCAAACAAACCACTACATATCCATACCTTTGTAAGAAGGGCCATCCTAATAGTGTTCTCCTTCAATGAGCTTCGTAGATCGCTACAGATGTGTCGGGATTTTGAGAAGACGCGTTCGACAGAGACACTGGTTGGACATGTATTACATAACAATCTACTACATATCTACTACATATGTTACGACCGTTTTGTGGGAGTGATGGCGAGCTAAATGGGGGAGTTTTTCGGCTGAGATCGGTGATTGATCGGCGATGATTGATGGGACGACGCGCACAACATATGGGACGACCGTTTTGTGGGAACAAAATGATGGGATTATCTAAAACAAGGTTTTTAAATGTGCCTCCGGCACACGTTGTTCACCGTGTTCATTGATTTTCTATGAGTAGTGGCACACATTGTTCACTGTGTTCATTGATTTTCTATGAGTAGTAGTTACATATGTACAATATATATTTTAATCTAATAACACTTCATCATATAATTTGTCAGCTCTGACTAATATAGCTGGGCTTCAAAATGTGGTCGTAGCATATGTAGAGGTGAGCTGCAGCTGAGTTTGAAGTGGAGTTTGAAACTTCGCAAGTGGGCTGAGTGTGGAGAGGAGTGTGAGGGGAGTGTGAGGGGTGGGGTGGGGTGTGAGGGGGTGTGAGGGGGTGGGCAAGAGGGGGATGGAGGAGAGGTATGAGGGGTGGGGAGGGGGTATGAGAAGGTGTAGAGGGGGGAGGGGGACATGGGAAAGTGAGAGGGGGATGAGGAGGGGGAAGGGGGAGGTGGAGAAGGAGGAGATGGAGATGGGTAAGGGGGAGATGGAGATGGGGAAGATGGGGATAGAGATGGGGGAGATGGGGGAGATGAGGAAGGGGGAGGGGGAGATGAGGAAGGGGGAGGGGGAGATGAGGAAGAGAGAGGTGGGGATGAGGGTGGGGATGGGTATGGGGATGGGAAAGAGAAAGGGAAAGGGAGAGATGGAGATGTAGAGAGATAGAGATTGGAATGGGGATAAACACCACAACCCCCTCACATTGACTTGGGGCCAAGGGTCCCAAGTCGACTGAAGAGTTGTGTACTACTGTATGTAAAAGTCAAATAAAGAGTTGTGTGACCACAAACCCCCAAACGTTGACTTTGGGCCTTTGGTCCAAAGGCAACTGAAGAGTTGAGTAACTGTAGTGGGATTAAGCATTGTGCTACATATACGTGAGCTGGCCCATGCCGGTGTCAGGCTGAGCGAGCAAAGCGAGCGAATGCCATGACAAAGGCATGGGTCATAAGCTCGTCTACTACATATGTTACGACCGTTTTGTGGGAGTGATGGCGAGCTAAATGGGGGAGTTTTTCGGCTGAGATCGGTGATTGATTGGTGATGATTGATGGGACGACGTGCACAACATATGGGACGACCGTTTTGTGGGAATGATGGGAGTGATGGTTGATGGGATTATCTAAAATTTGTCAGCGCTGTGCAACATTAGTCAGAAATGATCGAATTAGTCAGAGCTGACTAAGATTTGTCAGCTCTGACTAATATAACTGGGCTTCAAAATGTGGTCGTAGCATATGTAGAGGTGAGCTGCAGCTGAGTTTGAAGTGGAGTTTGAAACTTCGCAAGTGAGCTGAGTGTGGAGAGGAGTGTGAGGGGAGTGTGAGGGGTGGGGTGGGGTGTGAGGGGGTGTGAGGGGGTGGGCAAGAGGGGGATGGAGGAGAGGTATGAGGGGTGGGGAGGGGGTATGAGAGGGTGTAGAGGGGGGAGGGGGACATGGGAAAGTGAGAGGGGGATGGGGAGGGGGAAGGGGGAGGTGGAGATAGAGGAGATGGAGATGGGGGAGATGGGGATAAAGATGGGGGAGATGGGGAAGATGAGGAAGGGGGAGGGGGAGATGAGGAAGGGGGAGGGGGAGATGAGGAAGAGAGAGGTGGGGATGAGGGTGGGGATGGGTATGGGGATGGGAAAGAGAAAGGGAAAGGGAGAGATGGAGATGGAGAGAGATAGAGATTGGAATGGGGATAAACACCACAACCCCCCCACGTTGACTTGGGGCCAAGGGTCCCAAGTCAACTGAAGAGTTGTGTACTACTGTATGTAAAAGTCAAATAAAGAGTTGTGTGACCACAAACCCCCAAACGTTGACTTTGGGCCTTTGGTCCAAAGGCAACTGAAGAGTTGAGTAACTGTAGTGGGATTAAGCATTGTGTTACATATACGTGAGCTGGCCCATGCCGGTGTCAGGCTGAGCGAGCAAAGCGAGTGAATGCCATGACAAAGGCATGGGTCATAAGCTCGTCTACTACATATGTTACGACCGTTTTGTGGGAGTGATGGCAAGCTAAATGGGGGAGTTTTTCGGCTGAGATCGGTGATTGATCGGTGATGATTGATGGGATGACGTGCACAACATATGGGACGACCGTTTTGTGGGAATGATGGGAGTGATGGTTGATGGGATTATCTAAAATTTGTCAGCGCTGTGCAACATTAGTCAGAAATGATCGCATTAGTCAGAGCTGACTAAAATTTGTCAGCTCTGACTAATATAGCTGGGGTTCAAAATGTGGTCGTAGCATATGTAGAGGTGAGCTGCAGTTGAGTTTGAAGTGGAGTTTGAAACTTCGCAAGTGGGCTGAGTGTGGAGAGGAGTGTGAGGGGTGGGGTGTGAGGGGGTGTGAGGGGGTGTGAAGGGGTGTGAGGGGGTGTGAGGGGGTGTGAGGGGGTGTGAGGGGGTGTGAGGGGGTGTGAGGGGGTGTGAGGGGGTGTGAGGGGGTGTGAGGGGGTGTGAGGGGGTGTGAGGGGGTGTGAGGGGGTGGGCAAGAGGGGGATGGAGAATAGGTATGATGGGTGGGGAGGGGGAATGAGGGGGTGTAGAGGAGGGAGGTGGACATGGGAGAGTGAGAGGGGGATGGGGAGGGGGAAGGGGGAGGTGGAGAAGGGGGAGATGGAGATGGGGAAGGGGGAGATGGAGATGGGCGAGATGGGGGAGATGAGGAAGGGGGAGGGGGATATGAGGAAGGGGGAGAGGGAGATGAGGAAGAGAGAGGTGGGGATAGGGGTGGGGATGGGTATGGGGATGGGTATGGGTATGGGTATGGGGAAGAGAAAGGGAATGGAAGAGATGGAGATGGAGAGAGAGATAGAGATGGGGATGGGGATGGGGATAAACACCACAACCCCCCCACGTTGACTTGGGGCCAAGGGTCCCAAGTCAACTGAAGAGTTGTGTACTACTGTATCTAAAAGTCAAGGAAAGAGTTGTGTCACCACAAACCCCCAAACATTGACTTTGGGCTGAAGGTCCAAAGGCAACTGAAGAGTTGAGTAACTGTAGTGGGATTAAGCATTGTGTTACATATATGCGAGCTGGCCCATGCCGGTGTCAGGCTGAGCGAGCAAAGCGAGCGAACGCCATGACAAAGGCATGGGTCATAAGCTCGTCTACTACATATGTTACGACCATTTTGTGGGAGTGATGGCGAGCTAAATGGGGAAGTTTTTTGGCTATGATCGGTGATGATTGATGGGACGACGTGCACAACATATGGGATGTGCACAACATATGGGACGACCATTTTGTGGGAATAATGGGAGTGATGGTTGATGGGATTAGCTAAAATTTGTCAGGCTTGGTCAGAGCTGTGCAAAATGTGTCAGCCTTTGTCAGAGCTGTGCAAAATTTGTCAGAAATGATCGCATTAGTCAGAGCTGACTAAAATTTGTGAGCTCTGACAAATACCACTGGGTTTGAAATGCGGTCATCCCATATGTAATAGTACCGGTCAGTAACAAGTCAATACAAATTTGTAGTGAGATCAGTAACAAGTCAATACAAATTTGTGATTTGTAACGAAGTGTGTAACATGACAATACAAATTTGTAATAACAGGTCAATACAAATTTGTAACGAGGTCAGTAAAAAGTCTGAAGTCAGTAACAGGTCAATTCAAATTTAATGAAGTAATAACATGTCAATATAAATATGTAATGAGGTCAGTAACAAGTCAAATACCAAAAAGGGAGATTTGGGTGCATAAAATTTCGGTTGCGATATAGTGGACACCTACTTTCATGCCTCTTCTGGAACACACACAACACAACCAAACAGCTGACAATTCCTTATATGTGGAGAGAGAGTGCACGACAATCAGTTGAGTACCTCTCTTCACACAACATTTGGGGCTATAATAGTGATACTATTGCAATTGCTATCTATTATCAAATAGCAAAATTGGGATTGTCATTACATAAGTGTTGGAATTGGCTATTGAAACTTGAAAAAGTTGAATTACAGTGAGTGTTGTGACAACTGGCTGTTAAAGGAAGTTGTTGCTGACCTTACTTCAGCTGTGCTGGATTGTTGGCTATTGGATCAAATTATTATTGGGCTTTACCATTACTAAACATGTGAGTGGTGTTGGCATATGTTGCAATAATAATGGCTGATTAGAGTGTTTGCAGGAATGAAAGTAGACCTTCTACACCAGAAGTGGAAAGGGCTAGAATTAGAGATGCAGATCATTTGGAAAGGTTGCAGATGACCAATCCTGATGAGAGGAGAAGCAGAGTCAGAGTGACTGCCCCTGCTGAGGGAATTGTTCCACTGAACTATGGAGCTGCATTGGCAGCTCAGATACCACAGGTGCAGATGCCTGCTAATTGGGATGCTCCAAGGCAGTTTGAATTGCCTGTTGTACCTCCTGCTCCTGTATTACATAGGAGAGGGGCTCCTGTGATGCCATCTGGACCTGTTTTGGCAAACAATAGACCAGGGGCAAATATGGCTGCTACTATACCACAGGTTCAACTGCCAGCAGGATGGAATGCACCTTTGGCCAATCCTATTCCTGTGGTTCCACCTGCACCTCAAGTACAAACAAGAAGGGGGAGAGGGAGAGGGAGAGGGAGAGGGAGGGGACTGGGACCATTGCATGATATTTCAGGTGGTCATGCAGATCCTGCACTCAATAATCTGCATAGGGGACATATTGCATTGAGGGAAAGAACTGCAGATTATGATGCACATCTTCAGGAGTTACAACAATCTGAGGCAGCTAAGGAGTATCAGCATCAGCAGGAATTATTACACAAAGTGGCTGAGGAAAGGAGAAGTGCTGAGACTATTGCTGCTAGGGAGAGGATATCACAGCAAGTGGCTGAAATGAGTGGGCAGTATAATCTGCAATTGCAGGAGGTGATTGAACAGCAGCAAGCTGCTGAAGTGGAAGCAGCTAGGTGGCATAATTGGCAATTGCAGCAGCTGGCTGAACAAGAGCAGCACAGGCAAGCTGCTGCAGCTGAGGAGTATGCACAAAGACAAGCTGCTGAAGCTGAAGCAGCTAGGCAGCTAGGCAGCATACCTGGCGATTGCAGCAGCTGGCTGAACAGGAAAGGAACAGGCAAGCTGCTGAAGCTGAAGCAGCCAATCAACAATTGCATGAGCTGGCTGAACAGGAGCTGGAGAGGGAGGCTGCTGCCCAGCAAGCTGCTTTAGCTGCTGAGCCACGATATCATGACCCACCCAGACATATTAATATAGAGGCTGCATTGCAAGAACGTAACAGGCACGATCAGGAATGGGCTCTCAGGATGCATCAGATGTGGAGAAATGAACAGCTTGCAGATGAGCAGGCACAGATGGATGAGGCTGAGGAGCTACAACGTCTATCCATTGCAGACAGGAACTTGCATCAACGAATGATGAGGTTGGATCAATTAGCAAACAATATGTCTGGAGATCGGATTGATCAATATCGAGCTCAAGTGGATGCACAAGCGGAACAAATTCAGATGGATAGAGAAATGGCTGCATTGTTGGCTGCTGAGTATGAAGAACAGAGGAATAATGAGATTGCTTTGAGGAGGGAAATGGAGAATGAGGAATCTGATGATGATGATGGGAGCCAGTCTTCTTTGCAATTTCCACCTTCTCCCCTGCCATCAGATTATTACGATGGATTTGGAAGAGTGACTGCTTTACAATTTCCACCATCTCCTATGCCATCAGATTATTATGATGAGTTTGGAAGGGTATCTCCTCTACAATTTCCATCTTCTCCTCCACAATCTTCATCACCACTGCTGCCTGATCCAATATTCCATGTTCCATCATTGCCACCATCTCCTACCCAATCTCCTTCACTTCTGCCACCTGCTTCATTCCTGAATCCTCCAATGTTGCCACCTTTGCCTCCACCTATGCCTGTCCCTCTACCTCCACATCAACCTGCAAGGCCATTACCACTCAGTCGTGCACCTTATCAGGAGCCAATTCCCAGACATTCACTTGGACCCATGAATGTGGAGTGTCCACACTGCCATGCCTTGCATTTTGATTGTGAAAAACTGTCCAGGTCTACCAGAGCTGTGCCAAAGTTTGGAAGTTGCTGCTTGCAGGGACAAATTCGTCTGCCATCTTTCCGACCTGCTCCTGCCACATTGCGAGATCTGTTGTGTGGCAAAAGTCCTCTTTCCAAAGAATTTAAAACAAACATCCGACAATACAATGCTGCATTTGCATTCACTTCCTTGGGTGTCAAAGTGGACCATTCTGTCACAGGTACATCAGGTGTATACAGCTTTCGTATTCATGGTGATCTTCATCATCTTTCTGGAGCACTTCTCCCACCTCCTGGACGGCCTGCAGCCTATGCACAGCTCTATATTCATGATCCTATCGCACAGCTCAATATTCATGAGCGGCGAAACAATAATCTCAACTCAGTTATCATGACAGACCTGCAGGCCATGCTGAATAACACCCATCCTTATGTGCCTTTATTCAAGCAGGCATTCCAGATCATGAGGGAAAAGCCTCCGGAAGAGCAGGACAATGTCTCCATATGGCTGCGATCAGATAGAACCCAGGATTTACGTCGCTATAATCTTCCTACAGCCAATGATGAAGTGGCAGCTATTATTCCAGGTGATGGCTCTGAGGAATGGTCTAGTCACAGAGATATTGTTCTCAGGCTGAGAGGGGGAGGGCTTAGGCGTATCAGCCAGTTGCATCCATCCTATTCAACTCTGCACTATGTCTTGCTCTTTCCTCATGGTGAAGATGGATGGCATCCAGATATACCTGCACACCAAGGTGCATATGGAGCCAGAAGAGTTCCCAATGTCAGTCAGAGATGCTACCATGCTTATCAGTTGCACCCAAGGCCAGGAGAGCAGCCACCATTGTTTTGGGGTGGAAATCTTTTGCAGCAGTATGTTGTAGATGCTTGGGCATCTATTGAACAGAATATGTTAAACTGGGTCCGACATCACCAGAAGGAGCTTAGGGCTGATGTGTATGCTGGATTGAGAGATGCTGCCATGGGTGACCAGGATGAAAATATTAATCTAGAGGATCATGGGAGTCGCATCATTCTTCCATCAACCCATATAGGCAGTGAAAGGCAAATGAATCAGCTTTTCCAGGATTCCATGGCCATTTGTCGCTTTTTCGGCAAGCCAGATCTCTTTCTCACCATGACTGCCAATCCACAGTGGCCAGAAATCCAGGAAGCTCTGTTGCGGGAGGAATCACCCAATCCACATTTTAGCACCCATGGAAAAAAGCAGGAAGCTTATGACAGGCCAGACATTGTTGCACGTGTCTTTGAACAGAAAAAGAATGCATTGATCAAGGATGTCAAGGATGGTGTGTTGGGTAAAGTGGTGGCACACATCCATACCATCGAGTTTCAAAAGAGAGGCCTTCCACATATGCACCTCCTTATATTTCTCGATCCAGCCGACAAAATCCGTGATGCACATGATGTTGATTCCATTGTGTCTGCTCAGATTCCTGACCCTGTCACACAGCCAATGCTCTATCACACTATAACTACCTGCATGCTTCATGGTCCTTGCGGTCATGACAAACCCAAGGTTTCATGCATGGTTGACAATAGGTGCAGCAAGAGGTATCCCAAGCAGTTCAGAGACCAAACTTCCTTTATTGCAAAGAAAGCTGCTGGCACATGAATGAATTTGGAATGCATGCAGAGTCTCCTCATGTTTATCGTCTGCCTGTCCATCTGGAGGACCAACAAACAGTCTACTTCAATGCAGAAGACAATATTGATGAGGTTTTGGAGAGGCCTGCTGCCAAGACCACACGTCTCACTGCTTGGTTTGAAGCCAACAGAACATATGAAGCAGCACGTACTGTCACCTACCAGAACTTTCCTCAAGCATGGGTCTACAATCCAACCAAGAAGCAGTGGAACCCAAGAAGGCGTGGCGAGCCTGCCATTGGCAGAATGTACTTTGCTTCTCCTGCCCAGGGGGAAAGGTTCTACCTCAGGCTCCTTCTTACTGTTGTCACAGGGGCAACATCATTCCAGCACTTGCGCACTGTCAATGGTGTCATCCATAATACATTCAAGCGGGCCTGTGTTGCATTGGGTCTTTTGCAGGATGACCAGGAATGGGTCCAGTGTCTTACAGAGGCATCACAAATGCAGCTCGGTTCCTCTCTCAGATTGCTCTTTGCCACCATTCTTCTTCATTGCAATCCAACATCACCTGACATCCTCTGGAACCAGTTCAAACATCACATTTGTGATGACCTCAGAGTCAAGCTTCTTTCCATCTATCCAAATACAGACTTTACAGATGATCAAGTCTACATGTATGGCTTGCATCTCATCAATCAGATCCTTATCAGATCAGGCAAACAACTTTCTGATTATCCAGAGATGCCCATCATTGAAGGAAATTGGCACATTGATGTTCCTGCCAATAGACTGTTGCAGGAACAGAGGGATTACAATGTTGAAGAGTTGGCCATCACTGTCACTCACAATCTCCAGCTTTTCAATCACAGGCAGCGACAGGTTTTTGATGTTGCAATGGATTCTGTCAACAATAACAAGGGAAAGCTCATGATCTTGCATAGTGCTGGAGGTTGTGGAAAGACCTTTGTCTGCAACACCATCACAGCTGCTGTTCGTGCTCAAGGAAAAATCGCTCTCTGTGTGGCATCATCTGGAATCGCTGCATTGCTTCTAGAAGGGGGTCGCACAGCACATTCCATGTTCAAAATCCCAATCGAAATCGATGACACCTCTACATGCAGAATACTTCGAGGTTCAGATTTGCACCAGGTTCTTGATCAAACTTCTATCATCATCTGGGATGAAGTTCCTATGCAGCACAAATATGCCACAGATGCAGTAGACCGCACTTTGCGTGATCTCAAGAAGAAGAATGTTCCATTTGGTGGAATCACTGTTTTGTTTGGAGGTGACTTTAGACAGACCCTACCTGTTATTCCTAGGGGCACTAGAGAACAGATCATAGCTTCATCCATCAAAAGGAGCACTCTCTGGCAACGCATTACTGTCTATCACTTGACCGAGAATATGCGACTCGACAGAACTCCAGAGAACACTGCACATGCTGCCTGGCTCTTGCACATCGGTGCAGGCACAACAGTCGATGCTGCAGACACTATACAGATTCCACACAATATGCTCTGCCATGGAAATACCATGGATCACCTTATCAACTCCACATATCCAGGCATAGAGCAGGGAAACAAGCCAGATCAGTACTATTTGGATAGGACCATTCTCTCCTGCACAAATGACAATGTCGATGTCATCAACTCTCTTCTTCTTGCCAGATTTCCTGGACCAGAGCATGTCTTCAACAGTGCTGATACAGTTTCATTTAGAGAGCAGGAGTTAAACAACTACCAGCCATATCCTGCAGAGTATCTAAACTCTATCAAAGCAAGTGGCCTTCCTCTTTCCAGGCTGGCACTTAAGATAGGCTGTCCTCTCATGCTTCTACGCAATCTGGATGTCACCATGGGTCTTTGCAATGGAACTCGACTTATCCTTCTTGAAGCCAGACCACATGTATTGAAGTGTAGGATCATCAGTGGAGATGCACAGTTTGCAGGAAATATCGTTTTCATTCCTCGGATCACATTGGAGCCTTCAGCAGAGACCTTGCCATTACCACTTCATCGACATCAATTTCCAGTTCGCTTGGCATTTGCCATGACTATCAACAAGTCACAAGGCCAATCAGTATCCCAGGTTGGATTGGACTTGCAGACACCAGTGTTCTCACATGGGCAGCTATATGTGGCACTATCAAGGTGTACATCTGGAGAAAGAATCAAGGTGCTGTTGAATGAAAACAATGCAAATAACAGAACTGCCAATGTGGCATACAAGGAAGTGTTGAATGGAGTTGTTTAGCAAAGGTGAGTAACTTGAGAGATTATTTACAGGAATTGGAAACTAATATAGATATCAACATAGACTTGGATTTAGAATTAGAATTAGAATTAGAATTAGAATTAGATTTGGATTGTACTGGGATTAAATCAAATGGTTGAAAGATTTATTGTGAGAAAACTTTAGGGCAGGTTAGTAAACCTTGGGGTGTATTCAATAACAAGTCAATAAAAGTTTGTAATAATGTCAATAACAGATCAATACAAGTTTCTAATGATGTCAATAACAAGTCAATAACAAGTGAATACAAATTTGTAATAAAGTCAATAACAAGTCAATAAAAGTTTGTAATGATATTAGCAACAAGTTTGTAGTAAAGTCAATATAACAAGTCAATACAACTTTGTAATAATGTCAATAATACCTTAATACAAGTCAATACCAAGTCAATCAAGAAGATCAAAAGAATCTCTCTTTAAAGATGAGGAAGAAATAAAAGCAGGGCGAGTTCAGTTCAAAATGGACATGGTTTTGTATAAAAAGAGTGTCTGGAGTAGCTGAAAGCAAAGGCTCTTTGAAGATGAGGAAGGAATAAAAGCAGGGCGAGTTCAGTTCAAAATGGACATGGTTTTGTATAACGAGGAAGGAATAAAAACAGGGCGAGTTCGGTTCAAAATGGACATGGTTTTGTATAAAAAGAGTGTCTGGAGCAGCTTAAAGCAAAGGAGTGTAATTCATTACATATGCTATGACCATTTTGGTCATTGAGTAACTGTAGTGGGATTAAGCATTGTGTTACATATACGCGAGCTGGCCCATGCCGGTGTCAGGCTGAGCGAGCAAAGCGAGCGAATGCCATGACAAAGGCATGGGTCATAAGCTCGTCTACTACATATGTTACGACCGTTTTGTGGGAGTGATGGCGAGCTAAATGGGGGAGTTTTTCGGCTGAGATCGGTGATTGATCGGTGATGATTGATGGGACGACGCGCACAACATATGGGACGACCGTTTTGTGGGAACAAAATGATGGGATTATCTAAAATTTGTCAGAGCTGTGCAAAATTTGTCAGAGCTGTGCAAAATTGGTCAGCGCTGTGCAAGATGAGTCAGAAATGATTGCATTAGTCAGAGCTGACTAAAATTTGTCAGCTCTGACTAATATAGCTGGGCTTCAAAATGTGGTCATAGCATATGTAGAGGTGAGCTGCAGCTGAGTTTGAAGTGGAGTTTGAAACTTCGCAAGTGGGCTGAGTGTGGAGAGGAGTGTGAGGGGAGTGTGAGGGGTGGGGTGAGGTGTGAGGGGGTGTGAGGGGGTGGGCAAGAGGGGGATGGAGGAGAGGTATGAGGGGTGGGGAGGGGGAATGAGGGGGTGTAGAGGGGGGAGGTGGACATGGGAGAGTGAGAGGGGGATGGGGATGGGGAAGGGGGAGATGGAGATGGAGAAGATGGAGATGGGTAAGGGGGAGATGGAGATGGGGGAGATGGGGATAGAGATGGGGGAGATGGGGGAGATGAGGAAGGGGGAGGGGGAGATGAGGAAGGGGGAGGGGGAGATGAGGAAGAGAGAGGTGGGGATGAGGGTGGGAATGGGTATGGGGATGGGAAAGAGAAAGGGAAAGGGAGAGATGGAGATGGAGAGAGAGATAGAGATTAGAATGGGGATAAACACCACAACTCCCCCACGTTGACTTGGGGCCAAGGGTCCCAAGTCAACTGAAGAGTTGTGTACTACTGTATCTAAAAGTCAAATAAAGAGTTGTGTGACCACAAACCCCCAAACGTTGACTTTGGGCCTTTGGTCCAAAGGCAACTGAAGAGTTGAGTAACTGTAGTGGGATTAAGCATTGTATTACATATATGCGAGCTGGCCCATGCCGGTGTCAGGCTGAGCGAGCAAAGCGAGCGAACGCCATTGTGTACTACTGTATCTAAAAGTCAAGGAAAGAGTTGTGTCACCACAAACCCCCAAACGTTGACTTTGGGCCAAAGGTCCAAAGGCAACTTAAGAGTTGAGTAACTGTAGTGGGATTAAGCATTGTGTTACATATATGCGAGCTGGCCCATGCCGGTGTCAGGCTGAGCGAGCAAAGCGAGCGAATGCCATGACAAAGGCATGGGTCATAAGCTCGTCTATTACATATGCTATGACGATTTTTGTGGGAGTGATGGCATGATGGGATCAGGGCTAAAAATAGGTGATGTGCTGCATAACATAGGCTACAGTCGTTTTGTGGGAATGATGGGACTGATGGTTGATGTGATTATCTAAAATTTGTCAGGCTTGGTCAGAAATGATGGCATTAGTCAGAGCTGACTAAAATTTGTCAGCTCTGACTAATATAGCTGGGCTTCAAAATGTGGTCGTAGCATATGTAGAGGTGAGCTGCAGCTGAGTTTGAAGTGGAGTTTGAAACTTCGCAAGTGAGCTGAGTGTGGAGAGGAGTGTGAGGAGAGTGTGAGGGGTGGGGTGGGGTGTGAGGGGGTGTGAGGGGGTGGGCAAGAGGGGGGTGGAGAATAGGTATGATGGGTGGGGAGGGGGGATGAGGAGGTGTAGAGGGGGGAGGTGGACATGGGAGAGTGAGAGGGGGAAGGGGAGGGGGAAGGGGGAGGTGGAGAAGGGGGAGATGGAGATGGGGAAGGGGGAGATGGAGATGGGGGAGATGGGGATAGAGATGGGGGAGATGGGGGAGATGAGGAAGGGAGAGGGGGATATGAGGAAGGGGGAGAGGGAGATGAGGAAGAGAGAGGTGGGGATAGGGGTGGGGATGGGGATGGGGATGGGTATGGGTATGGGGAAGGGAAAGGGAAAGGGAGAGATGGAGATGGAGAGAGAGATAGAGATGGGGATGGGGATGGGGATAAACACCACAACCCCCCCACGTTGACTTGGGGCCAAGGGTCCCAAGTCAACTGAAGAGTTGTGTACTACTGTATCTAAAAGTCAACTAACCACCAGTTGTGTAACCATGAACCCCCAAACGTTGACTTTGGGCCAAAGGTCCAAAGGCAACTGAAGAGTTGAGTAACTGTAGTGGGATTAAGCATTGTGTTACGTATATGCGAGCTGGCCCATGCCAGTGTCAGGCTGAGCGAGCAAGGCGAGCGAATGCCATGACAAAGGCATGGGTCATAAGCTCGTCTATACATAAGCACCATCACATATCACTGACATTCCTTACTAATCATATACTTACAAAGCATTACATAGCAGTACTTGTAGTATATTATGGAACATTCTAGTACATAGTCCCTACAGTATATAAGTCCTGTAGAATACACTCATTAATGTTAAGTTTCTACCAATCTTCCACATACTGCGCTCTGTTAGGTTATGGGCCCTGCAGAGTTCTAATCCTCATTACATAATCAAGATTTGCCATCGACTCACTGCAAAGCTTCCATTGCCACTACGCTATGGTGTCGTGAACAGATTCTGTCTTGCATTATATTGCTGACAAATTTCTTGATTCCTAAACAGAT
The DNA here is from genome assembly GCA_029959215.1 of Tricholoma bakamatsutake. NCBI lineage: Eukaryota > Fungi > Basidiomycota > Agaricomycetes > Agaricales > Tricholomataceae > Tricholoma > Tricholoma bakamatsutake. The sequence continues at coordinate 1,188,816 of CP114860.1, forward strand.
CTATTGTACTGCCTAAAGAGTCTGACACCGCTATAGGCTACGGGAAATGTTGAGTCCGTCCCTGCCAAGGTAGTCATAAAGTCTTGGTTTACCGATCTTAGGAGAGGAACCAGGAGTGCTTCCAAAAGACTGAGAAGGTTGAGGTTTAAAGCATACTCGAGCAAGTGGTAGTGCAAAGAATCTCTTGGGACACCTTTGCAAACAGATTTCCCACCTCTGATTGTTAAAATCAGGCATCTGACAAACAACCTGAGTATACTGGAACTTGACCTAGCCTACTGAGTGCAAGTGATACGAGGGTACGGCCTACGGCTTGCACAAAGGAAAGTGAACGTCACTTAGTAGAAGTCTTAACATCCAGAGTTGAGTCACTTAAAGGCAAACTCACACAAATCATCACACCTTGGTATTAACTCTCAATCTTATGAGCAATATGGATCCCACTAAAGTATCTTTATCTGTTATCCCTATCTTTGATGGCACAAATTATCCTGCCTGGTCAAATGCCATGCGTGGAGTCTTTCGTCTTTCTGGGTTGTGGAACATTGTAGAAGGAAACAAAAGCCCTCCTGAGCCTACTCCTAGACCAACTGATACTGATGGTCTGAATGCTTGGGAAGAAAAGAATAACAAGGCATTGGGCTACTTGGCTGTTTATATCAAACCATCATTACATCACCTTGTTGGCAATACAATAAATGCTGCAGATGCTTGGAAATCCATCAAAGAACAGTATGGCACTCCTGGGGGAGTAGGTGCATTTGTCTACTTTCAACAGCTGTTTCATACAGAGTTCACTGATACCAAACCACTGCACCCTCAAATTGCCGACTTGGAATCAGCCAGAGAGTGAACTGTAAATGCTGGTATTGAAGTAACAGACCAGTTCATGAGCCTTCTTATCTTGTGCTCTCTACCCAAGTCCTATGGGAATATATCCTCCACTATTCTTGCCACAACCAAAGAACTGAGCAAGATCAAACCATCTGATGTCATCCCCAAAATAGTTGAGGAAGAATCTCGTCATAATGCCACTAATAATGCTGCTGAAATCAGTCGCATTAGTAACACCAAAAAAGTATCACAGAAATGTGAGAAATGTGGTTGCACTAATCATACGACTGAGAATCATTGGCCAGATGGCAAGATACCCAAGGGCTACAAAAAGAATAAAGGGAAATTCTTTGGACAATAAGGCAAATGTTAATTCATTAAAAATCATAGAAGTCCCAGATGTATCCAATATCACTACTTCTGGAAATGACATTTCTTTTTCTTTGTATGCCTTGTCTGAGAAGGACACTGAGTGGATGATAGATTCAGGATGCACACAACACTGTACAAACAACAAGTCTGATTTCATATCTTACCATGACTTTCCTATACCAGGCAAAGCCAAACTGGCAGGGAAAGACCACTTTATCAAAATAATGGGACATGGTAAAATGGTCATAAGACATGTAAATTCAGATGGCAAAGTTGTAAATCTGACTTTGCAAAATGTGTTCTATGTGCCTGAATCTACAGGAAGATATTTCTCACCTGGAATCACTCTTAAGAAAGGGTGCATCATGCACAGCACCTCTACTGAGACATCAATACTGGACAATACTGGAAGAAAACTCCTTAGTGGTTATCCTGATCCAAATATGATATTCTGGATTAGTGCAGAAGTCATTAAACCAACCAAAAAGGAGAACATTCAAAGAGACATAACTATATTGACTCAAACTAGTGGTGACTATGAACTTTGGCACAAGCACTTTGGTCATGCAGGTGAAAGAGTTATTTAGAATTTGCCCAAACATGTTAAAGGCATACCTTCTGAAATCAAACTGCCTAATAAATCAAAACCCTGTGATGGCTGTGCATTTGGAAAGCAGAAGCGTTTACCATTCCCACCTTCTACTTCACATGCTAAAGAACCATTGAATCTTGTTCATTCAGACCTCGTTGAAATGCCTGAACTATCCATTGATAGGTACAAATGGACTTGCACATTCCTTGATGACAACTCTTCATATGGATGCATGTACTATCTCAAACACAAAAGTGATGCCTTAACTGCCCTTAAACATTACAAAGCTTGGGCTGAAAATACTCTAGGCAAAACTATTAAATGCATACGTATGGATAGAGGAGGGGAATTTACAAGCAAGGAATTTGTTGCATTTCTGAATGAACATGGTATAGAATACCAGTACTCTATGCCAAGGTCACCACAACAGAATGGAAGAGCGGAGAGATGGCAACAGACAACAGTCAATAAAGCAGAATCCATGCGTCATGATGCTGGGTTATCAACAGGCTTTTAGAAACTAGCTGTTGAAGCTGCAGTGCACATCTACAATCGCTCACCATTAAAGAGAGTCAATTGGAAGACCCCAATAGAATTGTGGTCACATGAAATTCCAGATGTCTCTTACTTCCAAGTATTTGGGTGCAAAGCACTAGTCCATGTGCATAAAGACCAAAGATCTAAACTTGAGCCTAAGGCCAAGATTATGATTTTTGTTGGCTATGAACCAGGTTCTAAGGGTTACCAGTTCTGGGATAAAGATAGCCATACCATCATCTTGTCCCGTGATGTGACATTTGATGAGTTGTCCTTTCCCAACAGAAGCCAAGAAACACCTGCTCCTTTACCTGCCCCAACCCCACCTGAGTTGGAGCTAGTCATTCCACCAGATAGCACTGTTGTTGAACCTAGACCTGATAATCCTCCACCAGATCCACCAGTATTAACACCACCAACACCACCTGAAATCATACCAGCACATCAACCTCCTACTAGACCTCATTGTACTACTGCTGGAAGAAATCCTAGACATGCAGAAAACTCTGTATATGGAGATCGTAAACCAGCAGAAATAGTGAGAGACACAAGTCGCCAGGGGGAGTATAATCCTTCAGGTACCATAAATGGTGTTGATAGCAAGCCTTATACAGTTCCTGAAATTCTCTTGCATATGTTCCAAGATGCACCCCAAAATTACAAGGATGCTATTGCAGACCCTGAAGAATACCTATGGAAACAAGCAATGCAAGAAGAATATGATGGGCTGATTGAGAAAGGCACCTGGGAATTGGTGGACATTCCCAAAGATAGAAAAGTAATCAAGTGTCGCTGGACGTTTGTCAGAAAGTTGGATGGACATTACAAAGCATGCTTAGTTGCTAAGGGATTTACACAGGTCCATGGTATTGACTATGATGAAACCTTTAGCCCAGTAGCCAGGTTTGAATCCATCAGATTCCTTCTCAGCCACGCAGCCTTGGAGAATTGGAAAATTGAGGCTATGGATGTAAAATTAGCATTCCTAAATGGCGAGCTTGAAGAAGAAATTTACATGGAACAACCTGAAGGATTCACAGTTGCAGGACAGGAAAGCAAAGTCTGCCGCCTTAAAAAGGCACTGTATGGCTTGAAACAGGCATCACGAACCTGGTTTAAGACCTTCAGTAAGACTTTAAAGGATTTAGGCTTCAGTCAGATTAAATCTGATGCAGGTATATATGTCTATCGCCAACACAAAGGGGAACACAAAATTATCATTATTGTTTATGTTGATGACCTACTATTGATGGGTCCAAATCTTGCCAAAATCCAAGAAGTTAAAGATCTCCTTAGGAAGACATACCAGATGAAAGATCTTGGTGCTGCAGACTCTTACCTAGGATTTCAAATCAAGAGGGATCACACTAGAAAACTCATTTCAATTGACCAAGAGTCATATATTGACAGTGCACTCCAAAGATTTGGTATGGCAGATGCTAAGTCAGCACCTACACCCCTACCTTCTGGCATAGAACTTGTTGCATCTAGGGAACCCTGCACAAGCACACTCAGGTCTCAATACCAACAGCTTATAGGTACACTCTTATATATAGCAATGGGTACTAGACCAGATATTGCATTTGCTGTCACCAGACTCTCCCATTGATGAGTTCGGTTGGTACTCAGTGCAGAGTCTCAACAGAAGGGGTGAACACTTAACCTACAACTGCAGGCGTGCTCGGGGTGAGGGGGGAGTTCGCTTAGATGGCCTCGGATCGTCCTTCAGGGCGCGGAGACTATAGAGAGGCTGGTACAGCGATTTTCAGTGTGCGCACTAGTAGTGTACATGAAAGGGGAGATATGCGCAGTGGTGGAAAAGTGCGCAACGCAAAGAGGCAAAAATGCGCAGTGTGGAAAAATGCGCAACAAGAGCACAAAAGTGCGCAACAATGAGGATGATGAAGGCGGGAGGTGTAACAGGACAAAGATGACACTGGAATGTACTGTGAAGGTGGTGCACAGTTTGGGGGTGCAAACTGAGTGAAAGCGCAAGAAGTGGAAAAAGGCGCAGGCGGTGCGCAAAATGCAGCTATGCAAAAGGGTGCGCAAACGCAGCTATACGAAGGGCGCACTACAATAGTGCACAGACAAGGACGAAGGACGCAACGCAAGGGAAGAAACACAACAATACGAGGAGGGGACGCAAACGATAACGCAAACACGGCTATACGAAGGGTGCACTACGAAGGCGCACGGACTGGACGCTGGTGCACAGACTATGTGCGACGCTGACTGAGCTAATAACTATGAGGGGGGGAGGGAAAGATCCTGTGGATTCTCTATCTGTCCGCTACTATGTACAAATGGCTTATGTGATAAAATGGTGAAATAAAGTATAAAAATAGGAAGCGCCATGCGCTACCCACAAGCGCGTCCATTCGCCCATCTAAACCTGACCGCACTATGCCGCTGCCTCAGCCAATAAGATTTGTGCACCTATAGCTCAATATCCAACTGTTCCGGTGCGATGCGCTATTATTGGTGCGCGCTAAGTCTCGTGCGCTCTTCCCAATTAATCCACTTAGGTGTTATATGTCGCGTGCTGCACCTTAGTAATAATGGCGTGATCGACCTGTGCCAGTTACCAGATAAGGCGATGCCGATTGGAAATGTGGAAGAACTAAAAGGGGATGCTGTGCGAGACCAAATACTGCCAAAGCGCCTGGGTTACGTGAAAGCGCCCAAGTGCGCACAGTCCAATGCCAAATAGGCGCAAAGCGGCCCAGTTATGTAAGAATGCGCAGTTCGCTCATGCCAGAATCATGGTATGCATCAAGTAAAGGTGCCAGTAAGATGGGAGCTGCAATGCGCAGTGCACCAGTGCAGTGGATTGTTGTGTGTGATAGAGATTGTGCAAAGAGTGCGCAGCAGGGAATGTGAGTTGCAGGTAAAGTGTAAAAGGAGTGCGCAAAGGCGCATCGAGCGTGCAATAAATGTAGAAGGCAGATAAGGAGCGTGGGGGGGGGCGCATGGAGGCGGCTTGAAACGCGATGAGGTGCATTTAGGGCGCACAATGATTGGCAGCTATGGGGAAACAAAGGCACAGTAGAAATGCAAAAGGCACACAAAGGCGCACTTAAACGGTCAAAGGCGCGCAAAAGCGCATGGAGGCACGCGAAGGCGCACGAAGGCGCGCAAAAGCGCGCTACGCAAAGTGTGCGGAAGCCATCTAGGAGGTGCACACAATCGCAAAAAATGCCGTAGTATGCACGCAGGGCGATAGGGAGCCGTATCACCGTTATAATTCAAATCCTTCAGAACAGCACATGATGGCTGCTAAGAGCATCCTCAGATATCTAATTGGAACTAGATCCTACAAAATCACATTTGATGGATCATCCAATGCTGGACTGATAGGATATTCTGATTCTGATTGGGCTGAAAACAAGGATGACAGACACTCAACCACAGGTTTTGTGTACTTCATGGCAAATGCACCAATAGCTTGGGTTTCAAGGCGACAAAGGACAGTGGCCTTATCATCCACCAAAGCCGAATATATGGCAATTTCAGATGCCTCCAGACAATGTGCTTGGCTAAGGTCAATGCAATATGAGATTGGATACATCTTGACAGATCCTACTCCAATTTGTTCAGACAACAATGGTTCAATATTTCTTGCAGTTAACCCTGCTCATGATCGTCGAACAAAACATATTGACATTCGCTATCACTACATCAGGGAATTCATTGAGGATAAAAATGCATCAATATACCATATTGATACAAACAATCAAATTGCAGATATCTTCACAAAGAACCTTGACCGAATTAAAATGAGTAGATTCATGACCAAATTAGGTTTGGATGGAAGTCACATTACTGTGGAATAGTGGGCACATGGGTCGGAGTTACAGACAAATTTTTCAAATGCCACTAAACCATAGACTCCAACCTCCACAAGATGTTTGATCATCCTCTCACATCCTCCGATATCGCTGGCATCGTCGTTGGCAGCATTCTAGCGATGGCTTCACTCTTGATGGTTATTCATGCCATATACATCCTATACTATCCATGACCTATCCGGGACAATACAATCGCCCTAGAACAACTTTGACATTGATGGCCCCCCTATCCTCATGATTGGTGAGCACCACAATGATGCACGAAGCATAAAACAACTCATGTATTGATTGAGGGGGAGTGTTGGACATGTATTACATAACAATCTATATATAAGCACCATCACATATCACTGACATTCCTTACTAATCATATACTTACAAAGCATTACATAGCAGTACTTGTAGTATATTATGGAACATTCTAGTACATAGTCCCTACAGTATATAAGTCCTGTAGAATACACTCATTAATGTTAAGTTTCTACCAATCTTCCACATACTGCACTCTGTTACTGGTGACCGATACTAATAGAATATTCACCAGTCCACAACCATGCTCAGTCTCGCTTATGTGTTCTTCCCCATCACTGTCATAAATGGACCTTGGCACTTCATCATCAAGAGCATTGCTATGTTTTGGAGGTTTGTATGTTTTGTCTTTATCACCATCTTTCCCAATTTGATCAGGAACACTAGGCCTATCATCCGAAGGTGAATTGACAAAATGACCATGCCTTTGAAGCTCGCTTGCTGATAATAAGGCACCATTCTCAACAGCATCTCCATCGGGTTTAGATGCATCTTTCAGAATAGTGATTTTTAATTTTGGTGCTAGTCAATATCCAGGTAAGCTTTAAGGCAATTCTAGTATTCTATTACAACTAACCTTGAGTTTGGCAGGGTTTAGCCATTGCCTCTACTGTCTGAAATGTTGAAATTAATCTCTGACACATGCTGCATACGTGAGGCAAACCATGCAGCACACACATGTTACTGTGCTTACTGTGCACACATGTGGTAAACACATTCCTGAGTCATGTGACATCCTTACTATTATGTATATAAGGAGAACCTGTACCGTAGTAGATATACAGTGTTCTTACCTCTGCTAAACCCTAGCTCTAAGACTAACTAAACCCCAGGTAGGTTATAAGGAATGTGTCATCTCTTCCTCTGTGCAGTGTATGTAGTCTGCTCCAACAGGTTATGGGCCCTGCTGGGCATGTCACAAATGCATCTTAACTGGCTGTGAACAATGTTGACTTCATTGTCTCCAAATTGTAACCTTGCGCTCTTCATGAGCTGCATTGCGCTCCCTGCGAGCTGCATTTAAAAACCCAGGTTGACTAGGGTTAACCACTCTGAAGGAGTGTTTTTGCCTGAGATTATGGAATGTGTTTTCTTGAATGGAGGACTGATTGAGTGCTTTTACCAGCTGCCACTATAACATCATGTCTTCAACTCTTGAAAAACTCATACAAACTTTCGACAGCTCTAACTACATTCAATGGGCCGACTCAATGAAGGCATGGCTCAGGTCTCAGGGCCTCTGGCAAATAACTAGTGGGATGGAACTAAAACCAACTCTGGTGCCTCCTTTGATGGCAACAAATGCTGCACTAGTAGCGGAAGCTAATGCCAAGCTCCAGACCTGGAACAACAAGAATAACCAGGCTATTGGTAGCCTAGTGCTCCACCTGGCCCCCTCTATTCAGCAGCGTGCCAACACCAAGGACACTGCTGAGGAGGTGTGGGATCTCATCTGCACTGATTATGGTGTCGATGGCCCCTCCCAAGTCTTTGTGGACTTTAGGTCTGCAATCACAATCAAAATTCCGGCTGTGAATCCTGCACCAGAGATTGCCAAAATGGCTGACAAATTCGAGCGCCTTATGGCTGCCAATGTCACCATCCCCGAATTAGTACAGGCAATGATTCTACTTGCTGCAATGCCACGTGAGTACAATTCTCTATCTGCCACAGTCCTTAACATGACCGCTACTAGAGCCTTGACATTTAAACATGTCAAGGACTCCATTGTCACTGAGGCCTCATGGCGCACAGCAGTTGGAAAGCCCATTGGCCCACCTCAGGCCACCAAGCTTTCTGCTGTCAAGCGCAAAGGGGGAAACCCCAAATGGCAATCTCAGGGCAACAGTGGAGATTCATCCTGAAAGCATGGATGACATGGGGACAAAAAGACTAAAGAGGAAAAACCTAAAGAGAAACATGCCCACCTCACCTCAAAAGCCTTTACTACTATAAATGGTAATGGCACCATCATACTGCTGATGCCGCTCATCCAGCGCATTGAGAAGCGTGAACATACTCCCACAAGAGATCCTCGCCACTGACTGCCTGCACAGGCATACACAGGCATGGCCTCTACCTCTCATTCGGTCTACACTGAATATCAGCAGGCTCGAGACACCCTCAAGCAAATGAATCTCCCATGCAGTGCAAAAAATCTGTGACTGCTGGAAGAGCACCTAATGGTGTGAGAAGGTAAGAGGAGGAGGATTGAACCAGAACTGAGGATCGTAGAGGTAGAAGATGATAGCGTCTCTCTTGGATCGGAACCTGCAGTTTCTGATGAGGAAGTATGGAAAGCCATCGATGAAATGCTCGTCGATGAACTGCTTGAAACAGGTACATATGATGAAAGGTTAGTCCTTTTTCCTGCCACAAGCACAAGAACTAACATTCCACTGATCACAGCGAACTTTTCATGTGAAATTTTACCGCTATTAAATGTATCATGGAACAATTTACATCTTAATATATGTGTTATGTGTGCAAATGGAAATTGTAAGAAAGGTGCCGACTGGATCATGGATTCAGGCACATCAAAACACTTCACTAGTGAAATTAAAGATTTTGCTTCTTACGAGCCTTTACTGAGAAAGGACTCTACCCTGGTTCAAACAGCCATGGGTACTACTCATATAGTAGGGAAAGGAGCAGTCTTCATTAGACATTAGGTAGTATGTCATGGGAAGTCAGAGACACGTGAAATGCAATTATACTCTGTCTACTACATACCTGACTGTAATGCTCGATTACTGTCAATGGGCATCTTCTTGAAAGACGGAAGTGACGTGCATGGTTTCTTCGCACACATTTCATTTTTCAAGCAAGGAAACCCAATTATGGATTGCATCCCTCTTATAAAATGTGACACTATTTATTGGGCTCGGACTCATATATTGAGCACCAAGGGAATCAATGTCGCAATGATGTATATTGCAGACTACTTGACTTGGCATAAGTGACTTGGACACCCATCTAAAGAGGCGCTAGGGAAAATGCCTAATAGCACCATAAAATTCCCAAGGAATTTAATTATTCCTAAAGACAAAGTTATATGTCCAGGGTGCATTGAAGGGAAAATGACCTCAAAATCTTTTTCTGAATCAGATTCATGTGCAGAAAAACCCTTTGAATTAATACATTCTGATCTGAAGGAACTCCTAGTACTATCGTACCATAAACATAAATACTTTATTGTATTTCTGGATGACAAGACGTCACATATCTGGGTCCAATGCCTTAAAAAGAAACCTGATGCTGCTGCGGCCATCAGACAATTTTGGGCAGTGGCTTTGACACAGTATGGTGCTACAATCAAGCACTGGCATGTTGATCCAGGGGGGGAGTTCAAAGATCGTGAGCTACAAAATGTGCTCAAGGACTTTGGCATCAAAATAGAGATGTCTGGACCCCACGTTCACCAACAGAATGGGCGCGCAGAGCATGCCATAAGGACAATAATAGAAAAGTCGCAAACCCTGCGATTTACTGCATGTCTACCACAATCATGGTGGGAATTTTGCATTGAACATGCAACACACCTATACAACTGAACCCCGATAAGGTGCCTGGAATGGCTGACACTGGTTGAGGACCTGACAAAGGTCCGCCCAGATCTAAACAATCTGAAGGTTTTTGGTTGTGGTGCTTACATCTACCTACCCAAGGAGAAACATCCAAACACATTGGCTCCTCGATCGGAGTTGATGATGTACCTTGGATTAGAAGATGGCATTAAAGCATACCATTTCATGTGACCTAGTGGCGCAATATTCATTGGTGCTAAAGCACTATTTGATGAAACGTTGTTCCCATGCTGTCCCGGAGCTAAAACTCCTGCCAATACGGACCTTGGTGATTTTCCACCTCCAGAACCAGAAGATGATGACCACTCATCTGGAATGGATGGCAATGATTCTATACCGCCACAAGATCCACCCCTTCCTCCATCATCAGAAAATGATGATGATGATGTACCAAGTGAGCAAAAGGCACATGACTATGTGACTGACGCTCCTCCGCTGCCTCCAGTAACCACTGAGGACTTTCGTCCAAGACGTGATGATCAACAGGAATGGCAGCAATTGCCCCATCAATCAGGCAGGCAGAGGAACATCCCAAACTGTCCTGGCAATACCTATGGAGAAAAGTGACTCTTCTCTGACATAAAGAGAGACATTGCATGTGATCGATATTGGAAGAGATCTGTAGGACAAGATTCAGATCATAACCAAACATGACCACAATCTCAACAGAAAGAACTGGTTGCTGGACCGAGTTTGGCACCCTACGAGAGTGTGCCCGATTCCAATGATCAAGAACATGATCACCCAATGGGGGAACCAGATGAAGCAGGTTATATTAAAAAGATAACCAAGGAAGGAGGAGATAAGCTTATTCACTGGCTGTTGTCAAAAGCAGTCAAACCATCGAGCAAAATAAACCAAGTTCCAAACCAATTTCACGATATTGCGCGCCTACCACGGCAGCAGCAACATGAGTGGAAACAAGCTTGTCATGAGGAATTAGAGGCTCTTTGTAAGCAACAAGTCTATGACATCATCAATCTTCCACATGATCGAAATGTTTTCTCTGTAAAATCGGATGGAAGAAAACGAGCCAGACTCGTGGCCAAAGGCTTTTCACAAGTCGAAGGCATTGACTTTGATGAGATTTTCTCACTGGTAGTCCGCTACAAGACTGTACGCCTCATGTTTGCACTTGCATCTCTAGAGGGCATGTATATGACCGGCCTAGATGTAAAAACCGCATTTTTATATGGCAAACTAGATGAGGAGATCTATATGGATCAACCCGAGGGTTTCAGACTCGAGGGAAAAGAGCGCAAAGTATTGCACTTATGCCGAGCATTGTATGGCCTTAAACAAGCCTCACTTGCATGGTGGAAAGAGCTAGAGGCATTTATGCGCACCATTGGGTTCGTGCGCGCCAGCTCCGATGCCGGCATTTTCATACACAAGGATCCTAAGACAGGCAGCATTGTTATTGCACTCATCTATGTTGATGATGGCTTGTTCATGGGGAAGAACAAGAAACTTGTGGATGAAAAGAAAAATGCTTGTCTAAAGCAATGGGAGTGCTGTAGTACTGAAAAAGTCATGGAATTCTTAGGCATGCATGTCACCCAAACTGCAAGCAAAGTCAAACTTGATCAAACTAATTATCTTGCCAAAGTGCTTGAGAGATTTGAGATAACAAATCACAAAGTGATCCCTACTCCACTCCCGACTGATTACAGACCATCAGAAAACACAGCAATGCCCAATGCGGCGCTTAGATCAAAATATCAGTCTGTGATCAGATCTTTATTGTATCTGATGCTTGGAACGTGACCTGACATCACTTATGCAGTAATCAAGATGTCGCAATTCTCGGCTAATCCTAGCCAAGAACATCTAGACAAAGTGATGTACATCATGTGCTATCTGGTGGGAACCCAGAAATATAACATTGTCTATGATGGCGAGAAGTCCGAGGGGCTACAGGCCTTCACAGATTCTGATTGGGCAGCTGACACTGTCAAACACCGATCTACAATGGGTTACTTTGCTACTCTAGCAAGTGGCATTGTGTGCTGGCAGTCCCATTTACAAAAAACTGTAGCACTGTCATCCACAGAAGCCAAATATATGGCTCTCTCTGACACTTGTCAACAGATAGTGTGGATAGAGTCCTTATTCCAGGAACTTGGATATATACTGAAGTGCATACCAATCTGCGCTGATAATCAGGGATCCATCTTTATTGGATCAAATCCAGTTCAGGAAAGAAGGACAAAACATATAGACATTCACTACCACTATACCCATGAATGCATAGAAAATGACAAAGTCACAGTTGTTTTCATTCCTGGAAGTGATCATCCAGCTGACATGTTCACAAAGAACCTTGGCACCATCTTATTCAGGAAATTTAGAGACTCTCTTGGAATTACTTTCGAGATTCAAACTTAGATGCTTAGAGCGCTGTACAGTTTGAGGGGGGTGTTGAAATTAAATTCCAATGCATGCTGCATACAGTACATGAGGCAATGCATGCAGCACACACATGTTACTGTGCTTACTGTGCACACATGTGGTAAACACATTCCTGAGTCATGTGACATCCTTACTATTATGTATATAAGGAGAACCTGTACCATAGTAGATATACAGTGTTCTTACCTCTGCTAAACCCTAGCTCTAAGACTAACTAAACCCCAGGTAGGTTATAAGGAATGTGTTGTCTCTTCCTCTGTGCAGCATATGTAGTCTGCTCCAACACAAAAATATGAATCGACACCCTGGGCACAATCACTTGCTTGCTGCTTTCGTTTGTGATCATCAGATAGGATATTTTTAGGGTCTGGGTTGTCTCGGCTTTGTTGCAGTGGCATAGTGATTGCGAGCAGAGACTGTAGAGCACGGACTCAACAATCAAAGAGAAAAAAATTGTGTTCTCAGGCTCCAACTTCTATTATGTCTAAGTCCAACCATTTAACTGTATACATACCATATAACTACTGTATAGGCCTTTCGAGCTGTAGGGGTGTAAACGTAAACGTATACATATATGGTATAAACCATATAAAATGGTTATATAGATAGTACGGTTGGAGCCTTACAGTGATGGGCGACGCCGGCGTCCTATTCCTGTCAGTGCTTACGTACCAAACACGGTCACATGATCGCTCCTGTACGCGCGCCGCTCTCGGAGTCTGAGTTCTGAGTCTCCACTCCTCAGTACTCAGTTGTCTACCATCATGTTCCTGACACTGAGGAGTGAGTATCGACCTCCAGCTTGCCCTACATCATACTTAATATTATCTATAGCATCATGTATTTTTCGCTCTATAGGATCTTGTCCCATTAAATGATAATACTATGGACAATAAAAAGCATTAACAGACACTTTGTACAAGTAATACCAGGTAATACCCTCATAACTGCTCCACACTCGCTCCGAACTATAGTGCAAGCACTCGTGCCTCTGGAGTAAACACACCGTACTTGGTAAATTTGATAACATTTGGGCGACGGCTGGCTTTGCGGACTGCGCGTTTCAGAATCCGAGGAGCGCGCGCGCATTGTGCTTTAAAAGTGCACAATGTCCTTTGCAATGAATTTGGGAGTGGAGGTTTAAGATATGAAAATCTGCATCTTCGGAAGCTCGAGAAGCTGAATTTGCTACCTGCTGCATGGTTCTGAGTTTTGGTTAGCTCAGACCTAAGCTCATAGATCTTCGTTACTAGCACTGTGTTCTTAGCCGCAAGTCGTTGACTCTGTGGTCTCTCATTCCGGAAGCGCGTCTCATATGCACCGGAATGGGGTGCAGATGATGATACATATTTTTTTCGTATATGACCTGGATAGATTGACTGTTTCTCTGATGTTTTCTTTGTTGTGACTGTGCTGTAGTACAATTTCAAGCTGATTTTGCCGAGAAATGGACCTTCTTTTCTTATGTAGCATTAGATTATCATAAAAAGGTTCGTTTTATGGTCGTTACGCATTGACATCAGTGATGCCACGGCCCGGCTCGGCTCGGCTATGGCTCGGCTCAGGCATTTAAGCCGATCAAAACGGCTAAGCCACTCGAGATTGTCCAAAGCTGTGGGCTGGCTGCCATACTGGAATCCATGTATTACTTATGCTTTTTATATTAATTAGTTGCGCAAACCATTATTGTACAAGAAATACGTTGCACTATCAAGTTTTACACGAATCGGTACTTTTGATGAGAGTGCTTGGCCATGTTTTTTCCCTCGCACCTAGTATCAAAAATGCTCGCGAGATGGCTCCAAGGAGTAGGGTGCAGTAATATGCCTTGAAAATAATATTAGGTAGATCTACAGAGTGTATTCTACTGTTTTTAAATGGTTTCAGGTCACCTACCTCTTCTCCATGTTATAGAACTGAATACTTAGATCGGGCGGCTCTGAGGTGTGAGCTGATTTAGCGGAGCGGCTTAACGGCTCACGGCTCCGAGTCGCGCCGTTGGCAACACTACGCATTGTGAAATGAACGAACGAAATTTGAAGTAGGTTGACTCTATAGCACTCTGCAACTAATGATAAACTATTTTGCAGGACAGGGAATAAATAATATTTACCTGGGACTTGGAGGATCAGTATGGTCACCTCAGACAATCTCCCAGAGAGCACCGAGAACCACAGTTCCCTCAAGATGAGCCTCGAGAATGGCGCAGACGCGTCTGGTCACAAAATGTCACCCACGCGTCTCTGACTGCTCATAAATTTCCATCCTCTATCATCATTTTTACGCTTGGGTTTGCGGGAGCAATTTGAAATACTTGTGGGATTTTTATAACCTGAAAATTTGCATTTTTTGGGTCATTGATCTCAGTCACTTTTGGAGATAACGAAATTCTGTCTGAAAAAATTAAGAATAACTTCCTCTCCCAAATCTTTGTTTCACTAAGGCAGGAAGTCGGAAATATCATCGGCGCTCAGCAAACATTAACAAACACGGCTCGATTTTGACAATCCCACTATTAAGTTGATAGAGGACTCCCATGTACTATCACATGGCTGAGTCTGCCAAGATATGTCCTCCGTATTTTCTCCTGCCTTTATCCGATGCCCCGTATCTCCGCACGGATGACAAGTCATTCATGATACAACCGGCCCGTACTTTTTTGTGCAGTCTTCGTTGGAAACCGGCTTATGACTGTTCTGGCTGGGATTGCAATTTTTATTTAATACACGGATAGCCATACACCCATTGTAAACTCATCTTTCTCAGTGTTTTACAATGCTACTTCTCATTGCCCAAGGAATCTTCCTGTGTGCTATTCTCTGGCCGATCCTGCGTCGCCTGGTGATCAAAACCAGTCTTGACAACGTTCCAGGCCCAGCTTCGGATTCGTTCTGGACGGGTGAGTGCTGATTTACACGTTCCCACCTCCTCCTCACGGATAATATGTGTTTAAAAGGTAACCTTTCAAAATTCTTCGATGTTAATGGCTGGGAGTTTCACAAGGAACTCGGGAAGAAGTGTGCGTTCTCTATTATTCATTACGATATTGGTACACTGGCCCATTCATCTGCGATCAGATGGTGGGGTAACTCGTATCAGCGCCTTCCTCGGTGTATGGAATTATTCGCTGTACGAGTCATGACACATCGTTGAATGTTTACTTTAGCAGAATCGACTCTATGTTTCCGACCCGAAGGCCTTGCATCACATCATAGTCAAGGTTAGTGCGCTACGAGACATTTTTCGTTTTCGATTACCAATGTAGGGGTGCAGGAGCAACATATCTTCGAAGTACCACGTAAATCCCTCGCGTAAGTATATATTCTGGAATTCCATTCAATCATTCTGATCCAGCATGGATGCACCAAAGGACAAGCAGCATCATCTTTGGTGATAGCCTTGCGTCGACGGTTGGTAAGTCGCATGCTGTGTGCTCTTCTGACTGGGATTAATGAATTATGTAAGGTGAACATCATCGCAAGCAACGAAAGATGATGAACCCCGTTTTCTCTACTGCACATATGCGCCAAATGGGTAGGGATCTCTTCCTTACCAACGAGACTCCTCACCGTATTCTTAACGCAGTTCCTATATTCTATGAGGTGACACATAAGGTCTGGTTTCGCGTTCTATCGGAGAAGTCCTTGTGAATCATGATCATTGTTTCAGCTCAGTAAGGCTCTTGGATCCAAAGTATCAAATGGTTCACAAGAGGTAAGAGTTTTATATGCATCTGAATATCCTCTCATTTTCGCAATGATAGATCGATATCTGTCAATGGTTTACGCGAACAGCTGTCGAATTGATTGCTCAGAGCGGCCTTGGATATTCTCTCGATCCGTTGACTGACGACTCGGACATTCATCCTTACAGCGTTGCTGTCAAGACACTGCTGTATGTACTGCCGCTTTTTTTATACAACTGACGGCCTAATCATACCCCGTATTTCCAGACCTGTAATTTTCACCGTGCATACTCTTCTGGACTTTATCCATCCCTTTGTGAAGCTCGGTCCTCCCAGATTCCGCAGGTTTCTGGTGGATCTCCTCCCCTTCAGAACTGTCAGACGACTGCGAGATATCATTGACATTATGCACAAAACATCCGTAGAGATTTTCCAGTCGAAGAAATATGCGCTGCAGGAAGGTGATGAGGCAGTGATGAGGCAAGTTGGGAGAGGACAAGATATCATCAGTATTCTCAGTATGTGCATTTGGATGTTTACCCTCTATTAAATTTTCCATGTTTCATTAGTGAAGAAGAACCTGGAAGCACCAAACGAAGACAAGTTGCCTGAATCGGAAGTCCTGGGACAGGTGAAACATCGTCTCTTGGAAATACTAAAACCTTTCTAATGTTATACCCCATCACTGATAGATGACGTACGCATTCATTCGTTTTACAGCTAGAGTTCCTGTATACATTTCTCTGTCAGAGTTCTCGTTTTTGCGGCAATGGATACGACGTCGAATGCGCTTTCACGAATTCTACATCTTTTAGCAACCTACCCGGAAGTTCAGGACAAACTCCGGCGCGAGATAATGGATGCTCTTCGCAACAACGGAGGACAAGATTTCTCATATGACGAACTTGTCTCCCTTCCTTTCCTCGATGCAGTCTGCCGAGAGACGCTTCGCATGTGAGTTCATTGTCTACAATCTCTGTTTCATACAGTGATGTCGATGTTCAACAGTTATCCACCCCTCTCATATTTAACCAGAATGTATGGAATCAACGTCATATTCTCCAGGTTTAACTGGCTAAAATTTTATATTTAGCGCTCGAAAGGACACCATCCTGCCGCTCTCTACTCCGATCACTGGCGTCGATGGGAGGGAGATGCATGAGATTGTCGTTCCGAAGGACACCGTCGTTATCACATCGATCCTCAATTGCAATCGTGATCCTGCACTGTGGGGAGCAGACTCGTACGAATGGAAGCCTGAAAGATGGTTGTCGCCTCTTCCCCACACGTTGATGGAGGCTCCGATCCCGGGAATTTATTCTCACTTGTAAGTTACGGTTGTTTTCGACGAGCGGCTCGCTAAGTATTTTGATTGCGAAGGATGACATTCGGTGGTGGTTCACGGGCATGCATGTAAGTGTATGAGGTATGCCAGTGGAAGTCCTCTACTTATGCTCTGCAGCGGGTTTAAATTCTCCCAACTTGAGATGAGTGCGTGACCTCCGTATTTCTCTGTAACTATACACATTTCTCATGAACTACAGAGGTGGTGTTATCACTCCTTTTATCGAAGTACCGGTTTGCTCTGTCGGACAAGGAGATTGTTTGGGAGATGAGCGGCATAACCATTCCTACTGTCAAGGGACTCTCCAGGAATCCAAGGATGCCGATAAATGTCATTCCTCTCTAATTGCTGATTGCTTGATGGGATGGGGATTTTGGACAATGGGCAAGTTGCCCCACTCACGTGAATAAACGAGCCAATTATGTAATGTGGACCTCAACAACTCATTCATTTGCTTGGCCTGACTTCGTAAAGAGACCATGTAACCTGTGTACGCAACTCAAGAAACTAATCATTCTAGGTATTCACAACGGGAGAAATGGAATGCAGGAAGATAGATACACTTGAAACACAGATATCCTTGCAGTATGCTCAGGAGGTAGTCGCCATGGATGATAACCATGTTTGCATATGAGTGCCTCAATGTAATGCGGAGCTTGCCTTATTCAAGTCTTTCACACCAATTTCACACAATGCTTGTCTGAGTAAACTTGAAAGCAGTCCATAGTTAATTTATTAAATATGAATGTGTATTCACTAAGATCCATTCTATGCCTATCTAGAGTGAAGCCCAAGCTCTCTCATTTGGTATTGTCATCTCTCAAGTTCTGGTGATGTGCCCGGCCCGGCCCAAAGCCGTGAGCCGGGCCAAGCCAGGCCATTTGTGACGACCCAGCAACGGCTTTGGCCCGGCTCAGAGTAGCTGAAAGCCAAAGCCGCCGGCTCAGGCCGCGGCTTTAGTCGTACTAAATTTTCATTGAAACTTCTTGTAAATCATGACTTTGTAAGCTTGTATCAACTCGACTTTCTTGAAATGCACTAGAATGTACTCTGTTCATTACGTCACTACGTGTAGCTTGTGGCATGCCAACACACTTCGGTCGCAAGTTCCGGAAATGGCCGAGCATCGAACAAACGCGTATACGCACATAAGCGATATCGCAAAGAAACCGCCAACCATTTCTTCTACCATCTACCCAAGTCTACTGCACAAAGTTGAAGTATCTCACTCGTTTTTATGACTATCATACTGATCATAAGCTTGTTACCTTGAAGTGCATTCAGATTTTTTGGCTTGATATCCAATTGATATCATGATAGTGGCAGAATAACAGCTAAGGCTACTTGGTGAGTCTTGCATTGTTCAGGCTGAATGTTGGATTTATCCTAACCTATTTCAATCACTGATTTTAGATCTGATGAGATGAGAGGAACACATCACCATGTTCTTTTGATATGGTGATTTTACAAGCAAATTAGACATAGCAGAATAGGTAATGCTACTAGGTGAGTTGGGCACTGTTCAGGCTGAACTTTGGATTGATCCTAACCAGTTTTTTTCGCAGATTTTAGATCTGATGAGACAAGAGGAATGTGCCACCGTGTTCTCTCAATATAGTGATTTTATGAGAAAGCTAAATATAGCAGGATAGGTAATGCCACTATGTAAGTAAGTTGTGCATCATTCAGACTTAACTTCGGATCGATTCTAACAGATTTTCCTCACAGATTTTAGATCTGATGAGAAGAGAGGAATGTGCCACTGCATTCTCTCGATATAGTGATTTTATGAGAAAGCTAGATATAGTGAGATCAAAGCATGATATAGGTGAGTTGTACATTGTTGAGGCTGAATTTTGGATTTATCCTAACCAGTTTTCATACATCATATTTAAGATCTGATGAGGTGAGAGGAATACACAGCCATGATCTTTCAATATAGTGATTTTACGAGTAAATTTGATATACCAGATGCGATCAATGAATGTTAATAGTGCCTCGAAAAAAAAAACCTGCCAAACCCATCGCCCCCAGTTCCTGCACTATCAAAATCAACTTTGTGTGCTAAAAGCTATGGCCTGGCCAGGCCAGGCCAAAGCCAAGCCATGAGTTGTGGCTTTGGCTCCACCCAGAATTTCTGTGGGCCAAAGCTGCCTCAGGCCAAGCCAAAGCTGGGGCATTTGGACCAAGCTGGGCTGGAACATCACTACTCTCAACATCCTCATTGACTCTGTTTCTTCACCATGCTGTAGTCTTTGGATTCCAAAGGAGACACATAATGCCAAACCCTTCAATGTTTTGACATAGTGCAGATGAAAATTCCTTTGGTCCATGGTCAATCACAACTAGTGCTGTGCTTGGCCTGGCCTCAGGCCATGATGATGGCTTCATAGTGGCTTTGGCGCAGATTGCATGTTTGAAAAGCCAAAGCTAGGCCATCGGGCCATGGCTTTTCAGTGAGTTATACTCTACATTTATGAATGGATTTTGATATGCACCAATGCATGAAAACCTTAAACTTGAAGCTATACAGTAGGTATGCCACAACACTGATGTAATAATCAACATACTCCACACTGATAATGGAGAACAATAATAGAGACAACAATAAGGCACACAAGGAGGGCTCAATATCATCATTTGAGCTGTAGGTAGGATCTTTTGTATTTGTCTTTTTTGTTTTCTTCAAGTAACCATTCTTTCCATTCATTTTTGGGACAACAAACCTGTAAGGGGCCAAGGGTGACCTCAAACCCTCATTTAATAGTGAGCTAACAGAGGGTAATCCAAAGTTAATGTAATACAGACACCTCAGGTGCACCTAACAGAGGGGAATCCAAAAAGAAAACTCTAAGGACCCATCTGTTGATGCCTGGTATGTGTGAAAGACCCAGAAATCAAATAATAGTCTAAAATAGAAAAGGTGGAGATAGGCTGATCAAAGCCATGAAATGATGTTATACCCATGGGTAGATGTCAAAAAAGGGCTCACTGTCAACATGCCAAATGGGGTTGGGGGGGAGGGGAATAATCATAAAATAAAGATAAAATCATAGAAAGTCATAGAAAATGAAGAATAGGGTGCAATAAGATAGGAAAAAATATAGGATGAACACAGAAAATTGATGAGACCCTTGGGGCACATCCTAGTCCCCCTTCTATGATGCATCACCCCAATGGATTTGAAACTGTGTCTGGCCAAAGTCTGCCACTTGGATGCACTGAGATGCATTCAAAACTGTATCTTGTCAAAATCTATTGCTTGAATGCACTGAGGTGCAGAAGTGTGTCATCAATAGAACTCCAACCAGGGTGCATTTACATCTGGTTCCTCTACCCATGAGTTTTCCTCATACCTGCAACCCTTCCAATATACCAAATACTCAAGCTTTTCCCAATGCAATCAACACTGTCCAGGATTGATTCAACCTTGCACTTCAATTCTCCTTCAACCACTGTAGGCAGAGGGGGAGGGTGTGAGTGATGTTCTATGAATGGATCTGTATGTTGCTTGGGTAGCTTGCTAGTAGCTAGGGTTAGAGGCAGAGAACACTCTCTGTATTGCTACTGAGGAATACAGCTTGTTTATATATGCCTAGAGCTATGTGGTGACATGATCAAAGGAGAGGGACATGGATGCCTTTAGGTATCCATGAGGGGTTACACACCAATATAGGTGCCATGAGGCAGGTCATACACAACATAGATGACATGAAGCAGGTCACATACCAATGTCAGCAGCATGAGGTAGGTCACATGCCAATATATGTGGACTGGGAGTGTGGATTGATTTTAACACCCTCCCACAAACTTTATAGTGGGTGATTAGTCCACAAAGTTTGCACCTCAAAATTAATCCTGAAGGAGCTTCTAAATTTCTTGAATGGTATGCACATGAGGTCTTTAGTAAACATATCAGCTGGGTTTTCAGTTACCCAGTATGAATTTGCCATTTTCAATACACTCATGCATATAGTGATAGCAAATATTGATATGTTTAGTTTTTCTTTCCTGAATGGGGTTTGATCTGATAAAGATTGACCCCTGATTGTCAGGTGCAATTGGTATGCACTTCAAGGTTTAGCCCAGTTTGAGAAAAAAAAAAAGGAATGAGATCCACACAATCTGCTAATGCATGTCAGAAAGAGCCATGTAGTGCTGTGCTTGGCCAGGCCTCAGGCCATGAGCCAGGCCAAGCCAAGCCAAGCCCAGCCATGATGATGGCTTTATTGTGGCTTTGGCCTGGCTTGCATGTTTGAAAAGCCAAAGCCAGGCCATCAGGCCATGGCTTTTCAGTGCATTATATGTATTTACTCAAGTATGATCAGATTGTGATATCAATAGAAAACTTTATCATCAAACCTTAAACTTGAAGCTATACAGTAGGGACCACACTCCACATCAACATTGATCAATGATTATGCCCAGATCCTCAATTACCAGAAAATGACAATAGAGAGAGAAAACAAGGTGGGCTTAAACAACAGTAATTGTCATTTGAACCCCTAGGTAGGTTCCTTTGTATCCATCTTTCTTGTTTCATTCAAGTAACCATTGATTGCATGAAACCTGATCATTGATGATGCATGCAACTCAAGAACAACATCATCATGGGACCAAGGTAAGCTTTCCTGTACATTTCTAACTGTTTTTATTTATTTTTAGGATCTAAACATTTGATGATGGCCCTAGACCTGAGACAGCCATGTCTGATCCCAAGTGTGGCAAGCACCTACCCTCACAATGATGACCTACAGGAAACAGGCAACAATGAGAGAGGCTCAATGACAACAACAAATTGCCCATCACCATGCAATTCATGAACATTATCCACTGCTTAACCTAACAACCTACTACCCACTACCAGCAGCTGTGAGCAACACCAGAATGATGAACAGATAATTGGAATGAGAACTGATGGGGATGGGAGATCTGAAAAAAATTCATATATTGTACTATATTGTTACCAATGCACACATACATGCACATACATATTGATACATGCAAAATAAAATTCTCATACTAACAAATGTAGCTTTCTTGGGCATTTGGTAGCATAATTTGATGTAATAAAATAAAATAAAATAAAATATTATTAGGTCATGAGGCTGTTTTCTAACATTACCCCCCCTTTATGCCTCGACTTCTAGGCAAGAAAATATTGTATCTGTCCCCTCTGTGAAATTTTGGTAAGGCCAGAAATTCATCCCCTCATACACCATTCTAGCAATATGATGCGGAGCATTAGGATTAAGTTTAAAGAATTGGGCAATTGCATTATGCACTTGCTTACAATTCTCTTTGGATTCCCACAGTTTTTTTTGTCTGTGTAGTTCTTCCACTTGATTAAGAACTCCAATTTATTCTGTCAAAGACATGAGTCTAAAACCTATTTCACTACATATTCTGGAGCACCAATAGTGGTGGGTGGTAAGGGTGTAAGTGGGAAACATTAATTTCAGGATCAATCTTGAATGATTGAGGCAATTTTAGCACTACCACATTGGGTGAAATTATTTTAGAAATAGCATATGGGCCAACTTGCTTCTCTATAAGTTTTCTTGAAGATTGTGGAATATTTAGATCCTTGGTACTTACCCATACCAAGTCACCAACTTTGTACTCTGATGCAATGGCTCAAGTATGATCTGCATGTCACATTATATCATCATGTGCTTTCATCAATGCTGCCTCTGCTTCCTCCTGTACCTCTCACATCTTAGATACAAAGTCTTCTACTGACTGTACTTTGATTTTCTTTTGAGGTTCTATTTCCATTCTGGGATGATACCCATAATTAGCAAAGAAGGGTGACATGCGAGTAGCTGAATGGAATTTATTATTGTGAGAAAATTCAGCAATTGCTAACCATTCAGGCCAGTCAGTTTGTCAGTAGTTGACAACATGTGTAGGTACTGCTCCAACTCCTGATTTATTCTCTCTGTCTGCCCATCAGTTTGTGGGTGATATGCTATAGATAACTTGGTTTGAATTCCCAATATGTTGTTTAACTCTTGCATAAATGCAGAAAAATTGTGGTCCATGATTGGAGATAACCATATCAGGTAATCCATGTAACTGCCATACCTGATTTAGATAGAGGTGCACCAAGCCCAATGATGAGGTTTCTGCAGTAGTAGGAATAATATGGACTTCCTTTGTGAAGCAGTCGGATACTACAAAGATTGCATTGTATCCTTGAGCTTCAGGTAATCCAGTGATAATGCCCACAGATATATCTCGCCATGGCACTTTAGGTATAGGGTTTGGCATTAATTTTCCTGCAGGCTTTTCTGGAAATTTCTTCCCCCTCATGCATGTATCACATCCATCCACATACCCCAACACATATTTTGAAATTCCAGGCCACCAGTAATTTCTCATCACCAATTCCAACATCTTTCATGTTGGAGCAGACTATATATGCTGCACAGGGGAAGAGACAACACATTCCTTACAACCTACCTGGGGTTTAGTTAGACTTACAGCTAGGGTTAGCAGAGGTAAGAACACTGATATTCTTACTATGGTACAGGTTCTCCTTATATACATAATAATAAGAAGGATGTCACATGACTTGGGAATGCATTTACCACATGTCTGTGTAGTAAGCATAGTAACATGTGTATGCTGCATGTATTGCCTCATGTATGCAGCATGTATCTCAGGGTAACATATGTATGCTACATGTATTGCCTCATGTATGCAGCATGTATCTCAGGTTTTAATTTCAACACCCCCCCTCAAACTGTACAGCGCTCTAAGCAGCTAAGTTTGAATCTCAAAAGTAATTCTGAGAGAGTCTCTAAATTTCCTGAATAGGATGGCACCAAGGTTCTTTGTGAACATGTCAGCCGGATTATCATTTCCAGGAATGAAAACGACTGTGACTTTGTCATTTTCTATGCATTCGTGGGTATAGTGGTAGCAAATGTCTATATGTTTGGTCCTTCTTTCCTGAACTGGATTTGATCCAATAAAGATGGATCCCTGATTATCAGCGCAGATTGGTACATGCTTCAGTATATATCCAAGTTCCTGGAAAAGGGACTCTATCCACACTATCTGCTGACAAGTGTCAGAGAGAGCCATGTATTCAGCTTCTGTAGATGACAGTGCTACAGTTTTTTGTAAATGGGACTGCCAGCACACAATGCCACTCGCTAGAGTAGCAAAGTAACCCATTGTAAATTGGTGTTTGACAGTGTCAGCTGCCCAATCAGAATCTGTGAAGGCCTGTAGCCCTTCAGATTTCTCTCCATTGTAGACTATGTTATTTTTCTGGGTTCCCACCAGATAGTGCATGATGTACATCACTTTGTCTAGATGTTCTTGGCTAGGATTAGCTGAGAATTGCGACATCCTGATTACTGCATAGGTGATATCAGGTCACATTCTGAGCATCAGATATAATAAAGATCCGATCACAGACTGATATTTTGATCTAAGCACTGCATTTGGCATCACTGTGTTTTCTGATGGTTCATAACCAGTCGGGAGCAGAGTGGGGGCAGCTTTGGCATTTGTCATCTCAAACCTCTTGAGCACTTTGGCAAGATATTCAGTTTGATCAAGTTTGACTTTGCTTGCAGTCTGGGTGATGTGCATGCCTAAGAATTCCATGACTTTTTAAGTACTATGGCACTCCCAATGCTTCAGACAAGCATTCTTCTTTTCATCCACAAGTTTCTTGTTCTTCCTCATGAACAAGCCATCATCAACATAGACGAGTGCAATAACAATGCTGCCTGTCTTAGATTCTTTGTGTATGAAAATGCCAGCATTGGAGCTGGCACGCACAAACCCAATGGTGCCTATAAATGCCTCTAGCTCTTTCCACCATGCTAGTAAGGCCTGTTTAAGGCCATACAATGCTCAGCATAAGCGCATTACTTTGCACTCTTTTCCCTCGAGTCTGAAACCCTCGGGTTGATCCATATAGATCTCCTCTTCTAGTTTGCTGTATAAAAATGCAGTTTTTACATCTAGACTGGTCATATACATGCCTTCTAGAGATGCAAGTGCAAACAAGAGTCGTACGGTCTTGTAGTGGACTACTGGTGAGAAAATCTCATCAAAGTCAACACCTTCGACTTGTGAAAAGCCTTTGGCCATGAGTCTGGTTTGTTTTCTTCCATCCGATTTCATGGAGAAAACCCATCTATTTTTAATCATTTTTTGATCATGTGGAAGATTGACGATGTCATAGACTTGTTGCTTGCAAAAAGCCTCTAATTCTTCATGACAAGCTTGTTTCCACTCATGTTGCTGCTGCCATAGTAGGCATGCAATATCACACAATTGGTTTGGAACTTGGCTTATTTCGCTTGATGGTTTGACTGCTTTTGACAACAGCCAGCGAATAAGCTTATCTCCACCTTCCTTGGTTATCTTTTGAATATAACCTGCTTCATCCAGTTCCCCCATTGGGTGATCATGTTCTTGATTATTAGAATCAGGCACACTCTCATGGGGTGCCAAACTCGGTCCAGCAACCAGTTCTTGCTGTTGAGATCATGGTTCTGTTTGATTATGATCTGAATCTTGACCCACAGATCTCTTTCAATATCGATCATGTGCAATGTCTCTCTCTATGTCAGAGGGCAATCACTTTTCTTCACAGGTATTGCTGGGATGGTTTGGGATGTTCCTCTGCCTGCCTGATTGATGGGGCAATTGCTGCCATTCCTGTTGATCATCATGTCTTGGATGAAAGTTCTCAGTGGTTACTGGAGGTGGCAGAGGAGGAGCATCAGTTGCATCATTGATGATGCTCAACCTGGAAACCTAACAAAAACCTGTTAAAAGGCTTATGTAGTATAACTCAGATTAGAGGAAGGGTATGAGTCAGTACTAATTATCACTGCTAGTACCAGAATGTTGTTTTAGTAATGCGAAATGGTAAAGGATGCCATGAATAGTCTTTTTTAAAGCATACGAAGATGTTCAAAGAAGTTCGAAATTGGTCCGAAGATGTGTGAAGTAGTTCAAAATAGATTCAAATGTGGTTCAAAGTTGTTTGGGTGAGTTTGAGGAGGTTAGAAGGTGTTTGACTGGTGTCGAGATATGTTTGACAGACAAATATGGCAGTTACAAAGTGGGTTCTGAGTGGCAATAGATGCCAACAAGTTGATAACAAATACAAAAGTTCGAGGAAGTTTGCAATATTTCGCAGAACTTCAGAGATACGATGCAAGGTAAGACTCAAGAGGACTGCTCTTAAATCTGACTATAGTGGAGAGGATAACTGATTCTCTGTTGTTCTAAGTAACTAGTACAAGTTTATATACATTTTTGAAGAGGTAGTACTGAAAAAGGAAGTAAAACATGTGTAAAACATGTGGCAATATATCATACAATGAGGACTTTGTAGATTAAAAATAAATGAGAAATGATAAATAATTGAAACATACATGGTCCCATATGGTAAAAGTACTTATCTTTCGCTGTAATATATTATTGAAACATAAAAAATGCTATTATCACATCCTAAATCTCTTGTCATCTCTCCTCATGTCCGGTAGTGCTTGGTATGCAATGGAATAGTTTGTTCTGGATGTGCAGCATGTATCAAAAGTATTTTAACACAGCTATACAGTGGCTGATGTCGTTCGAAGTGTTGCAAAATGTTGTGAAGTGATTCAAAATAGTTCAAAGTCATCCAAAATAGTGTGAAATAATTTGAAAATGTTCGAAGTCAATTTTGTGGTGTTCATAGTGATTCGGAGCATCTGACATAATGTGTCGATACAAGTGGGAATGCTTCTCCAGACTGTAAAGCACACAGTGGACCTATCATCATCATGTGCCTTTTGCTTGCTTAGTACATCATCATCATCATCATCATTTTCTGATGATGGAGGAAGGGGTGATTTTGTGGTGGTATAGAATCATTGCCATCCATTCCAGATGAATGGTCATCATCATCTGGTTCTGGAGGTGGAAAATCACCAAAGTCTGTCTTGGCAGGAGTTTTAGCTCCAGGACAGCATGGGAACAATATTTCATCAAATAGTGCTGTAGCACCAATGAATATTGCACTACTAAGTCACATGAAACAGTATGCTTTAATGCCATCTTCTAATCCAAGGTATGTCATTAACTCTGATTGAGGAGCTAATGTGGTTGGATGTTTCTCCTTGGGTAGATAGATGTAAGCACTGCAACTGAAGACCTTCAGATTGTTTAGATCTGGGCAAACCTTTACCAGGTCCTCAACAGGTGTCAGCCATTTCAGGCACCTTATTGGGGTTCAGTTGTATAGGTGTGTTGCATGTTCAATGCAAAATTCCCACCATGATTGTGGTAGACAAGTGGTAAATTGCAGGGTTTGTGACTTTTTCATTATTGTCCTGATGGCACATTCTGTGTGCCCATTCTGTTGGTGAATGTGGGGTGTGGACATCTCTATTTTGATGCCAAAATCCTTGAGCATATTTGTAGCTCACGATCTTTAAACTCTTCCCCTGGATCAACATGCCAGCATTTGATTGTAGTGCCATACTGGGTTAAAGCTATGAGTCCAAGCCCAATAAATCATGTCACATCTCCTAAGAGGGACACAATCCATAGTTGGGTTTCCTTTCTCGAAAAATGAAATGTGTGTAGAGGAACCATGCACATCACTTCTGCCTTGTAAGAAGATGCCCATTGACAGTAATCAAGCATTACAGTCAGGTATGTAGTAGACAGGGTATAATCGCATTTCATGCATCTCTGACTTCCCATTGATAGGTCCACTGCGTGCTCTAAGGTCTGAGGAAAGTTTTCAATCATATTAACACACTATGACAGACCTTCCGAACCACTACGAATGCCACTACATCAACTTCGAATCATTTTCGAACTATTTTGCATGATTTTGCACTACTTCGAACCTTTTTGAACTATTTCGCAACATTTCACGACATTTTGAACGACTTCACAGCACTTCTAATGACTTCAGCCACTGTATAGTTGTCTTAAAACACTTTCGATACATGATGCTCAACCAGAGTGAACTATTTAGTTGCATATCGAGCACTACCAGACATGCAAGGAGAGACGATAAAAGAATTAGGGTATGATAATGGCGGTTTTGGGGTTTCAACGATCTATTGAAACAACAAAGAGAAGTACTCTTACTATATGGTAACACTGAATGTTTCAATTATCACCGTTCCTCATTTGTTTTACCTTTTACAATACCTTTATTGCTGTGCATACTGCCTCATGTTTTACACCTGTTATATTTCCTTTTTGGTACTTACCTCTTCGAAATGTATATAGACTTGTACTAGTTACTTAGAATGGGAGAGAACCAGTTACCCTCTCCACTATAGTCAGATTTAAGAGCAGTTCTCTTGAGTCTTACCTCGCGCCATATCTCTGAAGTTCTGCGAAATATCACGAACTTCCTCAAACTTTCATATTCATTCTCAACTCATCATCGCCTATCATCACTAAAAACACAGCTCGTAACTGCTATATTCATTTGTCAAAATGTATATCGATGCCAGTCAAACACCCTCGAACCCCCTCGAACTCACCTGAACAACTTCGAACCAATTTGAATTTACTCCGAACTACTTCACATGTCTTCGATCCTCTTCGAACATTTTAGTACACTTTAAAAAGGCTATTCATCACATCCTTACCATTTCGCATCACTAAAAACAATGTTTTGGTATTAGCAGTGATATTTAGTACCACCTCACACCCTTCCTCTAGCCTGAATTATACTACACAAGCCTTTTAACAGGTTTTTGTTAGGTTTCCAGGTTGAGCATTATCACCGTGACATACTACCTGATGTCTAATGAAGACTGCTCCTTTTTCTACTATATGAGTAGTAGTACCCATGGCTGTTTGAACCAGGGTAGAGTCCTTTCTCAGTAAAGGCTCGTAAGAAGCAAAATCTTTCATTTCACCAGTGAAGTGTTTTGATGCACCTGAATTCATGATCCAGTTGGCACCTTTCTTACAATTTCCATTTGCACATATAACACATATATTAAGATGTAAATTGTTCCATAATACATTTAATAGCAGTAAAATTTCACATGAAAAATTTGCTGTAATCATTGGAATATTAATCTTAGTGCTTGCAGCAGGGAAAAGAACTGATGTATCATCATATCCTCCCATTTCAAGTGGTTCATCGATGAGCATCTTGTTGATGGCTTTCCATACTTCCTCATTGGAAACTGCAGGTTCCGATCTGAGGGAGACCATGTCATCTTTTACCTCCATGATCCTCAGTTCTGGTTCAATCCTCCTCCTCTTACCTTCTCACACCATTAGGTGCTCTTCCAGTGGTCACAGATTTTTTGCACTGCATGGAAGATGCATTTGCTCGAGGGTGTCTTGAGCTTGCTGATATTTGGTGTAAACTGAATGAGAGGTAGAGGCCATGCCTGTATATGCCTGTGCAGGCAGTCTGCAGCGAGGATCCCTTGTGTGAGTGTGGTCACACTTTTCGATGCACTGAATGAGTGGCAATGGCAGTATGATGGTGTCATTACCATTTATGGTGGTAAAGGCACTGGAGGTGAGGTGGGTATGTTTCTCTTTAGGCTTTTCCTCCTTAGTCTTTTTGTCCCCACATCGTGCACATTTTTGGGACAAATCTCCATTGTTGTTTTGAGGCTGCCATTTGGGGTTTCCCCCTTTGCATTTGACAGCAGAAAGCTTGGTGGCCTGAGGTGGGCCAGTAGGCTTCTCAACTTGTGTGCCTTGAGGCTTCAGCAACAATAGAGTCTTTGACATGTTTAAATGTCAAGGCACTAGTAGCAGTCATGTTAAGAACCATGGCGGACAAAGAATCATACTCACACAGCATTGCAGCAAGTAGAATCATTGCCTGAACTAGTTCAGGGATGGCAGCGTTGGCAGCCATGAGGTGTTCAAACTTGTCAGCCATCTTAGCAATCTCTGGTGCAGGATTCACAGCCAGAATTTTGATTGCTATTGCAGCATTTGTTGCCATCAAAGGAGGTGCTGGAGGCAGTTTGATTTTAGCCCTGCTAGTTATCTGCCAGAGGCCCTGAGACCTGAGCCATGCCTTCATGGAGTCGGCCCATTGAATGTAATTTGAGCCATCAAGATTTTGTATGAGTTTTTCAAGGGTTGAAGACATGATTTTTATAGTGGCGGCTGTTATAAGCACTTAATCAGTCCTTTATCCAAGAAAACACATTTTACAATCTCAGGAAAAAACACTCCTTTAGAGTGGTTAACCCTAGTCAATCTAGGTTTTTAAGTGCAGCTCGCAGGGAGCGTGATGCAGCTCATGAAGAGCACAAGGTTATAATTTGGAGACTATGAAGTCAATGTTATTCGCAGCCAGTTAAGGTGTGTTTGCGATGTGCCCAGCAGGGCCCATAACCTGTTGGAGCAGACTATATGTATATGCTGCACAGGGGAAGAGACATGTTCCTTACAACCTACCTGGGGTTTAGTTAGACTTACAGCTAGGATTAGCAGAGGTAAGAACACTGTATTCCTATTATGATACAGGTTCTCCTTATATACATAATAATAAGGATGTCACATGACTTGGGAATGTGTTTACCACATGTATGTGTAATAAGCATAGTAACATGTGTATGCTGCATGTATTGCCTCATGTATGCAGCATGTATCTCAGGGTTTAATTTCAACATTTCATTTTCCTGGATGTCCAGCAGTTGGCATATTATGATGTAACTGGACGATCTCCCTTCATAAGTCTTGATCTTTTGGTACATATACTTTTCTTCTGAAGAACACTAACCCTTGCTCCTCAACCCATTTATCTCCTTTAATATTACCTTTCTTCTCCCCCTTCAGAGCATTCACAGCTTCCACTACTTCATCGTCCATCTCCAAACATTGTCTAATTTTAGACAACATTTCCATTTCTAAGCTATCTACCAATAGATGCCCTTGATGCCTAGTGCAAATGTGGAAGTACTCAGGTTTGAGGAGGATAACATTTTTATTGTCCTCCTCCACCCCCCTTTTGTGATCAGTATGTCTGGATAATGCATCTGCTTTCCTCATCAAGTTTCCTGCTTTGTGGACTAAGTGAAAATTAAAGCATGATAGGAATAATGCCAAATGTGCTTGCTGATGGTTAAGCTTTTTAGTGGACATGAAGTACTGCAGATTTTGATAATTTGTCCAGATTTTGATCTGATGCATATATTCCTCCAAATAATGTCTCCACACTTCCAATGCTTGTATTATTCCCAACATCTCTTTGTCATGCACATCATAATTTCTTTCCACATCATTCAACCCTTGGGACAAATATGCACAAGGATGCCATTTGTCATCTTTACATAGCATTGATAATACTGCTCCAGTAGCAAAGTCGGATGCATCTGATTCCACTGGTAAGAAATGCATGAAATCTACTGGGGCTAATATTGGTTCTTCCACAAAGTTCCTCTTCAACTCTTCAAATGCTGTCTGCTGTTGTTCTCCCCATCTCCACACTACTCCTTTTTGCATAAGGTTGTGTAAGGGTGCAGCAATTTTGAAAAAATTATGGACAAAGTGACGATAATAATTTGTGAGTCCCAAGAAGGCTTGAACCTTTTTGATATGGGTAGGCACAGGCCAATCAACAATTGCCTGTACCTTGATAGGATCTATCTTGATTCCATCAGGACCAATCATTAATCCCAAGAACTCGATCTTGCTTGCCCCAAACACACATTTCTCCAGTTTTACAAATAAATCATTCTCTGCCAATCTTCATAGTACCTCTTGCACTATCGCTTCATGTTTTCTTCATCCTCTGTGAATACCATGATGTTGTCAATGAATATTATTACCATGCCTTTGTCTATTACATCCTTGAAAATGACATTCATCATATTTTGGAAAGTTGGGGGACTATTGGTCATCCCAAAAAACATGACAAGCAGCTCAAAGAATCCTCAATGCATGGCAAATGTGGCCTTCCACTCATCTCCTTTCCTTATTTGTACATTATTGTACCCCCAGCATAAATCCAATTTTGGAAAGACCTTGGCCTTTCCCACCTTGTCAATTATCTCTGAGATCAACAGCAGAGGGTATTCATTCTTCACTGTCCACTTATTCAGATACCTATAATCTGTACACATCCTCTTCCTCTGATCTTTCTTTGGTACAAAGAATATTGGTGATGTCCTCATCTTCCACTTCTTGCATCATAACAGAATACTTCCTTGGACACTCTTTCTCTTTCCTTTCCTTCTTCTCATTTTTTACTTTCCTCCCATATACATTACATTACTTAGGACAACAAGTCATGTGTACCTTCCCAGTTTTCCAATCAATTTCTGGGTTATGTTTACATAACCATGGACATCCAATTATTAGATTGGTTTTACAGGGTCACATGCCTCAAATATGGCTCATTCCTGATGATCCTGATACTTTAGCATCATTGTCACCTTCTCCTTAATAGTTACTTCATGATTAACTGTGCCATCAATATTGTATATTATTATAGGTTGTGGCAGTTTATGCATGCTAATACCATTTCCGGTAATTAAGGATCAATTAATGAATAATCTGGTAGTACTGCTATCAAGCAACGCCTTTACATCAATTGCTGCATGTGTGTCCACTGTCTTCAATCCTACTGTCAAGGTGATTTCAAATTCTATTTGCATAGAGCAAATAAAGAATTTAGGGGTTTTTGGAAATAAAGCTAAGCAATTCTCTTTATCACATAAGTGATGATGGTCATACTCCTCAATTTCTCTTTTGGGTTCACTCTGGGTTTCCTCAGATACTACATTATAATGATTCTGGATCACCAATGGGGAAACTTTCACTGGGACTCTTCCACAAAATTCTTCTGCTTATTTTCCTCCAACTTCACTTCCTCAATTCCCTAATCTTCCTTTTCTGCCTACAATTCCTAGCAATATGCCCTAACTGCCCACATTTAAGTGGGGCTCATCTCCCTGCTTGATCAACCTCCATTGCATCTGCTGATGCTGCTGACTCCTTAACAATAGGTGTCACTGCCATGGATGGTGGCTGTGCACTCGGAGTTTGTACCTGAGGCATCCTTCCTTTCTTGGACTTTCCTCCTGATGACTTTTCAAATTTGGCATTTCCATACATCAATTTTGACTCTGCCTGTTCCTGTCAGTATTGCCAATCAAGGTGTATTGCATAATTGTACCACTCATCCAACCTCTCTGGCATAGAATGTAGACAATAGATAGACTTGAATAAATAGGGATTTAATCCTGCTTTCAAAAATTCTACCAATGCAGCTTCTCCCATATCTGTCTGTGAAGCTTCTGCCTTGAACTGCAAGATAAATTCATCTGCCATTAGAGAACCTTGGTGCATGGTTTTTAATTTAGCATTAGCCATCACCTTTGGATTAGAGTCTCTAAACTGTGCCTCCAGTCTCTCCAGAAATTCCCTGAAGGTTGCAAATGGTTTATATCCCATGGCAATTTGATTCATAGTTTTGTTTCTCCAGAACTATGCTTCCCCCCCCTCCTGAATGTATGAGAGAGCAAACATAATCCTAGACTCAGTTGTATGAAACTCAGGCTTTCTCCAATGGATGTACAATATTATAGAGCTGATGAAGAACTTTGTATTCTCCATGGTACCATCAAAGATTTGTGGGGGTGCATATCTAGGTAAGCATGCTGATAGGTCCATTGTGCACACTAGGGTCTGGAGAAGGTTTCCAAATGTATTGACACATCACAATGCATACTCCCAACCCCTGTGAACCCCACAAAATCAAATTTGAACCATTTTGAATGACTTTGAATAACTTTGCAACATTTTGAACACCTTTGAACAACTTTGCAGCACTTCGAACAAAGTTGGCTGCCATATGGGTATTCCAAAACCCTTTTGATACACACAGCACAACCAGAATGAGCCATTGTGTCGCATATCGAGCACCACCAGACATGAGGAGACATGACAAAAGACTTTAGAATGCAATAATGGCAGTTTTGGGTTTTGATGATATATTGAAGCAATAGGACAAGCACTTTTTACTATACTGGGACAATATATGTTTCAATTATTATCGTTTCTCATTTGTTTTATAATTTACAAAGTCCTTTATTGCTGTGCATACTGCCTCATGTTCTACACATGTTATATTTCCTTTTTAGTACTATCTCTTCAAAATGTATATAGACTTGTACTAATTACTTAGAACAGAAGAGAAGAAATCACCCTCTCCACTATCATCTAATTTTAGAACCATTCTCTTGAGTCCAAGTCTTGCATCATACCTCTAAGTTCTGTGAATTATCATGAACTTTTTGAACTTTCATATTAGCTTCTCGACTTATTGTGTATCACCTATTGTCACTTGAAAACACTTCAATTCGCCATATTCATCTCTCGATATCCCTTGACACCAGTCTGATTCTTTCCTATTCTCCCTGAACTCTTTGAACATTCTTGAACCTCTTCAAACCTCTTCAAACATCCTTGAACCTCTTTAAACTTCTTTGAACCACTTTGAACCACTTTTGAACATCTTTGTACACCTCTAAAAACTATTTGCAATGTGCCTCATCATTTCACACCTCTAACTACAACCATTGGGTATCAGCAGTAACATTTAGTACCAACTCGCACCCTTCCTCTAGCCTGTGTTATACTTCTTAGGCCTTTTAACAGGTTTTTGTTAGGTTTCCAGGTCAAGTATTATTATTTTGGAGCCCACTGTGAGGGCTTTCTAAATTATTCCATTGTTAAACCTCCCATCCTTTCTACTGCTCATTTCACCAAAGGGATTAACTTGTAGTGCCTACAAACCTCCTGAACAACCAGGTGATATTGATATAGTATTCTAACCATCGATAATATCACTTTTGCTCTCTTTTGCCCTTCGCTTTTGCTAACTGGCTACCATCTTCAACTTTGAAACATATGAAACCCAATATCACATGAATTTCAACTTTGCAACTCCTGAAATCTACTTCAAACATGTTGATATCCTTTATGCCAGCTTGTGGTCATTCGACATCCCCAAAATTCGATTCCAAACAGCCTAAAGAACTCCAAAAATATTTCAAAGAGCTTGAATTTCTGTTCACAACTTGTGGTATTACAGATCAGGACCCAAAGAAGAAGCACGCTTGCAGATACATTGACATTGATTTTTACAAACCCTGGGAATTGCTTTCAGAGTACCAGCCTGGCACCTCATTTAATGCATTTTGCATCGCAGTATACAAGTTGTATCCTGAATCAGAAGATGAATAAAAATATAGCATTTCAGACATGGATACACTTGTTGGTGAACAGCTTCACATCGGTATTTTTGACTCAAATGATTTAGGAGCTTATTATAGGTCGTTATAAACTTTCTTCACTCAAAACAAAGACTTTCAGAAGCTGAACAAAGTTGAGCTTTCATTTGAGGCTTTCAAATGGACTTATGGACTCAAATTGCAGATCGTCTTGAAGTGAAGTTCCCTAATCATTATCCCAATGACCCATACACACTGAATGACATCTGTGATGCTGCAAAATTTGTTATAGCATCCTCAAACTCGTACTCCATTTCCCAGCAATCAATTTTGACCTTGGAGTTATTGCAGTCTAGCACATTGATTGACTCCAAAGATGTTTTGCACATTCTTGAACACTGTGCATCAAACTTTGCATCACTTTCACAGCTTCAAATTCAACCAGATTAGTGCCCAAAATTTCTGTTCCGACTTCATTCCTCACTGATATAGCACTTTTGACTGCATCGAACCAAACATTTGATGATACACAGTATAGCATGAACATCTTAGACAACTTAGAAGCTTGTATTGCGGTGCTCGAACAGGAACTAGCACTCAAAAAAGAGCTTGCATTTGAATGAAAAAATTTTGAACTTTGCACTTGTCATGTCGTGCCTCCTTGTGTTCATAGCATATTTCCAGCTTCATCGCACATGTCCATGCAAGTTTCATCATCTTCACCTTTGGTAATTCCAGCCCAGTCCACTCTGATAGTAGCAGCTTCATCAGCCTCGAGCTTGATCCCACCTCCAATATCCTCATCGTATTTGTCCCCATTATCACCTACTTCAACCTTGACTTTCTGTTTGCCACTCCCAATATTTTTGTTTTCAATCTCATCATCTGCACCATCTTTCAATTCATCATCTATTTCAATATTGCCTTCGCCTTCTCACCAGATTCATGTTTGTATTCACCCTCAAAGTCCTAGTTCCATATCCATTGTATATCTACAGTCATCATCTCGAAATTTGTCTACCCCTTATCGCCAAACTTTCTATCACATCCATTGCCAACAAATATTTTCTTGACCTCATTTTTGATCTCTCGATTTCTTGTTCAAGCCTACATGGGCACATAGAAGTGAAAGCTGTCGAAGCTATTTTGAAGAATGTTGAGCATAGTAAAATGTCTTTTCAATAAATAGAACAAGGTCAAAATGTGAAACAGAGAAATGAAATT
The DNA here is from genome assembly GCA_029959215.1 of Tricholoma bakamatsutake. NCBI lineage: Eukaryota > Fungi > Basidiomycota > Agaricomycetes > Agaricales > Tricholomataceae > Tricholoma > Tricholoma bakamatsutake. The sequence continues at coordinate 1,225,773 of CP114860.1, forward strand.
TGATCAATGTTGACAATACTAACCATAATTGTAATAATTGGGTCGAGGGACTGGTTGAATAGAATAGAACTGTCAACATGTACCAACATGGAAAAAACCAAAATATAATAATAAAATAGGAATAAATCATAGGAAATCATAGAAAAGGCAGAATAGGGTGAAATAAAATATATAAAAATATGGGATGAACACAGAAAATTGCCCAGATGCCTGGGGTTCCTTCCTTTCCCCTTACAGCTAGGGTCTTCGGGCCCACCAGGAAGTTCATCCTCTTCACCTGTAGCTTCCTTGTCAGCAGGATTTGGTTGCCTGTTGTCCTCTACAAAGTTGAGTGGAGTCAGAATCCAAGGGGGTTCTGAAGGCAGATGAGTAGACATGATGTTGGTGCTGATGGATGGCACACTGGAGCTGACTTGTCAAAATATGTTTGATGGTCAGGCTGAGGCACCAAAAGTAGAAGTGAGTCTAGGAGCTGGGAGTACTGATTGTCAGATAGCTGATAAGCCTGGTAATGTGCCTGCATGGTGGGAGTTTCTTGTTGTCCACTAAGTCTGCAATTCTGTGTGGGACATAGAATAAGGTTCAGAACAGTGTGATAATTGATGAGAGCAGTGATGCTGTCAGAGTTCAAGATCACTATTGCCAAGGTTGGGACTTGGTCAGGAAAAACACCAGACTTCTGGTTTGACCCAGTCATCAGTAGTCAGAGGGTTCAGAGGTATACAGGCAGAATCCACTGAGCTGTAGCAGGCCAGGTGAAAAGGGGCCAGAGAGGACTTGGCTTCAACTTGTAAGAAGTTGCACCCTTCTCCTCATCAGTTGTCCAATTTCAGGGTGGAGGTAGTTCAGGTTTCCAGAGGGTTTCTGAATGGAGGGCAAGGATAGATTAAGCAGAGGTTTGGAGTTGATTTGAAGTCAAGAAGAGTCAAGGGATTGAGAAGATTAAGTCAAGATTATGTCGAGGATGATTAAGGATTGATATTAGACTGGAGGTAATTAAACACAAGCGATGTATACATGCAATGCACAATATATAATTTACAAACTGAAGACTAAGGCTAAGCTACAGGTGCTTAAATAATGAGGGCCAGAAGAATAATGGAAAATGTGGAAGTTTACTAACAGGTCTTGGTAAGTGTCCATGACCAGAATTGGTAAGACTGTATTAGGAATAAAGTGAGTAAGCAAATGATTACTAAGGCATGTGACAACTTGTCTGATGACTAAAAAGTGCTGTGGCCAGAATGCCAATGGAGAAGGTTGGAAAAGAGTCAGAAAAGAGTTGGGAGTTATTGGGAATCCAATGTTGAAATTAAATCCTGATACATGCTGCATACATGAGGCCATGCATGCAGCACACACATGTTACTGCGCTTACTGTGCATACATGTGGTAAACACATTCCTGAGTCATGTGACATCCTTACTATTATGTATATAAGGAGAACCTGTACTATAGTAGATATACAGTATTCTTACCTCTGCTAAACTCTAGCTCTAAGACTAACTAAACCCCAGGTAGGTTATAAGGAACGTGTCGTCTCTTCCTCTGTGCAGCGTATGTAGTCTGCTCCAACAGGTTATGGGCCCTGCTGGGCACGTCGCGAACGCGCCTTAACTGGCTGCGAATGACGTTGACTTCATTGTCTCCAAATTATAACCTTGCGCTCTTTGTGAGCTGCATTGCGCTCTCTGCGAGCTGCATTTAAAAAACCCAGGTTGACTAGGGTTAACCACTCTGAAGGAGTGTTTTTTCCTGAGATTATGGAATGTGTTTTCTTGAATAAGAGGACTGATTGAGCGCTTTTACCAGCTGCCACTATAACATCATGTCTTCAACTCTTGAAAGACTCGTACAAACTTTTGATGGCTCTAACTACATTCAATGGGCCGACTCAATGAAGGCGTGGCTCAGGTCTCAGGGCCTTTGGCAAATAACTAGCGGGATGGAACTAAAACCACCCCTGGCGCCTCCTTTGACGGCGACAAACGCTGCACTAGTAGCGGAAGCTAATGCCAAGCTCCAGACCTGGAACAATAAGAATGACCAGGCGATTGGTAGCCTAGTGCTCCGCCTGGCCCCCTCTATTCGGCAGCGTGCCAACACCAAGGACACTGCTGAGGAGGTATGGGATCTCATCCGCACCGACTATGGTGTCGATGGCCCCTCCCAAGTCTTTGCGGACTTTAGGTCTGCAATTGCAATCAAAATTCCGGCTGCAAATCCTGCACCAGAGATTGCCAAAATGGCTAATAAATTCGAGCGCCTTACGGCTGCCAATGTCGCCATCCCCGAATTAGTACAGGCAATGATTCTACTTGCTGCGATGCTGCGCAAGTATGATTCTCTATCTGCCACGGTTTTTAACACGACCGCTACTAGAGCCTTGACGTTTAAACATGTCAAGGACTCCATTGTTGCTGAAGCCTCATGGCACACAGCAGTTGGAAAGCCCATTGGCCCACCTCAGGCCACCAAGCTTTCTGCTGTCAAGTGCAAAGGGGGAAACCCCAAATGGCAATCTCAAGGCAACAATGGAGAATCGTCCCGAAAGCATGGACGACATGGGGACAAAAAGACTAAAGAGGAAAAACCTAAAGAGAAACATTCCCACCTCGCCTCACAAGCCTTTACTACTATAAATGGTAATGGCACCATCATACCGCCGATGCTGCTCATCCAGCGCATCGAGAAGCGTGAACATACTCCCACAAGGAATCCTCTCCGCCGACCGCCTGCACAGGCATACATGGGCACAGCCTCTACCTCTCATTTGGTCTATACCGAATATCAGCAGGCTCGAGACACCCTCGAGCAAATGAATCTCCCATGCAGCATGAAAAATCTGCAACCGCTGGAAGAGCACCTAACAGTGCGAGAAGGTAAGAGGAGGAGGATTGAACCAGAACCAAGGATCGTAGAGGTAGAAGACGATAGTGTCTCCCTTGGATCGGAACCTGCCATTTCTGATGAAGAAGTATGGAAAGCCGTCGATGAAATGCTTGTCGATGAACCGCTTGAAACAGGTACATATGATGAAAAGTCAGTCCTTTTCCTTGCCACAAGCACAAGAATTAACATTCCACTGATCACAGCGAACTTTTCATGTGAAATTTTACCGCTACTAAATGTATCATGGAACAATTTACATCTTAATATATGTGTTATGTGTGCAAATGGAAATTGTAAGAAAGGTGCCAACTGGATCATGGATTCAGGCGCATCAAAACACTTCACTGGTAAAATTAAAGATTTTGCTTCTTGCGAGCCTTTACCGAGAAAGGACTCTACCCTGGTTCAAACAGCCACGGGTACTACTCATATAGTAGGGAAAGGAGCAGTCTTCATTAGACATCAGGTAGTATGTCATGGGAAGTCAGAGACACGTGAAACGCGATTATACCCCGTCTACTACATACCTGACTGTAATGCTCGATTATTGTCAATGGGCGTCTTCTTACAAGACGGAAGTGATGTGCGTGGTTCCTCCGCACACATTTCATTTTTCAAGCAAGGAAACCCAATTATGGATTGTGTCCCTCTTATGAAATGTGACACTATTTATTGGGCTCGGACTCATATATTGAGCACCAAGGGAATCAATGTCGCGACAATGTATGTCGCAGACTACTCGACTTGGCATAAGCGACTTGGACACCCATCCAAAGAGGCGCTAGAGAAGATGCCTAATAGCACCATAAAATTCCCAAGGAATTTAATTATTCCTAAAGACAAAATTATATGTCCAGGGTGCGCTGAAGGGAAAATGACCTCAAAATCTTTTCCCGAATCAGATTCACACGCAGAAAGACCCTTTGAATTAATACATTCCGATCTGAAGGAACTCCCAGTACTATCGTACCATAAACATAAATACTTTATTGTATTTCTGGATGACAAAACGTCACATATCTGGGTCCAATGCCTTAAAAAGAAATCTGATGCTGCTGCGGCCATCAGACAATTTCGGGCAGTGGCTTTGACACAGTATGGTGCTACAATGAAGCGCTGGCATGTTGATCCAGGGGGGGAGTTCAAAGATCGTGAGCTACAAAATGTGCTCAAGGACTTTGGCATCAAAATAGAGATGTCTGCACCCCACGTTCACCAACAGAATGGGCATGCAGAGCGTGCCATAAGGACAATAATGGAAAAGTCGCAAACCCTGCAATTTACCACATGTCTACCACAATCATGGTGGGAATTTTGCATTGAACATGCAACACACCTATACAACCGAACCCCGATAAGGCACCTGAAATGGCTGACACCAGTTGAGGACCTGACAAAGGTCTGCCCAGATCTAAACGATCTGAAGGTTTTTGGTTGTGGTGCTTACGTCTACCTACCCAAGGAGAAGTGTCCAAACACATTGGCTCCTCGATCAGAGTTGATGACATACCTTGGATTAGAAGATGGCATTAAAGCATACCGTTTCATGCGACCTAATGGTGCAATATTCATTGGTGCTACGGCACTATTTGATGAAACGTTGTTCCCATACTGTCCCGGAGCTAAAACTCCTGCCAATACGGACCTTGGTGATTTTCCACCTCCAGAACCAGAAGATGATGACCACTCATCTGGAACGGATGGCGATGATTCTATACCGCCACAAGATCTGCCCCTTCCTCCATCATCAAAAAATGATGATGATGATGTACCAAGTGAGCAAAAGGCACATGACGATGTGACAAATGCTCCTCCTCTGCTGCCTCCAGTAACCACTGAGGACTTTCGTCCAAGACATGATGATCAACAGGAATGGCAGCAATTGCCCCATCGATCAGGCAGGCAGAGAAACATTCCAAACCGTCCTGGCAATACCTATGGAGAGAAGCAACTCCCCTCTGACATAGAGAGAGACATTGCACGTGATCGATATTGGAAGAGATCTGTGGGTCAAGATTCGGATCATAACTGAACACGACCACAAACTCAACAGAAAGAACCGGTTGCTGGACCGAGTTTGGCACCCCATGAGAGTGTGCCCAATTCCAATGATCAAGAACATGATCACCCAATGGGGGAACTGGACGAAGCAGGTTATATTCAAAAGATAACCAAGGAAGGTGGAGATAAGCTTATTCGCTGGCTGTTGTCAAAAGCAGTCAAACCATCAAGCGAAATAAGCCAAGTTCCAAACCAATTTCGTGATATTGCGCGCCTACCACGGCAGCAGCAACGTGAGTGGAAACAAGCTTGTCATGAAGAATTAGAGGCTCTTCGTAAGTGACAAGTCTATGACATCGTCGATCTTCCACATGATCGAAAAATGATCAAAAATAGATGGGTTTTCTCCATAAAATCAGATGGAAGAAAATGAGCCAGACTCGTGGCCAAAGGCTTTTCACAAGTTGAAGGTGTTGACTTTGATGAGATTTTCTCACCGGTAGTCCGCTACGAGACCGTACGCCTCATGTTTGCACTTGCATCTCTAGGAGGCACGTATATGACCGGCCTAGATGTAAAAACCGCATTTTTATATGGCAAACTAGATGAGGAGATCTATATGGATCAACCCGAGGGTTTCAGACTCGAGGGAAAAGAGCGCAAAGTATTGCGCTTACGCCGAGCATTGTATGGCCTTAAACAAGCCTCACTTGCATGGTGGAAAGAGCTAGAGGCATTTATGCGCACCATTGGGTTCGTGCGCGCCAGCTCCGATGCCGGCATTTTCATACACAAGGATCCTAAGACGGGCAGCATTGTTATTGCACTCGTCTATGTTGATGATGGCTTGTTCATGGGGAAGAACAAGAAACTTGTGGATGAAAAGAAAAGTGCTTGTCTAAAGCATTGGGAGTGCCGTAGTACTGAAAAAGTCATGGAATTCTTAGGCATGCGCGTCACCCAGACTGCAAGCAAAGTCAAACTCGATCAAACTGAATATCTCGCCAAAGTGCTTGAGAGATTCGAGATGACAAATGCCAAAGCGACCCCCACTCCACTCCCAACTGGTTACAAACCATCGGAAAACACAGCAATGCCCAATGCGATGCTTAGATCAATATATCAGTCTGTGATCGGATCTTTATTGTATCTGATGCTTGGAATGTGACCTGATATCGCTTATGCGGTAATCAAGATGTCGCAATTCTTGGCTAATCCTAGCCAAGAACATCTAGACAAAGCGATGTACATCATGCGCTATCTGGTGGGAACCCAGAAATATAGCATTGTCTATGATGGTGAGAAATCTGAGGGGCTACAGGCCTTCACAGATTCTGATTGGGCAGCTGACACTGTCAAACGCCGATCTACAACGGGTTACTTTGCTACTCTAGCGAGTGGCATTGTGTGCTGGCAGTCCCGTTTACAAAAAACTGTAGCACTGTCATCCCCAGAAGCTGAATATATGGCTCTCTCCGACACTTGTCGACAGATAGTGTGGATAGAGTCCTTATTCCAGGAACTTGGATATGTACTGAAGCGCGTACCAATCTGTGCTGATAATCAGGGATCCATCTTTATTGGATCAAATCCAGTTCAGGAAAGAAGGACCAAACATATAGACATTTGCTACCACTATACCCACGAATGCATAGAAAATGACAAAGTCATGGTCGTTTTCATTCCTGGAAATGATAATCCAGCTGACATGTTCACAAAGAACCTTGGCGCTGTCTTATTCAGGAAATTTAGAGACTCTCTCGGAATTACTTTCGAGATTCAAACTTAGCTGCTTAGAGCGCTGTACAGTTTGAGGGGGGGTGTTGAAATTAAATCCTGATACATGCTGCATACATGAGGCCATGCATGCAGCACACACATGTTACTGCGCTTACTGTGCATACATGTGGTAAACACATTCCTGAGTCATGTGACATCCTTACTATTATGTATATAAGGAGAACCTGTACTATAGTAGATATACAGTGTTCTTACCTCTGCTAAACCCTAGCTCTAAGACTAACTAAACCCCAGGTAGGTTATAAGGAACGTGTCGTCTCTTCCTCTGTGCAGCGTATGTAGTCTGCTCCAACATCCAATTGGGTGAAACAGGTCTTGACAGGTTCCCTAGGTGTATATTTATGGTTTATATACTATGTTACACATATTTTACAATGTTGTCACTGATGCACTTGTACATGCATGTACATATTGATGTGTGCAAAATAAAATTCTCATGCTAACAAAGTGTAGCATTCTTCGGCATAGGGTAGCATAATAAAATAAAATAAAATATTATTAGGTAATGGGGCTGTTTTCTAACAAACAGCAGCTAGCCAGCATGTGACTACAAGATTGATTGTAGTGCTATCACATCAAGGCTCTTGCTTTCCATCTTTTTCACACCTCCACCACCCCCACACACATCATATGCAACACTTATAGCATGTCCACTCCTTCACCTATTACATTGGGGTCTGTCTAGGCAGGCCTTTTTTTTTGCTATTCAACTTCACCTTGAGCTAAGCAGCAGAGGTCATTATAAATGTGGGTTTCAAGGGTAAGAAGCATTTTTGTAGGCCTCTAAACCACATCAATCTATTGGTCATGCAACTAGCCACACTATCCACACCAAATTCTGCTCAGCCTCCTAATCACATGGTCTATGATGAGGTGCTAGGGGATAGCAGATGCCTCATTATAAACAGTTTAAGTGCAGTTAGGAGGTCCTGTGTTGCTTCCTCTCAACTTTCATCTCATTGGCAAGCAACATAGTTACATAGTTGTTATACAAGGGCTCCACCTCTATGAATTCTTACATTTATAACAACAACTTACATTGATTCATACTTGTCCAGTTGAATCCTAACAACCAGACTGAACAGTTTCATTAACTTTTCATGACTCACCCACCTATGTAGAATGGGGTAAGGCTAAATGGTACTGTTTGACTATCATTGAGCATCATGCTCTGTACTATTGGAAAATGCCATTGGGACTGAGGTTTCATTGACCATTCCCAGCTGGCTACTTATGTCCATCTCACTCTTTCTGATCCTAAATCCCTTACCATCCTCTTATCCATTTTCAAAAAATTCCATAAGTAACTGAACCCTCATTGACTCTGGTTTCTCCCCCCAGGCTTTCTTAACTTGCCCCTGCTGTGAACCAAGGGGCAAGAGGAAGGCTCATAAAACTTAAAATGTCAGCAAGCAAGCGAGGGGTAGGTGGCCCCTCCAAGTTGGTACAGATGAACACCAGGATGTAGAACAGGCACTCGAGGTCATGGGAAGGCCGATGAGATACAGTCGTGCCTTCCAAGAGAAGTTCGACAGCCATAAAAGGGGCCGTCCCTAGGAGAGAATAAGGGTGCTAAAATTGTAAGAAAGAATATAGAGTGCTTATCGGGCGACATGGCTTGGGCAGTAACCAATGAGGCAGTACACTCGAGGTCAATTAACAAACCACGACGATGGTTCTCATCGCGTAGAAGAACGTCGGTGTAGCTGATGTCATGATGGACAAGGTCTTTGACAGTGGTGAGTGTTTGAAGAGCTAAAGGACAATTAGACATCTTAGGGGGATGAAATAGTGGAAACATGACGCACTGACGACGATATCTTTTAGGGCTCAGATGAGCTCGCGCTCGGAACGAAACTCTGCAATACGCCGATCCACATGACAAGGTAACAATTCGACGTCGCATCCGTTCCAGATCACTGTTGGCATATATGCCGTGATGCAGACGGCCAGTCGAAAGTGCTACTCCAGTGATGGCAATATCCTCTGAGCAGAATAACATGGAAATACCCTCCATTTCCCCGATGTTCCGCAACGCGTTGCTTCGGACACAGGATGAGACCGCTCAACCCATACATCTTTAAGAATACAAGTGTCCCCCACTGACCACCCATGATCACATTCCAGGACAAAATTGCTTTGTCTCGTCCCATAATTATGATCGGATCATAGCCCACAGCTTCGTTATTCTCAAAACAAAGACCAACAAGGATTCGGAAGAGGATGAGCAGGTCGACGCGACGCACGCCGTATTCAATATTTTGGTGCGTAGTTGTCCTTGACGATCAGTGACTGTAAGACGAAACTTTGGTTTTATTCCAAGCACTGATGATAGGAACGAAGACGCGATTTGGCTGGGTATTTAAGTAACAATGATGTAGGATTTGTCTGTGACGGTACGAATAATCCTGCTATGCTCGGATTTGAATTCATGACTTAAGCGACAGCGCAGATATCCTGCTATGTCCCTTTGAAGTCGTGATCTAGTAGAGCTATGTTGGGCTTTCGGCGGATTGCCGATTCTTCGAGTATCGTATTGCGACAGCTCGCATTCCACACTCTAAGAACTGGATTTCCACTGACTGCCGTGATTGCCGCACAGATAGTATTCAAGAATCTCGCCAACGCTTTTTCAGTATTACCCCAGTTATACTGATCCATCAAGTGACATGTCCCTGCGCTTGTCTATGAAATCTGAGCGGCAACGAGTCAACGGGTGTCACGTGTTTAAATTACCATATAGGGATGGTTATTGAACAACATTTTCGGTATGTACAGCAGGACGGGGAAACCCGGGTGATCGGTTGACCTGCAACGCGCTTTCCTGAAATACATGTAGGTTCTTTTATGGGCGCTTCCTGTTAGAGTGCTACCAAAACAGTGTGGTCGTCACCAGGGCACGCCAACAGATACAAACAACTTGACCCCAAGCGCCGAGCGCTGGCCCTTGAAATTCCAGCCATCCGCTATGGATTTTCTCGCGGCATTCAAACCAAAGTTGTCACTCATCGGGAGATCTCGACGATCGGAAAGCACACCGCAAGTATTGTCAAGCACGAGTGCGGGCCCAGCGACTCGGATCCCGAGCAAAGCTGGTGCTCCACCTGTATCAGGCGCCATCACTGGCACCTCACCACAGTCCACCTCATCCCTGATTCACTCGAATGCTTCCAAACCGGGGAACGAGATAAAACCATTCATCCGGTTAGGCAGCGACAGAAAGAACGACGAGCTGAAGATATTGTCTTTTTCATACGTCATTTCGGAGTTCCCCTCTGCTCTTGGCAATAAAGGTAGCTAGCAATCTTATCGAACGTATGCAGGCAAGTTTTTTTTCTCCTTAAATTTGGAGCACCCGGCAATGTCTTGACGTGATAACGTCTAGGTATCTTCCCCAGGCGAAGAAATCTTTAGTGAAATTACTGCAACTTCATCAGATTTTATCAAGCTGTTGGCCGAGGCTGCCAGAGAGGGCAACGGAAACTCCGTTATCGCATCAGATCCTATGATCTTGGAATTCATCAAGTAGGTTTGGTATCATTGCTTCCAGGGCTCATGATTTAAACCAGCTTTCCAGCGTCATTGGAAGCATTGACCAGAAACTTCTTCAATTGTCCTCGAATGCCGACACTAATGACAGGAAGAACATCGCTGAGAAGTGCTTAGAAGACCTGCAAGCAGTTATTAGCGAAATCGAGGTAGGCGAACGTTAGCTCAATGAAGCGCATCTTGTGTTTATTGTGTAGAGCAAATACCCGATCTTGTTGCAGCGTAACCATGCTGATACGGCCGACACCTTGGCAAGCTCCGTTACTCCGGATTCCTCGTCGATGCTAGGAAAATCTATTGGATTTCTCAAGATTCTGAAGGAGGCAGCTGGGATTGCACCAGTTCCGTTTCTCAAAGGAGCCATCGGTACGGCTTTAGTTCTCCTGGAGATGAGTCAAGTAAGTTTTACTGTCAATGGCCACGGACATGACCTTTAACCGAGCTTCCTCTAGACCACTCGAGGAAATCGCGGTGATATGATCCGCTTGGCTGGAATGGCTGGCGATTTCGTAGCTTCCATTCGTGCAGCGTGCGAACAGCCTGGGAGGCCTGAATCGAGAGATTTTCAATTGGCGATCAAGAACTTCACCGAGTAAATCAAGCGTGTATTTCACTCTATTGTCTCTTTATTGATTTTCTCCGCACGTCGTAGCGAGCTCAACACGATTTTACACAAATGCCAAGTCTTCGGGAGTAGACCGCTATTCAGTCGTATTGTCAATTACGATAATGATAAAGCTGGAATCGCAGATTGCCAGAGTGCATTGGAACATGCGATCCGCAACTTCAACGTCAGTCTTTCTACAATCTCACCTTTCATCTAATGTCCGAGGCTGAAGGAGAATCAGTTGCAAGTGGCAATTGTTCATCAGAATACTCTTGAGACCCTGCTAGCAGCTCATGAAAATGTGATGACAGCGATGGGTTTGTTTTCATTCTGCCAATGGTAAAGTCGTCTCAGCTGATGCGTTTCCTAATTCAAGATCGAGAACTTTTGGAACGCCTTCCGCGACCCCCGCTTGCGTTCTCAAAGCGCGAGTACCTTCCCTCAAGCCGCACTGATGAGCTTGCCAAAATTATTGGGTGGATCGAAAACTCAACAGCTGATAAGCGAGTATTTTGGCTCAGTGGAGGTACTGGGATGGGCAAGACGACGCTGTCAAGCCATTTGAGAGATTCCCTTCGCAGAGCTGGTCGACTTGCTGCCTGTTTCTTTTTCAGTCGCAATGATAAGAAACAGGAAGATCCCGGATTCATTATTGAAGCGCTGGCGTATCAGCTAGCCCAGATTGATCAAGACATGGCAAATGTAATATGCAAAGCCATTCGATCCCGTCATCCCGACCAGCAATTTTCCTCCCAATTCCAGGCCTGGATTTTGAACCCGCTCTTAGCAGCTTCCTTCCCTCTCCCGATGGTCATCATTTTTGATGCTCTGGACGAGTACAAGGATATTGTGGACTTGCTTGATGTCATGACCGAAATCGTCCCGAAAATGCCTCGAAACATTAGAATCCTCTTCACTAGTCGGCCCGATGCTCAAATACAGGTTCGGATGCGGAAGCTCAATGCGATAGAATTGGGCCTTTACCCAGCCGCCCAAAGCGTGATTGAGGCATTCTTCCGGGAACGACTGCGATCTGTCGGGGGCTGGCGTTCCGTATCGCCTGCGCAGGATCAAATCCTGAGGCTAGTTGATGCAGCCAAGGGACATTTTATGTGGGCAGCCACAGCCTGTAGCGTCGTTGCTAATCCCAGTAACGGCTACCCTGATGATATATTAGAGCAAATACTTTCACCACGTTCCCTCTTTCGACATTCTGCTGAGGCTCGACTTGATTCCCTGTACCACGATGCTTTGTCACGTGCATTCCCTGATAGGCCTGAGGCAATGCCATCTCTCGAAAATTACCGACGTGTTCTCGGAGCCATACTCGTAGTGGAAGTCCGTCTGAATATCTCGAATCTCCAGGCCATCCTCGGAAGGACCGCTCGTGTCGATGCCATTGTCTCTGACTTGCGTTCCTTGCAAACACAAATGCCCTCCGAACCGACTTTGGATCGTCCTGTCACACCCGCCTCTGAAAGATTTCACGCGTCTTTCCTTGACTTCATTGCTGATCCACAACGATGTACGGACGCTTTACTTCCGAATGCGAGCCGATATCGAATTGATCTTCCTGAATCGCACATGTATGTAGCACTTGCGTGTCTACAACGCATGAATGAATTCTTTGACTCGGAGCAAGGCAAAGCGGAGCTATATACCGACAGTGTCGACAGACCCCAATACGCATTTGACTATTGGGCCATTCACGTATATGCGTGCGATGTCATATCCGATGATCTTCGGTGTGCCATTACCGACTTTTCCGAGCGGAATTTTGTCCATTGGTTTCGGATTCAAATCCGATCATTTTGTGGAGAAACTGCTTCGGATTTCATCCCTAATGTTGACCCTGGCCTTGACGCACCCGGTCGTCTCCATCGCTTCGGAGTTGACTTCAGACGGTACGCAGATTATGGCATGGATGTCCGTCAGCTCGGCGTGGTCATCTCTGTTCAAGGGGTGGCAAAAAAGCTAGCTGCAAATGATAACCCACGCAGAGACGAGTTCATCGCTGGCATGGGAATTGCCCTCCTACGCTGCTACCAACTTCTCGGTAGAATGTCTGATCTGGACACTGCCATCAAATTCTACCGCGAGGCCCTACTCCTTTGTCCTGTCGACCACCCTCGTCGATGTAATATCTTGGGAGGAACAGCGAATGCCCTTCGGGTGCGATATGATTCTAATGGGGCACTTGGAGACTTGAATGAGAGCATTTCAATGTTGCAGGAATCCCTTGTAATTGCGACAGACACAGAGGAACGATACTCCTCAGTCTGCAGGCTCGCTTTCTCCTTTTATCGCCGGTATGAAAAGTCCGGGAGCTCTCAGGATCTAAAGGATGCCGTCGCAATGACTGAAGAAGCAAGCGCAATGCGCAAACCATCCACTCCCCCAAACGCTAGACTTGTTGTGTACAAGTATAAATATCGTATCGAGGATCTTAACAGAGAAGATCTTCACGAGTTGGATAGTATCATCGTCTGGTACCGAGAATGGCTCCCATCGAATTCAGCAAACCATGCGCATCCATATGGTGTATACCACCTTGCTCAGGCCCTCCATACTCGATTCAAGTCAACGGGTGATCCTAGTGACTTGGATGAGGCCATTCACTTGCTCCGAGATCTTCTCGAATCCGTTTCAGACACGCACTCTCACCGACGACGTTTTCTCTCCCATCTTATCTCTTTCCTTCAGGCACGGTGTACGCTGAACGGCAACCTGGACGACTCGAAAGAAGCAGCTGCACTGCAGCTAAAACTGGACGCAACAGTGGGAAATAAGATTTGAAGGCATCCATTTCAACTCAAGAGGTGAGCGGCGCCTTTGCATGTCAGTCATTGAGCTGATCCTTTCATTGTTTGACCGGAAGGCCAGCGGTGGTCACACAAGCCAATGATTGGGTGAATCACAAACGGAGAAATGTATGGTGTCACGTGCGGCGCGAAAAGCCACGGGGATTCAAAGTTCAATCAAAAATTTGATCATCTTTTACTCCCCGTAAATCATCAGGAAATTACTGTACACCGGAGGCATCTGCTAGCTCATGTCAAAACGACATGAGTTCAGTACAACAGTTCAGTTCATGTCTTCTATATGTCTCCTGGAGTTCATCTGTATGTCATTGTCATTAGTAATTAATCTCGCAGAAATAGGGAACATTGCTGGAACATGGTGTTGCAGATTTTCATGGTACAGTTGACTTTCTCATAATGTATAACGTCGGGGCGGGTATTTTGCTATGCATTATCAGATTTATTCATAACCATGGAGTGTGACTATTGTGACTTTGTGACATCTGATGAGTGTTACCAAGTTACCAAAAACTTTCCAATGTTGCATTTTGCGACTGCTCCCTTCCAAGCTCCCTTCCAAGATGAATCCTGTATTGCCAGATGCACTTTGTAAGGTTGAGAGAGCCCACGAATGAGCCATGCTTTATGCAGAGGCTCTCCATCTGTTGACACATCTCCATAACCTGGTTTGTGGTGAGTTCATTTTCTACTCCCTCCCCATCTTCATCATCTTCATCAGATTCATCGACCTCCATGACATTCTCAGCTTTGATGTCAAACTCCTTCTGGACTGCAGCAACAATCTCATCATCCCCACCATCAAATCTGTAAGGTGAGTCCCCAATTTCTCATTCTTCAACTGGATTTAACATCTCCTCCAATGTTAAGGGCATGCCAATGATGCGCCTGCATGCCTTGAGTTCATTTACTGAAGCGAGAAGCTTGTTCTCTAATTCCTTGAGCTGGGGCGATGCAGAAGGTGGGGAAAGAGTGGTGGGCTTTGTGGAAGTAGAAGTCACAATGGGGGCATCCATCTGGAGGGTGAGTTTCTCGATTGATTTCAATGCTTCGAGTTCATCATTCTCGGCTTCCAAGACAGCATTCAAGGCAGGGTGCCAGGCCTTGTCAACATATCCTGCACCCAATATGGCCTTGAGCTTGTCCTTGGCTTGGGGGAGTGTCATGGATGAGGACATAGCAAATTCATGGATAACCTCCCACCCCTTTGCTGTTGGTGTTGTTGCCTTTTCTGTGATGGGTTCTGCTGAGGTTGTGGGATTTTTAGAGCCTGTGGCCATGGTGGGGGATAATATCTGTGTGTGGTTCCAGCAGTGTTTAATGGTTTCCAGTGTGATTGCATTCCAAGCCTCCTTCATCATCAGCATGGCTTCAAGAAGGTTGATTTTGTAGATATCCTGCTCATCTGCTTCGTCTAGCTCAAGGGCTTGAAGGCAGTAAGCACATTGGTAATGAGCCTTAACAGCCCAAATGATCCCAGCATCGCAAGGTTGGACAAAAGATGTGAGATTTGGTTCGAAATACTTGAGGCAGATGTTTCGTGGTTTGTAGTCAATGTAGTGACCAGAGAAATTGTCAATGAGCATGACAACATGGTGGTTTGTGTTTCGCATCTATATATCAAGTGCTTTAATCCATCTGTAAAAATTTCTGTAAGTGTTTGTCTAAGAAATGAGAAATACCAATGGAGACAAACTCTTCGAAAAGCAGTGCATTCATCCATGCTTTTTTGTTATTTTGATAGTAAAAGCCCCTATTTCTCTGGAGATATTTTCTTAAAGTAACAAGGGTTCTTAGACTTCCCAATGTAAAATAAGGAAAGCTTTAAGCTTCCGTCTGCATTGCATTCAATTCCTAATGTAATACAGAATTTATCCTTCTTTTTCCCACTCATGCTCTTTGTACAGAGACCTCGATCAGGTGGGGCACTGCATAAAGAGGTCAGATTCATTTCATGAAGATGAATTCTGACTCACAAAGCAAACATGCTGGTTTCATCAAAGTTAATGATGTCGACAAGATCATAGTGATCTAAAATAGCCTGGAGGCGCTGTCGTTCAGCTTCTACTGCAGCCAAATTAATGGAACCAGCCTCGCCGTGTCAACGGTGTTCCTTGATTTTGTAAGTCCTGCAAAAAGGTGAGACCCAGCTCTCACCACAAAGGTGTTGATCATCCGGAACATTGAAACTGTCTTCAAACTTCCCACATTTAGCAATGAGCATTGGTCCATTGACAGTTTCTCCCTTTTCTTCCATATGTTTGACCCAAAGAAACAAAGCCTTTTCCACATCCGGACACATGACTATGTGAGGTCGCTTGGAAGACAGCATGTTTGGTGTCTCTGACATGCATTCTTCCAGCTCAGAGTGGGTTTTAGGATTTAGCTTCCATGACAGTGTTGCCTGCATAAAAATTAGCATGCCCTCTGGTCGCGTTTTGAAATGATCCACAATAGCCTGCTGGGACATGGAAGGATGCTCATCAACATACTTATAGACAGTCATCCAGTTGTGCAGGGTGAGGTTTTCATGTGTGTTTTTTGTGATGGGTCATGCAGATGTCTTTGGGGCATCCTTATTTTTCTTCTCATAGGGTTTATGCAGCTTGTATGGCTTGGGTTTGTCTCAAGGTTTGTGTGTGGGAATGTGAGGCATGTCAACGGTTTTGTGGGAGTGCAAAGAAGTTGCAAAAAACAGGCCAGAACGGTAATTATATACCTCTGAGAAGCCCTGCAGAATATTCTGAAAGCAAACCTATTTGACTTTGACCAAAATTGCCGCAAAATATGTAACATGATAATGTATAAGTACCCTAAAAGGCTATACATTATACATTATACAAGGGTCCCTGTGCCCCAATGTGGTTCCTGGCCATATCCCATACATTATGAGAATTATGCATTTTGAGCAAGTCAACTGTATTACCAAGTTGGGCCCAGCTAGTTAGTGTCTTATCATAACTTATCTACATGTATTTCAATCTTCATTAGTTGTACAATGGCCACTAGCCAATAACCACAAAAAATGCAATGTGTTGAGACTAGTGTTGCCAACGGCATGGCTCCAAGCCATGAGCCATTAAGTGTGATGATAGGAACTCAATTGGAAACTAAGAATAAATACTCAGTGTTTGTGAGTAGCCAAATGACTGTATTAAATCACCTAAGAATAAATACTATGAGTACACAGTGAGTACATAAAGTAGGCATAGTAGTAGGTAGAAATCTCACCTCAGTGTTTGCGAGTAGCCAAATGACTGAGGGAAGATGAGTTGACGAGACTGTAGAAATACATAAGCCAAAAAGAAGCTAAACTACAATTAGCCAAACAAAAGGATAAGCTCTGGATGAGAGCAGCAAGAAAGAGGAAAGGCGAAGGAACAGGGGGTAGTAGTACAAGCACAGCAATGCAATATTGTAGCATAATAGGGTCGTAGAAAAGGCATGGCGTGAAGAATGTAGACATGGCTAAAAATAGCATGGTGGCTGCTAGCATGAGCATGAGAATTTGGGTCTTGCATTAGCCTTGCCAATCCAACATTAAGCTGCACCGCTAAATCAGCTCACAGCTCAAAGCCACTCAGAGCTGCCTGAGCTTTGCCCTCAGTTCTATAACATGGAGAAGAGGTAGGTGACCTAGTGTTGCCAATGGCATGGCTTGGAGCTGTGAGCCATTAAGCCATGCCACTATTTTGGGCAAGCTGTGCTGCTAAATCAGCTCACAGCTCAGAGCTGCTCAGAGCCACCTGAGCTATGCCCTCAGTTCTACAGTGACTCACAAAACTGAGTCAATGTTTTGGACTTTTTGATTCATTGTTGAATAGCTTCCCATAAACAACAAAACCAAACAAGGTATTGGTGTACCGAATAACATACATGATCAGGGCTACCAAACAAACAAAGAATTATGTAATTTTAATCATCCCTCATGGAGATATAATTATTTTAATTCAGGGACTCATTGACTCAGTTTTGTGAGGTGGTATCAATATTATGATAAATTGTAATTCTAGTATTTTGTATGACCTCCCTTGGCCTTAATAACTGCTCCCAATCTTCTAGGCATGCTTTCAATCAAATTCTGACACACCTCTGATGGAATATTATTCCACTCTTCCACTACTCTTTCCCATAACTCCCAAATTCCTTTTGGTGCTGTTGGATACTTGTCTAACTGGTTCTTGAGGTGAACCCATTGATGTTCAATAGGGCTGAGGTCTGGAGATTGGGCAGGCCAATCCAGAAGAGTAATATTGTTGTTCTCCATCCACTTCTTGGCCTTTCTTGAGGTATGCTTGGGGTCATTGTCTTGTTGAAAAATCACCTCTTCTCCAGAAATTCCACTCTCCTCCAAGCTAGGCAGCATATGGTCCTTCAAAATGGACACATACTGGTCAGCATTCATCCTCCCCTCAACCTCTGCAAGATGCCCCACTCCATTCCATCCCATACACCCCCATACCATAATGTTTCCTCCCCCAAATTTGACAGTTCCCTGCACCTCTCTCTCAATCAGCCCCTCTCCCTTCTGTTTCCAAACCCACTCTCTCCCATCTGACCCAAACCTGTTAATTTTAGTCTCATCTGACCAAATAACCCTTCTCCAGTCCTCCACAGTCCACTCTCTATACTTCTGAGCAAAAGCCAATCTTGCTTTCCTATGCCTTATACTAAGCAAAGGCTTTTTCTTCTTCACCACAGCCTTGAATGAGTTTTTTCTAGGAACTCTTCTGACTGTTTCTAAGGAGACTGGAGTGGGGATGATGCTGTTGATGTAATGGGTGGCCTGAACAGCATTTGCAGCCTTGCCAGTGGTGATTTGGGTAAGGATGGCTCTCTGAGAGGTAGATGAGAGCTTAGAAGGATGACCATCAGAAGGAAAATCCAGGTTTGGATGGAGAGCCCTGAGTGTTCTGGATACACTAGACTGGCTGAGGTTGAGTTTAGAGGCAATATTGTGGGTAGAATAATGATTGGAGGCCAGGGAAAGAATGTTTTCCTTCTGAGCAGAGGAGATGGGATGCATTGGAGAATATTGAAGTATGAAGAATGCTAGTCCTAATTAAATACTATAATTTAAGGTCCCATCAAGGGTCACATCACCTTAGAAACCATCTGTCAAGTTTTTGACATTATACAGTTGGTGGAGCATCAGATTCTAATATTTCTGACTACCTCTCACAAAACTGAGTCAATGAGTCCCTGAATTAAAATAATCATACCTCCATGAGGGATGATTAAAATTACATAATTCTTTGTTTGATTGGTAGCCCTGATCATGTATGTTATTTGGTACACCAATACCTTGTTTGGTTTTGTTGTTTATGGAAAGCTATTCAACAATGAATCAAAAAGTCCAAAACATTGACTCAGTTTTGTGAGTCACTGTATAACATGGAGAAGAGGTAGGTGACCTGAAACCATTTAAAAACAGTAGAACACACTCTGTAGATCTACCTAATACTATTTCTAAGGCATATTACTGCACGCTATTCCCTGGAGCCATCTCACAAGCATTTTTAGTAATAGGTACAAGGGGAAGAATATGGCCAAACAATGTCATTAGAAGTACCGATTCATGTAAAACTCAATAGTGCAATGTATTTCTTGTACAATAATAGTTTGCACCACCTAATTAGCATATAAAAAGCATAAGTAATGCATGGATTCCAGTATGGCAGCCAGCCCACAGCTTTGGGCAATCTCGAGTGGCTTAGCCAGCTCAGAGCTGCTCAGGGTGACTCAGCGCTGTTTTGACCAGCTTAACTGCCTGAGCTGAGCCATACCCAAGCTGAGCTGAGCTGTGGCATCACTAGTTGAGACCATGTGACAAACATGATTGAACTGGATCAACATTGTTACTGCTTCCACAGTAGCACCACACTTGGTATGGACCCTTTAAAAAGGTGATTTCTGTCTTGTCTTTTCACTACTAATAATCTGCTTTTCTTCTTTTATTGATCATACCTTGTATTCTCACCACAACAACATCCCCCACTGAAATTCCTGGTAAGTTAACACTGTGGGGCCTGCAGAGTAGGAAACCCATCCCACATTTCACACCTTTATGTTGAAGTTAAACCCTGAGATACATGCTGCATACATGAGGCAATACATGCAGCATACACATGTTACTGTGCTTACTGTGCATACATGTGGTAAACACATTCCTGAGTCATGTGACATCCTTATTATTATGTATATAAGGAGAACCTGTACCATAGTAGGAATACAGTGTTCTTACCTCTGCTAATCCTAGCTGTAAGTCTAACTAAACCACAGGTAGGTTGTAAGGAACATGTTGTCTCTTCCCCTGTGCAGCATATATAGTCTGCTCCAACAGGTTATGGGCCCTGCTGGGCATATCACGAATGTGCCTTAACTGGCTGTGAACAATGTTGACTTCATAGTCTCCAAATTATAACCTTCCACTCTTTGTGAGCTGCATTATGCTCCCTGCAAGCTGCACTTAAAAACTTAGGTTGACTAGGGTTAACCACTCTAAAGGAGTGTTTTTTCCTGAGATTGTGAAATGTGTTTTCTTGGATAAAAGACTGATTGAGTGCTTATAACAGCTGCCACCACAAAATCATGCCTTCAACCCTTAAAAAACTCATACAAACTTTTGATGGCTCAAATTACATTCAATGGGCTGACTCCATGAAGGCATGGCTCAGGTCTTAGGGCCTCTGGCAGATAACTAGCAGGGCAGAAATTAAACCGCCTCTGGCACCTCCTTTGACAGCGATGAACACTGCTCTCATAGTGGATGCTATTGCCAATCTCCAGACCTGGAGCAACAAAAATGACCAGGCTATTGGTAGCCTAGTGCTCCACCTGGCCCCCTCCATTCAGCAGCATGCCAATATTAAGGACACTGCTGAGGAGGTGTGGGACCCCATTTGCACTGATTATGGTGTCAATGGCCCCTCCCAAGTCTTTGTGGACTTTAAGTCTGCAATAGCAATCAAAATTCCAGCTGCGAATCCTGTGCCAGAGATTGCTAAGATGGCTGACAAGTTTGAGTGCCTCATGGCTGCCAACATTGCCATCCCTGAACTAGTTCAGGCAATGATCCTACTTGCTGTGATGCCATGTGAGTACTTAATGTATGGGTGGAAATGATGCTCATTGCTTGGGGCCAGAGCTTGGGCATTGGGTAAGGGAGTGGGCACAAAGCCAGGGATGTGATTAACATGTTCAGGGGATGCATTTTGCTAGACTGGATTTGGGCTCAAAGTATGTGGTGGCTCTCATTGCTCTAGGCTGGACCTTGGGTAAACAATGTTAGTTGATGATAGCAGAAGCTAATGGATGCAAATAATGTAAATGCACAGGGAGATGTTACATTGCTAGCATTCTGGATCTCGAACCTGGTGTGGGTGGTCATGTGGGTAGACTAACAAAACCTGCAATATATAAAGTAGGTTACAAGTCAGGAAATCCACAGCACAATAGAATGTCCACAAACCAGAAATCCCCCCACATTCACCCTGCTATTCACCATCATGTCAGGAGCATTATTAGCATCAGCAATGGCACCTTCAAAATTGAGGAAAGCCTGACAGAACCAGACACAGAGCTTGAAAGTTATATGGTGGAGAACCAACTTGGCCTACCGGAGAATAGGGTGTGGGTTGACCATCCTGATGTCTCCAATGTCTCAGAGGCAAGCAGTAAGCACTAGTTCATCTGCAGGCAAATTGAAGCTGAAGACTCCACTGTAAGGGGAAAGGAAGGCACCACAGGCATCTGGGCAATTTTCTGCATTCAGCCCATATTTTATATATATTTTATTTCACCCTATTCTGCCTTTTCTATGATTTTCTATGATTTATTTCTATTTTATTATTATATTTCAGTTTTTTTCCATGTTGATACATGGTGACAGTTGTATTCTTAGAAGCGGGACCCCTTCTGGACATTTACCCATCAAGGTGATGTCATCCTGCAGCTTGATCCACCTGTTTCCACCTTTTTGCGATTTTTAGCTTACTATTTGATTTTCGGCTCTATCACATATATGGGGCATCAACAGATAGATCCTTAGAGTTTTCTCTTTGGATTCCCCTCTGTTAGGTGCACCTAAAGTGTCTGCATTATGTAGTGTAATATTAACTTTGGATTCCCCTCTGTTAGCTCACTTCTAAGTGAGGCTTTGAGGTTGCCCTTACAGTGGAAAACTCTCTCTTAAGACTCAAAATCTTGGACACTCTGGCAAGATAGGCAGGTACAGAGTAGAAGACAACTTCAAGAGCTCCACAGACTCCCTACACACTGTCCCAGACACTTCCGCCTTTCGTGTGCACTGTTTTTCACCTGACCTGCTGCCTAGCACCATGGATGCCCTGGAGCGCATTAATGCACTTGAAGGCGACATTGCTGGAACTCATGCGCAAATTGATACACTCACATCTACCATTGAAACCCTTGTTAGAACCCTCCAGCAGAACACTACACTGCCCATTTTGACCCCTAGCATGCCGCCCAATGCGCACCCAAGTGAAGACATGCACATTAAACCCATGCCCCCTGCCAAATTCAATGGTGCGCATTCCCAGAAATGTGCCTTACTCAATTCCTGTGAGTTGTACATCAGTCTATGCCCAAACCAATTCATGGATGATGCTGCTAAAATTTATTGGGCCCTCATGTACATGAAATCTGAACACACCTATCTCTACATTGACTGTATATTATGTACACCAAACCAAGGAGCATGGCTCCCTTCCATTTTCTACCTGGGGGGACTTTCATGACGAGTTCATATGACACTTCTGCCCCCTCAATGAGCACCAATGAGCCATATTGCACCTTGAATCCACTTCCTACTACCAAGCATGTAGATCTGTGGACAAGTACATTGATGAATTTTGAGACTTGGTGGACATGCCAAGGTATGGGAGTGGGTTGCCCATGGTGGTGAAGTTTTGTTGAGGTCTTAATCAGGAAATTCAAAACCAGATTGCACAGATGTTGGAAGGATGCCCAGCAGATGATGATATAAATGCTTGGTATGAGGCTGCTTTGCTCTGCAACAAGAACCAACTCATAAATGCAGCATTTACTATGGCCTTCTGCACTACTACCACCACCCATGCACCCCACACCTTTAATCAAGCACTCCCTCATCCTGATCCCATCCATATGTGGCAATCCACAGCATTGAGCTCCAACACCCCTGCTCCAATGGATGTCGATGCAACCCGTAGTCGAGCTCACAGGCTAGACCTCTGCTACCACTGTGGGGAAACTGGACAGATGGCTAAAAATTGTCCCCCCTGCCAAGACATCTGTAAACTCATGCCTGAAGGATAAGACAAGCTTCTCCAGGACCTGTTGGCACTGGCAGATGTTGAAGGCTTGGAGAAAGAGGAAGTTAAAGAGGAACAGGATTTTTCTGCCCACGATGAGTGAACAGTATGCCCTCATTGCCTGTCCATAACCACTTTGAAGTTCTGTCTGTTAATTCACTAGAGGATGAATCTTATTCTATGACCATTCCTTCTCCAGACACCTCTAAAGTAACTAAAGATTACCTACCCCCTCCTCCCCTTCCCTCCCTCTACCCAGACTAAAATCTTGGGAGCATAAGCTACCATGCAAGTACATTGTGGCATCCACCTCCTCCCAACAATACCTATAATTGAAGATAGAGCTGCAGACCATGGATACGGAGCAAGTACTTTGTGTCTCTGCTCTTTTGGACTTGGATGCCATGGGCCTTTTCATTGATTCACACCTAGTTCAACAAAAACAACTTAATACCTGCTCACTATCTTGACCCATACCTGTCTACAATGTGGATGGCTGTCCAAATGAAGCTGGGGCAATTTGAGAGGTTGTTGACCTAGTCCTCTGGTACAAGGATTATAGCACATGGGCTCTCTTCGCAGTGACCCAGCTGGAGAAGCAGGAGGCAATTTTGGGCTACCCATGGCTTTTTGACTACCATCCTGAGGTCAATTGGGTGACAGGTGAAGTCATGATGGGTCATTGTCCCTCTCATTGTCATACTTGCTTCACTGAAGGCTGACAGGAACATTGAGTGCAAAAGGTCCTCTTACAGTGCACTTGAAAATGACATGCTGGTCCAATTCCTGTGGCTGATGTGGACTTGGAAGATGTCCCAGATCTTGTGCCTGACTCTGACAATAATGAAGAGGAGGTAGAAGAGATTGAGGAAGGTGACCAAATTTCCTACACTGCTATTACCCCTTCACATGAGGTGCATGCCACCTCGAACATCTCCCAGTGCCTTGTGGAGACCTTCTATAAGAACAGTGCACCCAAATCTTTTGCTGACTCTGTACTCCCTCACCTGCATGACTTTGAGGATGTCCTCTCCAAGGAATCCTTCAACTCACTTCCTAACCATAAGCCATGGGATCATGTGATTGAGCTCATGCTGGGTGCCACACCCTCTTCCTGCAAGGTCTATCCTCTCTCCCCTGAAGAACAATGACAACTCAACAAGTTCATTAATGAACACTTGGCCTCAGGTTGTATCCACCCTTCAAAATTGCCCATGGCCTCGCCCTTCTTCTTTGTCCAGAAGAAGGATGGGTCCCTTTGACCAGTTCAAGACTATAGATGCCTCAATGACATCACAGTCAAAAATCATTATCCGCTACCCCTGATATCCAAACTCGTCAATCAACTCTGTGGAGCACATTATTTCACCAAGCTCGATGTCCATTGGGGTTACAACAATGTACAGATAAAGAAAGGGGATGAGTGGAAGGCAGCTTTCCACACAAACCATGGTCTTTTTGAACTGCTTGTCATGTTCTTTGGTCTCACTAATAGTTCTGCCACCTGGCAGACCATGATGAATGACATCTTCCATGATCTCATACTGGAAGGCATTGTCTGTGTGTTATGGTCAAATAACTCCTAGATTAAAAGATAATCGATGCTCGTGAGCAATCGTCGTTCGAGGAGTTTCAAGAGTCACTGAGGCTCGTAAGCGTCGGTTGAGCTGAGGCTTAGATCGCAATCCACTAGGAGTTGTAAAAGAGACTAGGTCAAGCTAGTTGACCAGTCATATATTTGTTTCATTAAATAGTACAAGTGGGATAGAGAACAATAAGACGGTAAAGACAATAAAGACAATAGCAACGATAGGGTTCCGCAGTATACACTACAATAGCGTGGGAAGGTATGTAGAGAACGCGTTGCCGAGACAAAAGGGTAGGGGATAATAACGTGGGACGTACATGATACAGGACAATAGAGACAATAGAAAAATTGAGTTCCCCCTGCGCAACTCTGTCGTAACATTAGCTCCCCTTCAACGTTTCGAGTCCCATCCGAAACTAGGGTCTCATCGTCCGCATTGGGTCGAAAGACGCCCTGTCGTTGGTCGTCGCGGTGAAAGTAGAGAAGGAAGTGGGAGTGGGAGCGCCGTGACCGTAAACCCGAGTCGGCAGCTCAATGTCTCCTCCTCCAGCGAAATGAACCAAGGTCCCCGTGAGGATAGAGGTGAGTCGAGGGAGTTGTGGAGTGGTGACAATTTTGCATAAAATGAGCATATAACACGTGAATATAATGAGAATTGACGCGCTGAAGATGGCGCTGAGAGCAATGATGACGTGTAAGTTATAGAGCATTGTGGTTAACTGTCAAGTGGTTCGATGACGTGGTGGTACGTCACGTGCCGGGTTCTCAGGGCAAAGGAGTGCTGAGTGTTCCGGTTGCCAGCGGTGGCAGTGGGGGCACTGATATTCCGAGCAGTGAGAGGAAAAGTGTCCCACCTGCGCGCAGGTGAAACATATGGAGTTTCTCATCCAGGGTGGTGCTGGTGTCTCGGTAGGGGGTTGGGTTGGGAATGGTGTTGGCGCTCGTCGGGGTGGAGGTTGTGTAGGTCGTTGGGGAAGTGGTGGATGTGGAGTCATCCGTCTGGGCGCTTCATCTTCTTCGTCGCTCGTTGGTTCTATAATAAAGATTCGCTGTGGAGTAGGGACCCGCTCTCCGGGTGCATAGCGCAGAGCCTGTTCGTCCAAACCTCTCATGAGTTGGAGTATGTCTAGATAATACGCTTCCTCTGTCAACCGCTGAAACACCCGTTCCAGGGCGGAGATAGCTCGGTAGGTCTCGAAAAGATTCCGCACCGTTCCGTATTGTAGAGGTTGGTCTTGAGTCACGGAGAGCAGTCTCTCCTTGTTTCAGATATCGTCAGTATCCCGGACGAAGCTCAGGATTAATTCGAAAGTCCTGAATGGGTCAGGGTCGGGCGTAGCAGTCAGGAAGAGGTGGAGAGGGTGGCTCATGCTGGGGGGAGGTTGTGGGTTGATCTGTACTCGTCTAGTATTTCAGCGGTGTTTTTTAAGTGTGCTAGTGGTTCCCAAGTATTCTCCGCAGTATTGTATCCTTTCCATTTTACCAGGAATCGGATTCTTTTCCCTGCCCCCCTGTGAGCCAAAATAGCTTCTACCTTGTGTTCGAGTTCTCCTTCGATCAGATCAGGTGGAGGAGGAAGGCGGTTTGGTCCATGTGTTTCATTTTCCTTGAATCGTGAGAGGAGAGAAGCGTGAAATACCGGGTGGATTCTCCATTGAGAGGGGAGTTTCAGCTCGTAGGCGTGGGACGATATTACTTGTGTGATAAGGAAAGGTCCTTCACGTTTAGGGGCGAGCTTCCTGGTCAGGTATCCTAGCTTCAAGTTCTTGGAATCAAGCCAGACCTTTTCCCCTACTGTGAACGGACGGAATCCTCGTCCGTTTCGTCCAATCATTACTTGTCGGGAGAGCTCATGGGCTGCTAGGGCCTCTCGCTGTACATTTCCTAGTTCGGCTATCTGCTGCTCGGTAGCCGGTACGTTGGTCTTTAGATAGGTTGTGGGAATGGCTCTAGGATGTGCTCCCATCATTACGAAAAACGGGGTGTTTTTGATGGCCGAGTGATGTTTCTGATTATGTGTGAACTCGGCAGTGGTGAGATGGTTCTTCCATTGGGAAGGTTTGTTGGCACAGAAGATTCGGAGGTAGATTTCGAGTTCCTGGTTTACCCTTTCAGTTTCCCCATCGGTTTGTGGGTGGTAGGCTGTGCTCATTGCTAGCTTTATTCCCAGGAGTCTTCCCAGTTCTAGAAAAGCCTTTGAGGCAAAGCGAGGATCTCGGTCGGATATGATTTTGTCCGGGAGGCCGAATCTCTTAAATACGTTGTGTAAATAAAGGTCGGCCGCCCCTAGCGCATCGATGCTCTTGTTGCAGGGAATGAAAATCACCCCCTTAGTAAGGCCATGGTCTACCACGACCATGATTGTATCAGATCCGTCGCAGTTCGGGAGATCGGTTATGAAATCCATCGTCACCAGAGCGAATGGTCGTGTGGCGCTAGATTTGATCGGCGATAATCCGGGTGCTGTTGGGTGAGTATTCACCTTCATTTGTTGGCATGTTGCGCAGCCGTCGACGTAGTTACGGATGAAGATGGTCATTCCTGGCCACCAGTAATCTCTCCGTACTAGTTCAAGAGTTTGGAATCGCCCGGGGTGTCCTGTAAGTAAGTTATCGTGGTATTTTTCCACGATCTTCCTTCGTAATTCCTTGTCATTCGGGACATAGCATCAGTCTTTGAAGAAGACCGTCCCGTCATTTTCCATCCTCCAATCTTCTACCGCCGACTTGATCGGTGGCGTTCCTCCTTCTTTGATTGCTCGTACTATCTCCTTAAGCAGATCGTCTTTCATCATGCTTTCAGCGAGCACTTCCTTCAGCTCGGTATCGATGGTCCGTGCGAAGATCTCGTCTTTTAGCAGTGTGATGTCGTCGTTATCATTGTCGACATCGGGGATGTGATCTCCCCTTCGTGATAAGGCGTCAGACTGGATCATCATTTTTCCGGGGATGTGTACCAATTTTAGGTTGAATTGTGACAGGAAGAGGCTCCATCTGGCCTGTCGCCGATTCAATTTTCGTGCTGTCCTGAAATACATTAAGTTTTTATGATCTGATAGGATAGTAGTCGCATGTTTTGATCCCTGGAGATAGTGTCTCCAGGTTTCGAGTGCTCGTATAATTCCCAATAATTCTCGATCATATATTTCGTAGTTTCGTTCGGTTGCCGTAAGGGAGTGGGAGATATAGCCACAAGGGTGCCAATCTCCGTTCGAGTCGGTTTGTTTTAATACGGCGCCTGTTGCGTATTTCGAAGTGTCGCTTTCGACCACGAATGGTTTTTCTGTATCGGGCATCAGCAATACTGGTGCCTCGGAGAACTTCTTTTTTAATAAGTCGAACACCCTTTGGCATTCATCAGTCCAGTTGAACGGCTGGTCCTTTCTCGTTAAGTCATTTAATGGTTTGGTGATTGCAGCGAAATTGCCGATGAATCTTCTATAGAAGTTCCCGAAGCCCAGGAACGATCTAACTCCCTTTACGTTGGTCAGGGCTGGCCAGTCCCTTATTCCACCCAGTTTGGTGGGGTCCATAGCTAATTGGTCCGGTCGTAGGATCAAGCCAAGGAATTCGACCTCCTGTACGTCGAATTTAGATTTTTCCGGTTTCAGGTACAGATCATTTTCCTTAAGCCGTGCCAGGACTCTCTTCGTTCTCTCCTCGTGTTCCTTTTTGTCCTTGGAGAAAATGAGAATGTCGTCCATGTATATTACTAGCCAGCCCTCGTTCAGCATGTCTCTGAAGATATCGTTCATCATGGCCTGGAAAGTTGCCGGGGAGTTGCAGAGACCGAAAAACATGACTTTGGGTTCGAACAGCCCTTTGTTGGTCTTGAATGCTGCCTT
The DNA here is from genome assembly GCA_029959215.1 of Tricholoma bakamatsutake. NCBI lineage: Eukaryota > Fungi > Basidiomycota > Agaricomycetes > Agaricales > Tricholomataceae > Tricholoma > Tricholoma bakamatsutake. The sequence goes on from CP114860.1 coordinate 1,254,187, forward strand.
CCATTCGTCTCCCTTTTTGATCCTGACGTTATGATAACCCCATCTAATGTCCAATTTGGTGAACCACCTTGCCCCTTTCAGCTTATCCAGCAGATCGCCGATCAATGGTAGTGGGTAAGAGTTCTTGATGGTCCCCTCGTTTAGGTACCGATAGTCTTGGCACGGCCTGAGGGCGTCGGAATCCTTCTTTGCTACAAAGAAAAATGGTGACGCCATAGGGGATTTAGATGGGGTGATGTATCCTTTTCTCAGGTTATCGTCGATGAATTCGTCCAATTTCTTCTGTTCAGCCGGAGTGATGGGGTAGACCTTGCAGTCCCTCGGGATGAAGTCCGGTTTGAGTTCGATCGCGTGATCCCACGGTCTCGATTCAGGAAACCTTTCCAATGCTGCCTTTTCGAACATGCTTCGATACTCTCTGTACTTATCGGGGAGTAGATCGTCGAGTGACTGTTTCTCTTTGCCATCCTCTTCTTTGTGAACGAGCTTCTGCGAGACGGAGGTCTTGGCTCGGATGTGGGTGGTGTGAGAGAAGGCGAATCTGCCTGTTGATCGTGATCGAGTGATGCGTGCAATGTGCCTGAGTTTCTGATAGTTCGGGGGAATGTAGTCGTGCTCGATGGTAAGGGGGGATTCCTCGGTCTTGAATACCCCAATCATCGGTTCCCCTCGAATGTAGGCGAATAGGGCATCCGTTCCATCATTGTTTCCATTAAGCGATAAGCCGATGCTAGGTTTGTCCGGTGTGGAGATTGGTGGATCGATCTCGCAGCAGGTGTCCGTGGCTGTGTCATTTACCGTGTATGATCCGTTTCCATCCAGTTTGTCCACGGTGCAAAGCCCTCTTGCGAGATGAACCGCCCCGAGTCTACTCTTCATGTACTCGGTGGTGGCGAGGTGGGTTTCTCCGAAGATCTCCCCAGCACTCCTTATAGGTAGCCTCCCGAGAGTCGGGCTCAACGTTACTCTCGGTTCTAATGGCCCCTTGTCATCTATAGTAAGGCTTTGCTTACCGATAGTGGTCCGTGTCCGTTCGATCATAGTCCGGATCTTCTTCATGAGGGATTTTTCGGTTCGTCGGTCCGTGAGAGTCCCCTTTTCCCAATTGATGTCAGGGTTGCGCTTTTGAAGCCACGTGTACCCTAAGATCATCATCTCCTTCCCCAACCCGGTTATCAGCATTCTGATCTTCTCTTCTTTCCCTCCGATCTCGGTGTCGATGCTGACGTAGTGGGAGATCGTTCTGTTTTTGTTTAAGGTACCGTCAACGTTTTTGGCGAGGATTTTCTTGGCGAGTGGTAGTTTCCTCAGCCCGAGCTTTTGGACGACTCGGTGATCTATAAAAGTCTCTCCCGCTCCTGAGTCGATCAAGGCAGGAATTTCAGCTTTTTTATCGTCTAGCAAACAGTGAACTTGAACGCGCATGGATTGGTTACTTACATGCGCTACTAGTACACTCGAGACGACTACTCTGGCGGGCTCTGTTGCCGAAGCAGGCCGCCGCTTTAAAAACCCTCCTCAACCATAAGGTCGAGTACTTCTTCTTTCTCCTTCTCTTCTAGCTCATTGACGAGAGCTTGTATCTTCATGAAGTGGTCTCGAGGGGTCTTCTTCGTCTCAGTTTTCTTCTCGTCTTTTGAGGGTGGCTCTTTCCCTCCTTTATGGTCGCTCGCTCTGTGTCCCGTTTTATGACAAACAAAGCATCTTCCTTCCTTCATATGCTTTACCCTCTCAGCGTATGAGAGGCGTGTTGCGTCGATATCCATAGCGTTGGGGTCCCTTGAAGAGCTACCAGCTCCTCCTCCCCCTACCTTGCTATATGTCCTCTCTTTTATCGCCCTTGCTCTCCTTAGATGTCCTTCCGCCCTCGCTGCATGGGTGTACCACCCTTCGATTGTGTCAGGTGGGTTCTCCATTCCGAAGACCTTGTCGAGGACTTTATTGTTCAGCCCATCGACGAAGTATTCAATCAGAGTGGCATCTTCTTTAATTTTGGTTCGGTAAGCGAGGGTCTTAAATTGGGCGATATACTCATCGACTCCCTTTCCCCCTTGAGACAGTGCTCTCAACTGCGTTCGCGCGTTTCCCGCGTCGTCGATCGGTGAAAATGCTGAGCGTACTTTTGCAATGAATTCCTGGAATGTGTCCCAGGGCTTCGATTCAATATACCTTTCCTCCAGATAGGCCTGCTTCCACGGCCCTGCTGTCCCTCCGTTCATATATGAGAGCATGAACAAGATTTTGTGTCGATCATCGGGGAAGGCGGTTGCATTAGCATCGACATATGCTCCGCATTCGAGCAGAAAGAGCATAGTTTTGGTTCTATCCCCCGAGTAATCAGTGGGCACTCTCATCTTGATCTCGGCTGTGCGAGCAGGGAGAGCGATAGGTGCAGTGGGAGCGGTGGGAGTAGATGGTGCTGCCATTATACGTCTGGTGGGGAGTGGTCAGATATTTCTCGTAAGAATGTCGTCAAGAGGTGTGTGCTGCCTAGACTGTAGTTTAGTCGGCAGAGTGAAGAACTAGCTTGACCTTTTGTTATGGTCAAATAACTCCTAGATTAAAAGATAATCGATGCTCGTGAGCAATCGTCGTTCGAGGAGTTTCAAGAGTCACCGAGGCTCGTAAGCGTCGGTTGAGCTGAGGCTTAGATCGCAATCCACTAGGAGTTGTAAAAGAGACTAGGTCAAGCTAGTTGACCAGTCGTATATTTGTTTCATTAAATAGTACAAGCGGGATAGAGAACAATAAGACGGTAAAGACAATAAAGACAATAGCAACGATAGGGTTCCGCAGTATACACTACAATAGCGTGGGAAGGTATGTAGAGAACGCGTTGCCGAGACAAAAGGGTAGGGGATAATAACGTGGGACGTACATGATACAGGACAATAGAGACAATAGAAAAATTGAGTTCCCCCTGCGCAACTCTGTCGTAACACTGTGTCTACCTCGACAACATCCTCATCTTCACTCAGGATTTTGATGAACATCATTGAATCACATGCCTAGTACTGAAATGACTTTGGTTGCACAAACTCTACCTTCGTCATGACAAGTGCAAGTTTGAGAAGACACGAATCGAGTACTTGGACCTGATTATTTCAGATGGATGGACCTGGTCAAGGTTGCTGGTGTTACAACCTGGCCCACACTCACAAACAAGAAAGAGATGCAGTCTTTTCTGGGCTTCATCAATTTCTATCAGCACTTTATTAAAGATTTTTCCCACCATGCCTGCCCACTATTCAACCTCACTGGCAAGGAGGGATGGAAGTGGGAGAATGCGCAGCAGGAAGCATTTAAGAAACTCAAAGAGATGGTCACTTCCACTCCAATCCTCACCTTTGCTGATGATTCACATTCCTTCCATATAGAAGCTGACAGTTCAGACTTTGCAATGGGCGCAGTATTGTCTCAACAATCTCCCGAGGACCAGAAGTGGCACTGCATCACCTTCTACTCAAAGAGTCTCAGTGCTGTGAAATGCAATTATGAGATCCATGACAAGGAGATCCTGGCAATAATGCAGGCATTGGAGGAGTGGCGACATTTCCTGGAGGGTGCTCAACACAAGGTCGAGATCTGGATGGACCACAAGAACCTCGAGTACTTCATGACTGCCAAAAAACTTTCAGCATGTAAATAGAAAATTTCCACACTGACAAATAAAGTGTGTATAGGCATTTGGTAGCATATTTTAGTGAAATAAAATAAAATAAAATGAAATAAGATAAAATAAAATAAAATAAAAATATTATTAGGTAATAGGCATGTTAGGAGACTGTTTCCTAACAATACCACCTCATGTTCTACACATGTTATATTTCCTTTTTAGTACTATCTCTTCAAATTGTATATAGACTTGTACTAGCTACTTAGAAAAAAAAACTGAGGAGAAGTTACTTTCTCCATTATCATTTGATTTAAGAGCTGTTCTCTTGAGAAGTCTTGCCTTGTATCTCTAAGTTCTGTGAAATATTGCAAATGTCTTCAAACTTTTGTATTCACCCCTCGACTTATTGCATATTGCATATCATCTCTCGAAAATGCTTCCAATTCGCTATATTCCTTCCTTGACATTCCCCAAAGTTATTCCTATTCTCTCCTAACTCTTCAAACTTCTTTGAAACTCCTCAAACCTATGAAGAACCTTTTCGAAATTTCTTCAAACCTCTTCAAACATCTTTCAAACCTCTTTCAAACCTCTCTCGAACATCTTTGTATGCTCCTACAGACTATTTGCAACATGTCTTTCCATTTCACATCTCTAATCACAACCTTTGGATATCAGCAGTGACATTTACTACCAACTCACACCCTTCCTCTAGCCTGTGTTATACTTCTTTGGCCTTTCCACAGATTTTTGTTAGGTTTCCAGGTTGAGTATCATCACTGCTGGTCCCTTTACCTCTCCAGGTTCGACTTTTCCCTACATCATTGCTCAGGTATCATGTTGTTGCAACCTGATCTGTTCACAATCTGTGAACTAGAAGGCATTGCCTTGGAGGGTGAGGAGCGCAGTATCCTATGTGACATTCATCATGTGAACCATAGCAGTTTACATGAGGATGCTGTGGCTCTGGCAGTGAAGGAGCTGAGGAAGGGATCCATGGCTTTGCTTTGTGCAGCAGAGTGGGCAGAAAATGATGACATCCTGTACTTCTGTGACTGCATCTATGTCCCTAATGACCCCCATCTGCAATGATGACTTATCGCTCAGCACCACAACTCCCTCATTGCCAGTTACCCCAGACATTGGAAGATTCTGGAGCTCATAAGATGGAATTACTGGTGGCCTCAGATGTCTCGACTCATTGGTTAGTACTGCTGTACCTGTGATCTCTGCTTATGCACCAAGACCCCATGATGCAAACCCATGGGTGGGTTACACCCCCTTCCAGTCCCAGAAAATCATTGGGATGTTGTCAGTGTGGACTTTGTGGTGGAACTACCAGAGTCCAATGGGTTTGATGCCATAATGTGTACAGTCAACTCTGCTAAGAAGCGAGCTCATTTTATCTTCACTCATATGACTGTCACTGCACTTGGAGTGGCTTGACTTTACTTGCACCATGTATGGAAGCTCTATGGACTGCCTGGCACATTCCTCTGCAACCGAGGACTACAATTTGTTGCAGAGTTCATCCAGGAGCTATACTGCCTGCTGGGTATCAAACTCCTCATCTCGACCGCCTACCATCCATGGACAGACAGACAGACAGAGTGAGTCAACCAAGAACTGGAGCAGTACATCCACATCTTCATCAATGAGTGACAGGATGATTGAGAAAATCTCCTCCCCATGGCTGAGTTTGGATACAACAATCATGTCCACTCTTCCACCCAACAAATCCTCTGCCTCCTCGATACAGGGCAATACCCAAGCATGGGCTTTGAGCCTCGACAAGCACCCTTGCACTTGAAGATGGTGAATGAGTTTACAGAGCGGATGAAGGACACCTTGGAAGAGGCGAAGTCAGCTTTGGCCAAGGCAAAGGATGACATAGTACACTTCTACAACCAGCGCCACTCGCTGATACCCACATATAAGATTGGTGATCATGTCTATCTCGACTCTAGTGACATTTCCACCACATGTCCATCCAAGAAACTTGCCCACTGCTTTCTTGGACCATTCCTCATCACTAGATGCATTGGGTCACATGCCTACCACCTACGGTTACCACAGTCAATGTCCAGACTCCATCCTGTCTTCCATGTCATAAAGCTACTGCCTGCCCCCACAGATCCATTCACTGGATGCATGACATGACCTCCTCCACTGCCTATAGTCATTGAGGGCAAACCACAGTACGAGCTTGAGTCCATCTTAGACAGTCACTTACGTCGAGGGAACCTCAAATACCTGGTGTACTGAAAGGGTTATGGGTAGGCAGAGAATTCCTGGGTCACAGAGTCTGATGTGAATGCTTCATGACCAGTCAGAGAGTTCCACTGGTGACATTCCTCTGCACCTCAGCACATTCAAGTGTCAGACTTTGGGCAAATATGGTTCTAAATGCATCAAGGCAATCCATCATAGAAGGGGGGTAATGTAAGGGGAAAGAAAGGCACCCCAGGTGTCTGAGCAATTTTCTGCATTTGTCCCATATTTTGTTATATTTTATTTCACCCTGTTCTGCCTTTTCTATGATTTTCTATGATTTATTCCTATTTTATTATTATATTTCAGTTTTTTTCTATGTTGGTACATGTTGACAGTTCTACTCTTAGAGGCGGGACCCCTTCTGGATGTTTACACATCAAGGTGACATCATCCCACAGCTTGATCCATCTATTTCTGCCTTTTTGCTATTTTTAGCTTACTATTTTATTTTCAGCTCTATCACATATATGCGGCATCAACAGATGGGTCCTTAGAGTTTTCTTTTTGGATTCCCCTCTGTTAGGTGCACCTAAAGTGTCTGTATTATGTAGTGTAATATTAACTTTGGATTCCCCTCTGTTAGCTCACTTCTAAGTGAGGCCTTGAGGTTGCCCTTACATCTACATAAATACCAGACAAGCCAGCCCACTCCCTAGCATGGATGTAGATGTCAGTACCCAACCATCAGAACAAAAGGTATGCAAAGATACTTACTTGATAGGTTGCCATGACATACCATCATAAATACAGGAGAACATCACAATTCAGATCTATGTTGATAATAGCCACCTAGTGAACCCAGTTCTTAACATGAATGTCCAATGAGTAAAGAAGTGGGACAGAAAGCAAGGGGATGAGAGAAAGAAAGATGAGGACAGTGGGCAGAATAAGTGGTGGAAAGTAATTATAACAGGCACATAGGATAAATTATAGAGTATCTAATATTCTATGCTTTATCAAAACTTGATCACTTATTTGCATGTGTCTTCCTCACCTCCTTGCGAAGACCAGACATCAGTCCATTGTTCCATTGTTTTTCCTCCTTCATCTCATGGCTGATATACAGTTCATCAAAACTTCACTCCAAGTGTTCCTCTGAGGGACTTCTTTGACTATCCTCCATCTGATGAATAACAGCCACCATGACAATTGGTCGACCATCTTCATATTGATGGTGGATTTGGCAAATGTTTTTGCCACAGTGCTCACCATCAATCACAACAAGCAGCCCATTGTCGCACATTGAGTGAGGGTGCTTGGGAGAAACCTGTTCCAGAGGCAAGAATACTAATGTCTTGTACTGTGAGAACCAGATGGATAGTTGCCCAGATAGTTGCATAATTGTAACAGCCACTTCCTTACCTTTATGTTCTCCACCCATAACCAAGACCTTTATTTTTGCACCAGTAAGTTGCAAGTCTAGTAGAGAGTGCACTGGATGTTGCTGCTGTGGGGAGATAGACAGCTGATGGAAACCATCAAGGCTGTATGCTTCGACATGAGATGACACCAAAGGTAGTGATCAAGATCGCAAATGATGAGCATGAAGCGATTGCGAACATAAACCAAGACAACTCGGATGTCAAAGTTTTCATGGATGGCTCAGGGATGGAAGGTAAGATAGGCACAGTGGCAGTCTTGTACAGATATGGGAGGGTGAAGACAGAGCTGTGATACAAGCTAGGCATGCAACAACAACGCACAGTATACAAAGAAGAAGGAGTGGGTGTGCTATTGGGTACCATGCTAATATCCAATGAGTGGGGTATATGGTCAGCCATATTATACATTGACAATCGAGCTCTATCCTAACCACACAACTGATGAAACCCACTGCAGGTCACTACATCTCTGATGTGCTTCACAAAGACATCAAGACCCTGAAGAAGAGACACAACATACAAGTCACAGTCCAATGGGTACCAGGCCACAAGGGAGTGGAGGGTAATGAATGAGCTGATGAACAGGCAACAAAAGCAATAATGGAAGGAAGCAGCAGCAAATTGCAAGCCTGCCACAGAAACTGGCAAGTGTACTCTCACAGTTAAGGACAGGCCACACACCCCTAGCTAAGCATTTATACCATATTGGAAAAGTAGACTCACTTAGTTGGTCTCTCCAAGCAGTTGACGAGGGAAACTCAAAGGGAAAGGACTGGCCAGGATTGCATTCACATGTATATTTAATCTCTTACATCTGGCTCACCACGATGGAGAATAAATGGGAAAAAAAAAAAAAACCTAAACTGGCATCGGGATCGGTGTCACATAATACGATGGTTGCCGTTCTTTCAACATTTGAGACGCGTGTTTTCGATCAACAAGCAAAGTCACAACCTGGTACTGGTACAGTGAGCTGAAAGTTCAGATTGAACCGTGAGACTTACTTTCCATTTTAGTCTAAAATCCGCGTGTCGGAAGAACCCGCTGACTTTGAAAGTCTGTGGTGGCTGACTTTCAAAAAAAGTTTATTTGACACCTGTGTTAACTGGCATGTTCGTCGGGTTATCAAGACGAGTCCGAGGTACGAGGACTCGTAATTAAGGCGCTTACAGTATCTAGGCAACATCTAGGTGTTTCCTGTCAGTGTGACAGTGCTACCAAAACATGTGGTCGTCACCAGGGCACGCCAACAGATACAAACAATTTGACCCCAGGCGGCGAGCGCTGGCCTTTGAAATTCTAGCCATCCGCTATGGATTTTCTCGCAGCATTCAAACCAAAGTTGTCACTCATCGGGCGATCTCGACGATCAGAAAGCACACCGCAAGTATTGTCAAGCGCGAGTGCTGGTCCAGCGACTGGGATCCCGAGCAAAGCTGGTGCTCCACCTGTATCAGGCGCCATCACTGGCACCTCACCACAGTCCACCTCATCCCTGATTCACTCGAATGCTTCCAAACCGGGGAACGAGATAAAACCGTTCATCCGGTTAGGCAGCGACAGAAAGAACGACGAGCTGAAGATATTGTCTTTTTCATACGTCATTTCGGAGTTCCCCTCACTGCTCTTGGCAATAAAGGTAGCTAGCAATCTTATCGAACGTATACAGGCAAGTTTTTTTCTTTTCCATGCTTAAATTTGAAGCACCCGCCAATCAATGTCTTGACGTGATAACGTCTAGGCATCTTGCCCAGGCGAGGAAATCTTCCCTGAAATTGCTGCAACTTCATCAGATTTTATCCAGCTGTTGGTAGAGGCTGCCAGAGAGGGCAACGGAAACTCCGTTGTCGCATCAGATCCTATGATCTTGGAATTCATCAAGTAGGTTTGGTATCATTGCTTCCAGGGCTCATGATTTAAACCAGCTTTCCAGCGTCGTTGGAAGCATTGACCAGAAACTTCAGCTCCGATTGTCCTCGAATGCCGACGCTAATGACAGGAAGAACATCGCTGAGAAGTGCTTAGAAGACCTGCAAGCAGTTATTAGCGAAATCGAGGTAGGCAAACGTTAGCTCAATGAAGCGCATCTTGTGTTTATTGTGTAGAGAAAATACCCGATCTTGTTGCAGCGTAACCATGCTGATACGGCCGACACCTTGGCAAGCTCGATTATTCGGGATTCCTCGTCGATGCTAGGAAAATCTATTGGATTTCTCAAGATTCTGAAGGAGGCAGCTGGGATAGCACCAGTGCCTTTTCTCAAAGGAGCCATCGGTACGGCTTTAGTTCTCCTGGAGATGAGTCAAGTAAGTTTTACTGTCAATGGCCACGGACATGACCTTTAACCGAGCTTCCTCTAGACCACTCGAGGAAATCGCGGTGATATGATCCGCTTGGCTGGAATGGCTGGCGACTTCGTAGCTTCCATTCGTGCAGCGTGCGAACAGCCTGGGAGGCCTGAATCGAGAGAATTTCAATTGGCGATCAAGAACTTCACCAAGTAAATCAAGCGTGTATTTCACTCTATTGTCTCTTTATTGATTTTCTCTGCACGTCGTAGCGAGCTCAACACGATTTTACACAGATGCCAAGTCTTCGGGAGTAGACCGCTACTCAGTCGTATTGTCAATTACGATAATGATAAAGATGGAATCGCAGATTGCCAGAGTGCATTGGAACATGCGATCCGCAACTTCAACGTCAGTCTTTCTACAATCTCACCTTTCATCTAATGTCCGAGGCTGAAAGAGAATCAGTTGCAAGTGGCAATTGTTCATCAGAATACTCTTGAGACCCTGCTAGCAGCTCATGAAAATGTGATGACAGCGATGGGTTTGTTTTCATTCTGCCAATGGTAAAGTCGTCTCAGCTGATGCATTTCCTAATTCAAGATCGAGAACTTTTGGAACGCCTTCCGCGACCCCCGCTTGCGTTCTCAAAGCGCGAGTACCTTCCCTCAAGCCGCACTAATGAGCTTGCCAAAATTATTGGGTGGATCGAAAACTCAACGGCTGATAAGCGAGTATTTTGGCTCAGTGGAGGTACTGGGATGGGCAAGACGACGCTGTCAAGCCATTTGAGAGATTCCCTTCGCAGAGCTGGTCGACTTGCTGCCTGCTTCTTTTTCAGTCGCAATGATAAGAAACAGGAAGATCCCGGATTCATTATTGAAGCGCTGGCGTATCAGCTAGCCCAGGTTGATCAAGACATGGCAAATGTAATATGCAAAGCTATTCGATCCCGTCATCCAGACCAGCAATTTTCCTCCCAATTCCAGGCCTGGATTCTGAACCCGCTCTTAGCAGCTTTCTTCCCTCTGCCGATGGTCATCATTTTTGATGCTCTGGACGAGTACAAGGATATTGTGGACCTGCTTGATGTCATGACCGAAATCGTCCCGAAAATGCCTCGAAACATTAGAATCCTTTTCACTAGTCGGCCCGATGCTCAAATACAGGTTCGGATGCGGAAGCTCAATGCGATAGAATTGGGCCTTTACCCAGCCGCCCAAAGCGTGATTGAGGCATTCTTCCGGGAACGACTGCGATCTGTCGGGGGCTGGCGTTCCGTATCGCCTGCGCAGGATCAAATCCTGAGGCTAGTTGATGCAGCCAAGGGACATTTTATGTGGGCAGCCACAGCCTGTAGCGTCGTTGCTAATCCCAGTAACGGCTACCCTGATGATATATTAGAGCAAATACTTTCACCACGTTCCCTCTTTCGACATTCTGCTGAGGCTCGACTTGATTCCCTGTACCACGATGCTTTGTCACGTGCATTCCCTGATAGGCCTGAGGCAATGCCATCTCTCGAAAATTACCGACGTGTTCTCGGAGCCATACTCGTAGTGGAAGTCCGTCTGAATATCTCGAATCTCCAGGCCATCCTCGGAAGGACCGCTCGTGTCGATGCCATTGTCTCTGACTTGCGTTCCTTGCAAACACAAATGCCCTCCGAACCGACTTTGGATCGTCCTGTCACACCCGCCTCTGAAAGATTTCACGCGTCTTTCCTTGACTTCATTGCTGATCCACAACGATGTACGGACGCTTTACTTCCGAATGCGAGCCGATATCGAATTGATCTTCCTGAATCGCACATGTATGTAGCACTTGCGTGTCTACAACGCATGAATGAATTCTTTGACTCGGAGCAAGGCAAAGCGGAGCTATATACCGACAGTGTCGACAGACCCCAATACGCATTTGACTATTGGGCCATTCACGTATATGCGTGCGATGTCATATCTGATGATCTTCGGCGTGCCATTACTGACTTTTCTGAGCGGAACTTTGTCCATTGGCTTCGGATTCAGATCCGATCATTTTGTGGAGAAACTGCTTCGGATTTCATCCCTAATATTGACCCTGGCCTTGACGCACCTGGTCGTCTCCATCGCTTCGGAGTTGACTTCAGACGGTACGCAGATTATGGCATGGATGTCCGTCAGCTCGGCGTGGTCATCTCTGTTCAAGGGGTGGCAATAAAGCTAGCTGCAAATGATAACCCACGCAGAGACGAGTTTATCGCTGGCATGGGAATTGCCCTCCTACGCTGCTACCAACTTCTCGGTAGAATGTCTGATCTGGACACTGCCATCAAATTCTACCGCGAGGCCCTACTCCTTTGTCCTGTCGACCACCCCCGTCGATGTAATATCTTAGAAGGAACAGCGAATGCCCTTCGGGTACGATATGATTGTAATGGGGCACTCGGAGACTTGAATGAGAGCATTTCAATGTTGCAGGAATCCCTTGAAATTGCGACAGACACAGAGGAACGATACTCCTCAGTCTGCAGGCTCGCTTTCTCCTTTTATCGCCGGTATGAAAAGTCCGGGAGCTCTCAGGATCTAAAGGATGCCGTCGCGATGACTGAAGAAGCAAGCGCAATGCGCAAACCATCCACTCCCCTCGACGCTAGACTTGTTGTGTACAAGTATAAATATCGTATCGAGGATCTTAACAGAGAAGATCTTCACGAGTTGGATAGTATCATCGTCTGGTACCGAGAATGGCTCCCATCGAATTCAGCAAACCATGCACATCCATATGGTGTCTACCACCTTGCTCAGGCCCTCCACACTCGATTCAAGTCAACGGGTGATCCTAGTGACTTGGATGAGGCCATTCACTTGCTCCGAGATCTTCTCGAATCCGTTTCAGACACGCACTCTCACCGACGACGTTTTCTCTCCCATCTTATCTCTTTCCTTCAGGCACGGTGTACGCTGAACGGCAACCTGGACGACTCGAAAGAAGCAGCTGCACTGCAGCTAAAACTGGACGCAACAGTGGGGAATAAGATTTGAAGGCATCCATTTCAACTCAAGAGGTGAGCGGCGCCTTTGCATGTCAGTCATTGAGCTGATCCTTCCATTGTTTGACCGGAATGCCAATGGCGGCCACACAAGCCAATGATTGGGTGAATCACAGACGGAGAAATGTATGGTGTCATGTGCGGCGTGAAAAGCCATGGGTATTCAAAGTTCAATCAAGATTTCCATCATCTTTTACTCCCCGTAAATCATCAGGAAATTACTGTACACTGGAGGCATCTGCCAGCTCATGTCAAAATGACATGAGTTCAGTTCTGTCTTCTGCATGTCTCCTGAAGTTCATCTGTATGCCATTATGATTAGTAGTTGATCTCGTGGAAATAGGGAACATTGCTGGAACAGGGTGTTGCAGGTTTTCATGGGTATTACCGAGTTGGGGCCAGCTAGCCAGTGACTTATCATAACCTATCTATTTCAATCTTCATTAGTTGTGCAATGGCCACTGGCCAATAACCACAAAAAATGCAATGTGTTGAGACCATGCAAATGTGACTGACAAACATGATTGAACTGGATCAACATTGTTACTGCTTCCACAGTAGCACCACACTTGTACCCTTTAAGAAGGTAATTTCTGTCTTGTCTTTTTGCTGCTAATAATGTGCTTTTCTTCTTTTATTAATCATACCTTGTATTCTCACCACCACAACCTCCCCCATTGAAATTCCTGATCAGTTTTTTCTTTCTTTTATATCCCATTTATTCTCCATTGTGGTACACCATATGTCAGAGACCATGTGTAGCATAAGTTTGTCTTCAGTTCATTGCCTGTTCATTGTCTTTGTTCCTCCTCCCTGAGCTTTATTTTGGGCATTGTTGGTATCTCTCCAAAGGTATCATGAAAGCGGTTGGTAGCTGCAATGAAGTGGAATAGTGCTTGAAGCATCCTTGGCATTGTGAGCAGCTTTGTGATGTTGATGGCCATGCCTACAATGTTGTTTCACAGCACTTGCCTGGTGGCTTGGTGCACTGTGCAGTGTAGAACGAAGTGTTCTACTATTTCGTCACTCTGCTGGCAAGCTGGGCAGATTGGTGAGTTAGCTTTCCTGATGTGATACAAGTGCTTAGCTAGTGGTGCATGACCTGTGCATAGCTGCATTAGAATGCTAACATGTTTTCTTGGTATGTTCATGATTAGTTTGAGGTATTTGTCTGATGCTGCCATGGGGTCAGTTCTCCTTAGCAGTGTGTAATGGGGGGAAGCTTCCCATAATTTCTGTGCATGTATCTTGAATTTCTTGATGGTTGCCAAGAATTAGATGTCGAGCAGTTGGAATTTGTCGATACCAAATTTGCAGTTGGGGGTTTTGGCCCATGCGAGGACTCACATTGGGCCTATTCATGATGTTATGGATCTTGTCATGCATTTCATGGAAGTACTTTCCTATTATGAGCATCAGTGCATCATCAACATATAAAAGGATACATTTGCCATCTCTGATTATTGATATCTTTAGTAAGTCTGCATTGTACAGCAGATAGCAAATTGATGAAAGGGGGTCACCCTGGTCCAGCCTGTTGATTACTAGAAAGTGTTCAGTGTGGTGGTCATTGAAGAATATGGAGGTACTTCTGTTCTTTAGGCACCTTTTCATCCATTCCATGTATTCCCCTCTTCCTTATGTTTGTTAGGAAACAGTCTCCTAACATGCCTATTACATAATACTATTTTTATTTTATTTTATTTTATTTTATTTTATTTCACCAAAATACACTACAAAATGCCTATACACGCATTATTTGTCAGCCTGGGAATTCTCTATTTACACGCATCAATATGTATGTGCATGTACGCACATGTGCACGCATGTGTGCATGCATCCGTAACAACATACTACAATATATGTAAAATAGTATATAAATCTAAAATAAATACTAGGAGACCTCAGTTGAGTTCTCTTAGGTATTCCATCCATATTAGTGGTATGAAAAGCCTATTTTAGCCAACTCATCTAAAAATAACCTCTCGCATCAAAACCATCAAACCCCCCATTATGTGCGCATGCCCCGCCGCCTTCTTATAGGAGAGCCCACATGGTCCAGCTAGCAGATTAGTGGGTGTCACCCTAACAATGTTGTGTATCAGCCTGTCAATGTCTATGCTAGGGAAAGCACCTTTGACATCAAGAAATAGTGTGGATACTACTTGCCCTTTTTGCCATGCATCTTTAACTGTTTTTGTGAGTATGTGTATTGAGTCAGTAGTCATTTGGCCTATGTAAGGGCAACCTCAAAGCCTCACTTAGGAGTGAGCTAACAGAGGGGAATCCAAAGTTAATATTATACCACATAATACAGACACTTCAGGCGCACCTAACAGAGGGGAATCCAAAGAGAAAACTTTAAGGACCCATCTGTCAATGCCCAGTATATGTGATAGAGCCGAAAATCAAATAGTAAGCTAAAAATAGCAAAAAGGCAGAAATAGGCAGATCAAGCTGTGGGATGATGTCACTTTGATGGGTAAATGTCCAGAAGAAGTCCCGCCTTTAATAATAGAACTGTCAACATGTACCAACATGGGAATATAATAATAAAATAGGAATAAATCATAGAAAATCATAGAAAAGGCAGAATAGGGTGAAATAAAATATAAAAAAATATGGGATGAACACAGAAAATTGCCCAGATGCCTGGGGCGCCTTCATTTCCCCTTACAGCCTAGTCTTGCACCAAAATGGTTTGCTGGTAGGATGTTGTGTTTTTCACACATATTGATGATGTCCTCTGTTTGGCAGCTATTGAGAAGGCATGCTAATCCATCAGATAGCACAGTGGGGTGCCATGCAGATGGCAAGGTGTAATCCAGTATTCCAGGTTTTTTCATGACCAGAGTTTTGGTGTTTGCCCATTCTTGAGGATAGTACTCCAGCATGTTTGTGGCTCTGAATAGTGGCCCTAGCTGTGCTACAAGGTTGTGATAACCCAGTGATAGGTCCACTGCACACTCTAAGGTCTGGAGAAGGTTTCCAATTGCATTGACACACTACAACAGATGCTCCGAACCACTACAAACACTATGAAATCCTTTTTGAACACTTTCGAACTATTTCACACTACATCGAACGACTTCGAATGACTTCGAACCATTTTGTGACATTTCAAACACTTTCAAATGACTTTGCAGCACTTCAAATAAAGTTGGCCACCACATAACTGTTTCAAAACCATTTTAATACACACTGCACAACTGGAACAAACCATTTTGTCACATATAGAATACTGCCAGACACAAGAAGAAATGACAAAAGAATTAGAATATGATAATGGCGGTTTTGGGGTTTCAACAATCTATTGAAACAACAGGATGAGTAATCTTACTATATGGTGACACCATACATTTCATTTATTATCATTTTCACTTGTTTTATGTTTTACAATACCTTTATTGCTGTGCATACTGCCTCGTGTTCTACACTTGTTATATTTCCTTTTTAGTACTTACCTCTTCAAAATGTGTATAGACTTGTACTAGTTACTTAGAAGAAAAGAGAAGAAGTCACCCTCTCCCTCATCATTTGATTTAAGAGCCATTCTCTTGAGTCTTAGCCTCACATCATATATCTAAGTTCTGCGAAATATCGTGAACTTCTTCGAACTTTCGTATTTGCCTTCAACTTATCACATATCACCTATCGCCTCTCAACAAACACTTCTTATTTGTTATATTTGCTTTTCAACATACCTCGACATTAGTCTGACATCTACAAACTTCTTTGAACTCACTTTAAACCTCTTCAAACTTCTTTGAGCCTACTTCAAACTATTTCACACATCTTCGAACCTATTTTGAACTCTTTCAAACATCTTTGTATGCCTTTAATGACTATTCGCAATGCACCCTATCATTTCATGTCACTCACTACAACTTTTGGGTATCAGCAGTGATATTTAGTACCAACTTGCACCCTTCCTCTAGCCTGAGTTATACTTCTTAAGCCTTTTAACAGGTTTTTGTTATGTTTCCAGGTCAAGTACCATCATTTTGGAGCCCAACGTAAGGGGTTTCTAAATCATTTTATCGCCTAATCCAATCTCCCAGCTTAGGCCAACCCAAGCTCAAAACCTTAGAATTGAGACTCACCATGCCTTCGAATCTCTTGAACAATTGAAAGATATTCTAATTCCTGTCTTTGATGCAGAATCTACACATCATCATTTGTTTCCCTCACCTATTTCCTCATCTCCAACCTTGTCCTCTTCTTCTTCCTCATTGTCTTCTACTTTATTCACCACTTTGACATATCTACCATCTTTCGCTCAAGTTCTAACTCCTCAAATTGTCACACCTATGGCCACACAAGTGACAATGCCAGCTCATGGACATTCCACAGCACTGAAATTTGACCCTACTCAACCTCGAGAGCTTTGTTGATACTTTGACAACCTTGAAATACTCTTTAGAGACTGCAATGTTACAGATCCAGAGATTATGAAGAAGCACGCCTGCTGATATGTTAATATCAATACATCCAAACTCTGGGAATTAATTCCAGAATACAAAATTGACATTTCATTTCAAGAATTTCACATCACAATTCATAGACTATACCCTGGTTCCAATGATGATACTCAACCTGGAAACCCAAACAAAACCTACTAAATGGCTTCTGATGGTATAACACGAGTCAGAGGAAGGGTGCAAGTTGGTACTAAATATCACTGCTGAGACCAAAACATTGTGTTTAGTAATGCAAAATGGTAAGGGCTGTGGCAAATAGTCTTTATAGGCATACTAAGGTGTTTGAAAGAGTTTGAAAGAGGTTTGAATATGTGCGAAGAGGTTCAAAAAAGGTTCAAAGAGGTTTGAAGTCATGTGAAGTAGTCTGAATAAGTTTGAATAAGTTTGAAGAGGTTCGAGGTATATCGAAGAGCGAGTTTAATGAATGTAAAGTGTTTGTTGAATGGTGATAGGCGATGAGTGATAAAATGAGGAGTGAATACAATAGTTTCAAAGAAGTTCACAATATTTTGCAGAACTTAGAGATATGATGCAAACTAAGACTTAAGAGAATGGCTCTTAAGTCAGATGATAAGTGAGAGGGTAACTTGTGCTCTGTTCCCCATTGGTGTTCTTCTTACTAACTAATACAAGTCTATATACAATTTAAAGGAATAGTACTAAAAAGGAAATAATAACAATTGTAGAACATGAGGCAATGTGCAAAGCAATAAAGGGATTGTAAAACATAAAACAAATGAAAAATGATAATAAGTAAAACGTTCAGTGTCGCCATATAGTAAGAGTACTTCTCTTGTTGTTTCAATAGATTGTTAAAACCCCAAAACTGCCATTATCATACCCTAATTCTTTTATAGTCTCTCCTTGCATCCAGTATTGTTCGATAAGCGATGCAGTGGCTCATGCCAAATGTTTTGTGTGTGTCAAAAGGGTTTTAGAATATCCCTATGGCAGCCGATGTTGTTCTAAGTAGTGTGAAGTCATTCGAAAGCATTTGAAGTATCATGAAATAGTTCAAAGTCATTCGAAGTTGTCCGAAATAGTGCGAAATAGTTTGAAAAGTGTTCGAAGTTGATTTCGTGGTGTTCATAGCAATTTGGAGTGCATGTCATAATGTATAGATGTGATGAGATCCTTCTCCAGAGCTTATAGTGTGTAGTGGACCTATCACTGAAGACAATTGAAAATGGTCCATTTCAGACATGGACAAGCTTGTTGGTGAACAACTTTGTATGGGGATTTTTGACAGAAACAATTTAGGGTTATACTACAAATCATTTTACAACATCACAAAGTTCCTACTGTCTAAAGGCTGAATCTCAGAAGCAGAACAGAGTAGAGCATTCATTCGAGGTTTCCAGCAAGGCCTATGGTCATGAATTGTGCAATGACTCGAGCTAAAATTTCCTGACCACTATACAGATGATGCTTATCCACTTGACAACATTCATGCAGCTGCAAAATTCATTTTAGCAGGGTCAAATAGTTAGAATTCAACATCATTACAGTCTTCAGGTACTCTGGCATCAACTTCAACATCTTCGACCCAAATCAAATCAGAAGACTTATCAGCGATCCTCAAAAAATTTGTAACTATGCTCATCATGGCTCTACCAGGTTCGAAACCCACTAATCCTCCTCGACCTAACAGCGGATTTCATTCAGACCAGCTCGAAAATCTAGTTTGTGTCTTCTGTAAACTCACTGGTCATTTTATTAGTGACAGCTTGGTTTGCCAGTCCTATATTAATAAAGGAAAGTGTAAAAAGAACACTGAAAGAAAAATTGTTTTTTTAAATGGACGGTTCACCCCTCAAAACATCCCTGGTCACTTTATCAAAGATAGAATCGATGAATGGACTCGACAAAATGCTTCGACTACCACTACACCATCACTAATGTCCAACATCACACCTTCGATGACTATTTCAACACCACCTAGAGACATTTACCAAGTTTCTGAACAATCCCACATAGGTAAGCTACAATGTATTAAATGATTTGGTCTATCGAACATATACAGTGTATCAAATGATACAGGTTCAGTGGATGCTGTCAAATGCCCTAACAGGGAGAAAGCCCAAATTTTGTATGACCAAGTCTAGGATTATGTTTGCTCTCTCATACATCCATGGAGGGAAAGCACAGTTCTGGAGAAACGAAGCCATTAATCAAATTGCCGCAGGATATAAACCATTTGCAACTTTCAGGGAATTTTTGGAGAGATTGGAGGCACAGTTTGGAAACCCTAATCCAAAGGTGACAGCTAATGCAAAATTAAAAACCATGTGCCAAGGTTCTCTGACAGCAGACAAATTTATTTTGCAGTTCAAGGCAGAAGTATCACAAACAGATATGGGAGAAGCTGCATTGGTAGAATTTTTGAAGGCAGGATTAAATCCCTTTTTATTCAAGTCTATCTATTGACTACCTTCTATGCTGGAGAGGTTGGATGAGTGGTATAATTGGGCAATGCATCTTGATCAGCAATATCAACAGGAACAGGCAGAGTCAAAATTGATGTATGGAAATGCCGGATTTGGAAAGTCATCAGGAGGAAAGTCCAAGAAAGGAAGGACACCTCAGGTACAAGCTCCGAGGGCACAGCCACTGGCTATGGCAGTGACACCTATCATTAAGGAGTCAGCAGCATCAATGGATGCAATGGATGTTGACCAAGTAGGGAGACGAGCCCCACTTAAATGTTTTAACTGTGGGCAATTAGGGCATATTGCTAGGAATTGTAGGCAGAAAAGGAAGATTAGGGAAGTGACAATCGAGGAAGTGAAGTTGGAGGAAGATAAGCAGAAGAATTTTGTGGGAGAATCCCAATGAAGGTTTCCCCATTGGTGACCTGGAATCAATATAATGTATTAGTATCCAAGGAAACCCAGAGTGAACCCGAAAGAGAAATTGAGGAGTACGACCATCCTCACTTATGCAATAACGACAAATTGTGGAGGAACTATTAAGGAGGAGGTGACAATGATACTGAAGTACCAGGATCATCAGGAACGAGCCATATTCGAGGTGTGTGACCTTGGGAAAACCAATCTGATAATTTGATGTCCATGGTTATGAAAACATAACCCAGAAATTGATTGGAAAACTGGGAAGGTACACATGACTCATTGTCCTAAAGAATGTAATGTGTATGGGAGGAAAGTAAAAAAGAAGAAGGAAAAGAAAGAGAAAGAATGTCCAAGGAAGTATTCTGTTATGATGGAGGAAGTGGAGGATGATGATATGCCAAACAGGGAGGTTCCAATCATGACTAGTAGGAAGGAAGAACAGAAGCAAACCTTTAGGAAAATTCATGGAGGACAGTCATGGGATAAAAATGCTGTGAAAGTAGAAGCCAGTGGAGGAGTGGGTAAATCACTGCAGACATCACCAGTATTCTTTGTACCAAAAAAAGATCAGAGGAAGAGGATGTGTACAGATTATAGGTATCTGAATGAGTGGACCACATAGGTAAGCTACAATGTGTTGAATGATACAGTCTATTGAACATATACAGTGTATTGAATGATACAGGTTTGGTGGACACTGTCAAATGCTCTAATCTATATATGTGTACCTACTATAGTAACAAATGAATACACTATTACAATGGTTGCTAGATTGAAGAGTAATACATTTAATACAGACATCAGTAGCATATGAAATAGTTTCAGGCACCAGCAATGGCACTGGGGATGGCAGTGGCAGTGGCCTTACCAGGATCGGCATCAAGATTGGCATTACAGGTATGGCCAATTGGAAATTAATTTCATTTATGTAGTAATTTATGTGTAGTCTGCATGGATTCTGCATGCAAATTGGTGTATGATAAATTTGGTAAAAGCCATGTTTATGCAATAATTCATTTATTGCAGTGTGCAGGCCTCCAAAATTGGATTGGAATGCTGGTCAGCAACCCAATAGGGCTGCAGCAGCATTGGCAGTGGCATCAGGCAGCAGCAGCAGCATCAGCATTAGGCAGCAGCAGTGGCATCAGCATTAGGCCACTATGTGATCAATGTTGCCCAGGCATGGTTCGGTGGATGACTCTATGTACAGTGACTCACAAAACTGAGTCAATGTTTTGCACTTTTTAATTTATTGTTAAATAACTTCCCATAAACAACAAAATTAAACAAGGTATTGGTGTACCGAATAACATACATGATCAGGGCTACCAAACAAACAAAGAATTATGTAATTTTAATCATCCCTCATGGAGATATGATCATTTTAATTCAGGGACTCATTGACTCAGTTTTGTGAGGTGGTATCAATATTATGATAAATTGTAATTCTAGTATTTTGTATGACCTCCCTTGGCCTTAATAACTGCTCCCAACCTTCTAGGCATGCTTTCAATCAAATTCTGACACACCTCTGATGGAATATTATTCCACTCTTCCACTACTCTTTCCCATAACTCCCAAATTCCTTTTGATGCTGTTGGATACTTGTCTAACTGGTTCTTGAGGTGAACCCAATGATGTTCAATAGGACTGAGGTCTGGAGATTGGGCATGCCAATCCAGAAGAGTAATATTGTTGTTCTCCATCCATTTCTTGGCCTTTTTTGAGGTATGCTTGGGGTCATTGTCTTGTTGAAAAATCACCTCTTCTCCAGAAATTCCACTCTCCTCCAAGCTAGGCAGCATATGGTCCTTTAAAATAGACACATATTGGTTAGCATTCATCCTCCCCTCAACCTCTGCAAAATGCCCCACTCCATTCCATCCCATACACCCCCATACCATAATGTTTCCTCCCTCAAATTTGACGGTTCCCTGCACCTCTCTCTCAATCAGCCCCTCTCCCTTCTGTTTCCAAACCCACTCTCTCCCATCTGACCCAAACCTGTTAATTTTAGTCTCATCTGACCAAATAACCCTCCTCCAGTCCTCCACAGTCCACTCTCTATACTTCTGAGCAAAAGCCAATCTTGCTTTCCTATGCCTTATACTAAGCAAAGGCTTTTTCTTCTTCACCACAGCCTTGAATGAGTTTTTTCTGAGAACTCTTCTGACTGTTTCTGAGGAGACTGGAGTGGGTATGATGCTGTTGATGTAATGGGTGGCCTGAACAGCATTTGCAGCCTTGCCAGTGGTGATTTGGGTAAGGATGGCTCTCTGAGAGGTAGATGAAAGCTTAGAAGGATGACTACCAGAGGGGGAATCCAGGTTTGGATGGAGAGCCCTGAGTGTTCTGGATACACTAGACTGGCTGAGGTTGAGTTTAGAGGCAATATTGTGGGTAGAATAATGATTGGAGGCCAGGGAAAGAATGTTTTCCTTCTGAGCAGAGGAGATGGGATGCATTGGAGAATATTGAAGTATAAAGAATGCTAGTCCTAATTAAATACTATAATTTAAGGTCTCATCAAGGGTCACATCACCTTAGAAATCATCTGTCAAGATTTTGACATTATACAGTTGGTGGAGCATCAGATTCTAATATTTCTGACTACCCCTCACAAAACTGAGTCAATGAGTCCCTGAATTAAAATAATCATATCTCCATGAGGGATGATTAAAATTACATAATTCTTTGTTTGATTGGTAGCCCTGATCATGTATGTTATTTGGTACACCAATACCTTGTTTGGTTTTGTTGTTTATGGGAAGCTATTCAACAATGAATCAAAAAGTGCAAAACATTGACTCAGTTTTGTGAGTCACTGTATATATATGTATGTACTATAGCAACAAATGAATGCACTATTCAATTCTTGCTGTACCACACTAGACATATTAAGAATGTGGTGTACAGATTAATGACCTATGAGACAGCATCAGACATATGCATCAGCATCAGCATATGTATCTGGGCCAGGGCCAGGGTCGGCAATTGGTATGAACATTGGCCTTAAAGGTATATATTATTGGTCTACCAATTAAAGCACCATATATCTCTAGGAAGAAAGCTATCACTCATTGTCACTAGTGTCCATCATATCATCAGAGCCAGGCAACCAAGTGTCATCAACATAACTGAAGTCTGCATGACTAAAGATTGGGAGTGTGATGTGAGATGGAGTGGAGTTTTCTATCTGTGAGGTGCTGGGGGACCTGGTTCAGAAACCATTGTCATCAGAATCAGCATTGGGGCTGGTTGAATCAGCCTCTGAATGGGTCTCTGACAATGAGAGGAAAACATCAGCTGCATCAGATGCAGTGGGGAAAGCAGTTGAAAGGAGAGGTGCAGGGGAAGATGAAGAGGGAGAATTAGAAGCTTCAAGGTAAAAGATGGTGGCATCAAAGCCAGTTGGAGAACCAGTGTGGGAAGATGCTGATGATGAATGATGAACCTGCCAAGCCATGGCTGCCTGAAATGCAGTAGGCTGATTGGCATCTTCTGATGCATCATCCTCCCCTTCCCATAACATAGCAGCATAAGAGGCAGTGGGCTGGGTGAGGGCAGTGTGTGCATCAGCATGGAGATCATCAACTGGATCATCGGCATCGGGAGCATGGATGGCATCAGGAGTGGGGGTGGCAATGGGAGCAGCAGCAGAATGTGATGAATTATAGGATCCTGCATCTGAAAAATAAATACCAGCATCGATACCAGTTATAGTGGGTGGTGAACTGTAGGCACCAGAAATGGAAGTTGGGAGACTGGCTGTAATCGACCACTCCTTATTCTTATCGTATGCACCACTGGCCAAAGACTGAGCATACCCAGAATGATATTTGGTCTTTGGTGATGGGTTAGATGCCAAAACATCACTCTCTGTGATGTCAACACCCCAGGTCCACTTGTGGGAGGAGGGGGGAAGAGCCTTCAGGTGCTCAAGTTCTGCCTGTGCATGTGCAAATACCAGTTCTGATTGTCTCTTGTTGCTGATTGCCTTGACCATCTCCCAGTGTGTTCATGGGTGGATGCTGCTGCCACTGCCATTGTTAACTTCCGTGGTTCAGACTGAAGCTCCTTGAGCAGGGCTAGCTCATGAAGCCATTGAAACCCTACTGCTTTCTGGACATTCGCATTCATGGCAGCCTCTGCTAACAATTCACAGCCATCTACCAAGTCACAGATCCTGCATGCTTCATCAAACATATCCCCAATGAGAGCCCACAGGTCGATGCAAGATCGGCAGTCAGCTCAGCCATTGGCAGCATTGTCTGCTGGTTGGCTATCATTGGGTAGTGAGCCGGTGAGCAGAGGGGAAGGGATATACTGGCAATAGCTATCGAGGAATGTATCCATGGTGTCACTGGTAAAAATCTGCCCTGGTGCTGGTTCACTATTGCGTCTCCACCAGTCACATACATAGGAATCCACCAGATGGCTAGGACCATCAGTGGCAACACCATCATCCAATGCAGCCAAGAGAGATGGATGGAATCCAAGGGGTAGTTGGTCCAAATCAATATTGGTGAGAGTGTCAGCCAAGGACTGAGGAAGGATCGGCACCTCCATCATAAGGCTGATGGAGGTGCCAATGCCGATGCACAGCATGACATACATTTGTCATATGTCAGTGATGTATACTTACTTCCTTTAGGAAAGATACATACAAGCTCGGCATAGAGAACTTTCTGCATCTAACATTGTTTTAAAAAGTTTGCATTGTCTAACTCCAACAAAACTCAACAGAATCGGGACTCTGCATACCAAATGATCTCTTGTATCTGAATTTGGACTTGCCATTTTGGGCCTGATTGCAAAGAAAAAAGGTTGAAGATTGAGAGAGTTTTGTTTGATATAGTATTACTGGTCATGGTTGGTGATCAAGATAATCATCTTTAGATGAATCATGTTTACATAATACAGGGGCTTTTCAGTCACAAAGGGGAGATATAATAAGCATTTGCTGATCCAAATGCATTTCATATGTGACCAGTAGAAATTCCTCTTTCCATCAATTTCTCTCAGCCCATGAATGAAGCCAATGTAGTCGCCTGACTATGGAAAATGTTAGTACATACAAAATATATTTACAGTCCCAGAATCAGCCAGCATCAAAATTGGCAGTGGCAATGGCAATATTAATCTTGGCAATGGCAACTCTAGGATCGGCAATGGTAACACCAATATTCAGCAATGGCAACAGTGGGATCGGCAACAGCAACACCAGAATTGGTAGCAGCTGGTGCCTACCATATCCCCTCTGCACCGGATGTATTTCAACAGATGATTCCACCATCATCTCAAAATCCATCAGCCTCAGCATGGGCATGACCTATCCAAAGGACAGCTGATGACCTTGCACAGCAGAAAGCCATTTCAACCTAGGCTGTTGGGAGGAGGCAGTGAATTAAAAAAGTGAAATTTACAAAGTAGATTTACAACTAAATTGCTATGTAATATGCAAAAAAAAAGTAACACCACTTTTATGTATATGCCAGATAACATCTACTCTTTTCTGCCTCGCTTCATCTCCCCTCTGTCCTCAAATGTGGCTGCTCTCTTCCTTGGGTTAGGCTCAGGGATGGTACTTCTGGAAGGTAGTCCAGATGGACCAGGGGTCAGCCCGGGTGGGGATCAGCACAGTTGTGCAGGGGGAGGGGACAGCTGGGGTGAGGTGATGACATCGACTACCGATGATGGGGCGGCAGGCTCAGGCTTACTGAGCGATGTTGGGGGGAAGAGGAGAGGGAGTCATGGGGCCATATGTGTTGTGGGCTGTACAATTTTGTGAGAATCCTGTGGTGTGGCAGGAATCATTTGGATGGGGGGGGGCACCAGCCAAGGATCATTCCCCAGCAACCTCTTCAGATGCAGCCAGGCCCTCTTCACCATCCAGCTCAGCCATCTCTTCATATTTCTCCATGGGAGTGGGAATGGGAGCAGCATCAGGAGTAGAAGTTGGAGCAGGCATGGAATAAGCGGCAGGAGTGGGAGTGGGAGTGGGAGTGGGCATGGGAGTGGGCATGGGAGCAGGAGCAGGAGGGGGAGTGGGCATGGGAGCAGGAGCAGGAGGGGGAGTGGGCATGGGAGCAGAAGCAGGAGGGGGAGTGGGAGAAGTGGGACTCAGAGCGGGAATGGGAGTGTGACTCAGAGTGGGACCTGGAGCAGGAGCGGCATTGACTTCCTCAACATCCATCCATCCTTCCCAATACACCTCTGCCCTCCTGCTTGGAGTCCTCTCAAGGTGAACCATCTGCCCAGCCATGTAACCATTGTATAACATGATGGGCTGTGCACCAGCCTGCAACCCAAGGTATCCTTCAATGTTCTTCACTCTGTTTTGAAGCAAGTGAAACATGTTCCAGAGTTCTTATACATGAAGTTGGGACTCTTGCACTGACTCTTTATTCCACCGTGAATGCTGGTACATGTCTTCTTCCAGTTGGTATAGATGTCCAGTGAGGGGGGCAGAGTCGACGGTGGAGGGGTTGGCCATCAGAGGAGGGGGGGCAGTCAGCTCACACTCGGGATCAGCCATGTCGATATCCTGTTCCACAGCTATAGGTATACATGTTAATTAGTGGTTTTATGTGTCATGAGATGGAAGAACTCACCTTTGGATTTTTCTTTTTCTCTTGCAGTGAATTGCCTAGATGATTCCTCTCCACTGTCTTTACTGGAAAATTGTGTCTTCTTTGCTTTTCGTCTTGCCAATCCTTTTGCTTTCTTCATTCTTGGCACTCGATCCCCATCCTCTAGACTGCACTGAACTTTTTCTTTTCCACAGAAGTAGCATGCAGTTTTGCTGTTCACCTGATCCCAACACTGATTCCTAAGCTTGACACATCATGCACAGGGCATTGTTTGCAAACTCCCTCACTGGAGTGGTGCTTATCCCTCCCTTGCTGTGTTGTGCCACTTCCACTCCATCCTGGGATTGGCACCAGCATTGCTCTCCATCTCCTCATCCAAATCCTCATCTG
Source organism: Tricholoma bakamatsutake (assembly GCA_029959215.1). NCBI lineage: Eukaryota > Fungi > Basidiomycota > Agaricomycetes > Agaricales > Tricholomataceae > Tricholoma > Tricholoma bakamatsutake. Next base: position 1,281,094 of record CP114860.1, read on the forward strand.
ATCCCTTGCTACTCTCCACCTGTCACAACCTGTGTGTCACTGTGATGACTGGCAGTATTGGACATGGTGCAGGGGCAGAAATTCTTGATCCTGATGCTTCTGGTTGGGCCTGCATCTTGACCCATGCTGCTGCTGCTTCTCTTCTTGTTGCCGTTGGCATTGCTGCTGCCACTACTGGTGCTTTTGCCTTTGCCATTGCCATTCCTCATTTCTTGGCTGCTGCTGTGCCTTCTTTCTTGGCTGCTGTCATCGATGCCTTCTTGGCTGCAGCCATTCCCATTTCCACTGCTGTGGCCATTCTGGCAGGTGATGCTGTTCCCGCTGCCGCTGCTGCTATGGTGGACATTGCTGGTCCAGCTCCCATCACTGCTGCTATTGTCAAGTTCATTAGTCCAGTTGCTGTGGATGCAGTGCCTGTGATGCCCTTTTTCTCATCAAAAATCTTCATTGCCCTCTGTTGACCTTCAATAAATCTTTGGTCCCCTGTCCTGTCTGACTTTGACCATGCTACTACAAATCCCCACAAGAAGGCATCAGCCCAGAACACAGCCTGCATATCTTCTGTGAGGATCTCTCTTTGCCACCCAAATAATGTTTTCTACAATTTATAAGTGCATAGTTGGTCTGATAGCATGCCGATCCACTCACAAGCACTGATTTTCTTTCCTTCATCACTGCAGCAATACTTCCATTCTGAGGTCCATTGCGGATGGCCTGTTTGATCTCGCTGATCTGGGTGAGGACTTGGTCGTGTGTAACGTTGATGATGGATGATAGGTCAGCTATGGCAGTGGGGTCAATATTGATATGAAAAACAGTGAAATGTTGAAGATCAACAATCATGTGTTGTTGATCCTTATACAATCAATACAGTGAGGGACAAAACCTTTCAAATAATTCTTGAAGTTGAACTATTTCTTGAATAACTCAAGAACAACTCAACCAAACAAGTCCAAATTTGGGATAGTGGTAGAGTATCATGTGACTAATAAGTTGCATTTGTTTTATTACATAATCTTAATTTGTTCCCATGTTATTAATATTTTACTGGCACAAGTCCATTTGAAAGGTTTTGTCCCTCAGGTATTATAAAATATTATTCTAATATTCTAGTACTTGGTATAGCCCCCCTTTGCCTGTAACACAGCCTGAACCCTTCTAGGTATACTCTCTATTAGATTCTGACAGACAGATGCTGGAATATCATTCCACTCCTTCTGTACTCTCTCCCACAACTCTGCAATTCCAGATGCTGAAGTATTATACTCTCCAAGTCTAACCTTGAGGTGATGCCAAAGGTGTTCAATGGGGTTTAGGTCTGCTGATTGAGGGGGCCACTGCATAACCTCTAATTCACTATCTTGAATCCATTTTTGGGCCTTTTTGCTCTTGTGTTTGGGGTCATTGTCCTGCTAAAAAAGAACATCTGTTGGGTTTTTCTGGTAATCCCTGATTGATTCTTGAAGTTCATCATCCAGAATGCTGACAAAAAGGTCAGCATCCATTCTCCCATTAATCTTGGTTGCATATCCAGGCCCTTCCCAGAACATACAGTGATCATCAGAGAACCCCCTCCAAACTTGACTGTCCCCTGCACCAGCCTATCACTCAACCCCTCTCCTGGCTTTTGCCACACCCATTTCTTCCCATCTGACCCCAAACGATTGATTTTGGTCTCATCTAACCATATAACCCTCTTCCAGTCCTCCACTGTCCAGTCTTTGTGTGCTTTTGCAAAGTCCATCCTAAGCCTCCTATGCTTCTTGGAGAGAAAAGGTCATTTTCACTTGGTTACAGCCTTTATTCCAGTGCCTCTAAGTGCTCTTCATACTGTCTTCACAGTAAATGATGTGTTGGTCATGTCTTGTAAGGTTTTGGTGACCTCAGTGGCATTTTCAGCCTTCTGAGAAGTGATGAGGTGAATGGCATAGTGGATGTCAGCACGTGAAAGCTTCCGTGGATGGCCACCAACAGAGTTGGAAAGTGTTAAATGATGTTTGGAGCGAATATTGGATACAGAACCAACATTTATACCAGTGATGGAGGAGATAGCAGGACAAGACTGCCCTTTGTCAAGCAGTTCAAGAACATGAGTGTGTTGAGCAGGAGTAAGTGATCGCATGAGTGTATGTGGGGGGATTTGGTGTGGGAAATGACAGAAAGTTGGACACAGAGTATATATACATATTTTCACCAAGTCACATAATTTTATTTGTACTTATTTGCTTTGATTAAACAAAGTTGTGTGCCTGACATACCAGAGAGACAAAACCTTTTAAGTAAACTTGTGCTAGTAAAATATGAATAACATGGAAACAAGTTAAAATTATGTAATAAAACAAATTGCAACTTATTAGTCACATGATACTCTACCAATATCCCAAATTTGAACTTGTTTGGTTGAGTTGTTCTTGAGCTATTCAAGAAATAGTTCAACTTTAAAAATGATTTAAAAGGTTTTGTCTCTCACTGTATATACAAACAAAGCGGTGTTCCCATTTTAAAACTTAAACTCGGTTTTTTTAGTATGCCAAAATTTGGTAGTCAGGTAGCCTTAAGCTAGGTTGGCTCTTCTTGTTGAGGAGGTTGATGTGATGTAATAGTGTTTTTTATTCGTTTTCAATGTGTGATTGATCCCTGATTAAATGGTTATGATTCCAGTTACCCATGAGGCAATGAAGGCTTATTCCAAGAAGGTTGAATTCAATGTGCACATGGCACATTGGGAGATAAAATTTCCTTCTTTTTAAAGTCTCATTGCCAGCAACCTAGCCCTGATGCCATCCTTGGGCCAACATCATCCTGTTGGCTGATGCCATGCCTTTAACCGATGCCGTATCTTTGGCTGATGCCATGTCTTAACTAGTGCATTGTCTTGCTGGTGCCATGTCTTGACTGTGGCCATTTAAAAACTGGCAATATTTAATCATTAGATACAGCACAGCAATGTTCAATGTAGATACAATAAGAATGTCATGGCCTTGTCATAACATCAGTGAGAATCAGCAGGGGGATTGGCATCATTGTCATGCTCATGGGATGATGGTCTGATTGGAATCTCAGAGAACCTGCATTCAAATGATTCCAGATTAAACTCCATCCTTTCCTTCAAGGTTGAATATGTCTTCAAGGTGACATCCTGCTATTTTAGCTTTTCGACCTCAGCCATGTAGAGACAATGACTGGCACCCTTATACGATGTGCTGAACTGGTTTTGCAGGGCTTTCACTTCAGCATGGCAGTTCAACAGCTCCCTAGCTGTCAATGTCTGCAACAGGATTAACTATAGTCACACAAATGAGGACCATGACACCTACTGGGTTGGCTGGTAGCATGAGCTGGTTTCAGGCCAACAGATAGTACAGTTGATCAGTCATGTTTTCAGACTGCAAAATGATAATTAGTGAGATGATATAGCATTGGCTAGATACATAGCATCAGCCAACAACATGGCATCAGCCAATGACATAGCATAGCCCAGAGGCATGGCATCAGCCAAAGGCATGGCATTGGCCACTGGCAATGACATTTGAACTGAAGGAAATCTTACCCCCCCATGTGCCTTATGCACTTTGAATTCTACTTTCCTTTGATAGGCCTCCATTGCCTGGTGGGTAGCTGGAATTATAAAATGGGGCACAAGATAGTGCTGCCCATTGTCCCTTCGGATTGGGACATAGCCATCAGGAATATCTGCCTGGCTTTCTTCCTGATTGCTCATTGTAGAGGGATGGATGTAGGAAGAGAGATGATAACACTATCATGGTTAATCAGTGATCAGAGATCTATCGATGAGGGATTATTTAGTTGGCAAAATTTGGCCCCCATTGCCGATCTCACCATTGCTGATATCACTGTTGCTGATCTCACTGTTGCTGATCTCACTGTTGCTGATCTCACTGTTGCTGATCCCCCCATTGCTGATTCCACTGTTGCTGATTCTACTGTTGCCGATCCCACTGCTAATGCTTATTCCACTGTTGCTGATCCCACCGCTAATGCTTTTTCCCTTGCCCTTGCAAGATGGTGGATTGTGATCAAGATAATTGTGTTTACATAATACAGAATGTTTTGGTCATATAGGGGAGATATAATTAGCATTTGCTGATCTAAATGCATTGTCAGCTCTCAATGCTAATTCTTGCCAGAAAGCCTGCTGGTGATTAGCATAGGCTAGTGGGCCAGGAAGGGTATTCTCAGACTGTGAGGTTGACTGCCACCATTGGCTGTGATAGATGAAATATTGCACAGTCCACTGCATTTTATATGTGACCAGTAGAATTTCCTCCCTCCATCTATTTCTCTGAGCCCATGATTGAAGCCAGTGTACTCTCCTGACTAATAAAACTGTTAGTATAATGAATATGGATGGCCACAAAATACATTTACATTCCCAGAATTGAGTGGCATCAGCATCAGCATTGGCATTGCTGTGCTGTTCAGTAATGACACCAGGTCGATTGTGAATATTATGCCAAATCCAGGACAGGCAAAGATTAGTGGAGCCTGGTGCATTTGGCTTCAGAATAGCTGTGCTAGCATTGAGGTCATCCTTTGTTAACTGCTAAAACATACTCAATGTCTCAGCATCACAATTTAGTGCCACCAGTCAGCTTCAGCAATGGTTATACATTTGGGCATGCAAGGCAATTTTGTTAACCACATCCTGGACAACAGCTCATGCTCAGGTGCAAACTCCCTTTCTTGGCACCACTCAGATGATGTGTGAATATTGAAATGATTTGTTGGCAATGAGCTCTCACAACTGTTGCAGCAGTTGACTTGCCTGGTTCTTCCTGATGTTAATCTCCACATTAGCAAGTTCTCCACCACATGGGAGGTATACTTGTTGCTCCTCAACTGGAATAGTGTGTGTGTCAGCCAGAAGAGATGAAGCAGAAGTCTCTTTTGTCAAAGGGTTCTATGTCATCAAAGTTCTCAAATTCAGGTTCATTGCCATGGGTGATTTGGGAGGGAACAATGTCATGCTTGGCAATATTGGCATCATTTTGTAAATGTGTTAAGGTTGCCATATGAGATGTGAGAACTTCTCTTTCCTGTTCAACAGCTTGTGTGTCAGAAGCATGAGGTGCTTTACCAAGTTGATGGATTTTGTCTCATAATTGAATCCTGGTGCAGATCAATGAGGGATTGTGATACATCAATCTTGGTAGGAAGTATGACCCACTGCATTTGTTCAAAAACAATAGCGAGATCAATCCACTGCTTAACCACCGATTAAATGAGTATTGATGCTGTAACCATTCCCAATGCCAGTCCTGGTCCTGATGCCAGTTGTGATCCCTAAGTGGCATACATATCCATTACCCTGACATCTGGTAGCCTTAGCATTTCTGCTGTGGTGACTTCATCCTCCCATCGTTCAACTGCCTGTTGACTGAAAGCTGCTGTCAGTTCTGCATGGTGCTTGCCAAGCTGTGTGGATATCTCAAGGGCTTCTTGAGATTTTGAACACAGTGTGACTGTAATGCTGACCATTTTCTTGTGATTTGAATCTGTAGCATGATCATCAAGCATTTCAGCCCAATGTGGCAACATTGCTGTTCTGACTGTTGGGGAAATGGAATTCAGTGATGACCACAAAGACTCGAGTATTTCCCCTGCTACAATGCCAGACCCTGGAATGAAAGATGGAGCATAGCAAAAAAAGCATTCGTTCTTGTGGCCATAAACATGCAAAAGCCCAATGGCCTGGTCAATGCTCAAGCCAGCCAGCAGATGTGCACCAATATGCTCCTGAATGTGGATGATGTATTGGCAGACAATGTTATAAATGAGCATTACTCCCGGTTGATGGACAACCCTGGTGGTTTTCAGGGCTTGGAGAAAAGCAACGTCGACATTTGTTTGCTGTTCTCCTTGAAACAAGTCTACCAGTGCATTGGGTGCATAACAGCCATGCCGTGTGCATGCAATGGCCACTACTCCAGTCCTATCACATGCCTTTGATGCCAAAAAAGCATTTTTAATGGCTCGGAGTTTATTTTGATATGGAGCCTTCTAAAAACCCATGTATCCCAATTAGAATGAGCATTGGGAGTGGCACTGGCATTGGCCACTGCAAAGTAAAGTGTACCTACCATGAATTGTTCTATGGCAGCTTGGAGGAATTGCTTGTATTCAGTCTGATTTGGGGCCATCCCAGCTCCATCCCATAGCCATACATCAGCATTGGAGTTTTTCTGCCAGACATAATCAGCTTTGAAATTGCCATCAGCCACAAATATGCATTTAAAAACAAATCTGAGAGCCATAGTATCATTTCAGATGCAACTTGTACAATCAAGGTATATAGTCACTTACTGGTTCACATTGTCCTTCCAATTTTCTGGTATATTTATGCTTGCTTGAGGACAGGCTGAACAGTAAATGGCAAGTGATCCTGGTTCAGGATTCAATGGATCTTTTTGATTGTGTCCATACCTTGCCCACTTCAATCTTTTCATCCAACGCCATAAGCAGGATATGCACTAAAGCTCATGGTAGAGGTTGACCACTTCAGCAGGCCTCATTGGCAATGTTATTGTTGGAGCAGACTACATACGCTGCACAGAGGAAGAGATGACACATTTCTTATAACCTACCTGGGGTTTAGTTAATCTTAGAGCTAGGGTTTAGCAGAGGTAAGAACACTGTATATCTACTACAGTACAGGTTCTCCTTATATACAGTGACTCACAAAACTGAGTCAATGTTTTGGACTTTTTGATTCATTGTTGAATAGCTTCCCATAAACGACAAAACCAAACAAGGTATTAGTGTACCGAATAACATACATGATCAGGGCTACCAAACAAACAAAGAATTATGTAATTTTAATCATCCCTCATGGAGATATGATCATTTTAATTCAGGGACTCATTGACTCAGTTTTGTGAGGGGTAGTCAGAAATATTAGAATCTGATGCTCCACCAACTGTATAATGTCAAAAACTTGACAGATGGTTTCTAAGGTGATGTGACCCTTGATGGGACCTTAAATTATAGTATTTAATTAGGACTAGCATTCTTCATACTTCAATATTCTCCAATGCATCCCATCTCCTCTGCTCAGAAGGAAAACATTCTTTCCCTGGCCTCCAATCATTATTCTACCCACAATATTGCCTCTAAACTCAACCTCAGCCAGTCTAGTGTATCCAGAACACTCAGGGCTCTCCATCCAAACCTGGATTCCCCCTCTGGTGGTTGTCCTTCTAAGCTCTCATCTACCTCTCAGAGAGCCATCCTTACCCAAATTACCACTGGCAAGGCTGCAAATGCTGTTCAGGCCACCCATTACATCAACAGCATCATCCCCACTCCAGTCTCCTCAGAAACAGTCAGAAGAGTTCTCAGAAAAAACTCATTCAAGGCTGTGGTGAAGAAGAAAAGGCCCTTGCTTAGTATAAGGCATAGGAAAGCAAGATTGGCTTTTGCTCAGAAGTATAGAGAGTGGACTGTGGAAGACTGGAGGAGGGTTATTTGGTCAGATGAGACTAAAATCAAAAGGTTTGGGTCAGATGGGAGAGAGTGGATCTGGAAACAGAAGGGAGAGGGGCTGATTGAGAGAGAGGTGCAGGGAACTGTCAAATTTGGGGGAGGAAACATTATGGTATGGGGGTGTATGGGATGGAATGGAGTTGGGTATCTTGCAGAGGTTGAGGGGAGGATAAATGCTGACCAGTATGTGTCCATTTTGAAGGACCATATGCTGCCTAGCTTGGAGGAGAGTGGAATTTCTGGAGAAGAGGTGATTTTTCAACAAGACAATGACCCCAAGCATACCTCAAAAAAGGCCAAGAAATGGATGGAGAACAACAATATTACTCTTCTGAATTGTCCTGCCCAATGTCCAGACCTCAGTCCTATTGAACATCATTGGGTTCACCTCAAGAACCAGTTAGACAAGTATCCAACAGCACCAAAAGGAATTTGGGAGTTATGGGAAAGAGTAGTAGAAGAGTGGAATAATATTCCATCAGAGGTGTGTCAGAATTTGATTAAAAGCATGCCTAGAAGGTTGGGAGCAGTTATTAAGGCCAAGGGAGGTCATACAAAATACTAGAATTACAATTTATCATAATATTGATACCACCTCACAAAACTGAGTCAATGAGTCCCTGAATTAAAATGATCATATCTCCATGAGGGATGATTAAAATTACATAATTCTTTGTTTGTTTGGTAGCCCTGATCATGTATGTTATTCGGTACACCAATACCCTGTTTGGTTTTGTTGTTTATGGGAAGTTATTCAACAATAAATTAAAAAGTGCAAAACATTGACTCAGTTTTGTGAGTCACTGTACATAATAGTAAGGATGTCACATGACTCAGGAATGTGTTTACCACATGTATGTGCAGTAAGCACAGTAACATGTGTGTGCTGCATGCATGGCCTCATGTATGCAGCATGTATCAAGATTTAATTTCAACACCCCCCCTCAAACTGTACAGTGCTCTAAGCAGCTAAGTTTGAATCTCGAAAGTAATTCCGAGAGAGTCCCTAAATTTCCTGAATAAGACAGCGCCAAGGTTCTTTGTGAACATGTCAGCTGGATTATCATTTCCAGGAATGAAAACGACTGTGACTTTGTCATTTTCTATGCATTCGCGGGTATAGTGGTAGCGAATGTCTATATGTTTGGTCCTTCTTTCCTGAACTGGATTTGATCCGATAAAGATGGATCCCTGATTATCAGCACAGATTGGTACGCGCTTCAGTTCATATCCAAGTTCCTGGAATAAGAACTCTATCCACACTATCTGTCGACAAGTGTTGGAGAGAGCCATATATTCAGCTTCTGTGGATGACAGTGCTACAGTTTTTTGTAAACGGGACTGCCAGCACACAATGCCACTTGCTAGAGTAGCAAAGTAACCCGTTGTAGATTGGCGTTTGACAGTGTCAGCTGCCCAATCAGAATCTGTGAAGGCCTGTAGCCCCTTGGACTTCTCACCATCATAGACAATGTTATATTTCTGGGTTCCCACCAGATAGCGCATGATGTACATCACTTTGTCTAGATGTTCTTGGCTAGGATTAGCCGAGAATTGCGACATCTTGATTACCACATAAGTGATATCAGGTCGCGTTCCGAGCATCAGATACAATAAAGATCCGATCACAGACTGATATTTTGATCTAAGCATTGCATTGGGCGTTGCTGTGTTTTCCGATGGTTTGTAACCAGTCAGGAGTGGAGTGGGGGTCGCTTTGGCATTTGTCATCTCGAATCTCTCAAGCACTTTGGCGAGATATTCAGTTTGATCGAGTTTGACTTTGCTTGCAGTCTGGGTGACGCGCATGCCTAAGAATTCCATGACTTTTTCAGTACTACGGCACTCCCAATGCTTTAGACAAGCACTTTTCTTTTCATCCACAAGTTTCTTGTTCTTCCCCATGAACAAGCCCTCATCAACATAGACGAGTGCAATAACAATGCTGCCTGTCTTAGGATCCTTGTGTATGAAAATGCCAGCATTGGAGCTGGCGCGCATGAACCCAATGGTGCACATAAATGCCTCCAGCTCTTTCCACCATGCAAGTGAGGCTTGTTTAAGGCCATACAATGCTCGGCGTAAGCGCAATACTTTGCGCTCTTTTCCCTCGAGTCTGAAACCCTCGGGTTGATCCATATAGATCTCCTCATCTAGTTTGCCATATAAAAATGCAGTTTTTACATGTAGGCCAGTCATATACATGCCTTCTAGAGATGCAAGTGCAAACATGAGGTGTATGGTCTCATAGCGAACTACCGGTGAGAAAATCTCATCAAAGTCAACACCTTCGACTTGTGAAAAGCCTTTGGCCACGAGTCTGGCTCGTTTTCTTCCATCCGATTTTACGGAGAAAACCCATCTATTTTTGATCGTTTTTCGATCATGTGGAAGATCGACGATGTCATAGACTTGTTGCTTATGAAGAGCCTCTAATTCTTCATGACAAGCTTGTTTCCACTCACGTTGCTGCTGCTGTGGTAGGCGCACAATATCGCGAAATTGGTTTGGAACTTGGCTTATTTTGCTTGATGGTTTGACTGCTTTTGACAACAGCCAGCGAATAAGCTTATCTCCTCCTTCCTTGGTTATCTTTTTAATATAACCTGCTTCGTCCGGTTCCCCCATTGGGTGATTCATTGGAATCGGGCACACTCTCGTGGGGTGCCGAACTCGGTCCAGCAACCGGTTCTTTCTGTTGAGTTTGTGGTCGTGTTCGGTTATGATCCGAATCTTGACCCACAGATCTCTTCCAATATCGATCACGTGCAATGTCTCTCTCTATGTCAGAGGGGAGTCGCTTCTCTCCATAGGTATTGCCAGGACGGTTTGGAATGTTCCTCTGCCTCCCTGATCGACGGGGCAATTGCTGCCATTCCTGTTGATCATCACGTCTTGGACGAAAGTCCTCAGTGGTTACTGGAGGCGGTGGAGGAGGAGCATTTGTCACATCGTCATGTGCCTTTTGCTCACTTGGTACATCATCATCATCATTTTCTGATGATGGAGGAAGGGGCAGATCTTGTGGCGGTATAGAATCATCGCCATCCGTTCCAGATGAGTGGTCATCATCTTGTGGTTCTGGAGGTGGAAAATCACCAAGGTCTGTATTGGCAGGAGTTTTAGCTCTGGGACAGCATGGGAACAATGTTTCATCAAATAGTGCTGTAGCACCAATGAATATTGCACCACTAGGTCGCATGAAATGGTATGCTTTAATGCCATCTTCTAATCCAAGGTATGTCATCAACTCTGATCGAGAAGCCAATGTGTTTGGACGCTTCTCCTTGGGTAGGTAGACGTAAGCACCACAACTGAAAACTTTCAGATCATTTAGATCTGGGCAGACCTTTGTCAGGTCCTCAACTGGTGTCAGCCATTTCAGGCACCTTATCGGGGTTCGGTTGTATAGGTGTGTTGCATGTTCAATGCAAAATTCCCACCATGATTGTGGTAGACATGCGGTAAATCGCAGGGTTTGCGACTTTTCCATTATTGTCCTTATGGCACGCTCTGCACGCCCATTCTGTTGGTGAACATGGGGTGCAGATATCTCTATTTTGATGCCAAAGTCCTTGAGCACATTTTGTAGCTCACGATCTTTGAACTCCCCCCCTGGATCAACATGCCAGCGCTTGATTGTAGCGCCATACTGTGTCAAAGCCACTGCCCGAAATTGTCTGATGGCCGCAGCAGCATCAGATTTCTTTTTAAGGCATTGGACCCAGATATGTGACGTTTTGTCATCCAGAAATACAATAAAGTATTTATGTTTATGGTACGATAGTACTGGGAGTTCCTTCAGATCAGAATGTATTAATTCAAAGGGTCTTTCTGCACGTGAATCTGATTCGGGAAAAGATTTTGAGGTCATTTTCCCTTCAGCGCACCCTGGACATATAATTTTGTCTTTAGGAATAATTAAATTCCTTGGGAATTTTATGGTGCTATTAGGCATCTTCCCTAGCGCCTCTTTGGATGGGTGTCCAAGTCGCTTATGCCAAGTCGAGTAGTCTGCGACATACATTGTCGCAACATTGATTCCCTTGGTGCTCAATATATGAGTCCGAGCCCAATAAATAGTGTCACGTTTCATAAGAGGGACACAATCCATAATTGGGTTTCCTTGCTTGAAAAATGAAATGTGTGTGGAGGAACCATGCACATCACTTCCGTCTTGTAAGAAGACGCCCATTGACAGTAATCGAGCATTACAGTCAGGTATGTAGTAGACGGGGTATAATCGCGTTTCACGCGTCTCTGACTTCCCATGACATACTACCTGATGTCTAATGAAGACTGCTCCTTTCCCTACTATATGAGTAGTACCCGTGGCTGTTTGAACCAGGGTAGAGTCCTTTCTCGGTAAAGGCTCATAAGAAGCAAAATCTTTAATTTCACCAGTGAAGTGTTTCGATGCGCCTGAATCCATGACCTAGTCGGCACCTTTCTTACAATTTCCATTTGCACACATAACACATATATTAAGATGTAAATTGTTCCATGATACATTTAGTAGCGGTAAAATTTCACATGAAAAGTTCACTGTGATCAGTGGAATTTTAATTCTTGTGCTTGTGGCAGGGAAAAGGACTGACCTTTCATCATATGTACCTGTTTCAAGTGGTTCATCGACAAGCATTTCGTCGATGGCTTTCCATACTTCTTCATCAGAAATGGCAGGTTCCGATCCAAGGGAGACGCTATCGTCTTCTACCTCTACGATCCTTGGTTCTGGTTCAATCCTCCTCCTCTTACCTTCTCGCACTGTTAGGTGCTCTTCCAGTGGTCGCAGATTTTTTGCGCTGCGTGGGAGATTCATTTGCTCAAGGGTGTCTCGAGCCTGCTGATATTCGGTATAGACCGAATGAGAGGTAGAGGCCATGCCCGTGTATGCCTGTGGGGGCGGTCGGCGGCGAGGATCCCTTGTGGGAGTATGTTCACGCTTCTCAATGCGCTGGATGAGCAGCATCAGCGGTATGATGGTGCCATTACCATTTATAGTAGTAAAGGCTTGTGAGGCGAGGTGGGAATGTTTCTCTTTAGGTTTTTCCTCTTTAGTCTTTTTGTCCCCACGTCATCCACGCTTTCGGGACAATTCTCCATTGTTGCCTTGAGATTGCCATTTGGGGTTTCCCCCTTTGCGCTTGACAGCAGAAAGCTTGGTGGCCTGAGGTGGGCCAATGGGCTTTCCAACTGCTGTGTGCCATGAGGCTTCAGCGACAATGGAGTCCTTGACATGTTTAAATGTCAAGGCTCTAGTAGCGGTTGTGTTAAGGACCGTGGCAGATAGAGAATTGTACTCGTGCGGCATCACAGCAAGTAGAATCATTGCCTGTACTAATTCGGGGATGGCGACATTGGCAGCCGTAAGGCGCTCAAATTTATCACCCATTTTGGCAATCTCTGGCACAGGATTTGCAGCCGGAATTTTGATTGCGATTGCAGACCTAAAGTCCGCAAAGACTTGGGAGGGGCCATCGACACCATAGTCAGTGTGGATGAGATCCCATACCTCCTCAGCAGTGTCCTTGGTGTTGGCACGCTGCTGAATAGAGGGGGCCAGGTGGAGCACTAGGCTACCAATTGCCTGGTCATTCTTATTGTTCCAGGTCTGGAACTTGGCATTAGCTTCCGCTACTAGTGCAGCATTTGTCGCTGTCAAAGGAGGCACCAGGGGTGGTTTTAGTTCCATCCCGCTAGTTATTTGCCAGAGGCCCTGAGACCTGAGCCACGCCTTCATTGAGTCGGCCCATTGAATGTAGTTAGAGCCGTCAAAAGTTTGTACGAGTTTTTCAAGAGTTGAAGACATGATATTATAGTGGCAGCTGGTAAAAGCGCTCAATCAGTCCTCTTTATTCAAGAAAACACGTTCCATAATCTCAGGCAAAAACACTCCTTCAGAGTGGTTAACCCTAGTCAACCTGGGTTTTTTAAATGCAGCTCGCAGAGAGCGCAATGCAGCTCACGAAGAGCACAAGGTTATAATTTGGAGACAATGAAGTCAACGTTGTTCGCAGCCAGTTAAGGCGCATTCGTGATGTGCCCAGCAGGGCCCATAACCTGTTGGAGCAGACTACATACGCTGCACAGAGGAAGAGACGACACGTTCCTTATAACCTACCTGGGGTTTAGTTAATCTTAGAGCTAGGGTTTAGCAGAGGTAAGAACACTGTATATCTACTACAGTACAGGTTCTCCTTATATACATAATAGTAAGGATGTCACATGACTCAGGAATGTGTTTACCACATGTATGCACAGTAAGTGCAGTAACATGTGTGTGCTGCATGCATGGCCTCATGTATGCAGCATGTATCAGGATTTAATTTCAACAGTTATGCGCTGAATCAGCTGGTAAAACTGATAGCCCAATGTCTTTAATTCCAGATTACAGAGCCAAAAATGGTCTAGAACCTGCATGGTGAAAAGAGTGCATATTGTGGTGAAGCTGGTTGGGAGCAAGTTACTGGTTACTAGGTCCAAGGGAATTTGGTGTTCTCCCTGACACTGGCAGGTAACCATTACTAAATAATGCATTCCATTCGTATGCACCACACAGATATAGCTGTTGTTTAAGGCATTGGCAGTCAGCAGTGTGGTGGTCAGCTTGGGATTGGCAGTTGCTAGTATGATTGTTGCCTGGGCATTGGTCCTTATGCATCATTCAGGCAAATATAGTTGAAACCCATGGATGTCTTCATTAGCATGTTCAACTTCATGTTCATCATCGCCATCAAAGAAGTCTTGTAAGCTGTCATTGACATCATTATTGCTCTTTTCTTGAAGCCAAAGGGGATTAAGGTGGTCAAAAAAGGCTGCATCAGCCCCTGTGATGATACTCAACCTGGAAACCCAAACAAAACCTACTAAATGGCTTCGGATGGTATAACATGAGTCAGAGGAAGGGTGCGAGTTGGTACTAAATATCACTGCTGATACTCAAAAGTTGTAGTGAGTGACATAATATGCTGAAGTGTGTTGCGAATAATCTTTAGAAGCATACAAAGATGTTTAAAATAGTTCGAAATAGATTCAAAGATGTGCAAAAGAGTTCAAAAGATATTCAAAGGTGTGCAAAATAGTTCGAAGTAGTTTTGAGGAATGTCAAAGTGATTCAAAGTGGTTTGAGGTATAGCGAGGAGTGAGTATAACTAATGTGAAGTGTTTTTCAAGTGGCGATAGGTGATAGGTGATGAGTCAAAAGACTAATACAAAAGTTTGAAGAAGTCTGTGATATTTCGCAGAACTTAGAGATATGATGTGAGCTAAGACTCAAGAGAATGGCTCTTAAGTCAGATGATAAGTGAGAGGGTAACTTGTGCTCTGTTCCCCATTGGTTTTTCTCTTATTCTAAGTAACTAACACAAGTCTATATACAAATTGAAGAGATATTACTAAAAAGGAAATAAGAACATGTGTAAAACATGAGGATATATATCAAACAATGAGGACATTGTAGATCATGAAACAAATGAAAAATGATAAATAACAAAACATATAGTGTTCCCATATAGTAAAAGTACTTATCTTGTACTTCAATATATCAATGAAACATAAAAACTGCACTTATCGCATTCTAAGTGTCTTGTAGTCTCTTCTCATGTCCAGTAGTGCTTGATATGCGATGGAATAACTTGTCCCAGATGTGCTGCATGTATCGAAAGTGTTTCAAGACAGCTATATGGCGGCCGATGTCATTCAAAATACTGCAAAGTCATTCGAAATGTCGTGAAATAGTTCAAAAGCATTTGAAATGTTCGAAGTCATCCAAAATAGTGCAAAATAGTGCAAAATAATTTGAAGTAGTTCAAGAAGGATTTTGTAGGGTTTGTAGCAGTTCGGAACATCTGTCATAATGTCTCGATACGAGTGGGAATGTTCTCAAGACCTTAAATGGCATATTGAACCTATCACCAGTCTCATTGTCTGCTGTACTCTCTGTCATTCCTGATGCCAACTTATGATGTTGAGCCATTGCCATTGCCAGTGCTGTGGCCATTGCCGAGTAATCATTGGCTGACTCTGCCTCAGCTTTATCCTTCATCTCTTCAAGTATCTCCAGATATTTTATTTGAAAGTTAAGAGCATTGCAAATCGGCTGATCTGTTTGGTGCTGGACCAAAAGGTACATGCCAACCTCCCATAGCTCAGCACAGTGGAAGTGTGTGCCAGTCCAGCATTCAATGTGATGGAAGGGGTTCTGCCTGTGTGTTATGTACATACATGTCCAGCAAAGTGTGCTTCCTAGTGAACAATCAACACATCTCCAAATTGCCCATTTATTCAGTTGACAGTGGTTGCAAACTTGTTTGTCGATGGACCATGCCTGCCAAGCCAGAATGCTTGCAGCAATTCATCCACTCATCCCACAAACTGCAATACATAGTCCTTCTGTCCCTATCAGTTGTATATGAGCCTTAATAAGTCAATCTGTGTCAGAAACTGACCATGCCGATCCATGGCCAAACCAGCTCATCAGCTACCTGAGGTTCTTGCATATCCCATTCTGGAGCAAGACCTGGATTGTTATAGATACCAGCTGAACTCAATTCACCATGTTCTTCTGTAACCAGAGGCAAGGGAACCTTGATATGTTTTGTTTTTGGTCCATGTCTCATGTTGACCTCAACTTCTACATGTGTAACAGTATCAACTGCATCATCATGGCCCTCATGCAGCAGTGCATTTTTCTTTGATCTTCTCTTTCTCTTGTATGGAGCTCTTGTCAGGCTCATGATGATTGGGGGGAATCGATTGCAGTGATGGACTATTTATTGTACTATTGACCTCATGTGATCCTCATGTTATCCTCGTGCTGATAATATTTTGCCTGATGATGACAAGAATCATTCTTTCCTCCACATCAATCCCCCTCCAATGCTACCTGAGCCATCAGAGAACCTCGGTGGGAGACAGTATCGCAAGGGGAGATATATAGTTGAAGAGTGGAGGATCATTGAGCCTTATAGAGATGCATTTTGATCACAGAAATCCAAAGCTGGCCAGTTGCAAATACTCAAGTGTAACATTCTCCCTGCCATATTCAATTACTGGGTGTCAATCGAGAGGGCCCCAATGGATGAGGAGGAGAGTCACCTATGTGCCAAGGTGAACCATCAACTTGAAGCATGTGAAGGTTCTATTTTTGATCACATCACCAGGAACTAACAACCTGGCTTTCGAACAACTGGCAAATGATGAAGGGCTACTCGCACAAATCAAACAACTTCAAAGTCAAGTGATCAGAAGCCAACTCAGCCTTATACCAGGATTGAGTTTTGAAAGAGATTGGAAACCTGCTAGGTATTGAGAATGTCACCACAAGCACACCTGGATGGTTCCAGATGCGACTGCCAGCCATCAAGAGTGTTTTTAGCAACATGACTGCAGAGAAAAAGGTAATTCTTGAGATTGAGCAGGATAAAATGATGCAGGAAGATTATCCCAAGCAGACAAAGCAAAGGTAATTTAATGCCATTGCTGCTGCCGATGCCGATGGTGACTGACATCTCACAGACTAGCAGAGAAAAACCTGTGTAAGCATGTAGAGGAGAGTGCCTGACAACACTGGTTAGAAATGGGAGTGCTGTCTGTGACATTTACAGCCCATACTGCACCTAATGGTTTGATGGTTGTTGACGCATGAGTGGAATCTTTAATTGTGATGCCAATGCCGATGCCAATTACAGTCATGACAATGTCGCCTCTTTAATGGCTACCCCTGCACGATCATTTCTGGACACCTATCATGATTATATCACAGAGCTCAAGCAGAACCTCATGAGTTATGTCAAGGCGTTATGTGCATCAGATGTTGCCTCAAGGTCAGCAATGCAACCTAACACCACCACACCACAAACCCGACTTCTGATGACTCAGGATGGGGAACCCATCCTGCCAACCATGGAAAGGATTACAATACAAGAAAAAAGAGCTGGAGCAATGGTTTATGTTGTATATTGGGCAGCATTACAGTATGACAACTTCTCATGCTACAAACCATTACTTATTTCCATGCAGAACTAGCCAACAATGGTCATAGTCACCATATTCCATTCAAAGAAATTGCTGACCAAACCTCTTTATTTATTAATCCTGAATATCTCCCAGGAAGGTTAACATTCAGAGACCCATGGAAGATGCACAAGAACATCATAGAAGACTTCTTTGACCACGTTCTGCAGCGTAAAACAGTGCAGAGCCCTGAAAGAGCATTCAGGTTCAAAAGAATCAAAGCAATGGGGGTGTTTCTCCTGCACACTATCCTCATAATTTAAATAACCCTCCACCTTCCTGATGCATTTCCAAATGCAGTGGATGATGGAATGGTGATGCAATACCCAATGCTGAGTCCATCACAGGCATTGGCCTGCATCCCGATGCCAATGCTGAGCCCCAAGGTCAATCAAAAAGCAGAAAAAGGGTGAAAGCAAAACAACAGTGAAAAAAGCCTCGCTGATGATTGAGAGCAGAACAGGCACCTATCTCTGAACCCCCAGATTCCTTGCAACTCATGGATCCAGCTCAGTTGAGCTATGTGCAAGTCAATCAAATGACAATGGACATACTCTGCGCAGCTGGTGTGACTTGACCACAGCCAATTAATGGTCCAGGTGATGGTGAACCAGAGTATGTCATTCCTTGACACATTTACGAGAAGTCCATCACACCCATATCATCTTTAAATGGAGATGTAAACAATGCCCCATGCCCACTTGATCCATCACTGTTCGAAGGCAACACCACATCAACTCAAGAAAGATTGAACCAACCTAAACCTCGCCACCTGTCTGGGTGAACTCAGACAGAGGATTCTATTGCAAGGGCAAGGGTGAAGGCATTAAAACTGTCAACAGTGGGATTGGCATCAGGATTAGCAATGGTAGGATCAGCAGACAGAGAATCAGCAGTGGTAGGATTGGCAGACAGAGAACCAGCAGCAGTAGGATCAGCAGACAGAGAATTGGCAGCAGTAGAATCAGCAGACAGAGAATTGGCAGCAGTAGGATCATTTGGTGATTGCCAGACCCCACCTGTGAAGAATACATTTCAACAGATGACCCCCCCACTATCTCAAAGCAAGAATCAGGGACAGACATTGGCCTGATGATAGGTCCACTATGTGCTTTAAGGTCTGGAGAACATTCCCACTCATATCGACACATTACAACACACACTCTGAACACTCCAAATTACTATGAATGCCACAAAATTGACCTCAAATCCTTTTTAAACTATTTTACACTATTTTGGATGACTTCAAATTATTTTAAATGCTTTTGAACTATTTCACAACACTTTGAACGACTTCACAGCATTTCAAATGACTTTGGCCGCCATATAGCTGTTTTGAAACACTTTTGATGCATGCCGCACAGCACATCTGGAACAAGCCAATTCGCCACATATCGAGTACTACCGGACACAAGGAGAGATTACAAGAGACTTAGGTTTTGATAAGTGCAGTTTTATGTCTCATTGATATATTAAAGCAATAGAACAAGAACTCTTATTATACTGGGACAATGTACATTTCACTTATTATCATTTTTCATTTGTTTTATGTTTTACAATACCTTTATTGCTGTGCACATTGCCTCATGTTCTACAATTGCTATTATTTCCTTTTCAGTACTACTTCTTCAATTTGTATATAGACTTGTATTAGTTAGTAAGAAGGAAAGCAGCGGGGAACACAGTGTAAGTTACCCTCTTACTTATTGTCAGATTTAAGAGCCATTCTCTTGAGTCTTATCTTTGTGTTGTATCTCTAAGTTCTGTGAAATATTGTGAACTTCCTTGAAACTATCATATTTGCTCCTTGTTTTATTGCCCATTGCCTATCGTCATTCGAACAACACTTCACATTTGCTAACCTCGCTTCTCGATATACCTCGAATTACTTTGAACCACTTTGACATTCCTTGAAACTACTTTGCATGACTTCAAACCTCTTCAAACCTTTTTTGAACTCTTTTGCACATATTCAAACCTATTTCAACCTTTTTCAAACATCTTTGTATGCCTTTACAGACTATTCGCCACAGCCCTTACCATTTTGCCTTACTAAAAACAATGTTTTGGTCTCAGCAGTGATATTTAGTACCAACTTGCACCCTTCCTCTGACTTGTGCTATACCATCAGAAGCCATTTAGTAGGTTTTGTTTGGGTTTCTGGGTTGAGTATCATCACCAACATGCCCACAGAACAGCTGATCACCTTGCTCAGCAAGAAGCTGTTTCTATGCAGGTTGTTGGGAGAAGAAGAGTAAACTTTGCACAGTAAACTTACTATATGTGTCTCAGTAGAAGACAAAGATTGACAATAGTAAGATTTGCAGAAGGAATCAAGTGCTGGAGAGTATCTGTGCTCAGGTCCTGGGCAGTCCTGTCGAGAATGGTGTGATGGAACATGAAATTCTCTCAGCATCTTCATATGTGGGTGAGGTGTGGGGCCAGGTGACAGGTCTGCCTGAAAAATGTTCAGGTGAGTAGGTGGCATCAGTCACGAGCCAGCATCAGCCAACAGGACTATGTCTCTGGAGAGTATCTATGTGCAATGGAACTCTCTCAGCATTTTTGTATGTGGGTGAGGTGCGAGGCTGGGTGACAGGTCTGCCTGAAAAACATTGATGATACTCAACCCGGAAACCCAAACAAAACCTACTAAATGGCTTCAGATGGTATAACATGAGTCAGAGGAAGGGTGCGAGTTGGTACTAAATATCACCACTGAGACCAAAACAATGTTTTTAGTAACATGAAATAATAAGGAATGGTTCGAATAATCTGTAAGAGCATATGAAGCTGTTTAAAACAGCTCGAAAGAGGTTTGAAGATGTGCAAAATAGTTCGAAGTAGGCCCAAAGAAGTTCGAAGAGGTTCGAAGAAGTACGAAATAGGTTCGAAGTATATCGAGGGGCAAGTTTAACAAATGTAAAGTGTTTGTCGAATGGCGATAGGCAATGGGCAATAAAATGGAGAGCGAATAGATAGTTTCAAAGAAGTTTGTGATATTTTGCAGAACTTAGAGATACAATGTGAACTAAGACTCAAGAGAACGGCTCTTAAGTCAAATGATAAGTGTGAGGGTAACTTGTGCTGTTTCCCATTGTTATATTGTTGGTTCTAACTAACTAATACAAGTCTATATACAAAATGAAGAGATAGTACTAAAAAGGAAATAAGAACATGTGTAAAACATGAGGCAAATATATCAAGCAATGAGGACTTGTAGATCATGAAACAAATAAGAAATAATAAATGATGAAACATATAGTGTTCCCATATAGTAAAAGTACTTCAATGAAACACAAAAATGCACTTATTGCATTCTAACTCTCTCGTAATCTCTCCTCATGTCCAGTAGTGCTCGATATGTGACTAAATAGCTCACTCTGGTTGAGCATTATGTATCGAAAGTGTTTTAAGATGACTATATGGTGGCTGATATTGTTCAGGATGCTGCAAAGTCATTCGAAGTGTCACAAAATTGTTCGAAGTCATTCGAAGTGTTTCAAAGTCATCTGAAATAATGTGAAATAGTGCAAAATAGATTTGACGTCGATTTTGTGGCATTCATAGTGATTCGGAATGTCTGTCGTAATGTCTCAATATGAGTGGAACTGTTCCCCAGACCTTAAAGTGTGTAGTGGACCTATCAACATTCAGGTGAGTAGGCGGCATTGGTTACGAGGCAGCATTGGCCAACAGGATAACATCTCTGGAGAGTATCTATATGCAATGGAACTCTCTCAGCATCTTCGTATGCGGGTGAGGTGGTGGGCCGGTGACAGGTCTGCCTAAAAAATGTTCAGGTGAGTATACCTGCTGAGGTCCTGGTTCAATATGGTGAGTCCCATTTCCACTCCTGCTCATCATGTGGATCATGTGCATGGCACCAATCTGGGCTGTGTAATGCCAATCTTGATCCCAATCCTGGTAAGGCCACTGCCGCTGCCATCCCCATTGCCATTGCTGCTGCCTGAAACAATTTCATAGGCTACTGATGTCTGTATTAAATGTATTACTCTTTGGTCTAGCAACCATTGTAATAGTGTATTCATTTGTTACTATACTAGATACACATATATAGATTAGAGCATTTAACAGCATCCATCGAGCTCATATCATTTGATACACTGTATCATTCAACACATTGTAGCTTACCTATGTGACAATCCATGACAACCGAAGATCTTATCACAAAGCTCGAACAAGAGATATATGCTTTGCGAAGTGGTCAGCCCTTCACTAAAACTAATTTGAACATACCAACAGTCCCTGTATCTTGGCCTTTGATTCCTTCGAAAACTGCATCAGTCAAACAATCAACTCCACAAACACAACCATCATCCATATCGTCTACAGCAACTAACTTACCAACCTTGACTTCGACACCCTCTTCAGCTTCGGAAACAACTTTGCAGCCCATCATTCATCCTTATGCTGGTATGAAAGAAAATTCATACTTACTGCCACACAAATGAAACTTTGGGTCAACTGCAAAAGGGAAAGCCAAAGATGGTCTTTCGCACCACACCCAAGCCCTGATTCAAAAGGATAAAATAACGGAAGATGTTTTTGTTCATTCGATAAAGACACCGATTATCACACTAACCTCCAAGAAATTGTTGTCTTCATCACCCAAAGTTCATATGAAATGGAAGAAACAAATTACTCCACATCAAATTCAGCAGTCCAAAGGAAATAATGCCCCAAACTTGCTTAATGATGAGATTTTTGTAATTGATGATCCCTTCAAAACCTATATTAACAGTCTTCCCCAGTTCTTCTATTATCGCAATGTCCGAAGAAATTTGCCACAAACTTGGGCTCGCCTATGATCCATTGATCCACACCCCACTTCAATCAACTAATGGAGGCATCAACAAAAATTTGGGTTTAGCATGAAATGTGCCTTGCGAAGTGGGGAGTGTCATGCTATTTATGCAGATCCACATAATTTGTGACCCAGGCTACGATATTCTACTTGGTCGACCATTCAATGTGCTCATTGAAAGCACTGTCAAAAACTACAGAAATAAGCTCAGACGATTACAATATATGATCCTAATTCAACATGATCATGCACAATCCCCATGATACCCCATTCTAATCAGTGTTGAAAGGATTTCTGCAACTAGAGGATGAAATTTTGAACATTGACCAGTGTGCTCTCATTATCTCATTCAATCCCTCTAATTTATCTGTCACTATTGAACACACTATGAATATTCCAGATATGAAGTCCTCGAACTTCTTGAAAACCATTTCGTATTCTTTGATTCTTGCAAATTTATATTTAACAGCCAGTCATCAGTATGAAACATATTTATCAACCTCAATGGTGACATCTACGCCCTCTATGCCTATTATCGACTCCTTACATCCAATTTTTGTGGCATTGAAAAAGAAATACAAGCCTATCACACAAAAAATTTGCCCAGTTATCACTGAACTACCTGACCAATTTCGCATTATTTGAACAATCACTGGCGACCCTCTCAAAAACATGCCAAAACTAAATCCTCATCCACCATTGTTCATCCCCACTTCCCAATATTCACTTGAACATAAAGCTATCATCAACAAGAATTATCCTGGCAATTTTCTATGGCCAGAGGAATGGAAGCTTATGCACTGTTTTATTCAAAATTATAAAACAGCTTTTGCATGGACAGAACAAGAGCAAGGAAGTTTTTGCTCTGACTTTTTTCCTCCTATAGAATCTCCTGTCATTCCTCACACTCCATGGGTTGAATGAAACATTCCTATACCTCCAGGTTTGTATGAACAGATATGCAAAATAATGAAAAAGAAGATAGAAGCAGGAGTATACAAACCATTGAACTCTTTGTATCAATTACAATGGTTTTGCATTGTAAAAAAGGATGCAGAATTGCTTCAAATTGTCCACAGGCTCGAACTGCTTAACCAAGTAATGATCCAGCACTCAGGTGTCATACCAATACCTGAACATCTAGCAGAACAATTCGGTGGACAATCATGCAGAGGAATGTTGGATCTTTATGTGGCATTCGATGAAAGGAAAGTCACAGAATCATCTCATGATTTGACAACATTTCAGACACCGTTCGGAGCACTTCACATCATTACCCTACCTATGGGTTGGATGAATTTGGTTCCTATCTTACACGACAATGTGACATTCATTCTACAGCTTGAAATTCCTCATATCACCATCCCTTACATTGATGATACACCAGTTAAGAGCCTGAAATCAGAATATTAAATGATTGGCAGATTTTATAAAACAATCCCTGCTAATTCAGCTATTCAACACTTCATCTGGGAACACTTTGAAAACTTAAATCAGATAGTTCAGCACATGAAGTATTGCAGAGGAACATTCTCAGGTCCAAAACTCTATCTGTGCATCCCCAAAATAATTGTTTTAGGGCATTGATGCAACATCGAAGGTCACATGGCTGATGACAGGTCCACTGTGCACTCTAAGGTCTGGAGAAGCTTTCCAATCATATTGACACACTACAACAGACACTCCAAACCACTACAAATGCTCCAAAATTGAGTTCAAACACTTTTCGAATGACGTTGAATGACTTTGAACCATTTCATGACAGTTCGAATGCTTTCGAAGACCTTCGCATTACTTCAAACAATGTCGGCCACCATATACCTATACTAAAACCCTTTTAATACATGTTGCACAACTGGAATGAGTTATTCCATTGCATATCAAGCACTACTGGACATGAGGAGAGACAACAAAAGATTTAGGATGCGACGATAGTGCTTAGAGGCTTCAATGATATATTGAAGCAAAAGATAAGTACTTTTAATATATGAGGACACTGTACATTTCAATTATTTATCATTTCTCATTTGTTTTATGATCTACAAAGTCCTTATTGTTGGATATATTACCTCATATTTTACACATGTTTATTTCCCTTTTTAGTACTATCTCTTCAAAAATGTATATAGACTTGTACTAGTTACTTAGGAAAACAGAGAAGAGTTACCCTCTCCACTATTGTCAGATTTAAGAGCAGTTCTCTTGAGTCTTAGCTTGCATTGTGTCTCTAAAGTTCTGCAAAATACTGCAAACTCCTTCAAACTTTCGTATTTGCTCTCAACCCATTGCCTATTGCCTATTGCCACTCAAAAACCACTTCTTATTTTGCTATATTTGTTCTTGACATATCTTGCCACTAGTCGGACATCTTTGAACCTCAAACTTACTTTGAACAACTTTGAACTCATTTGAACCTACTTTGAACTACTTCACATGTCTTCGAACCTATGTATTTCAAACTCTTTCAAACATCTTTGTACACTTCTAAAGACTATTCACCACATCCCTTACCATTTCACATTACTAAACATAAAATTTTGGTATCAGCAGTGATATTTAGTACCAACTCGCACCCTTCCTTTAGCCTGAGTTATACTTTATAAGCCTTTTAACAGGTTTTTGCTAGGTTTCCAGGTTGAGTATCATCACCGATCCCACTTGAATTGCAGCTGTTAGCAAATGGGGACCATGTTGAAGCCTCACTGAAGTCAAAGTGTTCCTAGGGATTATTGGAGTTTGTCATATCTTCATTTAAAATTTTGCTCAACGAGCTGCAGCACTGAATCAACTCACTCGAAGAAATGTTCCTTTTAAATTTGGAGCAGAACAAATAGCAGCCCAAGAAGATTTGAAAGAAGCTCTAATCAATTCCCCAGTGATTCAAGCTATCAATTACTCATCTTCAGCCCCAGTTATCCTATCGGTTGATACTTCGAACATTGCTAATGGTTTCTTTCTCACTCAATGCAATCCAGAAAACCCTTGAAAATGATATTATAGTTGATTTGGATTGATTACACTTAACAACTGTGAATCCCAATTTTTGCAGCCAAAGCTTGAACTTTACAGTCTGTATCATGCTCTCGGGGCACTGCAATTGTACCTAATAGGAGTTCGAAGGCTTATTGCCAAAGTCGACACAAGATATATCAAAGGCATGCTTTTGAATCCTGATATTGCACCTAGCACCAGCATCAATCGACGGATAGTATCTATCCTAACCTTTCACTTTACATTAGTCCACATCACAGAGACACACCATGGTCCCAACGGACTTTCGAGATGGCCCCCACAAGAGGAAGATCCTCAGCTCGACAATGAAGATGATCTCAGAGACTGGATAGACCATCTTCACAGTTTTGTACATTAAATCAATCCTATTACAACCTGACTCTTTACTTCACATCAAAGTTCGACCCTCTCACTCTTTTCAGATATCAGTAAGGGGAAGAATCTTACCTATGACAATGTCCCATGAACTAATAATGTGACAATAAATGATGAAAAATTACTTCACATTTGAAAATGGTTACATGACCTGGTGCAACCCCCTGATCTATAAGATCCTGAATATGCTACCTTTATTCAATATTGTACCAAATTCTTTTTAGACTCAGGCAGACTATGGAGAAAAGACTCCCATGGAGCTCACAAAATTGTTGCTACTCCAAAATGTCATCTCAAAATCATTCGTGCAGCTCACAATGACATCAGACACAAAATGGTTTTTGCTATGAAATCAGTTATTGCCCTTCGATTTTGGTGGCTGAACATGAAAGCTGACATTGCATGGTATATTTGAACCTGCCACCTATGCCAAATTTGACAAATGTGAAATGTTCTAATTCCACCCACAGTCACCACTCCAGCACCCCTTTTTGGCAGGGTCTATATTGATATGATGCAAATGCCACCTTCGAACAGATTTAAATACATCATACAAGGTCGATGCTCACTAATGACCTATCCAGAATGGTGAAAACTTCGAGGCAAAAATGCCATGTCTCTTGGCGATTGGATCTTCAAAGATATTATTTGTTGATGGGGTTCGCTATATGAAATCATAACCGACAATGGCACTGCATTTATCGCAGCTATGGAGTATCTTGTGAAACAATATCACATTAACCATATTCAAATTAGTGGTTATAATTTGCATGCCAATGGACTCATCGAACAAGCCCACTTCAACATTTGACAATCCTTATTCAAAGCTGTCGATGGAGATCAAGCAAAATGGTCAGCAGGGGCACACTAATATTTTGGGCAGAATGAGTCACAGTTCATAAATGCATGGGTTGCTCTCCTTACTTCACAGTTACAGAAGCACATCCTCTAATCCCCCTCGACATCTCTGAGGCAACATACTTACAACTGCCATCTGATTCCATCTTATCGACAACTGATCTCATAGCTTGATGAGCCATAGCGATACAGAAATGATCAAATTACCTTGAAGTGTTATATTCGAAGGTCTATGCATCTCGAATTGAAGCTGCAAAATGCTTTGAACTTGTTCACAAACATACAATGCATGACTACAACTTTGTGAAAGGAGATTTAGTGCTACTTTGAAACACACAAATCAAGAAATCCCTCATCGCAAGATGAAACCACGATATTTCAGCCCTCTTATTGTTATTGAATGAGACTATGGAGGAGCTTATATTCTCTGTGAACTCGGTGGGTCAGTACTACATTGACCTATTGCTGTATTTTGTCTGCTTCCATATCTCGCTCAAAAATCGATTTCCCTTCCACCAAATTTCCTCTATATTGACTCTGAATGCCTCAAACAACTTTAAACAACTTTGAGCTTCGACGAAGATACTTTCGAAGATTTTTGGGACCTCGAAAATGAATAATTATTCTTCTTTTTCTTTTTTGCAATACTTACAGAATATTTCATTTGCTTTTAGTGTACAATACAAGTCGCAATATTGCATCATAGCATGGTCATGCAAACTCCAAAGGGTTTTTCAGCTATGATGAACTACTGAACCTTTCCCTGAAAGTCATTTTTTGTTCATATATACTCATTTTTTTACCTTACTTTCCAAAGACATTTAACAAAAAGTTGAGATTAAAATAGACAAAACAGAACAACAGAAACAAGAAATCCTACTCCTCCAACATCTCCTCCAATGCTTCTATCTCCCACCCCAATATCTCCACCTCCACCTTCATCTGCACCAATTTCACAGTGATAATCCCACAGCACATTGCCTGATCTTCCTCCATGTCCTCGACTGCCCACAATTTGCCTGCCTTCACCTTTCCCTTCCACTTCAAAGACTTTCTCTTTTCTTTTGGTCCCTTCGACAGCCCCGCTACTGGCTCGACATTTTTGAATGGACCCACAATGTGAATTCGACATACTAAAAATTTGAAACAAGTTAGTAATTGCTTCAAAATGGATTTTGAGCAATTTTCATATCTGGTTTTGGGTGCGAATCCCATTTTGCACTCCCAAATTTCTTTGCCTTGCCTTTTTAAAGCCCTCGCCTCAATACATCACCCAAATAACACCCCTGTGCCTCCTGAATGCACTTCGAACACTTTGCTGTGCCATCCTTGATGATACAATATGGCTGGGACTTAAAGCCAGCACATTGATCACACTACAAAACTTTTAGCACGTTGAAGAACAATCAAATTCAAATGAAAAGACTCATGGGTCCCTTGAACTTGAGAAGTTTGCTTGTTGTGAACTTTGCCCGCTTCTCTGCCCCTACCCCTTGATCTTCTCCTCTCCATCCTCCTCCTCTTCGATCTCTACCTCTGCTGCTTTTCACTTTGGCACCTGCACCATGGGCAGCTCCTCTTCACCCTCATCTTCATTGTCCTCCTTGTCGTCTTTGCTGGCCTCCATCCTCTCGATAGCTTTCACCTCTGCTGCAAGCTGTGCGTTTCTCTGCTGCAGCTCTTCCTTCAATAACGATTTTGAGCCTCTGCCAACATGGTCCTATGACCCTCGATCTTTACCTGCTTTGCTACATCCTTTGCCTGTCGAACTGCCTCCTCCTCCTCTCGAACATGTTTCACTTCCTCCTCCCTTTTTTCCTGTGCAATCTCTTCTGCTAAATCTATGAATAGCAGCTCTCCTCCCCATGAAAGCCATTCATGTTGGGCCATCAGGCAAAAATCTCGAAAACCTCATCAACAACCTTTTGGACAGCCATGTCACATTCTTTGCTGAGATCTTTGGCAAGTTCATCATATTCTGCCTACACAAAATGTTTTAGCACCTTTGACCATGAATAGACGAGCAACAGACATACCATTTTTGCACAAAACCCCTGCCCCCAGACTTCAAAATATGTATCTTCTGCAATGCTGTGCTCAGGCATCGATTTCACATATTCTAGTACTTCAGAGTTTAATTTGGCCAGAAGAGACATTATGAAAGCTAGTATTGAGGAATTAGGAGGTGACATGGAAGAATAAGAAGTATTTTGAACTTTGCTAAGTTTTCAACATGATTACGCATTCTGCAAGTGACTTTGATCAGCTGACTGGGACAGTCAGGATTTTAGTAAGGGGGAGCATGATAGGTCCACTGTGCACTCTAAGGTCTGGAGAAGGTCTTCAATTGCATTGACACACTACAACAGATGCTCCAAACTGCTACAAACACTATGAAATCCTTTTTGAACACTTTCGAACTATTTCACACTACATCAAATGACTTCGAACCATTTTGAACCATTTTGTGACATTTGAAACACTTTCAAATAACTTTGCAGCACTTTGAATAAAGTTGGCCACCACATAACTGTTTCAAAACCATTTTAATACACACTGCACAACTGGAACAAACCATTTTGTCACATATAGAATACTGCCAGACACAAGAAGAAATGACAAAAGAATTAGAATATGATAATGGCGGTTTTGGGGTTTCAACAATCTATTGAAACAACAGGATGCATAATCTTACTATATGGTGACACCATACATTTCATTTATTATCATTTCTCACTTGTTTTATGTTTTACAATACCTTTATTGCTGTGCATACTGCCTCATGTTCTACACTTGTTATATTTCCTTTTTAGTACTTACCTCTTCAAAATGTGTATAGACTTGTACTAGTTACTTAGAAGAAAAGAGAGGAAGTTACCCTCTCCCTCATTGTTTGATTTAAAAGCCATTCTCTTGAGTTTTAGCCTTGCATTGTATCTCTAAGTTCTGCAAAATATCGTGAACTTCTTCAAACTTTTGTATTCACCTTTGACTTATCACATATTGCCTATCACCTTTCGACAAACACTTTGTATTTGTTATATTCACTTTTCAACATACCTTGACATTAGTCTGACATCTACAAACTTCTTCAAATTTCTTTGAGCCTACTTCGAACTATTTCACACATCTTTGAACCTATTTCGAACTCTTTTGAACATCTTCATACACCTTTAAAGACTATTTGCAATGCACCTATCATTTCATGTCACTCATTACAACTTTTGGGTATCAGCGGTGATATTTGGTACCAACTCGCACTCTTCCTCTAGCCTGAGTTATACTTCTTAAGCCTTTTAACAGGTTTTTGTTAGGTTTCCAGGTTGAGTACCATCACCGGGGCTTGACCCCATATTTGTATATATTATTTTTCTTTGCTATTGACCTGGCTGGGCCCTATAAAGGGACCAACCTTTTATTTACAAAAACATCTTTTAATTTACCACCTCGAGTACAACATGACAATATATGTTATTCATGTTTAGCTCCTGTGTGATATTAAGGGACCCCCTCCAACTCACTACAGTTTTCTAAACACTCAAACTCATATAGAGTTAAGCTCGACATCGCCCCATCAGCAACTGTCATCAACATGATTCTGAACTTCTCCCACAAAGGGAGAAATTTTTCAACATGATCAGTGATGGAAGCATATCCGTTGCTAGGACCCAAATCAAGTTTCTTTGCTCTCGACTCTTTGCTTCTCGCCCATTGCTATGACTGTTTCTTTGAACTCAACTCTTTGCTTTTCACCCACTGCTACAACCAAAATTCTTTTCTCCCACTGCTACAACCAAAATTCTTTTCTCCATTGCTGAAGATTGTACCCCAAGAATGAGATTATGGTTTTGACCAGGACCAAGAACAAGAACAAGTTGAAGCCTGCTCCCAAGCTGGATGCATAAGATTTGGCTGGATCCCATCTACTCAAGGCGCATACAAGCACCTCAAAAAATGACATTTCTCCTACTAGGGACTTTCAGACCCTCAAAGTGCATGAATAATCTTTAGAAGCATACAAAGATGTTTGAAAGAGTTTGAAATAGATTAGAAGATGTGTGAAAGAGTTCAAAAAATGTTTGAAAGTGTGTGAAATAGTTTGAAGTAGTTTCGAGGAATGTCAAAGTGATTCGAAGTGGTTTGAGGTATATCAAGGAGCAAGTATAACGAATGTGAAGTGTTTTTTGAATGATGATAGGTGATAGTCAATGAAACGAGGAGTGAATATGATAGTTTCGAAGAAGTTCGCCATGTTTCACAGAACTTAGAGATGTGATGCAAGCTAAGACTCAAGAGAATGGCTCTTAAGTCAGACGATAAGTGAGAGGGTAACTTGTGCTCTGTTCCCCATTGGTATTCTTCATTCTCAGTAACTAATTCAAGTCTATATACAATTTGAAGAAATATTATTAAAAAGGAAACAAGAACATGTGGAAAACATGAGGCAATATGCACAGCAATAAAGGTATTGTAAAACATAAAACAAATGAAAAATGATAATAAGTGAAATGTACATTGTCCCAGTATGGTAAGAGTTCTTGTTCTATTGCTTTAATATATCAATGAAATACAAAACTGCACTTATCATATTCTAAGTCTCTTGTAATCTCTCCTCGTGTCTGGTAATGCTCGATATGTAATAAAATGGTTTGTTCCGAATGTGCAGTGTGTATCGAAAGTGTTTTATGACAGCTATATGGTGGCCTATGTTGTTTGAAATGCTGCAAAGTCATTTGAAGTGTTGCAAAATAGTTCGAAAGCATTCAAAATGTCTCAAAGCCATCCGAAATAGTGCAAAATAGTTCGAAAAGGATTCAATGTCGATTTTGTGGTGTTCGTAGTGATTCATAGTGTGTGTCATAATGTATAGATACCATTAGATTCTTCTCCAGACCTTATAGTGCATAGTGGACCTATCAGTGCATCGAATGCATGCATCGTACCCTTATGGCTAAGGCCTGCACTATGTGAATTTATTCAGGTTTACCAGCTTATCTTTGGGACAAATTCTACCTAATGGCTTCTCACTTACATGCCAAAACCACCACATGGTCACTTAAAGGATGCATGCCTTGGGAACTCTGGCATGAATGCAAGCCTAACTACTCATACCTGTGTAAGATCAGTTGTTGTGCCTTTGTTCTCATCCCAAAGAAGGACAATCCAAAAAATTTTAAACAATTTATTGAATGCATACTTATTGGATATGACCCCAAGTCCAAATCTTACTGATGCTATAATTGGGCCACAAGGAAAGTTCACAGTTCTTATCATGTCCATTTTCTTGAAATCCATGATAGACATGTTCCACCCACTCTGCTACCCTTGAACAATGTTGTTGAGGAACCTACTTGGGATGAACCAACTTCCACCCTTTTGCCCACAAACAATGATGAGGATAATGATCCTTTCCACCCCACAGACACTACCGAGTTGAACGACCCCATCAGAGAGAAACAAGATATACTCACTTCCACCTTCCTTCCACACCACTCATCCCATGTACCTATCCCCACTGAGAAACATCCAAATGGTGGACCAACCATTACTAGAACTGCAGCAGCTGTTCAAGAATCTCAAGACAGTGCCACCCAATGCAAAGATGCCCGCTGTGAATGCAGAGTCACCAATATTACTGCATGATCAGGACATCCCAATCATATACCCAATCTAACCATCAATCATAATCATAATGTCATTAATGAACTACATCAATCATTTGATAATCTTGATCTGGGCAATCAAGCGCATCAACTCCAGGCCTTAATTTCGGAGATGGCAGGCTCTGATCCTGAGGCACTTCAATTTGAGGATGTACCCAAAACTTGGGAGGAGGCAAAGAATTTGGGGGATGTAGAACAATGGCAGGCAGGATATCTAAAAGAATTAAAGTTTCTGAGGGATATGGGAGTTTACAAACTTATTCCCAGAGGTGATGAACCTCAGGGTAAGCAGATTTATAGAGGCCAACCAGTTTTCCATCAAATGCAATGAAAGTGGTCACACCATGAGATGGAAAGTTTGACTTGTTTTTCGAGGTTTTGAACAAATTTATGGTAGGGACTATACAAAGATGACCTCACCTACAGTGTGCATGGAATCTTGGTGGATCTTGCTTCACATAGCTGCCTCTCTAGGATGGAATGCCCAACAGATAGGTATCAAAACCACCTTCCTCTATGGGATACTCCCCGAAGATGAAGTCCAGTACATGCAACAACCTGAGGGATTCGAAGAACCAGGTCATAAAGACTGCATCTGGCAGCTCCAGTGGGGGTCATACAGCATGAAGCAGAGTGGGCGAATATGGAATCAGACCCTCAATGCTCAAAAGATTACCTGGGGTTTTACACACCTTACTTGTGAGTCTTGCATTTATTACAGGAAATCAGACACAGGCATTATTATTGCTGCTGTACATGTCGACAATTATTTGTCTATTGCTGACTCCAAGGATGAAAATGAATACTTCAAAAATCAAATGCATGAAGTTTGGACAATCTCCGAGCTTGGTACTGCCCACTTCATTGTTGGTATTGCCATTACCTGGAACCATCATCTACACATGGTTGCACTTTAACAAACTGACCTCATTGATAAAATTGTTGACCAATTTGGCCAGAAAGATGCTACCCCTGTTCTGCCCCCCTCGAGCCTGGTATTAAATTATGACATGCGAACTGACAGAATATGTCTACAGACGATCTGTCACAACTCAACAAACTACCTTACCATTCCCTCATTGGCTGTCTCCTTTACCTTGCCATTTCTACATGTCCCAACATTGCATATGCTGTACAACAATTATCCCAATATCTCAACAGTTATTCTTTTGAGCATTGAAATGCAGCAACATGGCTGGTCCAATATTTAAAGGGAACCCACGATTTTAAAATTTACCTGGGTGGAGACAATCCTATTTCCCTTCATGCATTTAGTGACTCTGACTGGGCAAATTGCCTTGATACACATCAAAGTGTGGGAAGGTATATTTGCAACCTTAGGTCCAGAGCCCTTTCTTGGACTGCCAGGAAACAAAAGGTTGTCACAGTATCCTCCTGCAAAGCAGAATATGTTGCTGCATTCAAGACTGCCAAGGAATGTATATGGATATGCACATTACTCAATGCTATTAAATACCCACAGTCTTCCACCACAACTATTCTTTGTAATAACATGGCTACCAAGACACTGTCCAAGGACCCTTTGCTTTACTCAAAGGTCAAACACATTGATATCAAATATTATTTCCTTCATGAGCAAGTTCAGTCTGGCGCCTTACAGCTTCAATATGTCAATACCAAGGATAACACTGTGGATTTATTCACAAAAGCACTAGACATCAAACAATTTACACATCTACAATTGTTATTAGGCCTACACTAATCCGATTCCATGTGAGGAGTATTCCCAGTGAGGAGGAGTGTTGAGATATACACCATGAACATGTATCATCGTACCCAATGATACACTCATTGATCCCATTACTGATATCCCTTTATGGTGTATCGGCATTATTAAATTGATCCCATCACCTATATCTCTTTATGGTGTGTCAGCATTATCAACAAATCCTTTGGCACATAGTTACCTTTATGATCTCTCATATATATATCCTACATAATTAGTTAGACATTTAAGATATAAGAGATAAATATATTATGGTCTCATCTCTCTCATCTAGGATTGACTCTCTACATATTCTGAGCTGTACAAAGCATTCAAAGTCAATTGAAAGTGCAAAGACTGATATATCAGTGCTCGAACTGCGCTGGGGACCTATTACCAGATAATATCTGTATTACAAATCCAGATTGGATATGGATATATCGGGACAGATATCCAGATATACCATGGGTATGGATAAACCTGATGTTGCCAGACACAGATATTGTGCCTGCCAGATCATCACCACCAACTACCCATGTTGATGACGACACGGTGGCTGCCACCCTCCCTCCTCCATCCTCACACCTCTACCATCCTCCCTCCTCCATCCTCACACCTCTACCACCCTCCCTCCACCCTCTTCTACCACCACTACCACTCCATCAACACCACACCAATTGGCTACAAACAGCTGCAACCTTGGATGCAATGCGTGCCCGAATGATGTCATTCAGGCCCTAGGTGAGCTTTTTGTTCATTTTTTCCTTAATGATAAGAATTGACTCATTGTTATTTCGTTACTTTTTAGCCCAATAACTGAAACCCACACACAAAACATGGGTAAAGATGGGGCCAAATGTTATTCATCATTGTTTGGCCCAAGTAAGTTGTCTTGTTCTGTTATCTTGTTTTATGAATTGAGTAACCTGGTTTTTTTTTTTTTTTCAGAGGTGGTAGATCCCTAGTAACAACAGGTTGTGGTGGATGGCCCCAAACCAATGGCAATGGATGACCAAGTGCCTGCCCCAGCTGCGAGCCACTGCTTGTAGAGGCCCAAATGATGTGAATGAATGTTGCTTGGGCCCCAGGTACATTTTTTTTGTTTTACCAACTAACAGTATGTTTTCTTTCTTTAGAATCTAAACTAACCAACCTCACCAACTAACAACACCCATGCCCACCAGCACTGCTTGTGGGTAGTGATCGACACAGGTAACCCCAGGGTATTTTTGCAGGTATCTGTACCCGTACCTGGACCAAACCCATACCCTCCTACAGGGGTATGGGTAAGCATGGGTTAGCTGTGGGTTAGAGATAATACCTGTACCCAGCAGGTGGGGGTCAAGGGTTAAGATGAATTTCTTCTACAGTGTCTGTACAAGTTGCTATACTACTCCCCAGTCATCATCTGACCATGTCTCATCCTCCCTAGCATCTGGAAACGAAGCTGCTACCAATAAATCACCTAACTCCATAAACCCAGCCTTGCTCCATGCACCAAGACAAAGGAGTGCCTGTGTTGACTGGGCTGAAAGCTGATTATGGATGTGAGAGATTAGCAAGCGACCCTTGCTAAAGACATGCTCAACTGCAACAGATGAAGCTGTAACATATTTCTAAGCTTTGTTCCTTTGCACCAGCACAACATGTACCTGGAATTGTCAAATAATCCTGTGCCATCCACCATAAACAAGGATTGAAGGAAACCCGCCCCTGCGGGTATGGGTTTCATACTGCACAGGTATGGGTCTGGTTCGGGTTATCTTGGGCTGACCCTGACTCATACCTACCAAACCCATACCCAACAACCCAGTGGGTTTTCAGTACCCATGTCGATCACTACTTGTGGGGTGGTGGATTTCATACTTAAGCACCTATGAGATGACACCCATGCTCACGAGCCACTGCTTTTGGTGGTGGATTCCCTACCCCAGCACTTGTGAGATGACACTGCCATGAGCTACTGCTCATGGGTGGTGGATCCCCTACCCTGGCACCTGCAAGATGACACCCACTGCTGCAAGCCACTGCTCATGGGGTGGTGGCAGAATGTTTTTCTTCCTCTGATGCAGGAACATGCTGAATGATTGGTCTTTTTTGAGGTCAGGAATGTTGAGAAGGAGGGTGAGTTGAACCTTCCACCAGATCATTTAAAGCTGGTTCTCATTGCGCATGACAAGATGACTGTACAGGTGAATGATGGTCAAAAGATGTTGTGGGTCTTGGATGGAGAGCAGCTGCTAAAGAAGAAGGGAGTCAGTCGGGGATTGCATCAATCCGATGTGATCTGTTCCACGAAGGGTTGGTTGCCAGAAGCAAGTCAGACTTTGGAGTATGGGAAGAATTATGATGGGTACTGGAATGGCAAGCTCTTTGTGAAGCAGGTTTGTCAGCATGCAATAATGACATTGATTCAATCTTATCTTCTGCAGCTTGAAGACAGGATTATACCTGCATTTGAACACACTCATGGTCCATCATATCAAGCACTCATTATGGTCAACAATTCTCAAGGTCACTCAGCATATTCCCTCGATGCACTCCTCACCTCGAGGATGAATATGAAACCCAGTGGCAAGCAATCA
The DNA here is from genome assembly GCA_029959215.1 of Tricholoma bakamatsutake. Classification (NCBI taxonomy): domain Eukaryota; kingdom Fungi; phylum Basidiomycota; class Agaricomycetes; order Agaricales; family Tricholomataceae; genus Tricholoma; species Tricholoma bakamatsutake. The sequence continues at coordinate 1,317,661 of CP114860.1, forward strand.
AAGATGTGTGATGGGTGGTACATGCAGAACAGCGTGTGAGTGGCTCAGCAAATGTGTTTCCGTGATGATCATCCTGAATTCCCTGGTGAACTGAAGGGGATGCGACAGGTGATCATGAGCGAGGTCTTTGGAGGAGTAAGCTTATGATGAAATGTGGATCGTGGTTCAAGAAACAAGATAAGGGATCTAGGTTGACCCACCTGCTAAGAGTCGAAGTGGAGCAACTGACTGCTGTGCAAAGGGCATCCTTGATTTTCAGCCTGATTTTAGAGAGCAGAAGTCACTTGTCCAAGAGGTCATCGAGAAAGCCGGTCACCTCTGCATATTTCTTCCGAAATTTCATTGTGAGCTCAATTTTATTGAATTCTTTTGGGGTGCAGTCAAGCGATACCTTCGGGAACACTGTGATTACACTTTTGACACACTGAAGAAAAATATGCCGAAAGCACTGGCATCGGTACACTTTTGACACACTGAAGAAAAATATGCCGAAAGCACTGGCATCGGTATCCATTGACACCATCAGGAAATGGGAGCACCGGATGAAAGGATGGATGGAAGCATACCGGAGTGGTATGGATGCGAAACAGGCTCAAATACAGGTCAGAAAGTTCAGTTCACGGCGTTACACATCGCTCAGTAGGGTTCTCGAGCGTATTGCAGCCTTGTTCGACACGTAGTTAACCTAATTTGTACCGTGGCGGCGGTTTGAGAAATAGATACTTCCTGAGTTTTGAGAATTTCAACAAACCGGTTGGTGATTTTGTTCGTCTTATGAAAAGAAGTGTTTTGACCAAGTGAATAAGGAATCAGACTTTTTTTACAAGGGGAAATTTAGTTGTACAAAAGTAGTGGCCCCAAGGCGCACTGCACTATATATCATTGTTGTTTGGTATAAGCAATCCATCGGCAGACACTGAAATCACGTTCGCACTGCAATGTGGCGCTTCCAGCCAGGCAGTCACTGTACGCTTCAAACGTTTCAAAAACTCATATTTGATTTTGCATGCCAAAGTAATACATGTAAGCTTGGCCTATCACTTTGGAGCTCAGAATTTGACCCCCAGCTCACGAAAAGAGAGCGATAACACAACACATTCATCGAACGCCGCGACGAAGCGAAACTGCGTACATCACGCTAGCTCCGATCCGAAATAACCTCTTTCTCCAGCCTCCTTCCCATGCTCTCGTAAGCGATTTTGGGGAACTTAGTGAACTGTCCTAATTTGGAGCTTGCGTAAAGACGCTTACGAGAGCCTGGGTAGGAGCTCTTTCTCTCATTTGGGAACGGCTTAACTGTTTTTGGTGTCTTACATAAAGTTTTCTATTTTAAACCATCACGTGCCTAGGCTGAAACTCAAAAGTGTCTGACAAAAGCGCAACAACACACGTAAACCAAACCAAAAAAATTCCGACGACGAGAATGGCCCATCTATATCGATTTCTCAAAGACTGGCTATGCTGCTGTTCCGAATATGAGCAAGACCAATACAATATCTACAAAGACCATGATGATACTACACGACTGATCCCTGACGATCTGGAACCTATATATTACTCGTTTGTATCGATGTTTCTCAAACTCAAATGATAACGGAGCTAACCTCACTGAAAGTAGTGAGAATTCAGCGCTGGTAGACCAGCAACAGAAACTACAAGAACGACTTGATACCATCGTTCGTTCCAAAGAATGGTAAATCTACTGGAATCTTTCCTACTTCAATTCAACTCAATCTAACTCAGCCAAATGGTGAACGTCACCTCGCGAATCCCATTCAACCTTCACAATCAAATACTTCCACCAGAAACATGGTTAAATCCTAACTCTGGTTTCAACCGTTCTCCTTCACCCTCTGGCCTCGTCCATAATCTAACCCTAGCTAACTCCCATACATGCTACGACACCAGCCGCGACATCATTCACTATCGCCACCCTCTCCATCCAAGCAATCCTTATCCCCGCGTGGCCTCGTCTTCCCAGTCTCCCGAGCCCAGGCGTCCTAAATCTCCCGAGCCACAGACCCCCACCGCCACCACAGGTCGTCCAAATCCCATACTAAATGTGCGATTGGTTGGATTTGTAGATCAACGTGGTCGGACACGTGAACACGAGCGGCGGTTTGATCGCGATCTCGACGTCGACGGTGATAATGTCGGGTCGGATAGCACAGTGATGCAGGTGACGATGAGCGGAACGTCAAATCATCATCTTGTTCGCCCGTTTACTTCCTTATTTTTGAATTGATGATTCATCTTATCTCCTAGAACACACCTGTTTGTAACTTCAAACTCGAAGCATCAGATGGGATCTCCCGGAGTTGGAGTGATTGACCGTCATCCATGACTCCTTTTGTCGCATCTTGGGACCATGGAATGCTCGGCCTTGTGCCTTGTATGATTTCGATGGATTTAATCTGAGTTCCAACAACGCTGGATAAACCACCTTCCTATTTCAAGTTGGACAGCCTGAAATACGACCACGTCTACTTTAGCCACGTCCGCTTTACTCTGCTCTTCTGATGTCGACTGTGAACTATGTGGATATGTGATGATCAGACAAACATGTTTTACGTCATGATTCAATGGCTGTGGAGCGGCTTCTTCACCATGGAGTTCGCATCATAGCAACTTTCCTGATCTGTATATGACTGAGTCGACACATTTTAACGAGATGGACCGGTGTTTATACCATTTCCAATAATCAAGGAACAATTAATAAATAATTCAGTAGCACCACACTTCCACATTAATTGATACATGCATGTCCACTGTTAGGTTTGTCAGCAAATAATCACTCATCATCAACCTGGTCTCCCCCTGACAATTGGTGCACCTGATGGCCCCCTATTCTGACAGGATGAGACATTGGTTGGTAAGTGTAAGGGGATTAAGTGGTGCCCCATGGGTCTACATCAATTTTCTGTGTTTGTCCCACATTTTTTCCTATCTTAATTCACCCTATTCTGCATTCTCTATGATTTTCTATGATTTTATCTCTATTTTAGATTACATATTTTCCCTTCCCCCCCACATTTGTACATCTTGACAGTTTGATTTTTAGAGGCAGAACACCTCTCCAATGTCTACCTGTTGGTATGATGTCATTCCATGGCTTCAATCAGCCTATCTCTGCCTCTTTCTATTTTTGGACTACTATTTGATTTTCAGGTCTTTCACATATACTGGGCATTGACAGAAGGGTCCTTAGAGTTTTTGTTAGGTGCACCTGAGGTGTCTGTATTATGCACAGTAGCTTACAAACTGTTACAATGTTTTGCTGTTGAAATTAAATTCCGATGCATGCTGCATACATGAGGCAATGCATGCAGCACACACATGTTACTGCGCTTACTGCGCATACATGTGGTAAACACATTTCTGAGTCATGTGACATCCTTACTATTATGTATATAAGGAGAACCTGTACTATAGTAGATATACAGTGTTCTTACCTCTGCTAAACCCTAGCTCTAAGACTAACTAAACCCCAGGTAGGTTATAAGGAACGTGTCATCTCTTTCTCTGTGCAGCGTATGTAGTCTGCTCCAACAGGTTGTGGGCCCTGCTGGGCATGTCACGAAGGCGCCTTAACTGGCTGCGAACGATGTTGACTTCATTGTCTCCAAATTGTAACCTTGCGCTCTTCGTGAGCTGCATTGCGCTCCCTGCAAGCTGCATTTAAAAACCCAGATTGACTAGGGTTAACCACTCTGAAGGAGTGTTTTTGCCTGAGATTATGGAATGTGTTTTCTTGAATGGAGGACTGATTGAGCACTTTTACCAGCTGCCACTACAACATCATGTCTTCAACTCTTGAAAAACTCATACAAACGTTCGATGGCTCTAACTACATTCAATGGGCCGACTCAATGAAGGTGTGGCTCAAGTCTCAGGGCCTTTGGCAAATAACTAGTGGGATGGAACTAAAACCACCTCTGGTGCCTCCTTTGACAGTGACAAATGCTGCACTAGTAGCGGATGCTAATGCCAAGCTCCAGACCTGGAGCAACAAGAATGACCAGGCTATTGGTAGCCTAGTGCTCTGCCTGGCCCCCTCTATTCGGCAGCGTGCCAACACCAAGGACACTGATGAGGAGGTGTGGAATCTCATCTGCACCGATTATGGTGTTGATGGGCCCTCCCAAGTCTTTGTGGACTTTAGGTCTGCAATCGCAATCAAAATTCCAGCTGTGAATCCCATGCCAGAGATTGCCAAGATGGCTGATAAATTTGAGCGCCTTATGGCTGCCAATGTCACCATCCCCGAATTAGTACAGGCAATGATTCTACTCACTGCGATGCTGCGTGAGTATGATTCTCTATCTGCCACAGTCCTTAACATGACCGCTACTAGAGCCTTGACATTTAAACATGTCAAGGACTCCATTGTCGCTGAGGCCTCATGGCGCACGGCAATTGGAAAGCCCATCGGCCCACCTCAGGCCACCAAGCTTTCCACTGTCAAGCACAAAGGGGGAAACCCCAAATGGCAATCTCAGGGCAACAATGGAGATTCGTCCCGAAAGCATGGATGACATGGGGACAAAAAGACTAAAGAGGAAAAGCCTAAAGAGAAACATACCCACCTTGCCTCAAATGCCTTTACTACTATAAATGGTAATGGCACCATCATACCACCGATGCAGCTCATCCAGTGCATTGAAAAGCATGAACATACTCCCACAAGGGATCCTCGCCGCTGACCGCCTGCACAGGCATACATGGGCACAACCTCTACCTCTCATTCAGTCTACACTGAATATCAGCAGGCTCAAGACACCCTCGAGCAAATGAATCTCCCATGCAGTGCAAAAAGTCTGCAACCACTGGAAGAGCACCTAACAGTGTGAGAAGGTAAGAGGAGGAGGATTGAACCAGAACTGGGGATCATAGAGGTAGAAGACGATAGTGTCTCCCTTGGATCGGAGCCTGCAGTTTCTGATGAGGAAGTGGAAAACCATCGACGAAATGCTGGTCGATGAACTGCTTGAAACAGGTACATATGATGAAAGGTCAGTCCTTTTCCCTGCCACAAGCACAAGAATTAATATTCCAATGATCACAGCAAACTTTTCATGTGAAATTTTACCGCTACTAAATGTATCATGGAACAATTTACATCTTAATATATGCATTATGTGTGCAAATGGAAATTGTAAGAAAGGTGCCAACTGGATCATGGATTTAGGCACATCAAAACACTTCACTGGTGAAATGAAAGATTTTGCTTCTTATGAGCCTTTACCGAGAAAGGACTCTACCCTGGTTTAAACAGCCACAGGTACTACTCATATAGTAGGGAAAGGAGCAGTCTTCATTAGACATCAGGTAGTATGTCATGGGAAGTCAGAGATGCATGAAACACGATTATACCCCATCTGCTACATACCTGACTGTAATACTCGATTACTGTCAATGGGCATCTTCTTGCAAGACAGAAGCGACGTGCGTGGTTCCTCCACACACATTTCATTTTTCAAGCAAGGAAACCCAATTATGGATTGCATCCCTCTTATGAAACGTGACACTATTTATTGGGCTCGGACTCATATATTGAGCACCAAGGGAATCAATGTCGGGACAATGTATGTCGCAGACTACTCGACTTGGCATAAGTGACTTGGACACCCATCCAAAGAGGTGCTAGGGAAGATGCCTAATAGCACCATAAAATTCCCAAGGAATTTAATTATTCCTAAAGACAAAATTATATGTCCAGGGTGCGCTGAAGGGAAAATGACCTCAAAATCTTTTCCCGAATCAGATTCACGCACAGAAAGACCCTTTGAATTGATACATTCCGATCTGAAGGAACTCCCAGTACTATCGTACCATAAACATAAATACTTTATTGTATTTCTGGATGACAAAACGTCACATATCTGGGTCCAATGCCTTAAAAAGAAATCTGATGCTGCTGCAGCCATCAGACAATTTCGGGCAGTGGCTTTGACACAGTATGGCGCTACAATCAAGCACTGGCGTGTTGATCCAGGGGGGGAGTTCAAAGATTGTGAGCTACAAAATGTGCTCAAGGACTTTGGCATCAAAATAGAGATGTCTGCACCCCACGTTCACCAACAGAATGGGCGAGCAGAGCATGCCATAAGGACAATAATGGAAAAGTCACAAACCCTGCGATTTCCCGCATGTCTACCATAATCATGGTGGGAATTTTGCATTGAACATGCAACACACCTCTACAACTGAAGCCCGATAAGGCGCCTGAAATGGCTGACACCGGTTGAGGACCTGACAAAGGTCCGCCCAGATCTAAATGACCTGAAGGTTTTCAGTTGTGGTGCTTATGTCTACCTACCCAAGGAGAAGCGTCCAAACACATTGGCTCCTCAATTGGAGTTGATGACGTACCTTGGATTAGAAGATGGCATTAAAGCATACCATTTCATGCGACCTAGTGGCGCAATATTCATTAGTGCTACAGCACTATTTGATGAAATGTTGTTCCCATGCTGTCCCAGAGCAAAAACTCCTGCCAATATGGACTTTGGTGATTTTCCACCTCCAGAACCAGAAGATGATGACCACTCATCTGGAACAGATGGCGATGATTCTATACTGCCACAAGATCTGCCCCTTCCTTCATCATCAGAAAATGATGATGATGATGTACCAAGTGAGCAAAAGGCACATGACGATGTGACAGATGCTCCTCCTCCACCGCCTCCAGTAACCACTGAGGACTTTTGTCCAAGATGTGATGATCAACAGGAATGGCAGCAATTGCCCCATCGATCAGGCAGGCAGAGGAACATTTCAAACCATCCTGGCAATACCTATGGAGAGAAGCGACTCCCCTCTGACATAGAGAGAGACATTGCACGTGATCGATATTAAAAGAGATCTGTAGGTCAAGATTCGGATCATAACTGAACATGACCACAATCTCAACAGAAAGAACCGGTTGCTGGACCGAGTTCAGCACCCCACGAGAGTGTGCCTGATTCCAATGATCAAGAACATGATCACCCAATGGGGGAACTGGACAAAGCAGATTATATTAAAAAGATAACCAAGGAAGGAGGAGATAAGCTTATTTGCTGGCTGTTATCAAAAGCAGTCAAACCATCGAGCGAAATAAGCCAAGTTCCAAACCAATTTCGCGATATTGCATGCCTACCATGGCAGCAGCAATGTGAGTGGAAACAAGCTTGTCATGAAGAATTAGAGGCTCTTCATAAGCAACAAGTCTATGACATTGTCGATCTTCCACATGATCAAAAAACGATCAAAAATAGATGGGTTTTCTCCATAAAATCAGATGGAAGAAAATGAGCCAGACTCATGGCCAAAGGCTTTTCACAAGTCGAAGGTGTTGACTTTGATGAGATTTTTCCACCAGTAGTCCGCTACAAGACCATATGCCTCATGTTTGCATTTGCATCTCTAGAGGGCATGTATATGACTGGCCTAGATGTAAAAACTGCATTTTTGTATGGCAAACTAGATGAGAAGATCTATATGGATCAACCTGAGGGTTTCAGACTCGAGGGACATGAGGGCAAAGTAATGCACTTACACCGAGCATTGTATGGCCTTAAACAAGCCTCACTTGCATGGTGGAAAGAGCTAGAGGTATTCATGCACACCATTGGGTTTGTGCGCACCAGCTCTGATGCTGGCATTTTCATACACAAGGATCCTAAGACAGGCAGCATTGTTATTGCACTCGTCTATGTTGATGATGGCTTGTTCATGGGGAAGAACAAGAAACTTGTGGATGAAAAGAAGAATGCTTGTCTGAAGCATTGGGAGTGCCATAGTACTGAAAAAGTCATGGAATTCTTAGGCATGCACATCACCCAGACTGCAAGCAAAGTCAAACTCAATCAAACTGATTATCTCACCAAAGTGCTTGAGAGATTCGACATGACAAATGCCAAAGTGACCCCCACTCCACTCCTGACTGCTTACAGACCGTCGGAAAACAAAGTGATGCCCAATGCAGTGCTTAGATCAAAATATCAGTCTGTGATTGGATCTTTATTGTATCTGATGCTTGGAATGCGACCTGATATTGCTTATGTGGTAATCAAGATGTCACAATTCTCAGCTAATCCTAGCCAAGAACATCTAGACAAAGCAATGTACATCATGCACTATCTGGTGGGAACCCAGAAATATAACATTGTCTATGATGGCGAGAAGTCTGAGGGGCTACAGGCCTTCACAGATTCTGATTGGGCAGCTGACACTGTCAAACACTGATCTACAATGGGTTACTTTGCTACTCTAGTGAGTGGCATTGTGTGCTGGCAGTCCCATTTACAAAAAACTGTAGCACTGTTATCCACAGAAGCTGAATATATGGCTCTCTCCAACACTTGTTGACAGATAGTGTGGATAGAGTCCTTATTCCAGGAACTCGGATATATACTGAAGCACATACCAATCTGTGCTGACAATCAGAGATCCATCTTTATTGGATCAAATCCAGTTCAGGAAAGAAGGACAAAACATATAGACATTTGCTACCACTATATCCACGAATGCATAGAAAATGACAAAGTCACAGTCGTTTTCATTCCTGGAAGTGATAATCCAGCTGACATGTTCACAAAGAACCTTGGCACCATCTTATCCAGGAAATTTAGAGACTCTCTCGGAATTACTTTCGAGATTCAAACTTAGCTGCTTAGGGCACTATACAGTTTGAGGGGGGGTGTTGAAATTAAATTGTGATGCATGCTGCATACATGAGGCAATGCATGCAGCACACACATGTTACTGCACTTACTATGCATACATGTGGTAAACACATTCCTGAGTCATGTGACATCCTTACTATTATATATATAAGGAGAACCTGTACTGTAGTAGATATACAGTGTTCTTACCTCTGCTAAACCCTAGCTCTAAGACTAACTAAACCCCAGGTAGGTTATAAGGAACGTGTCATCTCTTCCTCTGTGCAGCATATGTAGTCTGCTCCAACAGGTTGTGGGCCCTGCTGGGCACGTCGCGAATGCGCCTTAACTGGCTGCGAACAATGTTGACTTCATTGTCTCCAAATTGTAACCTTGTGCTCTTCATGAGCTGCATTGCGCTCCCTGCAAGCTGCATTTAAAAACCCAGGTTGACTAGGGTTAACCACTCTGAAGGAGTGTTTTTGCCTGAGATTATGGAATGTGTTTTCTTGAATAGAGGACTGATTGAGCACTTTTACCAGCTGCCACTATAACATCATGTCTTCAACTCTTGAAAAACTCGTACAAACTTTCGACGGCTCTAACTACATTCAATGGGCCGACTCAATGAAGGTGTGGCTCAGGTCTCAGGGCCTCTGGCAAATAACTAGCGGGATGGAACTAAAACCACCCCTGGTGCCTCCTTTGACGGCGACAAATGCTGCACTAGTAGCGGAAGCTAATGCCAAGCTCCAGACCTGGAACAATAAGAATGACCAGGCTATTGGTAGCCTAGTGCTCCGCCTGGCCCCCTCTATTCAGCAGCGTGCCAACACCAAGGACACTGCTGAGGAGGTGTGGGATCTCATCCGCACTGATTATGGTGTCGATGGCCCCTCCCAAGTCTTTGCGGACTTTAGGTCTGCAATCGCAATCAAAATCCTGGCTGCGAATCCTGTGCCAGAGATTACCAAAATGGCTGATAAATTCGAGCGCCTTACGGCTGCCAATGTCGCCATCCCCGAATTAGTACAGGCAATGATTTTACTTGCTGCGATGCCATGCAAGTATGATTCTCTATCTGCCACGGTCCTTAACACGACTGCTACTAGAGCCTTGACGTTTAAACATGTCAAGGACTCCATTGTTGCTGAAGCCTCATGGCGCACAGCAGTTGGAAAGCCCATTGGCCCACCTCAGGCCACCAAACTTTCCGCTGTCAAGCGCAAAGGGGGAAACCCCAAATGGCAATCTCAGGGCAACAATGGAGATTCATCCCAAAAGCGTGGACGACATGGGGACAAAAAGACTAAAGAGGAAAAACCTAAAGAGAAACATTCCCACCTTGCCTCACAAGCCTTTACTACTATAAATGGTAATGGCACCATCATACCGCCGATGCCGCTCATCCAGTGCATCGAGAAGCATGAACATACTCCCACAAGGGATCCTCACCGCCGACTGCCTGCACAGGCATACACGGGCGTGGCCTCTACCTCTCATTCGGTGATGATACTCAACCCGGAAACCCAAACAAAACCTACTAATGGCTTTGGATGGTATAACACAGGCCAGAGGAAGGGTGCGAGGTGGTACTAAATATCACCGCTGAGACCAAAATGATGTTTTTAGTAACGCGAAATAATAAGGGATGGTGCGAATAGTCTTTATAGGTGTACGAATATGTCCAAAAGAGTTCGAAAAAGGTTCCAAGGCGTGCGAAGTGGTTCGAATAAGTTCGAAGATGCATGAAATAGTTCGAATAAGTTCAGAGGGGTTCGAGGTGTATCAAAAGGCGAGTTTAATGAATGTGAAATGTTTGTTGAATAGCGGTAGGTGATGGGCGATAAAATGGAAAGCGAATACGATAGTTTTGAGGAAGTTCATGATATTTCACAGAACTTTAGAGATATGACGTGAAGATAAGACTAAAGAGAACAATTTTTAAATCTGATGATAGTGAGAGGGTAACTTGTGCTGTTCCCCGTTGTTCTTCTTTTTGTTATTCTAACTAATACAAGTCTATATACAATCTGAAGAAATAGTACTAAAAGGAAATAATAACAGGTGTAGAAGATGAGGCAGTATGCACAGCAAATAAAGGTATTGTGAAACATAAAACAAAATGAAATATGATAATAAGTGAAACATACATTGTCCCAATATAGTAAGAGTTCTTGTTCTATTGCTTTAATATATCAATAAAATACAAAAACGCACTTATCGTATCCTAAGTCTCTTGTAATCCCTCCTTTTATCTGGTAGTACTCGATATGCAGCGAGTTGGGTTGTTCCGAATGTGCAACGCGTATTGAAATTGTTTGAGGACAACTATACGGCAGCCGAAGTTGTTCGAAGTGTCGTGAAATGGTTCGAAAGCATTCGAAAAGGTTCGAAGTAGTGCGAAGTTGTCCGAAATAGTGTGAAATCATGTGAAAATGGTTCGAAGTTGATGTAGTGGCATTTGTAGTGGTTCGGAGCATGTGTCGTAATGTGTCAATACAAGTGGGAATACTTCTCCAGACTTTAAAGTGCGCAGTGGACCTATCATCGGTCTATACCGAATATCAGCAGGCTTAAGACACCCTCGAGCAAATGAATCTCCCATGCAGCGCGAAAAATCTGCGACCGCTGGAAGAGCACCTAACAGTGTGAGAAGGTAAGAGGAGGAGGATTGAACCAGAACCAAGGATCGTAGAGGTAGAAGATGATAGTGTCTCCCTTGGATCAGAACCTGCCGTTTCTGATGAAGAAGTATGGAAAGCCATCGACGAAATGCTCATCAATGAACCGCTTGAAACAGGTACATATGATGAAAGGTCAGTCCTTTTCCCTGCCACAAGCACAAGAATTAATATTCCACTGATCACAGCGAACTTTTCATGTGAAATCCTACCGCTACTAAATGTATCATGGAACAATTTACATCTTAATATATGTGTTATGTGTGCAAATGGAAATTGTAAGAAAGGTGCCAACTGGATCATGGATTCAGGCGCATCAAAACACTTCACTGGTGAAATGAAAGATTTTGCTTCTTATGAACCTTTACCGAGAAAGGACTCTACCCTGGTTTAAACAGCCACAGGTACTACTCATATAGTAGGGAAAGGAGCAGTCTTCATTAGACATCAGGTAGTATGTCACGGGAAGTCAGAGACACGTGAAACACGATTATACCCCGTCTACTACACACCCGACTGTAATGCTCAATTACTGTCAATGGGCGTCTTTTTGCAAGACGGAAGTGATGTGCGTGGTTCCTCCACACACATTTCATTTTTCAAGCAAGGAAACCCAATTATGGATTGTGTCCCTCTTATGAAACATGACACTATTTATTGGGCTCAGACTCATATATTGAGCACCAAGGGAATCAATGTCGGGACAATGTATGTCGCAGACTACTCGACTTGGCATAAGCAACTTGAACCCCATCCAAAGAGGCGCTAGGGAAGATGCCTAATAGCACCATAAAATTCCCAAGGAATTTAATTATTCCTAAAGACAAAATTATATGTCCAGGGTGCGCTGAAGGGAAAATGACCTCAAAATCTTTTCCCGAATCAGATTCACATGCAGAAAGACCCTTTGAATTAATACATTCCGATCTGAAGGAACTCCCAGTACTATCATACCATAAACATAAATACTTTATTGTATTTCTGGATGACAAAACGTCACATATCTGGGTCCAATGCCTTAAAAAGGAATCTGATGCTGCTGCGGCCATCAGACAATTTCGGGCAGTGGCCTTGACACAGTATGGCGCTACAATCAAGCGCTGGCATGTTGATCTAGGGGGAGAGTTCAAAGATCGTGAGCTACAAAATGTGCTCAAGGACTTTGGCATCAAAATAGAGATATCTGCACCCCACGTTCACCAACAGAATGGGCGTGCAGAGCGTGCCATAAGGACAATAATGGAAAAGTCGCAAACCCTGCGATTTCCTGCATGGCTACCACAATCATGGTGGAAATTTTGCATTGAACATGCAACACACCTATACAACTGAACCCCGATAAGGTGCCTGAAATGGCTGACACCGGTTGAGGACCTGACAAAGGTCCGCCCAGATCTAAACAATCTGAAGGTTTTCGGTTGTGGTGCTTACGTCTACCTACCCAAGGAGAAGCGTCCAAACACATTGGCTCCTCAATTGGAGTTGACGATGTAGCTTGGATTAGAAGATGGCATTAAAGCATACCGTTTCATGTGACCTAGTGGCGCAATATTCATTGGTGCTATGGCACTATTTGATGAAACATTGTTCCCATGCTGTCCTGGAGCTAAAACTCCTGCCAATATGGACCTTGGTGATTTTCCACCTCCAGAACCAGAAGATGATGACCACTCATCTGGAACAGATGGCGATGATTCTATACTGCCACAAGATCTGCCCCTTCCTCCATCATCAGAAAATGATGATGATGATGTACCAAGTGAGCAAAAAGTGCATGACGATGTGACAGATGCTCCTCCTCTGCCGCCTCCAGTAACCACTGAGGACTTTCGTCCAAGACGTGATGATCAACAGGAATGGCAGCAATTGCCCCATCGATCAGGCAGGCAGAGGAACATCCCAAACTGTCCTGGCAATACCTATGGAGAGAAGCGACTCCCCTCTGACATAGAGAGAGACATTGCACGTGATCAATATTGGAAGAGATCTGTAGGTCAAGATTTGGATCATAACTGAACACAACCACAATCTCAACAGAAAGAACCAGTTGCTGGACCGAGTTCAGCACCCCACGAGAGTGTGCCCGATTCCAATGATCAAGAACATGATCACCCAATGGGGGAACTGGACGAAGCAGGTTATATTAAAAAGATAACCAAGGAAGGAGGAGATAAGCTTATTCGCTGGCTGTTGTCAAAAGCAGTCAAACCTTCGAGCAAAATAAGCCAAGTTCCAAACCAATTTCGCGATATTGCGCACCTACCATGGCAGCAGCAATGTGAGTGGAAACAAGCTTGTCATGAAGAATTAGAGGCTCTTCATAAGCGACAAGTCTATGATATCGTCGATCTTCCACATGATCAAAATCTATGATATCGTCGATCTTCCACATGATCAAAAAATGATCAAAAATAGATGGGTTTTCTCCGTAAAATCAGATGGAAGAAAATGAGCCAGACTCGTGGCCAAAGGCTTTTCACAAGTCGAAGGTGTTGACTTTGATGAGATTTTCTCATCGATAGTCCACTACGAGACCGTACGCCTCATGTTTGCACTTGCATCTCTAGAGGGCATGTATATGACCAGCCTAGATGTAAAAACCGCATTTTTATATGGCAAACTAGATGAGGAGATCTATATGGATCAACCCGAGGGTTTCAGACTCGAGGGAAAAGAGCGCAAAGTATTGCACTTACACTGAGCATTGTATGGCCTTAAACAAGCCTCACTTGCATGGTGGAAAGAGCTAGAGGAATTTATGCACACCATTGGGTTCGTGCGCGCCAGCTCTGATGCCGGCATTTTCATACACAAGGATCCTAAGACAGGCAGCATTGTTATTGCACTCGTCTATGTTGATGATGGCTTGTTCATGGGGAAGAACAAGAAACTTGTGGATGAAAAGAAGAATGCTTGTCTAAAGCATTGGGAGTGCCATAGTACTGAAAAAGTCACAGAATTCTTAGGCATGCGCATCACCCAGACTGCAAGCAAAGTCAAACTCAATCAAACTGATTATCTCACCAAAGTGCTTGAGAGATTCGACATGACAAATGCCAAAGTGACCCCCACTCCACTCCTGACTGGTTACAGACCATCAGAAAACACAGCAATGCCCAATGCGATGCTTAGATCAAAATATCAGTCTGTGATCAGATCTTTATTGTATCTGATGCTCGGAACGCGACCTGATATCGCTTATGTGGTAATCAAGATGTCGCAATTCTCGGCTAATCCTAGCCAAGAACATCTAGACAAAGTGATGTACATCATGTGCTATCTGGTGGGAACCCAGAAATATAACATTGTCTACGATGGTGAGAAGTCCGAGGGGCTACAGGCCTTCACAGATTCTGATTGGGCAGCTGACACTCTCAAACGCCGATCTACAACAGGTTACTTTGCTACTCTAGCGAGTGGCATTGTGTGCTGGCAGTCCCATTTACAAAAAACTGTAGCACTGTCATCCACAGAAGCCGAATATATGGCTCTCTCCAACACTTGTTGACAGATAGTGTGGATAGAGTCCTTATTCTATGAACTTGGATATGTACTGAAGCACATACCAATCTGCGCTGATAATCAGGGATCCATCTTTATCGGATCAAATCCAGTTCAGGAAAGAAGGACCAAACATATAGACATTCGCTACCACTATACGCGCGAATGCATAGAAAATGACAAAGTCACGGTCGTTTTCATTCCTGGAAATGATAATCCAGCTGACATGTTCACAAAGAACCTTGGCGCTGTCTTATATAGGAAATTTAGAGACTCTCTTGGAATTACTTTCAAGATTCAAACTTAGCTGCTTAGAGCGCTGTACAGTTTGAGGGGGGGTATTGAAATTAAACCTGATACATGCTGCATACATGAGGCCATGCATGCAGCACACACATGTTACTGTGCTTACTGTGCATACATGTGGTAAACACATTCCTGAGTCATGTGACATCCTTACTATTATGTATATAAGGAGAACCTGTACTGTAGTAGATATACAGTGTTCTTACCTCTGCTAAACCCTAGCTCTAAGACTAACTAAACCCCAGGTAGGTTATAAGGAACGTGTCATCTCTTCCTCTGTGCAGTGTATGTAGTCTGCTCCAACATTTGCTGTATGGGTCACTAAAGCATTAGGTCTAGGCTGAATATGATGAGCTCACAGACAATCTGGATGAGGAGCATGATGCAGACATCCAAAAGGTCATTACTAAGGTGTTCAAGACATTCAAACCATTGGTGCATCATGACTGGCTTTCATGGGGTAGGGAGTTGTTATTTTCAAAGTTGCATGAAGAGGTTGACTGTGAAGAAAGAAAAGCTGCCAAGGAGAAGGCATGGGCAGAGGCTGAGGAAGAGGTGAGGCAATTTTGACAGGAGGAAAAACTGGCTTGTGAAGCAGAAGCAGCTGCAAAGAAGGCCAGGTTGGAGAAGATTGGAGGGCCATGCTTGTCAAGACTCACAAAATGGTGCTAGCTGAATTTTGTGCAAAGAGCCTTTCGAAGGCAAAATTACTGTAACAAAATGAGGAGCTGGTGGCTGAGGCAAAGGCAATCGAGAAGGCTGAGGCAGGAGTTAGGGATGAGGATGAAGAGGAAGAGCTGCCTGTGGTGTGGGTGTCAATATTGGAGATTGAGGCAGGCAAGGAAGTTGAGGATGCCATGGAGGCAAAGTGGTCGGAGTGCAAAATGAGTGGACTGCTTGATTTTGAGGGTTCAGTAAGTTTTTTTCATTTAGCTTTGAGGTTTTTTCTGATTGCTAATGATTTCATAGTGCAATTGATGTGCTGGGTTCAAGTCCCAGCCATTGTGTGTTGTCAAGGAGGGAGCCCTGAAGTGCAAGAAATGCATCCAAGCAGTGCAGGGGTATTACTGGGAGGGGGTCTTAAGGAGGGGACTTTGCAAGGGCAAAGCGAGAAGATTTGTGGGCATGAAACAGGATTCGCATCCAAAGAGAGGTACAAAAATCATTCAAAGTAATTTAGAAGTGTTTGCTAACTTGCTTTTGGGATCTCAAAGTGCCTTGAATTTGCATTGTGGGCCCCATCACTGAAGTCAAACCAGTAGCGGGACCATTGAAGGAGAGCAAGTGAAGTGCAAAGGAAAAGGGGAAGGGTAAGGTGAAGGGAGGTCGAAATTTCGAGGAGGTCTAGGACTGGGGAGATGGGATTGAAGAGTGGAGCATGCATCATGAGATTCTTGCAAAAAATTAGCAGGGATGAAGGTTGAGTTAGAGGTCCTATGTAGGCAGATTGAGGTGGTAGAAGAGATGCTAGAGGAGTAGGGCACTTTTGTTTCTTTTTTTATAGGTATTCAAAATTTTAAAGCTTGTAAATGTCTTTAGGAAGTAATTTGAAGAGAAAATGAAGATAAAAGAACAAAAAGGGAAATTTAGGGAAAGGCTCAGTAAATCACCATGGCTAAAAAACCCTTTGGAGTTTGCATAACCATGCTATGATGCAATATCGTCACTTGTATCATACACTAAAAGAAATCGAAGTCATCAGTAAGTAATTGCAAACAAAGAAAAAGGAAATAATTATTTGTTTTTAAAGCCCAGAAAGTCTTTGGGAATATCTTTGTTGACATTCAAAGTTTTTCGAAGCGTTTTGAGACATTCTGAGTCAATATCAACAAAGTTCAGCAGAAGGGGATTGATAGTAGTATTGTGCATAGGGGTGACCATTGAGGCTGATAAGAATGTCACATACTAGTGGCTAGCCATTAAATATAAGTTTGCAAGAATTGAGGAAAAGAAAGGGGCATTCGAGGAGTTTGAGGAGTCTGTATCAAGAGTATTTACATGTATGGTTATGCTCCAAAATGTTATCCTCTAGTTGCGAAAATCCTCATGGACTACTCTTCTTCGATGATTAAATCAGGGAATAGTTGGAATAACACAAGATTGCATCAAATTTGGATCAAAAATAGTTATTGTTTATGCTTTGTTTTGATAGTTTTTTACTGTCCTTTCTGTGAGAATATCAAATGGTTGACTGAGCAGAATGTCATAGGCTGGATTTTGGATGATGTGTATCTGCATGTAGAGGGTGAGGCTACTGACTTTGCAAGGTACATTCCATGCTAAACCATGGTGGTAAGCTGGCATTGCCTGCCAAATTCTGTCCTATTTGCTTTTGTTTGGTCTCCCACTAAAATTACAATTTTGCTCACAAATCATTGCATCCCTGCTGTTAGACCTTCCTCAAGCACCCCGCTCACCTAAATTATGCACAATATGTATGTCTTAGTATATTTACACAATATGTCAGTAGTATTAGACAAGTATGTAGCCTAGAAATTATATATACCCTGTCTACATCAGCCAGACAAAGTTTTGCATGCATGTGCTTTGTCATACAAAGCCAAATAGTGGTATATAGTTGCATCAATGCCATCACACATCAATGGCTATGTAGTGTAATGGTAATATATGTCTGTAGTCTCTTAGTTGGTCACCAGGCTATGAGTTCAAATATCACTGGTTGCATTATTTTGCTATGCTCAAATGGTCTGTTCAGATGAATGCAGACTGTCCTTGCTTGTCTGACCTGGTTGATCATGGATGTGGACAGATGAAATCCATGGAATCCGAGTAACATATGTGGAGTCCATGTTAGTCTGCATGGATCCATATGGAATATCACACCCTGTTGCCCAGCTAAAATGGTTGATTGTATGGACTGCAAATCTGTATGGAGTCCATGTAATTCCATGTGGATCCATGCAGAACATATGGGGCAGTGTAAAGACCTCAAATATAACATGTGTAGAACATGAGGTAATGTGCACAGCAATAAAGGACTTTGTAAATTATAAAACAAATGAGAAATAATAATAAATAAAATGTACAGTGTCACAGTATAGTAAAAGTACTCATCCTATTGTTTCAATATATCCTTGAAATGCCAAAATGCTGCAATCAAGTTCTAAAAGTCTTTTGTCATGTCTTCTCGTGTCTGGTAGTGCTCGATATGCGACACAATCACTCATACCAAATGTGCTGTGTGTATCGAAAGGGCTTTTGGGATGGCCATATGGTGGCCAACATTGTTCGAAGTGCTGCAAAGTTATTCGAAGGCGTTTGAAATGTTGCGAACTCATTCAAAATTGGTTCGAAATCGATTTTGTGGGGTTCATAGGGGTTGGGATTGTAAGTCGTAATGTGTCAATACATTTAAAAACCTTGCCAGACCCTAGAGCACACAATGGACCTATCAGAGGTAAGTACAAATGTTTTTTTACAGCAGCATAGGGATGTAAAATGGGTCATGAAGCTGTTTCAGAAGTTGAGAATGGTGCCAAAGTCAAAGTGGATGGATTGGTTGCTGTGGATGAGATCAAAGGGACTGGGATTTGTGGGGTGGAATGTTCAATTGGTGCAGGAGGTAGAGAATTAAAAGGTTGAACTGGTGGGACTGTGGGTACATTCTGATTGGTTCGAGTGAAGATCCACTGCTTTATAAAGTGAATAGCTCTTGTTCCAGTTTTGCAATATGTTCTTCAGCTATAGGAAAATGTTGCTAAGTTGATATATACCTTTGGATGCCATTGTCAAAAATGTTGAAGATGCAATAGTGCACATA
This sequence comes from Tricholoma bakamatsutake, assembly GCA_029959215.1. Lineage (NCBI taxonomy): Eukaryota > Fungi > Basidiomycota > Agaricomycetes > Agaricales > Tricholomataceae > Tricholoma > Tricholoma bakamatsutake. Next base: position 1,336,581 of record CP114860.1, read on the forward strand.
AGAGAAGGGGTAACATTCGCTTGAGGGCTTCATTGAGTCCATTCATCAATCCTGTCCTTGATAAATCAACCAGGGATGTTTCAAGGAGTGAATTGACCATTTAGAAGAACGATTTTGCCTTCAGTGTTCTTCTTACACTTTTCTTTGTTGATGTATGACTGGCAAACCAAGCAGTTGCTAATGAAATGTCCCGTATGTCCACAAAAGATGCATACTAAATTTTCAAGCTGTTCCAAGTGTAATCCACTATTAGATCAAGGGGTATTAGTAGGTTTAGAACCTGTTAAAGTGGTTATGAGAGTAGCTGTGAATCTTTCCAGGATTGCTGTAAAATCTTCCGATTTAATTTGTGGCAAAGATGTCGAGGTTGTTGGTAATGCTGAAGATGCTGAGGAGTGTGAACTGAGTAGCAATGTCAAGTCTGAACCGCTAGATCCTGCTAGAACAAATTTTGCTGTTGCATGAATATCATCGAGTGGGTAGGGGTTATCAGGATAGTGATTGGGAAATTTCAGTTCAAGTCATCAGGCAATTCTAGCCCATAAACCTGGCTGGAAACCACAAACAAATGCTCTCCTTTGTTCAGCTTCCAAAATTTGGCCTTTTGTAGATAAAAACTTTGTGATGTTATAAAATGACTGAAAATATCATTCTAAATTGTTTGCATTGAAAATACTGATGCGAAGTTGTTCACCGACGAGTTTGTCCATGTCCGAAATCAACCATTTCCAATTGTCTTTGGAACCAGGGTACAGTTTGTGGATTATGATGCAAAAATCCTGGAATGAAGTATTAGTGTTGTATCCTGGAATTGATTCCCAAAATTTTGAAGTGTTGATATTGACATAGCGACATGCATGCTTCTTCATTTCTTCCAAGTTCATAATATTGCATGCTGAGAAGAGCAATTTGAGCTCGTTAAAATGTCTGTGAAGTTCTCAAGGCTGGGTGGGATCAAATTTCGGAGCTGTGGAATGACCATGAGCTGGGTAAATGCGATGACTCTTGGAGTAGGAGTTAAAACTTGGGTGAAGGATGGTAGAGGTGTTGAAGTTGTTTGAAGGATGAATAAAGAGGTAGACAATGAAGATGTAGAAGAAGAGGATGATGATGATGATGATGAGATGGGTGAAGGGAATAGTTGATGATAAGTAGATTCTGCTTCGGAAACTGGGATTAGAATATCTCCCAATTGTTTGAGAGATTTGAAGGCATGATGAGTCTCGATTTGAAGGTTTCTAGCTGCTTTTGGTCTAAGCTAGGAGATTTTAGATGGATTAGGTGAGGAAATGATTTAGAAACCCCTTGCAGTTGGCTCCAAAAATCATAATACTCAACCTGGAAACCCAAACAAAACTGACTAGAAAGGCCTTGAATGGTATAACACAAGTTAGAGGAAGGGTGCGAGGTTCATCATATTCTGCCTAGCAAAAATGTTGTAAATGCATAAGAAGAGACTGTACAAGTAAAACTTACCATCCTTTCACAAAAGCCCTTGCCCCAGAGCTCAAAGTTGATATCTTTAGCGACATCACAATCTGGCATCAATTTAGCATGTTTGGGTCCCTTCATATCACACAGGAGCTAAACATGAATAATGTATATTGTCATGTTGTACTTGAGGTGGTAAATTAAAAGATGTTTTTGTAAATAGAAGGTTGGTCCCTTTATAGGGCCCAGCCAGGTCAATAGCAAAGAAAAATAATATATACAAATATGGGGTCAAGCCCCGGTGATGGTACTCAACCTGGAAACTTAACAAAAACCTGTCAAAAGGCTTAAGAAGTATAACTCAGGCTAGAGGAAGGGTGCGAGTTGGTACTAAATATCACTGCTGATACCCAAAAGTTGTAATGGATGACATGAAATGATAGGCGCATTGCGAATAGTCTTTAAAGGTGTATGAAAATGTTTGAAAGAGTTCAAAATAGGTTCAAAGATGTGCAAAATAGTTCGAAGTAGGCTCAAAGAAATTTGAAGAAGTTCGTAGATGTCAGACTAATGTCAAGGTATGTTGAAAAGTGAATATAACAAATATAAAGTATTTGTCGAGAGGCGATGGGCAATATGTGATAAGTCAAAGGCGAATACAAAAGTTCGAAGAAGTTCACAATATTTTGCAGAACTTAGAGATACAATGCGAGGCTAAGACTCAAGAGAATGGCTTTTAAATCAAACAATAAGGGATAGGGTGACTTCCTCTCTTTTCTTCTAAGTAACTAGTACAAGTCTATACACATTTCGAAGAGGTAAGTACTAAGAAGGAAATATAACAAGTGTAGAACATGAGGCAGTATGCACAGCAATAAAGGTATTGTAAAACATAAAACAAGTGAGAAATAATAATAAATGAAATGTATGGTGTCGCCATATAGTAAGATTACTCATCCTGTTGTTTCAATAGATTGTTGAAACCCCAAAACTGCTTCTAATTCTTTTGTCATTTCTTCTTGTGTCTGGCAGTGTTCTATATGTGACAAAATGGTTTGTTCCAGTTGTGCAGTGTGTATTAAAATGGTTTGGAAACAGTTATGTGGTGGCTGACTTCATTTGAAGTGCTGCAAAGTCATTTGAAAGTGTTTCAAATGTCACAAAATGGTTCAAAATGGTTCGAAGTCATTTGATGTAGTGCAAAATAGTTTGAAAGTGTTCAAAAAGGATTTCATAGTGTTTGTAGCAGTTTGGAGCATCTGTTGTAGTGTGTCAATGCAATTGGAAACCTTCTCCAGACCTTAGAGTGCACAGTGGACCTATCATCCTCCCCCTTACTAAAATCCTGACTGTCCCAGTCAGCTGATCAAAGTCACTTGCAGAATGCATGATCATGTTGAAAACTTAGCAAAATTCGAAATACTTCTTATTCTTCCATGTCACCTCCTAAATCCTCAATACTAGCTTTCATAATGTCTCTTCTGGCCAAATTAAACTCTGAAGTACTAGAATATGTGAAATTGATGCCCAAGCACAGCATTGCAGAAGATACATATTTTGAAGTCTGGGGGGAGGGGTTTTGTGCAAAAATGGTATGTCTGTTGCTTGTCTATTCATGGTCAAAGGTGCTAAAACATTTTGTGTAGGTGGAATATGATGAACTTGCTGAAGATCTCAGCAAAGAATGCAACACGGCCATCCAAAAGGTTGTTGACAAGGTTTTCAAGATTTTTAGCCTGATGGCCCAACATGAATGGCTTTCATGGGGAGGAGAGCTGCTATTCGTAGATTTAGTGGAAGAGATTGCACAGGAAAAAATGGAGGAGGAAGCAAAACATGTTCAAGAGGAGGAGGAGGCAGTTTGACAGGCGAAGGATGTAGCGAGGCAGGCAAAGATTGAGGGTCATAGGACCATGTTGGCAGAGGCTCAAAACACAGCAAGTGCTGTGTTTTGTGTGAAATCATTATCGAAGGAAGAGCTGCAGCAGAGGAATGCACAGCTTGCAGCAGAGGCAAAAGCTATTGAGAGGATGGAGGCCGGCAAAGGTGACGAGGAGGACAATGAAGATGAGGGTGAAGAGGAGGGGCCTGTGGTATGGGTACTGAAGTGAAACGTGGCAGAGGTAGAGGTGAAAAAGGAGGAGGATGGAGAGGAGGAGGGTAGGGGCAGGGAAGTGGGCAAAGTTCGCGACAAGCAAATTTCTCGACTTTGAGGGACCCATGAGTCTTTTCATTTGAATTCAATTGTTCTTCAAGTGCTAAAAGTTTTGTAGTGTGATTGATGTGCTGGCTTTAAGTCCCAGCTGCATTGCATCAACAAGGATGGCACAGCAAAGTGTTTGAAGTGCATCCAGGAGGCGCAGGGGTATTATTTGGGTGGTGTATTGAGGTGAGGGCTTTGAAAAGGCAAGGTGAAGAAATTTGGGAGCGTGAAATGGGATTTGCACCCAAAACCAGGTACAAAAATTGTTCAAAATCCATTTCGAAGCAATTGCTAACTTGTTTCAAATTTTTACTACATCGAATTCACATTGTGGGTTCATTCAAAAATGTCGAGCTGGTAGTGGGACTGTCAAAGGCACCAAAAGAAAAGAGAAAGTCTTTGAAGGGGAAGGGAAAGGCAAAGGTGGGCAAATCATGGGCAGTTGAGGACATAGAGGAAGATCAGGCAATGTGCTGTGGGATTATCACTGCGAAATTGGTGCAGATGAAGGTGGAGGTGGAGATATTGGGGTGGGAGATAGAAGCATTGGAGGAGATGTTGGAGGAGTAGGATTCCTTGTTTCTGTTGTTCTGTTTTGTCTATTTTAATCTCAACTTTTTATTAAATGTCTTTGGAAAGTAAGGTAAAAAAATGAGTATATATGAACAAAAAATGACTTTCAGGGAAAGGTTCAGTAGTTCATCATAGCTGAAAAACCCTTTGGAGTTTGCATGACCATGCTATGATGCAATATTGTGACTTGTATTGTACACTAAAAGCAAATGAAATATTCTGTAAGTATTGCAAAAAAAAAAAAGGAAGAATAATTATTCATTTTCGAGGTCCCAAAAATCTTCGAAAGTATCTTCGTCGAAGCTCAAAGTTGTTTGAAGTTGTTTGAGGCATTCAGAGTCAATATAGAGGAAATTTGGTGGAAGGGAAATCAATTTTTGAGCGAGATATGGAAGCAGACAAAATACAGCAATAGGTCAATGTAGTACTGACCCAACGAGTTCACAGAGAATATAAGCTCCTCCATAGTCTCATTCAATAACAATAAGAGGGCTGAAATATTGTGGTTTCATCTTGCGATGAGGGATTTCTTGATTTGTGTGTTTCAAAGTAGCACTAAATCTCCTTTCACAAAGTTGTAGTCATGCATTGTATGTTTGTGAACAAGTTCAAAGCATTTTGCAGCTTCAATTCGAGATGCATAGACCTTCGAATATAATACTTCAAGGTAATTTGATCATTTCTGTATCGCTATGGCTCATCGAGCTATGAGATCAGTTGTCGATAAGATGGAATCAGATGGCAGTTGTAAGTATGTTGCCTCAGAGATGTCGAGGGGGATTAGAGGATGTGCTTCTGTAACTGTGAAGTAAGAAGAGCAACCCATGCATTTATGAACTGTGACTCATTCTGCCCAAAATATTAGTGTGCCCCTGCTGACCATTTTGCTTGATCTCCATTGACAGCTTTGAATAAGGATTGTCAAATGTTGAAGTGGGCTTGTTCAATGAGTCCATTGGCATGCAAATTATAACCACTAATTTGAATATGGTTACTGCGATAAATGCAGTGCCATTGTCAGTTATGATTTCATATAGCGAACCCCATCAACAAATAATATCTTTGAAGATCCAATCGCCAAGAGACATGGCATTTTTGCCTTGAAGTTTTCACCATTCTGGATAGGTCATTAGTGAGCATCGACCTTGTATGATGTATTTAAATCTGTTCGAAGGTGGCATTTGCATCATATCAATATAGACCCTGCCGAAAAGGGGTGCTGGAGTGGTGACTGTGGGTGGAATTAGAACATTTCGCATTTGTCAAATTTGGCATAGGTGGCAGGTTCAAATATACCATGCAATGTCAGCTTTCATGTTCAGCCACCAAAATTGAAGGGTGATAACTGATTTCATAGCAAAAACCATTTTGTGTCCAATGTCATTGTGAGCTGTGTGAATGATTTTGAGATGACATTTTGGAGTAGCAACAATTTTGTGAGCTCCATGGGAGTCTTTTCTCCATAGTCTGCCCGAGTCTAAAAAGAATTTGGTACAATATTGAATAAAGGTAGCATATTCAGGATCTGATAGATCAGGGGGTTGCACCAAGTCATGTAACCATTTTTGAATGCAAAGTAATCTTTCATCATTTATTTTCACATTATTCATTTGTGAGACATGATTATAGGTGAGGTCCTTCCCCTTACTAAAATTTGAAGAGAGGGAGAGGGTCAAAATTCAGTGCAAAGTAGATGGTCATGTTGTAATAGGATTTATTTGATGTACGAAACCATGAAGGCAGTCGATCCAGTCTCCAAAATCATCTTTGTTGTCCAGCCAAGCATCTTCGTCTTGTGGGGGGCATCTTGAAAGTCCATCAGGACCATTGTGTGTCCCTGCGACATGGACTAATGTAAAGTGAAAGGTTAGGATAGATACTATCCATCAATTGATGCTAGCACTAGGTGTGATATCAGGATTCAAAAGCATGCCTTTGATATACCATGCATTGACTTCGACGATAAGCCTTTGAACTCCTATTAGGTACAATTGTAGTGCTCTGAGAGTGTGATATAGACTATAGAGTTTGAGTTTTGAAAATCAGAATTCATGGTGATTAAGTGTAATTGATCCGAATTGACTATAATATTACTTTCAAGGGTTCTCAGGATCGCATTGAGCGAGAAAGAAACCAATAGCAATGTTCCAAGTATCGACTGATAGGATAACTGGGGCTGGAGATGAGTAATCGATAGCTCAAATTGCTGGGGATTTGATTAGAGCTTCTTTTAAATCTTCTTGGGCTGCTATTTGTTCTGCCCCAAATTTGAAATGAACATCTTTTTGAGTAAGTTGAATCAGTGCTGCAGCTCATTGAGCAAAATTTCAAATGAAGATACAACAAACTCCGATGGTCCCTAGGAACACTTTGACTTCAGTGAGGCTTTGACATGGTCCCCACTTGCTAACAGCTGCAATTCAAGTAGGATTGGCCATACAACCTTCGATATTGCATCGATGGCCTAAAACAATTATTTTGGGGATGCAAAGATAGAATTTCGGACCTGAGAATGTTTCTCCACAATACTTCATGCGCTGAACTATCCGATTTAAATTTTTCAAGTGTTCCCAGATGAAGCATCAAATAGCTGGATTGTCAAAAATCATTTCATAGGATCCTCACCAATTGTTTGATATTCTGATTTTGGACCCTTAACTGGTGTGTTGTTGATGTAAGGAATAGTAATATGAGGAATTTCAGCTGTAGAATAAATGTCATGTCGTCGTGTAAGATAGGGACAAAATTTGTCCAACCCATGGGTAGGGTAACAATGCGAAGTGCTCTGAACGGTGTCTAAAATGTTGTCAGATTGCAAGATGATTCTGTGACTTTCCTTTCATTGAATGCCACATAAAAATCCAACATTCCTCTGCATAATCATCCTCTGAATTGTTCTGCTAAATGTTTGGGTATTGGTACAATGCCTGAGTGCTGGATTGCTACTTGGTTAAGCAGTTTGAGACTGTGGATGATTCGAAGTGACTTTGCATACTTTTTTGCAATGCAAAACCATCATGATCAGTACAAAGAGTTTGATGGCTCATATACTCCTGCTTCTATCTTCTTTTTCAGCATTTTGCATATCTGTTCATACAAACCTGGAGGTATAGGAATGTTTCACTCGACCCATGGAGTGTCAGGAACAACTGGAAATTCTATAGGAGGAAAGAAGTCAGAGCAAAAACTTCCTCACTTTTGTTCTGTCCTCGCAAAAGCCGTTTTGTGATTTTGAATAAAATCATGCATGAGCTTCCATTTTTCTGGCCATAGAAAATCACCAGGATGATTCTTGTCAATAATAGCCTTATGTTCGAGTGAATATCGGGAAGTGGGGATAAACAATGGTGGATGAGGATCTAGTTTTGGCATGTTTTTGAGAGGGTCACTGGTGATTGTTCAAATAATGCAAAATCGGTCAGATAGTTTAGTAATAACTAGGTGAACATTTTGTGCTACAGGCTTGTATTTTTTTTTTGATGCCACAAAAGTTGGATGTAAGGAGTCGATAATAGGCATAGAGGGCCTAGATGTCACCATCGAGGTTGATAAATATGTTTCATATTGATGACTGGCTGTTAAATATAAATTCGCAAGAATCAAAGAATAAGAAATGGTTTTCGAGAAGTTGAGGACTCCATATTGGGAATATTTGCAGTGCGTTCAATAGTAATAGATAAACTAGAGGGATTGAATGAGATAATGAGAGTGCACTGGTCAATGTCTGACATTTCATCCTCTAGTTGCGAAAATCCTTTTGATGCTGATTAGAACAGGGTATCGTGGGAATTGTGCATGACCATGTCGAATTAAAATCATATATCGTGATTGTCTGAGCTTCATTTCTGTAGTTTTTAACCATGCTTTCTGTGAGCACATCAAATGGTTGACCAAGTAGAATGTCATAGGCTGGGTCACAAATTATGTGGATCTGCATAAATAGCATGATACTCCCACTTCGCAAGGCACATTTCATGCTAAACCCAAACTTTCATTGATGCCTCCATTAGCCGATTGAATTGGGATGTGGATCGACAGATCATAGGTGAGCCCAAGTTTGTGGCAAATTTCTTCGGACATTGCAATAATCGAAGAACTGGGGTATACAATGCTTTCGACTGGATTTCTTCCATTGACATTCATGATGATTGACCTCATCGAGTGAGATTCCTTCACAGCTATGAAGTGTTCTGGAATATCACCAGGTCGAAGACTGTTAATATAAGTTTTGAATGGATTATCGATTATGAAAATCTCATCGTTAAGTAAATTCGTGGTGTTATTTCCTTCGTGCTGCTGAATTCAACATGGAGTGACCTGTTCCTTCCATTTTGTACAAACTTCGGGTGATAGAGACAACAATTCCTTGGGAGTTAGTGTGATAATCAGTGTCTTCATTGAATGAGCGAAAACCTCTTCCATTATTTTATCTTTTTGAATTGGTGCTTGGGTATGGTGTGAAGGACCATCTTTGGCTTTACCTTTCACAGTTGATCCAAAGTTTCATTCATGTGGCAGTAAGTACAAATTTTTTTTCCAGCAGTATAAGGATGAATGATGGGCTGCAAAGTTGTTTCCAAAGTCTAAGATGGTGCCGAAGTCGAGGTTGGTAGGTCCATTGCCATAGACAAGATGGATGACATGGGTACCTGTAAAGTTGATTGTTCAACTGATGCAGTTTTCGGAGGAATCAAAGGCTGAGATACAGGGATTGTTGGTATGTTCAAATTTGTTTTAGCAAAGGCCCTACCACTTCGCAAAGCATATATCTCCTGTTCAAGCTTTATGATGCAATCTTTGGCTATCGTGGATTGTTTGGAAACTTGGTAGACACCTCTAGGTGGTATTGAAGTAGCCATTGAAGATGTGATGTTGTACATCAGTGATGGCACAGCTGTAGTTGAAGGATTTTGTTGAGTCCATTCATCGATTCTGTCTTTGATAAAGTGACCAGGGATGTTTTGAGGGGTGAACTGTCCATTTGGAAGGATGATTTTTCCTTCGTTGTTCTTTTTACACTTTCCTTCATTGATATAAGACTGGCAAACCAAGCAGTCACTAATAAAATGACTGGTAAGTCCACAAAAGACACAAACTAAATTTTTGAGATGATCCAAGCAAAATCCACTGTTTGGTCAAGGGGGATTAGTGGGTTTCAAACTTCCTAGAGCTGTGACGAGTGTAGTTGCGCATTTTTCGAGGATCACTGATAAGTCTTCCAATTTGATTTGTGTTGAAGATGTCAAAGTCGATGCTGAAGTTCCTGAAGCCTGTAACAATGTCAAATCTGAGCTAATCAACCCTGCTAAAATGAATTTTGCTGCTGTGTGAATGTCATCAACTGGGTAGGCATCATCTGGATAGTGGTTGGGAAATTTTAGTTCAAGTCGTTGTGCAATTCGTGACCATAAACCCAGCTGAAAACCTTGAATGAATGCTCTACTTTGTTCTGCCTCTGAAATTCAGCCTTTAGAGAGTAGAAACTTCATAATGTTGTAGAATGACCTGTAATATAATCCTAAATTGCTCACATTAAAGATACCCATATGAAGCTGTTTGCCAACAAGCTTATCCATCTCCGAAATCAACTGTTTTTGATTGTTTTTGGAACCAGGATGTAGTCTGTGAATTGCGATGTAAAAATCTTGAAACGAAGTGCCAGTTTCATATTCGGGAATTGATTCCCAGAGTTCGGATGTATCAATATTGACATATCGGCAGGTGTGCTTCTTCATAAGCTCTGGATCCATAACATTACAGTTGATAAAGAGTATTTCGAGCTCATTAAAGTATTGATGTAGCTCTCGAGGTTGGGTAGGATTGAATTTTGGTGCTGTAGAATGTCCATAAGCTGGCATTATTGCTTGGGTGGTCATTGATGTAATGATTCGAGGAGTTAGAACCTGAGCGAAAGATGGTAGATGTGTTGAAGTGGCTGGAATAATGAATGATGTAGTAGACAATGAGGAAAAAGAGGAAGACGAGGTTAGAGGTGAGAAAATAGGTGATGGAAACAAACAACGATGTGTAGATTCTGCATCAGAGACAGGAATTAGAATATCCCCCAATTGTTTAAGAGATTTGAAGGCCTGGTGAGTTTCAATTCTAAGGTTTTAAGCTTGAGTTGGCCTAAGCTGGGAGATTCAAGATGGATTAGGCAATGAAATAATTTAGAAATCCCTTGCGGTAGGCTCCAAAATGATAATACTCGACCTGTAAACCTAACAAAAACCTGTTAAAAGGCTTAGAAAATATAACACAGGCTAGAGAAAGGGTGCAAGTTGGTGCTAAATGTCACCACTGATACCCAAACATTGTGTTTAGTGATGCGAAATAATAAGGAATGTGGTGAATAGTCTTTTAGAAGCATACAAAGAAGTTCGAAATAGTCTGAAATAGGTTTGAAGACGTGTGAAATAGTTCGAATAAGTTTGAAGTTGTTCAAAGTGAGTTTGAAGTGAATTTGAGGAGGTTTGGAGATGTTGAAGTAATGTCGTGATCTATCGAGAAGTGAATATAACAAATAGAAGGTGTTTGTCAAAAGGTGATAGATGATTTTTGTTAAAATGAGGAGTGAATATGATAGTTTGAGGAAGTTCGTGATATTTTGCAGAATTTAGAGATACAATGCGAGCTAAGACTCAAGATAACTGCTCTTAAATCCAATGGTAGTGGAGAGGGTAACTTCTTCTCTGTTGTTTTAAGTAACTAGTACAAGTCTATATACAGTTCAAAGAGGTAAGTACTAAAAAGGAGATATAACAGGTGTAGAACACAAGGCAGCATGCACAGCAATAAAGATATTGTAAAACATAAAAACAAATGAGAAATGATGATAATTGAAATGTTCGGTGTCACCATATAGTAAGAGTACTCCTCTTGTTGTTTCAATAGATTATTGAAACCCCAAAACCGCCATTATTTCTTTTATCATCTGTCCTTGCATCCGGTAGTGTTCGATAAGTGATGCAGTGGCTCATGCCGGATCTTTTGTGTGTGTTGAAAGGGTTTTAGAATGTCCCCATGGTGGCTGATGTTGTTCTAAGTAGTGCAAAGTCATTCAAAAGCATTTGAAGTGTCGCAAAATTGTTCAAAGTTGTTCAAAGTCATCTGAAATAGTGCAAAATAGTTCAAAAAGCATTTGAAATCGATTTTGTGGCATTCATAGTGATTCGATGTGCATGTCATAATGTGTAGATACAATTAGATTCTTCTCCAGACCTTATAGTGCACAGTGGACCTATCACTGTTATTCTTTTACATCATCGCCATTGATTTATATCGCCTATCAACACCATTTGCCACTTCTACACATGTCTCTACATTCCTTTGAACTTTGTCAAGCTTTTTTGAACCTATTCACACCACTTTGCAAGACTTCATACCTCTTCAAAACCCTTTGAGCTTCTTCAAAACTCATTCACACAGTTCTGGTTAACAGCAGTGATATTTAGTACCACCTTACACCCTTCCTCTAACTTGTGTTATACCATTCAAGGCCTTTTTAGTAGGTTTTGTTTGGGTTTCCAGGTTGAGTAGTGTTCAGAGTAAATGTGACTAATAGTAGAAGTGCTGAGACCAGTTTGATGAGCAATTGGAAATACTGAAAGGCTGGCATCAAGAAGAGAACATCAAGTGTTTGAGCAGAAGAGAGCTTGCACATGATTGGTGGGGGCTTGGAATGAGATGTCAACTGGTGGAGAGCTCTTATATATACCTAGTCACATGATATTGTTTGTAACTGTCTATAATAATCAACAAAAGCATGTGATCTGCCCATATTTCTGACTAAAAAATCAGTGCAACAAAACTGTTACAATGAGTGACTGAATTAAATGGTTTATTTAACTTATAAAATAATGTCACATGACCATGAGACCTGTCAGGCAACCTCTTGTGATATTGAGATATGCTCCATAATATTTTTAAAACTTCTGAAATTTTATTTCCTATTTTACAGACTGATCTATACAAATATGCAAAATATTGTAACAGTTTTGTAAGCTACTGTACAGCCACCATGCTTCAGGTAGCACTTCCATGCAAGGGTCCACGGTTGCATAATGAGGGGGGTTGATCTTTCCAGCAGTGAGCATTGGGCACTCCTTCATTTTCTTAACCTTAACCTCAGCCAGGGTTTCTGTGGACAGGGACATGGTGGTCAGGGTGGTACAATGTATAGTCTGGCTGTGGTGTGGAAGGGTAGGTGTGGTAGTGACTGGTACGTTGTTGCTGTCAGTGGATGAGTTGGAGTCAGTGGTAGGAGACAGATGGCGATGGTGGAGCCAGGCATGTGGGCACATGCTTCCGATGCATGGTCAGTAGTGTCTCAAAGGTAGTAATAGTGCCTGAGTCCTGCAAGGATCTTCTTGCACTCTGGTGAGGAGTGGTGAAAGGGTAGAGGGTTTCTGAGACAGGGTGTGTTCATCAAGTGTGAAGAACCTTGTCTATATCAAAAAAAAGGTGGAAGACTGCCATGTTTAGAGTAGGACATGGGGACAGATATGGTATGAGTTTTTAGTACCCATGGCAACACCATACCCATTGTTGCAGTCTCATGGGTTGTTACAAGTAAGTTATTTCCAGTTTGTTTGTACTTGTTACATAAGTATTTATTGATTGCACTCAATGATAATTGATAATCACTTGATGACAACCTAAGGCTCTTCACTTTCAGTTTCATCCCTCATGCTCTTAACTTGCATTCATCATCTTCTCTGCTCTGGGATTCTGTGCTGTGGACTGAGACTTGCAAAGTTGGTCCTGGACTTGATGTGATGTCAATTCTTTGTCAACAATTCCCATGATACCCTCAGCCCTTCACATTTTCAATTCATATCAGTGCTTTTTGTCTCACTGATTTTGTGCTCCAGATTTATGTCTTGGTTTTGTGCTCTGCCTGTCCACATTTCAAAGTTGGACTTTTACTTTTCATCGGTCCTCTTTCATGTTGGATTTCAACTTTTAATTAATTGCTCTGGTCTTGACTTTGGCACTTACTGCTTTGGACCTGACTTGGTGTCAGTCATTAGGCTTGACTTTGTGTTGGTCTTCATTAGGCTTGACTTGGTGTCAGTCTTCATTTGTGTCATTCCCATGATGCTCTCATCCCTCACTTTTTTTTTTTACATTCTCAATGTCCAACAGCCTTTGCCTGTTCAACCTTGGCTAAGCTATTGAGAAAATGATGATTGGGATGGAGATAATTTTGGAGCAGTAAGATGAGTACTTCTGTTATAAAATCTACTGCTATTCATCACCTTTTAATCCAGACCCCTCAAAAATGCCTCATGTGGCATCTATCACATCTTCATCATCACTATGCTCAATGCTGCACAGGCCATCAAATCAGTTGTGAAATCTGCCAAGAATGTCATCAAGCAAGTTTCCAAGAAATGCTTATTCAAATGGGCTCATACATCTGCATCATCAGAAACTGCATTATCCAATGCTCCAGGTATGTCGACATTCTCTGAATCATTTCTTGGACAGACCAATATTCCTCTAGATCAACCCATGAATAATAGGGATGGACCACAGATGGCTAGCAATGGGGGAGCTGGTGAGGAAGCTGACAAGGATAAGGGTGACAATGAGGAGGACAATGAGGATGATGAGGCTGAGTTAGGTATGTGTTTTGTTCTCTTTCTTTGTTCTTGATCTAATACACCATGCAGTGCATTTGAAGAAAACCTGGTGTTCCCCGATCTATGACTTCTTCAAGGCTCCAATCGACATTGGATACAATAATGGATGCAAATATCACTACTTCAAATGTGCAGACAACAACCCATCAAATTTACTCACTGTACAAATACCACTGATGAAACTCAGTATGTTTCCTGATTGTTTATGCCATTCTAATTGATTCAAATAAATGTTAGTGCTCATATTGTATGTCGGTGTGCTGAGAACAATTGTCCACTGAACATTGTCAAAGACCACCAATTCCAGGAGTCAATGATGGCCAGATGACCCTCAACATCTATTCCTAGCCCTAAGACAGTTTTGTGAGATATCAAACTTGCATTTGAGAGATCACAACAGCATATCGACAAGATAATGAAAGTATGTATAAATTGTGTTATCTCATCAAATCACTGTCATGCTCAGTGTTGTTACAGGAACATTATGGTCAAGTCCACTTTGGAATGGATGCCTGGACATCACCAAATCACTGTGCTTTTGTTGCATGGACAGTACACCTCCACCACGAAGGCTTGATCTTGATTTTTTTATTTCTTTTTATTGAGGTTCCTGAGTTCTGTATGTTTTTTACTTGTTCATGCCAAATTCTAATGTACTATATCTAGTCACACACTGATGAAGCCCTTGCACATGCTTTTCACAAAATGCTTATTGAGCACAGTTTAAAAAACGAAGTAAGTTGGTGTAACACTTGTGAGGCTCATTACTAATCATATAATGTGGGTTCTCTAGATTCTTGCATTCAATGGTGACAATGCAACATCAAATGACAATCAGAGTACATATCTGGACAGGCTCCCAAACACATTTGAGTCAGTGAATCATGTTCGATGCTTTAATCATACCATGCAACTTTTGGCCTGAGCCCTCCTCAAGCCATTTACAACTGCTGCTGCACCTGGTGGTAATGATAGTGATGGTTTCTTGTCAGAGGGTGATGAGGCTGGTGCAGATGAAGTTAATGAGGAGGGTGAGGACAGTGCTGAGGATGAGGATGAGGATGAGGGAGAAGAGGATAATTAGAAAAAGGAAGAAGACCTGTTTGCACAACTGGATGAGGAAGAAAAGGATGCTCTCTTGGAGAATACTGATAGTGTGCATGTAATACTTGGAAAGGTGCATAGTTGCTATGCTTATGCTTGTTGCCATAGATCCTGATGATTGCTGTCCAGATTTGCAAGCTCTCTTTTGCTATTGTATGGTCAACAACTATTGCCTTACCAGCATGGCGAGAGGTGTGTGCTTGGAATGCTCTCCCTCCCCACCTCATTCATGGCAATGTTACAACTTGATAGAATTCAACTTATGACATGCTGAAAGCTGCCATCGCATGTCATGCTGCTATTGATGATATAACTACTGATAAGTCTCTTTGCTATTGATGATATAACTACTGATAAGTCTGTCAAACTTTGGAAGTATGAACTTGATAAGGAGGATTGGGACATTGTTAGGGATTTCTTGCCATTGCTGAAGGTACAGTTACAGTTAGCTATTTGTTGATAAGAATTAATCAGCTGCAGATTTACAAGGAAGCTATGTTACTGTTCTCGACAGATTTAGTCTCTACAATTGCACTTGTAATTCCCATGATGGATCAAACTGATGCACTTCTCAAAAGTGCCAATGGTAACCCACTTGCACCATCTGTCAAGCATGCACTATCACAGTCAATAAACAAGTACTATCCAAAAACTGACATGTCTAATGCATACTAGATTGCCATGAGTATGTTTCATGGCTGTTCAGGTGGTTTCACTTCTAATGTCTTGAACAATAATTCTCCATCCTCAGATGAAGCTCAAGTATTTCCAGCAACAAGGATGGTCCAAGGAATGGATTGACACAGCAGAGGCTATTGTCTGGGAGGAGTTCAAGAAGTAGGCCAACAAGAACCAGATCTCGCAACAAAATGTATGTGTATCATCTCATAATTGTCTCATAACTATAATGATGTTAATCAATTCAGGTGCCTATCAATGACAGCAGTGATGAATTTGATTTCTTTAACATTCCTGAAGATGGTGTTGAGGAAGCCAATGAACTTGATGACTACCTATTACAGGCTCTTGAAAATGTGCAGGATCCAATTGCATGGTGGAGGGAGCATCACCATGTATACCCCTGACTGTCAGCTATGGCATTTGAGTATTGGAGTATTCAAGATATATTAATTCACATGTTACGCGAGCTCACAGCTTACTGTGTAATCTAGCTATATCAACTGCTGTTGAGCATGTTTTCTCACAAGGAAGACAAGTCTTGCACTTCACCTGCAACTGACTCTCACCTTATTCAATCTGTGCTATCATGTGCTTTGGGGCCTGGGGCTGCAAGAACCTAGTACACAGCCAGATATTGTTGAAGCTATATGTGTGAAATGGAAGCAGAAGCATGATGCTATTGAAGATTGATTAGTATCAGATTAGACTACAGGGTAGTTTCATCACTTTCATGTGTCTTTCAAGTGTTGTAGTTATGTCTTTCTTGTATTACCATAGCCTTTACACCATAGTATATATGGTGTTGGTTATTCAATGTACCACAGTGTACCTACACCATGGGTTTTAGATGTACAGTGACTCACAAAACTGAGTCAATGTTTTGCACTTTGTAATTTAATGTTGAATAACTTCTCATTAACAACAAATACAGACAAAGTATTGTTGTACCAAATAGAGTACATTATCAGGGCTATCAAACAAACAAAGAATTATATAATTTCAATTACAGTGCATAAAGATATGATAATTTTAAATCAGAGACTCATTGACTCAGTTTTGTGAGGTACTTGTCTAACTGGTTCTTGAGGTGAACCCATTGATGTTCAATAGGGCTGAGGTCTAGAGATTGGGCAGGCCAATCCAGAAGAGTAATAATGTTGTTCTCCATCTATTTCTTGGCCTTTGTTGAGGTATGCTTGGGGTCATTGTCTTCTTGAAAAATTACTTCTTCTCCAGAAATTCCACTCTCCTCCAAGCTAGGCAGCATATGGTCCTTCAAAATGAACACATACTGGTTAGCATTCATCCTCCCCTCAACCTCTGCAAGATTCCCCACTCCATTCCATCCCATACACCCCCATACCATAATATTTCCTCCCCCAAATTTGACAGTACCCTACACCTCTCTCTCAATCAGCCCCTTTCCCTTCTGTTTCCAGACCCACTCTCTCCCATCTGACCCAAACCTGTTGATTTTAGTCTCATCTGACCAAATAACTCTCCTCCAGTTCTCCACAGTCCACTCTCTATACTTCTGAGCAAAAGCCAATCTTGCTTTCCTATGCCTTGCACTAAGCAAGGGCTTTTTCTTCTTCACCACAGCCTTGAATGAATTTTTTCTGAGAACTCTTCTGACTGTTTCTGAGGAGACTGGAGTGGGTATGATGCTGTTGATGTAATGGGTGGCCTGAACAGCATTTGCAGCCTTGCCAGTGGTGATTTAGCTAAGGATGGCTCTCTGAGAAGTAGGTGAGAGCTTAAAAGGACGACCACCAGAGGGGGAATCCAGGTTTGGATGAAGAGCCCTGAGTGTTCTGGATACACTAGACTGGCTGAGGTTGAGTTTAGAGGCAATATTGTGGGTAGAATAATGATTGGAGGCCAGGGAAAGAATGTTTTCCTTCTGAGCAGAGGAGATGGGATGCATTGGAGAATATTGAAGTATGAAGAATGCTAGTCCTGATTAAATACTATAATTTAAGGTCCCATCAAGGGTCACATCACCTTAGAAACCATCTGTCAAGATTTTGACATTATACAGTTGGTGGAGCATCAGATTCTAATATTTCTGACTACCCCTCACAAAACTGAGTCACTGAGTCCCTGAATTAAAATAATCATATCTCCATGAGGGATGATTAACATTACGTAATTCTTTGTTTGTTTGGTAGCCCTGATCATGTATGTTATTTGGTACACCAATACCTTGTTTGGTTTTGTTGTTTATGGGAAGCTATTCAACAATGAATTAAAAAGTCCAAAACATTGACTCAGTTTTGTGAGTCACTATATACTGCAGATTATACCCATACCCAAGGGTACAGTGTAATTGACAGGTACAGTTTTACAGGTTTCAGGTACAGTAAGAGCTATTTGTACCAGTGGTGCAACCTGTGTCAAACCTTAGCCATGTTTGGTGGCCTACATTAAGGTAGACAGGTGGACCAGAAAGACAGGATCAAGTTATCTTTATTGCACAGAAGTGGGACCCTGTAAGCTACTACAGGTAAAGAAATAAAATATGTTATTGCACAGAAGTGGGAATGAAGGCAGAATTAAAAAGAAGGTCAATTAAATATGTGTGTGAAAGATTGACTGTGTAAATAAAGGGCTGCATCAAGCATAGTGTGTGATTTAGGAAGGCTGCATCAAGCATAGTTGCACAATAGGGAGATGCCATATCAGTAATCAGCACCAGTAATATCATCAATGTACATGTTGTCAGTGTGTGTGTAGTGCCAGTGGTGTATGAGTATAAGTCATGTGCTGACTAAGTGACCACAGGCAGGTGATGGAAATTTAGTTATGTGATGACTAAGTGTCACAGGTGAGTGCAGATAGCTGTAATATGGTAGTGTATCATGTGTTGTTGTAAGTCTGTGTGGTCAGGCTTACACCAGTACATAGTTCCTACAGTATATATATAAGGCCTGTAGAATACACTTATTAAATAATAGTTTCTACCCAATCTTCCACATACTATGCTCTGTTCCTGTATGTACTTGATGCTAGGAGAGAAAATGAGATGTAGAGAGTAACCTAGATCAGAAGTTGTCACTCTTACCTAGTAGAGAAATTGAGATGTAGAGGTAAAGAAGTTGTCTCAGAACACCCACTTCTCTTGCTAGTAATAGGAGTTGCTACAAATGTAAATGGGTTCGATGTGAACTATCAGTGCACACAGTGAAATTATTCATAGTGCCACTTTAGCCAGAAACTATGACTTTATTTTTATCAAATATTCCAGGACCTAGTAATTGTTCTAGACTGAGCGCTAGCTTCCTGTATTTTTCTGGGCTAGCATACAGGAACTTGCATGCATGCTTGGTCAGCAGTGTGGTTTGTTTGCCTTAGTTAGAGTATCTCTATACTGTTACTTACTATGAATGGATGATTAGTAATACATGCAGTCATTGCCTTATGTTGAATATGCACTTGGATGTCTTACATAGATAGAGTTCATTCCCTCTTGAATAGATACCAATTTTGTATATCATAACTGAGTGATAGAAGTATGAGAGTAATTCTGTTCCACTTTTGTTTTAAACACAAACTTGGACCCACTGTTTCCAACCTCTGTAGATCCAGATTTCAAACCTTCCTTTGAACACCTACCAATCTCCCATGATGAACCACCAAACCTGGTTAATCAATCACTTCACCTGGGCATGCAATCAACCCCTTCAGGGCAAGAAGCTGTCAAAAGAGGCAGTCTCATATCATCACCCAGAAATGTTATCACAGTTATCACACTATCACTCCAGCACATCATACTTTTCCCTCCCCAGCAAAACTGCTTGAATGTAGAGATATATAACAGCTGCAACACCACACAGAATCAATTCTACCCCTTCTTTATTTCTACAATCTGTCCCATCATCCATCTTGACTAGCACTGCTCACTACCAGGAGCAGAGCTAGGCATAAATTAACCCAGTCAACCCTGCTCTCTTCTGTCTCCAATACTAGCACTGTCACTACCCCTGATTGCTCCATGCATACACAGATGCACCTTGTCATCTGACTCAGACACAGCTCCCCCAACCTGTTCATCATGCATAGCCATGTCCCCTGCCTTTGACCCCTTGTATGCTCCTGCAGAAGTCTGTCAATATTCACCTTCTGCTGCCTCAGTTCTCTCTGCAGGATGCCTGACCATCTCTGTCTTGCATCAATTTGACAATGCTTGCCATCATTATTTTTCCTTGAAGGATATTGCCACCAATGATTGGGTTAGCAGAATCATTTACAACTTTGAATCTTCAGCAGTACAGTTTTGGGTCTTAGCAGATGAACCTCATCTCATTGCCCTGACCTTTCCCACATTCTTAATAGAGCTCAAGAAGAAATTCTTGCCCAGGTCCTGAAAAGATAAACTAGTACAAGACCAAATCTGTAAGGGGAAAGGAAGGCACTCCAGGTGTCTGGGCAATTTTCTGCATTTATCCCATATTTTTTTATATTTTATTTCACCCTATTCTGCCTTTTCTATGATTTTCTATGATTTATTTCTATTTTATTATTATATTTCGGTTTTTTCCATGTTGGTACATGTTGAAAGTTCTATTCTTAGAGGTGGGACCCCTTCTGGATGTTTACCCATCAAGGTGATGTCATCCCACAGCTTGATCTGCCTATTTCTGCCTATTTGCTATTTTTAGCTTACTATTTGATTTTGGCTCTATCACATATACTGGGCATTGACAGATGGGTCCCTAGAGTTTTCTCTTTGGATTCCCCTCTGTTAGGTGTGCCTGAAGTGTCTGTATAATATTCATTTTGGATTCCCCTCTGTTAGCTCACTATTAAGTGAGGCTTTGAGGTTGCCCTTATAAAATCACCATGCAGGGCTCAACAAACTTCCTCACCTGGGTTGACAGTGTCCAGAATGCAAACAATAAACTCTGTGTGGCAGGCTCAGCATATCACATTGACAACAACTTCTGCTGCCATCTCATTCCTTGCTTCTCTGATGGCCTGAAATGCCTTATAAATCAAACAATGGTACAGTCTTAGGTGCAATCCAGGGAACCTTGGATGCTATTACTGACCTTAATGACTGGTTGGAACAAATCCACTTGCTCAAGCAGGATATCCAAGTGCCTTACAGAGTGACATGGATCACAAAAGCAATGAAGGGAGGTAACATGCCTAACCCTGTTCCCAATGCTACTGTAAGGGCAACCTCAAAGCCTCACCTAATAGTGAGCTAACAGAGGGAAATCCAATGTTAACATTATACTACATAATACAAACACTTCAGGTGCACCTAACAGAGGGGAATCCAAAGAGAAAACTCTAAGGACCCATCTGTCGATGCCCAGTATATGTGATAGAGCCAAAAATCAAATAGTGAGCTAAAAATAGAAAAAAGGCAGAAATAGGCAGATCAAGCTGTGGGATGACATCACCTTGATGGGTAAACATCCAGAAGGGGTCCCACCTCTAAGAATAGAACTTTCAACATGTACCAACATGGAAAAAACCGAAATATAATAATAAAATAGAAATAAATCATAGAAAATCATAGAGAAAGCAGAATAGAGTGAAATAAAATATATAAAAAATATGGGACAAATGCAGAAAATTTCCCAGACACCTGGGATGAAAAATCAAATAGTGAGCTAAAAATAGCAAAAAGGGGGAAATAGGCAGATCAAGCTGCGGGATGATATCATCTTGATGGGTAAATGTCTAGAAGGGGTCCCACCTCTAAGAATAGAACTGTCAACATGTACCAACATGGAAAAAACTGAAATATAATAATAAAATAGGAATAAATCATAGAAAATCATAGAAAAGACAGAATAGAGTGAGATAAAATATAAAAAAATATGGGATGAACACAAAAAATTGCCCAGATGCCTGGGGCACCTTCCTTTCCCCTTACAGCTACCCCTATTGCTGTCCCCATTCCTACATCATCCACAGCACCCTCCACCATCCTACTGAGTCCTCTTACTAAGGAAGAGAAGAATTTGCTCAGACTCCATCTCAGCTGTTTCAAGTGTCAAATTTTTTATGCAGATTATTTAGGTCAAAACTGCAACAACCCCCACCCTACCCCTGAAGATGCAGATGTGTCATAGTGACACAGTGGCCTATGAAAAGAAGAACAATGTCACCACCATCATCACAGTTTTTGCAGGGGTGCAACATTCAACATAGCAAGAGCAATGAGGAGCATGAGAATGGATTGATGCAAACAAGGCTGAAGAATACATAACCTCACCTTTTGATCTTTCAGCCCACATACACAGGACATGTTGTCTTGACACTCCTGCTACATGTGCACCTACTCATGTCAACATGCTTATTTATCACACTTTATCCCCAGTCTTGATCTCTAGTGACCTCATGAAAATTTTATGCTTAGCACATCATCTATTATTTGAGCCTCTCTCTGTCTCCAAAATGTTCACAAAGAAATGAAAGTTTTCCAAGGCTTCAGAATTGACCCATTATCAATTCAATCACCAGACACTTTGTGGCATCCTCATACAGTCAATGTAATTATATGTCCCAAATTTCACATGGACCTCATATTGGGAATAAACTTCCTTGCTAAGAATGAGATAGTGATTGATGTGGACCTGCAAACAGCAATAGGAAAAGAAACTGGGTATGACCTGCTCAACCTGCCAGACCCTGAGACTAAAAAGAAGCACATGGTTAAATCACTCACTGAGAAATGCAAAATTGAGACACATCTGATCAAAGATGGGCAGCAACAGATGAGAAAGCTCAGAACCCTTATACATATGGAATTAATGGCACTCTTTGAGGAAAACAAAAGCCACAACAATATTACCCTCTTTTGCATCCCAATAATACCCCTAGTCCACCCCTCCAATGGTTACACCCACTCAACAAAATAAAACAAGGAAACAGTTGCAGACTGACCAAGAGAAGTTGGATGAAGTCCTTTTCATGTTCATGCTCTGACCATTGGGGGCTTTCTATACCAGACATTTAGAAACAAAGACAAAGAGGGCAAGACAATCAATTAGTGTATCAAGGTTCAGTCTGTTGGAGCAGACTACATACGCTGCACAGAGGAAGAGACAACACATTCCTTATAACCTACCTGGGGTTTAGTTAGTCTTAGAGCTAGGGTTTAGCAGAGGTAAGAACACTATATATCTACTACAGTACAGGTTCTCCTTATATACATAATAGTAAGGATGTCACATGACTCAGAAATGTGTTTACCACATGTATGCGCAGTAAGCACTGTAACATGTGTGTGCTGCATGCATTGCCTCATGTATGCAGCATGCATCAGGATTTAATTTCAACACAGTCCATAGGACCAAAGACCAAACTGGATTAAACTGCAGTCCATGCTTCAGTTTGGTCCATTTTTCTGAAAAAGTGAGTAACCGAAACTGCAGTTTGGTTACTGGTGATACAGCTCCCTATCACCCTGCGCTCATACTACAGCATTTTTCATGATTGTGCACACTGCTTGGACATCTTCTACTCACTTTGCACAGCGTGCTTTTGTGCACCCAAGTGTGCTCCTGTGCATGTCCATGTGCCTTTGTCTGCTTTCTGCGCTCCAGTGCACTCCAGTGCACTCCATTGTGCTCCATTGTGCTCCATTGTGCTCCATTGCACTCCAGTGCACTCTCATGCACTCCCGTGTGCTCCAGTGGGCTCCCATGCGCTTCCATGCACTCCAGTGTGCCTCTGTGCACTTTTGTGCGCCTTTTGTGCACGTTTGTGTGCATTTGGGCGCTTTCATGTGCCTTTGACCATTTAGGTGCGCTTTTGTATGCCTTTTACATTTCTACTGCGCTTTTGGTTCCCCCATAGCTGCCTACCATCATGCACCCTAAATGCGCCCTGTTATACTTCAAACTGCCTCCGCATGCCCCCCCCCCCCCCCCCCACACTCCTTACCTGCCTTTCACATTTGTTGCGCACTCAATGTGCCTTTGCATGCTCCTTTTACGCTTTACCTGCAACTCACATTCTCTACTGGGCACTCATTGTGCAATCCCTATCACACACACAACAATCCACCACATCAGTTGCGCTGCGCATCATGGCTTCCATCTTACTGGTGCATTTACTTGAGGCGCACCGCAATTCCAACATGAGCAAACTGCACATTCTTACATAACTGGGGCGCTTTGCACCTATTTGGCATCAGACTGTGTGCACTTGGGCGCTTTCACATAATCCTGGCACTTTAGCAGTATTTGGCCTTTCACAGCATCTCCTTATAGTTCTTCCACATTTCCAATCAGCATCGCCTTATCTGGTAACCGGCACAGGTCGATCACGCCATTATTACTAAGGTGCAGCACGTGACACATAACACTGAAGCAGATTAATTGGGAAGAGCACACGAGACCTAGAGCACACCAAAAATAGTGCATCACACTGGGACAGTTGGGTATTGGGCTAATGGTGCGCAAATCCTATAGGCTAAGGCAGCAGTATAGTGCGGTTGGGTTTAGATTGGTGAATGGGTGCGCTTGTGGGTAGCACATGGTGCTTTCTATTTTTACACTTTATTTTACCATTTTTTATCACATAAGCCATTTGTACATAGTAGGCGGACAGATAGAGAATCCAGAGGATCTTTCCCCCCCCTCATAGTTCATAGTTCAGTCAGTGTCGCACATAGTCTGTGCACCAGCATCCAGTCTGTGCGCCTTTGTAGTGTGCCCTTTGTATAGCCACATTTGCATATCGTTTGCATCCCCTCATTGTATTGTTGCATTTCATCCCTGCATTGCGTCCTTCATCCTCGTTCATGCACTCATACAGTGCGCCCTTCATATAGCCGCGTTTGCATACCGTTTGTGCACTTTTTTGCATAGCTGCATTTTGTGCAGTGTTTGCCCCTTTTTCCGCCCCTTGCACTTTCATCCCATTTGTGTCCCCAACCTGCGCACCACCTTCACAGCACATCCCAGTGTTGTCTTCATCCCACTACACCTCCCACCTTCATCATCCTCATTGTTGTGCACTTTTGCACTCCCATTGCACATTTTTCTGCACTGCATGTTTTTTCCCCCTTTGCATTGTGCACTTTCCCGCCACTGTGCATATCTCCCCTTTAGCATACACAATTAGTGCACACATTGAAAACCACCATACCAGCCTCTCCATAGTCTCTGTGCCCTGAAGGACAATCGGAGGCCCTCTAAGTGAACTCCCTCCTCACCTCGAGCATGCCTGCAGTAGTAGGTTAAGTGTTCACTCCTTCCATTGAGACTCTGCACCAAGTACCAACAGAACACATCACCAGTTAACTCACTTTGAAAACATTTGAAAACTATTATAAAACTGGTTTAAACCAGTTTAAACTGGTCCATTGCATTCAGACTACAGGACAGTAAACTCATGTAGGCAACATATAGCAAACAAATGTAATTATTACTAATATTGCCAATATAAAATGAAATGGGATGAGCCTAGTGAAAAAAAAAGCTATTTGGTGAGGGTTTATATATCTTGTGGCCACACACAGACCATGTGGTTGTGTTTGTGCACAAAAATAGAAGTGGCACCATTTTCCAAGAATCACACGTTCATCACTGCATGATCGCTCAATCCAGCAGTTGCTGGACAATATGATGCTGGGCATCCAGACATCATTTTGCTGTATGTTGAGCACCAGAAATGAGTAGGACCTTGTAAATATGTAGCAATTTATATTTATGCTCCAAACCTCACCTCCCAACAGTCAAAATCTTATTTGAAAGAAAAGAAAGTGAGTAACAGGGCAAGTGACAGTTTTGATAGTTTTACAGCTATAACTTATCTTCCAATGAGTCAAATTTAAAAAGCCATGCAGTTCTAGATTCCCCCAAGAATATAGAATAGATTTCAGAATGAAAATGGCAAGTTGTTATTTCTCACATTTTTGCCATTTGTGAGCTTAATACATGTCAGAAAATAGTTTAAAGGCTTGGAAATAAATCACAGAGTGTATCAGTATGTTCTGGAATAAGTAGTTAAGTGTTTTATGTGATGTGGAAGGGTTGTGGCCAGATATACTGCAAAAATGCATTGATTTGAAGACTTGATCAACTTGAGTTTGACTTGAGTTTGATGAGTTCTCATGCATTTATTTGCAATACTAAGCATAAAAATGAAATTCAAGTTGTAGCAGATTAATACAATACTCCCCTACTTATCTCAACCATATTTTTACCATTGGCAACAGTGGAGGGGG
Source organism: Tricholoma bakamatsutake (assembly GCA_029959215.1). Lineage (NCBI taxonomy): Eukaryota > Fungi > Basidiomycota > Agaricomycetes > Agaricales > Tricholomataceae > Tricholoma > Tricholoma bakamatsutake. Next base: position 1,362,415 of record CP114860.1, read on the forward strand.
CCCCAGGGTTGTTGATATCAATGTGCTCACTGCATTGATTACTATCCAGCAATTGCTGGAATGAGTGATCAATGACACATGTACACATTCATTCTGGCAACTCAACCTTCCCTCCTTTGTTCATCTGCCCTCTGGGGCTTTTCAACACTGCATCACCACCCTGTCAGCACCCATGACCACACAAGCCAACAAACACAATGCAGGGGGCCAAATGATGAACTAATGTTGTTTGGCTCTCAGGTATGTTTCTTTTTAGTTGATTTCTTTCTTTTAAACTAACTAAATGTTTTTCTTCATTTTTAGGTTGCAGGATCTTGATAACAATATTGTCCACCCACCAAATGACTAGGGTGTAGCACAGGTGACACCATGGGTTTCACTGGCAACACCACACCTGTAACCTGTGACACCATACCTGTACACACACCATACCTGCAGGTACAGGTTATAATCACAGGGTTTGTATGGTATTTTTTTAAAAACTACTGTGATACTTGAATAAACTGTTTGTACCTAAGACAAAGATAAGAGGCAGCTATACTAGAAAGTTATATAACTCTTTTATATAGCTTCAACACTTGAATCCTCATATAAATTATTATATTCTTTCACAAATCATCTGTCAACCTTTCTTATCCATCATAAAGAAAGCAAAGAAACTCATAATTTGCTGTATTTAATGTGGGCATAGTAACTTTTGGCACAAGAGGAGGAGCTTTGAGAAGGAACACTCAAGGTCACTTAAAATAATCATGCAAAATAACATCCACTTTACTTAATTAGATCATTCCATGTCATAAAATACTACAGTACCAGTCAGATACATGTCTTCACACAGTATAACAAGAAATGGATTTCTATAAAAGTTGATAAAAATGGTGTCAACTCAAGGCCAAAGAGCTTGGAAGAATTTTGGAACCACAAAACATGATATGAAATGCATCACAACTCAAACCTGTCACAACCTGCAACACCATGAGTACAGGTGTGGTGTTGCTGCAGGTACTGATATACAAACCCATACCTGCACCTGTGCTACCTTCAGGCAGAATACCACAGGTTAACCTGTACCTGTGCTACACCCTACAAATGACACACACAAACCTTGTAGGTACCCCATGCAAGCCCTGCACTACTGCTGTGAGCCTCTGCTTGCAGGGCAGCAATGGGCCTGTTTCTGGACCATGATGACCACAGCCGGCACCTGCACCCTATGCTACTGCTGTGAGCCTCTGCTCGCAGGGTGGCAACAGGCCCTTTCCCATACGAGATGACTACACAAACAGTGAGGATGACAAACAATGGGAATGACAGATGGAGAACAATGGGAATGACAAAGGGGGATGAAGAATGATGAACGACAGGAACGAGGAATGATGGGGGTGATGAATGACAGATGAAGAATGACAGAACATCGTTCATTGTCATTCTGGCCCTAGGTGAATTTCTTCCTTTTCTTTTCTTTTAACTAACTAATGGTTTTCTCTTTATTCTTAGGTTTAATATATGCTATAATGACACCCCATGCCCAATTTCTTTTCTTTTTCAAAATTTCATTCCATATGTAGTTACACTGCACTGCTGTGAGCATCTGCTCTCAGGGTGTTTATGTATTTATTTATTTCATATACATCATTAAATCAAGTTAGTTGTGCCAAAAAAATGAGGGGAAACCCAATCAAACTGAGTCTATGTCACTTAGGGTTGCGGTCTGGACCAGTTATGGTCCTGGTTAACCCACTTTGGGGTCAAAAAAATGGACTGAACCAGATCTTAATCAATCAACGAAGTCCAACACTCAACAATGGCTAGCAAATTCTTGGGTGAATTTTGTGAACACACCCCCATTGAAATCATTGAGCATTGAGTCAAGCATCAATGGGGAATTTCAAAGAAAGGCCATTGGGAGCAAAATATATTGTTCTTGCTTCAACATGACTTCTGGGTAGTGAAGCCTGCCCATCTGGGTATCACATCATTTGCTGCACAAGTGGTTTGGTAACAGCTGGAAAAGGATATTGACAGAAGTGTTCAAAGATCTGCGGGACTTCACATCTTTCAATACTACCAGAGCACAAAAAACCTTAAATGCCACACACAATGGGATAGTTTCCAGGTACCGGCATCGTGGGGATCACGGCGGAGCCTGTAATTGCCATCATAATGTGGGTAACCACTTGTAAGTACTTACCCCTGGTTGGGAACCGTCGTCACGTCATTATATAAGCCGGGCTAGTGCTGGGCCTGGGTGTTGGGATCAAGACATCGGGCATTTTCCGATGAAAACTACCGTCATAATATCCCTCCTCGCTGTCGACGACGATGCGCGGGCATCGAGCACAGCCGTGTCCCACGACAACAAAGGGAGGGTTTTATTTTTCGGTTCATTCTCGTCATTCTAAAGTTCATTTTTGAAAAAATGGAAGAAAATGAAAGCTGAAAATGAAGCAAAACATGGCTACTGTAACAACCCTAAAGGCGATGAAAGGATTCAGGATGACTTTCGAGCCGTTGTTTTGAATTAAAGTTCTCCTACTTTATGGCTAGATAATAACTTCTCCGGGATGATTCTAGTACTAAATATATCGTATCGGAATCAGACGGACAATCACGAGTTGAGGGTCACAGGTTATGTGGTTGTGTTTCACAGGCCCGGAGGGTGAACCCATCAGCGATAAGAGCCGTTGGCTCAAGGCCTGAGGTTGAAGCTGGCTTTTACCGCGTTATAATAGTCCCTCGATATACAAATTCGGAAACGGTCTATTCCGATAATGACGTAACAATCGGTGGAGTAATACATTTGGGCCGATCACTTTAAATATATCTTTCAATGTTTGCAACTCTATAGACTGCCCTCAAGGGCTCTGACTTTACTCACTTTCTTTTTGTTTTTATAGATGACTTTGGGAGCACCCTGCTCAACGGAGATACTCAAAGGCCAGATCTTCCTCGGCAAGTAAGCCATGCTAACCCATTTCAGAGACAAGCGCTCACTAATTCTTATCTAAGTCTGTCCGCGGCCCTGTGCCTCGAGTTACGAAAGAAACTTGGGATAACCCATGTTGTCTCTTTATGTCCAGAATACCCGTCGACTGGCCCAAACCACCTCACAATTGCTGTCGATGACTCGGAGTACGAGAACTTGTTGATACATTTACCAGAGGTGTGCCACTTCATACAGCAGGCGCTCGACGAGGGAGGCAGTGTGCTGGTCCATTGTGTCATGGGAATCTCGAGGAGCCCAACTGTTGTAGCTGCATATTGTGAGATCCTCGGCAACTTGCTAAAGTTTGCTCACCTAACTGGCTTGATGTAGTGATGAAGACGAGAAAAATGTGCCGATCTTCTGCCTTAGCTTTCATCAAAGAACGTACGTCAATGAGGTACAATTTTTTTGGCTTTCACTAACTGCTCATCACAGGGAGACCACAAATTCATCCTAATTACGGTTTCATCAAGCAGCTGGAAGTATTCGCCGACTGCAACTATGAACCCTCTCCCTCACAAGTGGCATACACCAAATGGAAACGTCATCAGAGGTGCAATGTCACACAATATCTCAATTCCATGATCGACACTACGGAAATAATTCATGACCAGCTCCTCCTCAACAGGTCCGCCCTGTCATCCCTTTCCGTGACCTGACTAATTCTTGTCTTAATCCCTCTCTTGTTTCTAACAGCGACTTTCCTGAGGATCCCTCACAGGCTGAGGCGCTTCTACTCGACCTCGGTATCACCCACCTCCTTTCCCTTTCCCCTGTGCGGATCTCTGTATCAGCCGCCGCCGCCGCCCTTCCATCTCCATCGACCACTCATCACCATATATACCTACCCGAGCGTAAGGACGCTCTCCTCACTGCACTCCCTGATGCATGCGAGTTTATTCGCAAGGCGACAGAAAACAGTGGACGGGTGCTTGTACATTGTCTCTCGGAGAGTAGGGCATGTATCGTCGTCTGTGCTTATAGTGCGTCATTTTCTTCTCTCATCATGTTCACTTCTCCCTGACTAACCCCATGAATGACATACAGTGATGTCCTCGTGGAAGATATCCTCGAGCGACGTATACAAGGTTCTACAGGATGGTAAGTAGCTTACCGGGGCCCCTTGCCCATTTCGCATTGGTCCGTCCGTTTCATGCGGTCAAGCGAATCCTACGCTTTCTCCATCCCTTTTACTTAACCATCTCGTTCTTAGCACTTCCCTTGTTCAACCCAACACGCACATTCTCACAACATCTTGAGCTCTTTGAATCATGCAACTACTCTTCGACGGCGACGCACCCACTCGTGCAGGCTTGGCGCGCTGAGGAGGATGTATGCGGGCAGGTACATGTACCTTGGAGGAATGCAAGTAGCAGCGGTGGGAGTGAGGGTGGTAGGAGACATGGATGGACCGGAGATGCGGGTGGGTCAGGTGTGAGTGTTGATATGGGTGTGGCGGCAGCACGGGCGCTGTGTGATACGGGGTTGGATGTGACGGCGTTTGGGGATGCGCTGGCCTGGATTCAAATGCATGCGAGTGCAAGTGCAAGTGGGAGGGGGTAGGTGGTTGGCCTTTCACCTGGCCATAGGTAGACTTCTCTTAGAGACCAGAGTTCTTTTCTAGTGTGCAGAATGGGAGGAGAATTTTTCAAACCCCCGGTGCCATTGATAAATTTCGAGTTCTCAGTATTGAGAACTTGGTCTTATTCCAATGAGCCGTAAAAAAACGCTGACGGCCCGTCAGGACCCAGTGCTCGGAGATTGAACAGTGCATAGCTTTCGGGCTTCTCCATAGGCTTCGCCCGAACTGTACAGCTCTTGATTTCCATCGCTTCACCAGAATTGTACATTGAGCGCAATCATTGGATCAATTAGCTATTTTATTTTTATTTTTCATTTTTCATTTTTAGTGTCATTTTTGCGACCTCTCAGGGCATGCCCTATAGTCTTTACATTTTAGAGTATCTACAGAAGCCCCCAGCATCTTAACCTCACTCCAGTCCTTGCACCTCAGACAGCATGCCCTAGGCAATTGCTCCACTTGAGACCTGATTCATTAAACCATTTAGGACTGTGGGTCTGCCTTCGACCTTCATTCTTTCATCTTGTGTGACTGCACTTTGGTGGATTTATATAACTGTTAAGTGCCTGGCCATCTACTGGCGGGTGGACAGTGGAGACTTGGATGTCAATTGATGCCAGTTGCATTTGGACATGTGCTTCATGATATGTATCATGGTTGCAGTGGCATAGCTGCACAGCAGTAGTGCTTACCTTGTCACATAGGTAAGCTACACTGTACTGAATAATATGGTCTATAGAACGTGTACAATTGTACCGAATGATACGGGTTTGTGGAAGTCCATAGAACACTCTCATAATAAGTGTAACTTGTACTACTATCAAATAGATACAGTTTTGGTATTCTGGCTTCTTATATACTATGGGGAATGTTAATGGCCAAATCAATCACCTATGAGATAGCGTTGAACACAATAAATGGCAACAACGTCGGCACCGGCAATGGCAACAGTAGCGGCATAAAATATGGCATCGGCATTAGACACCCCATAGTATGGGCTAAGGAGTTTCGTAGGTGAAGGCATCATAAATTCCTCATGTACCTATAATTGATTTATTGTACACATGGCACTGGCACTGGGATAACAATCATGCCAAAAATGTTCAGTGTACCAAAAGCACCAACAATTATTACTACATGTTTATTATGTATACAATGCAAAGGGAATAAATGAGTGTCATGTGTCCTCCATAGTGTCCATATCATCATCAGAGCCCGACAACCAACTGCCATCAACATAACTAAAGTCTGCATGAGTGTAGACGGGCACTGGCAGCGTGATGTGGGTTGGGGAGGGATGTTCTATCTGGGAGGTGCTTGGGGATTTATCACTAAAACTGTGTTCCAAGTCAGAATTTGCACTGGCATCATTGGCATTGGCATCAACATCGGATTCACCCACAGATCCAGTGGAATCTGCCTCTGATGATGAAAAAAAAACCTCTGCTGCATCAGATGTGGTGGCAAAGGCTGAAGGGGGATTAGAATGTCCAGATGAAGAGGTAGTAAAGTCATCAAAGTAGATGGCAGTGGCATCAAAGCTAGTTAGGGAACCCATACCAGCGAGGACAGGCTTGGCATCGGCAGTAAAACCCATACCAGCGGATGATAAATCACAATCAAATGCCATGGCTGCCTGAAAGGCAGTATAACCAGCATCATTAGCAACATCATCTTGACCTAGCCACTGCATGAGTATGTTGCCATGCGAATTGGCAGCGGGGACAGGATCAGCATCGGTTGTAGAACCAGCACTGGCAGATGATGAATCAGAATCAAATGTTATCACTGCCTCAAAGACAGTATGCAGATCAGCATCATTCACTACATCATCAGGAACAGGGACAGAATTGGGAACAGGAACAGGGGCGGCATCGGGGGTGGCATGGGAGGCAGTGGCAGCGGGAACAGAAAGAACAGGAGCAGTTCCAGCATTGGATACATTGGAATCATCATCTGAAAAATAAAGCCCTGCATCATGAGCAGTTACTGTGGGTGGTCGACTGTAGGAAGAAACTGTTGGGAGACTTGGGGTTTCTGACCACTCCTTGTTTTGTGGTGGGCCATTGGGGAGGGACGCTATGTACCCAGAATGCTGTGCCTTTTCCTTGCCCTTCTTCTGATTGATTGCCAACACCTCATTCTCCATAATATCAATGCCCCAGGTCCAGTTGTAGAAGGTAGGGTGAAGGGCCTTCAGGTGCTTAAGTTCAGCCTGTGCATGTGCAGATACCCATTCCATTTCTGCTTGCTTTACCTGTCTCCCAGCGGGTCCATGGATATTTTTTGATGCCGATGATGATGCCATGGCTGGTGCCAGTGCCAGTGTTAACTTACTTGGTTCGGACTGAATCTCCTTGAGCAGGGCAAGCTCATGGAGATGATGAAATCCTGCCACTTTCCTCAAATTTGCATTCATTTCAGCATCCGCTGCTGATTCACAGGCACTTAGGAAGCCATGCATCACATGTGCTTCATCAAACATATCGTGTATGAGAGTGCTGATAGGTCCACTGCATGCTATAAGCTCTGGAGAAGCTTTCCACTTGTATCGACACATTATGACATGCACTCCGAATCACTACGAATGCCATGAAATCAACCTCGAATCCTTTTTGAACTATTTCGCACTATTTTGGATGACTTCAAACTATTTCATGACACTAAATGAATGACTTCGGCTGCCATATAGCTGTCTTAAAACACTTTCGATGCATGCTGCACATCTGGAACAAGCCAATTCACTGCATACCGAGTACTACCAGACACAAGAAGGGATTACAAGAGACTTAGAATACGATAAGTGCAGATTTTTGTTTCATTGATATATTAAAGCAATAGAACAAGAACTCTTACTATACTTGGACAATGCACATTTCACTTATTATCATCTTTCATTTTGTTTCATGTTTTACAATACCTTTATTTGCTGTGCACATTTCCTCATGTTCTACAATTGTTATTATTTCCTTTTTAGTACTATTCCTTCAAATTGTATATAGACTTGTATTAGTTAGAATAATGAATAAGCAAGCAACAGGGAACAGCACAAGTTACCCTCTCATTTATCATCAGATTTAAGAGTCTTTCTCTTGAGTCATATCTTTGCATCGTATCTCTAAGTTCTGTGAAATATCACAAACTTCTTTGAAACTATCATATTCACTCTTCATTTTATCACCCATGGCCTATCGCCATTTGACAAACACCTCACATTCATTAAACTCGTTCCTCAATATAACTCAAACCTTTTCGAACTTCTTCAAACTATTTTGCACATCTTTGAATCTACTTCGAACTCTTTCACACATTTTCGAACCTCTTTCGAACTCTTTCAAACAACTTTGTACACTCTTACAGATTATTTGAACCATCACATATTATTTTGCGTCGCTAAACACATCATATTGGTCTCAGTGGTGATATTTAGCACCAACTTGCACCCTTCCTCTGACTCGTGTTATACCATCCGAAGCCATTTAGTAGGTTTTGTTTGGGTTTCTGGGTTGAGTATCATCATTTTGGAGCCCACTGCAAGGGGTTTCTAGATCATTTCATTGTTGAACCTCCACTCTTTCCACTACTCATTTTACCATTAAGGGGGCTCAATGATCTCAACTTTGCATTGAACTCGTATTGCCTCCAATCCTCCTGAACAACCAGGAGATCTCGATATAGCATCTCGCCCCTCAAAAATATTATTTCGCACTCTTTCACCCTTTGTGCTTATGACATCACTACTATCTTCAACTTCAAAACATACAAAACACAACACCACACAAATTTCGACCTCGCGACCTTCAAAATCTACCTCAAACATGTCGACATTCTTTATGCCAGCTCCCAGTTATTCAACATTTCTGAAATTCAATTCAAAATGACCTAAAGAACTTCAACTTGGCCGCTGGGAGCATCCTGCTCTCACTGGCTATTGACAGGTGTAGGGACTGTCATAGGGATAGAGACCCATTGCTGATAGTGATCAATGCATTCGTCCAGGGTGTCAATGCCAAATATTCTGCCAGGTGCCAGTTCTGCCTTGTGATGCCACCAATCACATGCATATGACTCCACAAGATGACTAGGACTGTCACTGGCAACACCATCATCCAACAAGGCCAAGAGAGATGGATGGAATCCCAGGGGTGGTAGGTGGTCCAAATTCACATCGGCAAGACTGTTGGCCAAGGACCGAAGAAGGATTGGCACATCTATCATAAGGCCAATTGAGGTGCCGATGCCGATCCAAGACATAACATACATCTGTCATACATCTCAGTGATGAATACTTACTTAATTTAGGAAAGGTCTCAACATACAACTTCAGCATAGAGAATTCTTTGCATCCAACTTTGTTTTACAAAGTTTGCCTGGTCAACCTCCAACAAAACCTGGCGAAATCGGGACTCCGTGTTCCAAATGATTTCTTGTGCATGCCTTTGGAGTTGCACTTTTGGGCCCAATTGCAAAGACAAAGGGCTGTAGACTGAGAGACTTTTGTTCAACATAGTTTTACTGATCTTGGTTGGTTATCAAAATAATCATATTTACATCATGGTTACATAATCATCGGTCACAAAGGGGAGATATAATTGGCATTTGTTGATCTGAATGCTTTGTCAGCCCTGAACGCTAATTCATATCATGAAGCATGTTGATGATTAGCATAAGCAAGCGGACCAGGAAGGGTATTGTTGGACTCTGAGGCTGACTGCCACCATTGGCTGTGATGGATGAAATACTGCACAGTCCATTGCATTTTATATGTGATGAGTAGAAACTCCTCCCTCCATTTCTCTGAGCCTGTGAATAAAGCCAATGTACCCATCTGACTATAAAAAACATAAGCACCATGAATACAAATGACCACCCAAAACATTTACATTCCCAGAATTGACCAATGTCAGCATCGGCATCGGCCATAGCCATGGCCCCACTCTTGGAATCGGCACTGATGCTGACCCCAATCGTGCATTTCACATGTGACTTCCATTGGCTAACTGGGACAGTTAGGATTTCAGTAAGGGGGAGGATGATAGGTCCACTGCACGCTCTAAGGTCTGGAAAAAGTTTCCAATCATATTGACACACTACTACAGACCCTCTGAACCACTATGAACACTACGAAATTGACTTTGAACGTTTTCAAATTATTTTGCATATTTTGGATGACTTTGAATGACTTTGAATGACTTTGAATGATTTTGCGACACTTTGAACAACTTTGTACTACTTCAAATAACATCGGCCGCACTGTTGGCTAAGACACCAGTACGAAAGGAATTATACCAAATCCAGGACAGATGAACAGAGGTGGAGCCAGCTACATTTGGATTCAAAATAGCTGTGCTGGCATCAAGGTCACCCTTGGTTAACCACTGAAACATACTCAATGTGTCAGCATCACAATCCAGTGCCAACAATCAGCTATGGCAATGGTTATACATCCAAGCATGCAAGCTAATTTTGTTAACCAACTCGTGGACAATAGCTTGTGACCGGGTGCAAACTCCCTTTTGCGGCACTGCTCGGATGATGTGTGAATATTGAAATGATTTTTCAGCAATGAGCTCCTGCAGCTGGTGCAGCAGTCAGCTTGCCTGGCACTTCTAGAGCTTAATCTCTGCCTCGGCCAGGTGGCCATGACGAAGGAGGTATACTTGTTGCTCCTTCACTAAAATAGTAGATGTTGCAGGAAGTTTTGATGGGCCAGCTGCTGATGCCAGTGCCAGTGCCAATGCTGTGTCATCATCAAGTTCACCTGGGGTATCAAATTTGCCTTCATTATCATGGTTGATCCATGATGAAGCAATGTCATGATCAGCTATGTCAACAGCATTCTGTAACTTGGTTAAGGTTACCATGTGGGATGTCAGAGCTTCTCTTTCCCATTCAACAGCCTGCATGTCAAACATGTGAGGTGATTTACCCAGTTGATGAACTTTGTCTCGCAATTCAATCCTGGTTATGATAAATGGTAGGTTGTTATCTGGGGTAGGCAGTGGAACTCACTGCATTTGTTGATAAAGAATAGCGAAATCAATCCACTCCTCAACTGCAGATTGAACCGGTGCCACTCCCGAAGATGAGGCCATGCCTGATCTAGATCCTGATCCTGCTGCTGCTTCTGATGTTTGAGTGGCATACATGTCCATTACATTGATATCTGTAAGTCTTTGGATTTCTGCTGAGATTACTTCATCCTCCCATCATTCAATTGCTTGCTGGCCGAATGCTGCCATTAGTTCAGCATGGTATAGGCCAAGTTGTGTGGAGTTCTCAAGTGCTTCCCAAGCTTTTGAGCATAGTGTGACTGTTATGCTGAGCATTTTCTTGTGATTTGAATTGGTAGCATAATCATCAAGCATTTCTGCCCGATGTGGCAAGGTCGCTGTTCTGACTGTCAGGAAGATAGAATTCAGTGATGCCCACAGAGACTCAAGTATTTCTCCTGCTACGATGCCAGACCCTGGGATGAAAGATGGAGCATAGCGAAAAAAACATTCATCTTTGTGGCCATGAACATGTAAAAGCCCAATTGCCTGGTCAATCATCAAGCCAGCTGGAAGATGGGCACCAATATGTTTCTGAAGGTAGATAATGTACTGGCAGACAATGTCATAAATGAGCATGACTCCCTGTTGAGGGTCAACTTTAGTGATCTTCAGTGCTTGAAGAAAAGCAAAGTCGATATTTTTCTGCTGTTCTCCATGAAACAGGTCTACCAATGCATTGGGAACATAACATCCATGCTGTGTGCATGCAATGGCTGTGCATCCAGTCCTGTCACATGCCTTGGATGCCAGAAAAGCATTTACAATAGCAAGGAATTTATTTTCACAAGGGGCCTTCTAAAAGTTGGGATAGAAATCAGATCGGCATTGGGACAGGGAGTGGGAATGGCAATGGCTGCCATCAAGGGAAGGTACCTACCATTAATCATTCTATGGCGCTTGGAGAAAGCAATGAAAATTTAGCCTGATTTGGGGCCATCCCACCTCCATCCCATAGCCATATATCAGTTTCGGAGTTTTTCTGCTGGACATGATCAGCTTTGAAATTGCCATTGGCCATGAATATGCATTTAAAAACAAATCTGAATTGCAAAGTGTCATTTTCTATGCCACTGCAGAGTCATTCTGTCACCCACCAGTTCACATCATCTTTCCAATTTTCTGGTATGTTAATGCCTACTTGAGGACAGGCTGGGCAGAAATTAGGAAGGGTTCCTGGTTCAGGATTCAAAGAATTTTTTTGATTGTGTCCATACCCTGCCCACTTCAATCTTTTCATCCAATGCCATAAGCAGGACATGTGCCGAAGCTCATGGTAGAGATTGACCACTTCGGCAGGCCACATTGGCGATGTTATATGCTGAATCAGCTGGTAAAACCGATAGGCTGAGGCCTTTAACTCAAGATTACAGAGCCGAAAATAGTCTAAGACCTGCACAGTGAACAGAGTCCATATGTTGGTATAGCTTGTGGATAGTAAGTTGCTGGCTACCAGGTCCAAAAAAATTTGGTGTTCCCCCTGACACTGGCAGGTAACCATCGCTATGTGATGTATTCCATTTGTATGGATCACACAAATATAACTGTTATTCAAGGCATTGGTAGTGGGAACAGCATCGGGATGGGGAATGGCAGCAGCAGAACAAGCAGGGTCGGCAATAAAAATGGCATTGGCAGTGAGGTTTATGGTAGGCAAATATGGCTGAAATCCATGGATGTCTTCATTGGCTTGTTGAACTTCAGATTCATCATTGCCATCAAAGAAGTCTTTAAAACCATGCTCAGCATGAACATTACCATTCCCTTGACTCCAAAGGGAATCAAGGTGATCCAAAAAGGCTGAGTCAGCAGCAGTTTCATCATCCAGGAAGGCAGAGTTGACAGCATTTTCACTTTCCCACTCATGATATGGCTTTGATGCTGAGTGAGGCGAAGTGGGCCATTGCTGCTGCTGCTGCTGGTCATCGGCCTGGTCTGTTTCTGACTCTTGCTCTGCTTGATCCTTTATATATTTGAATGACTCCAGATATTGCATTTGAAAGTCCAGAGCTTGACAAATGGGATGATCGGTGTTGTGCTGGACTAAAATGTATGTGCTGACCTCCCATAGTTCTGCCCAGTGGAAGTGCATGCTGGTCCAGCATTCAATGTGATGGAAAGGATTTTGCCTGTGAGTTACTCACATGCATGTGCAGCAAAGCGTGGTTCCCAGTAAACAATTGACACATCACCAAATAGCCTATTTATTCAATGCACAGTGGTTGCAAACTTGTTTGTTGACTGACCATGCCTGCTGAGTGAGGAACACTTGCAGCAATTCATCTATTCATCCCAGAAACTCCAGTATATAGTCTTGCTGTCACTATTATTTGTTGATGAGCATTGCTCTGTAAACAATCAGTGTCAGAAACTAACCTTGCCGATGCAGGGCCAGCTCAGCTCAGCAGCCACCTCAGGTTCTTCCATGTCCCATTCTGGAACAGCACTGGGATAATCCTGTATAACAGAAATAGATTGAATGGGTTCCTGTTCCTCTATGTCCCTCAGTGGGACCATGACTCGCTGTCTTTTTGGTCCAGCTTTCATCATTACCTCAACTTCTACATGTGTAACAGTATCCACTGTAGCATCATCATTCTCCCACAGGGAGGGATTCTTCTTTGATCTTCTCTTGCGCTTGACAGGAACATATTCTAGGTCCATGGTAATTGGAGGTGAACCAAACCAATGGCCTTATTGTACTATCGGCCTCATGGTACTATCAACCTCATGTGATCCTCATGTTATCCTCATGTAATTCCCTCATGCTGATGACATATTCTATGTCAATCAGAAGAACAATTCTTCCTTTACATTAATTCCCTCCAATGCCACCTGGGCTATCAGAGAGTCTGCAGTTGAGAAAGTACTGCAAGGGAGGCAGATATACGGATGAAGAGTGGAGGATCATAGAGCCATATAAAGTTTCTTTCCAATTGCAGCAATCAAAAGCCGGCTGATTGCAAATACTCAAGACTGACATCCTCCCAGCAATGTTCAACTATTGGGCAGCAATTGACAAGGTCCCTGTGGATCAGGAGGAGAGTTGCCTTTGTGCCAAGGTAAACTCACAAGGATGTGAAGGTTGTACTATTGATCACATTGCCAGGAACTAACAACCTGGCTTTCCAACAACTGGTGAATGACTCAAGGACTCTCATGGAAATTGAACCACTTCAAGGTCAAGTGGTTGGAAGTCATTCGGAGCTTGTACTGCTGATGATACTCAACCTGGAAACCCAAACAAAACTTACTAAATGGCTTCAGATGGTATAACATGAGTCAGAGGAAGGGTGCGAGTTGGTACTAAATATCACCGCTGAGACCAAAACGTAATGTTTAGTAGTGCAAAATGGTGAATCGTGTTGCAAATAGTCTGTATAGGCATATGAAGGTGTTTGAAAGAGTTTGAAAGAGGTTCGAATATGTGCGAAGGGGTTTGAAAAAGATTCAAAAAGGTTCAAAGTTGTGCAAAGTAGTCCGAATAAGTTTGAATAAGTTCAAAAATGTTCGAGGTGTACTGAAGAGTGTATTTAATGAATGTGAAGTGTTTGTCAAAAGGTGATAGGCGATGGGCGATAAAATGTGGAGCAAATATGATAATTTCGAAGAAGTTTATGATATTTCGCAGAACTTAGAGATATGACCCGAAGATATGACTCAAGAGATCGGCTCTTAAATCTGATGATATGTGAGAGGGCAACTTGTGCTATTCCCTGTTTCTTGTATTGTCCATTCTAACTAACTAATACAAGTCTATATACAAAATGAAGAGATAGTACTAAAAAGGAAATAAGAACATGTGTAAAACATGAGGTAAATATATCAAACAATGAGGACTTGTAGATCATGAAACAAATGAGAAATAATAATGATGAAATATATAGTGTTCCCATATAGTAAAAGTATATCAATGAAACACAAAAATGCACTTATCGCATTCTAACTCTCTTGTACTCTCTCCTCGTGTCTGGTAGTGCTTGATATGCAATGGAATAACTTGTTCTGGATATGCAGCATGTATCGAAAGTGTTTTAAAACAACTATACAGTGGCCAATGTCATTTGAAATGCTGCGAAGTTGTTTTGAAGTGTCGTGAAATAGTTCGAAGTCATCTGAAGTCATCCAAAATAGTGCGAAATAGTGCGAAAATGGTTCAAAGTCAATTTCATGGCATTCATAGTTGTTTGGAGTGCATGTAGTAATGTGTTGATATGAGTTAAATCCCTCTACAGACCTTAAAGCACATATTGAACCTATCACCGTGACCAAGTTATGCAAGAGATCACGAACATGTTAGATGTTGAGGATGCCACCATGAGTACACCAGGAATGAATGCCAGCTATCAAGAATGTTTATGACCAGATGACTACAGAGGAGAAGTTAGGCATGCATGATGAGGGGGATAAGATAATGCATCAAGGTTATCCTGAAGAGACGAAGCGAAGGTGAGTAGTTGCTGATGTCGATGCTGCCCCCGATGCCTATGCTGGTCTTTACAGTCTCGCTGCAAAGTACCTGCATGAGCATGTGCAGGAGAATGCTCAGCAACAATGGCTAGAAATGGGGGAATTGTTGGTAACCATGACAGCCTATATGCATTCTAAAGGTTTGCTGGTCGTTGATGTGTGAGTCCCTGAAGTAATGTTGGCTGATGCCGATGCCGATGCTGATTCTGATGCTGATGCTGTTTGCAGTCATGACCATATGGCCAATCTGATAGCCACCCCTGCACAATCATTTCTAGACATGTATCCCAGTATACTAACTGAACTGAAGCGAAACTTCATGACTTATATGAAGGCTTTACTCACACCAGACATTACATCAACAGCAACAGCCATGCAACACAAAGAAAAGCTAAGCAGGTTACCGAAGACTAATGATGGCTTCCCGATCCTTCTGACACCATGGAATGCCTCACTGTATACCAAAAAGGAGTTGAAAGTAATGTTTACCTTATATGTTGGGCAGCATTATGGTACATCAACTTGAAGCTCCTAGTCCAGAAACAATTACTTATCTCTATGCAGTACTAGCCAATAATTGTCATAATCGCCATATCCCATTTAAAGCAATTGCTGATCAGACTTCTTTATACATTAGTCCTGAATATCTCCCAGCCTGGTTCAAATTCACTGACCTAAGGAACATGCACAAGAGTACCACAGAAGACTTCTTTAACCACATTTCACAGCGGCAAATGGTACAGGGGCCTGAAAGAGCCTTCAGGTTCAAGGGAATCAAAGTGGATAATGGGACTGTGGCTCCCACACACTATCTGGGGAATTTGAATCCCTCTCCACCTTCCCGACATAAACCAAGATGCAGGAGTCAAAGGAATGCCAATGCCATGACCAATGCCAAATCAGTGACTGGCACCGGTCACCAACCCACTGCTGAGTCTCATGCCAAAGCCCAAGCCCAAACAAAATCGAGATGATGCAAAGGGAAATCTAAGGGAAAGCAACCCCATCAACAATCAATCACAGCACAGCCATCCACCTCTGAACCCGATGCCACTGCTGATCATGGCCCTATGACCAGCCACCAACCTGATGCCAATGCCCAAAACCATGATCGCAATACAGCAACACAGTCATCCTATGTGCAAGTCCATCAGGCTACAATGGATATGCTCTACACAGCTGGTATCACTCGTCTCCAGCCAATTAATGGTCCCAGTGATGGTAAACCAGAGTATCTCATTCCTCATCAGATTTACATGAGGTACATGTACATCACATGCCCATCCATTCAGAAGGACACTGTGAATGAACTCCCATGCCCGATTGATCCATCTCTGTTAGGAGGAAACACCACTCCACATCAAGAGCAGGTACCGCATCCTAAACCTCAACGACTTGTTGGAGGAAAGTAGACTGAGGATCCTATTGCAAGGGCGAAGGCAAGGGCACTAATTGCTTTAGGTATGCCATCGGCAATGGCCACAGTGACCTCAGCAACAACCCAAGTAGCCTCAGCCCAAGTAGAAATGGCAACGACTCAAGTAGCATCAGCAACAGCCCAAGTAGCACTGGCAATGGCCCAAGTAGCACCGGCAATGGCCCAAGTAGAACTGGCAATGGCCACAGTGACCTCAGCAATGACCCAAGTAGCCTCAGCCCAAGTAGAAATGGCAACAACTCAAGTAGCATTGGCAATGGCCCAAGTAGCACTGGCAATGGTCCAAGTAGGAACTGCCAAAGCTGAGTCGGCAATGGCCGCAATTGATTAGACCCAGAACACATTGCAACATATGACACCACCATCATCTCAAAGCACTGAGCTGCCTTACATTCCTGTGGCTTCAGCACTTGCTCGACAGATCTGAAGGACAGCTGATGACCTTGCACAGGAGGAAGCTATCTCAAACCAAACTGTTGGGAGAAGACCAAGAATTAAAAGAGTCAAATTTGCAAGATAATAGATTACTATGAATGTCCAATGATGTATATATTCAAGTCCAATTTTTTTACATATATAAAGAAAAGAAATGTCTATTCCTTTCTCCCTCGCTTGGCAGCACCTCTGTCCTCAGATGTTCCCACTCTTTTCTTTAGATTCAGCTGAGGGGTGGGACCTCTGGAAAGTAGTCCAGCTGGACCAGGTGTAAGATCATGAGGGGATCAGTGCAACTGTGCTGGGGAAGGGAAGGGGTGGGGCGAGGTTGACAACTGTGGTTGAGGTGGGGGGGTCATACTTAGGATTACTGATGGACCCAGTGATAGCAGTCATGGGGATCTGTGGACCTGTGTACAAGGAGGGGAGGGATGGGGCAAGGCAATGCTGGTGACTGGCGAGGCCAGTGTGGCCGCAGTAACTGCCATTGCCATTGCTGTTGCTGGCATGGCTGTGGCAGCCTCAGGGAATGAAGTAGAGATGATGAGGGGAGGGAGTGGAGGGGCTACTGTCATGCACTTCCCCATTTCTTGTGAGTCCTGGGGCGTGGCAGGAATGATTTGGATTCCGGGCATGTCCACAACCATGTCTTCCGCATTGGCATGTTTGGGGCCAAGTCCTCCCTCCTCGAGTATGGCTGATTCTGCCTCAATCTGCTTCTGTCCCTCCTCAATATTCTCGTTCACCATCTCTGAGTTCACTTCCTCCTTTGATTCCATGCCCTCCATTTCCCTGGCCTCCCCATCAGCATTGGCATTGGCCTCGGCCTTGGTGTTGATGATGGGTGGTATGGCCTCTTGATCCTTGACATCTTGGCACTTTGCTCCCTCCTCGACATCCTGGCACTTTGCTCCCTCCTCGACAACGCTGATTTCACCAATTGATTCCATACCCTCCATCAATCTGGCATCGGTATCGGCATCAGCCTCAGAATTGGCCATGGGTTCAATGGTCTTGCCCCTGACCAATTCCCTCTCGACATGAGTTACCCACTCAGAGTTCTGGCCGTTGTACAGGATGATGCCTTGTGCACCACCCTGCAACCCAAGGTACTCTTTGAGGTCTGCTATCCTCCTCATCAGCAAGGCAACCCTGTCCCACAGTTCTTGTAATCCTCGTAAGGGTTCTTGGACTCCAGCTTCAATCCATTGCCCTTGCTCAACTAGTAAAGCCTCAAAGTTTTGTTCAACTTGTTCAATGCATGCTTCGAAGCTTTATTCAAGTTAATCCAGATGGTCAGCCAGTCTTGCATAGCAGTCGGCAGTGGGACTGCGAGTGGGGAAGGCCACAGAAGCATGAGCAGGAATGGGCCAGGGAGTGGGAATGGCAGCAGGCATGGGCGACATCTGCCTGGCATCTGCATCAACCATATCGATGTCATCATCCATAGCTATTGGTATACATGTTAGTTAGAGGTTTTCGAGCATTATATGAATGAACTCACCTTTCCCTTTTCCCTTTTCCCTTTGAGTGAAGCACTGAGGTAATTTCTTGCCACTCTCTTCACTGGAATATTGTGTCCTCTTCATTTTTCTTCTCGCTGCTCTTTTTTTTGCCCTCTTTCTCAGCCCTTGATGCTCATCCTCTGGATCACATCAAACCTTGCCTTTCCCACAGTGGTAGCATGCCATTTTCTCATTCACCTGTTCCCAACACTCACACCTAAGCCTGACACATTGTGCACATGGCATCTCTCTGAGATTCGCTCACCAGAGTGATCCTCATGCCCTACTTGTCCTACTTCTGTTGTCTCACTTCTGCTTCATCCTGCGATCAGCAGTGGCATCGCTCTCTTCTATCTCATCTTCTCCACTATTGGCATCCTCAGCTGCTTCTTCATTTTGGAATTCATCGTCCAGTGGACTACTACTCTCCATCACTTGTGGCTTGGGTGTCACTGTGATGGCTGGCACCTTCAGTTGCGAGTGGTGCTGTGCTCGGGCTGGATGTCTGGATCCAGATGCTGCTGGTTGGGCCAGCACGATGGGTGCTGGTGGTGGTGGGGGTTGTGCCAGTGCTACTGTTGGTGCCATTGCTGGTGCTGCTCCTAAAGTCATTTCTGGTGCTGGCCTCTGTTTCCTAATGAATATCATGCGCATTGCCAGTTCATCCATTCCTGCCTCTGCCATACTAGATGTTGGTGCCACTGCCGCTTTCGGTTTGACCACTGCTGCCATTCCCAAAAGCCTGTTGCTGCCATTCCTGATATGCCTGCCACTGCCATTCCTAGTATACCTGCCATTGCCATTGCCATTTTGGTTGCGCTTTTTTTTTTGTTGAAGCTTTTCATGGCCCTCTGTTGACCTTCAATGAATTCTTCATCCCCTGTCCTCTCCGAATTGTACCACACCACCACAAATCCCCATAAAAAGGATTCAGCCTAGAAGAGTTCCTGCATGTCAGCCAGGAGATTCTGCTTTTGCCAAGCAAATAATGTTTTCTGCAGGATGTTAGTATGGTTGGTTTCATATTACATATCTGCTCACAAGCACCACCTTTTTTTTCTTCATCACGGCCTTGATTTTTTTTTTTGTGAATTCCTTGGCGAATGGCTTGCTTGATCTGGCTGATGTGGCCGAGTTCACATGTAATGGTCATGATGGATGGAATGGCTGCGGGTATGGGTGTGGAGTCGGGCTGGATGGATGATGAAGATCAATGGATGTTGATAAGAAAAAAATCAACAATCACGCATTGTTGATTGATATGTAATGACTGATTGATCCTTGATTCACTGATTAAACTGCATTTGTTGATATCGTCCTGTTATCATCTGTTATCTATACCATGAGTGATCAGCAAAGCAACACTTATATTCCTGATGGATATGTTGCTATCCGAGGTGACAATGGGCAGCACTATCTTGTGCCCCCTTTTATGATTCCAGCTATGCAACAGGCAATGGAGGCATATTGCAAGAAGGTTGAATTTGATGTATACATGGCAGATGGGGGGGTAAGATTTTGTTTTTTTTTCAAGTGTCATTCTATCCTTGGGCTGATGCCATCTGTAGCCAGTGCCATGTTTTGGCTGATGCCATCCCTTGGCCGATGCCGTTTCTGGGCTCCTGCTGGCTTGTCTATCCATCCCTCTCACTGATGAATTTACAGTCTGGAAACATGAGAGATACACTATACTACATAGTGGCCTGGAACATGCTACAGGTACTTGCTGATTCAGTAAGTGCCATGTCCTCGTTTGCATGACTGTTAGTTAATGCTGTTGCAGACTTTAACAGACAGGGAGCTGTTGGGCTGCCATGCTGAAGTGAAAGCCCTGCAAAATAACCTTGGCACCTCTTACAAGGATGCCAGCCATCATCTCTACATGGCTGAGGTTGAGATGCTGGAACAGCAAGATATCATGTTATGCACATATGTGACTTTGAAGAAGAGGATGGAATGCGATATGAAATCATTCAAATGGAGATTGTCAAATATTCCACTCAGATCATTGTCCCATGATGAGAACATGGCCGATTCTGCCGATTCTCAGAATTAGTTTGTATCAACATTGTTATATTAAGGTAGAATGAACACTGTTGTTTAGTTGGTGTTATCCATATGCCCAATTCCATATGAAAGATATTCAATTACTACCACACATGTATGTTATTGCCACTGCCATTGCCACTGCCATTGCCATTGCCACTGCCATTGCCATTTACCATGTCCAACACTACCTCATAGGTCACTGATCTGGCCATTAACATTCCCCATAGTATATACGAAGCCAGAATACCAAAACTGTATCTATTTGATAGTAGTACAAGTTACACTTATTATGAGAGCATTCTATGGGCTTCCACGAACCCATATCATTCAGTACGATGTATATGTTCTATAGACCATATTATTCGGTACAGTGTAGCTTACCTATCTGACCTTGTTCACATAGGTAAGCTACACTGTATCAAATAATACATCCTATCAAACACATACAATGTATCGAGTGATACAGGTTCAGTGGATGCCATCGAACACTCTCATAGTATATATGTAGTAGTACCTACTATAGTGACTGATGAATGCACTATTACAATGCTTGCTGTACCACAGTAGCTATGCATTAAGAATGTAATATATGTAGACATCAGAAACTCATGAAATGAACAGGCATCAGCATCAGCATTAGGCAGAGCATCAGCACAGCAAGTCAGCATAAGTGCATCGGCATCAGAAAACAAGAGGTACAGGTGATATTTTTGGCTAAATCCAGAAATACAATGTATTCATCCTAGCTTAAAGAACAATGTCATCCTATCCTAGCTACACATGTAAAAAGAGCAAGGTAGGCTTATCATTGAGTAAAGCCACATCAGTAAGATTCAGCAAAGGGATCAGCCATGGTGTCATTGGCACTCTCATGGGATGATGGTATGACAGGAATTTTTGAGAACCTGCTTTCAAATGTTTTCAGATTAGACCTTATCCTTTCCTTCAAAGTTGCATATGTCTTCAATGTCATATCTTGTTGTTCCCTCTTCTCGACCTCAGCCATGTAGAGACAATGACTGGCATCCTTGTATGATGTGCCAAGCCCACTTTGTAGGGCCTTTACTTCAGCATGGCAGCTTAACAACTCCCTATCTGTCGACTTCTTCAACAGGATGAACTCATATAGCCACACAAATGAAGATGATAGCACTTACTGGATCAGCAGGTAGCATAAAATGATTTTGGGCCCCAAGGTAGCCTGGTTCATTGGCCATGTTTCCAGATGATGAGTGAGAGGATATACGGCATCAGCAAGAAGACACGGCATCAGCCAAGACACAGCAACCAATGATCGACATGGGTAACCCCAGGGTATTTTTGCAGGTACCTATATTCGTACCTGGACCAAACCCATACCCTCCTACAGGGGTATGGATAAGCATGGGTTAGCTGCAGGTTAGAGATAATACCCATACCCAGTGGGTGAGGGTCCAGGGTTGGGATGAATTTCTTCTACAGTATCTGTACAAGTTACTATACTACTCCCCAGTCATCATCTGACTATGTCTTGTCCTCCCTAGCATCTGGAAACAAAGCTGCTACAGATAAATCACCTAACTTCATGAATCCAGCCTTGCTCCATGCACCAAGACAAAGGAGTGCCCATGTTGACTGGGCTGAAAGCCACATTTGTGCTGTTCATCGGTGATCAGAGAGGAGTCAACTTCATTGTGCACCATTGTGGGGAGTTGGGGCAAGGCTGATTTTTTTTTTCCAAACTCTATATGTATATAAACTGTATAGTTCTGATGCACCACCACAGTAAATTTTCAATTGAAGGAAACCCGCCCCTGTGGGTATGGGTTTCATACTGCATGGGTATGGGTTTCATACTGCATGGGTATGGGTCTGGTTTGGGTTATCTTGGGCTGATCCTGACCCATACCTGCCAAACCCATACCCAGCAACCCAGTGGGTTTTCAGTACCCATGTCAATCACTAACAGCAATGGCAAAGCATCAGCACCAGCCAGAGGCATTGTCACTTTAAAATGAAGGAAAGCTTATCCTTCCATATGCATCCTGCACATTGAATTCCACCTTCTTGTGATAGGCCTCCATCTCCTGATGGGTGGCCAGAATCATAAGGTGAAGCACTAGATAGTGCTGCCCATCATCACTTTGGATAGCTATGTACATACCCATCAAAAATATCAGCTTGGCTTTTCTGCTGATTGCTCATTGTGGATGGATGGATGCATAACAGATGTAAGAACTTTATCTTATATCTTATGTGTTTAATCATTGCTAAGAAGATCTGATTTGACATACACAAACAAACAACTTCATCAAACACATGATGGTTGATCTTCATCAATTCATTTTTCTTATCAACATCCATCTGCCCCAACCCTGTAGCCATGCTGACTCATCATGAACATTACACCAAAACAGGTCCTCAGCCAAATCAGCAACATTGAGATTGCCATGCAGGATGGCCTTCATGGAGGAAATATCAAGGCCATGATGAAGGAACAGAAAGGTAAGTGATCAGCATGATTTCAGGACTCATACAACACTCACATAGTGTAGAAACAATTGTTCACTTAGCAAAAGGAAGTTCTCACAGAAGAAGTACAAAAGGTCTTTCATGCTGAAATGTTCTTGTGGGCATTCATTGTGGCATGGGCGAAGTCAGAGAAGACAGAAGACCAGAACTTTATTGAAGGTCAACTGAGGGCCATGAAAAGCTTTGATGAGAAAGATGGGGTCACAGCAATGGCAGTCATGGTAAGATTGGCAAAGGTGCAGGATAAGGTGAGAACAGCAGTGGCAATGACATTGAGAAAGCTATTAGCATCGGGAGTGGCAGTAGCATTGGCTACCACAGCAGCACCAGCATCGGCATTGGGGACAGCACTGGCACCCGCTTCAAGACTCATAGCAATTAGGCCATTGTCTGATGCATCTGCAGCAATACAACCTCCAAAACCATTGGGATTGAGACCTCCACTTTGAGCCCCATAATGATCATCACCAGTCATCACAGCTATGACCCCATCAGATAGTAGGAGGGTTTCAGAAATGGCAGAGAGCAGTAGTGGCAGTTCTAATGAGGATTTTGAAAGGGAAGGGGAAACAGAGGTGACAGACAGTGATGCCAATGCTGACATAGAATGGAAAAAGGACAACAGCAGCAAGGCTTGAGGAGTATGCCAGTGTGGCAGTCAAAGAACAACACCTTGCTCACAATGTGCCTGCCTTGGGCACAATTGCTATGAGCAAGTAAATGGCAAAATGGCATGCTATCATTATGACAAGAGCAAAGTTCACTGTGCCATACAGGATGGCAGTTGAGTAGCCAGAAAAAAGAAAGGAAAGGCAGCAGTGAGAAGAAAAGTGAAGAAGGTGGAGTCTTCCAGTGGAGAAGAATGATTCCCAATGTGGTTCTCTCAAAAAGAAAATGGAAAATCTAAGAGTGAGTTTTCTTTATCATTATTCATAAAACAACAGATACTTCTATATCTATAGCTATTCATAGTGATATTGACATGGCTAATCCTGATACCCACCCCACTCCCCCTCCCCCTCCCCCTGCTGTTCCCATGACGAGGATTCTTATGCCTCCCTTGAATCACATCTAGACAGAGTGGAGCAAGACATGTATGACCAAGCATGATGGATAGAAGGGATGATTATAGGACCCATGACCCAGATGTGGGACAGAGTCTGCATGCTTCAAATAGGATGGGTGACCTTAAATCATACCTTGGGTTACAGCAGGTGCACAGCCCATTGTCTTGTACAATGGTCTTGGGTATGAGGAGGTGCATCTTCTTCATAAGGGTCAAGGCAGGACAGAAGATGTGGACATGAGCAGTGGATGGAGGCCAGCAAAACTATTCCTGACAGCAGTACAAATGCTGATTATGAGGTCCAGATGTGGGAACCTGTGGAGTACATCAAGGACAACAGAATGGTCATGGCCAATGCATGATTACAGAGTAAGTCTGCCCCATCCACTGCTGATGCCGATGCCAAACACAGCAAGGACATTGCTGCTGCTGATGCCATACTCATCGAGGCCATGGCCAATATGCCTGGTGCTAATCCTCAGCATGGCAAGGCTGAGGCTGAGAGACTAGCCATGTCCAATGCATGTGGGCAGACCCTGGGAAGGCCAAAGAGGTTGAGGCCAAAGTATCCTTGCCTGCTGGTCCCAAAATACATATTGTTCCTGCCACACCACACAGCTCTTAAGAAGCAGCTGAACATCCCACATTGATGGCCTCTCCTCTTCTTGCTCCCCTTAATGTACCATCCCAAGCCAATACTGATTCTAGTGATGCAGCATCAGCATCTAACACCACTGATTCTCTGATACCCACTGCTCCTAAAACACAGCAGTCAGGCTCTCCCTCTCCTCCTGCACAGTTATGCTCTTTGCCACACCTATTATCACCTACTCTATCAAGTGCTCCATTTGGGTTGCATTCAAGAAGTACCACTCCTCAGCCAAACCCAAAGAAGAGAGTGGGAACTTCAAAAAATAGAGGCAAAATGAAATGAGGGAGAAAGAACTGAGTTGGACTTTTTGTTTACTTTAATAGACATGTATTGTAAATTTCTTCTGCAAATCTTACTGTTGTCATTCTTTGTCTTCTACTAGTGTTGCTGCAACCAGCTTGGGCTCTTTTTATAATTTGGAAATAGCTGGACACCATATACTCCAGCTGCTTAGTGTTGAGAGAGGACCCATCAATGTTTAATGTCATAAATCTATATAAATATTTTCAAAAGTTTATAGAATTTATTTAAGTTGTTATCGCCATCGACTTATCTTTCCTTAGTCAGCTTGAAAAAATGGGTCAATGGCAATAACAACTCCAATAAATTTCTGAAAATATTTATATAAATCCATGACCTTAAAAGTCAATGAGTCCTCTCTCAACACCAAGCAGCTGGAGCATATGGTGTCCAGCTATTTCCAAATTACAAAAAAGGCCCAAGCTGGTTGCAGCAACACTATCTTCTACTGAGACACATATAGTAAATTTACTGCTCAAAGTTGTATTCTTTTTACTCTCTGTCTTCTCCCACCAACCTGCATAGAGACAGCTTCTTGCTGAGCAGGGTCATCAGCTGTCCTGCAGGCACATCGGGCTGATGTCTGTCTCTGATTATTAATTTGAGATGATGGGGGGGTCATCTGTTGAAATGTATTCTTCACAGGTGGGGTCTGGCAATCACCAAATGATGCTACCACTGCCAATTGTATGTCTGCCAATTGCACTGTTGCCAAAGCTATGTCTGCCAATTACAGTGATGCTGATCCTACTTCTCCCAATCTTATGTCTGCCAATCCTTCCACTGCCAATCCTACTGCTGCTGATTGTATATCTGCTGCTGATTGTATATCTGCTGATTGCAACATTGTCTGCTGATCCTACCACTGCCAATCCTACCATGGCCAATCCTACCATTGCTGATCCTGATGCAAATCCAACTGTTGACAATCCTAATGCTGCTAATGCCTTCACCCTTGCCCTTGCAATAGGATCCTCTGTCCAAGTTCACCCAGACAGTTGGCGTGTTATGGGAAGTGTTACAGACAGGAATCAAATTCTTTTCTTTTGTCTCTATTGTCCTTGATGAGCGCATTCTCAAGCTATTGTTTCCTGACACAATACCTACATGACAGCGCCTATTTACTATTGTTCATACTTCACTATTGTTCTCATTTCTCTATTGTTCTTATTGTTCTCATTCACTATTGTTCTCATTTCTCTATTGTTCTTATTATTCTCCACACATGACTCACTTCATTTACTATCTCGTACATGTACTATATAAGCTGCAATACAACGACCAGTCAAGCTCAGCTTGACCTGGTCTTTTCTATGCTTCTAACAGCTTAACGATCTAAGTCTTTCTCAACCGTTGCTTATGAGCTTTGGCAAACTTTGGAACTCTTATTGAACATCGACGCTCATGAGCCTCGACTGACATTATGATTTAGGAGCTTCGACTCTAACAAAAGGTCAAGCTGATTGAACCTCTGCCGACTAACCTCAGTCTAGGCAGCACTTACTCTACGACACCATTCTTATGAGAACCACCTGACCTTACCCCACCCAACGAAGAAACATGGCAGCTCCATCCACTCCCACCATCCCCACCACACCTACCACCCTTAACCCTCATCCTGCTGAAATTAAGATGAGGGCTCCGACTGACTACACTGGGGATAGAGCGAAGACTATGCTCTTCCTCCTTGAGTGTGGGGCCTACGTCGACACAAATGCGACCACATTCCCGGACGATCGCCATAAGATCCTATTCATGCTTTCTTATATGAACGGAGGGACAGCAGGGCCTTAAAAGCAGGCCTACCTGGAAGAGAGATATATCGAATCGAAGCCCTGGGACACATTCCAGGAATTCATTGCAAAAGTACATGCAGCATTCTCACTGATTGACGACGTAGGAAATGCACGCACCCAACTCCGAGCGCTCTCGCAGGGAGCAAAAGGAGTAGACAAATACATCGCCCAGTTCAAAACACTGGCCTACCAAACCAAGATCAAAGAAGATGCCACGCTAATCGAATATTTCATAGACGGACTCAACAATCGAGTCCTGGACAAGGTATTCAGAATGGAGAACCTGCCTGACACCATCGAAGGATGGTATACTCATGCAGCGAGGGCGGAGGGACATCTGAGATGGGCGAAGGCAATAAAAGAAAGAACCTACAGTAAGGCGGGAGGAGGAGGAGGAACAGGAGGCTCCTCAAAAGACCTGAATGCCATGGACATCGATGCGACATGCCTCTCTTACACAGAGAGGCTCAAACATATGAAGAAAGGGAAGTGCTTTATTTGTCATAAAACAGGACATAGGGCAAGTGATCACAGAGGAGGGAAGGAACCACCTGTGAAGGAAGAAAAGAAAGAGACGAAGAAGACACCTCGCGACCACTATACAAAGATCCGCGCCCTCATCAACGAGTTAGAAGAGAAGGAGAAAGAAGAGGTGCTGGATCTTATGGTAGAGAAGGGTTTTTAAAATGGCGGCCCACATCAGCAGTGGAACCCGCCAGAGTAATTGTCTCGACTGTAATAATAGCGCAAGTGAGCCATCAATCTATGCGCATTCCCATTTACTGCATATTAGGAGACACAAAAGCTGAATTACCTGCCCTAATCGACTCTGGGGCAGGAGAAATGTTCATCGATCACCGAGTCATCGAAAAACTCGGATTAAAGAAAATCCCACTCACGAGAAAAATCCTCGCAAAAAATGTTGATGGAACCCTAAACAAAAATGGAACGATCTCCCATTACGTTTACATCGACACAGAAATCAGAGGAAAGGTTGAGAAGATGAGGATGCTCATAACGGGGCTGGGAAAGGAGAGGATCATCCTGGGTTACTCCTGGCTTCAAAGATGCAACCCGATTATCAACTGGAAACTGGGGACCCTAACTGACAAACCAACTGAGGGTCTCCTTATGAGGAAAATCCGGACTATAATCGAATGGTCGTGCACCATCACTGGTAAGCGAAGTACCACTCTAGATGACAAGGGGCCGTCTGTATCGAGAGTAACATTGAGCCTGACTCTTGAGAGGCTACCTAAAAGGAGTGCTGGGGAGACCTTCGGGGAAACCCACCTTGCCGCCGCCGAGCATGTGAAGAGTAGGCTCGGGATGGTTCATCTTGCAAGAGGACTTTGCTCTGAGGATGAACCCGATGGCAACAAACCACACTTGGCGACAAACACCCATTCTGGAATCAACCCGCAGACACCGGCACTAGACACTGAGGGCATCAACTTACCACCCTGCACGAGGGAGGATCAAGATGGAACGGTGATGATACTCAACCCGGAAACCCAAACAAAACCTACTAATGGCTTCGGATGGTATAACACAGGCCAGAGGAAGGGTGCGAGGTGGTACTAAATATCACTGCTGAGACCAAAGCATAATGTTTAGTGATGTGAAATGGTAAGGGCCGTGGATAATAGTCTGTATAGGCATACGAAGGTGTTCGAAATAGTTTGAAAGAGGTTCGAAGATGTGCGAAATAGGTTCGAAAAAGGTTCGAAGAGGTTCGAAGTCGTGCGAAGTAGTCCGAAGAAGTTCGAATAAGTTCGAAAAGGTTCGAGGTATATTGAAGAGTGAGTTTAACAAATGTGAAGTGTTTGTCGAATGGTGGTAGGCAATGGGCAATAAAATGGAGAGTGAATACGATAGTGTTGAGGAAGTTCACGATATTTTGCAGAACTTTAGAGATATGATGTGAAGATAAGACTAAAGAGAACAATTTTTAAATCTGATGATAGCGAGAGGGTAACTTGTGCTGTTCCCTGTTATTCTATTTTCTGTTGTTCTAACTAACTAATACAAGTCTATATACAAAATGAAGAGATAGTACTAAAAAGGAAATAAGAACATGTGTAAAACATGAGGCAAATATATCATACAATGAGGACTTTGTAGATCAAAAATAAATGAGAAATGATAAATGATGAAACATATAGTGTTCCCATATAGTAAAAGTACTTCAATGAAACACAAAAATGCACTTATCGCATTCTAACTCTCTTGTACTCTCTCCTCATGTCCAGTAGTGCTTAATATGGGGCGAGTTGGCTTATTCTGAATGTACAACGTGTATCGAAAGTGTTTGAGGACAACTATACGGCTGCCGAAGTCGTTCGAAGTACTGCAAAGTCGTTCTAAATGTCACGAAATAATTTGAAGTAGCTTGAAGTTGTCCGAAATAGTGCGAAATCGTGCGAAAATGGTTCGAAGTTGATTTCATGGTGTTCTTAGTACTTTGGAGTGCATGTCATAATGTCTCCATACAAGTGGAAATGCTTCTCCAGGCTTTAAAGAGCATAGTGGACCTATCAATGGATGCATTGTTTGCCTACATTTGAGGGGAACCAATGATTGGGGTGTTCAGAACTGAGAAATCCCCCCTCACGATCAAACACGACTACATTCCCCCGAATTACCAAAAACTCAGGCACATCACATGCATCACTCAATCTTGATCAACTGGCAGGGTAGCCTACTCTAATACCACGTACATCTGAGCAAAGACTTCCATCTTGCAAAGGCTTGACCACAAGAAAGAGGGCGACAAGGAGATGCAGTCGCTCGACGAATTACTCCCTAACAAATACAAGGAGTATAGGAGCATGTTTGAAAAGGCAGCATCGGAGAGATTTCCCGAATCCAGACCGTGGGACCATGCAATCGAGCTTAAACCTGACTTCATCCTGAAAGACTGCAAAGTCTACCCCATTACCCCGGCAGAACAGAAGAAATTGGACGAATTCATCGATGATAACCTGAGAAAAGGATACATCACCCTATCCAAGTCACCCATGGCATCACCATTCTTCTTCATAGCGAAAAAGGACTCTGATGCACTTCGACCCTGCCAAGACTACCAGTATCTGAATGAAGGGACCATCAAGAACTCTTACCCCCTTCCATTGATCGGTGATCTACTTGACAAGCTAAAAGGGGCAAGATGGTTCACTAAATTAGACATCAGATGGGGATATCACAACGTCAGAATTAAGAAGGGAGACGAGTGGAAAGCGGCGTTCAAGACCAATAAGGGGCTGTTCGAGCCCAAGGTCATGTTTTTTGGACTCCGTAACTCCCTGGCGACTTTCCAGGCAATGGATGAACGATATCTTCCAGGACATGCTGAATGAGGGGTGGCTGGTAATCTACATGGATGACATCCTAATCTTCTCAAAAGACAAAAAAGAACACGAGGAGAGAACGAGGAGGGTCCTGGCTAGACTGAGGGAAAATGACCTCTATCCGAAACCAGAAAAGTCTAAATTCGACGTACAAGAGGTCGAGTTCCTTGGGCTAGTCTTGCGACCAAACCAACTGGCCATGGACCCAACTAAACTAAGTGGGATTAAAGACTGGCCACCCCTAACCAACGTCAAAGGGGTTAGATCATTCCCAGGCTTTGGGAATTTCTATCGGAGATTCATTGTCAACTTCGCTGCAATCACAAAGCTGCTCAATGACCTGACGAAGAAAGATCAGCCCTTCAATTGGACAAATGAATGCCAAGGGGCATTCGACACACTGAAAAGGAAATTCTCCGAGGCACCAGTACTGTTAATGCTGAACACTGAGAAGCCATTTGTAATCGAAAGCAACGCCTCAAAATATGCAATGGGGGCTGTCCTTAAACAAACCAACACTAATGGAGACTGGCACCCTTGTGGTTACATCTCCCACTCCCTAACGGCGACTGAACGAAATTATGAGATTTACGATCGAGAACTCTTCGGAATAATTCGAGCGCTAGAGACCTGGAGACACTACCTCCAGGGATCCGAACACCCCATGATGATCCTGTCGGATCACAAAAATCTCATGTACTTTAGAACAGCATGGAAACTCAACTGGCGACAGGCTAGATGAAGCTTTTTTCTGTCACAATTCAACCTCCAACTGGTACACGTTGATAGGTCCACTACACGCTTTAAGGTCTGGAGAACAGTTTCACTCGTATCGAGACATTACGACAGACATTCCGAATCACTACGAATGCCACAAAATCGACGTCGAATCTATTTCGAATGATTTCGAACACTTTCGCGACACTTCGAACAATTTCGAACAACTTCACGACACTTCGAGCAACTTCGCAGAATTTCGAACAACATTGGCCACCATATAGCTGTGTTAAAATACTTTTGATACACGCTGCACATCCAGAACAAGCTATTTAGTTGCATATCGAGCACTACTGGACATGAGGAGGGATTACAAGAGAGTTAGAATGCAATAAGTGCGTTTTTGTGTCTCATTGATATATTAAAGCAATAGAACAAAAACTCTTACTATATTGGGACAATGTACGTTTCACTTATTATCATATTTCGTTTTGTTTTATGTTTCACAATACCTTTATTTGCTGTGCATACTGCCTTGTGTTCTACACCTGTTATTATTTCCTTTTTAGTACTATCTCTTCATTTTGTATATAGACTTGTGTTAGATACTTAGAACAAAACAACATAACATAGAACAACGGGGAACAGCACAAGTTAGCCTCACAGTTATCGTCAGACTTAAGAGTTGTTCTCTTGGGTCTTAGCTCGCGTCATATCCCTAAAAAGTTCTGCAAAATATTGTGAACTTCCTCAAAACTATTAGATTCGCTCTCCATTTTATCGCCCATTGCC
Organism: Tricholoma bakamatsutake; assembly: GCA_029959215.1. Taxonomy (NCBI): domain Eukaryota; kingdom Fungi; phylum Basidiomycota; class Agaricomycetes; order Agaricales; family Tricholomataceae; genus Tricholoma; species Tricholoma bakamatsutake. The sequence continues at coordinate 1,394,117 of CP114860.1, forward strand.
TGTCTCTATTTGACAAACACCTCACATTCGTTAAACCCGCTGTTCGATATACTTCAAACCACTTCGAACTTATTCGAACTATTTCGCGCATCTTTGAACTTATTCGAACCGCTTCGCACGCCTTCGAACTACTTTCGAACTCTTTCGAACAACTTCGTATGCCTATACAGACTTTTATCCACAGCCCTTACCATTTCGCGTTACTAAACATTATGTTTTGGTCTCAGCGGTGATATTTAGTACCACCTCGCACCCTTCCTCTGGCCTGTGTTATACCATCCGAAGCCATTAGTAGGTTTTGTTTGGGTTTCCGGGTTGAGTATCATCATTTTGGAGCCCACTGCGAGGGGTGTCTAAATCATTTCATCGCCTAATCCACCTCGAATCTCTTGGCTTAGGCCAACCCAAGCTCGAAACCTTAGAATCGAGACTCGCCAGGCCTTCAAATCTCTCGAACAATCAGGGGATATTTTAATACCTGTCTCTGACGCTGAATCCACACATCGTCGTCTGTTCCCTTCACTTATTTCCTCGTCTACAACTTCATCTTCCTCTTCTTCTTCATCCTCTACTACATCATTCATTATTCCAGCTACTTCAACACATCTACCATCCTTCGCTCAGGTTCTAACTCCTCGAATCGGTACATCTATGGCCACCCAAGCAACAATGCCAGCTCGAGGACATTCCACAGCATTCAAATTCGACCCCACTCAGCCTCGAGAGCTACATCGATACTTTAACGAGCTCGAAATACTTTTCATCGACTGTAATGTTACGGATCCCGAACTTATGAAGAAGCACGCCTGTCGATATGTCGATATCGATACGTCCGAACTCTGGGAATCAATTCCCGAATATGAAACCGGGACTTCGTTTCATGATTTTCGCGTCGCAATTCACAGACTATATCCTGGTTCCGAAGACGATCAAAAATGGTCGATTTCAGACATGGACAAACTCGTTGGCGAACAACTTCGGATGGGTATCTATAACGCGAGCGATTTAGGATTATATTACAGGTCTTTCTAGAACATTACGAAGTTCCTACTCTCTAAAGGCCGAATTTCGGAGGCAGAACAAAGTAGAGCATTTGTTCGAGGTTTTCAACCGGGTTTATGGTCACGAATTGCACGACGACTTGAACTTAAATTTCCTGACCACTATCTGGATGATGCCTACCCACTTGATGACATTCACACAGCAGCGAAATTTGTTTTAGCAGGGTCAATTAGCTCGAATTCGGAATTCTTACAGTCTTTAGAAACATCGGTATCGACTTTGGCATCTTCGACACAGATTAAATTGGAAGACTTATCAGCGATCCTCGAAAAATTCGCAACCACACTTGTCACGGCTTTAGCAGGCTCGAAATCCACTAACCCCCCTCGAACTAACAGTGGATTTCGCTCAGACCAGCTCGAAAACTTAGCTTGTGTCTTTTGTGGACTCACAGGTCATTTCATTAGTGACTGCTTGGTTTGCCAAGCCTATATCAACGAAGGAAAGTGTAAAAAGAACAACGAAGGAAAAATCGTGCTTCCAAATGGGCAGTTCACCCCCCGAAACATTCCTGGTCGCTTTATCAAAGACAGAATCGACGAATGGACACGACGAAATCCCTCGAACATGACTGCATCGTCGCTCATGTACAACATCGCATCCTCAACGGCTACTTCGACACCACCTAGGGGCATCTACCATGCTTCCGAACAATCTGCGACACCCGAGGATTGCATCGCAAAACTCGAACAAGAGATATACGCTTTGCGAAGTGGTAGGACTTTTGCTAAAACTAATTCAGACATACCAACAGTCCCCATCTCTCGACCTTTGGTTTTGCCAAACACTGCAGCAGTCGAACAATCGGCTCCACATGTACCAGCGTCATCCATCTCGTCTACGGCAACAAACCTACCAACCTCGACTTTGGCATCATCTTCGATTTCGGAAACAACTTCGCAGCCTGTTATTCATCCTTATGCCGCTACAAAAGAAAATTCGTACCTACCACCACACGAACGAAACTTTAGATCCACTGTGAAAGGTAAAGGCAAAGATGGTCCTTCGCACCATAACCAAGCTCCAATTCAAAAAGATAAAATCACGGAAGATGTTTTTGCTCGTTCGATGAAGACACCAATTATTACACTAATGCCCAAGGAATTGTTGGCTCTATCATCCGAAGTTCGTACAAAATGGAAGGAACAGGTCACTCCACATCGAATTCAGCAGTCTGAAGGGAATAACACCACGAATCTGCTTAATGATGAGATTTTTGTGATTGATGACCCATTCGAAACTTATATTAACAGTCTTTGACCTGGCGATATTCCAGAACCTTTTATCGCAGCAAAGGAATCCCATTCAATTAGGTCGATTATTATGAATGTCAATGGAAGGAATCCAGTGGAAAGTGTGGTAGACCCCGGTTCTTCGATTATCGCAATATCCGAAGAAGTTTGCCACGAACTTGGCCTTGCTTATGATCCTTCAATCCACATCCCACTCCAATCGGCTAATGGAGGCATTGACGAAAGTTTGGGTTTAGCATGAAATGTGCCTTGCGAAGTGGGGAGTATCATGCTGTTCATGCAGATTCACATAATTCGTGACCCAGCCTACAATATTTTACTCGGTCGACCATTCGATGTACTCACCGAAAGCACCATCAAAAACTACAGGAATGAAGCCCAGACAATTACGATATACGATCCTAATTCGACATGATCGTGCGCTATCCCCACGATTCCCCGTTCTAATCACCGTCAAAAGGATTTTCGCAACTAGAGGACAAAATTTTGGACATTGACCAGTGCGCTTTCATTATCTTATTCAATCCCTCTAATTTATCTATCAATATCGAACGCACTGCGAGTATTCCCGATATGGAGTCCTCGAACTCCTCGAAATCCGTTTCTTATTCCTCGGTTCTTGCGAATTTATATTTAACAGCCAGTCACCAATACGAAACATATTTATCGACCTTGAAGGCAACGTCTACGACTTCTAAGCCTATTATCGACTCCTCATATCCAACTTTCATGGCATCGAAAAAGAAATACAAACCTGTCACACAAAAAATTTGCCCAGTTATTACCGAGCTACCCGACCGATTTCACATTATTCGAACAATTACTGGCGACCCTCTCGAAAACATGCCAAAATTAAATCCTTATCCACCATCGTTTATCCCCACCTCGCAATATACACTCGAACGTAAATCTATTATCGACAAGAATCATCCTGGTGATTTCCTATGGCCAGAGGAACGAAATCTTATGCACGATTTTGTTCGAAATCAGGAAATAGCTTTTGCGTGGACAGAACAAGAGCGAGGAAGTTTTCGCCCTGACTTTTTTCCTCCTATAGAGTTCCCTGTCGTTCCTCACACTCCGTGGGTTGAGCGAAACATTCCCATACCTCCAGGTTTATACGAACAGATATGCGAAATGCTGAAAAGGAAGATAGAGGCAGGAGTATACGAACCATCGAACTCTTCGTACTGATCACGATGGTTTTGCGTTGTGAAAAAGGACGCCAAATCACTTCGAATTGTCCACAGTCTCGAACCGCTTAACCAAGTAACGATCCAGCACTCAGGAGTCGTACCAATACCTGAACATCTAGCAGAACAATTTGGGGGACGATCATGCGGAGGAATGTTGGATCTCTATGTGGCATTCGACGAAAGGAAAGTCGCAGAATCATCTCGCGATCTGACAACGTTTCAGACACCGTTCGGAGCACTTCGCATCGTTACCCTACCCATGGGTTGGACAAATTCTGTCCCTATCTTACACGACAACGTGACATTTATTCTACAGCCCAAAATTCCTCATATCACCATTCCTTACATCGACGACACACTGGTTAAGGGTCCGAAATCAGAATGTAGAACAATCGGTGGATCCTACGAAACGATTCCCGAGAATCCAGCTATTCGACGCTTTGTCTGGGAGCATTTCGAAAATTTAAATCGGATAGTCCAGTGCATGAAGTATTGCAGAGGAACATTTTCAGGTCCGAAGCTCTATCTTTGCATCCCCAAAATAATTGTTTTAGGGTATCGATGCAATATCGAAGGTCGTATGGCTGACCCTACTCGAATCGCCGCTGTTAGCAAGTGGGGGCCATGTCGAAGCCTTACCGAAGTTAAAGCGTTCCTAGGAACCATTGGAGTTTGTCGTATATTTATCCGAAATTTTGCTCAACGGGCTGCAGCACTAATACAACTCACTCAAAAAGATGTTCCTTTCAAATTCGGAGCGGAACAAATAGCAGCCCAACAAGATTTGAAAGCAGCTTTAATCAATTCACCAGCGATTCGAGCAATTGATTACTCATCTCCAGCCCCAGTTATTCTATCGGTCGACACTTCGAACATTGCTATTGGTTTCTTTCTCGCTCAGTGCGATCCCGAAAACCCTCGAAAATGATATTATAGTCGATTCGGATCGATTACACTGAATGACCGCGAATCCAGATTTTCGCAACCCAAACTCAAACTTTATGGTCTATATTGCGCTCTCGGAGCACTACGATTGTACCTAATAGGAGTTTGAAGGCTTATCATCGAAGTTGACGCACGATATATTAAAGGCATGCTTTCGAATCCTGATATCGCACTTAGCGCTAGCATCAATAGATGGATAGTATCCATCCTAACCTTTCACTTTACATTAGTCCACGTCGCAGGGACACACCATGGTCCTGACGGACTTTCAAGACGGCCCCCACAAAACGAAGATGTTCAGCTCAACAACGAAAATAATTTCGGAGACTGGATCGACCGCCTTCACAGTTTCATACATCAAATAAATCCTATTACAACCCGACCATTTACTTCGCATCAAATTTCGACCTTCTCCCTCTCTTCGAATCTCAGTAAGGGGGAGGATCTTACCTATAACGATGTCCCACGATCAAATAACGCAAAAACGAACGACGAGAGGTTACTTCGCCTTCGAAAATGGTTACATGACTTGGTGCAACCCCCTGAACTATCAGATGCAGAATACACTACCTTTATTTGATATTGCACCGGATTCTTTTTAGACTCAGGCAAACTGTGGAGAAAAGACTCCCAAGGAGCTCACAAAATTGTCGCTCTTCCAGAACGTCATCTCGAAATCATTCGCGCAGCTCACGACGACATAGGACACAAGATGGTATTCGCTACTAAATCAGTTATTGCCCTTCGATTCTGGTGGCCGAACATGAAATTCGACATTGCATGGTATATTCGAACCTGCCACCTATGCCAAATTCGACAAACGCGAAATGTTCTAATTCCGCCCACAGTCGCCACTCCAGCACCCCTTTTCGGCAAAGCCTATATCGACACAATGCAAATGCCACCTTCGAACGGATTTAAATACATTGTACAAGGTCGATGCTCACTAACGACCTATCCAGAATGGCGAAAACTTTGATGCAAAAATGCCATGTCTCTGGGTGATTGGATCTTCGAAGACATTATTCGTCGATGGGGCTCGCTATACGAAATCGTAACCGACAATGGCACTGCGTTTATTGCAGCCATGGAATATCTTGCGAAGCGATATCATATTAACCATATTCGAATTAGTGGTTATAATTTGCACGCCAACGGACTCATCGAACGAGCCCATTTCGATGTTCAACAATCATTATTTAAAGCTGTCGATGGAGAACAAGCAAAATGGTCAGCAGGGGCGCACTCAGTGTTTTGGGCAGAGCGAGTCACGGTCCGTAAACGCATGGGTTGTTCTCCCTACTTTGCAGTTACAGGAACACATCCTCTAATACCCCTCGACATCTCCGAAGCAACATACTTACAACCACCACCAGATTCAATTTTATCGACAACTGATCTTATAGCTCGATGAGCCATAGCGCTACAAAAATGATCTAACGACCTCGAACTGTTATATTCAAAGGTCTACATGTCCCGAATCAAAGCTGCAAAACGCTTTGAACTTGCTCATGAACATACTATGCGCGACTACAACTTTGCGAAAGGAGATTTAGTGCTACTTCGAAACATGCAAATCGAGAAGTCCCTTAATCGCAAGATGAAACCCCGATATGTCGGCCCTCTTATCGTTATCGAACGAAACTACGGAGGGGCTTATATTCTCTGCAAACTCGATGGGTCAGTACTACATAGACCTATTGCCACATTTCGTTTGCTACCATATCTCGCTCGAAAATCAATTTCCCTACCACCGAATTTTCTCGATATCGACTCCGAGTGCCTCAAACAACTTCGAACAAGTTTGAACTTCGACAAAGATACCTTCGAAGATTTTCAGGACTTTGAAAATGAATAATTATCCTTTCTTTCCTTTTTGCAATTACTTACAAGAAATCTGATTATTTTAGTGTATGATACAAGTCGCGATATTGCATCATAGCGTGGTCGTGCAAACTCCAAAGGGTTTTTCGGCTATGATGAACTACTGAGCCTTTCCCTAAAAAGCCATATTCTTTATATTTAACGAAAATTTAAAAAACAAACAGATATACAACAAAAGAAAAACCCCTCTACTCCTCCAACATCTCCTCCAATACCTCTATCTCCCTACCCAATACCTCCATCTCGACCCTCTTCTTCACCAGTTTTCCAGCGATAATCCGTCGCCATACCCCCCATTCTTCCTCGACATCCTCGACTACCCGTGACTCCCTCGCCTTCCCCTTCGCCTTCCCCTTCGACGACTTCTTTTTCTCCTTCGACGCCTTCGAAGGCCCCGCTACCGGTTCGACATCCTCGACAGGGCCCACGAGACGGATTTGACGAACTACAAAATTCGAAAAATAGTTAGCAATCACTTCGAAGCGATTTCGAATAACTTTCGTACCTGGTTTTGTGCGCGAATCGCGTTTTGCGCCCCCAAACTTCTTCGCCTCGCCTTTGCGAAGCCCTCGCCTTGACACTCCGCCCCAATAACACCCCTGCGCCTCCTGGACGCACTTCGTACACTTTGGGGCACCCTCTTTGACTATACATCGTGGCTGGGACTTGAACCCAGCGCATCTATCACACTACGAAACATTTAGTACCTTGAAAACTCCTTGAAAGTCAGTAAAACACTCACAGGGCCCTCGAAGTCAAGGAGCCCGCTCGATTTGACCCGCGCCCACTTTGCACCCCCTTCATCGCCATCCGCCTCCTCTTCGTCTTCCGCTGCCTTTCGCTTCGCCACCCGCATCACAGGCAGCTCATCTTCGGCCTCGTCTTCCTCCTCTCCCTCATCTTCGTCACCTTCGCCAGCCTCCACCCTCTCGATCGCCCTTGCCTCCACCTCGAACTCGACATTTCGATGTCGCAACTCCTCCTTCAAAATCGATTTCACACGAAATGCAGCAAGAGCTGCGTTTCGAGCCTCTGATAACGCAGTTTTGCGACCCTCGATCTCTGCCTTCTTCGCCGATTCTGCCTCCTTCTGAACATGTCATTCCTCCTCTTCCCTTCGTTCTCGTTCTATCTTCTCTGCTAAATCAACAAAAAGCAGCTCCCCTCCCCACGAAAGCCACTCGTGTCGAGCCATCGGTTTGTAGAGCTCGAAAACTTCATTAATGACCACTTGTACGGCCGTGTTGCGTTCTTTGCCAAGATCTTCAGCGAGCTCATCATATTCCACCTACGAAAGACGAAAATAAAGCACTAAGAGTCGTATGAACCACGAAACTCACCATCCGCTCACAGAATCCTTTTCCCCACACTTCAAAGTCGACATCTTCTGCGATGCCTCGATCGGGCATTGACTTCGCGTATTCGAGTACTTTGGAGTTGAGGTCGGCCAGGAGAGACATTATGAAAGCTAGTATGCAATAATATAGAGGTGATGGATGGATGAAGAAGAACGAGAAGTAATTCGAACCTCGCTAAGTTTTCAACACGATCACGCATTTCGCACGTGACTTTGATCGGCTAACTGGGACAGTTAGGATTTCAGTAAGGGGGAGGATGATAGGTCCACTACATGCTTTAAGGTCTGGAGAACAGTTTCACTCGTATCGAGACATTACGACAGACATTCCGAATCACTACGAACGCCACGAAATCGACGTCGAATCTATTTCAAATGATTTCGAACACTTTCGCGACACTTTGAACGATTTCGAACAACTTCGCGACACTTCGAGCAACTTCGCAGAATTTTGAACAACATTGGCCACCGTATAGCTGTGTTAAAATACTTTTGATACATGCTGCACATCCAGAACAAGCTATTTAGTCGCATATCGAGCACTACCGGACACGAGGAGGGATTACAAGAGAGTTAGAATGCGATAAGTGCGTTTTTGTGTCTCATTGATATATTAAAGCAATAGAACAAGAACTCTTACTATATTGGGACAATGTACATTTCACTTATTATCATATTTCGTTTTGTTTTATGTTTCACAATACCTTTATTTGCTGTGCATACTGCCTTGTGTTCTACACCTGTTATTATTTCCTTTTTAGTACTATCTCTTCATTTTGTATGTAGACTTGTGTTAGATACTTAGAACAAAACAACATAACATAGAACAACGAGGAACAGCACAAGTTAGCCTCACAGTTATCGTCAGACTTAAGAGTCATTCTCTTGGGTCTTAGCTCGCATCATATCTCTAAAAAGTTCTGCGGAATATCGCGAACTTCCTCAAAACTATTAGATTCGCTCTCCATTTTATCGCCCATTGCCTGTCTCTATTTGACAAACACCTCACATTCGTTAAACCCGCTATTCGATATACTTCAAACCACTTCGAACTTATTCGAACTATTTCACACATCTTCGAACTTATTCGAACTGCTTCGCACGCCTTCGAACTACTTTTAAACTCTTTCGAACAACTTCGTACGCCTATACAGACTTTTATCCACAGCCCTTACCATTTCGCGTTACTAAACATTACGTTTTGGTCTCAGCAGTGATATTTAGTACCACCTCGCACCCTTCCTCTGGCCTGTGTTATACCATCCGAAGCCATTAGTAGGTTTTGTTTGGGTTTCCGGGTTGAGTATCATCAACGTGCCGGGGAAAATGATGATACAATCTGATGCCTTATCACGATGAGGAGACCACATACCCGACGTCGATGATGACAATGATGACATCACATTATTAAAAGATGAGATCTTCACACGGACTATTGACATTGAACTGAAAGAAGTACTGGCTGGAAGCATGATATGTGATGACCTACTAAAAGAAATAGTAAGGGCCATCAAAGAAGGAGGAACACCACCGATCAAGTCGGCAGTAGAAGACTGGAGAATGGAGGATGATGGGATGGTCTTTTTCAAGGACCGATGCTACATCCCAGACGACAAGGAGTTGAGGAGGAAGATCATGGAAAAGTACCACGACAACATACTTATGGGGCACCCTGGCCAATTCCAGACTCTGGAATTAATACAGAGAGACTACTGGTGGCCAGGAATGACTATTTTCATCCGAAATTACATTGACGGCTGTGCCACCTGTCAACAAATGAAGGTGAACACACATCCAACAACACCGGGGCTATCACCAATCAAATCTGATGCTACCCGACCATTCGCACTAGTAACAATGGATTTCATCACAGATCTGCCGATAAGCGATGGATGTGATACCATCATGGTCGTGGTAGACCATGGTCTTACAAAGGGAATGATTTTTATCCCTTGCAACAAAACCATCGATGCATTAGGGGCGGCAGATCTTTATCTGCACAATGTGTTTAGAAGATTCGGCCTCCCAGACAAAATTATATTGGATCGCAACCCACGCTTTGCCTCGAATGCATTCCAAGAACTGGGGAGGCTCCTGGGAATAAAACTGGTGATGAGCACAGCCTATCACCCTCAAACCGATGGGGAAACGGAAAGGGTAAATCAGGAACTTGAAATCTATCTCCGGATCTTCTGCACAAACAAACCATCGCAGTGGAAAAGACACCTTACCACCGCCAAATTCACACACAATCAGAAGCACCATTCGGCGATTAAGAACACCCCGTTTTACATAATGATGGGAACACACCCCAGGGCCATCCCCATGACTTACGAGAAAATGAACGTGCTGGCTACCAAGCAAAGGATAGCCGAACTAGGAAACATATGGTGGGAAGCCCTGGCGGCACATGAACTATCCTGACAAGTAATGATTGGACAAAATGGATGAGGCTTCCGCCCATTTGCAGTAGGGGAGAAGGTTTGGCTTGACTCAAAAACCTTGAAGTTGGGATACCCAACCAGAAAGCTCGCCCCTAAACGCGAGGGGCCATTCCCTATCATGCGAGTAATCTCTTCCCATGCATATGAGTTGAGGCTCCCTTCTCAATGGAAAATACACCCCATGTTCCACGCCTTGCTTCTCTCACATTTCAAGGAGAACGAGATGCACGGACCAAATCTTCTTCCTCCACCCCCAGAGCTGATCGAGGGAGAACTCGAACACGAGGTTGAGGCTATTTTGGCCCACAAAAAGACAGGCCGAAGTACCCGATTCCTAGTGAAATGGAAAGGCTATGGCACGGCGGAAAATACTTGGGAACCAGAAAAACACTTAAAGAACGCCCCAGAAATTCTGGGCAATTACAAGTTCACCCACAACCTCTCACCAACATGAGCTGCCCCCTCCACTTCTACATGAATGTTACGCCTGATCCCGACCCCGTAAGAACATTTGAACTCATTCTCAGCTTTGTCCGAGACATTGACAGCATCCAAAACGAGGAGAGATTGCTCTCCATAACCCAAGATTGTGTGCTTCTGCATGGGACTGCACGAAACCTTTTCGAAACCTATTGAGCTATCTCTAGCCTTGAACGAGTATTTCAGCGTTTAACAGAAGAAGCCTACCATCTGGACCTGCTCCCACTCATGAGGAGCTTGGACGAGCAGGCGATACGTTACAGACCCAGAGAGCGGGTCCCCACCCCACAACAAATTTTTATTATAGAACCATTAAGTAACGAAGAAGATGGAGCATTCGAGGCCACACCTGAACAATCAATGGCATCAACCCCAACTGCCACCCACCCACGTCCATCGCCGCCACCACCACTGCGAGAGCCCACCCCCTATCCCACACAGACCGCTGCCGAACACCCGCACCACCATGGATGCGGAATTCAGTTTGCTTCACTTGTGCGCAAGTAGGCCATTTCTCATCACACTGCCCGGAATACCAGTGCCCACATTGTCGATGGTGGCGATGATGATACTCAACCCAGAAACCTAGAAAAAACCTGTTAAAAGCCTTTTGTAGTATAACTCAGGCTAGAGGAAGGGTGCGAGGTGGTACTAAATATCACCGCTGAGATCAAAGCATAATGTTTAGTGATGTAAAATGGTAAGGGCTGTGGATAATAGTCTGTATAGGCATACGAAGGTGTTCAAAATAGTTTGAAAGTGGTTCGAAGATGTGCGAAATAGGTTCGAAAAAGGTTCGAAGAGGTTTGAAGTCATGCAAAGTAGTCTGAAGAAGTTCGAATAAGTTCGAAAAGGTTCGAGGTATATCGAAGAGCAAGTTTAACAAATGTGAAGTGTTTGTCGAATGGCGGTAGGCGATGGGCAATAAAATGGAGAGCGAATACGATAGTTTCGAGGAAGTTCACGATATTTTGCAGAACTTTAGAGATATGATGCAAAGATAAGACTAAAGAGAACAATTTTTAAATCTGATGATAGCGAAAGGGTAACTTGTGCTGTTCCCCGTTTACTATTCTTCCCTGTTATTCTAACTAATACAAGTCTATATACAATCTGAAGAAATAGTACTAAAAAGGAAATAATAACAGGTGTAGAACATGAGGCAGTATGCACAGCAAATAAAGGTATTGTGAAACATAAAACAAAATGAAATATGATAATAAGTGAAATGTACATTGTCCCAATATAGTAAGAGTTCTTGTTCTATTGCTTTAATATATCAATAAAACACAAAAATGCACTTATCGTATCCTAAGTCTCTTGTAATCCCTCCTTTTGTCCGGTAGTACTCGATATGCGGCGAGTTGGGTTGTTCCGAATGTGCAACGTGTATCGAAATTGTTTGAGGACAACTATACAGCAGCTGAAGTCATTCGAAGTACTGCGAAGTCGTTCAAAGTGTCGCAAAATGGTTTGAAAGTGTTCGAAAAGGTTCGAAGTAGTGTGAAGTCGTCCAAAATAGTGCGAAATCATGCGAAAATTGTTCGAAGTCGATTTAGTGGCATTCATAGTGGTTTGGAGCGTGTGTCGTAATGTGTCAATATGAGTGGGAATACTTCTCCAGACTTTAAAGCACACAGTGGACCTATCAGCGACCAGAGCACTCCATGCTCTTCTGTCCCAACAACCCATCGCGTGACAACCTGCCACGTCATCACACGACTTAAACCTGAACCGCTATGATCTCCAACTTGAACATTATTATCGCTCTCAGCACCATTTTCGGCATGGCCATCCTTATTATGCTGGTTTGCTACATCCTCATCCTATTTAAAATCCTCATTACTCCACCTCTACCCTGACTCACCGCATTCGTCATGGGCACTTCGGTGCGATTCATGAGGGAGGACAACATTGAGCTACCACCTAGGGTTTATGCACACGATGCCCCTACTGTGACCACTTTCAGCACGTTCACCATGACGACTGACAATGCAGTATCCTTCGACCCCATGTGGATGATCAGAACTTAGTTTTGGTTGGGACTCGAAATGTTAAGAGGGAGCTGATGTTACGGGAAGTGTTACGGACAGGAATCAAATTCTTTTCTTTTGTCTCTATTGTCCTTGACGAGTGCATTCTCAAGCTATTGTTTCCTGACACAATACCTACACGACGGCGCCTATTTACTATTGTTCATACTTCACTATTGTTCTCATTTCTCTATTGTTCTTATTGTTCTCATTCACTATTGTTCTCATTTCTCTATTGTTCTTATTATTCTCCACACACGACTCACTTCATTTACTATCTTGTACGTGTACTATTTAAGCTGCAATACAACGACCAGTCATGCTCAGCTTGACCTGGTCTTTTCTACGCTTCTAACAGCTTAACGATCTAAGTCTTTCTCAACCATTGCTTATGAGCTTCGGTGAACTTTGGAACTCTTATTGAACGTCGACGCTCACAAGCCTCGACTGACATTACAATTTAGGAGCTTCGACTCTAACATGGCGAGGTTTAAGACATTGCAATCTTTCTTGAGTTGAAGTGGTGTTGCCTTCCAACAGTGATGGATCAATTGGGCATGGGGCATCATTCACATTGTCATTTAAAGGTGATATGGGTGTGATGGACCTCTCATAAATGTGTTGAGAAATGACATACTCTGGTTCACCATCACCTGGACCATTAATTGGCTGTGGTCGAATCACACCAGTCATGCAGAGTATGTCCATTGTCATTTGATTGACTTGCACACAGTTCAACTGAGCTGTATCTGTGATTTGCAGGAAAATTGGGGGGTTCAGAGATGGGTACCTGTTCTGCTCTTGATTGTTAATGTAGTTGTTTTCAATTTTGTTTCACTTTTTCACTTTTTCTGCCTTTTGATTGACCTTGGGGCTCAGCATCAGCATGCAGGCTGGTGCCAGTAATGGACTGAGCATCAGATATTGCATCAGCATTCCATCGTCCACTGCATTTGGAAATGCATTGGAAAGGTGGAGGGTTATTCAAATCATCAGGATAGTGTGTAGGAGACACACTCCCATCACTGGCTTTGATTGCTTTAAACCTGAGAGCTCTTTCAGGACCCTGTGCCATTTGCTGCTGCAGAACATGGTTGAAGAAGTCTTCTATGGCACTCTTGTCATGTTGTATGGGTCTCTGAATTTGAACCTGGCTGGGAATTAATAAATACAGAGGTCTAATTGGTAATTGCTTTGAATGGGATATGGTGACTGCTACCACTGTTTGCTAGTTCTGCATGCAGATAAATAATCAGTTTGTGAAATAAGAAGTCAACATACTGTAATGCTGCCTGACAAACATAAACCATTCTTCTAGTTCTTTTTTCTTGGATTGTGATCCTTTCCATGGTGTGGGAAGGATCGGGAACCCATTGTTAGGCAATCTCAGTCAGGTTAGCATTGTGTTAGATTGCAATGCAATCCTTGAAGTAAGGTCAAATGTGTGTAAAGCTTTGACATAACTCATACAGTTTTGCTTCAGCTCAGTAACTTGATCATGGTACATATCCAGAAACAATCATGCAGGGGTGGCCATCAGAGAGGCAACTTTTTCATGACTGCAGTTGGCATCAGGATCAGCATTAGCATGGGATTGGCAGTAAATGATTTGGGCACTCATATGTCAATGACCATCAAACCATTAGGTGCAGTATAGGCTGTTAATGTCGCAGACAGAACTCCCATTTTAAGCCACTGTTGCCATGCACTCTCCTCCACATGCTTAACCAGGTTTTTCTCTGCTAGACTGTGAAATGGCAGTTACCTCTGGCATTAGCAGTAGCATTGGCCACAGCATCAACATTAGCTTACCTTTGCTTTGTCTGCTCAGAATACCCTTTCCACATCATTTTCTCCTGCTTGGCATGAAGGACTGCTTTCTCCTCTGTAGTCATGTTTTCAAAAATACACTTGATAACTGGCAGTCACATCTCAAACCATCCAGGTGTACTTGTGGTGGCTTCCTCAACACTTAACAAGTTTGTGATCTCTCAAAGACTTGTTCCTGGTATAAGTTCCAAATGGCATCCAACCACTTCACTTTGAAGTTGTTTGACTTCCACGAGTAGCTTTTGGTCATTTGCCAGTTGTTGGAAAGCCAGGTTGTTAGTTCCTAGCAATGTGATTAATAATACAATCTTGACATGCTTGAGAGTTTACCTTGGCATGATTGCAACTCTCTTCCTCATCCACTGGGGCCCCATCAACTGACATCCAGTAATTAAATATCACAGGAAGAATGTCACACTTGAGTATTTGCAATCAGTTGGCTTTTGATTCCTGTGATTGGAATGCAACTTTATAAGGCTTGATAATCTTCTGCTCTTCAACCATATATCTGCTTCCCTTCTGGTACTGTCTCAGCGGTGGGTTCTGTCATGGCTCACACAGCATTAGAGGGAATTGATGTGGAAGAAAGATTCAATCTTGTGATTGGCATAAGATATCATCAAACTTGTCCTTATCCATTAGCATGAGGATTACATGAGGATCACACAAGGATCACACAAGGTCAATAGTACAATAGCCCATCAATCCATGTCATTGATTCACCTTAAATCAATGAGCCTAACAAGACCTCCTTACAAGCGAAAGAGAAGATCAAAGAAAAATACCTCCCTGCATGAGGATGATGATGATGCAGTTGAAGTTGAGGTCAAAACAAAACAAGCACCAAAAACAAAGTGTATCAAGCTCCCCTGACTGCAGTTATGGAAGAACAGGGTCCATCACATTCTAGTATACATCCTAATCCAGATCTTGCTCCAGATTGGGATATGCAAGAACCTCGGGTGGCCAAAGAGCCAAGTGGGCCACACATTGGCATAATCAGTTTCTAACACTGATTGACTTACTGAGGCTTATATCCAAATAATAGAGACAGCAAGACTATGTATTAAAGTTTGTGGGGTGAGTGGATGAATTGCTGCAAGCATCCCTATCTTGGCAGGCATAGTCAGTCAACAAACAAGTTTGCAGCCACTGTCTATTCAATAAATGGGCAATTTGGAGATGCATTGATTGGTCACTTGGAAGCACACTTTGCTGCATATGTATGCATATAACCCACAGGCAGAATCTCTTCCATCACATTGAATGCTGGACTGGCATGCACTTTTGCCAGGCTGAGCAATGGGAGGTCAGCACATACCTTTTGATCCAGCACCATACAGATCAGCCAATTTGCAATGCTCTTAACTTCCAAATAAAATATCTAGAGACATTCAAAAATATGAAGGACAAAGCAGAGAAAAAGTCCACCAATTGGCAGGCCAATGATCGGCATCAGCCCTCCTCACCTGACTCAGCATTTGGAATGATGGCACATGGCATCGGGGCTAACTCAGAACCCAGGGCTGAAGATGAAATTGGGGCTGACTCAGCATTTTTTAATCACCTTGATGCCCTCTGGCATCAAGGACAGGGAAATATTGATGTCAAGGATAGTTTACAAGACTTTTTCAATGGCAATGACAAAGTTGAAGTTGAACATGCCAATGAAGATGTCCATGGGTTTCAACCATACTTGCCTAATCCTAATCAAACTGCCAATGCTGATCAGACTACTGCACTGCCAACTGCTGATGCCTTGAACAACAGTTATATCCATGTGGTGCATACAAATGAAATACATCACTTAGAAATGGTTACCTGCCAGTATCAGGAAAAACATCAAATTCCCTTGGACCTAGTAGCCAGTAACTTACTACCCACAAGCTTCACTAAAATATGGACTCTTTTTACTGTGCAGATTAACTATCAGTTTTACCAGCTGATTCAGTGTGTAACATTGCCAATGAGGCCCACTGAAGTGGTCAATCTCTACCATGAGCTTCAGTGCATGTCCTGCTTATGGCATGGGATGAAAAGATTGAAGTGGACAGAGTATGCACATAATGAAAGAGATTATTTGAACTCTGAACTGGGATCACTTGCCAATTTCTGTCTGGCCTGTCCTCAAGTAGGCATAAATATACCAGAAAATTGGAAGGATGATGTGAACTGGTAGGTGACTAAATACCTGGATTGCACAGTGACATCTAAAATAAGCTAGAAAATTTAGATTTGTTTTCAAATGCATATTTGTGGGCAATGGCAATTTCAAAGCTGATCATGTTCAGCAGAAAAACTCAGATAATAATATATGGCTAAGGGACAGAGGTGGGATGGCCCCAAATCAGGCTCAATACAGGCAGTTCCTCCAAGCCTCCATAAAACTATTAATGGTAAGTAACTTTCCTTGTCAACAGCTGATGCTGTCCTGATATCAGTGCCATACCTGATGCTGATCTGATCTTTACCTGCATTTCTAGAAGGCTCCTTGCAAAATAAATTCCTAGCCATTGTGAATGCTTTTCTAGCATCAAAGGCATCTGATCGAACTGGAGTAGTGGCCATTGCATGTGCACGGCATGGATGTTATGTACCCAATGCATTGGTAGACTTGTTTTGTAGAGAATAGCAAAAGAATGTTGACTTTGCTTTTCTCTAAGCACTGAAAACCACCAGGGTTGACCCTCAACAGGAAGTCATGCTTTTTTATGACATTGTCTGCCAATACATCATCCACATTTGGGAACATATTGGTGCCCATCTTCTGGCCAGTGATAGGTCCACTCTGCACTCTAGAGTCTGGGGAGGTTTCCAAATGTATCAACACATTACAACTCACCATCCCAACCACTATGAACCCTACAAAAGTGATTTCAAATTTTTTCGAATGACTTTGAATGACTTTGAATGATTTTAAATGACTTCGAAAGACTTTGCAACATTTTAAGTGCCTTTGAATAACTTTGCAGCACTTTGAACAATGTTAGCCGCTATATGGCTATCTCAACACCATTCTGACACACACAGCACATCTAGCATAAGCTATTGCATTGCATATCAAGCACTACCAGACATGAGGAGACATGACAAAAGACTCTTAGGACATGATAGTGGCATTTTTTTGTGTTTCAATGATATATTGAAACATTAGAACAAGTACTTTTGCTATACTGCAACTCTATATGTTTCATTTATTATTATTTCTTATCATTTCTGATTTGTTTTATGAATTTCAAAGTCCTTTATTGTTGTGTATATTGCCTCATGTTCTCCACATGTTATATTTCCTTTTTAAATACTATTTCTTCAGAATATATATAGACTTGTACTAGTTACTTAGAAGAACAGAGAAGAAGTCACCCTCTCCAATTCTATCATCTAATTTAAAAGCCATCCTCTTGAGTCCAAGCCTTGCATCATATTTCTAAGTTCTGTGAATTATCATAAACTTCTTTGAATTCTTGTGCTAAGCCTCTCAACTTATTGCATATCACCTATTGTCTCTCAAAAACCCTTCCCATCTGCTATATTTGTTTCTCGATATCCCTCAAAACCACTTCTACTCTCTCCAAGCTTCTTGAATGTCCTTGAACATCTTCAAACCTCTTTGCAGCCCCTTTGAGAACCTTGGTATGCTCCTAAAACTATTCGCAACATGTCTCACTATTTCACACCTCTAACTACAACCTTCAGTAACAGTGGTAATATTTAGTACCATGCATCCTTCCTCTAGCCTGTGTTACACTTCTTAGGCCTTTTACCAGGTTTTTGTTTGGTTTCCAGGTCGAGTATTATCACCAGTTTGACCATTGACCAGGCCATTGGACTTTTGCATGTTCATGGCCACAAAAACAAATGTTTTTTTTTACTATGCTCCATCCTTTATTTTAGGGTCCTACATTGTAGCAGGAGAAATACTTGAGTCTCTGTGGTCATTTCTGAATTCCATTTCTCCAACAGTCAGAACAGTGACCTTGCTACATTATGCAGACATGCTTGATAATCATGCTACAGATCAAATCACAAAAAAATGCTCAACATGACAGCTAAATTGTGCCCAAAATCTTGAAAAGCACTGGAGATCTCCACATCCAGCACCATGCAGAACTTACAGCAGCATTCAGCCAGCAAGCAATAGAAAGATGGGAGAAACAAGTGAGCTTTGCCAAATTGCTAAGGTTAACAAATGTAAAGGTAATGGATATGTATGGCACACAGGGATTGGCATCAGCAACATTAGGACTGGGAATGGCCTCAGCATCGACATTGGTTCAATCTGAAGTTGAAGAGTGGATTGATTTTGCTATAGTTTTTGAACAAATGTAGTAAGTTGCACTCAGACCTATATCAAATCCCATCATTAATGTTTACCAGGATTGAATTACAAGAGAAAGTCTGTTGACTTGGAAAATCACCACATGTTTCCAATATGCAGACTGTTGAATGAGAATGAAAAGCTCTTGCATCCCATCATGGTAACTTTAACACATTTACAAAATGCTGCTAATATTGCCAATCATGAGATTGCTCCCTCATGGATCACACATGACAACAAAGGTGAATTCGATTCCTCCAATGATCTAGACCCAGCCAAAGATGACACCCCTGCAGCATCAAGCCCTTTAAATTGTCTGGCCAACACACATGCTATTCCAGTTGAAGATCAACATGTATACCTACCATGTAATGGTAATCTCACTAATGTGGAGATTAATCTCTGCAAGAACCAGGCAGGCCAACTGCTACATCAGCTGTGGGAGCTCATTGCTGACAAATCATTTCAATATTCACACATCATCTGAGTTCACACCAGGTCACAAGCCATTGTTCTGGAGCTGGTTAACAAAATTACCCTGCATGTCAGAATGTACAACCATTGGATTGTGACACTGGAACATTGAGTGTGTTTCAGCGATTGACCAGGGATGACCTCCATGCCAGTACAGCTACTTTGAAACCAAATATATCTGGTTCCACTACTCTTCATCTGTCCTGGATTTGGCACAAGCCCCACATTCAGACTAATGTCTTTGCTGATGACACTATCAATGCCATTGATATTGATGTTGATGCTGGCCGATTATGGGAATGTAAATGTCTTCCATTGCGATTTATTTTGCATTTTTTATAGTCAGGCACATACATTGGCTCCGATCACAGGCTCAGAGGAATAGATGGAGAGAGGAATATCTACTGGTCACATATGAAATGCAGTGGACCATGAAGTATTTCATTTATCACAGCCAATGATGGCAGTCAGCCTCTCACTCTGAGAACACCCTTTCTGGCCCTCTAGCCTATGCTAATCATCAGCAGGCTTTATGGCATGAATTAGCTCTGAGGGCTGACAAAGCATTTAGATCAACAAATGTCAATTATATCTCCCCTCCATGATCTTTACCATGCTGTATTATGTAAACTCGATCATTTTGATCAGTAACCAAAATCACTATGTCAAACAAAACTCTCTCAATCTTCAACTCTTTTTCTTTGCAACTGGGGCCAAAAGGTCCATTTCAAATGCATACACAGGAGATTATTTGGTATGCAGATTTCAAATTGTGGGCAGTTTTAGTGCAAATCAACTAGGTGAATGTCATAAAACAAAAGTGGATGCAAAAATCTTTATATTTTGAGCTTGTAATATCAGATCTTTTTAAATGGATAAGTAATATGTCACTCAAAAATATGACAGATGTATGTTATATTTTGGATCAGTACCACCACCACCATTGGCCTTCTGATTGATGTTCCAATCCTGCTTTGGTTCTTGGCTGATATCAATTTGGATCACCTACCACTTGGATTCTATGCATCTCTCTTGGCCACATTGGATGATGGCATTTCCATGGAGAGTCCGAGCTGCCTAGTGCCCTCATATGCATGTGATTGGTGGAGACACATTAGGGAACTGGATGCTGGGAGGATTTTAGGCATTGACACCCTGGATGAATGCCTTAATCATTATTGGCAATACATCCCTGCGCCAGTGACCAGATTGATGCCCACCAATAGCCAGCCAGCACACAATGCTCCCAATTGCTGATGAGATGCGCAGTATGCATAACTTTATAAATGGCTGTGAATCATCAGCAGATGCTGCACTCAATGCCAATGTCAGAAAATCAGCAGGGTTTCAAGGACTTCATGAGCTTGCCCTGCTCAAGGAGCTTCAGTCTGAACTACAAACTTTGTCTTTGGTACTGGCATCGAACAAAAAACCCTCAACAAGTTGGAAGACCTTCAAAGCAATCTGCTGTAGCAAGACAATTACAACTGGTGGGAGCACATACATGTGCTGAACTAGAGCACCTGAAGTCCCTTCCCCCCACCTCCCACAAGTGGACTTGGGGTGTTGACATCACAGAAAATAAAGTTTTGGCCATCAACCAGGAAACCAAGGGCAAGGAAAAGGCACATTATTCTGGGTATGCAAAGTCTCTGCCTGATGGTGTATATGCCAAGGAGTGGTCAGTCACACAAAGTCTCTCAACAGCTGTCTCTGCTGCATACAGTCCACCATCCACAGTCACTGGTATTGATGCTGGCCTCTGTTTTCAGATACTGGATCCAATGATTCACCACATTCCAATGCTACTCCCGAATCCAATCCCAAGCCTGATGCTGATCCTGTTCCCAATGCCATTGTGCACATGGTTTGGCAAGGCAAAGATGATGCAGCAAATGATGCTAATCAACCCACCACCTTTTAGGCAGCCATGGCATACGATGCCGATTCATCATCTGCCCATATGAATTCCCCAACTGGCTTTGATGCTGCTGACTTTTACCTTGCCAATTCTACCTCTTCATCTCCACCTGCAAATCCCCCTTTTTTTTTTTTCAACAACCTTTGCCACTGCATCTGATGTGGCAAATGTTTTCCTCTCATCATCAAAGACAGATTCTGCTAGCTCTGTTGGTGAATCCAATCCTAATGCATCTTCACTTAGAAGTCCCATTTCAATAGCTCTTCCCACTGCATCTGATGCAGTAATATTTTCTTCTCATTGTCAGAGACAGATTCTGCTGGTTCTCATGGCAATTCAGATGCTGATGCTGATGCTGATGCTGATACTGATGCCAATTCTGATTTGGAGGATAATTCTAGTGCTGAGTCCCCCAGCACCTCCCAGATAGAGAACCCAACTCCTTCTCACATCACACTACCCATATATAGTCATGTAGACTTCAACTATGTTGATGACACTTGGTTGCCTGGCTCTAATGATATGGATACTATGGACAATGAATAATGCACATTTATTTTATGTATATACAGTACATGAACATAGTAATAATCTCATTGTTGACATTTTTGGTGGTCCTGCAGCTCCTGTCAGTGAGGCAAATTGAATATTTTATGCCTGATGCCTGATGCCAATGCTGTACCTAATGATGCCAGTGCCAATTCTTTTGTCTGATGATGTGATGCCTGTGTTGGCCAATTCATTGGCTACCATGTCTGTACAGCTTACATGTTGTATTATAATGCACTGTACAGTCCACTGCCACTGCCTAATGCTGCTGCTTATTCCCAATGCCACTGCCGCTGC
Organism: Tricholoma bakamatsutake; assembly: GCA_029959215.1. Taxonomy (NCBI): domain Eukaryota; kingdom Fungi; phylum Basidiomycota; class Agaricomycetes; order Agaricales; family Tricholomataceae; genus Tricholoma; species Tricholoma bakamatsutake. The sequence goes on from CP114860.1 coordinate 1,416,160, forward strand.
TCAATGATGATGCCTGTGTTGGCCAATTCATTGGTTACCATGTCTGTACAACAACTTGCATGTTGTATTGTAATGCACTGTACTGTCCATAAAGCTATCCAATGGTTGCATACATTGGTTAGTATAGTAGATACATATATAGAGCATTTGATAGCATCCACCAAACCTGTATGATTCAATACATTGTATACATTTGATAGACCATATCATTCAATACATTGTAGCTTACCTATGTTCCTCAAAAAGCTTGGTTCAAATTGGTCCAAACCTTGGTTCTATTGCTATGCCCATGTCCTGAACCAAGAACCAGAACTGTTACATCTGTGGCTGAACCAAACCTAAACTGAATAGAACTGTCAGTTCAGTTCTACCAACTCTAGTTCTTTGCATCAGTTCTAAGGCTCCAACTGCTCTATCTATATAACTGTTTTAAATGGTTTATACCATATCTGTATATGTTTATATATAGGGTCCAGTCTCCAAGGTGGTGTACACAGTAGGTATACAGTATATAGATGGTTATACAGTTTACTTATTATGAGCTACAAATGTAATAGTAGTAAGGTTAATAGCTTAAATCTAAATCTATATACACTACTGATGTGTTGTTGATGGCTGTTTATCAATGCCTCAGTGTACGAGCTATATGAAAAGCTTACTCTTTTTTTTCATGCTTTAAGCTTGAGCATCTCAGTGACTATGACCAACCAGCAGAGCTGAGACAACCCTGACCCAAAAAAATCATACCTGATGACCAAAAGCAACAGTGGAATACCACCAATCATGCTCAGGGTCTTGACTCTTATTTCAAAACTGTTGAAACTATGACAAAACCCCACCAAGATCAAGGTTAGCTTTGAATTCAGGGATTCAGCATAAATTCTTACAATTGTGACTTGCAGAACCATGGCCTAGTCTTAAAATCAACATACCAAAAGATGCTTCCAAGCCTGATGGTAATGCTGTTGAGAATGGTGCCTTGCTATCTGTGAGTGAGCTCCGTGCATGCAGTCACTTTGTAGATTCCCCATCAGATGTAACACCTAGCCTTGGTGAAAAGACCAAAGACATTGATGATGATCCTAAGGACAAATCTTACCAACCACCAAAACATAACAATGCACTGGATGATGAGGTGCCCAAATGCATATACACTAGTAATAGAAAGGAGGTTACTAGTGAGACTGAGTTTGGCCATGAACTGGTAGGTGGAAAAACAGCTTTAAAGACCAGCAATCTATTCTGACACTTATTAGCAAGAGAATAGGGAAGAGAAATGAAAGTGCAAGGCCAATAAACAACCAAAAGGACAACCACCAAAAAAAAAAGTTCCAATAGACATGACAACATGCAGTACCCAACAGGAAGAGCTTGATGATAACACACATGCTGATATCAATTCTAGTGATAAATCAGACAGGAGAAGTGCATTGAGGTGAGTGGAAGCAAGGAAATCCAAGTATGCATCATTTTTATGATCCTGTGGCTATTGTGGACAGGTCAGGGCAAAGGCATTGGGAATTCCAGTGTCATTTCTATGCACAGTATGTCAGAAATGGTATACCAAGTGAGATAGTAATGCTTACTGCTAGTCAAACAGCACGTGCAGCTTCCCAAGGACTGTCAATAGTGTGGCCATAAATTTTGATATGGAGCTGAAGCTACTGAAGCTACATAACCTTGCTGGGCATGTGACAGAATGCAAAGGTGCTAAAGACAACAAGAAGAAGGATGAACTGACCAGCAAAGAACAAATTAACATCAAACAGAGTGCTGAGATGATGGAGGCATACTTGAAGGAGGGAAAGCTGAATCTGGAAGTCATTGCCATGTATAAAGGTTTTCTACATATCTTTTCAGTGTGGATCTTGAAGAAAAGTCTCCCATGGACTGCTGGAGAGGCACTGACTTTTCAGATATTATTCAGATATCTCCAAATCACATACCAACTGCCCTCTGATACTACAGTCTGTAACCAGCTAGCACATATCTTTGAGGAGCTTCACAGAAAAGTTGTTTACAAATTGGCAGTAAGTATATCTCCCCCCAGAAGGCTCTAGATTACCCAGTCACCGAGTTCTTTCAGGCAGTCAATCCAAGATTGCCTATGCAACTGACATGTGGACTACACCACAAATGGTGTATACATTTGCATGCTCAGATGGGTGTTTCATCAATGAAGACTGGGAAATAATTGGATGTGTGATCATTTTCAAGCCTCTTGAGGATAAAAAGCACAAAGGCTTGTGTAGTGGCAAGGTGTTTGTCGATGGTGCATGCAAGATTGGCAGTTTTGATAAGATAAGTTTTACATGTGATTCTGCATGGTCCAAATGCTTACCTCCATGTTGACCGCACTGCATTAGCATCTCCATGGACAATGCCTCTGTCAACAAACCTCATGGTTCAAGCCAAACTTGTGCCACTTGGAGAAGCAGACAATCCTGATGAAGTTGACTACTATACTCTCAACAAGAAATAGCCATTACATCTTGACATCGATGTGGACCCCAATCAGATTGAGTTGGACAGTGAAGAATTCCAGGATGAGGGGGAGGATGAGATGACACATGAGGAGAACATCACACTGAAGGAAGAAGAGAAATTGAAGACTACAGGGAGCCCACTATCAAAGGTACATATCACACATGTATAATTCTCATATTCAGCATGCTAATGTTTATGTTAGCTACACTACATCACAAAAAGATTGTTTTGTCACCCCAGCAATGGAAGAAGTTTTGGAAATGTGCAATCTCAATGTACCACAAGAAAAACTGAGTCCAAGGACAGGTGAGAGGCCTTGGCAGTGGTTCGAGATGTCCATACACATTGGAACTATACACACACAATGATTTGTTGAGCTGAGCTCCTACAAGAAATTAGTTCCAAACAAATCACATTCATTCATAACATCTGAAATTCTTTTGCAGGCTATAGATGACTGGGTTTTCGAGACTCCCAATCTGTGAGCATTACTGTTGAATGAGGATGACTGGAAAACTTTGGGAGAAATAGCTGACATTCTAGAGGTATGTGTCTAAAACTTTAGAGTTATCATAACAACTTGCTCTAATCCACAACTACTATGACAGCCATTCACCAAGGTGAGTCTACAGATGTCACAAAGCAAAGTCCCAACAATTCCATTCATATTACTCCTTTATCAGAAGATAGAAAAGTACCACAAGGCTGTCTCAATTTCCTAGGAGCACTCATTCAAGATACATCATGATGCTGAACAGGGCCTTGCAAAGCTTAGTAAATACTCCACTCCCACAAAACTGCACCACTCTTATATCCTTTGGACTGGTAAGCTGTGTCATTTTCTCAATCTAAACCACAAATGAATATCACATTTTATAGTTTTACACCCATCTCTGTGGAGCCACTGGTTTGCAGCCTGTTAGAAAACAGTCTCCTAACATCCCTATTACATAATTATTTTTTATTTTTTATTTTATTTCATTTTATTTTATTTTATTACATCAAATTATGCTACCAAATGCCTACAAATGCTATATTTGTCAGCATGGGAATTTTATATTTACATGCATCAATATGTATATGCATGTATGTGTGGGTCAGTAACAACATATTACAATATGTGTAACATAGTATATAAACTTCAAATATATACTTGGGGACCTCAGTTGAGTTCTCTTAGGTATTCCATCTACAATTGTGGTGCAAAAGGCCTTTTTCAGCCAACTCATCTATTTTTAACCCCTCACATCAAAACCATCAAAACCCCCCATCACGTGCATGCACCCTATCGCCTTCTTGTAGGAGAGCCCACATGGTCCAGCTAGCAGATTAGTGGGTGTTGCCCTAACAGAAGAACTCAACTATCCCATCAGTGCACCCTCTCTTACATGCACATATGTCATTTTTTCAGTGCACCACAACAGCTTACTCATTTTTTTGGCATGAGCCAAAAGTAATTGTATATATGTATTTACCTTTGCTTTCATAAGCTGATGCCAGGCCTCACCTTATACTGCAACTGCCAGTGATCAAGAGGCAGCACTTGTCATTAGGACAGCTGCAACCAGACAACTGATCAGATCTGGTTTAATCAAGATTTACCTTACTCTATTTGGATGACTATTTTAGTTAAATTAGTTACTAGCCAAATTCAGTATTAACTCTGAGATCAGGCACTGTTGGAAGGGTTATTGATCTGAAGTGCCCAATTGTTGACAAATAGCCAAAATCACATGTTTTGCCATGTTTGGTACCCGATTTGCTGGATCATGTGACTCGAAATTTTGTGAAAAACTTCTGAAGCTGAATCTTGACTCAGCTGAAGAAGTGGCTCATCACAGCTTACATCATTATGACAGAACAATCAACTTTGAATCCTGGTCACAATCCTGTTCCCACACCATCACTAGAAGCCAAAATTGATGTGCTTACAGCACAAATGTCCCAATGAGTGTCAGTATTGGCAGCATCACAGCCCAAACAAGCAGAAATAAAACCAGAGACAGTGGAAGATAAAGATGATGAGATGGAGGAGATGGTAGAGTGGATATCTCAGGAGGATGTGCATGCAGAGGAGAGATCTGAGAGTGGAAAAATGTGTTTACCTAAATATGCACCCCCCACAAATCTTTGATGGTACCATGGAGAATACAAAATCCTTCATCAGCTCTATAGTATTGTACATTCATAGGAGGAAGCCCGAGTTTTGTACAACCAAGTCTAGGATTATGTTTGCTCTCTCATACATTCAGGGAGGGGCACAGTTTGGAGACCCTAATCCAAAGGCAACAGCTAATGCAAAATTAAAAACCATGTGCCAAGGTTCTCTAACAGCAGACAAATTTATTTTGCAGTTCAAGGCAGAAGTGTCACAAACAGATATGGGAGAAGCTGCATTGGTAGAATTTTTGAAAGCAGGATTAAATCCCTCATTATTCAAGTCTATCTATCGACTACCTGCTATGCTGGAGAGGTTGGATGAGTGGTATAATTGAGCAATGCATTTTAATTGGCAATACCAACATGAACAGGCAGAGTCAAAATTGATGTATGGGAATGCCAGATTTGAAAAGCCATCAGGAGGAACACAGCCACTGGCCATGGCAGTGACACCTATTGTTAAGGAGTCAGCAGCATTGGCAGATGCAATGGATGTTGATCAAGTAGGGAGACAAGCCCCACTTAAATGTTTTAATTGTGGGCAATTAGGGCATATTGCTAGGAATTATAGGCAGAAAAGGAAGATTAGGGAAGTGACAATTGAGGAAGTGAAGTTGGAGGAAGATAAGCAGAAAAATTTTGTGGAAGAATCCCAGTGAAGGTTTCTCCATTGGTGACTCAGAATCAATATAATGCATTAGTATCCAAGGAAACCCAGAGTGAACCTGAAAGCGAAATTGAGGAGTATGACCATCATCATTTATGCAATAAAGAAAAATGCCCAGTCTTATTTCTGAAGACCCCTAAATTCTTTATTGGCTCTGTGCGGATAGAACATGAAATCAGCTTGACAGTAGGATTGAAGACAGTGGACACACATGCAGCAATTAATGTGGAGGCATTGCTTGACAGTGGTGCTACCAGATTATTCATTAATCGATTCTTAATTAATCGATTCTTAATTACTGGAAATGGTATTTGTATGCATAAACTTCCACAACCTATAATGGTGTACAATATTGATGGTATGATCAATCATGGAGGAACTATTAAGGAGGAGGTGACGATGATACTGAAGTATCAGGATCATCAGGAATGAGCCGTATTTGAGGTGTGCGACCTTGGGAAAACCAATCTGATAATCAGATGTCCGTGGTTATGAAAACATAACCCAGAAATTGATTGGAAAACTGGGAAGGTACACATGACTCATTGTCCTAAAGAATGTAATGTATATGGGAGGAAAGTAAAAATGGAGAAGAAGGAAAGAAAAGAGAAAGAATGTCCAAGGAAGTATTCTGTTACGATGGAGGAAGTGGAAGATGAGGACATGCCAAACAGAGAAGTTTCAATCATGACCAGTAAGGAAGAACAGAAACAAACCTTTAGGGAAATTCATGGAGGACAGTCATGGGATAAAAATGCTCTGAAAGTGGAGAAGCCAGTGGAGGAGTGGGTGCCAAAACCCTACCATAAATATTTGTCAGTTTTTCAGAAGAAGGAATCGGAGCAGATGCCAGTGCGAAATCCATGGGATCATGAAATTGAGATGAAACTGGGATTTGTGCTGAAGAAGTCAAAAGTCTACCTGTTATCTTCGAAGGAGCAAGAAGAAGTGGATGCATTCCTTAATGAACAATTGCGCAAGGGATACATACGACCTTCAAAATCACTGCAGACATCACAAAATATTCTTTGTACCAAAAATGGATCAGAGGAAGAGGATGTGTGCAGATTATAGGTATCTGAATGAGTAGACAGTGAAGAATGCATACCCTTTGCCATTGATCTCAGAGATAATTGACAAGGTGGGAAAGGCCAAGGTCTTTACAAAATTGGATTTATGCTGGGGGTACAACAATGTACAAATAAAAAAAGGAGATGAGTGGAAAGCTGCATTTGCCATGCATTGAGGATCCTTCAAGCCGCCTGTCATGGTTTTTGGGATGACCAATAGTCCCCCAACTTTCCAAAATATGATGAATGACATTTTCAAGGATGTAATAGACAAAGGTGTGATAATAATATTTACTGATGACATTTTGATATTCATGAAGGATGAAGAAAACCATGAGGAAATAGTGCAGGAGGTATTACAAGGATTGGCAGAGAATGATTTATTTGTTAAACCAGAGAAGTGTGTGTTTGGGGCAAGAGAGATCAAGTTCTTGAGATGAATGATTGGTCCTGATGGAATCAAAATGGACTCTATCAAGGTACAGGCAATTGTTGATTGGCCTGTGCCCACCTGTATCAAGGAAGTTCAGGCTTTCTTGGGACTCACCAATTTTTATCATTGCTTTGTTCATAATTTTTCCAAAATTGCTGCACCCTTACACAACCTTATGCAAAAGGGAGTAGTGTGGAGATGGGGAGAACAACAGCAGATGGCATTTGAGGAGTTGAAGAGGAAGTTTGTGGAAGAGCCAATGTTAGCCCCAGTAGATTTCACACATCCCTTACGAGTGGAATCAGATGCATCCAACTTTGCTACTGGAATGGTATTATCAATGTTATGTGAAGATGACAAATGGCATCCTTGTGCATATTTGTTTCAAGGGTTGAATGATGTGGAGAGAAATTATGATGTGCATGACAAAGAGATGTTAAGAATCATACAAGCATTGGAAGCATGGAGACATTATTTGGAGGGATGTACACATCAGATCAAAATCTGGACAGATCATCAAAATCTGCAGTACTTCATGTCTGCTAAAAAGCTTAACCATCGACAAGCGCATTGGGCAGTATTCCTATCACGTTTTAATTTTCACTTAGTCCACAAAGTGGGAAGCTTGATGAGGAAAGCAAATGCATTATCCAGATGTACAGATCCTAAAAGGGGAGTGGAGGAGGACAATAAAAATACTACCCTACTCAAACCTGAATACTTTCATATTTGCACTATGTGTCAAGGGCATCTATTGGTGGATACCTCAGAGATGGAAATGTTGTCTAAAATCAGACAATGTTCAGAGATGGATGATGAAGTAGTGGAAGCTGTGAAAGCTTTGAGGGGGGAGAAGAAAGGTAATATTAAAGGAGATGAATGGGTTGAAGAACAAGGGTTAGTGTTGTTCAGAGGAAAGGTATATGTACCAAAGGATCAAGATTTACAAAGGGAGATTGTATGTTACATCATAATATGCCAGCTGCTGGACATCCAGGAAGGTGGAAGACATTGGAGTTGGTGATGAGAAATTATTGGTGGCCCAGAATTTCAAAGTATGTGTTGGGGTATGTGGATGGGTGTGATACATGCATGAGGGGGAAGAAATTTCCAGAAAAGCCTGCAGGGAAATTAATGCTAAGCCCTATACCTAAAGTACCATGGTGAGATATATCTGTGGACTTTATCACAGGATTACCTGAAGCTCAAGGATATGATGCAATATTTGTAGTATGCAACTGCTTCACAAAGGAAGTCTATATCATTCCTACTACTGCAGAAACCTCATCGTTGGGCTTGGTGCACCTCTATCTAAATCAGGTATGGCGGTTACATGGATTGACTAATATGGTTATCTCCAATCGCAGATCACAATTTGCTTCTGCATTTATGCGAGAGTTAAATAACATATTGGGAATTTAAACCAAGTTATCTATGGCATATCACCCACAAACTGATGGGCAGACAGATGGAATGAATCAGGAGTTGGAGCAGTACCTACACATGTTTGTCAACCACTGACAAACTGACTGGCCTGAATGGTTGGCAATTGCTGAATTTTCTTACAATAATAAATTCCATTCAGCTACTCGCTGTTAGGGCGACACCCACTAATCTGCTAGCTGGACCGTGTGGGTTCTCCTACAAGAAGGCGGCGGGGGGTGCACACATGATGGGGGGATTTGATGGATTTGATGCGAGGGTTAAAAATAGAACAGTTGGCTGAATTAGGCCTTTTGCACCACTAATGTGGATGGAATACCTAAGAGAACTCAACTGAGGCCTCCTAGTATTTATTTTAGGGTTATATACTATGTTACACATATTGTAGTATGTTATTACGGATGCACGTACATATTGATGTGTGTAAATAAAGAATTCCCATGCTGACAAATAATGTGTATATAGGCATTTTGTAGTGTATTTTGGTGAAATAAAATCAAATAAAATAAAATAAAATAAAATAAAAATAGTATTAGGTAATAGGCATGTTAGGAGACTGTTTCCTAACATTATCCCCCTTTTAGGCCTCGACTTCCAGGTGAGAAAATATCGTATCTGTCCCCTCTGTGAAATTTTGGTAAGGCCAGAAATTCATCCCCTCATACACCATTCTAGCAATGCGACGTGGAGCATTTGGATTACATTTAAAGAATTAGGTGATTGCCTTGCATGCTCGCTTACAATTCTCTTCTGGCTCCCGTGAATTATTTTTGTCAGTGTAGTTCTTCCACTTCATTAAGAACTCCAATTTGTTTCATCGAAGACGTGAGTCCAAAACCTCTTCCACAATATATTCTGGAGCACCTTCTACCATTATTGGAGGCTGTGGAGTAGTTTGTTGACCAGGAATAGTGGGTGGGCGGTAAGGGCATAAATGGGAAATGTTAATCTCAGGATCAATCTTGAATGACTGAGGTAATTTTAACACTACTGCATTGGGTGAAATTATTTTAGAAATCGGATATGGGCCAACTTGCTTCTCCGTAAGCTTTCTTGAAGGTCGTGGAATATTCAGATCCTTGGTACTTAGCCATACCAAGTCACCAACTTTATACTCTGGAGCAACAGCTCGAGTACAATCTGCATGTTGCATCATATCATCACATGCTTTCATCAACGCTGCCTCTGCTTCCTCCTGCACCTTTCACATTTTTGACACAAAGTCCTCCACTGATTGTACCTTGACTTCCCTTCATGGTTCTACTCCCATTCTGGGATGATAACCATAATTAGTGAAGAAGGGTGACATGCAAGTAGCCAAATGGAATTTATTATTGTGGGAAAATTCTGCAATTGCCAACCATTTGGGCCAGTCAGTTTGTCAGTGATTGACAAACATGCGTAGGTACTGCTCCAACTCCTGATTCGTTCTCTCTGTCTGCCCATCGGTTTGTGGGTGATATGCCGTAGACAATTTGGTTTGAATCCCCAATATGTTATTTAACTCTCGCATAAATGCAGAAGCAAATTGTGATCCACGATCGGAGATAACCGTATCAGGTAATCCATGTAACCACCATACCTGATTTAGATAGAGGCACACCAAGCCCAATGATGAGGTTTCTGCAGTAGTAGGAATGATATGGACTTCCTTTGTGAAGCGGTCGCATACTACAAATATTGCATCGTATCCTTGAGCTTCAGGTAATCCTGTGATAAAGTCCACAGATATATCTCGCCATGGCGCTTTAGGTATAGGGTTCAGCATTAATTTCCCAGCAGGCTTTTCTGGAAATTTCTTTCCCCTCATGCACGTGTCACACCCATCCACATACCCCAACACATACTTTGAAATTCCAGGCCACCAATAATTTCTCATCACCAACTTCAATGTCGTCCACCTTCCTGGATGTCCAGCAGCTGGCATGTTATGATGTAACCATACGATCTCCCTTCGTAAATCTTGATCTTTCGGTACATAGACCTTTCCTCTGAATAACACTAACCCTTGTTCTTCAACCCATTCATCTCCTTTAATATTACTTTTCTTCTCTCCCCTCAAAGCTTTCACAGCTTCCACCACTTCATTATCCATCTCTGAACATTGCCTGATTTTAGACAACATTTCCGTCTCTGAGCTATCCACCAATAAATATCCTTGATGCATAGCACAAATATGAAAGTATTCAGGTTTGAGTAGGGTAGTATTTTTATTGCCTCCTCCACTCCCCTTTTATGATCTGTACGTCTGGATAATGCATTTGCTTTCCTCATCAAGCTTCCCACTTTGTGGACTAAGTAAAAATTAAAACGTGATAGGAATACTGCCCAATGCGCTTGTCGATGGTTAAGCTTTTTAGCGGACATGAAATACTGCAGATTTTGATGGTCTGTCCAGATCTCAATCTGATGTGTACGTCCCTCCAAATAATGTCTCCATGCCTCCAAAGCTCATATTATTCCCAACATCTCTTTATCATGCACATCATAATTCCTCTCCATATCATTCAACCCTTTAGACAAATATGCACAAGGATGCCATTTGTCATCTTCACATAGCATTGATAATACTGCTCCAGTAGCAAAGTCTGATGTGTCTGATTCCACTTGTAAGGGACATGTGAAATCTACTGGGACCAATATTGGCTCTTCCACAAACTTCCTCTTTAACTCCTCAAATGCTGTCTGCTGTTGTTCTCCCCATCTCCACGCTACTCCCTTTCGCATAAGGTTGTGTAATGGTGTGGCAATTTTAGAAAAATTATGCACAAAGCGATGATAAAAATTGGTGAGTCCCAAGAAAGCCTGAACTTCCTTGATACAGGTGGGCACAGGCCAATCAACAATTGCCTGTACCTTGATAGGATCCATCTTGATTCCATCAGGACCAATCTTTAATCCCAAGAACTCAATCTCGCTTGCTCCAAATACAGACTTCTCTGGTTTAACGAATAAATCATTCTCTGCCAACCTCTTCAACACCTCCTGCACTATCGCCTCATGATTTTCTTCATCCTCCCTGAATATCAAAATGTCATCAATAAATATTATCACCACGCCTTTGTCTATCACATCCTTGAAAATATTGTTCATCATATTTTGGAAAGTTGGGGGACTATTGGTCATCCCAAAAAACATGACTAGCGGCTCGAAGGATCCTCGATGTGTGGCAAATGCTGCTTTCCACTCATCTCCTTTCTTTATTCATACATTGTTGTACCCCCAGCGTAAATCCAATTTTGTAAAGACCTTGGCCTTTCCCACCTTGTCAATTATCTCTGAGATCAACAGCAAAGGGTACACATTCTTCACTGTCCAATCGTTCAAATACCTATAATCTGTACACATCCTCTTCCTGTGATCTTTTTTTGGTACAAAGAATACTGGTGATGTCTGCAGTGATTTCGAAGGTCATATGTATCCCTTGTGCAACTGTTCATTAAGGAATGCATCCACTTCTTCTTGTTCCTTTGGAGATAATGGATAGACTTTTGACTTCTTCAGCACAAATCCCAGCTTTATTTCAATAGCATGATCTCATGGCTTTCACACTGGCATCCGCTCCAATTCTTTCTTCTGAAAAACTGACAAATATTTATGGTAGGGTTTTGGCACCCACTCCTCCACTGGCTTCTCCACTTTCAGAGCATTTTTATCCCATGACTGTCCTCCACGAATTTCCCTAAAGGTCTGCTTCTGTTCTTCTTTACTTGTTATAATTGGAACTTCCCCGATTGGCATATCTTCATCCTCCACTTCCTCCATCATAACAGAATACTTCCTCGGACGTTCTTTCTCTTTCTTTTCCTTCTTCTCCTTTTTTACTTTTCTCCCATACATATTACATTCTTTAGGACAATGAGTCATGTGTACCTTCCCAGTTTTCCAATCAATTTCCGGATTATGTTTTCATAACCATGGACATCCAATTATCAGATTGATTTTCCCAAGGTCGCACACTTCAAATACGGCTCGCTCCTGATGATCCTGATACTTCAATATCATTGTCACTTCCTCCTTAATAGTTCCTCCACAATTGATTGTACCATCAATATTGTACACCATTATAGGTTGTGACAGTTTATGCATGTGAATACTGTTTCCAGTAATTAGGGATCGATTAATAAATAATCCGGTAGCACCACTGTCAAGCAATGCCTCCACATTAATTGCTGCATGCGTGTCCACTGTCTTCAATCCTACTGTCAAGCTGATTTTGGGTTCTATCCACGCTGAGTGAATAAGAAATTTAGGGGTCTTTGGAAATAAGGCTGGGCATTTTTCTTTGTTGGATAAATGATGATGGTCGTACTCTTCAATTTCTCTTTCAGGTTCACTCTCAGTTTCCTCAGATACTAATACATTATATTGATTCTGGGTCACCAATGGGGAAACCTTCACTGGGACTCTTTTACAAAATTCTTCTGCTTATCTTCCTCCAACTTCACTTCCTCAATTGTCGCTTCCCTAATCTTCCTTTTCTGCCTACAATTTCGAGCCATATGCCCTAATTGCCCACAATTAAAACATTTAACTGGAACTCGTCTCCCTACTCGATCAACATGCATTGCATCCGTCGATGCTGCTGACTCCTTAACAATAGGTGTCACTGCCATGGCCGGTGGCTGTGCCCTCGGAGTTTGTACCCAAGGTGTCCTTCCTTTCTTGGACTTTCCTCCCAATGACTTTCCAAATCTGGAATTCCCATACATCAATTTCGATTCTGCCTGATCCTGTCGATATTGCCGATCAAGACACATTGCCCAATTATACCACTCGTCCAACCTCTCCGGCATAGAAGGTAGTCGATAGATAGACTTGAATAATGAGGGATTTAATCCTGCCTTCAAATATTCCACCAACGCTGCTTCTCATATATCGGTTTGTGATGCTTCTGCTTTAAACTGCAAAATAAATTCATCTGCAGTCAGAGAACCTTGGCGCATAGTTTTTAATTTTGCATTAGCTGTCACCTTTGGGTTAGGGTCTCCAAACTGTGCCTCCAACCTCTCCAAAAATTCCCTGAAGCTTGCAAGCAGTTTATATCCCACGGCAATTTGATTAATGGCTTTGTTTCTCTAGAACTGTGCTTTCCCTCCCTGGATGTATGAGAGAGCAAACATAATTCTAGACTTGGTCATACGAAATTCGGGCTTTCTCCCATGAATATACAACACTATAGAGCTGATAAAGGATTTTGTGTTCTCCATGGTACCGTCAAATATTTGTGGGGGCACATATTTAGGTAAATGCATTTTTCCACTCTCAGATCTCTCCTCTGCATGCTCACCCTCCTGAGACATCCACTCCACCATCTTCTCCATCTCATCATCTTTATCTTCCACTGTTTCTGCATTTGTTTGTACTTGTTTGGGCTGGGATGCTGCTAATACTGACACTAATTGGGACATTTGTGCTGTTAGAGCATCAATTTTGGCTTCAAGAACAGGCGTGGGAACAGGATTGTGTCCAGGATTCGAAGCTGCTTGTTCTGTCATAATTACGTAATCTGTGATGAGTCACTTCTTCGGCTGTGTAGAGATTCGGCTGGAGAATGTTTTCGCAAAATTTCGAGTCACGTGATCCGGCTATTTCGGGTATCAAACACGGCAAAACACGTGATTTCGGCTATTGGGCACTTCGTATCAATAACCCTTCCAACAGTGCCTGATCTCGGGGCTATTACTGAATTTGGCTAGTAACTACCTAAAATAGTCGTCCAAATAGAGTAATGTAAATCTTAGCTAAACCAGATCCGATCGGTTGTCTGGTTGCAGCTGTCCTAATGATGAGTGCTGCCTTTCGATCACTGGCGGTCGCAATGTAAGGCGAGGCCTGGCATTGGCTTATGAAAGCAAAGGTAAATACATATATACAATTAATTCCAGCTCTTGCCGAAATGATGCGTAAGCGGATGTGGCGCGCTGAGACAAATGACGTATGCACGTGAGTAAGAGAAGGTGCACTGATAGGGTAGTTGAGTTCTTCTGTTAGGGCAACACCCACTAATCTGCTAGCTGGACCATGTGGGTTATCCTACAAGAAGGTGGCAGGGGGCACACGCGTGATAGGGGGATTTGATGGATTTGATGCGAGGGTTAAAAATAGAACAGTTGGCTGAATTAGGCCTTTTGCACCACTAATGTGGATGGAATACCTAAGAGAACTCAACTGAGGCCTCCTAGTATTTATTTTAGGGTTATATACTATGTTACACATATTGTAGTATGTTATTATGGACACGCATACATATTGATGTGTGTAAATAAAGAATTCCCACACTGACAAATAATGTGTATATAGGCATTTTGTAGTGTATTTTGGTGAAATAAAATCAAATAAAATGAAATAAAATAAAATAAAAATAGTATTAGGTAATGGGCATGTTAGGAGACTGTTTTCTAACACTCGCATGCCACCTTTCTTTGCTAATTATAAATATCATTCCCAAATGGGCATAGAACATCAAAGAGAAGTCAAGGTACAGTCAGTGAAGGACTTTGTATCCAAAATGCGAAAGGTGCAAGAGGAAGCAGAGGTAGCATTGATGAAAGCACATGATGATATGATGCGACATGCAGATCATACTTGAGCTGTTGCTCCAGGGTACAAAGTTGGTGACTTGGTATGGCTAAGTACCAAGGATCCAAATATTTCACAACCTTCAAGAAAGCTTATGGAGAAGCAAGTTGGCCCATATGCAATTTCTAAAATAATTTTGCCCAATGCAGTAGTGTTAAAATTGCCTCAATCATTCAAGATTGATCCTGAAATTAGCATTTTCCGCTTATGCCCTTACTGCCCACCCACTATTCCTGGTCAACAAACTACTCTGCAACCTCCAATAATGGTAGAAGGTGCTCCAGAATATGTAGTGGAAGAGGTTTTAGACTTATGCCTTTGATGAAATAAATTGGAGTTCTTAATCAAGTAGAAGAACTACACCGACAAAAATAACTCATGGGAACCTAAAGAGAATCGTAAGCGAGCACATAATGCAATCACCCAATTCTTTAAACTTAATCCAAATGCTCCGTGTCCCATTGCTAGAATAGTGTATGAGGGGATGAATTTCTGGCCTTACCAAAATTTCACAGAGGGGACAGATACAATATTTTCTCGCCTGGAAGTCGAGGCATAAAAGGGGGGTAATGTTAGGAAACAGTCTCCTAACATCCCTATAATAATATTTTATTTTTATTTTATTTTACTTTATTTTATTTTATTTTATTTTATTACATCAAATTATGCTACCAAATGCCTATAAATGCTATATTTGTCAACATAGGAATTTTATATTTACATGCATCAATATGTACACACATGTACAGTGACTCACAAAACTGAGTCAATGTTTTGGACTTTTTGATTCATTGTTGAATAGCTTCCCATAGACAACAAAACCAAACAAGGTATTGGTGTACCGAATAACATACATGATCAGGGCTACCAAACAAACAAAGAATTATGTAATTTTAATTATCCCTCATGGAGATATGATTATTTTAATTTAGGGACTTATTGACTCAGTTTTGTGAGGTGGTATCAATATTATGATAAATTGTAATTCTAGTATTTTGTATGACCTCCCTTGGCCTTAATAACTGCTCCCAACCTTCTAGGCATGCTTTTAATCAAATTCTGACACACCTCTGATGGAATATTATTCCACTCTTCTACTACTCTTTCCCATAACTCCCAAATTCCTTTTGGTGCTGTTGGATACTTGTCTAACTGGTTCTTGAGGTGAACCCAATGATGTTCAATAGGACTGAGGTCTGGAGATTGGGCAGGACAATCCAGAAGAGTAATATTGTTGTTCTCCATCCATTTCTTGGTCTTTTTTGAGGTATGCTTGGGGTCATTGTCTTGTTGAAAAATCACCTCTTCTCCAGAAATTCCACTCTCCTCCAAGCTAGGCAGCATATGGTCCTTCAAAATGGACACATACTGGTCAGCATTTATCCTCCCCTCAACCTCTGCAAGATACCCAACTCCATTCCATCCCATACACCCCCATACCATAATGTTTCTTCCCCCAAATTTGACAGTTCCCTGCACCTCTCTCTCAATCAGCCCCTCTCCCTTCTGTTTCCAGACCCACTCTCTCCCATCTGACCCAAACCTGTTGATTTTAGTCTCATCTGACCAAATAGCCCTCTTCCAGTCTTCCACAGTCCACTCTCTATACTTCTGAGCAAAAGCCAATCTTGCTTTCCTATGTCTTATACTAAGCAAGGGCCTTTTCTTCTTCACCACAGCCTTGAATGAGTTTTTTCTGAGAACTCTTCTGACTGTTTCTAAGGAGACTGGAGTGGGGATGATGCTGTTGATGTAATGGGTGGCCTGAACAGCATTTGCAGCCTTGCCAGTGGTGATTTGGATAAGGATAGCTCTCTGAGAGGTAGATGAGAGCTTAGAAGGACAACCACCAGAGGGGGAATCCAGGATTGGATGGAGAGCCCTGAGTATTCTGGATACACTAGACTGGCTGAGGTTGAGTTTAGAGGCAATATTGTGGGTAGAATAATGATTGGAGGCCAGGGAAGGAATGTTTTCCTTTTGAGCAGAGGAGATGGGATGCATTGGAGAATATTGAAGTATGAAGAATGCTAGTCCTGATTAAATACTATAATTTAAGGTCCCATCAAGGGTCACATCACCTTAGAAACCATCTGTCAAGATTTTGACATTATACAGTTGGTGGAGCATCAGATTCTAATATTTCTGACTATCCCTCACAAAACTGAGTCAATGAGTCCCTGAATTAAAATAATCATATCTCCATGAGGGATAATTAAAATTACATAATTCTTTGTTTGTTTGGTAGCCCTGATCATGTATGTTATTCGGTACACCAATACTTTGTTTGTTTTTGTCGTTTATGGGAAGCTATTCAACAATGAATTAAAAAGTGCAAAACATTGACTCAGTTTTGTGAGTCACTGTATGTGTGGGTCAGTAACAACATATTACAATATGTGTAACATAGTATCCAAACTTCAAATATATACCTGGGGACCTCAGTTGAGTTCTCTTAGGTATTCCATCCATATTTGTGGTGCAAAATGCCTTTTTCAGCCAACTCATCTATTTTTAACCTCTCACATCAAAACCATCAAAACCCCCCATCATGCACACATGCCCCATTGCCTTCTTGTAGGAGAGCCCACATGGTCCAGCTAGCAGATTAGTGGGTGTCGCCTTAACATAGCCACAGCAGATCCAGACAATGCAGCTTGCCAAGAAGCTGCCATCCAAACTGCCAAAATTATTTTCAAATATATTGCTGAGACCTACCTTGAAACGTTGATAGGTCCACTACGCATTATAAGGTCTGGAAATGGATCCCACTTGTATCAACACATTATGACATGCACTCTGAATCACTACAAATGCCACAAAATTGACTTTGAATCATTTTTGCACTATTTTGCACTATTTTGTATGACTTTGAACTATTTTGAATGCTTTCGAACCATTTCACGACACTTCAAGCGACTTCGCAGTATTTTGAATGACATCAGCTGCCATATAGCTGTCTTGAAAAACTTTCAATACATGCTGCACATTCAGAACAAGTGTTACGAAATGTGGTATGGATGGGATTCTTTTTCTTATTGTCTCTATTGTCTTTCTAAGCTTGCTCCCATGCTATTGTTTTCCAAACAATACCTACGCCTGCCCTTCTATTGTTCTTACCTTCTTATTGTCCAACCATTCTTATTGTCTTATTGTTCTCAATGTACGTACTCGCCTTGCTTACATTCTTGTGTGTACATTATTTAAACTGCAATGTTATGGCCAGTCAAGCTCAGCTTGACCTGGTCCTTTCTACGCTCCTAAAGACCGGACTTCTAAGGCATCCTCAAATTGTCGCTTACGAGCTTTGATAGTCTTGAAATGCTTGCAGATAAGTTGTCGCTTAAGAGCTTCAACTGACGAATACAATCTAGGAGCTTCGACCATAACAAAAGGTCAAGCTGATCAATATCCTGCTGACTAATCTCAGTCTAGGCAGACCACACTCTATGACACGATTCTTATGAGAACGACCTGACCCTACCCCACCCGAAGAAGAAACATGGCTGCCCCATCCACTCCCACCACTTCCACACCACCCACCGCCCCCGCTCGACCTGTCGAAATCAAGATGAGAGCCCCAACCGATTACTCCGGGGATAGAGCAAAGACGATGCTCTTTATCCTGGAATGTGGAGCGTACGTAGATGCTAACACTACTGCATTCCCAGATGATCGCCACAAGATCCTTTTGATGCTCTCATATATGAACGGAGGAACAGCAGGGCCATGGAAGCAGGCATATCTGGAAGAAAGGTACATTGAATCGAAACCTTGGGATACGTTCCAAGAGTTCATTGCAAAGGTACATGTGGCATTCTTGCCGATCAACGACATGGGGAATGCGCGAACACAGCTCAGAGCCCTCTCACAAGGGGCAAGGGGGGTAGATCAGTACATTGCTCAATTCAAGACTCTCGCTTATCGCACCAAAATCAAAGAAGACACTGCCCTAATCGAGTACTTTGTCGACAGACTCAATAACCGAGTCCTCAACAAGGTCTTTGGCATGGAGAATCTGCCCAACACAATCGAGGGGTGGTACACCCATGCGGCAAGGGCTGAGGGGCATTTTAGGAGGGCAAAAGCGATCAAGGAGAGAACATACAGTAAGGTAGGGGGAGGAGGAGGAGCAAGCAGCTCTTCAAAAGACCCCAACGCCATGGACATCGACACGACCCGCCTCTCTTACGCAGAGAGGCTCGAACACATAAAGAAAGGAAAGTGCTTCATTTGTCATAAATCGGGGCACAGAGCAAACGATCACAAGGGGGAAGACACCACGCGACCACTACACCAAAATCCGCGTGCTCATCAATGAGTTGGAGGAAAAGGAAAAGGAAGAGGTGTTAGACTTGATGGTCGAAGAGGGTTTTTAAAGCGGCGGCCTGCATCAACAGCAGAACTTGCCAGAGTAGTTGTCTCGACCGTAATGGTAGTGCAAGTATGCCATCAATCAATGCGCCTGCCAGTTTATTATTTGCTAGGAGACAAGAAAGCTGAAATCCCTGCCCTGATCGACTCAGGGGCGGGAGAAACATTCATCGATCACTGAGTAGTCGAGAAGCTCAGACTAAGAAAGATCCCACTCGTCAAGAAGATCCTCGCAAAAAATGTTGATGGAACTCTTAACAAAAATGGAACTATTTCCCACTATGTCTATGTCAACATGGAGATTGGAGGAAAACAAGAGGAGATTAGAATGCTGATAACGGGACTAGGAAAGGAGAGGATGATCCTGGGGTACACGTGGCTCAGGAGGTGCAACCCCATCATCGACTGGGAAAAGGGGACCCTTACCAACAGACAGACCAAAAGGTCCCTTATGGAAAAAATCCAGACCATGATCGAGCGGACAAGAATCACAATTGGTAAGCAAAGTCTCACTATAGATGACAAGGGGCCAATTGTACTGAGAGTAACATTGAGCCCGACTCTCGGGAGGCTATCTAAAAGAAGTGCTGGGGAGACCTTTGGGGAAACCCACCTCGCCACCGCCGAGCATGTGAAGAGTAGGCTCGGGACGGTTCATCTCGCAAGAGGACTTTGCACCATGGACAGACTCGACGAGAACGGATCACGGGCAAAGGACACAGCAATGGACTTATCAATGGACATCCACCCCGAGTTCGACCTACAGATCTCCATACTAAATGACTCTGGTACTGGCTTACCACTTGACTCAGGGGGAAACCATGATGGAACTGATGCGCTATTCACCTATGTTCAGGGAGAGCCAATGATAGGGATATTCAGGGCTGAGGAATCACCCCTCACCATCAAAAATGACTATCTACCTCCGAACTATCAGAGGCTCCAGCAGATCTCACGACTCACTCAATCTCGGCTAACTGGCAGATTCACCTACTCCCACACTACTTACATCTGAGCCAAGACCTCTGTCTCGCAGAGGCTTGCTCACGAGATGGAAGACGTCAAGGAAAAGCGATCACTCGACGACTTGCTCCCTGATAAATACAAGGAGTATTGGAGCGTATTTGAAAAAGCAGCATCGGAGAGATTTCCCGAATCGAGACCGTGGGACCACACAATCGAGCTTAAGCCAGATTTCATCCCGAAGGACTGCAAAGTCTACCCAATCACCCCAGCAGAACAGAAGAAATTAGACGAATTCATTGATGACAACCTGAGGAAGGGATACATCACCCCATCCAAATCCCCTATGGCATCACCATTCTTCTTCGTGGCAAAAAAAAACTCTGATGCACTTAGGCCGTGCCAGGACTACCACTATCTAAATGAAGGAACCATCAAAAACTCCTATCCCCTTCCACTAATCGGAGATCTACTCGACAAGCTAAAAGGGGCAGAATGGTTCACTAAATTGGACATCAGATGGGGGTATCATAACATCAGAATTAGGAAAGGAGACGAATGGAAAGCGGCATTCAAAACCAACAAGGGGCTGTTCAAGCCCAAGGTCATGTTTTTTGGCCTCTGTAACTCCCCGGCAACCTTCCAAGCAATGATGAATGATATCTTCCGAGACATGCTAAATGAAGGATGGCTGGTGATCTACATGGACGACATTCTGATCTTTTCTAAAGACAAGGGGGAACATGAGGAGAGGACGAAGAGGGTCCTAGCAAGGCTTAGAGAGAACAACCCGTACCTGAAACCTGAGAAATCTAGATTTGATGTACAGGAGGTCGAGTTCCTCAGACTGATTCTGTGACCAAACCAGCTAGCCATGGATCCGACTAAGCTAAGCGGAATAAAGGACTGGCCACCCCCAACTAACGTAAAGGGGGTTAGATTATTTCTAGGCTTTGGGAACTTCTATAGGAGATTCATCGGCAACTTTGCCGTGATTACAAAACTGCTCAATGACTTAACAAGGAAGGACCAGCCCTTCAGCTGGACAAACGAATGCTAAAAGGCATTTGACTCACTAAAAAGGAAATTCTCTGAGGCACCAGTACTGCTGATGCCTGATGCAGGGAAACCATTCGTAATCGAAAGCGACGCCTCTAAGTACGCGACAGGCACTGTCTTAAAACAAACTGACACCAACAGAGATTGGCACCCCTGCAGCTATATCTCCCATTCCCTGACAGTGACTGAATGGAACTATGAGATTTACGATCGAGAACTTCTGGGAATAATATGAGCACTGGAAACCTGGAGACACTATCTCCAGGGATCCGAACATCTGACGACGATCCTATCAGATCACAAGAATCTAATGTACTTCAGGGTGGCACGGAAACTAAATCGGCGACAGGCTAGATGGAGCCTCTTCCTCTCGCAATTCAACCTGCAATTGGTACATGTCCCGAGAAAAATGATGATCCAATCTGATGCCCTATCGCAGCAGGGAGATCACATACCCGATGTCAACGATGACAATGACGACATCACACTACTAAAAGATGAGATCTTCGCATGGACAATAGACACCAAACTAAAAGAAGTGCTGGCAGAAAGCATGATGCGGGATGACTTACTAAAAGAAATAGTAAGGGCCATCAAGGAAGGAGGAATGCCTCCGATCAAGTCGGCGGTAGAAGACTGGAGAATGGAAGATGATGGGATGGTCTTTTTCAAAGACCGATGCTACGTCCCAGACAACAAGGAACTGAGGAGAAAGATCGTGGAAAAATACCACGATAACATGCTTACAGGGCACCCTGGCCGATTTCAGACCCTAGAATTAGTACAGAGGGGTGAACACACACCTGACAACACCAGGATTATCACCGATCAAATCTGAGGCCACTCGACCATTCGCACTAGTCACGATGGACTTCATCACAGATCTGCCGATAAGTGACAGATGCGATACCATCATGGTCATGGTAGACCATGGTCTTACTAAGGGGGTAATTTTTATCCCTTGCAACAAAACCATCGATGCATTAGGGGTGGCAGATCTTTATCTGCACAATATGTTTAGAAGATTTGGCCTCCCAGACAAGATTATACCGGATCGTGACCCACGTTTTGCCTCGAATGCATTCCAAGAACTGGGGAGGCTCCTGGGAATAAAGCTGGCGATGAGCATGGCCTACCACCCTCAGACCGATGGAGAAATGGAAAGGGTAAACCAGGAACTTGAAATCTATCTCCGAATCTTCTGCACAAACAAGCCATCGCAGTGGAAAAGACACCTTACCACTGCTGAATTCACACACAATCAGAAGCACCATTCAGCGATCAAGAACACCCTGTTTTACATCATGATGGGAACACACCCCAAGGCCATCCCCACGACTTACGAGAAAACAAACGTACTGGCTACCGAACAAAGAATAGCTGAACTAGGAAACATACGGCGGGAAGCCCTGGTGGCACACGAACTGTCCCGACAGGTGATGATTGGACGAAACGGATGAGGCTTTTGCCCGTTCACAGTAGGAGAGAAAGTTTGGCTCGACTCGAAAAACTTGAAGTTGGGATACCCAACCAGAAAGCTCACCCCCAGGCGCGAAGGACCGTTCCCCATCACATGGGTGATGCTTATGAATTGAGACTCCCCTCTCAATGGAAAATACACCCCGTATTCCATGCCTCACTTCTTTCACGTTTCAAGGAGAACGAAACCCATGGACCAAATCTTCTTCCTCCACCACCCGATCTGATCGAAGGAGAGTTAGAACACGAGGTTGAAGCTATCCTGGCTCATAAGAGGACGGGCCGAGGGACCCGATTCCTGGTGAAGTGGAAAGGGTACAGCATGGCAGAAAACACCTGGGGGCCAGAGGCTCATTTAAAAAATGCTGCTGAAATACTGGGCAAATACAAATCCACCCACAACCTCTCTCCAGCATGAGCCACCCTCTTCATTTTTACATGAATGTCACACCCGATCCCGACCCCGTTAGAACTTTCGAACTTATTCTCAGCTTTGTCTGAGACACGGACGGCATCCGAAATGAGGAGAGATTGCTCTCCGTCACCAAAGATCGTGCACTCCTACACAGCACCATGCAAAACCTCTTCGAAACTTATCAAGCCATCTCCCGCCTTCAGCGCGTATTCCGACGTTTGACGGAGGAGGCCTACCATCTAGATCTGCTCTCGCTCATGAGGAGCTTAGACGAGCAAGCACTCCATTACAGACCTGGAGAACGGGTCCCCACCCCACAACGAATTTTCATTATAGAGCCACTAAGTGATGAAGAAGATGGAACATTTGAGATTGCACCCGAAGAACCAACAACTTCATCCCCAACTACCACTCCCTCACGTCCACCAGCACCACCATGAGCGCCCACACCCTATCTGACTCAGACGGCTGCCGAGCACACCCCCACACTGCCGTGGATGCGAAATTCGATCTGCTTCACCTGCGCACGGGTAGGACATTTCTCATCGCACTGTCCTGAGTACCAGTGCCCACATTGTCGATGATGGCGACCAGAGCATTCTGTGCTCTTTTGTCCTAACAATCCGACATGTGACAATCCGCCAGCAACCTGAACCTAACCATCATGATCTACAACTTCTACATCGCTATCGCTCTTGGCACCATCTTCGGCATGGCCATTCTCATCATGCTGCTCTGTTATGTCCTCATTTTATTTAAAATCATCTCTGCCCCACGTATACCACAACTCACTACGTTCGTTACTGGCACCTCAGTGCACTTTGTGGGAGAGAACGACATTGAGCTACCAACTCGGGTTTACGCGCATGACACCTCAACCCCTACTACCGTCAGCACATTCACCATGACAACAGACGATGCAGCATCCTTTGACCCCATGTGGACGATCAGAACATAGTTTCGGATGGGACTCGAAACTTTAGAAGGGAGCTAATGTTATGAAACGTGGTACGGACAGGATTCTTTTTCTTATTGTCTCTATTGTCTTTCTAAACTCGCTCCCACGCTATTGTTTTCCGAACAATACCTACGCCTGCCCTTCTATTGTTCTTACCTTCTTATTGTCCGACCATTCTTATTGTCTTGTTGTTCTCAATGTACGTACTCGCCTTGCTTACATTCTTGTGTGTACATTATTTAAACTGCAATGTTATGGCCAGTCAAGCTCAGCTTGACCTGGTCCTTTCTACGCTCCTAAAGACCGGACTTCTAAGGCATCCTCAAATTGTCGCTTACGAGCTTTGATAGTCTTGAAACGCTTGCAGATAAGTTGTCGCTTAAGAGCTTCAACTGATGAATACAATCTAGGAGCTTCGACCATAACAGCCGAGGAGATGGGATGCATTGGAGAATATTGAAGTATGAAGAATGCTAGTCCTGATTAAATACTATAATTTAAGGTCCCATCAAGGGTCACATCACCTTAGAAACCATCTGTCAAGATTTTGACATTATACAGTTGGTGGAGCATCAGATTCTAATATTTCTGACTACCCCTCACAAAACTGAGTCAATGAGTCCCTGAATTATAATGATCATATCTCCATGAGGGATGATTAAAATTACATAATTCTTTGTTTGTTTGGTAGCCCTGATCATGTATGTTATTCGGTACACCAATACCTTGTTTGGTTTTGTTGTTTATGGGAAGTTATTCAACAATAAATTAAAAAGTGCAAAACATTGACTCAGTTTTGTGAGTCACTGTATACTTGACCTTCAGTGAGTAAACATATACTAATAGTGATGCCATGGCTCGGCTCGGCTTGGCTATGGCTTGGCTCAGGCATTTAAGCTGGTCAAAACAGCGCTCAGTCGCCCTGAGCAGCTCTGAGCTGGCTAAGCCACTCGAGATTTCCCAAAGCTGTGGGCTGGCTGCCATACTGGAATCCATGCATTACTTATGCTTTTTATAAGCTAATTAGGTTGTGCAAACTATTATTGTACAAGAAATATGTTGCACTATTGGGTTTTACATGAATCGGTACTTTTGATGACATTGTTTGGCCATGTTCTTCCCCTTGTACCTATTAGTAAAAATTCTCACGAGATGGCTCCAGGTAATAGTGTGCAGTAATATGCCTTAAAAATAGTATTAGGTAGATCTACAGAGTGTGTTATACTGTTTTTAAATGGTTTCAGGTCACCTACCTCTTCTCCATGTTATAGAATTGAGGGAATAGCTCAGGCGGCTCTGAGCGGCTCTGAGTTGTGAGCTAATTTAGCGGCGCAGCTTAACGGCTCACGGGCTCCGAGCCGCGCCGTTGGCAACACTATATACTAAACAGTTGGAGCCTTAATCAGTTCGGAACTGAACTTTGGCAACCCTAATACTGCGCAACAACAACCTAGCGGACATGCTTACCAAGATCTTGTCAAGTGAATAGGGATGGCGTAGGTGTCGAGGGGAAGTGTTGAATAAGCGGTAGCCGAATTAGGCGACGCCGCCGCCGAATCTAGTAGTAATGATGCGCCCGTATATATTAATAATTTAGACTAATCACCGAATTAGATTACCAAACAACGCATCAAACGTACATATAAATATTCGTGTACATACTTTCTGATAATATAAGTTCATTAACATTAAGTACTCTTCGAGTCCGCTCTGCTCAACATTGCAACGTATGAACATATGAACATCCAAGTATCACCTCACTGTGCAATGCTGCTGCGTCCATATTTCACCCTTTTGGTGAATTTTCTATCACTCACCAAGATCTTTACCTTCAGTGCCTTCATTCATCGACCCAGTCCGGATCTCCTGATTGGTATCATCTTGAGCATGTGAAAATGGTTTTCAGGCCAAATTGTCGCAAAATATGTCTGGCGAACACCGTTGGGGGTTTACTTATTTGTTAATGGGTACGATGACGCCGGACTTGAATGTGCTTACATTAACGAGATTATACTCCCATGAGTGTAAGTTAAAAATAAGAAAAAGGTACGACACACGAGCTCGAATATTATAGCTGGAGCACTCAATGGGGGGAAGGGGGGGGGAAGTGGATTCTATTATCTACATGGTGCAGCAGAGGTCCCGATTAGGGAGTAGTCGTCCCTTGCCATCTTCCGCATTCTTCAGTGCAGTCGAGCCGATCCTTCCATTGTAACCTGTCTTCCGAATCCAACTCTCAAGTGTATACCCTGTGGGATGAGTGCGGCGTACCCAATCCATATCCCTCTTGACGAGATCATCCCTCCACAAGCCCCAGAAACCGGAGAAATGCTGTCTAATGGTGACTGAGCCATCTCCAATCTTTTTCTCGTTAGCAATCGGACGGTCAGCACCAGACAGGCAGCGGAACCACTGGTCGAGGGTCAACCTCTTGTGAACAGAGGGTATGCCGGTGACCTTGGTAAAGGTCTCCGAAAGGTAGTCCCACCCGACCATCTCGGTGGCGACTTCGAGGTCTTTGCCTGATGTTTCTTCACGATGGTCAAGGGTGTATCGCACCCACCATCCAAGGTCTTCAAGAGCGATCATGCAGACGTGACCATCGTTGACTGGCGAGCCGAAGACAACAGTTCCGTCCTCCCGCACGTTAAGCGGTCCACATAAAGGCTTTAATAAAACCATCATATTCAGTGAGAATCTGGAAGTGTCGGGGGATCACGATATTCTCACATAATTCAGCATTTCGAGATAGACTCCTGAACTAATGGATGTCCAGGTGAGACTGTCGCCAAGTGAAGAAGGTTGCCCCTTCAGGAACTCTGTAACAATTCCCTTAGCGTCATGATGCTCGGTCATATAGATGGGATCGTAATTTCCGAGCTAAATTGATGCAGGATCAGACCTGGAGACGCCGAAGATGCATCACATCTCTAGACGTCGAGCTAACCTTGCTGCCATAATCTAGACCACTCCAGATCAGATGCCGAGCGCTCTTTGTGCGTTTTGCTGTCTCGTAAATCTTGATGCCAGAAAAAATCTCTTTCTGCTGACCAACTGTGTAAGTGTCAGTGTTGACCCACGCGCCGTAGCAACCGTCCCAAGCTGCAGCAACGGCTGATAAGTCGTCGAAAGCGCCTGATATCACAGGGAAAGTTGTATTACATACTGGTGGAATCTAGTGGAGACATACCTTTAAAAATCTCAACACCGAGCGCTTCAAGTTGCGTTGCACGTCTGCTTGTTGGGTCTCGTGTAAGAGCGCGAACAGCATATGGTGACGGTGTTCCGTCCTCGCTTGGCGCAAGCAGTGCTGGAATAACATACATTCCCTGGGCACCCGTAGCACCTATGACGAGGATTCTCTTCTTGTCAGACATATATACAGAGGAAGAGAGAATTACGAAACACTGAGGGACCATTGTTGTGCCCTTATATGATATTTTCAACCGACGACTTGACAGGTATCTTCTGAGCTAGCAGAGTAGGCCCCCAATAGGCCCCGTAACCTTACTCGTAGTTCCGAGTTCAATCGTATGCTAGCTGGACAATTTGGGCCACCTCCGGCACGTTTTGAATTATCGTGTCATGGAGCGAGATTACGCGAACCCAACGCGAACCCGGAACCCGCCCCTGATCGGTTTCTATTGATCGGCTAAGGGTGTTGACGCAGTATCTTCTGCGCTGAATCACCATTCTGACAGCCTCATCGCTTTATTCCGAGGAGACGAGTTGGAGACAAGTCAACGAACGATTCTGTCAATCGCAGAGGATGTGGGAATTGGAAACTCCGCCCAAACCATGCGCAATGCGGCTGACGTCATCATAGTGGTACGCCCCGTGACGTGATGTTGTGGCGGGGGAGGCTTCTCCTCTGCGCTCTTCCAAAACATCTCCTAGCAGTCGGAGGTGCAGATTGTGGCTTTTATACTATTTTAATTTATTTAATACTAAATTTAACAAAAACCTCGCAGAAGAACGAACTCGGCATCGAGAAGTCTCTTTTATGCCTGTGCTGCTTTGACATCCCTTTTGTCTGCAAAGCAGAATAGTAGCTTTTTGGCTTCGCCATGTAGATTTATCGTATTCTCTCTTAATAACTATTTTATTGTGCTGGATAGCTCCGCTATTCATCCAGTTGAATCCTAAAAGTCTTGTCCTCACCGAGCGGCCCGAGCCGCCTGAATGTCCTCGCTTTCGGGTCTCTAACGTCCTGCACAATATGCCTACTTGCATAATTTCCGCCCATCCAGAATTTAGCTGTCTCATCAAACCTACACCTGTCTTCAGAAGAAAGGATAGTAATCTGTGCTAGACACTCATTGTGCTCATGACGGGTCATAGTTTTTAACCTCGCCCATACTGCCTCACCCATTTGCTTTTGGTCAGGTCTGGGCATTTTTGCATTGAGTAGTTGGGTACATTTTATTTGAGCTAAGTACAAGCCGAAAATACATTTTTACAAATCTAAGTAGATCTTTACGGGAAGTCACCCATTGTAGAAAAACAAAAAATGCTATCTCAGGTCGTCAGCCCGCATGGTATGCTGTTTCACGTACTAGTTCTACCTATACTACCTAGGTGGGCCCACGCGATAACATTCCGCCACGGGCTTAGTTCGCTACTAATGAATTTATTGGGGAATCATTCGGCAGCTTTTTTTTGCCAGATGGGACGATTTGCACACTATGAGCACTATTTCTTGAGCTACTGAATACCCTGCCCACGGGTCGTTGTCTGCTTCCTCAACCACAACGTCTCTCATTGCATTCATGCCTAAATGAGGCTCGGTACCATGTGTGATTGGTCTGTCTCCGAGTCGAGTCACTCGCACAGCGTTGTTTTGCAAGCTATGTTCCATACAAAACTAAATATTGCTGTGTGTTCAGGTCTACACAACTTATTTAATAGAATATGGGTAGAACCACAAACCTGCGATCTTGGGCAATCCTAAGTCGGCTTAGTGGCTCAAAGCCGCCCAAGATATATATACTTATAGCGCGACTTGGGGTCGTTACGATCAGCTCGGGCGAGCCGAGCCCCGCCTTTGCCACTGCGCTCAACTCGTGTCCCATTGTTGTCTAGGGACCCTATATCCATACCGGCCGATTTGGGCGTCAGCATGGCAAAAACTCTGCTGGCCGATGTTTGTGAAAGCGCAGAGTGATATGCATGATCGGCCCACAATGCTTGAGTGAAAGCTTCATATGTGAAGTGTCAATCATCGAGGATTTGCGCGAAGTCTACCTATCAGGTCAGTGAGTTGATATCCGAGATCCTGGACTTCCCGCGCGGTAGGCAACGATTTCAACAAATCAAAATACATAGCGTTGACGAGGTTGAAATGGAACTCCGGCATGGCATCATGGCGGCGGCAACCGGTGGCCGCAGCGGCCATCACATGACTGGCACGCGATCGCGGCGGATGCTCGCGCGTTATTGTACTTACCCTTAGGTTACATAGTGTGTAAGTCCTGTTCACCAACATAAGATGTTTTAGGATTTTTTTAGTGATATATACTCTCACGGAAAGTCACCCAATAGTCATAAAAGCTATAGGCTATGTCCGCAACCCTACCGGTTACCCCTGACCTGACTAGATCAGTAGCGACGCTCAAAGTTGAGCTGCAACTGGCAGCTCGAAACGTGCAGCTCTCGTAACGTTAGTCACATTTAGTCACAAATGGTCACGGACGCGTAAATTATCTCGCATAGCCAGTAGGCTCCGAGGACCTGGTCACGTACATTTTTCTGAAGCATGGTAACTGGTATACAATTTATTCAGTGGTTTGAGCTCTGGCTTTTATCCACAAGTCTCCTAATAACGAAGGCTATGTGTAAACAACGGATAGTCACGAGGTAATGATTACTAATGATTACCAATGTAACAGTGCAACTGAGCTGTATAAAGTTGCAGCTCAACTTTGAGCGTCACATCGACCCCGAGTCGTTGCTGAATGAATGAATTATTCTCAGCTTTCTTGCCCTGTGTTATGCAGGCACACAGTTTCTGTTGATACCCTACGAACGTGAGTGGGGCAACTTGCCCAAATTTGTTCAGGATTTTTTTTGGGATGTTTGACCGAAATTTGCTCAGGAACGACCGAAAAACTGGGTTGCTGAAGCGCTCCAATGGCTTCCTTTGGAATGGAATCAACTCCGGTGCAACAAGGGGGTAGCGGGAATCCCGGACCAGACGTATGGGAAGGGTCTCACTGGAAGCCCAGATTTTTTTTTGACTTACATATCATCTGACGTGCGAAGCCATGATAAGCCACAGATTGAACAACGCACAGAAGGTATCCTATGAAGTCTTCAGTAACTCTACGCGAGGGCCGATGGCAAGGGATCTTATTACTGGGCAGGGACAACGAAATGCAGCAACGGCTGGCGGCAGGGTGCAGTGGTCTCTGTCTCTCCACTGTAGCCCATGTGCGTGAACCGTTCCGCGGCGCTGTTCTCTCGGGGGAAGTCAGTGTCCAAACAGCCAAAAGGATGACCACGACCAGCTCGAGCACTTAGCCTACCACCACCACACAGTGACCCAAGCGAACAATGGCACTCTGTCCCCCCTGCAAACAGAATTGCACGGTGACGAATGTCCGTGCTCATTGAAAAATCCAACAATTCCACCTCAGCCTCAGCGTCGTCAACTTGATGGAACAACCCTGCTCGTTCCCACAACCCCATCTCGTTCCCCAGGCCCCAAGTCACCCATCCCAAGCTGCCCCAAGGCCCCATACCAGCACCGTCAAAGCAAGCAACACGCGCCGCGGTTATTCTGTGTCATTGTGTACCTATGTTTTCTCGTGGAGAAAAAACTATAGGGGGGTCCATAACACTACAGCATTAAGGAATGAAAAAAAAAACCTGACAGCATATGAAAAATTCCTGTCCCGCCACCCCCTTGCAGCGGTGAAACATGACAGCCAAACTCATATCGATAAAAAATACAAACACAGGCGGAGTTAGGACCAATCAGGACCCCGACTTAAGTATCATAAGCCTTCAAATGCCTGATCCCAAAACAGCCAATTTATCAAATTTTTGTCCGGACACCTTGCGTTTTTTGTCCAGAATGACGCTGGCCTCCGATTTTGCGTTTCAATTTGTCTGGACAGCTTTTTGGAGCTCCAATTTTCGTCCGGACGTCGGATCTCGCCTCCCACAGGGCCGCTTTTTGTCTGGACACTACATATTTTTTTTAAAATCGCTCACTTGTCATTCTTTAACGTTCTAACGCTTGTTGGGATGGAACTAATTCTGTACGTACGTTACTTCTCCTGCTCCTCCCCGCCACGACCTCTCTTCCTAAATAGTTTTTGACTTTGGAAACATTAGAATTCAATCCCTGCAGTATTCGTGAATCCTTTGGTGCAGAGGAAAGCAAACAGATGAAAGAAATTGAAGTCAAAATGGCAAACTGCTTGTGTGGGGAGCTAACCAGAATTCACAAGAGGATCCACTGTTGTCAACGACGGTTGCTTAGAAATTCTCGTGCAATACAATCAATTTTATTTATATGGATGAAATATAGAAGAAAAATATTGTACGGTCAAGCGATTGAACTTCTGACCAACTGATAATATTTACAATCATCAGATGTCGACTACAGCACTACACTACTTGTCTTGCGGAGATGGCCTCCCACCATATCAAGGCAACATGTCCGGACAGCCCTACTATGTTTCGTCAAAACCCCCTGGTCCTAATCTGTCGTCAACTCTTGGTCAACTCCGCACTCGACAGATGTACATATACCCATTGTGAAGCATTGTGATCGATCGAGATACGCAGCGGAAGTTGAAATTTAAGTTCCGTGGGTAATTTTTGATGGACCTATATGATAAGTAGGACCCCTATACCCTATTTTGCGTTTTCTGTCTACACTTCTCCTCGATTCCTGTCCGGATTTATGCTGGGTTACCTTCTCCAAAAGTTTGTCCGGACACCAGATCTAGCTTTTTTCAAGCCCAAAATTTGTTCGGACGCCCAAGTCTAAGCCTGGAGCACGTCAAATCACGATTGACGCATCCTCATCTAAATATGAGGTTCGTCCACGTTTATGTCGTGATCCAAAAGGGGAAGCATCGATGAAGCTGGTAGCTGCGGAAATTTTCAACATGTGTGCTGACAAATATTAAAACATACATATGTAGATGACCTGCACTATCCAAAGCCATTTAGTACTGATAAATGTAACCTCACCACCTGTTAAACATAGAACCGATACACTAACGGACAAGGACATGGGGATCTATGTATTCAAATCCACCTGGATATAGGTGTCTGAAAATTTGGGTCAAACTCAAATCTGGCCTTTTGCCCCAAAAGTCCGAAACCTGTCTGGATCAGCATCTAGCCTAAAGGGATCTGACGTAGCTAAACTCCTACACTCCTCGATACTCATCGATGAGTGCTCATCCCTGGATGGAGTGGACTGAGCTATACAATAATATAACTGAGCCCCACACTCGCGAATGGTCACGTGGTTTACGCGTTTGTCAACTTCCACCGCTTCCCATCTTGCCGCTCCGGTTCTACTGCTCACTACGTGGTGCAGGCTCCCATGGACTCGCTGACAAGCTTTTTTTCTTTGTGATTCCAGTGCTCTGGCGGCTCGGATCCTCCTTTCTATATGCACTCAGGTTTGGAAGTGAGTATATACTTCTACACATGTCTAGTACCATTATTCTACCAGTGTATACAAATGTATATTGCAATTTTCTATTTAATGTATGGTTAAGAATAGATGAATAGTATGGGATGAGCAATATAAGGAGCTGTTTAGGCCGCTGCGGCACTGCTACTTCAAATTACGCAATATAATCCAAGCTTAAAAGAGATCAAACCATGGCTAACCCTCCCATGATCATACTGGGATCAACCACTCTCCTCTCCACCCCTGGATCTACTGTAGCTTCGAGGGCACTTAACTTGGAGTTAATACGCGTCACATACATGTCATGTTACCGAACGTGGTTGACTTTCAAAATCAGTTTGGCCCAATAAACTGATACAAAATGCGTCTGACGAGACCGGAAAGATGCTGCGGATCGTTCTGATACGTGCTCTACAAACAAACAAGCAGAATCACAATAAGTCGTACACGCACGCACCGCAAAAAAAAAAAGCACGAAACACAGACCATCACCATAGCCATCCCAAGTGCCGTAAGCTGTCAAAAAGGCACATCAGCCAAAAAAGCACATAAACCAAGGCCACCACAGCAATTGAGAAAAAAAAACGGTCAACGCACCAACCCCTCTCCCCAGTTCCCCGTCTTGAATGCCCATCCTTTCCCACGTGCCATGATCCACGCGCTCTCCAGCCCCTTCGGCAGGACGTACATCGCGAGTTCCCCACGGCGGCGCTTCGCTTCTACAAATAGCGAGAATCCTGTCATTAACCCTAGGAACCGGAAGGACGCCTTTGATATAAGCACGTCGATTAGAGATTGAGGGAGTGTTTTGAGGGGGTTGGAAGAAGAGCTGCTTTGTTTGAGGAGGGTGAGGTATTTGTGGAGGTAGTTTTTGTAGCAGAATAGAGCTGGTGGAGGATAGTGTTAGTAAGGGGGAAAAAAATCAAGGTGAAACGCGGACTTTGGTAGATGACAACGAAGACGCCTAAAAAGGCTGAACTGCGCAGACTGCCTAAGCCGGCTTTGAGGATTACTTTCCCGGGATCTCGGGTAAACGCTTGGCGTTTGAATAGGATGGCTGGTACGAAATGCAGAGCGCCGTATATGGGGAGCATCGATTTGAAGACGGCGAAGAAGCGGTCGAGGGGGACCGAGGTACAACTTGATAGTGCGGGGTGCACGGCGGCGCAGGGGGCGTAGAATGGGAGGTAGAATCCGGGCTCTGATGTGGAGGGGGAGAGGAAGTGGTTGCGCACGGAGAGGAGTTCGGCAGTATTGGATGGGGTGATGTCCTGAGATATACGAATACGATTGCCAGATGGGTGAGTGGATTAAGAGAGGGAGGGCAAGGATAGACGTACACTTCTGCTGAGGATTTTGTCGAGGAGGGTGACGTCGAAGGTGTGTTCGCGCACGAGCTTGATGTTCATCTTGACACACTCATCGGGAACCTTTGCTTCCCTGCCAATCCTACAGTGGAGTGAGCTAAGCTGTGAATATCGACAGTCGTTGGCTTTATATCCACCAGTTGTTATATGATCGAGGAAGGGTATCTGGTCGCATCAGGAATGCATACATAATTTGGGCACAACTGTGGGTGGGTTAAGATGTGCGCACATAACCGATTAAAAATAGTTGTCACGTACGAAAGGGAAAACACAATAACTTCTCCATGTGGTATCCGAATATTACGTTTCGAGGTATATGCATTATACGATCCCTGCAATCCACTGCAAAAAAAAGATGGGTTTAAAGAACTTCTAAGCACCACATGCAGAAAGATACAAACCGGACAAACAACTGCTGCGCGATGATCCCCCTTCTACTCCTCTTCTCCCACATGATCGCCATACCACTAGCCAACGCTCCTGCTAGCGCCGCATGCCACCTCCGCGTCCGCTTCCTGAGGAAGACCAACTGCGCTTGTGCGCTGAGCGACAAGCGAGCGGTACGCCTTGCTACGGGAATCTGGAGCATCGAAGTGGGGTGCGATGCGGTGGGCCCTGCCTCAAGATCGTTGTCGTCGAATGGGGAGTCGGGAATAACATGAGGGAAGGGTTTGGATGGATTCAGTGCGGGGATAAGGATTGGGAGAGCATTGAGGAGGAATTTGTACATTGACACAAAAGTCGCTATCGAATCGGTTATTGGTTGGGAGGCCATACGGCTTTAGAGGGATGTGCTCACCGAACATAGCTGCGAATCTCCAAGTGTCAGTCCCAAAGACGGCATGCCGTACCACTTTGACGCGGATATCTCTACGCAGAAAATGACACACTTGCACAGATCTTTTTCATTACACTTACCGTGGTAGTTTTTTTATTCGAATCAACGCCAGGACAAGATTTACGCATGCCCGAATACTGAACGCAAGCGCGCCAGACCCTATCCATCTCGCTCAACACCGTCAATTCAGAACCTCAAAACCGCCAGCACTCACTGAGTCCCCCACTGACCGCATGCTCCAAACAAGCTCTCAGCGTTTCGAGCTCCACTACTGGTTCCCCACGATCTCGCCATACCATCTTCCGTGCTTCCTTGAGTCGTTCTTGGTGGTTCGCTAATGCGACAAGGTTGTCGAAGGAGGCCATAGCACGTCTTGGAGTGAAGTGGATGGCTTCTTCGAAAGGAGTTGAAGTGCCTGTGAATGGAGTTGCTGATCCGGAATCCATCCCTGGCTACTAGACTATACTCGGAGATCGAACCCCAAACTTTTGACGGAGTGGCAGAGTCACCGTGCAAATAACAAATCACCAGGAACACTAACGCTATGAAACGGATTTGAAATTGAACAATCAACGAAGGCAGTGGTAGGTTTGATCACTTTTCTACTGCTCTCTTGCTTTGCCTTATGGTATTCCAATATCTACGGTTGACTTTCTCATATTGCAAAACGACATGAGGTGTATATGTAATGCATAACGCATAATGCATGGTGGCGGTGATGCAGTACACCTGATCTTCCCACAAACCTAGTTTTATCATAGTGTGGTGATCTGCCTAAGGAAGTTCACCTTTCTGGGCAACTAAAAAACCTTGCCAAGATTTGTGATTTTGGGATCAGGATTCAGGACTGAAATCAGGCCCTGAAATGGCGGCCTAATTTTTTCTTCCAGATCTGGCCTCTCCACCTATTATCGGGGGTCCTACCACACTAGCATGCACAACATTTTGGGGCTGCTAAAAACTGTGTCTAGATTTACAATACTTGATTCAAAGTACAGTTTAAAAAGCTTTCAGAGTTGTATATAAAAACGGAAGCCTGCAATTATTCCTGAAACCTTGAAATTTTCGAAAATTTGGTGTTTCGGTTTGGATAAAACTAGGCCTCGCAAAATCTTTCAAAATTTGTTCAGACTTCCTAAATTTTTGTTGGGATGCCTTATGTAAATCAGGCTTTATATAGATAATAAAACCCATATATTTCTTTGGATGCTGCTAGAACAGCGGAAAACATATCTATAAGTGCCAATGTTTGCCATCGAAAGTAAATTTATCTATTAAGAACATGATGACCAGAACTTCCTTGAATTTGGATTCCTTTGCAAGGCGGTGGCGGAACAGGAAAAACTGATATCACACTCACCTTTTTTTTTTCATGACCTTTTCCTGCCATATATAGTAATTTTCGGTCACGTGTATTGGGTTTTCTCCCCAAGTGTAGGGTTGCATACCTTACTTTACTTACCCGGAGTCGGCGGTACGGCTTACTCCACATCTGAGTTACTTATGTAATGTAGTCGACCCAATCATGTCACATCAAATCATGTCATATCGTATCATGAGCTTATGACCCATGCCTTTGTCATGGTGTTCGCTTGCTTTGCTCGCTCAGCCTGACACCAGCATGGGCCAGCTCACATATACATACACAATGTTTAATCCCACTAACAGTGACTTTGACTTTATTACAAACGCATACAAAAGGATTTTTATGAAAGGATTTTTCACAAAATAATACTTGGTATTTTGTGAGAAACTCATATTAACTTGTTACTGACTTTATTACAAACTTGTATTGACTTGGTATTGACTTGTATTAAGGTGTTATTGACATTATTACAAACTTGTATTGACTTGTTATAGTGGTCATGGGTGCCCTCTTAGTCCAAAAAGACGATGTTGGCCAAAGCTCCTCAATGCCTTTCAAGACTCGCCGTAGAAGGTTTCCACCTTGCCACGTCAGGCCCCGTCACTCATGTTCCTTCTTGATTGCCAGCAGTTTTGCCCCTACAGTCCTTCCAGCCAATCACCCTGCGTAAGAAGAGGTCCAGCCCACCAGGAGGTCCTCACTCGCTGGGAATGTGTCATGGTTTTTGATCCCAAGGCCCTCGCAGAATGCCAAGAATTCCTGCAATTGACTCACATCTTTCAATTGGGTTGACCTACTAACTGCAGCCTCCTGTACATCTTTGATCTTCTCCCTCAAGGCCAGTGGCAACTCCAGACTCAAACAAGGGAACTCTCTGTGTGGCAGTGTCAGGCAGGATGTGTAGGGTTGTTGTCGGATGTGGTTGTAGGAGAGTTTTCCACCATGTATTTGTGCTAGGTGAGATAGTTTGATGTTGCTTTTGAGTGGATTGGATACATAATTGTGTTTTAGTTGTCTGAGAGGTGGCATTGTAAAGTCAATTTGGCTAGTAGTCGGGCGATGAGAGCTGAAGTGTTGTGGCAGTGTGACAGTGTGGACAGACAAATCCATGCAAAATTATTGTAGTCTCACATCATGGTATGATACTGGTTTGTGCACTAAGCCTACTAAATGGAAAGGAAGCTTCAGTGGGAATGCATATAAAGATTCTTTTCCTGGAAAATTTCCCCTTGATGGATTGTCTGCTGGTTTATCTGTGCTGGGTATCCAAGTTGTCAAAACCCATAGCTCGTGGTCTTGAATAAGTTTGACAATCTTGTGAAGCACCATGTTCTGCTGAGTGCCACATGATCTTCCTGCCTTTAGTGCATCCACCACCCCTCTGTTATCTAAATGGACTATTATGTGGCATTCCTTGAATTTTGCTGTGATGAGTGTTTGAACTGCCAACTCAACTGCTACTATCTCCACCCAACCGATTTCTCATCCTCTGGAATCCCAACCATCATTGAGTTGCCATGCCAGCCATTTACCATTGAGGACCAAACTGATGCCCCAACCCATCGATGCATCTATGAATAATTTGGTGTCAAGTGGATCTGGGGGCCTGATGATCCTCAATCTGATGAATTCATCACATAGGTGGTTTCTCCACCATCCTATATCATCTGCTGTCCCTGAAGATAGTTTGTGGCTCGTTTCCCTTGCGAAGTTGGTCTTGAGTCCCCCTCAAAATTTGTATAGGGAGACGAAATGAGATCGTTCTTCTGGTACAACCAAACACACGTGGTTTAGCATCCCAATGACCCTCTCAGCTTCCTTTGCTGTATGATGGGAGCTGACCATCCATAATAAAATTTGTTCCAAATATTTTGTCTTCTTTTTCTCTGGCAGCACCACTGATTTGGCATGTAGGCTCCAGCAGAATCCTATGTATGTGAATTCCAATGAGAAGTCAACAAATTTTGTGGGTGCCCAGGGCCACCCTAACTCCTCTGCAATGTCCCACACCAGATTTGCATTGTATGCATAGGTGTAATCACCTTGGGCCTGACATCCGGTAGGGTAGCATATAAAAATAAAATCATCCACCCACTTAATGACTGCTTCAATTCCCTGACTTAGGAGTATCTTGACCATTGCATCTGCTATCCTCCCAAAAATTCCTGGTGAAGGGGATACATCAAAATTTAATACCCCATCTAGATGAATGAGAACTTTGATCATGATAGCTAAAAACTGGCATGCTGATGAGTGGAGAATATTATGAAATGCTGCATCAATATCAAAAATTGCTGCTCGTGTTTCTTCTGGTGCATCTGCGACTAATAAATAGCATTCTGAGAATGAACCCCAAGTGCACTGAAATTTCTTTGAATTGATAATCGTATTGATAGATGTGTGTGGGATCAATGATATTTTTTTTTGACAAGTCTCACAGGGCGCTCTCCAGGTTGATACAATGTTTGCTGGTTGGAAATGAATGATTTACAATTATGTGATGTTTACTGCTACCTTGATCAATAACTGCAAGGGGAGCTGTACAAAAATGTTCAATGAGTGAAAAAAGTGTGTCTGGATCATAACCATGTGATAATCTACCAAGCACTATTTCTTCAGCATATTTTGAGACCACAAAGTCATCGTCCTTCTGCGATGTGAAATGATTAGGGGGAATGGAAGTGCATGCAAGCAAAAAATTTTCTAAACCACAAAAGAAGCCCTGTCAGGGGCCCACTGGAGTGTTTTTAAATTCACCAAGAATGCCTGCATCCTCTAACACAAGCCCCCAGGCATCCACTTTCAACTTTGTCACGATCAGAAAGATTTCATCAGGTGGTACATCTCGCAGATCCATGGTTGAGATTCCCGCACAAGGAGCATGAGTGGCTAAATGTGCATATGCCTCCTCGTCTACATCCAGAGGGGCTGATATTGAAATTGATGCAGACTTGCTTGTTGCCAAGCACCTTGTCAACCCATTTCCCTTGCTCAAATGCTATTCATTTTGCAGGTCCTTGATGATCCCTGTGCAAATGGGCTTCACCGCAGAGATAATAGTGGAAGGTACCTGAGGGTTGTGAGGAATGAAAAGGTTGGGGTTGGTATCCCCCTTGGTTAGAGCTGAACGATCTGCTGCATTGAAAACCATGTCCCCTGCCCTGGCTACTCAAATCAGCACCCCCACTCCCACCAGCTGGTCATCTAGGTTGCTCTAAGATCATGGGCATGAGGTTCCTCATTTTGTACTTGTAAAACAATTGCTCGTCAAAAATCAGCCTGTAAGAATCATCTCTTCGACTAACCCATGAAGTGTACAATTCAATAATGTAGCCTCAGTATGATGGCCAGTTTTGTGTGTAGTCAGGCCGCACTGCAATAATGCTGAAAAATTCTGCAAACATGTCTGCACACTCTTTCGCTTGTAGCCCTCCAGCCTCCGAATCGTCACTCATAACGAGATATTTACATAGGCCATAAACAAAGTTCTCGTGTATCTCCATGAAATCATCAGTAGTCATGTAGTGATCTCTCACTGCCACCATAGTCTTCTGCTTCAGCCTAATCTCCCCTTTGTCATTCCAATTAATCTCAGTATCAATTGCCTCAGTGGTATGTGTCGCACTCAAGCAGGCTTTATGTGTGCAAAGGGCCAGAGGGATGTAATTCTTGAAACCGCCCTTCAGCTCCTTGATGATGGATAGCAGTAAGTCACTTGTGGCATTTGTGATCACATGCAAGAAATATTTCCTGGGGGCCGGCTGGGTGTTTGAGTTCCCAGAGAGTACCAGGTCCATAGTAATGCTGCTCACTGCAGTGGCAATAGCCACAATGAATTCGGGTGTCAAAGCCTGTAATGCAGTGGACAAAGGTGCAGACAAAGATGCAGGTAAAGATGCAGGCAGAGGTGCAGGCAAAAATGTATTCAGTGCTGATGGGACTGTGCATGCCCCCGATACATGCCAGGGATGGGCTGAGTCCTGAATGAGGTGTCAAAGGTGGCCTATATGTGTGTCAGGACTGATAATGATGCATGCGGTGAGTTGGAGTGCATAGACTTACACTCTGCTGGTGGCTAAGCACAGCAGTCTGTGGACTTGCCCTTGCTTGTGAGACCCTGCCTGAGCCTCGAGATGTGCTGGCCTGCAGTCC
Source organism: Tricholoma bakamatsutake (assembly GCA_029959215.1). Taxonomy (NCBI): domain Eukaryota; kingdom Fungi; phylum Basidiomycota; class Agaricomycetes; order Agaricales; family Tricholomataceae; genus Tricholoma; species Tricholoma bakamatsutake. The sequence goes on from CP114860.1 coordinate 1,456,632, forward strand.
TGGCTATATGCATGTCAATGTATGCATGAAAATTAGATGTCAGAGACAAACATTGACTCTGACTGTGTGCATGGTGACCTGCGGGTCTATGTGCATGGTGACCTGTGGGTCTGTGTGCATGGTGACCTGCAGGTCTGGGTGCATTGCACTAGTGTATTCCATGAAGAGCTGCCTGCCTTGAATTGTTGCAGCACCACTCAGGTTTCATATTGTGGAGACACAACCTTGTATGTTATGCTACCCACAACTTGCACTGGGGCATACCCTGCTGCAGAAAAGCCCTCTGGGATCGAGAGTGATCCTTCCGCTGCTGTCCAAGCCATATTGCTATCATGTGTGTGAAGGATAGGTGAAGGTCTGCTCGAGGAGGAAGGAGTGTGGACATTGGTAGATCCATCTCTTTGGAGGAGTGGGTTATGAAGGATTGGAGACGAGTGGGCAGGTGTCATTGGTGAGATCTTTTTGTGATCCTGCATAGCTGGGTTGGGTGGTGGGATGGGAGCATCGCTCATAGGTTTGTCAAAATGCATCAGTGAAAAATCTGCTGCAGATGCAAATTTGGAAGGTCCAGGGCCTAGGCACACAGATCCTGGAGCAGCGCTAGAGGCTGAATGCTTATGTCCTGTCAAGGTCATCAGTCTGGCTGTTAAGCCCGCCTGGGGTGTAGCGGTGTCCCAAAGGCCACTCGCATTCCTGGGTGGGCCTATAGACTTGCCTGATTGACCAGGCCCACTGGTAGTTTCCTCAGCCATGGGCTGGAGGACCTGGTATGCATAACCAACTGTTCATTTCATGCCTGGAGGAGCTGTGATGATAGTTTGATCAGGTGCAGTTGGTTGTATTGATCTCACCCTGGAGGAGGTGACACATGCTGAATGGTGAACACTCATCTGTGATGACCTTTCTGGTGCTACTACCCTTGAGCCATTGTTTGCTGCTACTGCGATGTAGGGGTCCGAACAGGGACCTGAGCCCTGGTCGGTATCGGTGCTTGCCATCATTGTTCCTGACTGTGGTGCCTGAATATCCATCATTCTTCCCTGTTACATTGATCTACTGGTTGTATACTGGTTTATTAAAGAGCAAGTGCTGTGAGAAAGAATTTGCAATAAGATATGCTAAGTATGGGAAGAGGATGACAGATTTCTGCAGTGCATATGGAAGAGAGAAACAAACATGTCACATGATCAGTGCATCTACATGTTGTCAGTGCAAAAACATCAGTACACTTCCTCAGTTTGTCTACCTCCAAATAACAAATCACCAGGAATACTAATGCTATGAAATGGATTTGAAATTGAACAATCAACAAAGGCAGTGGTAGGCTTGATCACTTTTCTACTGCTCTCTTGCTTTGCCTTATGGTATTCCAATATCTACGGTTGAGTTTCTTATATTGCAAAATGACATGAGGTGTATATGTTGCTTACCTCCATTTCAATCTTGATACCACCCACAAAAATGCCCTACACTCAATTTCATTTTGCTGAATCTCTTTGATATCGACTCTGAACATCTCAAAAAAGCTTCGAACACCTTTGAAACTCGACAATAATATTCCCAGAGATGTCCTAGACTTCAAAATCAGATGGCTATATCTTTCACTTATTTTCCTTTTGCTTTTAATTTTCTTATTGCTATCTTTAGAATCTCACAAAGATGTGAATTTTGATTCAAAAAGTAATACAACAAAAAGTTTTCCCTCTACTCTCTTAACATCTCCTCTACTAGTTCTATCTGCCTTCAAAGCACCTCTATCTCCACCTTCATCTCTGCCAACCTCATTGTGAGGACTCGATGATGAATGTCGACCTCATCTGAAGCCTCAACACCCTTGAAACCCCATGACTCTTTCACCTTTGCCTTTGCCTTCCCCTTTGACAACTTTTTCTGTTCTTTCAATGGCTTTAATGGCCCTGCGACTGGCTCAATATCTTCGAAGGGGCCCACAATGCAAATTCAATGTACTATGAAATTCAAAAATACATTAGCAATCACCTCGAAACAATTTTGAATGAAAATCATACCTGGTTTTGGATGCAAATCCAATTTTGTGACCCAGAACTTCTTTGCCTTGCCTTTGTGAAGGCCTCTCCTCAATAATCCATCCCAATAGCACCCTTGTGCCTTTTGAGGACACTTCGCAGTTACATATACTCGACCTGGAAATCTAACAAAAACTTGTTAAAAGGCTTAGGAAGTATAACACAGGCTAGAGGAAGGGTGCGAGTTGGTAACAAATGTCACCACTGATACCCATGGTTGTGTTTAGAGACATGAAATGGTAAGAGATGTTGCAAATAGTTTGTGGGAGCATATGAAGTTGTTCAAAAAAGTCCAAAATAGGCTCAAAGATGTGCAAAATAGCTCAAAAAAGATTCTAAGGGTTCAAAGAGGTTCGAAGTAGTTTCAAAGAAGTTCAAAGATGTCAGATTGATGTCGAGGTATGTCAAGGAGTGAATATAATGAATAAGAAGTGTTTTTCGAATGGCAATAAGCGATAGGTGATGAGTCGAGAGACTAATATGAAGTTTTGAGGAAGTTCGTGATATTTTGCAGAACTTATAGATATGACATGAGACTAAAACTCAAGAGAATGGCTTTTAAATCAGATAATAAGTGAGAGGGTAACTTCTTCCCTGTTCTCTTTTCTGTCCGTCATTCTAAGTAACTAATACAAGTCTATATACAATTTGAAGAAATAGTACTTAAAAAGGAAATCTAACATGTGTAGTACACAAGGCAATATGTGCAGCAATGAAGACTTTGTAAATCATAAAACAAATGAGAAATGATAAATAATTGAAATGTACAGTGTCCCTGTATAGTAAAAATACTTATCTTTTTGCTTCAATATATCATTAAAGCCTCTAAGCACTATTATTGCATCCTAAATCTCTTGTCATCTCTCCTCATGTCCAGTAGTGCTCAATTTGCAATGAAATTGCTCACTCTGGTTGTGCAGCATGTATAGAAAAGGTTTTAGAATATATATATGGTGGCCAATGTCATTTGAAGTAGTGTGAAGTTGTTCGAAAGCATTCAAAGTGTCATGAAATTGTTCAAAATTGTTTGAAGTCATCCAAAATAGTTCAAAATTGATTTTGTGGTGTTTGTATCAGTTCAGAGCATGTGTCATAATGTCTCAATATGATTGGGACCATTCCCAGACCTTAGAGTGCACAATGGACCTATCAACGTCCCTAACAACCCCCAGCTGTGACAACGACTTATCACTCAGCACCATAACTCGCTCATTGCTGGTCACTCCAGGCATTGGAAGTTGCTGGAGCTTATATCATAAAATTATTGGTGGCCTCAGATGTCTCAACTCATTGGTCAGTACTGTCATACCTGTGATCTCTGCTTATGCATCAAGACTCCATGGTGCAAACCAATGGGTGAGTTACACCCCCTCCCAGTCCCAGAGAATCATTAGGACATTGTCAGTGTGGACTTCATGGTGGAACTACTGGAGTCCAATGGGTTTGATATAGTAATGTGTACAGTTGACTCTGCTGGGAAGCGAGCACATTTTATCCCCACTCTGTGACCGAGGACCACAATTCATTGCAAAGTTCACCTGTGAGCTGTACTGCTGATGACACTCAACCTGGAAACCTAACAAAAACCTGTTAAAAGGCTTAGGAAGTATAATACAGGCTAGAGGAAGGGTGTGAGTTGGTACTAAATATTACCACTGATACCCAAAAGTCATAGTGAGTGATGTAATATGCCAAAGTGTGTCATGAATAATCTTTAGAAGCATATGAGGATGTTCAAAAGAGTTTGAAATAGATTTGAAGATGTGCAAAAGAGTTCGAAAGATGTTTGAAAGTGTGCAAAATAGTTCGAAGTAGTTTTGAGGAATGTCAAAGTGATTTGAAGTGGCTTGAGGTATATCGAGAAGGGAGTATAATGAATATGAAGTGTTTTTAGAATGTTGATAGGCAATAGGCGATGAGTTGAGAGACTAATACAAAAGTGTGAAGAAGTTCACAATATTTCACAGAACTTAGAGATACGATGTGAAGATAAGACTCAAGAGAACGACTTTTAAATCTGATGATGAGTGAGAGGGTAACCTGTTCTCTGTTGTTTTAAATAACTAGTACAAGTCTATATACATTTCGAAGAGGTAAGTAAAGGAAATATAACAGGTGTAGAACATGAGGCAGTATGCACATCAATAAAGGTATTGTAAAACATAGAAACAAATGAGAAATAATAACAATTGAAACATTCGGTGTCACCGTATAGTAAGAGTACTTCTCTTGTTGTTTCAATAGATTGTTGAAACCCCAAAATTGCCATTATCGTACCCTAATTCTTTTATCGTCTCTCCTTGCATCTGGTAGTGTTCAATAAGCAATGCAGTGGCTCATGCCAGATGTTTTGTGTGTGTAAAAAGGGTTTTAGAATATCCCTATGGTGGCCAATGTCATTCTAAGTAGTGCAAAGTTGTTCAAAAGCATTCAATGTGTCACAAAATTGTTCAACATCATTTGAAGTCATTCAAAATAGTGTGAAATAGTTTGAAAAGTGTTCGAAGTTGATTTCGTGGCATTCATAGTAATTTGGAGTGTGTGTCATAATATGTAGATATGATTATATTCTTCTCCAGACCTTATAGCATGCAGTGGACCTATCACCACTGATAGGTCCACTGTGTGCTCCGAGGTCTGGAATGGCTTCCAATTGTATCGACACTTTATGACAGATGCTCTGAACTACTATAAATGCCATGAAATCAATTTCAAACACTTTTCAAACTATTTCAAGCTTTTTGAACAACTTCACATGATTTCGGATGACTTTGAACCATTTCAAACTATTCTGCGATATTTTGAATGCTTTCAAATGACTGTGGACTACTTTGAATGACATTGGCTGTTACATAGCTGTTCCAAAACCCTTTTGATATATGCTGAACACCCAGAGTGAGCCAATTTGCTGCATATCGAGCACTACCAGACATGAGGAGAGACAATGAGAGATTTAGCATGCAATAATAGTGTTTAGATGCTTCAATGATATATTGAAGCAAAGAGATAAGTACTTTTACTATATGGAGACACTGTACATTTCATTTATTTATCATTTCTCATTTGCTTTATGATTTACAAAGTCCTCATTGCTGCATATATTGCCTCGTGTACTACACATGTTTCATTTCCTTTTTAGTACTATCTGTTCAATTTGTATATAGACTTGTATTAGTTACTTAGAATGGGGGACAAGAAGCAAAAAGAGGAAGAGAATAAGTTACCCTCTCTACTATTATCAGATTTAAGAGCAGTTCTCTTGAGTCTTAGCTCGCATCATATCTCTAAGTTCTGCAAAATATTGTGAACAACTTCAAACTATCGTATTCACCTTCAACTTATTGCATATCACCTATTGCCACTCGAAACAACACTTTCCACTTGCTACACTCATTCCTCGATATACCTCGAACCACCTTTGAACCTTATTCAAACTACTTCGCACAACTTCAAACCTCTTCAAACCTTTTTTGAACTCTTTCACACATATTTGAACCTATTTTGACCTATTTTGAACCTCTTTATATGTCTTTAGAGACTATTTGCAACACTCCTTGTCATTCCACATCTTTCACTATAATCTTTGGGTATCAGCAGTGATATTTAGTACCAACTCGCACCCTTCCTCTAGCCTGTGTTATACTTCCTAAGCCTTTTAACAGGTTTTTGTTATGTTTCCAGGTCAAGTATTATCACTGCCTGCTGGGGATCAAACTCCTCAATTTGACCACCTACCATCCACAGACAGATGGACAGACAGAGCAAGTCAACCAATAACTAGAGCAATACATCTGCATCTTTGTCAATGAGCAACAAGATAATTGGAAACCATGGCCGAGTTTGGATACAACAATCACATCCACTCTTCCAACCAACAAACTCCCTTCCTCCTCAATACAGGGTAACACCCACACATGGGCTTTGAACCTTGACAAGCACCCTCACACTTGGAGATGGTGAATGAGTTTACAGAACAGATGAAGGACACCTTGGAGGAGGCGAAGTCAGCTTTGGCCAAGGTGAAGGATAACATGGCATGCTTCTTCAACAGCGTCACTCGCCAACACCCACATATAAGGTTGGTGATTATGTCTATCTTGACTCTTGTAACATTTCCACAACACATCCATCCAAGAAACCTGCCCACCATTTTCTTGGACCATTCCTCATCACTAGATGCATTGGGTCACACATCTATCACCTATGGTTACCACAGTCAATGTTTCCTCTAGCCTGTGTTATACTTCCTAAGCCTTTTAACAGGTTTTTTTTAGGTTTCCAGGTCGAGTATCATCACTGGGTTCAGTTCCATTGAGGTCTCGATGCCTTTTGGCAAACAGGGCTGATTGTCATCCAGGGGTTCTGTTTGTGTTCTGGCTGCTCTCTGTCTGGGGCAGTGCATTATCTGGGTGCTGACCATGGTATTGGAGGTAGTGGTATCATCAGTCTGGATATGAGAGTCAGCATGGGCAGCAGGTGTCAATGATGTGGGTGGTGCAGTTTGTCATGTTTTTTTATAGCCATTAGTGTTCATTTGTTGTGGGTAGCAAAGCAGTGCATTTTTGGGCTTGCTGTGGTTGATTGGAGTGCTTGGGTAGTGGACAAGCCATAGGCAATGAACAGAAAATGTCTCCTGGTGTAGATGACATTGTTGGTGATGTGGTGGCTATGTGAGGTGTAGGCAGTGTTGGGGGTGATGTAGCAGCAGTGGCAGGCTCAGGGTGCTGAATGAGGGGCTGTGAATCGAGCTGGGGTGAGCTGGGGGCTGTGAACAGCTTCCTGTACCTTTGTTTGGGGTTCAGGGGGGAACAGAGTCATTCCATTGAGTATACGATGTGTTCAGATGAACATGCCCACACAACCTCATGTAACTCTATTTTCTGAGCTGTAGACCACCTGTGTATGTTGTTTGCAGCTGGGGTAATGATCTCCAGGGTGGGGGGTGCCATCTGTGTGCTAGGTGCAGCTCTAGGCATCATTTCAGAGGCAGTTACAGCAGGTAGTGCTGGTGTAGGCAGCCATGATGTGGCAGCAGAATGGTGGGGCTCCAGGTGCAAAACTGGGGGTTAAGGACTTGGCTGTGTTTCAGTGGACTGGTCTGGGGACTGGTGCAGGCATTTGTGGTTAGTAGTGACATGGCAGCATTGGCAGGGGAGTGGGGGCTGGCGAAGAGTGTAGAGGGTTCATTTTCAGTTTGAGTAGTGGCCTCTGTAGTTTTCATAGTAGTTTGCATACTGAACATGATGCAGAGTGTCGTCTGTGCATTTTTCAGTAAGTTGGGTCTTCTTCATTGGGCAGCTCCATTTGAAAAGTGGCACACTGATGTTTGGGGGGTTCCTTTGTTTGCGAGGCCATTTTGTCAGTTCTGGGGACTACCTGGGTGTTAGTGTCACTCCAGGTGGTCATTTTGGTCTGTACTTCAGTGTCATCAAGGGGGACAGCACCTCGACATAGCTTGTGGATGTGGGCCTCCTTCAAGATGCATAGGCCCAGACCATGGCCTTCAGCAAGCCACTTCTGTCAATTGTTGTACTCCCCTGCTTGTAATCCCATCTTTATGCCCTCAGATCTGCCCTCTTCATACTTCTTGACCTCTACCTCTTCATTCACTAACCTTACCTCTTTATACCCTTCCTCTCTTCCTTTTCTATGGCTCTGTATCTTTGCATCCTCCAAGTACTCTTTACCATCCTTAAGCCCATCTTCAAACCTATGTATCTGTATATCCAATTTTCTTTCCTTCTTTTCACCCTTCTAGTCGAGCTTTGTTGAATTAAATCTGCACGTGGCACCTATTCTGTGCCTCAGTGTAAACACATATACATGTAAATACATGTATACAAATATGTCATAATGACATGTGGACAGGAACCATGTGGTACACCGCCCTTTTCTCCACCCCACTGAGCCTCACGTGACCTGAGCCTCATGTGACCATGTGGGTGCTCTAGGTATATAAGTACGCTGTACCTCTACCTAGCAATACAGAGAGTTCTATGCCCTCTAACCTAAGTTACTTAGCACACTAACCAACTCAACAGGTAAGTAGTAAGATCTGTGAGCACTCTACACTGCGCATAGCACGCTGCTCAACAGGTTATGGGCCCTGTGGGCGACGTTGCACAGCTATGAGCTCCTCAGAGCTCTAGTTGGAAGGAGTTGTATAGTAGCCCCTCGGGGCTCCAACTCACACGTTGTGCACAGGTCTTACTACCGATGTGCTTCACTGTGCTGAGCACCTCGTTGCTTTTGTGACGGGGTTAGCCTCTTTCTGACATGATGTCATGGAGCGATGATGTGCCTGTTTGGCACTCATCATGTGCTAAAACAAAAGTACTCTGATGGAGTGCTAAGTTTTGCATCTGGCATTTCTAATTTAAGAGCAAGTGACTGATTTGGTGCTTTCAACAGCTCAAATCTTAAAAATGTCCTCCTCGCTTGATAAACTCATCTCCTTGTTTGACGGCTCTGTCTACAAGGCCTGGGCTGAAAGTATGAAGGCGTGGCTTATGTCACAAGGCCTTTGGCAAGTTGCCTCCAGCGCTGAAACAGTGCCAGTGGTAGCCGATGTTGCCGCACGTAAGGTGTGGAATTGGGAGAATGATCAGGCATATGGAGCTATCTTGCTCCGCCTATCTCCTTCCATCAGATCCAGATCTGGATCTGCAACAGGACTTGCTAGTGCCCTGTGGCAAGCCCTGCAGGCTGATTTCAGCCAAGAAGGGCCTTCTCAGATATTTGCAGACTTTAAATCTGCGATCTCGATCAGAGTCCCAGTGCAAAACCCTGTGCTGACAATGGCTCAGATCTCTGAGAGATACCAGTGGCTAACTGCCAATGGTGTTAAAATCCCTGAGATAGTTCAGGCCTTATTACTCCTTTTGGCATTGCCAAAGGAGTACGATTCTTTATCTTCCACCATCTTATCCACAACTGGTACGACCAGTCTCTCCTATGCTGTAGTGAGGGACCATGTGATGGCAGAAGCCTCCCATTGAGCTGCCTTTGCACGCTCCAGGGAAATGGCAAAGAAGTTGTCAGCTGTCAAGAGAAAGGGCAGTGACCCTAAGTGGAAAGGGAAGGGATTGGAGAAATCTGGTGAGAAGTCATTTGAGCCTTTGGGCTTCGACTCGAAAAAGAAGTGTAGGTCTGGCAAGGCTGCCAGGGAAAAGCATGAGAAAAAGGAATCTCACAGCCACCTCGCCTCCACCAGTATGGTGGAACCCTTCATGGTGCCTAGTGCACCTTATGCGGGTGCAATATGCTCTGCCCATGTTGCTACGACCATTAATGGTCAAGGTGTCATTTCGAATGGACTGGCACAGGCCAGCCCCTCTCGCCTCCCACTGATGTTTGACCAAAGTGTTCAAATGTCACGGCTACATGGGAAATCCATGTATTTCTGCACCACTGACCCAAGAAAGTGGCCTAATCAGCCCGAGTCAAAGGTCACCAGAACCATCTCCCCCAGCCCCTCTGTGTACGAAGACTACCAGGCAGCCCAGGACCTGCTCACAGACATCGAAGTGCCTAAAATGGCCAAGAATCTTTGAATCATCGAAGAAAATCAGATGAGTAAGCGGGAAGGTAAGCACTGCCAGGTGGAAACCCCTGAGCCATCAGCTCAGATCGAGGAGGTTCCTGAAATGGAACCTGAGCCTGAGGATGATAATGATGAAGTCTCCCTCGGCTCCGAAATGACAGTCCCGGATCAATCGATCTGGGAAAGCATGGATAACATGCTCATGAATGAGCCAATAGTCCCTTTTATGGGGGCTTACAATGAAATGTCAGTCCTTTTCCCTGACCATCACATCATTGCTAACAATAGCTTGACAGGGATGAACTATTTGGGCCATTCCCATAATATTGAGTGTCCTATAGAATTTTTAATAAATTATATTGTCGCTTGTGATGCAAAGGCCCTAATCAGGCCATGTGTGATGTGTGCTAGAAAGGAATGCAAACATGGTGCCCCTTGGATCTTAGATTCAGGTGCATCATTGCACTTCACTGGTGAGATGAAAGACTTCACCTCCTATGAGGATTTGCCTATGTCTGAGAAATGGCAGGTCAAGACCGCTACCAGTGTGACTTTGATCAAAGGCAAAGGCGCTGTCCTGATTCATCATCAGGTAAAAGTTAATGGGAAGACAGAGTCACGCATCACGCGCTTATCCCCCGTTTTCTATCTCCCAGATTTGACAAGTCGGCTTATGTCAATGGGAGTGTTCCTCGTTGCTGAGGAATATACTGTAAAAGGAAACAGTAAAATAATTTCCTTTGTTGACAAAAAGGGAAAACCCCAGCTCGATGCAATGCCAATAATATGTGGCAAAACCATCTATGTGTGTAATTCGCACATTCAGAGCACTAAGAGATTAGAAGTCGTGACTATCTATGTTGCTGACTATGACATTTGGCACAATCGGCTTGGCCACCTGAGCAAAGCTGCCGTGCGACAGATGCCAAAACACACCCATAAGTTTCCCAAAGATCTAAAAATTCCAAGGGACAGGCACATTTGTCCAGGGTGTGCCAAGGGAAAAATGACATCAAAGTCATTCTCTGGATCTGAGTCTCGGGCTGAAGAGGCCTTCAAGCTGATCCATTCTGATCTGAAGGAATTACCAACACTCAGTTATCACAAGTACAAATATTTTATCATATTTGTTGATGATCAAACTTCACACATATGGAGTCAGTGCCTGAGAAAAAAGTCCGATGCTGCTGAGTCAATCAGACAGTTCGAGGCGATGGCCAAAATGCAATATGACACAAAAATCAAGCGTTGGCGTTTCGATCCTGGGGGGGAATTCCGTGATCGGGAACTCATAACCCAGCTCAAAGAGGCTGGGATTAAAATTGAGATGTCGGTGCCCCACGTCCACCAACAAAATGGTCATGCTGAATGCGCGATCAGGACACTAATAGAGAAAGCACAAACATTGTGCTTTACTGCCTGCCTACCACAATCATGGTGGGAATTTTGTGTAGAGCATGCTATGTATCTCTACAACTGAACACCAATAAACCGTCTAAAATGGTGAACTCCAATCGAAGATCTTGATGGCAAAAAGCCCGATCTGAGTAATGAGAAGGTATTCAGATGCGGTGCCTACGTTTACCTGCTGAAAGAGAAGCGTCCTAATAAGTTAGCTGCAAGATCAGAGCTCATGATGTACATTGGCCTGGCAGATGGCATCAAAGGTTGGCGCTTTATGCGCCCATCAGGGTCAATATTTGTCGGTGCTACAGCACTCTTCGATGAGATTCTGTTCCCTCATTGTCCCAGGGCCAAGACCCCAGCAAAAACTGATCTCGGGAATATACCCCCTTCTGGAGATGATGACCACTCTGGGGGATCAGGGGATGATAGCGATGGAGGAAGTGATGACAGCTTCTATCCGGGCCATGGGCATTATGCTCCACCGGTGCCGAATCCTCCTCCATGAGCTCCATCCCCACCACCTTCACAATCAGGGTCTGGAACCCCTAAAATCTCTAGAGACCCGCTGTTCGGCTCCTTTGGCGATCCGCCTCAGGGTGCTGATCTGTTTGCGCCAGCAGGTGCACCGGGTCCATCGTCCCAGCCTAGTCCAGCACCGCCAGCAGGAGAGGCCCCCATACCTCCACTAAGGCGATCAAACAGGCAGCGACGAGTTCCAACTCGTCCGGGCAATATCTATGGTGAAAATCGCGACCCCATTCAAATCGAACGAGACATTGCATGGGAGCGCCAATGGTGGGAACCAGTGGGACAAGGCAGGAGTCGCACTCCAGCCCTCCCTCAGGTTGAAGAAGAGGTGCCAGCTGGGCCCTCTCAACCACCAGTGGCAAGTAGAACTCCTCCTGCACAAACCCCAGATAATTTGGGATTAGAGTACACAACAACCCCTCAACCTCAGGAGTCTGAGGTGCCATGGATTTGGCATCAGAATCCCAATGAGGAGCAAGGACGGTGGTTACCCAATTCAGGTACCCCGTCATATTGGGGCCCTAGAAGGGATAATTATGTTGCTGAAGGTGGAACAGATCTGATGTGCCTTCTGCTTAGCAAAGCAGTTGCACCATCTACAGTGTCAGATCCTGTCCCGATCCAGTATCGTGACATTGCATGCTTACCCAAGCCTGTGCAATCAGAGGGGAGAAGTGCATGCCTGGAGGAACTAGAGGCCCTCTGTAAACAGCATGTCTATGACATCGTAGATCTCCCTGCTGGCCGAAAGGCCATCAAAAATAGATGGGTTTTCTCCATAAAATCTGATGGACGAAATTGGGCCAGACTCGTGGCCAAAGGCTTCTCGCAAGTCAAAGGCATTGATTACGATGAGATATTCTCTCCAGTGGTCCGCTATGAGACAGTGCGCCTCATGTTTGCCCTGAGTGCCCTGGAAGGCATGTATATGACGGGACTCGATGTAAAAACTGCATTCCTGTATGGCAAACTAGATGAGGAAATTTACATGCATCAACCCAAGGGATTTGTCATCCCAGGTAAAGAGCACAAAGTCATGCGCTTACACCGAGCATTGTATGGCCTTAAACAGGCCACCCTAGCATGGTGGAGAGAGCTAGAGATGTTCATGTGATCCATTGGATTTGAACGTGCCAGCTCAGATGCCGGCATTTTTATCTACAAAAATGGTAAAGACATTGTCATCACAATAATCTATGTCGATGACGGTGTGTTCTTGGGGAAGAACAAATGCCTTGTAGAGGAAAAGAAAAATGCATGTCTCAAGCATTGGGAGTGTTGGGACACTGGTCATGTTACTGAATTCCTTGGTATGTGCATAACACAAGGCGCATCAAGAATCACTCTGAACCAAACAACCTACCTAGCCACTTTGCTAGCTTGGTTTGGAATGATAAATGCCAAGGCATCCCCCACTCCACTTCCCATGGGATACGTCCCTATGGAAAACCCTGATGAGTCTAATCCAGCTCTCAGAACTGAGTTTCAATCAGTAATCGGGTCTTTATTGTACCTGATGCTCGGAACTCACCCTGATATCGCCTTCGCGGTAATAAAGATGTCACAATTCTCAGCTAATCCGAGTAAAGAACATCTCGATAAGGCATGTTACATAATGCGCTACCTAGTCGGTACTCAATCATATGAGCTTATCTATGATGGCCACAGCAAACAGGGCCTCCAAGCCTTTACTGATTCAGACTGGGCATCCGACATCATGAAATGCAAGTCCACAACGGGTTACTTTGCCACCTTAGCAGGAGGCATCGTGTGCTGGCAGTCCCGTACGCAAAAAACTGTAGCACTTAGTTCCACAGAAGCTGAATACATGGCTCTCTCTGACACTTGTCGGCAGATAGTGTGGATCACATCCTTATTTTCCGAATTGGGATATCCCTTGAGTAAGGTGCCTATCTGTGCCGATAATCAGGGGTCGATCTTCATTGGATCTAACCCCATTCAGGAAAGAAGGACTAAACATATCGATATTCACTATCATTATACACGCGAATGTATCGAAGATGGCAAGGTCACAGTCATCTTCATCCCAGGAACTGAAAACCCAGCAGATATGTTAACTAAAAATCTCGGGAGGCAGCTCTTCGAGAAATTTAGAAGCTCCCTCGGAATTAAATTTGAGGTTCAAACTTAGTACCTATACATGGCACCTTGGATCGTAAAGCCCCTCCAGGTCGATGCCGGTACAGTTTGTGGGGGGGTGTTGAATTAAATCTGCATGTGGCACCTATTCTGTGCCTCAGTGTAAACACATATACATGTAAATACATGTATACAAATATGTCATAATGACATGTGGACAGGAACCATGTGGTACACCACCCTTTTCTCCACTCCACTGAGCCTCATGTGACCTGAGCCTCATGTGACCATGTGGGTGCTCTAGGTATATAAGTACACTGTACCTCTACCTAGCAATACAGAGAGTTCTATGCCCTCTAACCTAAGTTACTTAGCACACTAACCAACTCAACAGGTAAGTAGTAAGATCTGTGAGCACTCTACACTGCGCATAGTGCGCTGCTCAACAAGCTTCATCCAAGAGCACTCGAACTTCTTCGTGCATGTAGGTGAACTGTGGTGATTGCAAAGTTGTGTTGTCTGATCATGCAGTGGTGGCTGTGTCAACATGTATTGCAATGTTGGCAACATTGGCATCCATTGTGTTTGCTGTAGTAGCTATAGTAGTTTTAGTATATAGTGGAGCCACATGTAAGACAGTGTTTGGTGCCATTTTGTTTGTGAGTAAAGGTGTGGCAGTGACATCATTAAGTGATAATGTTGCTGATGTTGCCATTCTCACAGTTAGGGCTGCTGTGCTCGATGCTGTCATTATGGTGTTTATGGCTGCTATGTTCGCATTCAGGTTGAACATGTTCTCACACCACTTCTTCTTGTGGCTTTGTTTGCCCTGTCCTGGGCCTGGCATGCTGGTGGTTGGCAGGTGGCAAGCTAAGGAGCTGGTATACTAGTAGACTGAGGTAGAAGGCTTAGAGCTCAAAGACAGTATCCAAAAAGCAGATTAGAACATGCTGAACTGATGTGGCACACGATGATAGGTCCACTGTGCACTCTAAGGTCTGGAATAGCTCCCAATCATATCAACACATTATGACAGACACTTCAAACTGCTACAAACACCACTAAATTGACTTTGAACCATTTTTGAGTGACTTTGCACAATTTCACACTACTTCAAATGACTTCAAACAATTTCACAACACTTTTGAACAACTTAGTACTACTTTGAACAACATTGGCTGCCATATAGCTGTTTTGAAACACTTTCAATACACATTGCACATCCAGAACAAGCCTTTTGGTCACATATCGAGTGCCACTGTACATGAAGACAGACGACAAGAGATCCAGAATGCGATAAGTACAGTTTTTATGTTTCAAGAATAAGTTACTCTCTCCACTATCATCAGATTTAAGAGCAGTTCTCTTGAGTCTTAGCTCACATCAAATCTCTAAGTTCTGCAAAATATCACAAACTTCTTCGAACTTTTATATTCACTCTCAACTTGTTGCCTATCACCTATCGCCACTTGAAAACCACTTCTTATTTGCTATCTTCATTTCTCGACATATCTCACCACCAGTCTGACATTTCTGAATGTCTTCAAAATTACTTTGAACCTCTTTGAACCTCTCCGAACCTTCTTCAAACTATTTTGCATGTCTTTGAACCTCTTTGAACCTCATTCGAACAACTTTGTATGCTCTCACAGACTATTTGCACCATTTCTTCTCACTTTGCCTTACTAAACACAATGTTTGGATATCAGCAGTGATATTTAGTACCAACTCGCACCCTCCCTCTAGCCTGTGATATACTTCCTAAGCCTTTTAACAGGTTTTTGTTAGATTTTCAGGTTGAGCATCATCATTTTGGAGCCCACCACAAGGGGTTTCTAAATCATTTCATTGCCTAATCCATCTCAAATCTCCCAGCTTAGGCCAATCCAAGCTCGAAACCTTAGAATCAAAACTCGCTACACCTTCAAATCTCTTGAACAATTGGGAGATATTCTAATTCCTGTCTCTGATGCAGAATCTACACATCTTTGTTTGTTTTCCTCACCTATTTCCTCATCTCCAACCTCGTCTTCCTCTCTTCCTCATCATCTACTACTTCATTCATTCTTCCTGCCACTGCGACGTATCTACCATCTTTCGCTCAAGTTCTAACTCCTCAAATTGTTACATCCATGGCCATACAAATGACAATGTCAGCTCATGGAGATTCCACAGCACCTAAATTCAACCCTACTCAACCTCAAGAGCTTTGTTGATACTTTAATGAGCTCAAAATACTCTTTATTGACTGTAATGTTATGGATCCAGAACTTATAAAGAAGCATGCCTGCCAATATGTCGATATCAATACATTTGAACTCTGGAAATCAATTCCAGAATATGAAACTGGCACTTCATTTCAAGAATTTTGCATCGCAATTCACAGACTATATCCTGGTTCTGAAGACGATTGAAGATGGTTGATTTCAGATATGGACAAGCTCATTTGTGAACAACTTCATATGGGTATCTTTAATATGAGTGACTTAGGATTATACTACAGGTCATTCTACAATATTACAAAGTTCCTACTCTCTAAAGGCCGAATTTCAGAGGCAGAACAGAGTAGAGCATTTATTCAAGGTTTTCAGCCAGGCTTATGGTCATGAATTGCATGATGACTTGAACTAAAATTTCCTGACCACTATCCAGATGATGCCTACCCACTCGATGACATTCATGCAGCAGCGAAATTTATTTTAGCAGGGTCAATTAGCTCGGATTCAATATCATTACAGTCTTCAGGAACTTTGGCATCGACCTTGACATCTTTGATACAACTCAAATCAGAAGACTTATCGGTGATCCTCAAAAAATTCACAACTACACTTGTCATGGCTCTAGGAGGTTTGAAACCCACTAATCCTCCTCGACCTAACAGTGGATTCTGTTTGGACCAGCTCAAAAATTTAGTTTGTGTCTTTTGTAGACTCACCAGTCATTTCATTAGCAACTGCTTGGTTTGCCAGTCCTATATCAATAAAGGAAAGTGTAAAAAGAACAACAAAGGAAAAATTGTCCTTCCAAATGGATGATTCACCCATCGAAACATCCCTGGTCACTTTATCAAAGACAGAATCAATGAATGAACTCGATAAAATCCTTTGACTACAGCTGCACCATCACTAATGTACAACATCACATCTTTGACAGCTACTTTGACACCACCTAGAGGCATCTACCAAGTTTCCAAACAATCCACAACAGCTGAAGATCACATCGCAAAGCTCAAAACAAGAGATATATGCTTTGCGAAGTGGTAGAGCCTTTGCTAAAACTAATTCAAGCATACCAACAGTCCCTGTTTCTCGACCTTTCATTTTCCCAAACAGTGCGGCAGTCAAACAATCGACTCCACAAGTATCTGCAACATCCATCTCATCTATAACAATAAACCTATTAATCTCGACTTCAGCACCATCTTTGACTTCGAAAACAACTTCATAGCCCATCATTCACCCTTACGCTGTGGCAAAAGAGAATTCGTACTTACTGCTACATGAACAAAACTTCAGATCAACTGTGAAAGGTAAAGCCAAAGATGGTTCTTCTCACCATACCCAAGCCCTGATTCAAAAGAATAAAATATTGAAGATGTCTCTGCTCATTCGATGAAGATGCCGATTATCACACTAACCCCCGAGAAATTGTTGTCTCTATCACCCGAAGTTTATACAAAATGGAAGGAACAGGTTACTCCACATCAAATTCAGCAGTCCAAAGGAAATAATGCCACAAATTTGCTTAATGATGAGATTTTCATAATCAATGATCCCTTCGAAACTTATATTAACAGTCTTCGACCTGGTGATATTCCAGAACCCTTCATTGCTGCAAAGGAATCCCACTTGATTAGGTCAATTATCATGAATATCAACAGAAGGAATCCAGTCGAAAGTGTTGTAGACCCCAGTTCTTTTGTTATCGCAATGTCTGAAGAAATTTGCCACAAACTTGGTCTCGCTTACGATCCTTCAATCCACATCTCACTTCAATTGGCTAATGGAAGTATCGACGAAAATTTGGGTTTAGCATGAAATGTGCCTTGCGAAGTGGGGAGTATCACACTATTCATGCAAATCCACATAATTCATGACCCAGCCTACAATATTCTACTTGGTTGACCATTCAATGTGCTCACAGAAAGCACTGTTAAAAACTACAGAAACGATGATGATACTCAACCTGGAAACCCAAACAAAACCTACTAAATGGCTTCAGATGGTATAACATGAGTCAGAGGAAGGGTGCGAGTTGGTACTAAATATCACCGCTGAGACCAATACGATGTGTTTAGCGATGCAAAATAATTAGTGACAGTTCGAATAATCTGTAAGAGTGTACAAAGTTGTTCGAAAGAGTTTGATAGAGGTTTGAAGATGTGTGAAATAGTTTGAAGTAGGCCCAAAGAAGTTCGAAGAGGTTCGAGAAAGTTCAAAATAAATTTGAATTATATTGAAGAGCGAGTTTAACAAACATGAAGTGGTTGTTGAATGGCGATAGGCGATGGGCAATAAAACGAGAAGTGAATACGATAGTTTTGAAGAAGTTTGCAATATTTTGCAGAACTTAGAGATACAACGTGAAGATATGACTCAAGAGATCGACTTTTAAATCTGACGATAGTGAGAGGGTAACTTCTGCTGTTCTCCATTGCTTGTATTTTCATTATTCTAACTAATACAAGTCTATATACAATCTGAAGGAATAGTACTAAAAAGGAAATAATAACACTTGTAGAACATGAGGCAATGTGCACAACAAATAAAGGTATTGTAAAACATGAAACAAAATGAAAGATGATAATAAGTGAAATGTACATTGTCCAAGTATAGTAAGAGTTCTTGTTCTATTGCTTTAATATATCAATGAAACAAAAATCTGCACTTATCATATCCTAAGTCTCTTGTAATCCCTCCTTGTGTCCAGTAGTACTCGATATGCAGTGAATTGGCTTGTTCCAGATGTGCAGCATGCATCAAAAGTATTTCAAGACAGCTATACGGCAGCCAAAGTCATTCAAAATGCTGCAAAGTCGTTCGAAGTGTTGCGAAATAGTTTGAAAGCGTTTGAAATAGTTTGAAGTCATCCAAAATAGTGCAAAATAGATCAAAAAGTGTTCGAAGTTGATTTCGTGGCATTCGTAGTAATTTGGAGTGTGTGTCATGGTGTCTCGATGCGAGTGAAAATGCTCTCCAGACCTTATAGCATGCAGTGGACCTATCAACGAAGCTCAGACAGTCACAATATATGATTCTAATTTGATATGATCGTGTGCAATCCTCACAATACCCCATTCTAATCAGCGTTGAAAGGATTTTTGCAACTAGAGGACGAAATTTCAGACATTGACCACTGATAATTTTAGTTGACCACTTCTTAGTTCCAATGCAAGGGTGTCTGCAATGTAAGAGGCTCAAAAAACTGATGTGAAAATTCAGTGCTGGGGTTGGCAGTCAAGTATTGTGCAAGCTGAGTGCCCAAAGACATGGCCAAATGGGAACAGATTGTTCCATGTGTCCTCCCAAGTATTATACGCATGTCGAGAGCAATTCCCACTTGTCGTCGAAGTGTAGGAGATGCAGCAGTCTGTTTAATGCCATCAACTATTAGCCTGCCCTGCCATTAAGTGGAACTTCGTAGATGGAGCTCAACAATGTTATAACCAGTTGCTTGTCGACAAATGGGTGGAACAGGGTTCCTAGTCATTTTGAATGTTAGGGTATTACAAAAAATTACAAAGGGAACCAACTTTTGTGAAAGTTTCGGATATAGATGTCAAAAATAACATGACACTGGGCCAAATCGCATACTTGCATCGAGCACAGGCAGGTGGCATGTATAGTGGCTGGCAACAAGAACATCCGCCGTCAAGAGTGGTGTTACATGGGTTCAGTTACAGCCAAATGCACGTGACCAGCCGGCGTCAGTCTGTCAGAAATCCCGACAACCCAGATATATTGACAAGCAGCCCAATTTGGTCATAACCCGGGGTTGCTATTGGCACCTGGGTTGTTGATTAGTTTTATCCGTTTGCAGAACCTCGAGCCTGTCACGCATCCAATGTGAAATTTCCCTCGGCGATCAATGTCGTTGGATGTGGACTACTCGAGTACTTTTCGCGGCGAAGTATTTCCTAGGCCAGTAACATTTCAAGTTCGACGTCATACTCAGATTCTTTAGAAACTTAAAAGATTTGCGAATCATCGATCAAAGTTACATACGGGTTAATATACGTATATGATAACCTTGCAACCGTCCATTGGTTGTTACATATCAAGTTTGATCTAGATACCACGACACCGGGACTACCGCTGCTCTCGCACGAAGAAATGGAGGTTAACATAACTCGCAGATGTGAACACCACAAAGAAGATGCCAAGGAGCGAAATATTAGGCCACCAGAAGGACTGAAAACATCGAACAACAACAAGTCAATATACTAGCAACACGAACAGTAAAAATCAGAGTAGAAAGAAGTGCACACCTGTGCTCGGAGTCGGAAAACCAATAATATAGTGGCAGCAGAAACAAGACAAGAGGTGTTTTACTCAATGAGACGTACAAAAACAGTGGAATGTATGCGTACCTTGATTTCCTTCAAATGCAAGTACTGCAGTTCATTCACAGCCAATGCTTCAAACGCAGCATGGAAGAACGAGAGTGTATGCAGCCATTGAAATACCGGCATAACCGTTTCACGATTGATCAGCAAATCAATAGGCTTTTACGAAACATGAACCATTTTGTTCATAAGATCATGGAATAAGAAAAGGCGAAACGTACTTGAACAGCATAACCAAAGTCCCAACCAAGCTCGTCACACTAATACTCGCAAAAGCAATCGAAAGCCAAAGCATGACACTCGCCGTCTTCAGGTTGAAAAGCACGAGTGTGAGCATGAATTTCCAGAATCCTGCTAGGGTTGGTACGAGACCAACTAGTCCGTAGACGATTCACCCGAACATGAGGGGTGGGACGAGGCGGAGAGGTCGGATATCGAAAAGGACCTGTCGGTGTTAGCGGTAAGTACCAGATTGGCATGTCGGTTTACTTTTTGGATAGGATGACCTACCTTGGATGAGAAGTAGGTGAAGGAGGAGTAGTATCCGTTCGCTCTAAAAACACACGGTTCGTCGTCAAAGGTGTTTCGGCTAGATATAGAATACCTTTCCCTCATGAACAATATCCGTTCGTTGGCGAACAAGCCTAGACTCGACAAACATGCGAACCCAAACAATGCAAGCGTGAAGAAGAAAATGCCTATAACAAGAGATAAAGTTCAAACTTGAAGAAGAACATGGTGAGATCGGAAAACACACCCAGTCTATTCTGAAATCCAGCGATATCATTCCTGAAGCGGAAGCAGAGTAGCATCAGCACCCACACCAAAAAAAAACACTCACCCACTCACGTCAGATTATGATAAAACAATCCACAAATAACTAGATCCAACAAAAACGAAATCAACACCAACACGCAAACCAAACCCCCCCCCCCCCCCCCCCCAAAAAAAAAAAAAAGACGACACTCACAAGCTAACGCAACACTCGACAAATAATGCGCAGCCAACAACGCCGGATCCCTATACAAATTCTTAAAAGCCCTCCCACTCAAAATCCTGAACTGCGTCCCCCAACTAGCCCTCTTCCTCCCCCTCAACAACGTCGTCTCCATCGCCACATCCGGTAAATCATTAACCCTTCCCAACACCTCTCCCTTCTTCACTGCGTTCCGTCTCTCGTCGGATCTCATCGTATTCACGCTTGACGGTGAGAGCTATGCCGCTTGTGGCGTAGGCTTTGACCAGCGCGGCGAGTTTAGGAGGAAGATGCTTGGAGGTGAGACCGTGGGGTGATGAAGAAGAGGAAGAAACGGCTTCGATCATCTGGGACGTCTTGCGTTTAAGGTATTTTCCAGTAGATGACGCAAACGAACTAGGCCGGGTTTGTAATTCCGTTTCTTCAATATGTGAGGAGGGGGTGTTAGGAAACACGGAATCTAAGTGTGGCGTGTGCGTGGCGCTGGGGAGGAGTTGTCTCGTTGTGCGGATGAGCTCCCGTTCTTCGTCGTTGATGTTGGTCTGGTTTGGGTCTTCTGCAATGGCTGTGGGAGAGGGATTGGGATTGTCTGCTGTTAGGCTTTCGTTACTTCGGTTGGTACCGGATCCGGATCCTGAGCTTGGGTCCATACTTGCGTGCATCGTCAAATCGACTAGACAACACTCAGTGTTCAGGTTTAGTAGAAAAAACAACACGAAGGAACGTACTAAGAAAATCAGCAATATTAAACCCAGGCGGACAAGGCGACCCAATCGACGTAAAGTAATCCTGGCACTTGGCAAACTCTCCCGAATACACCATGTTTCCATCCGCGAGCAAGACGAGCTGGTCAAAGAGCGCTACGATGTTGCTCCGTGGTTGATGATCGTGAAAACGACGGTACGGTTGTAATCACGCGCGAGTGAGACGAGGCTTCCCACCATGTTGAACGCATTGAACGAATCGAGACCTATATCACCAATCGTCAGCAACGGAACAAAACTAGAACCGGAAATGGGGAGACACACCACTCGTAGGCTCATCCAAAAACAAAATCAAAGGACTAGTCACAAGCTCACAAGCAATCTACACCCGTCTCTTCTCCCCGCCCGAAATCGACCTCCTCCCACTATCCCCAATCCTCATATTCTTAATCCCCAAAAATCCCCAACTCATTCATCGTCTCCAGCGTCCTAAACTTCTTGGCCTCATAGCTCATCTCCCTCGGCAACCTTAACAACGCACTATACAACACAGTCTCATAGACAGTCAACGTACTCATCAGCGTATCCTCCTGATCCACAAACCCCATCACACTCCTAAACTCCTCGTCTCTTACCTCGCGGCCATTAACGAGTGTGGTACCACCCACCACGCCACGTTTCCGTTTCCTAGCTAGTATATCGAGGAATGTAGACTTGCCTGCCCCGGATGCGTCCATTATACCCATCACTTGTCCGGGTTTGACCGAGCCGGAGATGGAGGAGAGGATGGCGCGTCCACTTGAAGTGTAGGAGACGGAAGAGAAGTGGAGGGAGGCAGGGACGTGGTCCGTCATTAGTTTGGAAGCTTTGTTGTCTGGGAGTCGGATTTGCCCAAAGTCGCCGCTGCCGGTGCGGCCTGCGTACCAGATTACTGGAGGAGGTATATTTCGTTTGTGTGAGGAGAGGAAAGAGGGGGGAAAGGAGGGTTACTTACGTGCGGAGGCGATGACGACGATTAAACCGGCGCTTGCTGCGCTGAGTGCTACCCAGCCCTGTGTTGTCTGCTTTGGGTGGACGCTAGAGTGGTCGGAAAGAGGTGGGTAGAGGTAGGTAGGTAGGAAAGAATGACGTACGACGTAGCCTGGTCCATGGTCCACACAGGTGTCGTATCCAAACTGATTTGTTCCATGAGCCCGTTGATGTCCCATTCCGAAACAAACTCAGGCATTATCTCGTGTGTCGCCATGCTAATCTTAGGTTTTGCATCCTCCATTTCATCATGAATGATATCACACACAAGATCGACCGCGCATGGCTTCATCCATTCCTTCATGTGACGACGACCCTTCTCATTCTTCCATAGAATATCAAGAAGACCCCAGAGCCTCAGTGAATTGCCATCTGCAAAGAACGTTTTCCTATATGTGGAAAAATCATCGGTTGAATCATCCAGAATGAGCGCGAGGAATTCTGATGGCGGCATGCGAGCATCATGAAGTACAGCAAGGATGTGATTAATAGCTTCTACCTTGGAGAAATGTTTTTGCGTGGACGAGAAACAGGAAGAGCTGGCATGCTCTTGAGATTTGCACAAAGCTCGTTATTGTCAAAAGAGGATTGAAGTAGATCATGGAAAGTACCAGGAGTTACATGAGTGGACATCAGAGAGAATGGCGGATTTGATACAGGTAGCAGCAATACGGAGAACAGCCAACTTGAACTGGTGACAGTTGTGAGATCTCTGTCCTGTCAAACACCGAGTTTTGTAAACGATCAGCTGGCATCACTGATAATCCAAGCAGATTGAGTGGTGATAAAAGTGGTGGCTGGGAAATGTCATAGCTTCGGTTGTGTGAGCTTTGGCTATAGCTGTTAAACTATGCACATACCGCGCAGTGACTGACATGTCATTCTCCAGTTCTACTGGCACAGGGGAGTGCCTGGTGTTCGAGTCCCACACATATGATTTGATGGTGTTTGTGGTGTAAGAAGTCCGCAAAGTGCAGATGTTGACATGGTTGGCTGGGGTGTGTTATACAACTCGGCGGCTCGATTTGCGGCTGGATGGGCACGGAAACGCGAGATATTGATATCCCAAGGCTGATTTATTTTTATACCTCTTCCTCTGGGTGGTGGCTGTTCCTGAAAATGCATATTCGGAACATTTGCATCGAGTGTGAGAGGCTTGTCATGAGGAGCATGAGTCTTTGGTGTTTGGACCTTGAACGTGGAGAAGCCTTGCAGAGAATCACTATACATAATGTAGTGCTGAGGGTATCAATGTATTGAGGTATAAAGGGTAATGAGGGTATACTATTCAATGCATCAATGTGTCACATTAAAAATATTTTTCATTGATACTACATTACTACATTGATGCTTGCTCATGTACAAGGGAATGGTCACCAGTCTATGACATGGACTACTCTGCAGATTCAAGCCATGTTTGGACTTTCTCCCGGGTCCTGTCTGCCTTCATTGCATGCGCGTTATGCTGACCCTTCCTCGCATTGTGCATCCATAATCCCAAGATCATGTCAGCAAAGTCAGGGGATTGAGAGCATGTGATGTTGCTTGCTTGCTGACCAAATTTCCTTTGCCTCTTAGCAGCCCGTGCATCACAATCACCAAGACCATGACCACGACCACTGCCACCACCATGATCACCATTGTTACATCCATTGTCGTAGTATATATCCTTGGTGTGATCACGGGCAAGGACTATGAATGCAGGCACTCCCCATGTTTTGAGGGCAGCACAACCATAAGCAATGTCAAACATCAGGGGCAGTGGCCACTCATCACCAACAGATTGCCTCGCATCCGAGTTGTGAGGTGCTATCATCTGGACAAGAAAATCATGGTTGCTAAAGTGCTGAAATGTGAGGCGTTTGTCTGCAATTGATGGTTGCATGACAAAACCAACTTGTGCAGCAGTGGGTTGCATAACAAGGTCCACATCATTGACAGTCATCGCAAAATTGGGGGTCTATGAACTAATTTGATTGCATGAAAGACAATTAGGTTTACAAACAGACCTGCAAAAAAGCGACTCGAGAGGCCCCAAATGCATTGTGGAGCTGTAAGGCAAGCAGGATTCCATTACGTATATCGTTGATGTCATTCAAGGGTGGATCAAATGCTTCATGCCTGTGTTCAGCAAGATTGATCATGTACTTGGCCTGGAATGAGGACTCCATATGATTAAAGAGAATATTCAGAACACACCTGATGTCCTTTAGCATGAGGAACGATATGACACGCCTGAAATCCTTCTTCTGTACCAGTCATCACACAGGTTCCGTCACGTGCAGTCACATCCTGCCCAAATCTGCCCCGGCTTGTGCTGATTGATGATGTGTCTGAGGTTCTCTCGTCCATCAAATCAGGGTCAAGCAAACACGCCTCTAACATTAAAGGTGAACGACAGGTCCTGGCACACTGAAACATGACTCACCTTGCGCTATATAATAATAAACACCCTGTATATTATCACGCTCAAAGTAGCAAACCTCTGGGCCATCAGGCAAGGCAGAAATGTGGCCTTCATTGCCATGGATCGTAAAACCAAGGTAACGCAACCAGGTCAGAGGATGTAGTGAGAAACGGTGACACGTGTCAACAGGAATAGATAGGGCGTGATGATACGCGCCGTTGACTTGCATCCAGAGATCAACGTTTGCGGCCATGACAAGTTGGCGAGAGGATATAAGAGGTGCGGTCACGTGGTTATCAGGTTCGCCGTTGTGGAATAGTCTCGCGCATATAGTCACCGGCAGCGTTGAGGACACACGTTGACGTTTCACGGAAGTCTGCACAAGGATCAACACACTTCACGGCTACAACAGGAACGATGGCCTTGCTGGACTGCGCGTTGTTCTTTATCGCATTCACGCATATACGAACAGCCAGCAGTTTGTGACGCAACCACGTGATTTGCAAAGTTCGTCGATGCGCATCATCAAGTTAAAGCTTCGAACACCTCATTATTGTCAGACTTTGTACACACAATAAGATATACGACAAAGAAGTATGAGAATTCAACAACCTTGCAGATTCACTTACACGAAATGCAGCTCAACGTGGTGTGGAATAGTGGTAAGAGATCAGAGGAAAAGAAGCAATTGGGAGGTTGACTCGAAGGGAGCTCAACCCTTTTATGAAGTCTTCGAAGGCTCTTTTTACCAGTTGTAAATCAGTCTTTTAATAAGCTTTTAAGTTTAAATCACAGGAAGCAATTGAAAACAAGAATAATTTAAACAAGATGTACATTAGCTATCAAGAAATCAACTTACACCTCAGTGAAATAGACAACACTGAGATGTCTACAAGACGCGACGAAAATGGATTATGTAAGTCGGTTAGATACAAGTCCCATCTGGCGCTGTCAGTGACGTGGCTGTGCGCGATTTGTTTGTGGTTGTATTTGAGACATTCAAAGGGGCCGGCAGTATGGTTACTGCATTGGACAGCACTGGTGAGTGCCTTGTTACTGCAGGGACCGTCACTTGGCCTTCCAGCTCTTCGAGATCAAGATCTTCATCACTATCTGTATCACTATCTGCAGTGAAGCCCGCATCATCTGTATCCTCCCAGTCCGAGTCCTCATCATCCTCAGAATCTGACAGGACATGATTGATACCTCCAGTCCCACCAGTACATTCAACATCATTTTCTTCTGTTAATTCTGTGTCGGAGACTATTTCCGTGGTCTCTCCATCTTCAATTGTGTTTTGTTTTTGTGCTCTGGCTTCCTGGGCTCGAGCCGCTGCTTCTGTTTGTGCTTTTCGTCGTCTGGCCATGTAGAACGAATAAAATTTGTATCCTCACTCAGAGGTTGGACTTAGCTACTGCATTGGTATGGGGTTCCGTCACTGATAGAATTCATCAAAACAAACAACTAAACAAAGTTTTGTCGTGAAGGCCTATTGACATGATAATTGATATCGGCTGTAGTCTCATCGATCACGATTCTTTTTGGGCTGTGAACTATTTTAGTATCTCGTACCCTGCCAGGTGGACGCTTCCGTTTGCAACTTTCCCATGCTGGGCGCTTATTTTGTCATCAATACATAAGGGATGTTCACCTCATTACCACCACATCATGACATCGAACAACCAGACGAGTGAGCTTCATTATTTTGCATGTAGTTTTAAGTTCTAACGGATGACGTCTCTCCGTTTGTTTCAGCTTCTGCTATGTCCAATTTAATCATAGAAGTTCCCATTGACGAACAGCTTCGGCCAGGTGAGTTCCCTACAGATGTGAGAAAGGAATCGATTGAGATGAAACATATATAGACCTCGATGCTGGACGTGAAACACTCGATGAAGACCCATACAATCCGAAGGCTGTGGCAGAGTCCTTTGGCCGATTGAGAGAGTCGGTTTTTTTACGTTGTTGCCCCAGCGCTATGAGTGATACTTTGTAGAAATGTTTTTGCTTTAGATGATAGGGTGCGTTATTGATCTAAGTTGCTCGTAAACCATACCTAATTTGATATTATAGCTGCAAGTCCTATTGGATGCAAGTCGCCAGCTGGGAAGATCATATGATCTTGTTGTTGCGGCTCAGGATCTTAGGGGAGAGCTTGATGGTTTTCTGAGATTGTTCTATCAAAATGCAAGGCAACTGTCCAAACTGGTGGAAGATCCTGGCCAAATTGTGGCGCCATTTTCTCGCGACAAAGTCAACGAGGAATTGTTCCCAGACCAGCTTGAAAGGGTAGCTGCGGCATTCAAGATACTTCGTGACCGGCTGAATGAATTCCGAGAATACACAGTGCGTCGGAGTCCTTATACCTCATTCTGCAACTCATTTTTCTTCGGCCAAGGATGAGAGTGTCCATATTAAACGTTTGATGGAATCTTTTGCAAAACATCTGAACGTGAGACGACTGACTACATAATATTCTTCAGCATGCAAACCCTAACAACTTCTTCCATTACAAAAGTATCGTGCCATGTGTTTCCGGGAACGCATGGGACAGTTCAGCTCTCCTCACATCCAAAAATACGTTCACAACGTGGCCAACGAACTGAGCCATGATCTCGATGAGATTGCCATTCACTTCAAGTTCTTCAACAAATTTGGTAGGCTTTGAATATTCTTTTTGATGTGTGGGCTCTCTGTCAACAAGGGGAAACAGGGATTCCCTCTATACGGTACGAGCAGAAGCGGGATTCAGAATATGATCTCAATATGTCCACCATGGCTACATTTTTCTCCGCTGTAACGGCTACTATGCTGCAAGCTTCACTCAATTCTCAGTCCAAAGCTGCTAGCCATTCTATCGTCACTACATTTTGGTTCTGTTCTCTGGTACTCAGTATCGGTGCCGCACTTAACAGTCTCTTGAAACGAACTACATAGTGCGTTGGTCAAAATATGGTCCTCCAGAGCATCCCTGATGTTTGTGTAATAGTGGCACGCATGGGCGCCGGCTGCTTCCCTGGGTAACAATTTGGATGCACGGGTCAGCTCCGCTGTTCTTAACGCTCTCTATCACTTGTTTTTCAGCAGGCTTGGTCTTGTTCACGTATGTATCCAACCAAGTAGGTGATGATCTGTGGTGATGGTTTCGACTACTGACACCATCATCTGTTCGAAGAAAAGATACACATCTATTTTAACTTTGGTGTGCACTGCCGTGATAACATTTGATCTTGTTTCCGTGTCTGCGTGGATTGTCTACCAACAGTGGATTTCTCCAGTCATCTATCCGCAATCTAGATCCGTAAAGTTTGAAAAGGACAATCCAAAGAAACTATCGGAAGTTTACCCTTATAGCAAACCCTCTCAAAATGATTCATCCTCTGATGTGTCCGACTTATCAACGCTCACAGACGTGCTTCCTGTTTTTACGAGGGCCCAAACAATACTCGGCTCTGGGATTCGGAGTGGGATTCGATCTTTGTCTACGACGCTTGATAGTGTTATGCAGAACCAAACTTATGACCTTGAAAACGCGTCAGTACCGGTACAGCAGGCACCACATAGCGACGATGAGCAGCCTTCCATATCTTTCAAGGCCATGGCTACTATAGCGCATGTGGCTACTGAGATGCTGCGCCGGACGCCCATGCGTACGGCATCTATAGCAAGAGTACCTCGTAGCCCAATTTCCCCGGTTTCGCGTACGGCACCCTCGCCATCCAGTCTGGTTTTTCCCACCCAACCCCAATATGTTTCAGGACATCTGCTAGGGGAGGTTCGTGATTTAGAGTACTCGCATGAGAGCCTTGTCTTGGCCGTCGCAAGGTGAGAGAGAGGCGTTGTACCGTCCTCTCACCCTCGCTGATTGACTCATAGCTTCGACCCTGCCTCAAGATATTCTACGACTGTGCTTTGCAGCGAGAAAGAGGTAGATTCAACTCATCGACGCTGAGATTGTGACAATCGAGGCTGTTATACCAGGCAAACATATATTTCACCTCTCCCTATCGACATCGCCAAGGAAAAGTGATCAAACAAGTTGCATGGTAAATTATAATCTTATTGTTGACCAAATTGATAATGGTATCTTCGTTTCGGTGGCGTAGGTCCCCCTGTGATGATATGCTACTGGTAAGACTGGATGATACCATCGACTTGTTGAATACGGTAAGCTATACCCATAATATCTATTGGAGCTTTCGTTGATTTCACCAGACACACGACCTTGAGCATGAGTGGACAGTCAAACGGCCGCACTTGGTCAGGTCGGCTGCCTGGTGTACATCATCCGGTAAGGTTAAAATCACTCGTATTCCCTCTGATTAGTCATTGTGTCCATAGATATCCTCTTCGTAGAGGGAGGCTTTGTTGCCCGATTGGTAAGTCCATATCAAGCTACTGAGGTGGCTCGTTAATATTTTAATATTCATCATATTAGTCCCTTGACGGACATGTGGGTAATCCTTTGTATGCACGAGTCTTGTGGTAAACTTCTTGTCCAGGTTACCTTCAAACACCACTTTGAAAATTTTCTTCCACGCGACGTTGTAGTTGTGCCAAACACTGAGCTTCTTTTATTGGTCGGGCGGATTACATTCAAGGACATGCCACTACCAACAGGCCGCAAAGCCGAGAGCCAACTTAAATGTCAGTCGAATTACTCGCCTGGTATCCAAGCATATTCACGCCACCATCCTGCAGTATTTGACATGAAACAAAGCAGGGTTTGCGACAGGTATGCTTTCCCGCGTCCTATACCTTGTAGAACTTCTCACACAATTAACATCACAGCGTTCCCGTTCTTGACGATATGCGGCATATTACAGTAGCAGATGATACATCATCGGGACAAGATGCCTTTGATGTCTTGGTCGGTCATAAAAACGAAGTAAGCTAATGCTATCCTCATCTACGTTCTGCTTTGAACTGTTCCTTTTCAAGAGATCCCCACAGCTATGGAGACTCAAGCTGGATGCAAATGATACTTCACATCGATTACAACCCACAAGCACCCACCTGCCATTCAACGAGTTCACGGGCCCCGGATACTTTGTCGGTACTGTACCACAAATGATATCCTGTGTCGCAAATGGTAGACAATCATTAGTACTGTCTTCCTGAGAGTTGAAATCAATTATTGACAGACAATAGCATTCATATATGGGGCCGCGATTCTGGAGCAACACTACATCACATTCCAGCCGAAGTTCGACTTGTCGAGGGCAGCCGGCGAGCCGTTGCATGGAGTGCCCCTCGGGCAGATGTCGTGAGGTTTGTAAGTGCAGGCGAGAAGGAACTCAGATTCTGGTCCACACCTCCAGCCAATTCTGTGCTGGCGTCACCGTCGAGACCGAGCCCGCCCGCCTTGACCATTCTAGGTGGTCCGCCTGCGTCAGCTGTTCCTGACTTGGATAGTCGGGAACTTGATATGGAAGAAAGCCGGCAACCGGCACACAGCGCCGTGAATAGGTATCTTCGGGAGATTGGACCGGCAATTGCAAAGGGTCAGGCTGGTCAGGATCTAGATCCTGAGAAGACACTGATTGGCATGAATGGTCACTCGGAAAAGGCAGAGCGGGAACCACCCACGGTACTCACAGTCATGTCCTAGCAAGTCGCAATTTCTTTGATTTGAAGGGTGCCATTTCATCTTGTTATGGAAAGGTTATGTGAAGAAAAGGAAAAGTTCATTCCGGCGCTGGTATCTGGGATTGTACAGTATGTTGACTCATTGAAAACAGAAAGTCTACAGCCTAGGGATTAAATATTAATCTCTTACTTGACTAATCTTACCACTGCTCGTTGTGAAAGTTGCATGTATCTGGTCACCGCGGGTGCTTGAGCAAACATAATAAATAGCATTGCATTATAGATCCCAGATGCACATAAAGTCAATTAAAATAAGACTACGCAGGAAAGCACAATTCATCAGGGCTCAACCACCATATCACCCCAATCGCCGCTCAACTCTGGGTCAGTCCCTAGAGGTCGAATGCTACCTCCCCTCTCCATCAGTTCTCCCAGATTCATCGTCGGTATCGGCGACACGACTGGCTTAGCTAGAGTTACACGTTCAGCCACATCGTCCCACCGCGCAGAGCTCTGGAAGAACCGCCGCTTCGCTACCTTTCCGGGTGCCGCACCGCTTTCGAAATGGCTGTATCCGTGTTCATGTGTCGGGATGTCGAAGTATTGCCCTGTTAGTAAGCTCATCCGCTTTCTGGTTGAGGTATGCTTTGTGCGTCGACGGGAGGCACGGCGACGTGTTAAAGCCGACTCGTCTGAGTCCCACGAGTCATCGGAATAGTCTGAAGGTGTGTCGGATTCTTGAAGGTTGTACAGGTATCGTGCGTGCTCTGAGGTAAGGGTCAGACACCAATGGCCATATATACATAGTGAAGACGACCACATACGGGCGACGCGCTCATCTAATTCGTCTCTTCCTTCTTCATCTTTCTTGAAGCCAAGATGTTCGCCGATGCTTTCTCTCGGAACATCGTGCATCCCTACAGACGGTGCTGAAGCTAGGTCCTGCAGTTGCTCTAAAGCCGTGGTTCTGATTTGCAGAAACTGTAGGCGAAGATTGCCGATACGGATGGAGTGAACGACATACCTGACTTTTTCTAGCGACCCGTCCTTCACATTCAGATCGTCCATATTATTTTCTACTACCTCCAACCGGTACCTCGGCCCGAACCACTCAAAGTACTGGTTCCATGGAAGGTTGGGGTCTATGGAGTCCTCGATACCAAGTGCGCAAGCCGTCTCGTATGTCCACGCTCGAGCGACATTTTTGACCGTATATCCGCCTCCACCGAGCAAAATTAGTGGGATGTTATGTTTGCGGAGAAACTGCACGCAGTGGGCGTGCCCGTACATAGTAATGTTGAAACAACCGAGCTTGTCGCCTGCTAATGAATCTGCGCCGCACTGCAAGACGACTACTGGCGGACGGTAAACATCGAGAATTTTAGAAATGACCTGGAGAGAACATCAAACGTTGGGAAACGAAAGCGCTTCAATTGCACACACCGGCTCGAAGACGCTTTGAAATGCCTCGTCCGTGATTCCATCCTTCAATGGGACATTGATTGCATAACCTTTCCCTTTCCCTCTTCCCCTGTCTTCCTGTGTCCCTGTCCCGGGAAAATACTCCCCGAACTTGTGGAAGCTACAGGTCATAACTCGATCTGTGGTATAGAAGGCTTCTTCGACTCCATCGCCGTGGTGACAGTCAATGTCGATATACAAAACGCGTGGATAAGTTCGTAATAGTTCAAGAATTCCGAGTACGATGTCGTTGATGTAGCAGAAGCCTGACGCTTCGCGCTTTTTGGCATGGTGAAGACCGCCGGCCCAGTTTATTGAAATGTCCGCAGCTCCAGATGCTAACCGTTGAGCAGCACCTGAGAAGAATGTCAATATATCACAATGATCAAGTTTTATATTCACAGATTGAGCCACCAGCCGATATTGAACAAAACTCAAAAACTCCTTCGTATGGTGGGTTATCCTCCCCAACCAAAACTAACCCCTGTGATCAGAAAGCCCACGAACAGAAGGTCCCAAACTCACATCTTGTGCCATGATATGTCAACTCCTCCGCAGTTTCAGGCGTCACCCGGTTCAAGAAGTGTATATATTCGTCGGTGTGGAATGAGGTCATCGTTTCTGCTGATGCTCGTTTTGGCCTCTGGAAGAACTTGAACAGTGTATCACACAAAGATTTAGTGAAAACACTCACCAGAACATCCATCTTCCCTAACATATCATACGCCGCTACCAATTCGTGTGTTACACGTATCCGATGCGGTTTCATAGGATGACCGAGTCCGTAGCTGTATGCCCCAGCATCCGCTGATGGATAATTCTTTTAGTTCAGACAAGATGTACCATAAAAGAGGTAACATACGGTCATAGTAGTAAGCGACTCTCTTCTTCGACATCGTGAACGACGATGAGGGATGCTTGACGGTCTACCTCTTGAGTCAAGCAAGACCAA
This sequence comes from Tricholoma bakamatsutake, assembly GCA_029959215.1. Classification (NCBI taxonomy): domain Eukaryota; kingdom Fungi; phylum Basidiomycota; class Agaricomycetes; order Agaricales; family Tricholomataceae; genus Tricholoma; species Tricholoma bakamatsutake. The sequence continues at coordinate 1,489,938 of CP114860.1, forward strand.
ACAACCAATCCCTCTACTCTCCTAGCTCAGTTTTCTGTGTCGGTTTCGCTGTACTTCGCCATTTAAAAAAGAGATTTCGGCTAACCGAACTGCGCTCGTCTTGCACTTGTGATTGCTCCCGGCGGGTGCAATTTGGCTGAAACAGCCTCTCAGGATTTTAATGATGGCAGATGATTCGAATACGACATCTTCTCATTACAGCGTTGCAAAACTTCTGACGCTCGGCCTTGTCTTTCATCTTGTTTACATTGGCTCTGTTTTCGACTGTTATTTCACAAGTCCTGTTGTAAATGGCATGCAATCTTACAATGTCGGACACGCCGAATCAAAGCGGCTTGTACTTATCGTCGGTAATAAGTATCTTTTTTTGCGAAAAGCATGTTGACATTTGTGGCAGGTGATGGATTGAGAGCTGACTTGCTATTCAATGTCAACGGGTTTGACTTCATCCTGGATGCCCCAGCCGTAGTTGCTCCGCACTTGCGTTCCATTGTTGAATCTCGCGGGGCATTTGGTGTCTCTCATACGCGTGTTCCAACCGAGAGTCGACCGGGGCATGTCGCCATCATCGGTTATATAACATTTCACCCGTCAATTCAGATACTGTCGCTCATATCAGCTTTAATCCAGGTGGCATGTATGAAGACGTGTCGGCCGTAACTAAGGCAAGGATCTTGAACTAATCGTTGTCTGCTTTTGCTTACAATAAGAAGGGATGGAAAACCAATCCAGTGAGAGCAGTACGACTATAAGTTCTGTACGACCTAAACAACATTAGGTCGATTTTGATTCTGTTTTCAATCAATCAAGTTTCACCTTCTCGTTTGGGTCCCCTGACATTTTGCCCATGTTTGCTCGGGGTGCGACTCCAGGAAAGGTCAAAACCTGGAGCTACAATGAAGAAGACGAAGACTTTACAAAAGGTAGGTTAATTGCTTGTGCCTCAGTCTTTTTCTTACTCGATATGTTCAGATGCGACTGCGTTGGATGCATGGGTGCTTGATCAACTGCGCATGCTTTTTAAGAACGCGACTACAGATGTCACGCTCAATTCCAACCTTCATTCGGATAAAGTTATATTTTTTTTACATCTCCTCGGTCTTGATACAACCGGACACTCCTATAGGCCTCATTCGAAGGTGTTACTCAAACAATGTTTTCAAAAATCTATGCTCAATGTACGACCTGCTTAACAGGAATACATGAACAATATCCAGGTCGTGGATAGTATTGTGCGACATACAGAAACACTCATGTCTGAATTCTACCAGGACGAGGAGACCAGCTACATATTTACAGCTGATCACGGAATGTCCGTCATTGGAAATCACGGCGATGGAGGTGAGCCATGGCTTTTCACGTTTGACCCTCGCACCCACATTCATGTACTCCAGACCCAGACAATACCAGAACACCCCTAATAGCATGGGGACGGGGAATCAGAGGACCTGTGCCTGATTCCTTGCCATCCTCACATGACTCCTATTCAGAATCGTGGCAGCTGAGCCACCTTTTCCGCCGCGATGTTGAACAAGCCGACGTGGCTTCTCTCATGGCTTCTCTTATTGGAATTAACTGGCCCGTGAATTCTGTGGGAGTCCTGCCAGACGTCGACCCCACTAGACCTGGCTATTTGTCCCCTCGCTTGGGTGACGAGTCTCTTGCTCGTAGTGCTCTAGTGAACGTCAAGGTAAAACCTCCTGACTTTCTCCTTTGAGGAAAACCGCTGAACAGTGGTCGAAGGTGATATTGGAACATTACCGAGTCAAACATGGTTCGTTCTCTGTATTAACTTCGTGTGATTTCACTCCAACTAAAGCATCGATATTCCCAACCCCAGAGCTTAAGCAAAGCCGAACTATTTTCTATAAACCCTATACTCCATTAGAAATTTCATCGAAGTCGCAAAAGCTACCGCGGATGGCTCTTATCGCGACTATTGAGAAACTGATCGAGGATAAGAACTGGTATGAGGCTCGAAAGCTATCTGCAGAGCTTATCACAACCGCCCTGAGCGGGCTGCACTATCTCCAAACCTATGAACGTCTACTAATACGTGCCATTGTCACTGCTGCCTATCTTGGCTGGGCCGCCTATGCTTCTCTCTTTCTATTCCAACCTCTAGACTACGTAAATGCCCCGCTAGAGTCGTCCTGGAGCTCGTCTATCGTCTCCGCTGCTGCTTTCATCATATTGACTACCTTCTTCATTCTGTTCGCAATCCAGCAATCGCCATGGACTTTCTATGTGTACATAGCTTTTCCATGCTATTTCTGGCAGCAATTCCTGCTCCGAGCAATTCCGGCATTCCATAATCACCTGCGAGTCCGAAATCGTCCCATCGATTACTCTAAAGTGGCCATGAGAGCGGGAGTGATTACTGTGGTACTACAAGGGATGGTGGTATGTAATTATCCGTTTTTTAATACTTTTCTCTCCTTAAAATAACTCCTAGGCTGCTTATACCCATCGATTCATCTGGAGTATCGGGTTTGTTTTGATCGGCTTTGTCTGGCCCTTCACCTGGCCCAGGAAGAGTAGGAGAAGATATCCTTCCTTGTCAGTGATGTGGTCTATCTTGTGTCTTATCACTTGTATATTCCCGCTGTTGTCTGTTGAAAAGCAAGAAAACTTACCGGCAATGTGAGTACTAATACAAACCGTAGACACGCACTAAATTTACAATCACTTCTGCTCATAAGTCTGGGGGGTGGGGCCTTGATACTCATCACGGGTTGTCTTTCCGCTTCATCGGTTCTGACGGCTGTTGAACGAGAAAAAGGTCCGAAGAGTAAACAACGTTTGGTTGCTCTGTTTTCTGTGCAGGTAAATCGATTGTCCCTACTAGGAGGTTCCACTTTTCAATGATTTATCAGGCAATGCTCGTCTTGGTTGTAATGGCAGTTACCACAAGCTCTGTAATGAGTCTCCAGGCAAAATCTGGACTACCGCCGGCAAATCAACTCATAGGATGGATAACCTTAGGTATACGTTCTATCTAATGCAGTAATCGATGCTAAGTTTTTGCAGTGATGGCCTCGTTGCTTCCCTTTATCTCCCGTGGAAATCACCACACAGTGTTTTCGAAATTCCTTTCATATTTCTTAGGATTCGGGCCATGTTTTGTCATCCTTTCGATAAGCGTGGAGGGACTCTTTTATGTCGCATACTCTTTGACGCTGGCAGCATGGGTTATGTTAGAGTCTGTAGTTCGCAATGGTTCGCCTCGCCCCGACTTGTTAAAAGTCAATAAGGTATATCACTTCCGAGAGGACGACTTGCGCATTGCGTTGTTCTTCCTGTTCTTTGTTCAGGTTGGTTTCTTTGGTACTGGAAAGTAAGTTTCTTGAAATGTATGATGTTGTGGCACCTGATCGCGTCCGACGAATTAGTGTTGCATCTATATCGTGGGTTGTTTTGTTGGCAATTGTCAGAAAGGGATAACATTGATTTTCAACAGATCCTTTTATTTGGAACCTGTATACCGTCTAGTACCAATATTCAGCCCTTTCTTCATGGCAGCTCTGCTCGTGCGTTTTTCTGTTCAACTTTTGTCAGTTACTTATGGATCCCTTCGCAGATATTTAAGATAGTTGTGCCCTACGTGATACTCTCAGCAGCATCAGCCTTGCTTAATCATTTCTTGCATCTCCCTCCTTTTTCGCTTCTGCTCGTGGCGCTAACGCTCACCGATGGTGTGTCCCACGTAGGAGTGGTCATTTTCGGGGCAAAACTGATCAATTAACCTAGGTATGACGTTAACATTTTTTTTCAACGTGAGGGATACAGGTGAGGCTTCAGCTTCGATTCATTTGATCGTACTTCAACCCATCTCTTCTTGAAAAAGGTTCGTGGTTGGAAATCGGGCAATCCATCAGCTTCTTCTGTATAACATCGCTGCTGTTGCTTTGGTCGGCGGGCATATGTGCAGCCGGCGAGCACTTGTTAGCAGATGTAATGACAGCCAAACAGCATACCGTAAAAAAGCATATATAGACGTGGAATTTCCCACCAGACGAAAATGCTACCACTGTTACTCGTTGGATAATTCCCGCCCCATGGACATGCAGTTACCATCCGTTAAAGTGGTAAAGTTGATTTCCTCATAGTGTATACCCTCGGGACCGGCTTTAACCTTATGCAACAAGAGAGGCTCGATAGCGGTTTTGTGGACACTCCAAATCTGTCGAAAATAAATTCCCAAAAAGGAAAATACAAAAAAGGAAAAAGGGAAGATTGACAGAATTTTCTGTTCACCTCCACATAGTAATTGTACATCTCACCATTTAATAAGGTGGGGTTCCTGGAGATGAATATATTTTGCACATCATATGAGAATTAGATGTTGGAATACCAAGCTGACTATGCCCGAGCTGCAGGCCAAAGATCCTTCCACCCACTCCAGCCAATCTGTTTGCTGATAATTCATGAACATCTTCAAATATTGCTCCAACTCCTGGTTAATTTGCTCAGTCTGCCCATCCATTTCAGAATAATATGCTGTAGATAATTTGGTGTGAATACCCAACATTTTATTAAGTTCCTTCATGAACATAGCAGCAAATTGTGGTCCTCAATCAGAAATTACTGTATTAGGTAACCCGTGCAATTTCCATACATGATTGTGATATAGGCATGCCAAGCCTAAAGAGCTCATTTCTTGGGAAATATGGACATGCTTGTGAATTGATTGCACATGACTAATATAGCATTAAAGCCCTGTGCTTCTGGAAGTCCAGTAATAAAGTCAACTGAAATATCAATCCAGGGTCTAGCATGTTTGAACCCAATGGATTTCATAAATGCTTCCAGCTCTCTCCACCATGCTAGGGTGGCTTGTTTAAGGCCATACAATGCTTGGCATAGGCACATTACTTTGCACTCTTTACCCAGAATGGCATCGCCTTCAGGTTGCAGCATGTAAATTTCCTCATCTAGTTTGCCATACAGGAACATGGTTTTTACATTGAGTCCCATCATGTACATGCCTTCTAGGGTAGACAGGGCAAACATGAGGTGTACCATCTCATAGCGGGCCATGGGTGAGAAAATCTCATCAAAGTCGATGCCTTCGACTTGCGAGAAGCCTTTGGCCATGAGCCTGGCCCATTTTCTGCCATCAGATTTTATGGAAAAAACCCATCTATTTTTGATGGCTGGTGGACATGGGATGTGGACATCTCAATTTTGATGCCCAGAGCTTTGAGCTGCTTAATGAGCTCATGATCATGGAATTCCCCCCCAGGATCAAAATGCCAATGCTTAATTTTAGTGTCGTACTGTGTTCTGGCCATGGCCTCGAACTGTCTGTTGATTCAGCACTGTCAGACTTCTTTTTCATGCACTGACTCCATATATGTGAAGTTCGATCATCCACAAACACAATGTGATCTTTGTATTTGTGATAAATGAGTACTGGTAATTCTTTTAGATTGGAGTGTATTAACTCAAAAGCTTCCAAAGCTGAAGATTTTGATTCAGGGAATGACTTTGATGTCATCTTTCCCTCGGTGCACCCTGGGCAAATGTGCCTGTCCCTTGGAATTTTTAGATCCTTGGGAAACTTTACAGTATGCTTTGGCATTTGTTTCATAGCGGCTTCGCTTGGATGACCAAGGCGCCGATGCCAGATATCATAGTCAGCAACGTAAAGAGTTGTGATATCTAATCTCTTTGTACTTAGGATATGGATGTTAGCCACATATATTGTGTCACCAGCAAACATAAGCACACATCTAAGTATGGGTTTACCCTTTTTGTCAACAAAGGAGATATTGTCAGAGGATCCCGTAACTTTATCTCCATCTTGTAAAAAGACTCCCATTGACATGAGTCGACTAGTCAAGTGTGGGATGTAAAAGATGGGGTATAAGTGCATTTCACACAACTCTGTCTTCCTGTTAACTTTTACCTGGTGCCTTATTAGGACCACACATCTACCTTTGATCAAAGTCACACTGGTAGCAGTTTTCACATGCATGTGGTGATCCTTGTCAAGTTCTTCATATGGGGCAAAGTTTTTTATCTCACCAGTGAAGTGCAGTGAGGTGCTGGAATCTAAGATCCATATGGCACCTTTCTTACAGTTCTTTCCCATGCACATCACATAAGGTTACCCAAGCAACTAAACATTGAATGTGACAATTAAATTTATTCAAAAATCTATTGGACATTTTATACTACCCAGGATAATACCCAAACAGTTTGTCCCTGTTGATCAAATGTTAGTAATGATGTGACTATCAGGAAAGAGGAAGGGTGTGAGTTGGTACTAAATATTACTGCTGTTACCCAAAGGTGATATTTAGAGGTGTGAAATAGTAGAAGGTTTTAAAAAGGGCTACAAAGAGGTTCAAAGAGGTTCAAAGAAGGTTCAAAAAAGTTTGAAGATGTTCAAAGAGTTTGAGGAGAATAGGAATGGCTTCAAGGGATATTGAGGAATGAATATAGCAAATTGGAAGAGTTTTCGAGAGATGATAGGCGATATATGATAAGTTGAGAGGCTAGTACAAGAATTCAAAGTAGTTTGTGATAATTCACAGAACTTAGAAATATGCTGCAAGGCTAGGACTCAAAAGGACAGCTTTTAAATCAGATGATAATGAAAGAGGCTGACTTCTTCTCTCTTGTTCTAAGTGACTAGTACCAGTCTATATACATTTTGAAGAGATAGTACTTAAAAAGGAAATATAACATGTGGAGAACATGAGGCAATATGCACAGCAATAAAGGACTTTGTAAATCATAAAACAAATGAGAAATGATGATAAATAAAATGTACAGTGTCTGTCAAGACCTGTTTCACCCAATCAGATTTCTGATAGTTCCTGATTCCTTTCCAACACTTTTCTGACCTTGCCCATCAGCATTCTGGCTGCAGCACTTTTTAGTCATCAGACAAGTTGTCATGTGCCTTAGTAATCATTTGCTTACTCACTTTATTCCTAATACAGTCTTACCAATTCTGGTCATGGAGACTTACCAAGACCTGTTAGTAAACTTCCATACTTTCCATTATTCTTCCAGCCTTCAATATTTAAGTGCCCATAGCTTAGCCTTAGTCTCCAGTTTGCAAATTACTTGTAAGCAATTACTTGTAGATTACTTTGTCCCTTGCATTATATCTTGCCTTGTCAATCCTCTGCTTAATATTAACCCTTTATTCACTCTTGACTTATTCCTCGACCTAATCCATTAATCTCTTGACTCCTCTTAACTTCATAACCTCTGCTTTAATCTGGAAACCCACCAGACATCCACATGCTATCCACCTAAAATTGGACAACTGATGAGGAGAAGGGTCCAACTTCTTATAAGTTGAAGCCAAGTCCTCTCTGGCCCCTTTTACCTGGCATGCTACAGCCCAGTGGATTCTGCCTGGAACCCCTGAACACCTCTGACTACTGACGACCGGGTCCGACTGGAAGTCTAGTGTATCCCTGACCAAGTCCTGACCTTGGTAGGAGTGATCTTGAACTTTGACAGTGTCACAGTATAGTAAAAGTACTCATCTATTGTTTGAATATATCATTGAAATGCCAAAACGCTGCAATCGAGTCCTAAAAGTCTTTTGTCGTGTCTCCTCGCGTCCGGTAGTGCTCAATATGCAATGCAATAGCTCATGCTGAATGTGCTGTGTATATTGGAATGGTGTTGGGATAGCCATATGGTGGCCGATGTTGTTCAAAGTGCTGCGAAGTTATTCGAAGATGTTCAAAATCTTGCAAAGTCGTTTGAAGCTGTGATGAGTCACTTCTTCGGCTGAGTCATGATTCGGCTTCAGAATTTTTTTTGCAAAATTTCGAGTCATGTGATCTGGCTATTTGGGTACCAAATACAGCAAAACACATGATTTTGGCTATTTGTCAACAATTGGGCACTTTGGATCAATAACCCTTCCAACAGTGCCTGATCTTGGGGTTATTACTGAATTTGGCTAGTAACTAATTTAACTAAAATAGTTGTCCAAATAGAGTAATATAAATCTCAGCTAAACCAGATCTGATCAGTTGTCTGGTTGCAGCTGTCCTAATGACGAGCGCTGCCTCTCGATCACTGGTGGTCGCAATGTAAGGTGAGGCCTGGCATCAGCTTATGAAAGCAAGGTAAATATGTATATACAATAAATTCCAGCTCTTGCCAAAATGATGAATAAGTGGTTGTGGCACACTGAGACAATGACATATGCACATGTAAGAGAAGGCGCACTGATGGGGTAGTTGAGTTCTTCTGTTAGGGCGACACCCACTGTTCTGCTAGCTGGACCGTGCGGGTTCTCCTACAAGAAGGCAGCAGGGCATGCACGCGTGATGGGGGGTTTTGATGGTTTTGATGTGATGGGTTAAAAATAGATTAGTTGGCTGAAATAGGTGTTTCACACCACAAATGTGGATGGAATACCTAAGAGAACTCAACTGTAGTCCCCCGGTATTTATTTTAAGGTGATATACTATGTTACATATATTGTACTATGTTGCTACCAACGCACGCGTACATACGCATACATATTGATGTGTGTAAATACAAAATTCCCACACTGACAAATAAAGCGTTTATGGGCATTTATAGCATATTTTGGTGTAATAAAATAAAATAAAATAGAATAAAAATATTACTATGTAATAGGCATGTTATGAGACTGTTTCCTAACACACTTCAAAGGCGCACAGACTGGACAATAATGCACTGACTATGTGCAACGCTGAATGAACTATGAACTGTGGAAGGGGGAAGATCCTCTGGATTCTCTATGTAGTTTGAAGTAGTTCGAAATGGTTCAAATTGATTTTGTGGGGTTAGTAGGGGTTGGAATCATGAGTTGTAATGTGTCAATCCATTTGAAAACCTTCCCAGACCCTAGAGCACACAATGGACCTATCACCGTGCTACAGCCTACCAATCAAATGTTTCAATGTTGGAAAGTTGGGTCATACAGCTAGGAATTGTAAAAAGAAAAGGCAAATTTGAAAAATAGAAAAAGAAAAACTTCCTGAGCAGTCCCAATGAAGGTTTCTCCATTGGAGGCTCACAATAAATACAATGTACGTGTATCAGAGGAAACCAAGGACAACAGTTCCTGCCCAGTCAATTCATTGATTGTGACATTATGCTCTCAATTTCATCTCAAAATTGCATTGTCAGAAGTTATCAATATTGGCTAGGGTCAGGGATCATTCAGCCAATGTACACAGCCACAATTGGCAAAATCTGAAATTCTTTATACACTCAGGACAGAGAACATGAAGTCATGGTGAAGGTCACAATACAAGCAGTGGATATGCATGCAAAAGTGGAGGTTGATGCACTGTTAGACTTGGAGCTACTGGTTTATTTATTAATCACATGTTGGTTCAAAGAAATGGGATTCCCACATGAAAACTGGAGCACCCCAATCACAGTGTATAATATTGATGATACAGGAGGAAGAATTACAGAGGAAGTTACTTTGATTATGTCCTACAAAAATTACAAAGAGTGAGCCATGCAATCTTGGGAAAACTAATCTAATAATAGGACAAACATGGTTATATCAGCATAATCTGGAAGTCAATCGGAAAACTGGAGAAATGCTAATGACTCATTGCCCTAGGAAATGGAATGTGTTTGTGAGGAAGATCAAGAAGGAAAAGAAGAGGAAGAGGGAGAAGAAAAGTATGCAAAGTATTCAGTGACAGTAGAGGAGGTTCCTGATGAAGAGATGCCTAATGGGGAAGGTTTGATCATGATTGAGAAGGAAGATCAGGGGAAAGTATTTCATACTATCCATGGAGGGCAGTCCTGGAATTTGAATCCACAAAGAGCAGAGAAGTCAGTGGAGGAAATGGTACCAAAGAGATTTCATAAATATCTTGGGGTATTTCAGAAGAGGAATCAGAAAGAATGCCATTTTGCAAGCTGTGAGATTATGGTATAAATTAGAGTTGAAGGAAGGATTTGTGCTGAAGAAATCCAAGGTTTATTTGTCTTCCACACAGGAGCAAGTGGAGGTAGATGATTTTATTAAGGAGCAGTTAAGAAAAGGTTATATCTGTACATCAAAATCTCTGCAGACCTCACAAATATTTTTCCAAGCCCAAGGAGGGTAAGAAGAAGTGCATGTGTACTGACTATCACTATCTAAATGAGTGGACAGTCAAAAATGCATATCTGCTGATAGGTCCATTGCGTGCTCTAGGGTCTGGAGAAAGGTTCCAAATGTATTGAGATGTTACAATTCACAATCCCAACCCCTATGAATGCCACGAATTCAATTTTGAACCTATTTTGAACAGTTTCAAACAACTTCATGACACTTCGAACGCCTTCAAACAACTTCACACTACTTTGAATGATGTCAGCTGCCATATAGCTGTTTTGAAACCCTTTCAACTTACACAGCACATCTGGGATGAACCATTTCATTGCATATCAAGCACTACTGGACATGAGAAGAGATGACAAAAGATTTAGAATGCAATAAATGTGGTTTTGTGTTTTAGTGATATATTGAAGTATTTTTACTATACTGGAACAATGCATGTTTCAATTATTATCATTTCATTTGTTTTATGTTTGACAAGAACTCCTTTATTGTTGTGTATATTGCCTTGTGTTCTACACATATTATATTTTCTTTTTGGTACTATCTCTTCAAAATGTATATAGACTTGTACTAGTTACTTAGAACAACAGAGAAGAAGTTATCCTCTCCACTATTGTCTGATTTAAGAGCTGTTCTCTTGAGTCCAAGCCTCACATCGTATCTCTAAGTTCTGTGAAATATTGCAAACTTCTTTGAACTTTTGTATTTATTCCTCAACTTATCACACATCGCCCATCGTCCCTCGAAAAACACTTCTCATTCGCTATATTTGCTCCTCGATATACCTCAACACCAGTCTGACTCTTTCAAAACTTCTCGAATTATTTCAAACATCTTTGAACTTCCTCAAAACTACTTCGAACTTCTTTGAAGCCCTTCAAATGTCTTTCAAACCTTTTTGTATGCCCCAAAAGACTATTCATAACACATCTGACCATTCCACACCACTAATCACGACCCTTGGGTAACAGTGGTGACATTTAGTACCAACTTGCACCCTTCCTCTAGCCTGTGTTATACTTCTTAGACCTTTTAGCAGGTTTTTGTTAGGTTTCCAGGTCGAGCATTATCACTGCTACCTTCAATTTTTAGAAATCATTGACAAAGTGGGGAAAGCCAAGTGATTTATGAAATTGGATTTATAATAAAGGTATGATAATGTATGTGTTAAGGAAGGAGATGAGTGGAAGGCTGCACTTGCCACACATTGAGGATGATTTGAGCCATTAGTCATGTTTTTCGGGATGACTAATAGCCCACCTACATTTCAGAATATAGTGGGATTTAGTCCTGGCCTACTTGGCACCAACTCAGCTACCCAGTTGGCCAGATTCAAAGTCTGCTTAGATTACAAATATCACATGACTTCAAATTCAAACCCCATTGATCACAATGCATGTAACCTCCCTTTTTATCAACCAACACATGCCTAAACTGAAAATGCCACACATGTCACCATGACAACAATGGCTTAAAGAGATTTCCCAACATCGTCAGTCACTATGGCAGCTCCACCTTCATGTGTTGTTGGCTAAAATGCTTGATGATTGCAGACTTGATCTAGATCTGTTCTCTGATCCTCTATCGGCCATTGACCTTTTAAATGATCCTTCCCCATCTAACAGCTCCAGTTTGTCATCTGCAAGTTCCATCAGCAGCCAGTCATCATCATCATCATCAGGCCATTCTTCTGAGTCATCTGCTTCCACAACCAGCTCCAGATACAAATCTCTCATTTTTGATGCCTGGGACCACCATATGCAGGCAGCCAAGGAGGAGATTGCCCTCACATGAGTCTTTCAAACACTTCCTCCAGTTCCATGTGCACCTCAGATTCATCTTCTTGATGATCACAAAATCCACTGGCCTGATAAGTTTTGTCATTCAGTGTGCATCAACCCACTTACATTCGATTCACTGGTGGCAAGAATCAAGGACCATCCAATCTTTTACAACAACTCAAACTGCCCCCAACTTGCCCCCACAACTCAACTTGCAATCTTTCTCAATTGTGCCAGCCATTATAGCAACCGGGCAGGACCTGACGATCTTGCCGATTGGGTGGAAAAGTTGACTGGAACTGTCAAGACATGCACCCATCATGTCATGGTCACAATCCTACAACTGCATGACAAGGCATTTGCTCCGCCGACCAAGGAAGATTTAGCTCAATTGAGTAAGTATGTCATCTCCATTATGTGTCCCCAATGGGGCAGTGATAGGTCCATTGTGCACTTTAAGGTCTGAAGAACACTTCTAAACATATTGACACATCATGATTCACAATTTCAACCTCTACAATTACCACAAAATTTACTTCAAACTCTTTTCAAGCAACTTTGCATGATTTTGAATGACTTCCAACCATTTTGAACCATTTTGCAACATTTTGAACGCTTTCGAATACCTTCACAGCACTTCAAATAAAGTCGGCTGCCACATAACTGTTTCGAAACCCTTTCAATACACGCTGCACACTGGAATGAGCCATTTTGTCGCAAATCAAGTACCACCGGACACGAGGAGAGACAACAAGAGATTTAGGATGTGATAATAGTGCTTAGAGGTTTCAATGATATATTAAAGCAAAAGATAAGTACTTTTACTATATGGGGACACTGTATGTTTCAATTATTTATCATTTCTCATTTGTTTTATGATTTACAAAGTCCTCATTGTTGTATATATTGCCTCATGTTTTCCACATGTTATTATTTCCTTTTTAGTACTATCTCTTCAAATTGTATATAGACTTGTACTAGTTACTTATAAGGGACAAAAAAGGGAACAGGGACAAGTTACCCTCTCCATTATCATTTGATTTAAGAGCCATTCTCTTGAGTCTCAGCCTTGCATCATATCTCTAAGTTCTGCAAAATAGGAAGTCAAATTACTTGGTTAATGTTCAAGTGAGTCATGTTTTTTTACAAGTAGACAAAGTTTATCCACCTACATCACCAGCTCATCAATTTCACCCACAACCTAGTCTTCGCCGGTTATGGGATCAGTCACATTGGCAGCATTCATGATTTGTATGCATTCCAGAGCACCTGGATCTTCTGGGAACATGAGAGTTTCCTTAACCCAGGTGAATGGATGTGGGCTGAACTCAGTGTATGCTACATTGGCTTGGACCATCTCACCCTTCAAAAAGCCTTCTGGTGGCGAGTTGATGTGTGATCAATGCACATTCAACTACTATGTTTCCAAGGTTTGTCGGTCTTGTACTACTTACTATCTTGGCTCACTAATTTTGCTGTTAGATTTGAGTATGATCTGAGGGTGCAATTGGGATGCTAAATAATCAGTTTCAATCCCTGAAGGAGCTCCGTTTCCAGATCTTGTCACATGAGATGCATCATTTTGTCATACTTTGGATTACTTGCTGCGTTATCTTACACAACCTCATCATTCACATTGAGGAGGAAGCTGGCACATTTGACATGAATGAATGGTATACTCCAGAGGAAGGTGATGGAGGGGTTGATGGGGACAATGAAAACAATGCCGAGGTGCTACCCCCTGAGGGACAACAGCTTTATGAAAGACTCATGGCAGACCTCTTCAGTAACTTTTAATGACTTGTACTTGGTAGTTTGCATCCGAATTCATGTGTGTCACACCCAACATCAACATCATTCATGTTGCAGATACAAAAAATGTACAAAAAAAACATTTATGGCTAGGAAATGGCATGGGTTTTACCCGCGGGTTTCCCACGCTTTTATTTTCTAATTTATTCAATGAGTTTTGCATGAAAAATCATGAAAAAATGATTTTCTGGTAGCTATTCAATGGGTGCTTGTGATACATTGGACAAAATAATATATTTTTAACCTTGTCACATAAAATATGTGACCCAAATATTTTTTTATTAATTAGATCACATAGAGCCAAGAAAAAGCTTCCAGAAAATCATTTTTTCATGATTTTTCATGCAAAACTCATTGAATAAATTAGAAAATAAAAGCATGGGAAACCCACAGGTAAAACCCATGCCATTCCCTATTTATGGCATGGACATATACAACCCCTAGTCATTGAGATCTAGAGGTAGCACAGATGGACCCGCACCAGATGACTGACTGTTCCACCCATGTATCCCCATCTTCAATTGCAACACCTGCAACTAATGAGCCTCCTTCTCCCACTCACATTGATACTGCATCTCCAGCAGATGCTGATAGGTCCACTGCACGTTATAAGGTCTGGAAAAGGATTTCACTTGTATTGACACACTACGACAGATGCTCCGAATTACTATGAATGCCACAAAATCTACTTTGAACATTTTCAAATTATTTTGTACTATTTCGGATGACTTCGAGACACTTCGAGCGACTTCGAACAATTTCGCGACACTTCGAACCTATTTTGCAGCATTTTGAACAACATCAGCTGCCATATAGTTGTCTTGAAACACTTTCGATACATGCTGCAGATCCGGAACAAGCTATTCCATCGCATATCAAGCACTACTGGACACGAGGAGAGAGTACAAGAGAGTTAGAATGTGATAAGTGCATTTTTGTGTTTCTTTGATATATTGAAGCACAGGATAAGTACTTTTACCATATGGGAACACTATACATTTCATCATTTATCATTTATCATTTGTTTCATGATCTACAAGTCCTCATTGTTTGATATATTTGCCTCATGTTTTACACATGTTCTTATGTCCTTTTTAGTACTATCTCTTCATTTTGTATAAAGGCTTGTATTAGTTAGTTAGAATGGACAAGATAGTAATGGGGAACAGCACAAGTTACCCTCTCGCTCATCATCAGATTTAAGAGCCTTTCTCTTGAGTCTTAGCTCGCGTCGTATCTCTAAGTTCTGTGAAATATTGCGAACTTCTTCGAAATTATTGTATTTGCCTCATGTTTTATCGCCCATCGCCTATTGGCATTCGAACAACACTTCACATTTGTTAAACTCGCTCTTCAATATACTTTGAACTTATTCAGACTACTTCACATGACTTTGAACTTTTTGAACCTTTTTCGAACTACTTTGCACATCTTTGAACCGATTTTGAACTATTTTGAACACCTTCGTATGCCTATACAAACTATTCGCCACAGCCCTTACCATTTCTCATTACTAAACATTATGTATTGGTCTCAGAGGTGATATTTAGTACCACCTTGCACCCTTCCTCTGACTCGTGTTATACCATCCGAAGCCATTTAGTAGGTTTTGTTTGGGTTTCCGGGTTGAGTATCATCAATGCTCTTGCATCTTCAATTTCTTCTTCTCCAATTCAAGATCTGCATGTACCTTTGCTGTTGCAGGCCTGCTTTCATATTTGGCATGCTTTGTGACCTGCTCTGTGATGTGCCGTTGATGATACTCAACCCAGAAACCCAAACAAAACCTACTAAATGGCTTCAGATGGTATAACACGAGTCAGAGGAAGGGTGCGAGTTGGTACTAAATATCACCGCTGAGACCAAAATGTTGTGTTTAGTGTTGCAAAATGGTAAGGGCTGTGGCAAATAGTCTTTAAAGGCATATGAAGAGGTTTGAAAGAGGTCGAAAGAGGTTCGAATATGTGCGAAAGAGTTTGAAAAAGGTTCGAAAGAGGTTCAAAGAGGTTCAAAGTTGTGCGAAGTAGTTTCGAGGAATGTTGAAGTGGTTCAAAGTAATTCAAGGTATATCGAAAAGCAAGTATAGTGAATGTAAAGTGTTTTTCAAATGACGATAGGCAATGAGTGATAAAACGAGGAGCAAATACGATAGTTTTAAAGAAGTTTGCAATATTTTGCAGAACTTAGAGATATGATGCGAGCTAAGACTCAAGAGAACGATTTTTAAATCTGACAATAAGCGAGAGGGTAACTTGTCTTCTGTTCCTCATTGTTCCTTGTTCTTTTCTATAACTAATACAAGTCTATATACAATTTGAAGGAATAGTACTAAAAAGGAAATAATAACAATTGTAGAACACAAGGCAATGTGCACAGCAATAAAGGTATTGTAAAACATAAAACAAATAAAAAATGATAATAATTGAAACGTTCGGTGTCACCATATAGTAAGAGTACTTCTCTTGTTGTTTCAATACATCGTTGAAACATAAAAATGCACTTATCGCATTCTAAGTCTCTTGTAGTTTCTCCTCATGTCCGGTAGTGCTCGATATGTGGTGAATTGGCTTGTTCTGAATGTACAGTGTGTATCGAAAGTGTTTCAAGACAGCTATATGGTGGCTGATGTTGTTTGAAATACTGCAAAGTCGCTCGAAGTGTCGCAAAATAGTTCGAAGTCGTCCGAAATAATGTGAAATAGTGTGAAAATGATTCGACATCGATTTTGTGGCATTCATAGTGATTCGGAGTGCATGTCGTAATGTGTCGATATGAGTGGAAAGCTTCTCCAGACCTTAGTGCATGCAGTGGACCTATCACCATTCCATTCTCTTCCCTGCCAGTGTTGTGACATTGTCCACCAAGGTATTGTCACCATCAGTGGGATAAGTTGTTGAAGTGAAGGGAGAACTGCTACCAGTGAAAACTGATTCATGGCCACATCCCTGACTCACAGACCGACTTCATGAACTACTGAACACAGAAAGCTTGGGATCATTGGCAAAGAGACAGGGTGAAGGAGCAAGGGAAGTCAAGGATTTCAGTGGTTGTGAGGATTTCGGTGGTTGCAAAGCATTTCCTATTTGCTTGTCACTCAGAAAGTTGTCAGCCTCCTCCTCATCCTCCCCATCATCCCCCCTTGCATCATCCTTCCCATCTGTTGCCTTACCCTAATGGAGAAATTGTTGTGCTTGAGCTGCAAGATTCTGTCCATGCTCAGCAGACTGCATGTGCAGATTGAAACTTGGGACTGTGCACCAAAAACCATGGAGGTGCTCCCAATATTGAAAATCAACAGAGAGTCGAGCTACATCATGTTGGTGAAGGCTGAAACATGGCTTAGGAGAGGTAGACTCACTGACAAGGTTGTGTAGATCCATCCCCTCCTGGATCTCCTCAGCTCACAGACCAGCACCAGTCTGACCTAACACCTTGTTGAACTCACAATATGTCTGTTTGAGCCTAGGAATGATTGATTTACTTGAGGCTCATAGTGAAAATTGTGTACATACCCTCGGATGTGATTTTCCACAGACTTCGCATACCTTTCAGGATCCAGAGTATAGTTACCCTTCTCGTCTGGATCCTTTGCAAAGACAGCTGCTGCTATTTTGTAATAGTAAACCATTTTCAAAGATTTCCCTGTTTTAAGCCTCCTCCCCTCTGCAGATGCATCCTGCACATTATCAGAAAAGAGGAGAATATGGTCATTGACATTGTTCATCAGCCAATCAATAATGCAGTCTGTCCGACCATTCTTTTCATACGAGATCTTTGACCACGACAGTTCAGCAGAGTCAACAGAATGAGGTGGGCAAGTCTTCCTATGAGAGTGAGTGGGCTGAGATGGTGATGCAGTCTTCTTGCGAGATTTTGAGGGTGACTTCTTGCGAGATTTTGAGGGTGACTTCTTGCGAGATTTTGAGGGTGACTTCTTCCAAGTGGTATAGGGGGACATGGCAAGAGAGTCACATGGTTCAGCATGGTTGTTATACAAACCTTGTGCTTTGTGATTATATAAAAAGGGTCATATGCATTGTGGGGTTTGAATTTGAAGTCATGTGATATTTGTATTCTAAGCGGACTTTGAATCCAGTTAACTGGGTAGCCAAGTTGGTGCCAAGTAGTAGCCAAGTTGGTGCCAAGTAGGCACCAAGTAGGCCAGGACTGAATCCCACTTATGATGAATGATGTTCTCAAGAATGAAATGGATATTGGTGTGGTAATTGTATTTATCAATGACATCCTAATATTCACACCAAGCAAAGAAGGGCATGATTAGATTGTGGAGGCAGTTTTGTGGAAGTTAAAGGAGAATGATCTATTTTTGAAAGCTGAGAAATGTATGTTTGGCATATCCAAGATCAAGTTCCTTGGGTTGATTATTGGCCCTGATAGAATTAAAATGGATTAAAGTGGAAGCAATTACCTCATGGCCAGATTCTGGGAAGGTTAAAGATGTCCAGGCATTCTTAGGGTTGGCAAACTTCTACCACTGATTCATGCATAATTTTTCAAAGATACATAGCTGTGCCATTACACAATCTTATGTGCAAAGGAGTAATGTGAAGGTGGGGTAGGTTTGCAACAGAATGCATTCAAGGAGTCGAAGAGAAAATTTGTGGAAGGTCCAGTATCAGTACCTGTAGACTTTACCCATCCCATAAGGGTAGAATCTGATGCATCAGATTATGTCACAGGTTTGGTACTATCCATGTTATGCAAAGATGAGAAATGGGCATCCATGTGCATTTCTATCAAAAGGGTTAAATAATGTGGAAAGAAATTGTGATGTACAGGACAAGGAGATGGCATTATTTGGAAGGGGCTAAGCATGAGCTGGAAATTTGGACTGATCACTCAAATCTCTAATATTTCATGTCAGCAAAGAAATTGAATTGCTGACAAGTGCATTGGGCATTATTCTTATCATGCTTTAATTTCCATCTTATTCACAAGCCAGGAAGTTTGATGAAGAAAGCAGATGTATTATCCAGAAGACCAGACCATAAAAAGGGGTAGAGGATGATAAGTTGATAACAAGGACAGGACTTTGTTGAAACTGGAGTACTTCCATGTACACACTTTGTGCCAGGGGCATCCATTGATCAATGGTTCTGAAAAAGGAATTTTATCTAAGATATGTAGTTGTACTGATATGGATGAATAGGTAGTGAAAGCTGTGAAAGAGATGAAGGGAGAAAAGAAAAAGACCATCAAAGGGGAAGAATGGGCTGAAGAACAGGGCTTAATATTGTTTTGAGGAAAGGTGTCAAGCTGAGAAAGGAAATTATCCACTTACATCATAATACTTCCATATCTGGACATCCAGGCCAATGGAAAACATTGGAGCTGGTGATGCAGAATTATTGGTGGCCAGGAATTTCTACATTTGTACTAAGTTATGTGGATAGTTGTGATACATGCCAGAGAGGCAAATCCTATCTGGAAATGCCAGTGGGGAAATTGATGCCAAACAGAATCCCAACAGCCGATGCTGGCATATTCATTTACAAAAAGGGCACTGATATGGTCATTGCAATAATTTATGTTGACAATGGCGTATTCTTGGGGCAGAGCAAGTGCCTTGTAGATGAATTAAAAAATGCTTGCCTAAAGCATTGGGAGTGTTGGGACACTGGACATGTCACTGAATTTCTTGGTATGCACATTAAACAAAGTGCATCAAAGATTACTCTGGACCAGCAAAGGTACTTAGCAACAGTGCTAGCGCAGTTTGGAATGATGAATGCCAAGGCTGCCCAACTCCTCTTTCCACAGGATATGTCCCAGTGGAAAATTCTGCAGTGTTTGATTTGGCATGTAGATCTAAGTTTCAATCTGTGATTGGGTCTTTATTGTACCTGATGCTCAGAGTGCAACCTGACATTGCTTTTATGGTAATCAAAATGTCACAGTTCTTGGCTAATCCTATCCAGGAACACCTAGACAAGATGCTTTACATAATGTGCTATCTAGTTGGTACTCAAAATTATGAGCTTGTCTATAATGGTGCTGGCAAGCAGGGATTACAAGCTTACACAGATTCAAACTGGGCATCCAACACTGTGAAATGTAAGTCTACAATGGGTACCTTAGCAGGAGGTATTGTGTGCTGGCAGTCCCATTTGCAAAAAACTGTCGCATTGAGTTCCACAGAAGCCAAATACATGGCTCTCTCTGACACATATCAGCAGATAGTGTGGATCTCGTCTCTATTTTCTGAACTGGGATATACCCTCAGTCAGGTGCCTATTGCACCAACAATCAGGGGTTGATCTTTATCAGATCAAACCTGGTTCAGGAAAGAAGGACTAAATATATCGACATTCACTACCACTATACATGCGAATGTATTGAAAACAGCAAGGACACTGTCATATTCATCCCAGGTACTGACAACCCAGCTGATGTGTTTACAAAAATTTTGGGAGAAATCTCTTCGAGAAATTTAGAAGCTCCCTTGGGATTAACTTCTGGGTACAAACTTAGTGCTAACCCGCTGTACAGTTTGTGGAGGGGTGTTGAATTAAATCTGCACATGTGCATCATATGATGTGTAGTATGACCTGCTCCATATGGAACACATATAGTCATACATACATGTACACTTGCTACAATAAGCATATGACTGTTGTTCCATGCAGGCACTTGTCATTCCATGTGGTTACTCAGCCTCATGGCCAGTACTTCACTCCTCTGAGCTCATGTGACCAGTAGGCTCTCTAGGTATATATGTAAGTATGCTGTATTTCATCCTAGTAATGCCAGAGAGTTCTATGCCCTCTAACCCTAGCTACTAGCACACTAAGACAACAACCAAGGTAAGTAGTAAGATCTGTGAGCACTGGACCACTGCACGGCTGCTGCAACAACACAGTGTACATATTTCAGTCACATTTTTATACCTCATTATGACCTATGTGGGTCAGGTTTAAATTTAATTATGAAATGACAAATTAAAACTATGCCCAGAAATTTAGGCCTATATCATATTTCATATCAAAATCTGTGCAGCATGGCAACCCAAGGCAGAAATATGTACCTCTGTTTGAGTTTGCCTTGAATGGGAGCCAGAACTACATATTTCAGTCACATTTTTATACCTCATTATGACCTAAATTTGGACCAGTATGTTACATTGGGTCAAATTTGTATCATGCATTTGTTTGATATCATATATATGGGATGTTATATCTTATTTTGGATTCCTCAGTATTTGTGGCATGCTGACCCATTCTTGGGCTGGTAAATACAAAAATACATCAGTTCAAAAAATTCATTGCCCACTTATTGCCCACCTATCGCCAGTTCATTACCCACCCACCATCTGCTCTATGCCTCTTATTTGCCCATGGGAGGTATAGAGTAAGGGTCTAATTCTCATCAGTCAGGTATTGGGTAACATATGGATAATCATCAGGTTGTGAGTGGGTGATAGGTGGGTGATGAGTGAGCAATGAATTTAAAAACCCTCAATATCACTAATTTGGAATTGCCCCCCAGCTTAATTTAAAATATTTCCAGTATATTCAGGCCCAAAATCATGTGAAATATAATTTGTTTTTATCACCATAATATATCCAATCCCCAGTGTGACATGTGACACAAAATCAGAATTAAAGTTCTTACATGAATAAATAATATAAATAGTGCCAAGCAAAGAAATTCTCAATATTGTGTACATATAACTTGTACACCTCTTCATTTTGCTACTGCTGGCTGTCCTTTTGGTGTTTTATTTATTTAATTCTCAATATGCAGCTGAATCAATCAATTATTTCTTATATTTTATGCTATTCCAGATTCATATTTACCATGGACCTAAATATTATAGACCCCAATGTGACAGTGGAACATTGGGTTCATTTATATTTTGTTGCAGTTGTGTTATCTTCACCTGAAATTGCTACCATTTAGGCATGGTAAGGTTCAGTTCAGTCCATTTCTTTGAGGGATTTTGGAGAACTCAGAACTGGACCATTGGTTTGGTCTACAGGTTATGGACCATGGTGAACCTTGGACTGGAAAGTGTCTCACCCCATGTTTCACCCTGCCACATCCAATTACAAATCACCTAACTCATTTTGGCAAGAGCCAGGAGTAATGTGTATCTACATCATTACCTTTTCTTTCACAATCTCACACCAGGCCTCACCTTACATTGTGACCACCACTGTCCAAAAGGTAGTACTCATCTATAGGACAGCTGTAAGGGCAACCTCAAGCCTCACTTAGTAATGAGCTAACAGAGGGGAATCCAAAGTTAACATTATACTACATAATACAGACACTTCAGGCACACCTAACAGAGGGGAATTTAAAGAGAAAACTCTAAGGACCCATCTGTTGATGCCCAGTATATGTGATAGACCTAAAAATCAAATAATAGGCTAAAAATAGAAAAAAGATGGAGATAGGCAGATCAAGCTGCAGAATGACATCACCCCAATGGGTAAGCATCCAGAAGGGGTCCTGCCTCCAAGAATAGAACTGTCAACATGTACCAACATGGAGAAAACCAAAAAATAATCATAAAATAGGAATAAAATCATAGGAAATTATAGTAAAGGCAGAATAGAGTGAAATAAAATATAAAGAAGTGTGGGATGAATGCAGAAAATTGCCCAGACACTTGGGACACCTCCCTTTCTACTTACAACAACGGCCACCAGACAACCATTTGGCTCTGGTTTAGTTTTACTGTTCTAGTATACTATTATGGTCTTTTACAGTCTATTGTTTTGATAGCTGAGGTTGATTGCTGAGCCATGTTCATCAACATTTGGAAAGGTTTGAAGAAGATCTCAAATTAGCCAAATTAGCCAAAGAAGATCATTACAGATTCTATTTTTAGCCATCATGTCATGGCAAATAAAGACACCAATATTTCTGGTCCTGAAAACCACTCCCCCCCTCTCCCACATTGGAGGAGAAAGTAGATGAGTTAACTGGTCAACTTGCTCATCTGATAGATATGTTACCACCACTACCACATCACCAACCACCTCTGAATCCAGTAGAAGTTGAGCATGAGGAAGTGTGTCACGGAGGAGGAGCTGAAAGCTGCTGAAAATGGAAAGATCTGCTTACTGAAGTACATGGCCCTGCAAACTTTTGATGTAACAATGAAAAATACCAAATCCTTTGTAGTTCTATTTTGTCATATATGTATAAGAGGCCAAAAATTGGAGTTCCAAACCACTGAATCTCAAATTATGTTTGCACTCTCATTTATGCAAGGGGGCAAAGCACAATTTTGGAGGAATGAAGCCATCAATCAAACTGTTGCAGGTCATCAGCCATTTAGAAGCTTTGAGGATTTTTTGGAAAAAATGGAAGCTCAATTTAGAGATCCTAACCTGAAGGTGACAGCTGTGGGAGAGTTGAAGATGATACACCAAGGAACACAATCAGCAGATGAATTTATTTCACAGTTCAAGGCAGAGGCTTCTCAGACCAATTTTTGGGATGCTACATTGATCAAATATTTGAAGGCAGGACTTCATCCAGCCTTGTTCAAGTCAATATATTAATTACTGATTATGCCTACTATATTGGACCAGTGGTATGATTGGGAATTCAGGCTTGATTGGCAGTACTGACAGGAGCAAGCAGAGTCGAAATTATTGCACCCACATTCTATGCACACAGGTTCTAAATTTGAAAATTCATCAGGAAGAAGTTCTGAGAAAGGAAATTACTATGTGCCAGCAGCAATTGCAATGACACTTCCAAGTCCATCAAATGTCAGTCAGCATGTATCCAATGCAATGAATGTTGATCATGCTGGGAGACATCCCCCAATCAATGTGCAATGGCACAGGTACTTCCATGGGTACCCAGAGCTCTACTCATACCTGTACCTGCATGGGGATTAACCCATCGACCCATGGGTGTCAATTTCCATGCAGGTCTTGTATCAAGTATGTAAATTCTATATATTAATTGTATCTAAACTAATACAAGAAGAATAATAAGCTTATGGCCCAAGAGACACTGTTGAAATGTCTCTTGGGCCCCCCATTGTCCCTGTCTAATTGCTCCCCATTTCCACCCCACAAGCAGTTGCTCACAGTGGTGGTTGGGGGTGCTATTGTAGTGGCCATCACCATGCAGTGGCAGTAGGGGGTACTGGGTCATCCTCATCATCTTGCATTGCCTAGTCATTGTTCCCCTCATCATTGTTGTCCCCCTCCCTGACCTGCTGTCATTGGCCATCATTTTTGTTGTCATCCTCTTCATCATCATGGTCATCCTCCTCCTCTTTGTCTTCTTCATTGTTGTTGTCATGCTCACTCCCTCTCCCATTGTTCCTATCTCCATTGCTCCCCATTTCCACCCTGCAAGCAGTTGCACAGGGTGGCAGTTGGGGGTGCTGTGGTGATGGGGGATGGGGGATCGGGGTCAGCAGTATTGTCCCTCCATAATTGTTGCCCTCTCTCCATCGTTGTTGTCATTGTCCTGCCCCCATCATTGTTGTCATCTTGTACCCATTGTCCTGTTCCATTCATTGTCAGCCTTTTGTGGTTCAGTCCCCCCTCTGAGTCACTGTCTCCCAGTGGCCCCATCAATCCCATCCTGTTGCTCTCCCTTTCCACCCTGCAAGCAATTGCTCACAGCAGTGGTTGGGGGTGCTGCTGTGGTAGTGGCTGCAGTCATGGTTGGGGGAGTGTCATCTCATTATAGTAGAGCTAGAACCTTAAATAATGAAAACAGAAGTTAGTTGAAACAAAAAAAGATGAGAAATGAACATTAAAAAAAAACCTGGGCCTGTGCCATCTCTTGTTGCTGTTTGCCCCATCATCTCATCTCCCCATCATTGTATTCCTGCTGTGTTTGTCCTGTCTCATCTCCTTGTTCCATCTCCTTGTGGGTTGTGGTCTGTTGTGGTGAACCAAGTGCATTGATGCATGACATGTCAACACATCTCATTTACTTACACAAACATATTACAACATAGTCATGGTGAACATATATAAAGTGGCATTCTTTCATTGCCTCTCACCTGGGGCTCTGCTCTCATTTCAATTAGTATAGCTACCATACATACACAGACAATAGTATAGTAATTAACTTATAAGTATATAATAAGTAGATATATAGTTGTACATCATGTGATTTACTAGGTGATTCCGAGTGTGTGTCATAATGTCTTGATATGAGTGGGAATGTTCTCCAGACCTTAATGCATGTAGTGGACCTATCATCCTCCCCCTTACTAAAATCCTGACTGTCCCAGTCAGCCGATTGAAGTCACGTGCGGAATGCATGATCGTGTTGAAAACTTAGCGAGGTTCGAATTACTTCTCGTTCTTCTTCTTTCCATCACCTCTTTATTATCGCATACTAGCTTTCATAATGTCTCTCCTTGCCAAACTCAATTCTGAAGTACTCGATTATGTGAAGTCGATGCCCGAGCGTGGCATCGCAGAAGACTTGGATTTCGAAGTCTGGGGGCAGGGTTTCTGTGTGAAAATGGTATGTCTGCTGCTCGTCTATTTGTGGTCAAAGGTGCTAAAACGTTTCGTGCAGGCGGAATACGATGAACTTGCCGAAGATCTTGGCAAAGAGCACGATGCGACCGTTCAGAAGGTCGTGGACGAGGTTTTCGACATTTTTAGCCCGATGGCCCACCGCAAATGGATTTCGTGGGGTAGAGAGCTGCTGTTTGTAAATTTAGCGGAACAGGTCGAACGGGAGAAGAGGGAGGAGGAAGCGAAACATGTTCAAGAGGAGCAGGAGGCGGTTTGGCAGGTGAAGGACGAAGTGCAGAAGGCGAAACTCGAGGTTCGAAGAACCGCACTGGCTGAGGCACAAAATGCAGCTCTTGCTGCGTTTCATGCGAAATCATTATCGAAGGAAGAGCTGCAGCAAAAGAATGCACAGCTTGCAGCAGAGGCGCAAGCTATCGAGAGGGCTGAGGCCGGCGAAGGCGACGAGGAGGGCGATGAAGATGAGAGTGAAGAGGAGCTGCCCACAGTAAGGGTAGCGAAGCAAAAAGTGGTCGAGGCAAGGAATGACGAGGATGAGGGACTGGAAGTCGAGGGGATAGAGGCGGGAAAGCAGCCGCAACTAGACATGAGTGGGATGCTCGATTTCGAGGGCCCGGTAAGTCTTTTACTTATTTTCGAAGATTTTTCGAAGTTCTAATACTCTCGTAGTGCGATAGATGCGCTGGGTTCAAGTCTCAGCTGCGCTGTATTGTTAAGGAAGGCGCTGCGAAGTGTACAAAGTGCGTCCAGGAGGCGCAGGGGTGTTATTGGGGCGGGGTGTCGAGGCGAGGGCTTCGAAAAGGCAAGGCAAAGAAGTTTGGGAGTGCGAAACGTGATTCGCGCACAAAACCAGGTACGAAAGTTATTCGAAATCACTTCGAAGTGATTGCTAACTAGTTTTCGAATTTTGTAGTTTGTCAAATCCGTCTCATGGGCCCTGTCGAGGATGTCGAGCTGATAGTGAGGCCTTTGAAGCTGTCAAAGGAAAAGGGAAAGTCGTCGAAGGGGAAGGGCAAGGCGAACGCGCACAAGTCGCGAGATTTCGAGGGTGAATGGGGAGTGCATCATGGCTTGATTGCTGCAAAATTGGTGCAGAAAAGAGTCGAGATGGAGATATTGGGGAGGGAGATAGAAACTTTGGAGGAGATGCTAGAAGAGTAGAGGGGTTTTTTCTTTTGTATTTCTTCGGATTTGGAATTTTAGTGTCTTGTGAGTCTTGAATAGTAGTTATAAGAAACGTGAAAAATTTGGAAAAATAAGGGAAAGATATAGTTATTTGTTTTCAAAGCTCAGGAAGCCTTCGAAAATATGATCATCGAGGTATGAAGCTATTTGAGGATTTTCGATGTGTTCGAAGTTAATTTCGAAGGGATTCGGCAAAGTGCAAATGGTCGTAGGGTATTTTCGAGGGTGTTGGAAGTTGAGATTGAGGTCGGCAAAGGTATATGTGGGCGCATAAAGGCGAAAGCTGTCGAAGCTGTTTCGAAGAATGTCGAGCATAGTAAAATGTTTTTGATAAATAGAATGAAATCGAAATGTGAAAAAGAAAAAGGAAATGGGAGACTTTAATCGATGTCGACGGTTCTAACCATGATTGTAATATTCGAGTCAAGTGACTGGTCGAATCGAGATCGGATGCGAAATTAAGGGGGCAAAAACGAGGTTGAGGTGATATTTGTTGGCGATAAATGTAATAATGTTTTTGGCGATGAGAGGAAGGCGCATGTCAAGGCGATAATTGGAGATGTATGATGCAAATGAAGTTTTGAGTGCTATACTGGATTTCAAAGGTGAATGCGAATGTGAATCTGGTGAATCTGGTGAAGGCGATTTCAAAATAGGTGTTAAATTGGAAGACGGCGCAGGTGATGAGATCGAGGATGAAAATACTGGGAGTGGCAAACGGTGAGTCGAGGTTGAAATAGGTAATGCTGGGGGCGAATGCGACAAAGATATCGGAGGCAAGATCGAGTTCGAAACTGACAAAGGTGCAACTGTTAAAGTGGACTGGGGTGGAACTACCGAAGGCGAAGATGATTGGATTGGAACGTACGTAGGCGACGAAGCTGGGATGATGCAATGATGACCAGGAGGCGCGACATGATGATTTCGAAGTGCTAAAGTTTCTTGTTCGAGCGCAAGCTGTTTTTCGAGGACCAGTTCCTGTTCGAGGGCCGCGATACGAGCTTCTATGTTGTCCAAATTGTTCAAGCTATGAGGTATATCATCTGATGCTGGGTGCGATGTGGGCAAAGGTGCGATATTGGTGATGAACGAGGTCGAAACGGATACTTCGGATGCTGATTTGGTCAAATTCGAAGCTGCGATAACCGATGCAAAGTTTAACGCGAAATTTTTGAGGATGTGCAAAACATCTTCGGAATCGATCGATGTGCTAGACTGCAATATATTCGAGGTTGAAATCGATTGCTGGGGCATAGAATACGAGTTCGAGGATGCTATAGCAAATTTCGCAGCATCATAGATGTCATTCAGCATATATGGGTCATCGGGATAGTGATTGGGGAACTTCACTTCGAGATGGTCCGCAATTCTGGTTCGTAGGTCTGTTTGAAAGCCTCGAAAAAAAGTTCGACTCTGTTTGGCTTCTGAAAGTCTACGTTTCGAGCGAAGAAAGCTGGTGACCTTGTAGAATGACCTGTAATAAACTGCTAAATCGTTTTCGTTGAAAATAACAGTTCGAAGCTGTTCGTTAACGAGTGAATCCATGTCCAAAATGCTATATTTCCGTTCGTCTTCTATTTCAGGATAGAACTTGAATACTGTGGTGCGAAATTTGTCAAACGAAGTTCTGGGTTCGTACTCTGGAAGCGATTCCCAGAGGTCATAAGAGTCGAAGTCGAAGTATCTGCAAGCATGTCGTTTCTTCAAGTTGTGATCTGTAATACTGCAAGTTATAAACAAAAGTTCGAGGTCTTCGAAGTAATTTCGAAGGTCTTTAGGTTGTCTTGAATCGAATTTTGGAGCTGTCGAATGACTGGAAGCTGGCATAAAAAGGGTCGACATGTTCGATGTGGGTTTCGAAGGTCACGAGCTCAAAATTAGTGCGATGTCATAGTTCATATGTTTCGAAGTCGAGGGTGGTAGCAATGTCGTAAGCACAAAGGGCGACAGAGTGCAAAATAATGGTATCGAGGGGCAAGATGCTATATTGAGATCTCCTGGTTGTTCAGGAGGGTTGGAGGCAAAATGAGTTCAGTTCGAAGTCGAGATCATTGAGCCCCCTTTAGGTGAAATGAATGGTAGAAAGGAGTGGAGGTTCAATGATGAAATAATCTAGAAACCCCTCGTGGTGGGTTCCAAAATGATGATACTCAACCCAGAAACCCAAACAAAACCTACTAATGGCTTCGGATGGTATAACACAGGCCAGAGGAAGGGTGCGAGGTGGTACTAAATATCACCGCTGAGACCAAAATGATGTTTTTAGTGATGCGAAATAATAAGGGATGGTGCGAATAGTCTTTATAGGTGTACGAATATGTCCAAAAGAGTTCGAAAAAGGTTCAAAGGCATGCGAAGTGGTTCAAATAAGTTCAAAGACGCACGAAATAGTTCGAATAAGTTCAGAGAGGTTCGAGGTGTATTGAAAGGCGAGTTTAACGAATGTGAAATGTTTGTTGAATAGCGATAGGTGATGGGCAATAAAACAGAGAGCGAATACGATAGTTTTTAGAAGAAGTTTGCAATATTTCACAGAACTTAGAGATACGATGCGAACTAAGACTCAAGAGAATGGCTCTTAAGTCAGACGATAACTGTGAGGGTAACTTGTGCTGTTTCCCATTGTTCTGTTTTCTGTTCCAACTAACTAATACAAGTCTATATACAAAATAAAGAGATAGTACTAAAAAGGAAATAAGAACATGTGTAAAACATGAGGCAAATATATCATACAATGAGGACTTTGTAGATCAAAAATAAATGAGAAATGATAAATGATGAAACATACAGTGTTCCCATATAGTAAAAGTACTTCAATGAAACACAAAAACGCACTTATCACATTCTAACTCTCTTGTACTCTCTCCTCGTGTCCGGTAGTGCTTGATATGCGGCGAGTTGGCTTATTCCGAATGTACAACATGTATCGAAAGTGTTTGAGGACAACTATATGGCCGCCGAAGTTGTTCAAAGTACTGCAAAGTCGTTCTAAATGTCACGAA
The DNA here is from genome assembly GCA_029959215.1 of Tricholoma bakamatsutake. Lineage (NCBI taxonomy): Eukaryota > Fungi > Basidiomycota > Agaricomycetes > Agaricales > Tricholomataceae > Tricholoma > Tricholoma bakamatsutake. The sequence goes on from CP114860.1 coordinate 1,519,294, forward strand.
ATAATTTGAAGTAGCTCAAAGTTGTCCGAAATAGTGCGAAATCATGCGAAAATGGTCCGAAGTCGATTTCATGGCATTCTTAGTACTTCGGAGTGCATGTCATAATGTCTCCATATGAGTGGAAATGCTTCTCCAGGCTTTAAAGAGGGTAGTGGACCTATCATCGGAAAGTGTTCAGGGAAGACTGGGAATCTGATCAGGTGAGTCAGGTCTTGACAGTATTTCCCCCTTAAGGCTGAGCCTATGAGGCACATGAGGGTTCGAGGATCTGACTTAAAAGCTGGGTCTGGTCAGAAAAGCCCCAATTTCCTGCCTTACACTAACATGACTCCCTCTTCACAATCTACTGCTGAATGGTTGGCCACCCTCAAGGCTCAACAAGAGGAGCTAGTCCAGGAGGGACTATGGCTTAAGGAGGAAGCACGATGGGAGGAGGAGGAGGTGCGGCAGGCAGAGAGGAACAGGATTTTTCCACCCATGATGAGTGAATGGTACACCCTTGTTACCTGTCCATAACCACTTTGAAGTTCTGTGTGTTGATTCAATAGAGGATAAATCTTATTCTATGACTGCTCCTTCTCCAGACCCCTCTGAAGTGGCTAAAGATGTACCTACTCCTTTCCTCCCCCCTTCCCCCCTTCCCCCCTCTACCCAGATTGAAATCTTGGGAGCACAAGCTACCATGCAAGTACATTGTGGTGTCCACCCCTTCCCAATGATACTAGAATTGAATATTGAGCTGCAGACTATGGATATGGGGCAAGTACTCAATGTCTCTGTTCTCCTGGACTCATTGATTCACACCTGGTTCAACAAAAGCAACTCAATACCCGCTCACTATCTCATCCCATACCTGTCTACAATGTGGATGGTTCCCCAAATGAAGCTGGGGTGATTTGGGAGGTTGTCGATCTAGTCCTCCAGTACAAGGATCATAGTAAATGGGCTCTCTTCACTGTGACCCAACTGGGGAAGCAGGAGGCAATTTTGGGCTACCCATGGCTTCATGACCATAATCCTGAGGTCAACTGGGTGACAGGAGTCACGATGAGTTGTTGTCCCTCTCATTGCCATACTTGCTTCACTGAAGGCAGACAGGAACATCAAGGGCTAAAGTGTCATGCTGGTCCAATGCCTATGGCTGATGTGAACTTGGAAGACATTCCAGATCTTGGACCTGATTCTGATGATGATGAAGAGGAGGTGGAAGAGATTGAGGAAGGTGACTGAATCTTCTACACTGCTATTAACCCTTCGCATGAGGTGCATGCCACCTCGAACATCTCCCAGCACCTTGCAGAGGCCTTCCACAAGAACAGTGCACCCAAATCTTTCACTGACTCCATACTTCCTCACCTGCATGATTTTGAGGATGTTTTCTCCAAGGAATCGGTTAACTCACTTCCGAACCATAAGCCATGGGTGTTAGGAAACAGTCTCCTGACATGCCTATTACATTAATAATATTTTATTTTTATTTTATTTCATTTTATTACATCAAAATATGCTACCAAATGCCTATAAATGCTTTATTTGTCAGCATGGGAATTTTGTATTTACACGCATCAATATGTATGCACATGTACACGTGCATCAGTAGCAACATAGTACAATATATGTAACATAGTATATAACCTTAAAATATATACAGGGGGACCTCAATTGAGTTCTCTTAGATATTCCATCCACATTTGTGGTGTAAAACACCTTTTTCAGCCAACTGATCTATTTTTAACCCATCACATCAAAACCATCAAAACCCACCATCACGCGTGTGTGCCCCGCCGCCTTCTTGTAGGAGAGCCCACACAGTCCAGCTAGCAGAACAGTGGGTGTCGCCCTAACAGAAGAACTCAACTACCCCATCAGTGCACCTTCTCTTACATGTGCATACGTCATTGTTTCAGTGCACCACAACTGCTTACTCATCATTTCGGCAAGAGCTGGAATTCATTGTATATATGTATTTACCTTGCTTTTATAAGCTGATGCCAGGCCTCACCTTACATTGCGACCGCTGATCGAGAGGCAGCGCTCGTCATTAGAACAGCTGCAAGCAGACAACCGACTGGATTTGATTTAGTCGAGATTTACCTTACTCCATTCGGATGACTATTTTAGGTAGTTACTAGCCAAATTCAGTAATAACCCCAAGATCAGGCACTGTTGGAAGGGTTATTGATCCAAAGTGCCCAATTGTTGACAAATAGCTGAAATCATGTGTTTTGCTGTGTTTGGTATCTGAATTGCTGGATCACGTGACTCGAAATTTTGCGAAAAAATTCTGAAGCCAAATCTTGACTCAGCCAAAGAAGTGACTCATCACAGCTTACATCATTATGACAGAACAATCAACTTTGAACCCTGGTCACAATCCTGTTCCCATGCTAGCTCTAGAAGCCAAAATTGATGTGCTTACAGCACAAATGTCCCAGTTAGTGTCAGTATTAGCAGCATCCCAGCCCAAACAAGCAGAAACAAAAGCAAAGACAGTAGGAGATAAAGATGATGAGATGGAGGAGATGGTGGAGTGGATGTCTCAGGAGGATGTGCATGCAGAAGAGAGATCTGAGAGTGGAAAAATATGTTTACCTAAATACACACCCCCACAAATATTTGATGGTACCATGGAGAACACAAAATCCTTCATCAGCTCTATAGTATTGTATATTCATGGGAGAAAGCCCAAATTTCGTATGACTGAGTCTAGGATTATGTTTGCTCTCTCATACATCCAGGGAGGAAAAGCACAGTTCTGGAGAAACGAAGCCATTAATCAAATTGCCACAGGATATAAACCATTTGCAACCTTCAGAGAATTTTTGGAGAGACTGGAGGCACAGTTTGGAGACCCTAATCCAAGGGCAACAGCTAATGCAAAATTAAAAACCATGCGCCAAGGTTCTCTGACAGCAGACAAATATATTTCACAGTTCAAGGCAGAAGCATCACAGACAGATATGGGAGAAGCTGCGTTGGTAGAATTTTTGAAGGCAGGATTAAATCCCTCATTATTCAAATCTATCTATCAACTACCTTCTATGCTGAAGAGGTTGGACGAGTGGTATAATTGGGCAATGCATCTTGATCGGCAATATCGACAGGAACAGGCGGAGTCAAAATTGATGTACGGGAGTGCCAGATTTGGAAAGTCATCAGAAGAAAAGTCCAAGAAAAGCAGGATGGCTTAGGTACAAACTCCGAGGGCACAGCCACCAGCCATGGCAGTGACACCTATCATTAAGGAGTCAGCAGCATCGGCAGATGCAATGGATGTTGATCGAGCAGGGAGATGAGCTCTACTTAAATGTTTTAATTGTGGTCAATTAAGGCATATTGCTAGGAATTGTAGGCAGAAAAGGAAGATTAGGGAAGCGACAATCGAGGAAGTGAAGTTGGAGGAAGATACGCAGAAGAATTTTGTGGAAGAGTTCCAGTGAAGGTTTTCCCATTGGTGACCCAGAATCAATATTAGTATCCGGGGAAACCCAGAGTGAACCTGAAAGAGGAATTGAGGAGTATGACCATCACTACTTATGTGATAAACAAAAATGCCCAGCCTTATTTCCGAAGACCCCTCTTTATTCACTCTGCGTGGATAGAACCCAAAATCAGCTTGACAGTAGGATTGAAGACAGTGGACATGCATGCAGCAATTAATGTGGAGGCATTGCTTTATAGTGGTGCTACCGGATTATTCATTAATCGATCCTTAATTACTGGAAATGGTATTTGCATGCATAAAATGCCACAACCTATAAGAATGTACAATATTGACGGTATGATCAATCATGGAGGAACTATTAAGGAGGAGGTGATGATAATACTGAAGTATCAGGATCATTAGGAACAAGCTGTATTTGAAGTGTGCAACCTTGGAAAAACCAATCTGATAATTGGATGTCCATGGTTACAAAAGCATAACCCAGAAATTGATTGGAAAACTGGGAAGGTACACATGATTCATTGTCCTAAAGAATGTAATGTGTATGGGAGGAAAGTAAAAAAGGAGAAGAAGGAAAAGAAAGAGAAAGAACGTCCAAGGAAGTATTCTGTTACAATGCAGAAAGTGGAAGATGAGGATATGCCAAATGGGAAAGTTCCAATCATGACCAGTAAGGAAGAACAGAAGCAAACCTTTAGGGAAATTTGCAGAGGACAGTCATGGGATAAAAATACTGTGAAAGTAGAGAAGCCAGTGAAGGAGTGTGTGCCGAAAGCCTACCATAAATATTTGTCAGTTTTTCAGAAGAAGGAATCAGAGGGGATGCCAGTGCAAAAGCCATGGGATCATGCTATTGAGATGAAGCCAGGATTTGTGCTGAAGAAGCCAAAAGTCTACCCATTATCTCCAAAGGAACAAGAAGAAGTGGATGCATTCCTTAATGAACAATTGTGCAAGGGATACATATGACCTTCAAAATCACTGCAGACATCACCAGTATTCTTTGTACTGAAAAAAGATCAGAGGAAGAGGATGTGTACAGATTATAGGTATTTGAATGAGTGGACAGTGAAGAATGCGTACCCTTTGCTGTTGATCTCAGAGATAATTGACAAGGTGGGAAAGGCCAAGGTCTTTACAAAATTGGATTTGTGCTGGGGGTACAACAATGTACATATAAAGAAAGGAGATGAGTGGAAGGCTGCATTTGCCACATGTCGAGGATCCTTTGAGCCACTTGTCATGTTTTTTGGGATGACCAATAGTCCCCCAACCTTCCAAAATATGATGAACAACATTTTCAAGGATGTAATAGACAAAGGCATGGTAATAATATTCATTGACAACATTTTGATATTCACAGAGGATAAAGAAAACCATGAGGTGATAGAGCAGGAGGTGCTAAGAAGATTGGCAGACAATGATTTAGTTGTTCAACCAGAGAAGTGTGTGTTTGGGGCAAGTGAGATTGAGTTCTTGGGATTAAAGATTGGTCCTGATGGAATCAAGATGGATCCTATCAAGGTACAGGCAATCGTTGATTGGCCCATGCCTACCCATATCAAGGAAGTTCAGGCTTTCTTGGGACTCACAAATTTTTATCGTCACTTTGTTCATAATTTTTCCAAAATTGCTGCACCCTTACACAACCTTACATAAAAGGGAGTAGTGTGGAGATGGGGAGAATAGCAGCAGGCAGCATTTGAGGAGTTGAAGAGGAAGTTTGTGAAAGAGCCAATATTAGCCCCAGTAGATTTCATGCATCCCTTATGAGTGGAATCAGATGCATCCGACTTTGCTACAGGAGTGGTATTATCAATGTTATGTGAAGATGACAAATAGCATCCTTGTGCATATTTGTCTTGAGGATTGAATGATGTGGAGAGAAATTATGATGTGCATGATAAAGAGATGTTGGGAATAATATGAGCATTGGAAGCATGGAGACATTATTTGGAGGGATGTATGCATCAGATCAAAATCTGGATGGACCACCAAAATCTACAGTACTTCATGTCCACTAAAAAGCTTAACTGTCAACAAGTGTGTTGGCCATTATTTCTATCGCATTTTAATTTTCACTTAGTCCACAAAGCGGGAAGCTTGATGAGGAAAGCAGATGTATTATCCAGATGTACAGATCATAAAAGGGGAGTGGAGGAGGACAATAAAAATACTACCCTACTCAAACCTGAATACTTTTGTATTTGCACTATGCATCAAGGGCATCTATTGGTGGATAGCTCAGAGATAGAAATGTTGTCTAAAATTAGGCAATGTTCAGAGATGGATGATGAAGTAGTGGAAGCGGTGAAAGCCTTGAGGGGAGAGAAGAAAGGTTATATCAAAGGAGATGAATGGGTTGAAGAACAAGGGTTAGTGTTGTTCAGAGGGAAGGTATATGTATCAAAGGATCAAGATTTATGAAGGGAGATTGTATGGTTACATCATAATATGCCAGCTACTGGACATCCAGGAAGGTGGAAGACGTTGGAGTTGGTGATGAGAAATTATTGGTGGCCTGGAATTACAAAGTATGTGTTGGGGTATGTGGATGGGTGCGATACATGCATGATGGGAAAGAAATTTTTAGAAAAGCCTGCAGGGAAATTAATGCCGGTGATGATACTCAACCCGGTGATAGGTCCACTGTGCACTCTAAGGTCTGGAGAAGTTCTCAATCGTATTGACACACTACAACAGACCCTCCGAACTGCTATGAACACTATGAAATTGACTTCGAATTCTTTTCGATTTATTTTGCACTACTTTGAACGACTTTGAATGACTTTGAATGACTTTGAACGATTTTGAATGATTTCGCGACACTTTGAACAACTTCGAACCCATTCGAATCTATTTCGAACTACTTCCCATGTCTTTGGATTAATTTTGAACTTTTTCGAACATCTTTGTATGCTTTAAAAAGACTATTCATTACATCCTTTGTCATTTAACATCACTAAAACAACATTTTGGTATTAGCAGTGATATTTAGTACTGACTCACTGATGATACTCAACCCAGAAACCCAAACAAAACCTACTAATGGCTTCGGATGGTATAACACAGGCCAGAGGAAGGGTGCGAGGTGGTACTAAATATCACCGCTGAGACCAAAATGATGTTTTTAGTGATGCGAAATAATAAGGGATGGTGCGAATAGTCTTTATAGGCATATGAATATGTCCGAAAGAGTTCGAAAAAGGTTCGAAGGCGTGCGAAGTGGTTCGAATAAGTTCAAAGATGCACAAAATAGTTCAAATAAGTTTGGAGGGGTTTGAGGTGTATTGAAAGGTGAGTTTAACGAATGTGAAGTGTTTGTCGAATGGTGGTAGGCAATGGGCGATAAAATGGAGAGCGAATATGATAGTTTCGAGGAAGTTCGCGATATTTTGCAGAACTTTAGAGATATGACATGAAGATAAGACTAAAGAGAATGATTTTTAAATCTGATGATAGCGAGAGGGTAACTTGTGCTGTTCCCTGTTATTCTATTTTTGTTCTAACTAACTAATACAAGTCTATATACAAAATGAAGAGATAGTACTAAAAAGGAAATAAGAACATGTGTAAAACATGAGGCAAATATATCATACAATGAGGACTTTGTAGATCAAAAATAAATGAGAAATGATAAATGATGAAACATACAGTGTTCCCATATAGTAAAAGTACTTATCCTGTGCTTCAATATATCAAAGAGACACAAAAATGCACTTATCACATTCTAACTCTCTTGTGCTCTCTCCTCGTGTCTGGTAGTGCTCGATATGCAGCAAGTTGGCTTATTCTGAATGTACAACGTGTATCGAAAGTGTTTGAGGACAACTATATGGCTGCTGAAGTTGTTCGAAGTACTGCGAAGTCATTCTAAATGTCGCGAAATAATTCGAAGTAGCTCGAAGTTGTCCGAAATAGTGTGAAATCATGCGAAAATGGTTCGAAGTCAATTTCATGGCGTTCTTAGTACTTCGGAGTGCATGTCGTAATGTCTCTATACAAGTGGAAATGCTTCTCCAGGCTTTAAAGAGCATAGTGGACCTATCATCGCACCCTTCCTCTAGCCTGAGTTATACTTCATAAGCCTTTTAACAGGTTTTGATAGGTTTCCAGGTCGAGCATCATCATTTTAGAGCCCACCGCAAGGGGTTTCTAAATCATTTCATCACCTAATCCACTTTGAATCTCTCGGCTTAGGCCAACACAAGCTCGAAACCTTAGAATCGAGACTTGCCAGGCCTTCGAATCTCTCGAACAATTGGGGGATATCCTAATTCCTATCTCTGATGCCGAATCCACACATCGTTGTCTGTTTCCTTCACCTATTTCCTTGTCTACAACCTCGTCTTCCTCTTCTTCCTCATCATCTACTACATCATTCATTATTCCAGCCACTTTGACACATCTACCATCCTTCGCTCAGGTTCTAACTCCTCAAATCGGTACATCTATGGCCACCCAAGCAACAATGCCAGCTCATGGACATTCCACAGCACCTAAATTCGACCCTACTCAACCTCGAGAGCTACGTCGATACTTTAACGAGCTCGAAATACTCTTCATCAACTGTAATGCTATGGATCCCAAACTTATGAAAAAGTTACACCTGTCGATATGTTGATATTGATACGTCCGAACTCTGGGAATCAATTCCTGAATACAAAACCAGCACTTCGTTTCATGATTTTCATGTCGCAATCCACGAACTACATCCTGGTTCCGAAGATGATCGAAAATGGTCGATTTCGGACATGGACAAACTTGTTGGCAAACAACTTCAGATGGATATCTTTAACACGATCGATTTAGGATTATATTACAGGTCGTTCTACAACATTACGAAGTTCCTACTCTCTAAAGGCCCAATTTCGGAGGCAGAACAGAGTAGAGCATTCGTTCGAGGTTTTCAACTGGGTTTATGGTCACGAATTGCATGATGATTCGAACTAAAATTTCCCGACCACTATCCGAATGATGCCTACCCACTCGATGACATTCACATGGCAGCAAAATTTGTTTTAGCAGGGTCAATTAGTTCAAATTCGGCATCGTTACAGTCTTCAGAAACCTCAGCATCGACTTCAACATCTTTGACACAGATCAAATCAGAAGACTTATCAGCGATTCTCAAAAAATTCACAACCACACTCGTCATGGCTCTGGCAGGTTCAAAACCCACTAATCCTTCTCGAACTAACAGTGGATTTCGCTCGGACCAGCTCAAAACTTTAGCTTGTGTCTTTTGTGGACTCACCGGTCATTTCATTAGTGACTGCTTGGTTTGCCAAGCCTATATCAATGAGGGAAAGTATAAAAAGAACAACAAAGAAAAAATTGTGCTTCCAAATGGACGGTTCACCCCTGAAAACATTCCTGGTCGCTTTATCAAAGACAGAATCGACGAATGGACTTGATGAAATCCTTTGACTACAACTGCGTCATCACTCATGTACAACATCGCATCCTCAACGGCTACTTCAATACCACCTAGAAACATCTACCAGGTTTCCAAACAATCTGCGACACCTGAAGATCGCATCGCAAAACTTGAACAAGAGATATACACTTTGAGAAGTGGTAGGACCTTTGCTAAAACTAATTCAAGCATACCAACAGTCCCCGTCTCTCGACCTTCAGTTTCCCCAAACACTGCGGCAGTCGAGCAATCAACTCCACAAGTACCAGCATCATCCATCTCATCTACAGCAACAAACCTACCAACCTCGACTTCGGCATCATCTTTGACTTCGGAAACAACTTCGCAGCCTGTTATTCATCCTTACACCGCTGCAAAAGAAAATTCGTACCTACCACCACATGAATGAAACTTCAGATTAACTGCGAAAGGTAAAGGCAAAGATGGTCCTTCGCACCATACCCAAGCGCCAATCCAAAAAGATAAAATCACAGAAGATGTTTTCACTTGTTCGATGAAGATGCTGATTATCACACTAATGCCTGAGGAATTGTTGTCTCTAGCACCCAAAGTTTGTAGAAAATGGAAGGAACAGGTCACTCCACGTTGAATTCAGCAGTCCGAAGGAAATAACGCCACAAATCTGCTTAATGATGAGATTTTCATAATTGATGATCCATTCAAAACTTATATTAACAGTCTTCGACCTGGCGATATTCCAGAACCCTTCATTGCTGTGAAGGAATCCCATTTGATTAGGTTGATTATTATGAATGTAAATGGAAGGAATCCAGTCGAAAGTGTCGTAGACCCCAGCTCTTCGATTATTGCAATGTCCGAAGAAATTTGCCACAAACTTGGCCTTGCTCACAATCCTTCAATCCACATCCCACTCCAATCGGCTAATGGAGGCATTGACGAAAGTTTGGGTTTAGCATGAAATGTGCCTTGCGAAGTGGGGAGTATCATGCTATTCATGCAAATTCACATAATTCGTGACCCAGCCTACGATATCTTACTTGGTCGACCATTCAATGTGCTCACTGAAAGCACTGTTACAAACTACAGGAATGAGGCTCAGACAATCACGATATACGATCCTAATTTGACACGATCGTGCACAATCCCCATGATTCCCCATTCTAATCACTGTTGAAAGGATTTTTGCAACTAGCGGACAAAATTTCGGACATTGACCAGTGCACTTTCGTTATCTTATTCAATCCCTCTAATTTATCTATCACTATTGAATGCACTGCAAACATCTCCAATATGGAGTTCTCAAACTTCTCGAAATCCATTTCTTATTCTTCGATCCTTGCGAATTTATATTTAACAGCTAGTCATCAATATGAAACATCTATTACATATGCTATGATGGTTTTGTGGGAGTGATGGCATGATGGGATCAGGACTAAAAATAGATGATGAGCTGCATAATATATGATCCTAATTTGACACAATCATGTGCAATCTCCATGATTCCCCATTCTAATCACTGTCAAAAGGATTTTTGCAACTAGAGGACGAAATTTCGGACATTGACCAGTGCACTTTCATTATCTTATTCGATCCCTCTAATTTATCTATCACTATTGAATGCACTGTGAATATTCCCGATATGGAGTCCTCAAACTCCTCAAAATACATTTCTTATTCTTCGATCCTTGCAAATTTATATTTAACAGCCAGTCATCAATACAAAACATATTTATTGATCTCGATGGCAATGTCTACGCCTTCTACCCCTATCATCGATTCCTCATATCGGATTTTTGTGGCATTGAAAAAGAAATACAAACCTGTCGCACAAAACATTCACCCAGTTATTACCAAGCTACCCAACCAATTTCGCATTATTCGAACAATTAGTGGTGACCCTCTCGAAAACATGCCAAGATTAAATCCTCATCCACCATCGTTTATCCCCACTTCACGATATTCACTCGAACGTAAAGCTATTATCGACAAGAATCATTCTAATGATTTTCTATGGCCAGAGGAACGAAATCTTATGCACGATTTTATTCAAAATCAGAAAACAGCTTTTGCGTGGACAGAACAAGAGCAAGGAAGCTTTTGCTCTGCCTTTTTTCCTCCTATAGAGTTCCCTGTCATTCCTCACACTCCATGGGTTGAGCGAAACATTTCTATACCTCCAGGTTTGTATGAACAGATATGTGAGATGCTGAAAAAGAAGATAGAAGTGGGAGTATATGAACCATCGAACTCTTCATACTGATCACGATGGTTTTGCATTGCAAAAAAGGATGCAAAATCGCTTCGAATTGTCCACAGTCTCCAACTGCTTAACCAAGCAATGATCCAGCACTCAGGCATCGTACTGATATCCGAACATTTAGCAGAACAATTTGGGGGATGATCATGCAGAGGAATGTTGGATCTTTATGTGGCATTCGACGAAAGGAAAGTCGCAGAATCATTTTGCGATCTGACAACATTTCAGACACTGTTTGGAGCACTTCGCATCGTTACCCTACCCATGGGTTGGACAAATTCTGTCCCTATCTTACATGATGACGTGACATTTATTCTACAGCCCGAAATTCCTCATATCACTATTCCTTACATCGACGACACACCAGTTAAGGGTCCGAAATCGGAATATCGAACAATCGGTGGATCCTACAAAATGATTCCCGAGAATTCAGCTATTCAACGCTTTGTCTGGAAGCACTTCAAAAATTTAAATCGGATAGTCCAGCGCATGAAGTATTGTGGAGGAACATTTTCAGGTCCGAAACTCTATCTTTGCATCCCCAAAATAATTGTTTTAGGGCATCGATGCAATATTGAAGGTCATATGGCTGACCCTACTCGAATCGCAGCTGTTAGCAAGTGGGGACCATGTCGAAGCCTCACTGAAGTCAAAGCATTCCTAGGAACCATTGGAGTTTGTCGTATCTTTATCTGAAATTTTGCTCAACAAGCTGCAGCACTGATCCAACTCACTTAAAAACATGTTCCTTTTAAATTTGGAGTGGAACAAATAGCAGCCCAAGAAGATTTGAAAGCAGTTCTAATCAATTCCCCAGCGATTCGAGCTATCAATTACTCATCTTCAGCCATGGTTATCCTATCGGTCGACACTTTGAACATATCTATTGGTTTCTTTCTTGCCCAATGCAATCCCGAAAACCCTTAAAAATGATATTATAGTCGATTCAGATCGATTATGCTTAACGACTGCGAATCCCGATTTTCGCAGCCAAAACTCGAACTTCATGGTCTATATCGTGCTCTCGGAGCACTACGATTGTATCTAATAGGAGTTCGAAGGCTTATCATCGAAGTCGACGCACGATATATTAAAGGCATGCTTTTGAATCCTGATATCGCACCTAGCACTAGCATCAATCGATGGATCATATCCATCCTAACCTTTCACTTCACATTAGTCCACATTGCAGGGACACACCATGGTCCTGACGGACTTTCGAGATGTCCCCCACAAGACGAAGATGTTCAGCTCAACAACAAAGATAATTTCGGAGACTGGATCGACTGCCTTCATGGTTTCATGCATCAAATAAATCCTATTACAACCCGACCATTTACTTTGCATCGAATTTCGACCCTCTCCCTCTCTTCAAATTTTAGTAAGGGGGAGGACCTCACCTATAATGATGTCCCATGATCGAATAACACAAAAACGAATGACGAGAGGTTACTTCATGTTCGAAAATGGTTACATGACCTGGTGCGACCCCCTGATCTAACAGACGCAGAATACGCTACCTTTATTCAATATTGCACTGAATTCTTTTTAGACTCGGGCAAACTATGGAGAAAAGACTCCCAAGGAGCTCACAAAATTGTCGCTCCTCCAGAACGTCATCTCAAAATCATTTGTGCAGCTCACGACGACATCGGACACAAAATGGTTTTCGCTACTAAATTAGTTATCGCCCTTCAATTTTGGTGGCCAAACATGAAATTTGACATTGCATGGTATATTTAAACCTGCCACTTATGCCAAATTCCACAGACTCAAAATGTTCTAATTCTGCCCACAGTCGCCACTCCAGCACCCCTTTTCGGCAAAGTCTATATCAACATGATGCAAATGCCACCTTCAAACGGATTTAAATACATTGTACAAGGTTGATGCTCACTAATGACCTATCCAGAATGGTGAAAACTTCGACGTGAAAATGCCACGTCACTTGGTGATTGGATCTTCGAAGATATTATTTGTCAATGGGGCTCACTATATGAAATTGTAACCAACAATGGCGCTGCATTTATCGCAGCTATGGAATATCTTGTGAAACGATATCACATTAACCATATTCGAATTAGTGGTTATAATTCGCATGCCAATGGACTTGTCGAATGAGACCATTTTGATGTTCAACAATCGTTATTTAAAGCTGTCAATGGAGAACAAGCGAAATGGTCAGCAGGGGTGCACTCAGTATTTGGGCAGAACAGTCACAGTTTGTAAACGCATGGGTTGTTCTCCTTACTTTGCAGTTACAGGAGCACATCCTCTAATACCCCTCGACATCTCCAAGGCAACATACTTACAACTGCCACCCGATTCAATCTTATTGACAACCGATCTCATAGCTTGATGAGCCATAGCATTACAAAAATGATCGAATGAACTTGAACTGTTATATTTGAAGGTCTATGTGTTGATGATACTCAACCCGGAAACCCAAACAAAACCTACTAAATGGCTTCAGATGGTATAACATGAGTCAGAGGAAGGGTGCAAGGTGGTACTAAATATCACCGCTGAGACCAATACAATGTTTTTAGTGATGTGAAATAATAAGCGATGGTTCGAATAATCTGTAAGAGCATACGAGGTTGTTCGAAAGAGTTCGAAAGAGGTTTGAATATGTGCGAAGGGGTTCAAAAAAGGTTCAAAAAGGTTCGAAGTTGTGCGAAGTAGTCCAAATAAGTTCAAATAAGTTTGAAGAGGTTCGAGGTAAGTTGAAGAGTGAATTTAATGAGTGTGAAGTGTTTGTCGAATGGCGATAGGTGATGGGCAATAAAACATAAAGCGAATACAATAGTTTTGAAGAAGTTCGCGATATTTCGCAGAGCTTAGAGATACGATGCGAACTAAGACTCAAGAGAATGGCTCTTTTGTCAGATGATAAGTGTGAGGGTAACTTGTACTGTTCCCCCATTGATCTCTTGTCCGTTCTAACTAACTAATACAAGTCTATATACAAAATGAAGAGATAGTACTAAAAAGGAAATAAGAACATGTGTAAAACATGAGGCAAATATATCAAACAATGAGGACTTGTGTATCATGAAACAAATGAGAAATAATAAATGATGAAACATATAGTGTTCCCATATGGTAAAAGTACTTATCCTGTGCTTCAATATATCAAAGAAACACAAAAATGCACTTATCGCATTCTAACTCTCTTGTACTCTCTCTTCGTGTCCGGTAGTGCTCGATATGTGACTAAATAGCTCGTTCCAAATGTGCATCATGTATCGAAAGTGTTTGGGGACAACTATACAGCCGCCAAAGTCGTTCGAAATGCTGTGAAGTGGTTCGAAGTGTCATGAAATGTTGCGAGATGGTTCGAAATAGTGTGAAATAGTTCAAAAATAATTCGAAGTCGATTTCGTGGCATTAGTAGCAATTTGGAGTGTATGTAGTAATGTGTCGATATGAGTGGAAAGCTTCTCCAGAGCTTATAGCGCATAGTGGACCTATCAGCATCTCAAATCGAAGCTGCAAAATGCTTCGAACTTGCTCACAAACATATGATGCACAACTACAACTTTGCAAAAAAAGATTTAGTGCTACTTCGAAACACGCAAATCGAGAAATCCCTCAATCACAAGATGAAACCACGATATGTCAGCCCTCTTATCGTTATCGAATGAAACTATGGAGGGGCTTATATTCTCTGCGAACTCAATGGGTCAGTACTACATAGACCTGTTGCCGCATTTTGTCTGCTACCATACCTCGCTCAAAAATCAATTTTCCTACCACCAAAGTTTCTCGATATCGACTCCGAGCATCTCGAACAGCTCCAAACAAGTTCAAACTTCGACGAAGATACCTTCAAAGATTTTCAGGACATCGAAAACGAATAACTATCCTCCCTTTTCTTTTTTGCAATTACTTACAAAGATTTCGATTGCCTCTAGTGTACGATGATGTGTTCAGTTGGTACTCAGTGCAGAGTCTCAATGGAAGGGGTGAACACTTAACCTACAACTGCAGGCATGCTCAGGGTGAGGGGGGGGTTTGCTTAGAGGGCCTCGGATCATCCTTCGGGGCATGGAGACTATGAGGAGGCTGGAACGGCAGTTTTTAATGTGCACACTAGTTGTGTACGCTCAAGGGAAGATATGCGCAATTAGAGTATGGCAGGGGTAGGCAAAACCCTGGGGTATTTGAGGAGGGTATACTAAGGGTAAAGGTAGAGGTATACATACTTTTCTTTGAGTCCAGGATGTATCCAGGCCTTTTCCTACCTTTGTATAATTAATAGAATATAAATAGATTTACAGTACTATAAAGGGATGGTGACGGCGGTGCACCGGTGCTGAAAAAATGAAAAATATGAATAAACAATATTTCTTGGACACTCTTGCAGACATCTACTGGCCAGCACCATGAGCAGGGATGAACAACCTACAACCAGTAAGGGCCGCAAAAGGATTCCAACATTCAAGGCCAAAGAGTACGAGCCTGCTGCCAAGAAGAAAAGGATCAAGAAACTGCCAGACCAGACACTGTCACCTCATTTTCCTAACCATCCAAGGCCAGTCACACAAGCTACATTGATGAGCTCTGCTATCTCTGCTACCTCTGCATCTCAGCCTTCATCACCCAGGAGCTATGTGCTGTCAATTGAAGAGATTGCTGATGAAGATGATGAGATCGAAATTCAAAACAAGAGTCCTAGAGCAAGTGATGTACCATCATCTGATAATAGCAGTGATGATAATGAAGAGGTGGAGGAGAATGAAATGATAGCATCCGGAAACCCCGAGGAGGATCCGCAGGCTCGTCTAGGTGAGCTCATCTGAGTTTTAGACTCTATGAATACTGATGAAAGTTTTGAGACCGCCTTTATAAAACTTGGAACTCACCGATCTATGTGTTCTTTAAGCCACCCATGTTCAAAGTCCAGGATGGCAAACAGTATCAAGTCTTTGAATGTGCTGCAAAAAACTGTCGCAACAATGGCAACCATTTTGTCAAGCGGAACCTTGACACTGGGAATGCAACCTCAACATCAAATCTTCGTGCACATGCAAATAAATGTTGGAGCATCGACACGGTAAAAGCAGCCATGGGAACTGGCTCACTAGCCAAGGTGCGAGAGGTTGTTCAAGACAAGAATAACCTGCGGCAGGGGTCAATAACTGTTGCATTCCAGCAAGCAGGGAAGGAACAAGTGACATACTCACACAGACTACCAACGAGACTGGAGAGTCGTCTCCACCACGTTCGGTGGATGGCTGAAAGCAAACGCCCATTCGCGCTCGTGAATGATAAGGGCTATCATAGAAATATGAAGGAGGGACGACCTGGCCACTACATACCATCAGCTTCAACAGTTTCATGGGATGTAAAGAAAGTCTTTCTTGGTGCACGAGAACGAATTTCGAAGCTGCTGAGGGTATGTGTTGAATTACTGTATGACCTGGACTAACAGCATACCTAGGAACAGCAAGGCAGGCTACACTTCGCCACGGATTGTTGGACATTACCAAATCGACGTGCTTATATGGCAGTAACAGTACGATATGAGAAGAATGGGGTTATCAAGGAGTGGTTGTTGGATATCACTGAGGTGGCGAGACATCATACAGGTGCCAACCTTGCGACGGAGTTTTCGAAGATTTTAGATGATTATGGAATAGGTGAAAAGGTGCATACAGCACACCTTAACCGGTCAGATACTCATCACAGTCCTAGATCCTCTCGATAACATGCGACAATGCAACCAACAATGACGTGATGATCAACGAGCTCTATATGAAGCTGACAAGTTTTCATGGCCAGGCTTCACGAGTCCATTGCTTTGCGCATGTTGTCAATCTTGTGGCAAAAAGCGTTCTTTCACTGTTTGACTCACCAAAAAAGACCAAAGGAAGACGTATAAATGACGAAGACATTGAAGACGATGTCGAGCTTGATGATGAAGATGTTGATAACGTGGGCCTGCTGGAAAAAGAGGCAATAGCACAGATGCTTGCCGATTTGCATGACCTGACAATTGGTCTTGATGAGGAGGAAAGGGCGACAACAGAGGAGGTGCCAGAGGAAGAGCAAGAAAAGGAGGACAAGAATGATGGATGGATTGATGAGAGGGTAGAAATGGAGCATGAAGAGGTGAGGAAATTGAACAAGGATGTTCTTCCTGGCCGTAAGATGTTGATGAAGGTGGGTGCTTGTTGATTTCAGTATACATGCTGACGTCCATTGCAGTTGCGCAAACTCGCGTTCGCTGTCAAGAATTCACCAACTGTCCTTCTTCCCCGCTGGCATGAAATATGTGATGAAAAAAGGCTTAAAGATTGTGTTATTCCTCGTGATGTCCGAACACGATGGAACTCAACATATGATATGCTCGAATTCTGTGTCAAATACAAGGAGGCTATCGATGCTCTCTGTGGGGAAAGAAACCTGAATCTAAGGAAGTACGAGCTGGATGACGATGAGTGGAAGCTGGCAACACAGCTTCGAGATGTTTTATTGGTATGCTTGTTTGTCCTTCTCGAGCTACAACTTATCCAGTATCTAGGTTTTTAAGCAAGCCACGCTGGCATTTTCGACTGCCAAAATACCCAACGTCTCTTGGGTCATACCTGCCGTCGACCACTTCGACAACATGCTCGCCACTGCCATCACCTCCCAGAATTACTCTTGCGCCATCAAGGCTGCAGTAGGGCTTGGAAAACGGACACTCAACCATTACTACAGCAAGACGGATGAGTCAGATGTGTATCGGATTGCGATGGGTACGTTCGTGATTCATTTCTACTTAAAATTGAGTTCTAAGTTGTTGCTGGTAGTTTTAGACCCTCGCTACAAGCTCTCGTACTTCCAAAAACTCAACTGGGAGCAGGAATGGATCGACACCGCTGAGAATACTGTTCGAGATGCCATGAAACCATACTATGACAATTCACCATCGGAGAAGGATGACTCGGCGGATGATGTCCTCATGGTAAACTCTCCTGACTTTTCTGGTCGACGTGCTCTCATGTAGCTGGTTGTTTCCAGGACACGGCAGATATATGTCCTTCCTCACCGAAGAAGACAAATGCATTTGAAGATTTTCTCGACCAGTCTTGGGGTGATGATACAAGTGTTGAACAGTCTGACAAGGATGAACTCCAGCGATATTTGAGCATGCCGGCCGAGAAAGTGGAGAATCCGCTTATCTGGTAGCTGGAATGCTGTGCTGCATTCCCAATACTTTCTCGTATGGCTCTAGATTATCTATGTGCTCATGGTGTGTGCTGCCTTTTGCCTTGGCCCTTTTGCAATGCATTATCTAAACTATTGAACTCTTCACAGCTTCATCAGTCGGTGTCGAACGAGTATTCTCAAAAGGCCGCAATCATCTTTCATATCTGCGCAATCGGCTTCGGATACAAATGACAAGGGCTTTGCTATGCTTGGAGGATTGGATTAAGGTCGGGCTGGTGGAGGACAAGCACATTCTAACCATTCTTCGGGGGCTACCGGATGTTGACGACGAGAGTGAGTTGGACGTTGAAGAGGGATGGGATGCCATCCCAAAGTAGTACGTTCGTTATAATAATGATTTCAGTGTGTTCTCCGAACCTGCCACGTCCTTGCCACGCCACGTCACACAGAGGTCCCATCGTTGCCTCCAGCCAACATTGGCCGCCGAAGGCCCTCACCTTTTTCCACAACCTCGCATCATGAATGCTCGATGGGGTGCGCTGGATTTGGGATGCTGTCACACAGCATCCATGACACAACCGTATTACTTCTTCAAGACTTTTCCGAGGAGACGGGCAAGATTATGAGTTCAAGGTGATACTAGGACATACGAGTATGCAATCCAACACCAAAGACGACTGTGCGAGGCTCAACACGACATCCCGAGGCCCCAAACTCCTTCGTCTCACCCGCTGCCAGCTGTTTTCCTGAGCACCGACTTTTTCAAGACTTTTGGAGGATTTTTTGGAGGAAGGAAGACGTTTCACAGCTTCAGGGAGTGCTAGGACTGCCACGTACGCTATCCACTGCACTTTCCGTTCGTCATTCACTGCTGTAGCCATCCAACACCATTACCATTCCATCCCATGATTCCCATCAACCCTCCGACGTTTTTGTCATCGTTCACCGCCTTCCCGCGATTCATTTCGCTTGAAACCTCGCATATCGCTTCCACACCTATCTCCCCACCTTCGTACCAAGGTTCAAACTGTTTCGTTCATCCGCTGCTGCTCACTACTGTTTTTTCCAACCCCATTCCTTTTGGTTTACCAACACGATTTTTCATTTTATCGACCAATGCCTTCCCGTGATCTGATTCACTTGAAATTTTACAGGACTGTCCCGCACCTCTTTCCGCACCTACTCGCCAACTTTCGAGCGATTTCGTCAGCTCATCGTCACCCTACAGCACCTCTCCGACTTGATGATTCCTTCGCGAATATCTCCTCGCATCCTTATTGCTAACAGTTCATTTTTGGAGGAACGCTTTGCATCGCCTTTCCGAAGCTGCTCACCGAATTTCAAGCCATTCCGTTCACTCATCGTCGCTCGGTGGCATTTCTCCCACTTCGACATTGTTTTGCGAATAATTCCTCACTACGTTATCGCCTACCCTTCGTTTTCGGCACAACATTTTGCATTCCTCCTTCGAACCTATCGCCGCACCTTTTCACCAATTTTCATGTTATTTCTTCTTGCTCATCGTCATTTCTCCGACTTGAGCACTCTTTCACGATTATCTTGTCACCCCGATATCGCTGACCTTTTCTTTTTGGAGGAACGACTTGCAACCCCCTTCCGAAACTGTACATCAATTTTCGAGATATTTGCCCCATCCATCGTTGCTCGCCGTCATTCTTTCGATCCTAAGACCATTTGGCCAATATCTCATCGCCCTGTTATCGCCGCCATTTTCTCTTTGGCACGATGCTTCATATCGCCCTTCCGAACATCTATGCCAAATTTGATGCCATTCTGTCGCTTTCTCGTCTGTCGACAATAATTTTTCGGACTTTGATAACTGTTTGTCGTCGGCACACATCAGTTATTGTCCGTAGTAGGTAGTAAGTACAAGTAATACAATGTACTTTTAACATTACGTACTATGGATCTTTACTGGATCTATCAGGTGTACCCTTCATAGTATACCCCAGGTTGTTGTATACCCCTACCCCGCAGTGCATACCCTTGACACATTGAAGGGGTATACCCCTACCCTTCCTCCAGGGTAAGGGTTTAGAAGGGTAAGGGCAGGGGTACAGCCTCAAATACCCTTACCCTACCCCTGCCATTCTCTATGTGCAATAGCAGGAAAGTGCACAATGCAAAGGGGCAAAAATGCGCAACGGGAGCGCAAAAGTGTGCAATGACGAGGAAGATGAAAGTGGGAGGTGTAGTGAGATGAAGATGACACTGGGATGTGCTGGGAGGGAGGCACACAGGTTAAAGGCGTGAACGGGATGAGAGCGCAATGAGTGGAAAGAGGTACAAACGGTGCACAAAATGCAGCTATACAAAACAAGGCGCAAATGGTGTGCAAATGCGGCTATACGAAGGGTGCACTACAAGAGTGCACAAACGAGGACAAAGAATGCAATGCAGGGATGAAATGCAGCAATATGATGAGGAAATGCAAATGATATGCAAATGCGGCTATATGAATGGCGCACTACAAAGGCACATGGACTGGACACTGGTGCACAGACTATGTGTGATGCTGACTGAGCTATGAACTATGAGGGGGGGAAAGATCCTCTGGATTCTCTATCTGTCCGCTACTATGCACAAATGGCTTATGTGATAAAATGGTGAAATAAAGTATAAAAATAGAAAGCGCCATGCGCTACCCATGAGCGCATCCATTCACCCATCTAAACCTGACTGCACTATGCCACTGCCTCAGCCAATAAGATTTGTGCACACTATAACCCAATACCCAACTGTCCCAGTGCGATGCACTATTTTTGGTATGCTCTAGGTCCCATGCACTCTTCCCAATTAATCTGCTTCAGTGTTATGTGTCATGTGCTGTGCCTTAGTAATAATGAGGTGATCGACCTGTGCCAGCTTCCAGATAAGGCAATGCCAATTTGAAATGCGGAAGAACTATAAGGAGATGCTGTGCAAGGCCAAATACTGCCAAAGTGCCAGGATTACATGAAAGCGCCCAAGTGTGCACAGTCCAATGCCAAATAGGCACAAAGCGCCCCAATTATGTGAGAATGCGCAGTTCGCTCATGTTGGAATCACGGCATGCCTCGAATAAATGCACCATTTAGCTGGAAGCCGCGATGCGCAGTGCATTTGGGGTGGTGAATTGTTGTGTGTGTGATAAGAATAGTGCAATGAGTGTGCAGCAAAGAATGTGAGTTGTGAGTAAAGCATAAAAGGAGCGCATAAAGGCGCATCGAGTGCACAATAACTGCAAACAGCAGATAAGGAGTGTGGGGGGGCGCGCGGAGGCGGTTTGAAGTGTAACAGGGCACATTTAGGGTGCACAAAGCAGGCAGCTATGGGGGAACCAAAAGCGCAGTAGAAATGTAAAAGGTGCACAAAAGCGCACCTAAGCAGTCAAAGGCACATGAAAGCGCACGGAAGCATGCAAAGGTGCATGAAAGCGCATGAAGGTGCACAAAGTGTGCAGAATCCATCTAGGAGGTGCACACAATCGCAAAAAATGCCGTAGTATGCGCGCAGGGCGATAGGGGGCCATATCAATGATACAAGTCGCAATATTGCATCATAGCATGGTTGTGCAAACTCCACAGGGTTTTTCGGCTATGATGAACTACTGAGCCTTTCCCTAAAAAATTCGATTTTTTTTGTCCATTATATCTTCATTTCTTCTTCATCTTACTTTCCAAGACATTTAACAAAAAAAAAATAATAATAATAATTTAAAATAGAAAAAACAAAAAACAAAAAAGTCCTACTCCTCCAACATCTCCTCCAACACCTCGACTTCCCTCCCCAACACCTCCATCTCCACCTTCATCTCGACCAATTTTCTCACCAGCACTCGATGATGAGTGCTGATTTCATCTGAATCCCCAGCCTCTTCGACGTCCTCGACCCTTCGAACTGCCCTCACCCTCGCCTTCCCTTTCAATGACCTCTTTCTCTCCTTCAATGCCTTCGATGGCCCCGCTACCGGCTCGACATCTTCAAATGGGCCCACAACGCAAATTCGACGAACTACGAAATTTGAAAACAAGTTAGCAATTACTTTGAACAATCTTTGTACCTGGTCTTGGGCGCAAATCTCATTTCATGCCCCTAAACTTCTTTGCCTCACCCTTTCGAAGCCCTCGTCTTGTTACACCACCCCAATAACACCCTTGCGCCTCGTGTGTGCACTTCAAACACTTCACTGCGCCTTCTCTAACGATGCAATGTGGCTGGGACTTGAACCCAGTGCATCGATCGCACTACAAAAGTAATTAGCAGCACATAAAATTTTCGAACATAAGAGAAAACATTTACTGGTCCTTCGAAATTGAGCAACTCGCTCATTTCGACTGGTGCCCACTTCGCAGCCTCTACCCCCATGACCTCCTCTTCCTCATCATCTTTGCTCTCGACCTCGACCACCTTTCGCTTCACCACCCTCACCATGGGCAGCTTGTCTTCATCCTCATTTTTATTGTCCTCACCTCCCTCCGCCTTTTCGATCGCCTTTAATTCAGCCTCGAACTTCGTACTCTGCCTTTTCAAGTCCTCCTTCAAAATCAAATTTGCACGAAATGCAGCAAGAGCCGCATTCCGAGAGTCTGCCAATGCCCTCCTCCGACCCTCGAGTTTCACCCTCTTCACCTCCTCCTGCTCCTCTCTAGCCCATTTTTCTTCCTCCTCCCTTCTTCTTTATTCCTTCTCCTCAGCCAAATCTACGAACAATAGCTCTCTGCCCCACGAAATCCATTCGTGTTGTGCCATCGGTTTATACAGCTCGAATACTTCATCCACGACCTTTTGAATGGCCGCGTCGCACTCCTTGCCTAGACCTTCGGCGAGTTCATCATATTCTGCCTACATGAAACATTTTAGCATCTTTAATTATGAATTGATCAGGGACAAACATACCATTTTTGCACAAAAACTCTTCCCCCACAGTTCGAAATCCGAGTCCTTGGCGACACCGTGCTCAGGCATCGATTTTGCATATTCAAGCATTTCGGCATTGAGTTCAACGAGGAGAGACATTATAGAAGTAAGAGTTGATGAATGTAGGAGGTGACGTGGAAGAACAAGCAATATATTGAACCTCACTAACTGCCTCACCCTGATCACGCAGTTCGCACATGACTTTGATCAGCTAACTGGGACAGTTAGAATTTCAGTAAGGGGGAGGATGATAGGTCCACTGCACACTCTAAGGTCTGGAGAAGTTCTCAATCGTATTGACACACTATGACAGACCCTCCGAACCACTACAAACACTACGAAATTGACTTTGAATTCTTTTCGATTTATTTTGCACTACTTTGAATGACTTCAAAAATGATTTCAAACAATTTTGCGACACTTCAAACAACTTTGTACTACTTCAAATAACATTGGCCGCTGCATAGCTGTGTCTAAGACCCTTTTGATACATGCTGCACAGCTGGAACAAGTTATTCTGTCACATATCAAGCATTACTGGACACGAGGGGAGATTACAAGAGATTTAGGATGCGATAAGTGCAGTTATATGTTTCATTGATATATTGAAGCAAAAGATCAGTACTTTTACCATATGGGTGCATGTATGTTTCAATTAGTTGTCATTTCTCATTTATTTTATGATCTACAAAGTCCTCATTGTTTGATATATCGCCTCATGTTTTACACAGGTTTTAGTTCCCTTTTTAATACTATCTCTTTAAAAATGTATATAAACTTGTACTAGTTACTTAGAAAAACAGAGAACCAGTTATCCTCTCCACTATAGTCGGATTTAAGAGCAGCTCTCTTGAGTCTTACCTCGCATCATATCTCTGAAGTTCTGCAAAATATCACGAACTTCCTCGAACTTTCGTATTCATTCTCAACTCGTCATCGCCTATCATCACTGGTTCTCAACTCGTCATCGCCTATCATTGCTGGTTCTCAACTCGTCATTGCCTATTATCGCTGAAAAACCCACTTTGTAACTGCTATATTTCTTTGTCAAACATATCTCTACACCAGTCGAACACCTTCAAACCCCCTCAAACTCACCCAAACAACTTCGAACCCATTCAAATCTATTTTGAACTACTTCGCACGTCTTTGGATTAATTTCAAACTTTTTCGAAACATCTTTGTACGCTTTAAAAAGACTATTTATTACATCCTTTATCATTTTGCATCACTAAAACAATGTTTTGGTATTAGCGGTGATATTTAGTACTGACTCGCACCCTTCCTCTAGCCTGAGTTATATTTCATAAGCCTTTTAACAGGTTTTGCTAGGTTTCCAGGTCGAGCATCATCACCGGAAACCCAAACAAAACCTACTAGATGGCTTCGGATGGTATAACACGAGTCAGAGAAAGGGTGCAAGTTGGTACTAAATATCACTGCTGATTTCCAAACATTGTTTTTAGTGAGGCAAATTGATGAGGGATAATGCGAATAGTCTGTAAGAGCATATGAAGAAGTTTGAAATAGTTTGAAATAGGTTCGAAGATGTGCAAAATAGTTCAAAGTAGGCTCGAAGAAGTGCGAAATAGTTTGAATAAGTTCAAAGAGGTTTGAAGTATATTGAGGAATGAGTTTAGCGAATGTGATGTGTTTTTCGAATGGCGATAAGCGATGGGTGATGAAATGTGGAGCAAATATGATAGTTTCAAGGAAGTTTGCAATATTTCACAGAACTTAGAGATACAATGTGACGATATGACTCAACAGAATGGCTCTTAAATCTGACGATGAGTGAGAGGGTAACTTATGCTCCTCTTCCCCATTGGTATTCTTTTTGTTCTAAGTAACTAACACAAGTCTATATACAAATTGAAGAGATAGTACTAAAAAAGAAATAAGGACATGTGTAAAACATGAGGCAATATATCAAACAATGAGGACTTTGTAGATCATGAAACAAATGAAAAATGATAAATAACTGAAATGTGTAGTGTTCCCATACATATAGTAAAAGTACTTATCTTTTGTTTCAATATATCAATGAAACATAAAAATGCACTTATCGCATTCTAAGTCTCTTGTAGTCTCTCCTCATGTCCGGTAGTGCTCGATATGTGACTAAATGGTTTGTTCCAGATGTGCAGCATTGATAGGTCCACTATGCACTATGAGCTCTGGAGAAGATTCCCACTTGTATTGACACATTATGACACACACTCCGAATCACTACGAATGCCACAAAATCAACTTCGAACACTTTTTGATTTATTTCACACTATTTCGGATGACTTCAAACTATTTTGAACTATTTCACGACATTTCGCGACACTTTGAATGACTTTGAATGACTTTGCAGCATTTTGAACAATATTGGCTGCCATATAGATGTCTTAAAACACTTTTGATACATGCTGCTCAACTGGAGTGAGCCATTTAGTCACATATCGAGCACTACTGGACATGAGGAGAAACTACAAGAGACTTAGAATGCGATAAGTGCATTTTTATGTTTCAACAATCTATTGAAACAACAAGAGAAGTACTCTTACTATATGGCAACACCGAACATTTCACTTATTATCATTTTTCATTTGTTTTATGTTTTACAATACCTTTATTGCTGTGCACATTGCCTTGTGTTCTACAATTGTTATTATTTCCTTTTTAGTACTATTCCTTCAAATTGTATATAGACTTGTATTAGTTATAGAAAGAGAATAACCAATGGGGAACAGAGCACAAGTTACCCTCTCGCTTATCATCTGACTTAAGAGTCGATCTCTTGAGTCATATCTTTGCATCGTATCTCTAAGTTCTGCGAAATATCATGAACTTTCTTGAAACTATCGTATTTACTCCTCGTTTTATTGCACATTGCCTACTGCCTTTTGAAAAACACATCACATTTGCTAAAATTGTCCCTCGATATACTTCGAACCTATTTCGAACCTCTTCCAATTTCTTTGAGCCTACTTCGAACTATTTCGCACATTTTCAAACCTATTTTGAACTCATTCGAACAACTTTGTATGCTCTTACAGACTATTCGCACCATCCCTTATTATTTTGCATTGCTAAACACAATGTTTTGGTCTCAGTGGTGATATTTAGTACCAACTCGCACCTTCCTCTGACTTGTGTTATACCATCCGAAGCCATTTAGTAGGTTTTGTTTGGGTTTCCAGGTTGAGTATCATCAGCGTGTATCGAAAGTGTTTCAAGACAGCTATATGGTGGCTTATGTCATTCGAAATGCTGCAAAGTCATTCAAAGTGTCGCGATATGTCGCGAAATGATTCGAAATAGTTCGAAGTCATCCAAAATAGTGCGAAATAGTTCGAAAAAGATTTGAAGTCGATTTCATGGTGTTCATAGTGATTTGGAGTGCATGTCATAATGTGTCGATATGGTTAGATCCTTCTCCAGACCTTATAGCATGTAGTGGACCTATCACCGGACCCTATACCTAAAGTTCCATGGCAAGATATATCTGTGGACTTTATCACAGGATTACCTGAAGCTCAAGGATATGATGCAATATTTGTAGTATGCGACCACTTTACAAAGGAAGTCCATATTATTCCTACTACTGCAGAAACCTCATCATTGGGCTTGGCATGCCTCTATCTAAATCAGGTATGGCAGTTACATGGATTACCTGATACAGTTATCTCCGATCGTAGATCACAATTTGGTTCTGTGTTTATGCGAGAGTTAAATAACATATTGGGGATTCAAACCAAGTTATATACAGCATATCACCCACAAACTGATGGGCAGACAGAGAGAATGAATCAGGAGTTGGAGCAGTACCTATGCATGTTTGTCAATCACTGACAAACTGACTGGCCCAAATGGTTGGCAATTGTCGAATTTTCTCACAATAATAAATTCCATTTGGCTACTCGCATGTCACCTTTCTTTGCTAATTATGGGTATCATCCCAGAATGGGAGTAGAACCTCGAAGGAAAGTCAAGGTACAGTCAGTGGAGGACTTTGTATCAAAAATGCAAAAGGTGCAGGAGGAAGCAGAGGTGGCATTGATGAAAGCATGTGATGATGCAACACATGGATCATACTCGAGCTGTTGCTCCAGAGTACAAAGTTGGTGACTTGGTATGGCTAAGTACCAAGGATCTAAATATTCCACGACCTTCAAGAAAGCTTATGGAGAAGCAAGCTGGCCCATATCCAATTTCTAAAATAATTTCACCCAATGTGGTAGTGTTAAAATTACCTCAATCATTCAAAATTGATCCTGAGATTAACATTTACCATTTATGCCCTTACCACCCACCCACTATTCCCAGTCAACAAACTACTCCACAACCTCCAATAATGGTAGAAGGTGCTCCAGAATATATAGTGGAAGAAGTTTTGGACTCACATCTTCGATGAAATAAATTGGATGCAATCGCCCAATTCTTTAAACATAATCCAAATGCTCTGTGTTGCATTGCTAGAATGGTGTATGAGGGGATGAATTTCTGGCCTTACCAAAATTTCACAGAGGGGACAGATACAATATTTTTTTGCCTGAAAGTTGAGGCATAAAAGGGGGGTAATGTTAGGAAACAGTCTCCTAACATGCCTATTATATAATAATATTTTATTTTTATTTTATTTTATTTTATTTTATTTTATTTTATTTCATCAAAATATGCTACCAAATGTCTATACATGCTTTATTTGTCAGCATGGGAATTTTCTATTTACATGCATCAATATGCATGTGCATGTATGCACGCGTCGGTAGCAACATAGTACAATATATGTAACATAGTATATAACCTTAAAATAAATGCTGGGTGACCTCAGTTGAGTTCTCTTAGGTATTTCATCCACAATTGTGGTGCAAAATGCCTTTTTCAGCCAACTAATCTATTTTTAACCCATTGCATCAAAATCATCAAACACCCCATCATGTGCACGGGCCCTGCCGCTTTCTTGTAGGAGAGCCTGCACAGTCCAGCTAGTAGAACAGTGGGTGTCGCCCTAACAATGGGATCATGCAATTGAGCTCATGCCAGGTGCCACACCTTCCTCTCAGAAGAACAATGACAACTTAACAAGTTCATCGATGAACACTTGACTTTGGGTCATATCCACCCTTCAAAGTTGCTCATGGCCTCCCCCTTCTTCTTTGTCAAGAAGAAGCATGAGTCCCTTTGACTGGTTCAAGACTATCGATGCCCCCATGACATCACAGTTTGGAATTGCTATCCACTACCCCTCATATCCAAACTCGTCAACCAACTCCACAGGGTGTGTTACTTCACCAGCTTGATGTCCATTGGGGTTACAACAATGTGCAGATAAAAAAAGGGGATGAGTGGAAGGCAGCTTTTTGCACAAACCATGGTCTTTTTGGACTGCTTGTCATGTTCTTTGATCTCACTAATAGTCCTGCCACCTTTCAGACCATGATGAATGACATCTTCCATGATCTCGTATTGGAAGGTGTTGTCTGTGTCTACCTCAACAACATTCTCATCTTCACTTGAGACCTTGATGAACATTATTGAATCACACACCTGGTACTGGAGCAACTTCAGCAGCACAAACTCTATCTTCATCACAACAAGTGTGAGTTTGAGAAGACATGAATCGAGTATTTGGGCTTAATTATCTCGGATGGACAGGTGGAGATGGACTCGGTCAAGGTTGCTGGCGTTACAACCTGGCCTATGCCCACAAACCAGGAAGAGGTGCAGTTTTTCCTGGGCTTCACCAATTCCTATCAGTGCTTTATTAGATTTCTCCCACTATGCATGCCCATTATTCGACCTCACTGGCAAGGAGGGATGGAGGTGGGAAAATGCACAGAAGGAGGCATTTAAGAAGCTCAAAGAGATGGTCACTTCTACTCCAATCCTTACCTTTGCTGATAACTCTTGTTTCTTCCATATAGAAGCTGACAGTTTGGACTTTGTGATGGGTGCAGTGTTTTCCCCACAGTCTCCTGAGGTCCAGAAGTGGCATCCCATTGCCTTCTACTCAAAGAGTCTCAGTGCTGTGGAATGCAATTATGAGATCCACGACAAGGAGATGCTGGCAATAATGCAGGCGTTGGAGGAGTGGCGACATTTCCTGGAGGGTGCTCAACACAAGGTTGAGATCTGGACAGACCACAAGAACCTCGAGTACTTCATGACCACCAAAAAACAAAAACTTAACCATTGCCAAGCCCGCTGATCCCTCTACCTTTCCAGGTTTGATTTCTCCCTGCATCATCACCTAGGCCACAGCATGGGGAAGACTGATACCCTTTCTCATCATCCACACCACAGGGATGGAAGCAATGAAAATCAAGGTATTGTGTTGTTGCAACCTGATCTGTTTACAGTCCATGCGCTAGACTGTGTCACCTTGGAGGGTGAGGAGTGCAGTATCCTATGTGGCATTCATCATGTGAACTGATTTGAATTTCATATATTTGAGTGTATGGGCAGATGTGGCAAGGTGAGGTGGTCAAGAATATGTATAATTTACACAGATACAATGAGATTTGAGTGAGCTATGGGCGAATTACTACACGAGAAAAAAACCGGCCGCGCCCTAAGTTCCGAGAAAGGCAGCAAAAAGGCAGTAATGTTGAACGCTAGTACAGCACATATAATATGATGTCTAAAAGCCCACCCATTTCAACATTGCTCATGCAGAATGCCAATTCCCCACTGCTACATAATACATTTAGTGGGCTCTGCCGCCGCGTCCTCGGCGTACCCGGTCATTCGTTGCCCGGGCCGGACAAAGGTAAAGTAGCTGAGCTGCATTGCTTGTTTGCCTCTGTGTCCAAGCTTCCACTAGTATGACCTCCAAGAACTACACACCCAAGTACGCAACCTCGTTCTTTCATGCAGCGTCCTTATTACTCAACCCCTCCCAGGTACATCAACGACTTCAGCAAAGCCCTTGCTGGCGAAGTCAGAATCCTCCTAGCAGAAGTCGGTCAACTCAGAGACGAACGGCGAGCCCTCCAATAGTCAGTCCAGTCCTCGATCTACAACTCCTGTGTTTTCTTCCTGATGTCCGATCAACCGCAAAAGTGAGATCGCAGAACTCATGAGCATGAAATCAAAGCATGGTGCAGGTGGATCGTACGACCCAAATTGGCATCCTAAAGTCTGTTTTCTTTTCTTCTTTCAAATCCTTTGTTCTTTGTAAGCGATTGACGACATTCTCATCTGTTCTCATTAGGCCATTGATCCCCCACCAGAAGCGCCTCCACCACCACCCGTAGAAGAACCACCCGTCCAAGCCAGACCTGCATGGCGAGTCGTTCATAAACGCGCGGAGAGGAGGGAGAGGGCTATAGCCAAGCTGCAGCAACCTCAATCCTCTACATCGGCTGCCCCCGCTGCTCCTCAAAGACCGGATCTGCCCGCGTGGGCTCAGTGGCGACGTGCGTAGATATACTGATATTCAACCACCCTTACCTTTCATCCTGGATTGTGTTTTAGCTAACCCTTTGCTCGCCCCTGCCCCCATGGCCTCCTCATCGGTTCACATACCTCCGTCTCCTCCGCCAAGATCAGGTCTCTTCGGTAAATCTCCTCTCTTCTGGCGAATGCTATTTATTTTATTCATACCCTACCTACCAGGGCCCCCGACACCACCGCCCAAGTAGACTAACGATCGAGTTCTTGGATTTTGTTATATCTCCTTCACATTCTGCTCTGCTCTGCTAATAAAGATGACCGGCATGAGATCTATGCGTCAAACGGAGAGACTTTTTAGATTTGGGAAATCCGTAACTGGAGATCTTGGGGTGAACTAGGTGTTGAGGAAGTTTTGAGAGGATTCGTCGTTGTGTATGATTAGGACTGTTCCTTCCTGTATGGTGCGTTACTTACATATTGAAATGGTTTTATGTTCACGCAAAACGTGTTGGGAGGGTCTTGGTAAAACATTCATATGCCACCTGGATCTCCGGAGATTGCCACATGGGTTGAGAAACGAAGCCGGTGCGAGTTGCGATTTCATTAATTTCTGTATCTACAATATGTACTGTAAGTATGATTGCGAGGTCGTAAGGAGAACAAAATTCCAAAAAAGGGTGCCATATATTACGCTGGCAGAATAAGATTTGTCGTATTGTTGACAGTTGTAAGGCCCGAAAATAAATCAACGAAATGCGTCGCGTAAGCACGTGATCGGATGAAATTGACCAGCTCAATGAATAGTGGGAGAATGAGGCCATGCCTAGACGGACCCCGATATAATAGGTGAAGGAGCGGACATGTTACTTGCAATTGTGCTCGAGGGCCACTGACTGCTCCGCATGGCATGTCCGAGAATAATGAGGCCTAGTTTAGCTGTACACAGCCACAATTCTGTTTGCATAAGGATGGGTGCCAGTCTGTTCCAGTGTCAGTGTTCTCTGTGGGCCAACCTGCATGCCATCATGGTACCACATTTGACCAGGTGTCTCAATGATGTAGGCAGTAAAGTGATTGGTACCATGATAGATTATGCCTCTAAGGTGGTAGGTTGTAGAATGGGCATGTTGTGCAGTGATGATAAGTGTAGGGTATAGCACAGGTGATTGAGCCATCCAAAGGCAAGTAGAGGCCAGTGAGTGAAAAGTAGTTGGATGCTGTTGCATCCATAACATTGTGAGGACACACATCGGGGTTGCTGATATTTACAAAACCATGCCCAACAAATTAGGCAATATATCATATTTCATATCAAAATCTGTGCAGGATGGTAACC
This sequence comes from Tricholoma bakamatsutake, assembly GCA_029959215.1. Classification (NCBI taxonomy): domain Eukaryota; kingdom Fungi; phylum Basidiomycota; class Agaricomycetes; order Agaricales; family Tricholomataceae; genus Tricholoma; species Tricholoma bakamatsutake. Next base: position 1,551,200 of record CP114860.1, read on the forward strand.
CAAGGCAGAAATATGTACCTCTGTTTGAGTTTGCTTTGAATGGGAGCTGGAACTACAGTGTGTTGAATTAAATCGGCATATGCACATCATATGATGTGTAGTCTCGGGCCATATGACCCTCTCCATATGGAATTGTTGGAGCAGACTACATACACTGCACAGAGGAAGAGACGACACGTTCCTTATAACCTACCTGGGGTTTAGATAGTCTTAGAGCTAGGGTTTAGCAGAGGTAAGAACACTGTATATCTTCTATAGTACAGGTTCTCCTTATATACATAATAGTAAGGATGTCACATGACTCGGGAATGTGTTTACCACATGTATGCGCAGTAAGCGCAGTAACATGTGTGTGCTGCATGCATGGCCTCATGTATGCAGCATGATTATCAGGATTTAATTTCAACAGGAATGCATATAGTCTTACATACATGTACACTTGCTACAATGAGCATATGACTGTTGTTCTATGCAGGCACTTGTTGTTCCATGCGGTTACTTGGCCTCATGGCCAGTACTTCACTCCTCTAAGCTCATGTGACCAGTAGGCTCTCTAGGTATATAGGTATGCTGTATTTCATCCTAGTAATGCCAGAGAGTTCTATGCCCTCTAACCCTAGCTACTAGCACACTAAGACAACAAGCAAGGTAAGTAGTAAGATCTGTGAGCACTTGGTAGGGCGACACCCACTGTTCTGCTAGCTGGACTGTGCGGGCTCTTCTACAAGAAGGCAGCGGGGCATGCGTGCATGATGGGGGGTTTGATGGTTTTGATGCGAGGGGCTAAAAATAGATTAGTTGGCTGAAATAGGCATTTCGCACCACAAATGTGGATGGAATACCTAAGAGAACTCAACTGAGGTCCCCTGGTATTTATTTTAAGGTTATATACATACTATGTTACATATCTATTACATATGCTATGACGATTTTTGTGGGAGTGATGGCGTGATGGGATCAGGGCTAAAAATAGGTGATGTGCTGCATAACATAGGCTACAGTCGTTTTGTGGGAATGATGGGACTGATGGTTGATGTGATTATCTAAAATTTGTCAGGGTTGGTCAGAAATGATGGCATTAGTCAGAGCTGACTAAAATTTGTCAGCTCTGACAAATACAACTGCGTTTGAAATGCGATCATCCCATATGTAATAGTACCGGTCAGTAACAAGTCAATACAACTGTGTAGTGAGGTCAGTAACAAGTCAATACAAATTTGTGATTTGTAACGAAGTCAGTAACATGACAATACAAATTTGTAATAACATGTCAATACAAATTTGTAACGAGGTCAGTAAAAAGTCTGAAGTCAGTAACAGGTCAATTCAAATTTAATGAAGTAATAACATGTCAATATAAATATGTAATGAGGTCAGTAACAAGTCAAATACCAAAAAGGGAGATTTGGGTGCATAAAATTTCAGTCGCGATATAGTGGACACCTACTTTCACGCCTCTTCTGGAACACACACAACATGACCAAACAGCTGACAATTCCTTATATGTGGAGAGAGAGTGCACGACAATCAGTTGAGTACCTCTCTTCACACAACATTTGGGGCTATAATAGTGACACTATTGCAATTGCTATCTATTATCAAATAGCAAAATTGGGATTGTCATTACATAAGTGTTGGAATTTGCTATTGAAACTTGAAAACAGTTGAATTACAGTGAGTGTTGTGACAACTGGCTTTTAAAGGAAGTTGTTGCTGACCTTACTTCAGCTGTGCTACATTGTTGGCTATTGAACAAAATTATTGTTGGGCTTTACCATTACTAAATATGTGAGTGGTGTTGGCATATGTTGCAATAATAATGGCTTATGAGACTATTTGCAGGAATCAAAGTAGACCTTCTACACCAGAAGTGGAAAGGGCTAGAATTAGAGATGCAGACCATCTGGAAAGATTGCAGATGACCAATCCTGATGAGAGGAGAAGCAGAGTCAGAGTGACTGCCCCTGCTGAGGGAATTGTTCCACTGAACTATGGAGCTGCATTGGCAGCTCAGATACCACAGGTGCAGATGCCTGCTAATTGGGATGCTCCAAGGCAGTTTGAATTGCCTGTTTTACCTCCTGCTCCTGTATTACATAGGAGAGGGGCTCCTGTGATGCCATCTGGACCTGTTTTGGCAAACCATGGAATAGGGGCAAATATAGCTTCTACTATACCACAGGTTCAACTGCCAGCAGGGTGGAATGCACCTTTGGCCAATTCTATTCCTGTAGTTCCACCTGCACCTCAGTTACAAACAAGAAAGGGGAGAGGGAGAGGGAGAGGGAGAGGGAGAGGGAGGGGACTGGGACCATTGCATAATATTTCAGGTGGTCAAGCAGATCCTGCACTCAATAATCTGCATAGGGGACATATTGCATTGAGGGAAAGAACTGCAGATTATGATGCACATGTTCAGGAGTTACAACAAGCTGAGGCAGCTAAGCAATATCAGCATCAGCAGGAAGTATTACAGAACATTGCAGAGGAAAGGAGAACTGCTGAGGCTGTTGCTGCCAGAGAGAGGATATTACAGCAGAAGGCTGAAGTGAGTAGGGAGCATAATCTACAACTGCAGCATGTGAATGCACAAAGACAAGCTGCTGAAGCTGAAACAGCTAGACAGTATAATTGGCAAATGCAGCAGCTGGCTGAACAGGAAAGGAACAGGCAGGCTGCTGAAGATAAAGCAGCCAATCAACAATTGCAGCAGCTGGCTGAACAGGAGTTGGAGAGGCAGGCAGCTGCCCAGCAAGCTGCTTTAGCTGCTGAGCCACGATATCATGACCCACCCAGACATATTAATATAGAGGCTGCATTGCAAGAACGTAACAGGTGCGATCAGGAATGGGCTCTCAGGATGCATCAGATGTGGAGAAACGAACAGCGTGCAGATAAGCAGGCACAGATGGATGAGGCTGAGGAGCTCCAACATCTATCCATTGCAGACAGAAACTTGCATCAACAAATGATGAGGTTGGACCAATTGGCTAACAATATGTCTGGTGATCGGATTGATCAATATCGAGCTCAAGTGGATGCACAGGTGGAACAAATTCAGATGGATAGGGAAATGGCTGCATTGTTGGCTGCTGAGTATGAAGAACAGAGGAATAATGAGATTGCTTTGAGGAGAGAAATGGAGAATGAGGAATCTGATGATGATGATGGGAGCCAGTCTTCTTTGCAATTTCCACCTTCTCCCCTGCCATCAGATTATTATGATGGATTTGGAAGGGTGACTGCTTTGCAATTTCCACCATCTCCTATGCCATCAGATTATTATGATGAGTTTGGCAGAGTGTCTCCTCTACAATTTCCATCTTCTCCTCCACAATCTTCATCACCACTGCTGCCTGACCCAATATTCCAAGTTCCATCATTGCCACCTTCTCCTATGCAATCTCCTTCACCGCTGCTGCCTGCTTCATTCTTGAATCCTCCAATGTTGCCAGCTTTGCCTCCACCTATGCCTGTACCTCTACCTCCACATCAACCTGCAAGGCCATTACCAGTCGGTCGTGCACCTTATCAGGAGCCAATTTCCAGACATTCACTTGGACCCATGAATGTGGAGTGTCCACACTGCCATGCCTTGCATTTTGACTGTAAAAAGCTGTCCAGGTCTACCCAAGCTGTACCAAAGTTTGGAAGTTGATGCTTGCAGGGACAAATTCATCTGCCATCCTTCCGACCTGCTCCTGCCACATTGTGAGATTTGATGTGTATGCTGGATTGAGGGATGCTGCCATGGGTGACCAGGATCAAAATATCAATCTAGAGAATCGTGGGAGTCGCATCATTCTTCCTTCAACCCATATAGGCAGTGAAAGGCATATGAATCAGCTTTTCCAGGATTCCATGGCCATTTGTTGCTTTTTTGGCAAGCCAGATCTCTTTCTCACCATGACTGCCAATCCACAGTGGCCAGAGATTCAGGAAGCTCTGTTGCAGGAGGAATCACCCAATCCACATTTTACCACAAATAGAAAAAAGCAGGAAGCCTATAACAGGCCAGACATTGTTGCACGTGTCTTTGAACAGAGAAAGAATGCATTGCTCAAGGATATCAAGGATGGTGTTTTGGGTAAAGTAGTGGCACACATCCATACCATCGAGTTTCAAAAGAGAGGCCTTCCACATATGCACCTCCTTATATTTCTCGATCCAGCCGACAAAATCTGTGATGCCCATGATGTTGATTCCATTGTATCAGCACAGATTCCTGATCCTGTCACACAGCCAATGCTCTATCACACTATAACTACCTGCATGCTTCATGGTCCTTGCGGTCATGACAAACCCAAGGCTTCATGCATGGTTGACAACAAGTGCAGCAAGAGATATCCCAAGGAGTTCAGAGAACAAACCTCTTTTACTGTAAACAATTATCCTGATTATGCCAGACCCAACAATGGTAGAACAGTGAGAAAGCATAATTATGTCTATGATAACAGACATGTGGTGCCACACAATCCTTATTTGGCTGCAAAGTAAGGAACATTTATCTGACATCATGTTTATTGGTTAACAATTTGGTTCATTTGTCAGATACAACTGTCACATCAATGTTGAGATCTGTTCTTCAATTGAGGCTGTCAAGTACATCCACAAGTACATATACAAAGGCCATGACAGAACCATGATTGAGATTCTTGACCAAGACAGAGACGAGGTCAAGGAGTATCTGGATGCACGTTACATTGGATCTGTGGAAAGCTGCTGGCACATAAATAAATTTGGAATGCACTCAGAGTCTCCTCATGTTTATCGTCTGCCCGTCCATCTGGAGGACCAGCAAACAGTCTACTGCAATGCAGATGACAGCATTGATGAGGTTTTGGAATGGCCTGCTACCAAGACCACACGTCTCACTGCTTGGTTTGAAGCCAACAGAAGATATGATGCAGCACGTACTGTCACCTACCAGAACTTTCCTCAAACATGGGTCTACAATGCAACCAAGAAGCAGTGGAACCCAAGAAGGTGTGGCAAGCCTGCTATTGGCAGAATGTACTTTGCTTCTCCTGCCCAAGGGGAAAGGTTCTACCTCAGGCTGCTTCTTACTGTTGTCACAGGGGCAACATCATTCCAGCACTTGCGCACTATCAATGGTGTCATCCATAATACATTCAAGCAGGCCTGTGTTGCATTGGGTCTTTTGCAGGATGACCAGGAATGGGTCCAGTGTCTTACAGAGGCAACCCAGATGCAGCTTGGTTCCTCTCTCAGATTGCTCTTTGCCACCATTCTTCTTCATTGCAATCCAACATTACCTGACATCCTGTGGAACCAGTTCAAACATCACATTTGTGATGACCTCAGAGTCAAGCTTCTTTCCATCTATCCAGATACAGACTTTACAGATGATCAGGTGTACATGTATGGCTTGCATCTCATCAATCAGATTCTTATCAGATCTGGCAAACAACTTTCTGATTATCCAGAGATGCCCACCATTGAAGGAAACTGGCATATTGATGTTCCTGCCAATAGGCTTTTGCAGGAACAAAGGGATTACAATGTTGAAGAGTTGGCCATCACTGTCGCTCACAATCTTCAGCTTTTTAATCATAGGCAGAGACAGATTTTTGATGCTGCAATGGATTCTGTCAACAATAACAAGGGAAAGCTCATGTTCTTGCATAGTGCTGGAGGTTGTGGAAAGACCTTTGTCTGCAACACCATCGCAGCTGCTGTTCGTGCTCAAGAAAAAATTGCTCTCTGTGTGGCATCATCCGGAATCGCTGCATTGCTTCTAGAAGGTGGTCGCACAGCACATTCCATGTTCAAAATCCCAATCGAAATCGATGAGGCCTCTACTTGCAGAATACTTCGAGGTTCAGATCTGCACCAGGTCCTTGATCAAACTTCTATCATCATTTGGGATGAAGTTCCTATGCAGCACAAATATGCCACAGATGCAGTAGACCGCACTTTGCGTGATCTTAAGAAGAAGAATGTTCCATTTGGTGGAATCACTGTTTTGTTTGGAGGTGACTTTAGACAGACCCTACCTGTCATTCCTAGGGGCACTAGAGAACAGATCATAGCTTCATCCATCAAAAGGAGCACTCTCTGGCAACGCATTACTGTCTATCACTTGACCGAGAATATGCGACTTGACAGAACTCCAGAGAACACTGCACATGCTGCCTGGCTCTTGCACATCGGTGCAGGCACAACAGTGGATGCTGCAGACACTATACAGATTCCACAGAACATGCTCTCCCATGGAAATACCATGGATCACCTTATCAACTCTACATATCCAGGCATAGAGCAGGGGAACAAGCCAGCTCAGTACTATCTGGATAGGACCATTCTCTCCTGCACAAATGACAATGTCGATGTCATCAACTCTCTTCTCCTTGCCAGATTTCCTGGACCAGAGCATGTCTTTAACAGTGCTGATACAGTTTCATTCAGAGAGCAGGAGCTTAACAACTACCAGCCATATCCTGCAGAGTATCTAAACTCTATCAAAGCAAGTGGCCTTCCTCTCTCCAGGCTGGCACTTAAGATAGGCTGTCCTCTCATGCTTTTACGCAATCTGGATGTCACCATGGGTCTTTGCAATGGAACTCGACTTATCCTTCTTGAAGCCAGACCACGTGTATTGAAGTGCAGGATCATCAGTGGAGATGCACAGTTTGCAGGAAATATCGTTTTCATTCCTCGGATCACATTGGAGCCTTCAGCAGAGACCTTGCCATTACCACTTCATCGACATCAATTTCCAGTTCGCTTGGCATTTGCCATGACTATCAACAAGTCACAAGGCCAATCAGTATCCCATGTTGGCTTGGACTTGCAGACACCAGTGTTCTCACATGGGCAGCTATATGTGGCACTATCAAGGTGTACATCTGGAGAAAGGATCAAGGTGCTGTTGAATGAAAACAATGGAAATAACAGAACTGCCAATGTGGTATACAAGGAAGTGTTGAATGGAGTTGTTTAGCAAAGGTGAGTAACTTGAAAGATTATTTACAGGAATTGAAAACTAATATAGATATCAAGATAGACTTGGATGTAGATTTAGATTTAGATTTAGATTTATAATTAGATTTGGATTGTACTTGGATTGAATCAAATGGTTGAAAAATTTATTGTGAGAAGACTTTAGGGCAGGTTACTAAACCTTGGTGTGTATTCAATAACAAGTCAATAAAAGTTTGTAATAATGTCAATAACAGGTCAATACAAGTTTCTAATGATGTCAATAACAAGTCAATACAAGTTTGTAATAATGTCGATAACACCTTAATACAAGTCAGTAACAAGTTAATATGGGTTTGTAATAAAGTCAATAACAAGTCAATAACAAGTCAATACAAATTTGTAATAAAGTCAATAACAAGTCAAGAAAAGTTTGTAATGATGTCAGTAACAAGTTTGTAGTAAATCAAGGTAGACTTGAGTAACTGTAGTGGGATTAAGCATTGTGTTACATATACGCGAGCTGGCCCATGCCGGTGTCAGGCTGAGTGAGCAAAGCGAGCGAATGCCATGACAAAGGCATGGGTCATAAGCTCGTATTGTACTATGTTGCTACCGACGTGTGTGTACATGCACATACATATTGATGCATGTAAATAGAAAATTCCCACACTGACAAAGAAGGTGTTTATAGGCATTTGGTAGCGTATTTTGGTGAGATAAAATAAAATAAAATGAAATAAAATAAAACTAAAAAATAATTATATAATAGGCATGTTAGGAGACTGTTTCCTAACATTACCCCCCTTTTATGCCTCGACTTCCAGGCAAGAAAATATTGTATCTGTCCCCTCTGTGAAATTCTGGTAAGGCCAGAAATTCATCCCCTCATACACCATTCTAGCAATATGACGCGGAGCATTTGGATTACATTTAAAGAATTGGGCGATTGCATTATGCGCTCGCTTACAATTCTCTTTGGGTTCCCATGAGTCATTTTCATCGGTGTAGTTCTTCCACTTGATTAAGAACTCCAATTTATTTCATCGAAGACGTGAGTCCAAAACTGTTATGGTCAATACTCCTAAATCAAAAGTAGGTCGACACTTGTAAGTGATGACGTTCAACAGTGGTTCGGATCGCCGAAGCTCGTGAGCAACGGTTTGAGCAAGAGACTTAGATCGCACCGGTTAGGAGTGTAGAAAAGACTAGGTCAAGCTGAGTTGACCAGTCCTGCATTCATAGTTTAAATAGTACAAGCACGGGTCGTAGATACGAGTCATGCCAAGAGAACAATAAAGACAATAAGGATGAAAGGACAATAGAAAAAGGGGTGTCTGCAGTACGCTACAATAAAGTGAGAGTGTAGGGATGTAAATCAAGGGCGCGTGTTGGACAAGACAAAAGAGAAGAGACAATAACGTGAGATGCACGTCGGCAGAACAATAGGAACAAAAGAAAATTGAATCCCCGTGCCTCTTTGTAACACTAGCTCCTCCCCAAGGTTTCGAGTTCCATCCGAAACTAAGCCCTCATTGTCCGCATCAGGTCAAAAGACGGCGCATCGCTGGTTGTCGCGGAGAACATGGAGAAGGACGTAGGGGTCGGGGTGTCGTGGGTGTAAACCCGAGTTGGCAGTTCAATGTTTTCTTCTCCGGCGAAGCGCACTGAGGTGCCGGTGACGAAAGTAGTGAGTCATGGGAGGTGAGGGGCGGAGACGATTTTGAACAGAATGAGCATATAGCAGAGTAGCATAATAAAAATGGACGCACCAAAGATGGCGCTGAGAGCGACGACGACATAGAGGTTGTAGGTCATTGTGGTTGGCTTCAGGTGGTGCGATGACATGGCGGAACGTCACGTGTCGGGTTACTTGGGCAGAAGAGCACGGAGTGCTCGGGTCGCCATCGTCGACAGTGCGGACACTGGTATTCAGGGCAGTGTGACGAAAAGTGCCCTATCTGAGCGCAGGTGAAGCAGACTGAATTCCTCATCCATGCTGGTGCGGGTGTGTGCTCGGGGGCGGCGGTCTGGGTGGGGTAAGGTGTGGGGGCTCGTCTTGGTGGAGATTGCGAGACGTATGGTGGGAGTGGAGGGTGTGGGGATGTTGTCAGCGGCATCTCTTCGTCTTCCTCGTCACTAAGTGGTTCTATTATGAAAATTCGTTGCGGTGTGGGGACCCACTCTCTGGGTCCGTATCGGAGCGCCTGCTCGTCTAGGCTCCTCATGAGCGGGAGCAGGTCGAGATATAAGCTTCTTCTGTTAGTCATTGGAATACTCGCTGGAGGTGAGAGATGGCTCTGTATGTCTCGAAAAGATTCTGTGTAGTGCTGTGGAGGAGGGCGCAGTCTTGGGTTATGGACAGTAGTCTTTCTTCGTTTCGGATGTTGTCCGTGTCTCGGATGAAGCTGAGGATGAGTTCGAAAGTCCTGATGGGGTCAGGGTCAGGTGTAACATTCATGAAAAAGTGGAGAGGGTGGCTCATATTTAGGAGAGGTTGTGGGTAGATCTGTATTCACCTAATATTTCAGCAGCGTTCTTTAAGTGAGCTGCTGGCTCCCAGGTGTTCTCTGCCGTGCCGTATCCTTTCCACTTTACCAAGAATCGAATTCTTTTGCCTGTCCCCCTATGTGCCAAAATAGCTTCAACCTCGTGTTCAAGTTCTCCTTCGATCAGATCGGGTGGTGGAGGAAGGAAGTTTGGTCTGTGAGTTTCATTCTCCCTGAAGCGTGAGAGAAGTGAAGCGTAAAATACGGGGTGAATTTTCCACTGAGGGGGGAGTTTCAGTTCATAGGCATGGGACGAGATTACCCGTGTGATGGGGAAGGGTCCCTCGTGTCTGGGGGCGAGCTTTTTGGTTGGGTATCCTAGCTTCAAATTCTTGGAGTCGAGCCAGACCTTTTCCCCCACTGTGAATGGACGGAATCCTCGTCCATTTCGCCTGATCATCACTTGTCGGGAGAGTTCGTGAGCCGCCAGGGCTTCCCGCTGTATATTTCCCAGTTCGGCTATCCGCTGTTCGGTGGCCGGCACATTAGTTTTTTGATAAGTCATGGGGATAGCCCTAGGGTGTGCTCCCATCATTATGTAAAACAGGGTGTTTTTAATAGCCGAATGATGTTTCTGGTTGTGTGTGAATTCGGCGGTGGTGAGGTGGCTTTTCCACTGCAAAGGTTTGTTCGCACAGAAGATTCGGAGGTAGATTTCAAGTTCTTGATTTACCCTCTCAGTTTCCCCATCGGTCTGTGGGTGGTAAGCCGTGCTCATTGCTAGCCTTATTCCCAGGAGTCTCCCTAGTTCTTGAAAGGCGTTTGAGGTGAAGCGCGGGTCTCAGTCAGATATAATCTTATCTGGGAGGCCAAATCTTCTGAACACGTTGTGCAGATAGAGATCGGCCGCCCCTAGTGCGTCGACGCTTTTGTTACAGGGGATGAAAATTACCCCCTTAGTAAGGCCATGGTCTACCATGACCATGATAGTGTCAGATCCGTCGCTTATCGGGAGATCAGTGATGAAGTCCATAGTCACTAGCACGAATGGCTGAGTGGCGCTAGATTTGATTGGAGATAATCCCGGTGTTGTCGGGTGTGTATTCACCTTCATCTGTTGACAGGTGGCGCAGCCATCGACATAATTCCGAACGAAAATGGTCATCCCTGGCCACCAGTAGTCCCTTCATACTAGTTCTAGGGTTTGAAATCAGCCGGGATGTCCTGTAAGTATGTTATCATGGTACTTTTCCATGATTTTCCTTCTTAATTCTTTGTCATCTGGGACATGGCATCGATCTTTAAAAAAGACCGTCCCATCATCTTCCATTTTCCAGTCTTCTACCGCCGACTTGATCGGTGGCATTCCTCCTTCCTTGATGGCTCTTACTATCTCCTTTAGTAAGTCATCTCTCATCATGCTTTCTGCTAGTACTTCTTTCAGCTCGGTGTCAATTGTCCGTGTGAAGATCTCGTCCTTCAGTAAGGTGATATCATCATTATCATTGTCAATATTGGGTATGTGATCTCCTCTCCATGATAGGGCATCTGATTGGATCATCATCTTCCCCGGGACGTGTACCAATTGTAGGTTGAATTGTGACAGGAAGAGGCTCCACCTAGCCTGTTGCCGATTCAATTTCCGCGCAGTCCTGAAGTACATCAGATTCTTGTGATCCGATAGGATCGTTGTTGCGTGTTCGGATCCCTGGAGATAGTGTCTCCAGGTTTCCAGTGCTCGTATTATTCCTAACAGCTCCCGATCGTAGATTTCATAGTTTCGTTCGGTTGCTGTCAGGGAGTGGGAGATATACCCGCAAGGGTGCCAGTCTCTGTTGGTATCAGTTTGTTTCAAGATGGCGCCTGTCGCGTACTTTGAGGCGTCGCTTTCGATTACAAATGGTTTCTCTGCATCGGGCATCAGCAATACTGGTGCCTCAGAGAATTTCTTCTTTAGGGAGTTGAATGCCCCTTGGCACTCGTCTGTCCAGCTAAAGGGTTGGTCTTTTCTCGTTAGGTCGTTGAGTGGCTTAGTAATTGCGGCAAAGTTGCCGATGAATCTCCTGTAAAAGTTCCCGAAGCCCAGAAACGATCTAACCCCCTTTACGTTGGTTGGGGCTGGCCAATCCCTTATTCCGCTTAACTTAGTGGGGTCCATGGCTAGCTGGTTGGGTTGCAGGATTAAACCGAGAAACTCGACTTCCTGTACATCAAATCTAGATTTTTTCAGGTTTCAGGTACAGGTCGTTCTCCCTAAGCCTTGCCAGGACTCTTTTCGTTCTCTCCTCGTGTTCTTTCTTGTCTTTGGAGAAGATGAGAATGTCATCCATGTAAATTACTAGCCACCCCTCATTCAGCATGTCTCGGAAGATGTCGTTCATCATCACTTGGAAAGTTGCTGGGGAATTGCAGAGGCTGAAAAACATGACCTTGGGCTCGAATAGCCCCTTGTTGGTTTTGAAGGCTGCCTTCCACTCGTCTCCCTTCTTTATTAGGACATTGTGGTACCCCCATCTGATGTCTAATTTGGTGAACCATTTCGCCCCTTTCAGCTTATTGAGTAGATCGCCGATTAATGGAAGTGGGTACGAGTTTTTGATGGTTCCTTCATTTAGATACCAGTAGTCTTGGCATGGTCTGAGTGCGTCGGAGTCCTTTTTCGCCACGAAGAAAAATGGCGATGCCATAGGGGACTTGGATGGAGTAATGTACCCTTTCCTCAGGTTGTCATTGATGAACTCGTCCAACTTCTTCTGTTCTGCTGGGGTGATAGGGTAGACCTTGCAGTCTTTCGGGATGAAGTCCGGTTTAAGCTCGATTGCGTGATCCCATGGTCTCGATTCGGGAAATCTTTCCGATGCTGCTTTTTCGAACATGCTTCGATACTCCTTATATTTATCGGGGAGGAGGTCATTGAGCGATAGTTTCTCCTTGACGTCTTCCTTCTCGTGAGCAAGCCTCTGTGAGACGGAGGTCTTTGCTCGGATGTGAGTAGTGTGGGAGTATGTGAATCTGCTGGTTAATCGAGATCAAGTGATGCGAGAGATGTGCCTAAGTCTTTGGTAATCCGGGGGGATGTAATCATGTTTGATCGTGAGGGGGGATTCCTCGGTTCTGAATACCCTGATCATTGGTTCCCCTTGGATGTAGGCAAATAGTGCGTCCATTCCATCGTTGGTGCTTTCAGCATTGGGTGATAAGCCGTCATCGGGGTTGTCCGGTGTAGAGATCTGTGGATTGATCTCGGGGTGGGTGTCCATTGCCGTGTCCGTTGCCTGGTGTGATCCGTTTCTGTTAAGTTCGTCCACGGTGCAAAGCCCTCTTGCGAGATGAACCGCCCTGAGCCTACTCTTCACGTGCTCGGTGGCGGCGAGGTGGGTTTCCCTGAAGGTCTCCCCAGCACTCCTTATAGGTAGCCTCCCGAGAGTCAGACTCAACGTTACTCTCAGTGCGAGCGGACCCTTGTCATCTATAGTAAGGCTTTGCTTACTGATTGTGGTCTGTGTCCGTTCGATCATGGTCCGGATCTTCCTCATAAGGGACCTTTCAGTCTGCCTATCTGTGAGAGTTCCCTTTTCCCAATTGATGGCAGGGTTGCGCTTCTGGAGCCACGTGTACCCCAAGATCATCATCTCCTTTCCTAGCCCCATTATCAGCATCATGATCTCTTCCTCTTTTCCCCCGATCTTGGTGTTAACACGGACATAGTGTGAGATCGTCCCATTCTTGTTTAGGGTCCTGTCGACGTTTTTGGCGAGGATTTTCCGGGCGAGTGGGAGTTTTTTCAATCCGAGTTTTTGGACGACTCGGTGGTCGATAAAAGTTTCGCCCACCCCTGAGTCGATCAGGGTGGGGATTTCGGCTTTTCCATTGTCTAGCAAGCAGTGAACAGGGACGCGCATAGATTGGTTGCTTACATCCGCTACGAGTACACTTGAGACAACGATTCTGGCGGGCTCTGTTGCCGATGCAGGCTGCCATTTTAAAAACCCTCTTCTACCATAAGATCAAGCACTTCTTCCTTCTGCTTTTCCTCCAGTTCATTGATAAGGGTTCAAATCTTCATATAGTGATCGCGGGAGGTCTTCTTCGTCTCCTTCTTTTCTTCTTTAGTGGGAGGTTCTTTCCCTCCTCTGTGTTCGTTCGCCCTGTGCCCTGTTTTGTGGCAAATAAAACATCTCCCTTCTTTCATATGCTTCACCCTCTCTGCGTAGGAGAGGCGCGTCGTGTCAATTTCCATGGCATTTGGATCTTTGGAGGAGCTGCTCGCTCCCCCTCCTCCTACCTTGCTGTAGGTTCTCTCTTTAATCACTTTCGCTCTCCTCAAATGCCCCTCGGCCCTTGCTGCGTGAGTATACCATCCTTCGATGGTGTCGGGCAGGTTCTCCATTCCAAATACCTTGTCCAGGACTCGATTGTTGAGTCCATCTACAAAGTATTCAATGAGCGCTGTGTCTTCTTTAATCTTCGTTCGATAAGCCAGTGTCTTGAACTGGGCTATGTATTCATCTACCCCCTTTGCTCCCTGAGAGAGCGCATGGAGTTGGGTGTGTGCATTCCCTGCGTCATTGATTGGCGAGAAGGCTGCACATACTTTCGCTATGAATTCTTGGAACGTGTCCCAGGGCTTCGATTCTATATATCTTTCTTCTAAGTAGGCTTGTTTCCAAGGCCCAGCCATCCCTCCGTTCATATAGGAGAGCATGAATAGGATCTTGTAGCGGTCATCAGGAAATGCAGTAGAATTGGCATCAACATATGCTCCACACTCCAAGAGAAAGAGCATCGTCTTTGCTCGGTCTCCGGAGTAATCAGTCGGTGCCCTCATCTTTATTTCGGCAGGTCACGGGTTAAGAGTGTTGGGTGCAGTGGGAGCAGTGGGAGTGGATGGAGCCGCCATGCTTCTTCGTCAGGTGGGGTAGGGTCGGGTGGTTCTCGTAAGAATGGTGTCGAAGTGGTGGGTGCTGCCTGGACTGAGGTTAGTCGGCAGAGTTTAGAACAGCTTGACCTTTTGTTATGGTCAATACTCCTAAATCAAAAGTAGGTCGACACTTGTAAGTGACGACGTTCAACAGTGGTTCGGATCGCCGAAGCTCGTGAGCAACGGTTTGAGCAAGAGACTTAGATCGCACCGGTTAGGAGTGTAGAAAAGACTAGGTCAAGCTGAGTTGACCAGTCCTGCATTCATAGTTTAAATAGTACAAGCACGGGTCGTAGATACGAGTCGTGCCAAGAGAACAATAAAGACAATAAGGATGAAAGGACAATAGAAAAAGGGGCATCCGCAGTACACTACAATAAGGTGAGAGTGTAGGGATGTAAATCAAGGGCGCGTGTTGGACAAGACAAAAGGGAAGAGACAATAACGTGAGACACACGTTGGCAGAACAATAGGAACAAAAGAAAATTGAATCCCCGTGCCTCTTCATAACAAAAACCTCTTCCACTATATATTCTGGAGCACCTTCTACCATTATTTGAGGCTGTGGAGTAGTTTGTTGACCAGGAATAGTAGGTGGGCAGTAAGGGCATAAGCAGGAAATGTTAATTTCAGGATCAATTTTGAATGATTGAGGTAATTTTAACACTACCACATTGGGTGGAAATTGGATATGGGCCAACTTGCTTCTCCATAAGCTTTCTTGAAGGCCATGGAATATTTAGATCCTTGGTACTTAGCTATACCAAGTCACCAACTTTGTACTCTGGAGCAACAGCTTGAGTACGATGATAGGTCCACTACACACTTTAAGGTCTGGAGAACAGTTTCACTCTTATCGAGACATTACGACAGACATTCCGAATCACTACGAATGCCACAAAATCGACGTCAAATCTATTTTGCACTATTTCGAACACTTTTGCGACACTTCGAATGATTTCGAACAACTTCACGACACTTCGAACGATTTCTAACAACTTCGCGACACTTCGAGCGACTTCGCAGAATTTCGAACAACATCGGCCGCCATATAGCTGTGTTAAAATACTTTTGATACACGCTGCACATCCGGAACAAACTATTCCGTTGCATATCAAGCACTACCGGACACGAGAGACGACAAGAGATTTAGGATGCGATAATAGCGTTTTTTATGTTTCGATGATATATTACAGTGAAAGATAAGTACTCTTACCATATGGGGACACGTATGTTTCAATTATTTATCATTTCTCATCTATTTTTGATCTACAAAGCCCTCATTGTATGATATATTGCCACATGTTTTACACATGTTTTACTTCCCTTTTCAGTACTATCTCTTCAAAAATGTATATAAACTTGTACTAGTTACTTAGAACAGGGAGCACAAGTTACCCTCACAGTTATTGTCTGACTTAAGAGCCATTCTCTTGAGTCTTAGGTCGTGTCGTATCTCTAAGTTCTGTGAAATATCGCGAACTTCTTCTAAAAACTATCGTATTCGCTCTCTGTTTTATTGCCCATCACCTATCGCTATCCAACAAACATTTCACATTCATTAAACTCACCTTTCGATACACCTCGAACCCCTCCGAACTTATTTGAACTATTTCGCGCATCTTCGAACTATTTCGCACATCTTCGAACTTATTCGAACCACTTCGCATGCCTTTGAACCTTTTTCGGACTCTTTCAGGCATATTCATACACCTATAAAGACTATTTGCACCATCCCTTATTATTTCGCATCGCTAAACACATCGTTTTGGTCTCAGCGGTGATATTTAGTACCACCTCGCACCCTTCCTCTGGCCTGTGTTATACTACAAAAGGCTTTTAACAGGTTTTTGCTAGGTTCCCAGGTCGAGTATCATCAACGATCCACATGTCACATCATGTCATCATGTGCTTTCATCAATGCCGCCTCTGCTTCCTCCTGTGCCTTTTGCATTTTTGATACAAAATCCTCCACTGACTGTAGCTTGACTTCTCTTCGAGGTTCTACTCCCATTCTGGGATGATACCCATAATTAGTGAAGAAGGGTGACATGCGAGTAGCTGAATGGAATTTATTATTGTGAGAAAATTTGGCAATTTCCAACCATTCAGGCCAGTCAGTTTGTTGGTGATTGACAAACATGCATAGGTACTGCTCCAACTCCTGATTCATTCTCTCTGTCTGCCCATCAGTTTGTGGGTGATATGTTGTATATAACTTGGTTTGAATCCCCAATATGTTATTTAACTCTCGCATAAATACAGAAGCAAATTGTGATCCACGATCAGAGATAACCATATCAGGTAATCCATGTAACCGCCATACCTGATTTAGATAGAGGCACGCCAAGCCCAATGATGAGGTTTCTGCAGTAGTAGGAATAATATGGACTTCCTTTGTGAAGCAGTCGCATACTACAAATATTGCATTGTATCCCTGAGCTTCAGATAATCCTGTGATAAAGTCCACAGATAGATCTCACCATGGCACTTTAGGTATAGGGTTCAGCATTAATTTCCCTGCAGGCTTTTGTGGAAATTTCTGCCCCCTCATGCATGTATCACATCCATCCACATACCGCAACACATACTTTGAAATTCTAGGCCACCAATAATTTCTCATCACCAACTCCAACGTCTTCCACCTTCCTGGATGTCCAGTAGCTGGCATATTATGATGTAACCATACAATCTCCCTTCATAAATCTTGATCCTTTGGAACATATACCTTTCCTCTGAACAACACTAACCCTTGTTCTTCAACCCATTCATCTCCTTTAATATTACCTTTCTTCTCTCCCCTCAGGATTTTCACAGCTTACACTACGTCATCATCCATCTCTGAACATTGTCTTATTTTAGACAACATTTCCATCTCTGAGCTGTCCACCAATAGATGCCCTTAATGCATAGTGTAAATATGAAAGTATTTAGGTTTGAGTAGGGTAATATTTTTATTGTCCTCCTCCACTCCCCTTTTATGATCTGTATGTCTGGATAATGTATCTGCTTTCCTCATCAAGCTTCCCACTGTGTGGATTAAGTGAAAATAAAAACATGATAGGAATAATGCCCAATGTGCTTGTCGATGGTTGAGCTTTTTAGCAGACATGAAGTACTGCAGATTTTGATGATCTGTCCAGATTTCGATCTGATGCGTACATCCCTCCAAATAATGTCTCCATGCTTCCAATGCTCATATTATTCCCAACATCTCTTTATCATGCACATCATAATTTCTCTCCACATCATTCAACCCTTGAGACAAATACACAAAAGGATGCCATTTGTCATCTTCACATAACATTGATAATACTGCTCCAGTAGCAAAGTCTGATGCATCTGATTCCACTCATAAGGGATGCATGAAATCTACTGGGGCTAATATTGGCTCCTTCACAAACTTCCTCTTTAACTCCTCAAATGCTGTCTGCTGCTGTTCTCCCCATCTCCACACTACACCCTTTTATGTAAGGTTGTGTAATGGTGCAGCAATTTTGGAAAAATTATGAACAAAGTGACAATAAAAATTGGTGAGTCCCAAGAAAGCCTGAACTTCCTTGATATTTGCCTGTACCATGATAGGATCCATCTTGATTCCATCAAGACCAATCTTTAATCCCAAGAACTCAATCTTGCTCGCCCCAAATACACATTTCTCTGGTTTAACAAATAAATCATTCTCTGCTAATCTTTTTAACACCTCCTGCACTATCACCTCATGATTTTATTTATCCTCTGTGAATATCAAAATGTCATCAATAAATATTATTACCATGCTCTTGTCTATCACGTCCTTGAAAATGTCGTTCATCATATTTTGAAAGGTTGGGGGACTATTGGTCATCCCAAAAAACATGACAAGCAGCTCAAAGGATCCTCGATGTGTGGCAAATGCTGCCTTCCACTCATCTCCTTTCTTTATTCATACATTGTTGTACCCCCAGCATAATCCAATTTTGTAAAGACCTTGGCCTTTCCCACCTTGTCAATTATCTCTGAGATCAACAGCAAAGGGTACGCATTCTTCACTGTCCACTCATTCAAATACCTATAGTCTGTACACATCCTCTTCCTCTGATCTTTTTTTGGTACAAAGAATACTGGTGATGTCTGCAGTAATTTCGAAGGTCATATGTATCCCTTGCACAATTGTTCATTAAGGAATGCATCTACTTCTTCTTGTTCCTTCGGAGATAATGGGTAAACTTTTGACTTCTTCGGCACAAATCCTGGCTTCATCTCAATAGCATGATCCCATGGCTTTTGCACTGGCATCCACTCTGATTCCTTCTTCTGAAAAACTGACAAATATTTATGGTAGGCTTTCAGCACCCAGTCCTCCACTGACTTCTCCACTTTCACAGCATTTTTATCCCATGACTGCCCTCCATGAATTTCCCTGAAGGTTTGCTTCTGTCCTTCCTTACAGGTCATGATTGGAACTTCCCCATTTGGCATATCCTCATCTTCCACTTCTTCCATCGTAACAGAATACTTCCTCTGATGTTCTTTCTCTTTCTTTTCCTTCTTCTCCTTTTTTACTTTCCTCCCATATACATTACATTCTTTAGGATAATGAGTCATGTGTACCTTCCCAGTTTTTCAATCAATTTCTGGGTTATGCTTTCATAACCATGGACATCCAATTATCAGATTGGTTTTCCAAGGTCGCACACCTCAAATATGGCTCGTTCCTAATGATCCTGATACTTCAGTATCATCATCACCTCCTCCTTAATAGTTCCTCTATGATTGATCATACCGTCAATATTGTACACCATTATAGGTTGCGGCAGTTTACGCATGCGAATACCATTTCCAGTAATTAAGGATGGATTAATGAATAATCCAGTGGCACCACTGTCAAGCAATGCCTCCACCTTAATTGCTGCATGCATGTCCACTATCTTCAATCCTACTGTCAAGCTGATTTTGGGTTCTATCCACACAGAGTGAATAAAGAATTTAGAGGTCTTCAGAAATAAGGCTGGGCATTTTTCTTTATCGCATAAGTAGTGATGGTCATACTCCTCAATTCCTCTTTCAGGTTCACTCTGGGTTTCCTTGGATACTAATACATTATATTGATTCTGGGTCACCAATGGGAAAACCTTTACTGGGACTCTTCCACAAAATTCTTCTGCTTATCTTCCTCCAACTTCACCTCCTCGATTGTCGCTTCCCTAATCTTCCTTTTCTGCCTACAATTCCTAGCAATATGCCTTAATTGACCACAATTAAAACATTTAAGTGGAGCTCCTCTCCCTACTTGATCAACATCCATTGCATCTGCCAATGCTGCTAACTCCTTAATGATAGGTGTCACTGCCATGGCCAGTGGCTGTGCACTCGGAGTTTGTACCTGAGCCATCCTGGTTTTCTCGGACTTTCCTTCTGATGACTTTCCAAATCTGGCACTCCCATACATCAATTTTGACTCTGCCTGTTCCTGTTGATATTGCCAATCAAGATGCATTGCCCAATTATACCACTCGTCCAACCTCTTCAGCATAGAAGGTAGTTGATAGATAGATTTGAATAATGAGGGATTTAATCCTGCCTTCAAAAATTCTACCAATGCAGCTTCTCCCATATCTGTCTGTGATGCTTCTGCCTTGAACTGTGAAATATATTTGTCTGCTGTCAGAGAACCTTGGCGCATGGTTTTTAATTTTGCATTAGCTGTTGCCCTTGGATTAGGGTCTCCAAACTGTGCCTCCAGTCTCTCCAAAAATTCTCTGAAGGTTGCAAATGGTTTATATCCTGTGGCAATTTGATTAATGGCTTCGTTTCTCCAGAACTGTGCTTTCCCTCCCTGGATGTATGAGAGAGCAAACATAATCCTAGACTCGGTCATACGAAATTTGGGCTTTCTCCCATGAATATAGAGCTAATGAAGGATTTTGTGTTCTCCATGGTACCATCAAATATTTGTGGGGGCATGTATTTAGGTAAACACATTTTTCTACTCTCAGATCTTTCTTCTGCATGCACATCCTCCTGAGACATCCACTCCACCATCTCCTCCATCTCATCATTTTTATCTTCTACTGTCTCTGCTTTTATTTCTGCTTCTTGGGCTGGGATGCTGCTAATACTGACACTAATTGGGACATTTGTGCTGTAAGAGCATCAATTTTGGCTTCTAGAGCTGGCATGGGAACAGGATTGTGACCAGGGTTCAAAGTTGATTGTTCTCTCATAATGACATAAGCTGTGATGAGTCACTTCTTCGGCTGAGTCAAGATTTGGCTTCAGAATTTTTTCGCAAAATTTCGAGTCACGTGATCCAGCAATTCAGGGACCAAACACAGCAAAACATGTGATTTCGGCTATTTGTCAACACTTGGGCACTTCAGATTAATAACTCTTCCAACAGTGCCTGATCTCGGGATTATTACTGAATTTGGCTAGTAACTACCTAAAACAGTCATCCAAATAGAGTAATGTAAATCTCAGCTAAACCAGATCCGATCAGTTGTCTGGTTGCAGCTGTCCTAATGATGAGCACTGCCTCTCGATCACTGGTGGTCGCAATGTAAGGTGAGGCCTGGCATCGGCTTATAAAAGCAAAGTAAATACATATATACAATTAATTCGCCGAAATGATGAGTAAGTGGTTGTGGCATGCTGAGACAATGATGTTGCACATATAAGAGAAGGCACACTGATGGGGCAGTTGAGTTCTTCTGTTAGGGAGACACCCACTGTTCTGCTAGCTGGACTGTGTGGGCTCTCCTGCAAGAAGGCGGCGGGGCATGCATGTGTCATGGTGGGTTTGATGGTTTTGATGTGAGAGGCTAAAAATAGACTAGTTGGCTGAAATAGGCATTTCACATCACAAATGTGGATGGAATACCTAAGAGAACTCAACTGAGGTCCCCTGGTATTTATTTTAAGGTTATATACTATGTTACATATATTGTACTATGTTGCTACTGACGCGCACTGATAGGTCCACTTCACACTTTAAAGTCTGGAGAAGTATTCCCACTCATATCGACACATTATGACACATGCTCCGAACCACCACGAATGCCACTAAATTGACTTTGAACCATTTTTGAACTATTTTGCATGACTTCGAAACATTTTGA
The DNA here is from genome assembly GCA_029959215.1 of Tricholoma bakamatsutake. Lineage (NCBI taxonomy): Eukaryota > Fungi > Basidiomycota > Agaricomycetes > Agaricales > Tricholomataceae > Tricholoma > Tricholoma bakamatsutake. The sequence continues at coordinate 1,572,652 of CP114860.1, forward strand.
ATGCTTTCGAACTATTTCGTGACACTTTGAATGACTTCATAGCACTTCGAATGACTTTGGCCACCATATACCTGTCTTGAAACAATTTCGATACAAGTTGCACATTTGGAACAAGCCAACTCACTGCATATCGAGCACTACCGGACACGAGGAGAGACTACAACAGAGTTAGAATGCGATAAGTGCATTTTTGATTGAAGTACTTTTACTATATGGGAACACTATATGTTTCATCATTTATTATTTCTCATTTGTTTCATGATATACAAGTCCTCATTGTTTGATATGTTTGCCTCATGTTTTACACATGTTCTTATTTCCTTTTTAGTACTATCTCTTCATTTTGTACATAGACTTGTATTAGTTAGTTTAACAAAGAATATAGTAATGGGGAACACAGCACAAGTTACCCTCTCGCTCATCGTCAGATTTAAGAGTTGTTCTCTTGAGTCTTAGTTTGCATCGTATCTCTAAGTTCTGTGAAATATCACAAACCTCTTCGAAACTATCGTATTCGCTTCTCGTTTTATTGCCCATCGCCTATCGCCATTCGACAGACACTTCACATTCATTAAACTCATTTCTCAATATACCTCGAACCTCTTCGAACTATTTTGCACGTCTTCGAATCGACTTCGAACCATTTCGCACATTTTTGAACCTATTTTGAACTATTTTGAACAACTTTGTATGCTCTTACAAACTATTCGCAACATGATTCATCCTTTCGCATCACTAAACATTATGTATTGGTCTCAGCGGTGATATTTAGTACCACCTTGCACCCTTCCTCTGACTCGTGTTATACCATCCGAAGCCATTTAGTAGGTTTTGTTTGGGTTTCCAGGTTGAGTATCATCAGTGCATACATATTGATACCTGTAAATAGAAAATTCCCATGCTGACAAATAAAGTATTTTTAGGCATTTGGTAGTGTATTTTGGTGAAATAAAATAAAATAAAATGAAATAGAATAAAATAGAAATATTATTATGTAACAGGCATGTTAGGAGACTATTTCCTAACAGCACTGGACCACTGTGCAGCCGCTGCAACAACAAGTTATGGGCCCTGTAAGCAATGTTGCATGACTGTCTGAGCTTCCTGTGAGCTCCAGTCTCAAGGAGTTGTCTGAGCCCTTGGGCTCCAACTCACATGTTGTGTGCAGGTCTCAATACCTATCTATGCACTTCAATGTGCATGTTGCTCCATTGCTGTATAGCACAGATAGATGATTTGCCCTTGGGCACTCATCCAGTGCTTAGTAACAAAAGTACTCTGAAGGAGTGCTATTTTTACTTCTGACATTTCTAAGATCTGATTTAAGAGTGAGGGACTGATTTTGAGCTTTTTATAGCTCAATCTGAATATGTCATCCTCACTTGCAAAACTGATTTCTTCTTTCAATGGCTCTGGTACAATGCCTGGGCCGAGAACATAAAGGCATGGCTCATGTCACAAGGCCTTTGGCAGGTAGCATCAGACACTGAAACAGCCCCAATAGGAATGGATGTGGCCACATTAAGGGCATGGAACAAAGAAAATGACCAGGCATATGGAGCAGTTTTGCTCTGCCTGTCCACATCCATAAAAAGCAGATCATCTGCATCTGCAAATGGCCTGGCTAGTGCCTTGTGGCAGGCACTCAGGGCTGATTTTGGCCAAGAGGGCCCATCTCAGATATATGCAGACTTTGAATCTGCAATCTTGATCTAAGTACCAGTGGGAAATTTATTGCCAGAAATGACTCGGATCTATGAGAGATACCAGTGGCTTGCTGCCACTGGTGTCAACATTCCTGATGTAATTCAGGCCTTATTACTCTTTATCTTCCACTCTCCTATCTACCACTGCCACCCAAGCCCTCACATTAACTTAGTAAGGGATGCAGTGACAGCAGAAGCGGCCCATCGATCTGCCTTTGGCAGATGTGGGGAAACCACAAATAAGCTGTCAGCAGTTAAGAGAAAGGGGAAAGACCCCAAATGGAAAGGGAAGAAGCTGTCCGAGCTCTTGGGCTCCAATGATAGGTCCATTGTGTGCTCTAGTGTCTGGGAAGGTTCCAAATGTATCAACACATTACAACTCATGATTCCAACCCCTACTCACCCCATAAAATCAATTTCAAACCATTTTGAACTACTTTGAACCACTTCACAACATTTTGAACACCTTCAAATGACTTCGCAGCACTTTGAACAACATTGGCTGCCATATGGCTATCCCAACACCATTCCAATACACAAAGCACATTCGGCATGAGCTACTGCATCACATATCAAGCACTACTGGACATGAGGAAACACAACAAAAGACTTTTAGGACTCAATTGTGGCATTTTGCCATTTCAATGATATATTGAAACAATAGGATGAGTACTTTTACTATACTGTGACACTGTACATTTCATTTATCATTATTTCTCATTTGTTTTATGATTTACAAAGTCCTTTATTGCTGTGCATATTGCCTCATGTTCTCCACAAGTTATATTTCCTTTATTGGTACTATCTCTTCAAAATGTATATCAACTAGTACTAGTTACTTAAAACAAGAGAGAAGAAATCACCCTCTTCTATTATTGTCTGATTTAAGAGCTGTCCTCTTGAGTCCAAGCCTCGTGTTGTATTTCTAAGTTCTGTGAATTATTGCAAACTTCTTCAAATTCTTGTACTAAGCCTCTCAACTTATTACATATCACCTATCGTCTCTCGAAAACTTTTCCAATTTGCTATATTCATTCTCTGATATCCCTTGACACCAGTCTGATTCCTTCTAAACCCCTTGAAACTTTAAACCTTCTCGAATCTCTTTGAACTGCTTTAAACTGCTTTGAACCTTTTTGAACCTCTTTTGAACATCTTTGTATGCTCCTAAAAACTATTTGCAACATGTTGATAGGTCCATTGTGCACTATAAGGTCTGGAGAAGGATCTCATCGTATCTATACATTATGACATGCACTCTGAATCGCTATGAATGCCACCTAATCGACTTGAAATTATTTTCGAACTATTTTGCATTATTTTGGATGACTTCGAACTATTTCAAACCATTTCACGACATTTCACAACACTTTGAATGACTTCACAGCCTTTTGAATGACTTTGGCTGCCATATAGCTGTCTTGAAACACTTTCAATGCATGCTGCACATCTGGAACAAGCCAATTTGCCACATATCGAGCACTACCGGACACGAGGAGAAACTATAAGAGACTTAGAATGCAATAAGTGCATTTTTATGTTTCAACAATCTATTGAAACAACAAGAGAAGTACTCTTACTATATGGCAACACCGAACATTTCACTTATTATCATTTTTCATTTGTTTTATGTTTTACAATACCTTTATTGCTGTGCACATTGCCTCGTGTTCTACAATTGTTATTATTTCCTTTTTAGTACTATTCCTTCAAATTGTATATAGACTTGTATTGGTTATAGAATAAGGAGAAGCAACGGGGAACAGAGCAGAAGTTACCCTCTCACTATCATCAGATTTAAGAGTCGATCTCTTGAGTCATATCTTCGCATTGTATCTCTAAGTTCTGCGAAATATTGTGAACTTCTTCAAAACTATCATATTTACTTCTCGTTTTATCGCACATCGCCTATCACTGTTCGAAAAACATATCACATTCGCTAAACTTGTTCCTTGATACATCTTGAACCTCTTCAAACATCTTCGAACTATTTCACACATCTTCGAACTATTTCGCATGTCTTCGAACTGATTTCAAATTATTTTGAACTTCTTCATATGCTCTTACAGACTATTCACAACATGATTCATCCTTTCGCCTCACTAACAACAACGTTTGGAAATCAGCAGTGATATTTAGTACCAACTCGCACCCTTCCTCTGACTCGTGTTATACTATCCAAAGCTATTTAGTAGGTTTTGTTTGGGTTTCCAGGTTGAGTATCATCATTTTGGAGCCCACCACGAGGGGTTTCTAAATTATTTCATCGCCTAATCCACCTTGCATCTCCTGGCTTAGGCCAACACAAGCTCGAAACCTTAGAATCAAGACTCGCCAGGCCTTCAAATCTCTTGAACAATCGGGGGATATTCTAATTCCTGTCTCTGACACTGAATCTACACATTGTCGTCTCTTTCCTTCACCTATTTCCTGGTCTCCAACCTCATCTTCCTCTTCTTCCTCATTATCTACTACATCATTCATTATTCCAGCCACTTTGACATATCTACCATCCTTCGCTCAGGCTCTAACTCCTCAAATCGGTACATCTATGGCCACCCAAGCAACAATGCCAGCTCGTGGACATTTCACAGCACCTAAATTCGACCCTACTCAACCTTGAGAGCTATGTCGATATTTTAACGAGCTCGAAATACTCTTTATTGACTGTAATGTTATGGATCCAGAACGGCACTTCATTTCAGGATTTTCGCCTTGCAATCTACAGACTATATCCTGGTTCTGAAGATGATTGAAAATGGTCAATTTTGGACATGGACAAACTTGTTGGGGAACAACTTCAAATGGGTATCTTTAACACAAGCAATTTAGGATTATATTACAGGTTGTTCTACAACATTACGAAGTTCCTACTATCTAAAGGCCGAATTTCGGAGGCAGAACAAAGTAGAGCATTCGTTCGAGATTTTCAGCTGGGTTTATGGTCACGAATTGTACAACGACTTGAACTAAAATTTCCCGACCACTATCCGGATGATGCCTACCCACTTGATGACATTCACGTGGCAGCAAAATTTGTTTTAGCAGGGTCAATTAGTTCAAATTCAGCATCGTTACAGTCTTCAGAAACTTCGGCATCGACTTCGACATCTTCGACACAGATCAAATCAGAAGACTTATCAGCGATTCTCGAAAAATTCGCAACCACACTCGTCACAGCTCTAGCAGGTTTGAAACCCACTAATCCTCCTCAAACTAACAGTGGATTTCGCTTGGACCAGCTCGAAAATTTAGCTTGTGGCTGTTGTGGACTCACTGGTCATTTCATTAGCGACTGTTTGGTTTGCCAGTCCTATATTAATGAAGGAAAGTGTCAAAAGAACAACAAAGGGAAAATCGTCCTTCCAAATGGATGGTTCACCCCTCAAAACATTCCTGGTCACTTTATCAAAGACAGAATCGACAAATGGACTTGATGAAATCCTTCGACTACAACTGCGTCATCACTCATGTACAACATCGCATCCTCAATGGCTACTTCAATACCACCTAGAAACATCTACCAGGTTTCCAAACAATCTGCGACACCTGAAGATCACATCGCAAAACTTGAACAAGAGATATACGCTTTGAGAAGTGGTAGGACCTTTGCTAAAACTAATTCGAGCATACCAACAGTCCCCGTCTCTTGACCTTCAGTTTCCCCAAACACTGCGGCAGTCGAGCAATCGACTCCACAAGTACCAGCATCATCCATCTCGTCTACAGCAAGAAACCTACCAACCTCGACTTCAGCATCATCTTCGACTTTGGAAACAACTTTGCAGCCTGTTATTTATCCTTACACTGCTGCAAAAGAAAATTCGTACCTACCACCACATGAATGAAACTTTAGATCAAGTGCGAAAGGTAAAGGCAGAGATGGTCCTTCGCACCATACCCAAGCGCCAATCCAAAAGGATAAAATCACAGAAGATGTTTTCGCTTGTTCAATGAAGATGCTGATTATCACACTAATGCCTGAGGAATTGTTGTCTCTAGCACCCGAAGTCTGTAGAAAATGGAAGGAACAGGTCACTCCACGTTGAATTCAGCAGTCCAAAGGAAATAATGCCACAAATCTGCTTAACGATGAGATTTTCATAATTGATGATCCATTCAAAACTTATATTAACAGTATTTGACCTGGTGATATTCCAGAACCCTTCATTGCTGTGAAGGAATCCCATTTGATTAGGTCGATTATTATGAATGTAAATGGAAGGAATCCAGTCGAAAGTGTCGTAGACCCCAGCTCTTCAATTATTGCAATGTCCGAAGAAATTTGCCATGAACTTGGCCTTGCTTACAATCCTTCAATCCACATCCCACTCCAATCGGCTAATGGAGGCATTGACGAAAGTTTGGGTTTAGCATGAAATATGCCTTGCGAAGTGGGGAGTATCATGCTATTCATGCAAATTCACATAATTCATGACCCAGCCTATGATATCTTACTTGGTCGACCATTCAATGTGCTCACTGAAAGCACTGTTACAAACTACAGGAATGAGGCTCAGACAATCACGATATACGATCCTAATTTGACATGATCATGCACAATCCCCATGATTCCCCATTCTAATCGCTGTCAAAAGGATTTTTGCAACTAGAGGACGAAATTTTGGACATTGACCAGTGCACTTTTGTTATCTTATTCGATCCCTCTAATTTATCTATCACTATCGAACGCACTGCAAACATCTCCGATATGGAGTTCTCAAACTTCTTGAAATCCATTTCTTATTCTTCGATCCTTGTGAATTTATATTTAACAGCTAGTCATCAATATGAAACATCTATTACATATGCTATGATGGTTTTGTGGGAGTGATGGCATGATGGGATCAGGACTAAAAATAGATGATGAGCTGCATAACATATGCTACAGTCATTTTGTGGGAATGATGGGAGTGATGGTTGATGCGATTATCTAAAATTTGTCAGGCTTGGTCAGAAATGATGGCATTAGTCAGAGCTGACTAAAATTTGTCAGCTTTGACAAATACAGCTGGGTTTGAAATGTCGTCATATAGCATCAATAGTGCCGGTCAGTAACAAGTCAATACAAATTTGTAATGAGGTCAGTAACATGTCAATACAAATTTGTAGTGAGGTCAGTAACAAGTCAATACAAATTTGTGATTTGTAATGAAGTCAGTAACATGACAATACAAATTTGTAATGAGGTCAGTAAAAAGTCTGAAGTCAGTCACAGGTCAATACAAATTTAATGAAGTCAGTAACATGTCAATAGAAATATATAATGAGGTCAATAACAAGTCAAATATCAAAAAGGGAGATTTGCGTGCATAAAATTTTGGTTGCGATATATATAGTGGACACCTACTTTCATGCCTCTTCCGGAATGCGCACAACATGACCAAACAGCTGACATTTCCTTACATGTGGAGAGAGTGTGCACAACAATCAATTGAGTACCTCTCTTCACACAAAATTTGGGGCTATAATAGTGATACTATTGCAATTGCTATCTATTATCAAATAGCAAATTTGTGATTGTTATTATAAAAGTGTTGAAATTGTTTATTGGAAGTAGAAAACAGTTGGATTATAGTGAGTGTTGTGACAACTGGCTGTTAAAGGAAGTTGTTGCTGACCTCACTTCAGCTGTGCTGGATTGTTGTCTATTGAACCAAATTATTGTTGGGCTTTACCATTACTAAACATGTGAGTGGTGTTGGCATATGTTGCAATAATAATGGCTGATTAGAGTGTTTGCAGGAATCAAAGTAGAACTTCTACACCAGAAGTGGAAAGGGCTAGAATTAGAGATGCAGACTATCTGGAAAGGTTGCAGATGACCAATTCTGATGAGAGGAGAAGCAGAGTCAGAGTGACTGCCCCTGCTGAGGGAATTGTTCCACTGAACTATGGAGCTGCATTGGCAGCTCAGATACCACAGGTGCAGATGCCTGCTGATTGAGATGCTCCAAGGCAGTTTGAATTGCCTGTTGTACCTCCTGCTCCTGTGTTACATAGGAGAGGGGCTTCTGTGATGCCATCTGGACCTGTTTTGGCAAACCATGAAATAGGGGCAAATATAGCTTCTACTATACCACAGGTTCAACTGCCAGCAGGGTGGAATGCACCTTTGGCCAATCCTATTCCTGTAGTTCCACCTGCACCTCAGTTACAAACAAGAAGGGGGAGAGGGAGAGGGAGGGGACTGGGACCATTGCATAATATTTCAGGTGGTCAAGCAGATCCTGCACTCAATAATCTGCATAGAGGACATATTGCATTGAGGGAAAGAACTGCAGATTATGATGCACATGTTCAGGAATTACAACAAGCTGAGGCAGCTAAGCAATATCAGCATCAGCAGGAAGTATTACAGAACATTGCAGAGGAAAGGACAACTGCTGAGGCTGTTGCTGCCAGAGAGAGGATATTACAGCAGAAGGCTGAAGTGGGTAGGGAGCATAATCTGCAACTGCAGCATGTGAATGCACAAAGACAAGCTGCTGAAGCTAAAACAGCTAGGCAGCATAATTGGCAATTGCAGCAGCTGGCTGAACAGGAAAGGAACAGGCAGGCTGCTGAAGATAAAGCAGCCAATCAACAATTGCAGCAGCTGGCTGAACAGGAGTTGGAGAGGCAGGCAGCTGCCCAGCAAGCTGCTTTAGCTGCTGAGCCACGATATCATGACCCACCCAGACATATTAATATAGAGGTTGCATTGCAAGAACATAACAGGCGTGATCAGGAATGGGCTCTTAGGATGCATCAGATGTGGAGAAATGAACAGTGTGCAGATGAGCAGGCACAGATGGATGAGGCTGAGGAGCTCCAACATCTATCCATTGCAGACAGAAACTTGCATCAATGAATGATGAGGTTGGATCAATTGGCTAACAATATGTCTGGTGATTGGATTGATCAATATCGAGCTCAAGTGGATGCACAGGCAGAACAAATTCAGATGGATAGGGAAGTGGCTGCATTGTTGGCTGCTGAGTATGAAGAACAGAGGAATAATGAGATTGCTTTGAGGAGGGAAATGGAGAATGAGGAATTTGATGATGATGATAGGAGTGAGTCTTCTTTGCAATTTCCACCTTCTCCCCTGCCATCAGATTATTATGATGAATTTGGAAGGGTGACTGCTTTACAATTTCCACCATCTCCTATGCCATCAGATTATTATGATGAGTTTGAAAGGGTGTCTCCTCTACAATTTCCATCTTCTCCTCCACAATCTTTATCACCACTGCTGCCTGACCCAATATTCCATGTTCCATCATTGCTGCCTTCTCCCATGCAATCTCCTTCACTGCTGCTGCCTGCTTCATTCTTGAATCCCCCAATGTTGCCACCTTTGCTTCCACCTATGCCTGTACCTCTACCTCCACATCAACCTGCAAGGCCATTACCAGTCGGTTGTGCACCTTATCAGGAGCCAATTTCCAGACATTCACTTGGACCCATGAATGTGGAGTGTCCACACTGCCATGCCTTGCATTTTGACTGTAAAAAGCTGTCCAGGTCTACCCAAGCTATACCAAAGTTTGGAAGTTGATGCTTGCAGGGACAAATTCATCTGCCATCCTTCCGACCTGCTCCTGCCACATTGTGAGATTTGTTGTGTGGGAAAAGCCCTCTTTCTAAGGAATTTAAAACAAACATCCGACAGTACAATGCTGCATTTGCATTCACTTCTTTGGGTGTCAAGGTGGACCGTTCTGTCACAGGTACATCAGGTGTATACAGCTTTCGTATTCATGGTGATCTTCATCATCTTTCTGGAGCACTTTTGCCACCTCCTGGACAACCTGTAGCCTATGCACAGCTCTATATCCATGATCCTATCGCACAGCTTGATCTTTGTGAGCGACAGAATAATAACTCCAACTCAGTTATCATGATAGAGCTGCAGGCTATGCTAAATAACACCCATACTTATGTGCCTTTATTCAAGCAGGCATTCCAGATCATGAGGGAAAAGCCTCCAGAAGAGCAGGATAATGTCTCCATATGGCTGCGATCAGATAGAACTCAAGCTTTATGTCGTTATAATCTCCCTACAGCCAATGATGAGGTGGCAGCCATTATTCCAGGTGATGGCTCTGAGGAACGGTCTAACCACAAAGATATTGTTTTCAGGCTATGAGGGGGAGGGGTCAAGCACATCAGCCAGTTGCATCCATCCTATTCAACTCTGCACTATGTCTTGCTTTTCCCTCATGGTGAAGATGGATGGCACCCAGATATACCTGCACACCAAGGTGCAAATGGAGCCAGAAGGGCACCCAATGTCAGTCAGAGATGCTACCATGCTTATCGATTGCACCCAAGGCCAGGAGATCAGCCACCATTGTTGTGGGGAGGAAATCTTTTGCAGCAGTATGTTGTAGATGCTTGGGCATCTATTGAACAAAATATGTTAAACTGGGTCTGACATCACCAGAAGGAGCTTAGGGCTGATGTGTATGCTGGATTGAGGGATGCTGCCATGGGTGACCAGGATCAAAATATCAATCTGGAGAATCATGGGAGTCGCATCATTCTTCCATCAACCCATATAGGCAGTGAAAGGCATATGAATCAGCTTTTCCAGGATTCCATGGCCATTTGTTGCTTTTTTGGCAAGCCAGATCTCTTTCTCACCATGACTGCCAATCCACAGTGGCCAGAGATCCAGGAAGCTCTGTTGCAGGAAAAATCACCCAATCCACATTTTACCACAAATAGGAAAAAGCAGGAAGCCTATGACAGGCCAGACATTGTTGCATGTGTCTTTGAACAGAAAAAGAATGCATTGCTCAAGGGTATCAAGAATGGTGTTTTGGGTAAAGTGGTAACACACATCCATACCATCAAGTTTCAAAAGAGAGGCCTTCCACATATGCACCTCCTCATATTTCTTGATCCAGCCGACAAAATCTGTGATGCCCATGATGTTGATTCCATTGTGTCAGCACAGATTCCTGATCCTGTCACACAGCTGATTCTCTATCACACTATAACTACCTGCATGCTTCATGGTCCTTGCGGTCATGACAAACCCAAGGCTTCATGCATGGTCAACAACAAGTGCAGCAAGAGATATCCCAAGGAGTTCAGAGAACAAACCTCTTTTACTGTAAACAATTATCCTGATTATGCCAGACCCAACAATGGTAGAACAGTGAGAAAGCGTATGCATGTCTATGATAACAGACATGTAGTCCCACACAATCCTTATTTGGCTGCAAAGTAAGGAACATTTATCTGACATCATGTTTATTTGTTAACATTTGTCAGATACAACTGTCACATCAATGTTGAGATCTGTTCTTCAATCGAGCCTGTCAAGTACATTGACAAGTACATATACAAAGGCCATGACAGAACCATGATTGAGATTCTCGACCAAGCCAGAGACGAGGTCAAGGAGTATCTTGATGCATGTTACATTGGATCTGTGGAAAGCTGCTGGCACATAAATGAATTTGGAATGCACTCAGAGTCTCCTCATGTTTATCATCTGCCCGTCCGTCTGGAGGACCAGAAAACAGTCTACTTCAATGCAGACAACAATATTGATGAGGTTTTGGAAAGGCCTGATGCCAAGATCACACATCTCACTGCTTGGTTTGAAGCCAACAGAACATATGAAGCAGCATGTACTGTCACCTACCAGAACTTTCCTCAAGCATGGGTCTACAATGCAACCAAGAAGCAGTGGAACTTAAGAAAAAATGGCAAGCCTGCTATTGGCAGAATGTACTTTGCTTCTCCTGCCCAGGGGGAAAGGTTCTACCTCAGGCTGCTTCTTACTGTTGTCACAGGGGCAACATCATTCCAGCACTTGCGCACTGTCAATGGTGTCATCCATAATACATTTAAGCAGGCCTGTGTTGCATTGGGTCTTTTGCAGGATGACCAGGAATGGGTCCAGTGTCTTACAGAGGCAACCCAGATGCAGCTCAGTTCCTCTCTCGGATTGCTCTTTGCCACCATTCTTCTTCATTGTAATCCAACATCTCCTGACATCCTGTGGAACCAGTTCAAACATCACATTTGTGATGACCTCAGAGTCAAGCTTCTTTCCATCTATCCAGATACAGACTTTACAGATGATCAAGTGTACATGTATGGCTTGCATCTCATCAATGAAATCCTTATCAGATCAGGCAAACAACTTTCTGATTATCCAGAGATGCCCACTATTGAAGGAAACTGGCACATTGATGTTCCTGCCAATAGGCTTTTGCAGGAACAAAGGGATTACAATGTTGAAGAGTTGGCCATCACTGTCACTCACAATCTCCAGCTTTTCAATCACAGGCAGCGACGGGTTTTTGATGCTGCAATGGATTCTGTGAACAATAACAAGGGAAAGCTCATGTTCTTGCATAGTGCTGGAGGTTGTGGAAAGACCTTTGTCATCGCAGCTGCTGTTCATACTCAAGGCAAGATTGCTCTCTGTGTGGCATCATCTGGAATCGCTGCATTGCTTCTAGAAGGTGGTCACACAGCACATTCCATATTCAAAATCCCAATCGAAATCGATGAGGCCTCTACTTGCAGAATACTTCGAGGTTCAGATTTGCACCAGGTCCTTGATCAAACTTCCATCATCATCTGGGATGAAGTTCCTATGCAGCACAAATATGCCACAGATGCAGTAGACTGCACTTTGCGTGATCTCAAGAAAAAGAATGTTCCATTTGGTGGAATCACTGTTTTGTTTGGAGGTGATTTTAGACAGACCCTACCTTTTATTGCTAGGGGCACTGGAGAACAGATCACAGCTTCATCCATCAAAAGGAGCACTCTCTGGCAACGCATTACTGTCTATCACTTGACCGAGAATATGCGACTTGACAGAACTCCAGAGAACACTGCACATGCTGCCTGGCTCTTGCACATCGGTGCAGGCACAACAGTGGATGCTGCAGACACTATACAGATTCCACAGAACATGCTCTCCCATGGAAATACCATGGATCACCTTATCAACTCTACATATCCAGGCATAGAGCAGGGGAACAAGCCAGATCAGTACTATCTGGATAGGACCATTCTCTCCTGCACAAATGACAATGTCGATGTCATCAACTCTCTTCTCCTTGCCAGATTTCCTGGACCAGAGCATGTCTTTAACAGTGCTGATACAGTTTCATTCAGAGAGCAGGAGCTTAACAACTACCAGCCATATCCTGCAGAGTATCTAAACTCTATCAAAGCAAGTGGCCTTCCTCTCTCCAGGCTGGCACTTAAGATAGGCTGTCCTCTCATGCTTCTATGCAATCTGGATGTCACCATGGGTCGTTGCAATGGAACTCGACTTATGCTCCTTGAAGCCAGACCACGTGTATTGAAGTGCAGGATCATCAGTGGAGATGCACAGTTTGCAGGAAATATCATTTTTATTTTTTGGATCACATTGGAGCCTTCAGCAGAGACCTTGCCATTACCACTCCATCAACATCAATTTCCAGTTCACTTGGCATTTGCCATGACTATCAACAAGTCACAAGGCCAATTGGTATCCCATGTTGGATTGGACTTGCTGACACCAGTGTTCTCACATGGGCAGCTATATGTGGCACTGTCAAGGTGTACATCTGGAGAAAGGATCAAGGTGCTGTTGAATGAAAACAATGGAAATAACAGAACTGCCAATGTGGTATACAAGGAAGTGTTGAATGGAGTTGTTTAGCAAAGGTGAGTAACTTGAAAGATTATTTACAAGAATTGAAAACTAATATAGATATCAAGATAGACTTGGATTTAGATTTAGATTTAGATTTAGATTTAGAATTAGAATTAGAATTAGAATTAGAATTAGAATTAGAATTAGAATTAGAATTAGAATTAGAATTAGAATTAGAATTAGAATTAGAATTAGAATTAGAATTAGAATTAGAATTAGAATTAGAATTAGAATTAGAATTAGAATTAGAATTAGAATTAGAATTAGAATTAGAATTAGAATTAGAATTGGATTGTACTTGGATTGAATCAAATGGTTGAAAAATTTATTGTGAGAAGACTTTATGGCAGGTTACTAAACCTTGGTGTGCATTCAATAACAAGTCAATAAAAGTTTGTAATTATGTCAATAACAAGTCAATAAAAGTTTGTAATAAAGCAAGTTTGTCATGATGTCAATAACAAGTTAATACCAAGTTAATACCAAGTCAATACAAGTTTTGCAATAAAGTCAGTCACAAGTTGATATGAGTTTGTAATTGAAGTCAATACATCAATAATGTGTTTGTTAGTTTGATAACAAGTTAGAGTTGAGTGACTGTAGTGGGATTAAGCATTGTGTTACATATACGTGAGCTGGCCCATGACAAAGGCATGGCTCATAAGCTCATATTTATTGACCTCGATGGCGACGTCTACACCTTCTATGCCTATTATCAACTCCTCATATCCAACTTTTGCGGTGTCAAAAAAGAAATACAAACCTGTCACACAAAAAATTTGCCCAGTTATCACTGAACTACCTGACCAATTTTGCATTATTCAAACAATTACTGGCAACCCTCTCAAAAACATGCCAAAATTAAATCCTCATCCACCATCATTTATCCCCACTTCCTGATATTCACTCGATTGTAAAGCTATCATTGACAAGAATCATCCTGGCAATTTTCTATGGCCAGAGGAATGAAATCTTATGCACGATTTTATTTGAAATCAGGAAACAGCTTTTGGGTGGACAGAACAAGAGCGAGGAAGTTTTTGCTCTGACTTTTTTCCTCCTATAAAGTTTCCTGTTGTTCCTCACACTCCATGGGTTGAGCGAAACATTCCTATACCTCCAGGTTTGTACAAACAGATATGCGAAATGCTGAAAAAGAAGATAGAGGCAGGAGTATATGAACCATCAAACTCTTTGTACTGATCATGATGGTTTTGAGGATGCAAAATCACTTCGAATCGTCCACAGTCTTGAACCGCTTAACCAAGTAACAATCCAGCACTCAGGCATTGTACCGATACCTGAACATTTAGCAGAACAATTCAGGGGATGATCATGCAGAGGAATGTTGGATCTTTATGTGGTATTCGACGAAAGGAAAGTCGCAGAATCATCTCGCGATCTGACAACGTTTCAGACACCATTCGGAGCACTTCGCATCGTTACCCTACCCATGGGTTGGACAAATTCTGTCCCTATCTTACACAACGATGTGACATTTATTCTACAGCCCAAAATTCCTCATATCACTATTCCTTACATCAACGACACACTGGTTAAGGGTCCGAAATTAGAATATCGAACAATTGGTGGATCCTACAAAACAATTCCCGACAATCCCACTATTCGACGCTTTGTCTGGGAGCACTTCGAAAATTTAAATCAGATAGTCCAGCGCATGAAGTATTGTGGAGGAAGATTTTCAGGTCCGAAACTCTATCTTTGCATCCCCAAAATAATTGTTTTAGAGCATCGATGCAATATTGAAGGTCATATGGCCGATCCTACTCGAATCGCAGCTGTTAGCAAGTGGGGACCATCGAAGCCTCACCAAAGTCAAAGTGTTCCTAGGAACCATTGGAGTTTGTTGTATCTTTATCCGAAATTTTGCTCAACGAGCTGCAGCACTGATCCAACTCACTCGAAAAGATGTTCCTTTCAAATTCGGAGCAGAACAAATAGCAGCCCAAGAAGATTTGAAAGGAGCTCTAATCAATTCACCAGCAATTTGACCTATCGATTACTCATCTTTAGCCCCAGTTATCCTATCAGTCGACACTTCAAACATCACTATTGGTTTCTTTCTCGCTCAATGTGATCCCAAAAACCCTCGAAAACAATATTACAGTCGATTTGGATCGATTACGCTTAATGACCACGAATCCCAATTTTTGCAGCCAAAGCTCGAACTTTACAGTCTACATATATTGCACTCTCAGAGCACTACAATTGTACCTAATAGGAGTTCGAAAGCTTATCGTCGAAGTCAATGCACAATATATCAAAGGCATGCTTTCAAATTCTGATATCGCACCTAGCGCTAGCATCAATCAATGGATTGTATCCATCCTAACCTTTCACTTTACATTAATCCACATCACAGGGACACACCATGGTCCCAACGGACTTTCGAGATGCCCCCCACAAGACGAAGATGTTCAGCTCGACAATGAAAATAATTTCGGAGATTGTATCAACCGTCTTCACAGTTTTGTGCATTAAATAAATCCTATTACATCCCGACCATTTACTTCACATTGAATTTCAGTAATGGGGAGGACCTTACCTATAATGATGTCCCACGAATGAATAACGCGAAAATAAATGATGAAAGATTACTTCGCATTCAAAAATGGTTACATGACCTGGTGCGACCCCCTGATCTATCAGACGCAGAATATGCTACCTTTATTCGATATTGCACTGAATTCTTTTTAGACTCTAACAAACTATGGAGAAAGGACTCCCATGGAGCTCAAAAAATTGTAGCTACTCCAGAACGTCATCTCGAAATCATTCGTGCAGCTCACGATGACATTAGACACAAAATGGTTTTCGCTACTAAATCAGTTATCGCCCTTTGATTTTGGTAACCAAACATGAAAGCCGACATTGCATGGTATATTTGAACCTGCCACCTATGCCAAATTCCACAGACTCAAAATGTTCTAATTCTGCCCACAGTCGCCACTCCAGCACCCCTTTTCAGCAAAGTCTATATCAACATGATGCAAATGCCACCTTCAAACGGATTTAAATACATTGTACAAGGTTGATGCTCACTAACGACCTATCCAGAATGGCAAAAACTTCGACATGAAAATGCCACATCACTTGGTGATTGGATCTTCAAAGATATTATTTGTCGATGGGGTTCACTATACAAAATCATAACTGATGATGGCACTGCATTTATCGCAGCTATGGAGTATCTTGCAAAATGATATCACATTAACCATATTCAAATTAGTGGTTATAATTGGTGTGCCAATGGACTCATCAAATGAGCCCACTTCAATGTTCGACAATCATTATTTAAAGCTGTCGATGGAGAACAAGCGAAATGGTCAGCAGGGGTGCACTCAGTATTTTGGGCAGAACAAGTCATGATTCGTAAACACATGGGGTGTTCTCCTTACTTCGCAGTTACAGGAGCACATCCTCTAATACCTCTTGACATCTCTGAGGCAACATACTTACAACTGCCACCCAATTCAATCTTATCCACAACTGATCTCATAGCTCGATGAGCCATAGCGTTACAAAAACGATCGAACAACCTCAAAGTGTTATATTTGAAGGTCTATGCATCTTGAATCAAAGCTGTGAAATGCTTCGAACTTGCTCACAAACATACGATGCACGACTACAATTTCGCGAAAGGAGATTCAGTGCTACTTCGAAACATGCAAATCGAGAAGTCCCTCAATCGCAAAATGAAACCACGATATGTTGGCCCTCTTATTGTTATCAAATGAAACTACGGAGGGGCTTATATTCTCTGCGAACTCAACAGGTCAGTACAACATAGACCTATTGCCGCATTTTGCCTGCTACTGTACCTTGCTCTAAAATCAATTTTCCTACCACCAAATTTCCTCGATGTCGACTCCGAGCGCCTCGAACAACTTTGAACAACGTTGAACTTCGACAAAGATACCTTCAAAGATTTTCAGGACATCGAAAACAAATAACTATCCTCCCTTTTCTTTTTCGCAATTACTTACAAAGATTTCGATTACCTCTAGTGTACAATACAAGTCATGATATTGCATCATAGCATGGTCATGCAAACTCCAAAGGGTTTTTCGGCTATGATGAACTACTGAGCCTTTCCCTAAAAAGTCATTTTTTGTTCATTAACTATATTCATTTTTTTTCTATACCTTACTTTCCAAAGACATTTAACAAAAAAGTT
The DNA here is from genome assembly GCA_029959215.1 of Tricholoma bakamatsutake. Lineage (NCBI taxonomy): Eukaryota > Fungi > Basidiomycota > Agaricomycetes > Agaricales > Tricholomataceae > Tricholoma > Tricholoma bakamatsutake. The sequence goes on from CP114860.1 coordinate 1,590,221, forward strand.
GAAATTAAAACAGATATACAACAAAAAGAAAAGCCTTTCTACCCCTCTAGCATTCCCTCCAACACTTCTATCTCCCTACTCAATATCTCCATCTCGACTCTTTTCTGTGCCAATTTTGCAGCAATCAAGCCATGGCACACAACCCATGCATCCTGACCCCCTTCGATGTCCTCGACCCTTAGAACCTCAATCGCCTTTACCTTCCCTTTCGATGACCTCTTTTTTTCCTTCGACAGCTTCAAAGGCCCTGCGATGGGTTCGATGTCGGCCACAGGTCCTACGAGACAAATTTGATGCACTAACAAATTCAAGAACAATTAGCAATCACTTCGAAACCATTTCAAACAAGAATTGTACCTTTTCTTGGGTGCGAATTGCATTTTGCACCCCCAAACTTTTTTGCCTCGACAATCCAGCCCAGTAGCACCACTGCACCTCCTGGGTGCACTTTGTACATTTTGGGGCACCCTCCTTAATAATACAGTGTGGCTGGGACTTAAACCCAGCACAACGATCACACTACAAAAGTATTAGTACCACAAAATTTCTTCGAACCTAAGTAAAAACTCACTGGGCCCTCGATTTTGAGGAGTCTGCTTGGTTCGACCTGCACCCACTTGTATCCTCTGCGCCCTCTAGCTCGTCTTCTCCATCCTCCTCCTCATCGACCTCTACCATTTTTCACTTTGCTACCCATACTACAGGTAGCTCAGCTCCTCTTTGCCCTCGTCCTTGTTCTCATCATCATCACCTTTGCCAACCTCTGGCCTCTCGATTGCCCTCGCCTCAGCCTCAAAATCCATATTCCTCTGCTGCAACTCCTCCTTTGACACCATCTTCGCACAAAATGCAGCAATAGTTGTGTTTTGCATGTTCGCCAGCGCCCTCCTTTGATTCTCGACCTCCGCCTTCCTCACTGATTCTGCCTCCTCCCGAACACATTGTTCCTCCTCTTTCCTTTGTTCTCATTCTACCTCCTCCGCTAAATTGACAAAAAGCAACTCCCCACCCCACAAAATCCATTCGCATCGAGCTAAAGGCTTGTATACCTCAAAAACTTTGTTAACCATGGTTTGCACAGCCATGTCGCATTCTTCACCGAGATCTTTAGCAAGTTCATTATATTCTGCCTACACAAAATGTTGTAGCACCTTTGACTACAAATAGACAAGCAGCAGACATACCATTTTTGCACAAAAACCTCGCCCCCAGACTTTGAAGTCGATATCTTCTGTGATGCCGCACTGGGGATTGATCTCGCATATTTGAGTACTTCGACATTAAGTTCGGCCAAGAGAGACATGATAGAAGCTAGATTGGATGTAGAGGTGAGGATGGATGAGAAAGAATGAGAAGTATTTCAAACTTCACTAACTTTTTCAACATGATCACGCATTTCACATGTGACTTCGATCGGCTGACTGGGAGAGTCAGAATTATAGTAAGGGGGAGGATGATAGGTCCACTGCATGCTATAACATCTGGAAAAGAATCTAATTATATATACACATTACGACATGCACTCCAAATCACTACAAACACCATGAAATCAACTTCAAACACTTTTCAAACTATTTTGCACTATTTCAGATGACTTCGAATGACTTCAAACAATTTCGTGACACTTTGCATGCTTTCAAACGACTTCGCACTACTTAGAAGGACATCGGCCACCATAGGGATATTCTAAAGCCCTTTCGACACACACAAAACATTCAGCATGAGCTACTGCATTGCTTATTGAACACTACCAAATGCAAGGAGAGACGATAAAAGAATTAGGGTATGATAAACACAGTTTTGGGGTTTCAACAATCTATTGAAACAACAAGAGAAGTACTCTTACTATATGGTGACACTGAACATTTCACTTATTATTATTTTTCATTTGTTCTATGTTTTACAATACCTTTATTGCTGTGCATACTGCCTCGTGTTCTACACCTGTTATATTTCCTTTTTAGTACTTACCTCTTCGAAATGTATATAGACTTGTACTACCTACTTAGAACAACAGAGAATCAGTTACCCTCTCCACTATAGTCAGATTTAAGAGCAGTTCTCTTGGGTCTTACCTCGCGTCGTATCTCTGAAGTTCTGCAAAATATTGCAAACTTCCTCAAACTTTCATATTCGTTCTCAACTCATCATTGCCTATCGCCACTCAAAGCCCACTTCTTGATTGCTATATCCATTTGTCGAACATATCTTGACACCAGTCGAACACCTTCAAACCTCCTCGAACTCACCCAAACCTATTTCGAACTACTTCACACGTCTTCAAACCAATTTTGAACTTTTTCGAACATCTTCGTACGCTTCTAAAAGACTATTTGTCACATCCTTTACCATTTCGCATTACTAAAAAACAACGTTCTGGTATTAGTGGTGATATTTAGTACCAACTCACATCCTTCCTCTAGCCTGAGTTATACTACATAAGCCTTTTAACAGGTTTTTGCTAGGTTTCGAGGTCGAGTATCATCATTTTGGAGCCCACCACGAGGGGTTTCTAGATCATTTTATTGTTTAACCCCCTCTCCTTTTTACCACTCATTTCACCAAAGGGAGCTCAATGATCTTGACTTCGAATGGAACTCATTTTGCCTCCACCCCTCCTGAACAACCAGGAGATTATGATACAGTATCTTGACCTCAATAATACTATTTCGCACTCTTTCGCCTTTCGCACTTACAACATCGCTATCATCTTCGACCTCAAAAACATACGAAACACGACATTGCACAAATTTTGACCTCATGAATTTTGAAACCCACCTCAAACATGTTGACGTCTTTTATGCCAGCTCCTGGTCATTTGACATCTCCGAAATTCAATTCAAGATGACCTAAAGAACTGTGAAATTACTTCAAAGATCTCGAAGTTTTGTTTATAACTTGCAGTATCACAGATCACAACCTAAAGAAGCAATACATTTGCAGATACATCGACTTCAATTCTTACGATCTCTGGAAATCGCTTCCAGAGTACGAACCCAGCACTTCATTTGACGAATTTCGCATTGCAGTATTTAAGTTCTATCCCGAAATAGAAGACGAACGAAAATACAGCATATTGAACATGGATTCACTTGTTAATGAACAGCTTTGCACTGGTATTTTTGATGAAAATGATTTAGCAGCTTATTACAGGTCATTCTACAAGGTCACGAGCTTCCTTTGCTTAAAATGTAGACTCTCAGAACCAGAACAAAGTTGAGCTTTTCTTCAAGGCTTTCAAACCGACTTACGGACTCGAATTGCGGACCATCTCGAAGTAAAGTTTCCTGATCTTTATCCTGATGACCCATATATGCTGAACGACATCTACAATGCCACGAAATCTGTTATAGCATCCTCAAATTCGTATTCTATTCCCCAGCAATCGATTTCGACCTCAAATCTATCGCAATCTAGCACATCAATCGATTTCAAAGACGCTTCACATATTTTTGAACAATTCGCATCCAACTTCACATTGGTTATCGCAGCTTCGAATTCAACAAAATCAGCACCCAAAGCATCTGTCTCAACCTCGTTCATCGTCGATATTGCACCTTCGACTACATAGAACCCTGCATCTGAAAGTATACCAAACCGCCCGAACAATTCGGATGACTTCGAAGCTCGTATCGCGGCACTCAAACAGGAACTAGCTTTCGAAAAACAGCTTGTGCTCAAATGAGAAAATATTGCACTTCGAAATCGTTATGTCGCACCTCCTGGTCTTCATCGCATCATCCCAGCTTCATCGCACACATCCATCCCAGTCCCATTGTCTTTGCCTTCAATAATTCCAGCCAACTTCACTCCAATAGTTGCACCTTTGCCACCTTCAAACTCGATCCCACCTCTGATATCTTTGTCACATTCACCCCCTCCATTGCCTATTTTGACCTCGACTTGCTGTTTGCCCCTACCAATATTTTCGTCCTCAATCTCATTATCTGCGCCCTCTTTCGATTCAACCCCTATTTCGATATTGCCTTTGCCCTTGACACCAGATTCATGTTCGAATTCACCTTAGAAGTCTAGTAAAGCGCTCAAAAGTTCATTCGCATTGAATTGCCTCGAAATTTGCCTTCCTCTTATTGCCAAAACATTTATTACATCCATCGCCCACAAGTATTTTTCCAACCTCATTTTCAACTGCTCGATCTCTCGTGTGATTTTGATTCGAGCAGTTGCTCGACTTGATTACTATGACCATAGCTAGTACCATCGACATCGATTGAATTCACCTATTTTCTTTCTCTTTCTATATTTCAATCTCATTCTATTTATTGAACACATTTTACTATCCTTGACAATCTTCAAAACAGCCTCGACAGCTTTCGCTTCTATTTGCCCATGTGGGCTTTCTCTAACCTCGATCTCAACTTTGAACTCCCTCAAAAATGCCCTACAACTACTTCGCTTTTGCCAAATCCTTTCGATATTGACTTTGAATGCATCGAAAATCTTCGAACACCCTCGAATCCTGACAATAATATCTTCGAAGACTTTTGGGGCTTCGAAAATGAATAATCATGTCTTCCCTTTTTCTCTTATTCTTTTTACTTTTCTTATCACTACTATTCAAGACTCAGAAGATTCAAATTTCAAATTCAAAAACATGTACATCAAAAAGAAAAACCACTCTACTCCTCTAGCATCTCCTCCAACATTTCTATCCCCCTACTCAATATCTCCATCTCGACTCTTTTCTGCACCAGCTTTGCAGCAATGAACCTATGACACATTCCCTGATCTTCATCAACCTCTTTTGCCATTCGAACTCACCTTTGCCTTCCCTTTCGACGACCTCTTTCTCTTCTTCGATGCTTTAGATGGCCCAGCGATGGGTTTGACATCTTCAAAAGGGCCCACAACACAAATTCAACATACTACAATTTTCAAAAACAAGTTAGTAAGCACTTCGAAGCAATTTCAAATAATTTTCGTACCTGATTTGGGATGCAAATCTCATTTCACACCCCCGAATTTTTTTGTTTTGCCCTTGCAAAGCCCTCGCCTCGATACCCCACCCCAATAACACCCTTGCGCCTCCTGGGTGCACTTTGAACATTTTGCTGCATCTTCTTTGATGACACAATGCAGCTGGGACTTGAACTCAGTGCATCAATCACACTATGAAAATATTAGAACCTTGAAAAACCTTTGAACCTATGTAAAAAAAACTCACCGGACCCTCAAAATTGAGTATCCCACCTGTCTCGACTCATGCCCACTTCACAACCCCTTCATTGTCATTCCCCTCTTCTTCGACCTCTTTGACCTCTGCCTCACCCACTTTCTGCTTTGCCACCCTTACTACAGGCAGCTCTTCCTCATCCTCATCCTTGTCTTCATCTTCATCACCTGCCTGGATCCTCTCAATCGCCTTCGCCTCAGCCTCGAACCCTGCATTTTTGTGTTGCAAGTCCTCCTTCAAGATAGTCCTTGCACGAAATTCAGCGAGGGCTCCATTTCGGGTGTCTGCCAATGCTGTCCATTGAGCATCGAGTTTTCCCTTCTGCACTGCCTTCTTCTCCTCTCAAACTCATTTCGCATTTTTCCTCCCTCTTCTCCCATTCGACCTGCTCCATTAGATCCACAAATAGCAGCCCCCTGCCCCACAAAATCCACTCGCATTGGGCCATCGGGCTAAAAACTTTGAAGACCTCGTCAATGACCTTTTGGATGGCTGGGTCGCATTCCTCTGCCAGGTTGTCCACAAGTTCATCATATTCTGCCTACATGAAACGTTTTAGCATCCTTGACTGCAATTCGATCAGCAAGCGACTCACCATTTTTGCACAAAAAGCCCACCCCCAGACTTCGAAATTGAGATCATCCACGGTGCCACGCTCGGGCATCAACTTCACGTATTCAAGAACGTCAGAGTTGAGTTCTGCCAAGAGAGACATGATCAAAGCGAGAGTTGGATAATATAGAGATGGATGGAAGAAGAACGAGAAGTATTTCAAACCTTGCTAAGTTTTCAACACGATCATGCATTTCACACATGATTTCGATCAGCTGACTGGGACAGTCAGGATTTCAGTAAGGGGGAGGATGATAGGTCCACTACATGCATTAAGGTCTGGAGAACATTCCCACTCATATCAAGACATTATGACACACACTCGGAATCACTATGAACACCACGAAATCGATGTTGAATCATTTCCAAACTATTTCGCACTATTTTGGATGACTTCGAGACATTTCGAATGCTTTTGAACTATTTCGCAACACTTCAAAACAACTTCGCATCATTTCGAATGACATTGGCCACCGTATAGTTGTTTTTAAAACACTTTCAACACATGCTGCACATTTGGAACAAACCATTTAGTTGCATATTGAGCACTACCGGACATGAGGAGAAACTATAAGAGACTTAGAATGCGATAAGTGCATTTTTATGTTTCAACAATCTATTAAAACAACAAGAGAAGTACTCCTACTATATGGTGACACCGAATGTTTCACTTATTATCATTTTTCATTTGTTTTATGTTTTACAATACCTTTATTGCTGTGCACATTGCCTTGTGTTCTACAATTGTTATTATTTCCTTTTTAGTACTATTCCTTCAAATTGTATATATACTTGTATTAGTTATAGAATAAGGAGAAGCAATGGAGAACAGAGCAGAAGTTACCCTCTCACTATCATCAGATTTAAGAGTCGATCTATTGAGTTATATCTTCGCGTTGTATCTCTAAGTTCTGCGAAATATTGTGAACTTCTTTGAAACTATTGGTTTCGCTCCTCATTTTATCGCACATCGCCTATTGCCTTTCGAAAAACACATCACATTCACTAAATTTGTACCTTGATACATCTTGAACCTCTTCAAACATCTTCGAACTATTTCGCATGTCTTCAAATTGATTTCAAATTATTTCGAACTTCTTTGTATACTCTTGCAGACTATTCGCAACATGATTCGTCCTTTTGCCTCACTAACAACAACGTTTGGAAATCAGTGGTGATATTTAGTACCAACTCGCATCCTTCCTCTGACTTGTGTTATACCATCCGAAGCCATTTAGTAGGTTTTGTTTGGGTTTCTGGGTTGAGTATCATCAGTGGACTATTTTTTTGAGTCTGTGATATCCGGCATGGATTCAGGGACTGTGGCTGCACAGGCTTTTGCAGCTTTGGACTTGCTGCAATGGCCAGCTAGGTGTCCTTCTTCACCACAATAGAGGCAAAGACCTTCCTTTATCTGGCACTCCCATTCTTCTCTGGTTAGTTTGCTGTTCTTCCCCAACTTGTCAGAGATGAAGTCCTTTGGCTTGTTACTCTTGGATCTGGAGGAGGTGCCAGTCGAGGGTTGATTACTGCAATTAGAGTTGGACGGATTCTGGGGCTTTGACTGATTATTAGAGTTAGAGCTGGAATTGGAATTGGAGTTTGGGGAACCCTTGGAGTCCTTCTTCCCAGAATTTGCAGGAGTTCCAGAGGTCTTGACGTCAAGGCAATTCTCTTCCTCCTGCATCCAATATATGTTGTCAGCATCTTGGGCCTTGAGCCACAAGGCTGCGAGGGTGTCGGGCTTTCTGCCCCACAAAACTTCTATGTGGAGATGGAGTGGAAGTCCACAGAAGTACCAGTCGCAAAGAGTGGCTTTGTTCCAATTGACCCAGGAGGCTAGTTCCCAAAAGTCCATGTTATACTTAACTATACGGCCTTTTTTCTTTATAGTGAGCTCAGAAAGAGCCTTCTTAGCATCCCCCAAAGGGTCATGAGGGCCGAAATTGCTCTCTAGCTCCCCGATGAATACCTCAAAGTTTCACATCCAGTGGGCAGAATCTGTCGGATTGTTGAGGCTGGGTTCAAACCAGCTGAGTGCTGATTCCCTTAGATAAGAGATGATGAACAAGATTTTCCTTTCATCAGAAGCAAAGACATGAGGGTGATCTTGGAAATGGAGGTTGCAAGTGACTAAGAAGTCCCAAAGTTTCTGGGGGTTGGAACTATCAAATGTGTCAGATTCCCTGGCTTTGATCTTCTCAGGCTTCGTGGCTTGGTTCTGGCAGAGAGTGTAGAGACTGTCTGAAAGGTCGAACTGGGCATCGACAAATCTGTTGTCTGGATCTGGTTTACCACCTAAAGGAGGTTGGTCTCCAGGGTCATCAGAATCAGGGTCATCCCCAGGGCTGTCAGGACCACTAGGGTCGTTGGGTCCACCAGGAAGTCTGTCCTCTTCACCTGTAGCTTCCTTGTCAGTAGGGTTGGGTTGCCTGTTGTTCCCCACATAGTTGAGTGGAGTCAGAATCCGAGGGGGTTCTGAAGGCAATTGCATAGACATGGCATTGGTGCTAGAGATTAAGTCGAGAGGAGTCAAAAAATTTAAGGCTTGGTTCAGGAATGAGTCAAGGATGATTAAGATGATGTTATTAGGCAAGGATAATACAAGGATAACTGCAATTACAAGTATAAGCATGAGTACAAGTAATTTGCAAACTGGAGACTAAGGCTAAGCTATGGGTGCTTAAATAACTAGGGCCAGAAGAATAATGGGTAATGCAGAAGTCTACTAACAGGTCTTGGTAAGTGTCTGTGACCAGAATTGGTAAGACTGTATTAGGAATAAAGTGAGTAAGCAAATGATTACTGAGGCATGTGATGACTTGTCTGATGACTAAAAGGTGCTGCGGCTGGGATGCTGATGGACAAGGTCAGAAAGGAATCAGAAAGTGTTCAGGAAAGACTGGGAATCTGATCAGGTGAGTCAGGTTTTGACAGCTAGCTCCCATTCAAGCGCTGGGATATGAGCTTCTAAGTTGTCCAAAATGTTTGAGCTGTGATGTGTACCATCAAACATTTGGTTCAATGCAGTCAAAAGTGCTATATCGGTGAGGAACAAGGTCGAGACAGAAATTTTGGGTGCTAATCTGGTCAAATGCAAAGCTGCAAAAACTGATGTGAGGTTTGATGCAAAATGTTCAAAAATGTGCGAAACATCTTAGGAGTTGATCGATGTGCTAGACTGCAATGAATTTGAGGTAAAAATTGATTGCTGGGAAATGGAGTACGAGTTCAAGGATGCAATAACAAATTTTGCAGCATTGTGGATGTCTATGGAATGGCATGGGTTTTACCCGCGGGTTTCCCATGCTTTTATTTTCTAATTTATTCAATGAGTTTTGCATGAAAAATCATGAAAAAATGATTTTCTGGAAGCTTTTTCTTGGCTCTATGTGATCCAATTAATAAAACAATATTTGGGTCACATCTTTTATGTGACAAGGTTAAAAATATATTATTTTGTCCAATGTATCACAAGCACCCATTGAATAGCTACCAGAAAATCATTTTTTCATGATTTTTCATGCAAAACTCATTGAATAAATTAGAAAATAAAAGCGTGGGAAACCCGCGGGTAAAACCCATGCCATTCCCTATGGATGACATTCAGAGTGTATGGGTCATCGGGATAATGATTGGGGAACTTCAAAATATTTTCAGAGTTCTTTAGGCCATTTTGGATCGAATATGAATGACCATGAGCTGGCATAAAGAATGTCAACATGTTTGAAGTAGATCTTGGGGGTTGCAAAGTTGGAATTCATGTGATATTTGGTTTCATATGTTTCGAAGTCAAAGATGGTAGCAAAATACCAAAAGTTGGGCAAAACAGAGCCAAATGATATTATTGATGGTCAAGATACTGTATCGAGATCTCCTGGTTGTTCAGGAGGGTTGGAAGCACTATGAGTTCAATGCAAAATTGAAATCATTGAGCCCCCTTAAGTGAAATAAGCAGTAGAAAGGAGGGAAGGTTCAATGATGGAATAAACTAAAAACCCCTCATGGTGGGCTCCAAAATAATAATACTCAACCTGGAAACCAAACAAAAACCTGCTAAAAGGCCTAAGAAGTGTAACACAGGCTAGAGGAAGGGTGCAAGTTGGTACTAAATATCACCACTGTTATCCAAAGGTTGTAGTTAGAGGTGTGAAATAGTGAGATGTTGATAATACTTGACCTGGAAACCTAGCAAAAACCTGTTAAAAGGCTTATGAATTATAACTCAGGCTAGAGGAAGGATGTGAGTCAGTACTAAATATCACCACTAATACCAGAACATTGTTTTTTAGTAATGCGAAATGGTAAAGGATGTGATGAATAGTCTTTTAGAAGCATACGAAGATTTTCGAAAAAGTTCAAAATTGGTTCGAAGACATGTGAAGTAGTTCGAAATAGGTTCAGGTGAGTTCGAGGAGGTTTGAAGGTGTTCGACTGGTGTCGAGATATGTTCGACAAATGGATATAGCAATCAAGAAGTGGGCTTTGAGTGGTGATAGGCAATGACGAGTTGAGAATGAATATGAAAGTTTGAGGAAGTTTGCAATATTTTGCAGAACTTCAGAGATACGACACGAGGTAAGACCCAAGAGAACTGCTCTTAAATCTGACTATAGTGGAGAGGTCAACTGATTCTCTGTTGTTCTAAGTAAGTAGTACAAGTCTATATACATTTCGAAGAGGTAAGTACTAAAAAGGAAATATAACAGGTGTAGAACACGAGGCAGTATGCACAGCAATAAAGGTATTGTAAAACATAGAACAAATGAAAAATAATAATAAGTGAAATGTTCAGTGTCACCATATAGTAAGAGTACTTCTCTTGTTGTTTCAATAGATTGTTGAAACCCCAAAACCACCATTATCGTACCCTAATTCTTTTATCGTCTCTCCTTGCATCTGGTAGTGTTCAATAAGCAATGCAGTGGCTCATGCTGAATGTTTTGTGTGTGTCGAAAGGGCTTTAGAATATCCCTATGGTGGCTGATGTCCTTCTAAGTAGTGTGAAGTCGTTTGAAAGTGTGCGAAGTGTCGCAAAATTGTTCGAAGTTGTTCAAAGTCATCCAAAATAGTGCGAAATAGTTTGAAAAGTGTTTGAAGTTGATTTCGTGGTGTTTGTAGTGATTTGGAGTGCGTGTCATATTGTGTAGATATGATTAGATTCTTTTCCAGACCTTATAGCATGCAGTAGACCTATCACTGCAGCCCTCAGGAAAATGCCAATGGGGCTGAGGGTTGCATTGACCTTTCCCAGCTGGCTGCCTATGTTCACCTCAATGTGTCCGCTCTTTCCAACCCTGATTCCCTGACCATCCTCCTATCCGTTTCTGACAACTCCATACCAACCCAAACCCTTATTGACTCTGACTCCTCCCACTGTTTTCTTGACTCTGCTTTTATGCTGGAAAATTATTTCAGCACAGAAACCATTTTACCAATCAGACTCCAACTGTTTGATGCAACTTGCAACTCCATCATCACACAAGTCACAAAGCTCCTGGTCACTTTTCCATCTGGTGAAGTGTTCAATCATCTGACATTTTATGTAACCCCACTCAACTCTTCCTGTTCTGCGGTCCTTGGTCACAACTGGCTGAAGCAATACAATCCATTGATTGACTGGTCTTCCAGTCAAATAACCTTCTGCTCCACAGATCATAGAAATCTGGCACCCCGGACATCTTCCGACCCTCCGACTTCTGAGTCACCTCCAAACCTTCCAGTGGATACCCATGCACCTCCTGCAATCTAATTCATCAATGCTGCTGCATACATGCATGCAAGGAAGCTTCCTGGGGCTATTTCCTTTCAGATAATCTTTTCCCTGGAAGGCCTTACAGCCAAATCCTTGGCTGTCATTAGAAATCTGGTGGACCTTTCAAATATCCATGAAGAATATCACAAGTTGACTGATGTCTTCAACAAGCAGAAGGTGGACACCCATCCTCCACACCGCCCTTACAACCTAAAGATAGAGATGGAAGACAATGTGCCCCCACCTCCAGGTCATATGTACTCCCTCTCCCCATCTGAACTTGAGGCCCTGTGAGTGTTCATTGAAGAGAACATTCATTCTGGCTTTATCCGACCCTTTAAGTCACCTCATGGCACTCCTATACTCTTTGTCAAAAAGAAGGATGGTACACTCCGGCTTTGTGTCAACTACCGGGGCCTCAACCGCATCTCAAAGAAGGACTACTACTTACTCCCACTAATTTCTGACCTCCTTGATGTGCTCCACAAATCCTGCATCTTTACTAAGATCAACCTCCGACATGCTTACCATTTGGTATGCATCACTGATGGTGATGAATGGAAGATGACATTCTGGACCTGCTATAGGTCCTTTGAGTGACTGGTGGTTCCCTTCGGCCTCACCAATGCGCCCATGGCCTTCCAGCGCCTCATGAATGACATCTTCAGTGACATGCTCGATGTCTGCATCATCATCTATCTCGATGATATCCTTATTTTTTCTGACAACATCACAAAACACAAGGCTCATGCTAAAAAAGTCCTCCAGAGACTCCGGAAACACAGACTTTATGCCTCTCCACAGAAATGGGACTTCCACAAAAATACAGTTGAATATCTCAGGTTCATCTTGTCACCAGATGGACTCCGGATGTCTGAGGACAAAGTAAAGACCATCCTGGACTGGCTGGTACCCTGGAAAGTCAAGAATATCCAGTCTTTCCTCAGATTCTGCAACTTTTACCACAGGTTCAGTTGTGGTTACTCTGACATCATCATCCCTCTTACCTGCTTGATGCAGAAGAACTTTCCTGGGACTTCACACAAAGTGCCAAGAAGCCTTTGACAGGCTTAAGGAAGAATTCACCCATGCTCCAGTCCTCTCTCAGTGGGTACCAGATTTTCACCTAGTCCTTGAAACGGATGCCTCCGACTATGCCCTGGAAGCAATCCTTTCTGCCCACACCCCTGATGGCAACATTGACCCTATTGCCTTCCACTCCCACTCCTTCAATTCTGCCAAGCTAAACTATGACACCCATGACAAAGAACTCCTGGCCATCTTCGAGGCTTTTAAACATTGGCGACATTATCTGGAAGGTTCTGGAAACCCAATCAATGTGGTCACTGATCACAAAAACCTGGAGTACTTCAGCACCACCAAGCTCCTCACCCACCACCAAGCCAGATGGTCAGAGTACCTCTCACAGTTCGACTTAGTCATTCACTTCTGCCCTGGGAAACTGGGGGCAAAACCCGATGCACTCACTAGACATTGGAACGTCTACCACAAAGGGGGAAATGGCAATTTCATCTCAGCAAACCCAAGCAATTTCCAACCCGTCATCACCCAAGAACAGCTCACCTCTTCACTTCAAGCCACATACTTTGCCACCCCAGTCATCCAACAAGCAGTCCTTATGGATGTCGAGAAGCTCCACAATGACATCTGATCCTTCCTTACCCTTGACCCCATCTCATCTGCCCATCTCCCGACCCCCTCTGCTCCCAATTGGACTGTAGATGACAGTAGACTCCTTGGCTACTTTGACCAGATTTATGTTCCGGACATAGCGGATCTCCACCTAAAAGTCCTGCAGTACAAACATGACCATATCCTTTCTGGTCATTTTGGACAAAACAAGACCCTACAACTTGTCCAACATAATTATGTTTGGCCCAACCTATGGACCTTTGTTCAGGACTTCTGCAAATTGTGCACTACATGCAAATGCTTTAAGTCACCCCGACACAAACCCTACAGGTTCCTGAAACAACTGCTGGTCCCAGAATGCCCTTGGGACTCGATCCCAATGGACTTTATTGAACAGCTACCAGACTCCGAGGGCCACACCACTATCCTAATTATCATAGACTGACTCTCCAAACAAAACATCTTCATTTTCACAGTCAACAAAATCACAGCTCAAGAACTTGCCAACTTGTTCATCATGCACGTCTTCTCCAAGCACAGAGCTCTGTCACACATCACTTGTGACAGGGGATCTGAGTTCATCTCCCACTTTTTCTGGTCTCTCAGTCAAGCCCTGGACATGAAGATTCACTTCACTTTGGGTTATCACCCAGAGGGCAATAGACAAACTGAACACCTTGATCAAATCCTTGAACAATACCTCTGAATCTTCTGCAATTACCAGCAGGACAACTGGTCTCAGCTGTTGCCCTTAGGGAAGTTTACTTACAACAATGCTCCATCAGCTTCCACTGGAGTTTCACCCTTTTTCACCAATAAGAGCTACCACCCAAACATCACCATCTTCCTGGAATGTGAGCTAGCTTCTCAGTGCACTCATAACTTCGTGGTGGACCTCAATGAACTCCACCAGGAACTCTGGAAACAACTCTCCAAAGCGCAGAAGCATTATCAAGGTCCAGCAGACAAGCACCAGATTCCCGCTCCCAACTTCAATATTGGGGACTATGCCTACATCAAAGGAGAACACCTACACACTACTCGACTTTCCAAGAAACTCTCAGAGAAATTTTATGGCCCATTTGAAGTCATTGCCCACCTTGGCACTCACTCAGTTACCCTCCAGCTTCCGGACCATCTCCAGGCAGTTCACCCTGTCTTCCACATCTCACAGCTGGAAGAAGACACCCCGAACACTATTCCTAATTGCACTCAGCCTCCGCCCCCTCTGGTCATTATTGACGATGAACTGGAATAAGAAATCCTGAAAATCCTGGACTCAAAGATTGATAACTGCCGCTGTTGCAAGTTACTCTACTTTGTCTGTTGGGAAGGTTACCAGGGGACTGATGAAGAAAACTCTTGGCTTCCTGTTACAGAGCTTGATCATGCTCAGGAGTTGGTTGCAGATTTTCACACCCACTACCCAGACAAACCTGGACCACTTCAAACTTAATTCACACTGGACAGCAGTACAAGACACAATTTTTGATTTAAAAAAGAAAAAATAACTAAACAAATTTTTTTTTTGGTGGGTCCTGACCAGGCCCCTACACTTCCCCATTGTCCCCCTCCATGGGCTCCACCTGGACGATTCCCACTGCCTCCTCAGCTAGCCCCACTAGCTCTGCCTCAACCTCTCCTTTGCTCCAGCTTCCTCGTCCTCATCCCCCTCATCCTCGTCTGCTTCCCCTGCCCAAGCCCAATCTGGATGTCCTCATGCATGAACCAGAGCTCGCGCATCTCCCACCTCAGCCCCTTGATGGCTGAAGTCAGCTCCCTCAGAAGCTCTGCCATCTTACCCCCTGCCTTCTCTGTCGGGGCCTCCTGCCCCTCCCACGCCACCTCCTTGCACTTCTGCTTGGCCCAGGTGCAGGGCTCGCATGCCTGACCATGGGGGCCCATCCAGAAGCATGTGAGGGGCTGCTGAGAACATCTAGAAGGGGTCATTAGCAGTGTGCTTGGCATCAGTGTCCTGGTCACTTACCTTTTGCAGGGCCACACAGCCTCCACCTGCATGACCCCCTCAAACTCCATGTCCCCCTGCCCCTTGCCTTTCACCCTCTTGGTGGGCAACCTGCTCCCCTCCACCTCTTCCCCCCCATCTCCTGCCTTTCTCTTGGCCATTCACTTTGCAGGTGCCACCTTCTTCTGCTCCTCTTCAGCCTTCCATGCTGCCCACCTCTTCTTCTTTAATCTCCCCTTTGTCCAACCCTTCAACATCTGCAAGTGCCAACAGATCTTGGAGGAGTTCATCTCATCCCTCAGGCATAAGTTTACAAAGGTCTTGGCAGTGAGGACAATTTCAAGTCATGTGTCCCACAGTATTAGCAGGTATCTAGCCTGCGAGCTCAACTATGGGCTGCATTGACATCCATTGGAGCAGGGGTATTGGAGTTCAGCACTGAGGGTTGGTGCATAGGGATGGGTTTAGGATGAGGGGGTGCTTGATTAAAGGCAGGGGGAGCATGGGTGGTGGTAGGAGTGCAGAAGGCCACAGTGAAGGCTGCATTTGTGAGTCAGTTCTCATCACAGAGAAAAGCAGCCTTGTACCATGCATTTATGTTATTGTCTGCTGGGCATCCTTCCAACATCTGTGCAATCTGGTCTTGGATTTCCTGGTTAAGACCACAACAAAACTTCACCACCACAGGTAACCCACTCCCATACCTTGCCATGTCCACCAGGTCTCAAAATTCATTGATGTAGTTGTCCACAGATTGATGCCCTTGATAGTAGGAGGTGGATTCGGGGCATGCAATGCTGCACTGATAATACTCGACCTGGAAACCTAACAAAAACCTGTGAAAAGGCTTAGGAAGTATAACACAGGCTAGAGGAAGGGTGCGAGTTGGTACTAAATATCACCGCCATTACCCAAGGGTTGTGGTTAGAAGTGTAAAATGGTAAGATGCATTGTGAATGAACTCTAGGAGCGTACAAAAAGGTTCAAAAGAGGTTTGAAGGAGCTCAAAGATGTTCGAAGGAGTTCGAAAAGGTTTGAAGGAGCTCAAAGATGCTCGAAGGAGTTTGAAAAGGTTTGAAGGAGCTCAAAGATGTTCGAAGGAGTTCGAAAAGGTTTGAAGTAGTTTCGAGAAAGTTTGAAGTAGTTTCAAGGAAGTTCGAAGATATCCGAAATAGTTCGAGAAGTTTCGAAAGAGTCAGACTGATGTCAAGGTATGTCAGGAGTGAATATAGTGAATATGAAGTGTTTTTTGAAGGACGATTGGTGATAGTTGATGAATCGAGAGACTAATATGAAGGTTCAAAGAAGTTCACAATATTTTGCAGAACTTGAAGATGTGATGCTGATAGGTCCACTGCATGCTTTAAGGTCTGGAGAAGATTCCCAATTGTATCGACACATCACGACACATGCTATGAACCTCTACAAATGCCACAAAATTGACTTCGAATCCTTTTTGAACATTTTTGAACAATTTTGCACTACTTCAAACAACTTCAAACCATTTCATGACATTTTGAATGCTTTTGAAGAACTTCACACCACTTTGAATGAAGTCAGCCACCACATAACTGTTTCAAAACTCTTTTGATACATGCTGCACATTTGGAATGAGCCATTTAGTCAAATATGGAGTGCCACCAGACATGAAGAGAGACTACAAGAGATCCAGAATGCAATAAGTGTGGTTTTTATGTTTCAATGATATATTAAAGCAATAGGACAAGAACTCTTACTATACTAGGACAATGTACATTTCAATATTTATCATTTCTCATTTGTTTTATGTTTTACAATACCTTTATTTGCTGTGCACATTGCCTTGTGTTTTCCACATGTTATTATATCCTTTTTAGTACTATCTCTTCAATTTGTATATAGACTTGTATTAGATACTTAGAACAAAGAGAAGAAGTTACCCTCTCACTTATTGTCTGATTTAAGAGTCATTCTCTTGAGTCTTAGCTTGCATCGTATCTCTAAGTTCTGTGAAATATTGCAAACTTCTTTGAACTTTCATATTCGCTCTCAACTTGTTGCCTATCACCCATTGCCACTTGACAAACACTTGTTATTCACTATATTCATCTCTCGATGTATCTCGCCACCAGTCCGACATCTCCAAACTTCTTCAAAATTACTTTGAGCCTCTTTGAACCTCTCTGAACCTACTTCGAACTATTTTGCACATCTTCAAACCTATTTTAAACCTTATTTGAACAACTTCATACACTCTCACAGACTATTTGCACCTTCCCTTATCATTTTGCCTCACTAAAAACAATGTTTGGATATCAGTGGTGATATTTAGTACCAACTCACACCCTTCCTCTAGCCTGTGTTATACTTCCTAAGCCTTTTAACAGGTTTTTGTTAGGTTTCCAGGTTGAGTATTATCAATGCGAGGCTATGACTTAAGAGAATTTGCTCTTAAATCAGATGATAAGGGAAAGGGTACTTTTTCTCTGTTGCCTTTGCTTGTCTAATACAAGTCTATATACAATTTGAAGAGATAGTACTAAAAAAGAAACAATAACATGTGGAAAACATGAGGCAGTATGCACAGCAAATAAAGGTATTGTAAAACATAAAACAAATGAGAAATAATAATAAATAAAATGTACATTGTCCCAGTATAGTAAAAGTACTTGTCCTATTGCTTCAGTATATCATTGAAACATAAAACTGCATTTATCGCATTCTAGATATTTTGTCATCTCTCCTCGTGTCTGGTAGGGTTTGATATGCAACAAAATGGCTCATGCTGAATGTGCAGCATGTATTGAAGGGTTTTGAGACAGCTATATGGTGGCTGATGTCATTTGAAGTAGTGCAAAGTTGTTTGAAAGTGTTTGAAGTGTCACAAAATCATTCGAAGTCATTCGAAGTCATCTGAAATAGCTCAAAAATGGTTCAAAATTGAGTTCATGGTGTTTGTAGCAATTTGGAGTGTCTGTTGTAATGTCTTGATACAATTGGATGCATTCTCCAGACCTTAAAGTGTGCAATGGACCTATCAGCAGGCTGGTGCATAGGGATGGGTTTAGGATGAGGGGGTGCTTGATTAAAGGTGGGGGGAGCATGGGTGGTGGTAAAAGTGCAGAAGGCCACAGTGAAGGCCGCATTTGTGAGTCAGTTCTTGTCACAGGGGAAAGCAGTCTTGTACCATGCATTTATGTTATTGTCTGCTGGGCATCCTTCCAACATCTGTGCAATCTGGTCTTAAATTTTCCAATTAAGACCTCAACAAAACTTCACCACCATGGGCAACCCATTCCCATACCTCGCCATGTCCACCAGATCTCGAAACTCATTGATGTAGTCATCCACAGATTGATGTGCTAAGTAGTAGGAAGTGGATTCAAGGTGTGTTACAGCTTATTGGCATTCATTGAGGGGGCAGAAGTGTCATATGAACTCATCACAAAAGTCCCCTTAGGTGGAAAATAGAAGGGAGCCATGCTCCTTAGTTTGGCATAATATACGGTCCACATAGAGATAGGCGTGCTCAGATTTCATGTATGTGAGGGCTCAATGAATTTTAGTGGCATCATGCACAAATTGAGTTGGGTGTAGACTGATGTACAACTTGCAGGAATTGAGGAAAGCACATCCATGGGAATGCACAACATTGAATTTGGTGGGGAGGCATGGATCTAATGCACGCGTCTTTGCTTGGGCTTGCTAGGAGTCAAAATGGGTGGGTGGGGTTTCACTGGAGAGTTCTAACAAAGGTTTTGATGGTATATGTAAGTGTATCAATTTGCGCATGAATTCCAGCAATGTCGCCTTCAAGTGCATCAATGCACTCCAGGGCATCCATGGCGCTAGGTAGTGGGTTGGGTGAAAAGTGGTGTGCACTAAAGGTGGGAGTGTCTGGGACAGTGTGTAGGGAGTCTGTGGAGCTCTGGGAGTCATATTCTGCTCTGTACCTGCCTATCTTGGCAGAGTGTCCAAGATTTTGAGCCTTAAGAGAGAGTTTTCTACTGTAAGAACAATCTCAAAGCCTCACTTAATAGTGAGCTAAGAGAGGGAAATCCAAAGTTAATATTATACTATATAATACAGACACTTCAGGTGCACCTAACAGAGGGGAGTTTAAAGAGAAAACTCTAAGGACACATCTGTCGATGCCCAGTATATGTGATAGAGCCAAAAATCAGATAGTAAGCTAAAAATAGCAAAAAGGTGGAAATAGGCAGATCAAGCTGTGGGATGACATTACCTTGATGGGTAAGCATCCAGAAGATGTCCCACCTCTAAGAATAGAGCTATCAACATGTACCAACATGGAAAAAGCCAAAATATAATTATAAAATAGGAATAAAATCATAGAAAATCATAGAAAAGGCAGAATAGGATGAAATAAAATATATATAAAAAATGGAACAAATGCAGAAAATTGCTGAGATGCCTGGGGCACCTTTCTTTTCCCTTACACCACCCAGGAGTGCCTCAGATCGATATTGTTCAGCATTTTGCTTTGAAGACAGATGGTGCTTTGATTTTTACTCAATCAATCCTTTCAAGAAAATTGAAATCACATCTGGAATTTGAGATTCTGAGACATGTGTTTTGTCTTACCTGAATGGACTGTCATCAAAGCATGCTCACATTGTGACAGGCCCCAATGTTGAGAGAGCTCTTATACTTTGGGTAAAGCATCTGGAAGAGAAAGGAGAGACAGTCAATGGCCTATGCCAAAGGAAAAGCACAAAAGGTTTGAGCAGCAGTTTGATGTTCCTGAGGCCAAGTGTCTTCTTGGAGAGGGATGGATCCTTCCATTCTGCAAAGCATATGAATTGAAGAAGCATTATAGACATGTGGAGGCAGGATCTGTTAATCTCCAAGCTGTCAAAGAAGAACACAAGCATCTTGGAATGATTCTGACAACCTTTGCACCAAAACACAGGTGGACCCTCAATAAATCAAGCTTGGTTGCCTTGTGGGTCTTCTTTTTGAATTGATACATAAACCCTCTTAAGATCATACAATAGTGCACCACCTGATTGAAGGTTTGCCTCAAAATAGATGGCCAGCAAGAAGAAGCAAAACTATCACATCACAATGGCATTTGCATGCAATGCAGATGGAAGTGAGCACCTACCACCAATCTACATTGGTAAATCAAAGTAGCCTCAATGTTTCAAAAAACAGACCACAACACAGATGAGATTCTACTACCAGAACAATAAAAAGTCTTGGATGATGTCAGAACTCTTTGAAGAGTGAACACTTGTGATTCCAGGTGGCTGTCTACTGGGGCTACAACCAAGGCCAATTCATCTGCATGATCATCCCAGATATATCAAATATTTTGATGTAAAGATGTGCACCCAACTGTTTAGTGTTTAAAGGTCCAGTCCAGTCTGGTTTTTTGACTTCCAAAGGGGGCAATTGCAACTGCAACCAGTCTAGGACCAGTCTTTTTCAGTTAATGGACTGAAAAAATACTGGGTCAGACCATTTTTTTGGTGCAAAATTTGTTGTAATAATATAAACCATCTGTATATTAATTAGAACCTTGAATAGATAATATAATATGATAGTGCTTGTAAATACCCAGCTTTTGATTAAAATTTTAAGACATTTCATGAAGATTTGATGTAGATATGAATGAAACTGAATTGCATCTCCTAAAGACTCAGGCAAATGTAATGTGAGAGCCATAAATTATGTGATGGGCACTGAACATTGCTGGATGGTGAGCATACTCTTTTACTTAAAATTCTATGTCCAAAAATAGAATGAGCAAAAATGAGCAAAATATGGTGAATTAGAGTCAAAGTACAAGTTGCATAAAAAATACTTGTATTAAAATGAATTTGGTCATATCTTTCTCAATTCTTAACCATTTTTAATAAACCAAAGGTCAAATTAAAGGTAATAATCATGGTTACAAGGGTATGTAACTCATGTGATGTTTAACATGTTGCAACTGGTTTAAACCAGTCTTTTTGTGGTCCTCCATTATTTTTGAAAATGGAAGACCTGCAACTGGACTGAAAAAGACTGGTCCAGTCCAAATTAGTCCAGTTCAGTCCAGTTTTGGTTTTTTTTCCCAGTTCTATAAACTGGACCTTTAAACACTACACCCAACAATGACATGTCTGTCTTACTATCAACAACTTTTCTGGCCATTTTATCAGCTATGAACCTCAAAACATTCAGCTGGTGTATTCTGAGCCAAATATGACCTTGTTTGTCCAGCCACTGGATGCTGGGATTATATGATGTTTTAAAGCTCACTACAGATGAGAGTTCTGCCTCTGTGCTATTGAAAAAGATGAGACCAGAGAGTTTGACATTGATGAAATTAACTTGCTTGAAGGCATGCATATGGCAAGGGAGGCATGGAAGCAGGGGGATGCATTGACAATTCAGAATTTCTGGAACCATACCAAGATTCAGGGGTCAGTATGAAATAAAATGTTTCTGGATGATAGCTTATAGTGTTTCTAGAAAGGTTTCAGATCTTGAGATCAGTGATGGGTCATTGCCACATGCAGACTGTGGCACATGGGATATTCTTTGGACATTTGCTGCAAGTGATGGCATTGCCTGTTGCTGAGGAAACCCTCAAAAAGCATCTTGGCAATCAATACAATGAGTCTGACTAGTGGCCAGCTGTCAATACAATTACAAATGCTGATTGCCCCAATTGACCATTAAGTTTCCAGGGAGATCATGGGCACATGAACCAGTCACCCCTCAGATCACTGAAGCTGAACAGGGCTTGATGGACTCAGTTGAAGAGTTGGTCAGATGAAGGAGGATAATTGGATGACCCCCTACCCTGGAGAATCTTGTTATCTGGTTGAAGAGCATGAGGTTAGTGACTCACCATACAGGTTTTAGGGAGGTGATGCAGATATTGTGGCTGAAGTTTGGCATGAGATTGTGATCCAAAAAGTGACATCATAGAACTGGATTCCAATAATGACTCTGACAATGATATTGGAGATGTAGTTTTACAAGGAAAAGTTTTCAAGCTTTGCAAAGCACTCGAGAAGTCATGTTTGAGGAATGGGAATGATTGGACAGAGTTTTCCATTGATTTGCCCTGACAGCTGCACTAGTACAGAGCAAAATTGTGGCAAGATGACCTTCAAAATTCCGCTCAATAATTGTTAGAAAGCTACTTTATATGAAACACCCCTTAATACAGTGTAAATACTCAACCACATACAATATTATACTAATAGATTGTGTCACACTTTTGGCAGGGTCACACTCATGTCACAATTGTAACATATTCAATCATGTGTATATCTCATAATGCATAGCTTTTGGTTGGGATGGAGGCTATGCATTATGAGAATATCAACACAAATCTCTTCAAGGCATCTGTTGATTCTGAGAGCCTTGTATGTAGTTCATAGTAGCATTACTGGAACATACTCTGGACATTTATCTGGATGCAGCTTCAGGAGTAGCATACTGTTACCATGTCTCTCAACACTATCTCTCAAACTCTCAAAAGGCTTGGGATAAGCTCAAAGAAGGTAATGTCATATGTACTACAAGGATGGTTCACCTTGTCAATCTGAGCCCAATGGTCTGTCTTCTAGCTTTCCCAGGCTGTGGCAAAGTGTTGCCAGGAGGCCTAGAATGCATTTACACTTAAAATTAGTGCATACCCTGTGGAATTAGTATTCTAAGGTTTGGTCCATTTTTTGGTTACAGATACTCATGTTTAAAATCAGTCCAGTTAATAGTTACCTTGTTTTTGAAATGATCAAAAACTGATTGAAAACTGGTCAAAACCAGTTAGAACCAGTCTTCTTACCCTAGCATATCCATATCTACTTGTTCTATATAGTTTTGATACCAAGAAAAGCAAATAATATAATCATTATTTACACTATTATAATTTGAATTGCAGTGCAGTGGTACATGCCTGTGGAAAAAGATTTATATACCCTGTGGATGTGCATGGACCATGTGGTCATGTTTGTGCTCCAAAATAAAAGTGGCACCATTTGCCAAGTCTCGCACATCAGTACAGCAGTTGCTGGAAAATATGATGCTGGGTGCACAGATGTTATTTCGCTGCACATCAAGCACCACAAATGAATAGGGCCTGTAAACATGTAGTAAACTACATTTATGCTCCAAACGTTACCTCCCAACAGTCAAAATCTTATTTGAAAGGAAAGAAAGTGAGTAACAGGGCAAGTGACAATTTTGATAGTTTTACAGCTATAACTTATGTTCCAAGGAGTCCAATTTAAAAAGCCATGCAGTTCTAGATTCCCCCAAGCATATAGAATAGATATCAGTGTAAGGGGAAAGGAGGGCACCCCAGGTGTCTGGGTAATTTTCTGTGTTTATCCCATATTTTTTTATATTTTATTTCACCATATTCTGCCTTTTCTATGATTTCTATGATTTATTCCTTTTTTATGATTATATTTCGGTTTTTTCCCAGATTGGTACATGTTGACAGTTCTATTCTTAGGGCAGGACCCCTTCTGGATGTTTACCCATCACAGTGACATTATCCCACAGCTTGATTCACCTATCTCTGCCTTTTGCTATTTTTAGCTTACTATTTGATTTTTGGCTCTATCACATATACTGGGCATCGACAGATGTGTCCTTAAAGTTTTCTCTTTGGATTCTCCTCTGTTAGGTGCACCTGAAGTGTTTGCATTATGTAGTATAATGTTCACTTTGGATTCCCCTCTGTTACCTCACTATTAAGTGAGGCTTTGAGGTTGCCCTTACAGTAGAAAACTCTCTCTTAAGGCTCAAAATCTTGGACACTTTGCCAAGATAGGCAGGTACAGAGTATAAGATGACTCCCAGAGCTCCACAGACTCCCTACACACCATCCCAGACACTCCTGCCTTTAGTGCGCACCACTTTTCACCCGACCCACCACCTAGCTCCATGGATGCCCCAGAGTGCATTGATGCACTTGAAGGTGATGTTGCTGGAATTCATGTGCAAATTGATACACTTACATCTACCATTAAAACCTTCATTGGAACCCTCCAGTCAAACCCCACACTGCCCATTTTGACCCCTAGCATGCCAAGCACACATGCGCTGCCCAGTATGCACCCAAGTGAAGATGTGCATGTTAAACATGCACCCCCCACTGAATTCAATGGCACACATTCCCACAGATGTGCCTTCCTCAATTCCTGCATGTTGTACATTAGTCTACATCCAAACCAATTTGTGGATGACACCACTAAGATTATTGGGCCCTCACATACATGAAATCTGAGCGCACCTATCTCTACATCAACTGTATATTATGCCAAACCAAGGAGCATGGCTCCCCTCCATTCTCCACCTGGGAGGACCTCCATGATGAGTTCATGTGACCCTTCTGCCCCCTTAATGAATGCCAATGAGCTATAATGTGCCTTGAATTCACTTCCTACTACCAAGCGCATTGATCTGTAGATGACTACATCAATGAGTTTCGAGATCTGGTGGACATGCTGAGGTATGGGAGTAGGTATGCCCAGCAGATGATAATATAAATGCTTGGTATGAAACTGCTTCTCTCTGTGATGAGAACTGACTCACAAATGCAGCATTTGCTGTGGCTTTCCACACTCCTACCACCACCCATGCCCCCCACACCTTTAATCGAGCACCCCCTCATCCTACTCCCATCCCTATGCGCCAACCTGCGGCATTGAGCTCCAACACCCAATGGATGTTGATACAGCCTGTAGTTGAGCTCGCAGGCTGGGTCTCTGCTACTGCTGTGGGGAAACTGGACACTTAGCTCAAAACTGTCCCCATCACCAAGACATCCATAAACTCATGGCTTAGGGATAAGATGAGCTCCTACAAGACCTGTTGGCACTGGCAAATGTTGAAGGCCTGGAGAAAGACAAAGTTAAAGAGAAAGAGGCAGAGGAACGGGATTTTTCTACTTATGACAAGTGAACAGTATGCCCTTGTTGCCTGTCTATAACCACTTTGAAGTTCTGTCTGTTGATTCACTAGAGGATGGATCTTATTCTGTGACCATTCCTTCTCCAGCCCCCTCTGAAGTGGCTAAAGATATACCTACCCCTTTCTCCCCACCCCTCCCTCTACCCAGATTGAAATCTTGGATGCATAAGCTACCACGCAAGTACATTGTAGCATCCACCCCCTCCCAAAAATCCCTAGAATTGAAGATTGAACTGCAGACCATGGATATGGAGCAAGTACTTGGTGTCTCTGCTCTCCTGGACTTGGGTGCCATGGGCCTTTTCATTGATTCACACCTGGTTCAACAAAAACAACTCAATACCCACTCACTATCTTCTCCCATACTTGTCTATAATGTGGATGGTTCCTTAAATGAAGCTGGGCAATTTGGGAGGTTGTTGATCTAGTCCTCCAGTACAAGGATCATAGTCAATGGGCACTCTTCGCTGTGACCCAACTGGAAAAGCAGGAGGTAATTTTGGGTTACCCATGGCTTCATGACCACAATCCTGAGATTGATTGGGTGACAGGTGAAGTCATGATGAGTCGTTGTCCCTCTCATTGTCATACTTGCTTTACTGAAGGCAGACAGGAACATCGAGGGCAAAAGGTCCTCTTACAGTGCACTCAAAAATGTCATGCTGGTCCAATGCCTGTGGCCAATGGGGACTTGGAAGATGTTCAGATCTTGCACCTATGTAAATCTGACGATGATGAAGAGGAGGTGGAAGAGATCGAGGAAGGTGACCAAATCTTCTACACTGCTGTTAATCCTTCACATGAGGTGCATGCCACCTTGAACGTCTCTCAGCACCTCGCAGAGGCCTTCCACAAGAACAGTGCACCCAAATCCTTCACTGACTTCATGCTTCCTCACCTGCATGACTTTGAGGATGTCTTCTCTAAGGAATCCTTCGACTCACTTTCTAACTATAAGCTATGGGATTATGCAATTGAGCTCACGCCAGGTGCCACACCCTTCTCCTGCAAGGTCTATTTCCTCTCCCATGAAGAACAACAACAACTCAACAAGTTCATTGATGAACACTTGACTCCATGCTTGGAGAAGATATGCATGATGAACAAACAGGTTGGTGAGTTCTTGGGCTGTGATTTTGTTGACTGTGGGAATGAAGATGCCTTGCTTGGAGAGTCGGTCTATGATGACCAGGATGGTGGTGTGGCCATTGGAATTTGGTAGCTGTTCGATGAAGTCCATTGAGATCGAGTTCCAAGGACATTCTGGGACTGGGAGTTGCTTCAGGAAACCATAAAGTTTGTGTCGTGGTGACTTGGAGCATTTGCATGTAGTACACAATTTGCAGAAGTCTTGTATGAAGGTCCATAGGTTGGGCCAAACATAATCATGTCAGACAAGTTGTATGGTCTTGTTTTGTCTAAAATGACCAGAAAGGATATGGTCATGCTTGTACTGCAGAACCTTGAGGTGGAGATCTGCTACATCTGGGACATAAATCTAGTCAAAGTGGTGGAGAAGTTTGCTGTCATCTACAGTCCAATTGAAAGTGGAGGGGGTCAGGAGATGAGTGGATGAGATGGGGTTGAGGGTAAGAGAGGATCAAATGTCATTGTGGAGCTTCTCAACATCCATAAGGATTGCTTGTTGGATGACTGGGGTGGCGAAGTATGTGGCTTGAAGTGAAGAGGTGAGCTGTTCTTGGGTGAAGATGGGTCAGAAAATGCTTGGGTTTGCCAAGATGAAGTTGCTACCTCAATCATTCAAGATTGATCCTGAGATTAGCATTTCCCACCTATGCCCTTGCTGCCCACCCACTATTCCCAGTCAACAAACTACTCCACAACCTACAATAATTGTAGAAGGTGCTCCAGAATATGTAGTTGAAGAAATTCTAGACTCACATCTTCGATGAAATAAATTGGAGTTCCTAATAAAGTGGAAGAACTACACCAATAAAAATAACTCATGGGAACCCAAAGAGAATTGCAACCAAGCATGTAATGCAATCACCCAATTCCTTAAACTTAATCCAAATGCTCCATATCGCATTGCAAGAATGGTATATGAGGGGATGAATTTTTGGCCTTACCAAAATTCCACAGAGGGGACAGATACAGTATTTTCTCGCCTGGAAGTTGAGGCATAAAAGGGGGGTAATGTTAGGAAACAGCCCCATTACCTAATAATATTTTATTTTATTTTATTACATCAAATTATGCTACCCTGTGCTGAAGAATGCTACACTTTGTTAGCATAAGAATTTTATTTCGCACACATCAATATGGATGTGCATGTACAAGCACATCAGTGAAAACATTGTACAATACATGTAATATAGTATATAAACCTTAAATAAACATTTAGGGGACCCCAGTGTGTCCTCTTAGATATTCCATCCACACTTGTGGTGCAAAAAGCCTTTCTCAACCAACTCATCTATTAATAACCCCTCGCATCAGAACCATCAATTTCCCCATCATGCATGCAGATCCTGTGCCCTTCTTGTAGAGAGAACCTGCACAGTGCAGTGAGCAGATAGTGGGTGTCTGTAAGGGCAACCTCAAGTCTCACTTAATAATGAGCTAACAGAGGGGAATCCAAAGTTAACATTATTCTACACAATACAAACACTTCAGGCACATCTAACAGAGGGGAATCCAAAGAGAAAACTCTAAGGACCCATCTGTCAATGCCCAGTATATGTGATAGACCCAAAAATCAAATAGTAGTTCAAAAATGGAAAAAGGCAGAGATAGGCAGATCAAGCTATGGAATGACATCACCTTGATGGGTAAACATCTGGAATGGGTCCTGCCTCTAAGAATATAACTGTCAACATGTACCAACAAGGGAAAAACTAAAAAATAATAATAAAATAGAAATAAAATTATAGAAAATCATAAAAAAAGCAGAATAGGGTGAAATAAAATATAAAAAAAATATGGGATGAACACAGGAAATTGCCCAGATGCCTGGAACACCTTCCTTTTTCCTTACATTTTCCCCCTTCTATGATGCATTACCCCGATGCATTTGAAATCGTATCTGGTCAAAATCAGATGCCTGGATGCATTGAGGTGCAGAAGAATGTCGGTGGTGGAACTCCTTGATCAACTGTGGGGCATTCACATCGAACTCTACAACTGAAAAATTCTCTTCATACCTGTAACCCTTTTAGTGCACCAGGTATTCAAGTTTACCTCAATGTAAGCAGCTGTCTAGGATGGACTCAACCTTGTACTGAGGTTCATCTTCGATGACTGTAGGCAGTGCAGGAGGTCATTCCATGCATCCAGGAAACAGATCTGTGGGAGCAGGCAGCAATTTTATGACATAGAAGATGGGGTGGATTGATTGTGGTAGCTGTAGGCAGTAGACATGCGATTTGACACGTCTAGTGATGAGGAATGGTCCAAGAAAATAGTGGGCAAGTTTCTTGGATGGGTCCAAGGTAGAAATGTCACTAGAGTCAAGGTAGACATAATCACCAACCTTATATGTGGGTGTAAGTGAGTGACGCTGGTTGTAGAAGTGTGCCATGTCATCCTTCGCCTTAGCCAAAGCTGACTTTGCATCCTCCAATGTGTCCCTCATCCGCTCTGTAAACTCATTCACCATCTCCAAGTGTGAGGGTGCTTGCTGAGGCTCGAAATTCATGTGTGGGGGTCTTCCTGTGTTGAGGAGGAAGGGAGTTTGTTGGGTGGTGGAGTGGATGTGATTGTTGTATCCAAACTCAGCCATGGGGAGGAGGTCTTCCCAATCATCCTGTCACTCATTGATGAAAATACAGATGTACTGCTCCAGTTCTTGGTTGATGCATTCCATCTGTCCATCTGTCTGTGAGTGGTAGGTGGTTGAGGCAAGGAGTCTGATTCCCAGCAGGTGGTACAGCTCTCAGGTAAACTCTGGAACCAACTGTGGCCCTCAATTGCAGAGGAATGTGCCTGGAAATCCATGATGCTGATAGGTCTGTTGCATGCTCTAGGCTCAGGAAAATGTTCTCAAATGTATCGACACATTATGATTCACAATTTCAACTCCTACAAACACCATGAATTCAATTTTGAGCCTATTTTGAGCTATTTTGGATGACTTTGAACCATTTTGAATGATTTTGAATGACTTTGTGACATTTTGAACACTTTCGAATTACTTCGCACCACTTCAAACGATGTCGGCTGCCACATAGCTGTTCCAAAGCCATTTCGATACACACAGCACAATTGGAATGAGCCATTTCATCACATATCGAGCACCACTGGACATGAGGAGACACAACAAAAGACTTTAGGACACAATAATGGCAGTTTTGTATTTCAATGATATATTGAAGCAATAGGATGGGTACTCTTACTATATGGTGACACCATACATTTTATTTATTATCATTTCTCATTTGTTTTATGTTTTACAATGCCTTTATTGCTGTGCATACTGTCTCCCTCATGTTCTACACATGTTTTATTTCCTTTTTAGTACTATCTCTTTAAAATGTATATAGGCTTGTGCTAGTTACTTAGAAAAACAGAGAAGAAGTTACCCTCTCCACTATCATTTAATTTAAGAGCCATTCTCTTGAGTTCAAGTCTCACCTCATATCTCTAAGTTCTGCAAAATATCATGAACTGCTTTGAACTTTCATATTTGCCCCTCAACTTATCACATATCGCCCATAGTCTCTCGAAAAACACTTCTCATTCACTATATTTGCTCCTTGATATACCTCGACACCAGTTTGACTCTTTCAAAACTCCTTGAACCACTTCAAACATCTTCAAACCCCTTCAAACATCTTTCAAACCTCTTTTGAACCTTTTTGTATGCTCCTAAAGTTCATTCACAATGTATCTCACTATTTCATGCTTCTAACCACAACCCTTGGGTATCAGTGGTGACATTTAGAACCAACTCACACCGTTCCTCTAGCCTGTGCTATACTTCTTAGGCCTTTTACCAGGTCTTTGTTAAGTTTCCAGGTCGAGCATTATTAATGCTTCCACACATGGCACAGATAGTGTTGAACAACTCCAAGCACAGTGACAGTCATAAGAGTGGGGATAAAATGAGCTCATTTCCCAGCAGAGTCAACTGTGCACATTACCACATCAAACCCATTGGACTCTGGTAGTTCCACCATGAAGTCCACACTGATGATATCCCAACAATTCTCTGGGACTGGGAGGGGGTGTAACTCACCATGGGCTTGCATTGTGGAGTCTTGGTGTGTAAGCAGAGATCACAGGTGTGACAGTACTGACCAATTAGTCAGGACATCTGGGGTCATTAATAATTTCACAATATGAGCTCCAATGTCTTCCAATGCCTAGGGTGGCTGGCAATGAGCAAGTCATGGTGCTGAGAGATGAGTCATCATCAAAGGTGGAGATCATTAGGGACATAGATACAGTCATGGAAGTATACATCCTCTCTACTGCACAAAGCGAACAAGTGGATCCCTTTCTCAGCTCCTTCACTGCCAGTGCCACAGCATCCTTGTGTATACTGCTACAGTTTGCATGACAAATGTCACATAGGATACTGCACTCCTAACCCTCCAAGGTAACCCCCTCCAGTGCACAGACTGTAAACAGGTTAGGTTGCAACAACACAATACCTTGATTGTTATAACTTCCATCCCTGTGGTCCGGATGACAAGAAAGGGCATCAGTTTTCCTCATGCTGTGGCCCAGGCAATGATGCAGGGAGAAATCGAATCTGGAAAGGTAGAGGGACCAGTAGGCTTGGAGATGATTAAGCTTCTTGGTGGTCATGAAATACTTGAGGTTCTTGTAATCCATCCAGATCTCAACCTTGTGTTGAGCACCCTCCAGGAAATGTTGCCACTCCTCCAATGCCCACATTATTGCCAGCATATCCTTGTTTGGATCTCGTAATTGCATTCCACAGCACTGAGACTCTTTGAGTAGAAGGCAATGGGGTGCCACTTCTGGTCCTAGGGAGACTGTTGGGATAACACTGTGCCCATCACAAAGTCAGAACTGTCAGCTTCTGCACAGAAGGAATGTGAGTTGTTAGCAAAGGTAAGGATTGGAGTGGAAGTGACCATCTCTTTGAGCTTCTCAAATGCCTCCTGCTGTGCATTTTCCCACCTCCATGCCTCCTTGCCAGTGAGGTCAAATAATGTGCGTGCATGGTGTGAGAAATCTTTAATAAAGCGCTGATAGAAATTGATGAAGCCCAGAAAATACTGCACCTCTTTCTTGTTTGTGGGTGTGGGCCAGGTTGTAATGCCAGCAACCCTGACCGGGTCCATCTCCACCTGTCCATCTGAGATAATTAAGCCCAAGTAATTGATCTATGTTTTCTCAAACTTGCACTTGTCATGATGAAGGTAGAGTTTGTGCTGGTGAAGTCACTCAAGCACCAGGCACATGATTTGACAATGTTCATTGAGGTCTCAAGTGAAGATGAGAATGTTGTCAAGGTAGACACAGACAACACCTTCCAATATGAGATTATGGAAGATGTCATTCATCATGGTCTGAAAGGTGGCAGGACTATTAGTGAGACTAAAGAACATGACAAGCGGTGATAGGTCTACTGTGCACTTCAAGGTCTGGAGAAGATTCCCAATTGTATTGACACATTATGACAGATGCTCCGAACCACTATGAATGCCACAAAATCAATTTTGAACACTTTTCGAACTATTTTGAACTTTTTGAACAACTTCGCATGATTTTGAATGACTTCAAACCATTTTGAACCATTTAGAACATTTTTGAAGAACTTCGTACCACTTTGAACAATGTCAGCCACCATATAGCTGTCTTAAAACCCTTTCGATATACGCTGCACAATTGGAGTGAGCCATTTTGTCACATATCGAGCACCACCGGACACAAGGAGAGATTACAAGAGACTTAGAATGCAATAAGTGTGGTTTTATGTTTCATTGATATATTGAAGCACAAGATAAGTACTTTTACTATATGGGAACACTATACATCTCATCATTTATCATTTATCATTTGTTTTATGATCTACAAGTCCTCATTGTTTGATATACATATTGCCTCATGTTTTACACATGTTCTTATTTCCTTTTTAGTACTATCTCTTCAATTTGTATATAGACTTGTATTAGCTAGTTAAAAAGAATACCAATGGGGAACAGAGAACAAGTTACCCTCTCACTTATCGTCTGACTTAAGAGCCATTCTCTTGGGTTATATCTTCACATCATATCTCTAAGTTCTGCAAAATATTGCGAACTTCTTCAAAACTATTGTATTTGCTCCTCATTTTATTGCCCATCGCCTATCACCATTCGAACAACACTTCACATTTGCTAAACTCATTCCTCGATATACCCCGAACCTCTTCGAACTTATCCAAACTACTTTGCACATCTTCAAACTTATTCAAACTACTTCACACATCTTCAAATCTATTTTGAACTATTTCAAACACTTTCATATGCTCTTACAGACTATTCACACCATCACTCATCAATTCACCTCACTAAAAGCAACATTTGGAAATCAGCAATGATATTTAGTACCAACTCGCACCCTTCCTCTGACTCGTGTTATACCATTTGAAGCCATTTATTAGGTTTTGTTTGGGTTTCTGGGTTGAGTATCATTAACGGGGATGGCCATGGCATCACCATTAGGCACAGACACAATGTTAACCTGCCAACAACTACATTGTACACTGATTATTATACCTTACAATAGACATGCATTAGGAATGTAATACAGACATTAGTAACATTGAAATGCCAATGGGGATGGCCATGGGGATGGCCATGGCATTGCCATCGGGCATGGACACAATGTTAACCTACCAATGACTACATTGTACACTGATTATTATACCTTACAATAGACATGCATTAGGAATATAATACAGACATTAGTAATGTTTGAAATGCAATGGGGATGGACATGGGGACAGCCACAGGGACAGCCACGGCATCAGCATTGGGCATGGACACAATGTTAACCTACCAATGACTAAAATGTACACTGATTATTATACCTTACAATATACATGCATTAGGAATGTAATACAGACATTAGTAACATTTGAAATGCAATGGAGACAGACATTAATTTGAGCATAGCTCAAGAATGACATGGCATGCTTGTAATCAGAGAGCAGGAATGGATAGAGGCAAGTTGATTCCATAGAATGCCAAAGGACTGAAAGGAATCTGTGGTGGAACAAGTAAGATACAAGCAGTACAGTAGTTTCAAAGCTGGTTGATCGAGGTTCATCTGATCATGGATGTCATACCCTTGTCCAATCACTCCATTGGACCATCTTGAGCTATGCTCGAATTATTGCCTTTTTGGGAACTCCTGGTTCAACATACTCTCTGGCATGTTCTACACCCTCAACCACTATCTGGATGCTCTCTAACACGAGGGAACCTTATTTACTGTGATATTGTATCTAATATATACAGCTACACCAAGCAATTGCAGTACTATGGATCTTGGGTGAGTGACTGTAACCTACCTCCTTACATTGACTCTTAACCTCTCTTTTACAGGCTCATGGACCATCCTGAAATGTTAATAATTGCTTATAATATCTTGGTATACCTGTCTACACTGTCACTAATGGGTTATATGGCCTGGCATAGAGTGACAAGGAGAATAGGTGAGTAGGTGAAAACCCTACCTTGCAGAGCGAAGTTTTGACTTTCAGGATTGTAACTATGCTATTTCTATGGGGTAATGGACTATACTAAACAGTTGAAAGAATATATAGATGCCAGGTAAGGTGTGTGCTCCATGGTGAGTGATGTTCACCTATGTTGATGGGGAACCCATGCCCTGGTGAGTCAGGACCTTATCCTCCTGCCTTCACCTTTACTAACCCTCATTCTACTTTACTATTAGGCCCAGGAATCAAAGAAAGCAAACTTTTGGGTGCCACGGATCTCACAGGGTAAGCATACCTTCTCCTGGATACATGTACTCTCTTATGTCTCTACCAATAACTGCAGGGCCTTTAAGGGGTCTATCAGGTCATTTATGAGGACCATTATGTCCTATTTCCATTTGCGTTTGGTAAGGGGAAGGCCTGGGAATGCAGGTAATAACAACCTCTCTCCCTTCTTCATACAGGTGCATTGACAATGAGTTCCTTGTTTCAAGCACTTCCTACATCACTCCCACCTCTACATACATCCCTCTACCCTTCTACCTATATTTCTTTGGTCCTAGAGGGTGTGCAAGCCCAGTAGATGGTACTCTGTCTCACACTCCTCTCACTTCTCCTTACTTCCCCTCTTCCCCACCCCTGTACAGCCTTCCCAAGTTATGTATCAAGCTAAATAAATCAATTTAGAGCCATGTATATTTAGTAGAACCCTTCAATGGTGGGAATAGACCCCTGCTTATCCCTTGTTCAAGGGAGAATGTTGATTGTATGCTTAGACATAAGTGAAAAGCGAAAATAGATGTTTATAATCACTATATATACATGTATAAGTATCAATATACAACCAAAGCGAAGGGAAATGGTCAGGTATGAGTGGAGGCATGCTCATTGTCCAGGATGATGAGCACGATGTTAGCTGAAGCTGTAGCATGCATTGATGAACCATGGGAGGTAGAGTTCAGGTATTGATTAGGGTGGGAATAGTGGCATGTGCAATGTAGTGGTTGGTAGGTTAACATTGTGTCCATGCCCGATGCTGATGCCATGGCCATCCCTGTGTCCATCCCTGTTGCATTTGAAATGTTACTAATGTCTGTATTACATTCCTAATGCATGTCTATAGTAAGGTATAATTATCAGTGTACAATGCAGTCATTGGTAGGTTAACATTGTGTCCATGCCTGATGGTGATGCTGTGGCTGACCCTGTGGCAGTCCCCGTGACCATCCCCATGACCATCCCCATTGCATTTCAAACATTACTAATGTCTGTATTACATTCCTAATGCATGTCTATTGTAAGGTATAATAATCAGTGTACAATGCAGTCATTGGTAAGTTAACATTGTGTCCATGCCCAATGGCGATGCCATTGATAGGTCCATTGCATGCTATAAGGTCTGGAGAAAGATCTCATCACATCTATACATTACGACATGCACTCCGAATTGCTACGAATGCCACGAAATTGACTTCAAATTATTTTCGAACTATTTCGCACTATTTCAGATGACTTTGAATGCTTTCGAACTATTTCGTGACACTTCGAGCGACTTCGCAGCATTTCGAACGACATCGGCTGCCATATAGTTGTCTTGAAACACTTTCAATACACACTGCACATCTGGAACAAACCATTTAGTCACATATCAAGCACTACTGGACACAAGGAGAGATTACAAGAGACTTAGAATGCAATAAGTGTGGTTTTATCATTTTTCATTTGTTTCATGATCTACAAGTCCTCATTGTTTGATATATTTGCCTCATGTTTTACACATGTTCTTATTTCCTTTTTAATACTATCTCTTCATTTTGTATATAGACTTGTATTAGTTAGTTAGAATGAAGAATAGCAATGGGGGAACAGAGCACAAGTTACCCTCTCACTATCATCAGATTTAAATGCCATTCTCTTGACTCATATCTTTGCGTCATATCTCTAAGTTCTGCAAAACATCACAAACTTCTTTGAAACTATTGTATTTGCTCTTCATTTTATTTCCCATCACCTATCGCCATTCGACAAACACTCCACACATTCACTAAACTCACTCCTCGATATACCTCAAACCTCTTCGAACTTATTCGAACTATTTTGCACACTTTCAAACATCTTTTGAACTATTTTGTACACCTTCGAACATCTTTTGAACTATTTTGAACATTTTCGTACGCTTCTAAGATTATTCGCAACACACTTCAGCATATTACATCACTCACTATGACTTTTGGGTATTAGTGGTGATATTTAGTACCAACTCGCACCCTTCCTCTGACTCGTGTTATACCATCCAAAGCCATTAAGTAGGTTTTTTTTGGGTTTCCGGGTTGAGTATCATCACCATGGCCATCCCTGTGTCCATCCCCATGTCTGTCCCCATTGCATTTCAAATGTTACTAATGTCTGTATTACATTCCTAATGCATGTCTATTGTAAGAGATAACAATCAGTGTACAATGTAGTCATTGGTAGATTAACATTGTGTCCATGCCCAATGCTGATGCTGTGGCCATCCCCGTGTCCGTCCCCATTGCATTTCAAACATTACTAATGTCTGTATTACATTCCTAATGCATGTCTATTGTAAAGTATAATAATCAGTGTGCAATGTAGTCATTGGTTAATGTAGTGACTTATATATAGTGGGTTCAACAGTGTCCATCAAACCTGCATCATTCAATACAATGTATGCATTTGATATATCATATCATTTGATACATTGTAGCTTACCTATGTGTGTGGAAGGCCTCCATGAGGCACTGGGAGATGTTCGAGGTGGCATGCACCTCATGCAAAGGGTTAATAGCAGTGTAAAAAATTTGGTCACCTTTCTCGATCTCTTCCACCTACTCTTCATCATAATCAGAGTTAGGTGCAAAATCTGGAACATTTTCCAAGTCTACATCGGCCACAAGCATTGGACCAGCATGACATTTTCGAAAGGGAGAAAACCAAGTTTCTGGGCTTGGTGCAAAATGCAGTCACCATAGAGGTAGGCATGCTCAGACGTCATGTGTGTGAAGGACCAATAAATTTTTGCAGTGTCATCTAGGAACTAATTAGGATGAAGACTGATGTATAAATCACAGGAGTTGAGGAAAGAACATCTGTGAGAGTGTGCACCATTAAAGTCAGTTGGGGGTGGGGACAGTTTAATCTGTGTGCCAGTGGTATTAGGTAGAGCATCGATGCTGGAAGTGGTTGGTGTTGGAATAAATGGAATATTAGGTGAGGGACTAAGCTGTAGGGTATTAACAAGGCTTTTGATGTATGATTCGAGCGATTCAATTTGCATGTGCAACCCAATAATGGCACCTTCAAGTGCTTCGATGTGTTTTTGGGCATTCATGGTGTGTTGTGGTGCATCAAGCAGGGATAAGGGCACACTTAAGGTGGGGGTGTCAATTGCATCCTGGGCAACATCCTGTATGTGTAGGAGGTGTTATATCTGCAGTGCACTTCAATTTCAAGCCTAGGGAGCGAGTTTTTTACTGTAAGGGCAATCTCAAGCCTCACTTAATAATGAGCTAACAAAGTGGAGTTCAAAGAAAAAACTCTAAGGACCCATCTGTCGATTCCCAGTATATGTTATAGACCCAAAAATTAAATAGTAGTCTAAAAATAGAAACAGGCAGAGATAGGCAGATCAAGCTATGGAATGACATCACCTTGATGGGTAAACATCCAGAAGGGGTCCTGCCTCTAAGAATATAACTGTCAACATGTACCAACAAGGGAAAAGCTGAAAAATACTAATAAAATTGGAATAAAATCATAGAAAATCATAGAAAAGGCAGAATAGGGTGAAATAAAATATAAAAAAAATGGGATGAATGCAGAAAATTGCCCAGATTCCTGGGACACCTTCCCTTCCCCTTACAGTGTCACCCTAACAGCTGGGAGCTATTCACCTTGCCTTTTACAGATAGAGCAGATACTGCTGAAGAATCCTGAAACTGTATGATCAATTTTGTGTTTGCAATATCAACAAAGGCTTCAATGGCAAGACATTCAAAATTGGCACCTCGAACAAAGGTAATTAATCAGTATCATCACCCTCATCAAATGTGGCTCCATACATTTCCTCAGCAGTAGTTGTTGGCACTGATCAATGATCATCTGGGTTGTCTGGCCTGTCCATACTAGGCATGGGATTGAGGTGTAAGGTTGGAGGGGGGAAGCACAATGGTGGTTGGATGAGTTTGGGATTTGGGAATGGTAAGTCTGGCTTTGTGATTGTAGTTTGGATTACTGAAGCCATGGTTCCAGTACTGTTGTAGTTGTGCCATATAAATGATATTGGTCCAGTAAGACCATTCCATTTGGCAGTGCTGAATGCAGACAATTTGGATATTGTACACTCATTGCACATTTCAGAAAGGGATAATGAGAAGAGTTTGATGGCTACAATCTGACTCATTTGGTTAGCAGGAGCATTGAATGGAAGACTTATCACTTACTGCTAAAATCCAAGCACCATTGTCCTTTGCAAAAGATTTCCACCAGTTCACCATAGGAAACATAAAGGTTGGAATCTCTGATTGCTGTACAGTGGGAGAACATTCTGCCTTCCTCAGAGCTGCTCAGATTCACAGATTGTGCAGCTGTTGCAGATATAGGGTATATAGAGCTATTTTACAAATTAAATAGAAATAATACCAACTATATGAGGGGTTATGACCTCTGGATGGTATAATACCATATCATACAGTGTAATATGCCCCCGGCATAATATAACCACCTATCAGACCCAGCTCTAAAATGAACATGAGTCAACAGAGATGTTCACATCACATGTTGCCATTGAAGCTCATGTGTTATGTCACAACCTGGTGAAGGGCAGCTGAGCCAAATCTCCCCCACATTGACATTTCCATATGAGGCAACACTTTCCCACTTGAACATTTTCCCACTGTCTCAACATTCAACATTCAACCACAACATTGCCACATCCCTCCCATAACACCTCATCCCTTCCGTAAATGTGACCTCAACCACCACCATGGCCTCCCAACACTAAATAAGTGTTTTGTTTAATAGTTTTCTTACTGACAAATTTCTAGGTTATATTTTCTATATACAACGACAATGTGGCCTGTACACCCTCTTCCACATTCAAATGGGATGTCAGGGGTTCATTTACATCTAGCATGACCCCAGGCAGGTGCAGTGCAGTGTGAATGTCCACAAGATAAGCACCTGCTACCCCATATTCCTGCCACATCACTACTACCTCAAAATAGGTAAAGCCCAAGGGATCCAGCACCTGCCACTACTGCTGTGAGCACTGCTCACAGGGTGGATCATTGATATATGATGGGACTGAGAGATGGCAGGGACAGGGACCATGCAACTAACAACAACAAGGAGGGAAGGACAGGATGACAACTGTGGCCAACCACTGCTGTGAGCAACTGCTCACAGGGTGGATGGGGGGGTGTGAGGACAGACAACAGCAAAACGAGGATGGGGACAGGATGACAACATACAGTGATAATACTCGACCTGAAAACCTAACAAAAACCTGTTAAAAGGCTTAAGAAGTATAACACAGGCTAGAGGAAGGGTGCAAGTTGGTACTAAATATCACTGCTGATACCCAAAGGTCATAGTGAGAGACATGAATTGACAAGGAGTGTTGCAAATAGTCTTTAAAGGCATATGAAGATGTTCAAAAAAGGTTTGAAGTGGTACAAAGATGTTCAGAGATGTTCGAAAGAGGTTCGGAATGGTTTGAAGAGGTTCAAAGTAGTTTGAGGAGTTTCAAAAAAGTCGGACTAGTGTCAAAGTATATTGAAGAATGGATATAGCAAATTAGATGTATTTTTGAGTAATGATAGGTGATAGGTGAAAAGTCAAGGAGCAAATACGAAAGTTTGAAGAAGTTCATGATATTTTGCAGAACTTTGAGATATGACACGAGGTTATGACTCAAGAGAATGGCTCTTAAATTGAATGATAAGGGAGAGGGTAATTTTGTCTCTATTCCCTTTGCTTGTCTTCTCCTCTAAGTAACTAATACAAGTCTATATACAAATTGAAGTGATAGTATTTAAAAAGGAAATAAAACATGTGTAGTACACAAGGCAATATATCCAACAATGAGGACTTTGTAAATCATAAAACAAATGAGAAATGATAAATAATTGAAATGTACAGTGACCCTGTATAGTAAAAGTACTTATCTCTTTGCTTCAATATATCATTGAAGCCTCTAAGTGCTATTATTGCATCCTAAGTCTCTTGTTGTCTCTCCTTGTGTCCAGTATGCTTGATATGCAATGAAATGGCTTATTCCGGTTGTGCAGCATGTATTGAAAAGGTTTCAGAACAGTTATGTGGCAGCTGACTGTGTTCAAAGTGCTGCAAAGTTGTTCGAAAGTGTTCAAAATGTTGCGAAATGGTTTGAAATGGTTTGAAGTCATTCGAAATCATGCAAAGTTGCTCGAAAAGGGTTTGAAATTGATTCCATGGTGATCGTAGAGGTTGGAATTGTGAATTGTGATGTGTTGATACATTTAGAAGCATTCTCCAAAGCCTAGAGCATGAAATAAACCTATCAATAGCCCCCTGGGAAGTGGGAAGAATGACAACAATGACAGTACAACAACAACAACAAGATGGACATCAACACAGACAGGAATGATTCAGCCCCCCAGCCCCCCAGCCCCCCACCGCATGACAACCACAACAGCAAGGATGATAATGGCCACCACCATCAACCACATCACCCCCAATTGCCACCATGAGGAACTGCTCATGGGGTGAAAATGGGGAGCATGAGGTCAGGGACACGGGGAGAGGGAGGAGGTGCAACAGCAATGATAGGATGATGGGCATGAACAGCACCCCTCCACCCTGCTGCGAGTGACTGCTCGTGGGGTTGGCGATGACAACAGGAGCAGGAGCAAGAAAGATGAGAGGACAATGATGACAACGATAGCAACAGGAATGATGGGAGCAGCATTGACCCCCTCCCCAGGTGGACTTTTCTTTTCCTTCTTTCTTTGTTCAGTTTCAATTAATATTGTTGCTTGCCCCCCTCGCATTTGTATGAGGGGAGTTTTTTTATGTATTTAATTGTAGTACCTTCTCAGTAATTCTTAGCACTCAAAATCGTGTGATAGTTAAAAAAGTAAAAAACATAGATTAAATTTTAGACTATGTGAACAACCTTCCTTTCTTGGATGTCAGTGTGGGGGAGAGTAAGGGTACTTTTTACTTTCTAGTAGTAATGCATAGCTGCTGATCCCGATGCTATGCAGTATGAGAAAGTCAACTGTTACATGAAATGCTGCTCCATTGGCAGTTTGTCCATACTCATAGAGTAGTGGATGTCAAAATCAAATGTGAGAAGTGGGCATAAATCTAGCATATTACTAAAGGCAGTGACTCCTTCAAACCTTGACTCACTCTGTCTTATGAGGAACTCGATTTGAACTTGTAAAGTTCTGCCTAGAAAGCAACAATTATTCTCCATTGGTGTGAAGACACAAAATATCCAAGGCACAAACGAAGTCACTACAATTTGCCTCTGGGAGACTACCAGCATCACTAACATTTTTAAATCTCACAAGCCCTCTTCCCCCCGCAGGGGTTAGGCAGACCAGATTGAAAAGGCAGATGAAATGAAGTTCGACAAATTACCATACAATGCAGTGTAGAACTATGGTATGTGTATGTCATGGAGTTTAGCTAGAGTGTTCCTTAATACACGCCTATCATCCTCTTGTCTGATTCTCAAGTACCACTCCTTTTGGTTTCCACCATCAGGCAGAGACCCTGCATACCCGGAATGATGTGCCCTTCCCTTGCCCTTGGTCGCCTGGTTGATTGCCAAGACATCATTCTCTGTGATGTCAACACCCCAGGTCCACTTGTGGAAGGTGGGGGGAAGGGCCTTCAGGTGCTCGAGTTCAGCCTGTGCATGTGCTCCCACGAGTTGCAATTGTCTTCTTACAGCTGATTGCTTTGAAGGTCTCCCAGCATGTCGAGGGTTTTTTTTTAATGCCGGTACTGAAGACAAAGTCTGCAGTTCAGCCTGAAGCTCCTTGAGCAGGGCGAGCTCATGAAGCACATGAAACCTTGCCGCTTTCCTGACATTGGCATTGAGTGCAGCATCTGCTGACGATTCGCAGCTGTTTATGAAATTATGTGTACTGCGTGCTTCATTGAACATATCATCAATGAGAGTGCACAGGTCGATGCAAGATCGGCAATTGGCTTGGCAGTCAGCATTGGCTCAGGCATCGGGAGCATCAGGTGTAGGCTGGCTATCAGTAGGAGTTGAGCTGACTGGGGAAGGGATATATTGCTGATAGCAATCAAGGCACTGATCCAGGGTATCGATGCCTAAAGTCCTTGCTGGGTCTGGTTCCCTAACATGTCTCCACCAATCACATGCATATGAAGATACAAGGTGGCTCGGACTGTCCATTGTGACACCATCATCCAATGCGGCCAAGAGAGATGTATGGAATCCAAGGGGTAGGTGATCTAAATTGACATAGGCCAAACTGTCAGCCAAGGACTGCAACAGGATCAGCACATCGATCACCAGGCCGATGCTGACAGCGGTACTAATGATAGGTTCAATACATGCTTTAAGGTCTGGAGAACATTCCCACTTGTGTCTATACATTACGACTCACACTCCGAATCATTATGAATGCCACAAAATTGACTTTGAATGTTTTCAAACTATTTCGCACTATTTCAGATGACTTCGAACTATTTCAAACCATTTTGCAACACTTCAAATGACTTGGCAGCATTTCGAATGACTTCGGCCACCATATAGCTGTCTTGAAACACTTTCGATGCATGCTGCATATTTGGAACAAGCCAATTTGCTGCATATTGAGCACTACTGGACACGAGGAGAGACTACAAGAGAGTTAGAATGCGATAAGTGCATTTTTATGTTTCATTGATATATTAAAGCAATAGAACAAAAAATCCTGGGACAATGTATGTTTCACTTATTATCATTTTTCATTTGTTTTATGTTTTACAATACCAATACCTTTATTGCTGTGCATATTGCCTTGTGTTTTCCACATGTTTATGTTTCCTTTTTAGTAATATCTCTTCAATTTGTATATAGACTTGTGTTAGTTACTTAGAATAAATAGGAAGAATAGCAATGGGGAACAGAGCACAAGTTATCCTCTCACTCATTGTCGGATTTAAGAGTCATTCTCTTCAGTCTTATCTTTGCATCGTATCTCTAAGTTCTGCAAAATATCATGAACTTCTTCAAAACTAACATATTCGCTTCTTGTTTTATTGTCCATCACCTATCGCCTTTCGACAAACACTTCACATTCACTAAACTCATCCCTCAATATACCTCAAACCTTTTCAAATTTATTCAAAGTATTTCATGCATCTTCAAACTTATTTGAACTATTTTGCACGTCTTCAAACCTATTTCAAACTATTTTAAACTTTTTCGTATGCTCTTACAGACTATTCGCACCATCCCTCATTAATTCACCTCACTAAAAACAATGTTTGGAAATCAGCAGTGATATTTAGTACCAACTCGCACCCTTCCTCTGACTTGTGTTATACCATCCGAAGCCAATTAGTAGGTTTTGTTTGGGTTTCCAGGTTGAGTATCATCACTGATCCATAACATGACATATATCTGTGATATTTTTTAGATATTACTTTTAAAAAGATCTAATCTAATCTTACAAGTTCAGCATACAGAGTTTCTTGCATCCATCATTGTTTGATGACATTTCCCTCCTCGATCTCCAACAAAACAGCCCAGAATTGGGACTCCACATACCAAATAATTTCCTGTGTATGCATTTGAAGTGGAACTTTTGGCCCCGATTGCAAAAAAAAAGGGTTGAAGATCGAGAGAGTTTTGTTTGCCATAGTGATTGTGGTTAATGATCAAGATAATCGAGTTTACATAATACAGGATGGTTTAGGTCATAGAGGGGAGATATAATTGACATTTGTTGATCTAAATGCTTTGTCAGCCCTCAATGCCAATTCATGCCATACAGCCTGCTGATGATTAGCATAGGCTAGGGGGCTGGGAAGGGTGTTCTCAGAGTGTGAGGCTGACTGCCACAGTTGGCTTTGATAAATGAAATACCGCATGGTCCACTGCATTTCATATGTGACCAGTAGAAATTCCTCCCTCCATCTATTCCTCTGAGCCCATGATCGAAGCCAATGGACATGCCTGACTATGAAAAATGTTAGTGAAATCAAAACGAATCGCAACTAAAGACATTTACATTCCCAAACTCAGCCGGCATCAGCATTGGCATTGGCCCTGACCCCAATGTCCTCATCGGCAAAAACACCAGTCCAAATGTGGGCATTGTGCCAAATCCAGGATAGACGAAGAATAGTGGAACCAGGTACATTCGGCTTCAAAATAGCAGTACTGGCATGAAGGTCATCCTTTGTTAACTGCTGAAACATACTCAATGTCTCAGCATCGCAATTCAGTGCCAGCAATCGGCTTTGGCAATGGTTATACATTTTGGAATGCAAGGTAATTTTGTTCACCAACTCCTGGACAACAGCTCGTGACTGAGTGCAAACTTCCTTTCATGGCACCACTCGCATGATGTGTGAATACTGAAATGATTTGTTAGCAATGAGCTCCCACAGCTGATGCAGGAGTTGGCTTGCCTGGTTCTTGCAGAGGTTAATCTCTACATCAGCAAGATTACCATTACAGGAGAGGTATACTTGTTGGTCCTCAACTAAAATAGGGTGGGCCTGAGGATTTGAAGGACCCGATGCTGCTGGAGTGTCATCTTCGGCTGGGTGTAGTTC
This sequence comes from Tricholoma bakamatsutake, assembly GCA_029959215.1. Lineage (NCBI taxonomy): Eukaryota > Fungi > Basidiomycota > Agaricomycetes > Agaricales > Tricholomataceae > Tricholoma > Tricholoma bakamatsutake. The sequence continues at coordinate 1,634,781 of CP114860.1, forward strand.
ATCAGAGGAATCAAATTTGGCTTCATTGTCATGCCTGATTCATGAGGGAGCAATCTCATGATTGGCAATGTTGGCAGAGTTTTGTAAATGTTTTAAAGTTACCATGTGGGATGTGAGAGCTTCTCTTTCCTGTTCAACAGATTGTGTATCAGAAATGTGCAGTGATTTACCAAGTCCACAGACTTTGTCTCATAATTCAATCCTGGCACACATCAGTGATGGGATGTAATGGAGAAACAGTCCAACTTACTGCATCTGTTCAAAAATGATAGCAAAATCAATCCACTCTTCAACAGGGGATTGAACCAATGCCAATGCTGACCCCAGTGCTGACATCGGTGCCAATGATGCTGATGCCGATCCCTGAGTGGCATACATATCCATTACCTTTATATTTGTTAGCCTCAGGGATTCTGCAGAGGTCACTTCATCCTCCCATCTTTCGATTGCCTGTTGGCCAAATGCTTCAGTCAGTTCCACATGGTGCTGGCCGAGTCGTGTGGAGACCTCCAGGGCTTCTCGAGATTTTGAGCACAGTCTAACTGTCATGCCAAGCATTTTTTTGTGATTTGAATCTGTAGCATGATCATCAAGCATTTCTACCCGATGTGCCAAGGTCGCTGTTCTGACTGTGGGAAAAATGGAATTCAGTGATGACCACAGAGACTCAAGTATTTCTCCTGCTACAATGCCTGACCTGGAAATGAAGGATGGAGCATAGCAAAAAAAGCATTCGTCCTTGTGGCCATGAACATGCAAAAGCCCAATGGCCTTGTCAATGGTCAAGCCGGCCGGCAGATGGGCATCAATATGGTCCCAAATGTGGATGATGTACTGGCAGACAATGTCATAAATGAGCATGACTCCCTGTTAAGGGTCAACCCTGGTGATCTTCAGTGCTTGAACGAAACCAAAGTTGACATCCTTTTGCTGTTCTCCACAGAACAAGTCTACCAATGTGTTGGGTACATAGCAGCCATGCTATGCACATGCAATGGCCACCAGTCCAGTCCTATCACATGCCTTCAATGCCAGAAAAGCATTCACAAAGACTAGGAATTTGTTTTCACAAGGAGCCTTCTGGAAAACTGGGTCATGATCAGACCGGCATTGGCATTGGCATCAGTTGTCAGCAGGGAATGGTACCTACCATTAATAATTCTATGGCGGCTTGGAGGAACTGCTCATATTCAGCTTGATTTGGGGCCATCCCACCTCCATTCCATAGCCATATATCATCATTGGCATTTTTCTGCCAAACATGATCGGCTTTGAAGTTGCCATCGGCCAGGAATATGCGTTTAAAAACAATTCTGATTTTGGCGTTTTTAGATATACCGGTGTAAGTATTTAGTCACTCACTGGTTTACATCGTCCTTCCAATCTTCCAATATATTTATGCCGACTTGAGGACAGGCTGGACAAAAATTGGCAAGTGATCCTGGTTTGGGATTCAAAGGATCTCTTTGATTGTGTCCATACCCTGTCCACTTCAATCTTTTCATCCAATGCCATAAGTGGGACATGTGCCGAAGCTCATGGTAGAGATTGACCACTTCAGCAGGCCTCATCAGCAATGTTATGCGCCGAATCAACTGGTAAAACTGATAGGCCGATGCCTTTAATTCCAGATTACAGAGCTGAAAATGGTCTAGGATCTGCACAGTGAAAAGAGTCCATATTTTGGTGAAGCTGGTGGGTAGTAAGTTACTGGTTACTAGGTCCAAGGGAATTTGGTGTTCCTCCTGACACCGGCAGGTAACCATTGCTCAGTGATGTATTCTATTTGTATGCACCACATGGATATAACTGTTGTTCAAGGCATTGGCCATCGGTATTGAGGGGCTTGGAATGGCATTGGCAGTTGGCAGTGCAGTGGTCGGCTCAGCATCGGCAGGTTGATTAGGATTAGGCAAATATGGGTCACACCCATAGATGTCTTCATCAGCATCTTCAACTTCATATTCATCATTGCCATCAAAGAAGTCTTGTAAACTATCCTCGACATCAATATTCTCCTGTCCTTGATGCCAGAGGGCATCAAGGTAATCAAAAAATGCGGAGTCAGCCCCAGTTTCATCTTCAGCCCCAGGTGCCTCATCGGGGCTGATTCCATCTACTGACATTTCGGATGCCAAGCCAGGTGATGAGGGCTGATGCCAATTGTCGGCATGCCAATTGAAGGACTCTTGCTCTGCTTTGTCCTTCATGTCTTCGAATGTATCCAGATATTTTAGTTGGAAGTTAAGAGCATTGCAAATTGGCTGATCTGTCTGGTGCTGGACTAAAATGTATGTGCCGACCTCCCATAGCTCAGCCCGGCAGAAGTGCATGCTGGTCCAGCATTCAATGCAATGGAAGGAATTTTCCCTGTGTGTTACATGCATGCATGTGCGGCAAAGCGTGCTCCCCAGTGAACAATCAACACATCTCCAAATTGCCCATTTATTGGATGGACAGTGGTTGCAAACTTGTTTGTCAGCCGACCATGCCTGCCGAGACAGAGATGCTTGCAGCAATTCATCCACTCATCCAACAAACTCCAAGACATAGTCTCGCTGCCTCTATTATTTGCATATGAGCCTTGGTAAGTTAATCAGTGTCAGAAACTGACCATGCTGATGTGTGGCTGACTCGGCTGTTTGGCAACCTGAGGTTCTTGCATATCTCAACCTGCACCTGCAGCAAGATCGGGATTATGATGGATACCTGGACCCTGTTCTTCAATAGAGGCAGTCAAGGGGACCTTGATACGCTTTGTCTTTGGTCCATGTTTCGTGTTGACTTCAACTTCTACATGTGTAACAGTATTGACGGTATCATCATCATCCTCATGCAGGGTGGCATTCTTCTTTGATCTTCTCTTTCGCTTGTAAAGAGGTCTTGTTAGGCTCATGATGATTCAAGGGGAATGAACGACATGTATGACTATTAATATTGTACTATCGACCTTGTGTGATCCTCGTGTGATCCTCATGTGATCCTCATGCTGATGATATGTTCGATGATATGTCATGCCAATCTCTTCTTTTCTCCACATCAATCCCCTCCAATGCCGCCTGAGCCCTCACAGACCCTGCAGTTGAGACACTACTGGAAGGGGAGCAGATATACGGTCGAGGAGCAGAAGATAATTGAGCCTTATAAAGTGGCATTCCGAATGCAGGACTCGAAAGCTGGCTGAGTGCAGATACTCAGGAGTAACATTCTCCCTGCAATATTCAATTACTGGGTGTCAGTTGACAAGGCCCCAAAGGATGATGAGGAGAGTCATGCTCATGCCAAGGTAGACTCTCAAGCATGTCAAGGATGTAGTATTGATCACATCGCCAGGAACTAACAACCTGGCTTTCCAACTACTGGCAAATGACCAAAAGCTCCTCATGGAAATTCAACAACTTCCGAGTGAAGTGGTCAGAAGCCATTTGGAGCTTATACCAGGACCAAGTGTTCCAACAGATTGCAAACCTGTTAAATGTTGAGGATGCCACCACAAGTACACCTGGATGGTTCCAGATGTGACTGCCAGCTATCAAGCATGTTTTCGACAACATGACTGCAGAGGAGAAAGCAGTCCTTGACACAGAGCAAAAGAAAATAATGCAGGAAGGATATCCCGAGCAGATGAAGTGAAGGTAAGTGAATGCCGACGTGGAGGCTGATGCTGATGCCGATGCCAGAGATAACTAATATTTCACAGTCTTGCAGAGAAAAATCTGCTTAAGCATGTGGAAGAGAGTGCACGACAACACTGGCTAGAAATGGGTGTGCTGTCCGTGACCTTCACAACTTATACTGCACCTAATGGATTGATCATTGTTGATGCGTGAGTGTTGGAATCATTTACTGCCAATGACATGCTGATGCCGATGCTGACTCCAGTCATGAACATGTTGCCTCTCTGATGGGCACCCCTGGACAATCATTTCTTGATACGTATGATGCTCAGGTCTGGGACCTGAAGCAAAAGTTCATGATCTATCTGAAGAATTTATGCACACCAGACCTGACTTCAAGGGAACCTAACGCCACAATAATCTGACTACCAATGACTACAAATGGGTTCCCACTCCTTCCCACACCATGGAAAGGATCAGAATACAAGAAAAAAGAGCTTGAAGAGTGGTTTGTCTTGTATGTTGGGCAGCATTACGGTATGATGACTTCCTATTCCACAAACCATTACTTATCTCCCTGCAGAACTAGCAAACAGTGGTCGTTGCCACCGTATCCTATTCAAAGCAATTGCCGATTGTACCTCTTCATTTATCAATCCAGAATATCTCCCAGCTAGGTTTAAATTTAGAGACCCACAGAACTTGCACAAGGGGGTCATAGAAGACTTCTTTGACCAGGTTCATTAGTGACAAACAGCCCAGGGTCCTGAAAGAGCATTCCGGTTCAAAGCCATCAAAGCCAGTGATGGGATGTTGCCTACACACTATCCAGACAAATTGAACAACCCTTCTTCCCAATGCATTTCCAAATGCTGTGGCTGAGAGCCGTCTGCCGATGCTGAGCTGACTGCTGAACATGAGTCCAACACTGCCCGATCAAGGAGCAGGAAAGTCAGGAAAGGCAAAAGCAAGGGAAAGCAAGCTCTCCGACGATCAATGGCAGCTCAGGTCCCCAACTCTGACCCCCCTGAATCCTCGCAAATTATGGATACAACTACAGCAGATCAGGCCCCCAACTCTGGTCCACCTGAGTCCTTGCAAATTATAGATACTGAGTCGAACTATATCCAAGTCAATCAAAGGACAATGGACATGCTCTGCACAGCTGGTGTCACTCGACCACAGGCAGTTAATGGTCCTGGTGATGGTGAACCAGATTATCTTGTGCCTCGACTCATCTATGTGAGGTACATCACAACACCCACAGCAGTTGCAAATGCCAATGGAAACGAATGCACAATTGATCCATCTCTGTTGGAAGAAATGGACACTGGGACCACTCCACCCCAAGAAAGCTCAGGACATTCAAAGCCTTGACGACTTGTGGGGGGAAAACGGACTGAGGACCTGCTTGCAAGGGCAAGGGCATTAGCAGCGTTAGGATTACAAACAGTAGGATCAGCAACAGTGCAATCGGCAATGGGTGGGTTGGCAATGGCAACAGTAGGATCAGCAGCAACAGTAGGATCAGCAACAGTAGGATCGGCAACAGTAGGATCAGCAATGGGTGGGTCGGCAACAGGTGGATCAGCAACAGTGGGATCAGCAACAGCAGTATTGGCAGTAGACACATTTCAACAAATGACCCTGCCATCCTCTCAAAACACTCAATCAGACACCCGATGCATCTGAAGGACAGCTGATGACCTTGCACAGCAGGAAGCCATCTCAACCCAGACTGTTGGGAGAAGATGGAGAATTCAAAAAATGAAATTTGTGTAGTAGATTTACCAATTTCTAAATACAGTTACAAAAGTTCAACTTTTATTTACATGTCAAGTAACACAAAAAAAATGCCCCTCTATTCTTTTCTGCCCCATTTGGCGTCATCTCAGTCCTCAAAAGTTCTCAATCTCTTCTTCAGGTTTGGCTGAGGAGTGGTACTCCTGGAATGTAGTCCAGATGGCTGAGGTGTAAGGCCACAAGGGGATCGGCACAACTGTGCAGGTGGAGGGGAGGCGCGGGGCGAGGGTGACAGGCCTCTTTCAGATGGAGGAGTGGTACATGATAGTCCAGATGGACCAGGTGACAGTAGCCATGGGGACTTGTGCAACTGTGGAGGAGCAGGGGAGGGGTCAGGCGAGGCGATACTGTCGACTGCCAATGCCGCTGCCAATTCCGGTGAGTGCGCCTCAGGCTCGTCGAGTGCAGTCGGGGTGAACAGTGGAGGGAGTGGTGGGGCCATTGATGTTTGTTGCTGTGCCATTTCTTGAGAGTCCTGTGGCGTGGTGGAAATTATTTGGATGGGGGGAGCAGTGGGCAAAGACATCTCTCCTACTTCCTCCGCAGCAGGTTGAGAAAGATCGGGCATAGCCAGTGCATGGTGGATATGGTCGGGCTCGAAGTGTTCGGGCTTGCCTGGCTGGACTTCATTGGCACCACTCCCAACCTCCATTTCTCTGTCCGTTCTCAGATCGGCATCTGCAGCAATCTCCACAGCAGTAATCCCCTCCATTGGAACCCTAACCTTGATGTGATTGTAAACGGCACCAGCAGCGGCATCGGGAGCGGCAGCGGCAATGGGATTCACTTTGTCCTCCCTCATGTTTCCCATCTCTTCTTCCGTCCTGCTTCCAACCCTTTCGATGCAATTCACCTGCCAGAAAGACTGGCCATCGTACAAGGCAATGGGCTGAGACTGCCACCCAAGGTACCATTCAACATCATTCATCCTCCTCATAAGCTTGTTGACCATGTCCCACAATCCCTGTACCTCGAGCAAGGTGTCCTGGATTGTTTCTTTGACCCGCCATGCCTGGTCATACATTTGTTGATTTATACCATGCTCGAGGTCCTCCAAGCGATTGGCAAGGGTATTGTACTGATCGGCATAGCGGGCTTTGGCAGTGGGATTGGCAGCAGGAGTGGGAGCAGGAGCAAAAGTGGGAGCGGCAGCGGGAGCAACAGTGAAAGCAGGGTCGGGATTGGCCATCTCGATATCACCATGTGTGGCTATAAATAAGTATATGAGTTAGTGGTTGTATTTGTCATGATATAGAACACTTACCTTTGGATTTCCCTTTTTCTGCTTGAGTGAACCACCTGGGCAATTCTTCCTTTCGCCTGGAAGTGGGGACTTTCTTCCCTTTGCTTTTGGCTGATCCGTTTGCTTTCTTTGGTCTTGCCACTCGATCCATCTCCTCTGTGTCACAGCGCACCTTGCTCTTTCTGCAGTTGTAGCATGCTGTTTTACCATTAACCTGCTCATAACAAACTTGCCCAAGCCAGGTGCATTGTTCACATGGCGTCGGGCGGTGAGCTCTGGCCCAGGGTTCTCCTCATCCCTCTGCCTTCTGGGCATTCTCCCACTTCCGCTTCTTTGTGGGCTCGGGATTGGCCTTGCTCTCCGTCTCATCTTCCCCCTCCTCATTGGGCTCGAATGCATCTGAGTCACTCTGGACTACTGGCCCGGGACCTGTTACTGTGATTGCGGGGATGATTGGTCCCAGACGGTGCAGGTGTCGTGCTGGGGGCTTGGATCCCGAAGCTGTTGGAGCAGACTACATACGCTGCACAGAGGAAGAGATGACACGTTCCTTGTAACCTACCTGGGGTTTAGTTAGTCTTAGGGCTAGGGTTTAGTAGAGGTAAGAACACTGTATTCCTACTACGGTACAGGTTCTCCTTATATACATAATAATAAGGATGTCACATGACTCAGGAATGTGTATACCACATGTATGCGCAGTAAGCGCAGTAACATGTGTATGCTGCATGTATCGCCTCATGTATACAGCATGCATCAAGGGAATTAATTTCAACACCCCCCCTCAAACTGTACAGCGCTCTAAGCAGCTAAGTTTGAATCTCGAAAGTAATTCCGAGAGAGTCTCTAAATTTCCTGAAAAGGACGGCGCCAAGGTTCTTGGTGAACATGTCAGCTGGATTATCATTTCCAGGAATGAAAACGACTGTGACTTTGTCATTTTCTATGCATTCACGGGTATAGTGGTAGCGAATGTCTATATGTTTGGTCCTTCTTTCCTGAACTGGATTTGATCCGATAAAGATGGATCCCTGATTATCAGTGCAGATTGGTACGCGCTTCAGTACATATCCAAGTTCCTGGAATAAGGACTCTATCCACACTATCTGTCGACAAGTGTCAGAGAGAGCCATATATTCGGCTTCTGTGGATGACAGTGCTACAGTTTTTTGTAAACGGGACTGCCAGCACACAATGCCACTTGCTAGAGTAGCAAAGTAACCCGTTGTAGATCGGCGCTTGACTGTGTCAGCTGCCCAATCAGAATCTGTGAAGGCCTGTAGCCCCTCGGATTTCTCTCCATCATAGACAATGTTATATTTCTGGGTTCCCACCAGATAGCGCATGATGTACATCGCTTTGTCTAGATGTTCTTGACTAGGATTAGCCGAGAATTGCGACATCTTGATTACCGCATAAGCGATATCAGGTTGTGTTCCGAGCATCAGATACAATAAAGATCCAATCACAGACTGATATTTTGATCTAAGCATCACATTGGGCGTTGCTGTGTTTTCCGATGGTTTGTAACCAGTCGGGAGTGGAGTGGGGGTCACTTTGGCATTTGTCATCTCGAATCTCTCAAGCACTTTGGCGAGATATTCAGTTTGATCGAGTTTGACTTTGCTTGCAGTCTGGGTGACGCGCATGCCTAAGAATTCCGTGACTTTTTCAGTACTACGGCACTCCCAATGCTTTAGACAAGCATTTTTCTTTTCATCCACAAGTTTCTTGTTCTTCCCCATGAACAAGCCATCATCAACATAGACGAGTGCAATAACAATGCTGCCTGTTTTAGGATCCTTGTGTATGAAAATGCCGGCATCGGAGCTGGCGCGCACGAACCCAATGGTGCGCATAAATGCCTCTAGCTCTTTCCACCATGCAAGTGAGGCTTGTTTAAGGCCATACAATGCTCGGCGTAAGCGCAACACTTTGCGCTCTTTTCCCTCGAGTCTGAAACCCTCGGGTTGATCCATATAGATCTCCTCATCTAGTTTGCCATACAAAAATGCGGTTTTTACATCTAGGCCGGTCATATACATGCCTTCCAGAGATGCAAGTGCAAACATGAGGCGTACGGTCTCGTAGCAGACTACTGGTGAGAAAATCTCATCAAAGTCAATGCCTTCGACTTGTGAAAAGCCTTTGGCCACGAGTCTGGCTCGTTTTCTTCCATCCGATTTTACGGAGAAAACCCATCTATTTTTGATCGTTTTTCGATCATGTGGAAGATCAACGATGTCATAGACTTGTCGCTTACGAAGAGCCTCTAATTCTTCATGACAAGCTTGTTTCCACTCACGTTGCTGCTGCCGTGGTAGGCGCGCAATATCGCGAAATTGGTTTGGAACTTGGCTTATTTCGCTCGATGGTTTGACTGCTTTTGACAACAGCCAGCGAATAAGCTTATCTCCTCCTTCCTTGGTTATCTTTTTAATATAACCTGCTTCGTCCGGTTCCCCCATTGGGTGATCATGTTCTTGATCATTGGAATCGGGCACACTCTCGTGGGGTGCCAAACTCGGTCCAGCAACCGGTTCTTTCTGTTGAGTTTGTGGTCGTGTTCGGTTATGATCCGAATCTTGACCCACAGATCTCTTCCAATATCGATCACGTGCAATGTCTCTCTCTATGTCAGAGGGGAGTCGCTTCTCTCCATAGGTATTGCCAGGACGGTTTGGGATGTTCCTCTGCCTGCCTGATCGACGGGGCAATTGCTGCCATTCCTGTTGATCATCACGTCTTGGACGAAAGTCCTCAGTGGTTACTGGAGGCGGCGGAGGAGGAGCATTTGTCACATCGTCATGTGCCTTTTGCTCACTTGGTACATCATCATCATCATTTTCTGATGATGGAGGAAGGGGCGGATCTTGTGGCGGTATAGAATCATCGCCATCCATTCCAGATGAGTGGTCATCATTTTCTGGTTCTGGAGGTGGAAAATCACCAAGGTCTGTATTGGCAGGAGTCTTAGCTCCGGGACAGCATGGGAACAACGTTTCATCAAATAGTGCCGTAGCACCAATGAATATTGCGCCACTAGGTCGCATGAAACGGTATGCTTTAATGCCATCTTCTAATCCAAGGTACGTCATCAACTCCGATCGAGGAGCCAATGTGTTTGGACGCTTCTCCTTGGGTAGGTAGACGTAAGCACCACAACCAAAAACCTTCAGATCGTTTAGATCTGGGTGGACCTTTGTCAGGTCCTCAACCGGTGTCAGCCATTTCAGGTGCCTTATTGGGGTTCGGTTGTATAGGTGTGTTGCATGTTCAATGCAAAATTCCCACCATGATTGTGGTAGACATGCAGTAAATCGCAGGGTTTGCGACTTTTCCATTATTGTCCTTATGGCACGCTCTGCGCATCCATTCTGTTGGTGCATGTGTGGTGCAGACATCTCTATTTTGATGCCAAAGTCCTTGAGCACATTTTGTAGCTCACGATCCTTGAACTCCCCCCCTGGATCAACACGCCAGCGCTTGATTGTAGCGCCATACTGTGTCAAAGCTACTGCCCGAAATTGTCTGATGGCCGCAGCAGCATCAGATTTCTTTCTAAGGCATTGGACCCAGATATGTGACGTTTTGTCATCCAGAAATACAATAAAGTATTTATGTTTATGGTACGATAGTACTGGGAGTTCCTTCAGATTGGAATGTATTAATTCAAAGGGTTTTTCTGCACGTGAATCTGATTCGGGAAAAGATTTTGAGGTCATTTTCCCTTCAGCGCACCCTGGACATATAATTTTGTCTTTAGGAATAATTAAATTCCTTGGGAATTTTATGGTGCTATTAGGCATCTTCCCTAGCGCCTCTTTGGATGGGTGTCCAAGTCGCTTATGCCAAGTCGAGTAGTCTGCGACATATATTGTCGCGACATTGATTCCCCTGGTGCTCAATATATGAGTCCGAGCCCAATAAATAGTGTCACGTTTCATAAGAGGGACGCAATCCATAATTGGGTTTCCTTGCTTGAAAAATGAAATGTGTGCGGAGGAACCACGCACATCACTTCCGTCTTGTAAGAAGACGCCCATTGACAGTAATCGAGCATTACAGTCGGGTATGTAGTAGACGGGGTATAATCGCATTTCACGCGTCTCTGACTTCCCATGACATACTACCTGGTGTCTAATGAAGACTGCTCCTTTCCCTACTATATGAGTAGTACCCATGGCTGTTTGAACCAGGGTAGAGTCCTTTCTCGGTAAAGGCTCGTAAGAAGCAAAATCTTTAATTTCACCAGTGAAGTGTTTTGATGCGCCTGAATCCATGATCCAGTCAGCACATCTCTTACATTTTCCACTTGCACACGTAACACATATATTAAGATGTACATAATTCCATGATACATTTAATAGCAGTAAAATTTCACATGAAAAGTTCGCTGTATTCATAGGAATTTTAATCCTTGTGCTTGTGGCAGGGAAAAGGACTGACCTATCATCATACACCCCTGTGTCAAGGGGTTCATCGACGAGCATCTCGTCGACGATCTTCCACACTTCCTCGTCAGTTGCCGGCGGTTCTGATCCGAGGGAGATGGTATCGTCTTCTACCTCCTCGATCATAGCCTCGGTTTCTGGCTCTATCCTCCTTCTCTTACCTTCTCGCACCGTAAGGTGCTCTTCCAGCGGTCGCAGATTTTTCGCGCTGCACGGAAGTTGCATGTGCTCGAGGGTGTCTCGAGCTTGCTGGTACTCGGCGTAAACCGAGCGAGAGGAGGTCACGCCCATATATGCCTGTGCAGGCAGTCGGCGGTGAGGATCCCTTGTGGGAGTGTGCTCGATGCGCTGTATGAGTGGCATCGGTGGTATGATGGTGCCATTACCATTTATGGTGGTAGAGGCTTGTGAGGCGAGGTGGGTGTGTTTCTCTTTTGGCTTCTCCTCCTTAGTCTTTCTGTCCCCACGTCGTCCACGTTTTCGGGACAATTCTCCATTGTTGCCCTGAGATTGCCATTTGGGGTTTCCCCCTTTGCGCTTGACAGCAGAAAGCTTGGTGGCCTGAGGCTGGCCAGCGGGCTTCCCTACTGCCATGCGGCGTGAGGCTTCAGCGACAATGGAGTCCTTGACATGTTTAAACGTCAAGGCTCTAGTGGCGGTCGTGTTAAGGACTGTTGAGGACAATGAATCGAACTCACGCGGCATCGCAGCAAGTAAGATCATGGCCTGCACTAGTTCAGAGATGGCGACATTGGCAGCCGTGAGGCGCTCAAACTTGTCGGCCATTCTGGCGATCTCCGGCGCGGGATTCGCAGCCAGAATTTTGATCGTTATAGCGGACCTAAAGTCCGAAAAGACTTGAGAGGGGCCGTCCACACCATAGTTGGTGCGGATGAGATCCCATACCTCCTCAGCAGTGTCCTTGGTGTTGGCACGCTGCCGAATAGAGGGGGCCAGGCGGAGCACTAGGCTACCAATAGCCTGGTCATTCTTATTGTTCCAGGTCTGGAGCTTGGCATTAGCTTCCGCTACCAGTGCAGCGTTTGTCGCCGTCAAAGGAGGCGCCATGGGTGGTTTTAGTTCCATCCCGCTAGTTATTTGCCAGAGGCCCTGAGACCTGAGCCACGCCTTCATTGAGTCGGCCCATTGAATATAGTTAGAGCCGTCGAAAGTTTGTACGAGTTTTTCAAGAGTTGAAGACATGATGTTGTAGTGGCAGCTGGTAAAAGCGCTCAATCAGTTCTTCTATTCAAGAAAACACATTCCATATTCTCAGGCAAAAACACTCCTTCAGAGTGGTTAACCCTAGTCAACCTAGGTTTTTAAATGCAGCTCGCAGAGAGCACAATGCAGCTCACGAAGAGCGCAAGGTTACAATTTGGAGACAATGAAGTCAACGTCGTTCGCAGCCAGTTAAGGCGCGTTCGTGACGTGCCCAGCAGGGCCCATAACCTGTTGGAGCAGACTACATACGCTGCACAGAGGAAGAGACGACACGTTCCTTGTAACCTACCTGGGGTTTAGTTAGTCTTAGGGCTAGGGTTTAGTAGAGGTAAGAACACTGTATTCCTACTACGGTACAGGTTCTCCTTATATACATAATAATAAGGATGTCACATGACTCGGGAATGTGTATACCACATGTATGCGCAGTAAGCGCAGTAACATGTGTATGCTGCATGTATCGCCTCATGTATACAGCATGCATCAAGGGAATTAATTTCAACAGAAGCTTCTGGTTTGGCATGCACTACCACTGGTCTGGGAAATGGTTCAACTGGTTTGATGACCATTTTTCGTGCGTTGGCTGGTTTGAGGGTCAGTGTCACTTTTGGTGCCGGTGCTGCATGTGGGGGTACCGGTGCTGATGCCGCTCCCGATGCCAATGCCACTCCTGATGTCATTTTCACAGCTGCTCCTGATGTTGATGGTCCACCCGCTCCTGATGTTGATGCCACTGCCGATCTTGCTACACCTGCTCCCGATGTTGATGGTCCAGCCACTCCCGATGCTGGTGCCACTGCCGATCTTGTCTTACCCCAATCCCCCGATCTTACCCCGACTGCCATTGCTGCTACCCCATGTTCCTCATCCCATTTACTCATGGCTTTCCGCTGACTTTTGATAAACCCCTGGTCCCCAGTCTTCTCCGAGTTTCCCCATGCCACAATGAATCCCCATAAAAACATGTTTTGAAGAAAGACGGCTTGAATTTTGGCCATTTTAATTTCCTTTTGCCAAGAGAACAATTGTTTCTAAAGTATGTGAGTGTTGTCCAAGTCGTGAAATTATGCGGATCACTTACGAGGGCAACTTTCTGATCCTTCATCATGGCCTTGATGTTCCCTATGTGAACGCCCTTCTGCACTTCCATATCAATCTTGCTGAGGTGGCCGAGGACTCTTGCTGGTGTAACATTCATGATGACTCGGGCCGGGTATGGGGACAGGGCAGATGGATACGGGAACGGGGCAGATGGATGTTGATATGAAAAGATGAAAATCAACCAACACGTGTTGATGTTGATGTAAGATCAAACGACAAACAAAGAACGATGGACAAGCAAAACTGTCTTATCACTGATGAAACACTGATGTACGATATAAGATAAAGTTGTTATAAGATAAAGTTGTTACATCCATCTACAATGAGCAATCAGCAGGAAAGCCAGGGGGATATTCCACAGGGGTATGTCATTATCCACAGTGATGATGGGCAGCACTATCTAGTGCCCCCTTTTATGATTCCGGCCACCCATCAGGCAATGGAGGCCTATCACAAGAAGGTTGACCTTAATGTGCAACCATCCAGATCCAGGACTTGGAAGTAGTAGCTCAACGCAGACCATAGAACAATCCAAGCAGTAAAACGGCAGACAAAGATATAGCTGTACATCAATTTTATGCACTCGAAGGTTCTAGGTGTGCTCGATCGCGAGCGGGTGATTTTTTTTTTTTGGGCATGGGCGCTCGATGTGTTAGCTGTCACGCAACCATTTTGCCCGTTTGTTACCTGCAGGACCATTTGTTGAGGTTACGATGTCACAGGCAATTCTTATAATTAAAGTGGGTACAGTATACAGTAGTGTGATTGTTGACGTGTTGTTGACCATTGATGATGCGATGTTTACCCGAAAAGGGAATCATCACATAGTCTCATAGTGTAGAGCAGCGATTGCCACCATTTACTCTCACCAGACCTTCATCGTACTTGTTACACGCGGTTATGAGCACTTCGAACTTGAAAGGCAAAACTTTCCTCAGATCCTTTCACAAATGGCTGAAAGGGGATAAACCAACCGGTGCAACACAGCCTCCAGGCACATCTGAATCAATGGCCATCACATCTACAAAAAATGTAGCACGGCCACACGTCCCCACTTTCGATTCGGCACCAACCACTATGCTTGATACCCCAGTCATGAGCCGGGATGCTCTCGAACTTAATTGTCTTATCGAAGGCGAATCTATCGTCTTTCCAGTTACTGTGGAGCGCAATTGGGTAGTTGGACACTTGAAGGAAGAGATAGCAAGAAAGCGAGCAATGGGTACCTTGAAGGATGTTGATCCTCACACCTTGGAACTGTGGAAGGTGAGTGCCATTGAAGAGTCGCAATGTGAAGTGACATTGGCTTACTCCCCCACCCTAACAGGTGAACATTAATCTGAAAACTCACGATGAGGACTCTATTAGCCACCTCAGACTCGAGGAGATTGATGAAGGCCTCGACAAGTTGACATGGATGTCCATATTGAACTATTGGTCGGATCAATCTCCCACCACGCACCTCCACATAATTGTGAAGATCCCTGCTACCGGTGAGCGAGAGCGGAATCTCCACGGTTGAGCATTGCTGATAAGATTCACCCCAAAATCTGACCCATTGCTCTTTTGTTTCTACCACTCTCAATCTTGTCACATGCCACCCCCTCATCCACCCCCATCTCCGCCGATCGTTCATGCATTCCATGGCTTTCACGGGCTGCCGTCCGTTTGCCTTGCTTTCTCATTCTGCCTCTTCCCACACATTCTCGGCTCATTTCTCTTCATCTGTCACCCCCCCTTCCCCTTCTCCGAACTCTTCCTTCCTGGATCGTTATCGTCCTTCATCTTCTCCGTCCAATCTGTAGCCATTCACCAGAAACGTGCGCTTCCTGAACCAGCAGAAAGCATTTTTGATCGTCTCAAACATGCCAAAACTGTTACGATTGCGCTGTCGACTACTGCAAGACCAGAGGTCTTCGAGTCTCTTCAGCAGGAACTGTCTGAGATGATCTTCAATGATCGTCCAGAACCGGATCCCGATATTCCATCCGTAGCTCTTCTTTACGAAGGCTTTGGACACTTCCTTGACATCATGGACGGTCGTAAAGATGCTCCCGGGCTGGATGATATTGATGTTGTGGAGTTGCAGACCCAGGTGGACGAGCTTGCACGCAATATGAACCAATACTATAAGTATGAAGATGACCGGAGGGAAGCAGCTTTACCCTGCATCACTCGCATTTTCTCGGCACGTAGAGGTATCCAGATCCCTCAGCTTTACGCAGCTGCCATTGGTTCCGTGAGAAGTGATGGCCATAATATTGCGACTCATGGTGCAGGGACAATGGTTGTACAGTTTAAAAATAGGATTACAGGGATCAGTGCAATTCCCCAGGTAGAACTTGCATGCTAATGTCATGCGTCTGAATGCAATGGTGAATTTGACTGAAGCACATCGGCAACTCTATCTAGGCTGGAGGGTGCCATGTGTCGGTCTAACCGTTGTTGGTGAGTTAAATTTCATTGTTATTTGACGATCTGATATCCCCTAGGATATGAATTGGCGTTCTATGCTATCGTCGCGATCGACCATCGCTTCAAGCTTGTTACTCTGACACCAACATTCTCATGTCTCCGAATGGCTTATGATGGGCGTGACCGCAGATCCCTCTATTTGGCCTTTACTGCAGCATCAGTACTCCAAGCTCACATTCTGCAAGATATCGAGAAACTCCTGGACAATCTCCCTCCTGGGCCGATTCCAAGTCATGCACGTCGTTTTCCAGCAGTCTCCAAATTACGCAAATACCCACCCTCATCTGATGACTATTTCGATTGTGAGATTCAATGCTTCTTTCCCGACAGACAACCCAACTGCCTTTTGTACGTTGCAGAGATGCCAAAGAAGCAACTCGTGCTCATCAAGTTTGTTCAATGGTACTCGATTGAGACGCATGATTTTTGTGCCAATTTAGGCCATGCGCCACGTATTTTTGCTTTTGAATGACTTCCCGGTGGCTGGTATGCTGTCGCTATGGAATATATCGAGGGTGGACTCCTAATCACTCACTCGACCCTACTTCTTGCTCACCGAGACCGTTGGACAGAAGAGCTCCAGCGCCTCATGGACCACTTTCATGTGGAAGGCCTTGTCCACGGTGACTTGCGAAGGAGATTCCATGAGGCTGATTGATTTCGATTGGGGTGGTAGAGACGGGGAGGTTTTCTATCCTACAGCAAACCTCAACCACGAGTTACGGGAGGGTAGGGTGTGTAATGACTTGAGAATCAGACAAGAGGATGATAGGCGTGTATTAAGGAACACTCTAGCTAAACTCCGGGACATACGCGTACCGTAGTTCTACACTGCATTGTATGGTAATTTGTCGAATTTCATTTCATCTGCCTTTTCAATCTGGTCTGCCTAACCCCTGCGGGGGGAAGAGGGCTTGTGAGATTTGCAAATGTTAGTGATGCTGGTAGTCTTCCAGAGGCAGATTGTAGCCACTTCGTTTGTGCCTCGGATATCTCGTGTCTTCACACCACTGGAGAATAATTGTTGCTTTCTAGGCAGAACTTTACGAGTTCAGGTCGAGTTCCTCATAAGACAGAGCGAGTCGACGTTTGAAGGAGTCGCTGCCTTTAGTACTATGCTAGATTGATGCCCACTTCTCGCATTCGATTTTGACATCCACTACTCTATGAGTATGGACAAACTGCCAATGGAGCATGAAATGCGACGGGATGCATTTCAGGATACAGTTGACTTTCTCATACTGCATAGCGTCGGGATCAGTCATGCAGCTATGCATTATTACTAGAAAGTATGTAAATGCCCTTCACCAGGTTGTGACGCAACACGTGAGCTTCAATGGCTGTGAACATTTCTGTTGACTCATGTTCATTTTAGGGCTGGGTCTGATAGGTGGTCATATTATGCGGGGGCATATTATACTGTATGATATGGTATTATACCATCCAGGGGTCATAACCCCTCGTATAATTGGTATTATTTCTATTTAATTTGTAAAATAGCTCTATATACCCTATATCTGCAACAGCTGCACAATCTGTGAATCTGAGCAGCTCTGAGGAAGGCAGAATGTCCCACTGTATAGCAATCAGAGATTCCAACCTTTGGATTTCCTATGGTGAACTGGTGGAAATCTCTTGCAAAGGACAGTGGCGCCTGGATTTTAGCAGTAAGTGATAAGTCTTCCATTCAAGGCTCCTGCTAACCAAATGAGTCAGATTGTAGCCATCAAACTCTTCTCAGTATCCCTTTATGAAATGTGTGATGAGTGTACAGTATCCAAATTGTCTGCATTCAGCACTGCCAAATGAAATGGTCTTACTGGACCAATATCATCCATATGGCACAACTACAACAGTACTGGAACCATGGCTTCAGCAATCCAAACTACAATCACAAAGCCAGACTTACCATTCCCAAATCCCAAACTCATCTAACCACCATTGTGCTTCCCCCCTCCAACCTTACACCTCCTAAATCCCATGCATAGTATGGACAGGCCAGACAACCCAGATGATCATTGGTCAGTGCCAACAACTACTGCTGAGAAAATGTATGGAGCCACATTTGATGAGGGTGACGATACCAATTAATTACTTTTGTTCGAGGTGCCAACCTTGAATGTCTTGCCATTGAAGCCTTTGTTGATATTGCAAACACAAAATTGATCATACAGTTCCAGGATTCTTCAGCAGCATCTGCTCCATCTGTAAAAGGCAAGGTGAATGACTCCCAGCTGTTAGGGCAACACCCACTATCTGCTAGCTGGACTGTGTGGGTTCTCTCTACAAGAAGGGGGCAGGATCTGTGCGCATGATGGGGAAATTGATGGTTTTGATGTGGGGGGTTATTAATAGATGAGTGGGTTGAGAAAAGCTTTTTGCACCACAAGTGTGGATGGAATACCTAAGAGAACACAACTGGGGTCCCTAGGTGTTTAGTTAAGGTTTATATATTATGTTACATGTGTTGTATACAATGTTGTTGATGCACTTGTATGTACATGCACATACATATTGATGCATGTGCAATAAAATTCTCATGCTAACAAAGTGTAGCATTCTTCAGCATAGGGTAGCATAATTTGATGTAATAAAATATTATTAGGTAATGGGGCTGTTTCCTAACATTACCCCCCTTTTATGCCCCGACTTCCAGGTGAGAAAATATTGTATCTGTCCCCTCTGTGGCATTTTGGTAAGGCCAAATATTTATCCCTTCATATACCATTCTTGCAATGCAATGTGGAGCATTTGGATTAAGTTTAAAGAATTGGGTGATTGCATTACAGGCTCATTTGCAATTCTCTTTGGGTTCCCATGAGTTATTTTCATCAGTGTAGTTCTTCCACTTTATTAAGAACTCCAATTTATTTTGTCAAAGATGTGAGTCTAGAATTTCTTCAACTACATATTCTGGAGCACCTTCTACCATTATTGGAGATTGCAGAGTAGTTTGTTGACCAGGAATAGTGGGTGGGCAGTAAGGGCATAAGTGGGAAACATTAATTTTAGGATCAATCTTGAATGATTGAGGTAATTTTAGCACCACCACATTGGGCAAAATTACTTTGGAGATTGCATATCGGCCAACTTGTTTCTCAGTAAGCTTTCTTGAAGGTCATGGAGTATTTATATCCTTGGTACTTAGCCACACCAAGTCACCAACTGTGTACTCTGGAGCAATGGCTCGAGTATGATCTGCATGTCACATCATATCATCATGTGCTTTCATCAATCCCATCCCTGCTTCTTCCTGTACTTTTCATATCTTAGATACAAAGTCTTCTACTGACTGTACCTTGATTTCTTTTTGGGGTTCTATTCCCACATGGGGATGATACCCATAATTAGTAAAGAAGGGTGACATGTGAGTAGCTGAATGGAATTTGTTATTGTGGGAAACTTCAGCAATTGCCAACCATTTGGGCCAGTAAGTTTGTCAGTAGTTGACAAACATACATAGGTACTGCTCCAACTCCTGGCTCATTCTCTCTGTCTGCCAATCAGTTTGTGGTTGATCTGCCATAGATAATTTGGTTTGAATTTACAATATATTGTTTAACTCTCACATAAATGTGGAAGCAAATTGTGGTCCACAATTGGAGATAACAGTATCAGATAATCCATGTAACTGCCATACCTGATTTATGTAGATAGAGGCATGCCAAGCCTAATGATGAGGTTTCTGCAGTAGTAGGAATAATGTGGACCTCCTTTGTGAAGTGGTCACATACTATGAATATTGCCTTGTATCCCTGAGCTTCAGGTAATTTGGTGATAAAGTCCACAGATCCATATATCTCACGATGGCACTTTAGGTATAGGGTTCAGCATTAATTTCCCAGTGGGTTTTTCTGAAAATTTCTCTCCCCTCATGCACATATCACATCCATCCACATACCTCAACACATATTTTAAAATTCCAGGCCACCAATAATTTCTCATTACCAACTCCAACATCTTCCACCTTCCTGGATGTCCAGCAGTTGGTGTATTATGATGTAACTGAATGATCTCCCTTCACCCTTCGCAAATCCTGATCCTTTGGTACATATACTTTTCCTCAAAATATCACCAACCCTTGCTCCTCAACCCATTCATCTCCTTTAATATTACTTTTCTTCTCTCCCTTCAGAGGTTTCACAGCTTCCACTACTTCATCATCCATCTCTGAACATTGTCTAATTTTATGGTGCAGTGCACTTAGTCACCACTACTTTTGTACAGTGGCGGAATGGATGGTGGTCAAAAAATAATAATTTGACACCCTCTTAACTAACAGTAATGGCAATCCCAGAGGTCTATTTTACACTGAAGGTGCACAGAGTGGTCCAATAAGACTCCACTGGCTGTTCACCTGAATTGCAGGTCATGAGCTTCCAAAAAGGGTAAATTCATGTGATGAATATTGTGTCATCTATACTATCTATATATAGTAATGCAGTGGAATCTGGGTGTGGAACAAATAATAACTCTGTCAATTTTGCTCCAATTGACAATCACTCTAGCCAATCAATTCTCCTCATCAAGCTGAGCATTGTGGCAAGACAAATAAGAAAAAGGACAAATTGGCATGATGTAATAAACCTTGTACAAAAGTAGTGGTGACTAAGTGCACTGCACCATAGACAACATTTCCATTTCCAAGCTATCTATTAATAGATGCCCTTGATGCATAATGCAAATATGAAAGTATTTAGGTTTGAGTAAGGTAACATTTGTATTGTCCTCCTCCACCCCTCTTTTGTGATCTGTAGGTTGATAATACTCGACCTGGAAACCAAACAAAAACCTGCTAAAAAGGTCTAAGAAGTGTTACACAGGCTAGAGGAAGGGTGTGAGGTGGTACTAAATATCACCGCTGTTACCCAATGGTTGTAGTGAGAGGTATGAAATAGTGAGATGTGTTGCGAATAGTTTTAAGAGCATATGAAGGTTTTTGAAGGGCTACAAAGAGGTTCAAAGATGTTCAAAGAAGGTTCGAGAATGTTTGGGGAGCTTGGAGAGAATGGAAGTGGTTTTGAGAGATATCGAGAAATGGATATAGCAAATTGAAAGAGTTTTCGAGGGACGATAGGTGATAGATGATTGGTTGAGAGGCTAGTACAAGAATTTGAAGAAGTCCACAATAATTTGCAGAACTTAGAAATATGATGCGAGGCTTGCACTCAAGAGGATGGCTCTTAAATCAGATGATAAATGGGAGAAGGCAACTACTTCTCTGTTGTTCTAAGTAACTAGAGTAACTAGTACAAGTCTATATACATTTTGAAGAGATGGTACTTAACAAGGCAATACAACATGTGGAAAACATGAGGCAATATGCACAGCAATAAAGAACTTTGCAAATTATAAAACAAATGAGAAATGATAATAAATAAAATGTACAGAGTCACAGTATAGCAAGAGTTGTCCTATTGTTTCAATATATCATTGAAACACCAAAGATGCCACAATTGAGTCCTAAAAGTCCTTTGTCGTATCTCCTCATGTCCGGTAGTGGTCGATATGCAATGCACTAGCTCATGCTGGGTGTGCTGTGTGTATTGGAAGGGTGTTGAGATAACCATATGGTGGCCGATGTTGTTTGAAGTGTTGCAAAGTCATTTGAAGTTGTTTGAAGTCATTTGAAGTAGTTCAAAATAGTTCAAAATTGATTTCATGAAGTTTATAGGGTTGGGATTGTGAGTCATAATGTGTTGATATGTTTGGAAATTTTCCTAGA
This sequence comes from Tricholoma bakamatsutake, assembly GCA_029959215.1. Lineage (NCBI taxonomy): Eukaryota > Fungi > Basidiomycota > Agaricomycetes > Agaricales > Tricholomataceae > Tricholoma > Tricholoma bakamatsutake. The sequence goes on from CP114860.1 coordinate 1,656,423, forward strand.
CCTTAGAGCACAAAGTGGACCTATTATCCTCCCCCTTGCTGAAATCCTGACTGTGCCAGTCAGCTGATTGGAGTCACATGCAAAATGCATGATCATGTTGAAAATGTCAACCAAATTTGAAATACCTCTCATTCTATAATCTCGCACTCCCATTGTCGATTGCAATGTTGCTTCTTACTACTCTTCAACAGGACCTTCTCGACTACATGAAGGCGATGCCTGAGCCTCATATCACAGAGGAAGTCGACTTTGAAGTTTGGGGAAAAGGATTTTGTGAGCACATGGTGAGTTTCATGGTTCATACTTTGCTTTTAGTGTTCTATATGGGTGTTTCCTAGGTGGAATATGACAAACAACTTGGTGGAGGAATGTGACCCAACCATACAAAAGGTCATTGACAAAGTATTCAAGCTATTCAAACCAATGGCTTGTCAAGAATGGCTTTTGTGGGGTAGGGAGTTGCTGTTCATAGATTCAGCTGAAGAGGTCAAATGGGAAGAAAGGGAGAAGGACACAAGGCAAGTTTTGGTGGAGGAGGAGGCTAAATAAAAAGCAGAGGAGGCTGCAAAAAGGGCGTGCCTCAAGGCTCGAAAGATTGCCCTGGAACAAGCTTTAAATGCTGCTCTTGCCAAGTTTTGTATGAAAACAATTTCAAAGGAGGATTTGCAGAGCTGGAATGCAGAACTTGAGGCTGAATTGAAGGCCATTGAGAGGGCAGAGGCTGGAGAAGATGACAAAGAGGAGGGGGATGACGATGATTTTGAAGGATTGCCCACAATCAGGATAGGGAAGTGGAAGGCAGTGGAGGTCGACGATGAAGAGGATGAGTTTGAGCAGGATACAGTAGCAGCAAAGCGGGCAAAGTTCATGACAAGCGGACTTCTTGAGTTTGAGGGCCCAGTGAGTTGTTTATTTTATTTTGAAGGTTTTGCAAAGTTTCAAAATTTTGTAGTGCAACCGATGTGCTGGCTTCAAGTCCCAGCCATGATGTCTCATCAAGGAGGGGCAACAAAGTGCATGAAGTGCACCCAGGAGGCACAGGGGTGTCATTGGCAGGGACTTTTGAGGAAGGGGATTCAAAATGGAGAAGCAGCAAAGGTTGGGGTGGCAAAGGGTGGATGTTTGAGATGGGCTATGCACCTAAAGCCAGGTATGAACTTTTTCAAATCGTTTTTGTGATGCATGGTAATTTATTTGTGCAACTTTTTATAGTACCTCAAATTTGTCTTATTGGTTCTGTCAAGGATGTCACACTGGTTGCAGGGCCTTCAAAGTTATCACCATCGAAATCAAAGGATAAAAGGTGATTGTTGAAGGGAAAAGCAAAGGAGGTTCAGGTTGTTGAGAGGGTTGAAGGGGGTGAGGATGAATGGGCAGTGCATTGTGGGTTGATTGCGGCAAAGCTGACACAGAAAAAAGTGAAGATAGAGATATTGGGTAGGGAGATGGAGTTGTTAGAACAGATGCTAGAGGAGTAGAACCCCCCCTTTTTTCTTTTGTTTTCTTTGTTTGAAATTTCAAATTTGTAATTGTCTTTTGAAAGTAAGGTGAAGAGAAAATAAAGATATAAAGAACCAAAAATGAAATCTAGAGAACGGTTCAGTAGATCATCATGGGTGAAAACCCTTTGGAGTTTGCACAACCATGCTATAATGCAATATCGTGACTTGTATCATACACTAAAAGGAATTGAAGTCTTTTGTAAGTAATCACAAACAAAGAAAAAAAGAATAATTATTTATTTTTGAGGTCCAGCAGATCTTTGGAAATATCTTTGTTGAGGTTCGAAATTGTTCGAAATTGTTTGAGACATTCAGAGTCAATATCGAGAAAGTTTGGTGGAAGGGGAATAGCTTTTCAGGCTAGATATGGTAACAGTCAAAAGGCAGCAACAGGTCGATGTAGTACTGATTTGTCGAGTTCACAGAGGATATAAGCTCCTCCATGGTTCCATTCAATAACAATGAGAGGGCCGATGTATCATGGTTTCATCTTGTGATTAAGGGATTTCTTGATTTGTGTGTTTCAAAGTAGCACTAAATCTCCTTTCGCAAAGTTGTAGTCACACATTGTTTGTTTGTGAATGAGTTCAAAGCATTTCACAGCTTTGAGTTGAGAGGCATAAACCTTCAAATATAAAACTTTGAGGTCATTTGATTGTTTTTGTAATGCTATGGCTCGTTGAGCTATGAGATTGGTTGTCGATAAGATAGAATCAGGAGGTGGTTGCAAGTATGTCACTTTGGAGATATCAAGTGGGATTAGAGGATGTGATCCTGTAACTGCAAAGTAAGGAGAGCAACCCATGCATTTACAAACTGTGACACATTATGCCCAAAATACTGAATGTGCTCCTGCTGACCATTTTCCTTGCTCTCTATCAATGGCTTTAAATAATGATTGTCGAACATTGAAGTGGGCTTGTCTGATGAGTCCATTGGCACATGAATTATAACTGCTAATCCAAATGTGGTTGATATGATATCATTTCATGAGATATTCGATGGCTGCGATAAATGCAGAGCCATTGTCGGTTATGATTTTGCATAGTGAGCCCCATCAACAAATAATGTCTTTGAAGATACAGTTGCCAAGGGACATGGGATTATTTTTATCTTGTGTCCGATATTGTCATGAGCTGTGTGAATAATTTTGAGACAACGTTCTGGAATTGTGATGATCTTGTGAGCTTCATGGGAGTCCTTCCTCCATAGTTTGCCTGAGTCTAAAAAGAATTCAGTACAATATTAAATAAAGGTAGCATATTCAGCATCTGATGGATCAGAGGGTCACACCAGATCATGTAACCATTTTTAAACACAAAGTAATCTTTTGTTGTCCTTTTTTGCATTATTCATCGGTTGCACTACAAAATTTTGAAACTTTGAAAAACCTTCAAAATGAAATAAACAGCTCACTGGGCCCTCAAACTCGAGAAGTCCGCTTGTCATGAACTTTGCCCGCTTTGCTGCTACTGTATCCTGCTCAAACTCATCCTCTTCATCGTCGACCTCCACTGCCTTCCACTTCCCTATCCTGATTGTGGGCAATCCTTCAAAATCATCGTCATCCCCCTCCTCTTTGTCATCTTCTCCAGCCTCTGCCCTCTCAATGGCCTTCAATTCAGCCTCAAGTTCTGCATTCCAGCTCTGCAAATCCTCCTTTGAAATTGTTTTCATACAAAACTTGGCAAGAGCAGCATTTAAAGCTTGTTCCAGGGCAATCTTTCGAGCCTTGAGGCACGCCCTTTTTGCAGCCTCCTCTGCTTTTTATTTAGCCTCCTCCTCCACCAAAACTTGCCTTGTGTCCTTCTCCCTTTCTTCCCATTTGACCTCTTCAGCTGAATCTATGAACAGCAACTCCCTACCCCACAAAAGCCATTCTTGACAAGCCATTGGTTTGAATAGCTTGAATACTTTGTCAATGACCTTTTGTATGGTTGGGTCACATTCCTCCACCAAGTTGTTTGTCATATTCCACCTAGGAAACACCCATATAGAACACTAAAAGCAAAGTATGAACCATGAAACTCACCATGTGCTCACAAAATCCTTTTCCCCAAACTTCAAAGTCGACTTCCTCTGTGATATGAGGCTCAGGCATCGCCTTCATGTAGTCGAGAAGGTCCTGTTGAAGAGTAGTAAGAAGCAACATTGCAATCGACAATGGGAGTGCGAGATTATAGAATGAGAGGTATTTCAAATTTGGTTGACATTTTCAACATGATCATGCATTTTGCATGTGACTCCAATCAGCTGACTGGCACAGTCAGGATTTCAGCAAGGGGGAGGATAATAGGTCCACTTTGTGCTCTAAGGTCTAGGAAAATTTCCAAACATATCAACACATTATGACTCACAATCCCAACCCTATAAACTTCATGAAATCAATTTTGAACTATTTTGAACTACTTCAAATGACTTCAAACAACTTCAAATGACTTTGCAACACTTCAAACAACATCGGCCACCATATGGTTATCTCAACACCCTTCCAATACACACAGCACACCCAGCATGAGCTAGTGCATTGCATATCGACCACTACCGGACATGAGGAGATACGACAAAGGACTTTTAGGACTCAATTGTGGCATCTTTGGTGTTTCAATGATATATTGAAACAATAGGACAACTCTTGCTATACTGTGACTCTGTACATTTTATTTATTATCATTTCTCATTTGTTTTATAATTTGCAAAGTTCTTTATTGCTGTGCATATTGCCTCATGTTTTCCACATGTTGTATTGCCTTGTTAAGTACCATCTCTTCAAAATGTATATAGACTTGTACTAGTTACTCTAGTTACTTAGAACAACAGAGAAGTAGTTGCCTTCTCCCATTTATCATCTGATTTAAGAGCCATCCTCTTGAGTGCAAGCCTCGCATCATATTTCTAAGTTCTGCAAATTATTGTGGACTTCTTCAAATTCTTGTACTAGCCTCTCAACCAATCATCTATCACCTATCGTCCCTCGAAAACTCTTTCAATTTGCTATATCCATTTCTCGATATCTCTCAAAACCACTTCCATTCTCTCCAAGCTCCCCAAACATTCTCGAACCTTCTTTGAACATCTTTGAACCTCTTTGTAGCCCTTCAAAAACCTTCATATGCTCTTAAAACTATTCGCAACACATCTCACTATTTCATACCTCTCACTACAACCATTGGGTAACAGCGGTGATATTTAGTACCACCTCACACCCTTCCTCTAGCCTGTGTAACACTTCTTAGACCTTTTTAGCAGGTTTTTGTTTGGTTTCCAGGTCGAGTATTATCAACCTACAGATCACAAAAGAGGGGTGGAGGAGGACAATACAAATGTTACCTTACTCAAACCTAAATACTTTCATATTTGCATTATGCATCAAGGGCATCTATTAATAGATAGCTTGGAAATGGAAATGTTGTCTATGGTGCAGTGCACTTAGTCACCACTACTTTTGTACAAGGTTTATTACATCATGCCAATTTGTCCTTTTTCTTATTTGTCTTGCCACAATGCTCAGCTTGATGAGGAGAATTGATTGGCTAGAGTGATTGTCAATTGGAGCAAAATTGACAGAGTTATTATTTGTTCCACACCCAGATTCCACTGCATTACTATATATAGATAGTATAGATGACACAATATTCATCACATGAATTTACCCTTTTTGGAAGCTCATGACCTGCAATTCAGGTGAACAGCCAGTGGAGTCTTATTGGACCACTCTGTGCACCTTCAGTGTAAAATAGACCTCTGGGATTGCCATTACTGTTAGTTAAGAGGGTGTCAAATTATTATTTTTTGACCACCATCCATTCCGCCACTGTACAAAAGTAGTGGTGACTAAGTGCACTGCACCATAAAATTAGACAATGTTCAGAGATGGATGATGAAGTAGTGGAAGCTGTGAAACCTCTGAAGGGAGAGAAGAAAAGTAATATTAAAGGAGATGAATGGGTTGAGGAGCAAGGGTTGGTGATATTTTGAGGAAAAGTATATGTACCAAAGGATCAGGATTTGCGAAGGGTGAAGGGAGATCATTCAGTTACATCATAATACACCAACTGCTGGACATCCAGGAAGGTGGAAGATGTTGGAGTTGGTAATGAGAAATTATTGGTGGCCTGGAATTTTAAAATATGTGTTGAGGTATGTGGATGGATGTGATATGTGCATGAGGGGAGAGAAATTTTCAGAAAAACCCACTGGGAAATTAATGCTGAACCCTATACCTAAAGTGCCATCGTGAGATATATGGATCTGTGGACTTTATCACCAAATTACCTGAAGCTCAGGGATACAAGGCAATATTCATAGTATGTGACCACTTCACAAAGGAGGTCCACATTATTCCTACTACTGCAGAAACCTCATCATTAGGCTTGGCATGCCTCTATCTACATAAATCAGGTATGGCAGTTACATGGATTATCTGATACTGTTATCTCCAATTGTGGACCACAATTTGCTTCCACATTTATGTGAGAGTTAAACAATATATTGTAAATTCAAACCAAATTATCTATGGCAGATCAACCACAAACTGATTGGCAGACAGAGAGAATGAGCCAGGAGTTGGAGCAGTACCTATGTATGTTTGTCAACTACTGACAAACTTACTGGCCCAAATGGTTGGCAATTGCTGAAGTTTCCCACAATAACAAATTCCATTCAGCTACTCACATGTCACCCTTCTTTACTAATTATGGGTATCATCCCCATGTGGGAATAGAACCCCAAAAAGAAATCAAGGTACAGTCAGTAGAAGACTTTGTATCTAAGATATGAAAAGTACAGGAAGAAGCAGGGATGGGATTGATGAAAGCACATGATGATATGATGTGACATGCAGATCGTACTCGAGCCATTGCTCCAGAGTACACAGTTGGTGACTTGGTGTGGCTAAGTACCAAGGATATAAATACTCCATGACCTTCAAGAAAGCTTACTGAGAAACAAGTTGGCCGATATGCAATCTCCAAAGTAATTTTGCCCAATGTGGTGGTGCTAAAATTACCTCAATCATTCAAGATTGATCCTAAAATTAATGTTTCCCACTTATGCCCTTACTGCCCACCCACTATTCCTGGTCAACAAACTACTCTGCAATCTCCAATAATGGTAGAAGGTGCTCCAGAATATGTAGTTGAAGAAATTCTAGACTCACATCTTTGACAAAATAAATTGGAGTTCTTAATAAAGTGGAAGAACTACACTGATGAAAATAACTCATGGGAACCCAAAGAGAATTGCAAATGAGCCTGTAATGCAATCACCCAATTCTTTAAACTTAATCCAAATGCTCCACATTGCATTGCAAGAATGGTATATGAAGGGATAAATATTTGGCCTTACCAAAATGCCACAGAGGGGACAGATACAATATTTTCTCACCTGGAAGTCGGGGCATAAAAGGGGGGTAATGTTAGGAAACAGCCCCATTACCTAATAATATTTTATTACATCAAATTATGCTACCCTATGCTGAAGAATGCTACACTTTGTTAGCATGAGAATTTTATTGCACATGCATCAATATGTATGTGCATGTACATACAAGTGCATCAACAACATTGTATACAACACATGTAACATAATATATAAACCTTAACTAAACACCTAGGGACCCCAGTTGTGTTCTCTTAGGTATTCCATCCACACTTGTGGTGCAAAAAGCTTTTCTCAACCCACTCATCTATTAATAACCCCCCACATCAAAACCATCAATTTCCCCATCATGCGCACAGATCCTGCCCCCTTCTTGTAGAGAGAACCCACACAGTCCAGCTAGCAGATAGTGGGTGTTGCCCTAACAGCTGGGAGTCATTCACCTTGCCTTTTACAGATGGAGCAGATGCTGCTGAAGAATCCTGGAACTGTATGATCAATTTTGTGTTTGCAATATCAACAAAGGCTTCAATGGCAAGACATTCAAGGTTGGCACCTCGAACAAAAGTAATTAATTGGTATCGTCACCCTCATCAAATGTGGCTCCATACATTTTCTCAGCAGTAGTTGTTGGCACTGACCAATGATCATCTGGGTTGTCTGGCCTGTCCATACTATGCATGGGATTTAGGAGGTGTAAGGTTGGAGGGGGGAAGCACAATGGTGGTTAGATGAGTTTGGGATTTGGGAATGGTAAGTCTGGCTTTGTGATTGTAGTTTGGATTGCTGAAGCCATGGTTCCAGTACTGTTGTAGTTGTGCCATATGGATGATATTGGTCCAGTAAGACCATTTCATTTGGCAGTGCTGAATGCAGACAATTTGGATACTGTACACTCATCACACATTTCATAAAGGGATACTGAGAAGAGTTTGATGGCTACAATCTGACTCATTTGGTTAGCAGGAGCCTTGAATGGAAGACTTATCACTTACTGCTAAAATCCAGGCGCCACTGTCCTTTGCAAGAGATTTCCACCAGTTCACCATAGGAAATCCAAAGGTTGGAATCTCTGATTGCTATACAGTGGGACATTCTGCCTTCCTCAGAGCTGCTCAGATTCACAGATTGTGCAGCTGTTGCAGATATAGGGTATATAGAGCTATTTTACAAATTAAATAGAAATAATACCAATTATACGAGGGGTTATGACCCCTGGATGGTATAATACCATATCATACAGTATAATATGCCCCCGCATAATATGACCACCTATCAGACCCAGCCCTAAAATGAACATGAGTCAACAGAAATGTTCACAGCCATTGAAGCTCACGTGTTGCGTCACAACCTGGTGAAGGGCATTTACATACTTTCTAGTAATAATGCATAGCTGCATGACTGATCCCGACGCTATGCAGTATGAGAAAGTCAACTGTATCCTGAAATGCATCCCGTCGCATTTCATGCTCCATTGGCAGTTTGTCCATACTCATAGAGTAGTGGATGTCAAAATCGAATGCGAGAAGTGGGCATCAATCTAGCATAGTACTAAAGGCAGCGACTCCTTCAAACGTCGACTCGCTCTGTCTTATGAGGAACTCGACCTGAACTCGTAAAGTTCTGCCTAGAAAGCAACAATTATTCTCCAGTGGTGTGAAGACACGAGATATCCGAGGCACAAACGAAGTGGCTACAATCTGCCTCTGGAAGACTACCAGCATCACTAACATTTGCAAATCTCACAAGCCCTCTTCCCCCCGCAGGGGTTAGGCAGACCAGATTGAAAAGGCAGATGAAATGAAATTCGACAAATTACCATACAATGCAGTGTAGAACTACGGTACGCGTATGTCCCGGAGTTTAGCTAGAGTGTTCCTTAATACACGCCTATCATCCTCTTGTCTGATTCTCAAGTCATTACACACCCTACCCTCCCGTAACTCGTGGTTGAGGTTTGCTGTAGGATAGAAAACCTCCCCGTCTCTACCACCCCAATCGAAATCAATCAGCCTCATGGAATCTCCTTCACAAAGGATATTCGCGGCCCGCAAGTCACCGTGGACAAGGCCTTCCACATGAAAGTGGTCCATGAGGTGCTGGAGCTCTTCTGTCCAACGGTCTCGGTGAGCAAGAAGTAGGGTCGAATGAGTGATTGGGCATCCAGACTCGATATATTCCATCGCGACAGCATACCAGCCACCGGGAAGTCGTTCAAAAGCAAAAATCCGTGGCGCATGGCCTAATTTGGCACAAAAATCATGCAGCTCGATCGAGTACCGTTGAACAAACTTGATGAGGACGAGTTGCTTGTTTGGGATCTCTGCGACGTACAAAAGGCGGTTGGGTTGTCTGTCGGGAAAGAAGCATTGAATCTCAAAATTGAGATAGTCATCAGATGAGGGTGGGTATTTGCGTAATCTGGAAACTGCCGGAAAACGACGCGCATGACTTGAGATCGGCCCAGGAGGGAGATTGTCCAGGAGTTTCTCGATATCTTGGAGAATGTGAGCTTGGAGTACTGATGCTGCAATAAAGGCGTGATAAAGGGATCTGCGGTCGCGCCCATCAGAAGTCGTCCAGAGACATGAGAATGTTGGTGTCAGCTTAACAAGCTTGAAGCGATGGTCGATCGCGACGATAGCATAGAACGCCAATTCACATCCTAAAAATATCAGATCGTCAAATAACAATGAAATGCAAAAATATCCAACTCACCAACAATGGTTAGACCGAGACATGGCACCCTCCATCCTATATAGAGTTGCCGATGGGCGTTCGCATTCAGACGCGCGACATAGCATGCAAGTTCTACCTGGGGAATTGCACTGATCCCTGTAATCCTGTTTTTAAACTGTACAACCATTGTCCCTGCACCATGAGTCGCAATATTATGGCCATCACTTCTCACGGAACCAATGGCAGCTGCGTAGAGCTGAGGGATCTGGATACCTCTACGTGCCGAGAAAATGCGAGTGATGCAGGGTAAAGCTGCTTCCCTCCGGTCATCTTCATACTTATAGTATTGGTTCATATTGCGTGCAAGCTCGTCCACCTGGGTCTGCAACTCCACAACATCAATATCATCCAGCCCGGGAACATCTTTACGACCGTCCATGATGTCAAGGAAGTGTCCAAAGCCTTCGTAAAGAAGAGCTACGGATGGAATATCGGGATCCGGTTCTGGACGATCATTGAAGATCATCTCAGACGGTTCCTGCTGAAGAGACTCGAAGACCTCTGGTCTTGCAGTAGTCGACGGCGCAATCGTAACAATTTTGGCACGTTTGAGACGATCAAAAATGCTTTCTGCTGGTTCGGGAAGCGCGCGTTTCTGGTGAATGGCTACAGATTGGACGGAGAAGATGAAGGACGATAACGATCCAGGAAGGAAGAGTTCGGAGAAGGGAAAGGGAAAGGGGGGGTGACAGATGAAGAGAGATGAGACGAGAACGTGCGGGAAGAGGCAGATTGAGAAAGCAAGGCAAACGGACGGCAGCCCGTGAAAGCCATGGAATGCATGAACGATCGGCGGAGATGGGGGTGGATGAGGGGGTGGCATGTGACAAGATTGAGAGTGGTAGAAACAAAAGAGCAACGGGACAGATTTTGGGGTGAATCTTATCAGCAATGCTCAACCGTGGAGATTCCGCTCTCGCTCACCTGCAGCCGGGAGCTTCACAATTATGTGTATGCAGTCGCTGGGCGGTTGCTCTGAAAAGATACTGAACAGTCTGTCCGTGGGGTCAAGTTCGTTGGAAAATTTCGAAAGACTATCTCCCAGGGACTCGATACGTTCAGCCAGAGTGTTAGCTGGCTTGGCGGCGATAGGATTGGAGTCTTTGGGCTGAGAAGGTCGTGAAATAAGTCATGTCACTTCACATTGCGACTCGTCAATGGCACTCACCTTCCACAATTCCAACGTGTGAGGACCAACATCCTTCAAGGTATCCAGTGCTCGCTCCTTTTTTATCTCTTTCTTCAGGTGTCCAACTACCCAATTGCGCTCCACAGTAACTGGAAAGACGATAGATTCGCCTTCGATAAGACAATTAAGTTCGAGAGCATCCCGGCTCATGACTGGGGTATCAAGCATAGTGGTTGGTGCCGAATCAAAAGTGGGGACAGGTGGACGTGCTACGTTTTTTGTAGATGTGATAGCCCGCGGAGAAGAGGACTCGGAGGCCGTTGGTTCAGATGTGCCTGGAGGCTGTGTTGCGCCAGTTGGTTTATCCCCTTTCAGCCGTTTGTGAAAGGATCTGAGGAAAATTTTGTCCTTCAAGTTCGAAGTGCTCATAACCGCGTGTAACAAGTACGATGAAGGTCTGGTGAGAGTAAATGGTCGCAATCGCTGCTCTACACTATGAGACTATGTGATGATTCCCTTTTCGGGTAAACATCGCATCATCAACGACCAACAACGCGTCAACAATCACACTACTGTATACTGTACCCACTTTAATTATAAGAACTGCCTGTGACATCGTAACCTCAACAAACGGTCCTGCAGGTAACAAACGGGCAAAATGGTTGCGTGACAGCTAACAAATCGAGCGCCCATGCCCAAAAAAAAGTCATCACCCGCTCGCGATCGAGCACGCCTAGAACCTTCGAGTGTATAAAATTGATGTACAGCTATATGTTTGTCTGCCGTTTTACTGTTTGGATTGTTCTACGGTCTGCATTGAGCTACTACTTCCAAGTCCTGGATCTGGATGGAGAGATTTCTTGTCAAACTTTCTCCTGAGGAACTTGCAGAGCATAAACATAAAGAGTGTCTGAAGATTCAAGAAGGGCTAGCATCAAGAAGATTGGAGAAACCAAACTATATGGAAAAATGGAAGGAGAGGATTAAAGAGCAGAATAACATCCGGAAAAACTGACAGCGAAGCAGAGCAAGACAAGTTGAGATAGACTTGGGCTTGAGGAACAGCCATGGAACCCCAGCAAACAAGGTAAGCAAGTCCAACTGGTGCAGTCGATTACCAATAGCAATGGCATCCACAGAAAAGAAAATTGAACACTCATGACGATTCACAGCCACTGGCACCAGATGCAAAGGGGGTAATTAAGATTGGTAAGAAAGAGATGCCACGGATTCGTTCAAAACGAACCAACTGGTTTGAATCGTCAAAATGGAAAGCAATCGATGGTGCAGCCAAGACATCATTTTCAAACAGGAGAAATGGTGAAGCTCTTGAGGAAGCAACTTGGAGGCAACGAGACATACCACACCCTTCAGCCCGGAACTATTCAGCATTGGATTGACACCTCTGGGCCATCTCGGAAATGGAAGAAGGAGGTTTTAGAGCGGGTGGAGAAAGAGGGTGACAGACATGTTGTAGTTGGATGCCTAGGCTGCCCAGGAGCTCTGGTTTGTTCTTATGTTTGTGTTCTGAAGAACTACTGACAGAGTGAGGTCGGTTGATTAGCATGGTTACACTGCACTAGTCAAAAAAGTCAAGGCAGACCTTGTTGCAAATTGTGATGCAGGGTTGCAGGTTTCGATTCCTCTTGCACGCGCTATTGTCCTGGGGCATGTCGAGATAATGGCATCAGAATTGATCGCTGTGAAGAAGTTCAAGTGTTCGGAGAGTTTCCTTCGGATGTTTCTTAGTGTCGAATTAGGGGCAAGTAGGCATGCATGCTGCTCAAAGACACCTGATACTTGGGAAAAGCTCTGTGAAGATATGTTCCTGCGGATAGTTTACCAAGCAATGGTTCGAGGAATCCCAGCAGAAGCAATGATCAATGGCGACCAGCTAGGTATGCGAATTGTTCCACTCAGCAATAGAACTTGGGCTCCCCATGGTGCAAAGCAAGTCGAAACGTTTGGAAAGGAAGAGAAATGACAGTTCACGGTGATGTCAGGAACAACATGTTCGGGAGATGTATTACCGTTTCAGTGCATCTGGAAAGGATCAACGAAACAGTCATTGCTGGTGGCAGGGTTATGAGCAGGGGTGGAACAGGAAGGAATACTCTTTTCATGTGGAGGAGACACGCACTGGAGTAATCTAAAATGCATGAAAAAGGTATGTGACATTCTGTCATAGGGCTCTGCAACTGAAACATGTTTTCACTTTAGTGGGTAAGCAAGATTGTCACACTGTATCTTGAACGTCTTTGTATGTGCAAGGGCTTAAAAAAGATTGAGGACCTTTTGATTATTGATGTATGGTCTGTTCACCGTGGCGAGCCCTTCTGTGTGTGGATGAAAACTGAATATGCGCGGATAAAAATTGTCTTCATTCCCGGAGGATGTGAGCCAGAGCTAGGGAATGTCACAGGTAGAGGCCGCGGGTGCATACGGGTACGGGTACAGGATGGGGTTCAGTAACCCTCATCCAACCCACACCCGTGGCGCGGGCACAGCGGGTTTTGTACATGAATGATACTTGCTCGATGGGTATTCGGCGCTGTCCAGCAAATATTGGGTGGCAACGCGGATGGCAGACCTTTCTACTGTACAGTACCTGTGGTGTTGATCAACAAAAAAAAAAAAATTGGCATTACAAAAACATATCCACAAGCTTTTTTTACATGTTACTGTCGCTTTTAATGTGAACCCGTGTTTCAATCCTGTATGGTGATAGGTCCACTGCGCATGCTAAGGTCTGGAGAAGCTTCCCACTCAGATTGACACATTATGACATGCACTCCGAATCACTACGAAGGCCACAAAATTCACTTCGAATCATTTTTGCACTATTTTGCACTATTTTGGATGACTCTGAATGACTTCGAATGCTTCCGAATGACTTTGCACTACTTAGAAGGACATCGGCCACCATTCTTTCTTTGATCATCAAGAACAGTCAAACATCCTCAGATCCAGCAAGGAAACTTCAGAGCAGCACCAAAGTCACTTGCAACAGCTGGAGAATGCAGAGAAGGGAAGTGTACCAGGCAGGAAAGGTGCCAGAGTCTACATTTGGGTGGATATTGATGGTTTTCGTGTGTGCAAAGCAGCAGGTTGCAGCAACTATGAGTTATTATGGGAGGATTATGGTAGAAATTAGTGCAAATGTGATTCATTCTATGATGAGTGGAATTTATGCACTGAGTTTGACCCTTCTGATGCCCCAGCTGATGATGAAGATGACGTTGACTATGATGGGCTTCCTTCAACCTTGCTTCCTGATGACCATGCACCTCCAAATCAGAATGAGAAGGAATATTCTTCTTCCACCAATTTGCAATGTGTCCATTTTCCACAGGATTCAGATGACTATCAGCATCACAAATTCAGTGATACTGTTGAGGGCAGAGCTTAACATTATTTTGGTTTACTTAACCCCATAAATTCAGTGGCAACTTCCAATAAGGTAATACCATGGTTGCTGGCTCATGATTTGTTGGGCAATGGCCACTGGCAAGACATTCTCACATGGAACACTGCTAATCCATCAGTGGAGTTCCAGAATACCACCTGCAACTTCTTTGGCTTCATGTCCACTAGCCAGCAGATATTGGATATGCCTGTTAATCTGTTTGATCTTTCTGAGGTGAATTCAGAGATCTGGCAGCATCCCATCAAGATAAGATTTTGATTGGAAGTCTTCAATGAAAAGCATTATTATTTCATTTGGAGTGGAGGACATGCAGTTTGAGATTAGTCTGACTAGCGCTGTGACCATGATTGAGATCCTACACTGCCAGCTGGGTTCTGAAATTGATTCCATTACCTATTACTTGCTGGAGCATAAAATCACCTTCAATACCTTCCTTCATGCTCCTGCTTGCACATGACCTCTGCCTTTTAAACCTCAGTATCCAGGGCTTGAATATTGATGACCAGGTTATAAGCCAGATATTCTTGACTACCATGCATATGTGTCCAAATGTGATGACTGCCTCAGATCTCTGCATGGTTGTGCAGCATTGTTAGCTAGTGGTTTGGTCAGTCGTCTTGCAAGAAACATTGTCAGTTTTGATGATGTGTACAATGGGCCCACAGAGAATATTTTTGAAACTGGGTTTTGCTTGTATAGGGAAGACACCCCATTTAAACTTTGGGACAACTGTCTGACTGAGGATAAGTTGGATTTGATTTGTGGCGTTTACAGGATAGACACAGGTAAGTTAATATAGGAAGACCTTGGTGCAGGTATTCACAGAATTACTGTAGGTCAATGCAATGTCCATGGGCATCAGACTACTCATATTTTATAGTGGCCAAGGCCTTCAGTCTGGGAAGGTTCAAGTCTTTATGTGGGGTACTGGTCAGAAGATTTTGAGTGTTGGTTCCAGCAGCATCTTAATAAATGCAAGTCTGGAAAGGCTAGTTTGAACAATCCTGGTAGTTGGAGACACAGCATCAGCTTTTCGAAGCTTGTTAATGATATTACAGAGAAGAATGACCACCTCACCACTAAGTTCCATGAGATTTTACCTACCAATTTTTTATCATCGTTGCTACATTCTTTTATTCAGGTGTACATGTGTAATAGTAATATTTTATCAAGCATGACTTCTTCAGGTTAAAAAGAATGGCTAATCTGTAGGAATATGGTTGCAATGGTCCCTCGTCATTGTTTTCAGCAACAACCATGGCCACTTGAACTTAAAGGTTATTCATAGATACACTAATGACAGTAGTATGCTGTGGTTATTGTTAGGAAACAGCCCTATTACCTAGCTAAATTAAATTTTATTCTATTATGTCAAATTTCACCCTCATCACCAGATTTGTATTCCCTACTGTAAGGGCAACTTCAAGCCTCACTTAATAATGAGCTAACAGAGGGGAATCTGAAGTTAATATTATACTACATAATACAGACACTTTAGGTGCACTTAACAGAGGAAAATCTGAAAAGAAAACTCCACAGACCCATCTGTCAATGTCCAGTATACATAATAGATCCATCTGTCAATGTCCAGTATATGTAATAGACCCAAAAATCAAATAGTACGCCAAAAATAGCAAAAAGGTGGAAATGGGTGGATCAAGCTGCAGAATGATGTTGCCCTGTGTTGAGGAGGAAGGGAGTTTGTTAGGTGGAGAAGTGGACATGGTTGTTGTACCCAAACTCGTCCATGGGAAGAAGATCTTCCCAATCGTCCTGTTGCTCATTGATGAAGATGCAGATATACTGCTCCAGTTCTTGGTTGACGCACTCCATCTGTCCATCTGTCTGTGGGTAGTAGGAGGTTGAGGCAAGGAGTTTGATTCCCAGTAGGCAGTACAGCTCTCAGGTAAACTCTGCAACAAACTGTGGCCCTCGATTGTAGAGGAATGCACCTGGCAATCCATGAAGCTTCCACACATGGTGCAGATAGAGTGGAGCTGCTTCAAGCACAGTGACAGCCATATGAGTGGGTATGAAATGAGCTCATTTCCCAGCAGAGTCGACTGTGCACATTACTGCATTGAACCCATTGGACTCCAGTAGTTCCACCATGAAGTCCACACTGACAACATCTCAATGATTCTCTGGGACTGGAAGGGGGTGTAACTTGCCCATGGGCTTGCGCCGTGGGGCCTTGGTGCATAAGCAGAGATCACAGGTATGGCAGTACTGACCAATGAGTTGAGACATCTGAGGCCACCAATAATTCTGTGATATGAGCTCCAGCATTTTCCAACATCCATGGTGACCAGCAATGAGTGAGTCATGGTGCTGAGGGATAAGTCATCATCACAGCTGGGGGTTGTTAGGGATGTAGATGCGGTTATGGAAGTATAGGATGTCATCCTTTTCTGCCCACTCTGCTGCATGAAGTGAAGCCATAAATCCCTTTTTCAGCTCCTTCACTGCCCGAGCCACAGCATCCTCAAGTCTGAAGTCAGTCACAGGTCAATACAAATTTAATGAAGTCAGTAACATGTCAATAGAAATGTGTAATGAGGTCAGTAACAAGTCAAATACCAAAAAGGGAAATTTGTGTGCATAAAATTTTGGTTGCAATATAGTGGACACCTACTTGCATGCCTCTTCCGGAACAGGCACAACATGATGAAACAGCTGACTTTTCCTTACATGTGGAGAGAGAGTGCACGACAATCAATTGAGTACCTCTCTTCACTCAAAATTTGGGGCTATAATAGTGATACTATTGCATTTGCTATCTATTATCAAATAGCAAATTTGTGATTGTTATTACAAAAAGTGTTGAAATTGTTTATTGGAAGTAGAAAACAGTTGGATTATAGTGAGTGTTGTGACAACTGGCTGTTAAAAGAAGTTGTTGCTGACCTTACTTCAGCTGTGCTGCATTGTTGGCTATTGAACAAAATTATTCTTGGGCTTTACCATTACTAAACATGTGAGTGGTGTTGGCATATGTTGCAATAATGATGGCTGATTAGAGTGTTTGCAGGAATGAAAGTAAACTTTCTACTCCAGAAGTGGAAAGGGCTAGAATTAGAGATGCAGACCATTTGGAAAGGTTGCAAATGACCAATCCTGATGAGAGGAGAAGCAGAGTCAGAGTGACTGCCCCTGCTGAAAGAATTGTTCCACTGAACTATGGAGCTGCATTGGCTGCTCAGATACCACAGGTGCAGATGCCTGCTGATTTGGATGCTCCAAGGCAGTTTGAATTGCCTGTTGTACCTCCTGCTCCTGTATTACATAGGAGAGGGGCTTCTGTGATGCCATCTGGACCTGTTTTGGCAAACCATGGAGTAGGGGCAAATATAGCTTCTACTATACCACAGGTTCAACTGCCAGCAGGGTGGAATGCACCTTTGGCCAATCCTATTTCTGTGGTTCCATTTGCACCTCAGTTACAAACAAGGAGGGGAAGAGGGAGAGGGAGAGGAAGGGGACTGGGACCATTGCATAATATTTCAGGTGGTCAAGCAGATCCTGCACTCAATAATCTGCATAGGGGACATATTGCATTGAGGGAAAGAACTGCAGATTATGATGCACGTATTCAGGAGTTACAACAAGAAACAGCTAAATGGTATCAGCAGCAGCTGGAATTATTCCAGAAGGTTGCAGAGGACAGGAGACTTTCTGAAGCTGTTGCTGCCCGAGAGAGGATGTCACAGTAAGTGGCTGAAATGAGTAGGCAGCATAATGTGCAATTGCAGCAGGTGAATGAACAGCGGCAAGCTGCTGAAGTGGAAGCAGCTAGGCAGCATACTTGGCAGTTGCAGCAGCTGGCTGAACAGGAAAGGAACAGAGAAGCTGCTGAAGCTGAAGCAGCCAATCGACAATTGGAGCAGCTGGCTGAACAGGAAAGGAACAGGCAAGCAGCTGCACAGCAAGCTGCTTTAGATGCTCAACCACGATATTATGATCCACCCAGACATATCAATATAGAAGCGGCATTGCAGGAGCATAACAGGTGTAATCAGGAATGGGCCCTCAGGATGCATCAGATGTGGAGAAATGAACTGTGTGCAGATGAGCAGGTACAGATGGATGAGGCTGAGGAGCTCCAATGTCTATCGATTGCAGACAGGAACTTACATCAACGAATGATGAGGTTGGACCAATTGGCTAACAATATGTCTGGAGATCAGATTGATGAATATCAAGCTCAAGTGGATGCACAGGTAGAACAAATTTAGATGGATAGAGAAATGGCTGCATTGGTGGCTGCTGAGTATGAAGAACAGAGGAATAATGAAATTGCTTTGAGGAAGAAAATGGAAAATGAGGAATCTGATGATGATGATGATGGGAGCCAGTCTTCTTTGCAATTTCCACCTTCTCCTCTGCCATCAGATTATTATGATGAATTTGGAAGGGTGACTGCTTTGCAATTTCCACCATCTCCTATGCCATCAGATTATTATGATGAGTTTGGAAGGGTGTCTCCTCTACAATTTCCATCTTCTCCTCCACAATCTTCATCACCACTGCTGCCTGACCCAATATTCCATGTTCCATCATTGCCACCATCACCCATGCAATCTCCTTTACCGCTGCTGCCTGCTTCATTCCCGAATCCCCCAATGTTGCCACCTTTGCCTCCACCTATGCCTGCACCTCTACCTCCACATCGACCTGCAAGGCATTACCACTTGGTCATGCACCTTATCAAAAGCCAATTTCCAGACATTCACTTGGGCCCATGAATGTAGAGTGTCCACACTGCCATGCCTTG
Source organism: Tricholoma bakamatsutake (assembly GCA_029959215.1). NCBI lineage: Eukaryota > Fungi > Basidiomycota > Agaricomycetes > Agaricales > Tricholomataceae > Tricholoma > Tricholoma bakamatsutake. Next base: position 1,675,373 of record CP114860.1, read on the forward strand.
CATTTTGACTGTGAAAACCTGTCCAAGTCTACCAGACCTGTGCCAAAGTTTGGAAGTTGCTGCTTGCAGGGACAAATTTTTCTGCCATTTTTTTGACCTGCTCCTGCCACATTGCGGGTTTTGTTGTGTGGCAAAAGTCCTCTTTCCAAAGAATTCAAAACAAACATCAGACAGTACAATGCAGCATTTGCATTCACATCTTTGGGTGTCAAGGTGGACCATTCTGTTACAGGCACATCAGGGGTATACAGCTTTCATATTCATGGTGATCTTCATCATCTTTCTGGAGCACCTCTGCCACCTCCTGGATGGCCTGCAGCCTATGCACAGCTCTATATTCATGATCCTATTGCACAGCTTGATATTCATGAGCAGCAAAACAACAATCTCAACTCAGTTATCATGACAGAGCTGCAGGCCATGCTAAATAATACCCATCCTTATGTGCCATTATTCAAGCAGGCATTTCAGATCATGAGGGAAAAGCCTCCAGAAGAGCAGGACAATGTCTCCATATGGCTGCGATCAGATAGAACCCAGGATTTATGTTGCTATAATCTCCCTGCAGCCACTGATGAAGTGGCAGCCATTATTCCAGGTGATGGCTCTGAGAAATGGTCTAATCACAGAGATATTGTTCTCAGGCTGAGAGGGGGAGGGCTTAGGCATATCAGCCAGTTCCATCCATCCTATTCAACTCTGCACTATGTCTTGCTCTTTCCTCATGGTGAAGATGGATGGCACCCAGATATACCTGCACACCAAGGTGCATATGGAGCCAGAAGAGTTCCCAATGTCAGTCAGAGATGCTACCATGCTTATCAGTTGCACCCAAGGCCAGGAGAGCAGCCACCATTGTTGTGGGGAGGAAATCTTTTGCAGCAGTATGTTGTAGATGCTTGGGCATCTATTGAACAGAATATGTTGAACTGGGTCCACCATCACCAGAAGGAGCTTAGGGCTGATGTGCATGCTGAATTGAGGGATGCTGCCATGGGTGACCAGGATAAAAATATCAATCTAGAGGATCATGGGAGTCACATCATTTTTCCATCAACCCACATAGGTAGTGAAAGGCATATAAATCAGCTTTTCTAGGATTCCATGTCCATTTGTCACTTTTTTGGCAAGCCAGATCTCTTTCTCACCATGACTGCCAATTCACAGTGGCCAGAAATCCAGGAAGCTCTGTTGCAGGAGGAATCACCCAATCCATGTTTTACCACACAAGGGAAAAAGCAGGAAGCCTATGACAGGCCAGACATTGTTGCACATGTTTTTGAACAGAAAAAGAAAGCATTGCTCAAGGATATCAAGGATGGTGTTTTGGGTAAAGTGGTGGCACACATCCATACCATCGAGTTTGAAAAGAGAGGCCTGCCACATATGCACCTCCTTATATTTCTTGATCCAGCTGACAAAATCTGTGATGCCCATAATGTTAATTCCATTGTGTCTGCTCAAATTCCTGACCCTGTCACACAGCCAATGCTCTATCACACTATAACTACCTGCATGCTTCATGGTCCTTGTGGTCATGACAAACCCAAGGCTTCATGCATGGTTGACAATAAGTGCAGCAAGAGGTATCCCAAGGAGTTCAGAGAACAAACTTCCTTTACTGCAAACAATTATCCTGATTATGCCAGATCCAACAATGGTAGAACAGCGAGGAAGTGTAATTATGTCTATGATAACAGACATGTCATCCCACACAATCCTTATTTGGCTGCAAAGTAAGGAACATCTATCTGACATCATGTTTATTGGTTAACAATTTGGTTCATTTGTCAGATACAACTGTCACATCAATGTTGAGATCTGTTCTTCAGTCGAGGCTGTCAAGTACATCCACAAGTACATATACAAAGGCCATGACAGAACCATGATTGAGATTTTTGATCAAGACAGAGATGAGGTCAAGGAGTATCTGGATGCATGTTATATTGGATCTGTGGAAAGCTGCTGGCATATAAATGAATTTGGAATGCACGCAGAGTCTCCTCATGTTTATCGTCTGCCTGTCCATCTGGAGGATCAGCAAATGGTTTACTTCAATGCAGACGACAACATCAATGAGGTTTTGGAAAGGCCTGCTGCCAAGACCACACGTCTCACTGCTTGATTTGAAGCCAACAGAAGATATGAAGCAGCACATACTGTCACCTACCAGAACTTTCCTCAAGCATGGGTCTACAATGGAACCAAGAAGCAGTGGAACCCAAGGAAGCAGCGTGACCCTGCTATTGGCAGAATGTACTTTGCTTCTCCTGCTCAGGGGGAAAGATTCTACCTCAGGCTGCTCCTTACTGTTGTCACAGGGGCAACATCATTCCAGCACTTGTGCACTGTCAATGGTGTCATCCATAATACATTCAAGCAGGCCTGTGTTGCATTGGGTCTTTTGCAGGATGACTAGGAATGGGTCCAGTGTCTTACAGAGGCAGCCCAGATGCAGCCCAGTTCATCTCTCAGATTGCTCTTTGCCACCATTCTTCTTCATTGCAATCCAACATCTCCTGACATTCTGTGGAACCAGTTCAAACATCACATTTGTGATGACCTCAGAGTCAAGCTTCTTTCAATCTATCCAGATACAGACTTTACAGATGATCAAGTGTACATGTATGGCTTGCATCTCATCAGTCAGATCCTTATCAGATCAGGCAAACAACCTTCTGATTATCCAGAGATGCCCACCATTGAAGGAAACTGGCACATTGATGTTTCTGCCAATAGGCTTTTGCAGGAACAAAGGGATTACAATGTTGAAGAGTTGACCATCACTGTTGCTCACAATCTCCAGCTTTTCAATCACAGGCAGAGACAGGTTTTTGATGCTGCAATGGATTCTGTGAACAATAACAAGGGAAAGCTCATGTTCTTGCATAGTGCTGGAGGTTGTGAAAAGACCTTTGTCTGCAACACCATCGCAGCTGCTGTTCATGCTCAAGGAAAAATTGCTCTCTGTGTTGCATCATCTGGAATCGCTGCATTGCTTCTAGAAGGGGGTCACACAGCACATTCCATGTTTAAAATCCCAATCGAAATTGATGAGGCCTCCACTTGCAGGATACTTCAAGGTTCAGATTTGCACCAGGTCCTTGATCAAACTTCCATCATCATCTGGGATGAAGTTCCTATGCAGCACAAATATGCCACAGATGCAGTAGACCACACTTTGCGTGATCTCAAGAAAAAGAATGTTCCATTTGGTGGAATCACTGTTTTGTTTGGAGGTAACTTTAGACAGACCCTACCTGTCTTTCCTAGGGGCACTAGAGAACAGATCATAGCTTCATCCATCAAAAGGAGCACTCTCTGGCAATGCTGATGATACTCAACCCGGAAACCCAAACAAAACCTACTAAATGGCTTCGGATGGTATAACACGAGTCAGAAGAAGGGTGCGAGTTGGTACTAAATATCACTGCTGATTTCCAAACATTGTGAAGAAGTTCAAAATAGTTCAAAATAGGTTCAAAGATGTGCGAAATAGTTCAAATAAGTTCGAAGATGTGCAAAGTAGTTCGAGGTGGTTCAAGGTATATCGAGGAATGAGTTTAGCAAATGTGAAGTATTTTTTGAATAGCGATAGACGATAGGCAATAAGTCGAGAGAGTAATACAAAAGTGTGAAGAAGTTCACAATATTTCGCAGAACATAGAGGTACAATGCAAGCTAAGACTCAAGAGAATGGCTCTTAAATCTGATGATGAGTGAGAGGGTAACTTATGCTCTGTTCCCCATTGGTTGGCTTCTGTTCTAAGTAGCTAATACAGGTATATATACAAGTTGAAAAGATAGTACTAAAAAGGGAAATAAAACCTGTGTAAAACATGAGGCAATATATCAAACAATGAGGACTTGTAGATCATGAAACAAATGAAAAATGGTAAATAATGAAACATATAGTGTTCCCATATAGTAAAAGCTCTTATCACTCTGCTTTAATATATCATTGAAGCATAAAAACCGCACTTATCCTGTCCTAAGTCTCTCATCGTCTCCCCTTGTGTCCGGTAGTGTGTAATATGCGGCAAAAGGTGTATTTCGGATGTGCAGTGTACATTGAAAGTGTTTTAACACAGCTATACAGTGGCCGATGTCATTCGAAGTGTTGCAAAATGTCACGAAATGGTTCAAAATAGTTTGAAATTGTCCGAAATAGTGTGAAATAATTTGAAAATGTTGGAAGTCGATTTTGTGGTGTTCGTAGTGATTCGGAGCATCTGATGTAATGTGTCAATATGAGTGGGAATGCTTTTCCAGACTGTAAAGCATGCAGTGGACCTATCAATGCATTACTGTCTACCATTTGACCAAGAATATGTGATCTGACAGAACTCCAGAGAACACTGCACATGCTGCCTATCTCTTGCACATTGGTACAGGCACCACAGTGGATGCTGCAGACACTATACAGATTCCACAGAACATGCTCTGCCATGGAAATACCATGGATGACCTTATCAACTCTACATATCCAGGCATAGAGCAGGGGAAGAAGCCAGATCAATACTATCTGGATAGGACCATTCTCTCCTGCACAAATGACAACATTGATGTCATCAACTCTCTTCTCCTTAGCAGATTTCCTGGACCAAAGCATGTCTTCAACAGTGCTGATACAGTCTCATTCAGAGAGCAGGAGCTAAACAACTACCAGCCATATCCTGCAGAGTATCTAAACTGTATCAAAGCAAGTGGCCTTCCTCTCTCCAGGCTGGCACTTAAGATAGGCTGTCCTCTCATGCTTCTATGCAATCTGGATGTCACCATGGGTCTTTGCAATGGAACTCGACTTATCTTCCTTGAAGCCAGACCATGTGTATTAAAGTGCAGGATCATTAGTGGAGATGCACAGTTTGCAGGAAATATTGTTTTCATTCCTTGGATCACATTGGAACCTTCAGCAGAGACCTTGCCATTACCACTCCATCAACATCAATTTCCAGTTCACTTGGCATTTGCCTATGACTATCAACAAGTCACAAGGCCAATCAGTATCCCATGTTGGCTTGGACTTGCAGACACCAGTGTTCTCACATGGGCAGCTATATGTTGCACTGTCAAGGTGTACATCTGGAGAAAGGATCAAGGTGCTGTTGAATGAAAACAATGGAAATAACAGAACTGCCAATGTGGTATACAAGGAAGTGTTGAATGGAGTTGTTTAGCAAAGGTGAACTTGAAAGGTTATTTACAGGAATTGGAAACCAATATAGATATCAAGATAGACTTGAATTTAGAATTAGAATTAGAATTAGAATTAGATTTGGATTGTACTTGGATTGAATCAAATGGTTGAAAAATTTATTGTGAGAAGACTTTAGGGCAGGTTACTAAACCTTGGGTGTGTATTCAATAACAAGTTAATAAAAGTTTGTAATAATGTCAATAACAGATCAATAAAAGTTTGTAACAATGTCAATAACAAGTCAATACAAGTTGGTAATGATGTCAATAACAAGTCAATACAAGTTTGTAATGATGTCAATAACAAGTTTGTAGTGAAGTCAATATAACAAGTCAATACAAGTTTGTAATGATGTCAATAACAAGTCAATAACAAGTGAATACAAATTTGGAATTAAAGTCAATAACAAGTCAATAAAAGTTTGTAATGATGTTAGTAACAAGTTTGTAATAAAGTTGATATAACATGTCAATACAAGTTTGTAATAATGTCAATAACACCTTAATACAAGTCGATATCAAATCAATCAAGAAGATTGAAAGAATCTCTCTTTGAAGACGAGGAAGAAATGAAAGCAGGGCGAGTTCAGTTCAAAATGGATATGGTTTTGTATAAAAAGAGTGTCTGGAGTAGCTGAAAGCAAAGGAGTGTAATCTATTACATATGCCTTGACCATTTCGGTTGTTGAGTAACTGTAGTGGGATTAAGCATTGTGTTATGTATATGCGAGCTGGCCCATGCCAGTGTCAGGCTGAGCAAGCAAAGCGAGCAAATGCCATGACAAAGGCATGGATTATAAGGTGATATTGGTGATGTCTGCAGTGATTTTGAAGGTCATATGTATCCCTTATGCAATTGTTTATTTAGAAAAGCATCAGCTTCTTTTGTTCCATTGGAGATGGTAAGGGGAAAGGAAGGTGCCCCAGGCATCTGGGCAATTTTCTGCATTCATTGATGATACTCAACCTGGAAACCTAGCAAAAACCTGTTAAAAGGCTTATGCAGTATAACTCAGGCTAGAGGAAGGATGTGAGTCAGTACTAAATATCACCGCTAGTACCAGAACGTTGTTTTTAGTAATGCAAAATGGCAAATGATGTGATGAATGGTCTTTTAAAAGCATACGAAGATGTTTGAAATAGTTTGAAATTGGTTCGAAGACATGTGAAGTAGTTTGAAATAGGTTTGAATGGGTTCAAAGTTGTTCAGGTGAGTTCAAAAAGGTTTGAAGGTGTTCAACTGGTGTCGAAATATATTCAACAAATGAATATAGCGATTAGGAAGTGGGTTTCGAGTGGCGATAGGTGATGACAAGTTGAGAACAAATACGAAAGTTCGAGGAAGTTCACAATATTTTGCAGAACTTCAGAGATATGACGTGAGGTAAGACTCAAGAGAACTGCTCTTAAATCTGACTATAGTGGAGAGGGTAACTGATTCTCCATTTTTTTAAGTAACTAGTACAAGTTTATATACATTTTTGAAGAGGTAGTACTAAAAAGGGAACTAAAACCTGTGTAAAACATGAGGTGATATATCAAACAATGAGGACTTTGTAGGTCATAAAATAAATGAGAAATAATAGATAATTGAAACACATGTGTCCCCATATGGTAAAAGTACTTATCTTTTGCTTCAATATATCATCAAAACATAAAAAATGCTATTATTACATCCTAAGTCTCTTGTAATCTCTCCTCGTGCCCAGTAGTGCTTGATATGCAATGGAATAACCTGTTCCAGTTGTACAGCATGTATTGAAAGTGTTTCAAGACAGCTATACAGCGGCCGATATTGTTCGAAATACTACGAAGTTGTTCAAAGTGTCACAAAATCTTTTGAAGTCATTTGAAGTCGTTCAAAGTAGTGCGAAATAAGTCAAAAAGAATTTGAAGTCAATTTTGTAATGTTCATACCAGTTCGGAGGGTCTGTCATAGTGTGTCAATACAATTGGAAACTTTCTTCAGACCTTAGAGTGCGCAGTGGACCTATCATCATCCCATATTTCTTTATATTTTATTTCACTCTATTCTGCCTTTTCTATAAATTTCTATCATTTTATTCCTATTTTATGATTATGTTTCAGTTTTTTCCATGTTGGTACATGTTGACAGTTCTATTCTTAGAGGCAGGACCCCTTCTAAATGTTTACCCATCAAGGTGACATCATCCCATAGCTTGATCTGCCTATTTCCACCTTTTTGCTATTTTTACCTTACTATTTGATTTTCAGCTCTATCACATATACTGGGCATTGACATATGAGTCCTTAGAGTTTTCTCTTTGGATTCCCCTCTGTTAGGTGTGCTTGAAGTGTTTGTATTATGTAGTGTAATGTTAACTTTGGATTGTCCTCTGTTAGCTCACTATTAAGTGAGGCTTTGAGGTTGCCCTTACAGAGATAATGGATAGACTTTCGACTTCTTCAGCACAAATCCTGGCTTCATCTCAATAGCATGATCCCATGGGTTTCACACTGGCATACACTCAGACTCTTTCTTCTGAAAGACCAACAAATACTCATGATATGCTTTTGGTACCTGCTCGTCCACTGGGTTCTCCACCGTCGCAGTGGTTTTGTGCCATGACTGTTCTCCATGAATTTCTCTAAAGGTTTGCTTCTGTTCTTCCTTGTTAATCATGATTGAAACTTCCCCATTTGGCATTTCTTCATCCTCCACTTCCTCCATCATAACAGAATACTTCCTCAGACATTCTTTCTCTTTTCTTTTCTTCTTCTCCTTCTTTACTTTTTTTGCCTTCCTTCCATACACATTACATTCTTTAGGACAATGCCATGTGTATTTTTCTATCAATTTCTGGATTATGGTTACATAACAATGGACATCCAATTATGAGATTGGTTTTCCCAAAATTGCACACTTCAAATACAGCTCATTCCTAATGATCCTGATACTTTGGTATCATAGTCACCTCCTCCTTAATAGTTCTTCCATAATTAATCATTCCATCAATACTATAGGTTGCAACAGTTTGTGCATGCTAATACTGTTTCCAGTAATTAAGGATTGATTAATGAATAATCTGGCAGCACCACTATCGAGCAATGCCTCAACATCAATCGCTGCATATGTGTCCACTGTCTTCAATCCTACAGTCAAGGTGATTTCAGGTTCTATTTGCACAGAGCAAATAAATAATTTGGGGGTTTTCAGAAATAATCCTCAGCAATTTTCTTTATCATGTGATTGACAATGGTTGTACTGCTCCTCAATTTCATTTTCTGGTTTACTTTGGGTTTTCTCATATCCTAATACATTATAATGATTTCGGGTCACCAATGGAAAAACCTTCACTGGCATTCTTCCACAAAATTCTTCTGCTTGTCTTCCTCCAACTTCACTTCCTCAATTGTAGCTTCTCTAATCTTCCTCTTCTGTCTACAATTCCTAGCAATATGTCCTAGTTGCCCATGGTTAAAACATTTATATGGGGCTCATCTCCCTGTTTGATCAATGTCCATTGCATCTGATAATGCTGCTGACTCTGTAACTATAGGTGTCACTGCCATGGCCAGTGGATGTCCCATTATAGTTTGTACCTGAGGCACCCTTCCTTTCTCAAACTTTCCTCCTGATGACTTTCCAAATTTCACATTTCTGTACATCAACTTTGACTCCACCTGTTCCTGCTGATATTGCCAATCAAGGAATTGCCCAATTGTACCACTCATCCAACCTCTGTGGCATAGAAGTTAGTCAGTAGATAGACTTGAATAAAGAGAAATTTAATTTTGCTTTCAAAACTTCTACCAATGCTGCTTCTCCCATATCCATCTGTGAAGCTTCTGCTTTGAACTGCAAAATAAATTCATCCACCATTAGAGAACCTTGGTGCATGGTTTTTGATCTAGTGTTAGCTGTCGCCTTTGGATTAGGGTCTTCAAACTGTGCCTCCAGTCTCTCCAGAAACCCCTTGAAGGTTGCAAATGGTTTATACCCCACAGCAATTTGATTAATAGCCCCATTTCTCCAGAACTGTGCTTTCCCCCCCTGAATGTATGAGAGAGCAAGCATGATCCTAGACACAATTGTATGAAACTCTGGCTTTTCAGATTTTTCCACTGCCTGCACATCTTCCCAAGACATCCAGTTCACCATCTCCTCCATCTTATCATCTTTATCTTCTATCATCTCTGGTTTTATTTCTGCTTGTCTGGGCTGCAATGCTGCCAATACTGACACTAATTGTGACATTTGCAATGTATGTGCATCAATTTTCGCTTCTAGTGCTGGCATGGGAACAGGGTTATGACCAGGATTTAAAGTTGAGGGTTCAGACATAATGATGTTAAGCTGTGATGAGTCACTTCTTCAACAAATCCAAAAGTTGGTTTTTGAGACCTCTCCACATGTCTATGAGTCACGTGATTCAGTAACTCAGGTACCAAACTTGGCAAAACCTGTGACTCAGTAAATCATCAACCATTTAATCCATGAAGCACTTTGGATCAATATTCCTTCTGACAGTGCCCAATCTTGGGGATAGTACTAAATTTGGCTTGTAACTAAAATAATCATCTGAATGAACATGGATGATCTTGAAGAGCAACAGAAATCTCAACTAAACCAGATCTGAGCAGTTGTCTCATTGCAGCTGTCCTAATAATGAGCACTGCCTCTTGATCACTGGTGGTTGCAATATAAGGTGAGGCCTAGCATTGGCTTACACAAGAAAAGGTACATTATGTATATACAAGTATTTCTGGCTCATGCTGAAAGGATGAGTAATCAGATGTGGTGCAGTGAAACAATGACATATGCACAAGTAAGAGAAGGTGCACTGATTGGGAAGTTGTCTTCTTCTGTTAGGGTGACACCCACTATCTGCTAGCTGGACTGTGCAGGTTCTCCCTACAAGAAAGGGGCAGGATCTGTGTGCATGATGGGGGAATTGATGGTTTTGATGGATATGATTATTATTAGATGAGTTGGTTGAGAAAGGTGTTTTGCACTACAAGTGTGGATGGAATACCTAAGAGAACACAAGTGGGGTCCCCTAGGTGTATATTTACAGTTTATATACTATGTTACACATATTGTACATGTTGTCACCAATGCGCTCATACATGCATGTACATATTTGATGTGTGCAAAATAAAATTCTTATGCTAACAAAGTGTAGCATCCTTCAGTGGAGGTGTAAGGGGAAGGGAAGGCATCCCAGGCATCTGGGCGATTTTCTGCATTCATCCCATATTTTTTTATATTTTATTTCACCCTATTCTGCCTTTTCTATGATTTTCTATGATTTTATTCCTATTTTATGATTATTTTTTGGCTTTTCCCTTGTTGGTACATGTTGACAGTTCTATTCTTAGAGGCAGGACCCCTTCCGGACATTTACCCATCAAGGTGATCATTCCACAGCTTGATCTGCCCATTTCTGCTTTTTTGCTATTTTTAGCCTACTATTTGATTTTTGGGTCTATCACATATACTGGGCATTGACAGATGGGTCCGTAGAGTTTTCTCTTTGGATTCCCCTCTGTTATGTGCACCTGAAGTGTCTGTATTATGTAGTATAATATTAACTTTGGATTCCCTCTGTTAGCTCATTATTAAGTGAGGCTTGAGGTTGCCCTTACAGTAGAAAACTCTCTTCCTAGGCCTGGAATCAAAGTGCACTGTGGATCCAACACCTCCTACACATACAGGATTCACCCTGGTAATAGGTCCATTGCGCACTTTAAGGTCTGGAGAATGAATGCTTCCAATCGTATCGAGACATTACAACAGATGCTCAGAATCACTACAAATGCCATGAAATTGACTTTGCACCCTTTTTGAACAACTTCGCATGATTTTGAACAAATTTGAACCATTTTGAACCATTTCGTGACATTTTGAATGCTTTCAAAAAACTTCACACCACTTTGAATGATGTCAGCCACCATATAGCTGTCCCAAAACCCTTTCGATATGCACTGTACAACTGGAGTGAGCCATTTCGTCACATATCGAGCACCACCAGACACAAAGAGAGATGACAAAAGATCTAGAAACCAATAAGTGTGGTTTTATGTTTCAATGATATATTAAAGCAATAGAACAAGAACTTCTACTATACTGGAACAATATACATTTCATTTATTATCGTTTTTCATTTGTTTTATGTTTTACAATAACTTTATTTTCTGTGCATACTGCCTTGTGTTTTCCACATGTTATTGTTTTCTTTTTAGTACTATTCCTTCAAATTGTATATAGACTTCTATTAGTTACTTAGAACAATAGAAAAAAAAGGGAACATAGAAGAAGTCACCCTCTCCATTATCATTCGATTTAAAAGCCATTCTCTTGAGTCTTATCTTTGCATCATATCTCAAAGTTCTGTGAAATATTGTGGACTTCTTCAAACTTTCGTATTCGCTCCTTGACTTATCACCTATCGCCTATTGTCTCTCAAAAATACATCTAATTTGCTATATCCATTCTTCAATATACTTCAACACCAGTCTGACTCTTTCAAAACTCCTCGAACTACTTCAAACCTCTTCAAACCTCTCTGAACGTCTTTCAAACATCTTTGAACCCATTTCAAACCTTTTTCAAACATCTTCGTATGCCTTTAAAGACTATTTGCAACACTCCTTGTCATTCCACATCTCTCACTACAACCTTTGGGTATCAGCGGTGATATTTAGTGCCAACTCGCACCCTTTCTCTAGCCTGTGTTATACTTCCTAAGCCTTTTAACAGGTTTTTGTTAGGTTTCCAGGTCAAGTATTATCACTAGATGCAGTTGACACCCTTGCCTTAAGTGCGCACCTATCCCCGCTTGATGCACCACCATGTGCCATGGATGCCCAAAAATGCATTGAAGCACTCGAAGGCGCCATTATCGGATTGCATGCACAAATTGAATCGCTCAAATTATGTATTGAAAGCTTTGTTAATACCCTACAGGTTAGTTCCTCACCTAATATTCCATTTATTCCAACCCCAACCGCTCCCAGCATTGATGATCTACCTAATACCACTGGCACACAGATTAAACCATCCCCCCCTGCCAGCTTTAATGGTGCATGCTCTCAGGGATGTTCTTTCCTCAACTCCTGTGAGTTCTACATCAGTCTTTGTCCTAATCAGTTCCTAGATGATGATAATACTCAACCTGGAAATCCAAGCCAAATTAGAAAGGTCTCGGATGGTATAACACAAGGATGTGAGGTGGTACTAAATATCACTGCTGTTACCCAAGGATGGGAAAACTAAGTTTGAGGAGTTTGAATGATATTGAATAAAGTTCAATGGTGCACAAAGGTTTGTGAAGTGCTCCAAAAAAAGTTCGAGGACATTAGAGGGGTTTGTAAGGAAGGGGGAAGTTTATTGAGGAATAACTGTGGAAAATTTGGAAGTTTTCAAGAGATGACAGATGATAGGCAATAGTTTTGAGAGGCTAGTACAAAAGTTCAAAGAAGTTCATGACAATTCACAGAACTTAGAGTTATGATGTGAGGCTTGGACTCAAGAGAATGGCTTTTAAATCAGATGATGAATGTGAGAGGATGACTTCTTCTCTGTTGTTCTCAGTAACTAGTACAAGTCTATATACATTTTGAAGGGATGGTCCTTAAAAGGACATAAAACATGTGGAGAACATAAGGCAATATATGCAGCAATAAAGAACTTTGCAAATCATAAAACAAACAAGAAATAATGATAAGTAAAATGTATAGAGTCGCAATGTATCAAAAGTACTTGTCCTATTGTTCCAATATATCATTGAAATACCAAAGTGCCACAATCATGTCCAAAAGCCCTTTGTTGTATCTCCTCATGTCCAGTGGTGCTCAATATGTGATGCACTAACTCGTGCAGGGTTTGCTGCATGTCTGAAAGGTGGTGTGATAGGCATATGTCTGCCAAAGTTGTTCAAACTCACTTGAAGTGTTGGAAAGTAGTTCAAAGTTGTTCAAAGTAGTTCAAAATTGTTCAAAATTGTTCAAAATAGTTTTGGAGTGGTTTCATAGGGTTCATAGGGGTTGTGAGTGTGTGTTGTGATGTGTCAATGCATTTGGAAGTCTGCACAGACCTTAGAGTGTAAAGTGGACCTATCAACAACAATGCAAAAATTTATTGGGCCTTCACATACATGAAGTCTGGACATGCCTACCTCCACATCAACCACATTTTGTGCAAGGCCCAGAAACTCAGTTCCCTCCCTTGCTCCTCTTGGAGTGACTTTAGGGAGGAGTTTGTACAACATTTCTGCCCTCTCCATAAACACCAATGAGCTGCAATGCACCTCGAGTCATCCTTATATTACCAAGCACACCCATCTGTTGATGACCATATTGATGAGTTTAGGGATTTAGTGGACATGGCAGGATATGGGAGCGGGCTACCAGTGGTGGTTAAATTTTGTCATGGTCTTAATCAAGAGGTTCAGGATCAGATTGTACAGATGTTGAAGGGGCACCCAGCTGATGACAATATTGACACTTGGGTATGAAGCTGCTTCTCTCTGCAATGAGAACCAACTCATGAATGTGGCTTTTAACACTACACTCTATGCCACTACTACCACACATGCCCCCAATCCCTGTCTGCCCCTACTGCCCACCAGTAACTGCTTCGATGCCCTGCTGGTCGACCCACTAGAGGAAGACCTTCACTCCACGACTGATCTCCCCCCCAAATTCCTCAGCTCAATGGAAGTCACACCCGCTCCACTTACACCTGTTCCTCCTCTTCTTAGATTAAAATCTTGGGAGCACAAGCTACTATGCAAGTACATTGTGGCATCCACCCCCTCCCATCCATTACTAGAATTGAAGATTGAGCTGCAGACTATGGATATGGGGCAGTATTCAGTGTCTCTGCTCTCCTGGACTCAAGTGCCACGTGCCTTTTTATTGATCCACACCTGGTTCAACAAAAACAACTCAATACCCGCTCACTATCCTGACCCATACCTGTCTACAATGTGGACAGTTCGCCAAAGGAAGCTGAGGTGATTCAGTAGGTTGTCGACCTAGTCCTCTGATACAAAGACCATAGTGAATGGGCTCTCTATGCTGTGACCCCACTGAAGAAGCAGGAGGAAATTTTTGGCTACCCATGGCTTCATTGATAGGTCCACTACATGCTTTAAGGTCTGGAGAACATTCTCACTTGCATCAAGACACCACAACACACACTCCGAATCACTATGAATGCCACAAAATCAACTTCGAACCATTTTTGCACTATTTTGCACTATTTTGGATGACTTTGAACCACTTCGAGCGACTTCAGACAATTTCGCGACACTTCGAAACAACTTTGCAGCATTTAGAACGACTTCAGCCATCGTATAGATGTCTTGAAACACTTTTGATACATGCAGCACATTCGGAACAAGCCAATTCTTTGCATATCGAGCACTACTGGACACAAGGAGAGACTACAAGAGAGTTAGAATGAGATAAGTGCATTTTTGTGTTTCATTGATATATTAAAGCAATAGAACAAGAACTATTACCATACTGGGACAATGTACATTTTACTTATTATCATTTTTCATTTGTTTTGTGTTTTACAATACCTTTATTGCTGTGTATATTGCCTCATGTTTTACAATTGTTCTTATTTCCTTTTTAGTACTATCTCTTCATTTTGTATATAGACTTGTGTTAGATACTTAGAATAGCAGAATAGTAACAGGGAACAGCACAAGTTACCCTCACACGTAATGTCTGACTTAAGAGCCATTCTCTTGAGTCTTAGTTCATGTCGTATCTCTAAGTTCTGCAAAACATCGCGAACTTCTTCGAAACTATCATATTCGTTTCTCATTTTATTGCCCATCGCCTATCGCCATTCAATCAACAGACACTTCACATTCATTAAACTTGTTTCTCAATATACCTCGAACCTCTTCAAACTTCTTCAAACTATTTTGCACGTCTTCAAATCGACTTCAAATTATTTTGCACATTTTCAAACCTATTTTGAACTATTTTGAACAACTTTGTATGCTCTTACAAACTATTTGCAACACAATTTGTCCTTTCGCATCACTAAACGTTATGTATTGGTCTCAGCAGTGATATTTAGTACCACCTCGCACCCTTCCTCTGACTCATGTTATACCATCTGAAGCCATTTAGTAGGTTTTGTTTGGGTTTCCAGGTTGAGTATCATCATCGTGACCACAATCCTGAGGTCGACTGGGTGACAGGTGAAGTCATGATGAGTTGTTGGCCCTCTCATTGTCATACTGGCTTTATTGAAGGCAGACAGGAACATCAAGGGCAAAAGATACTCTTACAATGCACTCAAAAGTGTCATGCTGGTCCAATGCCTATGGCCGATGTGGACTTGGAAGACATTCCAGATCTTGCACCTGATTCTGACAATAATGAAGAGGAGGTGGAAGTCATTGAGGAAGGTGACCAAATTTTCTACACTGGTATTAACCCTTCGCTTGAGGTGCATGCAACATCAAATGTCTTCCAGTGCCCGGCCTTCCACAAGAACAGTGCACCCAAATCCTTCACTGACTCCATACTTCCTCACCTGCATGACTTTGAGGATGTTTTCTCCAAGGAATCCTTTGACTCACTTCCTAACCGTAAGCTGTAGGATCATGCAATTAATCTCATGCTGGATGCCATGCCCTCCTCCTGCAAGTTCTATCCTCTCTCTCCTGAAGAACAATGTCAACTTCACAAGTTCATCAATGAACACTTGGCTTATGGTCATATCCACCCTTCAAAGTCACTTATGGCCTCGCCCTTCTTCTTTGTCAAAAGCAGGATGGGTCCCTTTGACCAGTTCAAGACTATTAATGCCTCAACAACATCACAGTCAAGAATCATTATCCACTACCCCTCATATCTGAACTTGTCAACCAACTCCATGGAGCACATTACTTCACCAAGCTCAATGTCCATTGGGGTTACAACAATGTGCAGATAAAGGAAGGGGATAAGTGGAAGGCAGCTTTTTGCATGAACTGTGGTCTTTTTGAACTGCTTGTCATGTTCTTTGGTCTCACTAACAGTCCTGCCACCTTTCAGACCATGATGAATGACATCTTCCACAATCTAATATTGGAAGGTGTTGTCTGTGTCTACCTCAATAACATTCTCATCTTCACTCAAGACCTTGATGAACATCATCAAATCACATGCCTGATGGTAGAGCAACTTCAGTGGCACAAACTCTACCTTTGTCATGACATGTGCAAGTTTGAGAAAATGCAAATCGAGTACTTGGGCTTGATTATCTTGAATGGACAGGTGGAGATGGACCCAGTCAAGGTTGCTGGCATTACAACCTGGGCCACACCCACGAACAAGAAAGAGGTGCAGTTTTTTCTGGGCTTCATCAATTTCTATTGGGGCTTTATTAAAGATTTCTCACACCATGCACACCTGTTATTTGACCTCACTGGCAAGGAGGCATGGAGGTGGGAAAATTGACAGCAGGAGGTGTTTGAGAAGCTCAAAGAGATGGTAACTTCCACTCCCATCTTACCTTTGCTGACAACTTGTGTCCCTTCCATGAAGAAGCTGACAGTTCAGACTTTGTGACAGGCGCAGTGTTGTCCCAACAGTCTCCCAAGGATCAGAAGTGGCACCTTATTGCCTTCTACTCAAAGAGTCTCAGTGCTGTGGAATGCAATTACAAGATCCACAACAACAAGATGCTGGCAATAATGTGGGCATTGGAGGAGTGGTGACATTTCCTGGAGGGTGCTCAACACAAGGTCGAGATCTGGATGAACCCCACAAAATCAATTTTGACCCAATTTCAAATAACTTCGAATGCTTTTGAATGACTTCAAAAAATTTTGAACAACTTTGAATGATTTTGAATAACTTTGAATGACTTCACAACATTTTGGACAGCTTTGAATAACTTTGCAGCACTTTGAACCACATCGGCTGCCATATGGCTATCCCAACACCCTTTTGATATACACAGCACATCTGGCATGAGCCATTGCATCACATATCGAGCACTATTGGTGATAATACTCGACCTGGAAACCTAACAAAAACCTGTTAAAAGGCTTAGGAAGTATAACACAGGCTAGAGGAAGGGTGCGAGTTGGTACTAAATATCACCGCTAATATCCAAACATTGTTTTTAGTAAAGTGAAATGATAAGGGATGGTGCAAATAGTCTGTGAGAGTGTATGAAGTTGTTCGAATGAGGTTCAAAATAGGTTCGAAGATGTGTGAAATAGTTCGAAGAAAGTTTGGAGAGGTTTGAAGAGGTTTGAAGTAATTTCGAGGAAGTTCAGAGGTGTTGGACTGGTGGCGAGATATGTCGAGAAACAAATATAGCAAATAAAAAGTGGGTTTTGAGTGGCAAGAGGTGATAGACGACCAGTTGAGAGTGAATATGAAAGTTCAAAGTTCGCGATATTTCACAGAACTTAGAGATATGATGGGAGGCTAAGACTCAAAAGAACTGCTCTTAAATCAGACGATGAAGGAGAGGGTCACCTCTTCTCTGTTGTTCTAAGTAACTAGTACAAGTCTATATACATTTTGAAGAGGTAAGTACTAAAAAGAAAATATAACAAGTATAGAACACAAGGCAGTATGCACAGCAATAAAGGTATTGTAAAACATAAAAACAAATGAGAAATGATGATAAATGAAATGTACAGTGTCGCCATATAGTAAGAGTACTCCTCTTGTTGTTTCAATAGATCATTGAAACCCCAAAACCACCATTATTGTATTCTAATTCTTTTATCATCTCTCCTTGTGTCCGGTAGTGTTCGATATGCAATGCAGTGGCTCATGCTGGATGTTTTGTGTGTGTCAAAAGGGTTTTAGAATATCTCTATGGCAGCCAATGTCATTTTAAGTAGTGCAAAGTTGTTCAAAAGCATTCAAAGTGTCACGAAATCATTCAAAGCTATTCGAAATTGTGCAACATTGTTCGAAAAGTGTTCAAAAGCGATTTCATGGCATTTGTAGTGGTTTGAAGTGTTTGTCATAATGTGTCAATATGATTGGAAATCTTCTCCAGACCTTAGAGCATGCAGTGGACCTATCACTGGACATGAGGAGACATGACAAAAGACTTTTAGGACTTGAGTGCAGCATTTTGGTGTTTCAATGATGTATTGAAACATTAGGACAATTACTTTTACTATACTGCGACACTGTACATTTCATTTATTATCATTTCTCATCTGTTTTATGATTTACAAAGTCCTTTATTGCTGTGCACATGGCCTCATGTTCTACACATGTTATATTTCCTTTTTAAGTACTATCTCCTATAAATGTATATAGACTTGTACTAGTTACTTAGAACAGGGAAAGAAGAAGTTGCCCTCTCCTATTATTGTCTGATTTAAGAGCTATCCTCTTGAGTCCAAGTCTCGCATTGTATTTCTAAGTTCTGTGAAGTATCATGAACCACTTCAAACAGTCATACTAGCCTCTCGACTTATTGCTTATTGCCTATCATCACTCAAAAACTCTCTCAATTTGCTATATTCATTCCTTGATATCCTTCAAAGCAATTCCTATTCTCTCCAAACTCTTCGAACCACTTCAAACATCTTTGTACACTTCTAAAAACTATTCACAACATGTCTCATCATTTCACACCTTTAACTACAACCTTTGGGTAACAGCGGTGATATTTAGTACCAACTCGCACCTTTCCTCTAGCCTGTGTTACACTTCTTAGGCCTTTTAACTTGGTTTCCGAGGTCGATCGAGTATTATCACCACCAAGAAACTTAATTGTTGCCAAGCCCACTGGTCTCTCTACCTTTCCAGGTTCAACTTCTCCCTACATCATTGCCCAGGCTGCAGCATGGGAAAGACTGATGCCCTCTCTTGTCGTCCAGCCCATGGGGATGGAAGCAATAGCAATTAAGGTATTGTGTTGTTGCAACCTGACCTATTTACAGTCCATGCACTGGAGGGGGTTACCTTGGAGGATGAGGAGTGCAATATCCTATGTGACATTCATCATGCAAACCATAGCAGTTTACACAAGGATGCTGTGGCTCTTGCAGTGAAGGAGCTGAGAAAGAAATCAACTCATTTGCTTTATTGCAGCAGAATGACAGAAAAAAACGACATCCTATACTTCCATGACCATGTCTACATCCATAATGATCCCTAGCTTCAACAATGACTCATCTCTCAGCACCATGACTCGCTCATTGCTGGCCATGGCATTAGAAGACATTGGAGCTCATATCGCAGAATTATTGGTGGCCCCAGATGTCCTGACTCATTGGGCAGTACTGTTGCACCTGTGATCTCTGCTTATGGACCAAGACTCCATGACACAAGCCCATGGGTGAGTTACACCCCCTCCCAGTCCCAGAGAATCATTGGAATGTCATCAGTGTGGACTTCATGGTGGAACTACTGGAGTCCAATGGGTTCAATGCAGTAATGTGCACAGTCGACTCTGCTGGGAAATGAGCTCATTTCATACCCACTCATATGGCTGTCACTGTGCTTGAAGCAGCTCCACTCTATCTGCACCATGTGTGGAAGCTTCATGGATTGCCAGGTGCATTCCTCTACAATCGAGGGCCACAGTTTGTTGCAGAGTATACCTGAGAGCTGTACTGCCTACTGGGAATCAAACTCCTTGCCTCAACCTCCTACTACCCACAGACAGATGGACAGATGGAGTGCGTCAACCAAGAACTGGAGCAGTATATCTGCATCTTCATCAATGAGCAACAGGACGATTGGGAAGATCTTCTTCCCATGGACGAGTTTGGGTACAACAACCATGTCCACTTCTCCACCTAACAAACTCCCTTCCTCCTCAACACAGGGCAACATCATTCTGCAGCTTGATCCACCCATTTCCACCTTTTTGCTATTTTTGGCGTACTATTTGATTTTTGGGTCTATTACATATACTGGACATTGACAGATGGATCTATTATGTATACTGGACATTGACAGATGGGTCTGTGGAGTTTTCTTTTCAGATTTTCCTCTGTTAAGTGCACCTAAAGTGTCTGTATTATGTAGTATAATATTAACTTCAGATTCCCCTCTGTTAGCTCATTATTAAGTGAGGCTTGAAGTTGCCCTTACAGTAGGGAATACAAATCTGGTGATGAGGGTGAAATTTGACATAATAGAATAAAATTTAATTTAGCTAGGTAATAGGGCTGTTTCCTAACAATAACCACAGCATACTACTGTCATTAGTGTATCTATGAATAACCTTTAAGTTCAAGTGGCCATGGTTGTTGCTGAAAACAATGACGAGGGACCATTGCAACCATATTCCTACAGATTAGCCATTCTTTTTAACCTGAAGAAGTCATGCTTGATAAAATATTACTATTACACATGTACACCTGAATAAAAGAATGTAGCAACGATGATAAAAAATTGGTAGGTAAAATCTCATGGAACTTAGTGGTGAGGTGGTCATTCTTCTCTGTAATATCATTAACAAGCTTCGAAAAGCTGATGCTGTGTCTCCAACTACCAGGATTGTTCAAACTAGCCTTTCCAGACTTGCATTTATTAAGATGCTGCTGGAACCAACACTCAAAATCTTCTGACCAGTACCCCACATAAAGACTTGAACCTTCCCAGACTGAAGGCCTTGGCCACTATAAAATATGAGTAGTCTGATGCCCATGGACATTGCATTGACCTACAGTAATTCTGTGAATACCTGCACCAAGGTCTTCCTATATTAACTTACCTGTGTCTATCCTGTAAACGCCACAAATCAAATCCAACTTATCCTCAGTCAGACAGTTGTCCCAAAGTTTAAATGGGGTGTCTTCCCTATACAAGCAAAACCCAGTTTCAAAAATATTCTCTGTGGGCCCATTGTACACATCATCAAAACTGACAATGTTTCTTGCAAGACGACTGACCAAACCACTAGCTAACAATGCTGCACAACCATGCAGAGATCTGAGGCAGTCATCACATTTGGACACATATGCATGGTAGTCAAGAATATCTGGCTTATAACCTGGTCATCAATATTCAAGCCCTGGATACTGAGGTTTAAAAGGCAGAGGTCATGTGCAAGCAGGAGCATGAAGGAAGGTATTGAAGGTGATTTTATGCTCCAGCAAGTAATAGGTAATGGAATCAATTTCAGAACCCAGCTGGCAGTGTAGGATCTCAATCATGGTCACAGCGCTAGTCAGACTAATCTCAAACTGCATGTCCTCCACTCCAAATGAAATAATAATGCTTTTCATTGAAGACTTCCAATCAAAATCTTATCTTGATGGGATGCTGCCAGATCTCTGAATTCACCTCAGAAAGATCAAACAGATTAACAGGCATATCCAATATCTGCTGGCTAGTGGACATGAAGCCAAAGAAGTTGCAGGTGGTATTCTGGAACTCCACTGATGGATTAGCAGTGTTCCATGTGAGAATGTCTTGCCAGTGGCCATTGCCCAACAAATCATGAGCCAGCAACCATGGTATTACCTTATTGGAAGTTGCCACTGAATTTATGGGGTTAAGTAAACCAAAATAATGTTAAGCTCTGCCCTCAACAGTATCACTGAATTTGTGATGCTGATAGTCATCTGAATCCTGTGGAAAATGGACACATTGCAAATTGGTGGAAGAAGAATATTCCTTCTCATTCTGATTTGGAGGTGCATGGTCATCAGGAAGCAAGGTTGAAGGAAGCCCATCATAGTCAACGTCATCTTCATCATCAGCTGGGGCATCAGAAGGGTCAAACTCAGTGCATAAATTCCACTCATCATAGAATGAATCACATTTGCACTAATTTCTACCATAATCCTCCCATAATAACTCATAGTTGCTGCAACCTGCTGCTTTGCACACACGAAAACCATCAATATCCACCCAAATGTAGACTCTGGCACCTTTCCTGCCTGGTACACTTCCCTTCTCTGCATTCTCCAGCTGTTGCAAGTGACTTTGGTGCTGCTCTGAAGTTTCCTTGCTGGATCTGAGGATGTTTGACTGTTCTTGATGATCAAAGAAAGAACACCAGTCTTCTTCCAGTTTCTGACCAGAAAACTTCTTGACAGGAGGTAATCATTTAAGAGGTAATGGAGGACATTCTTTGTGCAAAGGGGACATGAGATTATAGGTTGTGGGAGAGTAATCAGTAAAGGAGACTTCATCAGGAGAGGAGACTTCATCAGGAGAAAGGGACCAGTTACATACGAGGTAGGTGGAGATTCCCTTGATGAGATGCAATCCAGTGAAAATGCATGATTTCAAAACGATTTGTAGCAAGTCTTCCAGAAAAAGAATGTACACACAAAGGCATGTCAGTAATATTACCCCAGCAGACATATAGATCGAGAGGCATCTCCAAGAGAAGAGCATGAATTCCTCAAAATTTACACTCTTGCAAGTGGATGATACCACCCACTCTGTCCAGGAAAAGATCTTTATCAGCAGAATGTTCCAAGTAGGCCAGCCACTGAGGATGAATACTGGTCTTCTGCAACACCTTGTCACACCACTGAAATCCTTCTGCTTGTGATTCTTGGGCATGTAAGAGAATGAAAGCAAAGGTGATGGCTGCCATGAGAGGGAGAAAAGCATCTCTGGACCATGCTGCAATAATCTGTACATGAAGGCAAAATCTATACAGCCACTCATAGCCATATCGCTTTGGGAATGGCCAAAGTCTAAAGAATTTGGGGAGTGGTTGGCTACACAGCTCCAGCATGGCATACATATTGTGTTCAAGTGTCACCCATTCAGTCATGAGTGTAGGGCTTAGGGACCATACACCAGGTTGGTGACACTGAACATGGAACTGACTCTTGATGAAGTCTAGTCAGTCAAAAAGGGGGTAGTAGAAAGGCTGATGCATAGGAACCAACACCATGAAAGGGAGGTCCTCAGAAATCCAATTCAGTGTTGTAAAAAGACCCCCATGGGTTGATGACAGACTCAGGGTTGGGATGGAATTGGACAGGAACACAAGGAAAATAATTTCTATTACCTTGTATAATGGTGAAAATGTTGTTTCCAATGAGAGCATGGTGTTCAACCATTTATTGTTTAAGGTTACAGTTAGACAGCAATATAAGGGAGAATTCATCCAACATACTTACAGTGGAGGTAGATGGTATTGAGAATGCAAGAATAGAACTAGTTTTTAAAGAGTGCAAAGATATCCAGCCTGATCCCCTCAGGGTAAAACACTAAGAGGAAGTTGGTGGACACAAAAGGAGTGAAGGCAGCCTCATTTAGTGTAAAACATTAAAGAGCCAGCAGTAAATCTTTGGCGATTCCCTTGTTCTTTAGCATAAAACACCAAAGATGCAAGAGTAAGTAGGGCTTGTGAAGGTTTTAGTGGTGCAGTGGACTTGGTAGACAGAAACAGAGCAAAGGCAGCCTCATTTAGCATAAAACACCAAAGAAATAGCAGTAACTTTGTGGCAATTCCCTTGTTCTTTAGCATGAAACACCAAAGACTCAAGTAAGTGGATGTGAAAATTCTAGTGGAATGGTTGTATTCTGACTAATATTTGTACCAGCTTGATCTGTGCTGATGCTGATGACTTGACTATACCTCCAACTATACGACATGTATGTTGTATAGTTGAGGGTGGTGCCTTGCTATGCATTGTCTTATGATTCATAGCCATTGGTCTGAGGAGTTATGCTTGCATGCCTATCCTCCCAAACCTCCCAAACTTCCAAACTCCCTTGCCACTTTATTTCCTTGTTGGTGTTCATGCTGACAAGTGGCACTCATGGTTGCATTTCTCAACCATGCATTCCTACCTGTGCAAGTGTGTGATCCATCCTGATGGACCCATGGTCCAGAAAGTTGAAAGGTTGATGCATAATTGGGTGGATGGGAGGAACTTTTGTTCATGTTTTTTTTTTTTGCATGTGGGTCGTCAAGCTGGTGGCTCTCTGTTTGTAGACAATTCCCCAAGGCAAGGGTATGGCCCATGGTTCCAGGGCTAAACATGAAACTGGGAGAAGACATGTCAGCGTGGTTGCCTGATCCTGCTGTGCAGGAACATCTTTTCAATCTGTATTTTACATATATATACTTCCTTTCCAGCCATACACAAACCAGCCTTTTTTGATGCCATAAAAAATGGGTAAGCATTCCCGCATGCAATCAATCACTATCTCACTCTTCCCCACAGCATCGATAACCCACATACACCCAATGACATTCCTACTTCTACCACCAGCACCTCTTTCCCCTTCCACCAATGCAGACACCATGTCCCTGCCCTCCTCCTCACAGTATATACTCTCACTGCCCACTTCACACCCTCCCCACCCCCCACCTCCCCCTCTATGCCAATCCCACTTCTCAATCCCACTCCCACTCCCCCAATGTAGACCACAGGTGATAAATACCTTGACCAAGGCCACCTCCTCCTTGACATCTCCTATGCAACCTCCTGTCCCACAACATTCCAGGCCCTCTTGCTCCTGGGGTACCTTGCAAAATTGGTATCAGCCCCATGGTGCAGGCATGGACGTATGTCAGGATGTCTATATGCATGGCTCAGGATCTGGGGATGCACCAGAGTGCTGATAGGTGGGCTCGGGAAGAGCTTGGTGGAATGTTGTTTGGTGTGTGGGAGCTGGAAGAGAGGAACAGGATTTGGTATGCTTGTGGTATTATGGATAAGGATGTCTCAATGTATATTGGGAGATCGTGTTGTTATTTTCTGTCCAGAAGTGAGTTAATTTTTTTTTTCATTTCCACATCTTATGTGCACTGTGTAGGTTTCAGTCCAATGTATGGTGAATCTTGAGCATTTTGCCACCTGTATTTTGCACTTCCACTAGCGAATCATAGGTTACAGCAGAACATGTATCTTGAAATAAACTGCCTCAATAGTACCATTTATTTTCTTTATCAGATTTTTGTCAGTCTATGTGCACAACATGCAACAGCATATGATGAGCCTCTGCTTGTCATCAGCGCAGTTTTGTGGGCCCTGGAACTAATTGTTTTTGCAGCCATTTTAGGATTTATGAGATTGTTGCCAAAACTTTGCATGCCAGCCATACTGAAATGTGTACAGAGTTTTTTCCATTTCTTTGCTCATTTAGTACACCTGAAACTGATAATGTTGGGTTTGCTGAAATCAATTCTGAAACTTGAAACCTTGATTGAGATTTCAGACAAACTGAAATGTTTGATTTCTGACCCAATTTTGGGTACTGTTAGGGTGACACCCACTATCTGCTAGCTGGACTGTGCAGGTTCTCTCTACAAGAAGGGGGTGGGATCTATGCACGTGATGGGGAAATTGATGGTTTTGATGGATAGGGTTATTATTAGATGAGTTGGCTGAGAAAGGCTTTTTGCACCACAGATGTGGATGGAATACCTCAGAGAGAACACAACTGGGGTCCCCTAGGTATATATTTACAGTTTATATACTATGTTACATGTATTGTACAATGTATTTACCGATGTGCTCATACTTACATGTGCATACATATTGATGCATGCAAAATAAAATTCTCATGCTAACAAAGTGTAGGGTAGCATAATTTGACATACTAAAATAAAATAAAATCTAATTAGGTAATGGGCTGTTTCCTAACAGGTACCCTCAGAACACTACTAAATTCCATAGTTTCAACATAAATTTACATTACACTGAAGTTGCTAGTTTAAGTATTGTTTTTAGCTCTCCTAATTTTTTTATAGAAACTTCTAATTTCAGCAATGTTTTGACTCAAAGAACTGAAAACTTGAATTTTCTAAGTACATACTGTAACCTTCCTAATTATAACAATTTGTCACATCATGATAGGCATTTGTTGTGTTAATTTTCAAAATGTCACATCACAAAAGGGGTTGTTTGTTAGCATCCAGACTACTGTCATGCTAAAAAAATTTAAATTCTCTAAAAACATCTAAATCCTCAGAAAACAGTTAGGGCAGTGTACAGCATGTGTTTTGCCTCTAGTGCACCCAAAATCTCCCTCAGTTCACCATGCAAAATTTCCTCTACCTGATCCGCATTAAGGAAGTCATAGAGCATGCAGAATGAGATCTGTTTTCCATACCACTGATGTGCGCTGGTTGGCTTGTTGAGCAGGACATAGATCATGTAGCGAACATAGAGAGATCTAGTCATACTGCTCAGGATCTTTGACCAGAATACAAATGAAATAGAACTTGCCTACCAGCTTAAGTATTCAGATCCAATTTTAACACTGCTTTGTCTTTTGGCTTCCAAAGTGCTAGATCAATTAAGTGAATAATTGTTCAGGAATCAACAGAAGTGCTTGTGCTCTGATTGTTATTTTCCTGGTCATAATCTGGATCTATTTCACCATCTGCATCCACATCACTCAACTCATCATCATCAATTCCACTCCGTAACATGAATTCCCCTTCCTTATTTTCAGTAACTGTTTGATCATCTTCCAGCTCACCTACACTTGGAACAGTCAATCCAAGTGCAGCTGCCAAGGCATCCAGAGACACAGCCAGGTCATCATCAAACTCCCGATAAACTGACAGATCATCCTCTGGCACATGGCCATCCTGCCCTGCCAGTTCAACACTGGCATCACATTGGATGGCTACTGACAGTGCAAACTCTGTGTCCTCTTCAAGGCATTCGTGCATTGTACAAACTGCTGCATCACTTGTGATTGACTTGTGAGATAAATCCCATCCTTTGGTTTGTCAGTTTGCCCACGCCTTGTGAATGACTTATTAATTTGTGAAGTAAAACTGAGAGTCAGCTGCCGCTCACTTTTTTTAATTTCTGGGTGGTCTTTGAGAAATCAATATGCTTTGAGAGTCCAGCCAACAGATGCATTCCGCAGTGGGCGAAGGTCAATATTCAACTTTACAGTTGCCTTGGGTCTCGCAGCAAGTTGTGATTTTGTTTGCGCAATGAAATACTGCATGGCTTCAGTCTGAAAGATGTGCTTCACAATCTGTTGGATGCCAACATTGTTGTGCTAAAATTTTCTGGTACCTAGATCAGAATGAAGGTTACTAATTATTGGCATTTTTATTTCAGCTCTGGCTAGGGAATGTCATGGGCTACCCTGGGGTTTTTCAGGACAACCTGTGCCCATACCCGTCAAAACCCATACCCGTACACAAGGGTATGGGTTTTGATAGGTACGGGTCATGGGTTGGGTATAACCCATGGGTATCAAAACCCATTGATGATACTCAACCCGGAAACCCAAACAAAACCTACTAAATGGCTTTGGATGGTATAACACGAGTCAGAGGAAGGGTGCGAGTTGGTACTAAATATCACCGCTGAGACCAATACGATGTGTTTAGCGACATGAAATAATAAGTGATGGTTCGAATAATCTGTAAGAGCATACAAGGTTGTTTGAAAGAGTTCGAAAGAGGTTCAAATATGTGCGAAGGGGTTCAAAAAAGATTCAAAGTGGTTCAAAGTCATGCGAAGTAGTCTGAATAAGTTCGAAGAGGTTCGAGGTATATTGAAGAGCAAGTTTAATGAATGTGAAGTGTTTGTTAATGGTGATGGGCGATGGGTGATAAAACGTGTGGCAAATACGATAGTTTCGAAGAAGTTCGCAATATTTTGCAGAACTTAGAGATATGACACGAGCTAAGACTCAAGAGATCGGCTCTTAAATCTGACGATGAAGGAGAGGGTAACTTATTCTCTGTTGTTCTAAGTAATTGGTACAAGTCTATATACATTTCGAAGAGGTAAGCACCAAAAAAGGAAATAACACAGGTGTAGAACATGAGGCAGTATGCACAGCAATAAAGCTATTGTAAAACATAAAAACAAATGAGGAACGATGATAATTGAAATGTTCAGTGTCGCCATATAGTAAGAGTATTTCTCTTGTTGTTTCAATAGATCATTGAAACCCCAAAACCGCCATTATTGTACCCTAATTCTTTTATTGTCTCTCCTTGCATCCGGTAGTGTTCGATAAGCGATGCAGTGGCTTATGCCAGATGTTTTGTATGTGTCGAAAGGGCTTTAGAATATTTCTATAGTGGCCGATGTCCTTCTAAGTAGTGCGAAGTCATTCGAAAGCGTTCGAAGTCATTCGGAGTCATCCGAAATAGTGCAAAATAGTGCAAAAATGATTCGAAGTCGATTTTGTGGCCTTCGTAGTGATTCGGAGTGCATGTCATAATGTGTCAATATGAGTGGAAAGCTTTTCCAGACCTTAGCGTGCGCAGTGGACCTATCACCATACAGGATTGAAACACGGGTTCACATTAAAAGCGACAGTAACATGTAAAAAAAGCTTGTGGATATGTTTTTGCGATGCCAATTTTTTTTTTTTTGTTGATCAACAACACAGGTACTGTACAGTAGAAAGGTCTGCCGTCTGCGTTGCCACCCAATATTTGCTGGACAGCGCCGAATACCCATCGAGCAAGTATCATTCATGTACAAAACCCGCTGTGCCCGCGCCACGGGTGTGGGTTGGATGAGGGTTACTGAACCCCATCCCGTACCCGTACCCGTACCCGTATGCACCCGCGGCCTCTACCTGTGACATTCCCTAGCTCTGGCTCACATCCTCCGGGAATGAAGACAATTTTTATCCGCGCATATTCAGTTTTCATCCACACACAGAAGGGCTCGCCACGGTGAACAGACCATACATCAATAATCAAAAGGTCCTCAATCTTTTTTAAGCCCTTGCACATACAAAGACGTTCAAGATACAGTGTGACAATCTTGCTTACCCACTAAAGTGAAAACATGTTTCAGTTGCAGAGCCCTATGACAGAATGTCACATACCTTTTTCATGCATTTTAGATTACTCCAGTGTGTGTCTCCTCCACATGAAAAGAGTATTCCTTCCTGTTCCACCTCTGCTCATAACCCTGCTGCCAGCAATGACTGTTTTGCTGATCCTTTCCAGATGCATTGAAACGGTAATACATCTCCTGAACATGTTGTTCCTGACATCACTGTGAACTGTCGTTTCTCTTCCTTTCCGAACATTCTTGACTTGCTTTGCACCACGGAAAGCCCAAGTTCTATTGCTGAGTGGAACAATTTGCATACCTAGCTGGTCACCATTGATCATTGCCTCTGCTGGGATTCCTCAAACCATTGCTTGGTAAACTATCCGCAGGAACATATCTTCACAGAGCTTTTCCCAATTATCAGGTGTCTTTTGAGCAGCACGCATGCCTACTTGCCAGGACCACCCTAATTCGACACTAAGAAACATCCGAAGGAAACCTCCAAACACTTGAACTTCTTCACAGTGATTAATTCTGATGCCATTGTCTCGACATGCCCCAGGACAATAGTGCGTGCAAGAGGAATCGAAACCTGCAACCCTGCATCACAATTTGCAACTCTGCCTTGACTTTTTTGACTAGTGCAGTGTAACCATGCTAATCAACCGACCTCACTCTGTCAGTAGTTCTTCAGAACACAAACATAAGAACAAACCAGAGCTCCTGGGCAGCCTAGGCATCCAACTACAACATGTCTGTCACCCTCTTTCTCCACCCGCTCTAAAACCTCCTTCTTCCATTTCCGAGATGGCCCAGAGGTGTCAATCCAATGCTGAATAGTTCCGGGCTGAAGGGTGTGGTATGTCTCGTTGCCTCCAAGTTGCTTCCTCAAGAGCTTCACCATTTCTCCTGTTTGAAAATGACATGTCTTGGCTGCACCATCGATTGCTTTCCATTTTGACGATTCAAACCAGTTGGTTCGTTTTGAACGAATCCGTGGCATCTCTTTCTTACCAATCTTAATTACCCCCCTTTGCATCTGGTGCCAGTGGCTGTGAATCGTCATGAGTGTTCAATTTTCTTTTCTGTGGATGCCATTGCTATTGGTAATCGACTGCACCGGTTGGACTTGCTTACCTTGTTTGCTGGGGTTCCATGGCTGTTCCTCAAGCCCAAGTCTATCTCAACTTGTCTTGCTCTGCTTCGCTGTCAGTTTTTCCGGATGTTATTCTGCTCTTTAATCCTCTCCTTCCATTTTTCCATATAGTTTGGTTTTTCCAATCTTCTTGATGCTAGCCCTTCTTGAATCTTCAGACACTCTTTATGTTTATGCTCTGCAAGTTCCTCAGGAGAAAGTTTGACAAGAAATCTCTCCATCCAGATCCAGGACTTGGAAGTAGTAGCTCAATGCAGACCGTAGAACAATCCAAACAGTAAAACGGCAGACAAACATATAGCTGTACATCAATTTTATACACTCGAAGGTTCTAGGCGTGCTCGATCGCGAGCGGGTGATGACTTTTTTTTGGGCATGGGCGCTCGATTTGTTAGCTGTCACGCAACCATTTTGCCCGTTTGTTACCTGCAGGACCGTTTGTTGAGGTTACGATGTCACAGGCAGTTCTTATAATTAAAGTGGGTACAGTATACAGTAGTGTGATTGTTGACGCGTTGTTGGTCGTTGATGATGCGATGTTTACCCGAAAAGGGAATCATCACATAGTCTCATAGTGTAGAGCAGCGATTGCGACCATTTACTCTCACCAGACCTTCATCGTACTTGTTACACGCGGTTATGAGCACTTCGAACTTGAAAGGCAAAACTTTCCTCAGATCCTTTCACAAACGGCTGAAAGGGGATAAACCAACTGGCGCAACACAGCCTCCAGGCACATCTGAACCAACGGCCTCCGAGTCCTCTTCTCCGCGGGCTATCACATCTACAACAAATGTAGCACGTCCACCTGTCCCCACTTTTGATTCGGCACCAACCACTATGCTTGATACTACAGTCATGAGCCGGGATGCTCTCGAACTTAATTGTCTTATCGAAGGCGAATCTATCGTCTTTCCAGTTACTGTGGAGCGCAATTGGGTAGTTGGACACTTGAAGGAAGAGATAGCAAGAAAGCGAGCAATGGGTACCTTGAAGGATGTTGATCCTCACACGTTGGAATTGTGGAAGGTGAGTGCCATTGACGAGTCGCAATGTGAAGTGACATGACTTATTTCACGACCTTCTCAGCCCAAAGACTCCAATCCTATCGCCGCCAAGCCAGCTAACACTCTGGCTGAACGTATCGAGTCCCTGGGAGATAGTCTTTCGAAATTTTCCAACGAACTTGACCCCACGGACAGACTGTTCAGTATCTTTTCAGAGCAACCGCCCAGCGACTGCATACACATAATTGTGAAGCTCCCGGCTGCAGGTGAGCGAGAGCGGAATCTCCACGGTTGAGCATTGCTGATAAGATTCACCCCAAAATCTGTCCCGTTGCTCTTTTGTTTCTACCACTCTCAATCTTGTCACATGCCACCCCCTCATCCACCCCCATCTCCGCCGATCGTTCATGCATTCCATGGCTTTCACGGGCTGCCGTCCGTTTGCCTTGCTTTCTCAATCTGCCTCTTCCCGCACGTTCTCGTCTCATCTCTCTTCATCTGTCACCCCCCCTTTCCCTTTCCCTTCTCCGAACTCTTCCTTCCTGGATCGTTATCGTCCTTCATCTTCTCCGTCCAATCTGTAGCCATTCACCAGAAACGCGCGCTTCCCGAACCAGCAGAAAGCATTTTTGATCGTCTCAAACGTGCCAAAATTGTTACGATTGCGCCGTCGACTACTGCAAGACCAGAGGTCTTCGAGTCTCTTCAGCAGGAACCGTCTGAGATGATCTTCAATGATCGTCCAGAACCGGATCCCGATATTCCATCCGTAGCTCTTCTTTACGAAGGCTTTGGACACTTCCTTGACATCATGGACGGTCGTAAAGATGTTCCCGGGCTGGATGATATTGATGTTGTGGAGTTGCAGACCCAGGTGGACGAGCTTGCACGCAATATGAACCAATACTATAAGTATGAAGATGACCGGAGGGAAGCAGCTTTACCCTGCATCACTCGCATTTTCTCGGCACGTAGAGGTATCCAGATCCCTCAGCTTTACGCAGCTGCCATTGGTTCCGTGAGAAGTGATGGCCATAATATTGCGACTCATGGTGCAGGGACGATGGTTGTACAGTTTAAAAATAGGATTACAGGGATCAGTGCAATTCCCCAGGTAGAACTCGCATGCTACATCGCGCGTCTGAATGCGAACGCCCATCGGCAACTCTATCTAGGATGGAGGGTGCCATGTCTCGGTCTAACCATTGTTGGTGAGTTGGATATTTTTGCATTTCATTGTTATTTGACGATCCGATATTCCTAGGATGTGAATTGGCGTTCTATGCTATCGTCGCGATCGACCATCGCTTCAAGCTTGTTAAGCTGACACCAACATTCTCATGTCTCTGGACGACTTCTGATGGGCGCGACCGCAGATCCCTTTATCACGCCTTTATTGCAGCATCAGTACTCCAAGCTCACATTCTCCAAGATATCGAGAAACTCCTGGACAATCTCCCTCCTGGGTCAATCTCAAGTCATGCGCGTCGTTTTCCGGCAGTTTCCAGATTACGCAAATACCCACCCTCATCTGATGACTATCTCAATTTTGAGATTCAATGCTTCTTTCCCGACAGACAACCCAACCGCCTTTTGTACGTCGCAGAGATCCCAAACAAGCAACTCGTCCTCATCAAGTTTGTTCAACGGTACTCGATCGAGCTGCATGATTTTTGTGCCAAATTAGGCCATGCGCCACGGATTTTTGCTTTTGAACGACTTCCCGGTGGCTGGTATGCTGTCGCGATGGAATATATCGAGTCTGGATGCCCAATCACTCATTCGACCCTACTTCTTGCTCACCGAGACCGTTGGACAGAAGAGCTCCAGCACCTCATGGACCACTTTCATGTGGAAGGCCTTGTCCACGGTGACTTGCGGGCCGCGAATATCCTTTGTGAAGGAGATTCCATGAGGCTGATTGATTTCGATTGGGGTGGTAGAGACGGGGAGGTTTTCTATCCTACAGCAAACCTCAACCACGAGTTACGGGAGGGTAGGGTGTGTAATGACTTGAGAATCAGACAAGAGGATGATAGGCGTGTATTAAGGAACACTCTAGCTAAACTCCGGGACATACGCGTACCGTAGTTCTACACTGCATTGTATGGTAATTTGTCGAATTTCATTTCATCTGCCTTTTCAATCTGGTCTGCCTAACCCCTGCGGGGGAAAGAGGGCTTGTGAGATTTGAAAATGTTAGTGATGCTGGTAGTCTCCCAGAGGCAGATTGTAGCCACTTCGTTTGTGCCTCGGATATGTCGTGTCCTCACACCACTGGAGAATAATTGTTGCTTTCTAGGCAGAACTTTACAAGTTCAGGTCGAGTTCCTCATAAGACAGAGCGAGTCGACGTTTGAAGGAGTCGCTGCCTTTAGT
The DNA here is from genome assembly GCA_029959215.1 of Tricholoma bakamatsutake. Taxonomy (NCBI): domain Eukaryota; kingdom Fungi; phylum Basidiomycota; class Agaricomycetes; order Agaricales; family Tricholomataceae; genus Tricholoma; species Tricholoma bakamatsutake. The sequence continues at coordinate 1,708,780 of CP114860.1, forward strand.
ACTATGCTAGATTGATGCCCACTTCTCGCATTCGATTTTGACATCCACTACTCTATGAGTATGGACAAACTGCCAATGGAGCAGGAAATGCTACGGGATGCATTTCAGGATACAGTTGACTTTCTCATGACTGCATAGCGTCGGGATCAGTCATGCAGCTATGCATTATTACTAGAAAGTATGTAAATTGTGACGCAACACGTGAGCTTCAATGGCAACATGTGATGTGAACATTTCTGTTGACTCATGTTCATTTTTAGGGCTGGGTCTGATAGGTGGTCATATTATGCGGGGGCATATTATACTGTATGATATGGTATTATACCATCCAGGGGTCATAACCCCTCATATTATTTCTATTTAATTTGTAAAATAGCTCTATATACCCTATATCTGCAACAGCTGCACAATCTGTGAATCTGAGCAGCTCTGAGGAAGGCAGAATGTCCCACTGTATAGCAATCAGAGATTCCAACCTTTGGATTTCCTATGGTGAACTGGTGGAAATCTCTTGCAAAGGACAGTGGCGCCCAGATTTTAGCAGTAAGTGATAAGTCTTCCATTCAAGGCTCCTGCTAACCAAATGAGTCAGATTGTAGCCATCAAACTCTTCTCAGTATCCCTTTATGAAATGTGTGATGAGTGTACAGTATCCAAATTGTCTGCATTCAGCACTGCCAAATGGAATGGTCTTACTGGACCATATGGCACAACTACAACAGTACTGGAACCATGGCTTCAGCAATCCAAACTACAATCACAAAGCCAGACTTACCATTCCCAAATCCCAAACTCATCTAACCACCATTGTGCTTCCCCCCTCCAACCTTACATCTCCTAAATCCCATGCATAGTATGGACAGGCCAGACAACCCAGATGATCATTGGTCAGTGCCAACAACTACTGCTGAGAAAATGTATGGAGCCACATTTGATGAGGGTGATGATACCAATTAATTACTTTTGTTCGAGGTGCCAACCTTGAATGTCTTGCCATTGAAGCCTTTGTTGATATTGCAAACACAAAATTGATCATACAGTTCCAGGATTCTTCAGCAGCATCTGCTCCATCTGTAAAAGGCAAGGTGAATGACTCCCAGCTGTTAGGGCAACACCCACTATCTGCTAGCTGGACTGTGTGGGTTCTCTCTACAAGAAGGGGGCAGGATCTGTGCGCATGATGGGGAAATTGATGGTTTTGATGTGGGGGGTTATTAATAGATGAGTGGGTTGAGAAAAGCTTTTCGCACCACAAGTGTGGATGGAATACCTAAGAGAACACAACTGGGGTCCCTAGGTGTTTAGTTAAGGTTTATATACTATGTTACATGTGTTGTATACAATGTTGTTGATGCACTTGTATGTACATGCACATACATATTGATGCATGTGCAATAAAATTCTCATGCTAACAAAGTGTAGCATTCTTCAGCATAGGGTAGCATAATTTGATGTAATAAAATATTATTAGGTAATGGGGCTGTTTCCTAACATTACCCCCCTTTTATGCCCCGACTTCCAGGTGAGAAAATATTGTATCTGTCCCCTCTGTGGCATTTTGGTAAGGCCAAATATTTATCCCTTCATATACCATTCTTGCAATGCAATGTGGAGCATTTGGATTAAGTTTAAAGAATTGGGTAATTGCATTACAGGCTCATTTGCAATTCTCTTTGGGTTCCCATGAGTTATTTTCATCAGTGTAGTTCTTCCACTTTATTAAGAACTCCAATTTATTTTGTCGAAGATGTGAGTCTAGAATTTCTTCAACTACATATTCTGGAGCACCTTCTATTATTATTGGAGATTGCAGAGTAGTTTGTTGACCAGGAATAGTGGGTGGGCAGTAAGGGCATAAGTGGGAAACATTAATTTCAGGATCAATCTTGAATGATTGAGGTAATTTTAGCACCACCACATTGGGCAAAATTACTTTGGAGATTGCATATCGGCCAACTTGTTTCTCAGTAAGTTTTCTTGAAGGTCATGGAGTATTTATATCCTTGGTACTTAGCCACACCAAGTCACCAACTGTGTACTCTGGAGCAATGGCTCGAGTACGATCTGCATGTCACATCATATCATCATGTGCTTTCATCAATCCCATCCCTGCTTCTTCCTGTACTTTTCGCATCTTAGATACAAAGTCTTCTACTGACTGTACCTTGATTTCTTTTTGGGGTTCTATTCCCATATGGGGATGATACCCATAATTAGTAAAGAAGGGTGACATGTGAGTAGCTGAATGGAATTTGTTATTGTGGGAAACTTCAGCAATTGCCAACCATTTGGGCCAGTAAGTTTGTCGGTGATGAGTTCAGTTGGTACTCAGTGCAGAGTCTCAACAGAAGGGGTGAACACTTAACCTACAACTGCAGGCATGCTCGGGGTGAGGGGGGAGTTCGCTTAGAGGGCCTCGGATCGTCCTTCAGGGCGTGGAGACTATAGAGAGGCTGGTACAGTGATTTTCAATGTGCGCACTAGTAGTGTACGTGAAAGGAAAGATATGTGCAGTGGCAGAAAAGTGCGCAACGCAAAGAGGCAAAAATGTGCAGTGTGGAAAAATGCGCAACGAGAGCGCAAAAGTGCGCAACGATGAGGATGATGAAGGCGGGAGGTGTAACAGGACAAAGACGATACTGGGATGTACTGTGAAGGTGGTGCACAGGTTGGGGGTGCAAACAGAGTGAAAGCGCAAGGAGTGGAAAAAGGTGCAAACGGTGCGCAAAACGCAGCTGTGCAAATAAGTGCGCAAATGGTGCGCAAACATGGCTATATGAAGGGCGCACTACGATAGTGCACAGACAAGGATGAAGGATGCAACGCAAGGGACGAAATGCAACAATACGATGAGGGGACGCAAACGATAATGCAAACGCGGCTATATGAAGGGTGCACTACGAAGGCGCACGGACTGGATGCTGGTGCACAGACTATGTGCGACGCTGACTGAGCTATGAACTATGAGGGGGGGGGGGAAGATCCTCTGGATTCTCTATCTGTCTGCTACTATGTACAAATGGCTTATGTGATAAAATGGTGAAATAAAGTATAAAAATAGGAAGCACCATGTGCTACCCACAAGCACATCCATTCGCCCACCTAAACCTGACCGCACTATGCCGCTGCCTCAGCCAATAAGATTTGCGCAGCTATAGCTCAATATCCAACTGTTCCGGTGCGATGTGCTATTATTGGTGTGCACTAAGCCTCGTGCGGCCTTCCCAATTAATCCGCTTCAGTGTTATGTGTCGCGTGCTGCGCCTTAGTAATAATGATGTGATCGACCTGTGCTGGTTACCAGACAAGGCGATGCTGATTGGAAATGCGGAAGAACAATAAGGAGATGCTGTGCGAGGCCAAATACTGCCAAAGTGCCAGGATTACGCAAAAGCGCCCAAGTGTGCACAGTCCAATGCCAAATAGGTGCAAAGCAGCCCAGTTATGTAAGAATGTGCAGTTTGCTCGTGTTGGAATCGCGGTGCGCCTCAAGCAAATGCGCCAGTAAGATGGAAGCTGTGATGCGCAGCACGTTTGAAGTAGTGAATTGTTGTGTGATGGTAAGAATAGTGCAGTGAGTGTGCAGCAAGGAATGTGAGTTGCGAGTAAAGCATAAAAGGAGCGCATAAAGGTGCATCGAACGCGCAATAATGGAAAATGGCAGGTAAGGAGTGTGGGGGGGGGCGCACAGAGGCGGCTTGAAGCGCAATGAGGTGCATTTAGGGCGCACAATGATTGGCGGCTATGGGGAACCAAAAGCGCAGTAGAAATGCAAAAGGCGCACAAAGGCGCACCTAAATGGTCAAAGGCACGCAAAAGCACACGGAAGCATGCAAAGGCACACAAAGGCGCACTAAGGTGCACAAAAGTGCGCTGCGCAAAGTGTGCGGAAGCCACCTAGAAGGTGCACACAATCGCAAAAAATGCCGTAGTATGCATGCAGGGCGATAGGGAGCCGTATCATCTCCTCCCAACTGAAGTACTGACTGTCCTCAGGCAGCATGCGATTGGTCAGCGCAAAATTTTTTTCGCTCACATAAGCGGCCATCCTCTCCTTATCCATCTCTGACCACCATCTATCCTCTATAACTCTTTCCACAACCCATCTCTACCCAATCCAATGGCTTCAGCATTTACCTTAGCCCTCAGACAAACGATCCTGGCCCTCAATGAGACCCTCCCTGCTGCTGGGAGTGAGCAGACAACAACGCAAGCATGGGGTGAAGGGTTTTGTAGTAAACTGGTGCGCTTTTTGTGTTTCTATAACTGGCGCAGGTTGCTAAGGGTCGGGGCATATAGAACATGTATAAAAGCCATGCGGACTCTGTCCAAGATGATGCAGAACTTGACGCGCTTTTCACAAAGGCGTGTAGTGCATTCAGTGGGATCATGGTGGAGGAGTGGCTTGCTTGGGGCGAGGAGCTGATGCCCAATATGCGTAAGATGATTGAGGAGAAAGAGAGGTCTGAGGAATTTGAGCATACAGCGCACGAGCTGGCGAGGCAGCTGGAAGCGCGCGCGGAGTGCACCGAAGCACGCAAGGTGCGCGGCACACTCTTGACCACTGAATTGCAGGCGCCCGAGGTTAACTTGCAGTGTCTGGAAGGTGAGTTCAGAGCAATTGATGAGGCGAGCAATATAGATACCGCCAAGGCGCAGGAGGATGAAAAGGCGTGCATCGTGCTGGTGCACTCTTTGCACGTGCTTTCTGGAGCTACCAATGCTGAGGTTGTAGGCGAAGGAACTGGGGAGTCTTGGGAGAGTGGGGTGACGAGCGAGGGGGAGAGCGAGCAGAGCGATGAGAGCGCCAGTGCGGACGAAGGTGCAAGTGCACACCCAGTGCGCGCAATGCGGCAATGCGTGTATGTCGAAGTGCCACTACTGAGTGGGGTTGGCGCCACCTCCAATGCTAATAGCGGACCAGTAAGTTTCTTTGGATATGCTTCAAACTCACTAAACCATTCCCCTTTTCTACGCTAGTGTGATAACTGCCGCTGCATGGGCCAACTGGCTAGGTGCGCCTCGGTCAATGAAAAACAGTGCGCCCCATGCGCAAAGGGTAAGAGAAAGTGTGAATGGATGAAGCGCACCCTCGCACAGCTGCGCACAACTCCTAGAGGCAGGAAAGCGGCTACTGGGCGCTCTGGTGTGTCTTTTTTTTTTCTCATCCTCCTTCCATGCTGCGCTAACTATTCCAAAGGTGCATCGCAAATTGGCAAGGGCGTTGAAAGTGATGTGGGGCTCATCAGCCCCTTGAAAGAGCACACATTCAAGCACCGCAAAGTCGAAAACACGCCCCCTCCACCATCGCAAGTGCGCCCAAGGCTGCGCTGCCTTACTGTTCGCCAGGCAAGTGTGCACATGCAATCCTCATGCCAAACCAGATCGGGAAACACCTCGGGGGATGCGGTTTATCAAGGTCAAGATGTTGAGGCACTCGACTTAGCGCAATGCCGCTCGGTGGTTGCAGTCTTGGGCGCCACGCACGAGCGCCTTCAAGAAGATGTCCAAAGGTCGCTCGTCAAGTTAGAGGTCACTAAGAGCCGGTTGCGCAGCGCAGAGCAAGTGGAGGCGGACGCAAAGGCGAAACTGGGTGCGGCCACGGAGCGCCTGGAGTTCCTGGAGTCCATTGAATAGCTGCACAATTGTATAAGTTTTAGATAGTGTGTTAATCAATCTCTTTGTTGCACCTGTGATACGCATGGTGCGCTCCGAAGCAGTGAAGTGCGCGCATGCGCGCGCACTTCCATGGTGCCATAAAATGAAATTTGTAAGCCCAAATAATATGTGTGAGAGAAAAGAGATAATATAAGCAATGTTCAAGCAAGAAATGTCAAGCGCACAAAAAACGCGCACCACGCAAAGATGTGCAAATGCAAAGGGGTGCGGAAAAATTGTCCAACCATCACTTTCCTCCTCCCAACTGAGATATTGACCATGTCCATCGATAAAAGAGTAAGAGATAAAATGAAGCGCACGCGATATCACAAAGTCTAAAAAAAATGGAAAAGGCTCAGTAGATCATCATGGCCGGTAAAACCCATGGGTTGCGCAATCACGGAATGCGTCCAGATGCCACTTCGCGAATAGGAAAAGGTAACGTAAAAAAAATGAAAGAAAGCAAAGCATACGTATAAAATGGTGAAGTATCCATAGCGGTGTGCACAGAGCCCTAGTTGTGCGCCTCATTGGCGCTTTCTTCTTCCTCAGCACTATCTCCTTGCGCTTCTTCTTTGTCAACTGCTTCTTTGTCTTCCGTGTCCACTACTATGGACTCTTCCATCTCTCTCAACCGCATTGTGGTGATATTGAGCGCTATGTCAGGAAGCGCAATGGACTTGCATGCGTGGTATGGCAGTAGGCGGAACGTGGCTACTGGCCTGTCAAATACCATCCCATTGAGCTCGCAAACGATGTATGTGCTGCCCTGATTGCGTGACACTATAACTAGAGGACCGAGATAACGCACGCGCATTTTGCGGTTAAGGCTCTTTTCGATTGCTGTGTTGCGCATAAGGGCTAAATCGCCATGCTGGAAGTCAAAACTGCGGATGGTTTTTGAGTGCGCTTTCTTGAAACGGAGCACCACTTTGCGCCTCTCTGCATAGACATGGGAATGGATGCACGCTAAGTCTTCTGGACACTTTTGTAATGCGTGCGCGCTGATAGGTCCACTACATGCTTTAAGGTCTGGAGAACAGTTTCACTCGTATCGAGATATTACAACAGACATTCCGAATCACTACGAACGCCATGAAATCGACGTCGAATCTATTTTGAACAATTTTGAACACTTTCGTGACACTTCGAACGATTTTGAACAACTTCGCAACACTTCAAGCGATTTCGCAGAATTTCGAACAACATCGGCCACCGTATAGCTGTGTTAAAATACTTTTGATACATGCTGCACATCCGGAACAAACTATTCCATCGCATATCAAGCACTACCAGACACGAGGAGAGACAACAAGAGATTTAGGATGCGATAATAGCATTTTTTATGTTTCGATGATATATTGCAGCAAAAGATAAGTACTCTTACCATATGGGGACACGTATGTTTCAATTATTTATCATTTCTCATCTATTTTTGATCTACAAAGTTCTCATTGTATGATATATTGCCACATGTTTTACACATGTTTTACTTTCCTTTTCAGTACTATCTCTTCAAAAATGTATATAAACTTGTACTAGTTACTTAGAACAGCAGGGAACCAGTTGCCCTCTCCACTATAGTCAGATTTAAGACCAATTCTCTTGAGTCTTACCTCGCGTCGTATCACTAAGTTCTGCGAAATATCGCGAACTTCCTCGAACTTTCATATTCGTTCTCAACTCGTCATCGCCTATCGTCACTAAAAAACCAGCTTGTAACGGCTATATTCATTTGTCAAAACATATATCGACGCCAGTCAAATACCTTCGAACCCCCTCGAACTCACCCGAACAACTTCGAACACATTCGAACTTATTTCGAATTACTTCGCACGTCTACGAACCAATTTTGAACATTTTCGAACATCTTCGTATGCTTTCAAAAGGCTATTCGTCACGTCCTTACCATTTCGCATCACTAAAAACAATGTTTTGGTATTAGCGGTGATATTTAGTACCACCTCGCACCCTTCCTCTAGCCCGAGTTATACTATAAAAGGCTTTTAACAGGTTTTTTCTAGGTTTCCAGGTTGAGTATTATCATTTTGGAGCCCACCGCGAGGGGTTTCTAAATCATTTCATCGCCTAATCCACCTCGAATCTCTCGTCTTAGGCCAACACAAGCTCGAAACCTTAGAATCGAGACTCGCCAGGCCTTCGAATCTTTTGAACAATCAGGGGATATTTTAATACCTGTCTCTGACACCGAATCCACACATCGTCGTCTGTTCCCTTCACCTATTTCCTCGTCTATAACTTCGTCTTCCTCTTCTTCTTCATCCTCTACTACATCATTCATTATTCCAGCTACTTCAACACATCTACCATCCTTCGCTCAGGTTCTAACTCCTCAAATCGGTACATCTATGGCCACCCAAGCAACAATGCCAGCTCGAGGACATTCCACAGTACCCAAATTCGACCCCACTCAACCTCGAGAGCTACATCGATACTTTAACAAGCTCGAAATACTTTTCATCGACTGTAATGTTATGGATCCCAAACTTATGAAGAAGCACGCCTGTCGATATGTCGATATCGATACGTCCAAACTCTGGGAATCAATTCCCGAATACGAAACCGGGACTTCATTTCACGATTTTCGCGTCGCAATCCACAGACTATATCCTGGTTCCGAAGACAATCGAAAATGGTCGATTTCAGACATGGACAAACTTGTTGGCGAACAACTTCGGATGGGTATCTATAACGCGAGCGATTTAGGACTATATTACAGGTCTTTCTACAACATTACGAAGTTCCTACTCTCTAAAAGCTGAATTTCGGAGGCAGAACAAAGTAGAGCGTTCGTTCGAGGTTTTCAACCAGATTTATGGTCACGAATTGCACGACGACTCGAACTCAAATTTCCTGACCACTATCTGGATGACGCCTACCCACTCGACGACATTCATGCGGCAGCGAAATTTGTTTTAGCAGGGTCAATTAGCTCGAATTCAGCATCGTTACAATCTTCAGAGACATCGGCATCAACTTCGACATCTTCTACACAGATTAAATCGGAAGACTTATCGGCGATCCTCGAAAAATTTGCAACCATACTCGTCACGGCTTTAGCAGGTTCGAAACCCACTAACCCTCCTCGAACTAACAGTGGATTTCGCTCGGACCAGCTCGAAAACTTAGCTTGTGTCTTTTGTGGACTCACAGGTCATTTCATTAGCGACTGCTTGGTTTGCCAAACCTATATCAACGAAGGAAAGTGTAAAAAGAACAACGAAGGAAAAATCGTGCTTCCAAATGGACGGTTTACCCCTCGAAACATTCCTGGTCGCTTTATCAAAGACAGAATCGATGAATGGACTCGACGAAATCCTTCGAACACAACTGCATCATCGCTCATGTACAACATCGCATCCTCAACAGCTACTTTGACACCGCCTAGGGGCATCTACCAGGTTTCCGAACAATCTGCGACACCCGAAGATCACATCACAAAACTCGAACGAGAGATATATGCTTTGCGAAGTGGTAGAACCTTTGCTAAAGCTAATTCAAGCATACCAACAGTCCCCGTCTCTCGACCTTCAGTTTCCCCAAGCACTGCGGCAGTCGAACAATCGGCTCCACATGTACCAGCATCGTCCATCTCGTCCATGGCAACAAACCTACCAACCTCGACTTCGGCATCATCTTCAACTTCGGAAACAACTTCGCAGCCTGTTATTCATCCTTATGCCGCTACAAAAGAAAATTCATACCTACCACCACACGAACGAAACTTCGGATCAATTGCGAAAGGTAAAGGCAAAGATGGTTCTTCGTACCATACCCAAGCGCCGATTCAAAAGGATAAAATCACGGAAGATGTCTTTGTTTGTTCTATAAAGACGCCGATTATCACACTAACGCCCGAGGAATTGTTGTCCTTATCGCCCGAAGTTTGTATGAAATGGAAGGAACAGGTCACTCCACGTCGAATTCAACAGTCTGAAGAAAATAACGCCACGAATCTGCTTAACGATGAGATTTTCGTAATTGATGATCCATTCGAAACTTATATTAACAGTCTTTGACCTGGCGATATTCCAGAACCCTTTATCGCTGCAAAGGAATCTCATTCGATTAGGTCCATTATTATGAACGTCAACGGAAGGAATCCGGTCGAAAGTGTCATAGACCCCGGCTCTTCGATTATTGCAATGTCCAAAGAAATTTGCCATGAACTTGGCCTCACTTACAATCCTTCAATCCACATTCCACTCCAATCGGCTAACGGAGGCATTGACGAAAGTTTAGGTTTAGCATGAAATGTGCCTTGCGAAGTGGGGAGTATCATGTTGTTCATGCAAATTCACATAATTCGTGACCCAGCCTACGATATCTTACTTGGTCGACCATTCGATGTACTCACCGAAAGCACTGTCAAAAACTACAGGAACGAAGCCCAGACAATTACAATATACGATCCTAATTCGACACGATCATGCGCTATCCCCACGATTCCCCATTCTAATCACCATCGAAAGGATTTTCGCAACTAGAGGACAAAATTTCGGACATTGACCAGTGCGCTTTCATTATCTTATTCGATCCCTCTAATTTATCTATCAATATCGAACGCACTGCGAATATTCCCGATATGGAGTCCTCGAACTCCTCGAAATCCGTTTCTTATTCTTCGATCCTTGTGAATTTATATTTAACAGCCAGCCACCGATATGAAACATATTTATCGACCTTGAAGGCCACGTCTACACCTTCTATGCCTATTATTGATTCCTCATATCCGATTTTCGCAGCTTCGAAAAAGAAATACAAACCTGTCGCACAAAAAATTCGCCCAGTTATTACCGAGCTACCCGACCGATTTCGCATTATTCGAACAATCACTGGCGACCCTCTCAAAAACATGCCAAAATTAAATCCTTATCCACCATCGTTTATCCCCACTTCGCGATATACACTCGATCGTAAAGCTATTATCGACAAAAATCATCCCAGCAATTTCCTATGGCCAGAGGAACGAAAACTTATGCACGATTTTATTCGAAATCAGGAAATAGCTTTTGCGTGGACAGAACAAGAGCGAGGAAGCTTTCGCTCTGACTTTTTTTCTCCTATAGAGTTCCCTGTCGTTCCTCACACTCCATGGGTTGAGCGAAACATTCCTATACCTCCAGGTTTGTACGAACAGATATGCGAAATGTTGAAAAAGAAGATCGAAGCGGGAGTGTACGAACCATCGAACTCTTCGTACTGATCACAATGGTTTTGCGTTGTGAAAAAGGATGCGAAATCGCTTCAAATTGTTCACAGTCTCGAACCGCTTAACCAAGTTACGATCCAGCACTCAGGCATCGTACCGATACCCAAACATTTAGCAGAACAATTTGGGGGACGATCATGCGGAGGAATGTTGGATCTCTATGTGGCATTCGATGAAAGGAAAGTCACAGAATCATCTCGCGATCTGACAACGCTTCAGACACCGTTCGGAGTACTTCGCATCATTACCCTACCCATGGGTTGGCCAAATTCTGTCCCTATCTTACACGACGATGTGACATTTATTCTACAGCCCGAAATTCCTCATATCACCATTCCTTACATCGACGACACACCGGTCAAGGGTCCAAAATCAGAATATAGAACGATCGGTGGATCCTACGAAACAATTCCTGAGAATCCAGCTATTCGACGCTTTGTCTGGGAGCATTTCGAAAATTTAAATCGGATAGTCCAGCGTATGAAGTATTGCAGAGGAACATTTTCAGGTCCGAAGCTCTATCTTTGCGTCCCTGAAATAATTGTTTTAGGGCATCGATGCAATATCGAAGGTCGTATGGCCGACCCTACTCGAATCGCCGCTGTTAGCAAGTGGGGACCATGTCGAAGCCTCACCGAAGTCAAAGCGTTCCTAGGAACCATTGGAGTTTGTCGTATATTTATCCGAAATTTTGCTCAACAAGCTGCAGCACTCATCCAACTCACTCGAAAAGATGTTCCTTTTAAATTTGGAGCGGAACAAATAGCAGCCCAACAAGACTTGAAAGCAGCTCTAATCAATTCCCCAGCGATTCGAGCAATCGATTACTCATCTCCAGCCCCAGTTATTCTATCGGTCGACACTTCGAACATTGCTATTGGTTTCTTTCTTGCTCAGTGCGATCCCGAAAGCCCTCGAAAACGATATTATAGTCGATTCAGATCGATTACACTTAACGACTACGAATCCAGATTTTCGCAACCCAAACTCGAACTTTATGGTCTATATCGTGCTCTCGGAGCACTACGATTGTACCTAATAGGAGTTCAAAGGCTTATTGTCAAAGTCGACGCACGATATATTAAAGGCATGCTTTCGAATCCTGATATCGCACCTAGTGCTAGCATCAATCGATGGATAGTATCCATCCTAACCTTTCACTTTACATTAGTCCACGTCGCAGGGACACATCATGGTCCTGACGGACTTTCGAGATGACCCCCACAAGACAAAGATGTTCAGCTCGACAACGAAAATAATTTTGGAGACTGGATCGACCGCCTTCACGGTTTCGTACATCAAATAAATCCTATTACAACCTGACCATTTACTTCGCATCAAATTTCGACCTTCTCCCTCTCTTCGAATCTCAGTAAGGGGGAGGATCTCACCTATAACGATGTCCCACGATCAAATAACGCAAAAACGAACGACGAGAGGTTACTTCGCATTCGAAAATGGTTACATGACTTGGTGCGACCCCCTGAACTATCAGACACAGAATACACTACCTTTATTCGATATTGCACTGGATTCTTTTTAGACTCGGGCAAACTGTGGAGAAAAGACTCCCAAGGAGCTCACCAAATTGTCACTCCTCCAGAACGTCGTCTCGAAATCATTCACGCAGCTCACAACGACATTGGACACAAAATGGTTTTCACTACTAAATCAGTTATTGCCCTTCGATTCTGGTGGCCGAACATGAAATTCGACATTGCATGGTATATTCGAACCTGCCACCTATGCCAAATTCAACAAATGCAAAATGTTCTAATTCCGCCCACACTCGCCACTCCAGCACCTCTTTTCGGCAAAGCCTATATTGACACAATGCAAATGCCACCTTCGAACGGATTTAAATACATTGTACAAGGTCGATGCTCACTAATGACCTATCCAGAATGGTGAAAACTTCGACGTGAAAATGCCACGTCTCTGGGCGATTGGATCTTCGAAGACATTATTTGTCGATGGGGCTCGCTATATGAAATCGTAACTGACAATGGCGCTGCATTTATCGCAGCCATGGAATATCTCACGAAGCGATATCATATTAACCATATTCGAATTAGCAGTTATAATTCGCGCGCCAACGGACTCATCGAACGAGCCTATTTCGATGTTCGACAATCATTATTTAAAGCTGTCAATGGAGAACAAGCAAAATGGTCAGCAGGGGCACACTCAGTATTTTGGGCAGAACGAGTCACGGTTCGTAAACGCATGGGTTGTTCTCCCTACTTTGCAGTTACAGGAGCACATCCTCTAATACCCCTCGACATCTCCGAAGCAACATACTTACAACTGCCACCCGATTCAATTTTATCAACAACCAATCTTATAGCTCGATGAGCCATAGCGCTACAAAAACGATCTAACAACCTCAAACTGTTATATTCGAAGGTCTACACGTCCCAAATCGAAGCTGCGAAACGCTTCGAACTTGCTCACGAACATACTATGTGTGACTACAACTTTGCAAAAGGAGATTTAGTGCTACTTCAAAACATGCAAATCGAGAAGTCCCTTAATCGCAAAATGAAACCCCAATATATCAGCCCTCTTATCGTTATCGAACGAAACTACGGAGGGGCTTATATTCTCTGCAAACTCGATGGGTCAGTACTACATAGACCTATTGCCGCATTTCGTTTGCTACCATACCTCGCTCGAAAATCAATTTCCCTACCACCGAATTTCCTTGATATTGACTCCAAGCGCCTCGAACAACTTCGAACAAGTTCGAACTTCAACGAAGATACCTTCGAAGATTCTCAGGACTTCGAAAACGAATAATTATCCTTTCTTTCCTTTTTGCAATTACTTACAAAAAAATTCAATTATGTTTAGTGTATGATACAAGTCACGATATCGCATCATAGCGTGGTCATGCAAACTCCAAAGGGTTTTTCAGCTATGATGAACTACTGAGCCTTTCCCTAAAAAATTCGATTTTTCGTCTGTCATATCTTCATTTCTGCTTCATCTTACTTTTCAAACACATTTAACAAAAGACAATTTAAAATAGACAAAACAAAAAACAGAAAGTCCTACTCCTCCAACATCTCCTCCAACACCTCGACTTCCCTCCCCAACACCTCCATCTCCACCTTCATCTCGACCAATTTTCTCACCAGCACTCGACGACGAGTGCCGACCTCATCTGAATCCCTAGCCTCTTCGACATCCTTGACCCTTCAAACAGCCCTCGCCTTCGCCTTCCCTTTCAACGACCTTTTTCTCTCCTTCGATGCCTTTGATGGCCCCGCTACTGGCTCGACATCGTTAAATGGGCCCACAACGCGAATTTGACGTGCTACAAAATTTGAAAACAAGTTAGCAATTACTTCGAAACAACTCCAAACAATTTTTGTACCTTTTCTGGGGTGCGAATCTCGTTTTGCACTTACGAACTTCTTTACTTCGCCTTTTTGAATGCCTCGCCTCAACAAACCGGCCCAGTAACAGCCTTGCGCCTCCTGGGTGCACTTCGAACACTTTACGGCGCCCTCCCTAACAACACACCACGGCTGGGACTTAAACCCAGCACACCGATCGCACTACCAAAGTATTTAGCAGTGCGAAAAACTTTCAAACATAAAATAAAACACTCACTGGACCTTCGAAATCGAGCAACTCGCTCATTTTGACTGATACCTGCTTCGCAGCCTCTACCCCCATGACCTCCTCTTCTTCATCATCTTCGCTCTCGACCTCAACCACCTTTCGCTTCACCACCCTCACCACGGGCAGCTCGTCTTCGTCCTCATTTTCGTCATCCTCGCCTCCCTCCACCTTTTCGATCGCCTGTAATTCAGCCTCGAACTTTGCACTCTGCCTTTTCAAGTCATCCTTCGAAATCGTCTTCGCACGAAACGCAGCAAGAGCCACATTTCGAGCATCCGCCAACGCCCTCCTCCGACCATCGATTGCTGCCCTCTTCGCCTGCTGCTGCTCCTCTCTCACCCACTTTTCTTCCTCCTCCCTTCTTCTGCATTCTATCTCCTCAGCCAAATCCACGAACAATAGCTCTCCACCCCACGAAATCCATTCGCATTGCACCATCGGTTTATACAGCTCGAATACCTTGTCCACAACCTCTTGAACAGCCGCTTCGCATTCTTTGCCAAGATCTTCGGCGAGTTCATCGTATTCTGCCTACATGAAACATTGTAGCATCTTTAACTATAAATCGATCAGCGACAGACGTACCATTTTCACACAAAAACCCTTCCCCCACAGTTCGAAATCTGAGTCCTCGGCGATGCTGCGCTCGGGCATCGATTTTGCGTATTCAAGGATTTTGGCGTTGAGTTCGACAAGGAGAGACATTATAGAAGAAAGAGTTGATGAATTTAGGAGGTAACGTGGAAGAACGAGCAATATATTGAACCTCGCTAATTTCCTCACCCCGACCATGCATTTCACACATGACTTCGATCGGCTAACTGGGACAGTTAGGATTTCAGTAAGGGGGAGGATGATAGGTCCACTACACGCTTTAAGGTCTGGAGAACAGTTTCACTCGTATCGAGATATTACGACAGACATTCCGAATCACTACGAACACCATGAAATCGACGTCGAATCTATTTCGAACAATTTTGAACACTTTCGCGACACTTCGAATGATTTTGAACAACTTCGCGACACTTCGAGCGATTTCGCAGAATTTCGAACAACATTGGCCACCGTATAGCTGTGTTAAAATACTTTTGATACACACTGCACATCCGGAACAAACTATTCCATCGCATATCAAGCACTACCGGACACGAGAAGAGACAACAAGAGATTTAGGATGCGATAATAGCATTTTTTATGTTTCGATGATATATTACAGCAAAAGATAAGTACTCTTACTATATGGGGACACGTATGTTTCAATTATTTATCATTTCTCATCTATTTTTGATCTACAAAGTTCTCATTGTATGATATATTGCCACATGTTTTACACATGTTTTACTTTCCTTTTCAGTACTATCTCTTCAAAAATGTATATAAACTTGTACTAGTTACTTAGAACAGCAGGGAACCAGTTGCCCTCTCCACTATAGTCAGATTTAAGACCAATTCTCTTGAGTCTTACCTCGCGTCATATCACTAAGTTCTGCGAAATATCGCGAACTTCCTCGAACTTTCATATTCGTTCTCAACTCGTCATCGCCTATCGTCACTAAAAAACCAGCTTGTAATGGCTATATTCATTTGTCAAAACATATATCGACGCCAGTCAAATACCTTCGAACCCCCTCGAACTCACCCGAACAACTTCAAACACATTCGAACTTATTTTGAATTACTTCGCACGTCTACGAACCAATTTCGAACATTTTCGAACATCTTCGTACGCTTTCAAAAGGCTATTCGTCACGTCCTTACCATTTCACATCACTAAAAACAATGTTTTGGTATTAGCGGTGATATTTAGTACCACCTCGCACCCTTCCTCTAGCCCGAGTTATACTATAAAAGGCTTTTAACAGGTTTTTTCTAGGTTTCCAGGTTGAGTATTATCAGCGTGCCGCGCGATCAAGTCTGTCGTGGAGAGTATAGAATCTGGGGGTGGGTTAAGGTATGTCGCTTCAATGATATCGAGAGGGATTAGAGGCTGCGCGCCTGTACCAATGAAGTATGGCAAAACACCGAGGCGCTTCTGAACTGTGATGCGCTCCGCCCAAAAGACTGAGTACAGTGCACTGAACCACTTTGATTCTACTCCATCTGCTGCTTTGATAAGTGCTTGACGCACGTCAAAATGTGCGCACTCAACAATTCCATTAGCATGCGAATTATAGCCAGATATGCGGATGTGATTGATATGGTAGCACTTACTGAGATAGGCTAGCGCTTTGATGAATGGCTTGCCGTTATCAGTGACTATCTCGCACAATGCACCCCATCTGCAGATGAGGTCTTGGAACATCCAATCGCCAAGTGCGCTCGCATTTTCTTTAGGGAGCCCGCAGAATTCCAGCCAAGTCGCAAGTGAGCAACACCCTTGGACGATATAGCGCCGCCCTGCTGATACTGGTAAGTGCATCATATCAATATAAACTTTACTGAAGAGAGGTGCAGGCATTGCGACGACTGGCGGTATTAGGACCTTCTGTGTTTGCTGGATCTGGCAAATATGACAAGTGCGCATGAACCAAACGATGTCGTCCATAACGTGCGGCCACCAAAAGCGCTCGAGCAATGCAGAGCATGTCACGTAAAAGCGCTTGTGTCCAATGTTGTCATGGATGGCGTGCAATATCGGTAAGCATCTAGACTGCCAAATAACAAGCTGGTGAGCACCATGCGCATTGCGCTTCCATAGGCGTGTCTTGTCTTTGAAAAACGCGCTCGCGTAGCGCACGAGCACGCTGTACTCAGAATCTGTGAAGTCGCTAGGGCGCGTTAGGGTATCCATCCAAATCCACACCAAATCTAACTTCTCATCCTCTGCATCTGCTCTTGCACTCCTTGGAACTTGGCTATAGTCATCGTCGTAAATAAGCGCACTATTGCGTGCATTTTGCACATTTTTGTTTGGCTCTGGCTGCATCAGCGCAAGTGCTTGCGCATCCAAAGACTGTGAAATGGGATGTATTGCATGCATAAAGCCATGTAGTGCATCAATCCAGTCCTCAAACTCTTCATCCTCTTCTCCCTCTAAGTCCTCTGGCTGCTTCGGCCGATGCAAAAGCCCATCTGGACCATGCACCGCTCCCCTAACATGCACGAGTGTAAAGTGGAATGTAAGGATTGATACAATCCACCGGTTAATGCTAGCGGATGGTTGGATATCAGAGTTTTGTAGCATGCCCTTGATATAGCATGCGTCAGTCTCCACAATTAAGTGCGCACACCTATAATATAAAGGCGCAAATTGCGCAGCACATGGTAAAGCCCATAGATCTCTAGCTTCGGTTGTGAAAAGTGCGCTTCTCTGTCGTTGAGCGTAATTGAGCCGAACTGGTTGTAAATGCGCATTTTTGCATCTGCGCTCTTTTGCTGGCAAAGGTAAAAGCTGACCACTATCTGGGAAGAGTCGACTGCAAGGATAACAGGGAGTTCTGAGGAATAATCGATCGGTTGTAGTGCAGGACACTCTAGCACTGCTTGCTTAATGTCATTTTGCACCGCTATCTGCTCTGGGCCCCATTCAAATGGAGCATCCTTGTGCGTAAGCCTTGTGAGCACGTTAACGCGGTGCGCATAATTGCGGATATAAATGCGCATTAAACCGACTGTTCCCAAGAATGCGCGCACTTCTGACAGCGTGTGGCATGCGCCCCAATTGCAGATAACGTCTACCTTGCTGTGTTCGGGTTTTCTACCTTCTGGGGTGCAATAATGGCCAAGAATGACAAAGTTTTCAGTGCACAATGTGGATTTCGTCCCAGAGAAAGTGCCGCCACTATATTTCATGCACTGCACAATGTGGTTCACATTCTGAAAGTGCTCCCACACAAAGCGCCTTATGCCAGGGTTCGCAGTGAGTGCTTCGCATGAGCCATCCGGTAAAATGTAGCGCTTCGAAGGCCCCTTGACTGGAACATCGTCAATATAGGGAACGGTGTAATCTGGTATCTCTGGCTGCAGAATATAGCACACATCATCGTGGAAGATTGGTACTGAGTTTGTCCAACCCATTGGCAATGTAACGAGGCACACTGCGCCATATGGCATCTGGAATGTTGTAAGGTTGCACGACAATTCTTTGATTAAGCACTCATCGTATCCCACATATAGATCAAGGACGGCGCCACATGCACGCCCCGCAAATTGCTCTGCAAGGTGCTCAGATGTAGGGGTGACGCCAGAGTGTTTAATGGTAATGCGATTAAGCGGTTCGAGGCTATGTACGATGTGCAGTGCTTTTTCATCTTTCTTGAGTGTGCAGAACCAGCGCGATCTATATGCTGAATTTGAGTGCTCATAAATACCTGAGTCTATCTTCTTCCGAATAATAGCGCAAACTTTGTCATATATGCCTGGTGGAATGGGGATGTTGCGCTCTATCCAAGGAGTGTGCGGAATAACTGGGATTTCTACTGGGGGAAAGAACGCGGTCTTGAAGCTACCGCACTCCTCGTCGCTCCATGCAAAGGCTTCATTCTGCAAAGACATCAAGTGGTGTAAAACCTTCATCTCCTCTGGTAATAGGAAATCGGTGTGGCGCTCCTGGAGCACTTGCATGCGCTCTTCAGTATAGTGCCCGGTCGGGGTAAATGGTGGTGGATTTGGTAAAAGCACAGGAAGCGCCGCTAGCAGATCGCCTATAATGTTGCACTCGATGCGGAATTCATTTGGGACGGGCGCAATAACTGGCTTGACTTTTCTAGCAACCAATTTATACTTCTTCTTGGTCACTATGCCCTTTTGCGGTGCGCGCACCGCTAAATCGATAAAAGTTGCACGCGCATGTGCGCTTTTCAGAAACGTGGCAGGAATAAGCGCCACAGGGTCGATCGAATTTAAGAGCGCCTGCACATGACTGTTGGTACACTGGGATAGGTAGAGTTGAGAGATAATAGAGGTGGAAGGAATGGAAGCGGAAAATGGAATAAGCGCAAACACGGAAACGTCACAAGATTGGGTATCAGAGTCAAATGTTATGATAGTGGTGGCTTCTCCTTGGTCTGAGATCAATTCCTCAAAGCCTGGCAAAAATTTCTTTGCGGGTTATGCTGAATAGCAAAGTGCGGTGTTGCTGGAGCTGGTAAGAAGTGGCGCGGCTTCCCCCTAGGCTTTGTTGGAATGGTGGAGATGGCGCCGGTGTTCGGATCACGGATTGTAATTGTTTGCGCTTTGTCCGCAAAGTTGCGCACGATGGAGCGTGTTAACACGTCGAAGGGGCGCTTTAACAGAATATCGTAAGCAGGTGAACGGATAACGTGAACTTGCACATAGACAATGATATCCCCAATGCATGCAGAAATGTTGCGCGCAAGCCCAAGCGACTCACCTACCTCTCCATTGGCCGATTGCATGTATAAATGAATGCGCAGGTTGTACTGAAGCCCAAGACGATGGCAGACTGCTTCTGACATTGCGATAATTTGTGAATCCAGATCTAAGATAGCTTCAAAGTACTCTTGGTTGTCGATCAATAAATCAATGGAGCGAAGCGCATGCGACTCTTTAGCAACCTTCAAAACATCGGGGTTTTCAATTTTGCCTGGCTGGAGATGGGTAAGGTACTGTTCAAATGGATCCTGCAAAACAATAGGAAGCGGCGCTGCAATTGCCACGCTAACTGGAGGTGTTGCATTAAGCACTTTATTTCCTGCAAAAGGCGCGCGCGCTTCGCAGTGCACAAATGGCATAATGCTCGCAAGGTTTGTAGCTACCACTTCCGCACCGGTAGCTGCAATGCGCTTTGGGGTGACTTGTTCTCTATGGCGCTGCCTGAGATCGGGTGAAAGGGATAGAAGCTCTTCATGCGAAACCATAACAGAAGGTGCCTTCATGGCATGCACATATATGTCGTCGACAATCTGCAGGTTCTGGATGGGAATGACAGTGCGGTATGATGGCTCTTTGCCTTTGGAAGAGTTAGCTGGTACGTCTGGTTTATCTGCTGCTGCGTGCGCAAAACGCGCCTCAGGAATGTTGGAATAGGGATGTATGGGTGTCTCGTTGGGCGCATCAGTTGTGCTCGCAGCAGATTGCGAAGCTGGGGACTCAATACTGTCGGCGGGTGCCATGTCTGTGGTTGTAGAATGCGCGCCCTCTTGATTGGATGTATTGTGCGGTGCGCGCCGCAGAATTTCAACGCCGTCAAAGACTTGCCTCTTCCGAAGCGCCATCAACTCCCTCTCGAGCACATCAATGTGCTCTTCCTTCGTTAGTTGCGCATTTGGTGCGCTTTGCATATAATCTGCTGCAGGAGCTGAAGTGGCAACGTACGTCGACTGTAAAGGTGCAGCTGGAGCTGGACGAGGCACTATATTGTAGATGAGCTGCGAATTGGTATTAGATGAAAGTCGACCCGTGGCAATCTGCCCTGGGTTGTGCTTATGCCATTCCTCGATGCGCTCGCCTAGGAAATTGCCTGGAATAGAACACGGCACGAATGCGCCACCTGGGATTACGGTGCGCCCTTCCACATTTCGCCTACACTTTCCTTCGCTAATAAGGCACTCAATTGAAGCGCACTCAGGGATATAGTGCCCTGTCTGACTGCAACCATTGCACTTGTCGTTGTTCGAGTGAGGCACACCATTTCCGCCATCTCTGCACGATGCGCTCAATGTGGTAACTATCGTCTGTGTCATGCACTCGAATAAGACTGAAATGTCTTCTGCTTTGACTGCGGGTGCGCTAGGTTGTGGCTGGGAAATGGGTGTGCTGGGTGCTGAGTAGGGCGCATACATATCGGGGTTTTGCGCTGTGAGCCCAGTAAGTGGCTGGAAATAGCACGCTGGGCCTTCAAAGATAAAGTCGATCACATCGCGTATTGCATCTAATGAGTATGGCACATTTGCAGGCTGATTTGGTACCGCAATCGCAAGGCGGCTCAAAATGCGCTCTAGCTGGTCTGGTCGAAACACCCTAATGAACATGCGGCTTTGGTTGTAGTGCGCCAATATGCCTTGCACAACTAAGTATTCACTAATGTTGAAAAATGCGCGATAATAGCGCGCGATTTCTTCTGCAGTTATGAGGCCAACACGTGCGGTCTCACCAATAAGCTTGTCCAGGTCACTAATACTCCATTTACTGCCATCCCTAGAGCCAGGATAAAGCTTTAGGACAGCGTCTTTGAATGCACCATAGTTGTGCGTCGCGCTATACTCTGGTAGCAGTTTCCAAGTGTCTGCAGTGTCGCTGTCCAAATAGCGCACTGTGTGGAACTTCTTATCAGTCTCGTCGGTGACGTTACAATCGCGGAGGAGTTGCGCAAGCTCCTCAAAGTACTTCTGGAGTTCGCGTGGTTTTGTGGGATCGAAGCGCGGTGCATTTTGGTTAGATGCAGATGGCACCTGCATGGTAGCCATGGTAGGTGGAATAAGGTGTGTAGAGTTAAGATCTGGTAAAAGTGCAGCAAAATTCGAAGGTGGGGAAAAATGCGGTGATGCGGACGGAGTTAGGGTAGGTAGGGATGATTCAGGTGAAGGTGGAGGTAAAGACAGCATGGACGAGTGATGCGTGTTGTTTAGGAAGAGTGATTCAAATACTGGTATTTCCCCAAGCTGGAGCGCAGTTGCTAGCAGCTCGGAATGGAGAGTGCGAAGGTGGTTAATGTTGAAGCGAAGGGCGAGCTGATGGAGGTCTAAAATATGGTCTGATAAACAAAAACCCCTCGCGGTGGGCTCCAGAAAATGATGAGTTCAGTTGGTACTCAGTGCAGAGTCTCAACAGAAGGGGTGAACACTTAACCTACAACTGCAGGCATGCTCGGGGTGAGGGGGGAGTTCGCTTAGAGGGCCTCGGATCATCCTTCAGGGCGTGGAGACTATAGAGAGGCTGGTACAGCAATTTTCAATGTGCGCACTAGTAGTGTACGTGAAAGGGAAGATATGCGCAGTGGCGGAAAAGTGCACAATGCAAAGAGGCAAAAATGCGCAGTGCGGAAAAACGCGCAATGAGAGCGCAAAAGTGCGCAACGATGAGGATGATGAAGGCGGGAGGTGTAACAGGACATAGACAATACTGGGATGTACTGTGAAGGTGGTGCACAGGTTGGGGATGCAAACAGAGTGAAAGCGCAAGGAGCGGAAAAAGGTGCAAACGGTGCGCAAAACACGGCTATGCAAATAAGTGTGCAAATGGTGTGCAAACATGGCTATACAAAGGGTGCACTACGATAGTGCACAGACAAGGACGAAGGATGCAATGCAAGAGATGAAACGCAACAATACGATGAGGGGATGCAAACGATAACGCAAACACGGCTATATGAAGGGCGCACTACGAAGGCGCATGGACTGGACGCTGGTGCACAGACTATGTGCGACGCTGACTGAGCTATGAACTATGAGGGGGGGGGGAAAGATTCTCTGGATTCTCTATCTGTCCGCTACTATGTACAAATGGCTTATGTGATAAAATGGTGAAATAAAGTATAAAAATAGGAAGCACCATGCGCTACCCACAAGCGCGTCCATTCGCCCACCTAAACCTGACTGCACTATGCCGCTGCCTCAGCCAATAAGATTTGCACACCTATAGCTCAATATCCAACTGTTCTGGTGCGATGCGCTATTATTGGTGTGCGCTAAGCCTCGTGCAGCCTTCCCAATTAATCCGCTTCGGTGTTATGTGTCGCATGCTTCGCCTTAGTAATAATGATGTGATTGACCTGTGCCGGTTACCAGACAAGGCGATGCCGATTAGAAATGCAGAAGAACAATAAGGAGATGCTGTGCGAGGCCAAATACCGCCAAAGTGCCAGGGTTACGCAAAAGCGCCCAAGTGCGCACAGTCCAATGCCAAATAGGCACAAAGCAGCCCAGTTATGTAAGAATGCGCAGTTTGCTCGTGTTAGAATCGTGGTGCGCCTCAAGCAAATGCACCAGTAAGATGGAAGACGCGATGCGCAGCACATTTGAAGTGGTGAATTGTTGTGTGATGGTAAGAATAGTGCAGTGAGTGTGCAGCAAGGAATGTGAGTTGTGAGTAAAGCATAAAAGGAGCGCATAAAGGCGCATCGAGCGTGCAATAACGGAAAATGGCAGGTAAGGAGTGTGGGGGGGGGCGCACAGAGGCGGCTTGAAGCGCAACGAGGTGCATTTAGGGCACACAATGATTGGTGGCTATGGGGAACCAAAAGCGCAGTAGAAATGCAAAAGGCACACAAAGGCGCACCTAAATGGTCAAAGGCGCGCAAAAGCACGCTGCGCAAAGTGTGCGGAAGCCATCTAGAAGGTGCACACAATCGCAAAAAATGCCGTAGTATGCGCGCAGGGCGATAGGGAGCTGTATCATCGGTAGTTGACAAACATACATAGGTACTGCTTCAACTCCTGGCTCATTCTCTCTGTCTGCCAATCAGTTTGTGGTTGATCTGCCATAGATAATTTGGTTTGAATTTACAATATATTGTTTAACTCTCACATAAATGTGGAAGCAAATTGTGGTCCACAATTGGAGATAACAGTATCAGATAATCCATGTAACTGCCATACCTGATTTATGTAGATAGAGGCATGCCAAGCCTAATGATGAGGTTTCTGCAGTAGTAGGAATAATGTGGACCTCCTTTGTGAAGTGGTCACATACTATGAATATTGCCTTGTATCCCTGAGCTTCAGGTAATTTGGTGATAAAGTCCACAGATCCATATATCTCACGATGGCACTTTAGGTATAGGGTTCAGCATTAATTTCCCAGTGGGTTTTTCTGAAAATTTCTCTCCCCTCATGCACATATCACATCCATCCACATACCTCAACACATATTTTAAAATTCCAGGCCACCAATAATTTCTCATTACCAACTCAACATCTTCCACCTTCCTGGATGTCCAGCAGTTGGTGTATTATGATGTAACTGAATGATCTCCCTTCACCCTTCGCAAATCCTGATCCTTTGGTACATATACTTTTCCTCAAAATATCACCAACCCTTGCTCCTCAACCCATTCATCTCCTTTAATATTACTTTTCTTCTCTCCCTTCAGAGGTTTCACAGCTTCCACTACTTCATCATCCATCTCTGAACATTGTCTAATTTTATGGTGCAGTGCACTTAGTCACCACTACTTTTGTACAGCAGCGGAATGGATGGTAGTCAAAAAATAATAATTTGACACCCTCTTAACTAACAGTAATGGCAATCCCGGAGGTCTATTTTACACTGAAGGTGCACAGAGTGGTCCAATAAGACTCCACTGGCTGTTCACCTAAATTGCAGGTCATGAGCTTCCAAAAAGGGTAAATTCACATGATGAATATTGTGTCATCTATACTATCTATATATAGTAATGCAGTGGAATCTGGGTGTGGAACAAATAATAACTCTGTCAATTTTGCTCCAATTGACAATCACTCTAGCCAATCAATTCTCCTCATCAAGCTGAGCATTGTGGCAAGACAAATAAGAAAAAGGACAAATTGGCATGATGTAATAAACCTTGTACAAAAGTAGTGGTGACTAAGTGCACTGCACCATAGACAACATTTCCATTTCCAAGCTATCTATTAATAGATGCCCTTGATGCATAATGCAAATATGAAAGTATTTAGGTTTGAGTAAGGTAACATTTGTATTGTCCTCCTCCACCCCTCTTTGTGATCTGTAGGTTGATAATACTTGACCTGGAAACCAAACAAAAACCTGCTAAAAAGGTCTAAGAAGTGTTACACAGGCTAGAGGAAGGGTGTGAGGTGGTACTAAATATCACCACTGTTACCCAATGGTTGTAGCGAGAGGTATGAAATAGTGAGATGTGTTGCGAATAGTTTTAAGAGCATATGAAGGTTTTTGAAGGGCTACAAAGAGGTTCAAAGATGTTCAAAGAAGGTTCGAGAATGTTTGAGGAGCTTGGAGAGAATGGAAGTGGTTTTGAGAGATATTGAGAAATGGATATAGCAAATTGGAAGAGTTTTCAAGGGACAATAGGTGATAGATGATTGGTCGAGAGGCTAGTACAAGAATTTGAAGAAGTCCACAATAATTTGCAGAACTTAGAAATATGATGCAAGGCTTGCACTCAAGAGGATGGCTCTTAAATCAGATGATAAATAGGAGAAGGCAACTACTTCTCTGTTGTTCTAAGTAACTAGAGTAACTAGTACAAGTCTATATACATTTTGAAGAGATGGTACTTAACGAGACAATACAACATGTGGAAAACATGAGGCAATATGCACAGCAATAAAGAACTTTGCAAATTATAAAACAAATGAGAAATGATAATAAATAAAATGTACAGAGTCACAGTATAGCAAGAGTACTTGTCCTCTTGTTTCAATATATCATTGAAACACCAAAGATGCCACAATTGAGTCCTAAAAGTCCTTTGTCGTATCTCCTCATGTCCGGTAGTGGTCAATATGCA
Organism: Tricholoma bakamatsutake; assembly: GCA_029959215.1. Taxonomy (NCBI): domain Eukaryota; kingdom Fungi; phylum Basidiomycota; class Agaricomycetes; order Agaricales; family Tricholomataceae; genus Tricholoma; species Tricholoma bakamatsutake. The sequence continues at coordinate 1,734,672 of CP114860.1, forward strand.
ATGCACTAGCTCATGCTGGGTGTGCTGTGTGTATTGGAAGGGTGTTGAGATAACCATATGGTGGCCGATGTTGTTTGAAGTGTTGCAAAGTCATTTGAAGTTGTTTGAAGTCATTTGAAGTAGTTCAAAATAGTTCAAAATTGATTTCATGAAGTTTATAGGGTTGGGATTGTGAGTCATAATGTGTTGATATGTTTGGAAATTTCCCTAGACCTTAGAGCACAAAGTGGACCTATCATCCTCCCCCTTGCTGAAATCCTGACTGTGCCAGTCAGCTGATTGGAGTCACATGCAAAATGCATGATCATGTTGAAAATGTCAACCAAATTTGAAATACCTCTCATTCTATAATCTCACACTCCCATTGTCGATTGCAATGTTGCTTCTTACTACTCTTCAACAGGACCTTCTCGACTACATGAAGGCAATGCCTGAGCCTCATATCACAGAGGAAGTCGACTTTGAAGTTTGGGGAAAAGGATTTTGTGAGCACATGGTGAGTTTCATGGTTCATACTTTGCTTTTAGTGTTCTATATGGGTGTTTCCTAGGTGGAATATGACAAACAACTTGGTGGAGGAATGTGACCCAACCATACAAAAGGTCATTGACAAAGTATTCAAGCTATTCAAACCAATGGCTTGTCAAGAATGGCTTTTGTGGGGTAGGGAGTTGCTGTTCATAGATTTAGCTGAAGAGGTCAAATGGGAAGAAAGGGAGAAGGACACAAGGCAAGTTTTGGTGGAGGAGGAGGCTAAATGAAAAGCAGAGGAGGCTGAAAAAAGGGTGTGCCTCAAGGCTCGAAAGATTGCCCTGGAACAAGCTTTAAATGCTGCTCTTGCCAAGTTTTGTATGAAAACAATTTCAAAGGAGGATTTGCAGAGGTGGAATGCAGAACTTGAGGCTGAATTGAAGGCCATTGAGAGGGCAGAGGCTGGAGAAGATGACAAAGAGGAGGGGGATGACGATGATTTTGAAGGATTGCCCACAATCAGGATAGGGAAGTGGAAGGCAGTGGAGGTCGACGATGAAGAGGATGAGTTTGAGCAGGATACAGTAGCAGCAAAGCGGGCAAAGTTCATGACAAGCGGACTTCTCGAGTTTGAGGGCCCAGTGAGCTGTTTATTTCATTTTGAAGGTTTTTCAAAGTTTCAAAATTTTGTAGTGCAACCGATGTGCTGGCTTCAAGTCCCAGCCATAATGTCTCATCAAGGAGGGGCAACAAAGTGCATGAAGTGCACCCAGGAGGCACAGGGGTGTCATTGGCAGGGACTTTTGAGGAAGGGGATTCAAAATGGAGAAGCAGCAAAGGTTGGGGTGGCAAAGGGTGGATGTTTGAGATGGGCTATGCACCTAAAGCCAGGTATGAACTTTTTCAAATCGTTTTTGTGATGCATGGTAATCTATTTGTGCAACTTTTTATAGTACCTCAAATTTGTCTCATTGGTTCTGTCAAGGATATCACACTGGTTGCAGGGCCTTCAAAGTTATCACCATCAAAATCAAAGGATAAAAGGTGATTGTTGAAGGGGAAAGCAAAGGAGGTTCAGGTTGTTGAGAGGGTTGAAGGGGGTGAGGATGAATGGGCAGTGCATTGTGGGTTGATTGTGGCAAAGCTGACACAGAAAAAAGTGAAGATAGAGATATTGGGTAGGGAGATGGAGTTGTTAGAACAGATGCTAGAGGAGTAGAACCCCCCCTTTTTTCTTTTGTTTTCTTTGTTTGAAATTTCAAATTTGTAATTGTCTTTTGAAAGTAAGGTGAAGAGAAAATAAAGATATAAAGAACCAAAAATGAAATCTAGGGAACGGTTCAGTAGATCATCATGGGTGAAAACCCTTTGGAGTTTGCACAACCATGCTATAATGTAATATCGTGACTTGTATCATACACTAAAAGGAATTGAAGTCTTTTGTAAGTAATCACAAACAAAGAAAAAAAGAATAATTATTTATTTTTGAGGTCCAGCAGATCTTTGGAAATATCTTTGTTGAGGTTCGAAATTGTTCAAAGTTGTTCGAGACATTCAGAGTCAATATCAAGAAAGTTTGGTGGAAGGGGAATAGCTTTTCAGGCTAGATATGGTAACAGTCAAAAGGCAGCAACAGGTCGATGTAGTACTGATTTGTCGAGTTCACAGAGGATATAAGCTCCTCCATGGTTCCATTCAATAACAATGAGAGGGCCGATGTATCATGGTTTCATCTTGTGATTAAGGGATTTCTTGATTTGTGTGTTTCAAAGTAGCACTAAATCTCCTTTCGCAAAGTTGTAGTCACACATTGTTTGTTTGTGAATGAGTTCAAAGCATTTCACAGCTTTGAGTCGAGAGGCATAAACCTTCAAATATAAAACTTTGAGGTCATTTGATTGTTTTTGTAATGCTATGGCTCGTTGAGCTATGAGATTGGTTGTCGATAAGATAGAATCAGGAGGTGGTTGCAAGTATGTCACTTTGGAGATATCAAGTGGGATTAGAGGATGTGATCCTGTAACTGCAAAGTAAGGAGAGCAACCCATGCATTTACAAACTGTGACACATTATGCCCAAAATACTGAATGTGCTCCTGCTGACCATTTTCCTTGCTCGCTATCAATGGCTTTAAATAATGATTGTCGAACATTGAAGTGGGCTTGTCTGATGAGTCCATTGGCACATGAATTATAACTGCTAATCCAAATGTGGTTGATATGATATGTGATATCCTTGACAGAACCAATGAGACAAATTTGAGGTACTATAAAAAGTTGCACAAATAGATTACCATGCATCACAAAAACGATTTGAAAAAGTTCATACCTGGCTTTAGGTGCATAGCCCATCTCAAACATCCACCCTTTGCCACCCCAACCTTTGCTGCTTCTCCATTTTGAATCCCCTTCCTCAAAAGTCCCTGCCAATGACACCCCTGTGCCTCCTGGGTGCACTTCATGCACTTTGTTGCCCCTCCTTGATGAGACATTATGGCTGGGACTTGAAGCCAGCACATCGGTTGCACTACAAAATTTTGAAACTTTGAAAAACCTTCAAAATGAAATAAACAGCTCACTGGGCCCTCAAACTCGAGAAGTCCGCTTGTCATGAACTTTGCCCGCTTTGCTGCTACTGTATCCTGCTCAAACTCATCCTCTTCATCGTCGACCTCCACTGCCTTCCACTTCCCTATCCTGATTGTGGGCAATCCTTCAAAATCATCGTCATCCCCCTCCTCTTTGTCATCTTCTCCAGCCTCTGCCCTCTCAATGGCCTTCAATTCAGCCTCAAGTTCTGCATTCCACCTCTGCAAATCCTCCTTTGAAATTGTTTTCATACAAAACTTGGCAAGAGCAGCATTTAAAGCTTGTTCCAGGGCAATCTTTCGAGCCTTGAGGCACACCCTTTTTTCAGCCTCCTCTGCTTTTCATTTAGCCTCCTCCTCCACCAAAACTTGCCTTGTGTCCTTCTCCCTTTCTTCCCATTTGACCTCTTCAGCTAAATCTATGAACAGCAACTCCCTACCCCACAAAAGCCATTCTTGACAAGCCATTGGTTTGAATAGCTTGAATACTTTGTCAATGACCTTTTGTATGGTTGGGTCACATTCCTCCACCAAGTTGTTTGTCATATTCCACCTAGGAAACACCCATATAGAACACTAAAAGCAAAGTATGAACCATGAAACTCACCATGTGCTCACAAAATCCTTTTCCCCAAACTTCAAAGTCGACTTCCTCTGTGATATGAGGCTCAGGCATTGCCTTCATGTAGTCGAGAAGGTCCTGTTGAAGAGTAGTAAGAAGCAACATTGCAATCGACAATGGGAGTGTGAGATTATAGAATGAGAGGTATTTCAAATTTGGTTGACATTTTCAACATGATCATGCATTTTGCATGTGACTCCAATCAGCTGACTGGCACAGTCAGGATTTCAGCAAGGGGGAGGATGATAGGTCCACTTTGTGCTCTAAGGTCTAGGGAAATTTCCAAACATATCAACACATTATGACTCACAATCCCAACCCTATAAACTTCATGAAATCAATTTTGAACTATTTTGAACTACTTCAAATGACTTCAAACAACTTCAAATGACTTTGCAACACTTCAAACAACATCGGCCACCATATGGTTATCTCAACACCCTTCCAATACACACAGCACACCCAGCATGAGCTAGTGCATTGCATATTGACCACTACCGGACATGAGGAGATACGACAAAGGACTTTTAGGACTCAATTGTGGCATCTTTGGTGTTTCAATGATATATTGAAACAAGAGGACAAGTACTCTTGCTATACTGTGACTCTGTACATTTTATTTATTATCATTTCTCATTTGTTTTATAATTTGCAAAGTTCTTTATTGCTGTGCATATTGCCTCATGTTTTCCACATGTTGTATTGTCTCGTTAAGTACCATCTCTTCAAAATGTATATAGACTTGTACTAGTTACTCTAGTTACTTAGAACAACAGAGAAGTAGTTGCCTTCTCCTATTTATCATCTGATTTAAGAGCCATCCTCTTGAGTGCAAGCCTTGCATCATATTTCTAAGTTCTGCAAATTATTGTGGACTTCTTCAAATTCTTGTACTAGCCTCTCGACCAATCATCTATCACCTATTGTCCCTTGAAAACTCTTCCAATTTGCTATATCCATTTCTCAATATCTCTCAAAACCACTTCCATTCTCTCCAAGCTCCTCAAACATTCTCGAACCTTCTTTGAACATCTTTGAACCTCTTTGTAGCCCTTCAAAAACCTTCATATGCTCTTAAAACTATTCGCAACACATCTCACTATTTCATACCTCTCGCTACAACCATTGGGTAACAGTGGTGATATTTAGTACCACCTCACACCCTTCCTCTAGCCTGTGTAACACTTCTTAGACCTTTTTAGCAGGTTTTTGTTTGGTTTCCAGGTCAAGTATTATCAACCTACAGATCACAAAAGAGGGGTGGAGGAGGACAATACAAATGTTACCTTACTCAAACCTAAATACTTTCATATTTGCATTATGCATCAAGGGCATCTATTAATAGATAGCTTGGAAATGGAAATGTTGTCTATGGTGCAGTGCACTTAGTCACCACTACTTTTGTACAAGGTTTATTACATCATGCCAATTTGTCCTTTTTCTTATTTGTCTTGCCACAATGCTCAGCTTGATGAGGAGAATTGATTGGCTAGAGTGATTGTCAATTGGAGCAAAATTGACAGAGTTATTATTTGTTCCACACCCAGATTCCACTGCATTACTATATATAGATAGTATAGATGACACAATATTCATCATGTGAATTTACCCTTTTTGGAAGCTCATGACCTGCAATTTAGGTGAACAGCCAGTGGAGTCTTATTGGACCACTCTGTGCACCTTCAGTGTAAAATAGACCTCCGGGATTGCCATTACTGTTAGTTAAGAGGGTGTCAAATTATTATTTTTTGACCACCATCCATTCCGCTGCTGTACAAAAGTAGTGGTGACTAAGTGCACTGCACCATAAAATTAGACAATGTTCAGAGATGGATGATGAAGTAGTGGAAGCTGTGAAACCTCTGAAGGGAGAGAAGAAAAGTAATATTAAAGGAGATGAATGGGTTGAGGAGCAAGGGTTGGTGATATTTTGAGGAAAAGTATATGTACCAAAGGATCAGGATTTGCGAAGGGTGAAGGGAGATCATTCAGTTACATCATAATACACCAACTGCTGGACATCCAGGAAGGTGGAAGATGTTGAGTTGGTAATGAGAAATTATTGGTGGCCTGGAATTTTAAAATATGTGTTGAGGTATGTGGATGGATGTGATATGTGCATGAGGGGAGAGAAATTTTCAGAAAAACCCACTGGGAAATTAATGCTGAACCCTATACCTAAAGTGCCATCGTGAGATATATGGATCTGTGGACTTTATCACCAAATTACCTGAAGCTCAGGGATACAAGGCAATATTCATAGTATGTGACCACTTCACAAAGGAGGTCCACATTATTCCTACTACTGCAGAAACCTCATCATTAGGCTTGGCATGCCTCTATCTACATAAATCAGGTATGGCAGTTACATGGATTATCTGATACTGTTATCTCCAATTGTGGACCACAATTTGCTTCCACATTTATGTGAGAGTTAAACAATATATTGTAAATTCAAACCAAATTATCTATGGCAGATCAACCACAAACTGATTGGCAGACAGAGAGAATGAGCCAGGAGTTGAAGCAGTACCTATGTATGTTTGTCAACTACCGACAAACTTACTGGCCCAAATGGTTGGCAATTGCTGAAGTTTCCCACAATAACAAATTCCATTCAGCTACTCACATGTCACCCTTCTTTACTAATTATGGGTATCATCCCCATATGGGAATAGAACCCCAAAAAGAAATCAAGGTACAGTCAGTAGAAGACTTTGTATCTAAGATGCGAAAAGTACAGGAAGAAGCAGGGATGGGATTGATGAAAGCACATGATGATATTTTGTGACATGCAGATCGTACTCGAGCCATTGCTCCAGAGTACACAGTTGGTGACTTGGTGTGGCTAAGTACCAAGGATATAAATACTCCATGACCTTCAAGAAAACTTACTGAGAAACAAGTTGGCCGATATGCAATCTCCAAAGTAATTTTGCCCAATGTGGTGGTGCTAAAATTACCTCAATCATTCAAGATTGATCCTGAAATTAATGTTTCCCACTTATGCCCTTACTGCCCACCCACTATTCCTGGTCAACAAACTACTCTGCAATCTCCAATAATAATAGAAGGTGCTCCAGAATATGTAGTTGAAGAAATTCTAGACTCACATCTTCGACAAAATAAATTGGAGTTCTTAATAAAGTGGAAGAACTACACTGATGAAAATAACTCATGGGAACCCAAAGAGAATTGCAAATGAGCCTGTAATGCAATTACCCAATTCTTTAAACTTAATCCAAATGCTCCACATTGCATTGCAAGAATGGTATATGAAGGGATAAATATTTGGCCTTACCAAAATGCCACAGAGGGGACAGATACAATATTTTCTCACCTGGAAGTCGGGGCATAAAAGGGGGGTAATGTTAGGAAACAGCCCCATTACCTAATAATATTTTATTACATCAAATTATGCTACCCTATGCTGAAGAATGCTACACTTTGTTAGCATGAGAATTTTATTGCACATGCATCAATATGTATGTGCATGTACATACAAGTGCATCAACAACATTGTATACAACACATGTAACATAGTATATAAACCTTAACTAAACACCTAGGGACCCCAGTTGTGTTCTCTTAGGTATTCCATCCACACTTGTGGTGCGAAAAGCTTTTCTCAACCCACTCATCTATTAATAACCCCCCACATCAAAACCATCAATTTCCCCATCATGCGCACAGATCCTGCCCCCTTCTTGTAGAGAGAACCCACACAGTCCAGCTAGCAGATAGTGGGTGTTGCCCTAACAGCTGGGAGTCATTCACCTTGCCTTTTACAGATGGAGCAGATGCTGCTGAAGAATCCTGGAACTGTATGATCAATTTTGTGTTTGCAATATCAACAAAGGCTTCAATGGCAAGACATTCAAGGTTGGCACCTCGAACAAAAGTAATTAATTGGTATCATCACCCTCATCAAATGTGGCTCCATACATTTTCTCAGCAGTAGTTGTTGGCACTGACCAATGATCATCTGGGTTGTCTGGCCTGTCCATACTATGCATGGGATTTAGGAGATGTAAGGTTGGAGGGGGGAAGCACAATGGTGGTTAGATGAGTTTGGGATTTGGGAATGGTAAGTCTGGCTTTGTGATTGTAGTTTGGATTGCTGAAGCCATGGTTCCAGTACTGTTGTAGTTGTGCCATATGGTCCAGTAAGACCATTCCATTTGGCAGTGCTGAATGCAGACAATTTGGATACTGTACACTCATCACACATTTCATAAAGGGATACTGAGAAGAGTTTGATGGCTACAATCTGACTCATTTGGTTAGCAGGAGCCTTGAATGGAAGACTTATCACTTACTGCTAAAATCTGGGCGCCACTGTCCTTTGCAAGAGATTTCCACCAGTTCACCATAGGAAATCCAAAGGTTGGAATCTCTGATTGCTATACAGTGGGACATTCTGCCTTCCTCAGAGCTGCTCAGATTCACAGATTGTGCAGCTGTTGCAGATATAGGGTATATAGAGCTATTTTACAAATTAAATAGAAATAATATGAGGGGTTATGACCCCTGGATGGTATAATACCATATCATACAGTATAATATGCCCCCGCATAATATGACCACCTATCAGACCCAGCCCTAAAAATGAACATGAGTCAACAGAAATGTTCACATCACATGTTGCCATTGAAGCTCACGTGTTGCGTCACAATTTACATACTTTCTAGTAATAATGCATAGCTGCATGACTGATCCCGACGCTATGCAGTCATGAGAAAGTCAACTGTATCCTGAAATGCATCCCGTAGCATTTCCTGCTCCATTGGCAGTTTGTCCATACTCATAGAGTAGTGGATGTCAAAATCGAATGCGAGAAGTGGGCATCAATCTAGCATAGTACTAAAGGCAGCGACTCCTTCAAACGTCGACTCGCTCTGTCTTATGAGGAACTCGACCTGAACTTGTAAAGTTCTGCCTAGAAAGCAACAATTATTCTCCAGTGGTGTGAGGACACGACATATCCGAGGCACAAACGAAGTGGCTACAATCTGCCTCTGGGAGACTACCAGCATCACTAACATTTTCAAATCTCACAAGCCCTCTTTCCCCCGCAGGGGTTAGGCAGACCAGATTGAAAAGGCAGATGAAATGAAATTCGACAAATTACCATACAATGCAGTGTAGAACTACGGTACGCGTATGTCCCGGAGTTTAGCTAGAGTGTTCCTTAATACACGCCTATCATCCTCTTGTCTGATTCTCAAGTCATTACACACCCTACCCTCCCGTAACTCGTGGTTGAGGTTTGCTGTAGGATAGAAAACCTCCCCGTCTCTACCACCCCAATCGAAATCAATCAGCCTCATGGAATCTCCTTCACAAAGGATATTCGCGGCCCGCAAGTCACCGTGGACAAGGCCTTCCACATGAAAGTGGTCCATGAGGTGCTGGAGCTCTTCTGTCCAACGGTCTCGGTGAGCAAGAAGTAGGGTCGAATGAGTGATTGGGCATCCAGACTCGATATATTCCATCGCGACAGCATACCAGCCACCGGGAAGTCGTTCAAAAGCAAAAATCCGTGGCGCATGGCCTAATTTGGCACAAAAATCATGCAGCTCGATCGAGTACCGTTGAACAAACTTGATGAGGACGAGTTGCTTGTTTGGGATCTCTGCGACGTACAAAAGGCGGTTGGGTTGTCTGTCGGGAAAGAAGCATTGAATCTCAAAATTGAGATAGTCATCAGATGAGGGTGGGTATTTGCGTAATCTGGAAACTGCCGGAAAACGACGCGCATGACTTGAGATCGGCTCAGGAGGGAGATTGTCCAGGAGTTTCTCGATATCTTGGAGAATGTGAGCTTGGAGTACTGATGCTGCAATAAAGGCGTGATAAAGGGATCTGCGGTCGCGCCCATCAGAAGTCGTCCAGAGACATGAGAATGTTGGTGTCAGCTTAACAAGCTTGAAGCGATGGTCGATCGCGACGATAGCATAGAACGCCAATTCACATCCTAAAAATATCAGATCGTCAAATAACAATGAAATGCAAAAATATCCAACTCACCAACAATGGTTAGACCGAGACATGGCACCCTCCATCCTATATAGAGTTGCCGATGGGCGTTCGCATTCAGACGCGCGACATAGCATGCAAGTTCTACCTGGGGAATTGCACTGATCCCTGTAATCCTGTTTTTAAACTCTACAACCATCGTCCCTGCACCATGAGTCGCAATATTATGGCCATCACTTCTCACGGAACCAATGGCAGCTGCGTAGAGCTGAGGGATCTGGATACCTCTACGTGCCGAGAAAATGCGAGTGATGCAGGGTAAAGCTGCTTCCCTCCGGTCATCTTCATACTTATAGTATTGGTTCATATTGCGTGCAAGCTCGTCCACCTGGGTCTGCAACTCCACAACATCAATATCATCCAGCCCGGGAACATCTTTACGACCGTCCATGATGTCAAGGAAGTGTCCAAAGCCTTCGTAAAGAAGAGCTACGGATGGAATATCGGGATCCGGTTCTGGACGATCATTGAAGATCATCTCAGACGGTTCCTGCTGAAGAGACTCGAAGACCTCTGGTCTTGCAGTAGTCGACGGCGCAATCGTAACAATTTTGGCACGTTTGAGACGATCAAAAATGCTTTCTGCTGGTTCGGGAAGCGCGCGTTTCTGGTGAATGGCTACAGATTGGACGGAGAAGATGAAGGACGATAACGATCCAGGAAGGAAGAGTTCGGAGAAGGGAAAGGGAAAGGGAAAGGGGGGGTGACAGATGAAGAGAGATGAGACGAGAACGTGCGGGAAGAGGCAGATTGAGAAAGCAAGGCAAACGGACGGCAGCCCGTGAAAGCCATGGAATGCATGAACGATCGGCGGAGATGGGGGTGGATGAGGGGGTGGCATGTGACAAGATTGAGAGTGGTAGAAACAAAAGAGCAACGGGACAGATTTTGGGGTGAATCATATCAGCAATGCTCAACCGTGGAGATTCCGCTCTCGCTCACCGGTAGCAGGGATCTTCACAATTATGTGGAGGTGCGTGGTGGGAGGTTGATCCGACCAATAGTTCAATATGGACATCCATGTCAACTTGTCGAGGCCTTCATCAATCTCCCCGAGTCTGAGGTGGCTAATAGAGTCCTCATCGTGAGTTTTCAGATTAATGTTCACCTGTTAGGGTGGGGGAGTAAGCCAATGTCACTTCACATTGCGACTCTTCAATGGCACTCACCTTCCACAGTTCCAAGGTGTGAGGATCAACATCCTTCAAGGTAATTGCTCGCTTTCTTGCTATCTCTTCCTTCAAGTGTCCAACTACCCAATTGCGCTCCACAGTAACTGGAAAGACGATAGATTCGCCTTCGATAAGACAATTAAGTTCGAGAGCATCCCGGCTCATGACTGTAGTATCAAGCATAGTGGTTGGTGCCGAATCAAAAGTGGGGACAGGTGGACGTGCTACATTTGTTGTAGATGTGATAGCCCGCGGAGAAGAGGACTCGGAGGCCGTTGGTTCAGATGTGCCTGGAGGCTGTGTTGCGCCAGTTGGTTTATCCCCTTTCAGCCGTTTGTGAAAGGATCTGAGGAAAGTTTTGCCTTTCAAGTTCGAAGTGCTCATAACCGCGTGTAACAAGTACGATGAAGGTCTGGTGAGAGTAAATGGTCGCAATCGCTGCTCTACACTATGAGACTATGTGATGATTCCCTTTTCGGGTAAACATCGCATCATCAACGACCAACAACGCGTCAACAATCACACTACTGTATACTGTACCCACTTTAATTATAAGAACTGCCTGTGACATCGTAACCTCAACAAACGGTCCTGCAGGTAACAAACGGGCAAAATGGTTGCGTGACAGCTAACAAATCGAGCGCCCATGCCCAAAAAAAAGTCATCACCCGCTCGCGATCGAGCACGCCTAGAACCTTCGAGTGTATAAAATTGATGTACAGCTATATGTTTGTCTGCCGTTTTACTGTTTGGATTGTTCTACGGTCTGCATTGAGCTACTACTTCCAAGTCCTGGATCTGGATGGAGAGATTTCTTGTCAAACTTTCTCCTGAGGAACTTGCAGAGCATAAACATAAAGAGTGTCTGAAGATTCAAGAAGGGCTAGCATCAAGAAGATTGGAAAAACCAAACTATATGGAAAAATGGAAGGAGAGGATTAAAGAGCAGAATAACATCCGGAAAAACTGACAGCGAAGCAGAGCAAGACAAGTTGAGATAGACTTGGGCTTGAGGAACAGCCATGGAACCCCAGCAAACAAGGTAAGCAAGTCCAACCGGTGCAGTCGATTACCAATAGCAATGGCATCCACAGAAAAGAAAATTGAACACTCATGACGATTCACAGCCACTGGCACCAGATGCAAAGGGGGGTAATTAAGATTGGTAAGAAAGAGATGCCACGGATTCGTTCAAAACGAACCAACTGGTTTGAATCGTCAAAATGGAAAGCAATCGATGGTGCAGCCAAGACATGTCATTTTCAAACAGGAGAAATGGTGAAGCTCTTGAGGAAGCAACTTGGAGGCAACGAGACATACCACACCCTTCAGCCCGGAACTATTCAGCATTGGATTGACACCTCTGGGCCATCTCGGAAATGGAAGAAGGAGGTTTTAGAGCGGGTGGAGAAAGAGGGTGACAGACATGTTGTAGTTGGATGCCTAGGCTGCCCAGGAGCTCTGGTTTGTTCTTATGTTTGTGTTCTGAAGAACTACTGACAGAGTGAGGTCGGTTGATTAGCATGGTTACACTGCACTAGTCAAAAAAGTCAAGGCAGAGTTGCAAATTGTGATGCAGGGTTGCAGGTTTCGATTCCTCTTGCACGCACTATTGTCCTGGGGCATGTCGAGACAATGGCATCAGAATTAATCACTGTGAAGAAGTTCAAGTGTTTGGAGGTTTCCTTCGGATGTTTCTTAGTGTCGAATTAGGGTGGTCCTGGCAAGTAGGCATGCGTGCTGCTCAAAAGACACCTGATAATTGGGAAAAGCTCTGTGAAGATATGTTCCTGTGGATAGTTTACCAAGCAATGGTTTGAGGAATCCCAGCAGAGGCAATGATCAATGGTGACCAGCTAGGTATGCAAATTGTTCCACTCAGCAATAGAACTTGGGCTTTCCGTGGTGCAAAGCAAGTCAAGAATGTTCGGAAAGGAAGAGAAACGACAGTTCACAGTGATGTCAGGAACAACATGTTCAGGAGATGTATTACCGTTTCAATGCATCTGGAAAGGATCAGCAAAACAGTCATTGCTGGCAGCAGGGTTATGAGCAGAGGTGGAACAGGAAGGAATACTCTTTTCATGTGGAGGAGACACACACTGGAGTAATCTAAAATGCATGAAAAAGGTATGTGACATTCTGTCATAGGGCTCTGCAACTGAAACATGTTTTCACTTTAGTGGGTAAGCAAGATTGTCACACTGTATCTTGAACGTCTTTGTATGTGCAAGGGCTTAAAAAAGATTGAGGACCTTTTGATTATTGATGTATGGTCTGTTCACCGTGGCGAGCCCTTCTGTGTGTGGATGAAAACTGAATATGCGCGGATAAAAATTGTCTTCATTCCCGGAGGATGTGAGCCAGAGCTAGGGAATGTCACAGGTAGAGGCCGCGGGTGCATACGGGTACGGGTACAGGATGGGGTTCAGTAACCCTCATCCAACCCACACCCGTGGCGCGGGCACAGCGGGTTTTGTACATGAATGATACTTGCTCGATGGGTATTCGGCGCTGTCCAGCAAATATTGGGTGGCAACGCGGATGGCAGACCTTTCTACTGTACAGTACCTGTGGTGTTGATCAACAAAAAAAAAAAAATTGGCATTACAAAAACATATCCACAAGCTTTTTTTACATGTTACTGTCGCTTTTAATGTGAACCCGTGTTTCAATCCTGTATGGTGATAGGTCCACTGCGCACGCTAAGGTCTGGAAAAGCTTTCCACTCATATTGACACATTATGACATGCACTCCGAATCACTACGAAGGCCACAAAATCGACTTCGAATCATTTTTGCACTATTTTGCACTATTTCGGATGACTCCGAATGACTTCGAACGCTTTCGAATGACTTTGCACTACTTAGAAGGACATCGGCCACTATAGAAATATTCTAAAGCCCTTTCGACACATACAAAACATCTGGCATAAGCCACTGCATCACTTATCGAACACTACCGGATGCAAGGAGAGACAATAAAAGAATTAGGGTACAATAATGGCGGTTTTGGGGTTTCAATGATCTATTGAAACAACAAGAGAAGTACTCTTACTATATGGCGACACTGAACATTTCAATTATCATTGTTCCTCATTTGTTTTTATGTTTTACAATAGCTTTATTGCTGTGCATACTGCCTCATGTTCTACACCTGTGTTATTTCCTTTTTTGGTGCTTACCTCTTCGAAATGTATATAGACTTGTACCAATTACTTAGAACAACAGAGAATAAGTTACCCTCTCCTTCATCGTCAGATTTAAGAGCCGATCTCTTGAGTCTTAGCTCGTGTCATATCTCTAAGTTCTGCAAAATATTGCGAACTTCTTCGAAACTATCGTATTTGCCACACGTTTTATCACCCATCGCCCATCACCATTAACAAACACTTCACATTCATTAAACTTGCTCTTCAATATACCTCGAACCTCTTTGAACTTATTCAGACTACTTCGCATGACTTTGAACCACTTTGAATCTTTTTTGAACCCCTTCGCACATACAGTGACTCACAAAACTGAGTCAATGTTTTGCACTTTTCAATTTATTGTTGAATAACTTCCCATAAACAACAAAACCAAACAAGGTATTGGTGTACTGAATAACATACATGATCAGGGCTACCAAAAAAACAAAGAATTATGTAATTTTAATCATTTCTCATAGAGATATGATCATTTTAATTCAGGGACTCATTGACTCAGTTTTGTGAGGTAGTATCAATATTATGATAAATTGTAATTCTAGTATTTTGTATGACCTCCCTTGGCCTTAATAACTGCTCCCAACCTTCTAGATGGTGATAGGTCCACTGCGCACGCTAAGGTCTGGAAAAGCTTCCCACTCATATTGACACATTATGACATGCACTCCGAATCACTACGAAGGCCACAAAATTCACTTCGAATCATTTTTGCACTATTTTGCACTATTTTGGATGACTCTGAATGACTTCGAATGCTTTCGAATGACTTTGCACTACTTAGAAGGACATCGGCCACCATTCTTTCTTTGATCATCAAGAACAGTCAAACATCCTCAGATCCAGCAAGGAAACTTCAGAGCAGCACCAAAGTCACTTGCAACAGCTGGAGAATGCAGAGAAGGGAAGTGTACCAGGCAGGAAAGGTGCCAGAGTCTACATTTGGGTGGATATTGATGGTTTTCGTGTGTGCAAAGCAGCAGGTTGCAGCAACTATGAGTTATTATGGGAGGATTATGGTAGAAATTAGTGCAAATGTGATTCATTCTATGATGAGTGGAATTTATGCACTGAGTTTGACCCTTCTGATGCCCCAGCTGATGATGAAGATGACGTTGACTATGATGGGCTTCCTTCAACCTTGCTTCCTGATGACCATGCACCTCCAAATCAGAATGAGAAGGAATATTCTTCTTCCACCAATTTGCAATGTGTCCATTTTCCACAGGATTCAGATGACTATCAGCATCACAAATTCAGTGATACTGTTGAGGGCAGAGCTTAACATTATTTTGGTTTACTTAACCCCATAAATTCAGTGGCAACTTCCAATAAGGTAATACCATGGTTGCTGGCTCATGATTTGTTGGGCAATGGCCACTGGCAAGACATTCTCACATGGAACACTGCTAATCCATCAGTGGAGTTCCAGAATACCACCTGCAACTTCTTTGGCTTCATGTCCACTAGCCAGCAGATATTGGATATGCCTGTTAATCTGTTTGATCTTTCTGAGGTGAATTCAGAGATCTGGCAGCATCCCATCAAGATAAGATTTTGATTGGAAGTCTTCAATGAAAAGCATTATTATTTCATTTGGAGTGGAGGACATGCAGTTTGAGATTAGTCTGACTAGCGCTGTGACCATGATTGAGATCCTACACTGCCAGCTGGGTTCTGAAATTGATTCCATTACCTATTACTTGCTGGAGCATAAAATCACCTTCAATACCTTCCTTCATGCTCCTGCTTGCACATGACCTCTGCCTTTTAAACCTCAGTATCCAGGGCTTGAATATTGATGACCAGGTTATAAGCCAGATATTCTTGACTACCATGCATATGTGTCCAAATGTGATGACTGCCTCAGATCTCTGCATGGTTGTGCAGCATTGTTAGCTAGTGGTTTGGTCAGTCGTCTTGCAAGAAACATTGTCAGTTTTGATGATGTGTACAATGGGCCCACAGAAAATATTTTTGAAACTGGGTTTTGCTTGTATAGGGAAGACACCCCATTTAAACTTTGGGACAACTGTCTGACTGAGGATAAGTTGGATTTGATTTGTGGCGTTTACAGGATAGACACAGGTAAGTTAATATAGGAAGACCTTGGTGCAGGTATTCACAGAATTACTGTAGGTCAATGCAATGTCCATGGGCATCAGACTACTCATATTTTATAGTGGCCAAGGCCTTCAGTCTGGGAAGGTTCAAGTCTTTATGTGGGGTACTGGTCAGAAGATTTTGAGTGTTGGTTCCAGCAGCATCTTAATAAATGCAAGTCTGGAAAGGCTAGTTTGAACAATCCTGGTAGTTGGAGACACAGCATCAGCTTTTTGAAGCTTGTTAATGATATTACAGAGAAGAATGACCACCTCACCACTAAGTTCCATGAGATTTTACCTACCAATTTTTTATCATCGTTGCTACATTCTTTTATTCAGGTGTACATGTGTAATAGTAATATTTTATCAAGCATGACTTCTTCAGGTTAAAAAGAATGGCTAATCTGTAGGAATATGGTTGCAATGGTCCCTCGTCATTGTTTTCAGCAACAACCATGGCCACTTGAACTTAAAGGTTATTCATAGATACACTAATGACAGTAGTATGCTGTGGTTATTGTTAGGAAACAGCCCTATTACCTAGCTAAATTAAATTTTATTCTATTATGTCAAATTTCACCCTCATCACCAGATTTGTATTCCCTACTGTAAGGGCAACTTCAAGCCTCACTTAATAATGAGCTAACAGAGGGGAATCTGAAGTTAATATTATACTACATAATACAGACACTTTAGGTGCACTTAACAGAGGAAAATCTGAAAAGAAAACTCCACAGACCCATCTGTCAATGTCCAGTATACATAATAGATCCATCTGTCAATGTCCAGTATATGTAATAGACCCAAAAATCAAATAGTACACCAAAAATAGCAAAAAGGTGGAAATGGGTGGATCAAGCTGCAGAATGATGTTGCCCTGTGTTGAGGAGGAAGGGAGTTTGTTAGGTGGAGAAGTGGACATGGTTGTTGTACCCAAACTCGTCCATGGGAAGAAGATCTTCCCAATCGTCCTGTTGCTCATTGATGAAGATGCAGATATACTGCTCCAGTTCTTGGTTGACGCACTCCATCTGTCCATCTGTCTGTGGGTAGTAGGAGGTTGAGGCAAGGAGTTTGATTCCCAGTAGGCAGTACAGCTCTCAGGTAAACTCTGCAACAAACTGTGGCCCTCGATTGTAGAGGAATGCACCTGGCAATCCATGAAGCTTCCACACATGGTGCAGATAGAGTGGAGCTGCTTCAAGCACAGTGACAGCCATATGAGTGGGTATGAAATGAGCTCATTTCCCAGCAGAGTCGACTGTGCACATTACTGCATTGAACCCATTGGACTCCAGTAGTTCCACCATGAAGTCCACACTGACAACATCTCAATGATTCTCTGGGACTGGAAGGGGGTGTAACTTGCCCATGGGCTTGCGCCGTGGGGCCTTGGTGCATAAGCAGAGATCACAGGTATGGCAGTACTGACCAATGAGTTGAGACATCTGAGGCCACCAATAATTCTGTGATATGAGCTCCAGCATTTTCCAACATCCATGGTGACCAGCAATGAGTGAGTCATGGTGCTGAGGGATAAGTCATCATCACAGCTGGGGGTTGTTAGGGATGTAGATGCGGTTATGGAAGTATAGGATGTCATCCTTTTCTGCCCACTCTGCTGCATGAAGTGAAGCCATAAATCCCTTTTTCAGCTCCTTCACTGCCCGAGCCACAGCATCCTCAAGTCTGAAGTCAGTCACAGGTCAATACAAATTTAATGAAGTCAGTAACATGTCAATAGAAATGTGTAATGAGGTCAGTAACAAGTCAAATACCAAAAAGGGAAATTTGTGTGCATAAAATTTTGGTTGCAATATAGTGGACACCTACTTGCATGCCTCTTCCGGAACAGGCACAACATGATGAAACAGCTGACTTTTCCTTACATGTGGAGAGAGAGTGCATGACAATCAATTGAGTACCTCTCTTCACTCAAAATTTGGGGCTATAATAGTGATACTATTGCATTTGCTATCTATTATCAAATAGCAAATTTGTGATTGTTATTACAAAAAGTGTTGAAATTGTTTATTGGAAGTAGAAAACAGTTGGATTATAGTGAGTGTTGTGACAACTGGCTGTTAAAAGAAGTTGTTGCTGACCTTACTTCAGCTGTGCTGCATTGTTGGCTATTGAACAAAATTATTCTTGGGCTTTACCATTACTAAACATGTGAGTGGTGTTGGCATATGTTGCAATAATGATGGCTGATTAGAGTGTTTGCAGGAATGAAAGTAAACTTTCTACTCCAGAAGTGGAAAGGGCTAGAATTAGAGATGCAGACCATTTGGAAAGGTTGCAAATGACCAATCCTGATGAGAGGAGAAGCAGAGTCAGAGTGACTGCCCCTGCTGAAAGAATTGTTCCACTGAACTATGGAGCTGCATTGGCTGCTCAGATACCACAGGTGCAGATGCCTGCTGATTTGGATGCTCCAAGGCAGTTTGAATTGCCTGTTGTACCTCCTGCTCCTGTATTACATAGGAGAGGGGCTTCTGTGATGCCATCTGGACCTGTTTTGGCAAACCATGGAGTAGGGGCAAATATAGCTTCTACTATACCCCAGGTTCAACTGCCAGCAGGGTGGAATGCACCTTTGGCCAATCCTATTTCTGTGGTTCCATTTGCACCTCAGTTACAAACAAGGAGGGGAAGAGGGAGAGGGAGAGGAAGGGGACTGGGACCATTGCATAATATTTCAGGTGGTCAAGCAGATCCTGCACTCAATAATCTGCATAGGGGACATATTGCATTGAGGGAAAGAACTGCAGATTATGATGCACGTATTCAGGAGTTACAACAAGAAACAGCTAAATGGTATCAGCAGCAGCTGGAATTATTCCAGAAGGTTGCAGAGGACAGGAGACTTTCTGAAGCTGTTGCTGCCCGAGAGAGGATGTCACAGCAAGTGGCTGAAATGAGTAGGCAGCATAATGTGCAATTGCAGCAGGTGAATGAACAGCGGCAAGCTGCTGAAGTGGAAGCAGCTAGGCAGCATACTTGGCAGTTGCAGCAGCTGGCTGAACAGGAAAGGAACAGAGAAGCTGCTGAAGCTGAAGCAGCCAATCGACAATTGGAGCAGCTGGCTGAACAGGAAAGGAACAGGCAAGCAGCTGCACAGCAAGCTGCTTTAGATGCTCAACCACGATATCATGATCCACCCAGACATATCAATATAGAAGCGGCATTGCAGGAGCATAACAGGTGTAATCAGGAATGGGCCCTCAGGATGCATCAGATGTGGAGAAATGAACTGTGTGCAGATGAGCAGGTACAGATGGATGAGGCTGAGGAGCTCCAATGTCTATCGATTGCAGACAGGAACTTACATCAACGAATGATGAGGTTGGACCAATTGGCTAACAATATGTCTGGAGATCAGATTGATGAATATCAAGCTCAAGTGGATGCACAGGTAGAACAAATTTAGATGGATAGAGAAATGGCTGCATTGGTGGCTGCTGAGTATGAAGAACAGAGGAATAATGAAATTGCTTTGAGGAGGAAAATGGAAAATGAGGAATCTGATGATGATGATGATGGGAGCCAGTCTTCTTTGCAATTTCCACCTTCTCCTCTGCCATCAGATTATTATGATGAATTTGGAAGGGTGACTGCTTTGCAATTTCCACCATCTCCTATGCCATCAGATTATTATGATGAGCTTGGAAGGGTGTCTCCTCTACAATTTCCATCTTCTCCTCCACAATCTTCATCACCACTGCTGCCTGACCCAATATTCCATGTTCCATCATTGCCACCATCACCCATGCAATCTCCTTTACCGCTGCTGCCTGCTTCATTCCCGAATCCCCCAATGTTGCCACCTTTGCCTCCACCTATGCCTGCACCTCTACCTCCACATCGACCTGCAAGGCATTACCACTTGGTCATGCACCTTATCAAAAGCCAATTTCCAGACATTCACTTGGGCCCATGAATGTAGAGTGTCCACACTGCCATGCCTTGCATTTTGACTGTGAAAACCTGTCCAAGTCTACCAGACCTGTGCCAAAGTTTGGAAGTTGCTGCTTGCAGGGACAAATTTTTCTGCCATTTTTTTGACCTGCTCCTGCCACATTGCGGGTTTTGTTGTGTGGCAAAAGTCCTCTTTCCAAAGAATTCAAAACAAACATCAGACAGTACAATGCAGCATTTGCATTCACATCTTTGGGTGTCAAGGTGGACCATTCTGTTACAGGCACATCAGGGGTATACAGCTTTCATATTCATGGTGATCTTCATCATCTTTCTGGAGCACTTCTGCCACCTCCTGGATGGCCTGCAGCCTATGCACAGCTCTATATTCATGATCCTATTGCACAGCTTGATATTCATGAGCAGCAAAACAACAATCTCAACTCAGTTATCATGACAGAGCTGCAGGCCATGCTAAATAATACCCATCCTTATGTGCCATTATTCAAGCAGGCATTTCAGATCATGAGGGAAAAGCCTCCAGAAGAGCAGGACAATGTCTCCATATGGTTGCGATCAGATAGAACCCAAGATTTATGTTGCTATAATCTCCCTGCAGCCACTGATGAAGTGGCAGCCATTATTCCAGGTGATGGCTCTGAGAAATGGTCTAATCACAGAGATATTGTTCTCAGGCTGAGAGGGGGAGGGCTTAGGCATATCAGCCAGTTCCATCCATCCTATTCAACTCTGCACTATGTCTTGCTCTTTCCTCATGGTGAAGATGGATGGCACCCAGATATACCTGCACACCAAGGTGCATATGGAGCCAGAAGAGTTCCCAATGTCAATCAGAGATGCTACCATGCTTATCAGTTGCACCCAAGGCCAGGAGAGCAGCCACCATTGTTGTGGGGAGGAAATCTTTTGCAGCAGTATGTTGTAGATGCTTGGGCATCTATTGAACAGAATATGTTGAACTGGGTCCACCATCACCAGAAGGAGCTTAGGGCTGATGTGCATGCTGGATTGAGGGATGCTGCCATGGGTGACCAGGATAAAAATATCAATCTAGAGGATCATGGGAGTCACATCATTTTTCCATCAACCCACATAGGTAGTGAAAGGCATATAAATCAGCTTTTCTAGGATTCCATGTCCATTTGTCACTTTTTTGGCAAGCCAGATCTCTTTCTCACCATGACTGCCAATTCACAGTGGCCAGAAATCCAGGAAGCTCTGTTGCAGGAGGAATCACCCAATCCATGTTTTACCACACAAGGGAAAAAGCAGGAAGCCTATGACAGGCCAGACATTGTTGCACATGTTTTTGAACAGAAAAAGAAAGCATTGCTCAAGGATATCAAGGATGGTGTTTTGGGTAAAGTGGTGGCACACATCCATACCATCGAGTTTGAAAAGAGAGGCCTGCCACATATGCACCTCCTTATATTTCTTGATCCAGCTGACAAAATCCGTGATGCCCATGATGTTAATTCCATTGTGTCTGCTCAAATTCCTGACCCTGTCACACAGCCAATGCTCTATCACACTATAACTACCTGCATGCTTCATGGTCCTTGTGGTCATGACAAACCCAAGGCTTCATGCATGGTTGACAATAAGTGCAGCAAGAGGTATCCCAAGGAGTTCAGAGAACAAACTTCCTTTACTGCAAACAATTATCCTGATTATGCCAGATCCAACAATGGTAGAACAGCGAGGAAGTGTAATTATGTCTATGATAACAGACATGTCATCCCACACAATCCTTATTTGGCTGCAAAGTAAGGAACATCTATCTGACATCATGTTTATTGGTTAACAATTTGGTTCATTTGTCAGATACAACTGTCACATCAATGTTGAGATCTGTTCTTCAGTCGAGGCTGTCAAGTACATCCACAAGTACATATACAAAGGCCATGACAGAACCATGATTGAGATTTTTGATCAAGACAGAGATGAGGTCAAGGAGTATCTGGATGCATGTTATATTGGATCTGTGGAAAGCTGCTGGCATATAAATGAATTTGGAATGCACGCAGAGTCTCCTCATGTTTATCGTCTGCCTGTCCATCTGGAGGATCAGCAAATGGTTTACTTCAATGCAGACGACAACATCAATGAGGTTTTGGAAAGGCCTGCTGCCAAGACCACACGTCTCACTGCTTGATTTGAAGCCAACAGAAGATATGAAGCAGCACATACTGTCACCTACCAGAACTTTCCTCAAGCATGGGTCTACAATGGAACCAAGAAGCAGTGGAACCCAAGGAAGCAGCGTGACCCTGCTATTGGCAGAATGTACTTTGCTTCTCCTGCTCAGGGGGAAAGATTCTACCTCAGGCTGCTCCTTACTGTTGTCACAGGGGCAACATCATTCCAGCACTTGTGCACTGTCAATGGTGTCATCCATAATACATTCAAGCAGGCCTGTGTTGCATTGGGTCTTTTGCAGGATGACTAGGAATGGGTCCAGTGTCTTACAGAGGCAGCCCAGATGCAGCCCAGTTCATCTCTCAGATTGCTCTTTGCCACCATTCTTCTTCATTGCAATCCAACATCTCCTGACATTCTGTGGAACCAGTTCAAACATCACATTTGTGATGACCTCAGAGTCAAGCTTCTTTCAATCTATCCAGATACAGATTTTACAGATGATCAAGTGTACATGTATGGCTTGCATCTCATCAGTCAGATCCTTATTAGATCAGGCAAACAACCTTCTGATTATCCAGAGATGCCCGCCATTGAAGGAAACTGGCACATTGATGTTTCTGCCAATAGGCTTTTGCAGGAACAAAGGGATTACAATGTTGAAGAGTTGACCATCACTGTTGCTCACAATCTCCAGCTTTTCAATCACAGGCAGAGACAGGTTTTTGATGCTGCAATGGATTCTGTGAACAATAACAAGGGAGAGCTCATGTTCTTGCATAGTGCTGGAGGTTGTGAAAAGACCTTTGTCTGCAACACCATCGCAGCTGCTGTTCATGCTCAAGGAAAAATTGCTCTCTGTGTTGCATCATCTGGAATCGCTGCATTGCTTCTAGAAGGGGGTCACACAGCACATTCCATGTTTAAAATCCCAATCGAAATTGATGAGGCCTCCACTTGCAGGATACTTCAAGGTTCAGATTTGCACCAGGTCCTTGATCAAACTTCCATCATCATCTGGGATGAAGTTCCTATGCAGCACAAATATGCCACAGATGCAGTAGACCACACTTTGCGTGATCTCAAGAAAAAGAATGTTCCATTTGGTGGAATCACTGTTTTGTTTGGAGGTAACTTTAGACAGACCCTACCTGTCTTTCCTAGGGGCACTAGAGAACAGATCATAGCTTCATCCATCAAAAGGAGCACTCTCTGGCAATGCTGATGATACTCAACCCGGAAACCCAAACAAAACCTACTAAATGGCTTCGGATGGTATAACATGAGTCAGAAGAAGGGTGCGAGTTGGTACTAAATATCACTGCTGATTTCCAAACATTGTGAAGAAGTTCAAAATAGTTCAAAATAGGTTCAAAGATGTGCAAAATAGTTCAAATAAGTTCGAAGATGTGCGAAGTAGTTCGAGGTGGTTCAAGGTATATCGAGGAATGAGTTTAGCAAATGTGAAGTATTTTTTGAATAGCGATAGATGATAGGCGATAAGTCGAGAGAGTAATACGAAAGTGCGAAGAAGTTCACAATATTTCGCAGAACATAGAGGTACAATGCAAGCTAAGACTCAAGAGAACGGCTCTTAAATCTGATGATGAGTGAGAGGGTAACTTATGCTCTGTTCCCCATTGGTTGGCTTCTGTTCTAAGTAGCTAATACAGGTATATATACAAGTTGAAAAGATAGTACTAAAAAGGGAAATAAAACCTGTGTAAAACATGAGGCAATATATCAAACAATGAGGACTTGTAGATCATGAAACAAATGAAAAATGGTAAATAATGAAACATATAGTGTTCCCATATAGTAAAAGCTCTTATCACTCTGCTTTAATATATCATTGAAGCATAAAAACCACACTTATCGTGTCCTAAGTCTCTCATCGTCTCCCCTTGTGTCCGGTAGTGTGTAATATGCGGCAAAAGGTGTATTTCGGATGTGCAGTGTACATTGAAAGTGTTTTAACACAGCTATACAGTGGCCGATGTCATTCGAAGTGTTGCAAAATGTCACGAATTGGTTCAAAATAGTTTGAAATTGTCCAAAATAGTGTGAAATAATTTGAAAATGTTGGAAGTCGATTTTGTGGTGTTTGTAGTGATTCGGAGCATCTGATGTAATGTGTCGATATGAGTGGGAATGCTTTTCCAGACTATAAAGCATGCAGTGGACCTATCAATGCATTACTGTCTACCATTTGACCAAGAATATGTGATCTGACAGAACTCCAGAGAACACTGCACATGCTGCCTAGCTCTTGCACATTGGTACAGGCACCACAGTGGATGCTGCAGACACTATACAGATTCCACAGAACATGCTCTGCCATGGAAATACCATGGATGACCTTATCAACTCTACATATCCAGGCATAGAGCAGGGGAAGAAGCCAGATCAATACTATCTGGATAGGACCATTCTCTCCTGCACAAATGACAACATTGATGTCATCAACTCTCTTCTCCTTAGCAGATTTCCTGGACCAAAGCATGTCTTCAACAGTGCTGATACAGTCTCATTCAGAGAGCAGGAGCTAAACAACTACCAGCCATATCCTGCAGAGTATCTAAACTGTATCAAAGCAAGTGGCCTTCCTCTCTCCAGGCTGGCACTTAAGATAGGCTGTCCTCTCATGCTTCTATGCAATCTGGATGTCACCATGGGTCTTTGCAATGGAACTCGACTTATCTTCCTTGAAGCCAGACCATGTGTATTAAAGTGCAGGATCATTAGTGGAGATGCACAGTTTGCAGGAAATATTGTTTTCATTCCTTGGATCACATTGGAACCTTCAGCAGAGACCTTGCCATTACCACTCCATCAACATCAATTTCCAGTTCACTTGGAATTTGCCTATGACTATCAACAAGTCACAAGGCCAATCAGTATCCCATGTTGGCTTGGACTTGCAGACACCAGTGTTCTCACATGGGCAGCTATATGTTGCACTGTCAAGGTGTACATCTGGAGAAAGGATCAAGGTGCTGTTGAATGAAAACAATGGAAATAACAGAACTGCCAATGTGGTATACAAGGAAGTGTTGAATGGAGTTGTTTAGCAAAGGTGAGTAACTTGAAAGGTTATTTACAGGAATTGGAAACCAATATAGATATCAAGATAGACTTGAATTTAGAATTAGAATTAGAATTAGAATTAGATTTGGATTGTACTTGGATTGAATCAAATGGTTGAAAAATTTATTGTGAGAAGACTTTAGGGCAGGTTACTAAACCTTGGGTGTGTATTCAATAACAAGTTAATAAAAGTTTGTAATAATGTCAATAACAGATCAATAAAAGTTTGTAACAATGTCAATAACAAGTCAATACAAGTTGGTAATGATGTCAATAACAAGTCAATACAAGTTTGTAATGATGTCAATAACAAGTTTGTAGTGAAGTCAATATAACAAGTCAATACAAGTTTGTAATGATGTCAATAACAAGTCAATAACAAGTGAATACAAATTTGGAATTAAAGTCAATAACAAGTCAATAAAAGTTTGTAATGATGTTAGTAACAAGTTTGTAATAAAGTTGATATAACATGTCAATACAAGTTTGTAATAATGTCAATAACACCTTAATACAAGTCGATATCAAATCAATCAAGAAGATTGAAAGAATCTCTCTTTGAAGACGAGGAAGAAATGAAAGCAGGGCGAGTTCAGTTCAAAATGGATATGGTTTTGTATAAAAAGAGTGTCTGGAGTAGCTGAAAGCAAAGGAGTGTAATCTATTACATATGCCTTGACCATTTCGGTTGTTGAGTAACTGTAGTGGGATTAAGCATTGTGTTATGTATATGCGAGCTGGCCCATGCCAGTGTCAGGCTGAGCAAGCAAAGCGAGCAAATGCCATGACAAAGGCATGGATTATAAGGTGATATTGGTGATGTCTGCAGTGATTTTGAAGGTCATATGTATCCCTTATGCAATTGTTTATTTAGAAAAGCATCAGCTTCTTTTGTTCCATTGGAGATGGTAAGGGGAAAGGAAGGTGCCCCAGGCATCTGGGCAATTTTCTGCATTCATTGATGATACTCAACCTGGAAACCTAGCAAAAACCTGTTAAAAGGCTTATGCAGTATAACTCAGGCTAGAGGAAGGATGTGAGTCAGTACTAAATATCACCGCTAGTACCAGAACGTTGTTTTTAGTAATGCAAAATGGCAAATGATGTGATGAATGGTCTTTTAAAAGCATACGAAGATGTTTGAAATAGTTTGAAATTGGTTCGAAGACATGTGAAGTAGTTTGAAATAGGTTTGAATGGGTTCGAAGTTGTTCAGGTGAGTTCAAAAAGGTTTGAAGGTGTTCAACTGGTGTCGAAATATATTCAACAAATGAATATAGCGATTAGGAAGTGGGTTTCGAGTGGCGATAGGTGATGACAAGTTGAGAACAAATACAAAAGTTCGAGGAAGTTCGCGATATTTTGCAGAACTTCAGAGATACGACGTGAGGTAAGACTCAAGAGAACTGCTCTTAAATCTGACTATAGTGGAGAGGGTAACTGATTCTCCATTTTTTTAAGTAACTAGTACAAGTTTATATACATTTTTGAAGAGGTAGTACTAAAAAGGGAACTAAAACCTGTGTAAAACATGAGGTGATATATCAAACAATGAGGACTTTGTAGGTCATAAAATAAATGAGAAATAATAGATAATTGAAACACATGTGTCCCCATATGGTAAAAGTACTTATCTTTTGCTTCAATATATCATCAAAACATAAAAAATGCTATTATCACATCCTAAGTCTCTTGTAATCTCTCCTCGTGCCCAGTAGTGCTTGATATGCAATGGAATAACCTGTTCCAGTGGTACAGCATGTATTGAAAGTGTTTCAAGACAGCTATACAGTGGCCGATATTGTTCGAAATACTACGAAGTTGTTCAAAGTGTCACAAAATCTTTTGAAGTCATTTGAAGTCGTTCAAAGTAGTGCGAAATAAGTCAAAAAGAATTTGAAGTCAATTTCGTAATGTTCATACCAGTTCAGAGGGTCTGTCATAGTGTGTCAATACAATTGGAAACTTTCTTCAGACCTTAGAGTGCGCAGTGGACCTATCATCATCCCATATTTCTTTATATTTTATTTCACTCTATTCTGCCTTTTCTATAAATTTCTATCATTTTATTCCTATTTTATGATTATGTTTCGGTTTTTTCCATGTTGGTACATGTTGACAGTTCTATTCTTAGAGGCAGGACCCCTTCTAAATGTTTACCCATCAAGGTGACATCATCCCATAGCTTGATCTGCCTATTTCCACCTTTTTGCTATTTTTACCTTACTATTTGATTTTCAGCTCTATCACATATACTGGGCATTGACATATGAGTCCTTAGAGTTTTCTCTTTGGATTCCCCTCTGTTAGGTGTGCTTGAAGTGTTTGTATTATGTAGTGTAATGTTAACTTTGGATTGTCCTCTGTTAGCTCACTATTAAGTGAGGCTTTGAGGTTGCCCTTACAGAGATAATGGATAGACTTTCGACTTCTTCAGCACAAATCCTGGCTTCATCTCAATAGCATGATCCCATGGGTTTCACACTGGCATACACTCAGACTCTTTCTTCTGAAAGACCAACAAATACTCATGATATGCTTTTGGTACCTGCTCGTCCACTGGGTTCTCCACCGTCGCAGTGGTTTTGTGCCATGACTGTTCTCCATGAATTTCTCTAAAGGTTTGCTTCTGTTCTTCCTTGTTAATCATGATTGAAACTTCCCCATTTGGCATTTCTTCATCCTCCACTTCCTCCATCATAACAGAATACTTCCTCAGACATTCTTTCTCTTTTCTTTTCTTCTTCTCCTTCTTTACTTTTTTTGCCTTCCTTCCATACACATTACATTCTTTAGGACAATGCCATGTGTATTTTTCTATCAATTTCTGGATTATGGTTACATAACAATGGACATCCAATTATGAGATTGGTTTTCCCAAAATTGCACACTTCAAATACAGCTCATTCCTAATGATCCTGATACTTTGGTATCATAGTCACCTCCTCCTTAATAGTTCTTCCATAATTAATCATTCCATCAATACTATAGGTTGCAACAGTTTGCGCATGCTAATACTGTTTCCAGTAATTAAGGATTGATTAATGAATAATCTGGCAGCACCACTATCGAGCAATGCCTCAACATCAATCGCTGCATATGTGTCCACTGTCTTCAATCCTACAGTCAAGGTGATTTCAGGTTCTATTTGCACAGAGCAAATAAATAATTTGGGGGTTTTCAGAAATAATCCTCAGCAATTTTCTTTATCATGTGATTGACGATGGTTGTACTGCTCCTCAATTTCATTTTCTGGTTTACTTTGGGTTTTCTCATATCCTAATACATTATAATGATTCCGGGTCACCAATGGAAAAACCTTCACTGGCATTCTTCCACAAAATTCTTCTGCTTGTCTTCCTCCAACTTCACTTCCTCAATTGTAGCTTCTCTAATCTTCCTCTTCTGTCTACAATTCCTAGCAATATGTCCTAGTTGCCCATGGTTAAAACATTTATATGGGGCTCATCTCCCTGTTTGATCAATGTCCATTGCATCTGATAATGCTGCTGACTCTGTAACTATAGGTGTCACTGCCATGGCCAGTGGATGTCCCATTATAGTTTGTACCTGAGGCACCCTTCCTTTCTCAAACTTTCCTCCTGATGACTTTCCAAATTTCACATTTCTGTACATCAACTTTGACTCCACCTGTTCCTGCTGATATTGCCAATCAAGGAATTGCCCAATTGTACCACTCATCCAACCTCTGTGGCATAGAAGTTAGTCAGTAGATAGACTTGAATAAAGAGAAATTTAATTTTGCTTTCAAAACTTCTACCAATGCTGCTTCTCCCATATCCATCTGTGAAGCTTCTGCTTTGAACTGCAAAATAAATTCATCCACCATTAGAGAACCTTGGTGCATGGTTTTTGATCTAGTGTTAGCTGTCGCCTTTGGATTAGGGTCTTCAAACTGTGCCTCCAGTCTCTCCAGAAACCCCTTGAAGGTTGCAAATGGTTTATACCCCACAGCAATTTGATTAATAGCCCCATTTCTCCAGAACTGTGCTTTCCCCCCCTGAATGTATGAGAGAGCAAGCATGATCCTAGACACAATTGTATGAAACTCTGGCTTTTCAGATTTTTCCACTGCCTGCACATCTTCCCAAGACATCCAGTTCACCATCTCCTCCATCTTATCATCTTTATCTTCTATCATCTCTGGTTTTATTTCTGCTTGTCTGGGCTGCAATGCTGCCAATACTGACACTAATTGTGACATTTGCAATGTATGTGCATCAATTTTCGCTTCTAGTGCTGGCATGGGAACAGGGTTATGACCAGGATTTAAAGTTGAGGGTTCAGACATAATGATGTTAAGCTGTGATGAGTCACTTCTTCAACAAATCCAAAAGTTGGTTTTTGAGACCTCTCCACATGTCTATGAGTCACGTGATTCAGTAACTCAGGTACCAAACTTGGCAAAACCTGTGACTCAGTAAATCATCAACCATTTGGTCCGTGAAGCACTTTGGATCAATATTCCTTCTGACAGTGCCCAATCTTGGGGATAGTACTAAATTTGGCTTGTAACTAAAATAATCATCTGAATGAACATGGATGATCTTGAAGAGCAACAGAAATCTCAACTAAACCAGATCTGAGCAGTTGTCTCATTGCAGCTGTCCTAATAATGAGCACTGCCTCTTGATCACTGGTGGTTGCAATATAAGGTGAGGCCTAGCATTGGCTTACACAAGAAAAGGTACATTATGTATATACAAGTATTTCTGGCTCATGCTGAAAGGATGAGTAATCAGATGTGGTGCAGTGAAACAATGACATATGCACAAGTAAGAGAAGGTGCACTGATTGGGAAGTTGTCTTCTTCTGTTAGGGTGACACCCACTATCTGCTAGCTGGACTGTGCAGGTTCTCCCTACAAGAAGGGGGCAGGATCTGTGTGCATGATGGGGGAATTGATGGTTTTGATGGATATGATTATTATTAGATGAGTTGGTTGAGAAAGGTGTTTTGCACTACAAGTGTGGATGGAATACCTAAGAGAACACAAGTGGGGTCCCCTAGGTGTATATTTACAGTTTATATACTATGTTACACATATTGTACATGTTGTCACCAATGCGCTCATACATGCATGTACATATTTGATGTGTGCAAAATAAAATTCTTATGCTAACAAAGTGTAGCATCCTTCAGTGGAGGTGTAAGGGGAAGGGAAGGCATCCCAGGCATCTGGGCGATTTTCTGCATTCATCCCATATTTTTTTATATTTTATTTCACCCTATTCTGCCTTTTCTATGATTTTCTATGATTTTATTCCTATTTTATGATTATTTTTTGGCTTTTCCCTTGTTGGTACATGTTGACAGTTCTATTCTTAGAGGCAGGACCCCTTCCAGACATTTACCCATCAAGGTGATCATTCCACAGCTTGATCTGCCCATTTCTGCTTTTTTGCTATTTTTAGCCTACTATTTGATTTTTGGGTCTATCACATATACTGGGCATTGACAGATGGGTCTGTAGAGTTTTCTCTTTGGATTCCCCTCTGTTATGTGCACCTGAAGTGTCTGTATTATGTAGTATAATATTAACTTTGGATTCCCTCTGTTAGCTCATTATTAAGTGAGGCTTGAGGTTGCCCTTACAGTAGAAAACTCTCTTCCTAGGCCTGGAATCAAAGTGCACTGTGGATCCAACACCTCCTACACATACAGGATTCACCCTGGTAATAGGTCCATTGCGCACTTTAAGGTCTGGAGAATGAATGCTTCCAATCGTATCGAGACATTACAACAGATGCTCAGAATCACTACAAATGCCATGAAATTGACTTTGCACCCTTTTTGAACAACTTCGCATGATTTTGAACAAATTTGAACCATTTTGAACCATTTCGCGACATTTTGAATGCTTTCAAAAAACTTCACACCACTTCGAATGATGTCAGCCACCATATAGCTGTCCCAAAACCCTTTCGATATGCACTGTACAACTGGAGTGAGCCATTTCGTCACATATCGAGCACCACCAGACACAAAGAGAGATGACAAAAGATCTAGAAACCAATAAGTGTGGTTTTATGTTTCAATAATATATTAAAGCAATAGAACAAGAACTTCTACTATACTGGAACAATATACATTTCATTTATTATCGTTTTTCATTTGTTTTATGTTTTACAATAACTTTATTTGCTGTGCATACTGCCTTGTGTTTTCCACATGTTATTGTTTTCTTTTTAGTACTATTCCTTCAAATTGTATATAGACTTCTATTAGTTACTTAGAACAATAGAAAAAAAAGGGAACATAGAAGAAGTCACCCTCTCCATTATCATTCGATTTAAAAGCCATTCTCTTGAGTCTTATCTTTGCATCATATCTCAAAGTTCTGTGAAATATTGTGGACTTCTTCAAACTTTCGTATTCGCTCCTTGACTTATCACCTATCGCCTATTGTCTCTCAAAAATACATCTAATTTGCTATATCCATTCTTCAATATACTTCAACACCAGTCTGACTCTTTCAAAACTCCTCGAACTACTTCAAACCTCTTCAAACCTCTCTGAACGTCTTTCAAACATCTTTGAACCCATTTCAAACCTTTTTCAAACATCTTCGTATGCCTTTAAAGACTATTTGCAACACTCCTTGTCATTCCACATCTCTCACTACAACCTTTGGGTATCAGCGGTGATATTTAGTGCCAACTCGCACCCTTTCTCTAGCCTGTGTTATACTTCCTAAGCCTTTTAACAGGTTTTTGTTAGGTTTCCAGGTCAAGTATTATCACTAGATGCAGTTGACACCCTTGCCTTAAGTGCGCACCTATCCCCGCTTGATGCACCACCATGTGCCATGGATGCCCAAAAATGCATTGAAGCACTCGAAGGCGCCATTATCGGATTGCATGCACAAATTGAATCGCTCAAATTATGTATTGAAAGCTTTGTTAATACCCTACAGGTTAGTTCCTCACCTAATATTCCATTTATTCCAACCCCAACCGCTCCCAGCATTGATGATCTACCTAATACCACTGGCACACAGATTAAACCATCCCCCCCTGCCAGCTTTAATGGTGCATGCTCTCAGGGATGTTCTTTCCTCAACTCCTGTGAGTTCTACATCAGTCTTTGTCCTAATCAGTTCCTAGATGATGATAATACTCAACCTGGAAATCCAAGCCAAATTAGAAAGGTCTCGGATGGTATAACACAAGGATGTGAGGTGGTACTAAACATCACTGCTGTTACCCAAGGATGGGAAAACTAAGTTTGAGGAGTTTGAATGATATTGAATAAAGTTCAACGGTGCACAAAGGTTTGTGAAGTGCTCCAAAAAAAGTTCGAGGACATTAGAGGGGTTTGTAAGGAAGGGGGAAGTTTATTGAGGAATAACTGTGGAGAATTTGGAAGTTTTCAAGAGATGACAGATGATAGGCAATAGTTTTGAGAGGCTAGTACAAAAGTTCAAAGAAGTTCATGACAATTCACAGAACTTAGAGTTATGATGTGAGGCTTGGACTCAAGAGAATGGCTTTTAAATCAGATGATGAATGTGAGAGGATGACTTCTTCTCTGTTGTTCTCAGTAACTAGTACAAGTCTATATACATTTTGAAGGGATGGTCCTTAAAAGGACATAAAACATGTGGAGAACATAAGGCAATATATGCAGCAATAAAGAACTTTGCAAATCATAAAACAAACAAGAAATAATGATAAGTAAAATGTATAGAGTCGCAATGTATCAAAAGTACTTGTCCTATTGTTCCAATATATCATTGAAATACCAAAGTGCCACAATCATGTCCAAAAGCCCTTTGTTGTATCTCCTCATGTCCAGTGGTGCTCAATATGTGATGCACTAACTCGTGCAGGGTTTGCTGCATGTCTGAAAGGTGGTGTGATAGGCATATGTCTGCCAAAGTTGTTCAAACTCACTTGAAGTGTTGGAAAGTAGTTCAAAGTTGTTCAAAGTAGTTCAAAATTGTTCAAAATTGTTCAAAATAGTTTTGGAGTGGTTTCATAGGGTTCATAGGGGTTGTGAGTGTGTGTTGTGATGTGTCAATGCATTTGGAAGTCTGCACAGACCTTAGAGTGTAAAGTGGACCTATCAACAACAATGCAAAAATTTATTGGGCCTTCACATACATGAAGTCTGGACATGCCTACCTCCACATCAACCACATTTTGTGCAAGGCCCAGAAACTCAGTTCCCTCCCTTGCTCCTCTTGGAGTGACTTTAGGGAGGAGTTTGTACAACATTTCTGCCCTCTCCATAAACACCAATGAGCTGCAATGCACCTCGAGTCATCCTTATATTACCAAGCACACCCATCTGTTGATGACCATATCGATGAGTTTAGGGATTTAGTGGACATGGCAGGATATGGGAGCGGGCTACCAGTGGTGGTTAAATTTTGTCATGGTCTTAATCAAGAGGTTCAGGATCAGATTGTACAGATGTTGAAGGGGCACCCAGCTGATGACAATATTGACACTTGGGTATGAAGCTGCTTCTCTCTGCAATGAGAACCAACTCATGAATGTGGCTTTTAACACTACACTCTATGCCACTACTACCACACATGCCCCCAATCCCTGTCTGCCCCTACTGCCCACCAGTAACTGCTTCGATGCCCTGCTGGTCGACCCACTAGAGGAAGACCTTCACTCCACGACCGATCTCCCCCCCAAATTCCTCAGCTCAATGGAAGTCACACCCGCTCCACTTACACCTGTTCCTCCTCTTCTTAGATTAAAATCTTGGGAGCACAAGCTACCATGCAAGTACATTGTGGCATCCACCCCCTCCCATCCATTACTAGAATTGAAGATTGAGCTGCAGACTATGGATATGGGGCAGTATTCAGTGTCTCTGCTCTCCTGGACTCAAGTGCCACATGCCTTTTTATTGATCCACACCTGGTTCAACAAAAACAACTCAATACCCGCTCACTATCCTGACTCATACCTGTCTACAATGTGGACAGTTCGCCAAATGAAGCTGAGGTGATTCAGTAGGTTGTCGACCTAGTCCTCTGATACAAAGACCATAGTGAATGGGCTCTCTATGCTGTGACCCCACTGAAGAAGCAGGAGGAAATTTTTGGCTACCCATGGCTTCATTGATAGGTCCACTACATGCTTTAAGGTCTGGAGAACATTCTCACTTGCATCAAGACACCACGACACACACTCCGAATCACTATGAATGCCACAAAATCAACTTCGAACCATTTTTGCACTATTTTGCACTATTTTGGATGACTTTGAACCACTTCGAGCGACTTCAGACAATTTCGCGACACTTCGAAACAACTTTGCAGCATTTAGAATGACTTCAGCCATCGTATAGATGTCTTGAAACACTTTTGATACATGCAGCACATTCGGAACAAGCCAATTCTTTGCATATCGAGCACTACTAGACACAAGGAGAGACTACAAGAGAGTTAGAATGAGATAAGTGCATTTTTGTGTTTCATTGATATATTAAAGCAATAGAACAAGAACTATTACCATACTGGGACAATGTACATTTTACTTATTATCATTTTTCATTTGTTTTGTGTTTTACAATACCTTTATTGCTGTGTATATTGCCTCATGTTTTACAATTGTTCTTATTTCCTTTTTAGTACTATCTCTTCATTTTGTATATAGACTTGTGTTAGATACTTAGAATAGCAGAATAGTAACAGGGAACAGCACAAGTTACCCTCACACGTAATGTCTGACTTAAGAGCCATTCTCTTGAGTCTTAGTTCATGTCGTATCTCTAGTTCTGCAAAACATCGTGAACTTCTTCGAAACTATCATATTCGCTTCTCATTTTATTGCCCATCGCCTATCGCCATTCAACAGACACTTCACATTCATTAAACTTGTTTCTCAATATACCTCGAACCTCTTCAAACTTCTTCAAACTATTTTGCACGTCTTCAAATCGACTTCAAATTATTTTGCACATTTTCAAACCTATTTTGAACTATTTTGAACAACTTTGTATGCTCTTACAAACTATTTGCAACACAATTTGTCCTTTTGCATCACTAAACATTACGTATTGGTCTCAGCGGTGATATTTAGTACCACCTCGCACCCTTCCTCTGACTCATGTTATACCATCTGAAGCCATTTAGTAGGTTTTGTTTGGGTTTCCAGGTTGAGTATCATCATCGTGACCACAATCCTGAGGTCGACTGGGTGACAGGTGAAGTCATGATGAGTTGTTGGCCCTCTCATTGTCATACTGGCTTTATTGAAGGCAGACAGGAACATCAAGGGCAAAAGATACTCTTACAATGCACTCAAAAGTGTCATGCTGGTCCAATGCCTATGGCCGATGTGGACTTGGAAGACATTCCAGATCTTGCACCTGATTCTGACAATAATGAAGAGGAGGTGGAAGTCATTGAGGAAGGTGACCAAATTTTCTACACTGGTATTAACCCTTCGCTTGAGGTGCATGCAATATCAAATGTCTTCCAGTGCCCGGCCTTCCACAAGAACAGTGCACCCAAATCCTTCACTGACTCCATACTTCCTCACCTGCATGACTTTGAGGATGTTTTCTCCAAGGAATCCTTTGACTCACTTCCTAACCGTAAGCTGTAGGATCATGCAATTAATCTCATGCTGGATGCCATGCCCTCCTCCTGCAAGTTCTATCCTCTCTCTCCTGAAGAACAATGTCAACTTCACAAGTTCATCAATGAACACTTGGCTTATGGTCATATCCACCCTTCAAAGTCACTTATGGCCTCGCCCTTCTTCTTTGTCAAAAGCAGGATGGGTCCCTTTGACCAGTTCAAGACTATTGATGCCTCAACAACATCACAGTCAAGAATCATTATCCACTACCCCTCATATCTGAACTTGTCAACCAACTCCATGGAGCACATTACTTCACCAAGCTCAATGTCCATTGGGGTTACAACAATGTGCAGATAAAGGAAGGGGATGAGTGGAAGGCAGCTTTTTGCATGAACTGTGGTCTTTTTGAACTGCTTGTCATGTTCTTTGGTCTCACTAACAGTCCTGCCACCTTTCAGACCATGATGAATGACATCTTCCACAATCTAATATTGGAAGGTGTTGTCTGTGTCTACCTCAATAACATTCTCATCTTCACTCAAGACCTTGATGAACATCATCAAATCACATGCCTGATGGTAGAGCAACTTCAGTGGCACAAACTCTACCTTTGTCATGACATGTGCAAGTTTGAGAAAATGCAAATCGAGTACTTGGGCTTGATTATCTTGAATGGACAGGTGGAGATGGACCCAGTCAAGGTTGCTGGCATTACAACCTGGGCCACACCCACGAACAAGAAAGAGGTGCAGTTTTTTCTGGGCTTCATCAATTTCTATTGGGGCTTTATTAAAGATTTCTCACACCATGCACACCTGTTATTTGACCTCACTGGCAAGGAGGCATGGAGGTGGGAAAATTGACAGCAGGAGGTGTTTGAGAAGCTCAAAGAGATGGTAACTTCCACTCCCATCTTACCTTTGCTGACAACTTGTGTCCCTTCCATGAAGAAGCTGACAGTTCAGACTTTGTGACAGGCGCAGTGTTGTCCCAACAGTCTCCCAAGGATCAGAAGTGGCACCTTATTGCCTTCTACTCAAAGAGTCTCAGTGCTGTGGAATGCAATTACAAGATCCACAACAACAAGATGCTGGCAATAATGTGGGCATTGGAGGAGTGGTGATATTTCCTGGAGGGTGCTCAACACAAGGTCGAGATCTGGATGAACCCCACAAAATCAATTTTGACCCAATTTCAAATAACTTCGAATGCTTTTGAATGACTTCAAACAATTTTGAACAACTTTGAATGATTTTGAATAACTTTGAATGACTTCACAACATTTTGGACAGCTTTGAATAACTTTGCAGCACTTTGAACCACATCGGCTGCCATATGGCTATCCCAACACCCTTTTGATATACACAGCACATCTGGCATGAGCCATTGCATCACATATCGAGCACTATTGGTGATAATACTCGATCTGGAAACCTAACAAAAACCTGTTAAAAGGCTTAGGAAGTATAACACAGGCTAGAGGAAGGGTGCGAGTTGGTACTAAATATCACCGCTAATATCCAAACATTGTTTTCAGTAAAGTGAAATGATAAGGGATGGTGCAAATAGTCTGTGAGAGTGTATGAAGTTGTTCGAATGAGGTTCAAAATAGGTTCGAAGATGTGTGAAATAGTTCGAAGAAAGTTTGGAGAGGTTTGAAGAGGTTTGAAGTAATTTCGAGGAAGTTCAGAGGTGTTGGACTGGTGGCGAGATATGTCGAGAAACAAATATAGCAAATAAAAAGTGGGTTTTGAGTGGCAAGAGGTGATAGACGACCAGTTGAGAGTGAATATGAAAGTTCAAAGTTCGCGATATTTCACAGAACTTAGAGATATGATGGGAGGCTAAGACTCAAAAGAACTGCTCTTAGATCAGACGATGAAGGAGAGGGTCACCTCTTCTCTGTTGTTCTAAGTAACTAGTACAAGTCTATATACATTTTGAAGAGGTAAGTACTAAAAAGAAAATATAACAAGTATAGAACACAAGGCAGTATGCACAGCAATAAAGGTATTGTAAAACATAAAAACAAATGAGAAATGATGATAAATGAAATGTACAGTGTCGCCATATAGTAAGAGTACTCCTCTTGTTGTTTCAATAGATCATTGAAACCCCAAAACCACCATTATTGTATTCTAATTCTTTTATCATCTCTTCTTGTGTCTGGTAGTGTTCGATATGCAATGCAGTGGCTCATGCCGGATGTTTTGTGTGTGTCAAAAGGGTTTTAGAATATCTCTATGGCAGCCAATGTCATTTTAAGTAGTGCAAAGTTGTTCAAAAGCATTCAAAGTGTCACGAAATCATTCAAAGCTATTTGAAATTGTGCAACGTTGTTCGAAAAGTGTTCAAAAGCGATTTCATGGCATTTGTAGTGGTTTGAAGTGTTTGTCATAATGTGTCAATATGATTGGAAATCTTCTCCAGACCTTAGAGCATGCAGTGGACCTATCACTGGACATGAGGAGACATGACAAAAGACTTTTAGGACTTGAGTGCAGCATTTTGGTGTTTCAATGATGTATTGAAACATTAGGACAATTACTTTTACTATACTGCGACACTGTACATTTCATTTATTATCATTTCTCATCTGTTTTATGATTTACAAAGTCCTTTATTGCTGTGCACATGGCCTCATGTTCTACACATGTTATATTTCCTTTTTAAGTACTATCTCCTATAAATGTATATAGACTTGTACTAGTTACTTAGAACAGGGAAAGAAGAAGTTGCCCTCTCCTATTATTGTCTGATTTAAGAGCTATCCTCTTGAGTCCAAGTCTCGCATTGTATTTCTAAGTTCTGTGAAGTATCATGAACCACTTCAAACAGTCGTACTAGCCTCTCGACTTATCGCTTATTGCCTATCATCACTCAAAAACTCTCTCAATTTGCTATATTCATTCCTTGATATCCTTCAAAGCAATTCCTATTCTCTCCAAACTCTTCGAACCACTTCAAACATCTTTGTACACTTCTAAAAACTATTCACAACATGTCTCATCATTTCACACCTTTAACTACAACCTTTGGGTAACAGCGGTGATATTTAGTACCAACTCGCACCTTTCCTCTAGCCTGTGTTACACTTCTTAGGCCTTTTAACTTGGTTTCCGAGGTCGATCGAGTATTATCACCACCAAGAAACTTAATTGTTGCCAAGCCCACTGGTCCCTCTACCTTTCCAGGTTCAACTTCTCCCTACATCATTGCCCAGGCTGCAGCATGGGAAAGACTGATGCCCTCTCTTGTCGTCCAGCCCATGGGGATGGAAGCAATAGCAATTAAGGTATTGTGTTGTTGCAACCTGACCTATTTACAGTCCATGCACTGGAGGGGGTTACCTTGGAGGATGAGGAGTGCAATATCCTATGTGACATTCATCATGCAAACCATAGCAGTTTACACAAGGATGCTGTGGCTCTTGCAGTGAAGGAGCTGAGAAAGAAATCAACTCTTTTGCTTTATTGCAGCAGAATGACAGAAAAAAACGACATCCTATACTTCCATGACCATGTCTACATCCATAATGATCCCTAGCTTCAACAATGACTCATCTCTCAGCACCATGACTCGCTCATTGCTGGCCATGGCATTAGAAGACATTGGAGCTCATATCGCAGAATTATTGGTGGCCCCAGATGTCCTGACTCATTGGGCAGTACTGTTGCACCTGTGATCTCTGCTTATGGACCAAGACTCCATGACACAAGCCCATGGGTGAGTTACACCCCCTCCCAGTCCCAGAGAATCATTGGAATGTCATCAGTGTGGACTTCATGGTGGAACTACTGGAGTCCAATGGGTTCAATGCAGTAATGTGCACAGTCGACTCTGCTGGGAAATGAGCTCATTTCATACCCACTCATATGGCTGTCACTGTGCTTGAAGCAGCTCCACTCTATCTGCACCATGTGTGGAAGCTTCATGGATTGCCAGGTGCATTCCTCTACAATCGAGGGCCACAGTTTGTTGCAGAGTTTACCTGAGAGCTGTACTGCCTACTGGGAATCAAACTCCTTGCCTCAACCTCCTACTACCCACAGACAGATGGACAGATGGAGTGCGTCAACCAAGAACTGGAGCAGTATATCTGCATCTTCATCAATGAGCAACAGGACGATTGGGAAGATCTTCTTCCCATGGACGAGTTTGGGTACAACAACCATGTCCACTTCTCCACCTAACAAACTCCCTTCCTCCTCAACACAGGGCAACATCATTCTGCAGCTTGATCCACCCATTTCCACCTTTTTGCTATTTTTGGTGTACTATTTGATTTTTGGGTCTATTACATATACTGGACATTGACAGATGGATCTATTATGTATACTGGACATTGACAGATGGGTCTGTGGAGTTTTCTTTTCAGATTTTCCTCTGTTAAGTGCACCTAAAGTGTCTGTATTATGTAGTATAATATTAACTTCAGATTCCCCTCTGTTAGCTCATTATTAAGTGAGGCTTGAAGTTGCCCTTACAGTAGGGAATACAAATCTGGTGATGAGGGTGAAATTTGACATAATAGAATAAAATTTAATTTAGCTAGGTAATAGGGCTGTTTCCTAACAATAACCACAGCATACTACTGTCATTAGTGTATCTATGAATAACCTTTAAGTTCAAGTGGCCATGGTTGTTGCTGAAAACAATGACGAGGGACCATTGCAACCATATTCCTACAGATTAGCCATTCTTTTTAACCTGAAGAAGTCATGCTTGATAAAATATTACTATTACACATGTACACCTGAATAAAAGAATGTAGCAACGATGATAAAAAATTGGTAGGTAAAATCTCATGGAACTTAGTGGTGAGGTGGTCATTCTTCTCTGTAATATCATTAACAAGCTTCAAAAAGCTGATGCTGTGTCTCCAACTACCAGGATTGTTCAAACTAGCCTTTCCAGACTTGCATTTATTAAGATGCTGCTGGAACCAACACTCAAAATCTTCTGACCAGTACCCCACATAAAGACTTGAACCTTCCCAGACTGAAGGCCTTGGCCACTATAAAATATGAGTAGTCTGATGCCCATGGACATTGCATTGACCTACAGTAATTCTGTGAATACCTGCACCAAGGTCTTCCTATAT
Source organism: Tricholoma bakamatsutake (assembly GCA_029959215.1). NCBI lineage: Eukaryota > Fungi > Basidiomycota > Agaricomycetes > Agaricales > Tricholomataceae > Tricholoma > Tricholoma bakamatsutake. The sequence continues at coordinate 1,775,720 of CP114860.1, forward strand.
TAACTTACCTGTGTCTATCCTGTAAACGCCACAAATCAAATCCAACTTATCCTCAGTCAGACAGTTGTCCCAAAGTTTAAATGGGGTGTCTTCCCTATACAAGCAAAACCCAGTTTCAAAAATATTTTCTGTGGGCCCATTGTACACATCATCAAAACTGACAATGTTTCTTGCAAGACGACTGACCAAACCACTAGCTAACAATGCTGCACAACCATGCAGAGATCTGAGGCAGTCATCACATTTGGACACATATGCATGGTAGTCAAGAATATCTGGCTTATAACCTGGTCATCAATATTCAAGCCCTGGATACTGAGGTTTAAAAGGCAGAGGTCATGTGCAAGCAGGAGCATGAAGGAAGGTATTGAAGGTGATTTTATGCTCCAGCAAGTAATAGGTAATGGAATCAATTTCAGAACCCAGCTGGCAGTGTAGGATCTCAATCATGGTCACAGCGCTAGTCAGACTAATCTCAAACTGCATGTCCTCCACTCCAAATGAAATAATAATGCTTTTCATTGAAGACTTCCAATCAAAATCTTATCTTGATGGGATGCTGCCAGATCTCTGAATTCACCTCAGAAAGATCAAACAGATTAACAGGCATATCCAATATCTGCTGGCTAGTGGACATGAAGCCAAAGAAGTTGCAGGTGGTATTCTGGAACTCCACTGATGGATTAGCAGTGTTCCATGTGAGAATGTCTTGCCAGTGGCCATTGCCCAACAAATCATGAGCCAGCAACCATGGTATTACCTTATTGGAAGTTGCCACTGAATTTATGGGGTTAAGTAAACCAAAATAATGTTAAGCTCTGCCCTCAACAGTATCACTGAATTTGTGATGCTGATAGTCATCTGAATCCTGTGGAAAATGGACACATTGCAAATTGGTGGAAGAAGAATATTCCTTCTCATTCTGATTTGGAGGTGCATGGTCATCAGGAAGCAAGGTTGAAGGAAGCCCATCATAGTCAACGTCATCTTCATCATCAGCTGGGGCATCAGAAGGGTCAAACTCAGTGCATAAATTCCACTCATCATAGAATGAATCACATTTGCACTAATTTCTACCATAATCCTCCCATAATAACTCATAGTTGCTGCAACCTGCTGCTTTGCACACACGAAAACCATCAATATCCACCCAAATGTAGACTCTGGCACCTTTCCTGCCTGGTACACTTCCCTTCTCTGCATTCTCCAGCTGTTGCAAGTGACTTTGGTGCTGCTCTGAAGTTTCCTTGCTGGATCTGAGGATGTTTGACTGTTCTTGATGATCAAAGAAAGAATGGTGGCCGATGTCCTTCTAAGTAGTGCAAAGTCATTCGAAAGCATTCGAAGTCATTCAGAGTCATCCAAAATAGTGCAAAATAGTGCAAAAATGATTCGAAGTGAATTTTGTGGCCTTCGTAGTGATTCGGAGTGCATGTCATAATGTGTCAATATGAGTGGGAAGCTTTTCCAGACCTTAGCGTGCGCAGTGGACCTATCACCATCTAGAAGGTTGGGAGCAGTTATTAAGGCCAAGGGAGGTCATACAAAATACTAGAATTACAATTTATCATAATATTGATACTACCTCACAAAACTGAGTCAATGAGTCCCTGAATTAAAATGATCATATCTCTATGAGAAATGATTAAAATTACATAATTCTTTGTTTTTTTGGTAGCCCTGATCATGTATGTTATTCAGTACACCAATACCTTGTTTGGTTTTGTTGTTTATGGGAAGTTATTCAACAATAAATTGAAAAGTGCAAAACATTGACTCAGTTTTGTGAGTCACTGTATGTGCGAAGGGGTTCAAAAAAGATTCAAAGTGGTTCAAAGTCATGCGAAGTAGTCTGAATAAGTTCGAAGAGGTTCGAGGTATATTGAAGAGCAAGTTTAATGAATGTGAAGTGTTTGTTAATGGTGATGGGCGATGGGTGATAAAACGTGTGGCAAATACGATAGTTTCGAAGAAGTTCGCAATATTTTGCAGAACTTAGAGATATGACACGAGCTAAGACTCAAGAGATCGGCTCTTAAATCTGACGATGAAGGAGAGGGTAACTTATTCTCTGTTGTTCTAAGTAATTGGTACAAGTCTATATACATTTCGAAGAGGTAAGCACCAAAAAAGGAAATAACACAGGTGTAGAACATGAGGCAGTATGCACAGCAATAAAGCTATTGTAAAACATAAAAACAAATGAGGAACAATGATAATTGAAATGTTCAGTGTCGCCATATAGTAAGAGTACTTCTCTTGTTGTTTCAATAGATCATTGAAACCCCAAAACCGCCATTATTGTACCCTAATTCTTTTATTGTCTCTCCTTGCATCCGGTAGTGTTCGATAAGTGATGCAGTGGCTTATGCCAGATGTTTTGTATGTGTCGAAAGGGCTTTAGAATATTTCTATAGTGGCCGATGTCCTTCTAAGTAGTGCAAAGTCATTCGAAAGCGTTCGAAGTCATTCGGAGTCATCCGAAATAGTGCAAAATAGTGCAAAAATGATTCGAAGTCGATTTTGTGGCCTTCGTAGTGATTCGGAGTGCATGTCATAATGTGTCAATATGAGTGGAAAGCTTTTCCAGACCTTAGCGTGCGCAGTGGACCTATCACCATACAGGATTGAAACACGGGTTCACATTAAAAGCGACAGTAACATGTAAAAAAAGCTTGTGGATATGTTTTTGCGATGCCAATTTTTTTTTTTTTTGTTGATCAACAACACAGGTACTGTACAGTAGAAAGGTCTGCCGTCTGCGTTGCCACCCAATATTTGCTGGACAGCGCCGAATACCCATCGAGCAAGTATCATTCATGTACAAAACCCGCTGTGCCCGCGCCACGGGTGTGGGTTGGATGAGGGTTACTGAACCCCATCCCGTACCCGTACCCGTACCCGTATGCACCCGCGGCCTCTACCTGTGACATTCCCTAGCTCTGGCTCACATCCTCCGGGAATGAAGACAATTTTTATCCGCGCATATTCAGTTTTCATCCACACACAGAAGGGCTCGCCACGGTGAACAGACCATACATCAATAATCAAAAGGTCCTCAATTCTTTTTAATCCCTTGCACATACAAAGACGTTCAAGATACAGTGTGACAATCTTGCTTACCCACTAAAGTGAAAACATGTTTCAGTTGCAGAGCCCTATGACAGAATGTCACATACCTTTTTCATGCATTTTAGATTACTCCAGTGCGTGTCTCCTCCACATGAAAAGAGTATTCCTTCCTGTTCCACCTCTGCTCATAACCCTGCCACCAGCAATGACTGTTTCGTTGATCCTTTCCAGATGCACTGAAACGGTAATACATCTCCCGAACATGTTGTTCCTGACATCACCGTGAACTGTCATTTCTCTTCCTTTCCAAACGTTTCGACTTGCTTTGCACCATGGGGAGCCCAAGTTCTATTGCTGAGTGGAACAATTCGCATACCTAGCTGGTCGCCATTGATCATTGCTTCTGCTGGGATTCCTCGAACCATTGCTTGGTAAACTATCCGCAGGAACATATCTTCACAGAGCTTTTCCCAAGTATCAGGTGTCTTTGAGCAGCATGCATGCCTACTTGCCCCTAATTCGACACTAAGAAACATCCGAAGGAAACTCTCCGAACACTTGAACTTCTTCAGAGCGATCAATTCTGATGCCATTATCTCGACATGCCCCAGGACAATAGCGCGTGCAAGAGGAATCGAAACCTGCAACCCTGCATCACAATTTGCAACAAGGTCTGCCTTGACTTTTTTGACTAGTGCAGTGTAACCATGCTAATCAACCGACCTCACTCTGTCAGTAGTTCTTCAGAACACAAACATAAGAACAAACCAGAGCTCCTGGGCAGCCTAGGCATCCAACTACAACATGTCTGTCACCCTCTTTCTCCACCCGCTCTAAAACCTCCTCCTTCCATTTCCGAGATGGCCCAGAGGTGTCAATCCAATGCTGAATAGTTCCGGGCTGAAGGGTGTGGTATGTCTCGTTGCCTCCAAGTTGCTTCCTCAAGAGCTTCACCATTTCTCCTGTTTGAAAATGACATGTCTTGGCTGCACCATCGATTGCTTTCCATTTTGACGATTCAAACCAGTTGGTTCGTTTTGAACGAATCCGTGGCATCTCTTTCTTACCAATCTTAATTACCCCCTTTGCATCTGGTGCCAGTGGCTGTGAATCGTCATGAGTGTTCAATTTTCTTTTCTGTGGATGCCATTGCTATTGGTAATCGACTGCACCGGTTGGACTTGCTTACCTTGTTTGCTGGGGTTCCATGGCTGTTCCTCAAGCCCAAGTCTATCTCAACTTGTCTTGCTCTGCTTCGCTGTCAGTTTTTCCGGATGTTATTCTGCTCTTTAATCCTCTCCTTCCATTTTTCCATATAGTTTGGTTTTTCCAATCTTCTTGATGCTAGCCCTTCTTGAATCTTCAGACACTCTTCATGTTTACGCTCTGCAAGTTCCTCAGGAGAAAGTTTGACAAGAAGTCTCTCCATCCAGATCCAGGACTTGGAAGTAGTAGCTCAATGCAGACCGTAGAACAATCCAAACAGTAAAACGGCAGACAAACATATAGCTGTACATCAATTTTATACACTCGAAGGTTCTAGGCGTGCTCGATCGCGAGCGGGTGATGACTTTTTTTTGGGCATGGGCGCTCGATTTGTTAGCTGTCACGCAACCATTTTGCCCGTTTGTTACCTGCAGGACCGTTTGTTGAGGTTACGATGTCACAGGCAGTTCTTATAATTAAAGTGGGTACAGTATACAGTAGTGTGATTGTTGACGCGTTGTTGGTCGTTGATGATGCGATGTTTACCCGAAAAGGGAATCATCACATAGTCTCATAGTGTAGAGCAGCGATTGCGACCATTTACTCTCACCAGACCTTCATCGTACTTGTTACACGCGGTTATGAGCACTTCGAACTTGAAAGGCAAAACTTTCCTCAGATCCTTTCACAAACGGCTGAAAGGGGATAAACCAACTGGCGCAACACAGCCTCCAGGCACATCTGAACCAACGGCCTCCGAGTCCTCTTCTCCGCGGGCTATCACATCTACAACAAATGTAGCACGTCCACCTGTCCCCACTTTTGATTCGGCACCAACCACTATGCTTGATACTACAGTCATGAGCCGGGATGCTCTCGAACTTAATTGTCTTATCGAAGGCGAATCTATCGTCTTTCCAGTTACTGTGGAGCGCAATTGGGTAGTTGGACACTTGAAGGAAGAGATAGCAAGGAAGCGAGCACTGGATACCTTGAAGGATGTTGGTCCTCACACGTTGGAATTGTGGAAGGTGAGTGCCATTGAAGAGTCGCAATGTGAAGTGACATTGGCTTACTCCCCCACCCTAACAGGTGAACATTAATCTGAAAACTCACGATGAGGACTCTATTAGCCACCTCAGACTCGGGGAGATTGATGAAGGCCTCGACAAGTTGACATGGATGTCCATATTGAACTATTGGTCGGATCAACCTCCCACCACGCACCTCCACATAATTGTGAAGATCCCTGCTACCGGTGAGCGAGAGCGGAATCTCCACGGTTGAGCATTGCTGATATGATTCACCCCAAAATCTGTCCCGTTGCTCTTTTGTTTCTACCACTCTCAATCTTGTCACATGCCACCCCCTCATCCACCCCCATCTCCGCCGATCGTTCATGCATTCCATGGCTTTCACGGGCTGCCGTCCGTTTGCCTTGCTTTCTCAATCTGCCTCTTCCCGCACGTTCTCGTCTCATCTCTCTTCATCTGTCACCCCCCCTTTCCCTTTCCCTTTCCCTTCTCCGAACTCTTCCTTCCTGGATCGTTATCGTCCTTCATCTTCTCCGTCCAATCTGTAGCCATTCACCAGAAACGCGCGCTTCCCGAACCAGCAGAAAGCATTTTTGATCGTCTCAAACGTGCCAAAATTGTTACGATTGCGCCGTCGACTACTGCAAGACCAGAGGTCTTCGAGTCTCTTCAGCAGGAACCGTCTGAGATGATCTTCAATGATCGTCCAGAACCGGATCCCGATATTCCATCCGTAGCTCTTCTTTACGAAGGCTTTGGACACTTCCTTGACATCATGGACGGTCGTAAAGATGTTCCCGGGCTGGATGATATTGATGTTGTGGAGTTGCAGACCCAGGTGGACGAGCTTGCACGCAATATGAACCAATACTATAAGTATGAAGATGACCGGAGGGAAGCAGCTTTACCCTGCATCACTCGCATTTTCTCGGCACGTAGAGGTATCCAGATCCCTCAGCTCTACGCAGCTGCCATTGGTTCCGTGAGAAGTGATGGCCATAATATTGCGACTCATGGTGCAGGGACGATGGTTGTAGAGTTTAAAAACAGGATTACAGGGATCAGTGCAATTCCCCAGGTAGAACTTGCATGCTATGTCGCGCGTCTGAATGCGAACGCCCATCGGCAACTCTATATAGGATGGAGGGTGCCATGTCTCGGTCTAACCATTGTTGGTGAGTTGGATATTTTTGCATTTCATTGTTATTTGACGATCTGATATTTTTAGGATGTGAATTGGCGTTCTATGCTATCGTCGCGATCGACCATCGCTTCAAGCTTGTTAAGCTGACACCAACATTCTCATGTCTCTGGACGACTTCTGATGGGCGCGACCGCAGATCCCTTTATCACGCCTTTATTGCAGCATCAGTACTCCAAGCTCACATTCTCCAAGATATCGAGAAACTCCTGGACAATCTCCCTCCTGAGCCGATCTCAAGTCATGCGCGTCGTTTTCCGGCAGTTTCCAGATTACGCAAATACCCACCCTCATCTGATGACTATCTCAATTTTGAGATTCAATGCTTCTTTCCCGACAGACAACCCAACCGCCTTTTGTACGTCGCAGAGATCCCAAACAAGCAACTCGTCCTCATCAAGTTTGTTCAACGGTACTCGATCGAGCTGCATGATTTTTGTGCCAAATTAGGCCATGCGCCACGGATTTTTGCTTTTGAACGACTTCCCGGTGGCTGGTATGCTGTCGCGATGGAATATATCGAGTCTGGATGCCCAATCACTCATTCGACCCTACTTCTTGCTCACCGAGACCGTTGGACAGAAGAGCTCCAGCACCTCATGGACCACTTTCATGTGGAAGGCCTTGTCCACGGTGACTTGCGGGCCGCGAATATCCTTTGTGAAGGAGATTCCATGAGGCTGATTGATTTCGATTGGGGTGGTAGAGACGGGGAGGTTTTCTATCCTACAGCAAACCTCAACCACGAGTTACGGGAGGGTAGGGTGTGTAATGACTTGAGAATCAGACGAGAGGATGATAGGCGTGTATTAAGGAACACTCTAGCTAAACTCCGGGACATACGCGTACCGTAGTTCTACACTGCATTGTATGGTAATTTGTCGAATTTCATTTCATCTGCCTTTTCAATCTGGTCTGCCTAACCCCTGCGGGGGGAAGAGGGCTTGTGAGATTTGCAAATGTTAGTGATGCTGGTAGTCTTCCAGAGGCAGATTGTAGCCACTTCGTTTGTGCCTCGGATATCTCGTGTCTTCACACCACTGGAGAATAATTGTTGCTTTCTAGGCAGAACTTTACAAGTTCAGGTCGAGTTCCTCATAAGACAGAGCGAGTCGACGTTTGAAGGAGTCGCTGCCTTTAGTACTATGCTAGATTGATGCCCACTTCTCGCATTCGATTTTGACATCCACTACTCTATGAGTATGGACAAACTGCCAATGGAGCAGGAAATGCTACGGGATGCATTTCAGGATACAGTTGACTTTCTCATGACTGCATAGCGTCGGGATCAGTCATGCAGCTATGCATTATTACTAGAAAGTATGTAAATGCCCTTCACCAGGTTGTGACGCAACACGTGAGCTTCAATGGCTGTGAACATTTCTGTTGACTCATGTTCATTTTAGGGCTGGGTCTGATAGGTGGTCATATTATGCGGGGGCATATTATACTGTATGATATGGTATTATACCATCCAGGGGTCATAACCCCTCGTATAATTGGTATTATTTCTATTTAATTTGTAAAATAGCTCTATATACCCTATATCTGCAACAGCTGCACAATCTGTGAAGCTGAGCAGCTCTGAGGAAGGCAGAATGTCCCACTGTATAGCAATCAGAGATTCCAACCTTTGGATTTCCTATGGTGAACTGGTGGAAATCTCTTGCAAAGGACAGTGGCGCCTGGATTTTAGCAGTAAGTGATAAGTCTTCCATTCAAGGCTCCTGCTAACCAAATGAGTCAGATTGTAGCCATCAAACTCTTCTCAGTATCCCTTTATGAAATGTGTGATGAGTGTACAGTATCCAAATTGTCTGCATTCAGCACTGCCAAATGGAATGGTCTTACTGGACCATATGGCACAACTACAACAGTACTGGAACCATGGCTTCAGCAATCCAAACTACAATCACAAAGCCAGACTTACCATTCCCAAATCCCAAACTCATCCAACCACCATTGTGCTTCCCCCCTCCAACCTTACACCTCCTAAATCCCATGCCTAGTCTGGACAGGCCAGACAACCCAGATGATCATTGGTCAGTGCCAACAACTACTGCTGAGAAAATGTATGGAGCCACATTTGATGAGGGTGATGATACCAATTAATTACTTTTGTTCAAGGTGCCAACCTTGAATGTCTTGCCATTGAAGCCTTTGTTGATATTGCAAACACAAAATTGATCATACAGTTCCAGGATTCTTCAGCAGCATCTGCTCCATCTGTAAAAGGCAAGGTGAATGACTCCCAGCTGTTAGGGCAACACCCACTATCTGCTAGCTGGACTGTGTGGGTTCTCTCTACAAGAAGGGGGCGGGATCTGTGCGCATGATGGGGAAATTGATGGTTTTGATGTGGGGGGTTATTAATAGATGAGTGGGTTGAGAAAAGCTTTTCGCACCACAAGTGTGGATGGAATACCTAAGAGAACACAACTGGGGTCCCTAGGTGTTTAGTTAAGGTTTATATATTATGTTACATGTGTTGTATACAATGTTGTTGATGCACTTGTATGTACATGCACATACATATTGATGCATGTGCAATAAAATTCTCATGCTAACAAAGTGTAGCATTCTTCAGCATAGGGTAGCATAATTTGATGTAATAAAATATTATTAGGTAATGGGGCTGTTTCCTAACATTACCCCCCTTTTATGCCCCGACTTCCAGGTGAGAAAATATTGTATCTGTCCCCTCTGTGGCATTTTGGTAAGGCCAAATATTTATCCCTTCATATACCATTCTTGCAATGCAATGTGGAGCATTTGGATTAAGTTTAAAGAATTGGGTGATTGCATTACAGGCTCATTTGCAATTCTCTTTGGGTTCCCATGAGTTATTTTCATCAGTGTAGTTCTTCCACTTTATTAAGAACTCCAATTTATTTTGTCGAAGATGTGAGTCTAGAATTTCTTCAACTACATATTCTGGAGCACCTTCTATTATTATTGGAGATTGCAGAGTAGTTTGTTGACCAGGAATAGTGGGTGGGCAGTAAGGGCATAAGTGGGAAACATTAATTTCAGGATCAATCTTGAATGATTGAGGTAATTTTAGCACCACCACATTGGGCAAAATTACTTTGGAGATTGCATATCGGCCAACTTGTTTCTCAGTAAGTTTTCTTGAAGGTCATGGAGTATTTATATCCTTGGTACTTAGCCACACCAAGTCACCAACTGTGTACTCTGGAGCAATGGCTCGAGTACGATCTGCATGTCACAAAATATCATCATGTGCTTTCATCAATCCCATCCCTGCTTCTTCCTGTACTTTTCGCATCTTAGATACAAAGTCTTCTACTGACTGTACCTTGATTTCTTTTTGGGGTTCTATTCCCATATGGGGATGATACCCATAATTAGTAAAGAAGGGTGACATGTGAGTAGCTGAATGGAATTTGTTATTGTGGGAAACTTCAGCAATTGCCAACCATTTGGGCCAGTAAGTTTGTCGGTAGTTGACAAACATACATAGGTACTGCTTCAACTCCTGGCTCATTCTCTCTGTCTGCCAATCAGTTTGTGGTTGATCTGCCATAGATAATTTGGTTTGAATTTACAATATATTGTTTAACTCTCACATAAATGTGGAAGCAAATTGTGGTCCACAATTGGAGATAACAGTATCAGATAATCCATGTAACTGCCATACCTGATTTATGTAGATAGAGGCATGCCAAGCCTAATGATGAGGTTTCTGCAGTAGTAGGAATAATGTGGACCTCCTTTGTGAAGTGGTCACATACTATGAATATTGCCTTGTATCCCTGAGCTTCAGGTAATTTGGTGATAAAGTCCACAGATCCATATATCTCACGATGGCACTTTAGGTATAGGGTTCAGCATTAATTTCCCAGTGGGTTTTTCTGAAAATTTCTCTCCCCTCATGCACATATCACATCCATCCACATACCTCAACACATATTTTAAAATTCCAGGCCACCAATAATTTCTCATTACCAACTCAACATCTTCCACCTTCCTGGATGTCCAGCAGTTGGTGTATTATGATGTAACTGAATGATCTCCCTTCACCCTTCACAAATCCTGATCCTTTGGTACATATACTTTTCCTCAAAATATCACCAACCCTTGCTCCTCAACCCATTCATCTCCTTTAATATTACTTTTCTTCTCTCCCTTCAGAGGTTTCACAGCTTCCACTACTTCATCATCCATCTCTGAACATTGTCTAATTTTATGGTGCAGTGCACTTAGTCACCACTACTTTTGTACAGCAGCGGAATGGATGGTGGTCAAAAAATAATAATTTGACACCCTCTTAACTAACAGTAATGGCAATCCCGGAGGTCTATTTTACACTGAAGGTGCACAGAGTGGTCCAATAAGACTCCACTGGCTGTTCACCTAAATTGCAGGTCATGAGCTTCCAAAAAGGGTAAATTCACATGATGAATATTGTGTCATCTATACTATCTATATATAGTAATGCAGTGGAATCTGGGTGTGGAACAAATAATAACTCTGTCAATTTTGCTCCAATTGACAATCACTCTAGCCAATCAATTCTCCTCATCAAGCTGAGCATTGTGGCAAGACAAATAAGAAAAAGGACAAATTGGCATGATGTAATAAACCTTGTACAAAAGTAGTGGTGACTAAGTGCACTGCACCATAGACAACATTTCCATTTCCAAGCTATCTATTAATAGATGCCCTTGATGCATAATGCAAATATGAAAGTATTTAGGTTTGAGTAAGGTAACATTTGTATTGTCCTCCTCCACCCCTCTTTTGTGATCTGTAGGTTGATAATACTTGACCTGGAAACCAAACAAAAACCTGCTAAAAAGGTCTAAGAAGTGTTACACAGGCTAGAGGAAGGGTGTGAGGTGGTACTAAATATCACCACTGTTACCCAATGGTTGTAGCGAGAGGTATGAAATAGTGAGATGTGTTGCGAATAGTTTTAAGAGCATATGAAGGTTTTTGAAGGGCTACAAAGAGGTTCAAAGATGTTCAAAGAAGGTTCGAGAATGTTTGAGGAGCTTGGAGAGAATGGAAGTGGTTTTGAGAGATATTGAGAAATGGATATAGCAAATTGGAAGAGTTTTCAAGGGACAATAGGTGATAGATGATTGGTCGAGAGGCTAGTACAAGAATTTGAAGAAGTCCACAATAATTTGCAGAACTTAGAAATATGATGCAAGGCTTGCACTCAAGAGGATGGCTCTTAAATCAGATGATAAATAGGAGAAGGCAACTACTTCTCTGTTGTTCTAAGTAACTAGAGTAACTAGTACAAGTCTATATACATTTTGAAGAGATGGTACTTAACGAGACAATACAACATGTGGAAAACATGAGGCAATATGCACAGCAATAAAGAACTTTGCAAATTATAAAACAAATGAGAAATGATAATAAATAAAATGTACAGAGTCACAGTATAGCAAGAGTACTTGTCCTCTTGTTTCAATATATCATTGAAACACCAAAGATGCCACAATTGAGTCCTAAAAGTCCTTTGTCGTATCTCCTCATGTCCGGTAGTGGTCAATATGCAATGCACTAGCTCATGCTGGGTGTGCTGTGTGTATTGGAAGGGTGTTGAGATAACCATATGGTGGCCGATGTTGTTTGAAGTGTTGCAAAGTCATTTGAAGTTGTTTGAAGTCATTTGAAGTAGTTCAAAATAGTTCAAAATTGATTTCATGAAGTTTATAGGGTTGGGATTGTGAGTCATAATGTGTTGATATGTTTGGAAATTTCCCTAGACCTTAGAGCACAAAGTGGACCTATCATCCTCCCCCTTGCTGAAATCCTGACTGTGCCAGTCAGCTGATTGGAGTCACATGCAAAATGCATGATCATGTTGAAAATGTCAACCAAATTTGAAATACCTCTCATTCTATAATCTCGCACTCCCATTGTCGATTGCAATGTTGCTTCTTACTACTCTTCAACAGGACCTTCTCGACTACATGAAGGCAATGCCTGAGCCTCATATCACAGAGGAAGTCGACTTTGAAGTTTGGGGAAAAGGATTTTGTGAGCACATGGTGAGTTTCATGGTTCATACTTTGCTTTTAGTGTTCTATATGGGTGTTTCCTAGGTGGAATATGACAAACAACTTGGTGGAGGAATGTGACCCAACCATACAAAAGGTCATTGACAAAGTATTCAAGCTATTCAAACCAATGGCTTGTCAAGAATGGCTTTTGTGGGGTAGGGAGTTGCTGTTCATAGATTTAGCTGAAGAGGTCAAATGGGAAGAAAGGGAGAAGGACACAAGGCAAGTTTTGGTGGAGGAGGAGGCTAAATGAAAAGCAGAGGAGGCTGAAAAAAGGGTGTGCCTCAAGGCTCGAAAGATTGCCCTGGAACAAGCTTTAAATGCTGCTCTTGCCAAGTTTTGTATGAAAACAATTTCAAAGGAGGATTTGCAGAGGTGGAATGCAGAACTTGAGGCTGAATTGAAGGCCATTGAGAGGGCAGAGGCTGGAGAAGATGACAAAGAGGAGGGGGATGACGATGATTTTGAAGGATTGCCCACAATCAGGATAGGGAAGTGGAAGGCAGTGGAGGTCGACGATGAAGAGGATGAGTTTGAGCAGGATACAGTAGCAGCAAAGCGGGCAAAGTTCATGACAAGCGGACTTCTCGAGTTTGAGGGCCCAGTGAGCTGTTTATTTCATTTTGAAGGTTTTTCAAAGTTTCAAAATTTTGTAGTGCAACCGATGTGCTGGCTTCAAGTCCCAGCCATGATGTCTCATCAAGGAGGGGCAACAAAGTGCATGAAGTGCACCCAGGAGGCACAGGGGTGTCATTGGCAGGGACTTTTGAGGAAGGGGATTCAAAATGGAGAAGCAGCAAAGGTTGGGGTGGCAAAGGGTGGATGTTTGAGATGGGCTATGCACCTAAAGCCAGGTATGAACTTTTTCAAATCGTTTTTGTGATGCATGGTAATCTATTTGTGCAACTTTTTATAGTACCTCAAATTTGTCTCATTGGTTCTGTCAAGGATATCACATATCATATCAACCACATTTGGATTAGCAGTTATAATTCATGTGCCAATGGACTCATCAGACAAGCCCACTTCAATGTTCGACAATCATTATTTAAAGCCATTGATAGCGAGCAAGGAAAATGGTCAGCAGGAGCACATTCAGTATTTTGGGCATAATGTGTCACAGTTTGTAAATGCATGGGTTGCTCTCCTTACTTTGCAGTTACAGGATCACATCCTCTAATCCCACTTGATATCTCCAAAGTGACATACTTGCAACCACCTCCTGATTCTATCTTATCGACAACCAATCTCATAGCTCAACGAGCCATAGCATTACAAAAACAATCAAATGACCTCAAAGTTTTATATTTGAAGGTTTATGCCTCTCGACTCAAAGCTGTGAAATGCTTTGAACTCATTCACAAACAAACAATGTGTGACTACAACTTTGCGAAAGGAGATTTAGTGCTACTTTGAAACACACAAATCAAGAAATCCCTTAATCACAAGATGAAACCATGATACATCGGCCCTCTCATTGTTATTGAATGGAACCATGGAGGAGCTTATATCCTCTGTGAACTCGACAAATCAGTACTACATCGACCTGTTGCTGCCTTTTGACTGTTACCATATCTAGCCTGAAAAGCTATTCCCCTTCCACCAAACTTTCTCGATATTGACTCTGAATGTCTCGAACAATTTCGAACAATTTCGAACCTCAACAAAGATATTTCCAAAGATCTGCTGGACCTCAAAAATAAATAATTATTCTTTTTTTCTTTGTTTGTGATTACTTACAAAAGACTTCAATTCCTTTTAGTGTATGATACAAGTCACGATATTGCATTATAGCATGGTTGTGCAAACTCCAAAGGGTTTTCACCCATGATGATCTACTGAACCGTTCTCTAGATTTCATTTTTGGTTCTTTATATCTTTATTTTCTCTTCACCTTACTTTCAAAAGACAATTACAAATTTGAAATTTCAAACAAAGAAAACAAAAGAAAAAAGGGGGGGTTCTACTCCTCTAGCATCTGTTCTAACAACTCCATCTCCCTACCCAATATCTCTATCTTCACTTTTTTCTGTGTCAGCTTTGCCGCAATCAACCCACAATGCACTGCCCATTCATCCTCACCCCCTTCAACCCTCTCAACAACCTGAACCTCCTTCGCTTTTCCCTTCAACAATCACCTTTTATCCTTTGATTTCGATGGTGATAACTTTGAAGGCCCTGCAACCAGTGTGACATCCTTGACAGAACCAATAAGACAAATTTGAGGTACTATAAAAAGTTGCACAAATAAATTACCATGCATCACAAAAACGATTTGAAAAAGTTCATACCTGGCTTTAGGTGCATAGCCCATCTCAAACATCCACCCTTTGCCACCCCAACCTTTGCTGCTTCTCCATTTTGAATCCCCTTCCTCAAAAGTCCCTGCCAATGACACCCCTGTGCCTCCTGGGTGCACTTCATGCACTTTGTTGCCCCTCCTTGATGAGACATCATGGCTGGGACTTGAAGCCAGCACATCGGTTGCACTACAAAATTTTGAAACTTTGCAAAACCTTCAAAATAAAATAAACAACTCACTGGGCCCTCAAACTCAAGAAGTCCGCTTGTCATGAACTTTGCCCGCTTTGCTGCTACTGTATCCTGCTCAAACTCATCCTCTTCATCGTCGACCTCCACTGCCTTCCACTTCCCTATCCTGATTGTGGGCAATCCTTCAAAATCATCGTCATCCCCCTCCTCTTTGTCATCTTCTCCAGCCTCTGCCCTCTCAATGGCCTTCAATTCAGCCTCAAGTTCTGCATTCCACCTCTGCAAATCCTCCTTTGAAATTGTTTTCATACAAAACTTGGCAAGAGCAGCATTTAAAGCTTGTTCCAGGGCAATCTTTCGAGCCTTGAGGCACACCCTTTTTTCAGCCTCCTCTGCTTTTCATTTAGCCTCCTCCTCCACCAAAACTTGCCTTGTGTCCTTCTCCCTTTCTTCCCATTTGACCTCTTCAGCTAAATCTATGAACAGCAACTCCCTACCCCACAAAAGCCATTCTTGACAAGCCATTGGTTTGAATAGCTTGAATACTTTGTCAATGACCTTTTGTATGGTTGGGTCACATTCCTCCACCAAGTTGTTTGTCATATTCCACCTAGGAAACACCCATATAGAACACTAAAAGCAAAGTATGAACCATGAAACTCACCATGTGCTCACAAAATCCTTTTCCCCAAACTTCAAAGTCGACTTCCTCTGTGATATGAGGCTCAGGCATTGCCTTCATGTAGTCGAGAAGGTCCTGTTGAAGAGTAGTAAGAAGCAACATTGCAATCGACAATGGGAGTGCGAGATTATAGAATGAGAGGTATTTCAAATTTGGTTGACATTTTCAACATGATCATGCATTTTGCATGTGACTCCAATCAGCTGACTGGCACAGTCAGGATTTCAGCAAGGGGGAGGATGATAGGTCCACTTTGTGCTCTAAGGTCTAGGGAAATTTCCAAACATATCAACACATTATGACTCACAATCCCAACCCTATAAACTTCATGAAATCAATTTTGAACTATTTTGAACTACTTCAAATGACTTCAAACAACTTCAAATGACTTTGCAACACTTCAAACAACATCGGCCACCATATGGTTATCTCAACACCCTTCCAATACACACAGCACACCCAGCATGAGCTAGTGCATTGCATATTGACCACTACCGGACATGAGGAGATACGACAAAGGACTTTTAGGACTCAATTGTGGCATCTTTGGTGTTTCAATGATATATTGAAACAAGAGGACAAGTACTCTTGCTATACTGTGACTCTGTACATTTTATTTATTATCATTTCTCATTTGTTTTATAATTTGCAAAGTTCTTTATTGCTGTGCATATTGCCTCATGTTTTCCACATGTTGTATTGTCTCGTTAAGTACCATCTCTTCAAAATGTATATAGACTTGTACTAGTTACTCTAGTTACTTAGAACAACAGAGAAGTAGTTGCCTTCTCCTATTTATCATCTGATTTAAGAGCCATCCTCTTGAGTGCAAGCCTTGCATCATATTTCTAAGTTCTGCAAATTATTGTGGACTTCTTCAAATTCTTGTACTAGCCTCTCGACCAATCATCTATCACCTATTGTCCCTTGAAAACTCTTCCAATTTGCTATATCCATTTCTCAATATCTCTCAAAACCACTTCCATTCTCTCCAAGCTCCTCAAACATTCTCGAACCTTCTTTGAACATCTTTGAACCTCTTTGTAGCCCTTCAAAAACCTTCATATGCTCTTAAAACTATTCGCAACACATCTCACTATTTCATACCTCTCGCTACAACCATTGGGTAACAGTGGTGATATTTAGTACCACCTCACACCCTTCCTCTAGCCTGTGTAACACTTCTTAGACCTTTTTAGCAGGTTTTTGTTTGGTTTCCAGGTCAAGTATTATCAACCTACAGATCACAAAAGAGGGGTGGAGGAGGACAATACAAATGTTACCTTACTCAAACCTAAATACTTTCATATTTGCATTATGCATCAAGGGCATCTATTAATAGATAGCTTGGAAATGGAAATGTTGTCTATGGTGCAGTGCACTTAGTCACCACTACTTTTGTACAAGGTTTATTACATCATGCCAATTTGTCCTTTTTCTTATTTGTCTTGCCACAATGCTCAGCTTGATGAGGAGAATTGATTGGCTAGAGTGATTGTCAATTGGAGCAAAATTGACAGAGTTATTATTTGTTCCACACCCAGATTCCACTGCATTACTATATATAGATAGTATAGATGACACAATATTCATCATGTGAATTTACCCTTTTTGGAAGCTCATGACCTGCAATTTAGGTGAACAGCCAGTGGAGTCTTATTGGACCACTCTGTGCACCTTCAGTGTAAAATAGACCTCCGGGATTGCCATTACTGTTAGTTAAGAGGGTGTCAAATTATTATTTTTTGACCACCATCCATTCCGCTGCTGTACAAAAGTAGTGGTGACTAAGTGCACTGCACCATAAAATTAGACAATGTTCAGAGATGGATGATGAAGTAGTGGAAGCTGTGAAACCTCTGAAGGGAGAGAAGAAAAGTAATATTAAAGGAGATGAATGGGTTGAGGAGCAAGGGTTGGTGATATTTTGAGGAAAAGTATATGTACCAAAGGATCAGGATTTGCGAAGGGTGAAGGGAGATCATTCAGTTACATCATAATACACCAACTGCTGGACATCCAGGAAGGTGGAAGATGTTGAGTTGGTAATGAGAAATTATTGGTGGCCTGGAATTTTAAAATATGTGTTGAGGTATGTGGATGGATGTGATATGTGCATGAGGGGAGAGAAATTTTCAGAAAAACCCACTGGGAAATTAATGCTGAACCCTATACCTAAAGTGCCATCGTGAGATATATGGATCTGTGGACTTTATCACCAAATTACCTGAAGCTCAGGGATACAAGGCAATATTCATAGTATGTGACCACTTCACAAAGGAGGTCCACATTATTCCTACTACTGCAGAAACCTCATCATTAGGCTTGGCATGCCTCTATCTACATAAATCAGGTATGGCAGTTACATGGATTATCTGATACTGTTATCTCCAATTGTGGACCACAATTTGCTTCCACATTTATGTGAGAGTTAAACAATATATTGTAAATTCAAACCAAATTATCTATGGCAGATCAACCACAAACTGATTGGCAGACAGAGAGAATGAGCCAGGAGTTGAAGCAGTACCTATGTATGTTTGTCAACTACCGATGATACAGCTCCCTATCGCCCTGCGCGCATACTACGGCATTTTTTGCGATTGTGTGCACCTTCTAGATGGCTTCCGCACACTTTGCGCAGCGTGCTTTTGCGCGCCTTTGACCATTTAGGTGCGCCTTTGTGTGCCTTTTGCATTTCTACTGCGCTTTTGGTTCCCCATAGCCACCAATCATTGTGCGCCCTAAATGCACCTCGTTGCGCTTCAAGCCGCCTCTGTGCGCCCCCCCCCACACTCCTTACCTGCCATTTTCCGTTATTGCACGCTCGATGCGCCTTTATGCGCTCCTTTTATGCTTTACTCACAACTCACATTCCTTGCTGCACACTCACTGCACTATTCTTACCATCACACAACAATTCACCACTTCAAATGTGCTGCGCATCGCGGCTTCCATCTTACTGGTGCATTTGCTTGAGGTGCACCACGATTCTAACACGAGCAAACTGCGCATTCTTACATAACTGGGCTGCTTTGTGCCTATTTGGCATTGGACTGTGCGCACTTGGGCGCTTTTGCGTAACCCTGGCACTTTGGCGGTATTTGGCCTCGCACAGCATCTCCTTATTGTTCTTCTGCATTTCTAATCGGCATCGCCTTGTCTGGTAACCGGCACAGGTCAATCACATCATTATTACTAAGGCGAAGCATGCGACACATAACACCGAAGCGGATTAATTGGGAAGGCCGCACGAGGCTTAGCGCACACCAATAATAGCGCATCGCACCAGAACAGTTGGATATTGAGCTATAGGTGTGCAAATCTTATTGGCTGAGGCAGCGGCATAGTGCAGTCAGGTTTAGGTGGGCGAATGGACGCGCTTGTGGGTAGCGCATGGTGCTTCCTATTTTTATACTTTATTTCACCATTTTATCACATAAGCCATTTGTACATAGTAGCGGACAGATAGAGAATCCAGAGAATCTTTCCCCCCCCCCTCATAGTTCATAGCTCAGTCAGCGTCGCACATAGTCTGTGCACCAGCGTCCAGTCCATGCGCCTTCGTAGTGCGCCCTTCATATAGCCGTGTTTGCGTTATCGTTTGCATCCCCTCATCGTATTGTTGCGTTTCATCCCTTGCATTGCATCCTTCGTCCTTGTCTGTGCACTATCGTAGTGCACCCTTTGTATAGCCATGTTTGCACACCATTTGCACACTTATTTGCATAGCCGCGTTTTGCGCACCGTTTGCACCTTTTTCCGCTCCTTGCGCTTTCACTCTGTTTGCATCCCCAACCTGTGCACCACCTTCACAGTACATCCCAGTATTGTCTATGTCCTGTTACACCTCCCGCCTTCATCATCCTCATCGTTGCGCACTTTTGCGCTCTCATTGCGCGTTTTTCCGCACTGCGCATTTTTGCCTCTTTGCATTGTGCACTTTTCCGCCACTGCGCATATCTTCCCTTTCACGTACACTACTAGTGCGCACATTGAAAATTGCTGTACCAGCCTCTCTATAGTCTCCACGCCCTGAAGGATGATCCGAGGCCCTCTAAGCGAACTCCCCCCTCACCCCGAGCATGCCTGCAGTTGTAGGTTAAGTGTTCACCCCTTCTGTTGAGACTCTGCACTGAGTACCAACTGAACTCATCATTTTCTGGAGCCCACCGCGAGGGGTTTTTGTTTATCAGACCATATTTTAGACCTCCATCAGCTCGCCCTTCGCTTCAACATTAACCACCTTCGCACTCTCCATTCCGAGCTGCTAGCAACTGCGCTCCAGCTTGGGGAAATACCAGTATTTGAATCACTCTTCCTAAACAACACGCATCACTCGTCCATGCTGTCTTTACCTCCACCTTCACCTGAATCATCCCTACCTACCCTAACTCCATCCGCATCACCGCATTTTTCCCCACCTTCGAATTTTGCTGCGCTTTTACCAGATCTTAACTCTACACACCTTATTCCACCTACCATGGCTACCATGCAGGTGCCATCTGCATCTAACCAAAATGCACCGCGCTTCGATCCCACAAAACCACGCGAACTCCAGAAGTACTTTGAGGAGCTTGCGCAACTCCTCCGCGATTGTAACGTCACCGACGAGACTGATAAGAAGTTCCACACAGTGCGCTATTTGGACAGCGACACTGCAGACACTTGGAAACTGCTACCAGAGTATAGCGCGACGCACAACTATGGTGCATTCAAAGACGCTGTCCTAAAGCTTTATCCTGGCTCTAGGGATGGCAGTAAATGGAGTATTAGTGACCTGGACAAGCTTATTGGTGAGACCGCACGTGTTGGCCTCATAACTGCAGAAGAAATCGCGCGCTATTATCGCGCATTTTTCAACATTAGTGAATACTTAGTTGTGCAAGGCATATTGGCGCACTACAACCAAAGCCGCATGTTCATTAGGGTGTTTCGACCAGACCAGCTAGAGCGCATTTTGAGCCGCCTTGCGATTGCGGTACCAAATCAGCCTGCAAATGTGCCATACTCATTAGATGCAATACGCGATGTGATCGACTTTATCTTTGAAGGCCCAGCGTGCTATTTCCAGCCACTTACTGGGCTCACAGCGCAAAACCCCGATATGTATGCGCCCTACTCAGCACCCAGCACACCCATTTCCCAGCCACAACCTAGCGCACCCGCAGTCAAAGCAGAAGACATTTCAGTCTTATTCGAGTGCATGACACAGACGATAGTTACCACATTGAGCGCATCGTGCAGAGATGGCGGAAATGGTGTGCCTCACTCGAACAACGACAAGTGCAATGGTTGCAGTCAGACAGGGCACTATATCCCTGAGTGCGCTTCAATTGAGTGCCTTATTAGCGAAGGAAAGTGTAGGCGAAATGTGGAAGGGCGCACCGTAATCCCAGGTGGCGCATTCGTGCCGTGTTCTATTCCAGGCAATTTCCTAGGCGAGCGCATCGAGGAATGGCATAAGCACAACCCAGGGCAGATTGCCACGGGTCGACTTTCATCTAATACCAATTCGCAGCTCATCTACAATATAGTGCCTCGTCCAGCTCCAGCTGCACCTTTACAGTCGACGTACGTTGCCACTTCAGCTCCTGCAGCAGATTATATGCAAAGCGCACCAAATGCGCAACTAACGAAGGAAGAGCACATTGATGTGCTCGAGAGGGAGTTGATGGCGCTTCGGAAGAGGCAAGTCTTCGACGGCGTTGAAATTCTGCGGCGCGCACCGCACAATACATCCAATCAAGAGGGCGCGCATTCTACAACCACAGACATGGCACCCGCCGACAGTATTGAGTCCCCAGCTTCGCAATCTGCTGCGAGCACAACTGATGCGCCCAACGAGACACCCATACATCCCTATTCCAACATTCCTGAGGCGCGTTTTGCGCCCGCAGCAGCAGATAAACCAGACGTACCAGCTAACTCTTCCAAAGGCAAAGAGCCATCATACCACACTGTCATTCCCATCCAGAACCCGCAGATTGTCGACGACATATATGTGCATGCCATGAAGGCGCCTTCTGTTATGGTTTCGCATGAAGAGCTTCTATCCCTTTCACCCGATCTCAGGCAGCGCCATAGAGAACAAGTCACCCCAAAGCGCATTGCAGCTACCGGTGCGGAAGTGGTAGCTACAAACCTTGTGAGCATTATGCCATTTGTGCACTGCGAAGCGCGCGCGCCTTTTGCAGGAAATAAAGTGCTTAATGCAACACCTCCAGTTAGCGTGGCAATTGCAGCGCCGCTTCCTATTGTTTTGCAGGATCCATTTGAACAGTACCTTACCCATCTCCAGCCAGGCAAAATTGAAAACCCCGATGTTTTGAAGGTTGCTAAAGAGTCGCATGCGCTTCGCTCCATTGATTTATTGATCGACAACCAAGAGTACTTTGAAGCTATCTTAGATCTGGATTCACAAATTATCGCAATGTCAGAAGCAGTCTGCCATCGTCTTGGGCTTCAGTACAACCTGCGCATTCGTTTATACATGCAATCGGCCAATGGAGAGGTAGGTGAGTCGCTTGGGCTTGCGCGCAACATTTCTGCATGCATTGGGGATATCATTGTCTATGTGCAAGTTCACGTTATCCGTTCACCTGCTTACGATATTCTGTTAAAGCGCCCCTTCGACGTGTTAACACGCTCCATCGTGCGCAACTTTGCGGACAAAGCGCAAACAATTACAATCCGTGATCCGAACACCGGCGCCATCTCCACCATTCCAACAAAGCCTAGGGGGAAGCCGCGCCACTTCTTACCAGCTCCAGCAACACCGCACTTTGCTATTCAGCATAACCCGCAAAGAAATTTTTGCCAGGCTTTGAGGAATTGATCTCAGACCAAGGAGAAGCCACCACTATCATAACATTTGACTCTGATACCCAATCTTGTGACGTTTCCGCGTTTGCGCTTATTCCATTTTCCGCTTCCATTTCTTCCACCTCTATTATCTCTCAACTCTACCTATCCCAGTGTACCAACAGTCATGCACAGGCGCTCTTAAATTCGATCGACCCTGTGGCGCTTATTCCTGCCGCGTTTCTGAAAAGCGCACATGCGCGTGCAACTTTTATCGATTTAGCGGTGCGCGCACCGCAAAAGGGCATAGTGACCAAGAAGAAGTATAAATCGGTTGCTAGAAAAGTCAAGCCAGTTATTGCGCCCGTCCCAAATGAATTCCGCATCGAGTGCAACATTATAGGCGATCTGCTAGCGGCGCTTCCTGTGCTTTTACCAAATCCACCACCATTTACCCCGACCGGGCACTATACTGAAGAGCGCATGCAAGCGCTCCAGGAGCGCCACACCGATTTCCTATTACCAGAGGAGATGAAGGTTTTACACCACTTGATGTCTTTGCAGAATGAAGCCTTTGCATGGAGCGACGAGGAGTGCGGTAGCTTCAAGACCGCGTTCTTTCCCCCAGTAGAAATCCCAGTTATTCCGCACACTCCTTGGATAGAGCGCAACATCCCCATTCCACCAGGCATATATGACAAAGTTTGCGCTATTATTTGGAAGAAGATAGACTCAGGTATTTATGAGCACTCAAATTCAGCATATAGATCGCGCTGGTTCTGCACACTCAAGAAAGATGAAAAAGCACTGCACATCGTACATAGCCTCGAACCGCTTAATCGCATTACCATTAAACACTCTGGCATCACCCCTACATCTGAGCACCTTGCAGAGCAATTTGCGGGGCGTGCATGCGGCGCCGTCCTTGATCTATATGTGGGATACGATGAGTGCTTAATCAAAGAATTGTCGTGCAACCTTACAACATTCCAGATGCCATATGGCGCAGTGTGCCTCGTTACATTGCCAATGGGTTGGACAAACTCAGTACCAATCTTCCACGATGATGTGTGCTATATTCTGCAGCCAGAGATACCAGATTACACCGTTCCCTATATTGACGATGTTCCAGTCAAGGGGCCTTCGAAGCGCTACATTTTACCGGATGGCTCATGCGAAGCACTCACTGCGAACCCTGGCATAAGGCGCTTTGTGTGGGAGCACTTTCAGAATGTGAACCACATTGTGCAGTGCATGAAATATAGTGGCGGCACTTTCTCTGGGACAAAATCCACATTGTGCACTGAAAACTTTGTCATTCTTGGCAATTATTGCACCCCAGAAGGTAGAAAACCCGAACACGGCAAGGTAGACGTTATCTGCAATTGGGGCGCATGCCACACGCTGTCAGAAGTGCGCGCATTCTTGGGAACAGTCGGTTTAATGCGCATTTATATCCGCAATTATGCGCACCGCGTTAACGTGCTCACAAGGCTTACGCACAAGGATGCTCCATTTGAATGGGGCCCAGAGCAGATAGCGGTGCAAAATGACATTAAGCAAGCAGTGCTAGAGTGTCCTGCACTACAACCGATCGATTATTCCTCAGAACTCCCTGTTATCCTTGCAGTCGACTCTTCCCAGATAGTGGTCGGCTTTTACCTTTGCCAGCAAAAGAGCGCAGATGCAAAAATGCGCATTTACAACCAGTTCGGCTCAATTACGCTCAACGACAGAGAAGCGCACTTTTCACAACCGAAGCTAGAGATCTATGGGCTTTACCATGTGCTGCGCAATTTGCGCCTTTATATTATAGGTGTGCGCACTTAATTGTGGAGACTGACGCATGCTATATCAAGGGCATGCTACAAAACTCTGATATCCAACCATCCGCTAGCATTAACCGGTGGATTGTATCAATCCTTACATTCCACTTTACACTCGTGCATGTTAGGGGAGCGGTGCATGGTCCAGATGGGCTTTTGCATCGGCCGAAGCAGCCAGAGGACTTAGAGGGAGAAGAGGATGAAGAGTTTGAGGACTGGATTGATGCACTACATGGCTTTATGCATGCAATACATCCCATTTCACAGTCTTTGGATGCGCAAGCACTTGCGCTGATGCAGCCAGAGCCAAACAAAAATGTGCAAAATGCATGCAATAGTGCGCTTATTTACGACGATGACTATAGCCAAGTTCCAAGGAGTGCAAGAGCAGATGCAGAGGATGAGAAGTTAGATTTGGTGTGGATTTGGATGGATACCCTAACGCGCCCTAGCGACTTCACAGATTCTGAGTACAGCGTGCTCGTGCGCTACGCGAGCGCGTTTTTCAAAGACAAGACACGCCTATGGAAGCGCAATGCGCATGGTGCTCACCAGCTTGTTATTTGGCAGTCTAGATGCTTACCGATATTGCACGCCATCCATGACAACATTGGACACAAGCGCTTTTACGTGACATGCTCTGCATTGCTCGAGCGCTTTTGGTGGCCGCACGTTATGGACGACATCGTTTGGTTCATGCGCACTTGTCATATTTGCCAGATCCAGCAAACACAGAAGGTCCTAATACCGCCAGTCGTCGCAATGCCTGCACCTCTCTTCAGTAAAGTTTATATTGATATGATGCACTTACCAGTATCAGCAGGGCAGCGCTATATCGTCCAAGGGTGTTGCTCACTTGCGACTTGGCTGGAATTCTGCGGGCTCCCTAAAGAAAATGCGAGCGCACTTGGCGATTGGATGTTCCAAGACCTCATCTGCAGATGGGGTGCATTGTGCGAGATAGTCACTGATAACGGCAAGCCATTCATCAAAGCGCTAGCCTATCTCAGTAAGTGCTACCATATCAATCACATCCGCATATCTGGCTATAATTCGCATGCTAATGGAATTGTTGAGTGCGCACATTTTGACGTGCGTCAAGCACTTATCAAAGCAGCAGATGGAGTAGAATCAAAGTGGTTCAGTGCACTGTACTCAGTCTTTTGGGCGGAGCGCATCACAGTTCAGAAGCGCCTCGGTGTTTTGCCATACTTCATTGGTACAGGCGCGCAGCCTCTAATCCCTCTCGATATCATTGAAGCGACATACCTTAACCCACCCCCAGATTCTATACTCTCCACGACAGACTTGATCGCGCGGCGCGCTGATAATACTCAACCTGGAAACCTAGAAAAAACCTGTTAAAAGCCTTTTATAGTATAACTCGGGCTAGAGGAAGGGTGCGAGGTGGTACTAAATATCACCGCTAATACCAAAACATTGTTTTTAGTGATGTGAAATGGTAAGGACGTGACGAATAGCCTTTTGAAAGCATACGAAGATGTTCGAAAATATTCGAAATTGGTTCGTAGACGTGCGAAGTAATTCGAAATAAGTTCGAATGTGTTTGAAGTTGTTCGGGTGAGTTCGAGGGGGTTCGAAGGTATTTGACTGGCGTCGATATATGTTTTGACAAATGAATATAGCCATTACAAGCTGGTTTTTTAGTGACGATAGGCGATGACGAGTTGAGAACGAATATGAAAGTTCGAGGAAGTTCGCGATATTTCGCAGAACTTAGTGATACGACGCGAGGTAAGACTCAAGAGAATTGGTCTTAAATCTGACTATAGTGGAGAGGGCAACTGGTTCCCTGCTGTTCTAAGTAACTAGTACAAGTTTATATACATTTTTGAAGAGATAGTACTGAAAAGGAAAGTAAAACATGTGTAAAACATGTGGCAATATATCATACAATGAGAACTTTGTAGATCAAAAATAGATGAGAAATGATAAATAATTGAAACATACGTGTCCCCATATAGTAAGAGTACTTATCTTTTGCTGTAATATATCATCGAAACATAAAAAATGCTATTATCGCATCCTAAATCTCTTGTTGTCTCTCCTCGTGTCTGGTAGTGCTTGATATGCGATGGAATAGTTTGTTCCGGATGTGCAGTGTGTATCAAAAGTATTTTAACACAGCTATACGGTGGCCGATGTTGTTCGAAATTCTGCGAAATCGCTCGAAGTGTCGCGAAGTTGTTCAAAATCATTCGAAGTGTCGCGAAAGTGTTCAAAATTGTTCGAAATAGATTCGACGTCGATTTCATGGTGTTCATAGTGATTCGGAATGTCTGTCGTAATATCTCGATACGAGTGAAACTGTTCTCCAGACCTTAAAGCGTGTAGTGGACCTATCATCCTCCCCCTTACTGAAATCCTAACTGTCCCAGTTAGCCGATCGAAGTCATGTGTGAAATGCATGGTCGGGGTGAGGAAATTAGCGAGGTTCAATATATTGCTCGTTCTTCCACGTTACCTCCTAAATTCATCAACTCTTTCTTCTATAATGTCTCTCCTCGTCGAACTCAACGCCAAAATCCTTGAATACGCAAAATCGATGCCCGAGCGCAGCATCGCCGAGGACTCAGATTTCGAACTGTGGGGGAAGGGTTTTTGTGCGAAAATGGTACGTCTGTCGCTGATCGATTTATAGTTAAAGATGCTACAATGTTTCATGTAGGCAGAATACGATGAACTCGCCGAAGATCTTGGCAAAGAATGCGAAGCGGCTGTTCAAGAGGTTGTGGACAAGGTATTCGAGCTGTATAAACCGATGGCGCAACGCGAATGGATTTCGTGGGGCGGAGAGCTATTGTTCGTGGATTTGGCTGAGGAGATAGAATGCAGAAGAAGGGAGGAGGAAGAAAAGTGGGTGAGAGAGGAGCAGCAGCAGGCGAAGAGGGCAGCAATCGATGGTTGGAGGAGGGCGTTGGCGGATGCTCGAAATGTGGCTCTTGCTGCGTTTCGTGCGAAGACGATTTCGAAGGATGACTTGAAAAGGCAGAGTGCAAAGTTCGAGGCTGAATTACAGGTGATCGAAAAGGTGGAGGGAGGCGAGGATGACGAAAATGAGGACGAAGACGAGCTGCCCGTGGTGAGGGTGGTGAAGCGAAAGGTGGTTGAGGTCGAGAGCGAAGATGATGAAGAAGAGGAGGTCATGGGGGTAGAGGCTGCGAAGCAGGTATCAGTCAAAACGAGCGAGTTGCTCGATTTCGAAGGTCCAGTGAGTGTTTTATTTTATGTTTGAAAGTTTTTCGCACTGCTAAATACTTTGGTAGTGCGATCGGTGTGCTGGGTTTAAGTCCCAGCCATGGTGTGTTGTTAGGGAGGGCGCCGTAAAGTGTTCGAAGTGCACCCAGGAGGCGCAAGGCTGTTACTGGGCCGGTTTGTTGAGGCGAGGCATTCGAAAAGGCGAAGTAAAGAAGTTCGTAAGTGCAAAACGAGATTCGCACCCCAGAAAAGGTACAAAAATTGTTTGGAGTTGTTTCGAAGTAATTGCTAACTTGTTTTCAAATTTTGTAGCACGTCAAATTCGCGTTGTGGGCCCATTTAACGATGTCGAGCCAGTAGCGGGGCCATCAAAGGCATCGAAGGAGAGAAAAAGGTCGTTGAAAGGGAAGGCGAAGGCGAGGGCTGTTTGAAGGGTCAAGGATGTCGAAGAGGCTAGGGATTCAGATGAGGTCGGCACTCGTCGTCGAGTGCTGGTGAGAAAATTGGTCGAGATGAAGGTGGAGATGGAGGTGTTGGGGAGGGAAGTCGAGGTGTTGGAGGAGATGTTGGAGGAGTAGGACTTTCTGTTTTTTGTTTTGTCTATTTTAAATTGTCTTTTGTTAAATGTGTTTGAAAAGTAAGATGAAGCAGAAATGAAGATATGACAGACGAAAAATCGAATTTTTTAGGGAAAGGCTCAGTAGTTCATCATAGCTGAAAAACCCTTTGGAGTTTGCATGACCATGCTATGATGCGATATCGTGACTTGTATCATACACTAAACATAATTGAATTTTTTTGTAAGTAATTGCAAAAAGGAAAGAAAGGATAATTATTCGTTTTCGAAGTCCTGAGAATCTTCGAAGGTATCTTCGTTGAAGTTCGAACTTGTTCGAAGTTGTTCGAGGCGCTTGGAGTCAATATCGAGGAAATTTGGTGATAGGGAAATTGATTTTCGAGCGAGGTATGGTAGCAAACGAAATGCGGCAATAGGTCTATGTAGTACTGACCCATCGAGTTTGCAGAGAATATAAGCCCCTCCGTAGTTTCGTTCGATAACGATAAGAGGGCTGATATATTGGGGTTTCATTTTGCGATTAAGGGACTTCTCGATTTGCATGTTTTGAAGTAGCACTAAATCTCCTTTTGCAAAGTTGTAGTCGCGCATAGTATGTTCGTGAGCAAGTTCGAAGCGTTTCGCAGCTTCGATTTGGGACGTGTAGACCTTCGAATATAACAGTTTGAGGTTGTTAGATCGTTTTTGTAGCGCTATGGCTCATCGAGCTATAAGATTGGTTGTTGATAAAATTGAATTGGGTGGCGGTTGTAAGTATGTTGCTTCGGAGATGTCGAGGGGTATTAGAGGATGTGCTCCTGTAACTGCAAAGTAGGGAGAACAACCCATGCGTTTACGAACCGTGACTCGTTCTGCCCAAAATACTGAGTGTGCCCCTGCTGACCATTTTGCTTGTTCTCCATTGACAGCTTTAAATAATGATTGTCGAACATCGAAATGGGCTCGTTTGATGAGTCCGTTGGCGCGCGAATTATAACTGCTAATTCGAATATGGTTAATATGATATCGCTTCGTGAGATATTCCATGGCTGCGATAAATGCAGCGCCATTGTCAGTTATGATTTCATATAGCGAGCCCCATCGACAAATAATGTCTTCGAAGATCCAATCGCCCAGAGACGTGGCATTTTCACGTCGAAGTTTTCACCATTCTGGATAGGTCATTAGTGAGCATCGACCTTGTACAATGTATTTAAATCCGTTCGAAGGTGGCATTTGCATTGTGTCAATATAGGCTTTGCCGAAAAGAGGTGCTGGAGTGGCGAGTGTGGGCGGAATTAGAACATTTTGCATTTGTTGAATTTGGCATAGGTGGCAGGTTCAAATATACCATGCAATGTCGAATTTCATGTTCGGCCACCAGAATCGAAGGGCAATAACTGATTTAGTAGTGAAAACCATTTTGTGTCCGATGTTGTTGTGAGCTGCGCGAATGATTTCGAGACGACGTTCTGGAGGAGCGACAATTTGGTGAGCTCCTTGGGAGTCTTTTCTCCACAGTTTGCCCGAGTCTAAAAAGAATCCAGTGCAATATCGAATAAAGGTAGTGTATTCTGTGTCTGATAGTTCAGGGGGTCGCACCAAGTCATGTAACCATTTTCGAATGTGAAGTAACCTCTCGTCGTTCGTTTTTGCGTTATTTGATCATGGGACATCGTTATAGGTGAGATCCTCCCCCTTACTGAGATTCGAAGAGAGGGAGAAGGTCGAAATTTGATGCGAAGTAAATGGTCAGGTTGTAATAGGATTTATTTGATGTACGAAACCGTGAAGGCGGTCGATCCAGTCTCCAAAATTATTTTCGTTGTCGAGCTGAACATCTTTGTCTTGTGGGGGTCATCTCGAAAGTCCATCAGGACCATGATGTGTCCCTGCGACGTGGACTAATGTAAAGTGAAAGGTTAGGATGGATACTATCCATCGATTGATGCTAGCACTAGGTGCGATATCAGGATTCGAAAGCATGCCTTTAATATATCGTGCATCGACTTCGACAATAAGCCTTTGAACTCCTATTAGGTACAATCGTAGTGCTCCGAGAGCACGATATAGACCATAAAGTTCGAGTTTGGGTTGCGAAAATCTGGATTCGTGGTCGTTAAGTGTAATCGATCTGAATCGACTATAATATCGTTTTCGAGGGCTTTCGGGATCGCACTGAGCGAGAAAGAAACCAATAGCAATGTTCGAAGTGTCGACCGATAGAATAACTGGGGCTGGAGATGAGTAATCGATTGCTCGAATCACTGGGGAATTGATTAGAGCTGCTTTCAAGTCTTGTTGGGCTGCTATTTGTTCCGCTCCAAATTTAAAAGGAACATCTTTTCGAGTGAGTTGGATGAGTGCTGCAGCTTGTTGAGCAAAATTTCGGATAAATATACGACAAACTCCAATGGTTCCTAGGAACGCTTTGACTTCGGTGAGGCTTCGACATGGTCCCCACTTGCTAACAGCGGCGATTCGAGTAGGGTCGGCCATACGACCTTCGATATTGCATCGATGCCCTAAAACAATTATTTCAGGGACGCAAAGATAGAGCTTCGGACCTGAAAATGTTCCTCCGCAATACTTCATACGCTGGACTATCCGATTTAAATTTTCGAAATGCTCCCAGACAAAGCGTCGAATAGCTGGATTCTCAGGAATTGTTTCGTAGGATCCACCGATCGTTCTATATTCTGATTTTGGACCCTTGACCGGTGTGTCGTCGATGTAAGGAATGGTGATATGAGGAATTTCGGGCTGTAGAATAAATGTCACATCGTCGTGTAAGATAGGGACAGAATTTGGCCAACCCATGGGTAGGGTAATGATGCGAAGTACTCCGAACGGTGTCTGAAGCGTTGTCAGATCGCGAGATGATTCTGTGACTTTCCTTTCATCGAATGCCACATAGAGATCCAACATTCCTCCGCATGATCATCCCCCAAATTGTTCTGCTAAATGTTTGGGTATTGGTACGATGCCTGAGTGCTGGATCGTAACTTGGTTAAGCGGTTCGAGACTGTGAACAATTTGAAGCGATTTCGCATCCTTTTTCACAACGCAAAACCATCGTGATCAGTACGAAGAGTTCGATGGTTCGTACACTCCCGCTTCGATCTTCTTTTTCAACATTTCGCATATCTGTTCGTACAAACCTGGAGGTATAGGAATGTTTCGCTCAACCCATGGAGTGTGAGGAACGACAGGGAACTCTATAGGAGAAAAAAAGTCAGAGCGAAAGCTTCCTCGCTCTTGTTCTGTCCACGCAAAAGCTGTTTCCTGATTTCGAATAAAATCGTGCATAAGTTTTCGTTCCTCTGGCCATAGGAAATTGCTGGGATGATTTTTGTCGATAATAGCTTTACGATCGAGTGTATATCGCGAAGTGGGGATAAACGATGGTGGATAAGGATTTAATTTTGGCATGTTTTTGAGAGGGTCGCCAGTGATTGTTCGAATAATGCGAAATCGGTCGGGTAGCTCGGTAATAACTGGGCGAATTTTTTGTGCGACAGGTTTGTATTTCTTTTTCGAAGCTGCGAAAATCGGATATGAGGAATCAATAATAGGCATAGAAGGTGTAGACGTGGCCTTCAAGGTCGATAAATATGTTTCATATCGGTGGCTGGCTGTTAAATATAAATTCACAAGGATCGAAGAATAAGAAACGGATTTCGAGGAGTTCGAGGACTCCATATCGGGAATATTCGCAGTGCATTCGATATTGATAGATAAATTAGAGGGATCGAATAAGATAACGAAAGCGCACTGGTCAATGTCCGAAATTTTGTCCTCTAGTTGCGAAAATCCTTTCGATGGTGATTAGAATGGGGAATCGTGGGGATAGCGCACGATCGTGTCGAATTAGGATCGTATATTGTAATTGTCTGGGCTTCGTTCCTGTAGTTTTTGACAGTGCTTTCGGTGAGTACATCGAATGGTCGACCAAGTAAGATATCGTAGGCTGGGTCACGAATTATGTGAATTTGCATGAACAACATGATACTCCCCACTTCGCAAGGCACATTTCATGCTAAACCTAAACTTTCGTCAATGCCTCCGTTAGCCGATTGGAGTGGAATGTGGATTGAAGGAT
Source organism: Tricholoma bakamatsutake (assembly GCA_029959215.1). NCBI lineage: Eukaryota > Fungi > Basidiomycota > Agaricomycetes > Agaricales > Tricholomataceae > Tricholoma > Tricholoma bakamatsutake. The sequence goes on from CP114860.1 coordinate 1,807,959, forward strand.
TGTAAGTGAGGCCAAGTTCATGGCAAATTTCTTTGGACATTGCAATAATCGAAGAGCCGGGGTCTACGACACTTTCGACCGGATTCCTTCCGTTGACGTTCATAATAATGGACCTAATCGAATGAGATTCCTTTGCAGCGATAAAGGGTTCTGGAATATCGCCAGGTCAAAGACTGTTAATATAAGTTTCGAATGGATCATCAATTACGAAAATCTCATCGTTAAGCAGATTCGTGGCATTATTTTCTTCAGACTGTTGAATTCGACGTGGAGTGACCTGTTCCTTCCATTTCATACAAACTTTGGGCGATAAGGACAACAATTCCTCGGGCGTTAGTGTGATAATCGGCGTCTTTATAGAACAAACAAAGACATCTTCCGTGATTTTATCCTTTTGAATCGGCGCTTGGGTATGGTACGAAGAACCATCTTTGCCTTTACCTTTCACAATTGATCCGAAGTTTCGTTCGTGTGGTGGTAGGTACGAATTTTCTTTTGTAGCGGCATAAGGATGAATAACAGGCTGCGAAGTCGTTTCCGAAGTTGAAGATGATGCCGAAGTCGAGGTTGGTAGGTTTGTTGCCATGGACGAGATGGACGATGCTGGTACATGTGGAGCTGATTGTTCGACTGCCGCAGTGCTTGGGGAAACTGAAGGTCGAGAGACGGAGACTGTTGGTATGCTTGAATTAGCTTTAGCAAAGGTTCTACCACTTCGCAAAGCATATATCTCTCGTTCGAGTTTTGTGATGTAATCTTCGGGTGTCGCAGATTGTTCGGAAACCTGGTAGATGCCCCTAGGCGGTGTCAAAGTAGCTGTTGAGGATGCGATGTTGTACATGAGCGATAATGCAGTTGTGTTCGAAGGATTTCGTCGAGTCCATTCATCGATTCTGTCTTTGATAAAGCGACCAGGAATGTTTCGAGGGGTAAACCGTCCATTTGGAAGCACGATTTTTCCTTCGTTGTTCTTTTTACACTTTCCTTCGTTGATATAGGTTTGGCAAACCAAGCAGTCGCTAATGAAATGACCTGTGAGTCCACAAAAGACACAAGCTAAGTTTTCGAGCTGGTCCGAGCAAAATCCACTGTTAGTTCGAGGAGGGTTAGTGGGTTTCGAACCTGCTAAAGCCGTGACGAGTATGGTTGCAAATTTTTCGAGGATCGCCGATAAGTCTTCCGATTTAATCTGTGTAGAAGATGTCGAAGTCGATGCCGATGTCTCTGAAGATTGTAACGATGCCGAATTCGAGCTAATTGACCCTGCTAAAACAAATTTCGCTGCCGCATGAATGTCGTCGAGTGGGTAGGCGTCATCCAGATAGTGGTCAGGAAATTTGAGTTCGAGTCATCGTGCAATTCGTGACCATAAATCTGGTTGAAAACCTCGAACGAACGCTCTACTTTGTTCTGCCTCCGAAATTCAGCTTTTAGAGAGTAGGAACTTCGTAATGTTGTAGAAAGACCTGTAATATAGTCCTAAATCGCTCGCGTTATAGATACCCATCCGAAGTTGTTCGCCAACAAGTTTGTCCATGTCTGAAATCGACCATTTTCGATTGTCTTCGGAACCAGGATATAGTCTGTGGATTGCGACGCGAAAATCGTGAAATGAAGTCCTGGTTTCGTATTCGGGAATTGATTCCCAGAGTTTGGACGTATCGATATCGACATATCGACAGGCGTGCTTCTTCATAAGTTTGGGATCCATAACATTACAGTCGATGAAAAGTATTTCGAGCTTGTTAAAGTATCGATGTAGCTCTCGAGGTTGAGTGGGGTCGAATTTGGGTACTGTGGAATGTCCTCGAGCTGGCATTGTTGCTTGGGTGGCCATAGATGTACCGATTTGAGGAGTTAGAACCTGAGCGAAGGATGGTAGATGTGTTGAAGTAGCTGGAATAATGAATGATGTAGTAGAGGATGAAGAAGAAGAGGAAGACGAAGTTATAGATGAGGAAATAGGTGAAGGGAACAGACGACGATGTGTGGATTCAGCGTCAGAGACAGGTATTAAAATATCCCCTGATTGTTCAAAAGATTCGAAGGCCTGGCGAGTCTCGATTCTAAGGTTTCGAGCTTGTGTTGGCCTAAGCCGAGAGATTCGAGGTGGATTAGGCGATGAAATGATTTAGAAACCCCTCGCGGTGGGCTCCAAAATGATAATACTCAACCTGGAAACCTAGAAAAAACCTGTTAAAAGCCTTTTATAGTATAACTCGGGCTAGAGGAAGGGTGCGAGGTGGTACTAAATATCACCGCTAATACCAAAACATTGTTTTTAGTGATGCGAAATGGTAAGGACGTGACGAATAGCCTTTTGAAAGCGTACGAAGATGTTCGAAAATGTTCAAAATTGGTTCATAGACGTGCGAAGTAATTCAAAATAAGTTCGAATGTGTTCGAAGTTGTTCGGGTGAGTTCGAGGGGGTTCGAAGGTATTTGACTGGCGTCGATATATGTTTTGACAAATGAATATAGCCATTACAAGCTGGTTTTTTAGTGACGATAGGCGATGACGAGTTGAGAACGAATATGAAAGTTCGAGGAAGTTCGCGATATTTCGCAGAACTTAGTGATACGACGCGAGGTAAGACTCAAGAGAATTGGTCTTAAATCTGACTATAGTGGAGAGGGCAACTGGTTCCCTGCTGTTCTAAGTAACTAGTACAAGTTTATATACATTTTTGAAGAGATAGTACTGAAAAGGAAAGTAAAACATGTGTAAAACATGTGGCAATATATCATACAATGAGAACTTTGTAGATCAAAAATAGATGAGAAATGATAAATAATTGAAACATACGTGTCCCCATATGGTAAGAGTACTTATCTTTTGCTGCAATATATCATCGAAACATAAAAAATGCTATTATCGCATCCTAAATCTCTTGTTGTCTCTCCTCGTGTCTGGTAGTGCTTGATATGTGATGGAATAGTTTGTTCCGGATGTGCAGCATGTATCAAAAGTATTTTAACACAGCTATACGGTGGCCGATGTTGTTCGAAATTCTGCGAAATCGCTTGAAGTGTCGCGAAGTTGTTCAAAATCATTCGAAGTGTCGCGAAAGTGTTCAAAATTGTTCGAAATAGATTCGACGTCGATTTCATGGCGTTCGTAGTGATTCGGAATGTCTGTTGTAATATCTCGATACGAGTGAAACTGTTCTCCAGACCTTAAAGCATGTAGTGGACCTATCAGCGCGCACGCATTACAAAAGTGTCCAGAAGACTTAGCGTGCATCCATTCCCATGTCTATGCAGAGAGGCGCAAAGTGGTGCTCCGTTTCAAGAAAGCGCACTCAAAAACCATCCGCAGTTTTGACTTCCAGCACGGCGATTTAGCCCTTATGCGCAACACAGCAATCGAAAAGAGCCTTAACCGCAAAATGCGCGTGCGTTATCTCGGTCCTCTAGTTATAGTGTCACGCAATCAGGGCAGCACATACATCGTTTGCGAGCTCAATGGGATGGTATTTGACAGGCCAGTAGCCACGTTCCGCCTACTGCCATACCACGCATGCAAGTCCATTGCGCTTCCTGACATAGCGCTCAATATCACCACAATGCGGTTGAGAGAGATGGAAGAGTCCATAGTAGTGGACACGGAAGACAAAGAAGCAGTTGACAAAGAAGAAGCGCAAGGAGATAGTGCTGAGGAAGAAGAAAGTGCCAATGAGGCGCACAACTAGGGCTCTGTGCACACCGCTATGGATACTTCACCATTTTATACGTATGCTTTGCTTTCTTTCATTTTTTTTACGTTACCTTTTCCTATTCGCGAAGTGGCATCTGGACGCATTCCGTGATTGCGCAACCCATGGGTTTTACCGGCCATGATGATCTACTGAGCCTTTTCCATTTTTTTTAGACTTTGTGATATCGCGTGCGCTTCATTTTATCTCTTACTCTTTTATCGATGGACATGGTCAATATCTCAGTTGGGAGGAGGAAAGTGATGGTTGGACAATTTTTCTGCACCCCTTTGCATTTGCACATCTTTGCGTGGTGCGCGTTTTTTGTGCGCTTGACATTTCTTGCTCGAACATTGCTTATATTATCTCTTTTCTCTCACACATATTATTTGGGCTTACAAATTTCATTTTATGGCACCATGGAAGTGCGCGCGCATGCGCGCACTTCACTGCTTCGGAGCGCACCATGCGTATCACAGGTGCAACAAAGAGATTGATTAACACACTATCTAAAACTTATACAATTGTGCAGCTATTCAATGGACTCCAGGAACTCCAGGCGCTCCGTGGCCACACCCAGTTTCGCCTTTGCGTCCGCCTCCACTTGCTCTGCGCTGCGCAACCGGCTCTTAGCGACCTCTAACTTGACGAGCGACCTTTGGACATCTTCTTGAAGGCGCTCGTGCGTGGCGCCCAAGACTGCAACCACCGAGCGGCATTGCGCTAAGTCGAGTGCCTCAACATCTTGACCTTGATAAACTGCATCCCCCGAGGTGTTTCCCGATCTGGTTTGGCACGAGGATTGCATGTGCACACTTGCCTGGCGAACAGTAAGGCAGCGCAGCCTTGGGCGCACTTGCGACGGTGGAGGGGGCGTGTTTTCGACTTTGCGGTGCTTGAATGTGTGCTCTTTCGAGGGGCTGATGAGCCCCACATCACTTTCAACGCCCTTGCCAATTTGCGATGCACCTTTGGAATAGTTAGCGCAGCATGGAAGGAGGATGAGAAAAAAAAAAAGACACACCAGAGCGCCCAGTAGCCGCTTTCCTGCCTCTAGGAGTTGCGCGCAGCTGTGCGAGGGTGCGCTTCATCCATTCGCACTTTCTCTTACCCTTTGCGCATGGGGCGCACTGTTTTTCATTGACCGAGGCGCACCTAGCCAGTTGGCCCATGCAGCGGCAGTTATCACACTAGCGTAGAAAAGGGGAATGGTTTAGTGAGTTTGAAGCATATCCAAAGAAACTTACTGGTCCGCTATTAGCATTGGAGGTGGCGCCAACCCCACTCAGTAGTGGCACTTCGACATACACGCATTGCCGCATTGCGCGCACTGGGTGTGCACTTGCACCTTCGTCCGCACTGGCGCTCTCATCGCTCTGCTCGCTCTCCCCCTCGCTCGTCACCCCACTCTCCCAAGACTCCCCAGTTCCTTCGCCTACAACCTCAGCATTGGTAGCTCCAGAAAGCACGTGCAAAGAGTGCACCAGCACGATGCACGCCTTTTCATCCTCCTGCGCCTTGGCGGTATCTATATTGCTCGCCTCATCAATTGCTCTGAACTCACCTTCCAGACACTGCAAGCTAACCTCGGGCGCCTGCAATTCAGTGGTCAAGAGTGTGCGGCGCACCTTGCGTGCTTCGGTGCACTCCGCGCGCGCTTCCAGCTGCCCCGCCAGCTCGTGCGCTGTATGCTCAAATTCCTCAGACCTCTCTTTCTCCTCAATCATCTTACGCATATTGGGCATCAGCTCCTCGCCCCAAGCAAGCCACTCCTCCACCATGATCCCACTGAATGCACTACACGCCTTTGTGAAAAGCGCGTCAAGTTCTGCATCATCTTGGACAGAGTCCGCACGGCTTTTATACATGTTCTATATGCCCCGACCCTTAGCAACCTGCGCCAGTTATAGAAACACAAAAAGCGCACCAGTTTACTACAAAACCCTTCACCCCATGCTTGCGTTGTTGTCTGCTCACTCCCAGCAGCAGGGAGGGTCTCATTGAGGGCCAGGATCGTTTGTCTGAGGGCTAAGGTAAATGCTGAAGCCATTGGATTGGGTAGAGATGGGTTGTGGAAAGAGTTATAGAGGATAGATGGTGGTCAGAGATGGATAAGGAGAGGATGGCCGCTTATGTGAGCGAAAAAAATTTTGCGCTGACCAATCGCATGCTGCCTGAGGACAGTCAGTACTTCAGTTGGGAGGAGATGATACGGCTCCCTATCGCCCTGCATGCATACTACGGCATTTTTTGCGATTGTGTGCACCTTCTAGGTGGCTTCCGCACACTTTGCGCAGCGCACTTTTGTGCACCTTAGTGCGCCTTTGTGTGCCTTTGCGTGCTTCCGTGTGCTTTTGCGTGCCTTTGACCATTTAGGTGCGCCTTTGTGCACCTTTTGCATTTCTACTGCGCTTTTGGTTCCCCATAGCCGCCAATCATTGTGCGCCCTAAATGCACCTCGTTGCGCTTCAAGCCGCCTCTGTGCGCCCCCCCCCACACTCCTTACCTGCCATTTTCCATTATTGCGTGTTCGATGCACCTTTATGCGCTCCTTTTATGCTTTACTCGCAACTCACATTCCTTGCTGCACACTCACTGCACTATTCTTACCATCACACAACAATTCACTACTTCAAACGTGCTGCGCATCACAGCTTCCATCTTACTGGCGCATTTGCTTGAGGCGCACCGCGATTCCAACACGAGCAAACTGCACATTCTTACATAACTGGGCTGCTTTGCACCTATTTGGCATTGGACTGTGCACACTTGGGCGCTTTTGCGTAATCCTGGCACTTTGGCAGTATTTGGCCTCGCACAGCATCTCCTTATTGTTCTTCCGCATTTCCAATCGGCATCGCCTTGTCTGGTAACCAGCACAGGTCGATCACATCATTATTACTAAGGCGCAGCACGCGACACATAACACTGAAGCGGATTAATTGGGAAGGCCGCATGAGGCTTAGCGCACACCAATAATAGCACATCGCACCGGAACAGTTGGATATTGAGCTATAGCTGCGCAAATCTTATTGGCTGAGGCAGCGGCATAGTGCGGTCAGGTTTAGGTGGGCAAATGGATGTGCTTGTGGGTAGCACATGGTGCTTCCTATTTTTATACTTTATTTCACCATTTTATCACATAAGCCATTTGTACATAGTAGCAGACAGATAGAGAATCCAGAGGATCTTCCCCCCCCCCCTCATAGTTCATAGCTCAGTCAGCGTCGCACATAGTCTGTGCACCAGCGTCCAGTCCGTGCGCCTTCGTAGTGCACCCTTCATATAGCCGCGTTTGCATTATCGTTTGCGTCCCCTCATCGTATTGTTGCATTTCGTCCCTTGCGTTGCATCCTTCATCCTTGTCTGTGCACTATCGTAGTGCGCCCTTCGTATAGCCATGTTTGCGCACCATTTGCGCACTTATTTGCACAGCTGCGTTTTGCGCACCGTTTGCACCTTTTTCCACTCCTTGCGCTTTCACTCTGTTTGCACCCCCAACCTGTGCACCACCTTCACAGTACATCCCAGTATCGTCTTTGTCCTGTTACACCTCCCGCCTTCATCATCCTCATCGTTGCGCACTTTTGCGCTCTCGTTGCGCATTTTTCCACACTGCACATTTTTGCCTCTTTGCGTTGCGCACTTTTCTGCCACTGCACATATCTTTCCTTTCACGTACACTACTAGTGCGCACATTGAAAATCACTGTACCAGCCTCTCTATAGTCTCCACGCCCTGAAGGATGATCCGAGGCCCTCTAAGCGAACTCCCCCCTCACCCCGAGCATGCCTGCAGTTGTAGGTTAAGTGTTCACCCCTTCTGTTGAGACTCTGCACTGAGTACCAACTGAACTCATCACCGACAAACTTACTGGCCCAAATGGTTGGCAATTGCTGAAGTTTCCCACAATAACAAATTCCATTCAGCTACTCACATGTCACCCTTCTTTACTAATTATGGGTATCATCCCCATATGGGAATAGAACCCCAAAAAGAAATCAAGGTACAGTCAGTAGAAGACTTTGTATCTAAGATGCGAAAAGTACAGGAAGAAGCAGGGATGGGATTGATGAAAGCACATGATGATATGATGTGACATGCAGATCGTACTCGAGCCATTGCTCCAGAGTACACAGTTGGTGACTTGGTGTGGCTAAGTACCAAGGATATAAATACTCCATGACCTTCAAGAAAACTTACTGAGAAACAAGTTGGCCGATATGCAATCTCCAAAGTAATTTTGCCCAATGTGGTGGTGCTAAAATTACCTCAATCATTCAAGATTGATCCTGAAATTAATGTTTCCCACTTATGCCCTTACTGCCCACCCACTATTCCTGGTCAACAAACTACTCTGCAATCTCCAATAATAATAGAAGGTGCTCCAGAATATGTAGTTGAAGAAATTCTAGACTCACATCTTCGACAAAATAAATTGGAGTTCTTAATAAAGTGGAAGAACTACACTGATGAAAATAACTCATGGGAACCCAAAGAGAATTGCAAATGAGCCTGTAATGCAATTACCCAATTCTTTAAACTTAATCCAAATGCTCCACATTGCATTGCAAGAATGGTATATGAAGGGATAAATATTTGGCCTTACCAAAATGCCACAGAGGGGACAGATACAATATTTTCTCACCTGGAAGTCGGGGCATAAAAGGGGGGTAATGTTAGGAAACAGCCCCATTACCTAATAATATTTTATTACATCAAATTATGCTACCCTATGCTGAAGAATGCTACACTTTGTTAGCATGAGAATTTTATTGCACATGCATCAATATGTATGTGCATGTACATACAAGTGCATCAACAACATTGTATACAACACATGTAACATAGTATATAAACCTTAACTAAACACCTAGGGACCCCAGTTGTGTTCTCTTAGGTATTCCATCCACACTTGTGGTGCGAAAAGCTTTTCTCAACCCACTCATCTATTAATAACCCCCCACATCAAAACCATCAATTTCCCCATCATGCGCACAGATCCTGCCCCCTTCTTGTAGAGAGAACCCACACAGTCCAGCTAGCAGATAGTGGGTGTTGCCCTAACAGCTGGGAGTCATTCACCTTGCCTTTTACAGATGGAGCAGATGCTGCTGAAGAATCCTGGAACTGTATGATCAATTTTGTGTTTGCAATATCAACAAAGGCTTCAATGGCAAGACATTCAAGGTTGGCACCTCGAACAAAAGTAATTAATTGGTATCATCACCCTCATCAAATGTGGCTCCATACATTTTCTCAGCAGTAGTTGTTGGCACTGACCAATGATCATCTGGGTTGTCTGGCCTGTCCATACTATGCATGGGATTTAGGAGATGTAAGGTTGGAGGGGGGAAGCACAATGGTGGTTAGATGAGTTTGGGATTTGGGAATGGTAAGTCTGGCTTTGTGATTGTAGTTTGGATTGCTGAAGCCATGGTTCCAGTACTGTTGTAGTTGTGCCATATGGTCCAGTAAGACCATTCCATTTGGCAGTGCTGAATGCAGACAATTTGGATACTGTACACTCATCACACATTTCATAAAGGGATACTGAGAAGAGTTTGATGGCTACAATCTGACTCATTTGGTTAGCAGGAGCCTTGAATGGAAGACTTATCACTTACTGCTAAAATCTGGGCGCCACTGTCCTTTGCAAGAGATTTCCACCAGTTCACCATAGGAAATCCAAAGGTTGGAATCTCTGATTGCTATACAGTGGGACATTCTGCCTTCCTCAGAGCTGCTCAGATTCACAGATTGTGCAGCTGTTGCAGATATAGGGTATATAGAGCTATTTTACAAATTAAATAGAAATAATATGAGGGGTTATGACCCCTGGATGGTATAATACCATATCATACAGTATAATATGCCCCCGCATAATATGACCACCTATCAGACCCAGCCCTAAAAATGAACATGAGTCAACAGAAATGTTCACATCACATGTTGCCATTGAAGCTCACGTGTTGCGTCACAATTTACATACTTTCTAGTAATAATGCATAGCTGCATGACTGATCCCGACGCTATGCAGTCATGAGAAAGTCAACTGTATCCTGAAATGCATCCCGTAGCATTTCCTGCTCCATTGGCAGTTTGTCCATACTCATAGAGTAGTGGATGTCAAAATCGAATGCGAGAAGTGGGCATCAATCTAGCATAGTACTAAAGGCAGCGACTCCTTCAAACGTCGACTCGCTCTGTCTTATGAGGAACTCGACCTGAACTTGTAAAGTTCTGCCTAGAAAGCAACAATTATTCTCCAGTGGTGTGAGGACACGACATATCCGAGGCACAAACGAAGTGGCTACAATCTGCCTCTGGGAGACTACCAGCATCACTAACATTTTCAAATCTCACAAGCCCTCTTTCCCCCGCAGGGGTTAGGCAGACCAGATTGAAAAGGCAGATGAAATGAAATTCGACAAATTACCATACAATGCAGTGTAGAACTACGGTACGCGTATGTCCCGGAGTTTAGCTAGAGTGTTCCTTAATACACGCCTATCATCCTCTTGTCTGATTCTCAAGTCATTACACACCCTACCCTCCCGTAACTCGTGGTTGAGGTTTGCTGTAGGATAGAAAACCTCCCCGTCTCTACCACCCCAATCGAAATCAATCAGCCTCATGGAATCTCCTTCACAAAGGATATTCGCGGCCCGCAAGTCACCGTGGACAAGGCCTTCCACATGAAAGTGGTCCATGAGGTGCTGGAGCTCTTCTGTCCAACGGTCTCGGTGAGCAAGAAGTAGGGTCGAATGAGTGATTGGGCATCCAGACTCGATATATTCCATCGCGACAGCATACCAGCCACCGGGAAGTCGTTCAAAAGCAAAAATCCGTGGCGCATGGCCTAATTTGGCACAAAAATCATGCAGCTCGATCGAGTACCGTTGAACAAACTTGATGAGGACGAGTTGCTTGTTTGGGATCTCTGCGACGTACAAAAGGCGGTTGGGTTGTCTGTCGGGAAAGAAGCATTGAATCTCAAAATTGAGATAGTCATCAGATGAGGGTGGGTATTTGCGTAATCTGGAAACTGCCGGAAAACGACGCGCATGACTTGAGATTGACCCAGGAGGGAGATTGTCCAGGAGTTTCTCGATATCTTGGAGAATGTGAGCTTGGAGTACTGATGCTGCAATAAAGGCGTGATAAAGGGATCTGCGGTCGCGCCCATCAGAAGTCGTCCAGAGACATGAGAATGTTGGTGTCAGCTTAACAAGCTTGAAGCGATGGTCGATCGCGACGATAGCATAGAACGCCAATTCACATCCTAGGAATATCGGATCGTCAAATAACAATGAAATGCAAAAATATCCAACTCACCAACAATGGTTAGACCGAGACATGGCACCCTCCATCCTAGATAGAGTTGCCGATGGGCGTTCGCATTCAGACGCGCGATGTAGCATGCGAGTTCTACCTGGGGAATTGCACTGATCCCTGTAATCCTATTTTTAAACTGTACAACCATCGTCCCTGCACCATGAGTCGCAATATTATGGCCATCACTTCTCACGGAACCAATGGCAGCTGCGTAAAGCTGAGGGATCTGGATACCTCTACGTGCCGAGAAAATGCGAGTGATGCAGGGTAAAGCTGCTTCCCTCCGGTCATCTTCATACTTATAGTATTGGTTCATATTGCGTGCAAGCTCGTCCACCTGGGTCTGCAACTCCACAACATCAATATCATCCAGCCCGGGAACATCTTTACGACCGTCCATGATGTCAAGGAAGTGTCCAAAGCCTTCGTAAAGAAGAGCTACGGATGGAATATCGGGATCCGGTTCTGGACGATCATTGAAGATCATCTCAGACGGTTCCTGCTGAAGAGACTCGAAGACCTCTGGTCTTGCAGTAGTCGACGGCGCAATCGTAACAATTTTGGCACGTTTGAGACGATCAAAAATGCTTTCTGCTGGTTCGGGAAGCGCGCGTTTCTGGTGAATGGCTACAGATTGGACGGAGAAGATGAAGGACGATAACGATCCAGGAAGGAAGAGTTCGGAGAAGGGAAAGGGAAAGGGAAAGGGGGGGTGACAGATGAAGAGAGATGAGACGAGAACGTGCGGGAAGAGGCAGATTGAGAAAGCAAGGCAAACGGACGGCAGCCCGTGAAAGCCATGGAATGCATGAACGATCGGCGGAGATGGGGGTGGATGAGGGGGTGGCATGTGACAAGATTGAGAGTGGTAGAAACAAAAGAGCAACGGGACAGATTTTGGGGTGAATCATATCAGCAATGCTCAACCGTGGAGATTCCGCTCTCGCTCACCGGTAGCAGGGATCTTCACAATTATGTGGAGGTGCGTGGTGGGAGGTTGATCCGACCAATAGTTCAATATGGACATCCATGTCAACTTGTCGAGGCCTTCATCAATCTCCCCGAGTCTGAGGTGGCTAATAGAGTCCTCATCGTGAGTTTTCAGATTAATGTTCACCTGTTAGGGTGGGGGAGTAAGCCAATGTCACTTCACATTGCGACTCTTCAATGGCACTCACCTTCCACAGTTCCAAGGTGTGAGGATCAACATCCTTCAAGGTAATTGCTCGCTTTCTTGCTATCTCTTCCTTCAAGTGTCCAACTACCCAATTGCGCTCCACAGTAACTGGAAAGACGATAGATTCGCCTTCGATAAGACAATTAAGTTCGAGAGCATCCCGGCTCATGACTGTAGTATCAAGCATAGTGGTTGGTGCCGAATCAAAAGTGGGGACAGGTGGACGTGCTACATTTGTTGTAGATGTGATAGCCCGCGGAGAAGAGGACTCGGAGGCCGTTGGTTCAGATGTGCCTGGAGGCTGTGTTGCGCCAGTTGGTTTATCCCCTTTCAGCCGTTTGTGAAAGGATCTGAGGAAAGTTTTGCCTTTCAAGTTCGAAGTGCTCATAACCGCGTGTAACAAGTACGATGAAGGTCTGGTGAGAGTAAATGGTCGCAATCGCTGCTCTACACTATGAGACTATGTGATGATTCCCTTTTCGGGTAAACATCGCATCATCAACGACCAACAACGCGTCAACAATCACACTACTGTATACTGTACCCACTTTAATTATAAGAACTGCCTGTGACATCGTAACCTCAACAAACGGTCCTGCAGGTAACAAACGGGCAAAATGGTTGCGTGACAGCTAACAAATCGAGCGCCCATGCCCAAAAAAAAGTCATCACCCGCTCGCGATCGAGCACGCCTAGAACCTTCGAGTGTATAAAATTGATGTACAGCTATATGTTTGTCTGCCGTTTTACTGTTTGGATTGTTCTACGGTCTGCATTGAGCTACTACTTCCAAGTCCTGGATCTGGATGGAGAGATTTCTTGTCAAACTTTCTGCTGAGGAACTTGCAGAGCATAAACATAAAGAGTGTCTGAAGATTCAAGAAGGGCTAGCATCAAGAAGATTGGAAAAACCAAACTATATGGAAAAATGGAAGGAGAGGATTAAAGAGCAGAATAACATCCGGAAAAACTGACAGCGAAGCAGAGCAAGACAAGTTGAGATAGACTTGGGCTTGAGGAACAGCCATGGAACCCCAGCAAACAAGGTAAGCAAGTCCAACCGGTGCAGTCGATTACCAATAGCAATGGCATCCACAGAAAAGAAAATTGAACACTCATGACGATTCACAGCCACTGGCACCAGATGCAAAGGGGGGTAATTAAGATTGGTAAGAAAGAGATGCCACGGATTCGTTCAAAACGAACCAACTGGTTTGAATCGTCAAAATGGAAAGCAATCGATGGTGCAGCCAAGACATGTCATTTTCAAACAGGAGAAATGGTGAAGCTCTTGAGGAAGCAACTTGGAGGCAACGAGACATACCACACCCTTCAGCCCGGAACTATTCAGCATTGGATTGACACCTCTGGGCCATCTCGGAAATGGAAGAAGGAGGTTTTAGAGCGGGTGGAGAAAGAGGGTGACAGACATGTTGTAGTTGGATGCCTAGGCTGCCCAGGAGCTCTGGTTTGTTCTTATGTTTGTGTTCTGAAGAACTACTGACAGAGTGAGGTCGGTTGATTAGCATGGTTACACTGCACTAGTCAAAAAAGTCAAGGCAGAGTTGCAAATTGTGATGCAGGGTTGCAGGTTTCGATTCCTCTTGCACGCACTATTGTCCTGGGGCATGTCGAGACAATGGCATCAGAATTAATCACTGTGAAGAAGTTCAAGTGTTTGGAGGTTTCCTTCGGATGTTTCTTAGTGTCGAATTAGGGTGGTCCTGGCAAGTAGGCATGCGTGCTGCTCAAAAGACACCTGATAATTGGGAAAAGCTCTGTGAAGATATGTTCCTGTGGATAGTTTACCAAGCAATGGTTTGAGGAATCCCAGCAGAGGCAATGATCAATGGTGACCAGCTAGGTATGCAAATTGTTCCACTCAGCAATAGAACTTGGGCTTTCCGTGGTGCAAAGCAAGTCAAGAATGTTCGGAAAGGAAGAGAAACGACAGTTCACAGTGATGTCAGGAACAACATGTTCAGGAGATGTATTACCGTTTCAATGCATCTGGAAAGGATCAGCAAAACAGTCATTGCTGGCAGCAGGGTTATGAGCAGAGGTGGAACAGGAAGGAATACTCTTTTCATGTGGAGGAGACACACACTGGAGTAATCTAAAATGCATGAAAAAGGTATGTGACATTCTGTCATAGGGCTCTGCAACTGAAACATGTTTTCACTTTAGTGGGTAAGCAAGATTGTCACACTGTATCTTGAACGTCTTTGTATGTGCAAGGGCTTAAAAAAGATTGAGGACCTTTTGATTATTGATGTATGGTCTGTTCACCGTGGCGAGCCCATCTGTGTGTGGATGAAAACTGAATATGCGCGGATAAAAATTGTCTTCATTCCCGGAGGATGTGAGCCAGAGCTAGGGAATGTCACAGGTAGAGGCCGCGGGTGCATACGGGTACGGGTACGGGATGGGGTTCAGTAACCCTCATCCAACCCACACCCGTGGCGCGGGCACAGCGGGTTTTGTACATGAATGATACTTGCTCGATGGGTATTCGGCGCTGTCCAGCAAATATTGGGTGGCAACGCGGATGGCAGACCTTTCTACTGTACAGTACCTGTGGTGTTGATCAACAAAAAAAAAAAAATTGGCATTACAAAAACATATCCACAAGCTTTTTTTACATGTTACTGTCGCTTTTAATGTGAACCCGTGTTTCAATCCTGTATGGTGATAGGTCCACTGCGCATGCTAAGGTCTGGAGAAGCTTCCCACTCATATTGACACATTATGACATGCACTCCGAATCACTACGAAGGCCACAAAATTCACTTCGAATCATTTTTGCACTATTTTGCACTATTTTGGATGACTCTGAATGACTTCGAATGCTTTCGAATGACTTTGCACTACTTAGAAGGACATCGGCCACCATTCTTTCTTTGATCATCAAGAACAGTCAAACATCCTCAGATCCAGCAAGGAAACTTCAGAGCAGCACCAAAGTCACTTGCAACAGCTGGAGAATGCAGAGAAGGGAAGTGTACCAGGCAGGAAAGGTGCCAGAGTCTACATTTGGGTGGATATTGATGGTTTTCGTGTGTGCAAAGCAGCAGGTTGCAGCAACTATGAGTTATTATGGGAGGATTATGGTAGAAATTAGTGCAAATGTGATTCATTCTATGATGAGTGGAATTTATGCACTGAGTTTGACCCTTCTGATGCCCCAGCTGATGATGAAGATGACGTTGACTATGATGGGCTTCCTTCAACCTTGCTTCCTGATGACCATGCACCTCCAAATCAGAATGAGAAGGAATATTCTTCTTCCACCAATTTGCAATGTGTCCATTTTCCACAGGATTCAGATGACTATCAGCATCACAAATTCAGTGATACTGTTGAGGGCAGAGCTTAACATTATTTTGGTTTACTTAACCCCATAAATTCAGTGGCAACTTCCAATAAGGTAATACCATGGTTGCTGGCTCATGATTTGTTGGGCAATGGCCACTGGCAAGACATTCTCACATGGAACACTGCTAATCCATCAGTGGAGTTCCAGAATACCACCTGCAACTTCTTTGGCTTCATGTCCACTAGCCAGCAGATATTGGATATGCCTGTTAATCTGTTTGATCTTTCTGAGGTGAATTCAGAGATCTGGCAGCATCCCATCAAGATAAGATTTTGATTGGAAGTCTTCAATGAAAAGCATTATTATTTCATTTGGAGTGGAGGACATGCAGTTTGAGATTAGTCTGACTAGCGCTGTGACCATGATTGAGATCCTACACTGCCAGCTGGGTTCTGAAATTGATTCCATTACCTATTACTTGCTGGAGCATAAAATCACCTTCAATACCTTCCTTCATGCTCCTGCTTGCACATGACCTCTGCCTTTTAAACCTCAGTATCCAGGGCTTGAATATTGATGACCAGGTTATAAGCCAGATATTCTTGACTACCATGCATATGTGTCCAAATGTGATGACTGCCTCAGATCTCTGCATGGTTGTGCAGCATTGTTAGCTAGTGGTTTGGTCAGTCGTCTTGCAAGAAACATTGTCAGTTTTGATGATGTGTACAATGGGCCCACAGAAAATATTTTTGAAACTGGGTTTTGCTTGTATAGGGAAGACACCCCATTTAAACTTTGGGACAACTGTCTGACTGAGGATAAGTTGGATTTGATTTGTGGCGTTTACAGGATAGACACAGGTAAGTTAATATAGGAAGACCTTGGTGCAGGTATTCACAGAATTACTGTAGGTCAATGCAATGTCCATGGGCATCAGACTACTCATATTTTATAGTGGCCAAGGCCTTCAGTCTGGGAAGGTTCAAGTCTTTATGTGGGGTACTGGTCAGAAGATTTTGAGTGTTGGTTCCAGCAGCATCTTAATAAATGCAAGTCTGGAAAGGCTAGTTTGAACAATCCTGGTAGTTGGAGACACAGCATCAGCTTTTTGAAGCTTGTTAATGATATTACAGAGAAGAATGACCACCTCACCACTAAGTTCCATGAGATTTTACCTACCAATTTTTTATCATCGTTGCTACATTCTTTTATTCAGGTGTACATGTGTAATAGTAATATTTTATCAAGCATGACTTCTTCAGGTTAAAAAGAATGGCTAATCTGTAGGAATATGGTTGCAATGGTCCCTCGTCATTGTTTTCAGCAACAACCATGGCCACTTGAACTTAAAGGTTATTCATAGATACACTAATGACAGTAGTATGCTGTGGTTATTGTTAGGAAACAGCCCTATTACCTAGCTAAATTAAATTTTATTCTATTATATCAAATTTCACCCTCATCACCAGATTTGTATTCCCTACTGTAAGGGCAACTTCAAGCCTCACTTAATAATGAGCTAACAGAGGGGAATCTGAAGTTAATATTATACTACATAATACAGACACTTTAGGTGCACTTAACAGAGGAAAATCTGAAAAGAAAACTCCACAGACCCATCTGTCAATGTCCAGTATACATAATAGATCCATCTGTCAATGTCCAGTATATGTAATAGACCCAAAAATCAAATAGTATGCCAAAAATAGCAAAAAGGTGGAAATGGGTGGATCAAGCTGCAGAATGATGTTGCCCTGTGTTGAGGAGGAAGGGAGTTTGTTAGGTGGAGAAGTGGACATGGTTGTTGTACCCAAACTCGTCCATGGGAAGAAGATCTTCCCAATCGTCCTGTTGCTCATTGATGAAGATGCAGATATACTGCTCCAGTTCTTGGTTGACGCACTCCATCTGTCCATCTGTCTGTGGGTAGTAGGAGGTTGAGGCAAGGAGTTTGATTCCCAGTAGGCAGTACAGCTCTCAGGTAAACTCTGCAACAAACTGTGGCCCTCGATTGTAGAGGAATGCACCTGGCAATCCATGAAGCTTCCACACATGGTGCAGATAGAGTGGAGCTGCTTCAAGCACAGTGACAGCCATATGAGTGGGTATGAAATGAGCTCATTTCCCAGCAGAGTCGACTGTGCACATTACTGCATTGAACCCATTGGACTCCAGTAGTTCCACCATGAAGTCCACACTGATGACATTCCAATGATTCTCTGGGACTGGGAGGGGGTGTAACTCACCCATGGGCTTGTGTCATGGAGTCTTGGTCCATAAGCAGAGATCACAGGTGCAACAGTACTGCCCAATGAGTCAGGACATCTGGGGCCACCAATAATTCTGCGATATGAGCTCCAATGTCTTCTAATGCCATGGCCAGCAATGAGCGAGTCATGGTGCTGAGAGATGAGTCATTGTTGAAGCTAGGGATCATTATGGATGTAGACATGGTCATGGAAGTATAGGATGTCATTTTTTTCTGTCATTCTGCTGCAATAAAGCAAAAGAGTTGATTTCTTTCTCAGCTCCTTCACTGCAAGAGCCACAGCATCCTTGTGTAAACTGCTATGGTTTGCATGATGAATGTCACATAGGATATTGCACTCCTCATCCTCCAAGGTAACCCCCTCCAGTGCATGGACTGTAAATAGGTCAGGTTGCAACAACACAATACCTTAATTGCTATTGCTTCCATCCCCATGGGCTGGACGACAAGAGAGGGCATCAGTCTTTCCCATGCTGCAGCCTGGGCAATGATGTAGGGAGAAGTTGAACCTGGAAAGGTAGAGGGACCAGTGGGCTTGGCAACAATTAAGTTTCTTGGTGGTGATAATACTCGATCGACCTCGGAAACCAAGTTAAAAGGCCTAAGAAGTGTAACACAGGCTAGAGGAAAGGTGCGAGTTGGTACTAAATATCACCGCTGTTACCCAAAGGTTGTAGTTAAAGGTGTGAAATGATGAGACATGTTGTGAATAGTTTTTAGAAGTGTACAAAGATGTTTGAAGTGGTTCGAAGAGTTTGGAGAGAATAGGAATTGCTTTGAAGGATATCAAGGAATGAATATAGCAAATTGAGAGAGTTTTTGAGTGATGATAGGCAATAAGCGATAAGTCGAGAGGCTAGTACGACTGTTTGAAGTGGTTCATGATACTTCACAGAACTTAGAAATACAATGCGAGACTTGGACTCAAGAGGATAGCTCTTAAATCAGACAATAATAGGAGAGGGCAACTTCTTCTTTCCCTGTTCTAAGTAACTAGTACAAGTCTATATACATTTATAGGAGATAGTACTTAAAAAGGAAATATAACATGTGTAGAACATGAGGCCATGTGCACAGCAATAAAGGACTTTGTAAATCATAAAACAGATGAGAAATGATAATAAATGAAATGTACAGTGTCGCAGTATAGTAAAAGTAATTGTCCTAATGTTTCAATACATCATTGAAACACCAAAATGCTGCACTCAAGTCCTAAAAGTCTTTTTTCATGTCTCCTCATGTCCAGTGATAGGTCCACTGCATGCTCTAAGGTCTGGAAAAGATTTCCAATCATATTGACACATTATGACAAACACTTCAAACCACTACAAATGCCATGAAATCGCTTTTGAACACTTTTCGAACAACGTTGCACAATTTCGAATAGCTTTGAATGATTTCGTGACACTTTGAATGCTTTTGAACAACTTTGCACTACTTAAAATGACATTGGCTGCCATAGAGATATTCTAAAACCCTTTTGACACACACAAAACATCCGGCATGAGCCACTGCATTGCATATCGAACACTACCAGACACAAGAAGAGATGATAAAAGAATTAGAATACAATAATGGTGGTTTTGGGGTTTCAATGATCTATTGAAACAACAAGAGGAGTACTCTTACTATATGGCGACACTGTACATTTCATTTATCATCATTTCTCATTTGTTTTTATGTTTTACAATACCTTTATTGCTGTGCATACTGCCTTGTGTTCTATACTTGTTATATTTTCTTTTTAGTACTTACCTCTTCAAAATGTATATAGACTTGTACTAGTTACTTAGAACAACAGAGAAGAGGTGACCCTCTCCTTCATCGTCTGATTTAAGAGCAGTTCTTTTGAGTCTTAGCCTCCCATCATATCTCTAAGTTCTGTGAAATATCGCGAACTTTGAACTTTCATATTCACTCTCAACTGGTCGTCTATCACCTCTTGCCACTCAAAACCCACTTTTTATTTGCTATATTTGTTTCTCGACATATCTCGCCACCAGTCCAACACCTCTGAACTTCCTCGAAATTACTTCAAACCTCTTCAAACCTCTCCAAACTTTCTTCGAACTATTTCACACATCTTCGAACCTATTTTGAACCTCATTCGAACAACTTCATACACTCTCACAGACTATTTGCACCATCCCTTATCATTTCACTTTACTGAAAACAATGTTTGGATATTAGCGGTGATATTTAGTACCAACTCGCACCCTTCCTCTAGCCTGTGTTATACTTCCTAAGCCTTTTAACAGGTTTTTGTTAGGTTTCCAGGTCGAGTATTATCACCAATAGTGCTCGATATGTGATGCAATGGCTCATGCCAGATGTGCTGTGTATATCAAAAGGGTGTTGGGATAGCCATATGGCAGCCGATGTGGTTCAAAGTGCTGCAAAGTTATTCAAAGCTGTCCAAAATGTTGTGAAGTCATTCAAAGTTATTCAAAATCATTCAAAGTTGTTCAAAATTGTTTGAAGTCATTCAAAAGCATTCGAAGTTATTTGAAATTGGGTCAAAATTGATTTTGTGGGGTTCATCCAGATCTCGACCTTGTGTTGAGCACCCTCCAGGAAATATCACCACTCCTCCAATGCCCACATTATTGCCAGCATCTTGTTGTTGTGGATCTTGTAATTGCATTCCACAGCACTGAGACTCTTTGAGTAGAAGGCAATAAGGTGCCACTTCTGATCCTTGGGAGACTGTTGGGACAACACTGCGCCTGTCACAAAGTCTGAACTGTCAGCTTCTTCATGGAAGGGACACAAGTTGTCAGCAAAGGTAAGATGGGAGTGGAAGTTACCATCTCTTTGAGCTTCTCAAACACCTCCTGCTGTCAATTTTCCCACCTCCATGCCTCCTTGCCAGTGAGGTCAAATAACAGGTGTGCATGGTGTGAGAAATCTTTAATAAAGCCCCAATAGAAATTGATGAAGCCCAGAAAAAACTGCACCTCTTTCTTGTTCGTGGGTGTGGCCCAGGTTGTAATGCCAGCAACCTTGACTGGGTCCATCTCCACCTGTCCATTCAAGATAATCAAGCCCAAGTACTCGATTTGCATTTTCTCAAACTTGCACATGTCATGACAAAGGTAGAGTTTGTGCCACTGAAGTTGCTCTACCATCAGGCATGTGATTTGATGATGTTCATCAAGGTCTTGAGTGAAGATGAGAATGTTATTGAGGTAGACACAGACAACACCTTCCAATATTAGATTGTGGAAGATGTCATTCATCATGGTCTGAAAGGTGGCAGGACTGTTAGTGAGACCAAAGAACATGACAAGCAGTTCAAAAAGACCACAGTTCATGCAAAAAGCTGCCTTCCACTCATCCCCTTCCTTTATCTGCACATTGTTGTAACCCCAATGGACATTGAGCTTGGTGAAGTAATGTGCTCCATGGAGTTGGTTGACAAGTTCAGATATGAGGGGTAGTGGATAATGATTCTTGACTGTGATGTTGTTGAGGCATCAATAGTCTTGAACTGGTCAAAGGGACCCATCCTGCTTTTGACAAAGAAGAAGGGCGAGGCCATAAGTGACTTTGAAGGGTGGATATGACCATAAGCCAAGTGTTCATTGATGAACTTGTGAAGTTGACATTGTTCTTCAGGAGAGAGAGGATAGAACTTGCAGGAGGAGGGCATGGCATCCAGCATGAGATTAATTGCATGATCCTACAGCTTACGGTTAGGAAGTGAGTCAAAGGATTCCTTGGAGAAAACATCCTCAAAGTCATGCAGGTGAGGAAGTATGGAGTCAGTGAAGGATTTGGGTGCACTGTTCTTGTGGAAGGCCGGGCACTGGAAGACATTTGATATTGCATGCACCTCAAGCGAAGGGTTAATACCAGTGTAGAAAATTTGGTCACCTTCCTCAATGACTTCCACCTCCTCTTCATTATTGTCAGAATCAGGTGCAAGATCTGGAATGTCTTCCAAGTCCACATCGGCCATAGGCATTGGACCAGCATGACACTTTTGAGTGCATTGTAAGAGTATCTTTTGCCCTTGATGTTCCTGTCTGCCTTCAATAAAGCCAGTATGACAATGAGAGGGCCAACAACTCATCATGACTTCACCTGTCACCCAGTCGACCTCAGGATTGTGGTCACGATGATGATACTCAACCTGGAAACCCAAACAAAACCTACTAAATGGCTTCAGATGGTATAACATGAGTCAGAGGAAGGGTGCGAGGTGGTACTAAATATCACCGCTGAGACCAATACGTAATGTTTAGTGATGCAAAAGGACAAATTGTGTTGCAAATAGTTTGTAAGAGCATACAAAGTTGTTCAAAATAGTTCAAAATAGGTTTGAAAATGTGCAAAATAATTTGAAGTCGATTTGAAGACGTGCAAAATAGTTTGAAGAAGTTTGAAGAGGTTCGAGGTATATTGAGAAACAAGTTTAATGAATGTGAAGTGTCTGTTGAATGGCGATAGGCGATGGGCAATAAAATGAGAAGCGAATATGATAGTTTCGAAGAAGTTCGCGATGTTTTGCAGAACTAGAGATACGACATGAACTAAGACTCAAGAGAATGGCTCTTAAGTCAGACATTACGTGTGAGGGTAACTTGTGCTGTTCCCTGTTACTATTCTGCTATTCTAAGTATCTAACACAAGTCTATATACAAAATGAAGAGATAGTACTAAAAAGGAAATAAGAACAATTGTAAAACATGAGGCAATATACACAGCAATAAAGGTATTGTAAAACACAAAACAAATGAAAAATGATAATAAGTAAAATGTACATTGTCCCAGTATGGTAATAGTTCTTGTTCTATTGCTTTAATATATCAATGAAACACAAAAATGCACTTATCTCATTCTAACTCTCTTGTAGTCTCTCCTTGTGTCTAGTAGTGCTCGATATGCAAAGAATTGGCTTGTTCCGAATGTGCTGCATGTATCAAAAGTGTTTCAAGACATCTATACAATGGCTGAAGTCATTCTAAATGCTGCAAAGTTGTTTCGAAGTGTCGCGAAATTGTCTGAAGTCGCTCGAAGTGGTTCAAAGTCATCCAAAATAGTGCAAAATAGTGCAAAAATGGTTCGAAGTTGATTTTGTGGCATTCATAGTGATTCGGAGTGTGTGTCGTGGTGTCTTGATGCAAGTGAGAATGTTCTCCAGACCTTAAAGCATGTAGTGGACCTATCAATGAAGCCATGGGTAGCCAAAAATTTCCTCCTGCTTCTTCAGTGGGGTCACAGCATAGAGAGCCCATTCACTATGGTCTTTGTATCAGAGGACTAGGTCGACAACCTACTGAATCACCTCAGCTTCATTTGGCGAACTGTCCACATTGTAGACAGGTATGAGTCAGGATAGTGAGCAGGTATTGAGTTGTTTTTGTTGAACCAGGTGTGGATCAATAAAAAGGCACGTGGCACTTGAGTCCAGGAGAGCAGAGACACTGAATACTGCCCCATATCCATAGTCTGCAGCTCAATCTTCAATTCTAGTAATGGATGGGAGGGGGTGGATGCCACAATGTACTTGCATGGTAGCTTGTGCTCCCAAGATTTTAATCTAAGAAGAGGAGGAACAGGTGTAAGTGGAGCGGGTGTGACTTCCATTGAGCTGAGGAATTTGGGGGGGAGATCGGTCGTGGAGTGAAGGTCTTCCTCTAGTGGGTCGACCAGCAGGGCATCGAAGCAGTTACTGGTGGGCAGTAGGGGCAGACAGGGATTGGGGGCATGTGTGGTAGTAGTGGCATAGAGTGTAGTGTTAAAAGCCACATTCATGAGTTGGTTCTCATTGCAGAGAGAAGCAGCTTCATACCCAAGTGTCAATATTGTCATCAGCTGGGTGCCCCTTCAACATCTGTACAATCTGATCCTGAACCTCTTGATTAAGACCATGACAAAATTTAACCACCACTGGTAGCCCGCTCCCATATCCTGCCATGTCCACTAAATCCCTAAACTCATCGATATGGTCATCAACAGATGGGTGTGCTTGGTAATATAAGGATGACTCGAGGTGCATTGCAGCTCATTGGTGTTTATGGAGAGGGCAGAAATGTTGTACAAACTCCTCCCTAAAGTCACTCCAAGAGGAGCAAGGGAGGGAACTGAGTTTCTGGGCCTTGCACAAAATGTGGTTGATGTGGAGGTAGGCATGTCCAGACTTCATGTATGTGAAGGCCCAATAAATTTTTGCATTGTTGTTGATAGGTCCACTTTACACTCTAAGGTCTGTGCAGACTTCCAAATGCATTGACACATCACAACACACACTCACAACCCCTATGAACCCTATGAAACCACTCCAAAACTATTTTGAACAATTTTGAACAATTTTGAACTACTTTGAACAACTTTGAACTACTTTCCAACACTTCAAGTGAGTTTGAACAACTTTGGCAGACATATGCCTATCACACCACCTTTCAGACATGCAGCAAACCCTGCACGAGTTAGTGCATCACATATTGAGCACCACTGGACATGAGGAGATACAACAAAGGGCTTTTGGACATGATTGTGGCACTTTGGTATTTCAATGATATATTGGAACAATAGGACAAGTACTTTTGATACATTGCGACTCTATACATTTTACTTATCATTATTTCTTGTTTGTTTTATGATTTGCAAAGTTCTTTATTGCTGCATATATTGCCTTATGTTCTCCACATGTTTTATGTCCTTTTAAGGACCATCCCTTCAAAATGTATATAGACTTGTACTAGTTACTGAGAACAACAGAGAAGAAGTCATCCTCTCACATTCATCATCTGATTTAAAAGCCATTCTCTTGAGTCCAAGCCTCACATCATAACTCTAAGTTCTGTGAATTGTCATGAACTTCTTTGAACTTTTGTACTAGCCTCTCAAAACTATTGCCTATCATCTGTCATCTCTTGAAAACTTCCAAATTCTCCACAGTTATTCCTCAATAAACTTCCCCCTTCCTTACAAACCCCTCTAATGTCCTCGAACTTTTTTTGGAGCACTTCACAAACCTTTGTGCACCGTTGAACTTTATTCAATATCATTCAAACTCCTCAAACTTAGTTTTCCCATCCTTGGGTAACAGCAGTGATATTTAGTACCACCTCACATCCTTGTGTTATACCATCCGAGACCTTTCTAATTTGGCTTGGATTTCCAGGTTGAGTATTATCATCATCTAGGAACTGATTAGGACAAAGACTGATGTAGAACTCACAGGAGTTGAGGAAAGAACATCCCTGAGAGCATGCACCATTAAAGCTGGCAGGGGGGGATGGTTTAATCTGTGTGCCAGTGGTATTAGGTAGATCATCAATGCTGGGAGCGGTTGGGGTTGGAATAAATGGAATATTAGGTGAGGAACTAACCTGTAGGGTATTAACAAAGCTTTCAATACATAATTTGAGCGATTCAATTTGTGCATGCAATCCGATAATGGCGCCTTCGAGTGCTTCAATGCATTTTTGGGCATCCATGGCACATGGTGGTGCATCAAGCGGGGATAGGTGCGCACTTAAGGCAAGGGTGTCAACTGCATCTAGTGATAATACTTGACCTGGAAACCTAACAAAAACCTGTTAAAAGGCTTAGGAAGTATAACACAGGCTAGAGAAAGGGTGCGAGTTGGTACTAAATATCACCGCTGATACCCAAAGGTTGTAGTGAGAGATGTGGAATGACAAGGAGTGTTGCAAATAGTCTTTAAAGGCATACGAAGATGTTTGAAAAAGGTTTGAAATGGGTTCAAAGATGTTTGAAAGACGTTCAGAGAGGTTTGAAGAGGTTTGAAGTAGTTCGAGGAGTTTTGAAAGAGTCAGACTGGTGTTGAAGTATATTGAAGAATGGATATAGCAAATTAGATGTATTTTTGAGAGACAATAGGCGATAGGTGATAAGTCAAGGAGCGAATACGAAAGTTTGAAGAAGTCCGCAATATTTCACAGAACTTTGAGATATGATGCAAAGATAAGACTCAAGAGAATGGCTTTTAAATCGAATGATAATGGAGAGGGTGACTTCTTCTATGTTCCCTTTTTTTTCTATTGTTCTAAGTAACTAATAGAAGTCTATATACAATTTGAAGGAATAGTACTAAAAAGAAAACAATAACATGTGGAAAACACAAGGCAGTATGCACAGCAAATAAAGTTATTGTAAAACATAAAACAAATGAAAAACGATAATAAATGAAATGTATATTGTTCCAGTATAGTAGAAGTTCTTGTTCTATTGCTTTAATATATTATTGAAACATAAAACCACACTTATTGGTTTCTAGATCTTTTGTCATCTCTCTTTGTGTCTGGTGGTGCTCGATATGTGACGAAATGGCTCACTCCAGTTGTACAGTGCATATCGAAAGGGTTTTGGGACAGCTATATGGTGGCTGACATCATTCGAAGTGGTGTGAAGTTTTTTGAAAGCATTCAAAATGTCGCGAAATGGTTCAAAATGGTTCAAATTTGTTCAAAATCATGCGAAGTTGTTCAAAAAGGGTGCAAAGTCAATTTCATGGCATTTGTAGTGATTCTGAGCATCTGTTGTAATGTCTCGATACGATTGGAAGCATTCATTCTCCAGACCTTAAAGTGCGCAATGGACCTATTACCAGGGTGAATCCTGTATGTGTAGGAGGTGTTGGATCCACAGTGCACTTTGATTCCAGGCCTAGGAAGAGAGTTTTCTACTGTAAGGGCAACCTCAAGCCTCACTTAATAATGAGCTAACAGAGGGAATCCAAAGTTAATATTATACTACATAATACAGACACTTCAGGTGCACATAACAGAGGGGAATCCAAAGAGAAAACTCTACGGACCCATCTGTCAATGCCCAGTATATGTGATAGACCCAAAAATCAAATAGTAGGCTAAAAATAGCAAAAAAGCAGAAATGGGCAGATCAAGCTGTGGAATGATCACCTTGATGGGTAAATGTCTGGAAGGGGTCCTGCCTCTAAGAATAGAACTGTCAACATGTACCAACAAGGGAAAAGCCAAAAAATAATCATAAAATAGGAATAAAATCATAGAAAATCATAGAAAAGGCAGAATAGGGTGAAATAAAATATAAAAAAATATGGGATGAATGCAGAAAATCGCCCAGATGCCTGGGATGCCTTCCCTTCCCCTTACACCTCCACTGAAGGATGCTACACTTTGTTAGCATAAGAATTTTATTTTGCACACATCAAATATGTACATGCATGTATGAGCGCATTGGTGACAACATGTACAATATGTGTAACATAGTATATAAACTGTAAATATACACCTAGGGGACCCCACTTGTGTTCTCTTAGGTATTCCATCCACACTTGTAGTGCAAAACACCTTTCTCAACCAACTCATCTAATAATAATCATATCCATCAAAACCATCAATTCCCCCATCATGCACACAGATCCTGCCCCTTTCTTGTAGGGAGAACCTGCACAGTCCAGCTAGCAGATAGTGGGTGTCACCCTAACAGAAGAAGACAACTTCCCAATCAGTGCACCTTCTCTTACTTGTGCATATGTCATTGTTTCACTGCACCACATCTGATTACTCATCCTTTCAGCATGAGCCAGAAATACTTGTATATACATAATGTACCTTTTCTTGTGTAAGCCAATGCTAGGCCTCACCTTATATTGCAACCACCAGTGATCAAGAGGCAGTGCTCATTATTAGGACAGCTGCAATGAGACAACTGCTCAGATCTGGTTTAGTTGAGATTTCTGTTGCTCTTCAAGATCATCCATGTTCATTCAGATGATTATTTTAGTTACAAGCCAAATTTAGTACTATCCCCAAGATTGGGCACTGTCAGAAGGAATATTGATCCAAAGTGCTTCACGGACCAAATGGTTGATGATTTACTGAGTCACAGGTTTTGCCAAGTTTGGTACCTGAGTTACTGAATCACGTGACTCATAGACATGTGGAGAGGTCTCAAAAACCAACTTTTGGATTTGTTGAAGAAGTGACTCATCACAGCTTAACATCATTATGTCTGAACCCTCAACTTTAAATCCTGGTCATAACCCTGTTCCCATGCCAGCACTAGAAGCGAAAATTGATGCACATACATTGCAAATGTCACAATTAGTGTCAGTATTGGCAGCATTGCAGCCCAGACAAGCAGAAATAAAACCAGAGATGATAGAAGATAAAGATGATAAGATGGAGGAGATGGTGAACTGGATGTCTTGGGAAGATGTGCAGGCAGTGGAAAAATCTGAAAAGCCAGAGTTTCATACAATTGTGTCTAGGATCATGCTTGCTCTCTCATACATTCAGGGGGGGAAAGCACAGTTCTGGAGAAATGGGGCTATTAATCAAATTGCTGTGGGGTATAAACCATTTGCAACCTTCAAGGGGTTTCTGGAGAGACTGGAGGCACAGTTTGAAGACCCTAATCCAAAGGCGACAGCTAACACTAGATCAAAAACCATGCACCAAGGTTCTCTAATGGTGGATGAATTTATTTTGCAGTTCAAAGCAGAAGCTTCACAGATGGATATGGGAGAAGCAGCATTGGTAGAAGTTTTGAAAGCAAAATTAAATTTCTCTTTATTCAAGTCTATCTACTGACTAACTTCTATGCCACAGAGGTTGGATGAGTGGTACAATTGGGCAATTCCTTGATTGGCAATATCAGCAGGAACAGGTGGAGTCAAAGTTGATGTACAGAAATGTGAAATTTGGAAAGTCATCAGGAGGAAAGTTTGAGAAAGGAAGGGTGCCTCAGGTACAAACTATAATGGGACATCCACTGGCCATGGCAGTGACACCTATAGTTACAGAGTCAGCAGCATTATCAGATGCAATGGACATTGATCAAACAGGGAGATGAGCCCCATATAAATGTTTTAACCATGGGCAACTAGGACATATTGCTAGGAATTGTAGACAGAAGAGGAAGATTAGAGAAGCTACAATTGAGGAAGTGAAGTTGGAGGAAGACAAGCAGAAGAATTTTGTGGAAGAATGCCAGTGAAGGTTTTTCCATTGGTGACCCGGAATCATTATAATGTATTAGGATATGAGAAAACCCAAAGTAAACCAGAAAATGAAATTGAGGAGCAGTACAACCATTGTCAATCACATGATAAAGAAAATTGCTGAGGATTATTTCTGAAAACCCCCAAATTATTTATTTGCTCTGTGCAAATAGAACCTGAAATCACCTTGACTGTAGGATTGAAGACAGTGGACACATATGCAGCGATTGATGTTGAGGCATTGCTTGATAGTGGTGCTGCCAGATTATTCATTAATCAATCCTTAATTACTGGAAACAGTATTAGCATGCGCAAACTGTTGCAACCTATAGTATTGATGGAATGATTAATTATGGAAGAACTATTAAGGAGGAGGTGACTATGATACCAAAGTATCAGGATCATTAGGAATGAGCTGTATTTGAAGTGTGCAATTTTGGGAAAACCAATCTCATAATTGGATGTCCATTGTTATGTAACCATAATCCAGAAATTGATAGAAAAATACACATGGCATTGTCCTAAAGAATGTAATGTGTATGGAAGGAAGGCAAAAAAAGTAAAGAAGGAGAAGAAGAAAAGAAAAGAGAAAGAATGTCTGAGGAAGTATTCTGTTATGATGGAGGAAGTGGAGGATGAAGAAATGCCAAATGGGGAAGTTTCAATCATGATTAACAAGGAAGAACAGAAGCAAACCTTTAGAGAAATTCATGGAGAACAGTCATGGCACAAAACCACTGCGACGGTGGAGAACCCAGTGGATGAGCAGGTACCAAAAGCATATCATGAGTATTTGTTGGTCTTTCAGAAGAAAGAGTCTGAGTGTATGCCAGTGTGAAACCCATGGGATCATGCTATTGAGATGAAGCCAGGATTTGTGCTGAAGAAGTCGAAAGTCTATCCATTATCTCTGTAAGGGCAACCTCAAAGCCTCACTTAATAGTGAGCTAACAGAGGACAATCCAAAGTTAACATTACACTACATAATACAAACACTTCAAGCACACCTAACAGAGGGGAATCCAAAGAGAAAACTCTAAGGACTCATATGTCAATGCCCAGTATATGTGATAGAGCTGAAAATCAAATAGTAAGGTAAAAATAGCAAAAAGGTGGAAATAGGCAGATCAAGCTATGGGATGATGTCACCTTGATGGGTAAACATTTAGAAGGGGTCCTGCCTCTAAGAATAGAACTGTCAACATGTACCAACATGGAAAAAACCGAAACATAATCATAAAATAGGAATAAAATGATAGAAATTTATAGAAAAGGCAGAATAGAGTGAAATAAAATATAAAGAAATATGGGATGATGATAGGTCCACTGCGCACTCTAAGGTCTGAAGAAAGTTTCCAATTGTATTGACACACTATGACAGACCCTCCGAACTGGTATGAACATTACGAAATTGACTTCAAATTCTTTTTGACTTATTTCGCACTACTTTGAACGACTTCAAATGACTTCAAAAGATTTTGTGACACTTTGAACAACTTCGTAGTATTTCGAACAATATCGGCCACTGTATAGCTGTCTTGAAACACTTTCAATACATGCTGTACAACTGGAACAGGTTATTCCATTGCATATCAAGCACTACTGGGCACGAGGAGAGATTACAAGAGACTTAGGATGTGATAATAGCATTTTTTATGTTTTGATGATATATTGAAGCAAAAGATAAGTACTTTTACCATATGGGGACACATGTGTTTCAATTATCTATTATTTCTCATTTATTTTATGACCTACAAAGTCCTCATTGTTTGATATATCACCTCATGTTTTACACAGGTTTTAGTTCCCTTTTTAGTACTACCTCTTCAAAAATGTATATAAACTTGTACTAGTTACTTAAAAAAAATGGAGAATCAGTTACCCTCTCCACTATAGTCAGATTTAAGAGCAGTTCTCTTGAGTCTTACCTCACGTCGTATCTCTGAAGTTCTGCAAAATATCGCGAACTTCCTCGAACTTTTGTATTTGTTCTCAACTTGTCATCACCTATCGCCACTCGAAACCCACTTCCTAATCGCTATATTCATTTGTTGAATATATTTCGACACCAGTTGAACACCTTCAAACCTTTTTGAACTCACCTGAACAACTTCGAACCCATTCAAACCTATTTCAAACTACTTCACATGTCTTCGAACCAATTTCAAACTATTTCAAACATCTTCGTATGCTTTTAAAAGACCATTCATCACATCATTTGCCATTTTGCATTACTAAAAACAACGTTCTGGTACTAGCGGTGATATTTAGTACTGACTCACATCCTTCCTCTAGCCTGAGTTATACTGCATAAGCCTTTTAACAGGTTTTTGCTAGGTTTCCAGGTTGAGTATCATCAATGAATGCAGAAAATTGCCCAGATGCCTGGGGCACCTTCCTTTCCCCTTACCATCTCCAATGGAACAAAAGAAGCTGATGCTTTTCTAAATAAACAATTGCATAAGGGATACATATGACCTTCAAAATCACTGCAGACATCACCAATATCACCTTATAATCCATGCCTTTGTCATGGCATTTGCTCGCTTTGCTTGCTCAGCCTGACACTGGCATGGGCCAGCTCGCATATACATAACACAATGCTTAATCCCACTACAGTTACTCAACAACCGAAATGGTCAAGGCATATGTAATAGATTACACTCCTTTGCTTTCAGCTACTCCAGACACTCTTTTTATACAAAACCATATCCATTTTGAACTGAACTCGCCCTGCTTTCATTTCTTCCTCGTCTTCAAAGAGAGATTCTTTCAATCTTCTTGATTGATTTGATATCGACTTGTATTAAGGTGTTATTGACATTATTACAAACTTGTATTGACATGTTATATCAACTTTATTACAAACTTGTTACTAACATCATTACAAACTTTTATTGACTTGTTATTGACTTTAATTCCAAATTTGTATTCACTTGTTATTGACTTGTTATTGACATCATTACAAACTTGTATTGACTTGTTATATTGACTTCACTACAAACTTGTTATTGACATCATTACAAACTTGTATTGACTTGTTATTGACATCATTACCAACTTGTATTGACTTGTTATTGACATTGTTACAAACTTTTATTGATCTGTTATTGACATTATTACAAACTTTTATTAACTTGTTATTGAATACACACCCAAGGTTTAGTAACCTGCCCTAAAGTCTTCTCACAATAAATTTTTCAACCATTTGATTCAATCCAAGTACAATCCAAATCTAATTCTAATTCTAATTCTAATTCTAAATTCAAGTCTATCTTGATATCTATATTGGTTTCCAATTCCTGTAAATAACCTTTCAAGTTACTCACCTTTGCTAAACAACTCCATTCAACACTTCCTTGTATACCACATTGGCAGTTCTGTTATTTCCATTGTTTTCATTCAACAGCACCTTGATCCTTTCTCCAGATGTACACCTTGACAGTGCAACATATAGCTGCCCATGTGAGAACACTGGTGTCTGCAAGTCCAAGCCAACATGGGATACTGATTGGCCTTGTGACTTGTTGATAGTCATAGGCAAATGCCAAGTGAACTGGAAATTGATGTTGATGGAGTGGTAATGGCAAGGTCTCTGCTGAAGGTTCCAATGTGATCCAAGGAATGAAAACAATATTTCCTGCAAACTGTGCATCTCCACTAATGATCCTGCACTTTAATACACATGGTCTGGCTTCAAGGAAGATAAGTCGAGTTCCATTGAAAAGACCCATGGTGACATCCAGATTGCATAGAAGCATGAGAGGACAGCCTATCTTAAGTGCCAGCCTGGAGAGAGGAAGGCCACTTGCTTTGATACAGTTTAGATACTCTGCAGGATATGGCTGGTAGTTGTTTAGCTCCTGCTCTCTGAATGAGACTGTATCAGCACTGTTGAAGACATGCTTTGGTCCAGGAAATCTGCTAAGGAGAAGAGAGTTGATGACATCAATGTTGTCATTTGTGCAGGAGAGAATGGTCCTATCCAGATAGTATTGATCTGGCTTCTTCCCCTGCTCTATGCCTGGATATGTAGAGTTGATAAGGTCATCCATGGTATTTCCATGGCAGAGCATGTTCTGTGGAATCTGTATAGTGTCTGCAGCATCCACTGTGGTGCCTGTACCAATGTGCAAGAGCTAGGCAGCATGTGCAGTGTTCTCTGGAGTTCTGTCAGATCACATATTCTTGGTCAAATGGTAGACAGTAATGCATTGATAGGTCCACTGCATGCTTTATAGTCTGGAAAAGCATTCCCACTCATATCGACACATTACATCAGATGCTCCGAATCACTACAAACACCACAAAATCGACTTCCAACATTTTCAAATTATTTCACACTATTTTGGACAATTTCAAACTATTTTGAACCAATTCGTGACATTTTGCAACACTTCGAATGACATCGGCCACTGTATAGCTGTGTTAAAACACTTTCAATGTACACTGCACATCCGAAATACACCTTTTGCCGCATATTACACACTACCGGACACAAGGGGAGACGATGAGAGACTTAGGACATGATAAGTGTGGTTTTTATGCTTCAATGATATATTAAAGCAGAGTGATAAGAGCTTTTACTATATGGGAACACTATATGTTTCATTATTTACCATTTTTCATTTGTTTCATGATCTACAAGTCCTCATTGTTTGATATATTGCCTCATGTTTTACACAGGTTTTATTTCCCTTTTTAGTACTATCTTTTCAACTTGTATATATACCTGTATTAGCTACTTAGAACAGAAGCCAACCAATGGGGAACAGAGCATAAGTTACCCTCTCACTCATCATCAGATTTAAGAGCCGTTCTCTTGAGTCTTAGCTTGCATTGTACCTCTATGTTCTGCGAAATATTGTGAACTTCTTTGCACTTTCGTATTACTCTCTCGACTTATCGCCTATCATCTATCGCTATTCAAAAAATACTTCACATTTGCTAAACTCATTCCTCGATATACCTTGAACCACCTCGAACTACTTCGCACATTTTCGAACTTATTTGAACTATTTTGCACATCTTTGAACCTATTTTGAACTATTTTGAACTTCTTCACAATGTTTGGAAATCAGCAGTGATATTTAGTACCAACTCGCACCCTTCTTCTGACTCATGTTATACCATCCGAAGCCATTTAGTAGGTTTTGTTTGGGTTTCCGGGTTGAGTATCATCAGCATTGCCAGAGAGTGCTCCTTTTGATGGATGAAGCTATGATCTGTTCTCTAGTGCCCCTAGGAAAGACAGGTAGGGTCTGTCTAAAGTTACCTCCAAACAAAACAGTGATTCCACCAAATGGAACATTCTTTTTCTTGAGATCACGCAAAGTGTGGTCTACTGCATCTGTGGCATATTTGTGCTGCATAGGAACTTCATCCCAGATGATGATGGAAGTTTGATCAAGGACCTGGTGCAAATCTGAACCTTGAAGTATCCTGCAAGTGGAGGCCTCATCAATTTCGATTGGGATTTTAAACATGGAATGTGCTGTGTGACCCCCTTCTAGAAGCAATGCAGCGATTCCAGATGATGCAACACAGAGAGCAATTTTTCCTTGAGCATGAACAGCAGCTGCGATGGTGTTGCAGACAAAGGTCTTTTCGCAACCTCCAGCACTATGCAAGAACATGAGCTTTCCCTTGTTATTGTTCACAGAATCCATTGCAGCATCAAAAACCTGTCTCTGCCTGTGATTGAAAAGCTGGAGATTGTGAGCAACAGTGATGGTCAACTCTTCAACATTGTAATCCCTTTGTTCCTGCAAAAGCCTATTGGCAGAAACATCAATGTGCCAGTTTCCTTCAATGGCGGGCATCTCTGGATAATCAGAAGGTTGTTTGCCTGATCTAATAAGGATCTGACTGATGAGATGCAAGCCATACATGTACACTTGATCATCTGTAAAATCTGTATCTGGATAGATTGAAAGAAGCTTGACTCTGAGGTCATCACAAATGTGATGTTTGAACTGGTTCCACAGAATGTCAGGAGATGTTGGATTGCAATGAAGAAGAATGGTGGCAAAGAGCAATCTGAGAGATGAACTGGGCTGCATCTGGGCTGCCTCTGTAAGACACTGGACCCATTCCTAGTCATCCTGCAAAAGACCCAATGCAACACAGGCCTGCTTGAATGTATTATGGATGACACCATTGACAGTGCACAAGTGCTGGAATGATGTTGCCCCTGTGACAACAGTAAGGAGCAGCCTGAGGTAGAATCTTTCCCCCTGAGCAGGAGAAGCAAAGTACATTCTGCCAATAGCAGGGTCACGCTGCTTCCTTGGGTTCCACTGCTTCTTGGTTCCATTGTAGACCCATGCTTGAGGAAAGTTCTGGTAGGTGACAGTATGTGCTGCTTCATATCTTCTGTTGGCTTCAAATCAAGCAGTGAGACGTGTGGTCTTGGCAGCAGGCCTTTCCAAAACCTCATTGATGTTGTCGTCTGCATTGAAGTAAACCATTTGCTGATCCTCCAGATGGACAGGCAGACGATAAACATGAGGAGACTCTGCGTGCATTCCAAATTCATTTATATGCCAGCAGCTTTCCACAGATCCAATATAACATGCATCCAGATACTCCTTGACCTCATCTCTGTCTTGATCAAAAATCTCAATCATGGTTCTGTCATGGCCTTTGTATATGTACTTGTGGATGTACTTGACAGCCTCGACTGAAGAACAGATCTCAACATTGATGTGACAGTTGTATCTGACAAATGAACCAAATTGTTAACCAATAAACATGATGTCAGATAGATGTTCCTTACTTTGCAGCCAAATAAGGATTGTGTGGGATGACATGTCTGTTATCATAGACATAATTACACTTCCTCGCTGTTCTACCATTGTTGGATCTGGCATAATCAGGATAATTGTTTGCAGTAAAGGAAGTTTGTTCTCTGAACTCCTTGGGATACCTCTTGCTGCACTTATTGTCAACCATGCATGAAGCCTTGGGTTTGTCATGACCACAAGGACCATGAAGCATGCAGGTAGTTATAGTGTGATAGAGCATTGGCTGTGTGACAGGGTCAGGAATTTGAGCAGACACAATGGAATTAACATCATGGGCATCATGGATTTTGTCAGCTGGATCAAGAAATATAAGGAGGTGCATATGTGGCAGGCCTCTCTTTTCAAACTCGATGGTATGGATGTGTGCCACCACTTTACCCAAAACACCATCCTTGATATCCTTGAGCAATGCTTTCTTTTTCTGTTCAAAAACATGTGCAACAATGTCTGGCCTGTCATAGGCTTCCTGCTTTTTCCCTTGTGTGGTAAAACATGGATTGGGTGATTCCTCCTGCAACAGAGCTTCCTGGATTTCTGGCCACTGTGAATTGGCAGTCATGGTGAGAAAGAGATCTGGCTTGCCAAAAAAGTGACAAATGGACATGGAATCCTAGAAAAGCTGATTTATATGCCTTTCACTACCTATGTGGGTTGATGGAAAAATGATGTGACTCCCATGATCCTCTAGATTGATATTTTTATCCTGGTCACCCATGGCAGCATCCCTCAATCCAGCATGCACATCAGCCCTAAGCTCCTTCTGGTGATGGTGGACCCAGTTCAACATATTCTGTTCAATAGATGCCCAAGCATCTACAACATACTGCTGCAAAAGATTTCCTCCCCACAACAATGGTGGCTGCTCTCCTGGCCTTGGGTGCAACTGATAAGCATGGTAGCATCTCTGATTGACATTGGGAACTCTTCTGGCTCCATATGCACCTTGGTGTGCAGGTATATCTGGGTGCCATCCATCTTCACCATGAGGAAAGAGCAAGACATAGTGCAGAGTTGAATAGGATGGATGGAACTGGCTGATATGCCTAAGCCCTCCCCCTCTCAGCCTGAGAACAATATCTCTGTGATTAGACCATTTCTCAGAGCCATCACCTGGAATAATGGCTGCCACTTCATCAGTGGCTGCAGGGAGATTATAGCAACATAAATCCTGGGTTCTATCTGATCGCAGCCATATGGAGACATTGTCCTGCTCTTCTGGAGGCTTTTCCCTCATGATCTGAAATGCCTGCTTGAATAATGGCACATAAGGATGGGTATTATTTAGCATGGCCTGCAGCTCTGTCATGATAACTGAGTTGAGATTGTTGTTTTGCTGCTCATGAATATCAAGCTGTGCAATAGGATCATAAATATAGAGCTGTGCATAGGCTGCAGGCCATCCAGGAGGTGGCAGAAGTGCTCCAGAAAGATGATGAAGATCACCATGAATATGAAAGCTGTATACCCCTGATGTGCCTGTAACAGAATGGTCCACCTTGACACCCAAAGATGTGAATGCAAATGCTGCATTGTACTGTCTGATGTTTGTTTTGAATTCTTTGGAAAGAGGACTTTTGCCACACAACAAAACCCGCAATGTGGCAGGAGCAGGTCAAAAAAATGGCAGAAAAATTTGTCCCTGCAAGCAGCAACTTCCAAACTTTGGCACAGGTCTGGTAGACTTGGACAGGTTTTCACAGTCAAAATGCAAGGCATGGCAGTGTGGACACTCTACATTCATGGGCCCAAGTGAATGTCTGGAAATTGGCTTTTGATAAGGTGCATGACCAAGTGGTAATGCCTTGCAGGTCGATGTGGAGGTAGAGGTGCAGGCATAGGTGGAGGCAAAGGTGGCAACATTGGGGGATTCGGGAATGAAGCAGGCAGCAGCGGTAAAGGAGATTGCATGGGTGATGGTGGCAATGATGGAACATGGAATATTGGGTCAGGCAGCAGTGGTGATGAAGATTGTGGAGGAGAAGATGGAAATTGTAGAGGAGACACCCTTCCAAGCTCATCATAATAATCTGATGGCATAGGAGATGGTGGAAATTGCAAAGCAGTCACCCTTCCAAATTCATCATAATAATCTGATGGCAGAGGAGAAGGTGGAAATTGCAAAGAAGACTGGCTCCCATCATCATCATCATCAGATTCCTCATTTTCCATTTTCCTCCTCAAAGCAATTTCATTATTCCTCTGTTCTTCATACTCAGCAGCCACCAATGCAGCCATTTCTCTATCCATCTAAATTTGTTCTACCTGTGCATCCACTTGAGCTTGATATTCATCAATCTGATCTCCAGACATATTGTTAGCCAATTGGTCCAACCTCATCATTCGTTGATGTAAGTTCCTGTCTGCAATCGATAGACATTGGAGCTCCTCAGCCTCATCCATCTGTACCTGCTCATCTGCACACAGTTCATTTCTCCACATCTGATGCATCCTGAGGGCCCATTCCTGATTACACCTGTTATGCTCCTGCAATGCCGCTTCTATATTGATATGTCTGGGTGGATCATGATATCGTGGTTGAGCATCTAAAGCAGCTTGCTGTGCAGCTGCTTGCCTGTTCCTTTCCTGTTCAGCCAGCTGCTCCAATTGTCGATTGGCTGCTTCAGCTTCAGCAGCTTCTCTGTTCCTTTCCTGTTCAGCCAGCTGCTGCAACTGCCAAGTATGCTGCCTAGCTGCTTCCACTTCAGCAGCTTGCCGCTGTTCATTCACCTGCTGCAATTGCACATTATGCTGCCTACTCATTTCAGCCACTTGCTGTGACATCCTCTCTCGGGCAGCAACAGCTTCAGAAAGTCTCCTGTCCTCTGCAACCTTCTGGAATAATTCCAGCTGCTGCTGATACCATTTAGCTGTTTCTTGTTGTAACTCCTGAATACGTGCATCATAATCTGCAGTTCTTTCCCTCAATGCAATATGTCCCCTATGCAGATTATTGAGTGCAGGATCTGCTTGACCACCTGAAATATTATGCAATGGTCCCAGTCCCCTTCCTCTCCCTCTCCCTCTTCCCCTCCTTGTTTGTAACTGAGGTGCAAATGGAACCACAGAAATAGGATTGGCCAAAGGTGCATTCCACCCTGCTGGCAGTTGAACCTGGGGTATAGTAGAAGCTATATTTGCCCCTACTCCATGGTTTGCCAAAACAGGTCCAGATGGCATCACAGAAGCCCCTCTCCTATGTAATACAGGAGCAGGAGGTACAACAGGCAATTCAAACTGCCTTGGAGCATCCAAATCAGCAGGCATCTGCACCTGTGGTATCTGAGCAGCCAATGCAGCTCCATAGTTCAGTGGAACAATTCTTTCAGCAGGGGCAGTCACTCTGACTCTGCTTCTCCTCTCATCAGGATTGGTCATTTGCAACCTTTCCAAATGGTCTGCATCTCTAATTCTAGCCCTTTCCACTTCTGGAGTAGAAAGTTTACTTTCATTCCTGCAAACACTCTAATCAGCCATCATTATTGCAACATATGCCAACACCACTCACATGTTTAGTAATGGTAAAGCCCAAGAATAATTTTGTTCAATAGCCAACAATGCAGCACAGCTGAAGTAAGGTCAGCAACAACTTCTTTTAACAGCCAGTTGTCACAACACTCACTATAATCCAACTGTTTTCTACTTCCAATAAACAATTTCAACACTTTTTGTAATAACAATCACAAATTTGCTATTTGATAATAGATAGCAAATGCAATAGTATCACTATTATAGCCCCAAATTTTGAGTGAAGAGAGGTACTCAATTGATTGTCATGCACTCTCTCTGCACATGTAAGGAAAAGTCAGCTGTTTCATCATGTTGTGCCTGTTCCGGAAGAGGCATGCAAGTAGGTGTCCACTATATTGCAACCAAAATTTTATGCACACAAATTTCCCTTTTTGGTATTTGACTTGTTACTGACCTCATTACACATTTCTATTGACATGTTACTGACTTCATTAAATTTGTATTGACCTGTGACTGACTTCAGACTTGAGGATGCTGTGGCTCGGGCAGTGAAGGAGCTGAAAAAGGGATTTATGGCTTCACTTCATGCAGCAGAGTGGGCAGAAAAGGATGACATCCTATACTTCCATAACCGCATCTACATCCCTAACAACCCCCAGCTGTGATGATGACTTATCCCTCAGCACCATGACTCACTCATTGCTGGTCACCATGGATGTTGGAAAATGCTGGAGCTCATATCACAGAATTATTGGTGGCCTCAGATGTCTCAACTCATTGGTCAGTACTGCCATACCTGTGATCTCTGCTTATGCACCAAGGCCCCACGGCGCAAGCCCATGGGCAAGTTACACCCCCTTCCAGTCCCAGAGAATCATTGAGATGTTGTCAGTGTGGACTTCATGGTGGAACTACTGGAGTCCAATGGGTTCAATGCAGTAATGTGCACAGTCGACTCTGCTGGGAAATGAGCTCATTTCATACCCACTCATATGGCTGTCACTGTGCTTGAAGCAGCTCCACTCTATCTGCACCATGTGTGGAAGCTTCATGGATTGCCAGGTGCATTCCTCTACAATCGAGGGCCACAGTTTGTTGCAGAGTTTACCTGAGAGCTGTACTGCCTACTGGGAATCAAACTTCTTGCCTCAACCTCCTACTACCCACAGACAGATGGACAGATGGAGTGCGTCAACCAAGAACTGGAGCAGTATATCTGCATCTTCATCAATGAGCAACAGGACGATTGGGAAGATCTTCTTCCCATGGACGAGTTTGGGTACAACAACCATGTCCACTTCTCCACCTAACAAACTCCCTTCCTCCTCAACACAGGGCAACATCATTCTGCAGCTTGATCCACCCATTTCCACCTTTTTGCTATTTTTGGCATACTATTTGATTTTTGGGTCTATTACATATACTGGACATTGACAGATGGATCTATTATGTATACTGGACATTGACAGATGGGTCTGTGGAGTTTTCTTTTCAGATTTTCCTCTGTTAAGTGCACCTAAAGTGTCTGTATTATGTAGTATAATATTAACTTCAGATTCCCCTCTGTTAGCTCATTATTAAGTGAGGCTTGAAGTTGCCCTTACAGTAGGGAATACAAATCTGGTGATGAGGGTGAAATTTGATATAATAGAATAAAATTTAATTTAGCTAGGTAATAGGGCTGTTTCCTAACAATAACCACAGCATACTACTGTCATTAGTGTATCTATGAATAACCTTTAAGTTCAAGTGGCCATGGTTGTTGCTGAAAACAATGACGAGGGACCATTGCAACCATATTCCTACAGATTAGCCATTCTTTTTAACCTGAAGAAGTCATGCTTGATAAAATATTACTATTACACATGTACACCTGAATAAAAGAATGTAGCAACGATGATAAAAAATTGGTAGGTAAAATCTCATGGAACTTAGTGGTGAGGTGGTCATTCTTCTCTGTAATATCATTAACAAGCTTCAAAAAGCTGATGCTGTGTCTCCAACTACCAGGATTGTTCAAACTAGCCTTTCCAGACTTGCATTTATTAAGATGCTGCTGGAACCAACACTCAAAATCTTCTGACCAGTACCCCACATAAAGACTTGAACCTTCCCAGACTGAAGGCCTTGGCCACTATAAAATATGAGTAGTCTGATGCCCATGGACATTGCATTGACCTACAGTAATTCTGTGAATACCTGCACCAAGGTCTTCCTATATTAACTTACCTGTGTCTATCCTGTAAACGCCACAAATCAAATCCAACTTATCCTCAGTCAGACAGTTGTCCCAAAGTTTAAATGGGGTGTCTTCCCTATACAAGCAAAACCCAGTTTCAAAAATATTTTCTGTGGGCCCATTGTACACATCATCAAAACTGACAATGTTTCTTGCAAGACGACTGACCAAACCACTAGCTAACAATGCTGCACAACCATGCAGAGATCTGAGGCAGTCATCACATTTGGACACATATGCATGGTAGTCAAGAATATCTGGCTTATAACCTGGTCATCAATATTCAAGCCCTGGATACTGAGGTTTAAAAGGCAGAGGTCATGTGCAAGCAGGAGCATGAAGGAAGGTATTGAAGGTGATTTTATGCTCCAGCAAGTAATAGGTAATGGAATCAATTTCAGAACCCAGCTGGCAGTGTAGGATCTCAATCATGGTCACAGCGCTAGTCAGACTAATCTCAAACTGCATGTCCTCCACTCCAAATGAAATAATAATGCTTTTCATTGAAGACTTCCAATCAAAATCTTATCTTGATGGGATGCTGCCAGATCTCTGAATTCACCTCAGAAAGATCAAACAGATTAACAGGCATATCCAATATCTGCTGGCTAGTGGACATGAAGCCAAAGAAGTTGCAGGTGGTATTCTGGAACTCCACTGATGGATTAGCAGTGTTCCATGTGAGAATGTCTTGCCAGTGGCCATTGCCCAACAAATCATGAGCCAGCAACCATGGTATTACCTTATTGGAAGTTGCCACTGAATTTATGGGGTTAAGTAAACCAAAATAATGTTAAGCTCTGCCCTCAACAGTATCACTGAATTTGTGATGCTGATAGTCATCTGAATCCTGTGGAAAATGGACACATTGCAAATTGGTGGAAGAAGAATATTCCTTCTCATTCTGATTTGGAGGTGCATGGTCATCAGGAAGCAAGGTTGAAGGAAGCCCATCATAGTCAACGTCATCTTCATCATCAGCTGGGGCATCAGAAGGGTCAAACTCAGTGCATAAATTCCACTCATCATAGAATGAATCACATTTGCACTAATTTCTACCATAATCCTCCCATAATAACTCATAGTTGCTGCAACCTGCTGCTTTGCACACACGAAAACCATCAATATCCACCCAAATGTAGACTCTGGCACCTTTCCTGCCTGGTACACTTCCCTTCTCTGCATTCTCCAGCTGTTGCAAGTGACTTTGGTGCTGCTCTGAAGTTTCCTTGCTGGATCTGAGGATGTTTGACTGTTCTTGATGATCAAAGAAAGAATGGTGGCCGATGTCCTTCTAAGTAGTGCAAAGTCATTCGAAAGCATTCGAAGTCATTCAGAGTCATCCAAAATAGTGCAAAATAGTGCAAAAATGATTCGAAGTGAATTTTGTGGCCTTCGTAGTGATTCGGAGTGCATGTCATAATGTGTCAATATGAGTGGGAAGCTTCTCCAGACCTTAGCATGCGCAGTGGACCTATCACCATACAGGATTGAAACACGGGTTCACATTAAAAGCGACAGTAACATGTAAAAAAAGCTTGTGGATATGTTTTTGTAATGCCAATTTTTTTTTTTTTGTTGATCAACACCACAGGTACTGTACAGTAGAAAGGTCTGCCGTCTGCGTTGCCACCCAATATTTGCTGGACAGCGCCGAATACCCATCGAGCAAGTATCATTCATGTACAAAACCCGCTGTGCCCGCGCCACGGGTGTGGGTTGGATGAGGGTTACTGAACCCCATCCCGTACCTGTACCCGTATGCACCCGCGGCCTCTACCTGTGACATTCCCTAGCTCTGGCTCACATCCTCCGGGAATGAAGACAATTTTTATCCGCGCATATTCAGTTTTCATCCACACACAATATCAAGTGGGATTAGAGGATGTGATCCTGTAACTGCAAAGTAAGGAGAGCAACCCATGCATTTACAAACTGTGACACATTATGCCCAAAATACTGAATGTGCTCCTGCTGACCATTTTCCTTGCTCGCTATCAATGGCTTTAAATAATGATTGTCGAACATTGAAGTGGGCTTGTCTGATGAGTCCATTGGCACATGAATTATAACTGCTAATCCAAATGTGGTTGATATGATATGTGATATCCTTGACAGAACCAATGAGACAAATTTGAGGTACTATAAAAAGTTGCACAAATAGATTACCATGCATCACAAAAACGATTTGAAAAAGTTCATACCTGGCTTTAGGTGCATAGCCCATCTCAAACATCCACCCTTTGCCACCCCAACCTTTGCTGCTTCTCCATTTTGAATCCCCTTCCTCAAAAGTCCCTGCCAATGACACCCCTGTGCCTCCTGGGTGCACTTCATGCACTTTGTTGCCCCTCCTTGATGAGACATCATGGCTGGGACTTGAAGCCAGCACATCGGTTGCACTACAAAATTTTGAAACTTTGAAAAACCTTCAAAATGAAATAAACAGCTCACTGGGCCCTCAAACTCGAGAAGTCCGCTTGTCATGAACTTTGCCCGCTTTGCTGCTACTGTATCCTGCTCAAACTCATCCTCTTCATCGTCGACCTCCACTGCCTTCCACTTCCCTATCCTGATTGTGGGCAATCCTTCAAAATCATCGTCATCCCCCTCCTCTTTGTCATCTTCTCCAGCCTCTGCCCTCTCAATGGCCTTCAATTCAGCCTCAAGTTCTGCATTCCACCTCTTCAAATCCTCCTTTGAAATTGTTTTCATACAAAACTTGGCAAGAGCAGCATTTAAAGCTTGTTCCAGGGCAATCTTTCGAGCCTTGAGGCACACCCTTTTTTCAGCCTCCTCTGCTTTTCATTTAGCCTCCTCCTCCACCAAAACTTGCCTTGTGTCCTTCTCCCTTTCTTCCCATTTGACCTCTTCAGCTAAA
Source organism: Tricholoma bakamatsutake (assembly GCA_029959215.1). Taxonomy (NCBI): domain Eukaryota; kingdom Fungi; phylum Basidiomycota; class Agaricomycetes; order Agaricales; family Tricholomataceae; genus Tricholoma; species Tricholoma bakamatsutake. Next base: position 1,852,111 of record CP114860.1, read on the forward strand.
TCTATGAACAGCAACTCCCTACCCCACAAAAGCCATTCTTGACAAGCCATTGGTTTGAATAGCTTGAATACTTTGTCAATGACCTTTTGTATGGTTGGGTCACATTCCTCCACCAAGTTGTTTGTCATATTCCACCTAGGAAACACCCATATAGAACACTAAAAGCAAAGTATGAACCATGAAACTCACCATGTGCTCACAAAATCCTTTTCCCCAAACTTCAAAGTCGACTTCCTCTGTGATATGAGGCTCAGGCATTGCCTTCATGTAGTCGAGAAGGTCCTGTTGAAGAGTAGTAAGAAGCAACATTGCAATCGACAATGGGAGTGCGAGATTATAGAATGAGAGGTATTTCAAATTTGGTTGACATTTTCAACATGATCATGCATTTTGCATGTGACTCCAATCAGCTGACTGGCACAGTCAGGATTTCAGCAAGGGGGAGGATGATAGGTCCACTTTGTGCTCTAAGGTCTAGGGAAATTTCCAAACATATCAACACATTATGACTCACAATCCCAACCCTATAAACTTCATGAAATCAATTTTGAACTATTTTGAACTACTTCAAATGACTTCAAACAACTTCAAATGACTTTGCAACACTTCAAACAACATCGGCCACCATATGGTTATCTCAACACCCTTCCAATACACACAGCACACCCAGCATGAGCTAGTGCATTGCATATTGACCACTACCGGACATGAGGAGATACGACAAAGGACTTTTAGGACTCAATTGTGGCATCTTTGGTGTTTCAATGATATATTGAAACAAGAGGACAAGTACTCTTGCTATACTGTGACTCTGTACATTTTATTTATTATCATTTCTCATTTGTTTTATAATTTGCAAAGTTCTTTATTGCTGTGCATATTGCCTCATGTTTTCCACATGTTGTATTGTCTCGTTAAGTACCATCTCTTCAAAATGTATATAGACTTGTACTAGTTACTCTAGTTACTTAGAACAACAGAGAAGTAGTTGCCTTCTCCTATTTATCATCTGATTTAAGAGCCATCCTCTTGAGTGCAAGCCTTGCATCATATTTCTAAGTTCTGCAAATTATTGTGGACTTCTTCAAATTCTTGTACTAGCCTCTCGACCAATCATCTATCACCTATTGTCCCTTGAAAACTCTTCCAATTTGCTATATCCATTTCTCAATATCTCTCAAAACCACTTCCATTCTCTCCAAGCTCCTCAAACATTCTCGAACCTTCTTTGAACATCTTTGAACCTCTTTGTAGCCCTTCAAAAACCTTCATATGCTCTTAAAACTATTCGCAACACATCTCACTATTTCATACCTCTCGCTACAACCATTGGGTAACAGTGGTGATATTTAGTACCACCTCACACCCTTCCTCTAGCCTGTGTAACACTTCTTAGACCTTTTTAGCAGGTTTTTGTTTGGTTTCCAGGTCAAGTATTATCAACCTACAGATCACAAAAGAGGGGTGGAGGAGGACAATACAAATGTTACCTTACTCAAACCTAAATACTTTCATATTTGCATTATGCATCAAGGGCATCTATTAATAGATAGCTTGGAAATGGAAATGTTGTCTATGGTGCAGTGCACTTAGTCACCACTACTTTTGTACAAGGTTTATTACATCATGCCAATTTGTCCTTTTTCTTATTTGTCTTGCCACAATGCTCAGCTTGATGAGGAGAATTGATTGGCTAGAGTGATTGTCAATTGGAGCAAAATTGACAGAGTTATTATTTGTTCCACACCCAGATTCCACTGCATTACTATATATAGATAGTATAGATGACACAATATTCATCATGTGAATTTACCCTTTTTGGAAGCTCATGACCTGCAATTTAGGTGAACAGCCAGTGGAGTCTTATTGGACCACTCTGTGCACCTTCAGTGTAAAATAGACCTCCGGGATTGCCATTACTGTTAGTTAAGAGGGTGTCAAATTATTATTTTTTGACCACCATCCATTCCGCTGCTGTACAAAAGTAGTGGTGACTAAGTGCACTGCACCATAAAATTAGACAATGTTCAGAGATGGATGATGAAGTAGTGGAAGCTGTGAAACCTCTGAAGGGAGAGAAGAAAAGTAATATTAAAGGAGATGAATGGGTTGAGGAGCAAGGGTTGGTGATATTTTGAGGAAAAGTATATGTACCAAAGGATCAGGATTTGTGAAGGGTGAAGGGAGATCATTCAGTTACATCATAATACACCAACTGCTGGACATCCAGGAAGGTGGAAGATGTTGAGTTGGTAATGAGAAATTATTGGTGGCCTGGAATTTTAAAATATGTGTTGAGGTATGTGGATGGATGTGATATGTGCATGAGGGGAGAGAAATTTTCAGAAAAACCCACTGGGAAATTAATGCTGAACCCTATACCTAAAGTGCCATCGTGAGATATATGGATCTGTGGACTTTATCACCAAATTACCTGAAGCTCAGGGATACAAGGCAATATTCATAGTATGTGACCACTTCACAAAGGAGGTCCACATTATTCCTACTACTGCAGAAACCTCATCATTAGGCTTGGCATGCCTCTATCTACATAAATCAGGTATGGCAGTTACATGGATTATCTGATACTGTTATCTCCAATTGTGGACCACAATTTGCTTCCACATTTATGTGAGAGTTAAACAATATATTGTAAATTCAAACCAAATTATCTATGGCAGATCAACCACAAACTGATTGGCAGACAGAGAGAATGAGCCAGGAGTTGAAGCAGTACCTATGTATGTTTGTCAACTACCGATGATACAGCTCCCTATCGCCCTGCGCGCATACTACGGCATTTTTTGCGATTGTGTGCACCTTCTAGATGGCTTCCGCACACTTTGCGCAGCGTGCTTTTGCGCGCCTTTGACCATTTAGGTGCGCCTTTGTGTGCCTTTTGCATTTCTACTGCGCTTTTGGTTCCCCATAGCCACCAATCATTGTGCACCCTAAATGCACCTCGTTGCGCTTCAAGCCGCCTCTGTGCGCCCCCCCCCACACTCCTTACCTGCCATTTTCCGTTATTGCACGCTCGATGCGCCTTTATGCGCTCCTTTTATGCTTTACTCACAACTCACATTCCTTGCTGCACACTCACTGCACTATTCTTACCATCACACAACAATTCACCACTTCAAATGTGCTGCGCATCGCGGCTTCCATCTTACTGGTGCATTTGCTTGAGGTGCACCACGATTCTAACACGAGCAAACTGCGCATTCTTACATAACTGGGCTGCTTTGTGCCTATTTGGCATTGGACTGTGCGCACTTGGGCGCTTTTGCGTAACCCTGGCACTTTGGCGGTATTTGGCCTCGCACAGCATCTCCTTATTGTTCTTCTGCATTTCTAATCGGCATCGCCTTGTCTGGTAACCGGCACAGGTCAATCACATCATTATTACTAAGGCGAAGCATGCGACACATAACACCGAAGCGGATTAATTGGGAAGGCCGCACGAGGCTTAGCGCACACCAATAATAGCGCATCGCACCAGAACAGTTGGATATTGAGCTATAGGTGTGCAAATCTTATTGGCTGAGGCAGCGGCATAGTGCAGTCAGGTTTAGGTGGGAGAATGGACGCGCTTGTGGGTAGCGCATGGTGCTTCCTATTTTTATACTTTATTTCACCATTTTATCACATAAGCCATTTGTACATAGTAGCGGACAGATAGAGAATCCAGAGAATCTTTCCCCCCCCCCTCATAGTTCATAGCTCAGTCAGCGTCGCACATAGTCTGTGCACCAGCGTCCAGTCCATGTGCCTTCGTAGTGCGCCCTTCATATAGCCGTGTTTGCATTATCGTTTGCATCCCCTCATCGTATTGTTGCGTTTCATCCCTTGCATTGCATCCTTCGTCCTTGTCTGTGCACTATCGTAGTGCACCCTTTGTATAGCCATGTTTGCACACCATTTGCACACTTATTTGCACAGCCGCGTTTTGCGCACCGTTTGCACCTTTTTCCGCTCCTTGCGCTTTCACTCTGTTTGCATCCCCAACCTGTGCACCACCTTCACAGTACATCCCAGTATTGTCTATGTCCTGTTACACCTCCCGCCTTCATCATCCTCATCGTTGCGCACTTTTGCGCTCTCATTGCGCGTTTTTCCGCACTGCGCATTTTTGCCTCTTTGCATTGTGCACTTTTCCGCCACTGCGCATATCTTCCCTTTCACGTACACTACTAGTGCGCACATTGAAAATTGCTGTACCAGCCTCTCTATAGTCTCCACGCCCTGAAGGATGATCCGAGGCCCTCTAAGCGAACTCCCCCCTCACCCCGAGCATGCCTGCAGTTGTAGGTTAAGTGTTCACCCCTTCTGTTGAGACTCTGCACTGAGTACCAACTGAACTCATCATTTTCTGGAGCCCACCGCGAGGGGTTTTTGTTTATCAGACCATATTTTAGACCTCCATCAGCTCGCCCTTCGCTTCAACATTAACCACCTTCGCACTCTCCATTCCGAGCTGCTAGCAACTGCGCTCCAGCTTGGGGAAATACCAGTATTTGAATCACTCTTCCTAAACAACACGCATCACTCGTCCGTGCTGTCTTTACCTCCACCTTCACCTGAATCATCCCTACCTACCCTAACTCCATCCGCATCACCGCATTTTTCCCCACCTTCGAATTTTGCTGCGCTTTTACCAGATCTTAACTCTACACACCTTATTCCACCTACCATGGCTACCATGCAGGTGCCATCTGCATCTAACCAAAATGCACCGCGCTTCGATCCCACAAAACCACGCGAACTCCAGAAGTACTTTGAGGAGCTTGCGCAACTCCTCCGCGATTGTAACGTCACCGACGAGACTGATAAGAAGTTCCACACAGTGCGCTATTTGGACAGCGACACTGCAGACACTTGGAAACTGCTACCAGAGTATAGCGCGACGCACAACTATGGTGCATTCAAAGACGCTGTCCTAAAGCTTTATCCTGGCTCTAGGGATGGCAGTAAATGGAGTATTAGTGACCTGGACAAGCTTATTGGTGAGACCGCACGTGTTGGCCTCATAACTGCAGAAGAAATCGCGCGCTATTATCGCGCATTTTTCAACATTAGTGAATACTTAGTTGTGCAAGGCATATTGGTGCACTACAACCAAAGCCGCATGTTCATTAGGGTGTTTCGACCAGACCAGCTAGAGCGCATTTTGAGCCGCCTTGCGATTGCGGTACCAAATCAGCCTGCAAATGTGCCATACTCATTAGATGCAATACGCGATGTGATCGACTTTATCTTTGAAGGCCCAGCGTGCTATTTCCAGCCACTTACTGGGCTCACAGCGCAAAACCCCGATATGTATGCGCCCTACTCAGCACCCAGCACACCCATTTCCCAGCCACAACCTAGCGCACCCGCAGTCAAAGCAGAAGACATTTCAGTCTTATTCGAGTGCATGACACAGACGATAGTTACCACATTGAGCGCATCGTGCAGAGATGGCAGAAATGGTGTGCCTCACTCGAACAACGACAAGTGCAATGGTTGCAGTCAGACAGGGCACTATATCCCTGAGTGCGCTTCAATTGAGTGCCTTATTAGCGAAGGAAAGTGTAGGCGAAATGTGGAAGGGCGCACCGTAATCCCAGGTGGCGCATTCGTGCCGTGTTCTATTCCAGGCAATTTCCTAGGCGAGCGCATCGAGGAATGGCATAAGCACAACCCAGGGCAGATTGCCACGGGTCGACTTTCATCTAATACCAATTCGCAGCTCATCTACAATATAGTGCCTCGTCCAGCTCCAGCTGCACCTTTACAGTCGACGTACGTTGCCACTTCAGCTCCTGCAGCAGATTATATGCAAAGCGCACCAAATGCGCAACTAACGAAGGAAGAGCACATTGATGTGCTCGAGAGGGAGTTGATGGCGCTTCGGAAGAGGCAAGTCTTCGACGGCGTTGAAATTCTGCGGCGCGCACCGCACAATACATCCAATCAAGAGGGCGCGCATTCTACAACCACAGACATGGCACCCGCCGACAGTATTGAGTCCCCAGCTTCGCAATCTGCTGCGAGCACAACTGATGCGCCCAACGAGACACCCATACATCCCTATTCCAACATTCCTGAGGCGCGTTTTGCGCCCGCAGCAGCAGATAAACCAGACGTACCAGCTAACTCTTCCAAAGGCAAAGAGCCATCATACCACACTGTCATTCCCATCCAGAACCCGCAGATTGTCGACGACATATATGTGCATGCCATGAAGGCGCCTTCTGTTATGGTTTCGCATGAAGAGCTTCTATCCCTTTCACCCGATCTCAGGCAGCGCCATAGAGAACAAGTCACCCCAAAGCGCATTGCAGCTACCGGTGCGGAAGTGGTAGCTACAAACCTTGTGAGCATTATGCCATTTGTGCACTGCGAAGCGCGCGCGCCTTTTGCAGGAAATAAAGTGCTTAATGCAACACCTCCAGTTAGCGTGGCAATTGCAGCGCCGCTTCCTATTGTTTTGCAGGATCCATTTGAACAGTACCTTACCCATCTCCAGCCAGGCAAAATTGAAAACCCCGATGTTTTGAAGGTTGCTAAAGAGTCGCATGCGCTTCGCTCCATTGATTTATTGATCGACAACCAAGAGTACTTTGAAGCTATCTTAGATCTGGATTCACAAATTATCGCAATGTCAGAAGCAGTCTGCCATCGTCTTGGGCTTCAGTACAACCTGCGCATTCGTTTATACATGCAATCGGCCAATGGAGAGGTAGGTGAGTCGCTTGGGCTTGCGCGCAACATTTCTGCATGCATTGGGGATATCATTGTCTATGTGCAAGTTCACGTTATCCGTTCACCTGCTTACGATATTCTGTTAAAGCGCCCCTTCGACGTGTTAACACGCTCCATCGTGCGCAACTTTGCGGACAAAGCGCAAACAATTACAATCCGTGATCCGAACACCGGCGCCATCTCCACCATTCCAACAAAGCCTAGGGGGAAGCCGCGCCACTTCTTACCAGCTCCAGCAACACCGCACTTTGCTATTCAGCATAACCCGCAAAGAAATTTTTGCCAGGCTTTGAGGAATTGATCTCAGACCAAGGAGAAGCCACCACTATCATAACATTTGACTCTGATACCCAATCTTGTGACGTTTCCGCGTTTGCGCTTATTCCATTTTCCGCTTCCATTCCTTCCACCTCTATTATCTCTCAACTCTACCTATCCCAGTGTACCAACAGTCATGCACAGGCGCTCTTAAATTCGATCGACCCTGTGGCGCTTATTCCTGCCGCGTTTCTGAAAAGCGCACATGCGCGTGCAACTTTTATCGATTTAGCGGTGCGCGCACCGCAAAAGGGCATAGTGACCAAGAAGAAGTATAAATCGGTTGCTAGAAAAGTCAAGCCAGTTATTGCGCCCGTCCCAAATGAATTCCGCATCGAGTGCAACATTATAGGCGATCTGCTAGCGGCGCTTCCTGTGCTTTTACCAAATCCACCACCATTTACCCCGACCGGGCACTATACTGAAGAGCGCATGCAAGCGCTCCAGGAGCGCCACACCGATTTCCTATTACCAGAGGAGATGAAGGTTTTACACCACTTGATGTCTTTGCAGAATGAAGCCTTTGCATGGAGCGACGAGGAGTGCGGTAGCTTCAAGACCGCGTTCTTTCCCCCAGTAGAAATCCCAGTTATTCCGCACACTCCTTGGATAGAGCGCAACATCCCCATTCCACCAGGCATATATGACAAAGTTTGCGCTATTATTTGGAAGAAGATAGACTCAGGTGTTTATGAGCACTCAAATTCGGCATATAGATCGCGCTGGTTCTGCACACTCAAGAAAGATGAAAAAGCACTGCACATCGTACATAGCCTCGAACTGCTTAATCGCATTACCATTAAACACTCTGGCATCACCCCTACATCTGAGCACCTTGCAGAGCAATTTGCGGGGCGTGCATGCGGCGCCGTCCTTGATCTATATGTGGGATACGATGAGTGCTTAATCAAAGAATTGTCGTGCAACCTTACAACATTCCAGATGCCATATGGCGCAGTGTGCCTCGTTACATTGCCAATGGGTTGGACAAACTCAGTACCAATCTTCCACGATGATGTGTGCTATATTCTGCAGCCAGAGATACCAGATTACACCGTTCCCTATATTGACGATGTTCCAGTCAAGGGGCCTTCGAAGCGCTACATTTTACCAGATGGCTCATGCGAAGCACTCACTGCAAACCCTGGCATAAGGCGCTTTGTGTGGGAGCACTTTCAGAATGTGAACCACATTGTGCAGTGCATGAAATATAGTGGCGGCACTTTCTCTGGGACAAAATCCACATTGTGCACTGAAAACTTTGTCATTCTTGGCAATTATTGCACCCCAGAAGGTAGAAAACCCGAACACGGCAAGGTAGACGTTATCTGCAATTGGGGCGCATGCCACACGCTGTCAGAAGTGCGCGCATTCTTGGGAACAGTCGGTTTAATGCGCATTTATATCCGCAATTATGCGCACCGCGTTAACGTGCTCACAAGGCTTACACACAAGGATGCTCCATTTGAATGGGGCCCAGAGCAGATAGCGGTGCAAAATGACATTAAGCAAGCAGTGCTAGAGTGTCCTGCACTACAACCGATCGATTATTCCTCAGAACTCCCTGTTATCCTTGCAGTCGACTCTTCCCAGATAGTGGTCGGCTTTTACCTTTGCCAGCAAAAGAGCGCAGATGCAAAAATGCGCATTTACAACCAGTTCGGCTCAATTACGCTCAACGACAGAGAAGCGCACTTTTCACAACCGAAGCTAGAGATCTATGGGCTTTACCATGTGCTGCGCAATTTGCGCCTTTATATTATAGGTGTGCGCACTTAATTGTGGAGACTGACGCATGCTATATCAAGGGCATGCTACAAAACTCTGATATCCAACCATCCGCTAGCATTAACCGGTGGATTGTATCAATCCTTACATTCCACTTTACACTCGTGCATGTTAGGGGAGCGGTGCATGGTCCAGATGGGCTTTTGCATCGGCCGAAGCAGCCAGAGGACTTAGAGGGAGAAGAGGATGAAGAGTTTGAGGACTGGATTGATGCACTACATGGCTTTATGCATGCAATACATCCCATTTCACAGTCTTTGGATGCGCAAGCACTTGCGCTGATGCAGCCAGAGCCAAACAAAAATGTGCAAAATGCATGCAATAGTGCGCTTATTTACGACGATGACTATAGCCAAGTTCCAAGGAGTGCAAGAGCAGATGCAGAGGATGAGAAGTTAGATTTGGTGTGGATTTGGATGGATACCCTAACGCGCCCTAGCGACTTAGACACGCCTATGGAAGCGCAATGCGCATGGTGCTCACCAGCTTGTTATTTGGCAGTCTAGATGCTTACTGATATTGCACGCCATCCATGACAACATTGGACACAAGCGCTTTTACGTGACATGCTCTGCATTGCTCGAGCGCTTTTGGTGGCCGCACGTTATGGACGACATCGTTTGGTTCATGCGCACTTGTCATATTTGCCAGATCCAGCAAACACAGAAGGTCCTAATACCGCCAGTCGTCGCAATGCCTGCACCTCTCTTCAGTAAAGTTTATATTGATATGATGCACTTACCAGTATCAGCAGGGCAGCGCTATATCGTCCAAGGGTGTTGCTCACTTGCGACTTGGCTGGAATTCTGCGGGCTCCCTAAAGAAAATGCGAGCGCACTTGGCGATTGGATGTTCCAAGACCTCATCTGCAGATGGGGTGCATTGTGCGAGATAGTCACTGATAACGGCAAGCCATTCATCAAAGCGCTAGCCTATCTCAGTAAGTGCTACCATATCAATCACATCCGCATATCTGGCTATAATTCGCATGCTAATGGAATTGTTGAGTGCGCACATTTTGACATGCGTCAAGCACTTATCAAAGCAGCAGATGGAGTAGAATCAAAGTGGTTCAGTGCACTGTACTCAGTCTTTTGGGCGGAGCGCATCACAGTTCAGAAGCGCCTCGGTGTTTTGCCATACTTCATTGGTACAGGCGCGCAGCCTCTAATCCCTCTCGATATCATTGAAGCGACATACCTTAACCCACCCCCAGATTCTATACTCTCCACGACAGACTTGATCGCGCGGCGCGCTGATAATACTCAACCTGGAAACCTAGAAAAAACCTGTTAAAAGCCTTTTATAGTATAACTCGGGCTAGAGGAAGGGTGCGAGGTGGTACTAAATATCACCGCTAATACCAAAACATTGTTTTTAGTGATGTGAAATGGTAAGGACGTGACGAATAGCCTTTTGAAAGCATACGAAGATGTTCGAAAATATTCGAAATTGGTTCGTAGACGTGCGAAGTAATTCGAAATAAGTTCGAATGTGTTTGAAGTTGTTCGGGTGAGTTCGAGGGGGTTCGAAGGTATTTGACTGGCGTCGATATATGTTTTGACAAATGAATATAGCCATTACAAGCTGGTTTTTTAGTGATGATAGGCGATGACGAGTTGAGAACGAATATGAAAGTTCGAGGAAGTTCGCGATATTTCGCAGAACTTAGTGATACGACGCGAGGTAAGACTCAAGAGAATTGGTCTTAAATCTGACTATAGTGGAGAGGGCAACTGGTTCCCTGCTGTTCTAAGTAACTAGTACAAGTTTATATACATTTTTGAAGAGATAGTACTGAAAAGGAAAGTAAAACATGTGTAAAACATGTGGCAATATATCATACAATGAGAACTTTGTAGATCAAAAATAGATGAGAAATGATAAATAATTGAAACATACGTGTCCCCATATAGTAAGAGTACTTATCTTTTGCTGTAATATATCATCGAAACATAAAAAATGCTATTATCGCATCCTAAATCTCTTGTTGTCTCTCCTCGTGTCTGGTAGTGCTTGATATGCGATGGAATAGTTTGTTCCGGATGTGCAGTGTGTATCAAAAGTATTTTAACACAGCTATACGGTGGCCGATGTTGTTCGAAATTCTGCGAAATCGCTCGAAGTGTCGCGAAGTTGTTCAAAATCATTCGAAGTGTCGCGAAAGTGTTCAAAATTGTTCGAAATAGATTCGACGTCGATTTCATGGTGTTCATAGTGATTCAGAATGTCTGTCGTAATATCTCGATACGAGTGAAACTGTTCTCCAGACCTTAAAGCATGTAGTGGACCTATCATCCTCCCCCTTACTGAAATCCTAACTGTCCCAGTTAGCCGATCGAAGTCATGTGTGAAATGCATGGTCGGGGTGAGGAAATTAGCGAGGTTCAATATATTGCTCGTTCTTCCACGTTACCTCCTAAATTCATCAACTCTTTCTTCTATAATGTCTCTCCTCGTCGAACTCAACGCCAAAATCCTTGAATACGCAAAATCGATGCCCGAGCGCAGCATCGCCGAGGACTCAGATTTCGAACTGTGGGGGAAGGGTTTTTGTGCGAAAATGGTACGTCTGTCGCTGATCGATTTATAGTTAAAGATGCTACAATGTTTCATGTAGGCAGAATACGATGAACTCGCCGAAGATCTTGGCAAAGAATGCGAAGCGGCTGTTCAAGAGGTTGTGGACAAGGTATTCGAGCTGTATAAACCGATGGCGCAACGCGAATGGATTTCGTGGGGCGGAGAGCTATTGTTCGTGGATTTGGCTGAGGAGATAGAATGCAGAAGAAGGGAGGAGGAAGAAAAGTGGGTGAGAGAGGAGCAGCAGCAGGCGAAGAGGGCAGCAATCGATGGTTGGAGGAGGGCGTTGGCGGATGCTCGAAATGTGGCTCTTGCTGTGTTTCGTGCGAAGACGATTTCGAAGGATGACTTGAAAAGGCAGAGTGCAAAGTTCGAGGCTGAATTACAGGTGATCGAAAAGGTGGAGGGAGGCGAGGATGACGAAAATGAGGACGAAGACGAGCTGCCCGTGGTGAGGGTGGTGAAGCGAAAGGTGGTTGAGGTCGAGAGCGAAGATGATGAAGAAGAGGAGGTCATGGGGGTAGAGGCTGCGAAGCAGGTATCAGTCAAAACGAGTGAGTTGCTCGATTTCGAAGGTCCAGTGAGTGTTTTATTTTATGTTTGAAAGTTTTTCGCACTGCTAAATACTTTGGTAGTGCGATCGGTGTGCTGGGTTTAAGTCCCAGCCATGGTGTGTTGTTAGGGAGGGCGCCGTAAAGTGTTCGAAGTGCACCCAGGAGGCGCAAGGCTGTTACTGGGCCGGTTTGTTGAGGCGAGGCATTCGAAAAGGCGAAGTAAAGAAGTTCGTAAGTGCAAAACGAGATTCGCACCCCAGAAAAGGTACAAAAATTGTTTGGAGTTGTTTCGAAGTAATTGCTAACTTGTTTTCAAATTTTGTAGCACGTCAAATTCGCGTTGTGGGCCCATTTAACGATGTCGAGCCAGTAGCGGGGCCATCAAAGGCATCGAAGGAGAGAAAAAGGTCGTTGAAAGGGAAGGCGAAGGCGAGGGCTGTTTGAAGGGTCAAGGATGTCGAAGAGGCTAGGGATTCAGATGAGGTCGGCACTCGTCGTCGAGTGCTGGTGAGAAAATTGGTCGAGATGAAGGTGGAGATGGAGGTGTTGGGGAGGGAAGTCGAGGTGTTGGAGGAGATGTTGGAGGAGTAGGACTTTCTGTTTTTTGTTTTGTCTATTTTAAATTGTCTTTTGTTAAATGTGTTTGAAAAGTAAGATGAAGCAGAAATGAAGATATGACAGACAAAAAATCGAATTTTTTAGGGAAAGGCTCAGTAGTTCATCATAGCTGAAAAACCCTTTGGAGTTTGCATGACCACGCTATGATGCGATATCGTGACTTGTATCATACACTAAACATAATTGAATTTTTTTGTAAGTAATTGCAAAAAGGAAAGAAAGGATAATTATTCGTTTTCGAAGTCCTGAGAATCTTCGAAGGTATCTTCGTTGAAGTTCGAACTTGTTCGAAGTTGTTCGAGGCGCTTGGAGTCAATATCGAGGAAATTTGGTGGTAGGGAAATTGATTTTCGAGCGAGGTATGGTAGCAAACGAAATGCGGCAATAGGTCTATGTAGTACTGACCCATCGAGTTTGCAGAGAATATAAGCCCCTCCGTAGTTTCGTTCGATAACGATAAGAGGGCTGATATATTGGGGTTTCATTTTGCGATTAAGGGACTTCTCGATTTGCATGTTTTGAAGTAGCACTAAATCTCCTTTTGCAAAGTTGTAGTCGCGCATAGTATGTTCGTGAGCAAGTTCGAAGCGTTTCGCAGCTTCGATTTGGGACGTGTAGACCTTCGAATATAACAGTTTGAGGTTGTTAGATCGTTTTTGTAGCGCTATGGCTCATCGAGCTATAAGATTGGTTGTTGATAAAATTGAATCGGGTGGCAGTTGTAAGTATGTTGCTTCGGAGATGTCGAGGGGTATTAGAGGATGTGCTCCTGTAACTGCAAAGTAGGGAGAACAACCCATGCGTTTACGAACCGTGACTCGTTCTGCCCAAAATACTGAGTGTGCCCCTGCTGACCATTTTGCTTGTTCTCCATTGACAGCTTTAAATAATGATTGTCGAACATCGAAATGGGCTCGTTTGATGAGTCCGTTGGCGCGCGAATTATAACTGCTAATTCGAATATGGTTAATATGATATCGCTTCGTGAGATATTCCATGGCTGCGATAAATGCAGCGCCATTGTCAGTTATGATTTCATATAGCGAGCCCCATCGACAAATAATGTCTTCGAAGATCCAATCGCCCAGAGACGTGGCATTTTCACGTCGAAGTTTTCACCATTCTGGATAGGTCATTAGTGAGCATCGACCTTGTACAATGTATTTAAATCCGTTCGAAGGTGGCATTTGCATTGTGTCAATATAGGCTTTGCCGAAAAGAGGTGCTGGAGTGGCGAGTGTGGGCGGAATTAGAACATTTTGCATTTGTTGAATTTGGCATAGGTGGCAGGTTCGAATATACCATGCAATGTCGAATTTCATGTTCGGCCACCAGAATCAAAGGGCAATAACTGATTTAGTAGTGAAAACCATTTTGTGTCCGATGTTGTTGTGAGCTGCGCGAATGATTTCGAGACGACGTTCTGGAGGAGCGACAATTTGGTGAGCTCCTTGGGAGTCTTTTCTCCACAGTTTGCCCGAGTCTAAAAAGAATCCAGTGCAATATCGAATAAAGGTAGTGTATTCTGTGTCTGATAGTTCAGGGGGTCGCACCAAGTCATGTAACCATTTTCGAATGTGAAGTAACCTCTCGTCGTTCGTTTTTGCGTTATTTGATCGTGGGACATCGTTATAGGTGAGATCCTCCCCCTTACTGAGATTCGAAGAGAGGGAGAAGGTCGAAATTTGATGCGAAGTAAATGGTCAGGTTGTAATAGGATTTATTTGATGTACGAAACCGTGAAGGCGGTCGATCCAGTCTCCAAAATTATTTTCGTTGTCGAGCTGAACATCTTTGTCTTGTGGGGGTCATCTCGAAAGTCCATCAGGACCATGATGTGTCCCTGCGACGTGGACTAATGTAAAGTGAAAGGTTAGGATGGATACTATCCATCGATTGATGCTAGCACTAGGTGCGATATCAGGATTCGAAAGCATGCCTTTAATATATCGTGCATCGACTTCGACAATAAGCCTTTGAACTCCTATTAGGTACAATCGTAGTGCTCCGAGAGCACGATATAGACCATAAAGTTCGAGTTTGGGTTGCGAAAATCTGGATTCGTGGTCGTTAAGTGTAATCGATCTGAATCGACTATAATATCGTTTTCGAGGGCTTTCGGGATCGCACTGAGCGAGAAAGAAACCAATAGCAATGTTCGAAGTGTCGACCGATAGAATAACTGGGGCTGGAGATGAGTAATCGATTGCTCGAATCACTGGGGAATTGATTAGAGCTGCTTTCAAGTCTTGTTGGGCTGCTATTTGTTCCGCTCCAAATTTAAAAGGAACATCTTTTCGAGTGAGTTGGATGAGTGCTGCAGCTTGTTGAGCAAAATTTCGGATAAATATACGACAAACTCCAATGGTTCCTAGGAACGCTTTGACTTCGGTGAGGCTTCGACATGGTCCCCACTTGCTAACAGCGGCGATTCGAGTAGGGTCGGCCATACGACCTTCGATATTGCATCGATGCCCTAAAACAATTATTTCAGGGACGCAAAGATAGAGCTTCGGACCTGAAAATGTTCCTCCGCAATACTTCATATGCTGGACTATCCGATTTAAATTTTCGAAATGCTCCCAGACAAAGCGTCGAATAGCTGGATTCTCAGGAATTGTTTCGTAGGATCCACCGATCGTTCTATATTCTGATTTTGGACCCTTGACCGGTGTGTCGTCGATGTAAGGAATGGTGATATGAGGAATTTTGGGCTGTAGAATAAATGTCACATCGTCGTGTAAGATAGGGACAGAATTTGGCCAACCCATGGGTAGGGTAATGATGCGAAGTACTCCGAACGGTGTCTGAAGCGTTGTCAGATCGCGAGATGATTCTGTGACTTTCCTTTCATCGAATGCCACATAGAGATCCAACATTCCTCCGCATGATCGTCCCCCAAATTGTTCTGCTAAATGTTTGGGTATTGGTACGATGCCTGAGTGCTGGATCGTAACTTGGTTAAGCGGTTCGAGACTGTGAACAATTTGAAGCGATTTCGCATCCTTTTTCACAACGCAAAACCATCGTGATCAGTACGAAGAGTTCGATGGTTCGTACACTCCCGCTTCGATCTTCTTTTTCAACATTTCGCATATCTGTTCGTACAAACCTGGAGGTATAGGAATGTTTCGCTCAACCCATGGAGTGTGAGGAACGACAGGGAACTCTATAGGAGAAAAAAAGTCAGAGCGAAAGCTTCCTCGCTCTTGTTCTGTCCACGCAAAAGCTGTTTCCTGATTTCGAATAAAATCGTGCATAAGTTTTCGTTCCTCTGGCCATAGGAAATTGCTGGGATGATTTTTGTCGATAATAGCTTTACGATCGAGTGTATATCGCGAAGTGGGGATAAACGATGGTGGATAAGGATTTAATTTTGGCATGTTTTTGAGAGGGTCGCCAGTGATTGTTCGAATAATGCGAAATCGGTCGGGTAGCTCGGTAATAACTGGGCGAATTTTTTGTGCGACAGGTTTGTATTTCTTTTTCGAAGCTGCGAAAATCGGATATGAGGAATCAATAATAGGCATAGAAGGTGTAGACGTGGCCTTCAAGGTCGATAAATATGTTTCATATCGGTGGCTGGCTGTTAAATATAAATTCACAAGGATCGAAGAATAAGAAACGGATTTCGAGGAGTTCGAGGACTCCATATCGGGAATATTCGCAGTGCGTTCGATATTGATAGATAAATTAGAGGGATCGAATAAGATAACGAAAGCGCACTGGTCAATGTCCGAAATTTTGTCCTCTAGTTGCGAAAATCCTTTCGATGGTGATTAGAATGGGGAATCGTGGGGATAGCGCACGATCGTGTCGAATTAGGATCGTATATTGTAATTGTCTGGGCTTCGTTCCTGTAGTTTTTGACAGTGCTTTCGGTGAGTACATCGAATGGTTGACCAAGTAAGATATCGTAGGCTGGGTCACGAATTATGTGAATTTGCATGAACAACATGATACTCCCCACTTCGCAAGGCACATTTCATGCTAAACCTAAACTTTCGTCAATGCCTCCGTTAGCCGATTGGAGTGGAATGTGGATTGAAGGATTGTAAGTGAGGCCAAGTTCATGGCAAATTTCTTTGGACATTGCAATAATCGAAGAGCCGGGGTCTACGACACTTTCGACCGGATTCCTTCCGTTGACGTTCATAATAATGGACCTAATCGAATGAGATTCCTTTGCAGCGATAAAGGGTTCTGGAATATCGCCAGGTCAAAGACTGTTAATATAAGTTTCGAATGGATCATCAATTACGAAAATCTCATCGTTAAGCAGATTCGTGGCATTATTTTCTTCAGACTGTTGAATTCGACGTGGAGTGACCTGTTCCTTCCATTTCATACAAACTTCGGGCGATAAGGACAACAATTCCTCGGGCGTTAGTGTGATAATCGGCGTCTTTATAGAACAAACAAAGACATCTTCCGTGATTTTATCCTTTTGAATCGGCGCTTGGGTATGGTACGAAGAACCATCTTTGCCTTTACCTTTCACAATTGATCCGAAGTTTCGTTCGTGTGGTGGTAGGTACGAATTTTCTTTTGTAGCGGCATAAGGATGAATAACAGGCTGCGAAGTCGTTTCCGAAGTTGAAGATGATGCCGAAGTCGAGGTTGGTAGGTTTGTTGCCATGGACGAGATGGACGATGCTGGTACATGTGGAGCTGATTGTTCGACTGCCGCAGTGCTTGGGGAAACTGAAGGTCGAGAGACGGAGACTGTTGGTATGCTTGAATTAGCTTTAGCAAAGGTTCTACCACTTCGCAAAGCATATATCTCTCGTTCGAGTTTTGTGATGTGATCTTCGGGTGTCGCAGATTGTTCGGAAACCTGGTAGATGCCCCTAGGCGGTGTCAAAGTAGCTGTTGAGGATGCGATGTTGTACATGAGCGATAATGCAGTTGTGTTCGAAGGATTTCGTCGAGTCCATTCATCGATTCTGTCTTTGATAAAGCGACCAGGAATGTTTCGAGGGGTAAACCGTCCATTTGGAAGCACGATTTTTCCTTCGTTGTTCTTTTTACACTTTCCTTCGTTGATATAGGTTTGGCAAACCAAGCAGTCGCTAATGAAATGACCTGTGAGTCCACAAAAGACACAAGCTAAGTTTTCGAGCTGGTCCGAGCGAAATCCACTGTTAGTTCGAGGAGGGTTAGTGGGTTTCGAACCTGCTAAAGCCGTGACGAGTATGGTTGCAAATTTTTCGAGGATCGCCGATAAGTCTTCCGATTTAATCTGTGTAGAAGATGTCGAAGTCGATGCCGATGTCTCTGAAGATTGTAACGATGCCGAATTCGAGCTAATTGACCCTGCTAAAACAAATTTCGCTGCCGCATGAATGTCGTCGAGTGGGTAGGCGTCATCCAGATAGTGGTCAGGAAATTTGAGTTCGAGTCGTCGTGCAATTCGTGACCATAAATCTGGTTGAAAACCTCGAACGAACGCTCTACTTTGTTCTGCCTCCGAAATTCAGCTTTTAGAGAGTAGGAACTTCGTAATGTTGTAGAAAGACCTGTAATATAGTCCTAAATCGCTCGCGTTATAGATACCCATCCGAAGTTGTTCGCCAACAAGTTTGTCCATGTCTGAAATCGACCATTTTCGATTGTCTTCGGAACCAGGATATAGTCTGTGGATTGCGACGCGAAAATCGTGAAATGAAGTCCCGGTTTCGTATTCGGGAATTGATTCCCAGAGTTTGGACGTATCGATATCGACATATCGACAGGCGTGCTTCTTCATAAGTTTGGGATCCATAACATTACAGTCGATGAAAAGTATTTCGAGCTTGTTAAAGTATCGATGTAGCTCTCGAGGTTGAGTGGGGTCGAATTTGGGTACTGTGGAATGTCCTCGAGCTGGCATTGTTGCTTGGGTGGCCATAGATGTACCGATTTGAGGAGTTAGAACCTGAGCGAAGGATGGTAGATGTGTTGAAGTAGCTGGAATAATGAATGATGTAGTAGAGGATGAAGAAGAAGAGGAAGACGAAGTTATAGACGAGGAAATAGGTGAAGGGAACAGACGACAATGTGTGGATTCGGCGTCAGAGACAGGTATTAAAATATCCCCTGATTGTTCAAAAGATTCGAAGGCCTGGCGAGTCTCGATTCTAAGGTTTCGAGCTTGTGTTGGCCTAAGCCGAGAGATTCGAGGTGGATTAGGCGATGAAATGATTTAGAAACCCCTCGCGGTGGGCTCCAAAATGATAATACTCAACCTGGAAACCTAGAAAAAACCTGTTAAAAGCCTTTTATAGTATAACTCGGGCTAGAGGAAGGGTGCGAGGTGGTACTAAATATCACCGCTAATACCAAAACATTGTTTTTAGTGATGCGAAATGGTAAGGACGTGACGAATAGCCTTTTGAAAGCGTACGAAGATGTTCGAAAATGTTCAAAATTGGTTCATAGACGTGCGAAGTAATTCAAAATAAGTTCGAATGTGTTCGAAGTTGTTCGGGTGAGTTCGAGGGGGTTCGAAGGTATTTGACTGGCGTCGATATATGTTTTGACAAATGAATATAGCCATTACAAGCTGGTTTTTTAGTGACGATAGGCGATGACGAGTTGAGAACGAATATGAAAGTTCGAGGAAGTTCGCGATATTTCGCAGAACTTAGTGATACGACGCGAGGTAAGACTCAAGAGAATTGGTCTTAAATCTGACTATAGTGGAGAGGGCAACTGGTTCCCTGCTGTTCTAAGTAACTAGTACAAGTTTATATACATTTTTGAAGAGATAGTACTGAAAAGGAAAGTAAAACATGTGTAAAACATGTGGCAATATATCATACAATGAGAACTTTGTAGATCAAAAATAGATGAGAAATGATAAATAATTGAAACATACGTGTCCCCATATGGTAAGAGTACTTATCTTTTGCTGCAATATATCATCGAAACATAAAAAATGCTATTATCGCATCCTAAATCTCTTGTTGTCTCTCCTCGTGTCTGGTAGTGCTTGATATGCGATGGAATAGTTTGTTCCGGATGTGCAGCATGTATCAAAAGTATTTTAACACAGCTATACAGTGGCCGATGTTGTTCGAAATTCTGCGAAATCGCTTGAAGTGTCGCGAAGTTGTTCAAAATCATTCGAAGTGTCGCGAAAGTGTTCAAAATTGTTCGAAATAGATTCGACGTCGATTTCATGGCGTTCGTAGTGATTTGGAATGTCTGTTGTAATATCTCGATACGAGTGAAACTGTTCTCCAGACCTTAAAGCATGTAGTGGACCTATCAGCGCGCACGCATTACAAAAGTGTCCAGAAGACTTAGCGTGCATCCATTCCCATGTCTATGCAGAGAGGCGCAAAGTGGTGCTCCGTTTCAAGAAAGCGCACTCAAAAACCATCCGCAGTTTTGACTTCCAGCACGGCGATTTAGCCCTTATGCGCAACACAGCAATCGAAAAGAGCCTTAACCGCAAAATGCGCGTGCGTTATCTCGGTCCTCTAGTTATAGTGTCACGCAATCAGGGCAGCACATACATCGTTTGCGAGCTCAATGGGATGGTATTTGACAGGCCAGTAGCCACGTTCCGCCTACTGCCATACCACGCATGCAAGTCCATTGCGCTTCCTGACATAGCGCTCAATATCACCACAATGCGGTTGAGAGAGATGGAAGAGTCCATAGTAGTGGACACGGAAGACAAAGAAGCAGTTGACAAAGAAGAAGCGCAAGGAGATAGTGCTGAGGAAGAAGAAAGTGCCAATGAGGCGCACAACTAGGGCTCTGTGCACACCGCTATGGATACTTCACCATTTTATACGTATGCTTTGCTTTCTTTCATTTTTTTTACGTTACCTTTTCCTATTCGCGAAGTGGCATCTGGACGCATTCCGTGATTGCGCAACCCATGGGTTTTACCGGCCATGATGATCTACTGAGCCTTTTCCATTTTTTTTAGACTTTGTGATATCGCGTGCGCTTCATTTTATCTCTTACTCTTTTATCGATGGACATGGTCAATATCTCAGTTGGGAGGAGGAAAGTGATGGTTGGACAATTTTTCTGCACCCCTTTGCATTTGCACATCTTTGCGTGGTGCGCGTTTTTTGTGCGCTTGACATTTCTTGCTCGAACATTGCTTATATTATCTCTTTTCTCTCACACATATTATTTGGGCTTACAAATTTCATTTTATGGCACCATGGAAGTGCGCGCGCATGCGCGCACTTCACTGCTTCGGAGCGCACCATGCGTATCACAGGTGCAACAAAGAGATTGATTAACACACTATCTAAAACTTATACAATTGTGCAGCTATTCAATGGACTCCAGGAACTCCAGGCGCTCCGTGGCCACACCCAGTTTCGCCTTTGCGTCCGCCTCCACTTGCTCTGCGCTGCGCAACCGGCTCTTAGCGACCTCTAACTTGACGAGCGACCTTTGGACATCTTCTTGAAGGCGCTCGTGCGTGGCGCCCAAGACTGCAACCACCGAGCGGCATTGCGCTAAGTCGAGTGCCTCAACATCTTGACCTTGATAAACTGCATCCCCCGAGGTGTTTCCCGATCTGGTTTGGCACGAGGATTGCATGTGCACACTTGCCTGGCGAACAGTAAGGCAGCGCAGCCTTGGGCGCACTTGCGACGGTGGAGGGGGCGTGTTTTCGACTTTGCGGTGCTTGAATGTGTGCTCTTTCGAGGGGCTGATGAGCCCCACATCACTTTCAACGCCCTTGCCAATTTGCGATGCACCTTTGGAATAGTTAGCGCAGCATGGAAGGAGGATGAGAAAAAAAAAAAGACACACCAGAGCGCCCAGTAGCCGCTTTCCTGCCTCTAGGAGTTGCACGCAGCTGTGCGAGGGTGCGCTTCATCCATTCGCACTTTCTCTTACCCTTTGCGCATGGGGCGCACTGTTTTTCATTGACCGAGGCGCACCTAGCCAGTTGGCCCATGCAGCGGCAGTTATCACACTAGCGTAGAAAAGGGGAATGGTTTAGTGAGTTTGAAGCATATCCAAAGAAACTTACTGGTCCGCTATTAGCATTGGAGGTGGCGCCAACCCCACTCAGTAGTGGCACTTCGACATACACGCATTGCCGCATTGCGCGCACTGGGTGTGCACTTGCACCTTCGTCCGCACTGGCGCTCTCATCGCTCTGCTCGCTCTCCCCCTCGCTCGTCACCCCACTCTCCCAAGACTCCCCAGTTCCTTCGCCTACAACCTCAGCATTGGTAGCTCCAGAAAGCACGTGCAAAGAGTGCACCAGCACGATGCACGCCTTTTCATCCTCCTGCGCCTTGGCGGTATCTATATTGCTCGCCTCATCAATTGCTCTGAACTCACCTTCCAGACACTGCAAGCTAACCTCGGGCGCCTGCAATTCAGTGGTCAAGAGTGTGTGGCGCACCTTGCGTGCTTCGGTGCACTCCGCGCGCGCTTCCAGCTGCCCCGCCAGCTCGTGCGCTGTATGCTCAAATTCCTCAGACCTCTCTTTCTCCTCAATCATCTTACGCATATTGGGCATCAGCTCCTCGCCCCAAGCAAGCCACTCCTCCACCATGATCCCACTGAATGCACTACACGCCTTTGTGAAAAGCGCGTCAAGTTCTGCATCATCTTGGACAGAGTCCGCACGGCTTTTATACATGTTCTATATGCCCCGACCCTTAGCAACCTGCGCCAGTTATAGAAACACAAAAAGCGCACCAGTTTACTACAAAACCCTTCACCCCATGCTTGCGTTGTTGTCTGCTCACTCCCAGCAGCAGGGAGGGTCTCATTGAGGGCCAGGATCGTTTGTCTGAGGGCTAAGGTAAATGCTGAAGCCATTGGATTGGGTAGAGATGGGTTGTGGAAAGAGTTATAGAGGATAGATGGTGGTCAGAGATGGATAAGGAGAGGATGGCCGCTTATGTGAGCGAAAAAAATTTTGCGCTGACCAATCGCATGCTGCCTGAGGACAGTCAGTACTTCAGTTGGGAGGAGATGATACGGCTCCCTATCGCCCTGCATGCATACTACGGCATTTTTTGCGATTGTGTGCACCTTCTAGGTGGCTTCCGCACACTTTGCGCAGCGCACTTTTGTGCACCTTAGTGCGCCTTTGTGTGCCTTTGCATGCTTCCGTGTGCTTTTGCGTGCCTTTGACCATTTAGGTGCGCCTTTGTGCGCCTTTTGCATTTCTACTGCGCTTTTGGTTCCCCATAGCCGCCAATCATTGTGCGCCCTAAATGCACCTCGTTGCGCTTCAAGCCGCCTCTGTGCGCCCCCCCCCACACTCCTTACCTGCCATTTTCCATTATTGTGCGTTCGATGCACCTTTATGCGCTCCTTTTATGCTTTACTCGCAACTCACATTCCTTGCTGCACACTCACTGCACTATTCTTACCATCACACAACAATTCACTACTTCAAACGTGCTGCGCATCACAGCTTCCATCTTACTGGCGCATTTGCTTGAGGCGCACCGCGATTCCAACACGAGCAAACTGCACATTCTTACATAACTGGGCTGCTTTGCACCTATTTGGCATTGGACTGTGCACACTTGGGCGCTTTTGCGTAATCCTGGCACTTTGGCAGTATTTGGCCTCGCACAGCATCTCCTTATTGTTCTTCCGCATTTCCAATCGGCATCGCCTTGTCTGGTAACCAGCACAGGTCGATCACATCATTATTACTAAGGCGCAGCATGCGACACATAACACTGAAGCGGATTAATTGGGAAGGCCGCACGAGGCTTAGCGCACACCAATAATAGCACATCGCACCGGAACAGTTGGATATTGAGCTATAGCTGCGCAAATCTTATTGGCTGAGGCAGCGGCATAGTGCGGTCAGGTTTAGGTGGGCGAATGGATGTGCTTGTGGGTAGCACATGGTGCTTCCTATTTTTATACTTTATTTCACCATTTTATCACATAAGCCATTTGTACATAGTAGCAGACAGATAGAGAATCCAGAGGATCTTCCCCCCCCCCCTCATAGTTCATAGCTCAGTCAGCGTCGCACATAGTCTGTGCACCAGCGTCCAGTCCGTGCGCCTTCGTAGTGCACCCTTCATATAGCCGCGTTTGCATTATCGTTTGCGTCCCCTCATCGTATTGTTGCATTTCGTCCCTTGCGTTGCATCCTTCATCCTTGTCTGTGCACTATCGTAGTGCGCCCTTCATATAGCCATGTTTGCGCACCATTTGCGCACTTATTTGCACAGCTGCGTTTTGCGCACCGTTTGCACCTTTTTCCACTCCTTGCGCTTTCACTCTGTTTGCACCCCCAACCTGTGCACCACCTTCACAGTACATCCCAGTATCGTCTTTGTCCTGTTACACCTCCCGCCTTCATCATCCTCATCGTTGCGCACTTTTGCGCTCTCGTTGTGCATTTTTCCACACTGCACATTTTTGCCTCTTTGCGTTGCGCACTTTTCTGCCACTGCACATATCTTTCCTTTCACGTACACTACTAGTGCGCACATTGAAAATCACTGTACCAGCCTCTCTATAGTCTCCACGCCCTGAAGGATGATCCGAGGCCCTCTAAGCGAACTCCCCCCTCACCCCGAGCATGCCTGCAGTTGTAGGTTAAGTGTTCACCCCTTCTGTTGAGACTCTGCACTGAGTACCAACTGAACTCATCACCGACAAACTTACTGGCCCAAATGGTTGGCAATTGCTGAAGTTTCCCACAATAACAAATTCCATTCAGCTACTCACATGTCACCCTTCTTTACTAATTATGGGTATCATCCCCATATGGGAATAGAACCCCAAAAAGAAATCAAGGTACAGTCAGTAGAAGACTTTGTATCTAAGATGCGAAAAGTACAGGAAGAAGCAGGGATGGGATTGATGAAAGCACATGATGATATGATGTGACATGCAGATCGTACTCGAGCCATTGCTCCAGAGTACACAGTTGGTGACTTGGTGTGGCTAAGTACCAAGGATATAAATACTCCATGACCTTCAAGAAAACTTACTGAGAAACAAGTTGGCCGATATGCAATCTCCAAAGTAATTTTGCCCAATGTGGTGGTGCTAAAATTACCTCAATCATTCAAGATTGATCCTGAAATTAATGTTTCCCACTTATGCCCTTACTGCCCACCCACTATTCCTGGTCAACAAACTACTCTGCAATCTCCAATAATAATAGAAGGTGCTCCAGAATATGTAGTTGAAGAAATTCTAGACTCACATCTTCGACAAAATAAATTGGAGTTCTTAATAAAGTGGAAGAACTACACTGATGAAAATAACTCATGGGAACCCAAAGAGAATTGCAAATGAGCCTGTAATGCAATTACCCAATTCTTTAAACTTAATCCAAATGCTCCACATTGCATTGCAAGAATGGTATATGAAGGGATAAATATTTGGCCTTACCAAAATGCCACAGAGGGGACAGATACAATATTTTCTCACCTGGAAGTCGGGGCATAAAAGGGGGGTAATGTTAGGAAACAGCCCCATTACCTAATAATATTTTATTACATCAAATTATGCTACCCTATGCTGAAGAATGCTACACTTTGTTAGCATGAGAATTTTATTGCACATGCATCAATATGTATGTGCATGTACATACAAGTGCATCAACAACATTGTATACAACACATGTAACATAGTATATAAACCTTAACTAAACACCTAGGGACCCCAGTTGTGTTCTCTTAGGTATTCCATCCACACTTGTGGTGCGAAAAGCTTTTCTCAACCCACTCATCTATTAATAACCCCCCACATCAAAACCATCAATTTCCCCATCATGCGCACAGATCCTGCCCCCTTCTTGTAGAGAGAACCCACACAGTCCAGCTAGCAGATAGTGGGTGTTGCCCTAACAGCTGGGAGTCATTCACCTTGCCTTTTACAGATGGAGCAGATGCTGCTGAAGAATCCTGGAACTGTATGATCAATTTTGTGTTTGCAATATCAACAAAGGCTTCAATGGCAAGACATTCAAGGTTGGCACCTCGAACAAAAGTAATTAATTGGTATCATCACCCTCATCAAATGTGGCTCCATACATTTTCTCAGCAGTAGTTGTTGGCACTGACCAATGATCATCTGGGTTGTCTGGCCTGTCCATACTATGCATGGGATTTAGGAGATGTAAGGTTGGAGGGGGGAAGCACAATGGTGGTTAGATGAGTTTGGGATTTGGGAATGGTAAGTCTGGCTTTGTGATTGTAGTTTGGATTGCTGAAGCCATGGTTCCAGTACTGTTGTAGTTGTGCCATATGGTCCAGTAAGACCATTCCATTTGGCAGTGCTGAATGCAGACAATTTGGATACTGTACACTCATCACACATTTCATAAAGGGATACTGAGAAGAGTTTGATGGCTACAATCTGACTCATTTGGTTAGCAGGAGCCTTGAATGGAAGACTTATCACTTACTGCTAAAATCTGGGCGCCACTGTCCTTTGCAAGAGATTTCCACCAGTTCACCATAGGAAATCCAAAGGTTGGAATCTCTGATTGCTATACAGTGGGACATTCTGCCTTCCTCAGAGCTGCTCAGATTCACAGATTGTGCAGCTGTTGCAGATATAGGGTATATAGAGCTATTTTACAAATTAAATAGAAATAATATGAGGGGTTATGACCCCTGGATGGTATAATACCATATCATACAGTATAATATGCCCCCGCATAATATGACCACCTATCAGACCCAGCCCTAAAAATGAACATGAGTCAACAGAAATGTTCACATCACATGTTGCCATTGAAGCTCACGTGTTGCGTCACAATTTACATACTTTCTAGTAATAATGCATAGCTGCATGACTGATCCCGACGCTATGCAGTCATGAGAAAGTCAACTGTATCCTGAAATGCATCCCGTAGCATTTCCTGCTCCATTGGCAGTTTGTCCATACTCATAGAGTAGTGGATGTCAAAATCGAATGCGAGAAGTGGGCATCAATCTAGCATAGTACTAAAGGCAGCGACTCCTTCAAACGTCGACTCGCTCTGTCTTATGAGGAACTCGACCTGAACTTGTAAAGTTCTGCCTAGAAAGCAACAATTATTCTCCAGTGGTGTGAGGACACGACATATCCGAGGCACAAACGAAGTGGCTACAATCTGCCTCTGGGAGACTACCAGCATCACTAACATTTTCAAATCTCACAAGCCCTCTTTCCCCCGCAGGGGTTAGGCAGACCAGATTGAAAAGGCAGATGAAATGAAATTCGACAAATTACCATACAATGCAGTGTAGAACTACGGTACGCGTATGTCCCGGAGTTTAGCTAGAGTGTTCCTTAATACACGCCTATCATCCTCTTGTCTGATTCTCAAGTCATTACACACCCTACCCTCCCGTAACTCGTGGTTGAGGTTTGCTGTAGGATAGAAAACCTCCCCGTCTCTACCACCCCAATCGAAATCAATCAGCCTCATGGAATCTCCTTCACAAAGGATATTCGCGGCCCGCAAGTCACCGTGGACAAGGCCTTCCACATGAAAGTGGTCCATGAGGTGCTGGAGCTCTTCTGTCCAACGGTCTCGGTGAGCAAGAAGTAGGGTCGAATGAGTGATTGGGCATCCAGACTCGATATATTCCATCGCGACAGCATACCAGCCACCGGGAAGTCGTTCAAAAGCAAAAATCCGTGGCGCATGGCCTAATTTGGCACAAAAATCATGCAGCTCGATCGAGTACCGTTGAACAAACTTGATGAGGACGAGTTGCTTGTTTGGGATCTCTGCGACGTACAAAAGGCGGTTGGGTTGTCTGTCGGGAAAGAAGCATTGAATCTCAAAATTGAGATAGTCATCAGATGAGGGTGGGTATTTGCGTAATCTGGAAACTGCCGGAAAACGACGCGCATGACTTGAGATTGACCCAGGAGGGAGATTGTCCAGGAGTTTCTCGATATCTTGGAGAATGTGAGCTTGGAGTACTGATGCTGCAATAAAGGCGTGATAAAGGGATCTGCGGTCGCGCCCATCAGAAGTCGTCCAGAGACATGAGAATGTTGGTGTCAGCTTAACAAGCTTGAAGCGATGGTCGATCGCGACGATAGCATAGAACGCCAATTCACATCCTAGGAATATCGGATCGTCAAATAACAATGAAATGCAAAAATATCCAACTCACCAACAATGGTTAGACCGAGACATGGCACCCTCCATCCTAGATAGAGTTGCCGATGGGCGTTCGCATTCAGACGCGCGATGTAGCATGCGAGTTCTACCTGGGGAATTGCACTGATCCCTGTAATCCTATTTTTAAACTGTACAACCATCGTCCCTGCACCATGAGTCGCAATATTATGGCCATCACTTCTCACGGAACCAATGGCAGCTGCGTAAAGCTGAGGGATCTGGATACCTCTACGTGCCGAGAAAATGCGAGTGATGCAGGGTAAAGCTGCTTCCCTCCGGTCATCTTCATACTTATAGTATTGGTTCATATTGCGTGCAAGCTCGTCCACCTGGGTCTGCAACTCCACAACATCAATATCATCCAGCCCGGGAACATCTTTACGACCGTCCATGATGTCAAGGAAGTGTCCAAAGCCTTCGTAAAGAAGAGCTACGGATGGAATATCGGGATCCGGTTCTGGACGATCATTGAAGATCATCTCAGACGGTTCCTGCTGAAGAGACTCGAAGACCTCTGGTCTTGCAGTAGTCGACGGCGCAATCGTAACAATTTTGGCACGTTTGAGACGATCAAAAATGCTTTCTGCTGGTTCGGGAAGCGCGCGTTTCTGGTGAATGGCTACAGATTGGACGGAGAAGATGAAGGACGATAACGATCCAGGAAGGAAGAGTTCGGAGAAGGGAAAGGGAAAGGGAAAGGGGGGGTGACAGATGAAGAGAGATGAGACGAGAACGTGCGGGAAGAGGCAGATTGAGAAAGCAAGGCAAACGGACGGCAGCCCGTGAAAGCCATGGAATGCATGAACGATCGGCGGAGATGGGGGTGGATGAGGGGGTGGCATGTGACAAGATTGAGAGTGGTAGAAACAAAAGAGCAACGGGACAGATTTTGGGGTGAATCATATCAGCAATGCTCAACCGTGGAGATTCCGCTCTCGCTCACCGGTAGCAGGGATCTTCACAATTATGTGGAGGTGCGTGGTGGGAGGTTGATCCGACCAATAGTTCAATATGGACATCCATGTCAACTTGTCGAGGCCTTCATCAATCTCCCCGAGTCTGAGGTGGCTAATAGAGTCCTCATCGTGAGTTTTCAGATTAATGTTCACCTGTTAGGGTGGGGGAGTAAGCCAATGTCACTTCACATTGCGACTCTTCAATGGCACTCACCTTCCACAGTTCCAAGGTGTGAGGATCAACATCCTTCAAGGTAATTGCTCGCTTTCTTGCTATCTCTTCCTTCAAGTGTCCAACTACCCAATTGCGCTCCACAGTAACTGGAAAGACGATAGATTCGCCTTCGATAAGACAATTAAGTTCGAGAGCATCCCGGCTCATGACTGTAGTATCAAGCATAGTGGTTGGTGCCGAATCAAAAGTGGGGACAGGTGGACGTGCTACATTTGTTGTAGATGTGATAGCCCGCGGAGAAGAGGACTCGGAGGCCGTTGGTTCAGATGTGCCTGGAGGCTGTGTTGCGCCAGTTGGTTTATCCCCTTTCAGCCGTTTGTGAAAGGATCTGAGGAAAGTTTTGCCTTTCAAGTTCGAAGTGCTCATAACCGCGTGTAACAAGTACGATGAAGGTCTGGTGAGAGTAAATGGTCGCAATCGCTGCTCTACACTATGAGACTATGTGATGATTCCCTTTTCGGGTAAACATCGCATCATCAACGACCAACAACGCGTCAACAATCACACTACTGTATACTGTACCCACTTTAATTATAAGAACTGCCTGTGACATCGTAACCTCAACAAACGGTCCTGCAGGTAACAAACGGGCAAAATGGTTGCGTGACAGCTAACAAATCGAGCGCCCATGCCCAAAAAAAAGTCATCACCCGCTCGCGATCGAGCACGCCTAGAACCTTCGAGTGTATAAAATTGATGTACAGCTATATGTTTGTCTGCCGTTTTACTGTTTGGATTGTTCTACGGTCTGCATTGAGCTACTACTTCCAAGTCCTGGATCTGGATGGAGAGATTTCTTGTCAAACTTTCTCCTGAGGAACTTGCAGAGCATAAACATAAAGAGTGTCTGAAGATTCAAGAAGGGCTAGCATCAAGAAGATTGGAAAAACCAAACTATATGGAAAAATGGAAGGAGAGGATTAAAGAGCAGAATAACATCCGGAAAAACTGACAGCGAAGCAGAGCAAGACAAGTTGAGATAGACTTGGGCTTGAGGAACAGCCATGGAACCCCAGCAAACAAGGTAAGCAAGTCCAACCGGTGCAGTCGATTACCAATAGCAATGGCATCCACAGAAAAGAAAATTGAACACTCATGACGATTCACAGCCACTGGCACCAGATGCAAAGGGGGGTAATTAAGATTGGTAAGAAAGAGATGCCACGGATTCGTTCAAAACGAACCAACTGGTTTGAATCGTCAAAATGGAAAGCAATCGATGGTGCAGCCAAGACATGTCATTTTCAAACAGGAGAAATGGTGAAGCTCTTGAGGAAGCAACTTGGAGGCAACGAGACATACCACACCCTTCAGCCCGGAACTATTCAGCATTGGATTGACACCTCTGGGCCATCTCGGAAATGGAAGAAGGAGGTTTTAGAGCGGGTGGAGAAAGAGGGTGACAGACATGTTGTAGTTGGATGCCTAGGCTGCCCAGGAGCTCTGGTTTGTTCTTATGTTTGTGTTCTGAAGAACTACTGACAGAGTGAGGTCGGTTGATTAGCATGGTTACACTGCACTAGTCAAAAAAGTCAAGGCAGAGTTGCAAATTGTGATGCAGGGTTGCAGGTTTCGATTCCTCTTGCACGCACTATTGTCCTGGGGCATGTCGAGACAATGGCATCAGAATTAATCACTGTGAAGAAGTTCAAGTGTTTGGAGGTTTCCTTCGGATGTTTCTTAGTGTCGAATTAGGGTGGTCCTGGCAAGTAGGCATGCGTGCTGCTCAAAAGACACCTGATAATTGGGAAAAGCTCTGTGAAGATATGTTCCTGTGGATAGTTTACCAAGCAATGGTTTGAGGAATCCCAGCAGAGGCAATGATCAATGGTGACCAGCTAGGTATGCAAATTGTTCCACTCAGCAATAGAACTTGGGCTTTCCGTGGTGCAAAGCAAGTCAAGAATGTTCGGAAAGGAAGAGAAACGACAGTTCACAGTGATGTCAGGAACAACATGTTCAGGAGATGTATTACCGTTTCAATGCATCTGGAAAGGATCAGCAAAACAGTCATTGCTGGCAGCAGGGTTATGAGCAGAGGTGGAACAGGAAGGAATACTCTTTTCATGTGGAGGAGACACACACTGGAGTAATCTAAAATGCATGAAAAAGGTATGTGACATTCTGTCATAGGGCTCTGCAACTGAAACATGTTTTCACTTTAGTGGGTAAGCAAGATTGTCACACTGTATCTTGAACGTCTTTGTATGTGCAAGGGCTTAAAAAAGATTGAGGACCTTTTGATTATTGATGTATGGTCTGTTCACCGTGGCGAGCCCATCTGTGTGTGGATGAAAACTGAATATGCGCGGATAAAAATTGTCTTCATTCCCGGAGGATGTGAGCCAGAGCTAGGGAATGTCACAGGTAGAGGCCGCGGGTGCATACGGGTACAGGTACGGGATGGGGTTCAGTAACCCTCATCCAACCCACACCCGTGGCGCGGGCACAGCGGGTTTTGTACATGAATGATACTTGCTCGATGGGTATTCGGCGCTGTCCAGCAAATATTGGGTGGCAACGCAGACGGCAGACCTTTCTACTGTACAGTACCTGTGGTGTTGATCAACAAAAAAAAAAAAATTGGCATTACAAAAACATATCCACAAGCTTTTTTTACATGTTACTGTCGCTTTTAATGTGAACCCGTGTTTCAATCCTGTATGGTGATAGGTCCACTGCGCATGCTAAGGTCTGGAGAAGCTTCCCACTCATATTGACACATTATGACATGCACTCCGAATCACTACGAAGGCCACAAAATTCACTTCGAATCATTTTTGCACTATTTTGCACTATTTTGGATGACTCTGAATGACTTCGAATGCTTTCGAATGACTTTGCACTACTTAGAAGGACATCGGCCACCATTCTTTCTTTGATCATCAAGAACAGTCAAACATCCTCAGATCCAGCAAGGAAACTTCAGAGCAGCACCAAAGTCACTTGCAACAGCTGGAGAATGCAGAGAAGGGAAGTGTACCAGGCAGGAAAGGTGCCAGAGTCTACATTTGGGTGGATATTGATGGTTTTCGTGTGTGCAAAGCAGCAGGTTGCAGCAACTATGAGTTATTATGGGAGGATTATGGTAGAAATTAGTGCAAATGTGATTCATTCTATGATGAGTGGAATTTATGCACTGAGTTTGACCCTTCTGATGCCCCAGCTGATGATGAAGATGACGTTGACTATGATGGGCTTCCTTCAACCTTGCTTCCTGATGACCATGCACCTCCAAATCAGAATGAGAAGGAATATTCTTCTTCCACCAATTTGCAATGTGTCCATTTTCCACAGGATTCAGATGACTATCAGCATCACAAATTCAGTGATACTGTTGAGGGCAGAGCTTAACATTATTTTGGTTTACTTAACCCCATAAATTCAGTGGCAACTTCCAATAAGGTAATACCATGGTTGCTGGCTCATGATTTGTTGGGCAATGGCCACTGGCAAGACATTCTCACATGGAACACTGCTAATCCATCAGTGGAGTTCCAGAATACCACCTGCAACTTCTTTGGCTTCATGTCCACTAGCCAGCAGATATTGGATATGCCTGTTAATCTGTTTGATCTTTCTGAGGTGAATTCAGAGATCTGGCAGCATCCCATCAAGATAAGATTTTGATTGGAAGTCTTCAATGAAAAGCATTATTATTTCATTTGGAGTGGAGGACATGCAGTTTGAGATTAGTCTGACTAGCGCTGTGACCATGATTGAGATCCTACACTGCCAGCTGGGTTCTGAAATTGATTCCATTACCTATTACTTGCTGGAGCATAAAATCACCTTCAATACCTTCCTTCATGCTCCTGCTTGCACATGACCTCTGCCTTTTAAACCTCAGTATCCAGGGCTTGAATATTGATGACCAGGTTATAAGCCAGATATTCTTGACTACCATGCATATGTGTCCAAATGTGATGACTGCCTCAGATCTCTGCATGGTTGTGCAGCATTGTTAGCTAGTGGTTTGGTCAGTCGTCTTGCAAGAAACATTGTCAGTTTTGATGATGTGTACAATGGGCCCACAGAAAATATTTTTGAAACTGGGTTTTGCTTGTATAGGGAAGACACCCCATTTAAACTTTGGGACAACTGTCTGACTGAGGATAAGTTGGATTTGATTTGTGGCGTTTACAGGATAGACACAGGTAAGTTAATATAGGAAGACCTTGGTGCAGGTATTCACAGAATTACTGTAGGTCAATGCAATGTCCATGGGCATCAGACTACTCATATTTTATAGTGGCCAAGGCCTTCAGTCTGGGAAGGTTCAAGTCTTTATGTGGGGTACTGGTCAGAAGATTTTGAGTGTTGGTTCCAGCAGCATCTTAATAAATGCAAGTCTGGAAAGGCTAGTTTGAACAATCCTGGTAGTTGGAGACACAGCATCAGCTTTTTGAAGCTTGTTAATGATATTACAGAGAAGAATGACCACCTCACCACTAAGTTCCATGAGATTTTACCTACCAATTTTTTATCATCGTTGCTACATTCTTTTATTCAGGTGTACATGTGTAATAGTAATATTTTATCAAGCATGACTTCTTCAGGTTAAAAAGAATGGCTAATCTGTAGGAATATGGTTGCAATGGTCCCTCGTCATTGTTTTCAGCAACAACCATGGCCACTTGAACTTAAAGGTTATTCATAGATACACTAATGACAGTAGTATGCTGTGGTTATTGTTAGGAAACAGCCCTATTACCTAGCTAAATTAAATTTTATTCTATTATATCAAATTTCACCCTCATCACCAGATTTGTATTCCCTACTGTAAGGGCAACTTCAAGCCTCACTTAATAATGAGCTAACAGAGGGGAATCTGAAGTTAATATTATACTACATAATACAGACACTTTAGGTGCACTTAACAGAGGAAAATCTGAAAAGAAAACTCCACAGACCCATCTGTCAATGTCCAGTATACATAATAGATCCATCTGTCAATGTCCAGTATATGTAATAGACCCAAAAATCAAATAGTATGCCAAAAATAGCAAAAAGGTGGAAATGGGTGGATCAAGCTGCAGAATGATGTTGCCCTGTGTTGAGGAGGAAGGGAGTTTGTTAGGTGGAGAAGTGGACATGGTTGTTGTACCCAAACTCGTCCATGGGAAGAAGATCTTCCCAATCGTCCTGTTGCTCATTGATGAAGATGCAGATATACTGCTCCAGTTCTTGGTTGACGCACTCCATCTGTCCATCTGTCTGTGGGTAGTAGGAGGTTGAGGCAAGAAGTTTGATTCCCAGTAGGCAGTACAGCTCTCAGGTAAACTCTGCAACAAACTGTGGCCCTCGATTGTAGAGGAATGCACCTGGCAATCCATGAAGCTTCCACACATGGTGCAGATAGAGTGGAGCTGCTTCAAGCACAGTGACAGCCATATGAGTGGGTATGAAATGAGCTCATTTCCCAGCAGAGTCGACTGTGCACATTACTGCATTGAACCCATTGGACTCCAGTAGTTCCACCATGAAGTCCACACTGACAACATCTCAATGATTCTCTGGGACTGGAAGGGGGTGTAACTTGCCCATGGGCTTGCGCCGTGGGGCCTTGGTGCATAAGCAGAGATCACAGGTATGGCAGTACTGACCAATGAGTTGAGACATCTGAGGCCACCAATAATTCTGTGATATGAGCTCCAGCATTTTCCAACATCCATGGTGACCAGCAATGAGTGAGTCATGGTGCTGAGGGATAAGTCATCATCACAGCTGGGGGTTGTTAGGGATGTAGATGCGGTTATGGAAGTATAGGATGTCATCCTTTTCTGCCCACTCTGCTGCATGAAGTGAAGCCATAAATCCCTTTTTCAGCTCCTTCACTGCCCGAGCCACAGCATCCTCAAGTCTGAAGTCAGTCACAGGTCAATACAAATTTAATGAAGTCAGTAACATGTCAATAGAAATGTGTAATGAGGTCAGTAACAAGTCAAATACCAAAAAGGGAAATTTGTGTGCATAAAATTTTGGTTGCAATATAGTGGACACCTACTTGCATGCCTCTTCCGGAACAGGCACAACATGATGAAACAGCTGACTTTTCCTTACATGTGGAGAGAGAGTGCATGACAATCAATTGAGTACCTCTCTTCACTCAAAATTTGGGGCTATAATAGTGATACTATTGCATTTGCTATCTATTATCAAATAGCAAATTTGTGATTGTTATTACAAAAAGTGTTGAAATTGTTTATTGGAAGTAGAAAACAGTTGGATTATAGTGAGTGTTGTGACAACTGGCTGTTAAAAGAAGTTGTTGCTGACCTTACTTCAGCTGTGCTGCATTGTTGGCTATTGAACAAAATTATTCTTGGGCTTTACCATTACTAAACATGTGAGTGGTGTTGGCATATGTTGCAATAATGATGGCTGATTAGAGTGTTTGCAGGAATGAAAGTAAACTTTCTACTCCAGAAGTGGAAAGGGCTAGAATTAGAGATGCAGACCATTTGGAAAGGTTGCAAATGACCAATCCTGATGAGAGGAGAAGCAGAGTCAGAGTGACTGCCCCTGCTGAAAGAATTGTTCCACTGAACTATGGAGCTGCATTGGCTGCTCAGATACCACAGGTGCAGATGCCTGCTGATTTGGATGCTCCAAGGCAGTTTGAATTGCCTGTTGTACCTCCTGCTCCTGTATTACATAGGAGAGGGGCTTCTGTGATGCCATCTGGACCTGTTTTGGCAAACCATGGAGTAGGGGCAAATATAGCTTCTACTATACCCCAGGTTCAACTGCCAGCAGGGTGGAATGCACCTTTGGCCAATCCTATTTCTGTGGTTCCATTTGCACCTCAGTTACAAACAAGGAGGGGAAGAGGGAGAGGGAGAGGAAGGGGACTGGGACCATTGCATAATATTTCAGGTGGTCAAGCAGATCCTGCACTCAATAATCTGCATAGGGGACATATTGCATTGAGGGAAAGAACTGCAGATTATGATGCACGTATTCAGGAGTTACAACAAGAAACAGCTAAATGGTATCAGCAGCAGCTGGAATTATTCCAGAAGGTTGCAGAGGACAGGAGACTTTCTGAAGCTGTTGCTGCCCGAGAGAGGATGTCACAGCAAGTGGCTGAAATGAGTAGGCAGCATAATGTGCAATTGCAGCAGGTGAATGAACAGCGGCAAGCTGCTGAAGTGGAAGCAGCTAGGCAGCATACTTGGCAGTTGCAGCAGCTGGCTGAACAGGAAAGGAACAGAGAAGCTGCTGAAGCTGAAGCAGCCAATCGACAATTGGAGCAGCTGGCTGAACAGGAAAGGAACAGGCAAGCAGCTGCACAGCAAGCTGCTTTAGATGCTCAACCACGATATCATGATCCACCCAGACATATCAATATAGAAGCGGCATTGCAGGAGCATAACAGGTGTAATCAGGAATGGGCCCTCAGGATGCATCAGATGTGGAGAAATGAACTGTGTGCAGATGAGCAGGTACAGATGGATGAGGCTGAGGAGCTCCAATGTCTATCGATTGCAGACAGGAACTTACATCAACGAATGATGAGGTTGGACCAATTGGCTAACAATATGTCTGGAGATCAGATTGATGAATATCAAGCTCAAGTGGATGCACAGGTAGAACAAATTTAGATGGATAGAGAAATGGCTGCATTGGTGGCTGCTGAGTATGAAGAACAGAGGAATAATGAAATTGCTTTGAGGAGGAAAATGGAAAATGAGGAATCTGATGATGATGATGATGGGAGCCAGTCTTCTTTGCAATTTCCACCTTCTCCTCTGCCATCAGATTATTATGATGAATTTGGAAGGGTGACTGCTTTGCAATTTCCACCATCTCCTATGCCATCAGATTATTATGATGAGCTTGGAAGGGTGTCTCCTCTACAATTTCCATCTTCTCCTCCACAATCTTCATCACCACTGCTGCCTGACCCAATATTCCATGTTCCATCATTGCCACCATCACCCATGCAATCTCCTTTACCGCTGCTGCCTGCTTCATTCCCGAATCCCCCAATGTTGCCACCTTTGCCTCCACCTATGCCTGCACCTCTACCTCCACATCGACCTGCAAGGCATTACCACTTGGTCATGCACCTTATCAAAAGCCAATTTCCAGACATTCACTTGGGCCCATGAATGTAGAGTGTCCACACTGCCATGCCTTGCATTTTGACTGTGAAAACCTGTCCAAGTCTACCAGACCTGTGCCAAAGTTTGGAAGTTGCTGCTTGCAGGGACAAATTTTTCTGCCATTTTTTTGACCTGCTCCTGCCACATTGCGGGTTTTGTTGTGTGGCAAAAGTCCTCTTTCCAAAGAATTCAAAACAAACATCAGACAGTACAATGCAGCATTTGCATTCACATCTTTGGGTGTCAAGGTGGACCATTCTGTTACAGGCACATCAGGGGTATACAGCTTTCATATTCATGGTGATCTTCATCATCTTTCTGGAGCACTTCTGCCACCTCCTGGATGGCCTGCAGCCTATGCACAGCTCTATATTCATGATCCTATTGCACAGCTTGATATTCATGAGCAGCAAAACAACAATCTCAACTCAGTTATCATGACAGAGCTGCAGGCCATGCTAAATAATACCCATCCTTATGTGCCATTATTCAAGCAGGCATTTCAGATCATGAGGGAAAAGCCTCCAGAAGAGCAGGACAATGTCTCCATATGGCTGCGATCAGATAGAACCCAAGATTTATGTTGCTATAATCTCCCTGCAGCCACTGATGAAGTGGCAGCCATTATTCCAGGTGATGGCTCTGAGAAATGGTCTAATCACAGAGATATTGTTCTCAGGCTGAGAGGGGGAGGGCTTAGGCATATCAGCCAGTTCCATCCATCCTATTCAACTCTGCACTATGTCTTGCTCTTTCCTCATGGTGAAGATGGATGGCACCCAGATATACCTGCACACCAAGGTGCATATGGAGCCAGAAGAGTTCCCAATGTCAATCAGAGATGCTACCATGCTTATCAGTTGCACCCAAGGCCAGGAGAGCAGCCACCATTGTTGTGGGGAGGAAATCTTTTGCAGCAGTATGTTGTAGATGCTTGGGCATCTATTGAACAGAATATGTTGAACTGGGTCCACCATCACCAGAAGGAGCTTAGGGCTGATGTGCATGCTGGATTGAGGGATGCTGCCATGGGTGACCAGGATAAAAATATCAATCTAGAGGATCATGGGAGTCACATCATTTTTCCATCAACCCACATAGGTAGTGAAAGGCATATAAATCAGCTTTTCTAGGATTCCATGTCCATTTGTCACTTTTTTGGCAAGCCAGATCTCTTTCTCACCATGACTGCCAATTCACAGTGGCCAGAAATCCAGGAAGCTCTGTTGCAGGAGGAATCACCCAATCCATGTTTTACCACACAAGGGAAAAAGCAGGAAGCCTATGACAGGCCAGACATTGTTGCACATGTTTTTGAACAGAAAAAGAAAGCATTGCTCAAGGATATCAAGGATGGTGTTTTGGGTAAAGTGGTGGCACACATCCATACCATCGAGTTTGAAAAGAGAGGCCTGCCACATATGCACCTCCTTATATTTCTTGATCCAGCTGACAAAATCCGTGATGCCCATGATGTTAATTCCATTGTGTCTGCTCAAATTCCTGACCCTGTCACACAGCCAATGCTCTATCACACTATAACTACCTGCATGCTTCATGGTCCTTGTGGTCATGACAAACCCAAGGCTTCATGCATGGTTGACAATAAGTGCAGCAAGAGGTATCCCAAGGAGTTCAGAGAACAAACTTCCTTTACTGCAAACAATTATCCTGATTATGCCAGATCCAACAATGGTAGAACAGCGAGGAAGTGTAATTATGTCTATGATAACAGACATGTCATCCCACACAATCCTTATTTGGCTGCAAAGTAAGGAACATCTATCTGACATCATGTTTATTGGTTAACAATTTGGTTCATTTGTCAGATACAACTGTCACATCAATGTTGAGATCTGTTCTTCAGTCGAGGCTGTCAAGTACATCCACAAGTACATATACAAAGGCCATGACAGAACCATGATTGAGATTTTTGATCAAGACAGAGATGAGGTCAAGGAGTATCTGGATGCATGTTATATTGGATCTGTGGAAAGCTGCTGGCATATAAATGAATTTGGAATGCACGCAGAGTCTCCTCATGTTTATCGTCTGCCTGTCCATCTGGAGGATCAGCAAATGGTTTACTTCAATGCAGACGACAACATCAATGAGGTTTTGGAAAGGCCTGCTGCCAAGACCACACGTCTCACTGCTTGATTTGAAGCCAACAGAAGATATGAAGCAGCACATACTGTCACCTACCAGAACTTTCCTCAAGCATGGGTCTACAATGGAACCAAGAAGCAGTGGAACCCAAGGAAGCAGCGTGACCCTGCTATTGGCAGAATGTACTTTGCTTCTCCTGCTCAGGGGGAAAGATTCTACCTCAGGCTGCTCCTTACTGTTGTCACAGGGGCAACATCATTCCAGCACTTGTGCACTGTCAATGGTGTCATCCATAATACATTCAAGCAGGCCTGTGTTGCATTGGGTCTTTTGCAGGATGACTAGGAATGGGTCCAGTGTCTTACAGAGGCAGCCCAGATGCAGCCCAGTTCATCTCTCAGATTGCTCTTTGCCACCATTCTTCTTCATTGCAATCCAACATCTCCTGACATTCTGTGGAACCAGTTCAAATATCACATTTGTGATGACCTCAGAGTCAAGCTTCTTTCAATCTATCCAGATACAGATTTCACAGATGATCAAGTGTACATGTATGGCTTGCATCTCATCAGTCAGATCCTTATTAGATCAGGCAAACAACCTTCTGATTATCCAGAGATGCCCGCCATTGAAGGAAACTGGCACATTGATGTTTCTGCCAATAGGCTTTTGCAGGAACAAAGGGATTACAATGTTGAAGAGTTGACCATCACTGTTGCTCACAATCTCCAGCTTTTCAATCACAGGCAGAGACAGGTTTTTGATGCTGCAATGGATTCTGTGAACAATAACAAGGGAAAGCTCATGTTCTTGCATAGTGCTGGAGGTTGTGAAAAGACCTTTGTCTGCAACACCATCGCAGCTGCTGTTCATGCTCAAGGAAAAATTGCTCTCTGTGTTGCATCATCTGGAATCGCTGCATTGCTTCTAGAAGGGGGTCACACAGCACATTCCATGTTTAAAATCCCAATCGAAATTGATGAGGCCTCCACTTGCAGGATACTTCAAGGTTCAGATTTGCACCAGGTCCTTGATCAAACTTCCATC
Organism: Tricholoma bakamatsutake; assembly: GCA_029959215.1. Classification (NCBI taxonomy): domain Eukaryota; kingdom Fungi; phylum Basidiomycota; class Agaricomycetes; order Agaricales; family Tricholomataceae; genus Tricholoma; species Tricholoma bakamatsutake. The sequence goes on from CP114860.1 coordinate 1,892,268, forward strand.
ATCATCTGGGATGAAGTTCCTATGCAGCACAAATATGCCACAGATGCAGTAGACCACACTTTGCGTGATCTCAAGAAAAAGAATGTTCCATTTGGTGGAATCACTGTTTTGTTTGGAGGTAACTTTAGACAGACCCTACCTGTCTTTCCTAGGGGCACTAGAGAACAGATCATAGCTTCATCCATCAAAAGGAGCACTCTCTGGCAATGCTGATGATACTCAACCCGGAAACCCAAACAAAACCTACTAAATGGCTTCGGATGGTATAACATGAGTCAGAAGAAGGGTGCGAGTTGGTACTAAATATCACTGCTGATTTCCAAACATTGTGAAGAAGTTCAAAATAGTTCAAAATAGGTTCAAAGATGTGCAAAATAGTTCAAATAAGTTCGAAGATGTGCGAAGTAGTTCGAGGTGGTTCAAGGTATATCGAGGAATGAGTTTAGCAAATGTGAAGTATTTTTTGAATAGCGATAGATGATAGGCGATAAGTCGAGAGAGTAATACGAAAGTGCGAAGAAGTTCACAATATTTCGCAGAACATAGAGGTACAATGCAAGCTAAGACTCAAGAGAACGGCTCTTAAATCTGATGATGAGTGAGAGGGTAACTTATGCTCTGTTCCCCATTGGTTGGCTTCTGTTCTAAGTAGCTAATACAGGTATATATACAAGTTGAAAAGATAGTACTAAAAAGGGAAATAAAACCTGTGTAAAACATGAGGCAATATATCAAACAATGAGGACTTGTAGATCATGAAACAAATGAAAAATGGTAAATAATGAAACATATAGTGTTCCCATATAGTAAAAGCTCTTATCACTCTGCTTTAATATATCATTGAAGCATAAAAACCACACTTATCGTGTCCTAAGTCTCTCATCGTCTCCCCTTGTGTCCGGTAGTGTGTAATATGCGGCAAAAGGTGTATTTCGGATGTGCAGTGTACATTGAAAGTGTTTTAACACAGCTATACAGTGGCCGATGTCATTCGAAGTGTTGCAAAATGTCACGAATTGGTTCAAAATAGTTTGAAATTGTCCAAAATAGTGTGAAATAATTTGAAAATGTTGGAAGTCGATTTTGTGGTGTTTGTAGTGATTCGGAGCATCTGATGTAATGTGTCGATATGAGTGGGAATGCTTTTCCAGACTATAAAGCATGCAGTGGACCTATCAATGCATTACTGTCTACCATTTGACCAAGAATATGTGATCTGACAGAACTCCAGAGAACACTGCACATGCTGCCTAGCTCTTGCACATTGGTACAGGCACCACAGTGGATGCTGCAGACACTATACAGATTCCACAGAACATGCTCTGCCATGGAAATACCATGGATGACCTTATCAACTCTACATATCCAGGCATAGAGCAGGGGAAGAAGCCAGATCAATACTATCTGGATAGGACCATTCTCTCCTGCACAAATGACAACATTGATGTCATCAACTCTCTTCTCCTTAGCAGATTTCCTGGACCAAAGCATGTCTTCAACAGTGCTGATACAGTCTCATTCAGAGAGCAGGAGCTAAACAACTACCAGCCATATCCTGCAGAGTATCTAAACTGTATCAAAGCAAGTGGCCTTCCTCTCTCCAGGCTGGCACTTAAGATAGGCTGTCCTCTCATGCTTCTATGCAATCTGGATGTCACCATGGGTCTTTGCAATGGAACTCGACTTATCTTCCTTGAAGCCAGACCATGTGTATTAAAGTGCAGGATCATTAGTGGAGATGCACAGTTTGCAGGAAATATTGTTTTCATTCCTTGGATCACATTGGAACCTTCAGCAGAGACCTTGCCATTACCACTCCATCAACATCAATTTCCAGTTCACTTGGCATTTGCCTATGACTATCAACAAGTCACAAGGCCAATCAGTATCCCATGTTGGCTTGGACTTGCAGACACCAGTGTTCTCACATGGGCAGCTATATGTTGCACTGTCAAGGTGTACATCTGGAGAAAGGATCAAGGTGCTGTTGAATGAAAACAATGGAAATAACAGAACTGCCAATGTGGTATACAAGGAAGTGTTGAATGGAGTTGTTTAGCAAAGGTGAGTAACTTGAAAGGTTATTTACAGGAATTGGAAACCAATATAGATATCAAGATAGACTTGAATTTAGAATTAGAATTAGAATTAGAATTAGATTTGGATTGTACTTGGATTGAATCAAATGGTTGAAAAATTTATTGTGAGAAGACTTTAGGGCAGGTTACTAAACCTTGGGTGTGTATTCAATAACAAGTTAATAAAAGTTTGTAATAATGTCAATAACAGATCAATAAAAGTTTGTAACAATGTCAATAACAAGTCAATACAAGTTGGTAATGATGTCAATAACAAGTCAATACAAGTTTGTAATGATGTCAATAACAAGTTTGTAGTGAAGTCAATATAACAAGTCAATACAAGTTTGTAATGATGTCAATAACAAGTCAATAACAAGTGAATACAAATTTGGAATTAAAGTCAATAACAAGTCAATAAAAGTTTGTAATGATGTTAGTAACAAGTTTGTAATAAAGTTGATATAACATGTCAATACAAGTTTGTAATAATGTCAATAACACCTTAATACAAGTCGATATCAAATCAATCAAGAAGATTGAAAGAATCTCTCTTTGAAGACGAGGAAGAAATGAAAGCAGGGCGAGTTCAGTTCAAAATGGATATGGTTTTGTATAAAAAGAGTGTCTGGAGTAGCTGAAAGCAAAGGAGTGTAATCTATTACATATGCCTTGACCATTTCGGTTGTTGAGTAACTGTAGTGGGATTAAGCATTGTGTTATGTATATGCGAGCTGGCCCATGCCAGTGTCAGGCTGAGCAAGCAAAGCGAGCAAATGCCATGACAAAGGCATGGATTATAAGGTGATATTGGTGATGTCTGCAGTGATTTTGAAGGTCATATGTATCCCTTATGCAATTGTTTATTTAGAAAAGCATCAGCTTCTTTTGTTCCATTGGAGATGGTAAGGGGAAAGGAAGGTGCCCCAGGCATCTGGGCAATTTTCTGCATTCATTGATGATACTCAACCTGGAAACCTAGCAAAAACCTGTTAAAAGGCTTATGCAGTATAACTCAGGCTAGAGGAAGGATGTGAGTCAGTACTAAATATCACCGCTAGTACCAGAACGTTGTTTTTAGTAATGCAAAATGGCAAATGATGTGATGAATGGTCTTTTAAAAGCATACGAAGATGTTTGAAATAGTTTGAAATTGGTTCGAAGACATGTGAAGTAGTTTGAAATAGGTTTGAATGGGTTCGAAGTTGTTCAGGTGAGTTCAAAAAGGTTTGAAGGTGTTCAACTGGTGTCGAAATATATTCAACAAATGAATATAGCGATTAGGAAGTGGGTTTCGAGTGGCGATAGGTGATGACAAGTTGAGAACAAATACAAAAGTTCGAGGAAGTTCGCGATATTTTGCAGAACTTCAGAGATACGACGTGAGGTAAGACTCAAGAGAACTGCTCTTAAATCTGACTATAGTGGAGAGGGTAACTGATTCTCCATTTTTTTAAGTAACTAGTACAAGTTTATATACATTTTTGAAGAGGTAGTACTAAAAAGGGAACTAAAACCTGTGTAAAACATGAGGTGATATATCAAACAATGAGGACTTTGTAGGTCATAAAATAAATGAGAAATAATAGATAATTGAAACACATGTGTCCCCATATGGTAAAAGTACCTATCTTTTGCTTCAATATATCATCAAAACATAAAAAATGCTATTATCACATCCTAAGTCTCTTGTAATCTCTCCTCGTGCCCAGTAGTGCTTGATATGCAATGGAATAACCTGTTCCAGTTGTACAGCATGTATTGAAAGTGTTTCAAGACAGCTATACAGTGGCCGATATTGTTCGAAATACTACGAAGTTGTTCAAAGTGTCACAAAATCTTTTGAAGTCATTTGAAGTCGTTCAAAGTAGTGCGAAATAAGTCAAAAAGAATTTGAAGTCAATTTCGTAATGTTCATACCAGTTCGGAGGGTCTGTCATAGTGTGTCAATACAATTGGAAACTTTCTTCAGACCTTAGAGTGCGCAGTGGACCTATCATCATCCCATATTTCTTTATATTTTATTTCACTCTATTCTGCCTTTTCTATAAATTTCTATCATTTTATTCCTATTTTATGATTATGTTTCGGTTTTTTCCATGTTGGTACATGTTGACAGTTCTATTCTTAGAGGCAGGACCCCTTCTAAATGTTTACCCATCAAGGTGACATCATCCCATAGCTTGATCTGCCTATTTCCACCTTTTTGCTATTTTTACCTTACTATTTGATTTTCAGCTCTATCACATATACTGGGCATTGACATATGAGTCCTTAGAGTTTTCTCTTTGGATTCCCCTCTGTTAGGTGTGCTTGAAGTGTTTGTATTATGTAGTGTAATGTTAACTTTGGATTGTCCTCTGTTAGCTCACTATTAAGTGAGGCTTTGAGGTTGCCCTTACAGAGATAATGGATAGACTTTCGACTTCTTCAGCACAAATCCTGGCTTCATCTCAATAGCATGATCCCATGGGTTTCACACTGGCATACACTCAGACTCTTTCTTCTGAAAGACCAACAAATACTCATGATATGCTTTTGGTACCTGCTCATCCACTGGGTTCTCCACCGTCGCAGTGGTTTTGTGCCATGACTGTTCTCCATGAATTTCTCTAAAGGTTTGCTTCTGTTCTTCCTTGTTAATCATGATTGAAACTTCCCCATTTGGCATTTCTTCATCCTCCACTTCCTCCATCATAACAGAATACTTCCTCAGACATTCTTTCTCTTTTCTTTTCTTCTTCTCCTTCTTTACTTTTTTTGCCTTCCTTCCATACACATTACATTCTTTAGGACAATGCCATGTGTATTTTTCTATCAATTTCTGGATTATGGTTACATAACAATGGACATCCAATTATGAGATTGGTTTTCCCAAAATTGCACACTTCAAATACAGCTCATTCCTAATGATCCTGATACTTTGGTATCATAGTCACCTCCTCCTTAATAGTTCTTCCATAATTAATCATTCCATCAATACTATAGGTTGCAACAGTTTGCGCATGCTAATACTGTTTCCAGTAATTAAGGATTGATTAATGAATAATCTGGCAGCACCACTATCAAGCAATGCCTCAACATCAATCGCTGCATATGTGTCCACTGTCTTCAATCCTACAGTCAAGGTGATTTCAGGTTCTATTTGCACAGAGCAAATAAATAATTTGGGGGTTTTCAGAAATAATCCTCAGCAATTTTCTTTATCATGTGATTGACAATGGTTGTACTGCTCCTCAATTTCATTTTCTGGTTTACTTTGGGTTTTCTCATATCCTAATACATTATAATGATTCCGGGTCACCAATGGAAAAACCTTCACTGGCATTCTTCCACAAAATTCTTCTGCTTGTCTTCCTCCAACTTCACTTCCTCAATTGTAGCTTCTCTAATCTTCCTCTTCTGTCTACAATTCCTAGCAATATGTCCTAGTTGCCCATGGTTAAAACATTTATATGGGGCTCATCTCCCTGTTTGATCAATGTCCATTGCATCTGATAATGCTGCTGACTCTGTAACTATAGGTGTCACTGCCATGGCCAGTGGATGTCCCATTATAGTTTGTACCTGAGGCACCCTTCCTTTCTCAAACTTTCCTCCTGATGACTTTCCAAATTTCACATTTCTGTACATCAACTTTGACTCCACCTGTTCCTGCTGATATTGCCAATCAAGGAATTGCCCAATTGTACCACTCATCCAACCTCTGTGGCATAGAAGTTAGTCAGTAGATAGACTTGAATAAAGAGAAATTTAATTTTGCTTTCAAAACTTCTACCAATGCTGCTTCTCCCATATCCATCTGTGAAGCTTCTGCTTTGAACTGCAAAATAAATTCATCCACCATTAGAGAACCTTGGTGCATGGTTTTTGATCTAGTGTTAGCTGTCGCCTTTGGATTAGGGTCTTCAAACTGTGCCTCCAGTCTCTCCAGAAACCCCTTGAAGGTTGCAAATGGTTTATACCCCACAGCAATTTGATTAATAGCCCCATTTCTCCAGAACTGTGCTTTCCCCCCCTGAATGTATGAGAGAGCAAGCATGATCCTAGACACAATTGTATGAAACTCTGGCTTTTCAGATTTTTCCACTGCCTGCACATCTTCCCAAGACATCCAGTTCACCATCTCCTCCATCTTATCATCTTTATCTTCTATCATCTCTGGTTTTATTTCTGCTTGTCTGGGCTGCAATGCTGCCAATACTGACACTAATTGTGACATTTGCAATGTATGTGCATCAATTTTCGCTTCTAGTGCTGGCATGGGAACAGGGTTATGACCAGGATTTAAAGTTGAGGGTTCAGACATAATGATGTTAAGCTGTGATGAGTCACTTCTTCAACAAATCCAAAAGTTGGTTTTTGAGACCTCTCCACATGTCTATGAGTCACGTGATTCAGTAACTCAGGTACCAAACTTGGCAAAACCTGTGACTCAGTAAATCATCAACCATTTGGTCCGTGAAGCACTTTGGATCAATATTCCTTCTGACAGTGCCCAATCTTGGGGATAGTACTAAATTTGGCTTGTAACTAAAATAATCATCTGAATGAACATGGATGATCTTGAAGAGCAACAGAAATCTCAACTAAACCAGATCTGAGCAGTTGTCTCATTGCAGCTGTCCTAATAATGAGCACTGCCTCTTGATCACTGGTGGTTGCAATATAAGGTGAGGCCTAGCATTGGCTTACACAAGAAAAGGTACATTATGTATATACAAGTATTTCTGGCTCATGCTGAAAGGATGAGTAATCAGATGTGGTGCAGTGAAACAATGACATATGCACAAGTAAGAGAAGGTGCACTGATTGGGAAGTTGTCTTCTTCTGTTAGGGTGACACCCACTATCTGCTAGCTGGACTGTGCAGGTTCTCCCTACAAGAAAGGGGCAGGATCTGTGTGCATGATGGGGGAATTGATGGTTTTGATGGATATGATTATTATTAGATGAGTTGGTTGAGAAAGGTGTTTTGCACTACAAGTGTGGATGGAATACCTAAGAGAACACAAGTGGGGTCCCCTAGGTGTATATTTACAGTTTATATACTATGTTACACATATTGTACATGTTGTCACCAATGCGCTCATACATGCATGTACATATTTGATGTGTGCAAAATAAAATTCTTATGCTAACAAAGTGTAGCATCCTTCAGTGGAGGTGTAAGGGGAAGGGAAGGCATCCCAGGCATCTGGGCGATTTTCTGCATTCATCCCATATTTTTTTATATTTTATTTCACCCTATTCTGCCTTTTCTATGATTTTCTATGATTTTATTCCTATTTTATGATTATTTTTTGGCTTTTCCCTTGTTGGTACATGTTGACAGTTCTATTCTTAGAGGCAGGACCCCTTCCAGACATTTACCCATCAAGGTGATCATTCCACAGCTTGATCTGCCCATTTCTGCTTTTTTGCTATTTTTAGCCTACTATTTGATTTTTGGGTCTATCACATATACTGGGCATTGACAGATGGGTCCGTAGAGTTTTCTCTTTGGATTCCCCTCTGTTATGTGCACCTGAAGTGTCTGTATTATGTAGTATAATATTAACTTTGGATTCCCTCTGTTAGCTCATTATTAAGTGAGGCTTGAGGTTGCCCTTACAGTAGAAAACTCTCTTCCTAGGCCTGGAATCAAAGTGCACTGTGGATCCAACACCTCCTACACATACAGGATTCACCCTGGTAATAGGTCCATTGCGCACTTTAAGGTCTGGAGAATGAATGCTTCCAATCGTATCGAGACATTACAACAGATGCTCAGAATCACTACAAATGCCATGAAATTGACTTTGCACCCTTTTTGAACAACTTCGCATGATTTTGAACAAATTTGAACCATTTTGAACCATTTCGCGACATTTTGAATGCTTTCAAAAAACTTCACACCACTTCGAATGATGTCAGCCACCATATAGCTGTCCCAAAACCCTTTCGATATGCACTGTACAACTGGAGTGAGCCATTTCGTCACATATCGAGCACCACCAGACACAAAGAGAGATGACAAAAGATCTAGAAACCAATAAGTGTGGTTTTATGTTTCAATAATATATTAAAGCAATAGAACAAGAACTTCTACTATACTGGAACAATATACATTTCATTTATTATCGTTTTTCATTTGTTTTATGTTTTACAATAACTTTATTTGCTGTGCATACTGCCTTGTGTTTTCCACATGTTATTGTTTTCTTTTTAGTACTATTCCTTCAAATTGTATATAGACTTCTATTAGTTACTTAGAACAATAGAAAAAAAAGGGAACATAGAAGAAGTCACCCTCTCCATTATCATTCGATTTAAAAGCCATTCTCTTGAGTCTTATCTTTGCATCATATCTCAAAGTTCTGTGAAATATTGCGGACTTCTTCAAACTTTCGTATTCGCTCCTTGACTTATCACCTATTGCCTATTGTCTCTCAAAAATACATCTAATTTGCTATATCCATTCTTCAATATACTTCAACACCAGTCTGACTCTTTCAAAACTCCTCGAACTACTTCAAACCTCTTCAAACCTCTCTGAACGTCTTTCAAACATCTTTGAACCCATTTCAAACCTTTTTCAAACATCTTCGTATGCCTTTAAAGACTATTTGCAACACTCCTTGTCATTCCACATCTCTCACTACAACCTTTGGGTATCAGCGGTGATATTTAGTACCAACTCGCACCCTTTCTCTAGCCTGTGTTATACTTCCTAAGCCTTTTAACAGGTTTTTGTTAGGTTTCCAGGTCAAGTATTATCACTAGATGCAGTTGACACCCTTGCCTTAAGTGCGCACCTATCCCCGCTTGATGCACCACCATGTGCCATGGATGCCCAAAAATGCATTGAAGCACTCGAAGGCGCCATTATCGGATTGCATGCACAAATTGAATCGCTCAAATTATGTATTGAAAGCTTTGTTAATACCCTACAGGTTAGTTCCTCACCTAATATTCCATTTATTCCAACCCCAACCGCTCCCAGCATTGATGATCTACCTAATACCACTGGCACACAGATTAAACCATCCCCCCCTGCCAGCTTTAATGGTGCATGCTCTCAGGGATGTTCTTTCCTCAACTCCTGTGAGTTCTACATCAGTCTTTGTCCTAATCAGTTCCTAGATGATGATAATACTCAACCTGGAAATCCAAGCCAAATTAGAAAGGTCTCGGATGGTATAACACAAGGATGTGAGGTGGTACTAAATATCACTGCTGTTACCCAAGGATGGGAAAACTAAGTTTGAGGAGTTTGAATGATATTGAATAAAGTTCAACGGTGCACAAAGGTTTGTGAAGTGCTCCAAAAAAAGTTCGAGGACATTAGAGGGGTTTGTAAGGAAGGGGGAAGTTTATTGAGGAATAACTGTGGAGAATTTGGAAGTTTTCAAGAGATGACAGATGATAGGCAATAGTTTTGAGAGGCTAGTACAAAAGTTCAAAGAAGTTCATGACAATTCACAGAACTTAGAGTTATGATGTGAGGCTTGGACTCAAGAGAATGGCTTTTAAATCAGATGATGAATGTGAGAGGATGACTTCTTCTCTGTTGTTCTCAGTAACTAGTACAAGTCTATATACATTTTGAAGGGATGGTCCTTAAAAGGACATAAAACATGTGGAGAACATAAGGCAATATATGCAGCAATAAAGAACTTTGCAAATCATAAAACAAACAAGAAATAATGATAAGTAAAATGTATAGAGTCGCAATGTATCAAAAGTACTTGTCCTATTGTTCCAATATATCATTGAAATACCAAAGTGCCACAATCATGTCCAAAAGCCCTTTGTTGTATCTCCTCATGTCCAGTGGTGCTCAATATGTGATGCACTAACTCGTGCAGGGTTTGCTGCATGTCTGAAAGGTGGTGTGATAGGCATATGTCTGCCAAAGTTGTTCAAACTCACTTGAAGTGTTGGAAAGTAGTTCAAAGTTGTTCAAAGTAGTTCAAAATTGTTCAAAATTGTTCAAAATAGTTTTGGAGTGGTTTCATAGGGTTCATAGGGGTTGTGAGTGTGTGTTGTGATGTGTCAATGCATTTGGAAGTCTGCACAGACCTTAGAGTGTAAAGTGGACCTATCAACAACAATGCAAAAATTTATTGGGCCTTCACATACATGAAGTCTGGACATGCCTACCTCCACATCAACCACATTTTGTGCAAGGCCCAGAAACTCAGTTCCCTCCCTTGCTCCTCTTGGAGTGACTTTAGGGAGGAGTTTGTACAACATTTCTGCCCTCTCCATAAACACCAATGAGCTGCAATGCACCTCGAGTCATCCTTATATTACCAAGCACACCCATCTGTTGATGACCATATCGATGAGTTTAGGGATTTAGTGGACATGGCAGGATATGGGAGCGGGCTACCAGTGGTGGTTAAATTTTGTCATGGTCTTAATCAAGAGGTTCAGGATCAGATTGTACAGATGTTGAAGGGGCACCCAGCTGATGACAATATTGACACTTGGGTATGAAGCTGCTTCTCTCTGCAATGAGAACCAACTCATGAATGTGGCTTTTAACACTACACTCTATGCCACTACTACCACACATGCCCCCAATCCCTGTCTGCCCCTACTGCCCACCAGTAACTGCTTCGATGCCCTGCTGGTCGACCCACTAGAGGAAGACCTTCACTCCACGACCGATCTCCCCCCCAAATTCCTCAGCTCAATGGAAGTCACACCCGCTCCACTTACACCTGTTCCTCCTCTTCTTAGATTAAAATCTTGGGAGCACAAGCTACCATGCAAGTACATTGTGGCATCCACCCCCTCCCATCCATTACTAGAATTGAAGATTGAGCTGCAGACTATGGATATGGGGCAGTATTCAGTGTCTCTGCTCTCCTGGACTCAAGTGCCACGTGCCTTTTTATTGATCCACACCTGGTTCAACAAAAACAACTCAATACCTGCTCACTATCCTGACTCATACCTGTCTACAATGTGGACAGTTCGCCAAATGAAGCTGAGGTGATTCAGTAGGTTGTCGACCTAGTCCTCTGATACAAAGACCATAGTGAATGGGCTCTCTATGCTGTGACCCCACTGAAGAAGCAGGAGGAAATTTTTGGCTACCCATGGCTTCATTGATAGGTCCACTACATGCTTTAAGGTCTGGAGAACATTCTCACTTGCATCAAGACACCACGACACACACTCCGAATCACTATGAATGCCACAAAATCAACTTCGAACCATTTTTGCACTATTTTGCACTATTTTGGATGACTTTGAACCACTTCGAGCGACTTCAGACAATTTCGCGACACTTCGAAACAACTTTGCAGCATTTAGAATGACTTCAGCCATCGTATAGATGTCTTGAAACACTTTTGATACATGCAGCACATTCGGAACAAGCCAATTCTTTGCATATCGAGCACTACTAGACACAAGGAGAGACTACAAGAGAGTTAGAATGAGATAAGTGCATTTTTGTGTTTCATTGATATATTAAAGCAATAGAACAAGAACTATTACCATACTGGGACAATGTACATTTTACTTATTATCATTTTTCATTTGTTTTGTGTTTTACAATACCTTTATTGCTGTGTATATTGCCTCATGTTTTACAATTGTTCTTATTTCCTTTTTAGTACTATCTCTTCATTTTGTATATAGACTTGTGTTAGATACTTAGAATAGCAGAATAGTAACAGGGAACAGCACAAGTTACCCTCACACGTAATGTCTGACTTAAGAGCCATTCTCTTGAGTCTTAGTTCATGTCGTATCTCTAGTTCTGCAAAACATCGCGAACTTCTTCGAAACTATCATATTCGCTTCTCATTTTATTGCCCATCGCCTATCGCCATTCAACAGACACTTCACATTCATTAAACTTGTTTCTCAATATACCTCGAACCTCTTCAAACTTCTTCAAACTATTTTGCACGTCTTCAAATCGACTTCAAATTATTTTGCACATTTTCAAACCTATTTTGAACTATTTTGAACAACTTTGTATGCTCTTACAAACTATTTGCAACACAATTTGTCCTTTTGCATCACTAAACATTACGTATTGGTCTCAGCGGTGATATTTAGTACCACCTCGCACCCTTCCTCTGACTCATGTTATACCATCTGAAGCCATTTAGTAGGTTTTGTTTGGGTTTCCAGGTTGAGTATCATCATCGTGACCACAATCCTGAGGTCGACTGGGTGACAGGTGAAGTCATGATGAGTTGTTGGCCCTCTCATTGTCATACTGGCTTTATTGAAGGCAGACAGGAACATCAAGGGCAAAAGATACTCTTACAATGCACTCAAAAGTGTCATGCTGGTCCAATGCCTATGGCCGATGTGGACTTGGAAGACATTCCAGATCTTGCACCTGATTCTGACAATAATGAAGAGGAGGTGGAAGTCATTGAGGAAGGTGACCAAATTTTCTACACTGGTATTAACCCTTCGCTTGAGGTGCATGCAATATCAAATGTCTTCCAGTGCCCGGCCTTCCACAAGAACAGTGCACCCAAATCCTTCACTGACTCCATACTTCCTCACCTGCATGACTTTGAGGATGTTTTCTCCAAGGAATCCTTTGACTCACTTCCTAACCGTAAGCTGTAGGATCATGCAATTAATCTCATGCTGGATGCCATGCCCTCCTCCTGCAAGTTCTATCCTCTCTCTCCTGAAGAACAATGTCAACTTCACAAGTTCATCAATGAACACTTGGCTTATGGTCATATCCACCCTTCAAAGTCACTTATGGCCTCGCCCTTCTTCTTTGTCAAAAGCAGGATGGGTCCCTTTGACCAGTTCAAGACTATTGATGCCTCAACAACATCACAGTCAAGAATCATTATCCACTACCCCTCATATCTGAACTTGTCAACCAACTCCATGGAGCACATTACTTCACCAAGCTCAATGTCCATTGGGGTTACAACAATGTGCAGATAAAGGAAGGGGATGAGTGGAAGGCAGCTTTTTGCATGAACTGTGGTCTTTTTGAACTGCTTGTCATGTTCTTTGGTCTCACTAACAGTCCTGCCACCTTTCAGACCATGATGAATGACATCTTCCACAATCTAATATTGGAAGGTGTTGTCTGTGTCTACCTCAATAACATTCTCATCTTCACTCAAGACCTTGATGAACATCATCAAATCACATGCCTGATGGTAGAGCAACTTCAGTGGCACAAACTCTACCTTTGTCATGACATGTGCAAGTTTGAGAAAATGCAAATCGAGTACTTGGGCTTGATTATCTTGAATGGACAGGTGGAGATGGACCCAGTCAAGGTTGCTGGCATTACAACCTGGGCCACACCCACGAACAAGAAAGAGGTGCAGTTTTTTCTGGGCTTCATCAATTTCTATTGGGGCTTTATTAAAGATTTCTCACACCATGCACACCTGTTATTTGACCTCACTGGCAAGGAGGCATGGAGGTGGGAAAATTGACAGCAGGAGGTGTTTGAGAAGCTCAAAGAGATGGTAACTTCCACTCCCATCTTACCTTTGCTGACAACTTGTGTCCCTTCCATGAAGAAGCTGACAGTTCAGACTTTGTGACAGGCGCAGTGTTGTCCCAACAGTCTCCCAAGGATCAGAAGTGGCACCTTATTGCCTTCTACTCAAAGAGTCTCAGTGCTGTGGAATGCAATTACAAGATCCACAACAACAAGATGCTGGCAATAATGTGGGCATTGGAGGAGTGGTGATATTTCCTGGAGGGTGCTCAACACAAGGTCGAGATCTGGATGAACCCCACAAAATCAATTTTGACCCAATTTCAAATAACTTCGAATGCTTTTGAATGACTTCAAACAATTTTGAACAACTTTGAATGATTTTGAATAACTTTGAATGACTTCACAACATTTTGGACAGCTTTGAATAACTTTGCAGCACTTTGAACCACATCGGCTGCCATATGGCTATCCCAACACCCTTTTGATATACACAGCACATCTGGCATGAGCCATTGCATCACATATCGAGCACTATTGGTGATAATACTCGACCTGGAAACCTAACAAAAACCTGTTAAAAGGCTTAGGAAGTATAACACAGGCTAGAGGAAGGGTGCGAGTTGGTACTAAATATCACCGCTAATATCCAAACATTGTTTTCAGTAAAGTGAAATGATAAGGGATGGTGCAAATAGTCTGTGAGAGTGTATGAAGTTGTTCGAATGAGGTTCAAAATAGGTTCGAAGATGTGTGAAATAGTTCGAAGAAAGTTTGGAGAGGTTTGAAGAGGTTTGAAGTAATTTCGAGGAAGTTCAGAGGTGTTGGACTGGTGGCGAGATATGTCGAGAAACAAATATAGCAAATAAAAAGTGGGTTTTGAGTGGCAAGAGGTGATAGATGACCAGTTGAGAGTGAATATGAAAGTTCAAAGTTCGCGATATTTCACAGAACTTAGAGATATGATGGGAGGCTAAGACTCAAAAGAACTGCTCTTAAATCAGACGATGAAGGAGAGGGTCACCTCTTCTCTGTTGTTCTAAGTAACTAGTACAAGTCTATATACATTTTGAAGAGGTAAGTACTAAAAAGAAAATATAACAAGTATAGAACACAAGGCAGTATGCACAGCAATAAAGGTATTGTAAAACATAAAAACAAATGAGAAATGATGATAAATGAAATGTACAGTGTCGCCATATAGTAAGAGTACTCCTCTTGTTGTTTCAATAGATCATTGAAACCCCAAAACCACCATTATTGTATTCTAATTCTTTTATCATCTCTTCTTGTGTCTGGTAGTGTTCGATATGCAATGCAGTGGCTCATGCCGGATGTTTTGTGTGTGTCAAAAGGGTTTTAGAATATCTCTATGGCAGCCAATGTCATTTTAAGTAGTGCAAAGTTGTTCAAAAGCATTCAAAGTGTCACGAAATCATTCAAAGCTATTCGAAATTGTGCAACGTTGTTCGAAAAGTGTTCAAAAGCGATTTCATGGCATTTGTAGTGGTTTGAAGTGTTTGTCATAATGTGTCAATATGATTGGAAATCTTCTCCAGACCTTAGAGCATGCAGTGGACCTATCACTGGACATGAGGAGACATGAAAAAAGACTTTTAGGACTTGAGTGCAGCATTTTGGTGTTTCAATGATGTATTGAAACATTAGGACAATTACTTTTACTATACTGCGACACTGTACATTTCATTTATTATCATTTCTCATCTGTTTTATGATTTACAAAGTCCTTTATTGCTGTGCACATGGCCTCATGTTCTACACATGTTATATTTCCTTTTTAAGTACTATCTCCTATAAATGTATATAGACTTGTACTAGTTACTTAGAACAGGGAAAGAAGAAGTTGCCCTCTCCTATTATTGTCTGATTTAAGAGCTATCCTCTTGAGTCCAAGTCTCGCATTGTATTTCTAAGTTCTGTGAAGTATCATGAACCACTTCAAACAGTCGTACTAGCCTCTCGACTTATCGCTTATTGCCTATCATCACTCAAAAACTCTCTCAATTTGCTATATTCATTCCTTGATATCCTTCAAAGCAATTCCTATTCTCTCCAAACTCTTCGAACCACTTCAAACATCTTTGTACACTTCTAAAAACTATTCACAACATGTCTCATCATTTCACACCTTTAACTACAACCTTTGGGTAACAGCGGTGATATTTAGTACCAACTCGCACCTTTCCTCTAGCCTGTATTACACTTCTTAGGCCTTTTAACTTGGTTTCCGAGGTCGATCGAGTATTATCACCACCAAGAAACTTAATTGTTGCCAAGCCCACTGGTCCCTCTACCTTTCCAGGTTCAACTTCTCCCTACATCATTGCCCAGGCTGCAGCATGGGAAAGACTGATGCCCTCTCTTGTCGTCCAGCCCATGGGGATGGAAGCAATAGCAATTAAGGTATTGTGTTGTTGCAACCTGACCTATTTACAGTCCATGCACTGGAGGGGGTTACCTTGGAGGATGAGGAGTGCAATATCCTATGTGACATTCATCATGCAAACCATAGCAGTTTACACAAGGATGCTGTGGCTCTTGCAGTGAAGGAGCTGAGAAAGAAATCAACTCTTTTGCTTTATTGCAGCAGAATGACAGAAAAAAATGACATCCTATACTTCCATGACCATGTCTACATCCATAATGATCCCTAGCTTCAACAATGACTCATCTCTCAGCACCATGACTCGCTCATTGCTGGCCATGGCATTAGAAGACATTGGAGCTCATATCGCAGAATTATTGGTGGCCCCAGATGTCCTGACTCATTGGGCAGTACTGTTGCACCTGTGATCTCTGCTTATGGACCAAGACTCCATGACACAAGCCCATGGGTGAGTTACACCCCCTCCCAGTCCCAGAGAATCATTGGAATGTCATCAGTGTGGACTTCATGGTGGAACTACTGGAGTCCAATGGGTTCAATGCAGTAATGTGCACAGTCGACTCTGCTGGGAAATGAGCTCATTTCATACCCACTCATATGGCTGTCACTGTGCTTGAAGCAGCTCCACTCTATCTGCACCATGTGTGGAAGCTTCATGGATTGCCAGGTGCATTCCTCTACAATCGAGGGCCACAGTTTGTTGCAGAGTTTACCTGAGAGCTGTACTGCCTACTGGGAATCAAACTCCTTGCCTCAACCTCCTACTACCCACAGACAGATGGACAGATGGAGTGCGTCAACCAAGAACTGGAGCAGTATATCTGCATCTTCATCAATGAGCAACAGGACGATTGGGAAGATCTTCTTCCCATGGACGAGTTTGGGTACAACAACCATGTCCACTTCTCCACCTAACAAACTCCCTTCCTCCTCAACACAGGGCAACATCATTCTGCAGCTTGATCCACCCATTTCCACCTTTTTGCTATTTTTGGCATACTATTTGATTTTTGGGTCTATTACATATACTGGACATTGACAGATGGATCTATTATGTATACTGGACATTGACAGATGGGTCTGTGGAGTTTTCTTTTCAGATTTTCCTCTGTTAAGTGCACCTAAAGTGTCTGTATTATGTAGTATAATATTAACTTCAGATTCCCCTCTGTTAGCTCATTATTAAGTGAGGCTTGAAGTTGCCCTTACAGTAGGGAATACAAATCTGGTGATGAGGGTGAAATTTGATATAATAGAATAAAATTTAATTTAGCTAGGTAATAGGGCTGTTTCCTAACAATAACCACAGCATACTACTGTCATTAGTGTATCTATGAATAACCTTTAAGTTCAAGTGGCCATGGTTGTTGCTGAAAACAATGACGAGGGACCATTGCAACCATATTCCTACAGATTAGCCATTCTTTTTAACCTGAAGAAGTCATGCTTGATAAAATATTACTATTACACATGTACACCTGAATAAAAGAATGTAGCAACGATGATAAAAAATTGGTAGGTAAAATCTCATGGAACTTAGTGGTGAGGTGGTCATTCTTCTCTGTAATATCATTAACAAGCTTCAAAAAGCTGATGCTGTGTCTCCAACTACCAGGATTGTTCAAACTAGCCTTTCCAGACTTGCATTTATTAAGATGCTGCTGGAACCAACACTCAAAATCTTCTGACCAGTACCCCACATAAAGACTTGAACCTTCCCAGACTGAAGGCCTTGGCCACTATAAAATATGAGTAGTCTGATGCCCATGGACATTGCATTGACCTACAGTAATTCTGTGAATACCTGCACCAAGGTCTTCCTATATTAACTTACCTGTGTCTATCCTGTAAACGCCACAAATCAAATCCAACTTATCCTCAGTCAGACAGTTGTCCCAAAGTTTAAATGGGGTGTCTTCCCTATACAAGCAAAACCCAGTTTCAAAAATATTTTCTGTGGGCCCATTGTACACATCATCAAAACTGACAATGTTTCTTGCAAGACGACTGACCAAACCACTAGCTAACAATGCTGCACAACCATGCAGAGATCTGAGGCAGTCATCACATTTGGACACATATGCATGGTAGTCAAGAATATCTGGCTTATAACCTGGTCATCAATATTCAAGCCCTGGATACTGAGGTTTAAAAGGCAGAGGTCATGTGCAAGCAGGAGCATGAAGGAAGGTATTGAAGGTGATTTTATGCTCCAGCAAGTAATAGGTAATGGAATCAATTTCAGAACCCAGCTGGCAGTGTAGGATCTCAATCATGGTCACAGCGCTAGTCAGACTAATCTCAAACTGCATGTCCTCCACTCCAAATGAAATAATAATGCTTTTCATTGAAGACTTCCAATCAAAATCTTATCTTGATGGGATGCTGCCAGATCTCTGAATTCACCTCAGAAAGATCAAACAGATTAACAGGCATATCCAATATCTGCTGGCTAGTGGACATGAAGCCAAAGAAGTTGCAGGTGGTATTCTGGAACTCCACTGATGGATTAGCAGTGTTCCATGTGAGAATGTCTTGCCAGTGGCCATTGCCCAACAAATCATGAGCCAGCAACCATGGTATTACCTTATTGGAAGTTGCCACTGAATTTATGGGGTTAAGTAAACCAAAATAATGTTAAGCTCTGCCCTCAACAGTATCACTGAATTTGTGATGCTGATAGTCATCTGAATCCTGTGGAAAATGGACACATTGCAAATTGGTGGAAGAAGAATATTCCTTCTCATTCTGATTTGGAGGTGCATGGTCATCAGGAAGCAAGGTTGAAGGAAGCCCATCATAGTCAACGTCATCTTCATCATCAGCTGGGGCATCAGAAGGGTCAAACTCAGTGCATAAATTCCACTCATCATAGAATGAATCACATTTGCACTAATTTCTACCATAATCCTCCCATAATAACTCATAGTTGCTGCAACCTGCTGCTTTGCACACACGAAAACCATCAATATCCACCCAAATGTAGACTCTGGCACCTTTCCTGCCTGGTACACTTCCCTTCTCTGCATTCTCCAGCTGTTGCAAGTGACTTTGGTGCTGCTCTGAAGTTTCCTTGCTGGATCTGAGGATGTTTGACTGTTCTTGATGATCAAAGAAAGAACACCAGTCTTCTTCCAGTTTCTGACCAGAAAACTTCTCGACAGGAGGTAATCATTTAAGAGGTAATGGAGGACATTCTTTGTGCAAAGGGGACATGAGATTATAGGTTGTGGGAGAGTAATCAGTAAAGGAGACTTCATCAGGAGAGGAGACTTCATCAGGAGAAAGGGACCAGTTACATACGAGGTAGGTGGAGATTCCCTTGATGAGATGCAATCCAGTGAAAATGCATGATTTCAAAACGATTTGTAGCAAGTCTTCCAGAAAAAGAATGTACACACAAAGGCATGTCAGTAATATTACCCCAGCAGACATATAGATCGAGAGGCATCTCCAAGAGAAGAGCATGAATTCCTCAAAATTTACACTCTTGCAAGTGGATGATACCACCCACTCTGTCCAGGAAAAGATCTTTATCAGCAGAATGTTCCAAGTAGGCCAGCCACTGAGGATGAATACTGGTCTTCTGCAACACCTTGTCACACCACTGAAATCCTTCTGCTTGTGATTCTTGGGCATGTAAGAGAATGAAAGCAAAGGTGATGGCTGCCATGAGAGGGAGAAAAGGATCTCTGGACCATGCTGCAATAATCTGTACATGAAGGCAAAATCTATACAGCCACTCATAGCCATATCGCTTTGGGAATGGCCAAAGTCTAAAGAATTTGGGGAGTGGTTGGCTACACAGCTCCAGCATGGCATACATATTGTGTTCAAGTGTCACCCATTCAGTCATGAGTGTAGGGCTTAGGGACCATACACCAGGTTGGTGACACTGAACATGGAACTGACTCTTGATGAAGTCTAGTCAGTCAAAAAGGGGGTAGTAGAAAGGCTGATGCATAGGAACCAACACCATGAAAGGGAGGTCCTCAGAAATCCAATTCAGTGTTGTAAAAAGACCCCCATGGGTTGATGACAGACTCAGGGTTGGGATGGAATTGGACAGGAACACAAGGAAAATAATTTCTATTACCTTGTATAATGGTGAAAATGTTGTTTCCAATGAGAGCATGGTGTTCAACCATTTATTGTTTAAGGTTACAGTTAGACAGCAATATAAGGGAGAATTCATCCAACATACTTACAGTGGAGGTAGATGGTATTGAGAATGCGAGAATAGAACTAGTTTTTAAAGAGTGCAAAGATATCCAGCCTGATCCCCTCAGGGTAAAACACTAAGAGGAAGTTGGTGGACACAAAAGGAGTGAAGGCAGCCTCATTTAGTGTAAAACATTAAAGAGCCAGCAGTAAATCTTTGGCGATTCCCTTGTTCTTTAGCATAAAACACCAAAGATGCAAGAGTAAGTAGGGCTTGTGAAAGTTTTAGTGGTGCAGTGGACTTGGTAGACAGAAACAGAGCAAAGGCAGCCTCATTTAGCATAAAACACCAAAGAAATAGCAGTAACTTTGTGGCAATTCCCTTGTTCTTTAGCATGAAACACCAAAGACTCAAGTAAGTGGATGTGAAAATTCTAGTGGAATGGTTGTATTCTGACTAATATTTGTACCAGCTTGATCTGTGCTGATGCTGATGACTTGACTATACCTCCAACTATACGACATGTATGTTGTATAGTTGAGGGTGGTGCCTTGCTATGCATTGTCTTATGATTCATAGCCATTGGTCTGAGGAGTTATGCTTGCATGCCTATCCTCCCAAACCTCCCAAACTTCCAAACTCCCTTGCCACTTTATTTCCTTGTTGGTGTTCATGCTGACAAGTGGCACTCATGGTTGCATTTCTCAACCATGCATTCCTACCTGTGCAAGTGTGTGATCCATCCTGATGGACCCATGGTCCAGAAAGTTGAAAGGTTGATGCATAATTGGGTGGATGGGAGGAACTTTTGTTCATGTTTTTTTTTTTTGCATGTGGGTCGTCAAGCTGGTGGCTCTCTGTTTGTAGACAATTCCCCAAGGCAAGGGTATGGCCCATGGTTCCAGGGCTAAACATGAAACTGGGAGAAGACATGTCAGCGTGGTTGCCTGATCCTGCTGTGCAGGAACATCTTTTCAATCTGTATTTTACATATATATACTTCCTTTCCAGCCATACACAAACCAGCCTTTTTTGATGCCATAAAAAATAGGTAAGCATTCCTGCATGCAATCAATCACTATCTCACTCTTCCCCACAGCATCGATAACCCACATACACCCAATGACATTCCTACTTCTACCACCAGCACCTCTTTCCCCTTCCACCAATGCAGACACCATGTCCCTGCCCTCCTCTTCACAGTATATACTCTCACTGCCCACTTCACACCCTCCCCACCCCCCACCTCCCCCTCTATGCCAATCCCACTTCTCAATCCCACTCCCACTCCCCCAATGTAGACCACAGGTGATAAATACCTTGACCAAGGCCACCTCCTCCTTGACATCTCCTATGCAACCTCCTGTCCCACAACATTCCAGGCCCTCTTGCTCCTGGGGTACCTTGCAAAATTGGTATCAGCCCCATGGTGCAGGCATGGACGTATGTCAGGATGTCTATATGCATGGCTCAGGATCTGGGGATGCACCAGAGTGCTGATAGGTGGGCTCGGGAAGAGCTTGGTGGAATGTTGTTTGGTGTGTGGGAGCTGGAAGAGAGGAACAGGATTTGGTATGCTTGTGGGAGCTGGAAGAGAGGAACAGGATTTGGTATGCTTGTGGTATTATGGATAAGGATGTCTCAATGTATATTGGGAGATCGTGTTGTTATTTTCTGTCCAGAAGTGAGTTAATTTTTTTTTTCATTTCCACATCTTATGTGCACTGTGTAGGTTTCAGTCCAATGTATGGTGAATCTTGAGCATTTTGCCACCTGTATTTTGCACTTCCACTAGCGAATCATAGGTTACAGCAGCACATGTATCTTGAAATAAACTGCCTCAATAGTACCATTTATTTTTTTTATCAGATTTTTGTCAGTCTATGTGCACAACATGCAACAGCATATGATGAGCCTCTGCTTGTCATCAGCGCAGTTTTGTGGGCCCTGGAACTAATTGTTTTTGCAGCCATTTTAGGATTTATGAGATTGTTGCCAAAACTTTGCATGCCAGCCATACTGAAATGTGTACAGAGTTTTTTCCATTTCTTTGCTCATTTAGTACACCTGAAACTGATAATGTTGGGTTTGCTGAAATCAATTCTGAAACTTGAAACCTTGATTGAGATTTCAGACAAACTGAAATGTTTGATTTCTAACCCAATTTTGGGTACTGTTAGGGTGACACCCACTATCTGCTAGCTGGACTGTGCAGGTTCTCTCTACAAGAAGGGGGTGGGATCTATGCACGTGATGGGGAAATTGATGGTTTTGATGGATAGGGTTATTATTAGATGAGTTGGCTGAGAAAGGCTTTTTGCACCACAGATGTGGATGGAATACCTCAGAGAGAACACAACTGGGGTCCCCTAGGTATATATTTACAGTTTATATACTATGTTACATGTATTGTACAATGTATTTACTGATGTGCTCATACTTACATGTGCATACATATTGATGCATGCAAAATAAAATTCTCATGCTAACAAAGTGTAGGGTAGCATAATTTGACATACTAAAATAAAATAAAATCTAATTAGGTAATGGGCTGTTTCCTAACAGGTACCCTCAGAACACTACTAAATTCCATAGTTTCAACATAAATTTACATTACACTGAAGTTGCTAGTTTAAGTATTGTTTTTAGCTCTCCTAATTTTTTTATAGAAACTTCTAATTTCAGCAATGTTTTGACTCAATCTGAAAACTTGAATTTTCTAAGTACATACTGTAACCTTCCTAATTATAACAATTTGTCACATCATGATAGGCATTTGTTGTGTTAATTTTCAAAATGTCACATCACAAAAGGGGTTGTTTGTTAGCATCCAGACTACTGTCATGCTAAAAAAATTTAAATTCTCTAAAAACATCTAAATCCTCAGAAAACAGTTAGGGCAGTGTACAGCATGTGTTTTGCCTCTAGTGCACCCAAAATCTCCCTCAGTTCACCATGCAAAATTTCCTCTACCTGATCCGCATTAAGGAAGTCATAGAGCATGCAGAATGAGATCTGTTTTCCATACCACTGATGTGCGCTGGTTGGCTTGTTGAGCAGGACATAGATCATGTAGCGAACATAGAGAGATCTAGTCATACTGCTCAGGATCTTTGACCAGAATACAAATGAAATAGAACTTGCCTACCAGCTTAAGTATTCAGATCCAATTTTAACACTGCTTTGTCTTTTGGCTTCCAAAGTGCTAGATCAATTAAGTGAATAATTGTTCAGGAATCAACAGAAGTGCTTGTGCTCTGATTGTTATTTTCCTGGTCATAATCTGGATCTATTTCACCATCTGCATCCACATCACTCAACTCATCATCATCAATTCCACTCCGTAACATGAATTCCCCTTCCTTATTTTCAGTAACTGTTTGATCATCTTCCAGCTCACCTACACTTGGAACAGTCAATCCAAGTGCAGCTGCCAAGGCATCCAGAGACACAGCCAGGTCATCATCAAACTCCCGATAAACTGACAGATCATCCTCTGGCACATGGCCATCCTGCCCTGCCAGTTCAACACTGGCATCACATTGGATGGCTACTGACAGTGCAAACTCTGTGTCCTCTTCAAGGCATTCGTGCATTGTACAAACTGCTGCATCACTTGTGATTGACTTGTGAGATAAATCCCATCCTTTGGTTTGTCAGTTTGCCCACGCCTTGTGAATGACTTATTAATTTGTGAAGTAAAACTGAGAGTCAGCTGCCGCTCACTTTTTTTAATTTCTGGGTGGTCTTTGAGAAATCAATATGCTTTGAGAGTCCAGCCAACAGATGCATTCCGCAGTGGGCGAAGGTCAATATTCAACTTTACAGTTGCCTTGGGTCTCGCAGCAAGTTGTGATTTTGTTTGCGCAATGAAATACTGCATGGCTTCAGTCTGAAAGATGTGCTTCACAATCTGTTGGATGCCAACATTGTTGTGCTAAAATTTTCTGGTACCTAGATCAGAATGAAGGTTACTAATTATTGGCATTTTTATTTCAGCTCTGGCTAGGGAATGTCATGGGCTACCCTGGGGTTTTTCAGGACAACCTGTGCCCATACCCGTCAAAACCCATACCCATACACAAGGGTATGGGTTTTGATAGGTACGGGTCATGGGTTGGGTATAACCCATGGGTATCAAAACCCATTGATGATACTCAACCTGGAAACCCAAACAAAACCTACTAAATGGCTTTGGATGGTATAACATGAGTCAGAGGAAGGGTGCGAGTTGGTACTAAATATCACCGCTGAGACCAATACGATGTGTTTAGCGACGCGAAATAATAAGTGATGGTTCGAATAATCTGTAAGAGCATACAAGGTTGTTTGAAAGAGTTCGAAAGAGGTTCAAATACAGTGACTCACAAAACTGAGTCAATGTTTTGCACTTTTTGATTCATTGTTAAATAGCTTCCCATAAACAACAAAACCAAACAAGGTATTGGTGTACCAAATAACATACATGATCAGGGCTACCAAACAAACAAAGAATTATGTAATTTTAATCATTCCTCATGGAGATATGATTATTTTAATTCAGGGACTCATTGACTCAGTTTTGTGAGGGGTAGTCAGAAATATTAGAATCTGATGCTCCACCAACTGTATAATGTCAAAAACTTGACAGATGGTTTCTAAGGTGATGTGACCCTTGATGGGACCTTAAATTATAGTATTTAATTAGGACTAGCATTCTTCATACTTCAATATTCTCCAATGCATCCCATCTCCTCTGCTTAGAAGGAAAACATTCCTTCCCTGGCCTCCAATCATTATTCTACCCACAATATTGCCTCTAAACTCAACCTCAGCCAGTCTAGTGTATCCAGAACACTCAGGGCTCTCCATCCAAACCTGGATTCCCCCTCTGGTGGTTGTCCTTCTAAGCTCTCATCTACCTCTCAGAGAGCCATCCTTACCCAAATCACCACTGGCAAGGCTGCAAATGCTGTTCAGGCCACCCATTACATCAACAGCATCATTCCCACTCCAGTCTCCTCAGAAACAGTCAGAAGAGTTCTCAGAAAAAACTCATTCAAGGCTGTGGTGAAGAAAAGGCCCTTGCTTAGTATAAGGCATAGGAAAGCAAGATTGGCTTTTGCTCAGAAGTATAGAGAGTGGACTGTGGAAGACTGGAGGAGGGTTATTTGGTCAGATGAGACTAAAATCAACAGGTTTGGGTCAGATGGGAGAGAGTGGGTCTGGAAACAGAAGGGAGAGGGGCTGATTGAGAGAGAGGTGCAGGGAACTGTCAAATTTGGGAAAGGAAACATTATGGTATGGGGGTGTATGGGATGGAATGGAGTTGGGTATCTTGCAGAGGTTGAGGGGAGGATAAATGCTGACCAGTATGTGTCCATTTTGAAGGACCATATGCTGCCTAGCTTGGAGCAGAGTGGAATTTCTGGAGAAGAGGTGATTTTTCAACAAGACAATGACCCCAAGCATACCTCAAAAAAGGCCAAGAAATGGATGGAGAACAACAATATTACTCTTCTGGATTGTCCTGCCCAATCTCCAGACCTCAGTCCTATTGAACATCATTGGGTTCACCTCAAGAACCAGTTAGACAAGTATCCAACAGCACCAAAAGGAATTTGGGAGTTATGGGAAAGAGTAGTAGAAGAGTGGAATAATATTCCATCAGAGGTGTGTCAGAATTTGATTAAAAGCATGCCTAGAAGGTTGGGAGCAGTTATTAAGGCCAAGGGAGGTCATACAAAATACTAGAATTACAATTTATCATAATATTGATACTACCTCACAAAACTGAGTCAATGAGTCCCTGAATTAAAATGATCATATCTCTATGAGAAATGATTAAAATTACATAATTCTTTGTTTTTTTGGTAGCCCTGATCATGTATGTTATTCAGTACACCAATACCTTGTTTGGTTTTGTTGTTTATGGGAAGTTATTCAACAATAAATTGAAAAGTGCAAAACATTGACTCAGTTTTGTGAGTCACTGTATGTGCGAAGGGGTTCAAAAAAGATTCAAAGTGGTTCAAAGTCATGCGAAGTAGTCTGAATAAGTTCGAAGAGGTTCGAGGTATATTGAAGAGCAAGTTTAATGAATGTGAAGTGTTTGTTAATGGTGATGGGCGATGGGTGATAAAACGTGTGGCAAATACGATAGTTTCGAAGAAGTTCGCAATATTTTGCAGAACTTAGAGATATGACATGAGCTAAGACTCAAGAGATCGGCTCTTAAATCTGACGATGAAGGAGAGGGTAACTTATTCTCTGTTGTTCTAAGTAATTGGTACAAGTCTATATACATTTCGAAGAGGTAAGCACCAAAAAAGGAAATAACACAGGTGTAGAACATGAGGCAGTATGCACAGCAATAAAGCTATTGTAAAACATAAAAACAAATGAGGAACAATGATAATTGAAATGTTCAGTGTCGCCATATAGTAAGAGTACTTCTCTTGTTGTTTCAATAGATCATTGAAACCCCAAAACCGCCATTATTGTACCCTAATTCTTTTATTGTCTCTCCTTGCATCCGGTAGTGTTCGATAAGCGATGCAGTGGCTTATGCCAGATGTTTTGTATGTGTCGAAAGGGCTTTAGAATATTTCTATAGTGGCCGATGTCCTTCTAAGTAGTGCGAAGTCATTCGAAAGCGTTCGAAGTCATTCGGAGTCATCCGAAATAGTGCAAAATAGTGCAAAAATGATTCGAAGTCGATTTTGTGGCCTTCGTAGTGATTCGGAGTGCATGTCATAATGTGTCAATATGAGTGGAAAGCTTTTCCAGACCTTAGCGTGCGCAGTGGACCTATCACCATACAGGATTGAAACACGGGTTCACATTAAAAGCGACAGTAACATGTAAAAAAAGCTTGTGGATATGTTTTTGCGATGCCAATTTTTTTTTTTTTTGTTGATCAACAACACAGGTACTGTACAGTAGAAAGGTCTGCCGTCTGCGTTGCCACCCAATATTTGCTGGACAGCGCCGAATACCCATCGAGCAAGTATCATTCATGTACAAAACCCGCTGTGCCCGCGCCACGGGTGTGGGTTGGATGAGGGTTACTGAACCCCATCCCGTACCCGTACCCGTACCCGTATGCACCCGCGGCCTCTACCTGTGACATTCCCTAGCTCTGGCTCACATCCTCCGGGAATGAAGACAATTTTTATCCGCGCATATTCAGTTTTCATCCACACACAGAAGGGCTCGCCACGGTGAACAGACCATACATCAATAATCAAAAGGTCCTCAATTCTTTTTAATCCCTTGCACATACAAAGACGTTCAAGATACAGTGTGACAATCTTGCTTACCCACTAAAGTGAAAACATGTTTCAGTTGCAGAGCCCTATGACAGAATGTCACATACCTTTTTCATGCATTTTAGATTACTCCAGTGCGTGTCTCCTCCACATGAAAAGAGTATTCCTTCCTGTTCCACCTCTGCTCATAACCCTGCCACCAGCAATGACTGTTTCGTTGATCCTTTCCAGATGCACTGAAACGGTAATACATCTCCCGAACATGTTGTTCCTGACATCACCGTGAACTGTCATTTCTCTTCCTTTCCAAACGTTTCGACTTGCTTTGCACCATGGGGAGCCCAAGTTCTATTGCTGAGTGGAACAATTCGCATACCTAGCTGGTCGCCATTGATCATTGCTTCTGCTGGGATTCCTCGAACCATTGCTTGGTAAACTATCCGCAGGAACATATCTTCACAGAGCTTTTCCCAAGTATCAGGTGTCTTTGAGCAGCATGCATGCCTACTTGCCCCTAATTCGACACTAAGAAACATCCGAAGGAAACTCTCCGAACACTTGAACTTCTTCAGAGCGATCAATTCTGATGCCATTATCTCGACATGCCCCAGGACAATAGCGCGTGCAAGAGGAATCGAAACCTGCAACCCTGCATCACAATTTGCAACAAGGTCTGCCTTGACTTTTTTGACTAGTGCAGTGTAACCATGCTAATCAACCGACCTCACTCTGTCAGTAGTTCTTCAGAACACAAACATAAGAACAAACCAGAGCTCCTGGGCAGCCTAGGCATCCAACTACAACATGTCTGTCACCCTCTTTCTCCACCCGCTCTAAAACCTCCTCCTTCCATTTCCGAGATGGCCCAGAGGTGTCAATCCAATGCTGAATAGTTCCGGGCTGAAGGGTGTGGTATGTCTCGTTGCCTCCAAGTTGCTTCCTCAAGAGCTTCACCATTTCTCCTGTTTGAAAATGACATGTCTTGGCTGCACCATCGATTGCTTTCCATTTTGACGATTCAAACCAGTTGGTTCGTTTTGAACGAATCCGTGGCATCTCTTTCTTACCAATCTTAATTACCCCCTTTGCATCTGGTGCCAGTGGCTGTGAATCGTCATGAGTGTTCAATTTTCTTTTCTGTGGATGCCATTGCTATTGGTAATCGACTGCACCGGTTGGACTTGCTTACCTTGTTTGCTGGGGTTCCATGGCTGTTCCTCAAGCCCAAGTCTATCTCAACTTGTCTTGCTCTGCTTCGCTGTCAGTTTTTCCGGATGTTATTCTGCTCTTTAATCCTCTCCTTCCATTTTTCCATATAGTTTGGTTTCTCCAATCTTCTTGATGCTAGCCCTTCTTGAATCTTCAGACACTCTTCATGTTTACGCTCTGCAAGTTCCTCAGGAGAAAGTTTGACAAGAAGTCTCTCCATCCAGATCCAGGACTTGGAAGTAGTAGCTCAATGCAGACCGTAGAACAATCCAAACAGTAAAACGGCAGACAAACATATAGCTGTACATCAATTTTATACACTCGAAGGTTCTAGGCGTGCTCGATCGCGAGCGGGTGATGACTTTTTTTTGGGCATGGGCGCTCGATTTGTTAGCTGTCACGCAACCATTTTGCCCGTTTGTTACCTGCAGGACCATTTGTTGAGGTTACGATGTCACAGGCAATTCTTATAATTAAAGTGGGTACAGTATACAGTAGTGTGATTGTTGACGCGTTGTTGGTCGTTGATGATGCGATGTTTACCCGAAAAGGGAATCATCACATAGTCTCATAGTGTAGAGCAGCGATTGCCACCATTTACTCTCACCAGACCTTCATCGTACTTGTTACACGCGGTTATGAGCACTTCGAACTTGAAGGACAAAATTTTCCTCAGATCCTTTCACAAACGGCTGAAAGGGGATAAACCAACTGGCGCAACACAGCCTCCAGGCACATCTGAATCAACGGCCTCCGAGTCCTCTTCTCCGCGGGCTATCACATCTACAAAAAACGTAGCACGTCCACCTGTCCCCACTTTTGATTCGGCACCAACCACTATGCTTGATACCCCAGTCATGAGCCGGGATGCTCTCGAACTTAATTGTCTTATCGAAGGCGAATCTATCGTCTTTCCAGTTACTGTGGAGCGCAATTGGGTAGTTGGACACTTGAAGGAAGAGATAGCAAGGAAGCGAGCACTGGATACCTTGAAGGATGTTGGTCCTCACACGTTGGAATTGTGGAAGGTGAGTGCCATTGACGAGTCGCAATGTGAAGTGACATGACTTATTTCACGACCTTCTCAGCCCAAAGACTCCAATCCTATCGCCGCCAAGCCAGCTAACACTCTGGCTGAACGTATCGAGTCCCTGGGAGATAGTCTTTCGAAATTTTCCAACGAACTTGACCCCACGGACAGACTGTTCAGTATCTTTTCAGAGCAACCGCCCAGCGACTGCATACACATAATTGTGAAGCTCCCGGCTGCAGGTGAGCGAGAGCGGAATCTCCACGGTTGAGCATTGCTGATAAGATTCACCCCAAAATCTGTCCCGTTGCTCTTTTGTTTCTACCACTCTCAATCTTGTCCCATGCCACCCCTCATCTCCGCCGATCGTTCATGCATTCCATGGCTTTCACGGGCTGCCGTCCGTTTGCCTTGCTTTCTCATTCTGCCTCTTCCCGCACGTTCTCGTCTCATTTCTCTTCATCTGTCACCCCCCCTTCCCCTTCTCCGAACTCTTCCTTCCTGGATCGTTATCGTCCTTCATCTTCTCCGTCCAATCTGTAGCCATTCACCAGAAACGCGCGCTTCCCGAACCAGCAGAAAGCATTTTTGATCGTCTCAAACGTGCCAAAATTGTTACGATTGCGCCGTCGACTACTGCAAGACCAGAGGTCTTCGAGTCTCTTCAGCAGGAACCGTCTGAGATGATCTTCAATGATCGTCCAGAACCGGATCCCGATATTCCATCCGTAGCTCTTCTTTACGAAGGCTTTGGACACTTCCTTGACATCATGGACGGTCGTAAAGATGTTCCCGGGCTGGATGATATTGATGTTGTGGAGTTGCAGACCCAGGTGGACGAGCTTGCACGCAATATGAACCAATACTATAAGTATGAAGATGACCGGAGGGAAGCAGCTTTACCCTGCATCACTCGCATTTTCTCGGCACGTAGAGGTATCCAGATCCCTCAGCTCTACGCAGCTGCCATTGGTTCCGTGAGAAGTGATGGCCATAATATTGCGACTCATGGTGCAGGGACAATGGTTGTACAGTTTAAAAACAGGATTACAGGGATCAGTGCAATTCCCCAGGTAGAACTTGCATGCTATGTCGCGCGTCTGAATGCGAACGCCCATCGGCAACTCTATATAGGATGGAGGGTGCCATGTCTCGGTCTAACCATTGTTGGTGAGTTGGATATTTTTGCATTTCATTGTTATTTGACGATCTGATATTTTTAGGATGTGAATTGGCGTTCTATGCTATCGTCGCGATCGACCATCGCTTCAAGCTTGTTAAGCTGACACCAACATTCTCATGTCTCTGGACGACTTCTGATGGGCGCGACCGCAGATCCCTTTATCACGCCTTTATTGCAGCATCAGTACTCCAAGCTCACATTCTCCAAGATATCGAGAAACTCCTGGACAATCTCCCTCCTGAGCCGATCTCAAGTCATGCGCGTCGTTTTCCGGCAGTTTCCAGATTACGCAAATACCCACCCTCATCTGATGACTATCTCAATTTTGAGATTCAATGCTTCTTTCCCGACAGACAACCCAACCGCCTTTTGTACGTCGCAGAGATCCCAAACAAGCAACTCGTCCTCATCAAGTTTGTTCAACGGTACTCGATCGAGCTGCATGATTTTTGTGCCAAATTAGGCCATGCGCCACGGATTTTTGCTTTTGAACGACTTCCCGGTGGCTGGTATGCTGTCGCGATGGAATATATCGAGTCTGGATGCCCAATCACTCATTCGACCCTACTTCTTGCTCACCGAGACCGTTGGACAGAAGAGCTCCAGCACCTCATGGACCACTTTCATGTGGAAGGCCTTGTCCACGGTGACTTGCGGGCCGCGAATATCCTTTGTGAAGGAGATTCCATGAGGCTGATTGATTTCGATTGGGGTGGTAGAGACGGGGAGGTTTTCTATCCTACAGCAAACCTCAACCACGAGTTACGGGAGGGTAGGGTGTGTAATGACTTGAGAATCAGACGAGAGGATGATAGGCGTGTATTAAGGAACACTCTAGCTAAACTCCGGGACATACGCGTACCGTAGTTCTACACTGCATTGTATGGTAATTTGTCGAATTTCATTTCATCTGCCTTTTCAATCTGGTCTGCCTAACCCCTGCGGGGGGAAGAGGGCTTGTGAGATTTGCAAATGTTAGTGATGCTGGTAGTCTTCCAGAGGCAGATTGTAGCCACTTCGTTTGTGCCTCGGATATCTCGTGTCTTCACACCACTGGAGAATAATTGTTGCTTTCTAGGCAGAACTTTACAAGTTCAGGTCGAGTTCCTCATAAGACAGAGCGAGTCGACGTTTGAAGGAGTCGCTGCCTTTAGTACTATGCTAGATTGATGCCCACTTCTCGCATTCGATTTTGACATCCACTACTCTATGAGTATGGACAAACTGCCAATGGAGCAGGAAATGCTACGGGATGCATTTCAGGATACAGTTGACTTTCTCATGACTGCATAGCGTCGGGATCAGTCATGCAGCTATGCATTATTACTAGAAAGTATGTAAATGCCCTTCACCAGGTTGTGACGCAACACGTGAGCTTCAATGGCTGTGAACATTTCTGTTGACTCATGTTCATTTTAGGGCTGGGTCTGATAGGTGGTCATATTATGCGGGGGCATATTATACTGTATGATATGGTATTATACCATCCAGGGGTCATAACCCCTCGTATAATTGGTATTATTTCTATTTAATTTGTAAAATAGCTCTATATACCCTATATCTGCAACAGCTGCACAATCTGTGAAGCTGAGCAGCTCTGAGGAAGGCAGAATGTCCCACTGTATAGCAATCAGAGATTCCAACCTTTGGATTTCCTATGGTGAACTGGTGGAAATCTCTTGCAAAGGACAGTGGCGCCTGGATTTTAGCAGTAAGTGATAAGTCTTCCATTCAAGGCTCCTGCTAACCAAATGAGTCAGATTGTAGCCATCAAACTCTTCTCAGTATCCCTTTATGAAATGTGTGATGAGTGTACAGTATCCAAATTGTCTGCATTCAGCACTGCCAAATGGAATGGTCTTACTGGACCATATGGCACAACTACAACAGTACTGGAACCATGGCTTCAGCAATCCAAACTACAATCACAAAGCCAGACTTACCATTCCCAAATCCCAAACTCATCCAACCACCATTGTGCTTCCCCCCTCCAACCTTACACCTCCTAAATCCCATGCCTAGTCTGGACAGGCCAGACAACCCAGATGATCATTGGTCAGTGCCAACAACTACTGCTGAGAAAATGTATGGAGCCACATTTGATGAGGGTGACGATACCAATTAATTACTTTTGTTCGAGGTGCCAACCTTGAATGTCTTGCCATTGAAGCCTTTGTTGATATTGCAAACACAAAATTGATCATACAGTTCCAGGATTCTTCAGCAGCATCTGCTCCATCTGTAAAAGGCAAGGTGAATGACTCCCAGCTGTTAGGGCAACACCCACTATCTGCTAGCTGGACTGTGTGGGTTCTCTCTACAAGAAGGGGGCGGGATCTGTGCGCATGATGGGGAAATTGACGGTTTTCATGTGGGGGGTTATTAATAGATGAGTGGGTTGAGAAAAGCTTTTCGCACCACAAGTGTGGATGGAATACCTAAGAGAACACAACTGGGGTCCCTAGGTGTTTAGTTAAGGTTTATATATTATGTTACATGTGTTGTATACAATGTTGTTGATGCACTTGTATGTACATGCACATACATATTGATGCATGTGCAATAAAATTCTCATGCTAACAAAGTGTAGCATTCTTCAGCATAGGGTAGCATAATTTGATGTAATAAAATATTATTAGGTAATGGGGCTGTTTCCTAACATTACCCCCCTTTTATGCCCCGACTTCCAGGTGAGAAAATATTGTATCTGTCCCCTCTGTGGCATTTTGGTAAGGCCAAATATTTATCCCTTCATATACCATTCTTGCAATGCAATGTGGAGCATTTGGATTAAGTTTAAAGAATTGGGTGATTGCATTACAGGCTCATTTGCAATTCTCTTTGGGTTCCCATGAGTTATTTTCATCAGTGTAGTTCTTCCACTTTATTAAGAACTCCAATTTATTTTGTCAA
Organism: Tricholoma bakamatsutake; assembly: GCA_029959215.1. Lineage (NCBI taxonomy): Eukaryota > Fungi > Basidiomycota > Agaricomycetes > Agaricales > Tricholomataceae > Tricholoma > Tricholoma bakamatsutake. The sequence goes on from CP114860.1 coordinate 1,925,942, forward strand.
AGATGTGAGTCTAGAATTTCTTCAACTACATATTCTGGAGCACCTTCTATTATTATTGGAGATTGCAGAGTAGTTTGTTGACCAGGAATAGTGGGTGGGCAGTAAGGGCATAAGTGGGAAACATTAATTTCAGGATCAATCTTGAATGATTGAGGTAATTTTAGCACCACCACATTGGGCAAAATTACTTTGGAGATTGCATATCGGCCAACTTGTTTCTCAGTAAGTTTTCTTGAAGGTCATGGAGTATTTATATCCTTGGTACTTAGCCACACCAAGTCACCAACTGTGTACTCTGGAGCAATGGCTCGAGTACGATCTGCATGTCACATCATATCATCATGTGCTTTCATCAATCCCATCCCTGCTTCTTCCTGTACTTTTCGCATTTTAGATACAAAGTCTTCTACTGACTGTACCTTGATTTCTTTTTGGGGTTCTATTCCCATATGGGGATGATACCCATAATTAGTAAAGAAGGGTGACATGTGAGTAGCTGAATGGAATTTGTTATTGTGGGAAACTTCAGCAATTGCCAACCATTTGGGCCAGTAAGTTTGTCGGTGATGAGTTCAGTTGGTACTCAGTGCAGAGTCTCAACAGAAGGGGTGAACACTTAACCTACAACTGCAGGCGTGCTCGGGGTGAGGGGGGAGTTCGCTTAGAGGGCCTCGGATCGTCCTTCAGGGCGTGGAGACTATAGAGAGGCTGGTACAGTGATTTTCAATGTGCGCACTAGTAGTGTACGCGAAAGGGAAGATATGTGCAGTGGCAGAAAAGTGCGCAATGCAAAGAGGCAAAAATGTGCAGTGCGGAAAAATGCGCAACGAGAGCGCAAAAGTGCGCAACGATGAGGATGATGAAGGCGGGAGGTGTAACAGGACAAAGACGATACTGGGATGTACTGTGAAGGTGGTGCACAGGTTGGGGGTGCAAACAGAGTGAAAGCGCAAGGAGCGGAAAAAGGTGCAAACGGTGCGCAAAACGCGGCTATGCAAATAAGTGCGCAAATGGTGTGCAAACGCGGCTATACAAAGGGCGCACTACGATAGTGCACAGACAAGGATGAAGAATGCAATGCAAGGGACGAAACGCAACAATACGATGAGGGGACGCAAACGATAATGCAAACATGGCTATATGAAGGGCGCACTACGAAGGCGCATGGACTGGATGCTGGTGCACAGACTATGTGCGACGCTGACTGAGCTATGAACTATGAGGGGGGGGGGAAAGATCCTCTGGATTCTCTATCTGTCTGCTACTATGTACAAATGGCTTATGTGATAAAATGGTGAAATAAAGTATAAAAATAGGAAGCGCCATGCGCTACCCACAAGCACGTCCATTCGCCCACCTAAACCTGACCGCACTATGCCGCTGCCTCAGCCAATAAGATTTGCGCACCTATAGCTCAATATCCAACTGTTCCAGTGCGATGCGCTATTATTGGTGCGCGCTAAGCCTCGTGCGGCCTTCCCAATTAATCTGCTTCGGTGTTATGTGTCGCATGCTGCGCCTTAGTAATAATGATGTGATTGACCTGTGCCGGTTACCAGACAAGGCGATGCCGATTGGAAATGCGGAAGAACAATAAGGAGATGCTGTGCGAGGCCAAATACTGCCAAAGTGCCAGGGTTACACAAAAGCGCCCAAGTGCGCACAGTCCAATGCCAAATAGGCGCAAAGCAGCCCAGTTATGTAAGAATGTGCAGTTTGCTCGTGTTGGAATCGCAGTGCGCCTCAAGCAAATGCGCCAGTAAGATGGAAGCCGTGATGCGCAGCACGTTTGAAGTGGTGAATTGTTGTGTGATGGTAAGAATAGTGCAGTGAGTGTGCAGCAAGGAATGTGAGTTGCGAGTAAAGCATAAAAGGAGTGCATAAAGGTGCATCGAATGCACAATAACGGAAAATGGCAGGTAAGGAGTGTGGGGGGGGGCGCACAGAGGCGGCTTGAAGCGCAACGAGGTGCATTTAGGGCGCACAATGATTGGGGGCTATGGGGAACCAAAAGCGCAGTAGAAATGCAAAAGGCGCACAAAGGTGCACCTAAATGGTCAAAGGCACGCAAAAGCACATGGAAGCACGCAAAGGCGCACAAAGGCGCACTAAGGTGCGCAAAGTGTGCAGAAGCCATCTAGAAGGTGCACACAATCGCAAAAAATGCTGTAGTATGTGCGCAGGGCGATAGGGAGCCGTATCATCTCCTCCCAACTGAAGTACTGACTGTCCTCAGGCAGCATGCAATTGGTCAGTGCAAAATTTTCTTCGCTCACACAAGCGGGCATCCTCTCCTTATCCATCTCTGACCACCATCTATCCTCTATAACTCTTTCCACAACCCATCTCTACCCGATCCAATGGCTTCAGCATTTACCTTAGCCCTCAGACAAACGATCCTGGCCCTCAATGAGACCCTCCCTGCTGCTGGGAGTGAGCAGACAACAACGCAAGCATGGGGTGAAGGGTTTTGTAGTAAACTGGTGCGCTTTTTGTGTTTCTATAACTGGCGCAGGTTGCTAAGGGTCGGGGCATATAGAACATGTATAAAAGCTGTGCGGACTCTGTCCAAGATGACGCAGAACTCGACGCACTCCTCACAAAGGTGCGTAGTGCGTTCAGTGGGATCATGGTGGAGGAGTGGCTTGCTTGGGGCGAGGAGCTGATGCCCGATATGCATAAGATGATTGAGGAGAAAGAGAGGTCTGAGGAATTTGAGCATACAGTGCACGAGCTGGCGGGGCAGCTGGAAGTGCGCGCGGAGTGCACCGAAGCACGCAAGGTGCGCTGCGCACTCTTGACTGCTGAATTGCAGGCGCCCAAGGTTAACTTGCAGTGTCTGGAAGGTGAGTTCAGAGCAATTGATGAGGCGAGCGATATAGATACCGCTGAGGCGCAGGAGGATGAAAAGGCGTGCGTCGTGCTGGTGCGCTCTTTGCATGCGCTTTCTGGAGCTACCAATGCTGAGGTTGTAGGCGAAGGAACTGGGGAGTCTTTGGAGAGTGGGGTGACGAGCGAGGGGGAGAGCGAGCAGAGCGATGAGAGCGCCAGTGTGGACAAAGGTGCAAGTGCGCGCCCAGTGTGCGCAATGCGGCAATGCGCGTATGTCGAAGTGCCACTACTGAGTGGGGTTGGCGCCACCTCCAATGCTAATAGCGGACCAGTAAGTTTCTTTGGATATGCTTCAAACTCACTAAACCATTCCCCTTTTCTACGCTAGTGTGATAACTGCCGCTGCATGGGCCAACTGGCTAGGTGCGCCTCGGTCAATGAAAAACAGTGCGCCCCATGCGCAAAGGGTAAGAGAAAGTGCGAATGGATGAAGCGCACCCTCGCACAGCTGCGCGCAACTCCTAGAGGCAGGAAAGCGGCTACTGGGTGCTCTGGTGTGTCTTTTTTTTTTTCTCATCCTCCTTCCATGCTGCGCTAACTATTCCAAAGGCGCATCGCAAATTGGCAAGGGCATTGAAAGCGATGTGGGGCTCATCAGCCCCTCGAAAGAGCACACATCCAAGCACCACAAAGTCGAAAACGCGCCCCCTCCACCGTCGCAAGTGTGCCCAAGGCCGCGCCGCCTTACCGTTCGCCAGGCAAGTGTGCACACACAATCCTCGCGCCAAACCAGATCGGGAAACACCTCGGGGGATGCGGTTTATCAAGGTCAAGATGTTGAGGTGCTCGACTTAGCGCAATGCCACTCGGTGGTTGCAGTCTTGGGCGCCACGCACGATCGCCTTCAAGAAGATGTCCAAAGGTCACTCGTCGAGTTAGAGGTCGCTAAGAGCCGGTTGCGCAGCGGGGAGCAAGCGGAGGCGGACGCAAAGGCGAAACTGGGTGCGGCCACGGAGTGCCTGGAGTTCCTGGAGTCCATTGAATAGCTGCACAATTGTATAAGTTTTAGATAGTGTGTTAATCAATCTCTTTGTTGCACCTGTGATACGCATGGTGCGCTCTGAAGCAGTGAAGTGCGCGCATGCGCGCGCACTTCCATGGTGCCATAAAATGAAATTTGTAAGCCCAAATAATATGTGTGAGAGAAAAGAGATAATATAAGCAATGTTCGAGCAAGAAATGTCAAGCGCACAAAAAACGCGCACCACGCAAAGATGTGCAAATGCAAAGGGGTGCAGAAAAATTGTCCAACCATCACTTTCCTCCTCCCAACTGAGATATTGACCATGTCCATCGATAAAAGAGTAAGAGATAAAATGAAGTGCACGCGATATCACAAAGTTTAAAAAAAATGGGAAAGGCTCAGTAGATCATCATGGCTGGTAAAACCCATGGGTTGCGCAATCACAGAACGTGTCCAGATGCCACTTCGCGAATAGGAAAAGGTAACGTAAAAAAAATGAAAGAAAGCAAAGTGTACGTATAAAATGGTGAAGTATCCATAGCGGTGTGCGCAGAGCACTAGTTGTGCGCCTCATTGGCGCTTTCTTCTTCCTCAGTGCTATCTCCTTGCGCTTCTTTTTTGTCAACTGCTTCTTTGTCTTCCGTGTCCACTACTATGGACTCTTTCATCTCTCTCAACCGCGTTGTGGTGATATTGAGCGCTATGTCAGGAAGCGCAATGGACTTGCGCGCGTGGTATGGCAGTAGGCGGAATGTGGCTACTGGCCTGTCAAATACCATCCCATTGAGCTCGCAAACGATGTATGTGCCGCCCTGATTGCGTGACACTATAACTAGAGGACCGAGATAACGCGCGCGCATTTTGCGGTTAAGGCTCTTTTCGATTGCTGTGTTGCGCATAAGGGCTAAATCGCCGCGCTGGAAGTCGAAACTGCAGATGGTTTTTGAGTGCACTTTCTTGAAACGGAGCACCACTTTGTGCCTCTCTGCATAGACGTGGGAATGGATGCATGCTAAGTCTTCTGGACACTTTTGTAATGCGTGCGCACTGATAGGTCCACTACACGCTTTAAGGTCTGGAGAACAGTTTCACTCGTATTGAGATATTACGACAGACATTCCGAATCACTACGAATGCCACGAAATCAATGTCGAATCTATTTCAAACAATTTCGAACACTTTCACGACACTTCGAACGATTTTGAACAACTTTGCAACACTTCGAGCGATTTCGCAGAATTTCGAACAACATCGGCCACCATATAGCTGTGTTAAAATACTTTTGATACATGCTGCACATCCGGAACAAACTATTCCGTCGCATATCAAGCACTACCGGACATGAGGAGAGACAACAAGAGATTTAGGATGCGATAATAGCGTTTTTTATGTTTCGATGATATATTACAGCAAAAGATAAGTACTCTTACCATATGGGGACACATATGTTTCAATTATTTATCATTTCTCATCTATTTTTGATCTACAAAGTCCTCATTGTATGATATATTGCCACATGTTTTACACATGTTTTACTTTCCTTTTCAGTACTATCTCTTCAAAAATGTATATAAACTTGTACTAGTTACTTAGAACAGCAGGGAACCAGTTGCCCTCTCCACTATAGTCAGATTTAAGACCAGTTCTCTTGAGTCTTACCTCGCGTCGTATCACTAAGTTCTGTGAAATATTGCGAACTTCCTCGAACTTTCGTATTCGTTCTCAACTTGTCATCGCCTATTGTCACTAAAAAACCAGCTTGTAACGGCTATATTCGTTTGTCAAAACATATATCAACGCCAGTCAAATACCTTCAAACCCCCTCGAACTCACCCGAACAACTTCGAACACATTCGAACTTATTTCGAATTACTTCGCACATCTACGAACCAATTTCAAACATTTTCAAACATCTTCGTACGCTTTCAAAAGGCTATTCATCACATCCTTACCATTTCGCATCACTAAAAACAACGTTTTGGTATTAGCAGTGATATTTAGTACCACCTCGCACCCTTCCTCTAGCCCGAGTTATACTATAAAAGGCTTTTAACAGGTTTTTTCTAGGTTTCCAGGTTGAGTATTATCAGCGCGCCGCGCGATCAAGTCTGTCGTGGAGAGTATAGAATCTGGGGGTGGGTTAAGGTATGTCGCTTCAATGATATCGAGAGGGATTAGAGGCTGCACACCTGTACCAATGAAGTATAGCAAAACACCGAGGCGCTTCCGAACTGTGATGCGCTCCGCCCAAAAGACTGAGTACAGTGCACTGAACCACTTTGATTCTACTCCATCTGCTGCTTTGATAAGTGCTTGATGCACGTCAAAATGTGCGCACTCAACAATTCCATTAGCATGCGAATTATAGCCAGATATGCAGATGTGATTGATATGGTAGCACTTACTGAGATAGGCTAGTGCTTTGATGAATGGCTTGCCGTTATCAGTGACTATCTTGCACAATGCACCCCATCTGCAGATGAGGTCTTGGAACATCCAATCGCCAAGTGCGCTCGCATTTTCTTTAGGGAGCCCACAGAATTCTGGCCAAGTCGCAAGTGAGCAACACCCTTGGACGATATAGCACCGCCCTGCTGATACTGGTAAGTGCATCATATCAATATAAACTTTACTGAAGAGAGGTGCAGGCATTGCGACGACTGGCGGTATTAGGACCTTCTGTGTTTGCTGGATCTGGCAAATATGACAAGTGCGCATGAACCAAATGATGTCGTCCATAACGTGCGGCCACCAAAAGCGCTCGAGCAATGCAGAGCGTGTCACGTAAAAGTGCTTGTGTCCAATGTTGTCATGGATGGCGCGCAATATTGGTAAGCGTCTAGACTGCCAAATAACAAGCTGGTGAGCACCATGCACATTGCGCTTCCATAGGCGTGTCTTGTCTTTGAAAAATGCGCTCGTGTAGCGCACGAGCATGCTGTACTCAGAATCTGTGAAGTTGCTAGGGCGCGTTAGGGTATCCATCCAAATCCACACCAAATCTAACTTCTCATCCTCTGCATCTGCTCTTGCACTCCTTGGAACTTGGCTATAGTCATCGTCGTAAATAAGCGCACTATTGCGTGCATTTTGTGCATTTTTGTTTGGCTCTGGCTGCATCAGCGCAAGTGCTTGCACATCCAAAGACTGTGAAATGGGATGTATTGCATGCATAAAGCCATGTAGCGCATCAATCCAGTCCTCAAACTCTTCATCCTCTTCTCCCTCTAAGTCCTCTGGCTGCTTCGGCCGACGCAAAAGCCCATCTGGACCATGCACCGCTCCCCTAACATGCACGAGTGTAAAGTGGAATGTAAGGATTGATACAATCCACTGGTTAATGATAGCGGATGGTTGGATATCAGAGTTTTGTAGCATGCCCTTGATATAGCACGCGTCAGTCTCCACAATTAAGTTGCGCACACCTATAATATAAAGGCGCAAATTGCGCAGCGCATGGTAAAGCCCATAGATCTCTAGCTTCAGTTGTGAAAAGTGCGCTTCTCTGTCGTTGAGCGTAATCGAGCCGAACTGGTTGTAAATGCGCATTTTTGCATCTGTGCTCTTTTGCTGGCAAAGGTAAAAGCCGACCACTATCTGGGAAGAGTCGACCGCAAGGATAACAGGGAGTTCTGAGGAATAATCGATCGGTTGTAGTGCAGGACACTCTAGCACTGCTTGCTTGATGTCATTTTGCGCCGCTATCTGCTCTGGGCCCCATTCAAATGGAGCATCCTTGCGCGTAAGCCTTGTGAGCGCGTTAACGCGGTGCGCATAATTGCGGATATAAATGCGCATTAAACCGACTGTTCCCAAGAATGCGCGCACTTCTGACAGCGTGTGGCATGCGCCCCAATTGCAGATAACGTCTACCTTGCCGTGTTCGGGTTTTCTACCTTCTGGGGTGCAATAATTGCCAAGAATGACAAAGTTTTCAGTGCACAATGTGGATTTTGTCCCAGAGAAAGTGCCGCCACTATATTTCATGCACTGCACAATGTGGTTCACATTCTGAAAGTGCTCCCACACAAAGCGCCTTATGCCAGGGTTCGCAGTGAGTGCTTCGCATGAGCCATCCGGTAAAATGTAGCGCTTCGAAGGCCCCTTGACTGGAACATCGTCAATATAGGGAACGGTGTAATCTGGTATCTCTGGCTGCAGAATATAGCACACATCATCGTGGAAGATTGGTACTGAGTTTGTCCAACCCATTGGCAATGTAACGAGGCACACTGCGCCATATGGCATCTGGAATGTTGTAAGGTTGCACGACAATTCTTTGATTAAGCACTCATCGTATCCCACATATAGATCAAGGACGGCGCCGCATGCACGCCCCGCAAATTGCTCTGCAAGGTGCTCAGATGTAGGGGTGATGCCAGAGTGTTTAATGGTAATGCGATTAAGCGGTTCGAGGCTATGTACGATGTGCAGTGCTTTTTCATCTTTCTTGAGTGTGCAGAACCAGCGCGATCTATATGCCGAATTTGAGTGCTCATAAACACCTGAGTCTATCTTCTTCCGAATAATAGCGCAAACTTCGTCATATATGCCTGGTGGAATGGGGATGTTGCGCTCTATCCAAGGAGTGTGCGGAATAACTGGGATTTCTACTGGGGGAAAGAACGCGGTCTTGAAGCTACCGCACTCCTCGTCGCTCCATGCAAAGGCTTCATTCTGCAAAGACATCAAGTGGTGTAAAACCTTCATCTCCTCTGGTAATAGGAAATCGGTGTGGCGCTCCTGGAGCACTTGCATGCGCTCTTCAGTATAGCGCCCGGTCGGGGTAAATGGTGGTGGATTTGGTAAAAGCACAGGAAGCGCCACTAGCGGATTGCCTATAATGTTGCACTCGATGTGGAATTAATTTGGGACGGGCGCAATAACTGGCTTGACTTTTCTAGCAACCGGTTTATACTTCTTCTTGGTCACTATGCCCTTTTGCGGTGTGCGCACCGCTAAATCGATAAAAGTTGCACACGCATGTGCGCTTTTCGGAAACGCGGCAGGAATAAGCGCCACAGGGTCGATCGAATTTAAGAGCGCCTGTGCATGACTGTTGGTACACTGGGATAGGTAGAGTTGAGAGATAACAGAGGTGGAAGGAATGGAAGCGGAAAATGGAATAAGTGCAAACGCGGAAACGTCACAAGATTGGGTATCAGAGTCAAATGTTATGATAGTGGTGGCTTCTCCTTGGTCTGAGATCAATTCCTCGAAGCCTGGCAAAAATGTCTTTGCGGGTTATGCTGAATAGCAAAGTGCGGTGTTGCTGGAGCTGGTAAGAAGTGGTGCGGCTTCCCCCTAGGCTTTGTTGGAATGGTGGAGATGGCGCCGGTGTTCGGATCACGGATTGTAATTGTTTGCGCTTCGTCCGCAAAGTTGCGCACGATGGAGCGTGTTAACACGTCGAAGGGGCGCTTTAACAGAATATCGTAAGCAGGTGAACGGATAACGTGAACTTGCACATAGACAATGATATCCCCAATGCATGCAGAAATGTTGCACGCAAGCCCAAGCGACTCATCTACCTCTCCATTGGCCGATTGCATGTATAAACGAATGCGCGGGTTGTACTGAAGCCCAAGACGATGGCAGACTGCTTCTGACATTGCGATAATTTGTGAACCCGGATCTAAGATAGCTTCAAAGTACTCTTGGTTGTCGATCAATAAATCAATGGAGCGAAGCGCATGTGACTCTTTAGCAACCTTCAAAACATCGGGGTTTTCAATTTCGCCTGGCTGGAGATGGGTAAGGTACTGTTCAAATGGATCCTGCAAAACAATAGGAAGTGGCACTGCAATTGCCATGCTAACTGGAGGTGTTGCATTAAGCACTTTATTTCCCGCAAAAGGCACGCGCGCTTCGCAGTGCACAAATGGCATAACACTCGCAAGGTTTGTAGCTAAGACTTCCGCACCGGTAGCTGCAATGCGCTTTGGGGTGACTTGTTCTCTATGGCGCTGCCTGAGATCGGGCGAAAGGGATAGAAGCTCTTCATGCGAAACCATAATGGAAGGCGCCTTCATGGCACGCACATATATGTCGTCGACAATCTGCGGGTTCTGGATGGGAATGACAGTGCGGTATGATGGCTCTTTGCCTTTGGAAGAGTTAGCTGGTACGTCTGGTTTATCTGCTGCTGCATGCGCAAAACGCGCCTCAGGAATGTTGGAATAGGGATGTATGGGTGTCTCGTTGGGCGCATCAGTTGTGCTCGCAGCAGATTGCGAAGCTGGGGACTCAATACTGTCAGCGGGTGCCATGTCTGTGGTTGTAGAATGCGCACCCTCTTGATTGGATGTATTGTGCGGTGCGCGCCGCAGAATTTCAACGCCATCGAAGACTTGCCTCTTCCGAAGCGCCATCAACTCCCTCTCGAGCGCATCAATGTGCTCTTCCTTCGTTAGTTGCGCATTTGGTGCGCTTTGCATATAATCTGCTGCAGGAGCTGAAGTGGCAATGTACGTCGACTGTAAAGGTGCAGCTGGAGCTGGACGAGGCACTATATTGTAGATGAGCTGCGAATTGGTATTAGATAAAAGTCGACCCGTGGCAATCTGCCCTGGGTTGCGCTTATGCCATTCCTCAATGCGCTCGCCTAGGAAATTGCCTGGAATAGAACGCGGCATGAATGCGCCACCTGGGAGTACGATGCACCCTTCCACATTTTGCCTACACTTTCCTTCGCTAATAAGGCGCTCAATTGAAGCGCACTCAGGGATATAGTGCCCTGTCTGACTGCAACCATTGCACTTGTCGTTGTTCGAGTGAGGTGCACCATTTCCGCCATCTCTGCGCGATGTGCTCAATGCGGTAACTATCGTCTGTGTCATGCACTCAAATAAGACTGAAATGTCTTCTGCTTTGACTGCGGGTGCGCTAGGTTGTGGCTGGGAAATGGGTGCGCTGGGTGCTGAGTAGGGCGCATACATATCGGGGTTTTGCGCTGTGAGCCCAGTAAGTGGCTGGAAATAGCGCGCTGGGCCTTCAAAGATAAAGTCGATCACATCGCGTATTGCATCTAATGAGTATGGCACATTTGCAGGCTGATTTGGTACTGCAATCGCAAGGCGGCTCAAAATGCGCTCTAGCTGGTCTGGTTGAAACACCCTAACGAACATGCGGCTTTGGTTGTAGCACGCCAATATGCCTTGCACAACTAAGTATTCGCTAATGTTGAAAAATGCGCGATAATAGCGCGCAATTTCTTCTGCAGTTATGAGGCCAACGCGTGCGGTCTCACCAATAAGCTTGTCCAGGTCGCTAATACTCCATTTACTGCCATCCCTAGAGCCAGGATAAAGCTTTAGGACAGCGTCTTTGAATGCACCATAGTTGTGCATCGCGCTATACTCTGGTACCAGTTTCCAAGTGTCTGCAGTGTCGCTGTCCAAATAGCGCACTGTGTGGAACTTCTTATCGGTCTCGTCGGTGACATTACAATCGCGGAGGAGTTGCGCAAGCTCCTCAAAGTACTTCTGGAGTTCGCATGGTTTTGTGGGGTCGAAGCGCGGTGCATTTTGGTTAGATGCAGATGGCATGTGCATGGTAGCCATGGTAGGTGGAATAAGGTGTGTAGAGTTAAGATCTGGTAAAAGCGCAGCAAAATTCGAAGGTGGGGAAAAATGTGGTGATGCGGACGGAGTTAGGGTAGGTAGGGATGATTCAGGTGAAGGTGGAGGTAAAGACAGCGTGGACGAGTGATGCGTGTTGTTTAGGAAGAGTGATTCAAATACTGGTATTTCCCCAAGCTGGAGCGCAGTTGCTAGCAGCTCGGAATGGAGAGTGCGAAGGTGGTTAATGTTGAAGCGAAGGGCGAGCCGATGGAGGTCTAAAATATGGTCTGATAAACAGAAACCCCTCGCGGTGGGCTCCAGAAAATGATGAGTTCAGTTGGTACTCAGTGCAGAGTCTCAACAGAAGGGGTGAACACTTAACCTACAACTGCAGGCGTGCTCGGGGTGAGGGGGGAGTTTGCTTAGAGGGCCTCGGATCGTCCTTCAGGGCGTGGAGACTATAGAGAGGCTGGTACAGCGATTTTCAATGTGCGCACTAGTAGTGTACGCGAAAGGGAAGATATGTGCAGTGGCAGAAAAGTGCACAATGCAAAGAGGCAAAAATGTGCAGTGCGGAAAAACGCGCAATGAGAGCGCAAAAGTGCGCAACGATGAGGATGATGAAGGCGGGAGGTGTAACAGGACAAAGACGATACTGGGATGTACTGTGAAGGTGGTGCACAGGTTGGGGGTGCAAACAGAGTGAAAGCGCAAGGAGCGGAAAAAGGTGCAAACGGTGCGCAAAACGCGGCTATGCAAATAAGTGCGCAAATGGTGTGCAAACGCGGCTATACAAAGGGCACACTACGATAGTGCACAGACAAGGATGAAGAATGCAATGCAAGGGACAAAACGCAACAATACGATGAGGGGACGCAAACGATAATGCAAACATGGCTATATGAAGGGCGCACTACGAAGGCGCATGGACTGGACGCTGGTGCACAGACTATGTGCGACGCTGACTGAGCTATGAACTATGAGGGGGGGGGGAAAGATCCTCTGGATTCTCTATCTGTCCGCTACTATGTACAAATGGCTTATGTGATAAAATGGTGAAATAAAGTATAAAAATAGGAAGCGCCATGCACTACCCACAAGCACGTCCATTCGCCCACCTAAACCTGACCGCACTATGCCACTGCCTCAGCCAATAAGATTTGCGCACCTATAGCTCAATATCCAACTGTTCCAGTGCGATGCGCTATTATTGGTGCACGCTAAGCCTCGTGCGGCCTTCCCAATTAATCTGCTTCGGTGTTATGTGTCGCGTGCTGCGCCTTAGTAATAATGATGTGATTGACCTGTGCCGGTTACCAGACAAGGCGATGCCGATTGGAAATGCGGAAGAACAATAAGGAGATGCTGTGCGAGGCCAAATACTGCCAAAGTGCCAGGGTTACACAAAAGCGCCCAAGTGCACACAGTCCAATGCCAAAATGCACCAGTAAGATGGAAGCCGCGATGCGCAGCACGTTTGAAGTGGTGAATTGTTGTGTGATGGTAAGAATAGTGCAGTGAGTGTGCAGCAAGGAATGTGAGTTGCGAGTAAAGCATAAAAGGAGCGCATAAAGGCGCATCGAGCGCGCAATAACAGAAAACGGCAGGTAAGGAGTGTGGGGGGGGGTGCACAGAGGTGGCTTGAAGCGCAACGAGGTGCATTTAGGGTGCACAATGATTGGCGGCTATGGGGAACCAAAAGCGCAGTAGAAATGCAAAAGGCACACAAAGGCGCACCTAAATGGTCAAAGGTGCGCAAAAGCACACGGAAGCACGCAAAGGCGCACAAAGGCGCACTAAGGCGTGCAAAAGCGCGCTGCGCAAAGTGTGCGGAAGCCATCTAGAAGGTGCACACAATTGCAAAAAATGCCATAGTATGCACGCAGGGCGATAGGGAGCTGTATCATCGGTAGTTGACAAACATACATAGGTACTGCTCCAACTCCTGGCTCATTCTCTCTGTCTGCCAATCAGTTTGTGGTTGATCTGCCATAGATAATTTGGTTTGAATTTACAATATATTGTTTAACTCTCACATAAATGTGGAAGCAAATTGTGGTCCACAATTGGAGATAACAGTATCAGATAATCCATGTAACTGCCATACCTGATTTATGTAGATAGAGGCATGCCAAGCCTAATGATGAGGTTTCTGCAGTAGTAGGAATAATGTGGACCTCCTTTGTGAAGTGGTCACATACTATGAATATTGCCTCGTATCCCTGAGCTTCAGGTAATTTGGTGATAAAGTCCACAGATCCATATATCTCACGATGGCACTTTAGGTATAGGGTTCAGCATTAATTTCCCTGTGGGTTTTTCTGAAAATTTCTCTCCCCTCATGCACATATCACATCCATCCACATACCTCAACACATATTTTAAAATTCCAGGCCACCAATAATTTCTCATTACCAACTCCAACATCTTCCACCTTCCTGGATGTCCAGCAGTTGGTGTATTATGATGTAACTGAATGATCTCCCTTCACCCTTTGCAAATCCTGATCCTTTGGTACATATACTTTTCCTCAAAATATCACCAACCCTTGCTCCTCAACCCATTCATCTCCTTTAATATTACTTTTCTTCTCTCCCTTCAGAGGTTTCACAGCTTCCACTACTTCATCATCCATCTCTGAACATTGTCTAATTTTATGGTGCAGTGCACTTAGTCACCACTACTTTTGTACAGTGGCGGAATGGATGGTGGTCAAAAAATAATAATTTGACACCCTCTTAACTAACAGTAATGGCAATCCCAGAGGTCTATTTTACACTGAAGGTGCACAGAGTGGTCCAATAAGACTCCACGGGCTGTTCACCTGAATTGCAGGTCATGAGCTTCCAAAAAGGGTAAATTCATGTGATGAATATTGTGTCATCTATACTATCTATATATAGTAATGCAGTGGAATCTGGGTGTGGAACAAATAATAACTCTGTCAATTTTGCTCCAATTGACAATCACTCTAGCCAATCAATTCTCCTCATCAAGCTGAGCATTGTGGCAAGACAAATAAGAAAAAGGACAAATTGGCATGATGTAATAAACCTTGTACAAAAGTAGTGGTGACTAAGTGCACTGCACCATAGACAACATTTCCATTTCCAAGCTATCTATTAATAGATGCCCTTGATGCATAATGCAAATATGAAAGTATTTAGGTTTGAGTAAGGTAACATTTGTATTGTCCTCCTCCACCCCTCTTTTGTGATCTGTAGGTTGATAATACTCGACCTGGAAACCAAACAAAAACCTGCTAAAAAGGTCTAAGAAGTGTTACACAGGCTAGAGGAAGGGTGTGAGGTGGTACTAAATATCACCGCTGTTACCCAATGGTTGTAGCGAGAGGTATGAAATAGTGAGATGTGTTGCGAATAGTTTTAAGAGCATATGAAGGTTTTTGAAGGGCTACAAAGAGGTTCAAAGATGTTCAAAGAAGGTTCGAGAATGTTTGAGGAGCTTGGAGAGAATGGAAGTGGTTTTGAGAGATATTGAGAAATGGATATAGCAAATTGGAAGAGTTTTCAAGGGACGATAGGTGATAGATGATTGGTCGAGAGGCTAGTACAAGAATTTGAAGAAGTCCACAATAATTTGCAGAACTTAGAAATATGATGCAAGGCTTGCACTCAAGAGGATGGCTCTTAAATCAGATGATAAATAGGAGAAGGCAACTACTTCTCTGTTGTTCTAAGTAACTAGAGTAACTAGTACAAGTCTATATACATTTTGAAGAGATGGTACTTAACAAGACAATACAACATGTGGAAAACATGAGGCAATATGCACAGCAATAAAGAACTTTGCAAATTATAAAACAAATGAGAAATGATAATAAATAAAATGTACAGAGTCACAGTATAGCAAGAGTACTTGTCCTATTGTTTCAATATATCATTGAAACACCAAAGATGCCACAATTGAGTCCTAAAAGTCCTTTGTCGTATCTCCTCATGTCCGGTAGTGGTCGATATGCAATGCACTAGCTCATGCTGGGTGTGCTGTGTGTATTGGAAGGGTGTTGAGATAACCATATGGTGGCCGATGTTGTTTGAAGTGTTGCAAAGTCATTTGAAGTTGTTTGAAGTCATTTGAAGTAGTTCAAAATAGTTCAAAATTGATTTCATGAAGTTTATAGGGTTGGGATTGTGAGTCATAATGTGTTGATATGTTTGGAAATTTCCCTAGACCTTAGAGCACAAAGTGGACCTATCATCCTCCCCCTTGCTGAAATCCTGACTGTGCCAGTCAGCTGATTGGAGTCACATGCAAAATGCATGATCATGTTGAAAATGTCAACCAAATTTGAAATACCTCTCATTCTATAATCTCGCACTCCCATTGTCGATTGCAATGTTGCTTCTTACTACTCTTCAACAGGACCTTCTCGACTACATGAAGGCAATGCCTGAGCCTCATATCACAGAGGAAGTCGACTTTGAAGTTTGGGGAAAAGGATTTTGTGAGCACATGGTGAGTTTCATGGTTCATACTTTGCTTTTAGTGTTCTATATGGGTGTTTCCTAGGTGGAATATGACAAACAACTTGGTGGAGGAATGTGACCCAACCATACAAAAGGTCATTGACAAAGTATTCAAGCTATTCAAACCAATGGCTTGTCAAGAATGGCTTTTGTGGGGTAGGGAGTTGCTGTTCATAGATTTAGCTAAAGAGGTCAAATGGGAAGAAAGGGAGAAGGACACAAGGCAAGTTTTGGTGGAGGAGGAGGCTAAATGAAAAGCAGAGGAGGCTGAAAAAAGGGCGTGCCTCAAGGCTCGAAAGATTGCCCTGGAACAAGCTTTAAATGCTGCTCTTGCCAAGTTTTGTATGAAAACAATTTCAAAGGAGGATTTGCAGAGGTGGAATGCAGAACTTGAGGCTGAATTGAAGGCCATTGAGAGGGCAGAGGCTGGAGAGGATGACAAAGAGGAGGGGGATGGCGATGATTTTGAAGGATTGCCCACAATCAGGATAGGGAAGTGGAAGGCAGTGGAGGTCGACGATGAAGAGGATGAGTTTGAGCAGGATACAGTAGCAGCAAAGCGGGCAAAGTTCATGACAAGCGGACTTCTCGAGTTTGAGGGCCCAGTGAGTTGTTTATTTCATTTTGAAGGTTTTTCAAAGTTTCAAAATTTTGTAGTGCAACCGATGTGCTGGCTTCAAGTCCCAGCCATGATGTCTCATCAAGGAGGGGCAACAAAGTGCATGAAGTGCACCCAGGAGGCACAGGGGTGTCATTGGCAGGGACTTTTGAGGAAGGGGATTCAAAATGGAGAAGCAGCAAAGGTTGGGGTGGCAAAGGGTGGATGTTTGAGATGGGCTATGCACCTAAAGCCAGGTATGAACTTTTTCAAATCGTTTTTGTGATGCATGGTAATTTATTTGTGCAACTTTTTATAGTACCTCAAATTTGTCTTATTGGTTCTGTCAAGGATGTCACACTGGTTGCAGGGCCTTCAAAGTTATCACCATCGAAATCAAAGGATAAAAGGTGATTGTTGAAGGGAAAAGCGAAGGAGGTTCAGGTTGTTGAGAGGGTTGAAGGGGGTGAGGATGAATGGGCAGTGCATTGTGGGTTGATTGCGGCAAAGCTGACACAGAAAAAAGTGAAGATAGAGATATTGGGTAGGGAGATGGAGTTGTTAGAACAGATGCTAGAGGAGTAGAACCCCCCCTTTTTTCTTTTGTTTTCTTTGTTTGAAATTTCAAATTTGTAATTGTCTTTTGAAAGTAAGGTGAAGAGAAAATAAAGATATAAAGAACCAAAAATGAAATCTAGGGAACGGTTCAGTAGATCATCATGGGTGAAAACCCTTTGGAGTTTGCACAACCATGCTATAATGCAATATCGTGACTTGTATCATACACTAAAAGGAATTGAAGTCTTTTGTAAGTAATCACAAACAAAGAAAAAAAGAATAATCATTTATTTTTGAGGTCCAGCAGATCTTTGGAAATATCTTTGTTGAGGTTCGAAATTGTTCGAAGGTGTTCGAGACATTCAGAGTCAATATCGAGAAAGTTTGGTGGAAGGGGAATAGCTTTTCAGGCTAGATATGGTAACAGTCAAAAGGCAGCAACAGGTCGATGTAGTACTGATTTGTCGAGTTCACAGAGGATATAAGCTCCTCCATGGTTCCATTCAATAACAATGAGAGGGCCCATGTATCATGGTTTCATCTTGTGATTAAGGGATTTCTTGATTTGTGTGTTTCAAAGTAGCACTAAATCTCCTTTCGCAAAGTTGTAGTCACACATTGTTTGTTTGTGAATGAGTTCAAAGCATTTCACAGCTTTGAGTCGAGAGGCATAAACCTTCAAATATAAAACTTTGAGGTCATTTGATTGTTTTTGTAATGCTATGGCTCGTTGAGCTATGAGATTGGTTGTCGATAAGATAGAATCAGGAGGTGGTTGCAAGTATGTCACTTTGGAGATATCAAGTGGGATTAGAGGATGTGATCCTGTAACTGCAAAGTAAGGAGAGCAACCCATGCATTTACAAACTGTGACACATTATGCCCAAAATACTGAATGTGCTCCTGCTGACCATTTTCCTTGCTCGCTATCAATGGCTTTAAATAATGATTGTCGAACATTGAAGTGGGCTTGTCTGATGAGTCCATTGGCACATGAATTATAACTGCTAATCCAAATGTGGTTGATATGATATCATTTCATGAGATATTCAATGGCTGCGATAAATGCAGAGCCATTGTCGGTTATGATTTTGCATAGTGAGCCCCATCAACAAATAATGTCTTTGAAGATACAGTTGCCAAGGGACATGGGATTATTTTTATCTTGTGTCCGATATTGTCGTGAGCTGTGCGAATAATTTTGAGACAACGTTCTGGAATTGTGATGATCTTGTGAGCTTCGTGGGAGTCCTTCCTCCATAGTTTGCCTGAGTCTAAAAAGAATTCAGTACAATATTAAAAAATTATTTCGGAGACTGGATCGACTGTCTTTACAGATTCGTACATTAAATCAATCCCATTACAACTCGTCCCTTTCCTTAACATCAAATTTCAACCCTCTCCCTCTCTTCAGATCTCAGTATGGGGGAGGACTTTACCTATAATGATGTCCCACGAATGAATAATGCAAAAAAGGACAACAAAAGATTACTTTGTGTTTAAAAATGGTTACATGATCTGAGGTAGACGACACTCATAACCCGCCAACGTCACGTGGTGTTACTTTTTCGTGACGGCGTGTCCATATGAGGGCAAATTCTACTTGAAAAATCGTTAGAAAATTGCCCACGCAAGATGAGCCAAATCGGCTCCTACAATCGACGTGAATATGAGAAGAAATGACACAGGTACAACTGTTTGACACGAGAGCAAGAATCGACTGACGAGTTTCAATTTTAAGTTATTGGACTCATGTTTCAAGATGGGTCAGTCTCGGGGCGAGGTGCTCGACGTGAATTCGAAGTTACGTTACTGTTAAGATACATTAGCTTTCTCAATTTCATCCATTATAGTGTTCGGTAGTACTCTATGACCTCGATATCTTCTTGCTGCCCAGGCTGCCTGGCTACCAGTAAGGCCCCGAGAATATGCATCCATGAACCGAAGGGACCTGTTAGCAAAACGACGGATGGATGTGAGGGGAATGGATTCCATGGCAGCCAAAGCATTCTTCAACGTCTTCTCGAGAAGATTTGGGGTTGAGACGATAGACTCGCTTGGCATAGCCCCAGCACTGCTCGATTGGGTTGAGCTCGCAATGAAATTTTGGAAGGAAGATGACCTGGAAATCGCGCTTTTCGCAGGCTATTTCAAGTATAGATTTGACATTGGTGAAATCCGGCTGGTTGAACAAGATACGACGGCAACAGCAGTCTACAGCGGACGTGGCGCATTTGAATCCTTCACATTCATAGCGCTTCTTCCGAACATCAGTGAAGCCACGCTCCTCTAGAATAGTCACCATGCCTTTAAATACCCCTGCACGAGGATGACCCTCAGGAAAATACAACGGTTGTGGTGTTCCCACTGCAAAGATGGCGTCGTTCATTTGTATCTTGATTTTCTCGATTGAGCCATCAGGTTTGTAAACTGGCTTTCCATCCTCGGCACGCTTGGTGACTTCGATAAGCCAGTTTTTTCCTGCTCGTGGAGTGTTCTTCGGCATGTGACGGGCTGATGGACTGCCTTCTGCGCGCTTCTTGTGTGTGGTGGCATTGTCGTAGACGAAGACGTGCTCAAAGTCAGAAGGAAATTTATTGGTAAGAATATCCATAGCATCGTGTACCTGCGCCTCGATGTCTTCATTTGTAAAGTAGCCGTCCCGATTTTTTCCAGGTCTCATGATGCGACGTGCACTCCGCTTTCCGTCGAATGACTGAAGCCATCCAAAATCTGCAGAAACAAAGTCCGCAATCATTAAAGAGTGACCATCCCCTTTCTGATACGGTTTTGCTGGTGCATCCTTGTGATACCAAGTTTTCCGGTGGCGGTCATGAGCATAGAAGATACTCTCATCGTGGTACCAGATGATAACTCGTTTGCCCTCTTCCCGAGAACCTATTGGAACACTATCATTTGAATACTCCTGCATACGAGCTCTCAGGGCCTCGATTTTCGGGAGGTAATTTTTCTCGTGATCCCAAACAACATCTGACCGTTCGTGGCCATCTGAATACTGCCCTTTCAAGGCCACTTTCCACCGGTATCCTAAGGCATGCAAATAACATTGAGCTGTCCGGACTGATATGCTCTTCGTGATCCCATGTTTGTCTTTCACCTCAGGCTGGGCAAGGAACGCAACAAGCTTTTCAGCTGTAATCTCCTTTCCTAGTTCCTGAAGGTATAGGCCAATATCTTGGGCCAGATCCTCGTTGACAAGCATTGATTCATTCCAATCTCCATATGGGTTTACTGGAAGGACTGTGCGGTCTTCGATAAACTGCCAAACAAGTCTCCGGAGGACCCTAGCACAGTACCTCCCACGTAGCAATGTAAGTGCAGCTTGTAGTGATGAAGCGGCCCAATGACTGTAGGTCACAGACCTGGTGTCTGTGTAGAGGGAGAGGAGAGTCTGCATCCCTTCCAATCGGGCTTGGGTAAATGGATCCAAATCAGGATTTTTGTACCCTGGTCCCTTTTTCCGCTGTGGACGAAGTTCAGCCCTCAAATCAGCCAGTGTGAGTGTAGCTTGGACCATGGTTGGGGCCTCACGGAGCTTCCCATCACACTGTGCATCATTGCTGCATGCAGACGCATCATTTACATGTGCAGACGTGTCATTTACATGTATGAACGTGTCATTTATGCATGTAGATGCATCATTTATGTGTGTAGATGCATCCATTATGCATTCCAACCTGCCATTTTCAGAGCTCGCCACATTGGGAACACCCCCATCACCTTCAATGTCACTGTCATGATTATCTTCGTCATCAACAGGTCCATCATTACCCAATGCTGGGTGCTCACTTGGCATCCCAAAATGGGAGGTAAGACCGATTCATTGTCACCAGCAACTTTGGTTACTGCGGTCCTCCTGACAGGCTGTGTGACTGGGAATTGGGTGACAGAATGGGCAGATGGATCCGTTGGGATCTTGGGGGCTGATGTCTGATAAAAAAATCCCATAAAATGATGTGTTCCAGCAGATGCCGATGTGTCATCCTTCTGAGCCAGTGGGGATTCAAAGACATCAATAGATCCATTTTGGGATGAGATAAGATCTATTGACATCTCTGATGATGGCATGGAGAGTCTCTCAGAAGACAGTAATATAGATTCCTGTCTTTTATTAGTGCCTGTCGAGTCAAAAAAGTACACAACACACATTCTCATTCCCATTCCATTGTTTCTTTTTCTTTCGTGGAGAAAGCTTCTCCCACACTCTCTGGGCACCTTTCTTTGCACCACCCAGAAGGTTCTCTGTGCATTGAAGGATGCGCTTGCATTTTTGTGGCATGTAATGGTGCGTATGTGCCGGATATGGATGTGTCGCAAGCACCATTTTTGGAACTACATGTTTTACAGACAACTTTGCCCCAAAGTTACTATCTCAGGCATTTTTAGCATAAATTTAGCAAGATTTGTAGGAGCCATTTCAACCATATATACTGTGTAGAATATTTCAGACATTTTCTTAAACAATTTCACCATATTAGGACATTGTCACACTAGTCATGTGATGTTGGCGGGTTATGAGTGTCGTCTACCTTACGAGGACGAGCTTATGACCCATGCCAGCTCGCGTATATGTAACACAATGCTTAATCCCACTACAGTCACTCAACTCTAACTTGTTATCAAACTAACAAACACATTATTGATGTATTGACTTCAATTACAAACTCATATTAATTTGTGACTGACTTTATTACAAACTTGTATTGACTTGGTATTAACTTGGTATTAACTTGTTATTGACATCATTACAAACTTTTACTGACTTTATTACAAACTTTTATTGACCTGTTATTGACATCATTACAAACTTGTATTGACTTGTTATATTGACCTCACTACAAACTTGTTATTGACATCATTACAAACTTGTATTGACTTGTTATTGACATTATTACAAACTTTTATTGACTTGTTATTGAATACACACCAAGGTTTAGTAACCTGCCCTAAAGTCTTTTCACAATATATTTTTCAACCATTTGATTCAATCCAAGTACAATCCAAATCTAATTCTAATTCTAATTCTAAATTCAAGTCTATCTTGATATCTATGTATACTAGTTTCCAATTCCTGTAAATAATCTTTCAAGTTACTCACCTTTGCTAAACAACTCCATTCAACACTTCCTTGTATATCACATTGGCAGTTCTGTTATTTCCAGTTTTCATTCAACAGCACCTTGATCCTTTCTCCAGATGTACACCTTGACAGTGCCACATATAGCTGCCCATGTGAGAACACTGGTGTCTGCAAGTCCAAGCCAACAAGGGATACTGATTGGCCTTGTGACTTGTTGATAGTCATGGCAAATGCCAAGCGAACTGGAAATTGATGTCGATGGAGTGGTAATGGCAAGGTCTCTGCTGAAGGCTCCAGTGTGATCCAAGGAATGAAAATGATATTTCCTGCAAACTATGCATCTCCACTGATGATCCTGCACTTCAATACACATGGTTTGGCTTCAAGGAGAATAAGTCGAGTTCCATTGCAAAGACCCATGGTGACATCCAGATTGCATAGAAGCATGAGAGGACAGCCTATCTTAAGTGCCAGCCTGGAGAGAGGAAGGCCACTTGCTTTGATAGAGTTTAAATACTCTGCAGGATATGGCTGGAAGTTGTTTAGCTCATGCTCTCTGAATGAGACTGTATCAGCACTGTTGAAGACATGCTCTGGTCCAGGAAATCTGGTAAGGAGAAGAGAGTTGATGACATCGACATTGTCATTTGTGCAGGAGAGAATGGTCCTATCCAGATAGTACTGATCTGGCTTGTTCCCCTGCTCTATGCCTGGATATGTAGAGTTGATAAGATGATCCATAGTATTTCCATAGCAGAGCATGTTCTGTGGAATCTGGATAGTGTCTGCAGCATCCACTGTTGTGCCTGCACCAATGTGCAAGAGCCAGGCAGCATGTGCAGTATTCTCTGGAGTTCTGTCAAGTTGCATATTCTCAGTCAAGTGATAGACAGTAATGCATTGCCAGAGAGTGCTTCTTTTGATAGATGAAGTTATGATCTGTTCTCTAGTGCCCTTAGGAATTACAGGTAGGGTCTGTCTAAAGTCACCTCCAAACAAAACAGTGATTCCACCAAATGGAACATTCTTCTTCTTAAGATCACGCAAAGTGTGGTCTACTGCATCTGTGGCATATTTGTGCTGCATAGGAACTTCATCCCAGATGATGATGGAAGTTTGATCAAGGACCTGGTGCAAATCTGAACCTCAAAGTATTCTGCAAGTAGAGGCCTCATCAATTTCGATTAAGATTTTGAACATGGAATGTGCTGTACTACCCCCTTCTAGAAGCAATGCAGTGATTCTGGATGATGCCACACAGAGAGCAATTTTTCCTTGAGCACGAACAGCAGCTGCGATGGTGTTGCAGACAAAGGTCTTTTCACAACCTCTAGCACTATGCAAGAACATGAGCTTTCCCTTGTTATTGTTCACAGAATCCATTGCAGCATCAAAAACCTGTCTCTGCCTGTGATTGAAAAGCTGGAGATTGTGAGCAACAGTAATGGTCAACTCTTCAACATTGTAATCCCTTTGTTCCTGCAAAAGCCTATTGGCAGGAACATCAATGTGCCAGTTTCCTTCAATGGCAGGCATCTCTGGATAATCAGAAGGTTGTTTGCCTGATCTGATAAGGATTTGACTGATGAGATGCAAGCCATACATGTACACTTGATCATCTGTAAAGTCTGTATCTGGATAGATTGAAAGAAGCTTGACTCTGAGGTCATCACAAATGTGATGTTTGAACTGGTTCCACAGGATGTCAGAAGATGTTGGATTGCAATGAAGAAGAATGGTGTCAAAGAGCAATCTGAGAGATGAACTGGGCTGCATCTGGGCTGCCTCTGTAAGACACTGGACCCATTCCTAGTCATCCTGCAAAAGACCCAATGCAACACAGGCCTGCTTGAATGTATTATGGATGACACCATTGACAGTGCGCAAGTGCTGGAATGATGTTGCCCCTGTGACAACAATAAGGAGCAGCCTGAGGTAGAACCTTTCCCCCTGAACAGGAGAAGCAAAGTACATTCTGTGAATAGCAGGGTCATGCTGCTTCCCTCAGTTGCACTGCTTCTTGGTTCCATTGTAGACTCATGCTTGAGGAAAGTTCTGGTAGGTGACAGTACATGCTGGTTCATATCTTCTGTTGGCTTCAAACCAAGCAGTGAGACATGTGGTCTTGGCAGCAGGCCTTTCCAAAACCTCATTGATATTGTCATCTGCATTGAAGTAGACAGTTTGCTGGTCCTCCAGATGGATAGGCAGACAATAAACATGAGGAGACTCTGCATGCATTCCAAATTCATTCATGTGCCAGCAGCTTTCCACAGATCCAATGTAACATGCATCCAGATACTCCTTGACCTCATCTCTGTCTTGGTTGAGAATCTCAATCATGGTTCTGTCATGGCCTTTGTATATGTACTTGTGGATGTACTTGACAGCCTCGACTGAAGAACAGATCTCAACATTGATGTGACAGTTGTATCTGACAAATGAACCAAATTGTTAACCAATAAACATGATGTCAGATAAATGTTCCTTACTTTGCAGCCAAATAAGGATTGTGTGGGATGACATGTCTGTTATCATAGACATAATTATGCTTCCTCACTGTTCTACCATTGTTGGGTCTGGCATAATCAGGATAATTGTTTGCAGTAAAGGAAGTTTGTTCTTTGAACTCCTTGGGATACCTCTTGCTGCACCTATTGTCAACCATGCATGAAGCCTTGGGATTGTCATGACTGCAAGGACCATGAAGCATGCAGGTAGTTATAGTGTGATAGAGCATTGGCTGTGTACAGGGTCAGGAATCTGAGCAGACACAATGGAATCAACATCATGGGCATCACTGATTTTTTCGGCTGGATCAAGAAATATAAGGAGGTGCATATGTGGAAGGCCTCTCTTTTGAAACTCGATGGTATGGATGTGTGCCACCACTTTACCCAAAACACCATCCTTGATATCCTTGAGCAACACTTTTTTTTTCTGTTCAAAAACACGTGCAACAATGTCTGGCCTGTCATAGGCTTTCTGCTTTTTCCCATGTGTGGTAAGACATGGATTGGGTGATTCCTCCTGCAACAAAGCTTCCTGGATTTCTGGCCACTGTGGATTGGCAGTCATGGTGAGAAAGAAATCTGGCTTGCCAAAAAAGTGACAAATGGCCATGGAATCCTGGAAAAGCTGATTTATATGCCTTTCACTGCCTATGTGGGTTGATGGAAGAATGATGCGAATCCAATGATCCTCTAGATTGATATTTTTATTCCAGTCACCCATGGCAGCATCCCTCAATCCAGCATACACATCTGCCCTAAGCTCCTTCTGGTGATGGTGGACCCAGTTCAACATATTCTGTTCAATAGATGCCCAAGCATCTACAACATACTGCTGCAAAAAACTTCCTCCTTACAACAATGGTGGCTGCTCTCCTGGCCTTGGGTGCAACTGATAAGCATGGTAGCATTTCTGACTAACATTGGGAACTCTTCTGGCTCCATCTGCACCTTGGTGTGCAGGTATATCTGGGTGCCATCCATTTTCACCGTGAGGGAAAAGCAAGACATAGTGCAGAGTTGAATAGAATGGATGCAACTGGCTGATATGCCCAAGCCCTCCTCCTCTCAGCCTGAGAACAATATCTCTGTGATTAGACCGTTCCTCAGAGCCATCACCTGGAATAATGGCTGCCACTTCATCATTGGCTGTAGGGAGATTGTAGCGATGTAAATCCTGGGTTCTATCTGATCACAGCCATATGGAGACATTGTCCTGCTCTTCTGGAGGCTTTTCCCTCATGATCTGGAATGCCTGCTTGAATAAAGGCACATAAGGATGGGTATCATTTAGCATGGCCTGCAGCTCTGTCATGATGACTGAGTTGAGATTATTATTTCGCCACTCATGAATATCAAGCTGTGCAATAGGATAATTAATATAGAGCTGTGCATAGGATGCAGGCTGTCCAGGAGGTGGCAGAAGTGCTCCAGAAAGATGATGAAGATCACCATGAATATGAAAGCTGTATACACCTGATGTACCTGTGACAGAATGGTCCACTTTGACACCCAAAGAAGTGAATGCAAATGCAGCATTGTATTGTCAGATGTTTGTTTTGAATTCTTTGGAAAGAGGACTTTTGCCACACAACAGATCCCGCAATGTGGCAGGAGCAGGTCGGAAAGATGGCAGATGAATTTGTCCCTGCAAGCAGCAACTTTCAAACTTTGGCACAGCTCTGGTAGACTTGGACAGCTTTTCACAGTCAAAATGCAAGGCATGGCAGTGTGGACACTCCACATTCATGGGTCCAAGTGAATGTCTGGGAATTGGCTCCTAATAAGGTGCATGACCAAGTGGTAATGGCCTTGCAGGTCGATGTGGAGGTAGAGGTACAGGCATAGGTGGAGGCAAAGGTGGCGACATTGAGGGATTCAAGAATGAAGCAGGCAGCAGTGGTGAAGGAGATTGCATGGGAGAAGGTGGCAATAATGGAACATGGAATATTGGGTCAGGCAGCAGTGGTGATGAAGATTGTGGAGGAGAAGATGGAAATTGTAGAGGAGACACCCTTCCAAACTCATCATAATACTCTGATGGCATAGGAGATGGTGAAAATTGCAAAGTAGTCACCCTTCCAAATTCATCATAATAATCTGATGGCAGGGGAGAAGATGGAAATTGCAAAGAAGACTGGCTTCCATCATCATCATCAGATTCCTCATTCTCCATTTCCCTCCTCAAAGCAATCTCATGATTCCTCTGTTCTTCATACTCAGCAGCCAACAATGCAGCCATTTCTCTATCCATCTGAATTTGTTCTGCTTGTGCATCCACTTGAGCACGATATTGATCAATCCAATCTCCAGACATATTGTTTGCTAATTGATCCAACCTCATCATTCATTGATGCAAGTTCCTGTCTGCAATGGATAGACATTGGAGCTCCTCAGCCTCATCCATCTGTGCCTGCTCATCTGCATGCTTTTTGTTTCTCCACATCTGATGCATCCTGAGAGCCCATTCCTGATCGCGCCTGTTACGTTCTTGCAATGCAGGCTCTATATTAATATGTCTGGGTGGATCATGATACTGTGGCTCAGCAGCCAAAGCAGCCTCTTTCTCCAATTCCTGTTCAGCTAGCTGCTGCAATTGTTGATTGGCTGCTTTGCCTTCAGCAGCTTGCCTGTTCCTTTCCTGTTCAGCTAGCTGCTGCAATTGTTGATTGGCTGCTTCGCCTTCAGCAGCTTGCCTGTTCCTTTCCTGTTCAGCCAGCTGCTGCAATTGCCAGGTATGCTGCCTAGCTGCTTCAGCTTCAGCAGCTTGTCTTTGTGCATGCTCTTCAGCTTCAGCAGCTTGCCTCTGCTGCTCTTGTTCAGCCAACTGCTGCAATTGCCAATTATGCCACCTAGCTTCTTCCACCTCAGCAGCTTGCCTCTGTTCAATCACCTGCTGCAATTGCAGATTATGCTGCCCACTTACTTCAGCCACTTGCTGTGATATCCTTTCTCTGACAGCAGTAGCCTCAGCAATTCTTCTTTCCTCAGCAATCTTCTGTAATAGCTCCTGCTGATGCTGATACTGCTTAGCTGTTTCTTGTTGCAATTCCTGAATATGTGCCTCATAATCTGCAGTTCTTTCCCTTAATGCAATATGTCCCCTATGTAGATTATTAAGTGCAGGGTCTGCTTGACCACCTGAAATATTATGCAATGGTCCCAGTCCCCTCCCTCTCCCTCTCCCTCTCCCCCTTCTTGTTTGTAACTGAGGTGCAGGTGGAACCACAGGAATAGGATTGGCCAAAGGTGCATTCCACCCTGCTGGAAGTTGAACCTGTGGTATAGTAGAAGCTATATTTGCTCCTACTCCATGGTTTGCCAAAACAGGTCCAGATGGAATCACAGGAGCCCCTCTCCTATGTAATACAGGAGCAGGAGGTACAACTGGCAATTCAAACTGCCTTGGAGCATCCCAATTAGCAGGCATCTGCACCTGTGGTATCTGAGCTGCCAATGCAGCTCCATAGTTCAGTGGAACAATTCCTTCAACAGGGGCAGTCACTCTGACTCTGCTTCTCCTCTCATCGGGATTGGTCATCTGCAACCTTTCCAAATGGTCTGCATCTCTAATTCTAGCCCTTTCCACTTCTGGTGTAGAAGGTCTACTTTGATTCCTGCAAATACTCTAATAAGCCATTATTATTGCAACATATGCCAACACCACTCACATATTCAGTAATGGTAAAGCCCAAGAATAATTTTGGTCAATAGCCAACAATGCAGCACAGCTGAAGTAAGGCCAGCAACAACTTTCTTTAACAGTCAGTTGTCACAACACTCACTGTAATCCAACTGTTTTCAAGTTTCAATAGCCAATTCCAACACTTTTGTAATAACAATCACAAATTTGCTATTTGATAATAGATAGCAATTGCAATAGTATCACTATTATAGCCCCAAATGTTGTGTGAAGAGAGGTACTCAACTGATTGTTGTGCACTCTCTCTCCACATGTAAGGAAAAGTCAGCTGTTTGGTCATGTTGTGCCCATTCCAAGCGAGGCGTGAAAGTAGGTGTCCACTATACTGAAATTTTATGCAAGCAAATCTGCCTTTTTGGTATTGACATGTTACTGACCTCATTATACATTTCTATTGACATGTTACTGACTTCATTAAATTTGTATTGACCTGTTACTGACTTTAGACTTTTTACTGACCTCGTTACAAATTTGTATTGACTTGTTACCAACCTCATTACAAATTTGTATTGTCATGTTACTGACTTCATTACAAATCACAAATTTGTATTGACTTGTTACTGACCTCACTACAAATTTGTATTGACATGTTACTGACCTCATTACAAATTTGTATTGACTTGTTACACTACAAATGTTACTGACTTCATTCCTTGTATTGACTTGTTACTGACCGGTACTATTACATATGGGATGACCACATTTCAAACCCAGCTATATGACCAATTTTTAGTCAGCTCTGACTAACGTGATCATTTCTGACAAATTTTGCACAGCTCTGACCAAGCCTGACAAATTTTAGATAATCCCATCATTCCATCATTCCCACAAAATGACTGTACCATATGTTATGCACATCGTCCCAATCAATCACCAATCTTAGCCAAAAAATCCCCCCACAAAAAATTCCCCCATTTAGCTGATGCCATCATGCCATCACTCCCACAAAACAACTGTAGCATATGTAATAGACGAGCTTATGACCCATGCCTTTGTCATGGCATTCACTTGCTTTACTCGCTCAGCCTGACACTGGCATGGGCCAGCTCATGTATACATAACACAATGCTCAATCCCACTACAGTTACTCAACTCTTCAGTTGCCTTTGGACCTTCAGCCCAAAGTCAATGTTTGGGGGTTCATGGTCACACAACTCTTTAGTTGACTTTTAGATACAGTAGTACACAACTCTTCAGTTGACTTGGGGGGGTTTGGTGTTTATCCCCATCCCCATCCCTATCTGTATCTCCATCCCCATCTCCCATATCCCCAGCTCCCCTATCCCCATCCCCATCTCCCTCTTCCCACTCTCCCCTTCCCCCTCCCCCCCTCATTGCTATCCCCACCTCCCCCTTCCCCCTCCCCATCCGCCTCTCACTCTCCCATGTCCCCCTCCCCCCTCTACACCCCCTCATACTCCTTCCCCACCCCTCATACCTCTTCTCCATCCCCACCCCTTCACACCCCCTCACACCCCCTCACACCCCCTCACACCCCCTCACACCCCCTCACACCCCCTCACACCCATACCTCTTCTCCATCCCCCTCCTGCCCACCCCCTCACACCCCCTCTCCACCCCTCACACTCCCTCACACTCCCCTCCACACTCCCCTCCACACTCAGCTCACTTCCGAAGTTTCAAACTCCACTTCAAACTCAGCCGCAGCTCACCTCTACATATGCGATGACCACATTTTGAAGCCCAGCTATATTAGTCAGAGCTGACAAATTTTAGTCAGCTCTGACTAATGCTGACACATTTTGCACAGCTCTGACAAATTTTAGATAATCCCATCAACCATCACTCCCATCATTCCCATAAAACGCATAGCATATGTTATGCACGTTGTCCCATCAATCATCACCGTGCTTAGCCAAAAAATTCCCCCATTTAGTCCGCCATCACTCCCACAAAACATCTGTACCATATGTAATAGATAGGTGAAATGTGACACTGTCACTCTTGTGCCTGACCATCACACTCACACTCAACTCTACCACACTCACATCCGGGCCGATCACACTCACTCAATTGCCAACCACACTCACTCAAGTGCTGACCACACTCAATGGTTTACAGTGCCAGCACACCTGATAATCCATTTATGTACTAATATCTTCCCTGCAGATCAATAATAATGTAAGCATTATGTAATGTATCCAGGTAGAATAGGGTGAAAAAAATGTTTTATGGATCCTGCCTACCGACCACCACTGCTTAGTACTGCGATGCATCAATATGCCATGCAGCACTGATGATATGTGTTTTCTCTGCAGTGTTGGCCAAGGGCTTCTGGAAGCATTCCACGATGAGGTGTTGCATTCATGTAATGGTCTAAATAATTACTAACACTCTTGTGACAGACATATACAATGCTTTACATACAACGTAACCCACTAAAGTTCATTGATATGAACTGGGTCGATATACTTGGGTTGAAAGATTTTTTGGCACAGTGCATTGATGCAGAACCACGCATTTGATGCATCATCATTTCACATTGACATACCCCTTTAGGAACACATCTGACAACCTGCCCACACATGTCAAAATTGACCCTGATGTGAACACCCCACAATCACTGATAATTAAACAGGAAATGAGTGCTTGCATCGACTGGTCAGATGATTCACATTCAGCTCCTCAAGTTCGGACACATTGATGATACTCAACCCGGAAACCCAAACAAAACCTACTAAATGGCTTTGGATGGTATAACATGAGTCAGAGGAAGGGTGCGAGGTGGTACTAAATATCACTGCTGGGACCAATACATTGTGTTTAGTGATGCGAAATAATAAGGGATAATGTGAATAGTCTTTATAGGTGTACGAATATGTCCAAAAGAGTTCAAAAAAGGTTTGAAGGTGTGCAAAGTGGTTTGAATAAGTTCGAAGATGTGCAAAATAGTTCGAATAAGTTTGAAGAGGTTCGATGTATATCGGGGAATGAGTTTAGTGAATGTGATGTGTTTTTTGAATGGCGATAGGCGATGGGTGATAAAATGTGGGGCAAATATGATAGTTTTGAAGAAGTTTGCGATATTTTGCAGAACTTAGAGATATGACGTGAGCTAAGACTCAAGAGATCGGCTCTTAAATCTGACGATGAGCGAGAGGGTAACTTGTGCTGTGTTCCCCATTGTTATTCTTTTTGTTTTAAGTAACTAATACAAGTCTATATACAAAATGAAGAGATAGTACTAAAAAGGAAATAAGAACATGTGTAAAATATGAGGCAAATATATCAAACAATGAGGACTTGTAGATCATGAAACAAATGATAAATGATAAATGATAAAATGTATAGTGTTCCCATATAGTAAAAGTACTTATCTTGTGCTTCAATATATCAATGAAACACAAAAATGCACTTTTTGCATTCTAACTCTCTTGTAATCTCTCCCCATATCCGGTAGTGCTTGACATGCAGCAAATTGGCTCATTCTGGATGTGCAGTGTGTATTGAAAGTGTTTCAAGACAACTATATGGTGGCCGATATTGTTCAAAATACTGCAAAGTCACTCAAAGTGTCGTGAAATAGTTCAAAGTCATTCGAAGTCATCTGAAATAATGCAAAATAGTGCAAAATAGTTTGAAGTTGATTTCGTGGCATCCGTAGTGATTCGGAGTGCATGTCGTAATGTCTCGATACGAGTGGAAATGTTCTCCAGACCTTATAATGCATAGTGAACCTATCAGCATACTGTCATTGAAAATGGTACAGAAACCATTGAGATTTTATCAGATTCTGAGGAAGATGAGGCTATGGCCCATGATGGACTGGCTGATTGGGATATGGATGTCAGTAGTGATACTCTAATTGCAGGCCATGGATCTGTATATAGTGATGCAGAGTCTGAGTCTTTGGATGAAGATAGTATCTCTAGTGGAACCTCTTCAGATATTGACACTTCTGATTCAGAGCTAGACCTCGAGGTCCTGACTATGGAATGGCTTGATCCTGATATTGAGTCTCATATTTCTAATCAGCCTTGGCACCTCAATCGGCAGCTCCAGGTTGACCACGTCAAATATCTCTCACATATTCCCACTTACTGGCCTGTGCCATGCCAAAGGACTGCTTATATTGTTGACCTTTGCAACCCAGAATTCGATGTTTTCAATGATAATGGGGAACTGTTGTCTGTGGATGCATTAATTAAAAACAAAGTACACCCAAACACCACCCATTGCTTCATTCTGTTGATTTATTTTTACAGGACCAGGATTTGTGGACAGGGATGACAGGCGCTGGCAACTCCAAGCCTATCTTCCACATTTTTACTAGACAACCTATTCCATGCTGCCGCAGTCATCTCCAATGTGCTGGATTGCATGCCTGTAGTCATGTTAACCTGAAACTGCTAAAGGTCGAGCATTATGAGTTGGATTCCACATTACTGGTGTTGGAGCAGACTACATACGCTGCACAGAGGAAGAGACGACACGTTCCTTATAACCTACCTGGGGTTTAGTTAGTCTTAGGGCTAGGGTTTAGCAGAGGTAAGAACACTGTATATCTACTACAGTACAGGTTCTCCTTATATACATAATAGTAAGGATGTCACATGACTCAGGAATGTGTTTACCACATGTATGCGCAGTAAGCGTAGTAACATGTGTGTGCTGCATGCATGGCCTCATGTATGCAGCATGTATCAGGATTTAATTTCAACACCCCCCCTCAAACTGTACAGCGCTCTAAGCAGCTAAGTTTGAATCTCGAAAGTAATTCCGAGAGAGTCTCTAAATTTCCTGAATAAGACAGCACCAAGGTTCTTTGTGAACATGTCAGCTGGATTATCATTTCCAGGAATGAAAACGACCATGACTTTGTCATTTTCTATGCATTCACAGGTATAGTGGTAGCGAATGTCTATATGTTTGGTCCTTCTTTCCTGAACTGGATTTGATCTGATAAAGATGGATCCCTGATTATCAGCGCAGATTGGTACATGCTTCAGTACATATCCAAGTTCCTGGAATAAGGACTCTATCCACACTATCTGTCGACAAGTGTCGGAGAGAGCCATATATTCGGCTTCTGTGGATGACAGTGCTACAGTCTTTTGTAAATGGGACTGCCAGCACACAATGCCACTCGCTAGAGTAGCAAAGTAACCCGTTGTAGATCGGCGTTTGACAGTGTCAGCTGCCCAATCAGAATCTGTGAAGGCCTGTAGCCCCTCAGACTTCTCACCATCATAGACAATGTTATATTTCTGGGTTCCCACCAGATAGCGCATGATGTACATCGCTTTGTCTAGATGTTCTTGGCTAGGATTAGCCGAGAATTGTGACATCTTCATTACCGCATAAGCAATATCAGGTCGCGTTCCGAGCATCAGATACAGTAAAGATCCGATCACAGACTGATATTTTGATCTAAGCATCATGTTGGGCGTTGCTGTGTTTTCCGATGGTCTGTAACCAGTCGGGAGTGGAGAGGGGGTCAATTTGGCATTTGTCATCTCGAATCTCTCAAGCACTTTGGCGAGATATTCAGTTTGATCGAGTTTGATTTTGCTTGCAGTCTGGGTGATGCGCATGCCTAAGAATTCTGTGACGTTTTCAGTACTACAGCACTCCCAATGCTTTAGACAAGCATTTTTCTTTTCATCCACAAGTTTCTTGTTCTTCCCCATGAACAAGCCATCATCAACATAGACGAGTGCAATAACAATGCTGCCTGTCTTAGGATCCTTGTGTATGAAAATGCTGGCATCGGAGCTGGCATGCATGAACCCAATGGTGCGCATAAATGCCTCTAGCTCTTTCCACCATGCAAGTGAGGCTTGTTTAAGGCCATACAATGCTCGGCGTAAGCACAATACTTTGCACTCTTTTCCCTCGAGTCTGAAACCCTTGGGTTGATCCATGTAGATCTCCTCATCTAGTTTGCCATATAAAAATGCGGTTTTTACATCTAGGCCAGTCATATACATGCCCTCTAGAGATGCAAGTGCAAACATGAGGCGTACGGTCTCGTAGCGGACTACCAGTGAGAAAATCTCATCAAAACTCAATGCCTTCGACTTGTGAAAAGCCTTTGGCCACAAGTCTGGCTCGTTTTCTTCCATCCGATTTTATGGAGAAAACCCATCTATTTTTGATTGTTTTTCGATCATGTGGAAGATCGACAATGTCATAGACTTGTCATTTATGAAGAGCCTCTAATTCTTCATGACAAGCTTGTTTCCACTCACGTTGCTGCTGCCGTGGTAGGCGTGCAATATCACGAAATTGGTTTGGAACTTGGCTTATTTCGCTCGATGGTTTGACTGCTTTTGATAACAGCCAGCGAATAAGCTTATCTCCTCCTTCCTTGGTTATCTTTTTAATATAACCTGCTTCGTCCGGTTCCCCCATTGGGTGATCATGTTCTTGATCATTGGAATCGGGCACACTCTCGTGGGGTGCCGAACTCGGTCCAGCAACCGGTTCTTTCTGTTGAGTTTGTGGTCGTGTTCAGTTATGATCCGAATCTTGACCCACAGATCTCTTCCAATATCGATCACGTGCAATGTCTCTCTCTATGTCAGAGGGGAGTCACTTCTCTCCATAGGTATTGCCAGGACGGTTTGGGATGTTCCTCTGCCTGCCTGATCGACGGGGCAATTGCTGCCATTCCTGTTGATCATCACGTCTTGGATGAAAGTCCTCAGTGGTTACTGGAGGCGGCGGAGGAGGAGCATTTGTCACATCGTCATGTGCCTTTTGCTCACTTGGTACATCATCATCATCATTTTCTGATGATGGAGGAAGGGGCGGATCTTGTGGCGGTATAGAATCATCACCATCCATTCCAGATGAGTGGTCATCATCTTCTGGTTCTGGAGGTGGAAAATCACCAAGGTCTGTATTGGCAGGGGTTTTAGCTCCGGGACAGCATGGGAACAACGTTTCATCAAATAGTGCTGTAGCACCAATGAATATTGCGCCACTAGGTCGCATGAAACGGTATGCTTTAATGCCATCTTCTAATCCAAGGTACGTCATCAACTCCGATCGAGGAGCCAATGTGTTTGGATGCTTCTCCTTGGGTAGGTAGACATAAGCACCACAACCAAAAACCTTCAGATCGTTTAGATCTGGGTGGACCTTTGTCAGGTCCTCAACTGGTGTCAGCCATTTCAGGCACCTTATCGGGGTTCGGTTGTATAGGTGTGTTGCATGTTCAATGCAAAATTCCCACCATGATTGTGATAGACATGCAGTAAATCGCAGGGTTTGTGACTTTTCCATTATTGTCCTTATGGCACGCTCTGCCCGCCCATTCTGTTGGTGAACGTGGGGTGCAGACATCTCTATTTTGATGCCAAAGTCCTTGAGCACATGTTGTAGCTCACGATCTTTAAACTCCCCCCCTGGATCAACACGCCAGCGCTTGATTGTAGCGCCATACTGTGTCAAAGCCACTGCCCAAAATTGTCTGATGGCCGCAGCAGCATCAGATTTCTTTTTAAGGCATTGGACCCAGATATGTGACGTTTTGTCATCCAGAAATACAATAAAGTATTTATGTTTATGGTACGATAGTACTGGGAGTTCCTTCAGATCGGAATGTATTAATTCAAAGGGTCTTTCTGCACGTGAATCTGATTCAGGAAAGATTTTGAGGTCATTTTCCCTTCAGCGCACCCTGGACATATAATTTTGTCTTCAGGAATAATTAAATTCCTTGGGAATTTTATGGTGCTATTAGGCATCTTCCCTAGCGCCTCTTTGGATGGGTGTCCAAGTCGCTTATGCCAAGTGGAGTAGTCTGCGACATACATTGTCGCGACATTGATTCCCTTGGTGCTCAATATATGAGTCCGAGCCCAATAAATAGTGTCACGTTTCATAAGAGGGACGCAATCCATAATTGGGTTTCCTTGCTTGAAAAATGAAATGTGTGCAGAGGAACCACGCACATCACTTCTGTCTTGTAAGAAGATGCCCATTGACAGTAATCGAGCATTACAGTCGGGTATGTAGTAGACGGGGTATAATCATGTTTCATGCATCTCTGACTTCCCATGACATACTACCTGATGTCTAATGAAGACTGCTCCTTTCCCTACTATATGAGTAGTACCCGTGGCGGTTTGAACCAGGGTAGAGTCCTTTCTCGGTAAAGGCTCGTAAGAAGCAAAATCTTTAATTTCACCAGTGAAGTGTTTTGATGTGCCTGAATCCATGATCCAGTCGGCACCTTTCTTACAATTTCCATTTGCACACATAACACATATATTAAGATGTAAATTGTTCCATGATACATTTAGTAGCGGTAAAATTTCACATGAAAAGTTCGCTGTGATCAGTGGAATGTTAATTCTTATGCTTGTGGCAAGGAAAAGGACTGACCTTTCATCATATGTACCTGTTTCAAGCAGTTCATCAACAAGCATTTCGTCGACGGATTTCCATACTTCTTCATCAGAAATGGCAGGTTCCGATCCAAGGGAGATGCTATCATCTTCTACCTCTATGATCCTTGGTTCTGGTTCAATCCTCCTCCTCTTACCTTCTCGCACTGTTAGGTGCTCTTCCAGCGGTCGCAGATTTTTCGTGCTGCATGGGAGATTCATTTGCTCGAGGGTGTCTCGAGCCTGCTGATATTCGGTATAGACCGAATGAGAGGTAGAGGCCATGCCCATGTATGCCTGTGCAGGCGGTCGGCGGCGAGGATCCCTTGTGGGAGTATGTTCACGCTTCTCGATGCGCTGGATGAGCGGCATCGGCGGTATGATGGTGCCATTACCATTTATAGTAGTAAAGGCTTGTGAGGTGAGGATGGAATGTTTCTCTTTAGGTTTTTCCTCTTTAGTCTTTTTGTCCCCATGTTGTCCACACTTTCGGGACGATTCTCCATTGTTGCCTTGAGATTGCCATTTGGGGTTTCCCCCTTTGTGCTTGACAGCAGAAAGCTTGGTGGCCTGAGGTGGGCCAATGGGCTTTCCAACTGCTGTGCGCTGTGAGGCTTCAGCGACAATGGAGTCCTTGACATGTTTAAATGTCAAGGCTCTAGTAGCGGTCGTGTTAAGGACCGTGGTGGATAGAGAATTGTACTCGCGTGGCATTGCAGCAAGTAGAATCATTGCCTGTACTAATTCGGGGATGGCGACATTGGCAGCCATAAGGCGCTCGAATTTATCAGCCATTTTGGCAATCTCTGGCGCAGGATTCGCAGCCGGAATTTTGATTGTGATTGCAGACCTAAAGTCCGCAAAGACTTGGGAGGGGCCATCGACACCATAGTCGGTGCGGATGAGATCCCACACCTCCTCAGCAGTGTCCTTGGTGTTGGCATGCTGCCGAATAGAGGGGGCCAGGCGGAGCACTAGGCTACCAATCGCCTGGTCATTCTTATTGTTCCAGGTCTGGAGCTTGGCATTAGCTTCCGCTACTAGTGCAGCGTTTGTCGCCGTCAAAGGAGGCGCCAGGGGTGGTTTTAGTTCCATCCCGCTAGTTATTTGCCAGAGGCCCTGAGACCTGAGCCACACCTTCATTGAGTCGGCCCATTGAATGTAGTTAGAGCCGTCGAAAGTTTGTATGAGTTTTTCAAGAGTTGAAGACATGATGTTATAGTGGCAGCTGGTAAAAGCGCTCAATCAGTCCTCTTATTCAAGAAAACACGTTCCATAATCTCAGGCAAAAACACTCCTTCAGAGTGGTTAACCCTAGTCAACCTGGGTTTTTAAATGCAGCTCACGAAGAGCGCAAGGTTACAATTTGGAGACAATGAAGTCAACGTCGTTCGCAGCCAGTTAAGGCGCATTTGCGACGTGCCCAGCAGGGCCCATAACCTGTTGGAGCAGACTACATACGCTGCACAGAGGAAGAGACGACACATTCCTTATAGCCTACCTGGGGTTTAGTTAGTCTTAGGGCTAGGGTTTAGCAGAGGTAAGAACACTGTATATCTACTACAGTACAGGTTCTCCTTATATACATAATAGTAAGGATGTCACATGACTCAGGAATGTGTTTACCACATGTATGTGCAGTAAGCATAGTAACATGTGTGTGCTGCATGCATGGCCTCATGTATGCAGCATGTATCAGGATTTAATTTCAACAACTGGAACAGGTAGTGCAGGTGCAGATTGAAACCCACACTATAGAGGATGATTCTGCTGAAAAATTGACTCTCATGTACATGTTTGTGCTCTCTGATAATTCCATTTTTAATGTTTTGTTAGTTTTTGGTCTGTAATACATGCGAAGATGTGTGCAGTGATTGATGACTATGGCAAGCCATGCAGTGGCATTCCAATGATGAAAGTATGCCAAAGCAAAGTGAGCAGGGTCATTTCATGAGTTCTGATTCTTAATAATATTACAGGAGGGATCTCGAGCTGCCAAGCAGAAGAACTACTTCATTGCCTGCTCTGGATGGAAAAGGGACTTTAAGACAGGGCATCACACTAGTTTAATCCCAGATAATGTTGACAAAGGTCTTCTTTCTGAATTATTTTTTGGCAAGTCGCTTCAAGGCTCTGTGCCTGTAGCATGCAGCTCAATTGTTTTGGTGCATATCAGTGCAAAGATCACAAAGTGTCATAAGTGAATTGAGTTTATTGATTAGTCCACAGTGTTTAACTAGTATGCAACAGGATATCCTCATAATGGAGATGGCAAGCCAACCAAGATGATACACCACCATTGCAATATTTCACACACTATTTATACACCCACAGACCCTACTATCTGAATGGCATGTGTAGTGCCAAACCATGAACAACCTCACAATCACCCAATCCTCCCTGCCATCAAGGCTTCTCATAATATTAAGTCTCTTTTCGAGTGGTGTATCAATGCAGCTGGTGTGGTTGGAGCCACTGTCAAGACTATAGATAATGGTACAAATATTCATGTTGAATTTTTACATCATGTCTTAGCACTGAGTACCTGACTAATTCTTTGAGGCAAAAGTCTGGTGTTGTACAGCCCCGCCCTGCAAGGAAACTGTGTTGAGCAAGATCTAATACGTGAGCAGAAAAAGGAGGCATACCCACATGGCCAGGGTATTCCTGGTATGTAACATTGGCTGAAAGAGTTCCCACACACTAAGATATCTTTGGGAGTCTGGGATCTATTCACAAAAGATCTAGATAAACCAATTGAGAATCACTATGTCCACCAGATCACTACTACCCCAAGTGGTGGATCTTTGATCTTTATGTTTGATATCTACTTACTCAGCCTCGTTCACACCGCTACTGGGCTTCATGTTGATACTACATTCAAACGAGCTGCCGGCGATCATAAGGAGGTTGAATTTGCGGTATGGGTCCCTGTGGTTCAACATGGTAAGTTTTTCATCAGCTGGATCATCTGTTCAGAATGTTTCATAAAATTACTCTGCAGCAGTTACCATCGCTTGAGTATACTCAAATCATGCAGATTGGTAGCAGTACAAGGCCATCTTTGATGCTTTTCAAGGTCTCACAGAATGCCTCACTAACAAGCAGATTTCTCCAAATGGGACACTTCTATGTTTCTATGTCTTCGAAGCTGCTCAGGTGCTTGGTCTTGGTGACTCTTTTTTTCCAACCAATGAGCCAGATCATAGTGGTTTGCCATTGGATACTGACATCGAGACTTTTGTTCAATCATTTATCCGAGGCTGCTATGCACATGGGAAACGGTATGTTATGAGATTAGAACAGACATGACTATGACTAATATATTGATCTTCTAGTGGTGTTCATGGATTATGACCATACATTAATGATGAACAATATGATCATTCAATTAATTTCCAATACATGAAGACCAACACTCAGGTCCAGGAGTTTGGGAAGTGGATTGAGTGTCTTGGAATCAAGGAGGTTCAGGGTACGTTGCATGACAAGTTATTATTTTTCAGACTTACATAGAGTCACAGATTGGTGGGGGCACAAGGTCAACAACAAATGGATTTTGCCATTGCTTATCCAATGTCTTTCGAAAATGGCTCCAGAAGATTGGGCTATTACTCAATCAACAACAAACCTAGGTGAATCTCAACATCACTGGACCAACCAACACACTGGCATCAAGCATTCTCTTGTGGAAGCCATTGTGATGTTGATAGGTCCACTGCGCACACTAATTTCTGGAGAACATTCCCACTCATATTGACACATCATGACAGATGCTCCGAATCGCTATGAACACCACGAAATCTACTTTGAACATTTTCAAATTATTTCGCACTATTTTGGATGACTTCAAGACATTTTGAATGCTTTCGAACAATTTTGCGACACTTCGAACCTATTTCACAGCATTTCGAACAATATCGGCCACCATATAGTTGTCTTGAAACACTTTTGATACATGCTGCACATCTGGAACAAGCCAATTCTCTGCATATCGAGCACTACCAGACACGAGGAGAGATTAAAAGAGAGTTAGAATGTGATAAGTGCATTTTTGTGTTTCATTGATATATTGAAGCACAGGATAAGTATTTTTACCATATGGGAACACTATATGTTTCATCATTTATCATTTTCATTTGTTTCATGATCTACAAGTCCTCATTGGTTGATATATTTGCCTCATGTTTTACACATGTTCTTATTTCCTTTTTAGTACTATCTCTTCATTTTGTATATAGACTTGTGTTAGTTACTTAAAACAAAAGAATAACAATGGGGAACACAGCAGAAGTTACCCTCTCGCTCATCATCAGATTTAAGAGCTGTTCTCTTGAGTCTTAGCTCACGTCGTATCTCTAAGTTCTGTGAAATATTGTGAACTTCTTTG
Organism: Tricholoma bakamatsutake; assembly: GCA_029959215.1. NCBI lineage: Eukaryota > Fungi > Basidiomycota > Agaricomycetes > Agaricales > Tricholomataceae > Tricholoma > Tricholoma bakamatsutake. The sequence goes on from CP114860.1 coordinate 1,967,067, forward strand.
AAACTATCATATTCGCCTCACATTTTATCGCCCATCGCCCATCGCTATTCAAAAAACACATTACATTCACTAAACCTGTCCCTCGATAAACTTCGAACCACTTCACACATCTTTGAACTTGTTCGAACTATATTTGCACTTCTTCAAACCTATTTCGGACTATTTTGAACATCTTCGTATGCCTCTAAAAACTATTTGCAGCATTCCTCATCCTTTCGCATCACTAAAAATAACATTTGGATATCAGCAGTGATATTTAGTACCACCTTGCACCCTTCCTCTGACTTGTGTTATACCATCTGAAGCCATTTAGTAGGTTTTGTTTGGGTTTCCGGGTTGAGTATCATCAATGTTAGTACTTACATTTGTTTCGCTATGAGTTTCATATTAATGTATGTTATCTTAGCACTCGAAAATTAGACAATCAGACTGTTGCCGAAATCCAAGCTTCTCGCAAGACTGGCATGCTAACAAATAATCGCAACAACACATACAATCATATGTCATGATCAGTTGCTCACATTAACCATGCCCACAAGAAGTGCCACAAAACTAAACATCAGGACAACTTACTCTCTGAGGTCAATAAGAAGATCAAAGCTCTCACTGAAGCACACAAAGAGAATCAAAATCAACTAAAGGTTTTGAAGGCAACCAAATCCCAGCTCTCCACGAAGACAAAGTATAAGGCTGAGTACAACTCAAGTGGTTGTGTCAAGTCATCAAAGAGGAGTACCACAGCATGCAAGGCTGCAATTCCCTATCTAAAAGGTATGCACCACATAATCTTTCACGTGAATTGAACAATGATATAAGAGTATCTTTAGCTGTCACCACCACTTTTCTGTAGTCAATACTCCTGTCAATGTGCCTTCTGCAGGTGGTCCATCAATTGCCATACATTCAAGTTTGACACTTCTCACAAAATTATCTGACACAACTCCACTTCAAGTAGATCCAGGTGATATGCATGTTGCCAGTATGTTAGGTTGTTTATGTATCAACTTACAGCATTTATACAATGTTCTCTTTAGATGAGTCACAGCCACTCATGTTACAACCTTGGTGTGGCATAACTGGCAGTACAAATATTTCAGAACCCACTGGGACAGTTGCTTGGAGCAACAACCTGTCTTCGATAGATACCAATTGAAATCCCTGTGCATACAAGTAAGCTGCATATTTACATTAGGTTTTGTTTGGCCACTAATCTAAAATCAACTAGCTTTGAAGACTTTTCTGGATTGAATGCTTCAGAAATGTACCTGCCACATACTATACAATTAAATACTGTGAAACTCATTCTACATAAGCAAAAAGAGTGATTGTGGTTCAAACATGTTGATGCATCATCAGTGTGGCACATGACTGTCTTAGAAGTTCAAAAATCTGTGAAGTCCTCCACAGAGTGCTCTGTGTACCATGAGTGTGGACATCCAGCATGCATGTGGTGGGCTTCAGCATGAGTGTGGTCAGCACTTGAGTGAGTGTGAATGGCCCAGATGTGAGTGTGGCAGGTTGAGTGTGAGTGTGATGGTCAGGAATGAGTGTGACAGTGTCGCATTTGGGGAATCCTCATACTGTACCCACTTTAATTATAACAACTGCCTGTGACATTGTAACCTCAACAAATGGTCCTGCAGGTAACAAATGGGCAAAATGGTTGCATGACAGCTAACAAATTGAGTGCCCATGCCCAAAAAAAAACATCACCTGCTCGTGATCAAGCATGCCTAGAACCTTCGAGTGTATAAAATTGATGTACAGCTATATGTTTGTCTGCTGTTTTACTGTTTGGATTGTTCTATGGTCTGCATTGAGCTACTACTTCCAAGTCCTGGATCTGGATAAAGAGATTTCTTGTCAAACTTTCTCCTGAGGAACTTGCAGAGCATAAACATGAAGAGTGTCTGAAGATTCAAAAAGGGCTAGCATAAAGAAGATTGGAGAAAGCAAACTATATGGAAAAACAGAAGGAGAGGATTAAAGAGCAGAATAACATCCGGAAAAAATGACGGCGAAGCAGAGCAAGACAAGTTGAGATAGACTTGGGCTTGAGGAACAGTGATGAAACCACAGAAAACAAGGTAAGCAAGTCCAACCAGTGCAGTCGATTACCAATAGCAAGGGCATCCACAGAATTGAAAATTGAACACTCATGATGATTCACAGCCACTGGCACAATTAAGATTGGTAAGAAAGAGATGCCACAAATTCGTTCAAAATGAACCAACTGGTTTGAATCATCAAAATGGAAAGCAATCAATGGTGCAGCCAAGACATGTCATTTGCAAACAGGAGAAATGGTGAAGCTCTTGAGGAAGCAACTTGGAGGCAATGAGACATACCACACCCTTCAGCCCAGAACTATTCAGCATTAGATTGACACCTCTGAGCCATCTCGGAAATGGAAGAAGGAGGTTTTAGAGCGGGTGGAGAAAGAGGGTGACAGACATGTTGTAGTTGGATGCCTAGGCTGCCCAGCAGCTTTGGTTTGTTCTTATGTTTGTGTTCTGAAGAACTACTGACAGAGTGAGGTCAGTTGATTAGCATGGTTACACTGCACTAGTCAAAAAAATCAAGGCAGACCTTGTTGCAAATTGTGATGCAGGGTTGCAGGTTTCGATTCCTCTTGCACACACTATTGTCCTGGGGCATGTCGAGACAATGGCATCAGAATTAATTGCTGTGAAGAAGTTCAAGTGTTCAGAGAGTTTCCTTTGGATGTTTCTTAGTGTCGAATTAGGGTGGTCCTGGCAAGTAGGCATGCATGCTGCTCAAAAGACACCTGATAATTGGGAAAAACTCTGTGAAGATATGTTCCTGTGGATAGTTTACCAAGCAATGGTTTGAGGAATCCCAGCAGAAGCGATGCTAACAAACAACCCCTTTTGTGATGTGACATTTTAAAAATTAACACAACAAATGCCTATCATGACATGACAAATTGTTACCATTAACAAGGTTACAGTATGTACTTGGAAAGTTCAAGTTTTCAGATTGAGTCAAAACATTGCTGAAATTAGAAGTTTCTATAAAAAAATTAGGAGAGCTGAAAACAATACTTAAACTAGCAGCTTCAGTGTAATGTAAATTTATGTTGAAACTATGGAATTTAGTAGTGTTCTGAGGGTACCTGTTAGGAAACAGCCCATTACCTAATTAAATTGAATTTTATTTTATTATGTCAAATTATGCTACCCTACACTGTGTTAGCATGAGAATTTTATTGCGCGCATGTAAGTATGAGCACATCGTGTTGGAGCAGACTATATATGCTGCACAGGGGAAGAGACAACACATTCCTTACAACCTACCTGGGGTTTAGTTAGACTTACAGCTAGGGTTAGCAGAGGTAAGAACACTGTATTCCTACTATGGTACAGGTTCTCCTTGTATACATAATAATAAGGATGTCACATGACTCGGGAATGTGTTTACCACATGTATGTGCAGTAAGCATAGTAACATGTGTATGCTGCATGTATCTCAGGGTTTAACTTCAACACCCCCCCTCAAACTGTACAGTGCTCTAAGCAGCTAAGTTTGAATCTCAAAAGTAATTCTGAGAGAGTCTCTAAATTTCCTGAATAGGACAGTGCCAAGGTTCTTTGTAAACATGTCAGCCAGATTATCACATCCAGGAATGAAAATGACTGTGACTTTGTCATTTTCTATGCATTCATGGTGATGATACTTGACCTGGAAACCTAGCAAAAACCCATTAAAAGGCTTATGAAGTATAACTAAGGCTAGAGGAAGGGTGCTAGTTGGTACTAAATATTACCGCTGATGATACTCAACCCGGAAACCCAAACAAAACCTACTAAATGGCTTCGGATGGTATAACACGAGTCAGAGGAAGGGTGCAAGGTGGTACTAAATATCACCGCTGAGACCAAAATGTAATGTTTAGTAATGCGAAATGGTAAGGGGTGTGGCAAATAATCTGTATAGGCATACGAAGGTGTTCGAAAGAGTTAGAAAGAGGTTTGAATATGCACGAAGGGGTTCAAAAAAGGTTTGAAAAGGTTTGAAGTCATGCGAAGTAGTCCAAATAAGTTCAAATAGGTTCGAAAAGGTTCGAAGTATATGGAAAAGCGAGTTTAACAAATGTGAAGTGTTTGTCAAATGGCGGTAGGCGATGGGCGATAAAACGAAAAGCGAATATGATAATTTTGAGGAAGTTCACGATATTTTGCAGAACTTAGTGATATGATGTGAGCTAAGACTCAAGGGAACGACTTCTTAAATCTGATGATAGTGAGAGGGTAACTTGTGCTGTTCCCCATTACTATATTCCTTGGCCATTGTTCTAAGTAGCTAATACAAGTATATATACAAAATGAAGGAATAGTACTAAAAAGGAAATAAGAACATGTGTAAAACATGAGGCAAATATATCAAACAATGAGGACTTGTAGATCATGAAACAAATGATAAGTGATAAATGATGAAACATATAGTGTTCCCATATGGTAAAAGTACTTATCCTGTGCTTCAATATATCAATGAAACACAAAAACGCACTTATCACATTCTAACTCTCTTGTACGCTCTCCTCATGTCTGGTAGTGTTCGATATGCGGCGAGTTGGCTTGTTCCGAATGTGCAACATGTATCGAAATTGTTTCAAAACATCTATATGGTGGCCAAAGTTGTTCGAAATGCTGCGAAGTCATTTTGAAGTGTTGCAAAATTGTCCGAAGTCACTCAAAGTGTCTCGAAGTCATCCAAAATAGTGTGAAATAATGCAAAAATGGTTCGAAGTTGATTTCATGGCGTTCTTAGTACTTCGGAGTGCATGTCATAATGTGTTGATATGAGTGGAAAGCTTCTCTAGACCTTAGCATGTGCAGTGGACCTATCACTGCTAATACCAAAATGTTGTTTTTAGTGATGCAAAATGGTAAGGGATGTGATGAATAGTCTTTAAAAGCGTATGAAGATGTTCAAAAAAGTTCGAAATAGGTTCTAAGACATGCGAAGTAGTTTGAAATAGGTTCGAATGGGTTTGAAGTTGTTCGGGTGAGTTTGAGGAGGTTCGAAGGTGTTCGACTGGTGTCGAGATATGTTGACAAACAAATATAGCAAATAAGAAGTGGTTTTTGAGTGGCGATAGGCGATGATGAGTTGAGAGCGAATACGAAAGTTCGAGGAAGCTTGCAATATTTCGCAGAACTTTAGAGATACGATGCGAGCTAAGACTCAAGAGAACTGCTTTTAAATCTGATGGTAGTGGAGAGGGTAACTTATTCTCTGTTGTTCTAAGTAAGTAGTACAAGTCCATATACATTTCAAAGAGGTAAGTACTAAAAAGGAAATATAACAGGTATAGAACATGAGGCAGTATGCACAGCAATAAAGGTATTGTAAAACATAAAAACAAATGAGAAATAATGATAATTGAAATGGTTGGTGTCACCATATAGTAAGAGTACTTCTCTTGTTGTTTCAATAGATCATTGAAACCCCAAAACTGCCATTATTGTACCCTAATTCTTTTATTGTCTCTCCTTGCATCTGGTAGTGTTCAATATGCGATGCAGTGGCTCATGCTGGATGTTTTGTGTGTGTCAAAAGGGTTTTAGAATATTCCTATAGTGGCCAATGTCATTCTAAGTAGTGCAAAGTCATTTGAAAGCATTCAAAGTGTTGCAAAATAGTTCGAAGTCATTCGAAGTCATCCAAAATAGTGCAAAATAGTTCGAAAAGTGTTCGAAGTCAATTTTGTGGCATTCATAGTGATTTGGACTGCATGTCATAATGTGTAGATATGATTAGATTCTTCTCCAGATCTTATAGCATGCATGCAGTGGACCTATCAATGGGTATAGTGGTAGTGAATGTCTATATGTTTAGTCCTTCTTTCCTGAACTGGATTCGATCTGATAAAGATGGATCCCTGATTATCAGCGCAGATTGGTATGCGCTTCAGTATATATCCAAGTTCCTGGAATAAGGACTCTATCCACACTATCTGCTGGCAAGTGTCAGAGAGAGCCATATATTTGGCTTCTGTGGATGACAGTGCTACAGTTTTTTGTAAATGAGACTGCCAGCACACAATGACACTTGCTAGAGTAGCAAAGTAACCCATTGTAGATCGGTGTTTGACAGTGTCAGCTGCCCAATCAGAATCTGTGAAGGCCTGTAGCCCTTTGGATTTCTCTCCATCATATACTATGTTATATTTCTGGGTTCCCACCAGATAGCACACGATGTACATCACTTTGTCTAGATGTTCTTGGCTAGGATTAGCCAAGAATTGCAACATCCTGATTACTGCATAAGTGATATCAGGTCACATTCCGAGCATCAGATATAATAAAGATCCAATCACAGACTGATATTTTGATCTAAGTGCTGCATTTGGCATCGCTGTGTTTTCCGATGGTTTGTAACCTGTCAGGAGTGGAGTGGGGGCAGCTTTGGCATTTGTAATCTTGAACCTCTCAAGCACTTTGGCAAGATATTCAGTTTGATTGAGTTTGACTTTGCTTGCAGTATGGGTGATGCGCATACCTAAGAATTCCATGACTTTTTCAGTACTATGGCACTCCCAATGCTTCAGAGAAGCATTCTTTTTTTCATCCACAAGTTTCTTGTTCCTCCCCATGAACAAGCCATTATCAACATAGACCAGCGCAATAACAATGCTGCCTGTCTTAAAATCCTTGTGTATGAAAATGTTGGCATCGGAGCTGGTGTGCACAAACCCAATGGTGCACATAAATGCCTCTAGCTCTTTCCACCATGCTAGTGAGGCCTGTTTAAGGCCATACAATGCTCGGCGTAAGTGCATTACTTTGCGCTCTTTTTCCCTCGAGTCTGAAACCCTTGGGTTGATCCATATAGATCTCCTCTTCTAGTTTGCTGTATAAAAATGCGGTTTTTACATCTAGACTGGTCATATACATGCCTTCTAGAGATGCAAGTGCAAACATGAGGTGTACAGTCTCGTAGCAGTGATGATACTCAACCCGGAAACCCAAACAAAACTACTAAATGGCTTCGGATGGTATAACACGAGTCAGAGGAAGGGTGCGAGGTGGTACTAAATATCACTGCTAATACCAGAATATTATTTTAGTGATGCAAAATGGTAAAGTATGTGATGAATAATTTGTAAGAGCATACGAAGAAGTTCGAAATAGTTTGAAATCAATTTGAAGATGTGCAAAAGAGTTCAAAGTAGGCTCGAAGAAGTTTGAAGAGGTTCAAAGAAGTTCATAGATGTTGGACTAATGTCGAGGTATGTCGAAAAGCGAGTATAACAAATGCAAAGTGTTTCTCGAATGGTAATAGGCGATAGGTAATGAAACAAGAAGCGAATACGATAGTTTCAAGGAAGTTCGTGATATTTTGCAGAACTTAGAGATATGATGTGAAGATAGACTCAAGAGAATGGCTCTTAAATCAGACGGTGAGTGAGAGGGTAACTTATGCTCTGTTCCCCATTGGTTGGCTATTGTTCTAAGTTAACTAGTAAAAGTTTATATACAATTTGAAGAAATAGTACTAAAAATGAAACAAGAACATGTGGAAAACACAAGGCAATATGCACAGCAATAAAGGTATTATAAAACATAAAACAAATGAAAAATGATAATAAGTAAAACGTACATTGTCCCAGTATGGTAAGAGTTCTTGTTCTATTGCTTTAATATATCAATGAAACATAAAACTTATCATATTCTAACTCTCTTGTAGTCTCTCCTCGTGTCCAGTGGTGCTCGATATGCAATGAAATGGTTTGTTCCAGATGTGCAGCATGTATCGAAAGTGTTTCAAGACAGCTATATGGTAACCAATATCGTTTGAAATGCTGTGAAGTCATTCAAAGTGTCATGAAATAGTTTGAAGTCATCTGAAGTCATCTGAAGTAGTGCAAAATTGTTTAAAAAGTGTTCGAAGTCGATTTCGTGGCATTTGTAGTGATTTGGAGTGCATGTCATAATGTGTTGATATGATTAGATCCTTCTCCAGACCTTAGCGTGCGCAGTGGACCTATCAGTGGACTACTGGTGAGAAAATTTCATCAAAGTCAACATCTTTGACTTGTGAAAAGCCTTTCACCACAAGTCTGGCTTGTTTTCTTCTGCCCGATTTTATGGAGAAAACCCATCTATTTTTGATCATTTTTTGATCATGTGGAAGATCGACAATGTCATAGACTTGTCGCTTGTGAAGAGCCTCTAATTCTTCATGACAAGGCTGTTTCCACTCAAGTTGCTGCTGCCATGGTAGGCATGCAATATCACAAAATTAGTTTGGAACTTGGATTATTTCGCTTGATGGTGTGACTGCTTTTGACAACAGCCAGTGAATAAGCTTATCTCCACCTTCCTTGGTTATCTTGTGAATATAACCTGCTTTGTCCAATTTTTCCATTGGGTGATCATATTCTTGATTATTGGAATCAGGCACACTCTCATGGGGTGCTGAACTCGGTCCAGCAACTGGTTCTTACTGTTGAGATTGTGGTTGTGTTCGGTTATGATCTGAATCTTGACCCACAAATCTCTTCCAATATCGATCATGTGCAATGTCTCTCTCTATGTCAGAGGGGAGTCACTTCTCTCCATAGATATTACTGGGACAGTTTGGGATGTTCCTCTGCCTGCCTGATCAATGGGGCAATTGCTGCCATTCCTGTTGATTATCACATCTTGGACAAAAGTCTTCAGTGGTTACTGGAGGCGGTGGAGGAGGAGCGTCAGTTGCATCATTATGTGCCTTTTGCTCACTTGGTACATCATCATCATCATCATTTTCTGATGATGGAGGAAGGGGCAGATTTTGTGGTGGTATAGAATTATTGCCATCCATTCCAGATGAGTGGTCATCATCTTCTGGTTCTGGAGGTGGAAAATCACCAAGGTCTGTCTTGGCAGGAGTTTAGCTCTGGGACAACATGGGAACAATGTTTCATCAAATAGTGCCATAGCACCAATGAATATTGCACCACTAAGTTGCATGAAACAGTATGCTTTAATGCCATCTTCTAATCCAAGGTACGTCATTAACTCCGATTAAGGAGCTAATGTGGTTGGACATTTCTCCTTGGGTAGATAGATGTTAATAGGTCCACTTTGCGCTTTAAAGTCTGGAGAAGTATTCCCACTCGTATCGACACATTACGACAGATGCTCTGAATCACTATGAATGCCACAAAATCGACGTCAAATCATTTTTGAACTATTTCGCACTATTTTGGACGACTTTGAAACATTTCGAACCCTTTTGAACTATTTTGCGACACTTCGAATGACTTTGCAGCATTTCGAACGACTTCGGCCATCATATAAATGTCTTGAAACACTTTCAGTACATGCAGCACATTTGGAACAAGCCAATTCTTTGCATATCGAGCACTACCGGACACGAGGAGAGACTACAAGAGAGTTAGAATGAGATAAGTGCATTTTTGTGTTTCATTGATATATTAAAGCAATACAACAAGAACTATTACCATACTGGGACAATGTACATTTTACTTATCATCATTTTTCATTTGTTTCGTGTTTTACAATACCTTTATTGCTGTGTACATTGCCTCATGTTTTACAAATGTTCTTATTTCCTTTTTAGTACTATCTCTTCATTTTGTATATAGACTTGTGTTAGATACTAGGAATATAGTAACGGGGAACAGCACAAGTTACCCTCACACTTAACCTCTGACTTAAGAGCCATTCTCTTAAGTCTTAGTTCGCGTTGTATCTCTAAGTTCTGTGAAATATCGTGAACTTCTTCGAAACTATCGTATTCGCTCTTCATTTTATCGCCCATCACCTATCACCATTCGACAGACACTTCACATTCGTTAAACTTGTTTCTCAATATAGCTCAAACCTCTTTGAACTTCTTCGAACTATTTCGCATGTCTTCAAATTGACTTCAAACCATTTCGCACATTTTCAAACCTATTTCAAACTATTTCGAACAACTTCATATGCTCTTACAAACTATTCGCAACACGATTTGTCCTTTCACATCACTAAACATTATGTATTGGTCTCAGTGGTGATATTTAGTACCACCTCGCACCCTTCCTCTGACTCGTGTTATACCATCTGAAGCCATTTAGTAGGTTTTGTTTGGGTTTCCGGGTTGAGTATCATCAATGGTACAGGTTCTCCTTATATACATAATAATAAGGATGTCACATGACTTGGGAATGTGTTTACCACATGTATGTGCAGTAAGCATAGTAACATGTGTATGCTGCATGTATTGCCTCATGTATGCAGCATGTATCTCAGGGTTTGATTTCAACACATCGGTAACTACATTGTACAATACATGTTACATAGTATATAAACTGTAAATATACACCTAGGGGACCCCCCCAGTTGTGTTCTCTCTGAGGTATTCCATCCACATCTGTGGTGCAAAAAGCCTTTCTCAACCAACTCATCTAATATTAACCCTATCTATCAAAACCATCAATTTCCCCATCACATGCATGGATCTCACCCCCTTCTTGTAGAGAGAACCTGCGCAGTCTAGCTAGCAGATAGTGGGTGTCACCCTAACAGTACCCAAAACTGGGTTGGAAATCAAACATTTCAGTTTGTCTGAAATCTCAATCAAGGTTTCAAGTTTCAGAATTGATTTCAGCAAACCCGACATTATCAGTTTCAGGTGTGCTAAATGGGCAAAGGAATGGAAAAAAACTCTGTACACATTTCAGTATGGCTGGCACACAAAGTTTTGGCAACAATCTCATAAATCCTAAAATGGCTGCAAAAACAATTAGTTCTAGGGCCCCAAAAACTGTGCTGATAACAAGCAGAGGCTCATCATATGCTGTTGCATGTTGTGTGCATGCACTGACAAAAATCTGATAAAGAAAATAAAATGGTACTATTGAGGCAGTTTATTTCAAGATACATGTGCTGCTGTAACCTATGATTCGCTAGTGGCAAGTGCAAAATACAGGTGGAAAAATGCTCAAGCTTCACCATACATTGGACTTAAACCTACACAGTGCACATAAGATGTGGAAATGAAAAAAAAAAGTAACTCACTTCTGGATAGAAAATAACAACATGATCTCCCAATATACATTGAGACATCCTTATCCATAATACCACAAGCATACCAAATCCTGTTCCTCTCTTCCAGCTCCGACACACCAAACAACATCCCACCAAACTCTTCCTGAGCCCACCCATCAGCACTCCGGTGCATCCCCAGATCCTGAGCCATGCATATAGCCATCCTGACATACGACCATGCCTGCACCATGGGGCTGATACCAATTTTGCAAGGTACCCCAGGAGCAAGAGGGCCTGGAACATTGCGGGACAGGCAGTCGCATAGGAGATGCCAAGGAGGAGGTGGCTTTGGTCAAGGTATTCATCACCTGTGGTCCACATTGGGGGAGTGGGACTGGGACTGGGGAGTGGGATTGGCATAGAGGGGGAGGTGGGGGTTGGGCAGGGTGTGAAGTGGGCAGTGAGAGCATATACTGTGAGGAGGAGGGCAGGGACATGGTGTCTGCATCGGTGGAGGGGGGAAGAGGTGCTGGTAGTGGAAGTAGGAATGTCATTGGGTGTATGTGGGTTATCGATGCTGTGGGGAAGAGTGAGATAGTGATTGATTGCATGCGGGAATGCTTACCCATTTTTTATGGCATCGAAAATGGCTGTTTGTGTATGACTGGAAAGTAAGTATACATATGTAAAATACAGATTGAAGAGATGTTCCTGCACAGCAGGATCAGGCAACCATGCTGACATGTCTTCTCCCGGTGTTGTGTTTAGCCCTGGAACCATGGGCCATATCCTTGCCTTGGGGAATCGTCTACAACCAGAGAACCACCAGCTTGATGACCCACATGGAAAACAAAAAAAAACATGAACAAAAGTTCCTTTTGTCCACCCAATTATGCATCAACCTTTCAACTTTCCGGACCATGGGTTCCATCAGGATGGATCGCACACTTGCACAGGTAGGAATGCATGGTCAGGAAATGCAACTGTGAGTGCCACTTGTCAGCATAAACAACAACAAGGAAATAAAGTGGCAAGGGAGTTTGGGAGTTTGGGAGGTTCATGAGAATAGGCATGCAAGCATAACTCCTCAGACCAATGGCTATGAATCATAAGACAATGCATAGCAAGGCACCACCCTCAACTATACAACATACATGTCGTATAGTTGGAGGTATAGTCAAGTCATCAGCATCAGCACAAATCAAGCTGGTACAAATATTAGTCAGAATACAACCACGCCATTAGAACTTTCACATCCACTTACTTGAGTCTTTGGTGTTTTATGCTAAAGAACAAGCGAATTGCCACAGAGCTACTGCCATTTCTTTGGTGTTTTATGCTAAATGAGGCTGCCTTTGCTCCATTTCTGTCTACCAGGTCCACCGCACCACTAAAACTTTCACAATCCCTACTTACTCTTGCATCTTTGGTGTTTTATGCTAAAGAACAAGGGAATCACAAAAGATTTACTGCTGGCTCTTTAATGTTTCACACTAAATGAGGCTGCCTTCACTCCTTTTGTGTCCACCAACTCCCTCTTAGTGTTTTACCCTGAGGGGATCAGGCTGGATATCTTTGCACTCTTTAAGAACTAGTTCTATTCTTGCATTCTCATTACCATCTACCTCCACTGTAAGTATGTTGGATGAATTCTCCCTTATATTGCTGTCTGACTGTAACCTTAGACAATGAATGGTCGAACACCATGCTCTCATTGGAAACAACATTTTTACCAATATACAAGGTAATAGAAATTATTTTCCTCATGTTCCTGTCCAATTCCATCCCAACCCTGAGTCTGTCATCAACCCATGGGGGTCTTTTTACAACACTGAATTGGATTCCTGAGGACCTCCCTTTCATGGTGTTGGTTCCTATGCACCAGCCTTTCTACTACCCCCTTTTTGATTGACTAGACTTCATCAAGAGTCAGTTCCCTGTTCAGTGTCACTGACCTGGTGTATGGTCCCTAAGCCCTACACTCATGACTGAATGGGTGACACTTGAACGCAATATGCATGCCTTGGTGTATGCCATGCTGGAGCTGTGTAGCCAACCACTCCCCAAATTCTTTAGACTTTGTCCATTCCCAAAGCAATATGACTATGAGCAGCTGTATAGATCTCGCCTTCATGTACAAATTATTGCAGCATGGTCCAGAGATGCTTTTCTCCCTCTCATGGTGGCCATCACCTTCACTTTCATTCTATTACATGCCCAAGAATCACAAGCAGAAGGATTTCAGTGGTGTGACAAGGTGTTGCAGAAGACCAGTATTCATCCTCAGTGGCTGGCCTACTTGGAACATTCTGCTGCTAAAGATCTTTTCCTGGACAGAGTGGGTGGTATCATCCACTTGCAAGAGTGTAAATTTTGAGGGATTCATGCTCTTCTCTTGGAGATGCCTTTTGATCTATATGTCTGCTGGGGTAATATTACTGACATGCCTTTGTGTGTAAATTCTTTTTCTGGAAGACTTGCCACAAATCATTTTAAAATCATGCATCTTCACTTGATTGCATCTCATCAAGGGAATCTCCACCTATCTTGTAACTGGTCCCTTTCTCCTGATGAAGTCTCCTCTACTGATTACTCCCCCACAACCTATAATCTCATGTCCCCTTTGCACAAAGAATGTCCTCCATTACCTCCCAAATCATTACCTCCTGTCAAAAAGTTTTCTGGTCAGAAACTGGAAGAAGACTGGTGTTCTTTCTTTGATCACCGAGGACAGTCAAACATCCTCAGATCCAGCAAGGAAGCTTCAGAGCAGCACCAAAGTTGCTTGCAACAGCTGGAGAATGCAGAGAATGGAAGTGTACCAGGCAGCAAAGGTGCCAGAGTCTACATTTGGGTGGATGTTGATGGTTTTCATGTGTGCAAAGCAGCAGGTTGCAGCAACTATGAGTTATTATGGGAGGATTATGGTAGAAATTAGTGCAAATATGATTCATTCTATGACAAGTGGGATTTATGCACTGAGTTTGACCCTTCTGATGCCCCAGCTGATGATGATAAAGATGACATTGACTATGATGGGCTTCCTTTAACCTTGCTTCCTGATGACCATGTGCCTTCAAATCACAATGAGAAGGAATATTCTTCTTCCACCAATTTGCAATGTGTCCATTTTCCACAGGATTCAGATAACTATCAGCATCACAAATTCAGTGATACTGTTGAGGACAGAGCTTAACATCATTTTGGTTTACTTAACCCCATAAATTCAGTGGCAACTTCCAATAAGGTAATACCATGGTTGCTGGCTCGCCAGTTGTTGGGCAATGGCCACTGGCAAGACGTTCTCACATTGAACACTGCTAATCCATCAGTGGAGTTCCAGAATACCACCTGCAACTTCTTTGGCTTCAGGTCCATGAGCCAGCAGATATTGGATATGCCTGTTAATCTGTTTGACCTTTCTGAGGTGAATTCAGAGATATGGCAGCATCCCATCAAGATAAGATTTTGATTGGAAGTCTTCAATGAAAAGCATTATTATCTTATTTGGAGTGGAGGACATGCAGTTTGAGATTGGTCTGACTAGTGCTGTGACCATGATTGAGATCCTACACTGCCAGCTGGGCCCTGAAATTGATTCCATTACCTATTACTTGCTGGAGCATAAAATCACCTTCAATACTTTCCTTCATGCTCCTGCTTGCACACCACCTCTGTCTTTTAAACCTCAGTATCCAGGGCTTGGATATTGATGACCAGGTTATAAGCCAGATATTCTTGACTACCATGCATATGTGTCCAAATGTGATAACTTCCTCAGATCTCTGCATGGTTGTGCAGCATTGTTAGCTGGTGGTTTGGTCAGTTGTCTTGCAAGAGACATTGTCAGTTTTGATGATGTGTACACTGGGCCCACAGAAAATATTTTTGAAACTGGGTTTTGCTTGTATAGGGAAGACACCCCATTTGGACTTTGGGATGACTGTCTGACTGAGGATGAGTTGGATCTGATTTGTGGTGTTTACAGGATAGACACAGGTAAGTTAATATAAGAAGACCTTGGTGCAGGTATTCACAGCATTACTGTAGGTCAATGCAATGTCCATGGGCATCAGACTACTCATATTTTATGGTGGCCAAGGCCTTCAGTCTGGGAAGGTTCTAGTCTTTATGTGGGGTACTGGTCAGAAGATTTTGAGTGCTGGTTTCAGCAGCATCTTGATAAATGCAAGTCTGGAAAGGCTAGTCTGAAGAATCCTGGTAGTTGGAGACACAGCATCAGGTTTTCAAAGCTTGTTAATGATATTACAGAGAAGAATGACCACCTCACCACTAAGTTCCTTGAAATTTTACCTACCAATTTTTGATCATCGTTGCTACATTCTTTTATTCAAGGGTACATGTGTAATAGTAATATTTTATCAAGCATGACTTCTTCAGGTTGAAAAGAATGGCTAATCTGTAGGAATATGGTTGCAATGGTCCCTCATCATCGTTTGCAGCAACAACTATGGCCACTTGAACTTGAAGGTTATTCATAGATACACTAATGACAGTAGTATGCCATGGTTATTGTTATAAAACAGCCCTATTACCTAGCTAAATTAAATTTTATTTTATTATGTCAAATTTCACCCTGATCACCAGATTTGTATTCCCTACTGTCAGGGCAACCTCAAGCCTCACTTAATAATGAGCTAACAGATGGGAATCCAAAGTTAATATTATACTACATAATACAGACACTTTAGGTGCACTTAACAGAGGAAAATCTGAAAAGAAAACTCCACAGACCCATCTGTAGATGCCCAGTATATGTGATAGACCCAAAAATCGAATAGTAGGCTAAAAATAGCAAAAAGGCAGAAATGGGCAGATCAAGCTGTGGAATGATGTCACCTTGATGGGTAAATGTCCAGAAGGGGTCCTGCCTCTAAAAATAGAACTGTCAACATGTACCAACAAGGGAACAGAAAAATAATCATAAAATAGGAATAAAATCATAGAAAATCATAGCAAAGGCAGAATAGGGTGAAATAAAATATATAAAAATATGGGACAAACACAGAAAATTGCCCAGATGCCTGGGATGCCTTTCCTTCCCCTTACACCTACACTGAAGAATGCTACACTTTGTTAGCATGAGCATTTTATTTTGCACACATCAAATATGTACATGCATGTATGAGCGCATTGGTGACAACATTGTACAATATGTGTAACATAGTATATAAACTGTAAATATACACCTAGGGGACCCCAGTTGTGTTTTTTTAGGTATTCCATCCACACTTGTAGTGCAAAACACCTTTCTCAACCAATTCATCTAATAATAACCGTATTCATCAAAGCCATCAATTCCCCCATCACACACACAGATCCCACCCCCTTCTTGTAGGGAGAATCTGCACAGTCCAGCTAGCAGATAGTGGGTGTCACCCAAACAGAAGAACACAACTTCCCAATCAGTGCGCCTTCTCTTACTTGCACATATGTCATTGTTTCACTGCACCACATCTGATTACTCATCCTTTCAGCATGAGCCAGAAGTACTTGTATATACATAATGTACCTTTTCTTGTGTAAGCCAATGCCAGGCCTCACCTTATATTGCAACCACCAGTGATCAAGAGGCAGTGCTGATTATTAGGACAGCTGCAACCAGACAACTGCTCAGATCTGGTTTAGTTGACATTTCTGTTGCTCTTCAAGATCATCCATGCTCATTCAGATGACTATTTTAGTTACAAGCTGAATTTAGTACTATCCCCAAGATTGGGCACTGTCAGAAGGGATATTGATCTGAAGTGCTTCATGAACCAAACAGTTGATGAGTTACTGAGTCACAGGTTTTGCCAAGTTTGGTACCCGAGTTACTGAATCACATGACTTATAGATGTTTGGAGAGGTCTCAAAAACCAACTTTTGGATTTGTTGAAGAAGTGACTCATCACAGCTCAAAATCATTATGTCTGAACCCTCAACTTTAAATCATGGTCCTAACCCTGTTCTCATGCCAGTGCTGGAAGCAAAAATTGATGCACTTACATTGCAAATGTCACAATTAGTGTCAGTATTGGCAGCATTGCAGCCCAGACAAGCAGAAATGAAACCAGAGATAATAGAAGATAAAAATGATAAGATGGTGGAGATGGTGGAGTGGATGTCCCAGGAAGATGTGCAGGCAGTGGAAAAATCTGAAAATGGAAAAGTGCACTTACCTAAGTATGCACCCCCACAAGTCTTTGATGGTATCATGGAGAATACAAAATCATTCATCTGCTCTATAGTATTGTACATCCATGGGAGGAAGCCAGAGTTTCATACAATTGTGTCTAGGATCATGTTTGCTCTCTCATACATTCAGGGGGGGAAAGTACAGTTCTGGAGAAATGGGGCTATTAATCAAATTGCCATGGGGTATAAACCATTTGCAACCTTCAAGGAATTTCTGGAGAGACTGGAGGCACAGTTTGGAGACCCTAATCCAAAGACAACAGCTAACACTAAATTAAAAACCATGCACCAATGTTCTCTAATGGCAGATGAATTTATTTTGCAGTTCAAAGCAGAAGCTTCACAGATGGATATGGGAGAAGCAGCATTGGTAGAAGTTTTGAAAGCAAAATTAAATTCCTCTTTATTCAAGTCTATCTACAGACTACCTTCTATGCCACAGAGGTTGGATGAGTGGTACAATCGGGCAATGCCTTGATTGGCAATATCAGCAGGAACAGGTGGAGTCGAAGTTGATGTACAGAAATGCGAAATTTGGAAAGTCATCAGGAGGAAAGTTTGAGAAAGAAAGGGTGCCTCAGGTATAAACTCTGATGGGACAGCCACTGGCCATGGCAGTGACACCTATAGTTACAGAGTCAGCAGCATCAGCAGATGCAATGGACATTGATCAAACAGGGAGATGAGCCCCACTTAAATGTTTTTCCTGTGGGCAACTAGGACATATTGCTAGGAATTGTAGGCAGAAGAGGAAGATTAGAGAAGCTACAATTGAGGAAGTGAAGTTGGAGGAAGACAAGCAGAAGAATTTTGCAGAAGAGTCCCAGTGAAGGTTTCTCCATTGGTGACCCAGAATCATTATAATGTATTAGGATCCAAGGAAACCCAAAGAAAACCAGAAAAGGAAATTGAGGAGCAGTACAACCATTATCAATCACATGAAAGAAAATTGCTGAGCATTATTTCTGAAAACCCCCAAATTATTTATTTGCTCTGTGCAAATAGAACCTGAAATCACCTTGACTGTAGGATTGAAGACAGTGGACACACATGCAGTGATTGATGTGGAGGCATTGCTCAATAGTGGTGCTGCCAGATTATTCATTAGTCAATCCTTAATTACCAGAAACAGTATTAGCATGCGCAAAGTGTTGCAACCTATAGTATTGATGGAACAATTAATTGTGGAGGAACTATTAAGGAGAAGGTGACTATGATACTAAAGTATCAGGATCATTAGGAATGAGCTGTATTTGAAGTGTGCAATTTTGGGAAAACCAATCTCATAATTGGATGTCCATTGTTATGTAACCATAATCCAGAAATTGATAGAAAAACTGGGAAAGTACACATGACCCATTGTCCTAAAGAATGTAATGTGTATGGGAGGAAGGCAAAAAAAGTAAAGAAGGAGAAGAAGAAAAGTAAAGAGGGAGGATGTCCAAGGAAGTATTCTGTTATGATGGAGGAAGTGGAGGATGAAGAAATATCAAATGGGGAAGTTCTGATCATGATCAACAAGGAAGAACAGAAGCAAACCTTTAGAGAGAACAGTCATGGCACAAAACCACTGGGACAGTGGAGAAGCTAGTGGAGGAGCAGGTGCCAAAAGCATTTCATGAGTATTTGTTGGTTTTTTGGAAGAAAGAGTCTGAGCATATGCCAGTGTGAAACCCATGGGATCATGCTATTGAGATGAAGCCAGGATTTGTGCTGAAGAAGTTGAAAGTCTATCCATTATCTCTGTAAGGGCAACCTCAAAGCCTCACTTAATGGTGAGCTAACAGAGGGCAATCCAAAGTTAACATTATACTACATAATACAAACACTTTAGGCACACCTAACAGAGGGGAATCCAAAGAGAAAACTTCAAGGACTCATCTGTCGATGCCCAGTATATGTGATAGAGCTGAAAATCAAATAGTAAGGTAAAAATATTAAAAAGGTGGAAATAGGCAGATCAAGCTATGGGATGATGTCACCTTGATGGGTAAACATCCAGAAGGGGTCCTGCCTCTAAGAATAGAGCTGTCAACATGTACCAACATGGAAAAAACTGAAATATAATCATAAAATAGGAATAAAATCATAGAAAATCATAGAAAAGGCAGAATAGAATAAAATAAAATATAAAGAAATATGGGACAAATGCAGAAAATTGCCCAGATGCCTGGGGCGCCTTGCTTTCCACTTACCATCTCCAATGGAACAAGAAGAAGTTGATGCTTTCCTAAATGAACAATTGCACAAGGGATACATATGACCTTCAAAATCACTGCAGACATCACCAATATTCTTTGTACCAAAGAAATATCAGAGGAAGAGGATGTGTACAGATTATAGGTATCTGAATGAGTGGACAGGGAAGAATGTGTAGCCTTTGCCATTGATCTCAGAAATAATTGAAAAGGTGGGAAAAGCCAAGGTCTTTCCAAATATGGATCTATGATGGGAGTACAACAATGTATGAATAAGGAAAGGAGATGAGTGGAAGGCCACATTTGCCATATGTCGAGGATCCTTGGAGCTGCTTGTCATGTTTTTTGGGATGACCAATAGTCCCCTGACTCTCCAAAATATGATGAATGACATTTTCAAGGATGTAATAGACAAAGGCATGGTAATAATATTTATTAATGATATTCTGATATTCATGGAGAATGAAGAAAACCATAAATTGATAGTACAGGAGGTGCTACAATAATTGGCAGAAAATGACCTATTTGTGAAACTGGAAAAATGTGTGTTTGGGGCAAACAAGATTGAGTTCCTAAGATTAATGATCAGTCCTGATGGAATCAAAATGGATCTTATCAAGGTACAGGCAATTATTGATTGGCCTGCACCCACCTGTATGAAGGAGGTTCAAGCCTTCTTGGGACTCACAAATTATTATCATTGCTTTGTACATAATTTTTCCAAAATTGCTGCACCCTTACACAATCTTACATGAAAAGGAGTAGTGTGGAGGTGGGGGGAACAACAGCAGACAGAATTTGAGGAGTTGAAGAAGAAGTTTGTGGAGGAACCAATATTAGCCCCAGCAGATTATATGCATCCCTTATGAGTGGAATCAGATGCATTCGACTTTGCTACTGGAGCAGTATTATCAATGATAATGAATGGCATCCTTGTGCATATTTGTCCCAAGTGTTGAATGATGTAGAAAGAAATTACAATGTGCATGACAAAGAGATGTTGGGAATAATATGAGCATTGGAGATGTGGAGACATTATTTGGAGGGATGTACACATCAGATTGAAATCTGGATGGATCACCAAAATCTGCAATACTTCATGTCCACTAAAAAGCTTAACCATCAGCAAGTGTGTTGGGCATTATTCCTGTTGCATTTTAACTTTCACTTAGTTCATAAAGTGAGAAGCTTAATGAGGAAAGCAGATGCATTATCCAGATGTTGATAGGTCCACTTTGTGCTCTAAGGTCTGGGGAGATTTTCAAATGTATCAACACATTACAACTCATGATCCCAGCCCTACGAACCCCCCACAATCAATTTCAAATTATTTGGAACCACTTGGAACCACTTTGAACTACTTTGAATGACTTTGAATAACTTTGAATGACTTTGAACAACTTTGAATGACTTTGCAACACTTTGAATGACATCAACTGCCATATGGCTATCCCAACACCCTTCTGATACACACAGCACATCTGGCATGAGCTAGTGCATCACATATTGACCACTACCAGACATGAGAAGATATGACAAAGGACTTTTAGGACTCAATTGTGGCATCTTTGGTGTTTCAATAATATATTAAAAAAATAGGACAAGTACTCTTGCTATACTGTAACTCTGTACGTTTCATTTATCATCATTTCTCATTTGAAAAGCTGGTGAACATATTGCTGACCACTTCATGCATAGTGAAATTGTTCTCTGATGCAGCTGCTGCCATAAGGGCTGTAGCCTTCCTCCTGGAAGATGACATCAATGACACATTTTCTTCCCTTATTGCTTCATCCATCACTGACAAACTTATATCCCAGCTCAACCCCCTCACAACTGAATTATCTGCCACAAAGTCCTTCCTAGAAGCCATGTCTGCCCAACAGGCCACCCTTTCAGTCAATCTACAAGAAGTGGCCTCCCATCACTCATCAATGTCCCTCAATCTCACTGAAATTGCCAAAAAGCTCAAGTCCTTCCCCATCCCTGGCATCCCATCCACTCCACCTATGCCCTGGCCCTCCCTTCCTCCCTCCCACCCTGCCCCTACCTCCCTGCCATCCAACAAACACAATCCTGCCTCCCCAACTCAAGACATTCAACATTCGCCTCCAACAACCCATTCTTCTTGCAGCCCACACTGTTTTTGTTCAAATCGACCTCAACAATGAATCCTCTCCCAAAGACCACTCCCCCCTCACCAACTCCAAGCTCCAAGTTGCCATGAACAACTACCTCAATAAGCAATTAGAGTTAGACTGCAAATTAGGCTTCTGCAACGAAGAACCCAAAAAAACCTCAATACATGGCATTCAGACCCTTGAATGCAGGGCTTACCTTTTTGAGCTGGACTCTCCTGACTCTGCAAACTGTTTCTGCTCCCAGGCTTTCTTTACTGACTTCTTGACCTCTCACCTAGGCAAATCCACTACTGTAAAAGCCAAGGGCCACAATCTTGTGTTTAGCTTTGTTCCCTGTGATGGTGCCTTTGACCCTAGTGATGCACTCCACATTGCTGAGCTCAAAAAGAACAACTTCCTCCCACCAGGCACTATCACCTCAGCCTCATGGCTGAAATGTGCTGACCGCCATTCCCCAGGGCAAACGGTTGCCTCTTTAAATGTAGTCTTCTCCTCACTCAAACATGCTAACCACCTCCTTTGCAAATGCATCTATGTTGCTGGTCACATTGTCTCAATCCACAAGGATTCCCATGAACCCATTTGCTGCAATAAATGTCAAGAGTTCAGTCATATATGGTCTGCCTGCATGAAGCCTGAAAGATATGTTTATTGTGCCAGTGACAGCCACACTTCTTCAGACTGTCCTCCAAACCTTTCTGCTCACTGCGTCTCCTGCAGACCTGACTCAATGCACCCCAGCTACTCCCACAACTGCTCATCCTTCAAGTCTAAATGTGAGTCCATAGATCAGCGCTTCCCCAAAACAATATGCCCTTCTTCCCAATGGGTGAGGCCTGGACCTGGTCTACCTCCCTGCCCAAGCTTTCCCTCTCTCCCCTGCCACATCATGCCCACATTGATCATAATGCTCCCACACCCCCTCCCCCCATGAACAGTGTCCATCATCAGCTGACCATAGGTGACTTCATGAACCCCGCAGCTACTACTAGCAGATCCCAGCATCAACATAGTAACCCCCCCCCCCCCTGCTAACCCCCCCAATGAATAGATGAACACCTAGAACTCCTGGTGTCTTCTGCATCTGGCAGCAAAATCTTTGCAAGTCTCAAATCACCCAACAATATGTCTTAAACACAGCCCAACCTAAAAATTGGGATATCCTCACACTCCAAGAACCCTTTCTCAACTCCCTGGATAAAACTAAGGCATCCCCTTACTGGCGGGTCCTGTACCCTTCCAATCACCATAAAGACAACAGTGACTGCTGATAGGTCCACTGCATGCTTTAAGGTCTGGAAAAGGTTTACAATCATATTGACACATTATGACAGATGCTCTGAACTGCTATGAACACTATGAAATCGATTTCGAACCATTTTTGAACTATTTCAGACGACTTCAAATGACTTCAAACCATTTCAAACCATTTTGCGACATTTTGAACGCTTTTGAATCACTTCACACTACTTCGAACAACGTCGGCCACCATATACCTATCCTAAAACCCTTTCGATACATTCTGCACATCTGGAATAAACCATTTCATTGCATATCGAGCACTACCAAACATGAGGACTGATGACAAGAGACTTAGAACATGATAAGTGCAGTTTTTATGTTTCAATGATATATTAAAGCAATAGGACAAGAACTCTTACTATATGGGGACACTGTACATTTCAATTATTTATCATTTCTCATTTGCTTTATAATTTACAAAGTCCTCATTGCTGTATATATTGCCTCATGTTTTCCACATGTTATTATTTCCTTTTTAGTATACTATCTCTTCAAATTGTATATAGACTTGTATTAGTTACTTATAACAACAGAAAAGCACAGGGGAACAGAGAAGAAGTGCCCTCTCACTTATCGTCTGACTTACGAGCCATTCTCTTGAGTCTTATCTTCGCATTGTATCTCTAAGTTCTGCAAAATATTGCAAACTTCTTCGAACTTTCGAATTTGCTCTCAACTCATCATCTATTGCCTCTCACCACCCGAAAACCACTTCTCATTTGCTATATTCATTTCTTGACATATTTTGCCACCAGTCCAACATTTCCAAACTTCCTCGAAATTACTTTGAACCTCTTCAAACCTCTCCAAACTTTCTTTGAACTATTTTGCACATCTTTAAACCTATTTCGAACCTCATTTGAACAACTTCATACTAGGGACTAACATGAATATCTGTTTCAAATCCTGATTACTCAATAGAATTGCGATGCATGGAGTCAATCTTGGGGACTTCATGTTGAGGCTCTACAATACATTGCACAAGATGTATCCTCTCAGCTTCAGATAGTCAATTACATCTAGATGTGGGAGTTACAGACTGTAGAGTAGAATAGATACATGGATACACCATTTACAGATCAAACCTGTATCCATTGTATCCATTTCGACTTATAGAGTATAAATCTAATTTATACATGTAATACTTTCGATGTACCATGCATAGGATACATATTTAACTATTCCCCAGAGATTTTACAGGCAGCATCAAAATTGAGGCCAAAAAGTGTACATCTATAAATTATCTGTATGTATCCATGTTAGTCCCTACTTTGTACGCTCTCAAAAACTATTTGCACAATCCCTTATTATTTCACCTCACTAAAAACAATGTTTGGATATTAGCAGTGATATTTAGTACCAACTTGCACCCTTCCTCTAGCCTGTGTTATATTTCCTAAGCCCTTTAACAGGTTTTTGTTAGGTTTCCAGATCGAGTATCATCCCTGCTCACGCTCAGTTCTTCTCATCAATACCAACATAAATACTAACTTGTACACCCCCCTAGACATCCACTGCAACAATATTACTGCAGTTTGTTTTTTGGGGGAGTTTGGCAGTATTTCTATATTCAACATATACAATGATTGCACCCACAACAATGTCCTATTGTCACTATGCTCCTTCCTCACTGCTTCCCTCCCTCTAGCATGCCCAACTCCCCATGATCAAATGCTCTGGATCAGTGACTTTAACAGACACCATCGTCCATGGAAACTGGGGACTAATCATTATCTTAACTCCACCAGACAGACTATCAACCCTCTGCTTGACCTTCTGCACGATTTCAACATGGTCCTGACTCTCCCTCTGGGTATCCCCACTTTAGAAATGGTGACTGGGAATTGGACCCACCCTGGCAATGTTTGGCGTACCCATTCAGACTTGGACCCTGTTATCTCTTGTGATGTAAATGCTGCACTCTGCCCCCCACTCACTGACCACCTCCCAATTATCACTATCATTGAACTCTCCATCGCTTGGACCCCCTCCTTCCCCTCTCCAGACTTCCATGATGTTGACTGGGCAGAATTTGACAATGTGCTCTCAGTGGCCCTCAACCTCCGCTCCTCCACACTGCCTATAACCTGTGAAGTTGAGTTCTATACCAAAGTTGATACTCTAATGTTGATTATACAAGAGACTATTGCCACCTATGTCCCAATAAAGAAGCCTATTCCATTCTCCAAGCACTGGTTGTGTGACGAACTCAATGAACTCAAGACCAAAAAGAACAAACTCAGCTATAAAGCTTTCCACTTCTGCGACATCCATGACCACCCTGCTAAGCAGGAGCATGCTGAGAATTCACCGAAGCCATCAAAAACAAATGCATAGAGCACTGGATTGACTGGCTAGAAAATACTAAGCCCCATGAAATCTATCTTGCAAACAAATATGTCACTAACAAACCCTTCAATTTTTTATGTGCTAGGATCCCTGACCTCAAGTTCAGTCTTAACGGTACCACCACCACCCTTGCCTCCACCAATAATGCCAAAGCTCAAGCTCTCGCTGACTCTTTCTTTCCCTCCCCTCCTCACACCCCTTCCATTCCAGCTGATACTGAATACCCCAGACTGGTCCCAGGCCTCTGCTACTTCTCTCGTCTCTGGATTCGTCAAGTGATCAACCAGCTCCAGCCCTTCAAGGCTCCAGGACCTGATGGCATTCCCAACATGATCCTGAAAAGATGCATTAACACTCTTGTTGACCACCTACATTGGCCCCAACACACCGCCACCCCAATTATATTCCATCCTTCGACAC
Organism: Tricholoma bakamatsutake; assembly: GCA_029959215.1. Taxonomy (NCBI): domain Eukaryota; kingdom Fungi; phylum Basidiomycota; class Agaricomycetes; order Agaricales; family Tricholomataceae; genus Tricholoma; species Tricholoma bakamatsutake. Next base: position 1,992,681 of record CP114860.1, read on the forward strand.
TTTCATCATGAACAGCAAAGATGCAGCACTCGCCTTTGCAGATGTGGCCCATGCAGATGCACCTTACTCGGTATATTGTGATAGCTCAGGCTTCAAAGGGGGTGTTGGCACCTCAGCCATCTTGTTCTCCAATGGTCATAAAGTTAACACCCTCCACTACCACCTAGGGTCAATCTCAAAGCACACTGTCTATGAAGCTGAGATTATCGGCCTAATGCTAGGACTTCATCTTCTATCAGGTATCAATAAAGTCTCTCACCCCCACCTCCCCATTCTAGGTACTGACAATCAAGCTACCATCAAGGCCCTTGACAACCAGAAACCTCACCCAGACCACTACCTCCTCGACCACATCCATGAAGCTGCTGAAAACCTCCACTCCAAACACTACCATCTTTCCAACAGCAGGGCCCACAAATCAGCCCTATGTCAAGGTATCCCTTGGAAAGATAAGGTGTGAAACATCATTGAACTTCAACTAATCTGGACCCCAGGTCATGCTGACTTCGCCCCAAATGAGCAAGCCAATGCTGAAGCCAAACTGGCCATGCAAGGCTCATCTAGCCTGCCCAGCCTCCTCCCAGTTTTCCTCTGATGGAAACCCCTCCCCACCAGCATTCCCTCACTCTGCCAAGCCCACCTCACTGCTCTCTGTAAATGATGGAAGCAATGCTGGAAGACCTCCCCCAGATTCCCTCTCCTCAACCCCATCAACAAATCCCTCCCCTCCAACAACTTCATGAAGCTTATTGAGAGCCTCGATCGCTGCCAATCAGCCATCATCACCCATCTCTGCACAGGCCATTCCTCTCTTAACCAACATCTGTTCTACATACATCGCTCCGAAATCCCATCATGTCCTCACTGCAAAGGCATTACAGTTGAAACTATCCATCATTATCTGTTCATATGCCTGCACTACCAACATGAACATCACACCCTCCACCGCAAGTTGAAAAGCAAAACTGAGTCTCTCCCTTACTTACTTTCTCATCCCAATGCTGTCCAACCACTCCTTAGCTTCATCCACACCACCAAACGCTTCAAGTCATCTGCTGAGTCAGCCTATCACCCTGACCTCTCCAACCTTGCCAACACCTTCCTCACCCATGCCAGGGACCTTTAAGCATCCGCTATGTTGATGATACTCAATGGAGAAACCCAAACAAAATCTACTAAATGGCTTCGGATGGTATAACATGAGTCAGAGGAAGGGTGCGAGGTGGTACTAAATATTACCACTGAGACCAATACATTGTGTTTAGTGACGCAAAATAATAAGGGATGGTGCGAATAGTCTGTAAGTGCATACGAAGTTGTTTGAATGAGTTCAAAGTAGGTTCAAAGGCATGCGAAGTGGTTCGAATAAGTTTGAAGATGCGCAAAATAGTTCGAATAAGTTCGAAGAGGTTTGATGTATATCAAGGAACAAGTTTAGCAAATGTGATGTGTTTTTTGAATGGCGATAAGTGATGGGCGATGAAACGTGGGGCAAATATGATAGTTTCGAAGAAGTTCACAATATTTTGCAGAACCTAGAGATACGATGCGAGCTAAGACTCAATAAAATGGCTCTTAAATCTGATGATGAGTGAGAGGGTAACTTGTGCTATGTTCCCCATTGCTATTCCCTTTTGTTCTAAGTAGCTAATACAAGTCTATATACAAAATGAAAAGATAGTACTAAAAAGGGAAATAAGACATGTGTAAAACATGAGGAAATATATCAAACAATGAGGACTTTATAGATCATGAAACAAATGAAAAATGATAAATGATGAAATGTATAGTGTTCCCATATGGTAAAAGTACTTATCCTGTGCTTCAATATATCAATGAAACACAAAAATGCACTTATTGCATTTTAACTCTGTTGTAGTCTCTCCTCGTGTCCGGTAGTGCTCGATATGCAATGGAATAGTTTGTTCCGGATGTGCAGCGTGTATCGAAAATGTTTCAAGACAGCTATATGGCAGCCGATATTGTTCAAAATGCTGCGAAGTCATTCGAGGTGTCGCGAAATTGTTCGAAGTCATTCAAAGTCATCTGAAATAGTGCAAAATTGTTCAAAGATAATTCAAAGTTAATTTCGTGGCATTGATAGGTCCACTACGTGCTTTAAAGTCTGGAGAAGTATTTTCACTCATATCGACACATTATGACACGTGCTCTGAACCACTACGAATGCCACTAAATCAACTTCGAATCATTTTCGAACTATTTCGCACAATTTCGCACTACTTTGAACCTTTTTGAACTATTTTGCAACATTTTGCAACACTTCAAAATGACTTCGCAGCATTTCGAACGACTTCAGCCACCGTATAGCTGTCTTGAAACAATTTCGATACACGCTCCACATCCGGGACAAACTATTCCATCGCATATCGAGCACTACCAGACACGAGGAGAGAGTACAAGAGAGTTAGAATGCGATAAGTGCATTTTTGTGTTTCATTGATATGTTGAAGTACTTTTACTATATGGGAACACTATATGTTTCATCATTTATTATTTCTCATTTGTTTCATGATATTGTTCTGGGACTGCATCACCCACAATCGAGACAAGTCCTCATTGTTTGATATATTTGCCTCATGGTTTACACATGTTCTTATTTCCTTTTTAGTACTATCTCTTCATTTTGTATATAGACTTGTATTAGTTAGTTAGAGCCCAAAAACAGAACAACGGGGAATAGCACAAGTTACCCTCTCGCTATCATCAGATTTAAGAAGTCATGCCCTTGGGTCTTAGCTCGCATCATATCACTAAGTTCTGTGAAATATCGTGAACTTCCTCGAAACTATCGTATTCGCTTTTCGTTTTATTGCCCATTGCCTACCGCCATTTGACAAACACTTCACATTCGTTAAACTCGCTCTTCGATATATCTCAAACCTCTTCGAACTTATTGAAACTTCTTTGGACTACTTCGCACGACTTTGAACCTTTTCGAACCTATTTTGGACTATTTCGAACACCTTTGTACGCTCTTACAAACTATTTGCAGCACGATTCGTCCTTTTGCATCACTAAACATGATGTATTGGTCTCAGCGGTGATATTTAGTACCACCTCGCACCCTTCCTCTGACTCGTGTTATACCATCTGAAGCCATTTAGTAGGTTTTGTTTGGGTTTCCAGGTTGAGTATCATCAGCATTCGTAGTGATTCGGAGCACATGTCGTAATGTGTTGACACGAGTAGGAAGCCATTTCAGACTTTAAAGCATGCAGTGGACCTATCAATGTGACCATTACCCCACCCCCTTTGACTCAGCATCTACCCACCCACCTCTTCCCCCCTGAAAGGCCAACGTCCTCCTGCCCAGTCCTTTACTAACCTCCTAATCCCCTCCTCCCCCTTTTAGCTAGTCTGGCACACCGACATGTCACTCTTTGATCCTCCCACCCCCCCCCTCTCACCAGGGGCCTGTAGCAGACAACCTGTACCCTTCACACATCATTTCTCCTTCTTTCTCAGGTATTAATAGGGGAGTGGGGCCCAAAATGGTGGCAGATATGCTGGCCTACTCTTTCTCTGCTGCTTTGTCAGTGGGGGGGTATGGAATTTCTCAGCTCCTGTAGTTCAGTGTAATGTTCACTACTTACATCAGCCTCAGTGTTGACTTATCACACCAAACACCCCATCTCTACCATACTTTTACCTGATTGCATGTACTGTGTACCATAAGGGCATAGCCCTTTTTGCACAATAATTCAATTTAAAAAAAAAAAAAAAGGTGAAGTCATGATGAGTCGTTGGCCCTCTCATTGTACTTGCTTCACTGAAGGCAGACAGGAACATTGAGGGTGAAAGGTACTCTTACAATGCACTCAAAAGTGTCATGCTGGTCCAATGCCTATGGCCAATGTGGACTTGGAAGACATTCCAGATCTCGCACCTGATTCTGATGATGATGAAGAGGAGGTGGAAGAAATTGAGTAAGGTGACCAAATTTTCTACACTGCTATTAACCCTTCGCATGAGGTGCATGCCACCTCAAATGTCTCCCAGTGCCTCATGGAGGCCTTCCACAAGAACAGTGCACCCAAATCCTTCACTGACTCCATAGTTCCTTACCTGCATGACTTTGAGAATGTTTTCTCCACAGAATTTTTTGACTCACTTCCTAACCATAAGCCATAGGATCATGCAATTGATCTCATGCTGGGTGCCATGCCCTCCTCCTGCAAGATCTATCCTCTCTCTCCTAAAGAACAATGACAACTTGACAAGTTCATCAATGAACACTTGGCTTCTGGTCATATCCACCCTTCAAAGTCACCCATGGCCTCACCCTTCTTCTTTGTCAAAAAGAAGGATGGGTCCCTTCGGCTGGTTCAAGATTATTAATGCCTCAACAACATCACAGTTAAGAATCATTATCCCCCTCATATCTGAACTTGTCAACCAACTCTGTGGGGTGCATTACTTCACCAAGCTCGATGTCCATTGGGATTACAACAATGTACAGATAAAGGGATGAGTGGAAGGCAGCTTTTCACATGAATTATGGTTTTTTTGAACTGCTTGTCATATTCTTTGGTCTCACTAATATTCCTGCCACCTTTCAGACCATGATGAATGACATCTACCTTGACGACATCCTCATCTTCACTCAGGACCTCAATGAACATCATCGAATCATGTGCATAGTACTGAAGTGACTTCTGGCACAAACTTTATCTTCATCATGACAAGTGTGAGTTTGAGAAGACACAAATCAAGTACTTGGGCCTGATTATCTTGGATGGACAGGTGGAGATGGACCCAGTCAAGGTTGCTGGTGTTACAACCTGGCCCATGCCCACAAGCAAGAAAGAGGTGGAGTCTTTCCTGGGCTTCATCAATTTCTATTGGTGCTTTATTAAAGATTTTTCCCACCATGCACACCCATTATTCGATCTCACTGGCAAGGAGGCATGGAGGTGGGAAAATGGACAGCAGGAGGCATTTGAAAAGCTCAAAGAGATGGTCACTTCCACTCCAATCCTTACCTTTGCTGATGACTTATGTCCCTTCTGTGTAGAAGCTGACAGTTCAGACTTTGCAACAGGTGTAGTACTGTCCCAACAGTCTCCAGAGGACCAGAAGTGGCACCCCATCACCTTCTACTCGAAGAGTCTCAGTGCTGTGGAACACAATTATGAGATCCATGACAAGGAGATGCTGGCAATAATGTGGGTGTTGGAGGAGTGGCGACATTTCCTGGAGCATGCTCAACACAAGGTCAAGATCTGGACAGATCACAAGAACCTCGAGTACTTCATGACCGCCAAGAAACTTAATTGTCACCAGGCCTGCTGGTCCCTTTACCTCTCCTGGTTTGATTTCTCCCTACATCATTGCCCAGGATGCAGCATGGGGAAGACTGATGCCCTCTCTCAGCATGTGGACCACAGGGATGGGAGCAATGACAATCAAGGTATCATGTTATTGCAACCTGATCTGTTTACAGTCCATGCACTAGAAAATGTTGCCTTGGAGGGCGAGGAGTGCAGTATCCTATGTGACATTCATCATGCAAACTATAGCAGTTTACATGAGGATGCTTTGGCTCTGGCAGTGAAGGAGCTGAGGAAGGGATTTATGGCTTCACTTCATGCAGCAGAGTGGGCAGAACAGGATGACATCCTATACTTCCATGACCGCATCTACATCCCTAACAACCCCCAGCTGTGATGATGACTTATCCCTCAGCACCATGACTCACTCATTGCCGGTTACCACAGATGTTGGAAAATGCTGAAGCTCATATCACGGAATTATTGGGGGCCTCAGATGTCTCAACTCATTGGTCAGTACTGCCATACCTGTGATCTCTGCTTATGCACCAAGGCTCCACGGTGCAAGCCCATGGGCAAGTTACACCCCCTTCCAGTCCCAGAGAATCATTGAGATGTTGTCAGTGTGGATTTCATGGTGGAACTACTGGAGTCCAATGGGTTTGATGTGGTAATGTGTACAGTCGACTCTGCTGGGAAGCAAGCTCATTTTATTCCCACTCATATGGCTGTCACCACACTTGGAGCAGCTCAACTCTACTTGCACCATGTATGGAAGCTCCATGGACTGCCTGGCACATTCCTCTGTGACCAAGGACCACAATTCGTTGCAAAGTTTACCTGGGAGTTGTACTGCCTGCTGGGGATCAAACTCCTAGCCTCGACTGCCTACCACCCACAGACAGATGGAAAGACAGAGTGAGTCAACCAAGAACTGGAGCAGTACATCTGCATCTTTGTCAATGAGTGACAGGATGATTGGAAAGATCTCCTCCCCATGGCCAAGTTTGGATACAACAATCACGTCCACTCTTCCACTCAATAAACTTTCTTCCTCCTCATTACAGGGCAATACCCACACATGGGCTTCGAACCTCAACAAGCACCCTCGCACTTGGAGATGATGAACAAGTTTACAGAGTGGATGAAGGACAACTTGGAGGAGGTGAAGTCAGCTTTGGCCAAGGTGAAGGACAATATGGCATGCTTCTACAACCAGCGCCACCCACCCATACCCACATGTAAGGTTGGTGATTGTGTCTATCTTGACTCTAGTGACATTTCCACCACATGTCCATCCAATAAACTCACCCACCGCTTTCTTGGACCATTCCTCATCACTAGACACATCAGGTTGCACACCTACTGCCTACGGTTACCACAGTCAATGTCCAGACTCCACCCTGTCTTCCATGTCATAAAGCTACTGCCTGCCCCCACAGATCCATTCCCTACACATGACACAACCTCCTCCACTGCCTACAGTTATCAAGGGCAAACTACAGTACAAGGTCGAGTCCATCTTAGACAGTTGCTCGCGTTGAGGGAAACTCGAATACCTGGTACACTGGAAGGGTTATGGGTATGAGGAGACCTCCTGGGTCGCAGAGTCCAATGTGAATGCCCCACGACTGGTCAGAGTTCCACCGGCGACATTCCTCTGCATCTCAGAGCATCCAAGTGTCTGACTTTGGGTGAATACAGTTTTGAATGCATCAAGGTGATGCATCATAGAAGGGGAGTGATGTAAGGGAAAAGGAAGACACCCCAGGTGTCTGGGCAATTTTCTGCGTTCGTCCCATATTTTTTTATATTTTATTTCACCCTATTCTGCCATTTCTATGATTTCCTATGATTTATTCCTATTTTATTATTATATTTCGGTTTTTTCCATGCTGGTACATGTTGACAGTTCTATTCTTAGAAGCAGGACCCCTTCTGGATGTTTACCCATCAAGGTGATGTCATCCCCCAGCTTGATCCAGCTATTTCTGCCTTTTTGCTATTTTTAGCTTACTATTTGATTTTTGGTTCTATCACATATACTAAGCATTGACAGATGGGTCCTTAGAGTTTTCTCTTTGGATTCCCCTCTGTTAGGTGCACCTAAAGTGTCTGTATTATGTAGGGTAATATTAACTTTGGATTCCCCTCTGTTAGCTCACTATCAAGTGAGGCTTTGAGGTTGCCCTTACAGTAGGCTTTTTGCACCACAAATGTGGATGGAATACCTCAGAGAGAACACAACTGGGGTCCCCAAGGTGTATATTTACAGTTTATATACTATGTTACACATATTGTACAATGTAGTTACTGTTGGAGCAGACTACATACGCTGCACAGAGGAAGAGATGACACATTCCTTATAACCTACCTGGGGTTTAGTTAGTCTTAGAGCTAGGGTTTAGCAGAGGTAAGAACACTGTATATCTACTATAGTACAGGTTCTCCTTATCCATAATAAAAGGAGGATGGTCAGGTGACTAGGCTGTGGGAAGTGATGAGGCTGTGGGAGATGAAGAGGCTGTGGGAGGTGAAGAGGCCATGGGAGTTGCTCTGAGTGGGTGGGAGAGTGATGACCAACTCCGAGGGTCGTGAGACAATGATGACAAATATAAGTGAAAGGTGAGAACAAATGATAACAAAATTTTTTGGCTAATTTGGGGCCGGATCACAAATATAATTAACTAATGACATCAATTTCGGCTACAATATAATAGAATGCAGGAACAACATTTTCAGCTACATTGGGGGGATCAAAAATTTCGGGTAATTTTTTTTTTTATTGGGCCTGATGACAAATATAATTTAATTACTGGGTGTTGCCATGATGATAAATTTAAACTTTTTGGCTACATCGTGGGATGAAAAATTTCAGCTAATTTTTTTGGTGGGGGCCTGATGACAAATATATTTTGATTACTGGGTGTTGCCATGATGACAAATATAATAACTTTGTGTAGGATCAATATTTTCGGCTGATTTTTGGCCTGATGACAAATATGATTACCAAGTGTAGAAACCAAATTTTCGGCTGATTTTTGGCCACTTCTACCTTTTCTGCTCTCTTTCTGGCTCTGGGCTCTTTTCCAGTGGGGTTGTTTTTGCATTCTTGGGGTATCTGTAGACCAAGGTGAAGCTCTGTGAAGTCCTACCTCCCTGGCTTCTCTTTTTTCAACAAAAAGAGTGTCTGCCAGTTGTTTTTTGGACCTCTCTCAGGGCACAATGTGCAGGGAGATTGGGCTGGCGGGTTTGCAGTTGCCTCCCCTTCCATTTTTGGAAGTCGCTCCACTATCAACTGCCACTGTTTGCACCGATTTCACAGCCTCCTGCAAGGATCTCACATCCTCCATTGCTGTAAGAGAGCTCCCCAATTCCCATGGACCCAACTCCACCCAACTCTCCTCGACGTGCCCGGACAGCCACACAGCAAAATGAATGGGACCAATGGATCTTGGATAGCCCTACTCGCCACTGGACTCCACACCATGCTCGCACGATGGGCATTGCCCAGCCTTTGCTGCCAGTGCCACCACCCTATGGTGGTTTGCTGATTGGGAATGACACTGATCCTTTTCTTGCCCCTCCACCCCCACCTCCTCAATACAATCACCTTCCTCCTCATTTGGCACAGCAGCTGGTGGCACTTCCTCCCCTTCCACAGATTGCAAGAGGCAGGGGCAGAGGGAGGGGAAGAGGAAGGGGAAGAGGCTCAAGTCACGCTGCTCCACCTCAGCCTGTTGTTGCTCCTTTACACAATGCAGCTTTCCCATATTATTTTAATGCCCCTCCTGTTTTTGACCCTCCTGTTCCTGCCCCTCCAATTCCTGCACCTCCCATTCCTGTGGCAGCTCCTGCAATGGCCTGGACCAAACTTGCTTTTCAGCATGCTGCACTGCCTGCTCTATTTCCTGCTGTATGTTGGTTTATCTTTCACATAATGTATGTTATCTGACAATATCATGATCTAGCCTCCTCCTCCTCCTCCTCCTCCTCCTCCTCCTGTTTTTGATCCTCCTCCTGCTGTTCCTGCTGTTCCTGCTCCTATCGTCCCTCTTGCCAATATCCCTCTCCATGTAGGCTTATATATGTTCTTTTGAGTATATTAACTGACAATAATGATGATGTAGCATCCTGCTCCTGCTCCTCCTGTTTTTGATCTCCCTGCACCTGTTCCTGCCATTCCTGCTCCTGTTGTCCCTGTTTTTGATCCCCCTGCACCTGTTCCTCCTGTTCCTGCACCTGCTATCCCTGTTTTTGATCCCCCTGCACCTGTTCCTGCCATTCCTGCTCCTGTTGTCCATGTTTTTGATCCCCCTGCACCTGTTCCTCCAGTTTCTGCACCTGCTATCCCTGTTTTTGATCTGCCTGCACCTGTTCCTCCCATTCCTGCACCTGTCATCCCTGTTGTTGATATTCCTCCACATGTATGCTTATGTCCTTTTTGGTCATGTCTTTATTTTGTGACTGACCCGATTATCCCCAGGTGGCTCAACATATTGATCCTGCACCTGTTCCACTTGGGCCTCTCCCTCCTGCATGCCATCCTTTTAGTCCTGACTGGCCTGTTCATTATCTGGGGAGAATAGATATTCAGTGTCCCAATTGTCATGCATTGCACTGGATGGCCGAGCGTCTCACAGCATCCTCCAGTATAAATCCCAGATTTGGCATGTGCTGCTTGAGTGGAAAAATCATTTTGCCTCCTCTCCACCCAGTCCCACCTGAGCTTCTCCAGTTGCTCACTGCTCAGGATCACATTGGCGGTCGTTTCGTGATCATATCCACACATACAACAATGCTCTTGCCATGACTTCCATTGGGCACAAAATCAATGAGTCTGTTAATGAAGGTGAAGAGGCTGTGAACGATGGTGTTGGCCCCTATGTCTTCAAACTGCATGGCGAGCTGTCCCACAGGATTGGCTCTCTTCTTCCACAAGAGGGTGAATCTCCAGTGTATGCTCAGCTTTACACTTATGATCCAGCCGATGCAGCCAACTTTCGCATGGCCAATGCCTGGAACACTCACCTCGATTACCACACTTTGCTCACCCTCCAGGACATGCTCCACCGTCTCCATCCTGCAGTTCAGATGTACAAGCAGGCCCATGAGCTCACCAGGAACTTGCCTCCACACCAGCAGTGCAAGATAGCTTTGCGCTTTGATCAATCCTGTGACCGTCGCCGCTACAATCTTCCTGATGCCACCAACAATGAGATCGTGGTCATTCTTCCAGGTGATGGTGATCAGCCACAGAGCACACGTGATATCATTCTCTACCGCAGGCATGGCCCTCCCCTTCAGCGCATCACCGATGTCCATCCCCTCTATCCTGCTCTTCACTATGTCCTCCTTTTTCCTACTGGCCAGCTCCAATGGCATCCTCAAATCGAGTTTGCAGCTGCTAATGAAGGCGGTGCAAGGGTTCGCAAGCATGTGTCCAAATCAGATTTCTACTGCTATCGTCTCCACCCCCGACCGCCTGCCATCGAGCCTCAGCATATATTCTTGAGTGGAAAGCTCTTTCAGGAGTTTGTTTGTGACCAGTGGGCAACTTCAGAGCAGGATCGGTTGCGCTTTATCATGATGAATCAGGACACTATTCGTGGTGAAGTCTATATGGGCTTGGCTGATGCTGTGGCTGCAAATGTGGATGCAGACACAGAGTCTCTCAGTCAAAGAATCATCCTGCCTTCTTCATTTGCAGGAAGCACACGTCATATGCAGCAGCTTCTTCAGGATGCCTTGGCTATCAATCGCTACTTCAAGGGTGGTGATCTCTTTCTGACCATGACTGCAAACCCCGCTTGGCCAAAGATTCAGGATGAGCTCAAGCCTGGGCAGACTGCTGCCAATTGCCCTGACTTGGTCGTTCGTGCATTCCATGCAAAGCAGAAGGAGATGATCAAAGACATCAAGGCTGGGATCTTTGGCAAGGCACTCTGTTATGTGTTTGTGATCGAGTTTCAGAAGCGTGGCCTGCCTCACATGCACTGCATTATCTTTCTTGATGGGGAGTCCAAGCTTCGCACTCCTGAGCAGATAGACAGCCTCATGTGCTCAGAGTTTCCTGATGACAATCCTGAGCTGCTCGAGTTGGTCAAGAAGTTCATGGTCCATAAACCCTGTGGTGCAGAGAACCCTACAGCTCCTTGCATGGTGAATGGACAGTGCTCCAAAAATTTCCCCAAGCCATTCAGGGATCAGACAACCATCTCTGAGGATGCCTATGCCTCCACCAGGCGTCAGAACACTGGAAAGACATATCAGGTTTGGGGAAAGCAGGTTGACAATTGCTGGGTCATCACTTATTCACCCTATCTCCTCTGGAAGTACCGCTGCCACATCAACATCGAGTCCATTGCCTCCATCAAAGCTGTCAAATACATCTACAAATATGTGTACAAAGGTCATGATCGCATCACCATGCAGTTTGGGACTTGCAATAATGAAGTCAAACAGTATCTGGACGCTCACTATATTTCTGCCTGCGAGAGCATTTGGCGCCTCTTTCATTTACCTATGCACTCTGCTTCTCCCAATGTCGTCCGACTTCAGATCCACCTCCCTGGCCAGCAGTATGTCACTTGGAATCAGAACGGTCCACGGTCTATCCAAGAAATCGTCCAGCATGCTGCACAGCATGACACCACCCTCACTGGCTATTTCAAAGCCAATCAGTAGTATCCAGAGCTTGCACAGGATCTTCTCTATCAGGACTTTCCCTCCAAATTCATGTGGGATCAGAAAGCCCACAAGTGGAAGCCCAGACAGAGAGGGTTCGCTATTGGGAGGATGTACTACACTCAGCCTACTGCAGGTGAACGCTTCTACCTCAGGCTTCTTCTGACAGCTGTCAAGAGTGCAACATCATATGAACATCTGTGCACTTTTCAGGGAAATGTCTATCCCTCATTCAGAGAAGCATGTCTGGCACGTGGCCTTTTGGAGCATGACCAAGAGTGGGTGCAGTGTTTGGAGGAAGCAAAGTCCATGGCAACAGGTCGTCAGCTCCGGCAACTCTTTGTCACTATTCTTTGTGATTGTGCACCCTCTGATCCTGTCCAGCTTTGGAACACATACTGGCCCCACATTTGCGATGACCTGCGGTATCGGCTCCAGCACAACAATATCTGTCTCAACCCTACCGATGACGATGTGCAGGATTATGGCCTCTACTTGATCAACCAGCTTCTCTTATCCTCTGGCAAATCTCTCAGCAAGGATTGGCCATACATGCCTCAGATCACTCAGAATTGGGAAGCCAACCTCGAAAACTGGTTGATTGCAGAGCAGCGCAGATATGATGTTGTGGAGCAGGCTGAGTTGGCTGCACAGAACTTGGACACTTTCAATCCAGACCAGAGAGCTGTCTTTGAGGAGATCATGCATGCTGTCGACAACAAGACCGGCCAGACCTTTTTCCTCCATGGTCCCGGTAACACAGGCAAAACCTTTGTATACAACACTCTGGCCCATCAGCTTCGTTCTCAGGGCAAAATCATCCTCTGTATAGCATCATCCGGCATTGCTGCACTCCTGCTCAAAGGTGGCTCTACTTCTCATTCATGTCTCCAGATCCCTCTCATCATCAATGAGTCATCCACCTGCTCTATCTCCAGAGGTTCAATTCGGGCAAAGCTGTTGCAGGAGACTGACTTGATCATTTGGGACGAGGCACTCATGCAGCATCGTCATCTCCATGAAGCTGTCAACCGCACTCTCAAAGACATTCTCCAATCTGATCAACCCTTTGGTGGCATTCCTATTATTTTTGGGGGCGACTTTCACCAGATCCTGCCTGTTATCGAGAGGGGTTCACGGCCTCAGATTGTTGGTGCTTCCTTGCAGTGCTCTGTTCTTTGGCAACATATTAAAGTTCTTCATCTCAAAATCAACATGCGATTGAACACAGATGATCTTGAAGAGCGACAGTTTGCACAGTGGCAGCTGGAGGTTGGAAAGGGTGATCATACAGATGAGGGTGGCAACATCAAACTTCCCAACCATTTCAAGTGTCCTGAAAACACTTTGGCTTCCCTCATTGACACCATCTATCCTGGCATCTATAATCATGCTCAGCATCCCGATCAATACTTCTTAGAGCGGATTGTCCTGGCAAGCAAAAATGACGATGTGGATGATTTGAACCATTATATTCTTCAGAGGTTCCCTGGAGAAGAGCAAGTGTTTCACAGTGCAGACTCTATTGCAAACAATGAACTTCTGTATCCACCTGAATACCTCAACTCAATCAACTGCTCCGGTCTACCTTTGGCACACTTGGCACTCAAGGTTGGTGTCCCTGTGATGATACTTCGCAATCTCAATATTGCTGGAGGGGTCTGCAATGGTTCTCGAGGGATTTTGACTCGGATTCGGAACAGAGTGTTGGAGGTTCGGTTGATTACTGGAGATCATGCTGGAGAGAAGGTGTTTATTCTACGGATGCAACTGCAGCCAATTGAAGGACAACTCCCTTTCACTCTGTCTCGACTTCAATTTCCTGTTCGACTGTGCTTTTCAATGTTGATCAACAAATCCCAGGGACAGTCAGTGCAGCATGTGGGATTAGATTTCAGGAGTCCTGTCTTCACTCATGGGCAGTTCTATGTAGCGATATCATGAGTAAGGTCTGTGCACAACATCAAGGCAATATGGCCAAGTGACAGTGGAAGTGCAAAAACCAAAAATATTGAATATATTACTTATTAAACATGTTAACGCATGCCGGAGGCACATTCCCAACCTTGTATACATATGTGTTTACCACATGTATGTGCAGTAAGCACAGTAACATGTGTGTGCTGCATGCATTGCCTCATGTATGCAGCATGTATCAGAATTTAATTTCAACAGTTACTGACGTGCTCATACTTACATGTGCATACATATTGATGCATGCGAAATAAAATTCTCATGCTAACGAAGTGTAGGGTAGCATAATTTGACATCAATAATAAAGCGAGCATGGTCATGTGAAGGGGTCGTGGGAATTCTGACTAACTCTGAAGGGGTGGGAGATCCATGACTAACCCTCTACTGTGAGAAAATGATGACAAATATAAGTCATAGATGGGAAATGAAATTCTCGGCTAATTTTTCACCACCTCGAGCTTTTTTTTTGGCTCTGGGCTCATTGGGTATGTAGAATAATGTCTGCATGGCATATAAGGTGCTATATTGCAGTGTTGCTGAATAAAATTTGACAAAGTAGCTCAACCGTCATTCTTTTCCTATGCTGTGAAAGCTGACTAAGCGAACCTCGTGGGCTGAACAAAATGCAAAAACCTGATCATGACCTTGGCACATGACCCAAATAAAATGAGTTAGACACATCTCTGTATTAGTCAGTAACAAGTTGGATCAATAAAGTGTTATTACAATTGTATAAGTGATGGCATTACAAAGTCAGGTCAGTATTGAGATAAGTTCGAATTGAAAATTGAGTTCAGGACAAAGTTAAATCAGTAAAATATAAGAGTTACAATTGAGTTCATTATGAAGTAAAGGAAATAAAAATTACTTGAATACAGTAAGTTTAAAAATTGAGTTCGTTACAAAGTAAAGTCAGTAAAATAACAGTTACAAATGAGTTCATTATGAAGTAAAGTCTACGAAAATTAGTCTAGAAATGAGTCAAGTTTGAAAATGAGTCAGTAAAAGATAGGTCAGTAAAATATATAGATCTTTGAAATTAAGGCATCAATAAAATAAAATTACAGCTATCATTATGAAGTCAAGTCAATAAAAATTAGTTCAATACAAAATCATTATGCATACTTACTAACAAGTTATAAATTGAGTTTGTTATAATGTAAAGTCAATAAATATTACTTTAATACTGACAAAGTGAAGTTGGAGATTTTTTACAAAATTTAAAGAGAGGAGAGGGAGGTGATCAGGAGTGAGGGGGAGGGAGTGAAGGGGGAAATGGGAAATGAGAGGGAAAGTGGAGAGTGGGTGAGGATAAGAGAGTGGGAGAAGGTGAGGGGGTGGGTGAGAGGGGGGGTGAGGAAGAAGGAGGAGAGAGATGAGAGAGAGGAGGGGGGGAGAATGGAGGGTGCATAAGGGGGTGAGGGGGGAGGGTGCATAAAGGGGTGAGGGGAGAGGGGGGGAGAGGAAGGGGATGGGGGAGGGGATGGGGTA
Source organism: Tricholoma bakamatsutake (assembly GCA_029959215.1). NCBI lineage: Eukaryota > Fungi > Basidiomycota > Agaricomycetes > Agaricales > Tricholomataceae > Tricholoma > Tricholoma bakamatsutake. The sequence continues at coordinate 2,008,124 of CP114860.1, forward strand.
GGTAGGCATGGGATGGGGGAGGGGATGGGGTAGAGGGGGGGTGAGGAAGAAGGAGGAGAGAGATGAGAGAGAGGAGGGGGGGAGAATGGAGGGTGCATAAGGGGGTGAGGGGGGAGGGTGCATATGGGGGTGAGGGGGGAGGGTGCATATGGGGGTGAGGGGAGAGGGGAGGGGGGAGGGGAGGGGGGGAGAGGGGGGGAGAGAAAGGGGATGGGGGAGAGGGGGATGAGGGAGATGGGGGAGGGGATGGGGGAGATGGAGGAGGGGATGGGGGAGATGGGGGAGGGGATGGGGTAGGTAGGCATGGGATGGGGGAGGGGATGGGGTAGGTGGACATGTGATGGGGATGGGGTAGGTGGGCATGGGGACGGGGATGGAGTAGGTGGGCTTGGGCATGGGGAAGGGGAAGGGGATGGAGATGGAGATGGAGATGGGGTAGGTGGAGATGGGGATGGGGATGGGGAAGGGGATAAACACCACAACCCCCCCACGTTGACTTGGGGCCAACGGTCCCAAGTCAACTGAAGAGTTGCGTACCATCTAAAAGTCAAATAAAAAGCTGTGCATCCATGAATAAAATGCAGTGAGGTGTTCATAATGAACACAGTGAACCACGCCAGCTCATATGCCAGCATTTTCATCTACAAAAATGTGTGCCGAAGGCACATTTAAAAACCTTGTCCATAATAAAGCGAGCATGGTCACGTGAAGGGGTCGTGGGAATTCTGACTAACTCTGAAGGGGTGGGAGATCCATGACTAACCCTCCACTGTGAGAAAATGATGACAAATATAAGTCATAGGTGGGAAATGAAATTCTCGGCTAATTTTTCACCACCTCGAGCTTTTTTTTTTGGCTCTGGGCTCATTGGGTATGTAGAATAATGTCTGCATGGCATATAAGGTGCTATATTGCAGTGTTTGCTAAATAAAATTTGACTGAGGAGCAACTGTCATTCCATTTACTATGCTGTGAAAGCTGACTAAGCGAACCTCGCGGGCTGAACAAAATGCAAAAACCTGATCATGACCTTGGCACATGACCCAAAGAAGATGATTTAGACACATCATTGTATTAGTCAGTAACAAGTGGATCAATAAAATGTTATTTGCAATTCTATAAGTGAGGTCATTACAAAGTCAGGTCAGTATTGAAATAAGTTTGAATTGAAAATTGAGTTCAGGACAAAGTTAAATCAATAAAATATAAGAGTTACAATTGAGTTCATTATGAAGTAAAGGAAATAAAAATTACTTGAATACAGTAAGTTTAAAAATTGAGTTTGTTACAAAGTAAAGTCAGTAAAATAACAGTTAAAAATGAGTTCATTATGAAGTAAAGTCTATGAAAATTAGTCTAGAAATGAGTCAAGTTTGAAAATGAGTCAGTAAAAAATAAGTCTGTAAAATGATCTTCGAAATAAGGCATTTGATATGAAATAAAATTACAGTTACCATTATGAAGTCAAGTCAATAACAATTAGTTCAATACAAAGTCATTATGCAGACTTACTAACAAGTTATACATTGAGTTCGTTATAATGTAAAGTCAATAAATATTACTTTAATACTTACTGACAAAGTGAAGTTGGAGATTTTTTACAAAATTTAAAGAGAGGAGAGGGAGGTGAGCAGGGGTTCATACAAAGTCATTATGCAGACTTACTAACAAGTTATACATTGAGTTCGTTATAATGTAAAGTCAATAAATATTACTTTAATACTTATTGACAAAGTGAAGTTGGAGATTTTTTACAAAATTTAAAGAGAGGAGAGGGAGGTGAGCAGGGGTTCATACAAAGTCATTATGCAGACTTACTAACAAGTTATACATTGAGTTCGTTATAATGTAAAGTCAATAAATATTACTTTAATACTTATTGACAAAGTGAAGTTGGAGATTTTTTACAAAATTTAAAGAGAGGAGAGGGAGGTGAGCAGGGGTGAGGGGGTGAAGTAGTGAGGGGGTGAGGGAGTAAGGGAGGGAGGAGAGGAGAGGAGGAGGATGATGGAGAGGGGTGAGGGGGTGAAGTAGTGAGGGGGTGAGGGGGTGAAGTAGTGAGGGGGTGAGGGAGTAGGGGAGGGGGGGAGGGGAGGAGGAGGATGGATGGAGAGGGGGGAGGGGGTGAAGTAGTGAGGGGGGGAGGGAGTGAGGGGGTGAGGGAGTGAGGGAGAGAGGAGGAGAGGGAGTGAGAAAGTGGAGAGTAGGTGAGGATAAGAGAGTGGAAGAAGGTGAGAGGGGGGGGGGGTGAGAGGAGGGGGTGAGGAAGAAGGGGGAGAGAGATGAGAGAGAGGAGGGGGGGAGAATGGAGGGTGCATAAGGGGGTGAGGGGGGAGGGTGCATAAGGGGGTGAGGGGAGAGGGGAGGGGGGAGGGGAGGGGGGGAGAGAGGGGGAGAGGAAAGGGATGGGGGAGAGGGGAGAGGAGGGAGGGGAGGGGGGGAAAGGGGAGGAGAGAAAGGGGATGGGGGAGAGGGGGATGAGGGAGATGGGGGAGGGGATGGGGGAGATGGAGGAGGGGATGGGGAGATGGGGGAGAGGATGGGGTAGGTAGGCATGGGATGGGGGAGGGGATGGGGTAGGTGGACATGTGATGGGGATGGGGTAGGTGGGCATGGGGATGGGGATGGAGTAGGTGGGCTTGGGCATGGGGAAGGGGAAGGGGATGGAGATGGAGATGGAGATGGGGAAGGTGGAGATGGGGATGGGGATGGGGAAGGGGATAAACACCACAACCCCCCCACGTTGACTTGGGGCCAACGGTCCCAAGTCAACTGAAGAGTTGCATACCATCTAAAAGTCAAATAAAAAGCTGTGCATCCATGAATAAAATGCAGTGAGGTGTTCATAATGAACACAGTGAACCACATGTGCCGAAGGCACATTTAAAAACCTTGTAATAAAATAAAATAAAATAGAATTAGGTAATGGGGCTGGTACCCTCAGAACACTACTAAATTCCATAGTTTCGACATAAATTTACATTCCACTGAAGCTGCTAGTTTAAGTATTGTTTTTAGCTCTCTTAAGAAACTTCTAATTTCAGCAATGTTTTGACTCAATCTGAAAACGTGAGCTTTCTAGTGTGATTGTTGACGCGTTGTTGATCGTTGATGATGCGATGTTTACCCGAAAAGGGAATCATCACATAGTCTCATAGTGTAGAGCAGCGATTGCCACCATTTACTCTCACCAGACCTTCATCGTACTTGTTACACGCGGTATGAGCACTTCGAACTTGAAGGACAAAACTTTCCTCGGATCCGTTCGCCGGCTTAATTGTCTTATCGAAGGCGAATCTATCGTCTTTCCAGTTCCTGTGGAGCGCCATTGGGTAGTTGGACACTTGAAGAAAGAGATAAAAAAGGAGCGGGAGCTGGGTACCTTGAAGGATGTTGATCCTCACACGTTGGAATTGTGGAAGGTGAGTGCCATTGACGAGTCGCAATGTGAAGTGACATGACTTATTTCACGACCTTCTCAGCCCAAAGACTCCAATCCTATCGCCGCCAAGCCAGCTAACACTCTGGCTGAACGTATCGAGTCCCTGGGAGATAGTCTTTCGAAAATTTCCAACGAACTTGACCCCACGGACAGACTGTTCAGTATCTTTTCAGAGCAACCGCCCAGCGACTGCATACACATAATTGTGAAGCTCCCGGCTGCAGGTGAGCGAGAGCGGAATCTCCACGGTTGAGCATTGCTGATAAGATTCACCCCAAAATCTGTCCCGTCGCTCTTTTGTTTCTACCACTCTCAATGTCCCATGCCACCCCTCATCTCCGCCGATCGTTCATGCATTCCATGGCTTTCACGGGCTGCCGTCCGTTTGCCTTGCTTTCTCATTCTGCCTCTTCCCGCACGTTCTCGTCTCATTTCTCTTCATCTGTCACCCCCCCCTTCCCCTTCTCCGAACTCTTCCTTCCTGGATCGTTATCGTCCTTCATCTTCTCCGTCCAATCTGTAGCCATTCACCAGAAACGCGCGCTTCCCGAACCAGCAGAAAGCATTTTTGATCGTCTCAAACGTGCCAAAACTGTTACGATTGCGCCGTCGACTACTGCAAGACCAGAGGTCTTCGAGTCTCTTCAGCAGGAACCGTCTGAGATGATCTTCAATGATCGTCCAGAACCGGATCCCGATATTCCATCCGTAGCTCTTCTGTACGAAGGCTTTGGACACTTCCTTGACATCATGGACGGTCGTAAAGATGTTCCCGGGCTGGATGATATTGACGTTGTGAAGTTGCAGACCGAGGTGGACGAGCTCGCAAGCAATATGAACCAATACTATAAGCATGAAGATGATCGGAGGGAAGCAGCTTTACCCTGCCTCACTCGCATTTTCTCGGCACGTAGAGGTATCCAGATCCCTCAGCTTTACGCAGCTGCCATTGGTTCCGTGAGAAGTGATGGCCATAATCTTGCGACTCATGGTGCAGGGACGATGGTTGTACAGTTTAAAAATAGGATTACAGGGATCAGTGCAATTCCCCAGGTAGAACTTGCATGCTATGTCGCGCGTCTGAATGCGATGGTGAATTCGACTGAAGCCCATCGGCAACTCTATCTAGGCTGGAGGGTGCCATGTGTCGGTCTAACCATTGTTGGTGAGTTAAATTTCATTGTTATTTGACGATCTGATATCCCCTAGGATATGAATTGGCGTTCTATGCTATCGTCGCGATCGACCATCGCTTCAAGCTTGTTACTCTGACACCAACATTCTCAAGTCTCCGAACGGCTTGTGATGGGCGCGACCGCAGATCCCTCTATTTGGCCTTTACTGCAGCATCAGTACTCCAAGCTCACATTCTGCAAGATATCGAGAAACTCCTGGACAAACTCCCTCCTAGGCCGATTCCAAGTCATGCGCGTCGTTTTCCGGCAGTCTCCAGATTACGCAAATACCCACCCTCATCTGATGACTATTTCGATTTTGAGATTCAATGCTTCTTTCCCGACAGACAACCCAACTGCCTTTTGTACGTCGCAGAGATGCCAAACAAGCGACTCGTCCTCATCAAGTTTGTTCAACGGTACTCGATTGAGCTGCATGATTTTTGTGCCAAATTAGGCCATGCGCCACGGATTTTTGCTTTTGAACGACTTCCCGGTGGCTGGTATGCTGTCGCGATGGAATATATCGAGGGTGGACTCCCAATCACTCACTCGACCCTACTTCTTGCTCACCGAGACCGTTGGATAGAAGAGCTCCAGCGCCTCATGGACCACTTTCATGTGGAAGGCCTTGTCCACGGTGACTTGCGAGCCGCGAATGTCCTTTGCGAAGGAGATTCCATGAGGCTGATTGATTTCGATTGGGGTGGTAGAGACGGGGAGGTTTTCTATCCTACAGCAAACCTCAACCACGAGTTACTGGAGGGTAGGGTGTGTAATGACTTGAGAATCAGACAAGAGGATGATAGGCGTGTATTAAGGAACACTCTAGCTAAACTCCGGGACATACGCGTACCGTAGTTCTACACTGCATTGTATGGTAATTTGTCGAATTTCATTTCATCTGCCTTTCAATCTGGTCTGCCTAACCCCTGCGGGGGGAAGAGGGCTTGTGAGATTTGAAAATGTTAGTGATGCTGGTAGTCTCCCAGAGGCAGATTGTAGCCACTTCGTTTGTGCCTCGGATATCTCGTGTCTTCACACCACTGGAGAATAATTGTTGCTTTCTAGGCAGAACTTTACAAGTTCAGGTCGAGTTCCTCATAAGACAGAGTGAGTCGACGTTTGAAGGAGTCGCTGCCTTTAGTACTATGCTAGATTGATGCCCACTTCTCGCATTCGATTTTACATCCACTACTCTATGAGTATGGACAAACTGCCAATGGAGCAGGAAATGCTACGGGATGCATTTCAGGATACAGTTGACTTTCTCATACTGCATAGCGTCGGGATCAGTCATGCAGCTATGTTGAGTTTAAATTATTGTTTACTCGTAGCTAATCACCGTGAGGGATCATGATCACATAGTCCATCTCTGCGCCACGCGCCCTCGCCATTACCATGGCCCTTATCTGAGGTTACTTGCTCTTTGCATAACACCTCTCCTTTCCGTCATACGTGCCCAGTGCTAGGCTGATCAGTAAGCCATCCTCACTATGACGACATCTGTCTCAGTTACAAGACTTTACATTCACCCATGGCACGAGAACTGGTGTTGCTTCCTCCACCCTCTACTCTCGTGCTTTGGGTGCGTTCCTTATGCCTTTTCTTTCTTGGTTTATTCACCCATTGCTCTCGTGCTTTGTAGTATTCAGATTCACAATCACAGTTATTCGTTCCTCACATCAATCACTTTCACTTGACATTATGAATCATTATGGTGAGACATCAAACAGTAGCACAATGATGCCCAGTCAAGAGAGTGGAAGCCTCCAAGAAACATTCAACCTTCAGAAAGAGGTCATGGACAAGTGCCTTGATGTCGTCCAACAATTCAGAGCAGACAAGATTTCAAAGCCGAGAGCCTCCTTGCAACTCCAACAGATCATCCCTCATGAGAGCACAGAAGAAAACTCTTTTATCTCGGCTTACAGATCCTACTTCAAAATGCTCGACAACTTCGAGCAGTATCGGAGCGGGGCAGCTAGAAGGATTAGTGAGACAAGGGAGTTGCTTGGGGACAGTCAGCCAGACATACGACGAGAGGGAGAAGAGCAGATTGAATCAGAAGCTCCCTTTGCTAGCACAGGTAAGCGAGCCCGTTCACCCACAGGAAGCTCAGGTGAGGAAGATGATTACAAACAGCAAATACGCCTGGACTTCAGGGCCTTACCGTGGAATGAGTCATCATCGGACGATGCATCAGTCGCTATGCCCACAACCTTATCTCCCTCATTGCAAAAAAACCCAGTCTCTACTCGAGAATTTCTCTTGGGACGTCAAAAGGGCGAGGTCATCGTTGCTCAACAGTAACTGACCTATTCCACAATTCCCTCAATCCGAGTGGCTCAACCTCCTCAGCGGCAATGCCGTCGACCTCGATCATGTCTTTTTCAACTTATACACCATCTCACACGATGGTCAAGAGTCAATTGAATTCGGAAAGCATGTCGAATTGTTACATGGGTTGTCCACACCAGTGAAGACCATCAAGACACATGGGGATTGGGTCATCGCATGGGAAGCATTGGCCGAAGCCATGTTGTTCACCTTCAGGCATCGCCAGAAGAGCTCCTCACGTATGGCAAGCACATCCAACGTTTCTTTGCCTCCTTGCCAGCCCAATTTAACACTCGCATCATCAATTATGACCGAGCCGTGCGCATCAGAGTTGCCCAGTGACGCAACCTCGAGTTATCAAGTTTTGCAGAATTCACAGATCTACAAATTCAATGGATCCATAATCCCGTCAACCTCTCTCCTCTCCAGCCTTCAGAGCCCAAGCCTTGACAACTCGCTAATCGTCGACGCAGCGCACCTTGTCGGAGGTGGAATGAACGCAGGTGCCCCAACTCGGCATCCTCCTGCAACTACCTGCATGTGTGCTCCAAGTGCTCGAATGCTGGCCACGTTGCCAGTGACTGTCCCAACTCTAACAAGAAGTAAAGGCTCTTCATTGGGTTTTCGATGGGAAAATCGACCAAAATATGCCAGGCTCTATGTATGGAAGTGCAATAATTTCCCATATGTCTCTACTGCTTTATCTAGTGAATTTGCCTCTCCTGTACCTTGTCCACCTTGTAACGAACTCGACAACTGGGTTATGCTGGCGACCATTAATTCTCACCCTCATCTCTTTTGCATTACTACACTGTCAAAATTACACATTTTCGCCAGTTACTTTGGTTGCATCCAAATCAACCTTCAGTAAAATCTGTGTGCCAAGGCTTGGAAGGTGGCTGTTGGCCTTGGGCAGTCATGAAGCACTCTACTGCTCCAGACATCATCGATAATGCCTCACTACAGAAGATCAGGGACTCAAAGCACCTTCAGTTTATCCGAGAGCAACACGACGAAGAAATAGCCCTTCAGCGATTCTCAGAGCCCTTTGATTTCTTGTTGCCTGGCATGACCACAATTCCTCTTTGGGTCATGCCGAAGCCATACTCAGACAAGCTTCATCTGGTTGTTGATCAGTCAGTGGGCAACTTCTCTCCCAACTCTTTCATCCCTCCAGAAGATGCTAGTGTGCACCTCGACTCACTTCATGCACTTGGTGCTGCCCTCATCCGAGTTAGAGAACAATCCGGGAACATCCCACTTATCTTATTCAAAACTGATGTGTCCCAAGCCTATCGATGTCTTCCAATGCACCCCTTGTGGCAATTGCATCAGGTTGTCACAATTGACGGTAAACATCATGTTGACAACAACAATAATTTTGGTAACCAAGGAGCAGGCTGACTTTGGGTCATGTTCTTTAGTCTCGTTCTCTGGATTGCCATCTTCATCAAATTTATTACCAACCTTTTCTCTTATGTGGACAATTCTTTCTCCTGGGAGTTTGCAAACCATACAGAGTTCTATGCACCTTATGGCAAACTGATGCCTGCCAAACAAACATGCCTCTTACTCTTGTTCGATGAGCTGGGAATACCTCACGACGAATGCAAACAAGTCTTTGGTTCACCTTTGACAATCATTGGCTTTGATGTTGATCCAAATGCTATGACTATCACAATGCCTCCCGATGCGCATCACGATTTGCTTGTAGCAATCTGAGCCTTTGCTAATCCTAAGCAGCGCCGATCCCTTAAAGACTTCCAACATTTCACAGGTTGGGTGAACTGGTCCTTGAATGTCTACCCCCTTCTTCATCCTGGCTTGTCAAATGTCTATGAGAAGATGCAGCGTGGGTCTTCCCCTTACCTTACCAGAAGCTATCAATCAACAAAGCAATCTGTGATGAACTCCTTTGGCTTGCACATCACATTGAGCTCTCAGATGGTGTGCACATCATTGAGTCCCAAGAGTGGTCTAGGTTGGATGTGCATGACTTATACCTTTCAGATGCTTGCCCTTCAGGCATGGGGTTCTGGTCACTGAGAACCTGTGAGGGTTTTCAATGTGCAGTGCCTACCAATTCTCGAAATGGCATATTTTTCTTTGAGGCATTGGCTGCTCTGTCGGCATTACATCATGTCTGTGAGCATGTCATGCCCAAACCTCGTCATCTCGCGATCCTTACCGACAGCTCCAACACTTTCAACATGCTCAACTCCCTACATGCCTTACCGGCTTATAACCCTATTCTCATCACAGCCATCGACCTCCTGTTAAAGTCTGGTGTACAGCTCCATGTTTTTCATATCCCTCAAACTGAGAACAAGGTTGCTGATGCTCTCTCTCAGCTTGATGGATCTGCTGCTCGTCAACTTCAACTGAATCTAGTTATATCCAATTTTACACCCCCTCGATTGACGCTGGGGGAGGCATCACTATGATCCACTTGCCTTCATTGTCCAGGCAACCTCATCGAGTAGCCTGGACGAGAGAGCATCTGCTTCGGGAATGTGCAATGGCAATTGCATGTGCCATTGAACCAGGCTCTGTATCTTCGTACTCCTCGGCACTCAATTCTTATATCAACTTCTGTTCTTCGCATAATTTCCCTGTTGAACCAACTCCTGATACTCTCAGTTTCTATGCTGTATATATGTGTCATCATATCAAACCTAAATCGGTTGACTCCTATCTATCAGGCATTTGTAACCAACTTGAACCCTTTTTTCCTGATGTCCATTCCTACAGAAGACATAGGTTGGTTGCCAAGACAATCTAAGGATGCAAGAAAATGTATCCTTCAGAACCTTCATGCAAATGTTCCCTTACATGATCCGACCTAGTGGCTGTTTCGCAAAAGCACCTGTCAACCACCTCTTATGATGATAAGCTGTTCATCACGTTGCTTCTCACTGGCTTTCATGGCCTCATGCATTTGGGAGAGTTGGTTTGGCCAGATCACAAGGCTCTTCAGGATTATTGGAAGATTGTCCTATGCATTTCAGTCCATATCAATAAAGGCTCCTTTCAGTTCTATCTTCCGGGTCACAAAGCAGATCGTTTCTTTGATGGCAATGAAGTCGTCATACATGCTACTACTTGCACCAATGATCCCCTGTCTCCATTCTCCTCTTACATCGCTGATCGAGATCAGCAGTTTCCCTTCAGACCCAAATTGTGGCTTAAGGAAAATGGTTCCATCCCTACCAGGTCCTGGTTTATACATCACTTGCATCATCTTTTTCCTGCAGATATTGGGGGCCACTCTTTACGTGCAGGAGGAGCTACTGCACTTGCAGAAGCTGGGATTGCACCTCATCTAATAGAAGCCATAGGCCATTGAACTTCAGAGGCCTTTCATGTTTACATACACCATCACCCTGCTCTGCTAGCAGCCCTGGTGGTCGACCACCACCATCTCTCAATCCTGATTTGATTGTGCGCAACATCATTTCTTCACATGTATTTTTTCCTTACTCTCTTTCGTCCTCAGTCTTGTAACCACCCTTGTATTTGTATCTCATGTGCTTACTTTCAGTTTTGTAACCACTTTTGTATTTGTATCTTGTGTGCTTACTGCCGAACTACATTGTATGTATGTCATATCTTTTCTATACTATCTATTCTCTTTTTACCACCCTTCCTCCCCATCTCCCCCCCCTCCCTCTTCCTAATAGCCTTTTACCACCCTTCCTCCCCATCTCCCCCCCCCTCCCTCTTCCTAATAGCCTTTTACCAGTTCGCATGCAATCAAGTCATGGGAACACTGCTGTTTGCAGGGTGCACCCATCTCCAGCTATTTCTCTCTCTGACTATCTGTGCCTCCCGAACGAGTGATTAGTTGAGTTTAAATTATTGTTTACTCATAGCTAATCACTGTGAGGGATCATGATCACATAGTCCATCTCTGCACCACGTGCCCTCACCATTACCATGGCCCTTATCTGAGGTTACTTGCTCTTTGCATAACACCTCTCCTTTCCGTCATACGTGCCCAGTGCTAGGCTGATCAGTAAGCCATCCTCACTATGACGACATCTGTTTCAGTTACAAGACTTTACATTCACCCATGGCATGAGAACTGTGTTGCTTCCTCCACCCTCTACTCTCGTGCTTTGGGTGAGTTCCTTATGCCTTTTCTTTCTTGGTTTATTCACCCATTGCTCTCATGCTTTGTAGTATTCAGATTTACAATCACCCACCCTCCCGCATCTGTGGTAGCTTTCCTCATAATCAGCTTCATTTTTCCCATAGGGTTTTTGGGCTGAGCAGAGGTTTTGATGCACCCATGACTCTTCCATATCTTACTTGTAACTTATGTACCAGTTCATGTGCAATCAAGTCACAGGAACACCACTGTTTGCAGGGTGCACCCATCTCCGGCTATTTCTCTCTCTGAATATCTGTGCCTCCTGAATGAGTGATTAGCATTATTACTAGAGAGTACGTAAATGCCCTTCACCAGGTTGTGACGCAACATGTGAGCTTCAATGGCAACATGTGATGTGAACATTTCTGTTGACTCATGTTCATTTTTAGGGCTGGGTCTGATAGGTGGTCATATTATGCGGGGGCATATTATACTGTATGATATGTTGAAATCGGGCGGTGGTACGCACTTCAGGTGACACTGATGCCAACACCAAACAGCCATGGTGTATAGCCACAGTCATTAGTAACATCGCCTTGTTGTTTTAGATTTAATTACAGGGCAGTGTCCCATGCTAGTATAAATATTCATTGTAAATAGTTTATTAACTTAACAAAGTGTTCTATACTCTATCGAGTCCTCTAAAAATTCAACATGATATGGTATTATACTATCCAGGGGGTCATAACCCCTCATATTATTTCTATTTAATTTGTAAAATAGCTCTATATACCCTATATCTGCAACAGCTGCACAATCTGTGAATCTGAGCAGCTCTGAGGAAGGCAGAATGTCCCACTGTATAGCAATCAGAGATTCCAACTCTTGGATTTCCTATGGTGAACTGGTGGAAATCGCTTGCAAAGGACAGTGGTGTCGATTTTAGCAGTAAGTAATTATTCTTCCATTCAAGGCTCCTGCTAACCAAATGAGTCAGATTGTAGCCATCAAACTCTTCTCAGTATCCCTTTCTGAAATGTGTGATGAGTGTACAGTATCCAAATTGTCTGCATTCAGCACTGCCAAATGGAATGGTCTTACTGGACCAATATCATCCATATGGCACAACTACAACAGTACTGGAACCATGGCTTCAGCAATCCAAACTACAATCACAAAGCCAGACTTACCATTCCCAAATCCCAAACTAATCCAACCACCATTGTGCTTCCCCCCTCCAACCTTACACCTCCTAAATCCCATGCCTAGTATGGACAGGCCAGACAACCCAGATGATTATTGGTCAGTGCCAACAACTACTGCTGAGAAAATGTATGGAGCCACATTTGATGAGGGTGATGATACCAATTAATTACCTTTGTTTGAGGTGCCAACCTTGAATGTCTTGCCATTGAAGCCTTTGTTGATCTTGCAAACACAAAATTGATCATACAGTTCCAGGATTCTTCAGCAGCATCTGCTCCATCTGTAAAAGGCAAGGTGAATGACTCCCAGCTGTTAGGGTGACACCCACTATCTGCTAGCTGGACTGTGCAGGTTCTCTCTACAAGGGGGTGGGATCTGTGCACATGATGGGGAAATTGATGGCTTTGATGTGAGGGGTTATTAATAGATGAGTGGGTTGAGAAAAGCTTTTTGCACCACAAGTGTGGATGGAATACCTAAGAGAACACAACTGGGGTCCCCCAGGTGTTTAGTTAAGGTTTATATACTATGTTACATGTATTGTACAATGTTGTCACTGATGCACTTGTACATGCGCATACATATCAATACATGCAAAATAAAATTCTCATGCTAACAAAGTGTAGCATTCTTTGGCATAGGGTAGCATAATTTGATGTAATAAAATAAAATAAAATATTATAAGGTAATGGGGCTGTTTCCTAACATTACCCACCTTTTATGCTTCAACTTTCAGGTGAGAAAATATTGTATCTGTGCCCTGTGACATTTTGGTAAGGCCAAAAATTCATCCCCTCATATACCATCCTTGCAATGCAATGCAGAGCATTTGGATTAAGTTTAAAGAATTGGGCGATTGCATTACAAGCTCGTTTGCAATTCTCTTTGGGTTCCCATGAGTTATTTTTATCAGTGTAGTTCTTCCACTTTATTAAGAACTCCAATTGATTTTGTCGAAGACATGAGTCTAGAATTTCTTTAACTACATATTCTGGAGCACCTTCTACCATTATTGGAGGTTGTGGAGTAGTTTGTTGACCAGGAATAGTGGGTGGGCAGTAAGGTGTTAGAGCGACACCCACTAACCTGCTAGCTGGACCATGCAGGCTCTTCTACAAGAAGGCAGCGGGGTGCATGCGTGTGATGGGGGGTTTTGATGGATTTGATGTGAGGGGTTAAAAATAGACAAGTTGGCTGAAATAGGCTTTTCGCACCACAAATGTGGGTGGAATACCTAACAGAACTCAACTGAGGTCCCCAGGTATATATTTTAAGTTTATATACTATGTTACACATATTGTAATATGTTGTTACTGATGCATGCATACATGCATGTACATATTGATGTGTGTAAATATAAAATTCCCACACTGACAAATATAGCATTTGTAGGCATTTGGTAGCCTAATTTGATGTAATAAAATAAAATAAATTGAGTTTAAAACCTGTTTACTCAAGTCCAATAGCAAGGAGTCTGAAATGTAGCATCGCCACACTCCCTTTTGCCTTTGCACCATGTGCACGCTTACATGTTGCACCATGCTGCATATCTTTCTTCCCGCACTGCATTGCATGCCATACCCACCTGCAATGCTTTGCACGCTCTGCTTCCTGCACCACATTGCAATTTCTGCTGCCTGACCATGCCTGAGTCATGTCATGTGTCAAGTCCCCTATTCCTAGAAAAAGCAAGATTCAGAGACATACCCCTTTTCAGGGTCTCTCTGCAACTCTCATTCTCTCCTAGTGTCCTCACCTAGACCCATTGCTTGTGCATAGTTTTTTGATCTATTTACTTGAACATTGTACCTCACATGTCAGGGAATGGATACACAGCTTACTTTGGTCAGATGATTGCCACCCAAGTGAGTGAACCTGAGGATGGAAGCAACACAATGCAAACAAACCTTACAGGAACAGCTGACAACTCCAGCCAGGCTATTGCTACTGGAACGGATGGGATCCAAGGACTCACATCCGATGTTCTGAGTCAAGGTGACACTCGCCCACATGGTCAGAGCCCGGTCCCCAACGATGTATTCAGAGCCAGCATCATCTCATGGATGGATGCTCTTGTCCAGGATTTCCGGACTGAAAAAGTGTCGAAATCAGAGACCCTATACCAGATACTCAAAACCTTACTCAAAGCTAGAATCGAAGAATTTGACTGTTGATCTATTCTTGAAAAGTACACGTTGTACATCGACATCATTGCATCTTGGCAAAAAGGGGCTGGGTATTGAGGATTATCAGTGTCAGGAGAGGAGAGAAAAGAAGAGCAAGGACTCAATGCTGCCAATGATGGTAGACCAGATGGACGACCACTCAGCACTGGCACTCACATGGAAGAAGCCGATCGGATCCTTCAGCAAATCCATAGGGCCTATCCCCACAGAAAGTGATGACGGAGCCTATCTGAATCATCAGACTCTGGGGACGACACACTGCCTGGGAGAGAAGGGGAATCTAACAAGAAGAAGTGAGTGTATTTATCTCAGCTACCATGGTATGCCTCGGAGGTTGCCACCCAGGCCAAGGAGGTTGACGGAAACTGAAAAACCACCAGGGAAACACTCACCATTCTCCAGAAAGACCTCAGATTTGCAGAGCGAGAAATCCAATGAGCAGGCACTGTGCCTCAAGGGTTTCCAGAGTCAGAATGGAAACATGTCTTCAAGGGAGAGGCAGTCAACCTCGACGTCATCTTCAGTAATCTCCACCACATTGATCCTTCTAAGGAGAATGTGGGACGCATTGGAGGAATGGAGATCTCTCTTGGAAAAGCAGATCCGGCTTGAGAAGTCCAAGCGAGTGGCAACTGGATTGTCGCTTGGCATGCAACTGTCAAAGTGACCATGTTTGTCTTCCCCCACCGAGTTGAGGAACTATGACAGTGGGGCAACTACATGGTGTCCAAATTCTCTGCCAAGCATGCAAACAGCCACCACAAACTCATCGCTTTTGACAGAGTGGTCAGGGCCATGGTCGGGGGAGGTCAGTCAATCCTTCTCACCGATCGAGACCAGTTCTCTTTCTTGTATTCAGCATACCTTCTCCCCAATGGTGTCCAAAGAGGTGGAAGTGGACACTTTACAGGTGGTGATCAACGAGGGTCAAAACAGCAGTCAGCAGACATCTGCCGATGATTTAACAGCATGGGAGGATGCTGCAATACATCAACCTCTTGCCACTATCAACACATTTGCAACAAGTGCAAGCAGTATGGCCATGGGCAAGAAGGTTGCACTCAGCAAAACTGATACAGTATACAGGATGCATCCCAAATACCTCAGGTATAACTTATGGGATGGTGAGGAGAAGTGCAACACACCAACTCTGTTGATTCCCCTTAATCTGGCAAGACTGGACTGAGATTGCGAAGCTGCTCCCACCAGTACCAGTACATGAATTCAATAATGCTGAGACGACAAAAATGATCAAGGACAATCTGAACTTATTCAAAGTCGTCACACCAATCAATGTCGACAGATTCAAAGAATTGTTGGCATCTCACCCTAACTGACCCTTTGTTGATTCAGTTTGCAGAGGCCTATGAGAAGCATCACCAATCCACATGGTCCCTAAACTGTGATCAGAGAAACTAAGGATGGTAATTAATCAAAGTGCAGGGCCGTTTTCGCCAAACTCTATGATCAGCAGAGAAGACATAAAGGGCTTCCCCCTTGATGACATGTGACACTTGGGAGCTGGTTTACTGGCATGCCACAGAGCCAATCCCAGTAAGTGTTTGGTTGGCTTCAAGTCGGATGTAGTGGAGGCATACAGGTTGCTCCCAATGCGCCCCCTCTGGCAAATTAAACAAATCGTGACAATTGATGGGGAATGCGATGTTGATAGGAACAATTGTTTTGGAGGATGTGGCTCTGCAGGGATCTTTATATCCTTTGATGGTAATAGGTCCACTGCGCACTCTAAGGTCTGAGGAAAGTTTCCAATCATATTGACACACTATGACAGACCTTCCGAATTACTACAAACATTATGAAATCGACTTCGAACTATTTTCGACTTATTTCGCACTATTTTGGACAACTTCGAACTATTTCAAATGCTTTCGAACCCTTTCGTGACATTTTGAACGACTTCGCAGTACTTCGAATGACTTCAGCTGCCGTACAGCTGTCCTCAAACACTTTCGATACATGATGCTTAACTGGAGTGAGCTATTTAGTTGCATATCAAGCACTACTGGACACAAGGAGAGAGTACAAGAGACTTAGGATATGATAAGTGCATTTTTGTGTTTTATTGATATATTAAAGCAATAGAACAAGAACTCTTACTATATTGGGACAATGTACATTTCACTTATTATCATTTTTCATTTGTTTCATGTTTTACAATACCTTTATTGCTGTGCACATTGCCTCATGTTCTACAATTGTTATTATTTCCTTTTAAGTACTATTCCTTCAGATTGTATATAGACTTGTATTAGATAGTTAGAAAAAGAGAACAATGGGAAACAGCACAAGTTACCCTCACAGTTTTTGTCTGACTTAAGAACCATTCTCTTGAGTCTTAGTTTGCATTGTATCTCTAAGTTCTGCGAAATATTGTGAACTGTTTCGAAACTATTGTATTCACTCTCCATTTTATTGCCCATCGCCTACCGCCATTCAACAAACACTTCACATTTGTTAAACTTGCTCTTCGATATACCTCAAACCTCTTCGAACTTATTCAAACTTCTTCGGACTACTTCGCACGACTTCGAACCTCTTTGAACCTTTTTTGAACCTATTTCGCACATCTTCGAACCTCTTTCGAACTCTTTCGAATGACCTCATATGCTCTTACAGATTATTTGCACCATCCCTTATTATTTCGCATCGCTAAACACGATGTTTTGGTCTCAGCGGTGATATTTAGTACCACCTCGCACCCTTCCTCTGACTCGTGTTATACCATCTGAAGCCATTTAGTAGGTTTTGTTTGGGTTTCCATGTTGAGTACCATCAACGGTCTGGTAACTTAAATCGCAAGGAATGTGAAGATGATACTAAAACTCTGGACATACATGGACAATTCTTTTGGGATAGATGAAGAAGGAAACCTGGTATGGTACAGCAAGTATGGGCAAAAGATGCCCACAAATCAAGTCAAGCTTCTGTCTCTATGGGACAAACTTGGCATACCACACAAAACACACAAACAGCTGTTCGGCAAGAGACTTACGATCATCAGAATTGAGGTAAATGCCAACAGCTTGATCCTCACTCTTCCAAAGAAGTCGCTTGAGGATCTACTGGAGGAGCTCGAGAATTTCACCACCTGGTCTAAGTCTAAACGGGGAACTTCTTGGACACTTCACCAATGGCAGAAAATGGCTGGCTGGCTGAACTGGAGTTTCAATGTGTTTCCTCATTTATGGCCTGCACTGAATACTTTTTATCCAAAGATTGCAGGGAAAGATCAGGCACTCATGAAAGTCTGGGTCAACAACAAAATCTGGCGAGACTTGAACTGGGCCATAGGACACCTATGGAAATCACTAGGAGTGAGGCTGCTGGCTTCCATAATGTGGGATGTGAAAGACATGGACAAAATTGTTTTCTGTGATGCATGTATGTCTGGAATGGCATTCTGGTATCCTGCCCATAATGAGGGGTTTTATGCATGGACACCACAGAATGCAGCCCACAAAATCATCTTCTACTTCGAAGCCTGGGCTGTAGCAAGTGCGATCAACAATTTGCGAATGATGGCAGCAGACTATTTAAAAGTCATCATTTATATGGACAGCATGAATACAGTGGACATCTTCAACTCTCTGCACTGTCTACCAGAGTTCAATACACTTCTCTGCTTCTCCATCGATGCATGCCTCACCAAAAAATTTGACATCTGTGTGCTTCACATCCCAGGAGAGCAAAACGAAGTGGCCAATGCAATTTCGCATAACAATTTTGACAAAGCACAAAAACTAGTGCTGAGACTAACCGTCTCGAAGTTTCAACCCCCACAATTCATTTCATTGGGGGCAGTCAAAAAATAATCACCTTGCATGTGTGTTCACAGCAACCCCACCGGGAACCATGGATGCATGAACACCTGATCCGAGAATGGGCTATTGCTCTATGACAGGCAATCGATGTTAGCACTTGGAAAAACTACAGCTCAGCTCTCAATTCTTACCTCTCTTTCGTCTGCATGCACGACATGCCTGTGGAACCAACAGCCGATGATGATGCTCAACCTGGAAACCCAAACAAAACCTAATAAATGGCTTTGGATGGTATAACACCAGTCAGAGGAAGGGTGCGAGGTGGTACTAAATATCACTGCTGATTTCCAAATATTGTTTTTAGCGAGGCAAATTGATGAGAAATGGTGCAAATAGTCTATAAGAGCATACAAAGTAGTTCAAAATAGTTTGAAATTGGTTTGAAGCTGTGCGACATAGTTCGAATAAGTTGGAAGATGTGTGAAGTAGTTCGAATAAGTTCAAAGAGGTTCGAGGTATATCAAGGAATGAGTTTAATGAATGGGAAGTGTTTTTCGAATGGTGATAGACGATAGGCGATGAGTCGAGAGACTAATATGAAAGTTCGAGGAAGTTCGCGATATTTCGCATTTCAGGATCAATCTTGAATGATTGAGGTAATTTTAGCACTACCACATTTGGCAAAATTACTTTGGAGATTGCATATCGGCCAACTTGTTTCTCAGTAAGTTTTCTTGAAGGTCATGGAATATTTATATCCTTGGTACTTAGCCACACCAAATCACCAACTGTGTCCTCTGGAGCAATGGCTCGAGGATGATCTGCGTGTCACATCATATTGTCATGCACTTTCATCAATGCCACCCCTGCTTCTTCCTGTACTTTTTGCATCTTAGATACAAAGTCTTCTACCGACTGTGCCTTGATTTCTTTTTGAAGTTCTATTTCCATATCGGGATGATACCCATAATTAGCAAAGAAGGGTGACATGTGAGTAGCTGAATGGAATTTGTTATTGTGGGAAAGTTCAGCAATTGCCAACCATTTGGGCCAGTAAGTTTGTTGGTAGTTGACAAACATACATACATAGGTACTGCTCCAACTACTGGCTCATTCTCTCTGTCTGCCCATCAGTTTGTGGTTGATATGCCATAGGTAATTTGGTTTGAATTTCCAATATATTGTTTAACTCTCACATAAATGTGGAAGCAAATTGTGGTCCACAATTGGAGATAACAGTATCAGGTAATCCATGTAACTGCCATACCTGATTTAAGATAGAGGCATGCCAAGCCTAATGATGAGGTTTCTGCAGTAGTAGGAATAATATGGACCTCCTTTGTGAAGTGGTCACATACTATGAATATTGCCTCATATCCCTGAGCTTCAGGTAATCTGGTGATAAAGTCCACAGATTCATATATCTCACTATGGCACTTTAGGTATAGAGTTCAGCATTAATTTCCCTGTGGGTTTTTCTGGAAATTTCTTTCCCCTCATGCACATATCACATCCATCCACATACCACAACACATATTTTAAAATTCCAGGCCACCAATAATTTATCATTACCAGCTCCAACGTCTTCCACCTTCCTGGATGTCCAGCAGTTGGTGTATTATGATATAACTGAATGATCTCCCTTTGTAAATCCTGATCCTTCAGTACATATACTTTTCCTCAAAATAACACCAACCCTTGCTCCTCAACCCATTCATCTCCTTTAATATTACTTTTCTTCTCTCCCTTCAGAGGTTTCACAGCTTCCACTACTTAATCATCCATCTCTGAACATTCTCTAATTTTAGACAACATTTCCATTTCCAAGCTATCTATTAAGAGATGCCCTTGATGCATAATGCAAATATGAAAGTATTCAGGTTTGAGTAACATAACATTTTTATTGTCTTCCTCCATCCCCCCTTTTGTAATCTGTATATTGATAATACTCGACCTGGAAACCAAACAAAAACCTGCTAAAAAGGTCTAAGAAGTGTTACACAGGCTAGAGGAAGGGTGTGAGGTGGTACTAAATATCACCGCTGTTACCCAATGGTTGTAGTGAGAGGTATGAAATAGTGAGATGTGTTGCAAATAGTTTTAAAAGCATATGAAGGTTTTCAAAGGGCTACAAAGACGTTCGAAGATGTTCAAAGAAGGTTTGAGGAAGTTTGAGAAAGTTTGAGGAGCTTGGAGAGAATGGAAGTAGTTGTGAGGGATATTGAGAAATGGATATAGCAAATTGAAAGAGTTTTCGAGGGACAATAGGTGATAGATGATTGGTCAAGAGGCTAGTATGAGAATTCAAAGAAGTTTGCGATAATTCACAGAACTTAGAAATATGATGTGAGGCCTGGACTCAAGAGGACGGTAATAATACTTGACCTGGAAACCTAACCAAAACCTGTTAAAAGGCTTAGAAAGTATAACACAGGCTAGAGGAAGGGTGCGAGTTGGTACTAAATATCACCGCTGATACCCAAAAGTTGTAGTGAAAGATGTGGAATAACAAGGAGTGTTGCAAATAGTCTCTAAAGGTGTACACCGATGTTCGAAAAAGGTTCAAAGAGGTTCAAAGAGGTTCAAAGAGGTTCAAAGAGGTTCAAAGAGGTTCAAAGTAGTTTGAGGAGTTTTGAAAGAGTTGGACTGGTGTCAAAGTATATCGAAGAATGGATATAGTGAATTAGATGTATTTTTGGGAGACAATAGGTGATAGGCGATAAGTCAAGGAGCAAATACAAAAGTTCAAAGAAGTTCACGATATTTCACAGAACTTCGAGATACGACACAAAGATAAGACTCAAGAGAACAGCTTTTAAATTGAATGATAATGGAGAGACTTCCTCTCTGATTTTCTAAGTAACTAGTACAAGTCTATATACATTTTGAAGAGATAGTACTAAAAAGAAAATAAAAGATGTATAGTACATGAGGCAATATATACAACAATGAGGACTTTGTAAATCATAAAACAAATGATAAATGATAAATACTACTCTTCAACAGGACCTTCTTGACTACACAAAGGCGATGCCTGAGCCTCATATCACAGAGGAAGTCGACTTCAAAGTTTGGGGGAAAGAATTTTGTGAGCACATAGTGAGTTTCGTGGTTCATACTTTGCTTTTAGTGTTCTATATGGGTGTTTCCTAGGTGGAATATGACAGACAACTTGGTGGAGGACTGTGACCCGACCATACAAAAGGTCATTGACAAAGTATTTAAGCTATTCAAACCAATGGCTTGTCAAGAATGGCTTTTGTGGGGTGGGGAGTTGCTGTTTATAGATTTAGCTGAAGAGGTCGAGCAGGAAGAAAGGGAGGAGGATGGGAGGCAAGTTTTGGTGGAGGAGGAGGCTAAATGAAAAGCAGAGAAGGCTGCAACTCAAGGCTCAAAAGATTGCCCTGGAGGAAGCTTGAAATGCCGCTCCCACCAAGTTTTGTATGAAAACAATTTTGAAAAAGGATTTGCAGAGGTGGAATGCAGAACTCAAGGCTGAATTGAAGGCCATCAAGAGGGAAGCAGAGGTTGGAGAGGATGACAAAGAGGAGGGGGAGGGCAATGATTTCGAAGGATTGCCCACAATCAGGATAGGGAAGCGGAAGGCAGTGGAGGTCGACGATGAAGAGGACAGGTTTGAGCAGGATACAGTAGCAGCAAAGTGGGCAAAGTTTACGACAAGTGGACTTCTCAAGTTTGAGGGCCCAGTGAGTTGTTTATTTCATTTTGAAGGTTTTGCAAAGTTCTAAAATGTTGTAGTGCAATTGATGTGCTGGGTTCAAGTCCTAGCTACGATGTCTCATCAAGGAGGGGCAACAAAGTGCATGAAGTGCACCCAGGAGGCACAGGGGTGCTATTGGCAGGGACTTTCGAGGAAGGGGATTTGAAAGGGAGAAGCAGCAAAGGTTGGGCATCAAAGGGTGGACGTTCAAGATGGGCTATGCACCCAAAGCCAGGTATGAACTTTTTCAAATAGCTTTCGTGATGCATGCTAATTTATTTGTGCAACTTTTTATAGTACCTCAAATTTGTCTTATCAGCCCTGTCGAGAATGTTGCACTGGTTTCAGGGCCTTTGACGT
Source organism: Tricholoma bakamatsutake (assembly GCA_029959215.1). Classification (NCBI taxonomy): domain Eukaryota; kingdom Fungi; phylum Basidiomycota; class Agaricomycetes; order Agaricales; family Tricholomataceae; genus Tricholoma; species Tricholoma bakamatsutake. The sequence continues at coordinate 2,030,429 of CP114860.1, forward strand.
CATCACCATCAAAATGAAAGGACAAAAGGTGATTGTCGAAGGGGAAAGCGAAGGAGGTTCAGGTTGTTGAGGGGGTCAAAGGAGGTGAGGATGAATGGGCAGTGCATCATGGCTTGATTGCAGCAAAGCTGACACAGAAAAAAGTGGAGATGGAGATATTGGGTAGGGAGATGGAGTTGTTAGAACAGATGCTAGAGGAGTAGAACCCCCTCCTTTTCTCTTTTGTTTTCTTTATTTCAAATTTCAAATTTGTAAATGTCTTTGGAAAGTAAGGTGAAGAGAAAATAAAGATATAAAGAACCAAAAATGAAATTTATGGAAAGCCTCAGTAGATCATCATGGCCGAAAAACCCTTTGGAATTTGCACAACCACGCTATAATGCAATATCATGACTTGTATCATACACTAAAAGCAATTGAAGTCTTTTGTAAGTAATGACAAACAAAGAAAAAAAGAATAATTATTTATTTTTGAGGTCCAGAAGATTTTTGAAAATATCTTTGTTGAGGTTTGAAATTGTTTGAAGTTGTTCAAGACGTTCGGAGTCGATATCGAGAAAGTTCAGTGGAAGGGGAATAGCTTTTCGAGCTAGATATGGTAACAGTTGAAAGACAGCAACAGGTCAATGTAGTACTGATCCGTCAAGTTCACAGAGGATATAAGCTCCTCCATGGTTCCATTCGATAACAATGAGAGGGCCAATGTATTGTGGTTTCATCTTGTGATTAAGGGATTTTTCAATTTGTGTGTTTCGAAGTAGCACTAAATCTCCTTTCATAAAGTTGTAGTCACACATCATTTGTTTGTGAATGAGTTCAAGCATTTCACAGCTTCGAGTTGAGAGGAATAAACCTTTGAATATAAAACTTCAAGGTCATTTGATCATTTTTGTAATGCTATGGCTTTTCGATCTATGAGATCAGTTGTCGATAAGATAGAATTGGGAGGTGGTTGCAAGTATGTCACTTTGAAGATATCAAGTGGGATTAGAGGATGCAATCCTGTAACTGCAAAGTAAGGAGAGCAACCCATGCGTTTACAAACCATGACACGTTCTGCCCAAAATACTGAATGTGCTCCTGCTGATTATTTTGCTGGCTCTCCATTGATGGCTTTAAATAATGATTGTTGAACATTGAAGTGGTCTCGTCCGATGAGTCCATTGGCATGTGAATTATAACTGTTAATCCAAATGTGGTTGATATGATATCATTTCACAAGATATTCCATAACTGTGATAAATGCAGAGCCATTTCAGTTATGATTTTGTATAGTGAGCCCCATTGACAAATAATGTCTTCAAAGATTCAGTTGCCAAGGGACATGGAATTATTTTTATCTTGTGTCTGATATTGTTGTAAGCTGCATGAATAATTTTGAGACAACATTCTGGAATTGCAATGATCTTGTGAGCTTTATGGGAGTCCTTTCTCTATAGTTTGTCTGAGTCTAAAAAGAATTCAGTACAATATCAAATAAAGGTAGCATATTCAGCATCTGATGGATCAGGGGGTTGCACCAGATCATGTAACCATTTTCAAACACAAAGTAATTTTTTGTCTTCCTTTTTTGCATTATTCATTTGTGGGACATCATTATAGGTAAGGTCCTCCCCCATACTGAGATCTGACGAGAGGGAGAGGGTGAAAATTCGATGTGAAGGGAAGGGACGAGTTGTAATGGGATTGATTTGATGTAGGAATCTGTGAAGACAGTCGATCCAGTCTCTGAAATTGTTTTCATTGTCAAGCTGATCATCTTTGTTTTGTGGGGGCTGTCTCAAAAGTCCATCTGGACCATGGTGTGTCCTTGCAACATGGACCAACATGAAGTGAAATGTTAGGATTGATACTATCCACCGATTGATGCTAGCACTAGGTGCAATATCAGGATTCGAGAGCATGCCTTTGATATACCTTGTGTCAACTTCAATGATAAGCTTTTGAACCCCTATTAGGTACAATCAAAGTGCTCCAAGAGTGCGATATAGACCATAGAGTTCGAGTTTTGGTTGTGAAAATTGAGATTCGCAGTCATTAAGCATAATCGATCTGAATCGACTGTAATACTATTTTTGAGGGTTGTCGGGATTGCATTAAGTGAGAAAGAAACTGATAGCAATCTGCAAAGTGTCAACTGATAGGATAACTGGAGTGGGGAATGAGTAGTGTAAGGGGAAAGTAAGGCACCCCAGGCATCTGGGCAATTTTCTGCATCCGTCCCATATTTGTTTATATTTTATTCTACTCTATTCTGCCTTTTCTATGATTTTCTCCTATTTTATTATTATATTTTGGTTTTTTCCATGTTGGTACATGTTGACATTCTATTCTTAGAGGTGGGACCCCTTCTGGATGTTTACCCATCAAGGTGACATCATCCCATGGCTTGATCTGCCTATTTCCACCTTTTTGCTATTTTTAGCTTACTATTTGATTTTCAGCTCTATCACATACTTAGAGTTTTCTCTTTGGATTCCCCTCTGTTAGGTGTGCCTGAAGTGTTTGTATTATGTAGTATAATATTAACTTTGGATTCCCCTCTGTTAGCTCACTCCTAAGTGAGGCTTTGAGGTTGCCCTTGCAAGTAGTCGATAGCTCAAATCACTGGAGGGTTGATTAGAGCTTTTTTCAAATATTTTTGTGCTGCTATTTGTTCTGGTCCAAATTCAAAAAAAAACATTTTTGTGAGTGAGTTGAATCAGTGCTGCAGCACGTTGAGCAAAATTTTGAATGAAGATATGACAAATTCCAATAGTTCCTAGGAACGCTTTAACTTTGGTAAGGCTTCAACAAGGCCCCCATTTGCTAACTACTGTGATGTGAGTGAGATCAGCCATACAACCTTCGATGTTGCATCAATGCCCCAAAACAATTATTTTGGGGATGCAAAGGTAGAGTTTAGGACCAGAAAATGTTCCTCCACAGTACTTCATGCATTGAACTATCCAATTCAAGTTTTCAAAGTGCTCCCAGATGAAACGTTGAATAGCTGGATTATCGGTGATCATTTTGTAGGATCTGCTGATCATTCAATATTCTGATTTTGAGCCCTTAACTGGTGTGTTGTTGATGTAAGGGATAGTGATATGAGGGATTTCGGGCTGTAGGATGAATATGATGTCATCATGTAAGATTGGGACTGAATTTGTCCAATCCATGGGTAGGGTAACAATACAAAGTGCTCCAAACAGTGTCTGAAACATTGTTAGATCACGAGATGATTCTGCTACTTTCTTTTCGTTGAATGCCACATAAAGATCTAACATTCCTCCACAAGATCGTCCACCAAATTGTTCTGCTAAATGTTTGGGTATCAGTATGGCACCTGAGTGCTGTATCATTACTTGATTGAGTGGTACAAGACTGTGGATAATTTAAAGTGATTTTGCATCTTTCTTCGCAATGCAAAACCATCATGATCAATATGAAGAATTCAATGGCTCATATACTCCTGCTTCTATCTTCTTTTTCAGCATCTTGCAGATCTGTTCATACAAACCAGGAGGTATAAGAATATTTTGTTCAACCCAAGGAGTATGAGGAATGACAGGGAATTCTATAGGAGGGAAGAAGTCAGTGGATTCCTGAGGACCTCCCTTTCATGGTGTTGGCTCCTATGCATCGGCCTTTTTACTACCACCTTTTTGACTGACTACACTTCATCGAGAGTCAGTTCCTTGTTCAGTGTCACCAATTTGGTGTATGGTCTCTAAGCCCATGACTGAATGGGTGACACTTGAACACAATATGCATGTCTTGGTGCATGCCATGCTGGAGCTGTGTAGCCAACCACTCCTCAAATTCTCTAGACTTTGGCCATTCCCAAAGTGATATGGCTATGAGCAGCTGTATAGATTTTGCCTTCATGTACAGATTATTGCAGCATGGTCCAGAGATGCTTTTCTCCCTCTCATGGCAGCCATCACCTTCGCTTTCATTCTCTTACATGCCCGAGAATCACAAGCAAAAGGATTTCAGTGGTGTGACAAGGTGTTGCAGAAGACCAGTATTCATCCTCAGTGGCTGGCTGTTAGGGAAACACCCACTATCTGCTAGCTAGACTGTGCAGATTCTCTCTACAAGAAGGGGGCAGGACGCACTGATAATACTCGACCTGGAAACATAACAAAAACCTGTTAAAAAACCTATGAAGTATAACACAGGCTAGAGGAAAGGTGCGAGTTGGTACTAAATATCACTGCTGATACCCAAAGGTTGTAGTTAGAGGCATGAAATGATGAGACATGTTGCAAATAGTTTTTAGGAGCATACAAAGTAGTTCAAAAGAGGTTAGAAGTGGTTCGAAGAAGTTCAAAGAGGTTCAAAAGAGGTTCGAAGGGGTTCGAGGAGGTTTGAGGAGTTTCGAAGGAATTAGACTGGTGTTGAGAAATATCAGGAAATGAATATAGCAGATTGAGAGAGTTTTTGAGTGATGATAGGCAATATACAATAAGTCAAGAAGCGAATATGAAAGTTTGAAGAAGTTCATGAGAATTTGCAGAACTTAGAAATACGAAGCGAGACTTGGACTCAAGAAAACAGCTCTTAAATCAGATGATAATGGCAAGGGCAACTTCTTCTCTTTTCTTCTAAGTAACTAGTACAAGTCTATATACATTTTGAAGAGATTTTACTAAAAAGGAAATATAACATGTGTAAAACATGAGGCAGTATGCACAGCAATAAAGAACTCAACAATAAAGGCCTTTGTAAATCATAAAAACAAATGAGAAATAATAATAATTAAAACATACAGTGTCCCTGTATAGTAAAAGTACTTATCTTATTGCTTCAATATATCATTGAAACCAAAAGCCCTATTATCACATCCTAAGCCTTTTGGCATCGCTCCTCATGTCTGGTAGTGCTCAATATGCAATGCAGTAGCTCATACCAGTTGTGCTGTGTGTATCGAAAGGGTTTTGGGATAGGCATATGGTGGCCGATGTCATTTGAAGTGGTGCAAAGTTATTTGAAGGCATTCAAAGTGTCATGAAATCATTTGAAGTCATTCGAAGTGGTCCAAAATAGTGCGGAATAGTTTGAAAAGGATTCAAAGTTGATCTCATGGCATTCGTAGTGATTCAGAGTGTGTGTCATAATGTGTCAATATGAGTGGGAATCTTCTTCAGACCTTAAAGCGTGTAGTGGACCTATCAATGATGCGAGCTAAGACTCAAGAGAACTGCTCTTAAATCTGACAATAGTGGAGAGGGTAACTTATTCTCTGTTCCCCATTGCTTGTCTGTTGTTCTAAGTAACTAATGCAAGTCTATATACAAATTGAAGAGATAGTACTAAAAGGGGAAATAAAACATGTGTAAAACATGAGGCAATATATCCAACAATGAGGACTTTGTAGATCATAAAACAAATAATTAATAATTAATAATTAAAACGTACAGTGTTCCCATATAGTAAAAGTACTTATCTTTTGCTTCAATATATCATTGAAACATCTAAATGCTATTATCGCATCCTAAGTCTCTCGTAGTCTCTCCTTGTGTATAGTGGTGCTCAATATGTGACAGAATGGCTCATTCCGGTTGTGCAGTGTGTATCGAAAGGGTTTTAGGATAGGTATATGGTGGCCAATGTCATTCGAAGTAATGCGAAGTCATTCAAAATTGTTCAAAGTCATTCAAAGTAGTGTGAAATCATTCGAAGTAGTGTGAAATTGTTCAAAAATGTTCAAAAAGGGTTCGTGGTCAATTTTGTGGCATTTGTAGTGGTTTAAAGTGTCTGTCATAGTGTGTCAATACAATTAGAAAGCTTCTCCAGACCTTAGAGCATGCAGTGAACCTATCGCCATGCCCACCCATATCAAGGAAGTTCAGGCTTTCTTGGGACTCACAAATTATTATCGTCGCTTTGTTCATAATTTTTCCAAAATTGCCACACCCTTACACAACCTTACATGAAAGGGAGTAGTGTGGAGATGGGGAGAACAACAGCAGGCAGCATTTGGGGAGTTGAAAAGAAAGTTTGTGGAAGAACCAATATTAGCCCCAGTAGATTTCATGTGTCCCTTATGAGTGGAATCAGATGCATCGAACTTTGCTACTGGAGTGGTATTATCAATGTAATGTGAAGATGACAAATGGCATCCTTGTGCATATTTGTCTCGAGGGTTGAATGATGTGGAGAGAAATTATGATGTGCATGATAAAGAAATGTTGGGAATAATATGAGCATTGGAAGCATGGAGACATTATTTGAAGGGATGTATGCATCAGATCAAAAAATGGATGGATCATCAAAATCTGCAATACTTCATGTCTGCTAAAAAGCTTAACCATTGGCAAGCATGTTGAGCATTATTAGGCATTTTAATTTTCACTTAGTCCACAAAGCGGGAAGCTTGATGAAGAAAGCAGATGCATTATCCAGACATACAGATCATAAAAGGGGGGTGGAGAAGGACAATAAAATTATTACCCTACTCAAACCTGAATACTTTCACATTTGCGCTATGCATCAAGGGCATCTATTGGTGGATAGCTCAGGAATGGAAATGTTGTCTAAAATTAGACAATGTTCAGAGATGGATGATGAAGTAGTGGAAGCTGTGAAAGTCTTGAGGGGAGAGAAGAAAGGTAATATTAAAGGATATAAATGGGTTGAAGAACAAGGGTTAGTGTTGTTCAGAGGAAAGGTATATGTACCAAAGGATCAAGATTTACTAAGGGGGATCGTATGGTTACATCATAATATGCTGGCTGCTGGACATCCAGGAAGGTGGAAGATGTTGGAATTTGTGATGAGAAATTATTGGTGGCCCAGAATTTCAAAGTATGTGTTGAGGTATGTGGATGAGTGTGATATGTGCATGAGGGGGAAGAAATTTCCAGAAAAGCCTGCAGGGAAATTAATGCCAAACCCTATACCTAAAGCACCATGGTGAGATATATCATCACAGGATTACCTGAAGCTCAAGGATATGACACAATATTTGTAGTATGTGACCATTTCACAAAGGAAGTCCATATTATTCCTACTACTGCAGAGACCTCATCCTTGGGCTTTGTGTGCCTCTATCTAAATCAGGTATGGTGGTTACATGGATTACCTGATATGGTTATCTCCAATCATGGATCACAATTTGCTTCTGCATTTATGCGAGAGTTAAATAACATATTGGGAATTCAAACCAAGTTATCTATGGCATATCACCCACAAACTGATGGGCAGACAGAGAGAATGAATCAGGAGTTGGAGCAGTACCTAAACATGTTTGTCAATCACCAACAAACCGACTCGCCTGAATGGTTGGCAATTGCTGAATTTTCTCACAATAATAAATTCCATTTGGCTACTCGGTTGTCACACTTCTTTGCTAATTATGGGTATCATCCCAGAATGGGAGTAGAACCTCAAAGAGAAGTCAAGGTACAATCAGTGGAGGACTTTGTATCAAAAATGTGAAAGGTGCAGGAGGAAGCAGAGGCAGCATTGATGAAAGCATGTGATGATATGATGCGACATGCAGATCATACTCGAGCTGTTGCTCCAAAGTACAAAGTTGGTGACTTGGTATGGCTAAGTAGCAAGGATATAAATATTCCATGACCTTCAAGAAAACTTACTGAGAAACAAGTTGGCTGATATGCAATCTCCAAAGTAATTTTGCCCAATGTGGTGGTGCTAAAATTACCTCAATCATTCAAGATTGATCCTGAAATTAATGTTTCCTGCTTATGCCCTTACTGCCCACCCACTATTCCTGGTCAACAAACTACTCCACAACCTCCAATAATAGTAGAAGGTGCTCCAGAATATGTAGTTGAATAAATTCTAGACTCACTTCTTCGACAAAATAAATTGAAGTTCTTAATAAAGTGGAAGAACTACACTGATGAAAATAACTCATGGGAACCCAAAGAGAATTGTAAACGAGCCCGTAATGCAATTACCCAATTCTTTAAACTTAATCCAAATGCACCTTGCCTTTTACAGATGGAGCAGATGCTGCTGAAGAATCCTGGAACTGTATAATCAATTTTGTGGTTGCAAGATCAACAAAGGCTTCAATGGCAAGAAATTTAAGGTTGGCACCTCAAACAAAGGTAATTAATTGGTATCATCACCCTCATCAAATGTGGCTCCATACATTTTCTCAGCAGTAGTTGTTGGCACTGACCAGTGATCATCTGGATTGTCTGGCCTGTCCATACTAGGCATGGGATTTAGGAGGTGTAAGGTTGGAGGGGGGAAGCACAATGGTGGTTGGATTAGTTTGGGATTTGAGAATGGTAAGTCTGGCTTTGTGATTGTAGTTTGTGTTGAAATTAGACCCTGAGAAGCATGCTGCATACATGAGGCAACATGCAGCATACACATGTTACTGCGCCTACTGTGCATACATGTGGTAAACACATTCCCGAGTCATGTGACATTCTTATTATTATGTACAGTGACTCACAAAACTGAGTCAATGTTTTGCACTTTTTAATTTATTGTTGAATAACTTCTCATTAACAACAAATACAGACAAAGTATGGTTGGACCAAATAAAGTAAATTATCAGGACTATCAAATAAACAAAGAATTATGTAATTTCAATTACAGTGCATGAAGATATGATAGTTTTAAATCAGGGACTCATTGACTCAGTTTTGTGAGGTGATATCAATATTATGATAAATTGTAATTCTAGTATTTTGTATGACCTCCCTTGGCCTTAATAACTGCTCCCAACCTTCTAGGCATGCTTTCAATTAAACTCTGACACACCTCTGATGGAATATTATTCCACTCTTCCACTACTCTTTTATATAACTCCCAAATTCCTTTTGGTGCTGTTGAATACTTGTCTGACTGGTTCTTGAGGTGAATGCATTGATGTTCAATAGGGCTGAGGTCTGGAGATTGGGCCGGCCAATACAGAAGAGTAATATTGTTGTTCTCCATCTATTTCTTGGCTTTTTTTGAGGTATGCTTGGGGTCATTGTCTTGTTGAAAAATCACCTCTTCTCCAGAAATTCCACTCTCCTCCAAGCTAGGCAGCATATGGTCCTTCAAAATGGACACATACTGGTCAGCATTCATCCTCCCCTCAACCTCTGCAAGATGCCCCACTCCATTCTATCCCATACACCCCCATACCGTAATGTTTCCTCCCCCAAATTTGACAGTTCCCTGCACCTCTCTCTCAATCAGCCCCTCTCCCTTTTGTTTCCAGACCCACTCTCTCCCATCTGACCCAAACCTGTTGATTTTAGTCTCATCTGACCAAATCACCCTCCTCCAGTCCTCCACAGTCCACTCTCTATACTTCTGAGCAAAAGCCAATCTTGCTTTCCTATGCCTTATACTAAGCAAGGGCTTTTCCTTTTTCACCACAGCCTTGAATGAGTTTTTTCTGAGAACTCTTCTGACTGTTTCTGAGGAGACTGGAGTGTGGATGATGCTGTTGATGTAATGTGTGGCCTGAACAGCATTTGCAGCCTTGCCAGTGGTAATTTGAGTAAGGATGGCTCTATGAGAGGTAGATGAGGACTTAGAAGGATGACCACCAGAGGGGGAATCCAGGTTTGGATGGAGAGCCCTGAGTGTTCTGGATACACTAGACTGGCTGAGGTTGAGTTTAGAGGCAATATTGCAGGTAGAATAATAATTGGAGGCCAGGGAAAAAATGTTTTCCTTCTGAGCAGAGGAGATGGGATGCATTGGGGAATATTGAAGTATGAAGAATGCTAGTCCTGATTAAATACTATAATTTAAGGTCCTATTAAGGGTCACATCACCTTAGAAACCATCTGTCAAGTTTTTGACATTATACAGTTGGTGGAGCATCAGATTCTAATATTTCTGACTACCCCTCACAAAACTGAGTCAATAAGTTCCTAGATTAAAATAATCATATCTCCATGAGGAATGATTAAAATTACATAATTCTTTGTTTGTTTGGTAGCCCTGATCATGTATGTTATTCGGTACACCAATACCCTGTTTGGTTTTGTTGTTTATGGGAAGCTATTCAACAATTAATCAAAAAGTTTAAAACATTGACTCAGTTTTGTGAGTCACTGTATATAAAGCAGAACCTGTACCGTAGTAGCAATATAGTGTTCTTACCTCTGCTAAACCCTAGCTCTAAGAATTACTAAACCCCACGTAGGTTATAAGGAACGTGTTGTCTCTTCCTCTGTGCAGCATATATAGTCTGCTCCAACAGGTTATGGGCATGTTGCGAATGCGCTGTAACTGGCTGCGAATGATGTTGACTTCATTGTCTCCAAATTATAATCTTGCGCTCTTCATGAGCTGCATTGTACTCCCTGTGAGCTGCACTTAAAAACCTAGGTTGACTAGGGTTAACCACTCTGAAGGAGTGTTTTTGCCTGAGATTATGGAACATGTTTTCTTGGTTAGAAGACTGATTGAGCACTTTTACCAGCTGCCACCACAGAATCATGTCTTCAACCCTTGAAAAACTCATACAAACTTTCGACGGCTCCAATTACATTCAATGGGCTGACTCCATGAAGGCGTGGCTTAGGTCTCAGGGCCTCTGGCAAATAACTAGCAGGGTGGAACTAAAACTGCCTCCGGCACCTCCTTTGACAGTGACAGATGCTGCACTTGTAGCAGATGCTACTGCCAAGCTCCAGACCTGGAGCAACAAAAATGACCAGGCTATTGGTAGCCTAGTGCTCCACCTGCCCCCCTCCATTCAGCAGCGTGCCAACACCAAGGACACTGCTGAGGAGGTGTGGGATCTCATTCGCACCAATTATGGTGTCGATGGCCCCTCCCAAGTTTTTGCAGACTTTAGGTCTGCAATAGCAATCAAAATTCCAGCTGCAAATCCCACACCAGAGATTGCTAAGATGGCTGACAAATTTGAGTGCCTTATGGCTGCCAATGTCGCCATCCCTGAACTAGTTCAGGCAATGATTCTACTCACTGCAATGCTGCACGAGTACAATTCTCTGTCCACCACGGTCCTTAACATGACCACTACTAGAGCCTTGACATTTAAACATGTCAAGGAATCCATTGTCACTGAAGCCTCACGGCGTATGGCAGTTGGGAAGCCCACTGGCCTGCCTCAGGCCACCAAGCTGTCCACTGTCAAACGCAAAGGGGGAAACCCCAAATGGCAACTTTAGGGCAACAGTGGAGATTCATCCCGAAAACATGGACAATGTGGGGACAGAAAGACTAAAGAGGAAAAGCCAAAGGAAAAACATACCCACCTCACCTCCAACACCTTTACTACCATAAATGGTAATGGCACCATCATACTGCTGATGCCACTCATTCAGCGCATCGAGAAGCACAAACATACTCCCATAAGGGATCCTCGCTGCCGACTGCCTGCACAGGCATATATGGGCACAGCCTCTACCTCTCATTTGGTCTACACCGAATATCAACAGGCTCGAGACACCCTCAAGCAAATGAATCTCCCATGCAGTGCAAAAAATCTGCGACCACTGGAAGAGCACCTAATGGTGCGATAAGGTAAGAAGAGGAGGATCAAACCAGAACCAAGGATTGTGGAGGTAGAAGATGATACCGTCTCCCTCAGATTGGAACCTGCGGTTTCTGATGAGGAAGTATGGAAAACCATCGACAAAATGCTCATCGATGAACCACTTGAAACAGGAGCATATGATGAAAGGTCAGTCCTTTTCTCTGCCACAAGCACAAAGATTAATATTCTAATGATCACAGCGAACTTTTCATGTGAAATTTTACCACTACTAAATGTATCATTGAACTATTTACATCTTAATGAATGTGTTATGTGTGCAAATGGAAATTGTAAGAAAGGTCCTGACTGGATCATGGATTCAGGCACATCAAAACACTTCACTAGTGAAATGAAAGATTTCGCTTCTTATGAGCCTTTACCGAGAAAAGACTCTACTCTGGTTCAAACGGCCATGGGTACTACTCATATAGTAGGAAAAAGAGCAGTCTTCATTAGACATCAGGTAGTATGTCACAGGAAGTCAGAGACATGTGAAACACAATTACACCCCGTCTACTACATACCCGACTGTAATGCTCGATTACTCTCAATGGGCATCTTTTTACAAGATGGAAGTGACGTGCGTGGTTCCTCCACACACATTTCATTTTTCAAGCAAGGAAACCCAATTATGGATTGCGTCCCTCTTATGAAATGTGACACGATTTATTGGGCTCAGACTCATATATTGAACACCAAAAGAGTAAATGTCACAACGATGTACGTCTCAGACTACTTGACTTGGCATAGGCAACTTGGACACCCATCCAAAGAGGCTCTAGGGAAAATGCCTAATAGCACCATAAAATTCCCAAGGAATTTAATTATTCCTAAAGACAAAATTATATGTCCAGGGTGCACTAAAGGGAAAATGACCTCAAAATCTTTTCCGAATCAAATTCATGCACAGAAAAACCCTTTGAATTAATACATTCCGATCTGAAGGAACTCCCAGTAATATTGTACCATAAACATAAATACTTTATTGTATTTCTGGATGACAAGACATCACATATCTGGGTCCAATGCCTTAGAAAGAAATCTGATGCTGCTGCAGCCATCAGACAATTTCGGGTGGTAGCTTTGACCCAGTATGGCGCTACAATCAAGCACTGGCATGTTGATCCAGGGGGGGAGTTCAAAGATTGTGAGCTACAAAATGTGCTCAAGGATTTTGGCATCAAAATAGAGATGTCCGCACCCCACGTTCACCAACAGAATGGGTGCACAGAGTGCACCATAAGGACAATAATGGAAAAGTTGCAAACCCTGTGATTTACCACTTGTCTACCACAATCATGGTGGGAATTTTGCATTGAACATGCAACACACCTATACAATCAAATCCCAATAAGGCACCTGAAATGGCTGACACAGGTTGAGGACCTGATGAAGGTCTGCCCAGATCTAAACAATCTGAAGGTTTTTGGTTGCGGTGCTTATGTCTATCTATCCAAGGAGAAGCGTCCAAACACATTAGCTCCTCGATTGGAGTTGATGACATACCTTGGATTAGAAGATGGTATTAAAGCATACTGTTTCATGTGATGCAGTGGTGCAATATTTATTGGTGCTATGGCACTATTTGATGAAACATTGTTCCCATGCTGTCCCAGAGCTAAAACTCCTGCCAAGACAGACCTTGGTAATTTTCCACCTCCAGAACCAGAAGATGATGACCACTCATCTGGAATGGATGGCAATGCTTTTATACCGCCACAAAATCCACCCCTTCCTCCATCATCAGAAAATGATGATGATGATGATGTACCAAGCGAGCAAAAGGTGCATGACAATGTGACTGATGCTCCTCCTCCGCTGCCTCCAGTAATCATTGAGGACTTTCATCCAAGACATGATGATCAACAGAAATGGCAGCAATTGCCCTGTCAATCAGGCAGGCAGAGGAACATCCCAAATTGTCCCAGCAATACCTATGGAGAGAAGCGACTCCCCTCTGACATAGAGAGAGACATTGCACGTGATCGATATTGGAAGAGATCTGTAGGTCAAGATTCGGATCATAACTGAACATGACCACAATCTCAACAGAAAGAACTGATTGCTGGACTGAGTTCAGCACCCTGTGAGAGTGTGCCCGATTCCAATGATCAAGAACATGATTACCCAATGGGGGAACTGGACAAAGCAGGTTATATTAAAAAGATAACCAAGGAAGGTGGAGATAAGCTTATTCGCTGGCTGTTGTCAAAAGCAGTCAAACCATCAAGTGAAATAAGCCAAGTTCCAAACATATTTTATGATATTGCGCACCTACCATGGCAGCAGCAATGTGAGTGGAAACAAGCTTGTCATGAAGAATTAGAGGCTCTTCGCAAGCAACAAGTCTATGACATCGTCAATCTTCCACATGATTGAAAAACAATCAAAAATAGATGGGTTTTCTCCATGAAATAGGATGGAAGAAAATGAGCCAGACTCATGGCCAAAGGCTTTTCACAAGTCGAAGCCATTGACTTTGACAAGATTTTCTCACCAGTAGTCCACTACGAGACTGTATGCCTCATGTTTGCACTTGCATCTCTAGAAGGCATGTATATGACTGGCCTACATGTAAAAACCACATTTTTGTATGGCAAACTAGATGAGGAGATTTATATGGATCAACCTGAGGGTTTCAGACTCGAGGAAAAAGAGTGCAAAGTAATGCGCTTATGCCGAGCATTGTATGGCCTTAAACGGGCCTCACTAGCATGGTGGAAAGAGCTAGAGGCATTTATGTGCACCATTGGGTTTGTGCACACCAGCTCTGATGCCAGCATTTTCATACACAAGGATCCTAAAACAGGCAGCATTGTTATTGCACTGGTCTATGTTAATGATGGCTTGTTCATGGGGAAGAACAAGAAACTTGTGGATAAAAAGAAGAATGCTTGTCTGAAGCATTGGGAGTGTTGTAATACTGAAAAAGTCATGGAATTTCTTAGGCATGCACATCACCCAGACTGCAAGCAAAGTCAAACTTGATCAAACTGAATATCTCGCCAAAGTGCTCGAGAGGTTCGAGATGACAAATGCCAAAGCTGCCCCCACTCCACTCCCGACTGGTTATAAACCGTGGAAAACACAGCGATGGCAAATGCAGTGCTTAGATCAAAATATCAGTCTGTGATTGGGTCTTTATTGTATCTGATGCTCAGAACGCGACCTGATATCGCTTACACGGTAATCAAGATGTTGCAATTTTTGGCTAATCTTAGCAAGGAACATCTAGACAAAGCGATGTACATCATGCACTATCTGGTGGGAACCCAGAAATATAACATTGTCTATGATGGAGAGAAATCCAAAGGGCTACAGGCCTTCACAAATTCTGATTGGGCAGCTGACACTGTCAAATGCTGATCTACAATGGGTTACTTTGCTACTCTAGTGAGTGGCATTGTGAGCTGGCAGTCCCATTTACAAAAAACTGTAGCACTGTCATCCACAGAAGCTGAATATATGGCTCTCTCCGACACTTGTTGACAGATAGTGTGGATAGAGTCCTTATTCCATGAACTTGGATATATACTGAAGCGCATACCAATCTGCACTGATAATCAGGGATCCATCTTTATCAGATCAAATTCAGTTCAGGAAAGAAGGACCAAACATATGGACATTTGCTACCACTATACCCGTGAGTGCATAGAAAATGACAAAGTCACAGTCATTTTCATTCCTGGAAGTGATAATCCAGCTGACATGTTCACCAAGAACCTTGGTGCTATCCTATTCAGGAAATTTAGAGACTCTCTCAGAATTACTTTCGAGATTCAAACTTAGCTGCTTAGAGCACTGTACAGTTTGAGGGGGGGTGTTGAAATTAGACCCCGAGAAGCATGCTGCATACATGAGGCAACATGCAGCATACACATGTTACTGCGCTTACTGTGCATACATGTGGTAAACACATTCCTGAGTCATGTGACATCCTTATTATTATGTATATAAAGGAGAACCTGTACTATAGTAGCAATATAGTGTTCTTACCTCTGCTAAACCCTAGCTCTAAGACTTACTAAACCCCAGGTAGGTTATAAGGAACATGTTGTCTCTTCCTCTGTGCAGCATATATAGTCTGCTCCAACAGGAACATTGTGGGACAGGAGGTCGCATAGGAGATGTCAAGGAGGAGGTGGCCTTGGTCAAGGTATTCATCACCTGTGGTCCACATTGGGGGAGTGGAAGTGGGATTGGGGAGTTGGATTGGCATAGAGGGGGAGGTGGGGGGTGCCGAGGGTGTGAAGTGGGCAGTGAGAGCATATACTGTGAGGAGGAGGGCAGGGACATGGTGTCTGGATTGGTGGAAGGGGGAAGAGGTGCTGGTGGTAGAAGTAGGAATGTCATTGGGTGTATGTGGGTTATCAATGCTGTGGGGAAGAGTGAGATAGTGATTGATTGCATGCAGGAATGCTTACCCATTTTTTATGGCATTGAAAAAGGCTGGTTTGTGTATGACTGGAAGAGAGTATACATATGTAAAATACAGATTGAAGAGATGTTTCTGCACAGCAGGATCAGGCAACCATGCTGACATATCTTCTCCCAGTTTTGTGTTTAGTCCTGGAACCATGGGCCATACCCTTGCCTTGGGGAATCATCTACAACCAGAGAACCACCAGCTTGATGACCCACATGCAAAAAAAAAAAACATGAACAAAAGTTCCTCCCATCCACCCAATTATGCATCAAACTTTCAACTTTCTGGACCATGGGTTCCATCAGGATGGATTGCACACTTGCACAGGTAGGAATTCATGGTTAGGAAATGCAACTGTGAGTGCCACTTGTCAGCATAAACACCAACAAGGAAATAAAGTGGCAAGGGAGTTTGGGAGTTTGGGAGGTTCAGGAGAATAGGCATGCAAGCATGAATCATAAGACAATGCATAGCAAGGCACCACCCTCAACTATACAACATACATATGTACATGTTATATAGTTGGAGGTACAGTCAAGTCATCAGCATCAGCACAGATCAAGCTGGTACAAATATTAGTCAGAATACAACCATGCCATTAGAACTTTCACATCCACTTACTTGAGTCTTTGGTGTTTTATGCTAAAGAACAAGGGAATCGCCACAGAGTTACTGTCATTTCTTTGGTGTTTTATGCTAAATGAGGCTGCCTTTGCTCCGTTTCTGTCTACCAGGTCCATCGCACCACTAAAACTTTCACAATCCCTACTTACTCTTGCATCTTTGGTGTTTTATGCTAAAAAACAAGGGAATCACAAAAGATTTACTGCTGGCTCTTTAATGTTTTACACTAAATGAGGCTGCCTTCACTCCTTTGGTATCCACTAACTCCCTCTTAGTGTTTTACCCTGAGGGGATCAGGCTGGATATCTTTGCACTCTTTAAGAACTAATTCTATTCTCACATTCTCAATACCATCTACCTCCACTGTAAGTATGTTGGATGAATTCTCCCTTATATTGCTGTCTAACTGTAACTTTAGACAATGAATGGTCAAACACCATGCTCTCATTGGAAACAACATTTACGCTGTTATGCAAGGTAATGGAAATTATTTTCCTCATGTTCCTGTCCAATTCCATCCCAACCCTGAGTCTGTCATCAACCCATGGGGGTCTTTTTACAACACTGAATTGGATTCCTAAGGATTTCCCTTTCATGGTGTTGGTTCCTATGCATCAGCCTTTCTACTACCCCCTTTTTGACTAACTAGACTTTATCAAGAGTCAGTTCCCTGTTCAGTGTCACCAACCTGGTGTATGGTCCCTAAGCCCTATACTCATGACTGAATGGGTGACACTTGAACACAATATGCATGCCTTGGTGTATCCATGCTAGAGCTGTGTAGCCAACCACTCCCCAAATTCTTTAGACTTTGGCCATTCCCAAAGCGATTAGGCTATGAGTGGCTGTATAGATCTTGCCTTCATGTACAGATTATTGCAGCATGGTCCAGAAATGCTTTTCTCCATCTCATGGCAGCCATCACCTTCGCTTTCATTCTCTTACATGCCCGAGAATCACAAGCAGAAGGATTCCAGTGGTTTGACAAGGTGTTGCAGAAGACCAGTATTCATCCTCAGTGGCTGGCCTACTTAAAGCATTCTGCTGCTAAAGATCTTTTCCTGGACAGAGTGGGTGGTATCATCCACTTGCAAGAGTGTAAATTTTGAGGGATTCATGCTCTTCTCTCGGAGATGCCTTTTGATCTATATGTCTGCTGGGGTAATATTACTGACATGCCTTTGTGTGTAAATTCTTTTTCTGGAAGACTTGCCACAAATCATTTTGAAATCATGCATCTTCACTTGATTGCATCTCATCAAGGGAATCTCCACCTATCTCGTAACTGGTCCCTTTCTCCTGATGAAGTCTCCTCTACTGATTACTCCCCCACAACCTATAATCTCATGTCCCCTTTGCATAAAGAATGTCCTCCATTACCTCCCAAATCATTACCTCCTGTCAAAAAGTTTTCTGGTCAGAAACTGGAAGAAAACTGGTGTTCTTTCTTTGATCATTGAGAACAGTCAAAGATCCTCAGATACAGCAAGGAAACTTCAGAGCAGCACCAAAGTTGCTTGAAACAGCTGGAGAATTCAGAGAAGGGAAGTGTAGCAGGCAGGAAAGGTGCCAGAGTCTACATTTGGGTGGATGTTGATAGTTTTCATCTGTGCAAAGCAGCAGGTTGCAGCAACTATGAGTTATTATGGAAGGATTATGGTAGAAATTAGTGCAAATATGATTCATTCTATGACAAGTGGGATTTATGCACTGAGTTTGACCCTTCTGATGCCCCAGCTGATGATGATAAAGATGACATTGACTATGATGGGCTTCCTTTAACCTTGCTTCCTGATGACCATGTGCCTCCAAATCACAATAAGAAGGAATATTCTTCTTCCATCAATTTGCAATGTGTCCATTTTCCACAGGATTCAGATGACTATTAGCATCACAAATTCAGTGATACTGTTAAGGACAGAGCTTAACATTATTTTGGTTTACTTAACTCCATAAATGCAGTGGCAACTTGCAATAAGGTAATACCATGGTTGCTGGCTCACCAGTTGTTGGGCAATGGCCACTGGCAAGACGTTCTCACATTGAATACTGCTAATCCATCAGTGGAGTTCCAGAATACCACCTGCAACTTCTTTGGCTTCAGGTCCACTAGCCAGCAGATATTGGATATGCCTGTTAATTTGTTTGACCTTTCTGAGGTGAATTTAGAGATATGGCAGCATTCCATCAAAATAAGGTTTTGATTGGAAGTTTTCAATGAAAAGCATTATTATTTTATTTGGAGTGGAGAATGTGCAGTTTGAGATTAGTCTGACTAGTGCTGCAACCATGATTGAGATTCTACACTGCCAGCTAAGCCCTGAAATTGATTCCATTACCTATTACTTGCTGGACCATAAAATCACCTTCAATACCTTCCTTCATGCTCCTGCTTGCACACCACCTCTGCCTTTTAAACCTCAGTATCCAGGGCTTGGATATTGATGACCAGGGTATAAGCCGGATATTCTTGACTACCATGCATATGTGTCCAAATGTGATGACTTCCTCAGATCTCTGTGTGGTTGTGCAGCATTGTTAGCTGGTGGTTTGGTCAGTTGTCTTGCAAGAGACATTGTCAGTTTTGATGATGTGTACAATGGGCCCACAGAAAATATTTTTGAAACTGGGTTTTGCTTGTATAGGGAAGACACCCCATTTGGACTTTGAAATGACTGTCTGACTGAGGATGAGTTGGATCTGATTTGTGGTGTTTACAGGATAGACACAGGTATGTTAATATAGGAAGACCTTGGTGCAGGTATTCACAGCATTACTGTAGGTCAATGCAATGTCCATGGGCATTAGACTACTCATATTTTATAGTGGCCAAGGCCTTCAGTCTGGGAAGGTTCTAGTCTTTATGTGGGGTACTGGTCAGAAGATTTTGAGTGCTGGTTCCAGCAGCATCTTGATAAATGCAAGTCTGGAAAGGCTAGTCTGAAGAATCCTGGTAGTTGGAGACACAGCATCAGGTTTTCAAGGCTTGTTAATGATATTACAGAGAAGAATGACCACCTTGCCACTAAGTTCCTTGAAATTTTACCGACCAATTTTTGATCATCGTTGCTACATCCTTTTATTCAAGTGTACATGTGTAATAGTAATATTTTATCAAGCATGACTTCTTCAGGTTGAAAAGAATGGCTAATCTGTAGGAATATGGTTGCAATGGTCCCTCATCATCGTTTGCAGCAACAACCATGTCCACTTGAACTTGAAGGTTATTTATAGATACCCTAATGACAGTAGTATGCCATGGTTATTGTTAGGAAACAGCCCTATTACCTAGCTAAATTAAATTTTATTCTATTATGTCAAATTTCACCTTCATCACCAGATTTGTATTCCCTACTGTAAGGGCAATCTCAAGCCTCACTGAATAATGAGCTAACAGAGGGGAATCTGAAGTTAATATTATACTACATAATACAGACACTTTAGGTGCATCTAACAGAGGGGAATCTGAAAAGAAAACTCTACAGACCCATCTGTTGATGTCCAGTATATGTGATAAACTTAAAAATCAAATAGTAGGCTAAAAATAGCAAAAAGGTGGAAATGGGTGGATCAAGCTGCAGAATGATGTTGCCCTGTGTTGAGGAGGAAGGGATTTTGTTGGGTGGAGAAGTGGACATGATTGTTGTATCCAAACTTGGCCATGGGGAGAAGATCTTCCCAATTGTCCTATCGCTCATTGATGAGGATGCAGATATACTGCTCCAGTTCTTGGTTGATGCACTCCATCTGTCCATCTGTCTGTGGGTGGTAGGCAGTCGAGGCAAGGAGTTTGATCCCCGGTAGGCAGTACAGCTCTCAGGTGAACTCTGCAACAAGCCATGGCCCTCGATCGCAGAGGAATGCACCTGGCAATCCATGAAGCTTCCACACATGGTGCAGATAGAGTCGAGCCACTCCAAGCGCAGTGACAGTCATATGAGTGGGGATGAAATGAGCTTGTTTCCCAGCAGAGTTGACTGTGCACATTACCACATCAAACCCATTGGACTCCAGTAGTTCCACCATGAAGTCCACACTGATGACATCCCAATGATTCTCTGGGACTGGGAGGGGGTGTAACTCACCCATGGGCTTGTGTCATGGAGTCTTGGTGCATAAGCAGAGATCACAGGTGCAACAGTACTGACCAATGAGTCAGGACATCTGGGGCCACCAATAATTCTGTGATATAAGCTCCAATGCCTTCTAATGCCCAGGGTGACCAGCAATGAGTGGTCATGGTGCTGAGAAATGAGTTGTCATTGAAGCCATGGTCTGGACGATGAGAGAGGGCATTAGTCTTTCCCATGCTGTGGCCTGGGCAATGATGTAGGGAGAAGTTGAACCTGGAAAGATAGAGGGACCAGTGGGCTTGGCAACTAAGTTTCTTGGTGGTGATAATACTCAACCTGGAAACCAAACAAAAACCTTTAAAATGCCTAAGAAGTGTAACACAGGCTAGAGGAAAGGTGCAAGTTGGTACTAAATATCACTGCTGTTACCCAAAGGTTGTAGTTAAAGGTGTGAAATGATGAGATGTGTTGCAAATAGTTTTTAGAAGCATACAAAGATGTTCAAAGTGGTTTGAAGAGGTTTGAAGAAGGTTCGATAATGTTCAAAGATGTTCAAAGAGTTTGGGGAGAATAGGAATTGCTCTGAAGGATATCAAGGAATGAATATTGCAAATTGAGAGAGTTTTTGAGTGACGATAGCCAATAAGCAATAAGTCGAGAGGCTAGTATGAGTGTTCAAAGTAGTTCACAATATTTTGCAGAACTTAGAAATATGATGTGAGACATGGACTCAAGAGGACGGCTCTTAAATCAGATGATAATAGGAGAGGGCAACTTCTTCTCTCCTGCTCTAAGTAACTAGTACAAGTCTATATACATTTTGAAGAGACAGTACTTAAAAAGGAAATATAACATGTGTAGAACATGAGGCAATGTGCACAGCAATAAAGGACTTTGTAAATCATAAACAAATCTTAATGTTTCAATATATCATTGAAATGCCAAAATGCTGCAATCAAATCCTAAAAGTCTTTTGTCATGTCTCCTCATGTCCCATACTGCTCGATATGCAATGCAATGGCTCATTCCAGATGTGCTGTATATATCAAAAGGGTGTTGGGATAGCCATATGGCAGCTGACATGGTTCGAAGTGTTGCGAAGTTATTTGAAGGTGTTTGAAATGTCGTGAAGTCATTCAAAGTCATTCAAAATTGTTTGAAGTCATTTGAAATTGGTTTGAAATTGATTTTGTGGGGTTCATAGGGGTTGGGATTGTAAGTCATAATGTGTCAATACATTTGGAAACCTTTCCAGACCTTATAGCGCACAGTGGACCTATCAGCAGTCATGAAGTACTCGAGGTGCTTGTGGTCCATCCAGATCTCAACCTTGTATTGAGCACCCTCCAGGAAAGGTCACCACTCCTCCAATGCTCACATTATTGCCAGCATCTTCTTGTTGTGGATATTGTAATTGCATTACACAGCACTGAGACTCTTTGAGTAGAAGGCAATAAGGTGCCACTTCTGGTCCTCAGGAGACTGTTGGAACAACATTGCACCATCACAAAGTCCAAACTGTCAGCTTCTTCATGGAAGGGACACAAGTCATCAGCAAAGGTAAGGCTGGAAGTGGAAGTGACCATCTCTTTGAGCTTCTCAAACACCTTTTGCTGTCCATTTTCTTACCTCCATGCCTCCTTGCCAGTGAGGTCAAATAATGGGTGTGCATGGTGTGAGAAATCTTTAATAAAGCACTGATAGAAATTGATGAAGCCCAGAAAAAACTGCACCTCTTTCTTGTTCGTGGGTGTGGCCCAGGTTGTAATGCCAGCAACCTTGACCTGGTCCATCTCCACCTGTCCATTCAAAATAATCAAGCCCAAGTACTCAATTTGCATCTTCTCAAACTCGCACATGTCATGACAAAGGTAGAGTTTGTGCTGCCAAAGTTGCTCTACCACCAGGCATGTGATTTGATGATGTTCATCAAGGTCTCAAGTGAAGATGAGAATGTCATTGAGGTAGACACAGACAACACCTTCCAATATAAAATTGTGGAAGATGTCATTCATCATGGTCTGAAAGGTGGCAGGACTGTTAGTGAGACCAAAGAACATGACAAGCAGTTCAAAAAGACCACAGTTCATGTGAAAAGCTGCCTTCCACTCATCTTCTTCCTTTATCTGCACATTGTTGTAACCCCAACAGACATCAAGCTTGGTGAAGTAGTGCACTCCATGGAGTTGGTTGACAAGTTCAGATATGAGGGGTAGTGGATAATGATTCTTGACTGTGATGTTGTTGAGGCATCAATAGTCTTGAACTGGCCAAAGGGACCCATTCTTCTTTTTGACAAAGAAGAAGGGTGAGACCTTGGGTGACTTTGAAGGGTGGATATGACCATAAGCCAAGTGTTCATTGATGAACTCGTCAAGTTGTCATTGTTCTTCAGGAGAGAGAGGATAGACCTTGCAAAAGGAGGGCATGGCACCTGGCATGAGATCAATTGCATGATCCTATGGCTTATGGTTAGGACATGAGTCAAAGGATTTCTTGGAGAAAACATCCTCAAAGTCATGCAGGTGAGGAAGTATAAAGTCAGTAAAGGATTTGGATGCACTGTTCTTGTGGAAGGCCTTTATGAGGCACTGGGAGATGTTTGATGTGGCATGCACCTCATGCGAAGGGTTAATAGCAGTGTAGAAAATTTGGTTACCTTCCTCAATGTCTTCCACCTCCTTTTTATCATCATCAGAGATCTGGAATGTCTTCCAAGTCCACATCGGCCATAGGCATTGGACCAGCATGACACTTTCGAGTGCATTGTAAGAGTACTTTTTGCCCTCGATGTTCCTGTCTGCCTTCAGTGAAGCAAGTATGACAATGAGAGGGCCAATGACTCATCATGACTTCACCTGTCATCCAGTCAACCTCAGGATTGTGATAATGAAGCCATGGGTAGCCCAAAATTGCCTCCTGCTTCCCCAGTGGGGTCACAGCATAGAGAGCCCATTCACTATGGTCTTTGTATCAGAGGACTAGGTCAACAATCTGCTGAATTGCCTCAGCTTCATTTGGTGAACTGTCCACATTGTAGACAGGTATGGGTCAGGATAGTGAGTGGGTATTGAGTTGTTTTTGCTGAACCAGGTGTGAATCAATGAAAAGGCATGTGGCACTTGAGTCTAGGAGAGCAGAGACACTGAGTACTTGCCCCATATCCATAGTCTGCAGCTCAATCTTCAATTCTAGTGATGGCTGGGAGGGGATGGATGCCACAATGTACTTGCATGGTAGCTTGTGCTCCCAAGATTTTAATCTGGGAAGAGGAGGAACAGGTGTAAGTGGAGCAGGTGTGACTTCCATTGAGCTGAGGGATTTGGGGGGGGGAATCGGTTGTGGAGTGAAGGTCTTCCTCTGGTGGGTTGACCAGCAGGGCATTCAAGTGGTTACTGGTGGGCAGTAGGGGCAGACAGGGATTGGGGGCATGTGTGGTAGTAGTGGCATAAAGTGTAGTGTTAAAAGCCACATTCATGAGTTGGTCCCCATTGCAAAGAGAAGCAGCTTCATACCCAAGTGTCAATATTGTTATCAGCTGGGTCCCCCTTCAACATCTGTACAATCTGATCCTGAACCTCTTGAGTGAGACCATGACAAAATTTAACCACCACTGGTAGCCCACTCCCATATCCTGCCATGTCCACTAAATCCCTAAACTCATTGATATGGTCATCCACAGATGGGTGTGCTTGGTAATACAAGGATGACTTGAGGTGCATTTCAGCTTGATGGCATTCATGGAGAGGGCAGAAATGCTGTACAAACTCCTCCCTAACTTCACCCCAAGAGGAGCAAGGGAGGGAACTGAGTTTCTGGGGCTTGGCACAAAATGCAGTTGATGTAGAGGTAGGCATGCTCAGACTTCATGTATGTGAAGGCCCAATAAATTTTTGCATTGTTGTTGATAGGTCCACTTTACACTCTAAGGTCCACTTTATGATCTACAAAGTCCTCATTGTTGGATATATTGCCTCGTGTTTTACACATGTTTTATTTCCCCTTTTAGTACTATCTCTTCAATTTGTATATAGACTTGCATTAGTTACTTAGAACAACAGACAAGCAATGGGGAACAGAGAATAAGTTACCCTCTCCACTATTGTCAGATTTAAGAGCAGTTCTCTTGAGTCTTAGCTCGCATCATTGATAGGTCCACTACACGCTTTAAGGTCTGAAGAAGATTCCCACTCATATTGACACATTATGACACACACTCTGAATCACTACGAATGCCATGAGATCAACTTTGAATCCTTTTCAAACTATTCCGCACTATTTTGGACCACTTCGAATGACTTCAAATGATTTCATGACACTTTGAATGCCTTCAAATAACTTTGCACCACTTCAAATGACATCGGCCACCATATGCCTATCCCAAAACCCTTTCGATACACACAGCACAACTGGTATGAGCTACTGCATTGCATATTGAGCACTACCAGACATGAGGAGCGATGCCAAAAGGCTTAGGATGTGATAATAGGGCTTTTGGTTTCAATGATATATTGAAGCAATAAGATAAGTACTTTTACTATACAGGGACACTGTATGTTTTAATTATTATTATTTCTCATTTGTTTTTATGATTTACAAAGGCCTTTATTGTTGAGTTCTTTATTGCTGTGCATACTGCCTCATGTTTTACACATGTTATATTTCCTTTTTAGTAAAATCTCTTCAAAATGTATATAGACTTGTACTAGTTACTTAGAAGAAAAGAGAAGAAGTTGCCCTTGCCATTATCATCTGATTTAAGAGCTGTTTTCTTGAGTCCAAGTCTCGCTTCGTATTTCTAAGTTCTGCAAATTCTCATGAACTTCTTCAAACTTTCATATTCGCTTCTTGACTTATTGTATATTGCCTATCATCACTCAAAAACTCTCTCAATCTGCTATATTCATTTCCTGATATTTCTCAACACCAGTCTAATTCCTTCGAAACTCCTCAAACCTCCTCGAACCCCTTCGAACCTCTTTTGAACCTCTTTGAACTTCTTCGAACCACTTCTAACCTCTTTTGAACTACTTTGTATGCTCCTAAAAACTATTTGCAACATGTCTCATCATTTCATGCCTCTAACTACAACCTTTGGGTATCAGCAGTGATATTTAGTACCAACTCGCACCTTTCCTCTAGCCTGTGTTATACTTCATAGGTTTTTTAACAGGTTTTTGTTATGTTTCCAGGTCGAGTATTATCAGTGCGTCCTGCCCCCTTCTTGTAGAGAGAATCTGCACAGTCTAGCTAGCAGATAGTGGGTGTTTCCCTAACAGCCAGCCACTGAGGATGAATACTGGTCTTCTGCAACACCTTGTCACACCACTGAAATCCTTTTGCTTGTGATTCTCGGGCATGTAAGAGAATGAAAGCGAAGGTGATGGCTGCCATGAGAGGGAGAAAAGCATCTCTGGACCATGCTGCAATAATCTGTACATGAAGGCAAAATCTATACAGCTGCTCATAGCCATATCACTTTGGGAATGGCCAAAGTCTAGAGAATTTGAGGAGTGGTTGGCTACACAGCTCCAGCATGGCATGCACCAAGACATGCATATTGTGTTCAAGTGTCACCCATTCAGTCATGGGCTTAGAGACCATACACCAAATTGGTGACACTGAACAAGGAACTGACTCTCGATGAAGTGTAGTCAGTCAAAAAGGTGGTAGTAAAAAGGCCGATGCATAGGAGCCAACACCATGAAAGGGAGGTCCTCAGGAATCCACTGACTTCTTCCCTCCTATAGAATTCCCTGTCATTCCTCATACTCCTTGGGTTGAACAAAATATTCTTATACCTCCTGGTTTGTATGAACAGATCTGCAAGATGCTGAAAAAGAAGATAGAAGCAGGAGTATATGAGCCATTGAATTCTTCATATTGATCATGATGGTTTTGCATTGCGAAGAAAGATGCAAAATCACTTTAAATTATCCACAGTCTTGTACCACTCAATCAAGTAATGATACAGCACTCAGGTGCCATACTGATACCCAAACATTTAGCAGAACAATTTGGTGGACGATCTTGTGGAGGAATGTTAGATCTTTATGTGGCATTCAACGAAAAGAAAGTAGCAGAATCATCTCGTGATCTAACAATGTTTCAGACACTGTTTGGAGCACTTTGTATTGTTACCCTACCCATGGATTGGACAAATTCAGTCCCAATCTTACATGATGACATCATATTCATCCTACAGCCCGAAATCCCTCATATCACTATCCCTTACATCAACAACACACCAGTTAAGGGCTCAAAATCAGAATATTGAATGATCAGCAGATCCTACAAAATGATCACCGATAATCCAGCTATTCAACGTTTCATCTGGGAGCACTTTGAAAACTTGAATTGGATAGTTCAATGCATGAAGTACTGTGGAGGAACATTTTCTGGTCCTAAACTCTACCTTTGCATCCCCAAAATAATTGTTTTGGGGCATTGATGCAACATCGAAGGTTGTATGGCTGATCTCACTCACATCACAGTAGTTAGCAAATGGGGGCCTTGTTGAAGCCTTACCAAAGTTAAAGCGTTCCTAGGAACTATTGGAATTTGTCATATCTTCATTCAAAATTTTGCTCAACGTGCTGCAGCACTGATTCAACTCACTCACAAAAATGTTTTTTTTTGAATTTGGACCAGAACAAATAGCAGCACAAAAATATTTGAAAAAAGCTCTAATCAACCCTCCAGTGATTTGAGCTATCGACTACTTGCAAGGGCAACCTCAAAGCCTCACTTAGGAGTGAGCTAACAGAGGGGAATCCAAAGTTAATATTATACTACATAATACAAACACTTCAGGCACACCTAACAGAGGGGAATCCAAAGAGAAAACTCTAAGTATGTGATAGAGCTGAAAATCAAATAGTAAGCTAAAAATAGCAAAAAGGTGGAAATAGGCAGATCAAGCCATGGGATGATGTCACCTTGATGGGTAAACATCCAGAAGGGGTCCCACCTCTAAGAATAGAATGTCAACATGTACCAACATGGAAAAAACCAAAATATAATAATAAAATAGGAGAAAATCATAGAAAAGGCAGAATAGAGTAGAATAAAATATAAACAAATATGGGACGGATGCAGAAAATTGCCCAGATGCCTGGGGTGCCTTACTTTCCCCTTACACTACTCATTCCCCACTCCAGTTATCCTATCAGTTGACACTTTGCAGATTGCTATCAGTTTCTTTCTCACTTAATGCAATCCCGACAACCCTCAAAAATAGTATTACAGTCGATTCAGATCGATTATGCTTAATGACTGCGAATCTCAATTTTCACAACCAAAACTCGAACTCTATGGTCTATATCGCACTCTTGGAGCACTTTGATTGTACCTAATAGGGGTTCAAAAGCTTATCATTGAAGTTGACACAAGGTATATCAAAGGCATGCTCTCGAATCCTGATATTGCACCTAGTGCTAGCATCAATCGGTGGATAGTATCAATCCTAACATTTCACTTCATGTTGGTCCATGTTGCAAGGACACACCATGGTCCAGATGGACTTTTGAGACAGCCCCCACAAAACAAAGATGATCAGCTTGACAATGAAAACAATTTCAGAGACTGGATCGACTGTCTTCACAGATTCCTACATCAAATCAATCCCATTACAACTCGTCCCTTCCCTTCACATCGAATTTTCACCCTCTCCCTCTCGTCAGATCTCAGTATGGGGGAGGACCTTACCTATAATGATGTCCCACAAATGAATAATGCAAAAAAGGAAGACAAAAAATTACTTTGTGTTTGAAAATGGTTACATGATCTGGTGCAACCCCCTGATCCATCAGATGCTGAATATGCTACCTTTATTTGATATTGTACTGAATTCTTTTTAGACTCAGACAAACTATAGAGAAAGGACTCCCATAAAGCTCACAAGATCATTGCAATTCCAGAATGTTGTCTCAAAATTATTCATGCAGCTTACAACAATATCAGACACAAGATAAAAATAATTCCATGTCCCTTGGCAACTGAATCTTTGAAGACATTATTTGTCAATGGGGCTCACTATACAAAATCATAACTGAAATGGCTCTGCATTTATCACAGTTATGGAATATCTTGTGAAATGATATCATATCAACCACATTTGGATTAACAGTTATAATTCACATGCCAATGGACTCATCGGACGAGACCACTTCAATGTTCAACAATCATTATTTAAAGCCATCAATGGAGAGCCAGCAAAATAATCAGCAGGAGCACATTCAGTATTTTGGGCAGAACGTGTCATGGTTTGTAAACGCATGGGTTGCTCTCCTTACTTTGCAGTTACAGGATTGCATCCTCTAATCCCACTTGATATCTTCAAAGTGACATACTTGCAACCACCTCCCAATTCTATCTTATCGACAACTGATCTCATAGATCGAAAAGCCATAGCATTACAAAAATGATCAAATGACCTTGAAGTTTTATATTCAAAGGTTTATTCCTCTCAACTCGAAGCTGTGAAATGCTTGAACTCATTCACAAACAAATGATGTGTGACTACAACTTTATGAAAGGAGATTTAGTGCTACTTCGAAACACACAAATTGAAAAATCCCTTAATCACAAGATGAAACCACAATACATTGGCCCTCTCATTGTTATCGAATGGAACCATGGAGGAGCTTATATCCTCTGTGAACTTGACGGATCAGTACTACATTGACCTGTTGCTGTCTTTCAACTGTTACCATATCTAGCTCGAAAAGCTATTCCCCTTCCACTGAACTTTCTCGATATCGACTCCGAACGTCTTGAACAACTGCAAACAATTTCAAACCTCAACAAAGATATTTTCAAAAATCTTCTGGACCTCAAAAATAAATAATTATTCTTTTTTTCTTTGTTTGTCATTACTTACAAAAGACTTCAATTGCTTTTAGTGTATGATACAAGTCATGATATTGCATTATAGCGTGGTTGTGCAAATTCCAAAGGGTTTTTCGGCCATGATGATCTACTGAGGCTTTCCATAAATTTCATTTTTGGTTCTTTATATCTTTATTTTCTCTTCACCTTACTTTCCAAAGACATTTACAAATTTGAAATTTGAAATAAAGAAAACAAAAGAGAAAAGGAGAGGGTTCTACTCCTCTAGCATCTGTTCTAACAACTCCATCTCCCTACCCAATATCTCCATCTCCACTTTTTTCTGTGTCAGCTTTGCTGCAATCAAGCCATGATGCACTGCCCATTCATCCTCACCTCCTTTGACCCCCTCAACAACCTGAACCTCCTTCGCTTTCCCCTTCGACAATCACCTTTTGTCCTTTCATTTTGATGGTGATGACGTCAAAGGCCCTGAAACCAGTGCAACATTCTCGACAGGGCTGATAAGACAAATTTGAGGTACTATAAAAAGTTGCACAAATAAATTAGCATGCATCACGAAAGCTATTTGAAAAAGTTCATACCTGGCTTTGGGTGCATAGCCCATCTCGAATGTCCACCCTTTGCCACCCCAACCTTTGCTGCTTCTCCCTTTCAAATCCCCTTCCTCAAATGTTCCTGCCAATAGCATCTTTGTGCCTCCTGGGTGCACTTCATGCACTTCGTTGCCTTTCCTTGATGAGACATTGTGGCTGGGACTTGAACCCAGCACATCGATTGCCACTCCAAAATTTTAGAACTTTGAAAAACCTTCACAATAAAATAAACAACTCACTGGGCCCTCAAACTCGAGAAGTCTGCTTGTCATGAACTTCACCAGCTTTGCTGCTGCTGTATCCTGCTCAAACTCGTCCTCTTCATCGTCGACCTCCACTGCCTTTCACTTCCCTATCCTGATTGTGGGCAATTCTTCAAAATCATCACCATCCCCCTCCTCTTTGTAGTCCTCTCCAGCCTCTGCCCTCTCAATGGCCTTCAATTCAGCCTCGAGTTCTGCATTCTGCCTCTACAAATCCTCCTTCAAAATTGTTTTCGTACAAAACTCAGCGAGCATGGCATTTTAAGCTTCCTCCAGGGCAATCTTTCAAGCCTTGAGGCATGCCCTT
This sequence comes from Tricholoma bakamatsutake, assembly GCA_029959215.1. Classification (NCBI taxonomy): domain Eukaryota; kingdom Fungi; phylum Basidiomycota; class Agaricomycetes; order Agaricales; family Tricholomataceae; genus Tricholoma; species Tricholoma bakamatsutake. The sequence goes on from CP114860.1 coordinate 2,061,053, forward strand.
TTTGCAGCCTCCTCTGCTTTTTATTTAGCCTCCTCCTTCACCAAAACTTGCCTCATGTCCTCCTCCCTTTCTTCCCATTTGACCTCTTCAGCTAAATCTATGAACAGCAACTCCCCACCCCACAAAAGCCATTCTTGATGAGCCATTGGTTTGAATGGCTTGAATACTTTGTCAACGACCTTTTGTATGGTTGGGTCGCATTCCTCCACCAAGTTGTCTGTCATATTCCACTTAGGAAACACCCATATAGAACACGAAAAGCAAAGTACAAACCATGAAACTCACCATGTGCTCACAAAATCCTTTCCCCCAAACTTTGAAGTTGACTTCCTCTGCGATATGAGGCTCAGGCATCGCCTTCATGTAGTCGAGAAGGTCCAGTTGAAGAGTAGTAAGAAGTGACATTGCAATTGACAATGGGAGTGCAAGATTATAGAACAAGAGGTATTTCGAATTTGGTTGACATTTTCAATACAATCATGTATTTTGCATGTGACTCTGATCAGCTGACTGGTACAGTCAGGATTTCAGTAAGGGGGAGGATGATAGATCCACTTTGAGCTCTAAGGTCTGGGGAGATTTCCAAACATATCAACACATTATGACTCATGATCCCAACCCTATGAACCTCATGAAATCAATTTCAAACTATTTCAAACTACTTCAAACTACTTCAAATGACTTTGCAACACTTTAAATGACATTGGCCACCATATGACTATCTCAACACTCTTCTGATACACACAGCACACCCAGCATGAGCTAGTGCATCACATATCGACCACTACCAAACATGAGGAGATACAACAAAGGACTTTCAGGACTCAATTGTGGCATCTTTGGTGTTTCAATGATATATTGAAACAATAGGACAAGTACTCTTACTATACTGTGACTCTGCATGCTTCATTTATCATCATTTCTCATTTGTTTTATAATTTGCAAAGTTCTTTATTGCTGTGCATATTGCCTCATGTTTTGCACATGTTGTATTTCCTTTTTAAGTACCATCTCTTCAAAATGTATATAGACTTGTACTAGTTACTTGGAACAACAGAGAAGTAGTTGCCTTCTCCCATTTATCATCTGATTTAAAAGCTGTCCTCTTGAGTCCAAGCCTCACATCATATTTCTAAGTTCTGCAAATTATTGTGAACTTCTTCAAATTCTTGTACTAGCCTCTTGACCAATCATCTCTCACTTATTGTCCCTTGAAAACTCTTCCAATTCGCTATATCCATTTCTCAATATCCCTCAAAACCACAACCACTTCCATTCTCTCCAAGCTCCTCAAACTTTCTCAGACTTCCTCAAACCTTCTTTGAACATCTTTGAACCTCTTTGTAGCCCTTCAAAAACCTTCATATGCTCTTAAAACTATTCACAACACATCTCACTATTTTATACCTCTCACTACAACCATTGGATAACACCGTTAATATTTAGTACCACCTCACACCCTTCCTCTAGCCTGTGTAACACTTCTTAGACTTTTTAGCAGGTTTTTGTTTGGTTTCCAGGTCGAGTATTATCAATATACAGATCACAAAAGGGGGGGTGGAGGAAGACAATAAAAATGTTACCTTACTCAAACCTGAATACTTTCATATTTGCATTATGCATCAAGGGCATCTATTAATAGATAGCTTGGAAATGGAAATGTTGTCTAAAATTAGACAATGTTCAGAGATGGATGATTAAGTAGTGGAAGCTGTGAAACCTCTGAAGGGAGAGAAGAAAAGTAATATTAAAGGAGATGAATGGGTTGAGGAGCAAGGGTTGGTGTTATTTTGAGGGAAAGTATATGTACCGAAGGATCAGGATTTTCAAAGGGAGATCATTCGGTTACATCATAATACACCAACTGCTGGACATTCAGGAAGGTGGAAGACTTCAGAAAAACCCACAGGGAAATTAATGCTGAACCCTATACCTAAAGTGCCATGGTGAGATATATGGATCTGTGGACTTTATTACCAGATTACCTGAAGCTCAGGGATACAAGGCAATATTCATAGTATGTGACCACTTCACAAAGAAGGTCCATATTATTCCTACAACTGCAGAAACCTCATCATTATAGGCTTGGCATGCCTCTATCTACATAGATCAGGTATGGCAGTTACATGGATTACCTGATATGGTTATCTCCAATCACGGATCACAATTTGCTTCTGCATTTATGCGAGAGTTAAATAACATATTGGGGATTCAAACCAAGTTATCTATGGCATATCACCCACAAACTGATGGGCAGACAGAGAGAATGAATCAGGAGTTGGAGCAGTACCTACACATGTTTGTCAATCACCAACAAACCGACTCGCCTGAATGGTTGGCAATTGCTGAATTTTCTCACAATAATAAATTCCATTTGGCTACTCGGTTGTCACACTTCTTTGCTAATTATGGGTATCATCCCAGAATGGGAGTAGAACCTCAAAGAGAAGTCAAGGTACAATCAGTGGAGGACTTTGTATCAAAAATGTAAAAGGTGCAGGAGGAAGCAGAGGCAGCATTGATGAAAGCATGTGATGATATGATGCGACACGTGGATCATACTCGAGCTGTTGCTCCAGAGTACAAAGTTGGTGACTTGGTATGGCTAAGTAGCAAGGATATAAATATTCCATGACCTTCAAGAAAACTTACTGAGAAACAAGTTGGCTGATATGCAATCTCCAAAGTAATTTTGCCCAATGTGGTAGTGCTAAAATTACCTCAATCATTCAAGATTGATCCTGAAATTAATGTTTCCCACTTATGCTCTTACTGCCCACCCACTATTCCTGGTCAACAAACTACTCCACAACCTCCAATAATAGTAGAAGGTGCTCCAGAATATGTAGTTGAATAAATTCTAGACTCACTTTTTTGACAAAATAAATTGGAGTTCTTAATAAAGTGGAAGAACTACACTGATGAAAATAACTCATGGGAACCCAAAGAGAATTGCAAACGAGCCCATAATGCAATCACCCAATTCTTTAAATTTAATCCAAATGCTCTGCATTGCATTGCAAGAATGGTATATGAGGGGATGAATGTTTGGCCTTACCAAAATGTCACAGAGGGGACAGATACATTATTTTCTCACCTGGAAGTCAGGGCATAAAAGGGGGGTAATGTTAGGAAACAGCCCCCTTCTTGTAGAGAGAACCTGCACAGTCCAGCTAGCAGATGGTGGGTGTTGCCCTAACAGCTGGGAGTCATTCACCTTGCCTTTTACAGATGGAGAAGATGCTGCTGAAGAATCCTGGAACTGTATGATCAATTTTGTTTTTGCAAGATCAACAAAGGCTTCAATGGCAAGACATTCAAGGTTGGCACCTCAAACAAAGGTAATTAATTGGTATCATTGTCCATACTAGGCATGGGATTTAGGAGGTGTAAGGTTGGAGGGGGGAAGCACAATGGTGGTTGGATTAGTTTGGGATTTGGGAATGGTAAGTCTGGCTTTGTGATTGTAGTTTGGATTGCTGAAGCCATGGTTCCAGTACTGTTGTAGTTGTGCCATATGGATGATATTGGTCCAGTAAGACCATTCCATTTGGCAGTGCTGAATGCAGACAATTTGGATACTGTACACTCATCACACATTTCAGAAAGGGATACTGAGAAGAGTTTGATGGCTACAATCTGACTCATTTGGTTAGCAGGAGCCTTGAATGGAAGAATAATCACTTACTGCTAAAATCGACACCACTGTTCTTTGCAAGTGATTTCCACCAGTTCACCATAGGAAATCCAAAGGTTGGAATCTCTGATTGCTATACAGTGGGACATTCTGCCTTCCTCAGAGCTGCTCAGATTCACAGATTGTGCAGCTGTTGCAGATATAGGGTATATAGAGCTATTTTACAAATTAAATAGAAATAATATGAGGGGTTATGACCCCCTGGATGGTATAATACCATATCATACAGTATAATATGCCCCCGCATAATATGACCACCTATCAGACCCAGCCCTAAAAATGAACATGAGTCAACAGAAATGTTTACATCACATGTTGCCATTGAAGCTCACGTGTTACATCACAACCTGGTGAAAGGCATTTACATGTTGGAGCAGACTACATACGCTGCACAGAGGAAGAGACGACACGTTCCTTATAACCTACCTGGGGTTTAGTTAGTCTTAGAGCTAGGGTTTAGCAGAGGTAAGAACACTGTATATCTACTATAGTACAGGTTCTCCTTATATACATAATAGTAAGGATGTCACATGACTCAGGAATGTGTTTACCACATGTATGCGCAGTAAGCACAGTAACATGTGTGTGCTGCATGCATGGCCTCATGTATGCAGCATGTATCAGGATTTAATTTCAACACCCCTCCTCAAACTGTACAGCACTCTAAGCAGCTAAGTTTGAATCTCGAAAGTAATTCTGAGAGAGTCTCTAAATTTCCTGAATAAGACAGCACCAAGGTTCTTTGTGAACATGTCAGCTGGATTATCATTTCCAGGAATGAAAACGACCGTGACTTTGTCATTTTCTATGCATTCACGGGTATAGTGGTAGCGAATGTCTATATGTTTGGTCCTTCTTTCCTGAACTGGATTTGATCCGATAAAGATGGATCCCTGACTATCAGCGCAGATTGGTACGTGCTTCAGTACATATCCAAGTTCCTGGAATAAGGACTCTATCCACACTATCTGTCAACAAGTGTCAGAGAGAGCCATATATTCAGCTTCTGTGGATGACAGTGCTACAGTTTTTTGTAACTGGGACTGCCAGCACACAATGCCACTCGCTAGAGTAGCAAAGTAACCCATTGTAGATTGGTGTTTGAGAGTGTCAGCTGCCCAATCAGAATCTGTGGGGGCCTGTAGCCCCTTGGACTTCTCACCATCGTAGACAATGTTATATTTCTGGGTTCCCACCAGATAGCGCATGATGTACATCACTTTGTCTAGATGTTCTTGGCTAGGATTAGCCGAGAATTGCGACATCTTGATTACCGCATAAGCGATATCAGGTCGCGTTCCGAGAATCAGATACAGTAAAGATCCGATCACAGACTGATATTTTGATCTAAGCATCGCGTTGGGCATTGCTGTGTTTTCCGATGGTCTGTAACCAGTCGAGAGTGGAGTGGGGGTCGCTTTGGCATTTGTCATCTCAAATCTCTCAAGCACTTTGGCGAGATATTCAGTTTGATCGAGTTTGACTTTGCTTGCAGTCTGGGTGACGCACATGCCTAAGAATTCCGTGACTTTTTCAGTACTACGGCACTCCCAATGCTTTAGACAAGCATTTTTCTTTTCATCCACAAGTTTCTTGTTCTTCCCCATGAACAAGCCATCATCAACGTAGACCAGTGCAATAACAATGCTGCCTGTTTTAGGATCCTTGTGTATGAAAATGCCGGCATCGGAGCTGGCGCGCACGAACCCAATGGTGCACATAAATGCCTCTAGCTCTTTCCACCATGCAAGTGAGGCTTGTTTAAGGCCATACAATGCTCGGTGTAAGCGCAATACTTTGCGCTCTTTTCCCTTGAGTCTGAAACCCTCGGGTTGATCCATATAGATCTCCTCATCTAGCTTGCCATATAAAAATGCGGTTTTTACATCTAGGCCAGTCATATACATGCCTTCTAGAGATGCAAGTGCAAACATGAGGCATACGGTCTCGTAGCAGACTACTGGTGAGAAAATCTCATCAAAGTCAATGCCTTCGACTTGTGAAAAGCCTTTGGCCACGAGTCTGGCTCGTTTTCTTCCATCCAATTTTATGGAAAAAACCCATCTATTTTTGATCGTTTTTCGATCACGTGGAAGATCAACGATGTCATAGACTTGTTGCTTACGAAGAGCCTCTAATTCTTCATGACAAGCTTGTTTCCACTCATGTTGCTGCTGCCATGGTAGGCACGCAATATCGCGAAATTGGTTTGGAACTTGGCTTATTTCACTCGATGGTTTGACTGCTTTTGACAACAGCCAGTGAATAAGCTTATCTTCACCTTCCTTGGTTATCTTTTTAATATAACCTGCTTCATCCGGTTCCCCCATTGGGTGATCATGTTCTTGATCATTGGAATCAGGCACACTCTCGTGGGGTGCCAAACTCGGTCCAGCAACCAGTTCTTTCTGTTGAGATTGTGGTCGTGTTCGGTTATGATCCGAATCTTGACCTACAGATCTCTTCCAATATCGATCACGTGCAATGTCTCTCTCTATGTCAGAGGGGAGTCACTTCTCTCCATAGGTATTGCCAGGATGGTTTGGGATGTTCCTCTGCCTGCCTGATCGACGGGGCAATTGCTGCCATTCCTGTTGATCATCACATCTTGGACAAAAGTCCTCAGTGGTTACTGGAGGTGGCGGAGGAGGAGCATCTGTCACATTGTCATGCGCCTTTTGCTCACTTGGTACATCATCATCATCATTTTCTGATGATGGAGGAAGGGGCGGTCTTGTGGCGGTATAGAATCATTGCCATCGATTCCAGATGAGTGGTCATCATCTTCTGGTTCTGGAGGTGGAAAATTACCAAGGTTCATATTGGCAGGAGTTTTAGCTCCAGGACAGCATGGGAACAACGTTTCATCAAATAGTGCCATAGCACCAATGAATATTGTGCCACTAGGTCGCATGAAATGGTATGCTTTAATGCCATCTTCTAATCCAAGGTACGTCATCAACTCCGATCGAGGAGCCAATGTGTTTGGATGCTTCTCCTTGGGTAGGTAGACGTAAGCACCACAACCAAAAACCTTCAGATTGTTTAGATCTGGGCGGACCTTTGTCAGGTCCTCAACCGGTGTCAGCCATTTCAGGCACCTTATCGGGGTTCGGTTGTATAGGTGTGTTGCATGTTCAATGCAAAATTCCCACCATGATTGTGGTAGACATGCGGTAAATCGCAGGATTTGCGACTTTTCCATTATTGTCCTTATGGCATGCTCTGCGCGCCCATTCTGTTGGTGAACGTGGGGTGCAGACATCTCTATTTTGATGCCAAAATCTCTATTTTGATGCCAAAGTCCTTGAGCACATTTTGTAGCTCACGATCTCTGAACTCACCCCCTGGATCAACACGCCAGCGCTTGATTGTAGTGCCATACTGTGTCGAAGCCACTGCCCAAAATTGTCTGATGGCCGCAGCAGCATCAGATTTCTTTTTAAGGCATTGGACCCAGATATGTGATGTTTTGTCATCCAGAAATACAATAAAGTATTTATGTTTATGGTACAATAGTACTGGGAGTTCCTTCAGATCGGAATGTATTAATTCAAAGGGTCTTTCTGCACGTGAATCTGATTCAGGAAAAGATTTTGAGGTCATTTTCCCTTCAGCGCACCCTGGACATATAATTTTGTCTTTAGGAATAATTAAATTCCTTGGGAATTTTATGGTGCTATTAGGCATCTTCCCTAGCGCCTCTTTGGATGGGTGTCCAAGTCGCTTATGCCAAGTCGAGTAGTCTGCGACGTACATTGTTGCAACATTGATTCCCTTGGTGCTCAATATATGAGTCCGAGCCCAATAAATAGTGTCACATTTCATAAGAGGGACACAATCCATAATTGGGTTTTCTTGCTTAAAAATTGAAATGTGTGCGGAGAAACCATGCACATCACTTCCGTCTTGCAAAAAGACACCCATTGACAGTAATCGAGCATTACAGTTGGGTATGTAGTAGACGGGGTATAATCGCATTTCATGCATCTCTGACTTCCCATGACATACTACCTGATGTCTAATGAAGACTGCTCCTTTCCCTACTATATGAGTAGTACCTGTGGCTGTTTGAACCAGGGTAGAGTCCTTTCTCGGTAAAGGTTCATAAGAAGCAAAATCTTTCATTTCACCAGTGAAGTGTTTTGATGCGCCTGAATCCATGATCCAGTCAGCACCTTTCTTACAATTTCCATTTGCACACATAACACCTATATTAAGATGTAAATTGTTCTATGATACATTTAGTAGCGGTAAAATTTCACATGAAAAGTTTGCTGTGATCAGTGGAATGTTAATTCTTGTGCTTGTGGCAGGGAAAAGGACTGACCTTTCATCATATGTACCTGTTTCAAGCAGTTCATCGATGAGCATTTCGTCGATGGCTTTCCATACTTCTTCATCAGAAACCGCGGGTTCCGATCCAAGGGAGACGCTATCATCTCCTACCTCTATGATCCTTGGTTCTGGTTCAATCCTCCTCCTCTTACCTTCTCGCACTGTTAGGTGCTCTTCCAGCGGTCGCAGATTTTTCACGCTGCATGGGAGATTCATTTGCTCGAGGCTGTCTCGAGCCTGCTAGGGTGTAGCACAGGTACAGGTTAACCTGTGGTATTTTGCCTGCAGGTAGCACAGGTGCAAGTATGGGTTGGTATATCTGTACCTGTAGCAACACCACACCTGTACTCATGGTGTTGCAGGTTGTGACAGGTTTGAGTTGTGATGCATCTCATATCATGTTCAATTCTTCTAAGCTCTTTGGCTATGAGTTGACAGCATTTTCATCAACTTTTATGAGAATCCATTTGTTGTTATACTCTGTGAAAAACATGTATCTGACTGGTGCTGTAGTATTTTATGACATACAATGATCTAATTAAGTAAAGTGGATGTTATTTTGCATGGTTATCTGGAGTGTTCATTCTTAAAGTTCCTTTTGTGCCAAAAATTACTATGCCTACATTAAATACAGTGAATTACAAGTTTCTTTGCATTCTTTATGATGGATAAGTCTGACAGGTGATTGGTGAAAGAATTGAACACTATATCATAATTTATATGTGGATTCAAGTGTTGAAGCAGTATAAGAGAGTTAAATAATTTTCTACTATAGCTGTTTCTCATCTTTGTCTTAGCTACACATAGTTTATTCAAGTGCCACTGTAGTTTTTAAACACCATACAAAACCTGTGCTTATAACCTGTACCTGCAGGTATGGTGTTTGTACAGGTATGGTGTCACAGGTGACAGGTGTGGTATTGCCAGTGAAACCCATGGTGTCACCTGTGCTACACCCTAGAGCCTGCTGATATTCGGTATAGACCAAATGAGAGGTAGAGGCCATGCCCGTGTATGCCTGTGCAGGCGGTCGGCGGCGAGGATCCCTTGTGGGAGTATGTTCACACTTCTTGATGCACTGGATGAGCGGCATCGGCAGTATGATGGTGCCATTACCATTTATAGTAGTAAAGGCTTGTGAGGTGAGGTGGTATGTTTCTCTTTAGGTTTTTCCTCTTTAGTCTTTTTGTCCCCACGTCATCCACATTTTCGGGATGAATCTCCATTGTTGCCTTGAGATTGCCATTTGGGGTTTCCCCCTTTGCGCTTGACAGCAGAAAGCTTGGTGGCCTGAGGTGGGCTGATGGGCTTTCCAACTGCTGTGCGCTGTGAGGCCTCAGCAACAATGGAGTCCTTGACATGTTTAAACGTCAAGGCTCTAGTAGCGGTCGTGTTAAGGACCGTGGCGGGTAGAGAATCGTACTTGCGTGGCATTGCAGCAAGTAGAATCATTGCCTGTACTAATTCGGGGATGGCGACATTGGCAGCCATAAGGCACTCGAATTTATCAGCCATTTGGGCAATCTCTGGCACGGGATTTGCAGCCGGAATTTTGATTGCGATTGCAGACCTAAAGTCCGCAAAGACTGGGGAGGGGCCATCGACACCATAGTTGGTGTGGATGAGATCCCACACCTCCTCAGCAGTGTCCTTGGTGTTGGCACGCTGCCGAATAGAGGGGGCCAGGCGGAGCACTAGGCTACCAATCACCTGGTCATTCTTATTGTTCCAGGTCTGGAGCTTGGCATTAGCTTCCGCTACTAGTGCAGCATTTGTCGCCATCAAAGGAGGCGCCAGGGGTGGTTTTGGTTCCATCCCGCTAGTTATTTGCCAGAGGCCCTGAGACCTGAGCCACGCCTTCATTGAATCAGCCCATTGAATGTAGTTAGAGCCGTCAAAAGTTTGTACGAGTTTTTCAAGAGTTGAAGACATGATGTTATAGTGGCAGCTGGTAAAAGCGCTCAATCAGTCCTCTATTCAAGAAAACACATTCCATAATCTCAGGCAAAAACACTCCTTCAGAGTGGTTAACCCTAGTCAACCTGGGTTTTTAAATGCAGCTCATGAAGAGTGCAAGGTTACAATTTGGAGACAATGAAGTCAACGTCATTTGCAGCCAGTTAAGGCGCGTTCGCGACATGCCCAGCAGGGCCCATAACCTGTTGGAGCAGACTACATACGCTGCACAGAGGAAGAGACGACACATTCCTTATAACCTACCTGGGGTTTAGTTAGTCTTAGAGCTAGGGTTTAGCAGAGGTAAGAACACTGTATATCTACTATAGTACAGGTTCTCCTTATATACATAATAGTAAGGATGTCACATGACTCAGGAATGTGTTTACCACATGTATGCACAGTAAGCGCAGTAACATGTGTGTGCTGCATGCATGGCCTCATGTATGCAGCATGTATCAGGATTTAATTTCAACATTACATACTTTCTAGTAATAATCAAGGGGGTGACAGGACCCAAATTTAAGACATCCACTCATAATTTTTTTTAACAGGCCTTCGCAGACCCCCTGCCATTCCCTATACTTCACCACCCCAGTCATCCAACAAGCAGTCCTTATGGACATCGAGAAACTCCACAATGACATCTGATCCTCCCTTACCTTCGACCCCATCTCATCTGCACATCTCCTGACCCCCTCTGCTCCCGATTGGACTGTAGATGACAGTGGTCTTCTCCGCCACTTCAACCAGATTTATATCCCAGATGTAGCAAATTTTCACCTCAAGGTTCTGCACAAGCATGACCATATCCTCTCTGGTCACTTCGGACAAAACAAGACCCTACAACTTGTCCGATGTGATTATGTTTGGCCCAACTTATGGATCTTTGTACAAGACTTCTGCAAATTTTATACCATGTGCAAACACTCCAAGTCACCATGAAGCAACTCCCAGTTCCAGAACAGCCTTGGGACTCGATCTCAAGGGACTTTATTGAACAGCTACTGGGCTCTGATGGCCACACTGCCATCCTAGTCATCATAGACTGACTCTCCAAGCAAGGCATCTTTATTCCCACAGTCAATAAAATCACAGCCCAAGAACTCACCAACTTGTTCATCATGCACATCTTCTCCAAACATGGAGTTCCATCACACATCACTTGCAACTGGGGATCCGAGTTTATCTCCCACTTTTTCTGGTCTCTTGATCAAGCTTTGGACATGAAGATTCACTTCACTTTGGGTTATCACCTTGAAGGTGATGGGCAAACTGAACACCTCAATCAAACCCTCGAACAATACCTCTGGATCTTCTGCAATTATTAACAGGACAACTGGTGTCAGCTGTTGCCCTTAGAGGAATTCACTTACAACAATGCCCCATCAGCTTCCACCAAAGTTTCACCCTTCTTTGCCAATAAGGGCTACCATCCAAACATCACTATCTTCCCCAAACACAAGCTAGCCTCCCAGTGCACTCATAACTTCGTGGTGGATCTCGACGAACTCCACCAGGAACTCAGAAAGCAGCTCTCTGAAGCACAGAAGCATTATCAAGGTCCAGTGGACAAGCACCAGATTCCCGCTCCCAACTTCAATATTGGAGACTATGCCCATGTCAAAGGAGAACACTTACACACCACTCGACCTTCCAAAAAAACTCTCAGAGAAATACTATAATCTATTCAAAATCATTGCCCTCCTGAGCACCCACTCGGTTACCCTCTGGCTTCCAGACCATCTCCAGGCAGTTCACCTTGTGTTCCACATCTCACAGCTGGAAGAAGACACCTTGAACACCATTCCTAATTGCACTCAGCCTCTGCCCCCCCAGTTATTATTGACAATGAACTTGAATATAAAATTGTGGAAATCCTGGACTTAAAAATTGATAACCATCATCATTGCAAGTTACTATACTTTGTCCATTGGGATAGTTACCAGGGGACTGATGAAGAAAACTCTTGGCTTCCTGCCACAGAGCTCAATCACATTCAGGAACTGGTTGCAGACTTCCACACCTGCTACCCAGATAAACCTGGGCTGCTTCAGACTTAGTTCACTCATTTTTGGCAGTGCGAGACCATTTTGATTTAAAAGAACAAAGAAAACTAAACAAAAAATATTTTTTGGTGGGCCCTGACTGGGCCCCTAGACTTCCCCATCATCCCCTTCCATAGGCTCCAGCTGGACAATGCCTGCTACCTCCTCCACTAGCCCCACTAGCCCCTCCTCCCCCTCTCCCTCACTCTAGCTCTCCTCTTCTTCTTCTTCCTCCGCCTCCTCCTTGGCCTTCCATGCTGCCTCCACCCATCCCTCCTCCTCCTTGAATTGTGCTTCCTCCTCAAGCCACAGCACCTTCTGGATTATCTTTTCTTGCTGAAGTCTTCATGGATCTGGTAATCAGCCATTACTCATGTAATGACTATCAGTCCCCCCCCCTCCTTCTATATATGGTAATTTTGATTACTACGACTAAAAACAAGAAAATTCAAGACAAATCTTGCCACGTCCCGCCTGCATGCCGTGTGATAGCATGTTGTGGCATCATCCACGCGCTTATGAGCAATGACTATGAACGTCGATTCCGCTTTCCCACCTTGCAAATTGGACAGACCCATTGCTTTGGGTTAAAATCGTAACCCATGCAATCACGGTGGAACTGGTAAACATGAGTAACAGGATGCGTGAAATCCAGCATTGTTTGCTCACCCAGACTGTCTCACAGCCAGGCGCCTTGCACTTCATCACCGTATCACAAGCCTCAATGTCGGAATGTGATACTACTACACCACATACGCAACTGTTCAGATCAATTGCTCTTTTCTTTCGATGGTACATTGTGCGGAATTCTTCCCATCGTCTCATGAAGCTGCTGAAGGAGTCTCCTTCCTAGTGCGCAGCCGATTAGAGGGGGAGGATGATTATCCATAGGTTCAGGTGTCGCGTCGTCTCCTGTCATCGTTGGTACTGAGGTCGACGCGGATGCATGCACTTGCACAGACGGGGGCGCCGTTACTGTTGACGGAACAAGTGTTTGCCGAGGCGCAAAAAAGGTGAGAAGTGAGCTGTCTTGTCTTTGCTTTTGCTTTGCCTGAGCTCTTTCGTGCAGTGCCTTACATTTGGATGAGGCGCGATGCATATCGAGGTTTTTTTGGCCGCCAGTGCCAACGTGCACTTCCTCACCACAGACAGGGCGAAGAAGGGTGGTGTCGGCTGTGTATTCGGGTTCATTGGTGGATCTGATTTGGGATTTAGCTCAGGGTTCATCGTGCAATAGGAATGTATTCATACCTTTTTTTCCGTGCCATTTCACTCAGTTGGTACAGTAAATACGGATTTTTGGTTCATTTTTCGATTATACGTCATTACCTTGCTTCTGTGACTACTGAGCAACAATTTACGTATACCTGTCGGTGGCCCGAGCCCCTCTGGCTTCGGTGTCATTTTTTTTTTTTGGCGGCCCGCCAGGGACCCCCCCCCCCACACCTGATGTGCGGGATTCGCGGGCCGACACCCCCTTGGTAATAATGCATAGCTGCACGACTGATCCCGACGCTATGCAGTATGAGAAAGTCAACTGTATCTTGAAATGCATCCCGTAGCATTTCCTGCTCCATTGGCAGTTTGTTCATACTCATAGAGTAGTGGATGTAAAATCGAATGCGAGAAGTGGGCATCAATCTAGCATAGTACTAAAGGCAGCGACTCCTTCAAACCTCGACTCGCTCTGTCTTACGAGGAACTCGACCTGAACTTGTAAAGTTCTGCCTAGAAAGCAACAATTATTCTCCAGTGTGAAGACACGAGATATCCGAGGCACAAACGAAGTGGCTACAATCTGCCTCTGGGAGACTACCAGCATCACTAACATTTTCAAATCTCACAAGCCCTCTTCCCCCCGCAGGGGTTAGGCAGACCAGATTGAAAAGGCAGATGAAATGAAATTCGACAAATTACCATACAATGCAGTGTAGAACTACGGTACGCGTATGTCCCGGAGTTTAGCTAGAGTGTTCCTTAATACACGCCTATCATCCTCTTGTCTGATTCTCAAGTCATTAAACACCCTACCCTCCAGTAACTCGTGGTTGAGGTTTGCTGTAGGATAGAAAACCTCCCCGTCTCTACCACCCCAATCGAAATCAATCAGCCTCATGGAATCTCCTTTGCAAAGGACATTCGCGGCCCGCAAGTCACCGTGGACAAGGCCTTCCACATGAAAGTGGTCCATGAGGCGCTGGAGCTCTTCTGTCCAACGGTCTCGGTGAGCAAGAAGTAGGGTCGAGTGAGTGATTGGGAGTCCACCCTCGATATATTCCATCGCGACAGCATACCAGCCACCGGGAAGTCGTTCAAAAGCAAAAATCCGTGGCGCATGGCCTAATTTGGCACAAAAATCATGCAGCTCAATCGAGTACCGTTGAACAAACTTGATGAGGACGAGTCGCTTGTTTGGCATCTCTGCGACGTACAAAAGGCAGTTGGGTTGTCTGTCGGGAAAGAAGCATTGAATCTCAAAATCGAAATAGTCATCAGATGAGGGTGGGTATTTGCGTAATCTGGAGACTGCCGGAAAACGACGCGCATGACTTGGAATCGGCCTAGGAGGGAGTTTGTCCAGGAGTTTCTCGATATCTTGCAGAATGTGAGCTTGGAGTACTGATGCTGCAGTAAAGGCCAAATAGAGGGATCTGCGGTCGCGCCCATCACAAGCCGTTCGGAGACTTGAGAATGTTGGTGTCAGAGTAACAAGCTTGAAGCGATGGTCGATCGCGACGATAGCATAGAACGCCAATTCATATCCTAGGGGATATCAGATCGTCAAATAACAATGAAATTTAACTCACCAACAATGGTTAGACCGACACATGGCACTCTCCATCCTAGATAGAGTTGCCGATGGGCTTCAGTCGAATTCATCATCGCATTCAGACGCGCGACATAGCATGCAAGTTCTACTTGGGGAATTGCACTGATCCCTGTAATCCTGTTTTTAAACTGTACAACCATCGTCCCTGCACCATGAGTCGCAAGATTATGGCCAACACTTTTCACGGAACCAATGGCAGCTGCGTAAAGCGGAGGGATCTGGATACCTCTACGTGCCGAGAAAATCCGAGTGAGGCAGGGTAAAGCTGCTTCCCTCCGGTCATCTTCATGCTTATAGTATTGGTTCATATTGCGTGCGAGCTCGTCCACCTCGGTCTGCAACTCCACAACGTCAATATCATCCAGCCCGGGAACATCGTGACGACCGTCCATGATGTCAAGGAAGTGTCCGAAGCCTTCGTAAAGAAGAGCTACGGATGGAATATCGGGATCCGGTTCTGGACGATCATCGAAGATCTTCTCAAACGGTTCCTGCTGAAGAGGCTCGAAGACCTCTGATCTTGCAGTAGTCGACGGCGCAGTCGTAACAGTTTTGGCACGTTTGAGACGATCAAAAATGCTTTCTGCTGGTTCGGGAAGCGCGCGTTTCTGGTGAATGGGTACAGATTGGACGGAGAAGATGAAGGACGATAACGATCCAGGAAGGAAGAGTTCGGAGAAGGGAAAGGGGGGGTGACAGATGAAGAGAGATGAGACGAGAACCCGCGGGAAGAGGCAGAATGAGAAAGCAAGGCAAACGGACGGCAGCCCGTGAAAGCCATGGAATGCATGAACGATCGGCAGAGATGGGGGTGGATGAGGGGTGGCATGTGACAAGATTGAGAGTGGTAGAAACAAAAGAGCAACGGGACAGATTTTGGGCTGAATCTTATCAGCAATGCTCAACCGTGGAGATTCCGCTCTCGCTCACCTGCAGCCGGGAGCTTCACAATTATGTGTATGCAGTCGCTGGGCGGTTGCTCTGAAAAGATACTGAACAGTCTGTCCGTGGGGTCAAGTTCGTTGGAAATTTTCGAAAGACTATCTCCCAGGGACTCGATACGTTCAGCCAGAGTGTTAGCTGGCTTGGCGGCGATAGGGTTGGAGTCTTTGGGCTGAGAAGGTCGTGAAATAAGTCATGTCACTTCACATTGCGACTCGTCAATGGCACTCACCTTCCACAATTCCAACGTGTGAGGACCAACATCCTTCAAGGTATCCAGTGCTCGCTTTCTTGCTATCTCTTCCTTCAAGTGTCCAACTACCCAATTGCGCTCCACAGTAACTGAAAAGACGATGGATTCGCCTTCGATAAGACAATTAAGCCGGCGAACGGATCCGAGGAAAGTTTTGTCCTTCAAGTTCGAAGTGCTCATAACCGCGTGTAACAAGTACGATGAAGTTCTGGTGAGAGTAAATGGTGGCAATCGCTGCTCTACACATGAGACTATGTGATGATTCCCTTTTCGGGTAAACATCACATCATCAACAATTAACAATGCATCAACAATCACACTAGAAAGTTCAAGTTTTCAGATTGACTCAAAACATTGCTGAAATTAGAAGTTTCTATGAAAAAATTAAGAGAGCTAAAAACAATACTTAAACTAGCAGCTTCAGTGTAATGTAAATTTATGTCGAAACTATTGAATTTAGTAGTGTTCTGAGGGTACCCAAAACTGGGTCAGAAATCAAACATTTCAGTTTGTCTGAAATCTCAATCAAGGTTTCAAGTTTTGGAATTGATTTTGGCAAACCCAAAATTATCAGTTTCAGGAGTACTAAATGGCCAAAGAAATGGAAAAAACTCTGTACACATTTCAGTATGGCTGGCACGCAAAGTTTTGGCCTAATGACAAGGTTTCTGTAGTGGTATTATGGTCACAGAAGTATAGGATGTCATCCTTTTCGGTCCAGTCTGCTGCACGAAGCAAAAGAGTGGATTCATTTCTCAGCTCCTTCACTGCTATAGCCACAGCATCCTCCTGTAAACCACTATGGTTTGCATGATGAATGTCACATATAGGGTGTAGCACAGGTGACACCATGGGTTTCACTGGCAATACCACACCTGTCACCTGTGACACCATACCTGTACAAACACCATACCTGCAGGTACAGGTTATAAGCACAGGTTTTGTATGGTGTTTAAAAACTACAGTGGCACTTGAATAAACTATGTGTAGCTAAGACAAAGATGAGAAACAGCTATAGTAGAAAATTATTTAACTCTCTTATACTGCTTCAACACTTGAATCCACATATAAATTATGATATAGTGTTCAATTCTTTCACCAATCACCTGTCAGACTTATCCATCATAAAGAATGCAAAGAAACTTGTAATTCACTGTATTTAATGTAGGCATAGTAATTTTTGGCACAAAAGGAACTTTAAGAATGAACACTCCAGATAACCATGCAAAATAACATCCACTTTACTTAATTAGATCATTGTATGTCATAAAATACTACAGCACCAGTCAGATACATGTTTTTCACAGAGTATAACAACAAATGGATTCTCATAAAAGTTGATGAAAATGCTGTCAACTCATAGCCAAAGAGCTTAGAAGAATTGAACATGATATGAGATGCATCACAACTCAAACCTGTCACAACCTGCAACACCATGAGTACAGGTGTGGTGTTGCTACAGGTACAGATATACCAACCCATACTTGCACCTGTGCTACCTGCAGGCAAAATACCACAGGTTAACCTGTACCTGTGCTACACCCTAGTCACATAGGATACTGCACTCCTCACCCTCCAAGGTAACACCCTCCAGTGCATGGACTATAAACAGGTCAGGTTGCAACAACACAATACCTTGATTGTCATTGCTTCCATCCCCATGATCTGGACAATGAGAGAGGGCATCCATCTTCCCCATACTGCAGCCCAGGCGATGGTGCAGGGTGAAATCGAACCTGGAGAGGTAGAGGGACCAGCGGGCTTAATGGCAATTAAGTTTCTTGGCAGTCATGAAGTACTTGAGGTTCTTGTGGTCCATTCAGATCTTGACCTTGTGTTGAGCACCCTCCAGAAAATGTCGCCACTCCTCTAATGCCCACATTATTGCCAGCATCTCCTTGTTGTGGATCTTGTAATTGCACTCCACAGCACTGAGGCTCTGTGAGTAGAAGGCAATGGAGTGCCACTTCTGATCCTCTGGAGACTGTTGGGACAGCACTGCACCCATCGCAAAGTCCAAACTGTCAGCTTCTACATGGAAAGGGTGAGAGTCATCAGCAAAGGTGAGGATGGGGGTGGAAGTGACCATCTCTTTGAGTTTCTCAAATGCCTCCTGCTGCACATTACCCCAGCTCCATGCTCCCTTGCCCATGAGATCAAATAGTGGGAATGCATGGTGTGAGAAGTCTTTAATAAAGCGCTGATAGAAATTGATGAAGCCTAGGAATGACTGCACCTCTTTCTTGTCCATGCCCATGTCATAACACTAGCAACCTTGACTGGGTCCATCTCCACCTGCCCATCTAAAATAATCAAGCCCAGGTATTTGATCCATGTCTTCTTGAACTCACATTTGTCATGATGAAGGTAGAGTTTGTGTCATTGAAATCAATGACCACCCCCTGCAGTATGAGATTGTGGAAGATGTCATTCATCATGGTCTGAAAGGTGGCAGGGCTGTTAGTGAGACCAAAGAACATGACAAGCAGTTCTGATGCAGTCATATCTACTACCCCTCATATCTGAACTTGTCAACCAACTCCACAGGGTGCATTACTTCACCAAGCTCAATGTCCATTGAGGTTACAACAATGTGCAAATAAAGGAAGGGAAGGCAGCTTTTTGCATGAACCGTGCTCTTTTTGAACTGCTTGTCATGTTCTTTGGTCTCACTAACAGTCCTGCCACCTTTCAGACCATGATGAATGACATCTTCCATGATCTCATATTGGAAGGTGTGGTCTGTGTCTACCTCAACAACATTCTCATTTTCACTCGAGACCTTGATGAACATTGCTGAATCACATACCTGGTGCTAGAGTGACTTTGGTGGCACAAACTCTATCTTCATCATGACAAGTGCGAGTTTGAGAACACATTAATTGAGTACTTGGGCCTGATTATCTCAGATGGACAGGCAGAGATGGACCCGGTCAAGGTTGCTGGTGTTTTTACAACCTGGCCCATGCCCACAAACAAGAAAGAGGTGCAGTTCTTCCTGGGCTTCATCAATTTCTATCAGCACTTTATTAAAGATTTTTCTGACCATGCATGCCCATTATTTGACCTCACTGGCAAGGAGGCATGGAAG
This sequence comes from Tricholoma bakamatsutake, assembly GCA_029959215.1. Lineage (NCBI taxonomy): Eukaryota > Fungi > Basidiomycota > Agaricomycetes > Agaricales > Tricholomataceae > Tricholoma > Tricholoma bakamatsutake. The sequence goes on from CP114860.1 coordinate 2,080,208, forward strand.
TGGGAAAATGGACAGCAGGAGGCATTCGAGAAGCTCAAAGAGATGGTCACTTCCACTCCCATCCTTACCTTTGCTGCAACTCATGTCCCTTCCATGTAGAAGCTGACAGTTCAGACTTTGTGATGGGTGCAGTGTTGTCCAAACAGTCTCCTGAGGACCAGAAGTGGCACCCCATTGCCTTCTACTCACAGAGCTTCAGTGCTGTGGAGTGCAATTATGAGATCCACAACAAGGAGATGCTGGCAATAATGTGGGCATTAGAGGAGTGGCGACATTTTCTGGAGGGTGCTCAGTGTAAGGAAAAAGGAAGGTGCCCCAGGCATCTGGGCAATTGTCTGTGTTTGTCCCATATTTTTTTTAAATTTTATTTCACCCTATTCTGCCTTTTCTATGATTTTCTATGATTTATTCCTATTTTATTATTATATTTCTGTTTCTTCCATGTTGGTACATGTTGACAGTTCTATTCTTAGAGGCAAAACCCCTTCTATATGTGTACCCATCAAGGTGACATCATTCTGCAGCTTGATTTGCCCATTTCTGCCTTTTTTGCTATTTTTAGCTTACTATTTGATTTTTGGCTCTATCACATATACTGGGCATCGACAGATGGGTCCTTAGAGTTTTCTCTTTGGATTCCCCTCTGTTAGGTGTACCTGAAGTGTCTGTATTATGTAGTATAATATTAACTTTGGCTTCCCCTCTGTTAGCTCACTATTAAGTGAGGCTTTGAGGTTGCCCTTACAGGAGAAAACTCTCTCTTAAGGCTCAAAATCTTGGACACTCTGCCAAGATAGGCAGGTACAGAGTAGAAGATGACTCCCAGAGCTCCACAGACTTCCTACCCACTATTGATAGGTCCATTGCACACTTTAATGTCTGGAAAACACTTCCAATCATATCAAGATATTACAACAGATGCTCAGAATTGCTACAAATGCCACAAAATTGACTTCGAACCCTTTTTGAACTACTTTGAACACTTTTGAATGACTTTGCACCACTTTGAATGACATCAGCTGCCATATAACTGTCTCGAAACCCTTTCGATACATGCTGCACAACTGGAATGAGTTATTCCATCACATATCAAGCACTACTGGACATGAGGAGAGACGACAAAGGATTTAGAATGTGATAATAGCACTTAGAGGCTTCAATGATATATTGAAGCAAAGAGATAAGTACTTTTACTATATGGGGACACTGTACATTTCAATTATTTATCATTTCTCATTTGTTTTATGATTTACAAAGTCCTCATTGCTGTACATATTGCCTCATGTACTACATGTTAAATTTCCTTTTTAGTACCATCTCTTCAAAATGTATATATACTTGTACTAGTTACTTAGAAAAACAAAGAAGAAGGTACCCTCTCCCTTATCATTTGATTTAAGAGCCGTTCTCTTGAGTCTTAGCCTCGCATCGTATCTTTAAGTTCTGCAAAATATCATGAACTTCTTCAAACTATTGTATTCACTCCTTGATTTATCGCACATCACCCATTGCCTCTCAAAAAATACTTTTATTTGCTTTATTTGCTCCTGGACACCAGTCTGACACCTTTGACTCCCCTCGAACTACTTCAAACCTCTTCAAACCTCTTCAAACTACTTCACACATCCTTTGAACCTTTTTTGAGCCTTTTTGTATGCTCATCAAGCTCATTCATGATGCCTCTCACCATTTTACACTACTAATCACAACCTTTGGGTGACAGCAGTGATATTTAGTACCAACTCGCACCCTTCCTCTGACTTGTGTTATACCATCTGAAGCCATTTAGTAGGTTTTGTTTGAGTTTCAGGGTTGAGTATTATCACCGTCCCAGACACTCCCGCCTTTAGTGTGCACTGCCTTTCACCTGACCTGCTGCCTAGCGCCATGGACACCCCAGAGCACATCAATGCACTTGAAGGTGATGTTGCTAAAATTCATGCACAAATTAATACACTTACATCTACCATTGAAACCTTTATTAGAACCCTCCAGTCAAATCCCACACTGCCAATTTCAACCTCTAGCATGCCCAAGTGAAGACATGCATGTTACACCCATGCTCCCTGCTGAATTCAATGGTGCACATTCTTACAGACATGCCTTCCTCAATTTCTGCCAGTTGTACATCAGTCTATGCCCAAACCAATTTGTGAATGATGCCGCTAAAACTTATTGGGCCCTTATGTACATGAAATCTGAGCATGCCTATCTCTATGTTGACCATATATTATGCCAAACCAAGGAGCATAGCTCCCTTCCATTTTCCACCTGGGGGGACTTTTATGATGAGTTCATATGACACTTCTGCCCCCTCAATGAATGCCAATAAACTGTAATGTGCCTTGAATCCACTTTCTACTACCAAGTGCATCGATCTGTGGATAACTACATTGATGAGTTTCGGGACCTGGTGGACATGGCAAGGTATGGGAGTGGGTTGCCCATGGTGGTGAAGTTTCATTGAGGTCTTAATCGGGAAATCAGATTGCACAGATGTTGGAAGGATGCCCAGCAGAGATAATATAAATGCTTGGTACAAGGTGCTTCCCTCTGTGATGAGAACCAACTCACAAATGTGGCATTTACTGTGGCTTTCCACACTCCTGCCACCACCCATGCCCCCCACACCTTTAATCAAGCACCCCCTCATCCTAAGTGCCCACCTGCAGCATCGAGCTTCAACACCCCCACTCCAATGAATGTCAACACAGCCTGTAGTCAAGCTCGCAGGCTAGATCTCTGCTACCACTGTAGGGAAACTGGACACATGGCTTAAAATTGTCCCCACCACCAAGAAATTGGTAAACTCATGCCTGAGGGATGAGATGAGCTCCTCCAAGACCCATTGGCACTGGCAGATGTTGAAGGCCTGGAGAAAGAGGAAGTTAAAGAGGAAGAGGTGGAGGAACAGGATTTTTCCACTTGCAACAATTGAACAGTATACCCTCATTGCCTGTCCATAACCACTTTGGAGTTCTGTCTGTTGATTCACTAGAAGATAAATCTTATTCTGTGACTGTTCCTTCTCTAGACCCCTCTAAAGTGGCTAAAGATGTTGATAGGTCCATTGCGCACTCTAAGGTCTGGGAATGTTTTCAATCATATCGAGACACTACAACACATGCTCCGACCCCTATGAATGCCACAAAATTGATTTTGAACCTTTTTCAAACTATTTCAGATGACTTCGAACAATTTCATGACATTTTGAATGCCTTCAAACAACTTTGCAGCACTTTGAATGACATTGGCCACCATATGTGTAGCTGTCTCGAAACTCTTTCGATATATGCTGCACAACCAGAATGAGCCATTTCATCACATATCGAGTGCCACCAGACACAAGGAGAGATGACAAAAGATCTGTAATGTGATAAGTGTGGTTTTGTGTTGCAATGATATATTGAAGCAATAGGATGAGAACTTTTACTATACTGGGACAATGTACATTTCATTTATTATCATTTCTCATTTGTTTTATGTTTTACAATACCTTTATTTGCTGTGCATACTGCCTCGTGTTTTCCACATGCTATTCTTTCCTTTTTAGTACTATCTCTTCAAATTGTATATAGACTTGTATTAGTTACTAAGACAAGAAGAAAAGGGAACAGAGAAGAAGTACCCTCTCCCTTATCGTCTGATTTAAGAGCAAATTCTCTTGAGTCTTAGCCTCATATCGCATCTCTAAGTTCTGCAAAATATCACAAACTTCTTCGAGCCTTCCTATTAGTCTCTCGACTCATCGCCTATCACCTATCGCCTTTTGAAAAACACTTCATATTTGCTATATTCACTCCTTGACATACCTTGACATCGGTCCAACTCTTCAAAACTTCTTGAACTATTTTGGACATCTTTGAACTTCCTCAAAACTACTTCAAACATCTTTGAAACTCCTTTGAACCATTTTTGAGCCTTTTTGTAAGCTCCTAAATTCCATTCGTGACACATCTCATCACTTTATGCATCCAATCACAACATTTGGGTGACAGTAGTGATATTTAGTACCAACTCACACCCTTCCTCTAGCCTGTGTTATACTTCCTAAGCCTTTTAACAGGTTCTTGTTAGGTTTCCAGGTCGAGCATTATCAATGTACCTACTCCTTCATCCCCTCCCAACAATCCCTAGTTTCCTATTGTCTTACAGCACATCCTTATTAATCTTGCTACCTTCTCTCTCACCTTATTGTATGCATGCATATGCATCTCATTTACTTATTCATACCTTATTGTATTCAGACCTGTTCATTCTTGCACTATTGTATTTACAAGTATGGTAACTGCTATTGTTCTCATTTGTATAAATATAGCAATACAATGGTTAGGTCAACTAGCTTGACCCAGCTTTTCAATGCTCTTACTTGTGATCTAAGTCACTCTCATAAGTTGCTTATAAGTGACTTTGATCTTCATCTGAACTGAACATTCAACAAATGATATTATAAAGAGCTTTAGCCTTAACACTCACTCACATTCTCAACTCATACCTGTCTAAAATGTGGACAGCTCCCCAAATAAAGCTGAGGTGATTCAGGAGGTTGTCAACCTAGTCCTCCAGTACAAGGATCATAGTGAGTGTGCTCTCTTCACTGTGACCAAACTGGAGAAGCAGGAGGCAATTTCGGGCTACCCATGGCTTCATGACCACAATCCTGAGGTCAATTTGGTGACAGGTGAAGTCATGATGAGTCGTTGTCCCTCTCATTGTTGTACTTGCTTCACTGAAGGCAGACAGGAATGTTGAGGAAAAAAGGTCCTCTTACAGTGCACTTGAAAATATTGTGCTGGTCCAATGCCTGTAGACAATGTGGAGTTGGAAGACATTCCAGATCTTGTGCCTGACTCTGATGATGATGATGAAGAGGTGGAAAATATTGAGGAAGGTGACCAAATTTTCTACACTGCTATTAACCCTTCACATGAGGTGCATGCCACCTCGAACATCTCCCAGCACCTTGTGGAAGCCTTCCACAAGAACAGTGCACCCAAATCCTTCACTGACTCCATGCTTCCTCACCTGCATGACTTCGAAATGTCTTCTCCAAGGAATCCTTCGACTCACTTTCTAACCGTAAGCCATGGAATCATGCAATTGAGCTCATGCCAGGTGCCACACCCTCCTCCTGCAAGGTCTATTCCCTCTCCCCTAAAGAACAATGACAACTTGACAAGTTCATTGATGAACACTTGGCTTCAGGTCATATCTGCCCTTTAAAATCTCCCATGGCCTTGCCCTTCTTCTTTGTCAAGAAGAAGGATGGGTCCCAGCAACCAGTTCAAGACTATCGATGTTTCAACAACATCATAGTCAAGAATTATTATCTACTACCCCTCATATTCAAACTTGTCAACCAACTCCACGGGGAGCATTACTTCACCATGCTCAATGTCCATTGGGGTTACAACAATGTACAAATAAAGAAAAGGGATGAGTGGAAGGCAGCTTTTTGCATGAACCATGCTCTTTTTGAACTGCTTGTCATGTTCTTTGGTCTCACTAATAGTCCTGCCACCTTTCAGACCATGATGAACAACATCTTCCATGATCTCATACTGGAAGGTGTTGTCTGTGTCTACCTCGATGACATCCTCATCTTCACTTGGGACCTCAATGAACATCATCAAATCATGTGCCTGATACTGGAGTGACTTTGGCAGCACAAACTCTATCTTTGTCACAACAAGTGCGAGTTTGAGAAGACATAAATTGAGTACTTGGGCTTGATTATCTTGGATGGACAGGTGGAGATGGACCCAGTCAAGGTTGCTGGCATTACAACCTGGCCCATGCTTACAAATACAAAAGAGGTGCAGTCTTTTCTGGGCTTCATCAATTTTTATCAGTGCTTTATACCATGCACAGCAGGAGGTATTTGAAAAGCTTAAAGAGATGGTCACTTCCACTTCAATCCTTACCTTTGCTGATGACTCACGTCCCTTCTGTATAGAAGCTAACAGTTCAGACTTTGTGATGGGCACAGTGCTGTCCCAATAGTCTCCCAAGGACCAAAAGTGGCACCCCATCGCCTTCTACTCAAAGAGTTTTAGTGCTGTGGAACACAATTATGAGATCCACGACAAGGAGATGCTGGCAATAATGTGGGCATTGGATAAGTGGTGGCATTTCCTGGAGGGTGCTCAACACAAGGTTGAGATCTGGATGGACCACAAGAACCTTGAGTACTTCATGACCACCAAAAAACTTAATCGTCGTCAAGCGTGCTAGTCCCTTTACCTCTCCAGGTTTGATTTCTCTCTGCATCATCACCTGGGACACAGCATGGGGAAGACTGATGCTCTCTCTCATTGTCTGGACCATGGAGATGGAAGCAATGACAATCAAGGTATTGTGTTGTTGCAACCTGATCTGTTTACAGTCCATGCACTAGAAGGTGTTACCTTGGAGGGTGAGGAGTGCAGTATCCTATGTGACATTTATTATGCAAACTGTAGCTGTGGCTCTGGCAGTGAAGGAGCTAAGAAAGGGATTTTACTTTGTGCAGCAGAGTGGACAGAAAAGGATGATGATAGGTCCATTGCATGCTATAAGGTCTGGAATGGCTCCCAATTGTGTTGACACATTATGACAAATGCTCCAAACTGCTACGAACACCACAAAATTAACTTTGAACACTTTTCGAGCAACTTCACACAATTTTGAACGATTTTGAACTATTTCAAATGACTTCACAACACTTCAAACACTATCGAATGACTTCACACTACTTAGAACAAAATCGGCCACTATAGGGATATTTTAAAACCCTTTCGATACATGCTAAACACTTGGAGTGCGCCAATTCACCGCATATCAAGCACTACCAGACACGAGGAGAGACGATGAGAGATTTAGAACATGATAATAGCATTTAGATGTTTCAATGATATATTGAAGCAAAACATAAGTACTTTTACTATATGGGAACACTATATGTTTCAATTATTTATTATTTCTCATTTGTTTTATGATCTACAAAGTCCTCATTGTTGGATATATTGCCTCATATTTTACACATGTTATTATTTCCTTTTTAGTACTATGTCTTTAATTTGTATATAGACTTGTATTAGTTACTTAGAATGAGAGAGAAACAAATGGAAACAGAGAATAAGTTACACTCTTACTTATTGCCTGACTTAAGAGCCATTCTCTTGAGTCTCATCTTCGCATTGTATCTCTAAGTTCTGCAAAATATCATGAACTTCTTTGAACTTTCATATCAGTCTCTCAACTCATCACCTATCACCTATCACACTTTGAAAAACACTTCACATTCGCTATACTTGCTTTTCAATATACCTCGAACCACTTTGAACCACTTCGACATTACTCGAAACTTTTTCGAACTATTTTGCACACCTTCGAACATCTTTCAAACTATTTCGAACTTCTTTGTATGCCTCTAAAGACTATTTGCAACACACTTAATCACTTCACATTGCTCACTACAACTTTTGGGTATCAGTGGTGATATTTACAGTGACTCATAAGACTGAGTCAATGTTTTGCACTTTTTAATTTATTGTTGAATAACTTCTTGTTAACAACAAATACAGACAAAGTATTGTTGTACCAAATAGAGTACATTATCAGGACTATCAAATAAACAAAGAGTTATGTAATCTCAATTACAGTGCATGAAGATATGATAATTTTAAATCAGGGACTCATTGACTCAGTTTTGTGAGGTGGTATCAATATTATGATAAATTGTAATTCTAGTATTTTGTATGACCTCCCTTGGCCTTAATAACTGCTCCCAACCTTCTAGGCATGCTTTCAATCAAATTCTGACACACCTCTGATGGAATATTATTCCACTCTTCCACTACTCTTTCCCATAACTCCCAAATTCCTCTTGGTGCTGTTGGATACTTGTCTAACTGGTTCTTGGGGTGAACCCATTGATTTTCAATAGGAAGATTGGGCAGGCCAATCCAGAAGAGTAATATTGTTGTTCTCCATCCATTTCTTGGCCTTTTTTGAGGAATGCTTGGGGTCATTGTCTTGTTGAAAAATCACCTCTTCTCCAGAAATTCCACTCTCCTCCAAGCTAGGCAACATATGGTCCTTCAAAATGGACACATACTGGTTAGCATTCATCCTCCTCAACCTCTGCAAGATGCCCCACTCCATTCCATCCCATACACGCCCATACCATAATGTTTCCTCCCCCAAATTTGACAGTTCCCTGCACCTCTCTCTCAATCAGCCCCTCTCCCTTCTATTTCCAGACCCACTCTCTCCCATCTGACCCAACCTGTTGATTTTAGTCTTATCTGACCAAATAACCCTCCTCCAGTCCTCCACAGTCCACTCTCTATACTTCTGAGCAAAAGCCAATCTTGCTTTCCTATGCCTTATACTAAGCAAGGGCTTTTTCTTCTTCACCACAGCCTTGAATGAGTTTTTTCTGAGAACTCTTCTGACTGTTTCTGCAGATACTGGAGTGGGAATAATGCTGTTAATGTAATGGGTGGCCTGAACAGCATTTGCAGCCTTGCCAGTGGTGATTTGGGTAAGGATGGCTCTCTGAGAGGTAGATGAGAGCTTAGAAGGATGACTACCAGAGGGGGAATCCAGGTTTGGATGGAGAGCCCTGAGTGTTCTGGATACACTAAACTGGCTGAGGTTGAGTTTAGAGGCAATTTTGCAGGTAGAATAATGATTGGAGGCCAGGGAAAGAATGTTTTCCTTCTGAGCAGAGGAGATGGGATGCATTGGAGAATATTGAAGTATGAAGAATGCTAGTCCTGATTAAATACTATAATTTAAGGTCCCATCAAGGGTCACATCACCTTAGAAACCATCTGTCAAGATTTTGACATTATACGGTTAGTGGAGCATCAGATTCTGATATTTCTGACTACCCCTCACAAAACTGAGTCAATGAGTCCCTGAATTAAAATAATCATATTTCCATGAGGGATGATTACAATTACATAATTCTTTGTTTGTGTGGTAGCCCTGATCATGTATGTTATTCGGTACACCAATACCTTGTTTGGTTTTGTTGTTTATGGGAAGCTATTCAGCAATGAATCAAAATGTCCAAAACATTGACTCAGTTTTGTAAGTCACTGTAGTACCAACTCACACCCTTCCTCTAGCCTGTGTTATACTTACTAAGCCTTTTAACAGGTTTTTGTTAGCTTTACAGGTTGAGTATCATCAATGACATTCTATACTTCTGTGACCACATCTACTTCTCTAATGATTCCCAGCTTCGACAACAACTTATCGCTCAGCACCATGACTCACTCATTGCTGGTCACCCCAGACATTGTCAGTGTGGACTTCATGGTGGAACTACTGGAGTCCAATGGGTTTGATGCAGTAATGTGCACAGTCGACTCTGCTGGAAAGCAAGCTCATTTTATCCCTGTCACCCGGTCAACCTCAGAATTATGGTCACAAAGCCACAGGTAGCCCAAAATTGCCTCCTGCTTCCCCAGTTGGGTCACAGTGAAGAGAGCCCATTCACTGTGGTCCTTGTACTGGAGGACTAGGTTGACAACCTCCTGAATTGCCCAGCTTCATTTGGGGAACCGTTGATGATACTCGACCTGGAAACCTAACAAAAACCTGTTAAAAGGCTTAAAAAGTATAACACAGGCTAGAGGAAGGGTGTGAGTTGGTACTAGATATCACTGCTGATACCCAAATGTTGTGTTTAGTGATGCAAAATGGTAAAGGATGTGGCAAATAGTCTTTGAGAAGCATATAAAGAAGTTTGAAATAGTTTGAAATAGGTTCGAAGAAGTGCAAAATAGTTCGAAGAAGTTTCGAGGAATATCGAAGTGGTTTGAAGTGGTTTGAGGTATTTCGAGAAGCGAGTATAGCAAATGTGAAGTGTTTTTCAAATGGCGATAGGCGATAGGCAATAAGTTGAGAGTCTAATACAAAGGTTCAAAGAAGTTTGTGATATTTCGCAGAACTTATAGATATGATGCAAGCTAAGACTCAAGAGAACTGCTCTTAAATCTGACGATAGTGGAGAGGGTGACTTATGCTCTGTTCCCCATTGGTATTCCTTTTGTTCTAAGTAACTAACACAAGTCTATATACAAATTGAAGAGATAGTACTAAAAAGGAAATAAGAACATGTGTAAAACATGAGGCAATATATCAAACAATAAGGACTTTGTAGATCATGAAACAAATGATAAATGATAAATAACTGAAATGTGTAGTGTTCCCATATAGTAAAAGTACTTATCTTGTGCTTCAATATATCAATGAAACATAAAAATGCACTTATCACATCCTAAGTCTCTCGTAGTCTCTTCTCATGTCTGGTAGTGCTCGATATGTGGCAAATTGTCTCACTCTGGGTGTGCAGCATGTATCAAAAGTGTTTCAAGACAGCTATACCACAGCTGATATTGTTCGAAATGCTGCGAAGTCATTCAAAGTTTCGCAAAATAGTTCGAAAGCATTCGAAATGTCTCGAAGTCATCCAAAATAGTATAGTTCAGAAAGGATTCAACATCCATTTCATGGCATTCATGGTGATTCAGAGTGTGTGTCGTAATCTCTCAATATGGATAAATCCTTCTCCAGACCTTAGCGTGCGCAGTGGACCTATCATTGTCCACATTGTAGACAGGTATGGGTCAAGATAGTGAGCAGGTATTGAGTTGTTTTTGTTGAACCCGGTGTGAATTGATGAAAAGGACCATGGCACCCGAGTCCAGGAGAGCAGAGACACTGAGTACTTGCCCCATATCTGTAGTCTGCAGCTCGATCTTCAATTCTAGTGATTGCTGGGAGGGAGTGGACACCACAATGTACTTGTGTGGTAGCTTGCACTCCCAAGATTTTAATCTGGGAAGAGGAGGAACAGGTGTGAGTGGAGCAGGTGTGACTTCTATTGAGCTGAGGGATTTGGGGGGGAAATTGGTCATGGGATGAAGTTCTTCCTTAAGTGGATCAACCAGTAGGGTGTCAAAGTGGTTACTGGTGGGAAGCGGGGGTAGATAGATGGATGGATTGAAGGCATGTGTGGTCATAGTGGCATGGAGTGTAGTGTTAAAAACCACATTCATGAGTTGGTTATCACAAAGAGAAGCAGCTTTGTACCAAGCATCAATATTGACATCAGCTGGGTGTCCCTTCAACATCTGTGCAATCTAATCCTGAACCTCTCAATTGAAACCACAACAAAATTTAACCACCACTGGTAGCCCACTCCCATATTTTGCCATGTCCACTAAATCCCTAAACTCATCCATATAGTCATCCACAGATCGGTGTGCTTGGTAATACAAGGATGACTCAAGGCACATTGCAGCTCATTGGCATTCGTGGAGAGGGCAGAAATGTTATACAAACTCCTCCCTAAAGTTGTCCCAAGAGGAAAAGGGGAGGGAACCAAGTTTCTGGGCTTGGCACAAAATGCAGTCAATGTAGAGGTAGGCGGGCTCAGACTTCATGTATGTAAAGGCCCAATAAAGTTTTGTGGTGTCGTCTAAGAACTCATTAGGGTGAAGACTAATATATAACTCACAGGAGTTGAGAAAAGAATGTCTGTGAGAGCATGCACCATTAAAGTTAGTTGGGGGGGGGACAGTTTAATTTGTGTGCCAGTGGTCTTAGGTAGAACATTGATGCTGGAAGCAATTGGGGTTTGAATAAAGGTGTGGGACTCACATAGGTAAGCTACAATGTGTTGAATGATATGGTCTATTGAACATATACAGTGTATTGAATGATACGGGTTCAGTGGATGCTGTTGAATGCTCTAATCTATATATGTGTACTTACTATAGTAACAAATGAATACACTATTACAATGGTTGCTAGACTAAAGAGTAATACATTTAATACAGATATTGGTAGCCTATGAAATAGTTTCAGGCAGCAGAAATGGCAATGGGGATGGCAGCAGCAGCAGCCTTACCAGGATCAGGATCAAGATTGGCATTACACAGCCCAGATCAGTGCCATGTCTGTGATCTGCATGATGAGCGGGACTCACCATATCGACCAGGACCTCAGCAGGTATACTTACTTAAACATTTTTCAGTCAGACCTGTCTCCTGGCCCCCCACCTCACCCACATATGAAGATGCTGAGAGAATTTCATTGAGCATAGATAATCTCCAGAGACATCATCCTGTTGGCCAATGCTGCCTACTCACCCAAACATTTTTCAGGCAGACCTGTCTCCCAGCCCCCCACCTCACCCGCATATGAATATGCTGAGAGAATTCTATTGAGCATAGATACTCTTCAGAGATGTCATCCTGTTGGCTGACACTGCCTTGTGGCTGATGCCGCCTCATGACTGATGCCACCTACTCACCCAAACATTTTTCAGGCAGGCCTGTCTCCCAGCCCTGCACCTCACCTGCATATGAAGATGCTGAGAGAATTCCACGTTCCATCACACCATTCTTGACAGGACCACCCAGGACCTGAGCATAGATACTCTCCTGTGCATGGTTCAGACAGACCTGCCTTCCAGCCCCCCACCTCACCAGTCATTTAAAAATATGGGCCAAGATTCCAAATGGTCCTAGTAATGGATACAGCATTGGATACAGCATTGGGCACAATATTGGCATTCCTTTGGTCAGACCAGTTGGAAGTCCATTTGGAAATGCATTGGGCAGGTGAAGGGTTATTCAAATCATTAGGATAGTGCACAGGAGACACACTTCTATCGCTCACTTTGATTCCTTCTGCAAATCTTACTACTGTCATTCTTTGTCTTCTACTGAGACACATATAGTAAATTTATTGTGCAAAGTTTACTCTTCTTCTTCCAACAACCTGCATAGAGACAGCTTCTTGCTGAGCAAGGTGATCAGTTGTTCTGCAGGCACATTAAGCTGATGTCTGTCCCTGATTCTTGATTTGAGATAATGGGGGGGTCATCTGTTGAAATGTATTCTTCACAGGTGGGGTCTGGCAATCACCAAATGATTCTACTGCTGCAGATTGTCTGTCTGCCAATTCTACCACTGCTGATTGTCTGTCTGCTGATTGTCTGTCTGCCGATTGTCTGTCTGCCGATCCTACCATTGCTGATCCTGATGCCAATCCAACTGTTGACAGTTTTGATGGCTTCGCCCTTGCCCTTTCAATAGAATCCTCTGTTCAAGTTCACCCAGACAGTCGGCAAGGTTTAGGTCATTGCAATCTTTCTTGAGTTGATGTGGTGTTGCCTTCCAACAGTGATGGATTAAGTGGGCATGGGGCATCATTTACATCATCATTTAAAAATGATATGGGTGTGATGGCCTTCTCATAAATGTGTTGAGGAATTACATACTCTGGTTCACCATCACCTGGACCATTAATTGGCTGTGGTCAAGTCACACCAGCTGTGCAGTCATTTGATTGACTTGCACATAGCTCAACTGAGCTGGATCCATGAGTTGCAAGGAATCTGGGGGTTCAGAGATGGGTGCCTGTTCTCCTCTCGATCATCAGTGAGGTTTTTTTTGCTGGTGTTTTGCTTTTGCCCTTTTTCTGCCTCTTGATTGACCTTGGGGCTCAGCATTGGCATTGGCATTGGGAATGGCATCAGCATCGGGATGCAGGCTGGTGCCTGTGATAGACTCAGGATCAGGTATTGCATCACCATTCCATTGTCCACTGCATTTGGAAATGTGTCAGAAAGGTGGAGGGTTATTTAAATTATTAGGATAGTGTGCAGGAGACACACTCCCATTGCTCGCTTTGATTCCTTTGAACCTGAATGCTCTTTCAGGGCCCTGTGCTGTTTGATGCTGCAGAATGTGGTCACAGAAGTCTTCTATGATGCTCTTATGCATGTTCCATGGGTCTCTGAATTTGAACCTTCCTGGGAGATATTCAGGATTGATGAATAAAGAGGTTTGGTCAGCAACTGCTTTAAATGGGATATGGTGACTATGACCATTGTTGGCTAGTTCTGCATGGAGATAAGTAATGGTTTGTAGTATGAGAAGTTGTCATACTGTAATGCTGCCCAACATATAACATAAACCATTGCTCCAGCTCTTTTTTATTGTATTGTGATCCTTTCCATGGTGTGGACAGGATGGGGAACCCATCCTGAGTCATCAGAAGCCAGGTTTGTGGTGTGGTGGTGTTAGGTTGCATTGCTGACCTTGAGGCAATGTCTGATGCATATAATGCCTTGACATAACTCACGAGGTTCCACTTGAGCTCTGTGATATGATCATGATAGGTGTCCAGAAATGATCATGCAGGGGTAGCCATTAAAGAGGCGACAGTGTCATGACTGTAATCGGCATCGGCATTGGCATTACAATCAAAGATTCCACTCAAGCGTCAACAACCATCAAACCATTAGGTGCAGTACGGGCTGTAAATGTCCAAGACAGCACTCCCATTTCTAACCAGTGTTGTCGGGCACTCTCTTGTACATGCTTACACAGGTTTTTCTCTGCTAGTCTGTGAGATGTCAGTCACCATCAGCATTGGCAGCGGCGATGGCATTAAATTACCTTTGCTTTATCTGCTCAGGATAACCTTTCTGCATCATTTTATCCTGCTCGATCTCAAGGATTACCTTTTTCTTTGCAGTCACATTGTGAAAAACACTCTTGATGGCTGGCAGTCACATCTGGAACCATCCAAATGTACTTGTGGTGGCATTCTCAATACCTAGCAGGTTTCTGATCTCTTTCAAAACTTGATCCTGGTATAAGGCCAAAATGGCTTCTGATCGCTTGACTTCAAAATTGTTTGATTTGCATGAGTAGCCCTTCATCATTCACCAGTTGTTTGAAAGCCAGGTTGTTAGTTCCTGGTGATGTGATCAAAAATAGAACCTTCACATGCTTCAAGTTGATGGTTCACCTTGGCACATAAACAACTCTCCTCCTCATCCATTGGGGCCCTCTCAATTGACACCCAGTAATTGAATATGGCAGGGAGAATGTCACACTTGAGTATTTGCAACTGGCCAGCTGTGGATTCCTGTGATCAAAATGCATCTCTATAAGGCTTGATGATCCTCTGCTCTTCAATCATATATCTCCCCTTGCAATACTGTCTCACACCCAGGTTCTCTGATGGCTCAGGCAGCATTGGAGGGGGATTGATGTGGAGGAAAGAATGATTCTTGTCATCATCAGGCATAACATATTATTGGCACAAGGATAACATGAGGATCACATGAGGCCAATAGTACAAATAAATAGTCCATCACTGCAATTGATTCCTACCAATCATCATGAGCCTGACAAGAGCTCCTTACAAGAGAAAGAGAAGATCAAAGAAAAATGCACTGCTGCATGAGGACCATGATGATGAAGTCAATACTGTTACACATGTAGAAGTTGAGGTCAACATGAGACATGGACCAAAAACAAAGTGTATCAAGGTTCCCTTGCCTCTGGTTACAGAAGAACATGGTGAATCGAGTTCAGCTGGTATCCACAACAATCCAGGTCTTGCTCCAGAATGGGATATGCAAGAACCTCAGGTGGCCGATGAGCTGGTTTGGCCATGGATTGGCATGGTCAGTTTCTGACATGGATCGACTTATTGAGGCTCATATACAACTGATAGAGACAGAAGGACTATGTATTGCAGTTTGTGGGATGAGTGGATAAATTGCTGCAAGCATCCCTGGCTTGGCAGGCATGGTCCGTTGACAAACAAGTTTGCAACCACTGTCAACTGAATAAATGGGCAATTTGGAGATGTGTTGATTGTTCACTAGGAAGCACACTTTGCTGGACATGTATGCACATAACACACAGGCAGAATCACTTCCATCACATTGAATGCTGGACTGGCATGCACTTCTGCCACACTGAGTTATGGGAGGTTGGCATGTACCTTCTGGTCCAGCACCAAACAGATCAGCTGATTTGCAATGCTCTTAACCTTCAAATAAAATATCTGGAGACATTTGAAGAGATCAAGAATAAAGCTGAGGCAGAGTCAGCCAATTATTACTCAGCAATGGCAATGGCAACAGCAACAGCTCAACATCATTAGTTGGCATCGGGAATGACAGAGAGTACAGCAGACGATGAGACTGGGGCCGATGCAGCCTTTTTTGATCACCTTGATGCCCTTTGGCATCAAGAAAAGGGCAATAATGATGTCAATGACAGCTTACAAGACTTCTTTGATGGCGATGATGAACATGAAGTTGAACATGCTGATGAAGACATCCATGGGTTTCAACCATATTTGCCTGAATGATGCATGAGGACCAATGCCCAGGCAACAACCATACTAGCAACTGTTGATCCTGAGCTGACCACTGCATTGCTAACTGCCAATGCCTTGAACAACAGCTATATCCATGTGGTGCATATGAATGGAATACAGTGGCTCAAAAAACTGTCCCAATGTTTTGCTATTTTAAAGAGGTTGGCTCACAACACAACACCATCATTCTATTTTATTCTGTGAAAATATATATATAATAGTGTATCATCATAGCTTTCAGAATATGCGAGAATTATGTGATTCTAATCAAAACTGATGAAATAATAAATAGAACAAAATAATCAATCATTGGGACAGTTTTTTGAGCCTCAATTCTTTTATCCATAACCATGCTGTAGTCATCTGAATCTTGGTGGGATTACTTGTAATGACAATAAACAATGTCATGTAAGCTTGTTTATTATAGTTTGACATGTTAAAACTGGTTCAACCATCTTCTTTCCTTTCAACCACCACATGAAGCCCTTATCCTCTCCCCAACACTTTACTATCATTTCTCTTCTCCAGGAGGGGTATTCCTTGCATCAGATCCAGTCAAAAACCAATGTTGGGAAGTCAACAATTGGCAGAATCAAAGAGGAGATGGATTGGAACAAGGAAAACAACATGGGAGGTTGTCCTTCCAAGCTCTCTTCTCATGACAAACAATCCATCATTCAACAAATCACTACTGGAAAGCTTGACAACACTATCCAGGCCACCAATTTTATCAACAACATCATTCCCAGTCCTGTCACTCCTCAGACTGTCAGAAATGCACTAAAGAAGAATGATTTTAGCCATTACTAAGAAGAAATGCGCCCTTCTCAAAAAAGCCCATCAAAAGGCTCATCTCAAGTTTGCCAGATACCATAAAAATTGGACTTTATAGAATTGGGAAAGGGTCTTATGGTTAGATGAGACTAAAATTAACATGATTGGGTCAGATGGGAAGGTTTACACTTGGAAAAAAAGAGGGGAACCACTTTCAGATAGAACCACCACACCTACTGTCAAGCATGAAGGGGGGAATAACTTTATGGTGTGGGGTTTTATGGGGTGGAATGAAGTAGGAAAGCTCACAGAGGTTCAGGGAATTTTGGATTCACAACAATACTGTGATATTTTGGAGGATGGAGTGGTAGAAAGCTTTGAAAAGCTGGAGATGGCAGAAGGGGAGAGGATCTTCCAGCAGGACCATGACCCCAAGCACACCTCCTACAAGGCTACAAAATGGTTTAAAGACAATGTCATTCAAGTGCTTGTCTGGCCTGCACAATCCCCTGACATTAACCCCATAGAACATCTGTGGGTCAACCTCAAGCATGCCATGCAGCAATATCCAAGACCACCAACTGGAGTGCATGAGTTGTGGGATAGAGAAGTTGAGGAGTGAAATAAAATTCCACCAGAAGCATGCCAAAGGCTTATATAAAGCATGCCCAGGAGGATAGAAGCAGTTATTAAGGCAAAAGGAGGCCACACCAAGTATTAATTAGTTAGAAAATTGAGGGTCAAAAAACTGTCCCAATGATTGATTATTTTGTTCTATTTATTATTTCATCAGTTTTAATTAGAATCACATAATTCTTGCATATTCTGAAAGCTATGATGATACACTATTACATATATTTTTTACAGAATAAAATAGAATGATGGTGTTGTGTTGTGAGCCAACCTCTTTAAAATAGCAAAATATTGGGACAGTTTTTTGAGCCACTGTACATCATTTAGCAATGGTTACCTGCCAGTGTCAGGGAGAACACCAAATTCCCTTGGACCTAGTAACCAGTAACTTGCTCCCAACCAGCTTCACCAAAATATGCACTCTTTTCACTGTGCAGGTTCTAAACCATTTTTGGCTCTGTAATCTGGAATTGAAGACATTGGCCTATTGGTTTTACCAGCTGATTCAGCGCATAACATTGCTGATGAGGCCTGCTGAAGTGGTCAACCTCTGCCATAAGCTTCGGCACATGTCCCACTTATGGCATTGGATGAAAAGATTGAACTGGGCAAGATATGGACACAATCAAAAAGATCTGTTGATAAGCCCATTTCATGCTCTAAGGTCTGGAGAACACTTTTAATTGTATTGAGACATCCTGACACATGCTCTGAACCTCTACAAATGCCACGAAATTGACTTCGAATCCTTTTCAAACATTTTTGAATTATTTCACACTACTTCGAATGACTTCACAACATTTCGAACACTTTCAAATGACTTTGCAGCACTTCAAACAAAGTCAGCCACCACATAACTGTTGCAAAACTCTTTCGATACATGCTGCACATTCAGAATGAGCCTTTTAGTTGCATATCGAGCACCACTAGATACAAAGAGAGACTACAAGAGATTTAGAATGCAATAAGTGTGGTTTTTATGTTTTAATGATATATTAAAGCAATAGGACAAGAACTCTTACTATACTGGGACAATGTACATTTTAATATTTATCATTTCTCATTTGTTTTATGTTTTACAGTACCTTTATTTGCTGTGCACATTGCCTCATGTTTTCCACATGTTATTGTTTCCTTTTTAGTACTATTCCTTCAAATTGTATATAGACTTGTATTAGTTACTTGGAACAACAAGAGAATAAGTCACCCTCTCCACTATCATCAGATTTAAGAGCAGTTCTCTTGGGTCTTAGCTTGTGTTGTATCTCTTAAGTTCTGCAAAATATCACAAACTTCTTCGAACTATCGTATTTTCTCCTTGTTTTATCGCATATTGCCTATCACCTCTTGACAAACACCTCTTATTTGTTATATTCACTCCTCGACATACCTTGACATTAGCCCAACATCTTCGAATTTCCTCGAACCCACTTCGAACAACTATGCACCTCTTTGAACCTTTTTCAAACTATTTCACATGTCTTTAAACCTATTTCGAATTCTTTTGAACCTCTTCATACACCCCTAAAGACTATTCACAATGCGCTGATGATACTCGACCTGGAAACCTAGCAAAAACCTGTTAAAAGGCTTATGAAGTATAACTCAGGCTAAAGAAAGGGTGCGAGTTGGTACTAAATATCACCGCTAATATCAAAACATTGTTTTTACTGACACGAAATGGTAAGGGATGTGACGAATAGTCTTTGAAAGCATACAAAGATGTTCGAAAAAGTTTGAAATAGGTTTGAAGATGTGTGAAGTAGTTTGAAATAGGTTCGAATGGGTTCAAAGGTGTTCGACTGGTGTTGAAATATGTCGACAAATGAATATAGCAAATAAGAAGTGGTTTTTGAGTGGCGATAGGCGATGATGAGTTGAGAGCAAATACGAAAGTTCAAGGAAGTTCATGATATTTTGCAGAACTTCAGAGATACAACGCGAGCTAAGACTGAAGAGAACTGCTCTTAAATCTGATGGTAGTGGAGAGGGTAACTTATTCTCTGTTTTTCTAAGTAACTAGTACAAGTCTATATACATTTTTGAAGAGATAGTACTAAAAAGGGAAATAAAACATGTGTAAAACATGACACAATATATCAAACAATGAGGACTTTGTAGATCATAGAATAAATGATAAATGATAAATAATTGAAACATACATGTCCCCATATGGTAAAAGTACTTACATATCTTTTGCTTCAATATATCATGGAAACATAAAAATGCTATTATCGCATCCTAAATCTCTTGTAATGTCTCCTCATGTCTGGTAGTGCTTGATATGCAATGGAATAACTTGTTCCAGTTGTGCACCATGTATCGAAAGGGTTTTAGAAACAGCTATGCAGTGGCCGATGTTATTTGAAGTAGTACGAAGTTGTTTGAAGTGTTACAAAATTGTTCAAAGTCATTCAAAGTCATTCAAAGTCATTCAAAGTCATTCAAAGTAGTGCAAAATAAATCGAAAAGAATTTGAAGTCAATTTTGTAGTGTTCATAGCAGTTCAGAGGGTCTGTCATAGTGTGTCAATACGATTGGAAACTTTCTCCAGACCTTAGAGCGCACAGTGGACCTATCAGCACCTCATCACATTATGTTGCTCACTACAACTTTTGGGTATCAGCGGTGATATTTAGTACCAACTTGCACCCTTCCTCTAGCTTGTATTATACTTCTTAAGCCTTTAACAGGTTTTTGTTAGGTTTCCAGATCGAGTATCATCACTGTTGAATCCTGAACCAGGATCACTTGCCAATTACTGTCCAGCCTGTTCTCAAGCAGGCACAAATATACCAGAAAATTGGAAGGATGATGTGAACCGGTGGGTGACTATATACCTTGATTGTACAAGTTGCATCTGAAATGATACTATGGCTCTCAGATTTGTTTTTAAATGCATATTTGTGGCTGATGGCAATTTCAAAGCTGACCATGTCCAGCAGAAAAACCCCAATGCTAATGTATCGGTATGGGATGGAGCTGGGATGGCCCCAAATCTGGATGAATATGAGCAATTCCTCCAAGCTGCCATAGAATGATTCACAGTAGGTACACTTCACTTCGTGGTGGCCAATGCTGTAACTGCTGCTGGTGCTGCTCCCAATGCTGGTTCTGATTGGGATACACAGGTTTTCAGAAGGCTCCATGTGAAAATAAATTCTGAGCCATTGCAAATGCTTTTTGGGCATCGAAGGCATGTGATAGGACTGGAGTAGCAGCTATTGCATGTGCACGGCATGGCTGTTATGCACCCAATGCACTGATAGACTTGTTTTGGAGAGAACAGCAAAAGAATGTTGACTTTTCTTTCCTCCAAGCCCTAAAAACTACCAGGGTTGACCATCAACAAGGAGTGATGCTCATTTATGACATTGTCTGCCAATACATCATCCACATTCAGGAGCATATTGGTGCACATCTGCTGGCTGGCTTGAGCATTGACCAGGCCATTGGGCTTTTGCATGTTCATGGCCACAAGGATGAATGCTTTTTTTGCTATGCTCCATCTTTCATTCCAGGATCTGGCATTGTAGCAGGGAAAATACTCAAGTCTTTGTGGTCATCACTGAATTCCATTTTCCCAACAGTCAGAACAGCGATGTTGCCACATTGGGGTGAAATGCTTGATGATCATGCTACAGATTTAAATCACAAAAAAATGCTCAGCATGACAGTCACACTGTGCTCAAAATCTCAAGAAGCCCTTGAAATATCTACACAGCTTGGCAAGCACCATGCAGAACTGATAGCAACTTTTGGTCAACAGGCAGTTGAATGATGGGAGGATGAAGTCACCACAGCAGAAATGCTAAGTCTAACAGATGTCAGGGTAATGGATATGTATGCCACTCAGGGATCACAACTGGCATCGGAAATGGGAATGGGACTGGGACCAGGACTGGCATCGCGAATGGTCACAGTATCGACACTCATTCAATTGGTGGTTGAGCAGTGGATTGATTTCGCTATTGTTTTTGAACAAATGCAGTGGGTCATACTTCCTACCAAGATTGATGTATCACAATCCCTCATTGATCTGCACCAGGATTCAATTATGAGACAAAGTCCATTGACTTGGTAAAGCATCTCATGCTTCTGACATGCAAGCTGTTGAATGGGAAAGAGAAGTTCTCACATCTCATATGGCAACCTTAACACATTTACAAAATGCTGCCAACATTGCCAAGCATGATATTGTTCCCTCCTGAATCACCCATGACAATGAACCTGAATTTGAGAACTTTGATGACATAGAACCGTTTGACAAAGAGACTTCTGCTTCATCTCTTCTGGCTCACACAAACAGTATTCCAGTTGAGGAGCAACAGGTATACATCCCATGTGATGGAGAACTTGCTAATGTGGAGATTAACCTGAGGAAGAACCAGGCAAGTTGAGTGCTGCATCAGTTGTGGGAGCTCATTGCTGACAAATCATTTTAATATTCACACATTATCCAAGCGGCACCAAGAAAGGGAGTTCGCATCCAAGCATGAACTGTTGTCCAGGATGTGGTTAACAAAATTGCCTTGCATGCCCAAATGTATAACCATTGCCAAAGCTGACTGGTGGCACTAAATTGTGATGCTGAGACATCAAGTATGTTTCAGCAGTTAACAAAGGATGACCTCAATGCTAGCACAGCTATTCTAAAGCCAAATGCACCAGGCTCCACTAATTTTTGCCTGTCCTGGATTTGGCATAATGCCCACAATAGAACTGTTGTCATTACCAAACAGCACAGCAATGACAATGCCAATGCCACTCAATTCTGGGAATGTAAATGTATTTTGTGGCCATCCATATTCATTACACTAACAGTTTTATTAGTCAGGAGATTACACTGGCTTTGATCATGGGCTCAGAGAAATAGATGGAGGGAGGAATTTCTACTGGTCACATATGAAATGCAGTGGACTGTGCAATATTTCATCTATCACAGCCAATGGTGGCAGTCAGCCTCGCGGTCCAAGAATACCCTTCCTGGCCCACTAGCCTATGCTAATTGCCAGCAGGCTTTCTGGCAAGAATTAGCATTGAGGGCTGACAATGCATTTAGATCAGCAAATGCCAATTATATCTCCCCTATATGACCAAAACATTCTGTATTATGTAAACACAATTATCTTGATCACAATCCACCATCTTGCAAGGGCAAGGGAAAAAGCATTAGCAGTGGGATTGGCAACAGTGGAATTGGCAATGGGGGGATCAGCAACAGTGGGATTGGCAACAGTGGGATTGGCAACAGTGAGATCAGCAACAGGGGACAAATATTGCCAACTAAATAATCCCTCATTGATAGATCTCTGATCACTGATTAAACATGATAGTGTTATCATCTCTCTTCCCACATCCATCCCTCTACAATGAGCAATCAGGAAGAAAGCCAGGCAGATATTACTGATGGCTATGTCCTAATCTGAAGTGACAATGGGCAGCACTATCTTGTGCCCCATTTTATGATTCTGGCTACCCACCAGGTGATGGAGGCCTATCAAAGGAAAGTAGAATTTAAAGTGCATATGGCACATGGGGGGGTAAGATTTCCTTCAGTTCAAATGTCATTGCCAGTGGCCAATGCCATTCCTTTGTCCAATGCTGTGTATCTGGCCGATGCCGTATTTTATTCCAATGCTCTATCATCTCACTAATCATCATTTTGCAGTCTGAAAACATGACTGATCAACCATAATATCTGTTGGCCCAAAACCAGCTCATGCTACCAGCTGACCCAGTAGGTGTCATGGTCCTCATTTGTGTGACTATAGTTGATCCTGTTGCAGACATTGACAGCCAGGGAGCTGTTGAACTGCCATGCTGAAGGGAAAGCCCTGCAAAACCAGCTCAGCACATCATATAAGGATGCCAGTCATCATCTCTACATGGCCGAGGTTGAAAAGCTGGAACAGCAGGATGTCACCTTGAAGACATATGCAACCTTGAAGGAAAGGATGGAGTTTGATCTGAAATCATTTTGAAATCATTTGAATGCAGGTTCTCCGAGATTCCAATCAGACTGTTGTCCCATGAGCATGACAATGATGCCAATCCCCCTGCCGATTCTCACTGATGTGATGCCAAGGCCATGACATTCTTATTGCATCTACATTGAACATTGCTGTGCTGTATCTAATGATTAAATATTGCTGGTTTTTGAATGGCCACTGTCAAGACATGGCACCAGCAAGACAATGCACCAGTCAAGACATGGCATCAGCCAAAGACATGGCATTGGCCAAAGGCATGGCATTAGGGCTAGGTTGCTGGCAATGAGACTTTGAAAAGAAGGAAATTTTACCCCCCCATGTGCCATGTGCACATCGAATTCAACCTTCTTGGAATAGGCCTCCATTGCCTGGCAGTTAACTAAAATCATAACTGTTTAATCAGGGCTCAATCACACATATTGAAATGAATAAAAACACTATTACATCACATTAACCTCCTCAACAAGAAGAGCCAAGCTAGCTTAAGGCTATCCGACTACCATATTTCGGCATACTCAAAAGCTGGGTTTGAGTTTCAAAATGGGAACACCACTTTGTTTGTATATATTTATTGTATAGGGATCAACAACACGTTGATGATACTCAACCCGGAAACCCAAACAAAACCTACTAAATGGCTTCAGATGGTATAACACGAGTCAGAGGAAGGGTGTGAGGTGGTACTAAATATCACCGCTGATTTCCAAACGTTGTTTGTAGTAAAGTGAATTAATGAGGGATGGTGTGAATAGTCTGTAAAAGCATACAAAGAAGTTTGAAATAGTTCGAAATAGGTTTGAAGGCGTGCGAAATAATTCGAATAAGTTTGAATATGTGTGATGTAGTTCAAATAAGTTCGAAGAGGTTCAAAGTATATCAAGGAACAAGTTTAGTGAATGTGAAGGGTTTTTGAAAGGCGATAGGCGATGTGCAATAGAACAAGGAGCAAATATGATAGTTTTAAAGAAGTTTGCGATATTTTGCAGAACTTAGAGATATGATGCAAAGATAAGACTCAAGAGAACGGCTCTTAAATCTGACGATGAGTGAGAGGGTAACTTGTGCTCTGTTCCCCATTTGTTTTTCTTTTGTTCTAAGTAGCTAATACAGGTATATATACAAGTTGAAAAGATAGTACTAAAAAGGGAAATAAAACCTGTGTAAAACATGAGGCAATATATCAAACAATGAGGACTTTGTAGATCATAAAATAAATGAGAATTGATAAATAATTGAAACATATGTGCCCCCATATGGTAAAAGTACTTATTTTGTGCTTCAATATATCAATGAAACATAAAACCGCACTTATTGCATCCTAAGTCTCTCATAGTCTCTCTTCGTGTCTGGCAGTGCTCGATATGCAACGGAAAGGTGTATTCCAGATGTGCAGCATGTATTAAGAGTGTTTTAAAACAGCTATATGGCAGCCGATGTTGTTTGAAATACTGCGAAGTTGTTCGAAGTGTCACGAAATGTTGTGAAATGGTTCGAAATAGTTCGAAGTCATCCAAAATAGTGCGAAATAATTCAAAAATGTTTGAAGTCAATTTTGTGGTGTTCGTAGTGATTCGGAGCATCTGATGTAATGTGTTGATACAAGTGGAAATGCTTCTCCAGACTGTAAAGCATGCAGTGGACCTATCATCCTCCCCCTTGCTGAAATCCTGACTGTCCCAGTCAGCCAATCGAAGTCATGTGCAAAATAGTGTGAAATGGTTTGAAAAGGATTCGAGGTCAATAGGGAGAAGATTTGGCAAAAAGAAAATAGTCGTAGGGCATTGTCAAGGGAGTTCAGAGTCGAGATCGAGATAAGCGAAGGCATACGTGGGCGCATAAAGGCAACAGCTGTCAAAGCTGTTTTGAAGAATGTTGAGCATAGTATAATGTTTTCGATAAATAGAATGAGATTGAAATATGAAAAAGGGAAAGAAAATAGGCAAATTCAATTGATGTTGACGGGGCTAACCATGATCATAATAATCGAGTGGAGCGATTGGTCAAATCGAAATCAAACGAAGAATTGGGGGGCTGAAAATGAGGTCAGAGAAATACTTGTGGGCGATGGATGTAATAAAACTTTTGGCGATGAGAGCTAGATGAATTTTGAGGCGATGGGTGTAGGTATACAATGCAAATGGACTTTTGAGCGCTTTACTAGACTTCGAAGGTGAATTCGAATGCAAATCTAGTGTCTGGGGCAAAGGCAATATCAAAATAGATGGTAATATGGAAGAGGGTGTGGTCAACGAGATCAAGGACAAAAATACTGGTAGTGGCAAACAGAAAGTCGAGATCGAAATAGGCAATGGTGGGGGTGAGTGCGACGAGGATTTTGGAGGTGAGATTGAGTTTGAAAATGATGAAGGTGCAACTATCAAAGTGGACTGTGGTGAAATAACCAAAGGCAAAGACAATGGAATTGAAATGGATGTGGGCAACGAAGCTGGGATGATGCGATGAAGACCAGGAGGTGCAACATGATGATTTCAAAGTGCGACATTCTCTCATTTGAGCGCAAGCTGTTTTTCAAGGGCTAGTTTTTGTTCGAGTGCCGCTGATGATACTCAACCCGGAAACCCAAACAAAACCTACTAATGGCTTCGGATGGTATAACACAGGCCAGAGGAAGGGTGCGAGGTGGTACTAAATATCACTGCTGAGACCAAAACGTAATGTTTAGTAACGCGAAATGGTAAGGGCTGTGGATAAAAGTTTGTATAGGCATACAAAGTTGTTCGAAAGAGTTCGAAAGTAGTTCGTAGGCGTGTGAAGCGGTTCGAATAAGTTCGAAGATGCGCGAAATAGTTCGAATAAGTTCGAAGTGGTTCAAAGTATATTGAACAGCGGGTTTAACGAATGTGAGGTGTTTGTCAAATAGAGACAGGCGACGGGCGATAAAACGAAGAGCAAAATCGATAGTTTCAAGGAAGTTCATGATATTTTGCAGAACTTTTAGAGATATGATGTGAGCTAAGACCCAAGAGAACGACTCTTAAGTCTGAAGATAACTGTGAGGCTAACTTGTGCTGTTCCCTGTTGTTCTATGTTTTTCTCTTTTTGTTCTAAGTATCTAACACAAGTCTATATACAAAATGAAGAGATAGTACTAAAAAGGAAATAATAACAGGTGTAGAACACAAGGCAGTATGCACAGCAAATAAAGGTATTGTGAAACATAAAACAAAACGAAATATGATAATAAGTGAAACATACATTGTCCCAATATGGTAAGAGTTCTTGTTCTATTGCTTTAATATATCAATGAGACACAAAAACGCACTTATCGCATTCTAACTCTCTTGTAATCCCTCCTCGTGTCCGGTAGTGCTTGATATGCGACTAAATAGCTTGTTCCGGATGTGCAGCATGTATCAAAAGTATTTTAACACAGCTATACGGCGGCCGATGTTGTTCGAAATTCTGCGAAGTCGCTCAAAGTGTCGCGAAGTTGTTCGAAATCGTTCGAAGTGTCGCGAAAGTGTTCAAAATCGTTCGAAATAGATTCGACATCGATTTCGTGGCGTTCGTAGTGATTCGGAATGTCTGTCGTAATGTCTCAATACGAGTGAAACTGTTCTCCAGACCTTAAAGCGTGTAGTGGACCTATCACCGTGATACGAGCTTCAAAGTCATTCAAATCGTTCGAGCTGTGAGGTATACTGTCAGATGCTGGGTTCGATGTAGTCGAAGGTGCGATTTCAGTAATGAACGAGGTCGGGACAGAAACTTCTGGTGCTGGTTTGGTCGAATTCGAGGCTGCGATAACTGATGTGAAGTTTAATGCGAACTGTTCCAAAATGTTCAAAATGTCTTTTAAGTCGATCGATGTGCTAGACTGCGATAAATTCGAGGTCGAAATCGATGGCTGGGGAATGGAGTACAAGTTTGAGGATGCTATAACAAATTTTGCGGTGTTGTAGATGTCATTCAGCGTATATGGGTCATCAGGATAATGATCAGGGAACTTCACTTCGAGAAGATCCACGATTCAAGTCCGTAAGTTTGTTCAAAAGCCTCAAAGAAAAGCTCGACTCTGTTCAGCTTCTGAAAGTCTATGTTTCGAGCAAAGAAAGCTCGTGATCTTGTAGAATGACCTGTAATAAGCTCCTAAATCAATTGCATCAAAAATACCAGTGCGAGATTGTTCTCCAATGAGTGTATCCATGTCCAAAATGCTGTATTTTCATTTGTCTTCTATTTCGGGGTAGAACTTGAATACTGCAATGTGAAATTTGTTGAAAGATGTGCCAGGCTCATACTCTGGAAGTGATTTCCAGAGGTCATAAGAATCAATGTCAATGTATCTGCAAGTGTGTCTCTTTTTTAGGTCATGATCTGTGATACTGCAAGTCGTGAATAAAGATTCAAGCTCTTCAAAATAATTTCAGAGTTCTCTAGGTCATCTTGAATTGAATTTCGGTGATGTTGAATGACCGTGAGCTGGCATAAAAGATGTTGACATGTTCAAGGTAGATTTCGGAGGTCATGAGGTCGAAATTTGTGCAGTGTCATGTTTCGTATGTTTTGAGGTCGAAGATGGTAGCAAAGTCATAGGCACAAAGGGTGAAAGAGTGCAAAATAATTTTATTGAGGGGCGAGATACTATATCAAGATCTCCTGGTTGTTCAGGAGGGTTGGAGGCAAAACAAGTTCAATTCGAAGTCGAAATCATTGAGCCCCCTTTAGTGAAATGAGTGGAAGAAAAGGGTGGAGGTTCAATGATAAAATGATCTAGAAACCCCTCACAGTGGGCTCCAAAATAATGATACTCAACCCAGAAACCCAAACAAAACCTACTAAATGGCTTTGGATGGTATAACACGAGTCAGAGGAAGGGTGCGAGATGGTACTAAATATTACTGCTGAGACCAAAACATTGTGTTTAGTAATGCGAAATAATGAGGGATGTGGTGAATAGTCTTTAAAGGTGTACAAAGTTGTTCGAAAGAGTTCGAAATAGATTCAAAAATATGTGAAAGAGTTCAAAAGATGTTCGAAGATGTGCGAAATAGGTCAAAAAAGTTTCGAGGAATGTCGAAGTGGTTCGAAATGGTTCGAGGTATATTTGTGAGTATAGCAAATGTGAAGTGTTTGTCGAATGGTGATAGGCGATGTGCAATAGAATGAGGAGTGAATATGATAGTTCAAAGAAGTTCATGATATTTCACAGAACTTAGAGATACGGCATGAAGATAAGACTCAAGAGAATGGCTCTTAAGTCAGATGATAGTGAGAGGGTAACTTATGATCTGTTCCCCATTGGTTGGCTATTGTTCTAAGTAACTAGTACAAGTTCATATACAATTTGAAGAAATAGTACTAAAAAGGGAAATAAAACCTGTGTAAAACATGAGGCAATATATCAAACAATGAGGACTTGTAGATCATGAAACAAATGAAAAATAATAAATAATGAAATGTATAGTGTTCCCATATAGTAAAAGTACTTATCTTGTGCTTCAATATATCAATGAAACATAAAACTGCACTTATCATATTCTAACTCTCTTGTAGTCTCTCCTTGTGTCTGGTAATGTGCAATATGCAACAAAATGGTTTGTTCTGGATGTGCAGCATGTATCAAAAGTGTTTTAACACAGCTATACTGCAGCCAATGTTGTTCGAAATACTGCAAAGTCGTTCAAAGTGTTGCAAAATGTTGCAAAATGGTTTGAAATAGTTCGAAGTCGTCTGAAATAGTGCGAAGTAGTGCAAAATAGTTCAAAAATAATTCGAAGTCGATTTAGTGGCATTCGTAGTGGTTTGGAGTGCATGTCATAATGTGTCAATATGAGTGGGAATGCTTCTCCAGGCTTTGAAGCGTGCAGTGGACCTATCAACGTAATTGTTGATCTTCAGTATTTCACTCTTTTTCATATCAATATTGACCCCACTGCCACAGCCGACCTATCATCCATCATGAATGTTACACATGACCAAGTCCTCACCCAGATCAGCGAGATCCAACAGGCCATCCACAATGGACTTTGGGATGGAAGTATCACCATAGCGATGAGGAAAGAAAAATTGGTGCTTGTGAGTGGATCAGCATGCTATCAGACCAACTATGCACTGATAAATTGTAGAAAACATTATTTGGGTGGCAAAGAGAGGTTTTCACAGAAGATGTGCAGGCCACCTTCTGGGCCGATGCCTTTTTGTGGGGATTTGTGGTAGCATGGTTAAAGTCAGACAGGACAGGGGACCAAAGGTTTATTGAAGGTCAACGGAGGGCAATAAAGACCTTTGATGAGAAAAGGGGTATCACAGGCACTGCATCCACAGCAGCTGGACCAACTGACTTGACAATGGCAGCGGCGATGGGAGCTGGACCAGCAATGGCCACCAGAGCAGCAGCAGCAGTGGGAACAGCATCACCTGCTGGAATGGCTGTGGCAGTGGCAATGGGAATGGTAGCAGCCAAGAAGGCATTGAGGCATTGACAGCAGCAGCCAAGAAATGAGGAACAGGAGTGGCAAAGGCAAAGGCACCAGGAGTGGCAGTGGCAATGCCAATGCCAACAAGGAGAGAAGCAACAGCGGCACAGGCCAAGATGTGGGCCCAACCAAAAGCATCAGAATCCAGAATTCCTGCCCCTGCCCAGCATCCAATACTGCCAGTCATCACAGTGACACACAGGTTGTGAGAGGTAGACAGTAGCAAGGGATCAGATGAGGAGATGGATGGGGAGATGGAGCGCGATGCTGGTGACAATCCCAGGATGGAGCAGAAGTGGCACAATGCAGCAAGGGAGGGATGAGCACCACCCCAGTGAGGGAGTTTGCAAACAATGCCATGTGCACAATGTGTCAGGCTTAGGTGTCAGTGTTGGGATCAGGTGAGTGGCAAAACCGCATGCTACTTCTGTGGGAAAGGAAAAGTTCAATGCAATCCAGAGGACATGGATCGAGTGCCAAGAATGAAGAAAACAAAAGGATTGGCCAGACAAAAAGCAAAGAAGGCACAATTTTCCAGTGAAGACAGTGGGGAGGAATCATCTAGGTGGTTCACTGCAAGAGAAAAAGGAAAATTTAAAGGTGAGTTCTTCCATATCATGACACATAAAACCCCTAACTAACACATATACCTATAGCTGTGGAACAGGATATTGACATGGCTGATCCTGAGCCCAAGCTGACTGCCCCCCCTGCCCTGATGGCCAACCCCTCCCCCATCGACTATGCCCCCCTCACTGGACATTTATACCAACTGGAGGAAGACATGTACCAGCATGCACAGTGGAATGAAGAGTCAGTGCAAGAGTCCTGACTCCACATATGAGAACTCTGGGATGTGTTTCACTTGCTTCAAAACAGAGTGAATGTTATTGAAGGATACCTTGGGTTGCAGGCCAGCGCACAGCCCATCATGTTATACAATGGTTACATGGCTGGGCAAATGGATCGCCTCGAGAGGACTCCAAGCAGGAGGGCAGAGGTAGATTGGGAAAAATGGATGGATGCCAAGGAAGTCGATGCCACGCCAGGTCCCGCTTTGAGTCCCGCTTCCATTCCCACTCCTTCTCCCACTTCTCCCACTCCCACTCCCACTCCCACTCCCATGCCTGCTCCTGTGCCTGCTCCTGCTCCTGCTCCTGCTGCTGGTTCCACACCTGCTCCCACTTCCACTCCTGATGCTGCTCCCATTCCCGCTGCCATGGACAAAGATGAAGAGATGGCTGAGCTGGATGGTGAAGAGGGCCTGGCCATACCTGAAGAGGTTGTCAGGGAACAATCCTTGGCTGGTGCCTCCCCCCATGCAAATTATTCCCACCATGCCACAGGATTCTCACAAAATTGTACAGCCCACAACACCTATGGCCTCATGACTCCCTCTCCTCTTCCCCCCAAATGTTGCTCAGTGAGCCTGAGCCTGCCACCCTGTCATCAGTAGTCGATGTCATCACCTCACCCCAGCTGTCCCCTCCCCCTGCACAACTGTGCCAATCCCCACACAGGCTGACCCCTGGTCCATCTGGACTACCTTCCAAAAGTACCACCCCTGAGCTTAACCCAAGGAAGAGAGCAGCCACACCTGAGGACAGAGGGGAGACAAAGCAAGGCAGAAAGAAATAGATATTATGTGGCATGCACATAAAAGTTGGATTAATTTTTTTTTTCATGTTACATAGCAATCTATTTGTAAATCTACTCTGCAAATTTCACTTTTTTAATTCTCTGTCTCCTCCCAACAGCCTAGGTTAAAATGGCTTCCTGCTGTGCAAGGTCATCAGCTGTCCTTCAAATAGGTCATGCCCATGCTGAGGCCAATGGATTTTGAGATGATGGTGGAATCATCTGTTGAAATATGTACATCCAGTGCAGAGGGGATATGGTAGGCACCAGCTGCTACTGATCCTGGTGTTGCCATTCCTGATCCCACTGTTGCCATTGCTGGATATTGGTGTTGCCAGGGCCGATCCTAGAGTTGCTGTTGTCAATATTAATATTGTCATTGCCATTGCCGATGCCACTGCCGATCTCAATGCTGGCCAATTCTGGGAATGTAAATATATTTTGTGTGTACTAACATTTTCCATAGTCAGGCGACGGCATTGGCTTCATTCATGGGCTCAGAGAAATCGATGGAAAGAGGAATTTCTACTGGTCACATATGAAATGCATTTAGACCAGCAAATGCCAATTATATCTCCCCTTTGTGACTGAAATGGGTCTGTATTATGTAAACATGATTTATCTAAACACGATTATCTTGATCACCAACCATGACAGTAACACTATGTCAAACAAAACTCTCTCAATCTTCAACCCTTTTTCTTTGCAATTGGGCCTGAAATGGCAACTCCAAATCCAGACACAAGCAATCATTTGGTATGCAGAGTCCTGATTCCATCGAGTTTTGTTGGAGTTAGCCAATGCAAACTTTGTAAAACAATGTTGGATGCAGAAATTTCTCTATGTTGAGCTTGTATGTATCTTTCCTAAAGGAAGTAAGCATACATCACTAACATATGACAGATGTATGTCATGTCGTGCATCAGCATTGGCACCTCCATCAGCCTTATGATGGAGGTGCCGATCCTTCTTCAGTCCTTGGCCAACAGTCTCACCAATGCCAATTTGGACCACCCACCCCTCAGATTTCATTTGTCTCCCTTGGCTGCATTGGATGATGGTGTTGCCACTGATGGTCCTTGTCTGGTGGATTCCTATGTATGTGATTGGTGGAGATGCAATAGTGAACCAGCACTGGGGCAGATTTTTGCTAGTGACACCATGGATAAATGCCTCAATAGCTATCACCAGTATATCCCTTCCCCTCTGATCACTGGCTCACCACCCAACAATAGCCAACCAGCAGACAATGCTGCCGATGGCCAAGCTGACTGCTGATCTTGCATCGACCTGCAGGCTCTCATCAGGGATATGTTCAATGAAGCACACGGGATCTGTGACTTGGTAGATGGCTGTGAATTATCAGCAGAGGCTGCCATGAATGTGAATGTCCAGAAAGCAGCATGGTTTCAATGGCTTCATGAGCTAGCCCTGCTCAAGGAGCTTCAATCCAAACCATGGAAGTTAACAATGGCAGCGGCAGCGGCATCCACCCATGAACACACTGGGAGATGGTCAAGGCAATCGGCAATGAGAAGACAATTAGAATTGGTATCTGCACATGCACAGGCAGAACTTGAGTGCCTGAAGGCTCTTCCCCCCTTCTTCCACAAGTGGACCTGGGGTGTTGATATCACAGTGAGTGATGTTTTGGCATCTAACCCATCACCGAAGACCAAATATCATTCTGGCTATGCTCAGTCTCTGGCCGATAATGCATACAATAAGAATAAGGAGTGGTTGATGACAGCCAGTCTCCCAACCTCCATTTGTGGTGCCTACAGTTCACCACATGCTGTAACTGGTATCAATGCTGGTATTTATTTTTCAGATGCTGGATCTAATAATTTGTCACATTCAGCTGCTGAGCCCAATGCCACTGCCATTCCCGATGCTGCCCCTGCTCCCGATGCTGATGATCCAGCTGATGATCTTTATGCTGATGCACACACTGCCCTTGCCCAGACCACTGCCTCTTATGCTGCTATGTTATGGGAAGGGGAGGATGATGCATCAGAAGATGCTGATCAGCCTACCACATTTCAGGCAGCCATGGCTTGGCAGGTTTATCATTCATCATCAGCATCTTCCCACACCAGTTCTCCAACTGGCTTTGATGCCACTGCCTTTTACCTTAAAGATTCTAATTTTTCCTCTTCATCTCCCCCTGCACCTCCCCTTTCAACTGCTTTCCCCACTGCATCTGATGTGGCTGATGTTTTCTTCTCATTGTCAGAGACAGAGACTGATTCAACTGGCCCAGATGCCTATTCTGATGACGATCATTTCCAAACTGGGTCCCCCAGCACCCACAGATAGAGAACCCCACTCCATCTCGCATCACACTCCCAATCTATAGTCATGCAGACTTCAGTTATGTTGATGACACTTGGTTGCCTGGCTCTGATGATATGATGGACACTAGTGACAATGAGTGATAGCTTTCTTCCTATAAATATATGGTGCTCTAAGTGGTAGACCAATAATATATACCTTTAAGGCTGATGTTCATACCAATTGCTGACCCCAGCCCCAGCCCCGATACATATGCCAATGCCAATGCATATGTCTGATGCTGTCTCATAGGTCACTGATCTGTACACCACATTCTTAATATGTCTAGTGTGGTACAGCAAGAATTGAATAGTGCATTCATTTGTTGTTATAGTACGTACATACATATATGTAGAGTCATCCACCAAACCATGCCTGTGCGATGTTGATCACATAGTGGCCTAATGCCGATGCCGCCGCCACTGCCTAATGCTGATGCTGCTGCCACTGCTTTATGCTGATGCTGCTGCAGCCATATTGGGTTCCTGACCAGCATGCCGACCCAATTTTGCAGGCCTGCACACTGCAATAAATGAATTATTGCATAAACATGGCTTTTACTGAATTTATCATACACCAATTTGCATGCAGAATCCATGCAGACTACACATAAATTACTACATAAATAAGATTAATTTCCAATCAGCCATACCTGTAATGCTGATCTTGATCCCGATGATAATGCTCGACCTGGAAACCTAGCAAAAACCTGTTAAAAGGCTTATGAAGTATAACTCAGGCTAGAGGAAGGGTGCGAGGTGGTACTAAATATCACTGCTAATACCAAAACATTGTTTTAGTGATGCAAATGGTAAAAGGTGTGATGAATAGTCTTTTTAAAGTGTATGAAGATGTTCAAAGAAGTTTGAAATTGGTCCGAAGACATGCGAAGTAGTTCGAAATAGATTTGAATGGGTTTGAAGTTGTTTGGGTGAGTTTGAGGGGGTTCGAAGGTGTTTGACTGGTGTTGAAATTTGTTTGACAAACAAATATAGCGGTTACGAAGTGGGTTTTCAGTGACAATAGGCGATGACGAATTGAGAACAAATATGAAAGTTCGAGGAAGTTCGCAATATTTTGCAGAACTTCAGAGATACAATGCGAGGTAAGACTCAAGAGAACTGCTCTTAAATCTGACTATAGTGGAGAGGGTAACTGGTTCTCTGTTGTTCTAAGTAACTAGTACAAGTTTATATACATTTTTGAAGAGATAGTACTGAAAAGGGAAGTAAAACATGAGGCAATATATCATACAATGAGGACTTTGTAGATCAAAAATAAATGAGAAATGATAAATAATTGAAACATACCTGTCCCCATATGGTAAAAGTACTTATCTTTTGCTGTAATATATCATCGAAACATAAAAACACTGTTATCGCATCCTAATTCTTTTGTAGTCTCTCCTCATGTCTGGTAGTGCTTGATATGCGATGGAATAACCTGTTCCAGTTGTGCAGCATGTATCGAAAGTGTTTCACAACAGCTATACAGTGGCCGAAGTTGTTCGAAGTGTTGCGAAATAGTTTGAAATAGTTCAAAGTCATCCAAAGTCATGCAAAATAGTTCAAAAATAATTCAAAGTTGATTTTGTGGCATTCGTAGCAGTTTGGAGTGCATGTCATAATGTCTTGATACGAGTGGGAATCTTTTCCAGATCTTAGCATGTGCAGTGGACCTATCACCAAT
The DNA here is from genome assembly GCA_029959215.1 of Tricholoma bakamatsutake. NCBI lineage: Eukaryota > Fungi > Basidiomycota > Agaricomycetes > Agaricales > Tricholomataceae > Tricholoma > Tricholoma bakamatsutake. The sequence goes on from CP114860.1 coordinate 2,115,903, forward strand.
TCTGGTAAGGCTGCTGCTGCTGCCATCCCCATTGTCATTGCCACTGCCTGAAACTATTTCATAGGCTACTGATGTCTGTATTAAATGTATTACTCTTTGGTCTAGCAACCATTGTAATAGTGTATTCATTTGTTACTATAGTAGGTACACATATATATATTAGAGCATTCGACAGCATCCACCAAACCCATATCATTTGATACACTGTATATGTTTGATAGACCATATCATTCGATACATTGTAGCTTACCTATGTGTGGGACTAATCTGTAGGGTATTAACAAAGCTTTTGATACACAATTTAAGTGATTCAATTTGCGTGTGCAATCCAGTAATGGTGCCTTCGAGCGCTTTGACGTGTTTTTGGGCATCCATGGTGCGTGGCAGTGCATTGAGTGCAGATAAGGGCACACTTAAGGTAGGGATGTTGATTGCATCCTGGGCAATGTCCTGTATGTGTAGGACATGTTATATCCACAGTACACTTCAATTCTGGGCCTAGGGAGAGAGTTTTCCACTGTAAGGGCAACCTCAAAGCCTCACTTAATAGTGAGCTAACAGAGGGGAATCCAAAGTTAATATTACACTACATCATACAGACACTCCATGCACATCTAACAGAGGGGAATTTAAAGAGAAATCTTTAAGGACCCATCTGTTGATGCCCAGTATACGTGATAGAGCTGAAAATTAAATAGTAAGCTAAAAATAGCAAAAGACAGAGATAGGCAGGTCAAGCTGTGGGATGACATCACCATGATGGGTAAATGTCTAGAAGGGGTCCCACCTCTATTAATAGAACTGTCAACATGTACCAACATGGAAAAAACTGAAATATAATAATGAAATAGGAATAAATCATAGAAAATCATAGAAAAGGCAGAATAGGGTGAAATAAAATATGGGACAAATACAGAAAATTTCCCAGATGCCTGGGCACCTTCCTTTCTCCTTACACTGGAGGCAATTAAACACAAGTGTATTACAACATATAATTTGCAAACTGAGGTACAAGGCTAAACTACAGGCACTTAAATATTGAAGGCCAGAAGAAATAATGGAAAATGTGGAAGTTTACTAATGGGTCTTGGTAGGTGTTCATGACCATAATTGGTAAGACTGTATTAGGAATACAGTTAGTAAGCAAATGGCACATGAGGACTTGTCTGATGACTAAAAGTGCCACAGCTGGAATGCCAGTGGAGACTATCAGAAAAGAGTCAGAAAAGGGTCAGGGATTATCAGGAATCCAATCAGGTGAATTGGGTCTTGACACCAGCAAGAAGAGCCCCAGCAGGACTCCCATGACAACTTAGGTAGGTGGCAGGGCATGCCCATGGCTGCATGAACCTTATGAGCCAACTTGGGGGGGTGGATGGAGACATAGTGACAAAGTGAAGGGGTTATGACAGGCACCTGGGACTAGTGTTGTGATGGCTCAACTTGGCCTGAAAGCCGCAGCTTAGGCTTGGCTTTGAGGGGCTTAGGCCTTGTAAATCTCAAGCCTGAGCTGCGATTCAGGTTTCTGGCCAGCTTAGGCTCAGCTCAGGCCCAAGGCGTGGCTTTCACGCTTGTAGGAGTGCAAACTAAGTACATTGATACCAAATAATTACAACTACAGTATGACCTCCTGTTTTAAGTATCTCTACATATGCCAAGGAAATATATTAGAAAGAAGTGCACAAGCATGGGGGATGGTAATAAGCTCACCAATATGTCCAGCACATATTCAACTACGTGTCTGAGTCCTAAGAGAAATTATGCAATGGAAAAACAATGGAGACATGTGATCCTCTCATCTATTTGGCCCCTTCAAACAACATGTGAATAGGTCATAATCAAGTATAAGATCATGTTCAACAATGGAAAACTCACAGAGATACTTATCTCATGATCATGTAATACCCCCCCTCCAAGCAAAATCTTGTTATAACAAAAGAACAGAAAGATGTGATTTTCTCGTCTCTTTGGCCCCTTCATGCAACATAGAAATAGTTCATAGTCAAGTACAAAATAATGCTTAAGAAGTTAAACTCACAAAAATATTTCATGATTGTCCTCCAAGTGAAATCTTATAACAGAAAATATCTTCAGTATCCTAAGCACACAAATTGGCATTAAAACACAACAAACATAGAGAGACACCAAGTCTAAATCTGATGCATGGTAGGCAACACCAAGTCAAACCTATGATGTACAGAGAGTTGAGATCATGTCAGTTACCGCAACTTTTGATATAAAGTAGTACACAAAAGCCATGGCCTAGGCCACAGCTTACAGCTTTCTCAACTCTGAGCCTGAGCTGCAGGCCCTCCCAAGCTGCTGTTACAGCCTGGTCAGGCTTGGATTTCTTGGGCTCAGCCTTGGCCAGCTTCCAGCTTTGGGCCAAGCTGTGCACATCACTACCTGGAACAGGTGGTTTGTCTTTAGCTATGTCAGGCATTTGTAGTACTTTTCTATGTTGTTTAAATTGTTCAATGATATTCTTCTTTTTAATCACTTGCTGTTAATTGGACTTATAAAGAGCCTTCGAAGACACATTAGTATTATGTGTCAACATTCATAGACTGTATCAATGTACTTTGGCATTGTTTGCACATCATGTGGTTGCATCACATAGCTGCTGCCAGTGCCCAGTTTTTTATTCATACTATATCGCCCAATTGGTCTGAAATCTCCCAGGGAGTCTGAAATTCAATTTCTACATTTTATTTGTTTGTGCAATCCCCCCAGAGTTTTACGGGATCTAATTGACTAGTAGTAATGGATGTATGTATGATTTCACTAAGGAATACAAGCTGTGGAAGCAGTTGAGAAACAGTATCCAGAGTGATCAAACAGTGATACAAATGAAAATGTCTTGTTCACCATGGCAAAAATCACTCCCAAAGCCCAAAAGAATTTGACAGGACACCTACACTAGACCAAACTATGGTAACACACTCTCTTCAAGTCTCTGGGGTGGTGAGCCCATGTTCAAGAGCAAGGAGAGACAGCATGACAAAACTCATCGAAATTCAAGGTCCACCCAGAAACAGTATGTAGTGTACATGCTTGACAGTTGCTTTACAAGTCCATCACTGCATGCTAGAGCTCACAGCACACACTATCCTCCTTCCTATCCACCTTTGCTTCCACTTTTGAACAAACATCCACTTTCTCAGCCTGCCAGCACTACCCTAGATCATACCCAATTCTACAACTCATTTCATACTAATTCTCAGTATATTTCATCCTATAGGTCCTACCTTACTTTCTACATAGTTGTATATGTATACTTCAATTCAATGATTTCTTGTGCTTCAGCATCTCCAGCCACTTGCCATTGAGCTGGCCAGTGGACATTCAATTTTACCGTGACAAAGTGTGACAAAATTGACAGTGTCCCTTCATCACTCTCGAACATGGGCACAACACCCCTGGAGATTTGAAGGGAGTGTGCTACCATAGTCTGGTATAGTGTAGGTGTCCTGTCAATTTTTTTGGACTTTAGGAGTGATGTTTCAATGGTGAACAAGACATTTTTATTTGTATCACTGTTTGATCACTCTGGCTACTATTTCTTGACTGCTTCCACAGCTTGTATTCCTTAGTGAAATCATACATACAGTCGACACCTCCTTATACCATACCTCAGTCAACCAATAACCCCATATACTCCATGACTTTTTCAGTCCACCGACTTGGTTCGCAGGCATTTTGACTGAAAACCCATAAGCCTTTGATATCCCATACTCCATACCCCTTGGCTGAAAAACCCATAGATTTTCCCACATATTTTGAATATAACTGTGGTTCAACTTTACAATGGACCAGGAACACTGGTGGGTACCGGTGGGTGTTGATATAGTCATAGTATTAATGAACCAGACAAAACAACTCCTGACACTGTGTGACTGATGCACAGCAATGGCATCCTGTGCTTATCAGTGCTGCCCATTTACTTTTCTGTCATATCCCAACTGTTCACCACCGTTTGCTGTACAGCTTGTTGTATATAAACATCATGCCTAGTTCATAGAATAGTAAGATCAAAAGTTTCACTCTTATTTGACACTGTACTCCATGGTTCCATCACCTCTGAACATCCTCAAGAAGGGCCTAGAAAAGCTCAAAAATATGGTCAAGGATAGGAAGCAGAAACTCAAGGCACATCTAGCTGAGAGAAGATCAATCTCATCTGTAGACAAATGATGGTTAGATAATGAGGCTAACACAGTTGATGAAAAGCATGTTCTTGACATATTGGAGGAAGCTTTAGATTATGAGAGAGGTGTGGCAAGATTGGATGACAAGGGCAAGGCAATCATAATAAAGCTAAAGGAGTGGGCAGGGCCTACAAGGTAATGGATGCTTTCAGAAAACAAAAGCATACAAGTCCTCTTTTGGGGTTTCATACTGAAAGCATACTCATCAATTTATCTGAAGGGCCTAACAAAAAACCTGAGCCAAAGGAGATCAAGAAGCTGAACCCCGCTGCCAGTGTGCCCATGTTCACAAAAAAAGAGAATGCAACCTTGGCACAGTGAATCAAAATTCTTGACTGGTACCACAGGGATGGCCAAAATCAGTCTGCAGCAGCTCGTCACTTTCAACCTCTCTATCCAAATCTTTGGCTTGATCAACCAGTAATCTCTGACTGGGTTAAAAATAAACAAAGTTGGCATAATCGATGGGATAAGACTCATGGTAAAAGTGATTGATTAGTGAAATGGGCATGACAAATGAACATCCTGAAGTAACAGAGATGATGGAGCTTTGGGTGTCCAAAGCAATGGATCATAACATCCTGTTGGCGGGTGAGGTACCATGACAGAAGCAGACAAAATTTGCAGATATGGTTGGTGTTCCCAAAGATGAGAGGCTTTCATTAAGTAATGGGTGGCTGGAAAAGTTTAAAAAGAGGAGTAGGCTGAAAGAGTACAAGTGGCATGGTGAAACTGCATCTGCAACCTCTGAAGCAGTTGAGCAAGAGAGAAAATGGATTAGTGAGCTAATCACAAAGTATGGTTATAAGCCAAAGGATATGGATGAGATGGGATTGTTTTATGGGTATGTAACCTTTCTTACCATCTATATTAAGGCTCAGCTGATTGATGGTCATGGTGTACTACTGTAGGATGGCTCCAGATAGAGGTCTATCAAACAAGCAACATTCAGGCATGAAAGGCAAGAAGATATGACTCACATATGCCTTGACTACAAATGCAGATGGCTTGGAGAAACTTCCACCCATTGTGATCAGGAAGGCTTGCAGACCACAAGCATTTAACAAAAAGACAGGAGAACAGCTTGAATTCTACTACCAAAACAATGCGAAAGCCTGGATGACATCGAGCTTATATGAAGAGTGGATTATGCAATAGGATACAGAATTAACACAGAAACAGTGATGAATCCTTCTCCTGCAAGACACTTTTTCTGGCCACATTGTTCCTGATGGACTTCAAAGCATCCGCTGATGTGTTCAGTTGTTACTCGGTGCAGAGTCTCAATGGAAGGGGTGAACACTAAACCTACAACTGCAGGCATGCTCGGGGTGAGAGGGGTTCACTTAGAGGGCCTCAGATCATCCTTTGGGGTGCAGAGACTATGGGGAGGCTGGTACGGCAGTTTTCAATGTGTGCACTAGTTGTGTACACTAAAGGGAAGATATGCACAGTGGCGGTGATAGGTTCACTGCATGCTTTTAGGTCTGGAAAACATTCCCACTCATATCAAGACATTACGACAGATGTTCCGAACTGCTACAAATGCCACAAAATTAACTTCGAACTATTTCGCACTATTTCACATTATTTCGCATGACTTCGAATGACTTCAAACTATTTCGCGACACTTCAAAATGACTTCGCAGCATTTCGAATGACTTCGGCCGCCATATAGCTGTCTTGAAACAATTTCGATACATGCCACACATTTGGAACAATCCATTTAGTTGCATATCGAGCACTACCAGACACGAGGAGAGAGTACAAGAGAGTTAGAATGTGATAAGTGTGTTTTTGTGTTTCATTGAAGTACTTTTACTATATGGGAACACTGTATGTTTCATCATTTATCATTTCTCATCTATTTTTGATCTACAAAGTCCTCATTGTATGATATATTTGCCTCATGTTTTACACATGTTCTTATTTCCTTTTTAGTACTATTCCTTCATTTTGTATATAGACTTGTATTAGCTACTTAGAACAAAGAACAATAACAATGGGGAACATAGCACAAGTTACTCTCTCACTTATTGTCTGATTTAAGAGTCGTTCTCTTGAGTCTATCTTCGCATCGTACCTCTAAAGTTCTGCGAAATATCATGAACTTCTTTAAAACCATCGTATTCGCCTCACGTTTTATCGCCCATCGCCTATCGCCATTCAACAAACACCTCACATTCATTAAACTCGCTCTTTGATATACTTCGAACCTGTTCAAACTTATTCGAACTATTTTGCGCATCTTTGAACTTTTTCGAACCTCTTCGCACATATTCGAACCTCTTTCGAACTCCTTAGAACTCCTTTGTGCGCTCTTACAGATTATTCGAACCATCGCTTATTATTTTGCGTCGCTAAACACATCGTATTGGTCTCAGCAGTGATATTTAGAACCACCTCGCACTCTTCCTCTGACTCATGTTATACCATCTGAAGCCATTTAATAGGTTTTGTTTGGGTTTCTGGGTTGAGTACCATCAGTGGAAAAGTGCGCAATGCAAAGGGGCAAAAATGTGCAGTGCAGAAAAATGTGCAATGGGAGTGCAAAAGTGCGCAATGATGAGGATGAGGGAAGTGGGAGGTGCAGTGGGATGAAGACAGCACTGGGATGTGCTGTGGGGGTGCCACACAGGTTAGGGATGCAAATGGGATGAGAGCACAATGGGTGGAAAAAGGCACAAATGGTGCACAAAACACGGCTATACAATAAAATGCGCAAACGGTGCACAAACGTGGCTATATGAAGGGTGCACTATAAGAGTGCACGAGCAAAGATGAAGGATGCAATGAAGGGATGAAACACAGCAATATGATGAGGGGACACAAACGATATGCAAACGCAGCTATATGAAGGGTGCACTATAAAGGTGCATGGACTGGACGCTGGTGCACAGACTATGTGCGATGCTGACTGAGCTATGAACTATGAGGGGGGGGGGAAGATCCTCTGGATTCTCTATCTGTCTGCTACCATGTTAGAGTCAAGGTTTTTATAATCAGTCGAAGCTCTTAAGTGTCGACGTCAAAGCAAGATGTCTTTCAAAGGATCACTGAAGCTCGTAAGCGACAGTTGTGAGGATGACTTATCTAGAGTTCATTAGGAATGTAGAAATGACCAGGTCAAGCTAAGCTTGACTGGTCTTGCATCTGCAGTTTAAATAATACAAGCACAGGATAAATAAGTGGAATGAGTCATGCAGCGAGAACAATAAGAACAATAGTGAGAATAATAACATGTGAACATCCGCAGACTACTACAATAGCATGGAGTGTGGTGATGCATAATTAGAGGTGTGTGGTGGCAAGACAATAGGAGTGAAGAGCAAAAGTGTGGGACATACTCAAGTAAAGACAATAAGAAGAACAAAAGCATGGGACATACTCAAGTAAAGACAATAAGAACAATAGCAAAGAAAATTGATTTCCTGTCCTCTGTGGTATCTCGTAACATTAGCCTCTCCTCAACGTTTTGAGTTCCACCTGAAACTATGGTCGCATCGTGTGCATCGGAGCAAACACTGGTGACTGCTCTTCTCTAGTCACTGCAGTGAACGTGCTGAACATAGTTGCAGTAGGTGCTTCGTGTGCATAGACTCTAGTGGGTAACTCGATGTCGTCTGCCCCCACAAATTGCACCGAGGTGCCAGTCAAGAATGCGATGCTATGAGGTAAGGATGTAGTGGTGAGGATCCTAAATGAGATAAGAATGTAGAAAATCAGCATAATGAAAATGGCAGCACCAAATACAGCACCGAGGATGATGATCAGAGTCAAATTTTTGATCAAGATGGTCTGAGTTTAAGTTGTGCGGTGACGTGGCAGATTGTCACGTGATGGGTTGTTTGGGCAGAATGGAGCTGAATGCTCTGGGCGCCATCATCAACAGTGTGGGCACTGATATTCGGGGCAGTGCAAGGAGAAGTGCCCAATTTGGGTGCATGTGAAACAGATGGAATTTCACATCCAAGGCAGTGCAGGTGGGTATTCAGGTGAGACTTGTCTTGGGTAGGGTGTGGGCATATGCAGTGGTGGTGGTGAAGACGATTGGTGTGGTGCTGGGGGCAGTGAGGGTGGTGAAGTCGGTCGCTCTGGTGCCGTCTCGAACTCATCGTCTTCTTCATCATTGGAGGGTTCTATAATGAAAATACGCTGTGGAGTGGGGACCCACTCTTTAGGTCTGTAGTTCAATGCCTGCTTATCCAAACTTCTCATGAGTGGGAGCAGGTCGAGGTGATAGGCTTCTTCGGTCAAGCACTGGAATACCCATTCAAGGGCAGAAATAGCTCAGTAGGTCTTGAAAAGGTTGTGTGCAGTTCCATGGAGAAGTGCCCAGTCTTGGGTCATAGAGAGCAACCTCTCCTCGTTCCGGATGCTGTCGGTGTTGCGGACGAAGCTGAGGATTAGTTCGAAGGTTCTTATGGGGTCAGGGTCAGGCATGACGTTCATGAAGAAGTGGAGAGGGCAGCTCATGATGGTAGGAGGTTATGGGTAGACTTGTATTCATTCAGGATTTCTGAAGCGTTTTTCAAGTGTGCTTCTGGCTCCCAAGTATTCTCAGCCATGCCGTAACCTTTCCATTTCACCAAGAATCGGGTTCTTTGGCCCATCCTTTTGTGGGCTAAAATAGCCTCGACCTCGTGTTCCAGTTCTCCCTCAATCAGTTTGGGGGGTGGAGGAAGAAGATTTGGCCCATGTGTCTCGTTCTCCTTGAAATGCAAAAGAAGGGAAGCATGGAAAATGGGGTGTATTCTCCACTGTGAAGGAAGCTTCAACTCGTAGGTGTGGGAGGAGATTACCTGGGTGATAGGGAATGGCCCCTCATGTTTAGGGGCGAGTTTTCTGGTCAGGTATCCCAGCTTCAAGTTCCTAGAGTCCAGCCAAACCCTCTCTCCCACCGTGAATGGGCAGAAACCTCGTCCATTTTGTCTGATCATCACTTGTCGGGACAGTTCATGTGCTGCCAAGGCTTCTCGCCATATATTCCCCAATTCGGCTATCCTTTGTTCGGTAGCCGGCATGTTTGTCTTTTCATACATCATGGGGATGGCCTTGGGATGTGTTCCCATCATTACATAAAATGGAGTATTCTTGATCGCCGAGTGATGTTTCTGATTGTGTGTGAACTCAGTGGTAGTAAGGTGTTCTTTCCATTGTGATGGTTTGTTCGCGCAGAAGATCCGGAGGTAGATCTCTAGTTCTTGATTGACTCACTCTGTTTCCCCATCCATTTGTGGGTGATAGGCCATACTCATTGCCAGTCTTATTCCCAGGAGCCTTCCCAATTCTCAGAATGCATTGGAGGCAAATTGTGGATTGTGATCAGATATGATCTTATCAGGGAGACCGAATCTCTTAAACACATTATGTAGATATAAGTCTGCCGCTCCCAGTGCGTCGACGGTTTTGTTGCAAGGAATGAAAATCACTCCCTTAGTAAGACCATGGTCTACCACGACCATGATGGTGTCACATCCGTTGTTTATTGGTAGGTCTGTGATGAAATCCATTGTGACCAGTGCAAATGGTCTTGTCACTTCCGATCTGATCGGTAGTAGTGGTGGTGTCGTTGGGTGTGTGTTCACCTTCATCTGTTGACATGTGGCACATCTGTCAATGTAATTCCGGACAAAGATTGTCATTCCTGGCCACTAGTAGTCCCTCCATACCAGTTCCAGCATCTGGAATCGGCCGGGGTGTCCTGTAAGTAGATTATCGTGGTATTTTTTCACAATCTTCCTTCGTAATTCCTTGTCGTCCAGGACATAGCATCGGTCTTTAAAAAAGACTGTCCCGTCATTCTCCATTCTCCAGTCTTCTACCACCGACTTGATCGGTGGCATTCCTCCTTCTTTGATGGCCCTTACTATCTCTTTTAGTAGGTCATCACGCATCATACTTTCTGCCAGTACGTTTTTCAATTCAGTGTCGATCATTTGTGTGAAGATCTCATCTTTTAACAGTGTGATGTCATCATTGTCATTGTCAACCTCAGGTATGTGATCTCCCTGTCGCGATAGCACATCAGACTGTATCATCATCTTCCCTGGCACGTGTACTAGTTAAAGGTTGAACTGTGACAGAAAGAGGCTCCATCTAGCCTGTCATCGGTTCAGTTTTCATGTGGTTCTAAAGTACATGAGATTTTTATGATCCGATAGGATCGTAGTTGGGTGTTCGGATCCCTGGAGGTAGTGTCTCCAGGTCTCCAGGGCTTGTATTATTCCCAGTAGCTCTCGATCGTAGATCTCATAATTCTGTTCAGTCACCATCAGGGAGTGGGAAATATAACCACAGGGGTGCCAGTCTCCATTTGTGTCTGTTTGTTTCAGGACAGCCCCCATTGCATACTTAGAAGCATCGCTCTCAATTACAAATGGCTTCTCAGTGTTCAGCATCAGCAACACTGGTGCCTTGGAGAATTTCCGTTTTAGTGTGTCGAATGCACCCTGGCATTCATCTGTCCAGTTGAAGGGTTGATCTTTTCTCATTAGGTTGTTAAGTGGCTTCATGATCTCAGCAAAGTTGCTGATGAACCTTGATAGAAGTTCCCGAAACCCAGGAATGATCTAACCCCCTTGACATTGGTCGGGGATGGCCAATCCCTAATCCTGCTTAGTTTAGTAGGGTCCATGGCCAGTTTGTTTGGCTGCAGGATTAGCCCAAGAAATTCGACCTCCTGTATGTTGAATCTAGACTTTTCGGGTTTTAGGTAGAGGTTGTTCTCTCTTAGCCTCGACAAGACCCTCCTCGTTCTCTCCTTGTGTTCCTTTTTGTCTTTTGAGAAGATTAGGATGTCATCCATGTAGATTACCAGCCATCCCTCATTCAGCATGTCTTGGAAGATGTCATTCATCATCACCTGGAAAGTCGCTGGGGAGTTACAGAGACCAAAGAACATGACCTTGGGCTCGAACAGCCCCTTATTGGTCTTGAACGCTGCCTTCTACTCGTTTGTTCTCAGATTATAATCGATGAACTCATCTAACTTTTTCTGTTCTGCCAGGGTGATGGGATAAACTTTACAGTCCCTTGGGATAAAATCAGGTTTGAGTTCGATTGCGTGGTCCCACGGTCTCGACTCGGGGAATCTTTCTGATGCTGCCTTTTCAAACACGCTTCGGTACTCTTTATATTTATCTGGGAGTAAATCATCGAGCGACTGCATCTCCTTGTTGCCCTCACTCTTGTGGGCGAGCTTCTGTGAGATGGAGGTCTTTGCTCGGATATAAGTTGTGTTCGAGTAAGCAATCCTGCCAGTTAGCCGAGATCGAGTGAGGCGCAAGATCTGTTGGAGTTTCTGGTAGTTCGGTGGTATGTAGTTGTTTTCAATGGTGAGGAGTGACTCCTCGGCCCTGAATATTCCTATCATGGGTTCTCCCTGAACATAAGCAAATAGTGCATCCGTTCCGTTGCGATCCTCCCCTGTGCTGAGTGATGAACCAATGTCTGTGTCATCTAGTACAGGGATCTGTAGATCGATCTCAGGATGGATGTCCATTACCGTGTCCATTGCCAAGTGTGATCCATCGTGATTAGGTTCATCCTCGGTGCAAAGTCCTATTGTAAGATGAACCACCCTGAGCCTACTCTTCACGTGCTCAGCGGCAGTGAGGTGGATTTCCCTGAAGGTCTCCCCAGCACTCCTTATAGGTAGCCTCCCGAGAGTCGGGCTCAATGTTACTCTCGGTTCAAGAGGCCCCTTGTCATCTATAGTGGGACTTTGCTTACCAAACGTAGTGCGTGTCCATTCGATCATGGTTCGGATCCTCCTCATGAGGAACTTCTTGGTCTGCCTGTCAGTGAGGGTTCCCTTTTCCCAGTCAATGATGGGGTTATGTCTCTGGAGCCATGAATACCCCAGGATCATCCTTTCCTTTCCCAGCCCTGTTATCAGCATTCTGATCCTCTCCTCCTTCCCTCCGATCTCTGTGTTGATGTGGACATAGTGTGAGATCGTTCCATTCTTGTTAAGGGTCCCATCGATGTTTTTGGCAAGGATCTTTCTGATGAGTGGGATCTTCTTTAGCCCGAGTTTTTCGACAACTCGGTGGTTGATGAATGTCTCACCTGCTCCTGAGTCGATCAGGGCAGGAACTTCGGCTTTTTTGTCTCCTAGCAAATAGTGAACCGGAATACGCATGGATTGATGGCTCACATTTGCTACTAGTACAGTAGAGATAATGACTCTGGCGGGCTCTGCTGCTGATGCAGGCCGCCACTTTCAAAACCCTCTGCAACCATGAGGTCTAATACTTCCTCCTTCTCTTTCTCCTCCAGCTCGTTGATGAGAGCTCAGATTTTCATGTAGTGGTCGTGAGGTGTTTTCTTCGTCTCGACTTTCCTTTCTTCTTTTACAGGCAGCTCTTTCCCTCCCTTGTGGTCACTAGCCCTGTGTCCTGCTTTGTGACATATAAAGCACTTCCCTTTTTTGATATGTTCAAGTCTCTCTGCATAGGAGAGACGTGTCACATCAATGTCCATGGTGTTCGGGTCTTTGGAGGAGCTTCCTCCTCCTCCTCCTCCTGCCTTACTGTAAGTCCTTTCTTTTATCGCCTTCACCCGTCTCAGGTGCCCCTCCACCCTTGCTGCATGAGTATACCATTCTTCAATGGTGTCTGGTGGATTCTCCATTCCAAATACCTTGTCCAGGACTCGATTGTTGAGTCCATCTATGAAATATTTGATTAGTGTGGCATCTTCTTTAATCTTGGTTCGATAGGCCAGTGTTTTAAACTGGGCGATGTATTCGTCTCCTCCCTTTCCTCCCTGCAAGAGTGCCCAGAGTTGAGTGCGTGCATTCCCTGCATCATCAATGGGTGAGAACGCTGCTCATACTTTCGCAATGAATTCCTGGAATGTATCCCAGGGCTTCGATTCAATATATCTTTCCTCCAAGTAGGCCTGCTTTCAAGGCCCAGCTGTTCCTCCATTCATATAGGAGAGCATGAATAGAAGTTTATAGCGGTCATCAGGAAATGTGGTAGAATTGGCATCAACATATGCTCTGCACTCCAGGAGAAAGAGCATTGTCTTCACCCTGTCTCCAGAGTAGTCAGTCAGTGCCCTCATCTTGATTTCGGCAGGACGAGCAGGGGCGGTGGGTGGTGTGGGAGTGATGGGAGTGGATGGAGCTGCCATGGTTCTTCTTCTTGGGTAGGGTTGGATGGTTCTCGTAAGAATTCTGTAGTTGTCTAGTAGGTGCTGCCTGGACTAAGGTTAGTCGGCAGAGTATTGACTGAGCTTGACCTTTTGTTAGAGTTAAGGTTCCTATAATCAGTCGAAGCTCTTAAGCGTCAACGTCAAAGCAAGATGTCTTTCAAAGGATCACTGAAGCTCGTAAGTGACAGTTGTGAGGATGACTTATCTAGAGTTCGTTAGGAATGTAGAAATGACCAGGTCAAGCTAAGCTTGACTGGTCTTGCATTTGCAGTTTAAATAATACAAGCACAGGATAAATAAGTGGAACAAGTTGTGCAGCAAGAATAATAACATGTGAACATCCACAGACTACTACAATAGCATGGAGTGTGGTGATGTGTAATTAGAGGTGTGCAGTGGCAAGACAATAGGAGTGAAGAACAAAAGTGTGGGACATACTCAAGTAAAGACAATAAGAAGAACAAAAGCATTGGACATACTCAAGTAAAGACAATAAGAACAATAGCGAAGAAAATTGATTTCCCGTCCTCCATGGTATCTCGTAACATACTATGTACAAATGGCTTATGTGATAAAACAGTGAAATAAAGTATAAAAATAGAAAGTGCCATGCGCTACCCACAAGCACATTCATTTGCCCATCTAAACCTGACCGCACTATGCCGCTGCCTCAGCTAATAAGATTTGCAAAGTCATCTCCAGCTTTCGAGCAATAGGATCATCTAACTCATCAATATAACCGCTGCTGCCTGCAACACTTCATGGGAAGTGGGACGAGCTTGCACAGGGCCATCAGAGTCAAGATCATCACCACCATTCTCATTGATGTTCTCACATGCATCTATTGCATCGATGATGCCTGATATATCTCATCTGTTGATTCATCCATGATCTCACATTCACCTTCAGGGTTGAGTAGGCCTCAATGTTCATCCAGTTTGTGGCTTGAAGTGCACCTGTGGACTCCAGATCATAAAGTGTGTCAAGGACCTGCTTTTTAGCATGAGCAAGAGAATCTTTGTAAAGTGCAGCATCGTGAATGAGAGCAGAGATGGGTATTGAGGGTTGTGCAGGGGCAGTGGGTGAAACCTCTGGTAAGATGCCTGCTTTTCTCCAGCAATTTCAGATTGTAGTGACATCAACCTCATGCCATGCTGTATTGGCCAGTCTCATTGCTTGAAGCTGGTTAATATCATAGATCGCTGAGGTAGTGATCTCTTCATCATAATGATTGATGGCACGCTGGACAAAACCTGTGCAGTAATGGGCTTTGAAACATCTGATGATGCCCTAATTATCTGGCTGCACATGTGTTGTAAGGTTAGGCTTGAAATTCTCAATGCGGTAATATGGCTCCCTATCGCCCTGCACACATACTATGGCATTTTTCGTGATTGTGCACACCTCCTAGATGGATTTTGCACACTTTGTGCTCCTTCGTGTGCTTTCATGTGCCTTTGCATGCCTTTGTGTGCCTTTGCACACCTTCATGCACTTTTGTGCACCTTTTATATTTATACTGCGCTTTTGGTTCCCCCATAGCCGCCTGCTGTCGTGCGCCCTAAATGCGCCCTGTTATGCTTCCAACCGCCTCCATGCACCCCCCCCACACTCCTTACCTGCCTTTCACAGTTATTGTGTGCTCTTTTTATGCTTTACCTGCAACTCACATTCTCTGCTGCACACTTATTGCACAATCCCTATCACACACACAACAATTCACCACACCAGTTGCGCTGTGCATCGCGGCTTCCAGCTTACTGGCATATTTACTTGAGGCGCACCACAATTCCAACATGAGCGAACTGTGCATTCTCACATAATTGGGGTGCTTTGCACCTATTTGGCATTGGACTGTGTGCACTTGGACGCTTTCACATAATCCTGGTGCTTTGGCAGTATTTGGCCTCGCACAGGATCTCCTTATAGTTCTTCCACATTTCCAATTGGCATCGCCTTATCTGGTAACTGGCACAGGTCGATCACATCATTATTACTAAGGCGCAGCACGTGACACATAACACTGAAGCAGATTAATTGGGAAGAGTGCACAAGATGTAGAGGGCACCAAAAATAGTGCATTGCATTGGAACAGTTGGGTATTGGGTTATAGCGTGCCAACTTCGTTTACAGCAAGCTAAAATTATGAAAAGTACTACCCTAACTTTCTATTATGTCAAATTATGCTACCCTACTCTAAGGGCAACCTCAAGCCTCACTTAATAATGAGCTAACAGAGGAGAATCTGAAGTTAATATTATACTGCATAATACAGACACTTTAGGCACACCTAACAGAGGGGAATCTGAAAAGAAAACTCTATGGACCCATATGTCGATGCCCAGTATATGTGATAGACCTGAAAATCAAATAGTAGGCTAAAAATAGCAAAAAGGCAGAAATGGGTGGATCAAGCTGTGGAATGATGTCACCTTGATGGGTAAACATCCAGAAGGGGTCCCATCTCTAAAAATAGAACTGTCAACATGTACCAACATGGAAAAACTGAAATATAATAGTAAAATAGGAATAGATCATAGAAAATCATAGAAAAGGCAGAATAAGGTGAAATAAAATATACAAAAATATGGGACAAACACAGAAAATTGCACAGATGCTTATGACTCCTTCCCTTCCCCTTACATTACCCCCCTTCTATGATGCATTGCCCTGATACATTTGAAATCATATCTGGCCAAAGTTGGATGCCTGGATGCGTTGAGGTGCAGAAGAATGTTGCTGGTAGAACTCCTTGATCAACCATGGGGCATTCACATCGGACTCTGTGACCCAAGAATTGTCTTCATACCCATAACCCTTCCAGTGCCCCAGGTATTCGAGTTTACCTCAATGTAAGCAGCTGTCTAGGATGGACTCAACCTCATACTGAGATTCACCTTCAATGACTGTAGGCAGTGGAGGAGGTTGTGCCATGCATCCAGGAAATGGATCTGTGGGAGCAGGCAGCAATTTTATGACATGGAAGATGGGGTGGAGTCTGTACATTGACTGTGGTAGCCATAGGCAGTAGGCATGTGACCTGACATGTCTAGTGATGAGGAACAGTCCAAGAAAATGGTGGGTGAGTTTCTTGGATGGGCGCATGGTAGAAATGTCACTAGAGTTGAGGTAAACATGATCACCAACCTTATATGTGGCTGTGGGTGAGTGACACTGGTTGTAGGAGCATGCCATGTCATCCTTCACCTTAGCCAAAGCTGACTTTGCCTCCTCCAAGGTGTCCTTCATCTGCTCTGTGAACTCGTTCACCATCTCCAAGTGCGAGGAAGCTTGCTGAGGTTCGAAACCCATGCATGGGTATCACCCTGTGTTGAGAAGGAAGGGAGTTTGTTGGGTGGAGAAGTAGAAATGATTGTTGTACCCAAACTTGGCCATGGGGAGGAGATCTTCCCAATTGTCCTGTCACTCATTGACAAAGATGTGGATATACTGCTCCAGTTCTTGGTTGATGCACTCCATCTGTCCATCTGTCTGTGGGTGGTAGGCAGTTGAGGCAAGGAGTTTGATCCCCAGTAGGCAGTACAGCTCTCGGGTGAACTCTGCAACAAACTGTGGCCCTCAATCACAGAGGAATGCACCTGGCAATCCATGAAGCTTCCACACATGGTGCAGATAGAGTCGAGTTGCTCCAAGTGCATTGATAGTTGTATGAGTGTATGAGTGGGGATGAAATGAGCTTGTAAGGGCAACCTCAAAGCCTCACTTAGAAGTGAGCTAACAGAGGGGAATCCAAAGTTAATATTATACTACATAATACAGACACTTTAGGTGCACCTAACAGAGGGGAATTCAAAGAGAAAACTCTAAGGACCCATCTGTCAATGCCCAGTATATGTGATAGAGCTGAAAATCAATAGTAAGCTAAAAATAGCCAAAAGGTGGAAATAGGCAGATCAAGTGGTGGGATGACATCACCTTGATGGGTAAACATCCAGAAGGGGTCCCATCTCTAAGAATAAAACTGTCAACATGTACCAACATGGAAAAAACTGAAATATAATAATAAAATAGAAATATATCATAGAAAATCATAGAAAAGGCAGAATAGGGTGAAATAAAATATAAAGAAATATGAAATGAATGCAGAAAATTGCCCAGATGCCTGGGGTGCCTTTTTTTTTCTTACAGAGCTTGCTTCCCAGCAGAGTTGACTGTGCACATTACTGCATCAAACCCATTGGACTCCAGTAGTTCCACCACAAAGTCCACACTGATGACATCCCAATGATTCTCTGGGATCGGGAGGGGGTATAACTCACCCATGGGATTGCATCATGGATTCTTGGAGCATAAGCAGAGATCACAGGTGCAACAGTACTGACCAATGAGTCAAGACATCTGAGGCCACCAATAATTCCATGATATGAGCTCCAGCATTTTCCAACATCCATGGTGACCAGCAATGAGTGAGTTGTGGTGCTGAGGTATAAGTCATCATCACAGCTGGGGGTCATTAGGAAAGTAGATGCAGTCACAGAAGTATAGCATGTCATCCTTTTCTGCCCACTCTGCTGCATGAAGCAAAGCAGTGGATCCCTTCCTCAGCTCCTTCACTGCCAGAGCCACAGCAACCTTGTGTAAACTGCTATGGTTCACATGGCAAATGTCACTTAGGATACTGTGCTTTCACCCTCCAAGGTAACACCTTCTAGTGCAT
Organism: Tricholoma bakamatsutake; assembly: GCA_029959215.1. Lineage (NCBI taxonomy): Eukaryota > Fungi > Basidiomycota > Agaricomycetes > Agaricales > Tricholomataceae > Tricholoma > Tricholoma bakamatsutake. The sequence goes on from CP114860.1 coordinate 2,133,954, forward strand.
GGACTGTGAACAGATCAGGTTGCAATAACACAATACCTTGATTGTCATTGCTTCCATCCCCATGATCCAGATGATGAGAGAGAGCATCAGTCTTCCCCATGCTGCATCCTGGGCAATGATGCAGGGAGAAATTGAACCTGAAGAGGTAGAGGGACCAGCGGACTTGGTGACAATTAAGTTTCTTGGTGGTCATGAAGTACTCAAGGTTCTTGTGGTCCATCCAGATCTTGACCTTGTGTTGAGCACCCTCCAGGAAATGTCACCACTCCTCCAATGCCTGCATTATTGCCAGCATCTCCTTGTTGTGGATCTCATAATTGTGTTCCACAGCACTGAGACTCTTTGAGTAGAAGGTGATGGGGTGCCACTTCTGGTCCTCAGGAGACTGTTGGGACAGCACTGTGCCCCTCGCAAAGTCTGAACTGTCAGCTTCTAAATGAAAGGGACATGAGTCATCAGCAAAGGTGAGGATTGGAGTGGAAGTGACCATCTATTTGAGCTTCTTAAATGCCTCCTGCTGTGCATTCTCCCACTTCCATCCCTCCTTGCCAGTGAGGTCAAATAATGGGCATGGCATAGGGGGAAAATTTTTTAATAAAGTGCTGATAGAAATTGATGAAGCCCAGGAAAGACTGCACCTCATTCTTGTTTGTGGGCATGGGCCAGGTTGAAACACCAGCAACCTTGATCAGGTCCATCTCCACCTGTCCATCCAAGATAATCAGGCCCAAGTACTTGATTCATGTCTTCTCAAACTCACACTTGTTGTGATGAAGATAGAGTTTGTGCTGCTGAAGTCACTCCAGTACCAGGCACATGATTCAACAATGTTCATTGAGGTCCTGAGTAAAGATGAGGATGTCATTGAGGTAGACACAGACAATGCCTTCCAGTATGAGATCATGAAAGATGTCATTCATCATGGTCTGAAAGGTGGCAGAACTATTAGTGAGATCAAAGAACATGGCAAGCAGTTCAAAAAGACCATGGTTTGTGTGGAAAGCCGCCTTCCACTCATCCCCTTTCTTTATCCATACATTGTTGTAACCCCAATGGATGTTGAGCTTGGTGAAGTAATGTTCCCTGCAGAGTTGGTTGACAAGTTCAAATATGAGGGGTAGCAGATAACGATTCTTGACTGTGATGTTGTTGAGGCAACAATAGTCTTGAGCCAGTCAAAGGGATCCATCCTTCTTCTTGACAAAGAAGAAGGGCAAGGTGATGGGTAATTTTGGAGGGCAGATATGACCTGAAGCCAAGTGTTCAGGAATGAACTTGTTGAGTTGTCATTGTTCTTCAGGGGAGAGGGGATAGACCTTGCAGGAGGAGAGTGTGGCACCCAGTGTGAGCTCAATTGCATGATCCCATGGCTTACAGTTAGGAAGTGAGTTGAAGGATTCCTTGGAAAAGACATCCTCAGAGTCATGCAGGTGAGGAAGCATGGAGTCAGCAAAAAATTTGGGTGCACTGTTCTTGTGGAAGGCCTCCATAAGGCACTGGGAGACATTCGAGGTGGCATGCACCTCATGCAAAAGGTTAATGAAGTGTAGAAAATTTGGTCACCTTCCTCAATCTCTTCCACTTCCTCTTCATCATCATCAGACTCAAGTGCAAGATCTGGGATGTCTTCCAAGTCCACATCAGCCACAGGCATTGGACCAGCACAATATTTTCAAGTGCACTGTAAGAGGACCTTTCACCCTTAACATTCCTGTCTGCCTTCAGTGAAGCAAGTACAGCAATGAGAGGGACAATGACTCATCATGACTTTACCTGTCACCAAATCAACCTCAGGATTGTGGTCATGAAGCCATGGGTAGCCCAAAATTGCCTCCTGCTTCCCCAGTTGGGTCACAGCAAAGAGAGCCCACTCATTATGATCCTTGTACCAGAGGACTAGATTGACAACCTCCTGAGAATCACCCCAGCTTCATTTGGGGAGCTGTCCACATTGTAGACAGGTATGAGTCGAGATAGCGAGTGAGTGTTAAGGCTAAAGCTTTTTATAATATTATTCATTGCATGTTCAGTTCAGATAAAGATCGAAGTCACTCATAAGCAACTTATGAGAGTGACTTAGATCACAAGTAAGAGCATTGAAAAGCTAGGTCAAGCTAGTTGACCTAACCATTGTATTGCTATATTTATACAAATGAGAACAATAGCAGTTACCATACTTGTAAATACAATAGTGCGAGAATGAACAGGTCTGAATACAATAAGATGTGAATAAGTAAACAAGATGCATATGCACATGTACAATAAGGTGAGAGAGAAGGTAGCAAGATTAATAAGGATGCACTGTAAGACAATTAGAAATTATTGAGTGCCAAGTGGCAATGCATGTATGAGTGGAACAATAACATGAGAGAAAAGTGAAGTGTCCCCTTAGCTGTAACAGTGAGTATTGAGTTGTTTTTGTTGAACCAGGTCCAAATTGATGAAAAGGCTCATGGCACCCAAGTCCAGGAGAGCAGAGACACCAAGTACTTGCCCCATATTTGTGGTGTTATGGGAAGAAGTCAGGAGAGTGCACACGCTATGAGGGGGACACATTTTTCTCACTCTATTGTTCTCGTTCATCTATCATTCTTATTGTTCTTATTGTTCTTATTGTTTTCTATGTTCCTATTGTCTCATGAGCTGCATCTCTAATCCTTTGTCATCTCTCCCCCACATTATTGTATTATGCTCACTCATCTTCTCATGCTATTGTGTTATGGGAATGGATGCCAATGTAGTGGAGGAGGGGGGACACAAATTTCTCATGTTATTGTCTTCATTTGTCTATTGCTCTTATTGTTTCATTCACGCTTATTGTTCTATACTCTTATTGCTCTATGCAGAGCTGTGACCATGCATCTCTAATTACTCACCCACTCTCTCATGCTATTGTAGTAGTTTGTGGATGCGCTTGTTCTTTACTCACATTATTGTCTATATGCTCAATAGCTCATTTGGGAACCATCTTGCATTTGTATTATTTAAACCCAATGAAACATCAGGCAAGCTCCAGCTTGTCCTGATCATTCTAACATTCTCAGCGAACTACTGAAGAGTCATCCTCAACTGTTGCTTATGAGCTTCAGCGAATTATAAACAGGAGAACTATTGATCCTAACAAATGGTCAAGCTGTTCAAAAACTCTGCCAACTAATCTAAGTCTAGGCAGCTACCACCGACTAATGACAAACACGACTCTTATGAGAACCAAACACCATGAACAATGGCAGCACTCACCAGCCCCATTGTTCCCAAAACACCCATGGCGCCTGCCTGAACAGTGGAGATAAAGATGAGGGCACCCACCGACTTCTCAGATGACCGATCGAAGACCATGCTCTTCCTCTTAGAGTGCAGAGCATATGTAGATGCCAACCCTCAGGCGTTCAAAGATGATCAATGAAAAAATCCTGTTCATGCTTTTATACATGAATGGGGGAACAGCAGGGCCATGGAAGCAGGCCTACTTGGAGGAGTAATACATCGAGTCAAAGCCCTGGAATACATTCCAGAAATTTGTCGCAAAGGTTCGAGCAGCCTTCTTGCTGATTGATGATGCAGGAAATGCATGAATACAACTCAGAGTGCTCGCACAAGGAGCAAAGGGAGTAGACGAGTATATTGCCCAGTTTAAAATACTGGCATACTGCACCAAGATTAAAGAAGACACCACCCTTATAGAATATTTCATAGATGGACTCAACAACCAAGTCCTTGACAAGGTCTTCGGAATGGAGAACCCACCAGACACAATTGAGGGGTGGTATACCCATGCAGCAAGAGCAGAAGGGCACCTGAGGAGGGCAAAGGCAATTAAAGAGAGAACTTACAGCAAGGGAAGCAGAGGAGCAGGGGGAGGCTCTTCCAAAGACCCGAGCGCAATGGACATTGATGCAACATGCCTCTCCTATATGGAGAGGCTTGAACATATCAAAAAAGGAAAGTGCTTCATCTGTTACAAGGCGGGTCACAGAGCAAGCGATCATAAGGGAGGAAAGGAACCTCCCATGAAAGAGGAAAAGAAGCCAGAAAAAAACCGGAAATAAGGAGGATGCCCAGAGACCACTACCAGAAGATCCAGACCCTCATCAATGAGCTGGAGGAGAAGGAGAAGGAGGAGGTCCTCGACCTAATGGTAGCAGAGGGTTTTTAAAGTGGTGGCCCACATCAGCAGCGGACCCCGCCAGAATAATAGTCTCGAGTATATTGGTAGCACAAGTAAGCCACCAATCTATGTGCATTCCAATTTACTGTGTGTTAGGAGACAAAAAGACCAAACTCCCTGCCCTGATCAACTCTGGGGCAGGAGAAACATTCATTGACTACCGAGTAGTCAAAAAACTTGGACTAAAGAAAATACCACTCGCCAGAAGGATACTCACCAAAAACATTGACGGAACACTCAACAAGAATGGGATGATCACCCACTATGTCTACATTGACATGGAGATTGGGGGAAAAGAAGAGAAAATCAGAATGCTGATAACCGGGCTGGGGAAGGAGAGGGTAATTCTGGGTTTCTCCTGGCTTCAGAGGCACAATCCTGCCATCGACTGGAAAGAAGGGACTCTCACCATCAAGCCAACCGAGAGACTCTTGATCGGAAAAATCCGAACCATGATCAAATGAGTGTGCACTATCTATGGTAAGCAAAGCCCCACTAAAGATGACAAGGGGCCGCTTGAACCGAGAGTAACATTGAGCCCGACTCTCAGGAGGCTACCTATAAGGAGTGCTGAGGAGACCTTTGGGAAAACCCACCTTGCTGCCACCGAGCACATAAAGAGTAAGCTCGGGATGGTTTATCTCACAAAAGGACTTTGCACTGAGGACGAACCAGACCACAATGGACCACACCCAGCAATGGACACAGACCCTGAGAATGACCTGCAGATACTGGTACTAGATGCCGCAGGCATTAACGTATCACTCTGCACTGAGGGAAATCAGAACAGCACAGAGGCACTATTCATCTACATTCAGGGGGAACCCATGATCAGAGTGTTCAAAACTGAGGAATCACCCCTCACAATTGAGTATGACTGCATCCCACCAAATTACCAGAAGCTCAGGCAGATCTCCTGCACCACTCGATCTCAGCTAACAAGCAGGATGACCTATTCGAACACTACCTACATCTGAGTGAAGACCTCTATCTCACAGGAGCTCACTCATGGGAGCAAGAACAAGGAAAAGAAGCAGTCACTTGACAATTTACTCCCCAACAAATACAAGGAGTATCAAAAGGTGTTCGAAAAGGCAGCATCAGAGAGGTTTCCCAAATTGAGACTGTGGGACCACGTGATCGAGCTAAAACCGGACTTCATCCCAAAGGACTGCAAGGTCTACCCCATCACCCCAGCCAAACAAAAGAAGTTGGACGAGTTCATAGATGAGAACCTGAAGAAGGGATACATCATTCCATCCAAATCGCCTATGGCATCCTCATTCTTTTTTGTCACCAAGAAGGACTCTGATGCTGTGACCCTGCCAAGATTATCGGTATCTAAATGAAGGAACCATCAAGAACTCCTACCCTCTTCCATTGATCGGTGATCTACTCGACAAACTAAAAGGGGCTAGATGGTTCACAAAACTGGATATCAGGTGAGGATACCACAATGTCAGAATTAAGAAGGGGGATGAATGGAAGGCCATGTTCAAGATCAACAAGGGGCTATTTGAGCCCAAGGTCAAGTTCTTTGGACTCTGCAACTCCCCAGCCACCTTCCAGGACATGCTAAATGAGGGATGGCTAGTGATCTACATGGATGACATTCTGATCTTCTCGAGAGATCAAAAAGAACACGAGGAAAGGACAAAGAGGGTTCTGGTGAGATTAAAAGAGAACGATTTTTTCCTAAAGCCCAACAAGTCCAAATTCGATGTACAAGAAGTTGAATTCCTTGGATTAATCTTATGGCCAAATCAACTGGCAATGGACCCAACTAAGCTTAGTGGGATAAGGGACTGGCCACCCCCAACCAATGTCAAGGGAGTCCGATCGTTCCTCAGTTTCAGCAACTTCTATTGAAGATTCATTGGTAACTTTGCAGTGATCACAAGGCTGCTAAATAACCTGACAAAGAAGGACCAGCTGTTTAACTGGACAAATGAATGCCAAGTTGCATTTGAAATGCTGAAACAAAAATTCTCTGAAGCACCGGTTCTGCTTATGCTGGACACTGAAAAACTGTTCGTAGTGGAAAGTGACACATCGAAATATGCAACTGGAGCTGTCCTGAAACAGACGGATGCTAATGTGGACTGGCACCCCTGCGGCTACATTTCTCACTCACTTACTCCCACTGAATAGAACTATGAAATCTATGATCGCGAGCTGCTCAGAATAATATGGGCCCTAGAGACCTGGAGGCATTATCTTCAGGGATCTGATCACCCGACTACCATCTTATCCAATTATAAGAACCTGATGTACTTCAGGACAGCACAGAAGCTTAACCAGTGGCAGGCCAGATGGAGTCTGTTCCTATTGCAGTTTAACCTACAACTTATGCACGTGCCCAGGAAAATGATGGTTCAATCTGATGTGCTGTTTCGATGGGAAGATCACATACCAGAAGTTGACAATGATAACAATGACATCACCCTACTTAAGGACAAGATCTTCTCATGAATGATCGACACTGAGTTAAAGGACCTACTAGCAGAAAGAATGATGGGGGATGACTTATCAAAAGAAATAGTAAGGGCCATCAAAGAAGGAGGAATGCCATTAATCAAGTTGGCTGTAGAAGACTTGAGGATGGAAGACGATGGAATGGTCTTCTTCAGGGACCGATGCTACGTCCCCAATGACAGAGAACTATGAAAAAGAATCATGGAAAAATACCATGACAATGTACTTACCACTGGAGTTGGTCCAGAGAGATTACTGGTGGCCCAGAATGACAATCTTCATCAGGAACTACATTGATGGGTGTGCCACCTGTCAACAAATAAAGGTCAACACCCACCCGATGACACCTCTACTACTCCCGATTAAGTCTGAAGCAACACGACCATTCGTATTAGTAACCATGGACTTTATCACTGACCTACCAACCAATGGTGGATTGGACAGCATCATGGTCATGGTAGACCATGGACTTACTAAGGGGGTAATTTTCATCCCTTGTGATAAAACTATCGACACACTGGGGGCAGTGGACCTCTAGCTCCACAACGTATTCAAGAGATTTGGTCTGCCCAATAAGATCATATCTGATCATGACCCCAGATTTGTTTCTAATGCATTCTGGGAGCTGGGAAGGCTGTTGGGATCAAATTGGCCATGAGCACAGCCTATCACCCACAAACCGATGAGGAAACAGAATGGGTCAATCAGGAGTTAGAAATCTATCTCCGGATCTTCTGTGCAAATGAACCTTTGCAATGGAAGAAGCATCTCACTACTGCTGAGTTTACCCACAACCAGAAACATCACTCGGTGATCAAGAACACCCCTTTTTACATAATGATGCAAGCTCACCCAAAAGCCATCCCCACAATGTATGAAAAAATGAATGTACCGGCTAGCAAGCAAAGGATAGCCAAATTAGGAAATGCATTGATAGGTCCACTACATGCTTTAAGGTCTGGAAAACATTTCCACTCACATCGAGACATTATGACACACACTCCAAATCGTTATGAATGCCATGAAATTGACTTCGAACCATTTTCACACTATTTTATACCATTTTGGATGACTTCAAACTATTTCGAATGCTTCCGAACCATTTCACGACACTTTGAATGACTTCAGCCACCGTATAGTTGTCTTAAAACACTTTCGATACACAATGCTCAACTGGAGTGAGCTATTTAATCACATATCGAGCACTACTGGACATGAGGAGAGACCACAACAGAGTTAGAATGCGATAAGTGCATTTTTGTGTTTCATTGAGATATTAAAGCAATAGAACAAGAACTCTTACTATATTGGGACAATGTATGTTTCACTTATTATCATCTTTCATTTTATTTCATGTTTTACAATACCTCCATTTGCTGTGCACATTGCCTCATGTTCTACAATTGTTATTATTTCCTTTTTAGTACTATTCCTTCAGATTGTATATAGACTTGTATTAGTTAGAAGCAATAAATAAACAAGGAACACCACAAGTTACCCTCTTGCTATCATCAGATTTAAGAATCGTTCTCTTTAGTGTTATCTTTGCATCGTATCTCTAAGTTCTGCAAAATATCGCAAACTTCCTTGAAACTATCATATTCACTCTACATTTTATCGCCCATCACCTATCACCATTTGACAAGCACTTCACATTCATTAAATTCGCTCTTCGACATACCTCGAACCTTTTTGAACTTATTCGAACTTATTCGGACTACTTCGCATGACTTCAAACCTCTTTGAATCTTTTTTGAACCTATTTCGCACATCTTCGAACCTCTTTCAAACTTTTTCGAACAACCTCATATGCTCTTACAGATTATTCAAACCATCACTCATTATTTTGTATTGCTAAACACATTGTTTTGGTCTCAGCGGTGATATTTAGTACCAACTCGCACCCTTCCTCTGACTTGTGTTATACCATCTGAAGCCATTTAGTAGGTTTTGTTTGGGTTTCTGGGTTGAGTATCATCAGCATGATGGGAAGCCCTGGCAGCACAGAACTATCTCAACAAGTCATGATCAGGTGAACCAGCCGAAACTTCCACCCATTCATGGTGGGGGAAAGAGTTTGGTTGGACTCTAAAAATCTAAAACTGGGATACCCAACCAGGAAACTCACCCTGAGGCATGAAGGGCCATTCCCTATCACACAGGTGATTTTCTCCCATGCCTACAAGTTGAGGCTTCCTTCACAGTGGAAAATTCACCCGGTCTTCCACACCTTGCTTCTCTCATGTTTTAAGGAGAATGAGATGCATGGACCCAACCTTCTTCCTCCCCCTCCTGAACTGATTAAGGGAAAGCTGGAACACGAGGTAGAAGCAATTATAGCCCACAGAAAAAAGGGCCGAGGGACCCAATTCTTGGTAAAGTGGAAGGGATATGGAACATCTGAAAATACTTGGGAACCTGAGGCTCATTTAAAGAATGCCTCCGAAATGCTACAGCAGTACAAGACTACCCATTACCCACATTCACCATGAGCTGCCCTCTGCACTTTGTCATGAGTGTCACCCCTGACTCTGATCCAGAAGGAACTTTTGACATGATTCTGGAATATGACCATGACTTGAATGACAGCCAGAATGAAGAAAGGCTTTATTTTGCTACTCATGACTGGGCCCTGCTCAGTAGCATGGTCCAAAACTTATTTGAAACATATCAAGCCATCTCTGCCTTAGAGCGGATGTTTTGATGCCTCTCTCAAGAGGCATATCACCTTGACCTACTCCCCCTTATCAGAGACTTGAACGAATGAGCGAGATGTTACAGACCAGGAGAGCGAGTACTGACACCCTATCCAACATTTGTTGCTGAGAGCATCTCTGATGAGGAAGAAAATCACTTCAGCATGGCACCAGAGTTGCCACCACATGCACCAACTCCTGAGCTGAGACCCCCAACACCCTCATATTCACCTGCACCAAGATGGATGCAAAACTCAGTGTGCTTTATGTGCACACAGATTGGCCACTTCTTGTCTCACTGTCCACATTACCAGTGCCCCCACTGCCATGTCTGGCGGCCGAGGCACTCTGCACTATTGTGCCCACAAAACTGATCACGTGATGATCCACTGCATCACAGAACCACTTGAACCGCTGATGATACTCAACCCAGAAACCCAAACAAAACCTACTAAATGGCTTCGGATGGTATAACACAGGCCAGAGGAAGAATGTGAGGTGGTACTAAATATCACCGCTGAGACCAGAACGTAGTGTTTAGTGAGTTTAGTGATGCGAAATGGTAAGGGCTGTGGCAAATAGTCTGTATAGGCATACGAAGGTGTTCAAAATAGTTCGAAAAAGGTTTGAAGATGTGCGAAATAGGTTTGAAAAAGGTTCGAAGAGGTTCAAAGTCATGCGAAGTAGTCCAAAGAAGTTCAAATAAGTTCAAAAAGGTTCAAGGTATATCGAAGGGCGAGTTTAACGAATGTGAAGTGTTTGTCGAATGGCGATAGGCGATGGGCGATAAAATGGAGAGTGAATATGATAGTTTAGAAGAAGTTCGCGATATTTCGCAGAACTTAGAGATATGATGCAAAGATAAGACTAAAGAGAATGATTCTTAAATCTGACGATAGCGAGAGGGTAACTTGTGCTGTTCCCCATTATTCTGTTTTTGTTATTCTAACTAATACAAGTCTATATACATTTTGAAAAGATAGTGCCAAAAAGGGGAATACAATAAAGGGCAATATGTGCAACAATAAAGGACTTTGTAAATTGTAAAAACAAATGAGAAATGACAATAATTGAAATGTACTTTGTCCCAGCATAGTAAGAGTTCTTGTCCTATTGATTTAATATATCATGAAACATAAAAACTGCACTTATTGCATTCTAACTCTCTTGTAATCTCTCCTCGTGTCTGGTAGTGCTCAATATGCGACTAAATAGCTTACTCTGGTTAAGCATCATGTATCGAAAGTGTTTGAGGACAGCTATATGGCTGCCAAAGTCATTCGAAGTATTGCGAAGTCATTCGAAATGTCGCGAAATGGTTTGAAAGCATTCGAAATAGTTCGAAGTCGTCTGAAATAGTGCGAAATAAGTCGAAAATAGTTTGAAGTCGATTTTGTAATGTTCATAGTGGTTTGGAAGGTCTGTCGTAGTGTGTCAATATGATTGGAAACTTTTCTCAGACCTTAGAGCACGCAGTGGACCTATCACCGCTACCACCATGCAGCTCACAATTACCATTGCCCTCAGCACCATATTTGGTGCCGCAATTTTAACTATGTTCATTGCCTGGCTCATTATGATATTTAAAACTGTCACCACCCACTCCCAAACCCATACACCCATGTTTGCTACTGGCACTTCCATCCGATTTGCTAGTGGCCAGCCAGAAGAGATCAAGCTCCTGTCGGTGGTTTACTCACATGGCTCGTTCTCCTCCATGACTATCAACACGTTCACCACTGTCACTGATGAAGAATGGGCATCGACATTCGATCCAATGAGGATGATTCAGCCATGATTTTGGATGGCACTCGAAATCTTGGGAGGGATCTGATGTTATGGGAATGGATGCCGATGTAGCGGAGGAGGGGGGACACAAATTTCTCACATTATTGTCTTTGTTCATCTATTGTTCTTATTGTTTCATTTGCACTTATTGTTCTATACTCTTATTGTTCTATGCAGAGCTGTGACCACGCATCTCTAATTACTTACCCACTCTCTCATGCTATTGTAGTAGTTCGTGGATGTGCTCATTCTTTACTCATGTTATTGTCTATATGCTCAATAGCTCATTTGGGAACCATCTTGTGTTTGTATTATTTAAACCCAATGAAACATCAGGCAAGCTCCAGCTTGTCCTGATCATTCTAACGTTCTCAACGAACTACTGAAGAGTCATCCTCAACTGTTGCTTAGGAGCTTCAGCAAATTCTAAACAGGAGAACTATTGATCCTAACATATTGTGTTATACTCATCTTTACACATATCTACTATTTTGCAACTGTACTATTTAAACTGCAATGGTAGCACCAGGCAAGCTCAGCTTAATCTGGTCATTCCTACGCTCTCAATGTACTGATAAGTCATCCTCAACTGTTGCTTATGAGCAACAGTGAACTCTGATCTAATAACGACTTAGGAGAGCTATTGATCTTAACAAAAAGTCAAGCTGTTCTAACCCTGCTGACTATTCTGAGTCTAGGCAGAACTATTCTTTCGACAAGACAAATGATTGTCACAAGATTCTATTTACTAGAAAACAATGGCAGCACCATCCATGCCCATTGTACCTGTGCCACCCACAGCACCCAGTGATAGGTCCACTGCATGCTCTAAGGTCTGGAGAAGCTTTCCAATCATATTGACACACTATGACACATGCTCCGAACCTCTACAAATGCAACAAAATCGATTTAAAACACCTTTCAAACTGTTTCAAACTTTTTGAAGAACTTCACATGACTTCAAATCCTTTTGAACCTATTTCAAACCATTTCATGACACTTCAAATGACTTCACACTACTTCAAACAACATTGGCTGCCACATAACTGTTTTGAAACACTTTCGATACATGCTGCACATCCAGAATAAACCATTTTGTTGCATATCAAGTGCCACTGGACATGAAGAGAGACTACAAGAGACTTAGAATGCAATAAGTGTGGTTTTTATATTTCAATGATATATTGAAGCAATAGAACAAGAACTTTTACTATACTGGGACAACATACATTTCATTTATTTATCATTTCTCATTTGTTTTATGAATTACAAAGTCCTCATTGTTGTATATATTGCCTCATGTTTTCCACATGTTCTTGTTTCCTTTTTCTTCAATTTGTATATATATAGACTTGTATTAGTTACTTAGAACAATAGCAAAGCAATGGGGAACAGAGAAGAAGTTACCCTCTCCACTACCATTAGATTCAAGAGCTGTTCTCTTGAGTCTTAGCTCACATCGTATCTCTAAAGTTCTGCAAAATATAGTGAACTTCTTCGAACTTTCATATTCACTCTCAACTTGTCACCTATCATCTATTGCCACTCGAAAACCACTTCTTACTTGCTATATTCATTCTCGACATATCTTGCCACCAGTTGGACATCTTCAAACCCATTCAAACCTACTTTGAACTACTTTGCACATCTTCAAACCTATTTTGAACTACTTTGAACATCTTCATATGCCTTTAAAGACTATTTGCCACATCCCTTACCATTCCACATCACTAAACACAATGTTTTGGTATCAGCAGTAATATTTAGTACCAACTCGCACCCTTCCTCTAGCCTGAGTCATACTTCCTAAGCCTTTTAACAGCTTTTGTTAGGTTTCTAGGTTGAGTATCATCATTGGGCGACCCACAGAGATCAAAATGCAGTCCCCAACCAACTTCGCAGGAGACTGCTTGAAGACCATGCTCTTCCTCTTAGAGTGTGGAGCATATATCAATGCCAACAAACAGGCCTTTCCAGATGATGATAGGTCCATCATGTGCTTTAAGATCTGGAGAAGGTTTCGAATTATATTGACACACTATGACAGATGCTCTGAACCACTACAAATGCCATGAAATTGACTTCGAACACTTTTCAAACATTTTCAAACTATTTCGCACTACTTTGAATGACTTTGCAACATTTTAAATGCTTTCAAATGACTTTGCAGCACTTCAAATGACATCAGCTGCCACATAACTGTTTTGAAACCCTTTTGATACATGCTGCACATTTGGAATGAGTTATTCCATTGCATATCAAGCACTACCAGACACAAGGAGAGACGACAAGAGACTTAGGACATGATAATAGTGTTTAGATATTTCAATGATATATTGAAGCAAAAGATAAATACTTTTACTATATGGGAACACTGTATGTTTCAATTATTTATTATTTTACATTTGTTTCATGATTTACAAAGTTCTCATTGTCGTATATATTGCCTCGTGTACTACACATGTTATTATTTCCATTTTAGTACTATCTCTTCAATTTGTATATAGACTTGTATTAGTTACTTAGAATGGGAGAGAAGCAATGTGGAACAGAGAGTAAGTTATCCTCTCCATGATTTAAGAGCAGTTCTCTTGAGTCTTAGCTTGCATTGTATCTCTAAGCTCTGCCAAATATCATGAATTTCTTTGAACTTTCATATTTGCTCTCTACTTGTCGCCTATTGCCTATCGCCACTCGAAAACACCTCTTATTCACTATATTTGTTTTTTGACACATCTTGCCACCAGTCTGACATCTCCAAACTTCTTCAAAATTACTTCGAACCTCTTTGAACCTCTCTGAACCTTCTTTGAACTATTTCACATGTATTTGAACCTATTTCAAACCTCATTCGAACAACTTTGTATGCTCTCACAGACTATTTGCACCATCCCTTATCATTTCGCCTTACTAAAAACAATGTTTGGATATTAGCGGTGATATTTAGTACCAACTCACACCCTTCCTCTAGCCTGTGTTATACTTCTTAAGCCTTTAACAGGTTTTTGTTAGGTTTCCAGGTCAAGTATCACCAGCACGTGAACCCAACTCAGAGTGCTCTCACAAGGAGCAAAAGGAGTTGATGAATACATAGCCCAGTTTAAGACACTGGCCTATCGAATGAAGATAAAAGAAGATGCAGCCCTCATTGAGTATTTCATAAACAGACTCAACAATCAGGTCCTCGACAAGGTCTTCAGCATGTAAAACCCGCCCAACATGATTGAGGGGTGGTACACCCATGTGGCCAAAGTGGAAGGACACCTGAGAAAGGCAAAGGCAATAAAGGAAAGGACTTATAGTAAGGCAGGAGGAGGAGGAACTGGAAGTTCTTCAAAAGATGCTAATGCAATGGACATCGATGCGACCTGTCTCTCCTATGCAGAGAGACTTGAACATATCAAGAAAGGAAAGTGCTTCATCTGTCATAAAGCAGGGCACAGAGCGAACAATCACAAGGGAGGAAAAGAGCCTCCCGCAAAAGAAGAAACAAAGAAACTGGAGGAGAAGAAGCCGGAAATAAAAAGGACACCCAGAGACCATTATCAGAGGATCTGAACTCTGATCAATGAGCTGGAGAAAGAAAAGGAAGAGGTCCTCAACCTAATGGTAGCAGAGGGTTTTTAAAGTGGTGGCCCACATCAGCAGTGGACCCCACCAGACTCATAGTCTCAAGTGTATTAATAGCAGAAGTGAGCAATCAATCCATGCGAATTTCTGTTCACTGCATATTAGGAGATAAAAAAACTGAACTACCTGCCCTAATCGACTCTGGGGCAGGAGGAACATTCATCGACCACCAAGTAGTCAAAAAGCTCAGGCTAAAGAAAACACCACTCCTGAAATGGATCCTTTCCAAAAATGTTGATGGGACCCTAAATAAAAATGGAACAATCATGCATGTTGTCAATGCAAATGTAGAGATCGGAGGAGAAGCAGAAAGGATCAGGTTTTTGATAACCAGCTTGTGGAAAGAAAGAATAATTTTAGGCTTTTTTTGGCTTCAAAGACAAAACCCCACGATCGACTGGAAGAAGGGGACTCTCTCCATCAAACTGACAGAGAGGCTTCTAATCGGGAAGATCTGAACTATGATTGAATGAACCTGGCATGGCAAAATTGACAGTAAGCAAAGTCCCACTATAGATGACAAGGGGCCATTCATACCGAGAGTAACATTGAGCACGACTCTCAGGAGGTTACCTATAAGGAGTGCTGGGGAGACCTTCAGGGGAACCCACCTTGCCACCGCTGAGCACGTTGATGATACTCAATCTGGAAACCTAACAAAAACCTATTAGAAGGCTTAGGAAGCATAATGCAGGCTACAGGAAGGGTGCGAGTTGGTACTAAATATCACCACTGATACCAAAACATTGTAGTGAGTGACATGAAATGATGAAGTGTGTTGTGAATAGTCTTTAGAGGCATACAAAGAAGTTCAAAATAGTTCAAAAGATGTTCAAAGGTATGCAAAATAGTTTGAAGAAGTTTTGAGGAATGTTGAAGTGGTTTGAAGTGGTTTGAGGTATATCGAGAAGTGAGTATAGCGAATGTGAAGTGTTTCTTGAATGGCAATAGGCAATGAGTCGAGAGACTAATATGAAAGTTTGAAGACGTTCATGATATTTTGCAGAACTTAGAGATACAATGCAAAGATAAGACTCAAGAAAACAGCTCTTAAGTCAGACGATAAGTGAGAGGGTAATTTCTTCTCTGTTCCCCTGTTGCTTGGCTATTGTTCTAAGTAACTAATACAAGTCTATATACAATTTGAAGAAATATTACTAAAAAGGAAACAAGAACATGTGGAAAACACGAGGCAATCTGCATAGCAATAAAGGTATTGTAAAACATAAAACAAATGAGAAGTGATAATAAATGAAACATACATTGCCCCATTATAGCAAAAGCCCTTGTTCTATTGCTTTAATATGTATATCATTGAAATGTAAAACCGCACTTATTGTATTCTAAATCTTTTGTCTTCTCTTTTCATGTCCAGTGATGCTCAATATGCGACAAAATGGCTTATTCCGAATGTGCAGCATGTATCAAAAGGGTTTCAAGACAGTTATGTGGCAGCCAACTTTGTCTGAAGTGCTGCAAAGTCATTTGAAAGCATTCAAAATGTCTCGAAGTCATTCAAAATTGTTCAAAGTCATTCGAAGTAGTGTGAAATGGTTCAAAAATGTTCCAAAAGGGTTCATGGTCGATTTCATGGCATTTGTAGCGGTTCAGAGCATGTGTCGTAGTGTGTCAATATGATTGGAAAGCCTCTCCATACCTTAGAGCGCACAGTGGACCTATCAACATGAAGAGTAGGCTCAGGATGGTTCATCTCACGAAAGGGCTTTGCACTGAAGGAGAACAAGACAACTATGGATCGTACTCAGTAATGGACACCAACCCTGATGATGACCTGCAGATGCTGGTATTAGATGCTGTGGGCATCAAGGTATCACTCTGCACTGAGGGAAGTCAGGATGGCATAGAGGCTCTATTTGCATATATTTGGGGGGAACCCATGATCGGGGTATTCAGGACCAAAGAATCACCCCTTACTATCAAATACGATTATGTTCCACTGAATTACCAAAAACTCAGGCAGATCTCTCGCATCACCCAATCCTGACTAACTGGCAGAATTGCATACTTAAACATCATGTACATCCAAGCAAAAACTTCCATCTCACAGAAACTCACCCATAGGAGTGAGAACAAGGAGAAAGAGCAATCGCTGGATGATCTACTCCCTGACAAATATAAGGAGTATCAGAAAGTGTTTGAAAACCAGCATCGGAAAGGTGTCCCAAATCGAGACCATGGGATCATGCAATCGAGCTAAAGCCAGATTTCATCCCAAAAGACTGCAAGGTCTACCCCATTACCCCAGCCAAGCAAAAGAAATTAGATGAGTTCATAGACGAAAACCTGAAAAAGGGATACATCACTTCATCTAAGTCACCAATGGCATCACCATTCTTTTTCATTGCAAAGAAGGACTCTGATGCCCTATGACCCTGCCAAGACTATCAATATCTAAATGAAGGAACCATTAAGAACTCCTATCCTCTTCCTTTCATTGGAGATCTGCTCGACAAACTAAAAGGGGCTAAATGGTTCACAAAGTTAGACATCAGGTGGGGGTATCACAATGTCTGGATTAAGAAGGGAGACAAGTGGAAGGCCACCTTCAAAACTAACAAAGGACTGTTCGAGCCCAGAGTGATGTTTTTCAGCCTCTGCAACTCCCCAGCTACCTTCCAAGCAATAATAAACGATATCTTTTGGGACATGCTAAATGAAGGATGGCTGGTTATCTATATGGACAACATCCTAATCTTCTCAAAAGACCAAAAAGAACACGAAGAAAGGATGAAAAGGGTTCTAGCTAGGTTGAGAGAAAATGATTTCTTTCTTAAACCCAAAAAGTCTAAGTTTGACATACAGGAGGTGGAATTTCTTGGGTTGATTTTGTGGCTGGATCAATTGGCAATGGACCCAACTAAGCTTAGCGGGATAAAGGACTGGCCATCCCCAACCAACATCAAAGGAGTCCAATCATTCCTTGGTTTTGGTAACTTCTACCAAAGATTCATTGGCAATTTTGCTGTGATCACAAAACTGCTAAACAACCTAACAAAGAAGGACCAACCTTTTAACTGGACAAATTAATGCCAAAATGCATTCAAAACCCTAAAACAGAAATTTTCTGAAGCACTGGTACTACTCATGCCAGACGCAGAAAAACCATTCACGGTGGAAAGTGATGCATCGAAATATGCTACCAGGGCAGTTCTCAAGCAAACAGACACTAACGGGGACTGGCACCCATGTGGCTACATTTCCCACTCTCTCACACCGATGGAGAGAAACTTTGAGATTTATGATTGGGAGCTGCTTGGAATAATACGAGCCTTAGAAACCTGGAGGCACTATCTCCAGGAATCCAAACACCTGACCACTATCTTATCTGATCACAAAAACCTGATGTACTTCAGGATGGCACAGAAACTGAACTGGTGGCAGGCCAGGTGGAGCCTGTTTCTGTCACAGTTTAACCTCCAACTCATACACATGCCTGGAAAAATGATGGTGCAATCCGATAATAATACTTGACCTGGAAACCTAACAAAAACCTGTTAAAAGCCTTAGGAAGTATAACTCAGGCTAGAGGAAGGGTGCGAGTTGGTACTAAATATCACTGCTAATACCAAAACATTGTGTTTAGTGACACAAAATGGTAAGGAATGTGGCAAATAGTCTTTAAAGGTGTACGAAGATGTTCGAAAGAGTTTGAAATAGGTTTGAAAACATGCAAAATTGTTCGAAGTAGGTTTGAATGGGTTCAAAGTTGTTTGAAGTGAGTTCGAGGAGGTTCGAAGATGTCTGACTGGTGGCAAGATATGTCGAGAACAAATATAGCAAATAAGAAGTAGTTTTTGAGTGGCAATAGGTGATAGCCAACAAGTTGAGAGTGAATATGAAAGTTTGAAGAAGTTCATGATATTTCACAGAACTTTAGAGATACGATGCGAGCTAAGACTCAAGAGAATGGCTCTTAAATCTGATGGTAGTGGAGAGGGTAACTTCTTCTCTGTTTTTCTAAGTAACTAGTACAAGTCTATATACATTTTTGAAGAGATAGTACTAAAAAGGGAAATAAAACATGTGTAAAACATGAGGCAATATACCCAACAATGAGGACTTTGTAGATGATAAAACAAATGAGAAATGATAAATAAATGAAACATACAGTGTCCCCATATAGTAAAAGTATTTATCTTTTGCTTCAATATATCATTGAAGCCTCTAAGCGCTATCATCGCATCCTAAATCCTTTGTTGTCTCTCCTCGTGTCTGGTAGTGCTTGATATGCAATGGAATAACTCATTCCAGTTGTGCAGTGTGTATCAAAAGGGTTTTAGGATAGGTATATGGCAGCTGACATCATTCGAAGTATTGCAAAGTTCTTTGAAAACATTCAAAATGTCATGAAGTCATTCGAAGTAGTGCAAAATAGTTCAAAAATGTTCGAAAAGTGTTCAAAGTCAATTTTGTGGCATTCATAGTAGTTTAGAGCATCTGTCGTATTGTGTCAATATGATTTGAAACCTTCTCCAGACCTTAAAGCATGTGATGGACCTATCATCATCTGGAAAGGCCTGTTCATTGGCATCAGTGTATGCTCCACACTCTAAGAGGAAGAGCATGGTCTTTAAGCAGTATCCTGTGAAGTCAGTTGGGGACTGCATTTTGATCTCTGTGGGTTGCCCAGTGGTGATACTCAACCTGGAAACCTAACAAAACCTGTTAAAAGTCTTAGGAAGTATGATTCAGGCTAGAGGAAGGGTGCAAGTTGGTACTAAATATCACTGCTGATACCAAAACGTTGTGTTTAGTGACACAGCAATTTCACTCATAAATCATGGTATCCTAGCTGTTAGACCTTCCTCAAGCACCCCACTCACCCAAATGGTGCACAATACATATGTATGTTTTAGAATATTTACACAAGATGTCAGTAGTACTAGATTAGTATATAGCCTAGAAATTATATGTGTTGTTTCCAAAATTATAAAGACACTTAGGGTGTAGCACAGGTACAGGTTAACCTGTGGTATTTTGCCTGCAGGTAGCACAGGTGCAGGTATGGGTTGGTATATCTGTACCTGTAGCAACACCACACCTGTACTCATGGTGTTGCAGGTTGTGACAGGTTTGAGTTGTAATGCATCTCATATCATGTTCAATTCTTCTAAGCTCTTTGGCTATGAGTTGACAGCATTTTTATCAACTTTTATGAGAATCCATTTGTTGTTATACTCTGTGAAAAACATGTATCTGACTGGTGCTGTAGTATTTTATGACATACAATGATCTAATTAAGTAAAGTGGATGTTATTTTGCATGGTTATCTGGAGTGTTCATTCTTAAAGTTCCTTTTGTGCCAAAAATTACTATGCCTACATTAAATACAGTGAATTACAAGTTTCTTTGCATTCTTTATGATGGATAAGTCTGACAGGTGATTGGTGAAAGAATTGAACACTATATCATAATTTATATGTGGATTCAAGTGTTGAAGCAGTATAAGAGAGTTAAATAATTTTCTACTATAGCTGTTTCTCATCTTTGTCTTAGCTACACATAGTTTATTCAAGTGCCACTGTAGTTTTTAAACACCATACAAAACCTGTGCTTATAACCTGTACCTGCAGGTATGGTGTTTGTACAGGTATGGTGTCACAGGTGACAGGTGTGGTATTGCCAGTGAAACCCATGGTGTCACCTGTGCTACACCCTAAAGACACTATTCCTTGTCCATGTCCCAGTCATCATCAAGAAGATCAACATCATTATCCAAGATCAGCTTAACAACTGGCATATCTGCACCTGAGGATTCTCCAGACAACTCCCTTGGCTTGTACCACTTTACAATTGCATTATTGATGTGCCTTGGAGTCTGGGTCAGGGTTGCAGATGGAGAGGGAAGAATATGTGTGATTAGAGATCTGCATGGGTTTAGCAACCCATGCAGGTTCACAGGTACAGGTACCACAGGCATGAGTATGGGTCAGCAGATTGATACCCACCACTAAGAGGGCTCAGGCCATTACTAGTATAAACTATTCAACAATACTATTTGAATTTTAAATATGCAATATGCTTAAATATGGGGATTGCCCCACTGTTAGGGCGACACCCACTAATCTGCTAGCTGGACCATGCAGGCTCTTCTACAGAAAGGCAGCAGGGCGCACACGTGTGATGGGGGTTTTGATGGCATTTGATGCAAGGGGTTATTTTTAGATGAGTTGGCTGAAATAGGCTTTTCACACCACAATTGTGGATGGAATACCTAAGAGAACTCAACTGAGGTCCCAGGTATATATTTTAAGTTTATATACTATGTTACACATATTGTAATATGTTGTTACTGATGCACACGTACATGCACATACATATTGATGTGTGTAAATATAAAATTTCCATGCTGACAAATATAGCATTTGTAGGCATTTGATAGCATATTTTGATGTAATAAAATAAAATAAAATAAAATAAAAATAAAATATTATTATGTAATGGGAATATTAGGAGACTGTTCCCTAACATTACCCCCCTTTTATGCCTCGACTTCCAGGCAAGAAAATATTGTATCTGTCCCCTCTGTGAAATTCTGGTAATGCTGGAAATTCATCCCCTCATACACCATTCTAGCAATGTGACACAGAGCATTTGGATTAAGTTTAAAGAATTGGGTGATTGCATTATGTGCTCACTTACAATTCTCTTTGGGTTCCCATGAGTTATTTTTGTCAGTGTAATTCTTCTACTTGATTAAGAACTCCAATTTATTTTGTTGAAGACGTGAGTCTAAAACCTCTTCCACTACATATTCTGGAGCACCTTTTACCATTATTGGAGGTTGTGGAGTAGTTTGTTGACCAGGAATAGTGGGTGGGCAGTAAAGAGGAAATGTTAATTTCAGGATCAATCTTGAATAATTGAGGTAATCTTAACACTACCGCATTGGGCAAAATTATTTTAGAAATTGCATATGGGCCAACTTGCTTTTCCATAAGCTTTTTTGAAGGTCATGGAATATTTAGATCTTTGGTACTTAGCCATACCAAGTCACCAACTTTGTACTCTGGAGCAACAGCTCAAGTACGATCCACATGTCACATCATATCATCATGTGTTTTCATCAATCCTGCCTCTGCTTTCTCCTGCACCTTTCACATTTTGGATACAAAGTCCTCCACTGACTATACCTTGACTTCCCTTTGAGGTTCTATTCCCATTCTGGAATGATACCCATCATTAGCAAAGAAGGGTAACATGCAAGTAGCTGAATAGAATTTATTATTGTGAGAAAATTTGGCAATTGCCAACCAGGCCAGTCAGTTTGTCAGTGATTGACAAACATGTGTAGGTACTGCTCCAACTCCTGATTCATTCTCTTTATCTGCCCATCAGTTTGTGGATGATATGCCATAGATAACTTGGTTTGAATTCCCAATATGTTATTTAACTCTGGCATAAATGCAGAAGCAAATTGTGATCTGTGATTGGAGATAACTGTATCAGGCAATCCATGTAACCACCATACCTGATTTACATAGAGGCATGCCAAGCCCAACGATGAGGTTTCTGCAGTAGTAGGAATGATATGGACTTCCTTTGTGAAGTGGTCATATACTACAAATATTGCATCATATCCTTGAGCTTCAGGTAATCCTGTGATAAAGTCCACAGATATATCTTGCCATGGTGCTTTAGGTATAGGGTTCGGCATTAATTTTCCTGCAGGCTTTTCTGGAAATTTCTTTCCCCTCATGCACATATCACATCCATTCACATACCCCAACACATACTTTGAAATTCTGGGCCACCAATAATTTCTCATCACCAACTCCAATGTCTTCCCCCTTCCTGGATGTCCAGCAGCTGGCATATTATGATGTAACCATATGATCTCCCTTTGTAAATTTTGATCCTTCAGTACATATACCTTTCCTCTGAACAACACTAACCCTTGTTCTTCAACCCATTCATCTCCTTTAATATTACCTTTCTTCTCTCCCCTCAAAGCTTTCACAGCTTCCACTACTTCATCATCCATCTCTGAACATTGTCTAATTTTAGACAACATTTCCATCTCTGAGCTATCCACCAATAGATGCCCTTGACACATAGCGCAAATGCAAAAGTATTCAGGTTTGAGTAGGGTAATATTTTTATTGTCCTCCTCCACCCCCCTTTTATGATCTGTACATCTGGATAATGCATCTGCTTTCCTCATCAAGCTTCCCACTTTGTGGACTAAGTGAAAATTAAAATGCAATAGGAATAATGCCCAATGTGTTGATAGGTCCATTATATGCTATAAGCTCTAAAGAAGCTTTCCACTCGTATCGACACATTACGACATGCACTCTGAAATCACTATGAATGCCACAAAATTGACGTCGAATAATTTTTGCACTATTTCGCACTATTTCGGACGACTTTGAACTATTTCAAATGCTTTCGAATTATTTTGTGACACTTCGAGTGACTTCGCAGTATTTCGAATGACTTCGGCCACCATATAGCTGTCATGAAACACTTTCAATACACACTGCACAACTGGAACAGGTTATTCCATCGCATATCAAGCACTACCGGACACGAGGAGAAACTACAAAAGAATTAGGATGCGATAATAGCATTTTTTATGTTTCGATAATATATTGCAGCAAAAGATAAGTACTTTTACCATATGGGGACACATATGTTTCAATTATTTATCATTTCTCATTTATTTTTGATCTACAAAGTCTTCATTGTATGATATATTGCCTCATGTTTTACACATGTTTTACTTCCCTTTTCAGTACTATCTCTTCAAAAACTGTATATAAACTTGTACTAGTTACTTGGAAAAACAGAGAACCAGTTACCCTCTCCACTATAGTCGGATTTAAGAGCAGTTCTCTTGAGTCTTACCTCGCATCGTATCTCTGAAGTTCTGCGAAATATCGCGAACTTCCTCGAACTTTCATATTCATTCTCAACTCGTCATTGCCTATCATCACTAAAAACCCAGCTCATAACTGCTATAAACATTTGTCAAAAACATAGTTCGACACCAGTCAAACACCTTCGAATTCTCTTGAACTCACTTGAACAACCTCGAACCCATTCAAATCTATTTCGAACTACTTTGCACGTCTTTGGACCAATTTTGAACAAACTTCGAACATCTTCATACACTTTAAAAAGGCTATTCGTCACATCCTTACCATTTCACATCACTAACACAATGTTTTGGTATTAGCAGTGATATTTAGTACTGACTCGCACCCTTCCTCTAGCCTGAGTTATACTACATAAGGCTTTTAACAGGTTTTTGCTAGGTTTCCAGGTCGAGTATCATCAGTGTTTGTCGATGGTTAAGCTTTTTAGCAGATATAAAGTACTGCAGATTTTAATGATCCATCCAGAGTTCGATCTGATGCATACATCCCTCCAAATAATGTCTCCATGCTTGCAATGCTCATATTATTCCCAACATCTCTTTCTCATGCACATCATAATTCCTCTCCACATCATTCTACCCTCAAGACAAATATGCACAAGAATGCCATTTGTCATCTTCACATAACATTGATAATACTGCTCCAGTAGCAAAGTCAGATGCATCTGATTCCACTCGTAAGGGATGCATGAAATCTACTGGGGCTAATATTGGCTCTTCTACAAACTTCCTCTTCAACTCCTCAAATGCTGTCTGCTGTTGTTCTCCCCATCTCCACACTACTCCCTTTTGTGTAAGGTTGTGTAAGGGTGCAGCAATCTTGGAAAAATTATGAACAAAGCAATGATAATAGTTTGCAAGTCCCAAGAAAGCCTGAACTTTCTTGATACGGGTGGGCACAGGCCAATCAACAATTGCCTGTACCTTGATAGGATCCATCTTGATTTCATCAGGACCAATCATTAATCCCAGGAACTCGATCTCGCTTGCCCCAAACACACACTTCTCCAGTTTAATAAATAAATCATTCTCTGCCAATCTTCTCAACACCTCCTGCACTATCACCTCATGATTTTCTTTATCCTCTGTGAATATCAAAATGTCATCAATGAATATTATTACCATGCCTTTGTCTATTATGTCCTTGAAAATATTGTTCATCATATTTTGGAAAGTTGGGGGACCATTGGTCATCCCAAAAAACATGACAAACGGCTCAAAGGATCCTTGATGTGTGGCAAATGTAGCCTTCCACTCATCTCCTTTCTTTATTTGTACATTGTTGTACCCCCAGTGTAAATCCAATTTTGTAAAGACCTTGGCCTTTACCACCTTGTCAGTTATATCTGAGATCAACGGCAAAGGGTATGCATTCTTCACTGTCCACTCATTCAGATACCTATAATCTGTACACATCCTGTTCCTCTGATCCTTCTTCGGTACAAAGGATATTGGTGATGTCTGCAGTGATTTCGAAGGTCATATGTATCCCTCGCGCAATTGTTCATTAAGGAATGCATCCACTTCTTCTCGTTCCTTCAGAGATAATGGGTAGACTTTTGACTTCTTCAGCACAAATCCCAGCTTCATCTCAATTGCATGATCTCATGGCTTTTGCACTGGCATCTGCTCCGATTCCTTCTGAAAAACTGACAAATATTTATGGTAGGCTTTTGACACCCACTCCTCCGCTGGCTTCTCCACTTTCACAGCATTTTTATCCTATGACTGTTCTCTACGAATTTCCCTAAAGGTTTGCTTCTGTTCTTCCTTACTGGTCATGATTGGAACTTCCCCATTTGGCATATCCTCATCTTCCACTTCCTCCATCATAACAGAATACTTCCTTTTCTGCCTACAATTCCTAGCAATATGCCCTAATTACCCACAATTAAAACATTTAAGTGGGGCTCATCTCCCTACTTGATTAACATCCATCGCATCTGCTGATGCTGCTGACTCCTTAATGATAGGTGTCACTGCCATGGCTGGTGGCTGTGCCCTCAGAGCTTGTATCTGAGGCATCCTTTCTTTCTCAGACTTTTCTTCTGATGACTTTCCAAATCTGGCATTTCTGTACATCAATTTTGACTCTGCCTGTTTCTGTCAATATTGCTGATCGAGGCACATTGCCCAATTATACCACTCATCCAACCTCTCTGGCATAGAAGGTAGTTGATAGATAGACTTGAATAATGAGGGATTTAATCCTGCCTTCAACAATTCTACCAATGCAGCTTCTCCCATATCCATCTGTGACACTTCTGCCTTGAACTGCAAAATAAATTTGTCTGCTGTTAGAGAACCTTGGCGCATGGTTTTTAATTTAGCATTAGCCATCGTCTTTGGATTAGGGTCTCCAAACTGTGCCTCCAATCTCTCCAACAATTCTCTGAAGATTGCAAACAGTTTATATTCTGCGGCAATTTGATTAATAGCTTCATTTCTCCAGAATTGTGCTTTTCCTCCCTGGATGTATGAGAGAGCAAACATAATCCTAGACTTGGTTGTATGCAACTCGGGCTTTCTCCCATGAATATACAATACTATAGAGCTGATGAAAAATTTCGTATTCTCCATGGTACCGTCAAAAATTTGTGGAGGCGCATATTTAAGTAAACACATTTTTCCACTCTCAGATCTCTCCTCTGCATGCACATCCTCCTGAGGCATCCACTCCACCATCTCCTCCATCTCATCATCTTTATCTTCTACTGTCTCTGCTTTTATTTCTGCTTGTTTGGGCTGTGATGCTGCCAATACTGACACTAATTGGGACATTTGTGCTGTAAGCGCATCAATTTTGGCTTCTAGTGCTGGCATGGGAACAGGAAAACACAGCAAAACATGTGATTTCAGCTATTTGTCAACAATTGGGCACTTCAGATCAATAACCCTTCCAACAGTGCCTGATCTCGGATTTAATACTGAATTCAGCTAGTAACTAATTTAACTAAAAAAGTCATCTGAATAGAGTAAGGTAAATCTTGATTAAACCAGATCTGATCAGTTGTCTGGTTGCAGCTGTCCTAATGATGAGTGCTGCCTCTCGATCACTGGCAGTCGCAATGTAAGGTGAGGCCTGGCATCGGCTTACAAAAGCAAGGTAAATATGTATATACAATTACTTCCAGCTCATGCCAAAAGGATGAGTAAGCAGTTGTGGTGCACTGAAACAATAACATATGCGCATGTAAAAGAAGGTGCACTGATAGGGTAGTTGAGTTCTTCTGTTAGGGCGACACCCACTAATCTGCATGCTGGACCATGCAGGCTCTCCTACAAGAAGGAAGCAGGGCGCGCATGCATGATGGGGGTTTTGATGGATTTAATGCGCAGGGGTTATTTTTAGATGAGTTGGCTGAAATAGG
The DNA here is from genome assembly GCA_029959215.1 of Tricholoma bakamatsutake. NCBI lineage: Eukaryota > Fungi > Basidiomycota > Agaricomycetes > Agaricales > Tricholomataceae > Tricholoma > Tricholoma bakamatsutake. The sequence goes on from CP114860.1 coordinate 2,160,984, forward strand.
CTTTTTGCACCACAATTGTGGATAGAATACCTAAGAAAACTCAACTGAGGTCCCCAGGTATATATTTTAAGTTTATATACTATGTTACACATATTGTAATATGTTGTTACTGATGCATGCATACATGCACGTACATATTGATGCATATAAATATAAAATTCCCATGCTGACAAATATAGCATTTGTAGGCATTTGGTAGCATATTTTGATGTAATAAAATAAAATAAAATAAAATAAAATAAAATAAAATAAAAATAAAATATTATTATGTAATAGGAATGTTAGGATATTGTTTCCTAACACCCACCAAGAACATTGGAAATGGGGGTTTATATATCCCCTTCATTGTGCACAGACTATTTGGCCTTGTGTGCACACAAATGTGTCTGCTACCCTCCATGACCTCGTTGATCATTGATCATTTATATGTTTACACACATTTGTATGCTCATTACATCAACCACCACTCTCAATGACACTGCCACCTCCTCCTCCTACCTGTAGAACCAAACTACACAAACAGGCCCAAATGATGATAAAGTTGTTTGGGCTCCTGGTAAGTTTTTTTTTACATATTCTTTGCTTGCTATTTTACAACTAACTTATATTTTTCATGTCTTATATATTTTAATGCATAATAATGAAACAACATCAGGACGACAATGGTGGCCACTTATGTGACCATGAAAGCACCCCAACCACTACCACTAGCAACTGCTCATGGGGTGGGAATGGGTGCAACTACAAAACAGCAAGAGAACAGCAATGCCAACACCAAACCAAATGAAAATAGAATGAGGATGGAACAACGGGACACAAGGGGAGACAACAAGGAGGAGGCAAGGTAAACAAAAAAAGGCCCAAGAGATGTCAGATGTCTCTTAGGCGATTGGTAAGTTTTTTTCTTCTCATTTCATTTTTTGTTACTAACAAACCTTTTTGACTACTAACTAAAACTGCTGATGATGACAACAACAACATGGAGAGGGAAGGAGGATAACAAGGATGATGAGGAGATGACAATGACTAGAACAATGATAGGTCCATTATGCACTCTAAGGTCTGGAAATGGTTCTAATTGTATCGACACATTATGACACACACTCTGAATTGCTACAAATGCCACAAATTTGATTTTAAACCTATTTCAAACTATTTTGGACAACTTCAAATAATTTTGAACAACTTTGAATGACTTTGCAACACTTCAAACACCTTTGAATCACTTTGCACCACTTCGAACAACATTGGCCACCATATATCTATCCTAAAACCCTTTCAATACACGTGGCACATCCAATACGAACTATGGCATCGCAAATTGAGCACTACCAGACACAAGGAGAGATGACAAAAGACTTAGAACACAATAATAGCACTCAAAGGTTTCAATGGTTTCAATGATGTATTGAAGCAGAAAGATAAGTACTTTTACTATATGGGGACACTGGATGTTTCAATTATTATCATTTCTCATTTGTTTTATGATTTACAAAGTCCTCATTGTTGTATATATTGCCTTGTGTACTACACATGTTATATTTCCTATTTAGTACTATCTCTTCAAAATGTATATAGACTTGTACTAGTTACTTAGAACAACAGAGAAGAAGTGACCCTCTCCATTATCATTCAATTTAAGAGCCATTCTCTTGAGTCTTAGCCTCACATTGTATCTCTAAGTTCTGCAAAATATCATGAACTTTGTTGAACTTTCATATTCACTCCTTGACTTATCACACATCACCCATTGTCTCTCAAAAAATGCTTCTCATTTGCTATATTCGCTCCTCAATATATCTCAACAGCAGTCCAACTCTTTCAAAACTTTTCGAACCCCTTTGAACATCTTTGAACTTCCTCAACACTACTTCAAACTTCTTTGAAACTACTTTGAACCCCTTTGAACATCTTTTGAACGTCCTTCGAGCCTTTTCGTATGCTTCCTAAGATTATTCATCACACATCTCACCATTTTGCATCTCTAACCACAACCGTTGAGTGACAGCGGTGACATTTAGTACCAACTCACACCCTTCCTCTAGCCTGTGTTATACTTCTTAGACCTTTTAACAGGTTTTTGTTAGGTTTCCAGGTCGAGCATTATCAACAAGAAGACAACAAATGGCAAGAGAACAATGGGGGGACACGACACCAACACCACCCACATCTAGGCCCCCCACATAACCTGCCACACCAATGGAGATGGAGAGGAGGAGAAATGATGAGTGATGAGAGGATAGGCCTAGGAGATACTTGTCTCCTGGGCTTTTGTTTTGTTTTGTTTTCTCTGGCCCAGGGGACATGCGTCTCCAGGGCCATTTCTTTTTTCTTTCTTTCGTTTCTCTGGGCCCCCCCACAATCCACCCCCCATGCCTATGAGTGCCTGCTTGTAGGGTGGTTTGATAATTGTCATTAAATAAAAATATTGACCCAACCCCTGATGAAACCCATACCTGCCATGACCCATCACTTGTGACTGGCAGGTTGTGGGTACAGGTAGGCATGGGTATGGGTATGGGTATGCTCCAAAGTACCCATGGGTTACCCATGCCATTGCCTATGTGTGATTGGCTGATTTTCCTTTTCTTGCACATGAGTAGCTCCTTTTGTGGGGCAGACAGCATTCATTTGGGCAATCCACCCTTCTGACTGCCTTCTAGATGGGTTCCAGCCCATATGGCAGCAGCATGAGCAGATTATGGACTGAAAACATGATGTGATGTGTTTTGCAGACTGGACACATTAATTACATAAGACACTAAATCACTTCTATCTTGTATCATCACTAGCAGTTGGCACACTCCTCTGATAATGTCAAAAATTGCAGGAATAGTGATGCTGAAGTGATCAAAAGATTTTGTCCAGATTTTTTTTTGAAATTTGTTTCTTCTTATGTTTGTCAATTTTAATAACTTGTGTGAAAAAGCAAAAATACAAAATGTATTCTGGACAATGTCTTCAAAATGTAAATAAATACAACTTTCCCCTCAGAACTAGTCTGTGGGTTTTGTGTGTGAAGCTGTATTGACAATGCAAGTCATATACAATGGTCTCAGCCACATTATGTTTACATAAGCTGGACAGAGTTTGGCAGGCATTGCCAGTTACCCAATATAGGGGATAGTAATTTACAAGGTCACGTGCCATGTGACCGTAATATATGCCAAACTAGCCTGGCTAGCCAGTCTTGCAGTATAGTGAAGATATAGTCGTTCACTATATAATGGCTTTATTTCCAAAACAAATCACGTGATTACACTATTTTATAAGTAAATTTGGAATATTTCACACAACCCTACTCATGGCACCATGTTGACTTGATGCACTATAGTAACAGTACCTGACATAGTGTAGCACAAGTCACAAGTCCATGCCTGGGGAGAAAAATAATGCCGGTGTTGGGTTTTTTATGGAAACGAGCCTTATAATAGTAGGCACCGGATCACCCAAGGATCACCCACTATTATAAAGCTGGGTTTGCGGGAAGATAAGATGCAGTGGAAACTCCGAAAGTCACGATGATTGTTGTGGGAACTAAATTTGTATACTAATATTATCACGTGTTAAATTTGCGGCACGTGATTTGTCGCGGGTTTTGCTTATTGTGTGGTGTTTGGTTGCGACACGATTTCTCCTTGAACATCCTCGTCGTTCCCCATGGCTACAAACGCCGTCGATGCCGTTGTACTCGACGCCAGAGAGCCGTCTTTGACCCTCTCGGATATTATACATACTGTATCTCCATCTCCAAGCCCTCAGGATGATATAGGACACCGAGCAGAAACAATATCGCCTGAACCTGTGACAGAAGCTGAGATCTCAGAAATGCGGCGCCGTGTCACCGAAATTGGGCTTTTATCTACGGGTAAGGGGAAGGCAAATACAAACTCCAGAGAACAGGAGCTTGTCGACATGGTGCGCATTGCCACAGTGCAATGTGGAACAGTGCCCTAACGTAAATGATAGGTCCTAAGACTGACCGGCTCGACACTGCTTGATCCTACTCAACTAAATAGGCAGGCGGATGCTATTTCTTGGTTGACTGCTCAGCGAGATTTCTTGTTGAAACAAGCAGAGGAGGAGAGGGAGAGATGGGAGTCGGAAAAGGATGGGTGGGCTAGAATGGCAGAGGCACTTATTGGACGACGAAATAAGCCGGGGACTTCAGCACCCAAGGATTCTGTACGGTATTTGAGGTGCTTTACATGAACACCCCTTAACTTAGCCTTCAGGACTCGGATCGACAATACTATTTCGCCTCGGACAATCGGGTGCTTCGGGAAAAGGTGGGCAAGATACTGGTTTTGTCTTTTATTCCGCACCTTAAATTATGGTCAGCTTCACGATACTCAAGCTAGGTTGCAGGCGCTCGAGTCCGAGCTTACGAAACTTAGGCCGATTCTGCTTATGCAACCGTCCTTTTCGCAATCCCAATCCTCGTTGGGATATGCTTCCTCATTCTTATCATCTGCGCCCTTCCCCTCCCTCCGCTCCGCGAAATCGAAACTAAAGAAGAAAAAAGAGGCCAAGTCATCCCACCACCCCGTTCCCGACCTAGACGACCAGGAAGGAAGCCATACTCCGCCACGAATACATACAGACACCCCGCCCGCGGAAGGCGTCGAATCAAGTTCTTTTTTGCAATTCCAGACGCAGCCCGCAGGCACCAGCAATCACTCGGCCACATTTACAGGAGACCACTATCGAAGACACAGCACAGCTCAAGTCAGCGGACCGCTTACTGCTCCACCTACCACAATTCAATTCCAAGTCTCCGCACCATCGCCGTCAACTTCTGAGACATCACCCTCAAATCAGCCCCCACCATCCTTACACCCCTCACCACAATTCATGCAACCCAGTCTATCAAACCTCATTCGCAAAGTGCGACCCAAGTCCAGACATTCTTACGGCGGCAGTGTGCCTGTCGTTCCCCTCACATCAGATGCCCGTTCTGAGCACCTGTTGCTCGCTGCGCGCAAAATTGGGCGAGAGCGCGTCGGGATGGTTGCCGGGTACATTCGAGACAGGAGGCGCGAACTGGACTCGCAGAAGGAGCAGGAGCGCGATCGGGAACATCTTATAAGGGAGACGGAAAAGCTGGAGCGCGAGCGGCAGGAACGGCTTGCAGATCGGGGGGCTGGAGGTTTGTCATATTATCGGAAGGAGAGCATAGATGCTGTCGGTGCAAACCCTAAGACGCCGAAGAGAGGAAGTGGGAATCTTAGCCATTATCCGAATTCGAATGGTGGAAGTGGTATGGCCATACAGAGCCCACAGCCACTGAATCCGGCGTTTGTATTTATAGATCCGAAACAAACTTCGGGACAGAGTGCTGCAAGTAGTCGAGATGCTCTTCAACCTGCAGTCGATGCACCCCCCGTAACACCTAGGCAAGGGGGTGGCTCTGAGAGCCAACTCCAGCCAGGGAAAAATACCCCTCTTGCATCGCTCATAGACGCTGCGAGGATGATGAACGATGGCGGGAAAGGAGCCACAGGTCAGGTCAATGAAGGCGGGAGGCGGAGATCTGTGGAAGCGATTGGAGAGCCTGAGAGCCCTGTCCCAAAGAGAAGGAGGGTGGGTAGGAGGGGAGGAATTATGAGTGCTAGTCGTGACGCTGGTGATGAGGGGGTAGAAGAGGGCCCAGGACTTGCGAGGATGAAGAGCGCACTAGATGTCCTGGCAGATCAGGCTGCTGCGTTCAGCTCCACTGGCAATGGAAAGGGGAAGGGAAAGGAGAAGGAGAAAGAAGTAGCCGTCGTTGATGGTGTTGAAGTAGGTGTTCCGAAAGCAAAACGGAAAGTAAAAGTGACGGAGAAGGTCAGAGAGAAGGAGAAAGAGAAGGAAAGGTCACCCGCTCGAAAACCGCGTGTGCGAGCTCCTCTGAAAGAAAGGAAGCTTGCCGCTCCATCTTCAAATAATGCGAATGCTGCTCCTGCAGCTGGCAAGGCCGCACCCAGGATGATCTCACCGCCTAGACCACGACAGTATTCGAATTTGGGAACTGCTAGTTCTTCTGGCGGCGGCAGCAGTGATAGAGTTTCCCCGTTGGACATGCTACCTCCAACGAAGAAGACAGTGCATCCCCCACGAAGGGAGCTGGAAGCGAGGGAGGTACAATCACGGCCGATCGGGGAGGTGATTGCTGCGCCTGGAAGGTCCAACTCGAGGTTTGGATTTGGGCCAGTGACAAGGTGGGATGGGCACGGTTCAGTAGAGGAGGAGGAAGCAAGCTCCAGTTCGCCGTTGAGACGCCAGGAGAAAGATGTTGCTGGATGGGGGAGACAACGACAAGAGCTGGCCAGAGAGGCGCCTCGGCAGGAAGAACAAGATGAAACCGTGTTACATATAAGAGAGCAGAAGGAGCATGGTGTAGAGATGATCGCGGACACAGAGATGGAGGCGGGTGGTATGATGGAACCGCCGCCTAAACTCGACGCTGAGAGAGATGATCGCAAAGCTGAGGAAGTGGGTACCGGTGTAGCCCGGGGGTTGCGGAATGAGGAACCGGACGACCGGCCAAACATCAATATGGGGATAGACAAGCCATCAGACCTCGAGTGTCAAGGGACGGATGAAATCCAGAAACCGAAAAGCAACGTTGACGTGCAGGAACCCGTCGATCATCAGCGTTCTATGGAGAAGGGCAAGCCAAATTTTGAAAATGAGGCCGAGATACAGCCCAGTCCCAGGGCCGTTGGCGGCCAGGCTTCAGATAGTGACGAAGAATCGTGCCAAGTAATCCCACAAGTATCTCAAACCAAAAATTCCGTGAAATCATCACCTCCTGCTCCCGACGACTCCCCACGTCAATTTCCTGACACAAATTCACATGATGACGCAGAAGCTGACGCTGATGCGGATGCTGACGAGGATGCGGAGGGCGAAGCTGATGCTGATGGTGACGTAGACCCAGATGCTGAAGGTGATGTAGATTTGGGTACCGAAAGCACTTTTTCCGGGCCTGGTCCTATATTCACGGACGTTGACGTACCTCAGCCGGCGGCGTTGGTTTCTCCTAGCTTTCCATCGAGTGGGAAGGCACCACTAGGCATATCTAATGACAATGCGCCATCGAATCCGACATTAGGAGAAAATCTGTCACTAGGAGATAGCCTCTCATAGCGCAATGCCATCAACCGAGTAACACGAAAGGAGAAGAGCGACTTACCCATGCAGGTGTGTTTGTTCATCGATCATCTTTTGTGGTCCGCTTGTCAACGTAATCATTGTGAAGCAGGTGTCGTTTTTCAGGGATAATTTGCGTGCACATGGTAACAACAAAGGGTCACCACTCAGTGTGCATGCATGGCAAGAAAGAACCATCCTTCGCAAACATATTTCTGTCATCAGGCCTGCTGTCATTCTAATAACGGGTTAACACTGTCGGCCTCGGTTTTCCGGGCACGAATTGAAGAAGATCCACTTTCGGTTAAGGTTGTTGTACTTGTGGGTGTGGATCTAGTCCTCTGGTCTATTCGGGTATTCGCTCATCTTGGCTTTCTGTAACGTAAATTCTATTTGATTGTTGGTTTTGATTAATGGAATGTATTTAACTTGTAGTGCAGGTTAACGAGAGTTCTTCAATCCAATTGGCTGATTTGTGCGAAATGGAGCAGTTTTCCACGCCAAAATAGAACCATAGCATCGTTCTCTGATTGTGATGAGGTGAGCAATCCCAGCCTAACTTTCACCGTCGATTAGATAGATCATGGACATGCGTTGACCGGTTGTTTCACTTGTTTCCTAGTTAGTCAGTACCGGTCCCGTGCCTGATGGATAGCATGTCGCGCTCTCCAAAAATATAAGGTAATTGTAATCAACCCAGGCCCCAGGCCCTTTCCAAACATTCGAGGTCCCCGTTGTTGACAGAATCTGGTGGAACATTGCCGTACTAATTTATTTATTCGACTGGGAGAAGATGCATATCTTTTGACGTTAAAGATTCATTCGTAACCAGATATAAACACAACTTCTCGCATTCAGTTCTGAATTAGCCGAAATTGATAAGCCCGTTTTCATTCTTCACATAACTCTTCACAATGGTCCACCGCTCCGCGACCTCTCCTCATTTTAACGCTTGTGGCCCCATCAATCGACCCCGGGGCTAACAACAGCAAGTCATCCATGCAGTTTATCGAGACGGCGAGCTACCAAAGACCCTTTGCGTCGAACGATTCGAGGTGAAGAATCCCTGTACAGTGTATCTTCCTGACAAGTTGACGCGTTCATCCCCGCAACTAGCTCATTGACGATTCCCCCTTCGTGGCAACAGTACAGACATCCTAATGGCGACATCTACTATTACAATGCTCTTCTACGGCTGATCACTCCAGAAGACATACGAGATCCCGAGATGTTGGGATTCGTCCTCGATGCCAGAGAAGACCACATTCGGTGCTTGCAAGACGACTCTTCCATCAACAATCTGCCGGATGACTGGGAATTGACCTTGTCTGATGTCACCGATTCCTCGGCAGTAATCGGTATGCATTCCAGAAAGATGGGACTATCCTACGAATGGGCAGAAGATAAAGGTTAGTTCACACGATTTCCACACCAATTTCTCCGTGTCCAAGTTCTTGTTTCCCACCAGGCCTAGAAATCATGAACCCCGAACATTTTTGGTCTCACGTCGCGGAGTACCCATCACATCATGAAGATCTTCCGCCCAATACCGAGGCCGCATTTATCCAAGCTTTGACCGATGGTATGTCAATCCCCGGGCTTGCCGTCATTGAACTCGGAAACATCTTTATCACAGCAAAGATGTCCCTAGACAACGGCTTGACATTTCCTTTTACTACGAGCCAGATCGATCAGATGATTCAGCGATATCAGGTTTTGAAAGGTGGGCCGCTGAGTTCCGTCATAATATTGTAGGCCGATCAGTGAATACACAGCCCTCCAAGCTGAAGGGAAAGCGGTAGTGCCGGCTCTGGCATGGCTGATGGGTGCTGTCATGCCTTTGGACGCATGTGGGGGCGCTTATACGGACGAGACGCTGCAAGAGTTGATGGAACGCCTGCGATTCTGACATGCAGCTAATACGTAGTTCCATGCGCTTTCCCTTCAGCATCATCAGCAAGCACCGGTAAAGTGGTTTTGATGTAATAATATGTAAAAGTTTCGGCTACGACGTCTCGGCATCGTTGTAATGTATGTACATATGATCTGCTTCCGTCTAATTTGCAAAGTAACTATGGACGGAAGTAAATGACGTCGAACCACAACAGGACGCAGCCACACACAACCAAATACGGAGATGCCGTAATATCGATGAACAGGGGCACAGGTGCAGGCCAGGTACTCACCATGAAAGACGCATTGAATTCGGACAAGCTCACAACCACAATGAGTACGGAAAGCTATACCCCAGTCCCTGCACCTCTCCACCATCTAAGTATGCCATCCTCACCCCCACTTATGAAACTTCCAACACTTCCAACAGCTGCAGGTCTAGGCTGCCATGAGACTGACCATACTTCACCTGTATCCTGTATTGTAGATACGGCTGCCCGTGCGGCGATATCCCAAACTTTAATAGTTTTATCGGCGGATCTGCAATAGATCGTGAATGTACGTGAAGAACTCGTTAGAATTTCACGCACCCAGACAATCCTAGCCGGCCATCACGGGAAAAGTCTACGCTGAGAACCCAAGAGGAATGGCCTATGAATGAAGCGATTGTGCCACCAGGAGTCACTCGGACATCGTGCAAGACCAGACGCTTATCTTCTGATGCGCTCAGAAGGAGCTAGAACGGCGTTTGTCAAGCTTAGTTTCCATGAGGCAATACACTGTACATACACTTGAATCAGGAGACCAAGCAAGAGAACGGACAGACATAGCGTGAGATGTAAACGTCGTTGTCAGTGATCCAGTTTCGAGATCGAAGATGTAGATCTGGCCAGTTTCCGACGACATGGCGATACGTCTACCATCCGGGCTCTGTACATAACCTTTGTTATACAAACGGTGAAGATAGACGTCATGATACAAACGTGCAAACAGCACATCCCAAACTTGTGCCTGCCTGATGAGAGGGTAGATAGGCGTTGCCCGAAATTGCTAGGTTGGGCAGAACGGATGAATACGTTCCCAGACCCGCCGCATGACCCGTACGTTTCACAATTTGGGTGCAAAGATACTGACCAAGCTGGACGCAAACTTTGTGAAGACCTTGTGCAATGAAACACGACACATACAAGGCTCGGCATCCTCACTCCCTCGCACATAGCTTTCGTATTTTCCTACAACTTCGCCACTTCCCAAGTCCCAAAGAGCTGTCATACCCTCAATACTGTTATAAATTGCGCGCTGCCCATCAAGAGCTACGGATAGCGATACAAGGCCTAGAACATGGGGCGGCGGGAAGTTGGAATTTGGTGGGTGAGGTTGCGCCTTTGCCGACCATTGCTTGATCGAACCATCTGCAGAAATAGATATTACTGTATCTGCCACAGTCCATTTAGCTCCCCAAATTGCATCGGTATGAGCTAGAGGGTTCGATGAGCGTAAAGGTCATTAGCGCGTTGGAAAACGTTTGATTACGTTCTGAGCAGTCTTGGTCATGCAAAAATACTAAACTCTATATAAAATGTAAGTAAGCTCATTGCCGGAAGCGATGATTTATCAGATAAGACCATTTTTTGTGGTTTCAGTAGCGTTCGACGCGTTTTTCGACGTCGCGTTCAGCAACCAGGGGGATAGCGGAAGTTACCGGTCGGAGATCTATTCATGTTATATAACTATTTGAACTCAAAACTTTAATTTTCCCTCACATCAACGAAGGCGTACGTCGACATCCGAGTATCAAAACCACAAAAGTACCGATTTTATATTCAGGGAGCGTTCAACTAATCAATTTATAGGATGTCTGATGCTGGAGATGACATTCAAGTTGACGCACCTGTTGAAGCTACGCCCGACGCAGTGCCGAAAGGCAAACTTTCCGTCGAAGAAGCTTTGCAAGTTCGTAGCGATATTGCACTACAATCTTGAGCATTTTCTGACCTTGGGTTCTTACAGCAAGTTTTAAAAAACGCTCTTCTGCATGACGGCCTTGCCCGTGGTCTCCGTGAGTGCACCAAGGCCCTTGACAAACGCCAGGCCCATTTGTGCGTGCTTGTCGAGACTTGCACTGAAGCGGAGTACATAAAACTCATTGAGGCGCTCTGTGCTGAGCACAATATCCATCTCATCAAAGTTGGTGATGCAAAAATCCTCGGCACTTGGGCTGGTCTGTGTAAGATCGATCGTGAGGGTAAACCAAGAAAGATCGTCGGATGCAGTTGCGTCGTGGTGAAAGAGTATGGCGCTGACAGTGAAGGACTAAACGTTCTTGTGGATTACTTCAGAAACCGTTAAAGTGAGTTTTTCTGTGTCAAATATCGTAGTACGATGACAATACAGACTCCCTCAACCGAGAAATTACTTCGTTGAGGATATCAGTCTATCCGGAATCATTATAATCTTGTCTGAGCTTTCTTTACCTCCGTGTATATCGCCATCCTTCATGACTGACCAATTTGCTTGATAGACTTAACATGTATTGTCAACATCTGCCTGTAGTTATTGAACGATACAGGCGCTCTGCATCTGTTGCCGATGAGTGCTGGAGACCTGTTTCTAGGAAGATAGTGTCTCATAATTCAGTGAACCCAACCGACTGACAGCCATTTTTTTGTGTGTGATAAGTAGAGAAATTGTTGAATATCTGTCAATCCTTACACTTCCGTTTGGTTGATATCAGATCAGGCCGCGTTCCCATCCTGACATGGTAGGTAGCTTGGACAACAGATATGGTGTGGACTGAGGATTCACGATAGAAACACTGTTGACATTTGGTGTATCAGATTTTTGCCTAGACTCGATGATCGTCAAGGCGCGTGAAAGTGAACTGCGCACCTCACGGGTTCACCTGTGCTAGGCGACTTTCCGAGCTGTTTGAATTCCCATTGCCCGCTAATCCCAGATAGGTTGTCCAGTTTGACTCTGACAGATAAGTACTGTTCAGTTGCTGAGGTATCCTTCTCCTCTGTTGTCTTTTGCTTCGACTATAAGATCCCACCAGCATCGGAACCAAGGCGGTATTCCTAGATTCGCTGAATATTGAGTTTAAACATGGAGCTTCAAGACCACAGAGTTTGACAAGTAGTGGATACGCCATCTTGTCCAATGCTAGATCCACTCGACCGCAGCCACAGATTCAAAAACGAGCTCAGGAACTGGAGTGCAAAGCATGCTGGTCAACTGTTGTGGACGCCGCAACTGAACCTGTAGACGATCTCGGATAATTTATTCCATAAGGAAAGCAGTCGTCTTTCAGCCTTGAATCAGAATGTGTCTCTACTTGGTTCCACAGCGACGGTCGGGAGCACACACCATCGGAACCTATATTCTCCAGATTCCCTGGATATAACTGTGCACTGATGACGGGCTTCAAAAATGAGAGACATTGCTAGTGGGTGTAGAGAAGTAGATCACATAATCATGATAGGGGTAATACATTACAACGACAACGTCCTAATCCCTGGATCGTAACAAACGTGCAGCCTCCCGATACATTCTTGCTTGATATGAAACCAGCCAGTAGATCATCAAGATCGCCGTCGGCAGCAAGACAGCTGCATAGCCCAGCATTATCGCCAAAACAGGAGGAAATCCAACAACTGCAAGAATCCAGGAAAGGAAGATAGGGCTGAAGATCCACAAAGCAAAATAGAATACCACAGTCACGAAGCGCTGAGCTATGTCAGGCAATTCATATCTCCAGTTACGTGCGAAAAAGGAGACTTGTTGCACGTAAGAGGTAGGAGGGATGGAATGATTATGAGTCAGAGGGGCGATCTCTTGCTTCTGCAGCGTGTGGAGGACATAGCGATACGAGATGCTGGTGATGACGAACTTCAAGTTGATCTCATCAATTGACAGGTCGTTCACCAGCCTAGCAATCGGAGTGATAATGTGTTTAACGTCTTCGCAATTGTGGATGGAATCAAGCACAATGATGATTGGCGTCGAAAGAGGACTAGGGGGGAATTTTCGGAGAGGAGAAACGAGTAGCTTCTGGAATTGGTTATATAACGTTTGCTCAGGGATATCAAGTTCCATATAGAGTGTACCAAGGATCTCTACCCTGAGCTCCTGAGGGCAGCTTGGCGCTACACAAATCTGGTAAGCAAGGGTGGTAACCAGACGCCTGAACTCGGCAGGAAAGACGCCCAACACGCCACGGCGACGAAAGAAAAAGGTAGCGAATAAGGGGCTTTCCTCTTTACAGCACGCGGCGATATGTTCCCCATGAGCTCGCACGTCAGAGGCACTGATACCATGGACAAAATAGAGGACCTCGCTATTTTGGTCCGAAGTGAAAAGTTTACTGGTCAGATTGAGGTCTATAGCAACCTGAGGGTATGATGCATGATCGATTGATGTATGGGTGACTCCTGAGGCGGTCTCGTCTTTCAACTTGGCGAGAACTGTGGGACGCAGGTTAGAGTCGCAGACTAAAATTTCGGGATTATTGTGGCTTACCTTCGTCGAGCAACTGCTTTCTTCCACCAAAGTCGTCGACGAAATATCCGCCATTTACAATAAAGTTTTGGGCTCTTTCAAACATTGGTATCCGTCCAGAATTATGCGAGTACGCGGATGTCTGGTTTGAACACACGAAAGGTGTAGATACCGAGTGGTTCCAATGAGGGAAAATGTTAGAGGGGTATCAGCTTAAGTAGGATAACACTGACGTGAACGTGTCCGAAGCATGTAGCAAGAGCACAGGTTGCACGGCATACTCTGGAAGTCACTCGGGCGTCTATCAGAGCACGTTAAAAAACAGGCTCACCTTATCCATACTCGCAGACGCTTGCTTAAGCCTAGATGAGCAGCCCATTCATCTAATCAGGTCGGTTAAAGATAGTAACAATGCCCTCGACCATCGTGCAATTTGCCAGCGCATGATTAAAGAAATCCCTCCGGCCTATTCAGATCCACGCAGCCCCATCAACAAGGGCTAGCCTTTAGACGGTATCGTACGGAACCCGCGAGGCGATGAACGAATAATTCTAACACTCGATGAACATTGGAACTCTCGGAAGTGCGCAATGGAATGGCCAGGCGAAGGGTGGATGGATTGGATGACGATACCAGCCGTAATTCCAACTATGACCATGACCAAACTACGATCCAATCGCCAACCTCATTCGCAATGCCAAGTCTAAACGTGACTGGACTATAGACGACCATCCCGATCTCGGGAGATTGACGGCAGACGGAATGGTAGGCGAAGAAAGCGACCAGGTTGTCCGGTATATGGATCTAGCGATGTATTTGGAAGTCTGCTGTTGACGATTTCGCCACTGTGCCACTTCTGCATGTCATAGGCTATGGGGGTGGAGCGTTGGGTATGGAGTTCCACAGATGTCAGACGCAAAGACATGGAGATATGTACTTCTCATTCAAGCAGACGAACGACATTTGGAAATCGTGGATCCTCATCGCCGAGGCCACACTGTTCAGCCCAGTAATTGAACCCAAGATCTCCTCAATGTCAGATTAATGGCTGGAATCACGATGAACACTGTCCCCAACATTTTTCAGAAACCCTGTTCACGTTGGATTTGATTGAGAATATGTAGAGGGTCCTTGGAAATTCCCACGCCTGCCCGCTTGTAATTAGAGGTACTAACATGTAAGACGGCCAATTTCTGTTTAGTAATACTAATAGCTTTGAAGCATATTCTTCTCAAGGTCTACAGAATAAACGATCAGCATAGTAACAACAGAAACGCAAGTTGGAAATTCAAGGCAAAGCGAAACTCGGAGATGAGTTGAGTAAAGCTGCATGCAGTCAGTTAGAAGTAAGGCAAAGCATTAATTTTGATAATAGCAACAAGACACAGTGACGCCTCGTATGATACATACTACAGTGTCCCGATTCCCGCCCAGCCGGAACTGCAGTGCTTACCGATTAGCATTCATCCGCTGAGCGGCTATAAAGTGTTGTCGTTTTTCAAGATCTTCAAGAGTAGTCAGCCCCGCAAGACCATAAAAACTGGCGAGAAAGGGAACAGACCATGGGCCCACATAGCAGCCCCCACTCTATTCGACACTGTGAACACGAGACCAACAATCGGGAGACCCTCAAGGAGGGCGGCAGTGAAACCAAATACTGTATAAATTGATTAGCCAAGTAATGAAGGGACAGGAATGACACGTAAAGCACTCCGGTAATCCCATTTGCGTTCCTCCATAAACACGGCGATTTGGTGCGGGGTCATTTTCTTTGCATCGAAATACTGAGTAGTCGTTATCAAGGAACGTTCGTATAAACGAAGGTAAAACAAAAAGCTACTTGGTTGTGCAGACCGTGCGCAGTCACGAGTGCTTTGAACCACGCCGTGATGAGTATGCCCACAAAGGGATAAAAGCCGAACGTCGTTAGAAGAACTAAAGCAGGAAATCCAGATCATCGTCAGCATGTGACCTAGCTGCTAAGACCTCAGCAGGACCTAACCTTTCTTGATAACAAACAGGCCCAGTTGTCCAGTCGCCCTCGCCCACCCCCTCTTTTTCATACCACCAAGATTAACAGGCGGAGGAACGTCCCACTCTTCGACATAGGGTCCCCAAAAATCGGCGCCCTTGCCTCTGGAAACAAGCGTCTGGACCCAGGCACGCTCCCGTGCAATACGGATGTTACGTGCGAGGAAGTAGTGAAGGATGAAGGACATCTGGGCGCCGAGCAGGAGAACGCCGGCATCTGGGAAAGGTATGAATGGAAGTCTCAAAGTAATGGGAAGAACGACGTACATGTAGGAAGATCGAATGGGATAGGCAGGCCAAAGATGGTATCTTTGGAGAGACCGGTTACGCGAGGCGAGCTGAGTGCGGATATACGGTAAGATTTCAGAATAAGTTGGATGTAAAACACATGCGTACTTTGCGAGGAACATCTTGATAAAATTTCTTTGCAGCTTGAACGTTAAGAAAGTCTGTACATTGAAAGTTCAGAAACGCACAAGCAACATTTAAACGAGGTACATAAGATTGCGAGAACATACCCAGACAGTCCCAACTACGACTCCACGAACTGTTCCATGTTTGCACTTCTCCCATGCAGGACCATATAATGTTTCATCGGTGAAAAGCCTATACGCGCCCACCATCACATACGTCGGTGTGAACTGGAGACGGAGAGTCGCTCGTTTGAGGTTGGAAGGAACATCCTCGAGCTTGGCTCCATGTAAATGTGTTTGGGAGGGATCTGGCTTAAAAAGAGCATCCTGGGCTTCGGGGCCACTGGCGATAGACATGAGAGATAGCTAGACATCGAGTCTGGCAGCAACCAAGACTTTATAAGTTGCAGTGGCACGTGCCAGTGGTTTGTGTTCACGTGTGAGACTCAATTATATCACGTGAAAAGGATGCAAATAATTTAAATTTTTTAATTACTATATCGCCCAATTGGTCTGAAATCTCCCAGGTAGTCTGAAATTCAATTTCTACATTTTATCTGTTTGCGCAATCCCCCCGGAGTTTTACGCTAATTGACTAGTAGTAACGGATGTACAGTCGACACCCACATAAATCGGGAGGCAGCCAATCCTATGGATTATTAGGGTGTATGGGGTTAGCAACCCAAGCTCAACCCAGACATGTCACGTGAGTTGACGCATGGACACAAAACAATCCATGCACAAACAGTCTCCTGCCAATGAAATCCAAGTCTGAGTCTGTACTCGACACAAAAATAACAGCAAAAATTGAATATTGGATTGTCATACTTCAAAAAGATGTCTTAAACATGCATGACTGTTGAGGAAATAACACTATGTATAAAAAAGCAGCCAGGGAAATAATTAAACTATTAGTCATTTAATGTGTGAATGGAGATTGGCATGCCCATAACTATGGGCATGAATTTTGAAGACCAAAATGTACACCGTCTGTTATTTTTTGTGTTGAGTACAGACTCAGACTCAGATTTCATTAGCAGAGTCTGTTGAGGAAATAACACTATGTATAAAATAAGCAGCCAGGGAAATAATTAAAACTATTAGTCATTCAATATGTGAATGGAGATTAGCACGCCCGTAACTACGGGTTGACTACGGACATGAATTTTGAAGACCAAAAAGTATACCATCAACAAATTGAACTCTCAATCATTATAGTTGCAGAATAATATACCACTAAACTATATTGTCTTGCGATGATCTTCCTTCTCCTGAAATATATTGGCCAATTTACGGGGGGTACAATCTATTACCTTCGGTGCCTTCACAGGATGGTCATGTGACATGTCTGGGGAGGGGTTGAGCTGAACTGGCTGTATGGGGTTAGGGAACTGTTCTAAAAATAAATGAAAAAATCATGAAGAAATTAAGAACAGTGGTTAATTCCATAGATATCTATACACACTACACAGTAATAGTATGAGTCAACAATGAGAGAAGTAGTTTAAATTTAGCTAGGTAATGTTGCTGTTTCCTAACAATAACCAAGGCATACTACTGTCATTAGTGTATCTATGAATAACCTTCAAGTTCAAGTGGCCATGGTTGTCACTGCAAACGATGACAAGGGACCATTGCAACCATATTCCTACAGATTAGCCATTCTTTTCAACCTGAAGGAGTCATGCTTGATAAAATATTATTACTACACATGTACACTTGAATAAAGCAATGTAGCAATGATGATCAAAAATTGGTAGGTAAAATTTCAAGAAACTTAGTGGCGAGGTGGTCATTGTTCTCTGTAATATCATTAACAAGCTTCGAAAACCTGACACTGTCTCCAACTACCAGGATTCTTCAGACTAGCCTTTCCAGACTTGCATTTATCCAGATGCTGCTGGAACCAGTGCTCAAAATCTTCTGACCAGTACCCCACATAAAGACCTGAACCTTCCCAGACTGAAGGCCTTAACCACCATAAAATATGAGTAGTCTGATGCCCATGGACATTGCATTGACCTACAGTAATGCTGTGAATACCTGCACCAAGGTCTCCCTATATTAACTTACCTGTGTCTATCCTGTAAACACCACAAATCAGATCCAACTCATCCTCAGTCAGACAGTCATCCCAAAGTTTAAATGGAGTGTCTTCCCTATACAAGCAAAACCCAGTTTCAAAAATATTTTCTGTGGCCCCATTGTACACATCATCAAAACTGACAATGTCTCTTGCAAGATGAGTGACCAAACCACCAGCTAACAATGCTGCATGACTAGCAGAGATCTGAAGAAGTCATCACATTTGGACACATATGCATGGTAGTCAAGAATATCTGGCTTGTAACCTGGTCATCAATATCTAAGCCCTGGATACTAAGGTTTAAAAGGCAGAGGTGGTGTGCAAGCAGGAGCATGAAGGAAGGTATTGAAGGTGATTCTATGCTCCAGCAAGTAATAGGTAATAAAATTAATTTTAGGGCCCAGCTGGCAGCGTAGGATCTCAATCATGGTTGCTGTCAAAGTTTGAGAGTGCTACTACCAAGGTCAGGACTTGGTTAGGGAAGCACCAGACTTCTGGTCTGACCTGGTCATCGGTGGTTGGAGGTGTTCAGGGGATCCAGGCAGAATCCACCAGGCTATAGCATGCCAAGTGAAAGAAGCCACAGAGGACTTGGCTTCAACTCATAAGAGGTTGTGCCCTTCTCCTTGTCAGTTGTCCAATTTCAGACAGGTAGCATGCAGATGTCCAGCAGTTTTCTGGATGGAGGGTGAGGATTGAATAAAGCAGAGGTTATGGGGTGAAATGAAGTTAAGAGGAGCTGAGGAATTATTGGATTAGATTGAGAACAAGTCAATGGTGAATGAAGGGTTAATATTAAGCAGAGGATTGACAAGGTGAGATATAATGCAAGGGACAAGTAATTTGCAAACTGGAGACTAAGGCTAAGCTATGGGCACTTAAATATCGAAGGCTGAAAGAATAATGGAAAGTACAGAAGTTTACTAGTGGGTCTTGGTAAGTGTCCATGACCAGAATTTGTAAGACTGTATTAGAAATAAAGTGAGTGAGCAAATGATTACTAAGGCATGTGACAACTTGTCTGATGACTAAAAGGTGCTGTGGCCAGAATGCCAACAGACAAGATCAGAAAAGTGTTGGAAAGGAATCAGGAATTATTGGAAATCTGATCAGGTGAAACAGGTCTTGACAGTATTTTCCCCTTAGGGCTGAGCCTACAAGGCACATGAAAGTCCAACTTAAAAGCCAGGTCTGTGGTCAGAAAAAATCCAATTTTCTACCTCCCTCTAATAACATGTGCCCTCACAATCTGCTGTGCAACAGTTGGCCACCCTCCAGGCCCAGCAAGAGGAGCTAGTCTGAGAGGGAGTAAGGCTTGAGAAGGAAGCACAATATGAGGAGGAGCAATGGGTGGAGGCAGTGCAGAAGGCTGAGGAGGAGGAGCAGAAGAAGGCAGCGGCTGCAAAGTAGGCAGGCAAGAGGAAGGCAGTGGACAAGGAGGGAGATGTGGAAGGAAGTGGGTCACCCACTAAGAGGGTGAAGGGCAAGGGGCAGGCAGACATGTAGTTTGAGGGGGTCATGTGGGTGGAGGCCATGTGGCCCTGCAAGAGGTGAGTGATGGTGTCTTCGCTGTTGAATACAATGCTGACAATCCCCCCCCCCTAGATGTTCTCATCAAAAATTAATGTGCTTCTGGATGGGCTCCTGGGGCCAGGTGTGCGAGACCTGTACCAGAGCAAAGCACAAGTGCAAGGAGGTAGTATGGGAGGGGCAGGAGGCCCCAAGGGAGAAGGCAGGGGGTGAGACGGTGGAGCTCCCTCAGCCATCAAGGGGCTAAAGTAGGAGATGCAGGAGCTGAGGTTGGTGCAGGAGGATATCCAGAATCTGTATGATCTGGATTGGGCTTGGGTGGGGGAAGCGGAGGAGGATGAGGAGGATGAGAGAGAGGAAGAGGAAAGCTGGAGTGAGGGAGAGGTGGAGGCAGAGCTAGTGGGGCTAGCTGAGGAGGTGGTGGGGGTAATCTGGGCAGAGTCTATGGAAGTGGATGATGGGGAGATGTAGGGGCCCAGTCGGGGCCTGCCAAAAAAATATTTTGTTCAGTTTTGTTTTTTCTTTTGAATTAAAAATTGTGTCTCATACTGCTGTCCAATGAGTAAATTGGGTTTGTTCAGGTAGCAGATGTGGAAGTCTCCAACTCCTGAGCATGATCAAGCTCTGTGGCAGGAAGCCAAGATTTTTCTTCATCAGTCCCCTGGTATCCTTTCTAATGGACAAAGTAGAGTAACTTGCAACGATGGTGGTGATCAATCTTTGAGTCCAGGATTTCTGCAATTTTATATTCTAGTTTGTTGTTGATGATGACTGGAGGGGATGGAGGCTGAGTGCAATTAGGAATGGTGTTTGGAGTGTCTTCTTCTAGCTGTGAGACATGGAACACAGGATGAACTGCCCAGAGATGGTCTGGAAGCTGGAGGGTAACCGAGTGGGTGCTTGGGCAGGCAATGATTTTAAACAGACCATAGTATTTCTCTGAGAGTTTTTTGGAAGGTTGAGTAGTGCATAGGTGTTCTCCTTTGACATAGGCATAGCTCCTAATATTGAAGTCAGGAGCGGGAATCCAGCATTTGTCCACTGGACCTTGATAATGCTTCTGTGCTTCAGAGAGTTGTTTCCAGAGTTCCTGGTGGAGTTTATTGAGGTCCACCACAAAGTTATGAGCATGCTGGGAAGCTAGCTCACATTCAGGGAATATGGTGATGTTTGGGTGGTAGCCCTTGTTGGTGAAGAAGGGTAAAACTCCAGTGGCAGCCGATGAAGCATTGTTGTAAGCAAATTCCCCTAAGGGCAACAGCTGAAACCAGTTGTCCTGTTGGTAATTGCAGAAGATCTGGAGGTATTGTTCAAGGGTTTGATTAAGGTGTTCAGTTTGTCCATCACCTTCTGGGTGATAACCCGAAGTGAAGTGAATCTTCATGTCCAAGGCTTGACCAAGAGACTGGAAAAAGTGGGAGACGAACTAGGATCCCCAGTTGCAAATGACATATGATGGAACTCCATGCTTGGAGAAGATGTGCATGATGAATAGGTTGGCAAGTTCTTGGGCTGTGATTTTATTGACCATGGGAATGAAGATGCCTTGCTTGGAGAGTTGGTCTATGATGACCAAGATAGTGGTGTGGCCGTTGGAGTCTGGTAGCTGTTTGATGAAGTCCATCGAGATCGAGTCCCAAGGGCATTCCAGGATTGGGAGTTGCTTCAGGAACTCATAGGGTTTGTGTCGGGGTGACTTGGAGTATTTGCACATAGTGCATGATTTGCAGAAGTCTTGAATGAAGATCTGTAGGTTGGGCCAAACATAATCATGTCAGACAAGTTGTAGGGTCTTGTTTTGTCCAAAATGACCAGAAAGGATATGGTCATGTTTGTACTGCAGGACCTTGAGGCAGAGATCTGCTATGTCTAGAACGCAAATCTGGTCGAAGTGGCAGAGGAGTCCGCTGTTGTCTACAGTCCAATTGGGAGCAGAGGGGGTTGGGAGATGGGCAGATGAGATAGGGTCAAGGGTAAGGGAGGATCAGATGTTGTTGTGGAGCTTCTTAACATCTATAAGGACTGCTTGTCAGATGACTGGGATGGCAAAGTATGTGGCTCAAACTGAGGAGGTGAGGTGTTCTTGGGTGAAGATGGGTCAGAAATTGCTCAGGTTTGCTTAGATAAAGTCGCCATTTCCTCCTTTGCAGTAGACATTTCAATGTCTAGTGAGCGCATCGGGTTTTGCCCACAGTTTCCTGGGGCAGAAACAGGTGACCAAGTTGAACTGCAAGAGGTGCTCGGACCATCTGGCTTGGTGGCAAGTGAGGAGCTTGGTGGTGCTAAAGTAATCCAGACAGTGACCACATTGATTGGGTTTCTGGAGCCTTACAGATAATGTTGCCAATGCTTGAATACCTTGAAGATAACCAGAAGTTCTTTGTCATGAGTATCATAGTCTAGCTCAGCAGAATTGAAGGAGTAGGAGTGGAAGGCAATAGGGTGAATGTCACCATCAGGAGTGTGGGCAGAAAGGATTGCTGCCAGGGCATAGTCAGAGACATCTGTTTCAAAAACTAGGCAGGAATCTGGCACCCACTGAGAGGGGACTGGAGCATGGGTGAATTCTTCCTTAAGCCTGTCAAAGGCTTCCTGGTACTTTGTGTTGAAGTCCCAGGGAAAGTTCTTCTGCGTCAAGCAGGTAAGAGGCACACCAATGTCAGAGTATCCATAAATGAACCTGCAGTAAAAGTAAAAATTGCAGAATCAGAGGAAAGACTGGACATCCTTGACTTTCTGGGGTATCGGCCAGTCCAGGATGGTCTTTACTTTGTCTTCAGACATCCAGAGTCCATCCAGTGACAAGATGAACCTAAGATATTCAACTGTAGTTTGGTGGAACTCACATTTCTGTGGAGATGCATAAAGTCTGTGTTTCTGGAGTCTTTGGAGGACTTCTTTAACATGAGCCTTGTGTTTTGACATGTCATCAGAGAAAATGAGGATATCGTCAAGATAGATGATGATGCAGACATTGAGCCTGTTGCTGAAGATGTCATTCAGGATGCGCTGGAAGGCCATGGGTGCATTAGTGAGTCCAAAGGGAACCACCAGCCACTCGAAGGACCCATAGTGGATCTGGAATGTTGTTTTCCATTCATCACCATCAGCAATGTGAACCAAGTGGTAAGTGTGTCAGAGGTTGATCTTAGTGAAGATGCAGGATTTGCAGGGCATGTCAAGGAGGTCAGAGATTAGTGGGAGCGGGTAGCAGTCCTTTTTTGAGATGTGGTTTTGAGGCCCCAGTAGTCAACACAAAGCTGGAGCATACTGTCCTTCTTCACAAAGAGTATAGGAGTGCCATGAGGTGATTTGGAGGGTCAGATAAAGCTGGAACAAATGTTCTCTTCAATGAACACTCACAGGGCCTTGAGTTCGGATGGAGTACATATGGCCCAGAGGTGGGGGCGCATTATCTTCCATCTCTATCTTTAGGTTGTAAAAGCAGTGTGGAGGAAGGTGTCTGCTTTCTGTTTATTGAAGACGTCGGCAAACTCATGATATTCTTCAGGAATATCCAAAAGGTCCACTGGATTTCCAGTGACAGCTGAGAATTTGGCTGTAAGGTTTTCTGGGGAAAAGATCATCTAAAAGGCAATGGCCTCAGGAAGTTTGCTACCACACATGTATGCAGCAGCATTGATGAATGAGATTGCAGGAGGTGCACAGGTATCTGCTGGAAGGTTCAGAGGTGACTCGGAAGTCGGAGGGTCAGAAGATGTCAGGGGTGCCAGACCTCTATGATCTGTGGAATGGAAAGTTATTTGGCCAGAAGACCAGTCAATCAACAGATTGTATTGCTTCAGCCAGTTGTGTCCAAGGACTGCAGAACAGGAAGAGTTGAGCGGGGTTACATAAAATGTCAGATTGAACACTTCACCAGACAGAAAAGTAACCAGGAGTTTTGCAACTTGCATGATGATGAAGTTGCAAGTTCCATCGAACAGTCGGAGTCTGATTGGCAAAATAGTTTCCATGCTAAAGTGATTTTCCAGCATAAAAGTGGAGTCAAGGAAATAGTGGGATGAGCCAGAGTCAATAAGGGTTCGGGTGGGTACAGAGTTGTCAGAAATGGATAGGAGGATGGTCAGGGAATCAGAGTCAGAAAGAGCAGACGTGTTGATAATGCTCAACCCAGAAACCCAAACAAAACCTACTAAATGGCTTCGGATGGTATAACGTGAGTCAGAGGAAAGATGTGAGGTTCTCTAGATGTCACCTGTCAGACTGACCATCAAATAGTTATAAAATGACTGCCTGTCGAAGGAATTCAAAGCTAAAAGAATGTGTTTCATGGAATTTTGGAGCATTTTGAGGCTAGATCGATAAATTTGGAGTGCAAAAATGATTTTTGAAGATTTTTGAACAAATTTAGTGTAGATGTAAGACTTTGGACTGAATAAGAGTAGACTGAACTCTCAAATTACTGCAATCTGGGAGGAAGATAATTGCTTGTTTATTTTAGCAACTAGTACAAGTCTATATACATGTTGAAGGGATGGTACTAAAAAGGAAATACAACATGCGTAGAACATGAGGCAATATGCACAATAAAGAACAAATCATAAAACAAATAAGAAATAATAATAAATGAAACATACAGAGTTGCAGTAAATCAAAAGTACTATTGTTTCAATATATCATTGAAACACCAAACTGGACTGTCCTTGTTATAAATTGCATAAAACATTGGAAACTGCTTCGCACTGATTGTATGCATGCACATCTGGTCGAAATGTGTTCGATATACTCGAAATAGTGCTCCATGTGTCCAGCATGTGTCTGAAGATGTTTTTCGAAGATTTTTGAATTTTTTTGGACTTGTTCGAAGGCCGATATCATTGTGATATTGCTCAAAATTGGTTTGGGACTCATCAAAGATGTTCCAAGTGTATATTTGGAGCTGTATGAATCATTCAAAGTCGATTAAAAGTGCAAAAACTGATATATCAGTGTTTGAACTGTGCTGGGGACCTAATCAGCATTGAGATGAACATAGGCAGCCAGCTGGGAAAGGTCAATGCAACCCTCAGCTCCATTGGCATATTCCTGAAGGTTGCGGACTATTTTTTTGAGTCCATGAAATCCAGCATGGATTTGGAGACTGCAGCTGCACAGACTTTCACAGCTTTGGACTTGCCACAATTGCCAGCTAGATGTTCTTCTTCACTGCAATAGAGGCAAAGTCCTTCCTTTATCCAATGCTCCCATTCTTCTCCAGTTAGTTTGCCATTCTTCCCCAACTTGTCAGAGATGGAGTCCTTTGGCTTGTTGCTCTTGGATCCAGAGGAGGCACTAGTCGAGGGTTGATCACTGTGATTAGAGTTGGATGGGTTCTGGGGCTTGGACTGATTATTAGAGTTAGAGCTGGAATTGGAATTGGAGTTTGGGAAACCCTTGGAGTCCTTCTTCCCAGAGTTTCCAGGAGTTCTGGAGGTCTTGGCATCGAGGCAATTCTTTTCTTCCTGCATCTAGTAAATGTTGTCAGCATCTTGGGCCTTGAGCTGCAAGGCTGCCAGAGTGTCAGGCTTTCCACCTTACAAAACTTCTGTGCAGAGATGGAGCAGAAGTCCATGGAAGTACCGGTTGCGAAGAGCGGCTTCATTCCAATCGGCCTGGGAGGCTAGTTCCCAAAAGTCCACCTTATACTTAACTATATGGCCTCCTTTCTTTATAGTGAGCTTGGAGAGAGCCTTCTTGGTGTCCCACAAAGGATCGTGAGGGCTGAAATTTCTTCCTAGCTCCCCAAAAAATACCTCAAAGTTCCACATCCAGTGGGCAGAATCCATTGGGTCATTGAGGCTGGGTTCAAACCAGCTGAGCACTGATCCCTTTAGATAAGAGATGATGAATAAGATATTCCTTTCATCAGAAGCAAAGACATGAGGGCAATCTCAGAAATGGAGGTTGCATATGACTAGAAAGTCCCAAAGTTTCTGGGGGTTGGAACTGTCAAATATGCCAGGTTCCCTAACTTTGATCTTCTTAGGCTTTGGGGCTTGTTTCTCATGGAGAGTGCAGAGACTATCCAAATGGTCAAACAGGACATCAACAAATCTGTTGTCCAGATCTGGGTTTCCACCCAAAGGAGGTTGATCTCCAGAGTCATCAGGATCGGGGTCATCCCTGTGGCTGTCAAGTCCACTAGAGCCATCAGGTCCACCAGGAAGTCCATCCTCTTCACCTGTAGCTTCCTTATCAGTAGGGTTGGGTTGCCTGTCATCCCCCATGTAGTTGAGTGGAGTCAGAATCCAAGGGGGTTCCAAAGGCAAGTGCATAGACATGATGTTGGTGCTAATGGATGGTGTGCCAGAGCTGACTCATTGAAATATGTTTGATGGTTGGACTGAAGCACTGAAAGTAGAAGTGGGTCTAAGAGCTAGGAGTACTGATTGTTGTACAGCTGATAAGCCTGGAAGAGTGCCTGCATAACAGGAGTTTCTTGTTGTCAGCTGAGAATGTGATTCCATGCGGGACATAGAATAAGTTTCAGAATAGTGTGTGGGTTGATGAGAGAAGTGTGAGTTTACAAATACTGTCAAAGTTCAAGATTGCTACTACCAAGGTTGGGACTTGGTCAGGGAAACACTGGACTTCCAGTCAAACCTAGTCATCGGTGGTCGGAGGTGTTCAGGGGTTCCAGGCAGAATCTACCAGGCTGTAGTGTGCCAGGTGAAAGGGGCCAGAGAGGACTTGGCTTCAACTTATAAGAAGTTGTGCCTGTCAAGATCCATGATCTCTACTACCAAGGTCATGACTTGGTCAGGAATACACCGGACTTCCAGTCAGACCTAGTCAGAGGTGGTCAGAGGTGTTTAGGGGTTCCAGGCAGAATTCACAAGGCTGTAGCGTGCCAGGTGAAAAGGGGCCAGAGAGGACTTGGCTTCAACTTATAAGAAGTTGTGCCCTTCTCCTCGTCAGTTTTCCAGTTTCAGGTAGGAAGTGTGCAGATGTCCAGTAGGTTTTCAGATGGAGTGCAAAGGTAAACTGAAGCAGGGGTTATGAAGTGAATAAAGTCAAGAGGAGTCAAAAGATTAAAGGTTTAGTTCAGGAATAAGTCAAGGATGATCAAAGGGTTGATATTATGCAAAGGATGATGCAAGGCAAGATACAATGCAATAGACAATGTAATGCACAAGTAATTTGCAAACTGAAGACTAAGGCTAAGCTATGGGCACTTAAATAATGAAGGCTGGAAGAATAACAGATAATGCAGAGGTTTACTAATGGGTCTTGGTAAGTATCCATGACCAGAAAAGGTAAGACTGTATTAGGAATAAAGTGAGTAAGCAAATGATTACTAAAGCACGTGATGATTTGTCTGATGACTAAAAGATGCTGTGGCCAGGATGCTAATGGACAAGAATCAGAAAAGAGTCAGGAATTATTGGGAATCTGATCAGGTGAAACAGGTCTTGACAGCACCCTTCTCCTTGTCAGTTGTCCAATTTCAGGTGGGTAGTGTGCAGCTGTCCAGTGGGTTTCCAGATGGAGGGCAAGGATTCACTAAAGCAGAGGTTATGGCATGAAATGATGTTAAGAGGAGCCAAGAGATTATTGGATTAGGTCGAGAACAAGGCAAGGGTGAATGAAGGGTTAATATTAAGCAGAGGATTGATGAGGCGAGATATAATGCAAGGGACAAGTAATTCACAAGTAATTTGCAAACTGGAGACTAAGGCTAAGCTATGGGTGCTTAAATATCGAAGGCTGGAAGAATAATGGGAAGTACAAAAGTTTACTAATGGGTCTTGGTAAGTGTCCATGACCAGAATTGGTAAGACTGTATTAGGAGTAAAGTGAGTAAGCAGATGATTATCAAGGCATGTGATAACTTGTCTGATGACTAAAAGGTGCTGTGGCTGGGATGCCGATGGACAAGATTGGAAAAGTGTCAGAAAGGAATCAGGAATTATTGGAAATCTGATTGGGTGAAATAGGTCTTGACAGTTGCAGCACTAGTCAGACCAATCTCAAACTGCACGTCCTCCACTTTCTCAGCAGTTCTCAGCCAAATAAAATAATAATGCTTTTCATTGAAGACTTCCAATCAAAACCTGATTTTGATGGGATGCTGCCATATCTCTGAATTCACCTCAGAAAGGTCAAACAGATTAACAGGCATATCCAATGTCTGCTGGCTGGTGGACATGAAGCCAAAGAAGTTGCAGGTGGTATTCTAAAACTCCACTGATGGATTAGCAGTATTCAATGTGAGAACATCTTGCCAGTGGCCATTGCCCAACAACTCATGAGCCAGCAACCATGGTATTACCTTATTGGAAGTTGCCACTAAATTTATGGGGTTAAGTAAACCAAAATGATGTTAAGCTCTGTTCACAACAGTATCACTGAATCTGTGATGCTGATAGTCATCTGAATCCCATGGAAAATGGACACATTGCAAATTGGTAGAAAAAGAATATTTTCCCTCATTGTGATTTGGAGGAGCATGGTCACCAAGAAGCAAGGTTGAAGGAAGCCCATCATAATCAACATCATCTTCATCATCATCAGCTGGGGCATCAGAAGGGTCAAACTCGGTGCAAAAATCCCACTCGTCATAAAACGAATCATATTTGCACTGATTTCTACCATAATCCTCCCATAATAACTCATAGTTGCTGTGACCTGCTGCTTTGCACACATGAAAACCATCAACATCCACCCAAATGTAGACTCAGATTTTGTTGACTAATTTACATCAGTACCAAAACAAAGGAATTTTTCACTTCATTCTTGAACCGATTTACCTCCTCTGCAGTTAGCCATTGGTCCAAAAGGATGGTCCATGAATCAAGGTGATTGTTTGTATTGCAGACAGATGTACCCAAGCATTTTAGTGAATTATTACCATCGATAGAAACAAAAGATGAGATGTTCAATTCAGGCTCATCCTCAAGAAAATAAAAATGGCAAGGGCAAGATCATCTGAGGTGGGACATATGTGTATCATATCCCATAGTGTTTATTTGCTTGTCAACCTGTCGGCATATCTCCAGATAGATGTCAAAAGCTGTGGAAAATTGTGCAGCAAGATATGGGTTGTAAGGAACCTGAATTCAGTGTCAGATGGAATACGTTGTCTGGGAGCAGTTGATGTACATTGTGCATGTGGCATAGCATTCTACACTGAGCTTTGATACTAAAACATGGACATATTTGATGAGACTGCCAATATGCTGCAAGAGTCCTGATGGGAAAAGCCAGGGTAGGTTGTACAGGGGAACAGCCAAGGTAACCATATTGCAACAGTGTCTCATTTGGATATATGTCTCCAGGCAGGACTTGAAAAGATGAAGGATGGTGAACTGATAGAAAATCTAAGCAAGTAATCAAGGAAGATGGTGGAGCATACAAAATATATTAGCAACCTCAATTGCTATCGAAGGACCAACCATGGCACGTTGATCAGGTATCTTTGGCGGCCCTTCTCCTTCATCTCACTTGTGGGAATCAAGGTATGCACTAACCAACCTTACCATCTGGAGATTCCAGTGATCTGTTTGGATCTCCACCTGATTATCACAGTTTCGATAATCTGCTCAACTGTCCGAGAGTACAGTCTTAGTGAGCATAATTGAGAACAGGAATTAGGTCTTACTATCCAGTAGATTCAGTGAGACTTGCCACAATGACCTCAAAGACCTCATGTTCGCCACCCTCATGGCTGATATCAAAACCCTCCTCCCCAGGTGGAGCTGTATGTGAGATAGCTGCAAAATTGTCAAGTGAAAGACCTGCATGATGGTCCATCTCTTCCATGGCATCACATTGATAGGTCCATTGCACACTATAAGGTCTGGAGAAGAATTTAATTGTATCTACACATTACAACATGCACTCTGAATCACTCTGAACACCATGAAATTGACTTTGAATCCTTTTCGAACTATTTTGCACTATTTTAGATGACTTCAAATGACTTGAAATGATTTTGCGACACTTTGAATGCTTAAAAAAAAAAAAAAATGACTTTGTACTACTTCAAACGATATCGGCTGCCATATACCTATTCTAAAACCCTTTAGATACATGCTGCACATCTGGAATAAACTATTTTGTCACATATCGAGCACCACCAGACATGAAGAGAGACTACAAGAGACTTAGAATGTGATAAGTGCATTTTTATGTTTCAAGGATATATTAAATCAATAGAACAAGAACTTTTACTATACTGGGACAATGTATGTTTGACTTATTATCATTTTTCATTTGTTTTATGTTTTACAATACCTTTATTGCTGTGCATATTGCCTCATGTTTTCCACATGTTCTTGTTTCCTTTTTAGTAATATTTCTTCAAATTGTATATAGACTTGTATTAGTTACTTAGAACAGCAGAGCCAAGCAATGGGGAACAGAGAATAAGTTATCCTCTCCACTATTGTCAGATTTAAGAGCAGTTCTTTTGAGTCTTAGCTCGCATCATATCTCTAATTTCTGTGAAATATTGCAAACTTCTTCGAACTTTTGTATTAGTCTCTCAACTCATTGCCTATCGCCTATCGCCATTCGAAAAACACTTTACATTTGCTATATTCGCTTTTCGATATACCTCGAACCACTTCGAACCACTTCAACATTCCTCGAAACTTCTTCGAACTATTTCGCACACCTTCGAACATCTTTTGAACTATTTTGCATGTCTTTGAACCTATTTTGACCTCTTTCGAACCTTTTGTATGCCTTTAAAGACTATTCGCAATGCACTTTGTCATTTTACATCACTCACTACGGCTTTTGGGTATCAGCAGTGATATTTAGTACCAACTTGCACCCTTCCTCTAGCCTGTGTTATACTTTCTAAGCCTTTTAACAGGTTTTGTTAGGTTTCCAGGTCAAGTATCATCAATGTTCCTCTTGAGAAAGTTCTGGATATTGAATGATCAGTGCTGTACAGCATTGAATCTTATGTTACAATTCCTACACTGGATTGCTTTTTGTCGATGCCAAGCATCAGCTTCTCGTCAGTCAGCTTGCTTTCCAGCATGTAGTATGTCTGTTTGTCATTGATGGCCATGGTGGAAACTGTGTCGAATGATTGATTTTGAAAGTCCATTGTGTTTCACCTGTTTGGACATGAGCGAAGAATATGGAGAGCCAGATAACAGAGGGGCAAGCTTTTGAAGCAAATGATAAAGCAGCAATGTGGCATGGATATAATGAGTATGATTGGAGTAATTATGGAACAGAATGCATATAACTTAACCCCTAACCCAATGAGAGACACGCTGCACACACGATGTCAGCAATAGAACAGCCACAATGGGATGGTACACACAACAGTGCTACTCCTCCATGAGTTTCCTGGGACCAGATGGTAAAGCACATGAGAAAAAAAAATGAAATACAATCCAATGATCTTCTTCATAGTCTTGAGGTGGGCATAAGCACATCCCATGTTCTAGGCCTGCTGGGAGATATCAGAGTTGGGACCTTTAAGAGAGCTAGATACCATAGCGAAGCTTGGAGGAGCTGAGTTTCATGTCTATGTGCAGCTGTGAATGGGTGGCAGGAACAAGAGTGTTCAACAGCAAGGAGGAATGAGCATGTCGAGCTAGACAGTGCCAATAAGAAGTATGGTGTCATAGGCAGCATAGGAGTTGATGATACAGTGTATGAAGTGGAAATGGAGGGAGGTATGAGTGGCGGAACGAGAGCACATGGGATCAAGGAGGAACAAATGTGTCTTGCTAGACAGCGGCAACGAGATACAGGGTGTCATAGAGAACATGGGAATTGAGACCACAGTGTATGGAGCTGTTCATGGACCGAGGGATGAGTTGCAGGAATGAGAGTATACAGGAAAGGGACATAAGCACGAGAATAAGCATGTCATGCTGGACAGCAGAAAGAAGATACAGGGTGTCATAGATAGCATGGGAGTTGACATTGCATTGCAGTGCTTGGAGGTGTCTATGGGCGGAGGGATAAGCATCATGAAAGGAAGATGCAGGAGGAGCCATAGAGGATGGCTGGTGTCGTGCTCAACAGCAGCAACGAGGTGCGGGGAATAGTAGGCAGCATGGGAGTTGATGATGCAGTGCTTGGAAGTGTCTATGGATGGGGAGATAAGTGCTGTGAAGGGAAGATGCAGAAGGAGTCGTGGAGGACGCTTGGCATCATGCTTGACAGTGACAACAAAATGCAGGGTGTTGTAGACAGCATGGGAGCAACGTAGGAGCATTCTAGGGTGTTGTTTAAGGTGTGGTTATGGATGCTACAGTTAACACTCACCAAATAAAGGTGGAGAAGAGGACGGCGTTGTGGGTGACATGGTGGTGTGTTGGATGTTGTTTGGATGTGGGAAGGTAAGCGCCAGGCGGTGTTGATATCGTCGGGTACTTAGATACCGACGGCCACTACCAAAACAGATTGAACAGACTGTTTTTGCAAAGTCTAGATGAGGGCTGAGGAATTAACACCGGTGTAGGGTATAGAGCGGATCAAGCCTAAGAATAGTGAGGCAGCGTTGTTATAATTAAGGTGGAGTAGTGTGATTGTTGACGCGTTGTTGATCGTTGATGATGCAATGTTTGCCCGAAAAGGGAATCATCACCTAGTCTCATAGTGTAGAGCAGCGATTGCCACCATTTACTCTCACCAGAACTTCATCGTACTTGTTACACGCGGTTATGAGCACTTCGAACTTGAAGGACAAAACTTTCCTCGGATCCGTTCGCCGGCTTAATTGTCTTGTCGAAGGCGAATCTGTCGTCTTTTCAGTTATCGTGGGGCTCGATTGGGTAGTTGGACACTTGAAGGAAGAGATAGCAAGGAAGCGAGCATTGGGTACCTTGAAGGATGTTGATCCTCACACGTTGGAATTGTGGAAGGTGAGTGCCATTGATGAGTCGCAATGTGAAGTGACATGACTTATTTCACGACCTTCTCAGCCCAAAGACTCCAATCCTATCGCCGCCAAGCCAGCTAACACTCTGGCTGAACGTATCGAGTCCCTGGGAGATAGTCTTTCGAAATTTTCCAACGAACTTGACTCCACGGACAGCCTGTTCAGTATCTTTTCAGAGCAACCGCCCAGCGACTGCATACACATAATTGTGAAGCTCCCGGCTGCAGGTGAGCGAGAGCGGAATCTCCACGGTTGAGCATTGCTGATAAGATTCACCCCAAAATCTGTCCCATTGCTCTTTTGTTTCTACCACTCTCAATCTTGTCACATGCCACCTCTCACCCACCCCCATCTCCGCCGATCGTTCATGCATTCCATGGCTTTCACGGGCTGCCGTCCGTTTGCCTTGCTTTCTCATTCTGCCTCTTCCCGCACGTTCTCGTCTCATCTCTCTTCATCTGTCACCCCCCCTTTCCCTTCTCCGAACTCTTCCTTCCTGGATCGTTATCGTCCTTCATCTTCTCCGTCCAATCTGTAGCCATTCGCCAGAAACGCGCGCTTCCCGAACCAGCAGAAAGCATTTTTGATCGTCTCAAACGTGCCAAAACTGTTACGACTGCGCCGTCGACTACTGCAAGATCAGAGGTCTTCGAGTCTCTTCAGCAGGAACCGTCTGAGAAGATCTTCGATGATTGTCCAGAACCGGATCCCGATATTCCATCGGTAGCTCTTCTTAACGAAGCCTTTGGACACTTCCTTGACATCATGGACGGTCGTCAAGATGTTCCCGGGCTGGATGATATTGACGTTGTGGAGTTGCAGACCGAGGTGGACGAGCTCGCACGTAATATGAACCAATACTATAAGCATGAAGATGACCGGAGGGAAGCAGCTTTACCCTGCCTCACTCGGATTTTCTCGGCACGTAGAGGTATCCAGATCCCTCCGCTTTACGCAGCTGCCATTGGTTCCGTGAAAAGTGTTGGCCATAATCTTGCGACTCATGGTGCAGGGACGATGGTTGTACAGTTTAAAAACAGGATTACAGGGATCAGTGCAATTCCCCAGGTAGAACTTGCATGCTATGTCGCGCGTCTGAATGCGATGATGAATTCGACTGAAGCCCATCGGCAACTCTATCTAGGATGGAGGGTGCCATGTGTCGGTCTAATAATTGTTGGTGAGTTAGATTTCATTGTTATTTGACGATCTGATATCCCCTAGGATATGAATTGGCGTTCTATGCTATCGTCGCGATCGACCATCGCTTCAAGCTTGTTACTCTGACACCAACATTCTCATGTCTCCGAACGGCTTGTGATGGGCGCGACCGCAGATCCCTCTATTTGGCCTTTACTGCAGCATCAGTACTCCAAGCTCACATTCCGCAAGATATCGAGAAACTCCTGGACAATCTCCCTCCTGGGCCGATTCCAAGTCATGCGCGTCGTTTTCCGGCAGTCTCCAAATTACGCAAATACCCACCCTCATCTGATGACTATTTCGATTTTGAGATTCGATGCTTCTTTCCCGACAGACAACCCAACTGCCTTTTGTACGTCGCAGAGATGCCAAACAAGCAACTCGTCCTCATCAAGTTTGTTCAACGGTACTCGATCGAGCTGCATGATTTTTGTGCCAAATTAGGCCATGCGCCACGGATTTTTGCTTTTGAACGACTTCCCGGTGGCTGGTATGCTGTCGCGATGGAATATATCGAGTCTGGACGCCCAATCACTCACTCGACCCTACTTCTTGCTCACCGAGACCGTTGGACAGAAGAGCTCCAGCGCCTCATGGACCACTTTCATGTGGAAGGCCTTGTCCACGGTGACTTGCGAGCCGCGAATGTCCTTTGCGAAGGAGATTCCATGAGGCTGATTGATTTCGATTGGGGTGGTAGAGACGGGGAGGTTTTCTATCCTACAGCAAACCTCAACCACGAGTTACTGGAGGGTAGGGTGTGTAATGACTTGAGAATCAGACAAGAGGATGATAGGCGTGTATTAAGGAACACTCTAGCTAAACTCCGGGACATACGCGTACCGTAGTTCTACACTGCATTGTCTGGTAATTTTTCGAATTTCATTTCATCTGCCTTTCAATCTGGTCTGCCTAACCCCTGCGGGGGGAAGAGGGCTTGTGAGATTTGAAAATGTTAGTGATGCCGGTAGTCTCCCAGAGGCAGATTGTAGCCACTTCGTTTGTGCCTCGGATATCTCGTGTCTTCACACCACTGGAGAATAATTGTTGCTTTCTAGGCAGAACTTTACAAGTTCAGGTCGAGTTCCTCATAAGACAGAGCGAGTCGAGGTTTGAAGGAGTCGCTGCCTTTAGTACTATGCTAGATTGATGCCCACTTCTCGCATTCGATTTTACATCCACTACTCTATGAGTATGGACAAACTGCCAATGGAGCAGGAAATGCTACGGGATGCATTTCAGGATACAGTTGATTTTCTCATACTGCATAGCGTCGGGATCAGTCATGCAGCTATGCATTATTACTAGAAAGTATGTAAATGCCCTTCACCAGGTTGTGACGCAACACGTGAGCTTCAATGGCAACATGTGATGTGAACATTTCTGTTGACTCATGTTCATTTTTAGGGCTGGGTCTGATAGGTGGTCATATTATGGGGGGGCATATTATACTGTATGATATGGTATTATACCATCCAGGGGTCATAACCCCTCATATTATTTCTATTTATTTTGTAAAATAGCTCTATATACTTTATATCTGCAACAGCTGCACAATATGTGAATCTGAGCAGCTCTGAGGAAGGCAGAATGTCCCACTGTATAGCAATCAGAGATTCCAACCTTTGGATTTCCTATGGTGAACTGGTGGAAATCTCTTGCAAAGGACAGTGGCACTTGGATTTTAGCAGTAAGTGATAAGTCTTCCATTCAAGGCTCCTGCTAACCAAATGAGTCAGATTGTAGCCATCAAACTCTTCTCAGTATCCCTTTATGAAATGTGTGATGAGTGTACAGTATCCAAATTGTCTGCATTCAGCACTGCCAAATGGAATGGTCTTACTGGACCATATGGTACAACTACAACAGTATTGGAACCATGGCTTCAGCAATCCAAACTACAATCACAAAGCCAGACTTACCATTCCCAAATCCCAAACTCATCTAACCACCATTGTGCTTCCCCCCTCCAACCTTACACCTCCTAAATCCCATGCATAGTATGGACAGGCCAGACAACCCAGATGATCATTGGTCAGTGCCAACAACTACTGCTGAGAAAATGTATGGAGCCACATTTGATGAGGGTGATGATACCAATTAATTACTTTTGTTTGAGGTGCCAACCTTGAATGTCTTGCCATTGAAGCCTTTGTTGATATTGCAAACACAAAATTGATCATACAGTTCCAGGATTCTTCAGCAGCATCTGCTCCATCTGTAAAAGGCAAGGTGAATGACTCCCAGCTGTTAGGGCAACACCCACTATCTGCTAGCTGGACTGTGTGGGTTCTCTCTACAAGAAGGGGGCGGGATCTGTGCGCATGATGGGGAAATTGATGGTTTTGATGTTTGGGGGTTATCAATAGATGAGTGAGTTGAGAAAAGCTTTTCGCACCACAAGTGTGGATGGAATACCTAAGAGAACACAACTGGGGTCCCTAGGTGTTTAGTTAAGATTTATATACTATGTTACATGTGTTGTATACAATGTTGTTGATGCACTTGTATGTACAGGCACATACATATTGATGCATGTGCAATAAAATTCTCATGCTAACAAAGTGTAGCATTCTTCAGCATAGGGTAGCATAATTTGATGTAATAAAATATTATTAGGTAATGGGGCTGTTTCCTAACATTACCCCCCTTTTATGCCCTGACTTCCAGGTGAGAAAATATTGTATCTGTCCCCTCTGTGGCATTTTGGTAAGGCCAAATATTTATCCCTTCATATACCATTCTTGCAATGCAATGTGGAGCATTTGGATTAAGTTTAAAGAATTGGGTGATTGCATTACAGGCTCATTTGCAATTCTCTTTGGGTTCCCATGAGTTATTTTCAGCAGTGTAGTTCTTCCACTTTATTAAGAACTCCAATTTATTTTGTTGAAGATGTGAGTCTAGAATTTCTTCAACTACATATTCTGGAGCACCTTCTACCATTATTGGAGATTGCAGAGTAGTTTGTTGACCAGGAATAGTGGGTGGGCAGTAAGGGCATAAGTGGGAAACATTAATTTCAGGATCAATCTTGAATGATTGAGGTAATTTTAGCACCACCACATTGGGCAAAATTACTTTGGAGATTGCATATCGGCCAACTTGTTTCTCAGTAAGTTTTCTTGAAGGTCATGGAATATTTATATCCTTGGTACTTAGCCACACCAAGTCACCAACTGTGTACTCTGGAGCAATGGCTCGAGTACGATCTGCATGTCACATCATATCATCATGTGCTTTCATCAATCCCACCCCTGCTTCTTCCTGTACTTTTCACATCTTA
Source organism: Tricholoma bakamatsutake (assembly GCA_029959215.1). Lineage (NCBI taxonomy): Eukaryota > Fungi > Basidiomycota > Agaricomycetes > Agaricales > Tricholomataceae > Tricholoma > Tricholoma bakamatsutake. The sequence continues at coordinate 2,197,916 of CP114860.1, forward strand.
GATACAAAGTCTTCTACTGACCGTACCTTGATTTCTTTTTGGGGTTCTATTCCCATAATTAGTAAAGAAGGGTGACATGTGAGTAGCTGAATGGAATTTGTTATTGTGGGAAAGTTCAGCAATTGCCAACCATTTGGGCCACTAAGTTTGTCGGTAGTTGACAAACATACATAGGTACTGCTCCAACCCCTGGCTCATTCTCTCTGTCTGCCAATCAGTTTGTGGTTGATATGCCATAGATAATTTGGTTTGAATTTACAATATATTGTTTAACTCTCACATAAATGTGGAAGCAAATTGTGGTTCACAATTGGAGATAACAGTATCAGATAATCCATGTAACTGCCATACCTGATTTATGTAGATAGAGGCATGCCAAGCCTAATGATGAGGTTTCTGCAGTAGTAGGAATAATGTGGACCTCCTTTGTGAAGTGGTCACATACTATGAATATTGCCTCGTATCCCTGAGCTTCAGGTAATTTGGTGATAAAGTCCACAGATCCATATATCTCACCATGGCACTTTAGGTATAGGGTTCAGCATTAATTTCCCTGTGGGTTTTTCTGAGAATTTCTCTCCCCTCATGCACATATCACATCCATCCACATACCTCAACACATATTTTAAAATTCCAGGCCATCAATAATTTCTCATTACCAACTCCAACATCTTCCACCTTCCTGGATGTCCAGCAGTTGGTGTATTATGATGTAACTGAATGATCTCCCTTCACCCTTCAAATCCTGATCCTTCGGTACATATACTTTTCCTCAAAATATCACCAACCCTTGCTCCTCACAATATACCACCTTGTGCTGCCACAATGCTGGGGCACTCTGTGGACTCTTGTGTGACCCATTCATCTCCTTTAATATTACTTTTCTTCTCTCCCTTCAGAGGTTTCACAGCTTCCACTACTTCATCATCCATCTCTGAACATTGTCTAATTTTATGGTGCAGTGCACTTAGTCACCACTACTTTTGTACAGCGGCGGAATGGATGGTGGTCAAAAAATAATAATTTGACACCCTCTTAACTAACAGTAATGGCAATCCCAGAGGTCTATTTTACACTGAAGGTGCACAGAGTGGTCCAATAAGACTCCACTGGCTGTTCACCTGAATTGCAGGTCATGAGCTTCCAAAAAGGGTAAATTCACATAATGAATATTGTGTCATCTATACTATCTATATATAGTAATGCAGTGGAATCTGGGTGTGGAACAAATAATAACTCTGTCAATTTTGCTCCAATTGACAATCACTCTAGCCAATCAATTCTCCTCATCAAGCTGAGCATTGTGGCAAGACAAATAAGAAAAAGGACAAATTGGCCTGATGTAATAAACCTTGTACAAAAGTAGTGGTGACTAAGTGCACTGCACCATAGACAACATTTCCATTTCCAAGCTATCTATTAATAGATGCCCTTGATGCATAATGCAAATATGAAAGTATTTAGGTTTGAGTAAGGTAACATTTGTATTGTCCTCCTCCACCCCTCTTTTGTGATCTGTAGGTTGATAATACTCGACCTGGAAACCAAACATAAACCTGCTAAAAAGGTCTAAGAAGTGTTACACAGGCTAGAGGAAGGGTGTGAGGTGGTACTAAATATCACTGCTGTTACCCAATGGTTGTAGTGAGAGGTATGAAATAGTGAGATGTGTTGTGAATAGTTTTAAGAGCATATGAAGGTTTTCGAAGGGCTACAAAGAGGTTCAAAGATGTTCAAAGAAGGTTCGAGAATGTTTGAGGAGCTTGGAGAGAATGGAAGTGGTTTTGAGAGATATCGAGAAATGGATATAGCAAATTGGAAGAGTTTTCGAGGGACGATAGGTGATAGATGATTGGTCAAGAGGCTAGTACAAGAATTTGAAGAAGTCCACAATAATTTGCAGAACTTAGAAATATGATGCGAGGCTTGGACTCAAGAGGACGGCTCTTAAACCAGATGATAAATGGGAGAAGGCAACTACTTCTCTGTTGTTCTAAGTAACTAGAGTAACTAGTACAAGTCTATATACATTTTGAAGAGATGGTACTTAACGAGGCAATCCAACATGTGGAAAACATGAGGCAATATGCACAGCAATAAAGAACTTTGCAAATTATAAAACAAATGAGAAATGATAATAAATAAAATGTACAGAGTCACAGTATAGCAAGAGTACTTGTCCTATTGTTTCAATATATCATTGAAACAGCAAAGATGCCACAATTGAGTTCTAAAAGTCCTTTGTCATATCTCCTCATGTCCAGTAGTGGTCGATATGCAATGCACTAGCTCATGCTGGGTGTGCTGTGTGTATTGGAAGGGTGTTGAGATAACCATATGGTGGCCGATGTTGTTTGAAGTGTTGCAAAGTCATTTGAAGTTGTTTGAAGTCATTTGAAGTAGTTCGAAATAGTTTAAAATTGATTTCATGAAGTTCATAGGGTTGGAATTGTGAGTCATAATGTGTTGATATGTTTGGAAATTTCCCTAGACCTTGGAGCACAAAGTGAACCTATCATCCTCCCCCTTGCTGAAATCCTGACTGTCCCAGTCAGCTGATTGGAGTCACATGCAAAATGCATGATCATGTTGAAAATGTCAACCAAATTTGAAATACCTCTCATTCTATAATCTCGCACTCCCATTGTCGATTGCAATGTTGCTTCTTACTACTCTTCAACAGGACCTTCTGGACTACATGAAGGCGATGCCTGAGCCTCATATCGCACAGGAAGTCGACTTTGAAGTTTGGGGAAAAGGATTTTGTGAGCACATGGTGAGTTTCATGGTTCATACTTTGCTTTTAGTGTTCTATATGGGTGTTTCCTAGGTGGAATATGACAAACAACTTGGTAGAGGAATGTGACCCGACCATACAAAAGGTTATTGACAAAGTATTCAAGCTATTCAAACCAATGGCTTGTCAAGAATGGCTTTTGTGGGGTAGGGAGTTGCTGTTCATAGATTTAGCTGAAGAGGTCAAATGGGAAGAAAGGGAGAAGGACACAAGGCAAGTTTTGGTGGAGGAGGAGGCTAAATGAAAAGCAGAGGAGGCTGCAAAAAGGGCATGCTTCAAGGCTTGAAAGATTGCCCTGGAACAAGCTTTAAATGCTGCTCTTGCCAAGTTTTGTATGAAAACAATTTCAAAGGAGGATTTGCAGAGCTGGAATGCAGAACTTGAGGCTGAATTGAAGGCCATTGAGAGGGCAGAGGCTGGAGAGAATGACAAAGAGGAGGGGGATGGCAATGATTTTGAAGGATTGCCTACAATCAGGATAGGGAAGTGGAAGGCAGTGGAGGTCGACAATGAAGAGGATGAGTTTGAGCAGGATACAGTAGCAGCAAAGTGGGCAAAGTTCATGACAAGTGGACTTCTCGAGTTTGAGGGCCCAGTGAGTTGTTTATTTCATTTTGAAGGTTTTTTAAAGTTTCAAAATTTTGTAGTGCAACCGATGTGCTGGCTTCAAGTCCCAGCCATGATGTCTCATCAAGGAGGGGCAACAAAGTGCATGAAGTGCACCCAGGAGGCACAGGGGTGTCATTGGCAGGGACTTTTGAGGAAGGGGATTCAAAATGGAGAAGCAGCAAAGGTTGGGGTGGCAAAGGGTGGATGTTTGAGATGGGCTATGCACCTAAAGCCAGGTATGAACTTTTTCAAATCGTTTTTGTGATGCATGGTAATTTATTTGTGCAACTTTTTATAGTACCTCAAATTTGTCTTATCGGTTCTGTCAAGGATGTCGCACTAGTTGCAGGGCCTTCAAAGTTATCACCATCGAAATCAAAGGATAAAAGGTGATTGTTGAAGGGGAAAGCGAAGGAGGTTCAGGTTGTTGAGAGGGTTGAAGGGGGTGAGGATGAATGGGCAGTGCATTGTGGGTTGATTGCGGCAAAGCTGACACAGAAAAAAGTGAAGATGGAGATATTGGGTAGGGAGATGGAGTTGTTAGAACAGATGCTAGAGGAGTAGAACCCCCCCTTTTTTCTTTTGTTTTCTTTGTTTGAAATTTTAAATTTGTAATTGTCTTTTGAAAGTAAGGTGAAGAGAAAATAAAGATATAAAGAACCAAAAATGAAATCTAGGGAACGGCTCAGTAGATCATCATGGGTGAAAACCCTTTGGAGTTTGCACAACCATGCTATAATGCAATATTGTAACTTGTATCATACACTAAAAGGAATTGAAGTCTTTTGTAAGTAATCGCAAACAAAGAAAAAAAGAATGATTATTTATTTTTGAGGTCCAGCAGATCTTTGGAAATATCTTTGTTGAGGTTCAAAATTGTTCGAAGTTGTTCGAGACATTCAGAGTCAATATCGAGAAAGTTTGGTGGAAGGGGAATAGCTTTTCAGGCTAGATATGGTAACAGTCAAAAGGCAGCAACAGGTCGATGTAGTACTGATTTGTCAAGTTCACAGAGGATATAAGCTCCTCCATGGTTCCATTTGATAACAATGAGAGGGCCGATGTATCATGGTTTCATCTTGTGATTAAGGGATTTCTTGATTTGTGTGTTTCAAAGTAGCACTAAATCTCCTTTCGCAAAGTTGTAGTCACACATTGTTTGTTTGTGAATGAGTTCAAAGTGTTTTCACAGCTTTGAGTCAAGAGGCATAAACCTTCGAATATAAAACTTTGAGGTCATTTGATTGTTTTTGTAATGGTATGGCTCATTGAGCTATGAGATTGGTTGTCAATAAGATAGAATCAGGAGGTGGTTGCAAGTATGTCACTTTGGAGATATCAAGTGGGATTAGAGGATGTGATCCTGTAACTGCGAAGTAAGGAGAGCAACCCATGCATTTACAAACTGTGACACATTATGCCCAAAATACTGAATGTGCTCCTGCTGACCATTTTCCTTGCTCGCCATTGATGGCTTTAAATAATGATTGTCGAACATTGAAGTGGGCTTGTCTGATGAGTCCATTGGCACATGAATTATAACTGCTAATCCAAATGTGGTTGATATGATGAGATATTCTATGGCCGTGATAAATGCAGAGCCATTGTTGGTTATGATTTTGCATAGTGAGCCCCATTAACAAATAATGTCTTTGAAGATCCAGTTGCCAAGGGACATGGGATTATTTTTATCTTGTGTCCGATATTGTCATGAGCTGTGCAAATAATTTTGAGACAATGTTCTGGAATTGTGATGATCTTGTGAGCTTCATGGGAGTCCTTCCTCCATAGTTTGCCTGAGTCTAAAAAGAATTCAGTACAATATCAAATAAAGGTAGCATATTCAGCATCTGATGGATCAGAGGGTCGCACCAGATCATGTAACCATTTTCAAACACAAAGTAATCTTTTGTTGTCCTTTTTTGCATTATTCATTTGTGGGACATCATTATAGGTAAAGTCCTCCCCCGTACTGAGATCTGAAAAGAGGGAGAGGGTCGAAATTTGATGTGAAGGGAAAGGACGAGTTGTAATGGGATTGATTTGATGTACGAATCTGTAAAGACATTCGATCCAGTCTCCAAAATCATTTTCATTGTCAAGCTGATCATCTTTGTCTTGTGGGGGCTGTCTCAAAAGTCTGTCTGGACCATGGTGTGTCCCTGCAACATGGACTAACATAAAGTAGAATGTTAGGACTGATACTATCCATTGATTGATGCTAGCACTAGGTGTGACATCAGGATTCAAGAGCATGCCTTTGATATACCTCACATCAACTTTGACGATAAACTTTTGAACCCATATTAGGTACAATCAAAGTGGTCCAAGAGTGTGATATAGACCATAGAGTTCGAGTTTTGGTTGCAAAAATTGAGATTCACAGTTGTTAAGCATAATTGATCTGAATCCACTGTAATACTGTTTTTGAGGGTTGTCAGGATCGCATTGAGCGAGAAAGAAACCGATAGCAATCTGCAAAGTGTCAACTGATAGAATAACTGGAGTGGGGAATAAGTAGTGTAAGGGGAAAGGAAGGCACCCCAGGCATCTGGGCAATTTTTTAGATTCATCCCATATTTTTTTATATTTTATTTCACCCTATTCTGCCTTTTCTATGATTTTCTATGATTTATTCATATTTTATTATTATATTTTGGTGTTTTCCATGTTGGTACATGTTGACATTTGATTCTTAGAGGCAGGACCCCTTCTGGATGTTTACCCATCAGGGTGACATCATGCCACAGCTTGATTTGCCTATCTCCACCTTTTTGCTATTTTTAGCTTACTATTTGATTTTCAGCTCTATTACATATACTGGGCATCAACAGATGAGTCCTTAGAGTTTTCTCTTTGTATTCCCCTCTGTTAGGTGCGCCTGAAGTGTTTGTATTATGTAGTATAGTATTAACTTTGGATTCCCCTTTGTTAGCTCACTTTTAAGTGAGGCTTTGAGGTTGCCCTTACAAGTAGTCAATAGCTCAAATTGCTGGAGAGTTGATTAGAGCTTCTTTCAAATCTTCTTGTGCTGCTATTTATTCTGGTCTTAATTCAAAAGGAACATTTTTGCAAGTGAGTTGAATCGGCGCTGCAGCACATTGAGCAAAATTTTGAATGAAGATACGACAAACTCCAATAGATCCTAGGAACACTTTAACTTTGGTAAGGCTTCAACAAGGTCCCCATTTGCTAACTACTGTGATGTGAGTGAGATTGGCCATACAACCTTCAATATTGCATCAATGCCCCAAAACAATTATTTTGGGGATGCAAAGGTAGAGTTTAGGACCAGAAAATGTTCCTCCACAGTACTTCATGCATTGAACTATACGATTCAAGTTTTCAAAGTGCTTCCAGACAAAATGTTGAATAGCTGGATTATTGGTGATCATTTTGTAGGATCTGCCAATCATTCGATATTCTGATTTTGGGCCCTTAACTGGTGTGTCATTGATGTAAGGGATAGTGATATGAGGGATTTCAGGCCATAGGATGAATATGATGTCATCATGTAAGATTGGAACTGAATTTGTCAAATCCATGGGTAGGGTAACGATACAAAGTGCTTCAAACAGTGTCTGAAACATTATTAGATCGCGAGATGATTCTGCCACTTTCCTTTCATCAAATGCCACATAAAGATCTAACATTCCTCCGAAAAATCGTCTATGAAATTGTTCTGCTAAATGTTTGGGTATCGGTATGACACCTGAGTGCTGTATCATTACTTGATTAAGTGGTTCGAGACTGTGGATGATTCGAAGTGATTTCACATCTCTCTTCACAATGCAAAACCATAATGATCAATATGAAGAGTTTGACAGCTCATATACCCCTGCTTCTATCTTGTTTTTTATTTCGCAGATCTGTTCATACAAACCAGGAGGTATAGGAATATTTTGTTCGACCCAAGGAGTATGAGGAATGACCAGAAAAGGGAAGAAGTCAGGGCAGAAACTTCCTCACTCTTGTTCTGTCCATGCAAAAGCTGTTTCATGATTTTGAACAAAGTCATGCATGAGCTTCCGTTCTTCTGGCCATAGAAAATGGCCAGAATGGTTTTTGTCAATAATAGCTTTGTGTTCAAGTGTATATCAGAGAGAGGGAATAAACGATGGTGAATTAGGATTGAGTTTTGGCATATTTTTGAGGGGGTTGCCAGTGATTGTTTGAACAATACGAAATCAATCAGGTAGTTCAGTAATAACTGGCTGAACTTTCTGTGCAACGGGTTTGTATTTTTTTTTTTCAATGCTGTGAAGGTCGGATATAGGGAGTTGGTTGACAGAATAGTAGGGATAGAGGGCATAGGAAGGTTTTACATAGATGTCACCATCAAGGTCGATAAATATTTTTCATACTGATGACTGGCCATTAAATATAAGTTGGCAAGAATTGAAAAATAAGAAAGAGTGCCCAAAGAATTTGAGGAGTCCATATTGGGAATATTTGCAGTGTGTTGATGATACTCAACCTGGAAACCTAACAAAAACCTGTTAAAAGGCTTAGGAAGTATAACACAGGCTAGAGGAAGGGTGCGAGTTGGTACTAAGTATCACTGCTGATATCCAATTATTGTGTTTAGTAATGCAAAATGATAAGAGATGTTGTGAATAGTCTGTGGGAGCATATGAAGTTGTTCAAAAGAGTTTGAAATAGGCTCGAAGATGTGTGAAAGAGTTCAAAATAGGCTCAAAGATTTCAAAATAGGCTCAAAGATGAGTGAGGTAGTTCGAAGAAGTTCGAAAGAGTTCAAAGAGGTTCGTAGTAGTTTTGAGGAAATTTGAAGATGTCGGACTGATGTTGAGGTATGTCGAGGAGCAAATATAGAAAATACAAAGTGTTTTTTGAGAGGCAAATAGGTGATATGCGATAAGTCAGAGAGCGAATACGATAGTTCGAAGAAGCTCGCGATATTTTGCAGAACTTATAGATACAATGCAAGGCTAAGACTCAAGAGAACGGCTCTTAAATTAAATGATAAGGGAGAGGGTACTTCTTCTCTGTTCTTCTAAGTAACTAATACAAGTCTATATACATTCTGAAGAGATAAGTACTAAAACTGAAACAATAACATGTGGAAAACACAAGGTAGTATGCACAGCAAATAAAGGTATTGTAAAACATAAAACAAATGAAAAATGATAATAAGTGAAATGTACATTGTCCCAGTATAGTAAGAGTTCTTGTCCTATTACTTTAATATATCATTGAAACATAAAACTGCACTTATTGCATTCTAGATCTTTTGTCATCTCTCTTTGTGTCTGGTGGCACTTGATATGCAATGACATGGTTTATTCCAGATGTGCAGTATGTATCGAAAGGGTTTTGAGATAGCTATATGGTGGCCAATGTCATTCGAAGTGGTGCGAAGTCATTCGAAAGCATTCAAAATGTTGCAAAATGGTTCGAAATGGTTTGAAGTCATTTGAAGTCATCCAAAATAGTTTGAAAATGGTTTGAAATCAATTTTGTAGTGTTTGTAGCAGTTCGGAGCATCTGTCGTAATGTGTCAATATGATTGGAAACCTTCTCCAGACCTTAGAGCATGCAGTGGACCTATCAGCATTTGACAGTGATAGATGAATTAGAAGGATCAAAAGAGATAATAAGAGCGCACTGGTTCATGTCTGATCTAGTTGTGAAAATCCTCTCTGAATACCTTTCGACACTGATTAGAACAGGGAATCATGGGGATGGCACATGACCATGTCAAATTAGGGTCAAATATCATGATATTCTGAGCTTCATTTCTGTAATTCTTGACAGTGATTTCAGTGAGAACATCAAATGGATGACTGAGTAGGATATTGTAGGCAGGGTCATGAATGATGTGAATCTGCATCTATAGTGTGATACTGCCAACTTCACAAGGCACATTTTGTGCTAGACCTAAACTTTTGTCAATGCCACTGTTAGCTGATTGAAGTGGGATATGAATTGAAGGGTTGTAAGCGAGGCTGAGTTTATGACAGATTTCTTCAGACATTGCAATAATCGATGATGCTTTGAATGGGATTTCTTCCATTGACATTCATAATGATCAATCTAATTGAGTGGGATTCCTTTGCAGCAATAAATGGTTCCAGAATATCACCAGGTCAAAGACTGTTAATGTAAGTTTCGAAGGGTCATCAATTACAAAAATATTATCATTAAGGAGATTTATAGCATTATCTTCTTTGGGCTGCTGGATATGACGTGGAGTGACCTGTTCCTTCCATTTCATACAAACTTTGGGTGATAGAGACAGTAGTTCTTTGGGGGTTAATGTGACAATCGGGGTCTTCATCGAGCGAGTGAAAATGTCTTCCCTTTTGAATCAGGGCTTGGGTATGATACAAAGAACCATTTTTGCCTTTACCTTTTGCAGTCGATCCAAAGTTTCATTTGTGAGGCGGCAAGTATGAATTTTCTTTTGTAGCAGCATATGGGTGAATGATGGGTTGTGAAGCTGTTTCAGAAGTCAAAGATGGTGCCAAAGTTGAAGTAGGTAGATTAGTTGCCATGGACGAGATAGATGGCACTGGTACTTGTAGAGTGGATGGCTCAGCTGGTGCAGAGTTTTGAGGGATCGAAGTCTGAGATGCAGGAACTCTTGGTGTATTCAAATTAGTTCTGGGAAAGGGTCTACCACTTTGCAAAGCATATATCTCCTGTTCGAGCTTTCCAATACAATCTCCAGCCACTGTGGATAGGTCAGAAACTTGGTAAACACCTCTGGATGGTGTCAAAGTACTTGTCAAAGGTGCAATATTATACATTAGTGATGGTGTAGTGGCAGACAGAGGGTTTTGTCAAGTCCATTCATTAATTCTGTCCTTGATAAAATGACTGGGGATGTTTTGAGGAGTGAATCGTCATTTTGGAAAGACAATATTTCTTTTGGTGTTCTTTTTACACTTTCCTTCATTGAAGCAGTCTCTAACAAAATGACCAGTAAGTTCACAGAAGACACAAACTAAATTTTCGAGCTGGTCTGAATGAAATCCACTGTTAGGTCAAGGAGTATTAGTAGGTTTAGAACCTGCTAAAGCTGTGATGAGTGTAGTTGCAAATTTTTTGAGGATTGCCAATAAGTCTTCCAGTTTAATCTGTGTCAAAGATGTTGAGGTTGATGGTAATGCCGAAGTTGCTGAAGAGTTTGAACCATGTAATGATGTCAAGTCTGAACTGATTGATCCTGCTAAAATGAACTTTGCTGCTGCATGAATATCATCAAGTGGATAGGCATCATCTGGATAATGGTCAGGAAATTTAAGTTTGAGTCATCATGCAATTTGTAACCATAAGCCTGGCTGGAAACCACAAATGAATGCTCTGCTTTGTTCAGCTTCCAAAATTTGGCCTTTAGAGAGAAGAAACTTCATGATGTTGTAGAATGATTGATAGTACAAACCTAAGTTGCTTGTGTTAAAGATTCCCATACAAAATTGTTTGCCAACAAGTTTGTCCATGTCTGAAATTGACCATTTTCAATCATCTTCAGAACAAGGGTATATTCTGTGAATCATGATGTGAAAATCCTGAAATGAAGTGCCAGTTTTGTATTCTGGAATTGATTCCCAAAGTTTGGAGGTGTCAATATCAATGTATTGGCAGGCATGCTTCTTCATGACTTCTGAATCTGTGATATTGCAGTCTATAAGAAGTATTTTGAGCTCATTAAAATATCGACAAAGCTCTCGAGGTTAAGTGGGGTCAAATTTCAGAGCTGTGAAATGACCACGAGCTGGCATAGTCACTTGTGTAGCCATGGATGTGATGATTCTGGAGGTAGGAGTTAAAACTTGGGTGAAGGATGGTAGAGGTGTCAAAGTCATTGGAAGAATGAATGAAGAAGTAGATGATGAGAATGAAGAAGTAGATGATGAGAACAAAGAAGTAGATGATGAGAATGAAGAAGAGGATGAGGTTAAAGATGAGGATATAGGTGAAGGAAACAGTCGATGATGTGTAGATTCTGCTTCAGAAACTGGATTTAGAATATCTCCCAATTGTTCAAAAGATTTGAAGGCATGGTGAGTCTTGATTCTAAGATTTTGAGCTTGAGTTGGCCTAAGCTGGGAGATTCGAGATGGATTAGGCAATGAAATGGTTTAGAAACCCCTCATGGTGGGCTCCAAAATAATAATACTCAACCTGGAAACCAAACAAAAACCTGCTAAAAAGGTCTAAGAAGTGTTACACAGGATAGAGGAAGGGTGCGAGGTGGTACAAAATATCACCACTGTTACCCAAGGGTTGTAGTGAGAGGTATAAAATAGTGAGATGTGTTGTGAATAGTTTTAAGAGCATCTGAAGGTTTGAGGATGTTCGAGGAGCTTGAAGAGAATGGAAATGGTTTTGAGAGATATCAACAAATGGATACAGGGAATTGGAAGAGCTTTCAAGGGACAATAAGTGATAGATGATTGGTCGAGAGGCTAGTATGAGAATTTGAAGAAGTTCATGATAGTTCACAGAACTTAGAAATATGATGCAAGGCTTGGACTCAAGAGGATGGCTCTTAAATCAAATGATAAATGGGAGAAGGCAACTACTTCTCTGTTGTTCTAAGTAACTAGTACAAGTCTATATACATTTTGAAGAGATTGTACTTAACAAGGAAATACAACATGTGGAAAACATGAGGCAATATGCACAGCAATAAAGAACTTTGCAAATTATAAAACAAATGAGAAATGATGATAAATGAAATATACAGAGTCACAGTATAGCAAGAGTACTTGTCCTATTTTTTCAATATATTATTGAAACACCAAAGATGCCACAATCGAGTCCTAAAAGTCCTTTGTTGTATCTCCTCATGTCTGGTAGTGGTTGATATGTGATGCACTAGCTCATGCCGGATGTGCTGTGTGTATCGGAAGGATGTTGGGATAGCCATATGGCAGTTGACATTGTTCAAAGTGTTGCAAAGTCATTCAAAGTTGTTCAAAGTCATTCAAATTTATTCAAATTTATTCAAAGTCATTCAAAGTGGTTCAAAGTAGTTCAAAGTGGTTCAAAGTGGTTCAAAGTGGTTCAAAGTGGTTCCAAATAGTTCGAAATCAATTGTGGGGGGTTCATAGGGCTGAGATCGTGAGTTGTAATGTGTTGATATGTTTGGAAATCTCCCCAGACCTTAGAGCACAAAGTGGACCTATCAACATCTGGATAATGCATCTGCTTTCCTCATTAAGCCTCTCACTTTATGGACTAAGTGAAAGTTAAAAATGCAACAGGAATAATGCCCAACATGCTTTGGGACAAATATGCACAAGGATGCCATCTGGCATCTTCACATAGCATTGATAATACTGCTCCAGTAGCAAAGTCAGATGCATCTGATTCCACTCATAAGGGATGCATGAAATCTACTGGGGCTAATATTGGTTCCTCCACAAACTTCTTCTTCAACTCCTCAAATGCTGTCTGCTGTTGTTCCCCCACCTCCACACTACTCCTTTTCATGTAAGATTGTGTAAGGATGCAGCAATTTTGGAAAAATTATGTACAAAGTGATGATAATAATTTGTGAGTCCCAAGAAGGCTTGAACCTCCTTCATACAGGTGGGCGCAGGCCAATCAATAATTGCCTGTACCTTGATAAGATCCATTTTTATTCCATCAGGACTGATCATTAATCCCAGGAATTCAATTTCATTTGCCCCAAACACACATCTCTCCAATTTCACAAATCGGTCATTCTCTGCCAATCATTGTAGCACCTCCTGTACTATCACTTCATGGTTTTCTTTATCCTCCATGAATATCAGAATATCATCAATAAATATTATTACCATGCCTTTGTCTATTACATCCTTGAAAATGTTGTTCATCATATTTTGGAGAGTCAGAGGACTATTGGTCATCCCAAGAAACATGACAAGCAGCTCCAAGGATCCTTGATGTGTGGCAAATGTGGCCTTCCACTCATCTCCTTTCCTTATTCATATGTTGTTGTACCCCCATCATAGATCCAATTTTGTAAAGACCTTGGCTTTTCCCACCTTGTCAATTATTTTTGAGATCAATGGCAAAGGCTACACATTCTTCACTGTCCACTCATTTAGATACCTATAATCTGTACACATCCTCTTCCTCTGATCTTTCTTTGGTACAAAGAATTTATTACATATGCTACAGTTGTTTTGTGGGTGTGATGGTGTGATGGGATCAGCTAAAGGGGGGAATTTTTTGGGTAAGCTCGGTGATTGATCAGCTGGATTGATGGGACGATGCGCATAACATATGCTACAGTCATTTTGTGGGAATGATGGGAGTGATGGTTGATGGGATTATCTAAAATTTGTCAGGCTTGGTCAGAAATGATCGCATTAGTCAGAGCTGACTAAAAATTGGTCATATAACTGGGTTTGAAATGTTGTCATCCCATACTGGTCAGTAACAAGTCAATACAAATTTGTAGTGAGGTCAGCAACAAGTCAATACAAATTTGTAATGAAGTCAGTAACATGTCAATACAAATTTGTGATTTGTAACGAAGTCAGTAACATGACAATACAAATTTGTAATGAGGTCAGTAACAAGTCAACACAAATTTGTAACGAGGTCAGTAAAAAGTCTGAAGTCAGTCACAGGTCAATACAAATTTAATGAAGTCAGTAACATGTCAATAGAAATGTGTAATGAGGTCAGTAACAAGTCAAATACCAAAAAGGGAGATTTGTGTGCATAAAATTTTGGTTGCAATATAGTGGACACCTACTTTCATGCCTCTTCCAGAACAGGCACAACATGATGAAACAGCTGACTTTTCCTTACATGTGGAGAGAGAGTGCACAACAATCAATTGAGTACCTCTCATCACTCAAAATTTGGGGCTATAATAGTGATACTATTGCAATTGCTATCTATTATCAAATAGCAAATTTGTGATTGTTATTACAAAAAGTGTTGAAATTGTTTATTGGAAGTAGAAAACAGTTGGATTATAGTGAGTGTTGTGACAACTGGCTGTTAAAAGAAGTTGTTGCTGACCTTACTTCAGCTGTGCTGCATTGTTGGCTATTGAACAAAATTATTCTTGGGCTTTACCATTACTAAACATGTGAGTGGTGTTGGCATATGTTGCAATAATGATGGCTGATTAGAGTGTTTGCAGGAATGAAAGTAGACCTTCTACTCCAGAAGTGGAAAGGGCTAGAATTAGAGATGCAGACCATTTGGAAAGGTTGCAAATGACCAATCCTGATGAGAGGAGAAGCAGAGTCAGAGTGACTGCCCTTGCTGAAAGAATTGTTCCACTGAACTATGGAGCTGCATTGGCTGCTCAGATACTACAGGTGCAGATGCCTGCTGATTGGGATGCTCCAAGGCAGTTTGAATTGCCTGTTGTACCTCCTGCTCCTGTATTACATAGGAGAGGGGCTTCTGTGATGCCATCTGGACCTGTTTTGGCAAACCATGGAGTAGGGGCAAATATAGCTTCTACTATACCACAGGTTCAACTGCCAGCAGGGTGGAATGCACCTTTGGCCAATCCTATTTCTGTGGTTCCATTTGCACCTCAGTTACAAACAAGGAGGGGGAGAGGGAGAGGGAGAGGAAGGGGACTGGGACCATTGCATAATATTTCAGGTGGTCAAGCAGATCCTGCACTCAATAATCTGCATAGGGGACATATTGCATTGAGAGAAAGAACTGCAGATTATGATGCACGTATTCAGGAGTTACAACAAGAAACAGCTAAACGGTATCAGCAGCAGCTGGAATTATTCCAGAAGGTTGCAGAGGACAGGAGACTTGCTGAGGCTGTTGCTGCCCGAGAGAGGATGTCGCAGCAAGTGGCTGAAATGAGTAGGCAGCATAATGTGCAATTGCAGCAGGTGAATGAACAGCGGCAAGCTGCTGAAGTGGAAGCAGCTAGGCAGCATACTTGGCAGTTGCAGCAGCTGGCTAAACAGGAAAGGAACAGAGAAGCTGCTGAAGCTGAAGCAGCCAATCAACAATTGGAGCAGCTGGCTGAACAGGAAAGGAACAGGCAAGCAGCTGCACAGCAAGCTGCTTTAGATGCTCAACCACGATATCATGATCCACCCAGACATATCAATATAGAAGGGGCATTGCAGGAGCATAACAGGTGTGATCAGGAATGGGCCCTTAGGATGCATCAGATGTGGAGAAACGAACTGCGTGCAGATGAGCAGGTACATATGGATGAGGCTGAGGAGCTCCAATGTTTATCGATTGCAGACAGGAACTCACATCAACAAATGATGAGGTTGGACCAATTGGCTAACAATATGTCTGGAGATCAGATTGATGAATATCAAGCTCAAGTGGATGCACAGGCAGAACAAATTTAGATGGATAGAGAAATGGCTGCATTGGTGGCTGCTGAGTATGAAGAACAGAGGAATAATGAAATTGCTTTGAGGAGGGAAATGGAAAATGAGGAATCTGATGATGATGATGATGGAAGCCAGTCTTCTTTGCAATTTCCACCTTCTCCTCTGCCATCAGATTATTATGATGAATTTGGAAGGGTGACTGCTTTGCAATTTCCACCATCTCCTATGCCATCAGATTATTATGATGAGTTTGAAAGGGTGTCTCCTCTACAATTTCCATCTTCTCCTCCACAATCTTCATCACCACTGCTGCCTGATCCAATATTCCATGTTCCATCATTGCCACCATCACCCATGCAATCTCCTTCACTGCTGCTGCCTGCTTCATTCCCAAATCCCCCAATGTTGCCACCTTTGCCTCCACCTATGCCTGTACCTCTACCTTCACATCGACCTGCAAGGCCATTACCACTCAGTCATGCACCTTATCAAAAGCCAATTTCCAGACATTCACTTGGGCCCATGAATGTAGAGTGTCCAAACTGCCATGCCTCACATTTTGACTGTGAAAACCTGTCCAAGTCTACCAGACCTGTGCCAAAGTTTGGAAGTTGCTGCTTGCAGGAACAAATTTTTCTGCCATCTTTTTGACCTGCTCCTGCCACATTGCGGGTTTTGTTGTGTGGCAAAAGTCCTCTTTCCAAAGAATTCAAAACAAACATCAGACAGTACAATGCAGCATTTGCATTCACATCTTTGGGTGTCAAGGTGGACCATTCTGTTACAGGCACATCAGGGGTATACAGCTTTTGTATTTATGGTGATCTTCATCATCTTTCTGGAGCACTTCTGCCACCTCCTGGATGGCCTGCAGCCTATGCACAGCTCTATATTTATGATCCTATTGCACAGCTTGATATTCATGAGCAGCAAAACAACAATCTTAACTCAGTTATCATGACAGAGCTGCAGGCCATGCTAAATAATACCCATCCTTATGTGCCATTATTCAAGCAGGCATTTCAGATCATGAGGGAAAAGCCTCCAGAAGAGCAGGACAATGTCTCCATATGGCTGCGATCAGATAGAACCCAGGATTTATGTCGCTATAATCTTCCTGCAGCCAATGATGAAGTGGCAGCCATTATTCCAGGTGATGGCTCTGAGAAATGGTCTAATCACAGAGATATTGTTCTCAGGCTGAGAGGGGGAGGGCTTAGGCATATTAGCCAGTTCCATCCATCCTATTCAACTCTGCACTATGTCTTGCTCTTTCCTCATGGTGAAGATGGATGGCACCCAGATATACCTGCACACCAAGGTGCATATGGAGCCAGAAGAGTTCCCAATGTCAGTCAGAGATGCTACCATGCTTATCAGTTGCACCCAAGGCCAGGAGAGCAGCCACCATTGTTGTGGGGAGGAAATCTTTTGCAGCAGTATGTTGTAGATGCTTGGGCATCTATTGAACAGAATATGTTGAACTGGGTCCACCATCACCAGAAGGAGCTTAGGGCTGATGTGTATGCTGGATTGAGGGATGCTGCCATGGGTGACCAGGATAAAAATATTAATCTAGAGGATCATGGGAGTCGCATCATTCTTCCATCAACCCACATAGGTAGTGAAAGGCATATGAATCAGCTTTTCCAGGATTCCATGGCCATTTGTCACTTTTTTGGCAAGCCAGATCTCTTCTCACCATGACTGCCAATTCACAGTGGCCAGAAATCCAGGAAGCTCTGTTGCAGGAGGAATCACCCAATCCATGTTTTACCACACAAGGGAAAAAGCAGCAAGCCTATGACAGGCCAGACATTGTTGCACGTGTTTTTGAACAGAAAAAGAAAGCATTGCTCAAGGATATCAAGGATGGTGTTTTGGCTAAAGTGGTGGCATACATCCATACCATCGAGTTTCAAAAGAGAGGCCTTCCACATATGCACCTCCTTATATTTCTTGATCCAGCTAACAAAATCTGTAATGCCCATGATGTTAATTCCATTGTGTCTGCTCAAATTCCTGATCCTGTCACATAGCCATTGCTCTATCACACTATAGCTACCTGCATGCTTCATGGTCCTTGTGGTCATGACAAACCCAAGGCTTCATGCATGGTTGACAATAGGTGCAGCAAGAGGTATCCCAAGGAGTTCAGAGAACAAACTTCCTTTACTGCAAACAATTATCCTGATTATGCCAGACCCAACAATGGTAGAACAGCGAGGAAGTGTAATTATGTCTATGATAACAGACATGTCATCCCACACAATCCTTATTTGGCTGCAAAGTAAGGAACATCTATCTGACATCATGTTTATTGGTTAACAATTTGGTTCATTTGTCAGATACAACTGTCACATCAATGTTGAGATCTGTTCTTCAGTCGAGGCTGTCAAGTACATCCACAAGTACATATACAAAGGCCATGACAGAACCATGATTGAGATTTTCGATCAAGACAGAGATGAGGTCAAGGAGTATCTGGATGCATGTTATATTGGATCTGTGGAAAGCTGCTGGCATATAAATGAATTTGGAATGCACGCAGAGTCTCCTCATGTTTATTGTCTGCCTGTCCATCTGGAGGATCAGCAAACAGTTTACTTCAATGCAGACGACAACATCAATGAGGTTTTGGAAAGGCCTGCTGCCAAGACCACACATCTCACTGCTTGGTTTGAAGCCAACAGAAGATATGAAGCAGCACATACTGTCACCTACCAGAACTTTCCTCAAGCATGGGTCTACAATGCAACCAAGAAGCAGTGGAACCCAAGGAAGCAGTGTGACCCTGCTATTGGCAGAATGTACTTTGCTTCTCCTGCTCAGGGGGAAAGATTCTACCTCAGGCTGCTCCTTACTGTTGTCACAGGGGCAACATCATTCCAGCACTTGTGCACTGTCAATGGTATCATCCATAATACATTCAAGCAGGCCTGTGTTGCATTGGGTCTTTTGCAGGATGACTAGGAATGGGTCCAGTGTCTTACAGAGGCAGCCCAGATGCAGCCCAGTTCATCTCTCAGATTGCTCTTTGCCACCATTCTTCTTCATTGCAATCCAACATCTCCTGACATTCTGTGGAACCAGTTCAAACATTACATTTGTGATGACCTCAGAGTCAAGCTTCTTTCAATCTATCCAGATACAGACTTTACAGATGATCAAGTGTACATGTATGGCTTGCATCTCATCAGTCAGATCCTTATCAGATCAGGCAAACAACCTTCTGATTATCCAGAGATGCCCGCCATTGAAGGAAACTGGCACATTGATGTTCCTGCCAATAGGCTTTTGCAGGAACAAAGGGATTACAATGTTGAAGAGTTGACCATCACTGTTGCTCACAATCTCCAGCTTTTCAATCACAGGCAGAGACAGGTTTTTGATGCTGCAATGGATTCTGTGAACAATAACAAGGGAAAGCTCATGTTCTTGCATAGTGCTGGAGGTTGTGAAAAGACCTTTGTCTGCAACACCATCACAGCTGCTGTTCATGCTCAAGGAAAAATTGCTCTCTGTGTTGCATCATCTGGAATCGCTGCATTGCTTCTAGAAGGGGGTCACACAGCACATTCCATGTTTAAAATCCCAATCGAAATTGATGAGGCCTCCACTTGCAGGATATTTCAAGGTTCAGATTTGCACCAGGTCCTTGATCAAACTTCCATCATCATCTGGGATGAAGTTCCTATGCAGCACAAATATGCCACAGATGCAGTAGACCACACTTTGCGTTATCTCAAGAAAAAGAATGTTCCATCTGGTGGAATCACTGTTTTGTTTGGAGGTAACTTTAGACAGACCCTACCTGTCTTTCCTAGGGGCACTAGAGAACAGATCATAGCTTCATCCATCAAAAGGAGCACTCTCTGGCAATGCTGATGATACTCAACCCAGAAACCCAAACAAAACCTACTAAATGGCTTCGGATGGTATAACACGAGTCAGAAGAAGGGTGCGAGTTGGTACTAAATATCACTGCTGATTTCCAAACATTGTGAAGAAGTTCAAAATAGTTCAAAATTGGTTCAAAGATGTGCGAAATAGTTCAAATAAGTTCGAAGATGTGCGAAGTAGTTCGAGGTGGTTCAAGGTATATCGAGGAATGAGTTTAGCAAATGTGAAGTATTTTTTGAATAGCGATAGACGATAGGTGATAAGTCGAGAGAGTAATATGAAAGTGCGAAGAAGTTCACAATATTTCGCAGAACATAGAGATACAATGCAAGCTAAGACTCAAGAGAACGGCTCTTAAATCTGACGATGAGTGAGAGGGTAACTTATGCTCTGTTCCCCATTGGTTGGCTTCTGTTCTAAGGAGCTAATACAGGTATATATACAAGTTGAAAAGATAGTACTAAAAAGGGAAATAAAACCTGTGTAAAACATGAGGCAATATATTAAACAATGAGGACTTGTAGATCATGAAACAAATGAAAAATGGTAAATAATGAAACATATAGTGTTCCCATATAGTAAAAGCTCTTATCACTCTGCTTTAATATATTATTGAAGCATAAAAACTGCACTTATCGTGTCCTAAGTCTCTCATCGTCTCCCCTTGTGTCCGGTAGTGCTTAATATGTGGCAAAAGGTGTATTTTGGATGTGCAGTGTACATTGAAAGTGTTTTAACACAGCTATACAGTGGCCAATGTCATTCGAAGTGTTGCAAAATGTCATGAAATGGTTCAAAATAGTTTGAAATTGTCCGAAATAGTGCAAAATAATTTGAAAATGTTGGAAGTCGATTTTGTGGTGTTCGTAGTGATTTGGAGCATCTGATGTAATGTGTCGATATGAGTGGGAATGCTTTTCCAGACTGTAAAGCATGCAGTGGACCTATCAATGCATTACTGTCTACCATTTGACCGAGAATATGTGACCTGACAGAACTCCAGAGAACACTGGACATGCTGCCTAGCTCTTGCACATTGGTACAGGCACCACAGTGGATGCTGCAGAGACTATACAGATTCCACAGAACATGCTCTGCCATGGAAATACCATGGATGACCTTATCAACTCTACATATTCAGGCATAGAGCAGGGGAACAAGCCAGATCAATACTATCTGGATAGGACCATTCTCTCCTGCACAAATGACAACATTGATGTCATCAACTCTCTTCTCCTTAGCAGATTTCCTGGACCAAAGCATGTCTTCAACAGTGCTGATACAGTCTCATTCAGAGAGCAGGAGCTAAACAACTACCAGCAATATCCTGCAGAGTATCTAAACTGTATCAAAGCAAGTGGCCTTCCTCTCTCCAGGCTGGCACTTAAGATAGGCTGTCCTCTCATGCTTCTATGCAATGTGGATGTCACCATGGGTCTTTGCAATGGAACTCGACTTATCTTCCTTGAAGCCAGACCATGTGTATTAAAGTGCAGGATCATTAGTGGAGATGCACAGTTTGCAGGAAATATTGTTTTCATTCCTTGGATCACATTGGAACCTTCAGCAGAGACCTTGCCATTACCACTCCATCAACATCAATTTCCAGTTCACTTGGCATTTGCCCATGACTATCAACAAGTCACAAGGCCAATCAGTATCCCATGTTGGCTTGGACTTGCAGACACCAGTGTTCTCACATGGGCAGCTATATGTTGCACTGTCAAGGTGTACATCTGGAGAAAGGATCAAGGTGCTGTTGAATGAAAACAATGGAAATAACAGAACTGCCAATGTGGTATACAAGGAAGTGTTGAATGGAGTTGTTTAGCAAAGGTGAGTAACTTGAAAGGTTATTTACAGGAATTGGAGACCAATATAGATATCAAGATAGACTTGAATTTAGAATTAGAATTAGAATTAGAATTAGATTTGGATTGTACTTGGATTGAATCAAATGGTTGAAAAATTTATTGTGAAAAGACTTTAGGGCAGGTTACTAAACCTTGGGTGTGTATTCAATAACAAGTTAATAAAAGTTTGTAATAATGTCAATAACAGATCAATAAAAGTTTGTAACAATGTCAATAACAAGTCAATACAAGTTGGTAATGATGTCAATAACAAGTCAATACAAGTTGGTAATGATGTCAATAACAAGTCAATACAAGTTTGTAATGATGTCAATAACAAGTTTGTAGTGAAGTCAATATAACAAGTCAATACAAGTTTGTAATGATGTCAATAACAAGTCAATAACAAGTGAATACAAATTTGTAATTAAAGTCAATAACAAGTCAATAAAAGTTTGTAATGATGTTAGTAACAAGTTTGTAATAAAGTTGATATAACATGTCAATACAAGTTTGTAATAATGTCAATAACACCTTAATACAAGTCGATATCAAGTCAATCAAGAAGATTGAAAGAATCTCTCTTTGAAGATGAGGAAGAAATGAAAGCAGGGCGAGTTCAGTTCAAAATGGATATGGTTTTGTATAAAAGAGTATCTGGAGTAGCTGAAAGCAAAGGAGTGTAATCTATTACATATGCCTTGACCATTTCGGTTGTTGAGTAACTGTAGTGGGATTAAGCATTGTGTTATGTATATGCGAGCTGGCCCATGCCAGTGTCAGGCTGAGCAAGCAAAGTGAGCGAATGCCATGACAAAGGCATGGATTATAAGCTGATATTGGTGATGTCTGCAGTGATTTTGAAGGTCATATGTATCCCTTGTGCAATTGTTCATTTAGAAAAGCATCAACTTCTTTTGTTCCATTGGAGATGGTAAGGGGAAAGGAAGGTGCCCCAGGCATCTGGGCAATTTTCTGCATTCATTGATGATACTCAACCTGGAAACCTAGCAAAAACCTGTTAAAAGGCTTATGCAGTATAACTCAGGCTAGAGGAAGGATGCGAGTCAGTACTAAATATCACCGCTAGTACCAGAACATTGTTTTTAGTAATGCGAAATGGCAAATGATGTGATGAATGGTCTTTTAAAAGCGTACAAAGATGTTTGAAATAGTTTGAAATTGGTTTGAAGACATGTGAAGTAGTTTGGAATAGGTTTGAATGGGTTCGAAGTTGTTTGGGTGAGTTCAAAAAGGTTTGAAGGTGTTCGACTGGTGTCGAAATATGTTCAACAAATGAATATAGCGATTAGGAAGTGGGTTTCAAGTGGCGATAGGTGATGACAAGTTGAGAACAAATATGAAAGTTCGAGGAAGTTCGCGATATTTTGCAGAACTTCAGAGATACGATGCGAGGTAAGACTCAAGAGAACTGCTCTTAAATCTGACTATAGTGGAGAGGGTAACTGATTCTCCATTTTTTTAAGTAACTAGTACAAGTTTATATACATTTTTGAAGAGGTAGTACTAAAAAGGGAACTAAAACCTGTGTAAAACATGAGGCGATATATCAAACAATGAGGACTTTGTAGGTCATAAAATAAATGAGAAATTGAAACATATGTGTCCCCATATGGTAAAAGTACTTATCTTTTGCTTCAATATATCATCGAAACATAAAAAACACTATTATCACATCCTAAGTCTCTTGTAATCTCTCCTTGTGCCCAGTAGTGCTTGATATGCAATGGAATAACCTGTTCCGGTTGTACAGCATGTATCAAAAGTGTTTCAAGACAGCTATACAGTGGCTGATATTGTTCGAAATACTACAAAGTTGTTCAAAGTGTCACAAAATCATCTTTTGAAGTCGTTTGAAGTTGTTCAAAGTAGTGCAAAATAAGTCGAAAAGAATTCAAAGTCGATTTCGTAGTGTTCATACCAGTTTGGAGGGTCTGTCATAGTGTGTCAATACAATTGGAAACTTTCTTCAGACCTTAGAGTGTGCAGTGGACCTATCATCATCCCATATTTCTTTATATTTTATTTTACTCTATTCTGCCTTTTCTATAAATTTCTATCATTTTATTCCTATTTTATGATTATGTTTCGGTTTTTTCCATGTTGGTACATGTTGACAGTTCTATTCTTAGAGGCAGGACCCCTTCTAAATGTTTACCCATCAAGGTGACATCATCGCATAGCTTGATCTGCCTATTTCCACCTTTTTGCTATTTTTACCTTACTATTTGATTTTCAGCTCTATCACATATACTGGGCATTGACAGATGAGTCCTTAGAGTTTTCTCTTTGGATTCCCCTCTGTTAGGTGTGCTTGAAGTGTTTGTATTATGTAGTGTAATGTTAACTTTGGATTGTCCTCTGTTAGCTCACTATTAAGTGAGGCTTTGAGGTTGCCCTTCCAGAGATAATGGATAGACTTTCGACTTCTTCAGCACAAATCCTGGCTTCATCTCAATAGCATAATCCCATGGGTTTCACACTGGCATACACTCAGACTCTTTCTTCTGAAAGACCAACAAATACTCATGATATGCTTTTGGTACCTGCTCGTCCACTGGGTTCTCCACCATCGCAGTGGTTTTGTGCCATGACTGTTCTCCATGAATTTCTTTAAAGGTTTGCTTCTGTTCTTCCTTGTTGATCATGATTGGAACTTCCCCATTTGGCATTTCTTCATCCTCCACTTCCTCCATCATAACAGAATACTTCCTCAGACATTCTTTCTCTTTTCTTTTCTTCTTCTCCTTCTTTACTTTTTTTGCCTTCCTTCCATACACATTACATTCTTTAGGACAATGCCATGTGTATTTTTCTATCAATTTCTGGATTATGGTTACATAACAATGGACATCCAATTATGAGATTGGTTTTCCCAAAGTTGCACACTTCAAATACAGCTCATTCCTAATGATCCTGATACTTTGGTATCATAGTCACCTCCTCCTTAATAGTTCTTCCATAATTAATTGTTCCATCGATACTATAGGTTGCAACAGTTTGCGCATGCTAATACTGTTTCCAGTAATTAAGGATTGACTAATGAATAATCTGGCAGCACCACTATCGAGCAATGCCTCTACATCAATCGCTGCATATGTGTCCACTGTCTTCAATCCTACAGTCAAGGTGATTTCAGGTTCTATTTGCACAGAGCAAATAAATAATTTGGGGGTTTTCAGAAATAATGCTCAGCAATTTTCTTTATCATGTGATTGACAATGGTTGTACTGCTCCTCAATTTCATTTTCTGGTTTACTTTGGGTTTCCTCAGATTCTAATACATTATAACGATTCCGGGTCACCAATGGAGAAACCTTCACTGGCATTCTTCCACAAAATTCTTCTGCTTGTCTTCCTCCAACTTCACTTTCTCAATTGTAGCTTCTCTAATCTTCCTCTTCTGCTTACAATTCCTAGCAATATGTCCTAGTTGCCCACAGTTAAAACATTTAAATGGGGCTCATCTCCCTGTTTGATCAATGTCCATTGCATCTGCTAATGCTGCTGACTCTGTAACTATAGGTGTCACTGCCATGGCCAGTGGATGTCCCATCAGAGTTTGTACCTGAGGCATCCTTCCTTTCTCAAACTTTCCTCCTGATGACTTTCCAAATTTTGCATTTCTGTACATCAACTTTGACTCCACCTGTTCCTGCTGATATTGCCAATCAAAACATTGCCCAATTGTACCACTCATCCAACCTCTGTGGCATAGAAGTTAGTCAGTAGATAGACTTGAATAAAGAGAAATTTAATTTTGCTTTCGAAACTTCTACCAATGCTGCTTCTCCCATATCCATCTGTGAACCTTCTGCTTTGAACTGCAAAATAAATTCATCCACCATTAGAGAACCTTGGTGCATGGTTTTTGATCTAGTGTTAGCTGTCGCCTTTGGATTAGGGTCTTCAAACTGTGCCTCCAGTCTCTCCAGAAACCCCTTGAAGGTTGCAAATGGTTTATACCCCACAGCAATTTGATTAATAGCCCCATTTCTCCAGAACTGTGCTTTCCCCCCCTGAATGTATGAGAGAGCAAGCATGATCCTAGATACAATTGTATGAAACTCTGGCTTTTCAGATTTTTCCACTGCCTGCACATCTTCCCAAGACATCCACTTCACCATCTCCTCCATCTTATCATCTTTATCTTCTATCATCTCTGGTTTTATTTCTGCTTGTCTGGGCTGCAATGCTGCCAATACTGATACTAATTGTGACATTTGCAATGTATGTGCATCAATTTTCGCTTCTAGCGCTGGCATGGGAACAGGGTTATGACCAGGATTTAAAGTTGAGGGTTCAGACATAATGATGTTAAGCTGTGATGAGTCACTTCTTCAACAAATCCAAAAGTTGGTTTTTGAGACCTCTCCACATGTCTATGAGTCATGTGATTCAGTAACTCAGGTACCAAACTTGGCAAAACCTGTGACTCAGTAACTCATCAACCATTTGGTCCATGAAGCACTTTGGATCAATATCCCTTCTGACAGTGCCCAATCTTGGGGATAGTACTAAATTTGGCTTGTAACTAAAATAATCATCTGAATGAACATGGATGATCTTGAAGAGCAACAGAAATCTCAACTAAACCAGATCTGAGCAGTTGTCTCATTGCAGCTGTCCTAATAATGAGCACTGCCTCTTGATCACTGGTGGTTGCAATATAAGGTGAGGCCTAGCATTGGCTTACACAAGAAAAGGTACATTATGTATATACAAGTACTTCTGGCTCATGCTGAAAGGATGAGTAATCAGATGTGGTGCAGTGAAACAATGACATATGCACAAGTAAGAGAAGGTGCACTGATTGGGAAGTTGTCTTCTTCTGTTAGGGTGACACCCACTATCTGCTAGCTGGACTGTGCAGGTTCTCCCTACAAGAAAGGGGCAGGATCTGTGTGCATGATGGGGGAATTGATGGTTTTGATGGATATGGTTATTATTAGATGAGTTGGTTGAGAAAGGTGTTTTGCACTACAAGTGTGGATGGAATACCTAAGAGAACACAAGTGGGGTCCCCTAGGTGTATATTTACAGTTTATATACTATGTTACACATATTGTACAATGTTGTCACCAATGCGCTCATACATGCATGTACATATTTGATGTGTGCAAAATAAAATTCTTATGCTAACAAAGTGTAGCATCCTTCAGTGGAGGTGTAAGGGGAAGGGAAGGCATCCCAGGCATCTGGGCGATTTTCTGCATTCATCCCATATTTTTTTATATTTTATTTCACCCTATTCTGCCTTTTCTATGATTTTCTATGATTTTATTCCTATTTTATGATTTTTTTTGGCTTTTCCCTTGTTGGTACATGTTGACAGTTCTATTCTTAGAGGCAGGACCCCTTCTGGACATTTACCCATCAAGGTGATCATTCCACAGCTTGATCTGCCCATTTCTGCTTTTTTGCTATTTTTAGCCTACTATTTGATTTTTGGGTCTATCACATATACTGGACATCGACAGATGGGTCCGTAGAGTTTTCTCTTTGGATTCCCCTCTGTTATGTGCACCTGAAGTGTCTGTATTATGTAGTATAATATTAACTTTGGATTCCCTCTGTTAGCTCCTTATTAAGTGAGGCTTGAGGTTGCCCTTACAGTAGAAAACTCTCTTCCTAGGCCTAGAATCAAAGTGCACTGTGGATCCAACACCTCCTACACATACAGGATTCACCCTGGTAATAGGTCCATTGTGCACTTTAAGGTCTGGAGAATGAATGCTTCCAATCGTATCGAGACATTACAACAGATGCTCAGAATCACTACAAATGCCATGAAATTGACTTCGCACCCTTTTTGAACAACTTTGCATGATTTTGAACAAATTTGAACCATTTTGAACCATTTTGTGACATTTTGAATGCTTTCAAAAAACTTCACACCACTTCGAATGATGTCAGCTGCCATATAGCTGTCCCAAAACCCTTTCGATATGCGCTGTACAACTGGAGTGAGCCATTTCATCACATATCGAGCGCCACCAGACACAAAGAGAGATGACAAAAGATCTAGAAATTAATAAGTGTGGTTTTATGTTTCAATGATATATTAAAGCAATAGAACAAGAACTTTTACTATACTGGGACAATATACATTTCATTTATTATCATTTTTCATTTGTTTTATGTTTTACAATAACTTTATTTGCTGTGCATACTGCCTTGTGTTTTCCACATGTTATTGTTTTCTTTTTAGTATCATTCCTTCAAATTGTATATAGACTTCTATTGGTTACTTAGAACAATAGAAAAAAAAGGGAACATAGAAGAAGTCACCCTCTCCATTATCATTTGATTTAAAAGCCATTCTCTTGAGTCTTATCTTTGCATCATATCTCGAAGTTCTGTGAAATATCGTGGACTTCTTCAAACTTTTGTATTCACTCCTTGACTTATCACCTATCACCTATTGTCTCTCAAAAATACATCTAATTCGCTATATCCATTCTTCAATATACTTCAACACCAGTCTGACTCTTTCGAAACTCCTCGAACTACTTCAAACCTCTTCAAACCTCTCTGAACATCTTTCAAACATCTTCGAACCCATTCCAAACCTTTTTCGAACATCTTCGTATGCCTTTAAAGACTATTTGCAACACTCCTTGTCATTCCACGTCTCTCACTACAACCTTTGGGTATCAGCGGTGATATTTAGTACCAACTCGCACCCTTCCTCTAGCCTGTGTTATACTTCCTAAGCCTTTTAACAGGTTTTTGTTAGGTTTCCAGGTCAAGTATTATCACTAGATGCAATTGACACCCTTGCCTTAAGTGCGCACCTATCCCCGCTTGATGCACTACCATGTGCCATGGATGCCCAAAAATGCATTGAAGCACTCGAAGGCACCATTATCGGATTGCATGCACAAATTGAATTGCTCAAATTATGTATTGAAAGCTTTGTTAATACCCTACAGGTTAGTTCCTCACCTAATATTCCATTTATTCCAACCCCAACTGCTCCCAGCATCGATGATCTACCTAATACTACTGGCACACAGATTAAACCATCCCCCCCTGCCAGCTTTAATGGTGCATGCTCTCAGGAATGTTCTTTCCTCAACTCCTGTGAGTTCTACATCAGTCTTTGTCCTAATCAGTTCCTAGATGATAATAATACTCAACCTGGAAATCCAAGCCAAATTAGAAAGGTCTCGGATGGTATAACACAAGGACACGAGGTGGTACTAAATATCACTGCTGTTACCCAAGGATGGGAAAATTAAATTTGAGGAGTTTGAATGATATTGAATAAAGTTCAATGGTGCACAAAGGTTTGTGAAGTGCTCCGAAAAAAGTTTGAGGACATTAGAGGGGTTTGTAAGGAAGGGGGAAGTTTATTGAGGAATAACTGTGGAGAATTTGGAAGTTTTCAAGAGATGACAGATGATAGGCAATAGTTTTGAGAGGCTAGTACAAAAGTTCAAAGAAGTTCATGACAATTCACAGAACTTAGAGTTATGATGTGAGGCTTGGACTCAAGAGAATGGCTTTTAAATCAGATGATGAATGTGAGAGGACGACTTCTTCTCTGTTGTTCTCAGTAACTAGTACAAGTCTATATACATTTTGAAGGGATGGTTTTTAAAAGGACATAAAACATGAGGAGAACATGAGGCAATATATGCAGCAATAAAGAACTTTGCAAATCATAAAACAAACAAGAAATGATGATAAGTAAAATGTATAGAGTCACAATGTATCAAAAGCACTTGTCCTATTGTTCCAATATATCATTGAAACACCAAAGCGCCACAATCATGTCCAAAAGCCCTTTGTTGTATCTCCTCATGTCCAGTGGTGCTCAATATGTGATGCACTACCTCATGCAGGGTTTGCTGCATGTCTGAAAGGTGGTGTGATAGGCATATGTCTGCCAAAGTTGTTCAAACTCACTTGAAGTGTTGGAAAGTTGTTCAAAGTAGTTCAAAGTAGTTCAACATTGTTCAAAATTGTTCAAAATAGTTTTGGAGTGGTTTCATAGGATTCATAGGGGTTGTGAGTGTGTGTTGTGATGTGTCAATGCATTTGGAAGTCTGCACAGACCTTAGAGTGTAAAGTGGACCTATCAACAACAATGCAAAAATTTATTGGGCCTTCACATACATGAAGTCTGAGCATGCCTACCTCTACATCAACCACATTTTGTGCAAAGCCCAGAAACTCAGTTCCCTCCCTTGCTCCTCCAATGAGCTGCAATGCACCTCGAGTCATCCTTATATTACCAAGCACACCCATTTGTTGATGACCATATCGATGAGTTTAGGGATTTAGTGGACATGGCAGGATATGGGAGTGGGCTACCAGTGGTGGTTAAATTTTGTCATGGTCTTAATCAAGAGGTTCAGGATCAGATTGTACAGATGTTGAAGGGGCACCCAGCTGATGACAATATTGACACTTGGGTATGAAGCTGCTTCTCTCTGCAATGAGAACCAACTCATGAATGTGGCTTTTGACACTACACTCTATCCCACTACTACCTGTTGAAATTAAATCCTCATACATGCTGCATACATGAGGCCATGCATGCAGCACACACATGTTACTGCGCTTACTGCGCATACATGTGGTAAACACATTCCCGAGTCATGTGACATCCTTACTATTATGTATATAAAGAGAACCTGTACTATAGTAGATATACAGTGTTCTTACCTCTGCTAAACCCTAGCTCTAAGACTAACTAAACCCCAGGTAGGTTATAAGGAATGTGTCATCTCTTCCTCTGTGCAGCGTATGTAGTCTGCTCCAACAGGTTATGGGCCCTGCTGGGCACATCGCGAACGTGCCTTAACTGGCTGCGAACGACGTTGACTTCATTGTCTCCAAATTGTAACCTTGTGCTCTTCATGAGCTGCATTGCGCTCCCTGCGAGCTGCATTTAAAAACCCAGGTTGACTAGGGTTAACCACTCTGAAGGAGTGTTTTTGCCTGAGATTATGGAACATGTTTTCTTGAATAAGAGGACTGATTGAGCGCTTTTACCAGCTGCCACTATAACATCATGTCTTCAACTCTTGAAAAACTCATACAAACTTTCGACGGCTCTAACTACATTCAATGGGCTGACTCAATGAAGGCGTGGCTCAGGTCTCAGGGCCTCTGGCAAATAACTAGCGGGATGGAACTAAAACCACCCCTGGCGCCTCCTTTGACGGTGACAAATGCTGCACTAGTAGCAGAAGCTAATGCCAAGCTCCAGACCTGGAACAATAAGAATGACCAGGCGATTGGTAGCCTAGTGCTCCGCCTGGCCCCCTCTATTCGGCAGCATGCCAACACCAAGGACACTGCTGAGGAGGTGTGGGATCTCATCCGCACCGACTATGGTGTCGATGGCCCCTCCCAAGTCTTTGCGGACTTTAGGTCTGCAATCGCAATCAAAATTCTGGCTGTGAATCCTGTGCCAGAGATTGCCAAAATGGCTGATAAATTCGAGCACCTTATGGCTGCCAATGTCGCCATCCCCGAATTAGTACAGGCAATGATTCTACTTGCTGCGATGCTGCGCGAGTACGATTCTCTATCTGCCATGGTCCTTAACATGACCGCTACTAGAGCCTTGATGTTTAAACATGTCAAGGACTCCATTGTTGCTAAAGCCTCATGGCGCACAGCAGTTGGAAAGCCCATTGGCCCACCTCAGGCCACCAAGCTTTCTGCTGTCAAGCGCAAAGGGGGAAACCCCAAATGGCAATCTCAAGGCAACAATGGAGAATCATCCCAAAAGTGTGGACGACGTGGGGACAAAAAGACTAAAGAGGAAAAACCTAAAGAGAAACATTCCCACCTCGCCTCACAAGCCTTTACTACTATAAATGGTAATGGCACCATCATACCGCCGATGCCGCTCATCCAGCGCATCGAGAAGCATGAACATACTCCCACAAGGGATCCTCGCCGCTGACCGCCTGCACAGGCATACACAGGCGCGGCCTCTACCTCTCATTCGGTCTATACCGAATATCAGCAGGCTCGAGACACCCTCGAGCAAATGAATCTCCCATGCAGCGCGAAAAATCTGCGACCGCTGGAAGAGCACCTAACAGTGCGAGAAGGTAAGAGGAGGAGGATTGAACCAGAACCAAGGATCGTAGAGGTAGAAGACAATAGCATCTCCCTTGGATTGGAACCTGCCGTTTCTGATGAAGAAGTATGGAAAGCCGTCGACGAAATGCTTGTCGATGAACCACTTGAAACAGGTACATATGATGAAAGGTCAGTCCTTTTCCCTGCCACAAGCACAAGAATTAACATTCCATTGATCACAGCGAACTTTTCATGTGAAATTTTACTGCTACTAAATGTATCATGGAACAATTTAAATCTTAATATATGTGTTATGTGTGCAAATGGAAATTGTAAGAAAGGTGCCGACTGGATCATGGATTCAGGTGCATCAAAACACTTCACTGGTGAAATGAAAGATTTTGCTTCTTATGAACCTTTACTGAGAAAGGACTCTACCCTGGTTCAAACAGCCATGGGTACTACTCATATAGTAGGGAAAGGAGCAGTCTTCATTAGACATCAGGTAGTATGTCATGGGAAGTCAGAGACACGTGAAATGCGATTATACCCCGTCTACTACATACCCGACTGTAATGCTCGATTACTGTCAATGGGCATCTTCTTACAAGATGGAAGTGATGTGCATGGTTCCTCCGCACACATTTCATTTTTCAAGCAAGGAAACCCAATTATAAATTGCATCCCTCTTATGAAACGTGACACTATTTATTGGGCTCGGACTCATATATTGAGCACCAAGGGAATCAATGTTGTGACAATGTATGTCGCAGACTACTCGACTTGGCATAAGCGACTTGGACACCCATCCAAAGAGGCGCTAGGAAAGATGCCTAATAGCACCATAAAATTCCCAAGGAATTTAATTATTCCTAAAGACAAAATTATATGTCCAGGGTGCGCTGAAGGGAAAATGACCTCAAAATCTTTTCCCGAATCAGATTCACGTGCAGAAAGACCCTTTGAATTAATACATTCCAATCTGAAGGAACTCCCAGTACTATTGTACCATAAACATAAGTACTTTATTGTATTTCTGGATGACAAAATGTCACATATCTGGGTCCAATGCCTTAAAAAGAAATCTGATGCTGCTGCGGCCATCAGACAATTTCGGGCAGTGGCTTTGACACAGTATGGTGCTACAATCAAGCGCTGGCGTGTTGATCCAGGGGGGGAGTTCAAAGATCATGAGCTACAAAATGTGCTCAAGGACTTTGGCATCAAAATAGAGATGTCTGCACCCCACGTTCACCAACAGAATGGGCGTGCAGAATGTGCCATAAGGACAATAATGGAAAAGTCGCAAACCCTGCGATTTACCGCATGTCTACCACAATCATGGTGGGAATTTTGCATTGAACATGCAACACACCTATACAACCGAACCCCGATAAGGTGCCTGAAATGGCTGACACTGGTTGAGGACCTGACACTGGTTGAGGACCTGACACTGGTTGAGGACCTGACAAAGGTCTGCCCAGATCTAAATGATCTGAAGGTTTTTGGTTGTGGTGCTTACGTCTACCTACCCAAGGAGAAGTGTCCAAACACATTGGCTCCTCGATCGGAGTTGATGACATACCTTGGATTAGAAGATGGCATTAAAGCATACCGTTTCATGCGACCTAGTGGTGCAATATTCATTGGTGCTATGGCACTATTTGATGAAACGTTGTTCCCATGCTGTCCCAGAGCTAAAACTCCTGCCAATACAGACCTTGGTGATTTTCCACCTCCAGAACCAGAAGATGATGACCACTCATCTGGAACAGATGGCGATGATTCTATACCGCCACAAGATCTGCCCCTTCCTCCATCATCAGAAAATGATGATGATGATGTACCAAGTGAGCAAAAGGCACATGACGATGTGACAAATGCTCCTCCTCCGCCGCCTCCAGTAACCACTGAGGACTTTCATCCAAGACGTGATGATCAACAGGAATGGCAGCAATTGCCCCGTCGATCAGGCAGGCAGAGGAACATCCCAAACCATTCTGGCAATACCTATGGAGAGAAGCGACTCCCCTCTGACATAGAGAGAGACATTGCATGTGATCGATATTGGAAGAGATCTGTGGGTCAAGATTCGGATCATAACCGAACACGACCACAAACTCAACAGAAAGAACCGGTTGCTGGACCGAGTTCGGCACCCCACGAGAGTGTGCCTGATTCCAATGATCAAGAACATGATCACCCAATGGGGGAACCGGACGAAGCAGGTTATATTAAAAAGATAACCAAGGAAGGAGGAGATAAGCTTATTCGCTGGCTGTTATCAAAAGCAGTCAAACCATCGAGCGAAATAAGCCAAGTTCCAAACCAATTTTGCGATATTGCGCGCCTACCACGGCAGCAGCAACATGAGTGGAAACAAGCTTGTCATGAAGAATTAGAGGCTCTTCGTAAATGACAAGTCTATGACATTGTCGATCTTCCACATGATCGAAAAATGATCAAAAATAGATGGGTTTTCTCCGTAAAATTGGATGGAAGAAAATGAGCCAGACTCGTGGCCAAAGGCTTTTCACAAGTCGAAGGTTGACTTTGATGAGATTTTCTCACCGGTAGTCCGCTACGAGACCGTACGCCTCATGTTTGCACTTGCATCTCTAGAGGGCATGTATATGACCGGCCTAGATGTAAAAACCGCATTTTTATATGGCAAACTAGATGAGGAGATCTATATGGATCAACCCGAGGGTTTCAGACTCGAGGGAAAAGAGCGCAAAGTATTGCGCTTATGCCGAGCATTGTATGGCCTTAAACAAGCCTCACTTGCATGGTGGAAAGAGCTAGAGGCATTTATGTGCACCATTGGGTTCGTGCGTGCCAGCTCCGATGCCGGCATTTTCATACACAAGGATCCTAAGACAGGCAGCATTGTTATTGCACTCATCTATGTTGATGATGGCTTGTTCATGGGGAAGAACAAGAAACTTGTGGATGAAAAGAAAAATGCTTGTCTAAAGCATTGGGAGTGCCGTAGTACTGAAAAAGTCACGGAATTCTTAGGCATGCGCGTTACCCAGACTGCAAGCAAAGTCAAACTCGATCAAACTGAATATCTCGCCAAAGTGCTTGAGAGATTTGAGATGACAAATGCCAAAGCGACCCCCACTCCACTCCCGACTGGTTACAGACCATCGGAAAACACAGCAACGCCCAACGCGATGCTTAGATCAAAATATCAGTCTGTGATCGGATCTTTATTGTATCTGATGCTCGGAATGCGACCTGATATCGCTTATGCGGTAATCAAGATGTCGCAATTCTTGGCTAATCCTAGCCAAGAACATCTAGACAAAGTGATGTACATCATGCGCTATCTGGTGGGAACCCAGAAATATAACATTGTCTATGATGGAGAGAAGTCCGAGGGGCTACAGGCCTTCACAGATTCTGATTGGGCAGCTGACACTGTCAAATGCTGATCTACAACGGGTTACTTTGCTACTCTAGCGAGTGGCATTGTGTGCTGGCAGTCCCGTTTACAAAAAACTGTAGCACTGTCATCCACAGAAGCCGAATATATGGCTCTCTCCAACACTTGTCAACAGATAGTGTGGATAGAGTCCTTATTCCAGGAACTTGGATATGTACTGAAGTGCATACCAATCTGCGCTGATAATCAGGGATCCATCTTTATCAGATCAAATCCAGTTCAGGAAAGAAGGACCAAACATATAGACATTCGCTACCACTATACCCACAAATGCATAGAAAATGACAAAGTCACGGTCGTTTTCATTCCTGGAAATGATAATCCAGCTGACATGTTCACAAAGAACCTTGGTGCTGTCTTATTCAGGAAATTTAGAGACTCTCTTGGAATTACTTTCAAGATTCAAACTTAGCTGCTTAGAGCGCTGTACAGTTTGAGGGGGGGTGTTGAAATTAAATCCTCATACATGCTGCATACATGAGGCCATGCATGCAGCACACACATGTTACTGCGCTTACTGCGCATACATGTGGTAAACACATTCCCGAGTCATGTGACATCCTTACTATTATGTATATAAGGAGAACCTGTACTATAGTAGATATACAGTGTTCTTACCTCTGCTAAACCCTAGCTCTAAGACTAACTAAACGCCAGGTAGGTTATAAGGAATGTGTCATCTCTTCCTCTGTGCAGCGTATGTAGTCTGCTCCAACACTACCACACATGCCCCCAATCCCTGTCTGCCCCTACTGCCCACCAGTAACTGCTTTGATGCCCTGCTGGTCGACCCACTAGAGGAGGACCTTCACTCCATGACTGTTAGGAAACAGTCTCCTAACATGCCTATTACCTAATACTATTTTTATTTTATTTTATTTCATTTTATTTCACCAAAATACACTACAAAATGCCTATATACAGATTATTTGTCAGCATAGGAATTTTTTTCTTATTTACACGCATCAATATGTATGCGCATGTGTGCGCGTGTCCGTAATAACATACTACAATATGTGTAACATAGTATATAACCTTAAAATAAATACTAGGAGGCCTCAGTTGAGTTTTCTTAGGTATTCCATCCACATTAGTGGTGCAAAAGGCCTAATGCCAACTGTTCTATTTTTAACCCCTCGCATCAAATCCATCAAATCCCCCCATCACGTGCGCGTGCCCCGCCGCCTTCTTGTAGGAGAACCCGCACGGTCCAGCTAGCAGATTAGTGGGTGTCGCCCTAACAGAAGAACTCAACTACCCTATCAGTGTGCCTTCTCTTACTCATGCGCATACGTCATTTGTCTCAGCGCGCCACATCCGCTTATGCATCATTTCAGCAAGAGCTGGAATTAATTGTATATATGTATTTACCTTGCTTTTGTAAGCTGACGCCAGGCCTCACCTTACATTGCGACTGCCAGTGATCGAAAGGCGCTCATTATTAGGACAGCTGCAACCAGACAACCGATCGGATCTGGTTTAGCTAAGATTTACATTACTCTATTTGGACGACTATTTTAGGTAGTTACTAGCCAAATTTGGTAATAGCCCCAAGATCAGGCACTGTTGGAAGGGTTATTGATCCGAAGTGCCCAATAGCCAAAATCACATGTTTTGCCATGTTTGGTACCTGAAATAGCCGGATCATGTGACTCGAAAGTTTGCGAAAAAATTCTACAGCCGAATCTCTACACAGCCGAAGAAGTGACTCATCACAGATTACATAATCATGTCAGAACAAGCAGCTTTGAATCCTGGACACAATCCTGTTCCCATGTCTGTTCTTGAAGCCAAAATTGATGCTCTAACAGCACAAATGTCCCAATTAGTGTCAGTATTAGCAGCATCCCAGCCCAAACAAGTACAAACAAATGCAGAAACAGTGGAAGATAAAGATGATAAGATGGAGGAGATGGTGAAGTGGATGTCTCAGGAGGGTGCATGCAGAGGAGAGATCTAAGAGTGGAAAAATGTGTTTACCTAAATATGCACCCCCGCAAATATTTGACGGTACCATGGAGAACACAAAATCCTTTATCAGCTCTATAGTGTTGTATATTCATGGGAGAAAGCCCAAATTTCATATGACCGAGTCTAGAATTATGTTTGCTCTCTCATACATCCAGGGAGAGAAAGCACAGTTCTGGAGAAATGAAGCCATTAATCAAATTGCCATGGGATATAAACTGTTTGCAAGCTTCAGGGAATTTTTGGAGATGTTGGAGGCACAGTTTGGAGACCCTAACCCAAAGGTGACAGCAAATGCAAAATTAAAAACTATGCGCCAAGGTTCTCTGACTGCAGACAAATTTATTTTGCAGTTTAAAGCAGAAGCATCACAAACCGATATGGAAGAAGCAGCGTTGGTGGAATATTTGAAGGCAGGATTAAATCCCTCATTATTCAAGTCTATCTATTAACTACCTTCTATGCCGGAGAGGTTGGACGAGTGGTATAATTGGGCAATGTGTCTTGATCAGCAATATCGACAGGAACAGGCAGAATCGAAATTGATGTATGGGAATTCCAGATTTGGAAAGTCATTGGGAGGAAAGTCCGAGAAAGGAAGGACACCTCAGGTACAAACTCCGAGGGCACAGCCACCAGCCATGGCAGTGACACCTATTGTTAAGGAGTCAGCAGCATTGACGGATGCGATGGATGTTGATCGAGTAGGGAGATGAGCTCCAGTTAAATGTTTTAACTGTGGGCAATTAGGGCATATGGCTCAAAATTGTAGGCAGAAAAGGAAGATTAGGGAAGCAACAATTGAGGAAGTGAAGTTGGAGGAAGATAAGCAGAAGAATTTTGTGGAAGAGTCCCAGTGAAGGTTTCCCCATTGGTGACCCAGAATCAATACAATGTATTAGTATCTGAGGAAACTGAGAGTGAACCTGAAAGAGAAATTGAAGAGTATGACCATCATCATTTATCCGACACAGAAAAATGCCCAGCCTTATTTCTGAAGACCCCTAAATTTTTTATTCGCTCAGTGCAAATAGAACCCAAAATCAGCTTGACAGTAGGATTGAAGACAGTGGACATGCATGCAGCAATTAATGTGGAGGCATTGCTTGACAGTGGTGCTACTGGATTATTTATTAATCAATCCCTAATTATTGGAAATGGTATTCGCATGCATAAACTGCCACAACCTATAATGGTGTACAATATTGATGGTATGATCAATCATGGAGGAACTATTAAGGAGGAAGTGACGATGATATTGAAGTATCAGGATCATCAGGAGCGAGCCATATTTGAAGTGTGCAACCTTGGGAAAACCAATCTGATAATTGGATGTCCATGGTTACGAAAACATAATCCAGAAATTGATTGGAAAACTGGGAAGGTACACATGACTCATTGTCCTAAAGAATGTAATGTGTATGGGAGAAAAGTAAAAAAGGAGAAGAAGGAAAAGAAAGAGAAAAAATGTCTGAGGAAGTATTCTGTTATGATGGAGGAAGTGGAGGATGAGGATATGCCAAACGGGGAAGTTCCAGTTATGACAAGTAAAGAAGAACAGAAGCAGACCTTTAGGGAAATTTGTGGAGGACAGTCATGGGATAAAAATGTGGAGAAAGTGGAGAAGCCAGTGGAGGAGTGGGTGCCAAAAGCCTACCATAAATATTTGTCAGTTTTTCAGAAGAAGGAATCGGAGCGGATGCCAGTGCGAACGCCATGGGATCATGCTATTGAAATGAAGCCGGGATTTGTGCCAAAGGAGTCAAAAGTCTATCCATTATCTCCGAAGGAACAAGAAGAAGTGGATGCATTCCTTAATGAACAGTTGTGCAAGGGATACATACGACCTTCGAAATCACTGCAGACATCACCAGTATTCTTTGTACCAAAAAAAGATCACAGGAAGAGGATGTGTACAGATTATAGGTATTTGAACGATTGGACAGTGAAGAATGCGTACCCTTTGCTGTTGATCTCAGAAATAATTGACAAGGTGGGAAAGGCCAAGGTCTTTACAAAATTGGATTTACGCTGGGGGTACAACAATGTACAAATAAAGAAAGGAGATGAGTGGAAAGCAGCATTTGCCACGCGTCGAGGATCCTTCGAGCTGCTAGTCATGTTTTTTGGGATGACCAATAGTCCCCCAACTTTCCAAAATATGATGAACGATATTCTCAAGGATGTGATAGACAAAGGCGTGGTGATAATATTTATTGATGACATTTTGATATTTACAGAGGATGAAGAAAATCATGAGGCGATAGTGCAGGAGGTGTTGAAGAGGTTGGCAGAGAATGATTTATTTGTTAAACCAGAGAAGTGTGTATTTGTAGCAAGCGAGATCGAGTTCTTGGGATTAAAGATTGGTCCTGATGGAATCAAGATGGATCCTATCAAGGTACAGGCAATTGTTGATTGGCCCGTGCCTACCCATATCAAGGAAGTTCAGGCTTTCTTGGGACTTGCCAATTTTTATCGTCGCTTTGTGCATAATTTTTCCAAAATTGCCACACCATTACACAACCTTACACAAAAGGGAGTAGTGTGGAGATGGAGAGAACAACAGCAGACAGCATTTGAGGAGTTAAAGAGGAAGTTTGTGGAAGAGCCAATATTGGTCCCAGTAGATTTCACATGTCCCTTACGAGTGGAATCAGATGCATCAGACTTTGCTACTGGAGCAGTATTATCAATGCTATGTGAAGATGACAAATGGCATCTTTGTGCATATTTGTCAGAAGGGTTGAATGATGTGGAGAGGAATCATGATGTGCATGATAAAGAGATGTTGGGAATAATACTAGCTTTGAAGGCATGGAGACATTATTTGGAGGGATGTACGCATCAGATCGAGATCTGGACAGACCATCAAAATCTGCAGTATTTCATGTCTGCTAAAAAGCTTAACTGTCGACAAGCACATTGGGCATTATTCCTATCGCGCTTTAATTTTCACTTGGTCCACAAAGTGGGAAGCTTGATGAGGAAAGCAGATGCATTATCCAGACGTACAGATCATAAAAGGGGAGTGGAGGAGGACAATAAAAATACTACCCTACTCAAACCTGAATACTTTCGTATTTGTGCTATGCATCAAGGACATTTATTGGTGGATAGCTCAGAGACAGAAATGTTGTCTAAAATCAGGCAATGTTCAGAGATGGATGATGAAGTGGTGGAAGCTGTGAAAGCTTTGAGGGGAGAGAAGAAAAGTAATATTAAAGGAGATAAAAGGGTTGAAGAACAAGGGTTAGTGTTATTCAGAGGAAAGGTCTATGTACCGAAAGATCAAGATTTACAAAGGGAAATCATATGGTTACATCATAACATGCCAGCTGCTGGACATCCAGGAAGGTGGAAGACATTGGAGTTGGTGATGAGAAATTATTGGTGGCCTGGAATTTCAAAGTATGTGTTGGGGTATGTAGATGGGTGTGACACGTGCATGGGGGGAAAGAAATTTCCAGAAAAGCCTGCTGGGAAATTAATGCCGAACTCTATACCTAAAGCGCCATGGCGAGATATAGCTGTGGACTTTATCACAGGATTACCTGAAGCTCAAGGATACGATGCAATATTTGTAGTATGCGACCACTTCACAAAGGAAGTCCATATCATTCCTACTACTGCAGAAACCTCATCGTTGGGCTTGGCGCGCCTCTATCTAAATCAGGTATGGTGGTTACATGGATTATCTGATACAGTTATCTCTGATCATGGATCACAATTTGCTTCTGCATTTATGCGAGAGTTAAATAACATATTGGGGATTCAAACCAAATTGTCTATGGCATATCACCCACAAACCGATGGGCAGACAGAGAGAATGAATCAGGAGTTGGAGCAGTACCTACACATGTTTGTCAATCACCGACAAACCGACTGGCCTGAATGGTTGGCAATTGCAGAATTTTCCCACAATAATAAATTCCATTCGGCTACTCGCATGTCACCCTTCTTCGCTAATTATGGTTATCATCCCAGAATGGGAGTAGAACCACGAAGGGAAGTCAAGGTACAATCAGTGGAGGACTTTGTGTCAAAAATGCGAAAGGTGCAGGAGGAAGCAGAGGCAGCGTTGATGAAAGCACGTGATGATATGATGCGACACGCAGATCGTACTCGAGCTGATGCTCCAGAGTATAAAGTTGGTGACTTGGTATGGCTAAGTACCATGGATCTGAATATTCCACGACCTTCAAGAAAGCTTACGGAGAAGCAAGTTGGCCCATATCCGATTTCTAAAATAATTTCACCCAATGCAGTAGTGTTAAAATTACCTCAGTCATTCAAGATTGATCCTGAGATTAACATTTCCCATTTACGCCCTTACTACCCACCCACTATTCCTGGTCAACAAACTACTCCACAGCCTCCAATAATGGTAGAAGGTGCTCCAGAATATATTGTGGAAGAGGTTTTGGACTCACGTCTTCGACGAAACAAATTGGAGTTCTTAATCAAGTGGAAGAACTACACTGACAAAAATAGTTTGTGGGAGCCAGAAGAGAATTGTAAGCAAGCATGCAAGGCAATCGCCCAATTCTTTAAATGTAATCCAAATGCTCCGCGTTGCATTGCTAGAATGGTGTATGAGGGGATGAATTTCCAACCTTACCAAAATTTCACAGAGGGGACAGATATGATATTTTCTCGCCTGGAAGTCGAGGCCTAAAAGGGGGGTAATGTTAGGAAACAGTCTCCTAACATGCCTATTACCTAATACTATTTTTATTTTATTTTATTTCATTTTATTTGATTTTATTTCACCAAAATACACTACAAAATGCCTATATACACATTATTTGTCAGCGTGGGGATTATTTTATTTACATGCATCAATATGTATGTGCTGATATGGCTCCCTATCGCCCTGCGTGCATACTACGGCATTTTTTGTGATTGTGTGCACCTTCTAGATGGCTTCCGCACACTTTGCGCAGCGCGCTTTTGTGTGCCTTCATGCACTTTCATGCGCCTTTGTGCGCCTTTGTGCGCTTTCGTGCACCTTTGCACACCTTTGACCATTTAGGTGTGCCTTTGTGTGCCTTTTGCATTTCTACTGCGCTTTTGGTTCCCCATAGCTGCCAATCATTGTGCGCCCTAAATGCGCCTCGTTGTGCTTCAAGCTGCCTCCGTGCGCCCCCCCCCACACTCCTTACCTGCCATTTTCCGTTATTGTGCGCTCGATGCGCCTTTATGCACTCCTTTTATGCTTTACTCGCAACTCACGTTCCTTGCTGCACACTCACTGCACTATTCTTACCATCACACAACAATTCACCACTTCAAATGTGCTGCGCATTGCAGCTTCCATCTTACTGGTGCATTTACTTGAGGCACACCGTGATTCCAACACAAGCGAACTGCGCATTCTTACATAACTGGGCTGCTTTGCACCTATTTGGCATTGGACTGTGCGCACTTGGGCGCTTTCGCGTAACCCTGGCACTTTGGTGGTATTTGGCCTCGCACAACATCTCCTTATTGTTCTTCCGCATTTCCAATCAGCATCGCCTTGTCTGGTAACCGGCACAGGTCGATCACATCATTATTACTAAGGCGCAGCATGCGACACATAACACCGAAGCGGATTAATTGGGAAGGCCGCACGAGACTTAGCGCGCACCAATAATAGCGCATCGCACCGGAACAGTTGGATATTGAGCTATAGGTGCACAAATCTTATTGGCTGAGGCAGCGGCATAGTGCGGTCAGGTTTAGATGGGCGAATGGACGCGCTTGTGGGTAGCGCATGGCGCTTCCTATTTTTATACTTTATTTCACCATTTTATCACATAAGCCATTTGTACATAGTAGTGGACAGATAGAGAATCCAGAGGATCTTTCCCCCCCCTCATAGTTCATAGCTCAGTCAGCGTCGCACATAGTCTGTGCACCAGCATCCAGTCCATGCGCCTTCGTAGTGCGCCCTTCGTATAGCCGCATTTGCATTATCGTTTGCGTCCCCTCATCGTATTGTTGTGTTTTGTCCCTTGCGTTGCATCCTTTGTCCTTGTCTGTGCACTATCGTAGTGCACTCTTCGTATAGCCGCATTTGCGCACCGTTTGCGCACTTATTTGCATAGCCGCATTTTGTGCACCGTTTGCGCCTTTTTCCGCTCCTTGCGCTTTCACTCCATTTGCACCCCCAACCTGTGCACCACCTTCACAGTACATCCCAGTGTCATATTTGTCCTGTTACACCTCCCGCCTTCATCATCCTCATCGTTGCGCACTTTTGCGCTCTCATTGCATGTTTTTCCGCACTGCGCGTTTTTGCCTCTTTGTGTTGCGCACATTTCCGCCACTGCACATATCTTCCCTTTTGCGTACACTACTAGTGCGCACATTGAAAATCGCTGTACCAGCCTCTCTATAGTCTCCGCGCCCTGAAGGACGATCCGAGGCCCTCTAAGTGAACTCCCCCCTCACCCCGAGCATGCCTGCAGTTGTAGGTTAAGTGTTCACCCCTTCTGTTGAGACTCTGCACTGAGTACCAACTGAACCCATCAGCGCATGTACGCACATGTGTGCGCATGTGTGCACATGTGTGCGAGCGTCTGTAATAACATACTACAATATGTGTAACATAGTATATAACCTTAAAATAAATACTAGGAGGCCTCAGTTGAGTTCTCTTAGGTATTCCATCCACATTAGTGGTGTGAAAGGCCTAATTCAGCCAACTGTTCTATTTTTAACCCCTCACATCAAATCCATCAAATCCCCCCATCACGCGTGCGCGCCCCACCGCCTTCTTGTAGGAGAACCTGCACAGTCCAGCTAGCAGATTAGTAGGTGTCACCCTAACAATGACCGATCCCCCCCCCAAAATTCCTCAGCTCAATGGAAGTCACACCCGCTCCACTTACACCTGTTCCTCCTCTTCCCAGATTAAAATCTTGGGAGCACAAGCTACCATGCAAGTACATTGTGGCATCCACCCCCTCCCAGCCATCACTAGAATTGAAGATTGAGCTGCAGACTATGGATATGGGGCAGTACTCAGTGTCTCTGCTCTCCTGGACTCAAGTGCCACATGCC
Organism: Tricholoma bakamatsutake; assembly: GCA_029959215.1. Lineage (NCBI taxonomy): Eukaryota > Fungi > Basidiomycota > Agaricomycetes > Agaricales > Tricholomataceae > Tricholoma > Tricholoma bakamatsutake. The sequence goes on from CP114860.1 coordinate 2,241,923, forward strand.
TTTTTATTGATTCACACCTGGTTCAACAAAAACAACTCAATACCCACTCACTATCCTGACCCATACCTGTCTACAATGTGGACAGTTCGCCAAATGAAGCTGAGGTGATTCAGCAGGTTGTTGACCTAGTCCTCTGATACAAAGACCATAGTGAATGGGCTCTCTATGCTGTGACCCCACTGAAGAAGCAGGAGGAAATTTTTGGCTACCCATGGCTTCATTGATAGGTCCACTATGCGCTTTAAGGTCTGGAGAACATTCTCACTTGCATCAAGACACCACGACACACACTCCGAATCACTATGAATGCCATGAAATCAACTTCGAACCATTTTCGCACTATTTTGCACTATTTTGGATGACTTTGAACCACTTCGAGCAACTTCAGACAATTTTGCAACACTTCGAAACAACTTCGCAGCATTTAGAATGACTTTGGCTATTGTATAGATGTCTTGAAACACTTTTGATATGTACATGCAGCACATTCGGAACAAGCCAATTCTTTGCATATCAAGCACTACTGGACACAAGGAGAGACTACAAGAGAGTTAGAATGAGATAAGTGCATTTTTGTGTTTCATTGATATATTAAAGCAATAGAACAAGAACTACAGTGACTCACAAAACTGAGTCAATGTTTTGGGCTTTTTGATTCATTGTTAAATAGCTTCCCATAACCAACAAAACCAAACAAGGTATTGGTGTACCGAATAACATACATGATCAGGGCTACCAAACAAACAAAGAATTATGTAATTTTAATCATCTCTCATGGAGATATGATTATTTTAATTCAGGGACTCATTGACTCAGTTTTGTGAGGTGGTAGTCAGAAATATTAGAATCTGATGCTCCACCAACTGTATAATGTCAAAATCTTGACAGATGGTTTCTAAGGTGATGTGACCCTTGATGGGACCTTAAATTATAGTATTTAATCAGGACTAGCATTCTTCATACTTCAATATTCTCCAATGCATCCCATCTCCTCTGCTCAGAAGAAAAACATTCTTTCCCTGGCCTCCAATCATTATTCTACCCACAATATTGCCTCTAAACTCAACCTCAGCCAGTCTAGTGTATCCAGAACACTCAGGGATTTCCATCCAAACCTGGATTCCCCCTCTGGTGGTCATCCTTCTAAGCTCTCATCTACCTCTCAGAGAGCCATCCTTACCCAAATCACTACTGGCAAGGCTGCAAATGCTGTTCAGGCCACCCATTACATCAACAGCATCATCCCCACTCCAGTCTCCTCAGAAACAGTCAGAAGAGTTCTCAGAAAAAACTCATTCAAGGCTGTGGTGAAGAAGAAAAAGCCTTTGCTTAGTATAAGGCATAGGAAAGCAAGATTGGCTTTTGCTCAGAAGTATAGAGAGTGGGCTGTGGAGGACTGGAGGAGTGTTATTTGGTCAGATAAGACTAAAATCAACAGGTTTGGGTCAGATGGGAGAGAGTGGATCTGGAAACAGAAGGGAGAGGGGCTGATTGAGAGAGAGGTGCAGGGAACTGTCAAATTTGGGGGAGGAAACATTATGGTATGGGGGTGTATGGGATGGAATGGAGTGGGGCATCTTGCAGAGGTTGAGGGGAGGATGAATGCTGACCAGTATGTGTCCATTTTGAAGGACCATATGCTGCCTAGCTTGGAGGAGAGTGGAATTTCTGGAGAAGAGGTGATTTTTCAACAAGACAATGACCCCAAGCATACCTCAAAAAAGGCCAAGAAATGGATGGAGAACAACAATATTACTCTTCTGGATTGGCCTGCCCAATCTCCAGACCTCAGCCCTATTGAACATCAATGGGTTCACCTCAAGAACCAGTTAGACAAGTATCCAACAGCACCAAAAGGAATTTGGAAGTTATGGGAAAGAGTAGTGGAAGAGTGGAATAATATTCCATCAGAGGTGTGTCAGAATTTGATTGAAAGCATGCCTAGAAGGTTGGGAGCAGTTATTAAGGCCAATGGAGGTCATACAAAATACTAGAATTACAATTTATCATAATATTGATACCACCTCACAAAACTGAGTCAATGAGTCCCTGATTTAAAATTATCATATCTTCATGCACTGTAATTGAAATTACATAATTCTTTGTTTGTTTGATAGCCCTGATAATGTACTTTATTTGGTACAACAATACTTTGTCTGTATTTGTTGTTAATGAGAAGTTATTCAACAATAAATTAAAAAGTGCAAAACATTGACTCAGTTTTGTGAGTCACTGTATTACCATACTGGGACAATGTACATTTTACTTATTATCATTTTTCATTTGTTTTGTGTTTTACAATACCTTTATTGCTGTGTACATTGCCTCATGTTTTACAATTGTTCTTATTTCCTTTTTAGTACTATCTCTTCATTTTGTATATAGACTTCTGTTAGATACTTAGAATAGCAGAATAGTAATGGGGAACAGCACAAGTTACCCTCACACTTAACATCTGACTTAAGAGCCATTCTCTTGAGTCTGAGTTCATGTCGTATCTCTCAGTTCTGCGAAATATCGTGAACTTCTTCGAAACTATCGTATTCGCTTCTCATTTTATCGCCCATCGCCTATCGCCATTCGACAGACACTTCACATTCGTTAAACTCATTTCTCAATATACCTCAAACCTCTTCAAACTTCTTTGAACTATTTTGCACGTCTTCGAATCGACTTTGAATTATTTCGCACATTTTCAAACCTATTTCAAACTATTTTGAACAACTTTGTATGCTCTTACAAACTATTCACAACACAATTCATCCTTTCGCATCACTAAACATTATGTATTGGTCTCAGCAGTGATATTTAGTACCACCTCGCACCCTTCCTCTGACTCGTGTTATACCATCCGAAGCCATTTAGTAGGTTTTGTTTGGGTTTCCAGGTTGAGTATCATCATCGTGACCACAATCCTGAGGTCGACTGGGTAACAGGTGAAGTCATGATGAGTTGTTGGCCCTCTCATTGTCATACTGGCTTTATTGAAGGCAGACAGGAACATCGAGGGCAAAAGATACTCTTACAATGCACTTGAAAGTGTCATGCTGGTCCAATGCCTATGGCCAATGTGGACTTGGAAGACATTCCAGATCTTGCACCTGATTCTGACAATAATGAAGAGGAGGTGGAAGTCATTGAGGAAGGTGACCAAATTTTCTACACTGGTATTAACCCTTTGCTTGAGGTGCATGCAACATCAAATGTCTTCCAGTGCCCGGCCTTCCACAAGAACAGTGCACCCAAATCCTTCACTGTCTCCATACTTCCTCACCTGCATGACTTTGAGGATGTTTTCTCCAAGGAATCCTTTGACTCACTTCCATAAGCTGTAGGATCATGCAGTTAATCTCATGCTGAATGCCATGCCCTCCTCCTGCAAGTTCTATTCTCTCTCTCCTGAAGAACAATGTCAACTTCACAAGTTCATCAATGAACACTTGGCTTATGGTCATATCCACCCTTCAAAGTCACCCATGGCCTCGCCCTTCTTCTTTGTCAAAAGCAGGATGGGTCCCTTTGACCAGTTCAAGACTATTGATGCCTCAACAACATCACAGTCAAGAATCATTATCCACTATCCCTCATATCTGAACTTGTCAACCAACTCCATGGAGCACATTACTTCACCAAGCTCAATGTCCATTGGGGTTACAACAATGTGCAGATAAAGGAAGGGGATGAGTGTAAGGCAGCTTTTTGCATGAACTGTGGTCTTTTTGAACTGCTTGTCATGTTCTTTGGTCTCACTAACAGTCCTGCCACCTTTCAGACCATGATGAATGTCATCTTCCACAATCTAATATTGGAAGGTGTTGTCTGTGTCTACCTCAATGACATTTTCATCTTCACTCAAGACCTTGATGAACATCATCAAATCACATGCCTGATGGTAGAGCAACTTTGGTGGCACAAACTCTACCTTTGTCATGACATGTGCAAGTTTGAGAAAATGCAAATCGAGTACTTGGGCTTGATTATCTTGAATGGACAGGTGGAGATGGACCCAGTCAAGGTTGCTGGCATTACAACCTGGGCCACACCCACGAACAAGAAAGAGGTGCAGTTTTTTCTGGGCTTCATCAATTTCTATTGGCGCTTTATTAAAGATTTCTCACACCATGCACACCTGTTATTTGACCTCACTGGCAAGGAGGCATGGAGGTGGGAAAATCGACAGCAGGAGGTGTTTGAGAAGCTCAAAGAGATGGTCACTTCCACTCCCATCTTACCTTTGCTGACAACTTGTGTCCCTTCCATGAAGAAGCTGACAGTTCGGACTTTGTGACAGGTGCAGTGTTGTCCCAACAGTCTCCCAAAGATCAGAAGTGGCACCTTATTGCCTTCTACTCAAAGAGTCTCAGTGCTGTGGAATGCAATTACAAGATCCACAACAAGAAGATGCTGGCAATAATGTGGGCATTGGAGGAGTGGTGACATTTCCTGGAGGGTGCTCAACACAAGGTCAAGATCTGGATGAACCCCACAAAATCAATTTTGAACCAATTTCAAATAACTTCAAATGCTTTTGAATGACTTCAAACAATTTTGAACAACTTTGAATGATTTTGAATAACTTTGAATGACTTCACAACATTTCAGACACCTTTGAATAACTTTGCAGCACTTCAAACCACATCGGCTGCCATATGGCTATCCCAACACCCTTTTGATATACACAGCACATCTGGCATGAGCCATTGCATCACATATCAAGCACTATCGGTGATAATACTCGACCTGGAAACCTAACAAAAACCTGTTAAAAGGCTTAGAAAGTATAACACAGGCTAGAGGAAGGGTGCGAGTTGGTACTAAATATCACTGCTAATATCCAAACATTGTTTTTAGTAAAGTGAAATGATAATGGATAGTGCAAATAGTCTGTGAGAGTGTATGAAGTTGTTTGAATGAGGTTCAAAATAGGTTCGAAGATGTGCGAAATAGTTTGAAGAAAGTTTGGAGAGGTTCAAAGAGGTTCCAAGTAATTTCAAGGAAGTTCAGAGGTGTTTGACTGGTGGCGAGATATGTCAAGAAACAAATATAGCAAATAAAAAGTGGTTTTTGAGTGGCAAGAGGCGATAGACAACCAGTTGAGAGTGAATATGAAAGTTCAAAGAAGTTCGCAATATTTCACAGAACTTAGAGATACGATGAGAGGCTAAGACTCAAAAGAACTGCTCTTAAATCAGACGATGAAGGAGAGGGTCACCTCTTCTCTGTTGTTCTAAGTAACTAGTACAAGTCTATATACATTTTGAAGAGGTAAGTACTAAAAAGAAAATATAACAAGTATAGAACACAAGGCAGTATGCACAGCAATAAAGGTATTGTAAAACATAAAAACAAATGAGAAATGATGATAAATGAAATGTACAGTGTCGCCATATAGTAAGAGTACTCCTCTTGTTGTTTCAATAGATTGTTGAAACCCCAAAACCACCATTATTGTATTCTAATTCTTTTATCATCTCTCCTTGTGTCCAGTAGTGTTCGATATGCAATGCAGTGGCTCATGCCGGATGTTTTGTGTGTGTCAAAAGGGTTTTAGAATATCCCTATGGTGGCCAATGTCATTTTAAGTAGTGCAAAGTTGTTCAAAAGCATTCAAAGTGTCACGAAATCATTCAAAGCTATTCAAAATTGTGCAACGTTGTTCAAAAAGTGTTCAAAATCGATTTCATGGCATTTGTAGTGGTTTGGAGTGTTTGTCGTAATGTGTCAATGCGATTGGGAATCTTCTCCAGACCTTAGAGCATGCAGTGGACCTATCACTGGACATGAGGAGACATGACAAAAGACTTTTAGGACTTGAGTGCAGCATTTTGGTGTTTCAATGATGTATTGAAACATTAGAACAATTACTTTTACTATACTGCGACACTGTACATTTCATTTATTATCATTTCTCATCTGTTTTATGATTTACAAAGTCCTTTATTGCTGTGCACATGGCCTCATGTTCTACACATGTTATATTTCCTTTTTAAGTACTATCTCCTATAAATGTATATAGACTTGTACTAGTTACTTAGAACAGGAGAAGAAGAAGTTGCCCTCTCCTATTATTGTCTGATTTAAGAGCTATCCTCTTGAGTCCAAGTCTCGCATTGTATTTCTAAGTTCTGTGAAGTATAATGAACCACTTCAAACAGTCATACTAGCCTCTCGACTTATCGCTTATTGCCTATCGTCACTCGAAAACTCTCTCAATTTGCTATATTCATTCCTTGATATCCTTCAAAGCAATTCCTATTCTCTCCAAACTCTTCGAACCACTTCAAACATCTTTGTACACTTCTAAAAACTATTCGCAACATGTCTCATCATTTCACACCTTTAACTACAACCTTTGGGTAACAGCAGTGATATTTAGTACCAACTCGCACCTTTCCTCTAGCCTGTGTTACACTTCTTAGGCCTTTTAACTTGGTTTCCAGGTCGAGTATTATCACCACCAAGAAACTTAATTGTTGCCAAGCCCACTGGTCCCTCTACCTTTCCAGGTTCAACTTCTCCCTACATCATTGCCCAGGCTGCAGCATGGGAAAGACTAATGCCCTCTCTTGTCGTCTAGCCCATGGGGATGGAAGCAATAGCAATTAAGGTATTGTGTTGTTGCAACCTGACCTGTTTACAGTCCATGCACTGGAGGGGGTTACCTTGGAGGGTGAGGAGTGCAATATCCTATGTGACATTCATTATGCAAACCATAGCAGTTTACACAAAAATGCTGTGGCTCTTGCAGTGAAGGAGCTGAGAAAGAAATCAACTCTTTTGCTTTATTGCAGCAGAATGGACAGAAAAAAATGACATCCTATACTTCCATGACCATGTCTGCATCCATAATGATCCCCAGCTTCAACAACGACTCATCTCTCAGCACCATGACTCGCTCATTGCTGGCCACAGCATTAGAAGACATTGGAGCTCATATCGCAGAATTATTGGTGGCCCCAGATGTCCTCACTCATTGGGCAGTACTGTTGCACCTGTGATCTCTGCTTATGCACCAAGACTCCATGACACAAGCCCATGGGTGAGTTACACCCCCTCCCAGTCCCAGAGAATCATTGGAATGTCATCAGTGTGGACTTCATGGTGGAACTACTGGAGTCCAATGGGTTCAATGCAGTAATGTGCACAGTTGACTCTGCTGGAAAATGAGCTCATTTCATACCCACTCATATGGCTGTCACTGTGCTTGAAGCAGCTCCACTCTATCTGCACCATGTGTGGAAGCTTCATGGATTGCCAGGTGCATTCCTCTACAATCGAGGGCCACAGTTTGTTGCAGAGTTCACCTGAGAGCTGTACTGCCTACTGGGAATCAAACTCCTTGCCTCAACCTCCTACTACCCACAGACAGATGGACAGATGGAGTGCGTCAACCAAGAACTGGAGCAGTATATCTGCATCTTCATCAATGAGCAACAGGACGATTGGGAAGATCTTCTTCCCATGGATGAGTTTGGGTACAACAACCATGTCCACTTCTCCACCTAACAAACTCCCTTCCTCCTCAACACAGGGCAACATCATTCTGCAGCTTGATCCACCCATTTCCACCTTTTTGCTATTTTTGGCCTACTATTTGATTTTTGGGTCTATTATGTATACTGGACATTGACAGATGGGTCTGTGGAGTTTTCTTTTCAGATTTTCCTCTGTTAGGTGCACCTAAAGTGTCTGTATTATATTAACTTCAGATTCCCCTCTGTTAGCTCATTATTAAGTGAGGCTTGAAGTTGCCCTTACAGTAGGGAATACAAATCTGGTGATGAGGGTGAAATTTGACATAATAGAATAAAATTTAATTTAGCTAGGTAATAGGGCTGTTTCCTAACAATAACCACAGCATACTACTGTCATTAGTGTATCTATGAATAATCTTTAAGTTCAAGTGGCCATGGTTGTTGCTGAAAATGATGACGAGGGACCATTGCAACCATATTCCTACAGATTAGCCATTCTTTTCAACCTGAAGAAGTCATGCTTGATAAAATATTACTATTACACATGTACACCTGAATAAAAGAATGTAGCAACGATGATAAAAAATTGGTAGGTAAAATTTCATGGAACTTAGTGGTGAGGTAGTCATTCTTCTCTGTAATATCATTAACAAGCTTCGAAAACCTGATGCTGTGTCTCCAACTACCAGGATTGTTCAAACTAGCCTTTCCAGACTTGCATTTATTAAGATGCTGCTGGAACCAGCACTCAAAATCTTCTGACCAGTACCCCACATAAAGACTTGAACCTTCCCAGACTGAAGGCCTTGGCCACTATAAAATATGAGTAGTCTGATGCCCATGGACATTGCATTGACCTACAGTAATTCTGTGAATACCTGCACCAAGGTCTTTCTATATTAACTTACCTGTGTCTATCCTGTAAACACCACAAATCAAATCCAACTTATTCTCAGTCAGACAGTTGTCCCAAAGTCCAAATGGGGTGTCTTCCCTATACAAGCAAAACCCAGTTTCAAAAATATTTTCTGTGGGCCCATTGTACACATCATCAAAACTGACAATGTTTCTTGCAAGATGACTGACCAAACCACTAGCTAACAATGCTGCACAACCATGCAGAGATCTGAGGCAGTCATCACATTTGGACACATATGCATGGTAGTCAAGAATATCTGGCTTATAACCTGGTCATCAATATTCAAGCCCTGGATACTGAGGTTTAAAAGGCAGAGGTCATGTGCAAGCAGGAGCATGAAGGAAGGTATTGAAGGTGATTTTATGCTCCAGCAAGTAATAGGTAATGGAATCAATTTCAGAACCTAGCTGGCAGTGTAGGATCTCAATCATGGTCGCAGCACTAGTCAGACTAATCTCAAACTGCATGTCCTCCACTCCAAATAAAATAATAATGCTTTTCATTGAAGACTTCCAATCAAAACCTTATCTTGATGGGATGCTGCCATATCTCTGAGTTCACCTCAGAAAGGTTAAACGATTAACAGGCATATCCAATATCTGCTGGCTAGTGGACATGAAGCCAAAGAAGTTGCAGGTGGTATTCTGGAACTCCACTGATGGATTAGCAGTGTTCCATGTGAGAACATCTTGCCAGTGGCCATTGCCCAACAACTCGTGAGCCAGCAACCATGGTATTACCTTATTGGAAGTTGCCACTGAATTTATGGGGTTAAGTAAACCAAAATGATGTTAAGCTCTGCCCTCAACAGTATCACTGAATTTGTGATGCTGATAGTCATCTGAATCCTGTGAAAAATAGACACATTGCAAATTGGTGAAAGAAGAATATTCCTTCTCATTCTGATTTGGAGGTGCATGGTCATCAGGAAGCAAGGTTGAAGGAAGCCCATCATAGTCAACGTCATCTTCATCATCAGCTGGGGCATCAGAAGGGTCAAACTCAGTGCATAAATTCCACTCATCATAGAATGAATCACATTTGCACTAATTTCTACCATAATCCTCCCATAATAACTCATAGTTGCTGCAACCTGCTGCTTTGCACACACGAAAACCATCAATATCCACCCAAATGTAGACTCTGGCACCTTTCCTGCCTGGTACACTTCCCTTCTCTGCATTCTCCAGCTGTTGCAAGTGACTTTGGTGCTGCTCTGAAGTTTCCTTGCTGGATCTGAGGATGTTTGACTGTTCTTGATGATCAAAGAAAGAACACCAGTCTTCTTCCAGTTTCTGACCAGAAAACTTCTCAACAGGAGGTAATCATTTGGGAGGTAATGGAGGACATTCTTTGTGCAAAGGGGACATGAGATTATAGGTTGTGGGAGAGTAATCAGTAGAGGAGACTTCATCAGGAGAAAGGGACCAGTTACATATGAGGTAGGTGGAGATTCCCTTGATGAGATGCAATCAAGTGAAAATGCATGATTTCAAAATGATTTGTGGCAAGTCTTCCAGAAAAAGAATGTACACACAAAGGCATGTCAGTAATATTACCCCAGCAGACATATAGATTGAGAGGCATCTCTGAGAGAAGAGCATGAATTCCTCAAAATTTACACTCTTGCAAGTGGATGATACCACCCACTCTGTTTAGGAAAAGATCTTTAGCAGCAGAATGTTCCAAGTAGGCCAGCCACTGAGTTAATACTGGTCTTCTGCAACACCTTGTCACACCACTAAAATCCTTCTGCTTGTGATTCTCGGGCATGTAAGAGAATGAAAGCAAAGGTGATGGCTGCCATGAGAGGGAGAAAAGCATCTCTGGACTATGCTGCAATAATCTGTACATGAAGGCAAAATCTATACAGCCACTCATAGCCATATCGCTTCGGGAATGGCCAAAGTCTAAAGAATTTGGGGAGTGGTTGGCTACACAGCTCCAGCATGGCATACATATTGTGTTCAAGTGTCACCCATTCAGTCATGAGTGTAGGGCTTAGGGACCATACGCCAGGTCGGTGACACTGAACATGGAACTGACTCTTGATGAAGTCTAGTCAGTCAAAAAGGGGGTAGTAGAAAGGCTGATGCATAGGAACCAACACCATGAAAGGGAGGTCCTCAGAAATCCAACTCAGTGTTGTAAAAAGACCCCCATGGGTTGATGACAGACTCAGGGTTGGGATGGAATTGGACAGGAACACAAGGAAAATAATTTCTATTACCTTGTATAATGGTTGTTTCCAATGAGAGCATGGTGTTCGACCATTTATTGTTTAAGGTTACAGTTAGACAGCAATATAAGGGAGAATTCATCCAACATACTTACAGTGGAGGTAGATGGTATTGAGAATGCGAGAATAGAACTAGTTTAAAGAGTGCAAAGATATCCAGCCTGATCCCCTCAGGGTAAAACACTAAGAGGAAGTTGGTGGACACAAAAGGAGTGAAGGCAGCCTCATTTAGTGTAAAACATTAAAGAGCCAGCAGTAAATCTTTGGCGATTCCCTTGTTCTTTAGCATAAAACACCAAAGATGCAAGAGTAAGTAGGGCTTGTGAAAGTTTTAGTGGTGCAGTGGACTTGGTAGACAGAAACAGAGCAAAGGCAGCCTCATTTAGCATAAAACACCAAAGAAATGGCAGTAACTTTGTGGCAATTCCCTTGTTCTTTAGCATGAAACACCAAAGACTCAAGTAAGTGGATGTGAAAATTCTAGTGGAATGGTTGTATTCTGACTAGTATTTGTACCAGCTTGATCTGTGCTGATGCTGATGACTTGACTATACCTCCAACTATACGACATGTATGTTGTATAGTTGAGGGTGGTGTTTTGCTATGCATTGTCTTATGATTCATAGCCATTGGTCTGAGGAGTTATGCTTGCATGCCTATCCTCCCAAACCTCCCAAACTTCCAAACTCCCTTGCCACTTTATTTCCTTGTTGGTGTTCATGCTGACAAGTGGCACTCATGGTTGCATTTCTTGACCATGCATTCCTACCTGTGCAAGTGTGCGATCCATCCTGATGGACCCATGGTCCAGAAAGTTGAAAGGTTGATGCATAATTGGGTGGATGGGAGGAACTTTTGTTCATGTTTTTTTTTTGCATGTGGGTCATCAAGCTGGTGGCTCTCTGTTTGTAGACAATTCCCCAAGGCAAGGGTATGGCCCATGGTTCCAGGGCTAAACACGAAACTGGGAGAAGACATGTCAGCGTGGTTGCCTGATCCTGCTGTGCAGGAACATCTTTTCAATCTGTATTTTACATATGTATACTTCCTTTCCAGCCATACACAAACCAGCCTTTTTTGATTAAAAAATGGGTAAGCATTCCCGCATGCAATCAATCACTATCTCACTCTTCCCCACAGCATCGATAACCCACATACACCCAATGACATTCCTACTTCTACCACCAGCACCTCTTCCCCCTTCCACCAATGCAGACACCATGTCCCTGCCCTCCTCCTCACAGTATACACTCTCACTGCCCACTTCACACCCTCCCCACCCCCCACCTCCCCCTCTATGCCAATCCCACTCCCCAATCCCACTCCCACTCCCCCAATGTGGACCACAGGTGATGAATACCTTGACCAAGGCCACCTCCTCCTTGACATCTCCTATGCAACCTCCTGTCCCACAACATTCCAGGCCCTCTTGCTCCTGGGGTACCTTGCAAAATTGGTATCAGCCCCATGGTGCAGGCATGGACATATGTCAGGATGTCTACATGCATGGCTCAGGATCTGGGGATGCACCAGAGTGCTGATGGGTAGGCTCAGGAAGAGCTTGGTGGAATGTTGTTTGGTGTGTGGGAGCTGGAAGAGAGGAACAGGATTTGGTATGCTTGTGGTATTATGGATAAGGATGTCTCAATGTATATTGGGAGATCGTGTTGTTATTTTCTGTCCAGAAGTGAGTTACTTTTTTTCATTTCCACATCTTATGTGCACTGTGTAGGTTTCAGTCCAATGTATGGTGAATCTCGAGCATTTTTCCACCTGTATTTTGCACTTCCACTAGCGAATCATAGGTTACAGCAGCACATGTATCTTGAAATAAACTGCCTTGATAGTACCATTTATTTTCTTTATCAGATTTTTGTCAGTCCATGTGCACAACATGCAACAGCATATGACTAGCCTCTGCTTGTCATCAGCGCAGTTTTGTGGGCCCTGGAACTAATTGTTTTTGCAGCCATTTTAGGATTTATGAGATTGTTGCCAAAACTTTGCATGCCAGTCATACTGAAATGTGTACAGAGTTTTTTTGATTTCTTTGCTCATTTAGTACACCTGAAACTGATAATGTTGGGTTTGCTGAAATCAATTCTGAAACTTGAAACCTTGATTGAGATTTCAGACAAACTGAAATGTTTGATTTCTGACCCAATTTTGGGTACTGTTAGGGTGACACCCACTATCTGCTAGCTGGACTGTGCGGGTTCTCTCTACAAGAAGGGGGTGGGATCTATGCACGTGATGGGGAAATTGATGGTTTTGATGGATAGGGTTATTATTAGATGAGTTGGTTGAGAAAGGCTTTTTGCACCACAGATGTGGATGGAATACCTCAGAGAGAACACAACTGGGGTCCCCTAGGTGTATATTTACAGTTTATATACTATGTTACATGTATTGTACAATGTATTTACCGATGTGCTCATACTTACATGTGCATACATATTGATGCATGCAAAATAAAATTCTCATGCTAACAAAGTGTAGGGTAGCATAATTTGACATACTAAAATAAAATAAAATCTAATTAGGTAATGGGCTGTTTCCTAACAGGTACCCTCAGAACACTACTAAATTCCATAGTTTCAACATAAATTTACATTACACTGAAGTTGCTAGTTTAAGTATTGTTTTTAGCTCTCCTAATTTTTTTATAGAAACTTCTAATTTCAGCAATGTTTTGACTCAATCTGAAAACTTGAATTTTCTAAGTACATACTGTAACCTTCCTAATTATAACAATTTGTCACATCATGATAGGCATTTGTTGTGTTAATTTTCAAAATGTCACATCACAAAAGGGGTTGTTTGTTAGCATCCAGACCACTGTCATGCTAAAAAAATTTAAATTCTCTAAAAACATCTAAATCCTCAGAAAACAGTTAGGGCAGTGTACAGCATGTGTTTTGCCTCTAGTGCACCCAAAATCTCCCTCAGCTCAACAGGCCTTCACAGATTCTGATTGGGCAGCTGACACTGTCAAACGCTGATCTACAATGGGTTACTTTGCTACTCTAGCGAGTGGCATTGTGTGCTGGCAGTCCCGTTTACAAAAAACTGTAGCACTGTCATCCACAGAAGCCAAATATATGGCTCTCTCCAACACTTGTTGACAGATAGTGTGGATAGAGTCCTTATTCCAGGAACTCGGATATATACTGAAGCGCATACCAATCTGCACTGACAATCAGGGATCTATCTTTATCGGATCAAATCCAGTTCAGGAAAGAAGGACCAAACATATAGACATTCGCTACCACTATACCCGCGAATGCATAGAAAATGACAAAGTCACGGTCGTTTTCATTCCTGGAAGTGATAATCCGGCTGACATGTTCACAAAGAACCTTGGCACTGTCTTATTCAGGAAATTTAGAGACTCTCTCAGAATTACTTTCGAGATTCAAACTTAGCTGCTTAGAGCACTGTACAGTTTGAGGGGGGGTGTTGAAATTAAATTCTGAGGCATGCTGCATACATGAGGCAATGCATGCAACACACACATGTTACTGTGCTTACTGCGCATACATGTGGTAAACACATTCCTGAGTCATGTGACATCCTTACTATTATGTATACAAGGTTTTTAAATGTGCCTCCGGCACACGTTGTTCACTGTGTTCATTGATTTTCTATGAGTAGTAGTTACATATGTACAATATATATTTTAATCTAATAACACTTCATCATATACAATATTTTTTGTCTTTGCACTATCCTCTGAGCTTGGCCATATTGCCTTGATATTGTGGACAGACTTGACCCTGGATATTGCCACATAGAACTGCCCATGTGTAAAGACAGGACTCCTGAAATCCAAACCCACATGCTTCACTGACTGCCCTTGTGACTTGTTGATCGACATTGAAAAGCAAAGACGAACAGCAAACTGCAGTCGAGAGAGTGTGAAGGGGAGTTGACCTTCAATAGGCCGAAGTCGCATCCGTGGAATGAAAACAGTCTCTCCTGCGTTATCTCCAGTGATCAACCGAATCTCCAAAACCCTATTCCTGATCCGAGTCAATATCCCGTGACTTCCATTGCAGACCCCTCCAGCAATGTTGAGATTGCAAAGTATCATGACAGGGACGCCGACCTTGAGTGCCAAATGCGCCAAAGGTAGACCTGAGCAGTTGATGGAGTTAAGATATTCTTGGGGATATAGAAGTTTGGCATTCTCATCATTTGCAATCGAGTCAGCACTGTGAAAGACGTGCTCCTGCCCAGGAAAATTGTGAAGAATGTGATGGTTCAAATCGTCGACATCATCGTTCTTGCTCGCCAGGATGACCCGCTCTGAAAAGTATTGATCTGAATGCTGAGCCTGATCATAGATGCCAGGATAGATGGTGTGGATGAGAGAAGCGATGGTGTTCTGAGGACATTTGAGATGATCAGGAAGATTGATAGTGCCACCTTCATCTGTATGACCACCCTTTCCAACCTCCAACTGCCACTTTGCAAAGTTGCGCTCCTGAAGATCATCTGTGTTCAAACGCATGTTGATTTTGAGATGAAGGATTTTGATGTGTTGCCAGAGAACAGAGCATTGCAAAGAAGCACCAACGATTTGAGGTCGAGAACCCTTCTCAATGACAGGCAGGATCTGATGAAAGTCGCCCCCAAAGACCACAGGCACACCCCCAAAGGGTTTGTCACATTGGAGAATGTCTTTCAGAGTGCGGTTGACAGCTTCATGGAGATGACGATGCTGCATGAGTGCCTCGTCCCAAATGATCAAGTCGGTCTGCTGCAGGAGCTGTGCCCGTGTTGAACCTCTGGAAATGGTGCAGGTGGATGACTCGTTTATGATGATTGGGATCTGAAAGCAGGAATGGGAAGTATGACCGCCTTTGAGCAAAAGAGCAGCTATTCCAGACGATGCAGCACAGAGGACGATCTTGCCTTGAGAGCGAAGCTGATGGCAGAGGGTGTTGTAAACATAGGTTTTGCCAGTGCCACCTGGACCATGGAGGAAAAAGGTCTGGCCAGTCTTGTTGTTGACTGCATGCATGATCTCATCAAAGACAGCCCTCTGATCATGATTGAAAGTGTCCAGATTGTGTGCAGCCAACTCGGCCTGCTCCACAACATCGTATCTGTGCTGCTCTGCAATCAACCGGTTCTGAATGTTGGCATCCCAATTCTGAGTGATCTGAGGCATGTATGGCCAATCCTTCTCGAGAGATTTCCCAGAAACCATGAGAAGCTGATTGATAAGATAAAGGCCATAATCATGGACATCGTCATCGGTGGGGTTGATACGAATGTTGGTGTGCTGAAGCTGATATCTCAAGTCATCGCAAATGTGAGGCCAATATATATTCCAGAGGTGGACAGGATCAGAGGGAGCACAGTCACGAAGGATGGTGACAAAAAGATTGCGAAGCTGACGACCGGTTGCCATGGACTTTGCTTCCTCCAGACACTGCTGCCACTCTTGGTCATCCTCCAAAAGGCCACGGGCGAGGCAGGCCTCTCTGAATGAGGGAGCGACGATGCCCTGAAAAGTGCGAAGGTCTTCATATGATGTAGCCCCTTTCACAGCAGTGAGAAGCAGCCTGAGGTAAAAGCGTTCACCGGCACTGGGTGGAGCATAGAACATTCTTCCAATGGCGAATCCCCTCTGCCTGGGCTTCCACTTGTGAGCCCTTTGATCCCACACAAATTTGGAAGGAAAGTCCTGGTAAAGAACGACCTGTGCAAGCTCTGGATACTCCTGATTGGCCTTGAAGAAGGCAGTGAGGGTGGTGTCACGCTGTGCAGCATGCTGGATGATTTCCTGGATAGACTGTGGACCGTTCTGATTCCAAGTGACATACTGCTGGCCAGGAAGGTGGACCTGAAGACGGACGACGTTGGGAGAAGCACCATGCATGGTGAAGTGGAAGAGGCGCCAGATGCTTTCGCATGCAGATATGTAGCGAGCGTCGAGGTACTGCCTGACTTCATCGTTGCAAGTTCCAAACTCCATGGTGATGCGATCGTGGCCTTTGTAGACATATTTGTAGATGTACTTGATGGCCTTGATGGAGCTGATGGACTCGATATTGATGTGGCAACGGTACTTCCAGATGAGATAGGCAGAGTAAGTGACCACCCAACGATTGTCGACCTGCTTTCCCCGAACCTGATATGTGTGTCCAGTGTCCCGACGCTTGGTAGAGGCATAGGCATCCTCAGAGATGGTGGTCTGATCCCTGAATGGCTTGGGGAAACCTTTGGAGCACTGTCCATTCACCATGCAAGGAGCTGCAGGGTTCTCTGCACCACAGGGTTTATGGACCATGAACTTTTTGATGAGGTCGAGGAGCTCAGGATCATCGTCAGGAAACTCTGAAGACAGAAGGCTGTCTATCTGCTCGGGGGTGCGAAGCTTGGATTGCTCATCGAGAAAGATAATGCAGTGCATGTGAGGAAGGCCACACTTCTGAAACTCGATGGTGAAAAGATAAGCCACAGCCTTTCCAAATATGCCAGCCTCGATATCCTTGATCATCTCCTTCTGCTTTGCATAGAATGCACGAACGACCAAATCTGGGCGATCTGCTGCAGTCTGCCCTGGACGAAGAGCATCCCGTATTTCTGGCCAGGCAGGGTTGGCAGTGATGGTGAGAAAGAGATCCCCTCCATTGCAGTGACGATTGATGGCGAATGCATCCTGAAGAAGCTGCTGCATGTGATGTGTGCTTCCTGCAAAGGACGAAGGAAGAATGATTCTTTGACCCAGAGACTCTGTGTCCACATCGATGTTTGCAGCCACAGCATCTGCCAGGCCAACATAGACTTCGCCTCGAATGGTGTCCTGATTCATCAAAATCCAGCGCAACCGATCCT
Source organism: Tricholoma bakamatsutake (assembly GCA_029959215.1). Classification (NCBI taxonomy): domain Eukaryota; kingdom Fungi; phylum Basidiomycota; class Agaricomycetes; order Agaricales; family Tricholomataceae; genus Tricholoma; species Tricholoma bakamatsutake. The sequence continues at coordinate 2,259,405 of CP114860.1, forward strand.
GCTCAGCAGTGGCCCATCCATCACACACAAACTCCTGAAAGAGCTTTCCGGTCAGAAAGATATGCTGGGGCTCGACAGCAGGTGGTCGAAGGTGGAGGCGATAGCAGTAGAATTCGGATTTGGAGACATGTTTGTGAACTCTGGCACCAACTCGGTTGTTGGCATCGACAGCTGCATACTCGATTTGAGGGTGCCATTGGAGCTGGCCAGTAGGAAACAGCAAAACATAGTGAAGGGCAGGATAGAGGGGATGGACGTCACTGATGCGCTGAAGGGGAGGGCCATGCCTGCGGTAGAGAACAATGTCGCGTGTGCTCTCTGGCTGATCGCCATCACCTGGAAGAATGATAGCAATCTCATTGTTGGTAGCATCGGGCAGATTGTAGCGGCGACGGTCACAGGATTGATCAAAACGCAAAGCTATCTTGCACTGCTGGTGTGGAGGCAAGTTCCTGGTGAGCTCATGAGCCTGCTTGTACATCTGAACTGCTGGATGGTGACGGTGGAGCATGTCCTGAAGAGTGAGCAAAGTGTGGTGATGGAGGTGAGTGTTCCAGGCATTGGCCATGCAAAAGTTGACAGTGTCAGCTGGATCGTAAATATATAGCTGAGCATAAACAGGAGGTTCACCCTCTGGTGGAAGCAGAGATCCGATCTTGTGGGACAGCTCGCCATGGAGTTTGTAGACATAGGGACTGACACCATCATTCACAGCCTCTTCGCCCTCATTGACCGACTCGTCAATCTTGCGACCGATAGAAGTCATGGCGAGTGCATTATTGTATGTGCGGATGTGATCACGAAATGATTTTCCAATGTCATCCTGAGCAGTGAGCAATTGGATAAGCTCAGGTGGGACTGGGTGAAGAGGTGGCAAAGCGATCTTTCCACTCAGGCAGCACATGCCGAATCGAGGATGGATATTTGAGGATTTCATAAGACGTTCAGCCATCCAGTGCAAAGCATGGCAATCAGGGCACTCCACATCCATATTTCCCAGATGATGAACAGGCCAATCTCAATTAAATGGCTGGCGGGCAGGAGGCAAAACAGGCAGAGGTGGTGGTGGTGGTGGTACAGGATCAATCTTGGATAATCAAGTCAGTCACCAAATTGATGAAAACATTATCAGCATGCTTACATGTGGAGGTACATTGGCTACAGGAACAGCAGGAGCAGGAACAGCAGGAACAGCAGGAACAGCCAGAGGTGGGGGAGGTAGAGGGAGAGGTAGAGGTGGCTACATCATTATTCAGTCAGACCATTGCACATGATGTAGGATTTAATTCAACATACAGCAGCCAGAGGTGGAAGTGCTGCATGCTGCACAGCAAGTGCAGCCCAAGCCATTGCAGGAACCATTGGTGGAGGAGCCATTGGTAGAGGTATATTGGCCACAGGAATGGGAGGTGCAGGAACAGGAGGAACAGGAGCCGGAGGGTCAAAAACAGGAGGCAGAAAAGGCTGCATCAGTATTATGTTGTTAATTAACCTGTGTCACATAGAAGAATATGTAATCCAACATACAGCTACAGCAGGAATAACTGGTGGAACTTGATGTCCTATTATGTATATAAGGAGAACCTGTACTGTAGTAGATATACAGTGTTCTTACCTCTGCTAAACCCTAGCTCTAAGACTAACTAAACCCCAGGTAGGTTATAAGGAACGTGTCGTCTCTTCCTCTGTGCAGTGTATGTAGTCTGCTCCAACAAAGGGGAATGGGAAGGGGGAGATGGAGATGGAGATGGAGATGGGGGAGATGGGAATACAGATGGGGGAGATGGGAATACAGATGGGGGAGATGGGGGAGGGGGAGATGGGGGAGGGGGAGGGAGAGATGAGAAAGAGAGAGGTGGGGATGGGGGTGGGGATGGGTATGAGGAAGGGAAAGGGAAAGGGAGAGATGGAGATGGAGATAGAGATAGAAATGGGGATGGGGATGGCAATGGGGGAGATGGGGATAAACACCACAACCCCCCCCCACGTTGACTTGGGGCCAACAGTCCCAAGTGAACTGAAGAGTTGTGTACTACTGTATCTAAAAGTCAACTAAAGAGTTGTGTCACCACAACCTCCCTACGTTGACTTGGGGCCAACGGTCCCAAGTCAACTGAAGAGTTGTGTACTATCTAAAAGTCAACTAAACAGTTGTGTGACCATGAACCCCCAAACATTGACTTTGGGCCAAAGGTCCAAAGGCAACTGAAGAGTTGAGTAACTGTAGTGGGATTAAGGATTGTGTTACATATACGCGAGCTGGCCCATGCCGGTGTCAGGCTGAGCGAGCAAAGCGAGCGAACACCATGACAAAGGCATGGGTCATAAGCTCGTATCATTAGTCGCATGACAATTAGTATAGTCCCAGAATCTATCCTATAGCCAACATGCAATGGGCATTCATCCGAGATACCAACCTACTTGTACCATGACAAGGCCATGACAAGTGCCTACAGTGGATTACCCTCGCCTCAAAAGTGTGCTATTTTTGCGGAATGACCAATTTCCCATTCCTGCCTCGATCACACACCTCCACCCTCAACCGTGGCAATAATGCAGCTCAGGCTCAACCGTCCTAAATCGACGCCTCCCTCTTCTGCCAGGGCGCTTAAAACTGCAACACTAAGTAACTGTAAGAGTAACATGTGGGAAGATCAGGCAGTTTTTTTTTTCGGATTACAATTTGAAACCCGTCTTTTATCGCCGTCCATCTCCAGTGCTGCATAATCATAATACATGCGGCGGCTGCAAGGAATTCAAGACAACAGGATGAGAACCAAACCATCATCTCAATTCGTGCCATTTCTGCCGACAAGGAAGAAACCGCGTCCCATAGTCATGGACAAGGTATTCATGCATTTGATCACACGTCATCATGGACTACTTATCTGCAACACCTTCAAGTTACGCGGATCCAACCTCTGGACTCTACTCAAGGTCTAGAACTGACTGCCCAGGCGAAAAACTGGAGCCGCAAACTAGATTTCAGTGCTCATGGTCAGTACTTATTTCTTCAACTCTTTGCCACAATAGAACCAAGGCCCCGCCTTGTTGCACCCTCAGATTCCCAAAGAAGCGTTGTCAACGAAGTGAAACCCTCCAGCACATCTGTATCCCGACGTTTGCTTAATCCACCGATAGCCTGCCACGCAAACGCCCATCGTCCGTAACTTCTGCTGCACCTTGGCCTCCTGTCGTTTCTTCATTCGTTCTTCTTCGAGCAAAGCTGCGACCCTCTCACGATTCATCCTCTCCTTCGCTTCTTGAATACGCATCTTCTCGTGCTGTCTTCGGAGTCGGTCTCGTTCAATGTCATCTTGCGCTCTGGCTTCATCCAGCTTGGCCTTTTTCACCAAGGCATGTTGAGATTTCTCCTGTTTGACCATTTTCTTAAGCTCCAGCTCCAACTGTCGGGTATTTTCCTCCAGTTGTTTGGCGGCAATGCTAGCAGCCTGTTTGTCCAAGTTAAGTTGGCGCCAGATCTCTTCTGAAACTCCAGCGTCACGATCATCGGAATGCGCTGCGTGGGGTGCTTCCACATCTTGTACGGGCTTGGAAACGGCACTTTTGGTTTCTGTTTTGGCTGATACGACTGGAGGGCTGAGCGTCGAAATATCAGGCATCTGCGGCATTCCTCCAAATATGGCACGTTGCTTCGTGGTGGGTAGATTTTGAGTTCGCTCTCGTCGTTCGCTCAACATGTCGTCCACGCAACTCAAGGCGTCATTATCAGAGAGCGAGAGCTTGGCACTCTTATCACTAGGGTCCAACTTCTTGTATACAGTATTAACCATGTTGTTGGACAGTGTCGTAATATCTCGTGCATTTCCCCAAGAGGGAAGGCGGGATAAATCTTTGATGCAAGTCGACATTGCATTATATCCCCACGAAGCTGGGTTGTCAAGAGCCTCTACGTAAATGTTTTTCTTCTTGAGCTCCCGCTTGAGGACCTCCAGGCAATGCTCTGGCTCCATGTTGCAGAAGGTGATCTCGTCTGGGAACCGGCTCGAAAGGCCTGGATTGACCGCCATCAGCTCGTTCATCTCCTGGTCATACCCTGCCAAGATGACGACGATCTTGGATTTGAACTTATCCTTTGTCAATACGTCAACAAGTTCGTCCATAGCTTCCTTCGCAAAATGCCCTTCACTAAGTCTGTATGCTTCATCGATGAAGAGGACCCGACCCAGAGCTTTTTCGAAGACCTTCCGAGTCTTCGGACCCGTTTGTCCGACATATTGCCCCACAAGATCGGACGCAGAGCATTCCACAACCTCAACAGAGGACAGGAATCCCATGTCGAAATAGACTTGTCCCATTTTCCGAGCAGTGGTCGTCTTGCCAGTACCTAGGAAATCTCGTTAAGTTCATGGTATTTTCGCACCCTTCGCAAGTTTCCACACGCACCTGGCGGGCCTTTGAATACAAAATTCATGGGGATCTTGCCACGAGCATCTTCATTTCTAGCCTTCAGGACCGCTGCAATACGCTGATACCCGCCCAATTTTTCAATAATATCTTCACAACCCACCACGTCCTCAAAGAGGTTTTGAAGGTTGGTCGACGCATGTGTACTCCGGTCGTGGGCGGGATCAAAGTCCTGTGAGTCAAAGACGACATCGAAATTTCTTTCGTTGATTGGTACCAACGCCTGACGTGTCTGATATCGAGCCTTCGCCTGCCCAAGAAGATTCTCTACCTCTCCGGCGTTTCCGAAGTTTGGTCTATTGCGGCTACGACTGAGAACTTCGATTGCAACCGTTTTGGCCTGGGCTGTAGCTTCTAGATGCTGGTCTTTGAGCTTCATATTCAGGACTTCCAGAAGCTCCGCGTCAGTGAAATCGTTGAAATAGAAAGCATTCTCAATCGCGAAGCGTCGTGACAAGCCCGGGTTAACATTCTACAGAGAACGAGGGATCAGCACTAATTATCGGGCAAATAAAAGCATGACGCTTACCTGGAACATGTCGACTATCTGATCCTTGTATCCGAGGAGGAGGACACATCTGTCTTCACCGGGAACACTCTGTACTTCTGCAACGATTGTATCGATAACCGCTGTCTTGAAAGGATCACGATAGTATGTGTCACTTCCACCATATAACATATAGGCCTAATGCCATATTAGCAAAGGGATCGTGGTCATTTTTTTCACCACTGGTCACCTCATCAATTATGAGAATCTTTCCGACAGTGCTTGCAAGGATGGCCTTGGTGTTCTTCTCCGACTCTCCAATGACTGAGCCGATAAAGTCGGCAGGATTCTTCATCACCACTACAACGACAAGATCAGCAAGAGCAGACAAAATTATGTTTATACCCATTGATCTCACCCTCGCTACCGCTAAGGAGACCAAGGTCGCTCAAAATTTGACCATAAAGCTTGGCAACCGTGGTCTTTCCTGTCCCAGGTGAGCCCAGAAATACGCGATTGAGAGACACTTGAATGGGCTCTTTTTCGCTCAGCTCTCGTTCGTAGTTCGTTTTGGTCAAATCGAGGAAGCTCTTTATCGACTCCTTGACCGCTTCCAGGCCAATCAGAGACCGGAGCTTTCTCCAGGCTATGCTTTCTAAAATTGCGTTTGATGGATCGGGGCCAATGAGGTCTTCTTTAAGGAGCACGAAATCGTCAGAAGTCAAACCCTTTGTTCTCTCCTTGTAGACGCGCTGTGCTTGGCGCTCGCTCACTTTTGCGAATAGGTTACGCAGTGCCCGAGCATTCCCAAAGCCTTCACGTCCTCGGCCTCTTCCCAGGCGCCGAATGGCAATGCGGCCATACAGACCTCGAACCCCATCCTCCACCTTCATTCGACCTCCATACTTCTTTCGGATGAGCTGATCTAACATGTTCAACAGCTCTCCATCTGAGTAATCAGCGAAATGGAGCTTGTACGGCACTCGACTTGTCAAACCGGGATTGTGCTCGAAGAACTTTTCCATCTCCTTGTCATAGCCGGCGAAGATAAAGACGATTGTTCCAATATGATTCTCCATCTCTGCGAGCATGAAATCCAAGACTTGACTGCCCTGAAAATTGTGCTCTCCTGTAAGCTGATATGTTTCGTCCACAAAGATCGCTCCGCCTCCTGCGTTAATGATGGTTTCCAGATGTTTTTTGATGCCTGCAACACCCTCATTTGCTAGACGAGAGCCAGTTGTCTCGATAAACTCGCTTCCTGGAAGGACTTCGACCGAGGACAAAAATTTGGCGTAGTGCCTCGCGACAGTGGTTTTCCCTATGTAATACATTATTATCAGTGCGACAATCAATATTTGCACAAGGGATGAATGAAGAAAGCTGACACCAACCTGTTCCGGGATTTCCAAGAAGAACAATGTTAAACCGCTCATCCTTCAAGGATATTCCCTGGCGCTTCGTAAGTTCTATCTTTGCGTAAATTCGTAGGACCTGAGCCTTGACATCTTCAAGCCCAATCAACTCCATAATGCTGTCGATTGCATCATTGCTAGCACCATCGACTTCCTTCCTTCTTTGCCAATCCTTCTGTGAGGGCGAGACAGCTTCCGCTTCAGTCGGCAGCATGCTAGAAAATTTTCTATTCTTTGGGGGACCTTGGGAGGTTGCTGTATCTTTACTTTTCTTGTCCGACACCGGCTGGGAGTTCTTCGATGCGGATGGAAGCGAAGCCGAAGAGGGCTTAGATACTCCGGCAGTGATCGGTGGTGTCGCGGTGGCTTGCGATGTGCGGGATATGGCAGCTTCGAGATCCTTTTGCTTTTGATGAATAGCGCGTGCCCTATCTTCTGCAAGCTGGCGATCTCGCTGAGCCTGCGCTTCCGCGGCGATTTTCTCATCAATATCGGCGAGTTGCTGAGCGTGTGCAAGATCCTCTGCGTCTCGCTTGTGCTGCAAAGCCGCAGCCTTGGCCTTCTTTTGCTCTGCAAGTTTTGTTTCTCGTACGCATTTGGGACATGTTGAAGGTGGATTTTTGTGGCATTTCCAAACTTGAAGATGACCTTTGATACATTTCATATCACGGATGTGCTCGCACGGCATCTTTGAGTGGTCATACAGTTGGTGACACTTCAATGGGCAGGTGTGGATGCCACAGTTTAGCATGACGGTACTGCGTATCAGCTAGAATGAGTATAGAACCCAAGAGTGGATCGGAGAAAATACCAAGGTTCTTTACAACCACCGTCTGGACATTCCGTATCGAAATCGATGGCTTGGGAAAGTAGAGCGTTCACACCCTGATGTCGTTCACATTTGACAGGAAGTCCGTCGTAGATATGCCGCCCAGTCTTCAACAAGGTAAACAGGCCATTCCACAGATGTTTGCCCTTGGGAGCACCGAGAAATGTCGATGAGTTACCAAGCAAGATGAGGCCATCGCGTGCTCGGGAAAGCAGCACGTTTAAGCGCTCTGGAGAAGACATGAAGCCAATATCACAGCTGGCGTTGCTTCTTGTCAGGCTTCCGATAACGATATCGCTCTCTTCCCCCTGGTAATTGTCTGTTATGGTGCAATATCTGCACGTGTAACAAGAATTACAAGTAAGATAGAATACCCACCAATAGTGGCCAGACGAATGGAGTTCTTCTTGACGCCTGCAGTGGCAGCAGGCAGTAAACCTGCTCGAACCAAATCGTAGGAATCTAGGTCGCTGAGCACAGGATCATTGTTCTGTTTCAATGCGTCTCGAAGTTTACAGAGCTGCCCAAGGTAAGGCGTCAAGATGACAAGCTTCTCCGTCCCATAACCTTGCTGAGCAAGGTATCGTACAATTTTGAGAACCATCTCCACTTCATATGTATTTTGCTTCGAGGAAGAGGATGCTAGGTCTCTTCTATCCGCGACCTCTGGCATCACATCTTCCGGATGATTGTGGTTGATGAATACAATGTTGTCCCGAAGTCCGCGAAGACCAGGCCGACGTTTAGTGGAAGCGGCATCAATGAGTTCAGGATAGGTGAGTTGACGAATAAGTGCAGAAATCTCAGGTCGCATCCTATGTTGTTGGCTGAGTGTTTTGTGTGGGAATCCCATGAGCACAAGGCGCTCAAAAAGTGATCGGTTAAGGTCGTATCCTTCCCCCTTCTCAACTGTGAGCTGGTAATGATTTACTTTGGGACGTAACTGCCTGAATCACAAGAATATCAGCTCAAAAGTGTCACTGTTTCAAGACCAACAAGTAGACACGCACTTATGGTCACCAATCAGTATCAACTGCGTTGTTTTTGGAGAGAGTGCAGCAAGAACATGACTCTCCAAAATTTCACCAGCTTCCTCAACCAAAAGTATACCTGGAGAAGCAGCTTGAATGCTGGCTCTATACATTGCAGCCGCAGTAGTCGTGCATGCGATGATGCGTTTACTACTCAGCGTGGCGGCGTCTTTCTCACTAAATTTCCGTGATAGGTTGTGCATGCACTTATTATACCTTTCTCCGAGAGTAGAAATCTCCTGCGCCTGCTCCTTCAAAATTTCTGTACCCCACCCTTCCAATTTTGCCTGACGATCTGCGTTAGACATTCCCCAGACCTGAGGCGTAGCCTTAACGACGTGAGACTTTAGAAATATGCCCGCATTTTTGCCAGAAGCCCAGCGATCCAACAGATATGTATCGTTGATCGCATGGCCGCCGCGGCCAACAGTGATCATGCCGTCTGTGTTCTTTGGAACGCAAAACGCTTCGTAATATCCAGCATCCTCAAACTCCAGATGTTCCAGCAACTCCTGACGAGTAACACTCGACAGCACGTATCTGTTAAAAGCCACCGAGAGATCGGCATCGATGCGTCTGGATTCAGCTTTCAGGGATTCGATTATTGTCCAGTCCGCCCTACTAAACCTGAAGTCTGTGCTCTGGCTATGTAGACTCAGGTCTTCCGTTCGCGTGGAGTATTTGCTTCCCAGCCTGACAATGCTCTGCTTCGGAATACCGATGTCGAGGAGATCCTCGAGGAATTGATCAAGCGCATGATTTTTGAAGCAAACAACAAGGATCGTTTGGGCTGTAGTATCATACAGGACCTTCGCTAAGAGCGCGCCTATGAAGGACTTGCCAGTGCCTAAGCGTAGATCTCTCAGTAGAATGGAAAAGACGGTCAATGGTAAATAAGTACCTGGGGGGCCTTGTATTAGCGATACCTTTTGGCTGAGACCCGCAAGGAGTGAGTCTGCTTGAGATTGATCTAACAATACCGGTTTGGAGGTCCCAATCACTCCCTGAAGATTTGTATCGCGATTGATCCTAATAGATTCGACAACGGTCGATAAGCTTCCCTGAGACGGTGGAAGGCTAATCTCTTTTCCCTGTTTCCAGAACAGGAGTTCTGGTGAGAGGGGAAATACCTGGATGTCCTTGATTGCATTAAGAATTGGTTCATATGAGAAGATGGCCGAGTCTATTTGAACGAGTCTGATGTGTGTCGCTGTCTTTAGCTTGAGAAGAGTTTTTGTAACATTGGTATCGCCCTCCAGCTGCAAGACAATGATAGGAGGTTTTTTTGCCAAAAGGTCTTCCACCCGGTTAACTGTCGGAAAGGCTACGACCTGATCGTCGACGATGAGGCACGCTTGAGACTGGTGCCTAAATATTTTGCGGTTGTCGTCTAGATAGGCCTTGCGATCCTTGGGCTTGTCTTTGAGAAATTGCGGTAGATCCTGCTGACATTGGAAAGTTATACCCCATTTACTTCTCCTCTGTTGATCGTCTGAGATATGAATGTCGAGGAGCGTCAGTCCATCTACAACGAAGTTCCGCAACGGACGCCGTTTCCTGCCAAGGACGATCTGGATTTCCTCTCGCATTTCGTATAACATATCTTCTCTCAGCAGTCGGAACTGATTGTCAGTATACATTGCGAGTCTATCGTTTTCCGAATCTGGATCTTCAAGAAATGAACTGTGACGAATGAAAGGCGGTTCTGAGCATACGATCTCATCAGCAGTAGGCAGAATAGAAATATCACGAAAATCCGGAAAGTCATTATCATGTCGGCCTCCAGGCCCAAAATCCTCACTACTAACCACGACGCTTGGACCGGAAGTGATAGAGAGAATGTGCTTGATCTTGGATCCGATGTTTCGAATCTCTATCTGCGGAGAATTGAGGAGGGAATCCAGCATGCGTGGCTTCTGCGCTAACTCGCGATAGGGCTTGGCGGTATCCCTATCCAACGAGATGAGTTGCAGCAAAAGCCAAGCATACGAGATACACCCATCACTGTGAAGCAACCCGGCTTCGTATGCTCCCACATATCCATCCCAAAAGAACGGTGGGTGGACAATGCATAAGAGGATTTTCCGGAGAAAATCGCCACCGCTGATTGTAAGCAGCTCGGGGGCTCGGAGATATCGCAGCAAATCTGCGGCTGGACCATTAAAGAATCTTATAGAGAGATCAACTGTAAAAGCGGTTTGGAGTGAAGTGAGGCCTGGCGGCTGAGAGATAAGCCTCGAGATGCATGTAGCTGGTGGATCGGCGCATATCGCTTCAATGAACTGAGTGTAGTTGTGCTTCTGAACTTGAGTGCGTCCAAATAAGACGGCATCTAGAACTTTCCTTAGCTTGCTGGCTCTTGGATTACTAGGCACACTCTCCATGGTGAATGTTAGAGAAAGCGCTTGAACTTACACGTGGAGCTTTATATGGTTGTAGATTATATAACATCTATGTGCTTCCTTCCGTCTGATCTGGCACTGCGCATGCCCAATCAATGTTGCACATGTTTGGGATAACCTTCCGGATAGGCCTAGTGTCCCAAATGCAATTTGAAAAAAAAATATGAACTTGGATTAAAATGAAGATATGAATACATTTCTGGGTCGAGTAATGAACCTACGCCTATTCGAGGTTCACAACTGGGCGCTTAGATCCACGAGGTCGGTCGTCGATTGACCGCTCTATCTAAATATAGTTGACAGTTGTATGTAACACAGGCAGTTTGAGCGTGTTCGACCTAGACCGGGGAATGTGAGCCCACCGAAGGACCAGCCTATTTGGGACGGGACACGTGACGCATAAACAACGCTTCGCTGTCACCTGCGAACATCAAGTCTTCGACTTCTCTCAATGTCTTTGCTTCTCGCCTAATTACCTGCCACATTCCCAGGTCTTCGTGAGATAGAAAACATAAGGATTATCTGCTAAATGATACTCCTTGTACCAAATCATTCAAGGCCAAGAGGTGGACACGTGGATGGAGTGGGAGAGGAGGGATTCTCGACAACAGAGCTGCCTTACATTCAGCATTGTGCTCAAAATAGCCACGGAGTCGAAGAATTTGCTGTGTTTCGACTACAAATGTAACTTCTGCATGTGCTAAACAACTAGTAAAATCCACAGCAGTCCGGCGTTGCTTTGTCCCTGCCTCGCGATGGTCATAACCACAATCGCTGTCAAAATGGCATCAGCACTGACCCATGCAAGCATGTGTTACGCGAGACTTACCACTGATACAACACACGCTTCGTTTGGGTTGGCCCAGCAGTCGAGATATTCTTCCCTATCCATCGCATGCTCCATCGGCTTGCAGGATCTTCACGTGAGTCTAAATCCAAGCCATGGCTTGCCATCAGTGCTGCTGCTTGTTTCTGAGATTCGGTGTTGTCGCTTGAGCCAGGCCCTGGGGTGTTGACAGAGAAAATGTGATCCTCGATATTACCATTGGAGAACAGTACTTCGAGGGCTCCCTGTTGCGTCTCGGTGAGCCACAATTCCTTTATTTGGATATCTGATGCAAGTCATCGCGATGATAGTGTGGAAACGTTGCAGTTAGTACACGTTGTATTCCAACTCTGGGATGCTTCGACATGAGAGATGTGGCCAAAATGCACTTTGTATTCTGCTGGTTTTCGTGTCGACTTCGGTTTAGTCTTTGGCAGTGGCAGCGGAGTCAGTGGCACACAGCGAGGTTTTTTTTGAGGGGACGACATTGGGGGAAAGGGAATGAAAAAATCCACTCATTAATACGTACATCCTCGTCATACAGCAGTAGCGGATGTAGACAAATGGTGGACATGTCATTGACAGCATCTGCCCATGTACCCGCCGTGGAAGCCACAAAGAAGCCAAGGAAGCCTCTTCCCAATTAGGCAGGTCCTTCGGTGGGCTTACTTACCCTAGACCGGTGACTGATCATCTACTTCGATATTGCCTTTGCCCTCATCACCATATTCATGTTTGCATTTGCCCTCGAAGTCCAGTATAGTGCTTGAAGTTCCATATCCATCATATATCTATAGTCATCATCTCACAACTTGTGTAATTTTTTTTTCCCCGATTTATTCTCTATTGTGTAGAGTAAGCGGGAGCTACGTGGTTTGATTTTCAATTCGTTTTCATCACCTGCTTAGTAACACCTCATTCCCATGACTCTGAGTCTGATGCTCAGTCCATCATGTTCAACTTTGAGGTGCTTATCGACATTCTCTTCTGTATTAGAGATAGTGAGTGTAGGCTAACATGCTGTGTTTATGTACTGAGTCCCTGGCTATAGTTAATATAAATGAATGTACAAGAAGATTGTTTAAAAGAGTGAGAATGGTTGAAAGTAAGTCAGGTATCAGGTTATCAAAGAATGTGAGGACTCAAGACTCGTCACCTGAGTTTTCAGGATCCTTGTCACTACCTCCTTGGCCCGGGAACTGGCTTTGTTGGTTCTCAACCAAGTCAGCTCTGAGAGGGATGCTGCGATCCAGGCCCATCCATTAACAAATCTCACCACAGGTGTGGTCTCGAATGAAAGTGTCAATGTCGTCCTGTCCAAAATCTCTGATACCAGAATTTCCCTGGAGCATATGAGTCATCATGTCAAAGAGAATGATCCCGTCTTGACCTTTGACCTGAGCCAGAGTACCTGGGAGACAAGGTAAATTTATTGACCACCCACAACTGATAACAGTGATGTGACAAACCTTGAATATCAGCAAACACAACCTCCCAGTTGCCATGGCCATACACAAAGTGTGAGAAAGCATAGATGGTAAGGCTGCACATGTCCTGCTGATGTGATCGATGGATCAATGTTCCACTATATGTAGCGAGAAATGGTTGTGGCTCACTTCTTCTCTATAAGCCAGGTCAAACCATCTTTGGGGTTGATAATCTCAGCTACACCAGATGCAACACTGGGTGCCTCAACTTCTTGTGCTAAGTATGCATCTGCAAAGGTAACCCCTGGTTTTGCATGTGAGTAATGAACATTGGAGTGTTGAGAAAGATGACTTACTTGTATCCACTGCAACTCCACAACTATGAGCATGTTTGAAAAAAGCCTCCAAGAACCAGGTCCCCATTGACAGCCTGCTAAGCTCAGCCTAGACTTCTGTTAAATTTTGAGAAACAGAAATGGGAGCGCTGGTATCCGGATCAAGATCATCACCGCACTCATTGTTGTTCATGCGAAAGAAGCACTTAAGGACAAGATGCTCACCTCCTTGAGTAAGAAACTAACTTTTGTTCAGGATGGTATCTTGAGATGAGATTATAGAACATACATCAAATGCGCTCTTCATGCTGCCACTGCCAAATGAGGAATCTCAGATCATGCCAGAAATAATTTTGCCTGTGTCATGAAATGTTGTTTCATTGGTGACAGGATCAATGATGCAGTCGATCTTCTTCAGCATAACAGCTGAGTGTGTATGAATGGAAGAAGGGCCTGAGCACATGGAGAACTGAAAACTGGACCCAATGAAAGACTGTGGTGCTGTTTTGGTTGTGACTTAGCATGGATACAGTTTTGATAAGGTAAACATCCTCACTGGCTGTACCCCTGGGTCACTTGGTTACATTTGGTGGAGGATTGACGGACTGTGCACATTTCCTCACCACACTTCAAATTGCTGATTGAATCATTTCCCAATCATCATTTTCATCAGTGGGACCTTGTGTTCACATTTTCCACTAGTCAGAAATATTGTCAACAACTCATTCTGGTACCCCACAGAAGTCAATCACTTACTGCATGGTGGTCAACATATAATTCTAGGCAAATCAATGGCTTCTTTGATTTTGCATGATGTTTCCACATTGTGGGAGGCTTGTTGAGATACAGCGGTGCAAGTTGTGGAGTTGCATAGTAGTCATAGAACTTGCCTACAGTCTTTGTAGACTGCCCTGTCTCAAGAAGTCCCCCACCATGCCAGTGAAATGACACTTCCTCTTTGTAGCCAATTATCAGAAGTGGTCGAGTGAATCAGCTAGCTAACATATGGGTTCAATGGAACAGGATGAAAACATTCCCATTCTACATTTATTTGCTTGACAAAGTGATCCTTTACATCTAACAATCATTTGGGAGTTAGTAAAGTGCTTGCATACTATGCACGAGAACATGAGTACCTGGTAGATATATAGATCTTGCCCATTGCCTTGCACCATGACCCAATGTTGCACCAAGTTGCCCCGCATGGTCACTGACATGAACCTACAAGAATAAGGTTATGGAATGACTAGTGAAGGCTGAATTTGGATTACCTGTCAACATACAGTAACTTTCTCTTCACTGACCATGCTTCCTCCCTTCTCAAAATCCAGAAGTGATGCCATTGTGTGTGAAGTCCCAACTGGGAGGTTCTGATCTTGCACTGACAGTTGGAGGCATTCACATATTTTGTTAGCCCCGATGATGTGTGCTTCAGCGATGTCTTGAATCCTGGCATCCAAGGTTGCAGCTGGAGCTGTGGGCAACATGGAATGATTAATCAAGGAAAGGAACTTGAAGGTGATGCCTGACTTGCAACTTGGGTGGCCTGTGCATCTGCAGTTGTCACTTTCTTGGCACATGCATCTCCCCCACATGTTTGTTTCTCACCAGGGCAGGGTTGAGACATGTTGCGCCTTGTCATGCCACAAACAGAGCATTGTGGCCATTGCTTGGAATTATTAGCAATGAGATCATCATATGCAGAATGGACCATGACACTCACTGAGATTTCCAAATACTCTGGGGAATTGCATGTATGAGGCCATAATTTGATGCACTTCAGGCAATCACCCTCAGCCTGTTGAAGTAGGAAGCTTTGACCACAACCATTGCACTAATTAGTGTCGGGTGGGGTGGACATGGCAAGCCCATCAGATTCCTATGTGCAAGCCTGAGTAGAAGACCAACTTGAGAAGGAATAGCAAATAGAGATGCAACAAAAAATAAGCACATGGAAGAGGCCACCACTGAAATCTCTTGAGTAGTGGCTCAGATATGTCCAGTGATGTCAGATTCTGCCAAAGGTGAATATGTGACAGGATCAAAGGGCGGCAGCCGACTGTAAAGTCTGTCATCACACAAACTCATTTGGCTCTGACCACTCAGATGCCTAAGCCATCCAGGAAGAATGGCTATGGTCCCAAAAAATGTGAGATTCAATTTCTAAAGTTTCTGTGAGCAAACTTGAATGCTTAATAGCCCATTTAACTTTTTTAGACCCCCCCCCCCTCCCCCCCCAATGATGTTTTGAGAAGCACACTATTGAAATATGCTATGCGAGGACTGACACAGAAAGAGAAGATTGTACAGCTTCAATCTGAACTTGACTTGACCATTGGGTACGTCTTACTCCTCTGAGTCAATACTGAAAGTGTGTTGATGATTTAATGGACATCTGAAGGATGACAAAACTTAATCAGTTGGAACGGAAGTTTGACATACCTTCTGTTCATAAACGACTTCCTCCAGAGGTTGAAAAGCAAGCTGTGCTAGATGAAGTGGAGAAAGATGTCGCTCAAAACAATGGTCCCACATTCATCAAAGCAAAGCTATGGAACAAGGAAACAATGATTCCAAGGTAAGTGATCTACTACAAGGTGATGGTATCATAGTAACCATGGATGCACCAATGAAGGGACACAGTTTGCCTCATCATGCATGAACACTATCCACAAGGCTTTGAGAGGCATTTTTGTGGGTATAAAAAGTGAGCAATCACGCGCATCTCTCTGTCGGCCATAGGCCCATTCCACAAGGTCTCTGCTAATGGTCACAAAAAGTTGTCACAGCAAGCTTTGCACATGAGAGAGATTGGATTGCCAATATACACCTACAAGGATAAATGGTCTGATACTTTGCTCATGATCAATGTGGTATCCGATTGTCGAAAAGCCACCACCGTTGGTCATCTTTTCCTTGATTTCATTGAGAAAACAGGTTGTATGTCCAGTTTTCACAATCAACTTGAATACAGATCATAATGCTGATTAACACAACAACTGAAATAGGCATTTTTCTACAGATGATGACTGACAAGAGTTCAGAAATAGGGTGGGAGTATGCATTCCAAGTTGTGTTATGGTGCATGTTTGTTCATCTCACCTTCTGAGCTATTGCATTCTGATTTGCTGGCTTAGGAATATTTTTGCACCTGATATTGATTCAGAAGTCTTCCCCCCATTCGTGACTATCAAAAGTGTTCACAATACCATCATTGAGAGATCCTGGTGCTGGCTTAAGTTAAAATTAGGGTTGAGTATCAAAGACCAGGTCCTTTGAGGAAAGCTTGAACATATCTTTGATCCAAATGTGTGATATCACATGTAAGTGCCTTTGTCCTGCTCTCAAATCCATTATAACAATTTTCTGATGACCAAGGATCTCTTCAACTAGATTTTTCCTTTTTTGGTGCAAGCCAAGTATGTTTCCATTGATGTCCTTGAAAACCCAGAACTCTACTGTAGGACTGACTGCTGTGTTCGCATTCCTCCTACAGTTGTACAGGAGCTGCACAAATCTCTGACAGAGGAGGTTGATACTCAGGAAAGTCATCTCAACTAGGTCTCTAATAATTTCTCTGCTATTGTGGATGATGTTTATCAGTCTATTGGTACACCACATATTTCCTTCCCTTCTGCCTGGCATGTATTTAAACAGATGTCAGATGTGATGGGGGAACTCAACCTATACCAGTAACTCATGCTTTATTTCACCAATTTTATATCTTGTTGAAATTGGAGACTTGCACCAGACAGGATGAAGTCAACCAGATACATGTGACACACCAACACCACTGTATTGCAAAGGCACTGGCTGAATATAGTGTAAAATTTTGCATTGAGCAGGGTTTGAACTTGAGCATGATGAGTGACATTTGATAAGCAAGGTCATCACAAGTTGAAATTGAACCGTGTAGCTCCCACCTACTGTAATTGTGGCATACCATATGTAAGAGAGTAGATATGTACTGTGGTTGGAACTACTGTATGTCCTGTTTATTTTGTGTTCTGCATCATCTTGCTAGGAGAACCCACTGGGTAGGTCTCAAAGCACCATTGGTGCTGGAAAAGTGGTGTGGTAGCTGAGTTTGAAGTACTGGGTGCATGTGTGTGTGATGTGCCTCATGGTTGCATGTCATGGTGCACTGTGGTTTCTCTTTGTCTCTCTTCCTCATCAGTCCTCTTGTGGTACTCCTGATTCTACTGGTCTCCATTCCCTATTTTCTCCTCTTCTTTCTCTCCTCTCTCAGTGCTGGGATGTCTCCTTAGGTGTCTAAGAAGCGCTGAATTGCGGCAATGAAGTGGAATAGTGGCTGCATTGTATTCGGCCTTGAGAGCAGCTTCTTGATGTTGATGTCCCTTCCTCCTGTATTGTTACATAGCCATTGCCTTGCTTGGTGGTAGGCTAGGCAGTGCAGAATGTAGTGTTGGATGGATTCCTCGCTCTGGTTGCATGCAGGACATGTTGGTGAGTCAGCCTTTCCTATGCAATGTAAATGCTTAGCTAGTGGCACGTGCCCTGTCCTTAGTTGAGATAATATACTGGCAGCCTTCCTCAGGAGTGGTGCAATGAGTGTGAGGTACTTCTTTGATGGTGTGGTGGGTTTGAGGTTTTTCATGTGTTCATACTTTGGTGATTTTGTCCATGATTTTTGTGCTAGTTGTTTAAGCTTCTCATTGTATGCTTGTTTAACAGTGGATTTGCTGCATGGTAGAGGTTTCCTGAGGGATCGTGGTAGTTGGTCAGCGCTACTACTGCCCTCCATGATCGCTTTCTTCACCTGTTCATTGGCTTGCTCATTGCCTTCTATTCCCTTGTGGCCTAAAGTCCATCTAATCATGATTCAAATGCTGTTGTATTTCTTCTTCAGTGCTTTAAGGTCTTTGTGGAATATGTCAGTTAGGTAGTGCCCTGGGTGCACTTTTGTCAGTTGCATGGCTCTGATGGTAGCTTGATTGTCAACACAAAACATGGCTGACCGTATCGCCCACTCCTTGGACATCAGCTTGACAGCCAATATCATTTCTATGCCCTCTCCTTTGTATACTGTATGTTGATTCTGTGTGCCAAGCTTGTAGCATATGGTTGCTTTCTTCCTTCTGCCCTGGTATAGGATGGCTGCTGCTCCTATTTTACCTTCCATCTCTGATCTGTCAGTGTATACCTTGATGTCTGCATTATCATGTTGTACATCATGGATGGCATCGTTAACCATGTCTGCAATTGATATCTTTGCATCTGGCTTCCATCATGTGTTGTGGCATACCACATCAATGGTTTTGATGAGTTGGGGTTTGATTTTTTATGTGTGCATGAGGTCATGTAGCAGGGTTGGGTGCCACTTTACAAGTTGCATGGCAGTGTTTGCTATTGGCTTGTGTAGTGGGTAAGTGGGTGGTAGTGTTGCTAAGCATAATGCTGCACGATGGCAGTGCTTATCAACTAGCAGGTGAAAGGGAAGCAGATTTGCCATGACATCCAGAACATCTGTGGCTGTGGTTCTCATTGCACCTGTGATCATGATTGCTGCCTGATGTTAAACTGATGCGAGTTTGTTGATAATCCCTTGGCTGCACTTCCCGTCTCTTGACCTTGTGGTCATTTTCTGTTGTGGTGTTAGGAAGATGTCGGCAGCATAGAGCATATGCTGATAGATCCATTGTGCACTCTAGGGTCTGGGAAGGGTTCCAAACATATTGAGACTTTACAATTCATAAACCCAAACCTCTACAAACCCCATGAATTTGATTCCAAACCTATTTTGAACTATTTTGAATGACTTCAAACTATTTCAAACAATTTTGAATGACTTTGCGACACTTTGAATGCCTTCAAATAACTTTGCACCACTTTGAACAATGTTGGCCATCTTATGGCTGTCCCAAAACCCTTTTGATACACACAGTGCAACTGGCATGAGCTACTGCATCACATATTGAGCACTACCGAACATGAGGAAGACACAACAAAAGACTTAGGATGCAATAATAGTGCTTTTGGGTTTCAATGATATATTGAAGCAATAAGATAAGTACTTTTATCATATGGGGACACTGTATATTTCAATTATTATCATTTCTCATTTGTTTTATGATTTACAAAAGTCCTTTATTGCTGTGCATACTGCCTCATGTTCTACACATGTTATATTTCCTTTTTAGTACTATCTCTTCAAAATGTATATAGACTTGTACTAGTTACTTGGAACAGAAAAGAGAAGAAGTTACCCTCTCTATTATCATCTGATTTGAGAGCTGTCCTCTTGAGTCAAAGTCTTGCTTTGTACTACTAAGTTCTGTAAATTATCGCAAACTTCTTCAAACTTTCATATTTGCTTCTCGACTTATCACATATTGCCTATCATCACTCGAATACTTCTCCAATTCACTATACTCATTCTCCAATATCCCTCAAAACTGTTTCAATTCTTCCCAAACTCTTTGAACATCTTCTATCATCCTTGAACCTCCTTTGAACCTCTTTTGAACATCTTCGAACATCTTTATATGCTTCTAAAATACTATTTGCAACACATCTTACCATTTCATGTCTCTAACTACAACCTTTGGGTATCAGTGGTGATATTTAGTACCAACTTGCACCCTTCCTCTAGCCTGTGTTATACTTCTTAGGCCTTTTAACAGGTTTTTGTTAGGTTTCCAGGTCGAGTATTATCAACACGGTGCTGTGATTGAGAGGTAAAGTTTCCGAACATACCTTGTTGTAGCTCCTCTTGATGCTCTTGTGATCCATGCAAATTGGATCAACCATGTTTGCCCCTTTGCTAGGGTGGCTGCACACTGTCCTTTCCAGTTTAGTTTATTATCGATGATTACTCCTAGGAACTTGGCGATTTCTGCTGATGGGATGCATTGATTGCCTAGCATCAGGGCACAGCATGGAGTTGAGATGCATTTTTTGGGGTTAAGCAGGTGTGGGACCATCTTTCTAGTTATGTCCAGTAGTTGGAACTTTTTGATGCTGAACTCACAGTTGTGCCTTTTGGCCCACTCAAAGATCCCCTTCATTCTGTTCATGATGTTCTGCAGTTTCTCATGTGTTTTGGTGAAGTCTTTGTCTATTGCTATTATCATAGCATCGTCCACAAAGAGAAGCACATGTTTGCCTGTTTTGGTATTCAGTATTTTTGGTAGGTCAGCATTGTATATCAGATAGCATATGCCAGAGAAGGGGTCGCCCTGATCCAGGCCATTTGTTACCGTGAAATAGTCTGATTGGTGGACATCGAAGGACAGGATGGTTTTCCTGTTGCACAGGCATCACTGCATCCAGGTTGTGTACTCCTCTGGTATACCTCTCTTTCTCATATTGTGAATAAGCTAGTTCATGTTTATGCTGGGGAAGGCTCCCTTGATGTCGAGGAATAGGGTGGATGTGACCAGGCCTTTTCGCCATGCATCTTTCACTATTTTCATTAGCAGGTGTATTGAGTCTGTTGTAGTATGTCCTGGCCTTGCGCCAAAGTGGTTGGCTGGAATGACATTGTGTTGTTCACACATGGTGACAATGTCATCAGTCTGACAGCTGTTGAGCAGCATGGCCAAGCCGTCAGAGAGTATGACGGGCCACCACACCGAGGGGTTC
This sequence comes from Tricholoma bakamatsutake, assembly GCA_029959215.1. Taxonomy (NCBI): domain Eukaryota; kingdom Fungi; phylum Basidiomycota; class Agaricomycetes; order Agaricales; family Tricholomataceae; genus Tricholoma; species Tricholoma bakamatsutake. Next base: position 2,280,190 of record CP114860.1, read on the forward strand.
GTGTAGTCTGGCTTTCCTGGTTTCTTTATCACAAGCGTCTCCATGAGTGACCATTCCTGTGGGTAGTATTTGAGAGTGTTAGTGGCTCTAAAAAGTGAAGCAAGGTAGGGGACTAGATCTTTTCTGGCATGTATGTACATTTTGGTGTTCCTGTTGGTCATTTCTGTCTCCTCTAGCTGGCTGTCTGTATCAGCCTAATGAAGTTGTCTAGTGTGGATTGCACTAGTCATATTGGCCAGCCAGCGTCAATGGCTCCTGTGCACATGTTGGTGGCGGAGAGCATTTCCCCCCCTTTGCATGTGTGCCGCTGCACCCATCTGATACCCATGACATCTTCTCACCATTTTCCAGTCATCCACAAATTGTTGTGGCCATACATAATTTTTCTGCATCGTGCCATCATTGTTTTGTTGCCAGATAGGCTGCATGGTGTTTTTCATGGTCTCTGGCTGATTTAGCAGGCTCCAGGTATGGGGTTCATATGATGGGAAATACTTATACTTGTTCTCTGGTACACATTGCCTGAGCTTGTCCTGTTCTTTGGCAAATGTTGGGCAGTTTCTGTCAGCTGCTCCATGTCCCTTATCCACATCTCCCATTGATAGGTCCACTGCACGTGCTAAGGTCTGGAAAAGACTCCCACTCGTATCGACACATTACATCAGATGCTCTGAATCACTACGAATGCCACAAAATCGACTTCGAATTATTTTCGAACAATTTTGTGACACTTCGAAATGACTTCGCAGCATTTCGAATGACATTGGCCGCCATATAGATGTCTTGAAACACTTTCGATACATGCTCCACATCTGGGACAAACTATTCCATCGCATATCGAGCACTACCGGACACGAGGAGAGATTAAAAGAGAGTTAGAATGCGATAAGTGCATTTTTGTGTTTCATTGATATATTGAAGCACAGGATAAGTACTTTTACCATATGGGAACACTATATGTTTCATCATTTATCATTTATCATTTGTTTCATGATCTACAAGTCCTCATTGTTTGATATATTTGCCTCATGTTTTACACATGTTCTTATTTCCTTTTTAGTACTATTCCTTCATTTTGTATATAGACTTGTATTAGTTAGTTAGAACAAAGGAATAGCAATGGGGAACACAGCACAAGTTACCCTCTCACTCATTGTCAGATTTAACAGCCATTCTCTTGAGTCTTAGCTTGGGTCGTATCTCTAAGTCCTGTGAAATAATGCAAACTTCTTCAAAACTATCATATTCGCCTCACATTTTATTGCCTATCGCATATCGCTCTTCGATATACATTGAACAATTTCATGCATCTTCAAATGTATTCGAACCACTTCGCATGCCTTCAAACCTTTTTTGAACTCTTTTGGACATATTCGTATGCCTATAAAGACTATTTGCACCATCCCTTATTATTTCGCGTCATTAAACACATCGTTTTGGTCTCAGCGGTAATATTTAGTACCACCTCACACCCTTCCTCTGACTTGTGCTATACTATCTGAAGCCATTTAGTAGGTTTTGTTTGGGTTTCTGGGTTGAGTATCATCACCGTGCAGTTTGCATAGGCAAAGTTCACTGTTTCCATAATGTTGCAGCACTTTTTAGTCATCAGACAAGTTGTCATGTGCCTTAGTAATCATTTGCTTACTCACTTTATTCCTAATACCATCTTATGAATTCTGGTCATGGACACTTACCAAGACTTATTAGGAAACTTCCACATTTTCCATTATTCTTCTGGCCCTCAATATTTAAGTGCCCATAGCTTAGCCTTAGTCTCCAGTTTGCAACTTACATTGTCTGTTACATTGTGTCTTACATTGTACCTTGCATGTATCTTGCCTTTGTATCTTCATCTATTCTTCAAGCCTAATATCAACCCTTGAATCATCTCAACTTAATCTTGACTTAACTCTTAATCTCTTTGGCCCCTCTTGACTTCATTTCACTCCATGACCTCTGCTTAATCTATCCTCACCCTCCATCCAGAAACCTGCCCTCCATCTGAACCCGAGAATAATACTCGACCTGGAAACCTAACAAAAACCTGTTAAAAGGCTTAGGAAGTATAACACAGGCTAGAGGAAGGGTGCGAGTTGGTACTAAATATTACTGCTGATACCCAAAGATTGTGGTTAAAGGCGCAAAATGGTAAGAAGTGTTACGAATAGTTTTTTGGAGAGTACAAAAAGGTTCAAAGAGTTTGAAATAGGTTTGAAGATGTTTATAATACTCGACCTGGAAACCTAACAAAAACCTGTTAAAAGGCTTAGGAAGTATAACACAGGCTAGAGGAAGGGTGCGAGTTGGTACTAAATATCACCACTGATATCCAAACATTGTGTTTAGTGACGCAAAATGGTAAGGAACATTATGAATAGTCTGTGGGTGCATACAAAGTTGTTCAAAAAGGTTTGAAATGGGTTCAAAGATGCGCAAAGTAGCTCAAAGAAGTTCAAAGAAGTTCAAAGTAGTCTCAGAGGGAGTCAAAGGTGTCAGACTGGTGTCGAGGAGCGAATACAGCAAATAAGAAGTGTTTCTCAAGAGGCGATGGGCAATGGGCAATAAATCAAGGAGCGAATATGATAGTTCAAAGAAGTTCACAATATTTCACAGAACTTAGAGATACAATGCGAGGCTAAGACTCAAGAGAACAGCTCTTAAATCAAATGATAAGGGAGAGGGTAACTTCTTCTCCATTCTCTGTCTCGTCTTCTAAGTAACTGATACAAGTCTATATACAATTTGAAGGAATAGTACTAAAAAGGAAACAATAACATGTGGAAACACGAGGCAGTATGCACAGCAAATAAAGGTATTGTAAAACATAAAACAAATGAGAAACGATAATAAATGAAACATACATTGTCCCAGTATAGTAAAATTTCTTGTTTTATTGCTTCAATATATCATTGAAATATAAAACTGCACTTATCATCTTCTAGATCTTTTGTAGTCTCTCCTCATGTCCGGTAATGCTCGATATGTGATGAAATAGCTTATTCTGGTTGTGTAGCATGCATTAAAAGGGTTTTGAAATGGTTATGTGGTGGCTGATGTCATTCAACGTGGTGCAAAGTTCTTCAAAAGTGTTCGAAATGTCACGAAATGGTTCAAAATGGTTCAAAGTCATGCAAAATCATGTGAAGTTGTTCAAAAAGAATTCGAAGTCAATTTCATGGTGTTTGTAGCGATTCTGAGCATCTGTTGTAATGTATCAATACAATTGGGACCCATTCCAGACCTTATAGTGTGCAGTGGACCTATCAACATGCAAAATAGTTCGAAGAAGGTTCAAAGAGGTTCAAAGAGGTTCAAAGTAGTTTCTAAGAAAGTCAGAGATGTTTGAAGTGGTTCGAGGTATATCAAGAAACAAGTATAGTGAATGGGAAGTGTTTTTCGAGAGGTGATAGGTGATGTGCGATAAGTCGAAGAGTGAATACGAAAGTTTGAAGAAGTTCGCAACATTTTGCAGAACTTAGAGATATGATGTGAGGCTAAGACTCAAGAGAATGGCTTTTAAATCAAATGATAATGGAGAGGGTAACTTCTTCTCTGTTCTCTTTTGCTGCTGTTATTCTAAGTAACTAGTACAAGTCTATATACAATTTGAAGAGATAGTACCAAAAAGGAAACAATAACATGTGGAAAACATGAGGCAGTATGCACAGCAAATAAAGGTATTGTAAAACATAAAACAAATGAGAAATGGTAATAAATAAAATGTACATTGTCCCAGTATAATAGAAGTACTTGTCCTATTGCTTTAATATATCATTGAAACATAAAACTGCATTTATCGCATTCTAGATCTTTTGTTGTCTCTCCTTGTGTCTGGTGGCACTCGATATGCAATGAAATGGCTCATTTCAGTTGTGCAGCATGTATCAAAAGGGTTCCAGAACAGCTATGTGGTGGCTGACATTATTCAAAGTGGTGCAAAGTAATTCGAAGGCATTCAAAATGTTGCAAAGTCATTCAAAGTCATCCAAAATAGTTCGAAAAGGGTTCGAAATCGATTTCGTGGCATTCATAGGAGTTCAGAGTGTCTGTTGTAATGTGTTGATACGATTGGGAACCTTCTCCAGACTCTAGAGCATGCAATGGATCTATCACTGATCTGCCTGAAATTGGACAACTGATGAAGAGAAGGGTGCAACTTCTTATAAGTTGAAGCCAAGTCGTCTCTGGCCCCTTTTCACCTGGCCCACTACAGCCCAGTGGATTCTGCCTGGGAACCCCTGAACCCCTCCGATCACCGATGACCAGGTCTGATTGGAAGTCCAATGTATTCCTGACCAAGTTGCAACCTTGGTAGTAGCGATCTTGAACTTTGACATCTATGTCCAGCACTTTCAGACTATGTTAGCCATGCAGGCAATGGAGAAGGATTTGTGTCACTTATTGGTGGTAGACATATAGCACAAGGTGGAGCTAAACTTCCCTTTGATCAGCTCAAAATCTGGACCAGGGTTCGACTACAAGGCAAGGCCTATCATTACCCCCATGATGTTCTTCCACCCCAGACAGTCAATGCATCGCCTACATCAAGTGAATACCCTCACAGGTCTTGTGATACTATTGTGATAAATATTGACTCACCTGCAAAATGGCCCCAGAGTGGCCTCCATGGTGTTGTCTTTTTTGTAACTAATATCTGTCATCTTACTCTTGTCAGGGCATGTTGTTGTGCAGCTTTGTCTCATCATGCGCATTGTTCCAAAACCCAATCAGCCAGTGGTTGCTGATCGATTTATTGCTTATGTACAGCACTTTGACATTGTTTCACAGGTTCAACCTGCCAGTGTCTGCTCGACAAATACTAAAGAACCTCACCCAGATTGTGCATCAGGGATGTATGTTCTCAGGCAGGCAAAGCATACAGATCACACAGTCCACACTTTTCTTGGTGATATTCTACCTCTGGATCAGTTCCATACACTTATTGAACTTACACCCCAGTTTGGTGAGAAAGCTGATCGATGTTTGACACAAGCAAATGCTAGTGCCTACTGTTCCACATTTTGGTTAGACAAATATTTTACGAAGTGGAAACTGTGATGCAGAATGACGTTGGTTTACATTGTGAATACCTTTGAAATGCAATGTTTATGATTTTGCACTGTGCCATGGATTTGTATATCTCATCATGACAAGATTGTATTAAAAACATCAGAAGGGTCGACAATGCTGCATTGAGTTCCTTGCAAGTTGATGGTTTTTACTACCCAGTGCTATGGGGGTCCATACTGCTGCTATGAGTTCCTTGCAAGCTGAAGGGTTTTACTACCCAGTGCTAGGAAGGTCTATGTATTGTACTGCGCATGCTATACAAACTATGAGGCATTATGGAATTGGTGTGGTTCCTATGATTTACCGTGGGAAGAAATCTGACTTTGCTGATGGTGTGGATATCCTGACTCAGTTTGACCAGGCATGAAGAATTTGAATTGCTGTTCTGGAGCTCTCAGATGATTGGTCGCCGTGGGAGTGGTTATCTCAACAAAAACCTTCCAATTGGTGAACAAGGCATTGGGAGGGGCCAGATCCTGATGACTTGCAAGAACACTTTACCTTTGCGCTGATTGACCAACAGGTTGCCCATGCAAATGGAATTGTGGCTGTGTACATCCATGGCGAAACCTCACTTTTTTTAAAGAAAACTCGGACATGCCATGCAGAGCAATGGCCCTCTAGCACAAGTTCAGAATGTGAATTTTTTTTTCTTAATCTATGAAACGAAAAGCGGTCCCTGATCCCTGAACCAACCTAAGCTTCCAGTACACTGCAGTCAAGCCTGGCATGCCTTGCCATTTCTTATCTACCTTGACCCTGCTTCAAAAAAGGCTCATAATCAGCTGTAGCGTGTAACTACCCTTCCCTCACTGGCTACTTTGCTGCGTTTGCCTGATCGCCACGTACGAATCATATTTCATGGCTACTCCCTTTCTGTGATTCAGTATCTGCATCGTCATGCAGAAGCTGCTGGTCCTTAGACTCCTGAGGAAGAATGAGATTGAGGAGCACAGCTACCATTCCTGCTGATAGGACTGGCCGAATATCAGTTGTATGGGAAGAAAATCAGGCGATGAAAGACATACAAGGTGTGCTCAAAACAATCGTAATAGAGTCGAAAAGACCTTGAAGTCCTTTGTTCGGATTCTTCACCCGATCAAAGAGATGCGTAAATATACCGGGTACAAGGAGGTCCCCAAATCCAAAGGAAAATGCTGCGGCGAGCACAAACCGATCCCGCCGGGTTAGCGGTACAAAGGAAAGAACTCGGACACCAGAGACAGCAACTGTGGCGAAAAGGAATGTCGTGACCCCCCCAAGAACGGGGTGTGGAATGGCCAGGAAGACACCGGATATTTTACCAATGACACCGAAAAGGATGAGGAAGAAACAGCACCACCTCCCAGCACCCCGATTCGCACAACGGGTAATGGCAATTACCCCATTGTTCTGAGCGAAAACCGAGAGAGGGGTTACGGTAAAGAGAGCCGAGAGGAAGCCTCCTATGCCATCTGCCTGATGAGCGCTGTTAGTGTATCCGCCGACGAACACGTGAAAGAACATACCAGGATTCCACCTTGCAACCTCGTTTCGAATTCACGACCATGCACAGCAACGTGTGACACTTCCGAAGATGCCGTTATATCCCCTATCGCTTCCATCGCAAGCGACACTGTTTGATAAGCGGCTTACATAGATCTAACATCAACATGCAAAAGGCTGCCCACCTACCATAAACAGCTAACATTGGCAAGATGGCTGGAGGATATACTCTGATCTTGAAGCGATGAACCCTAGTCAATACTTGATATTAGCGTCGCCCAGAGCGCCAAGTAAATACCACGAACCACAAGAATGTAATTGCTGGTGCGGAATGGATAGTTGTGCTATCTATGTATCCAAGCCCTCCTGCGACTATACATCCCACAGCGAGTCCCACTATGATACTAATATTTTTCAAAAATGGGGAACCGACGATCTCAGTCAGTATAATGGAGGCGAACGACAGGAAACCTATGCCGATAAATTCGGGTGATCCCCAGCTGAAGATAACTGTATCAGCTCGACTTGAAGTACGCTATGGCAGAGAACATACGGAAGCGGACGAGGGGCGGAAGTGGTGGGACAGAGCGCAAAAATACCACTTGTGGGAAGGTTTTGACAGCCATTGGAACCACCGCCCCAATTTGGAATGCCGGACGAACCGATGAGGGAAGTACCGATCATGAGAATGACAGTGCCTGAATAGTTAGTTGATCGGGGATAACCAACTTTACACTTATGATGTGCCTGTTAACTGACCAGTGACAATGGGCGGGAAAATACGTTGCAGTATGCGAGTGGGGACAAATGACATAAAGATCTCCAGAAAGGAGCATATTAACGAAGTCCCTGAAGATAGTGTGAATAACTTGAATGACGAGAACAAATCTAGTACCTACCTAAGACTTTGCCATAAGCGTCGGGACAAGGTCCCCGAGTGACAATTCCTGCGTTGGATACCGTAGATGGACATGTCCCGTCCTTATACATGACATCAAAAATCTGTCAAGTGGAATAATGTAAGAACAATAAGAGCACGCGACGGTATGTAATGCACGACGTACTGCGTTCGCAGTACTTAGAGTTGCAAAACTCGTCCCCACAACCGAGATAAGCCCCGTACCAAGATAATACCCACCAAAAAGCTTCATCCGGGACATCTGGACCAAGCTCAATATGCCTACAAACAGTTGACGGTCAAATACAACATGGAGGTTAGAACCAATGAAGTACGTGCCACAGCCAATCAAGGATGCGGAGACTAGATATGCAGATGTTTGGCTATCCAAGTTGAGGGTAGATGCGAAGATTATGGGCGGTGTAATGAGGCCAGCAAGCATAGCTAGGGCGTGTTGTAGGCCGCTGGATATGGCGAGTACTAGAGGAAGGTCAGCGTCCAGACCATAGAACGGTGGAAGACGCATGTTTCTTGTGACGAAGGGTAATGACGGGGTACAAAGCCTTCATCATGATGTCAGACAATGAAGCCGTGGCACCAGGCAGCTTGGAGTTGCATACCATGCATAGTCATAGTCACCTAGCCACCCTTGTCGAGTGGTGAATTTGCGCTTGATGCGAGTAGCCTCTCTACGAAAGACACCAGCTCTGGCTATCTCATCTGCAAGAGCTTCTGTGAACACGACGGGCAAGGGTGTCGAGGTTGGTTGATCCTTCACAACAGGCGACGTATTCAACATAGTTCGAATTCAAGTTTCCATCATTTCGCTTGTCTGCAGATAAGAAGATAACGTGCAACATCGTAACTTATCTGATAAACTTGTCAGTTTGGTAAACTGTCCCTGGGCAAGTACGATCCGGTTACGTCTGCGGCCGAGCAAAGGCCGCACAGAGAATTCGTCCACATTCTAATGTCGTGCATCCACATAGTTTGTCGGCTCTTCAGCTTGTCGTTCCACACGTACACTTGCCCGAAGAAGCGGAGCTCTAGGCCTCCATGTTCGAATGTTCGAACGATGCCAGTGATCGATGATCGGCGTTCGGTATGGTGATTGATCGGAAAACAAACTTCGGGAACGCATATATAATTTGCAAAGCTTCAGAGGAAGGAAGAGTTTTGTCGACAACATCTGTACAAGAGCATCGATAGATGCAAAAGCTGCCTTTTCAATCCTTATACTAACAAGCCCTTCTGTATCTGGCTCACACGGAGTGTCTAATGCATGTCAAAGATGTTCATACTAAAAGCACTGCGTGGTGACGGCAAGGTCTCTTCTGCACTTGTATTCCCAAAATTTAAAATGCCCTCGGGTGTTAGTAGATTTCCGCTTGCAGGCGGACTGAGCGGTATAGTTAATGCAGACGGACTCGTAGCACGGCGTCGGTCTGCGTGGCGGACCAGATACTGAGCTCATTCTTGCCAACTGTTGCAAATCGCACAGAATTTGCTATCCAACGAATTGGACCTACCGTGTCAACTCGAAGCAGATCAATACTACGGCCCAGTCGTACAAGTAAAATGTTTTCATGATGGAACCTATTCCCTGACACAGTGTTATCGCTATTGATAAACGATAGATAGCTTTCTACCAAGGAACTTGTTTGCTGATTCTTCCCTGAAGATGTCGATGATGAGAGATGATGGAGATATCAGCCTAAGAAAACTTCTTGTCATGCCTTGAAGACTAAATCACGTCTATGTCATAGTAGATCACAGGGGCGGAATATCTTGTGGCACAGTCGAAGCTAGGATAAGTTTATCAATGACTCGAAACGGAAGTGCTGCATGTTAAACAGTACCATCAACCTTACCTTGTAAAAGCTAATACAAGTCCCCTAGGCAAATACTCAAGATCACGAACTTCCCCTTGCACATGTTTTAAGACACGTTGAGGCTGGCGGGGGAAATCCAACTTGCTCGGCGGCACTGGAATGCATGAGGTCCACAATGAGCAGTTGAAATCGGGTGTCGTCGGGATCTGAACCATCCGAGGAACACTCCGCGCAGTCTTCTACCAGAACAGTCTCGTCCCTGAATGCACAATAGAAACCGCAACTGATTTGGAGGCTGCTTGTCATTGTGGTTGGCTGTCTGTTGTACCTGCGCTACGTTTTCGAGGTCGCGAACTTGACTCTGCCATCGGTGGCGATCGGGCGATGGGAACGGAGTTACGAAAACCAAGTACTTGCTGGGCTGTACGCGTTATTGAATGGAAGACCTATCTGAGAATATAAAGGAGTCAGACGATTCGCAGAATAAGCCAGTCCGAGAACGCCTACGACGAACGGCTGTCTCACGCGCAGTGGCGTCTGCTCGTTTATGTTATCTAAATCCTCACGCATCTCGTGTGCGAAGCCGCCGGATGTTCCCGTTCGGGTTATCCGAGTGTGAGAACGGGCATGTTGCTTACTTACCCTGGTAAGGATCCACGTAGCGCGATACTAGTTACTAGTAAAAAAAAAAAGGTCTAGAATGCAAGATCCTACTTTCAAATCTTTTGCAAATAACAAATTCAAGATATGGACGGTCTCATCCTGGTTACCGGTAACTAAGGAGGAGGAATAAAGCACAAGACGAAGAACGTACAGCGTATACGTGTAATTCGCAGAGGCGCTCACGGAGCATCTCGAATGCTTCAGCCATATGTTCCAGGCAAGAAGGGAGCTGTAAAGGATCGATTTCATTGTGCAAAATGGTTGTAATCAAGCTCATGCACTGGTGGCGACATCAGCAGGTGCCTGGCATTCTCATGGAATAGTATCAGATAATGAGAGCGTAGGATCAAAAAATCTGTCTCTCGTCGTCGGAGCTAAGGCCTTGATAGGGCGTCTTCCTTCAACGTAATTATTCTCTTCGACAGGATAGAACCGGATTACCAAATGGGAGTCATTGTGGTTGAATTGGATCTAGTCCGGGGCTCTGAAATCGGAAGTTCGAGAGAGATCATTTGGGACTCGGAGGTGCCAGTGAGTAAGTTCGGAACGTACTCGTCTTTTCGCTGACCAACGACTGCTGGGACTGCGATGACATGGTATGAAGAGAACGGAAGATGACAGGATATCTGTCGTGTAGGCATCCTCGAGGACAGAAGGATATAACAACAGAACAACAGGCTTTGTGTCATTGGCCGATGCCAGCATCTCGCTGCACTGGCAAAGTGATCAATGATCAATGATACTGCAATTTTACGTTTTTCTCTTTTCGTTTCTTTTCCACTGAAGAGGATCCTCGTAAAGCGAGACTCGCTTACTTACCAGTAACAGCTGACAGTAATGAAAAGAGATTATGGTATATCCAGAAGCACATCCTCAGATGGGGAAACGTGCTAGAGACGAAAAAGAACCATGAGGTCCAAAAGAAGGTTGACATACTTATATAGGTGAAACGGGAAAAGGAAAGACGAGAAGGAAAGGAAGATGTGCCAGGTGGGACCACACTCTTTAATTTTCGATCTCATGGCCGAATATTCTCCTTGTCCCCCAGAATCTCCCTTACAGGGCTCTGTGCCCCTTTCCTCGACGCAACAGGCCCTTTCCCGCCACCAAATTTCTCCGGCACATCCCCGGTGTCAAAGCTCACATCGCTCCATTCTTCCTCCGGCAACTGCTCCAGTAAGCTCGGATGCGCCTTGAACATACTTTGGTGGATATCTAATCGCATAGGAGAAGATGTGGCAGATGATAACGCCTCCGGAGCTAAAGTTTTCGTATTCTCAGCCATTAGGCCACTACGCCGCGCCGCATAAGTAGCAGATGCACCACCTGATGACGGCATAGGTGGATTAAGCTTCGACGAAGGTGGCATAGTGAGTCCGAGGCCGAGGGAATCAAACTTGCTGACAAAGGCAGCAAGCGCTCTTCTCTCCTCTTCCAGCGTCACTCTCATCTGTGGGGTACCACCAGGATTAGCACGCAACCGGAAAATCAAATCAACACCGGCGCCTACCTTCTTCTCCTTATCGAGCTGTTTCACCAGCTCTCCTGCCCATCTCTCCTTTTCTTCCCGCTTCTGGATCTCCTCATCTAGCTTGCCTATCCATTCTTTCTCCACATCCTCCCTCACGGCTCTTAAAGGCTCGCCAAGGTTTTCTTCATATCCCAAGACGACGATTTCCAGCTCCCGGATTGTCTTTGCTTGATCCTGGATCATTCTGTCTTTCTCGCTCTCTGGCGCACTAGCAGGCAATGGCGGCCGGGATTCAAGTGCAGCCTCAAGAGATAAGATCTGCGTGGCTTGGCTTTCGATCTGCAGGCGCGCGGTGAGCAGTTCTTGCTGCAACTGCAGAGAATCGCACGTTAGCACGAAACATAACAGGCGAAAATCAAACACACCTGATACGGTGACATATCAAAGTCAATCTTGATAGGACTATTCGGCCGGCTCTCGTCGCCTTTAGACTCGTCCACAGTCTGACTCGTCAAAATCAGCTTCGTCAGCTGTTGAATTCGGGAATTAAGATCTTTCATCGCTTTTGACTCGTCCACTTGCTCGCGAGCGGATAGCCTTCTTGATCGTACAGGTGCCTCCGCCTCCTTCTCTGCTAATCGACTCTTCAAGTCCTCAATTTCTTTCCTGTAACGTTCAATCAGTGCATCTGTGTCTACGATCTCTTTCTTCTGTGCATTCAGCTAAACATGGACCCATCAGCAACGATGACGAGAATTGCAGCGAAGAAAACGAACTTGGACTGTTTTGATCCGCTTTGCGAATTGTAATGTGTTTGTGCTTTCCGGCACGGCACTGATGTCGGGGTTTAGGGTGCAAATGACACTGATACGCGCATTGCCCGACAGCGAGGGCTGTAGCATGCGAGTGAGCTTGGAATTACGGTACGGAACATGGTCACTGCAAATTGGGAAAACGATGAGAAAGGTAACCATAAGACGAGACAAGTGGATACTGACGTTTTGCCCTTTGCAGCATTTTCTGCTAATGTTCCGATGACGGAACCTAAGGTGAGCAGGCTTTGAAAAATTATCAGTCTGCTATGGCTGTGAGAGGGAGGCGTAAGGCAGACCTTGTGTTAATGTATTTTCCTTCCTTCGCCCGTTCTTTGTCGGATGTGGCCTTCTCAGACCCAGCAAGGTCGATGAGACTCTGCAAAGGAACAAAAAAAGTATTTATCAGATAATCGTGCTTGATGGAAGATTTGACCTTACCAAAACAGAGGTCTGCACACTCTTGCCTCCTCTTGCTTGCAATCTCGGTCCAGGAGTTTGCGAACGTGCGCCAGGACCCGGAGTATGTCTTCCAAGGCCTGGTGTTTGACGTCCGTTGGGAGCAGCAGGAACGGGACCCTCATCGCCGTCATCATCATTATCCCTCATTCCTCTCTCCCGACTCTCAATAACCATTCGGAACACGCTATGGCTCCGACTACTCCTCTCATTCCAATCTGTACATGCTGTCCTCCTGTTTCCCACGCCTCTCTTAAGTACCTCCTTTACACCCTTCAAGCTGGTGACTACTTCCTCCCTCAGTGGCGTAAGCGTCATGTCTCCGCCAATGCCTTGGATTTGCACAGGATTTGCTGCCGCGCTCGTAGGAGGCGCTAGTAGGTCATGAATCGATTCGTTGTAAATCTCTAGGTACGAGCAGCGCAGAAGATATTCCCGCGTCGGCGTACGTCGGATGAACGCGAACACGTCCTTCATAGCCCGAGGGATGATCCCCGGCTCGGCCTCATCACCGCTCAGCGTGAACGTCTTTCCGGACGCGGTCTGCCCGTAAGCGAAAATGACTGCATTGTAACCCTCCATTGCGGCGTGCACATGGGAACGTGCTACGGTTGAGTAGATGGGTTTGTTCGGAGTTCCTGTAAGGATGGAGTCGAAATTGAAAGTGGTGGTTTGTGTAGCGGAAGAGGAGTGTTTTGCATATGCGGGGTCCAGCTTGATGGAGTTAGTGGCTGGAGATGGGACCCAGGCGGAGGTGGCTTGTGTTGGTCGGATTCTATGCAACAGTTTATTTTCAGGTTGTATGTATATTGTTTTAGAGCTACTAACCTAATGGACACCATGACCTTATCTTCTTTGCCGTGGTCAAGGCTCGCAGCCTTGAGCCACGCTTCGTCCACTTCGCCCGAAACGTCACCAGGATCCACAGTCTGGAAGTCAACTAGGACTTCCTCAGGATCGACATTACTGACATCCATCTTACTGGTGGCCGGTATTAACGATGGACTTTCCGCCCCGTCTCGACGAGGTGTCCCCGGTGTCCGAGGCCTATTGGTTGAGGTTGGAGTCCCTGGGACTGGTGCAAGAGCAAATTTAGGTTTTACAGTGCTTCTTGTACGAGATTCAGAAGAAATCGCAGCTTTATATTTGTGTGTCGATGCGAGAATATTTGGAACGGTTGTACGAGCCAATCTTGCTTCAATGTCAGAAATTGAACCTCTTGAAAGGGGTGGTCTTGGTGTAAAAGGAGCTGATCTTGTAGGTTTGCTGCCTGCTGGAGTGTTCGGCACCGCCATGGCTTCTTGAGCAAGTTGGGGACTTTGGAGAGTTTGGTAACTGGTTTTCAACAATGCACGTGCAACATTCGCGATAAGTCACCTGATCGTCATCCGGTTTCCGTTCACACGATAACGGTGGCAGTGTAGCAGCACAGGACCCTGGATTATCCCTTTGATCCCAATTTTGGACATTTGAGGCATGGGTGTCCGGACAAAAATTGAGGCCAGGGAGCCAGAAGCTAGGTCCAATGCGGACAAGATATGAAGGGTTAGACAAAAGTTTTGTTATGGAAATCACCCCCGGCCCCTCCAGAAAGCCTTAAAGTCGTTAGATTGATGTCAAAATATGCGGTTCTGAGTGCATTCGAGCAGTCCATCAGCCAAAAGTTTCCTTTTTAGGAAGGTGTGCAGCTGAAGAAGGCCAGGAAAGTCACAGGAAGTGTAACTCGAAGTGTGATTTTTCGGGATCAATAATCTGGTCCTCGGTACAGTTCAGCAGCTGAACTAACGGGAATGTCATCTTAATGCCCGATGCAGCATTGCCAAAAAGCCAGTGCAACATTGTCATATTAGAGATAGGGGTTTCTGGGGAAAGACTCGAAGCTAAAATTCAAACAGCTTTTTGGATAAGCGTATGTTGAGCAGCTAATAAGGTTAGTGAGTCCCCAGGGCACAAGAGGCACCACAGATTCAGATACAATGCATGTTATAGTCGCAGTGAATCAGCTAAAAAAGCCCCTTTAAAGTTGCTCAAGTCATTGTAAAATTTGCTGCTCTTCGATAGAACCGACTTGCGCTAACCATTCTGATCTGGATGTGTCCACGCAATAAAGAATGCAATGGATGTAGAGAAACATGAACACGCATCGTGAAACATTCACGCCGCCGTAAATAATCTATCATCCCATACCCTTGTCCCAGAGGTTCGAGATAAGAGCGCATTTCGAGCAGGGAGATTGAAGGGAATCGTATTGAAATGATCAAATAATACTCACCTTGCGCATGGTACTCATTTGTCTGTTTAGCTTATCCCTATGGGAGTCAATCTCAGGAGCATAATCATAAGTAGGTAGAAAAACGCGCGTGTAGATTTCAAATAAGTTGTGCGATAATAAAGGGCGCTTATCGTTTCAATTCGTCCACTCCTTCCTTCACTGACTTGGCACCCTCATGAATTTCGGGGGCCTGTTATTCCGCGCCAGAAGTGATTCGTTGTTCCGTCGACAGAAAAATGTGTCCGATTTTCCAGGTGAAGGGAGGTACGTGTAAGAGGCGGTCTGAAATAAGTTGAATTAGGCAACTAACGAACGACCAATTTCAACTTACAGTGTACACTGCAGGTATACAACGAACGTTATTGAATTAATTCCTTGGGTCTGTGATAAAAGTCAGCGAGGATGCATGATAGTGTTGGCTGTAATAAAAGAATTCTCACGCTCAGTAAGAATGTGCAGTTTACCTTCAAGTGGTGTACGTACACTCAGCACTATAGCAAACGGCCAGCTGCGCTAAGCTGCTCATGACTTCGCCTGTGACAGTTTCACTCAAAACGACTCATGGGGACCTGAAACGTGACGAGAAGGTAGATGTCCATCTAACCGAAAGTCCCGCTCAATATGCCGAAGGCGAGGAAGACGGAGCGACAAACAGATACGACGAGGAACTTTATAGTGAATCTGATGAGGAGAGGACAGATGATCAGGAACATGAAGAGGATGAGGATGAGGATGAGGAAGATGAAGATGAAGATGACGAGGAACCTGCGCTGAAGTACGAGCGAATTGGTGGATCTATTCCCGACCTGTTGAAGAAGGATACTGCGTCTGCACTATCTATTGCAAACAAGTTGATGGTGAAGCGGTATCCTTGTCTTTATGCGCACAAAATGCTAAACTTCGTTTCGTGTCGAATAGGCTCTTGGAACACATGGAGGGATCGTGCACATTCTTGACCTTAATGGCAAACGAATAAAGTCATACAAGCCACATCTTGCCTCCATTATAGACATATCGATGGACAGCACTGGAGACTTTGTTTCTACTGCGTCGTTAGATGGTGAGCCTCGAGGCTTCGCCTACGTGTTATTCTCATACACCACCCAGGGCAGGTTGCAATCCGTTCCCTGTCCACCTCTGAATCCTACTCCTTTGATATGAAGCGACCAATGCGGACTATCTCCCTAGAACCTAACTTTTCAAAGCGTACCACGAGGTCGTTCGTTTGCGGCGGTTTGGCGGGCAATCTGATTCTTCGTGAAAAGGGATGGCTTGGGCATAGTGAGACGGTCTTGCACAGCAGCGAGGGTCCCATATGGCAGGTTCGATGGCGAGGTAACCTCATTGCGTGGGCGAATGACCTCGTATGTCAATACCTATCCGTATTGCAACTGTTATATTCATTGTTGGTACGCAGGGTGTCAAGATATACGATCGTACCTCCCAGACCCGCATCGTCTTTATCGATCGTCCAGAAGATTGTCCCAGGGCAGACCTCTTCAACTGCCACCTTCACTGGCAGGACGACTCCACGCTTCTAATAGGATGGGCAGACCAAATCAAAGTGGCTCGCATACGCGCACGTCCACGAACAGCAACCAACGCTGCCACGGCAAATCTCCCGCCTCTGCTAGTTGAAATCACCGCTGTTTTCCAGCTGGACTGCATGATCTCCGGAATCGTCCCTCACCCAACTCCTGTATCTGCGCTCGCACTGCGGTCACATACGGAGACAGCGAGCATCTCGCCCACATCAGCATTAACTCACCAGACACTCACATCGTTCCTTGTCATCGCTTACAGCCCCCCGGAAACATACTTCGATGAACGGACGGATGATCGAGCGAAGCAGGCCCGAAAGGCTGCGGAACGGCCTGAGCTCCAAATAATCTCACGGGCGGGAGAAGCACTCGCTGCTGATGCGTTGAGTATCACTGATTATCATTTATGGGGGTGCAATGACTACGTTCTGGCTGAAGTGGGCGGGGAGGATGAGGGGCGATGTTACGTTGTGCTCAGTCCGCGGGACCTGGTGCTTGTAAAGCCAAGGGATCGAAGAGACCATGTTTTGTGGTTGGTGGAACGGAAAAGGTACGAGGAGGCGTTGGACGAGGTTCAACGAATCGAGGCGGGCGGTCCAGTGGAAGGCGAGGAGGCGGGTTTGAACGCGTTTGAGATTGGGCAGCGGTATGTCGAGCATCTGGTCAGCGAAGGTCAGTGTTGTAAGGTAGTGGCCATGGGATTGGCTGATGAACTGTGATGTGCAGGCGATTTTGTGAAAGCGGCACGCCTTTGTCCAAAAGTCTGTGGTCACGAACGGAAACACTGGGAAGACTGGATATTCGTGTTTGCGGAGAAGCACCAGCTTCAAGTGGGCGATGAGCTTGTGCTGCACGTCATCCTGACTTATCATGTTCCAGGCTATAATTCCTTTCGTGCCAACTGATTCTCCGCGGCTAGATCACCTAGTTTATGAGATGATGCTTGCTCATTTCTTGACCCATGATCGAGAAGTATATAAATATATCACTCCCTCCTTAGATGCTGATTGCATGCACATACAGACTCTACTTCGGACCATCAAAGAATGGCCAAAAGAGATCTATGATATCGCAGCGGTCATTGTAGCTGTACGGTCGGAGCTTGACAAGGCCACTTCCACTTCATCTACAATCTCTTCTAACCCCGGGTCAAGAGTCCTCATGGAGTGCCTTGCTGAGTTGTGAGCAACATGGTACAACTATACTCCAATCCTCGTCGTGACACTTGTAACAATTTAGGTATACTGCCAATCGCCAACCTGGGAAAGCACTCCCGTACTTCCTCAGGCTGCGGCGTCCAAACGTCTTCGACTTGATTCGCGAGAACAATCTTTTCACGGATGTGAGGGATCAAGTGCTACTTCTGGTGCAGTTCGACGACGAGCTCAGGAAACAACGTAAGAAGGAAGGTCAAGGTGACAATGAAGAGCGTAGCGATGCTATCACATTGCTTGTTGAGAATATCCATTCCATACCTGTACGGTTTCCAGTCGCTTCGAACCGCTATATCTAACTAATGATGTTGTGATAGATCGGTCGTGTTGTTCAGCAACTAGAAAGTACTCCCTATTATCTCTTCCTGTATCTAGATGCATTGGTAGGGCAGGACCCAATGCTAGTGTCTAACTTCGCAGATCTACAGGTACAGTTACTCTGTATTTTCCCTTCTCAGTGGCTAACATCCTACAGGTAAAACTGTATGCAGAATATGCGACACTACGGTTGATCGACTTCTTGCGTGCAAGCCAGTACTACAATCTTGAGATGGTATCTGCAGCCTTTGACACATTACGTGTCTATTTGTTGACGTATGTTCCAGGCATACTCTATATGCAAGGAACGTGACCTCGTTTTGGAAATGGTCTTCCTTCTGGGGCGCATGGGGAATAACAGGCAGGCTCTGACACTAATTATTGAACAGCTTGGGGATGTCCATCGTGTAAGTGCATTCATGGAGGGTGGTAGTTTGATATGACATGGTTAATGAATTGCATATGTCAGGCGATTGAGTTTGCGAAAGAACAAGGAGATGATGACCTTTGGGAAGATCTTCTCAAGTACTCTGAAACCCGACCAAGTAAGCTATTGTACTAAACACTCTGTATGCTGCTTATTTCATATTACCACAGCCTTTATTCGTGAATTGCTTGAGAATGTTGGTGTTGACATCAGTCCCATCCGTCTTATACGCCGTATCAAAAATGGCCTTGAGATCTCAGGTCTCAAAGATGCCCTCATCAAGATCTTGCAAGATTTCCATCTGCAGATATCATTGCTGGAAGGATGTCAGACAATCATGAATGGTGATACTGCAGACCTTTCACAACAGTTACAGAATAACCAGACAAATGGATTTTTTCTTACTGGTATGTTGAACAGTTCCTTGAATGATTCAGAGCTGAGGAGTGTCTCTAGCAAAATCTGCATGTCCAATATGTATGCAGTCACTTCTGCAAACACCCCAATCACTCATTTTGCTATTTCTTTGTCGTCATGCTGTGCATGCAAGTTGCATGGATGGAAGTGATTGGACCCCTCCTCAGCCTGATCCTGTCCTACAAGGCACTGGCATTGGAAGGCTTGATGTGGGGAGAGCAATCACTAGCAAAATTGCATTGTGAGTATGTTGAGAAAGTTTGAGAAAAGGATGTGTTTGACTTGTGTTGTGTCTTTTTTTAGTGAGTCTATGATTCATACCAAGATGATGAAAGGTTGTCCTGTATGTCATAGGAGGAGTGAGGGACTATAGACATGAATGTAGATATAATTGATACCCTCATTGAAGTTGTACATTACTTGCAGACTTCTGTAAGAGCAATCTCAAGCCTCCCTTAATAGTGAGCTAACAAAAGGGAATTTAGAGTTAATTGTAAACCTGGCTTACATAAGACCATTGACATCTGTTTGGACACAGTTCATCGATTGACCTTATTTACCATGATGTAGATTGATTTCACCATTCTTCCTTTTTTCCCCATCTCACCTCGCTTAGATTCTGCTTTTGTATCATCTCTCACTCCTAATTACACGTCATTGTCCTGTCATTTGCATGATTAGTAGTGAGTTCTCCATTCTCTCCTCCTTCTCTTCCCTTCCCAGTGTTTCCTATCCCCAAATTATGGGATAGGCCTCCACTTTTTTTTTGACAATGACAATGACATGACTTTACCGCAGTGATACAGTCTACATAACAATGACAGTAGAACACTGTCTCGTAAACCTTCTGTTGACATCCCCCTTACTACTTGTAGTAAGGTGAGGATGAATGCACTGAATGCTCTTGCCCCAGATGCCACATTTTCACAGCCTCCTTTCACACCCATCAATACAAACGATGTGCACACCCCTGACACTGTTAATGCCACCCCTACCTTCTGCCACATCCATCAACACAGACAATGTGCATATAGTCACTTCTTCCACACAACTGCCCCCAACAATCAAACCTTGCCACAGATGAGGATCTTCATCTTCTGATGACTACTATGTCATTTCTTTAATGTTGAACATGTCTTCCACAACCTCTACTGCCGTCTTAAGCCTAAATAACAGCAAATGCCCCATGATCTCTTCAGGCACCATGATGCCTGAACTACTACACCAATTTAAACATCATGCATGTGGATACCTCCAGCATAAGGATGGTCTCGATGCTAAAAACTTCATGGACCACATCGTATATTCTTTTGAGGATCCATTGTTCTCGGATTGGTACCAATCTCAACAGGAACTCCTGTCCATCCTTTTATTCATGGAGTTCATGGTTAAAGTATGCGCTCACTGGTTACCAAAATGATGGCAACAGGATCTTGCCTGTAAGGTCTGCTCAAGCAAGCAAAACAAGACAGCCTTCTCAGACTTCATCGACTGTCTTCACTGGGATAACCTTCTGCTCAAGGGTTCTCAGTACCACCTTTCCCCTCCCCAATTGCACACACAAATTGGATTGAACATTTCCCAAGAACTTGCTGCAGTGTTTGATCAGTGGAAAGATAACCACGGATCCTTGGATGATGAGTCTGAAAAAGAGAATGGGGTTCCTGCTGATCCTGATGCCACTGTCACAAAGGCTACCTCGGATGGCTTGAAAGTGGAGGCAAGGCTCCAGTCTTTCATTGACACCTTGACTAAGCTTGACCAGAAGCTTATTGAAGATAGAAACACCCAAAAATGTGATGCCGAGGAGGCTGCTCATAGCCTGAAATGCTCTAGCTCTACCATTGGACTTTTGGATGCCTCACAATGTGCTCCATACTCTTGAGGCCAAACCTCATCCAACACCCATGTCTAGGGCACTTCACCATTGACTTCATGACCACTGAAGTTGACTGACCATGAGAGGAGGTACTTGGAAACATATAACAGGTGTAAGAAGTGCTGCAGATTCTACATGCTGAAGGGACACCCTTGCGAGTTCCCCACCGGTGATAATCCTCAACCTGGAAACCAAACAAAAAACTGCTAAAAGGTCTAAGAAGTGTAACACAGGCTAGAGGAAGGGTGCAAGGTGGTACTAAATATCACTGCTGTTACCCAAGGATTGTAGTGAGAGGTATGCAATAGTGAGAAGCATTATGAAATAGTTTCAAGAGCATACAAAGGTTTTTGAAGAGGTTCAAAGAAGTTTAAAGAGGGTTTGAGGAAGTTTGAGGGTGTTCATGGATTTTGGGAAGAATAGGAATGGTTTCAAGGAATATCGAGAAAGGAATATAGCAAATTGGAAGGATTTTCGAGAGACAGTAGGTGATAGACAGTTGGTCAAGAGGCTAGTACAAGAATTTGAAGAAGTTTGCAATAATTTGCGTAACTTAGAAATACAATGCAAGGCTTGGACTCAAGAAGATGGCTCTTAAATCAGATGACAAAATGGAAGAGGGCAACTTCTTCTCTGTTGTTCTAAATAACTAGTACAAGTCTATATACATTTTGAAGAGATAGTACCTAAAAAGGGAATAACATGTGGAGAACATGAGGCAATATATTCAACAATAAAGGACTTTGCAAATCA
This sequence comes from Tricholoma bakamatsutake, assembly GCA_029959215.1. Classification (NCBI taxonomy): domain Eukaryota; kingdom Fungi; phylum Basidiomycota; class Agaricomycetes; order Agaricales; family Tricholomataceae; genus Tricholoma; species Tricholoma bakamatsutake. Next base: position 2,301,704 of record CP114860.1, read on the forward strand.
TAAAACAACTAAGAAATGATGATAAATGAAACATATAGAGTTGCAGTATAGCAAAAGTACTCATTCCAATATTTCAATATATCACTGAAACACAAAAACACCACTATTGCATTCTAAGAGTCTTTTGTCATGTCTCCTCATGTCCGGTAGTGCTCGATATGTGACATACTAACACATGCCGGGTGTGCTGTGTGTATCAGAAGGAGGTGGAATAGCCATATAATGGCTGACATCATTTGAAGTGTTGCAAAGTCATTCAAAATTATTCGAAGTGTCATGAAGTCATTCAAAGTCATTTGAAGTCATTTGAAATAGTTCGAAATTGGTTTCATGAGGTTCATAAGGGTTGGAAGCGTATGTCATGATATATCGATACATTTGGAATTCTCCCCAGACTCTAGAGCACAGAGTGGACCTATCATCCTCCCCCTTACTGAAATTCTGACTGTCATAGTCAGCCAATCAGAGTCATGTGTGAAATGCATGATCATGTTGAAAATGTTAGTGAAGTTCAAAATACCTCTCATTCTTCTTTTATCACTTCCCAACCTCCCATACTAGCTTCTCTAATGTCTCTCCTGGCTGAACTCAACTCCAAGGTTCTCAAATATGCAAAGTCAATGCCAGATCACATTGTTGCAGAAGACCTCGACTTCGAACTGTGGGGTAAGGGGTTTTTTGTGAGAAGATAGTAAGTTTCATATTCATTTTGCTGTATGGGCCACTAAAGTGTTTGGTCTAGGCTGAATATGATAAGCTCACAGATGATTTAGGTGAGGAGCGTGATATTGTGGTGCAAACCATAGTCAATGAAGTTTTCGAGGTGTACAGACCTTTGGCTCATCAGGAGTGGGTTTTGTGGAGTGGGGAGCTGTTATTTACAGATTTGAGTAAGCAGGTAGAGCGAGAGGCATGGGAGGAGAAAGAAAGGCAGGTCAAGAGCAGGAGGAAGAAATGAAGAGGGTGAAGATAGAGGCTCAAAGGCAGGCATTAAGTGATGCACGAAATGCAGCTTTGGCTGCATTTCATGCGAAAACTTTATTGAAGGACGAATTGCAGCAATGGAATGCAGAGCTCACAGTGGAGGCAAGCACTATCAAGAGGGCAGAAGCTGGAGAGGATAGTGAGGAGGAGGAGGTGGTCCAGCTACCAGTGGTGTGGGTGGCGAAGTGAAAAGTAGTGGAGGTTGGGGAAGAGGAAAATGGGAAAGATGAGGTTGAGGGCATAGGGGCAGTAAAGTGGGCAAGGATCAAGATGAGTGGACTGCTCAATTTTGAGGGTCGAGTAAATTTTTTCTCTTATGTTCTAAGAATTCTCATGCTGCTAACCACTTCATAGTGCAATCAATGTGCTAGGTTCAGGTACCAGCCATGCTGTGTCATCAAAAAGGGCACTGTGAAGTGTATGAAGTGCACCCAGGAGGCACACGGGTGTTATTGGAATGGGGTGTCGAGGAGAGGGCTTCAAAAAGGCAAAGCAAAGAGATTTGGGGGTGTAAAACAGGATTCGCACCCCAGACCAGGTATGAAATTTATTCGAAGTTGTTTCAAAGTAATCGCTAACTTGTCTTTGAATTTTAAAAGTGCATTGAATTTGTCTCGTAGGCCCTATAGAGGATGATGAACCAGTCATGGGGCCCTCCAAGTGGTCAATACCAAAATCGAAGCAGAAGGGGCAGTCATCGAAAGGAAAAGCAAAGGCAAAGGCATGCAAGTCACAAGAATTTGATGAGGGTGAGGTTATGGATGAGGAGTGGGTGATGTGTCACAAGATTCTCACAAATAAATTAGCAGGGATGAAGGTGAAGTTAGAGATATTGTCCAGGCAGATAGAGGTGGTGGAGGAGATGTTGGAGGAGTAGAGAAAAGTTTTTGTTGTATATTTTTTAATTTGGAATTGGAATCTTCTGAGTCCCAAATAGTAGTGATAATAAAAGTAAAAGAAAAAGGAAATTAAGGAAAAGGCTCAGTATATCATCATGGCTGAAAAACCCTTTGGAGTTTGCATGAGCTATAATGTGATATTGTGACTTGTATTGTACACTAAAAGAAATCAAAGTCTTTTGTAAGTAATTGTGAACAAAGAAAAAAAGAATAACTATTCATTTTTGAAGTCCAGAAAATCTTTGGAAATGTCTTTGTCAAGGTTCAAAGATGTTTGAAGTTGTTCGAGACATTTGGAGTTGATATTGAGGAAGTTCAGTGGAAGGGGAATGGATTTTCGAATGAGATATGGTAGCAATTGAAAGGCAGCAACAGGTCGATGTAGTACTGATCCATTGAGTTTGTAGAGGATATAAGCTCCTCCATGGTTTTATTTGATAATGATGAGAGGGCTAATATATCATGGTTTCATCTTGCAATTAAGGGATTTCTCAATTTGTGTGTTTCAAAGTAGCACTAAATCTCTTTTCACAAAGTTGTAGTTGTGCATCATTTGTTTGTGAACAAATTCAAAGTATTTTGCAGCTTCGAGTCAAGAAGCATAGACCTTCAAATATAGAACTTCGAGGTCATTGATCATTTTTGTAGTGCTATGGCTTGTTGAGCTATGAGATTGGTTGTTGATAAGATAGAATTGGGAGGCAGTTGCAAGTATGTTGCTTCAGAGATATCGAGTAAAATTAGAGGATGCAATCCTGTAACTGCAAAGTAAGGAGAGCAACCCATACATGACACATTCTGCCCAAAATATGGAATGTGCTACTGCTGACCATTTTGCTTGTTCTCCATCGACAGCTTTGAATAAGGATTGTCAAACATTGAAGTGGGCTCATTTAATGAGTGCGTTGGCACACGAATTATAACTACTAATCTGAACATGGTTGATATGATATTGTTTTGCAAGATATTCCATGGCTGTGATAAACACAGTGCTATTGTCAGTTATGATTTTGTATAGTGAGCCCCATCAACAAATGATGTCTTCAAAGATCCAGTCAGAATTAGAAGATTTTACATTTGTCAAATTTGACATAGGTGGCAAGTATGAATAAACAATGCAATGTCAGCTTTCATATTCGGCCACCAAAATTGAAGGTCAATAACTGATTTCATAGCGAAAACCATCTTGTGTCCGATATCATCGTAAGCTGTGCAAATAATTTTGAGACAATGTTCTGGAGGTGTGATGATTTTGTGAGCTCCATGAAAGTCCTTTCTCCATAGTTTGCCTGAGTCTAAAAAGAATTCAGTACAATATCAAATAAAGGTAGCATATTTGGCATCTGATAGATCAGGGGGTCACATCAGATCATGTAACCATTTTTGAATGTGAAGTAATCTTTTGTCATCCTTTTTCACATTATTCATTCATGGGACATCATTATAGGTAAGGTCCTCCAGATCTAAAGAGAGGGAAAGGATTGAAATTCAATGTGAAGGGAAGGGACAAGTCATAATGGAAATGATTTGATGTACAAATCCATGAAGACAGTCGATCCAGTCTCTGAAATCATTTTCATTGTCAAGCTCATCATCTTCATCTTGTGGGGGGCATCTTGAAAGTCCATCTGAACCATGGTGTGTCCCTGTGACATGGACTAACATAAAGTGAAATGTTAGGATCAATAATATCCATTGATTGATGCTAGTGCTAGGTGCAATATCAGGATTCGAGAGCATGCCTTTGATATGTATACCTCGCATCAACTTTAACAATAAGCTTTTAAACCCCTATTAGGTACAATTGCAGTGCTCCTAGAGCATGATATAGGCCATAGAGTTCAAGTTTTGGTTGTGAAAATCGACATTCACAGTCGATAAGCGTAATTGATCCAAATTGACTGTAATACAATTTTTGAGAGTTGTCAGGATCACATTGAGCGAGAAAGAAACTGATGGCAATCTGTGAAGTGTTGACTGATAGGATAACCAGAGTGGGGGATGAGTAGTTGATAGCTCAAATTGCTGGGGAGTTGATTAGAGCTTCTTTCAAATTTTTTTGCACTGCTATTGTTCCAGTCTGAATTCAAAAGGAACATCTTTGTGAGTGAGTTGAATCAACACTGCAGCACATTGAGCAAAATTTCGAATGAAGATATGACAAACTCCAATAGTTTCTAGAAATGCTTTAACTTTGGTAAGGCTTCAACAAGGTCCCCATTTGCTAACTGCTGTGATGTGAGTGGGACTGGCCATATAACCTTTGATGTTGCATTGATGCCCTAAAACAATTATTTTGGGGATGCAAAGGTAGAGTTTAGAACCAGAAAATGTTCCTCCACAGTACTTCATGCATTGAACTATCTGATTTAAGTTTTTGAAGTGCTCCCCAATGAAACATCAAATAGCTGGATTATTGGGGATCATTTCATAGGATCTGCCAATTGTTCGATATTCTGATTTTGGGCCCTTAACTGGTGTGTCATCAATGTAAAAGATAGTGATATGAGGGATTTTGGATTGTAGGATGAATGTGATGTCATCATGTAAGATTGGAACTGAATTTGTCCAACCTATGGGTAGGGTAATAATATGAAGCACTCCAAATGGTGTCCGAAACATTGTTAGATCACGAGATGATTCTGCTACTTTCCTTTCATCAAATGCCACATAAAGATCTAACATTCCTCCACAAGATCATCCACTGAATCGTTCTGCTAAATGTTCAGGTATTGGTATGACACCTGAGTGCTGTATCATTACTTGATTATATGGTTCGAGACTGGATGATTTGAAGCAATTTCACATCTTTCTTCACAATGCAAAACCATCACGATCAATACAAAGAGTTCGATAACTCATATACTCCTGCTTCTATCTTCTTTTTCAGCATTTCACAGATTTGTTCATACAAACCAGGAGGTATAGGAATATTTCATTCAACCCAAGGAGCATGAGAAATGACAGGAAATTCTATAGGAGGGAAGAAGTCAGGGCAAAAACTTCCTCATTCTTGTTCTGTCCATGCAAAAGCTGTTTTGTGATTTTGAATAATGTTGTGCATGAGCTTCCATTCCTCTGGCCATAGGAAATTACCAGGATGGTTTTTGTCCATAATAGCTTTGTGTTCAAGTGAATATCGGGGAGAGGGGATGAACGATGGTGGATGAGGATTGAGTTTCAGCATATTCTTGATAGGGTCGCCAGTGATTGTTCGAATAATGCAAAATCAATCAGGAAGTTGGGTAATAACTGGTCTAATTTCCTGTGCAACCAGTTTGTATTTCTTTTTCAATGCTGCTAAGGTTGGATATAGGGAGTCAATTGAAAGAATAGTAGGGATAGAGGGCATAGGAAGGTTTTGCATAGATGTTACCATCAATATGTTTTGTACTGATGACTGGCCATTAAATATGAGTCGGCAAGAATTGAAGAATAAGAAAGAGGGTTCGAAGAATTTGAGGAGTCCATATCAGGAATATTCACAGTGTGTTTGACAGTGATAGACAAATTAGAAGGATCGAAAGAGATAATAAGAGTGCACTGGTTTGTGTCCAAAATTTTGTCCTCTAGTTGCAAAACTCCTCTCTGACTACCTTTCAATGCTGATTAGAATGGGGAATCATGGGGATGGCACATGATCATGTCAAATTAGGGTCAAATATTGTGATGGTCTAAGCTTCATTTCTGTAATTCTTGACTGTGCTTTCAGTGAGGACATCAAATGGATGACTGAGTAGGATATTGTAGGCAGGGTCATAAATGATGTGAATCTGCATGTATAGTGTAATATTCCCAACTTTGCAAGGCACATTTCATGCTAGACCTAGACTTTCATCAATGCCACCACTAGCTGATTGAAGTGGGATCTGAATCGAAGGGTTGTAGGTGAGGCCAAGTTCATGACAGATTTCTTTGGACATTGTAATAATCGAGGAACCAGGATTGATGATGCTTTTAATGGGGTTCCTTTCATTGACATTCATAATAATCAATTTAATCGAGTGAGATTCCTTTGCAGAAATAAATGGTTCCAGAATATCACCAGGTCAAAGACTGTTAATGTAAGTTTAAAAAGGGTCATCAATCATGAAAATATCATCATTAAGGAGATTTGTAGCATTATTTCCTTTGGGCTGCTGGATACTATATGGAATGACCTGTTCTTTTCATTTCATACAAACTTCAGGCGATAGAGACAGTAGTTCTTCGGGGGTTAATGTGATAATTGGGGTCTTCAATGGGTGAGCAAAAATGTCTTCTGTTATTTTATCCTTTTGAATCAGGGCTTGGGTATGATATGAAGAACCATCTTTGCCTTTACCTTTCACAGTCAACCCAAAGTTTCATTCATGAGGTGGCAAGTACAAATTTTCTTTCATAGCAGTATATGGGTGAATGATGGGTTGTGAAGTTGTTTCAGAAGTCAAAGATGGTGCTGAAGTCGAAGTAGGTAGATTAGTTGCTGTGAACGAGATAGATGGCACTGGTACTTGTGGAGTAGATGGTTTGACTGGTGCAGAGTTTTGAGAGATCGAAGGCTAAGATGTAGAAACTGTTGGTATATTTGAATTAGGTCTGGCAAAGGGTCTACCACTTCACAAAGCATATATCTCTTGTTCGAGCTTTGTGATATGATCTTCAGCTGCTGTGGATAGGTCAGAAACTTGGTAAATGCCTCTGGATGGTGTCAAAGGTGCGATGTTATACATTAGCGATGGTGTAGTGGTAGACAGAGGATTTTGTCGAGTCCATTTGTCAATTCTGTCCTTGATAAAATGACTGGGAATGTTTTGAGGAGTGAATCATCCATTTGGAAGAACAATTTTTTTTCAGTGTTCTTCTTACACTTTCCTTTATTGATATAAGACTGGCAAACTAAGCAGTCACTAATGAAATTCACAGATGGGTCCTTAAAATTTTCTCTTTGGATTCCCCTCTGCTAGGTGTGCCTATATTGATAGTATTATGTAGTAAAATATTAACTTTGGATTTCCCTCTGTTAGCTCACTATTAAGTGAGGCTTTAAAGTTACCCTTACAGTAGAAAACTCTTTCCTAAGGCCCAGAATTGAGGTACACTGTGGATATAATGTCTTTTAAGCATATAGAATATCACTCTGAATGCAAATGACACCCCCTGCCTTAAGTGCATGCTTATCTCTGCTCAATGCACCACAATGTGCTGCCATGCACTATGGATGTCCAAAGATACATCAATGTGCTCGAAGATGACATTGCTGGAATGCATGCACAGATTGAATCACTTAAATCTTGCTAGAAAGCTTTATTATACTCACTGCCTAGCACATGCCCAACCATTGACACACAGATCAAATTGTCACTAGTGATCAACACGGGTACTGAAAACCTGCTGGGTTGTCGGGTATGGGTTTGGCGGGTATGGGTTGGAATCAGCCCAAGATAACCTGAACCAGACCTGTATCCATGCAGTATGAAACCCATACCTGCAGGAGTGGGTTTCCTTTAATTGAAAATTTACCATGGTGGCACATCAGAACTATACAGTTTATATACATATAGAGTTCGAAAAAAAAAAATCAGCATTGCCCCAACTCCCCACAATGGCGTGCGATGAAGTTGACCCCTCTCTGATCACTGATGAATGGTGCAAACTTGGCTTTCAGCCCAGTCAACACGGGCACTCCTTTGTCTTGGTGCATGGAGCAAGGCTGGGTTCATGGAGCTAGGTGGTTTATTGGGAGCAGCTCCATTTGCAGATGCTAGGGAGGAGACTGTTAGGGTGACACCCACTGTTCTGCTAGCTGGACTGTGCAGGCTCTCCTACAAGAAGGCGGCAGGGTGCACACACGTGATGGGGGGTTTGATGGTTTTGATGCAATGGGTTAAAAATAGATTAGTTGGCTGAAATAGGCATTTCGCACCACAAATGTGGATGGAATACCTAAGAGAACTCAACTGAGGTCCCCTAGTATTTATTTTATGGTTATATACTATGTTACATATATTGTCCTATGTTGCTACCAATGTGCACATACATGCACATACATATTGATGTGTGTAAATACAAAATTCCCACACTGACAAATAAAGTGTTTATATGCATTTGGTAGCATATTTTGGTGAAATAAAATAAAATAAAATAAAATAAAATAAAATAAAATAAACTAAAAAAATATTATGTAATAGGCATGTTAGGAGACTGTTTCCTAACATTACCCCCCTTTTATGCCTTGACTTCCACATGAGAAAATATTGTATCTGTCCCCTCTGTGAAATTCTGGTAAGGCTGGAAATTCATCCCCTCATACACCATTCTAGCAATGCGACATGGAGCATTTGGATTAAGTTTGAAGAATTGGGTGGTTGCATTATGCGATTGCTTACAATTCTCTTCAGGCTTCCATGAGTTATTTTCATCGGTGTAGTTCTTCCACTTGATTAAGAACTCCAATTTATTTCATGAAGATGTGAGTCCAAAACCTTTTCCACAATATATTCTGCAACACCTTCTACCATTATTGGAGGCTGCAGAGTAGTTTGTTGACTGGGAATAGTGGGTGGGTAGTAAGGGCATAAACAGGAAATGTTAATCTCAGGATCAATCTTGAATAATTGAGGTAATTTTAACACTACCACATTGGGTGAAATTATTTTAGAAATCGGATATGGGCCAACTTGCTTCTCTGTAAGCTTTCTTGAAGGTCATGGAATATTTAGATCCTTGGTACTTAGCCATACCAAGTCACCAACTTTGTACTCTGGAGCAATGGCTCGAGTACGATCCACATGTTGCATCATGTCATCATGTGCTTTCATCAATGCTGCCTCTGCTTCCTCCTGCACCTTTCACATTTTGGATACAAAGTCCTTTACTGACTGTACCTTGACTTTCCTTTGAGGTTCTACTCCCATTCTGGGATGATACCCATAATTAGCAAAGAAGGGTGACATGCAAGTAGCTGAATAGAATTTATTATCATGAGAAAATTCAGCAATTGCCAACCATTCAGGCTAGTCAGTTTGTCGGTAATTTGACAAACATGCATAGGTACTGCTTCAACTTCTGATTCATTCTCTCTGTCTACCCATCAGTTTGTGGGTGATATACCATAGATAACTTGGTTTGAATCCCCAATATGTTATTTAACTCTCGCATAAATGCAGAAGCAAATTGTGATCCACAATCGGAGATAACTGTATCAGGTAATCCATGTAACTGCCATACCTCATTTAGATAGAGGCATGCCAAGCCCAATGATGAGGTCTCTGCAGTAGTAGGAATAATATGAACTTCCTTTGTGAAGCAGTGGCATACTACAAATATTGCATCATATCCTTGAGCTTCAGGTAATCCTGTGATAAAGTCCACAGATATATCTCACCATGGCACTTTATGTATAGGGTTCAACATTAATTTTCCTGCAGGCTTTTCTGAAAATTTCTTCCCCCTCATGCATGTATCACACCCATCCATATACCCCAACACATACTTTGAAATTCTGGGCCACCAATAATTTCTCATCACCAACTCCAATGTCTTCCACCTTCCTGGATGTACAGCAGCTGGCATATTATGATGTAACCATATGATCTCCCTTCGTAAATCTTGATCCTTCAGTCATATACATTTCCTCTGAACAACACTAATTCTTGTTCTTCAATCCATTCATCTTTTCTAATATTACCTTTCTTCTCTCCCCTCAAAGCTTTCACAGCTTCCACCACTTCATCATCCATCTCTGAACATTGCCTAATTTTAGACAACATTTCCATCTCTGAGCTATCCACCAATAAATGCCCTTGACACATAGCACAAATATGAAAGTATTCAGGTTTGAGTAAGGTAATATTTTTATTGTCCTCCTCCACTCCCTTTTTATGATCTGTACGTCTGGATAATGCATTTGCTTTCCTCATCAAGCTTCCCACTTTGTGGACCAAGTGAAAATTAAAACATGATAGGAATAATGCCCAACATGCTTGTTGATAGTTAAGCTTTTTAGTGGACATGAAGTACTGCAGATTTTGATGGTCTGTCCAGGTTTTGATCTGATGCATACATCCCTCCAAATAATGTTTCCATGCTTCCAATGCTCATATTATTTCCAACACCTCTTTATCATGCACATCGTAATTTCTCTCCACATCATTCAACCCTTGAGACAAATATGCACAAGGATGCCATTTGTCATCTTCACATAACATTGATAATACCACCCCAGTGGCAAAGTCTGATGCATCTGATTCCACTCGTAAGGGACACATGAAATCTACTGGGGCTAATATTGGCTCTTCCACAAACTTCCTCTTCAGCTTCTCAAATGCTGTCTGCTGCTGTTCTCCCCATCTCCACACTACTCCCTTTTGCATTAGGTTGTGTAATGGTGCAGCAATTTTGGAAAAATTATGAACAAAGTGATGATAAAAATTGGTGAGTCCCAAGAAAGCCTAAACTTCCTTGATACAGAAAGGCATGGGCCAATCAACAATTGCCTGTACCTTGATAAGATCCATATTGATTCCATCAGGACCAATCTTTAATCCCAAGAACTTGATCTTGCTTGCCACAAACACACACTTCTCTGGTTTAATGAATAAGTCATTCTCTGCCAATCTCCTCAACACCTCCTGCACTATTGCCTCATGATTTTCTTCATCCTCCATGAATATTGTCAATGAATATTATTACCATGACCTTGTCTATCACATCCTTGAAAATGTCGTTCATCATATTTTGGAAGGTTGGGGGACTATTGGTCATCCCAAAAAACATGACTAGCAGCTCGAAGGATCTTTGATGTGTGGCAAATGCTGCCTTCCATTCATCTCCTTTCTTTATTCGTACATTGTTGTACCCCCAGCATAAATCCAATTTTGGCCTTTCCCACCTTGTCAATTATCTCTGAGATCAACGGCAAAGGGTATGCATTCTTCACTGTCCACTCATTCAAATACCTATAATCTGTACACATCCTCTTCCTCTGATCCTTTTTTGGTACAAAGAATACTGGTTATGTCTGTGGTAATTTTGAAGGTCATATGTATCCCTTGCACAATTGTTCATTAAGGAATGCATCCACTTCTTCTTGTTCCTTTGGAAATAATGGATACTTTTGACTTCTTCGGCACAAATCCTGGTTTCATCTCAATTGCATGATCCCATGGCTTTTGCACTGGCATCTGCTGATAGGTCCACTATGCATTATAAGATGAATCCCACTTGTATCAACACATTACAACATGCAATCTGAATCACTATGAATGCCATGAAATTGACTTCAAACCATTTTCACACTATTTTGCACTTATTTGGACAACTTTGAACAACTTAGAACTATTTTGCGACACTTCAAAATGACTTTGCAGCACTTCAAATGATATTGGCCACTGTATAGCTGTCTTGAAACACTTTCGATACATGCTGCACATCTGGAACAAGTTATTCTATCACATATCGAGCACTACCAGACACGAGGAGAGAGTACAAGAGAGTTAGAATGCAGTTTTTGTATTTCATTGATATATTGAAGTACTTTTACTATATGGGAACACTATATGTTTCATCATTTATTATTTCTCATTTGTTTCATGATCCACAAGTCCTCATTGTTTGATATATTTGCCTCATGTTTTACACATGTTCTTATTTCCTTTTTAGTACTATCTCTTCATTTTGTATATAGACTTGTATTAGTTAGTTAGAACAGACAATATAGCAATGGGCAACAGCACAAGTTACCCTCACACTTATTGTCTGACTTAAGAGCTGTTCTCTTGAAGTCTTAGCTCACATCATATCTCTAAGTTCTGTGAAATATTGCAAACTTCTTCAAAACTATCGTATTCACTCTTCATTTTATCACCCATCACCTATCGCCATTTGACAAACACTTCACATTCGTTAAACTCGTTCCTCAATATACCTCGAACCTCTTCGAACTTCTTCAAACTATTTTGCACGTCTTCAAATCTACTTCGAACTATTTCGCACATTTTTGAACCTATTTCAAACTCTTTCGAACACCTTCATACATCTATAAAGACTATTTGCCTCAACCCTTATTATTTCATGTCACTAAACACAACATTTTGGTCTCAGCAGTGATATTTAGTACCAACTCACACCCTTCCTCTGACTCATGTTATACCATCTGAAGCCATTTAGTAGGTTTTGTTTGGGTTTCCAGGTTGAGTATCATCACCACTCCAATTCCTTTTTCTAAAAAACTGACAAATATTTATGGTAGGCTTTTGGCATCCACTCCTCTACTGGTTTCTCCACTTTCACAGCATTTTTATCCCATGACTGTCCTCCACAAATTTCCCTAAAGGTCTGTTTTTGTTCTTCCTTACTTGTCATGACTGGAACCTCTTCGTTTGGCATGTCCTCATCTTCCACTTCCTCCATTGTAACAGAATACTTCCTTGGACATTCTTTCTCTTTCTTTTCCTTCTTCTCCTTTTACTTTCCTCCCATACACATTACATTCTTTAGGACAATGAGTCATGTGTACCTTGCCAGTTTTCCAATCAATTTCTGGGTTATGCTTTCATAACCACAGACATCCAATTATCAGATTGGTTTTCCCAAGGTCACACACCTCAAATATGGCTCATTCCTGATGATCCTGATACTTCAGTATTATTGTCACTTCCTCCTTAATGGTTCCTCCATGATTGATAGTACCATCAATATTGTACACCATTATAGGTTACAGCAGTTTATGTGTGCGAATACCATTTCCAGTAATTAAGGATCAATTAATGAATAATCCGGTAGCACCATTATCAAGCAATGGCACCACATTAATTGCTGCATGCATTGATACAGCTCCCTATCACCCTGCACTCATACTATGGCATTTTTCCTAATTGTGTGCACTGCTTGGACATCTTCTCCTCACTTTGCACAGCATGCTTTTGTGCACCTTCATGCACTTTCGCATGCTGAAGTGTGCTCCCATGTGCTTCCATGTGCCTTTGTCCACTTTCTGTGCTTCCATGCGCTCCCATGTGCCCTAGTGCACATCCCATGTGCTCCCATGCACTCCAGTGTGCCTCCCATGCACTCCCATGTGCTCTAGTGCACCTCCCATGCACTCCCATGCACTCCAGTGTGCCTCCTATGCACTCCCATGTGCTCTAGTGCACCTCCCATGTGCTCCCATGCACTCCAGTGTGCCTCCCATGCACTCCCATGTGCTCCAGTGCACCTCCCATGCACTCCCATGTGCTCCAGTGTGCCTCCCATGTGCTCCAGTGTGCCTCCCATGCACTCCTGTGTGCCTCCCATGCACTCCAGTGTGCCTCTGTGTGCTTTTGTGTGCTTTTGTGCATGTTTGTGTGCATTTGCACACTTCCATGCACTTTTGTGTGCCTTCAACCACAACCACTTAGGTGCACTTTTGTGTGCCTTTTACTTTTCTACTGCACCTTTGGATCCCCCATAGCTGCCTTCTGTCATGCACCCTAAATGCACCCTGTTATGCTTCAAACTGCCTCCATGCCCCCCCCCCCCACACTCCTTATCTGCCTTTCACAGTTATTGCATGCTCGATGCACCTTTATGCACTCCTTTTATGCCTTACCTGCAACTCACATTCTCTGCTATGCACTCATTGCACAATCACTATCATACACATGACAATCCACCACACCAATTGTGCCATGCATCATGGTTTCCAGCTTACTGGTGCATTTATTCAAGGCACACTGTGATTCCAACATGAGCGAACTGTGCATTCTCACATAATCTGGGCACTTTGCATCTATTTGGCATTGGACCATGCGCACTTGGGCGCTTTCATGTAATCCTGGCACTTTGGCACTATTTGGCCTTGCACAGCATCTCCTTATAGTTCTTCCACATTTCCAATTGGCATTGCCTTATCTGGTAACTGGCACAGGTTGATCAGGTCACTATTACTAAGGTGCAGCATGCGACACATAACACCAAAGTGGATTAATTGGGAAGAGTGCATAGGACCTAGAGTGCACCAAAAATAGCACATTACACCAGGACAGTTGGGTATTGGGCTATAGCATGCGCAAATTTTATTGGCTGAGGCAGTGGCATAGTGCAGTCAGGTTTAGATGGGCGAATGGATGCGCTTGTGGGTAGTGCATAATGCTTTCTATTTTTACACTTTATTTTACCATTTTTATCACATAAGCCATTTGTACATAGTAGGCAGACAGATAGAGAATCCAGAGGATCTTTCCCCCCCCTCACAGTTCATAGCTCAGTTAGTGTCGCACATAGTCTGTGCACCTTTGTAGTGTGCCCTTCATATAGCTGTGTTTGCATATCGTTTGCATCCCATTGTTGTATTGCTGCATTTCGTCCCTGTGTTGCATCCTTCGTCCTCATCTGTGCACTATTGCAGTGCGCCCTTCATATAGCTGCGTTTGCACACCATTTGCACACCATTTGCACACCATTTGCACATTTATTTGTATAGCCACATTTTGTGCACCATTTGTGCCTTTTCCTGCCCGTGGTGCTGTCATCCCATTTGCACCCCTAACCTGTGTGTCCCCCTTCCAGCACATCCTAGTGCTGTCTTCGTCCCACTACACCTCCCACTTTCATCACCCTCGTCGTTGCGCACTTTTGTGCTCCTGTTGTGCAATTTTCCACACTGCACATTTTGACCCCTTTGTGTTGTGCACTTTTCTGCCACTGCACATATCTTTCCTTTAGCATGCACAACTAGTGTGCACCTCGAAAACTGCCATACCAGCCTCTTCATAGTCTCCATGCCCTGAAGGACGATCTGAGGCACTCTAAGTGAATCCCCTCACCCCAAGCACACCTGCAGTTGTAGGTTTAGTGTTCACCCCTTCCATTGAGACTCTGCACCGAGTACCAACTGAACACATCAGCATGTCCACTGTCTTCAATCCTACTGTCAAGCTGATTTCAGGTTCTATCTGCACTGAGCAAATGAAAAATTTAGGGGTCTTTGGAAATAGGGCTAGGCATTTTCCTTTGTTGCATAAATGATGATGGTTGTACTCTTCAATATCTCTTTCAGGCTCACTCTGGGTTTCCTCAGATACTAATACATTATATTGATTCTGGGTCACCAATGGGGAAACCTTCACTGGGACTCTTCCACAAAATTCTTCTGCTTATCTTCCTCCAACTTCACTTCCTCAATTGTCGCTTTCCTAATCTTCCTTTTCTGCCAACAATTCTGAGCCATATGCCCTAATTGCCCACAATTAAAACATTTAAGTGGAGCTCATCTCCCTGCTCAATCAACATCCATTGCATCCGTTGATGCTGCTGACTCCTTAATGATGGGTGTCACTGCCATGGCCAGTGGCTGTGCCCTCGGAGCTTGTACCTGAGGTGTCCTTCCTTTCTCGGACTTTCCTCCTGATGACTTTCCAAATCTGGCATTCCTGTACATCAATTTTGACTCTGCCTGTTCCTGTCAATATTGCCAATCAAGATGCATTGCCCAATTATACCACTCGTCCAACCTCTCTGGCATGGAAGGTAGTCGATAGATTGACTTGAATAAAGAGGGATTCAATCCTGCCTTCAAAAATTCTACCAATGCAGCTTCTCCCATATCTGTCTGTGACGCTTCTGCCTTGAACTGCAAAATAAATTTGTCTGCTGTCAGAGAACCTTGGCACATGGTTTTTAATTTTGCATTAGCTGTTGCCTTTGGATTAGGTTCTCCAATCTGTGCCTCCAATCTCTCCAAAAATTCCCTGAAGCTTGCAAACAGTTTATATCCTGCAGCAATTTGATTAATGGCTTCATTTCTCCAAAACTGTGCTTTCCCTCCCTGGATGTATGAGAGAGCAAACATAATCCTAGACTCGGTCATACAAAATTTGGGCTTTCTCCCATGAATATACAACACTATAGAGCTGATGAAGGATTTTGTGTTCTCCATGGTACCATCAAATATTTGTGGGGGCACGTATTTAGGTAAACACATTTTTCCACTCTCAGATCTCTTCTCTGCATGCACATGCTCCTGAGACATCCACTCTACCATCTCCTCCATCTCATCATCTTTATCTTCTACTGTCTCTGCTTTTGTTTCTGCTTGTTTGGGCTGTCATGCTGCTAATACTGACACTAATTGAGACATTTGTGCTGTAAGAGCATCAATTTTGGCTTCTAGAGCTAGCATGGGAACAGGATTGTGACCAGGATTCGAAGTTGCTTGTTGTGTTATGATGATGTAAGCTGTGATAAGTCACTTCTTTGGCTTCAGAATTGTTTTTGCAAAATTTCGAGTCACGTGACCTGGCTATTTGGGTACCAACACAGCAAAACACATGATTTCGGCTATTTGTCGACACTTGGGCACTTCGGATCAATAACCCTTCCAACAGTGCCTGATCTCGGGATTATTACTGAATTTGGCTAGTAACTACCTAAAATAGTCATCCAAATTGAGTAATGTAAATCTTGGCTAAACCAGATCCAATTGGTTGTCTGGTTGCAGCTGTCCTAATGATGAGCACTGCCTCTCGATCACTGGTGGTTGCAATGGAAGGCAAGGCCTGGCATTGGCTTACAAAAGCAAGGTAAATATGTATATACAATTAATTCTGGCTCTTTCCGAAATGATGAGTAAGTGGTTGTGGTGCGCTGAGACAATGATGTATGCATGTGTAAGAGAAGCTGCACTGATGGGGTAGTTGAGTTCTTCTATTAGGGCGACACCTACTGTTCTGTTAGCTGGACCATGTGGGCTCTCCTACAAGAAGGTGGCAGGGCACACGCATGATGGGAGGTTTGATGGTTTTGATGCAATGGGTTAAAAATAGATTAGTTGGCTGAAATAGGCATTTCGCACTACAAATGTGGATGGAATACCTAAGAGAACTCAACTGAGGTCCCCTAGTATTTATTTTATGGTTATATACTATGTTATATATATTGTCCTATGTTGCTACCAATGTGCACATACATGCACATGCATATTGATGTGTGTAAATACAAAATTCCCACACTGACAAATAAAGTGTTTATATGCATTTGGTAGCATATTTTGGTGAAGTAAAATAAAATAAAAATATTATTATATAATAGGCATGTTAGGAGACTGTTTCCTAACAGAGACATGGTCAGATGATGACTGGGGAGTAGTATAGCAACTTGTACAGACACTGTAGAAGAAAATTATTCCAACCCTGGACCCTCACCCACCACATAGGTAAGCTATACTGTATCAAATAATATGGGTTCAGTGGATGCCATTGAACACTTTCATAGTATATATAATAACCAGTCAATGAACTATTACATTGCTTGCTGTACCATATAGTAGACATAGCATTATAGTAAGTATATATGGAGGAATTGGCACCGACATTAGCTTAGGAATGGCATTGGGATTAGGATCAAGCACAAAACATTCAGTGTGCCTTGCTGATGGGAGCCATAGAATGATGACAATGAGATAATTATTATAATTTTATGTATAGTAAGTATATATGGAGGAATCAGCACCGACATCAGCTTAAAAATGGCATCAGGATCAGGATTGGGCACAAAACATTCAGTGTGCCTTGCTGACAGGAGCTGTAGAGTGACCATCGACAATGAGATAATTATTATAATTTCATGTATAGTAAGTATATATAGAGGAATCGGCAGTGACATCAGCTTAGGAATGGCATCAGGATCAGGATTGGGCACAAAACATTTAGTGTGCCTTGCTGATGGGAGCCATAGAATGACCATCGACAATGAGATAATTATTATAAGTTCATGTGTAGTATATACTGAAAAATTGACACTGGCATCACTTAGGTACATAGGCATCAGGGATCAGGTACAAAATGTTTAGTGTGCCCCACCAACAGGTGCCATCAGATAATTATTATAAGTTCATGTATAGTATATACAGAACAATCAGCACTGGCATTGGCTCAGGATCGGGATTGGGATTAGGCAAGTGCATCGGCATTGGAAAACAAGCAAAAAATAAGTGTCCATTCTTAGCTTAAATAACAATGTTGTATTGTCCTAGTTACATAGATGTAAGGTAGGCCTATCATTGAGTAAAGCCACATCAATGAGAATCAGCAGGGGAATCGGCCTTGTTGTCATTGGCATGAACTTTTGAGAACTTGCTTTCGAATGATTTCAGATTACACTCCATCCTTTCCTTCAAGGTTGCATATGTCTTCAGTGTAATATTGTTACAAAATGTGGTACGGACGGGACTCTAATTCTTTTTCTTATTGTCTCTATTGTCTTTCTAAACTCACTCCCATGCTATTGTTTTCCAAACAATACCTATGCCTGCCCTTTTATTGTTCTTACCTTCTTATTGTCTGACCATTCTTATTGTCCTATTGTTCTCAATGTATGTACTCGCCTTGCTTACATTCTTGCATGTACATTATTTAAACTGCAATGTTATGGCCAGTCAAGCTCAGCTTGACCTGGTCCTTTCTATGCTCCTAAAGACCAGACTTCTAAGACATCCTCAGATTGTTGCTTACAAGCTTCGATAGTCTTGAACGCTCACAGATAAGTTGTTGCTTAAGAGCTTCAACTGACGATTACAATCTAGGAGCTTCGACCATAACAAAAGGTCAAGCTGATCGATATCCTGCCGACTAATCTCAGTCTAGGCAGACCACACTCTACGACACGATTCTTATGAGAACGACCCAACCCTACCCCACCCGAAGAAGAAACATGGCCGCCCCATCCACTCCCACCACTTCCACACCACCCACTGCCCCCGCTCGTCCTGTCGAAATCAAGATGAGAGCCCCAACCGATTACTCCAGGGATAGAGCAAAGACGATGCTTTTTCTCCTGGAATGTGGAGCATACATAGATGCTAACGCTACTGCATTCCCAGACGATCGCCACAAGATCCTTTTCATGCTCTCATATATGAACGGAGGGATGGCAGGGCCATGGAAGCAGGCGTATCTGGAAGAGAGGTACATTGAATCGAAACCTTGGGATATGTTCCAAGAGTTTATTGCAAAGGTATGCACGGCGTTCTCGCCGATCGACGATGTGGGGAACACGCAAACACAGCTCAGAGCCCTCTCACAAGGGGCAAGGGGGGTAGATGAGTACATTGCTCAATTCAAGACTCTTGCTTATCACACTAAAATCAAAGAAGACGCTGCCCTAATCGAGTACTTTGTCGACGGACTCAATAACCGAGTCCTCGACAAGGTCTTTGGCATGGAGAATCCACCCGACATGATCGAGGGGTGGTACACCCATGCGGCAAGGGCTGAGGGGCATCTTAGGAGGGCAAAGGCGATCAAGGAGAGAACATACAGTAAGGTAGGAGGAGGAGGAGGAGCAAGTGGCTCTTCAAAGGACCCCAATGCCATGGACATCAACATGACCCGCCTCTCTTATGCAGAGAGGCTCGAACACATAAGTGCTTCATTTGTCATAAATTGGGGCACAGAGCGAACAATCACAAGGGGGGAAAGGAACCACCCTCAAAGGAAGAAAAGAAAATCGAGATGAAGAAGACACCACGTGACCACTACACCAAAATCCATGCGCTCATCAATGAGTTGGAGGAAAAGGAAAAGGAAGAGGTGTTAGACTTGATGGTCGAAGAGGGTTTTTAAAGTGGCGGCCTGCATTGGCAGCAGAACCCACCAGAGTAGTTGTCTCAACCATAATGGTAGCGCAAGTAAGCCATCAATCAATGCGCCTGCCAGTTTATTATTTGCTAGGAGACAAGAAAGCCAAAATCCCCACCCTGATCGACTCAGGGGCAGGAGAAACATTCATCGATCACCGAGTAGTCGAGAAGCTCAGACTAAGAAAGATCCCACTCGTCAAGAAGATCCTCGCTAAAAATGTCGACAGAACTCTTAACAAAAACGGAACTATTTCCCACTATGTCTATGTCAACACGGAGATTGGAGGAAAACAAGAGGAGATTAGAATGCTGATAATGGGACTAGGAAAGGAGAGGATGATCCTAGGGTACATGTGGCTCCGGAAGTGCAACCCCATCATCGACTGGGAGAAGGGGACCCTCACTGACAGACAAACCGAAAGGTCCCTTATGGGGAAAATCCGGACCATGATCGAGTGGATGTGGACCACAATTGGTAAGCAAAGTCTCACTATAGATGACAAGGGGCCGATTGCACCGAGAGTAACGTTGAGTCCGACTCTCGGGAGGCTACCTAGAAGGAGTGCTGGGGAGACCTTTGGGGAAACCCACCTCGCCACCGCTGAGCACATGAAGAGTAGGCTCGGGACGGTTCATCTCGCAAAAGGACTTTGCACCACGGACGAACTCGATAAAGACAGATCACACCTGGCAATGGACACAGCAACGGACACCCATCCTGAGATCAATCCATGGATCTCTGTACTGGACAACTCCGATATCAGCTTATTGCTTGATACTAAAGGGAATAATGATGGAACAGATGCACTGTTTGCCTACATCCGAGGGGAATTAATGATCGGGGTATTCAGAACTGAGGAATCCCCCCTTACGATCGAACATGACTATATCCCCCCGAATTACCAGAAACTCAGGCACATCTCACACATCACTCAATCTTGATTAACTGGCAGGGTCACTTACTCTAACACCACATACATCTGGGCAAAAACTTCCATCTCTCAAAGGCTCGCCCACAAGAAAGATGGTGACAAGGAAACACACTCGCTTGACGACTTACTCCCTGACAAATACAAAGAGTATCAGAGCATGTTTGAAAAGGCAGCATCAGAGAGATTCCCTGAATTCAGACCGTGGGATCACGCGATCGAACTTAAACCCGACTTCATCCCAAAAGACTGTAAAGTCTACCCTATTACCCCAGCGGAACAGAAGAAATTGGATGAATTCATTGATGACAACCTAAGGAAGGGATACATCACCCCATCCAAGTTGCCCATGGCGTCACCGTTCTTCTTCGTAGCAAAAAAGGACTCTGACGCACTCCGACCCTGCCAAGACTACTGTTATCTAAACAAAGGAACCATCAAAAATTCTTACCCTCTTCCACTGATCGGCGATCTACTCGATAAGCTGAAAGGGGCAAGATTGTTCACTAAATTGGACATCAGATGGGGATACCACAATGTCCGAATTAAGGAGGGCGATGAGTGGAAAGCGGCATTCAAGACCAATAAGGGGCTGTTCGAGCCCAAGGTCATGTTCTTCGGCCTCTGTAACTCCCCAGTGACCTTCCAAGCTATGATGAACGATATCTTCCAGCACATGCTGAACGAAGGCTGGCTGGTAATCTATATGGACAACATCCTTATCTTCTCCAAAGACAAGAAGGAACACGAGGAGAGAACTAGGAGGGTGTTAGCGAGACTTAGAGAGAACAATTTGTACCTGAAACCCGAGAAATCCAGATTCGACATACAGGAGGTCGAGTTTCTCAGGCTAATCCTATGACCAAACCAGCTGGCAATGGACCCGACGAAATTAGGTGGGATCAAAGATTGGCTGCCCCCAACCAACGTCAAAGGGGTCAGATCATTCCTAGGCTTTGGGAACTTCTATCGGAGATTCATCGGCAACTTTGCCGTGATCACGAAGCCACTTAATGATTTGACAAAAAAGGATCAGCCCTTCAATTGGACGAACGAATGCCAAAGAGCATTTGACACGCTGAAAAAGAAATTCTCAGAAGCACCAGTGCTCTTGATGCCTGATGCTGAGAAATCATCTGTAATCGAAAGCAATGCCTCTAAATATGCGACAGGCGCTGTCTTGAAACAGACTGACAGCAATGGAGATTGGCATCCCTGCAGCTACATCTCCCATTCCCTAACAGCAACTGAACGCAACTACGAGATCTACGATCGAGAACTACTAGGGATAATATGAGCGCTAGAAACCTGGAGACATTACCTCCAGGGATCCGAACATCCAACGACGATCCTATCGGATCACAAGAATCTCATGTACTTCAGGACGGCACAGAAACTAAATCGGCAACAGGCTAGATGGAGCCTTTTCTTATCGCAATTCAACCTCCAATTAGTACACATCCCAGGGAAAACGATGATCCAATCTGATGCCCTATCACGATGGGGAGATCACATACCAGATGTCGACGATGACAATGACAACATCACGCTATTAAAAGACAAGATCTTCGCACGGACAATTGATGCCGAGCTAAAGGAAATACTTGCAGAGAACATGATGCATGATGACCTGCTAAAAGAAATAATAAGGGCCATCAAAGAAGGAGGAATGCCACCGATCAAGTCGGTGGTAGAAGACTGGAGAATGGAAAATGATGGGACAGTCTTTTTCAAAGACTGATGCTACGTCCCAGACGACAAAGAGCTGAGGAGGAAGATCATGAAAAAATACCACGATAACATACTTATGGGACATCCCAGCCAATTCCAGACCCTGGAACTAATATGGAGAGACTACTGGTGGCCAGGAATGAGCATCTTTATCCGAAATTACATCGATGGCTGTGCCACCTGTCAACAAATGAAGGTGAACACACATCCGACAATACCGGGGCTGTCACCACTCAAATCCAATGCCACCCGACCATTCGCGCTAGTAACAATGGATTTCATCACAGATCTGCCGATAAGTGATGGATGCGATACCATCATGGTCATGGTAGACCATGGTCTTACAAAGGGGGTGATTTTTATCCCTTGCAATAAAACCATCGATGCATTAGGGGCAGCAGACCTTTATCTGCACAATGTGTTTAGGAGATTCGGCCTCCCAGACAAAATCATATCGGATCGCGACCCACGTTTTGCCTCGAATGCATTCCAAGAACTGGGAAGGCTCCTGGGAATAAGGTTGGCAATGAGCACGGCCTATCACCCTCAAACGGATGGGGAAACAGAAAGGGTAAATCAAGAACTTGAGATCTACCTCCAAATCTTCTGCGCAAACAAACCATCGCAGTGGAAAAGGCACCTTACCACTGCCGAATTCACACACAATCAGAAGTACCATTCGGCGATCAAGAACATCCCGTTTTTTATTATGATGGGAACACACCCCAAGGCCATCCCCATGAGTTACGAGAAAACAAACATACCGGCTACCGAGCAAAGAATAGCTGAACTAGGAAACATATGGTGGGAAGCCCTGGTGGCACACGAACTGTCCCAACAGGTGATGACTGGATGAAACAGATGAGGCTTCCACCCATTCACGGTAGGAGAGAAAGTTTGGCTCGACTCAAAAAACTTGAAGTTGGGATACCCAACCAGAAAGCTCGCCCCCAGGTGTGAAGGACCGTTCCCCATCACACGAGTGATCTCATCCCATGCTTATGAATTGAGACTCCCCTCTCAATGGAAAATACACCCCGTATTCCATGCCTCACTTCTTTTACGTTTCAAGGAGAACGAAACCCATGGACCAAATCTTCTTCCTCCACCACCCGATCTGATCGAAGGAGAGTTAGAACATGAGGTTGAAGCTATCCTGGCTCATAAGAAGACGGGCCGAGGGACCCGATTCCTGGTGAAGTGGAAAGGGTACAGCACAGCAGAAAACACCTAGGATCCAGAGGCCCATTTAAAAAATGCTGCTGAAATACTGGGCGAATACAAATCCACCCACAACCTCTCTCCAACATGAGCCACCCTCTTCATTTTTACATGAATGTCACACCCAATCCCAACCCCATTAGAACTTTTGAACTTATTCTCAGCTTTGTTCGAGACACAGACGGCATCCAAAATGAGGAGAGATTGCTCTCCGTGACCGAAGATCGTGCACTCCTACACAGCACTGTGCAAAACCTCTTCGAAACTTATCGAGCCATCTCCCGCCTTCAGTGCATATTCCGACATTTGATGGAGGAGGCCTACCATCTAGATCTGCTCTCGCTCATGAGGAGCTTGGACGAGCAAGCGCTCCATTACAGACCCAGAGAACGGGTCCCCACCCCACAATGAATTTTTATTATAGAGCCACTAAGTGATGAAGAAGATGGAACATTTGAGATCGCGCCCGAAGAACCAACGACTTCATCCCCAACTACCACTCCCCCATGTCCACCAGTGCCACCATGAGTGCCCACACCCTATCTGACTCAGACGGCCGCTGAGCACACCCCTGCACCGCCGTGGATGCGAAATTCGATCTGCTTCACCTGCGCATGGGTAGGACACTTCTCATCGCACTGTCCTGAGTACCAGTGCCCACATTGTTGATGGTGGCAACCAGAGCATTCTGTGCTCTTTTGTCCTAGCAATCCGACACGTGACAATGTGCCACATCACTGCACAACCTGAACCTAACCATCATGATCTACAATTTCTACATCGCTATCGCTCTTGGCGCCATCTTCGGCATGGCCATTCTCATCATGCTGCTCTGTTACATCCTCATTTTATTTAAAATCATCTCCGCCCTGCGTATACCACAACTCACTACGTTCGTTACCGGCACCTCGGTGCGCTTTGCGGGAGAGAACGACATTGAGCTACCAACTCGGGTTTATGCGCATGACACCCCGACCCCTACTACCTTCAGCACTTTCACCACGACAACTGATGACACAGCGTCCTTTGACCCCATGCAGATGATCAGAACATAGTTTCAGATGGGACTCGAAACTTTAGAAGGGAGCTAATGTTACGAAACGTGGTGTGGACGGGACTCTAATTCTTTTTCTTATTGTCTCTATTGTCTTTCTAAACTCGCTCCCATGCTATTGTTTTCCAAACAATACCTATGCCTGCCCTTTTATTGTTCTTACCTTCTTATTGTCCGACCATTCTTATTGTCCTATTGTTCTCAATGTACGTACTCGCCTTGCTTACATTCTTGCGTGTACATTATTTAAACTGCAATGTTATGGCCAGTCAAGCTCAGCTTGACCTGGTCCTTTCTATGCTCCTAAAGACCAGACTTCTAAGACATCCTCAGATTGTCGCTTACGAGCTTCGATAGTCTTGAACACTCACAGATAAGTTGTCGCTTAAGAGCTTCAACTGACGATTACAATCTAGGAGCTTCGACCATAACAAATATCTTGTTGTTCAAGCTTCTCAACCTCAGCCATGTAAAGACAATGACTGGCATCCTTGTACGATATGCCAAGCTGGGTTTGGAGGGCCTTCACATCAGCATGGCAGCTCAACAGCTCCCTATCTGTCAACTTCTGCAATGGCATAAACTGATATAGCCACACAAATGAGGCCGATGACACTTACTGGATCAGCAGGTAGCTCAATGGTCCACCCACTCCTGATGCCAGTGCCACTGCTGATCTTGTTACACCTGCTCCTGATGTTGATGGTCCAGCTGCTTCCAATGCTGGTGCCACTGCTGATCTTGTCTTACCCCAATCCCCTGATCTTACCCTGACTGCCATTTCTGCTACCCTATGTTCCTCATCCCATTTACTCATGGCTTTCCACTGACTTTCGATAAACCCCTGGTCCCCAGTCTTCTCTGAGTTTCCCCATGCCACAATGAATCCCCATAAAAACATGTTTTGAAGAAAGACGGCTTGAATTTCGGCCATTTTAATTTCCTTTTGCCAAGAGAACAATTGTTTCAAAAGTATGTGAGTGTTGTCCAAGTCATGAAATTATGCAGGTCACTTATGAGGGCAGCTTTCTGATCCTTCATCATGGCCTTGATGTTCCCTATGTGAAGGCTCTTCTGCACTTCCACATCAATCTTGCTGAGGTGGCCAAGGACTCTTGCTGGTGTAATGTTCATGATGACTTGGGCCAGGTATGGGGATGGGGCAGATGGATATGGGGATGGGGCAGATGGATATTGATATGAAAAGATGAAAATCAACCAACACGTGTTGATGTTGATGTAAGATCAAATGACAAACAAAGAATGATGGACAAACAAACACTGTCTTATCACTGATAAAACACCGATGTACGATATAAGATAAAGTTGTTATAAGATAAAGTTGTTACATACATCCATCTACAATGAGCAATCAGCAGGAAAACCAGGGGGATATTCCACAGGGGTATGTCATTATCCACAGTGATGATGGGCAGCACTATCTAGTGCCCCCTTTTATGATTCTGGCCACCCATCAGGCGATGGAGGCCTATCGCAAGAAGGTCGACCTTAATGTGCAAGATGCATATGGAGGGGTAAGCATTCCTTCATTTCAAACTGTCCATGCCTCTGGCCGATGCTGATGCCGATACTTGGCCTGATGAGCCCGATGCCATCCTTTCTTGGTGCCGATGCCTTTATCATATCACTCATCACTAATTTGCAGTCTGGAAACATGACCAATGAACCAGCCTACACTGTGGGAATGACATCAGGAGCAGTGTCGGCATTGGGAGCAGCATTGGTATTGGTACCCCCACACACAGCACCAGCACCAAAAGTGACACTGGCCCTCAAACCAGCCAATGCATGAAAAATGGTCATCAAACCAGTTGAACCATTGCCCAGACCAGTGGTGGTGCATGCTGAACCAGAAGCTTCAGGATCCAAGCCCCCAGTGTGACACCCACACCATCCAGGACCAATCATCCCTGTGATCACAGTAACAGGTCCTGGGCCACCAGAGTGACTCAGATGCATTCGAGCCTGATGAGGAGGGGGAAGATGAGACAGAGAGTGAGGCCAATCCTGAGCCCCCAAAGAAGCAGAAGCAGGAGAATGCCCAGAAGGCAGAGGCGTGAGGAGCACCCCAGCCTGGAGGTCACTGCCCGATGCCATGTGAATGATGTGCCCAGCTTGGGCAAGTTTGTTATGAGCAGGTTAACAGTAAAACAGCAAGCTACAACTGCGGGAAGAGCAAGGTGCACTGCGACACAGAGGAGATGGATCGAGTGGCAAGATTGAAGAAAGCAAAAGGATCGGCCAAAAGCAAAGAAAATAAAGTCCTTGCTTCCAGGCAAAAGGAAGAATCACCCAGATGGTTCACTCAAGCAGAAAAGGGGAAATCCAAAGGTAAGTGTTCCATATCATAACAAATACAACCACTAACTCATATACTTATTTATAGCCACACATGGTGATATCCAGATGGCCGACCCTGACCCTGCTTTTACTGCTGCTCCCACTTTCACTCCTGCTCCCACTCCTGCTGCTGATCCCACTGCCGAAGCCCGCTATGCTGATCAGTACAATACCCTTGCCAATCACTTGGAGGATCTCAAGCATGGTATAAATCAACAAATGTATGACCAGGCACAGTGGGTCAAAGAAACAATCCAGGACACCTTGCTTGAGGTACAGGGACTGTGGGACATGGTCAACAAGCTTATGAGGAGGATGAATGACATTGAATGGTACCTTGGGCAGCAGTCTTAGCCCATCGCCTTGTATGATGGCCAGTCTTTCTGGCAGGTGAATTGCATCGAGAGGGTTGGAAGCAGGATGAAAGAAGAGACAGGCAACATGAGGGAAAATGAAGTGAATCCCATTGCTGCTGCCACTCCTGATGCTGCTGCTGGTGCCGTTTACAATCATGTCGAGGTTATAGAACCAATGAAGGGGATTACTGCTGTGGAAATTGCTGCTGATGCTGATCTGAGAACGGACAGAGAAATGGAGGTTGGGAGCGGTGTCAATGGTGAGCTGGTGGAACAGGAAGTCCAGCCAGGCAAGCCTAAACACTTCAAGCCCGACCATATCCAGCATGCACTGGCTGTGCCCAATCTTTCTCAACCTGCTGTGGAGGAAGTAGAAGAGATGTCTTTGCCCACTGCTCCCCCCATCCAAATAATTCCTGCCATGCTGATAATGCTCAACCTGGAGACCTAGCAAAAACCTGTTAAAAGGCTTATGAAGTATAACTCTGGCTAGAGGAAGGGTGCGAGTCAATACTAAATATTACTGCTAATACCAAAACATTGTTTTAGTGATGCAAAATGGTAAAAGGTGTGACAAATAGTCTTTTTAAAGCATACAAAGATGTTCAAAGAAGTTCGAAATTGGTCTGAAGACATGTGAAGTAGTTCAAAATAGATTTGAATGGGTTCGAAGTTGTTTGGGTGAGTTCAAGGGGGTTTGAAGGTGTTCGACTGGTGTCAAGATATGTTTGACAAATGAATATAGTGGTTTTGAAGTGGGTTTTTTTAGTGATGATAGGCAATGATGAGTTGAGAATGAATACAAAAGTTCGAGGAAGTTTGTAATATTTTGCAGAACTTCAGAGATACAATGCGAGATAAGACTCAAGAGAACTGCTCTTAAATCCGACTATAGTGGAGAGGGTAACTGGTTCTCTGTTTTTCTAAGTAACTAGTACAAGTTTATATACATTTTTGAAGAGATAGTATTGAAAAGGGAAGTAAAACATGTGTAAAACATGAGGCAATATATCATACAATGAGGACTTTGTAGATCAAAAATAAATGAGAAATAATAAATAATTGAAACATATGTGTCCTCATATGGTAAAAGTACTTATCTTTTGCTGCAATATATCATCGAAACATAAAAATGCTATTATCACATCCTAATTCTTTTGTAGTCTCTCCTCATGTCTGGTAGTGCTTGATATGTGACAGAATAACCTGTTCCAGTTGTGCAGCATGTATTGAAAGTGTTTCATGACAGCTATATGTGGCCAAAGTCATTCAAAATGCTGCAAAGTCATTCAAAGTGCCATGAAATAGTTCAAAATAGTTTGAAGTCATCTGAAATAGTGTGAAATAGTTTGAAAATAATTCAAAGTTGATTTTGTGGCATTCATAGCAATTCAGAGTGTGTGTCATAATGTCTCGATACAAGTGGGAATCTTCTCCAGACCTTAGCGCATGCAGTGGACCTATCATCCTCCCCCTTACTAAAATCCTAACTGTCCCAGTTAGCCAATCGAAGTCATGTGTGAAATGTACAATCGGGGTGAGGAAATTAGTGAGGTCCAATATATTGCTCATTCTTCCATGTCACCTCCTACATTCATCAACTCTTACTTCTATAATGTCTCTCCTCATTGAACTCAACACCAAAATCCTTGAATATGCAAAATCGATGCCTGAGCATGGCATCGCTGAGGACTCAGATTTCGAACTGTGGGGGAAGGGTTTTTGTGTAAAAATGGTATGTCTGTCGCTGATCGATTCATAGTTAAATATGCTAAAATGTTTTGTGTAGGCAGAATATGATAAACTCGCTGAAGATTTTGGCGAAGAACATGATGCAGCCATTCAAAAGGTTGTGGACAAAGTATTCGAGCTGTATAAACTGATGGTGCAACACAAATGGATTTTGTGGGGTGGAGAGCTATTGTTCGTAGATTTGACTGAGGAGATAGAACACAAAAGAAGGGAGGAGGAATAAAAACGGGCTAGAGAGGAGGAGGAGGAGGCAAAAAGGGTGGAAATTGAGGGTCGGAGGAGGGCATTGGCAGATGCTCGAAATGTGGCTCTTGCTGCATTTCATGCGAAGACAATTTCAAAGAAGGATTTGAAAAGGAGAGTGTGAAGTTTGAGGCTGAATTAAAGGCAATCAAAAGGGTGGAGGGAGGTGGGGGTGACAAAAATGAGGAGGAAGACGAGCTGCCCATGGTGAGGGTAATGAAGCAAAAGGTGGTCGAGGTTGAGAGCAAAGAGGATGAGGCAGAGGAGGTTGTGGGGGTAGAGGCTGCAAAACAGGTGCAAGTTGAAATGAGCAAGTTGCTTGATTTCGAAGGTCCAGTAAGTGCTGTCTCTTATGTTCGAAGATTTTTTGTGCAGCTAATTTCTTTTATAGTGTGATCAGTGTGCTGGGTTTAAGTTCCAGCTACAGTGTGTTGTTAGGAAGGGTGCTGCAAAGTGTTCAAAGTGCACCCAGGAGTCACAAGGCTGTTACTGGGCAGGGTTGTCAAGGCGAGGCCTTAGAAAAGGCAAAGCAAAGAAATTTGTAAGTGCAAAGTGAGATTTGCACCCCACACAAGGTATAAAAAATATTTGACATTGTTTCGAAGAGCTTACTGACTGGTTTTCAAACTTTGTAGTGCATCAAATTTGGGTCATGGGCCCCTTCAAAGATGGTGAGCAAGTCATGGGGCTGTCCAAGCCATTGCTGCCCAAATTAAAACAGAAAAGGCAATCATCGAAGGGCAAGGCGAGGGAGGTACAAGTTGTCAAAGGGGTTAAAGGGGTTGATAATGCATGGGTTGTGCACTGTAGCTTGATCGCTGTGAAATTGGCACAGAAAAAAATTTGAGATGGAGGTATTGGGGAGGGAGGTAGAGGCATTGGAGATGTTGGAAGAGTAGAACTTTTTGTTTCTGTTGCTTTATTTCAAATTATCTTTAAATGTCTTTTGGAAAGTAAGGTGAAGAAGAAATGAAGATATAATGAACAAAAAGAAAAAAAAAAAGACTTTAGGGAAAGGCTCAGTAGTTTATCATAGCCAAAAAACCCTTTGGAGTTTGCATGACCATGCTATAATGCAATATCACAACTTGTATCATACACTAGAGGCATTTGAAATCTTTGTAAGTAATTGCGAAAAAGAAAAAGGAGGATAGTTATTTGTTTTCGATGTCCTGAAAATCTTCAAAGGTATCTTCATCAAAGTTCAAACTTGTTCGAAGTTGTTCGAGGTGCTCGGAGTCAATATTGAGGAAATTTGGTGGTAGGGAAATTGATTTTTGAGAAGGTATGGTAGCAGATGAAATGTGGCAATAGGTCTATGTAGTACTAACCCATCAAGTTCACAGAGAATGTAAGCCCCCCCTTAATAACAATAAGAGGGCCAACATATCATGGTTTCATCTTGCGATTGAGGAACTTCTCGATTTGCATGTTTTGAAGTAGCACTAAATCTCCTTTTGCAAAGTTGTAGTCATGCATCATATGTTTGTGAGCAAGTTCAAAGCATTTCGCAGCTTTGATTCGAGATGCATAGACCTTCAAATATAACACTTCGAGGTCGTTTGATCATTTTTATAATGCTATGGCTCGTCGAGCTATGAGATCAGTTGTCAATAAGATTGAATCGGGTGGCAGTTGTAAGTATGTTGCCTTGGAGATGTTGAGGGGTATTAGAGGATGTGCTCCTGTAACTGTGAAGTAAGGAGAACAACCCATGCATTTACGAACCATGACTTGTTCTGCCCAAAATACTGAGTGCACCCCTGCTGACCATTTTGCTTGTTCTCCATCGACAGCTTTAAATAATGATTGTCAAACATCAAAGTGGGCCTGTTCAATGAGTCCATTGGCACATGAATTATAACTGCTAATTTGAATATGGTTAATGTGATATCATTTCGAAAGATACTCCATAGCTGTGATAAATGCAGCACCATTGTCGGTTACGATTTTGTATAGCAAACCCCATTGACAAATAATATCTTCAAAGATCCAATCACCAAGTGATGTGGCATTTTCACATCGAAGTTTCTGCCATTCTGGATAGGTTGTTAGTGAGCATCATCCTTGTACAATGTATTTAAATCCATTTGAAGGTGGCATTTGCATTGTGTCAATATAGACTTTGCTGAAAAGGGGTGCTGGAGTGGCAACTGTGGGCAGAATTAGAACATTTAATGTCTGTCAAATTTGGCATAGGTGGCAGGTTCGAATATACCATGTGATGTCAGCTTTTATGTTCGGCCACCAAAATCAAAGGACAATAACTGATTTAGTAGTGAAAACCATTTTGTGTCCGATATCATCATGAGCTGCATGAATGATTTCAAGATGACATTCTGGAGGAGCGACAATTTTGTGAGCTCCTTGGAAGTCTTTTCTCCATAGTTTGCCTGAGTCTAAAAAGAATTTGGTGCAATATCAAATAAAGGTAGCATATTCTGCATCTGATAGATCAGGGGGTTGCACCAAGTCATGTAACCATTTTCGAACACGAAGTAACCTCTCATCGTTCATTTTTGCATTATTTGATCATGGGACATCATTATAGGTGAGATTTTCCCCCTTACTGAAATTCGAAGAGAGGGAGAAGGTCAAAATTCAATGCGAAGTAAATGGTCGGGTTGTAATAGGATTTATTTGATGTACAAAATTGTGAAGGCAGTCAATCCAGTCTCCGAAATTATCTTTGTTGTCAGGCTGAACATCTTTGTCTTGTGGGGGG
The DNA here is from genome assembly GCA_029959215.1 of Tricholoma bakamatsutake. Lineage (NCBI taxonomy): Eukaryota > Fungi > Basidiomycota > Agaricomycetes > Agaricales > Tricholomataceae > Tricholoma > Tricholoma bakamatsutake. The sequence continues at coordinate 2,333,558 of CP114860.1, forward strand.
GCATCTCGAAAGTCCATCAGGACCATGGTGTGTTCCTGCAACATGGACTAATGTAAAGTGAAAGGTTAGGATGGATACGATCTATCGATTGATGCTAGCACTAGGTGCAATATCAGGATTCGAGAGCATGCCTTTAATATATCATGCATTGACTTCGACGATAAGCCTTCGAACTCCTATTAGGTACAATCGTAGTGCTCTGAGAGCATGATATGACTGTAAAATTTGAGTTTTGGCTGTGAAAATCAGGATTCACAGTCATTAAGCATAATCGATCCAAATTGACTATAATATCATTTCCGAGGGTTTTTGGGATCACATTGAGTGAGAAAGAAACCAATAGCGATGTTTGAAATGTCAACCGATAGGATGACCAGAGCTGAAGATGAGTAATCGATAGCTCAAATCGCTGGGGAATTGATTAGAGCTGCTTTCAAATCTTCTTGGGCTGCTATTTGTTCCACTCTGAATTTAAAAGGAACATCTTTTCGAGTGAGTTGGATCAGTGCTGCAGCTCATTGAGCAAAATTTCGGATAAAGATACAACAAATTCCAATCGTTCCTAGGAATGTTTTGACTTCAGTGAGGCTTCGACATGGTCCCCACTTGCTAACAGCTGTGATTTGAGTAGGGTTGGCCATATGACCTTCGATATTGCATCGATGCCCTAAAACAATTATTTCAGGGATGCAAAGATAGAGTTTTGGACTGAAAATGTTCCTCCACAATACTTCATGTGCTGGACTATATGATTTAAATTTTCGAAGTGCTCCCAGACAAAGCATCAAATAGCTGGATTCTTGGGAATCATTTCGTAGGATCCACTGATTGTTCTATATTCTGATTTTGGACCCTTAACTGGTGTGTCGTCAATGTAAGGGATGGTGATATGAGGAATTTTGGGCTGTAGAATAAATGTCACATTGTTGTGTAAGATAGGGACAGAATTTGTCCAACCCATGGGTAGGGTAACAATGCGAAGTGCTCCGAATGGTGTCTGAAACATTGTCAGATCGCAAGATGATTCTGCAACTTTCCTTTCATCGAATGCCACATAAAGATCCAACATTCCTCCACATGATCGTCCCCTGAATTGTTCTGCTAAATGTTTGGATATCAGTACGACGCCTGAGTGCTGGATCGTTACTTGGTTAAGCAGTTCTAGACTGTGGATGATTCAAAGTAATTTTGCATCCTTTCTTGTGATGCAAAACCATTGTGATCAGTACGAAGAGTTTGATGGTTCATATACTCCTGCTTCTATCTTCTTTTTCAGCATCTCACATATCTGTTTGTACAAACCTGGAGGTATAGGAATGTTTCGCTCAACCCATGGAGTGTGAGGAATGACAGTGAACTCTATAGGAGGAAAAATGTCAGAGTGAAAGCTTCCTCGCTCTTGTTCTGTCCATGCAAAAGCTGTTTCCTGATTTTGAATAAAATTGTGCATAAGATTTTGTTCCTCTGGCCATAGGAAATCACCAGGATGATTCTTGTTGATAATAGTTTTACATTCGAGTGAATATCGTGAAGCAGGGATAAATGATGGTAAATGAGGATTTAATTTTGGCATGTTTTTGAGAGGGTTGCCACTAATTGTTTGAATAATGCGAAATCAGTCAGGTAGCTCGGTAATAACTGGGCAAATTTTTTGTGTGACAGGTTTGTATTTCTTTTTCAACACCACAAAAATTGGATATGAGGAATCAATGATAGGCATAGAAGGCATAGACATTGTCATCGAGGTCAATAAATATGTTTCATATTGATGACTGGCTGTTAAATATAAATTCGCAAGGATTGAAGAATAAGAAATGGATTTCAAGGAGTTCAAGGACTCCATATCGGGAATATTCACTGTGCATTCGATAGTGATAGATAAATTAGAGGGATCAAATGAGATAATGAAAGCGCACTGGTCAATGCCCAAAATTTTGTCCTCTAGTTGCAAAAATCCTTTTGATGGTGATTAGAATGGGGAATCGTGGGGATTGCACATGATTGTGTCAAATTAGGATCATATATCATGATTGTCTGAGCCTCATTCCTGTAGTTTTTAACAGTGCTTTCTGTGAGCACATCGAATGGTCGACCAAGTAAGATATTGTAGGCTGGGTCACAAATTATGTGAATTTGCATAAATAGCATAATACTCCCCACTTCGCAAGGCACATTTCATGCTAAACCCAAGCTTTCGTCAATGCCTTCATTAGCTGATTGGAGTGGAATGTGGATTGAAGGATCGTAAGCAAGGCCAAGTTTGGCAAACTTCTTCAGACATTGCAATAATTGAAGAGCTGGTGTCTACGACACTTTCGACTGGATTCCTTCCATTGACATTCATAATAATTGACCTAATCAAATGGGATTCCTTCACAGCAATGAAGGGTTCTGGAATATCGCCAGGTCGAAGACTGTTAATATAAGTTTCAAATGGATCATCAATTATAAAAATCTCATCGTTAAGCAGATTCATGGCATTATTTCCTTCAGACTGCTGAATTCGACATGGAGTGACCTGTTCCTTCCATTTTGTATGAACTTCAGGTGATAGAGACAACAGTTCATTGGGCATTAGTGTGATAATCAGCATCTTCATTGAACAAGTGAAAACATCTTCCCCTTTTGAATTGGTGCTTGGGTATGGTGCAAAGGACCATCTTTGGCTTTACCTTTTGCAGTTGATCCAAAGTTTCATTCATGTGGTGGTAGGTACGAATTTTCTTTTGTACCAGCATAAGGATGAATAACAGGCTGCAAAGTTGTTTCCAAAGTTGAAGATGATGCTGAAGTCAAGGTTGGTAGGTTTGTTGCTGTAGATGAGATGGATGATGTGGGTACTTGTGGAGTCAGTTGTTCAACTGCCGCAGTGTTTGGAGAGACCAAAGGTCGAGAGACAGGGACTGTTGGTATGCTCGAATTAGTTTTAGCAAAGGCCCTACCACTTCACAAAGCATATATCTATTGTTCGAGCTTTGCAATGTGAGCTTTGGGTGTTGCAAATTGTTCAGAAACCTGGTAGATGCCCCTAGGTGGTGTCAAAGTAGCTGTTGAGGATGCAATATTGTACATGAGTGATGATGTAGCTGTAGTCGAAGGATTTTATTGAGTCCATTTGTTGATTCTGTCTTTGATAAAGTGACCAGGAATGTTTTGAGGGGTGAACCATCCATTTAGAAGCACAATTTTTCCTTTGTTGTTCTTTTTACACTTTCCCTCATTGATATAGGCTTGGCAAACCAAACAGTTGCTAATGAAATGTCCAGTGAGTCCACAAAAGACACAAGCTAAACTTTCGAGCTGGTCCAAGCGAAATCCACTGTTAGTTCAAGGAGGATTAGTGGGTTTTGAACCTGCTAGAGCCATGATGAGTGTGGTTGTAAATTTTTCAAGAATCGCTGATAAGTCTTCCAATTTGATCTGTGTTGAAGATGTCAAAGTCGATGCTGAGGTTTCTGAAGACTGTAATGATGCCAAATTTGAACTAATTGACCCTGCTAAAACAAATTTCGCTGCTGCATGAATGTCGTTGAGTGGGTAGGCGTCATCCGGATAGTGGTCAGGAAATTTAAGTTCGAGTCATCGTGCAATTTGTGACCATAAACCCAGTTGAAAACCTCGAACAAATGCTCTACTTTGTTCTGCCTCTGAAATTCAGCCTTTAGAGAGTAGGAACTTCATAATGTTGTAGAATGACCTGTAAAATAATCCTAAATTGCTCGCGTTAAAGATACCCATCCAAAGTTGTTCGCCAATGAGTTTGTCCATGTCCAAAATTGACCATCTTTAATTGTTTTTGGAACCAGGACATAGTCTGTGGATTGCGACGTGAAAAATCGTGAAATGAAGTGCCAGTTTCATATTCAGGAATTGATTCCCAGAGTTTGGACATATCGATATCGACATATTGACAGGCGTGCTTCTTCATAAGTTTGGGATCTGTAACATTACAGTCAATGAAGAGTATTTCAAGTTCATTAAAGTATCGACATAACTCTCAAGGTTGAGTAGGGTCGAATTTAGGTGCTGTGGAATGTCCACGAGCTGGCATTGTTGCTTGGGTGGCCATAGATGTAACCGATTCGAGGAGTTAGAACCTGAGCAAAGGATGGTAGATGTGTTGAAGTGGCTGGAATAATGAATGATGTAGTAGACGATGAGGAAGAAGAGGAAGACGAGGTTGTTGACGAGGAAATAGGTGAAGGAAACAGATGACGATGAGTGGATTTGGCATTAGAGACAGGAATTAGGATATCTTTTAATTGTTCGAGAGATTCAAAGGCCTGGCAAGTCTCGATTCTAAGGTTTCGAGCTTGTGTTGGCCTAAGCCAAGAAATTCGAGGTGGATTAGGTGATAAAATGATTTAGAAACCTCTCGTGGTGGGCTCCAAAATGATAATACTCGACCTGGAGACCTAGCAAAAACCTGTTAAAATGCCTATGAAGTATAACTCAGGCTAGAGGAAGGGTGCGAGTCAGTACTAAATATCACTGCTAATACCAGAACATTGTTTTAGTGATGCAAAATAGTAAAAGGTGTGATGAATAGTCTTTTTAAAGCATACAAAGATGTTCAAAGAAGTTTGAAATTGGTCTGAAGACATGCGAAGTAGTTCAAAATAGATTTGAATGGGTTCGAAGTTGTTTGGGTGAGTTTGAGGGGGTTCGAAGGTGTTCGACTGGTGTCGAGATATGTTTGACAAATGAATATAGTGGTTTCGAAGTGGGTTTTTTTAGTGATGATAGGCGATGATGAGTTGAGAACAAATACAAAAGTTTGAGGAAGTTTGCGATATTTTGCAGAACTTCAGAGATACAATGTGAGATAAGACTTAAGAGAACTGCTCTTAAATCCGACTATAGTGGAGAGGGTAACTGGTTCTCTGTTTTTCTAAGTAACTAGTACAAGTTTATATACATTTTTGAAGAGATAGTATTGAAAAGAGAAGTAAAACATGTGTAAAACATGAGGCAATATATCATACAATGAGGACTTTGTAGATCAAAAATAAATGAGAAATGATAAATAATTGAAACATATGTGTCCCCATATGGTAAAAGTACTTATCTTGTGCTTCAATATATCATCAAAACATAAAAATGCTATTATCGCATCCTAATTCTCTTGTAGTCTCTCCTCGTGTCTGGTAGTGCTTGATGTGCGATGGAATAACCTGTTCCAGTTGTGCAGCATGTATTGAAAGTGTTTCAAGACAGCTATACAGCAGCCAATATTGTTCGAAATACTATGAAGTTGTTCGAAGTGTCGCAAAGTCATTCAAAGTTGTTCAAAATAGTGCAAAATAAGTTAAAAAGAGTTTGAAGTCAATTTTGTAGTGTTATTAGCAGTTCAGAGGGTCTGTTGTAGTGTGTCAATATGGTTGGAAACTTTCCCCAAACCTTAGAGCATGCAGTGGACCTATCAATGCCACAGGACTCTCAAGAAATGGTGCAGCAACAAACATCAATGGCCCCACCACTCCCTCCACTGTTCACCCTGACTGCACTCGATGAGCCCGAGGCATGCTCACCAGAATCAGCAGTCAACAGTATCGCATCGCCTGACCCCTCCCCTGCTCCTCTGCAGTTGCACAAGTCCCCACGGCTACTGTCACCTGGTCCATCTGGACTACCACATACCACTCCTCCACCTGAAAGAGGCCTGTCACCCTCACCCCATGCCTCCCCTCCACCTGCACAGTTGTGCCGATCCCCTTGCAGCCTTACACATTCCAGGAGTATGACTCCTCAGCCAAACCTGAAGAAGAGATCAGGAACTTCTGAGGACCGGGATGATGCCAAACAGGGCAGAAAAGAATAGAGGGGCATTTTTTTTGTGTTACTTGACATGTAAATAAAAGTTGAACTTTTGTAACTGTATTTAGAAATTGGTAAATCTACTATGCAAATTTCACTTTTTGAATTCTCCATCTTCTCCCAACAGTCTGGGTTGAAATGGCTTCCTGCTGCACAAGGTCATCAGCTGTCCTTTGGATGCATCGGGTGTCTGATTGAGTGTTTTGAGAGGATGGCAGGGTCATTTGTTGAAATGTGTCTACTGCCAATACTGCTGTTGCTGATCCCACTGTTGCTGATGCTACTATTGCTGTTGCTACTGTTGCCGATCCTACTGTTGCTGATTCTACTGTTGCCAATTCTACTGTTGCCAATTCTACTGTTGCCAATTCTACTGTTGCCAATCCTACTGTTGCTGATCCTACTGTTGTTGCTGATCCTACTGTTGCTGTTGCCAACCCACCCATTGCCGATTCTACTCTTGCTGATCCTACTGTTGTTGCTGATCCTACTGTTGCTGTTGCCAACCCACCCATTGGCAATTCTACTGTTGCCAATTCTACTGTTGCCAATCCTACTGTTGCTGATTCTACTGTTGTTGCTCATCCTACTGTTGCTGTTGCCAACCCACCTATTGCCGATTCTACTCTTGCTGATCCTACTGTTGTTGCTGATCCTACTGTTGCTGTTGCCAACCCATCCATTGGCAATTCTACTGTTGCCAATTCTACTGTTGCCAATCCTACTGTTGCTGATCCTACTGTTGTTGCTGATTCTACTGTTGCTGTTGCCAACCCACCCATTGCTGATTCTACTGTTGCCAATCCTACTGTTGCCAATCCTACTGTTGCCAATCCTACTGTTGCCAATCCTACTGTTGCCGATTCTACTGTTGCTGATCCTACTGTTGCCAATCCTACTGCTGCCAATCCTACTGTTGCCGATCCTACTGTTGCTGATTCTACTGTTGCTGATCCTACTGTTGCTGATCCTACTGTTGTTGCTGATCCTACTGTTGTCATTGCTGACCCACCCATTGCCAATTCTACTGTTGCTGATCCTACTGTTGGTAATCCTAATGCTACTAATGCCCTTGCCCTTGCAAGCAGGTCCTCAGTCCATTTTCCCCCCACAAGTCATTGAGGCTTTGGACATCCTGAGCTTTCTTGGGGTGGAGTGGTCCCGGTGTCCATTTCTTCCAACAGAGATGGATCAATTGTGCATTCATTTCCATTGGCATTTGCAACTGCTGCAGGTGTTGTGATGTACCTCACATAGATGAGTTGAGGCACAAGATACTCTGGTTCACCGTCACCAGGACCATTAATTGCCTGTGGTCGAGTGATACCAGCTGTGCAGAGCATATCCATTGTCCTTTGATTGACTTGGATATAGTTCGACTCAGTATCTATAATTTGCAAGGACTCAGGCAGACCAGAGTTGGGGGCCTGAACTGCCATAGTTGTAACCATAATTTGCGAGGATCCAGGGGGGTCAGAGTTGGGGGCCTGAGCTTCCATTGATCATCGGAGAGCTTGCTTTTCCTTGCTTTTGTTTTCCTGACTTTCCTGCTCCTTGATCAGGCAGCATTGGACTCATGTTTGGCAGTCAGCTCAGCATCGGCAGTCAGCTCTCAGCCATGGCATTTGGAAATGCATTGGGAAGAAGGATTGTTCAATTCATCTGGATAGTATGTAGGCAACATCCCATCACTGGCTTTGATGGCTTTGAACCAGAATGCTCTTTCAGGACCCTGGGCTGTTTGTCGCTAGTGAATGTGGTCAAAGAAGTCTTCTATGACCCCCTTGTGCAAGTTCCATGGGTCTCTAAATTTAAACCTAGCTGGGAGATTGGATTGATGAATAAAGAGGTATGATCAGCAATTGCTTTGAATGGGATACAGCAGCAATGACCACCGTTTGCTAGTTCTGCAGGGAGATAAGTAACAGTTTGTGGAATAGAAAGTCATCATACTGTAATGCTGCCCAAAATACAAGACAAACTACTCTTCAAGCTCTTTTTTCTTGTATTCTGATCCTTTCCATGGTGTGGGAAGGAGTGGGAACCCATCTGTAGTCATTGGTAGTCGGGTTACTATGGCATTAGGTTCCCTTGAAGTCAAGTCTGGTGTGCATAAATTCTTCAGATAGATCATGAACTTTTGCTTCAGGTCCCAGACCTAAGCATCGTACGTATTGAGAAATGATTGTCCAGGGGTGCCCATCAGAGAGGCAACATGTTCATGACTGGAGTCAGCATTGGCATCAGCATTGGCATCAGCATGTCATTGGCAGTAAACAATTTGGACACTCACACATCGACAATGATCAATCCATTAGGTGCAGTATAAGCTGTAAAGATCATGGACAGCACACCCATTTTTAGCCAGTGTTGTCATGCACTCTCCTCCATACACTTAAGCAGATTTTTCTTTGCAAGACTGTGAAATATTAGTTATCTCTGGCATCAGCATTGGCATTGGCCTCCACATCAGCATTCACTTACCTTCGCTTCATCTGCTCAAGATATCCTTCCTGCATCATTTTCTCCTGCTCAGTGTCAAGGACTGCTTTCTCCTCTGCAGTCATGTTGTCAAAAACATGCTTGATAGCTGGCAGTCACATCTGGAACCATCCCGGTGTACTTGTGGTGGCATCCTCAACATTTAACAGGTTTGCAATCTGTTGAAACACTCAGTCCTGGTATAAGCTCCAAATAACTTCTGACCACTTCACTCAGAAGTTGTTGGATTTTCATGAGGAGCTTTTGGTCATTTGCCAGTTGTTGGAAAGCCAGGTTGTTAGTTCCTGCTGATGTGATCAATACTACATCCTTGACATGCTTGAGAGTCTACCTTGGCACAAGCATGACTCTCCTCATCATCCTTTGGGGCCTTGTTAACTGACACCCAGTAATTGAATATTGCAGGGAGAATGTTACTCCTGAGTATCTGCACTCGGCCAGCTTTCGAGTCCTGCATTCAGAATGCCACTTTATAAGGCTCAATTATCTTCTGCTCCTCAACTGTATATCTGCTCCCCTTCTGGTACTTTCTCAACTGCAGGGTCTGTGAGGGCTCAGGCGGCATTGGAGGGGATTGATGTGGAGGAAAGAAGAGATTGGCATGACATATCATCAAACATATCATTGGCATGAAAATCACATGAGAATCACACAAGGATCACACAAGGTCGATAGTACAAAACTAATAGTCATACATGTCATTCATTCACCTTGAATCATCCTGAGCCTAACAAGACCTCTTTACAAGTGAAAGAGAAGATCAAAGAAAAATTCCACCCTGCATGAGGATGATGATGATACCGTCGATACTGTTACACATGTAGAAGTTGAAGTCAACACAAAACATGGACCAAAGACAAAGAATATCAAGGTCCCCTTGACTACCTCTATCTAAGAACAGGGTCCAGATATCCATCATAATCCTGATCTTGCTGCAGGTGCAGGTTGGGATATGCAAGAACCTCAGGTTGCCAAACAGCCAAGTCGGCCACACATTGGCATGGTCAGTTTCTGACACTGATTAACTTACCGAGGCTCATATGCAAATAATAGAGGCAGCAAGACTATGTCTTGGAGTTTGTTGGACGAGTGGATGAATTGCTGCAAGCATCCCTGTCTTGGCAGGCATGGTCGGCTCACAAACAAGTTTGCAACCACTGTCCATCCAATAAATAGGCAATTTGGAGATGTGTTGATTGTTCGCTGGGGAGCATGCTTTGCTGCACATGCATGCACATAACCCACAGAGAAAATCCCTTCCATTGCATTGAATGCTGGACCAGCATGCACTTCTGCTGGGCTGAGCTATGGGAGGTCAGCACATACATTTTAGTCCAGCATCAGACAGATCAGCCGATTTGCAATGCTCTTAACTTCCAACTAAAATATCTGGAGATATTCGAAGACATGAAGGACAAAGCAGAGCAAGAGTCCTTCAATTGGCACGCCAATGATCGGCATCAGCCCTCATCACCTGACTCAGCATTGGGAATGTCAGTAGATGGAATCGGCCCCAATGAGGCACCCAGGGCTGAAGATGAAACTGGGACTGACTCAACATTTTTTGATCACCTTGATGCCCTCTGGCATCAAGGACAGGAGAATATTGATGTCGAGGATAGTTTACAAGACTTCTTTGATGGCAATGATGAATATAAAGTTGAAGACACCGATGAAGACATCTATGGGTTTGACTCATATTTGCCTAATCCTAATTAACCTGCTGATGCCGAGCTGACCATGGAATGGAGGTGGAATGGCCCCAAATCAAGCTGAATATGAGCAGTTCCTCCAAGCTGCCATAGAATTATTAATGGTAGGTACCATTCCCTGCCAACAACCAATGCCAATGCCAATGCTGGTCTGATCATGACCTGGTTTTCCAGAAGGATCCTTGTGAAAACAAATTCCTAGCCCTTGTTAGCACTTTTCTGGCATTGAAGATGTGTGATAGAACTGACTGGCGGCCATTGCATGTGCACAGCATGGCTGCTATGTACCCAATGCATTGGTAGACTTGTTCCATGGAGAACAGCAAAAGAATGTCGACTTTGCTTTCCTTCAAGCACTGAAGATCACAGGGTTGACCCTCAACAGGGAGTCATGCTCATTTATGTCATTGTCTGCCAGTACACATCCACATTCGGAAGTGTATTGGTGCCCATCTGCCAGCTGGCTTGACTATTGACAAGGCCATTGGGCTTTTGCATGTTCATGGCCACAAGGACAAATGCTTTTTTCACTATGCTCCATCCTTTATTCCCAGGTCTGGCATTGTAGCAGGAGAAATACTTGAGTTTCTGTGGTCATCACTGAATTCCATTTCCCTGACAGTCAGAACAGCGACCTTGGCACATCGGGCAGAAATGCTTGATGATCATGCTATAAATTCAAATCACAAAAAAATGCTCAGCATGACAGTTAGACTGTGCTCAAAATCTCAAGAAGCCCTGGAGGTCTCCACACGACTCATCCAGCACCATGCGGAACTGACCGAAGCATTTGGCCAACAGGCAATCAAAAGATGGGCAGATGAAGTGATGTCTGCAGAATCCCTGAGGCTAACAAATGTAATGGTAATAGATATGTATGCCACTCAGGGATCGGCATCAGCATCATCGGCATCAGAGTTGTCATTGGCATTGGTTCAATCCCCTGTTGAAGAGTGGATTGATTTTGCTATCATTTTTGAACAGATGCAGTAAGTTGGACTGTCTCTCCATTACATCCCATCATTGATGTGTGACAGGATTGAATTACAAGACAAAGTCTGTCGACTTGGTAAATCACCGCATGTTTCTGATACACAATCTGTTGAATGGGAAAGAGAAGCTCTCACATCCCACATGGTAACCTTAAAACATTTACAAAACTCTGCCAATATTGCCGATCATGAGATTGCTCCCTCATGAATCAGGTGTGACAATGAAGCCAAATTTGATTCCTCCAATGAACTAGACCCAGCTGAAGATGACACTCCAGCAGCATTGGGTCCTTCAAATCCTCGGGCCCACCCTATTCCTGTTGAGGACCAACAAGTATACCTCCCCTGTAATGGTAATCTCGCTGATGTAGAGATTAACCTCCACAAGAACCAGGCAAGCTGACTCCTGCATCAGCTGTGGGAGCTCATTGCTGACAAATCATTTCAGTATTCACACATCATGCAAGTGGCACCATGAAAGGGAGTTCACACCCAGTCATGATGATGATGCTTGACCTGGAAACCTAGCAAAAACCTGTTAAAAGGCTTATGAAGTATAACTCAGGCTAGAGGAAGGGTGCGAGTTGGTCCTAAATATTACTGCTAATACCCAAACATTGTTTTTAGTGAGGCAAATTAATGAGGGATGATGCGAATAGTCTGTAAGAGCATACAAAGAAGTTCAAAATAGTTTGAAAGAGGTTTGAATATGTGCAAAGAGGTTCAAAAAAGATTTGAAGTCATGCAAAGTAGTCCAAATAAGTTCAAAAAGGTTCGAGGTATATTGAAGAGTGTGTTTAATGAATGTGAAGTGCTTTTCAAATGGCAATAGGCAATGGGCGATAAAATGTGGAGCGAATACGATAGTTTCAAAGAAGTTCATGATATTTTGCAGAACTTAGAGATATGATGCGAAGATATGACTCAAGAGAATAGCTCTTAAATCTGATGATAGTGAGAGGGTAACTTATGCTGTTCTCCATTCTTCTTCTCTTACTAACTAACTAATACAAGTCTATATACAAAAATGAAGAGATAGTACCAAAAAGGAAATAAGAACATGTGTAAAACATGAGGCAAATATATCAAACAATGAGGACTTGTAGATCATGAAACAAATGAAAAATAATAAATGATGAAACGTATAGTATTCCCATATAGTAAAAGTACTTATCTTGTGCTTCAATATATTAGAAACACAAAAATGCACTTATCGCATTCTAACTCTCTTGTAATCTCTCCTTGTGTCCAGTAGTGCTCGATATTTGGCAAATTGGCTTGTTCCGGATGTACAGCGTGTATCAAAAGTGTTTCAAGACAGCTATACAGTGGCTGATGTCATTCGAAATGCTGCAAAGTCATTCAAAGTGTCGCGAAAGTGTTTGAAGTCATTCAAAGTCATCTGAAATAGTGTGAAATAGTTTGAAAATAATTCGAAGTCAATTTCGTGGCATTCATAGCAATTCGGAATGTCTGTCATAATGTCTTGATATGAGTGGGATTGTTCTCCAGACCTTAAAGTGTGTAGTGGACCTATCAATGAGCCATTGTCTGGAAGTTGGTGAACAAAATTACCTTGCATGCCAGAATGTATAACCATTGCCAAAGTTAATTGCTGGCACTGAATTGCGATGTTGAGACATTGAGTATGTTTCAGCAGTTAATGAAGGATGACCTTCATGCCAGTACTGCTATTTTGAAGCTGAATGTACCTGGTTCCACTACTCTTCATCTATACTGGATTTGGCACAATGCCCACATTCAGACTGGTGTCTTTGTTGATGAGGAGATTGGGGTCGGGGCTGATGCTGATGCTGATGCCGGCCAAGTTTGGGAATGTAAATGTCTTTAGTTGCAATTTGTTTCGATTTCACTAACATTTTTCATAGTCAGGTGCATCCATTGGCTTTGATCATGGGCTCAGAGGAATAAGTGGAGGGAGGAATCTCTACTGGTCACATATGAAATGCGGTGGACCATGCGGTATTTCATTTATCAAAGCCAACTGTGGCAGTTGGCCTCCCACTCTGAGAACACCCTTCCTAGCCCCCTAGCCTATGCTAATCATCAGCAGGCTGTATGGCACAAATTGGCATTGAGGGCTGACAAAGCATTTAGATCAACAAATGTTGAGTATATCTCCCCTCTATGACCTAAACCATCCTGTATTATGTAAACTCGATTATCTTGATCATTAACCACAATCACTATGGCAAACAAAACTCTCTCAATCTTCAACCCTTTTTCTTTGCAATGGGGGCTGAAAGTTCCACTTCAAATGCATACACAAGAAATTATTTGGTATGCAGAGTCCCAATTCTGGGCTGTTTTGTTGGAGATCGAGGAGGGAAATGTCATCAAACAACGATGGATGCAAAAAACTCTGTATGCTGAACTTGTAAGATTAGATTAGATCTTTTTAAAAGTAATATCTAAAAAATATCACAGATATATGTCATGTCATGGATCAGTACTGCTGCCAGCATCAGCCTGGTGATCGATGTGCTGATCATGCTGCAGTCCTTGGCCAACAGTTTGGCCAACATCAATTTAAATCACCTACCCCTTGGATTCCATACATTTCTCTTGGCCACATTGGATGATGGTGTCACAATGGACAGTCTGAGCCTCCTTGTATCTTCATATGCATGTAATTGGTGGAGACATGTTAGGGAACCAGACCCAGCAAGGATTTTAGGCATTGACACCCTGGATGAGTGCCTTGATCGCTATCAGCAATATATCCCTTCCCCAGTCAGCTCAACTCCTACTGATAGCCAGCCTACACCTGATGCTCCTGATGCCTGAGCTGATGCTGACTGCCAAGCTGATTGCCAATCTTGCATTGACCTGTGTCCTCTCATTGATGATATGTTCAATGAAGCATGCAGTACACATAATTTCATAAAAGGCTGTGAATCATCAGCAGATGCTGCACTCAATGCCAATGTCAGGAAAGTGGCAGGGTTTCATGTGCTTCATGAGCTCACCCTGCTCAAGGAGCTTCAGGCTGAACTGTGGACTTTGTCTTCAGTACTGGCATTAAAAAAAAACCCTCGACACGCTGGGGAACCTTCAAAGCAATCAGCTGTAAGAAGACAATTGCAACTCATGGGAGCACATGCACAGGCTAAACTCAAGCACCTGAAGGCCCTTCCCCCCACCTCCCACAAGTGGACCTGGGGTGTTGACATCACAGAGAATAATGTCTTGGCAATCAACCAGGTGACCAAGAGCAAGGGAAGGGCACATCATTCTAGGTATGCAGGGTCTCTGCCTGATGGTGGAAACCAAAAGGAGTGGTCGGTCACACCAAGTCTCTGAACAGCTGGCTTGGCTGCCTACAGTCGACCACCCATGGTAACTGGTGTCGATGCTGGGCTCTATTTTTCAACTACTGGATCCAACCATTCAGCACATTCCAATTCCATGCCCAATGCCGATGCTGATCCCATTCCTGCTCCCAATGCCAATCCTGTTCCCACTCCTGATGCTGATCCTGTTCCCACTGATGCTGATCCTGATGCCACCACCAATGCTGATGTGCCCATGACATGGCAGGGCAAAGATGATGCAGCAAATAATGCTAATCCCACTGCCTTTCAGGCAGCCATGGCATACAATACTGATTCATCATCTGCCCATAGTGGTTCCCCAACTGGCTTGGATGTCGCTGACTTTTACCTTGCTGATTCTACCCCTTCATCTCCACCCGAAAATGCCCTTCCAACAGCTTTTGCCACTGCAGCTGATGCAGTGGATGTTTTCCTCTCATTGTCGACTACCCCTTCATCTCCACTGGAAAATCTGCTTCCAATGGCTTTTGCCACTGCAGCTGATGCAGCAGATGTTTTTCTCTCATCATTGGGGACAGATTCTGCTAGCTCTGGTGGTGAATCCAATTATGATGCATCTTCACTTGGCAATCCCATTTCAATAGCCTTTTCCACTGGATCTAATGCGGCTGATGTTTCCTTTTCATCATCAGAGACAGATTCCACTGGATCTCATGGCAAATCCGAATCTGGTGCTGATGCCAATGCTGACAGCGATACTGACTCAGAGGATAATTTTAGTGGTGAGTCCCCCAGCACCTCCCAGATAGAGCACCCCACTCCTTCTCACATCACACTGCCCACCTATAGTCATGTGGACTTTGGTTATGTTGATGACACTTGGTTGTCTGGCTCTGATGATATGGACACTATGGTGATAGGTCCACTATGCACTTTAAGGTCTGGAGAAGACTCCCACTCATATCAACACATCATGACATGCACTCCAAATCACTATGAACACCACGAAATCGACTTCGAATTATTTTCAAACTATTTTGCACTATTTCGGATGACCTCAAATGACTTTGAACTATTTTGCAACACTTCAAACCTATTTTGCAACATT
The DNA here is from genome assembly GCA_029959215.1 of Tricholoma bakamatsutake. NCBI lineage: Eukaryota > Fungi > Basidiomycota > Agaricomycetes > Agaricales > Tricholomataceae > Tricholoma > Tricholoma bakamatsutake. The sequence continues at coordinate 2,348,985 of CP114860.1, forward strand.
TTGAACAACATTGGCCACCATATAGCTGTCTTGAAACACTTTAGATACATGCTGCACATTCAGAATGAGCCAATTCATCACATATTGAGCACTGCCAGACATGAGGAGAGAGTACAAGAGAGTTAGAATGCAATAAGTGCATCTTTGTGTTTTATTGAAGTACTTTTACTATATGGGAACACTATATGTTTCATCATTTATTATGTCTCATTTGTTTCATGATATACAAGTCCTCATTGTTTGATATATTTGCCTCATGTTTTAAACATGTTCTTATTTCCTTTTTAGTACTATCTCTTCATTTTGTATATAGACTTGTATTAGTTAGTAAGAACAACAATAATATAGCAATGGGGAACAGCACAAGTTACCCTCACACTTATTGTCTGACTTAAGAGCCATTCTCTTGAGTCTTAGTTCGCATTGTATCTCTAAGTTCTGCGAAATATTGTGAACTTCTTCTAAACCATCATATTTGCCCCACATTTTATCGCCCACTGCTTATCGCCATTCGAAAAAACACATCACATTCATTAAACTCATCCTTTGATATACCTCGAACTTATTCAAACCACTTCACACATCTTCAAACTTATTTGAACTATATTCGCACTTCTTCGAACCAATTTCGGACTATTTCGAACATCTTTGTACACCGATAAAGACTATTTGCAACATTCCCTATCCTTTTGCATCACTAAACACAATGTATTGGTCTCAGCGGTGATATTTAGTACCACCTTGCACCCTTCCTCTGACTCATGTTATACCATCCGAAGCCATTTAGTAGGTTTTGTTTGGGTTTCCGGGTTGAGTATCATTCATCATACTCATTAATGGATGATGAATGATGCACATTTATTTCATGTCTATACTATACATGAACTTATAATAATTATCTGACAGCGCCTGTTGGTGGGGCACACTGAACATTTTGTACCCAATCCCTGATGCCGATGTACCTAAGTGATGCCAGTACCGATTTTTCAGTATATACTATACATGAACTTATAATAATTATCTCATTGTCAATGGTCATTCTATGGCTCCCATCAGCAAGGCACACTGAATGTTTTGTGCCCGATCCTGATCCCAATGCCATTCCTAAGCCGATATCGGTGCCGATTCCTCCATATATACTTGCTATAATGCTATGTCTACTATATGGTACAGCAAGCAATGCAATAGTTCATTGACTGGTTACTATATAGTAGGTACTATATATACTATGAGAGTGTTCGACGGTGTCCACCAAACCTGTATCACTCAATACATTGTATGTGTTCGATAGGTCATATTATTCAATACAGTGTAGCTTACCTATGTGCACCTGCCAGGTATGGGTATTATCTCTAACCCACAGCTAACCCATGCTTACCCATACCCCTGTAGTTTGGTCTGGGTATGAGTATGGGTACCTGCAAAAATACCCCAGGGTTACCTGTGTCAATCATTGATTGTCACCCCTTGCTAAATTTAATGGTGCATGCTCTCATGAGCATTCATTCCTCAACTCTTGTGAGTTATCATCGCAATCAATTCATAGATGGTACTGCAAAAATTTATTGGGCCTTTACATACATGAAGTTTGAGCACAACTATCTCTATGTCAACCATATTTTGTGCCAAACCCAAAAACTCAGTTCCCTCTCTTGGGATAACTTTCAAGAAGAGTTTGTATGTCACTTCTGTCCCCTCCATGAGCAGAGGCCTTCCACAAGAACAGCACACTGAAATCCTTTACTGATTCTGTGCTTCCTCACCTGCATGATTTCAAGGATGTCTTCTCCAAGGAATCCTTCAACTCACTTTCTAACCATAAGCTGTGGGATCATGCAATTGAACTCATGCTGGGTGCCACACCCTTTTCCTGCAAGGTCTATCCTCTTTCCCCTGAAGAACAGAGGCAAGTCAACAAGTTCATCAATGAACACCTGGCTTCAAGTCACATCCAACCTTCAAAATCACCCATGGCCTCCCCATTCTTCTTTGTCAAAAAAAAGGATGGCTCCCTTTGACCAGTTCAAGACTGACATCACAGTCAAGAACCATTATCTGCTACATGCCCAAATCCATGTCATCATGTTCATTGTGGCAAGCACTAGGACTCCATCTGAACCACAGTTTCCTAGTCATGATTGTTGTGCCACTTAACCCCTCTGCTTTCTTCTGATATAAATTTAACTGCCAGTCAGTGATGAACTGGGTGGGACTCATGATACCAGGAGACTGTCTCATTATTGAGGTATGATTTTAGTTGCCCATCCATCATCTGAACAGTGGCTGAACATGCAAGTAGCCCTGCCTAGTTCAAAGTTCAAATCCCTGAGGTTGGATTTCCTTTGCCACACTGTAGTGTCTATGGAAGGATTTGTCCTGATCATCTTTCTAATCTTATGACTATTTTTCATTCAAGAATTGTGCTCATAGCCTGAACATATGGTGCTGATTACTAAAGAGGGCACTGAGGTTCACAGAGCAAAAGGGTTCCAGACTTTTGATTGTCATACTTTTTTCTGTCAATTCATTGAACAATACATCACGCAGCATCAGAATAAGACCAGAAATTTTTTTTGAAATAAGAATAAGCAGTGGATTCTGCATGAAAAAACAACATTGAAAGCTATGCTGGTGTAACAATCCGATCGTGAAGGAAATTTAAAAGAACCTGTGTCAGATCAACACCTGGTTTTCCAAGGACGTTGTCGCTCTTCGCAATGATGGGCTTGGCCTTGTTCAGCAATGACTGCAAATCAGATGCCATCTCCCCCGTCATCCCCCTCCGCAGTCGTTCGGCCATAGTCATTGATGGTCGAGAGGCTCGTCGCTCTTTCGACACCTCAGTTCCGTGAATGTCCATGGCTTGAGGTTCTTCCCCTTCAGCGTCTGTAGGCGGAACATCAAATTCCGGTTTCGACAGCCACATTACCAGTTGAGTAACGCCATACACGAGAATTGCCTCGAGATTGCGACGAGCAGTTAGGACACCTTCCAGCACGTCGAGAGCATATGCCCCCGTTGTTGGTAGTGTGGGAATGAGGCTTTGACCCGCAGGTCGATCAACGAGCTCCCGCAAAACGTCCAGAGTACAATTCCCCAGCTCCAACAAGGTACCCATAGAGGCACGCTCGCCAAGAACAACCTTGGAATGCTAAACGGAAGGAATACTTAGAAGACAGGTAAAAAAATATAATAATAAAAGCTTACGGGTACAATGAGCGCTTCGGTTATTGGCCAGTCATCCTGTGAGCTAAGCAAGACAGTCTCGGCATGACTGGTCGCGACAAGAGTAACAGTGATATTACTAGATAGTCGGTACAACCGATGGACAAGATGCGCGATTACGGGTCGCTTCAGCGGCTCCGTCGATGATGAATCTTTCTCAAATTGTAAGCGCTCATCCACCGTTACAGGTTCAAACAAGCTAGTCAGGTGGTTAGGATGAGTAATTGCGTAATTGAGTTGTTGCAGAAGTTGAAGTGCGTGGTTGGTAAACACCTTCAGCACCTTGTCCACAACTGGGTTAATATTTGCCGCTGAAGGTGCACTCGCTGCGATAGAATAGAATAAGTTCACCGCTTGCTCCATTTCTTCGAGGCCCGGGAAGGTAATCGGATCTCCGATTGTCCATGACAGCGCACGCGATATCTGATCACCATAAAGTTGAACAAAACCACAGGCTTCGGCATCGAAGTAGTGGTTATGATGACCCAGAGCCGTGACAACACCAGCGACGATGGCTAACATAGAACAGTAAGCGCGATGAGCAGGATTGCGCTGCCCTGGTAGCTCTGGCAGGACGACGTCTATCATCCCTGCGCTGATGGCGGCGCTGATAGCATTGTTGCTGTATGCTGCCAGGAGGCCATCGCTAGCGCACCGTTCCGCAGCTGCTAGATTGCTAACCAGGGCCATGTGAAAGACAAGGATGTGAGGTGTATATAGAGGTTGCTTCCGGGAGAGGAGAAGAGGCAAGTCAGAGAGACCAACTAAATCAGAATGAACGTAGAGATCAAGGCTTCCTCGGATGATGTCCGTCTCTTGACACCGCGCAAGCCATAATGTCGAGGAAGGGTTGATGTCGTGATGCGTGCATTGCTCGAAGACAGCGATCAGCAACTCTATATCCTTATCAAGCTCCGGATCCAGTCTACTTCGGGCGAACATGAACATGACGCGGAGTGCATCGATCACTAGATTTAGGGTGGCTTCCACCATAGAGGTGATGGTTAGACGCTGATCAGCATTGATCCCTTGAGCCTTGGTTCGTCCGGTGATGTTCCGACAATGCCTCGAACAGAAGTACATGATCTGCAATAACGTACGGTGGAACGGAATGGAGAGCATTCCTAAGAAAGATTGTGCAGGTGGTTGAGCATCGTTCATGATGATACCGTGCACGTTGCGAACCAACTCTATGAATGACTGAAGTTCAGAAGGCTTGTCGCTGTAGGAGAACCATGCCACTTCCATCATAGCAAGAAGCAGCGCCAACCTTGCACCGTGTATCGTAGCCATCATATCTCCAAGTCTCTTTTCCGCCGCAATATCATAGGATATCGTCGCACAAATTGAAAGGACAACGGGCCTCACAACGATGTCTCCTCGTAGATAAGGAATAGTCCGGTGGAACAAGAACTGCCAAGAGTCGGCAAAGGCGGTCTGAGAGTGAGTCAGCGACAAATTGAGGTTGATGGAAAGAAATTGCTTGTCGATCACTTCGGTGTCGTCGAGGATGGCATCTTCCCTCAAATTGTAGGCGAGTAATCTATTTCTGAATAGCGAGGTTGAGAATACAAAATTATCACCAAATTCACGCTGATCCAAAGGTTCCTGCAATCGCAATTGTTCCAGGGTGAGACCTTTGTATTCGGCACTCAGTCGTTCCAGGAGGTCATCATACAGTTGAGGGTCGTACGAGCTTGGCGCAGCCTCGCACACAAGCTCCGTCAGTTGCTCTAGCGACCTGAAGTGAGGCTGAAACTTGAGAAAACTGAGAGGTTTTTTGGCCGACGGTTCCAGCCCGTGCAATTGCACTTGCATCCCAATGTCGAGCCCAATAATATGGACGGCATAGGACTTGACGACGGTGCGATAACAATGCGTAGCAACAGCATTGTGGAGGTTGGAATGGCGAACCCCGTCGATGGTGGTATATGACGATGTCTCATAATCAGGTATCGGACCGAGCTCCTCGGATGCAATGGAAGTCAGTTGTTCCCAAAACTCTTCCGCAATCCGGATCGGGTCGAGAGTAGCCTTGTGTTCCAATCCATGCTGCCACACGACATCAAGGAAGCGCAGGACCGATGCCAGCAGCTGTGGGTTGAGCTCCCACATCTCCTTCCAATTTGACACAATGTCGCGAGCAACATCAATTGCGCTAGTCGGCTTCGACTTGTCAGAACTCTCTAGTGATTTGCCCTTGTCGTCACTCGGTGTCCTGAACTGTCCAGTGACGAAGAGACTGGCTAGCGCAGGCTCCTTATCAACTGCCAGGGAAATAAAGTTCCACACAGTATTACGAAGAGTCAGGTCGTCGTACGGATGTTGCACAATTCGCACGAGTGATGTGACAGTAGCTTCAGGGGCAGTCAAATGACCAACGATAGTGAGAGGGGAAGGCTGAGCCAAGAAAAGAGAGGCACAAAGAGCATGGAGAACCAGCATTGCTTCCACAGGCACGACACTGCCAGCATCTCGTTCTTTAACATAGAGTGCCAGAACATCAATCGGGTCAACCTTGGACCGATTAGGGATATGCGAGAATGCGCCACCTGTAACACGGGCACACAGAGCTTGTTCGAGAAGGCAGGGTCTGGTGGAGGCGGTGGATTTCTGTTTATAGTTCAACACCAACCTCACGAGATGTAGATGCGACTCCAGGAGGAAAATTAAGCGCCTCGCATCACCGAATCGACGCGAAGTGTACAGCATTCGAAGGGTCTGGCTCCCGGTACTAATGGACGATACGAGAGGATTGATTGTGGAGCTCGTAGCCTTGAAGAGTAGGGCATCTACGACGGATTGGCTTAGGCTCGCGAAAGGTCTCTCTTCAACCGCAAGCGGGGCATTTTCCAGAGCGTCCACGTACAACGCAGTAACGCATTTCCCGATCTCGAATCGATCGCCAAGTTGCGCATATTTCCACCCTAGATGCTCCACCCAGATTTCTGTGTGTACGAAACGCACGGCGCGAAGCATGACCTCCTCTTTCAGCTGCTGGAGACGTGCATTATCCGGGAGGATAGACGAAGTTGCCTCTTGAAGGAGCTTCCGCACAAGATGCAGTAACGCTAATGTCATCGTATAGTGCCCTGTTGCTCGTTCAGTTGCAAGTGCAACTGACGCAAAGCCCGCAGTCCTGTCTGAACCGAACAGTGCCGTCGTGGACCGAATGTATAGCCAGACTCTACTGGAGTAATTCGGAAGTGCAAGGAGCGCCGAAAGCACGCTCATAGCAGAAGTTATCAATTCCGTCTGGAGCTGCGTCCTTGGGCGAGCATTCGCATGAGAAAGGGCATCCTCTAGAATCATTGTCGTCAACTGCACCAAGTCGGGAGGTTGTGCCTCCGTCATGGTGTGCGCCACAACGGGATCCCCCGTTTCCAATGAAAGCATGAGTTGTTCAGCTTGAAACGGGTTATCTTGTATCAAGCTGCGCACAAGGTCAAGCGCATGGGTGATGATCGTCTCATCTCCTTCACTGTTCAACTCCAGGCCGATGTCTTCTAGCCTCATCACCTTCACCTGTGAAGCGTCTCTTCGTCCAAACGACACATCCTCGTACGCACCCCCCCCAGACCCGGAGTACAGACGTCTCTGATTCACGTAGTCAGTTAGAACCTCCAAAATGACTTTCCATCCTGAGTGCTCGTGCTGCCACGACACGACTACGTAGTCTCCACCGTCACCACTCAGAAGCCGCCCTGTAGACCTCGCAGGAAGGATACTCCCACCTGGAAGCCTGATTGGTCTTACGTTGACGTAGGTCAACCCAACGCTGCCATTCGTCCCGTATCGCTCCTGCTGTCGCTCATACATTGCATGGACACCGGTGCAGGCGCTGATCGGGATGACCTGGGAGAACGTAGGTAGTCGGTCAAGATAGTAGAAGACATGCCGATCGCAGAGCTCTCTTTCCTCGGAAAGACCTTGGCCTTCCTGAGAGTAGTCAGCAGTGGACAGGGGGTCGGTGTCGAGGAAGCCGGCAGCCGTCATGGCGCGGAGAAGGCGGATGAGGGGCTTGAATTGGATGGGGAATCGTGAGCGTGCTACATCAAAAATGGCACGGCGGGCAATGCCATGTTGCCAATCTAATTGCCAATATTGGGCACAGATGCCCGCAACAGACTGATTTTCGCTCCGGCCGAAGAGGGCCATCCACACGTCAACAAATCCTTCAAAGTCCGGGATGAGTTCGACGGGAATGAGCTCCACCAGTGCTATGACCAGGCCTATGAACGTTGTTAGTGAGGCATAATAAATGACAAACTGAGCATCACCTTTGAGCACAGAGCGGAAGGCAATAGCGTTTGGGTCAGTCACGCTGGAAGCCTTCTTCCAGGCAGCAGCAGTCACAAACAGGGGCGAGTTGGTCAAAAATGTTGCGAGGAGCTGGAAGAAGCCAACTTCAGGCTGCAAGCACGCTCGGGCCATGAGAACATGTGTAGGCTCCCGATCTTTGGAACGCGCCTTGTTGAGATGGGGGAGGAGAGAATCGAAAAACGGCCGATAGGAATCCGGGATCTCTTTCAGTTCCATAACCTTCGCTGCTAGTCGTGATAGTACGAAGGCCCACGCCAAGTAGGTGCAGGCGTACTGAATTTCGATGTGCGTAGTCACGGTTTCATGTATCCGGGTAAGGGATTCGGGAGATGCAGTATAGATATCCTTGCGAACCGGATCAGCCGCAAGTTCCATTGTATCAAGTTCTCCAACTGTCTCGAGCTCCAGCACCTCGATCGTGATGAGTACCCAAATTGCGGCAGAGTCCTGTTGTAGCTGCACACCTTCCTCGTCTAAAAGCAAAGTAGCATTGCTCTGCAATGAGCCTAAGTTTGTGCCATACGCTGCATCAAATATCTTCTCGACCAGCGGCCCACTACACGGAACAAAGCCCCACATTGTCCAGAACAGCACTTCCAACAAGACCAGTTGCTCCTTGCTATTCTGCTTCACCCACCGTGATGCGACTCTCGGATCCTCACTCATATATTGCGGCAATTTTTCGTTCGTTTTGTGGAGATATTCCGTGATGAGGGACTCGGCAAACTTTTGGCGGTCAGGGATAAGTTTAGGAAGGAAGTCAGAGGCGATGTCGTATATGGGGTCTGCAACATTTTCTTTAGCACGGAACAAAGGGATGAGGACGCGGAAGAGAGAGAGGCGTTCCAAGTAGTAGAATGGCGTGATTGCTTCGACCAGTTCCGCGACCATTGTAGTGGACGAGGAGTCGGCAGTGGGAGGCATTCCTTCATTGTACAGAAACGAACGAAGGAGAACCAGGGATTGTACTTCATCTATCTGAAACTTGGCGCTGATGGCAAAGACGAACTCTTTGTCGGCGTCTTCGACGCGAATCACGATATCGTCTGCCAATGCAACCGACCCGCTCTCTACTTTCTTCCGCGACGCGTCTGAGGGCTTTCCAAATGGTTCCGAGACCGCACTTAGTTGGGCTTTTCGTGGACTTAAGTACTCTTCAATCTGCTCGAGGTGTATACCCTCGAGATGCCCGGATAGGATTGAGTGAAGTTGAATGTATGTCCTGAGAAAAGGGAATGTCAAAATACAACATTGTCGAGGCCTAGGATAACATACACGTCAATAAGATTGGATCTCTTTGACGATTCGCCCGACATGGAAGAAGTAGAAGAGTGTAGACCGCGTCGAGAAACCCGATCGACTGGTTGTTTGCCTTTCACATTTCATTCAAATAAAGGATGACAACGCACAAATACTCCCCTGGAGGATACAATCAAAGCAAACGACCGCGTACTACGAACGGAATCGTTGCAGAACAGCCTAATTAAGGGGAATATCCACTGTATCACCAACATCATCCTCACTCTCTTCCATAGAAATATTACTCGTCGATCGCTCTTTCTCCACGGGCGGCGGAGGCGGCACCTCAATACTCGATGGCGTAACAACCGAAAATGACTGCACAGGCGTACTGATGTTATCATCCAACTGTCCAGGTGGTACCTTCCTTTCCCTCTTCACTGGAACTCCACCACTCGTCGGCCCAGGGGATGGGAACCTGAACTGCGGGTTCATCTCCCCAATAGTGCTCTGTTGGCTCTTGGGGATCCTCTTACTCGTCGGCATTTCCAGCTGCACTTCCTCAGACTCTCCGTCTTCGAGATTCTCTTCTGGCGTAGATTCGAAGGGCGGTGCAGACTGGTCAGGGCTCGTTGGCTGAATTTGGTTCAGGAATGGGGAAGCTTTGCTGGGTGGAGTGCCGGCTGCACGGTTGGGTGCGGGCATAGAGGCGCGATGCGGTGATTTTGCACGGTTGAGTGGGGGACTTGATGCTGAACCCGACCTGGTGAGGGAGGCTTGTGACATAGAATAGGGTCTTGTGAAGGATGGTGTTGTGGATGAGGTCGGTGTAGCGCCTAGATAGTAGGAAGAAATTGCAACCATCCTGCAAAATGTCACCAGATATGAGAATGAATAAACATGATATGAGGATAAGTACATACTTCTTCTCAGAGTGACACGCCAGGATCCAGTGCGGCTGAACGATAGGGATACTGAGTTGTAGCGCTCGCTGATACTCAACACCAGGCACGTCTCCTGTACCTCCAGTGGCCTGTGCACCCGACGGCGTGGCAGCAGGCGTGGTGCACACGAAGTGTGTAGTGTCAATCTGAATTTTATCGCTCCATTTCGCCTTCATCTCCCTCAGCGCGAGCTTCGCATTTTCCAGCAGGACCTCGTCCCGGACATTGCCAAAGCATACCGAAATGCCTGATGTGTCGGTCATAGTGTGGGTACGCACACGAATGAGGTTGGAGGGGAATGTCCCGGCAGTGGTGCGAAGCATAAGTTGGAATGTATATTCCGTGTTGATCTCGAGGCCGGAGAGCTTGGTGGAGGTGTTGGTTGTAGGAGATGGAATTGCGGCTAGCCGGGCTCCATTTTTGTGGATGTCGAGAGAACGCAGTTTGGCGGTTGCGAGTTGGACTGTTGGCCATTCAAGAGTGACGGAGGTTTGAGTGACGTTGCGCAGCTATCACCAGCGCGTTAACGATTTCAGACAAGTGGAAGCAATGAGTAAAAACGAACTTGAAGCTGGGGATGCTCCGGGGTATGGACACCATACTCTTTCAGAATGTCATCCTGCAATGACCAGAACTCCGCATCACGTCGCTTTTCTTCCGCGTTATTCTGATGGACAGCGATGTTCACGATGGAACCTGCGGTCGCTCCTGGTGGTAGTAGCAGCGATGGAAACTCAATCAAGTGTGCTCGTTCGCCGAGCAGGATCTATGCGATGCATAGGTAAGTTACTGGCTTGTTGGAAATATTTTTGGTCCCTTACAGCCATCCCGGCATCTGAAAGCGACGTGAACCTCAGAATCCAATCCTAGTATATATATATATATTTACGTACCGAGCTTGCCTACCGTAAAGGTGAAACTATCTGAAGATTTTGTCGAAGGCATGGCGTTGGACGTTGGACGTTGGGGCCTGGGCCTGAATACTGGACGCATGGTCACACTGAGCGTGAGAACATTGGAAATCGTTACTCAATCTCTAATCTCGCCTGGCAGATTGAACCAACGTTTGCTGAATGAGTCGTGAATATTATCGAATACGATTTGAAGCTGCAGGCTGGAATCGTATATTACTACATCGCATAAGATATCCGCATTGCGCAACATAGGCTATGGAAGCGAAATGTCGTCAACACATTTCATTCCCACGGTCACTAATCATGACGATGATGACGAACTCTTTGAAGCTGACCTCGGTCCTCGACCACGATGAACTGACCGGAATCTAGAGGATTTCGTCTTGGATACCCCAACTGACATGTTGGATGAATGGGCTACAACCATTCTCCAACATGACCCTATGAGGATATACCGTACAAAGCACGATGAAGCACGACGTAGTGTCACCTCGAAGTACGCCATCCTGGGATTCATCTCGTCTGGTACCTATGGGCGCGTTTACAAGGCGCAGAGTGTAGAGGACGACGGAAAGATACATGCGATCAAGAAATTCAAGCCAGACAAGGAAGGGGACGTGGTCACCTACACAGGGATAAGCCAGAGCGCTATAAGGGAAATTGCGGTATGAATTACTGTGGTCCTCGTATTATCGAACGCTGTTAACAGTTTGCCCCTTTTTTGCAGCTGAATCGTGAAATTGACCACGAAAACATTGTCGCCCTCAAGGAAGTGTTGCTCGAAGACAAGTCAATATACATGGTATTTGAATACGCAGAACATGATTTCCTTGTATGTTTTTTTTTCCATAGCAAATCTGACGACCAATGACACTTTCCAAGCAAGTAATCCACCACCATTCCCAAACCCTCCGATCCCCAATCCCAACCGCCCTCCTGAAATCCCTAATATACCAACTCCTCAATGGCCTACTCTATCTCCACTCCGCCCACATTCTCCACCGTGACCTCAAGCCTGCAAATATCCTAATCACTTCAAGCGGCGTCGTCAAGATCGGCGACCTCGGCCTCGCGCGCATTATCTACCAACCCCTCCAACCTCTATTTGCCGGTGACAAAGTCGTGGTAACAATCTGGTACCGTGCGCCTGAGCTTCTCATGGGTGCAAAACACTACAATAAAGCTATAGACTGTTGGGCCGTCGGCTGTGTCATGGCCGAACTAGCCAGTCTAAGACCGATCTTTAAGGGCGAGGAGGCAAAGTTGGATTCCAAGAAGAATGTACCATTTCAACGGGATCAGCTGTTGAAAATATTCGAGATCCTCGGGACTCCTGAGGGTTCGTACTTTTATTGACAAGTTTTGAGTTTCAACTCTAAGGATGTTCCATTTCATTCACCTCTGCAGAAAAGGACTGGCCTGGAGTCGTCGACATGCCTGAATACCAGAACATGAAACGCCTCGACCCATTCTCAAATCGTCTATCTGACTGGTGTCAGTCCCGCATACGCACATCGGATGGCTACGAATTCCTCCGCCAATTATTCGCATACGATCCCGATAGCAGGCTCACCGCCAAAGAAGCCCTCCAACACAAGTGGTTTCACGAAGATCCCAAACCTACCTGGAAGTACGTCTTTACACACCTTCCACGCGAATACATCAATTCGACTGGGAAACTCATGATTCTCGTTCAGCGCCTTCCAAAGTGTCCCAGCACACCAGATACCTCCACACCGGCGCATAACGCAAGATGAGGCCCCCTCGATGATGCCTCCCGCACAGAACACGTCGCATCAAGGTGGTCACCACGGCGGCCAAGCATTCGCGCAGTCGCAGTCAAAACCTGGGAGTACCAGTAGCTTTGGAAGTTCGATTGGGGGAGGTGCAGCGTATGGGCAGGCCACAGGGGGTAATGGAACACATGGGCCTAGTAGGAAGAAGGCAAGGAGGATCTAGAATCGGATATATGGGCACAAACCCCGAAGCAAGGTCGGCTAGTCTGAACGAGTGTGGCAATCAGGTCTAGTTATTGATATTAAGACAGCCATGAGCCTGAGGACATGTCAACGTTAGCTACTTCATGTCCTGTCAGGTCTGTCTTACTGGATGTGTGGATACTCCAAGTCTCTAATATTTAATCCCGAAGGAACTCGGGATGACACCAAGTGGATCTTTACACAACCGATGTGTCCCTTGTCTGCCTCCTTCTCATCCTCCCGCCCATCTCCACCTCCATCGACTGTTTCTCAAGAAAGAAAGAAAGAGTACGGCCTTGGCTCTGGTATCAACTTGTTTATCGCCTGCGAATCAGTTTGTAAAACTTTCTCTCCCAACACTGTGCGCGCGCCCGAGACCCCCGAGTTCGTTGCTTGCGCTGTTCCATTTGTTGTTCACGTGGAAAAATATGGGCCGCGCCTGCAGGAACCATTGTGGAGGGACTTGGGGGACGGACATTCTCCTGAAACTGATTGCGACATGCGACAGAGGGTGGAAGTTCCTGAGAAGAATGATTTGAAATCTTAGCTTCCTGTATCCGTTAGTTTTCGCTCAGCAATTGGAGTTCATGAGATCGTCCTGCGTGTACTTATACTACATACATAGTCTAGTCTGTGACTCTGTGGTGCATAAGGAAATCAAGGAACAACCTGGAATACTCTCTGCTTGCCTGGTTCGTGCATCATTTTTTCCGACACACCATGGCCAGCTTCTTGAACTCATGCTCCGTGTCAGCAACTCGGCGCTTAAAAAAGCGATCATCAGGCACGCCTGCGATTCGATTGGCAGCTACCCGGTCGGCTCAACAAAAAGCCTAGGCGTGTCCAGTACCAACAATGTCCATGTTTTGCTGATGTGGACTCGGATGGGGATCTTTAGGACGACGTGTCTTCCGATTCGACTGAACTCATCCCTTCGACCACGTGACGACACGCTGACGCTCAACGAATCAATCTTTAAGCTTAACGCCTAATTTGTTCCCGGATACTACAGGTTCCGGATCCTGTCGACAGATAGATGGAGAACGAACTTCCTAACACCAGTGCCCCACCCCGCCAGTGCAAAAAAAAAAAAAAAAAAAAAAAAAAGAATTATGCGCGAGGCATGTGGGGACAACCAGATCATAGCTTTTAGGTGTTGCAGCCACCCCATCTCGCACCGTCGGAGCAGTCGTCTTCTATGTGTCATGACGAATTTTTTATTGCTAGACGCGGAAAATGCATCTTGAAGTTGAGAGGATGATGCATCGCCGATAGGACGGATCGAGTCTCCTCTCATTTTGTCACTGCTAGACGCGGGAAATGCATCTTGAAGTTGAGAGGATGCCCCATCGATGATGCTGCATCAGTTTCATTCCCGCAAGTATTCTCCCGTGCAGTGAGATCTATTATCGACGTTCTGTTTTCTCATTGCGCGAACGTTCAAGCTCAAGCTCAAGCTTCAGGTAGGCTGTGATCTTCTTTTATCGAATATACGTCAGAACTCGTCTCGATGTTTGCAGATTCTCGGCATTCAAATTTCCTCGGACTGACTTCAGGCTTTCATCGGCGATTCGGACCGTCTGATGAATCGCTTTGACCGTCGTTCGTATCGATCAAGCAAACGCGCAGAAATCCTCAATATTTCCGATGACAGGACCTCGTTGCGAACCTATCGATCGTCTCACCCGGCTTTGCCTGCATAGCGCCTTCTTCGTCAGTATGAGCGTTAGCTTGTGGTCGTGATATGCTTCACCGACACCGGCACTTTTCATGTGCGACTAGGGCGAATTTCTTCTGCAGGTTGAGTTTTAAATGCTTGTCGGATCGTATTTAGTGTTCCCCTTCGCCCCCATTAAATCGTGGTTCCCATACCTCTTCGTGACTTCACTATGCTGCATCTCACCATACAATGCATTGTAACATATGCTGTTTACCGGGCTTGTTGGCCAATCTTTCGCTCTCTGGTGGTCAAGAGTGATCTTGATAATATTCCAGGCCCAAAGTCTCACTCCTTTTTGAAGGGTGAGTCCTGCTCTTTCCTCTGTAACTTGCACTACATCATCATCCGAAGGCAATTTTTCGAAAATATTCGACATCAGGGGTTGGGATTTCCATAGACATATTGGGCAGAAATGTACGTCATCTTTACATTCTCCGAGTCTGTACGAAAATTTATCTTTCAACCAGACGGCGGTATTGTCCGAATCAATGCCTTCCTTGGTGTATGAGCGCATCCAAACAGACCCCGACATCCCGCTAAACTCTTCTACAGGATAAGCAGCTTTATGTCTCTGACCCGAAGGCCTTGCATCATATCGTGGTCAAGGTTAGTAAACACACAGAATTTCATCTTCCAATTCATCCTGCCCACGGTTCAGGATCAAAATACATACGAAGAAACCAGTTCGTTTATCGCGTAAGTCTATACTATCTGACGTGTGGCTCCGTCTCTGATGAACCGTGGATTTAGGGCTAATGATATTTTGTTTGGGAAGGGACTCCTGGCTACACTCGGTCTTTCTCCCTGTTATCTCTCGTTTTCACTGTGAATTGACATAGCATGAAAGGCGACCACCACCGCAAGCAGCGAAAAATGCTGAATCCTGTTTTCTCTATCTCACATTTGCGCCAGATGAGTAAGGATGTCTCATTCTCCAAGAACTTCATCTGATCGTAATCCCCTGGTTAGTTCCTATGTTTTACGAGGTGACGCACAAGGTATGGTTTTCAGCGCTAGAGAAGATGCCGTGATTTATCATTTTCTAGGTAGGTAACACCCTTGAATCAAAAGTCACAAACGGTCCCCAAGAAGTACCTGTCACACCAATATCTCAATATTCGCCCATTAACCCGAAGGTAGATCGACCTTCTCAAATGGATTACGCGTACAGCTTTGGAATTGATCGCCCAAAGCGGTCTTGGATGTTCCATTGATTCTTTAGTGGACGATTCAGACATCCATCCTTACAGCACTGCTGTGAAACAATTGATGTGCGTTCCGTTACTTCCATCGCATGATGATCTAATCTTATAATAGGCCCGTGCAATTTACAATGTTCTTCTTTCGCGTTTACATGTTACCCACCCTTGTGAAGATCGGGCCTCCCAGATTTAGGAGGTTTTTAGTCGGTCTTCTGCCGTTCGAAAACGTCCAGCGGCTGTGTGGTATCGTCGATGTAATGTACAACACGTCAATCGAGGTTCTCGAGGCGAAGAAACGGGCACTGAAGGAAGGTGATGAGGTAATAGCGAGGCAAATTGGCCAGGGGAAAGATATTATCAGTATTCTCAGTATGTGTTTCCAGCTGTCCCGCCATTGGCTTGCTTATTAACAGTTCTTAACCTGTAAGTGAAAGCAAATATGGAAGCGTCAGAGGAAGACAGATTACCGGACTCTGAAGTGGTGGGACAGGTAGGCTCTCATCCTGGAAATTTCCCTTACTTTCCTGACACAGTATGACCTTCGTTTCGTGATAGTTGTCGTGCGTATTCATTCATCTTACTGGCAAGTCCGAATCATAATACGTTGCACTCTCACCTCAGGACTTTAATCTTTGCTGCAATGGATACTACGTCCAATGCACTCTCACGCAGTCTGCAACTTTTAGCCACTCATCCCGAAGTCCAAGAAAAACTTCGGAATGAGATAATGGATGCTCTTGAGGAAAACGGAGGCCGAGATTTTTCATATGACGAATTGGTCTCTCTCCCATTCCTAGATGCAGTCTGCCGAGAGACGTTACGTCTGTAAGTTCACTGACTATGTATGATGTGATATTCTTGTCCTCTGAACATACCCGACAGCCATCCACCCATCGCAACACAACTTCGTTCGTAAGTATATCTATGCTCTATCGCAGTCATTTGGCTTGGCTTAGCATTGCACTTTCAGGGCCCGAAAAGATGTTGTTCTGCCTTTCTTCAGGCCTATCATAGGAGTCGACGGACGTGAGATCCATGAAATCGTCGTCCCGAAAGATACCACTATCATCATAGGGATCATGAATTGCAATCGTGATCCTGCGCTATGGGGACCAGATTCCTACGAATGGAAACCTGAACGATGGCTATCCCCTCTTCCTGAGACTTTAACGAGCGCTCCAGTTCCCGGAGTTTATTCACATCTGTATGTTGTCATTAATCTCGATCGGCTTGTTAATGACACTGTCTGAGAAGGATGACATTCTTAGGCGGCGGGCGAGCATGCATGTAAGGCATTTTTTCAATCTCCCAGATTATTCTTAGCTCATGATCAAATAGAGGGTTCAAATTTTCTCAACTTGAGATGAGTGCGTGGCCATTGCTTTTAGTGTGTTTCCGTGCTAACGAAGTGAAAAGAGGTGGTGTTATCAGTTCTCTTGTCAAAATTCCGGTTCGCTCTGACAGAGAAAGAGATTGTCTGGGAGATGAGTGCTATTTCTATCCCCACAGAAAAGGAATACCCGGGGTGTCCAAAACTTCCGATGAAGGTTATTCCTCTATAGATAATTTCAATGCATCGTGCTTATGTAACACATCTCGTCCATCTGCCAACATCAAATGAATCCTCTTCGGAAAATTATGACTCTGTCCAAAAGGCCTAATTCACTGGGACAGGGCGAGTACAAGATATGTAGATATTAGATATAGTGCATTTGAAAGGGATGAAAGGAGCGTACGATACAGATTTGAATGACGGATATGCATGTAATTGACGCCTTGGTTAGAGAAGCAGGGGGTGACCTGCTGGCCAGAGTCCTCCTCGATCTCAAGGACGAGCGGCAGGAATCGTTCTACATGTGAGGCGGGGACATCATCGCGGTTATCAATCTATGCTTATCAATCTAACCATGAACATTATTCTGACGAGCAACAGAATAACAATAACTTGATTTTCCCTCGTACATCGTAGAGTTATCAATCGGGCTCTTCACCGCTAGAATCGCCCGGATTAACCTAATTTATCAGCTCTCGATATTCCTACCGAAAGACTCATAAAAAGCAGAGAGCAGGATAGATGAAATCTCGCGAAATGTGAAAGTAGTCAATTCATGGGTTGTAGTCCTCGATGAACAGGCGGCAAGCCTCAACGATGAAACCTCTGATAATATCGGGCCAGTCGCCATGGAATGGAATAGAGTGACCGACCTACTTCACTTTGGCGAAGCATTCGTGAAATTTTAAAATGGGTTTGTAGATCATATATATCCATTTCAGCGAGCACAACATAGTCCTGCATATCGACAGCTATGACACCAGTTGTGAAAGATTGGTTGGAAGCCGGGGACCCTCTCGGGATGGTTGAGCTGCGCACGAAGAATGAACAGTCAATAAGATGGCAAAAAAATATTGACGCGAATGAGAATGCACCAACCAAGGAAATAAGCAAAGCAGTCATTGCCGCGCCCTGGGACAGACCGACGATCCCCTCGTACTGGTTCCTCGACGGCTCATCGGGTCCACCATTTCACCTGACAATATCTAATTAGCATTCATCGTACCACACCATTACACAGCTGTCAAATTGAAACATACCGTCATCATCCCAACGATCCGACGCCCTCATATCATGCTCCAGATGGCTATCTAGGATCCACCATGGTCTAGAAGACGATTGGGGTTTGTTACGCATCGGAGGACCATCGTTGAACGTGGCGGAGATTGGCGATGCCACTTACTTATGAAGCGCCGGAGAGGTTCTTACCGAGGATGTTGAGAACCATGACCTGTTGTGATCCGGAGTAAAGTGCGTTCTGTAGGCTGTCCAGATAACACTGACGAGATCAATTCGCCGGCTTGATGTATTCAAGGCACTTTTGAACTCAAAACCCATTTACCAAAGCAAGGACGGAGCATCCTGGTCGGGACGGATCTCAGCTGAGGCTATCCCACATTCACGAGCTTATCCCACCGTTCATCAATGCATCGCTCGTAATGTGTGATGGTAACATAGTTACGTACCAATCCAATAGTGATCAGTACCAGATGCACAGAATATTTGTATTGTGCTGGCATAAGTGATCTGTGTCGCTTCCGATGTCACCAGTGGACTTATTCATACCACGGGTCGTCTCATGAGTCATGCATGGTAGATGCCATCATGCACCGTTATATTAAATGTACAATCTTCAATAGATCGTGATAAGAATTAAGCGACTCGGGATGCTTGAGCGATGCAATACTTCAAGGTTAATTACTTGACTCGGAGTTCATCTTGCGTGGAAGAGTTCGGGTTCAAGTTATCAAGATTCAAAGGCTTGCTGGAAGTCGCCGCAGTCTACTACACCACTTTTGCCGCGAGCTTTTCTTATTGCGCGAGAATCGAGATCTCAAGAAATAATCGAGACCGCTTCCTTGGTAGAAGCCAGTACGATTGCACATGGTCATATTCAGAGCTCTAGCTTCAAGAAGAGGAATTCGGAGTCGGGGTCAAGTTCATCAGGCATACTATAGCGAAGATTTTTGTGTGGTGTGGAAAGAATTGTCGTCCATCATTTAATGTAAAAGAAATCAGGCGAAAGACGTTGTTTACGATGTTTGTAGAGTGTGAGAGAAGTGTGTATTGCACACATCAGTCTGTCTACGACAAACGCGTCTAACGTGCGACGGCTTGCACCTTTCTGTCATCGCTAACTTTTCGCTCACAATAATTAGGATACTGAGAAAGGGACTGCCTCGGTCCAAATTATATACATCTAGCTCTCTGGCCTACTAGATAACTCGTAACTAATTAATTTCCTATTTTATCCAAATCCTGGTCGATACACGCTGGTGTTAAGGAGGCGATCCGCTGTCGGAACAAGTCGAAATATGTGAGATGATACAAGACACGAAATACCCTTCCAAGAGATGGTGATGTGGTACAGATTGCCTACGAGAGATAAGTAGCATGCTCCGATTATCCAAAGCCGTTAAAAGCAATAATTAAGAGATACGGGCGATAAATAGGTCGCCAAGAGTACTTGTTGAGTACAAGATAGTTGACCTGTTGAATAAAACCATCAGTACTTGGTAAAAATAACACCACTGGCAATCACAAACCAAAAGCGAGTCAGGACCCCCCTTGGATAGGAGGACATCGATCCGAGGACATCATTTTTAGTAATGATACGTAGTATCGGACTGCCTCTCATCGCTCCACTGGCAAGCAGGAATATGGAAGACGCGCAGCATATCCAACGCCGACAAGACCGAGACGTCAGCGAACCACTGGCAGATCAAGAACCATTTGAAGACTTGACTTTCGCCAGTTCTTCTAAGAGCCGTGCCCGTTCGTTCAGAAGCGTGATCGTTCGCGCTCGGGACTGTTTGAGCTGTACATGATCGATGTGGTGATCCTAAGGAGAGGATCAGAGTGATTGAGGCCATTGAATCATGAAGAGCAGTCATTTAAACTCACTATATGGTCGTCGAAGAATAATGATGATTTCTGATTGTACATGCTCTGACTGCTCTCAAATGAGCGGAGTTCGAGCTGTTCATCGACAGGTTCGATGTACCCAGTATAGCGAACAGCGGGTTTCTGACTCGGGGATGGGAGTTCAGTCTCTGGGCAGGTACAATAACTGAGTTCGGGGAAGGTGTGATCTACGTCCGGAGTTAGCACTATAGATGGGGAAGGCACTTCATGTATACAGCGTGGAGGGGAAAGCTGGGATGGACCAAGTGGTAAGGGTCTTTTCCGTGGAGACTGGACCGGGGTGGAAGAGTTTTGACATGTGTCACTGAAGCTCATGCTTGTGTTCGACTCGGTATGTCGGTGCAATGAAAAAATGGATACAGTGTTCGTCTGTTTTGTAGTAACAGACATCGCAGACGTCGATGGCGAGTAAGGGCGATCTATACGAGCGATGCTACCTTCATGCTTCTCAACAGGGTACTGCAGCTTGTCGTCTTCATCACGACTCTCCATGAGACCTAACTTCCTACCGACCCAACAGAGCATCTCGCCGACGAAAACAACCTCCTCCCACTCGCCATCAGCTAACCTTCGTGGGTCGACGGTGCTTAGCCCAACATCCATTTTCACGATATCGCTTTCCAGCACTCCAAGGAACATTTTCATGCTTTGGACGTTCGTTTTCGATTGGTTCCTACTGGGCGAGAACTCGAGTGGAATACGCGTAGAAAGGAGTGATTCCAGAATTGCTATAAGGAGGGAAGGAGTGAGATCTGTCGGCGATTGTAGAAGAATTGGAAGCTGAAGGGCTTGAAGGAGAATGTTCAACTGGTTTACCAAGGCATCATGAGAGTAAGAGTGCAGCCTATTCGACATGGCGACATTTGTGTGCGGAACCAAACTTGGATCCAATGATCACAGGATCGCACGTGACTTGATCATTCTAATTTCTAACCTGAGCACACTGGTGCGCTATGGGATTGACTGACCTATCTGGCGTGCTCCATGATCATGCGACACTTGAGCTTGAGAGTTTAACTTGCCAACAGATTCGGCCAATTCTGGCCAATTCTAAAGCGATTTTACTTCAAGTCACTGGCTTGCCAATTTGGACAGCTGTACACATCCTCCTCTAGTCATTTCATTAGGCACCATCAGGGAAAACTGGCACAGAAGATCATATTGAGACGAGCCGGACAGATTGCCCGATTGTGTCCATATGATTTGCGCTTCAAGTTCTCGCTTCTCCTCGCTTCTCCTCGCTTCGTCTCACACGGTCTTGAACACAGTCATTGCAGGTATGTCACACTGTCTTTCTAGCTACCAATGGTTCTCAAACGCGTGGTGCGATTGATTGTTCCTCAGCTTGATTTCTCTGGAGCTGTTATCATCATCAAGTTATTGTAATTGTACTCCGCACTCCCGCAAACAGAAGTAGAGTGGACCGGTAGTTATCCTATCCATTACATGTCATCTGACAGCTGAATTGTCAATGTAGCGATGTCATCCGGCTGCGCTGCTGGAAAAAACTTCATGATGACTAGGTTGCTATCGCCAAATTGACCGTCCTTCTCGTACATTTCTCATTCAGTTTCCAATTGAGGCTTACATTTAACACAATGCACTACCCCGCACGGGTGTCAAGGCAAATTAATTTCCCATGGGCTTGAGATATTTCATTTAACTTCCACTCAGGCTTATCTCAACAATCCCATTTCCCTTGAATCCACTAACATGCTGATCCCCCTCATCCAATGTATCGTCGCATACACTTTATCTACGGCGTGCTGGCGAATGTTGCGTCACCTGGTGGTTAAGACCGATCTTGATAACGTTCCAGGCCCAGCTTCGTATTCAATTATAAAGGGTGCGTGCCTTTTGCTTTGTGACTTCCCCTCCAAGGCTAACCCCTGTCTACAGGAAATTTCTACAAACTATTCAATATCAATGCATGGGACTTTCATAGGAGCCTCAGACAACAATGTGGGCTGTTCATGGTTCTTGACATCTCTGCGAAAGCTTATCCATTTCTTGCTCAGACGGCGGGGTGGTTCGAATTAATGCTGTCCTCGGGGCATGGTCATATTCAAATGCTGTAGGAATACACGACTGATTTTTCCTTAGGACAAACAGCTCTATGTCTCCGATCCGAAAGCCATATATCAAATCATAGTTCAGGTAAGTGGTATAACAGATATCATTTGCTTAAAGCTTCTAATACTCAGTTGGAGGATCAAAATGTTTTCCAGCCCACCGACTCGGTCCTCGCGTGGGATATACTTCTGTTCCTCCCGAATGTTTCTAACCAGGGGTGCATTCAGCTCTCAACAGACCTTGTTCGGCAAGAGCCTCTTGTCTACAATAGGTTTGCCACCTAACGTTGTTTCATTCTTTTTTTGGGACTTATCCATACATTCAATGCGAAGGCGATGAACATCGCAAGCAGCGAAAAAGGCTAAATCCTGTCTTTTCGATCGCACACATGCGTCAGATGAGTAAGAATATTTAATATTTGTAGGAGACTTGTCATCCTCACTCACCTAACAGTTCCAATATTTTACGAAGTGACATACAAGGTCCGTTTCATTTATGCATAACATAGAAGACGTCTCAGTGTCCTTTTGTCAGATGGCTAATACACTGGGATCAAAAGTAGCAGCTGGCGCCCAAGAAGTCGGTGTCATACGATGTCTTTAGAGTAATTCTGTTCACTAATCTGGGGACAGATCGACGTTTTGCGCTGGATCACGCGAACAGCTCTCGAACTGATCGCACAAAGTGGACTTGGATATTCCATAGACTCATTAACCGACGATTTAGACATCCACCCCTACAGCACTGCCGCAAAGCAGCTGGTGTACGTACCTCTTCCATGCCATTAATGTTCTGATATGAACATGTCTTGTATATTCTAGGCCTGTGATGTTCAAGATGATATTTGTCCGCAATTATCTTATAGCAACCCTCGTGAAGTTTGGCCCACCAAGATTCAGGAGGTTTCTGGTCGACCTGCTGCCCTTTGAGAATGTCCGGAAGTTGCGCGATATCGTTGATATCATGGATAATACGTCCATTGAGATTCTCGAAGCGAAAAGGCGCGCACTAAAGGAAGGGGATGAAGCAGTAGCGAAACAAATCGGCCGAGGAAAAGACATCATAAGCGTTCTCAGTATGTGCACCCTGACGTCTTGCTACTCATTTTTTATTACCTACTCTGGTCAGTGAAAGCAAACATGGAAGCATCGGAAGGAGACAAATTGTCTGACTCTGAAGTATTGGCACAGGTAGCTTCACATCTGAGACATATTTATTTTCCTGACGCTCCCTTGACCCCCTTCTTAGATGTCGTGCGTAACTTTGATTGTCGGCTGGGAGGCACATGCCCAACCAAGTTCATACTTTTTCACCAGGTCTCTAATCTTTGCCGCAATGGACACTACCTCTAATGCTCTTTCACGCACGCTGAGTCTTCTGGCCACCAACCCTGAAATTCAGGACAAGCTCCGGCAGGAGATACTGGACGCGCATGAGAAGAACGGAGGACAGGATTTCTCGTACGACGAATTGGTTTCGCTTCCGTTCCTAGACGCAGTGTGCCGAGAAACGTTACGTCTGTTAGTGGGTTGCATTTGTTCACCGTTTTCTTCTCTGATGTCTATTGCCCCTGGTCAATAGTTACCCACCTGTCTCGCACGTTCTTAGGACGTACGCTTAGATTGGAACTCTCATGCTACAGATATTGACTCAGGACTACAATTTTAGGACTCGAGAAAGTTCTGTCCTTCCGCTCTTTACTCCGATCACAGGCGTCGACGGGCGTCAGATGAATGAGATTCTCGTTCCGAAGGACACCACGATCATTATATCGATCATCAATTACAATTGCGATCCTGCGCTGTGGGGCCCAGACTCGTATGAATGGAAACCTGAGCGATGGTTGGCGCCTCTTCCTGAGACGGTCATGGAGGCGCCTGCCCCGGGAATTTATTCGCATCTGTGAGTTCCCTCACCTGCATTGTCAATCTGCCAATTGACAACCGAGCTTTGAAGGATGACATTTTTAGGCGGTGGACGGGCATGCATGTAAGTGTTAAAATCAACAATGCCTCCAATGTTTATCAACCTTCATCGTTTATGTTTGATAGTGGATTTAAATTTTCGCAACTGGAGATGAGTGCGCAATCATTTTATGGCATTAACTGGTATACTGTTATTGATGAACAATATGACTAATGCAGAAGTTGTGCTAGCTGTGATGTTGTCGAAATTCCGTTTTGCGTTGTCGGACTCGGAGATTGTGTGGGAGATGAGCAACATATCTATACCCACCATAAAGGGGCATCCGCATGTTCCGGCGATGCCACTGAGGGTAATTCCATTGTGAGGACTTGGCAGGGAGGGCTGCCGCCATCAAGAATATTCGAGGTTATTGATCTCTGCATTTACTACCAATAGGCTTGTTGAGCAGAGCGGACTCGAATAAGTAGTTGTTATCTAAAGAACTTGTATTGTCAGTAAAAAAAAAAAGGTCTGTTCGGTACAAGGGGTACTCGGCACCAGACGGTATATTCCTTTTGGATGTAGAAATGGCTGGGGGATCGAAAAATTTAACTTCGAAAATTTTCCTGCTACTAGGTTGGCTTGTTACCTAAAAAGGAAATTGAGGGGGTCCTCAACGGGGTTGAAATTTTTGAAAGTTGCTTGGAATGGCCAATTGTGCTGAAGAAAAATATCAGAAAAAATAAAATTTTATTTGAATATTTTTTATCAAAATGGCTGTAGCTCGCCAACCACTGACCAGATCAACATGGAAGTTGTATTTTTCAAATTCCTGACCATTTTTACATCTATTAGATGATACCCTCTTTCTTTCTGGTGCCGAGTACCCCTTGGTTCGGTAACCAAACCTAGGTTGAGGTTTGGGCTAGGTTACGCTTTGTAAGCATCAAAAGATGGAAACATCACCTCGCAAAATTATTCGGTTGTTAGCTAGCTACATACTAAGCTGACTTAATGCTCGTTCTAGCAGTACATTCATGATGAATGCAAATTTTCGGGGGAAAGAAAACTCTGATAGAATTTTCTGTGAGCGAGATCTGGTGGACCTGACTCCACCACCAAAGAGAGCAAAGCGAACCAGTCAGTGTTGGAACTATTGAGCCAAATAAGGCGACTCCATGAGACAACTATTTTGCTACATTCACGGACGGCAAGGCTCGATGCATGATGACGTACTTCATGAAAATTAAATCGGATGCATGTTCAAAATTCAAACAGTACAAAAGTTTCATGGAAACACAAACTGGCTAAAAATTGAAGAAACTTCGCGTCGATGGGGGAGGGGAATTTCTTAGCCAGGAATTTAGGAAATATTTGCTGGACAATGGTATTCAATTGAAAATCACAGCATTTTACTCACCTTCCCAAAATGGAATAGCTGAGCACCTAAACAGGACACTGGTGGAGCACGCGCGGGCAATGTTGCGTCAACATGGTCTTCCTTACTCACTCTGGAGAGAAGTGGTCACATCTTAAAAATAGATCACTGACATGAAAGGAATACAAGGTACCTGATGAAGTCTTCTGGGGAAAGAAGCTGGATGTATCACACTTGCAAGAATTCGGGAGAACTTGCTGGGTTTTACAGCAAGATGGAAATCTCTCAAAACTCAATCCAAAATCATGTGAGTTTATTTTTGTTGGCATTGCTGATGGTACAAAGGGGTACAGGTACTACACATCAAATTTTCACCTCTCAAAATGTGGTATTTATGGCAGAGGAGGGAAAGCCTAATGAAGTGGAGGTCACTCACCCTATGCAGCTTGAAGGGGAGAGTGGAGTGGATGGCAAGCAGCCTTCGGGTGGAGAAGGCAACCATGTTCCAGAAAAGGAAACAGCAATCACATCAGAAAGCCCATCACAGATTCCAGTTCTTCAGGAAAAGTCAGCTTGTATTCTCTCACAGCCACTGATCAATTACTGGCTACTCAATAACCCAAATTCTCATGGACCAATGGAATGGAGACACCACATGCCAACCATGGAGGAATTAGGCCACATCACAGTGGACTACACAATGATTGGCACAACACTGGAGGATGATCCACTCTCACTGAGGGAAGCAAAGGAGCAATCTGATTGGCCAAAGTGGAAGGTGGCAATGGATGCTGAGGTGGACCAATTGACCAAGTGGGGGACCTACAGACTCATCAACTTACCTGCAGATTGCAAAGCAATTGCATGCAAATGGGTATACTGCATCAAACATGATCACATCAGGGAAATCACAAAATACAAGGTGAGACTTGTTGCCAAGGGCTGTTCCCAGATCCCAGGGGTAGATTTCATGGAAACATTCACACTGGTCATGTGATTGGAAACATTGTGGCTATTGTTAGCACTCACTACCAAACTGAGACTTGTGATTCACATGGTCAATGTCATACGTGCATACCTGAATGGGACTTTGGAGGAAGAAATTTTCATGGTACAACCCCAAGAATATGATGATGTCACTGGACATGTCTGGCAATTGTTGAAGCTGCTCTATGGTCTAAAACAGGCAGGACATGCATGGAACCATGAGCTCAATAAAGCATTTCACAAAATGAACTTCACATGGCTGTTTTTGTTGGAGCAGACTACATACGCTGCACAGAGGAAGAGATGACACGTTCCTTATAACCTACCTGGGGTTTAGTTAGTCTTGGAGCTAGGGTTTAGCAGAGGTAAGAACACTGTATATCTACTACAGTACAGGTTCTCCTTATATACATAATAGTAAGGATGTCACATGACTCGGGAATGTGTTTACCACATGTATGCGCAGTAAGCGCAGTAACATGTGTGTGTTGCATGCATGGCCTCATGTATGCAGCATGTATGAGGATTTTAATTTCAACACCCCCCCTCAAACTGTACAGCGCTCTAAGCAGCTAAGTTTGAATCTTGAAAGTAATTCCAAGAGAGTCTCTAAATTTCCTGAATAAGACAGCGCCAAGGTTCTTTGTGAACATGTCAGCTGGATTATCATTTCCAGGAATGAAAATGACCGTGACTTTGTCATTTTCTATGCATTCGCAGGTATAGTGGTAGCGAATGTCTATATGTTTGGTCCTTCTTTCCTGAACTGGATTTGATCTGATAAAGATGGATCCCTGATTATCAGCGCAGATTGGTATGCACTTCAGTACATATCCAAGTTCCTGGAATAAGGACTCTATCCACACTATCTGTCGACAAGTGTTGGAGAGAGCCATATATTTGGCTTCTGTGGATGACAGTGCTACAGTTTTTTGTAAATGGGACTGCCAGCACACAATGCCACTTGCTAGAGTAGCAAAGTAACCCGTTGTAGATCGGCGTTTGACAGTGTCAGCTGCCCAATCAGAATCTGTGAAGGCCTGTAGCCCCTCGGACTTCTCACCATCATAGACAATGTTATATTTCTGGGTTCCCACCAGATAGCGCATGATGTACATTGCTTTGTCTAGATGTTCTTGGCTAGGATTAGCCGAGAATTGCGACATCTTGATTACCGCATAAGCGATATCAGGTCGCGTTCCGAGCATCAGATACAATAAAGATCCAATCACAGACTGATATTTTGATCTAAGCATCGCATTGGGCGTTGCTGTGTTTTCCGATGGTTTGTAACCAGTCGGGAGTGGAGTGGGGGTTGCTTTGGCATTTGTTATCTCGAATCTCTCAAGCACTTTGGCGAGATATTCAGTTTGATCGAGTTTGACTTTGCTTGCAGTCTGGGTGACGCGCATGCCTAAGAATTCCGTGACTTTTTCAGTACTACGGCACTCCCAATGCTTTAGACAAGCATTTTTCTTTTCATCCACAAGTTTCTTGTTCTTCCCCATGAACAAGCCATCATCAACATAGACGAGTGCAATAACAATGCTGCCTGTCTTAGGATCTTTGTGTATGAAAATGCTGGCATCGGAGCTGGCGCGCACGAACCCAATGGTGTGCATAAATGCCTCTAGCTCTTTCCACCATGCAAGTGAGGCTTGTTTAAGGCCATACAATGCTCAGCGTAAGCGCAATACTTTGCGCTCTTTTCCCTCGAGTCTGAAACCCTCGGGTTGATCCATATAGATCTCCTCATCTAGTTTGCCATATAAAAATGCAGTTTTTACATCTAGGCCAGTCATATACATGCCTTCTAGAGATGCAAGTGCAAACATGAGGCATATGGT
This sequence comes from Tricholoma bakamatsutake, assembly GCA_029959215.1. NCBI lineage: Eukaryota > Fungi > Basidiomycota > Agaricomycetes > Agaricales > Tricholomataceae > Tricholoma > Tricholoma bakamatsutake. The sequence continues at coordinate 2,377,198 of CP114860.1, forward strand.
CTCGTAGCGGATCACCAGTGAGAAAATCTCATCAAAGTCAATGCCTTCGACTTGTGAAAAGCGTTTGGCCATGAGTCTGGCTCATTTTCTTCCATCCGATTTTACGGAGAAAACCCATCTATTTTTGATCGTTTTTCGATCATGTGGAAGATCGACGATGTCATAGACTTGTCACTTATGAAGAGCCTCTAATTCTTCATGACAAGCTTGTTTCCACTCACGTTGCTGCTGCCATGGTAGGCGCGCAATATCGCGAAATTGGTTTGGAACTTGGCTTATTTCGCTCGATGGTTTGACTGCTTTTGACAACAGCCAGCAAATAAGCTTATCTCCTCCTTCCTTGGTTATCTTTTTAATATAACCTGCTTTGTCCAGTTCCCCCATTGGGTGATCATGTTCTTGATCATTGGAATTGGGCACACTCTCGTGGGGTGCCGAACTCGGTCCAGCAACCGGTTCTTTCTGTTGAGTTTGTGGTCGTGTTCGGTTATGATCTGAATCTTGACCCACAGATCTCTTCCAATATCGATCACGTGCAATGTCTCTCTCTATGTCAGAGGGGAGTCACTTCTCTCCATAGGTATTGCCAGGACGGTTTGGAATGTTCCTCTGCCTGCCTGATCGACGGGGCAATTGCTGCCATTCCTGTTGATCATCACGTCTTGGACGAAAGTCCTCAGTGGTTACTGGAGGCGGCGGAGGAGGAGCATTTGTCACATCGTCATGTGCCTTTTGCTCACTTGGTACATCATCATCATCATTTTCTGATGATGGAGGAAGGGGCGGATCTTGTGGCGGTATAGAATCATCGCCATCCGTTCCAGATGAGTGGTCATCATCTTCTGGTTCTGGAGGTGGAAAATCACCAAGGTCCGTATTGGCAGGAGTTTTAGCTCCGGGACAGCATGGGAGCAATGTTTCATCAAATAGTGCCATAGCACCAATGAATATTGTGCCACTAGGTCGCATGAAACGGTATGCTTTAATGCCATCTTCTAATCCAAGGTACATCATCAACTCCGATCAAGGAGCCAATGTGTTTGGACGCTTCTCCTTGGGTAGGTAGACGTAAGCACCACAACCAAAAACCTTCAGATCGTTTAGATCTGGGCGGACCTTTGTCAGGTCCTCAACCGGTGTCAGCCATTTCAGGCGCCTTATCGGGGTCCGGTTGTATAGGTGTGTTGCATGTTCAATGCAAAATTCCCACCATGATTGTGGTAGACATGTGGTAAATCGCAGGGTTTGCGACTTTTCCATTATTGTCCTTATGGCATGCTCTGCGCGCCCATTCTGTTGGTGAACGTGGGGTGCAGACATCTCTATTTTGATGCCAAAGTCCTTGAGCACATTTTGTAGCTCACGATCTTTGAACTCCCCCCTGGATCAACACGCCAGCACTTGATTGTAGCACCATACTGTGTCAAAGTCACTGCCCGAAATTGTCTGATGGCCGCAGCAGCATCAGATTTCTTTTTAAGGCATTGGATCCAGATATGTGACATTTTGTCATCCAGAAATACAATAAAGTATTTATGTTTATGGTACGATAGTACTGGGAGTTCCTTCAGATCGGAATGTATTAATTCAAAGGGTCTTTCAGCACGTGAATCTGATTCAGGAAAAGATTTTGAGGTCATTTTCCCTTCAGCGCACCCTGGACATATAATTTTGTCTTTAGGAATAATTAAATTCCTTGGGAATTTTATGGTGCTATTAGGCATCTTCCCTAGCACCTCTTTGGATGGGTGTCCAAGTCGCTTATGCCAAGTCGAGTAGTCTGCGACATACATTGTCATGACATTGATTCCCTTGGTGCTCAATATATGAGTCCGAGTCCAATAAATAGTGTCATGTTTCATAAGAGGGACGCAATCCATAATTGGGTTTCCTTGCTTGAAAAATGAAATGTGTGCGGAGGAACCACGCACATCACTTCTGTCTTGTAAGAAGACACCCATTGACAGTAATCGAGCATTACAGTCGGGTATGTAGTAGACGGGGTATAATCGCGTTTCACACATCTCTGACTTCCCATGACATACTACCTGATGTCTAATGAAGACTGCTCCTTTCCCTACTATATGAGTAGTACCCATGGCTGTTTGAACCAGGGTAGAGTCCTTTCTCGGTAAAGGCTCATAAGAAGCAAAATCTTTAATTTCACCAGTGAAGTGTTTTGATGCGCCTGAATCCATGATCCAGTCGGCACCTTTCTTACAATTTCCATTTGCACACATAACACATATATTAAGATGTAAATTGTTCCATGATACATTTAGTAGCAGTAAAATTTCACATGAAAAGTTCACTGTGATCAGTGGAATTTTAATTCTTGTGCTTGTGGCAGGGAAAAGGACTGACCTTTCATCATATGTACCTGTTTCAAGCGGTTCATCGACAAGCATTTCGTCAACAGCTTTCCATACTTCTTCATCAGAAACGGCAAATTCCGATCCAAGGGAGACGCTATCGTATTCTACCTCTACGATCCTTGGTTCTGGTTCAATCCTCCTCCTCTTACCTTCTCACACTGTTAGGTGCTCTTCCAGCGGTCGCAGATTTTTCGTGCTGCATGGGAGATTCATTTGCTCGAGGGTGTCTCGAGCCTGCTGATATTCGGTATAGACCGAATGAGAGGTAGAGGCTGCACCCGTGTATGCCTGTGCAGGCGGTCGGCGGTGAGGATCCCTTGTGGGAGTATGTTCACGCTTCTCGATGTGCTGGATGAGCGGCATCGGTGGTATGATGGTGCCATTACCATTTATAGTAGTAAGGGCTTGTGAGGCGAGGTGGGAATGTTTCTCTTTAGGTTTTTCCTCTTTAGTCTTTTTGTCCCCACGTCGTCCACGCTTTCGGGATGATTCTCCATTGTTGCCTTGAGTTTGCCATTTGGGGTTTCCCCCTTTGCGCTTGACAGCAGAAAGTTTGGTGGCCTGAGGTGGGCCAATGGGCTTTCCAACTGCTGTGCGCCATGAGGCTTCAGCGACAATGGAGTCCTTGACATGTTTAAATGTCAAGGCTCTAGTAGCGGTCGTGTTAAGGACCGTGGCAGATAGAGAATCGTACTCACGTGGCATCGCAGCAAGTAGAATCATTGCCTGTACTAATTCGGGGATGGCGACATTGGCAGCTGTAAGGCGCTCAAATTTATCAGCCATTTTGGCAATCTCTGGCGCAGGATTTGCAGCCGGAATTTTGATTGCAATTGCAGACCTAAAGTCTGCAAAGACTTGGGAGGGGCCATCGACACCATAGTCGGTGCGGATGAGATCCCATACCTCCTCAGCAGTGTCCTTGGTGTTGGCACGCTGCCGAATAGAGGGGGCCAGGCGGAGCACTAGGCTACCAATTGCCTGGTCATTCTTATTGTTCCAGGTCTGGAGCTTGGCATTAGCTTCCGCTACTAGTGCAGTGTTTGTCGCCGTCAAAGGAGGCGCCAGGGGTGGTTTTAGTTCCATCCCGCTAGTTATTTGCCAGAGGCCCTGAGACCTGAGCCACACCTTCATTGAGTCGGCCCATTGAATGTAGTTAGAGCCGTCGAAAGTTTGTACGAGTTTTTCGAGAGTTGAAGACATGATGTTATAGTGGCAGCTGGTAAAAGTGCTCAATCAGTCCTCTTTATTCAAGAAAACACGTTCCATAATCTCAGGCAAAAACACTCCTTCAGAGTGGTTAACCCTAGTCAACCTGGGTTTTTTAAATGCAGCTCGCAGAGAGCGCAATGCAGCTCATGAAGAGCGCAAGGTTATAATTTGGAGACAATGAAGTCAACGTTGTTCGCAGCCAGTTAAGGCGCGTTCGCGACATGCCCAGCAGGGCCCATAACCTGTTGGAGCAGACTACATACGCTGCACAGAGGAAGAGACGACACATTCCTTATAACCTACCTGGGGTTTAGTTAGTCTTGGAGCTAGGGTTTAGCAGAGGTAAGAATACTGTATATCTACTACAGTACAGGTTCTCCTTATATACATAATAGTAAGGATGTCACATGACTCGGGAATGTGTTTACCACATGTATGCGCAGTAAGCGCAGTAACATGTGTGTGTTGCATGCATGGCCTCATGTATGCAGCATGTATGAGGATTTTAATTTCAACAGTTTTCAGATCAATGTGTTTACATCAGGGTAACCGATCATGATCTTCTAATTGCATCTGTTCACATTGATGATATGACTACTTTTGGATCAGATACCAAAGCCATTGTGAGAATGAAAGTGGAGTTGAAGGAGTACTTCACAATCACAGATTTGGGAGAGGCAACACAGATTGTGGGATTGGAATTGGAGAGGGATGTAGAGGCAGCCACCCTCAAGATCAAGCAGTCCCAACACATCAAAAGGATTCTGCAAAAATTCAGGATGGCAGATTCGCACCCTGTCAGGACCCCATTAGACCCAAACATCAAACTGGTAAAAACCCTGGACAATGAGCATTACAACATCTCTGACTACCAAAGTGCTATTGGATCACTTACTGTATGTACACATCAGTCAGCATGCGACCAGATATCTTGTTTGCAGTGCAGACACTCAGTCAATTTTTGAGCAATCCTGGCCCCACTCACTGGACTGCCATTGATGATACTCAATCCAGAAACCCAAACAAAACCTACTAAATGGCTTCAGATGGTATAACATGAGTCAGAGGAAGGGTACGAGTTGGTACTAAATATCACTGCTAAGACCAAAACGTTGTGTTTAGTGATGCGAAATAATAAGGGATGGTGTGAATAGTCTGTAAGAGCATACAAAGTTGTTCGAATGAGTTCGAAATAGGTTCGAAGACATGCGAAATAGTCTGAATAAGTTGGAAGATGTGCGAAGTAGTTCGAATAAGTTTGAGGTATATCGAGGAATGGGTTTAGCAAATGTGCTGTGTTTTTCGAATGGTGATAAGTGATGGGCGATAAAACGAGGAGCAAATACGATAGTTTTGAAGAAGTTCGCGATATTTCGCAGAACTTTGAGATATGATACGAGCTAAGACTCAAGAGAATGGCTCTTAAATCTGACAATAGTGAGAGAGTAACTTCTGCTCTGTTCCCTGTTGGTATTCTTGTTTTGTAACTAACACAACTCTATGTACAAAATGAAGAGATAGTACTAAAAAGGAAATAAGAACATGTGTAAAACATGAGGCAATATATCAAACAATGAGGACTTGTAGATCATGAAACAAATGAAAAATGATAAAATGATGAAACATATAGTGTTCCCATATAGTAAAAGTGCTTATCTTGTGCTTTAATATATCAATGAAACATAAAACTGCACTTATCACATTCTAAGTCTTTTGTAATCTCTCCTCATGTCCGGTAGTGCTCGATATGTGACTAAATGGTTTGTTCCAGATGTGCAGCATGTATCGAAAGTGTTTCAAGACATCTATACAGTGGCCAATGTTGTTTGAAATGCTGCAAAGTCATTCAAAGTGCTGCAAAATGTCACGAAATGGTTCAAAATAGTTCAAAGTCATCCAAAATAGTGTGAAATAGTGCAAAATAGTTCAAAAAGGATTTCATAGAACTCGTAGCAGTTCGGAACGTGTGTCGTAAAGTGTCGATACGAGTGGGAATCTTTTCCAGACCTTAGCACGTGCAGTGGATCTATCATCGTCAAGCATGTTTTTCAGTATCTTAATGGATTAAGGGACTTGGGGAGTATCTACATGAAAGGGGGAAAAGTTGAACCCCTTGCTTACTTGGATGCAGATTGGGGTGCAAACATTAATGATTGAAAATCTATTTCTGGATACATCTCCAGATGGCCAGTGCACCAATCTCTTGGCAATCTAAAAAGCAACCCATGGTGGCATTATCATCTATGGAAGCTGAGTACATGGCAGAGAGCCTAGCAATGCACCAAGTCATATGGCTGCAATTCCTTACTTCTGAACTCAGCAGTGTAAGGGCAACCTCAAAGCCTCACTTAATAGTGAGCTAACAGAGGGGAATCCAAAGTTAATATTATACTACATAATAGAGACACTCCAGATGCACCTAACAGAGGGGAATCCAAAGAGAAAACTCTAAGGACCCATCTGTCGATGCCCAGTATATTGTTAGGGTGACACCCACTATCTGTTAGGGCAACACCCACTATCTGCTAACTAGACTGTGTGGGTTCTCTCTACAAGAAGGGGGCAAGACATGCGCACATGATGGGGGTTTTGATGGTTTTGATGTGAGGGGTTATTAATAGATGAGTTGGCTGAAAAAGGCTTTTCGCACCACTATTGTGGATGGAATACCTAAGAGAACTCAACTACCATTCTCTAGGTGTATATTTAAGGTTTATATACTATGTTACATGTATTGTACTATGTTGTTACTGATGTGCATGTACATGCATGTACATATTGGTGCATGTGAATATAGAATTTTCATGCTAACAAATGTAGCATTCTTGGGCATTTGGTAGCATAATTTGACATAATGAAATAAAATAAAATAAAATATTATCAGGTAATGGGACTGTTTCCTAACTTTTATGCCTCAAATTCCAGACTAGAAACTATTGTATCCATTCCTCTGTGAAATTTTGGTAAGGCTGGAAATTCATCCCCTTATACACCATTCTAGCAATGTGATGCAGAGCATTTGGATTAAGTTTAAAGAATTGGGCAATTGCATTACACACCTTACAATTCTCTTTGAGTTCCCATGAGTTATTTTTGTTGGTGTAATTCTTCCACTTGATTAAGAACTCCAGTTTATTTCATCGAAGATGTGAGTCTAAAACCTCTTCCACTACATATTCTGGAGCACCTTCTACCATTATTGGAGGTTGTGGAGTAGTTTGTTGACCAGAAATAGTGGGTGGGCAGTAAGGGCATAAGTGGGAAACATTAATTTCAGGATCAATCTTGAATAATTGAGGTAATTTTAGCACTACTGCATTAGGCAAAATTATTTTAGAAATCACATATGGGCCAACTTGCTTCTCCATAGGTTTTTTTGAAGACTTGGAATATTTAGATCCTTGGTACTTAGCCATACCAAGTCACCAACTTTGTACTCTGGAGCAACAGCTCGAGTACGATCTGTGTATCACATCATATCATTATGTCCTTTCATCAATGCTGCCTCTGCTTCCTCCTGTACCCTTTGCATCTTAGATACAAAGTCTTTTATTGACTGTACTTTCTTCAAGGTTCTATTCCCATTCAGGGATGATACCCATAATTAGCAAAGAAGGGTGACATGCAAATAGCTAAATGGAATTTATTATTGTAAGAAAATTTGGCAATTGCCAACCATTCAGGCCAGTTGGTTTGTTGGTAGTTAACAAACATGCATAGGTACTGCTCCAACTCCTGATTCATTCTCTCTGTTTGCCCATCAGTTTGTGGGTGATATGCTGTAGATAACCTGGTTTGAATTCCCAATATGTTGTTTAACTCTCACATAAATGCAGAAGCAAATTGTGGTTTGCGATCAAAGATAACTGTATCAGGTAATCCATGTAACTGCCATATCTGATTTAGATAGAAGTGCACCAAGCCCAATGATGAGGTTCCTGCAGTAGTAACTTTCTTGGTGAAGCAGTGATAGGTGTTAAAGTCAAAGTTCCTAGAATCGATTGAAGCTTGTAAGCGACAATATCAGTTAAGACATTTCAGAGAATCACTGAAGCTCGTAAGCGACAGCTGTGAGGATGACTTATTCAGAGTTCGTTAGGAATGTAGAATTGACCAGGTCAAGCTGGAGCTTGACTGGTTGTTGTATTGTCGCTTAAATACTACGAGTACAAGATGAGTTGTGAGTAGGTCACATATGGAAAGACGGTAAAGACAATAGAGCATTCCATGGTAGTACAATAGGGTGAGAAGGTGGTGACATGTAATTAGGAGCAAGCATGGTCACGCATGGTGAAGACAATAAACAAGCTGAGCAATCATAGGCAGAACAATAAGTAATGGCAGTGTGAGCAAAGACAATAGAGACAATAGGCACATGCCAAAAAGAAAATGATTTGCCCATAATCTTGTAACACTAGCTCCCCCTCGACACTTCAAGTCCCATCCAAAACTAGCCCCTCACTGTCCACATCAAATCGAATGTCATTGCTCGTTCATTGGTTGTCATGGTGAACGTGCTGATTGTCATCATGGTGGGTGCGTTGTGGGCATAGACTCTAGTTGGTAGTTCGATATTGTCTGCCCCTGCAAATTGCACAGAGGTGCCAGTTATGAATGCAGCGACACGAGGTAGGGGTGTGGTGGTCAGGATTCTAAGTGAGATAAGAACATAGAAGATAAGCATAATAAAAATGGCAGCGCCGAATACGGCGCCAAGGATGATGATGAGTGTTAGATTTTTGATCATGATGGTTTGGAACTAGGTGGTGCAGTGACGAGGTGGGTTGTCACATGATGGGTTACTTGGACAGAAGAGTGCCGAGTGTTCAGGATGCCATCATTGGCAGTGGGGACACTGGTATTCTGGGCAATGGGAGGAGAAATGGCCGATCCAGGCGCATGTGAAACAGATGGAGTTCTGCATCCATGGGGGTGTGGGCGAGTAGTTGGGTGTAGGCTGTCTAGGATAGGGCATAGGCATGCATAGTGGTGGGGGTGGCAATGACAGATCCAGGGGTGGTCGAGGAGGTGATGAGGACAGTGCTGTTGGTCATTCTGGCACCGTCTCGAATTCTTCTTCTTCTTCATCATTGGAAGGCTCTATAATGAATATTTGTTGTGGTGTGGGGACTCGTTCTCTGGGTCTGTAGCATAGCACCTGCTCATCTAAGCTCCTCATGAGCGGGAGCAAGTCAAGGTGGTAGGCATCTTCAGTTAGGCACTGGAATACCCATTCAAGGGCAGAAATCGCTCGGTACATCTCGAAAAGATTGCATACGGTTCTGTGGAGAAGTGCCCAGTCTTGGGTCATGGAGGGCAACCTCTTTTCATTCCAGATGTCATCAGTGTCACGGACAAAGCTGAGGATTAGTTCGAAGGTTCTTATGGGGTTGGGGTCAGGCATGACATTCATAAAGAAGTGTAGAGGGCGGCTCATGATGGCAGTAGGTTATGGGTAGACTTGTATTCATCCAAGATTTCTAAAGCATTTTTTAAGTGTGCTTCTGGCTCCCAAGTATTTTCCGCTGTGCCATAGCCTTTCCATTTTACTAGGAATCAGGTTCTTTGGCCCATCTTTTTGTGGGCTAAAATTGTCTCAACCTCATGTTCCAGTTCTCTCTTGATCAGCTCGGGGGGTGGAGGAAGAAGATTGGGTCTGTGTGTTTTGTTCTCCTTGAAATGCGAAAGGAGAGAGGCATGGAAAACGGGGTGAATTCTCCATTGTGAAGAAAGTTTCAACTCGTAGGCATGGGAGGAGACTACTAGGGTGATCAGGAATGGCCCCTCACATTTTGGGGTGCGTTTTCTGGTTGGGTATCTGAGTTTCAAGTTTCTAGAGTCGAGCCAAACCTTTTCTTCCACCATGAATGGGTAGCCTCACCCATTTTGTCCAATCATAACTTGTTGGGACAGTTTGTGCACCGCCAGGGCCTCTCGCCATATGTTTCCTAATTCAGCTATCCTCTGTTCAGTAGCCAGTATGTTCATTTTTTCGTACGTCATGGGGATGGCCTTGGGGTGGGTTCCCATCATTATGTAAAATGGAGTATTCTTGATCGCTGAGTGGTGCTTCTGATTATGTGTAAACTCGGCAGTGGTGAGGTGTCCTTTCCATTGTGATGGTTTGTTTGCGCAGAAGATCCAGAGGTAGATCTCCAGTTCTTGATTGACTCGCTCCATTTCCCCATCAGTCTGTGGGTGATAGGCTGTACTCATGGCCAGTTTTATTCCCAGGAGTCTTCCCAATTCTTGGAACACATTGGAGGCGAATCGTGGATCGCGATCCGATATGATTTTATTGGGGAGGCCAAATCTTTTAAACACATTATGCAGATAAAGGTCCACTGCCCCCAGTGCATCGACGGTTTTGTTGCAAGGAATGAAAATCACCCCCTTAGTAAGCCCATGGTCTACCACGACCATGATGGTGTCAGATCCATCGCTGATCAGTAAGTCGGTGATGAAATCCATGGTTACTAGCACGAATGGTCGTGTCGCTTCTGATTTGATTGGCGAGAGTGGCGGTGTCATGGGGTGTGTGTTTACCTTCATTTGCTGACATGTGGCACATCCGTCGATGTAGTTCTGGATAAAGATGGTCATCCCGGGCCACCAGTAGTTTCTTCGCACCAGTTCCAGCATCTGGAATTGGCCAGGGTGCCCCGTAAGTAAGTTATTGTGGTACTTTTCCATGATCTTTCTCCATAGTTCCTTGTCATCCAGGACATAGCATCGGTCTTTGAAAAAGACTGTCCCATCATTCTCCATTCTCCAATCTTCTACTGCTGACTTGATCGGTGGCATTCCTCCTTCTTTGATGGCCCTTACTATTTCTTTTAGTAGGTCATCATGCATCATGCTTTCTGCTAGCAGGTCCTTTAATTCCATATTAATTGTTTGTGCGAAGATCTCATCTTTCAACAGCGTGACATCATTGTTGTTATTGTCGATTTCTGGTGTGTGATCTCCCCATCGTGACAGTGCATCAGATTGTATCATCATCTTCCCCGGCATGTGTACCAGTTGAAGATTGAACTGCGACAGGAAAAGGCTCCATCTCGCTTGTTGTCAGTTCAATTTACATGCCGTTCTGAAGTACATGAGGTTTTTGTGATCTGATAAAATGGTAGTGGGGTGCTCAGATCCTTGGAGGTAGTGCCTCCAGGTTTCTAGGGCCCATATTATCCCCAGTAGTTCTCGATCATAGATCTCGTAGTTTTGTTTGGTCACTGTCAAGGAGTGGGAGATGTAGCCACAGGGGTGCCAGTCCCCATTTGTGTCAGTCTGCTTCAGCACAGCCCCTGTTGCGTATTTTGAGGCATCGCTTTCTACTACAAATGGCTTCTCGGCATTTGGCATCAGCAGAACCGGTGCCTCAGAAAATTTTCGTTTTAGTGTTTCAAATGCCTCTTGGCATTCGCTTGTCCAGTTGAAGGCCTGGTTCTTCTTTGTTAGGTCATTCAGTGGCTTCATGATCACGGCGAAGTTGCCGATGAATCTTTGATAGAAGTTTCCAAAGCCCAGGAATGACCTGACCCCTTTGACATTGGTTGGGGGTGGCCAGTCTCTAATTCCACTGAGTTTGGTCGGGTCCATGGTTAGGTGGTCCAGTCACAGGATCAGCCCAAGAAATTCGACCTCCTGCACATTGAATCTAGATTTTTCAGGTTTTAGGTAGAGGTCGTTTTCCTTCAACCTTGCTAGAACCCTCTTCGTTCTTTCCTCGTGTTCTTTTTTGTCTTTTGAGAAGATTAGGATGTCATCCATATAGATCACCAGCCACCCCTCATTCAGCATGTCATGAAAGGTGTCATTCATCATTGCTTGGAAGGTTGCCAGGGAGTTGCAGAGACTGAAGAACATGACTTTGGCTTGAACAGCCCTTTATTGGTCTTAAATGCTGCCTTCCATTCATCCCCCTTCTTGATTCTGACATTGTGGTATCCCCATATGATGTCTAGCTTTGTGAACCATCTTGCCCCTTTTAGTTTATCAAGCAGATCACTGATTAAAGGAAGGGGATAGGAGTTTTTGATGGTTCCTTCATTTAGATACTGATAGTCTTGGCAGGGCCAGAGCACGTTGGAGTCCTTCTTTACAACAAAGAAGAATGGGGATGCCATAGGTGATTTAGACAGGATGATGTATCCTTTCCTCAGGTTCTCATCGATGAACTCATCTAGCTTCTTTTGCTCTGCCGGGGTGATGGGATAGACTTTGCAGTCTTTTGGGATAAAGTCCAGTTTTAACTCGATCATGTGATCCCATGGTCTCGACTCAGGGAACCTTTCTGATGCTGCCTTTTCGAATACGCTCTGGTACTCCTTGTATTTGTCTGGGAGTAAATTGTCGAGTGACCACGTCTCCTTGTCACCTTTACTCCTATGAGTGAGCCTTTGTGAGATGGAGGTCTTCACTCAGATATAGGTCCTGTTTGAGTAAGCAATCCTGCCAGTTAGTCAGGATCGAGTGAGACGAGAGATCTGTTGGAGTTTTTGGTAGTTCGGTGGGATGTAGTCATGTTCAACAGTGAGGGGTGACTCTTCTGCCTTGAATATTCCTATCATGGGTTCCCCCCGAACATAGGTGAATAGTGCATCCATTCCATCATGATCTTCCTCTATGTTGAGCGGTGTGTTGATGCCCACAGCATCTAATACAGGGATCTGTAGATCGATCTTGGGATGGGTGTCCATTGCCAGGTGTTATTTGTCATAATCAGGTTCATCTCCAGTGCAAAGTCCTGTTGCGAGATGAACTGTCCCAAGCCTACTCTTCACGTGCTCGGCGGCGGCAAGGTGGGTTTCCCTGAAGGTCTCCCCAGCACTCCTTATAGGTAGCCTCCCGAGAGTCGGGCTCAACATTACTCTCGGTACGAGTGGCCCCTTGTCATCTATAGTGGGACTTTGCTTACCAAATGTAGTGCATGTCCATTCGATCATGGTTCAGATCTTCTTCATGAGGAATTTCTCGGTTTGCCTGTCGGTGAGTGTTCCTTTTTCCAGTTGATGATGGGGTTATGTCTTTGGAGCCATGAGTATCCCAGGATCATCCTTTCCTTTCCTAGCCCCATTATCAGCATTCTGATCCTCTCCTCCTTCCCTCCGATCTCTGTGTCGATGTGAATGTAATGTGAGATTGTTCCATTCTTGTTAAGGATCCCATCGACATTTTTGGTGAGGATCTTCCTGACGAGCGGAATCTTTTTTAGTCCGAGTTTCTTGACAACTCGGTGGTTGATAAATGTTTTGCCCACTCCCGAGTCGATTAGGGTGGGGACTTTAACTTTTTTGTTTCCTAGCAGATAGTGAACTGGAATGTGCATGGATTGGTGGCTCACATTCGCTACTAGTACAGAGGAGACGATAACTTTGGTGGGCTCTGCTGCCGATGCAGGCTGCCGCTTTAAAAACCCTCTACTGCCATGAGGTCTAGCACCTCTTCTTTTTCCTTTTCCTCCAGCTCATTGATGAGTGCACGGATTTTCATATAGTAATCATGGGGTGTTTTCTTCGTCTCGATCTTCTTCTCTTCTTTCACAGGTGGTTCCTTCCCTCCCTTGTGGTCGTTCGCCCTGTGCCCTGCTTTGTGGCAGATGAAACACTTTCCTTTTTTGATATGTTTGAGCCTCTCTGCATAAGAGAGGTGTGTCATGTCTATTTCCATGGTGTTAGGATCTTTTGAGGAGCTTCCTGCTCCTCCTCCTTTTGCCTTACTGTATGTCCTTTCTTTAATCACTTTGGCCCTTCTCAGGTGCCCTTCCGCCCTTGCCACGTGGGTGTACCACCCTTCGATTATGTCTGGCGGGTTCTCCATGCCGAAGACTTTGTTGAGTACTCGATTGTTGAGCCCATCGACAAAATATTCTATAAGGATGACATCTTCTTTAATTTTTGTGTGGTAAGCGAGGGTCTTAAACTGTGCGATGTACTCATATACCCCCTTTGCTCCTTGCGAGAGTGCTCTGAGTTGTGTCCATGCATTTCCCACATCATTGATTGGCGAGAACGCTGCATGTACCTTGGCAATAAACTCCTGGAAGGTATCCCAGGGTTTTGATTTGATATACCTTTCCTCCAGATAAGCTTGCTTCCACAGCCCTGCTGTTCCTCCATTCATATAGGAGAGCATGAACAAGATTTTATGATGATCATCTGGGAATGTGGCTGAGTTGGCATTGACGTATGCTCTGCATTCAAGAAGGAACAGCATGGTCTTCGCTCTGTCTCCAGAGTAGTCAGTTGGTGCCCTCATCTTGATCTCAGCGGGTCGAGGGGGGGCAATCGGTGCAGTAGGAACAGTGGGGATGGTTGGTGCTGCCATGGTTCATAGGGTAGAAAGGGGTTAGATGTTTCTCGTAAAATTCTTCGTTGTGTAATGGGTGCTGCCTGGACTAGAGTTAGTCGGCAGAGTAAGAATGAGCTTGACCTTTTGTTGAAGTCAAAGTTCCTAGAATCGATCAAAGCTCGTAAGCGATGATATCAGTTAAGATGTTTCAGAGAATCGCTGAAGCTCGTAAGCGACAGCTGTGAGGATGACTTATTCAGAGTTTGTTAGCAATGTAGAATTGACCAGGTCAAGCTGGAGCTTGACTGGTCATTGTAGGCAGAACAATAAGTAATGGCAGTGTGAGCGAAGACAATAGAGACAATAGGCATGTGCCAAAAAGAAAATGATTTCCCCATAATCTTGTAACAATAGGTCCATTGCATGCTCTAAGGTCTGGAGAAGGTTTCCAATTGTATTGACACATTACGACAGATGCTTTGAACCGCTACGAGCCCTATGAACTTGATTTCAAACTAATTTTGAACTTTTTGAACAACTTCACATAATTTAAAATAACTTCGAATGAATTGGCGACATTTTAAATGCTTTCAAATGACTTTGCACTACTTCAAATGATGTTGGCTGCCATATAGTTGTTTCAAAACCCTTTCAACTTACATAGCACATCTAGAATGAGCTATTTCATTGCATATCGAGCACTACCAGACACGAGGAGAGACAACAAAAGATTTAGAATGTGATAATGGCAGTTTTGGACTTCAATGATATATTGAAGCAATAGGACAAGTACTTTTACTATACTGGGACAATATACATTTTATTTATTATTATTTCTCATTTGTTTTATGTTTTACAATACCTTTATTTGCTGTGCATACTGCCTCATGTTTTACACATGTTATTGTTTTCTTTTTAGTACTATCTCTTCAAATTGTATATAGACTTGTATTAGTTACTTGGAACAAGACAGACAAGGGAACAGAGAAAAAGTTACCCTCTCCCTTATCATTTGATTTAAGAGCCATTCTCTTGAGTCCAAGTCTCACCTCATATCTCTAAGTTCTGTGAAATACATATCATGAACTTCTTTGAACTTTTGTATTAGCCTATCGACTCATCACCTATCGCCCATTGTCTTTCAAAAAATACTTCTCATTCACCATATTCGCTCCTCAATATACCTCGACACCAGTCCAACTCTTTCAAAACTTCTTGAACCTCTTCGAACATCTTTGAACTTCCTCAAAACTACTTTGAACTTCTTTGAACCCCTTTGGACATCTTTCGAACCTCCTTCGAACCTTTTCATACACTCCTAAAGACTATTCACAACACACCTTGTCATTTCACTACAACTTTTGGATATCAGCGGTGATATTTAGTACCAACTCGCACCCTTCCTCGAGCCTGTGTTATACTTCTTGGATCTTTTAACAGGTTTTTGTTAGGTTTCCAGGTCGAGCATTATCATTTTGGAGCCCATCATGAGGGGTTTCTAAATCATCTCATCGTTGAACCTCCACTCCTTTCTACTGCTCATTTTATCTTATTTAAGAAGGCTCAATGATTTTGGTTTCACATTGAACTCATTTTGCCTCCAACCCTCCTGAACAACCAGGAGTTCTTGATACAGTATCTTGCCCCTCAATAATATCACTTTCACACTCTTTTGTGCTTCGCATTTATAATCTGGCTACCATCTTCAACTTCAAAATCTGATATTGCTCAAATTTCAACCTTGTGACCTCTAAAATCCACTTTGAACATGTCGATGTCCTTTATGCCAGCTCCTGGCCATTCCACATGTCCAAAATTTGATTTGAAATAACCTAGAGAGCTCGAAAAATACTTCGAAGAGCTTGAATTTCTGTTTGTGACTTGCAGTATTACTGATCACGATCTCAAGAAGAAGCATGCTTGCAGATACATCGGCATTGATTCTTATGAACTCTGGGAATTGCTTCCAGAGTACCAGCCTGGCACCTCATTTAACGAATTTCACATCACAGTATACAAGTTCTATCCTGAATCAGAAGATGAATGAAAATACAGCATTTTGGACATGGATACACTTGTTGGTGAACAACTTCGCACCGGTATTTTTGATGCAAATGATTTAGGAGCTTATTACAGGTCATTCCACAATGTTACAAACTTCCTTTGCTCAACACACAGACTTTCAGAAGCTGAACAAATTTGAGCTTTTGTTCAAGGCTTTCAAACAGACTTATGGAATCGAATTGCAGATCGTCTCAAAGTGAAGTTTCCTGATCATTATCCTGATGAGCCATTCACACTGAACAACATCCACAACACTGTGAAATTTGTTATAGCATTTTCGAACTTGTACTCTATTCCCCAGCAATTGATTTTGACCTTGGATTTATTGGAGTCTAACACATTGATCGACTCCAAAAATGTTTTGCACATTCTCAAACATTTTACATCAAACTTCACATCAGTTTTCACAGCATTGAATTCAACCAGATCAGCACCCAAAATTTCTGCTCCGACCTTGTTCCTCACCAATATTGCACCTTCGACTACATTGAACCAAGTGTCTGATGGTACACCTCACAGATCAAACAATTCAGATGACTTAGAAGCACTTGAACAAAAACTAGTCCCCAAAAAAGAGCTTGCACTTGAATGAGAAATTTCTGCACTTCAAAATAATAATGTTTCACCTCCTGATCTTCATTGCATAGTTCCAGCTTCATCACACACATCCATGCCAGTCTTGTCATCTTTGCCTTTAGTAGTTCCAGCTTAGTCCACTCTAATAGTCGCACCTTCATCACCTTCGAACTCGAACTCACCTCTGATATCCTCATTGCATTCATCCCCACCATTGCCTACTTTGACCTCGACTTTCAGTTTGCCACTCCCCATAATTTTGTCTTCAGTCTTGTCATCTGTGCCATCTTCTGATTCATTATCTCTTTTGATATCGCCTTAATCCTCATCCCCAGATTTATGTTTACCCTACTCCTCTAACATCTCCTCTAACACCTGGATCTCCCTATCCAATACCTCCATCTCCACTTTTTTCTGTGCTGATTTTGCAGCAATCAAGCTGTGGCACACAACCCATGCATCCTCACCTCCTTTTACCCCTTCAACAACTTGTGCCTCCCTCACCTTGCCCTTCAACAATTGCCTCTTGTGTTTCGATTTTGACAGAGATGACTGGGAGGGCCCCATGACTGGTTTGACACCCTCTACTGGGCCCACAAGACAAATTCGATGCACTATAGAAGTCAAAAACAAGTTAGCAAGCATTTTGGAACAATTTTAAATAAATTTCATACCTGATTTGGGGCACGAATCTCATTTTGCTTCACCTTTGCAAAGCCCCTCCTCGAAACTCCATTCCAATAACATTCTTGGGCCTCCTGGGTGCACTTTCTACACTTTGCTGCTCTCTCGTTGATGACACAACGCAGCTGGAACTTGAACCCAGCACAATGATCACACTACACAATTTTTAGGACTTCAAAAAACCTTCAAAGTGAAATATAAACTACTCACTGGTCCTTTGAACTTGAGAAGTTTGCTTGTCTCGAACTTCACCTGCTTGGCTGCTTCCAAATTTTCCTTGTCTACTTCATTGTCAACCTCCACCGCTTTCCACTTTCCTATGGTGCAGTTCGCTTAGTCACTGCTACTTTTGTACAAGCAAAATCCCAGTCTGACAAAGCACCAAAATCCTTATTCCTTTAGTAGAAATGCTCCTTTCTATCATAGGAACAAAACTACTAGACCAATTGTCAAAATACTCAAAACTGGGGGAGTTTTTTTTGGGGGCTGACGAATTCCGCCACCATGTCCCAAAATGGTAATTTAAGTATCAAACTGTGTTGCTACTGACTCGGGAATCCTTCTGTGAGATGCATAGCGTCTGGAGCTGAAGTTCTTGACCTGAATTTGAGCCTCTTTTGCCCCAAGTCCACTCCGATATGCCTCCATCCACTGTTTCATTCTGTGCTCCCATTTCCAGATGGTCTCGATTGGAACTGATGTGAATTGACTTTTCTGAGGGCCTTGCTAGCTCGGGCGCGCACTGCTGCTGCTTTATGGTCTTTCCGAGCCATGTTTTTTTTTCAGTTTTATTTCAAATTTGAGTCTCACAGCCCCCGACATCGTCTATAAATTTTTTTTTTTCTGCCGGCCAATTCTGCCGCTGTCCAAAAGTAGCAGTGACTAAGCAAACTGCACCATACCCTGACAACAGGCAGTTCCTTGAGATTTTCCTCATCCTCACCTTCCTCCACCCTCTCAATGGCCTTCAATTCAGCCTCAAAGTCCGCATTCTGTTGTTGAAAATCTTCCTTTGAAATGGTCTTTGCACAAAATTCCACCAGAGCGACACTGCGACCTTCCTGTAAGGCAACCTTTTAAGCCTTGAGGCGCCCCCTTTTTGCTGTCTCCTCCACTTCTCGTTTAACCTTCTCCTCTGCCAAATCTCACCTTGCATCCTCCCTTTCTTCCTGTTTGACCTCTTCTGCTAAATCCATGAATAGCAGCTCTCTGCCCCACGAAAGCCATTTGTGATGAGCCATGGGCTTGAAGATCTTAAAGAAAACCTCATCCACGACCTTTTGCATGGTCGCCATGACTATGCTTTTCCCATTGTCCTTCTTACCTCCTTCCCATGCTATTGTGCCCACCTCTTCATTGACTTATTGTTCTTTCATTTCACCACCAATCGATGTTCTCATATGCTTCACTTTCTATTGTCAACACTTTTATGGAACCTCTGCACAATTGTACTATATAATATCGAACCCAATAAATGAGACAGGTCAGCTTGACCTGATCTCACTTCCAAAGACTCTGGTCTTAAGAAGCCTCAAAAGTCATCCTCAATGGAGAAGCTCAAGAGCCTCTCCCAATCTTAATGCATGAACCAGAAAGAGTCGTAGAGACCATAACATACTATTTGAATTTTGGGTCTATCACATATATTGGGCATTGACGGATGGGTCCATAGAGTTTTCTCTTTTGATTCCCCTCTGTTAGGTGTGCCTGAAGTGTCTGTATTATGTAGTATAATATTAACTTCAGATTCTACTCTGTTAGCTTATTATTAAGTGAGGCTTTGAGGTTTTCCTTACAGCAGTTACATATCTCTCGAGTTACATCAGTTTCCAGTATCAAAGCAATCTGGGCAAGTACAAGTAAGGAGGCTATGACCAAAAATATTGTATATAATGAAGTACTATTGAATGAGATTGTAGATAGTGTAGCATAGCATATTTGTAAGTACTGTGTTATGATTTCAATACCTTATGTAGCATAGCATAGATACCATGAATATAAATGCCACTTGTGTCGCCAAAGGCACATCCGAAGAGCTTGTTTACACTAATTAGTTGGCTTGACGTGATACTGTGCTTAGGATCGTGTCAACTAATTAATAAGGTATTGTGGGAAGACTGAATGCCTAAAGTACTCGCACATGGGCTATCCTGGGAACAACTCCGCTTGTCAAACTCTATCTTTGTGCACACATGCGCAGTGCCTGGGCCCAATTCCCTCAATCTTACTATCGTTGGGTAGGTGTTTGTAAACTTTTGAAAATTCGTCTCGGACTTGTGCTTTCCCGCGGATTTTGGCCTCGGAATTTTTGTGGGAGGTACATATGGCTCTACTGCATCCATGTATATAAAAACATGATATGCAGTGGAAAGCACCTTGCCGGTGTCGCGAGTTGCAAAAGGTGTTTGAAAAAAAATCAGTCACATCAGTCACGTTTCCAGGCCTGCCGATTCAGTTCCCGACGGCATTAACAATAACATCGCACAGCGTTTACGCGCACATCGTCGACTTGCTACTTGCTTGCTACCCTCCCTCGTGTTCGAAGCGTCAAGATGGATGATACAATATGGACAATAGAATAAGAATGATGTAATAACTATGTACTGGTGGTGTAAAGATTAAGTATCAACATTATAATAGGATAATGGAATATGGGCAACATAGTTGATTACACCCAACAACTGAAGACGCGACGCGTCTATCATGCGCAACGCGTATTTCAAACTCCGCTCAGCAGGACTTGTCACGCTCCTTTCAAACTCTCTGTCCAGCACGTTACAATCCATGGTTGGTCACAGAAATTTGCAGAGAGCTTGTCTTCTACATAAGGATCATGTATGTAGAAATTTTTTTTTGTTTGAGCTCTATAGAGACCATCCCGATGCTGTTTCCTCCCAATCAGGGTATTTTCACTTACAGTTCCTGTAGTTTCACCAAAACTCGGCCGATTTCTTTCAAATAAAATTTATAGGCCTACTAATGGATACTATGTGCACATATTCCGAGACTCCTGAGGTCCCGATCCCACGGGAACAAGGTCTAATATTGAGTTTTCAAACGTTTACCCACTTTCAAACCCAGCGCCAGGAATCAACTCCACCATGTCATTGTCTTGTGAACTGTCCGCGCAACCTGGCCTCTCATTCTCTCGAACCCTGGGATCACGATGTTTCAATCGCCAAATTACCGATCCCCTCGCGTGTGTGGGAAATGTGTGCTTGAGATTAGACACAAGATGTGAGTATAGGTGTACTGAGATGTCATATTTAATGTCAAGCCATCGACCTACTCTTCCAAGTCACACAATTCATATTTTCCCTAAATCCTCCCATGTTGTTCTTCGTCGTTCAATGCATCGCTGTATATACCGTTTCTTGGATGTGCTGGCGAATTCTCCCTCGCGTAGTGATCAAAACCGATCTTGATAACGTTCCAGGCCCAGCTTCTGACTCGTTTCTGAAGGGTGAGTGCGACTTCGTCTGCCACTGTCGTTATATGGTTGAATTCGGTCCACAGGAAATTTTTGGAAAGTGTTCTCTGTAAATGCATGGAGCTTTCACAAGAAAATTGGGCATGAGTGTACATGGTGTATTCCATGTTGTAAACGTGCTGGAAGGCTTATCCCTTTCTCCCTCAGACGGCAGGGTCGTCCGAATTGATGCCGTCCTCGGCGTAGGAGATATCTGCTGTATGGCACATGATACACGACTGAAGTCATTATCCTCAGGACAAGATGCTCTACGTTTTTGACCCGAAGGCCTTGCAACATATTGTAGTCAAGGTTAGCAATTTGTTTATGACTCGCCGCAAGGCTCTAACAGCAGCTGTAGGATCAAAATATCTTTCAGGAAACCGATTCGTTTCTCGCGTGAGATATCTCTATATATATCATGCGTTTTGCAAACATTGTGATCCTGGGAGCAGTTCTTCCAGCCTCCTCTTCGGCGAGGGCCTGTTGGCCACAGTAGGTCTGCTTATTCCCATTTTGTTTTTCTAACGTCTCATGTGGAACATGAAGGCGACCAGCATCGCAAGCAGCGGAAAATGCTCAATCCTGTCTTTTCCATCGCACACATGCGTGACATGAGTGAAGGATTTTTTCCCTCCCCAGCGAATTTTTCTCATCGCCATCTTTAGTTAGCATATTTTATGAAGTAACTCACAAGGTTTGTCTTGTCCATATGCCACGGAATATGCTTCACTTACATTCACCAAGATGGGTAACACTCTCGCATCGAAATTAGCATCCGGTCCCCAAGAAGTGATTAATTTATGAGTTCAAATTTTGGCTACTAACACGAAAGCAGATCGACATCATGCATTGGTTAACGCGGACAGCTCTCGAATTGATCAGCCAAAGCGTGCTTGGACATTCCATTGATTCATTGGATGAAGGTTCAGACGTTCACCCTTACAGCACCGCTGCCAAGCAACTGATGTATGTTCGCACCGCGTTCGTGAAATGGAAATCATGCTACATCGTCGTATTATCCAGGCCCCTGCAGTTTAAGATGTTCGTGCTGCGCAACTATCTCCTCCCCACTCTCGTGAAGCTCGGACCTCCTGGATTCCGGAGGTTTATGGTCAATCTCTTGCCCTTTAAAAATGTCCGCCGCCTTCGAGATATAATCAACATCCTTCACGATACATCCGTTGAGATCCTCGAGGCAAAGAGACGTGCGTTATTAGAAGGTGATGAAGCGGTGATCGGGAGGGAAAAAGACATCACAAGTATTCTCAGTATGTGTCCGGACACACTTCCGTTGAACCCTGAATCAATTGCCCCACGTTTCATCAGTGAATGCGAATCTGGAAGCGTCAGACCAAGACAAGTTGTCTGAGTCGGAAGTACTGGGACAGGTAGTTTCGCATTCCTGAAATAAGCCTCATCTGCTGACATACTTCGAACTCTGCCCAACAGATGTCGTGGGTATCCTTTAGTAGTGTCTATTCATGAGTTCCTTGCCATGAAATTTACATTTTCCGAACTAGATCTTTAATTTTCGCAGCAATGGACACTACTTCAAATGCACTTTCCCGTACCTTGAGTCTTCTAGCCTCTCATCCGGAAGTCCAGGAGAGACTACGACAGGAGATATTGGACGCTCTGGAGAAGAATGGAGGGCAAGATTTCTCGTATGATGAACTGGTTTCGCTTCCTCTACTAGACGCCGTCTGCCGAGAGACATTACGCCTGTAAGTTGACTGACGGTATCTAACAGGTTTTCGGCTGACTCCGTTAAATATTCCAAAAGCCACCCTCCTATCTCGATGATACTACGAACGTACGTAGGCTATGTAACGGCTTGCCTCTGATCATGATATTGACTTAGCGGGGTCGCAATTTCAGGGCCCGAAAGGAAGCAGTTCTGCCGCTTTTTACTCCGATCACGGGCGTCGACGGGCGCGAGATGCATGAGATTGTCGTGCCGAAGGATACCTCCATCATCATTTCGATCATTAACTGCAATTGTGATCCTTTACTGTGGGGCCCAGACTCATACGAATGGAAGCCCAAACGGTGGTTGTCGCCTCTTCCTGGGACTGTAATGGATGCGCCTGTCCCTGGAATTTATTCGCATTTGTGAGTCTTCCTGTACTGCTATTTATCAAGCAGCTAGTTGACCAATTGAGGTTGGAAGGATGACGTTCTTAGGCGGTGGACGGGCATGCATGTACGTACAATGTAAGAGAGCTCGCCTTATCAATTGTTAATCTATGCTCAATAGCGGGTTCAAATTTTCCCAATTGGAGATGAGTGCGTGGTCATCCTATCCGTATATTACACTGGCGGCACGGATCACTGATGTTGAGCATAACCACAACAGAAGTGGTGTTGTCAGTCCTCATTTCTAAACTCCGTTTTGTTCCGTCGGAGAAGGAGATCGCCTGGGAAATGAGCAATATATCTGTGCCCACTCAGAAGGGACATCCCGGGGAGTCCAAAATGCCAATTAAGATTTTTCCTTTGTAAGACTGGCAAGGAAAGCTATATCGCTAGTGTACACATTGCGCCTGTTGTCTCTTGACCACGATCTCTGTTGTACCATTCGAATGTCATGTAAGTAACATAGTTGTAACATTTGCCTTCTGGTGACCAAACAGGGCGGTACCTGACTAGGCCTGACCTGAGGCCGAATGTGTGTGCATGATCGGGGGCATACCCCATTTGGCATTTCGGGCGCCTCCCGTAATTTAGAAACATGAAACATCCGGCTTGCTTACTTACTAATTTGCATTGGCTTGATATCTTAATACAGCGCACATGTGCTACGAACGTTTTTTCCGCACATATGCTGCTGCTCATCCTTCAATTCATCGTTGCGTACGCCGTTACTTGGGCTGGCTGCCAAATCCTGCGTAATCTCGTGATCAAGACTGATCTTGATGATGTTCCAGGTCCAGCATCACACTCATTTCTGAGGGGTACGACTTATTCTCTGCGACTAACTGTGACTGATTAATGCGGAAAGGAAATTTTTCGAAATTATGGGATGCTGATGGGTGGGACTTCCACAAGCAGATTGGACAGAAATGTACGTTGTTGTATCTTGGTTGAAATTGTACGTGAAGGTTTTTTCCCCGCTCAGACGGCAGGGTAGCCCGTATCAATGCCGCCCTTGGCGTACGGAAAGCTTGCTTTATGGACTATGATTAACGACTGAAGTCAACTTCAGACCAAACAACTTTATGTATCTGACCCAAAGGCCTTACATCACATCATAGTGAAAGTCAGTGACTCTGTGTGCCTATTTGCTTCAATTTTCTTAGCGTATAAGTAGGATCAAAATATCTTTGAACCATCCGACGCAGATCTGGCGTGAGTCGCCATATCTTGTGTTCGTGACGAATATCGTGATCCTATGTACATTCAGCATTCACAGTCTCGTGTTTGGCAAGGGCCTACTGGCTACTCTAGGTCTGTTGCCTGCTATTCCTTCCTTTCGATTTGGGGGCTAATATCTGTATGTACCACAAAGGCGATCATCATCGTAAGCAGCGAAAAATGCTCAACCCCGTCTTCTCTGTCGCACATCTACGTCAGATGGGTCAGAATATTATCATTTCCTCTAGAAATATCTCATGATCCCCATTTGGTGGCAGTTCCTATATTGTATGGGGTAACACACAGGGTCTGTCCGTTTGTATGGTACAGAAGAGTCTGGATTTACCTTCTTTTAGCTGGGAACAACTTTAGGATCAAAATTAGCATCTGGCCCCCAAGAAGTTGTTTTGCAAGGATCCTACTGTTCGTCCACTGACCATGGAAGTAGATGGACATCACGCAGTGGATATCGAGGGTGGCTCTTGAACTGATAGCTCAAAGCGGGCTGGGGTGTTCCCTAGACTCATTAACTGAAGATGCAGTCGTCCATCCTTACACCACCGCTGTCCGGGAGCTGGTGTGCGTACCACTTTCAAGCCCATTGACACCATAGGGTAATGTATTCTGTAGGCCTGTGTTGTTTAAGACAGCCCATCTTCGGAAGTATCTTCTTCCTACCCTTGTCAAGTTTGGCCCTGCCAGCTTCCGGAGGTTTCTAGTTCGTCTCCTGCCGTCAAAGAATATCCGTCAGCTGTGCAATATAATTGACGTTATGCACAATACGTCGGTTGAGATTCTTGAGTCGAAGAGGCGTGCACTAGAGGAAGGCAGTGAAATAATGGAGAAGCAAATTGGTGGGGGGAAAGATATCATAAGCATTCTCCGTATGTGCATTTGGATGTCGTATCTGATTAATACGCCCGTTGACTATTTCGGTCAGTCAAAGCAAACCTGGAAGCATCAGAGAAAGACAAGATGCCTGATCCGGAAGTATTGGCACAGGTAGTTTCATATCCGCGGAGTATGTTTCTGCTCACACACGCTCGACCATTTCGTTACAGATGACGTGTGTATTCTTTTACTGTTTGCCGGAAGTCGCATGTAATATTCACCCATTAGGACCTTAATTTTCGGCGCAATGGATACTACTTCGAATGTGCTTTTGCGCATCCTGAGTCTCCTGGCCACTCATCCTGAAGTACAGGATAAACTGCGGCAGGAGATAATGAATGCCCTTGACAAAAATGAAGGCCAAGATCTCTCGTATGATCAATTGGTCTCGCTTCCTCTCCTAGACGCCGTATGTCGTGAGACATTACGCCTGTACGTTCACTTACTGTTTGCTTGGTGTGTCTTTCATGAGTTCTGTTCCCCAGTCATCCCCCCTTGTCTCAACTGCTCCGAACGTGTGTCTACAGTTCCACAGTCCTGGCACTGGTATTGACTCTGGTCTACATTTTTTAGGGCCCGAAAAGAAACAGTCCTGCCCCTGCTGACTCCTATCACAAAAGTCGATGGGCACTACATACATCAAATAATTGTTCCTAAGGACACCGATGTCACTATATCGATCATCAATTGTAACCGTGATCCCGAGCTATGGGGGCCGGATTCGTACGAATGGAAACCCGACCGGTGGATGTCGCCTCTTCCCGACACTTTCCTAGAAGCTCCCGTCCCCGGGATTTTTTCGAATCTGTGAGCATTTTCTATGCACCTTTGTTTATCAATCAGCCAGTTCAGATCGAACTTTGAAGGCTGACATTCTTGGGTGGTGGACGGGCATGCATGTGAGCGTGTTTAAGCATATGATCTCCCAGCCTGTCTAATTATGATGGATAGTGGTTTCAAATTTGCCGAGCTAGAGATGAGTGCGTGTCACTGTATTTATTACATTGTCATAGATTACTGATGAACACAATGATTTACAGAGGTAGTGTTATCAGTCCTTTTGTCCAAATTTCGTTTCGCTCCGTCGGAGAAAGAGATTGTTTGGGAGATGACCCACATATCTACCCCCATTGAAAAAGGATACCCTGGGAAACCGAAATTGCCAATGAAGATCAGTACTCTGTAAGGAGTTTGGATGCCAGGAACATTTGAAATTATAATGCCATGCGCACTGGCACCACTGTTGCTTAAAGTTGAAGTTATCATCTGTTATGTTTATTCCCAGAATCAGCTTTAGTTGCTTGCACCCACCACCCAAACAATGTCATGAAGGCATAAAAGGCATAGAATGAAGTCAACAGTGTTGAATCCGATCCACACTTCTGGTCCACTGGAAACCTACCCCGTAATCGGGGGAGGTAACACTGGGGAGATAGAAGGGAAAAAGGAACAAGATAGAGACTCACTACTAATCACGCAATAGACAAGGCAACGACGTGTTATTAGAAGCGAGTAGGGGTAAAATACGAGAGTCCAGGGGTACGTAGTCTGGGAAAAGAAAGGAAGAATGGGGAATCCAACTACAAGGCCATCTAGTAAGAAAGTGAACTGTATGCAAACAAGCATCAACAGTGTTATGTAAGCCAGGCTTTACACCCACCTACATATATTGGCATGTAACCTGCATGCTGCCTATATGGGTGTGTGACCTGGCTCATGCCACCTATATTTGTATGGGCAACCTCAAAGCCTCACTTAATAGTAAGCTAACAGAGGGGAATTCAAAGTTAATACATATTATACTACATAGTACAGATGCCTCAGGCACAACAGAGTGGAATCCAAAGAAAAACTTTAAGGACCCTTCTGCCAGTCCCCAGTATATGTGAAAGACCCAAAAAAATCAAATAGTAGTCTAAAAATAGAAAGAGGCAGAAATAGGCTGATAGTTATGGAGTGACATCATATCAGTGGATAGGCATCTGAAAGGGGCTCTGCCTCTAAACATAAAACTGTCAATATGTACAAATGTGTGGAAAATGGGAAAATACATTATACATGTAAAATAGAGATAAAATCATATGTAGAAACTCATAGAAAATGCAGAATAGAACAAAATAAAACTCTCTTCTGCTCATTTGTCTATATTCTCTCCATCTGTGATGAACACCCACTAAGCAGTACTCAGGGCACCAGTTGGTGCAATAATAAGTGGCTCTTAGGCCATGGATAGTGTACATTTGGTGCATGTTTGTCAACTGTCTGTTCATCATCTGTTCCTCTCCTTTTCATTGTCTATTCAGCATCATTGTTCTTTTCCCTCTACTCTGTTTTCTGGCATAGTTGGTATATCCCCGAAGGTGTCATGGAATCGGTTGGTGGCTGCAATGAAATGGAATAGGGCATGGAGTGTCTTTGGCATTGTGAGTAGTTTTGTGATTGTTGAGAGCGATTGGTAATGCAATAGTAGTGAGCTAGAGACAAAGACCCCAAAGTAGCTGAGTGTACTGAGGAGTTGCTAGTTAAGCACCAATGTCAAAGAGTGTAATTGACTGAGGGATAACTACTACACAGTCAGCTACTTATATAACAAAGTATTACTAAGATTACTACTTGCTAATGACTAATGCCAAGAGTATTGGTAATGTGCTTGGTAAGAGATCAGTAAGCGAAGTAAGCAATATTAGTCATACTAGAATTGGTGAGTAATCATATACTAAGAAAGCATCAGTCAGCAGATTAGTAATCCTACTTGTAACACAGCCCCGTAATCTAGGACTTATGCGGAAGTGGTATGGCGTCTATGCCGGCGCTTGTCTCTTGCAGACTGTGCAGCTCGACGTCGAAGCTCAGTGGAATCGGCAGAGAGTGCAGCGAAATTCATAGGAGTTTGGACGGCGTGAGCAGGTGTTGGGTAAGCAAAATGATGAAATGAGGGGGGTGATGCAGGTAAGTTGGACATAGCTGTATGTGCTCGTGCCTCTTTAGCCATCCTACTGTTCCTCGCTACTCGTTTCCTCATAGAACTCGGATCTTTGGTGCGGCACTCAGTGTGGGAATGACCGCGTGCATGGCATAACGAGCACCTAGCTGGACGCTTGGGTGCTTTAGAAGTGCTGCTGGTGGATGCCGTGGTTCCAGGTTGTGCTGTGACACTGCTAGGAGGCGGCTGTGCAGTTGGAGAACGAAGCTCTTCAACATACTCGTTGAGTGTGTCGATCTGGACTGCGATGACCATAAAGGATTTCTCCAATGTGGTGAGGAGAACGACGAAGACTGCTGATAACCATTCAGTGAAGGCGTCAAGTGAAGGACTGACACGTGGCCGTTCGGAGTAGGAGATCTTGACGTCGTCAAAAGCGTCAGCGAGTTGATGTTCCATCGAAGAGGTAGACATGGTCGGCTGACGGGTGGAGTCAATTATGTTGAGAGCGATTGGTAATGCAATAGTAGTGAGCTAGAGACAAAGACCCCAAAGTAGCTGAGTGTACTGAGGAGTTGCTAGTTAAGCACCAATGTCAAAGAGTGTAATTGACTGAGGGATAACTACTACACAGTCAGCTACTTATATAACAAAGTATTACTAAGATTACTACTTGCTAATGACTAATGCCAAGAGTATTGGTAATGTGCTTGGTAAGAGATCAGTAAGCGAAGTAAGCAATATTAGTCATACTAGAATTGGTGAGTAATCATATACTAAGAAAGCATCAGTCAGCAGATTAGTAATCCTACTTGTAACAGTGATGTCAATGGCTGTGCCTTCCATGCTGTTTCATAGTACTTGTCTGGTGGCATGGTGTGCTGTGCAGTGTAGGATGAGGTGTTCTACCATTCCCTCATTCTGGTGACATGCTGGGCATGTTGGTGAGTCAGCTCTCCCAATGTGATGTAGGTGTTTAGCTAGTGGTGCATGCCCTGTATCTACATAGCTGCATTAGGATACTGGCATGTTTTCTTGGTATGTCCATGATTAGTTTGAGGTACTTGATCAATACCGCTATTGGGTCCATCTTCTCTAGGAGCACATGTCATGGGGAGGCTTCCCATAACTTCTGTGCATGCACCTTGAGTTTTTTGCTGTAGTCCCACTTTAATGCTGATTTGCTGTGTGGGAGTGTCTTTTTTAGCGGCTTTGAGGTGCATTTCAGTTGCTGCTGCCCTCATTTATCACCCTCTTTGCCTCTTCATCTGCTCTTTCATTCCCTTCGATTTCCTTGTGTCCCGGTGAACATCTGATCATGATTTTTATCTCTGGGTGTTGGTTCCTTACTCCCTCTAAGCTCTTGTGTAACATGTAAAAAATGGAGTTCCCTGGTTTTGGTTTGGTCAGCTGTATAGCTTTTATTGTGGCCTGACTATCAATGCAAAATATGGTTGACCATATGCCCCATTCACTGCTTATCAGCTTGGCCTCCAGGACCATGGCTATTCCCTCTCCTTTATATACTGTGTGCTGTGATTATGCTCCCAATTTGTATCGTATCTGTAATTTCAGTCTTCCTTGCCAGTATAGTACTGCAGCTGCATCTATTTTGCCTTCTATACCTGATCCATCTGTGAATACCTTTATGTCTGAGTTGTCTTTGTGCACTTCCTTGATTGCATCATCTTTATCTTTTGCGATCTGGATGTTGATGTGCAGTTCCCACTTAGTACTTTGTCTTGCCACTTTTATTGTTTTGATATTTTGTGGTTGTATCCTGAATGTGTGCATGAAGTTGTGGAGTGGTGTGGGGTGGTGCTTTACTAATTGTTTGGCAGCATTACTAATAGGCTTGTTCAGTGGGTGACTTTCGGGGAGTGTTGCTAGTTGTAGTGCTGCACTGTGTCAGTGCTTGTTGACTAAGGCATGAAATGGTATTAGGCCTGCCATGATATCCAGAATGTGAGTAACTGTGGTTCTCATCACACCTGTGATCATGATTGCCACTTGTCTTTGTATGAATGCAAGCTTGTTCACTATTGCTTGCTTGGGCCTGTCTTTGCCTGCCCTTTTACCTACTTTTTTCTGTGGTGTGAGGAAGATGTCCATGGCATATAATATGCATGGGACAGCGATGGTCAGGTATAGTTTGTGTACATACCTTGCTATGGTGCCATGTGACACCCATGTCATTCTGGCAAATTGGATTATCCAACTCTGCCCCTTTGCCAGGGCTGTGGCCTCTTGCACTTTCCAGTTGAGTTTATTGTCAACAATTATTCCTAGGAATTTTGCCATGTCTGTTGATGGGATGTGGTGGTTGCTGAGTATGAGTGCTCTTCGTGGTAGCAGTATTCTTTTCTTGGGGTTGAGGGTATGTGGTATCATTTTTCTTGATATGTCAAGCAGTTGGAATTTTTCAATAGCGAATTTGCAGTCATGCATTTTATCCCATGCAAAGACTCTATTGGTTCTATTCATAATGCATCAGATTTTGTGGTGTGCCTCATGGAAGTCCTTTCCTATTACAAGTATTAGTACAACATCCACATATAGGAGAATGCATTCACCATCTCTGATTATCGCTATCCTTAGTATGTCCACATTGTATAGTAGATAGCAGATTCCTGATATGGGATTGCCCTTATCTAGGCCATTAATCATGAGGAAGTATTCAGTGTGGTAGTCATCAAAGAATATGGAGGTACTTCAGTTTTTGAGACATCTTTTCAGCCATTCCATGTATTTCTTTAGAATGCCCCTTTTCCTCATGTTGTGGATTAGCCTGTTAATATCTATGCTGGGGAAAGTGCCTTTAACATCTGGGAATAAAGCTAATATGACTTGCCCTTTTCTCCATGTGTCTTTGACCATCTTCATGAGCATGTGTAGCAAGTCAGTAGTTGTGTGTCCTGGTATTGCACTGAAGTGGTTTGCTGAAAGAATGTCATGTTGTTTGCACATGGTGACGATGTCTTCCATTTGGCAACTGTTGAGTAGTCAGGCTAGTCCATCTGATAGTATTATGGGGCACCATGCAGATGGTGCAGTGTAGTCTGGTTTTCTGGTTTTTTTTCAAGATTAGCATTTCCATGTTTGCCCATTCTTGGGGTAGTACTTCAGTGTTTTCATCACTCTGAAGAGTGGGCCTAGGTGAGATATAAGGTCATCCTTTGCATGAATGAGAACTGAATTCAGGACTGTGTCCTTCTTTGATACCTTGTACAGTTTCATTTTCTTTATTGCTCTGTGGATCTGTTCATCAGTAATGTTCTCAAATTTCCAGCATGCTGGTGGGTACATGATGTCCTCTGGTATCAGTGTGATTGCTGGGTTTGGTGCTGGGAAGAAAGTTTCATAGAAGAGTCATTTTTTTCTTGCATTGTCAGTTGCTTCACATGTTACCTTTTTCATTATTGGGTCTTTGACCTGTAGTGTTGGGATTCGTGATTTTTTTGCATCTGTTGCTGGCATCATTAGTAGTTTACTTGTATCCCATATACTTGACTCGTCAATTCCTTCCAGCCATTTGGTCCAGTGTTCTGCTTTTGCCTTGTGGATCATTTCGGAGTACTGGTTTTGTTGCTGGCAGTACTTTTTGTGTATCAGGTGGCATCTGTTCAGTCAGTGGTATTTTGACTTTGCTCCCAGTTGTCACATTTTCTTTTTTGCATCAGTGAGTTCTGTGGTCCACCATCTCTTTGCATACGAACTCAGCTTGGTGAGTTTGATGGTCTTTTAAATGGTGTCTCTTATTGCATCCTTAAGAGCATTGAGTTTGGTGTTAAATTCTTCGATCAAGCCTATTTCTGTGGGTGGGGGGATGTTAGCTAGATTTTGTTTCAGGATTTTCGTTAGTTCATTCCAGTTGGCCAGTCTAAAGTTTGGCCTAGGCTCCCACTGTGTTTTTTCTATTTGGATGTTGATCTCTGTGATGATTGGAAAGTAGTCAGTTTTGGATATGTGGGTTTCATTGTCAGTATTGCATTTTATGATGTTATCCAGAACTCCTTCTGTGCAGAAGATGTTGTCGACTCTTGTGTAGTTGCATGTGCTGTGGGATTGGAGGGTGGATATGAGTGCAGGTAGTGCCATTTTTATTTGGTGTCATCCTAGCATGTTTAATAGTGGTTGTGTTAGGTCGAGGTTTGCCTGGGTGAAGAGGTGTGTGTTGCAGGCTTCATCCCATATTGGATAGTGTCAATTGAAGTCACCCAACCACATGGTGTTTAGTGGGCTGATGTCATGTTGTTGTTCATGGTCTCACATGTATATGGATAGATGCATTAGCAAGCTGTTATTTTCACAGTCATTGTAGATGTTCAAAATGCATAGCATGCTGTACTGTCCTTGCTGTAAGGGGAAAGGAAGGTGCCCCAGGCATCTGGGCAATTTTCTGCATTTGTCCCATATTTTTTTATATTTTATTTCACTCTATTCTGCCCTTTCTATGATTTTCCATGATTTATTCCTATTTTATTATTATATTTCGGTTTTTTCCATGTTGGTACATGTTGACAGTTCTATTCTTAGAGGTGGGACCCCTTCTGGATGTTTACCCATCAAGGTGACATCATCCCACAGCTTGATCTACCTATTTCTGCCTTTTGCTATTTTTAGCTTACTATTTGATTTTTGGCTCTATCACATATACTGGGCATCGACAGATGGGTCCTTAAAGTTTTCTCTATGGATTCCCCTCTGTTAGGTGCACCTGAAGTGTCTGTATTATGTAGTATAATATTCACTTTAGATTCCCCTCTGTTAGCTCACTATTAAGTGTTAGGAAACATCCCCATTATCTAATAATATTTTATTTTATTACATCAAATTATGCTACCAAATGCCCAAGAACACTACATTTGTTAGCATGAGAATTTTATATTTGCATGCATCAATATGTATGCACACATTGGTAACAACATAGTACAATATATGTAACATAGTATATAAACCTTAAATATACACCTAGAGAACAGTAGTTGAGCTCTTTTAGGTATTCCATTCACAATAGTGGTGCAAAAAGCCTATTTCAGCCAACTCATCTAAAAATAGCCCACACATCAAACCCATCAATTCCCCCATCACGTTGATAGGTCCACTATGCGCTATAAGGTCTGGAGAAGAATCTAATCATATCAAGACATTACGACACATGTTCTGAACTACTACAAGTTCTACGAAACCCTTTTCAAACTATTTCGAACTATTTTGCACTATTTCAGATGACTTCGAACCATTTTGTGACATTTTGCGATACTTTGAATGACTTCACAGCATTTCGAATGACATTGGCTGCCATATAGCTGTTTTGAAACCCTTTTGATACATGCTGAACAACTGGAGTGAGCCAATTTGCTGCATATCGAGTACTACTGGACATGAGGAGAGACTACAAGAGACCTAGAATGCGATAAGTGCATTTTTATGTTTCAATGATATATTGAAGCAAAGATAAGTACTTTTACTATATGGGAACACTACATGTTTCAATTATTTATCATTTTTATTTGTGACTTTCAGTATCACAGATCACAAACTAAAGAAGAGACATGCTTGCAGATACATCGACATTGATTCTTATGATCTCTGGAAATCACTTCCAGAGTATGAACCCGGCACATCATTTGATGAATTTTGCATCGCAGTATTCAAGTTCTATCCCGAAATAGAAGATGAATAAAATACAGCATTTTGGACATGGATACACTCATTAACGAACAGCTTTGCACTGGTATTTTCGATGAAAATGATTTAGCAGCTTATTACAGGTCATTCTACAGGTCATGAGCTTCCTCTGCTCGAAACATAGACTTTCAGAAGCTGAACAGAGTCGGATTTTTCTTCGAGGCTTTCAAAAGGACTTATGAACTCAAATTGTGGATTGTCTTGAAGTGAAGTTTTCTGATCAGTATCCTGATGACCCATATACACTGAATAACATCCATGATGCTGCAAAATTTGCTATAGCATCCTTGAACTTGTATTCTATTACCCAGCAATCAATTTTGACCTCAAATTCATCACAGTCTAGCACATTGATCGATTCCAAAGACGTTTTGCACATTCTTGAAAATTTTGGATCAAACTTTGCATCAGTTATTGCAGCTTTGAATTCGACCAAATCAGCACCCAAAGTTTCCATCTTGACCTTGTTCATCACTGATATCGCATCTTCAACTACATCGAACCCAGCATCTGAAAGTATACTGAACAGCTTGAACAATTTGGATAACTTTGAAGCTTGTATCACAGCCCTCGAACAGGAACTGGCCCTCGAAAAACAGCTTGCACTTAAATGAGAGAATGTTGCACTTCAAAATTGTCATGTTGCACCTCCTGGTCTCTATCGCATAGTCCCAGCTTCATTGCACATGCCCATCCCAGTCTCATCATCTTTGCCTTCAGTAGTTCCAGCCCAGTCCACTTTAACAGTCACACCTTCATCAGCTTTGAACTTGATCTTGCCTCTAATATCTTTGTCGCATTTGCCCCCTCCATTGCCTATTTCGATCTCAACTTGCTGTTTGCCACTACCAGTATTTTTGTCCTCAATCTTGTCAACTGCACCATCTTCCATCTTACCATCTATTTCAATATCGCCTTTGCCCTTGACACTAGATTTGCATTCGAATTCACCTTCAAAGTCTAGTAAAACACTCAAAAATCCATTCACATCATTGATACAGCTCCCTGTCACCCTGCGCTCATACTAAGGCATTTTTCACAATTGTGTGCACTGCTTGGACATCTTCTACTCACTTTGCACAGTGCACTTTTGTGTGCCTTCATGCGCTTTCGCATGCCCAAGTGCACTCCATTGCACTCCATTGCGCTCCCATGCACTCTAATGCACTCCAGTGCACCCCCGTGCACTTTTGTGTGGCTTTGACTGCTTTTGTGTGGCTTTGTGTGCATTTGTGTGGCTTTGTGCACCTTTGACTGCTTAGCTGTCTTCTGTTGTGCACTTTAAATGCACCCTGTTATGCTTCAAACCACCTCTGCGCACCTCCCCCACACTCCTTACCTGCCTTTCACAGTTATTGCATGCTCAATGTGCCTCTACACACTCCTTTTATGCCTTACCTGCAACTCATATTCTCTGTTGCACACTCATTGCACAATCCCTACCACACACACAACAATCCACCACACCAGTTGCGCCATGCATTGCAGCTTCCAGCTTACTGGTGCATTTACTCGAGGCACACCATGATTCCAATATGAGCGAACTGCGCATTCTCACCTAATCTGGGTGCTTTGCACCTATTTGGTATTGGACTGTGTGCACTTGGGCACTTTCACATAATCCTGGTGCTTTGGCACTATTTGGCCTCGCACAGCATCTCCTTATAGTTCTTCTGCATTTCCAATCAGCATCACCTTATCTGGTAACTGGCACAGGTCGATCACATCATTATTACTAAGGCGCAGCACGCAGCACATAACACTGAAGCAGATTAATTGGGAAGAGCACATGTGACCTAGAGTGCACCAAAAATAGTGCATCACACCAGAACAGTTGGGTATTCAGCTATAGCATGCACAAATCTTATTGGCTGAGGCAGCAGCATAGTGCAGTCGGGTTTAGATGGGCAAATTGATGCGCTTGTGGGTAGCGCATGGTGCTTTCTATTTTTACACTTTATTTTACCATTTTTATCACATAAGCTATTTGTACATAGTAGGCAGACAGATAGAGAATCCAGAGGATCTTTCCCCTCCTCATAGTTCATAGCTCAGTCAGCGTCGCACATAGTCTGTGCACCAGTGTCCAGTTTATGCACCTTTGTAGTGCACCCTTTGTATAGCTGCATTTGCATATTGTTTGCATCCCCTCGTCATATTGCTGCATTTTGTCCCTGCATTGCATCCTTCATCCTCATTTGTGCACTCTTGCAGTGTGCCCTTCATATAGCTGTGTTTTGTGCACCATTTGCATCTTTTTTTTTGCATAGCTGCATTTTGCACACCATTTGCACCTTTTTCTGCCCCTTGCACTTTCATCCTGTTTGCACCCCTAACCTGTGCACCTCCCTTTCAGCACATCCCAGTGCCGTCTTCATCCTACTGCATCTCCCACTTTCATCATCCTTGTCATTGCGCACTTTTGTGCTCCCATTGTGCTTTTTTCCGCACTGTGCATTTTTGCCCCATTGTGTTGCACACTTTTCTGCCATTGTGCATATCTTCCCATTAGTGTACACAACTAGTGCGCACATTGAAAGCTGCCATCTCACACCCAAGCATGCCTGCAGTTGTAGGTTTAGTGTTCACCCCTTCTGTTGAGACTCTGCACTGAGTACTAACTGAACACATCATCATATATCTACAATCATTGCCTCAAAATTCATCTACCCCTCATCGCAAACATTTCTATCACATCCATTGCCCACAAGTATTTCTCCAACCTCATTTTTGACCCCTCGATTCTTCGTCCAATTTTGATTTGACCAGTCGCTTGACTCAATCATTACGATCATGGTTAGCCCCGTCGACATTGATTGAATTTGCCTATTTTCTTCCTCCTTTTTATATTTTGACCTTATTCTATTTATCAAAAACATTTTACTATCCTCAACATTCTTCAAAATAGCTTTGACAGCTTTCGCTTCTATTCGCCCATGCAGGCCTTTGCTAACCTCAATCTTGACCTTGATATTCCTCGAAAATACTCTACGACCATTTGTCTGTCACTGAATCTCTGCAACATCGACTTTGAAAGTTTCAAAAAGCCTTGAATACCCTCGAACCTCGATGATCATACTTTCAAAGACTTTCAGGACTTTGAAAACAAATAACTATATCTTTTGCTTATTTTTTTCTATTCATTTCACTTTGCTTATTGCTACCACTCAAGACTCGAGAAGATTCAAATTTCGATTCAAAAAGAAATACAACAAAAAGTTTTAATTTACTCCTCCAACATCTCCTCCAACACTTCTATCTCCCTCCCCAATATTTCCATCTCTACCTTTTTCTGCACCAACTTCACAGCAATCAAGCCACAGTGCACTACCCATTCACCCTCAGCCTCCTTGAAACCTTGCAACTCCTTCGCCTTTGCCTTCCCCTTTGATGACCTTTTCTTCTCTTTCGATGCCTTGGATGGCCCCACAACTGGCTCGACATTTTCGACTGGGCACACGAGACAAATTCAACATACTACAAAATTTGAAAACATGTTAGCAATCACCTCAAAACAATTTTGAATGAAGATCATATCTTTTCTTGGGCACGAATCTTGTTTTGTGCCCCCAAAGATTTTCACTTTGCCTTTGCAAAGCCCTCTCCTCAACACCCCACCCCAATAGCAACCTTGCACCTCCTGGGTGCACTTCATATGTTAAAGTCAAATAACTCTTCAGTTCATTGTGCAGGTCAGGGATTGCTACCGCTCATAAGCGATAGTTGAGAATGACTGCTTAAGCTCGTAGAAGAGTTGTTAAGATGACCAGGTCAAGCTGAGCTTGACTGGTCCTTTCATTACAGCTTAAATACTACAAACACAAGATTGTAGATACATGTATAGACAAGTCACATATAGAGAGATAACGAAGACAATAGGAATGTTCCATGATCACTACAATAGCGTGGGGGAATGGTGAGGTAAGAAGGGGTGGGTGCAATGCAGCAGAGACAATAAGAGGCTAAGTGAGCATGTACAGAACAATAAGTAGAAAGAACAATATTGTGAGACATGACTCAGCGAAGACAATAAGAACAATAGGAATGATAATGTGCTGAAAGAAAATTGAAGTTCCCCACGTCTGCCCTTCTCGTAACATTAGCTCCTCCCCAAGGTTTCGAGTTCCATCTGAAACTAGGGCTGAATCATGTGCATTGGGTCGAACATTGTTCCCCATTCTTTGTCAGTCATCGTGGTGAAGGTGCTGAATGTGGTTGGCATGGGTGCCCCATGCAAATATACTGCGGTTGGCAGCTTGATTTCTTCTGCGTGCCTGCTGGCAAATCATATGGAGGTACCAGTTAAGAATGTCATAATGTGTGGGAGTGGGGTAGAGGTGAGGATTCTGAACAAGATGATCAAATAAAACATGAGCATAACAAAAATAGTGGCGCCAAATACAGTGCCAAGAGAGATGACGAGGGTGAAATTTTTGATCATGATGGTGTGGGTTTAAGTCGTGTGATGACGAGGTGGGTTGTCACGTGTCGGGTTTCTCAGGCAGAGTAGCACCAAGTGTCCAGGGCACCAAAGTTGGTAGTAGGGGCATTGGTATCATGGGCAGTGTGATGAGAAATGCCCAATCTGGGTGCAGGTGAAACCCATGGAATTCTGCATACAATGAGGTGCCAGAGGGGGGTCAGATGTGACTCGTCTTGGGTAGGGAGTTGGTGTGTGTGGTGGTGGTGGTGGTGACTCTTGCACCGAGGTGAATTGCTCCTCTTCATCGTCTTCCGAGTCACTCTCCACCATGAATATCTGGTGAGGTGTGGGTACCCACTCTCCGGGTCTGTGGCATCTTGCCTGCTTGTCAAGATCTCTGTTGAGGGGAAGCAAATCGAGATGGTATGCTTCCTGTGAAAGGCATTGGAACACCCACTCTAGAGCAGAGATGGCTTGGTAGGTTTCAAATAGGTTGTGGACTGTCCTGTTGAGCAGGACTTGGTCACGAGTCATGAAGAGCAGCCTCTCCTCATTTCAAGAGTCGTCAAAATCTCAGACAAATTCCAGGATTGCATCGAAGGTTTATACTGGGTCAGGGTCAGGGGTGATGCTCATGATGAAGTGTAGAGGGTGGCTCATGATTAAAGAGGGTTGTTGGCAGACTTGCATTCCCCCAAGACCTCAGAGGCATTCTTTAAGTGAGATTCTGGCTCCCAGGTGTTTTTGGCCATGCCATAGCCCCTCCACTTTACCAAGAATTGGGTTCCTCGGCCCCTTTTCCTGTGAGCTAAAATTGCCTCAACCTCATGTTCCAATTCTCCCTCAATCAGTTTGGGGGTTGGGGGGAGAAGATTGGGTCCATGCATTTCATTCTCCTTGAAATGTGAGAGAAGCGAGGCATGGAAGACCAGGTGAATTTTCCACTGTGAAGGAAGTCTCAACTCATAAGCATGGGAGGAAATCACCCAGGTGATAGGAAATGGCCCCTCACATCTTGGGGCAAGTTTCCTGGTTGGGTATCCTAGCTTCAGGTTCTTAGAGTCTAGCCAAATCCTCTCTTCTACCATGAATGGGTGGAAGTTTTGCCCAGTTTGTCTGATCATGACCTGTCAGGATAATTCATGTGCTGCTAGGGCTTCCCATCGTGCATTCCCTAATTTGGCCAATCTTTGCTTGGTGGCCAGCATATTTGTCTTCTCATATGTTGTGGGGATAGCCTTGGGGTGGGTTCCCATCATTATGTAAAATGGGGTATTTTTGATCACCGAATAATGCTTCTGATTATGGGTGAATTTGGCAGTGGTGAGGTGTCTTTTCCATTGTGAGGGCCTGTTTGCACAAAAGATCTGAAGATAAATTTCTAGTTCCTGATTGACCAGCTCCATTTCCCCATCAGTTTGTGGGTGATAAGCTGTGCTCATGGCCAATCTGATCCCCAATAGTCTCCCCAATTCTGGGAATGTGTTAGAGGCGAATCTAGGGTCATGGTCAGATATAATCTTGTCGGGCAAGCTGAATCTCCTGAACATGTTGTGGAGGTATAGATCTGCTGCCCCAAGCACATCGATAGACTTGTTGCAAGGGATAAAAATTACCCCCTTAGTAAGTCCATGGTCGACGATGACCATTATGCTGTCAGATCCATCATTAGTCAGTAAGTTGGTGATGAAGTCCATCATCACCAGTGCGAACAGTCATGTCACTTCAGACTTGATTGGTAGTAGTGGGGGTGCCATGGGGTGCATGTTTACTTTCATTTGTTGACAGGTGGCACACCCATCAACATAGTTCCTTATGAAGATGGTCATTCTGGGCCACCAGTAGTCCCTCCATACTAATTCTAGCATCTGGAACTGGCTGGGGTGCCTGGTAAGTAGATTGTCATGGTATCCTTCCACGATCTTTTTCTGCAGTTCTTTGTCATCTGGGATGTAACATTGGTCTTTGAAAAAAACTGTCCCATCATCTTCCATCCTCCAGTCTTCTACCGCTGACTTAATCGGTGGCATTTCTCCTTCTTTGATGGCCCTTACTATCTCCTTTAGTAGGTCATCTCCCATCATTCTTTCTGCTAATAGATCTTTTAATTCTATATCGATTGTCTGTGTAAAGATCTCATCTTTGAGTAGTGTGACATTGTCGTTGTCATTATCGATCTCAGGTATGTGATCCCCTCATTGTGATAGTGTGTCAAATTGTACCATTATCTTCCCCAACATGTGCACCAGTTGCAGGTTGAATTGCAACAGGAAGAGGCTCCATCTGGCCTGTTGTTGGTTCAGCTTTCATGCTGTCCTGAAATACATGAGGTTCTTGTGGTCAGATAGGATCATGGTTGGGTGCTCAGATCCCTGAAGATAGTGCCTCCAGGTTTCCAGGGCCTATATTATCCCCAGTAGTTCCCAATCATAGATTTCATAGTTCCATTCAGTAGCTGTCAGGGAGTGGGAAATGTAGCTGCAGGGGTGCCAGTCTCTGTTTGTATCAGTCTGTTTCAGGACAGCCCCCATTGCATATTTTGAAGCATTGCTCTCCACTACGAATGGGTTCTCGGTATCCAGCATCAGCAGAACTGGTGCCTCAGAGAATTTACATTTTAACATTTTGAATGCGTCTGGCATTCGCCTGTCCAGTTGAAGGGTTGATCCTTCTTTGTTAGGTCATTCAGCGGTTTCATGATTGCAGCAAAGTTGCTGATGAATCTTCGATAAAAGTTCCCAAAGCCCAGGAATAATCTGACCCTTTTAACATTGGTTGGGGATGGCCAGTCCCTAATCCCACTAAGCTTAGTTGGGTCCATAGCCAGCTGATTTGGTTGCAGGATCAATCCAAGGAATTCGACCTTCTGTACATTGAATCTGAACTTCTCAGGTTTTAGGAAGAGATTGTTCTTCCTCAATCTTGCCAAGACCCTCTTCATCCTTTCCTTGTGCTCCTTTTGATCCTTCGAGAAGATCAAAATATTGTCCATGTAGATTACTAGCCACCCCTCATCCAGCATGTCATGGAAGGTGTCATTCATCATGGCCTGGAAAGTGGCTGGAGAATTGCAGAGCCCAAAGAAAATGACCTTGGGCTCGAACAGCCCCTTGTTGGTCTTGAATGTGGCTTCCATTTATCCCCCTTCATAATCCTCATGTTGTGATATCCCCACCTGATGTCCAGTTTCATGAACCACTTTGCCCCTTTCAGCTTGTCAAGCAGATCACTGATTAGTGGGAGGGGGTAAGAATTTTTGATGGTTCCTTCGTTTAAGTACTGGTAGTCTTGGCAGGGTCATAGTGCATCAGAGTCTTTCTTTGCTATGAAGAAGAATGGGGATGCCATGGGTGACTTCGATGGGATGATATACCCCTTTTTCAGGTTTTCGTCAATGAACTCGTCCAGCTTCTTCTGTTCAGCCAGGGTGATGGGGTAGACCTTGCAGTCTTTCAGGATGAAGTCCAGTTTTAGTTCGATTGCATGATCCCATGGTCTCAACTCAGGGAATCTCTCTGATGCCACCTTCTCGAACACGCTTCAATACTCCTTGTACTTGTCTGGGAGTAGATCATCAAGTGACCACTTCTCTTCTCTGTTCTCACCTCTGTGGGAGAGCCTCTGCAAGATAGAGGTCTTCACTCAAATGTATGTGGTGTTAGAGTAAGCCATCCTGCCAGTTAGCCAGGATCGAGTGATGCATGAGATGTGCCTGAGCTTCTGGTAGTTTAGTGGGATGTAGTCGTGTTCGATCATAAGGAGGGATTCCTCAGTCCTAAATACCCCAATCATGGGCTCCCCCCAAATGTAAGCAAATAGCATGTCCATGCTGTCCTGATCTCCCTCAGTGCAGAGTGGTACATTGATGCCCAGGGCATCTAGTACCAGTCTCAGTAGGTTGATTTCGGGTTGAGTGTCCATTGCCAGGTGTGATCCATCATGATTGGGTTCATCCTCAGCACAAGGTCCTGTTGCAAGA
Source organism: Tricholoma bakamatsutake (assembly GCA_029959215.1). NCBI lineage: Eukaryota > Fungi > Basidiomycota > Agaricomycetes > Agaricales > Tricholomataceae > Tricholoma > Tricholoma bakamatsutake. Next base: position 2,419,129 of record CP114860.1, read on the forward strand.
TGAAACATCCTGAGCCTACTCTTCACATGCTCGGTGGCAGCAAGGTGGGTTTCCCCGAAGGTCTCCCCAGCACTCCTTATAGGTAGCCTCCCGAGAGTCGGGCTCAACATTACTCTTGGTGCAGATGGCCCCTTGTCATCTATAGTGGGACCTTGCTTACTGTAGACAGCATGCACTCATTCGACCATGGTACAGATCTTCTTCATGAGGAGTCTCTCAGTCGGTTTGTTGGTGAGAGTCCCCATCTTCCAGTCTAAGACTGGGTTGCGCCTCTGGAGCCAGGAGTAACCCAGGATTATCCTTTCCTTCCATAGTCCTGTTATCAGCATCCTTATCTTCTCCCTTCTTCCTCCAATCTCTGTGTCGATATAAACATAATGGGAGATTGTCCCATTCTTGTTCAAGGTTCTGTCGACATTCTTTGCGAGGATCCTTCTGGTGAGCGGAATTTTCTCCAGTCTGAGTTTTTCGATGATCAGTGGTTGATAAACATTTCTCCTGCCCCAGAGTTGATTAGGGCATGGAGTTCGGCTTTCTTGTCTCCTAACATGCAGTAAATGGGAATGTGCATTGATTGGTGGCTTACTTGTGCTACCAATACAGTCAAGACAATGACTCTGGTGGGTTCCACTGCTGATGCAGGCTGCCACTTTAAAAACTCTCTGCCACCATTAGATCCAAGACCTCCTCTTTTTCCTTTTCCTCTAACTCGTTGATGAGGGTGTGGATTTTCTGGTAGTAATCTCGCAGTATCTTCTTCATTTCTGATTTCTTTTCATCAGTTCTCTTTTCTTCTCTTGTGAAAGGTTTCTTTCCTCCCTTGTGGTCGCTAGCTCTGTGCCCCGCTTTATGACAAATGAAGCACTTTCCTTTCTTAATGTGTTCGAGCCTCTCCATGTAGGAGAGGCATCTCGTATCGATATCCATGGTGTTAGGGTCTTTGGAAGAACCTCCTGTTTCTCCTCCTCCTGCCTTGCCATAAGTTCTGTCTTTTATCACCTTTGCCCTTCTCAGATGCCTCTCTGCTCTCGCTGCGTGGGTGTACCACCCCTTGATCATATCGGGCGGGTTTTCCATGCTGAACACCTTGTTGAGGACTCGATTATTGAGTCCATCCATGAAATATTTGATGAGCGCAGCATCTTCTTTTATCTTAGTTCAGTAGGCCAGTGTTTTGAACTGGGTGATGTACTCATCTACCCCCTTTGTTCCTTGTGTGAGTGACCTGAGTTGCATTCGGGCACTTCCTGCATCATCAATTGGGGAGAAGGTGAGTCTGACCTTTGTAACGAATTCTTGGAATATGTCCCAGGGTTTCTCTTCCACATACTTCTCCTCTAGATATGCCTGCTTCCATGGCCCTGCTGTCCCCCCGTTCATGTATGACAGCATGAACAGAATTTTGTGTCAGTCGTCTGGGAAGGCAGCAGTGTTAGCATTAACATAGGCTCCACACTCTAGGAGGAAGAGCATGGTCTTCGTGTGATCCCCAGCATAGTCGGTGGGTGCTCTCATTTTGATTTTTGTGGGTCGGGTAGGAGCCGTGGGTGGTGTAGGAATGATGGGAGTGGTGGGTGCTGCCATCATTCTTCTTTGTTCGGCGTGGTGGGTTGGTTCTCGTAAGAATCGTGTGTTGTGTGTGTGCTGCCTGGACTGAGTTTAGTCAGCAGAGTTAGGATCAGCTTGACCTTTTGTTAAAGTCAAATAACTCTTTAGTTCATTGTTTGGGTCAGGGATTGTTTGGGTCAGGGATCGCTACCACTCATAAGCAATAGTTGAGAATGACTGCTTAAGCTTGTAGAAGAGTTGTTAAGATGACCAGGTCAAGCTGAGCTTGACTGGTTCTTTCATTACAGCTTAAATACTACAAATGCAAGATTGTAGATATGTGTATAGATGAGTCGCATATAGAGAGATAATGAAGACAATAGGAATGTTCCATGATCACTACAATAGCGTGAGGGAATGGTGAGGTAAGAAGGGGTGGGCACAATGCAGCAGAGACAATAAGAGGCTGGATGAGCATGTACAGAACAATAAGTAGAAAGAACAATATTGTGAGACATAACTCAGCGAAGACAATAAGAACAATAGGAATTATAATGTGCTGAAAAAAAATTGAAGTTCCCCGTGTCCACCCTTCTCGTAACATCGTACATTTTGGGGCACCCTCCTTAATGATGCAGCATGGCTGGGACCTAAAACCAGCACATCAATTGCACTACAAATGTATTAGTACCTCGAACATTCTTCAAAAATAAGTAAAAAACTTACTGGGCCCTTGAAATCGAGCAGCCCTCTCATTTCCATTTGTGCCCACTTCGCCACCTCTACTCCCTCGACTTCATCTTCCTCATCCTCTTCGCTCCCAACCTCAACCACTTTTCATTTTGCCACCCTTACTATGGGTAGCTCCTCTTCAACATCTTCCTCCTCCTTGCCTTTGTCTGCCTCCCCAGCCTCCACCCTCTCAATAGTGCTTGCCTCTGCTGCGAGCTCTGTGTTTTTCTTCTGCAAATCCTCCTTCAAAATTGTTTTTGCATGAAACACAGCAAGAGCTACATTTTGAGCATTTGCCAATGCCCTTCTCTGACCCTCAATTTTTGCCTTCTTTGTGGCCTCATCCTCCTCTCAAACCTGTCTTTCTTTCTCCTCCCATGCCTCATGCTCTACCTCTTCCACTAAATCTATGAACAGTAGCTCTCTGTCCCACGAAATCCATTTGCATTGCGCCATCAGTTTATACAGCTCAAAAACCTTGTCCACAACCTTTTGAATGGTCACATCGCACTCTTCACCAAGATCTTCAGCGAGTTCATCATATTCTGCCTATACAAAATGTTTCAGCATCTTTAATTATGAATTGATCAGTGAGAGACATATTATTTTCATGCAAAAACCCTGCCCCCAGACTTCAAAATTGAGATTTTCTGTGGTGCCATGCTCGGGCATTGACTTCACATAGTCAAGAACTTCTGCATTTAGTTCAGCAAGAAGAGACATGATCAAAGCTAGTATTTGATGATGTATAGGAAGGTGATGGATGAAGAAGAACAAGAAGAATTTCAAACCTCACTAAAGTTTTCAACATGATCATGCATTTCGCACATGATTTTGATCAGCTGACTGGGACAGTTAGAATTTCAGTAAGGGGGAGGATGATAGGTCCACTATGCACTATAAGGTCTGGAGAAGGATCTAATCATATCAAGACATTATGACACACATTCCGGACTGCTACAAGTTCTACGAAATCCTTTTTGAACTATTTTGAACTATTTCACACTATTTTGGACAACTTCGAACCATTTCGAACTATTTTGCGACATTTTGCAGCACTTCAAACAACTTCGCAGCATTTCAAATGACATCGGCCACCATATAGCTGTTTTGAAACCCTTTCAATACACACTGAACAACTGGAGTGAGCCAATTCACTGCATATTGAGCACTACCAGACACGAGGAGAGACTACAAGAGACTTAGAATGTGATAAGTGCATTTTTATGTTTCAATGATATATTGAAGCAAAGATAAGTACTTTTACTATATGGGAACACTACACATTTCAATTATTTATCATTTTTCATTTGTTTCATGATCTACAAAGTCCTCATTGTTTGATATATTGCCTCATGTTTTACACATGTTATTATTTCCTTTTTAGTACTATCTCTTCAATTTGTATATAGACTTGTATTAGTTACTTAGAGAAGAAAAGCAATGGGGAACACAGAATAAGTTACCCTCTCACTATCATCAGATTTAAGAGTTATTCTCTTGAGTCTTATCTTTGCATCATATCTCTAAGTTCTGCAAAATATCATGAACTTCTTCAAAACTAGCGTATTCACTCCTCATTTTATCGCACATCGCCTATTGCCTCTCAACAAACACTCCTTATTTGTTATATTTGCTTTTTGACATACCTTGACATTAGTCCGAGATCTACGAACTTCTTCAAACTCACTTCAAACCTCTTTGAACTTCTTTGAGCCTACTTCAAACTACTTCACACCTCTTTAAACCTATTTCAAACTCTTTCAGACACCTTTGTACACCTATAAAGACTATTCACCACAGCCCTTACCATTTCGTGTCACTAAACACAATGTTTGGGTATTAGCAGTAATATTTAGTACCAACTCGCACCCTTCCTCTAGCCTGTGTTATACTTTCTAAGCAGGTTTTTGTTAGGTTTCCAGGTCGAGTATCATCAACGTGCATGAATTATGCCCCCTTCTTGTAGAGAGAACCCACATGGTCTAGCTAGCAGATAGTGGGTGTTGCCCTAACAGAAGAAGTCAACTACCCCATCGGTGTGCCTTCTCTTACTTGTGCATACATCATTGTTTTATTGTGCCACAACTGCTTACTCATCCTTTCAGCACAAGCCAGAAGTACTTGTATATATGTATTTACCTTTGCTTTTGTAAGCCAATGCCAGGCCTCACCTTACATTGTGACTGCCAGTGATCGAGAGGCAGCACTCATCATTAGGACAGCTGCAACCAGACAACTGATTGGATCTGGTTTAATCAAGATTTACTATACTCTATTCAGATGATGATAATACTCGACCTGGAAACCTAACAAAAACCTGTTAAAAGGCCTAAGAAGTATAACACAGGCTAGAAGAAGGGTGTGAGTTGGTACTAAATGTCACTGCTGATACCCAAAAGTTGTGGTTAGAGATGAAAAATGGTAAGACATGTTGCAAATAGTCTGTGGGAGCATATGGAGATGTTTGAAAAATGTTTGAAATAGGTTTGAAGATGTTTGAAGTAGTTTGAAGGGGTTCAAAGAGGTTCAAGGTGTTTCGAAGGAGTCAGACTGGTGTCAAGGTACTGTATATTGAAGAATGGATATAGTGAATTAGAGGTGTTTTCGAGTAACAATAGGTGATATATGATAAGTCAAGAAGCAAATACGAAAGTTCAAAGAAGTTCATGATAGTTCACAGAACTTAGAGATATGATGCAAGGCTAGGACTCAAGAGAACAGCTCTTAAATTAGACGATAATAGAGAGGGTAACTTCTTCTCTCTTCTAAGTAACTAGTACAAGGCTAGATACATTTTGAAGAGATAGTACTAAAAAAGAAATATAACATGTGTAGTACATGAGGCAGTATGCACAGCAATAAAGGACTTCTGGTAAAACATATAACAAATGAGAAACAATAATAATTGAAATGTACATTGTCCCAGTATTATAAAAGTGCTTATCTTATTGCTTCAATATATCATTGAAATACAAAACCACATTTATCGCATCCTAAGTCTTTTGTCGTGTCTCCTCGTGTCTGGTAGTGCTTGATATGTGATGCAATAGCTCTTTCCAGTTGTGCTGTGTGTATCAAAAGGGTTTTGGGATAGATATATGGTGGCTGATGTCATTCAAAGTGGTGCAAAGTTATTCGAAGGCATTCAAAGTGTCACAAAGTCATTCAAAGTTGTTCAAAGTTGTCCAAAATAGTTTGAAATAGATTCAAAATCGAATTCATTGGGTTTGTAGGGGTTGGGATTGTGTGTCGTAATGTGTCAATATGTTTGGAACTCTTTCCAGACCATAGAGTGCAACATGGACCTATCAATGACTATTTTAGTTACATAGTTACAAGCTGAATTCAGTATTATCCCTGAGATCAGGCACTGTTGGAAGGGATATTGATCCGAAGTGTCTCATGTGCCCAACAGTTGACAAATAGCCAAATCATGAGTTTTGCCAGGTTTGGTACCTGAGTTACCAGATCACATGACTCAAAAATTTGTGGAAAAATCCCAAAGCTGAATTTTGACTCAGTTGAAGAAGTGACTCATCACAGCTTATGTTATTATGTCAGAACCATCAATTTCTAAGCCCAGTCCTAATCCTGTTCCCACACCAGCACTAGAAGCCAAAATTTATGTGCATACAGCACAAATGTCCCAATTAGTGTCAGTATTGGCAGCATCACAGCCCAAACAAGCAGAAATAAAAGCAGAGACAGTGGAAGATAAAGATGATGAGATGGAGGAGATGGTGGAGTGAATGTCTCAGGATGATGTGCATGCAGAGGAGAGATTTGAGAGTGGAAAAATGTGTTTACCTAAATATGTGCCCCTGCAAATCTTTGATGGTACCATGGAGAATATGAAATCCTTCATCAGCTCTATAGTATTGTACATCCATGGGAGAAAGCCTGAGTTTCATACAACTGAGTCTAGGATTATGTTTGCTCTCTCATACATTCAGGGAGGGAAAGCACAGTTCTGGAGAAATGAAGCTATTAATCAAATTGCCATGGGATATAAACCATTTGCAACCTTCAGGGAATTGTTGGGGAGACTGGAGGCACAGTTTGGAGACCCTAATCCAAAGGCAACAGCTAAATTAAAAACCATGCACCAAGTTTCTTTGATGGCAGACAAATTTATTTTGCAGTTCAAGGCAGAAGCTTCACAGACAGATATGGGAGAAGCTGTGTTGGTAGAATTTTTGAAAGCAGGATTAAATCCCTCTTCATTCAAGTCTATCCATCAACTACCTTCTATGCTAGAGAGGTTGGATGAGTGGTACAATTGGGCAATGCACCTTGATCAGCAATACCAACAGGAACAGGCAGAGTCAAAATTGATATATGGAAATGCCAAATTTGGAAAGTCATCAGGAGGAAAGTCTGAGAAAGGAAGGATGCCTCAGGTACAAACTCTGAGGGCACAGCCACAGGCCATGTCAGTGACACCTATTGTTAAGGAGTCAGCAGCATCAGCAGATGCAATGGAGGTTGATCAAGCAGGGAGATGAGCCCCACTTAAATGTTTTAACTGTGGACAATTAGGGCATATTGCTAGGAATTGTAGGCAGAAAAGGAAGATTAGGGAAGCAACAATTGAGGAAGTGAAGTTGGAGGAAGATAAGCAGAAGAATTTTGTGGAAGAGTCCCAGTAAAGGTTTCCCCATTGGTGATCCAGAATCATTGTAATGTATTAGTATCTGAGGAAACCCAGAGTGAACCCAAAAGAGAAACTGAGGAGTATGACCATCATCACTTATGTGATAAAGAGAATTGCCCAGTCTTATTTCTGAAAACCCCTAAATTCTTTATTCACTCTGCATGAATAGAACCCAAAATCACCTTGACAGTAGGATTGAAGACAGTGGACATGCATGCAGCAATTAATGTGGAGGCATTGCTCGATCAGGGTGCTACCAGATTATTCATTAATCAATCCTTAATTACTGGAAATGGTATTAGCATGCATAAACTGCCACAACCTATAATGGTATACAATATTGATGGCATGATTAATCGTGAAGGAACTATTAAGGAGGAGGTGACAATGATACTGAAGTATCAGAATCATCAGGAATGAGCCACATTTAAGGTGTGCGACCTTGGGAATACCAATCTGATAATTGAATGTCTGTGGTTATGTAAACACAACCCAGAAATTGATTGGAGAACTGGGAAGGTACACATGACTCATTGTCCTAAAGAATGTAATGTATATAGGAGGAAAGTAAAAAAGGAAAAGAAGGAAAGAAAAGAGAAAGAACATCTGAGGAAGTATTCTGTTACAATGGAGGAAGTGGAAGATGAGGACATGCCAAACAGGGAAGTTCCGATCATGACCAGTAAGAAAGAACAGAAGCAAATTTTTAAAGAAATTTGTGGAGGACAGTCATAAAATAAAAATGCTGTAAAAGTGGAGAAGCCAGTGGAGGAGTGGGTGCTGAAAGCCTATCATAAATATTTGTCAGTTTTTCAGAAGAAGGAATTGGAGCAGATGCCAGTGCAAAAGCCATGGGATTTGTGCCAAAGAAGTCAAAAGTCTACCTGTTATCTCTGAAGGAACAAGAAGAAGTGGATGCATTCCTTAATAAACAATTGTGCAAGGGATACATACGACCTTCGAAATTACTGTCGACATCACCAATAATCTTTGTACCAAAAAATGATTAGAGGAAGAGGACGTGTACAGATTATAGGTATCTGAATGAGTGGACAGTGAAGAATGTGTACCCTTTGCTGTTGATCTCAGAGATAATTGACAAGGTGGGAAAGGCCAAGGTCTTTACAAAATTGGATTTATGCTGGGGGTACAACAATGTACAAATAGAGATGAGTGGAAGGCTGAATTTGCAATGCATCGAGGATTTTTTGAGCTGCTTGTCATGTTTTTGGGATGACCAATAGTCCCCCAACTTTCCAAAATATGATGAATGATATTTAAAGGACATAATAGACAAAGGCGTGGTAATAATATTCATTGATGACATTTTGATATTCATGGAGGATGAAGAAAACCATGAAGTGATAGTGCAGGAGGTATTATGAAGATTGGCAGAGAATGATTTATTTGGTAAATCAGAGAAGTGTGTGTTTAAGGCAAATGAGATTGAGTTCTTGAGATTAATGATTGGTCCTGATGGAATCAAAATAAATCCTATCAAGGTACAGGCAATTGTTGATTGGCCCATGCCCACCCATATCAAGGAAGTTCAGGCTTTCTTGGGACTTGCCAACTATTATCGTTGCTTTGTTCATAATTTTTCCAAAATTGCCACACCCTTACACAACTTTATGTAAAAGGAAGTAGTGTGGAGATGGGGAGAACAACAGTAGACAGCATTTGAAAAGTTGAAGAGGAAGTTTGTGGAAAAGACAATATTAGCCCCAGTAGATTTTATGCATCCCTTACAAGTAGAATCAGATGCATCCAATGATGATACTCGACCTGGAAACCTAGCAAAAACCTGTTAAAAGGCTTAGGAAGTATAACACAGGCTAGAGGAAGGGTGCGAGTTGGTACTAAATATCACCGCTGATACCCAAATGTTGTGTTTAGTGATGCAAAATAATAAGGGATGTTGCGAATAGTTTTTATAGGCATACAAATATGTCCAAAAGAGTTTGAAAAAGGTTCAAAGATGTGCGAAGTAGTTCGAAGTAGGCTCAAAGAAGTTCGAAGAGGTCCGAAGTGAGTTCGAAGAAGTTTGTAGATGTCAGACTAATGTCGAGGTATGTCAAAAAGTGAATATAACAAATAAAGAGTGTTTGTTGAGAGGCAATAGGTGATGTGCGATAAAATGAGGAGTGAATACGATAGTTTTGAAGAAGTTCATGATATTTCACAGAACTTAGAGATATGATGTGAGCTAAGACTCAAGAGAACAGCTCTTAAATCAGACGATGAGTGAGAGGGTAACTTGTGCTCTGTTCCACATTGCTTTTCTTATTATTCTAAGTAACTAATAAAAGTCTATATACAAATTAAAAAGATAGTACTAAAAAGGAAATAATAACATGTGTAAAACATGAGGCAATATATCAAACAATGAGGACTTTGTAGATCATAAAACAAATGAGAAATAATAATAAGTGAAATGTACATTGTCCCAATATAGTAAGAGTTCTTGTTCTATTGCTTTAATATATCATTGAAACATAAAAATGCACTTATCACATTCTAAGTCTCTTGTAGTCTCTCCTTGTGTCCGGTGGCACTTGATATGCAATGAAATGGTTTGTTCTGAATGTGCAGCATGTATCGAAAGTGTTTCAACACAGCTATACAGTGGCCAATATTGTTCAAAATGCTGCGAAGTAATTTAAAGTGTCATGAAATGTTGCAAAATGGTTTGAAATAGTTCAAAGTCATCCGAAATAGTGCAAAATGGTGTGAAATAGTTCGAAAAGGATTTTGTAGAACTCGTAGCAGTTTGGAATGTGTGTCATAATGTCTTGATACAATTTGATCCTGTTCCAGACCTTATAGCATGTAGTGGACCTATCAGTGGTATTATCAATGTTATGTGAAGATGACAAATGGCATTCTTGTGCATATTTGTCTCGAGGGTTGAATGATGTGGAGAGGAATTATGATGTGCATGATAAAGAGATGTTGGAAATAATATGAGCATTGGAAGCATGGAGACATTATTTGGAGGGATGTACACATCAGATCGAAATCTGGACAGATCATCAAAATCTGCAGTACTTCATGTCTTAGAATGTAATGTGTATGGGAGGAAAGTAAAAAAGGAGAAGAAGGAAAAGAAAGAGAGAGAACATCTGAGGAAGTATTCTGTTATGATGGAGGAAGCTTAACCATCGGCAAGCACATTGAACATTATTCCTATTGCATTTTAATTTTCACTTAGTCCACAAAGCGGGAAGCTTGATGGGAAAAGAAGATGCATTATCCAGGTGTACAGATCATAAAAGGGGGGTCAGGAGGACAATAAAAATATTACCCTACTCAAACCTGAATACTTTCATATTTGCACTATGCATCAAGGGCATCTATTGGTGGATAGCTCAGAGACAGAAATGTTGTCTAAAATTAGACAATGTTCAGATATGGATGATGAAGTAGTGGAACCTGTGAAAGCTTTGAGGGCAGAGAAGAAAAGTAATATTAAAGGAGACGAATGGGTTGAAGAACAAGAGTTAATGTTGTTCAGAAGAAAGGTATATGTACCAGGATCAAGATTTATGAAGGGAGATCATACAGTTACATCATAATATGCTAGCTGCTGGACATATAGGAAGGTGGAAGACATTGGAGTTGGTGATGAGAAATTATTGGTGGCCCAGAATTTCAAAGTATGTGTTGGGGTATGTGGATGGGTGTGATATATGCATGAGGGGGAAGAAAATTCAAGAAATGGCTGCAGGGAAATTAATACCAAACCCTATACCTAAAGCTCCATGGCAAGATATATCTGTGAAATTCATCACCAGTGATGTGTTCAGTTGGTACTTGGTATAGAGTCTCAACAGAAAGTGTGAACACTAAACCTACAGCTGCAGGCATGCTCAGGGGGAGGGGGTTCATTTAGAGGGCCTTGGATCATCCTTCAGGAGCACAGAGACTATGAAGAGGCTGGTACTATGGTTTTTGATGTGCGCACTAGTTGTGTATGAAAAAAGGGAGATATGTGCAATGGTGAAAAAGTGCACAATGCAAAGGGGCAAAAATGCGCAATGAGAGCGCAAAAATGTGCAATGATGGGGGAGACAGAAGTGGGAGGTGGAGTTGGACAAGTACAGCACTGGGCTGTGCTGCAAGGGTGACACACAAGCTAGGGGCACAAGTGGGATGTGAGCGCAACTGGTGGAAAAATGTGCAAACAGTGCACAAAATGTGGCTATACAATAAAATGTGCAAATGGTGTGCAAACATGGCTATATGAAGGGCACACTGCAGGTGTGCACAAACAAAGATGAAGAATACAATGAAGGGACAAAACATGGCAATATGATGAGGAGACACAAATGATATGCAAACGTGGCTATATGAAGGGTGCACTACAAAGGCGCATGGACTGGACGATGGTGCACAGACTATGTGCAATGCTGAATGAGCTATGAACTATTGGGGGGGGGGAAGATCCTCTGGATTCTCTATCTGTCCACCTACTATATACAAATGGCTTATGTGATAAAAGCGGTAAAATAAAGTATAGAAATAGAAAGTGCCATCTGCTACCCACAAGCCCATCCATTGGCTCATCTAAACCTGACTTCATTATGCTGCTGCCTTAGCTAATAAGATTTGTGCATGCTATAGCCCAATACCAAACTGTTCCAGTGCAATGCTCTATTTTTGGTGCACATTGGGTCCCATGCACTCTTCCCAATTAATCCACTTTGGTGTTATGTGTCACATGCTGTGCCTTAGTAATAGTGATGTGATTGACCTGTAGTTACCAGATAAGGTGATGCCGATTGGAAATGTAGAAGAACTATAAGGAGATGCTGTGTGAGGCCAAATAGTGCCAAAGCACCTGGATTACATGAAAGCACCCAAGTGCACACAGTCCAATGCCAAATAGGTGCAAAGTGCCCAGATTAATGTGAGAATGCACAGTTTGCTCATGCTCATGCTGCAATCATGGTGTGCCTTGAATAGGCACCCCAGTAAGCTGGATGCTGTGATGCACAGTGCAATTGGTGTAGTGGTGGATTGTTGTGTGTGTGATAAGTGGATCATGCAATGAGTGTGCAGAAAAGAATGTGAGTTGTGGTTAAAGTGTAAAAGGAGTGCGTAAAGATGCATCGAGCACACAATAATGGTGAAAGGCAGATAAGGAGTGTGGGAGGTGCACAAAGGCAGTTTGAAGTGTAACAAGGCACATTTAGAGTGCACGACAGAAGGCAGCTAAGGGGGATCCAAAGGCACAGTGGAAATGTAAAAGGTGCACAAAAGTGCATCTAAGTGGTCAAAGGCACACAAAAGCAGACAAAGGCACACAAAAGCAGACAAAGGCACACAAAAGCACACAAAAGCACACAAAAGCACACAAAAGCACACAAAAGTGTGCAGAAGCACACTGGAGTGCACTTGGGCACATGAAGGCAGACAAAGGTGCACATGAGTGCACTTGGGCACATGAAAGCGCATGAAGGCATGCAAAAGCGCGCTGTGCAAAGTGAGTAGAAGGTGTCCAAGCAGTGTGCACAATCACAAAAAATGGTGTAGTATGAGCACAGGGTGATAGGAAGCTGTATCACCGGATTACCTGAAGCTCAAGGATATGATGCAATATTTGTAGTATGTGACCACTTCACAAAGGAAGTCCATATTATTCCTACTACTGCAGAAACCTTATCATTGGGCTTGGCATGCCTCTATCTAAATCAGGTATGGCAGTTACATGGATTAACCTGATATGGTTATCTCCATTCGCAGATCACAATTTGCTTCTGCATTTATGTGAGATTTAGATAACATATTGGGGATTCAAACCAAGTTATCTATGGCATATCACCCACAAACTAATGGGCAGACAGAGAGAATGAATCAGGAGTTGGAGCAGTACCTACACATGTTTGTCAATCACTGACAAACCAACTGGCCTGAATGGTTGGCAATTGCCGAAGTTTCTCACAATAATAAATTCCATTCAGCTACTCGCATGTCACCCTTCTTTGCTAATTATGGGTATCATCCCAGAATGGGAATAGAACCTTGAAGGGAGGTCAAGGTACAGTCAGTGGAGGACTTTGTATCAAAAATGTGAAAGGTGCAGGAGGAAGCAGAGGTGATATGATGCAACATGTGGATCGTACTCGAGCTGTTGCTCCAGAGTACAAAGTTGGTGACTTGGTATGGCTAAGTACCAAGGATCTAAATATTCCATGATCTTCGAAAAATCTTGTGGAGAAGCAAGTTGGCCCATATGTGATTTCTAAAATAATTTCACCCAATGCAGTAGTGTTAAAATTACCTCAATCAGTCAAGATTGATCCTGAAATTAACATTTCCTGTTTACACCCTTACCACCCACCCACTATTCCTGGTCAACTAACTACTCCACAACCTCCAATAATGGTAGAAGGTGCTCCAGAATATGTAGTGGAAGAGGTTTTAGACTCAAGTCTTCAACAAAATAAATTGGAGTTTTTAATCAAGTGGAAGAACTACACCGACAAAAATAACTCATGGGAACCCGAAGAGAATTGTAAGTAAGCACATAATGCAATCACCCAATTCTTTAAACATAATCCAAATGCTCCGCATTGCATTGCTAGAATGGTGTATGAGGGTATGAATTTCTGGCCTTACCAAAATTTCACAGAGGGGACAGATACAATATTTTCTCACCTGGAAGTCGAGGCATAAAAGGGGGGTAATGTTAGGAAACAGTTTCCTAGCATTCCTATTACATAATAATATTTTATTTTTGTTTTATTTCATTTCATTTTATTTGATTACATCAAATTATGCTACCAAATGCTTACAAATGCTACATTTGTCAGCATAGGAATTTTATATTTACATGCATCAATATGTACGTGCATGTATGTGCATGTCAGTAACAACATAGTACAATATATGTAACATAGTATATAAAGCTTAAATATATGCCTGGGGGACCTCGGTTGAGTTCTCTTAGATATTCCATCCACATTTGTGGTGCGAAAAGCCTATTTCAGCCAACTCATCTAAAAATAACCCCTCACATCAAAACCATCAAAACCCCCATCATGCACACATGCCCCGCTGCCTTCTTGTAGGAGAGCCTGCACAGTCCAGCTAGCAGATTAGTGGGTGTTGCCCTAACACTTCTTTGACCATGTTCTGCAGCATCAAACAGTGCAGAGCCCTGAAAGAGCATTTAGGCTCAAAGAAATCAAAGTGAGCAATGGGAGTGTGTCTCCTGCACACTATCCTAATAATTTAAATAACCCTCCACCTTCCCAATGCGTTTCCAAATGCAGTGGACAATGGAATGGTGATGCAATACCCAATGCTGAGTCCATCATGGGCACTGGCCTGCATGCCAATGCCAATGCCATTCCCAATGCCAATGCCAAGCCCCAAGGTCAATCAAGAGGCAGAAAAAGGGTGAAAAGGAAACAAAGCAAAAACAACCTTGCTGATGATTGAGAGCAGAACAGACACCCATCTCTGAACCCCCAGATTCCTTGCAAATCATGGATCCAGCTCAGTTGAGCTATGTGCAAGTTAATCAAATGACAATGAACATACTCTGCACAGCTGGTGTGACTTGACCACAGCCAATTAATGGTCCAGGTGATAGTGAACCAGAGTATGTCATTCCTCGACACATTTATGTATAAGAAGTCCATCACACCCATATCACCTTTAAATAATGATGTAGATGATGCCATATGCCCACTTGATCCATCACTGTTGGAAGGCAACACCACATCAACTCAAGAAAGATTGCGATGACCTAAACCTTGCTGATTGTCTCTGGGAGAACTCAGACAGAGTATTTTATTGCAAGGGCAAGGGCAAAGGCATTAAAACTGTCAACAGTTGGATTGGCATCAGGATCAGCAATGGTAGGATTGGCAGACAGACAATTGGCAGCAATAGGATCAGCACACAGACAATTGGCAGCAGTAGGATCAGCAGACATACAATTGGCAGTGGTAGGATTGGCAGACAGGCAATCAGGAGCAGTAGGATTGGCAGACATACAATCAACAGCAGTAGGATTGGCAGACATACAATCAACAGCAGTAGGATTGGCAGACAGACAATCAGCAGTGGTAGGATCATTTGGTGATTGCCAGACCCCATCTGTGAAAAATACATTTGAACAAATGACCCCCCCATCATCTCAAATCAAGAATCAGGGACAGACATTGGCCAGACATGCCCACAGAACAGCTGATCACCTTGCTCAGCAAGACGCTGTCTCTATGCAGGTTGTTGGGAGAAGAAGAGTAAACTTTGCACAGTAAATTTACTATATGTGTCTCAGTAGAAGACAAAGAATGACAATAGTAAGATTTGCAAAGGAATCAAAGTGAGCAATAGGAGTGTGTCTCCTGTGTACTATCCTAATAATTTGAATAACCCTCTATCTGCCTAATGCATTTCCGAATGGACTTCCAACCAGTCTGGTTAAAGGAATGCCAATATTGTGCCCAATGCTGTATCCATTACTGGGACTGTTTGGAATCTTGGCCCATATTTTTGAATGACCAGTGAGGTGGGGGGCTGGAAGGCAGGTCTGTCTAAAACATGCATGGGAGAGTATCTATGCTCAGGTCCTGGGCAGTCCTGTTGAGAACAGTGTGATGGAATCTGTGGAATTCTCTCAGCATCTTTACATCTGGGTGAGGTGGGGGGCTGGGAGACAGGTCTACCTGAAAAATGCTCAGGTGAGTATACCTGCTGAGGTCCTGGTCAATATGGTGAGTGCTGCTCCTGCTCATCACACAGATCACATGGATGGCACCAATCTGGGCTGTGGCAGGAAGGGTGTTCATGAGGTTCCAGTACATGGCATCTTGGCCAAGGTGGCATCAGCTCAAGGATGCCATCAGGGCTAGTTTGCTGGCAATGATGATAGGTCCACTGCATGCTATAAGGTCTGGAGAGGGATCTCATTGTATCTATACATTATGACACGCACTCCAAATCACTACGAACACCACGAAATTGACTTCAAATTATTTTCAAACTATTCCACACTATTTCGTGACACTTCAAATGACTTTGCAGCATTTTGAACGACATTGGCCACCATATAGTTGTCTTGAAACACTTTTGATACATGCTGCACATCCAGAACAAACCATTTAGTTGCATATCGAGCACTACCAGACATGAGGAGAGATTACAAGAGACTTAGAATATGATAAGTGCATTTTTATGTTTCATTGATATATTGAAGCACAAGATAAGTACTTTTACTATATGGGAACACTATACGTTTCATCATTTATCATTTATCATTTGTTTCATGATCTACAAGTCCTCATTGTTTGATATATTGCCTCATGTTTTACACATGTTCTTATTTCCTTTTTAGTACTATCTCTTCAATTTGTATATAGACTTGTATTAGTTAGTTAGAACAAGAATTCCAATGGGGAACAGAGTATAAGTTGCCCTCTCACTCATTGTCAAATTTAGAAGCCATTCTTTTGAGTCTTAGCTCACATCATATCTTTAAGTTCTGTGAAATATCACAAACTTCTTCAAAACTATCGTATTCACTCTTCATTTTATTGCACATTGCCTATCGCCTCTTGCCACACACTCCTTATTTGTTATATTTGCTTTTTGACATACCTCAACATTAGTCCAACATCTACAATTTTTTTCAAACTTCTTCGAGCCTACTTTGAACCATTTCCCATTTCACACATCTTCAAAACTATTTTGAACTCTTTAGAACACCTTCGTATGCCTATAAAGACTATTCACCACAACACTTACCATTTCGCATCACTAAACACAATGCTTTGGTCTCAGTGGTGATATTTAGTACCAACTTGCACCCTTCCTCTGACTCCTGTTATACCTTCTGAAGCCATTTAGTAGGTTTTGTTTGGGTTTCCAGGTTGAGTATCATCATTTTGAAGCCCACTCCAAGGGGTTTCTAGATCATTTCATTGTTGAACCTCCACTCCCTTCTACTGCTCATTTCACCAAAGGGGGCTCAATGATCTTGACTTTGTATTGAACTTGTTTTGCCTCCAACCCTCCTGAACAACCAGGAGATCTCAATACGATATTTCAACCTCGATAATATTATTTTGCACTCTTTCGCCCTTTGTGCTTATGACATCACTACCATCTTCGACCTTGAAAACATATGAAACATGACATCACACAAATTTTGACCTCACGACCTCCTAAACCCACCTGGAACATGTCGACATCTTTTATGCCAGCTCCCAGTCATTCTATATCTCTGAAATTCAATTTGAGATGACCTAAAGAACTTTGAAAATACTTCAAAGATCTTGAATTTCTGTTCATTACTTGTGGTATTACAGATCATGGACTAAAGAAGTGACATGCTTGCAGATACATCAACATTGATTCTTACAATCTCTGGGAATCACTTCCAGAGTACGAACCCGGCACATCATTCAATGAATTTTGCATCACAGTATTTTAGTTCTATCCCGAAATAGAAGACAAACAAAAATACAGCATTTCGGACATGGATTCACTCATTGACAAACAGCTTCGCACTGGTATTTCTGATGAAAATGATTTAGGAGTTTATTACAGGTTATTCTACAAGGTCATGAGCTTTCTTCACTCGAAACATAGACTTTCAGAAGCTGAACAGGATCGAGCTTTTCTTCAAGGCTTCCAAATGAAGTTATGGAATTGAATTATGAATCGTCTCAAAGTAAAATTTTCTGATCACTATCCTGATGACCCATATATGCTGAACGACATCCATGATGCTGCAAAATTTGCTATAGCATCTTTGAACTCATATTCTATTCCACAGAAATTGATTTCAACCTCGAAGTTATCACATTCTAGCACATTGATCAATTCCAAAGACATTTTGCACATTCTCGAAAATTTCACATCCAACTTCGCATCAGTTATCGCAGCTTCGAATTTGACCAAATCAGCACCCAAAGTTTCCATCTCAACCTCGTTCATCACTGATATCGCACCTTCGACTACATCGAACCCAGTGTCTGACAGTATACATCACAGCTCGAACAATTCAAATAACTTTGAAGCTCGTATTGCAGCCCTCAAACAAGAACTAGCCATCAAAAAACAGCTTGCGCTCGAATGAGAGAATGTTGGACTTTCAATCATCATGTCGTGCCTCCTGGTCTCTATAGCATTGTCCCAGTTTTGTTGCACACACCCATCCCAGTCTCATCATCTTTGCCTTCAATAGTTCCAGCCCAGTCCACTTTAACAGTCGCACCTTTATCAACTTTGAACTCGATCTCACCTTCAATATCTTTGTCATATTCACCCCCTCCATTGCCTATTTCAACCTTGACTTGCCATTCACCACTACCAGTATTTTCATCCTCGATCTCATCATCTGTGCCCTCTTCCAATTTAACATCTATTTCGATATTGCCTTCTCCCTATATTCCATTGCCAGATTCACATTCGTATTTGCCTTCAAAGTCCAGTATAGTGCTTGAAACTTTATTCCCATTGTATATCTACATTCATCGCCTCGAAATTCGCCTTCCCCTCATCGTCAAAAATTTTATTACATCCATCACCCACAAGTATTTTCCTGACACCATTTTTGACCCCTCGACTCCTCATTCAATTTCGATTCCCCCAGTCGCTTGACTCAAATATTATGACCATGGCTAGTACCATTGACATCAATCGAATTTGCCTCTTTTTCTTTCTCTTTTTCATATTTCAACCTTATTCTATTTATTGAACACGTTTTACTATGCTCGACATTCTTTGCAATAGCTTTGACAGCTTTCACCTTTATGCACCCACATATTCCTTCGCTCACTTCGATCTCAACTCCAAACTTTCTCAATAATGCCCTATGACCATTTCCTTCCACCGAATTCTCTCCCTATCGACTTCGAATCATTTTTGAACAACTTCACTAACTTTTTCAACATGATCAAGCATTTCACACATGAATTTGATCACCTGACTGGGACAGTCAGGATTTCAGTAAGGGGGAGGATGATAGGTCCACTGCACATGCTAAGGTCTGGAGAAGATTCCCACTCATATCGACACATTACAACAGACATTCTGAACTGCTATGAACTCTACAAAACCCTTTTTGAACTATTTTGAACTATTTTGCACTCTTTCGGATGACTTTGAACTATTTCGAACCATTTCGTGACATTTTGTGACACTTCAATTGACTTTGCAGCATTTCGAGCAACATTGGCCACCATATAGCTGTCTTGAAACACTTTCGATACATGCTGCACACCTGGAGTGAGCCATTTCATCACATATCAAGCACTACCAGACATGAGGAGAGACTATGAGAGACTTAGGATGCAATAAGTGCATTTTTATGTTTCATTGATATATTAAAGCAATAGAACAAGAACTCTTACCATACTGGGACAATGTATGTTTCACTTATTATTATTTTTCATTTGTTTTATGTTTTACAATACCCTTATTGCTGTGCACATTGCCTCATGTTTTACACATGTTCTTAGATCCTTTTTAGTACTATCTCTTCAATTTGTATATAGACTTGTGTTAGTTACTTAGAACAAAAAGAATACCAATGGGGAATGGAGAGCACAAGTTACCCTCTCACTATCATCAGATTTAAGAGTCGTACTCTTGAGTCTTATCTTTGCATCATATCTTTAAGTTCTGCAAAATATCGCAAACTTCTTTGAAACTATTGTATTCACTCCTTGTTTTATCACACATCACCTATCGCCTTTCAACAAACATTTCACATTCACTAAACTCATTCCTCGATATACTATGAACCTCTTCAAACTTCTTCGAACCTCTTCGAATTTCTTCGAGCCTACTTTGAACTATTTTGCACATCTTCAAACCTATTTCAAACTCTTTCGAACACCTTCATATGCCTATACAGACTATTTACACCATCACTCATCAATTCACCTCACTAACAACAACATTTGGTCTCAGTGGTGATATTTAGTACCAACTCGCACCCTTCCTCTGACTCATGTTATACTATCTGAAGCCATTTAGTAGGTTTTGTTTGGGTTTCCAGGTTGAGTATCATCAGTGGCAGCAGCACTGGCCAAGATACAGGCCCAACCAGAAGCATCAGGATCCAGAATTCCTGCCCCAGCCCAGTGTCCAATACTGCCAGTCATCACAGTGATACACAGGTTGCGAGAGGTGGAGAGTAGCAAGGGATCAGATGAGGATTTGGATGAGGAGATGGAGAGCAATGCTGGTGCCAATCCCAGGATGGAGCAGAAGTGGCACAATGCAGCAAGGGAGGCATGAAAAGCACCCCAGTGAGGGAGTTTGTGGATGATGCCATGTGCACGATGTGTCAGGCTTAGGTGTCAGTGTTGGGAGCAGGTGAACAGCAAAACTGCATGCTACTTCTGTGGGAAAGGGAAAGTTTGGTGCAATCCAGAGGATGTGGATCAAGTGCCAAGAATGAAGAAAGCAAAAGGATTGGCAAGACGAAAAGCAAAGAAGGCACAATTTCCCAGTGAAGACAGTGGAGAAGAATTGTCTAGGTGATTCACTGCAAAACAAAAAAGAAAATCCAAAGGTGAGTTCTTCCATATCATGACACATAAAACCACTAACTAACATGTATACCTATAGCTGTGGAAGAGGATATTGACATGGCTGATCCTGAGCCAAAGCAGACTGCCCCCCCTGCTCTGATGGTCAACCCCTCCCCCATCGACTATGCTACCCTCACTGGACATCTATACCACTTGGAGGAAGACATGTACCATCATGCATGGTGAAATGAAGAGTCAGTGCAAGAGTCCTGACTCCGCGTATGAGAACGCTGGGATGTGAACTTTGGGATGTGTTTCACTTGCTTCAAAACAGGGTGAATGACATTGAAAGATACCTTGGGTTGCAGGCTAGCACACAGCCCATTATGTTGTACAATGGTTACATGGCTGGGCTGGTGGATCACCTCAAGAGGACTCCAAGCAGGAGAGCAGAGGTGGATTGGAAAGGAAGGATAGATGCCGAGGAAGTCGATGTTGCTCCAGGTCCTGCTCCCATTCCCACTTCTGCTCCTGCTGCTCCCACTTCTCCCACTATCACTCCTGCTCCTGCTCCCATGCCTGGTCCCATGCCTGCTCCTGCTCCTGCTCCTGCTCCTGCTCCCACTGCTGGTCCCATGCCTGGTCCCACTCCTTCTTCTACTCCCACTCCCACTCCTGTTCCTACTCCTGCTCCCACTTCCACTCCCAATGCTGTTCCTGTTCTTGCTGCCAAGGACAAAGATAAAGAGATGACTGAGCTGGATGGTGAAGAGGGCCTGGCCATATCTGAAGAGGTTGCCATGGAAGGATCCTTGGCTGCCCCCCCCATCCAAATTATTCCTGCCATGCCACAGGATTCTCAAAAAGTCATACAGCCCACAACACCTATGGCCCCACCACTCCATCTCCTCTTCCCCCCAACATCGCTCACTGAGCCTGAGCCTGCCACCCTGGCATCAGTAGTTGATGTCATCACCTCACTCTGGCTGTCCCCTCCTCCTGCACAGCTGCACTGATCCCCATGTGGGCTGACCCCTGGTACATCTGGACTATCCAGAAGTACCACCCCTGGGCCTAACCCAAGGCAGAGAGCAGCCACACCTGAGGACAGAGGGGAGACAAAGCGAGGCAGAAAAGAATAGATGTTATCCAGCATGTACATAAAAGTGGTATTAATTTTTTTTTGCACATTACATAGCAATACTCTGTAAATTTCACTTTTTTAATTCACTGCCTCCTCCCAACAGCCTATGTAGGTTGAAATGGCTTCCTGCTGTGCAAGGTCATCAGCTGTCCTTCAAATAGGTCATGCCTATGCTGAGGCTGATGGATTTTGAGATGATGGTGGAGTCATCTGTTGAAATACATCCAGTGCAGAGGGGATATGGTAGGCACCAGCTGCTACCAATCCTGGTGTTGCCATTGCTGATCCCACTGTTGCCATTGCTGAATATTGGTGTTGCCATTGCTGATCTTAGAGCTGCCATTGCTGGTATTGGTATTGCTGCTGCTGTTGCTGATGCCACTGCCAATTTTGATGCTGGCCAATTCTGGGAATGTAAATATATTTTGTATGTACTAACATTTTTCATAGTCAGGTGACTACATTGGCTTCATTCACGGGCTTAGAGAAATCAATGGAAAGAGGAATGTCTACTGGTCACATCTGAAATGCATTTAGATCAGCAAATGCCAATTATATCTCCCCTCTGTGACTAAAAAGGGCCTGTATTATGTGAACATGATTCATCTAAATATGATTATCTTGATCACCAACTATGACCAGTAACACTATGTCAAACAAAATTCTCAATCTTTGGCCCTTTTCTTTGCAATCAGGCCCAAAATGGTAACTTCAAATCCAGACACAAGAGATCATTTGGTATGCAGAGTCTCGATTCTGTCCAGTTTTGTTGGAGTTAGATGATGCAAACTTTGTAAAACAATGTTGGATACAGAAAGTTCTCTATGCCAAGCTTGTATGTTGTGATCTTTTCTGAAGGAAGTAAGTATACATCACTGATAAGTATGACAGATGTATGTCATGTTGTGCATCAGCATTGGCACCTCCATCAGCCTTATCATGGAGGTGCTGATCCTTCTTCAGTCCTTGGCTGACAGTCTCACAAATGTCAATTTGGACCACCTACCCCTCAGATTCCATCTATCTCTCTTGGCTGCATTGGATGATGGTGTTGCCAGTGATGGTCCTAGCCATCTGGTGGATTCCTATGTATGTGATTGGTGGAGATGCAATAGTGAACTGGCACTGGGGCAAATTTTGCCAGTGACATGGATAAATGCCTCGATGGCTATCACTAGTATATCCCTTCCCCTCTGCTCACCAGCTCACCACCCAATGATAGCCAACCAGCAGACAATGCTGCTGATGGCTGAGCAAACTGCTGATCTTGCATCGACCTGCAGGCTCTCATTGGGGATATGTTTGATGAAGCACACGGAATCCATGACTTGGTAGATGGCTGTGAATTGTCAGCAGAGGCTGCAATAAATGTGAATGTCTGGAAAGCAGTAGGGTTTCAATGGCTTCATGAGCTAGTCCTGCTCAAGGAGCTTCAGTCTGAACCACATAAGTTAACAATGGCAGTGGCAGCAGCATCCACCCATGAACATGCTGGGAGACAGTCAAGGCAATTGGCCATGAGAAGACAATTGGAACTGGTATCTTAGTAAAAGGATCAATTTATCAAATTTTATTTATCAATTACTCCAATACAGCCCCTTACATGCCATCCAGACATTATTGTACATAGAAAATGAGCCCAGACCCAAAAAAAAAAGATAGAGGTGGTGAAAAATTAGCCGAGAACAAATTCCCACCTTTCACTTATATTTGTCATCATGTCTCATGATCATCAGAGTTGGTCATCACTCTCCCACTCCCTCAGAATGACTCCCACACTCTAGTCACATGACTGATCTCCTTTTATTATTAATATTAACAAGGTTTTTAAATGTGCCTTCGGCACACGTGGTTCACTGTGTTCATTATGAACACCTCACTGCATTTTATTCATGGATGCACAACTTTTTATTTGACTCTTAGATGGTATGCAACTCTTCAGTTGACTTGGGACCGTTGGCCCCAAGTCAATGTGGGGGGGTTGTGGTGTTTATCCCCTTCCACATCCCTATCCCCATTTCCACCTACCCCATCTCCATCTCCATCCCCATCCCCATCCCCATCCCCTTCCCCATGCCCATGCCCACGTACTCCATCCCTGTCCCCATCCCCTTCCCCTTCCCCATACCCATGCCCACCTACTCCATCCCCGTTCCCATGCCCACCTACCCCATCCCCTCCCCCATCTCCCCCATCCCCTTCCTCTCCTCCCCTCTCCCCCCCTCCCCTACTCCCTCACCCCCTCACTACTTCACCCCCTCACCCTCTCACTACTTCACCCCCTCATCCCTGCTCTCCTCCCTCTCCTCTCTTTAAATTTTGTAAAAAATCTCCAACTTCACTTTGTCAGTATTAAAGTAATATTTATTGACTTTACATTATAACAAACTCAAATTATAACTTGTTAGTAAGTCTGCATAATGACTTTGTATTGAACTAATTTTTATTGAGTTTACTTCATAATGGTAACTGTAATTTTATTTTATATCAAATGCCTTATTTCGAAGATCATTTTACAGACTTATTTTTTACTGACTCATTTTCAAACTTGATTTATTTCTAGACTAATTTTCATAGACTTTACTTCATAATGAGCTCATTTGTAACTGTTATTTTGCTGACTTTACTTTGTAATGAACTCAATTTTTAAACATACTGTATTCAAGTAATTTTTATTTCCTTTACTTCATAATGAACTCAATTGTAACTCTGAACTCAATTTTCAATTCAAACTTATTTCAATACTGACCTGACTTTGTAATGACCTTATTTATAAATTGTAACCATATTTTATTGAGCCAACCAACTTGCTACTGACTAATACAGTGATGTGTCTAAATCATTTTATTTGGGTCATGTGCCAAGGTCATGATCAGGTTTTTGCATTTTGTTCAGCCCGCGAGGTTCGCTTAGTCAGCTTTCACAGCATAGTAAATGGAATGACAGTTGCTCCTCAGTCAAATTATATTTAGCAAACACTGCAATATAGCACCTTACATGCCATGCAGACATTATTCTACATAGCCAATGAGCCCAGACCCAAAAAAAAAAGTTCGAGGTGGCGAAAAATTAGCCAAGAAAAAAGTTCCCACCTTTGAGTTATATTTGTCATACTTTCTCACCATTCTCCCATTCCCACACCTCTGCAGAGTCTCATGGCGTGATGCCATTCTTGAAAAAAGAGAAGCCAGGGAGATAGGACTTCACAGAGCTTCACCTTGGTCTACAGATACCCCAAGAATGCAAAAACAACCCCACTGGAAAAGAGCCCAGAGCCAGAAAGAGAGCAGAAAAGCTAGAAGTGGCCAAAACTCAGCCGAAAATTTGGTTTCTACACCCAGCAAGCCAAAAATTAGCCGAAAAACCCAGTTATGATCTTTGTCATCGATGACAAATGGGAAAATTAGTTTGTCATCATGGGAACACCTTAAAAAAACAATTAGCTGAAAATTTTGATCCTACACTGTTGTTGCTAATTAAATTTGTCATCATGGCAAGACCCACTAATTATATTTGTCATCAGGCCCAAAAAAAAAAAACAATAGCCGAAAATTTTGATCCAACACTGTAGCCGAAATTGTTGTTGCTAATTAAATTTGTCATCATGACAACATCCAGTAATTATCTTTGTCATCAGGCCCAAAAAAAAAAAACAATAGCCGAAAATTTTGATTCAACACTGTAGCCGAAAATGTTGTTGCTAATTAAATTAGTCATCATGGCAACACCCCCTAATTATATTTGTCATCAGGCCCAAAAACACATGCCTACATTATATTATAGTAGCCGAAAAAGCACCCTGTTATTAGTTATTATGTTTGTGATCCAGCCCCAATTTAGCCGAAATTTTTTTTTCGGCTAATCAAAAACTTTTCGGCTAAATTTTGAAATGATGGAAACACCCAGTTATTGTCATTTCCCACCTATGACTTATATTTGTCATCATTTTCTCACAGTGGAGGGTTAGTCATGGATCTCCCACCCCTTCAGAGTTAGTCAGAATTCCCACGACCCCTTCATGTGACCGATCTCGCTTTATTATAGACAAGGTTTTTAAATGTGCCTCCAGCACACATTGTTCACTGTGTTCATTGATTTTCACAATATAGATTTTAATGTAATAACATTTTCAGTGAGTAGTGGTTACGTATGTACCATATATATTTTAATCTAATAACACTTCATTATATACAATATTTTTTGTCTTTGCACTTTCCTCTGAGCTTGGCCATATTGCCTTGATATTGTGCACTGACTTGACCCTGGATATTTCCACATAGAACTGCCCATGTGTGAAGACAGGACTTCTGAAATCCAAATCCACATGCTTCACTGACTGCCCTTGTGATTTGTTGATCAACATTGAAAAGCAAAGCCAAACTGCAAACTGCAGTCAAGAGAGTGTGAAGGGGAGTTGACCTTCAATGGGCCAAAGTTGCATCTGTGGAATGAAAACAGTCTCTCCTGCATTATCTCCAGTGATCAACTGAATCTCCAAAACCCTATTCCTGATCCATGTCAGTATCTCTTAACTTCCATTGCAGACCCCACCAGCAATATTGAAATTGCAAAGTATCATCACAGAGATGCCAACCTTCAGTGCCAAATGTGCCAAAGGTAGACCTGAGCAGTTTATGAAATTCAGATATACTTGGGGATATAGAAGTTTGCCATTTTCATCATTTGCAATAGAGTCAGCACTGTAAAAGACCTGCTCCTGTCCAGGAAAATTGTGAAGAATGTAATGGTTCAAATCATCAACATCATCATTCTTGCTCACCAGGATAACCTGCTCCAAAGAGTATTGATCTGAATGCTGAATCTGATCATAGATGCCAGGATAGATGGTGTCGATGAGGGAAGTGATGGTGTTCTGAGGACATTTGAGATGATCAGGAAGATTGATAGTGCCACCTTTATCTGTATGACCACCCTTTCCAACCTCCAACTGCCCCTTTGCAAAGTTGTGCTCCTGAAGATCATCTGTGTTCAAATGCATGTTGATTTTGAGATGAAAAATTTCGATCTGTTGCCAGAGAACAGAGCATTGCAAAGAAGCACCAACAATTTGAGGTTGAGAACCCTTCTCAATGACAGGCAGGATTTGATGAAAGCCCCCCTCAAAGACCACAGGCACACCATCAAAGGGTTTGTCACATTGGAGAATGTCTTTTAGAGTGTGGTTGACAGCTTCATGGAGATGATGATGCTGCATGAGTGCCTCATCCCAAATGATCAAGTCGGTCTGCTGCAGGAGCTGTGCCTATGTTGAACCTCTGGAAATGGGGCAGGTGGATGACTCGTTTATGATGATTGGGATCTGAAAGCAGGAATGGGAAGTATGACTGCCTTTGAGCAAAAGAGCAGCTATTCCAGATGATGCAGCACAGAGGATGATCTTGCCTTGAGAGCGAAGCTGATGGCAGAGGGTGTTGTAAACATATGTTTTGCCAGTGCCACCTGGACCATGGAGGAAAAATGTCTGGCCAGTCTTGTTGTTGACTGCATGCATGATCTCATCAAAGACAGCCCTCTGATCATGATTGAAAGTGTCCAGATTGTGTGCAGCCAACTTGGCCTGCTCTACAACATCATATCTGCGCTGCTCTGTGATCAACTGGTGTTGAATGTTGGCATCCCAATTCTGAGTGATCTGAGGCATGTATGGCCAATTCTTCTTGAGAGATTTTCCAGAGACCATGAGAAGCTGATTGATAAGATAAAGGCCATAATCATGGATATTGTCATCAGTAGGGTTGATACAAATGTTGGTGTGCTGGAGCTGATATCTCAAGTAATCACAAATGTGAGGCCAATATGTATTCCAGAGGTGGACAGGATCAGAGGGAGCACAGTCATGAAGGATGGTGACAAAAAGATTGCAAAGCTGATGACTGGTTGCCATGGACTTTGCTTCCTCCAGACACTGCTGCCACTCTTGGTTATCCTCCAAAAGGCCACGGGCGAGGCAGGCCTCCCTGAATGAGGGAGCAACGATACCCTGAAAACTGCGAAGGTCTTTGTATGATGTAGCACCTTTCACAGCAGTGAGAAGCAGCCTGAGGTAGAAGCGTTCACTGGCACTGGGTGGAGCATAGAACACCCTTCCAATGGCAAATCCCCTCTGCCTGGGCTTCCACTTGTGAGCCCTTTGATCCCACACAAATTTGGAAGGAAAGTCCTGGTAAAGAACGACCTGTGCAAGCTCTGGATACTCCTGATTGGCCTTAAAGAATGCAGTGAGGGTGGTGTCATGCTGTGCAGCATACTGGACGATTTCCTGGATAGACTGTGGACTGTTCTGATTCCAAGTGACATACTGCTGGCCAGGAAGGTGGACCTGAAGACGGATGACATTGGGAGAAGCACCATGCATGGTGAAGTGGAAGAGGCGCCAGATGCTTTCACATGCAGATATGTAGCGAGCATTGAGGTACTGCCTGACTTCATCGTTGCAAGTTCCAAACTCCATGGTGATGCGATCGTGGCCTTTGTAGACATATTTGTAGATGTACTTGATGGCCTTGATAGAGCTGATGGACTCAATATTGATGTGGCAATGGTACTTCCAGATGAGATAGGCAGAGTAAGTGACCACCCAACAATTGTCGACCTGCTTTCCCCAAATGTGATATGTCTGTCGAGTGTCCCGACACTTGGTAGAGGCATAGGCATCCTCAGAGATGGTTGTCTTATCCCTGAATGGCTTGGGGAAACCTTTGAAGCACTGTCCATTCACCATGCAAGGAGCTGCAGGGTTCTCTGCACCACAGGGTTTATAGACCATGAACTTCTTGATGAGGTCGAGGAGCTCAGAATCATCATCAGGAAACTCTAAAGACAGAAGGCTGTCTATCTGCTTGGGGGTGCAAAGCTTGGATTGCTCATCAAGAAAGATAATGCAGTGCATGTGAGGAAGGCCATGCTTCTGAAACTCGATGGTGAAAAGATAAGCCACAGCCTTTCCAAATATGCCAACCTCGATATCCTTGATCATCTCCTTCTGCTTTGCATAGAATGCATGAATGACCAAATCTGGGTGATCTGCTGCAGTCTGCCCTGGACAAAGAGCATCCTGTATTTCTAGCCAGGCAGGGTTGGCAGTGATGGTGAGAAAGAGATCGCCTCCATTGCAGTGACAATTGATGGTGAATGCATCCTGACGAAGCTGCTGCATGTGATGTGTGCTTCCTGCAAAGGATGAAGGAAGAATGATTCTTTGACCCAGACACTCTGTGTCCACATCGATGTTTGCAGCCACAGCATCTGCCAGGCCAACATAGACTTTGCCATGAATGGTGTCCTGATTCATCAAAATCTAGCGCAACTGATCCTGCTCAGCAGTGGCCCATCTATCGCACACAAACTCCTAAAAGAGCTTTCCAATCAGAAAGATATGCTGGGGCTCAACAGCAGGTGGTTGAAGGTGGAGGCAATAGCAGTAGAATTCGGATTTAGAGACATGTTTGTGAACTCTGGCACCACCTCAGTTGTTGGCATCAACAGCTGCATACTCGATTTGAGGGTGCCATTGGAGCTGGCCAGTAGGAAACAGCAAAACATAGTGAAGGGCCAGATAGAGGGGATGGATGTCACTGATGCACTGAAGGGGAGGGCCATGCCTGCGGTAGAGAACAATGCTGTGTGTGCTCTCTGGCTGATCGCCATCACCTGGAAGAATAACAGCAATCTCATTGTTGGTAGCATCAGGGAGATTGTAGCGGCGACGGTCACAGAATTGATCAAAATGCAAAGCTATCTTGCACTGCTGGTGTGGAGGCAAGTTCCTGGTGAGCTCATGAGCCTGCTTGTACATCTGAACTGCTGGATGGTGATGGTGATAGGTCCACTACGTGCTTTAAGGTCTGGAGAACATTCCCACTCACATCGAGACATTACAACACACTCCGAATCGCTACAAACACCACAAAATCGACTTCGAACCATTTTTGCACTATTTTGCACTATTTTAGACAACTTCAAACTACTTCGAACTATTTTGTGACATTTTGCAACACTTCAAATAACTTTGCAACACTTTGAATGACTTCAGCTGTCGTATAGCTGTCCTCAAACACTTTCGATACATGATGCTCAACCGGAGTGAGCTATTTAGTTGCATATCAAGTACTACTGGACACAAGGAGGGACTACAAAAGACTTAGGATATGATAAGTGTGGATTTTTGTTTCATTGATATATTAAAGCAATAGAACAAGAACTCTTACTATACTTGGACAATGTACATTTCACTTATTATCATCTTTCATTTTGTTTCATGTTTTACAATACCTTTATTTGCTGTGCACATTGCCTCATGTTCTACAATTGTTATTATTTCCTTTTTAGTACTATTCCTTCAAATTGTATATAGACTTGTGTTAGTTAGAATAAATCAACAGGGAACAGCACAAGTTACCCTGACACTTATTGTCTGACTTAAGAGCCATTCTCTCAAGTCTTAGTTTGCATCGTATCTCTAAGTTCTGCAAAATATTGCGAACTTCTTTGAAATTATTGTATTTGCTCTCCAATTTATCACCTATCACCTATTGCCTTTCGACAAACACTTCACATTCATTAAACTCACTTTTTCATATACTTCGAACCTTTTTGAATCTATTCAAACTTATTTGAACTACTTTGCATGACTTCAAACCTCTTCGAACCTTTTTCAAACCTCTTCGCACATATTCGAACCTCTTTCAAACTCCTTCGAACACCTTTGTATGCTCTTACAGATTATTCGAACCATCACTTATTATTTCGCATCGCTAAACACAACGTTTTGGTCTCAGCAGTGATATTTAGTGCCACCTCGCACCCTTCCTCTGACTCGTGTTATACTATCCGAAGCCATTTAGTAGGTTTTGTTTGGGTTTCTGGGTTGAGTATCATCAATGGTGGAGCATGTCCTGAAGAGTGAGCAAAGTGTGGTGATGGAGGTGAGTGTTCCAGGCATTGGCCATGCGAAAGTTGACTGCGTCAGCTGGATCATAAATATATAGCTGAGCATAGACAGGAGGTTCTCCCTCTGGTGGAAGAAGAGATCCGATCTTGTGGGACAGCTCACCATGGAGTTTGTAGACATAGGGACTGATGCCATCATTCACAGCCTCTTTGCCCTCATTGACCAACTCGTCAATCTTGCGACCGATAGAAGTCATGGCAAGTGCATTATTGTAAGTGTGGATGTGATCACAAAATGATTTTCCAATGTCGTCCTGAGCGGTAAGCAATTGGATAAGCTCAGGTGGGACAGTGGCAAAGCAATCTTTCCACTCAGGCAGCACATGCCAAATCGAGGATGAATATTTGAGGATTTCATAAGACGTTCAGCCATCCAGTGCAAAGCATGGCAATCAGGGCACTCCATATCCATATTTCCCAGATCATGATCAGGCCAATTTAGATTAAATGGCTGGCAGGCAGGAGGCAAAATAGGTGGTGGTGGTGGTGGTGGTGGTTGTGGTGCAGGATTGATAAGCTGAGCGACCTTGGAGAATGAGGTCAGTCACCAAATTAAAAATTAAAAAATAAGATATGAGCATACATGTGGAGGGATATTGGCAACAGGGATGATAGCAGCAGGAACAGGGGGAACAGGAGCAGGAGGATCAAAAACAGGTGGAGGCAGAGGTGGAGGTAGAGGAAGCTACATCATCATACTGTCAGACCATTTCACATCATGTAAAATATAATGCAACATACAGCTTCAAACAGTGGAAGTGCAGCATGCTGGGCAGCAAGCTCAGCCCATGCCATTGCAGGTGCAGCAACAGGAGGAACAGGTGCAGCAACAGGAGGAACAGGAGCAGGAGCAGCAACAAGAGGAATAGGAGCAGCAACAGGAAAAGCAGGAGCAGCAACAGAAAAATCAGGAGCAGCAACAGGAAGAACAGGAGCAGCAATAGGAAGAACAGGTCCAGCAACAGGAATGGCAGGTCCAGCAACAGGAGGAACAGGAACAGGAGGGTAAAAAACAGGAGGAGGATGCTACAAAATTTATTGTCAGTTGAATGTCTGTCACCTGCAAGAATAATCCAACTTACAGCTACAGCCGGAAAAAGATGTGGAAGTGCAGCATGCCAGGCAGTGAGTTCAGCCAAGGTCAATCTAGGAGCAATGGGTTGAGGGACAGCAGGAGGCACAATCATTGGAGGCACTGGAGTAGGAGGAAGAGGCTACATCAATATGCTGTTAGTCACAATCCATCACCTGACAGAACAATTCAACATACAGGAGGAGCAACAGGAATGGGAGGTGCAGGAATGGGAGGTGCAGGAACAGGAGGATCAAAAACAGGAGGTGCAGGAGGGGCATGTAAAAAATATGGGAGAGCTGGATTGTGTAAAGGAGCAACAACAGGCTAAGGTGGAGCAGCATGACTTGAGCCTCTTCCCCTCCCTCTTCCCCTCCCTCTTTCCCTTCCTCTTCCCCTGCCTCTTGCAATCTGTGGAAGGGGAGGAAGTGCTGCCAGCTGCTGTGCCAAATGAGGAGGAAGGTGATTGTATTGAGGAGGTGGTGGAGGAGCAGCAACAAAAGGATCAGCATTCAGCAAGGCAATATTATGGGCTGGTGGCAATGGCAGCAGTGGCTGGGCAATGTGCATCATGTGAGCATGGTGTGGAGTCTGGTGGCAAGTAGGGCTATCCAAGGTCCATTGGTCCCATTCAGTTTGCTGCACAGCCATTTGAATACATCGAGGAGTGTTGGGTGGAGATGGGTCCATAGGAATCGGAGAGCTCTCTTACTGATTCTTGTAGGAGGCTGTGAAATCAGTGCAAACAGTGGCAGTTGATAATGGAGCAACTTCCAAAAATGGAAGGGGAGGCAACTGCAAACCCGCCAGCCCAATCTCCCCGCACACTGTGCCCTGAGAGAGGTCCAAAAAACAACTGGCAGATGCTCCTTTTGTTAAAAAAAGAGAAGCCAGGGAGGTAGGACTTCACAGAGCTTCACCTTGGTCTACAGATACCCCAAGAATGCAAAAACAACCCCACTGGAAAAGAGCCCAGAGCCAGAAAGAGAGCAGAAAAGCTAGAAGTGGTTAAAAATCAGCCAAAAATTTGGTTTCTACACCCAGTAAGCCAAAAATTGACCAAAAATATTGATCTTACACCCAGTTATTAGATTTGTCATGATAGGAACACCTTATTATATTTGTCATCAGGAAAATATATTTGTTCTGATGAGAACAGTTATATTGCATTTGTGATCGGGTCCAAAACTTAGCTGAAATTTTTTCTTATCATGGGAACCATTATTACAATTTTGATCCAGCCCAAAAATGATGGAATTAGCCAAAAAGTTCATTTCCCACCTATAACTTATTTTTGTCATCCATTTCTCACAGTAGAGGGTTAGTCATGGAACTCCCACCCCTGTGGAGTTTGTCATCCATTTACCCACACCCTAGTCACATGAACGATCTCACTTTATTATGGACAAGGTTTTTAAATGTGCCTTCGGCACACATGGTTCACTGTGTTCATTATGAACACCTCACTGCATTTTATTCATGGATGCACAACTTTTTATTTGACTTTTAGATGGTACACAACTCTTCAGTTGACTTGGGACTGTTGGCCCCAAGTCAACATGGGGGGGTTGTGGTATTTATCCCCTTCCCCATCCCCATCCCCATTTCCGCCTACCCCATCTCCATCTCCATCCCCTTCCCCTTCCCCTTCCCCATGCCCATGCCCACCTACCCCATCCCCATCCCCAACATTCCCACCTACCCCATCCCCATCTCCATCCCCTTCCTCTACCCCATCCCCATCCCATGCCCACCTACCCCATCCCCTCCCCCATCTCCCCCATCTCTCTGATACCCATCCCCATCCCCAACATTCCCACCTACCCCATCCCCATCTTCATCCCCTTCCCCTACCCCATCCCCATCTTCATCCCCTTCCCCTACCCCATTCCCATCCTATGCCCACCTACCCCATCCCCTCCCCCATCTCCCCCATCTCCCTGATACCCTTCCCCCTCTCCCCCATCCCCTTCCTCTCCTCCCCTCTCCCCCCCTCCCCTCCCCCCTCACCCCCTTATGCACCCTCCCCCTTCACCCCCTTATGCACCCTCCATTCTCCCCCTCTCCTCTCTCTCATCTCTCTCCCCCTTCTTCCTCACCCCCTCCTCTCACCCCCCCCCTCTCACCTTCTCCCACTCTCTTATCCTCACCCACTCTCCACTTTCCCTCTCATTTTCCATTCCCCCCTTCACTCCCTCCCCCCTCTCTCCCTCACCCCCTCACCTCCTCTCTCCCTCAACCCCTCACCCCCTCCCCCCCTCACTACTTCACCCCCTCCCCCCCTCACTACTTCACCCCCTCCCCCATCTCCATCCTTCTGTGGAACTAAGTGCTACAGTTTTTTGCATACGGGACTGCCAGCACACGATGCCTCCTGCTAAGGTGGCAAAGTAACCCATTGTGGACTTGCGTTTCACAACGTCAGATGCTCCTCCTCCCCTCTCCCTCCTCCCCTACCCCCTCACCCCCTCACTACTTCACCCCCTCACCCTTTCACCCCTGCTCTCCTCCTTCTCCTCTCTTTAAATTTTGTAAAAAATCTCCAACTTCACTTTGTCAATATTAAAGTAATATTAATTGACTTTACATTATAACGAACTCAATTTATAACTTGTTAGTAAGTCTGCATAATGACTTTGTATTGAACTAATTTTTATTGACTTGACTTCATAATGGTAACTTCGAAGATATATATATTTTACTGACTCATTTTTAAACTTGACTCATTTCTAGACTAATTTCTGTAGACTTTACTTCATAATGAACTTATTTGTAACTGTTATTTTACTGACTTTACTTTGTAATGAACTCAATTTTCAAACTTATTGTATTCAAGTAATTTTTATTTCCTTGGACTCATTTCCAGACTTTGTATTGATACTAATTTTTGTTGACTTTACTTCATAATGAACACAATTGTAACCATTATTTTTACAAATTTTACTTTGTAACAAACTGAATTTTGTTGACTTTCCATCATAAACACATTCATTCAATACTGACCCAACTTTGTAATGACCTCACATATAGAATTGCAAATAACATTTTATTGATCCACTTGCTACTGACTAATACAATGATGTGTCTAAATCATTTTATTTGGGTCATGTGCTGAGGTCATGATCAGGTTTTGCATTTTGTTCAGCCCGCAAGGTTCGCTTAGTCAGCTTTCACAGCATAGTAAAAGGATGACAGTTGCCCCTCAGTCAAATTTTATTCAGAAAACACTGCAATACAGCTGCTTACATGTCATCCAGACATTATTCTACATAGAAAATGAGCCCAGATCCAAAAAAAAAGTTTGAGGTGGCAAAAAATTAGCCGAGAAAAAAGTTCCCACCTTTGAGTTATATTTGTCATCATTTCTTACACCTCTCAATTTCTCCCAGCCCCTTCGGAGTTGGTCATCTTTCTCCCACCCCTTTGGAGTTGTTGAATTAAATCTGCATGTGGCACCTATTCTGTGCCTCAGTGTAAACACATATACAGTGACTCACAAAACTGAGTCAATGTTTTGCACTTTTTAATTTATTATTAAATAACTTCCCATAAACAACCAAACCAAACAAGGTATTGGTGTACCGAATAACATACATGATCAGGGCTACCAAACAAACAAAGAATTATGTAATTTTAATCATCCCTCATGGAGATATGATTATTTTAATTCAGGGACTCATTGACTCAGTTTTGTGAGGTGGTATCAATATTATGATAAATTGTAATTCTAGTATTTTGTATGACCTCCCTTGGCCTTAATAACTGCTCCCAACCTTCTAGGCATGCTTTTAATCAAATTCTGACACACCTCTGATGGAATATTATTCCACTCTTCTACTACTCTTTCCCATAACTCCCAAATTCCTTTTGGTGCTGTTGGATACTTGTCTAACTGGTTCTTGAGGTGAATCCAATGATGTTCAATAGGACTGAGGTCTGGAGATTGGGCAGGACAATCCAGAAGAGTAATATTGTTGTTCTCCATCCATTTCTTGGCCTTTTTTGAGGTATGCTTGGGGTCATTGTCTTGTTGAAAAATCACCTCTTCTCCAGAAATTCCACTCTCCTCCAAGCTAGGCAGCATATGGTCCTTCAAAATGGACACATACTGGTCAGCATTTATCCTCCCCTCAACCTCTGCAAGATACCCAACTCCATTCCATCCCATACACCCCCATACCATAATGTTTCCTCCCCCAAATTTGACAGTTCCCTGCACCTCTCTCTCAATCAGCCCCTCTCCCTTCTGTTTCCAGACCCACTCTCTCCCATCTGACCCAAACCTGTTGATTTTAGTCTCATCTGACCAAATAACCCTCCTCCAGTCTTCCACAGTCCACTCTCTATACTTCTGAGCAAAAGCCAATCTTGCTTTCCTATGCCTTATACTAAGCAAGGGCCTTTTCTTCTTCACCACAGCCTTGAATGAGTTTTTTCTAAGAACTCTTCTGACTGTTTCTGAGGAGACTGGAGTGGGGATGATGCTGTTGATGTAATGGGTGGCCTGAACAGCATTTGCAGCCTTGCCAGTGGTGATTTGGGTAAGGATGGCTCTCTGAGAGGTAGATGAGAGCTTAGAAGGACAACCACCAGAGGGGGAATCCAGGTTTGGATGGAGATCCCTGAGTGTTCTGGATACACTAGACTGGCTGAGGTTGAGTTTAGAGGCAATATTGTGGGTGGAATAATGATTGGAGGCCAGGGAAAGAATGTTTTCCTTCTGAGCAGGGGAGATGGGATGCATTGGAGAATATTGAAGTATGAAGAATGCTAGTCCTAATTAAATACTATAATTTAAGGTCCCATCAAGGGTCACATCACCTTAGAAACCATCTGTCAAGTTTTTGACATTATACAGTTGGTGGAGCATCAGATTCTAATATTTCTGACTACCCCTCACAAAACTGAGTCAATGAGTCCCTGAATTAAAATGATCATATCTCCATGAGGGATGATTAAAATTACATAATTCTTTGTTTGTTTGGTAGCCCTGATCATGTATGTTATTCGGTACACCAATACCTTATTTGGTTGTGTTGTTTATGGGAAGCTATTCAACAATGAATCAAAAAGTCCAAAACATTGACTCAGTTTTGTGAGTCACTGTATATGTAAATTCATGTATACAAATATGTCATAATGACATGTGGACAGGAACCATGCAGTACACTGCCCTTTTCTCCACCCCACTGAGCCTCACGTGACCTGAGCCTCATGTGACCATGTGGGCTCTCTAGGTATATAAGTACGCTGTACCTCTACCTAGCAATACAGAGAGTTCTATGCCCTCTAACCTAAGTTACTTAGCACACTAACCAACTCAACAGGTAAGTAGTAAGATCTGTGAGCACTCTACACTGCGCATAGCATGCTGCTCAACAGGTTATGGGCCCTGGAAGTGACGTTGCACAGCTATGAGCTCCTCGGAGCTCTAGTTGGAAGGAGTTGTACTGTAGCCCCTTGGGGCTCCAACTCACACGTTGTGCACAGGTCTTACTACTGACATGCTTCACTGCGCTAAGCACCTCGTTGCTTTTGTGATGGGGTTACCCTCCCTCTGACATGATGTCATGGAGCAATGATGCGCCCTTTTGGCACTCATCATGTGC
Organism: Tricholoma bakamatsutake; assembly: GCA_029959215.1. Lineage (NCBI taxonomy): Eukaryota > Fungi > Basidiomycota > Agaricomycetes > Agaricales > Tricholomataceae > Tricholoma > Tricholoma bakamatsutake. Next base: position 2,456,360 of record CP114860.1, read on the forward strand.
TAAACAAAAGTACTCTGACAGAGTGCTAAGTTTTGCATCTGATATTTCTAATTTAAGAGCAAGTGACTAATTTGGTGCTTTTATTAGCTCAAATCTTAAAAATGTCCTCCTTGCTCAATAAACTCATCTCCTTGTTTGACGGCTCCAGTTACAAGGCCTGGGCCGAAAGTATGAAGGCATGGCTTATGTCACAAGGCCTTTGGCAAGTTGCCTCCAGCGCTGAAACAGTGCCAGTGGCAGCTGATGTTGCCGCACATAAGGTGTGGAATTGGGAGAATGATCAGGCATATGAAGCTATCTCACTCTACCGATCTCCTTCCATCAGATCCAGATCCGGATCTGCAACAGGACTTGCTAGTGCCCTGTGGCAAGCCCTGCAGGCCAATTTTGGCCAAGAAGGGCCTTCTCAGATATTTGCAGACTTTAAATCTGCAATCTCGATCAGAGTCCCAGTGCAAAACCCTGTGCCAACAATGGCTCAGATCTCTGAGAGATACCAGTGGCTAACTGCCAATGGTGTTGAAATCCCTGAGATAGTTCAGGCCTTATTACTCCTTTCGGCATTGCTGAAGGAGTATGATTCTTTATCTTCCACCATCTTATCCACAACTGGTATGACCAGTCTCTCCTACACTGTAGTGAGGGACCATGTGACAGCAGAAGCCTCCTGTCGAGCTGCCTTTGCGCACTCTGCAGAAATGGCGAAGAAGCTGTCAGCTGTCAAGAGAAAGGGCAGCGACCCTAAGTGGAAAGGGAAGGGATCAGAGAAATCTGGTGAGAAGTTGTCTGAGCCTTTGGGCTCCGACTCAAAGAAGAAGTGTAGGTCTGGCAAGGCTGCTAGGGAAAAGCATGAGAAAAAGGAATCTCACAGCCACCTTGCCTCCACCAGTATGGTGGAGCCCTTCATGATGCCTAGTGCACCTTATGTGGATGCAGTACGCTCTGCCCATGCTGCCACAACCATTAACAGTCAAGGCATTATTTCAATTGGACTGGTGCAGGCCAGCCCCTCTCGCCTCCCACTGACATTTGACCAAAGTGTTCAAATGTCATGGCTACATGGGAAATTCATATATTTTTACACCACTGACCCAAGAAAGCGGCCTAATCAGCCTGAGTCAAAGGTCACTGGAACCTTCTCCCCTGGCCCCTCTGTGTACAAAGACTACCAGGCAGCCCGGGACCTGCTTACAGACATCAAAGTGCCTAAAATGGCCAAGAATCTTTGAGTCATCGAAGAAGATCAGATGAGTAAGTGGGAAGGTAAGCACTGCCAGGTGGAAACCCCTGAGCCATCGGCTCAGATTGAGGAGGTTCCTGAAATGGAACCTAAGCCTGAGGATGATGATGATGAAGTCTCCCTCAGCTCTGAAATGATGGTCCCAGATCAATCGATCTGGGAAAGCATGGATAACATGCTCATAGATGAGCCAATAGCCCCTTTTATGGGGGCTTACGATGAAATGTCAGTCCTTTTCCCTGACCATCACATCATTGCTAACAATAGCTTGACAGGGACGAACTATTCGGGCCATTCCCATAATATAGAGTGTCCTATAGAATTTTTAATAAATTATATTGTTGCTTGTGATGCAAAGGCCCTAATCAGGCCATGTGTGATGTGTGCCAGAAAGGAATGCAAACATGGTGCCCCTTGGATCTTGATTCAGATGCATCATTGCACTTCACTGGTGAGATGAAAGACTTTGCCTCCTATGAGGATTTGCCTATGTCTGAGAAATGGCAGGTCAAGACCACTACCAGCATGACTTCGATCAAAGGCAAAGGCGCTGTCCTGATTCATCATCAGGTAAAAGTTAATGGGAAGACAGAGTCGTGCATCACATGCTTATCCCCCATTTTTTATCTCCCAGATTTGACAAGTCGGCTTATGTCAATGGGAGTGTTCCTCGTTGCTGAGGAATATACTGTAAAAGGAAACAGTAAAATAATTTCCTTTGCCAACAAAAAGGGAAAACCCCAGCTCGATGCAGCGCCAATAATATGTGGTGAAACCATCTATGTGTGTGATTCGCACATTCAGAGCACTAAGAGATTAGAAGTTGCAACTATCTACATTGCTGACTATGACATCTGGCACAAGCGGCTTGGCCACCCAAGCGAAGCTGCCATGCGACAGATGCCAAAACACACCCATAAGTTTCCCAAGGATCTAAAAATTCCAAGGAACAGGCACATTTGTCCAGGATGTGCCAAGGGAAAAATGATGTCAAAGCCATTCCCTGGATCTGAGTCTTGGGCCGAAGAGGCCTTCAAGCTGATCCATTCTGATCTGAAGGAATTACCAACACTCAGTTATCACAAGTACAAATATTTTATTGTATTTATTGATGATCGAACTTTACACATGTGGAGTCAGTGCCTGAGAAAAAAGTCCGATGCTGCTGAGTCAATCAGACAGTTTGAGGCGATGGCCAAAATGCAATATGATGCAAAAGTCAAGCGTTGGTGTTTCGGTCCTGGGGGGGAATTCCATGATTGGGAACACATAACCCAGCTCAAAGAGGCTGGGATTAAAATTGAGATGTCAGTGCCCCATGTCCACCAACAAAATGTTCATGCTGAATGCAAAATCAGGACATTAATGGAGAAAGCACAAACATTGGGCTTTACTGCCCACCTACCACAATCATGGTGGGAATTTTGTGTATAGCATGCTATGTATCTCTACAACTGAACACCAATAAACTGCCTAAAATGGGGAACTCTGATTGAAGATCTCGATGGCGAGAAGCCCAATCTGAGTGATGAGAAGGTATTTGGATGCAGTGCCTATGTTTACCTGCCAAAAGAGAAGCATCCTAATAAGTTAGCTGCAAGATCAGAGCTCATAATGTACATCAGCCTGGCAGATGGCATCAAGGGTTGGCACTTTATGCACCCATCAGGGTCAATATTTGTCAGTGCTATGGCACTCTTTGATGAGACTCTGTTCCCTCATTGTCCTGGGACCAGGACCCCGGCAAAAACTGATCTCGGGGATATACCCCCTTCCGAAGATGATGATCACTCTGGGGGATCAGGGGACGATAGCAATAGAGGAAGTGATGACAGCTTCTATCTGGGCCACAGGCATTATGCTCCACTGGCGCCGAATCCTCCTCCACAAGCTCCATCCCCACCACCTTTACAATCAGGGTCTGGAACCCCTAAAATGTCTAGAGACCCACTGTTTGGCTGCTTTGGCGATCCACCTCAGGGTGCTGATCCATTTGCACTGGCAGGTGCACCAGGTCCATCATCCCAGCCTAGTCCAGCACCGCCAGCAGTAGAGGCCCCCATACCTCCACTAAGGTGATTAAACAGGCAGCGATGAGTTCCAACTCATCCAGGCAATGTCTATGGTGAAAATCGTGACCCCATTCAAATCGAACGAGACATTGTGCGGGAGCACCAATGGTGGGAACCAGTGGGACAAGGCAGGAGTCACGCTCCAGCCCTCCCTCAGGTCGAAGAAGAGGTGCCAGCTGGGCCCTCTCAACCACCAGCGGCAAGTAAAACTCCTCCCGCATAGACCCTGGATAATTTGGGATTAGAGTACGTGATACCGCCTCAACCTCAGGAGTCTGAGGTGCCATGGATTTGGCACCAAAATCCCAATGAGGAGTGAGGACGGTGGTTACCCAAACTGGGTACCCCATCATATTGGGGCCCTAGAAGGGATAATTATGTCGCCAAAGGTGGAATGGATCTGATGCACCTTCTGCTTAGCAAAGCAGTTGCACCATCTACAGCGTCAGATCCTGTCCTGATCCGGTATCGCAACATTGCATGCTTACCCAAGCCTGTGCAATCAGAGTGGAGAAGTGCATGCCTGGAGGAACTAGAGGCCCTCCGTAAATGGCATGTCTATGACATCGTAGATCTCCCTGCTGGCCGAAAGGCCATCAAAAATAGATGGGTTTTCTCCATAAAATCTGACAGACCAAAACAGGCCAGACTTGTGGCCAAAGGTTTCTCACAAGTGGAAGGCATCGACTATGATGAGCGACCGGTTGCCATGGACTTTGCTTCCTCCAGACACTGCTGCCACTCTTGGTTATCCTCCAAAAGGCCACGGGCGAGGCAGGCCTCCCTGAATGAGGGAGCAACGATACCCTGAAAACTGCGAAGGTCTTTGTATGATGTAGCACCTTTCACAGCAGTGAGAAGCAGCCTGAGGTAGAAGCGTTCACTGGCACTGGGTGGAGCATAGAACACCCTTCCAATGGCAAATCCCCTCTGCCTGGGCTTCCACTTGTGAGCCCTTTGATCCCACACAAATTTGGAAGGAAAGTCCTGGTAAAGAACGACCTGTGCAAGCTCTGGATACTCCTGATTGGCCTTAAAGAATGCAGTGAGGGTGGTGTCATGCTGTGCAGCATACTGGACGATTTCCTGGATAGACTGTGGACTGTTCTGATTCCAAGTGACATACTGCTGGCCAGGAAGGTGGACCTGAAGACGGATGACATTGGGAGAAGCACCATGCATGGTGAAGTGGAAGAGGCGCCAGATGCTTTCACATGCAGATATGTAGCGAGCATTGAGGTACTGCCTGACTTCATCGTTGCAAGTTCCAAACTCCATGGTGATGCGATCGTGGCCTTTGTAGACATATTTGTAGATGTACTTGATGGCCTTGATAGAGCTGATGGACTCAATATTGATGTGGCAATGGTACTTCCAGATGAGATAGGCAGAGTAAGTGACCACCCAACAATTGTCGACCTGCTTTCCCCAAATGTGATATGTCTGTCGAGTGTCCCGACACTTGGTAGAGGCATAGGCATCCTCAGAGATGGTTGTCTTATCCCTGAATGGCTTGGGGAAACCTTTGAAGCACTGTCCATTCACCATGCAAGGAGCTGCAGGGTTCTCTGCACCACAGGGTTTATAGACCATGAACTTCTTGATGAGGTCGAGGAGCTCAGAATCATCATCAGGAAACTCTAAAGACAGAAGGCTGTCTATCTGCTTGGGGGTGCAAAGCTTGGATTGCTCATCAAGAAAGATAATGCAGTGCATGTGAGGAAGGCCATGCTTCTGAAACTCGATGGTGAAAAGATAAGCCACAGCCTTTCCAAATATGCCAACCTCGATATCCTTGATCATCTCCTTCTGCTTTGCATAGAATGCATGAATGACCAAATCTGGGTGATCTGCTGCAGTCTGCCCTGGACAAAGAGCATCCTGTATTTCTAGCCAGGCAGGGTTGGCAGTGATGGTGAGAAAGAGATCGCCTCCATTGCAGTGACAATTGATGGTGAATGCATCCTGACGAAGCTGCTGCATGTGATGTGTGCTTCCTGCAAAGGATGAAGGAAGAATGATTCTTTGACCCAGACACTCTGTGTCCACATCGATGTTTGCAGCCACAGCATCTGCCAGGCCAACATAGACTTTGCCATGAATGGTGTCCTGATTCATCAAAATCTAGCGCAACTGATCCTGCTCAGCAGTGGCCCATCTATCGCACACAAACTCCTAAAAGAGCTTTCCAATCAGAAAGATATGCTGGGGCTCAACAGCAGGTGGTTGAAGGTGGAGGCAATAGCAGTAGAATTCGGATTTAGAGACATGTTTGTGAACTCTGGCACCACCTCAGTTGTTGGCATCAACAGCTGCATACTCGATTTGAGGGTGCCATTGGAGCTGGCCAGTAGGAAACAGCAAAACATAGTGAAGGGCCAGATAGAGGGGATGGATGTCACTGATGCACTGAAGGGGAGGGCCATGCCTGCGGTAGAGAACAATGCTGTGTGTGCTCTCTGGCTGATCGCCATCACCTGGAAGAATAACAGCAATCTCATTGTTGGTAGCATCAGGGAGATTGTAGCGGCGACGGTCACAGAATTGATCAAAATGCAAAGCTATCTTGCACTGCTGGTGTGGAGGCAAGTTCCTGGTGAGCTCATGAGCCTGCTTGTACATCTGAACTGCTGGATGGTGATGGTGATAGGTCCACTACGTGCTTTAAGGTCTGGAGAACATTCCCACTCACATCGAGACATTACAACACACTCCGAATCGCTACAAACACCACAAAATCGACTTCGAACCATTTTTGCACTATTTTGCACTATTTTAGACAACTTCAAACTACTTCGAACTATTTTGTGACATTTTGCAACACTTCAAATAACTTTGCAACACTTTGAATGACTTCAGCTGTCGTATAGCTGTCCTCAAACACTTTCGATACATGATGCTCAACCGGAGTGAGCTATTTAGTTGCATATCAAGTACTACTGGACACAAGGAGGGACTACAAAAGACTTAGGATATGATAAGTGTGGATTTTTGTTTCATTGATATATTAAAGCAATAGAACAAGAACTCTTACTATACTTGGACAATGTACATTTCACTTATTATCATCTTTCATTTTGTTTCATGTTTTACAATACCTTTATTTGCTGTGCACATTGCCTCATGTTCTACAATTGTTATTATTTCCTTTTTAGTACTATTCCTTCAAATTGTATATAGACTTGTGTTAGTTAGAATAAATCAACAGGGAACAGCACAAGTTACCCTGACACTTATTGTCTGACTTAAGAGCCATTCTCTCAAGTCTTAGTTTGCATCGTATCTCTAAGTTCTGCAAAATATTGCGAACTTCTTTGAAATTATTGTATTTGCTCTCCAATTTATCACCTATCACCTATTGCCTTTCGACAAACACTTCACATTCATTAAACTCACTTTTTCATATACTTCGAACCTTTTTGAATCTATTCAAACTTATTTGAACTACTTTGCATGACTTCAAACCTCTTCGAACCTTTTTCAAACCTCTTCGCACATATTCGAACCTCTTTCAAACTCCTTCGAACACCTTTGTATGCTCTTACAGATTATTCGAACCATCACTTATTATTTCGCATCGCTAAACACAACGTTTTGGTCTCAGCAGTGATATTTAGTGCCACCTCGCACCCTTCCTCTGACTCGTGTTATACTATCCGAAGCCATTTAGTAGGTTTTGTTTGGGTTTCTGGGTTGAGTATCATCAATGGTGGAGCATGTCCTGAAGAGTGAGCAAAGTGTGGTGATGGAGGTGAGTGTTCCAGGCATTGGCCATGCGAAAGTTGACTGCGTCAGCTGGATCATAAATATATAGCTGAGCATAGACAGGAGGTTCTCCCTCTGGTGGAAGAAGAGATCCGATCTTGTGGGACAGCTCACCATGGAGTTTGTAGACATAGGGACTGATGCCATCATTCACAGCCTCTTTGCCCTCATTGACCAACTCGTCAATCTTGCGACCGATAGAAGTCATGGCAAGTGCATTATTGTAAGTGTGGATGTGATCACAAAATGATTTTCCAATGTCGTCCTGAGCGGTAAGCAATTGGATAAGCTCAGGTGGGACAGTGGCAAAGCAATCTTTCCACTCAGGCAGCACATGCCAAATCGAGGATGAATATTTGAGGATTTCATAAGACGTTCAGCCATCCAGTGCAAAGCATGGCAATCAGGGCACTCCATATCCATATTTCCCAGATCATGATCAGGCCAATTTAGATTAAATGGCTGGCAGGCAGGAGGCAAAATAGGTGGTGGTGGTGGTGGTGGTGGTTGTGGTGCAGGATTGATAAGCTGAGCGACCTTGGAGAATGAGGTCAGTCACCAAATTAAAAATTAAAAAATAAGATATGAGCATACATGTGGAGGGATATTGGCAACAGGGATGATAGCAGCAGGAACAGGGGGAACAGGAGCAGGAGGATCAAAAACAGGTGGAGGCAGAGGTGGAGGTAGAGGAAGCTACATCATCATACTGTCAGACCATTTCACATCATGTAAAATATAATGCAACATACAGCTTCAAACAGTGGAAGTGCAGCATGCTGGGCAGCAAGCTCAGCCCATGCCATTGCAGGTGCAGCAACAGGAGGAACAGGTGCAGCAACAGGAGGAACAGGAGCAGGAGCAGCAACAAGAGGAATAGGAGCAGCAACAGGAAAAGCAGGAGCAGCAACAGAAAAATCAGGAGCAGCAACAGGAAGAACAGGAGCAGCAATAGGAAGAACAGGTCCAGCAACAGGAATGGCAGGTCCAGCAACAGGAGGAACAGGAACAGGAGGGTAAAAAACAGGAGGAGGATGCTACAAAATTTATTGTCAGTTGAATGTCTGTCACCTGCAAGAATAATCCAACTTACAGCTACAGCCGGAAAAAGATGTGGAAGTGCAGCATGCCAGGCAGTGAGTTCAGCCAAGGTCAATCTAGGAGCAATGGGTTGAGGGACAGCAGGAGGCACAATCATTGGAGGCACTGGAGTAGGAGGAAGAGGCTACATCAATATGCTGTTAGTCACAATCCATCACCTGACAGAACAATTCAACATACAGGAGGAGCAACAGGAATGGGAGGTGCAGGAATGGGAGGTGCAGGAACAGGAGGATCAAAAACAGGAGGTGCAGGAGGGGCATGTAAAAAATATGGGAGAGCTGGATTGTGTAAAGGAGCAACAACAGGCTAAGGTGGAGCAGCATGACTTGAGCCTCTTCCCCTCCCTCTTCCCCTCCCTCTTTCCCTTCCTCTTCCCCTGCCTCTTGCAATCTGTGGAAGGGGAGGAAGTGCTGCCAGCTGCTGTGCCAAATGAGGAGGAAGGTGATTGTATTGAGGAGGTGGTGGAGGAGCAGCAACAAAAGGATCAGCATTCAGCAAGGCAATATTATGGGCTGGTGGCAATGGCAGCAGTGGCTGGGCAATGTGCATCATGTGAGCATGGTGTGGAGTCTGGTGGCAAGTAGGGCTATCCAAGGTCCATTGGTCCCATTCAGTTTGCTGCACAGCCATTTGAATACATCGAGGAGTGTTGGGTGGAGATGGGTCCATAGGAATCGGAGAGCTCTCTTACTGATTCTTGTAGGAGGCTGTGAAATCAGTGCAAACAGTGGCAGTTGATAATGGAGCAACTTCCAAAAATGGAAGGGGAGGCAACTGCAAACCCGCCAGCCCAATCTCCCCGCACACTGTGCCCTGAGAGAGGTCCAAAAAACAACTGGCAGATGCTCCTTTTGTTAAAAAAAGAGAAGCCAGGGAGGTAGGACTTCACAGAGCTTCACCTTGGTCTACAGATACCCCAAGAATGCAAAAACAACCCCACTGGAAAAGAGCCCAGAGCCAGAAAGAGAGCAGAAAAGCTAGAAGTGGTTAAAAATCAGCCAAAAATTTGGTTTCTACACCCAGTAAGCCAAAAATTGACCAAAAATATTGATCTTACACCCAGTTATTAGATTTGTCATGATAGGAACACCTTATTATATTTGTCATCAGGAAAATATATTTGTTCTGATGAGAACAGTTATATTGCATTTGTGATCGGGTCCAAAACTTAGCTGAAATTTTTTCTTATCATGGGAACCATTATTACAATTTTGATCCAGCCCAAAAATGATGGAATTAGCCAAAAAGTTCATTTCCCACCTATAACTTATTTTTGTCATCCATTTCTCACAGTAGAGGGTTAGTCATGGAACTCCCACCCCTGTGGAGTTTGTCATCCATTTACCCACACCCTAGTCACATGAACGATCTCACTTTATTATGGACAAGGTTTTTAAATGTGCCTTCGGCACACATGGTTCACTGTGTTCATTATGAACACCTCACTGCATTTTATTCATGGATGCACAACTTTTTATTTGACTTTTAGATGGTACACAACTCTTCAGTTGACTTGGGACTGTTGGCCCCAAGTCAACATGGGGGGGTTGTGGTATTTATCCCCTTCCCCATCCCCATCCCCATTTCCGCCTACCCCATCTCCATCTCCATCCCCTTCCCCTTCCCCTTCCCCATGCCCATGCCCACCTACCCCATCCCCATCCCCAACATTCCCACCTACCCCATCCCCATCTCCATCCCCTTCCTCTACCCCATCCCCATCCCATGCCCACCTACCCCATCCCCTCCCCCATCTCCCCCATCTCTCTGATACCCATCCCCATCCCCAACATTCCCACCTACCCCATCCCCATCTTCATCCCCTTCCCCTACCCCATCCCCATCTTCATCCCCTTCCCCTACCCCATTCCCATCCTATGCCCACCTACCCCATCCCCTCCCCCATCTCCCCCATCTCCCTGATACCCTTCCCCCTCTCCCCCATCCCCTTCCTCTCCTCCCCTCTCCCCCCCTCCCCTCCCCCCTCACCCCCTTATGCACCCTCCCCCTTCACCCCCTTATGCACCCTCCATTCTCCCCCTCTCCTCTCTCTCATCTCTCTCCCCCTTCTTCCTCACCCCCTCCTCTCACCCCCCCCCTCTCACCTTCTCCCACTCTCTTATCCTCACCCACTCTCCACTTTCCCTCTCATTTTCCATTCCCCCCTTCACTCCCTCCCCCCTCTCTCCCTCACCCCCTCACCTCCTCTCTCCCTCAACCCCTCACCCCCTCCCCCCCTCACTACTTCACCCCCTCCCCCCCTCACTACTTCACCCCCTCCCCCATCTCCATCCTTCTGTGGAACTAAGTGCTACAGTTTTTTGCATACGGGACTGCCAGCACACGATGCCTCCTGCTAAGGTGGCAAAGTAACCCATTGTGGACTTGCGTTTCACAACGTCAGATGCTCCTCCTCCCCTCTCCCTCCTCCCCTACCCCCTCACCCCCTCACTACTTCACCCCCTCACCCTTTCACCCCTGCTCTCCTCCTTCTCCTCTCTTTAAATTTTGTAAAAAATCTCCAACTTCACTTTGTCAATATTAAAGTAATATTAATTGACTTTACATTATAACGAACTCAATTTATAACTTGTTAGTAAGTCTGCATAATGACTTTGTATTGAACTAATTTTTATTGACTTGACTTCATAATGGTAACTTCGAAGATATATATATTTTACTGACTCATTTTTAAACTTGACTCATTTCTAGACTAATTTCTGTAGACTTTACTTCATAATGAACTTATTTGTAACTGTTATTTTACTGACTTTACTTTGTAATGAACTCAATTTTCAAACTTATTGTATTCAAGTAATTTTTATTTCCTTGGACTCATTTCCAGACTTTGTATTGATACTAATTTTTGTTGACTTTACTTCATAATGAACACAATTGTAACCATTATTTTTACAAATTTTACTTTGTAACAAACTGAATTTTGTTGACTTTCCATCATAAACACATTCATTCAATACTGACCCAACTTTGTAATGACCTCACATATAGAATTGCAAATAACATTTTATTGATCCACTTGCTACTGACTAATACAATGATGTGTCTAAATCATTTTATTTGGGTCATGTGCTGAGGTCATGATCAGGTTTTGCATTTTGTTCAGCCCGCAAGGTTCGCTTAGTCAGCTTTCACAGCATAGTAAAAGGATGACAGTTGCCCCTCAGTCAAATTTTATTCAGAAAACACTGCAATACAGCTGCTTACATGTCATCCAGACATTATTCTACATAGAAAATGAGCCCAGATCCAAAAAAAAAGTTTGAGGTGGCAAAAAATTAGCCGAGAAAAAAGTTCCCACCTTTGAGTTATATTTGTCATCATTTCTTACACCTCTCAATTTCTCCCAGCCCCTTCGGAGTTGGTCATCTTTCTCCCACCCCTTTGGAGTTGTTGAATTAAATCTGCATGTGGCACCTATTCTGTGCCTCAGTGTAAACACATATACAGTGACTCACAAAACTGAGTCAATGTTTTGCACTTTTTAATTTATTATTAAATAACTTCCCATAAACAACCAAACCAAACAAGGTATTGGTGTACCGAATAACATACATGATCAGGGCTACCAAACAAACAAAGAATTATGTAATTTTAATCATCCCTCATGGAGATATGATTATTTTAATTCAGGGACTCATTGACTCAGTTTTGTGAGGTGGTATCAATATTATGATAAATTGTAATTCTAGTATTTTGTATGACCTCCCTTGGCCTTAATAACTGCTCCCAACCTTCTAGGCATGCTTTTAATCAAATTCTGACACACCTCTGATGGAATATTATTCCACTCTTCTACTACTCTTTCCCATAACTCCCAAATTCCTTTTGGTGCTGTTGGATACTTGTCTAACTGGTTCTTGAGGTGAATCCAATGATGTTCAATAGGACTGAGGTCTGGAGATTGGGCAGGACAATCCAGAAGAGTAATATTGTTGTTCTCCATCCATTTCTTGGCCTTTTTTGAGGTATGCTTGGGGTCATTGTCTTGTTGAAAAATCACCTCTTCTCCAGAAATTCCACTCTCCTCCAAGCTAGGCAGCATATGGTCCTTCAAAATGGACACATACTGGTCAGCATTTATCCTCCCCTCAACCTCTGCAAGATACCCAACTCCATTCCATCCCATACACCCCCATACCATAATGTTTCCTCCCCCAAATTTGACAGTTCCCTGCACCTCTCTCTCAATCAGCCCCTCTCCCTTCTGTTTCCAGACCCACTCTCTCCCATCTGACCCAAACCTGTTGATTTTAGTCTCATCTGACCAAATAACCCTCCTCCAGTCTTCCACAGTCCACTCTCTATACTTCTGAGCAAAAGCCAATCTTGCTTTCCTATGCCTTATACTAAGCAAGGGCCTTTTCTTCTTCACCACAGCCTTGAATGAGTTTTTTCTAAGAACTCTTCTGACTGTTTCTGAGGAGACTGGAGTGGGGATGATGCTGTTGATGTAATGGGTGGCCTGAACAGCATTTGCAGCCTTGCCAGTGGTGATTTGGGTAAGGATGGCTCTCTGAGAGGTAGATGAGAGCTTAGAAGGACAACCACCAGAGGGGGAATCCAGGTTTGGATGGAGATCCCTGAGTGTTCTGGATACACTAGACTGGCTGAGGTTGAGTTTAGAGGCAATATTGTGGGTGGAATAATGATTGGAGGCCAGGGAAAGAATGTTTTCCTTCTGAGCAGGGGAGATGGGATGCATTGGAGAATATTGAAGTATGAAGAATGCTAGTCCTAATTAAATACTATAATTTAAGGTCCCATCAAGGGTCACATCACCTTAGAAACCATCTGTCAAGTTTTTGACATTATACAGTTGGTGGAGCATCAGATTCTAATATTTCTGACTACCCCTCACAAAACTGAGTCAATGAGTCCCTGAATTAAAATGATCATATCTCCATGAGGGATGATTAAAATTACATAATTCTTTGTTTGTTTGGTAGCCCTGATCATGTATGTTATTCGGTACACCAATACCTTATTTGGTTGTGTTGTTTATGGGAAGCTATTCAACAATGAATCAAAAAGTCCAAAACATTGACTCAGTTTTGTGAGTCACTGTATATGTAAATTCATGTATACAAATATGTCATAATGACATGTGGACAGGAACCATGCAGTACACTGCCCTTTTCTCCACCCCACTGAGCCTCACGTGACCTGAGCCTCATGTGACCATGTGGGCTCTCTAGGTATATAAGTACGCTGTACCTCTACCTAGCAATACAGAGAGTTCTATGCCCTCTAACCTAAGTTACTTAGCACACTAACCAACTCAACAGGTAAGTAGTAAGATCTGTGAGCACTCTACACTGCGCATAGCATGCTGCTCAACAGGTTATGGGCCCTGGAAGTGACGTTGCACAGCTATGAGCTCCTCGGAGCTCTAGTTGGAAGGAGTTGTACTGTAGCCCCTTGGGGCTCCAACTCACACGTTGTGCACAGGTCTTACTACTGACATGCTTCACTGCGCTAAGCACCTCGTTGCTTTTGTGATGGGGTTACCCTCCCTCTGACATGATGTCATGGAGCAATGATGCGCCCTTTTGGCACTCATCATGTGCTAAACAAAAGTACTCTGACAGAGTGCTAAGTTTTGCATCTGATATTTCTAATTTAAGAGCAAGTGACTAATTTGGTGCTTTTATTAGCTCAAATCTTAAAAATGTCCTCCTTGCTCAATAAACTCATCTCCTTGTTTGACGGCTCCAGTTACAAGGCCTGGGCCGAAAGTATGAAGGCATGGCTTATGTCACAAGGCCTTTGGCAAGTTGCCTCCAGCGCTGAAACAGTGCCAGTGGCAGCTGATGTTGCCGCACATAAGGTGTGGAATTGGGAGAATGATCAGGCATATGAAGCTATCTCACTCTACCGATCTCCTTCCATCAGATCCAGATCCGGATCTGCAACAGGACTTGCTAGTGCCCTGTGGCAAGCCCTGCAGGCCAATTTTGGCCAAGAAGGGCCTTCTCAGATATTTGCAGACTTTAAATCTGCAATCTCGATCAGAGTCCCAGTGCAAAACCCTGTGCCAACAATGGCTCAGATCTCTGAGAGATACCAGTGGCTAACTGCCAATGGTGTTGAAATCCCTGAGATAGTTCAGGCCTTATTACTCCTTTCGGCATTGCTGAAGGAGTATGATTCTTTATCTTCCACCATCTTATCCACAACTGGTATGACCAGTCTCTCCTACACTGTAGTGAGGGACCATGTGACAGCAGAAGCCTCCTGTCGAGCTGCCTTTGCGCACTCTGCAGAAATGGCGAAGAAGCTGTCAGCTGTCAAGAGAAAGGGCAGCGACCCTAAGTGGAAAGGGAAGGGATCAGAGAAATCTGGTGAGAAGTTGTCTGAGCCTTTGGGCTCCGACTCAAAGAAGAAGTGTAGGTCTGGCAAGGCTGCTAGGGAAAAGCATGAGAAAAAGGAATCTCACAGCCACCTTGCCTCCACCAGTATGGTGGAGCCCTTCATGATGCCTAGTGCACCTTATGTGGATGCAGTACGCTCTGCCCATGCTGCCACAACCATTAACAGTCAAGGCATTATTTCAATTGGACTGGTGCAGGCCAGCCCCTCTCGCCTCCCACTGACATTTGACCAAAGTGTTCAAATGTCATGGCTACATGGGAAATTCATATATTTTTACACCACTGACCCAAGAAAGCGGCCTAATCAGCCTGAGTCAAAGGTCACTGGAACCTTCTCCCCTGGCCCCTCTGTGTACAAAGACTACCAGGCAGCCCGGGACCTGCTTACAGACATCAAAGTGCCTAAAATGGCCAAGAATCTTTGAGTCATCGAAGAAGATCAGATGAGTAAGTGGGAAGGTAAGCACTGCCAGGTGGAAACCCCTGAGCCATCGGCTCAGATTGAGGAGGTTCCTGAAATGGAACCTAAGCCTGAGGATGATGATGATGAAGTCTCCCTCAGCTCTGAAATGATGGTCCCAGATCAATCGATCTGGGAAAGCATGGATAACATGCTCATAGATGAGCCAATAGCCCCTTTTATGGGGGCTTACGATGAAATGTCAGTCCTTTTCCCTGACCATCACATCATTGCTAACAATAGCTTGACAGGGACGAACTATTCGGGCCATTCCCATAATATAGAGTGTCCTATAGAATTTTTAATAAATTATATTGTTGCTTGTGATGCAAAGGCCCTAATCAGGCCATGTGTGATGTGTGCCAGAAAGGAATGCAAACATGGTGCCCCTTGGATCTTGATTCAGATGCATCATTGCACTTCACTGGTGAGATGAAAGACTTTGCCTCCTATGAGGATTTGCCTATGTCTGAGAAATGGCAGGTCAAGACCACTACCAGCATGACTTCGATCAAAGGCAAAGGCGCTGTCCTGATTCATCATCAGGTAAAAGTTAATGGGAAGACAGAGTCGTGCATCACATGCTTATCCCCCATTTTTTATCTCCCAGATTTGACAAGTCGGCTTATGTCAATGGGAGTGTTCCTCGTTGCTGAGGAATATACTGTAAAAGGAAACAGTAAAATAATTTCCTTTGCCAACAAAAAGGGAAAACCCCAGCTCGATGCAGCGCCAATAATATGTGGTGAAACCATCTATGTGTGTGATTCGCACATTCAGAGCACTAAGAGATTAGAAGTTGCAACTATCTACATTGCTGACTATGACATCTGGCACAAGCGGCTTGGCCACCCAAGCGAAGCTGCCATGCGACAGATGCCAAAACACACCCATAAGTTTCCCAAGGATCTAAAAATTCCAAGGAACAGGCACATTTGTCCAGGATGTGCCAAGGGAAAAATGATGTCAAAGCCATTCCCTGGATCTGAGTCTTGGGCCGAAGAGGCCTTCAAGCTGATCCATTCTGATCTGAAGGAATTACCAACACTCAGTTATCACAAGTACAAATATTTTATTGTATTTATTGATGATCGAACTTTACACATGTGGAGTCAGTGCCTGAGAAAAAAGTCCGATGCTGCTGAGTCAATCAGACAGTTTGAGGCGATGGCCAAAATGCAATATGATGCAAAAGTCAAGCGTTGGTGTTTCGGTCCTGGGGGGGAATTCCATGATTGGGAACACATAACCCAGCTCAAAGAGGCTGGGATTAAAATTGAGATGTCAGTGCCCCATGTCCACCAACAAAATGTTCATGCTGAATGCAAAATCAGGACATTAATGGAGAAAGCACAAACATTGGGCTTTACTGCCCACCTACCACAATCATGGTGGGAATTTTGTGTATAGCATGCTATGTATCTCTACAACTGAACACCAATAAACTGCCTAAAATGGGGAACTCTGATTGAAGATCTCGATGGCGAGAAGCCCAATCTGAGTGATGAGAAGGTATTTGGATGCAGTGCCTATGTTTACCTGCCAAAAGAGAAGCATCCTAATAAGTTAGCTGCAAGATCAGAGCTCATAATGTACATCAGCCTGGCAGATGGCATCAAGGGTTGGCACTTTATGCACCCATCAGGGTCAATATTTGTCAGTGCTATGGCACTCTTTGATGAGACTCTGTTCCCTCATTGTCCTGGGACCAGGACCCCGGCAAAAACTGATCTCGGGGATATACCCCCTTCCGAAGATGATGATCACTCTGGGGGATCAGGGGACGATAGCAATAGAGGAAGTGATGACAGCTTCTATCTGGGCCACAGGCATTATGCTCCACTGGCGCCGAATCCTCCTCCACAAGCTCCATCCCCACCACCTTTACAATCAGGGTCTGGAACCCCTAAAATGTCTAGAGACCCACTGTTTGGCTGCTTTGGCGATCCACCTCAGGGTGCTGATCCATTTGCACTGGCAGGTGCACCAGGTCCATCATCCCAGCCTAGTCCAGCACCGCCAGCAGTAGAGGCCCCCATACCTCCACTAAGGTGATTAAACAGGCAGCGATGAGTTCCAACTCATCCAGGCAATGTCTATGGTGAAAATCGTGACCCCATTCAAATCGAACGAGACATTGTGCGGGAGCACCAATGGTGGGAACCAGTGGGACAAGGCAGGAGTCACGCTCCAGCCCTCCCTCAGGTCGAAGAAGAGGTGCCAGCTGGGCCCTCTCAACCACCAGCGGCAAGTAAAACTCCTCCCGCATAGACCCTGGATAATTTGGGATTAGAGTACGTGATACCGCCTCAACCTCAGGAGTCTGAGGTGCCATGGATTTGGCACCAAAATCCCAATGAGGAGTGAGGACGGTGGTTACCCAAACTGGGTACCCCATCATATTGGGGCCCTAGAAGGGATAATTATGTCGCCAAAGGTGGAATGGATCTGATGCACCTTCTGCTTAGCAAAGCAGTTGCACCATCTACAGCGTCAGATCCTGTCCTGATCCGGTATCGCAACATTGCATGCTTACCCAAGCCTGTGCAATCAGAGTGGAGAAGTGCATGCCTGGAGGAACTAGAGGCCCTCCGTAAATGGCATGTCTATGACATCGTAGATCTCCCTGCTGGCCGAAAGGCCATCAAAAATAGATGGGTTTTCTCCATAAAATCTGACAGACCAAAACAGGCCAGACTTGTGGCCAAAGGTTTCTCACAAGTGGAAGGCATCGACTATGATGAGCGACCGGTTGCCATAGACTTTGCTTCCTCCAGACACTGCTGCCACTCTTGGTCATCCTCCAAAAGGCCACGGGCAAGGCAGGCCTCTCTGAATGAGGGAGCAACGATGCCCTGAAAAGTGCGAAGGTCTTTGTATGATGTAGCACCTTTCACAGCAGTGAGAAGCAGCCTGAGGTAAAAGCGTTCACCGGCACTGGGTGGAGCATAGAACATCCTTCCAATGGCGAATCCCCTCTGCCTGGGCTTCCACTTGTGAGCCCTTTGATCCCACACAAATTTGGAAGGAAAGTCTTGGTAAAGAACAACCTGTGCAAGCTCTGGATACTCCTGATTGGCCTTGAAGAAGGCAGTGAGGGTGGTGTCACGCTGTGCAGCATGCTGGACGATTTCCTGGATAGACTGTGGACCGTTCTGATTTTAAGTGACATACTGCTGGCCAGGAAGGTGGACCTGAAGATGGACGACATTAGGAGAAGCACCATGCATGGTGAAGTGGAAGAGGCACCAGATGCTTTCGCATGCAGATATGTAGCGAGCGTCGAGGTACTGCCTGACTTCATCATTGCAAGTTCCAAACTCCATGGTGATGCGATCGTGGCCTTTGTAGACATATTTGTAGATGTACTTGATGGCCTTGATGGAGCTGATGGACTCGATATTGATGTGGCAACGGTACTTCCAGATGAGATAGGCAGAGTAAGTGACCACCCAACGATTGTTGACCTGCTTTCCCCGAACGTGATATGTGTGTCCAGTGTCCCGACGCTTGGTAGAGGCATAGGCATCCTCAGAGATGGTGGTCTGATCCCTGAATGGCTTGGGGAAACCTTTGGAGCACTGTCCATTCACCATGCAAGGAGCTGCAGGGTTCTCTGCACCACAGGGTTTATGGACCATAAACTTTTTGATGAGGTCGAGGAGCTCAGGATCATTGTCAGGAAACTCTGAAGACAGAAGGCTGTCTATCTGCTCGGGGGTGCGAAGCTTGGATTGCTCATCGAGAAAGATAATGCAGTGCATGTGAGGAAGGCCACACTTCTGAAACTCGATGGTGAATAGATAAGCCACAGCCTTTCCAAATATGCCAGCCTCGATATCCTTGATCATCTCCTTCTGCTTTGCATAGAATGCACGAACGACCAAATCTGGGCGATCTGCTGCAGTCTGCCCTGGACGAAGAGCATCCCGTATTTCTGGCCAGGCAGGGTTGGCAGTGATGGTGAGAAAGAGATCCCCTCCATTGCAGTGACGATTGATGGTGAATGCATCCTGAAGAAGCTGCTGCATGTGACGTGTGCTTCCTGCAAAGGACGAAGGAAGAATGATTCTTTGACCCAGACACTCTGTGTCCACATCGATGTTTGCAGCCACAGCATCTACCAGGCCAACATAGACTTCGCCCCGAATGGTGTCCTGATTCATCAAAATCCAGCGCAATCGATCCTGCTCAGCAGTGGCCCATCCATCACACACAAACTCCTGAAAGAGCTTTCCAGTCAGAAAGATATGCTGGGGCTCAACAGCAGGCAGTCGAAGGTGGAGGCGATAGCAGTAGAATTCGGATTTGGAGACATGTTTGTGAACTCTGGCACCACCTCAGTTGTTGGCATCGACAGCTGCATACTCGATTTGAGGGTGCCATTGGAGCTGGCCAGTAGGAAACAGCAAAACATAGTGAAGGGCTGGATAGAGAGGATGGACGTCACTGATGCGCTGAAGGGGAGGGCCATGCCTGCGGTAGAGAACGATGTCGCGTGTGCTCTCTGGCTGATCGCCATCACCTGGAAGAATGACAGCAATCTCATTGTTGGTAGCATCGGGCAGATTGTAGCGGTGACGGTCACAGGATTGATCAAAATGCAAAGCTATCTTGCACTGCTGGTGTGGAGGCAAGTTCCTGGTGAGCTCATGAGCCTGCTTGTACATCTGAACTGCTGGATGGTGACGGTGGAGCATGTCCTGAAGAGTGAGCAAAGTGTGGTGATGGAGGTGAGTGTTCCAGGCATTGGCCATGCGAAAGTTGACAGCGTCAGCTGGATCGTAAATATATAGCTGAGCATAAACAGGAGGTTCACCCTCTGGTGGAAGCAGAGATCCGATCTTGTGGGACAGCTCGCCATGGAGTTTGTAGATATAGGGACCGACGCCATCATTCACTGCCTCTTCCCCCTCATTGACCGACTCGTCAATCTTGCGACCGATAGAAGTCATGGCGAGTGCATTATTGTAAGTGCGGATGTGATCACGAAATGATTTTCCAATGTCGTTCTGAGCAGTGAGCAATTGTATAAGCTCAGGTGGGACTGGGTGAAGAGGTGGCAATGTGATCTTTCCACTCAGGCAGCACATGCCGAATCGAGGATGGATATTTGAGGATTTCATAAGACGTTCAGCCATCCAGTGCAAAGCATGGCAATCAGGGCACTCCACATCCATATTTCCCAGATGATGAACAGGCCAATCTAAATTAAATGGCTGGTGGGCAGGAGGCAAAACAGGCAGAGGTGGTGGTGGTGGTGGCACAGGATCAATCTTGGATAATCAAGTCAGTCACCAAATTGATGAAAACAATATCAGCATGCTTACATGTGGAGGTACATTGGCTACAGGAACAGCAGGAGCAGGAACAGCAGGAACAGTAGGAACAGCCAGAGGTGGGGGAGGTAGAGGGAGAGGTAGAGGTGGCTACATCATTATTCAGTCAGACTATTGCACATGATGTAGAATTTAATTCAACATACAGCAGCCAGAGGTGGAAGTGCTGCATGCTGCACAGCAAGTGCAGCCCAAGCCATTGCAGGAACCATTGGTGGAGGAGCCATTGGTAGAGGTATATTGGCCACAGGAATGGGAGGTGCAGGAACAGGAGGAACAGGAGCCAGAGGGTCAAAAACAGGAGGCAGAAAAGGCTGCATCAGTATTATGTTGTTAATTAACCTGTGTCACATAGAAGAATATGTAATCCAACATACAGCTACAGGAACTTGATGTCCAGGCCAGGCCATTGGAGGAGCGACAGGAATGGGAGGTGCAGGAACCAAAGGAACAGGAGCTGGAGGGTCAAAAACAGGAGGAGGACCCAAAGGTGGAACTCGCAGCCCAGCCTGGGCGATTGCATGAGTAGCAGGAATGGGAGGTGGAGGTGCAACAGGAATAGCAGGTGCGGAAGCCATAGGAATGGGAGGTGCAGGAATTGGAGGTGCAGGAACAGGAGGGTCAAAAACAGGAGGGGCAGGAGGGGCAGGAAAAAAATATGGGAGAGCTGCATTGTGTAAAGGAGCGACCACAGGCAGAGGTGGAGCTGCATGAATTGAGCCTCTTCCCCTCCCTCTTCCTCTTCCTCTTCCTCTGCCTCTCACCACCTGTGGAAGGGGAGGAAGTGCTGCCAGCTGTTGTGCCAGATGAGGAGGAAGGTGGTTGTATTGAGGAGGTGGAGGTGGAGGGGCAAGAAAAGGATCGGTGTTATTCCCATTCAGCAAACCACCATGGGGAGGTGGCACTGGCAGCAAAGACTGGGCAATGTTTATTGTGCGAGCATGGTGTGGAGTCCGGTGGCGAGTAGGGCTATCCAAGGTCCGTTGGTCCCATTCAGTTTGCTGCGCGGCCATCCGGATCTGTTGAGGAGTGTTGGGTGGAGTTGGGTCCATAGGAATCGGGGAGCTCTCTTACAGCAGCAGAGGAGGTGAGATTCTTGTAGGAGGCTGTGAAATCGGTGCAAACAGTGGCAGTTGATAGTGGAGCGACTTCCAAAAATGGAAGGGGAGGCAACTGCAAACCCGCCAGCCCAATCTCCCTGCACACTGTGCCCTGAGAGAGGTCCAAAAAACAACTGGCAGACACTCTTTTTGTTGAAAAAAGAGAAGCCAGGGAGGTAGGACTTCACAGAGCTTCACCTTGGTCTACAGATACCCCAAGAATGCAAAAACAACCCCACTGGAAAAGAGCCCAGAGCCAGAAAGAGAGCAGAAAAGCTAGAAGTGGCCAAAAATCAGCTGAAAATTGGGTTCCTACACCCAGCAAGCCGAAAATTAGCCGAAAAAATTGATCCTACACTCAGTTATTAGATTTGTCATGATAGGAAAACCTTATTATATTTGTCAGCAGGTCAAACATTAGCCGAAAATTTGGTTTACTACACTCAGTTATTAGATTTGTCATCATGGTAACCTTATTTGTCATCATGGTAACCTTATGGCCAAAAAAAACCTGGTTCCTACACTAAGTTATTAGATTTGTCATCAGGAAAATATTTGTTCTGATGGGAACAGTTATTGCATTTGTGATCGGGCCCAAAATTTAGCCGAAATTTTTTTGTTATGATCGGAACCGTTATTACAGATGTGATCGGGCCAAAAAATAGCCGAAATTTTTTTTCGGCCAATTTTTGTCACCCAGTTATTAGCCGAGAATTTACTTCCCACACCTTGTTATATTTGTCATCATTTCTCACCTCTCTCTAGAGTCTCACGGCGTGATGCCATTCCCACCCCTTCGGAGTTTGTCATCATTCCCACGCCACATTCACGTGACCGATCTCGCTTTATTATGGATTCTGCATAGTCTGCATGGACTAGCATGGATTCCACATGGTCCATGTGAACTAGTACAGATTCCACATAGTCTGTGTGGACTAGTATGGATTCCACATATGTAGTCTGTGTGGACTAGTATGGATTCCATGTAGTCCATGTAGACTGACATGGATTCCACATAGTCTGTGTGGATTAGCACAGATTCTGTGCTAGTCCATACAGATTGGTATGGAACATATGGGGGAGGGTAAATTACTGGTCATGATCTGGACAGACCAGAAGAACCTCGAGTACTTATGACCACCAAAAAACTTAATCCCTGTCAAGCCTGCTGGTCCCTCTATCTCTCCAGGTTTGATTTCTCCCTGCATCATCACCCAGGTCACAGCATGGGGAAGACTGATGCCCTCTCTCATTGTCTGGATCATGGGAATGGAAGCAATGTCAATCAAGGTATTGTGCTGCTGCAACCAGACCTGTTCACAGTCCATGCATTGGAGGGTGTTACCCTGGAGGGCAAGGAGTGCAGTATCCTACATGACATTCATCATGTGAACCATAGCAGTTTACATGAGGATGCTGTGGCTTTAGCAGTGAAGGAGCTGAAGAAGAAATCCACTCTTTTGCTTCATGCAGCAGAGTGGACAGAAAAGGACAATATCTTATACTTCTGTGATTGTATCTATGTCCCTAATGACCCCCAGCTTTGACAATGACTCATATCCCATCACCATTGACTCACTAATCACCAGCCACCCTGGGAATTGGAAGACATTGGAGCTCATATCACAGAATTATTGGTGGCCCCAAATGTCTCGACTCATTGGTCAGTACTGTTGCACCTGCAATCTCTGCTTACATACCAAAACTCCACAATGCAAACCCATGGGTGAGTTACACCCTCTCCCAGTCCCAGAGAATCATTGGGATGTTGTCATGGTGGAACCACTGGAATCCAATGCATTTGATATGGTAATGTGTACAGTCAACTCTGCTGGAAAGTGAGCTTACTTCATCTCCACTCATATGACTATCACTGCACTTGGAGTGGCTCAATTCTATTTGGAAGCTCCATGGATTTTCAGGCACATTTCTCTGTGATTGAGAGCCTCAGTTCATTGCAGAGTTCACTCGAGAGCTATACTGCCTGCTAAGATCAAACTCTTGGCTTTGACCACCTACCACCCACAGACAGATGGACAGACAAAGCATGTCAACCAAGATCTGGAACAGTACATTCACATCTTCATCAATGAGTGACAGGACAACTGGGAGGACCTTCCCATGGCCAAGTTTGGGTCCAACAATCATGTCCACTCCTCCACCCAACAAACTCCCTTCCTCCTCGACACAGGATGACACCCATGCATAGGCTTCAAACCTCATCAAGCACCATTGCACTTGGAGATGCTGAACGAGTTCACAGAGTGGATGCAGGATACCTTGGAGGAGGCAAAGGCAGCTCTGGCTAAGGCAAAGCATGACATGGCATGCTTTTACAACCAATATCATTCACCCACACCCACATATAAGGTTCGTGATTATGACTACCCTGACTTTAGTGACATTTCCACCACATGACAATCCAAGAAACTCGCCCACCACTTCCTTGGACCCTTCCTCATCACCAAGCATGTCAGGTTGCATGCCTATCACCTATGGCCACCACAGTCAATGTCCAGACTGCATTCTGTCTTCCATGTCATCAAACTGCTACCAGGTCCCATGGAGAATGTACTACATAACCTGCTCCACCACCTACAGTCATCAAAGGTGAGCTTTAGTACTGTAAGGGGAAAGGAAGGCATCCCACGTGTCTGGGCAATTTTCTGCATTCATCCCATTTTTAAAAAAAACATTTTCACCCTATTCTGCCTTTACTATGGTTTTCTATAATTTTATTCCTATTTTATGATTATTTTTCGGTTTTTTCAATGTTGGTACATGTTGAAAGCTCTATTCTTAAAGGCAGTACCCATTCTGGACATCTACCCATCAAGGTGACATCATTCCATAGCTTGATCTGCCTATTTCTGCCTTTTTCCTATTTTAGCCTATTATTTGATTTTTGGGTCTGTCACCTATACACTGTACTGGGCATCACCAGATGGGTCCTTAGAGTTTTCTCTTTGCATTCCCCTCTGTTAGGTGCACCTGAAGTGTTTGTATTATCTAGTATAATGTTAACTTTGCATTTGCCTCTGTTAGCTCATTACTAAGTGAGGCTTTGAGGTTGCCCTTACAAAACTCCTAATCACACTCATACTGACTGTCTGCTAGACACCAGCACTGTATCATGGACCATGTGATTAGGAGTTGGAATGACTCAATGTGGATAGTGAGACTAGTTGCATGATTGAGGACTTGATATAGCACAGAGGTCTACAAAAGGCTCCTTACCCCTGGAATCCACCTTTATGATGACCTCTGCTGTGTGTTCAAGATGAAGGAGTTTAGCAGAAAATGAAGTCTGTCTAGCTGTCTAGATGGTCTCCAAAGTTTATAGGTGAGAAAGCAGACATGCTAAAGAGCTGATGATGATGATGTGTGGGAGGGTGGTGTTGTAGAAGAGATGGGGAGCAAGGAGCTAATGATGCAGTACTATGTGACTAGTTCCATAGTCAAATAGCAGCCAGTTGCTGTTTGACTCTCACTGCAGGATTCTCTCATATGTATATCTTCCAAGCTTTGGAGGACCAATGCCCAATGGCCTGGATGATTGTTTTAGAAACTCCCAATAATGCCAGAAAGGTGGCATAGCCTGTGCATGGTAAGTGCCCCCCAAAACATCAGTCCAGAATTACAAAGAACTTCAGTTCAAACCATGAATGGAAAAGATGGGCTCTGTTCTCATGAAGGAACAGTGCAGTCTTGGTGCCATGAAAATTGTGTCTTTTTAACAGATATTTCCTCAATATTGATACTGGTTCAGTAATCTCTTGAGTGGTAACGACTACATTTGTACTGCAATAAAATGGATCGCCCTTGTGGTAAGGCAGACAATATTGAGGCCAACCATTCTTGAAGGTCAATGTTGCCCATTCTATGATCTTGTGCTAGTCAAACAGGCTGCAATCATTTTTCTGTACCAGCTCGCCCATGTGATGACAGCCATAGAATGCACACAACATCAACACAGCTATGAGCAAGTCATTGTATGTGCCTGTGCAGCATGTGACATCCACAAATAATTGCAAGTGCACAAGGCATAGAGCTAGCTTTCTCTGGAAAGGGTCTCCTTGCACTTTCTTGGCCCCTCATACTGTCATTTTCATGAGTGGGTGCACTTGATTCACATAAAACTTCATGTAAAAGTCTTGCAGAAAATGCTGCACCCCTGTCAGATATTTTGGTCCAGGGCAATTAACTGAGATGAATATGCTATATAGCAAGACAGTGTGGTAGGTGTTGGGTCTAAGAGAAGAGAATGCAGGATGCAGAAGTTAATGTAATCTCTTGCATCAGTTGCATAATTTTTTGTTGTTAAATGTTTGATTACATTGACCTGCAAATGAAGTGCACAGGCATCTATATCTGCAAGGTCCATGGGGGGATGAGGCACATGTGCAGTCACCCTCTGCCCCCCCCCCAGTGCACTCAAAAGCACCCTTTCCATCATGCCAGCAACAACTCCCATGAGGGAGTGAAGCTCTCAATGTGGTCAGCAGGGAATCTGCTCCAACAACAAATGTGATAACATGTCTGCACACACATTCTTTTTCCCCTCAATGAACTGGACTCACATATCTATTCCAGTCTGAATGATAATGTCTGCAATTGCCAGCAGCAGTCCATTATGTAGAGACTCCATTGTGTGAAGAGAATTCAATACTGAAACAGAATCTAGACTGTCAGTCCAAACTAGGACACGATGAGAAAGGTGTGCCTGTGATTCCACATGATAGATGGCACACATGATTGCCAGCAGCTCCAGAAATAAAATGTCAATTTTCACACCAGCAGGCAGGACCTTGATGGGATAAATAAATCCTTTGTTGGAAAATACAAAAGCCAATGCGTGATGAAGACTCACATCTGTCCACATCACCATATTAGCTTCATGATCTGCCCATAATCCAATATCAGTGAAATGAATACTGATTGCTGAAGGAATGACATTCTTTAGCCAAATCGAGTCTGTGATTATGGCTGCATTAATGTGGATTCCTTGATGGGACCAAACCTTGCCACTAATTCTTTGGTACATCTCTGTCAATGCAGGACATTCCCATGACAGTACATTTAGCAACCAATTGAGATATCCAGCTAGATGTTGCCATGACCAAAGTGTGGATGCATGGGATGGAGTGCCAAGGAAGACATCAATCTTTGAGATGGCATCAGATATGAAATTGGGGGACAACAAAATACTTCCACCATTGATGTCTGCCCAAAACCCAATTATCTTCAAGACCTCTTCATGTTCTTGTTTGCAATCCTCAAAAGGGCAAGAGAGTGATTCCCAAAGAAGCAACAATTGAACCTTCAGCATGGACAAAGTTTTTCTTGGTAGTGGATCAGATTATTTGCAAAATCCCATCCAAAAAAGTCATCCATATATATAGACATGAAGCCTAGTTATGTCGAGCTGATAGATACCCAGCCTGCATATGAGCCCTGATACAGCATGCTCCAGTTCTGGCAAGGCACATCTGCATGCTTCTGGTTGACTCCTGAGCTTGATGGCTAAGATAATGCAACATGCTTGTTTGAATGAGGCACATTTGATGAAGCTGGTGAGAGAATTTGAGCAAGGAGTGGGAAATTGAGCACATCTTGATCATCAAGATGAAACAATTTCTTCAAATACTTGTTATGAATCTGGACATCAAAAGAGATCATGACAAGAGGGTTTGCATGTGCAGCCCAAAAAAGATCCATAGCAATGATCCAATAGTCATGAAGCTCTGCATTCTGGTGAGGAAAGAAGAATGCCACACCAGAAGATCATGCACCAAAGACTCGAATCCAGTCAGCCTCTGTCTGAAGTGGACACTTAGAGAATGCTTATACCTAGCTCCAAAATCTTTTGGATCATTGTGGTGGTTGTATCCTTTGTTCATCAATGTGAACAGTTTTTTAAAATTGATGAACTGGTCAAGAAGGATCTTGTGCCAGATAGTCTGTGGAAGGGGGTCTCCAACTGGTGCAAACTTAGCCTTGTTGATGAGAATATCTTGGGAGTTCTGAGGGCTGTAGACTGAAAGAATATCTTGAGATGGGGATCAAAAAGTTTAGCCAAATGTGGTGCCTTCACCAGAACAGCTGCTGGAATAGTGCCCTTGGTGCCTGATAGCCCCAGAAGGCTTGCCAACTCATCAGAAAGGGAGTCTCCAGGAGTAATGGGGACTTGAGAGGAGGATGACTGGAAGTGATTGACCTTCGCATGAAGCAGTGCCCAAGCAATCAATGTGGCAGTGTCAACCAGACTTGGATTGTTTGCATTCACTTGTGACAGCGACCGACCTGCATTTGCTGATTCAGAAGCTGCTTCAGCTCTTTTCCATTGAGTAAACTGTTTGATGTAATCTCACACTTCATCTGGAGTGGCTCCAGCTTCCTTAATGTGGGCCAAGAAATCTGGTCTGGAGAGTGATTTCAAGATGGCTTCATCCACAATCTTTTGGCATTCATTGGCACACGCTCAAATGGACTCATCAAATGAGCCCATGGGACTTGCATCACGAGAGAGAGTATTCATCATAGATAAGAGGGGAGAGTGATGACTATAGGAGGGAGTTCAATAATAGGGGAAATGAAGACGACTGTGGATAGTTAAAGGCCACAAAAATCCAGACAACTACTCAATGGATCTGGATGCTACATTTCATACAGGATATGAAGGAGGACTCTGCTCACTGTTAGGATTCAACTGGGTGAAGTAGCAATGGCTGTAGAACAGTACCAGTGAATCCTGTGAAGTGAGATCCTGGTTGAAATAAATCTTTACAGACAGCGAGAGTTCTCACAATGAGTAATTGATGATATCGAGGTGAAGTTTTTTAAATAATCAACTGCTGAAAGTGTGAGAACTCGATTCTGTTGCGAAGCGCAAGGTGCTTACCTGTGTTGCTTGTGGACAAGATGGGTGTCAGGAGAAAGCAACACAGGAAACTTCTAATCGCACTCAAATTGTCTGTGACTCAGCAGCTGCTAGACACTAGCGCTGTATCACGGACCATGCGATTAGGAGTTGGAATGCGGATAGCGAGGCTAGTCACGTGATCGAGGACTTGATAAAGGCTCCTTACTCTTGGAACTCGCCTTTACGATGAAAGTTCAGCAAGGTGGCTGAACTGAACCTAAAGTTCGTTTAGGTTCACAAAAAACCTTGGAGAACCGGACTGATCTGAACCGCGGCAGCCAACCGCACTCACTACACGGTACCATTTTTCACGTCATTTTTCGTTTCATTTTTCGGTCCGTTTGGATCATCCTTCTGCCAAATGAAGCCGAAAATAGTTCGAAAATGGCTGCTGTGAACGACCCTATTTATATAGCCTACCTATATATATGGTCGTGGGCCGTAAACAGCCTGAACACCACTACATAAGTAATTATCTATCCCTGTACGCATATGGCAAAATACTGCACCACTATGTATCATTTTGACACATGTTTCTTAGGTTTAACCTGGTTTAACATCGAAACGGAGGCATGCGGAAGCAATTGTCAAAATATT
Source organism: Tricholoma bakamatsutake (assembly GCA_029959215.1). Lineage (NCBI taxonomy): Eukaryota > Fungi > Basidiomycota > Agaricomycetes > Agaricales > Tricholomataceae > Tricholoma > Tricholoma bakamatsutake. The sequence goes on from CP114860.1 coordinate 2,485,351, forward strand.
GATATTGTTACGTTGGCCACCACCCCACCATATTTTCCCGTCACTCAAAAAAGGAAGTACTTATGACGTTTCATTTAGGGTGGGGTTCGAGCTACAGGCGTGTCGTCTTAAAAGCACAACATAAAGCACAACTTGGGGGTGTATACAAAGATCAATAGCCTCGAAGGCTCTTGCCTTCAAGCTTCAATCCCCATCAAGAAGTCCTCACAAAGGAATTACCCTCAGTGGCATCGCCGGAACATGCGGATGCCCTTTTATGGTGGGCGAAGATATGGTGCTCATCTCCCACACGATCTCCTTGTCCGACAATACAAAACGGAATTTCGACAACAGCACAGATAGCACAACTTCTGCATTAGTCATATTGTTCATCAATAACAGTATACCAGTTAATGCAATAAAAATGATTGCGCACTCATCTCCAGTTGCGAAAATTTAAATCCGCTATCGAACATAAACGAGGAAGGTTAATGAACCTTCAAGGCATTATTGGTTTAACACTTACATGCATGCCCGTTCACCGCCTAAAAATGACATCCTTCAAAACTCGGTTGTCAATTGGCAGATTGACAATGTAGGTGAGGTAGCTCACAGATGAGAATAAATTCCCGGGACAGGCGCCTCCATGATTGAAACAGGAAGAGGCGCTAGCCATCGCTCAGGTTTCCATTCATACGAGTCTGGACCCCACAGTGCAGGATCGCTATTGTAATTGATGATCGATATAATGACCTTGGTATCCTTCGGAACGAGAATCTCATTCATTTGACGCCCGTCAACCCCTGCGATCGGAGTAAAGAGCGGAAGGACAGCAAGTTTTCGAGGTCTAAAATTGCAGTCATAAGTCAATCTTTGTGGCATGAATGTTCCAATCCTAGCGTACGTGCGAAGAACTTGAGAAATAGGTGGGTAACTAGTACATAGACGTCAGAGAAGAAAACAGCGAACAAATGCAACCCACTGACAGGCGTAACGTTTCTCGACACACTGCGTCTAGGAATGGAAGCGAAACCAATTCATCGTACGAGAAATCCTGTCCTCCGTTCTTCTCATGTGCGTCCAGTATCTCCTGCCGGAGCTTGTCCTGAATTTCAGGGTTGGTGGCTAAAAGACTCAGCGTACGTGAAAGAGCATTAGAGGTAGTATCCATTGCGGCGAAGATTAGAGATCTGGTGAAAAAGTGTGAACTTGGCATGTGCCTCCCGGCCGACAAGCAAAGTTACGCACGACATCTAAGAAGGGTCAAGGGAGCGTCAGGAAATAGATATTTCTCAGATGCGAAGTTACCTGTGCCAATACTTCAGAGTCGGACAATTTCTCTCCTTCCGATGCTTCCATGTTTGCTTTCACTGATCAGATTAGGTAATAAAAAGTGAGTAGCAAGACGTCAGGGTGCACATACTGAGAACGCTTATGATGTCTTTTCCTCGGCCGATTTGTTTCGCTACTGCTTCATCCCCTTCCTTTAGTGCGCGCCTTTTCGCTTCGAGAATCTCAATGGATGTATTATCCATAATATCAACAATATCGCGCAACCGCCGGACATTCTCAAACGGCAGCAGGTCGACCAGAAACCTCCTGAATCTTGGTGGGCCGAACTTCACGAGGGTTGCTATAAGATGATTGCGGACAAATATCATCTTGAACATCACAGGCCTGGAATATACAAAGACATGTTCATATCAGAACATTAATGGCATGGAAGAGGTACGTACACCAGCTGCTTTACGGCAGTGCTGTAGGGGTGGATGTCTAAATCTTCGGTTAATGGGTCCATGGAATATCCAAGTCCACTTTGTGCAATCAGTTCGAGAGCTGTTCGCGTGATCCAGTGCATGACGTCGATCTGTCCTCAGATTAGTAAACGGAGTTACTCTAAAGACATCGTATGACAATGACTTCTTGGGTACCAGCTGCTACTTTTGATCCCAGTGTATTACCCATCTGACAAAAGAACATTGAGACGTCTTCTATGTTATGCATAATGAAACAGACCTTGTATGTCACTTCATAAAAGATAGGAACTGTTAGGTGAGTGAGGATGACAAGTCTCCTACAAATATTAAATATTCTTACTCATCTGACGCATGTGTGTGATCGAAAAGACAGGATTTAGCCTTTTTCGCTGCTTGCGATGTTCATCGCCTTCGCATTGAATGTATAGATAAGTCCCGAAAAACGAATAAAACAATGTTAGCTGGCAAACCTATTGTAGCCAAGAGGCTCTTGCCGAACAAGATCTGTTGAGAGCTGAATGCACCCCCTAGTTAGAAACATTCGTGAGCAACAGAAGTATAACCCACGCAATGAACGAGTCGGTGCGCTGGAAAATATTTTGATCCTCCATCTGGGTATCAGAAAATTTAAGCAAATGATATCTGTTATATCACTTACCTGGACTATGATATGATATAAGGCCTTCGGGTCGGAAACATAGAGCATTTTGCCCTAAGCAAAAATGAGTCGTGTATTCCTACAGCATTTGAATATGTCCATACCCCGAGGGCATCGTTAATTCGAACCACCCCGCCGTCTGAGCAAGAAATGAATAAGCTTTCGCAGACATATCAAGAAGCATGAACAGCCCACATTGTTGTCTGAGACTCTTATGGAAGTCCCATGCATTGGTATTGAACAGTTTGGAAAAGTTTCCTGTACACAGGGGTTAGCCTTGGAGGGAGAGTCACAAAGTAGAACGCATGCACCCTTCAGAATTGAATGCGAAGCTGGGCCTGGGACGTTATCAAGATCGGTCTTAACCAACAGGTGACGCAGCATTCGCCAGCATACCCTAGTAAAAGCGTATGCGACGATACATTGGATGAGAGGAAGCAGCATGTTATTAGGTTCAGGGAAATGAGATACGGGGGAACTTACATATGTAAATGACGCGATCGGAAGTATCTCAAGCCCCGGGCGATGGCTCCGTCCAGGGTGGTCTGAGTGGTAAATTAGAAATTGATACCAGCTGACACCTCTGGCAAGGGGTAATTTGCGGGCCATAAAATAAGATTTACATAAAGTGAGTAAGGCTTGTTTCGACCTGATTAGGATTTAATTTGGTTTTCGGCAGACCCCGGCAAGTTTCGGGAGAGTCCAGGCAGCACCGGTTTTCATCACGTGAAACCCGTAAGGCAAGCAAGGGTAGGATGCATTGCAAGTTGTATGACTCCGTGTCTAACCCAAGTCTCCTGATCTAAGTTCAACTGAGTACTGCAACTCTGCCTGTCGCAATATACCTTATCAGTACCGCCGCGGCGACAAGACGAGACGAACCTCCAGGCTGTATTATGGCGCGGCATTAGTTATGTTTCAATATTTGCCACGGCTTGGAGAACGTTCAAATTTCAATTCGCCGGATCGAGGCGCTTTGTATAATTATATTGTATTGCCCCCATTTTTTACATCGCTGTACATGAGTTAGTTGACAGAAAATGATGTACGGCGCAACTGTGTGGGTACTACCGGCCGCCTGAGCATCAACGAGATCACTGCCGCCTCTGGAAAACCTCCCACAGAACCTCCTGAGAGTCCCAACTTGGAAGCACTTCCTGTGACACTCCAAAATCTTGTGATGAGGTGCGCAGGACAATACATCATCTGCATGACACGGGAAATCGGTTACTGCCTTCATTGGGCTCTGTACGAAGTTGAGACTTTAACGCTTGCGCAGCCTTGCCCGATATAGCAGGTTAGGGCTTCTCTATTAGGTTTCGATCGACCAATCGCCATTCGAATAAATCGGCTCTCCTCTCGCAACCGTTCACGTCGCCCACAAGGATGTGTGTAAGATGGTGAGTTAAGCTCCGAGAATAATGCGCAACAGATTTCAGGCAACAGGTTTGGTTGTTAGGGCTCAATAATTTTGGGGTTCAAATGGACACAAAAAACATACTGAGTTTCTTATGCAGATTGTTCGAGTCAATCAACTTCAGTCCACCGGCCTTCTCCGAACTTGAATGGATGATACATATTCAGACAGATCCTATGATCTTTAATGTGAAACAAATGTTATTTGATTGTCGGCGAGGGTTATACAGTGTTGTCACTGACCGGTAAATATGTTTGTGACCTTACGAGTAGGGTTAAGTTTAGTAACATTAGCTATTCGGAAAGATGGACCGAAAGTGCGAATAGCTAGGTTTTCGTGTTTAGAACATGAATAACTGGAATGATGAGTGAATAGCTATTGTGGAGAACGTTGATAATGAGATACTGTAAGTTCCTACTTTCGGGACTTGTCTTTTTCAGTTGGCGTGTGTTAGCTTTTAGTTTTGGTCTATGTAGCGCACAAGCCACTTTCAAAATGAGCCAGTTCCGTAAAGTTCATCCAAGCGAGCCTCCAACATATCCAAACTCAGCACATCATCACACGAAACAGGACTGTCAGTGGTTGGTGACAATGACATTACTGCCAAAGGAGATACGTTAGGTTGGACATCTCGATGACCTTGAGGTGAGGAGTAGCGAGTCGGAGGGCAAATGAGCGAAGGGCAAATGAGGCAACATATTGAGAGGGAAAGTGAAGGGGGTTGTTCCTGGCTGCGAAGGTGCAGGACGGGCGGCATTGGATGGAGATTGTGCAAGTAATGAATATTGACCTCGAAACCGGAAATCTTGAGGGGGAGCATTGGATGGCACGATCAACTGAGGGGATCCTGTTGGCAAGGGGGGTTGTTTCGCAGCCGATCGATTGAGTGAATTCCCGAGCATGTTTGCAAACTGTGACTCAGAAACATTTGAGTTAGGCATTTGAGTAGTCGAGTAGGTGTTTCGGTGATGTATGCCTGGTATCTCGATGTCGTAACTTGAACCCGATTGATTGTGTCGAGGGGTTCGACCCAGATCCTTCTTCTGTTCTGTCAAATCCTTGAGTCGTGCTTTTACTTCCTTGTTTGTCAATGAAATTGCTGTAATCTCTTTCCGGACACCTTCAATGTCGTCGTCGAGGTCATTGTGGATGGTGCGTCGACGTGCATTATTAGTGCGGCGGGTGACTGATCATGTGATTCAGTCGAGCTCTGTTGTGACGGTTGCAAAGAATACAAGTTTCATCAGCAGCAGCAATGGATGCAGCAACTGCGGCATCCAGCTCTCTTGCACTGTCAGTCAAAAATGATCAAGAGAGTTTGATAGCCACATACCATTCAAAAGCTTCCAATGGCTGAAGACCTGTCTGTGTGTGCCAGTTGGTTCCTGCATGGGCAGTTTTGATGAGATTTGTGTGATGTGGTGTCCAATCCCAGTATTCGGGTGGAATTTGCAAGAAAGGCTTGTTGAAACCAGGTAGCAACCATGGATAACTGATTTTGTGAGCATACCAGTCTGAAGGAGTCGTACTTAGACATATCGAGGTGTCGCTAGAATGTGCTCAAAAACTTGTAAGGCAAAATATGACACTGCTGAGATGTTTGAAGATTCCATAACACTGCTGTGTTTGCCATTCTTTCCTATTCTTTTCTCATCAACTCGACAAATTTTCATGATGGAAGTGTGCTTGTGGTGAAGTGTTCGATGTTGTTGTCATTAGCTGTGATGGTTGAGAAGCATGTCAAAGGCAAAGGATTCACCAATCCATAATGTTCTTTGGTAACTTGAGTGCAAGAAAGTCTTTGACTGACCTTATCAGAAGCCAATTCCCAGACATTCACTTGGACCCATGAATATGGAGTGTCCACACTGCCATGCCTTGCATTTTGACTGTGAAAAGCTGTCCAAGTCTACCAGAGCTGTACCAAAGTTTGGAAGTTGCTGCTTGCAGGAGCAAATTCATCTGCCATCTTTCCAACCTGCCTCTGCCACATTAGGGTGTTTCAAACATAACCAACTCGAGGCCAACTCATGCCTCAAACCTTGCCTCAACTTGAACCTCAACTTCGAAGTGGGAACTTCCTGATTAGGAAATTCTGTGAAGTTGAGGTTGAAGTTGAGGCAAATGCAAATCAACCTTTTGAAATCGGCCTCAGGAGCTCGATTTGCAAGTCCCAACTTCTGCCCCAACTTACCACCTCAACTTGGTTCCCCAACTTGCTGCATTAGGCCAGATTTTGTTAAGTAGATGCAGCCATCCATAGAGCATGAGAAAATCCCCCCTCCTCTCTCACATCATGCCCCATGTATGGAAGAGTCATGCAAAAGCGAAGGAGGATGTTGACCCCGATGCTCCTAAACTCAAATGCGCCCCCGACATCCAGTGGGTTAAGAACCCTGACTGGACATACACCCTGATTGCATACTTTGGCAACCATCCTACATTCTGCCTCCAATTGTTTTCTGATTCAACAGCAGATGCATCCAAAGCAGGCCAACCGAAGCTTACAGCAAAGGATGGCAAAGTACAACAGTATGGTGTTCTCGCAAAGCATATTTTTGCCACAGAGCCTGGTCAAAGTGCACTCTACCTCCAAAACCCTGGCAGGTATAATACAGCAGTCAAAACCCACCTCCGATGGTATGATCTCCATTAATCCATGTATTTATACCAGCTAACATGTTCTCTAAGCCTCAAATCCGAGTACGTGGCCCATCTAAAGGAACTTGGAAGCACTGGAGCTGGACTTGATCCTGCCAATATCACCAAAGGGAGTCTGATTGTGAATATTCATCAACTTTACTGCTACATGGATCAAACTAAGACTTGTTATGCAGCTGGCATCCAAAACAAGTGGCCATGGTGGGATGATCTTCATGCATTCTGGCATGAACTTCCCAACTACAATCCACAGGGCGTACAATCATCAGAACCTGGGACAATGCATGCTTCAGATGCAGCTGCACTTTTTGCCACTCACAATGAAGATGAAGGCATTGGGGACAGTGATGTAGATGGGGGAGGTGGAGATGACGATGACTTGGATTCCAGGGGAGGATCGCTGGTTGGCGAGGATGAAGATGTGATCCCAGTAATGTTTCTTCTTTTGCAAAAGGAAAATGCTACTAATATGCTTTTAGTGGGATAAGACTCCACCCACCCATCAACATGCCCCTTCCCTCTCACCGCCGCCATTTACTCAAACTCGATGCACCCCTTCTCTCTCCCTGCCACCATTCACTCAACCTCAATGCAATGCTTCCCTCTTGCCACTGTCATCCACTCAACCCCGTTGCACAGATTCCTCCCATTCAGTCAGACAGGGGTCTCAGGCCTTGCAACATGGAAAGCCAATCACAGTGAAGAAAACAGTTATTGACCAGTTCAATGATAGTTGTTAAAGTCAAAGTTCCTAAATCAATTGAAGCTCGTAAGCGATGAAGTCGATCAAAGAGATTTCAAAGAATTGCTGAAGCTTGTAAGCGACAGCCATGAGGATGACTTATTCAGTTCGTCAGGAATGTAGAAATGACCAGGTCAAGCTGGGGCTTGACTGGTCATTGTATTGTTGTTTAAATACTATAGGTACAGGATGAGTCACATAGCACTAATAGAAATGTTGGGATAATAACGTGGGAGTGTCTGCAACCTACTACAATAGTGTGAGAGGGAAAGGGTGATTAAGGATGTATAGTTGCAAGACAAATAGGATTGTAGAACAATAGCGCCTTGCGCGAGGACAATAAGAACAATAGTGAGTAGGTGATCATAGAATGATAACGTGGGGGCATACTCAAGGAGAACAATAGAGACAATAGAAAAGAAAAGAAAATTGATCCTCCCGCTTCTCATGCCATCTCATAACATCAGCTCTCCCTCATATGTTTTGAGTCCCATCCGAAACTAGGTCCCGACCGTTCTCATCGGGTCGAATGGCATAGTTCATCCCTCATCAGTCGTTGCAGTGAAGGTGCTAATCATCATTGGAGTGGGGACATCGTGGGCATAGACTCTGGTGGGTAATTCAATGTCATCCACCCCCACAAATCGCACTGAGGTGCCGGTCATGAATGCGATGCTACGAGGTAAGGGTGTGGCAGTGAAGATCCTGAATGAGATAAGAATGTAGAAAATGAGCATAATAAAAATGGCGGCACTGAACACAGTGCCGAGGATGATGATGAGTGTTAGATTCTTGATCACGGTGGTTCAGGTCTAAGTGGTGCAGTGATGAGGTGGATTGTCACGTGATGGGTTATTTGGGCAGAATAGCGCCGAATGCTCTGGGCGCCATTGTCGACAGTGTGGGCACTGATATTCAGGGCAGTGTAAGGAGAAGTGCCCGATTCGGGCACATGTGAAACAGACGGAGTTTCACATCCAAGGGGGTGCAGGTGGGTAATCGGGTGAGACTTGTCTCGGGTAGGGCGTGGGCACATGCAGTGGTGGCGGTGAAGATGATTGGCGTGGTGGTAGGGGCGATGAGGGTGGTGATGTTGGTCACTCTGGCACCATCTCGAATTCGTCGTCTTCTTCATTGTCGGAGGGTTCTATAATGAAAATACACTGTGGTGTAGGGACCTGTTCCCCAGGTCTATAGTTCAATGCCTGCTCATCCAAACTCCTCATGAGTGGGAGCAGGTCGAGGTGATAGGCCTCTTCAGTCAAGCGCTGGAATACCCGTTCAAGGACAGAAATAGCTTGGTACATTTTGAAAAGGTTGCGCGTGGTTCCGTGGAGGAGTGCTCAGTCTTGGGTCACGAAGAGCAGCCTCTCTTCATTCCGGGAGTCATCCATGTCATGGACGAAGCTGAGGATCAGTTCGAACGTCCTTACAGGGTCGGGGTCGGGTGTCACATTCATGAAGAAGTGGAGGGGGCGGCTCATGATGATAGTAAGTTGTGGGTGGACTTGTATTCACCCAGAATTTCTGGAGCATTTTTCAAGTGAGTCTCTGGTTCCCATGTGTTTTCTGCTGTGCCGTAGCCTTTCCATTTTACCAGGAATCGGGTTCTTTGGCCCATCTTTTTGTGGGCTAAAATAGCCTCAACCTCATGTTCAAGTTCTCCCTCGATCAGCTCGGGGGGTGGGGGAAGAAGATTTGGGCCGTGTGTTTCATTCTCCTTGAAACGTAAAAGAAGAGAGGCATGGAAGACTGGGTGAATCCTCCATTGCGAAGGAAGTTTCAGTTCGTAAGTGTGCGAGGAGATTACCTGGGTGATGGGGAATGGCCCCTCACATTTTGGGGTGAGTTTTCTGGTTGGGTATCCCAACTTCAGGTTCTTTGAGTCCAGCCACACCTTTTCTCCCACCACAAATGGGTGGAAGCCTCATCCATTGCATCCAATCATAACTTGTCAGGATAGTTCGTGCGCCGCCAGGGCCTCTCACTGTATGTTTCCTAATTCAGCTATCCTCTGTTCGGTAGCTGGTACGTTCGTTTTTTCGTACATCGTGGGGATGGCCTTGGGGTGGGTTTCCATCATTATGTAAAAAGGGGTATTTTTGATCGCTGAGTGGTGCTTCTGATTATGTGTGAACTCGGCAGTGGTGAGGTGTCCTTTCCATTGTGATGGCTTGTTTGCACAGAAGATCTGGAGATAGATCTCTAGTTCTTGATTAACTCGCTCCATTTCCCCATCAGTCTGTGGGTGATAGGCCATACTCATGGCTAGTTTTATTCCCAGGAGTCTTCCCAATTCTTGGAATGCATGGGAGGTGAATCGTGGATTGCAATCTGATATGATTTTATCGGGGAGGCTGAATCTCCTAAACACATTATGCAGATAAAGGTCCACTGCCCCTAGTGCATCAATGGTTTTTTTGCAGAGAATGAAAATCACCCCCTTAGTAAGTCCATGGTCTACCATGACCATGATGGTGTCAGATCCATCACTGATTGGTAAGTCGGTGATGAAATCCATGGTTACTAGCACAAATGGTCGTGTCACCTCTGATTTGATCAGCGAGAGTGGCGGTGTCATGGGGTGCATATTTACCTTCATTTGCTGACATGTGGCACATCCGTCGATATAGTTCCGAATAAAGATCATCATCCCAGGCCACCAGTAGTCCCTTCATACTAATTCCAGCGTCTGAAATCGGCTGGGGTGCTCTGTAAGTAGATTATCATGGTATTTTTCCACGATTTTCCTCCGCAGCTCCTTGTCATCCAGGACATAGCATCGGTCTTTAAAAAAGACTGTCCCATCATTCTCCATTCTCCAGTCTTCTACCGCCGACTTGATCGGTGGCGTTCCTCCTTCTTTGATGGCCCTTACTATTTCCTTTAGTAGGTCATCGTGCATCATACTTTCTGCTAGTAGGTCTTTTAATTCGGTGTCGATCGTCCGTGCAAAGATCTCATCCTTTCAGAGTGTGATGTTGTCACTGTCATCATCGATTTCCGGTATGTGATCTCCCCGCCATGATAGTGCATCGGATTGTATCATCATCTTTCCTGGCACGTGTACTAGTTGAAGGTTGAACTGCGATAGGAAGAGGCTCCATCTGGCCTGTCATCGGTTCAGTTTTTGTGCCATTCTGAAGTACATGAGGTTTTTGTGATCTGATAGGATCGTGGTTGGATGTTCGGATCCCTGGAGGTAGTGTCTCCAAGTTTCCAGGGCCTGTATTATCCCCAGCAGTTCCCGATCGTAGATTTTGTAGTTCCATTTGGTGGCTGTCAAGGAGTGTGAAATGTAGCCACAGGGGTGCCAGTCTCCATTTGTATCTGTCTGCTTCAGGACAGCCCCCATTGCATATTTCGAAGCATTGCTCTCCACCACAAATGGCTTTTCGGTGTTCAGCATTAGTAGAACCGGTGCCTCGGAAAATTTCTGTTTTAGTGTTTCGAATGCCTCTTGGCATTCACTCGTCCAGTTGAAGGTCTGGTCTTTCTTTGTCAGGTCGTTCAGAGGTTTCGTGATTGCAGCGAAATTGCCAATGAATCTTCGATAGAAGTTCCTGAATCCCAGAAATGATCTAACTCCTTTGATGTTGGTCGGGAGTGGCCAGTCCCTGATTCCACCAAGTTTCATCGGGTCCATAGCCAATTGCTTTGGTCGCAGGATTAGTCCAAGGAATTTGACCTCTTGCATGTTGAATTTAGACTTTTCGGGTTTCAGGTAGAGGTCATTTTCCTTCAACCTTGCTAGAACCCTCTTTGTTCTCTCTTCGTGCTCTTTTTTGTCTTTGGAGAAGATCAAGATATCATCCATATAGATCACCAGCCATCCCTCATTCAGCATGTCACAAAAGGTGTCATTCATCATTGCTTGGAAGGTTGCCGGGGAGTTGCAAAGACCGAAAAACATGACTTTGGGCTCGAACAGCCCCTTATTGGTCTTAAACGCTGCCTTCCATTCGTCTCCCTTCTTAATCCTGATGTTATGGTATCCCCATCTAATGTCCAGTTTTGTGAACCATCTTGCCCCTTTCAGTTTGTCGAGTAGATTGCCGATCAAAGGAAGGGGATAGGAGTTCTTGATGGTTCCTTCGTTTAGATACTAGTAATCTTGGCAGGGCTGGAGTGCATCAGAGTCCTTTTTTGCAACGAAGAAGAACGGGGATGCCATAGGTGATTTGGATGGGGTGATGTACCCCTTCCTCAGATTCTCATCGATGAACTTGTCCAACTTCTTTTGTTCGGCTGGAGTGATGGGATAGACTTTGCAGTCTTTCGGGATGAAGTCAGGTTTGAGTTCGATCGCATGGTCCCATGGTCTAGACTCGGGGAATCTCTCCGATGCTGCCTTTTCGAACATGCTTTGGTACTCCTTATATTTGTCTGGGAGTAAATCATCGAGTGACTGTGCCTCTTTGTTGCCTTCCCCCTCATGAGCGAGCGTCTGTGAGACTGTGGCAGGGTGGAAGCTCTGCTGGTAGTCTGAAGTCCGAGTGGTCACAGTGCAAGAGGGTGAGGTAAGCGAGAATGGGGGAAAGAGAGAAATATGTGAAATAGACGAGCAGATAGCTCGTTGAGTGGAGATGGGAGAGATATGAGACTCGGGAACAAAGACGACATGAGATGCGCAACAAGCAAAGTGGTCGACGATGATCGAAAACGCGATCAACAAGATCACGTGTCAGTATCGTCAAAGGTGAAGGTTCGATGCACGGAAGAGAAAAAGGGCTCGGTGGGCCTTATGAATTGAGTTACTTGTGTTCTAGGCCAATGAGGATTCAACCTGTAGTATGAATCCTTGAGGGAACTGAAGAAACTGAGTTGAAAGACTAATAGCTTTGAACACTTAACTTGATTTCTACACCTTAGTGTGTAGAGAACTTGAGCAAACTTTGCGAACTTGAAGAGGAACTTAGGGAGAGTATGAATTACGAGTCTAAAGCATGGTGCTCCATTCGAGAGGTGGGAGGTCACCTATATACGAAGCATTACAAAGATAAGAATAAAAACTAATCGTGCGCATTCTCTTGCGCCGACAGGGCTGGTCAACCAGAAAGATGAACTACATAAGAAGGGGGATCGTCGGGTTCAAGAAGTGTCAAAGGTCTCCAAAATGTGCGTAGCGTTTACGTGGCAAGTAGCTTCGTGATGGCTTCATCGAGTCCTCATCTCGAGACTTCACAGGCTGGGGATGACTCAGGGAGCAGACTAGTGTTGAGGTTCTCTATTGTCGGTACATCGCCTGTGCCCCCAGCAAGCGTGGAGAACACTCAACTGTAGTTACTCAACCTTACCGTCCAGTCGATTCATCTCTTGATTCGGGTGTTGACTAGCCATGTTATGCAGTGCCAGGTCTGAATGCCAGATCGTCGCGAAGGCATGTCAGTTTCGTGTAAATTAAAAGCCAAATAGGGAAAGAGAAAAGATCCGGACCCGTTCTGTCTCATTGAAAGTGGAGCTGTCGGTGCAGGAGCCGAGGAAGCACAAAAGTGTGATGGGATGCATGATTGATATGTCACGCGAAAAGATGGTGTTGTCATGGCTCAAGGGATTGTATAATAAACTGTAAGCAAAGTAAAGGGAGGTCAGTAACATGAAGTATTGGTGAAGGCAGGATAAAAGAAAGAAATATGATAGCCCATGAGCTTCAGTGGATGATGGTGTAGCCATGATGAAATTCCCAGGGATGGGGAAGTTGGCGAGCAGGCCAACTAGCCCTTCCACAGAGACGGAGGTTTTTGCTCGGATATAAGTTGTGTTTGAGTAAGCGATTTTGCCAGTCAGCCGAGATCGGGTGAGATAAGAGATTCGTTGGAGTTTTTGGTAGTTCAGTGGGATGTAGTCACATTCGACAGTGAGAGGCGACTCCTCTGCTTTGAATATTCCTATCATGGGTTCTCCCCGAATGTAGGCGAAAAGCACATCTGTTCCATCATGATCATCCTCTATGTTGATGCCCGTGGCATCTAATACAGGAATCTGTAGATTGATTTTGGGATGGGTGTCCATTGCCATGTCCGTTGCCAGGTGTGATCCATCGCAATCAGGTTCGTCTCCAGTGCAAAGTCCTGTTGCCAGATGAACTGTCCCGAGCCTACTCTTCACATGCTCGGCGGCGGTGAGGTGGGTTTCCCCGAAGGTTTCCCCAGCACTCCTTATAGGTAGCCTCCCGAGAGTCAGGCTTAACATTACTCTTGGTACAAGCAGCCCCTTGTCATCTATAGTGGGACTTTGCTTACCAAAAGTAGTGCATGTCCATTCGATTATGGTTCGGATCTTCTTCATGAGGAACTTCTCAGTTTGCCTGTCGGTGAGAGTTCCCTTTTCCCAGTCGATGATGGGGTTATGTTTTTGGAGCCACGAGTATCCCAGGATCATCCTCTCCTTTCCTAGCCCCATTATCAACATTCTGATCTTCTCTTCTTTTCCTCCGATCTCCATGTTAATGTGGATGTAGTGTGAGATTGTTCCATTCTTGTTCAGGGTCCCATCGACATTGTTGGTGAGGATCTTCCTGACAAGCGGAATCTTTTTCAGTCCGAGTTTCTTGACAACTCGGTGGTTGATGAATGTTTCGCCTGCTCCCGAGTCGATTATGGCAGGACTTTGGCTTTTTCGTTTCCTAGCAAATAGTGAACTGGAATGCACATGGATTGGTGGCTCACATTCACTACTAGTACAGAGGAGATGATGACTTTGGCGGGCTCTGCTGCCAATGCAGGCTGCCACTTTAAAAACCCTCCGCTACCATGAGGTCTAATACTTCCTCTTTTTCCTTCTCTTCCAGCTTGTTGATGAGAGTGCAGATTTTCGTGTAGTGGTTGCGGGGTGTTTTCTTCATCTCAATCTTCTTCTCTTCTTTTGCAGGTGGCTCCTTCCCTCCCTTGTGATCGTTCGCCCAGTGCCCTGCTTTATGGCAAATGAAACACTTCCCTTTTTAATATGTCCAAGCCTCTCTGCATAGGAGAGGCATGTCGTGTCTATTTCCATGGCGTTAGGATCTTTTGAAGAGCTTCCCACTCCTCCTCCTCCTCCTGCCTTACTATATGTCCTTTCTTCAATCGCTTTGGCCCTCCTTAGGTGCCCTTCTGCCCCCGCTGCATGGGTGTACCACCCCTCGATCATGTCTGGTGGATTTTCTATCCCAAAGACCTTGTCGAGGACTCAATTGTTGAGTCCGTCGATGAAATATTCTATGAGGGTGGTGTCTTCTTTAATTTTCATGTGGTAAGCGAGGGTTTTGAATTGTGCGATATACTCATCTACTCCCTTTTCCCCTTGTGAGAGTGCCCTGAGCTGTGTTTGCACATTTCCTGCATCATCGATCAGCGAGAATGCTGCGCATACTTTCGCTATAAACTCCTGGAACATGTCCCAGGGTTTTGATTGGATATACCTTTCCTCCAAATAAGCCTGCTTCCATGGCCCAGCTGTCCCTCCATTCATGTAAGAGAGCATGAACAAGATCTTGTGGCGATCGTCAGGGAATGTGGTTGAGTTGGCATCGACATATGCTCTGCACTCAAGAAGGAACAGCATGGTTTTTGTTCTGTCTCTGGAGTAATCGGTTGGTGCCCTCATTTTGATTTCTGTGGATCGAGCAGGGGTGATGGATGCAGTGGGAATGGTGGGGGTGGACAGTGCTGCCATAGCTTTTCTTCGTCGGGTTGGATATGGTTGGATGGTTCTCATAAGAATTCTGTCGTTGTCAAATGGGTGCTGCCTGGACCAAGGTTAGTCGGCAGAGTGTTGACGAGCTTGACCTTTTGTTAAAGTCAAAGTTCCTAAATCAATCAAAGCTCGTAAGTGATGAAGTCAATCAAAGAGATTTCAAAGAATTGCTGAAGCTCGTAAGCGACAGCCATGAGGATGACTTATTCAGTTTGTCAGGAATGTAGAAATAACCAGGTCAAGCTGGGGCTTGACTGGTCGTTGTATTGTTGTTTAAATACTATAGGTACAGGATGAGTTGCATAGCACTAATAGAAATGTTGGGATAATAACATGGGAGTGTCTGCAACCTACTACAATAGTGTGAGAGGGAAAGGGTGATTAAGGATGTATAGTTGCAAGACAAATAGGATTGTAGAACAATAGCACCTCGCGCGAGGACAATAAGAACAATAGTGAGTAGGTGATCATAGAATGATAACATGGGGGCATACTCGAGGAGAACAATAGAGACAATAGAAAAGAAAAGAAAATTGATCCTCCCACTTCTCGTGCCATCTCGTAACAATAGTTGCCAAGAAGAGACCCACCATCTTGATCTGAAGCGGAAGATGGAATACAATGAGAAAATGGCAGCAATGCATTTGAAAAAGCACAAGTATGATCTCCGATATAGATCCTCACCTCAGATACCAGAGGCCTCTGTAGTCGCTCCTCAGACCATGGAGGACAAGCAAATTGAGATCCTTCATCTTTAGATAAGACTTGCAGAACTGACAAGAAATAACTCTGCCCATGCCTCGTCATCTCAAATGTCATGTCACCCCCTCAAAGAGATGTTGACTCCAAGCAGTGGCATGTCAGGTCTCTCCTTTTTTGGGGGTCATAGCGAGGGCTTCACTGACAACAACTATCCACCTTTTAAAAGTTATATTGTTCCTAATTGTGAAGCACAACCTCCCACCTCTGCTGTTGGAGCAGATGTGATGGGCTTCAATTTTTCAACATAGATTATCTTAGGTAGCCTGTCGCATATATACCAACAAAAGCTTGTCATATGTATAGGCTCTTGAACAACATCCTCTTGAGCTCAGTGCACTTCCTCTGGCTCTCAGTCTCTTGCTGTATATCAGATGGCCCACTGTCTGCTTGTTGTATATGATCACCCAGTGCATCTGTCCCTTCTCGCACCAGTTCAGTGATGAACTCTTCGTCCTTGTCTCCCCGTTCAACAAAACTGACAAGTGTGTGGATGATGATACAGGTTTTCACCCATGCCAGTGCACACTTGTGGTCCATTGCATTGTCGATCTGCTGATGTAGCCCTCGGAGGGAGCTAAACTGACCTTTGAGATAACCCATTGCATGTTCAGACTTGATGCGGACCTGTTTGAGATCAGTTAGAAGATTTCCAGATGAGGTCAAGGCCAATGCACCTGGGATAGATGATAATTAAATGTTTTGTTTTCAGCCAACACAGCGTGGGGCTCCTTGTATGGTGTAATGCACCAGCTATCCAGTGCATATGCTGAGTTGGCCCACATCCATTCATTTTCATTGAAAAGAGTGTGGCTGTTCTGATACATTCTCGAATTGCAAAAGACAGTCGAATCATGTGCACTTCCACAATGGCCAATCACATAGTCGATTATATGGAGATTTGGAAGGGTAACGAGCTGTCATAATTAGCAAATGCACATGCAAAAAAAGGGTAAATCTTACCTGGAGATTCAAGGAGTAATTACTTTTCAGGCCAGAATATGCCTCGCCATGATACCCCAGCTTCTGAAACAAAACAACAGGTGTTCCGTCGACCATGCAGTAACCATCTCACCATGCAAAGCATGAGACTACCTCTACCCACTCCTTTGATTCTTCCTTCTCTTCCTCTGAAGGCCAACAAATGGCAGAGTCGTGAAGTGCAAGAAATGCAATCATCACTCTATGCGTGCAATTTACCACCATGCCAGCACTGACCCCTGACCACTGTGCAATCACTTCAATGGAAGCTGCATTTCCATCATGGCCAAACCAAAACATCACAATTGCTAGTTGCATGCTTACTGGACTCTGTGAGACAATCGCATCATTCAAGAAAATTGGGTGTGTTTCTATCATTTCCAGCAGTCTGTGAAATGTGCTTGATGAGACTCGTAGGTTGTGTCGAAACCATTGTGGGTCATGAACCTTGAAGTCAACAAGGACTAAAACCATTTGGAAACACTTGAAAACTATGTGGGGGTTGAGAACACGTGTCTGCATGATTAACTCCAATAGGTCTGCAGTTGTACCCATGGTAATAGTACACTCTTCATCTGTGTCTGCACCATCAACTGACATGGCCATGAACCCTCCTGAGCTGGAGGAGCTGGACTCACTGGAGGACGAGGAGGATGAAGACAACTTGGAGTCGGACTCCTGCTCAGACTGTGATGAATTGCATGACTCCAGGTCATCAATAGGTTCTCTGTCAAGAGCCATCCTTAAGAAGTAAGATGTGTCTTTATTGGTTGCTCATATAATTTCTTGAATGAATGTTTGACATTCAGAGATGGTGGGCATTGAGCATTTGAAGTAAAATTACAATAATAAATCCTGACATCTTTACCAAGTGCTCTTGTTTGGCTGCTGAAGTTGGGGTTGGGTTGAGATCTACACAGCATAATAAAAGTGGGCATTCAAACATCAAGCTGCAACTTGAACCCCAACTCTGGTCAAGTTGGGATCAAGTTGGGGCAGAGTTGTGCTACGAGTTGAAGGTCAAGTTGGCCATGTTTGAAACACCCTATTTCAAGATCTGTTGGGTGGCAAAAGTCCTCTTTCTAAAGAATTTAAAAGAAACATCCAACAGTACACTTTTATATTCATGGTGATTTTCATCATCTTTCTGGAGCACTTCTGCCACCTCCTGGACAACCTGCAGCCTATGCACAGCTCTATATCCATGATCCAATTATACAGCTTGATCTTTGTGAGTGGTGATGTAAGGGGAAAGGAAGGTGTCCCAGGTGTCTGGACAATTTTCTGCACTCGTCCCATATTTTTTTATATTTTATTTCACCCTATTCTGCATTTTCCATGATTTTCTATGATTTATTCCTATTTTATTATTATATTTCACCTTTTTCCATGTTGGTACATGTTGACAGTTCTATTCTTAGAGGTGGGATTTCTTCTGGATATTTACCCATCAAGGTGACATCATCCCACACCCTGATCTGCATATCTCCACCTTTTTGCTATTTTTAGCTGACTATTTGATTTTTGGCTCTATCACATATACTGGACATCGACAGATGGGTCCTTAGAGTTTTCTCTTTGGATTCCCCTCTGTTAGGTGTGCCTAAAGTGTCTGTATTATGTAGTATAATATCAACTTTAAATTCCCCTCTGTTAGCTTACTATTAAGTGAGTTGCCCTTACGGTAGAGAACTCTCTTTTAAGGCTCGAAATCTTGGACACTCTGCCAAGATAGGCAGGTATGGAGTAGAAGATGACTCCCAGAGCTTTACAGACTCCCTACACACTGTTCCAGACACTCCCACCTTTAGTGTGCACCACTTTTCACCTGACCCACTGCCTAGCACCATGGATATCCCAGTGTGCATCAATGCGCTTGAAGGCAACATTGCTGGAATTCATGCACAAATTGATACACTCACATCTACCATTCAAACCTTTGTTAGAACCCTCCAATCAAACCCTACACCACCCATTTTGACCCCTAGCATGCCCAGCATGCACGCGCTGCCCAATGCACACCCAAGCGAAGACGCATGCATTAAACCTGTGCCCCCTGCCAAATTCAATGGTGCACATTCCAAGGGATGTGCCTTCCTCAATTTCTGCAAGTTGTACATCAGTCTACACCCAAACCAATTTGTGGATGATGCCGCTAAAATTTATTGGGCCCTCATGTACATGAAATCTGAATGCACCTATCTCTATGTCGACTGTTGATGATACTCGACCTGGAAACCTAACAAAAACCTGTTAAAAGGCTTAGGAAGTATAACTCAGGCTGGAGGAAGGGTGTGAGTTGGTACTAAATATCACTGCTAATACCAAAACATTGTGTTTAGTGATGCAAAATGGTAAGGGATGTGGCGAATAGTCTTTAAAGGCATATGAAGATGTTCAAAAAAGTTCGAAATAGGTTTGAAGACATGTGAAGTAGTTCGAAGTAGGTTTGAATGGGTTCTAAGTTGTTCGAAGTGAGTTCAAGGAGGTTCAAAAATGTCCGACTGGTGGCGAGATATGTCAAAAATGAATATAGCAAATAAGAAGTGGTTTTTGAGTGGTGATAGGCAATAGGTGACGAGTTGAGAGTGAATACAAAAGTTCCAAGAAGTTCATGATATTTCACAGAACTTTAGAGATACAATGATGACACTCAATCCAGAAACCCAAACAAAATTTAAAACCTACTAAATGGCTTCAAATGGTATAACACGAGTCAGAGGAAGGGTGCAAGTTGGTACTAAATATCACTGCTGAGACCAAAACATTGTGTTTAGTAATGCGAAAGGATGAATTGTGTTTGCAAATAGTCTGTAAAGGCATATGAAGATGTTTGAAAGAGGTCAAAATAGGTTCAAATATGTGTGAAAGAGTCCGAAAAAGGTTCGAAGGGGTTCGAAGTTGTGCGAAGTAGTCCGAATAAGTTCGAATAAGTTCGAAGAGGTTCGAGGTATATCGAAGAGCAATGTGAAGTGTTTGTTGAATGGTGATGGGCGATGGGTGATGAAATGTGGAGTGAATATGATAGTTTTGAGGAAGTTCGCAATATTTCACAGAACTTAGAGATATGACGTGAGCTAAGACTCAAGAGAACGACTTTTAAATCTAATGATAGCAAGAGGGTAACTTGTGCTGTTCCCTGTTCCTTTATTCTGTTCTAACTAACTAATACAAGTCTATGTACAAAATGAAGAGATAGTACTAAAAAGGAAATAAGAACATGTGTAAAACATGAGGCAAATATATCAAACAATGAGGACTTGTAGATCATGAAACAAATGAGAAATAATAAATGATGAAACATATAGTGTTCCCATATAGTAAAAGTACTTATTTTGTGCTTCAATATATCAATGAAACACAAAAACGCACTTATCACATTCTAACTCTCTTGTAATCTCTCCTCGTGTCTGGTAGTGCTTGATATGCAATGAATTGGCTTGTTCTGAATGTGCAGCATGTATCTAAAGTGTTTCAAGACAGCTATACAGTGGCCAATGTCGTTCGAAATGCTGTGAAGTCATTCGAAGTATCGCAAAAGTGTTTGAAGTCATTTGAAGTCATCCGAAATAGTGTGAAATAGTTCAAAAATGGTTCGAAGTCAATTTCGTGGCATTTGTAGTGATTCAGATTTCATGTCATAATGTCTTGATATGAGTGGGAATGTTCTCCAGACCTTAAAGTGCATATTGAACCTATCAACAACATGAGCTAAGACTCAAGAGAACTGCTCTTAAATCTGATGGTAGTGGAGAGGGTAACTCTTCTCTGTTTTTCTAAGTAACTAGTACAAGTCTATATACATCTTTGAAGAGATAGTACTAAAAAGGAAATCTAACACATGTAGTACACGAGGCAATATGTGCAGCAATGAGGACTTTCTAAGTCAAACAAACAAATGAGAAATGATAAATAATTAAAATGTACAGTGTCTCCATATAGTAAAAGTACTTATCTTTTGCTTCAATATATCATTGAAACCTCTAAGCACTATCATCACATTCTAAAATCTTTGTTGTCTTTCCTCATGTCTGGTAGTGCTTGATATGCGATGGAGTAACTCATTCCGGTTGTGCAGCATGTATCGAAAGGGTTTTAGTATAGGTATATGGCAGCCAACATCATTCGAAGTAATGCAAAGTTTTTTGAAAGCATTCGAACTGTTGCAAAATGGTTCGAAGTCATTTGAAGTCATTCAAAATCATGTGAAGTCATTCAAAAAGTTCAAAATAGTTCGAAAAGT
This sequence comes from Tricholoma bakamatsutake, assembly GCA_029959215.1. Lineage (NCBI taxonomy): Eukaryota > Fungi > Basidiomycota > Agaricomycetes > Agaricales > Tricholomataceae > Tricholoma > Tricholoma bakamatsutake. The sequence goes on from CP114860.1 coordinate 2,506,222, forward strand.
GTTCAAAATCAATTTCGTGGCATTCATAGTGGTTCAGAGCATCTGTTGTAGTGTGTCGATACGATTGGAAGCCATTCCAGACCTTAGAGCATGCAATAGACCTATCATCCTCCCCCTTACTGAAATCTTGACTATTCCAGTCAGCCAATCGAAGTCATGTGTGAAATGTGTCATCGTGTTGAAAAATTTAGCATTGTTCTGCCACATCACCTCCTACATCCTCAAGTACTAGCTTCTATAATGTCTCTCCTCATCAAACTCAATGCTGAATTTCTTGATTATGTGGAGGCGATGCCATAGTGTGGTGTCACTGAGGATATCAATTTCGAAGTCTGGGGGCAGGGGTTTTGTGCAAAAATGGTATGTCTGCTGCTCATCTATTCATGGTCAAAGGTGCTAAAATGTTTTGTGTAGGCAAAATACAATGAACTTGCTGAAGATCTTGGCAAAGAATGCAATGCTGCAGTGCAAACCATAGTTGATGAGGTTTTTGAGGTGTACAAACCTCTGGCTCATCGAGAATGGATTTCATGGGGCGGCGAGCTGCTATTCATGAATTTAGCAGAAGAGATTGAATGGAAAGAAAGGGAGGAGAACACGAGGAGAGCTTTGGCAGAGGAGAAGGTTAAACAAGAAGTGGAGGAGGCAGTAAAAAGGGTGCACTTCAAAGCTCGAAAGGTCACCTTACAGAAAGGTCAAAGCATCGCTCTGATGAAATTTCATGCGAAGACCATTTCTAAGGAGGATTTGCAGAGAAAAAATGTGGAGTTCGAGGCTGAGGCAAAAGTGATCGAGAGGGTGGAGGCTGGGGAGGAAGACAAAGATGAGGACAAGGATGAGGGAAAAGAGGAGCTGCCCATGGTGTGGGTGCCAAAGCGAAAGGCAGCTGAGGCAGAGATCAAAAAAGAGGGTGGATGGCAATGAAGGGGTTGTGAAGTGGGCGCACCTTGAAATGAGCGGGCTGCTCGATTTCAAGGGCCCAGTAAGTGTTTTACTTATTTTCGAAGATGTTTCAAGGTACTGATACTTTCATAGTGTGATTGTTGTGCTGGGTTTAAGTCCCAGCCACACTGTATTGTCAAGGAGATTTGGTGGAAGGGAAATTGATTTTCGAGCAAGATATGGTAGCAAACAAAATGCAGCAATAGGTTGATGTAGTACTGAACCATCGAGCTCACAGAGAATGTAAGCCCCTCTGTATTTTTGTTTGATAATGATAAGAGGGCCAAAATATCATGGTTTTATCTTGCGATTGAGGAATTTCTCAATTTTCATGTTTTGGAGCAGCACTAAATCTCCTTTCTCAAAGTTGTAGTCACACATTGTATGTTTGTGAAGGAGTTCGAAGTGTTTTACACCTTTGATTCGAGAGGTGTAGACATTCAAATATAACACTTCGAGGTTGTTAGAGCATTTTTGTAATGCTATGGCTCATCGAGCTATAAGATTGGTTGTCGATAAGATGGAATTGGGTGGCAGTTGTAAGTATGTCACCTTGGAGATGTTGAGGGGGATTAGAAAATGTGCTCCTGTAACTGCGAAGTAAGGAGAACAACCCATGCATTTACGAACCATGACTCATTCTGCCCAAAATACTGAGTGTGCCCCTGTTGACCATTTCGCTTGTTCTCCATTGACAGCTTTGAATAATGATTGTCGAACATCGAAGTGGGCTCATTTGACAAGTCTATTGGCATGCGAATTATAACCACTAATTTGAATATGGTTAATATGATATCGTTTCACAAGATACTCCATAGCTGCGATAAATGCAGCACCATTGTTGGTTACGATTTCATATAGCGAACCCCATCGACAAATAATATCTTCAAAGATCCAATCATTCAGAGATGTGGCATTTTCACATCGAAGTTTTTGCCATTCCGGATAGGTCATTAGTGAGCATTGATTTTGTACAATGCATTTAAATCTGTTCGAAGGTGGCATTTGCATTGTATCAATATAGACCTTGCCGAAAAGGGGTGCTGGAGTGGCGACTATGGGTGAAATTAAAATATTTTGCATTTGTCAAATTTGGCATAGGTGGCAGGTTCGAATATACCATGCAATGTCAGCTTTCATGTTTGGCCACCAAAATTGAAGGGCGATAACTGATTTTGTAGTAAAAACCATTTTGTGTCCGATGTCATCATGAGCTGCACGAATGATTTCGAGATGACATTCTGGAGTAGCAATGATTTTGTGAGCTCCATGGGAGTCTTTTCTCCATAGTTTGCCTGAGTCTAAAAAGAATTCAGTGCAATATTGAATAAAGGTAGCATATTCTGCATCTGATAGATCAGGGGGTTGCACCAAGTCATGTAACCATTTTCGAATGCGAAGTAACCCTTCATGATTCGTTTTTGTGTTATTCATTCATGGGACATCATTATAGGTGAGGTCCTCCCCCTTACTGAAATCTGAAGAGAGGGAGAGGGTCAAAATTCGATGCAAAGTAAATGGTCAGGTCATAATAGGATTTATTCCAGTCTCCAAAATCATCTTCATTGTCGAGCTGAGCATCTTTGTCTTGTGGGGGGCATCTCAAAAGTCTGTCAGGACCATGGTGTGTCCCTGCGATGTGGACTAATGTAAAGTGAAAGGTTAGGATGGATACTATCCATCGATTGATGCTAGCGCTAGGTGCAATATCAGGATTTGAAAGCATGCCTTTGATATATTGTGCATCGACTTCGACGATAAGCCTTCGAACTCCTAGTAGGTACAATTGTAGTGCTCCAAGAGCATGATATAGACTGTAAAGTTCGAGTTTTGGCTGTGAAAATCGGGATTCACAGTCATTAAGCATAATTGATCTGAATCAACTATAATATTGTTTTTGAGGGTTTTCGGGATTGCATTGAGCGAGAAAGAAACCAATAGCGATGTTCGAAGTGTCGACTGATAGGATAACTGGGGCTGCAGATAGGTAATCGATAGCTTGAATCACTGGGGAATTGATTAGAGCTTCTTTCAAATCTTCTTGGGCTGCCATTTGTTCCACTCCAAATTTGAAAGGAACATTTTTTCGAGTGAGTTGGATCAGTGCTGCAGCTCGTTGAGCAAAATTTCGAATAAAGATATGACAAACTCCAATGGTTCCTAGGAATGTTTTGACTTTGGTGAGGCTTCGACATGGTCCCCACTTGCTAACAGCTGTAATTCGAGTAGGATCAGCCATACGACTTTCGATATTGCATTGATGCCCTAAAACAATTATTTCGGGAATGCAAAGATAAATTTTCGGACCTGAAAATGTTCCTCTGCAATACTTCATGTGCTGAACTATCCGATTTAAATTTTTGAAGTGTTCTCAGATGAAGCGTCGAATAGCTGGATTGTTGGGAATTGTTTTGTAGGATCCACCAATTGTTCTATATTCTGATTTAGAATCCTTAACCAGTGTGTTGTCAATGTAAGGGATGGTGATATGAGGAATTTTAGGCTGTAGAATAAATGTCATGTCGTCGTGTAAGATAGGGACAGAATTTGTTTAACCCATGGGTAGGGTAACGATGCAAAGTGCTCCAAATGGTGTCTGAAACATTGTCAGATCACGAGATGATTCTGCGACTTTCCTTTCATCGAATGCCACATAAAGATCCAACATTCCTCTGCATGATCATCCCCTGAATTGTTCTGCTAAATGTTCAGGTATCGGTATGACACCTGAGTGCTGGATCATTACTTGGTTAAGTGGTTCGAGACTGTGGACAATTCGAAGCAATTTTGCATCCTTTTTCACGATGCAAAACCATTGTGATCGGTATGAAGAGTTTGATGGCTTGTATACTCCTGCTTCTATCTTCTTTTTCAGCATTTCGCATATCTGTTTGTACAAACCTGGAGGTATAGGAATGTTTCACTCAACCCATGGAGTGTGAGGAATGACAGGAAATTTCATAGGAGGAAAAAAGTCAGAGCAAAAACTTCCTTGCTCTTGTTCTGTCCACGCAAAAGCTGTTTCCCAATTTTGAATAAAATCGTGCATAAAATTCCATTCCTCTGGCCATAGAAAATTGCCAGGATGATTCTTGTCGATGATAGCTTTATGGTTGAGGGAATATCAGGAAGTGGGGATAAATGCTGGTGGATGAGGATTTAGTTTTGGCTAGTTTTTGAGAGGGTTGCCAATAATTGTTTGAATAATGTGAAATTGGTCGGGTAGTTCAGTGATAGCTGGGTGAATTTTCTGTGCGACAGGCTTGTATTTCTTTTTCAATGCCACGAAAATTGGATGTAAGGAGTCGATAATAGATGTAGAGGGCATAGATGTCACCATTGAGGTCGATAAATATGTTTCATATTGATGACTGGCTGTTAGATATAAATTCACAAGGATTGAAGAATAATAAATGGATTTCGAGGAGTTTGAGGACTCCATATCAGAAATATTTGCAGTGTGTTCGATAGTGATAGATAAATTAGAGGGATCGAATGAGATAATGAGAGCATACTGGTCAATGTCCAAAATTTCATGCTCTAGTTGCAAAAATCCTTTCGATGCTGATTAGAACTGGGTATTGTGGGGATTGCACACAATCATGTCAAATTAGGATCATATATCATGACTGTCTGAGCTTCATTTTTGTAGTTTTTAACAGTGCTTTTAGTGAGCACATTGAATGGTCAACCAAGTAAGATATCGTAGACTGGGTCATGAATTATGTGGATTTGCATGATAGCATGATACTCCCCACTTTGCAAGGCACATTTCATGCTAAACCCAAACTTTTGTCGATGCCTCCATTAGCCGATTGAAGTGGGATGCAGATTGAAGGATCGTAAGCGAGGCCAAGTTCATGGCAAATTTCTTCAGATATTGTGATAATCAAAGAACCAGGGTCTATGACACTTTTGACTGGATTCCTTCCATTGATATTCATGATAATTGACCTAATCGAATGGGATTCCTTCACAGTGATAAAGGGTTCTGGAATATCACCAGGTTGAAGACTGTCAATATAAGTTTCAAAGGGATCATTGATTACAAAAATCTCATCATTAAGCAAATTTGTGGTGTTATTTCCTTCGGACTGCTGAATTCAATGTGGAGTGACCTGTTCCTTCCATTTTGTATGAACTTTGGGTGATAGAGACAACAATTCCTTGGGGGTTAGTGTGATAATTGGCATCTTCATCGAACGAGTGAAAACATCTTCCATTATTTTATCCTTTTGAATTGGGGCTTGGGTATGGTGCAAAGGACCATCTTTGGCTTTACCTTTCACAGTTGATCTGAAGTTTCGTTCGTGTGGCAGTAAGTACAAATTTTCTTTTGCAGCGGCATAAGGATGAATGATGGGCTGCAAAGTTGTTTCCAAAGTTGAAGATGGTGCCAAAGTCAAGGTTGGTAGGTTCATTGCCATAGATGAGATGGATGATGCAGGTACTTGTGGAGTCGATTGTTCGACTGCCGCAGTGTTTGGGGAAACCAAAGGTCAAGAGACAGAGACTGTTGGTATGCTCGAATTAGTTTTAGCAAAGGCCCTACTACTTTGCAAGGTGTATATCTCTTGTTCAAGCTTTGTGATGCGATCTTGAGGTGTTGCGGTGATGATACTCAACCCGGTGATAGGTCCACTACGCGCTTTGAAGTCTGGAGAAGTATTCCCACTCGTATCGACACATTACGACACGTGCTCTGAACCACTATGAATGCCACTAAATTGACTTTGAATCATTTTCAAACTATTTTGCATGATTTCGCACTATTTCGGATGACTTCGAACTATTTTAAACCATTTTGCGACACTTCGAACCACTTTGCAGCATTTCGAACGATGTCGCCTGCTGTATAGATGTTTTGAAACACCTTTGATACACACTGCACATCTGGAACAATCATTTAGTCACATATCGAGCACTACCGGACACAAGGAGAGAGTACAAGAGAGTTAGAATGCGATAAGTGCATTTTTGTGTTTCTTTGATATATTGAAGCACAGGATAAGTACTTTTACCATATGGGAACACTATACATTTCATCATTTATCATTTATCATTTGTTTCATGATTTACAAGTCCTCATTGTTTGATATATTTGCCTCATGTTTTACACATGTTTTTATTTCCTTTTTAGTACTATCTCTTCATTTTGTATATAGACTTGTATTAGTTAGAGTAAAAGAAGCAATAGATCAACGGGGAACAGCACAAGTTACCCTCACACTTAATGTCTGACTTAAGAGTCGTTCTCTTGAGTCTTAGTTTGCGTCGTATCTCTAAGTTCTGTGAAATATCGTGAACTTTCTCGAAACTATTGTATTCGCTTTACATTTTATCACCCATCACCTATTGCCATTCGACAAACACTTCACACTCGTTAAATTCGCTCTTCAACTTACCTCGAACCTCTTCGAACTTATTCGAACTTATTCGGACTACTTCGCACGACTTCGAACCTCTTCGAACCTTTTTCGAACCTCTTCACACATCTTCGAACTTATTTGAACTATATTTGCACTTCTTCGAACCAATTTTGGACTATTTTGAACATCTTTGTATGCCTATAAAGACTATTTGCAACATTCCCTATCATTTCGCATCACTAAACACAACGTATTGGTCTCAGCAGTGATATTTAGTACCACCTCGCACCCTTCCTCTGACTCGTGTTATACCATCCGAAGCCATTTAGTAGGTTTTGTTTGGGTTTTTGTTTTTTATGCCAGCTCCCGGACATTTGACAGCTCCAAAATTCAACTCGAGACAACCTAAAGAACTTCGAAATTACTTCGAAGACCTCAAAGTTTTGTTTATAACTTGCAGTATTACAGATCACGGCCTAAAGAAGTGACACGTTTGCAGATACTTCGACTTCGACTCTTACGATCTCTGGGAATCACTTCCAGAGTATGAACCCAGCACTTCGTTCAACGAATTTCGCATCACAGTATTCAAGTTCTATCCAGAAATAGATAACGAATGAAAATACAGCATTTCGGACATGGATTCACTTGTTAACAAACAGCTTCGCACCGGTATTTTTGACAAAAATGATTTAAGAGCTTATTACAGGTCATTCTACAAGGTCACCAGCTTTCTTCGCTCGAAACGTGGATTTTCAGAAGGCGAACAGAGTCAAATTTTTCTTTGAGGCTTTCAAACAGACTTACAGACTCGAATTGTGGATCATCTGGAAGTAAAGTTTCCTGATCATTATCCTGATGACACATACATGCTGAACGACATCTAAGATGCTGTGAAATTTGCTATAGTGTCCTCGAACTCATATTCTATTCCACAGCAATCGATTTCAACCTCGAATTTATTGCCGTCTAGCACATCGATCAATTCCGAAGACATTTTGCACATCCTCGAAAATTTCGCATCGGTTATCACAACTTCGAATTTGAGCAAATCAGCACCCGAAGTTTCTGTCTCAACCTCGTTTATCGCCGAAATTGCACCTTCGACTACATTGAACCCAGCATCTGACAGTATACTGAACAGCTTAAATAATTCAAACGACTTCGAAGCTCATATCATGGCACTCGAACAGGAACTGGCCCTCGAAAAACAGCTTGCCCTCGAATGAGAAAATGTCGCACTTTGAAATCATCATGTCGTGCCTCCTGGTCTTTATCACATCGCCCCAGCTTCGTTGCCCACGTCCATTCCAATCCCATTGTCATTGCCTTTGGTAGCTCCAGCCCCATCCACTTCGATAGTCACACTTTCATCATTTTCAAATTCGATCTCGCCTCTGAAATCTTCGTCGCATTCGTCCCCACCATTACCTATTTCAACCTCGACCTGCCGCTCGCCACTCCCAGTATTTTCATCTTCGATTTCATCATCTGCACCATCTGCCATCTCATCGTCTATTTCGATATTGCCTTCACCCTCAACACTAGTTTCGTGTTTGTATTCACCTTCAAAGTCCAGTATAGCGCTTGAGACTCCATTCGTGTCATATATCTACAATTATTGCCTTGAAATTCATCTACCCCTTATCGCTGAAAAAGTCATTACATCCATCGCCAACAAAAGTCTTCTCGACCTTGTTTTTGACCCCCCGATTTCGCATCCGAATTCGATTTGACCAGTCGCTCGACTCAAATATTATGATCATGGTTTGAACTGTCGACATTGATTAAAGTCTCCCATTTCCTTTCTTTTTTTTGCATTTTGACCTTGCTCTATTTATCGAAAACATTTTATCATCCTCAACATTCTTCGCAATAGCTTCAACAGCTTTCACCTATGCACCTATGTATGCCTTCACTCACTTCGATCTCAACTCCAAACTTCCTCGACAATGCCCTACGACCATTTCCCTTTCACTGAATTCCCTCCATATCAACTTTGAACATCTCGAAAAATTCCGCACATGACTTCGATCAGCTGACTGGGAGAGTCAGGATTTCAGTAAGGGGGAGGATGATAGGTCCACTACGTGCTTTAAAGTCTGGAGAAGGATTTCCACTTGTATTGACACATTACGACACATTCTCTGAACCACTACGAATGCCACTAAATTGACTTTGAATCATTTTTGAACTATTTTGCATGATTTCGCACTACTTCGAACCTTTTAGAACTATTTCACAACATTTCATGACATTTCGAATGACTTTGCAGCATTTCGAATGATATCAGCCGCTGTATAGATGTTTTGAAACACCTTCGATACATGCCGCACATTTGGAACAATCCATTTAGTTGCATATCGAGCACTACTGGACACGAGGAGAGAGTGCAAGAGAGTTAGAATGCGATAAGTGCATTTTTGTGTTTCATTGATATATTGAAGCACAGGATAAGTACTTTTACCATATGGGAACACTATACATTTCATCATTTATCATTTATCATTTGTTTCATGATTTACAAGTCCTCATTGTTTGATATATTTGCCTCATGTTTTACACATGTTTTTATTTCCTTTTTAGTACTATCTCTTCATTTTGTACATAGACTTGTATTAGTTAGTTAGAACAGAATAAAGGAACAGGGAACAGCACAAGTTACCCTCTCGCTATCATTAGATTTAAAAGTTGTTCTCTTGAGTCTTAGTTCGCATCGTATCTCTAAGTTCTGCAAAATATCACGAACTTCTTCGAAATTATTGTATTTGCTCTCTGATTTATCACATATCACCTATCGCCTTTCAACAAAACACTTCACATTCATTAAACTCACTTTTCCATATACTTCGAACCTTTTTGAACCTATTTGAACTTATTCGGACTACTTCGCACGACTTCAAACCTCTTCAAACCTTTTTCGAACCTCTTCGCACATATCTGAGCCTCTTTCGAACTCCTTCGAACGCCTTTATACGCTCTTACAGATTATTCAAACCATCACTTATTATTTTGCGTCACTGAACACAACGTTTTGGTCTCAGCGGTGATATTTAGTACCACCTCGCACCCTTCCTCTGACTCGTGTTATACCATCCGAGGCCATTTAGTAGGTTTTGTTTGGGTTTCCGGGTTGAGTATCATCATCGTAGTGATTCGGAGTGCATATCATAATGTGTCGATATGAGTGGAAAGCTTCTCCAGACCTTAGCGCATGCAGTGGACCTGTAAGCGGATTGTTCAGAAACCTGGTAGATGCCTCTAGATGGTGTCTAAGTAGCCATTGAAGATGCAATGTTGTACATTAGTGATGATGCAGTTGTATTCGAAGGATTTCATTGAGTCCACTCATCAATTCTGTCTTTGATAAAGTGACCAGGGATGTTTTGAGGGGTGAACCTTCCACTGGAAGGACGATTTTTCCTTCGTTGTTCTTTTTAAACTTTCCTTCATTGATATAGGACTGGCAAACCAAGCAGTCACTAATGAAATGACCAGTGAGTCCACAAAAGACACAAACTAAATTTTTGAGCGTCCAAATGAAATCCACTGTTAGGTCGAGGAGGATTAGTGGGTTTCAAATCTGCTAGAGCTGTGACGAGTGTGGTTGCAAATTTTTTGAGAATCGCCAATAAGTCTTCTGATTTGATTTGTGTCAAAGATGTCGAAGTCAATGCCAAAGTTTCTGAAGACTGCAACCATGTTGAATTTGAACTAATTGACCCTGCTAAAACAAATTTTGCTGTTGCATGAATGTAATTGAGTGGGTAGGCATCATCTGGATAGTGGTCAGGGAATTTTAGTTTGAGTCATCGTGCAATTCGTGACCATCTCAAATGAATGCTCTACTTTGTTCTGCCTCTGAAATTTGGCCTTTAGAGAGTAGGAACTTCATAATGTTGTAGAATGACCTGTAGTATAACCCTAAGTTTCTCGCATTAAAGATACCCATCTGAAGTTGCTCGCCAATGAGCTTGTCCATGTCCAAAATTGACCATTTTTGATTGTCTTTGGAACCAGGATATAGTCTGTGAATTGTGACATGAAAATCTTGAAAGGAAGTGCCAGTTTCATATTTGGGAATTGATTCCCAGAGTTTGGACATATCAATATCAACATATCGGCAGGCATGCTTCTTCATAAGCTCTGGATCTGTAACATTACAGTCGATAAAGAGTATTTTGAGCTCGTTAAAGTATTGACGTAGCTCTTGAGGTTGAGTAGGGTCGAATTTTGGTGCTGTGGAATGTCCACGAGCTGGCATTGTCGCTTGGGTGGCCATAGATGTAATGATTCAAGGAGTTAGAACTTGAGTGAAAGACAGTAGATATGTCAAAGTGGCTGGAATAATGAATGATGTAGTAGATGGTGAGGAAGAAGAGGAAGATGAGGTTGGAGACAAGGAAATAGGTGAAGAAAACAAACAATGATGTGTAGATTCTGTGTCATAGATGGGAATTAGAATATCTCCCAATTGTTTGAGAGATTTGAAGGCATGGCAAGTCTTGATTCTAAGGTTTTGAGCTTGGGTTGGCCTAAGCTGGAAGATTTGAGATGGATTAGGCAATAAAATGATTTAGAAACCCCTTGCAGTGGGCCCCAAAATGATGATACTCGACCTGGAAACCTAACAAAACCTGTTAAAAGGCTTAGGAAGTATAACTCAGGCTAGAGGAAGGGTGCAAGTTGGTACTAAATATCACTGCTAATATTAAAATGTTGTGTTTAGTGATGCAAAATGGTAAGGGATGTGGCGAATAGTCTTTAAAGGCATACAAAGATGTTCAAAAAAGTTCAAAATAGGTTCGAAGACGTGCAAAGTAGTTCAAAGTAGGTTCAAATGGGTTCGAAGTTGTTTGAAGTGAGTTCGAGGAGGTTTGAAGATGTCCGACTGGTGGCGAGATATGTTGAGAATGAATATAGCAAATAAGAAGTGGTTTTTGAGAGGCAATAGGCAATAGGTGATGAGTTGAGAGTGAATATGAAAGTTCAAAGAAGTTTGCAATATTTTGCAGAGCTTTAGAGATACAACACAAGCTAAGACTCAAGAGAACTGCTCTTAAATCCGATGGTAGTGGCGAGGGTAACTCTTCTCTGTTTTTCTAAGTAACTAGTACAAGTCTATATACATTTTTAAAGAGATAGTACTAAAAAGGAAATCTAACATGTGTAGTACATGAGGCAATATGTGCAGGCAATGAGGACTTTGTAAATCAAAAAAACAAATGAGAAATGATAAATAATTAAAACATACAGTGTCCCCGTATAGTAAAAGTACTTATCTTTTGCTTCAATATATTATTGAAGCCTTTAAGTGCTATCATCACATCCTAAATCCTTTGTTGTCTCTCCTTGTGTCCAGTGATAGGTCCACTGCATGCTCTAAGGTCTGGAGAAGCTTTCCAATAGTATTGGCACACTACAACAAATGCTCCGAACCACTACAAATGCCACGAAATTGACCACGAACCCTTTTTGAACATTTTCAAACCATTTTGCACTACTTCAAATGACTTTAAAACATTTCGAATGCTTTCGAATGATTTCGTGACACTTCGAATGACTTTGTACTACTTCTAATGATATTGGCCGCTGTATAGCTGTTTCAAAACCATTTCGACTTGCACTTCTCATCTGGAATAAATCATTTCATCGCATATCAAGTGCCACTGGACACGAAAAGAGACTACAAGAGATTTAGAATACAATAAGTGCAGTTTTATGTTTCAATGATATATTGAAGCAATAGAACAAGAACTTTTACTATACTGGGACAATGTATGTTTCATTTATTTGTCATTTCTCATTTATTTTATGAATTACAAAGTCTTCATTGTTGTATATATTGCCTCATGTTTTCCACATGTTCTTCTTTCCTTTTTAGTAATATTTCTTCAAATTGTATATAGACTTGTATTAGTTACTTAGAATGACAGCAAACCAGTGGGGAACAGGGAAAAATTTACCCTCTCACTTATCATCTGCTTTAAAAGCCATTCTCTTGAGTCTTATCTTTGCACCATATCTCTAAGTTCTGTGAAATATCGCAAACTTCTTCGAACTTTCATATTAGTCTCTCGACTCATCGCCTATCACCTATCACCATTCAAAAAACACTTCACACTCACTATACTTGCTTCTCAATATACCTCAAACCACTTATAACCATTTCGACATTTCTCAAAACTTCTTCGAACTATTTTGCACACCTTTGAACATCTTTCAAACTATTTTGAACTTCTTCGTATGCTTCTAAAGACTATTTGCAACACACTTCATCATTTTATGTCACTCACTATGACTTTTGGGTATCAGCGATGATATTTAGTACAAACTCACACCCTTCCTCTAGTCTGTGTTATACTTTCTAAGCCTTTTAACAGGTTTTTGTTAAATTTCCAGGTTGAGTATCATCACCGGTAGTGCTTGATATGCGATGGAATAACTCATTCCAGTTGTGCAGCATGTATCAAAAGGGTTTTAGGATAGGTATATGGTGGCTGACATCATTCAAAGTAATGTGAAGTTCTTCAAAAGCATTCAAACTGTCACAAAATGGTTCAAAGTCATTCGAAGTCATTTGAAATCATGTGAAGTCATTCAAAAAGTGTTCGAAATCGATTTCGTGGCATTCATAGTGGTTCGGAGCATCTGTTGTAGTGTGTCAATATGATTGGAAGCTATTCCAGACCTTAGAGCACACAATAGACCTATCACCATATATTATGTGAGACCAAGAAGCATGGCTCCCTTCCCTTTTCCACCTAAGTGGACTTCCATAACAAGTTCATATGACACTTCTGCTTCCTCAATGAGTGCCAACGAGCCATAACGTGCCTTGAATCCACTTTCTACTACCAAGCATGTCAATCTGTGGATGATTACATCAATGAATTTTGAGACTTGGTGGACATGGCGAGGTATGGGAGTGGGTTGCCCATGGTGGTGAAGTTTTGTCAAGGTCTTAATTGGGAAATTCAAGATCAGATTGCACAGATGTTGGAGGGATGTCCAGCAGACGATGATATAAATGCATGGTATGAGGCTGCTTTGCTCTGCAATGAGAACTGACTCACAAATGCAGCATTTACTGCAGCCTTCTGCACTCCTACCACCATGCATGCACCCCACACCTTTAACTGAGCACTTCCTCACCATAATCCCATCCCTATGCACCAACCTGCCACATTGAGCTCCAACACCCCTGCTCTGATGGATATCGATGCAGCCCATAGTCAAGCCTGCAGACTAGACCTCTGCTACCATTGTGGGGAACTCAGACACATGGCTCATAATTGCCCCCACCACCAAGACATCCATAAACTCATGTCTGAGGGGTGAGATGAACTACTCCAGGACCTGTTGGCGCTGGTGGATGTTGAAGGCCTGGAGAAGGAGGAAGTTAAAGAGGAAGAGGTGGAGAAACAGAATTTTTCTGTCTGTGACAAGTGAACAGTACACCCTCATTGCCTGTCCATAACCACTTTGAAGCTCTGTCTGTTGATTCACTAGAGGATAAATCTTATTCTATGATCGTTCCTTCTCCAGACCCCTCTGAAGTGGCTAAAGACATACCTACCCCTTCCTCTCCTCCCCTCCCTCTACCTAGACTGAAGTCTTGGAAGCGTAAGCTACCACACAAGTACATTGTAGTGTCCAACCCCTCCCAACAATCCATAGAATTAAAGATCAAGTTGCAGACCACAGATATGGGGCAAGTACTCAGTGTCTCTGCTCTTTTGGATTCGGGTGCCATGGGCCTTTTCATTGACTCACACCTGGTTCAACAAAAACAACTTAACACCTGCTCTTTATCTCAACCCATACCTGTCTACAATGTGGATGGCTCCCCAAATGAAGCCAGGGCAATTCAAGAGGTTGTCAACCTAGTCCTCTGGTACAAGGATTATAGCAAATGGGCTCTGGTTGCAGTGACCCAGCTGGGGAAGCAGGAGGCAATTTTGGGCTATCCATGGCTTTGTGACCATAATCCTGAGGTCGATTGGGTGACAGGTGAAGTCATGATGAGTTGTTGTCCCTCTCGCTGTTGTACTTGTTTCACTGAAGGCAGACAGGAACATCGAGGGTGAAAGGTCCTCTTACAGTGCACTTGAAAGTATCGTGCTGGTCCAATGCCTGTGGCCAATGTAGATCTAGAAAATGTCCCAGGTTTTGCACCCAACTCAGACAATGATGAAGAGGAGGTGGAGGAGATTGAGGAAGGTGACCAAATTTTCTACACTGCTATTAGCCCTTCATGTGAGGTGCATGCAACCTCGAATGTGTCCCAGTGCCTCGCTGAGGCCTTCCATAAGAACAGTGCACCCAACTCTTTTGCTGACTCCATGCTTCCTCACCTGCATGACTTTGAGAATGTTTTCTCCAAGGAATCCTTCAACTCACTTCCTAACCGTAAGCTGGGATCATGCAATTGAGCTCACACTGGGTGCCACACCCTCTTCTTGCAAAGTCTACCCTCTCTCCCCTGAAGAACAGCAACAACTTGACAAGTTCATCAATGAACACTTGGCTTCTGGTTGTATCCGCCCTTCAAAATCGCCCATGGCCTCATCCTTTTTCTTTGTAAAGAAAAAGGATGGGTCTCTCCAACCAGTTCAGGACTACTGATGCCTCAACAACATCACAGTCAAAACCGTTATCTGCTACCCCTCACATTTAAACTCATTAACCAACTCTGCAGAGTGCATTACTTCACCAAGCTTGATGTCCATTGGGGTTACAACAATGTCCAGATAAAGAAAGGGGATGAGTGGAAGGCAGCTTTTCGCATGAACTGTGGTCTTTTTGAACTGCTTGTCATGTTCTTTGGTCTCACTAATAGTCCTGCCACCTTTCAGACCATGATGAACAATATCTTCCATGATCTCATACTGGAAGGCATTGTTGGAGCAGACTACATACACTGCACAGAGGAAGAGACGACACATTCCTTATAACCTACCTGGGGTTTAGTTAGTCTTAGAGCTAGGGTTTAGCAGAGGTAAGAACACTGTATATCTACTACAGTACAGGTTCTCCTTATATACATAATAGTAAGGATGTCACATGACTCAGGAATGTGTTTACCACATGTATGCACAGTAAGTGCAGTAACATGTGTGTGCTGCATGCATTGCCTCATGTATGCAGCATGCATCGGAATTTAATTTCAACACCCCCCCTCACACTGTACAGCGCTCTAAGCAGCTAAGTTTGAATCTCGAAAGTAATTCTGAGAGAGTCTCTAAATTTCCTGAATAAGATGGTGCCAAGGTTCTTTGTGAACATGTCAGCTGGATTATCACTTCCAGGAATGAAAACAACCATGACTTTGTCATTTTCTATGCATTCGTGGGTATAGTGGTAGTGAATGTTTATATGTTTTGTCCTTCTTTCCTGAACTGGATTTGATCTGATAAAGATGGATCCCTGATTGTCAGCGCAGATTGGTATGCACTTCAGTATATATCCGAGTTCCTGGAATAAGGACTCTATCCACACTATCTGTTGACAAGTGTTGGAGAGAGCCATATATTGGGCTTCTGTGGATGACAGTGCTACAGTTTTTTGTAAACGGGACTGCCAGCATACAATGCCACTCACTAGAGAAGCAAAGTAACCTGTTGTAGATCAGCGTTTGACAGTGTCAGCTGCCCAATCAGAATCTGTGAAGGCCTGTAGCCCCTTGGACTTCTTACCATCATAGACAATGTTATATTTCTGGGTTCCCACCAGATAGTGCATGATGTACATCGCTTTGTCTAGATGTTCTTGGCTAGGATTAGCCGAGAATTGTGACATCTTGATTACCGCATAAGCAATATCAGGTCGCATTCCAAGCATCAGATACAATAAAGATCCAATCACAGACTGATATTTTGATCTAAGCACCACATTGGGCATTGCTTTGTTTTCCGACAGTCTGTAACCAGTCAGGAGTGGAGTGGGGGTCGCTTTGGCATTTGTCATCTCGAATCTCTCAAGCACTTTGGCAAGATAATCAGTTTGATCGAGTTTGACTTTGCTTGCAGTCTGGATGATGCGCAGGCCTAAGAATTCTGTGACTTTTTCAGTACTATGGCACTCCCAATGCTTCAGACAAGCATTCTTCTTTTCATCCACAAGTTTCTTGTTCTTCCCCATGAACAAGCCATCATCAACATAGATGAGTGCAATAACAATGCTGCCTGTCTTAGGATCCTTGTGTATGAAAATGCCGGCATCGGGGCTGGCGCACACAAATCCAATGGTGTGCATAAATGCCTCCAGCTCTTTCCACCATGCTAGTGAGGCCTGTTTAAGGCCATACAATGCTCAGCATAAGTGCATTACTTTGCGCTCTTTCCTCTCGAGTCTGAAACCCTCAGGTTGATCCATATAGATCTCCTTATCTAGTTTGCCGTATAAAAATGCGGTTTTTACATCTAGGCTGGTCATATACATGCCTTCTAGAGACACAAGTGCAAACATGAGGTGTACGGTCTCGTAGCGGACTACTGGTGAGAAAATCTCATCAAAGTCAACACCTTCGACTTGTGAAAAGCCTTTGGCCATGAGTCTGGCTCGTTTTCTTCCATCTGATTTTATGGAGAAAACCCATCTATTTTTGATTGTTTTTCGATCATGTGGAAGATCGACGATGTCATAGACTTGTCGCTTACGAAGAGCCTCTAATTCTTCATGACAAGCTTGTTTCCACTCACGTTGCTGCTGCTGTGGTAGGCGTGCAATATCACAAAATTGGTTTGGAACTTGGCTTATTTTGCTCGATGGTTTGACTGCTTTTGACAACAGCCAGTGAATAAGCTTATCTCCTCCTTCCTTGGTTATCTTTTTAATATAACCTGCTTTGTCCGGTTCCCCCATTGGGTGATAATGTTCTTGATCATTGGAATCGGGCACACTCTCGTGGGGTGCCGAACTCGGTCCAGCAACTGGTTCTTTCTGTTGAGATTGTGGTCGTGTTCGGTTATGATCCAAATCTTGACCTACAGATCTCTTCCAATATCAATCACATGCAATGTCTCTCTCTATGTCAGAGGGGAGTTGCTTCTCTCCATAGGTATTGCCAGGACCATTTGGGATGTTTCTCTGCCTGCCTGATCGATGGGGCAATTGCTGCCATTCCTGTTGATCATCACGTCTTGGACAAAAGTCCTCAGTGGTTACTGGAGGTGGCAGAGGAGGAGCATCTGTCACATTGTCATGTACCTTTTGCTCACTTGGTACATCATCATCATCATTTTCTGATGATAGAGGAAGGGGCAGATCTTGTGGCGGTATAGAATCATCGCCATCCATTCCAGATGAGTGGTCATTATCTTCTGGTTCTGGAGGTGGAAAATCACCAAGGTCTGTATTGGCAGGAGTTTTAGCTCTGGGACAGCATGGGAACAATGTTTCATCAAATAGTGCTATGGCATCAATGAATATTGCGCCACTAGGTCGCATGAAATGGTATGCTTTAATGCCATCTTCTAATCCAAGGTACGTCATCAACTCCGATCGAGGAGCCAATGTGTTTGGACGCTTCTCCTTGGGTAGGTAGACGTAAGCACCACAACCAAAAACCTTCAGATCATTTAGATCTGGGCGGACCTTTGTCAGGTCCTCAACCGGTGTCAGCCATTTCAGGCGCCTTATCGGGGTTCGGTTGTATAGGTGTGTTGCATGTTCAATGCAAAATTCCCACCATGATTGTGGTAGACATGCGGTAAATCGCAGGGTTTGCGACTTTTCCATTATTGTCCTTATGGCACGCTCTGCACGCCCATTCTGTTGGTGAACGTGGGGTGCAGACATCTCTATTTTGATGCCAAAGTCCTTGAGCACATTTTGTAGCTCACGATCTTTGAATTCCCCCCCTGGATCAACACGCCAGTGCTTGATTGTAGTGCCATACTGTGTCAAAGCCACTGCCCAAAATTGTCTGATGGCCGCAGCAGTGTCAGATTTTTTTTTAAGGCATTGGACCCAGATATGTGACATCTTGTCATCCAGAAATACAATAAAGTATTTATGTTTATGGTACGATAGTACTGGGAGTTCCTTCAGATCGGAATGTATTAATTCAAAGGGTCTTTCTGCACATGAATCTGATTCAGGAAAAGATTTTGAGGTCATTTTCCCTTCAGTGCATCCTGGACATATAATTTTGTCTTTAGGAATAATTAAATTCCTCGGGAATTTTATGGTGCTATTAGACATCTTCCCTAGCACCTCTTTGGATGGGTGTCCAAGTTGCTTATGCCAAGTCGAGTAGTCTGCAATGTACATCGTCACGACATTGATTCCCTTGGTGCTCAATATATGAGTCTGAGCCCAATAAATAGTGTCACATTTCATAAGAGGGATGCAATCCATAATTGGGTTTCCTTGCTTGAAAAATGAAATGTGTGTGGAGGAACCATGCACGTCACTTCCGTCTTGCAAGAAGATGCCCATTGACAGTAATCGAGCATTACAGTCAGGTATGTAGTAGATGGGGTATAATCGCATTTTATGCATCTCTGACTTCCCGTGACATACTACCTGATGTCTAATGAAGACTGCTCCTTTCCCTACTATATGAGTAGTACCTGTGGCTGTTTGAACCAGGGTAGAGTCCTTTCTCGGTAAAGGCTCATAAGAAGCAAAATCTTTAATTTCACCAGTGAAGTGTTTTGATGCACCTGAATCCATGATCCAGTTGGCACCTTTCTTACAATTTCCATTTGCACACATAACACATATATTAAGATGTAAATTATTCCATGATACATTTAGTAGCAGTAAAATTTCACATGAAAAGTTTGCTGTGATCAGTGGAATGTTAATTCTTGTGCTTGTGGCAGGGAAAAGGACTGACATTTCATCATATGTACCTGTTTCAAGCGGTTCATCGATGAGCATTTCGTCGATGGCTTTCCATACTTCTTCATCAGAAACTGCAGGTTCCAATCCAAGGAGATGCTATCATCTTCTACCTCTATAATCCTCGGTTCTGGTTCAATCCTCCTCCTCTTACCTTCTCACACTGTTAGGTGCTCTTCCAGCGGTCGCAGATTTTTCGTGCTGCACGGGAGATTCATTTGCTCGAGGGTGTCTCGAGCCTGCTGATATTCAGTATAGACTGAATGAGAGGTAGAGGCCATGCCCATGTATGCCTGTGCAGGCAGTTGGCGGCGAGGATCCCTTGTGGGAGTATGTTCATGCTTCTCGATGTGCTGGATGAGCAGCATCGGCAGTATGATGGTGCCATTACCATTTATAGTAGTAAAGGCATTTGAGGTGAGGTGGGTATGTTTCTCTTTAGGCTTTTCCTCTTTAGTCTTTTTGTTCCCACATCGTCCATGCTTTCGGGATGAATCTCCATTGTTGCCCTGAGATTGCCATTTGGGGTTTCCCCCTTTGCGCTTGACAGCAGAAAGCTTGGTGGCCTGAGGTGGGCCAATGGGCTTTCCAACTGCCGTGCACCATGAGGCCTCAGCAACAATGGAGTCCTCAACATGTTTAAACATCAAGGCTCTAGTAGCAGTCATGTTAAGGACTGTGGCAGATAGAGAATCGTACTCACACAGCATTGCAGTGAGTAGAATCATTGCCTGTACTAATTTGGGGATGAGGACATTGGCAGCTGTAAGGCACTCAAATTTGTCAGCCATTTTGGCAATCTCTGGCATGGGATTCACAGCCAGAATTTTGATTGCGATTGCAGACCTAAAGTCTGCAAAGACTTGGGAGGGGCCATCGACACCATAATCGGTGCAGATGAGATCCCACGCCTCCTTAGCAGTGTCCTTGGTGTTGGCATGCTGCCAAATAGAGGGGGCCAGGCAGAGCACTAGGCTACCAATAGCCTGGTCATTCTTGTTGTTCCAGGTCTGGAGCTTGGCATTAGCTTCCGCTACTAGTGCAGCATTTGTCGCTGTCAAAGGAGGCGCCAGAGGTGGTTTGAGTTCCATCCTGCTAGTTATTTGCCAGAGGCCCTGAGACCTGAGCCACGCCTTCATTGAGTCAGCCCATTGAATGTAGTTACAGCCGTTGAAAGTTTGTATGAGTTTTTCAAGAGTTAAAGACATGATGTTGTAGTGGCAGCTGGTAAAAGCACTCAATCAGTCCTCCATTCAAGAAAACACGTTCCATAATCTCAGGCAAAAACACTCCTTCAGAGTGGTTAACCCTAGTCAACCTGGGTTTTTAAATGCAGCTCATGAAGAGCGCAAGGTTACAATTTGGAGACAATGAAGTCAATGTCATTCGCAGCCAGTTAAGGCATGTTCATGACGTGCCCAGCAGGGCCCATAACCTGTTGGAGCAGACTACATATGCTGCACAGAGGAAGAGATGACACGTTTCTTATAACCTACCTGGGGTTTAGTTAGTCTTAGAGCTAGGGTTTAGCAGAGGTAAGAACACTGTATATCTACTACAGTACAGGTTCTCCTTATATACATAATAGTAAGGATGTCACATGACTCAGAAATGTGTTTACCACATGTATGTGCAGTAAGCACAGTAACATGTGTGTGCTGCATGCATTGCCTCATGTATGCAGCATGCATCAGAATTTAATTTCAACAGGCATGGTCTGTGTCTACCTTGATGACATTCTCATCTTCACTCAAGACCTCGATGAACATCGCCAAATCATGTGCCTGGTGCTGGAATGACTTTGGCAGCACAAGCTCTACCTTTGTCATGACAAGTGCGAGTTTGAAAAGACACAAATTGAGTACTTAGTCCTGATCATTTCAGATGGGCAGGTGGAGATGGACCCAGTCAAAGTTGCTGGTGTTACAACCTGGCCCATGCCCACAAACAAGAAAGAGGTGCAGTATTTTCTGGGCTTCATCAATTTCTATCAGTGCTTTATTAAAGATTTTTCCCACCATGCCTGCCCACCATTCAACCTCACTGGCAGGGAGGAATGGAGATGGGAGAATGCACAGCAGGAAGCATTCAAGAAACCCAAAGAGATGGTCACTTCCACTCCAATCCTCACCTTTGCTGATGACTCACACCCCTTCCGTGTAGAAGCTGACAGTTCAGACTTTGCCATGGGTGCAGTGCTATCACAGCAGTCTCCTGAAGACCAGAAGTGGCACCCCATCGCTTTCTACTCAAAGAGTCTCAGTGCTGTGGAATACAATTACGAGATCCATGACAAGGAGATGCTGGCAATAATGCAGGCATTGGAGGAGTGGTGACATTTGTTCGAGGGTGCTCAACATAAGGTCGAGATCTGGATGGACCACAAGAACCTTGAGTACTTCATGACTGCCAAGAAGCTTAATCGTCGCCAAGCCCACTGGTCTTTTTACCTCTCCATGGTCAACTTCTCCCTGCATCATTGCCCAAGAGGCAGCATGGGAAAGACTGATGCCCTCTCTCATCACCTGAACTATGGGGATGGAAGCAACAACAATCAAGGTATTGTGTTATTGCAATCTGATCTGCTCACAGTCTGTGCATTAGAAGGTGAGGAGCACAGTATCCTATGTGACATTCATCATGTGAACCATAGCAGTGATGTTACTCAACCTGGAAA
Source organism: Tricholoma bakamatsutake (assembly GCA_029959215.1). Lineage (NCBI taxonomy): Eukaryota > Fungi > Basidiomycota > Agaricomycetes > Agaricales > Tricholomataceae > Tricholoma > Tricholoma bakamatsutake. The sequence continues at coordinate 2,528,062 of CP114860.1, forward strand.
CCTAACAAAACCTGTTAAAAGGCTTAGGAAGTATAACTCAGGCTAGAGGAAAGGTGCGAGTTGGTACTAAATATCACTGCTAAAACCAAAATGTTGTGTTTAGTAACGCAAAATGGTAAGGGATGTGGCAAATAGTCTGTGAGGGTGTATAAAGATGCTGGAAACAGTTTGAAATAGGTTTGAAGGTGTGCGAAGTAGTTCAAAGTAGGTTTGAAGACGTTTGAATTTGTTTGAAGTAAGTTCGAGGAGGTTCAAAGATGTCTGACTGGTGGTGAGATATGTTGAAAACAAATATAGCAGATAAGAAGTGGTTTTCAAGTGGATATAGATGATAGGCGACAAGTCGAAAGCAAATATGAAAGTTCGAAGAAGTTTGCAATATTTTGCAGAACTTTACAGATATGATGTGAGCTAAGACTGAAGAGAACTGCTCTTAGATCTGACAGTAGTGGAGAGGGTAGTTTCTTCTTCCTGTTCTAAGTAGCTAGTACAAGTCTATATACATTTTGAAGAGATAGTGCCAAAAAAGGAAATATAACATATGGAGAACAAGGGGCAATATATGCAACAATAAAGGACTTTGTAAATTGTAAAACAAATGAGAAATAATAATAATTGAAATGTACATTGTCCCAGTATAGTAAGAGTTCTTGTCCTATTCATTTAATATATCAGGAAACATAAAAACTGGACTTATTGCATTCTGGGTCTCTTGTCATCTCTCCTTGTGTCCAGTGGTGCTCAATATGTGACAAAATGGCTTATTCCAGTTGTGCAGCATATATCAAAAGGTTTTTAGGAACAGCTATGTGGTGGCCGATGTTATTCAAAGTAGTACGAAGTCATTTGAAGTGTCGCGAAATTGTTCAAAGTCATTCAAAGTTGTTCGAAGTAGTGCAAAATAAATCGAAAAGAATTCGAAGTTGATTTCATAGTGTTTGTAGTGGTTCAAAGGGTCTGTTGTAGTGTGTCAATACAATTGGAAACTTTCTCCAGACCTTAGAGCGTGCAGTGGACCTATCAGTGGTAATGTGTACAGTTGACTCTGCTGAAAAGTGAGCTCATTTTATCCCCACTCATACAACTGTCACTGCACTTGGACTGGCTTGACTCTACCTGCACCATGTGTAGAATCTCCATGGACTGCCTGATCCATTCCTCTGTGATCAAGGACCACACTTTGTTGCAGAGTTCACCCGAGATCTGTACCACCTGCTGGGGATCAAACTCCTCACCTCGACTGCCTACCACCCACAGACAGATGGACAGATGGAACAAGTAAACCAAGAACTCAAGCAGTACATCCGTGTCTTTGTCAACAAGTGGCAGGATGACTGGGAAGATTTCCTCCCCATGGCCAAGTTTGGATACAACAACCATGTCCACTCTTCCACCCAACAAACTCCCTTCCTCCTCAACATCTGCACATGGGCTTCGAACCTCAACAAGCACCCTTGCACTTGGAGACGGTGATAGGTCCACTGCATGCTATAAGGTCTGGGAAGGATTTCACTTGTATCGACACATCACGACAAGCACTCTGAATCACTACGAATGCCACGAATTCGACTTTGAATCATTTTTGCACTATTTCACACTATTTCAGATGACTTTGAATGACTTCGAACTATTTTGAAACACTTCGAACCTATTTCGCAGCATTTTGAATGACATCGGCTGCCATATAGCTGTCTTGAAACACTTTTGATACACACTGCACATTTGGAATGAGCCAATCCACCGCATAGCAAGCACTATTGGACACGAGGAGAGATTACAAGAGACTTAGAATATGATAAGTGCGGTTTTTTGTTTCATTGATATATTAAAGCAATAGAACAAGAACTCTTACTATATTGGGACAATGTACATTTCACTTATTATGATTTTCATTTGTTTTATGTTTTACATTACCTTTATTGCTGTGCACACTGCCTCATGTTCTACAATTGTTATTATTTCCTTTTTAGTACTATCTCTTCATTTTGTATATAGACTTGTATTAGTTAGTTAGGAATAGAACATAGCAATGGGGAACAGCACAAGTTACCCTCACACTTATCATCTGACTTAAGAGCCATTCTCTTGAGTCTTAGTTCACATAATATCTCTAAGTTCTGCGAAATATCACGAACTTCTTCTAAACCATCGTATTCGCCCCACATTTTATCGCCCATCGCTTATCGCCATTCAAAAAAACACATCACATTTGTTAAACTCATCCTTCGATATACCTCGAACTTCTTCAAACTTATTCAAACCACTTCACATGTCTTTGAATCTACTTCGAACTCTTTCACACCTTTTTGAACCTATTTTGAACTCTTTCGAACACCTTCATACACCTATACAGACTATTCGCCACAGCCCTTACCATTTCGCGTTACTAAACATTACATTTTAATCTCAGCAGTGATATTTAGTACCACCTTGCACTCTTCCTCTGACTCATGTTATACCATCTGAAGCCATTTAGTAGGTTTTGTTTGGGTTTCCAGGTTGAGTATCATCAACAGTGAATGAGTTTACAGAGCAGATGAAGGACACCTTGGAGGAGGCAAAGTCAGCTTTGGCCAAGGCGAAGGATGACATGGCACACTTCTACAACCAGCATCACTCACCCACACCCACGTATAAGGTTGGTGATCATGTCTAGCTTGACTCTAGTGACATTTCCACCACATGCCCATCCAAGAAACTTGCCCACCATTTTCTTGGACCCTTCCTCATCACTAGATGCATCAGGTTGCATGCCTACCAACTATGGCTACCACAGTCCATGTCCAGACTCCATTTTATCCTCCATGTCATAAAACTGTTGCCTGCACCCACAGATCCACTCCCTGGATGCATGACATGACCTCCCCCACTGCCTACAGTTATCGAAGGTAAACCTCAGTATGAAGTTGAGTCCATCTTAGACAGCCATTTGCATCAAGGTGAACTCAAATACCTGGTGCACTGGAAGGGCTATGGGTATGAGGAGAACTCCTGAGTCACAGAGTCCGATGTAAATGCCCCATGATTGGTGAGGAAGTTTCACTGGCAACATTCCTCCATGCCTCAGCACATCCAAGCATCCGATTTGGGGCAAATATGGTTTTAAATGCATCGGAGCAATGGATCAGAGAAGGGGGGTGATGTAATGGAAAAGGAAGGCGTCCCAGGTGTCTGGGAAATTTTCTGCATTCATCCCATATTTTTTTACATTTTATTTCACTCTATTCTGCATTTTCCATGATTTTCTATGATTTGTTCCTATTTTAATTATTATATTTTGCCTTTTTCCATGTTGGTACATGTTGACAGTTCTATTCTTCTGGACATTTACCCATCAAGGTGACATTATCCCATTGATAGGTCCACTGCACGCTGATGATACTCAACCTGGAAACCTAACAAAACCCTGTTAAAAGGCTTAGGAAGTATAACACAGGCTAGAGGAAGGGTGCGAGTTGGTACTAAATATCACCGCTGAGACCAAAACATTGTGTTTAGTGATGTGAAATGGTAAGGAATATTGCAAATAGTCTTTTAAGGTGTTCGAAGATGTGCAAAATAGTTTGAAATAGGTTTGAATGGGTTTGAAGTTGTTCAGATGAGTTTGAGGAGGTTCAAAGGTGTTCGACTGGTGTCACAATATGTTGACAAATGAATATAGCAATTAAGAAGTGGTTTTTGAGTGGCGATAGGTGATGACGAGTTGAGAGCGAATATGAAAGTTTGAGGAAGTTCACAATATTTCACAGAACTTCAGAGATATGATGCAAGCTAAGACTCAAGAGAACTGCTCTTAAATCGGACTGTAGTGGAGAGGGTAACTTATTCTCTGTTCTTCTAAGTAACTAGTACAAGTTTATATACATTTTTGAAGAGATAGTACTAAAAAGGGAATTAAAACCTGTGTAAAACATGAGGCAATATATCAAACAATGAGGACTTTGTAGATTATAAAAGAAATGAGAAATGAGAAATAATTGAAACATACATGCCTCCATATGGTAAAAGTACTTATCTTTTGCTTTAATATATCAATGAAACATAAAACTGCACTTATTGCATCCTAAATCTCTTGTAATCTCTCCTCGTGTCTGGTAGTGCTTGATATGTGATGGAATAACCTGTTCTGGTTGTGCAGCATGTATCAAAAGGGTTTTAGAAACAGCTATGCAGTGGCTGATGTTATTCAAAGTAGTACAAAGTTGTTCGAAGTGTCGCGAAATCGTTCGAAGTTGTTCAAAGTTGTTCAAAGTAGTGCGAAATAAATTGAAAAGAATTTGAAGTTGATTTCATAGTACTTGTAACAGTTTGGAGGGTCTGTCATAGTGTGTCAATATGATTGGAAACTTTCTCCAGATCTTAGAGCATGCAGTGGACCTATCAATGCTCTAAGGTCTGGAAAAGGTTTCCAATTGTATTGACACACTATGACAGATGCTCCGAACTGCTACAATTGCCACGAAATCAACTTTGAATTCTTTTCGAACTATTTCACACTACACACTACTTCAAATAACTTCAAACAACTTTGAATGACTTTGAACAATTTTGCGACACCTCAAACAACTTCATACTACTTTGAATGACATTGGCCGTTACATAGCTGTTTTGAAACCCTTTCAATACATGCTGCACATCCAGAACAAGCCTTTTTGTCACATATCAAGTGCCACCAGACACAAAGAGAGACGACAAGAGATCTAGAATGCGATAAGTGCAGTTTTTATGTTTCAATGATATATTAAAGCAATAGGACAAGAACTCTTACTATACTGGGACAATGTACATTTCACTTATTATTATTTTTCATTTGTTTTATGTTTTACAATACCTTTATTTGCTGTGCATATTGCCTCATGTTTTCCACATGTTATTGTTTCCTTTTTAGTGATATTTCTTCAAATTGTATATAGACTTGTATTAGTTACAGAAGCAAAGGAAACAGAGACAAAGTCACCCTCTCCATTATCATTTGATTTAAAAGCCATTCTCTTAAGTCTTATCTTCACATCATATCTCAAAGTTCTGCAAAATATCACAAATTTCTTCAAACTTTCATATTCGCTCCTCGACTTATCACCTATCACCTTTCATCTTTCAAAAAATATGTTTAATTTGCTATATCCATTCTTTGATATACTTTGACACCAGTCTGACTCTTTCAAAACTCCTTGAACTACTTCAAACCTCTTTGAATCTCTTTGAACCTTTTTTGAACATCTTTGTACACCTTTAAAGACTATTCACAACACTCCTTGTTATTCCATGTCTTTCACTACAACCTTTGGGTATCAGCAGTGATATTTAGTACCAACTCGCACCCTTCCTCTAGCCTGTGTTATACTTTTTAAGCCTTTAACAGGTTTTTGTTAGGTTTCCAGGTTGAGTATTATCACCACAGCTTAATCTGCCTATCTTCACCTTTTGCTATTTATAGCTTGCTATTTGATTTTCAACTCTATCACATATACTGGGCATCGACAGATGGGTCCTTAGAATTTTCTCTTTAAATTTCCCTCTGTTAGGTGTGCCTGGAGTGTCTGTATTATGTAGTATAATATTAACTTTGGATTCCCCTCTGTTAGCTCACTTCTAAGTGAGGCTTGAGGTTGCCCTTACAGTGTCAGCTGTGCGACAAGGCCACAAAGCTTTGAATTTCAAGATTGTAGACATGGTTGAAGTAGCAAGGGCCAATATGAAGAAGGTTCCTGTGAAATGTGACTTTGAAGAATTGATTGTGGACTTGTCCTAGTACAATATTTTGTGTTTCCAGGTGGTGGTTTGACAACTGTCTGAATTGTGCATTGTAGGCAGCACATAGAGGCTGCAAACCAATGTGCTATTGCTGCAAATGACCAGGCTCATCATTGCCTTTTGATTGAGGAATGTAGTCAACTCATGGAGCTTCATCAACTTGGTGTGTACTCAAAGTCGAAGTTACTGTGACTGTTGGCAGCACTGGAGGGTAAACAGCCATCAAAATGGATTCAGGTTTGGTTACCATCTCCTGTGTGGGACATTGAGAATGGTGAACCTCTGCCTACCAATGAAGATGAGTGATTGTGAATCACTTGGAAGGGAAAAGGAAGGTGTCCCAGATGTCTGGGCAATTTTCTGCATTTGTCCCATATTTTTTTATATTTTATTTCACCCTATTCTGCATTTTCTATGATTTTCTATGATTTATTCCTATTTTATTATTATATTTCAGCTTTTTCCATGTTGGTACATGTTGTCTATTCTTAGAGGCAGGACCCCTTCTGGATGTTTACCCATCAAGGTGACATCATTCTGTAGCTTGATCCACCTATTGCTGCCTTTTGCTATTTTTAGCCTACCATTTGATTTTGGGGTCTATCACATATACTGGGCATTGACAGATGGGTCATTAGAGTTTTCTCTTTGGATTCCCCTCTGTTAGGTGTGCCTGAAGTGTTTGTATTATGTAGTATAATGTTAACTTTGGATTCCCCTCTGTTAGCTCACTATTAGGTGAGGCTTGAGGTTGCCCTTACATCGCTGTTCATGATAAATTAGCCAATGTTACTATTTTTTGTCATAGGATAGTTGTTACTCCAACTGATTTGCTAATATGTTGAGCAGCGCACTATGCACAGTGTAGAGTGCTCACAGATCTTACTACGACTGTGACCTTGCTGTCTTCGATACATTAGCATGTATAATGATAGCAAATGTCAATATGTTTAGTCCTTCTTTTCTGAATGGGGTTAGATCCGATGAAGATTGACCCCTGATTATCGGCGCAGATAGGCACCTTACTCAGGGGATATCCCAATTCGGAAAATAAGGATGTAATCCACACTATCTGCCAACAAGTGTCAGAGAGAGCCATCTATTCGGCTTCTGTGGAACTATGTAAGTGCTACAGTTTTTTGCATATGGGACTGCCAGCACATGATTCCTCCTGCTAAGGTGGCAAAGTAACCCATTGTGGACTTGCATTTTACGACGTTGGATGCCCAGTCCGAATTGGTAAAGGCTTGGAGGCCCTGTTTGCCACAGCCATCATAAATAACCTCACATGATTGAGTACCGACTAGGTAGCACATTATGTAACATGCCTTATTGAGATGTTCCTTACTCAGATTAGCCAAGAATTGCAACATCTTTATCACCATGAAGGCGATATCAGGGTGAGTTCCGAGCATCAGGTACAATAAAGACCCGATCACTGATTGAAACTCAGTTCTGAGAGCTGGGTTAGGCTCATCAGGGTTTTCCATAGGGATGTATCCCATGGGAAGTGGAGTGGGGGATGCCTTGGCATTCATCATTCTGAACTGAGCTAGAACAGTGGCTAGGTAGGTTGTTTGGTTTAGAGTGATTCTTGATGCGCCTTGTGTTATGCACATACCAAGGAATTCAGTGACACGAGCAGTGTCCCAACACTTCCAATGCTTAAGACAAGCATTTTTCTTTTCCTCTACAAGGCATTTGTTCTTCCCCAAGAACATGCCATCATTGACATAGATTATTGCGATGACCATGTCTTTACCATTTTTGTAGATGAAAATGCCGGCATCTGAGCTGGTGCATTCAAATCCAATGGATTGCATGAATGCCTCTAGCTCTCTCCACCATGCTGGGGTGGCCTATTTAAGGCCATACAATGCCTGGCGTAAGTGCATGACTTTGCGCTCTTTACCTGGGATGACAGATCCTTCAGGTTGATGCATGTAAATCTCCTCATCTAGTTTGCCATACAGGAATGCAATTTTTACGTCGAGTCCCATCATGTACATGCCTTCTAGGGCACTCAGGGCAAACATGTGGCGCACCATCTCGTAGCAGACCACTGAGGAGAATATCTCATTGTAGTCAATGCCTTCGACTTGCAAGAAGCCTTTGGCCATGAGTCTGGCCCATTTTCATCCATTGGATTTTATGGAGAAAACCCGTCTATTTTTGATGGCCTTTCGGCCAGCAGGGAGATCTACGATGTCATAGACATGCTGTTTATGGTGATGATACTCAACCTGGAAACCCAAACAAAACCTACTAAATGGCTTCGGATGGTATAACACGAGTCAGAGGAAGGGTGTGAGGTGGTACTAAATATCACTGCTGAGACCAAAACATAATGTTTAGTGGTGTGAAAGGATGAATCGTGCTGCGAATAGTTTGTAAGAGCATACGAAGGTGTTCGAAAGAGTCCAAAATAGGTTCAAAATCATGCAAAATAGTCCGAAGTAGGTTCAAAGATGTTCAAAGATGTTCGAGGAGGTTCGAGGTTTATCGAGGAGCAAGTATAATGAATGTGAAGTGTTTGTTGAATGGCGATAGGCGATGGGAAATAAAACGAAGAGCGAATACGATAGTTTCAAGAAAGTTCGCGATATTTTGCAGAACTTAGAGATATGACGCGAGCTAAGACTCAAGAGAATGACTTCTTAAATCTGACGATAGTGAGAGGGTAACTTGTGCTGTTCCCCATTTCTTGTTCTTTTCTAACTAACTAATACAATTCTATATACAATCTGAAGGAATAGTACTAAAAAGGAAATAATAACAATTGTAGAACATGAGGCAATGCGGACAGCAAATAAAGGTATTGTAAAACATAAAACAAAAATGAAAGATAATAATAAGTGAAATGTACATTGTTCCAATATAGTAAGAGTTCTTGTTCTATTGCTTTAATATCTCAATAAAATACAAAAAATGCACTTATCACATTCTAACTCTGTTGTGGTCTCTCCTCGTGTCTGGTAGTGCTCAATATGCAACTAAATAGCTCACTCCAGTTGAGCATCGTGTATCGAAAGTGTTTTAAAACAACTATACAGTGGCCGAAGTCATTTGAAGTGCTGCAAAGTCATTCAAAGTGTCGTGAAATAGTTTGAAGTAGTTTGAAGTTGTCCAAAATAGTGTGAAATTGTGCAAAAATGGTTCGGAGTCGATTTTGTGGCATTCATAGCAATTTGGAGTGTGTGTCATAATGTCTCGATGCGAGTGGGAATGTTCTCCAGACCTTAAAGTGTGTAGTGGACCTATCAATGGAGGGCCTCTAGTTCCTCCAGGCATGCACTTCTCCACTCTGATTGCACAGACTTGGGTAAGCACACAATGTCACGATACTGGATCAGGACAAGATCTGACGCTGTAGATAGTGCAACGGCTTTGCTAAGCAGAAGGCACATCAGATCCGTTCCACCTTCAGTGACATAATTATTCCTTCTAGAGCCCCAATATGATGGGGTACCCAGATTGGGTAACCACCATCCTCGCTCCTCATTGGGATTCTGGTGCCAAATCCACAGCACCTCAGACTCCTGAGGTTCAGGGGGTGTTGCATACTCTAATCCCAGATTATCCAGGGTCTGTGCGGGAGGAGTTCTACTTGCTGCTGGTGGTTGAGAGGGCCCAGCTGGCACCTCTTCTTCGACCTGAGGGAGGGCTGGAGCGCAACTCCTGCCTTGTCCTGCTGGTTCCCACCATTGGCACTCCCATGCAACGTCTCGTTCAATTTGAACAAGGTTGTGATTTTCACCATAGACATTGCCTGGACAAGTTGAGACTCATTGCTGCCTGTTTGATCGCCTTAGTGGAGGTATGGGGGCCTCTACTGCTGGCGGTGCTGGACTAGGCTGGGACGATGGACCTGGTGCACCTCCGGCGCAAGCAGATCAGCACCCTGAGGCGGATCACCAAAGGAGCTGAACAGCAGGTCTCTAGACATTTCAGGGGTTCCAGACCCTGATTGTGAAGGTGGTGGAGATGGAGCTCATGGAGGAGGATTTGGCGCTGGTGGAGCATAATGCCCATGGCCCGGATAGAAGCTGTCATCACTTCCTCCATCGCTATTGTCCCCTGATCCCCCAGAGTAGTCATCATCTCCAGAAGGAGGTATATCCCCGAGATCAGTTTTTGCCGGGGTCTTAGCCCCGGGACAATGAGGGAACAGAGTCTCATCGAAGAGTGCCATAGCACTGACAAATATTGACCCTGATGGGTGCATAAAGTGCCAACCCTTGATGCCATCTGCCAGGCTGATGTACATCATGAGCTCCAATCTTGGAGCTAACTTATTGGGATGCTTCTCTTTCAGCAGGTAAATGTAGGCACCACATCCAAATACCTGCTCATCACTCAAATCAAGCTTTTTGCCATCGAGATCTTCGATCAGAGTTCACCACTTAAGGCAGCTTATTGGTATTTGGTTGTAGAGATATGTACTATGCTCTACACAAAATTCCCACCATGATTGTGGCAGGCAGGCAGTAAAGTGCAACATTTGCGCTTTCTCCATTAACGTCCTGATTGTGCATTCAGTGCGACCATTTTGTTGGTGGACATGGGGTGCCGACATCTCAATTTTAATCCCAGCCTCTTTGAGCTGGGTTATGAGTTCCCGATCATGGAATTCCCCCCCAGGATCGAAATGCCAATGCTTGATTTTTGCATCATATTGCATTTTGGCCATCGCCTCGAACTGTCTGATTGACTCAGCAGCATGGGACTTTTTTCTCAGGCACTGACTCCACATGTGTGAAGTTCGATCATCAACAAATACAATAAAATATTTGTACTTGTGATAACTGAGTGTTGGTAATTCCTTCAGATCAGAATGGATCAGCTCGAAGGCCCCTTTGGCCTGAGACTCAGATCCAGGGAATGACTTTGAAGTCATTTTTCCCTTGGCGCACCCTGGACAAATGTGCCTGTCTCTTGGAATTTTTAGATCCTTGAGAAACTTATGGGTGTGTTTTGGCATCTGTCGCACGGCAGCTTTGCTTGTGCCAAATGTCATAGTCAGCAACATAGATAGTCACAACTTCTAATCTCTTAGTGCTCTGAATGTGCGAATCACACACATAGATGGTTTTGCCATGTATTATTGGCATCGCATTGAGCTGGGGTTTTCCCTTTTTGTCAGCAAAGGAAATTATTTCACTGTTTCCTTTTACAGTATATTCCTCAGCAACAAGGAACACTCCCATTGACATAAGCCGACTTGTCAAATCTGGGAGATAGAAAATGGGGGATAAGTGCATGATGCATGACTCTGTCTTCCCATTAATTTTTACATGATGACGAATCAGGACTGTGCCTTTGCCTTTGATCGAAGTCATGCTGGTAGTGGTCTTGACCTGCCATTTCTCAGACATAGGCAAATCCTCACAGGAGGCAAAGTCTTTCATCTCACCAGTGAAGTGCAATTTAGCACTTCGTCAGAGTACTTTTGTTTAGCACATGATGAGTGCCAAAAGGGCACATCATCACTCCATGATATCATGTCAGAGAGAGGCTAACTTCATCTCAAAAGTGATGAGGTGCTCAGCGCAGTAAAGTGCTGATAGGTCCACTACACGCTTTAAGGTCTGGAGAACAGTTTCACTCGTATCGAGACATTACGACAGACATTCCGAATCACTATGAACGCCACAAAATTGATATCGAATCTATTTTGCACTATTTCGAACACTTTCGCGACACTTTGAATGATTTCGAACAACTTCGCGACACTTCGAGCAACTTCACAGAATTTCGAACAACATTGGCCACCATATAGCTGTGTTAAAATACTTTTGATACATGCTGCACATCTGGAACAAACTATTCCATCACATATCAAGCACTACCGGACATGAGGAGAGACGACAAGAGATTTAGGATGCGATAATAGTGTTTTTTATGTTTCGATGATATATTACAGCGAAAGATAAGTACTTTTACCATATGGGGACACATATGTTTCAATTATTTATCATTTCTCATCTATTTTTGATCGACAAAGTCCTCATTGTATGATATATTGCCACATGTTTTACACATGTTTTACTTCTCTTTTCAGTACTATCTCTACAAAAATGTATATAAACTTGTACTAGTTACTTAGAACAACAGAGAACCAGTTGCCCTCTCCACTATAATCGGATTTAAGAGCAATTCTCTTGAGTCTTACCTCACGTCGTATCACTAAGTTCTGTGAAATATCGCGAACTTCCTCGAACTTTCCTCATAACGGCTATGTTCATTTGTCAAAACATATATCGACGCCAGTCAAATACCTTCGAACCCCCTCGAACTCACCCGAACAACTTCAAACACATTCGAACTTATTTCAAACTACTTCACACGTCTTCGAACCAATTTCAAACATTTTCGAACATCTTCCTATGCTTTCAAAAGGCTATTCGTCATGTCTTTACCATTTCACATCACTAAACATTACGCTTTGGTCTTAGCGGTGATATTTAGTACCACCTCGCACCCTTCCTCTGGCCTGTGTTATACCATCCGAAGCCATTAGTAGGTTTTGTTTGGGTTTCCGGGTTGAGTATCATCAGCGCATCGGTAGTAAGACCTGTGCACAACGTGTGAGTTGGAGCCCCGATGGGCTACAGTACAACTCCTTCCAACTAGAGCTCCGAGGAGCTCATAGCTGTGCAACATTGCTTGCAGGGCCCATAACCTGTTGAGCAGCATGCTCTGCGCAGTGTAGAGTGCTCACAGATCTTACTACTTACCTGTTGAGTTGGTTAGTGTGCTAAGTAACTAGGTAGAGGGCATAGAACTCTCTATATTGATAGGTAGAGGTACAGCATACTTATATACCTAGAGAGCCTACATGGTCACATGAGGCTCAGTGGGGTGGAGAAAAGGGTGGCATACTGCATGAAATCCTGCAGGAACCGCATGGTTCCTGTCCACATGTCATTATGACATATTTGTATATATGTATTTACATATATGTGTGTTTAAGGGTGCTTACACCAAGGCACAGAATAGGTGCTGCATGTGCGGATTTAATTCAACATAATAGTTCAGCAATAAGCCTCTTTCTCTTATGCTTCCCCTCACCTGTAACCTCAACTCATGCTGTATCAGCCTCTCCATGGTCTTTCCACTCCTCAACAGGTGTGTGATGGGTGACAAACTCTACACTTGACTCATCATCCTCAAGCTCAATAACCAAATTATGCAGTATGATAGCAACCATTGATGATACTCAACCTGGAAACCCAAACAAAACCTATTAAATGGCTTCGGATGGTATAACATGAGTCAGAGGAAGGCTGCGAGTTGGTAATAAATATCACCGCTGAGACCAAAATGTTGTTTTTAGTGAGGCGAATTGATGAGGGATGGTGTGAATAGTTTATAAGAGCATATGAAAAAGTTCAAAATAGTTCAAAATAGATTTGAAGATGTGCGAAATAGTCTGAATAAGTTTGAAGATGCATGAAATAGTTTGAATAGATTTGAAGATGTTTGAGGTATATCGAGGGACGAGTTTAGCGAATGTGAAGTGTTTGTCGAAAGGCAATAGGCAATGGGCGATAAAACGAGGAACGAATATAATAGTTTTGAATAAGTTTGCAATATTTTGCAGAACTTAGAGATACGACGTGAAGATAAGACTCAAGAGAACAACTCTTAAATCTGATGATAGTGAGAGGGTAACGTATGCTGTGTTCCCCATTGGTCTTCTCTTTCTATAACTAATACAAATCCATATACAATTTGAAGGAATAGTACTAAAAAGGAAACAAGAACATGTGGAAAACATGAGGCAATATGCACAGCAATAAAGGTATTGTAAAACATAAAACAAATGAAACATGATAATAAGTGAAACATACATTGTCCCAGTATGGTGAGAGTTCTTGTTCTATTGCTTTAATATATCAATGAAACATAAAACTGCACTTATTGTATTCTAAGTCTCTTGTAGTCTCTCCTCATGTCTGGTAGTGCTCGATATGTGGCAAATTGGCTTGTTCCGGGCTTGTTCTGAATGTGCAGCATGCATCAAAAGTGTTTGAAGACAGCTGTATGGTGGCCAAAGTCATTTTAAATGCTGCCAAGTCATTTGAAGTGTCGCAAAATGTCGCAAAATGGTTCAAAATGGTTTGAAGTTGTCCGAAATAGTGTGAAATAGTTCAAAAATAATTCAAAGTCAATTTTGTGGCATTTGTAGCGATTCAGAGTGCGTGTCATAATGTATAGATATGATGAGATCCTTCTCCAGACCTTAGTGCATGCAGTGGATCTATCACTGTATTCCATTGGCATGCATGTTTGTGATCATCTGTGTTGTTGATGTTGACTCAAAGTCCCCAAAGACACTGAAATCAACCTTTCAAGGCACCCCTGCAATGCTCCAAGTGAATGTGCAAGTGTGTAACAGCATGATCAAACATAGCATTTTCATGTTGAAATGAAGCAGGCTGACAGTGAACAGGGATCATCCACACAGTAAGCAGTGATAATACTCGACCTGGAAGCTAAACAAAAACCTGCTAAAAAGGTCTAAGAAGTGTTACACAGGCTAGAGGAAGGGTGCAAAATGGCACTAAAGATCACCACTGTTACCCAAGGATTGTAGTGAGAGGTGCGAAGTAGTGAGAAAAATTGCAAATAGTGTTAGGAGCATACAAAGGTTTTCAAAGGGCTACAAACAAGGTTTGAAGATGTTTGAAGAAGTTTGAGAATGCTAAAAGACATTCAAAAATGTCAGAAGGGTTTGTAGAAAAGGTCGATAGTTTTGAAGGATATTGGGGAATGAATATAGAGAATTGGGAAGGTTTAGAGAGACAAGAGACAATAGGGGATAGTTTTGAGAGGCTAGTACAAGAGTTTGACGAAGTTCACAATGATTCACAGAACTTGGAATTATGGTGCAGAGCTTGGACTCAAGATAATGGCTCTTAAATCAGATGATAAATGAAAGAAGACAATTTCTTCTCTGTTGTTCCAAGTAACTAGTACAAGTCTATATACATTTTGAAGGGATGGTACTTAAAAAGGAAATACAACATGTGGAGAACATGAGGCAATATGGACAGCAATATATAAAGGACTTTTCAAATCATAAAACAAATAAGAAATGATGATAAGGGAAATGTACAGAGTCACTGGATATCAAAAGTACTTGTCCTAATGTTTTAATATATCATTAAAACACCAAAATGCCACAATTGCATCCTAAGAGTCCTTTGTTGTATCTCCTCATGTCTGGTGGTGCTTGATATGTGACACTGATAGGTCCATGGTGTGCTCTAGGATCTGGGAATGGTTCCAAATGTATCGACACATTATGACTTACAATCCCAACCCCTATGAACCCAATAAACTCAATTTCAAACCAATTTCGAATGACTTCAAATGACTTCACAACACTTTGAATGCCTTTGAATAACTTCGCACCACTTTGAATGATGTTGACCACCATATGGCTATCCCAAAACCCTTTCAATACACACAGCACAACTGGCATGAGCTACTGCATCGCATATCGAGCACTACCAGACACAAGGAGAGATGACAAAAGACTTAGGATGTGATAATAGCACTTTTGGGTTTCAATGATATATTGAAGCAATAAGATAAGTACATTTACTATATGGGGACACTGTACATTTTAATTATTATTATTTCTCATTTGTTTTATGATTTACAAAGTTCTTTATTGCTGTGCATACTGCCTCATGTTCTACACATGTTATATTTCCTTTTTAGTACTATCTCTTCAAAATGTATATAGACTTGTACTAATTACTTAGAGCAACAGAGAAAAAATTGCCCTCTTTATTATCGTCTGAATTAAGGGCTGTCCTCTTGAGTCCAATTCTTGCTTTATATTCCTAAGTTCTGCAAATTATCGCGAACTTCTTCGAACTTTCGTACTAGCCTCTCGACTTATCGCCTATCACCTATCATCACTCAAAAACACTTCCAATTCATCATATTTATCCCCCGATATCCTTTGAAGCTATTTCTATTCTTCCCCAAACCCTTTGAACATCTTCAACCTTCTTCAAAACTACTTTGAACCTCTTCGAACATCTTTCAAACCTTGTTTGAACTTCTCCATATGCTCCTAAATAAAGACTATTCGTAAAATGTCTCACCTTTCCACACCTCTAACCACAACCTTTGGGTAAGAGTGGTGATATTTAGTACCAACCTGCACCCTTCCTCCAGCCTGTGTTATACTTCTTGGGCCTTTTAACAGGTTTTTGTTAGGTTTCCAGGTTGAGTATTATCAATGCACTAATTTGTGCCAGGTGTGCTGTGTGTATTGGAAAGGTGGTGGGATAGGCATATGGTGGCTGACATCATTCAAAGTGCTGCAAAGTTATTTGAAGTTTTGTGAAATCATTCAAAGTGTTGTGAAATCGTTCAAAGTCATTTGAAATCATTTCAAAGTGGTTTCATAGGGTTTGTAGAGGTTGGGATCATGAGTCATAATGTGTTGATGCATTTGGAAATCTTCCCAGACCATAGAGTGCAAAGTGGACCTATCAGCGGGTAGGCTGAATCTGCCCATGCAAATTCTTCTCCCTGAAAGAGAAAGTCTGAGTACTTGGATGCACATGTGTGTTCAAATGCTGCTGCATCATGAGCTAAACCAGTGTGTCCATGGCAATAATCCACAATACATAGATTTGATGGGACATTTCCAATCTA
Organism: Tricholoma bakamatsutake; assembly: GCA_029959215.1. Taxonomy (NCBI): domain Eukaryota; kingdom Fungi; phylum Basidiomycota; class Agaricomycetes; order Agaricales; family Tricholomataceae; genus Tricholoma; species Tricholoma bakamatsutake. The sequence continues at coordinate 2,544,499 of CP114860.1, forward strand.
ATGAGAAAATACATGAGTGGCTAAAGGCTGTTGGCACAGCAAACAGGACTGACCTGTACATCTAAACCATAGTTTGCTTTCTGTGTATAATATTATTTGCTATTTTCACCATGTTTTTTATATAGGACCACAATTGTCCCATCATACATAATCCATCCCTCTCTCTACAGCCCCTAAAACCTGATTTGCTGATCTATCCATTTCTTCTCTGTTTCCTTCTCTTCTGAAGTGAACTGAGAGACAAACACACCATGGAAGGATTCAATGGCAACAAAGCAATGACTTGTATACCACTTGACAGCACCCTCAGAACAGCCAGCTGCCCTTGCCAGGTTCTCGACAGAAGTTCCATTTCCAAAGTGACCCATGTGATATAGAGTGACAGCTAATTGGACATCCACAGCCATCTGAGGGCTATTTTCTTTATTCTTGAAGACCTTGTGATTCAGAATGAGGGCAAGAAGGAAGTCAAAGACATGGGGAGAGACATGAAGCATGTTTATCAAGCATCCATGATCTTCTAGATTTTGTGCATATAGCCATGCAAGGTGTAAGTTCCCAGACTTTGCGACTTTGGTGCAAGGTCACAGATAGCATGTCTTTCTAATACCCTCATGGATAGAAATGTCAAATTGAATTTGACTTGTGAGATCTTCCTCGTGTGGAGGAACTATGAAAATAAAGATGAGGTAGCTGTGCCTGACTTGTTCATGGTATGTTTTTTGAGCCATTACAGAGTGGACAGTACGTACTATCATCATATTTACCTGCATACAGTTTGATCTCATGGTACGTTACACAAAGCCATGAGACCACCCCCAACCAGTGACAAGCAAAAAGTAAGTGGCTACCATGAGCTCCCTTACTGTGAGCGGAGTTTAAATGCACCAATGAAATGAAGCAAGTGCAGATCCTAAGATAGCAGCAGTCAGGAACCAACAATGTTATGTAAGCAACAATGATGACTACTACTCCCAACCACCACCACCTAAAAGTATTCTGAACAGTAGGAATAGTGCCTTATATGTTAGGGAAGAAGTCCTATAAGTCAGAATCTTCATATTCTTCGTATATTCTATGTAGTAAGGGTTTTTTCTCTAATATTTATTTTAATTCCTAAATGTGTTTTAACATCAAACCAAGCATTTTGTCAAAAATGAGCAAATGTAGAATCATAGATTTGGCCACTGACTAATACAATCATGTGATGCATGACCAGCACAGAAAGTGAGCAAGGAAGGAAAAAAATATGGGCAAAATGCATAAGAAAACCCATGCATATTATGCTTGAGCTAAAAACCTTGAAAATGCAAGGAAACAGATCACTAAACCAATAGTTGAAGAGGTGGATGATCATCATGCAAACCCACTGCATACCCATTCAATCAGTCCCAACACATGCTCATGTCAACACTTGACATCTCAAGTGATCCAGAACTTCTTGACATCATTGGTGCTCTCAGAGGGGCCACAATAATTGATGATGATGACAATATCAGCAAATCTGGTTCAGAGAATGATGGCGATGAAGAGAATAATGAAATTCAGAAAATTACTGCATTGGAACACTTCACATCCACCCTGCAGAAGGCATGTGACCTTGCTGCCACAGCAGAGAGGGAAAGGGAAAAGGGCAGGAAGAGACCTAAAATGTATGCTGGGAACTCAAATTGGACAAAGCAGCGGTGTCAACAGAGATGAGATGAACTGGCTGCCAAAAAATATCATTCCATGAAAGACTGGCTCCTTCATATGCCATCTGCCTTGCATGAAACAACAGCATGTGGCACTCCAGATCCAGATCCATCAGATCTCCATGAGGAATCTAAAGAATCGGCATCCAAGGCTGAAATCAAGCCAATTAGAACCCAGAGATTGAAGAAGTCCATGATCATTCCAGAACCAGAGGAATCAGAGAGCAATTCCGAGCCAGAAACAATAGTTGGGTCACAAATTACCAAAGGTGTTGATGTAAATCTGCACATGTCGCATCTATTCTGTGCCTCAGTGTAAGAACCCTTAAAACACACATATATGTAAATACATGTATACAAATATGTCATAATGACATGTGGACAGGAACCATGCGGTACACCACCCTTTTCTCCACCCCACTGAGCCTCACGTGACCTGAGCCTCACATGACCATGTAGGCTCTAGGTATATAAGTACGCTGTACCTCTACCTAGCAATATAGAGAGTTCTACGCCCTCTACCTAGCTACTTAGCACAGTAACCAACTCAACAGGTAAGTAGTAAGATCTGTGAGCACTCTACACTGCGCATAGCGCGCTGCTCAACAGTTGACAACCATGAGGCCTTAGCAACCAAGGATAGTAGAGGAAATGGAAAGACAGCGCTGCCAGGAGGTAGTGGCCCAGATGTTAAAGGCCCTGCGAGATGGGAAAACTCCTCATGATTGGAGTGAAGAGACTTCAACGGATCGAGTACTGAACAACTAAACTACAAAACTTCTCCGCACTCCATCAAGCACTTGCAAAATTAACAGTGGAAAACAAAGACAAGAATGGATGTTTTTCACTGTGCCCGAATCACTGCCATGGTTGGAACTTTGAATCTTTATATTGATTCAGCAGTATCTTATTCTTGGAGACAAGCTTCATTAATTGCATCGAAGTCGCAAGGGCATGGCACTTACCATCTCGTGATCGGAAATTTTCTGGGACAAAAGGACTTCAGATTCGGATTCAGCTCGTCCAATGTGTAAGGGATGCGCATATCACGAAAAGGTAGGAGTAAAAGGCTCCTTCGGCAACCCTTTGGGTTATCAAAATAATTGTCGTGTTTGGTTGTCTGCAACTGTACGATTTCCAGATGGAACACTTCGGCAGGACCCGGCTAATAAGCTCACCAGACGTTTTCTGTCAATGAGGGTAAACAGCTGTCCGAACATCCAACCGAAGGTTTCCACATTTCTGCCCAGACAAATGTAGGGATATCGTCGCCGCGGCGAAGCTTCGAGTCAGAATCACAGTATATCAATCCGGTTGTATGTATTTGTCGGCAGAGGCTCGGCCTGATCGTTCTCATCATTCATCTGATGTACTCAGGGATACCGGCTTCAACTTATTTGCTCCTATGTCTCTCAAGCAAGATCTCAGCCATATCACAGGTAATGTCTCCGATGAAGTAAAGCAAGCATATGGATATCCGGCCGATTTCTTTCTGATGGGTTTCTAAACCAAGTTTTGGCGAGTCCATCCTCAAGAGGATGGTCGTCACCGAAATTTCCGTAGAAAAGAAAGTGGAAGAACCTCAAAAGTTAGAAGGTCGACTTGTATATGAAATTACGGTTGAAGATGGTTCGTCACCTCGTGGCCACTCGTCCTCACTCTCAAATCCGGTTTCAAAAAGATATGGTTAACGGACTGGCAACCATGCACGGAGGATGTTCCACTTTTCTTGTCGATGTGTAAGTTCCTTTGATCCAACCATGGATGGAATTTCTGACAGCTGCTATAAGTGGTTCAACTCTTGCATTGGCAAGTTTTTGCCGCGCAACAACAGGGGATGATATTGTGCGTTTCAGCGTCTCGCAGTCCTTAAATACGGTATATCATTCTCCAGCCGGATTGTAAGCCTATAGCAATATCTTGAAAGCTTGTTGATTTTGGACTACTCCACAGGGGAGATAGAATCCGAATAGTAAACACAATCATGACTGTCGGCGCAAGAGCACTTTCAGCAAGGACTGAGGTGCGTTTCACGAAGATATACTGCCTATTTTTGCGAGTTAACATGTTCATTTCTAGATTTGGAACTTGACACACCATCGCCTTGTCTGCTCTGGTGTGCACATCAAGATGCAAGCATCTCAACCCAAAGCACGTCTATGACCGTGCTGGAAACGCATATTCACACATTCATCGTCATGTTCTTCACCCAAAATCTTATATCATCAATCGTGATTGTTTTTATGTTCCCATACCGTTAACGTCCAACGGCAAGCGCGTCCGTCGAAGGGTGAATTTGGTTCGATCTCAATTTTAAACAGTACTAGCTTGTTTTTGTAAAGGTCAACTGTATCCTTTCGAATTACTTCAAAGGATCTAGTAAAATTTAGAAAGTTGACGGAGTAATGAGCGGAGTCTCGGTTGGGACGTAATTTTATTTTCGGAATTTCCCATCCTAGTTTATACTACTTACAGCTTGTGGCGGACTATATGTGTTATATTATCTGTTCAAGGCGTGCCCCCAGAGCAACTCCAATGTACCCGTGAAGATAGAAAGGTACATGTGGAATTCATAACTAGGTCTTGGGACGTAGTTGATCTCAACCTCCGTAGGTAGATTTTTCTAATCCGTAAGCAGACAACGTCCTTATCATATATATATGTTGATGGGAGCGGGAGAGCCATTTGGATTTCCAAAACACAGTTCGCACAAAATATGAAGATCTCCTCATAAAATGGGAAAATCCTCGTCTCTTCCAGTAGTCGCTTGACATATCCAAATCAAGGTTAAAACCGCATTTGCAGCTATTCGACAACAAAACAGAACACATGAAAGCTAAATTTAGGTCCTGTGTTCTTTCAAATTGCTTTCCCCCCGATATATCGTTTCCGATGAGTTTCAACGTGTTTTGGGCAGACACGCCATTTGAACAGCCGAAGAGAACAAGCTTGCAGTTGACTGATTTATTCATCTGACTCTGAAACAAGTTCATATACTTTGATTCTTTAGAAAAGATACAGGAAAAGTAAGTACAGTGGAAAGTAGTCACGAAAGTCAACGTTCATGTCAAGAATAGAATTGAGCGCAGAGTCATACCACCCCCCATTAATCACTTTCCACCCAATTGCTATATCAGCCCCGCATCTGGTTGCGTCCCTGCCATGAAGTGAATAGTCTTCATCAGGAATTCTCTCACCTTCCATAGTAGTCGCCGTCGTTGCGGTTAGTCGGAGTCGAATTCTGTCGGTTCTCAGCAAACTCCACTCCTCCATATCTCTGCTGCTCGTGATACACAGCGAGCTTCGAAGTTATATCCGTTAACCAAGTCCGCTCATTGGTGATCCAAGGAGAGCGAAGATAATGGTCGGTGATTAACTTGCGTGTTTTGCCCTCAGATTCCTCGAACTCTTCTTCGAACACGTACTCCCCGGACTTCAACTGCTTTCCTCTAGTCGTCGTCACACATGCATGCCCATTAAAATTCATGCCATGAGCCTTAAGCTGCCCTCCATTTTCTTCCCACCATGATTCCATAGGGGACTCGTTCTCCAATCCAGTCGCTACGATAACGACTGGGATCTTGTTTTGGCAGATTATGCTGCAAAATAGGTCATAGTTGATCTGCATAATATCCCTGAAGCGTGTTCCGCGGATACAGTAGACGAGGAGGCTTACGCCTCCTTTCAGATTGTGCATGAGATCCTGCAGGTTTATCATAGCTTGCTCTGCGGAAACTGTCCCCTGCTCACTCTCATTCAGGCCAGCAGTATCCCAAAGCCTGACGAGGTTCCCATCAATAGACACGTTGTGCGCCTGGCTCCGGAATGTATGTCCCAATGCATCACTCGACACTCCCGCAATGTCATGGCCTGCGAGCATATACCAATCTGCACTGACAATCAGGGATCCATCTTTATCGGATCAAATTCAGTTCAGGAAAGAAGGACAAAACATATAGACATTTGCTACCACTATACCCGCGAATGCATAGAAAATGACAAAGTCACAGTCGTTTTCATTCCTGGAAGTGATAATCTGACTGACATGTTCACAAAGAACCTTGGCGCCATCCTATTCAGGAAATTTAGAGACTCTCTCAGAATTACTTTTGAGATTTAAACTTAGCTGCTTAGAGTGCTGTACAGTTTGAGGGGGGGTGTTGAAATTAAATTCTAATGCATGCTGCATATATGAGGCAATGCATGCAGCATACACATGTTACTGTGCTTACTGCGCATACATGAGGTAAACACATTTCTGAGTCATGTGACATCCTTACTATTATATATATAAGGAGAACCTGTACTGTAGTAGATATACAGTGTTCTTACCTCTGCTAAACCCTAGCTCTAAGACTAACTAAACCCCAGGTAGGATATAAGGAATATGTCGTCTCTTTCTCTGTGCAGCCAACACTTGAAGCCAAAATTGATGCTCTAACAGCACAAATGTCCCAATTAGTGTCAGTATTAGCAGCATCACAGCCCAAACAAGCACAAACAAATGCAGAGACAGTAGAAGATAAAGATGATGAGATGGAGGAGATGGTAGAGTAGATGTCTCAGGAGGGTGAGCATGTAGAAGAAAGATCTGAGAGTGGAAAAATGTGTTTACCTAAATATGCACCCCCACAAATATTTGACGGTACCATGGAGAACACAAAATACTTTATTAGCTCTATAGTATTGTATATTCATGGGAAAAAGCCCAAATTTTATACAACCAAGTCTAGGATTATGTTTGCTCTCTCATACATCCAGGGAGGGAAAGCACAGTTCTGGAGAAATTAAGCCATTAATCAAATTGCTGCAGGATATAAACCATTTGCAAGCTTCAGGGAATTTTTGGAGAGACTGAAGGCACAGTTTGGAGACTCTAATTTAAAGGCGATGGCTAATGCAAAATTAAAAACCATACGCCAAGGTTCTCTGACAGCAGATGAATTTATTTTGCAGTTCAAGGCAGAAGCATCACAGACAGATATGGGAGAAGCTGGTGGAATTTTGAAAGCAGGATTAAATCCCTCTTTATTCAAGTCTATCTATCGACGATCTTCTATCTATCGACTAACTTCTATGCTGGAGAGGTTGGATGAGTGGTATAATTGGGCAATGCATCTTGATCGGCAATACCAACAGAAACAGGTGGAGTCGAAATTGATGTATGAAAATGCCAAATTTGGAAAGTCATCAGGAGGAAAGTCTGAGAAAGGAAGGATGCCTCAGGTACAAACTCTGAGGGCACAGCCACTAGCCATGGCAGTGACACCTATTATTAAAGAATCAACAACATCAATAAATGCAATGGATGTTGATCAAGTAGGGAGATGAGCTCAAGAAGAAGTGGATGCATTCCTTGATGAACAGTTGCGCAAGGGATATATACGACCTTCGAAATCACTGCAGACATCACCAGTATTCTTTGTACCAAAAAAAGATTAGAGGAAGAGGACGTGTACAGATTATAGGTATTTGAATGAGTGGACAGTAAAGAATGCGTATTCTTGCTGTTGATCTCAGAGATAATTGACAAGGTGGAAAAGGCCAAGGTCTTTACCAAATTGGATTTATGCTGGGGGTACAACAATGTATGAATAAAGAAAGGAGATGAGTAGAAAGCAGCATTTGTCATGCGTTGAGGATCCTTCGAGCCACTGGTCATATTTTTTGGGATGACCAATAGTCCCCCAACTTTCCAAAATATGATGAATAACATTTTCAAGGATGTAATAGGCAAAGGCATGGTGATAATATTCATTGATGACATTTTGATATTCACAGAGGATAAAGAAAATCATGAGGCGATAGTGCAGGAGGTATTGAAGAGGTTGGCAGATAATGATTTATTCATTAAACTGGAGAAGTGTGTGTTTGGGGCAAGTGAGATTGAGTTTTTGGAATTAAAGATTGGTCCTGATGGAATCAAGATGGATCCTATCAAGGTACACGCAATTGTTGATTGGCCCATGCCTACCCATATCAAGGAAGTTCAGGCTTTCTTGGGACCCGCCAATTTTTATCATCGCTTTGTTCATAATTTTTCCAAAATGGCCGCACTATTACACAACCTTATGTGAAAGGGAGTAGTGTGGAGATAGGGAGAACAACACCAGACAGCATTTGAGGAGTTGAAGAGGAAGTTTGTGGAAGAACCAATATTGGTCCTAGTAGATTTCACGTGTCCCTTATGAGTGGAATTAGATGCATCAGACTTTGCTACTGGAGCAGTATTATCAATGCTATGTGATTATAACAAATAGCATCCTTGTGCATATTTGTCTCGAGGGTTGAATGATGTGGAGAGGAATTATGATGTGCATGATAAAGAGATGTTGGGAATAATATGAGCATTGGAGGCATGGAGACATTATTTAGAGGTATGTATGCATCAGATCGAAATCTGGACAGATCATTAAAATCTGCAGTACTTCATGTCCACTAGAAAGCTTGACCGTCGACAAGCACATTGGGCATTATTTCTATCGTGCTTTAATTTTCACTTGGTCCACAAAGCAGGAAGCTTGATGAGGAAAGCAGATGCATTATCCAGACGTACAGATGATAAAAGGGGGGTGGAGGAGGACAATAAAAATATCACCCTACTCAAACCTGAATACTTTTGTATTTGCGCTATGTGTCAAGGGCATTTATTGGTGGATAGCTCAGAGACAGAAATATTGTCTAAAATCAGGCAATGTTTAGAGATGGATGATGAAGTGGTGGAAGCTGTGAAAGCTTTGAGGGGAGAAAAGAAAGGTAATATTAGAGGAGATGAATAAGTTGAAGAACAAGAGTTAGTGTTGTTCAGAGGAAAGGTGTATGTACTGAAGGATCAAGATTTATGAAGGGAGATCGTACAGTTACATCATAACATGCCAGCTGCTGGACATCCAGGAAGGTGAAAAACATTGGAGTTGGTGATGAAAAATTATTGGTGGCCCAGAATTTCAAAGTATGTGTTGGAGTATGTGGATGGATGTGATACATGCATGAGGGGGAAGAAGTTTCCAGAAAAGCTTGCAGGGAAATTAATGCCGAACCCTATACCTAAAGCGCCATGGCGAGATATATCTGTAGACTTTATCATAGAACTACCTGAAGCTCAAGGATATGATGCAATATTTGTAGTATGTGACCGCTTCACAAAGGAAGTCCATATCATTCCTACTACTGCAGAAACCTCATCATTGGGCTTGGCATGCCTCTATCTAAATCAGGTATGGCGGTTACATGGATTACCTGATACGGTTATCTCTGATCATGGATCACAATTTGCTTTTGCATTTATGCAAGAATTAAATAATATATTGGGGATTCAAACCAAATTATCTATGGCATATCACCCACAAACTGATGGGCAGACAGAGAGAATGAATCAGGAGTTGGAGCAGTACCTATGCATGTTTGTCAATCACTGACAAACTGACTGGCCCAAATGGTTGGCAATTGTAGAATTTTCCCACAATAATAAATTCCATTTGGCTAGTCGCATGTCACCCTTCTTCGCTAATTATGGATATCATCCCAGAATGGGAGTAGAACCTCGAAGGGAAGTCAAGGTACAATCAGTGAAGGACTTTGTGTCAAAAATACGAAAGGTGCAGGAGGAAGCAGAGGCAGCATTGATAAAAGCACATAATGACATGATGCGACATGCAGATCATACTCGAGCTGTTGCTCCAGAGTATAAAGTTGGTGACTTGGTATGGCTAAGTACCAAGGATCTAAATATTCCACGACCTTCAAGAAAGCTTATAGAGAAGCAAGTTGGTTCATATCTGATTTCTAAAATAATTTCACCCAATGTGGTAGTGTTAAAATTACCTCAGTCATTCAAGATTGATCCTGAAATTAACATTTCCTGTTTATGCCCTTACCGCCCACCCACTATTCCTGGTCAACAAACTACTTTACAGCCTCCAATAATGGTAGAAGGTGCTCCAAATATATTGTGGAAGAGGTTTTGGACTCACGTCTTCGACGAAATAAATGAGAGTTCTTAATCAAGTGGAAGAACTACACTGATGAAAATAATTCATGGGAGGCAGAAGAGAATTGTAAGCGAGCGCATAAAGCAATCACCCAATTCTTTAAATGTAATCCAAATGCTCCACGTTGCATTGCTAGAATGGTGTATGAGGGGATAAATTTCTGGCCTTACCAGAATTTCACAGAGGGGACAGATGCAATATTTTCTCACCTGGAAGTCGAGGCCTAAAAGGGGGGTAATGTTAGGAAACAGTCTCCTAACATGCCTATTACATAATACTATTTTTATTTCATTTTATTTTATTTTATTTCACTAAAATATGCTACAAAATGCCTATATATGCCTTATTTGTCTGCATGGAAATTTTCTATTTACACGCATCAATATGTATGCACATGTATGCGCATGTCCATAACAACATACTACAATATATGTAAAATAGTATATAACCCTAAAATAAATACTAGGAGACCTCAGTTGAGTTCTCTTAGGTATTCCATCCACACTTGTGGTGCAAAAAGCCTAATTCAGCCAACTGTTCTATTTTTAACCTCTCGCATAAAATCCATCAAACCCCCCATCACACGCACGTGTCCCGCCACCTTCTTGTAGGAGAGCCCACATGGTCCAGCTAGCAGATTAGTGGGTGTCGCCCTAACATGCACCACCTTCACAGCACATCCCAGTGTCTTCTTCGTCCCATTACACCTCCCACTTTCATCTTCCTCATCATTGCACATTTTTGTGCTCCCATTGCATGTTTTTCTGCACTGTGCATTTTTGCCCCTTTGCATTGTGCACTTTTCTGCTATTGTGCATATCTTCCCTTTAGTGTACACAACTAGTGCACACATTGAAAACCGCCATTCCAGCCTCCTCATAGTCTCCGCACCCCGAAGGACGATCCGAGGCCCTCTAAGCGAACCCCCCTCACCCTGAGCATGCCTGCAGTTGTAGGTTTAGTGTCCACCTCTTCCATTGAGACTCTGCACTGAGTACCAACTGAACACATCATTTCTGGATCCCACCGTGAGGGGTTTCTGTTTATCAGACCTTATTTAGACCTCCATCGGCTTGCCCTTCACTTCAACGTTAACCACCTTCGCACTCTCTATTCCAAGCTGTTAGCAACTGCGCTCCAGCTTGGGGAAATACCAGTATTCAAATCACTCTTCCTAAACAACACGCATCACTTGTCTGCACTGTCTTTACCTCCACCTTCACCTGAATCATCCCTACCTACCCTAACTCCGTCCACATCACCACATTCTTCCCCGCCTTCGAATTTCGCTGCGCTTTTACCAGATTTTAACTCTACACAGCTTATTCCACCTACCATGGTGACCATGCACATGCCATCCACATCTAACCAAAATGTGCCATGTTTTGACCCTGCAAAACCGCACAAACTCCAGAAGTACTTTGAGGAGCTTGCGCAACTCCTCTGTAATTGTAATGTCACCGATGAGACTGATAAGAAGTTCCACACTGTGCACTATTTGGACAGCGACACTGCGGACACTTGGAAACTGCTACTGGAGTATAGCATGATGCACAACTATGGCGCATTCAAAGACACTGTCCTAAAGCTCTATCCCAGCTCTAGGGATGGCAGCAAATGGAGTATTAGTGACCTGGACAAGCTTATTGGTGAAACCGCATGCATTGGCCTCATAACTGCAGAAGAAATTGCATGCTATTATTGCACATTTTTCAACATTAGTGAATACTTAGTTGTGCAAGGCATATTGGCATGCTATGACCAAAGCCGCATGTTTGTTAGGATGTTCCGACCAGACCAGCTCGAGCACATTTTGACCTGCCTTGCAATTGCGGTGATGATACCCAACCCGGAAACCCAAACAAAACCTACTAAATGGCTTGAGATGGTATAACATGAGTCAGAGGAAGGGTGTGAGTTGGTACTAAATGTCACTGCTGAGACCAAAACTATGTGTTTAGTGATGCGAAATAATAAGGGATGGTGCGATTAGTCTGTAAGAGCATATGAAGTTGTCCGAATGAGTTCGAAATAGGTTCAAAGATGTGCAAAATAGTTTGAATAAGTTCAAAGATATGCGAAGTAGTTTGAATAAGTTCGAAGATGTGTGAAGTATATTGAGGAACAAGTTTAGCAAGTGTGAGGTGTTTGTTGAATGGTGATAGGTGATAGGCAATAAAACAAGGAGCGAATACAATAGTTTCGAAGAAGTTTGCAATATTTTGCAGAACTTAGAGATACGATGCCAAGACATGACTCAAGAGAATGGCTCTTGAATCTGATGATAACGAGAGGGTAACTTGTGCTGTGTTCCCCATTGCTTGTTCTCCGTTCTAACTAACTAATACAAGTCTATATACAAAATGAAGAGATAGTACTAAAAAGGAAATAAGAACATGTGGAAAACATGAGGCAATATGCACAGCAATAAAGGTATTGTAAAACATAAAACAAATAAAAAATAATAATAAGTGAAACATACATTGTCCCAGTATGGTAATAGTTCTTGTTCTATTGCTTTAATATATGTATCAATGAAACACAAAAATGCACTTATCACATTCTAACTCTGTTGTAGTTTCTCCTCATGTCCGGTAGTGCTCAATATGCAGCAAATTGGCTTGTTCCAAATGTGCAGCATGCATAGAAAGGGTTTCAAGACAGCTATGTGGCAGCTGAAGTCATTCGAAATGCTGCAAAGTCGCTCAAAATGTTATGAAATAGTTCAAAAGCATTCAAAATAGTTCGAAGTCATCCAAAATAGTGCAAAATAGTGCGAAAATGATTCGACATCGATTTCGTGGTGTTCATAGTGATTCGGAGTGCATGTCATAATGTGTCAATATGAGTGTAAAGCTTCTCCAGACCTTAGCGCATGCAGTAGACCTATCAGCGGTACCGAATCAGCCTGCAAATGTGCCATACTCATTAGATGCAATACACGATGCGATCAACTTTATCTTTGAAGGCCCAGTGTGCTATTTCCAACCACTTACTGGGCTCACAGCGCAAAACCCCGATATGTATGTGCCCTACTCAGCACTCAGTGCACCCATTTCCCAGCCACAACCTAGCATGCCCACAGTCAAAGCAGAAGACATCTCAGTCCTATTCGAGTGCATGAAACAGACAATAGTTACTGTGTTGAGCGCATCACGTAGAGATGGCGGAAATGGTGCACTTCATTCAAACAATGACACTTGCAATGGTTCCGGCCAAACAGAACATTATATCCCTGAGTGTGCTTCAATTGAGCACCTTATTAGCGAAGAGAAGTGTAGGCGAAATGCAGCAGGGCACATTGTACTCCCAGGTGGCACATTCATGCCACATTCTATTTCAGGCAGCTTCTTGGGCAAGCACATCGAGGAATGGCATAAGGGCAACCCAGGGCAGATTGCCATTGGTCGACTTTCATCTAATACCAACTCGCAGCTCATCTACAATATAGCGCCTCGTCCAGCTCCAGCAGCACCTTTACAGTCGACATACGAAAGACGAGCGCATCGATGCATTTGAGAGGGAGTTGATGGCGCTTTGAAAGAGGCAAGTCTTTGACAGCATTAAAATTATGCAGCGTGCACCGCACAATACGTCCAACCAAGAGAGCATGCATTCTACAACCACAGACATTGCACCCATCGACAGTATCGAGTCACCAGCTTTGCAACCTGCTGTGAGCACAACTGAAGCGCCCAACAAGATGCCCATACATCCCTATTCCAATATTCCTGAGGCGCATTTTGTCCCCACAGCAGCAGATAAAGCAGACACTCCAGTTAACATTTCCAAAGGCAAAGAGCCATCATATCGCACAGTTGTTCCTATCCAGAATCTGCCGATTGTCGAAGACATATATGTGTGCACCATGAAGGCGCCCTCTGCTACAGTTTCGCATGAAGAGCTCCTTTCACTTTTGCCCGATCTCAGACAGCGCCATAGAGAACAAGTTACTCCAAAGTGCATTGCAGCTACCAGCGCAGAAGTGGTAGCTACCAACCTTGCGAGCATTATGCCATTTGTGCATTGCAAAGTGCGCATGCCTTTTGCAGACAATAGAGTGCTTAATGCGACGCCTCCAGTTAGTGCAGCAATTGAAGCGCCTCTTCCTATCATCGCAGACCAAGGAGAAGCTGCCACTATCATAACATTCGACTCTGATACTCAATCTTGTGACATTTCTGTGTTTGCACTTATTCCATTTTCCACTTCTGTTCCATTGACCTCTATTATCTCTCAACTCTACCTATCCCAGTGTACCAACAGTCATGTGCAGGCGCTCTTAAATTTGATTGACCCTGTGGTGCTTATTCAAGCCGCATTTCCGAAAAGTGCAACTTTTATCGATTTAGCAGTGCGCATGCTGCAAAAGGGTGTAGTAACCAAGAAGAAGTATAAACTGGTTGCTAGAAAAGTCAAACCAGTTATTGCGCCCATCCCAAATGAATTCTGCATTGAGCACAACATTATAGGCGATTTGCTAGTGGCACTTCCTGCACTTTTACCAAACCCACCACCATTTACCCCGACTGGGCGCTATACTGAAGAGCACATGCAAGCGCTCCAAAAGCGCCACACTAATTTCTTATTACCAGAGGAGATGAAGGTTTTACACCACTTGATGTCTTTGCAGAATAAAGCCTTTGCATGGAGTGATGAGGAGCACGGCAGCTTCAAGACTGCATTCTTTCCCCCAGTCAAAATCCCAGTTATTCCGCACACTCCTTGGATAGAGTGCAACATCCCCATTCTGCCCAGCATATACAAAGAAGTTTGCACTATTATCCAGAAGAAGATAGACTCAGGCATTTACAAGGGCTCAAATTCGGCATATAGATCGCGCTGGTTCTGTACACTCAAGAAAGATGGAAAAGCACTGTGCATTGTACATAGCCTTGAACTGCTTAATCATGTTACCATTAAACACTCCGGTGTCACCCCTACACCTGAGCACCTCACAGAGCAGTTTGCGGGGTGCGCATGCAGTGCCATCCTTGATCTATATGTGGGATATGATGAGTGCTTAATCAAAGAATCGTCCCGCGACCTTACAACATTCCAGATGCCATATAGTGCAATGCACCTCGTTACATTGCCACTGGGTTGGACAAACTCAGTACCAATCTTCCATGATGATGTGTGCTATATTCTGCAGCCAGAGATACCAGATTACACCATTCCCTATATTGATGATGTTCCAGTCAAGGGGCCTTCGAAGTGCTACATTTTACCGGACAGCTCATGTGAAGTGCTCACTGCAAACCCTGGCATAAGGCGCTTTGTGTGGGAGCACTTTCAGAACGTGAACTGCATTGTGCAGCAGATGAAATATAGCGGCAGCACTTTTTCTGGGATGAAATCCACATTGTGCACTGAGAACTTCGTCATTATTGCACGCCAGAAGGTAGAAAACCTGAACACGACAAGGTAGACATTATCCGCAATTGGGGCACATGCCACACGCTGTTGGAAGTGCGCGCATTCTTGGGAACAGTTGGTTTAATGTGCATTTATATCCGCAATTATGCACACCACGTTAATGTGCTCACAAGGCTTATGTGCAAGGACGCTCCATTCAAATGGGGCCCAGAGCAGATAGCAGTGCAAAACAACATCAAGCAAGCAGTACTAGATTGCCCTGCACTACAACTGATCGATTATTCCTCAGAACTCCCCATTATCCTTGCGGTTGACACTTCCCAGATAGCGGTTGGCTTTTACCTTTGCCAGCAAAAGAGCACAAATGCAAAAATGCGCATTTACAGCTGGTTCAGCTCAATTATGCTCAACAACAGAGAAGTGCACTTTTCGCAACTGAAGCTAGAGATCTATGGGCTTTACCACTGATAGGTCTACTACGCGCTTTAAAGTCTGGAGAAATATTCCCACTCATATTGACACATTATGACACATGCTCCGAACCACTACAAATGCCACTAAATCGACTTTGAATCATTTTCGAACTATTTCACATGATTTCGCACTACTTCGAACCTTTTTGAACTATTTTGCAACATTTTGCGATATTTCGAACAACTTTGCAGCATTTCAAACAACTTCACAGCATTTCGAATGATATCGGCTGCTGTATAGATGTTTTGAAACACCTTCAATACACGCCGCACATCTGGAACAATCCATTTAGTTGCATATCGAGCACTACCAGACATGAGGAGAGAGTACAAGAGAGTTAGAATGCGATAAGTGTGTTTTTGTATTTTATTGATATATTGAAGCACAGGATAAGTACTTTTACCATATGGGAACACTATATGTTTCATCATTTATTATTTCTCATTTGTTTCATGATACACAAGTCCTCATTGTTTGATATATTTGCCTCATGTTTTACACATGTTCTTATTTCCTTTTTAGTACTATCTCTTCATTTTGTATATAGACTTGTATTAGTTAGTTAGAATGGACAATAGAACAATGGGGAACAGCACAAGTTACCATCACACTTATCGTCTGACTTAAGAGTCGTTCTCTTGAGTCTTAGTTCGCATCATATCTCTAAGTTCTGCAAAATATCGCAAACTTCTTCTAAACCATCGTATTCACTCCACGTTTTATCGCCATTCGAAAAACACATCACATTCATTAAACTCATTCTTCGATATACCTCGAACTTATTCAAACCACTTCACACATCTTCGAACCAATTTCGGACTATTTCAAACATCTTTGTATGCCTATAGAGACTATTTGCAACATTCCCTATCATTTTGTGTCACTAAAAACAATGTTTTGGTCTCAGCGGTGATATTTAGTACCACCTCGCACCCTTCCTCTGACTCATGTTATACCATCCAAAGCCATTTAGTAGGTTTTGTTTGGGTTTCTGGGTTGAGTATCATCACCATGCACTGCGCAGTTTGCGTCTTTATATTATAGGTGTGCACAACTTAATTGTCGAGACTGATGCACGCTATATCAAGGGCATGCTACAAAACCCCGATATCCAACCATCTGCCAGCATTAACTGGTGGATCGTCTCAATCCTTACATTCCACTTTACACTCGTACATGTTAGGGGCAGTGCATGGTCCAGATGGGCTTTTGTGTTGGCCGAAGCAGCCAGAAGACTTAAAAGGAGAAGAAAATGAAGAGTTTGAGGATTGGATTGATGTGCTACATGGCTTTATGCATGCGATACATCCTATTTCACAGTCCTTTGATGTGCAAGCACTCGTGCTAATGCAGCCAGAGCCAAGCAAAAATGCACAAAATGTGCGCAATAGTGCGCTTATTTATGATGATAATTATAGCCAAGTTCCGAGGAGCACAGCAGCAGATGCAGAGGATGAAAAGTTAGATTTGGTGTGGATTTGGATGAATACCCTAATGCACCCTAGCGACTTCATGGATTCTGAGTACAGTGTGCTCATGCGCTACATGAGCGCCTTTTTCAAAGTTATGGAAGCGCAATGCGCATGGCACTCACCAGCTTGTTATTTGGCAGTCTAGATGCTTACTGATATTGCGCCATCCATGACAACATTGGACACAAGCACTTTTATGCGACGTGCTCTGCATTGCTCAAGCACTTTTGGTGGCTGCACATTATGGACAACATCATTTGGTTTGTGTGCACTTTTCATATTTGCCAGATCCAGCAAACACAGAAGGTTCTAATACCGCCAGTCATTGCAATGCCTGCACCTCTCTTCAGTAAAGTTTATATTGATACGATGCACTTACCAGTATCAGCAGGGCAGTGCTATATCGTCCAAGGGCGTTGCTCGCTTGCGACTTGGCCAGAATTCCGTGGACTTCCTAAAGAAAATGCGAGTGCACTTGGCAATTGGATGTTCCAAGACCTCATCTGCAGATGGGGCATGTTGTACAAGATAGTCACTGATAACGGCAAGCCATTCATCAAAGCGCTAGCCTATCTCAGTAAGTGCTACCATATCAATCACATCCACATATCTGGCTATAATTCGTGTGCTAATGGAATTGTTGAGCACGCACATTTTGACATGTGTCAAGCACTTATCAAAGCCACAGATGAAGTAGAGTCAAAATGGTTCAGTGCGCTGTACTCAGTCTTTTGGGCAGAGCGCATCATGGTTTGGAAGCGCCTTGGTGTTTTGCCATACTTCATTGTTACAGGCATGCAGCCTCTAATCCCTCTCAATATCATTGAAGTGACATACCTTAACCCACCCCCAGATTCTATACTCTCCACTACAGACTTGATCATGCAGCACACATGCGCATTACAAAAGCATCCAGAAGACTTAGCCTGCATTCATTCCTGCGTCTATGCAGAAAGGCGCAAAGCAGCACTCTGTTTCAAGAAAATGCACTCAAAAACCATCCACAATTTTGACTTCCAGTGCAGTGATTTAGTCCTTATGTGCAACACAGCAATCAAGAAGAACCTTAACTGCAAAATGTGCACACATTATCTCGGTCCTCTAGTTATAGTGTCATGCAATCAAGGCAGTGCATATATTGTTTGCAAACTCAATGGGACAGTATTTGACAGGCCAGTAGCCATGTTTCACCTACTGCTGTACCACGCATGCAAGTCCATTGCACTTCCTGACATAGTGCTCGATATCACCACAATGCAGTTGAGAGAGATGGAAGAATCTGTAGTAGTGGACACAGAAGACAAAGAAGCAGTTGACGAAGAAGAAGCACAAGGAGATAGCGCTGAGGATGAAGAAAGTGCCGATGAGGTGTGCAACTAGCGCTCTGCATGCACCACTATGGATATTTCACCTTTTTATACATATGCTTTGCTTTCTTTCATTTTTTTATGTTACCTTTTTTCTATTCACGAAATTGCATCTGGACACGTTCCATGATTGTGCAACCATGGGTTTTACCAGCCATGATGATCTACTGAGCCTTTCCCATTTTTTAGACTTTGTCATATGGCATGCACTTCCTTTTATCGCTTACTCTTTTATTGTGTGGACATGGTCAATATCTCAGTTGGGAGGAGGAAAGTGATGGTTGGACAATTTTTCTGCACTTCTTTGCATTTGTGCATTTTTGTGCTGGTGTGCATTTTTTGCATGCTTGACATTCCTTGCTTGAACATTACCTATCTTATCTCTTTTCCCTCACACATATTATTTGGACTTACAAATCTTATTTTATGACACCATGGAAGCATGCGTGCAGGTTGGTGCAAAGTGCGCACATTTGCATGCACACACGCATTGCACTGCTTCAGAGCACATCATGCATTTATCACAGGTGCAACAAGGAAATTGATTATTGAACTATCTATTGGTTTACACAGGCAAGCAGCTACTCGATCAACTCCAGGAACTCCAAGCGCTCCATGGCCACATCCAGTTTCACCTTTGCGTCCACCTCTGCTTGCTCTGCACTGCGCAACCGGCTCTTGGCAACTTCTAACTCGACAAGTGACCTTTGGACATCCTCTTTAAGGTGATCATGCGTGGTGCCCAAGACAGCGACCACTGAGTGGCATTGCGCTAAGTCGAGCACTTTGACATCTTGGCCTTGATAAACTGCATCCCCCAAGGTGTTTTCCAACCTGGTCTGGCATGAGGGTTGAGTGTGCACACTTGCCTGTTGAATGGTAAGGCAGTGTGGCCTTGGGCGCACTTGCAATGGTGCAGGGGGCGCGTTTTCGACTTTGCGGCGCTTCGACCTGTGCTCTTTTGAGGGGCTGATGAGCCCCACATTGCTCTCATTGCCCTTGTTGATTTGCGATGCACCTTTGGCATAGTTAGCGAAGTGTGGGAGGAGGATGAGGAAAAGACATACCAGGGCACCCAGCAGCCACTTTCCTGCCTCTGGAAGTGGCATGCAGCTGTGCAAGAGTGTGCTTCATCCACTTGCACTTTCACTTACCCTTTGCGCACAGAGCGCACTGCTTTCCATTAACCAAAATGCACCTAGCAGACTGGCCCATGCAGCGGCAGTTATCGCACTAGAGTAGAAGGGGAAGCTGTTTTAGTGAGTCTGAAGCATATCAAAAGAAACTTACCAGTCTGCTATTAGCATCAGATGTGGTGCCAATGCCATTCAGTGGTGGTACTTTGACATATGTGCACTGCCACATTGTGCGCACTGGGCATGCACTTGTGCCTTCATCTGCACTAGTGCTCTCGTCGCTCAGCTCACTCTCCTCTTTGCTTGTCACCCCACTCTCCCAAGATTCCCCAGTTTTTTTGCCTACTACCTCAGTATTGGTTGCTCCAGAAAGCGCGCGCAGAGAGCACACCAGTGCGATGCATGCCTTTTCATCCTCCTGTGCTTCAGCGGTATCTATATCACTTGCTTTGTCAATAGCCCTGAACTCACCTTTCAAATGCTCCAAGTTGACCTTGGGCACCTGCAATTCAGCCATCAAGAGCACGCAGTGCACCTTCTGCACTTCCAGTCTCCCCACCAGTTCGTGCACCCTGCACTCAAATTCTTCGGACCACTCTTTCTCCTCAATCATCTTATGCATATCAGGCATCAGCTCCTCACCCCAAGTAAGCCACTCTTCCACCAGGATACCACTGATTGCACTGCACACCTTTGCAAGGAGCACATTGAGTTCTGCATCATCTTTAACAGTGTCCGCACAGCTTTTATACATGTTCTACATGCCCCAATCCTTAGCAACCTATGCCGGTTATAGAAATGCGAAAAGCGCACCAGTTTACTGCAAAACCCCTCACCCCAAGCTTGCATAGTCGTCTGCTTGCTCCCAGCAGCAGGAAGGGTCTCATTGAGGGCCAGAATCATTTGCCTGAGGGCTAAGGTGAATGCTGAGGCCATTGGGTCACGTAGAAATGGGTTGTGGAAAGAGTTGTAGAGGATAGATAGTGGTCAGAGATAGGTAAGGAGAGGATGGCTGCTTATGTGAGTGAAGAAAATTTTGTGCTGACCAATTGCATGCTGCCTGAGGACAGTCAGTACTTCAGTTGGGAGGAGATGATATGGCTCCCTATCACCCTGTGCGCATACTATGGCATTTTTTTCAATTGTGTGCACCTCCTAGATGGCTTCTACACACTTTGTGCAGCATGCTTTTGCATGCCTTCATGCGTTTTCGCATACCTTTGACCATTTAGGTGTGCTTTTGTACATCTTTTACATTTCTACTGTGCTTTTGGTTCCCCCATAGCTGCCTGCTGTCGTGCGCCCTAAATGCGCCCTGTTATGCTTCAAACCACCTCTGTGCGCCCCCCCCCACACTCCTTACCTGCCTTTCACAGTTATTGCATGCTCGATGCACCTTTACATGCTCTTTTTATGCTTTACCTGCAACTCACATTCTCTGCTGTGCACTCATTGCACAATCCCTATCACACACACAACAATCCACCACATCAGTTGCACTGCGCATCACAGCTTCCAGCTTACTGGCACATTTACTCGAGGCACACTGCAATTCCAACATGAGCGAACTGTGCATTCTCACATAATCGGGGTGCTTTGCACCTATTTGGCATTGGACTGTGTGCACTTGGGCACTTTCATGTAATCCTGGCGCTTTGGTGGTATTTGGCCTTGCACAGCATCTCCTTATAGTTCTTCTGCATTTCCAATCTGCATTGCCTTATCTGGTAACTGGCACAGGTCGATCACATCATTATTACTAAGGTGCATCATGCGACACATAACACCAAAGCGGATTAATTGGGAAGAGTGCACAGGACCTAGAGCGCACCAAAAATAGTGCATCGCACTGGGACAGTTGGGTATTGGGCTATAGCATGCACAAATCTTATTGGCTGAGGCAGCAGCATAGTGCGGTTGGGTTTAGATGGGCAAATGGATGCACTTGTGGGTAGCGCATGGCGCTTTCTATTTTTACACTTTATTTTACTGTTTTTATCACATAAGCCATTTGTACATAGTAGGCAGACAGATAGAGAATCCAGAGGATCTTTCCCCCCCTCATAGTTCATAGCTCAGTCAGCATTGCACATAGTCTGTGCACCTTTGTAGTGCACCATATAGCCATGTTTGCATATAATTTGCATCCCCTCGTCATATTGCTGTGTTTCATCCCTGCATTGTGTCCTTCGTCCTTGTTTGTGCACTATTGCAATGCACCCTTCGTATAGCCGCATTTGCACACCATTTGCACATTTATTTGTATAGCTGCATTTGCGCACCATTTGCACCTTTTTTTTGCTCATTGCACTCTCATCCCGTTTGCGCCCCCAACCTGTGCACCACCTTCACAGCACATCCCAGTGTCTTCTTCGTCCCATTACACCTCCCACTTTCATCTTCCTCATCGTTGCACATTTTTGTGCTCCCATTGTGCATTTTTCCACACTGTGCATTTTTGCCCCTTTGCATTGCGCACTTTTCTGCTATTGTGCATATCTTTCCTTTAGCATACACAACTAGTGTGCACATTGAAAACCGCTGTTCCAGCCTCCTCATAGTCTCCACACCCCAAAGGACGATCCGAGGCCCTCTAAGCGAACCCCCCTCACCCTGAGCATGCCTGCAGTTGTAGGTTTAGTGTTCACCTCTTCTGTTGAGACTCTGCACTGAGTACCAACTGAACACATCAGCAGTCACATACTATAAATATGGCATCATATCCTTGAGCTTCAGGTAATCCTGTGCTAAAGTCCACAGATATATCTTGCCATGGCACTTTAGGTATAGGATTCAGCATTAATTTCCCTGCAGGCTTTTCTGGAAATTTCTTCCCCCTCATGCACATATCACACCCATCCACATACCCCAACACATACTTTGAAATTCCAGGCCACCAATAATTTCTCATCACCAATTCCAATGTTTTCCACCTTTCTGGATGTCCAGCAGCTGGTGTATTATGATGTAACCATTGATATGGCTCCCTATCACCCTGCACTTGTACTACAGCATTTTTCATGATTGTGTCCACCACTTGGACACCTTCTACTCACTTTGCACAGCATGCTTTTGAATGCCTTGGTGCGCTTTCATGCACCTTTGTTTGCTTTCATGCACTCCAATGCGCTCCCATGCACTCCAATGTGCTCCCATGTGCTCCAGTGTGCTCCAGTGTGCTCCAGTGTGCTCCCAGTGTGCTCCCATCTGCTCCCATGCACTCCCATGTGCTCCCGTGGGCTCCAATGTGCTCCCGTGGGCTCCAATGCACTCCCATGCACTCCAGTGCACCTCTGTGTGCTTTTGTGTGCTTTTGTGTGCATTTGTGTGCTTCCATGCACATTTGTGCACTTTTGCATGCCTTTGACCGCCTTTGTGCACCTTTTACATTTCTACTGCGCCTTTGGATCCCCCATAGCTGCCTTCTGTCGTGCACTCTAAATGTGCCTTGTTACACTTTAAACCACCTCTGTGTGTCTCCACCACACTCCTTATCTGTCTTTCACAGTTATTGCATGCTCGATGTGCCTTTACACTGATGATACTCAACCTGGAAACCCAAACAAAACCTACTAAATGGCTTTGGATGGTATAACATGAGTCAGAGGAAGGGTGTGAGTTGGTACTAAATATCACTGCTGAGACCAAAACATTGTGTTTAGTAATGCAAAATGGTAAGGGCTGTGGCAAATAGTCTTTATAGGCATACTAAGGTGTTCAAAAGAGTTTGAAAGAGGTTTGAATATGTGCAAAGAGGTTCAAAAAAGGTTCAAAGAGGTTCAAAGTTGTGCAAAGTAGTCCAAATAAGTTCGAATAAGTTCGAAAAGGTTCAAGGTATATCAAAGAGCAAGTTTAATGAATGTGAAGTGTTTGTTGAATGGCGATGGGCAATGGGCGATGAAACATGGAGCGAATACGATAGTTTCGAGGAAGTTCACAATATTTCGCAGAACTTAGAGATATGATGCCAGCTAAGACTCAAGAGAACAGCTCTTAAGTCAGATGATAAGCGAGAGGGTAACTTGTGCTCTGTTCCCCATTGGTGTCCTTTGTTCTAACTAACTAATACAAGTCTATATACAAAATGAAGAGATAGTACTAAAAAGGAAATAAGAACATGTGTAAAACATGAGGCAAATATATCAAACAATAAGGACTTGTAGATCATGAAACAATAATTGATGAAATGTATAGTGTTCCCATATAGTAAAAGTACTTATCTTGTGCTTCAATATATCAATAAAACACAAAAATGCACTTATCACATTCTAAGTCTCTTGTACTCTCTCCTCGTGTCCAGTAGTGCTCGATATGTGACTAAATGGTTTGTTGTGGATGTGCAGCGTGTGTCGAAAGTGTTTTAAAACAACTATATGGTGGCCAATGTCATTCAAAATGCTGCAAAGTCATTTTGAAGTGTCACAAAATAGTTCAAAGTTGTTCGAAGTCATCCAAAATAGTGTGAAATAGTGCAAAAATGGTTCGAAGTCAATTTTGTGGTGTTCATAGTGATTCAGAGTGTGTGTCGTAATGTGTCAATATGAGTTAAATCCTTCTCCAGACCTTAGCATGCACAGTGGACCTATCAACACACTCCTTTTACACTTTACCCACAACTCACATTCTTTGCTGTGCACTCATTGCACTATCCTTACCACACACACAACAATCCACCACACCAATTGTGCTGCACATCACAGCTTCCAGCTTACTGGCACATTTATTGGAGGCACACCACAATTCCAGCACAAGTGAACTGCACATTCTCATGTAATCGGGGCACTTTGCACCTATTTGGCATTGGACTGTGTGCACTTGGGCGCTTTCATGTAATCCTGGCACTTTGGAACTATTTGGCCTTGCACAGCATCTTCTTATAGTTCTTCCACATTTCCAATCGGCATCACTTTATCTGGTAACCAGCACAGGTCAATCACATCATTATTACTAAGGCGCAGCATGTGACACATAAAATTGAAGCAGATTAATTGGGAAGAGTGCATGGGACCTAGAGCACACCAAAAATAGAGCATTGCACTGGAAAATTGGGTATTGGGCTATATTGTGCGCAAATCTTATTGGCTAAGGCAGCAGCATAGTGCGGTCGGGTTTAGATGGGTGAATGGATGCACTTGTGGGTAGCACATGGCACTTTCTATTTTTATGCTTTATTTTACTGTTTTGATCACATAAGCCATTTGTTCATAGTAGGCAGACAGATAGAGAATCCAGAGGATCTTTTCCCCCCTCATAGTTCATAGCTCAGTCAGTGTCGCACATAGTCTGTGCACCAGCATCCAGTCCATGCGCCTTTGTAGTGCACCCTTCGTATAACCATGTTTGCATATTGTTTGCATCCCCTCATCATATTGCTGCATTTTGTCTCTGCATTGTGTCCTTCATCTTCATTTGTGCACTCTTGTAGTATGCCCTTCATATAGCCATGTTTGTGCACTGTTTGCACATTTTATTGTATAGCCACATTTTGTGCACTGTTTGCACATTTTTCCACCTGTTGTGCTCACATCCTGTTTGCACCCCTAATCTGTGCGCCACCCTTGCAGCACATCCCAGTGCTGTTCTTGTCCCACTACACCTTCCGCTTTAATCTCCCTTGTCCTTGCACATTTTTCCACACTGTGTGTTTTTGCCCCTTTGCATTGCACACTTTTCTGCTATTGTGCATATCTTCCCTTTAGCATACACAACTAGTGTGCACATTGAAAACCACTGTTCCAGCCTCCTCATAGTCTCCGCGCCCCAAAGGACGATCCGAGGCCCTCTAATCGAACCCCCTCACCCCAAGCATGCCTGCAGTTGTAGGTTTAGTGTTCACCCCTTCTGTTGAGACTCTGCACCGAGTACCAACTGAATACATCACCATACGATCTCCCTTCATAAATCTTGATACTTTGGTACATACACCTTTCCTCTGAACAACACTAACCCTTGTTCTTCAACCCATTCATCTCCTTTAATATTACCTTTCTTCTCTCCCCTCAAAGCTTTCACAGCTTCCACTACTTCATCATCCATCTCTAAACATTGCCTAATTTTAGACAACAAATACAAAAGTATTCAGGTTTGAGTAGGGTAATATTTTTATTGTCCTCCTCCACTCCCCCTTTATGATCTGTATGTCTGAATAATACATCTGCTTTCCTCATCAAGCATCCCACTTTGTGGACTAAGTGAAAATTAAAATGCGATAGGAATAATGCCCAATGTGCTTATCAACAGTTAAGCTTTTTAGCAGACATGAAGTACTGCAGATTTTGATGGTCTGTCCAGATTTCGATCTGATGCATACATCCCTCCAAATAATGTCTCCATGCCTCCAATGCTCATATTATTCCCAACATCTCTTTATCATGCACATCATAATTCCTCTCCACATCATTCAACCCTCGAGACAAATATGCACAAGGATGCCATTTGTCATCTTCACATAGCATTGATAATAATGCTCCAGTAGCAAAGTCTGATGCATCTGATTCCACTCGTAAGGGGCACATGAAATCTACTGGGGCTAATATTGGCTCTTCCACAAACTTCCTCTTCAACTCCTCAAATGCTGTCTGCTGCTGTTCTCCCCATCTCCACACTACTACCTTTCATGTAAGGTTGTGTAATGGTGCAGCAAAATTATGAACAAAGCGACGATAAAAATTGGTGACTCCCAAGAAAGCCTGAACTTCCTTGATGCAGGTAGGCATGGGCCAATCAACAATTGCATGTACCTTGATAGGATCCATCTTGATTCCATCAACATCATCCGAAATAGTGCGAAATAAGTCAAAAATAGTTTGAAATCGATTTCGTAATGTTCGTAGTGGTTCGGAAGGTCTGTTGTGGTGTGTCAATACGATTGGAAACTTTCCTCAGACCTTAGAGCGCGCAGTGGATCTATCAGCATATGGTTTTTAATTTTGCATTAGCCATCGCCTTTGGATTAGGGTCTCCAAACTGTGCCTCCAGTCTCTCCAAAAATTCCCTGAAGCTTGCAAATGGTTTATATCCTGCAGCAATTTGATTAATGGCTTAATTTCTCCAGAACTGTGCTTTCCCTCCCTGGATGTATGAGAGAGCAAACATAATCCTAGACTTGATTGTATGAAATTTGGGCTTTCTCCCATGAATATACAATACTAAAGAGCTAATGAAGTATTTTGTGTTCTCCATGGTACCGTCAAATATTTGCAGGGGCGCATATTTAGGTAAACACATTTTTCCACTCTCAGATCTCTCCTCTGCATGCTCACTCTCCTGAGACATCTACTCCACCATCTCCTCCATCTCATCATCTTTATCTTCTACTGTCTCTGCTTTTGTTTCTGTTTGTTTGGGCTGTGATGCTGCTAATACTAACACTAATTGGGACATTTGTGCTGTTAGAGCATCAATTTTGGCTTCTAGAGCTGGCATGGGAACAGGATTGTGACCAGGATTCAAAGTTGCTTGTTCTGACATGATGACATAATCTGTGATGAGTCACTTCTTCAGCTGAATCAAGATTTGGCTTCAGAATTTTTTCACAAAATTTTGAGTCACGTGATCTGGATATTTGGGTACCAAACATGGCAAACATGTGATTTCAGCTATTTGTCAACACTTAGGCACTTCGGATCAATAACCCTTCCAACAGTGCCTGATCTTGGGGTTATTACTGAATTTGGCTAGTAACTACCTAAAATAGTCATCCAAATAGAGTAATGTAAATCTCGGCTAAACCAGATCTGATTGGTTGTCTGGTTGCAGCTGTCCTAATGATGAGTGCTGCCTCTCGATCACTGGCGGTCGCAATGTAAGGCGAGGCCTGGCGTTGGCTTATGAAAACAAAGTAAATACATATATACAATTAATTCTGACTCTTGCCGAAATGATGACTAAGTGGTTGTGGCATGCTGAAATGATGACGTATGCGCATGTAAGAGAAGGCACACTGATGGGGTAGTTGAGTTCTTCTGTTAGGGTGACACCCACTGTTCTGCTAGCTGGACCATGCAGGCTCTCCTACAAGAAGGCGGTGGGGTGCACGCGCATGATGGGGGGTTTGATGGATTTGATGTGATGGGTTAAAAATAGATTAGTTGGCTGAAATAGGTGTTTCGCACCAAAAATGTGGATGGAATACCTAAGAGAACTCAACTGAGGTCCCCAGGTATATATTTAACATTTATATACTATGTTACATGTATTGTAATATGTTGCTACCGACACATGCATACATGTGCATACATATTGATGTGTGTAAATACAAAATTCCCACACTGACAAATAAAGCATTTATAGGCATTTGGTAGCGTATTTTGATGAAATAAAATAAAATAAAATAAAAATAAAATATTATTATGTAATAGGCATGTTAGGAGACTGTTTCCTAACATTACCCTCTCCACCATTTAAGAGCCATTCTCTTGAGTCCAAGTCTCATGTCGTATCTCTAAGTTCTGTGAATTATCACAAACTTCTTCGAACTTTCATATTAACTTTTTGATTTATCGCATATCACCTATCGTCACTCAAACACTTCTCCAATTCACTATACTCGTCCCCTGATATCCCTCGACACCAGTCTGACTCCTTTGAACTTCCTCGAAGCTCCTCGAATCCCCTTCGAACTACTTTGAACATCTTCGAACCTCTTTCGAACTACTTTTGAACTATTTTGTATGCTCCTAAAACTATTTGCATCATCTCTCACCATTCTACACCTTTAACTAAAACATTTAGGTAGAATTGACAACATCTACAATTTACAAGATAACATCTGCAATTTTTTTTTTCTAAATTCTCCTTTGTGTACCAAATGTAGGAGTCATATACAGTATTTTCTCTATTCATAGCATACCCCCAGAGCACCTCCAATGTACATACCTATGACCTGGATGGACATCTTCATATATATTTATTATATAACCCTATTCTTTGAGTTCCTTAACTTGGCTTATAGCTTGTCCTCAGCCAT
Organism: Tricholoma bakamatsutake; assembly: GCA_029959215.1. Taxonomy (NCBI): domain Eukaryota; kingdom Fungi; phylum Basidiomycota; class Agaricomycetes; order Agaricales; family Tricholomataceae; genus Tricholoma; species Tricholoma bakamatsutake. The sequence goes on from CP114860.1 coordinate 2,572,980, forward strand.
TATTATCCCCTAGATCTGCTTGACATGACCCCCTTTTCTCCTCTTACTTGACTCCCGTGCGAAACTTGCGGCGGTATCGGCGTGCGTGCCTCTGTGATGGAATAGAATGAGTTCACCGCTTGCTCCATTTCTTCGAGGCCCGGGAAGGTAATCGGATGTCCGATTGTCCATAACAGCGCATGCGATATCTGACCAGCATAGAATTGAACAAAACCACAGGCTTCGGCATCGAAGCAGTGGTTATGATGACCGGGAGCCGTAGCGACGATGGCTAACATGGAGCAGTAAGCGCGATGAGCAGGATTGTGCTGCCCTGGTAGCTCTGGCAAAACGACGTCTATTATCCCTGCGCTGATAGCATTGTTGCTGTATGCTGCCAGTAGGCCACCATTCCGCAGCTGCTGGATTGCTGACCAGGGCCATGTGAAGGACACATAGATGTGAAGTGTATATAAAGGTTGCTTTCGGTAGAGGAAAAGGGGCAGATCAGAGAGTCCAAGCCAAATCAGAACATGACGCTAAGCGCATCGAGTGGCATCCACCATAGAGGTGATGGGTTAGACGCTGATCAACATTAATCCCTTTAGCCTTGGTTCATCTGGTTCCGACAATGCCTCGAGAAGTACATGATCTGCAATAACGTACGGTGGAACGGAATGGAGGGCATTCCTAGGACATAATGTGCAGGTGGCTGAGCATCGTTCATGATGATACCGTGTGCGTTGCGATCCAACTCTAAGAATGACTGAAGTTCGGACCTGTCACTGTAGGAGAACGATACCATTTCCACCATGGTAAGAAGCAGCTGCAACCTTGCGCCACGTATCATAACCATCATATCTCTTTTCCGCCGCCATAGAGTCGGGAACTGCTTGTCGATCGTCAAGCAGGCATTTTCCCTCAAATTCTAGGCGAGTAATCTACTTCTGAATGACGACGGTGAGAACACAAAATTGTCACCAAATTCATGCTGATCCAGAGGTTGCTGCAATGTCAATTGTTCCAAGGTGAGATCTTTGTATTCGGCACTCAGTCATTCCAGGAGGTCATCATACAGTTGAGGGTCGTACGAGCTTGGCGCAGCCTCGCACGCAAACTCCGTCAGTTGCTCTAGCGACCTGAAGTAAAAGGTTTCTTGGCCAACGGTTCCTGCCCGTGCAATCGCACTTGCATCCCAATGTCGAGCCCAATAATATGGGACTTGACAACGGTGAGATAGGACTTGGACAACGGTGAAATAGAACTTGACAACGGTGAGATAACAATGCGTAGCGACAGCTTTGTAGAGGTTGGAATGGCGAACCCCGTCGATAGTGGTATATGACGATATCTCATAATCAGGCATCGGACCGAGCTCCTCGGAGTCAGTTGTTGCCAAAACTCTTCCGCAATCCGGATCGGGTCAAGAGTAGCCTTGTGTTCCAATACATGCTGCCACACGACATCAAGGAAGCACAAGACCGATGCTCAAGCGAAGTCACTTGTACAGCATTCGAAGGGTCTGGCTCCCGGTACTAATGGACGACACGAGAGGATTGATTGTTGTGGAGCTCGTCGCTTTGAAGAGTAGGGCATCTACGACGGATTGGCTTAGACTCGCGAAAAGTCTCTCTTCAACCGCAAGCGGGGGCATTTTTCAGGACGTCCAAATACAACGTAGTAACGCATTTCCCGATTTCGAATCGATCGCCAAGTTATGTACATTTCCACCCTAGATGCTCCACCCAGATTTCTGTATGTACGAAACGCACGGCGCAAAGCATGACCTCCTCTTTCAGCTGCTGGAGACGTGCATTATTCGGGAGGGATAGACGAAGTTGCCTCTTGAAGGAGCTTCCGCACAAGATGCAGTAACGCTAACGTCATCGTGTAATGCCCTGTTGCTCGTTCAGTTGCAAGTGCAACTGACGCAAAGCCCGCAGACCTGTCTGAACCGAACTGGGCCGAATGTATAGCCAGACTCTACTGGAGTAATTCAGGAGTGCAAGGAGCGCCGGAAGCACGCTCATAGCAGAAGTTATTAAATCCGTCTGGAGCTGCGTCCTTGGGCGAGCATTTCGCATGGGAAAGGGCATCCTCTAGAGTCATTGTTATCAATTGCACCCAAGTCGGGAGATTGTGCCTCCGTCATGGTGTGCGGACGTTTCCATGAGTTGTTCAGCTTGAAACGGGTTATCTTGTATCAAGCTGCGCACAAGGTCAAGATGATCGTTGCATCCCCTTCACTGTTCAACTCCACCTGTGAAGGACAAGGCGTAACTGTACTTCAGATTGATCTGACCCTGTACCACAATACTCTCATTGACAAAAATCAAGTGAATATGATAAGTCCAATGGATTGAAACAGGAACTATGTTACAGAAATACTAGATACCATCTTGTTCAAGCATTCGGCGTTAACCTTCTTCGTTAAACCAGATCAAATCAAAACATTCAAGTTTCAAGCGATAGTGATTTTCTTGGGGGCCAAATCAGGAGCGGACTTGGGGAACGTCACGGATAAAACTCCGTTCTCCATTAACGCCTTGATCTCGTCCTCCTACGATCGTCGTCAGCGCTAGTATACTTGTATACGAGCAAGTAGAAACTTACCTTGACACCCTGGGGTAGTTGCAGGGTGCGAGCGAACTTCCCATACTTCCTCTCTCGCACAGCATACCCGCTCTCCTCGTGTTCCGAAGACATCTTTGTCTCCCCGGAAACCGTGAGGCGGCCGTTATGAACATCAATGGAAACATTCTCCTTCTGCATCCCGGGCAACTCGAACGTTGCAGTCACAGAATTATTAGCCGAGTTCTCGTGGAGGTCCATCCTAAAATGCAGATTGTTAACATATGTGTCAGCGAATTAAGTGAGGCGGAACATTACCTTGGCTTGATGGCTCGGACAGCACCTCCCGACTCGCCAGACTCGATACGGTGGCGCTGGCCAGAAGAGTCCCAGCGCCCACCGAAGGTCTCGTCAATGAAGCGGTCGAGGTCATAGAAAGGCTCGTAGAACCAAACAGACGACATGTTGAGTAGTGAGTAGTGAGCACCGATGCTTGAGTTTTGGAGATTCTGAGGGTTGAGACAGCCCGAGACCACTGTTTTTATACTCCATTGCACAGACTATTCTCGAACAAACTATGCGTTCATGTTTGCAAATGCAAGGAAACAAGTGACGCCAGTCGTCGTACGAAAGTTCTAGAACGCCCTTAATTTAGGAACAAGGGTCTTGGAAAGTGTGAGGTTAAGTATACTGGCGAAGCGTAGAACGTTCGACAAGCATCCAACGATGCTCTAGACAGCAGAGATGGGCCAGCAGGGATGGGCCAGCAGGGATAGGCCATAGAGGAGCGCTACATTGTGTAGTGTTAGCGTCATCGGCTGTGTCGTGCAGAAGGTATGACTCGGGCCTCGCCTTCATCAAGCCTATCTACGACTACGACGACGACTAGTACTCGCACCATTGCCTTCCGCTCTGTGCTCAGAGGTGATGCTCAAGCCATGCTTCACTAACAACGTTCACAGGCCTGGTCATCGCATTGGTGGAGCTTATTCCCGTCGGACAAGGATTCGTTGACGTGTGGATAGTTCTCGAAAGCGCAAGTCAGTCTGCTGCGGGCATCTGTGCCCAATATTGGCAATTATTCTCTTCGTCCAAATGTCACGTCCTGTTACGCACCCCCAGACCCGGAGTACAAACGTCTCTGATTCACGTAGTCAGTTAGAACCTCCAAAATGACTTTCCACCTTGAGTGCTCGTGCTGCCACGACACGACTACGTATCACCACTCAGAATCCGCCCTGTAGACCTCGGAGGAAGGATACTCCCCCCTGGCAACCTGATTGGTCTTACGTTGGCGTAGGCCAACCCAACGCTGCCATTTGTCCTGTATCGCTCCTGCTGTCACTCATACAGTGCGTGGACACCGGTGCAGGCGCTGATTGGATGACCTATAGTAAAAGACATGATCGCAGAGCTCTCTTTCCTCGGAAAGACCTTGGCCCTCATGAGAGTGATCAGCAGTGGACAGAGGGTCGGTGTCGAGGAAGGCGACAGCCGTCATGGCGCGGAGAAGGCAGATGAGGGGCTTGAATTGGATGGGAAATCGTTGAGCGTGCTACATACATCAAAAATGGCATGTTGCCAATCTAATGGACACACTGGTTCAGCTCACGATGCAGCAGGATTTGAACACACATGTGCATCCAAGTACCCAGACTTCCTCTTTCAGGGAGAAGAATTTGCATGGGCAGATTCAGCCTACCCGCTGATAGGTCCACTTTGCACTCTGAGGTCTGGGGAGATTTCCAAATGCATCAACACATTATGACTCATGATCCCAACCCCTACGACCCCTATGAAACCACTCCAAAATGATTTCGCAACACTTTGAATAAGGTCATTCACAGTAGCGATTTGAAAGGTTATTTCAGTGTGAAGAATTGATTTGAAACTGAATGAGCGAGATCAGCAGTACAGCATCAAGCTTGGAGTTTGAATTCACCCACAAGGATGCATCAAGTTAGTGTCAAGCATTCTCTTGAGTGTTCATCATAAATGCCGCCTCCTACCAAGAAGGAGATTCTTGAAGCATGCCGCATTCTCTTGCTTGCTGATCAGGATGAGAAGGCCAGCAAGAAAAAATCCAAAAAACCTCAGAAAGCTGACAAGGAAAACCACACTCCAGGCGCATCACCAAAGAAGCACACCATTGCTGTGCAGTAAGCTTTTCTCATGAATCCACATACATAGGTAAGCTACAATGTGTCAAATGATACAGTCTATCGAACATATACAGTGTATCGAATGATATGGGTTCGGTGGATGCTGTCAAAGTCACTATATAAAGTCACTATATTGACCAATGACTACATTGCACAGTGATTATTATACCTTACAATAGACATGCATTAGGAATGTAACACAGACATTAGTAATGTTTGAAATGCAATGGGGATGGACATGGGGCCAGCCACAGCATCGGCATCAGGCACAGACATGAGGACAGCCACGGCATCAGCATCGGGCATGGACATGGTGATGGCCACAGCATCGGCATCGGGCACAGACATGGGGATGGCCACGGCATTGGCATCAGGCATGGACACAATGTTAACCTACCAATGACTACATTGTACACTGATTATTATACCTTACAATAGACATGCATTAGGAATGTAATACAGACATTAAGGTAGGCAGCACTGGGAACTGTTTACCTTACATAAGCAACTGTAACCTCTTGTTGCATCCACATCAGCTGCATCGAGAGGCAACTTTCCACAATTCTATTCCCAGGGAACTGTGGTTAAGAGGTTAATGAAGGACTACCAGGGAACAGAATGTTAAATTTCTATATATTGGTATTGCTAATAGATATTTATGCCAATTTTTTAAAAATTTCCTAATCACCTCCCAATGTGGTTTTAATGCAATTCCCACAATTTGACTTTTTCTTGAAAGATATTTGGCCAGTCACATGTGTGTTTATGTGATGTTCCAACCAATCAGAATGGACTGGAAAATGAATGAAAAAACATCATTTCCCTCCCTTAGTCCCCAAACATGGCTCCAAAGACTAAAGCTGCACAAAGACGTCTCTCTAATCTCAAAACTAATCTCTCCTTGAAGGGAGGCCCATGTCCAAGACCGGATGAGAGTGATGGTCAGCACACCGGGAATTCATTGCTCGACGGGCCTGAAGCAGCATGGGCCAATTGTAAATATCATGGACATCATACATTACCTCCCGAAATGTTGCTGGCAGCTAAGAAATGGGCACAGGAGGCTCACGAAAAGTCCCGCATTGCATCTCGTACTGTACTGTAGCTCGATATATCAAGTCTTCATCCCTTTGGGCTTTCAAAAGCTTGACAAAATTTTTTTTTCTTTGCCAGCAAACATTTGGCTGCGTTATGCGTGACATGTCACTGCTTACCTAAGGTAAATGGTTCCTACGCCTACCTTAGTAACATTTGAAATGTAACGGGGACAGACACGGCATCGGCATTGGGCACAGACACAATGTTAACCTACCAATGACTTGTACACTGCTACTATTCCCACTCCTGATGAATACCCAATCACTACCTCCCACGGTTCATCAATGTGCACTACAGCTTTGGCTAACATTGCGCTCGTCATCCTGGACAATGAGCATGCCTTTCCACTCATACCTGACCATTTCCCTTCGCTTTTTTTGTATATTGATCCTTATGCATGTATATATAGTGATTATAAACATCTATTTTCACCTTTTCACTTATGTCTAAGCATACAATCAACATTCTCCCTGAACAAGGGATAAGCAGGGGTCTCTTCCCACCATTGAGGGGTTCTACTACATATACAGGGCTCTAAATTGATTTATTTAGCTCAATACATGACTTGGGAAGGCTGTACAGGGGTGGGGAAGAGGGGAAGTCAGGAGAAGTGAGAGGAGTGTGAGACAGAGTACCATCTACTGGGCTTCCACACCCTCTAGAACCAAAGAGGTATAGGTAGAAGGATAGAGGGATGTATGTAGAGGTGGGGAGTGATGTAGGAAGTGCTTGTAACAAGAAACTCATTGTCAATGCACCTGTATGAAGAAGGGAGAAAAGTTGCTACTTACCTGCATTCCCAAACCTTCCCCTTACCAAATGCGAATGGAAATAGAGCATAATGGTCCTCATAAATAACCTGATAGACCCCTTAAAGGCCCTGCAGTTATTGGTAGAGACATAAGAGAGTACATGTATCCAGGAAAAGGTATGCTTACCCTGTGAGATCTGTGGCACCAAAAGGTTCACTTTCTTCGATTCCTGGGCCTAATAGTAAAGTAGAATAAGGGTTAGTAAAGGTTAAGGCAGGAGGATAAGGTCCTGACTCACCAGGGCATGGGTTCCCCATCAATATAGGTGAACTTCACTCATTATGGAGCACACACCTTACCTGGCATCTATATATCCTTTCAACCATTTAGTATAGTCCATTACCCCATAGAAATAGCCTAGATAGGGTTTTCACCTACTCACCTATTCTCCTTGTCACTCTATGCCAGCTCATGTAACCCATTAGTGACAGTGTAGACAGGTATACCGAGGTATTATAAGCAATATTAACACCTCAGGATGGTCAATGGGCCTGTAAAAGAGAGGTGAAGAGTCAATGTAAGGAGGTAGGTTACAGTCACTCACCAAAGGTCCATAGTACTGCAATTGCTTGGTGTAGCTGTATATATTAGAATACAATATCACAGTAAATGAGGTTCCCTCATGTTAGAGAACATCCAGATAGTGGTTGATGGTGTAGAACATGCCAGAGAGTGTGTTGAATCAGGAGTTCCCAAAAAGCCAATAATTTGAGCATAGCTCAAGAATGACATGGCGCACTTGTAATTACACTGTCCAAGGTCCGGGTCAGGACTGCCTGAACCGGGTCTGACCCAGGTCTGAACCTTATAGGTCCAGTCCAGGTCCAGCTGGCAGGCGGACTGGACCATACTTGCAGGTCCAGGTCCAGGCAAGGAGCAGACCGCGAACCAGGTCTGGACTGTGAGGATCTCCCTCTCTCACTTGGGGGGCATCGTGCTTTGTTCAAGTCCTTGTGCATGGCAAACCAATCATTCATAGCGCATGATGGTACAGCCCAGAGTCCAGTAATATGTAAAAAAGACCAGGTTATTTGGGCAAGTACGACAATGATGACGAGTTTGACATTGATGTCAACATGGAGATTGAAGCAACACCAGATGATGTCGAGGCCATGCTCAGTACAACTATTACCGATTTTGAGGCTGGAGATGTCGTCAGCAAACTGATGGCATTTGTAAACCAGCTTCGAGCTTCGAGCGAGCCCACTCGTGATTTTTTGAAGCACCTCTGTCGTACCAATGAGTGCAAGCCACAGGATCTCAAACTGTGGGTTAGAACTCATTGGGGCAGCCTCAGTGATTGTTTCGAGGTCGTTCTTGACATGCATGCAGCCATTGACAATTTTTGTGCTCTTGCCAATGGGAAATCCAATGTTCCTCCCTTGAATAAACCTAAGAAATGGCAAAATTTCTGGCTAGAAGAGGAGGAATGGGTCATCATCGAACTAGCTTATAAATGTCTTAAGGTATATTGTTGGTTCATTCACATTTGGTGTGCCCAAATTTATTGTTTCATCTAGATCCCAGCAAATATGCACAGCCAACTATCTGCAGAAAAAACACCAACTGCACATAAAGCCTACCTGCTTATGATCCAGCTCATTACGAAATGGGAAGAATATCTCGATGACCCCAAGTTTGCCCCCGTCAAGACAGCCCTGGAAGCTGGTCTTACAAATGTAAATAAATGGTACCGAACTGTGAAGGATACTATGATGTACTTTATTATGCATGGTAAGTTGTAAACCTTTTTTATCTTCTATCTAAAATATGAGACAGTTCTTGACCCGATGCGAAAACTCACATTTCTTCAAGTTGCCTAGACTGATAGTGAGGTGAGAACGGCAAAGAAGAAGTTTGAAAAGATTGCGAGTACTGCGTTAATGTCTTCCCCTCATCGTAACTGACGTTCTAAGCAGTTTCTGGAATACGAAGCACGATATGGTGCAGGAATTATACCTGCCCTGCCTACCACTTCATCCAAAACCCCCTCCAAGCAACGCTCAATTGGAGTTGCAGGGATGGATGATTTTATGGACCAATTCATAAAAAAACGAGAGGCTACATCTGCGACACCAATCTCGGCTGCGGCTCAGGTGGTTGACCCACTCGAAGAATTTGATCGATATTTTTCTCACCCATGTGTGGACCGAACAGTTTGCACTGATCTGGTTGCTTGGTGGGGAGTAAGTTGACGATTCTATTTCTCATCTGCCATTTCTTATTCCTCAACAGCACCAAGTCTCAGAATACCCAGTTATGCACTTGATTGCACGTGACTTTGCAGCAATACCTGGCTCATCATGTCTTGTTGAGCGAGCATTTTCACTATCAGCCTGAACAGATTCAGCACGTCGCAGAAACATGGAGAAGAAAAAATTCGGTGGGTTACAAAGGCTACGAGAAGCATATGCAGATGGCAGGCTTGAAGTACAGAAGGAAGTTTGGGTCGCTTTAGATGCAGATTTTGACTGTTGGAGTGAGGATGATGACTAGCTACGCACTTGTGGACTTTTTTTCTTGAAAAAAAATGTTTTTGGCATGTGGGACCCAGTCGGACCCGGTCCAGACCAAAACTGGACTGGACCTGAGGTCCAGGTCTGGGTCTGCTCAAAAGTGCTCGGACCTGGACTGGACTGGACCTTGGACAGTGTACTTGTAATCAGAGAGCAGGAATAGATAGAGGCAAGTTGATTCCATAGAATGCAAAAGAACTGAAGGGAATCTGTGGTGGAACAAGTAAGATACAAGCAATACAATAGTTTCAAGGCTGGTTGATCAAGGTTCATCTGATCACAGATGTCCTTGCCTGATCACTCTTCATTGGACCATCCATCAGTACTCTTTCGAGCACCCTGCCTCCATTTCTCCACAGATTCCCTTCAGTTATCAGACAATGAGGACTTGTAGATCATGAAACAAATGAAAAATGATAAATAATGAAATGTGTAGTGTTCCCATATAGTAAAAGTACTTATCTTTTGTTTCAATATATCAATGAAACATAAAAATGCATTTATCACATTCTAAGTCTCTTGTAGTCTCTCCTTGTGTCCGGTAGTGCTTGATATGCCATGAAATGGTTTGTTCCGGATGTGCAGCGTGTATCGAAAGTGTTTCAAGACAGCTATATGGTGGTTGATATCGTTCGAAATGCTGCGAAGTCATTCGAAGTGTTGTGAAATGTTGCAAAATAGTTTGAAATAGTTTGAAGTCATCCGAAATAGTGCAAAATAGTTCGAAAAGGATTCGACATCGATTTCATGGTGTTCATAGTGATTCGGAGTGTGTGTCATAATGTCTCAATATGGTTAAATCCTTCTCCAGACCTTAGTGCACGCAGTGGACCTATCATCCTCCCCCTTACTGAAATCCTGACTGTCCCAGTCAGCCGATCGAAGTCACATGTGGAATGCGTGATCGTGTTGAAAAAATTAGCGAAGTTTGAAATACTTCTCATTCTTCTGCCATCACCTCCTCCACATCATCAAACTCTTGCTTGTACAATGTCTCTTCTTGCAGAACTCAATGCTGAAGTTATTGAATATGCAAAGTCAATGCCTGAGAGCAGTGTCGCAGAAGATGTCAACTTCGAAGTCTGGAGGCGAGGTTTTTGTGCGAAAATGGTATGTCTGTTGCTGATCAATTCATAGTTAAAGATGCTAAAACATTTCATGTAGGCAGAATACAATGAACTCGCCGAAGATCTCAGCGAAGAACGCTGATGATACTCAACCCGGAAACCCAAACAAAACCTACTAAATGGCTTCAGATGGTACAGTGACTCACAAAACTGAGTCAATGTTTTGCACTTTTTAATTTATTGTTGAATAACTTCCCATAAACAACAAAACCAAACAAGGTATTGGTGTACCGAATAACATACATGATCAGGGCTACCAAACAAACAAAGAATTATGTAATTTTAATCATCCCTCATGGAGATATGATTATTTTAATTCAGGGACTCATTGACTCAGTTTTGTGAGGGGTAGTCAGAAATATTAGAATCTGATGCTCCACCAACTGTATAATGTCAAAAACTTGACAGATGGTTTCTAAGGTGATGTGACCCTTGATGGGACCTTAAATTATAGTATTTAATTAGGACTAGCATTCTTCATACTTCAATATTCTCCAATGCATCCCATCTCCTCTGCTCAGAAGAAAAACATTCTTTCCCTGGCCTCCAATCATTATTCTACCCACAATATTGCCTCTAAACTCAACCTCAGCCAGTCTAGTGTATCCAGAACACTCAGGGCTCTCCATCCAAACCTGGATTCCCCCTCTGGTGGTCGTCCTTCTAAGCTCTCATCTACCTCTCAGAGAGCCATCCTTACCCAAATCACCACTGGCAAGGCTGCAAATGCTGTTCAGGCCACCCATTACATCAACAGCATCATCCACACTCCAGTCTCCTTAGAAACAGTCAGAAGAGTTCTCAGAAAAAACTCATTCAAGGCTGTGGTGAAGAAAAAAAAGCCTTTGCTTAGTATAAGGCATAGGAAAGCAAGATTGGCTTTTGCTCAGAAGTATAGAGAGTGGACTGTGGAGGACTGGAGAAGGGTTATTTGGTCAGATGAGACTAAAATTAACAGGTTTGGGTCAGATGGGAGAGAGTGGGTTTGGAAACAGAAGGGAGAGGGGCTGATTGAGAGAGAGGTGCAGGGAACTGTCAAATTTGGGGGAGGAAACATTATGGTATGGGGGTGTATGGGATGGAATGGAGTGGGGCATCTTGCAGAGGTTGAGGGGAGAATGAATGCTGACCGGTATGTGTCCATTTTGAAGGACCATATGCTGCCTAGCTTGGAGGAGAGTGGAATTTCTAGAGAAGAGGTAATTTTTCAACAAGACAATGACCCCAAGCATACCTCAAAAAAGGCCAAGAAATGGATGGAGAACAACAATATTACTCTTCTGGATTGTCCTGCCCAATCTTCAGACCTCAGCCCTATTGAACATCAATGGGTTCACCTCAAGAACCAGTTAGACAAGTATCCAACAGCGCCAAAAGGAATTTGGGAGTTATGGGAAAGAGTAGTGGAAGAGTGGAATAATATTCCATCAGAGGTGTGTCAGAATTTGATTGAAAGCATGCCTAGAAGGTTGGGAGCAGTTATTAAGGCCAAGGGAGGTCATACAAAATACTAAAATTACAATTTATCATAATATTGATACCACCTCACAAAACTGAGTCAATGAGTCCCTGAATTAAAATGATCATATCTCCATGAGGGATGATTAAAATTACATAATTCTTTGTTTGTTTGGTAGCCCTGATCATGTATGTTATTCGGTGCACCAATACCTTGTTTGGTTTTGTTGTTTATGGGAAGTTATTCAACAATAAATTAAAAAGTGCAAAACATTGACTCAGTTTTGTGAGTCACTGTATAACACGAGTCAGAGGGAGGGTGCGAGGTGGTGCCAAATATCACCGCTGAGACCAATACGTTGTGTTTAGTGATGCGAAATGATAGGAAATGTTGCAAATGGTCTGTAAGAGCATACAAAGTTGTTCGAAAGGGTTCGAAATTGGTTCGAAGATGTGTGAAATAGTCCAAATAAGTTCGAGGAGGTTTGAGGTATATCGAGGAACAAGTTTTGTGAATGTGAAGTGTTGTTCGAATGGTGATAGGTGATGTGCAATAAAATGAGGAGCGAATTTGATAGTTTCAAGGAAGTTCACAATATTTCGCAGAACTTAGAGATACCACGCAAAGATAAGACTCAAGAGATCGGCTCTTAAATCAGACGATAAGCGAGAGGGTAACTTGTGCTGTGTTCCCCATTGGTTTTCTCTTTCTTCTAACTAACTAGTACAAGTTTATATACAATTTGAAGAAATAGTACTAAAAAGGAAATAATAACAATTGGTGAACACAAGGCAGTATGCACAGCAATAAAGGTATTGTAAAACATAAAACAAATGAAGAATGATAATAAGTGAAACATACATTGTCCCAGTATAGTAAGAGTTCTTGTTCTATTGCTTTAATATATCAATGAAACATAAAACCACACTTTATCGTATTCTAACTCTCTTTAAGTCTCTCCTTGTGTCCGATAGTACTCGATATGCGACTAAATGGTTTGTTCCAGATGTGCAGTGTGTATCAAAAGTGTTTCAAGACAGCTATATGGCAGCCGATATTGTTCGAAATGCTGCGAAGTCACTTTGAAGTGTCACGAAATAGTTCAAAGTCGTTTGAAGTCATCCGAAATAGTGCAAAATAATTTGAGAAGTGTTCGAAGTCGATTTTGTGGTGTTTGTAGCGATTCAGAGTGCATGTCATAATGTGTCGATATGAGTGGGGATTTTTTTCAGACCTTAGCACGTGCAGTGGACCTATCAATGCAATGCAGCCATTCAAAAGGTTGTTGATGAGGTCTTCGAAGTTTTCAGCTTGATGGCCTGATGCAAGTAGCCTTTGTGGAATGCTGATTTATTATTCATGGAGTTAGCGGAAGAGATCCAACATGAGACTAGGGAGGAAGAAGCGAAACACATTTGAGAGGAGAAGGAGGCGGTGCAGAAGGCAAACATCAATGGTCGATGGAGAGCATTGGCAGATGCTCAAAACATGGCTCTCACTGCATTTCATGCGAAGACTGTGTCGAAGGAGGAGTTGTGGCAGAGGAATGTGGATTTTGAGGCTGAGGCAAGGGCGATCAAGAGGGCAGAGGCTGGTGAAGGCGAGGATGACAAGGGAGAGGATGAAGATGAGGGCGAAGATGAGCTACCTGTAGTAAGGGTAGTGAAGCGGAAAGTCGCGGAGGTCAAAGATGAAGAGGGCGATTTTGAGGAGGCAGAGATTGAGGGCATGGGGGATGCAAAGTGGGTGCGGGTCGAATCGAGCAGGTTCCTCGATTTCGAGGGCCCAGTAAGTGTTTTACTTATTTTCGAAAAATTTTTGAGGTTCCAATACTTTTGTAGTGTGATCGATGCACTGGGTTCAAGTCCCAGCCATGCTGTATTATCAAGGAGGGCACCCCAAAGTGCACAAAATGCACTCAGGAGGTGCAACACTGCTATTGGGAGGAGGTATCGAGGCGAGGGCTTCAAAAAGGCAAAGCGAAAAGTTTCGGGGGTGCGAAACGAGATTCGTGCCCCAAATCAGGTACGAGATTTATTTGAAATTGTTTTGAAGTGCTTACTAACTTATTTTCGAATTTCATAGTATGTCGAATTCGGATTGTAGGCCCATTCGAAAATGGCGAACCAGTCCCAGGGCCTTCAAAGGCATTGAAGGAGAAAAAGAGGTCATTGAAAGGGAAGGCAAGGGGGAAGGTGAGGGAGTTGCAGGGAGTTGAAGATGTTGAGGAAGATTGGGTGGTGCATCATGGAATTATCATTGGAAAACTGGCACAAAAAAAGGTTGAGATGGAGGTATTGGATAGGGAGATAGAATTGTTAGAGGAAATGTTAGAGGAGTAGAAAGGTTTTTCTTTTGTATTTTTTCGGATTTTGAATTTAGAGGCTTGTGGACTTCGAAAAGTAGCGATAAGAAGAGTAGAAAAATAGGAAAATAAGAAAAAGGTAAAGTTATCTGTTTTCGAAGTCCTGAAATTTTTCGAGGTGATTATCGTGGGGATTCGAAAATGTTCGAGGATTTTCGATGCATTTGAAGTCGATATCAAGAAGATTTGGTGAAAACAAAATAGTTGTAAGGTATTTTCAAAAAATATCAAGGTCGAGATTGAGGTGAGCAAAGGCATACATGGGTGCATAAAAATGAAAGCTGTCGAAGCTATTTTGAAGAATGTCGAGAATGGTAACATGTTTTCGATAAATAGAATAAGGTGAAAATATGAAAAAGAGGAAGAAAATAGGTGAACTTGATTGATGTTGATGGGGCTAACCATGGTCGTAATAATTGAGTCGAGCGACTGGTTGAATCAAAATTGGATGAGAAATCGAGGGGGCAAAAACGAGGTTGAGAAGATATTTGTTGGTAATGAAATTTTTGATAAGGGCTAGATGAATTTCAAGGCGATGGGTGTAGGTATACGATGGGCATGGAGCTTCAAGTGCTATATTGGACTTTGAGGGCAAATACAAATCTGGTGATGAAATATAGGGTGAAGGCGATATCGAAATAGATGTTGAATTGGAAGAGGGTGCAGATGATGAGATCAAAGACAAAAATATTGGGAGTGGCGAACAGCAAGTCGAGGTTGAAATAGGCAATGGTGGGGGCAAATGCGACAAGGATTTTGGAGGCAAGATCAAGTTTGAAGGTAACAAAGGTGCGACTATTGGAGTAAACTTAACTGGAATTACCAAAGGTGAAGACGATGAGACTGGGATGGGCATGTGTGACAAAGCTGGGACAATGCGATAAAGACCAGGAGGCACGACATTATGATTTCAACGTGTGACATTTTCTCGCTCAAGTGCAAGCTGTTTTTCGAGGGCCAGTTCCTGTTCGAGGGCCACAATACGAGCTTCGAAGTCATTCAAATTGTTCAAGCTGTGAGGGATACCATCAGACGCTTGGTTCGATGTAGTTGAAGGTGTGATATTGGTGATGAACAAGGTCGAGACAGAAACTTCGGGTGCTGATCTGGTTGAATTTGAAGCTGCGATAACCGCACACCAGAGGGCTCCCAGTACTCTTCTAGTGATTTGCCGACCCTCCAGAAAGCTGTCAGCAACCATATTGCTGCATAAGTCTCCTGTGATATTGTATTAAGTTTAGCTGATGCTGTAATTGTATGACAGGTTGAAGAAAGCATACCATGAACACCGTGAAGAGCTGGGTGCAACAGGACAGGGTCTTGTAGAGTCGGGATGCCAGGATGAGATAACAGCAGGATCGAAGTTGGCAAACATTTGGGTTGCATCACAATCATGACTTTTGTGTCGTAATGACACTGATCCATTACTTGCCAGAACTTATTGAGACAAAGTTTTCATGGTATCTTCGCATGCACCAGCTGATGGAAACCAGTCCCATCATTGACCAAGCTGCAATTGCACACAGTCAAACACCAGTCGATCTTAGTACCTTGGGATGCCACAGTCAGTCTTCTGCACCAAGTCCAAGTGATGATGACTCCATTCCAATCGATTGGCCACCATCCCCAGCCCCGAGTGATAGAGGTGACAAGAGTGACAAAGAAGATGATAATGAAGATGATGAAGATTCCACTGCTTGATCCTCCTCTTCCCTCTCTTCCTCCCCACCTCAATCTCTTGCTACTCCTACTCCAAAAGCCAAGATTGAACCACCCACTTCAATCCCATGTACCAACAAGCACAAAGCTATTGCCGATAAGGTCTAGGAAACAGCTGACATGGATTGTTCTCAGCACATGAAGATTGCCAAGATCAAGGAGCAAGAGAAGACCAGCCGATCTCCAGCAAAATACCAGTCAAAGCATGCTCTCAAGATGGCATGTATGGAGTTTCAGCATCGTGAGGCTGAATCTGCATGTCAACACCAACTTCAGATACTTGAGAAGCAGGTTGAACTTGAGTGTCTCAGGCTTCATGGGCATGGACATGGACTCGGACATGCTCATTCTAGCCATGTGATTTCTGCTCCTGCTCTTGGTCCTTCCTCTGGTAGTCTGATTAACTTTTAACTCTTCCCCTTCTGGCCTGATGTTTGGTATAGACCCGCTTTTGAACTATATTCTTCTTACTCTTTATAATCATATTATTCTTATGTTAATTATTTTGTGCTGTTTTCTAATCAGCTACATCCATACTGTTGTCATTCATATACTTGAATAATTCCTCCTTTAACTCTTCTCATTTTATCCGCCCATCTAAGAGATCAATGTCATCATTCTTATCATGTTCTTCCTCTTCCCTAGCTGCTTTTTGCTGCTGTTCTCTCCACCACTTTTGCTCCTCCTTCTTGTGTTTTCTTTGATACTTGATTCCATCTTAGTAAAATTTATCTTTTGACATATCTTGCCCATCCTTGTGGTTTATAGCAAATGTATGAAGATTGATGCATGCCATAATCCAGTAAGCTGCATACTTGAGGCCATGTTCCCCATCAATAGGGAGACGTAGGTCTTTCAAAGATGACCATCTTCCTTTCAAAAATCCTACACAGTGCTCTGAGCATACATGGATGGCTGACACATGATAGTTGTATGTTGTGTTTTCAGGAGTATCTTTTTCAGGTCTGTAAAAAATCTGAGTTAGACCTAACCTGAGAATAGTATGTAGAATGCAGGTACTCAATTTTTGTATGGGGCCTGACACCATTTCTGTAGAGGATAAGCAGAATCTCCCCAGCCCCATTCATCTTCCTTTAACAGCCTATCATGTTGTTGAACAGTCAATGTCTCTTGTCAGGCTGTTGCATCATGTTGACTTCCTGGAAGGCCAATACAAAAATCCATAATATGACAGTCAGGTGTTGAAACAAGCTAAAGATAAACACATATGTAAGTATCAACAACCTAAGCACTTGAAAAAATAGTTTACCTGAACATTGAGTGAGTAGTTTGATTTATGATCAAACCAGATGTTTCCAAACCAAGATGGCCACCAAAAAAGTGGTGCGAGTGTATTATCTACCATGAGCCAACCATTCTGCCAGGCAGGACATGACATTGATTCCACCCACTCCTTTGCAGCAGCCTTTGCCTCTGCACTTGCCCATTGAACTGAGGCTGATCAGAAACACTGTGAGCAGGTAGCCTTCAAGATATGTGTCATCACAATGTGTACTGTTTCTACTCCCACTCCAAACTGTAATGCTACCTTGAGAGATGAAGCAGCATTTCCATAATGCCCAAGGCAGTAGAGTGCAATAACAGCCTGCACCTTGACTGGCATTTGAGGATTGTTTGAATTGTTGTGGAACACTTCATCATCCTCTATTGCAGTAACAAGATCATCAAAGCAACCAGGATCAATACGAAGATAAGAGCAGAAGATATGAGGTCAGTTATGTTTGTATTTATGAAGGATGAGATGCATCAGTTCTTCTGTCTTAGGTATTGGGGACTGCTGTTCTAGGTATCGGTCTGCAAATAGGGCTGCCATCTGTGTAACATATTGCTCGGCAGGTGTTGGTTCCAAGTCTGAGTTGCTAGAACTTGATGAAGATAAACTGCTCTATCCACTAGAGGACTCTGTATTACTGGATGAAGTGGAAGAGTCTGAGTCATGAAGCTCATTGTCAAGAAACTCCAATTGTTCAGCCTCAATTCTTGCAAGGAAATCCACTAGGAAGGCCCAGTGAAGGGCATCAGCAGCTAGCTGTCTGTAAGAGAGGGTGGGCATGGTGAGGTAGCAGTGCAGTACCCTTGTATTGTCATTTATATATAGCTTTTTCTTAGCTACAACCAGTGCAGTATGTGCTACAAGTAGGTATGGTGACCAGGAGTCAATGTTTCAAGCTCTGCTTGGTATTGTTTGGTGGGGGTTTTGGGATACACTTTCAACTCAATTTCAGACTCTCCCAAAACTTGCCGAAGTCTGCTGAAACTGAAATCAAATCTCAAATCATCTTGAAATCAGCCTCCAAATTGCTACTGTGAATGACCCTAATGATTTTGCAAAACTTCAAATGAGTTCAAATAACTTCGCAGCACTTTGAATGATGTTGGCCACCATATGCCTATCCCACCACCATTCTGATACACACAGCACACCTAGCATGAGTTAGTGCATCACATATTGAGCACCCTTGGACATGACAAGATATGACAAAGGTCTCTTAGGATGCAATTGTGGCATTTTGGTGTTTCAATGATACATTGCAATATTAGGACAAGTACTTTTGATATACAGCAACTTCACTTATCATCATTTCTTATTTGTTTTATGA
Source organism: Tricholoma bakamatsutake (assembly GCA_029959215.1). Classification (NCBI taxonomy): domain Eukaryota; kingdom Fungi; phylum Basidiomycota; class Agaricomycetes; order Agaricales; family Tricholomataceae; genus Tricholoma; species Tricholoma bakamatsutake. The sequence continues at coordinate 2,591,409 of CP114860.1, forward strand.
TCTGAAAAGTCCTTTATTGCTGTCCATATTGCCTCATGTTCTCCACATGTTGTATTTCCTTTTTAAGTACCATCCCTTCAAGATGTATATAGACTTGTACTAGTTACTTAGAACAACAGAGAAGAAGTCATCCTCTCCCATTCATTGTCTGATTTAAGAGCCATTCTCTTGAGTCCAAGCTTTGTGCCATAATTCTAAGTTCTGTGAATCATTGTGAACTTCCTCAAACTCTTGTACTAGCCTCTTGAAACTATCGCCTATTGTCTCTTGTCTCTCTAAAACCTTCCCAATTCTCTATATTCATTCCCTGATATTCCTTGAAACTATCAACCTTTCTTACAAACCCTTCTGACATCCTCGAATGTCTTTTAGTGTTCTTGAACTTCTTAGAACATCTTCAAACTTTGTTTGTAGCCCTTTAAAAACCTTTGTATGCTCCTAAAACTATTTGCAACCTTTCTCACTACTTTGCACCTCTCACTACAATCCTTGGGTAACAGCGGTGATCTTTAGTACCACCTCGCACCCTTTCTCTAGCCTGTGTAACACTTCTTAGACCTTTTTTAGCAGGTTTTTGTTTAGTTTCCAGGTCAAGTATTATCAATGCTTACTGTGCAGATGATCCCTGTTCACCATCAGGCTGCTTCATTCCAACCTGAAAATGCTATGTTTGATCATGCTGTTGCACACTTGCACATTCGCTTGGAGCACTGCATGGGTACCTTGAAGGGTTGATTTCAGTGTCTTCGATGCATGCCGATGGATTATGGTTGCTATCATACTGCATAATTTGGTTATTGAGCTTGAGGGTGATGATTCAGATGTAGAGTTTGCCACTTATCACACACCTGTTGAGGAGTGGAAAGACCATGGAGAGGCTGATACAGCATGAGTTGAGGCTACAGGCAAGGGGGAGCATAAGAGAAAGAGGCTTATTGCTGAAATATTAGCGAATCAATTAGAGTAACAACTATCCTATGACAAAAAACTAGTAACATTAGCTAATTTAGCATGAACAGTGATGGAAGGGCAACCTCAAGCCTCACTTAATAGTGAGCTAACAGAGGGGAATTCAAAGTTAACATTATCCTACATAATACAAACACTTCAGGCACACCTAACAGAGAGGAATCCAAAGAGAAAACTCTAAGGACCATCTGTCGATGCCCAGTATATGTGATAAAGTTGAAAATCAAATAGTAAGCTAAAAATAGCAAAAAGGCAGAGATAGGTGGATCAGGCTGTGGGATGATGTCACCTTGATGGGTAAACATTTAGAAGGGGTCCCACCCCTAAGAATAGAACTGTCAATCTGTACCAACATAGAAAAAAATTAAAATATAATAATAAAATAGGAATAAATCATAGGAAATCATAGGAAATGGAGAATAAGGTGAAATAAAATATATAAAAATATGGAACGAATGCAAAAAATTGCCCAGACACCTGGGACACCTCTTTTTTCCCTTACATTACCCCCCTTCTATAATGCATCACCCTGATGCATTTGAAACTGTATTTGCCCAAAGTTGGATGCTTGGATGTGCTGAGGCATGGAGGAATGTTGCCAGTGGAACTCCCTAACCAGTCATGGGGCATTTACATCGGACTTTGCAACCCAAGAGTTCTCCTCATACCCATAACCTTTCCAGTGCACCAGGTATTTGCACCTTGATGCAAATGGCTGTCTAAGATGGACTCGACTTCATACAGAGGTTTGCTTTTGATAACTGTAGGCAGTGGGGGGGGTCATGTCACACATCCAGAGAATAGATCTGTGGGTGAAGGCAGCAGTTTTACAACATGGAAGACAGGATGGAGTCTGGACATTGGATTGTGGTAGCTGTAGATGGTAGGTATGCGACCCGATGTGTCTAGTGATGAGGAACAGTCCAAGAAAATGGTGGGGAAGTTTCTTGGATGGGCGTGTGGTGGAAATGTCACTAGAGTCGAGATATACATGATCACCAACCTTATATGTGGGTGTGGGTGAGTGACACTGGTTGTAGAAGCATGCCATGTCATTCTTCACCTTGGCCAAAGCTGACTTCACCTTCTTCAAAGTGTCCTTCATCAGCTCTGTGAACTCATTCACCATCTCCAAGTGCAAGGGTGCTTGTCGAGGTTCAAAGCCCATGCATGGATGTCATCCTGTGTCAAGTAAGAAGGGAGTTTGTTGGGTGGAAGAGTGGACATGGTTGTTGTATCCAAACTTGGCCATGGGGAGGAGATCTTTCCAATCATCCTGCCACTCATTGACAAAAACACAGATATACTGCTCAAGTTCTTGGTTGACTCATTTCATCTGTCCATCTGTCTGTGGATGGTAGGCAGTCGAGGTGAGGAGTTTGATCCCCAGCAGGCAGTATAGCTCTCGGGTGAACTCTGCAATAAATTGTGGTCCTCAATCACAGAGGAATGTGCCAGGCAGTCCATGGAGCTTCCATACATGGTGCAGGTAGAGTAGAGCTGCTCCAAGCACAGTGACAGTCATACAGTGGCTTACAAAACTGTCCCAATATTTAGTTGTTTTGGACAGATGGTTTTGGTGCAGAGTGATGACATAATCCCTGGTCTTGGCATTCCTGCCCAACACACTATATCATCTTGGCTTTCTAAAACACCTTGGGTCATGTGATTTGGATAAATACTCATGGAGTAATGAGCAAAACCAAGTTGTGACTCATTGGGACAGTTTTGTGAGCTTCTATTATTTCAGATGTTTTCCCACTTTTGCTGCTGAAATAATGCTTTTAAGTGACTGTGGGAACCATAAACAATGTCATGTGACACTATTTGTATTAGTTTGACATGTTGAAATTCAATTTGACCTCTTACCACCAGTATGAAAGCCACTTCTACTGCCAACTGTGCTTCTGTCATCTCTTTGCTTGAACAGGGATATTGTTAGAAAACAGTCTCCTAACATGCCTATTACATAATACTATTTTTATTTTATTTTATTTCATTTTATTTGATTTTATTTCAGCAAAATATGCTACAAAATGCCCATATACACATTATTTGTCAGCATGGGAATTCTTTATTTACACACATCAATATGTATGCGCATATATGTGCATGTGTGTGCATGTCCATAATAACATACTACAATATGTGTAACATAGTATATAACCTTAAAATAAATACTAGGAGACCTCAGTTGAGGTCTCCTAGGTATTCCATCCACAATAGTGGTGCGAAAGGCCTAATTCAGCCAACTGTTCTATTTTTAACCCATCACATCAAAACCATCAATTCCCCCATCACGCACATGCCCCCCGCCGCCTTCTTGTAGGAGAACCTGCACAGTCCAGCTAGCAGAACTGTGGGTGTCGCCCTAACAGAAGAACTCAACTCCCTTATCAGTGCGCCTTCTCTTACTCATGCGCATATGTCATTTGTCTTAGTGTGCCACATCCGCTTATGCATCATTTCGGCAAGAGCCGGAATTAATTGTATATATGTATTTACCTTTGCTTTCGTAAGCCGATGCCAGGCCTCGCCTTACATTGCGACCGCCAGTGATCGAGAGGCAGCACTCATCATTAGGACAGCTGCAACCAGACAACCGATCGGATCTGGTTTAGCTAAGATTTACATTACTCAATTTGGACAACTATTTTAGGTAGTTACTAGCCAAATTCAGTAATAGCCCCAAGATCAGGCACTGTTGGAAGGGTTATTGATCCAAAGTGCCCAATAGCCGAAATCACATGTTTTGCTGTGTTTGGTACCCGATATAGCCAGATCACGTGACTCGAAATTTTGCGAAAACATTCTCCAGCTGAATCTCTACACAGCTGAAGAAGTGACTCTTCACAGATTACATAATTATGTCAGAACAAGCAGCTTTGAATCCTGGACACAATCCTGTTCCCATGCCCATTCTTGAAGCCAAAATTGATGCTCTAACAGCACAAATGTCCCAATTAGTGTCAGTATTAGCAGCATCCCAGCCCAAACAAGTACAAACAAATGCAGAAACAGTAGAAGATAAAGATGATGAGATGGAGGAGATGGTGGAGTGGATGTCTCAGGAGGGTGAGCATGCAGAGGAGAGATCTGAGAGTGGAAAAATGTGTTTACCTAAATACACGCCCCCGCAAATATTTGATGGTACCATGGAGAACACAAAATCTTTTATCAGCTCTATAGTCTTGTATATTCATGGGAGAAAGCCCGAATTTCATACGACCAAGTCCAGGATTATGTTTGCTCTCTCATACATCCAGGGAGGGAAAGCACAGTTCTGGAGAAACGAAGCCATTAATCAAATTGCTGCAGGATATAAACTGTTTGCAAGCTTCAGGGAATTTTTGGAGAGGTTGGAGGCACAGTTTGGAGACCCTAACCCAAAGGCGACAGTGAATGCAAAATTAAAAACCATGCGCCAAGGTTCTCTGACTGCAGATGAATTTATTTTGCAGTTTAAAGCAGAAGCATCACAGACCGATATGGGAGAAGCAGCATTGGTAGAATATTTGAAGGCAAGATTAAATCCCTCTTTATTCAAGTCTATCTATCGACTACCTTCTATGCCAGAGAGGTTGGACGAGTGGTATAATTGGGCAATGCATCTTGATCGGCAATATCGACAGGAACAGGCAGAATTGAAATTGATGTACAGGAATTCCAGATTTGGGAAGTCATTGGGAGGAAAGTCCGAGAAAGGAAGGACACCTCAGGTACAAACTCCGAGGGTGCAGCCACCAGCCATGGCAGTGACACCTATTGTTAAGGAGTCAGCAGCATCGACAGATGCAATGGATGTTGATCGAGTAGGGAGATGAGCTCCAGTTAAATGTTTTAATTGTGGGCAATTAGGGCATATTGCTAGGACTTGTAGGCAGAAAAGGAAGATTAGGGAAGGGACAATCGAGGAAGTGAAGTTGGAGGAAGATAAGCAGAAGAATTTTGTGGAAGAGTCCCAGTGAAGGTTTCCCCATTTGTGACCCAGAATCAATATAATGTATTAGTATCCAAGGAAACCGAGAGTGAACCCGAAAGAGAAATTGAAGAGTACGACCATCATCATTTATCCGACAAAGAAAAATGCCCAGCCTTATTTCTGAAGACCGCTAAATTTTTTATTTGCTCAGCGCGGATAGAACCCGAAATCAGCTTGACAGTAGGATTGAAGACAGTGGACACACATGCAGCAATTAATGTGGAGGTATTGCTTGACAGTGGTGCTACTGGATTATTTATTAATCGATCCCTAATTACTGGAAACAGTATTCGCACGCGTAAACTGCCACAACCTATAATGGTGTACAATATTGATGGTATGATCAATCGTGGAGGAACTATTAAGGAGGAGGTGATGATGATATTAAAGTATCAGGATCATCAGGAGCGAGCCGTATTTGAAGTGTGCGACCTTGGGAAAACTAATCTAATAATTGGATGTCCATGGTTACGAAAACATAATCCGGAAATTGATTGGAAAACTGGGAAGGTACACATGACTCGTTGTCCTAAAGAATGTAATGTGTATGGGAGAAAAGTAAAAAAGGAGAAGAAGGAAAAGAAAGAGAAAGAACAACCAAGGAAGTATTCTGTTATGATGGAGGAAGTGGAAGATGAGGATATGCCAAACGGGGAAGTTCCAATTATGACAAGTAAAGAAGAACAGAAGCAAACCTTTAGGGAAATTTGTGGAGGACAGTCATGGGATAAAAATGTGGAGAAAGTGGAGAAGCCAGTGGAGGAGTGGGTGCCAAAAGCCTACCATAAATATTTGTCAGTTTTTCAGAAGAAGGAATCAGAGTGGATCCCAGTGCGAAAGCTATGGGATCATGCTATTGAGATGAAGCTGGGATTTGTGCCGAAGAAGTCAAAAGTCTATCCATTATCTCCGAAGGAACAAGAAGAAGTGGATGCATTCCTTAATGAACAGTTATGCAAGGGATACATATGACCTTCGAAATCACCGCAGACATCACCAGTATTCTTTGTACCAAAAAAAGATCACAGGAAGAGGATGTGTACAGATTATAGGTATTTGAACGATTGGACAGTGAAGAATGTGTACCCTTTGCCATTGATCTCAGAGATAATTGACAAAGTAGGAAAGGCCAAGGTCTTTACAAAATTGGATTTATGCTGGGGGTACAACAATGTATGAATAAAGAAAGGAGATGAGTGGAAAGCAGCATTTGCCATGTGTCGAGGATCCTTCGAGCCGCTAGTCATGTTTTTTGGGATGACCAATAGTCCCCCAACTTTCCAAAACATGATGAACAATATTTTCAAAAATGTGATGGACAAAGGCATGGTGATAATATTCATTGATGACATTTTGATATTCACAGAGAATGAAGAAAATCATGAGGTGATAGTGCAGGAGGTGTTGAAGAGGTTGGCAGAGAATGATTTATTCATTAAACCAGAGAAGTGTGTATTTGGAGCAAGCGAGATCGAGTGCTTGGGATTAAAGATTGGTCCTGATGGAATCAAGATGGATCCTATCAAGGTACAGGCAATTGTTGATTGGCCCATGCCTACCCGTATCAAGGAAGTTCAGGCTTTCTTGGGACTCGCCAATTTTTATCGTCCCTTTGTGCATAATTTTTCCAAAATTGCTGCACCATTACACAACCTTACACGAAAGGGAGTAGTGTGGAGATGGGGAGAACAACAGCAGACAGCATTTGAGGAGTTGAAGAGGAAGTTTGTGGAAGAACCAATATTGGTCCCAGTAGATTTCACATGTCCCTTACGAGTGGAATCAGATGCATCAGACTTTGCTACTGGAGCCATATTATCAATGCTATGTGAAGATGACAAATGGCATCCTTGTGCATATTTGTCTAAAGGGTTGAATGATGTGGAGAGGAATTATGATGTGCATGATAAAGAGATGTTGGGAATTATATGAGCTTTGGAAGCATGGAGACATTATTTGGAGGGATGTATGCATCAGATCGAGATCTGGACAGACCATCAAAATCTGCAGTATTTCATGTCCACTAAAAAGCTTAACCATCGACAAGCACGTTGGGCATTATTCCTATTGCGCTTTAATTTTCACTTGGTCCACAAAGCGGGAAGCTTGATGAGGAAAGCAGATGCATTGTCCAGACATACAGATCATAAAAGAGGAGTGGAGGAGGACAATAAAAATGCTACCCTACTCAAACCTGAATACTTTCATATTTGCGCTATGCGTCAAGGGCATTTATTGGTGGATAGCTCAGAGATGGAAATGTTGTCTAAAATCAGGCAATGTTCAGAGATGGATGATGAAGTGGTAGAAGCTGTAAAAGCTTTGAGGGGAGAGAAGAAAAGTAATATTAAAGGAGATGAATGGGTTGAAGAACAAGGGTTAGTGTTGTTCAGAGGAAAGGTGTATGTACCAAAGGATCAAGATTTACGAAGGGAGATTGTACAGTTACATTATAATACGCCAGCTGCTGGACATCCAGGAAGGTGGAAGATGTTGGAGTTGGTGATGAGAAATTATTGGTGGCCCAGAATTTCAAAGTATGTGTTGGGTATGTGGATGGGTGTGACACATGCTTGAGGGGAAAGAAATTTTCAGAAAAGCCTGCTGGGAAATTAATGCCGAACCCTATACCTAAAGCGCCATGGCAAGATATATCTGTGGACTTTATCACAGGATTACCCGAAGCTCAAGGATACGATGCAATATTTGTAGTATGCGACTGCTTCACAAAGGAAGTCCATATCATTCCTACTACTGCAGAAACCTCATCATTAGGCTTGGCACGCCTCTATCTAAATCAGGTATGGCAGTTACATGGATTACCTGATACGGTTATCTCCAATCATGGATCACAATTTGCTTTTGCATTTATGCGAGATTTAAATAACATATTGGGGATTCAAACCAAATTGTCTACGGCATATCACCCACAAACTGATGGGCAGACAGAGAGAATGAATCAGGAGTTGGAGCAGTACCTATGCATGTTTATCAATCACCGACAAACCGACTGGCCCAAATGGTTGGCAATTGCAGAATTTTCCCACAATAATAAATTCCATTCAGCTACTCACATGTCACCCTTCTTCGTTATCATCCCAGAATGGGAGTAGAACCACGAAGGGAAGTCAAGGTACAATCAGTGGAGGACTTTGTATCAAAAATGCAAAAGGTGCAGGAGGAAGCAGAGGCAGCATTGATGAAAGCATGTGATGACATGATGCAACACTTGGATCGTACTCGAGCTGTTGCTCCAGAGTATAAAGTTGGTGACTTGGTATGGCTAAGTACCAAGGATCTGAATATTCCACGACCTTCAAGAAAGCTTACAGAGAAGCAAGTTGGCCCATATCCAATTTCTAAAATAATTTCACCCAATGCGGTAGTATTAAAATTACCTCAGTCATTCAAGATTGATTCTGAGATTAACATTTCCCATTTATGCCCTTACCACCCACCCACTATTCCTGGTCAACAAACTACTCCACAGCCTCCAATAATGGTAGAAGGTGCTCCAGAATATATTGTGGAAGAGGTTTTGGACTCTCGTCTTCGATGAAATAAATTGGAGTTCTTAATCAAGTGGAAGAACTACACCGACAAAAATAATTCATGGGAGCCAGAAGAGAATTGTAAGCAAGCACGTAAAGCAATTGCCCAATTCTTTAAACATAATCCAAATGCTCCGCATCGCATTGCTAGAATGGTGTATGAGGGGATGAATTTCCGGCCTTACCAAAATTTCACAGAGGGGACAGATACGATGGTTTCTCGCCTGGAAGTCGAGGCCTAAAAGGGGGGTAATGTTAGGAAACAGTCTCCTAACATGCCTATTACATAATACTATTTTTATTTTATTTTATTTCATTTTATTTCACCAAAATACACTACAAAATGCCCATATACACATTATTTGTCAGCGTGGGAATTCTTTATTTACATGCATCAATATGTACATGCATATACGCGCATATGCACACATGTGTGCGCACATCCATAATAACATACTACAATATGTGTAACATAGTATATAACCTTAAAATAAATACTAGGAGACCTCAGTTGAGTTCTCTTAGGTATTCCATCCACAATAGTGGTGTGAAAGGCCTAATTCAGCCAACTGTTCTATTTTTAACCCATCGCATCAAAACCATCAATTCCCCCATTACGCACGCGCCCCCCACCGCCTTCTTGTAGGAGAACCCACACAGTCCAGCTAGCAGAACTGTGGGTGTCGCCCTAACAGATATTCTGTCAGAGATATTGAGAGAAGGACTGGTCTGGGGAAGTCTACTGTGGGTAGAATCAAGAAACATATGGATACAAACAAAGAAAACAACCCTGGTGGACATCCTTCCAAGCTTTCTGCTCATGACAAAACATCCATTATTCATCAAATTCAATCAGGGAAGCTGAACACTGCTGTTCAGGCTACTCATTTTATTAATTCTACTATTCCACACCCTGTCCACCCACAAACAGTCAGACGGGCATTTTAGGAGAGTGGTTTCCACTCTGCCACAAAGAAGAAAGTACTTATGTTGAAGAAGACTCATTGTCAGAGGCAGCTGGAGTTTGCACAATGGCATGAAAACTGCACAGTAGCTGATTGGAAAAGGGTCTTGTGGACAGATAAAACCAAGATAAACAGGATTGGGTCAAATGGGAAGGTGTATGTATGGAAACAAAGGGGGGAATCCATCTCAGATTGCACCACCTCACCAACAGTAAAGCATGGAGGGGTGAATAATCTCATGGTATGGGGTGTATGGGTTGGAATGGTGTAGGGATGCTTATAGAGATTGAGGAAAAGATGGATGCTGTCCAGTATTGTCAGATTTTGGATGAGGGGGTGGTGGAAAGCTTTGAAAAGCTGGAGATAGAGGAGGGTGAGCAGTACTTTCAGCAGGACAATGACCCCAAACACACATCTCAGAAGGCCACACAATGGTTTGAAAACAATGATATCCAAGTTCTATTATGGCTAGCACAGTCTCCAGACCTTAATCCCATTGAACACCTCTGGGAACATCTCAAACAACAACTTCGCAAGCATGAAACTCCACTCAAAGGAGCACATGAATTGTGGGACAGATTGGTTGATGAGTAGAATGGAATTCCACCAGAGGTATGTCAAGGCCTCATAGAAAGTATGCCCAGGCACATCCAGGCAGTTATCAAGGCAGGTGGGGGTCATACCAAGGACGAGACAGCAAAATAATAGATGCTCACAAAACTGTCCCAATGAGTCCCAACTTGGTTTGGCTCATTACTCCATGAGTTTTCATCCAAATGACATGATCCAAGGTGTTTTAGAAAGCCGGGACAATGTAGTTTATGGGACATGAGTGCCAAAACCCTAGATTATGTCATTACTCCACACCAAGTGCATCTGTCAAAAATGACCAAACATTAGGACAGTTTTGTGAGCCACTATATGAGTGGGGATAAAATGAGCTTGCTTTCCAGCAGAGTCAACTGTGCACATTACCACATCAAATCCATTGGACTCTGGTAGCTCCACCATGAAGTCCACACTGATGACATCCCAGTGATTTTCTGGGTCAGGAAGGGGGTGTAACTCATTCATTGGCTTGCGCTGTGGAGTCTTGGTGTATAAGCAGAGATCACAGGTATGACAGTGCTGACCAATGAGTCAAGACATCTGGGGCCACCAATAATTCCATGATATGAGTTCCAATGTCTTCCAACATCTGGAATGACCTGCAATGAGCGAGTCATGGTGCTGATAGATGAGTCATCATTGAAGTTGAGGATCGTTAGGGATGTAGATGCAGTCACAGAAGTAGAGGATATCATCCTTCTCTGCCCACTCTGCTGCATGAAGTGAAGGGGTAGATCCCTTCCTCAGCTCCTTCACTGCCAGTGCCATAGCATCCTCATGTAAACCACTGTGGTTTGCATGATGAATATCACATAGAATACTGCACTCCTCACCTTCTAAGGCAACACCTTTTAATGCACAGACTGTGAACAGATCAGGTTGCAACAACACAATACCTTGATTGTTGTTGCTTCCATTCCCATGGTCTGGGCAATGAGAGAGGGCATCAGTCTTCCCCATGCTGTGTCCCAGGTGATGATGCAGGGAGAAATCGAACCAGGAGAGGTAGAGGGACCAGCATGCTTGGTGATTATTAAGCTTCTCGGAAGTCATGAAGTACTCGAGGTTCTTGTGGTCTGTCCAGATCTCAAACTTATGTTGAGTACCCTCCAGAAAATGTTGCCACTCCTCCAATGCCCACATTATTGCCAGTATCTCCTTGTTATGGATTTTATAATTGCATGCCACAGCACTAAGACTCTTTGAGTAGAAGGCAATGAAGTGCCACTTCTGGTCCTCCAGAGATTGTTGGGATAGCACTGCGCCTGTGGCGAAGTCCAAACTGTCAGCTTCTACATGGCCAGTGAGGTCAAATAGCAGGTGTGCATGGTGGGAAAAATCTTTAATAAAGCACCAATAGAAATTGATGAAGCCCAGAAAAGACTGCACCTCTTTCTTGTTTGGGGGCATGGGCCAGGTTGTAACACTAGCAACCTTGACCAGGTCTATCTCCACCTGCCCATCCGAGATGATCAGGCCCAAGTACTTGATTGGTGTCTTCTCAAACTTGCACTTGTTGTGACAAAGGTAGAGTTTGTGCCACTGAAGTCACTCCAGTACCAGGTGTGTGATTCAACAATGTTCATCGAGGTCCCGAGTAAAGATGAGGATGTTGTCAAGGTAGACACAGACCATGCCTTCTGGTATGAGATTGTGTTCATCATGGTCTGAAAGGTGGCAGGACTATTAGTAAGACCAAAGAACATGACAAGCAGTTCAAAAAGACCATGGTTTGTGTGAAAATCTGCCTTCCACTCATCCCCTTTCTTTATCCAGACATTGTTGTAATCCCAACAGACATTGAGCTTGGTGAAGTAGTGTGCTCCACAGAGTTGGTTAACAAGTTCAGATATGAGGGGTAGCGGAAAACAGTTTTTAACTGTGATATCATTGAGGCATCAATAGTCTTGAACTGGTCAAAGGGACCCATCCTTTTTCTTGACAAAGAAGAAGGGTGAGGCCATGGGTGATTTAGAAGGGTGGATATAACCTGAAGCCAAGTGTTCATCGATGAACTTGTCAAGTTGTCACTGTTCTTCAGAGGAGAGAGGATAGACCTTGCAAGAAGAGGACATGAGCTCAATTGCATGATTCCATAGCTTATGGTTAGGAAGTGAGTCAAAGGATTCTTTGGAAAAAACATTCTCAAAGTCATGCAGGTGAGGAAGCATGGAATCAGCAAAAGATTTGGGTGCACTGTTCTTATGGAAGGCCTCCACGAGGTGCTGGAAGATGTTTAAGGTGGCATGCACCTCATACAAAGGATTAATGGCAGTATAGAAAATTTGGTCACCTTCCTCAATCTCCTCCACCTCCTCTTCATCATTGTCCGAGTTGGGTGCAAGACCTAAGACATCTTCTAGGTCCACATTGGCATTGGACCAGCATGACACTTTTGAGCACACTGTAAGAGGACCTTTCATCCTCAACATTCCTGTCTGCCTTCAGTGAAGCAAGTACAACAGCAAGATGGACAATGACTCATTATGACTTCACCTGTCACCCAATTGACCTCAGTATTATGGTCACAAAGCCATGGGTAGCCCAAAATTGCCTCCTGCTTCCCCAGCTGGGTCACTGCAAAGAGAGCCCATTTGCTATGATCCTTGTACTGGAGGACTATGTCAACAACCTCCCAAATCACCCCAGCTTCATTTGGGGAGCCATCCACATTGTAGACAGGTATGGGTCAAGATATTGAGTGGGTGTTGAGTTGTTTTTGTTGAACCAGGTGTGAGTCAATGAAAAGGCCCATGGCATCCAAGTCCAAAAAAGCAGAGACACCGAGTACTTGCCCCATATCCATGGTCTGCAGCTCAATCTTCAATCCTAGGGATCATTGGGAGGGGGTGGATGCCACAATGTACTTGCGTGGTAGCTTACGCTCCCAAGACTTTAGTCTGGGTAGAGGGAGGGAAGGGGAGAAAGGGGTAGATATGTCTTTAGCCACTTCAGAGGGGTCTGGAGAAGAAATGGTTATAGAATAAGATTTATTCTCTAGTAAATTAACAGACAGAACTTCAAAGTAATTATGGACAGGCAACAAGGGCATACTGTTCACTCATCACAGGCGAAAAAATTTTGTTCCTCTGCCTCTTCCTCTTTAACTTCCTCTTTCTCTTTAACTTCCTCTTTCTCCAGGCCTTCAACATCCGCCAGTGCCAACAGGTCCTGGAGGAGCTCATCTCATCCCTCAGGTGTGAGTTTACAGATGTCTTGGCAGTGAGGAAAATTACAAGCCATGTGTCTGGTTTCCCCACAATGGTAGCAGAGGTCTAGCCTGCAAGCTTGACTACAGGCTGCATCGACATCCATCGGACCAGGGGTGTTAGAGCTCAATTGGCGGGTTGGTGCATAGAAATGGGATTAGAGCAAGGAAGTGCTCGATTAAAGGTGTGGAGTGCATGGGTGGTGGTAGGAGTGTGGAAGGTCACAGTAAATGCCACATTTGTGAGTTGGTTCTTGTTGCAGAGCGAAGCAGCCTCGTACCAAGCATTTATATCATCATCCACTGGATGTCCTTCCAACATCTGTGCAATCTGATCTTGAATTTCCTGATTAAGACTTCAATGAAACTTCACCACCACAGGCAACCCACTCCCATACCTCGCCATGTCCACCAAGTCTCAAAATTTGTCAATGTAGTCATCCACAGATCAATGCGCTTGGTAGTAAGAAGTGGATTCAAGGCACAATATGGTTCATTGGCACTTATTGAGGGGGCAGAAGTATCATATGAACTCATCACAAAAGTCCCCCCAGGTGGAAAATGGAAAGGAGCCATGCTCCTTAGTCTGGTGTAATATATGGTCGACGTAGAGATAGGTGTGCTCAGATTTCATGTACGTGAGGGCCCAATAAATTTTAGCGGCATTATCCACAAATTGGTTTGGGCATAGACTGATGTACAACTCACAGGAATTGAGGAAGGCACATCCCTGAGAACTCACTGATAATACTCAACCCTGAAATCCAAACAAAACCTATTAAATGGCTTCAGATGGTATAACATGAGTCAGAGGAAGGGTGCGAGTTAGTACTAAATATCACTGCTGTCACCCAAAGGTTGTGATTAGTAGCATAAAATGGTGAGAGGCATTGTGAATGAGCTTTATGAGCATATGAAAAGGCTCAAAAAAGGTTTAAAGAATGTTTGAAAAGGTTTGAAGAATGCGCAAAGTAATTTGAAGAGGTTCAAGGTAGTTTTGAAGGGAGTTGAGGGTGTTGGACTGGTGTTGTGGAGCAAATACAGCAAATAAGAAGTGTTTTTTGAGAGGCTATGGACAATGTGCAATAAATCGAGGAGCAAATACAATAGTTTGAAGAAGTTCACAATATTTTGTGGAACTTAGAGATATGATGTGAGGCTAAGACTCAAGAGAATGGCTCTTAAATCAAACAATGGGGGAGAGGGTAACTTCTTTTCCATTCTTCTAAGTAGCTAGTACAAGTCTATATACATTCTGAAGAGATAGTACCAAAAAGGAAATATAACATATGGAAAACAAAGGGGCAATATATGCAACAATAAAGGACTTTGTAAATTGTAAAACAAATGAGAAACGATAATAATTGAAATGTACATTGTCCCAGTATAGTAAGAGTTCTTGTTCTATTGCTTTAATATATCATTGAAATATAAAAACTGCACTTATCACATTCTGGATCTCTTGTTGTCTCTCTTCATGTCCGGTGGTGCTCGATATGTGACAAAATGGCTCATTTCAGTTGTGCAGCATACATATATCAAAAGGTTTTAGGAACAGCTATGTGGTGGCTGACATCATTCAAAGTAATGTAAAGTTCTTCAAAAGCATTCGAAATGTCACAAAATGGTTTGAAATGGTTCAAAGTCATTCAAAATCATGCAAAGTTGTTCAAAAGGGTTCAAAGTTGATTTCGTGGTGTTTGTAGCGATTCTGAGCATGTGCTGTAATATCTTGATATGATTGGAAAGCTTCTCCCAGACCTTAGAATGTGCAGTGGACCTATCAGCATGCCATTGAATTTCATGGGGGGTGCAGGTTTAACGTGCACATCTTTGCTTGGGCATGCATTGGGCAGCGTGTGCATGCTAGGGGTCAAAATGGGCAGTGTAGGGTTCGATTGGAGGGTTCCAACAAAGGTTTCAATGGTAGATGTGAGTGTATCAATTTGCACACAAATTCCAGCAATGTCGCCTTCAAGTGCATTGATGCACTCCAGGGCATCCATGGCGCTAGATGGTGGGTCAGGTGAAAAACAGTGCGCACTAAAGGCAGGAGTGTCTGGGACAGTGTGTAGTGAGTCTGTGGAGCTCTGGGAGTCATCTTCTACTCTGTACCTGCCTATCTTAGCAGAGTGTCTGAGATTTTGAGCCTTGAGAGAGAGTTTTCTACTGTAAGGGCAACCTCAAAGCCTCACTTAGAAGTGAGCTAACAGAGGGGAATCCAAAGTAAACATTATACTACATAATACAGACACTATAGGCACACCTAACAGAGGGGAATTCAAAGAGAAAACTCTAAGGACCATCTGTCAATGCCCAGTATATGTGATAGAGCCAAAAATCAAATAGTAAGCTAAAAATAGCAAAAAGGCGGAGATAGGCAGATCAGGCTATGGGATGATGTCGCCTTGATGGGTAAATGTCCAGAAGGGGTCCTGCCTCTAAGAATAGAACTGTCAACATGTACCAACATGGAAAAAAACCAAAATATAATAATAGAATAGGAATAAATCATAGAAAATCATCAAAAATGCAGAATAGGGTGAAATAAAATACAGTGACTCACAAAACTGAGTCAATGTTTTGCACTTTTTAATTTATTGTTGAATAACTTCTCATTAACAACAAATACAGACAAAGTATTGTTGTACCAAATAAAGTACATTATCAGGGCTATCAAATAAACAAAGAATTATGTAATTTCAATTACAGTGCATGAAGATATGATAGTTTTAAATCAGGGACTCATTGACTCAGTTTTGTGAGGTGGTATCAATATTATGATAAATTGTAATTCTAGTATTTTGTATGACCTCCCTTGGCCTTAATAACTGCTCCCAACCTTCTAGGCATGCTTTCAATCAAATTCTGACACACCTCTGATGGAATATTATTCCACTCTTCCACTACTCTTTCCCATAACTCCCAAATTCCTTTTGGTGCTGTTGAATACTTGTCTAACTGGTTCTTGAGGTGAACCCATTGTTGTTCAATAGGGCTGAGGTCTGGAGATTGGGCAGGCCAATTCAGAAGAGTAATACTGTTGTTCTCCATCCATTTCTTGGCCTTTTTTGAGGTATGCTTGGGGTCATTGTCTTGTTGAAAAATTACCTCTTCTCCAGAAATTCCACTCTCCTCCAAGCTAGGCAGCATATGGTCCTTCAAAATGGACACATACTGGTCAGCATTCATCCTCCCCTCAACCTCTGCAAGATGCCCCACTCCATTCTATCCCATACACCCCCATACCATAATGTTTCCTCCCCCAAATTTGACAGTTCCCTGCACCTCTCTCTCAATCAGCCCCTCTCCCTTCTGTTTCCAAACCCACTCTCTCCCATCTGACCCAAACCTGTTGATTTTAGTCTCATCTGACCAAATCACCCTCCTCCAGTCCTCCACAGTCCACTCTCTATACTTCTGAGCAAAAGCTAATCTTGCTTTCCTATGCCTTATACTAAGCAAGGGCTTTTTCTTTTTCACCACAGCCTTGAATGAGTTTTTTCTAAGAATTCTTCTGACTGTTTCTGATGAGACTGGAGTGGGGATGATGCTGTTGATGTAATGTGTGGCCTGAACAGCATTTGCAGCCTTGCCAGTGGTGATTTGGGTAAGGATGGCTCTCTGAGAGGTAGATAAGAGGTTAGAAGGACGACCACCAGAGGGGGAATCCAGGTTTGGATGGAGAGCCCTGAGTGTTCTGGATACACTAGACTGGCTGAGGTTGAGTTTAGAGGCAATATTGCAGGTAGAATAATTATTGGAGGCCAGAGAAAGAATATTTTCCTTCTGAGTAGAGGAAATGGGATGCATTGGAGAATATTGAGGTATGAAGAATGCTAGTCCTGATTAAATACTATAATTTAAGGTCCCATTAAGGGTCACATCACCTTAGAAACCATCTGTCAAGATTTTGACATTATACAGTTGGTGGAGCATCAGATTCTAATATTTCTGACTATTCCTCACAAAACTGAGTCAAGGAGTTCCTAGATTAAAATAATCATATCTCCATGAGGGATGATTAAAATTACATAATTCTTTGTTTGTTTGGTAGCCCTGATCATGTATGTTATTCGGTACACCAATACCTTGTTTGGTTTTGTTGTTTATGGGAAGTTATTCAACAATAAATTAAAAAGTGCAAAACATTGACTCAGTTTTGTGAGTCACTGTATAAACAAATATGGGATAAATGCAGAAAATTGCCCAGACACCTGGGATGCCTCCCTTTCCCCTTATACCCCCTGCCTTCTCTGTTGGGGCAGGAGGCCCCTCCCACCACTTCCTCGCACTTGTGCTTGGCCCTGGTACAGGGCTCACATGCCCAGCCCCAGGCGCCCATCCAGAAGCATGCTAGGTGCTGATGAGAACATCTAGAAGGAATTGTCAGTGTTGTACTCAGCAACAATGTCATCATTACTTACCTCTTGCAGGGCTGTGTGGCCTCCACCTGCATGACCCCCTCAGACTCCACATCTGCCCACCCCTTGCCCTTTATCTTCTTAGTGGGCAACCTGCTTCCCTCCACCTCTTCCTCCTCTTCCACTGCCTTCCTCTTGCTGCTCACTTCATGGCTGCCACCTTCTTCCACTCCTTCTTGACCTTCCATGCTGCCTCCACCTATCATCCCTCCTCCACCCATCATTCCTCCTCCTCTCATAGTGCTTCCTCCTTGAGCCATAGTCCCTTCTGGACTAGCTCTTCTTGCTGGGCCTTGAGGGCAGCCAACCGTTCTGCAGTAATTTGAGAGGGAGGGGTCATGTCTTGGAGTAAGGCAGGAAATTGGGGTTTTTTCTGACCACAGACCTGGCTTTTAAGTCAGATCCTTGAACCCTCACATGCCTCATAGGCTTGGCCCTAAGGGGGAAATACTGTCAAGACCTGATTCACCTGATCAGATTCCCAATAGTTCCTAACTCTTTTCCAATTCTTTTTCAACCTTGTCCATTGGCACCCCAGCTGCAGCATCTTTTAGTCATCAGACAAGTTGTTATGTGCTTTAGTAATCATTTGCTTACTTACTTTATTCCTAATACAGTCTTACCAATCCTGGTCATGGACACTTACCAAGACCCATTAGTAAACTTCCACATTATCCGTTATTCTTCTGGCCTTTGTTATTTACACACCCATAGCTTAGCCTTAGTCTCCAGTTTGCAAATTACTTGTACTTGTGCATTACATTGTCTATTGCTTTGTATCATGCCTTGTATCATCCTTTGCCTAATATCAACCCTTTAATCATCCTTGACTCATTCCTGAACTAAACCTTTAATCTTTTGACCCCTTTCAACTTTAATCACTTCATAACCTCTGCTTCATTCTACCTTCGCCCTCCAGCCAGAAACCCACTGGACATCCGCATGCTTCCTACCTGAAATTGGACAACTGACAAGGAGAAGGGCACAACTTCTTATAAGTTGAATCAAAGTTGTTAGGAAACAGTCTCCTGACATGCCCATTATCTAATATTTTTATTTTTATTTTTATTTTTTATTCTATTTTTTAATTATTTTATTACATCAAAATACACTACCAAATGCTGACAAATGCATTATTTGTCAGCATGGAAATTTTCTATTTACACACATCAATATGTATGCACATGTATGCATGCATCAGTAGCAACATATTACAATACATGTAACATAGTATATAAATGTTAAATATATACTGGGGGACCGCAGTTGAGTTCTCTTAGGTATTCCATCCACATTTGTGGTGCAAAACACCTATTTCAGCCAACTGATCTATTTTTAACCCATCACATCAAAGCCATCAAAACCTCCCATCACGTGCGCATGCCCCGCCGCCTTCTTGTAGGAGAGCCCGCATGGTCCAGCTAGCAGAACAGTGGGTGTCACCCTAACAGAAGAACTCAACTACCCCATCAGTGCGCCTTCTCTTACACATGCATACGTCATTGTTTTGGTGCGCCACAACCACTTACTCATCATTTTGGCAAGAGGCAGAAATAATTGGATATATGTATTTACCTTGCTTTCATAAGCCAATGCCAGGCCTCACCTTACATTGCGACCGCCAGTGATCGAGAGGCAGCACTCATCATTAGGACAGCTGCAACCAGACAACCGATTGGATCTGGTTTAGCCAAGATTTACATTACTCTATTTGAATGACTATTTTGGGTAGTTACTAGCCAAATTCAGTAATAACCCTGAGATCAGGCACTGTTGGAAGGGTTATTGATCTGAAGTGCCCAAGTGTTGACAAATAGCTGAAATCACATGTTTTGCCATGTCTGGTACCCAAATTGCCAGATCACATGACTCGAAATTTTGCAAAAAAAATCTGAAGCCAAATCTTGACTCAGCTGAAGAAGTGACTCATCACAGCTTACATCATTATGACAGAACAATCAACTTCAAATCCTGGTCACAATCCTGTTCCCATGCCAGCTCTAGAAGCCAAAATTGATGCTCTTACAGCACAAATGTCCCAATTGGTGTCAGTATTAGCAGCATCACAGCCCAAACAAGCAGAAACAAAAGCAGAGACCATAGAAGATAAAGATGATGAGATGGAGGAGATGGTGGAGTGGATGTCTCAGGAGGATGTGCATGCAGAGGAGAGATCTGAGAGTGGAAAAATGCATTTACCTAAATATGCACCCCCACAAATATTTGACAGTACCATGGAGAATATGAAATTCTTCATCAGCTCTATAGTATTGTATATTCATGGGAGAAAGCCCAAGTTTCATATGACCGAGTCTAGGATTATGTTTGCTCTCTGTTACATCCAGGGAGGGAAAGCACAGTTCTGGAGAAACGAAGCTATTAATCAAATTGCTGTGGGATATAAACTGTTTGCAACCTTCAGGGAATTTTTGGAGAGATTGGAGGCACAGTTTGGAGACCCTAATCCAAAGGTGACAGCTAATGCAAAATCAAAAACCATGTGCCAAGGTTCTCTGACAGCAGACGAATTTATTTTGCAGTTCAAGGCAGAAGTGTCACAGACAGATATGGGAGAAGCTGCATTGGTAGAATTTTTGAAGGCAGGATTAAATCCCTCATTATTCAAGTCTATCTATCAACTACCTTCTATGCCAGAGAGGTTGGATGAGTGGTATAATTGGGCAATGCATCTTGATCGGCAATATTGACAGGAACAGGTGGAGTCGAAATTGATGTATGGGAATGCCAGATTTGAAAAGTCATCAGGAGGAAAGTCCGAGAAAGGAAGGATGCCTCAGGTACAAGCTCCGAGGGCACAGCCACCATCCATGGCAGTGACACCTATTGTTAAGGAGTCAGCAGCATCAGCAGATGCAATTGATGTTGATCAAGTAGGGAGATGAGCCCCTCTTAAATGTTTTAATTGTGGGCAATTAGGGCATATTGCTAGGAATTGTAGGCAGAAAAGGAAGATTAGGGAAGCAAGAATTGATGAAGTGAAGTTGGAGGAAGATAAGCAGAAGAATTTTGTGGAAGAGTCCCAGTGAATGTTTCCCTATTGGTGACCCAGAATCAATATAATGTATTAGTATCCAAGGAAACCCAGAGTGAACCCAAAAGAGAAATTGAGGAGTACGACCATCATCACTTATGCAATAAAGAAAAATGCCCAGCCTTATTTCTGAAGACCCCTAAATTCTTTATTTGCTCAGCGCAGATAGAACCCAAAATTAGCTTGACAGTAGGATTGAAGACAGTGGACACGCATGCAGCAATTAATGTGGAGGCATTGCCTGACAGTGGTGCTACCAGATTATTTATTAATCGATCCTTAATTACTGGAAATGGTATTCGCATGTGTAAACTGCCACAACCTATAATGGTGTACAATATTGATGGTACAATCAATTGTGGAAGAACTATTAAGGAGGAGGTGACGACAATACTGAAGTATCAGAATCATCAGGAATGAGCTGTATTTGAGGTGTGCGACCTTGGGAAAACTAATCTAATAATTGGATGTCCATGGTTATGAAAGCATAACCCAGAAATTGATTGGAAAACTGGGAAGGTACACATGACTCATTGTCCTAAAGAAGGTAATGTGTATGGGAGGAAAGTAAAAAAGGAGAAGAAGGAAAAGAAAGAGAAAAAACATTGGAGGAAGTATTCTGTTACGATGGAGGAAGTGGAAGATGAGGATATGCCAAATGGTGAAGTTCCAATTATGACCAGTAAGGAAGAACAGAAGCAAACCTTTAGGGAAATTCGTGGAGGACAGTCATGGGATAAAAATGCTGTGAAAGTGGAGAAGCCAGTGGAGGAGTGGGTGCCAAAAGCCTACCATAAATATTTGTCAGTTTTTCAGAAGAAGGAATCAGAGCAGATGCCAGTGAAAAAGCCATGGGATCATGCAATCGAGATGAAGCTGGGATTTGTGCCGAAGAAATCAAAAGTCTACCTGTTATCTCCAAAGGAACAAGAAGAAGTGGATGCATTTCTTAATAAGCAGTTATGCAAGGGATACATACAACCTTCAAAATCACTGCAGACATCACCAGTATTTTTTGTACCAAAAAAGGATCAGAGGAAGAGGATGTGTACAAATTATAGGTATTTAAATGAGTGGACAGTGAAGAATGTGTACCCTTTGCCATTGATCTCAGATATAATTGACAAGGTGGGAAAGGCCAAGGTCTTTACAAAATTGGATTTATGCTGGGGGTACAACAATGTACAAATAAAGAAAGGAGATGAGTGGAAGGCACCCTTTGCCATGCATCAAGGATCCTTCGAGCTGCTTGTCATGTTTTTTGGAATGACCAATAGTCCCCCAACTTTCCAAAATATGATGAATGACATTTTCAAGGATGTAATAGACAAAGGAATGGTAATAATTCATTGATGACATTTTGATATTCATGGAGAATGAAGAAAATCATGAGGTGATAGTGCAGGAGGTGTTGAGGAGATTGACAGAGAATGATTTATTTGTTAAACCAGAGAAATGTGTGTTTGGAGCAAGTGAGATCAAGTTCTTGGGATTAAAGATTGGTCCTGATGGAATCAAGATGGATCCTATCAAGATACAGGCAATTGTTGATTGGCCCATGCCTACCCATCTAAAGGAAGTTCAGGCTTTCTTGAGACTCGCCAATTTTTATCGTCGCTTTGTTCATAATTTTTCCAAAATTGCCACACCCTTACACAACCTTACGCAAAAGGGAGTAGTGTGGAGATGGGGAGAACAGCAGCAGACAGCCTTTGAGTTGAAGAGGAAGTTTGTGGAAGAGCCAATATTAGCCCCAGTAGATTTCACATGTCCCTTATGAGTGGAATCAGATGCATCAGACTTTGCTACTGGAGCAGTATTATCAATGTTATGTGAAGATGACAAATGGCATCTTGTGCATATTTGTCTCGAGGGTTGAATGATGTGGAGAGAAATTATGATGTGCATGATAAAGAGATGTTGGGAATAATACAAGCATTGGAAGCATGGAGACATTATTTGGAGGGATGTACACATCAGATCGAAATCTGGACAGACCATCAAAATCTGCAGTATTTCATGTCCACTAAAAAGCTTAACCATTGACAAGCACATTAGTCATTATTCCTATCACGTTTTAATTTTCACTTAGTCCACAAAGCAGGAAGCTTGATGAGGAAAGCAGATGCATTATCCAGATATACAGATCATAAAAGGGGAGTGGAGGAGGACAATAAAAATATTACCCTACTCATACTTTCGTATTTGCGCTATGCATCAAGAACATCTATTGGTGGATAGCTCAGAGACAGAAATGTTGTCTAAAATTAGGCAATGTTCAGAGATGGATGATGAAGTAGTGGAAACTGTGAAAGCTTTGAGGGGAGAGAAGAAAGGTAATATTAAAGGAGATGAATGGATTAAAGAACAAGGGTTAGTGTTGTTCAGAGGAAAGGTATATGTACCGAAGGATCAAGATTTATGAAGGGAGATCATACGGTTACATCATAATATGCCAGCTGCTGGACATCCAGGAAGGTGGAAGATGTTGGAGTTGGTGATGAGAAATTATTGGTGGCCCAGAATTTCAAAGTATGTGTTGGGATATGTGGATGGGTGTGATACATGCATGAGGGGAAAGAAATTTTTAGAAAAGCCTGCTGGGAAATTAATGCCAAACCATATACCTAAAGCACCATGGCAAGATATATCTGTGGACTTTATCACAGGATTACCTGAAGCTCAAGGATATGATGCAATATTTGTAGTATGCGACCACTTCACAAAGGAAGTCCATATCATTCCTACTACTGCAGAAACCTCATCATTGGGCTTGGCGTGCCTCTATCTAAATCAGGTATGGCAGTTACACGGATTACCTAATATGGTTATCTCCAATCGTGGATCACAATTTGCTTCTGCATTTATGCGAGAGTTAAATAACATATTGGGGATTCAAACCAAGTTATCTACGGCATATCACCCACAAACTGATGGGCAGACAGAGAGAATGAATCAGGAGTTGGAGCAGTACCTATGCATGTTTGTCAATCACCGACAAACTGACTGGCCTGAATGGTTGGCAATTGCAGAATTTTCCCACAATAATAAATTCCATTCAGCTACTCACATGTCACCCTTCTTTGCTAATTATGGGTATCATCCCAGAATGGGAGTAGAACCTCGAAGGAAAGTCAAGGTACAGTCAGTGGAGGACTTTGTATCAAAAATGCAAAAGGTGCAGGAGGAAGCAGAGGTGGCATTGATGAAAGCACATGATGATATGATGTGACATGCAGATCGTACTCGAGCTGTTGCTCCAGAGTACAAAGTTGGTGACTTGGTATGGCTAAGTACCAAGGATCTAAATATTCCACGACCTTCAAGAAAGCTTATGGAGAAGCAAGTTGGCCCATATCCAATTTCTAAAATAATTTTGCCCAATGTGGTAGTGTTAAAATTACCTCAATCATTCAAGATTGATCCTGAAATTAACATTTTCTGTTTATGCCCTTACCCCCCACCCACTATTCCTGGTCAACAAACTACTCCACAGCCTCCAATAATGGTAGAAGGTGCTCCAGAATATATAGTGGAAGACGTCTTCAATGAAATAAATTGGAGTTCTTAATCAAGTGGAAGAACTACACCGATGAAAATAATTCATAGGAACCCAAGGAGAATTGTAAGCGAGCGCGTAATGCAATCGCCCAATTCTTTAAACATAATCCAAATGCTCTGCGTCGCATTGCTAGAATCTACTACATATGTTACGACCATTTTGTGAGAGTGATGGTGTGATGGGATCAGGGCTAAAAATAGACAATGAGCTGTATAACATAGGCTACAGTCATTTTGTGGGAATGATGGGAGTGATGGTTGATGGGATTATCTAAAATTTGTCAGGCTTGGTCAGAGCTGTGCAAAATTTATCAGCTCTGACTAATATAGCTGGGCTTCAAAATGTGGTCGTAGCATATGTAGAGGTGAGCTGCAGCTGAGTTTGAAGTGGAGTTTGAAACTTCACAAGTGAGCTGTGTGTGGAGGGGAGTGTGAGGGGTGGGGTAGGGTGTGAGGGGGTGGGCAAGAGGGGGATGGAGGAGAGGTAGGAGGGGTGGGGTAGGGTGTGAGGGGGTGGGCAAGAGGGGGATGGAGGAGAGGTATGAGGGGTGGGGAGGGGGTATGAGAGGGGGTAGAGGGGGGAGGGGGACATGGGAAAGTGAGAGGGGGATGGGGAGGGGGACATGGGAAAGGAGGAGGGGGAGATGGAGATGGGGGGGGGATAGAGATGGGGGAGATGGGGGAGATGAGGAAGGGGGAGGGGGAGATGAGGAAGGGGGAGGGGGAGATGAGGAAGAGAGAGGTGGGGATGAGGAAGAGAGAGGTGGGGATGAGGAAGAGAGAGGTGGGGATGAGGATGGGGATGGGGATGGGTATGGGGATGGGTATGGGAAAGAGAAAGGGAAAGGGAGAGATGGAGATGGAGAGAGAGATAGAGATGGGGATGGGAATGGGGATAAACACCACAATCCCCCCACGTTGACTTGGGGCCAACGGTCCCAAGTGAACTGAAGAGTTGTGTACTACTGTATCTAAAAGTCAAATAAAGAGTTTTGTCACCACAAACCTCCAAACGTTGACTTTGGGCCAAAGGTCCAAAGGCAACTGAAGAGTTGAATAACTGTAGTGGGATTAAGCATTGTGTTACATATACGCGAGCTGGCCCATGCCGGTGTCAGGCTGAGTGAGCAAAGTGAGCGAATGCCATGACAAAGGCATGGGTCATAAGCTCGTCTATTACATATGCTACGACCGTTTTGTGGGAGTGATGGCATGATGGGATCAGGGCTAAAAATAGATGACGAGCTGTAGAACATATGCTACAGTCATTTTGTGGGAATGATGGGAGTGATGGTTGATGGGATTATCTAAAATTTGTCAGGCTTGGTTAGAAATGATGGCATTAGTCAGAGCTGACTAAAAATTAGTCATATAGCTGGGTTTCAAAATGTAGTTATCACATATGTAGAGGTGAGCTGCAGCTGAGTTTGAAGTGGAGTTTGAAACTTTGCAGGTGAGCTGAGTGTGGAGGGGAGTGTGAGGGAGTGTGAGGGGTGGGGAGGGGGTGTGAGGGGGTGGGCAGGAGGGGGATGGAGAAGAGGTATAGGTGTGAGGGGGTGTGAGGGAGTGTGAGGGGGTGTGAGGGGATGTGAGGGGGTGTGAGGGGGTGTGAGGGGGTGTGAGGGGGTGGGGATGGAGAAGAGGTATGAGGGGTGGCAAAGGAGTATGAGGAGGTGTAGAAGGGGTGTGAGGGGGTGTGAGGGGGTGTGAGGGGGTGTGAGGGGGTGTGAGGGGGTGTGAGGGGGTGGGGATGAAGAAGAGGTATGAGGGGTGGGAAAGGAGTATGAGGGGGTGTAGAAGGGGGAGGGGGACATGGGAGAGTAAGAGGGGGATGGGGAGAGGAAAGGGGGAGGTGGGGATAACAATGAGGAAGGGGGAGGGGGAGAGGGGGAGGGGAAAGGGGGAGAGTAGGAAGAGGGAGATGGGGATGGGGATAGGGAGGTAGGGATATGGGATATGGGGATGGAGATACAGATAGGGAAAGAAATGGAGATAAACACCACAACCCCCCCACGTTGACTTGGGGCCAATGGTCCCAAGTCAACTGAAGAGTTGTGTACTATCTAAAAGTCAACTAAAGAGTTGTGTGACCATAAACCCCCAAACATTGACTTTGGGCTGAAGGTCCAAAGGCAACTGAAGAGTTGAGTAACTGTAGTGGGATTAAACATTGTATTATGTATATGCAAGCTGGCCCATGCCAGTGTCAGGCTGAGCAAGCAAAGCGAGTGAATGCCATGACAAAGGCATGGGTCACAAGCTCGTGATGTATGAGGGGATGAATTTCTGGCCTTACCAAAATTTCACAGAGGGGACAGATATGATATTTTCTCGCCTGGAAGTCAAGGCATAAAAGGGGGATAATGTTAGGAAACAGTCTTCTAACATGCCTATTATATAATAATATTTTATTTTTATTTTATTTTTTTTTATTTCATTTCATCAAAATATGCTACCATACACCTATAAATGCTTTATTTGTCAGCATGGGAATTTTCTATTTACACATATCAATATGTACATGCATGTATGCGCATGTTAGTAGCAACATAGTACAATATATGCAACATAGTATATAACCTTAAAATAAATACTGGGGGACCTCAGTTGAGTTCTCTTAGGTATTCCATCCACATTTGTGGTGCGAAAAGCCTATTTCAGCCAACTGATCTATTTTTAACCCATCACATCAAATCCATTAAACCCCCCATCATGTGTGTGCACCCCACCACCTTCTTGTAGGAGAGCCCGCACGGTCCAGCTAGCAGAACAGTGGGTGTCGCCCTAACAGCTATCAACTAAAACAGAAATTCCTAATGAGTTTAAAAAATTAATAAAATTGTTCATTATATATTTAAATAAAAAAAGACCCTGTATATTATAAAATATACTAAACTATAAAATTAGGGTCTTAATCATTTACAATAATATTAAAATAATAGAAAGTTAAAACATATAAATATGAAGCTTTTGAGTCAACTGCTCATAGACCATAAGGTGACTACGAGTTTTACATTTTATTAAAATTCATAAACACATGTTTTCACAATTCAATGCTAAGTTCGTTTAACTCACTAAATAAACTATTATTTTCCATCTGAACTACCACCTGTATTACCTCTGCTAGATGATGAAGTAGATGATAAAGATCTGGTGTTTGATGAAGCATTTGATGAAGCGCTAGATGATCCACCAGAATTACCTCCAGTATTCCCACTTAAGTTACCACCTCTAGATCCTCCACTATTACTGTTACGAAAAGGCACGGGGATTCAATTTTTCTTTTGTTCCTATTGTTCTGCCGACGTACGTCTCACGTTATTGTCTCTTCTCTTTTGTTTTGTCAACACGCGCCCTTAATTTACACCTCTACATTCCCACCTTATTGTAGCATACTGCGGATGCCCCTTTTTTCCTATTGTCTTTTCATCCTTATTGTCTCTATTGTTCTCTTAGCACGACTCGTATCTACAATCCATATTTGTACTATTTAAACTATGAATGCAGGACTGGTCAACTTAGCTTGACCTAGTCTTTCCTACACTCCTAAACGAGTCGCGATCTAAGTCTCTCGCTCAACCGTTGCTTATGAGCTTCGGCGATCTAAACCTCAGCTGAACGTCGTCACTTATGAGCGTCGACTTACTTTTGATCTAGGAGTATTGACCATAACAATTACTTTCACTAGATGTATTACCATCTTTAACAGAATTAATACCTTCTTTAACTGCATCAACTCCTGCAGAAACAATTTGACTACCTGCTTTAAATGCACCACCAGCTACAATCCATTTACTGATCTTTTTAATACTATTAGAACTGCTAAGCAATATAATAGCTGCCAATGAAGCAATAGTAGAAATAATAGTATCTAAATATAAACCAATAAATTGATAATTATAGTATACAGTTGCGGACAAACAAACATGACAATTTGTGGTGACCCAATTTTGGAAGCCAGCACAAACATCTGGAGCCCTCAGAAATCTTCAAAATGTGTAGAATAGAGCCTAACGAGGATAATTCTACGAGCCGATTTCCCTATTTCGAAAAATTTGGGTTAGGTACCTCAAAAATTTGGCCACCTCCTGAAAAAAATCGGTAAAATCATGAAAAATAGTGCAATTGACTCCTTTTGGTTAGCTGCATCCAATCCTGTGATAAATTCGAGGTTACATCAAATTAATCGCCTATAATAAAAAGAATAAACTTCACCAAAAAAGGAAATTTTAACCAGTAACCTATGGAATCAACTTTGTTCCATCTTCCTAAGCTCCTTTTGACAAGGCATTATAAAGGAGGAAAATAATCTATCATAATTGTCACATGCTTTACAATAATCATGTGACATTAACAGTAGTTGAACTACATTCGAAGTGACAGCCAAACTAATAATAAATACACTTTGTATTTGTGCATAGCCAAATGACTGAGGCGACGACCAAATATCACATACGCTGAGTCGGAAATAGCTATGAAAAGAAATGTGACTGAACCACCTGAACACTACCACATTCTCGCATCCTGCTGTTTAATGATCATTCTCTGATTTCTCATCGGTGCCACAAATATGTACTGCTATGATTTTTTTATTGTTCTTCTGCATTTTTGCTTTACTAATTAATCACCAATTTTTCAGAATGCCAAATGCTGTGTCATTCATGCAATGATTGTGTCAAATAAGATAGAAACCTAAAAGTACCAGGCATGGCTAATGAATATTACCTGCTACATAATAAGCACTGCAATGATTTACATTCCATTATTTTGAGCATAGGACAGCTTCAAAACCTTTGCATGTACTAAGTATTAAAGTAATCCTGTGTGACACACAGTCAAACTTCAAACCTAGCTTCAAGTTGATCTCACACAAGGATCGCACAACTCAAAAAGCTGCCAAATAGAGTTATTGAAAGAGTTCCATCAATTGCACATTGATCAAGTTAGGGAATGAACTATTTTTGCTGCTCAAATCCCTCAAAAGGGGTGCAAAATGTTGCAAAATTTTGCTCAAAAAATTTGGCCACCCTAGAATGTCATGGGAAGAACTTCGGAGATAGGTTTTTTGATGTATTTTGATGAGCTGAATCCAAATCTGAAGTCAGTTTGTCCCAGAAATATCCCAATCATGAGATATCAAAATTGTCGTGTTTGTTTGTCCGCAACTGTATATCAATCAACATATAAATCAATGTAAAATTAAAGTTAAATGTCATTATAATAAAAAAATTATTAAAAAGGTAAAAATTTATTATTTATAAATAAAAAATTCATCGTTATCGAAAAAAAGTGAAAAGATCGAGATAAAAAAATAAAAATTACTTTTAAATATCTATTTAATAGATAATAGTTCATAATAGTTCAACCAAAAATCATATCAAATTTTCAATACCTTTTCCTAAATTACTATAATTTATCCAAATCATATTTTTCAATAAATACAAATTATAGCATTTACTATCAAGCAAAGATCAAAAGATGCATTGAATGCCATAGAGAAAATATATATATATAAATTAAAAATTTTGAAAAATAATCAATCTTCGTTATGTTATCCATTAGCATAATCTAAAATAAACTAATCTTCCTTAAATGGTACACTTACTCTGCTAGATGCACACCCATGGTTCATCCTCTATGCCTTGGGGGCCTCATCACGATCTGCAGGAAAATCATATTCAAAGGCAGCCATGTGGCAAGCAGATCAAGCTGCATTTTAGCTGAGATAAAAAGGGCCAATATTAATTCTACTTCTCAAAAAGTCAAAAAACATAACGATTCTATCATTATCCTTGATATAACTTACTCTACTGCCTGAGCGCAATATCCATTCTTGCCTATACAATTTTTTTTTTAATTGTAGCAAGCTATTTGGCCACTACCCTTAACTCTAACACTCTTACATAAGGGTGTTGGCCACAATCTTAGTCACATGGTATTACATTAGCCATGTTCAAAGTTGAGCCGCAGTCACAGTTGGGAGTTATTATATAAGCAGTGTGACAGACTGTGACTGCTATTTGCAACTTCAAGTGTGCTAGCAGTTTCCTCCATAATTACAGCATCTATGCCAAATCCACACTCTAATTCTACTCACATCACAATCATCTACTCATTTATTATTCATTCTTATTGTTTGCTATGGCTAAAACTAAGGAAAATGTCCCTGCAATCAACTGGAGTGGCAATGATGGTAAGCTCATCTGGAAGCTTATCACAGAGCTTGAGAAGCCCGAAAACTTCAAAGTTTTTCTTGGCAAGAAGGACAAGAATGAGATATGCAACATTCTTGACTCACTTTCTGTGCAGTAGTCTCTGATTTGTCTGTTCTCATAGAATACAAGTGGAAATTCCAAAGCTAAGGTTGCGAAGTGGATGGGTGAAGTTATTCTCCCTGATCTGTTTTAGATTGATGCAAAAGTTGTCAGAGATCATGTAAAGGGCAAGATTGATGTGTCCGCCCTGCTTTTATCCCAGTCATTTCAAGTTTATTGATCAAATTTTTCATAGACTCATTAGCGAGTATCAAATACTCCAGCCCAATATGCTTGTTGTTCCTATAGAGGAGATCATTGCAGCATGGCCATACTTTCCCCAATTCCATGCGCTGTATGCTAGCTGCCCCAATGTCAACCCTATCACACAATTATGACTGGGATTGGTCCTACTGGCCCACAAACCCAGTGGCTTCAACACCCCAATGATTTTATTGATCCTGCACTTTGTGATGCTGAACCACCTTCCACACCTTCGCCTTTGACAGCCAGCCGCTCCTTTGGGTCTGACCAGACCAATATCTACAATATGGTGGCAGCCACCAGCAGGCTCTGTGACATGTCTTCCTAAACCTTCTACTGCCCACCACCATGCTATTGACCAGATGAAGGCTACAATTCAAGTTGTTCCAAAGAAGCACACAGTTATTAATGTCTTGGTGGATGCTTCCAGGTATGCTCTCATGTTTTTTATTAATTTTTTGTTTGTTTGAACAATTTCTTTAGGGAAAACATTTAATCCTGGATGTCAGTATAGTACAACAATTGTGCCATCATACATCAACCAGCCATCTCTCCATGCATCTTTAAACCCCAGCTTCTGATCAATCTACTGCTTCTCCCACTCTTTCTCCTCTGGTGTCAACCTGCGAACGAAGATCTCCTGCAGTGATTCAATAGCATCAAAGCAATGATCTGTGTAGTTTTCAACACAGCCTTCCAAGCATCCTGCTGTCCATGCAATATTTTGAATAGATGCAAAATTACCATACCATCCCATGCGATATAGTGTAACTGCAAGCTGCACATCCACAGGTGCCTGAGAAACATTTGAATGGCTGGTAAAGACTGGATGATGTTGAATGAGGGAAAGAATAGTTTGGAAGACATGTGGAGAGACACAAAGTATGTGAGAAAAGCGACCATGATCAGCAGGATTAGAAGCATATTCCCATGCAAGATGCATCTGTCCTGACTTGGGAACTCGGTGATCTCGGCCATTTAGATAGCAAGTTGTGTGTAGAGCAAGAAGAGTGTTTAAGTCCACATTGAATTGTTGACATGATTATCAAAAGCGGTGACTATGATTATCTATTGTAACAGTTGTGACATACGGACTCTCAAAATTCTGCTTATGTAATGACCCCCAACCGCGACCGCGAAAGTCGCGGCTCAACTTTGAACGTGGCTATTTCAGACGACCATGGCCGCGCTGCCCACCCCGACTGACTTCATTTATCCCCTCAGCGTGCTCCACGCAAAATATCCCCCTCAGTCCATGGAATCGGGCCCCATAAAAGTTGGTGTCCTGGGCGCAACAGGAACTGTAGGCCAGCGCTTCATCACTCTGCTAGATGCACACCCATGGTTCATCCTCCACGCCTTGGGGGCCTCGTCGCGATCTGCGGGAAAATCGTATTCAAAGGCGGCCATGTGGAAGCAGATCAAGCCGATTCCTGTGTCGGTGCGGGATATGGTAGTGAGGGAATGCAAGCCTGAGTTTTTCACTGATTGCGCGGTGGTGTTCTCTGGGCTTGATGCAGACGCAGCTGGTGAAATAGGTCTGTATTATAATTATCATACATCACTAGTCCTATGCATGATGTCTCTTTTCATTATCAGAGGCTGCGTTCCGCGCTGCAGACCTTGTTTTGTTCTCCAATGCAAAGAACTTTCGACGAGACCCCCACGTCCCCCTCATCGTCCCCCTCGTAAACCCTTCCCATCTAGCCTCCATACCCCAACAACAAGCCCTACACTCCCCGCCCCTGAAACGAGGCTTCATCGTCACCAACGCGAACTGCGCCACAACAGGATGTGTCATTCCACTCTATGCCCTCGAAAAAGCGTTCGGTCCAATCGAATCACTCCTCGTCACGACGATGCAGGCGATCTCCGGTGCGGGGTACCCCGGCGTCAGCGCCCTCGATATCACAGATAACGTAGTCCCCTATATCAGTGGCGAAGAGGAAAAAATGGAGTGGGAGATACTCAAGATCCTCGGAGGGCTCGTTGAAGCTGATTCCACGTCCATTCAAACCTCATCTGGAGAAATCCCCATAAAAACATTCGACATGCACGCACGACACCCCCTGCGGGTCTCCGCATCGTGCAATCGCGTACCCGTCATAGACGGACACACCGCCTGCCTCTCCATTCGGTTCTCCCGGCGCCCTCCGCCCTCGCCGCAACAAGTCCGAGAAGCGCTCACGTCCTTCACGTCTGAAGCCCAGACGCTGGGGTGTCCTTCTGCACCACTGCATGCGATCACGGTGCATGAGGAGCCGGATAGGCCGCAGCCGAGACTAGATAGAGACAATCAAAATGGTGCTGGAGTAGAGGTCGGAAGGATCAGACAGTGCAGGGTGTTGGATATAAAAATGGTAGTGTTGGCGAATAATGTGGCGATTGGTGCTGCGACGAGCAGTGTTATGAACGCTGAGATTGCGATTTTGAAAGGTGTTGTGAAGCATGGGCAATCAGAAACTTAGAAATATTGTAGTACCCTGAAAACTATATTTAGACTACACGATGACCACCAACGACGATGAGCTGAAAGCGTCGGTTTTCCAAAGACTCCATCCTCGAATCTACCTAGAACGTTTCCTTGCAGAGAACGTCCGCCCAGACGCCCGCGACCCAGCTGCATTTCGCGACATTGGCGTCAATGTCGGTAAGCTTCTTTCTTTCTGCTCTCAGCGTCGGCTAGAACTCGACGGCACATACAAGGCTCGATCAGCACAGCACAGGGCTCCGCGCTCGTACGTCTCGGCAGTACTACCATTGTATGCGGCGTCAAATCTGAGATCGCAGAGCCTGACCTGGAAAGGCCAAACGAGGGCTTCTTGGGTTCGTTTTTCCGTTTCTTTGGATGTTGTGGGCTCGACACGCAAACTTTACGTTTATGTAGTGCCCAACCTTGACCTCCCAGCGATGTGCTCGCCTAAGTTCAAGCCCGGTCCACCAACGGAAGAAGCGCAGGTCTTGTCAGAGAGGCTGAATGAGATTCTCCTCGCGTACGTTTTGCTGTTTTCTTGTACTCAACGCACACGCACCTGCACATAGCTCAGATGTCCTCTCACTCTCTACCCTCTGCATCCACCCTGCCAAAGCAGCATGGGTCCTATACGTCGATGCCATCTGCATTAACTACGACGGAAATGCCTTCGACGCAGCTCTTGTCGCTATGGTCGCTGCTCTCAAAAACAGTCTGTACCACAACGGCTCTTCCTCTCGTGTTCATCTGACCAAACTCCAGCACAACTACCGAAACCCACTTATGACCCTGAGACGGGCCTGACGACATGCTCGCGTGAGCTCAAAGAGCCCCTACAGATACATTGTTTGCCTGTATCGATGTCCTTTGGGATCTTCGACTCGTTACGTCCTTTCTACTCTCTTTAGCTTTTCCTTATTTTTGGGAACAGGACACACATACTTGCTGACCCGACCGCGTTCGAAGAACCCCTCCTTCATACATCAATCACCATCGTCCTTGACAGTACCTCTGGCGACCTTATTTCCGTCTCACAGGTGGGGTTAGGCTCGGATTCAGGAGAAGAAGAAAAGCAAGACGATATTCTTCTAATGTGTACATCCTCTGCCAAAAAACGCCGTGAACAGCTTGCAGTTGCGAAGATATATGCATAGCATTATAATCAATCCAAAAGTAAGATAGATGTGCCTTATAACTACGAAGCATAATATACCGATGGCGCGATGCTCAGATTACAACACAATTTATATGGCCGCCCTTTGTGTCCGCTCAAGTTGGGCCTCACAAAGCTTAACCTTTGAAGAACTGTAACAGTTGTAATATTTGCGGTTTGCAATGAAATGTAAGATACAGTTAGCACAACTTTACCCGAATGTACAATATAATGGCAGTCCCAACACAAGGAAGAACAAATCTCTCAGTCATTGCTCAAATCGAAAGTGTCAAATCAATTGACCTCAAACAGCAGAAGCAGAACGCGCCCCGGTCTTTCTGGCCTGCAAAAAGCCCTCTATCATCTTCATCATATTCCCCATCTTCTCCTCCGGGAGCCACTCCCCGTTGTTCACGCACAGAATCTTCATGCGTGCATGGTATCGCAAGTCCGGGAGCAGCTTTGGTGTGATGAGGAAGTACTGCGCGCTGTCCTCTTTACACGTCACTTCTACCATCTCATTGTGTACCGTGCGTTCTGCACGTTGATCCATGCCCTGCGAAGCGATCCGTCAGTGTGTAAGTCTCAGAATACGTGTAGTGGATTTATACCTGATTGATTTCGTCGACAAGAGAAAATGGTGCACGGGCTTCTTCAGTCAAGCTGAGGAGATACAGAATTGTGGTCAAAGACCGTTCCTTCAGAGGACCCGTCGTATCAGCTTCTCTGACAGTAATGAGATACATACGCCACCAGACTGTCGGTGAGCGGTCAGCAGCTGCAGCTTTTCACTATCACGGAACTTGACAAGGATGTCGATTGCCCACTTCTCATAGTCTTCATGCTGGCTGATCCGGATCTCGCCAGCACATCCGATGCCTAGAGCAATCAATATATGTATGACTCGGTGATGAGAAGAAAGAAAGCAACGTACGATCGAACGAAGCCGAGAACTTCTCCCCTATGCTAGCAACGAGCCTTTCAAGAGCAGGTTGCCAATTATCCTGCGGAGGTGCTATTAAGTCTTCCAGCCGTCACGAACCAAAGATCCTAAACCTACCCTTGCATTCTGGATATTTCTCTCTACCTTTTCAGCCTTCTTCTGTTTCTCCTCGATCGTCTTCTTCAACTGTGCGATCTAAAACATACAGCCCAATAATCAGCACTACATCAACAAAAACCCACGGCAGACAGCCTTTTACCTCTTTCTTCCGCTTCTCGTATTGCTCCACAACTCCAGGATTAGTGGCAAGATTCAGATCTAAATTCGCCCGCTGTGTCTCCA
The DNA here is from genome assembly GCA_029959215.1 of Tricholoma bakamatsutake. NCBI lineage: Eukaryota > Fungi > Basidiomycota > Agaricomycetes > Agaricales > Tricholomataceae > Tricholoma > Tricholoma bakamatsutake. The sequence goes on from CP114860.1 coordinate 2,627,159, forward strand.
GCTCCTCTCGTAGCTCTTCCAAGGTCCTCAAGTCAATGCCTTCAGTAGGCGGTAGTGGCATCCCACTCTCCTTCGCAGCATTGAGCTCTCTCTCATATTGGAAGCGTACATTCTCAATGGCTTGATACTCCTCGCGAAGCTCAGGCGTGACCTCGTTCAGGACTAACTTGCTGTCATCCAGAGCGCGTTTGGATTCAGCCTTGATAGCATTATAGGCTTGATCGACTAGACGAAAGATAATGCAGTTCAGGATGGAACGTAGAAGCCCTGGGCCAACCAACCTTTATTGAACTCGTCCAGTGTCGAATGGTATTTCTCATCCTTCCTCTCACAAAGGTCCTTCAGTGCGGCTTTATTGGCGCCAACCTGCAGAAACTGGAGGCCGATGCGGGTATTCTCGGTTTGCTCTGTGATTATAGCACGAGCCAATTCCTAGACGGAAGATGAGCAGCGAGAAAAGATCAGTGATCGTTAGAGACCGCACTGTATACTCTTTGGCAATCTGGACGCGCTTCTTACAGATCTTCAGGAGCTCTCGTTTGATATTGACGCGCTCCACGTCAGCGGGGGGTGTGTTCCGTTGAGTCTCGAGGTCAATCTGATTACGCTCTGGAATGCACGATTAGCTTCCATCCTGGCGATAATATTAGATGCCATACTGAGTTTGGATTCCAATCTTGCCTTGCGTTCTGCCGCCTGGCGAATAGCGTTCCTGCGGGTCTTGATGCTCTCCTGAGATGATTTTCAGCAAATAACACATGGCAATGAACGGGAGTAAGCATACATATCGTTTTTGGAATTCCTTGTCTTCCTCGAGGACACTCTTCATCTGCTCCTCAAATTCCTTACGTTCATTATCGCACATTGCAATATCCTGCTTGTTGCTCGCAATGGACGCGTCGATCTTCTGCTTTATCTCAGGATCGACTAGCAACCACGAGCTTGTTGTAAATGTGGCCAAGATAAACTTGAAGGATGCTTACCATTAGCAGTGACAAGATTCCTAGCTGGTCGGATATCCCTCGTCATATTTCCAATTGCCTTCCGGCCATACCTCGAACGACTGACGTTATTCATTGTCATACCGCTGATGAAAGTCGCGCCGCCACCAGATCCATTAGGTTCAAATCGCGCCACTGCTTCCATCGCTTTGTTCACATCGACCCTGGTTTCATCTAAACCGATCGCCTGGCAGTATCAGCGATATCAATGGCTCATCCATTCATATACATATGAAGAACTGACCGTGCGGTGTAAATTTAGCTCCCGTTGAAGGTACCAGTACATTCCTTGAGGGCAATCAACGTAGTCGAGGGCATAGCCTGCAAAGCCCAGCTGAGCCAACTGTTTGACAAAGGACGTTATTGAACAATATGATCAGTGTGAGTAGCAGACGTTACCTCCTCCCGGGTCATAGGTGGAGGTGGCAGCATGCTTTCTTGCCCAATGCGATACCAGGTGGAAACACGTGTCTTCCTTCCTAGAGTTGGGCTATCGTTAATGTAGTGGTTGAATGTATCCATATCCTCTTGACACTGTGCGACAAACGTCTATGAAATAGATTAAATTAACCAGAGAGAAGGACAAGAACCCATTTACCTTCAACTGCGCAGCATTAAAGCACGACTCGACCGCATTCACAAAACGCCGGTCGGGGACAGTCAGAATCATGATAGGAGGTTCAAATACCTCCATCTTGAACTTGTCGCGGTTCCTCCGGAGCCACAGGATCGCGTCGTGAGTATCACGGTCCCAGCGAGCCAACGCTTGGAGTTTGCGGACATGAACGTCATCGAGCTTCTCCAACCTTAGCATTGCCGAACTCAACAAATGATCATTTCATGAACAAAACACATACTCAGCGTTTGCAAAGTTCAACGAGGCAGTGAATTTTGCTCGATTATCAATGTTCGACTTGATTTTGTCGTCTAGAGCACCTTTACGGTATACCACTCCCTGACGCTCAACATTTAATTGCCTCTGTCGGCCACGAATATAAGCACCAGTGTGGATGAACCCTGTGGTACCTACCATCTCAGCTACGAGATCCTCTTCCTTCTCAAGATTGACATCGGGAGGCTTGGCCAACTCTTCTCGGGTCTTAGCAATCTCCTGCTCTAGGGCCTTGATCCTCTTGATCCGTTCCTTTTCTGTCTGCTTGAGGCGATCCAATTTGACAGTCAGCTCCTCAGCTTCACCTTCCTGTATATTATTCGTAAAAAAAATCAACCCTGAAAATTCGGGTAACGAGGCATACGCACGAGCTTCTCAATAGCGTCATTCTTGCCCGTCATCTTTTTGAACTTTGCCTGGGTGGACTTCTTTATCGCGTCACGCGTTTTGTCAAGCTCCTTGTATTCAGCATCCAGTTTTCTAAATACGCAAGCATATCAATACACAGACATTCAATAAACAAAAGGACAGTTGCAGACTTGAGAAGGGCGTGGGCAGGCTCGTTCTTAGCCTTGAGCTTCATGACCTTCTCATGAAGCTTACGCTGCTCGGCTTTAGCATCTACGTATTTGTTACGCAGCTCGCGATAGTTTTGGATTGGAATAAGAACTTCAAGAAGTTCAATCTGCGGAAAAAGGCTCAGTATCCGACGGGTACTGCGTCATAGAAATTAATGACTTCGTGTTCGATTTTCTTGCGCTCCAAATACCGTTGGACATCCCGTTCAATGCCCTCGTTACGTTCCACCATCTGCCGGAGTTGGTCGTTCTCTTCTTTAATGGACTACGAAAAATGAATGCGTGGATCGTGTTGAGGGAAACGATGTACCTGGAGCATTTGCTTCAAGTCCTTTCCAGCGCTGATCAATGTGTCATGCCAGTCGGTCAGATTTTCGTCCCCAGCTGCGCGTTGCGTTTCTCTCAAGAGCTGTTGGGGGCTCATCGCAGCAAACTCCGAGACTTTGTCCTGGGGAAGGAACGAACTTGTATCCATAAATAAGCACACCGGGGGAGTAGCACTTGTATATTACGTACCACATGTTTCCGACCTGAACGTTCAGCTGAAGCATCTTGCTGGTGATTTCCCTCCCAGTTGCGGGATGGCCATTCAAAGTGAAAGTCGAGCCTTTTGCAGTTGCGGTCAGGTTGCGGCGAATAACGAGGTTTTCCTTCTTCTTTGGGCCCTTGAGCTCGATCTCAATGAATCCGGACTCGGTACCGATTTTTACGAAAGAGTTCAGTTCGGACGCTCGACCGAGAATCTGCAAGGCATATCATTAACTAACACGAGAAGACAGTGAAGAACAGAGAGCTGACTGAGGGAGACCAGTTGAGACCGAGGCAGATGGCACAGGCAATGCTGCTTTTGCCGGTACCATTGGGCCCAATGATCATGTTTAGGTATGGACCTAGACCGAATTCTACGTCGTCGTATGTGACAAAATTGTGCAACTTGATCCGTACAATGGAGCCGGGGATGAACCTGTCAGTATATCCGTCAAAGAAAGGGATAGAACAATACGAAAAAGGTATTACCCATCCGTATCACGAGGAAGCGTCTTGACGCGTTCCTTGCACTTCCCTGTGTCAGCTGGACGCGAATCTCCGTCTTCATTAACGCGACTACGCTTCGCACCCTTAGGCGAGCCACCCTGTTCGTCTTCTTCATCCGCCTCCCCCTGCGCGTTTGACTCGTCATCATCGTCATTAACGTTAGGTTCTTCGTCTTCTTCCTCTTCTTCGTCTTCTTCGTCCTCTACATAAGCTCTCTGTTTGCCCTTGTTCTTGTTTCCCTCCTTGATCTTGGTCTGCACTTTGACCGAAGACGAACTGGCTCTCGGCGCGCCATTAAGAATTGAGGACCTCCCTCCACGCGCCATCGTTGTATCGGGGGGGGGAAGAGGTTGGTTGAGCCGTCTAGCAAATATTGGTAACGCGACGCGGTCGTTCCTGTTTGGTTGCATTTGGCGACTTCAGGGCAGGTCATCTAGCAGAACATCTCATCAATTTGAAAAACCCTTTGACTGCTGCTGATGAAAGTCCTGAGAACTTAACAGCCTCGTGTGCAAATTTCAACGCAGGTTCACACTGCTGACCGTTGATGTTATTCTTGACAAGGGTTACTACCAGAGACCTGTTTGAGAAACTTATAAGTAGAGGAATAAGGACGTGTACCTTTAGAATGACTACCGAAAACACTCTCGAGTTCTACTGACCTTGACTTTTCTATACCAATGTCACCGGACAATACGTTCAGTGTAGACCGATACCTAGGACATGGGCAAGCATATGTAAGAGGGCATGGAAACGAGTCTAGCGCTCGAGATGATTATGCGCAACTAAGTCCTCACAAGTACAATTAGGCTGTTCTAGACATGGGCTTCCCCAGGTGACCTATATTCAAGTTTGGCCAAACCTGCGAGGACTTGCCCAATAGTAGCCCTTCCCACGTGGATACTACACCCGCGCATCATTTGATGCGATGTTCTATTTATGGAACGGCTTTTGATGCGAAGCGTCACCTTGTCTCGTTCCCTTTCTCCCCCTTCCTTTATGTTCATCTTATTGTTACAGTATATACAGTATGCTAACTCACCCACATCAGTCCATTATACACAGACTGAGATGAGTGGTATCCCTTTGACGATACCTTAGATTGACATTAACTGTACTATTTATAGCTTACTTGTTGTTCATCATTTCAAGTATTGATCCACAGGAACAGAAACTTTTAAATCTCAGTGTTGATGCCATAATGAGCTGGTCGAGTGTTAAGGAGCGACATCAGAAGGAAGGCCACATATGGCAAGTGAATCTCCTTCAACAAGTGCTAAATATGCATTGCACAAAGGACATTTCCCTCCCAGAGGTTGCAAACAAAATTTGTGACCTCATTGAGTGCACCTGTGGCATGGGCAATATCACATGTGATCCTGCTTTGCTCAATCACCATCCTTCACTCACTTGGGACATGCTTGCTCCATCATTTGCTGTGACATTCATTTGTTGACCACAGACAAACCCTTTTCTTCCAAAGACATTCACCTCTTTCTTGAGAATGAACAAACCCTCTGGGATGCTGGCAACCAGAGGACCCTCCTCCTCCCATTTGTGCTTCCTGCTCAACCCTCCAAAACATTGTCTCCCATTTTTTGCAGCAATTGCAAGCAACCCAGTCATACATTGGACACTGCATCTTAAAGGGTAGAGGCATGGAAGGAAAGACCATAGAGGAATCAAAGGCAGTGCATGCCTTGGCATGGGGGCAGAATAAAGGTGATTCACACACAAAAGTCCTGCTTACACTCAAAGATGCAACTGGATGCACCTTCATTATGATGATTGACCCTGCCACCCTTTCTAGTGCCAAACCTGAGTTAGGCATCACCTCCAACCCCCTTTTCTCACCTTTGATTGAAGACGTGGAATATGAGGGCTGGCTTGCAATTGAGGAGGAGCTAATTACATCTATAGATTGGACAAGCTGAGAAGTGGGCAACTGCTAGTATAGGAGAAAAAAGGATATCAGAGACGAACATGATCGCAGATAAAACTCCTTGCAAAAGACTGTCGAGGAGCATAAACGAGTTCAACGTATCCAACCTCTGCCGTTCTCAAGCGTATTCGATATCTCCTTCTAGAGTTTATGATGGATGGGAAGATGCAGGGCTGCGTGAAAACGCATTCGAGGTAATATCCGTTGGGGCGATGAGCAGACTAATTGGTAAAATTCCCCTTTCCCGACCAACAACGGAAGATACCCACAACATCTGTTAAAGAATCTCAAAATTTCATCAAGGAAACATACTTCCAACACCTATGCCAAAACTTCAAAATCAGGATTTGATGATTTAAATTTTGCTTTCACTGACTGGATTAATTGAGAAGGAGGCCAAGGTCTCCGAATCCACGTAACTTATGGCGACTTTCCCTCTGCCAATTCGATTCGTACTGCACCATCCCCATTCTTGAGCGTGCTTCTCTTCGCTTCGAGGATCTGGATGTGCACAAATTATATATATATAACATCAACAATATCGCACACCTCGGACATGCTCAACAACAGGAGATCGCCAGCAATCTCCGGAATCTGGATGGGCAGAGTTTAATGAGGGCCATGAGGAGATAAGGGCGGGCAACCGTAGTCAACATCATTGACCTATAAAATATGAGGGATAAGTATATCATCAAAGGGTATCAGAGTGATACGTCATACGTCATACGTACGATATCTGCTTTGTGGCAATGCGGAAGGGGTGAAATCTTCGGTAAGCGGATCAATAGACCATCCAGGTCCGCTTTGAGCAGCTAAGTGAGGAGTTCGTGTGATCCCGTACATGACATCGATCTGCCATCGAGTTTGTAGCTGGGATAACAATGCTTACGATCCACTGATTTCAATCCAAGTCCCAGGAGCTTTACCGAGCTGAGAAAGGTAAATATGATGTATGTTAAACACAAGACACAGAGCTTGTCACCTAAATAGAGGTTCCTCGTGGTAATCCTATGCATTGATGTTTAACAGCTTTCCTGATGGCACGGATTAACCCATCCACCGAAAGTCGCAAAAGGCAAGGCAGCATGCACCCTCTAAAAATGAAGGCAAAGCCTGACCTAAATATTGGTCTTGACAAGGTGGCGCAGGATTTTCACGTCCAGAAGATGATATCAAGCACATGGGAAGTTTACAATTCTGAATTGAGACTCTGCGCCCAATACATATCCAAGCGATTAAGCATGAGCAGTAGCCGCCTCCACCATGCGCAACGGAGTGTATGTCTGAGGGTATATGTGGGCCAGACTGAGTGGGTTCGCCAGATCATTCTCGTGATCTCGAGTGATGCCCCAAAATCACTGAATGGAATCACGCTTCTCAGAAAGATCGAGACTGTTATGCGCATCTTCGGACCCAAGTGGTCAGTGCACAGCTCGAGCACGCTTCCATCCTTGGCGTGGTTTTCGTCGCAAGACTCCGATAGGTTACTTCCGAGCTTTCAGAATGATGTTAAATAGAATGATCAAGAACACAACCTCCATATGTCGAACACAATGGTTTGAGTGTCCAAAAAAAATCATATGAAGTAGAGGCTGGAGGCATTACATCCCTTTTTGGTTCCGTAGGGTCGGAAATGAGATCGAATATGGTATTCTTGGTGGTACCTTACAGCTTTTCGTCGAGGGTAGGCCAAAATGAGACCGGGCGCTGGCAAATCTCGGAGTAGTAAGGTTTAAAAATGAGCCAAAGGTAACATAAACGCCGAAGGCTTGAGATCACTAACGCATCGCTTGTACTGCGTATGTATAACAAATGCGTTACACTCGGCGGTCTTTGTAGAACACGGTGGGTCAGAAAACAGCCCCAACAGGGGAAAAGGTATCACGTGCTACTCCGACAGCTTGCAGCCTAGCAAGCCCGGCTTGTAGTATGAGTGAAGATAGTTTTTCACTAATATAAAGAATGAACCTGGTTTGAGACCGAGTGTCGAGGTGAGAGCAAATTTTGGGAAGGGTTGCAGTATCACCAATAAAGGTGGTATCCCGAGGGAGACACGCAAGAACAAACCAATCTGACGATAGGACTCCCGAAATCCTGGATTACCCCAGTCTATCATCTCTTCAAGACCTGTTGCTGCTATACGTTCTGAGAAAGCCTTCTCCTGCAGTAGGTGGTCAAGACTCTTGACATCAACTGCTCCGGAGACAGCAGAAGCGTAGAGACGCTCGTCACAGCCTTTTCCCATCAGTCCCCATTACGAGCACGAGCATTGGCAAGGATATCTTCATTGATAGCAAAGGCCGAAACGATGATACCCTTTCATGAATATGGTTCATGACAGATGGCATGTGTCACACACCATCTCTTCCTCCAGACTTTGGTGGGATATACATCAATGATAAGAGGGTTTCGTGGTAGCTGTCGTTCAAGTAGAGGACATGATGTGTGTGAAGCTCTCCAAGTGCATGTAAAAGGAGTATATAGCCATAAAATAGACCTGGCTTTCCACCGCCATTGAGTACAACAAGTAGCGTATGCATTCCATCCATGGCTTTTCAGAGACCGTAGTCATGAATATCATGTGGTTAGACGTGGACGGACAAGCTGCCGAGCAAGATCATGCCCTCAGGGTTACTTGGGCCAGGGCTCGAGGGGATCTGACATGCGGATGAGACACGAGTAAACAACGGTCCGATTAGTCACATGGCATGTGGAGTTTGAAATCCCCATCAATTGACAATTGAGGTTCGCGTCTTGAACGCCTAGCAAAATGTCAACATCAGCCGAGGCTGCAGCCCAGCTCATCTATCCCCCCAACGTTCAAGCCAACTCCTCTTTAACAAACGTCAAATTTCTCTCCTTCTGCTTCGCTGGTGCTGCTGCTGGCATTCTAGGGCTGGAGAACTGGCTTGGGTTTGCACTATTCCTCGCATCGACGCTTTTCACGTCTGTCTGCATACATTACATCAACTGTGAAGGAAATCCTGCGAAATATGTTCAGGGAGGCGTCTGGGAGCTGGTGAATCCAGGCCAGGATAACATGTTCACATTTGTGCTGGTATGGACATTGTTCTATGGTGAGTAGGATGCAGGACCGCGATTGTGAAGCTCTGAACATGTGGTGGTCTTTACCGTAGGTGTTGTGCATGGTGGGAAGAGTTGTTGAAGAACATGAGGCCTTTTGTGACTTATCTCTTGTCTGGGTTTCAGTGTACGATTGATTTCGCGTCAACTTTAAATCGACGGTGCCTACATTGCTCCGGTGTGCGTCTAACCACCTGTTATCATGACACACCTGATGTTGTAGCTTATGGTAGGTCGAGATCTCTTCCGAATCTAGCATGTGGCAAGGAATTCTATCATCAGTAGTAAGTACATCCTAGCTCCGAGTCGGCGCCTACTGTTGCTATTAACCTTCTGGCCACAGCCGTAATGGAACAACCCCGATATATATGAAGGACACATGTAGATCATCCCGGGCCCCGCTCTAGCCGATGCAGAAGATGCATGCGTACTCGAGTCGAAAATTCTTCCGTTTGCAATACCATACTCTATTCTCTCATACTACGTGTCACAAATCCGAAGTCATGGGTAATCGGCTACCCCGGGATCATCGCGAGAAGAGCTTGTTTGTGATCTTTCCAATCCTTCTGAGTTCGCCCTTGCTCAAGTCCTTGGTTGCGCTGCTCCGTCATCGGAGTCCTTGCCAGCCCTTCATTTTCCAAGAAAATTTTGATTTTGCTTCCCATTTCATCCGCTCTCTAATATGAGTTTTTTTTTTTGCGAAGCAACGGACGGAGGCAGGGCACGAACATCAGGGACATTTTGATTTGATTTGATAAGATTAAAAGTTCCGCCACGTGGCAACTCACGCGACACCCACACTCGTCGACCCCACCCCACGTGGCAACACAAACCAATTGCATTCCGTTCCGGGTATCCCAGAAAAGTCAAAGTGATAATTTTGAATTCTTTTGCCTAGGCCTCCTAAGTCTCTTACTTCTATCACTTGCGAAGGACAAGAAATTATGTCTGGCCCGTACGTCCTGCTCGAGGTCAACGACGCAATGAGGGGACCCAACCCCTTCGCAGCCAAGTTTGAGGATACCGAAGGTCGTGCAGCGTTTACAATGTGAGTCCTCTTCCCGCCTGATAATATTTTTCATGCAGCTCACAATATTGATTGCGGTCGTTGTCATGTAGGTCAGAGGTGCATTTCGTCTTGCTGTAATTTTTGTTTCCGGCCACATCATAAACGCACATAAACCGCACAGGTTTCTGGAGACAACAAGGTCTTCAGGCTCACGCGAGAGGCGGCGTGGTCCCAACAGCATCCCGACATCATGGGCCCTGATAAATCTTACATCTACCTGGGTCCAAATAACGTACCTGGGCACGTCGCATACGGAAACAATGGCACAGAGATACGGATGCACTACCTCTTGCAGCAGAAACGGGAAGGCAGCACGTATGTATCGCCGTTCAAAACAATGATGACCGTCGTCGATGATAACGCGGTCGGTTTTGTGCAATTTGCAGGTCTCGATATTTCGTGACACAAAGCGGGAAGAGCTATAAATGGAGGATCACATCACAGCGAATGGAGGTCAATCAGTCTCGTCTGTGAAAAGTTGTCAACTGACCGACTATGGCTTCTATCAGTGCATGGATGGTCGTACGACCTTGGCTGTGTGGGAACTCAATAACCACCCCAGAGACGGGTTTTATGCTCGCCTAACTATCAAGGCCTCTGGACTCGCATTGGTCACCGAAATCTTAACAACTCTAATACTAAACAGGATATCCCTGTGGTTGGCATGGGACATCTGAGCAAACTTTCCACTCTACTTGAGTGCTCTATTCTATTCTACTGACCAGCATTCCATCCATAACAGTTTGATTTATTATACTGCATCACTGTATGCACATATTTTTTCTCTATTCCCCATTATCAACCTGGTCTACCCACACGTCCCCTGTTCTTCCCAGCCACGTGTAATAACGCATCTCTCTCGACCTAAGTCCTCGCCATGTAGAATTTACCTTGTGTTCACACCTTTTGATCATTTAACCCACATACAGTTTACCCTTTAAACTTAATCAGCTCCAAGAGAACACGATGACGGCATCCATACTGCCTAACGGCACATAGGCGTTCAATCCTCTTCCTTCCGCAATTCCTCCTGCAGCTCAGTCAGCCTGGCCCATTCCGGCTCGTCTTCAAAGTCCTTTGTACGACCGATGAACGTCCGCACGATGCTACGTGCTTGCAATCTCCATTTATACCCGTCGACCCGGGGTCCGAAATTCCTCAGCACGTCTACAATATCACCAACCTCATTTACACCCTCCCGCCATCTCTCCACGTCACTCTCGCCCTTCTCTAACGTGCCTGCCGCGCTGCATCGGTAACCATCCAGGTACGCCTTCAAGACTTCTTCCCATCTTGCCTGCCAAGTCAGTAGCCGTGCATACGCGCGGAATATCCGAGGTGAAGATACACGCGGCAGGATAGTTCGCTCAAAGAGGCTCTGCACGGTTCTGAGCAAGCCAAGCCCTTCGTTCGGGTTCAGAGCTGGGTTGGTGGGATTGTCTCCGTTTGCCGGGCGCTCAGAATTGGTCGATGCTCGCGTGATTGCATCAACAAGACGTTCGAGGACATCTTCGTCTACCGATTGAGCGCCGACCTTCTCGCTGGTCTCTTCGACCACACGGCCGAGGGCACGGGATGCCTCAAACAGCTCCCCAACATTCATAGAGACAATCATGTAGTTGTTCCACATGCGCCAGTTATCGTGGCTGAATCTCAAACCATGCTTTAGCGCTCGGAAGGCAAGAAGTTTGTTTGAAAAGGGAATGGATTTGGCAATGTCATCAGCCGATGACGGATCGTCGGTCTTTCCGTCGATCTAGAGTTCCCGGTTTAAAATTAGCTCGGCAACCACGTGGAGAGCACGCGCTTACATCACTATAAGAGCTTTCGTCCACCTTCCTGCCTACAGTCCCCATTCGGAGGTACATACTGGCGAGGTTGTTCCAGCTCTCACCGTCTTCTTCATCAATAGCAACACATCGGCTGAAGGCGTTCTTAGCCTCCTCCCACAATTCCTCCCGCATGCACGCACAGCCGAGAATAAACCAGGATCGTGATAATAGAGGATTGATGGTGACCGCACGTTTAAGGCAAGCAATCGATTCAGAAAATTGACCTCGTGCAAAATAATATCCGCCGAGAGACCGCATTGCTCGCCCCGATGTCTCCTTTGATATCGCCCAAGCTTGCTCGTAATAATCAACTGCGTGCTCCGGCTCCAGATCCCCAAGAATACACCATAGTTTCGCTTCGCGGGCATCATCGTGAACTTTTCTGCGGTCGGCGAACGTCACCTTGCCTCGGGACAAGATTTCATCGGCTTCTGCCTTCCGGCCTTCCAATAAGTCCCTTACGATCGCTATGGCCTTGTCACGCCTTTCCAATGTACTCCAACATTTGGCGACCTCTTCCCACATCTCCAGCCGTTCGAAAATTTCAAGTGCTGACCGTACGACCCCAAGACTCAGGAATCGCATTGCCAATTCCCGCTCCATCTCCCATTTGCTTGGTAGTGGAATAGAGTGGAAATACAAAAGCCGTTCTGGCACGGTAGAATCCGCGGTGGGCATCTGGTCTATCAAGGCTTGGAGCTGTAATGTAGACCGCTCTGCTGTACGCGTACGAGATGCTTCGAGTCTGGAGCGAAGTAATAACGCCATTGTGTGAATAGACCAGTTCCTAGGGTGGGAGATAACCCGGCCTACGTAGGGCGCCATTTGCTCGCTAGTGAGCCCGTGAGATGGTGAGGTGTTTTTCACATTAAGACAGAGGGACAATAGAATACATTGGTCAAGGGGATGAAGGGGTGGTTGAGACGAAGGGTCTATGTGGCTTAGCCGATCGCCAGTTTGTGACGGGTCAGAAGACGTGAATTCCGTTTGTTCCAGCAATGTATCGTCGTTGAGCGCTATTGCGTCTGGGACATTATGGCGATTCCTGGATTCATCCATGTCATTTACTGTATCACTTGTACTTTGCGACACGGGCTCATCATCTATAAGATGGCTCTCCGCCAGCAAAACAAGCTGACTAAGGTCGGTTTGTTGGAATTTCGTCCTTTTTCCCAGTGCGCCGGTAAGGATATATTCTAACCCTGTAGTTTTCGCGGCCAGGACAAATAGTTCAGCCGCCGATTTGTCCTGGGAGAACTGATGTTCCAACAACCCTTGTTCCCCTATCAGTCGTCCGAGCAAATCAGGTTCGGATGAGAAAATTGTCCTGAGAGGTTCAATGGAAGCATGGAGCGTGGGGAGCGGAACTGATTCATCTAAAACTTGCTGATGGACCAGACTTGTACGCAATTTCCACCACGAAATCGTTTGGCAATAATTATATGGGAGAGCCAGCAGAATTTGAGCGAGTCTCAAGAAAGTCGCTACCTTTGTCAGGTGATAGGCAGGTTCGCCGCCATATGCCAGCTCTGAGATGGCCTTTTCGTTGAGTGCATCCTCGTTCAGGGATTCGGCTTCCGAAGAAATCACCTCAGAGGGTCGTACATCAAGATCGGGTCCAGTCCAGTTTACTTGTACAAATGCGTGTAGGCAAGCAACGGAAAAGGTTAATCGCATGAGCTCCTCTTCCCCTGACTCTCCAGGGCAGATATTGAGCGCTCGATCGAGTGGTTGATCAAGGGTGGCCGATTTGATGTGGAACATGCTTAGTGCGGACGGCGAAGTAAGAACATCACGAAATCTACCGTTGATAACGGCTTCAGCAAGAAAAGAGGATGGCCGCTGACGATTGTTTGGCTGTATAGCCCATTTGCCACGTAATAGCGCCTTTTCGATCTGCAAGATGTCCAAACTCATGCTGGTGGATGAACTTGAATATTCATACACGTGACCATGACTTACATATCCCTGCACCGAAAAAGGAAAGTCGTTTCGTTCACCTCGGCCTAACCTCGGCGTGGGATACTACAGACTAAGGCAGCGTAAGCGGAAGAAACTCACTTGGACAGAGAAAAACACTGAGCGTAATATCACACCGCTCATTGGCCTGTTGTATGGTAAGTATAAGTTTAGAACCGATGGTAATACGCTGTGAAACTAATACTCATAAACAGCATTTTGTACTTCCTTATGTCGAGTCATCGCCTCAGCACGGTTTATGACTATTCCAGTCTTCGTATACATCCAGATGGCTCTCGAGTAAATCAGAGTTCGTATAACCTCAGGCCTTGGTTAGCAAAAGTAGCTGTGGAAGATTCGAGGGGAAACTGGATTGCGCGTGATGCTGGGGGCTCAGGTATCGTTAAGAGGCACAGAAATGTACGAGATGAGACCTCCGAGGGAGAGCATTTCGATTTTGGGGATGCGGGGTCTGAGAATTCGGGAAGCGAGAGCCGTAGAAAGAACAACGACAAGGGTACAGCGAAAGAAGCAACAGTTGTTGACCGAAGGAAACGCAATGGGCGGTCTATGGAGAAACGACGAAGGTTCACTCATGATTTCGAATTTCTTGCAGAGCAACCCCAATTAATTCGCTTGCCTCTGCCTTCTTCTGTCAGTACGTTTTTTATTTGTTGGTTTTCAGTTCTCAGTTCGTGTGTTATGTACCAGGATCTGCTCAAGTGTATACACTATTTTGCAAGCACGTATTATCATGAACGAGGCCAACTATTCGATGCGTCGAGGGCTTTTCGCCGGCAGAGAAAGCAGAATAAATTGATGAGGCTACAGGAACAGGAGGCTCATTCCATGTCAACTACTCCTTTACGTGGAGCTCTAGACGATGACGGTGATGAAGTGGAAGAAGCAGCGTCAAAGAAACCACGACCGGGGGGACGAGTGAAAGGTGGTAAGATCATCCACAGAAAGGATATGTATAAGGTAATGGATGGCTCGTCGTTGATGGTTCTCGGTTCGTGTTCGATTGTTCTGTGGTCATCACGAGAAAGCTAATAATTAGTTGGTATAAATGGAAGGCATGTTGCTGCAAGAATACGTCGCTGACCTGCTCGAGGTCCGAATCCCGGAAGGATGGGAAGAGAGTGTCAGGAAAGCATATAGACAGGGTGCGGGCGAGCATACCGCCGACGAAGATAGTGCAGACAATATAAATATTGCCGAGGGTAAGCAGGAGGATGTCGAACGTAAATACTCAGATACGCGGTCGATGTAACGAAAGTGGCATTAGGCAGTAATTACATAGGTAATGTTGATGTGATTGAGAATACTATGGTGACTGCTTCGTCCTCCAGTTCTTTTTCAAACTCATAGTAGTCGTAACTTTTGTCGGGTTCCAATGCGGTGGTAGCGTCCCGTCATCCCAACTTCTCAGTATGTTACCGCCAAGCACGCCCATGTGATGTGAAGGAAAAATCTTCAGCCGTTCCAGCCGTCGATCTCGCAGTTTGTTTTTGGGTAACATGCCAGACACAGCATGTCGAATAATCTGTAGAGCCGTCAACATAATGATCACAAATCAGCAGGGGCGGGACTCGCCTCGTCGGGTTTCCGCGACTTCATATCCTTGTATGGCGTCTCCTTCAACCCTCCTGGGTACATGGTGTGCTTCCTGTACAGCAGCTGTTCATCCTTCCTCCCTGTGACCTTCACTTTCCTAGAATTTGTGACAATCACATAGTCTCCACAGTCCACTAATGCCCCTGTTAAGAATGCCCCAAGGCTAGCAGCGAACAAAAAAAAACATACCACTAGGATCGTAAATGGGTTTATGCTTTCCCATTAAAACGAGCGCGATCCGCTCCGCAAGTTTTCCGAGGATACGGTCTGTTGCATCGACATGGTGCCAGATCCGGGCATATGCAAGAGCTGTCTGAAAGCAAGGTGGTTCAACGAAGATGAAACAAGCAACGGATCCAACGTACATTGCCAATAGCCTGGGACATGGTGCTGTTTATTGTCTGAAGCCCTTCGAAATGAATGCAAGTAATAGTTGCTGAAAAGTTCCCACGGCAACAAACCGCAACACCTCGACTTTCTACAGCACTACTTTCCAAGCCAGAGAACAGGGCGAGTCCATTAAGTTCGACCGATGCCCTGGAACTATAAGATTTAACTTCGAACTCGAACTCCTCTTCAAGTTACTACTCCAATCTACACAACCAAGTTTTCATTATAGTCTATATGTTTTCTGTCATTTCTTCAACCTATCGCAGTCCAGATCTTTGATCTTACTCCTTTCAAATATCACTGTGCCATTCTAGCTCTGATGTACGTTTTTCGACTGAAAAGAGTCCAGAGAAGTTGCGACCGGTTTGCGATGAGAAACTTTCCCACGTCCCTCCGCGCGACAAAAAGCCCTGCGGGTGAAGGTTAGCCGATAGCACTAGCTTACGTCAACAGACCATCATAGTATTGCTGTGGCTCCTACTACAAGAACGAGCATCACTATGCAATCATACAAGTATGGTATACTTCAAATAGATCTCACCAACCTGTCTCATCTCAGCTCCAGCGGGGGCACCCACTCCGGCACCTTCCCCCATTCAAACTTCTCTCCCTTAAACGTCTCCAACACCGACGGGGGAAGCACAGCACTCATATAATTGGGCGGCAGCTGTTCATCATACGGCGTCGCACCAGGTTGGTAACTTGATTTGGCGTTCGCGAAATCCGGCGGCCCTGCTACCGATTTCCCTTTATCGTTATTACTGTTGGCGGCAGGGAATGATGATAATGATGTTGATGGCGAAGACATGGGGAACGCCGATAAAGGCTGAGCGGAGAATGCTGACGCAATCTTGGGAACTTCGAGGGATGACGATCCGCCAAATGCAGAAGCAGAAGCAGGTTGGGTTGCGAAGGTGGAGGATACAGTATTGGGTGGATTGGAGAAGACGTTGGAGGTAGGGTTATTTTGCGTGTTAAATGCGGATACGCGTTGAGTTTGGGTCTGGGTGCCGAACGCAGATCCGCCGAATGCGGATACGGGTTGTTGGGGGGCGAGAGCACCGAAGGCGGAGGGTGCCCCGAAAGCAGACGTTGTTGCCGGTGCACCAAATACTGATGTTTGGGTGGGTGCTGCTGCGGGGGTAGCGCTAAATGCCGACTGACCAAAAATAGAGCCGCCAGGGTTCGCCTGAGACGCAGAGGTGCTAGTGGCTCCAGCCCCGAACGCAGAAGGTTGCCCTGAAAATGCTGAGAACCCACCTCCTCCAAATGCGTTCGTTGTCCCTGAACCTGTCAAGCCCCCAAAGGCTCCTGTCGCCGGTTTGATCAGGGAAGACTGCGGTTGCGAAGATTGACCAAACACAGAGGATTGTCGGGGCTGTGCGAAAGCAGACACTGGTTGTGTTGGCTGACCAAACGCTGTGGCAGGTTGAGTAGCCTGCTGCTGCCCAAATGCTGAAGGTGTGGTGGTGGATTGACCAAATGCGGGCTGAGCAGGTTGTGGCTGTCCAAATGCAGATTGTCCGAAAGCGGGTTGGCCAAAGGCAGATGTAGTAGTTGTGTTGCCAAATGCTGATGGGGCGGTGGGTGTACCGAGGGTCGATGCTGATGTTCCACTGCCGAAAGAATTGCTTGTATTCGCCGTATTGGTGTTCATAGACTGTGCATCGAAAAGAGCAGAGAGGCTACTTTGCTTTCCTGCTTGCTCGAAAGCTTCCTTGATGTTGGCACGGGCGTTCTGTGATAGTTATGTTCAAGTCATCTTGGAGAAGTCTAGTAATCACGGAGTCGTACGCTGTATATTTGGTCAGCGGCAGAGATCTTGTTGCTTTCGTAGGTGATCTGTATAACTTTACTTGAGTCTCTCTAGCCATGGCAGAAGTACATATTATTCACATATTCGTTGATATTCCCCGCTTGGTTGGCTGCAGCTGCGCGGACTCGCAGCTCCTCTGGTGATTCATCCAAATTCTTCAACAACGTTGGTTCGTGTTTTGCAGCACCGTATGATGACAGTGGCCATATAGGCTTATCGGATTGCGGTGTAAGGTCACTCGTCATTGTGTCGGTGCTATCGAAGCTCTCTCAACCAAAACTAGGAGAAGAAAATGGGCCTTGACTAACGTAAATGGTAATGTAATATTCGGGTTGTTCGAGTTGGTCCATGATTGACCTGGATTGCCTGAATTTCTGTGCTTCCAAGTGGTTTCAATGAGAAGACTCACTTCCGAACTCGAGTCGTTTGGGAGGATGCTCATTCCTGCACTGGTCGCCAAACTTGCACTGACCACGCAAGAAGAACTTGCAGACAACCTATGCAAAATGAGAGGAGTATTACGGTTTGGAACAAAGAGCATACCATCGCCTATCCTGTGTCGCGAGCTGAGCTGTTGAAATCACGTGTAACTTTGAATCCGAGTCGTCCAACTTTTTTGGACACGCGTACATTACATAGAGGTCTCACAGCATGAAGAGCGAAACCGAAAATGCGCCCCAGCCAACATCAGTGCCGGCCTATACGACAACACAATGGGCGACTACATCTCGTATGCTGATTCTGCGAGATGTGTACTGAAGGTGTTGACACGTTTTTCGTTTTCAGAAATCCCAATAGATCCAGTGCTCCAGCAACAACAGCCCACGTAAACACATTGTCATATCCGAGACCCCAGGTCTTTGTTGAAACATTACCAATGTAGGACGACGACATACCAACATTATCAAGCCTACGCGTCCCATTACCCTCAGGCCACCTACGGACACTACCAATCGTATTCTACGCCTATGTCTACTCAGGTCTCTCAGCCTGCTGCACAACGCCCAGCGACGGCAAGTGCTGCTCAAACAAACAGCGGAATGGATACATCAGACATTGCTACTCTGAATGATGCGCTAGGCAGCGCGGGTGTTGATCTTCGAGTGTGTTTTTTTTATACAGCATACATCATATTTACCAGACTCAGAACATAAATCACAGGCCGAGGAAGAAACCCTGCAAAGATCACACGAACAGCACCAAACTTACCGGTCCTACGAAGACCGCAGCCGAAAACAACCTCCCATGCCGTCCTTCAACACTCAGTTTCTGGGCGCCACAATGCGTACCGCAGCAACCCAACACAAAGTCACCAATATTCCCGAGGACTCCATCAACTACCTCGCGCTGGCCCTAAGAACTAGGCTGCAAGAGCTAGTCACAGCTATGATCGCCGCCGCACATCACCGCACGGACACGCAGTTTGACCGGCCTGCATCGCTGTACGAAGATGGTTCGCCGATGTGGAGTATCGTTGTACGCAGCGACGTTGCGAAGCAGCTGGGGGCGCTGGAAAAAGTCGAACGGGAAGAGGAGATGCGGGTACGCAGAGAACGCAAGGAGCGCATGGACATGGCTGCGGCACATGCTGCGGCGCTCGCTGCGCAAGCAAATGGTGCAGCAAACTCCATGGCCGGGGACGGATACGATGATGCTGAGGGCAGTGCGAAGAAAAAGAGGAAGAAGGAAGGTCCAGGCGTGACAGCAAGGAATATGTCCGAAGATGTGAGGAAAAAAATGTCCAACGCCGTAGCAACGCAGGCCGCTGGCTTAGGGGGAAAGTATGCGTGGATGAACGCGTCGAATGCCCCGCCTTCGAAGCCGAAGCCTGTTACTCCGGTGGCGACGAGTTCGACGCCAGTTGCTGGCACGGCAATGACTCCGGCGACAACGACGACGCCTGCGCTAGGGGTGGGTGGTAGCTCCTGGGCTCGGCCGTATGTACCTACGAAAAAGACATCAGCGACTACGGCACAAGCAAATGCGGAGGAAGAAGACACGCGGACACCAATCACTATGAGAGATGCGATGTTTGTGATTGAGAAGGAGAGAGGGCATGGTGGGGGAAGAGGGTCTGCCCGGGGCTGGGTATGAATGTGTAATGTATTCACCCGCTGTTGTCCTCAGTTAAATGATTAGCTGTGAAGTGAAGCGTTTAGGCAAGATGTCTTTATGAAAACGCGTTATGTTCACCACCACATTTGGACAAGTGGCCAAATGTCCGTGAAATGGCCCTGAACACCATTAGATGAGCTGGCATAAGAGGCAAATGGCACTAGAATATATCTTTTCTCTACTGAACAACTATGGAGGAAGCAAAAAGTATCGCCAACAGTCTCTAGCTCGTGCTCGAGGAGCAGCTCATTACAACTTTCTGCACCCTTATGACAGCGTAGACAGATGAGCCAGTTCTTGTGCAAATTTCACTGTGAACCAACTGTTCCAGACCCTGCAAAGAAACTTGGTACTATTCAGGGCATCATCACCGCAGTGAAGCTCACAACAATCTGCAAGTGGGAACACCTAATGGATGAAAGCATACTGACTGCTAAAGATGCTCAACTCCAGGTAAAGAAATTTAGTTCAATGCTAGTTATCAGTAGAGGACGCGTCCACAAAAAAAAAAGAAAAGCAAAAACCTGCTGCATTGACCGGGAGTCGAACCCGGGGCTAGGCCATTCTATGATGGGAAGACCCAATGTTAACCGCTACACTATCAATGCATTAAAAGAGAAAGCGTAACTGTACCTCAGATTGATCTGACCCTGTACCACAATATCCTCATTGATAGAAATCAAGTGAATATGACAAGTCCAATGGATTGAAACAATAACTATGTTACAGAAATACTAGATACCATCTTGTTCAAGCATTCGGCGTTAACCTTCTTCGTTAAACCAGATCAAAACATTCAAGTTTCAAGCGATAGTGATTTTCTTGGGGGCCAAATCGGGAGCGGACTTGGGGAACGTCACGGATAAAACTCCGTTCTCCATTAACGCCTTGATCTCGTCCTCCTACGATCGTCGTCAGCGCTAGTATACTTGTATACGAGCAGGTAGAAACTTACCTTGACACCCTGGGGTAGTTGCAGGGTGCGAGCGAACTTCCCATACTTCCTCTCTCGCACAGCATACCCGCTCTCCTCGTGTTCCGAAGACATCTTTGTCTCCCCGGAAACCGTGAGGCGGCCGTTATGAACATCGATGGAAACATTCTCCTTCTGCATCCCGGGCAACTCGAACGTTGCAGTCACAGAATTATTAGCCGAGTTCTCGTGGAGGTCCATCCTAAAATGCAGATTGTTAACATATGTGTCAGCGAATTAAGTGAGGCGGAACATTACCTTGGCTTGATGGCTCGGACAGCACCTCCCGACTCGCCAGACTCGATACGGCGGCGCTGGCCGGAAGAGTCCCAGCGCCCACCGAAGGTCTCGTCAATGAAGCGGTCGAGGTCATAGAAAGGCTCGTAGAACCAAACAGACGACATGTTGAGTAGTGAGTAGTGAGCACCGATGCTTGAGTTTTGGAGATTCTGAGGGTTGAGACAGCCCGAGACCACTGTTTTTATACTCCATTGCACAGACTATTCTCGAACAAACTATGCGTTCATGTTTGCAAATGCAAGGAAACAAGTGACGCCAGTCGTCGTACGAAAGTTCTAGAACGCCCTTAATTTAGGAACAAGGGTCTTGGAAAGTGTGAGGTTAAGTATACTGGCGAAGCGTAGAACGTTCGACAAGCATCCAACGATGCTCTAGACAGCAGAGATGGGCCAGCAGGGATGGGCCAGCAGGGATAGGCCATAGAGGAGCGCTACATTGTGTAGTGTTAGCGTCATCGGCTGTGTCGTGCAGAAGGTATGACTCGGGCCTCGCTTTCATCAAGCCTATCTACAACTACGACGACGACTAGTACTCGCACCATTGCCTTCCGCTCTGTGCTCAAAGGTGATGCTCAAGCCATGCTTCACTAACAACGTTCACAGGCCTGGTCATCGCATTGGTGGAGCTTATTCCCGTCGGACAAGGATTCGTTGACGTGTGGATAGTTCTCGAAAGCGCAAGTCAGTCTGCTGCGGGCATCTGTGCCCAATATTGGCAATTAGATTGGCAACATGCCATTTTTGATGTATGTAGCACGCTCAACGATTCCCCATCCAATTCAAGCCCCTCATCCGCCTTCTCCGCGCCATGACGGCTGTCGCCTTCCTCGACACCGACCCTCTGTCCACTGCTGATCACTCTCATGAGGGCCAAGGTCTTTCCGAGGAAAGTGCGATCATGTCTTTTACTATAGGTCATCCAATCAGCGCCTGCATCGGTGTCCACGCACTGTATGAGTGACAGCAGGAGCGATACAGGACAAATGGCAGCGTTGGGTTGGCCTACGCCAACGTAAGACCAATCAGGTTGCCAGGTGGAAGTATCCTTCCTCCGATGTCTACAGGGCGGATTCTGAGTGGTGATACGTAGTCGTGTCGTGGCAGCACGAGCACTCAGGGTGGAAAGTCATTTTGGAGGTTCTAACTGACTACGTGAATCAGAGATGTTTGTACTCCGGGTCTGGGGGTGTGTACGAGGACGTGACATTTGGACGAAGAGACGCTTCACAGGTGAAGGCCATAAGGCTAGAAGACATCGGCCTGGAGTTGAACAGTGAAGGGGATGCAACGATCATCTTGACCTTGTGCGCAGCTTGATACAAGATAACCCGTTTCAAGCTGAACAACTCATGGAAACGGGGGATCCCGTTGTGGCGCACACCATGACGGAGGCACAGTTTCCCGACTTGGGTGCAATTGACAACAATGACTCTAGAGGATGCCCTTTCCCTTGCGAAATGCTCGCCCAAGGACGCAGCTCCAGACGGATTCAATAACTTCTGCTATGAGCGTGCTTCCGGCGCTCCTTGCACTCCTGAATTACTTCAGTAGAGTCTGGCTATACATTCGGTCCAGTTCGGTCCAGACAGGACTGCGGGGTTTGCGTCAGTTGCACTTGCAACTGAACGAGCAACAGGGCACTACACGATGACGTTAGCGTTACTGCATCTTGTGCGGAAGCTCCTTCAAGAGGCAACTTCGTCTATCCCTCCCGAATAATGCACGTCTCCAGCAGCTGGAAGAGGAGGTCATGCTTTGCGCCGTGCGTTTCGTACATACAGAAATCTGGGTGGAGCATCTAGGGTGGAAATGTACATAACTTGGCGATCGATTCGAAATCGGGAAATGCGTTACTACGTTGTACGTGGACGTTCTGGAAAATGCCCCCGCTTGCGGTTGAAGAGAGACTTTTTGCGAGTCTAAGCCAATCCGTCGTAGATGCCCTACTCTTCAAAGCGACGAGCTCCACAACAATCAATCCTCTCGTGTCGTCCATTAGTACCGGGAGCCAGACCCTTCGAATGCTGTACACTTCGCTTGAGCATCGGTCCTGTGCTTCCTTGATGTCGTGTGGCAGCATGTATTGGAACACAAGGCTACTCTCGACCCGATCCGGATTGCGGAAGAGTTTTGGCAACAACTGACTCCGAGGAGCTCGGTCCGATGCCTGATTATGAGATATCGTTATATACCACTATCGAAGGGGTTCGCCATTCCAACCTCTACAAAGCTGTCGCTACGCATTGTTATCTCACCGTTGTCAAGTTCTATCTCACCGTTGTCCATGTCCTATCTCACCGTTGTCAAGTCCCACATTATTGGGCTTGACATTGGGATGCCAGTGCGATTGCACGGGCAGGAACCGTTGGCCAAGAAACCTTTTCCTTCAGGTCGCTAGAGCAACTGACGGAGCTTGCGTGCGAGGCTGCGCCAAGCTCGTACGACCCTCAACTGTATGATGACCTCCTGGAGTGACTGAGTGCCGAATGCAAAGGTCTCACCTTGGAACAATTGACATTGCAGCAACCTCTGGATCAGCATGAATTTGGTGACAATTTTGTGTTCTCACCCTTGTTATTCAGAAGTAGATTACTCGCCTAGAATTTGAGGGAAAATGCCATGCTTGACGATCGACAAGCAATTCCCGACTCTATGGCGGCGGAAAAGAGATATGATGGCTACGATACGTGGCGCAAGGTTGCAGCTGCTTCTTACCATGGTGAAAATGGTATGGTTCTCCTACAGTGACAAGTCCAAATTTCAGTCATTCTTAGAGTTGGTTCGCAACGCACACGGTATCATCATGAACGATGCTCAGCCACCTGCACATTATTTCCTAGGAATGCCCTCCATTCCGTTCCACCGTACGTTATTGCAGATCATGTACTTCTCGAGGCATTGTCGGAACCAGGTGAACCAAGGCTAAAGGGATTAATGTTGATCAGCGTCTAACCATCACCTCTATGGTGGATGCCACTCGATGCGCTTAGCGTCATGTTCTGATTTGGCTTGGACTCTCTGATCTGCCCCTTTTCCTCTACCGGAAGCAACCTTTATATACACTTCACATCTATGTGTCCTTCAC
Organism: Tricholoma bakamatsutake; assembly: GCA_029959215.1. NCBI lineage: Eukaryota > Fungi > Basidiomycota > Agaricomycetes > Agaricales > Tricholomataceae > Tricholoma > Tricholoma bakamatsutake. The sequence continues at coordinate 2,650,846 of CP114860.1, forward strand.
ATGGCCCTGGTCAGCAATCCAGCAGCTGCGGAACAGTGGCCTACTGGCAGCATACAGCAACAATGCTATCAGCGCAGGGATAATAGACGTCGTTTTTCCAGAGCTACCAGGGCAGCACAATCCTGCTCATCGCGCTTACTGCTCCATGTTAGCCATCGTCGCTACGGCTCTCGGTCATCATAACCACTACTTCGATGCCGAAGCCTGTGGTTTTGTTCAATTCTATGCTGGTCAGATATCGCATGCGCTGTTATGGACGATCGGACATCCGATTACCTTCCCGGGCCTCGAAGAAATGGAGCAAGCGGTGAACTCATTCTATTCCATCACAGAGGCACGCACGCCGATACCGCCGCAAGTTTCGCACAGGAGTCAAGTAAGAGGAGAAAAGGGGGTCATGTCAAGCAGATCTAGGGGATAATAATATTTGAGGACAAGCTATAAGCCAAGTTAAGGAACTCAAAGAATAGGGTTATATAATAAATATATATGAAGGTGTCTATCCAGGTCATAGGTATGTACATTGGAGGTGCTCTGGGGGTATGCTATGAATAGAGAAAATACTGTATATGACTTCTACATTTGGTACACAAAGGAGAATTTAGAGAGAAAAAAATTGCAGATGTTATCTTGTAAATTGTAGATGTTGTCAATTCTACACAGTTATTTGGGCAATGATTTTAGGCAAGGTCTCTCAATATCAAGCTTTTCAATAACAGCAGTACTTATATATAGTGTTGAGTAGATACTTGTGATGTGTTAGGGCAATACCAGATCCACTAAGGGACTCCATGTGTGGGCTCTACAGGAAGGCGTGAGAGGCTGATCCCATATGCAATCAGAGAATGATGTGACTGAATGGGAGAGGTTATTGTTGTAGATCGAGACAACCCCGACAAAACCCGAAGCGGATATTACATAATACCCGCCCGACTCTTTTAATGATCGTCGTCGTCGCCCTCACACCTCAGTGTTTATCCCACTCACTGAGGTGTAAGTCCTACGTTACTGTCCCATTATATTACTTACTTACATTCACGTTAGTCTTATTCTATCAGGTATATAATAAGCAATGTACAGTGTTTATCCCACTCACTGAGGTTCTTATTCTATCAGCTCGTGCTCTTTCGGTTCCACCCTGCTACAGGTTATGGGCCTGTCCGAGACACTCTCTACCCAAATCACCTCCCTTCCAAAACTGCATCCTGATGGCTCTAACTGGTCAACATACCAGGAATGAGTTCTCAATACACTTACTTCGAAAGGGTTGAAACGGCACATCATGGGTACCACGCGAAAGCCGATAGAGCTCCAAGAAACCAGCGGCGACTTTTTCAAGCCAGGCCAGCTTGTTCCATTGACCGATGAGGAGCTCGAGAAGCATGAAAAGGAGCAGGATCTCTATGATCAGCACCAGGTGACTGTCCAAGACATTATCTACCGAACCGTCGACAAGTCCACGTTCTTGCAAGTCAAGGGCGAGAAAACAGCCGACATGGTCTGGAAGAAGCTTATCTCAATCCATGCCAACAAGGGCGGGATGTATGAGACGGATCTCCTTGCCAAATTGCAGAATATGCGCTACACAGAGGGAGAAAGTATGAGGGACCATCTAATGGAGATGACCGAGCTCAAAGAAAGGCTTGCGGAGATGAGCGTCGAGATTTCCGACCAGTCATTCATCGCCTACATCCGTACCTCGCTATCCCTCACTCCCACCTATCAACCCCTATTTATCGCACTCAGCGCTGCCGCTCGCAAAGCCAAAAAACCCCTCACCAGTTCTGAATTAATTTGGCACCTAACCGAGGAAGCCTCATCAACTGCCGTTGAAGACAATATCAACAAGTCTAACACAGCCATGAGTGCTCAGCAGCGGGGGAAAGGCAGAGACAAAGGGAGGAAGTCGAAATCAAGGAATGAGCACCACTGCACCAATCCAAACTGTAATATGGATGGGCATATGAAGGACCAATGTTGGGAAAAAGGTGGCGGAAAGGAAGGCCAAGCGCCTGAATGGTGGAAGACTAAAAAGGGAGGCAAAGAGAACAAAAGGGGGTCGACGACTGCCAACATGGCGGAAAAATTGGACAATGAGACTGAGAACTACGCATTTGCGATCCACGGTCCCTCTCATGAAGACGATGAGACCCATGTACTCGCCATCACCTCAGACTTCCGTTCTGAAGCCCACGCCGTATCCCGGACTGGAGGAATAATTATCGACTCCGGTGCCACAGGTCACTTCTCGCCAAACAAATCCAAGTTCATAAGCTACTGCATAATTTCACCTGAGCCAATCCGAGCTGCGGATGGGTGCATATTTAATGCGCTTGGCAGGGGGAACATGTATATTGACCTGCCAATGGGAAACAATGAGAAACTGACATGAGTTTTACTCAAAAATGTCCACTACTCACCCAGCATGATATTTACCATCCTCTCAGTCTCCCAAATGGATCGCGCTGGACTTGGACTCCATATTCGTGATGGTTGCTGCAAAATTGAGAGCCCATGACCAAAGATGAAGGTCATTGGACGAATCCCCTTGATCAGAGAACTCTACCGTGTCAGCGAAAACACCATCACCACCACCAAAATCCAAACAGCTGCCATTGCTGCTACAAAGGTCATGTCGATCAATGAGCTCCACTGTAAAATGGGCCACATAAATCATGACGACCTGTGCAACATGGTAGCAAAGGGAATGGTCACTGGGATCGAGCTCGACATGAACTCCAAGCCCGAATTTTGTGAGATCTGCTTAAAATCTAAAGCGACCCGCAAGCCATTCCTGAAGGAAAGCACCACGGGATACAAAGCCTATGGTGACAAGGTCATTACCAACCTATGGGGCCCAGCGAAAGTCACGTCGCTTGGGGGAAGCAAGTACATGAATGTCTACCTCAACAAATATAGTCATGAGGAAAAGCCATTCTACCTCCCTGCAAAGTCGGACGCATTTGGAGCCTACAAAAAATATGAGGCATGGGCGAGAGTCCAGCATGGCGCTACCATAAAAATATTTGGTTGTGACCGGGGGGGGGAATTCACAAGCAAGGATTTAATGAACACCTGGAGAATGCCGGCAGTGCGCCACCTCACAGTACATGACTCCCCTGCCTCAAATGGCGTCACTGAGAGGGCAAATAGAACGCTAATTGAGGGCACTAGGTCCCTACTCCAAGCCTCGGGCCTCCCACCATCTCTTTGGGCTGAAGCGCACCATTATTTCGTCTGGCTGCAAAACTGCTCACCAACGCGATCCCTGCTGGAAAATAAAACCCCACATGAGATGGGCACTGGCAACAAGCCAGACCTCTCTCTCCTGCAGGAATTCGGTGCGATGGCATGGGTAAAAAGGCTAAACATGGGGAAATTGGACTCAAGGGCTGAGGAAGGCTGTTTCGTGGGTTTTGATGAGGAATCAAAGGGTTACAGGATATATTGGCCACAGAAGCGAAGGATTACAGTCGAATGTGATGTCTACTTCAACAAGAACAAGTCCTTGACACCAGTCAATCAGAAGGTTGAGATCGAGGGGGAGATGGAAGCACTTACCAATCCAGAACCTCCAAACGTGACTGCTACATCTCCAGACGCTTCCTACCATCCTAATACACCCTAAAACGATCTGAATACGCCAAACGAACACCCACGTTGATGAGTTCAGTTGGTACTCAGTGCAGAGTCTCAACAGAAGGGGTGAACACTTAACCTACAACTGCAGGCGTGCTTGGGGTGAGGGGGGAGTTCGCTTAGAGGGCCTCGGATCGTCCTTCAGGGCACGGAGACTATAGAGAGGCTGGTACAGCAATTTTCAATGTGCGCACTAGTAGTGTACGCAAAAGGGAAGATATGTGCAGTGGCGGAAAAGTGTGCAATGCAAAGAGGCAAAAACACGCAGTGCGGAAAAATGCGCAACGATGAGGATGATAAGGTGAGAGGTGTAACAGGACAATGACGACACTGGGATGTACTGTGAAGGTGGTGCACAGGTTGGGGGTGCAAACGGAGTGAAAGTGCAAGGAGCGGAAAAAGGCGCAAACAGTGTGCAAAATGCGGCTATGCAAATAAGTGCGCAAACGGTGTGCAAATGTGGCTATATGAAGGGCACACTATGATAGTGCACAGACAAGGATGAAGGATGCAACGCAAGGGACGAAACACAACAATACGATGAGGGGACGCAAACGATAATGCAAACGCGGCTATACGAAGGGTGCACTATGAAGGTGCACGGACTGGATGCTGGTGCACAGACTATGTGCGATGCTGACTGAGCTATGAACTATGAGGGGGGGGAAAGATCCTCTGGATTCTCTATCTGTCCGCTACTATGTACAAATGGCTTATGTGATAAAATGGTGAAATAAAGTATAAAAATAGGAAGCACCATGCGCTACCCACAAGCACGTCCATTCGCCCATCTAAACCTGACCGCACTATGCCGCTGCCTCAGCCAATAAGATTTGCGCACCTATAGCTCAATATCCAACTGTTCCGGTGCGATGTGCTATTATTGGTGTGCACTAAGTCTCATGCGGCTTTCCCAATTAATGCACTTCAGTGTTATGTGTCACATGCTGCACCTTAGTAATAATGATGTGATCGACCTGTGCCGGTTACCAGACAAGGCGATGCCGATTGGAAATGCGGAAGAACAATAAGGAGATGCTGTGCGAGGCCAAATACCGCCAAAGTGCCAGGGTTACGCGAAAGCGCCCAAGTGCACACAGTCCAATGCCAAATAGGCACAAAGCAGCCCAGTTATGTAAGAATGTGCAGTTCGCTCGTATTGGAATCGCGGTGCACCTCAAGTAAATGCGCCAGTAAGATGGAAGTCACGATGTGCAGCACGTTTGAAGTGGTGAATTGTTGTGTGATGGTAAGAATAGTGCAGTGAGTGTGCAGCAAGGAACGTGAGTTGCGAGTAAAGCATAAAAGGAGCGCATAAAGGCGCATCGAGCACGCAATAACAGAAAATGGCAGGTAAGGAGTGTGGGGGGGGGGTGCACGGAGGCAGCTTGAAGGGCAATGAGGCGCATTTAGAGCGCACAATGATTGGCGGCTATGGGGAACCAAAAGTGCAGTAGAAATGCAAAAGGTGCACAAGGGCGCACCTAAATGGTCAAAGGCGCGCAAAGTGTGTGGAAGCCATCTAGAAGGTGCACACAATCGCAAAAAATGCCATAGTATGTGCGCAGGGCGATAGGGAGCCATATCAATGTGATGCAAACGCGCCCGAAACTAGTCATAATCTGCCCCAGCACACCCAAAATGCTCCAGAACCTTCCCAAAATGCTCCAGAATCACCTCCACATCAAAGGAGGGCTAGATGAGACTCTCTTAGAGGTCTACCACAATTTAATGAGGCCCTTTATGGCCGCGGATGATGCAGACAACCTGCCAGCTCATCGGGCACAGCCACCAATGCAAACAATGCAACAGTAGCCGAAAATGCAATTGTGCTCGAGGATGATGATCTGCTGGGACCAGGGGGAGTGGAAGGCCTAGGAAACAAACCAGAATGGTTCCTAGCTGCTATGGAATGCATAAAATACGTGATGGGGGCCAAGGAAGATGAACCTACACTGCAGGAAGCAATGAGGGGTGATGAGAAGTGTGACTGGCGTGATGCGATTGAAGCTGAACTGAAACAAGTCGAAAAGCTACGCACCTATGATCTCGTCATTGCTCCTCCCAATGTCAATGTTATTCCGTCGGGTTACACATTCCGATGCAAGCGAAATGAGGATGGGAAAATCACACATCACAAGGCACATCTCATTGCCAAGGGATACAAACAAAGCCTTGGCATTGATTACTTCGAAACTTATGCTCCAATGGTTCATCTAGCCACTCTTCGAATTCTCCTATCACTTGCAGCCCAAAAATCCGCATACGTCGACCAGGCTGATGTCAAAAATGCCTATCTCAATGCCCCACTCAAGGATGATGAAGAAATCTACATGAAACTTCCTCCCCTCTACAACGACTACCAAAAATTGCCCAACTGAAGACATGATCACGGATCTATTCACAAAGTCCCTTGCACATGTCAAATTCAAGAAATTCTGTGGACTTCTTGGCCTCGCCTAGCATGGCTGTCTTGAGGGGGAGTGTTGTAGATCGAGACAACCCCGACAAAACCTGAAGCGAATATTACATAATACCCACCCGACTCTTTTAATGATCGTTGTCATTGCCCTCACACCTCAGTGTTTATCCCACTCACTGAGGTGTAAGTCCTATGTTACTGTCCCATTATATTACTTACTTACATTCACATTAGTCTTATTCTATCAGGTATATAATAAGCAATGTACAGTGTTTATCCCACTCACTGAGGTTCTTATTCTATCAGCTCGTGCTCTTTCGGTTCTACTCTGCTACAGTTATTTATAGGTTGGTGGGTTGTCACTTGAAATAGGCTTTTCTGCACACTATGCTGGTAAGAATTCTAAGAGAACACAACTAGGGTGCCCTTTAGTGATATATTTACTTTATATACTAAGTTACAACTGTGTTACACTATTTGAGTATAGGTAATACAACATGCATACAGTCACATACATACAGTGGCTCACAAAACTGTCCAAATGTTTTGCATTTCAAAAAGATTGGCTCACAACACAAAGTCATCAGTGTTTTTCATTCTGGAGGAAATGTATATAGTAGTGTATCATCATAGCTTTCAGAATATGCAAGAATCATGTGATTCTGATCAAAACTGATGGAATAATAAATAAAACAAAACAGTCAATCATTGGGACAGTTTTGTGACCCTTGGTTTTTATGTACAACAATAAGCTGTGTGGTGTAAGGGCAACCTCAAACCCTCACTCAGCAGTGAGCTAACACAGGGGAATCCAAAGTTAACATTATACTACATAATACAAATGCTTCAGGCACACCTAACAGAGGGAAATCCAAAGAGAAAACTCTATGGACCCATCTGTCAATGCCCAGTATATGTGAGAGACCCAAAAATCAAATAATAGGCTAAAAATAGCAAAAAGGCAGAAATAAGTGGATCAAGCTGTGGAGACATCACCTTGATGGGTAAACATCCAGAAGGGGTCCCGCCTTTAAGAATAGAACTGTCAACATGTACTAACATGGAAAAAACCAAAATTTAATCATAAACTAGGAATAAAATCATAGAAAACCATAGTAAATGCAGAATAGGGTGAAATAAAATATAAAAAATATGGGATGAATGCAGAAAATTGCCCAGATGCCTGGGACACCTTTCTTTCCCCTTACATGTGGAACTATCTGAATTATGGTATCATCACTTGTGGGAATGATAAAAAATGTCATGTGACTTTGTTTATGCCAGTTTGACATGTTGAAAAACCAACTTCTTTTCCTTCTACCTGTTAGGAAACAGCCCATTACATAATTAAATTAAATTTTATTTTATTATGTCAAATTATATCAAATTACACTAAGATAGTCCTCATTCATACTCGAGTACATCAGGTGATGTTACTTTTGATGTGACACATCATGTGTAAGTATGTCGAAACATCGCGTGTCCATGCATGTCGACCCGCTTGAAGCCAATTTGATTAATATTAGTCTGTAAAATATGATGAATAATATTACTCTATATAGATGTAGCATTTGGTTTATCAAAACAAGTAAGAAGTGCCTTTGGAATGATGTGGTGACTTTTGTATTTCTTGCATGCCCATGCAGCATCTTTACCATTAAGACCTTCATAGTAAGCATGCATGAAACATTGGGATTGATATGAGTACCTGTAAGTATGTAGTTGAAAAACAATAATTTGAAATGATAATTAACTGACCTGCGCATCTTGTTGAGTGAAACCATCTCCAATGCTGCAAGCAGATTCTTCTCAAGATTGGCTTCTTTTGACGATGCTGGAAACCCATGATATTTTTGCTTGGCATAGCCCCAACATTGCTCAATGAAGTTGAGCTCACAGTGGAATTTTGGTAGAAAAATAACTTCAAAACCTCAGACACAAGCATGAGTCTCCAAGAGAGATTCAACAGCAACAAAATCAGGTTGTGAATACAGTGCTCAGCGACAGCAGCAGTCACTCATGCCAGGTTTGCACTTGAAGCCAGGACATTCATACTGCAGCTTGGACTCCTTCACTAATCCATGCTCCTCGAGAAGCACTGCCATGCCCTTGAAACATCCTGGAGAAATCAGGTGGTTGTTAGGGAAATACAGGGACTGCGGTGATCCATCATTGAATGTTGCATTATCCATGTGAACTTTCATCTTCTGTGGTTTCCATGTAAGCTTTCCATTCTCATCATGCTAAAAAACTTGATTCCTATCTCTATCGAGAACCGGTACTATGGCTCCCCAGAATTCCCCAACAGCCTTGGTACCTTTTGGCATATGTCAGGCAGATAATGCTGTGTCTGATCTCACAGTGTGTGTAGTCATTGATACGGCTCCTTATCGCCCTGCGCGCATACTACGGCATTTTTTGCGATTGTGTGCACCTCCTAGATGGCTTCCGCACACTTTGCATAGCGCGCTTTTGCACGCCTTCATGCACTTTCGTGTGCCTTTGCACGCCTCCATGCACTTTTGCGCGCCTTTGACTGTTTAGGTGCGCCTTTGTGCACCTTTTGCATTTCTACTGCGCTTTTGTTTCCCCATAGCCGCCAATCATTGTCCGCCCTAAATGCACCTCGTTGCGCTTCAAGCCGCCTCTGTGCACCCCCCCCATGCTCCTTATCTGCCTTCTACATTTATTGCGCGCTTGATGCGCCTTTGCACACTCCTTTTACACTTTACCTGCAACTCACATTCCCTGCTGCGCATTCTTTGCACAATCTCTATCACACACAACAATCCACTGCACCGGTGCACTGCGCATCGCAGCTCCCTTCTTACTGGCACATTTACTTGAGGCACACCACGATTCCGGCATGAGCAAACTGTGCATTCTTACATAACTGGGCCGCTTTGCGCCTATTTGGCATTGGACTGTGTGCACTTGGGCGCTTTCACGTAATCCAGGTGCTTTGGCAGTATTTGGCCTCACACAGCATTTCCTTTTAGTGTTCTTCTACATTTCCAATCGGCATCGCCTTATCTGGTAACCGGCACAGGTCGATCACGCCATTATTACTAAGGCGCAGCACGCGACATATAGCACCAAAGCGGATTAATTGGGAAGAGCGCACGAGACTTAGCGCGCACCAATAATAGCGCATCGCACCGGAACAGTTGGATATTGAGCTATAGGTGCGCAAATCTTATTGGCTGAGGCAGTGGCATAGTACGGTCAGGTTTAGATGGGCGAATGGACGCGCTTGTGAGTAGCGCATGGCACTTCCTATTTTTATACTTTATTTCACCATTTTATCACATAAGCCATTTGTACATAGTAGCGGACAGATAGAGAATCCAGAGGATCTTTCCCCCCCTCATAGTTCATAGCTCAGTCAGCGTCGCACATAGTCTGTGCACCAGCGTCCAGTTCATGCGCCTTCATAGTGTGCCCTTCATATAGCCGTGTTTGCATTATCATTTGCGTCCCCTCATCATATTGTTGCATTGCGTCCTTCGTCCTTGTCTGTGCACTATCGTAGTGCGCCCTTCGTATAGCCGCATTTGCGCACTGTTTGCGCACCCTTTTGCATAGCTGCATTTTGCGCACCGCCTGCGCCTTTTTCCGTTCCTTGTGCCTTCACTCTGTTTGCACCCACAAACTGTGCACCACCTTCACAGTACATTCCAGTGTCGTCTTTGTCCTGTTACACCTCTCGCCTTCATCATCCTCATCGTTGCGCACTTTTGTGCTCTCATTGCGCGTTTTTGCCTCTTTGCGTTGCGCACTTTTCCGCCACTGCGCATATCTCCCCTTTCGTGTACACTACTAGTGCGCACACTGAAAATCGCTGTACCAGCCTCTCTATAGTCTCCGCGCCCTGAAGGACGATCTGAGGCCATCTAAGCGAACTCCCCCCTCACCCCAAGCATGCCTGCAGTTGTAGGTTAAGTGTTCACCCCTTCTGTTGAGACTCTGCACTGAGTACCAACTGAACACATCATTTTCTGGAGCCCACCGCGAGGGGTTTCTGTTTATCAGACCATATTTTAGACCTCCATCAGCTCACCCTTCGCTTCAACATTAACCACCTTCGCACTCTCCATTCCAAGCTGCTAGCAACTGCGCTCCAGCTTGGGGAAATACCAGTATTTGAATCACTCTTCCTAAACAACACACATCACTCGTCCGCGCTGTCTTTACCTCCACCTTCACCTGAATCATCCCTACCTACCCTAACTCTGTCCGCATCACCGCATTTTTCCCCACCTCCGAATTTCGCTGCGCTTTTACCAGATCTTAACTCTACACACCTTATTCCACCTACCATGGCTACCATGCACATGCCATCTGCATCTAACCAAAATGTGCCGCGCTTCGACCCTGCAAAACCGCGCGAACTCCAGAAGTACTTTGAGGAGCTTGCACAACTCCTCCGCGATTGTAATGTCACCGACAAGACCGATAAGAAGTTCCACACAGTGCGCTATTTGGACAGCGACACTGCAGACACTTGGAAACTGCTACCAGAGTATAGTGCGACGCACAACTATGGTGCATTCAAAGACGCTGTCCTAAAGCTTTATCCTGGCTCTAGGGATGGCAGTAAATGGAGTATTAGTGACCTGGACAAGCTTATTGGTGAGACCGCATGCGTTGGCCTCGTAACTGCAGAAGAAATCGCGCGCTATTATCGCGCATTTTTCAACATTAGTGAATACTTAGTTGCGCAAGGCATATTGGCGCGCTACAACCAAAGCTGCATGTTCGTTAGGGTGTTTCGACCAGACCAGCTAGAGCGCATTTTGAGCCGCCTTGCGATTGCGGTACCGAATCAGCCTGCAAATGTGCCATACTCATTAGATGCAATACGCGATGCGATCGACTTTATCTTTGAAGGCCCAGCGCACTATTTCCAGCCACTTACTGGGCTCACAGTGCAAAACCCCGATATGTATGCGCCCTACTCAGCACCCAGTGCACCCATTTCCCAGCCACAACCTAGTGCACCCGCAGTCAAAGCAGAAGACATTTCAGTCTTATTCGAGCGCATGACACAGACGATAGTTACTGCATTGAGCACGTCACGCAGAGATGGCGGAAATGGTGCGCCTCGCTCGAACAACGACAAGTGCAATGGTTGCGGCCAGACAGGGCACTATATCCCTGAGTGTGCTTCAATTGAGCGCCTTATTAGCGAAGGGAAGTGTAGGCGAAATGCAGAAGGGTGCATCGTACTCCCAGGTGGCGCATTCGTGCCGCGTTCTATTCCAGGCAATTTCCTAGGCGAGCGCATCGAGGAATGGCATAAGCGCAACCCAGGGCAGATTGCCATGGGTCGACTTTCATCTAATACCAATTCGCAGCTCATCTACAATATAGCGCCTCGTCCAGCTCCAGCTGCACCTCTACAGTCGACATACGTTGCCACTTCAGCTCCTGCAGCAGATTATATGCAAAGCGCACCAAATGCGCAACTAACGAAGGAAGAGCGCATTGATGCGCTCGAGAGGGAGTTGATGGCGCTTCGGCAGAGGCAAGTCTTCGACAGAGTTGAAATTCTGCGGCGCGCACCGCGCAATACATCCAATCAAGAGGGTGTGCATTCTACAACCACAGACATGGCACCCGCCGACAGTATGGAGTCTCCAGCTTCGCAATCTGCTGCGAGCGCAACTGATGCGCCTGACGAGACACCCATACATCCCTATTCCAACATTCCTGAGGCGCGTTTTGCGCCCACAGCAGCAGATAAACCAGACATACTAGCTAACTCTTCCAAAGGCAAAGAGCCATCATACCGCACTGTCATTCCCATCCAGAACCCGCAGATTGTCGACAACGTATATGCGCGCGCCATGAAGGCGCCCTCTGTTACGGTTTCGCATGAAGAGCTTCTATCCCTTTCGCCCGATCTCAGGCAGCGCCATAGAGAACAAGTTACCCCAAAGTGCATTACAGCTACCAGTGCGGAAGTGGTAGCTACAAACCTTGTGAGCATTATGCCATTTGCGCACTGCGAAGCGCGCACACCTTTTGCAGGAGATAAAATGCTTAATGCGATGCCACCAGTTAGTGCGGCAATTGCAGGGCCGCTTCCTATTGTTTTGCAGGATCCATTTGAACAGTACCTTACCCATCTCCAGCCAGGCGAAATTGAAAACCCTGATGTTTTGAAGGTCGCTAAAGAGTCGCATGCACTTCACTCCATTGATTTATTGATCGACAACCAAGAGTACTTTGAAGCTATCTTAGATCCGGGTTCACAAATTATCGCAATGTCAGAAGCGGTCTGCCATCGTCTTGGGCTTCAGTACGACCTGCGCATTCGTTTATACATGCAATCAGCCAATGGAGAGGTAGATGAGTCGCTTGGGCTTGTGCGCAATGTTTCTGCGTGCATTGGGGATATCATTGTCTATGTGCAAGTTCACGTTATCCATTCACCTGCTTACGATATTCTGTTAGGGCGCCCCTTCGACGTGTTAACGCGCTCCATCATGCGCAACTTTGCGGACAAAGCACAAACAATTACAATCTGTGATCCGAACACCGGCGCCATCTCCACCATTCCAACAAAGCCTAGGGGGAAGCCACGCCACTTCTTACCAGCTCCAGCAACACCGCACTTTGCTATTCAGCATAACCCGCAAAGAAATTTTTGCAAGGCTTCGAGAAATTGATCTCAGACCAAGGAGAAGCTGCCACTATTATAACATTTGACTCTGATACCCAATCTTGTGACATTTCCGCATTTGCGCTTATTCCATTTTCTGCTTCCGTTCCTTCCACCTCTATTATCTATCAACTCTACCTATCCCAGTGTACCAACAGTCATGCGCAGGCACTCTTAAATTCAATCGACCCTGTGGCGCTTATTCCTGCCACGTTTCCGAAAAGCACACATGCGCGCGCAACTTTTATCAATTTAGCGGTGCGCGCACCGCAAAAGGGCGTAGTGACCAAGAAGAAGTATAAACCGGTTGCTAGAAAAGTCAAGCCAGTTATTGCGCCCATCTCAAATGAATTCCGCATCGAGCGCAACATTATAGGCGATCCGCTAGCAGCGCTTCCTGTGCTTTTACCAAATCCGCCACCATTTACCCCGACTGGGCGCTATACTGAAGAGCGCATGCAAGCGCTCCAGGAGCGCCACACTGATTTCCTATTACCAGAGGAGATGAAGGTTTTACACCACTTGATGTCTTTGCAGAATGAAGCCTTTGCATGGAGCGATGAGGAGCGCGGTAGCTTCAAGACCGCATTCTTTCCCCCAGTAGAAATCCCAGTTATTCCGCACACTCCTTGGATAGAGCGCAACATCCCCATTCCACCAGGCATATATGACGAAGTTTGCACCATTATCTGGAAGAAAATAGACTCAGGTGTTTATGAGCACTCAAATTCGGCATATAGATCGCGCTGGTTCTGCACACTCAAGAAAGATGGGAAAGCACTGCGCATCGTACATAGCCTCGAACCGCTTAATCGCGTTACCATTAAACACTCCGGCGTCACCCCTACACCTGAGCACCTTGCAGAGCAATTTGCGGGGTGTGCATGCGGCGCCGTCCTTGATCTATATGTGGGATACGACGAGCACTTAATCAAAGAATCATCGCGCGATCTTACAACATTCCAGACACCATATGGCGCAATGCGCCTTGTTACATTGCCAATGGGTTGGACAAACTCAGTACCAATCTTCCATGATGATGTGTGCTATATTCTGCAGCCAGAGATACCAGATTACACCGTTCCCTATATTGACGATGTTCCAGTCAAGGGGCCTTCGAAGCGCTACATTTTACCGGATGGCTCGTGCGAAGCACTCACTGCGAACCCTGGTGTAAGGCGCTTTGTGTGGGAGCACTTTCAGAATGTGAACCGCATTGTGCAGCGCATGAAATATAGCGGCGGCACTTTCTCTGGGACAAAATCCACCTTGTGCACTGAAAACTCTGTCATTCTTGGCCATTATTGCACCCCAGAAGGTAGAAAACCCAAACACGGCAAGGTAGATGTTATCCGCAATTGGGGCGCATGCTGCACGCTGTCAGAAGTGCACGCATTCTTGGGAACAGTTGGTTTAATGCGCATTTATATCCGCAATTATGTGCACTGCGTTAATGCGCTCACAAGGCTTATGCGCAAGGACGCTCCATTTGAATGGGGCCCAGAGCAGATAGCGGCGCAAAATGACATCAAGCAAGCAGTGCTAGAGTGTCCTGCACTACAACCGATCGATTATTCCTCAGAACTCCCTGTTATCCTTGCAGTCGACTCTTCCCAGATAGCGGTCGGCTTTTACCTTTGCCAGCAAAAGAGCGCAGATGCAAAAATGCGCATTTACAACCGGTTCGGCTCGATTATGCTCAATGACAGAGAAGCGCACTTTTCACAACCGAAGCTAGAGATCTATGGGCTTTACCGCGCGCTGCGCAATTTGCGCCTTTATATTATAGGTGTGCGCAACTTAATTGTGGAGACTGACGCGCGCTATATCAAGGGCATGCTACAAAACCCTGATATCCAACCATCCGCTAGCATTAACCAGTGGATCGTCTCAATCCTTACATTCCACTTTACACTCATGCATGTTAGGGGAGTGGTGCATGGTCCAGATGGGCTTTCGCGTCGGCCGAAGCAGCCAGAGGACTTAGAGGGAGAAGAGGATGAAGAGTTTGAGGACTGGATTGATGCGCTACATGGATTTATGCATGCGATACGTCCCATTTCACAGTCTTTGGATGTGCAAGCACTTGCGCTGACGCAGCCAGAGCCAAACAAAAACGCGCAAAATGTGCACAATAATGCGCTTATTTACGATGATGACTATAGCCAAGTTCCAAGGAGTGCAACAGCAGATGCAGAGGATGAGAAGTTAGATTTGGTGTGGATTTGGATGGATACCCTAACGTGCCCTAGCGACTTCACAGATTCCGAGTACAGCGCGCTCGTGCGCTACGCGAGCGCGTTTTTCAAAGACAAGACGCGCCTATGGAAGCGCAATGTGCATGGTGCTCACCAGCTTGTTATTTGGCAGTCTAGATGCTTACCGATATTGCGCGCCATCCATGACAACATTGGACACAAGCGCTTTTACGCGACACGCTCCGCATTGCTCGAGCGCTTTTGGTGGCCGCATGTTATGGATGACATCGTTTGGTTCGTGCGCACTTGTCATATTTGCCAGATCCAACAAACACAGAAGGTTCTAATACCGCCAGTCGTCGCAATGCCTGCGCCCCTGTTCAGTAAAGTTTATATTGATACGATGCACTTACCAGTATCAGCAGGGCGGCGCTATATCGTCCAAGGGCATTGCTCACTTGCGACTTGGCCGGAATTCTGCGGGCTCCCTAAAGAAAATGCGAGTGCACTTGGCGATTGGATGTTCCAAGACCTCATCTGCAGATGGGGTGCATTGTGCGAGATAGTCACTGATAATGGCAAGCCATTCATCAAAGCGCTAGCCTATCTCAGTAAGCGCTACCATATCAATCACATCCGCATATCTGGCTATAATTCGCGCGCTAATGGAATTGTTGAGTGCGCACATTTTGATGTGCGTCAAGCACTTATCAAAGCAGCAGATGGAGTAGAATCAAAGTGGTTCAGTGCACTGTACTCAGTCTTTTGGGCGGAGCGCATCACAGTTCGGAAGCGCCTCGGTGTTTCGCCATACTTCATTGTTACAGGCGCGCAGCCTCTAATCCCTCTCGATATCATTGAAGCGACATACCTTAACCCACCCCCAGATTCTATACTCTCCACGACAGACTTAATCGCGCGGCGCGCGCGCGCATTACAAAAGCATCCAGCAGACTTAGCGCACATCCATTCCCGCGTCTATGCAGAGAGGCGCAAGGCGGCGCTCCGTTTCAAGAAAGCGCACTCAAAAACCATCCGCAGTTTCGACTTCCAGCGCGGCGACTTAGTCCTTATGCGCAACACGGCAATCGAAAAGAGCCTTAACTGCAAAATGCGCGCGCGTTATCTCAGTCCTCTAGTTATAGTGTCGCGCAATCAGGGCGGCGCATACATAGTCTGCGAGCTCAATGGGACGGTATTTGACAGGCCGGTAGCCGTGTTCCGCCTACTGCCATACCACACGCGCAAGTCCATTGCACTTCCTGACATAGCACTCGATATCACCATGACGCGGTTAAGAAAGATGGAAGAGTCCATAGTAGTGGACACGGAAGACGAAGAAGCAGTTGACGAAGAAGAAGCGCAAGGAGATAGCACTGAGGAAGAAGAAAGCGCCAATGAGGTGCGCAACTAGCGCTCCGTGTGCACCGCTATGGATACTTCACCATTTTATACGTACGCTTTGCTTTCTTTCATTTTTTTACGTTACCTTTTCCTATTCGCGAAGTCGCATCTGGACGCATTCCGTGATTGTGCAACCCATGGGTTTTACTGGCCGTGATGATGTACTGAGCCTTTCCCATTTTTTTAGACTTTGTGATATCGCGTGCGCTTCATTTTATCTCTTACTTTTTTTATTGATGGACATGGTCAATATCTCAGTTGGGAGGAGGAAAGTGATGGTTGGACAATTTTTCCGCTCCCCTTTGCATTTGCGCATCTTTGCGTGGTGCGCGTTTTTTGTGCGCTTGACACTTCTTGCTCGAACATTGCTTATATTATCTCTTTTCTCTCGCACATATTATTTGGGCTTACAAATTTCATTTTATGGCACCATGGAAGTGCGCGCGCAGGTTGGTGCAAAGTGCGCACATTCGCGCACGTGCGCACACTTCACTGCTTCGGAGCGCACCATGCGTATCACAGGAGCAACAAAGAGGTTGATTATCATACTATCTAAAACTTATACCATTGTGCAGCTATTCAATGGACTCCAGGAACTCCAGGCGCTCCGTGGCTGCACCCAGTTTCGCCTTTGCGTCTGCCTCCGCACTGTGCAACTGGCTCTTGGTGACCTCTAACTCGATGAGCGACTGTTGGACATCTTCTTGAAGGCGATCGTGCGTGGCGCCCAAGACTGCAACCACCGAGTGGCATTGCGCTAAGTCGAGAGCCTCAACATCTTGACCTTGATAAACCGCGTCCCCCGAGGTGTTTCCCGATCTGGTTTGGTGCGAGAATTGCGTGTGCACACTTGCCTGGTGAACGGTAAGGCGGCGCGGCCTTGGGCGCACTTGCGATGGTGGAGGAGGCACGTTTTCGACTTTGCGGCGCTTGGATGTGCGCTCTTTCGAGGGGCTGATGAGCCCCACATCGCTCTCATTGCCCTTGTCAATTTGCGATGTGCCTTTGGAAAGTTTAGCGCAGCATGGAAGTAGGATGAGAAAAAGACAGACCAGAGCGCCCAGTAGCCGCTTTCCTGCCTCTAGGAGTTGTGCGCAGCTGTGCAAGGGTGCGCTTTGTCCATTCGCACTTTCTCTTACCCTTTGCGCATGGGGCGCACCGTTTTCCATTGACAGAGGCACACCTAGCTGGTTGGCCGATGCGGTGGCAGTTATCACACTAGCGTAGAGAAAGGGAATGGTTTAGTGAGTTTGATGCATATCCAAAGAAACTTACTGGTCCGCTATTAGCGTTAGAGGTGGCGCCAACCCCACTCAGTGGCGGCACTTCGACATATGTGCGTTGCCGCATTGCACGCACTGGCGCTCTCATCGCTATGCTCGTTCTCCCCCTCGCTCGTCACCCCACTCTCCCAAGACTCCCCAGTTCCTTCGCCTACAACCTCAGCATCGGTAGCGGCAGAAAGCGTGTGCAAAGAGTGCACCAGTGCGACGCGCGCCTTTTCGTCCTCCTGCGCCTCGGCGGTATCTATATCGCTCGCCTTGTCAATGGCTCTGAACTCACCTTCCAGCCGCTCCAAGTTAACATCTGGTGCCTGCAATTCAGCGGTCAGGAGTGCGTGGTGCGCCTTGCGCGCTTCGGTGCGCTCCGTGCACACTTCCAGCCACTCCGCCAGCTCGTGCGCCCTACGCTCAAATTCCTCAGACCTCTCTTTCTCCTCAATCATCTTACGCATATCGGGCATCAGCTCTTCGCCCCAAGCAAGCCACTCCTCCACCATGATTCCGCTGAATGTGCTACGCGCCTTTGTGAGGAGCACGTCGAGTTCTGCGTCATCTTGGACACAGTCCGCACGGCTTTTATACATGTTCTATGTGACCTGACCCTTAGCAACCTGCGTCAGTTATAGAAACACAAAAAGCGCACCAGTTTACTACAAAACCCTTCACCCCAAGCTTGCATCGTCATCTGCTCACTCCCAGCAGCAGGGAGGGTCTCATTGAGGGCCAGGATCGTTTGTCTGAGGGCTAAGGTAAATGCTGAAGCCATTGGATCGGGTAGAGATGGGTTGTGGAAAGAGTTATAGAGGATAGATGGTGGTCAGAGATGGATAAGGAGAGAATGGCCGCTTATGTGAGCGAAGAAAATTTTGTGCTGACCAATCGCATGCTGCCTGAGGACAGTCAGTACTTCAGTTGGGAGGAGATGATACGGCTCCCTATCGCCCTGCGCGCATACTACGGCATTTTTTGCGATTGTGTGCACCTCCTAGATGGCTTCCGCACACTTTGCGTAGCGCGCTTTTGTGCGCCTTTGCGCACCTCCATGCACTTTTGCGCACCTTTGACCGTTTAGGTGCGTCTTTGTGCACCTTTTGCATTTCTACTGCGCTTTTGTTTCCCCATAGCCGCCAATCATTGTCCGCCCTAAATGCGCCTCGTTGCGCTTCAAGCCGCCTCCGTGCGCCCCCCCCACGCTCCTTATCTGCCTTCTACATTTATTGCGCGCTTGATGCGCCTTTGCGCACTCCTTTTACACTTTACCTGCAACTCACATTCCCTGCTGCGCATTCTTTGCACAATTTCTATCACACACAACAATCCACTGCACCGGTGCACTGTGCATCGCAGCTCCCTTCTTACTGGCACATTTACTTGAGGCACACCACGATTCCGGCATGAGCAAACTGTGCATTCTTACATAACTGGGCCGCTTTGCGCCTATTTGGCATTGGACTGTGCGCACTTGGGCGCTTTCACGTAATCCAGGCGCTTTGGCAGTATTTGGCCTCACACAGCATTTCCTTTTAGTGTTCTTCCACATTTCCAACCGGCATCGCCTTATCTGGTAACCGGCACAAGTCGATCACGCCATTATTACTAAGGTGCAGCACGCGACATATAACACCAAAGCGGATTAATTGGGAAGAGCGCACGAGACTTAGCGCGCACCAATAATAGCGCATCGCACCGGAACAGTTGGATATTGAGCTATAGGTGCGCAAATCTTATTGGCTGAGGCAGTGGCATAGTACGGTCAGGTTTAGATGGGCGAATGGACGCGCTTGTGAGTAGCGCATGGCACTTCCTATTTTTATACTTTATTTCACCATTTTATCACATAAGCCATTTGTACATAGTAGCGGACAGATAGAGAATCCAGAGGATCTTTCCCCCCCTCATAGTTCATAGCTCAGTCAGCATCGCACATAGTCTGTGCACCAGCGTCCAGTCCGTGCGCCTTCGTAGTGCGCCCTTCGTATAGCCGTGTTTGCGTTATCGTTTGCATCCCCTCATCGTATTGTTGCGTTGCGTCCTTCGTCCTTGTCTGTGTACTATCGTAGTGCGCCCTTCGTATAGCTGCATTTGCGCACCCTTTTGCATAGCCACATTTTGCGCACCGCCTGCACCTTTTTCCGTTTCTTGCGCCTTCACTCTGTTTGCACCCACAAACTGTGCACCACCTTCACAGTACATTCCAGTGTCGTCTTTGTCCTGTTACACCTCTCGCCTTCATCATCCTCATTGTTGCACACTTTTGCGCTCTCGTTGCGTGTTTTTCCGCACTGCGCGTTTTTGCCTCTTTGCGTTGCGCACTTTTCTGCCACTGCGCATATCTCCCCTTTTGTGTACACTACTAGTGCGCACACTGAAAATCGCTGTACCAGCCTCTCTATAGTCTCCGCGCCCTGAAGGACGATCCGAGGCCATCTAAGCGAACTCCCCCCTCACCCCGAGCACGCCTGCAGTTGTAGGTTAAGTGTTCACCCCTTCTGTTGAGACTCTGCACTGAGTACCAACTGAACACATCATCGTGTTATCAAATACAAAGATGTGTTCCTCATTTGGATAGAATTTGGTGAGTATGTCCATTGCCTTTGTAGTTTGGTTCAAAATATCTTCATTTGTGAAGTAACCCTCGCGATTTTTCCCAGCTTTAAAAAACATATGGGCCTCTTTGGTTTTGTCAGGTGAGCATAACCATCCATAGTCTGCAGAAACAAAGTCTGCAACCATGAGCGAAGCACCCTCACCCTTGGGGCATGGGATGGCCATTTCATTCTTGTGGATCCAATGGAGCTTTCGGCGGTCATTCACATAGAATGTCAATTCATTGTGCAACTAGACTACAATGCAGCGGTTCTGGGGCCGATCTTAAATATTCTCTTCCAGTCAATCTTCCTTCCACTTCTGCATCCACTCCTCAATACTCATCCATCTCGGAAGAAATGTTTTCTGATGATAATCAACAATATCTTTCCTTTCATGTCCATTGACATACTGGCTACCTGGAGATGTCGTCCACCTGTAGCCTAAATGTTTCAATCACTGTGTAGCAGTGGCAAGCTTAATTGGCCTCTTTAATCCAAATTGAGTAAGTGTTTCAGGTTGCTTTACAAAATCAACAACATCTTGTGCTCAGATCCATGGCCCCAAGGACTGAAGATGCAAGTGAATTGCTTGTGCAAAGTCTTTGTCATTGAGCATCAAGGTCTTCCAAGTGCCATAGACATTTTTTGGTAAGTCTGCTCTATTGGCAATGAACGTGTGCATCCACTCATGCAGGAGACAAGCATGATAAGGCCCCCATTTGTGATCATGCACAGTCTCTAGGGATGCTGCAATCTATCGTGTGGTGCTATTCCCTGTAATGTACTTCCATGAAAACCTTCACATAGCCTCAACACGGCTGTGCATGAGTTCATCGAGACCATGCTGGTCATAGCTGGGTCCCTTTTTGTGAGGTGGCTTCAGGATTTTTTTGATATCCTCAAATGCAGCTTCTGCTTCTGCAATAGTCAGCACAAACTGGTGGGTCCCAGTTTTCTCATAATGAAACTCAACACCTTCCTGTTCTGAATCTGAATCTGAGTCACTTGCAGATTTTGCATCATTTACTATGGCAGTTTCTGGGGTGCCATCATCTTGTTCTGGGGCACCATCAGTCACTGGCTCGCTAGTATTCATCCCATCTTCAGCCACAACTTGACTTGGAATACCACTTGCTGTCATCTCAGCCACTGTCTCATTTGTGGCCTCAACCCTTGGCATTCCTCCTGTCTCTCCCATAAACCCTCCAAAATTTACTTTATTCTCGTTGCTGTGGCCCCAATCCATTATTGTTGCTGTGATGTCTCCACTGCCAGTGACAGGTGATGTCGACATGATGTTCTCACATGGTGACATCAATACAACTGCTGACACAGGTATATTGCATAATTCTTGTCCCGCATTGGGATTGGGTGGCTCATGCCTCGCTTTTTTGGGTGAATGACATACAGTATCGGCAGCTGATCATGATCTATTAATTGATGCATCGCATGACTGTGATGGACCTAGATTTTTCTTGTCCTCTTCTTCCTCCTGCTTTCTTTTCTTGATATTTGCAGTAGCCCAACCCTTTAGGTTCTTTATAAACTTCATCTTCTTCAGTCTAGGCATTATATGGAATGCCCTGTGCTTTATAGAGTCAGCTGGATTTGGGTGGTAGCTATATATAGATAAGAACAAATTGTACTGGTCTCTCAATCCTCCCAAAATCAAAATTCTGGGCCTGAGTGATTGATCCTTTGCACTTCTTACACCTTTCCTCGGGCCCATAATTAGTTAAAATATATTGGTTTTGAAGCCTTATGCATTTTTTTATTTTGTCATGCAAAGTAACATTTTAATCATGTGATGTAGTTGAGTATGAATAGTGACTATCTTACCCTATGCTGAAGAACACTACACTTTGTTAGCATGAGAATTTTATTTTGCATGCATCAATATGTATGTGCATGTATGAGCACATCAGTAGCAACATTGTACAATATGTGTAATATAGTATATAAACTGTAAATATACACCTAGGGGACCCCAGTTGTGTTCTCTTAGGTATTCCATCCACACTTGTGGTGCAAAAAGCCTTTCTCAACCAACTCATCTATTAATAACCCTATCCATCAAAACCATCAAAACCCCCATCATGCACGCAGATCCTGCCCCCTTTGTGTAGAGAGAACCCACACAGTTGAGCTAGCAGATAGTGGGTGTCACCCTAATACTACCACCACATAAAGCCCATAATCTCTGCTCAGCACTCTATTGTCATCTCTCTTCTTCAAGAGGGATATACCTTGTGTCAAATCCAGTCCAAAACAGATATTGCAAAGTCAACCATTGGCAGAATCAAAAGGGAGATGGATTGGAACAAGGAAAACAACATAGGAGGCCATCCTTCCAAGCTCTCTGTTCATGACAAACAATCCCTTATTTGCCAAATCACAATTGGAAAGCTTGACAATGTTGTTCAGGCCACACATTTCATTAACAACATTATTCCTAGCCCTGTGATCCTCAGATAGTCAGAAGGGCACTGAAAGAGTGATTTCCAAGCCATTCTTTTCAAGCCATTATCAAGGAGAAATGCTCTCTCCTCAGAAAGGCCCATTGATTACACCATCTCAAGTTTGCCAAATACCATGAAAATTGGACTGTAGGGGATTGGCAAAGGATCTTATGGTCAGACAAGACTAAAATCAATAGAATTGGGTCAGATGGAAGGGTCTACACCTGGAAAAAAAGGGGGGAACCACTTTTAGACAGAACCACAACACCTACTGTTAGGCATGGAGGAGGGAATAACCTTATGGTATGGGGTTGTAATAGAATGGAGTAGGAAAACTCACAGAGGTTCAGGGGATCATGAATGCACAGCAGTATTGTGATATTTTAGAGGATGGATTGGTGGAAAGCTTTGAAAAGTTGGAGATGGCTGAGGAAGAGAGGATCCTCCAGCAGGACAATGACCCCAAGCATACCTCCAACAAGGCTACAAATTGGTTTAAAGACAATGACATTTAAGTGCTTGTCTGGCCTGCCCAATCCTCTGACATTAATCCCATAGAACATCTGTGGGTCAACCTAAAGCATTCCTTGCAGCAGTATCCAAGACCACCAGCAGAAGTGTGTGAGTTGTGGGATAGAGTGGTAGAGGAGTGGAACAAAATTCCACCAGAAACATGCCAAAAGCTCATAGAAAGCATGCCTAGGAGGATGCACAGTTATTAAGGCAAAAGGAGGTCATACCAAGTATTCACTAGTTAAAAAAGGTAAGGGTCACAAAACTGTTCCCATAATTGATTGTTTTGTTTTATTTATTATTCCATCAGTTTTGATCAGAATCACATGATTCTTACATCTTCTGAAAGCTATGATGATACACTATTATATATTTTTTCTTCAGAGTAAAAAACAATGATGACTTTGTGTGGTGAGCCAATCTTTTTGAAATGGCAAAACATTGGGACAGTTTTGTGAGCCACTGTATCTTACATATGGACACATGAGAATTATGGTTCCCATGATAGCATAATGTACCATAATTTGGCATAATTGACCATAACTTAGTTTTATAGGCTCAAATAAATATGGAAAAAATTATAGTAGGCAACTGTGCATGTTTTCTAACATGATGGATCATGGTCATGGCAACCATCTTGATTCTTTTGATGGGGAAGCCATTGTGGGAGGAGGAATGCAAGAGATGAGAGAGAGTTTAGCAAACAGCAGAGCAGCAAATGAGATGGGCAGTGAGATGAGGACAGATGTTGGTGTATCTATGTGAGGTGATGCTGCCCCAGAGAATGATGTAGGGGGTTGGCAACCACAAGTGATGATGAAGAGGAACAAGATGATGTCAAGTTTCCATATGAGAAGATCGGTACATACTGGTTTGTGCCAACCAAAGCAGAGGCTGAAGCTGCATTTGCAGACATCAAGAAAATATTGAAGCTGCCTTATAAAAAGAGTCCAGGGCATGTTCATCATGGCCTGAACAACCTCACACAGCTGTGTTGAGGCCATGAGAAAATTCCTGTGGAAATATGTTGCAGGAAACAACACATTGTGCTGGGTTCCTGCATTACTCAGGACCATGCATGATCATAAATGTGGTTTCTACCATGCTTGTCTGCTATGGGAGTGGACACCAATGTTTATAGCAAACAGAGAGGACCTGCTGAAAAATATATATCGCATCTGGAAAACTTCAATGCTAGATGATGAAGACTTAGTGCAAGCAATACACCTCCATCTGCAGTCATTAGGGCCATGGGTTTGAGCACAATGCATTGTTGATTTCATAAAGCATCCAGAGCAGTTTGGGTTGAAGAAGCTAATTAGTCTTGCTACTGCCACACATTGGATGAAGTGTTTGGGATATAGATGGACTGGGGAGGGAATATTTTAATGGACATGAAAGGATGTAGTAGTGCACCAGGAAATGGAAAGATGGTTGTAATGAGGAAGACATTGGCCCCAGGCCACCACAGCCATTGTATTTCCCTGACAATCACCAAGTTTCTCCTGGATGCTTAAAGGGTATGGCTGTACATCTTCAGGAGCACAGACCAGTTGAAGAATTTAAACTTTGGTATGAGTGTCCTGAATTCAAATGCAAACCTAAAGTGCAAGACTGTTGCTGCTGCTGAGTGGTGTACTCCCAACCTGATTTTGTTGCTGTGGAATCTCTGCTAGAGACTCATTGCCTTGCTTGAGGTTTTGAGGTCCTTCTACTTCCAAAGTTCCACTGTGAGCTTAACTTTATTGAGCAGTGTTGGGCTATGCCAAGCAAAAATGTTGTGAGTTTCCAGCATCATCAAAAGAAGCTGATCTTGAGAGAAATCCTTGCAGCACTGGACTGGACCAAATGCCAGGTAAGTCTGTAATTTACAAACCTGTGTTTTGTTTTATTATATCCTATCAGATACTCTAATCACTCCCAATGTTTCATGCATGCATATTATGAGGGCCTCAATGGTAAGGATGCTGCATGGGCCTGCAAGAAATATAAAGGTCATCATGTCATTCCAAAAACTCTTCTTTCTTCTTTTGATAAACCAAATGCTATATCTATCTAATATTATACTATGGGTCATATTTAAATTTAAATCCTTGTTACATTGGCTCCAAACTGTAATGAAAGCACTCTCATGCCTTGATCACTTAAGAACAAAAAGCCAAGTAAATTAAAACTTGATATAGATTGAAGGTAGAATGAGAACTAACTAAGACATCATTTTGGGGGAATTAAACACTCATGCACATGATCACATATATTAGTAATGGTCCAGAAATAGATAGGTGAGGATAAGGGTAATGTGTGTGGAAGTAATGAAGTAGTCAGATAATAGGAAATTATCTTACACTCACATACATCCTCTTGAAGAAAACCCATGGGTGTCCTAAAGGTGTTTTGCTATGTGGGTGTTCAGATGTGTTGGGTTTCATACAGCACAAGTGCTTCTGTTTCCAGCAGTTCAGATCGAAGCAGCCAGAGGTCCTGTTTGGGGCTGTATCTGCTCCAACACACTAGAAATTGGTGTCCTTGTTCTCTGGGATGATGGTCCAGGATTTTGTCAATGAAATATTCTGTGGACCCATCAGTTGTGACCCGTAGTTTAGGTGCAACATTCATGTGGTTAGGGAAGAGATGATTGTCATTGGGTATGTGTGTACACAGTTGCGCAATGTGAAATGTAGGGTGTGCTTTTGTTGTGGGAGGCAATTTCAATCTGCATGAGGAAGATTTGGGGAAGGCTTGTGTGACTTCATAAGGTCCATTGAACCATGGCATGAATTTTGCCACACATTCATCTTTTGCATGTATGTAGTCCCTCCATCTATGAGCAGTAGCCAACATGACTTTGTTGCCCATGTGAAATGCTAGGTCAGGTACATGGTCTTTGTTTGCAAAATGTGCCTGCTGGATTTTTGCAGCAAGGAGACTATCTTTTGCAGCATTTGTTTTCTCTTCCATTGTTTCCATGAGGGGCTTGAGCCTCCACATTGTAGGCATCCAGATTAGTATTCTCTGTGGGTGCTGGTGGTATGATAAGTGGCAGTAGGAGCCATGGTAAGTGCCTGGTCTTCAGAACAAAAGGGGATACCCCCATGGATCTATTGGGTGTGTTCATCATGTCAAATCTCACTTTTGGTAATGCTTTGGCCCATCCTTTCTGGTTCTGTTCAATGTGAAAATGCAGGCATTGCACCATGGTTTTGTTAGATTGCTCTGATGCTCCATCTGTTTGTGGGTGGTACACTGTAGACAGTTTATGATTGATCTCTCCAGAATTTAAAGATGAAGAGCTTGTGATAGTCACTGACTATTTCCAAGGTACACCCATTCTCGCAGTACCACTTGTTGAAGAACAAGAACATGAAGTCCTCTGCAGACATGTCTGTTGTGCATGCTGCAATTTGTATATTTGCACTGAGCTGATCTGTCATTGTTATGATGGCATCAAATCCATTGTCTTTTGGTAACAGTCCTACAAAATCAATTGCTACTGAGTCAAAATGTTTGTTGGGTACAGGTAAGGGATGGAGTGGTCCAGCCATCTTCAATGTTGATGACTTGTTCCATTGGTAGTCCATGCATCCTGGTACATACCCTTGTGCCAGATCTCTCCTCATATTGGGTCAGTAGAAGTCATTACAGAGGTTAGTGTAAGATTTTTCTGCTCCAAAATGCCCTAGGTTGTCATGTGCTAATTGGAACAATCACTCCCTCAGGTCCTTGTACTTTGGGATAATCAGTCTGTTGCCTATGAAGAGAAGTCTGTGTTTGAAAGTGATATTTCACCATCCCTTGCTTTAGGTCCTCAAGTATTTCTAGCCACCATGGGTCTGTGCGATATCCATTCTTAATCCTGGTAATGAGCTTCAAATTGGATTGAATGGGGAAGACTGCAGATGCCATTACACTCAGTGCCTCCATATTGACAGAGCCTGGGAGTCTGGATAGTGCATTGGCTACTGTATTTTTATGCCCATTGATGTAAGTTATGCTGCATTCATATTGGGAAAGGTACTCCATCCAATGGGCTTGTCAGTAAGACAGGTCTCATTGGAAATCAAAGTTCTGTAAGGGGAAAGGAAGGTGCCCCAGGCATCTGGGCAATTTTCTGCATTTGTCCCATATTTTTTTATATTTTATTTCACTCTATTCTGCCTTTTCTATGATTTTCAATAATTTTATTCCTATTTTATTTTGGCTTTTTCCATGTTGGTACATGTTGACAGTTCTATTCTTAGAGGCAGGACCCCTTCTGTATGTTTACCCATCAAGGTGACATTATCCCACAGCTTGATCTGCCTATTTCTGCCTATTTGCTATTTTTAGCTTACTATTTGATTTTTGGCTCTATCACATATACTGGGCATCGACAGATGGGTCCTTAGAGTTTTCTCTTTGGATTCCTCTCTGTTATGTGCACCTGAAGTGTTTGTATTATGTAGTATAATGTTAACTTTGGACTCCCCTCTGATAGCTCACTATTAAGTGAGGCTTTGAGATTGCCCTTACAGGTGGACCAGCTCAAACTGTCTCTGGAGCGATGTGAGTGAGTAAATGTATGCTGTGATGAATGAAATGAATGTGTGATTCTTTCCATTGGTAGTAAAGTGCCTCAAAATCTTTGAAAAAATTCTTGAGGATTTTGTCACTATCTTGGAATCCCTGTGGAGTAATAATAGGATGCTGATGTACTTGAATTCCAGCAACCAATTTATGGTAGTGCTCCCAGTAGGGCTTTGGAAGGATGTGTTGAAGCAAAACAGGCCCAAGACCATAGATATACAGCTGAAACTCCCAAGCTTTGTATCCAGGGTTGATCTTCTCAGCTGGTTTGCAAGGTGCACATCCAAACAATGAGGGAATGAATGGAATGGCTGCCTTGATAGTCTTACTGTGAGCCTTCCACTGTTTTCAGTTCCCAGTTCCAGGTGGAGACATTGTTGGGAGGATAATGCTTGATTGTGCCTCTCCAGAGTCCCAGGAGATCAGAATCATTAAAAACTGAAAGATGCATGAGATCCATTGTAAAGATGTTGGGAATACCAATTGTCATAAGTCCAGAAAAGAGTGTAGGCTTGCAAAGACCAGTTTGCAGGTGATCTCACAATAGAGTTGGCACCCTTGTTTCCCACTATGCCCAATGAATCCAGACATGGATGCTGCACCATGTGAATCAGCTGATGCCATCATGACAAGGAAGATGGAGTGTGGAATTATAGTAGATGTTGATGTGTTGAAGTATTTGAGGCCTTCACATTGTATAGCAACAACACGATAGAGAGATGGAAATAAAAATGAGTCCATTTCCTTTGGTTTACCAGGAATGAAGCCACCAGGAATGATGAAAGCTTTTTTGATATATTTGTGCATCATCAATAAAAAGTTGTAATTTGATGTCATTTTTAGTGAATCCCATGCTTGAGAGCATGCTGTGTCATCATGAGATTCCATTTTGCCATTGTGTGTTCTAAGGTGTTCCTCAATCTTTTTGGGCCTCTTCTTGAGGTAATGCATATCTACAGCAGTTTCAGGTGACATGTAGAGAGCCTGAAGTACTGGGCCAATTGGGATCATGGTGAACTGTCAACAAGGCTTTCCATTGTCATCATAACAAGGGATATTGCAGTATGGACAAGCATCCAGATCAGAGTATTCACCAGTAAAAGCTGCACAACTAGGGACAACACCAGAGAGTTTCTTGAGGGTTCATTTAGCCTGATCGAATGACAAGAATTCATAATATATGCGCCCCCAATCATCAATGGTCTGGATCGATTGACTTTGCTGGATCTTCTCCAAAAGGAAACAGGCAATGCTCAGTAGTGGCTGGTGGCTTATCATCTGGGATTCACTTGATTGCCACGTGAAGATTGGCGAGAAGTTCAACCATGCTTTGACAGACATTGGATATTGGGCTCCAGAGCCTGAGTGCTTGTTAAATGCGCCAGCGCATGAGGTAGTTCTTCTGATCTGGTTGCCGCAACTTGCACCTTCAAGTTGTTCTTGGGTGTTAGTAATTGCCTGGACTGAATATCTGGGGCATGTATAGGCGATGGTCGTGACACAAGTGGTTCATTTTGAGGAATGTTAGGTTTGAAAAACCTGAGCAACAATTGATCAGGTTTCTGGTTTGATTTGGGCCAGGTGGCAGCTTCTAGACGACCACATTCAATTCGACATGCTCTGGAGCCTTTATAGATGTCGAGATTTTTGGCCTGCCCATTCCAACATGAATGTCTATGCTACAAGCTGGACATTGCAGTGTGCTCTGTTCTGTAAATTCTGGCTTTTCTGATTTATCCATTAGCTTGTCCTGTCACACCACTCAGTGGTGTCAATAAGTACCTTTTCTTCAGTATGCCGTACGGTGTAAACTTTAGACTCAAGGTTGTAGAGAGTAACGGGCAAAAAATCACATTATTATGCTATAGACTGTCAATTGGAAGCTTCGAACGACGTCAACTGCTTCTGAAAAGTAAGAAGAGTAATTGCATTCTAACGGCAGCGGATGGCCTAATTTGAGCCCAAGTCGGGGTTTTTTTTTCGGCCTCTGGCCAGTCCCTCCCACCCCCTCACCGGCGAGGTTTGGGATTCCCATTCCGCCAGCCCCTTGATCAAGGGATACATTCTTCAGAGCTTGTATGTTGTTCATTGTGATCTGGAGGGCAGGTATATATATTCCGGTGTCTGGTTCACCTTTGTCCAGTTCTAATGTGGGTGGTGGAAAAGATTCCTGATCGGTGTTGGGAGGTTGATTAGGATCATGTTCACCTTCGGGATGGTGATCAGGAGCATCGATCTCGATGGTGGGAAGTGGGATGTCATTTGGATTCTGGTCATCAATCGCATCATCGTCGACAATTGGAACAGTTTGGTCTCTATCTGGATTTGTGCCTGTTGGATTTACGAGAGACTAGCGACAAATAACATGAGAGAGGACCAAAAAAAGAGAGGAAATTGAAGTGAACCTGTCCCGGTGCAAGCTTTTGTTGTTTGGGTGCATTCAGATGGTTGTCATCTATCGCCTGGGACCGTTTTGAAGAAGAGGCGAGTCCATTTGGTATTGGCAAATTTTTCGATTTGGAATATTGTACAAAGTCCTGGAGCTGTCGGTCAGCGCGTTTTTGTGTGTATAGAGTTCGTCGGGTCTGCCATTGCCCAAAATGGTTTCACTTCAGAAAGCCACAGAGGACTTGTTTAATATCAAGTGAACAAGAGTCTATTAGAAAGAGATAGTAATTGATGTCGGTAGATCACAACATATAGTAGCTACTAATAGATACAAATCTTTGGTAGGAGTGAGGCATTGGACATGCAGTCCAGCTGGAAAACAACGGTGAAATGTCAATTTACTGGTCGACGAACGTGTAAGATACATGAAAGGGCCGGGATTACGTCTTGGAAAGCATATCTCCCAAATGCTTCGCTTCTTCCTCTGTCATTTCACAACGATCCACCAGCTGCCTTATCCCCGGTCCAACTACAGTCTCGACGGTCCTATGCTCCTTCGTTCGGCAAATCCCGCTCGAATACGTGACATTCACAATCGTTGAGAACCATTCAACCGGCCGCATCATCCACGGCGTCTCCAGGTGGTGTGCTCTCAACAATCGCCACATTTTCTCCCTCGATTCCTGATATTCTTCGTCAAACCTATATCCACCAGATCTAGAAGGCTTTCCCCTAGTTGCTGTGATACATCCGACGCCCTGAGGATGCATGCCGTATTGCTGGAAAGCGCCTTTGTTTCGCACCCACCATTCATCCATCACTTCCTCCTGCTCTAGCCCGGTAATGGCGATAATAATCGGGACGCTGTTGCGACAGATGATCTCGTGGAAGAGACGCCAATTCTTGTGCGCGGCATCCTTGATTCGAGGACCTCGCATGCAAAAGACGAGGAGGTTGACGCCAGTCTCTAGACTCTTCAGCAGTCCGAAGAGCTGGACAATTGCGTCGTTTTTAGGGACGGTTCCCGCATCTCCCTCATCAAGTACGGCGGTATCGTATAGATTGAATGCCTGGCCTAGGATGTTCACTGCGTAACACGCGCTCGTAAATGTACAACCATGGACGCTGCTGGAAACCGCTGCAATCGTGTTTTCGGCGACCATGTTGATAATCGAACTCTTCCCAGAGCCGGACTCCCCAAATAAAATGACGTTTGGGGTTGGAGGCATCGATGATGTTCCCTCTACTCAATGTAATGTGTCATCAACAAGGTTTCCATGATGAGGAACATGTCACAAACTTTTTGTAGCGGTTGCACGACTACGATCCAAAGAAATTTGTTAAACGCTCTTCCTTACTTTCGGGTCCTCGAACCATTGGATGATTATATGGCATCGCCATGTCAATAGACGCCTACGAACGACAAGCACGTTCCGATCTCTCATCGTGCGAACGGGGTCTTCATATTTCTGGGGTGTCCTTCCACGCTTTAGAAGGCACTCTTTCTAAACGTTTTGCATCATAGGCGCCCGAGAACCAACGTAGGTTGGCACGCCCCACGCCAAATCTCAGCTAGGCACCTCCGCAGCTCACATACTTCTGGATCTATCATCCGAACAAGGCGAGCGTAACCACAACATCACGACGATAACGTGAAATCGAAGAAGGTTTATGATCCTTGTGCTGCGGCTGATTGTGACACTTGGTGCTGTACAAATCTGTTATGAAAGGTGTGCACGTCAGACGGTGTGATTTTATTAGAATAATGATGCAGGAAGGGCAATCGAAAGACTTGTGTGTCCAAACGCTTCAAAAGTGTGGGATTGCGTGTTCTCAAAAGAACATTCCCGATCGATATCATTGGAAAGTCAAAGCAGGCGCCGCTCCATTGGCACTTGAGTCTACATGCTGCTTGCGCGTGTTCCTGGATCTAGGGTCTCAAAAGGTTCCCTCTTACTGCGACAGAGTTACAAGAATACGGGTTTTGTTGCCGTCACCCACACGATTTGCTAGCACCAATACAACGCAATGTGAGTTTACCATTGGCTAAGTGAATAGATGTTGATGCCTACAAAAGTCGTTCGCTTGATCAAGATACGGCGATGGTTTTTTTTCCAAGCACACAGAGGGCCTCTTCAGACAGAAAACCGCAGAAGCCTCTCCAGTCGAGTGCAGTTGCCGCACGAGGCCCAGTTCCTCTGAGACAGGGCGAACAAAACGGCCCCTACTATGCCCCCAGTGCAGTCAGATCGAGCACTCCTGTTGCCATACCGCCCAGTTTCGAATCCGGAACCAAATTCACTTCAACAAGTCGGAGCGCTACTCTCCAGCACCCTGTTGCCGGGCAGACAATCACTATTGTCCAGCTGCCTCCTGAAACGGCTACTAACAATGCACATAGTGTCGCCCAGATGCCCCTCATGGAGACCAATGTCGCCACCTCAACTCGTGTTCCTGGCGCCTCCCCTGTTACACAAATTCCATCCACCGTTTCCGATGGCCCGATACTGCCGAATATACTTATTTTCGGTGAAACGGGCACTGGGAAAAGTTCCCTCATCAATATGCTCGCAGGCCATGACATTGCGGGAGTGTCGAGTGATGCGTTGGGACATACATTCAGGAGCCAGGCGCACGATGTGTCTATCGATGGGAACCTCGTCAGGCTTTGGGATACTGCTGGCCTGAATGAGGGTGAGCAGGGGACGGTTCCCGCAGAGCAAGCTATGATAAACCTGCAGTATCTCGTGCACAATCTGAAAGGAGGCGTAAGCCTCCTCGTCTACTGTATCCGCGGAACACGCTTCAGGGATATTATGCAGATCAACTATGACCTATTTTGCAGCATAATCTGCCAAAACAAGATCCCAGTCGTTATCGTAGTGACTGGATTGGAGAACGAGTCCCCTATGGAATCGTGGTGGGAAGAAAACGGAGGGCAGCTTAAGGCTCATGGCATGAATTTTAATGGGCATGCATGTGTGACGACGACTAGAGGAAAGCAGTTGAAGTCCGGGGAGTACGTGTTCGAAGAAGAGTTCGAGGAATCTGAGGGCAAAACACGCAAGTTAATCACCGACCATTATCTTCGCTCTCCTTGGATCATCAATGAGCGTACTTGGTTAACGGATATAACTTCGAAGCTCGCTGTGTATCACGAGCAGCAGAGATATGGAGGAGTGGAGTTTGCTGAGAACCGACAGAATTCGACTCCGACTAACCGCAACGACGGCGCACGTGTACTACTATGGAAGGTGAGAGAACTCCTGATAAAGACTATTCACTTCATGGCAGGGACGCAACCAGATGCGGGGCTGATATAGCAATTGGGTGGAAAGTGATTAATGGGGGGTGGTATGACTCTGCGCTCAATTCTATTCTTGACATGAACGTTGACTTTCGTGACTACTTTCCGCTGTACTTACTTTTCCTGTATCTTTTCTAAAGAATCAAGGTATATGAACTTGTTTCAGAGTCAGATGAATAAATCAGTCAACTGCAAGCTTGTTCTCTTCGGCTGTTCAAATGGCGTGTCTGCCCAAAACACGTTGAAACTCTTCGGAAACGATATATCGGGGGGAAAACAATTTGAAAGAACACAGGACCTAAATTCAGCTTTCTGTGTTCTGTTTTGTTGTCGAATCGCTGCAAATGCGGTTTTAACCTTGATTCGGATATGTCAAGCGACTACTGGAAGAGACGAGGATTTTTTCATTTTATGAGGAGATCTTCATATTTTGTGCGAACTGTGTTTTGGAAATCCAAATGGCTCTCCCGCTCCCATCAATATATGATAAGGACGTTGTCTGCTTACGGATTAGAAAAATCTACCTACGGAGGTTGAGATCAACTACGTCCCAAGACCTAGTTATGAATTCCACATGTACCTGTTTGTTCTATCTTCACGGGTACATTGGAGTTGCTCTGGGGGCACGCCTTGAACAGATAAAATACTAGAATATAACACATATAGTCCGCCACAAGCTGTAAGTAGTATAAACCAGGATGGGAAATTCCGAAAATAAATTTACGTCCCAACCGAGACTCCGCTCATTACTCCGTCAACTTTCTAAATTTTACTAGATCCTTTAGTTGACCTTTACAAAAACAAGCTAGTACTGTTTAAAATTGAGATCGAACCAAATTCACCCTTCGAAGGACGCGCTTGCCGTTGGACGTTAACGGTATGGGAACATAAAAACAATCACGATTGATGATATAAGATTTCGGGTGAAGAACATGACGATGAATGTGTGAATATGTGTTTCCAGCACGGTCATAGACGTGCTTTGGGTTGAGATGCTTGCATCTTGATGTGCACACCAGAGCAGACAAGGCGATGGTGTGTCAAGTTCCAAATCTAGAAATGAACATGTTAACTCGCAAAAATAGGCAGTATATCTTCGTGAAACGCACCTCAGTCCTTGCTGAAAGTGCTCTTGCGCCGACAGTCATGGTTGTGTTTACTATTCGGATTCTATCTCCCCTGTGGAGTAGTCCAAAATCAACAAGCTTTCAAGATATTGCTATAGGCTTACAATCCGGCTGGAGAATGATATAACATATTTAAGGACTGCGAGACGCTGAAACGCACAATATCATCCCCTGTTGTTGCGCGGCGAAAACTTGCCAATGCAAGAGTTGAACCACTTATAGCAGCTGTCAGAAATTCCATCCATGGTTGGATCAAAGGAACTTACACATCGACAAGAAAAGTGGAACATCCTCCGTGCATGGTTGCCAGTCCGTTAACCATATCTTTTTGAAACCGGATTTTAGACTGAGGACGAGTGGCCACGAGGAGGTGACGAACCATCTTCAACCGTAATTTCATATACAAGTCGACCTTCTAACTTTTGAGGTTCTTCCACTTTCTTTTCTACGGAAATTTCGGTGACGACCATCCTCTTGAGGATGGACTCGCCAAAACTTGGTTTAGAACCCATCAGAAAGAAATCGGCCGGATATCCATATGCTTGCTTTACTTCATCGGAGACATTACCTGTGATATGGCTGAGATCTTGCTTGAGAGACATAGGAGCAAATAAGTTGAAGCCGGTATCCCTGAGTACATCAGATGAATGATGAGAACGATCGGGCCGAGCCTCTGCCGACAAATACATACAACTGGATTGATATACTGTGATTCTGACTCGAAGCTTCGCCGCGGCGACGATATCCCTACATTTGTCTGGGCAGAAATGTGGAAACCTTCGGTTGGATGTTCTGACCCTCATTGACAGAAAACATCTGGTGAGTTTATTAGCCGGGTCCTGCCGAAGTGTTCCATCTGGAAATCGTACAGTTGCAGACAACCAAACACGACAATTATTTTGATATCTCGTGATCGGAAATTTTCTGGGACAAAAGGACTTCAGATTCGGATTCAGCTCGTTCAATGTGTAACGGATGCGCATATCACGAAAAGGTAGGAGTAAAAGGCTCCTTCGGCAACCCTTTGGGTTAGCCAGAAGGGCCGCTCATCATTTGAATCCTCGAGGTACAGCTAAAGTCCTATAGAGAGAGTTGTTTTGGAGGAAGATGAGTGCAATGATGTGAGGAGCGAGGATACAAAGGGAAGGTTGTCCGTATGTAATAGAAGTCCATAGTATTGTTCAATGTGAAAGAAGTCCTTGTCCCAATATAAGAGAAGTCCATAGCATTGTTAAAATATAAGAGTGTGGGCCCTGCGGGGCTTTTGGTTCATGCATGCAACATTGTTTATAGAAGGACTGGATGTTTGCGAATGTAGATTTGCCACAGGTGAAGCCCAGTGCCTAATTCCTTGGATGATGTGAGGTGCCACACCATTTTCAGTGCCCCTCGCACATATGTGGATTGCCCTCCCACATCTGCTTTGAAGAAGTGATATAGGCACCACATGAAGAATGACCTGGTAGGTGTGGTGCCATCCACTTTAACCCATAGTGGGGAAGAAAGAGGAAAAAGGTGATTGTAGAAGGTCAGGTATGTGCAAAACAGTTCAGTCACATTGCAGTTGAGTTCATTGTTGCAAAGTATGATTAGGTTCACCTCAAAAAATCTGTTGGCCTTATGGCCAGGCAAGAAAAATTGAATGGATGTTGGATGAAGGACCATTGATCCATGTTGTGACAGTTTGCAAGAATCTCAAAGAGAGTGATTGTCTGGGAAAGTGAGTTTCCCTAGGTGCATCAGTGCAAAGAAACCTATGCAGAGTTGTGTGCAGAACAGTATGTCATTGTGTGATGGATTTGTAAGGGCAACCTCAAAGCCTCATTTAATAGGGAGCTAACAGAGGGGAATCCAAAGTTAATATTTTACTACATAGTACAAACAATATAGGTGCACCTAACAGAGGGGAATCCAAAGAGAAAACTCTAAGGACCCACCTGTTGAGGCCCAGATATGTGAAAGACCTGAAAATCAATAGTAGGCTAAAAATAGAAAAAGGCAGAGATAGGCTGATCAAAGCTACAGATGATGTCACCATGATGGATAAGCATCTGAAGGGGCTCCACCTCTAAAAATAAAACTGTGAACATGTACAAACATGCAGAAATAGAGAAATAATCATAAAATAGGGATAAAATCATAGAAAATGCAGAATAGGGTGAAAAAAATGTAAAAGAAATGGGACAATTGCAGAAAATTGGTGTGACCCTTGAGACACCTCCTAGTCTCCTTACAAGTTTGGCTGATATGCTGCACATATGGAGTTGAGGTCACCAACATGCTTATGATTGGTGGGTGTTTTCCTCAGTCATTTGCAACCACTGAGTGTTTGATGAAGATGAGACTTTCTGATTTCTTGGATTTCAGGAAAGTAAGGTTTGAGTTGTTGACAAATACCTGATAGATACATGTTGATGGATTTTGGTTTGATGTGGTGACACATGTACACCATATAGAGACTGAGAGTATCAGCAGTTGGTTCCACAAGCACCATGTGGATTCGAATGAAAGTGAGATAAGAGTTGAGAGCTGGGCCATAGTTGTTCCAAGTACTAACATCAATAGCCTGGCCCAGCATGATTGCACATTCTCAGACCAAGCACTCCCATGACCATGGCTCCTGATGAGGTTGCCAAATGCAGATATGAGACATGATCATTTTTTTGCTGCATGGGGGTCAAGAAGTAGAGATTTGTAAAGTAGGAATGAGATGGCATGCCTTGTCAAAATCTGCATGAGAGATTGCATCTCCTACAATATTTTGCTCACCAGGAACATGCAGGATTTGGATGTGGAGGTCCTTCTTGAACATGATATCAATTCAGTGACATAGCAAGAGATTGAACTTGGGCTGACATCAAACAGAGTTGAAGATGTTCATGGTGTTCATGCTGTCAGTATACAAGATGATGATTTTTGAGCAGTTTTCTGTTGTCCTGCTCAAGTCATTGCAGGTGCTTGCCATGTCTAAGACTTCAAAATAGAAAATGATTCCATGAGCTGTGTCATTTGGTACTGGTGCATAGTATCCTGTTGCACAAAGTGAATGGGAGTTGTCATCCAGAAGATGCACATGATTGCAAAAAATGCCATAGTATGAGCACAGGGCAGTAGGGAGCCATATCACTGCTTATAAAAATCTGGGTGAACAATGCCATGCATGAAGAGCCTGGGAAACAGAACACATGTGATGGTCTCTTGAAACCAGACTACTCTCTTCAGTGCACTGGTATCTCAAAGATGCCAATGCACTGGTTTTATGTGATGCATCTTTGCAGGCGCTGACTTTCTGGTATCCTGGATGCTTTGTGAGGATATTGTAGCTGTTTATCATGAGCAACAAGTTACAAGCACAGACAGCAACAGTCATCAAGCAAGTGAGAAGTGGGGGGAGGTAGCAGTGAAAGAGAAGACATGAGCAGTGTTACAAAGGCCAAAAAACTGTTGAAGGATATGTGTATTGGTTGCTATCACTAGTGCTCAGGCCCCTGTCAAAATCAAGCAAGATCTGAATGCTATTTTTATGTATGATGGAGCTTTCTCAGCACTGTGGACCCAGCACAGTAGTGATTTTAGCCATCTAAGTGCAAAAAGATGAAATTTCTAATTTAAATGGCTGAATTCATGGTGGATGAATTTGGGATGAATTTTCAGCCCATATATTGAGGGCATTTAGGGTATAAAATTCATGTGTATTATTTTACAAAATTTCCATATGTCAATGGAATGAAATTTCATTTCATAAAAGAATGAAAAGTGGGGGATGTTTTTAATCCAACAGGAAGGTATGAACTTCATCTGAAAGACAGGATGTTTTTGTATGGGATTTTTTGACATCTAGGGGATGTTTTTAATCTAGGGTGGGGGTATGAAAAGATTTGATGTTTCAGCTTGTGATTTTCTGACTTCTAGAGTTAGTTTTCAATCCAAAAGGATATTAATTTCATCTGAAAGACAGGATGTTTCTGTATGTGATTTTCTGACATCTAGGGGATTAGTGGGGGGTTTGATTTTTCACAACTCTAAAGGATGTTTCCCAAGTCAGCTTCCCATTTCACCACACTTGCAACTTCACCACATTGTTGAGCCTTTTCTTCTTCCACTCACTTGTTCCACTGCACAAGGCACCCATTCCAAAACTATTTAAATGGCCTTCTCTGTGCACTCTCACAACTCTCATGACATAACAGAAACTTAATTGCATTCAGCTACAGCCTGTGATAGTAATCTACTTCGGTCAATAATGGACCACCTTCCATGGTCCTTAATTTCCCCAACTACACATTTTATCTGATTGAGATCAACAAATTCCATAGGCCCCAAGTCTTCATAGTAGTTGATCCCATATCAATTAGTGGCCAGCTCTGAAATTTTGACCTGATTGATGAATGCATAGATGAAAGAATCAGCCTTGATGTTATGTATAGGAGAGTGAGGGATATTGACAATGACAAAGTGGAGGATTTGCCCGATGAAATCTTGCAGATAAAATTCTGGTGTTCGACATGGTAGATGAGCAAATTTGTCAACAGTGAGTTGATACTGGAGGACAAGTAAGTTAATATGCACAAAATAGTGTAGTGGGAGGCTTACCCAGACAAGTGACATATCTTGACTGTCAGATCTGAGTGGAACAAAGTCATGAGCATGCATAACATCACCACCCACCAGCTGGTGCACACAGCCATATTGGGCAAATTGAGTATTCCAGGGTATAAGCTCCTGAATTATTGATGCAGACTTGGTAAAGCAAGTAGCTAGGGTGGCAACAAGCTTTGTCCTCAGAGGAGCAGGGAGGGTTTCCACAGGTCCCTTGGGGGGAGTAAGAGCATATAATGGGTCTAGCTCACTATGATAAGGGAGCGGGTTCATCAACATGACTAGAGATGTACATGAAGGCAACTTGACATCTGTATCATGATGGACAGGAGGTGAGAGAATAAGTTGTTCATGCAAGCCATAGAGAAGGGTTATGTGCATCAACTGTGCATAAAAGGTAACATACTTGTTGATGTTCGCATAGGGAAACCATTGGCTCCTGATGTTATGGAGGATGTCGCCACAATGGCACTCCATCAGAAATGCCCAATAAGCCCAGACCAGACCCATAGCCCTGATACTTGGTGCAATGTGAAGCAGTGCATGGATGGTGATGGAACAACAGGCTACATGCAGCAGATCATGTTGGTAGTATAGTTTGTTTATCTATCAGACAGCATCCTGCTGGCAACAAGAAACACATACCATTCATACTTCTGTACCCAGCTCTGGAAACCTCTCTCAAGGTCATTAACTTGATCTTGGGTGATTTTGAATTCAAGGCAGAGTGCTAGTAGTCAAACTAATTCCATGAAGTGCTTGTAGTACCATGGATGCACAAATCGGCCTTTGAGGAAAGTAGGGGCGATGTATAATGTCCAGATTGAATGAGTTTCAGCGATCATCTGTACCTTCTCTGATGCTATATTTGGAACCTTAGTGCCAAATGCTGCAGGGATAGTTTTTCCTGCCTTTGCAGTGGCCTCTCCAATAGCCTCCCATACTGTCAGTTTCAACACATAGCCTTCATTGTTATGGGAAATATGTGTAAACTCTCCAGTCCAGAAGTGAATTAAGTTGGGAATGAGATTAGTCCATATCAGATGCATGAAATTGTAAGGGAAGGACACAGGAAAAGAGAGGGATCTTAAGTTGCTGAGCAGTGGTAAACCTTTGACACCGTACTTGGTTGCAAGGGCTTCATAATTCACATTGGTTGATGCATACTGGACTTCCTTTGCTTGCTCCATGAATGATGTGTGATTTTGTAGTGGAAGTGCACATGGGTCATATTTGTTAGGAAACAGTCCTACTACATAATAATATTTTATTTTATTTTATTACATCAAATTGTGCTATCAAATGCCCAAGAACACTACATTAGTTAGCATGGAAATTTTATATTCACACACATCAATGTGTACGTGCATGTATGCACACATCGGTAACAACATAGTACAATATATGTAACATAGTATATAAACCTTAAATATACACCTAGGGAATGGCAGTTGAGCTCTTAGGTATTCCATACACAATAGTGGTGCAAAAAGCCTTTTTCAGCCAACTCATCTATTAATAACCCCTTGCATCAAAACCATCAAAACCCCCATCATGTGCGTGTGTCCCAACCCCTTCTTGTAGGAGAACCCGCATGGTCCAGCTAGCAGATAAGTGGGTGTTGCCCTAACAGAAGAACTCAACTACCCCATCAGTGCACCTTTTCTTACACATGCATATGTCATTGTTTCATCATGCCACAACTGCTTACTCATCCTGTTGGCATGAGCCAGAAGTACTTGTATATAAATATTTACCTTTGCTTTCATAAGCCAATGCCAGGCCTCGCCTTACATTGCGACCACCAGTGATCAAGAGGCAGCGCTCATCATTAGAACAGCTGCAACCAGACAACTGATGGGATCTGGTTTAATTGAGATTTACTATACTCTATTCAGATGACTATTTTAGTTACATAGTTAAAAGCCGAATTCAGTATTATTCCTGAGATCAGGCACTGTCAGAAGGGATATTGATCTGAAGTATCTCACATTGATAATACTCAACCTGGAAACCTAACAAAAACCTGTTAAAAGGCTTAGGAAGTATAACACAGGCTAGAGGAAGGATGCGAGTTGGTACTAAATATCACCGCTGATACCCAAGGTTGTGTTTAGAGAGGTAAAATAATAAGAGATGGTGTGTATAGTCTGTGAGAGCATACAAAGTTGTTTGAAAAAGTTCAAAATAAGTTCAAAGATGTGCGAAATAGTTTGAAGATGTTTGGAGATGTCAGACTGGTGTTGAGGTATGTTGAGAAACAAATATAGCAAATGAGAAGTGGTTTTTGAGTGGCAATAGGCGATAGGCGATGAGTCAAGAGACTAATACGAAAATTCGAAAAAATTCATGATATTTCACAGAACTTATAGATACGATGCAAGGCTAAGTAAGACTCAAGAGAATG
This sequence comes from Tricholoma bakamatsutake, assembly GCA_029959215.1. Taxonomy (NCBI): domain Eukaryota; kingdom Fungi; phylum Basidiomycota; class Agaricomycetes; order Agaricales; family Tricholomataceae; genus Tricholoma; species Tricholoma bakamatsutake. The sequence goes on from CP114860.1 coordinate 2,692,410, forward strand.
GCTCTTAAATCAGATGATAAGTGAGAGGGTAACTTCTTCTCTGTTCCCTTTGCTTGTCTCCTAAGTAACTAATACAAGTCTATATACAATTTGAAGGAATAGTACTAAAAAGGAAACAATAACATGTGGAAAACACAAGGCAGTATGCACAGCAAATAAAGGTATTGTAAAACATAAAACAAATGAGAAATGATAATAAATAAAATGTACATTGTCCCAGTATAGTAAAAGTTCTTGTCCTATTTCTTCAATATATCATTGAAACATAAAACTGCACTTATCACATTCTAGATCTTTTGTCATCTCTCTTCATGTCCAGTGGCACTTGATATGCGATGGAATGGCTCATTCCAGTTGTGCAGCATGTATTGAAAAATTTTCAGAACAGCTATGTGGTGGTTGACATTGTTTGAAGTGGTGCGAAGTTCTTCAAAAGTGTTCGAAGTGTCGCAAAATCATTCAAAATTGTTCAAAATTGTTCAAAGTCATTCAAAGTCATGCAAAGTTGTTCAAAAAGGGTTCAAAGTTGATTTCGTGGCATTTGTAGCAATTCTGAGCATCTGTAGTAATGTCTCAATATGATTGCAAGCGTTCTCCAGACCTTAAAGTGTGCAATGGACCTATCAATGTGCCCAACAATTGACAAATATCTGAATCACAAGTTTTGCTGAGTTTGGTACCTGAATTACTGGATCACATGACTCGAAAATTTGTGGAGAAATTCTGAAGCTGAATCTTTACTCAGCCAAAGAAGTGATTCATTACAGCTTACATCATTATGTCAGAACAATCAATTTTTAATCCCAGTCATAATCCTGTTCCCACCCCAGTGCTAGAAGCCAAAATTGATGCACTTACAGCACAAATGTCCCAATTAGTGTTAGTATTGGCAGCATTACAGCCCAAACCAGCAGAAATAAAACCAGAGATGGTGGAAGATAAAGATGATGAGATGAAAAAGATGGTGGAGTGGATGTCTCAGGATGATGTGCATGCAGAGGAGAGATCTGAAAGTGGAAAAATGTGTTTACCTAAATATGCACTCCCACAAGTCTTTGATGGTACCATAGAGAATATGAGATCCTTCATCAGCTCTATAGTATTGTACATTCATGTGAGGAAGCCTGAGTTTCATATGACCAAGTCTAGGATTATGTATGCTGTCTCATATATTCAAGGGGGGAAAGCACAGTTCTAAAGAAACAAAGCCATTAATCAAATTGCCGCAAGATATAAACCATTTGCAATCTTCAGGGAGTTTTTGGAGAGACTGGAGGCACAGTTTAGAGACCCTAATCCAAAGGTGATAGCTAATGCAAAATTAAAAACCATGCGCCAAGGTTCTCTGATGGCAGACAAATTTATTTTGCAGTTCAAGGCAGAAGCATCACAGACAGATATGGGAAAAGCTGCATTGGTAGAATTTTTGAAAGCAGGATTAAATCCCTCTTCATTCAAGTCTATCTATCGACTACCTTCTATGCCAGAGAGGTTGAATGAGTGGTACAATTGGGCAATGCATCTTGATCGGCAATATTGACAGGAACAAGCTGTATTTGAGGTGTGCGATTTTGGAAAAACCAATCTAATAATTGGATGTCCATGGTTATGCAAGCATAACCTGAAAATTGATTGGAAAATGGGGAAGGTACACATGACTCATTGTCCTAAAGAATGTAATGTATATGGGAGGAAAGTAAAAAAGGAGAAGAAGGAAAGGAAAGAGAAAGAGTGTCCAAGGAAGTATTTTGTTACAATGGAGGAAGTGGAAGATGAGGACATGCCAAATGGGAAAGTTCCAATCATGACCAATAAGGAAGAACAGAAGCAAACCTTTAGGGAAATTCATGGAGGACAGTCATGGGATAAAAATGCTGTGAAAGTGGAGAAGCCAGTGGAGGAGTGGGTACCAAAAGCATATCATAAATATTTGTTGGTCTTTCAAAAGAAGGAATCTGAGTGGATGCCAGTGCAAAAGACATGGGATTATGCAATTGAAATGAAGCCAGAATTTGTAATGAAGAAGTCAAAAGTCTATCCATTATCTCCAATGGAACAAGAAGAAGTGGATGCATTTCTAAATGAACAATTGCACAAGGGATGCATATGACCTTCAAAATCACTGCAGACATCACCAATATTCTTTGTACCAAAGAAAGATCAGAGGAAGAGAATGTGTACAGATTATAGGTATCTGAATGAGTGGACAGTGAAGAATGCATTGATAATACTCAACCTGGAAACCTACCAAAACCTGTTAAAAGGCTTAGGAAGTATAACACAGGCCAGAGGAAGGGTGTGAGTTGGTACTAAATATCACTGCTGATATCCAAAGGTTGTAGTGAGTGATGCAAAATAACAAGGTGTGTTGCAAATAGTCTTTAGAGGCATATGAAGAAGTTCAAAAGAGTTCAAAATAGGTTCAAAGATGTGCAAAATAGTTCGAAAAAGGTTCGAAGGAGTTTGAAGTAGTTTTGAGGAAGTTTGAAGATGTCAGACTGATATCAAGGTATGTTGAGGAGCAAATATAACAAATAAGAAGTGTTTTTTGAATGGTGATAGATGATAGGCAATGAGTCGAGAGACTAATATGAAGGTTTGAAGAAGTTCACGATATTTCACAGAACTTATAGATATGACGTGAAGATAAGACACAAGAGAATGGCTCTTAAATTGAATGATAAGGGAGAGAGTAACTTCTTCTCTTGTCTCTGTTCTTGTCTTTCTAAGTAACCAATACAAGTCTATATACAATTTGAAGAGATAGTACTAAAAAGGAAACAATAACATGTGGAAAACATGAGGCAATATATACAACAATGAGGACTTTGTAAATCATAAAACAAATGAGAAATGATAAATAATTAAAATGTACAGTGTCCCCATATAGTAAAAGTACATATCTTTTGCTTCAATATATCGTTGAAGCCTCAAAATGCTATTATCACATCCTAAGCCTCTTGTTGTCTCTCCTCGTGTCTGGTAGTGCTTGATTTGCAATGAAATGGCTCATTCCAGTTGTGCAGCATGTATCGAAAGGGTTTCGAAACAGTTATGTGGCAGCTGACTTCGTTCAAAGTGCTGCAAAGTTGTTCGAAAGCATTTGAAATGTCGAAAAATGGTTCAAAGTCAATTTTGTGGCATTTGTAGCAGTTCAAAGTGTCTGTTGTAATGTGTCGATACAATTGGAAAGCTTCTCCAGACCCTAGGGCATGCAATGGACCTATCAGTGTACCCTTTGCTATCGATCTCAGAAATAATTGATAAGGTGGGACAAAATTGGATTTATGCTGGGGATACAATAATGTATGAATAAGAAAAGGAGATGAGTGGAAGGCTGCATTTTCCATGTGTCGAGGATCCTTTGAGCTGCTTGTCATGTTTTTTGGGATGACCAATAGTCCCCAGACTTTTCAAAATATGATGAACAACATTTTTAAGGATGTAATAGACAAAGGCATGGTAATAATATTCATTGATGACATTCTGGTATTCATGGAGGATATAATATTTCCTGTTTATGCCCTTACCACCCACCCACTATTCCCAGTCAACAAACTACTCCACAGCCTCCAATAATGGTAGAAGGTGCTCCAGAATATATTGTGGAAGAGGTTTTGGACTCTCATCTTCGATGAAATAAATTGGAGTTCTTAATCAAGTGGAAGAACTACACCGATGAAAATAATTCATGGGAACCTGAGGAGAATTGTAAGCGAGCACATAATGCAATCACCCAATTCTTTAAACATAATCCAAATGCTCCATGTCGCATTGCTAGAATGGTGTATGAGGGGATAAATTTCCAGCCTTACCAAAATTTCACAGAGGGGACAAATATGATATTTTCTCACCTGGAAGTTAGGCATAAAAGGGGGGTAATGTTAGGAAACAGTCTCCTAACATGCCTATTACATAATACTATTTTTATTTTATTTTATTTCACCAAAATACGCTACCAAATGCATATACACACATTATTTGTCAGCATGGAAATTTTCTATTTACATGCATCAATATGTATATGCATGTACGCATTGATTATACTCAACCCAGAAACCCAAACAAAACCTACTAATGGCTTCAGATGGTATAACACAGGCCAGAGGAAGGGTGCGAGATGGTACTAAATATCACCGCTGAGACCAGAACGTAGTGTTTAGTAATGTGAAATAATAAGGGCTGTGGCGAATAGTCTGTATAGGCGTATGAAGGTATTCGAAATAGTTCGAAATTGGTTTGAAGTCATGTGAAGTAGTTCAAAATAGGTTCGAAATCGGTTCGAAGTTGTCTGAAGTAGTCTGAATAAGTTTGGATAAGTTCGGAGGGGTTCAAGGTGTATCGAAAGGCAAGTTTAACAAATGTGAGATGTTTGTTGGATAGCGATAGGCGATGGGCAATAAAACAGAGAGCGAATATGATAGTTTAGAAGAAGTTCGCAATATTTCACAGAACTTAGAGATACGACATGAAGATAAGACTAAAGAGAACGATTCTTAAATCTGATGATAGCGAGAGGGTAACTTGTGCTGTTCACCATCGTTCTATTATTCTGTTCTAACTAACTAATACAAGTCTATATACAAAATGGAGAGATAGTACTAAAAAGGAAATAAGAACATGTGTAAAACATGAGGCAAATATATCATACAATGAGGACTTTGTAGATCAAAAATAAATGAGAAATGATAAATGATGAAACATACAGTGTTCCCATATAGTAAAAGTACTTATCCTGTGCTTCAATATATCAAAGAGACCCAAAAATGCACTTATCACATTCTAACTCTCTTGTACTCTCTCCTCGTGTCCAGTAATGCTCGATATGTGACAGAATAGCTTGTTCTGGATGTGCAGCATGTATTGAAAGTGTTTCAACACAGCTATACAGCTGCTGAAGTCATTCAAAGTACTGCAAAGTTGTTCAAAATGTCGCAAAATGGTTCGAAAGCATTCAAAATAGTGCGAAATATGTCGAAAATAGTTCGGAGTCGATTTTGTAATGTTTGTAGTGGTTCAGAGTGCATGTCGTAATGTTTCGATACAAGTGGGATTCTTTTCCAGACCTTAAAGTGTGCAGTGGACCTATCAGCATGCATCTGTAGCAACATAGTACAACATATGTAACATAGTATATAGTCATAAAATAAATACTAGGAGACCTCAGTTGAGTTCTCTTAGGTATTCCATCCACAATAGTGGTGCGAAAAGCCTATTTCAGCCAACTATTCTATTTTTAACCCCTTGCCTCAAAACCATCAAACCCCCCATCACGCGTGCACACCCCACCGCCTTCTTGTAGGAGAGCCCGCATGGTCCAGCTAGCAGATTAGTGGGTGTCGCCCTAACAGACATGAGGAGAGACGACAAGAGACTTAGGATGCGATAAAAGTGCTTAGAGCCTTCAATGATATATTGAAGCAATAGGACAAGAACTTTTACTATACGGGGTCACTGTACATTTCAATTATTTATCATTTCTCATTTGTTTTATGATTTACAAAGTCCTCATTGTTGTATATATTGCCTCATGTTTTCCACATGTTATTGTTTCCTTTTTAGTACTATCTCTTCAAATTGTATATAGACTTGTACTAGTTACTTAGAAAGACAAGCAAAAGAGAACAGAGAAGAACTTACCCTCTCCCTCATCGTCTGATTTAAGAGCAATTATTTTGAGTCTTAGCCTCACATTGTATCTCTAAGTTCTGCAAAATATCGTGAACTTCTTTGAACCTTCATATTAGTTTCTTGACTTATTGCCTGTTACCTATTGCCATTTGAAAAACACTTCTCATTTGCTATATTTGCCCCTCAATATACCTCGATACAATCCTGACTCTTTCGAAGCTTCTTGAACATCTTTGAACCCCATTGAACATCCTTTGAACCTCTTCAACCCTCTTCAAACCTTTTTCGACCCTTTTTGTATGCTGATAAAGCTCATTCACGATGCCTCTCACTATTTTATGCTACTAAGGTGACAGCAGTAATATTTAGTACCAACTCGCACCCTTCCTCTGACTCGCATTATACCATCTGAAACCATTTAGTAGGTTTTGTTTGGGTTTCAGAGTTGAGTATTATCATCGTCTCAAAAAGGTTCAAGCCTTCTTGGGACTTGCACATTATTATCATCACTTTGTCCAGAATTTTTCTAAAATTGCCACACCCTTACACAACCTTATGCAAAAAAGGAGTAGTGTGGAGATGGGGAGAACAACAGCAGACAGAATTTGAAGAGTTGAAGAGGAAGTTTGTGGAAGAACCAATATTAGCTCCAGTAGATTTCACATGTCTCTTACGAGTGGAATCAGATGCATCTGACTTTGCTACTGGAGCAGTATTATCAATGTTATGTGAAGATGACAAATGGCATCCTTGTGCATATTTGTCCTGAGGGTTGAATGATGTGGAAAGAAATTATGATGTGCATGACAAAGAGATGTTGGGAATCATACGAGCATTGGAAGCATGGAGACATTATTTGGAGGGATGTATGCATTAGATCAAAATCTGGACAGATCATCAAAATCTACAGTACTTCATGTCCAATAAAAAGCTTAATTGTCAGCAAGTGCATTGGGCATTATTCCTATCGCATTTTAATTTTCACCTAGTCCAGAAAGTGGGAAGCTTGATGAGGAAAGCAGATGCATTATCCAAATGTACTGATCATAAAAGGGGGGTGGAGGAGGACAATAAAAATATTACCCTACTCAAACCTGAATACTTTGCATTTGTGCTATGCATCAAGGGCATCTATTGGTGGATAGCTCAGAGACAGAAATGTTGTCTAAAATTAGACAATGTTCAGAGATGGATGATGAAGTAGTGGAAGCTGTGAAAGCTCTGAAGGGAGAGAAGAAAGGTAATATTAAAGGAGATGAATGGGTTGAGGAGCAAGGGTTAGTGTTGTTCAGAGGAAAAGTATATGTACCAAAAGATCAAGATTTACAAAGGGAGATTGTCCAGTTACATCATAATACACCAGCTGCTGGACATCTAGGAAGGTGGAAGATGTTGTAATTGGTGATGAGAAATTATTGGTGGTTTGGAATTTCAAAATATGTGTTGGGGTATGTGGATGTATGCAATACATGCATGAGGGGAAAAAATTTCCAGAAAAGCCCACAGGGAAATTAATGCCAAACCCTATACCTAAAGCACCATGGCAAAATATATCTTTGGACTTTATCACCAAATTACCTGAAGCTCAAGGATACAATGCAATATTTGTAGTATGCGACCACTTCACAAAGAAAGTCCATATTATTCCTACTACTGCAGAAACCTCATCATTGGGCTTGGTGTGCCTTTATCTAAATCAGGTATGGCAGTTACATGGATTGCCTGATATGGTTATCTCCAATCACAGATCACAATTTGCTTCTGCATTTATGCGAGAGTTAAACAACATATTAGGAATTTAAACCAAGTTATCTATGACATATTACCCACAAACTGATGGGCAGACAGAGAGAATGAATTAGGAGTTGGAGCAGTACCTATGCATGTTTGTCAACTACCAACAAACTGACTGGCCCAAATGGTTGGCAATTGCCAAATTTTCTCACAATAATAAATTCCATTCAGCTACTCACATGTCACCCTTCTTCGCTAATTATAAGTATCATCCCTGAATGGGAATAGAACCTTGAAGGGAAATCAAGGTACAGTCAGTGGAAGACTTTGTATCTAAGATGCAAAAGGTACAGGAGGAAGAAGAGGCAGCATTGATGAAAGCATGTGATGATATGATGTGACATGCTGATTGTACTCGAGCTGTGGCTCCAGAGTAAAAAGTTAGTGACTTGGTATGGCTAAGTACCAAGGATCTAAATATTCCACAACCTTCAAGAAAACTTATGGAGAAGCAAGTTGGCCCATATGTGATTTCTAAAATAATTTCACCCAATGTGGTGATAGGTCCATTGCATGCTTTAAGGTCTGGAGAAGATTCCCAATCGTATCGACACATTATGACAAATGCTCCGAACCACTATAAATGCCACAAAAGTGATTTTGAACACTTTTTGAACTTTTTGAACAAATTTGCATGATTTCAAATGACTTCGAACCATTTCAAACTATTTTGCGACATTTCAAACACTTTCAAACAACTTTGGACTACTTTGAATGATATCAGCCACCATATAGTTGTCCTGAAACCCTTTTGATACACACTGCACAACTAGAGTGAGCCATCTTGTTGCATATCGAGCGCCACTGGACACGAAGAGAGACAACAAGAGACTTAGAATGCAATAAGTGTGGTTTTATGTTTCATCGATCTATTGAAACAATAGGATGAGTACTCTTACTATCCTGGGACAATGTATGTTTCATTTATTATCATTTCTCATTTGTTTTATGTTTTCCAATACCTTTATTTGCTGTGCATACTGCCTCATGTTCTACACTTGTTATATTTCCTTTTTAGTATGTATCTCTTCAAAATGTATATAGACTTGCACTAGTTACTTGGAACAACAGAAAAGAAGTGACCCTCTCCCTCATTGTCTGATTTAAGAGCAGTTCTCTTGAGTCTTAGCCTCCCATCATATCTCTAAGTTCTGCAAAATATTGCAAACTTCTTCAAACTTTCATATTTGCTCTCAACTCATCACCTATTGCCTATTGCCACTCGACAAACACTTCTTATTTGCTATATTCATTTCTCAACATATCTCGCCACCAGTCCAACATCTCCAAACTTCTTTGAAATTACTTTGAACTATTTCACATGTCTTCGAACCTCTTTCGAACCTTATTCGAACAACTTCATACACTCTCACAGACTATTTGCACCATCCCTTATTATTTTGCCTCACTAAAAACAATGTTTGGATATTAGCAGTGATATTTAGTACCAACTTGCACTCTTCCTCTAGCCTGTGTTATACTTCCTAAGCCTTTTAACAGGTTTTTGTTAGGTTTCCAGGTTGAGTATCATCAGTGGTAGTGCTAAAATTACCTCAATCATTCAAGATTGATTTTGAAATGAAAATTTCCTGCTTATGCCCTTACTGCCCACCCACTATTCCTGGTCAACAAACTACTCTGCAACCTCCGATAATGGTAGAAGGTGCTCTAGAATATGTAGTGGAAGAGGTTTTAGACTCACATCTTTGACAAAATAAATTGGAGTTCTTAATCAAGTGGAAGAACTACACTGATGAAAATAACTCATGGGAACCCAAAGAAAATTGTAAGCAAGCATGTAATGCAATCACCCAATTCTTTAAACTTAATCCAAATGCTCTGCATCGCATTGCTAGAATGGTGTATGAGGGAATAAATTTCTGGCCTTACCAAAATTTCACAGAGGGGACAGATACAGTATTTTCTCACCTAGAAAGTTGAGGCATAAAAGGGGGGTAATGTTAGGAAACAGTCCTATTACATAATAATATTTTATTTTATTTTATTACATCAAATTATGCTACCAAATGCCCAAAAATGCTACATTAGTTAGCATGGAAATTTTATATTCACATGCATCAATATGTATGTGCATGTATGCATGCATCGGTGACAACATAGTACAATATATGTAACATAGTATATAAACCTTAAATATACACCTAGGGAATGGCAGTTGAGTTCTCTTAGGTATTCTATCCACAATAGTGGTGCAAAAAGCCTTTTTCAGCCAACTCATCTATTAATAACCTCTTACATCAAAACCATCAAAACCCCCATCATGCATGCGCTGATTATACTCAACCCTGAAACCCAAACAAAACCTACTAAATGGCTTCAGATGGTATAACACGAGTCAGAGGAAGGGTGTGAGTTGGTACTAGATATCACCACTGATACCCAAATATTGTGTTTAGTGATGCAAAATGGTAAGGAATGTTGCAAATAGTCTTTAAAGGCATATGAAGATGTTTGAAAGAGTTCGAAATGGGTTCAAAGATGCACGAAGTAGTTTGAAGAAAGTTCAGAGAGGTTTAAAGAGGTTCGAAGTAAGTTTGAGGAAGTTTGAAAGAGTCAGACTAATGTCGAGGTGTGTTGAAAAGTGAATATAACAAATAAGAAGTGTTTGTCGAGAGGCGATAGGCAATTTGCGATAAAATGAGGAGCGAATACAATAGTTCGAAGAAGTTCGCAATATTTCACAGAACTTAGAGATACAATGTGAGGCTAAGACTCAAGAGGATGGCTCTTAAAATCAAATGATAAGAAAGAGGGTAATTTATTCTCTTTCCCCCTTGCTTCTCTGCTTGTCTAGTAACCAGTACAAGTCTATATACATTTTGCAGAGATAGTACTAAAAAGGAAATAAAACATGTATAGTACATGAGGCAAAAGATATGAGTTAAGGCACAAGACCAAAAAGGAGACTGGAATCTGAAAAAGAAAGAGATGTATCATATGATGGAGGAGTAATAAATGGAAAGAACTAAAAAGAGACTGTCCTTTGTGTATAAACTGTGCTAAGTCTAGCAATAATCTGTCCAGCAGGTTCTGTATGCGATAGGAACTTGGAATGAGGCTGACCAATGATCAGCAGGTTTGGGCATGAGTTGGAATCCTTTCTGGCACATGGTATTCCACCATATAGATAATGAATGCAGTGCCCGATGTTGTTCGAAGTAGTGTAAAGTTATTCAAAAGTGTTCGAAGTGTCATGAAATGGTTCAAAATGGTTTGAAGTTGTTCAAAATCATGTGAAGTTGTTCAAAAATGGTTCAAAGTCAATTTAGTGGCATTTGTAGTGGTTCGGAGCATCTGTCATAATGTGTCAATATGATTGGGAGCCATTCCAGACCTTAGAGTGCACAGTGGACCTATCAGTGCATCCTGCCCCCTTCTTGTAGGAGAACTCCTATGGTCCAGCTAGCAGATAAATGGGTGAAGCCATCGCAGCACAAAGAAACATAGTACATTGTCATTTGTGAGGATGGAATGCAGACTCCTTTGATTGTACACATGCAGCATGGAGAGATTGTGTTGTGGCCCTTCATGCACATAATCATCAAGACAGCCAGTATATCGCCAAAGACAATGATCAGATATGCATGTAAGAGGAAGACAACTTGGTGATTGCATCGAAAGCAAACACACCAATCTTGAGCTGGAAAAGTTCCTGGACTAGGGGCCATAAAAATGAATTGAAATCGCAGGGTTTCTTTGGTCCAGGAACCACTCCAATCAAGATAATGTTCTGCTTGAGAAACTGCTCTTTGGGAGGGAGGTTATAATTGGCCATGCAGTCTTTGTACACTGCTTGAAGGGGCCAAAGCCATCTGTGGATAACCCAAGTGCAATGTTCTGAGGATCAGAAAAGAACCACATTGGGAGCTCTTCAGTTTCAATCATGATGAGGATCTTTCAGAGTGAATGATAATGAGTGCCATCACAAATATCAGTTAATTTTGTTGGGTCAGCTTCATGTTTGGACCGCATTTTTGTTGCATAAGAAGCACTTGCAAGCATTGCATGGAGACAGGGAATAATGGGAAGATACTCAAAGATTGCCTATGGTGTTGTCCCATCAGCTTTATAGTGGTCAGTGTTGCATTTTGGGCAGTTCTTGAGGGTTTCATATGGGCCAGTATAGCAGATGCATGAGGAGGGGCAACAGTGATAGTGCACAGCCTGGAAATGGGAGAGAAACTGAACATGTTTCTCTGTATTCTTCAGGGAGTCTATTGGAGACTGAGGGAAAATGAAGTTAAGTTTGTTGAACACTTTGTTGATGAGGCGTTCCTCAAGTTTGAGGGCATAGGCATGGAGGAGGGTCAGGTCACTCTCGTCCAGGATATTGCCCTCTGTAAGTACATCTGTCAGACAATGGTAAAGGCATGGTTTGACACAGACTTACCTAATCATGAGGCTTCCTTCAAGAAGCTTTCACTGAGGAGGTCCCATACTGAGACCCCTTCCTGTCCCTGCTCTACGCTTGGCATTTCATATTCACCCTCATCTTTGTTGCTGTTGAAATCCTCATCCTCCATGACCTCATCTTCTTGTATGACCTGATTCTCTTCTGCAACCTTGTCTTCCTCATCTTTCTCATCACTCTCCTCGACAACAAACTGCTGCACATGGTTATGCCCCCATCATTGTAAGCCAACTTGCTCAACACAATGGGCAATGCAACAGGAGCAGCATAAGTTGGTCAAACCATACTCATTACTGAGGGGTGGCACAAATGATGGCAATGGTTCGGGGGAGCCATTGTTGACTCCCGATGGTCCTGCCTCACCCATCTGCAAGTCCAGATTTGCTTCCAAAATGACCTGCAACAGACAACCTTGATTGTCAACATTTCCTGGGAGATCATTAGATGTATAGTTGTCAAAATCCTTGCCCGTGGTAGAGTTATGCATGGTGTCCTCCACTAACAAAAGGGCTTATTGAGCAGGAGCTTAGTGTCCAATGACCTGTTGCTTTGGTAAAGTGTGAGATAATTTCTTTTGTCCAGTCTTCCTTATCGAGGGCTGGTTCTGTGCAGGGATACTCAACATCAAAAGTGAATGACCTTGTCCTGCCTCATCACAGTATTCAGTCTTCTGGGTGACCAACTTGCCACAATTACATGCACAGAGACACTTAGCAGTCATGACTGAGGAGCAGATGTTAGTGGGCATGCTCATAGGAACACAGGGATCAGCTCACCAGAATATACCTCTCCACACCTGTTATTGTCCTCCTCATTGTCAATTTAAGCCTTGATATTAATGAAACAGTGGAGCACTGTGAATCGTGCCTTCAGCAACATTCCTAAGTTTCCTATGAGTGGATATCAGCTTTTGTATTGATTTTATTGAAGACTTGGAGTTTTTTTTTGTATTATCATTTATTTGGCATGTACTATGTATCTACTTTACTGACTAGACAAAATGTATCAGATGAACTTACTCAAGGGGGGCAACAAGGAGGATGGTGGGAGTGCCAAGAAAAGTTAAAAGTAGTGGCTGGAATGAAAGCAAGAAAGCGTGCAAAAGCCAGCAAACAAATGTTGATATTGTTTGGAATGTTTAATCCTTGGATAGCCAGTTATTAGGTTTAGCCTGGTAACCACTCCCTAATAACTGGATACCCGAGGATTGAACATTCTGAACAATATCAACATTCATTTGCTGGTGATAGGCCCATTGTGTGCTCTAAGGTCTGGGAATGGTCCCAATCATATCGAGACATTATGACACATGCTCAGAACTGCTCCAAACTGCTATGAGCACCACAATATCAATTTCGAACCCTTCTTGAACTATTTCAGATGACTTCAAATGACTTCAAATGACTTTGTAACACTTCAAATGCTTTTGAACAACTTCGCACTACTTTGAATGACATTGGCCACTATATAGCTGTTTCAAAACCCTTTGGGCTTACACAGCACATTCAGAATGAGTCATTTCATTGCATATCGAGTGCCACCATACACAAGGAGAGATGACAAAAGATCTAGAATGTGATAAATGCAGTTTTATGTTTCAATGATATATTGAAGCAATAGGACAAGTACTTTTACTATACTGGGACAATGTATGTTTCATTTATTATCAATTCTCATTTGTTTTATGTTTTACAATACCTTTATTTGCTGTGCATACTGCCCCATGTTTTCCACATGTTATTGTTTCCTTTTTAGTACTATTTCTTCAAATTGTATATAAACTTGTATTAGTTACTTAGAAGGACAGACAGACAAAGGGAACAGAGAAGAAGACCCTCTCTATTATTGTTTGATTTAAGAGCCATTCTCTTGAGTCTTAGCCTCGTGTTGTATCTCTAAATTCTGCAAAATATTGCAAACTTCCTTGAACTTTTGTATTTGCCTTCGACTTATTGCATATTGCCTATTGTCTCTCGAAAAACACTTCCCATTCACTATACTCATTCCTCAATATACCTCGAACCACTTTGAACATCTCTGACTTTCCTTGAAACTACTTTGAGCCTCTTTGAACCTTCTTTGAACCATTTCGCACCTCTTTGCACCTATTTCAAACTCTTTCAAACTTCTTTGTATGCTTCTAAAGACTATTCACAACATGCCTCATCATTTCACACCACTCACTACAACTTTTGGGTATCAGTGGTGATATTTAGTACCAACTCACACCCTTCCTCTAGCCTGTGTTATACTTCTTAGGTCTTTTAACACATTTTTGTTGGGTTTCCAGGTCGAGCATTATCATTTTGGAGCCCACCATGAGGGATTTCTAGATTATCTCATCATTGAACCTCCACTCCCTTCTACCACTCATTTCACCTAAAGGGGGCTCAATGATTTTGGTTCGCATTGAACTCATTTTGCCTCCAACCCTCCTGAACAATCAGGAGATCTCAATATAGTATCTTGCCCCTTGGTAATATCACTTTTGCACTCTTTTGACCTTCATGCTTATGACTTCACTACCATCTTCGACTTTGAAAACATATGAAACACAACATCACACAGATTTTGACTTTGCAACTTCTGAAATTTACTTCGAACATGCCTATGTCCTTTTTGCCACCTCCCAATCATTCAACATCTCCAAAATTCAATTCAAAACAACCTAGAGAACTCCAAAAATACTTTGAAGAGCTTGAATTTCTATTTGTGACTTGTGGTATTACAGATCACAACCTAAAGAAGAGGCACACTTGCAGATACATTGATATTGATTCTTACAATCTCTGGAAATTGCTTCCATAGTACCAGCCTGGCACCTCATTTAATAAATTTCACATCGCAGTACTCAAGTTCTATCCTGAATTAGAAGACGAATGAAAATACAACATTTTGGACATGGATACACTCATTGGCAAACAGCTTCGCATGGGTATTTTTGATGCAAATGATTTAGGAGTTTATTATAGGTCATTTTACAATGCTACAAACTTCCTTCGCTCGAAACATAAACTTTCAGAAGCTGAACAAAGTTGAGCTTTTGTTTGAGGCTTTCAAATGGACTTATGGAATCAAATTGCAGATTGCCTCGAAGTGAAGTTTTCTAATCATTATGCTGATGACTCATACATGCTGAATAACATCCACGATGCTGCAAAATTTGTTATAGCATCCTCAAACTCATACTCCATTCCCCAGCAATCAATTTCGACCTCAAATTCATCGCAGTTTAGCACATCGATCAATTTTGAAGATGTTTTGCACATTCTTGAACATTTCACATCAAACTTCACAATCAGTTCTCACAGCTTTGCATTCAACCAGATCAGCACCTGAAACTTCTGCTTCGATCTTGTTCCTTACTGACATAGCACCTCTGACTACATTGAACCAAGTGTCTGATGGTATACCTCACAGCTCGAACAATTCTGATGACTTAAAAGCTCATATCGTGGCCCTTGAACAGAAACTAGCCCTTGAAAAACAGCTTGCCCTTGAACAAGAAACTTTTGCATTTTGAAATCATGATGTTGCACCTCCTGGTCTTCATTGCATTGTCCCAGCTTTGTTGCACATGTCCATGCCAGTCTCATCATCTTCATCTTCGGTAATTGCAGCCCAGTCGACTTCAATAGTTGCACCTTCATCAGCTTTGAACTCAATCTCACCTCCAAAATCCTCGTCATATTCATCCCCACCATTGCCTACTTCAACCTCGACTTTCAGTTTGCCACTCCCAATATTTTCTTCTTCGATCTTGTCATCTGTGCAATCTTTCAATTCATCATCTATTCCGATATCGCCTTCACCATATGTTTTATCACCAGATTCATGTTCACATTCACCTTCGAAGTCCAGTATAATGCTCGAAGTTCCATCCCCACTATATATCTATAGTCATCATCTTAAAATTTGCTTATCCCTTATCACCAAAATTTCTATTACATCCATCAATGATGAATATTTCCTTGACCTTGTTTTTGATCCCTTGATTTCTCGTTCAATTTTGATTCGACCAGTTCTTAGGCTCGATTATTATGATCATGGTTAGTATTGTTGACATTGATCGAGTTTGCCTATTTCATTTCTCTTTTTCGCATTTTGATGTCATTCTATTTATTGAACACCTTTTACTATGCTCGACATTCTTTGAAATAGCTTCGACAGCTTTCACTTCCATTCACCCATGCAGGCCTTCACTCACCTTAATTTCGACATTTCTTGAAAATGCTCTATGCTCAATTTCCTTGCACCAAATTTCCTCAATATTGACTCCGAATGCCTCAAACAACTTTGAACAACTTTGAACTTCGATGAAAATACTGTCGAAGACTTTCAAACTTTGAAATAAATAACTATACCTTTTCCTTATTTTCCTTTTCCTTTTACTTTTCTAATTGCTACTTTTCAAAACTCACAAAGATGGCAGTTCAAAAGAAACACAA
This sequence comes from Tricholoma bakamatsutake, assembly GCA_029959215.1. Lineage (NCBI taxonomy): Eukaryota > Fungi > Basidiomycota > Agaricomycetes > Agaricales > Tricholomataceae > Tricholoma > Tricholoma bakamatsutake. The sequence continues at coordinate 2,708,715 of CP114860.1, forward strand.
CAAAATAAAAGTTTTAATCTACTCCTCCAACATCTCCTCCAACACTTCTATCTCCCTCCTCAATATTTCCATCTCTACTTTCTTCTGCGCAAGTTTCATGGTGATCAATCCATGATGCACTCCCCATTCACCCTCAAAATCTTGCAACTTGTGCACCTTCACCTTTCCCTTCCCCTTTGACAACTTTTTCTTCTCCTTTGATGGTTTCAAAGGTCCTGCGACCAACTCAGCGCCCTCTATGGGGCCCACAACACAAATTCGACATACTACAAAAATTAAAAACAAGTTAGCAAGCATTTCAAAACAATTTTGAACAGACTTCATACCTGATTTTGGGCATGAATCCTGTTTTGTGACCCCAAACTTCTTCACTTTGCCTTTGTGAAGCCCTCGCTTTGAAACCCCCTCCCAGTAGCACCCCTGCACTTCCTGGGTGCACTTCATACATTTTTTGGCACCTTCCTTGACGATGCAATGTTGCTGGGACTTGAACCCAGCACATCGGTTGCACTACAAAAATTTTAGCACCTCAAAAAACAATCGAATTAAAATGAAATGACTTACTGGTCCTTTGAACTCAAAAAGTTTGCTTGTCGCCCACTTCGCTGACTCCATGTTTTCGATCTCCTCTTCTCCAGCCTCATCCTCTTCGACTTCTGGGGCTTTTTTCTTTGCCACCCACACCATGGGCAGCTCTTCCTCATCCTCATCCCCTCCCTCTACCCACTCGATCACCTTAGCTTCTGCCATCAATTGTGCATTTCTTCTTTTTAATTCCTCAGGCAAAATTGCTTTTGCATGAAACTCCACCAGCCCTGTTGTTTGAGCCTGGCCTAAGGCCTCCTTTTGGGCTTGCAGCTCCTCCCTTTTCATGATTTCCTTCACTTGTTGAGCATCCTCCTTTTCCTTCCAAACTCATCGTTCCTCCTCTTCCCTTCTTTTGCATTTGACCTCTTCAGCTAAATCTATAAATAGCAAACCTCCACCCCACGAAAGCCATTCGGTCAGGCCATCAGGCTGAAAACTTCAAAAACCTCATCTATGACATTTTGTACAGCCGAGTCGTGTTCCTCCACCAGGTCGTCTGCAAGTTCATCATATTCTGCTTACAAAACACAAATATAGAACACTAAAAACAAGTACAAACACAAAACTCACCATTTTTCCACAAAACCCTTGCCCCCAGACTTGGAAATCCAGATATTTAGTGATGCCATGCTCTGGCATTGATTTCGCATACTCGAGAACTTCAGAGTTCAGTTTAGTGAGGAGAGACATTATAGAAGCTAGAGTTGGATGATGTAGGATGGATGAAGAAGAACAAGAAGTATTTTGAACTTGGCTAAGTTTTCAACATGATCACACATTTTGCACGTGACTTCGATCAGCTGACTTGGACAGTCAGGATTTCAGTAAGGGGGAGGATGATAGGTCCATTGGCTCTAAGGTCTGGGAATGTCCCAATCATATTGAGACATTATGACACATGCTTTGAACCACTCTGAACTGCTATGAACACCACAATATCAATTTTGAACCCTTTTCAAACTATTTCGGATGACTTCAAACTATTTCGGATGACTTCAAACAACTTCGAATGACTTTGTGACACTTTGAATGCTTTTGAACAATTTTGCACTACTTTAAACAATGTTGGCTGCCATATAGCTGTTTTGAAACCCTTTCAACTTACACAGCACATTTAGAATGAGCCATTTCATTGCATATCGAGCGCCACTGTACACAAGGAGAGACTACAAAAGATCTAGAATGTGATAAATGTGGTCTTATGTTTCAATGATATATTGAAGCAATAGGACAAGTACTTTTACTATACTGGGACAATGTACACTTCATTTATTATTATTTCTCATTTGTTTTATGTTTTACAATACCTTTATTTGCTGTGCACACTGCCTCATGTTTTCCACATGTTATTGTTTCCTTTTTAGTACTATTTCTTCAAATTGTATATAGACTTGTATTAGTTACTTAGAAGGACAGACAAGCAAAGGGAACAGAGAAGAAGACCCTCTCTATTATTGTTTGATTTAAGAGCCATTCTCTTAAGTCTTAGCCTCATGTCATATCTCTAAGTTCTGCAAAATATCGTGAACTTCCTCAAACTTTTGTATTTGCCTTCGACTTATCGCATATCACCTATTGTCTCTCAAAAAACACTTCCCATTCACTATACATGTTTCTCGATATACCTTGAACCACTTTGAACATCTCCGACCTTTCTCAAAACTACTTTGAACCTCTTTGAACCTATTTTGAACCTTCTTTGAACCATTTTGCACATCTTTAGAGCTACTTCGAACTCTTTCAAACTTCTTCATATGCCTCTAAAGACTGTTCACAACATGCCTCATCATTTCATGCCACTCACTACAACTTTTGGGTATCAGCGGTGATATTTAGTACCAACTTGCACCCTTCCTCTAGCCTGTGTTATACTTCTTAGGCCTTTTAACAGGTTTTTCTTAGGTTTCCAGGTCAAGCATTATCACTGGCTTTTGCATGCTTTGTTAAAGTCAAGTAACTCTTCGTTCAATTATTCAGGTCAGAGATCACTATCGCTCTTAAGCGATAGTTTGAGGATGACAACTTAGACTCATAAGAAGAGTTGTAAGATTGACCAGGTCAAGCTGAGCTTGACTGGTCTTTCCATTGCATCTTACATAGTACAAATGGAAATTGTAGATACGTGCATGTACAAGTCATGTATGGAAAGGTAACGAGAATAATGAGAGCGCTTCATGATCACTACAATAATGTAGGAGAGAGTGAGCTATGATTAAGGAGTTCATAAGCGCAGCGCAGCAAAGACAATAAGAAAGAGGACAATAGTGTGAGATATAAGTCAAATGAAGACAATAGAGACTAAAGAAAAATAAATTTTCTGTGCTTCTCGTAACTTGTAACACTAGCCCCTCCACAAGGTTTCGAGTCCCATCCGAAACTAAGCTCGCATTGTCTGCATCGGGTCAAACGACGGTGTTCATTCTTCACCAGTCATCATGGTAAACATGCTGAATGTGGTAGCTGTGGGCGCCTCATGTGAATAGACAGCGGTTGGGAGTTCAATATCTTCAGCGTGTCTGTTGGTGATGTGTTCAGTTGGTACTCGGTGCAGAGTCTCAACGGAAGGGGTGAACACTTAACCTACCACTGCAGGCATGCTCGGGGTGAGGGGGGAGTTCACTTAGAGGGCCTCAGATCATCCTTCAGGGCGCAAAGACTATGGGGAGGCTGATATGGCGGTTTTCAATGTGCACACTAGTTGTGTATGCAAAAGGGGAGATATGCGCAGTGGCAGGAAAGTGCGCAATGCAAAGGGGCAAAAATGCACAGTGTGGAAAAATGCGCAATGGGAGCGCAAAGGTGCACAACGATGAGGGTGATGAAGACGGGGGGTGTAGTGAGACAAAGACTGCACTGGTATGTGCTGGGGATGTGACGCAAAGATTGGGGGTGCAAACAGGATGAAAGTGCAAGGAGCGGAAAAAGGCGCAAACGGTGCGCAAAACGCGGCTATGCAAATAAGTGTGCAAATGGTGCGCAAATGCGGCTATACAAAGGGCACACTATGATAGTGCACAAACAAGGACAAAGGACGCAATGCAAGGGACAAAACACAACAATACGACGAGGGGATGCAAACGATAATGCAAATGCGGCTATACGAAGGGCGCACTACAGAGGCGCATGGACTGGACACTGGTGCACAGACTATGTGCAACGCTGACTGAGCTATGAACTATGAGGGGGGGAAAGATCCTCTGGATTCTCTATCTCTCTGCCTACTATGTACAAATGGCTTATGTGATAAAAACAGTAAAATAACATGGAAAAATAGAAAGCACCATGCGCTACCCACAAGCGCATCCATTCGCCCATCTAAACCTGACCGCACTATGCTGCTGCCTCAGCCAATAAGATTTGCGCACCTATAGCTCAATATCCAACTGTTCCGGTGCGATGCACTATTATTGGTGTGTGCTAAGTCTCGTGCGCTCTTCCCAATTAATCTGCTTCGGTGTTATGTGTCACATGCTGCACCTTAGTAATAATGATGTGATCGACCTGTGCCGGTTACCAGACAAGGCGATGCCGATTGGAAATGTGGAAGAACAATAAGGAGATGCTGTGTGAGGCCAAATACTGCCAAAGTGCCAGGATTACGTGAAAGCACCCAAGTGCACACAGTCCAATGCCAAATAGGTGCAAAGCGGCCCAGTTATGTAAGAATGCGCAGTTCGCTCGTGTTGGAATCGTGGTGCGCCTCAAGTAAATGCACCAGTAAGATGGAAGCCGCGATGCGCAGCGCGTTTGAAGTGGTGAATTGTTGTGTGATGGTAAGAATAGTGCAGTGAGTGTGCAGCAAAGAATGTGAGTTGCAAGTAAAGCATAAAAGGAGTGCATAAAGGCGCATCGAGTGCGCAATAATGGAAAACAGCAGATAAGGAGTGGGGGGGGGGGGGGGGGGTGCATGGAGGTGGCTTGAAGCGCAACAAGGCACATTTAGGGCGCACAATGATTGGCGGCTATGGGGAACCAACAGCGCAGTAGAAATGCAAAAGGTGCACCTAAATGGTCAAAGGCACACAAAAGTGCATGGAAGCATGCAAAGGCGCACGAAAGCGCACGAAGGTGTGCAAAAGTGCGCTGCACAAAGTGTGCGGAAGCCATCTAGGAGGTGCACACAATCACAAAAAATGCCGTAGTATGCGCGCAGGGCAATAGGGAGCCATATCATCGGTGAACCAAATGGAGGTCCCTGTTAAGAATATCATGATGTGTGGGAGTGGGTTAGAGATGAGAATTCCGAATGTGATGATAAAATAGAATAAGAGCATAATGAAAATAGTGGTGCTGAATACGGTGCCCAGAGAGATGATGAGTGTAGAGTTTTTGAACATGACAGTTTAGATTAAGTGGTTCAGTGGCGAGGTGGGTTATCATGTGTCAGATTGTTTGGGCAGAATAGTGCCGAATGTTCAGGATGCCAACATTGGCAGTGGGGACATTGATAATGGGGGCAATGGGATGAGAAGTGTCCAATTTGCGCGCATGTGAAGCACACAGAGTTCTGCATCCATGGAGGTGCAGGAGGGTACTCGGGTGTGGGTTGTCTCGGATAGGGCATCTGTATGTGCAGTGGTGATGATGGTGGTGGTGGAGATGGCAGTGAGAGTCGTTCTGGCGCTGTTTCGAATATGTCTTCTTCTTCATCATCTGAGCTTTCTATGATGAATACATGGTGGGATGTGGGCACCCGTTCTCTGGGTCTGTATCATAGTGACTGCTCGTCTAAGTCCCTCATGAGGGGAAGTAGTTCAAGATGATAAACTTCTTCTGAAAGATGCTGGAATACTCGTTCGAGAGCAGAGATCGCTTGATAGGTTTTGAATAGGTTGTGTATGGTTCCATTGAGCAGAGCTCGGTCGCGGGTCACGAAAAGCAATTTCAGGAGTCGTCTACATCTCAAACGAAGCTTAGGATCAATTCAAAAGTCTGTGCAGGGTCAGGGTTGGGTGTGACATTCATGATGAAATGCAGAGGGTGACTCATGGTGAAGGTAGGTTATGGGTGGACTTGTACTCCCCCAAGATTTCCGAGGCATTTTTTAAATGTGCTTCTGGCTCCCAAGTGTTTTCAGCTGTGCCATAGCCTTTCCATTTCACCAAGAATCGGGTTCTTTGGCCCATCTTTTTGTGAGCTAAAATTGCTTCGACCTTGTGTTCCAGTTCTCCTTTGATCAGCTCGGGGGGTGGAGGAAGAAGGTTGGGTCTGTGTGTTCCATTCTCCTTGAAACGCGAAAAAAGTGAGGTGTGGAAAACAGGGTGGATCTTCCATTGTGAAGGAAGCTTTAATTCATACGCATGGGAGGATATCACCCGGGTGATGGGAAATGGTCCTTCACGCTTCGGGGTGAGTTTCCTGGTTGGGTACCCTAACTTCAAGTTCTTGGAGTCTAACCAGACCTTTTCTCCTATCATGAACAGGTGGAAATTTTGACCAGTTTGTCCAATCATGACTTGTCAGGATAGTTCGTGTGCTGCTAAGGCCTCTCGTCATGCATTTCCTAATTTGGCTATCCTCTGTTTGGTAGCTGGTACATTTGTTTTCTCATATGTTGTGGGTATGGCCTTGGGGTGGGCTCCTATCATTATGTAAAAGGGGGTGTTCTTGATTGCTGAATGGTGCTTTTGATTGTGGGTGAACTTGGTGGTAGTGAGGTATTTTTTCCATTGTGAGGGTCTGTTTGCGCAGAAGATCCAGAGATAGATTTCTAGCTCCTGGTTGACCCATTCTATTTCCCCATCGGTTTGTGGGTGATAGGCCGTACTCATGGCCAGTTTAATTCCCAGGAGTCTTCCCAGCTCTTGGAACACATGGGAAGTGAATTGTAGGTCACGATCAGATATAATTTTATCGGGTAGGCCAAATCTTTTAAATACATTGTGGAGCTAGAGGTCTGCCATCCCCAGTGCATCGATAGTTTTATTGCAGGGGATGAAAATTACCCCCTTCATAAGGCCATGGTCTACCATGACCATGATGGTGTCGCATGCATCATTCATTGGTAGATCTGTAATAAAATCCATCGTTACCAATGCGAACAGACGCATTGCTTCAGACTTGATTAGGAGTAGTATCGGTGTTGTAGGATGTGTATTACTTTCATCTGTTGGCAGGTGGCACATCCATCTACATAGTTCCTGATGAAAATGGTCATTCTGAGCCACCAGTAGTCTCTTCGGACCAGTTCCAGTGTTTGGAACTGGCCGGTGATGATACTCAACCCAGAAACCCAAACAAAACCTACTAAATGGCTTCAGATGGTATAACACGAGTCAGAGGAAGGGTGCGAGGTGGTACTAAATATCACTGCTGAGACCAGAACATTGTGTTTAGTAATGTGAAATGGTAAGGGCTGTGGCAAATAGTCTGTATAGGCATACGAAGGTGTTTGAAATAGTTCAAAATCAGTTCGAAGTCGTGTGAAGTAGTTCGAAATAGGTTCGAAATCGGTTCAAAGTCATGTGAAGTAGTCCGAATAAGTTTGAATAAGTTCGAAGGGGTTCAAGGTGTATCGAAGGGTGAGTTTAATGAATGTGAGATGTTTGTTGGATAGTGATAGGTGATGGGCAATAAAACGGAGAGCAAATACAATAGTTTAGAAGAAGTTCACGATATTTCGCAGAACTTAGAGATACAACACGAAGATAAGACTAAAGAAAACGATTCTTAAGTCTGATGATAAGTGTGAGGGTAACTTGTGCTGTTCCCCATTGCTATTTCTTGTTATTCTAACTAATACAAGTCTATATACAATCAGAAGGAATAGTACTAAAAAGGAAATAATAACAATTGTAGAACATGAGGCAATGTGCACAGCAAATAAAGGTATTGTAAAACATGAAACAAAATGAAAGATGATAATAAGTCATTTGAAATGTCACGAAATGGTTCGAAGTAGTTCGAAGTCATCCGAAATAATTCGAAAATGATTCGAAGTTAATTTTGTGGCGTTTGTAGCGATTAGGAGTGTGTGTCATAATGTTTCGATACAAGTGGGATCCTTTTTCAGACCTTAAAGCACACAGTGGACCTATCACCAGGGTGTCCTGTAAGCAAGTTATCGTGGTATCTTTCCATGATCTTTCTCTGCAGATCTTTGTTATCTGGTATGCAACATCGGTCTTTAAAAAAGACCATCCCATCATCTTCCATTTTCCAGTCTTTTACTCCCAATTTAATCGGTGGAGTTCCTCCTTCTTTGATTGCCCTTACTATCTCCTTTAGTAGGTCATCCCCCATCATTTTTCCTGCCAATAGATCCTTCAATTTTTTATCGATTGTTCATACAAAGATCTTATCTTTTAGTAGGGTAATGTCTTTGTTATCGTCATCAATCTCAGGTATATGATCTCCCCATCGGGACAGTGCATCTGATTGGACCATCATCTTCCCAGGTACATGCACTAATTGTAGATTGAATTGTGACAGGAACAGACTCCATCTGGCCTGTCACTGGTTCAATGTTCATGCCGTCCTGAAATACATTAGGTTCTTGTGATCAGATAAGATCATGGTCGGGTGCTCCGATCCTTGAAGGTAATGTCTCCAAGTTTCCAGGGCCCTTATAATTCCCAGTAGTTCACGATCATAGATTTCATAATTCCATTCAGTGGTGGTAGTGAGTGAGAGATGTACCTGCATGGATCCCAGGCGCTGTTAGTGTCTGTTTGTTTTAAGACGGCTCCAGTTGCATATTTAGATGCATCACTTTCTACTATGAAGGGTTTCTCTGTGTCAGGCATGAGTAGCATGGGCGCTTCTGAGAGTTTCTGTTTCAGGGTTTTGAATGCATTTTGGCATTCACTTGTCCAGTTAAAGGATTGATCTTTCTTTGTTAGATCGTTCAACAGTTTTGTGATAGCAGCGAAGTTGCCAATGAATCTTCAATAGAAGTTTTCGAAGCACAGGAACAATCTGACTCCTTTGACGTTTGCTGGTGATGGCCAGTCCCTGATTCCACTAAGCTTAGTCAGGTCCATTGCCAATTGATCAGGTTTGAGGATTAGTCTGAGGAATTTGACTTCTTGTACGTCGAATCTAGATTTTTCAGGTTTTAGGAAGAGATCACTCTTCCTCAATCTTGCCAAGACTCTCTTCATCCTTTCCTCGTGTTCCTTTCGATCTCTGGAGAAGATCAAAATGTCATCCATGTAGATAACTATCCACCCATCATTTAACATGTCATGGAAAGTATCATTCATCATGGCCTGGAAAGTTGCTGGAGAGTTACAGAGGCCGAAGAACATGACTCTGGGCTCGAACAGCCCCTTGTTGGTCTTGAATGCAACCTTCCATTCATCCCCCTCTCTAATCCTCATGTTGTAATATCCCTATCTGATGTCAAGTTTTGTGAACCATCTTGCCCCTTTCAGCTTATCGAGCAGATCACCGATCAATGGTAGGGGGTAAGAATTTTTGATGGTCCCTTCATTTAGGTACCGGTAGTCTTGACAGGGTTGTAGCGCATCAGAATCTTTCTTCGCTATGAAGGAGAATGGGGATGCCATAGGTGACTTGGAAGGAACGATGTACCCCTTCTTTAGATTCTCGTCGATGAATTTGTCCAGTTTCTTCTGTTCAGCTGGGGTGATAGGATAGACTTTGCAGTCCCTTGGGATGAGGTCCAGTTTTAACTTGATTGCATGATCCCATGGTCTTGACTCAGGGAACCTTTCTGATGCTGCCTTTTCGAACACACCTTGATACTCCTTATACTTGTCTGGAAGTAGATCATCAAGCAACTGTTTCTCCTTCTTGCCTTTATCTCCATGAGCGAGTTTTTGTGAGATAGAGGTTTTGCTTGGATATAAGTGGTATTAGAGTAGGCTACTCTGCCAGTTAATCAAGATCGAGTGATGCACGTGATGTGCCTGAGTTTTTGGTAGTTCGGGGGAATGTAGTCGTGTTTGATTGTAAAAGGGGATTCTTCGGTTCTGAATACCCTGATCATTGGTTCCCCTCGAATATAGGTGAAAAGTGCATCCGTGCCATCCTGATCTTCTCTGGTGCAGGGTAATGGGTTGATGCCTGCAGCGTCTGGCATTTGTAGATCGATTTCAGGGTGTGTGTCCATAGCCAAGCATGGTCCATTGCAGTTGGGTTCATCCTCAGTGCAAAGTCCTCTTGCAAGATGAACTGTCCCGAGCCTACTCTTCATGTGCTTGGCAGTGGTGAGGTGGGTTTCCTTGAAGGTCTCCCCAGTGCTCCTTATAGGTAGCCTCTCGAGAGTTGGGCTCAATGTTACTCTCGATACAGATGGCCCCTTGTCATCTAGAGTGGGACTTTGCTTACTGATGATAGTGCATGATCGTTTGACCATAGTCCGGATTTTCTTCATGAGGAGACTCTCGGTCGGCTTGTCAGTGAGAGTCCCCAGTTTCCAATTGATGATTGGGTTGCGCCTCTGAAGCCAGGAGTAACCCAGAATTATTCTTTCCTTCCCCAAGCCTGTTATCAGCATCCTCATTCTCTCTTCCTTCCCTCCGATTTCTGTGATGATGTGAACGTAGTGGGAGATCATACCATTTTTGTTCAGGGTTCCATCAACATTCTTCGCAAGGATCTTTCTTGCGAGTGGGATCTTCTTCAATCCGAGTTTTTCGATGACTCAGTGTTCAATGAATGTTTCTCCTGCCCCAGAGTCGATTAGGGCAGGCAGTTTGGCTTTCTTGTCTCCTATCACACAGTAAACGGGAATGCGCATAGACTGGTGGCTTACTTGTGCTACCATTACAGTCGAGACAATAACTCTGGCGGGTTTTGCTGCCGATGCAGGCCGCCATTTTAAAAATCCTCCTCTACCATGAGATCAAGTACTTCCTCCTTCTCTTTTTCCTCCAGCTCATTGACGAGGTTGCAGATCTTCATGTAGTGGTCTCGTGGCATCTTCTTCATTTCTGTCTTCTTCTCTTCTTTCACAGGTGGCTCCTTCCCTCCTCTGTGGTCACTCACCCTGTGTCCTGCCTTGTGACAAATAAAGCACTTTGCTTTTTGATGTGTTCAAGCCTCTCTGCATAGGAGAGGCATGTAGCATCGATGTCCATAGCGTTCAGATCTTTGGAGGTACTTCCCATTCCTCCTCCTACCACCTTACTGTAAGTTCTTTTGTTAATCGCCTTCACCCTCCTCAGGTGCCCCTCTGCCCTCGCTGCATAAGTATACCATCCCTCGATCGTGTCTGGTGGGTTTTCCATGCCGAAGACCTTGTCGAGGATGCAGTTGTTAAGTCTGTCGACAAAGTATTCTATTAGGGCAGCATCTTCTTTGATTTTGGTGCGGTATGCCAGCATTTTAAACTGGGCAATATATTCATCTACTCCTTTCGCCCCTTGTGAGAGTGCCCTGAGTTGCGTTTGCACATTCCCCACATCATTGATTGGTAAGAATGCTGCTCATACCTTTGCAATGAACTCCTGGAACATATCCCAGGGTTTTGACTCAATATATCGCTCCTCCTAGGCCTGCTTCCACAGCCCAGCTGTCCCCCCATTCATGTAAGATAGCATAAACAGGATCTTGTGTCTGTCATCAGGGAAGGTGGCAGTGTTAGCGTCAACATATGCTCTGCACTCTAAAAGGAAGAGCATGGTTTTTGATTGGTCTCCAGAGTAGTTGGTAGGTGCCCTCATTTTAATTTCTGTGGGTCGAGTAGGAGCAGTGGGTGGCATAGGAAGGATGGGGGTGGATGGCACTGCCATAGCTCTTCTTGTCTGGTATGGTGGGTTCATTCTTGTAAGAATTGTGCATGGTGGTGAGTGCTGCCTAGACTAATGATGAGTCAGCAGATTAGAATCAGCTTGACCTTTTGTTAAAGTCAAGTAACTCTTCATTCAATTATTAAGGTCAGAGATCACTATCGCTCTTAAGCGATAGTTTGAGGATGATGACTAGACCCATAGAAGAGTTGTAAGATTGACCAGGTCAAGCTGAGCTTGACTGGTCTTTCCATTGCATCTTAAATAGTACAAATGGAAATCGTAGATATGTGCGTGTACGAGTCACGTATGGAAAGGTAATGAGAATAATGAGAGTGCTTCACAATCACTACAATAACGTGGGAGAGAGTGAGCTATGATTAAGGAGTTCATAAGTGCAGCACAGCAAAGACAATAAGAAAGAGGACAATAGTGTGAGACGTAAGTCAAACGAAGACAATAGAGACAATAGGAATGATGGTGTGCCTGAAGAAAAATAAATTCCCTGTGCTTCTCATAACTCATAACATGCTTTCTCACTTTCATCCTGACCACCACCTTCAACTTTTCTTGGTGCTCTGGCCATCCTCCTCATTGCCCCCCTTGAGTAAGTATCTGATATGTTTCATCTAGTCAGTAAAATAGATACATAGGACATGTCAAATAAATGATAATACAAAAAGCTGAACATAGATACTCTCCCAAGCATGTTTCAACAGACCTGCCTTCCAGCCCCCCACCTCACTGGTCATTCAAAAATATGGGCCAAGATTCCAAATGGTCCCAGTAATGGATACAGCATTGGGCACAATATTGGCTGTCAAAGTTCAAGATTGCTACTACCAAGGTCGGGACTTGGTCAGGAATACACCAGACTTTCAGTTGGACCTGGTCAGAGGTGTTCAGGGGTTCCAGGCAGAATCCACTGGGCTGTAGCATGCCAGGTGGAAAGGGGCCAGAGAGGACTTGGCTTCAACTTATAAGAAGTTGCACCCTTCTCCTCATCAGTTGTTCAATTTCAGGTGGAAGAGGCGTGGATGTCCAGTGGATTTCCAGGTGGAGGGCAAGGTGGAATAAAGCAGAGATTAGAAGGTGAATGAAGTCGAGAGGAGTTCAAAGATTAAAGGTTTACTTCAGGAATAAGTCAAGAGTGAGTGAAGGGTTGTTATTAGGCAGAGGATAGGTGATACCACAAGTAATTCACAAGTAACAAGTACAAGTAAGTCACAGGTAATCTGCAAACTGGAGACTAAGGCTAAGCTATGGGCACTAAAATAATGAAGGCCAGAAGAATAACGGAAAATGTGGAAGTTTACTAATGAGTCTTGGTAAGTGTCCATGACCAGAATTGGTAAGACTGTATTAGAAATAAAGTGAGTAAGCAAATAATTACTAAAGCACATGACAACTTGTCTGATGACTAAAGGATGCTGTGGCCAGGATGCCGATGGACAAGGTCAGAAAAGAATCAGAAATGAATCAGAAATTATCAGGAATCTGATCAGGTGAAACAGGTCATGACAGTATTTCCCCCTTAGGGCCGAGCCTATGAGGCACATGAGGGTATGAAGGTCCAATTTAAAAGCCGGGTCTGTGGTCAGAAAAATTCCAATTTCCTGCCTCACACAAAGACATGACCCCACCCTCACACACCATGCAATGGTTGGCTGCCCTCAAGGCCCAACAAGAAGAGCTAGTCCAGGAGGGACTACAACTTGAGGAAGAGGCATGATGCAAGGAGGAGGAGTGATGGGCAGAGGAGTAGCAGCAGGTGGAGGCAGCATGAAAGGCTGAGGAGCAGCAGAAAAAGGCAGCAGCCACAAAGCAGGCAGCTAAGAGGAAGGTGGTGGAAGAAGAGGGAGAGGTGGAAGGCTGAAGAAGGACTGGATATCCTTGACCTTCCAGGGTATGGGCCAGTCCAGGATGGTCTGTACTTTGTCTTCAGACATCCAGAGTCCATCCAGCGACAGGATGAATTTGAGATATTCAACTGTATCTTTGTGGAACTCACATTTCTGTGGGGAGGCATATGTAGAGTCCATGTTTCCGGAGTCTCCAGAGGACTTCTTTAATGTGAGCTTTGTGTTTTGACATGTCATCAGAGAAAATGAGGATATCATCAAGGTAGATGATGATGCAGACATCAAGCATATTGCTGAAAATGTCGTTCATGAAGTATTGGAAAGCCACAGGTGCATTAGTGAGTCTGAAAGGAACCACCATCCACTCGAAGGACCTGTAGAGGGTCCAGAATGTCATTTTCCACTCATCACCATCAGCGATGTGCACTAGGTGGTAAGCATGTTGAAGGTCAATTTTAGTGAAGATGCAGGATTTCTGAGGGGCATCATCGAGGTTGGAGATTAGCAGGAGCAGATAGTGATTCTTCTTTGAGATGAAGTTGAGGCCCTGGTAGTTGACACATAACTATAGCATGCTGTCCTTTTTCTTGACAAAGGGTATAGGAGCACCATGAGGTGATTTAGAGGGTCAGATGAAGCCAGAACAAACATTCTTTTCAATGAACACTCGCAAGGCTTCAAGTTTGGATGGGGAGAGGGAGTACATGCAGCTCAGAGGCAGGGGCTAGTGTTGCCACAACTTGGCTGGTCCTGGGCTGACTTTGAAAGTACTTTTTTGACATGTGACCAGCTTTCAGCAAGTTTGTATTCAAAAGCCACAGCTTTGACTCGAGTCAGCACTTCAAGCTGGTTTTAGCCAAAGATTAATTGACATGACTTTGGCTGACTTTTGGCTGACTTTGGCTGAAAGCCAGCTATTTGTGGAATACTCTATATACCATGATCAAAGGGGTATACTCTATATAGCTACAGAAGTGACATAGAGGATAGTTAAGGAATATAACTAAATGCAAGACAAGGGGTTTGATAATTCATTAGTCTACTGCTATGCCACGTCAGCAGCATCAGCACCACCAGCAAAGTCAAGATAGGCCAATCTTGCTATGTTGCTCTCACTTTTGAGCCTGAGAGTGCAGTCTGGTGGAAATTCCTTGTTAGTATCAAGCATAAACATAGTTGATGCATACATATGCCAGATTTGTTGTATGCATCGCATGCACCATGTCTATCCCTGCTGCCTGATTGCCCACCATTGACACTTCAATCAAACAACAAGTCTTTCGAGAATCCCTCTTGTGACAAGAGACCATCAAAAAGGTCATACAAGTAGTTGTAATCAGGTTTATCATCAAAAGAAAGTGAGTGCACATATTCTAAGAATTTGCAAAATTCCACTGGAAGGCTGTGGCACAAGTAGTGCACATTGACTTGTTGTTTAAGTTTCAGCACAAAATCTTCTTCAACATCGTGATGGCCCTCCTGATGGCCCAAGCTCTGCCACAGCAAAGAATCATGGAGGAAGTAGATTAGAATATAAGCAAGCAACTTAAGATCATCCTGTCTGCCTAGCTCCCAACCAATGTGACTGTGAATAGAGGTGAATAGAGCCATTCCAGTGAGGCCATGCATGTTAATATACAGAATGTGCATGTGCATGTTTGGATCCCTGAAGCGTCGAAAGCCCAAAATCAATGAAATATACTATGCCAGCCTTCTGCCCGACACCCACAGCAATGTTGTTGGGTTTGAGGTCACAATGAAGGAAGCTACGAGAGTCTATATATTGGAGACACTGAAGCTGGGCATGGTAGAGATGTTACCACATAAAAAGCCAGAATTGTGAACTTACCAATTGTCGGCCTAAGAGTAGGATGGTTTTAATGCTGAATTGAAACTGACATTAAATAAAGAGGTCCTTGAGTGAATGACCAAGCAGATCCATGGCCATTGTGTTGAAGCCACATTCCATACCAAACCAATGGACTTCAGGAATTCCAACTCCTCCATGAAGTTTGCAGTAAACATAAAACTTGAGCTCCAGCATTTGATGATTGCTGTTGAGTGGCTCCAGTTTAATGATGATGGGTTGTCCTGATGGAATATCACAAGCAAGGTAAATTTCACTTGCATGCTTATGAGTCATTGAGAGTGGGCATAGCATGACTGCATTAAGCTCACCAAACAACCCAGTTCCAACCCTTCTTTGCAATCTGTACCTCCCATCTAACTGATCCAGGTCCATGACACCTGCACAAAAGTACTCTTACTCTCCCCCACACTGACATCCAAGAAAGGAAGGTTGTTTATGTAGTCTAAAATTTAATCTATGTTTTTTACTTTTTTAACTATCACACAATTTTGAGTGCTAAGAATTACTGAGAGGTACTAGAATTAAATGCATAAAAAAACTCCCCTCATACAAATGCGAGGGGGGCAAGCAACAATACTAATTGAAACCGAACAAAGAAAGAAGGAAAAGAAAAAGTTCACCTGGGGAGGGGGTCGATGCTGCTCCCGTCGTTCCTGTTGCTATCGTTGTCATCGTTGTCCTCTCGTCTGTCTTGCTCCCGCTCCTGTCGTCGTCGCCAACCCCACGAGCAGTCGCTCGCAGCAGGGTGGAGGGGTGCTGTTCGTGCCCATCATCCCATCGTTGTTGTTGCACCTCCTCCCTCTCCCCATGTCTCTGATCTCGTGCTCCCCATTTCCACCCCACAAGCAGTTCCTCGCGGCGGCGGTTGAGGGTGATGTGGTTGATGGTGGTGGCCGTTATCGTCCTCGCTGTTGTGGTTGTCGTGCGGTGGGGGGCTGGGGGGCGGGGTCGTTCCTGTCTGCGTTGATGTCCATCTTGTCATTGTCGTTCTGCCCTCTCCCCGTGTTCCACCCTGCAAGCAGCCGCTCGTGGCGGCGGTTGCGGGTGGGGCCGTATGTCGTCATCCTGTCCCCGTCCTCGTTTTGCTGTTGTCTGTCCTCACACCACCCGCCCACCCTGCGAGCAGTTGCTTGCAGCAGCGGTTGGCCGCAGCTGTCGTCCTGTCCTTCCCTCTCTGTTGTTGTTAGTCGCGTGGTCCCTGTCCCTGTCATCTCTCAGTCCCATCATATATCAACGATCCACCCCGCGAGCAGTGGCTCGCAGCGGTAGTGGCGGGCGCTGTATCCTTCGGGCTTTACCTATTTCGAGGTAGTAGTGACGTAGCGGGAATACGGGGGTAGCGGGAGCTTACCTTGTGGGCACCCACAGTGCACTACACCTGCCTTGGGTCATGCTAGATGTAAACGAACCCCTGACATCCCATTTGAATGGGAAGAGGGTGTACGGGCCGCATTGTCATTGTATATAGAAAATATAACCTAGAAATCTGTCAGTAAGAAAACTATTGAACAAAACACTTATTTAGTGGCGGGAGGCCATGGTGGTGTTCGAGGTCGCATTTACGGAAGGGGTGAGGTGTTATGGGAGGGATGCGGCAATGTCGTGGTTGAATGTTGAACGTTGAGACAGTGGGAAAATGTTCAACTGGGAAAGTGTTGCCTCATATGGAAATGTCAGTGTGGGGGAGAGTTGGCTCAGCTCCTGCGCAACTCGAGCTGACTGGAAGTGAAAAAAATCAGATCTCGTAGATGGATTGAGCAAGACATTACGCACAAACAAGGAAGCGTCGATGTTACAATACAGCACACAGGATAAATGGATACAGAATACAGAATACAATGGATGATAGCCCGATACACGCATTTAAGTTTCAACTTCTCACGACTGAAGTACTCACGAGTCATGTTGTCAGCCATCAACGCGACGCGTCGTAATTAATTTTGTGTGTGGATGCACACAAAAAGGTGGAAGGAGAGGATTGTTATTTGGTGGGGGAGATCTTCAGGAGAAAGCAGCATGTTTATAAGAGGTAGATACATTTAAAAAAATCAACCCCTCGCGAAGGGAGGGTAACAATACTAGTTAAAAATAAAGCAAAGAAAAACCCCCTCACCTGCAAAACGCGGAGGAAGGGGGTACACAGCCCTGCCGTCCTGGGTGCATCGTGGTGTCAGTCCATCGTCCTGGTGCGTCTTGGTGTGTCATCCTCTGGTGCATCGTCCTGGACACGTGGGTCCCCGTTCTTGTCATCCCTGGCCACCGCCCCTTTCCTTGTTGCTGTTGTGCCCTTCCTCCCCATCGCTGACTCTCCCCTCCCTGTCGTTGTCATTGTCGTCCTCCTCATGGGTCATCATCCACATCCCTGTCACCAAGTGCACCTATCGACCAAGATACACACACGCCTCACCCACATCACATCACCCTCCGCTATTCCGGCCTGGCCCAATCAAACTAAATTCGAAGGATACCCAACCTCCTCCAACCCTACAAAATTCTCGATACTCCTCGCACTAACAAACCTATAAAAAATCCCCACACTCCCCGCGTTACGCTCCTGCGCGCCCCTCCGAAAGGCTGCTGGCCCACCACTGCGCCCGTGCACTTGTCGTTGTAGTAAATGTTACCTGCGACGTTGCGAAGGCGGTTGGTCGCTACGAGAAGGGCTTGGCGGGAGGTGGCAAAACTGGGGTATATATATATACATTTGTGAAGTGAGGAGGGATGAAAACTTACATTGCGCCTGTGAGAGCGTATTCAGTGGTATTATTGATCAGATCAAGCGTCTTTTCGCAATCCTCGTCATCAAACAAGAATACCTAGCACACAGGGATGAAACAGGTGAACCAAGACAAAAATGTTCGCGAAACGTACAGTAGCGACAGGCCCAAAGATTTCGTCTACAAATGTGACCATTTTGGGATCTTTGCTTAGGATGACGGTGGGTTGTATAAAGCACCCTTTGGAGTCGTCGGCTGATGGAGGGTGTGGGGGAGGGGGAGGGTTTTATGGAGAGAACGTAAGGCGTACTTGAGCCGCCGATGAGGATCTCTGCACCGGCGTCTTTTGCTTTTTGAATATAGCCTGTGATCCTGTCGAATGCGGGTCGGCCACTAAAGAAGGACGACAACGACGATTAGTACTAAGAAATGGAACACTCGGATGAAGGCTCACATCACCGGGCACATAAAGTTACTCCACTCAGTACACGGACCGACTTTGATCTTCGCCACTTCTTCCAACAAATGTTCTTTGAACCCTGCATTCCACACCGAGGAAGAAACATAAAGCCGTGAAAGCGCCGAACACTTCTGTCCTAGACGGAAAAAAAAAAAAAAAAGTCAAACCATCAAAAAACCACCCCAACCCCAAACCCCACGTACCCTGATACTCAAAACCCGCTCTCAAAACTCTGCACTACCGCATTCCTCACTTCCGCGCTCTGATGCACTAAATGAAAATTCTTTCCCCCCGTCTCACCCACAATCCTCGGATACACTCTATACCCCTCCAAATGCCCCGCAATATCCCTCCACAGCTTCCTAAACACGGCTGTACTCCCTGTAAAATGCAATGCCGCGAAATCCCGATGGGAAATCGCTTGATCGACGATGGCTTCTGCGGGACCGGGAGTAAATTGTATGACGCCTGGTGGGAGACCGGCTTCCGTTAGGATTTGGTGGACTAGGTAGTTGGAATATACTGCGGCTGGAGAGGGTTTCCAGATGACGGTGTTGCCGACCAGAGCAGGTGCTAGTGGGGATGATGAATGATGTTAGTTAGGGGGTAGAGCATGACGTACTTCCGAGTAAGTTGCCGCCGATGGCGGTAAAGTTGAAAGGGGATACAGCGAGTACAAACCCTTCTAGTGCACGATACTCGACGCGGCTGTGGAAAGGAAAGTATGAAAATTACAGATTGAACCACGACGAAAAAACGCACTTCCAAATCCCAGGTGCATTCTTCGACGGCTGGTGCGCATACAGCTCTTCCACAAACTTGACACCAAACCTAAAGAAATCCGTCAACTAATATACACCGTCAGCTTTAAGTGCCACGCAAAACGTAAATACGCAAAAACTCACTTCAGCAGCAGCGTCAATCTCCGCTTGCCACACATTCTTGCCCTGACCCAGCATAGTCGCCGCCATCAACCTATACCTATACTTCCCACTGACCAAATCAGCTGCTTTCAAAAAGATGGCTGCACGATCACTCCAGGGCATACTCTCCCACCCCGCCTTTGCACTGAGGGCACCGTCGATGGCACGCGAGAGGGTTGCTTCATCGGCTTGGTGGTAGGTGCAGAGGTTGTGAGCATGGTCGTGTGGGAGGGGCTGCGGTGCGAAGTTGTGGGTTTTTACCTAAACGTGGGTTTAGAGGTGTGAGAGGTGTTGGTGAGATGGGAACGTACAGGTTCGCCGTTGACGATGCAGGGTACTTCGAATGGCATTTCCTGCTCCATTTTGGATATAGCTGCCTGTAGAGCGGCACGCTCCTCCGAACCTGGTGCATAGGATCGCTGTTCGATTGAAGGAAGTAAGATGATGAAAGTATGACGGAAAGGAGCGGTAACATGGGTTCATTGTCAATTTCTGGGACCTTGAATGCTGCTAGCTGTGGGACTGCCATGGTTGTTGTGAGAGAGGGGGAGAGCAAGTGTCTTATCGGAAGGATCTTGAACCTCGCTTGATTACGTGAAATAGGTGGAATTAGGAATAAAGTATGGGCAGCTAGTGACGCTAATAGTGTAGTTGTAGTGGCTACAGATGGCTAGTGGTCCGAGGTATAAGATGTGGGTATGACAGTCCAAAGCTATATTGTTGCAGGCAAGTCATCAATAGCCTGCTTAAGCAGCTGAAGCGACCTCCACGAATCAAGGATACTCCCGGCGCAGCGCTGGCACCCAGACGTCATCGCAGCCTGAGCCAAAAACTCCATGCCAAAAACGACATCGGTGGTAGGGTCAATTCAACCCTCGCACTCTTCTCAAACTCCGCCCACCACTTTGGTGTGACGTGAAGTGAGAAAGACGAACCATTACACTGCACGCACTTTATGTCATGTGGGAGTTTGAGAATTTGAAGTGCAGCGTGTACGCGGCGGCGGTGTAAGTCTAGGAGACGGTGGTAGGCATACGCAGAGATGAATTTAAGATCGTCTGAGAGAGGAGCGTCCAGGATGTTTAAGGACAGAGTGTACTTTGAGGCGATCTGAGCTTCTTGTTCAAGGTCGAAGCGTGATGCGATGGCGTAGACGCGTAAGGGGTCTGATTATGTGAAAAGTGCAGAGACGAGGATAGAACGTAGACTAATGAGAACTCGTATTTGGTTGCAGCGGCGAGAATGGGAAGGAGTTGGTCCAAAGAAAGTATAGATGGATCTTGGACAGGGTAAATGAAACGAAGGAGAGGATCGAGTACTGAAGAGGGTTCTGATACAGGGGTGGTGGGTAGTTTAGGCGAATGTGGTTGAGGTAAAGAGAACATGTCATGAAAGAAAGGAGATGCCGCCACTAGAATGCAACGATGGACAGAAAACTGAGTGTCATCTGAAGAAAGGAGGAGAGCATCAGTGTCTGCAGCATGGAAGGTATGCAATCCCATTATAAAACTAGGACAGATCCCCAGAACAACACAGCTTGCACTTTAAAGCAAGGGACTCACCATCTGCGGTCATGTGGCACTGGAGATCTGGAGCGCTGCCGGTCTCTGCTCCTCCGGTCTTGACTTGTTGTCGCCTTGTTCGGCTTGATCCCTGTACCGACGCGTCTTTTCCAAATCATCTCTTCCTGCAAATCCACCTCCACCGCGTGCTTTCACTCTCGGCGCTCGGACGACGTCGTTCGACCATGAGCTATTGATCCGCGCCACTGATTACGAGCTGGCCAAACATTGTCAGATTCACCGCCCGTCGTCAATGTGGCGACGAAGGTGGCTTTACAAGCCCCAGTGGGTCAGGAAACGGTGACGAGGTCGCCGAACGACGTTTCGAAGAGGACTGACATGGTAGTTTCGATGACCAGAGTTTGAATTGTGTCACGATCCATCATGTACATCGGCAGACTTACAAGGAGCAAACAAGGAGCTTGCATCACGGCCCACTAATAGACTTCGGTATCTGTTCAGAATTAACGCACCAGGAGGATGCACAAGACCGATGCTGATAAAATGTTCCAGGCCTGGTTTTGCCCAAGTTTTTGCCCAAGTTTCGCCTTCACTTCCGATGGATGAGTTCTGCCTCTAGGAACGATAACTCGTAGGACCCGGAAGCTCCTGCAAAGGTTTGCCCGGAAAAATCGCCAAAAATGCCTCTCAAATAACGGGTCACAGGTGTGACATAGCCATACTGCGTGTTAGGCCGCGAAAGTTGCCTGAAACATGCCAAGTCCGCACATGAATATGAAATTTGCTCCCTCAAACATGTTGAAACCTGGACAGAGGTCCTCTAGAGACGCTGCCAATGTCGTCCTCCGTGATTGCTAATTATACCTGGTACATACTTTATATCTTCCCCTATCATTTACTTATTACTTACCCCTATTCTCGTTACTATGTAACATTCATAGTTATATCTCGAAACCTCAGTGTTTGACCACCACTGAGGTGTAAGTCCTATTGCTTTATTTTCGTAGTAGTACTGCGTTACTTTATTTTACAGTCTTTTCGGTCTGGAAACGTTTTCATCACGTGACGTCGAAGTGTTTGAGCACAGCCACCTCTGTGGCCTCCTCTTCGTCGTCATTAATTCAACACAACAAGGGAACATGTCCGACGAAATCAAGCTGTGGTGCTGGGTCCAGGGCGATGAACTCCAGCGAGGCTTTTCAGTTACAATCAAACACAGTGCCTCCATCCATGATCTGAAGAAAGCTATTCGAGCGAAGAAGCCATCATTTGAACGCATTGCTGCTGGCTCCCTGAAACTTTTCAAGGTGAGTGAATGGTATCTATAAGCGTTGGCGCACGCAGATATTAACTCCCGATAGTTCCAACTCCCTCTGGAAAGTCTCCGCGAAGATTATGCTCAGAGTATCAAGCTTGAGGATGATCAGCTGTTGAAGGGGTGGAGGCGCATTTCTTCTTACTGGAAGGAACAACCTCCTAAAAAGACTCTCAGTGTTATCTTACCGCGTCCGGCTGGTAGTGAGTGCTAATGGCCCATGATGTCGACTCTTACCATTCTGACTCGTTTATGACCCTATTAGCAACCATCACACCATCCTCATTCCAGAATTCAAATCTCTCGCTGAACTCGCCGCCGACCTCGACGCCAGCCTGGCTGGTTGAAATTCATAGTAAGCTATGGGGAAAGCATGACTTATTTGGCGATATTTTCCGTACTGCAAACCTGACCAAAGCCGACTTCATCGAACTTCAACGTCAGCTTCAGGAACTGAATCCCGAACGCAACTCTGAATCTTATTTGCCGAAAAATGTTCTTGCTACGAAATCTGCATTCTTACGTTCCAGGAGCACAGCTGTTTCGGGCACAAACCTTGGTATGGGCCTAGTCCCCCGACTAGTTTTCGATGCCTCCCATCCCCCATCTCCTTATGTCGTGGAGGATGGCGCCGATGATACTGATGACGCCGACGACGCCGACGATGCCGATGCTGTAGCTGACGACGCCATGGACATTGATCCCGACCCCGGTTCAAGCGGCTGCTCGCATGTCAACACTGACGCGGTTTACCTTTCAAATGGGATCTTTCCTTGTACCATTCGGTATATGGACCTGACTGTCCTCGGGTTGAAGAATAGGATTCGTGTGCCACTCTTAACGCTCTTACGAAACGAATGGGGTAGTATGATAGACATCTTTAACGACAGGGAAAAGGGCATCCGAGGAGGCGCCGTCTTTACAGGTCAGCCGGGTATCGGTGAGCACAATTACCGCCATTAACCCACACTTCCAACCAACGAACTAGGAAAAACAAGCCTGTTGTATTCCATCCTTATCCTTTGCTTCATTCGCGCCCAGCCAGTCGTGTTTCAAGATATAGCGGGAGATGTCTTCATCATTAACAATGCCGTGCGCCACCAGCAAAGGTGCAGTCCAGTGGTACCAGGAGACGATGTTCTTACACTTGTCGATGCTGACGGTGTTTGTCAACCTAATCCATATCTCTTCGATTCTTGCAACCTTCGAATATTGCTAACTTCGTCGCCGGGGAGTGAAAAGGACCGAAAGTGGCTTACTCAATTCGTTGGGCAAACGGGGGCAGTGTATCTCATGGAGCTGTGGTCCCGAGAAGAAATTCTTGTTGCATCGTTCGTGTATTCCGCTTGAGTAACTCTCCTGCTTACACAGTTTATAGATTGTTCCTGGCAAGCATCGACATCACTCTCGAGCGATTTCACCAAACTTCTCATATTTGTGGGTATACACCTCGTCAATGTTTCGAAGCGGCAGTATCTCCTGTTATGCTTAACCATGCCAAAGCCTCGATCAATCAAGTGATTATAGGGATCAAGGAGTTGTCTGACATCATCAATGGGGTGACCTGTGATGGCACGATGCATTGTGCATTCCAAATACGCCCTTCCCCTGATCGGTTTTGGTACAGCTGCCTCATAGAGCCGGTTTCAGTCTGGGCCTTCTCGAAGATGATGGCTGAACTGGACCGACGACGCGCAGATGGTGCATACAAGTTCTATTGTGCCATTCAAAGGTCCCTCCGTTGTTCTGCACTCAGCAGAATAATGTTTGAAAATAAACTTCACCGATTCTTCTGTACCATCACAAATTACCGGACCTTTACTATTCAGTCCCTCGATGACTGCTCCAATACTCTTGACATTGAGTTCTCTTCCAACACAGAACACCTCACTTTTGGAGCTGATCAACATTTCTCAGGCCAGTTGGCATCATCTGTTGGCAGTAATAAATCGTGCTACCTCAAGCCACTGTCTTGTGTCTTCCCATCCTTTGATTCTTTCCTGTACCAACCTGACATCTCCCATTCTGGCTTCTCGCCTCTTATTGCTTTGCAGGTGACTACTGCTGCCACACATGACATAAGCATAACAGGTCTGGAAAAGGTTCAAAAGTCACTCAAACTGAAAATCTCTGAGCTGAAAAATCTTCGACCAACAAACGCTAGAAAGATGATTATTCTTTTTGTTGTCCCAGACACTATGGGGGCAGCTTTTGTAACACAGAAGATCATGGGTGCAAAGAAAATGGGACATTGGGATAAGAAGACTGCTCAGTACATTCTTATGTTATCAGAAAAAGAGGTGTTCCAAGCAACATAGTCATGCTATTACAGCGCTTTTCATATGTATATGGAAAAGTTGGAAAAAAAAACTTATGGCTGTGTGTTTGTGTTAGGGCTTCACCTCATGCCTGTTGCCACATTTCATGAGACCTGAAAGCATGCATTCCCATCTTGTTTTATGAGGAAGATTTCACAGCAAAAGAGATCTGCAGGATCCTCAGAATCCAGAAGTCACTCATCTATTCATCTCTCTCATTCTTCAGGGTATATGGTGTTGCACACAATTTTCACATACATTGTAAAACTGGTCGATGTCGATCACTTGCTTCAACAGATCTCAAGTTTGTCTCCTCCTTGATCAACTAAAGGCATATGATATACCTCGATGAGATCCAAGATGAGCTCTATCAACATCGAGGAGTCCATATCTCAATGCCCACACTCTGCAGGACACTCCAGCATCTTGACCTCACATGCAAAGTAGTATCAGCCCATGTGCCTTAAGTAGATACTCTAAGATGTAATGACCATCAATAAATGGTGGAAACAGAACCCAGATGCAGCACCAGCAGCCACACTCTTATTCAGTATTGCACCTTTGGCTAGTGCTTTGAGGTCAGATCAGGTCAGGTTTTTTCATCACCTTGTGAGAGAACCACACTGTGACTGGTCTACTACAAAAGAAAATTGTAAGGGGAAGGGGAGGCATCTCAGGCATCTGAGCAATTTTCTGTGTTCATCCCATATTTTTTCATATTTTATTTCACCCTATTCAGCATTTTCTATGATTTCCTATGATTTTATTCCTCATTTAGGATTATTTTTCAATTTTTCCCATGTTGGTACATGTTGACAGTTCTATTCTTAGAGTCAGAACCCCTTCTGGATGTTTACCCCTCAAGGTGATGTCTTTCCACAGCTTGAGCCACCTATTTCTGCCTTTTTGCTATTTTTAGCCTACTATCTGGTTTTTGGGCCTATCACATATACTGGGCATCAACAGATGGGTTCATAGAGTTTTCTCTTCAGATTCCCCTCTGTTAGGTGTGCCTGAAGTGTCTGTATTATGTAGTATAATATTAACTTTGGATTCTCCTCTGTTAGCTCATTATTAAGTGAGACTTTGAGGTTGCTCTTACAGTAGAAAACTCTCTCTCAAGGCTTAAAATCTCAGACACACTGCCAAGATGGGCAGGTATGGAGTAGAAGATGACTCCCAGAGCTCCTCAGACTCCCTACAAACCATCCCAGATGCTTCCACCTTAGTGTGCACTGTTTTTCACCTGACCTGCCATCTAGCACCATGGATGCCCAGGAATGCATTGATGTGCTGATAATACTCGACCTGGAAACTGTTAGAACCTTCCAGTTGAACCCCACACCACCTATTTTGATCTCTAGTGTGCCTAGCACAGATGTGCCACCCAATGCATGCCCAAGCAAAGACACGCGCATTAAACTGTTGCCCCCCACCAAACTCAATGATGCGCATTCCCATAGACATGCCTTCCTCAATTCCTACAAGTTATATATTATTTTGCATCTAAATCAGTTCATGGATGCTGCTGCTAGAATGTATTGGGCTCTGACATACATGAAATTGGAGCGTGCCTATCTCTACATTGATCGTATCCAAAGAGCATGGTTCTCTTCTCTTCTCATCCTGGGGGGACTTTTGAATGAGTTCATATGACACTTCTGCCCCCTCAATGAATGCCAACAAGCCATGACATGCCTTGAATCTGCTGCCTACTACCAAGTGCATTGATCTGTGGATGACTACATTGACAAATTTTGAGATCTGGTGGATATGGCAAGGTATGGGCATGTGCCAGTGGTGGTGAACTTCTGTCGAGGGTTGAACTGAGAAAGTCAGGACCGGATTGCACAAATGTTGGAGGGGCACCCAGCAGATGATGATATAAATGTGTGGTACAGAACTGCCTCCCTCTGTGATGAGAACTGATTTACAAAGTCACTGCTGCATTCTGTACTCCTACCACCACTCATGTCTCCCACACCTTCAATCAAGTATTCCCTCACCCCAATCCCATCCCTATGTGCCAGACCATGGCACCAGACTCCAACACCCTAGCTCCAATGTATGTTGATGCAGCCTGTAGTCAAGCCCACAGACTGGATCTCTGCTACCACTGTGGGAAAAGGGGACATATAGCTTGAAACTGCCCCCATCATCAAGACATCTGCAAACTCATGCCTGAGGGATGAGATAAACTCCTCCAAGCTCTATTGGTGCTCACAGACATCAAAGCATTGAGGGAGAAGGGAAATGAGGAAGTTAAAGCAGAAGAGATGGAGGAACAGGATTTTTCTGCCTGCAACGAGTGAACAGTACACCCTTGTTGCCTGTCCATAACCACTTTGAAGTTCTGCCTGTTGATTCACTGTCCCCTCTCTAAACTTTCTTGAAGTGGCTAAAGATGTACCTACCACCCCTTCATCTCCTACACCCCAACCCTGATTGAAATCTTGGGAGCGCAAGCTACCATGCAAGTACATTGTGGCATCCACACCCTCCCAACCTTCACTAGAACTGAAAATCGAGCTCCATACTATGGATATGGGGCAAGTACTCAGTGTTTCTGCTCTCTTAGACTCAGGTGCCATGGGCCTTTTTATTGACTCTCACCTAGTCTAACAAAAATGACTTCACACCCGGGTGCTGTCTCGACCCATACCCATCTACAATGTGGATGGTTCTCCAAATGAAGCTGGGGCAATTAGGGAGGTTGTAGACCTGGTCCTTTGCTACAAGGACCACACGGAGTGGGCTCTCTTTGCTGTGACCCAGCTGGGGAAGCAGGAGGTGATCTTGGGCTACCTATGGCTTCATGCCCATGATTCCGAGGTCAACTGGGTGACAGGTGAAGTCATTATGAGTCATTGTCCTTTCCATTGTCATACATACATGCTTCACTGGAGGCAGACAGGAATGCTGAGGGCAAAAGGTACTGTTGCAATGCACTTGAAAGTGTCATGCTGGTCCAATGCCCCTGCCTGATGTGGACTTGGAAGATGTTCCAGATCTTGCATCCAACTCTGATGATGATGAAGAGGAGGTGGAGCAGATTGAGGAGGTGACCAAATTTTCTACACTGCTATTAACCCTTCTCATGAGGTACATGCTACCTTAAATGCCTCCCAATGCCTTGCAGAGGTCTTCTATGAGAACAGTGTGCCCAAATCCTTCACTGACTCTGTGCTTCCTCACCTGCATGACTTCAAGGATGTCTTCTCTAAGGAATCCTTCAACTCACTTCCTAACCATAAGCCATGGGATCATGCAATTGAGCTCATGCCAGGTGCCATGCCATCCTCCTGCAAAATCTACCCTCTCTCCCCTGAAGAACAATGACAACTTGACAAGTTTACTGATGAGTACTTGGCTTCTGGTCATATCCACCCTTCTAAATCACTCATGGCCTTGCCCTTCTTCTTTGTCAAGAAGAAGGATGGCTCTTTTTGGCCAGTCCAGGACTATGGATGACTTAATGACATCACAGTCAAGAATTATTATCTGCTGCCCCTCACATCTGAACTCATCAACCAACTCCATGGGGTGCATTATATCACCAAACTTGATGTTTGCTTGGGTCATAACAATGTGCAGATAAAGGAAGAGGATGGGTGGAGGAAGCTTTTCACACAAATCATGGTCTTTTTGAACCACTTGTCATGTTCTTTGGTCTCACTAACAGCCCTGCCATCTTTCAGACCATGATGAACTACATCTTCCACAATCTCATACTGGAAGGTGTGGTCTGCATCTACCTTGATGAAATCCTCATCTTCACCCAAGACCTCAATGAACATCATCTAATCACATGCCTGGTACTGGAGCAACTTCAATGGCACAAACTCTACCTTTGTTATGACAAGTGTGAGTTTGAGAAGATGCAGATTGAATACCTGGGCTTGATTATTTTGGATGGGCAGGTGGAGATGAACCCAGTCAAGGTTGCTGGTGTTATGATGTGGCCCATGCCCACAAACAAGAAAGAGGTGCAGTCTTTCCTAGGCTTCATCAATTTCTATTGGCACTTTATTAAGGACTTCTCACACCATGCATGCCCACTATTTGATCTCATGGGCAAGGAAGCATGGAGCTGGGGTAATTCACAGGAGGAGGCATTTAAGAAGCTTAAAGAGATGATCACTTCCACTCCCATCCTCACCTTTGCTGACAACTCCCACCCTTTCCATGTAGAAGCTGACAGTTCAGACTTTGCGATGGGTGCAGTGTTGTCCCAACAGTCTCCAAAGGATCAGAAGTGGCACCCCATCACCTTCTACTTGAAGAGCCTCAGTGCTGTGGAATGCAATTACAAGATCCATGACAAGAATATGCTGGCAATAATGCAGGCATTGGAGGGGTGGCAACATTTTCTGGAAAGTGCTCAACACAAGGCTGAGATGTGGATGGACCACAAGAACCTCCAGTACTTCATGACCACCAAGGAAATTAATTGCTGTCAAGCCCACTGATCCCTCTACCTCTCCCAGTTCAATTTCTCACTGCATCATTGCCCAGGCCACAGCATGGGGAAGACCGACACCCCCTCTCGTCATCTGGATCATGGGGATGGAAGCAATGACAATCAAGGTATTGTGTTGTTGCAACCTGACCTGTTTACAGTCCATGCACTGGAAGAGATCACCTTGGAGGGTGAGGAGTGCAGCATCCTACATGAAATTCATTATGTGAACTGTAGCAGTTTACACGAGGATGCTGTGGCTCTAGTAGTGAAGGAGCTGAGAAAGGAATCCACTCTTTCGCTTTGTATTGCCTGCTGTGTATCAAACTCCTCACCTTGACTGCCTGCCACCTGCAGACAGATGGACAGATGGAGCACATTAACCAAGAACTGGAGCAGTACATCTGCATATTCATCAATGAGTAACAGGACAATTGGGAAGACCTCCTCCCCATGGCTAAGTTTGGGTACAACAACCATGTCCACTCCTCCACCCAACAAACTCCCTTCCTCCTTGACACACACATGTGTTTTGAACCTCATCAAGCACCATTGGACTTGGAGATGGTGAATGAGTTCACAGAGTGGATGAGGGACACCCTGGAGGAAGTGAAGGCAGCATTAGTTAAGGTGAAGAATGACATGGCATGCTTCTACAACCAACACCATTCACCCATACCTGTAAGTGGAAAGGAAGGTGCCCCAGGCATCTGGGCAATTTTCTGCATTCGTCCCACATTTTTATATATTTTATTTCACCCTATTCTGCCTTTTCTATGATTTTCTATGATTTATTCCTATTTTATTATTATATTTCAACTTTTTCCATGTTGGTACATGTTGACAGTTCTATTTTTAGAGGCAGGACCCCTTCTGAATGTTTACCCATCAAGGTGACATCATCTCACAGCTTCATTTGCCTATCTCCACCTTTTTGCTATTTTTAGCTTACTATTTGATTTTCAGCTCTATCACATATACTGGGCATCGACAGATGGGTCCTTAGAGTTTTCTCTTTGGATTTCCCTCTTTAGGTGCACCTGGAGTGTCTGTATTATGTAGTATAATATTAACTTTGGATTCCTCTCTGTTAGCTCACTATTAAGGGAGGCTTTGAGGTTGCCCTGACAGTAGAAAACTCCTTCCCTAGGCCTGGAATCGAAGTGCACTGTGGATATAATGACTCCTACACATACAGGACATTGTCCAGGATGCAATCGACACCTCCACCTTAAGTGTGCCCTTATCTCCACTTGATGTGCTGCCATGCACCATGGATGCCCAAAAATGCATTGAAGCGCTTGAAGGCACCATTATCGGATTGTGCACGCAAATTTAATTGCTTAAATCATGTATCAAAAGCTTTGTTAATGCCCTACAGCTTAGTCCCTCACCTAATATTCCATACATTACAACCCCAACTGCTTCTAGCATCGATGCTCTATCTAATACTACTGGCACACAAATTAAACTGTCTCCCCACTGACTTTAATGGTGCATGCTCTCATGGACATTCTTTTCTCAACTCCTATAAGTTATACATTAGTCTTCACCCTAATCAGTTCCTAGATGACACTGCAAAAATTTATTGGGCCTTTACATACATGAAGTCTGAGTGTGCCTACCTCTATGTCAACCACATTTTGTGCCAAGCCCAGAAACTCGGTTCCCTCCATTTTTCCTCTTGAGATGACTTTATGGAGGAGTTTGTATGACATTTCTGCCCTCTCCATGAATGCCAATGAGCTACAATGCACCTCGAGTCATCCTTGTACTACCAAGCACACTGATCTGTGGACGACTATATCAAATTTAGTGGACATGGCAGGATATGGGAGTGGGCTACCAGTGGTGGTTAAATTTCATTGTGGTCTCAATGGAGAGGTTCAGCATCAGATTGCACAAATGTTGAATGGACACCCAGCTGATGACAATATTGATGCTTGGTACAAAGCTGCTTCTCTCTGTGATGAGAACCAACTCATGAATGTGGGTTTTAACACTACACTCCATGCCACTATGACCACACATGCCCCCAATCTCTCCAACTATCCACCACTGCTGCCCACCCGTAACCACTTTGATGCCTTGCTGGTCGACCCACTTGAGGAAGAACTTCACTTCACAACCAATTTCCCCCAAATCACTCAGCTCAATGGAAGTCACACCCACTCCACTCACACCTGTTCCTCCTCTTCTCAAATTGAAATCTTGGGAGCACAAGCTACCATGGAAGTACATCGTGGCATCCACCCTCCCAGTGATCACTAGAATTAAAGATCGAGCTGCAGACTACAGATACAGAGCAAGTACTCAGTGTCTCTATTCTCCTGGACTCAGGTGCCATAGGCCTTTTCATCAATTCACACCTGGTTCAACAAAAACAACTCAATACCCATTTACTATCTCAACCCATACCTGTCTACAATGTGGACGGTTCCCCAAATGAAGCTGGGGCTATTCAGGAGGTTGTCGACCTAGTCCTCCAGTACAAGGACCACAGTGAATAGACTCTCTTTACTGTGACCCAACTGAGGAAGCAGGAGGCAATTTTGGCTACCCATGGCATTGTGACCATAATCCTGAGGTTGACCAGGTGACAGGTAAAGTCATGATGAGTCGTTGTCCCTCTTGTTGCCCTACTTGCTTCACTGAAGGCAGACAGGAATGTCAAGGGTGAAAGATCCTATTACAGTGCACTCGGAAGTGTCATGCTGGTCCAATTCCTATAGCCGATGTGGACTTGGAAAACATTCCAGATCTTGCACCTGATTCTGACAATGATGTGGAGAAAGTGGAGGAGATTGAGGAAGGTGACTGAATTTTCTACACTGCTATTAACCCTTCACATAAGGTGCATGCCACCTTGGATGTCTCCCAGTGCCTTGCAGAGGCCTTTCACAAGAACAGTGTACCCAAATCCTTCACTGACTCAGTACCTCCTCACCTGCATGACTTCGAGGATGTCTTCTTCAAGAAATCTTTCAACTTACTTCCTAACCATAAGCCATGGGATCATGCAATTGAGCTCACGCTGGGTGCCATGCCCTTCTCCTGCAAGGTCTATCCTCTCCCCCCTGAAGAACAATGACAACTTGACAAGTTCATTGATGAATATTTGACTTCTGGTTTTATCCACCCTTCAAAGTTGCCCATGGCCTCACCTTTCTTCTTTGTTAAAAAGAAGGATGGCTCCTTTGACTGCTTCAAAACTATCGATACCTCAACAACATCACAGTCAAGAATCATTATCCACTACCCCTCATATCTGAACTCGTCAACCAACTCCACAGGGAGCATTACTTAACCAAGCTTGATGTCCATTGGGGTTACAACAATGTGCAGATAAAGAAAGGGAATGAGTGTAAGACAGCTTTTTGCATGAACCATGGTCTTTTTGAACCACTTGTCATGTTCTTTGGTCTCACTAATAGTCCTGCCCCCTTTCAGACCATGATGAATGACATCTTCCATAATCTCATATTGGAAGGTGTTGCCTGCGCCTACCTCGACAACATTCTCATCTTCACTCGAGACCTTGATGAACATCATCAAATCACATGCCTGGTGCTAGAGCAACTTTGGTGGCACAAACTCTACCTTTGTCATGACAAGTGCAAGTTTGAGAAGGTGTGGATCGAGTACTTGGGCTTGATTATCTCAGATGGACAGGTGGAGATGTACCCAGTCAAGTTGTGGCATTATAACCTGGCCCATGCCCACGAACAAGAAAGAGGTGCAGTTTTTTTTGGGCTTCATCAATTTCTATTGGTGCTTTATTAAAGATTTCTCACACCATGCATCCCTGTTATTCGACCTCACTGGCAAGGAGGCATGGAGGTAGGAAAATGCACAGCAGGAGGCATTCGAGAAGCTCAAAGAGATGGTCACTTCCACTCCAATCCTTACCTTTGCTGATGACTTGCATCTCTTCCATGTAGAAGCTAACAGTTCAGACTTTGCGATGGGTGCAGTGCTGTCCCAACAGTCTCACGAGGAGCAGAAGTGGCACCCCATTGCCTTCTACTTGAAGAGTCTCAGTGCTGTAAAACACAATTACGAGATCCACAACAAGAAGATGTTGGTGATAATGCAGACATTGGAGGAGTGGCAACATTTCCTGGAAAGTGCTCAACACAAGGT
Source organism: Tricholoma bakamatsutake (assembly GCA_029959215.1). Classification (NCBI taxonomy): domain Eukaryota; kingdom Fungi; phylum Basidiomycota; class Agaricomycetes; order Agaricales; family Tricholomataceae; genus Tricholoma; species Tricholoma bakamatsutake. Next base: position 2,741,590 of record CP114860.1, read on the forward strand.
CGAGATGTGGATGGACCACAAGAACCTCAAGTACTTCATGACTGCCAAGAAACTCAATCATTGTCAAGCCCACTGGTCCCTCTACCTCTCCCAGTTTAATTTCTCCCTGCATCATTGCCCAGGCCACAGCATGGGAAAGACCAATGCCCTCTCTCATCGTCCAGACCATGGGGATGGAAGCAATGACAATTAAGGTATTGTGTTGTTGCAACCTGATCTGTTTACAGTCCATGCATTAGAGGGTGTTACCTTGGAAGGTGAGGAGCACAGTATCCTATGTGACATTTGTCATGCAAACCATAGCAGTTTACATGAGGATGCTGTGGCTCTGGTAGTGAAGGAGCTGAGAAAGGGATCCACACCTTAACTTTGTGCAGCAGAGTGGACAGAAAAGGATAACATTCTATACTTCTGTGACTGCATCTATGTCTCTAATGATCCTCAGCTTCGACAATGACTCATCTCTCAGCACCACAACTCACTCATTGCCAGCCACCCTGGATGGTGAGAGATGTTGGAACTCATATTGCAGAATTATTGGTGGCCTTAGATGTCTCGACTCATTGGTCAGTACCATCATACCTGTGATCTCTGCTTATGCACCAAGACTCCACAGCACAAGCCCATGGAAAAGTTACACATTCTCCCAGTCCCAGAGAATTGTTGGGACATCATCAGTGTGGACTTCATAGTGGAACTACCAGAGTCCAATGGTTTGATGCAGTAATATGCACAGTCGACTCTGCTGGGAAGCAAGCTCATTTTATCCCCATTTATATGACTGTCACTGCACTTGGAGTGGCTCAACTCTATCTGTGCCATGTGTGAAAGCTCCATGGATTGCCAGGGGCATTCCTCAGTGATCGAGGACCACAGTTTGTTGCAGAGTTCACTTGAGAGCTGTACCACCTACTGGGGATCAAACTCCTCACCTCAACTGCCTACCACCCACAGACAGATGGACAGACAGAGCATGTCAACCAAGAACTGGAGCAGTATATCTGCATCTTTGTCAATGAGTGACAGAACAATTAGGAGGACCTCATCCCCATGGCAAAGTTTGGGTACAACAATCATGTCCACTCCTCCACCCAACAAACTTCCTTCCTCCTTGACATGGGGTAACATCCATGCATGGGTTTTGAGCCTCGACAAGCACCTTCACACTTGGAGACAGTAAATGAGTTTACAGAGCAGATGAAGGACACTCTGGAGGAGGCAAAGTCAGCTTTGGCTAAGGTGAAGGACAACATGGCATGCTTCTACAACCAACATCACTCACCCACACCCACATATAAGGCTGGTGATTGTGTCTACCTCGACTCTAGTGACATTTCCAGCACACACCCATCCAAGAAACTCACCCATTGTTTTCTTGGACTGTTCCTCATCACTAGAACAGTTGCATGCCTACTGCCTATGGCTACCACAGTCAATGTCCAGACTCTACCTCATCTTCCATGTCATAAAATTGCTGCCTGCTCCCACAGATCTGTTTTCTGTATGCATGGCATGACCTCCTCCACCGCCTACATTCATTGTAGGTGAACCTCAGTATGAGGTCGAGTCCATCCTAGATAGCTGCTTACATCAAGGTAAACTCAAATACCTGGTGTGCTGAATGGGTTATGGGCATGAGGAGAACTCTTGGGTTGCAGAGTCCAATATGAATGCACCATGACTGGTCAGGGAGTTCCACTGGCAACATTCCTCTGCACCTCAGTGCATCCAAGCATCTGACTTCAGGCAAACACAGTTTCAAATGCATCGGGGCAATGCATCATAGAAGGGGAGTAATGTAAGAGGAAAGGAAGGCGATCCAGGCATTGTTAGGAAACAGTCTCCTAGCATCCCTATTACATGATAATATTTTATTTTTATTTTATTTTATTTTACTACATCAAAATATGCTACCAAATGCCTACAAATGCTGTATTTGTCAGCATGGAAATTTTATATTTACACACATCAATATGTATGCACATGTACACACACTGATGATACTCAACCTGGAAACCCAAACAAAACCTACTAAATGGCTTCAGATGGTTTAACATGAGTCAGAGGAAGGATGTGAGGCCCTCTAGATGTCACCTGTCAGACTGACTGTCAAATAGTTATAAAAGGACTGTCTGTCAAAGAAATTTGAAGCTAAAAGAATGTGTTTTGTGGAATTTCGGAGAATTTCATGGCTAGATCAATGAATTTGGAGTGCAAAAATATGTTTGGATGCAAGATCGAGGGACTAGACAAGTAATAAAAGTGAAGCAAAGGTGAATCGAGGGAAATGAAAGTGAAAATGGTGTAATGCAATGATTTTCGAGGATTTTCCAAGAATTTCAAAAAAATTTAGTGTAGATGTGAGACTTTGGACTGAAGAAGAGTAAGCTGAACTCTCAAATCACTGCCATCTGGGAGGAATATGATTGCTTGTCTGTTTTAGTAACTAGTACAAGTCTATATACATTTTGAAGGGATGGTACTAAAAAGGAAATACAGCATGTGTAGAACATGAGGCAATATGCACAGCAATAAAGAACAAATCATAAAACAAATAAGAAATGATGTTAAATAAAATGTACAGGGTTGCAGTATATCAAAAGTACTTGTTCTAATGTTTCAATATATCATTGAAACACCAAAATGGACTGTCCTTGTTATAAATTGCATAAAACATCGGAAACTGCTTTGCACTGATTGTATGCATGCACATGCAGTCAAAATGTGTTCAATATACTTGGAATAGTGCTCCATGTGTCCAGCATGCATCCAAAGATTGTTTGAATAGGAAATACTATGTCCAAAGATGTTTTTCATAAGTTCGGTGTTTTTCATAAGTTTGATGTTTTTTGTAAGTTCGATGTTTTTTGAAGATTTTTGAACTTTCTTCGGACTTGTTCAAAGGCTTATACAGCTGCAATATTTTTCGAAATTGGTTCAGAAGTCATTGAAGATGTTCCAAGTGTACATATATTGTGAGCTGTACAAAGCATTCGAAGTTGATTGAAAATGCAAAAACTGATGTATCGGTGCTTGAACTGTGCTGGGGACCTATCAGCACATCAGTAGCAACATAGTACAATATATGTAACATAGTATATAAATCTTAAATATATGCCTAGGGGACCTCAGTTGAGTTCTCTTAGGTATTCCATCCACATTTGTGGTGTGAAAAGCCTATTTTAGCCAACTCATCTAAAAATAACCCCTCACATCAAATCCATCAAAACCCCCCACCATGTGCGCATGCCCCACTGCCTTCTTGTAGGAGAGCCCACATGATCCAGCTAGTGGATTAGTGGGTGTTGCCCTAACAGAAGAACTCAACTACCCCATCAGTGTGCCCTCTCTTACACATGCATACATCATTGTTTCAGTGTGCCACAACTGCTTACTCATCCTTTTGGCACAAGGTGGAAGTAATTGTATATATGTATTTACCTTGCTTTTATAAGCCGATGCCAGGCCTCGCCTTACATTGCGACCACCAGTGATCAAGAGGCAGCACTCATCATTAGGACAGCTGCAACCAGACAACTGGTCAGGTCTGGTTTAATTGAGATTTACTATACTCTATTCAGATGACTATTTTAGTTAAATTAGTTACTAGCCAAATTCAGTATTAACTCTGAGATCAGGCACTGTTGTAAGGGCTATTGAGCTGGAGTGCCCAAGTGTTGATAAATAGCTGAAATCACATGTTTTGCCATGTTTGGTACTGGAATTGCCATATCAGATGACTCGACATTTTGTGAAAAAATTCTGAAGCCAAATCTTGATTCAGCCAAAAAAGTGACTCATCACAGCTTACATCATTATGTCAGAACAATCAACTTTGAATCCTGGTCACAATCCTGTTCCCATGCCAGTGCTAGAAGCCAAAATTGATGTGCTTACAGCACAAATGTCCCAGTTAGTGTCAGTATTGGCAGCATCACAGCCCAAACAAGCAGAAATAAAGCCAGAGACAGTAGAAGATAAAGATGATGAGATGGAGGAGATGGTGGAGTAGATGTCTCAGGAGGATGTGCATGCAGAGGAGAGATCTGAGAGTGGAAAAATGTGTTTACCTAAATATGCACCCCCACAAATCTTTGATGGTACCATGGAGAATATGAAATCCTTCATCAGCTCTATAGTATTGTATATTCATTGAAGGAAGCCCGAGTTCCATATGACCAAGTCTAGGATTATGTTTGCTCTCTCATATATTCAGGGGGGGGAAGTACAGTTCTGGAGAAACAAAGCTATTAATCAAATTGCCACAGGATATAAACCATTTGCAACCTTCAGGGAATTTTTGGAGAGACTGGAGGCACAGTTTGGAGACCCTAATCCAAAGGCGATGGCTAATGCAAAATTAAAAACAATGCACCAAGGTTCTCTGACAGCAGACAAATTTATTTTGCAGTTCAAGGCAGAAGCTTCACAGATGGATATGGGAGAAGCTGCGTTGGTAGAATTTTTGAAGGCAGGATTAAATCTCTTGTTCTTCAAGTCTATCTATGAACTACCTTCTATGCCAGAGAGGTTGGACAAGTGGTATAATTGGGCAATGCGTCTTGATTGGCATATCAACAGGAACAGGCAGAGTAAAAATTGATGTATGGGAATGCCAGATTTGGAAAGTCATCAAAAGGAAAGTTCAAGAAAGGAAGGATGCCTCAGGTACAAACTCTGTAGGGCACAGCCACCAGCCATGGCAGTGACACCTATTGTTAAGGAGTCAGCAGCATCCACAGATGTGATGGATATTGATCAAGTAGGGAGATGAGCTCCACTTAAATGTTTTAATTGTGGGCAATTAGGGCATATGGCTCGGAATTGTAGGCAGAAAAGGAAGATTAGGGAAGCAACAATCAAGGAAGTGAAGTTGGAGGAAGATAAGCAGAAGAATTTTATGGAAGAGTCCCAGTGAAGGTTTCCCCATTGGTGACCCAGAATCAATATAATGTATTAGTATCCAAGGAAACCCAGAGTAAACCTGAAAGAGAAATTGAAGAGTACGACCATCATCACTTGTGCAATAAAGAAAAATGCCCAGCCTTATTTCTGAAGACCCCTAAATTCTTTATTCACTCTGCATGGATAGAACCTGAAATCAGCTTGACAGTAGGATTGAAGACAGTGGACACACATGCAGCAGTTAATGTGGAGGCATTGCTTGACAGTGGTGCTACCAGATTATTCATTAATCAATCCTTAATTGCTGGAAATGGTATTTGCATGCATAAACTGCCACAACCTATAATGGTGTACAATATTGACAGTACGATCACTCATGGAGGAACTATTAAGGAGGAGGTGATGATGATATTGAAGTATTAGAATCATCAGGAATGAGCCATATTTGAGGTGTGCAACCTTGGGAAAACCAATCTAATAATTGGATGTTTGTGGTTATGAAAGCATAACCCAGAGATTGATTGGAAAACTGGGAAGGTACACATGACTCATTGTCCTAAGGAATGTAATGTATATGGGAGGAAAGTAAAAAAGGAGAAGAAGGAAAAGAAAGAGAAAGAACATTTGAGGAAGTATTCTGTTACGATGGAGGAAGTGGAAGATGAGGACATGCCAAACAGGGAAGTTCCAATCATGACCAGTAAGGAAGAACAGAAGCAAACCTTTAGGGAAATTTGTGGAGGACAGTCATGGGATAAAAATGCTGTGAAAGTGGAGAAACCAGTGGAGGAGTGGGTGCCGAAAGCCTACCATAAATATTTGTCAGTTTTTCAGAAGAAGGAATTGGAGTGAATGCCAGTGTGAAAGCCATGGGATCATGCTATTGAGATGAAGCCAGGATTTGTGCTGAAAACATCAAAAGTCTATCCATTATCTCCAAAGAAACAAGAAGAAGTGGATGCATTCCTTAATGAACAGTTGCGCAAGGGATACATATGACCTTTGAAATCACTGCAGACATCACCAGTATTCTTTGTACCAAAAAAAGATCAGAGGAAGAGGATGTGTACAGATTATAGGTATTTGAATGAGTGGACAGTGAAGAATGCATACCCTTTGCCATTGATCTCAGAGATAATTGACAAGGTGGGAAAGGCCAAGGTTTTTACAAAATTGGATTTATGCTGGAAGTACAACAATGTATGAATAAAGAAAGGAGATCAGTGGAAGGCAGCATTTGCCATGCGTCGAGGATCCTTCAAGCCACTAGTCATGTTTTTTGGGATGACCAATAGTCCCCCAACTTTCCAAAATATGATGAACAACATTTTCAAGGATGTGATAGACAAAGGCATGGTGATAATATTTATTGACAACATTTTGATATTCATGGAGAATGAAGAAAACCATGAGGTGATAGTACATGAAATGTTGAGGAGATTGGCAGAGAATGATTTATTCATTAAACTGGAGAAGTGTGTATTTGGAGCAAGCGAGTTCGAGTTCTTGGGATTAAAGATTGGTCCTAATGGAATCAAGATGGATCCTATCAAGGTACAAGCAATTATTGATTGGCCCATGCCTACCCATATCAAGGAAGTTCAGGCTTTCTTGGGGCTCACCAATTTTTATTGTCGCTTTGTTCATAATTTTTCCAAAATTTCTACACCATTACACAACATTACGTGAAAGGGAGTAGTGTGGAGATGGGGAGAACAACAGCAGACAGCATTTGAGGAGTTGAAGAGGAAGTTTGTGGAAGAACCAATATTAGCCCCAGTAGATTTCAGGCATCCTTTACAAGTGGAATCAGATGCATCCAACTTTGCTACTGGAGCAGTATTATCAATGTTATGTAAAGATGACAAATGGCATCCTTGTGCATATTTGTCTCGAGGGTTGAATAATGTGGAGAGGAATTAAGATGTGCATGATAAAGAGATGTTGGGAATAATATGAGCATTGGAAGCATGGAGACATTATTTGGAGGGATGTGTGCATTAGATCAAAATCTGGATGGATCATCAAAATCTGCAGTACTTCATGTCCACAAAAAAGCTTAACCGTCAGCAAGCACATTGGGCATTATTCCTATCACATTTTAATTTTCACTTAGTCCACAAAGTGGGAAGCTTGATGAGGAAAGCAGATGCATTATCCAGATGTACAGATCATAAAGGGGGGGGTGGAGGAGAGGACAATAAAAATATTACTTTACTCAAACCTAAATACTTTTGTATTTGCGCTATGCATCAAGGGCATCTATTGGTGGATAGCTCAGAGACAGAAATGTTGTCTAAAATTAGGCAATGTTCAGAGATGGATGATGAAGTAGTGGAAGCTGTGAAAGCTTTGATGGGAGAGAAGAAAGGTAATATTAAAGGAGATGAATGGGTTGAAGAACAAGGGTTAGTGTTGTTCAGAGGAAAGGTATATGTATCGAAGGATCAAGATTTACGAAGGGAGATCATACAGTTACATCATAATATGCCAGCTGCTGGATATCTAGGAAGGTGGAAGATGTTGGAGTTGGTGATGAGAAATTATTGGTGGCCTGGAATTTCAAACTATGTGTTGGGGTATGTGGATGGGTGTGATACATGCATGAGGGGGAAGAAATTTCCAGAAAAGCCTGCAGGGAAATTAATGCTGAACCCTATACCTAAAGCACCATGGGGAGATATATCTGTAGACTTTATCACAGGATTACCTGAAGCTCAAGGATATGATGCAATATTTGTAGTATGTGACTGCTTCACAAAGGAAGTCCATATCATTTCTACCACTGCAGAAACCTCATCATTGGGCTTGGCATGCCTCTATCTAAATCAGGTATGGCAGTGATAGGTCTACTACGTGCTTTAAAGTCTGGAGAACATTTCCACTCGCATCGAGACATTACGACACACACACTCTGAATTGCTACGAATGCCACGAAATTGACTTCAAACCATTTTTGCATGATTTTGCACTATTTCAGACAACTTTGAACTACTTTGAGCTATTTTGCGACATTTTGAACAACTTTGCAGCATTTTGAACGATATCGGCCGCCATATAGATGTTTTGAAACACCTTTGATACACGTTGCACATCTGGAACAATCCATTTAGTTGCATATCGAGCACTACTGGACACGAGGAGAGAGTACAAGAGAGTTAGAATGCGATAAGTGCGTTTTTGTGTTTCTTTGATATATTGAAGCACAGGATAAGTACTTTTACCATAAGGGAACACTATACATTTCATCATTTATCATTTATCATTTGTTTCATGATTTACAAGTCCTCATTGTTTGATATATTTGCCTCATGTTTTACACATGTTCTTATTTCCTTTTTAGTACTATCTCTTCATTTTGTATATAGACTTGTGCTAGTTAGTTAGAGCAAGGAGAACAACAACAGGGAACAGAGAACAAGTTACCCTCTCACTCATCGTCAGATTTAAGAGTCATTCTCTTGGGTCTTATCTTCGTGTCTATCTCTAAGTTCTGCAAAATATCATGAACTTCCTCGAAACTATTGTATTCTCTCCTTGTTTTATTGCCCATCGCTTATCGTCATTCGAAAAATACATTACATTTGCTAAACTCATTCCTCAACATACCTAGACATTAGTCCAACATCTTCAAACATTTTCAAACTTCTTTGAGCCTACTTCAAACTATTTTGCACATCTTCGAACCTACTTTGACCTTTTTCGAACAACTTCATATGCTCTTACAAACTATTCACACTATTCCTCATTATTTCACCTCACTAAAGACAACGTTTGGAAATCAGCAGTGATATTTAGTACCAACTCGCACCCTTCCTCTGACTTGTGTTATACCATCTGAAGCCATTTAGTAGATTTTGTTTGGGTTTCTGAGTTGAGTATCATCAACAGTTATCTCCAATCGTGGATCCCAATTTGCTTCTGCATTTATGCGAGAGTTAAATAACATACTGGGGATTCAAACCAAGTTATCTATGGCATATTACCCACAAACTGATGGGCAGACAGAGAGAATGAATCAGGAGTTGGAGCAGTACCTATGCATCTTTGTCAATCACCAACAAACTGACCAGCCTGAATGGTTGGCAATTGCCAAATTTTTTCACAATAATAAACTTCATTTGGCTACTCACATGTCACCCTTCTTTGCTAATTATGGGTATCATCCCAGAATGGGAATAGAACCTCAAAGGGAAGTCAAGGTACAGTCAGTGGAGGACTTTGAATCCAAAATGCGAAAGGTGCAGGAGGAAGCAGAGGTGGCATTGATGAAAGCACATGATGATATGATGTGACACGCTGATACGGCTCCCAATCACCATGCACTCATACTATGGCATTTTTCACAATTGTGCGCACCACTTGGACACCTTCTACTCACTTTGCACAGCATGCTTTTGTGCACCTCTGTGTGCTTTCATGTGCCTTTGTGCACTTTAGTGCGCTTTTCTGCACCTTTGTCCACTTTTGTGTGCCCAAGTGTGCTCCCATGTGCCCAAGTGTGCTCCCATGTGCCCAAGTGTGCTCCCATGTGCCCAAGTGTGCTCCCATGTGCCCAAGTGTGCTCCCATGTGCCCAAGTGTGCTCCCATGTGCCCAAGTGTGCTCCCATGTGCCCAAGTGTGCTCCCATGTGCCCAAGTGTGCTCCCATGTGCCCAAGTGTGCTTTTGTGTGCTTTTGCATGCCTTTGACTGCTTAGGTGTGCTTTGTGTGCCTTTTACATTTGTACTGCACCTTTGAATCCCCCTTAGCTGCCTTCTATTGTGCACCCTAAATGCACCTTGTTACACTTCAAACTGCCTCCGTGCACCTCCCATGCTCCATATCTGCCTCTCACAGTTACTGCGCGCTCAATGCACCTTTATGTGCTCCTTTTATGCTTTGCCAGTGACCTACATTTCTCACTGCACACTCAATGCACTATCCATTTATCACACACAACAATCCACCACCACACCAATTGCACTGTGCATCATGGCTTCCAGCTTACTGGTGCACTTATTCGAGGCACACCATGATTCCAGCATGAGCGAACTGCACATTCTCACATAATCTGGGTGCTTTGCACCTATTTGGCATTGGACTGTATGCACTTGGGTGCTATCCTGGCACTTTGGCACTATTTGGCCTTGCACAGCATCTCCTCATAGTTCTTCCACATTTCCAATTGGCATTGCCTTATCTGGTAACTGGCAAGGTCAATCACATCATTATTACTAAGGCACAGCATGCGATGCATAACACACAAGTGGATTAATTGGGAAGAGTGCATGGGACCTAAAGTGCACCAAAAATAGAGCATCACACCAGAAAGTTGGATATTGGGCTATAGCATGCACAAATTTTATTGGCTAAGGCAGTGGCATAGTGTGGTTGGGTTTAGATGGGCAGATGGGTGCACTTGTGGGAGCGCATGGTGCTTTCTATTTTTATACTTTATTTTACCATTTTTGATCACATAAGCCATTTGTACATAGTAGGTGGACAGATAGAGAATCCAGAGGATTTTGCCCCCCCTCATAGTTCATAGCTCATTCAGCGTCACACATAGTCTGTGCACCAGCGTCTAGTCCATGCACCTTTGTAGTGCACCCTCCATATAGCCATGTTTGCATATCGTTTGCATCCCCTCATTGTATTGCTGCATTTCATCTCTTTGTTGCATTCTTTGTCTTCATTTGTGCACTCCTGCAGTGTGCCCTTTATATAGCTGCATTTGTGCACCATTTGCACATTTTATTGTATAGCTGCATTTTGCACACTGTTTACACATTTTTCCCTCAGTTGCACTTGCATCCCACTGGCACCCCCAGCTTGTGCATCACCCTTGCAGCACATCCCAGTGCTGTACTTGTCCCACTGCACCTCCCGCTTCCATCTCCCTTGTCATTGCACATTTTTGCACTCCCTTTGCACATTTTTGCCCCTTTGCATTGCACACTTTTTTGCTGTTGTGCATACCTCCCTTTTTGCATAGACAACTGGTGCGCACATCAAAACCCATAGTTCCAGCCTCTTTGTAGTCTCTGCACCCTGAAGGACGATCCGAGGACCTCTAAGTGAACCCCCTCATTCCAAGCACAACTGCAGCTGTAGGTTTAGTGTTCACCTCTTCTGTTGGGACTCTGCACTGAGTACCAACTGAACACATCAATGCAGATTGTACTCGAGCTGTTGCTCCAGAGTACAAAGTTGGTGACTTGGTATGGCTAAGTACCAAGGATCTAAATATTCCACGACCTTCAAAAAAGCTTACAGAGAAGCAAGTTTGCCCATATCCGATTTCTAAAATAATTTCACCCAATGCGGTAGTGTTAAAATTACCTCAATCATTCAAGATTGATCCTGAAATTAACATTTCCTGCTTATGCCCTTACTGCCCACCCACTATTCCTGGTCAACAAACTACTCCACAACCTCCAATAATGGTAGAAGGTGCTCCAGAATATGTAGTGGAAGAGGTTTTAGACTCACATCTTCGATAAAATAAATTGGAGTTTTTAATCAAGTGGAAGAACTACACCGATGAGAATAACTCATGGGAGCCCAAAGAGAATTGTAAGCGAGCACATAATGCAATTGCCCAATTATTTAAACGTAATCCAAATGCTCCGCATTGCATTGCTAGAATGGTGTATGAGGGGATGAATTTCTGGTCTTACCAAAATTTTACAGAGGGGACAGATACAATATTTTCTCACCTGGAAGTCGAGGCATAAAAGGGGGGGAATGTTAGGAAACAGTCTCCTAGCATCCCTATTACATAATAATATTCTATTTTTATTTTATTTTATTTTATTTTATTTTATTACATCAAAATATGCTACCAAATGCCTACAAATGCTGTATTTGTCAGCATGGGAATTTTATAGTTACATGCATCAATATGTATGTGCATGTAACATGCATCGGTTGCAACATAGTACAATATATGTAACATAGTATATAAATCTTAAATATATGCCTGGGGGATCTCAGTTGAGTTCTCTTAGGTATTCCATCCACATTTGGGGTGTGAAAAGCCTATTTCAGCCAACTCATCTAAGAATAACCCCTTGCATCAAATCCATCAAAACCCCCCATCAAGTGCATGTGCCCCACTGCCTTCTTGTAGGAGAGCCCACACAGTGATAGGTCCACTGCGCACTCTAAGGTCTGGAGAAGGTTCCAATCATATTGACACACTATGACAGATGCTCTGAACTGCTATGAACACTACAAAATCCTTTTCGAACACTTTCAAACTATTTTGCACTACTTTGAATGACTTCAAACCATTTCGAACCATTTTGCCACACTTTGAACACCTTCGAATCACTTTGCACCACTTTGAACGACATTGGCTGCCATATAACTGTCTCAAAACCCTTTCGATACATGCTGCACATCCGGAACAAGACTTTTTGTCACATATCGAGCACCACTGGACATGAAGAGAGACAACAAGAGATACAGAATGTGATAAGTGCAGTTTTTATGTTTCAATGATATATTAAAGCAATAGGACAAGAACTCTTACTATACTAGGACAATGTATGTTTCACTTATTATCATTTCTCATTTGTTTTATGTTTTACAATACCTTTATTTGCTGTGCATATTGCCTCGTGTTTTCCACATCTTATTGTTTCCTTTTTAGTAATATTTCTTCAAATTGTATATACACTTGTATTAGTTACTTAGAACAACAGAAGAGAAGAAGTTACCCTCTCACTTATCATCTGATTTAATAACCATTCTCTTGAGTCTCAGCCTCGCATTGTATCTCTAAGTTCTGTGAAGTATTGTGAACTTCTTCAAACTTTTGTATTTGCTCCCAACTCATCGCCTATCGCCTATCGCCACTTGAAAACCACTTCTCATTCGCTATATTCATATCTTGCCACCAGTCCAACATCTCCAAACTTTTTCAAAATTACTTTGAACCTCTTCGAACTACACCTCCTGCTTTCTTCACCCTCATCGTTGCACACTTTTGCACTCCCATTGCGCATTTTTCTGCACTATGCATTTTTGCCCCTTTGCATTGTGCACTTTCCCACCACTGCACATATCTTCCCTTTAGCATACACAACTAGTGCACACATCAAAAACCATTGTACCAGCCCCCTCATAGTCTCCGCACCCCGAAGGACGATCCAAGGCCCTCTAAGCAAACTCCCCCCTCATCCCAAGCACACCTGCAGTTGTAGGTTAAGTGTTCACCCCTTCCATTGAGACTCTGCACCAAGTACCAACTGAACACATCATTTCTGGAGCCCACTGCGAGGGGTTTCTGTTTATCAGACTGTATTTTAGACCTCCATCGGCTCACCCTTTATCTCAACATTAACCACCTTTGCACTCTCCATTCCAAGCTGTTAGCAACTGCGCTCCGGCTTGGGGAAATACCAGTATTTGAATCACTCTTCCTAAACAACATGCATCACTCGTCTGCGCTGTCTTTACCTCTACCTTCACCTGAATCATCCCTACCTACCTTAACTCTGTCTGCATCACCACATTCTTCTCCACCTTTGCATTTCACTGCACTTTTACCAGATCTTAACTCTACACACCTTATTCCACCTACTATGGCTACCATGCATATGCCATCTGCATCTAACCAAAATGCACCGCATTTTGACCCCACAAAACTGTGCAAACTCCATAAGTACTTTGAGGAGCTTGCGCAGCTCCTCTGTGATTGTAACATTACCAATGAGACCGATAAGAAGTTCCACACTGTGCGCTATTTGGACAGCGACACTGCAGACACTTGGAAACTGCTACTGGAGTATAGCGCGACACACAACTATGGCGCATTCAAAGACGCTGTCCTAAAGCTTTATCCCAGCTCTAGGGATGGCAGCAAATGGAGTATTAGCGACCTGGACAAACTTATTGGTGAAACCACGCACATCGGCCTCATAACTGCAGAAGAGATCATGCACTATTATCGTGCATTTTTCAACATTAGCGAATACTTAGTTGTGCAAGGCATATTGGTGCACTATGACCAAAGCTACATGTTCATTAGGGTGTTTTGACCAGACCAGCTAGAGTGCATTTTGAGCCACCTTGCAATTGCGGTACCCAATCAGCCTGCAAATGTGCCATACTCATTAGATGCAATACACGATGCAATCAACTTCATCTTTGAAGGCCCAGCGCACTATTTCCAGCCACTTACTGGGCTCACAGCGCAAAACCTCAATATGTATGTGCCCTACTCAGCACCCAGCGCACCCGTTTCCCAGCCACAACCTAGCGCGCCTGCAGTCAAAGCAGAAGATATCTCAGTCCTATTTGAGTGCATGACACAGACAATATTTACTGCATTGAGTGCATCGTGCAGAGATGGCAGAAATGGCACGCCTTGCTCAAACAATGACAAGTGCAATGGTTGCAGTCAGACAGGGTATTATATCCCTGAGTGCACTTCAATCGAGTGCCTTATTAGTGAAGGAAAGTGTAGGCGAAATGTGGAAGGGCGCATCGTACTCCCAGGTGGTGCATTCGTGCTGCATTCTATTCCAGGCAACTTCTTGGGCGAGCGCATCGAGGAATGGCATAAGTGCAACCCAGGGCAGATAGCCACTGGTCGACTTTCATCTAATACCAATTCGCAGCTCATCTACAATATAGCGCCTCATCCAGCTCCAGCAGCACCTTTACAATCGATGTATGTTGCCGCTTCAGTGCCTGCAGCAGATTATATGCAAAGCACACCAAATGTGCAACTAATAAAGGAAGAGCACATCGATGCGCTCAAGTGGGAGTTGATGGCGCTTCAGAAGAGGCAAGTTTTTGATGGCATTGAAATTCTGTGGCGCACACCATGCAATACATCCAATCAAGAGAGTGCACATTCTACAACTGCAGACATTGCACCTGCTGACAGTATCGAGTCCCCAGCTTTGCAACCTGCTGATAGGTCCACTGCACGCTCTAAGGTCTGAGCAAAGTTTCCAATCGTATTGACACACTATGACAGACCTTCCGAACCACTACGAACATTACGAAATCAACTTCGAACTATTTTCGACTTATTTTGCACTATTTTGGACGACTTCGAACTATTTCGAATGCTTTCGAACCATTTCACGACATTTTGAACGACTTCGCAATACTTCAAACGACTTTGGTGGCTGTATAGCTGTCCTCAAACACTTTCAATACATGATGTTTAACCGGAGTAAGCTATTTAGTCGCATATCGAGCACTACCGGACACGAGGAGGGATTACAAGAGAGTTAGAATGCGATAAGTGTGGTTTTTATGTTTCATGATATATTAAATCAATAGGACAATAACTCTTACTATACTGGGACAAAGTACGTTTCAATTATTGTCATTTCTCATTTGTTTTTACAATTTACAAAGTCCTTTATTGTTGCACATATTGCCCTTTATTGTATTCCCCTTTTTGGTACTATCTCTTCAAAATGTATATAAACTTGTACTATTTACATAGAACAACAGAGAACCAGTTACCCTCTCCACTATAGTCAGACTTAAGAGCAATTCTCTTGAGTCTTCCCTCGCGTCATACCACTAAGTTCTGTGAAATATTGTGAACTTCCTCGAACTTTCCTCGTAATGGCTATATTCATTTGTCAAAACATATATCGATGCCAGTCAAATACCTTCGAACCCCCTCGAACTCACCTGAACAACTTTGAACACATTCAAACTTATTTTGAACTACTTCGCACATCTTCGAACCAATTTCGAACATTTTCGAACACCTTTGTATGCTTTAAAAAGGCTATTCGTCACGTCTTTACCACTTTGCATCACTAAAACAACGTTTTGGTATTAGCGGTGATATTTAGTACCATCTCGCACCCTTCCTCTAGCCTGAGTTATACTACAAAAGGCTTTCAACAGGTTTTTTCTAGGTTTCCAGGTCGAGTATCATCACCGCTGTGAGCGCAACCGAGGTGCCCGATGAGATGCCCATACATCCCTATTCCAACATTCCTGAAGCACATTTTGCACCCGCAGCAGCAGATAAATCAGACACACCAGTTAACACTTCCAAAGGCAAAGAGCCATCATACCGCACTGTCGTTCCTATCCAGAACCTGCAGATTGTCGACGATGTATATGCACGTACCATGAAGGCGCCCTCCGTTACAGTTTTGCACGAAGAGCTCCTGTCCCTTTCGCCCGATCTCAGACAGTGCCATAGAGAACAAGTTGCCCCAAAGTGCATTGCAGCTACCAGTGCAGAAGTGGTATCTACAAACCTTGTGAGCATTATGCCATATGCGCACCATGAAGCGCTGAATGTGACACCTCCAGTTAGCACAGCAATTGCAGTGCCGCTTCCTATTGTTTTGCAGGATCCATTTGAACAGTACCTCACCCATCTCCAGCCAGGCAAAATTGAAAACCCCAATGTTTTGAAGGTTGCTAAAGAGTCGCATGCACTTCGCTCCATTGATTTATTGATCAACAACCAAGAATACTTCGAAGCTATCTTAGATCTGGGTTCACAAATTATTGCATTGTCAGAAGTGGTCTGCCATCGTCTTGGGCTTCAGTATGACCCACACATTCGTTTATACATGCAATCGGCCAATGGAGAGGTAGATGAGTCGCTTGGGCTTGCACGCAATGTTTCCATGTGCATTGGAGATATTATTGTCTATGTGAAAGTTCACGTTATCCATTCACCCGCTTATGATATTCTGTTAGGGCACCCCTTTGACATGTTAACGTGCTCCATCGTGCACAACTTTGTGGACGAAGTGCAAATAATTACTATCTGCGATCTGAACACAGGCACCATCTCCACCATTCCAACAAAGCCTAGGGGGAAGCCGCGCCACTTCTTACCAGCTCCAGCAACACTGCACTTTGCTATTCAGCATAACCCACAAAGAAATTTTCGCCAGGCTTCAAGGAATTGATCTCAGACCAAGGAGAAGCTGCCACTATCATAACATTCGACTCTGATACCCAATCTTGTGATGTTTCTGTGTTTGTGCTTATTCCATTCTCTGCTTCCATTCCTTCGACCTCTATTATCTCTCAACTCTACCTATCCCAGTGTACCAACAGTCATGCACAGGCGCTCTTAAATTTGATTGACCCTGTGGCGCTTATTCCAGCCGCATTTCCGAAAAGCACACATGCGCATGCAACTTTTATTGATTTAGCAGCATGCACACCGCAAAAGGGCATAGTAACCAAGAAGAAGTATAAACTGGTTGCTAGAAAAGTCAAACCAGTTATTGCACCCATCCCAAATGAATTCCGCATTGAGCGCAACATTATAGGTGGTGCATCCTGCACTTTTACCAAATCTGCCACCATTTACCCTGACCAGGCGCTATACTGAAGAGCACATGCAAGTGCTCCAAAAGCGCCACACCAATTTCTTATTACCAGAGGAGATGAGGGTTTTACACCACTTGATGTATTTGCAGAATGAAGCCTTTGTGTGGAGCAATGAGGAGCGCGGCAGCTTCAAGACCGTGTTCTTTCCCCCAGTAGAAATCCCAGTTATTCCACACACCCCTTGGATAGAGCATAACATCCCCATTCCACCAGGCATATACGATGAAGTTTGCACTATTATCTGAAAGAAGATAGACTTAGGCATTTACAAGTGCTCAAATTTGGCATATAGATTGCACTGGTTCTGCACACTCAAGAAAGATGGAAAAGCACTGCGCATCATACATAGCCTCAAGCTGCTTAATCGCATTACCATTAAACACTCTGGCATCACCCCTACACCTGAGCACCTTGCAGAGCAGTTTGCAGGGCGTGCATGTGGCACTGTCCTTGATCTATATGTGGGATATGACGAGCGCTTAATCAAAGAATCGTCACGTGACCTTACAACATTCCAGATGCCATATGGCACAATGCACCTCATTACATTGCCAATGGGTTGGACAAACTCAGTACCAATCTTCCATGATGATGTGTGCTATATTCTGCAGCCAGAGATTCCAGATTACACTGTTCCCTATATTGACGACATTCCAGTCAAGGGGCCTTTGAAGCGCTACATTTTACTGGACAGCTCGTGCAAAGCACTCACTGCAAATCCTGGCATAAGACGCTTTGTTTGGGAGCACTTCCAGAATGTGAACTGCATTGTGCAGCGCATGAAATATAGCAGTGGCACTTTCTCTGGGATGAAATCCACATTGTGCACTGAGAACTTCATCATTCTTGGCCACTATTGCACACCAGAAGGTAGAAAACCTGAATGCGACAAGGTAGATGTTATCCGCAATTGGGGCACATGCCACACACTGTCAGAAGTGCATGCATTCTTGGGAACAGTCGGTTTAATGTGCATTTATATCCACAATTATGCACACCGCGTTAATGCACTCACAAGGCTTACACGCAAGGACGCTCCATTTCAATGGGGCCCAGAGCAGATAGCGGCGCAAAACGACATCAAGCAAGCAGTACTAAAGTGTCCTGTGCTACAACCAATTGATTATTCCTCAGAACTCCCCATTATTCTTGCGGTTGACACTTCCCAGATAGCGGTCGGCTTTTACCTTTGCCAGCAAAAGAGTGCAAATGCAAAAGCACACAATTACAACCAGTTCAGCTCGATAACACTCAACGACAGAGAAGTGCGCTTTTTGCAACTGAAGCTAGAGATCTATGGGCTTTACCATGCGCTGTGCAGTTTGCGCCTTTATATTATAGATGTGCACAACTTAATTGTTGAGACTGACACACGCTATATCAAGGGCATGCTACAAAACCCCGATATCCAACCATCTGCTAGCATTAACCAGTGGATCATCTCAATCCTTACATCCTACTTTACACTCATACATGTTAGGGGGGCAGTGCATGGTCCAGATGGGCTTTCGCATTGGCCGAAGCAGCCAGAGGACTTAGAAGGAGAAGAAGATGAAGAGTTTAAGGATTGGATTGATGTGCTACATGGCTTTATGCATGCGATATGTCCCATTTCACAGTCCTTTGAAGTGCAAGCACTTGCACTAACGTAGCCAGATCCAAGCACAAACACGCAAAATGTGCACAATAGTGCACTTATTTATGACGATGACTATAGCCAAGTTCTGAGGAGCACAACAGCAGATGCAGAGGATGAGAAGTTAGATTTGGTGTGGATTTGGATGGATACCCTAACACACCCTAGTGACTTCACAGATTCTGAGTACAGCGCACTCGTGTGCTACGTGAGCGCCTTTTTCAAAGACAAGACATGCTTATGGAAGCGCAATGTGCACAGCGCTCACCAGCTTGTTATTTGGCAGTCTAGATGTTTACTAATATTGTGCACCATCCATGACAACATTGGACACAAGCACTTTTACGTGACACACTCCGCATTGCTCGAGCACTTTTGGTGGCCGCACGTTATGGATGACATTATTTGGTTCATGCGCACTTGCCATATTTGCCAGATCCAGCAAATGCAGAAGGTTCTAATACTGTCAGTCATCGCAATGCCTGTGCCTCTCTTCAGTAAAGTTTATATTGATATGATGCACTTACCAGTATCAGCAGGGCGGCGCTATATCATCCAAGGGCATTGCTCACTTGTGACTTGGCCAGAATTCTATGGACTTCCTAAAGAAAATGGAAGCACACTTGGCAATTGGATGTTCCAAGACCTCATCTGCAGATGGGGTGCATTGTACGAGATAGTCACTGATAACGGCAAGCCATCCATCAAAGTGCTAGCCTATCTCAGTAAGCACTACCATATCAATCACATCTGCATATCTGGCCAAAATGGTTCAGTGCACTGTACTCAGTCTTTTAGGTGGAGCACATAACATAACAGTTCGGAAGTGCCTGGGTGTGTCACCATACTTCATCATCACAGGTGCGCAGCCTCTAATCCCTCTCGATATCATTGAAGCGACATACCTTAACCCACCCCCAGATTCTATACTCTCCACTACAGACTTGATCATGTGGCACACGCGCACATTACAAAAGCATTCAGAAGACTTAGCGCACATTCATTCCCGCATCTATGCAGAAAGGCACACAGCGGCACTCCATTTCGAGAAGGCGCACTCAAAAACCGCCCGCAATTTTGACTTCCAGCATGGCGATTTAGTCCTTATGCACAACACAGCAATCGAGCAGAGCCTTAACTGCAAAATGCACACACATTATCTCAGTTCTCTAGCTATAGTCTCGTGCAATCAAGGCGGCGCATATATCGTTTGCAACCTAAATGGGACGGTATTTGACAGGACAGTAGCCGTGTTCTGCCTACTGCCATACCACGCACACAAGTCCATTGTGCTTCCTGACATAGTGCTCGATATCACTACAATGCAGTTGAGAGAGATGGAAGAGTCCATAGTAGTGGACACAGAAGATGAAGAAGCAGTTGACGAAGAAGAAGCACAAGGAGATAGCGCTGAGGATGAAGAAAGTGCTGATGGAGGTGCACAACTAGCGCTCCACGTGCACCGCTATGAATACTTCACCTTTTTATATGTATGCTTTGCTTTCTTTCATTTTTTTATGTTACCTTTTTCCTATTTATGAAGTCGCATCTGGACATGTTCTGTGATTGTGCAACCCATGGGTTTTACCAGCCATGATGATCTACTGAGCCTTTCCCATTTTTTTAGACTTTGTCATATGGCATGCACTTCATTTTATCTCTTACTCTTTTATCGTTTGGACATGGTCAATATCTCAGTTGGGAGGAGGAAAGTGATGGTTGGATGGTTTTTCCGCACTCCTTTGCATTTGCGCATTTTTGCGCTGGTGCGCGTTTTTTGTGCACTTGACATTTCTTGCTCAAACATTGCCTATCTTATCTTTTTTCCCTCACATATATTATTTGGACTTACAAATTTCATTTTATGGCACCATAGAAGCATGTGCGCAGGTTGGTGCAAAGTGTGCACATTGCACCGCTTTGGAGCACATCACATGTTTATCCCAGGCACAACAGAGAGATGGATTGACAGACTATCTATTACTTATACAGGTGAATGGCTACTCAATGGACTCCAGGAATGCCAAGTGCTCTGTGGCCGCATCCAGTTTTGCCTTTGCATCTGCCTCCACTTGCTCTGCACTGCGCAGCCAGCTCTTGGCGACTTCTAACTCGATGAGCGACCTTTGGACATCTTCTTTAAGGCGATCATGCATGGCGCCCAAGACTGCGACCACCGAGGGGCATTGCACTAAGTCGAGCACCTCGACATCCTGGCCTTGGTAAACTGCATCCCCCGAGGTGTTTCCTGATCTGGTTTGGCACAAGGATTGTGTGCGCTCACTTGCCTGGCAAACAGTAAGGCGGCGTGGCCTTGGGCACACTTGCGATGGGGGAGGGGGTGCATTTTCAACTTTGCAGTGCTTTGATGTGCGCTCTTTCGAGGGGCTGACAAGCCCCACATCGCTCTCATTGCCCTTGTCAATTTGCAATGTGCCTTTGGAATAGTTAGCACAGCATGGAAGGAGGATGGGAAAAAGACACACCAGGGCACCCAGTAGCCGCTTTCCTGCCTCTAGAAGTTGCGCGCAGCTGTGCAAGAGTGCGCTTTGTCCATTCGCACTTTCTCTTACCCTTTGTGCACAGAGTGCACCACTTTCCATTGACAGAGATGCACCTGGCCAGTTGGCCCATGCAGTGGCAGTTATCACACTAGAGTAGAAAGGAAAACCATTTAGTGAGTTTGAAGCATATGCAAAGAAACTTACTGGTCTGCTATTAGCATTGGAGGTGGCACCAACACCACTCAGAGGTGGTACTTCAACATACGTGCATTGCCACATTGCATGCACTGCGCGTGCACTTGCACCTTCATCGGCACTAGTGCTCTCATCGCTCTGCTCACTCTCCCCTTCGCTCATCACCCCACTCTCCCAAGACTCCCCAGTTCGTTCACCTATGACCTCAGCATCGGTCGCTCCAGAAAGTGCGTGCAGAGAGCACACCAGTGCAACATGCGCCTTTTCATCCTCCTGTGCTTCGGTGGTATCTATATTGCTTGCCTCATCAATTGCCTTAAACTCACCTTCCAGATGCTCCAAGTTAACCTCAGGCGCCTGCAATTCAGCGGTCAAGAGCACACAGCGCACCTTGCGTGCTTCGGTGTGCTCCGCACGTGCTTCCAGCTGCCCTGCCAGCTCGTGTGCCCTACGCTCAAATTCCTCAGACTGCTCTTTCTCCTCAATCATCTTATGCATATCAGGCATCAGCTCCTCACCCCAAGTAAGCCAATCCTCCACCATGATCCCACTGAATGCACTGCATGCCTTCACAAGGAGCGCATCGAGTTCTGCATCATCTTTAACAGTGTCTGTGCAGCTTTTATACATGTTCTACATGCCCTGACCCTTAGCAACCTGCGCCGGTTATAGAAACACAAAAAGCGCACCAGTTTACTACAAAACCCTTTACCCCAAGCTTGGATCATCGTCTGCTCACTCCCAGCAGCAGGGAGGGTCTCATTGAGGGCCAGGATCATTTGTCTGAGGGCTAAGGTAAATGCTAAGGCCATCAGATCAGGTAGAGATGGGTTGTGGAAAGAGTTATAGAGGATAGATGGTGGTCAGAGATAGATAAGGAGAGGATGGCTGCTTATGTGAGTGAAGAAAATTTTGTGCTGACCAATCGCATGCTGCCTGAGGACAGTCAGTACTTCAGTTGGGAGGAGATGATATGGCTTCCTATCGCCCTGCGTGCATACTATGGCATTTTTTGTGATTGTGCACACCTCCTAGATGGCTTCTGCACACTTTGCATAGTGCACTTTTGCATGCCTTCATGTGCTTTCATGTGCCTTTGTGTGCTTCCATGCGCTTTCACATGCCTTTGACCACTTAGGTGCGCTTTTGTATGCCTTTTACATTTCTACTGTGCTCTTGGTTCCCCATAGCTGCCTGCTGTCATGTGCCCTAAATGCACCCTGTTGTGCTTCAAACTGCCTCCATGCTGATAGGTCCACTGCACACTCTAAGGTCTGAGAAAAGTTTCCAATCATATTGACACACTATGACAGACCTTCCAAACCACTACAAACATTATGAAATCAACTTTGAACTATTTTCGACTTATTTTGCACTATTTCAGATGACTTCAAACTATTTTGAATGCTTTTGAACCATTTTGTGACACTTCGAATGACTTTGCAGTACTTCGAATGACTTCTGCCACCGTATAGTTGTTCTAAAACACTTTCGATACATGATGCTCAACCGGAGTAAACTATTTAGTTGCATATCGAGCACTACCGGATGCAAGGAGAGACGATAAAAGAATTAGGGTACAATAATGGCAGTTTTGGGGTTTCAACAATCTATTGAAACAACAAGAGAAGTATTCTTACTATATGGCAACACCAAACGTTTCACTTATTATCATTTTTCATTTGTTTCATGTTTTACAATACCTTTATTTGCTGTGCACATTGCCTCATGTTCTACAATTGTTATTATTTCCTTTTTAGTACTATTCCTTCAGATTGTATATAGACTTGTATTAGTTAGAATAAAAACATAAGAAATGGGGAACAGCACAAGTTACCCTCACACTTATCATCAGATTTAAGAATTGTTCTCTTTAGTCTTATCTTTGTGTCGTATCTCTAAGTTCTGCAAAATATCATGAACTTCTTCTAAACTATCATATTCATTCTCCGTTTTATTGCCCATCGCCTATCACTATCCAACAAACATCTCACATTCATTAAACTCACCCTTCGATACACCTCAAACCCCTTCAAACTTATTCGAACTTATTTGGACTACTTTGCACGACTTCGAACCGATTTCGAACCTATTTCGAACTACTTTGCATGACTTCGAAATGATTTCGAACTATTTTGAACACCTTCATATGCCTATACAGACTATTCGCCACAGCCCTTACCATTTCGAGTTCCTAAACACAATGTTCTGGTCTCAGCGGTGATATTTAGTACCACCTCACACCCTTCCTCTGACTCCTGTTATACCATCTGAAGCCATTTAGTAGGTTTTGTTTGGGTTTCTGGGTTGAGTATCATCAGCATGCCCCCCCCCACACTCCTTATCTGCCTTTCACATTTATTGCATGCTCTATGCACATTTGCATGCTCCTTTTATGCTTTACATGCAACTCACATTCTCTACTGCACACTCATTGCACAATCCCTATCACACACACAACAATCCACTACACCAGTTGCACTGTGCATCGCAGCTTCCATCTTACTGGCGCATTTACTTGAGGCACACCATGATTCCAACATGAGCAAACTGCGCATTCTCACATAACTGGGGCACTTTGCACCTATTTGGCATTGGACTGTGCGCACTTGGGCACTTTCGCGTAATCCTGGCGCTTTGGCAGTATTTGGCCTTTCACAGCATCTTCTTATAGTTCTTCCACATTTCCAATTGGCATCGCCTTATCTGGTAACTGGCATAGGTCGATCACATCATTACTACTAAGGTGCAGCATGTGACACATAACACTGAAGTGGATTAATTGGGAAGAGCGCATGAGACCTAGAGTGCACCAAAAATAGTGCATCACACCGGGACAGTTGGGTATTGGGCTAATGGTGTGCAAATATTATTGGCTGAGGCAGCGGCATAGTACAGTAAGGTTTAGATGGGCAAATGGATGCACTTGTGGGTAGTGCATGGTGCTTTCTATTTTTACACTTTATTTTACTGATTTTATCACATAAGCCATTTGTACATAGTAGGCAGACAGATAGAGAATCCAGAGGATCTTTTCCCCCCTCATAGTTCATAGTTCAGTCAGCATCACACATAGTCTGTGCACCAGCGTCCAGTCCATGCGCCTTTGTAGTGTGCCCTTCATATAGCCATGTTTGCATATTGCTTGTGTCCCCTCGTCGTATTGTTGCATTTCATCCCTGCATTGCATCCTTCATCCTCATTTGTGCACTCTTGCAGTGCGCCCTTCGTATAGCTGTGTTTGTGCACCATTTGCCCTTTTTCCTGCATAGCCATGTTTTGTGCACCATTTGCACCTTTTTCTGCCCATTGCGCCAATGTCATTCGAAGTAGTGCAAAGTCATTCAAAAGTGTTCAAAGTGTTGCGATGATGTGTTCAGTTGGTACTCAGTGCAGAGTCTCAACGGAAGGGGTGAACACTTAACCTACAACTGCAGGCATGCTCGGGATGAGGGGGGAGTTTGCTTAGAGGGCCTCAGATCGTCCTTCG
The DNA here is from genome assembly GCA_029959215.1 of Tricholoma bakamatsutake. NCBI lineage: Eukaryota > Fungi > Basidiomycota > Agaricomycetes > Agaricales > Tricholomataceae > Tricholoma > Tricholoma bakamatsutake. The sequence continues at coordinate 2,766,650 of CP114860.1, forward strand.
GGGTGCGGAGACTATGAGGGGGCTGGTACAATGGTTTTCGATGTGCACACTAGTTGTGTATGCTAAAGGGAAGATATGTGCAGTGGTGGGAAAGTGCGCAACGCAAAGGGACAAAAATGTGTAGTGCAGAAAAACACGCAATGGGAGTGCAAAAGTGGGCAACGATGAGGGTGAAGAAAGCAGGAGGTGTAGTGGGATGAAGACAATACTGGGATGTGCTGTGAAGGTCGTGCACAGGTTGGGGATGCAAACAGGACGAGGGTGCAATGGGCGGAAAAAGGTGCAAACAGTGTGCAAAACATGGCTATGCAGGAAAAAGGGCAAACGGTGTGCAAACACAGCTATATGAAGGGCAAACGGTGTGCAAACACAGCTATATGAAGGGCGCACTGCAAGAGTGCACAAACAAGGACGAAGGACACAATGCAGGGATGAAACGCAACAATATGATGAGGGGATGCAAACGATATGCAAATGCAGCTATATGAAGGGTGCACTACAAAGGCGCATGGACTGGACGCTGGTGCACAGACTATGTGTGATGCTGACTGAACTATGAACTATGAGGGGGGAAAAGATCCTCTGGATTCTCTATCTGTCTGCCTACTATGTACAAATGGCTTATGTGATAAAATCAGTAAAATAAAGTGTAAAAATAGAAAGCGCCATGCACTACCCACAAGCGCATCCATTTGCCCATCTAAAAAAGGAGCACACAAATGCGCATCAAGCATGCAATAAATGTGAAAGGCAGATAAGGAGTGCGGGGGGGGTGCACAGAGGTGGTTTGAAGTGCAATGGGGCACATTTAGGGCGCATGACAGCAGGCAGCTATGGGGAACCAAGAGCACAGTAGAAATGTAAAAGATGCACAAAAGCACACCTAAGCAGTCAAAGGCATGCGAAAGCACATGGAAGTGCACAAAAGCATGCTGCGCAAAGTGTGCGGAAGCCATCTAGGAGGTGCACACAATCACAAAAAATGCTGTAGTATGTGCACAGGGCGATAGGGAGCTGTATCAGCAAAACAGTTCAAAATGGTTTGAAGTTGTTCGAAATAGTGCAAAATAGTTCAAAAGTGTTCGAAGTCAATTTCGCAGTGTTCGTAGCAGTGATGATACTCAACCCAGAAACCCAAACAAAACCTCCTGAATGCCTTCGGATGGTATAACACAAGTCAGAGGAAGAGTGCGAGGTGGTACTAAATATCACTGCTAAGACCAAAACGATGTGTTTAGTGATGCGAAATAATAAGGGATGGTGCAAATAGTCTTTATAGGCATACGAATATGTCCAAAAGAGTTCGAAAAAGGTTCGAAGGCATGCAAAGTGGTTCAAATAAGTTCGAAGATGCACGAAATAGTTCGAATAAGTCCAAAAAGGTTCGATGTATATCGAGGAATGAGTTTAGTGAATGTGATGTGTTTGTCAAATAATGATAAACAATGGGTAATAAAATGTGGGGTGAATATGATAGTTTCAAAGAAGTTCACGATATTTCACAGAACTTAGAGATACGACGTGAGCTAATACTCAAGAGAATGATTCTTTAAATCTGATGATAGCAAGAGGGTAACTTGTGCTGTTCCCTGTTATTCTTCTGTTCTCTAACTATCTAATACAAGTCTATATACAATCTGAAGGAATAGTACTAAAAAGGAAATAATAACAATTGTAGAACATGAGGCAATGTGCACAGCAAATAAAGGTATTGTAAAACATGAAACAAAATGAAAGATGATAATAAGTGAAACGTACATTGTCCTAATACAGTAAGAGCTTTTGTTCTATTGCTTTGATATATCAATGAAACAAAAATCCACACTTATCGTATCCTAAGTCTCTTGTAATCCCTCCTTGTGTCTGGTAGTGCTCGATATGTGACTAAATTAGCTTACTCTGGTTAAGCATCATGTATCAAAAGTGTTTGAAAACAGCTATATGGCCGCCAAAGTCGTTTGAAGTACTGCAAAGTTGTTCGAAATGTCACGAAATGGTTCAAAGTAGTTTGAAGTCATCCAAAATAATGCGAAGTAATGTGAAAATGATTCGAAGTTGATTTCGAGGTGTTTGTAGCGATTAGGAGTGTGTAATGTTTCGATACAAGTGGGATCCTTTTCCAGACCTTAAAGTGCACAGTGGACCTATCAGCGGTTTGGAGCATCTGTCGTAGTGTGTCAATATGATTGGCAACCTTCTCCAGACCCTACAGTGTGCAGTGGACCTATCAATGTCTTCAAACATATTTTGAACCTCATTTAAACAACTTCATATGCTCTCACAGTCTATTTGTACCATACTTTATTATTTCGCATCACTAAAAACAATGTTTGGATATCAGAGGTGATATTTAGTACCAACTCACACCCTTCCTCTAGCCTGTGTTATACTTCTTAAGCCTTTTAACAGGTTTTTGTTAGGTTTCCAGGTCAAGTATTATTATTTTGGAGCCCACTGCAAGGGGTTTCTAAATCATTTCATCACCTAATCCATCTTGAATCTCCCAGCTTAGGCCAACCCAAGCTCGAAACCTTAGAATCAAAACTCGCCATGCCTTCAAATCTCTCGAACAATTATGAGATATTCTAATTCCTGTCTCTGATGCAGAATCTACACATCATCATTTATTTCCCTCACCTATTTCCTCATCTCCAACTGTCTTCCTCCCAGATCGCAGTGATTTCAAAATTCAGTTTACTCTTATTCAGTCTGAAGTCTTGCATCTACACTAAATTTCTTCGAAAATCCTCGCATTGTGCTATTTTTGCTCTATTTTCCCTCGATTCCCCTTTGATTTGCTTCTATTATTTGTCTAGTTCCTCGATCTTGCATTTGAACATATTTTTGGACTCTGAATTCATCAATCTGGCCATAAAATTCTTTAAAATTCCACAAAATGCATTCTTTTAGCTTCAAATTCCTTCGACAGGCAGTCCTTTTATAACTATTTGATGGTCAGTCTGACAGGTGACATCTAGAGGGCCTCGCATCCTTCCTCTGACTCGTGTTAAACCATTTAAACCATCTGAAGCCATTTAGTAGGTTTTGTTTGGGTTTCTGGGTTGTGTATCATTAACAGTCCAGCTAGCAGATTAGTGGGTGTCACCCTAACAGGCATCTGGGTAATTTTCTGCATTTGTCCCATTTTATATATATTTTATTTCACTCTATTCTGCCTTTTCTATGATTTTCTATGATTTATTCCTATTTTATTATTATATTTCAGCTTTTTCCATGTTGGTACATGTTGACAGTTCTATTCTTAGAGGCAGGACCCCTTCTGGATGTTTACCCATGAAGGTGACATCATCTCACAGCTTCATCTGCCTATCTCCACCTTTTTGCTATTTTCAGCTTACTATTTGATTTTTGGCTCTATCGCATATACTGGGCATTGACAGATGGGTCCTTAGAGTTTTCTTTTTGAATTCCACTCTGTTAAATGTGCCTGGAGTGTCTGTATTATGTAGTATGATATTAACTTTGGATTCCCCTCTGTTAGCTCACTATTAAGTGAGGCTTTGAGGTTGCCCTTACAGCACCTGTGGACAAGGTTGGTGATCATGTCTATCTTGACTCCAGTGACATTTTCACTACACAATGATAAAGCTCCATATCTCCTTGTGCTCATACTATGGCATTTTATGCAATTGTGCACACCTCTTGGATGACCTTTACTTACTTTGCACAGCACACTTTTGCATGCCTTATGCACTTTCAGGCATCCAAGTGCACTTCTGTGTGCTTTTGTGCACCTTCGACTGTCTAGGTGTGCTTTTGTGTGCCTTTTACATTTCCACTGTGCCTTTGGATTTCCTTTAGCTGCTTTCTACCATGTGCCTTAAATGTGCCTTGTTATCCTTCGAGCTGCCTTCCTGCTCCCCATACACTCGTTATCTGCCTTTCACAGTTACTGCACTGATAATTCTCAATCTGGAAACCAAACAAAACCTGCTAAAAGGTCTAGGAAGTGTAACACAGGCTAGAGGAAGGGTGCAAGGTGGTACTAAATATCACTGCTGTTACCCAAAGGTTGTAGTTAGAGGTGTAGAATGGTGAGAGACATTGCGAATAGTTTTTTTGGAGCATAAGAAAAGGTTCGAAAGATGCTTGAAAGAGGTTTGAAAGATGTTCAAAGATGTTCAAAGTAGTTCGAAGGAGGTTCGAAGGAATTAGACTGGGGTCGAGAGATATCAGGAAACAAATATAGCACATTGAGAGAGTTTTCGAATGACAATAGGCGATAAGCAATAAGTTGAGAGGTAGTACGAAAGTTTGAAGAAGTTCACAACAATTCACAGAACTTAGAAATACAAAGCAAGGCTTGGACTCAAGAGGACGACTTCTAAATGAGACAATAATGGAGAGGGTGACTTCTTCTCTGTTGTTCTGAGTAACCAGTACAAGTCTATATACATTTTGAAGAGATAGTACTAAAAAGAAAATATACCATGCGTAGAACATGAGGCAGTATGCACAACAATAAAGGACTTCATAAATCATAAAACAAATGAGAAACAATAATAATTGAAATGTACAGTGTCCCAGTATAGTAAAAGTACTTATCTTATTGCTTCAATATATCATTGAAACACAAAAGTGCTATTATTGCATTCTAAGGTCTTTTGTCGTGTCTCCTCGTGTCCAGCAGTGCTTGATATGTGATGCAGTAGCTTGTATCAGATGTACTGTGTGTATCGAAAGGGTTTTGGGATAACCATATGGTGGCCAACTTTGTTTGAAGGCATTTGAAATGTTGTGAAGTCATTTGAAGTTATTTGAAATCATTCAAAGTCATTCAAAATCATTCAAAATTGGTTCAAAATCAAATTCATAGGGTTCATAGGGGTTGGGATTATAAGTCATAATGTGTCAATACATTTGGAACCCTTTCCAGACCCTAGAGCACACCATGGACCTATCAGTGCACAGTGGACCTATCAGTGTGCTTGATGCATCTTTATGCACTCTCTTATGCCTTGCCAGGCATTCACATTCTCTGCTACACACTCCTCGCACTATTCATTTATCACATACAACAACCTTTTACACTATCTGTTGCACTGTGCATCACAGCCTCAGCTTACTAGGCAACTTATTTGAAATGCACATGATTGCATCATGAGCCAACTGTGCATTCTCACATAATCTGGGTGCTTTGCACCTATTTGGGACTGGACTGTGTGCACTTGAGCACTTTCATGTAATTCAGGTGCTTTGGCACTATTTGGCATTGCACAGCATCTCCTTATAGTTCTTCTGCATTTCCAATCGGCATCACTTTATCTGGTAACCAGCACAGATTAATCATGTCACTATTACTAAGGCACAGCATGTGACACATAATACCAAAGTGGACTACCTGGGCAGAGTGCATGGGACCTAAAGCACACCAAAATGGAATGTCAGGCTGGAACAGTTGGGTATCAGGCTATAGTGTGTGCAAATGTTATTGGCTAAGGTAGCAGCATCATGCGGTTGGGTTTAGAAGGGCCAATGGATGGACTTGTGGGTAGTGCATGGTGCTTTCTATTTTTATACCCTGTTTTACCATTTTTATTACATAAGCCATTTGTACATAGTACCCAGGTACATAGAGAAGCCAGAGAATCTTTCCCCCCCACAGTTCACAGTTCATTCTGCATTGCACATAGTCTATGCATTATTGTCTGATTTGTGTGCCTTTGTAGTGCACTCCTTGTATCGCTGCATTTTGCACATCGTTTGCACCCCTCATCATATAGTTGCATTTTGTCCTTCATTTGCATCCATCATCTTTATTTGTGCACTTTTGCAGTGTGCCCTTCATATAGCTATGTTTGTGCATCATTTGCACCCCTTGTTATATAGCTGTGTTTTGTGCACCGTTTGCACATTTTCCCCCTAGTTGCCTTCGTATCTCATCTGCATGCTTGGTCTGTGCATTGCCCCTTTGACACACTCCAGCATTGTCCTCATCCCACAAGACCTCATACCTTTCACCCTCATTGTTGTTGTGCATTTTTGTGCTCCTATTGTGCATTTTCCTGCACTGTGGATTTCCACAGTTTTGCATTGTGCACTTTTTTGCCACTGTGCATACCTTCCTTTTTGTGTACACAACTTAGTGCACACCTCACTCACCCTGAGCACACCTGAAGCTGTAGGTTTTGTGTTTATACTTTCTATTGAGACTCTGCACCAAGTACCATCTGAACATATTAATGACCATCCAAGAAACTCACACACTGCTTCCTTGGATCCTTCCTCATCACCAAATGCATTGGGTCACTGTCAAAGTTCAAGATCACTACTACCAAGGTCAGAACTTGGTCAGGAGTATACCAGTGATGTGTTCAGTTGGTACTTGGTGCAGAGTCTCAATGGAAGGGGTAAACACAAAACCTACAGCTGCAGGCATGCTTGGGGTGAGGGGGTTCACTTAGAGGGCCTCAAATCGTCCTTCGGGGTGCAGAGACTATGAAGAGGCTGTAACACCGGTTTTCAATGTGTGCACTAGTTGTGTATGCTCAAGGGAAGATATGTGCAAAAGCGGAAAAGTGCACAATGCAAAGGGACAAAAATGTGCAGTGCGGAAAAATGTGCAGCACAGAAAAATGCGCAATGGGAGTGCAAAAGTATGCAATGATGAGGAAGATGAAAGCGGGAGGTGTAGTGGGACAGAGACGACACTGGAATGTGCTGTGAAGGTGGTGTGCAGGTTGGGGGCACAAATGGGATGAGAGTGCAACGAGCAGAAAAAGACACAAATGGTGCACAAACATGGCTATACAAATAAATGCACAAATGGTGCACAAACACGGCTATATGAAGGGTGCACTGCAATAGTGCACAAATGAGGACAAAGGATGCAATGCAGGGACAAAATGCAGCAATACGATGAGGGGATGCAAACAATATGCAAATGCGGCTATACAAAGGGCACACTACAAAGGCACATGGAGTGGATGCTGGTGCACAGACTATGTGCAATGCTGACTGAGCTATGAACTATGAGGGGGGGAAAGATTCTCTGGATTCTCTATCTGTCTGCCTACTATGTACAAATGGCTTATGTGATAAAATGGTAAAATAAAGTGTAAAAATAGAAAGTGCCATGTGCTACCCACAAACACATCCATTCGCCCATCCAAACCCAACCACACTATGCTGCTGCCTCAGCCAATAAGATTTGCGCATGCTATAACCCAATACCCAACTGTTCTGGTGTGATGCGCTATTTTTGGTGTGCTCTATGTCTCATGCGCTCTTCCCAATTAATCTGCTTCGGTGTTATGTGTCATGTGCTGCACCTTAGTAATAATGAGGTGATCAACCTGTGCCAGTTACCAGATAAGGTGATGCTGATTGGAAATGTGTAAGAACTATAAGGAGATGCTGTAAAAGGCCAAATACTGCCAAAGCACCAGGATTACATGAAAGCACCCAAGTGCACACAGTCCAATGCCAAATAGGTGCAAAGCGCCCTGATTATGTGAGAATGCACAGTTTGCTCATGTTGGAATTGCAGTGCACCTGAAGTAAATGTGCCAGTAAGCTGGAAGTTGCAATGCGCAGCGCAACTGGTGTGGTGGATTGTTGTGTGTGTGATAGGGTTTGTGCAATGAGTGCACAGCAGAGAATGTGAGTTGCAGGTAAAGCATAAAAGGAGCACACAAAGGCGCATCAAGCACGCAATAAATGTGAAAGGCAGATAAGGAGCATGGGGGGGGATGCACGGAGGTGGGTTGAAGTGCAACAGGGCGCATTTAGGGCGTATGACAGCAGGCAGCTATGGGGGAACCAAAAGTGCAGTAGAAATGTAAAAGGCACACAAAAGTGCACCTAAACGGTCAAAGACACGCGAAAGTGCACAGAAGCATGCTGCGCAAAGTGTGCGGAAGCCATCTAGGAGGTGTGCACAATTGCAGAAAATGCCGTAGTATGCATGCAGGGCGATAGGGAGCTGTATCATCTCCTCCCAACTGAAGTACTGACTGTCCTCAGGCAGCATGCGATTGGTCAGCACAAAATTTTCCTTGCTCACATAAGCAGCCATCCTCTCCTTATCTATCTCTGACCACCATCTATCCTCTACAACTCTTTCCACAACCCATCTCTATGCGATCCGATGGCTTTAGCATTCACCTTAGCTCTCAGGCAAACAATCCTGGCCCTCAATGAGACCCTCCCTGCTGCTGGGAGCGAGCAGACAATGATGCAAGCTTGGGGTGAAGTGTTTTGTAGTAAACTGGTGCACTTTTCATGTTTCTATAACTGGCATAGGTGGCTAAGGATCAGGGCATGTAGAACATGTATAAAAGCTGCACAGACACTGTTAAAGACAATGCAGAACTTGACATGCTCCTTGCAAAGGCATGCCATGCGCTCTTGATGGCTGAATTGCAGGCACCCGAGGTCAACTTGGAGCATCTGGAAGGTTAGTTCAGGGCTATTGATGAAGCAAGTGATATAGATACCACTGAAGCACAGGAGGATGAAAAGCGTGCATTGCGCTGGTGTGCTCTCTGCGCGTGCTTTCTAGAGTGACCAATACTGAGGTCATGGGTGAAGGAACCAGTGAATCTTGGGAGAGTGGGGTGATGAGCAAAGGGGAGAGTGAGCCAAGCGATGAGAGCACTAGTGTGGATGAAGGCGCAAGTGCGTGCCCAGTGCGCGCAATGCGGCAGTGCACATACATCAAAGTACCACCACTGAGTGGCATTGGTGCCACATCTGATGCTAATAGTGGACTGGTAAGCTTCTTTTGATATGCTTCAGACTTACTGTTATGGTCAATAACTCCTAGATCAAAATATAATCGAAGCTCGTGAGCAACGACGTTCAAAGAGTTTCAGGATTCACCGAGGCTCGTAAGCGTCGGTTGAGCTAAGGCTTAGGTCACGACTCGATAGGAGTTGTAGAAAAGACTAGGTCAAGCTATCTTGACCAGTCGTTCATTCATCGTATAAGTACTACAGAGTAGACTAAGATTACGAATCATGAAGCAAGAACAAAAGGGGTGGTAAGAATAGAAAGACAATAGACATGGGAGCGTCCGTGGTACGCTACAATAACAGATGAATGTGATGGCGCAGAGTAAAGACACGCGTTGTCGAGACAAAAGAGTAAAGGACAATAGCGTGGGACGTACGTGATACAAGACAATAGAAACAATAGAAAATTGAATTCCCCCATTCGCGTAACTCTCTTGTAACATTAGCTTCCTCCCAACGTTTCGAGTCCCATTTGAAACTAAGGTCTCATTGTCTGCATTGGGTCGAAAGACCCCCCATCGCCAGTCGTAGTGGTGAACGTTGAGAAGGAGGTTGGAGTTGGGGTGTCGTGGCCGTAAACTCGGGTCGGCAATTCAATGTCTTCTTGCCCAGCAAAATGAACCGAGGTGCCAGTGATGATGGTGACGAGTCGAGGGATGCGAGGGGCGGTGATGATTTTGCATAGAATAAGCATATAACACAAGAATATGATAAGAATTGATGTGCCGAAGATGGCGCTGAGAGCGATGATAACATATAAATTGTAGAGCATTGTAGTTAGCTCTCAAGTAGTTCGATGACGTGGTGGCACGTCACGTGTCGGGTTCTCGGGGCAAAAGAGTACCGAGTGTTCCGGTCGCCAGTGGTGGCAGTGGGGGCACTGATATTCCGAGCAGTGGGAGGAAAAGTGTCCCACCCGCACGCAGGTGAAACAGATGGAGTTCCTCATCCAGGGTGGTGCTGGTGTCTCGGTAGGGGCTTGGGTCAGGAATGGCGTGGGCACTCGTCGAGGCAGAGGTTGTATTGGTCGTTGGGGAAGTGGCGGGTGTGGGGGTGGAGGTGTCTCTCTGGGCACTTCATCTTCTTTGTCACTTGTCGGTTCTATAATAAAGATTCGCTGTGGAGTTGGGACCCGCTCTCCGGGTCTGTAGCGCAGCGCCTGCTCATCCAAACCCCTCATGAGTGGGAGTATGTCCAGATAGTAAGCCTCCTCTGTCAACCGCTGGAACACCCGTTCCAGGCTGGAGATAGCCTGGTAGGTTTCAAAAAGATTTCGCACCGTTCCGTATTGTAGTGCTCGGTCTTGAGTTATGGAGAGCAGTCTCTCCTCGTTTCGGATATCGTCAGTGTCCCGGACGAAGCTCAGGATTAGTTCGAAGGTCCTGACTGGGTCAGGGTCGGGTGTGGCAGTCATGAAGAGATGGAGAGGGTGGCTCATGCTGAGGTGAGGTTGTGGGTTGATCTGTACTCGTCTAGTATTTCAGCGGCGTTTTTTAAGTGTGCCAGCAGTTCCCAAGTATTTTCTGCTGTATTGTATCCTTTCCATTTCACCAGGAATCGAATTCTTTTCCCTGCCCCCCTATGAGCCAAAATAGCCTCTACCTCATGTTCAAGTTCTCCTTCGATCAGATCGGGTGGAGGAGGAAGGCGGTTTGGTCCGTGTGTTTCATTTTCCTTGAAACGTGAGAGGAGAGAAGCGTGAAATACTGGGTGGATTCTTTATTGAGGGGGGAGTTTCAGCTCGTAGGCGTGGGATGATATTACTCGTGTGATAAGGAAAGGTCCTTCGCGTTTAGGGGCAAGCTTCCTAGTCAGGTACCCTAGCTTCAAGTTCTTGGAGTCAAGCCAGACCCTTTCCCCCACTGTGAACGGATGGAATCCTCGTCCATTTCGTCCAATCATTACTTGTCGGGAGAGCTCATGAGCCGCTAGGGCCTCCCGCCGTACATTTCCTAGTTCGGCTATCCGCTGCTCGGTAGCTGGTACGTTAGTCTTCTGATAGGTTGTGGGAATGGCCTTAGGATGTGCTCCCATCATCACATAAAACGGGGTGTTTTTGATGGCCGAGTGGTGTTTCTGATTATGTGTGAACTCGGCGGTGGTGAGGTGGCTCTTCCATTGCGAAGGTTTGTTCACACAAAATATCCGGAGGTAGATCTCCAGTTCCTGATTTACCCTTTCGGTTTCCCCATCAGTCTGAGGGTGGTAGGCCGTGCTCATTGCTAGTCTTATCCCCAAAAGTCTCCCTAGTTCCTGGAAAGCGTTCGACGCGAAGCGTGGGTCTCAATCAGAGATAATCTTGTCTGGGAGGCCGAATCTCCTGAACACGTTGTGGAGATAGAGGTCAGCTGCTCCCAATGCATCCACGCTCTTGTTACAGGGGATGAAAATTACCCCCTTAGTAAGACCATGGTCTACCACGACCATGATTGTGTCAGATCCATCACTCATCGGGAGGTCGGTGATGAAATCCATTGTTACCAAAGCAAATGGTCGTGTGGCATTAGATTTGATTGGAGATAGCCCAGGTGTTGTTGGGTGAGTGTTCACTTTCATCTGTTGACAGGTCGCACAGCCATCGACGTAGTTCCGAATGAAGATGGTCATCCCTGGCCACCAGTAATCCCTCCGCACCAGTTCAAGAGTTTGGAATCGGCCGGGGTGCCCTGTAAGTAAGTTATCGTGGTATTTTTCCACGATCTTTCTTCGTAATTCCTTGTCATCCGGGACATAGCACCAGTCTTTGAAGAAGACCGTCCCATCATTTTCCATCCTCCAATCTTCTACTGCTGACTTGATCGGTGGCGTTCCTCCTTCTTTGATCACCCTTACTATCTCCTTTAGTAAGTCGTCTTTCATCATGCTTTTAGTTAGCACTTCTTTTAGCTCGGTGTCGATCGTCCATGCGAAGATCTCGTCCTTAAGCAGGGTGATGTCGTCATTATCATTGTCGACATTGGGGATGTGATCTCCCCTTCGTGATAAGGCATCAGACTGGACCATCATTTTTCCGGGGATGTGTACCAATTTTAGGTTGAATTGTGACAGGAAAAGGCTCCACCTGGCCTGTCGCCAATTCAACTTCCGTGCTGTCCTGAAATACATTAAGTTCTTATGATCAGATAAGATCGTTGTCGCGTGTTCTGATCCCTGGAGATAGTGTCTCCAGGTCTCGAGTGCCCGTATGATTCCCAATAGTTCCCGATTGTAGATCTCATAGTTTCGTTCGGTGGCCATTAGGGAGTGGGAGATATACCCGCAAGGGTGCCAATCTCTGTTAGAGTCGGTCTGTTTTAGTACGTTGCCCATTGCGTATTTCGAGGCATCGCTTTCGATCACGAATGGTTTCTCTGCGTCGGGCATTAGCAGTACTGGTGCCTCAGAGAACTTCTTCTTTAATAGGTCGAACGCCCTTTGGCATTCGTCAGTCCAATCGAATGGCTGGTCTTTTCTCGTCAGGTCATTTAACGGTTTGGTGATTGCGGCGAAATTGCCGATGAATCTTCTATAGAAGTTCCCGAAGCCCAGGAACGATCTAACTCCTTTTACGTTGGTTGGGGCTGGCCAGTCCCTTATTCCGCTTAGCTTGGTGGGGTCCATAGCCAATTGGTTCGGTCGCAGGATCAAGCCAAGGAACTCGACTTCTTGTACGTCGAACCTAGACTTTTCCGGTTTCAGGTATAGATCATTTTCCCTAAGCCTTGCCAGGACTCTTTTTGTTCTCTCCTCATGTTCTTTTTTGTCTTTGGAGAAGATGAGAATGTCGTCCATATATATTACTAGCCAGCCCTCGTTCAGCATGTCCCTGAAGATGTCATTCATCATGGCCTGGAAAGTCGCCGGGGAGTTGCAGAGACCGAAAAACATAACCTTGGGCTCGAACAGCCCCTTGTTAGTTTTGAACGCTGCTTTCCATTCATCTCCCCTTTTGATCCTGACGTTGTGATAACCCCATCTGATGTCCAACTTGGTGAACCACTTTGCCCCTTTCAGCTTATCCAGCAGATCACCGATTAATGGCAGCGGGTATGAGTTTTTGATGGTCCCCTCATTCAGATACCGATAGTCTTGACACGGCCTGAGGGCGTCGGAGTCCTTTTTTGCCACAAAGAAAAATGGCGATGCCATCGGAGATTTGGATGGGGTGATGTACCCCTTTCTCAGGTTATCGTCGATGAATTTGTCTAGCTTCTTTTGTTCCGCCAGGGTAATAGGGTAGACCTTGCAGTCTTTGGGGATGAAGTCCGGCTTGAGTTCGATCATGTGATCCCACTCCGACGCTGCCTTTTCGAACACGCTTCGATACTCCTTATACTTGTTGGGGAGCAGGTCGTCGAGTGATAGTTTCTCCCCGTTGTCTTCCTTTTTGTGAGCGAGCCTCTGCGAGACGGAGGTCTTGGCTCGGATATGGGTGGTATGAGAAAAGACAAATCTGCCTGTCGATCGAGATCGAGTGATGCGCGCAATGTGCCTGAGTTTCTGATAATTCGGGGGAATGTAGTCGTGTTCGATGGTGAAAGGAGATTCCTTGGTCCTGAATACCCCAATCATCGGTTCCCCCCAGATGTAAGCAAATAAGGCATCCGTTCCGTCGTTGTTTCCGTTAAGCGATAAGCCGATGTTAGATTCGTCCGGTGTGGAGATCGTTGGATCGATCTCGGAGTGGGTGTCCGTAGCCGTGTCAATTACCGTGTGTGATCCGTTTCCGTCTGGTTTGTCCGCGGTGCAAAGCCCTCTTGCGAGATGAACCGCCCCGAGTCTACTCTTCACGTACTCGGCGGCGGCAAGGTGGGTTTCTCCGAAGATCTCCCCAGCACTCCTTATAGGTAGCCTCCCAAGAGTCGGACTCAACGTTACTCTCGGTTCTAATGGCCCCTTGTCATCTATAGTAAGGCTTTGCTTACCGATTGTGGTCCGTGTCCGCTCGATCATAGTCCGGATTTTCTTCATGAGGGACCTTTCGGTCTGCCTGTCCATGAGGGTCCCTTTCTCCCAATCGATGATAGGGTTGCGCCTCTGGAGCCACGTGTAGCCCAAGATCATCATTTCTTTTCCCAGCCCTGTGATCAGCATCACGATCTCCTCTTCCTTTCCCCCGATCTTGGTGTTAATTCGGACGTAGTGAGAGATCGTCCCATTTTTGTTTAAGGTTCCGTCGACGTTTTTGGCAAGGATTCTCCGGGCGAGTGGGAGTTTCTTTAGCCCGAGTTTTTGGATGACCCGGTGGTCGATAAAGGTTTCGCCTGCCCCTGAGTCGATTAGGGCGGGGATTTCGGCTTTTCCGTTGTCTAACAAGCAGTGAACAGGAATGCGCATAGACTGATTGCTTACATCAGCTACGAGTACGCTTGAGACAATTATTCTGGCGGGCTCTGCTGCCGATGCAGGCCGCCGCTTCAAAAACCCTCCTCAACCATTAGGTCCAACACCTCCTCCTTCTGCTTCTCCTCCAACTCGTTGATGAGCGCTCTGATTTTTGTGTAATGTTCTCGAGACGTTTTCTTTGTCTCGTTCTTCTTCTCTTCTTTTGCGGGTGGCTCTTTCCCACCCTTGTGGTCGCTGGCCCTATGCCCTGTTTTATGACAGATGAAACACCTTCCTTCCTTCATGTGCTTTACCCTCTCTGCGTAAGAGAGGCGCGTAGTGTCAATGTCCATGGCGTTGGGGTCCCTTGAAGAGCTGCTTGCTCCTCCTCCCCCTACCTTGCTATAGGTTCTTTCCTTTATCGCTCTGGCCCTTCTCAGGTGCCCTTCTGCTCTCGCCGCATGGGTATACCACCCCTCGATCGTATCGGGCGGGTTTTCCATGCTAAAGACTTTATCGAGGACCTTGTTGTTTAGCCCGTCGACAAAGTATTCTATCAGTGCAGCGTCTTCTTTAATTTTCGTTCTGTACGCGAGTGTCTTGAATTGTGTGATGTATTCGTCGACACCCCTTCCTCCCTGAGAGAGCGCCCGCAATTGGGTGCGCGCATTCCCTGCGTCGTCAATGGGAGAGAATGCTCCACGTACTTTGGCGATAAATTCCTGGAACATGTCCCAGGGTTTAGACTCGATATATTTTTCTTCCAAATACGCCTGTTTCCAGGGTCCCGCCATCCCCCCATTCATGTATGACAGCATAAACAGGATTTTGTGCCTGTCGTCTGGGAATGCCGCTGCGTTCGCATCTACATAAGCTCCGCACTCGAGGAGGAAGAGCATCGTTTTAGCTCTGTCCCCGGAGTAGTCGGTCAGGGCCCTCATTTTAATCTCGGTGGGGCGAGCGATGGGAGCGATGGGTGCGGTCGGAGCGGTGGGTGTCGATGGTGCTGCCATGACTCGTTTGGTAGGAAGAGGTCGGATAGTTCTCGTAAGAATTATGTCGTAGAGTGTGGTCTGCCTAGACTGAGATTAGTCGGCAGGGTATCAACTAGCTTGACCTTTTGTTATGGTCAATAACTCCTAGATCAAAATATAATCGAAGCTCGTGAGCAACGACGTTCAAAGAGTTTCAGGATTCACCGAGGCTCGTAAGCGTCGGTTGAGCTAAGGCTTAGGTCACGACTCGATAGGAGTTGTAGAAAAGACTAGGTCAAGCTATCTTGACCAGTCGTTCATTCATCGTATAAGTACTACAGAGTAGACTAAGATTACGAATCATGAAGCAAGAACAAAAGGGGTGGTAAGAATAGAAAGACAATAGACATGGGAGCGTCCGTGGTACGCTACAATAACAGATGAATGTGATGGCGCAGAGTAAAGACACGCGTTGTCGAGACAAAAGAGTAAAGGACAATAGCGTGGGACGTACGTGATACAAGACAATAGAAACAATAGAAAATTGAATTCCCCCATTCGCGTAACTCTCTTGTAACACTTACTAAATGGCTTCCACTCCTACTCTAGTGTGAAAACTGCTGCCACATGGGCCAGTCTGCTAGGTGCATCTCGGTTAATGGAAAGTGGTGCGCTCTGTGCACAAAGGTAAGTAAAAGTGTGAGTGGATGAAGCACACCCTTGCACAGCTGTGCGCCACTTCCAGAGGCAGGAAAGTGGCCACTGGGTGCCCTGGTATGTCTTTTCCTCATCCTCCTTCCACACTGTGCTAACTATTCCAAAGGCACATCGCAAATTGACAAGGGCAATGAGAGCAATGCAGGGCTCATCAGCCCCTCAAAAGAGCGCACATCAAAGCACCACAAAGTCGAAAACACACCCCCTGTGCTGTTGCAAGTGTGCCCAAGGCCATGCCACCTTACCATTCGCCAGGCAAGTGCACACACTCAATCCTCGTGCCAAACCAAATTGGGAAACACCTTGAGGGACACGGTCTATCAAGGCCAGGATGTTGAAGTGCTCAACTTAGCGCAATGCCACTTGGTGGTCACTGTCTTGGGCACCATGCATGATTGCCTTCAAGAGAACGTCCAAAAGTCGCTCGTCGAGTTAGAAGTCACCAAGAGCTGGTTGCACAGCATGGAGCAAGTGGAGACAGACACAAAGGCGAAACTGGATGCAGCCACAGAGCACTTGGGGTTCCTGGAGTCAATTGAGTAGCTGCTTGCCTATGTAAAGCAATAGATAGTTCAATAAGCGATTCCCTTGTTGTGCCTGTGGTAAATGCGTGATGCGCTCCGAAGTGGTGCAATGCACGTGCACGCTTCCATGGTGCCGTAAAATGAAATTTGTAAGTCCAAATAATATATGTGAGGGAAAAGAGATAAGATAGGCAAAGTTTGAGCAACAAATGTCAAGTGCACAAAAAATGTGCACCAGTGCAAAAATGTGCAAATGCAAAGGAGTGCGAAAAAATCATCCAACCATCACTTTCCTCCTCCCAACTGAGATATTGACCATGTCCAAACAATAAAAGAGTAAGAGATAAAAGGAAGTGCACACCATATGACAAAGTCTAAAAAAATGGGAAAGGTTCAGTAGATCATCATGGCTGGTAAAACCCATGGGTTGCACAATCACGGAACACATCCAGATGCGACTTCATGAATAGGAAAAAGGTAACATAAAAAAAATGAAAGAAAGCAAAGTGTACATATAATAAGGTGAAATATCCATAGCGGTGCATGCAGAGTGCTAGTTGTGTGCCTCATTGGCGCTCTCTTCATCCTCAGCGCTCTCTCCTTGTGCTTCTTCTTTGTCAACTGCTTCTTTGTCTTCTGTGTCCACTACTATGGACTCTTCCATCTCTCTCAACCATGTTGTGGTGATATCGAGTGCTATGTCAGGAAGCGCAATGGACTTGCATGCATGGTATGGCAGTAGGTGAAACACGGCTACTGGCCTGTCAAATACCGTCCCATTGAGTTCGCAAATGATATATG
Source organism: Tricholoma bakamatsutake (assembly GCA_029959215.1). Classification (NCBI taxonomy): domain Eukaryota; kingdom Fungi; phylum Basidiomycota; class Agaricomycetes; order Agaricales; family Tricholomataceae; genus Tricholoma; species Tricholoma bakamatsutake. The sequence continues at coordinate 2,783,726 of CP114860.1, forward strand.
CACTGCCTTGGTTGTGCGACACTATAACTAGAGGACCGAGATAACACACACACATTTTGCAGTTAAGGCTCTTCTCGATTGCTGTGTTGTGCATAAGGACTAAATCGCCATGCTGGAAGTCAAAATTGTGGATGGTTTTTGAGTGCGCCTTCTCGAAACGGAGCGCTGCTGTGTGCCTTTCTGCATAGATGCGGGAATGAATGCACGCTAAGTTTTTTGGACACTTTTGTAATGTGTGCATGTGCCACATGATCAAGTCTGTAGTAGAGAGTATAGAATTTGGGGGTGGGTTAAGGTATGTCACTTCAATGATATTGAGAGGGATTAGAGGCTGCGCGCCTGTGATGATGAAGTATGGTGACACACCCAGGCACTTCCGAACTGTTATGTGCTCCACCTAAAAGACTGAGTACAGTGCACTGAACCATTTTGACTTTACTCCATCTGCGGCTTTGATAAGTGCTTGACGCACGTCGAAATGTGCATGCTCAACAATCCCATTAGCACACGAGTTATAGCCAGATATGCAGATGTGATTGATATGGTAGCACTTACTGTGATAGGCTAGCGCTTTGATGAATGGCTTGCCATTATCATTGACTATCTCATATAACACGCCCCATCTGCAGATGAAATCTTGGAACATCCAATTGCCAAGTGTGCTCGCATTTTCTTTAGGAAGTCCATGGAATTCTGGCCAAGTCACAAGTGAGCAATGCCCTTGGACGATATAGCGCCGCCCTGCTGATACTGGTAAGTGCATCGTATCAATATAAACTTTACTGAAGAGAGGCACAGGCATTGCGATGACTGGCAGTATTAGAACCTTCTGCATTTGCTGGATCTGGCAAATATGGCAAGTGCGCATGAACCAAATAATGTCATCCATAATGTGTGGCCACCAAAAGCGCTCGAGCAATGCAGAGTGCATCACGTAAAAGCGCTTGTGTCCAATGTTGTCATGGATGGTGCACAATATTAGTAAACATCTAGTCTGCCAAATAACAAGCTGGTGAGTGCCATGCACATTGCGCTTCCATAAGCACATCTTGTCTTTAAAAAAGGCACTCGCATGGCACATGAGCATGCTGTACTCGGAATCTGTGAAGTCACTAGGGTGCATTAGGGTATCCATCCAAATCCACACCAAATCTAACTTCTCATCCTCTGCATCTGCTGTTGCGCTCCTCAGAACTTGGCTATCGTCATCATCGTAAATAAGCACACTATTGCACATATTTTGCACATTTGCGCTTGGCTCTAGCTGCATTAGTGTGAGTGCTTGTGCATCAAAGGACTGTTAAATGGGATGTATCGCATGCATAAAGCCATGTAGCACATCAATCCAATCCTCAAACTCTTCATCTTCTTCTCCTTCTAAGTCCTCTGGCTGCTTCGGCTGATGCAAAAGCCCATCTGGACCATGCACTGCCCCCCTAACATGTATGAGCATAAAGTGGAATGTAAGGATTGAGACGATCCACCGGTTAATGCTGGTGGATGGTTGGATATCAGGGTTTTGTAGCATGCCCTTGATATAGCATGTCTCAGTCTCAACAATCAAGTTGTGCACACCTATAATATAAAGGTGCAAACTGCGCAGTGCATGGTAAAGCCCATAGATCTCTAGCTTCGGTTGTGAAAAGCGCACTTCTCTGTCATTGAGCATAATCGAGCTGAACTGGTTGTAAATGTGCATTTTTGCATTTGTGCTCTTTTGCTGGCAAAGGTAAAAGCCGACCGCTATCTGGGAAGTGTCGACCGCAAGGATAACAGGGAATTCTGAGGAATAATGAATTGGTTGTAGTGCAGGGCAATCTAGTACTGCTTGCTTGATGTCGTCTTGCACCACTATCTGCTCTGGGCCCCATTCGAATGGAGCATCCTTGTGCATAAGCCTTGTGAGCACATTAATGAGGTGCGCATAATTGCGGATATAAATGCACATTAAACTGACTGTTCCCAAGAATGCACACACTTCTGACAGCGTGTGGCATGTGCCCCAATTGTGGATAACATCTACCTTGTTGCATTCGGGTTTTCTACCTTCTGGTGTGCAATAGTGGCCAAGAATGACAAAGTCCTCTGTGCACAATGTGGATTTCGTCCCAGAGAAAGTGCCGCCACTATATTTCATGCACTGCACAATGCGGTTCATGTTCTGGAAGTGCTCCCACACAAAGTGCCTTATGCCAGGGTTCGCAGTGAGTGCTTCGCATGAGCCATCCAGTAAAATGTAGTGCTTCAAAGGCCCCTTGACTGGAATGTCGTCAATATAGGGAACAGTGTAATCTGGAATCTCTGGCTGCAGAATATAGCACACATCATCATGGAAGATTGGTACTGAGTTTGTCCAACCCATTGGCAATGTAACGAGGTGCATTGTGCCATATAGCATCTGGAATGTCGTAAGGTCACACAACAATTCTTTGATTAAGTGCTCATCATATCCCACATATAGATCAAGGATGGCGCCACATGCATGCCCTGCAAACTGCTCTGTGAGGTGCTCAGGTGTAGGGGTGATGCTGGTGATAGGTCCACTGTGTGCTATAAGGTCTGAAGAACATTCTCACTTGCATTGAGACACCACGACACACACTCCGAATCACTATGAATGCCACAAAATCAACTTCGAACACTTTTCAATTTATTTCGCACTATTTCGGATGACTTTGAACTATTTCGAATGCTTTTGAACTATTTTGCGATACTTCGAATGACTTTGCAGCATTTAGAATAATATTGGCCACTGTATAGTTGTCTTAAAACACTTTTGATACACGATGCTCAACCGGAGTGAGCTATTTAGTTGCATATCGAGCACTACTGGACATGAGGAGAGACTACAACAGAGTTAGAATGCAATAAGTGCATTTTTGTGTTTCATTGAGATATTAAAGCAATAGAACAAGAACTCATACTATATTGGGACAATGTACATTTCACTTATTATCATCTTTCATTTTGTTTCATGTTTTACAATACCTTTATTTGCTGTGCACATTGCCTCATGTTCTACAATTGTTATTATTTCCTTTTTAGTACTATTCCTTCAGATTGTATATAGACTTGTATTAGTTAGAGTAATAATATAATAACAAGCAATGGGGAACAGCAGAAGTTACCCTCTCACTATTGTCAGATTTAAGAGTAGATCTCTTGAGTCATATCTTCGCATCATATCTCTAAGTTCTGCAAAATATCGCGAACTTCTTTGAAACTATTGTATTCGCTCCTCGTTTTATCGCATATCACCTATCGCCTTTTGACACCACTACACATTCGCTAAACTCATTCTTCAATATACCTCGAACATATTTTGAACTTTTTTGAGCCTACTTCAAACTATTTCGCACATCTTCGAACCTCTTTTGAGCTCTTTCGAACAACTTTGTATGCTCTTACAGATTATTCGAACCATTGCTTATTATTTCGCCTCACTAAGCACAATGTATTGGTCTCAGCAGTGATATTTAGTACCAACTCGCACCCTTCCTCTGACTCATGTTATACCATCCGAAGCCATTTAGTAGGTTTTGTTTGGGTTTCCTGGTGGAGTATCATCACTGGTTTATACTTCTTCTTGGTTACTATGCGCTTTTGCAGTGCACACACCGCTAAATCGATAAAAGTTACATGTGCATGTGCGCTTTTCGGAAATGTGGCTGAAATAAGCGCCACAGGGTTAATTGAATTTAAGAGTGCCTGCACATGACTGTTGGTACACTGGGATAGGTAGAGTTGAGAGATAATAGAGGTTGAAGGAATGGAAGTGGTGATAGGTCCACTACATGCTTTAAGGTCTGGAGAACAGTTCCACTTGTATCGAGACATTATGACAGACATTCCGAATCACTATGAATGCCATGAAATTGACATCGAATCTATTTTGCACTATTTCACACTATTTTGAATGACTTCGAACTATTTCGCAACACTTCAAATGACTTCGGCTGCCATATAGTTGTCTTAAAACACTTTTGATACATGAGGCTCAACCGGAGTGAGCTATTTAGTCGCATATCGAGCACTACCAGACACGAGGAGAGATTACAAGAGAGTTAGAATGTGATAAGTGCATTTTTGTATTTCATTGAAGTACTTTTACTATATGGGAACACTATATGTTTCATCATTTATTATTTCTCATTCGTTTCATGATATACAAGTCCTCATTGTTTGATATATTTGCCTCATGTTATACACATGTTCTTATTTCCTTTTTAGTACTATCTCTTTATTTCGTATATAGACTTGTATTAGTTAGTTAGAACAAGGAATATGTAACAATGGGGAACAGCAGAAGTTACCCTCTCACTATCATCAGATTTAAGAGTCGATCTCTTGAGTTATATCTTCACATCGTATCTCTAAGTTCTGCGAAATATTACGAACTTCTTCGAAACTATCATATTTGCTCCATGTTTTATCACCTATTGCCTATCGCCATTCAACAAACACTTCACATTCGCTAAACTCATTCCTCAGTATACCTCGAACCTCTTCAAACTATTTCACACATCTTCAAACATCTTCGAACTATTTTGCGCATCTTCGAACCCATTTCGAACTATTTCGAACTTCTCCATATGCACTTACAAACTATTCGCAACACAATTCATCCTTTCGCATCACTAAACACAACATTTTGGTCTCAGCAGTGATATTTAGTACCACCTCGCACCCTTCCTCTGACTTGTGTTATACCATCTGAAGCCATTTAGTAGGTTTTGTTTGGGTTTCCAGGTTGAGTATCATCAGCGGAAAATGGAATAAGCGCAAATGCAGAAACGTCACAGGATTGGGTATCAGAGTTGAATGTTATGATAGTAGCAGCTTCTCCTTGGTCTGCGATCAATTCCTTGAAGCCTGACAAAAATTTTTGTCTGGGTTATTCTGAGTAGTGAAGTGCAGTGTCATTGCAGCTGGTAAGACACGGCTTTCCCCTAGGCTTTGTTGGAATGGTGGAGATGGTGCCTGTGTTCAGATTGCAAATAGTAATCATTTGCACTTCGTCCACAAAATTGCGCATGTCAGAGCACATTAACATGTCAAAGGGGCACCCTAACAGAATATTGTAAGTGGGTGAATGGATAACGTGAACTTTCACATAGACAATAATATCTCCAATGCACATGGAAACATTGCACGCAAGCCCAAGCGATTCATCTACCTCTCCATTGGCCGATTGCATGTATAAACGAATGCGCAGGTCGTACTGAAGCCCAAGATGATGGCAGACCACTTCTGACATTGCAATAATTTGTGAACCCAGATCTAAGATGGCTTCGAAGTATTCTTGGTTGTCGATCAATAAATCAATGGAGTGAACTGCATGCAACTCTTTTGCAACCTTCAAAACATCGGGGTTTTCAATTTTGCCTGGCTGGAGATGGGTGAAGTACTGTTCAAATGGATCCTGCAAAACAATGGGAAGTGGCAGTGCAATTGCCACACTAACTGGAGGTGTCGCATTAAGCACTTTATTTTCCACAAAAGGCATGTGCACTTCACAGTGTGCAAATGGCATAATGCTCACAAGGTTAGGAGCTACCACTTCTGCGCTGGTAGCTGCAACGCGCTTTGGAGTAACTTGTTCTCTATGGCGCTGCCTGAAATTGGGTGAAAGCAAAAAAAGCTCTTCATGCAAAACTGTAACGGAGGGCGCCTTCATGGCATGCACATATATGTCGTTGACAATCTGTGGGTTCTGGATAGGAATGACAGTGCGATATGATGGCTCTTTGCCTTTGGAAGTGTTAACTGGAGCATCTGGTTTATCTGCTGCTGCGGGGATGAAACGCACTTCATGATACTGTCAGCAGGCACAATGTCTGTGGTTGTAGAATGCGCACTCTCTTGATTGGATGTATTGCACAGTGTGTGCTGCAGAATCTCAACACCATTGAAGACTTGCCTCTTTTGAAGCACCATCAACTCCCTCTCGAATGCATCAATGTGCTCTTCCTTCATTAGTTGCGCATTTGGTGTGTTTTGCATATAATCTGCTGCAGGCGCTGAAGTGGCAATGTATGTCGACTGTAAAGGTGCTGCTGGAGCTGGACGAGGCACTATATTGTAGATGAGCTCCAAGTTGGTATTAGATAAAAGTCGACCAGTGGCAATCTGCCCTGGGTTGCACTTACATATGCCATTCCTCGATGCACTCACCCAAAAAGTTGCCTGGAATAGAATGTGGCACGAATGTGCCACCTGGGAGTACAATGCGCCCTTCCGCATTTTGCCTACACTTTCCTTTGCTAATAAGGCACTCAATTGAAGCGCACTCAGGGATATAATGCCCTGTTTGACTGCAACCATTGCAAGTGTTGCTGTTTGAATGAGGCATGCTATTTCTGCCATCTCTGCATGATGCACTCAATGCAGTAACTATTGTCTGTGTCATGCGCTCGAATAAGACTGAGATGTCTTCTGCTCTGACTGCAGGCATGCTAGGTTGAGGCTGGGACATGGGTGCACTGGGTGCTGAGTAGGGCGCATACATATCGGGGTTTTGTGCTGTGAGCCCAGTAAGTGGCTGGAAATAGCGTGCTGGGCCTTCAAAGATAAAGTCGATCGCATCGCATATTGCATCTAATGAGTATGGCACATTTGCAGGCTGATTCGGTACTGCAATTGCAAGGCGGCTCAAAATGTGCTCAAGCTGGTCTGGTCGAAACACCCTAACGAACATGTGGCTTTGGTCATAGTGCACCAATATGCCTTGCACAACTAAGTATTTGCTAATGTTGAAGAGTGCACAGTAACAGCATGTGATTTCTTCTGCAGTTACAAGGCCAACGCATGTGGTCTCGCCAATAAGCTTGTCCAGGTCGCTAATACTCCATTTTCTGCCATCCCTGGAACCAGGATAAAGCTTTAGGACAGCATCTTTGAATGCGCCATAGTTGTGCATCGCGCTATACTCTGGTAGCAGTTTCCAGGTGTCTGCAGTGTCGCTGTCCAAATAGTGCACAGTGTGGAACTTCTTATCAGTCTCATCGGTGACGTTACAATCACACAGAAGTTGTGCAAGCTCCTCGAAGTACTTCTGGAGTTTGTGCAGTTTTGCTGGGTCAAAATACGGCACATTTTGGTTAGATGCAGATGGCATGTGCATGGTAGCCATGGTAGGTGGAATAAGGTGTGTAGAGTTAAGATCTGGTAAAAGCGCAGCGAAATGCGAAGGTGGGGAAAAATGTGGTAATGCGGATGGAGTTAAGGTAGGTAGGGATGATTCAGGTGAAGGTGGAGGTAAAGACAGTGCAGACGAGTGATGCGTGTTGTTTAGGAAGAGTGATTCAAATACTGGTATTTCCCCAAGCTGGAGCACAGATGCTAACAGCTCAGAATGTAGAGTGCAATGGTGGTTAATGTTGAAGCGAAGGGCGAGCTGATGGAGGTCTAAATAAGGTCTGATAAACAGAAACCCCTTGTGGTGTGCTCCAGAAATGATGTGTTCAGTTGGTATTCGGTGCAGAGTCTCAACAGAAGGAATGAACACTTAACCTACAGCTGCAGGCATGCTTGTGGTGAAGGGGGTTCGCTTAGAGGGCCTTGGATCATCCTTCAGGGCACGGAGACTATGAAAAGGCTGTAACGTCGGTTTTCAATGTGTGCACTAGTTGTGTATGCTCAAGGGAAGATATGCGCAATAGTGGAAAAGTGCGCAATGCAAAGGGACAAAAATGTGCAGTGCGGAAAAACATGCAATGGGAGTGCAAAAGTGTGCAATGATGAGGAAGATGAAAGTGGGAGATGTAGTGGGACAGAGATGATACTGGGATGTGCTGTGAAGGTGGTGCACAGGTTGGGGGCACAAACAGGATGAGAGTGCAATGAGCAGAAAAAGGCACAAATGGTGCACAAACATGGCTATACAAATAAATGTGCAAACAGTGTGCAAATGCAGCTATATGAAGGGTGCACTGCAATAGTGCACAAACGAGGACGAAGGATGCAATGCAGGGATGAAATGTAGCAATACGATGAGGAGATGCAAACGATATGCAAATGCGGCTATATGAAGGGCACACTACAAAGGTGCATGGACTGATTGCTGGTGCACAGACTATGTGCGATGCTGACTGAGCTATGAACTATGAGGGAGGGAAAGATCCTCTGGATTCTCTATCTGTCTGCCTACTATGTACAAATGGCTTATGTGATAAAACAGTATAGTAAAGTGTAAAAATAGAAAGTGCCATGCACTACCCACAAGTGCATCCATTTGCGCATCCAAACCTGACTGCACTATGCCGCTGCCTCAGCCAATAAGATTTACACATGCTATAACCCAACACTCAACTGTTCTGGTGCAATGTGCTATTTTTGGTGCACTCTAGGTCTCATGTGCTCTTCCTGATTAATCTGCTTCGGTGTTACATGTCACATGCTGCACCTTAGTAATAATGATGTGATCAACCTGTGCCAGTTACCAGATAAGGCAATGCTGATTGGAAATGTGGAAGAACTATAAGGAGATGCTGTGCAAGGCCAAATAGTGCCAAAGCACCAGGATTACATGAAAGCACCCAAGTGCACACAGTCCAATGCCAAATAGGTGCAAAGCACCCTGATTATGTGAGAATGCACAGTTCACTCGTGTTGGAATCATGGTGCACCTCAAGTAAATGCGCCAGTAGGCTGGATGCCATGATATGCAGTGCAACTGGTGTGGTGGATTGTTGTGTGTGTGTGATAGGGATTGTGCAATGAGTGCACAGCAGAGAATGTGAGTTGCAGGTAAAGCATAAAAGGAGCATGCAAAGGTGCATTGAGTGCACAATAAATGTGAAAGGCAGATAAGGAGCATGGGGGGGGCACACAGAGGCAGGTTGAAGCACAACAGGGTGCATTTAGAGTGTATGACTGCAGGCAGCTATGTGGGAACCAAAAGCGCAGTAGAAATGTAAAAGGCACACAAAAGTGCACCTAAGCAGTCAAAGGTGCATGAAAGTGCATGGAAGCATGCAAAGGCACACAAAAGCGCATGAAGGCATGCAAAAGTGCGCAGCACAAAGTGTGCGGAAGCCATCTAGAAGGTGCATGCAATTGCAAAAAATGCCATAGTATGCATGCAGGGCGATAGGGAGCCGTATCACCAGACTTTTAGTTGGACCTGGTTGGAGGTGGTCAGAGGTGTTCAGGGGTTCGAGGCAGAATCCAGTGGGCTGTAGCATGCCAGGTGAAAGGGGCCAGAGAGGACTTGGCTTCAACTTATAAGAAGTTGTGCCCTTCTCCTCATCAGTTGTCCAATTTCAGGTGGGTGGGGTGCAGATGTTCAGTGGGTTTCCAGATGGAGGGCAAAGATAGAATAAAGCAGAGATTATAGAGTGAAATAAAGTCAAGAGGAGTCCAGAGATTAAAGGTTTAGTTCAGGAATAAGTCAAGGGTGAATGAAGGGTTGATATTAGGCAGAGGATGGGTAATACAAGAAATTTACAAGTAATTGACAAGTAATTTGCAAGCTGGAAACTAAGGCTAAGCTATGGGCACTTAAATATCAAAGGCCAGAAGAATAATGGAAAGTATGGCAGTTTACTAATGGGTCTTGGTAAGTGTCCATGACCAGAGTTGGTAAGACTGTATTAGGAATAAAGCGAGTAAGCAAAAGATTACTAAGGCATGTGACAACTTGTCTGATGACTAAAAGGTGCTGCAGCCAGGATGCCGATGGACAAGGTTGGAAAAGTGTTAGAAAAAAATTGGAAGTTATTGGAAATCTGATCAGATGAGATGGGTCTTGACAGTATTTTTTCCTTAGGGCTGAGCCTATGAGGCACATGAGAATTCAAAGGTCCAACCTAAAAGCTGGGTCTGTGGTCAGAAAAATTCCAATTTCCTGCCTCACAACATTTCCCCACCCTCACAAACTACTGTGCAATGGTTGGCCACCCTCAAGGCCCAGCAAGAAAAGCCAGTCCAGGAGGGACTACAGCTTGAGGAAGAAGCACAATGCAAGGAGGAGTGACAGGTGGAGGCAGCGTGGAAGGCTGAGGAGGTGCAGAAGAAGGTGGTGGCCATGAAGTGGACGGGCAAGAGGAAGGTGGTGGCCATGAAGTGGATGGGCAAGAGGAAGGTGGTGGAAGAGGAGGGAGCAGCAGAGGGAAGCAGGTTGTCCACTGAGAGGGTGAAGGGCAAGGGGTGGGCAGACGCAGAATCTGATGGGGTTGCATGAGTGGAGGCTGTGTGGCCCTGCAAAAGGTGAGTGATGGTGACCTTGCTGTTGAATACAATGCTGACAATCCCCCCTAGATGTTCCCATCAGCACTTAGCATGCTTCTGGATAGGCACCCAGGGCTGGGCATGCGAGCCCTGTACCAGGGCGAAGCACAAGTGCAAGGAGGTGGTGTGGGAGGGGCAGGAGGCCCCAATGGAGAAGGTGGGGGCCAAGATGGCAGAGCTCCTGTGGGAGCTGGCATCCACCATCAAGGGGATAGAGCAGGAGGTGAGGAAACTCCAGGGGGTGCAGGAGGACATCCAGCATCTATATGATCCAGAGTGGGCTTGGGCAGGGGAAGCAGAGGAGGATGAGGAGGATGAGGGAGAGGAAGAAGAAAGCTGGAGTGAAGGGTGCTTGGGGTGCAGGGTTCATTTACTGGGCCTCAGATTGTCCTTCAAGGTGTGATGACTACTAAAGAGGCTGATTTGATGGGTTGTGAGGTGTGCACTAAGTTGTGTACACAGAATAGAATATATGCACAGGGGCAAAAATGTGCACAATATAAAAGACCAAAAAGGTGCAGTGCAGGAAAATGTGCCATGGGAATGCAAAAATGCACAATGATGATGGAGGTGAAAAGTGGGAGGTTTAATGGGGTAGGGACGATGTGGGAGTGTGTTGAAGGGGTGATGCATGGACTAGGAACATGGATGAGATGCGAACACAACTGGGGGAGAAAGGTGCAAACAGTGCGCAAAATGCAGATATACAACAAGAGGTGCAAATGATGTGCAAATGCAGCTATATGAAGGTCCCACTGCAAAATTGCACAAACTAAGACAATGGATGCAAAATGAAGAACAAAATGCAGCTATATAATGAAGGGTGCAAACAATGCACAAATGTGGCTATATGAGGGGCACACTACAAAGGCACATGAACTGGATGATAATGCACAGACTATGTGCAATGCTGAATGAAACTTGTGAACTGTGGGGAGGAAAGATCCTCTGGATTCCTGGGTGCTATAGATAAATGACTTATGTGATAAAAATGGTAAAACAGGGTATAAAAATAGAAAGCACCATGCACTACCCACAAGTCCATCCATTGGCCCATATGAACCTGACTGCATGATGCCACTACCTTAGCCACTAAGATTTGCGCATGCTATAGCCCAGTACCCAACTGTTCCCAGTATATGTGATAGGCCTAAAAATCAAATACTAGGCTAAAAATAGCAAATAGGTGGAAATAGGTGGATCAAGCTGTGGAATGACATCACCTTGATGAGTAACATCCAGAAGGGGTCCCGCCTCTAGAAATAGAACTGTCAACATGTACCAACATGGGAAAAACTGCAAAATAATCATAAAATAGGAATAAAATCATAGAAAATCATAGAAAATGCAGAATAGGGTGAAATAAAATATAAAAAAATATGGGACAAACACAGAAAATTCCCCAAAGGCCTGGGACACCTCCCCTTCCCCTCACATTACCCCCCTTCTATGATGCATCACCCAATGCATTTGAAATTGTATCTGGCCAAAGTCAGACAACTGGATGCATTGAGGAACAGAAGAATGTCGCCAATGGAACTTTTTGACCAGCCATGGGGCATTCACATTGAACTCTGTGACCCAAGAATTTTCTTCATACCCATAACCCTTCCAGTGTACCAGGTATTCAAGTTTGCCTCGACATAAGTGGCTGTCTAGGATGAACTCAACCTCATGCTGAGGTTTGTCTTTGATGACTATAGGCAGTGGAGGAGGTCATTGATAGGTCCACTACACACTATAACCTCTGGAGAAGCTTTCCACTTGTATCGACACATTATGACATGCACTCCAAATCACTACGAATGCCACGAAATTGACGTTGAATCATTTTCAACTTATTTTGCACTACTTTGAACAACTTCGAACAATTTTGCGACACTTCAAATGACTTCGCAGCAATTCTAACGATATTGGCTGCTGTATAGTTGTCTTAAAACACTTTTGATACACAATGCTCAACCAGAGTGAGCTATTTAGTCACATATTGAGCACTACTGGACATGAGGAGAGACTACAACAGAGTTAGAATGCGATAAGTGCATTTTTGTGTTTCATTGGGATATTAAAGCAATAGAACAAGAACTCTTACTATATTGGGACAATGTATGTTTCACTTATTATCATCTTGTATTTTGTTTCATGTTTTACAATACCTTTATTTGCTGTGTACATTGCCTCATGTTCTACAATTGTTATTATTTCCTTTTTAGTACTATTCCTTCAGATTGTATATAGACTTGTATTAGTTAGAATAACAAGAGAAGAACCAATGGGGGAACAGCCTAAGTTACTTTCTCGCTATCATCAGATTTAAGAGTCATTCTCTTGAGTCTTAGCTCACATCATATCTCTAAGTTCTGCAAAATATCGTGAACTTCCTTGAAACTATTGTATTCACTCTCTGTTTTATCGCCCATCGCCGATTGCCATTCGACAAACACTTCACATTCATTAAACTCACCCTTCGATTTACCTCGAACCTTTTCAAACTTATTCAAACTTATTTGAACTACTTCACATGACTTCAAACCTTTTCAAACCTTTTTCGAACCTTTTCGCACATCTTCAAACCTCTTTCGAACTCTTTCGAACAACTTTGTATGCTCTTACAGATTATTCAAACCATCACTTATTATTTTGCATCGCTAAACACATCGTATTGGTCTCAGCAGTGATATTTAGTACCAACTTGCACCCTTCTTCTGACTCGTGTTATACCATCTGAAGCCATTTAGTAGGTTTTGTTTGGGTTTCCGGGTTGAGCATCATCATTGTGCCATGCATCCAGGAAATGGCTCCATGGGGGCTGGCAGTGGTTTGATGACATGGAAGACAGGGTGTAGTCTGGACATTGACTGTGGTAGCCATAGGTGATAGGCATGCAACCCAATGCATTTGGTGATGAGGAAGGGTCCAAGTAAGTGGTGGGCAAGTTTCTTGGATGGTCATGTAGTGTGGAGTCAAGATAGACATGATCACCAACCTTGTACATGGGTGTGGGTAAATGGTGTTGGTTGTAGAAGCATGCCATGTCATCCTTTGCCTGGGCTAACACTGCCTTCACTTCCTCCAGGATGTCTCTCATCTGCTCTGTGAGCTGATTCACCATCTCCAAGTGTGATGGTGCTTTATGAGGCTCAAAACCCATGCATGGGTGTTGTTCTGTGTTGAGAAGGAAAGGAGTTTATTGCATGGAGGAGTGGACATGATTGTTGTACCCAAACTTGGCCATGGCAAAGAGGTCTTCCCAATCATCCTGTTGCTCATTGACAAAGATGCAGATGTCCTGCTCCAGTCCTTGGTTGACACACTCCATTTGTCCATCTGTCTGTGGGTGGTAGGCAGTCGAGGTGAGAAGTTTGATCCCAAGTAGGCAGTACAGCTCTTGGGTGAACTTTGCAACAAACTATGGCCCTCAATCACTGAGGAATGCCCCTGGCAATCCATGGAGCTTCCACACATGGCACAGATAGAGTCGAGCCACTCCAAGCACAGTGACAGTTGTATGAGTGAGAATGAAGTGAGCTCGCTTCCCAGCAGAGTTGACTGTGCACATTACTGCATCAAACCCATTGGACTCTGGTAGTTCCACCACAAAGTCCACACTGATGACATCACAACAATTCTCTGGGACTGGGAGGGGGTGTAGCTCACCCATGGGCTTGCATCATGCAGTCTTGGTGTGTAAGCAGAGGTCACAGGTGTGACAGTACTGACCAATGAGTTGAGACATTTGGGTCCACCAATAATTCTGTGATATGAGCTCCAATGTCTTCTAATGCCTGGGGTGGCAAGCAATGAGCAAGTCATGGTGCTGGGAGACAAGTCATCATTGGAGCTGGGGATCATTAGGGACATAGATACAGTCATGGAAGTATATAATGTCATCCCTTTCTGTCCACTCTGCTACACGAAGCAAAAGAGTGGCCTTTCCAGCTCCTTCACTGTTAGAGCCACAGCATCCTCATGTAAACTGCTATAATTTGCATAATGAATGTCATGTAGGATACTGTGCTCCTCATGCTCCTCATGCTCCAAGGCAACTCCTTCCAGTGCACAGACTGTAAACAGGTCAGGTTGCAACAACACAATACCTTGATTGTCATTGCTTCCATCCCCATGATATGGACAATGAGAGAGGGCATCAGTCTTCCCCATACTGCAGCCTGGGTAGGTGATGGTGCAGGGAGAAGTTGAACCTCGAGAGGTAGAGGGACCAGCAGGTTTGATGGCAATTAAGTTTCTTAATGGTCATAAAGTACTCGAGGTTCTTGTAATCCATCCACATCTCAAACTTGTGTTATTGCAAAGTCCAAACTGTCAGCTTCTATATGGAAAGGGTAGGAGTCATCAGAAAAGGTGAGGATGGGAGTGGAAGTGACCATCTCTTTGAGCTTCTCAAATGCCTCCTGCTGCACAATACCCCAGCTCCATGCTTTTTTGCCATGAGATTAAATAGTGGGCACACATGGTGTGAGAAGTCCTTAATAAAGCACTGATAGAAATTGATGAAGCCTAGGAAAGACTGCACCTCTTTTTTGGTTGTGGGCATGGGCCACATTGTAATACCAGCAACCTTGACTGGATCCATCTCCACTTGCCCATCCAAAATAATCAAGCCCAGGTATTCAATCTGCATCTTCTCAAACTCACACTTGTCATGACAAAGGTAGAGTTTGTGCCATTGAAGTTGCTCCAGTACCAGGCATGTGATTAGATGATGTTCATTGAGGTCTTGGGTGAAGATGAGGATTTCATCAAGGTAGATGCAGACCACACCTTCCAGTATAAGATTGTGGAAGATGTAGTTCATCATGGTCCGAAAGATGGCAGGGCTGTTAGTGAGACCAAAGAACATGATAAGTGGTTCAAAAAGACCATGATTTGTGTGAAAAGCTTCCTTCCACCCATCCCCTTCCTTTATCTGCACATTGTTATGACACAAGCAGACATTGCATTTGGTGACATAATGCACCCCATGGAGTTGGTTGATGAGTTCAGATGTAAGGGGCAGCGGATAATGATTCTTGACTGTGATGTCATCAAGTCATCCATAGTCCTGGACTGGCCAAAAAGAGCCATCCTTCTTTTTGACAAAGAAAAAGGGCAAGGCCATGGGTGATTTAGAAGGGTGGATATGACCAGAAGCCAAGTACTCATCAGTAAACTTGTCAAGTTGTCATTGTTCTTCAGGGGAGAGAGGGTAGATTTTGCAGGAGGATGGCATGGCACCTGGCATGAGCTCAATTGCATGATCCCATGGCTTATGGTTAGGAAGTGAGTTGAAGGATTCCTTAGAGAAGACATCCTTGAAGTCATGCAGGTGAGGAAGCACAGAGTCAGTGAAGGATTTGGGCACACTGTTCTCATAGAAGACCTCTGCAAGGCATTGGGAGGCATTTAAGGTAGCATGTACCTCATGAGAAGGGTTAATAGCAGTGTAGAAAATTCAGTCACCTTCCTCAATCTCCTCCACTTTCTCCACATCATTGTCAGAATCAGGTGCAAGATCTGGAATGTTTTCCAAGTCCACATCGGCTATAGGAATTGGACCAGCATGACACTTCCGAGTGCACTGTAATAGGATCTTTCACCCTTGACATTCCTGTCTGCCTTCAGTGAAGCAAGTAGGGCAACAAGAGGGACAACGACTCATCATGACTTTACCTGTCACCTGGTCAACCTCAGGATTATGGTCACAATGCCATGGGTAGCCAAAATTGCCTCCTGCTTCCTCAGTTGGGTCACAGTAAAGAGAGTCTATTCACTGTGGTCCTTGTACTGGAGGACTAGGTCGACAACCTCCTGAATAGCCCCAGCTTCATTTGGGGAACCGTCCACATTGTAGACAGGTATGGGTTGAGATAGTAAATGGGTATTGAGTTGTTTTTGTTGAACCAGGTGTGAATTGATGAAAAGGCCTATGGCACCTGAGTCCAGGAGAATAGAGACACTGAGTACTTGCTCTGTATCTGTAGTCTGCAGCTCGATCTTTAATTCTAGTGATCACTGGGAGGGTGGATGCCACGATGTACTTCCATGGTAGCTTGTGCTCCCAAGATTTCAATCAGGGTTGGAGTGTAGGAGATGAAGGGGAGGTAAGTATGTCTTTAGCCACTTCAAGAAAGTCCAGAGAGGGGACAGTAAATCAACAGGCAGAACTTCAAAGTGGTTATGGACAGGCAACAAGGGTGTACTGTTCACTTGTCGCAGGCAGAAAAATTCTGTTCCTCCATCTCTTCTGCTTTAACTTCCTCATTTCCCTTCTCCCTCAATGCTTTGATGTCTGTGAGCACCAATAGAGCTTGGAGGAGTTCATCTCATCCCTCAGGCATGAGTTTGCAGATGTCTTGATGATGGGGGCAGTTTCAAGCTATATGTCCCCTTTTCCCACAGCGGTAGCAGAGATCCAGTCTGTGGGCTTGACTACAGGCTGCATCAACATACATTGGAGCTAGGGTGTTGGAGTCTGGTGCCATGGTCTGGCACATAGGGATGGGATTGGGGTGAGGGAATACTTGATTGAAAGTGTGGGAGACATGAGTGGTGGTAGGAGTACAGAATGCAGCAGTGACTTTGTAAATCAGTTCTCATCACAGAGGGAGGCAGTTCTGTACCACACATTTATATCATCATCTGCTGGGTGCCCCTCCAACATTTGTGCAATCTGGTCCTGACTTTCTCAGTTCAACCCTCGACAGAAGTTCACCACCACTGGCACATGCCCATACCTTGCCATATCCACCAGATCTCAAAATTTGTCAATGTAGTTATCCACAGATCAATGCACTTGGTAGTAGGCAGCAGATTCAAAGCATGTCATGGCTCATTGGCATTTATTGAGGGGGCAGAAGTGTCATATGAACTCGTCTCAAAAGTCCCCCCTGGATGAGAAGAGAGAAGAACCATGCTCTTTGGTCTGGCAGAGTATACAATCAATGTAGAGATAGGCGCACTCTGATTTCATGTATGTCAGAGCCCAATACATTTTAGCAGCATCATCCATGCACTGATTTGGATGCAAAATAATATATAACTTGCAGGAATTGAGGAAGGCATGTCTATGGGAATGCGTGCTATTGAATTTGGTGGGGGGCAACAGTTTAATGCACACGTCTTTGCTTGGGCATGCATTGGGTGACACATCCATGCTAGGCACACTAGAGATCAAAATAGATGGTGTGGGGTTCGACTGGAAGGTTCTAACAAAGATTTTGATGGTACAGGTAAGTGCATCAATTTGTGTGCAAATTCCAGCAATATCGCCTTCAAGCGCTGATAGGTCCATTCTGCACTCTAGTCTGGGAGATTTTCAAATGTATCAATACATTACAACTCATGCTCCTAACCCTTATGAACCTCACAAAACCAATTTCAAACTATTTCAAACTATTTCAAATGACTTCAAATGACTTTGCAACACTTTGAATGACTTTGAATAACTTTGCAGCACTTCAAACGATGTTAGCTGCCATATGGCTATTCCAACACCCTTCTGATACACACAGCACATCTGGCATGAGCTATTGCATTGCATATCAACCACTACCAGACATGAGGAGACAGAACAAAAGATCCTTAGGACACTGATAATACTCAACCTGGAAACCTAACAAAAACCTGTTAAAAGGTTTAAGAAGTATAACACAGGCTAGAAGAAGGGTGCAAGTTGGTACTAAATATCACTGCTGTTACCCAAAAGTGGTAGTTCAAGGTGTAAAATGGTGAGAGATGTTGCGAATAATTTTTAGGAGCATACAAAGATATTTGAAAGATGTTCAAAGTAGTTCAAAGTAGTTCAAAGTAGTTCAAAGTAGTTCAAAGGAGGTTCAAAAAGGTTCAAAAAGGTTCAAAGGAATTGGACTGGTGTCAAGGGATATTAGGAAACAAATATAGTGAATTGAGAGAGTTTTTGAGTGATGATAGGCAATAAGCAATAAGTTGAGAGGCTAGTATGAAAGTTCAAAGAAGTTCATGATAATTTGCAGAACTTAGAAATATGAAGTGAGACTTGGAGTCAAGAGGATGGCTCTTAAATCAGACGATAATGGAGAAAGTGACTTCTTCTCTCTTCTTCTCTCTGTTGTTCTAAGTAACTAGTACAAGTCTATATACATTTTGAAGAGATAGTACTAAAAAGGAAATATAACATGTGTAGAACATGAGGCAGTATGCACAGCAATAAATGTTACAAGTAGGATTACTAATCTGCTGACTGATGCTTGCTTAGTATGTGATTACTCACCAATTCTAGTATGACTAATATTGCTTACTTTGCTTACTGATCTCTTACCAAGCACATTACCAATACTCTTGGCATTAGTCATTAGCAAGTAGTAATCTTAGTAATACTTTGTTATATAAGTAGCTGACTGTGTAGTAGTTATCCCTCAGTCAATTACACTCTTTGACATTGGTGCTTAACTAGCAACTCCTCGGCACATTCAGCTACTTTGGAGTCTTTGTCTCTAGCTCACTACTATTGCATTACCAATCACTCTCAACAATAAAGGACTTTGAAAATCATAAAACAAATAAGAAATGATAATAATTGAAATATACAGTGTCCCAGTATAGTAAAAGTACTTATACTATTGCTTCAATATATCATTAAAACACAAAAGCGCCATTATCGCATACTAAGGTCTTTTGTTGTGTCTCCTCATTGATAGGTCCACTGCATGCCATAAGGTCTGGAGAAGGATCTAATTGTATCTACACATTATGACATGCACTCCAAATCACTACGAACACCATGAAATCGACTTTAAACACTTTTCAAACTATTTTCAAACCATTTCGCATGACTTTACATGATTTCAAATAGCTTCAAATGATTTCATGACACTTTGAATATTTTTGAATGACTTCACACTACTTAGAACAACATCAGCCACCATAGGGATATTCTAAAACCGTTTCGACACACATAAAACATATGGCATGAGCCACTGCATCGCATATTGAACACTACTGGACACAAGGAGAGACGATAAAAGACTTAGAATGTGATAAGTGCATTTTTATGTTTCAATGATATATTAAAGCAATAGAACAAGAACTCTTACTATACTGGGACAATGTATGTTTCATTTATTATCATTTCTCATTTGTTTTATGTTTTACAATACCTTTATTGCTGTGCATACTGCCTCATGTTCTACACTTGTTATTATTTCCTTTTTAATACCATCTCTTCAATTTGTATATAGACTTGTATTAGTTACTTAGAATGATAGAAAAGCAATGGGGAACACAGAAGAAGTTACCCTCTCACTTATTGTCTGATTTAAGAGCTGTTCCCTTAGGTCTTAGCTCACATCGTATCTCTAAGTTCTGCAAAATATCACGAACTTCTTCAAAACTATCATATTCGCTCCTCATTTTATTGCACATCACCTATTGCCTCTCAACAAACACTCCTTATTTGTTATATTCACTTTTTGACATACCTCAACATTAGTCTGACATCTACGAACTTCTTTGAACTCACTTTGAACCTCTTTGAACCTCTTTGAACCTCTTTGAACCCCCTTGACCCTACTTTAAACTACTTTGCACCTCTTTGAACCTATTTTGACCTATTTTGAACCTCTTCATATGCCTTTAAAGACTATTTGCCATAGCCCTTACCATTTCATGTCACTAAACACAATGTTTTGGGTATCAGCAGTGATATTTAGTACCAACTCGCACCCTTCCTCTAGCCTGTGTTATACTTTCTAAGCCTTTTAACAGGTTTTTGTTAGGTTTCCAGGTCGAGTATCATCATCATGTCTGGTAGTGCTCAAGATGCGACACAGTAGCTTGTATTGGATGTACTGTGTGTATTGAAAGGGGTTTGGAATAGCCATATGGTGGCTGACATCATTCAAAGTGGTGTGAAGTTATTCAAAGGCATTCAAAGTGTCGCAAAGTCATTCAAAGTCATTTGAAATCATTTGAAATTGGTTTGAAATTGAATTTGTGGGATCTGCAGGGGTTGGGATCATGAATTGTAAAGTCTCGATATGTTTGGAGATCTTTCCAGACTTTAGAGCACACAATGGACCTATCAACATGATAGTGGCATTTTTGTGTTTCAATGTATATTGAAACATTAGGACAAGTACTTTTGCTATACTGTGACTCTATATGTTGCATTTATCATCATTTCTTATTTGTTTTATGATTTGCAAAGTCCTTTATTGTTGTGTATATTGCCTCATGTTCTCCACATGTTATATTTCCTTTTTAAGTACCATCTCTTCAAAATGTATATAGACTTGTACTAGTTACTTGGAACAACAGAGGAAAAGTTGTTGTCTCCCATTTATTGTCTGATTTAAGAGCCATTCTCTTGAGTCCAAGCCTCGCATCATAACTCTAAGTTCTGCAAATCATCTCAAACTTCTTTAAATTCTCATACCAGCCTCTTGACCAATTGTCTATCACCTACAGTCTCTCAAAAATCCTTCCAATTTGCTGTATTCCTTTCTTGATATCCTTCGAAACCATTCCTATTCTTCCCAAACTCCATGAACATCTTCAAATGTCCTCAAACTTCTTTGAACCTCTTCAAGAACCTTTATACACTCTTGAAACTATTCGCAACACTTCTCACTATTTCATACCTCTCACTACAATCCTTGGATAACAGCAGTGATATTTAGTACCACCTTGCACCATTCCTCTAGCCTGTGTTACACTTCTTAGATCTTTTAGCAGGTTTTTGTTTGGTTTCCAGGTCGAGTATTATCAGCAGTTCAATGCACTCCTGGGCATCCATGGTGCTAGGTGGCAGGTCAGGTGAAAAACAGTGCACACTAAGGTGGAAGCATCTGGGACGGTTTGTAGGGAGTCTGAGGAGCTCTGGGAGTCATCTTCTACTCCATACCTGCCCATCTTGGCAGTGTGTCTGAGATTTTGAGCCTTGAGAGAGAGTTTTCTACTGTAAGAGCAACCTCAAAGCCTCACTTAATAATGAGCTAACAGAGGAGAATCCAAAGTTAATATTATACTACATAATACAGATACTTCAGGCACACCTAACAGAGGGGAATCTGAAGAGAAAACTCTATGAACCCATCTGTTGATGCCCAGTATATGTGATAGGCCTAAAAACCAGATAGTAGGCTAAAAATAGCAAAAGGCAGAAATAGGTGGCTCAAGCTGTGGAAAGACATCACCTTGAGGGGTAAACATCCAGAAGGGGTTCTGACAATAGAACTGTCAACATGTACCAACATGGGAAAAACTGAAAAATAATCCTAAATGAGGAATAAAATCATAGGAAATCATAGAAAATGCTGAATAGGGTGAAATAAAATATGAAAAAATATGGGATGAACACAGAAAATTGCTCAGATGCCTGAGATGCCTCCCCTTCCCCTTACAATTTTCTTTTGTAGTAGACCAGTCACAGTGTGGTTCTCTCACAAGGTGATGAAAAAACCTGACCTGATCTGACCTCAAAGCACTAGCCAAAGGTGCAATACTGAATAAGAGTATGGCTGCTAGTGCTGCATCTGGGTTCTGTTTCCACCATTTATTGATGGTCATTACATCTTAGAGTATCTACTTAAGGCACATGGGCTGATACTACTTTGCATGTGAGGTCAAGATGCTGGAGTGTCCTGCAGAGTGTGGGCATTGAGATATGGACTCCTCGATGTTGATAGAGCTCATCTTGGATCTCATCGAGGTATATCATGTGCCTTTAGTTGATCAAGGAGGAGACAAACTTGAGATCTGTTGAAGCAAGTGATCGACATCGACCAGTTTTACAATGTATGTGAAAATTGTGTGCAACACCATATACCCTGAAGAATGAGAGAGATGAATAGATGAGTGACTTCTGGATTCTGAGGATCCTGCAGATCTCTTTTGCTGTGAAATCTTCCTCATAAAACAAGATGGGAATGCATGCTTTCAGGTCTCATGAAATGTGGCAACAGGCATGAGGTGAAGCCCTAACACAAACACACAGCCATAAGTTTTTTTTTCCAACTTTTCCATATACATATGAAAAGCGCTGTAATAGCATGACTATGTTGCTTGGAACACCTCTTTTTCTGATAACATAAGAATGTACTGAGCAGTCTTCTTATCCCAATGTCCCATTTTCTTTGCACCCATGATCTTCTGTGTTACAAAAGCTGCCCCCATAGTGTCTGGGACAACAAAAAGAATAATCATCTTTCTAGCGTTTGTTGGTCGAAGATTTTTCAGCTCAGAGATTTTCAGTTTGAGTGACTTTTGAACCTTTTCCAGACCTGTTATGCTTATGTCATGTGTGGCAGCAGTAGTCACCTGCAAAGCAATAAGAGATGAGAAGCCAGAATGGGAGATGTCAGGTTGGTACAGGAAAGAATCAAAGGATGGGAAGACACAAGACAGTGGCTTGAGGTAGCACGATTTATTACTGCCAACAGATGATGCCAACTGGCCTGAGAAATGTTGATCAGCTCCAAAAGTGAGGTGTTCTGTGTTGGAAGAGAACTCGATATCAAGGGTATTGGAGCAGTCATCGAGGGACTGAATAGTAAAGGTCCGGTAATTTGTGATGGTACAGAAGAATCGGTGAAGTTTATTTTCAAACATTATTCTGCTGAGTGCAGAACAACGGAGGGACCTTTGAATGGCACAATAGAACTTGTATGCACCATCCGCACGTCGTCGGTCCAGTTCAGCCATCATCTTCGAGAAAGCCCAGGCTGAAACCGGCTCTATGAGGCAGCTGTACCAAAACCGATCAGGGGAAGGGCGTATTTGGAACGCACAATGCATCGTGCCACCACAGGTCACCCCATTGATGATGTCAGACAACTCCTTGATCCCTATAATCGCTTGATTGATCGAGGCTTTGGCATGGTTAAGCATAACAGGAGATACTGCTGCTTCGAAACATTGACGAGGTGTATACCCACAAATATGAGAAGTTTGGTGAAATCGCTCGAGAGTGATGTCGATGCTTGCCAGGAACAATCTATAAACTGTGTAAGCAGGAGAGTTACTCAAGCGGAATACACGAACGATGCAACAAGAATTTCTTCTCGGGACCACAGCTCCATGAGATACACTGCCCCCGTTTGCCCAACGAATTGAGTAAGCCACTTTCGGTCCTTTTCACTCCCCGGCGACGAAGTTAGCAATATTCGAAGGTTGCAAGAATCGAAGAGATATGGATTAGGTTGACAAACACCGTCAGCATCGACAAGTGTAAGAACATCGTCCCCTGGTACCACTGGACTGCACCTTTGCTGGTGGCGCACGGCATTGTTAATGATGAAGACATCTCCCTTTATATCTTGAAACACGACTGGCTGGGCACGAATGAAGCAAAGGATAAGGATGGAATACAACAGGCTTGTTTTTCCTAGTTCGTTGGTTGGAAGTGTGGGTTAATGGCGGTAATGGTGCTCACCGATACCCGGCTGACCTGTAAAGACGGCGCCTCCTCGGATGCCCTTTTCCCTGTCGTTAAAGATGTCTATCATACTACCCCATTCGTTTCGTAAGAGCGTTAAAAGTGGCACACGAATCCTATTCTTCAACCCGAGGACAGTCAGGTCCATATATCGAATGGTACAAGGAAAGATCCCATTTGAAAGGTAAACCGCGTCAGTGTTGACATGCGAGCAGCCGCTTGAACCGGGGTCGGGATCAATGTCCATGGCGTCGTCAGCTACAGCATCGGCATCGTCGGCGTCGTCGGCGTCATCAGTATCATCGGCGCCATCCTCCACGACATAAGGAGATGGGGGATGGGAGGCATCGAAAACTAGTCGGGGGACTAGGCCCATACCAAGGTTTGTGCCCGAAACAGCTGTGCTCCTGGAACGTAAGAATGCAGATTTCGTAGCAAGAACATTTTTCGGCAAATAAGATTCAGAGTTGCGTTCGGGATTCAGTTCCTGAAGCTGACGTTGAAGTTCGATGAAGTCGGCTTTGGTCAGGTTTGCAGTACGGAAAATATCGCCAAATAAGTCATGCTTTCCCCATAGCTTACTATGAATTTCAACCAGCCAGGCTGGCGTCGAGGTCGGCGGCGAGTTCAGCGAGAGATTTGAATTCTGGAATGAGGATGGTGTGATGGTTGCTAATAGGGTCATAAACGAGTCAGAATGGTAAGAGTCGACATCATGGGCCATTAGCACTCACTACCAGCCGGACGCGGTAAGATAACACTGAGAGTCTTTTTAGGAGGTTGTTCCTTCCAGTAAGAAGAAATGCGCCTCCACCCCTTCAACAGCTGATCATCCTCAAGCTTGATACTCTGAGCATAATCTTCGCGGAGACTTTCCAGAGGGAGTTGGAACTATCGGGAGTTAATATCTGCGTGCGCCAACGCTTATAGATACCATTCACTCACCTTGAAAAGTTTCAGGGAGCCAGCAGCAATGCGTTCAAATGATGGCTTCTTCGCTCGAATAGCTTTCTTCAGATCATGGATGGAGGCACTGTGTTTGATTGTAACTGAAAAGCCTCGCTGGAGTTCATCGCCCTGGACCCAGCACCACAGCTTGATTTCGTCGGACATGTTCCCTTGTTGTGTTGAATTAATGACGACGAAGAGGAGGCCACAGAGGTGGCTGTGCTCAAACACTTCGACGTCACGTGATGAAAACGTTTCCAGACCGAAAAGACTGTAAAATAAAGTAACGCAGTACTACTACGAAAATAAAGCAATAGGACTTACACCTCAGTGGTGGTCAAACACTGAGGTTTCGAGATATAACTATGAATGTTACATAGTAACGAGAATAGGGGTAAGTAATAAGTAAATGATAGGGGAAGATATAAAGTATGTACCAGGTATAATTAGCAATCACGGAGGACGACATTGGCAGCGTCTCTAGAGGACCTCTGTCCAGGTTTCAACATGTTTGAGGGAGCAAATTTCATATTCATGTGCGGACTTGGCATGTTTCAGGCAACTTTCGCGGCCTAACACGCAGTATGGCTATGTCACACCTGTGACCCGTTATTTGAGAGGCATTTTTGGCGATTTTTCCGGGCAAACCTTTGCAGGAGCTTCCGGGTCCTACGAGTTATCGTTCCTAGAGGCAGAACTCATCCATCGGAAGTGAAGGCGAAACTTGGGCAAAAACTTGGGCAAAACCAGGCCTGGAACATTTTATCAGCATCGGTCTTGTGCATCCTCCTGGTGCGTTAATTCTGAACAGATACCGAAGTCTATTAGTGGGCCGTGATGCAAGCTCCTTGTTTGCTCCTTGTAAGTCTGCCGATGTACATGATGGATCGTGACACAATTCAAACTCTGGTCATCGAAACTACCATGTCAGTCCTCTTCGAAACGTCGTTCGGCGACCTCGTCACCGTTTCCTGACCCACTGGGGCTTGTAAAGCCACCTTCGTCGCCACATTGACGACGGGCGGTGAATCTGACAATGTTTGGCCAGCTCGTAATCAGTGGCGCGGATCAATAGCTCATGGTCGAACGACGTCGTCCGAGCGCCGAGAGTGAAAGCACGCGGTGGAGGTGGATTTGCAGGAAGAGATGATTTGGAAAAGACGCGTCGGTACAGGGATCAAGCCGAACAAGGCGACAACAAGTCAAGACCGGAGGAGCAGAGACCGGCAGCGCTCCAGATCTCCAGTGCCACATGACCGCAGATGGTGAGTCCCTTGCTTTAAAGTGCAAGCTGTGTTGTTCTGGGGATCTGTCTTAGTTTTATAATGGGATTGCATACCTTCCATGCTGCAGACACCGATGCTCTCCTCCTTTCTTCAGATGACACTCAGTTTTCTGTCCATCGTTGCATTCTAGTGGCGGCATCTCCTTTCTTTCATGACATGTTCTCTTTACCTCAACCACATTCGCCTAAACTACCCACCACCCCACCCCTGTATCAGAACCCTCTTCAGTACTCGATCCTCTCCTTCGTTTCATTTACCCTGTCCAAGATCCATCTATACTTTCTTTGGACCAACTCCTTCCCATTCTCGCCGCTGCAACCAAATACGAGTTCTCATTAGTCTACGTTCTATCCTCGTCTCTGCACTTTTCACATAATCAGACCCCTTACGCGTCTACGCCATCGCATCACGCTTCGACCTTGAACAAGAAGCTCAGATCGCCTCAAAGTACACTCTGTCCTTAAACATCCTGGACGCTCCTCTCTCAGACGATCTTAAATTCATCTCTGCGTATGCCTACCACCGTCTCCTAGACTTACACCGCCGCCGCGTACACGCTGCACTTCAAATTCTCAAACTCCCACATGACATAAAGTGCGTGCAGTGTAATGGTTCGTCTTTCTCACTTCACGTCACACCAAAGTGGTGGGCGGAGTTTGAGAAGAGTGCGAAGGTTGAATTGAGTGTGCGCCCTACCACCGATGTCGTTTTTGGCATGGAGTTTTTGGCTGCGATGACGTCTGGGTGCCAGCGCTGCGCTGGGAGTATCCTTGACTCGTGGAGGTCGCTTCAGCTGCTTAAGCAGGCTATTGATGACTTGCCCGCAACAATATAACTTTGGACTGTCATACCCATATGGACTACTAGCCATCTGTAGCCACTACAACTACACTATTAGCGTCACTAGCTGCCCATACTTTATTCCTAATTCCACCTATTTCACGTAATCAAGCGAGGTTCAAGATCCTTCCGATAAGACACTTGCTCTCCCCCTCTCTCACAACAACCATGGCAGTCCCACAGCTAGCAGCATTCAAGGTCCCAGAAATTGACAATGAACCCATGGTACCACTCCTTTCCGTCATACTTTCATCATCTTACTTCCTTCAATCGAACAGCGATCCTATGCACCAGGTTCGGAGGAGCGTGCCGCTCTACAGGCAGCTATATCCAAAATGGAGCAGGAAATGCCATTCGAAGTACCCTGCATCATCAACGGCGAACCTGTACGTTCCCATCTCACCAACACCTCTCACACCTCTAAACCCACGTTTAGGTAAAAACCCACAACTTCGCACCGCAGCCCCTCCCACACAACCATGCTCACAACCTCTGCACCTACCACCAAGCCGATGAAGCAACCCTCTCGCGTGCCATCGACGGTGCACTCAGTGCAAAGGCGGGGTGGGAGAGTATGCCCTGGAGTGATCGTGCAGCCATCTTTTTGAAAGCAGCTGATTTGGTCAGTGGGAAATATAGGTATAGGTTGATGGCGGCGACTATGCTGGGTCAGGGCAAGAATGTGTGGCAAGCGGAGATTGACGCTGCTGCTGAAGTGAGTTTTTGCGTATTTACGTTTTGCGTGGTACTTAAAGCTGATGGTGTATATTAGTTGACGGATTTCTTTAGGTTTGGTGTCAAGTTTGTGGAAGAGCTGTATGCGCACCAGCCGTCGAAGAATGCACCTGGGATTTGGAAGTGCGTTTTTTCGTCGTGGTTCAATCTGTAATTTTCATACTTTCCTTTCCACAGCCGCGTCGAGTATCGCGCACTAGAAGGGTTCGTACTCGCTGTATCCCCTTTCAACTTTACCGCCATCGGCGGCAATTTACCCGGAAGTACGTCATGCTCTACCCCCTAACTAACATCATTCATCATCCCCACTAGCACCTGCTCTGGTCGGCAACACCGTCATCTGGAAACCCTCTCCAGCCGCAGTATATTCCAACTACCTAGTCCACCAAATCCTAACCGAAGCCGGTCTCCCACCAGGCGTCATACAATTTACTCCCGGTCCCGCAGAAGCCATCGTCGATCAAGCGATTTCCCATCGGGATTTCGCGGCATTGCATTTTACAGGGAGTACAGCCGTGTTTAGGAAGCTGTGGAGGGATATTGCGGGGCATTTGGAGGGGTATAGAGTGTATCCGAGGATTGTGGGTGAGACGGGGGGAAAGAATTTTCATTTAGTGCATCAGAGCGCGGAAGTGAGGAATGCGGTGGTGCAGAGTGTGAGAGCGGGTTTTGAGTATCAGGGTACGTGGGGTTTGGGGTTGGGGTGGTTTTTTGATGGTTTGACTTTTGTTTTTTGTTTTTTTTCCGTCTAGGACAGAAGTGTTCGGCGCTTTCACGGCTTTATGTTTCTTCCTCGGTGTGGAATGCAGGGTTTAAGGAACATTTGTTGGAAGAAGTGGCGAAGATCAAAGTCGGTCCGTGTACTGAGTGGAGTAACTTTATGGGCCCGGTGATGTGAGCCTTCATCCGAGTGTTCCATTTCTTAGTACTAATCGTCGTTGTCGTCCTTCTTTAGTGGCCGACCCGCATTCGACAGGATCACAGGCTATATTCAAAAAGCAAAAGACGCCGGTGCAGAGATCCTCATCGGCGGCTCAGGTACGCCTTACGATCTCTCCATAAAACCCTCCCCCTCCCTCACACCCTCCATCAGCCGACGACTCCAAAGGGTACTTTATACAACCCACCGTCATCCTAAGCAAAGATCCCAAAATGGTCACATTTGTAGACGAAATCTTTGGGCCTGTCGTTACTGTACGTTTCGCGAACATTTTTGTCTTGGTTCACCTGTTTCATCCCTGTGTGCTAGGTATTCTTGTTTGACGATGAGGATTACGAAAAGACGCTTGATCTGATTGATAATACCACTGAATACGCTCTCACAGGCGCAATGTAAGTTTTCATCCCTCCTCACTTCACAAATATATATATATATATACCCCAGTTTTGCCACCTCCCGCCAAGCCCTCCTCATAGCGACCAACCGCCTTCGCAACGTCGCAGGTAACATTTACTACAACGACAAGTGCACGGGCGCAGTGGTGGGCCAACAGCCTTTCGGAGGGGCGCGCGGGAGCGGAACGAATGATAAAGCGGGGAGTGTGGGGATTTTTTATAGGTTTGTTAGTGCGAGGAGTATCAAGGAGAATTTTGTGGGGTTGGAGGAGGTTGGGTATCCTTCGAATTTAGTTTGATTAGGCCAGGCCGGGAGGGCGGAGGGTGATGTGATGTGGGTGGGTGAGGTGTGTGTGTATCTTGGTCGATGGGTGCGCTTGGTTGTTTTTTTTTTTTTTTTGATCTTGGGACGGGAGATGAGGGTGGATTTTGGTCGATGGAAAGATGCATGCGCGGTTATGTAGCTTTGGTAGCTTTGTATACTAGTTCGAGGTTGTTAGGACGCGTCGTGACATAAATAGTACTCCCTGTAGCCACACCATGCCAGGTGATGTCGACTGCTACAACCCCGAACAAAAGAAAGCTTGACGCCAGATACTGTAGATCTGGCGAGCGACCGAATGCAACATCATCTAAATAGATAATACTCTATTGCACATATAGATAAATGACCAGTTTCAAGTCCACTATGTATTGAATTATAAGTTACCTTTTTTCGAATTTATTCAAGAGCACCATAGTCCAATCTACCTGTAAATGAGCTTGTTTTGGCGACACAGCTCGGGCAAGACATACTTCTCTAGATTTCTCCGTTACTTACGCGCAAACCGACTGGCCTGATGAATCTTCTTTTCCATACCGCCATAAACACCCAAGCGCTGGCACAGATCAACCGCAAGTTAGCGCCTCTCGTAGTGGCATCAAAACAAACACTTACGCGGGACATCCCAAGACAATCGCTATCACAGCTAATAAAGTATTTTCTTTACCGTATCCAAGTGCATTGTACATACATAGCTAACATAGCAGGTGCGAAGAGAGGAAAGCCAAAGCCTGCGACTATTAAGGGAGGGTACACGTTAATTACATCTAGAAGGTCTCAAGACAAGATGCGGCAGGGGGAGAAGACACACCGGAAGCAGCATGCAGCTGCAGAGTGAAGGCATCTACCACATAAGTAGGTTTGTACACTTGGAAGATGAAAATCATTCCACCACCTAATACTATCAATGCTAGTTCTCTGTTTATGACATCGCAAACATTAAGGACCTTTTCGGTAACCGAAAGCGCGTGCACGCAGCTGAATCTGCTTGGTTCGCGAGGCGTTGAGGCGCAGGTATGGGGCATCGTCATCATTGACATCAGAGGATGAGGACAGATGTCACCTGCTGAGAGGCGAGAGAGGTGGTGGTGAAATGCACGGCTTGAATGGCGGGGGGCTTGCAAGCGGGATATGTGGTGTTAGTATCATGGTGTGTGTGTGTGCGTCCGAAACCTCGCGTAAAGTGGTATCAGGAATTGACCCTGTTGATGGCAATGAAAGTCCTGTCCGGAACGAGCAACTAACGAGCAACCAGCACCCAATCCCGCATGAGCGGTGGGCGGTGACAGTATTGTACCTAAGGCTTAAAAGTTAATAAGGGTTAAGGCTTAAAATCATTCTAAGACTAAGGCTTAGTATCAATATAGGATAATAATAAGGGTTAATTAAGTCTTAGAAACAATGAGTCGTGCTCTGCTTACTGTAATAACATAGTTGAGATTACTTCGGTGAAAATTCAAATTGTCCTACCTTTTACTGGGCCTTGTGCCAAGATGGCTGGTGGTGTGCTACATTTTTGTTCTACAGATCTTTCTGTGCAAGGGAGATCTAACAGGGGAATAGGCATGATGGTTTTTCACAGCAAATGAAAGCAAGGATAGCCAGAGCACACATGTTTTTTTCTCTTCCTGTACATGCTCATGTCACCACCACAGGTCATGTGTGTAGTACAGAAGCCAGTTGTTCCTTTACATAACCATGCTAGTAAATCTATTCTACCCTGTCCTAAAAACAATAATGCATAATAGAGTTTCTATTGTGCTACTATACCCAGCAGAAATGCCTCCTCCAACAGCCCTAAGTATCTGGGATTGGTGAGACTCAGTAAGTCCCATGTGTTGAATTAAATCTGCACACGCGGCACCTATTCTGTGCCTCGGTGTAAGAACCCTTAAAACACACACATATACATAAATACATGTATACAAATATGTCATAATGACATGTGGACAGGAACCATGCGGTTCCTGCAGGGTTCCATGTGGTACACTGCCCTTTTCTCCACCCCACTGAGCCTCATGTGACCATGTAGGCTCTCTAGGTATATAAGTACCCTGTACCTCTACCTAGCAGAATAGAGAGTTCTACACCCTCTACCTAGTTACTTAGCACACCAACCAACTCAACAGGTAAGTAGTAAGATCTGTGAGCACTCTACACTGTGCATAGCGCGCTGCTCAACAGGTTGTGGGCTCTGCAAGCGACGTTGCACAGCTATGAGCTCCTCGGAGCTCTAGTTGGAAGGAGTTGTACTGTAGCCCCTCGGGGCTCCAACTCACACAAAGAACCTTCTCCCCCAGCCCCTCTGTGTACGAAGACTACCAGGCGGCCCAGGACCTGCTCACAGACATTGAAGTGCCTAAAATGGTCAAGAATCTTTGAATCATTGAAGAAGACCAGATGAGTAAGCAGGAAGGTAAATGCCGCTGGGTGGAAACCCCTGAGCCATCGGCTTGAATTGAGGAGGTTCCTGAAATAGAACCTGAGCCTGAGAATGATGATGATGAAGTCTCCCTCGGCTCCGAAACGATGGTCCCGGATCACTCGATCTGGGAAAGCGTGGATAACATGCTCGCAGACAAGCCAATAGCCCCCTTCATGGGGGCTTATGATGAAATGTCAGTCCTTTTCCCTGACCATTGCATCATTGCTAACAATAGCTTGACAGGGATGAACTATTTGGGCCATTCCCATAATATAGAGCATCCTAATAAATTATATTGTCGCTTGTGATGCAAAGAACCTAATCAGGCTGTGTGTGATGTGTGCTGGAAAGGAATGCAAACATGGTGCCCCTTGGATCTTGGATTCAGGTGCATCATTGCACTTCGCTGGTGAGATGAAAGACTTCGCCTCCTATGAGGATTTGCCTATGTCTGAGAAATGGCAGGTCAAGACCGCTACCAGCGTGACTTCGATCAAAGGGAAAGGCGCTGTCCTGATTTGTCATCAGGTAAAAGTTAACGGGAAGACAGATTCACACATCATGCACTTATCCCCCATTTTTTATCTCCCAGACTTGACAAGTCGGCTTATGTCAATGGGAGTGTTCCTTGTTGCTGAGGAATATACTGTAAAAGGAAACAGTAAAATAATTTCCTTTGCTGACAAAAAGGGAAAACCCCAGCTCGATGCAACACCAATAATACACAGCGAAACCATCTATGTGTGTAATTCGCACATTCAGAGCACTAAGAGATTAGAAGTCACAACTATCTATGTTGCTGACTATGACATTTGGCACAAGCGGCTTGGCCACCCGAGTGAAGCTGCCATGCGACAGATGCCAAAACACACCCATAAGTTTCCCAAGGATCTAAAAATTCCAAGGGACAGGCACATTTGTCCAGGGTGCGCCAAGGGAAAAATGACGTCAAAGTCATTCCCTGGATCTGAGTCTTGGGCTGAAGGGGCCTTCGAGCTGATCCATTTTGATCTGAAGGAATTACCAATACTCAGTTATCACAAGTACAAATATTTTATCATATTTGTTGATGATCGAACTTCACACATGTGGAGTCAGTGCCTGAGAAAAAAGTCCGATGCTGCTGAGTCAATCAGACAGTTCGAGGCGATGGCCAAAACGCAATATGATGCAAAAATCAAGCATTGGCATTTCGATTTTGGGGGGGAATTCCATGATCGGGAACTCATAACCCAGCTCAAAGAGGCTGGGATTAAAATTGAGATGTCGGCGCCCCATGTCCACCAACAAAATGGTTGCGCTGAATGCATGATCAGGACGTTAATGAAGAAAGCACAAACATTGCACTTTACTGCCTGCCTACCACAATCATGGTGGGAATTTTGTGTAGAGCATGCTATGTATCTCTACAACTGAACACCAATAAACTGCCTGAAATGGTGAACTCTGATCGAAGATCTCGATGGCAAAAAGCCCGATCTGAGTGACGAGAAGGTATTTGGATGCAGTGCCTACATTTACCTGCCGAAAGAGAAGCATCCTAATAAGTTAGCTCCAAGATCAGAGCTCATGACGTACATTGGCCTGGCAGATGGCATCAAGGGTTGGTGCTTTATGCACCCATCAGGGTCAATATTTGTTGGTGCTATGGCACTCTTCGATGAGACTCTGTTTCCTCATTGTCCTGGGGCTAAGACCCCAATACCTCCACTAAGGCAATCAAACAGGCAGCGATGAGTCCCAACTCATCCGGGCAACGTCTATGGTGAAAATTGCAACCCCATTCAAATCAAATGAGATGTTGCGTGGGAGCGCCAATGGTGGGAACCAGCAGGACAAGGCAGGAGTCATGCTCCAGCCCTCCCCCCAGCCAAAGAAGAGGTGCCAGCTGGGCCCTCTCAACCACCAGCAGCAAGTAGAACTCCTCCCGCACAGACCCCAGATAATTTGGGATTAGAGTATGCAACACCCCCTCAACCTCAGGAGTCTGAGGTGCCATGGATTTGGCACCAGAATCCCAATGAGGAGCGAGGACAGTGGTTACCCAATCTGGGTACCCTGTCATATTGGGGCCCTAGAAGGGATAATTATGTTGCCGAAGGTGGAATGGATCTGATGCGCCTTCTGCTTAGCAAAGCAGTTGCACCATCTACAGCATCAGATCCTGTCCCGATCCAGTATCGCAACATTGCGCGCTTGCCCAAGCCTGTGCAATCAGAGTGGAGAAGTGCATGCCTGGAGGAACTAGAGGCCCTCCGTAAATGGCATGTCTATGACATTGTAGATCTTCCTGCTGGCCGAAAGGCCATCAAAAATAGATGGGTTTTCTCCATAAAATCCGATGGATGAAAATGGGCCAGACTCATGGCCAAAGGCTTCTCACAAGTTGAAGGTGTTGACTACGATGAGATATTCTTTCCAGTGGTCTGCTATGAGACAGTGCACCTCATGTTTGCCCTGAGTGCCCTAGAAGGCATGTACATGATGGGACTCAATGTAAAAACTGCATTCCTGTACAGCAAACTAGATGAGGAAATTTACATGCATCAACCTGAAGGATTTGTCATCCCAGGTAAAGAGCGCAAAGTCATGCACTTATGCCAAGCGTTGTATGGCCTTAAACAGGCTGCCCTAGCATGGTGGAGAGAGCTAGAGGCGTTCATGCGATCCATTGGATTCAAATGCACCAGCTCAAATGCTGGCGTTTTCATCTACAAAAATGGTAAAGACATTGTCATCGCAATCATCTATGTCGATGATGGTGTGTTCTTGCAGAAGAACAAACACCTTGTAGAGGAAAAGAAAAATGCTTGTCTCAAGCATTGGGAGTGTCCAGACACCGGTCATGTCACTGAATTCCTTGGTATGTGCGTAACACAAGGTGCATCAAGAATCACTCTAAACCAAACAACCTACCTAGCCACTGTGCTAGCTCGGTTTGGAATGATGAATGCCAAAGCATCCCCCACTCCACTTCCCATGGGATACGTCCCTACGGAAAACCCTGATGAGCCTAACCCGGCTCTCAGAACTGAGTTTCAATCGGTGATCAAGTCTTTATTGTACCTGATGCTCAGAACTCGCCCCGATATCGCCTTCGCAGTGATAAATATGTCGCAATTCTTGGCTAATCTGAGTAAGGAACATCTTGATAAGGCATGTTACATAATGCACTACCTAGTCGGTACTCAATCATATGAGCTTATCTATGATGGCCATGGCAAACAGGGCCTCCAAGCCTTTACCAATTTGGACTGGGCATCCGACGTCGTGAAACGCAATTCCACAACGGGTTACTTTGCCACCTTAGCAGGAGGCATCGTGTGCTGGCAGTCCCATATGCAAAAAACTGTAGCACTTAGTTCCACAGAAGCTGAATACATGGCTCTCTCTGACACTTGTCGGCAGATAGTGTGGATGATGTCCTTATTTTCTGAATTGAAATATCCCTTGAGTAAGGTGCCTATCTGCACCGATAATCAGGGGAATCTTCATCAGATCTAACCCCATTCAGGAAAGAAGGACTAAACATATCGACATTCACTATCATTATACGTGTGAATGTATCGAAGATCGCAAGGTCACAGTCATCTTCATCCCAGGAACTGAAAACCCAGCAGATATGTTTACTAAAAATCTTGGGAGGCAGCTCTTTGAGAAATTTAGAAGTTCCCTCAGAATTAAATTCGAGGTTCAAACTTAGTACCTATACATGGCACCTTGGATCGTAAAGCCCCTCCAGGTTGATGCCAGTACAGTTTGTGGGGGGGTGTTGAATTAAATCTGCACACATGGCACCTATTCTGTGCCTCGGTGTAAGAACCCTTAAAACACACATATACATAAATACATGTATACAAATATGTCATAATGACATGTGGACAGGAACCATGTGGTTCCTGCAGGGTTCCATGTGGTACACCGCCCTTTTCTCCACCCCACTGAGCCTCATGTGATCATGTAGGCTCTCTAGGTATATAAGTACCCTGTACCTCTACCTAGCAGAATAGAGAGTTCTACACCCTCTACCTAGTTACTTAGCACACTAACCAACTCAACAGGTAAGTAGTAAGATCTGTGAGCACTCTACACTGCACATAGTGCGCTGCTCAACACCATGTTTACATACACTGCCATGGGTGCCTTCAGAACACAGAGAAGGTATGATTTCTGCCAGAAAATAAGGAAGCATATAGGCAGAGAATCCCAAATAGCTGTGAGTTATAGGGATTGGGCAATGATTTCAATGGGTAATTAGGATGACCTATTATTGGTTGGAGGCTTAATAACCCCTTAGAAACAAGTCTTAATTAAGGGTTGTATTTAAGAGATAAGGGTTAAGAAAAATTGTGGGGGTTAATAACCCCTTAAAATCCAACACTGGGTGGTGATGGTGGTGGTTGTTGTTGTTGTTGTTATCCAGTTTTGAATTGTCATGTACTTGTTTCAGTGCAAAGTCCATCTCCATCCTTGCGAGCAAATGCTTGATCCCCGAGCTTTGAAAAAACTCTGCCTGTGGAATAATAAGATGTACAAAATTTTTTGAAACCCTATGGCAATGCACTATATATCCAATTCCAACAAGTGCCACCCTATTTTTGGAATTCTGACCCATCACTTGGTGAGCACCGCCCTGGCAAAGTTGGTGTGGGGTGCACACATAGGTGAGCTACAATGTGTCAAGTTGGTACTCAGTGCAGAGTCTCAACAGAAGACATGAATACAAACCCTACAGCTGCAGGCATGCTTGGGGTGCAGAGGTTCATTTAGGGGGCCTTGGATCATCCTTCAAGGTGAGACAACTGCTAAGTATGCTGGTTTGTTGAGTATGATGTGCACAGGATGTAAGCAATGTAGAAATGAAGGTATGCACAGTGGTGCAGAAGTGTGCAACATAAAAGAGTGAAAAAGTGCAGTGCAGAAAAATGTGCAATGAGAGCAGAAAAATGCGCAATGGCAATAGGTGGTAAAAGTGGAAGGCACAGTGATACAGGGACAATGCTAGAGTATGTGGAAAGGGCAATGCATGAACAAAATGTGCAATTGATGTGCAAATACAACTATACAATAAAAAGCACACACAGTGCACAAAACATGACTATATGATGAAGGTTGCAAATGATGTGCAAATGTGGCTATATGAAGGGTGCACTGCAAAGGTGCACAAACTAAGATGATAATGCAAAAATGGTGTGCAGCACTGACTGAGACTGCTGGACTGGTGGGTGAAGGATCCTCTGGTTTCTCTATGTACCTGGGTACTATGTACAAATGACTTATGTGATGAAAACAGTAAAATAAAGTATAAAAATAGAAAGTGCCATGTGATACCCACAAGTCCATCTATTAGCCCATATGAATCTGACTGCATGATGCTGCTACATTAGCAAGATTTGTGCACACTATAGCCCAACACCTAACTGTCCCAGTGCAAAATTCTATTTTTGATGTGCTCTAGGTCTCATGCACTCCCCCTAATTGGTCCACTTTGGTGTTATGTGTCACATGCTGCACATTAGTAATAGTGATGTGATTGACCTGTGCCAGTTACCAGAGAAGGCAATGCTGATTGGAAATGTGGAAGAACTACAAGAAGATGCTGTGCAACACCAAATAGGGCCAAAGTGCTTGAGTTACATGAAAGCGCTGGAGTGTGCACAGTGTGGCACCAAATAGATGCAAAGTGCCCAGATTACATGAAAATGTGCTGCTGTCTCATGATGCAATCATGGTGTGCCTCGACTAAGTTGCCTAGTAGTGATGAACATGTTTGATCAGAAAAATGGGGTCACAGCAGTGGGAGTAGCAGTGAGAAGATCAGCATGTGCTTGGACTGGGTGTGGGCACAAGGCTCAGCAACAGGAATGGCTCAGGTATTGGCACCCACACCCACAGCACTGGCACTGGCACCAGCACTGGCACTGGCACTGGCACTGGCACTGGCACTGGCACTGGCACTGGCACCAGCACTGGCACTGGCACTGGCACCAGCACTGGCACTGGCACTGGCACTGGCACTGGCACTGGCACCAGCACTGGCACTGGCACTGGCACCAGCACTGGCACTGGCACTGGCACCAGCACTGGCACTGGCACCAGCACTGGCACTGGCACCAGCACTGGCACTGGCACCAGCACTGGCACTGGCACCAGCACTGGCACTGGCACCAGCACTGGCACTGGCACCAGCACTGGCACTGGCACCAGCACTGGCACTGGCACTGGCACTGTCACCAGCACCATCACCAGCAGCATGTCTAGTGCAGGAATTATGAAAGATGCAGAAACTCTGGATTAGAGTTGAATCCCCAGTACCAGCCACAGCATCTGCAGTGGCAATGGCACCAAATACAGCACCAGTACCATCACCATCAATAGCACCAGCACCACTATCACCAGCACCACTAGCACCAGCACCAGCCCCAGCACTGAGTTGGGCCCAGCCACTACAATGGAAACCACGAATTGAAGACATCAGACCAGTTCTGCAACTAGTAGCAGTAGAAAAGGCACCAGGGCAAGCAATTGCCATTGAACCAGCAGAAGCATCTGAATTAAGACCAAGGCTCCAAGAAAAAGCTCTCCACTGAGACATATGGTCATTGGGATCAAGCGAGGAGGAATTGACAGAGGAGACACAGAGCAATGCCAATGCTGTGATGGAGCAGAAAAAGGACCATGTTGAAAAAGCTTGAGGAGTACCACACTGCAGTGGGCTGTAAAGCATACCATGTTCACAATGTGTCTGCCTTGGCCATGAATGCTATGAACAGGTGAATGGAAAATGGCTTGCTACCACTGTGGTAAGGGCAAAGTGCAGTGTGACACAGGGGATGTGGGTTGAGCAGCCAGACCCTAGAAAGAAAAAGTGCTGGCCAGAAGACCTACAAAACAGGTGCCTTCATCTTCCAGTGAAGAGGAACCATTTCTCAGGCTGTTCACTTGAAATGAAAAATGAAAATATAAAGGTGAGTTTTACTTATTACCATTCATTACAACCACTAACACCTTGACACATAGCTGTAGATGTCAAGATGGCTGATCTTGAGCCTCAGCCAACTGCTGTTTCCACTCCAGCTCCCATTGCTGATCCTGCTGCTGAGTACACTGACATGGAAGAGTGCCTAGAACAAGTGGAGCAAAGCATGTATGAGCAAGCAGAGTGGGTGGAATACATGCTCCTTGAACCATTATCCCAGATGAGACAAATGTGGGACACCCTCAGCATGCTTCCAAGGAGGATGGACAACCTGGAAGCCTACTTTGGAATGCAGCATGGCACACAGCCCATTGTCCTGAACAATGGGTCTTCTACCCATGTCTATCATCATGTCAAGGGGGGTCCAAGGTGGAGAGAGATGGACATGGCCAACAGCATGGAGGGCAAGGAAGACTTTCCCACTGCCAGTGCCAATGCTGTTCATGTCAATGATGAGGCCAGCAAGCCTGCCCAGCACATTGAGGAGGACCTGGTAGTGGTCAGTGCTGATGTCGACAAATTTGAGCTGATAGCCAAACTCAATGCAGAACATATCAAGGTGGCCATGCCCAATGCAAGTGGGACTGAAGTTGTCCAGGATTAACTGGTTGTGGCTGAGGTTGCCTTGCTGGCTGGCCCAGCAATTCACATTGTCCCTGCCACACTACAAGACTCTTAGGAAATGACTGAGCATCAAACATCCTTGGCCTCACCACTTCCTCCCCTCCTTTGTGCAATGTTATCAGCCAATGTTAATGCTAATGCCAGTCTGGCATCAGCATCTTCCACAGCATCTCTCATTGCTACCATCCCCTCCTCCTGCTGATGCTGCTGCCAGTCTGGTTTCAGCAGTTACCAGCAATATTTCCAGCCTTTCTCCTTTGCCCCACCTCCTGCAGAGTTATGCAGGTTACCATGGCTGTTGTCACTGGTTCTACCACCCTTACATTCCAGAAGTGCCACCCCTCAGGCCAACCCAAAGAAGTGAGTGGGAACTTCCAAGGATAGAGGGAAAGCCAAACAGAGGAGAAAAGAATAGCAATTCAATGCTTTCCTGTTTCCCATTAATACAGACATAATGATAGAACTTTATACATTTACTATGCAAACTTTACATTTTTGATTTTATGTCCTTTCCCAACAGCCTTGGTTAAGATGGCTTTCTTCTGTGCAAGGTCATCGGGTGTTCTTCAAGTACATTGTCTATCCTGCTGTTCTACCATTGCTGAATGTACTGTACCTAGTGCCAGCTAAACCATTGCTGATCCTTCTCTCTTATGTTCTCATAAAATGACAGTATGGAACATGAAATTGATGTCTGAATTGAGCAGTTGAGCCAGTGCAAACAATGTCCAGTGCCCAACATCAACTACATTGCTGTATGTACTGTCTCTAATGCTGATTGGACCATTGCTAATCTTTCTCTCTTACATTCTCATAAAATGACAATATGGAACATGAAATCAATGGCTGGATCGAGCAGTTCAGCCTGTGAAAACAACTTCCAGAGCCTGACATCAACTACCATTTCCATTGCTGAATGTACTGTCCCCAGTACTGGATGGACTGTTGTTGATCCTTCTCTTTTACATTCTCCATACTAGATGTAGCATGTAAATTGGTGACCTATGAATTGGCATCATCAGACAGAAGAATTGGCACTAGCATTGGCATTGGATATAGCATCAGCATCACAGATTGGGCATAAAATGTTCAGTGTGCCTTGCTGACAGGAGCCATAGGACCACCAAAAACATCAACAATGAGATTATTATTATACATTCATGTACTGTACATGCATGAAATGAATGTGCATCATTCACTGTCCATAGTGTCCATATCATCAGAGCCAGGCACCCAAGTGTCATCAATATAACTAAAGTCCACATGACTATAGATGGGCAGTGTGATGCGAGGGAGAGTGGGGTTTTCTATCTGGGAGGTGCTGGGGGACCCAGTACTAAAATTATCCTTCGAGTCAGAATAGGTATCAGCATCAGCTTTGGCATCATCTTCACCATGAGACCCAGCAGAATCTGTCTCTGATAATAAGAGAAAAACATCAGCTGCATCAGATGCAGTGGAAACAGCTGTTGAAATGGGATTTCCAAGTGAAGATGGATTATGATTGGATTCACCATCAGAGCTAGCAGAATTTGTTCCTGACGATGAGAGAAAAACATCTGCCACATCAGAAGAGTGGGCATTGACAGATGGGTCCTTAATTTTTTTCTTTGGGTTCCCCTCTGTTAGGTGTGCCTGAGGTGTCTGTATTATGTAGTATAATATTAACTTTGGATTCCCCTCTGTTAGCTCAATATTAAGTGAGGCTTGAGGTTGCCCTTACAGTAGAAAACTCTCTTTCTAGGCCTGGAATCGAAGTGACCTGCAGATATAATGTCTTCTATGCATACAGGACATTGCCCAGAATGCAATCAACACCCCACCTTAAGTGTGCACTTATCTCCACTAGATGCACTGCCATGCACCATGGATGCCCAAAAATGCATTGAAGCACTCAAAGGCACCGTTATTGAATTGCACACACAAATTGAAT
Source organism: Tricholoma bakamatsutake (assembly GCA_029959215.1). NCBI lineage: Eukaryota > Fungi > Basidiomycota > Agaricomycetes > Agaricales > Tricholomataceae > Tricholoma > Tricholoma bakamatsutake. Next base: position 2,824,794 of record CP114860.1, read on the forward strand.
TGCTTAAATTGTGCATTGACAGCTTCATTAATACCCTATAGCTTAGTTCCCCACCTAATATTCCATTTCTTTCAACCCCAACTGCTTCCAGCATTGATGCACTACCTAATACCACTGGGACACAGATCAAACTGTTTCCCCCTGCTGACTTTAAATGGAGCATGCTCTCATGGATGTTCATTCCTCAACTCCTGTGAGTTATACATCAGTCTTCATCCTAACCAATTTATGACAACACTGCAAAAATTTATTGGGCCTTCAAATACATGAAGTCTCAACATGCCTACCTCTATGTTGACCACATTTTGTGCCAAACCCAAAAACTCAGTTTCCTCCCTTTCTCCTCTTGGGGTGACTTTCAAGAGGAGTTTGTATGATACTGCTGTTTTCTTCATGAATGCCAACAAGCTGCAATGTGCCTCAAGTCATCCTTGTACTACCAAGCACACCAATCTGTGGATGACTACATCAATGAGTATAGGGACTTACATAGTGGATATGGCAGGATATGGGAGTGGGCTACCAGTGGTGGTTAAATTTCATCATGGTCTAAATTGAGAGGTCCAGGATCAGATTACCCAGATGTTGAAGGGGTGGGTGCCCAGCTGATGACAATATTGATGCTTGGTACAAAGCTGCTTCCCTCTGCAATGAGAACTGACTCATGAATGTGGCTTTTGACACTGCACTCTGTGCTACTGCTACCACACATGTCCCCAATTCTTCCAACTGTCCACCCTCCCTACCCACCAGTAACTGCTTTGATGCCCTGCTGATCAACCCACCAGAAAAAGACCTTTACTCCATGACCACTGCTTCCTCTGAATCCCTCAGCTCAATAAAATCCACACCCACTCCTCCTACTCCCTCTCCTCCATTTGTCAAAATTAAGATCATGGTAGCACAAACTACTCCTTCCCAGTGCTCTTTACAGTTGAAGGTTGAGCTGCAAACTACAGATACAAAGCAGGTGCTTGGTGTCTCAGCTCTTCTGGATTCAGGTGCAACTGGTCTCTTTATTGACACCCATCTTGTTGAACAAAAATGCCTCAACACTCATTCACTGTCTTGACCAATACCTGTTTATCATGTGGACAAGTCTCCAAATAAAGCTGGGACAATTTGAGAGGTTGTAGACCTGGTTCTCCATTACAAAAATTATAGTGAGTGTGCTCTTTTTGCTGTAAACCAATTAGAAAAACAGGAGGTAATTTTGGGCTACCCATGGCTTTGAGATCATAATCCAGAAGTCAACTGGGTGAAGTGAAGTCAGTATAAATTGATGTCTCTCTTTTTGTCATACTTGCTTCACTGAAGGCAGACAGGAACTGTTGGAGCAGACTATATATGCTGCACAGGGAAAGAGACAACATGTTCCTCACAACCTACCTGGGGTTTAGTTAGACTTACAGCTAGGGTTAGCAGAGGTAAGAACACTGTATTCCTACTATGGTACAGGTTCTCCTTATATACATAATAATAAGGATGTCACATGACTTGGGAATGTGTTTACCACATGTATGTATAGTAAGCATAGTAAGATGTGTATGCTGCATGTATTGCCTCATGTATGCAGCATGCTTCTTGGGGTTCAATTTCAACACCCCCCCTCAAACTGTACAGTGCTCTAAGCAGCTAGGTTTGAATCTCAAAAGTAATTCTGAGAGAGTCTCTAAATTTCCTGAATAGGATGGTGCCAAGGTTCTTTGTGAAAATGTCAGCTGGATTATCACTTCCAGGAATGAAAATGACTGTGACTTCATCATTTTCTATGCATTTGCGCGTATAGTGGTAGCGAATGTCTATATGTTTGGTCCTTCTTTCCTGAACTGGATTTGATCCAATAAAGATGGATCCCTGATTATCAGTGCATATTGGTATGCACTTCAGTATATATCCAAGTTCCTGGAATAAGGACTTTATCCACACTATCTGTCAACAAGTGTTGCAGAGAGCCATATATTTGGCTTCTGTGGATGACAGTGCTACAGTTTTTTGTAAACAGGACTGCCAGCACACAATGCCACTCACTAGAGTAGCAAAGTAACCCGTTGTAGATCAGCATTTGACAGTGTCAGCTGCCCAATCAGAATCTGTGAAGGCCTGTAGCTCTTCTCTCCATTGTAGACTATGTTATATTTCTGGGTTCCCACCAGATAGCGCATGATGTACATTGCTTTGTCTAGATGTTCTTGGCTAGGATTAGCCAAGAATTGCGACATCCTGATTACCACATAAGCGATATCAGGTCGCATTCCGAGCATCAGATACAATAAAGATCTGATCACAGACTGATATTTTGATCTAAGCACTGCATTTGGCATCACTGTGTTTTCCGATGGTTTGTAATCAGTCGAGAGTGGAGTGGGGGCCGCTTTGGCATTTGTCATCTCAAACCTCTCGAGCACTTTGCTGAGATATTCAGTTTGATTGAGTTTGACTTTGCTTGCAGTCTGGGTGATGTGCATGCCTAAGAATTCCATGACTTTTTCAGTACTATGGCACTCCCAATGCTTCAGACAAGCATTCTTCTTCTCATCCACAAGTTTCTTGTTCTTTCCCATGAACAAGCCATCATTAACATAGACCAGTGCAATAACAATGCTGCCTGTCTTAGGATCCTTGTGTATGAAAATGCTGGCATTGGAGCTGGCATGCACAAACCCAATGGTGCACATAAATGCCTCTAGCTCTTTCCACCATGCTAGTGAGGCCTGTTTAAGGCTATACAATGCTCAGCATAAGCACATTACTTTGCGCTCTTTTCCCTCAAGTCTGAAACCCTCGGGTTGATCCATATAGATCTCATCATCTAGTTTGCCATACAAAAATGCGGTTTTTACATCTAGGCCAGTCATATACATGCCTTCTATAGATGCAAGTGCAAACATGAGGTGTATGGTCTCATAGCGGACTACTGGTGAGAAAATCTCATCAAAGTCAACACCTTCAACTTTTGAAAAGCCTTTGGCTATGAGTCTGGCTTATTTTCTTCCTTCTGATTTTATGGAGAAAACCCATCTATTTTTGATCATTTTTTGATTATGTGGAAGATCGACATTATAGATTTGCCACTTGCAAAGAGCCTCTAATTCTTCATGAAAAGCTTGTTTCCACTCACGTTGCTGCTGCCATGGTAGGTGCACAAAATCACAAAATTGATTTGGAACTTGGCTTATTTTGCTCGATGGTTTGACTGCTTTTGACAACAGCCAGAGAATAAGCTTATCTCCTCCTTCCTTGGTTATCTTTTTAATACAACCTGCTTTGTCTGGTTCCCCCATTGGGTGATCATGTTCTTGATCATTGGAATCAGGCACACTCTTGTGGGGTGCTGAACTAGATCCAGCAACCAGTTCCTTCTGTTGAGATTGTAGTCATGTTCAGTTATGATCTGAATCTTGACCCACAGATCTCTTCCAATATCGATCATGTGCAATGTCTCTCTCTATGTCAGAGGGGAGTCGCTTCTCTCCATAGGTATTGCCGGGACAGTTTGGGATGTTCCTCTGCCTGCCTGATCGACAGGGCAATTGCTGCCATTCCTGTTGATCATCACATCTTGGACGAAAGTCCTCAGTGATTACTGGAGGCAGTGGAGGAGGAGCATCAGTCACATCATCATGTGCCTTTTGCTCGCTTGGTACATCCTCATCATCATCATCATTTTCTGATGATGGAGGAAGGGGCAGATTTTGTGGCGGTATAGAATCATCGCCATCCATTCCAGATGAGTGGTCATCATCTTCTGGTTCTGGAGGTGGAAAATCACTGAAATCTGTCTTGGGAAGAGTTTTAGTTCTGGGACAGCATGGGAACAATGTTTCATTAAATAGTGCTGTGGCACCAATAAATATTGTGCCACTAGGTCGCATGAAACAGTATGCTTTAATGCCATCTTCTAATCCAAGGTACATCATGAACTCTGATTGAGGAACTAATGTGTTTGGACGCTTCTCCTTGGGTAGATAGATGTAAGCACCACAACCAAAAACCTTCAGATCATTTAGAACTGGGTGGACCTTTGTCAGGTCCTCAACCAGTGTCAGCCATTTCAGGCACCTTATCGGGGTTCGGTTGTACAGGTGTGTTGCATGTTCAATGCAAAATTTCCACCATGATTGTGGTAGACAAGCGGTAAATTGCAGGGTTTGCAACTTTTCCATTATTGTCCTTATGGTGCACTCTGCGCGCCCATTCTGTTGGTGAACATGGGGTGTGGACATCTCTATTTTGATGCCAAAATTCTTGAGCACATTTTGTAGCTCACAATCTTTGAACTCCCCCCCTGGATTGACATGCCAGTGCTTGATTGTAGCACCATACTGGGTCAAAGCTACTGCCTGAAATTGTCTGATGGCTGCAGCAGTGTCAGATTTCTTTCTAAGGCATTGGACCCAGATATGTGACGTCTTGTCATTCAGAAATACAATAAAGTATTTATGTTTATAGTACAATAGTACTGGGAGTTCCTTCAGATTGGAATGTATTAATTCAAAGGGTTTTCTGCATGTGAATTTGATTCGGGAAAAGATTTTGAGGTCATTTTCCCTTCAGTGCACCCTGGACATATAATTTTGTCTTTAGGAATAATTAAATTCCTTGGGAATTTTATGGTGCTATTAGGCATCTTCCCTAGTGCCTCTTTGGATGGGTGTCCAAGTTGCCTATGCCAAGTCAAGTAGTCTGCAACATACATGGTCGTGACATTAATCCTCTTGGTGCTCAATATATGAATCCGAGCCCAATAAATCATGTCACATTTTATAAGAGGGATGCAATCCATAACTGGGTTTTCTTTCTCAAAAAATAAAATGTGTGTGGAGGAACCACACACATCACTTCCATCTTGTAAGAAGATGCCAATTGACAGTAATCGAGTATTACAGTCGGGTATGTAGTAGACGGGGTATAATCACGTTTCATGTGTCTCTGACTTACCGTGACATACTATCTGATGTCTAATGAAGACTGCTCCTTTTCCTACTATATGAGTAGTACCCATGGCTGTTTGAACCAGGGTAGAGTCCTTTCTTGGTAAAGGCTCATAAGAAGCGAGATCTTTTATTTCACCAGTGAAGTGTTTTGATGCACATGAATCCATGATCCAGTTGGCACCTTTCTTCCAATTTCCATTTGCACACATAACACATATATTAAGATTTAAATTGTTTTATGAAACATTTAATAGCAGTAAAACTTCACATGAAAAGTTCACTGTAATCATTGGAATATCAATCTTAGTGCTTGCAGCAGGGAAAAAAACTGACCTATCATCATATCCTCCCATTTCAAGTGGTTCATTGATGAGCATCTTGTTATGGCTTTCCATATTTCCTCATCAGAAACCAGAGGTTCCGATCCAAGGGAGACAATGTCATCTTCTACCTCCATGATCCTCGGTTCTGGTTTGATCCTCCTCCTCTTACCTTCTCACACCATTAGGTGCTCTTCCAGCAGTCATAGATTTTTTGCGCTCCATGGAAGATGCATTTGCTTGAGGGTGTCTCAAGCTTGCTGATATTTGGTGTAAACCGAATGAGAGGTAGAGGCCACGGCTGTATATGCCTGTGCAGGCAGTCGGCAGTGAGGATCCCTTGTGGGAGTCTAATTGCACTTTTTGATGTGCTGAATGAGTGGCATCAGCGGTATGATGGTGTCATTACCATTTATGGTGGTAAAGGCACTGGAGGCAAGGTGGGTATGTTTCTCTTTAGGCTTTTCCTCTTTAGTCTTTTTGTCCCCATGTCGTTCACATTTTCAGGATGAATCTCCATTGTTGTTTTGCCCTTCTTTGGGCTGCCATTTAAGGTTTCCCCCTTTGCATTTGACAGTGGAAAGCTTGGTGGCCTGAGGTGGGCCAGTAGGCTTCCCAACTGCCATGCACCTTGAGGCTTCAGAGACAATGGAGTCCTTGACATGTTTAAATGTTAAGGCACTAGTAGTGGTTGTGTTAAGGACCATGGCAAACAAAGAATCCTACTCATGCAGCATTGCAGCAAGTAGGATCATTGCCTGAACTAGTTTGGGGATGGCAATGTTAGCAGCTGTGAGGCACTCAAACTTGTCAGCCATCTTAGCAATCTCTGGCATGGGATTTGCAACCAGAATTTTGATTGCTATTGCAGACCTAAAGTCCGCAAAGATTTGGAAGGGGCCATCAACACCATAATCAGTGTGAATGAGGTCCCACACCTCCTCAGCAGTGTCCTTGGTATTGGCATGCTGCTGAATGGAGGGGGCCAGGCAGAGCACTAGGCTACCAATAGCCTAGTCATTTTTGTTGCTCCAGGTCTGGAGCTTGGCAGTAGCATCCACAAGAGTAGTGTTTGTTGCCATCAAAGGAGGCACCAGAGGTGGTTTGATTTCCACCCTGCTAGTTATCTGCCAGAGGCCCTGAGACCTGAGCCACACCTTTATGGAGTCAGCCCATTGAATGTAATCTGAGCCATCAAAAGTTTGTATGAGTTTTTTAAGGGTTTAAGACATGATTTTGTGGTGGCAGCAGTTATAAATGCTCAATCAGTCTTTTATCCAAGAAAAGATGTTTAACAATCTCAAGAAAAAACACTCCTTCAGAGTGGTTAACCCTAGTCAACCTAGGTTTTTAAGTGCAGCTTGCAGGGAGCATGATGCAGCTCACAAAGAGCACAAGATTATAATTTGGAGACTATGAAGTCAACGTCATTCACAGCCAGTTAAGGTGCATTTGTGACGTGCCTAGCAGGGCCCATAACCTGTTGGAGCAGACTATATACACTGCACAGGGGAAGAGACAACATGTTCCTTACAACCTACCTGGGGTTTAGTTAGACTTACAGCTAGGGTTAGCAGAGGTAAGAACACTGTATTCCTACTATGGTACAGGTTCTCCTTATATACATAGTAATAAGGATGTCACATGACTTGGGAATGTGTTTACCACATGTATGTGCAGTAAGCATAGTAAGATGTGTATGCTGCATGTATTGCCTCATGTATGCAGCATGTATCTCAGGGTTTAATTTCAACAGGAACATCAAGAGCAAAAGGCATTAAGGCAGCACACTCAAAAATGTCATGCTGGGCCAATGCCCATGCCCAATGTGGACTTGGCAGACATTCTAGATCTTGCACCCAATTCTGATCGTGATGATGAGGAGCCAGAAGAGATTAAGAAAGGTGACTAAATTTTCTACACTGCTATTAACCCTTCATATGAGGTGCATGCCATCTCAAACGTCTCCCAGCATCTTGTAAAGGCCTTCTACAAGAACAGTATGCCAAAATCCTTCACTGACTCTGTGCTTCCTCACCTGCATGACTTTGGGGATATCTTCTCCAAGGGAATCTTTGACTCAATTCCTAACTGTAAGCCATGGGATCATGCAATTAAGCTCACACTGGGTATCAGAGTTCAAGATTGCTACTACCAAGGTCAGGACTTTGTCAGGAAAACACTGGACTTCTGGTTGGACCCAGTCATCAATGGTTACAGGGTTTCAGAGGTTTCCAAGCAGAATCCACTGGGCTGTAGCAGGCCAGGTGAAAAGGGGCCAGAGAGAACTTGGCTTCAACTTGTAAGAAGTTGTGCCCTTCTCCTCATCAGTTGTCCAGTTTTAGATAGAAGGGTTTGAATATCCAGATGGAGGGTGAGGATAGATTAAGCAGAGGTTTTAGAGTTGAATTGAAGTTGAGAAGAATCAGGATCAAGAGATTAAGTCAGGATTAAGTTGAGGATAATGCTTACAGGTGACCATGAAAACTGGTAAACTGAACTGAACCATAACCAATGTAACCACAACTGCGGTCACAGTTACAGCTATTCATAATCAGTGATAGTCACAGTTATTATATTATCAGCTAAACTAAATAACCATACAAAGACTGGTTAAACCAGTCATAACCACTATCTACCTATAGAATAACTATGTACATTACAAAGTCAGAGGGGACAAGCCCCAAGCATTGAAAGTACAAAATCTTTGAAATTTATATAGCCTTTGGGATGGTCCATGCATGAATTGCCAAGTTTGGTAAGTGATTGCTGATAATGTGACCAAACATTGCTCAACAATTCAATGATCAACATTCAACAAGCAATGATCAACATTCAATGTTGTGACCATTGCAGCTCCACTCACTACCACCACCACTCCATCTCATCAAATGGCCACCTCACCCAAACCATGTCGCTTCAATGGTGCCACATCATTGGCAAAATGGGGCCTGAATGACAATTCAGCATCGCTTGGGCCCCAGGTAAGTTTTTTTATGTTTTACTGCCCTTTTCCACCACTAATCAAGCTATCCATTTTATTTTTCAGGTTATGAAGATGTTCTACCCTCTATGAACACCACAAGCCAATGATAAACAACACAACACCACCATCCAGCCTCATGAGCCACTGCTTGCAAGATGGATCATTGGTGCTAGCTTTGACCATGATGCATGACAGGCCAACCAACATGGATGACAACATCGAGATAACAACAACCTCACCAACACCAATGACAATGATGACATCAATGCCAACACCACCAATGCCTATGACAACGAGAACCTGCCAGGTATGTACCACATCACCCTGCTGCCACATTACCACTAACACCCCCCCTCTTTCACTTTCATAACAGGTAATGCCACCCTGACACATGACAACAATGGGATGACAACAATGCCACCAATGCCAATGCCAATGATGACATCAATGACACCACCGGCACCAATGACAACACTGCTGCCAACACCAATGACAGCATCAATGCCAATGCCACCAATGTCTACAACAACAAGAACCTGCCAAGTATGTACTACATCACCCTGCTGCCACATCACTGCTAACACACCCTCTCTCTCATAACAGGTAATGAAATAATGCAGCACTTGCCTCCCCTGCTGGGTAGTACCCCCCCACCCTACATCTGCCACACTGACAAGCAACTGCTCATTGGGTGGACCATGGGTATACAATGATGATGGGGCAGATGGCTACCAGGTGACCCAAGGACAACAACTGACAGAGCACCCACTTCCATGCTGATGAGCAATTGCTCATCGGGTGGACCATGGGTGCTAGCAGCCTGCGATGATGACAGGGAGTGCCAGGGCCACCTAATGAGCAGCAATGGAGGCAGTGAATGATGGATTAGCACTGAAGAGTGCTAGTCCTTTTTTATTTTTATTTATTTTTATTTTTTTCTCTTTGTGCTGTATATTCAATTTTATGTATGATGTATACTAGTCATTTACAATCAGTCTCAACCAGTCATGACTGGTCAGGATGGTCAGTTATCGGACCAGTTGTAACTGGACCAGTAACCAACTTGTAACTGGACCAGTAACCAACTTGTAACTAGACCAGTAACCAACTTGTAACTGGACCAGTAACCAACTTGTAACTAGACCAGTAACCAACTTGTAACTGGACCAGTAACCAACTTGTAACTGGACCAGTAACCAACTTGTAACTGGACCAGTAACCAACTTGTAACTGGACCAGTAACCAACTTGTAACTGGACCAGTAACCAACTTGTAACTGGACCAGTAACCAACTTGTAACTGTAGCAGACTGGTTTACACCAGTCCAGTTATGGTTACAATAGAAATTTAAAATAATATTAACTGGTTCCAGTCACCGGTTACAGCCCAGAGGGGTGAGAAACTGTGACCAGACCAGACCTTAAAGCACTAGTCGAGAATGATTTAAAAATTGATATTAGACTGGAGATGATTAGACACAAGCAAATTACAATGTGCAGACGGAGATACATGAGCACATGTAATTTGCAAACTGAAGACTAAGGCTAAGCTACAGGCACTTAAATAACAAAGGCTGGAAGAAGAAAAGGCAGAAGTTTACTAACAGGTCTTGGTAAGTGTCCATGACCAGAATTGGTAAGACTGTATTAGGAATAAAGTGAGTAAGCAAATGACTACTTAGGTACATGACAACTTGTTTGATGACTAAAAAGTGCTGCAGCTGGAATGCTGACAGAGAAGGTCAGAAAAGAGTCAAAAAAGAGTCAGGAGGTATCAAAAATCTGACTGGGTGAAACAGGTATTGACAGTATTTTCCCCTTAGTGCCGAGCCTACAAGGCATGTGAGGGTTCAAGAGTCCAACTTAAAAGCTGGGTCTGTGGTCAGAAAAATTCCAAGTTCTTCACCTTCTACCAATATAAACCCATCTTCACAATCTACTGCAGAATTATTGGCCACCCTTAAGGCCCAGCAAGAGGAACTCATCCAGGAGGTGCTCCAACTGGAGGAGGAGGCACGATGAGAGGAAGAGGAGTGATGGGTGGAGGCAGCATGAGGAGGAGCAGAAGAAGGCAATGGCCATGAAGTGGGTGGGTAAGAGGAATGTGGTGGATAAGGATGGTGAGGTGGAAAGGAGCAGGTCACCCACTAAGAGGGCAAAGGACAAGGTGTGGGTGAATGCGGAGTCTGAGGGGGCTATGCAGGCAGAGGCTGTGCAACCCTGCAAAAGGTGAGTAGTGGTCTACCTCACTGTTGAACATAATGCTGATGCTCCCCCCCTTAGATGTTCTAATCAAAAGTTGGCATGTTTCCAGATGGGCACCCAGGGCCAGGTATGTGAGCCCTGTACCAGGGCAAAGCATAAGTGTGAGGAGGTAGTGTGGGAGAAGCAGGAGGCTCTGAAGGAGAAAGTGGTGGTAGGAGGCGAGCTCATTGAGCTCATGTGGGAGCTTGTGGGTACAGTAAAGGGATTGAAGCAGGAGGTCAGGGACCTCAGGTGGGAGCAGGGGGGAGCATGGAAGGCACTTGTTGGGACCCAGGTGGCACAGGTGAGGGTTGGCAAGGAGATCTGGAGTGGGTATGGGCAAGGGCATGAGAGGAGGAAGAGGAGGAAGAGAAGGATGGGAGCTGGAGTGGAGGAAAGGTGGAGGAGGAGCTAGCCAGGCTAGCTGAGGAGGCAGCAGGAGCCCTCCAGGTGGAACTGGTGGAGGAGGATGACAGGGAGGTGTAGGGGTTTGGTTGGAGCCCATTAAAAAATTAAATTTTGTTTAGTTTTCTTTTTTTATTGAGATCAAAATGCCTCAAACTGTCTCTTATTGAGTGAATTGAGTCTGAAGTGGTCCAGGTTTTTCTGGGTAGTGAGTGTGGAAATCTGCAACCAACTCCTGAGTGTGATCGAGCTCTGTGGTGGGGAGCCAAGAGTTTTCTTCATCAGTCCCCTGGTAACCTTCCCAATGGATGAAGTATAGCAACTTGCAATGACAACAGTTATCAATCTTTGAGTCCAGGATTTCCACAATTTCATATTGAAGTTCATCCTTAATAATAACCAGAGGAGGCGAAGGCTGAGATCAATTAGGAATGGTGTTTGGGGTGTCTTCTTCCAGCTGTGAGATGTGGAATACAGGATGAACTGCCCAGAGATGGTCTGGAAGCCAAAGGGTAACTGAGTGGGTGCCCAGGTGGGTGATGATTTCAAATGGACCATAATATTTCTCTGAGAGTTTCTTGGAGGGTCGAGTAGTGTGTAAGTGTTCTCCTTTGATGTAGGCATAGTATCCAATATTGAAGTCAGAAGCAGGAATCTGGCACTTGTCTACTGGACCCTGATAGTGCTTCTGTGCTTTAGAGAGCTGTTTCCAGAGTTTCTGGTGAAGTTCATTGAGATCCACCATAAAGTTATGAGCATGCTGGGAAGCTAGCTTGTGTTCAGGGAAGATGGTGATGTTTGGGCAGTAGCCCTTGTTGGTGAAGGGTGAAACTCCAGTGGAAGCCGATGGAGCATTGTTGTAAGCAAATTCCTCTAAGGGCAACAGCTGAGACCAGTTGTCCTGTTGGTAATTGCAGAAGATCTGTAAGTATTGCTCAAGGGTCTGATTAAGGTGTTCAGTTTGTCGGCTACCTTCTGGGTGGTAACCTGAAGTGAATCTTTATGTCCAAGGCTTAACCAAGAGACTGGAAAAAGTGGGAGTTGAATTTGGATCCCCAGTTGCAAGTGACATGTGACAGAACTCTGTGCTTGGAAAAGACATGTATGATGAACAGGTTGGTAAGTTCTTGGGCTGTGATTTCATTGACTGTGGGAATAAAGATGCCTTGCTTGGAGAGTCAGTCTATAATGACTAGGACAGCAGTGTGACCATCGGAATCTGGTAGCTGTTCAATAAAGTCCATCAAGATCGAGTCCCAAGGCCATTCTGGGACTGGGAGTTGCTTTAGGAACCCATAGGGTTTGTGTCGAGGTGACTTGGAGCATTTGCATGTAGTATAGGATTTGCATAAGTCTTGTATAAAGGTCCATAAGTCTTGTATAAAGGTCCATAAGTTGGGCCAAACATAATCATGTCAGACAAGTTAAAGGGTCTTGTTCTGACTGAAGTGGCCAGAGAGGATATAATCTTGCTTGTACTGCAGGACTTATGAGGCAGAGATATGCTACATCTGGAATATAAATTTAGTTGAAGTGGCGGTGGCAGAGAAGTCTTCTGTTATTTACAGTCCAATCAGGAGGGAAGGGGTCAGGAGGTGTACAGAAGAGATGGGGTCGAGGGTCAGGGAGGATTGGATGTCATTGTGGAGTTTCTCAATGTCCATGAGGACTGCTTGTTGGATGACTGGGGTGGCAAAATAAGTGGCTCAGAGTGATGAAGTGAGTTGTTCTTGGGTGAATATGGGTTTGAAATTGCTTGGGTTCACTGAGACAATGTTGCTATTTCCCCCTTTGCAGTAGACATCCCAACATCTAGTGAGTGCATCAGGTTTTGCCCCTAATTTTTTAGCAAAGAAGCAGAGGACTGAGAGAGGTACTCAGACCATCTGGCTTGGCAGTGGGTGAGGAGCTTTGTGGTTTTAAAGTACTCCAAATTTTTGTGATCAGTGACCATGTCAATCGGGTTTCTATAGCCTTTCAGATATTGCTGCTAGTGTTTGGAGCCCTCAAAGATGGCCAGAAGTTTGTTATGAGTCTCATAGTTTAGCTCTGTGGAATTGAAGGAGCAGGAGTGGAATGCAACAGGGTAAATGTTGCCATCAGTAGTGTGGATGGAAAGGATTGTCACTAGGGCATAGTCAGAAGCATCCATTTTAAGGGCCATGTGGGAATCCAGTACCCACTGAGAGAGAACCAGAGCATAAGTGAATTCTTCATTAAGCCTGTCAAAAGTTTCTTGGCACTTCTTGTTGAAGTCCCAGGGGAAGTTCTTCTGTGACAAGTGGGTAAGAGGAACAGAAATGTCAGAGTATCTATAGATGAACCTGTGGTAAAAGTTGCAGAATCCGAGGAAAGACTGGATATGCTTGACTTTCCAGGGTATCAGCCAGTCCAGAATAGTCTTTATTTTGTCTTCAGACATCTGGAGTCCATCCAGTGACAGAATAAACCTGAGATATTCAACTGTATCTTTGTAGAACTCACATTTCTGTAGGGAGGCATAGAGTCCATGTTTCTGGAGTCTCTGGAGGACTTCTTTATTGTGAGCTTTGTGTTTTAACATGTCATCAGAGAAAATGAGGATATGGTTGAGGTAGATAATGATGCAGACATCGAGCATGTCACTGAAGATGTCATTCATAAAGTGCTGGAAAACTGTGGGTGCATTAGTGAGTTTGAAGGGAACCACAAGCCACTCAAAGGACCTGTAGCAAGTCCAGAACATCATTTTTCAATCACCATCAGTGATGCACACTAGGTGGTAAGCATGTCAAAGCTCAATTTTAGTGAAGATGTAAGATTTTCGAGGGGTGTCAAGGAAGTCAGAGATTAGTGGGAACAGATAACAATCCTTCTTTGAGTTGCGGTTGAGGCCCTGGTAGTCAACACATAACTGGAGCATACCATCCTTTTCTTGACAAAGAGTATAGGAGCACCATGAGGTAATTTAGAGCTTGTTCTCGACCTAATCCAATAATCTCTTGGCTCCTCTTAACTTTATTTTACCCTATAACCTCTGCTTGATTCTGTCCTCGCCCTCTATCCAGAAATCCACTGGACATCTGCATGCAATCTGCCTGAAATTGGACAACTGACAAGGAAAAGGGTGCAACTTCTTATAAGTTGAAGCCAAGTCCTCTCTGGCCCTCTTTTACCTGGCATGCTACAGCCCAGTGTATTCTGCCCAGAACCCCTGAACATCTCAGACCACCAATGACCGTGTCCGATCAGAAGTCCAGTGTATCTCTGACTAAGTTCCAATCTTGGTAGTAGTGATCTTGAACCTTGACAGTATTTGCAAACTCACACTTCTCTCATCAACCCATACCATTCTGAACCTTATTCTATGTCCTACACAGAATCACAATCTCAGTGGACAACAAGAAACTTCTGCTGTGCAGGCACTCTTCCAGGCTTATCAGCTGTGCGACAATCAGTATTCCCAGCTCCTAAACCCACTGCTACCTTTGGTGCCTTAGTCCAACCATCAAACATATTTTGATGAGTCAGCTCCAGTGCACCATCCATTAGCACCAATGTCATGTCTATGCCCTTGCCTTTGGAACCCCCTCAGATTCCAACTCCACTCGACTATGTTGGGGATGACAGGCAACCAAACCATACCGATAAGGAAGCTACAGATAAAGAGGATGGACTTCCTGGTGGACCCAATGATAGGTCCATTATGTGCTATAAGGTCTGGAGAAGGTTTTTAATCATATTGACACACTACGACATGCACTCCAAATCACTATGAACACCACAAAATCAACTTTGAACATTTTCAAATTATTTCACACTATTTCAGATGACTTCAAACCATTTCGAACTATTTTGCATGATTTTGCACTACTTTGAACGACTTCGCAGCATTTCAAACAATATCGGCCACTGTATAGCTGTCTTAAAACACTTTCGATACACACTGCACATCTGGAATACACCTTTCTGTCACATATTGAGCACTGCTGGACACGAAAAGAGACAACGAGACACTTAGAACATGATAAATGTGGTTTTATGTTTCATTGATATATTGAAGCACAAAATAAGTACTTTTACTATATGGGAACACTATATGTTTCAGTTATTTATCATTTTTCATTTGTTTCATGATCTATAAAGTCCTCATTGTTTGATATATTGCCTCATGTTTTACACATGTTCTTATTTCCTTTTTAGTACTATCTTTTCAACTTGTATATATACCTGTACTAGCTACTTAAAACAGAAGCAAACCAATGGGGAACAGAGTACGAGTTACCCTCTCACTCATCATCAGATTTAAGAGCTGATTTCTTGAGTTTTATCTTCGCGTTGTATCTCTAAGTTCTGCAAAATATCGCAAACTTCTTTGAAACCATCGTATTCATTCCACGTTTCATTGCCCATCACTTATCGCCATTCAAAAAACACATCACATTCGCTAAACCCATTCCTCGATATAACTCGAACCTCTTTGAACTTATTCAAACTACTTCGCACATTTTCGAACTTATTCGAACTATTTCGCACATCTTCGAACCGATTTCGAACTATTTCGAACATCTTTGTATGCTTTTACAGACTATTCGCATCATCCCTTATTATTTTGCATTGCTAAACACATCGTTTGGTCTCAGCGGTGATATTTAGTACCACCTCGCACCCTTCCTCTGACTTGTGTTATACCATCCGAAGCCATTTAGTAGGTTTTCTTTGGGTTTCCAGGTTGAGTATCATCACTGACAACCCTAGCAGTCCTGACAGCTTTTGGGATGACTCCAATCCTGATGACCCTGGATATCAACCTTGTTTAGGTGGATACCCAGATCTGGACAACAGATTTGTCAACACCCTGTTCAACCTTTTGGACAGTCTCCACACTCTCCACCAAAACCAAGCCCCAAAGCCTGAGAAAATCAAAGTAAGGGAACCTGACACCTTTGACAGTTCCAACCCCAGAAACTTTGGGACTTCCTAGTCACATGCAACCTCCATTTCCAAGATTGCCCTCACATCTTCACTTCTGATGGTAGGAAAATTTCATTCATGATCTCTTACCTAAAGGGATCAGCGCCTGGTTTGAACCCAGCCTTAATGACCCGATGGATTCTGCCCACTGGATGTGGAGCTATGAGGTATTCCTTGGGGAGCTAGAGAGCAATTTTGGTCCTCACAATCCTTTGGGGGATGCTGAGAAGGCATTTTCTAAGCTCACTATGAAGAAAGGAGGCCATATAGTCAATTATAATGTGGACTTTTGGGAACTAGCCTCCTGGGTTGATTGAAATAAAGCTGCTCTTTGCGACTGGTACTTCTGTGGACTTTTACTCTGTCTCCATATAGAAGTTTTGCAGGGCAGAAAGCCTGACACTCTGGCAGCCTTGCAGCTTCAGGCCCAAGACACTGACAACATTTACTGGATGCAGGAAGAAGAGAACCTCGACACTAAGACCACTGGAAGTTCCAGAAACTCCAGAAAGAAGGACTCCAAGGGTTTCCCAAACTCTAATTCCAATTCCAACTCTAGCTCTAATAATCAGTCCAAGCCCCAGAACCTGTCCAACTCTAATCACAGTAATCAACCCTCATCCAACGGCTCCTCTGGACCCAAGAGTAACAAGCCAAAGGACTTTATCTCTGACAAGTTGGGGAAGAATGGGAAACTAACTGGAGAAGAACATGAGTGCTGGATGAAGGAAGGTCTTTGCCTCTATTGTGATGAAGAAGGACACCTAGCTGGTAATTGCAGAAAGTCCAAGGCCATGAAAGCCTGCACAGCCACAGTCTCTGAATCTGCACCAGATTCCACAGACTCAACAAAATAGTTTGCAACCCTTAGGAATATGCCAATGGGGCTGAGGGTTGCATTGACCTTTTCCAGCTGGCTGCCTATGTTCATCTCAATACATCTGCTCATTCCAACCCTGATTCCCTGACCATCCTCCTATCCATTTCTGACAACTCCATACCAACCCAAACCCTTATCGACTCTGGCTTATCCCACTGTTTCCTCGACTCCACTTTCATGCTGAAAAATCATTTCAGCACAGAAACTATTTTGCTGATTTGATTCCAACTGTTTGATGAAACTTGCAACTCCGTCATCATGCAAGTCACAAAGCCCCCAGTTACTTTTCTGTCCGGTGAAGTGTTCAATCTCACATCTTATGTAACCCCACTTGACTCTTCCTGTTCTGCAGTCCTTGATCACAACTGGCTGAAACAATACAATCCATTGATTGACTGGTCTTCCAGCCAAATAACTTTTTGCTCTGCAGATCATAGAGGTCCAGCACCCCTGACATCTTCTGACCCTCCAACTTCTGAGTCATTTCCAAACCTTCTAGCGGAGACCTGCTCACCTCCTGCAATCTCATTCATCAATGCTGCTGCATACATGCATGCTAGCAAGCTTCCTGGGGCTATTTCCTTTCAGATAATCTTTATCCCAGAAGGCCTCACAGCCAAATCCTCGGTTATCACCAGAAATCTGGTGGACCTTTTGGATATCCCTGAAGAATATCATAAGTTCACTGATGTCTTCAATAAACAGAAGGTGGACACCCTTCCTCCACACTCCCTGTACAACCTAAAGATAGAGACAGAGGATAACATGCCCCCACCTTTGGTGATAATGCTCAACCTGGAAACCTAACAAAAACCCATTAAAAAGTCTAAGAAGTATAATACAGGCTAGAGGAAGGGTGCGAGTTGGTACTAAATATCACTGCTGATACCCAAAAGTTGTAGTTAGAGACATGAAATGGTGAGATGTTGATAGGTTGTGCACTATAAGGTCTGGAGAAGGATCTAATCATATTTACACACTATGACAGATGCTTCGAACCACTACAAACACCATGAAATTGACTTCAAATCCTTTTCAACCTATTTTGCACAATTTTGCACTACTTTGAATGACTTTGAACAATTCGCAACACTTTGAATGACTTAGTACTACTTTGAATGATGTCGGTCACCATATAGCTGTTTTAAAACACTTTCGATGCACACTGCACATCTGGAACAAACCTTTTAGTTGCATATCAAGCACCACAAGGCACGAGGAGAGACTACGAGAGACTTAGAATGTGATAAGTGTGGTTTTCATGCTTCAATGATATATTAAAGCAAAGTGATAAGTACTTTTACTATATGGGAACACTGTACATTTCAATTATTTATCATTTCTCATTTGTTTTATGATCTACAAAGTCCTCATTGTCATATATATTGCCTCATGTTTTACACATGTTTTATTCCCCTTTTAGTACTATCTCTTCAATTTGTATATAGACCTGTATTAGTTACTTAGAAAAGGGGAAGAAAAGCAATAGGGAACAGAGATGCAGTCACCCTCTCACTTATCATCTGATTTAAGAGCCATCCTCTTGCATCTTATCTTCACATCATATCTCTAAGTTCTGCAAAATATTGGGAACTTCTACGAACTCTCATATTCACTCCTCGACTTATCACCTATCACCTATTTCCATTTGAAAACCACTTCCCATTTGTTATATTCACTCCTCAACATACCTCGACATTGATATGACATTTTTGAACCTCATCGAACACTTTTGAACCTATTTCAAACACTTTCAGACAACTTTGTACACTTTCACAGACTATTTACAACATTCCTTATTATTTTGCGTCACTAAACACAATGTTTGGATATCAGCAGTGATATTTAGTACCACCTTGCACCCTTCCTCTGACTTGTGGTATACCATCCAAAGCCATTTAGTAGGTTTTGTTTGGGTTTCTGGGTTGAGTATTATCAACATGTTATGAATAATTTTTAGGAGCATACAAAAAAGCTTGAAAGATGTTTGAAAGATGTTCAAAGATGTGCAAAATAGTTTGAAGAAGGTTTGAAGGGGTTCAAAGAGGTTCAAAGTAGTTTTGAGGAAGGTCGGAGATGTTCAAAGTGGTTCGATGTATATTGAGGAATGAGTATAGCAAATGAAAAGTGTTTTTCGAGAGACAATAGGTGATATGTGATAAGTCAAAGGTGAATATGAAAGTTCAAGAAAGTTCACGATATTTTGCAGAACTTAGAGATCTGATGCGAGGCTAAGACTCAAAAGAATGGCTCTTAAATCAAATGATAAGGGAGAGGGTCACTTCTTCTTTGTTCCCTTTGCTGTCCTTCTAAGTAACTAATACAAGTCTATATACAATTTGAAGAAATAGTACTAAAAAAGAAACAATAACATGTGGAAAATACGAGGCAGTATGCATAGCAAATAAAGGTATTGTAAAACATAAAACAAATGAGAAATGATAAATGAAATGTACATTGTCCCGGTATAGTAAGAGTACTTGTCCTATTGCTTCAATATATCATTGAACATAAAACCACATTTATCACATTCTAGATCTTTTGTTGTCTCTCCTCATGTCCGGTGGCACTTGATATGCAATGAAATGGCTCATTCTGGATGTGCCATGTAAGTTGAAAGGGTTTCAAAACAGCTACATGGCAGCTGATGTTGTTCGAAGTGGTGTGAAGTCATTTGAAAGTGCTTTAAGTGTCACAAAATTGTTCGAAGTCATTTAAAATTGTTTGAAAGTGTTTGAAATTGTCTAAAATAGTTTGAAAAGGGTTCAAAATTGGTTCAAAATTAAGTTTGTAGGCATTTGTAGTGATTTGGAATGTCTGTCATAATGTGTCAATATGATTGGAAACCTTTCCCAGACTTTAGAGTGTGCAATGGACCTATCACCAGGCCATATGTACTCCCTCTCCCCATTTGAACTCAAAGCCCTGCAAGTGTTTATTGAAGAGAACATTTGTTCCAGCTTTATCTAACCCTCCAAATCACCTCATGGCACTTCTATACTCTTTGTCAAGAAGGATGGTACACTTTAGTTATGTGTTGACTACTGGGGCCTCAACCACATCTCAAAGGAGGATCACTATCTGCTCCCACTAATCTCTGACCTCCTTGATGCACCCCGTAAGGCCTGCATCTTCACAAACATTGACCTCTGACATGCTTACCATTTGGTTTACATCACTGATGGTAATGAATGGAAAATGACATTCCGGACCTGCTATGGGTCCTTCTAATGGCTGGTGGTTCCCTTCGGACTCACCAATGCACCTGCAGCTTTCCAGCGCCTCATGAAGGACATCTTCAGTGACATGCTCAATGTCAGCATCATTATCTATCTTGATGATATCCTCATTTTTTCTGATGACATGTCAAAACACAAGGCTCATGTTAAGGAAGTTTTCTGGAGACTTTAAAAACATGGACTTTATGCCTCTCCACAGAAATGTAAGTTCTACAAAGATACAGTTGAATATCTCGGGTTCATCTTGTCACTGGATGGACTTTAGATGTCCAAAGACAAAGTAAAGACCATCCTGGACTGGATGGTATCCTGGAAAGTCAAGGATATACACTCCTTCCTTGGTTTCTGCAACTTTTACTGCAGATTCATTTATGGATATTCCTACATTGTTGTGCCCCTTACCCACTTGATGTGGAAGAACATCCCCTGGGACTTCCACAAGAAGTGCCAAGAAGCCTTTGACAGGCTTAAGAAAGAATTCACCCATGCTCCAGTCCTCTCTCAGTAGGTACTGGATTCTTGCTTAGTCCTTGAAATGGATGCCTCTGACTATGCCCTAGTGGCAATCTCCTCCCCCCACACTCCTGATGGTGACATTCACCCTGTTGCCTTTCACTCCCACTCCTTCAATAGATATCAACACCTCCAAACTCTGGGAATCAATTCCAGAGTATGAAACTGGCATTTCATTTCAAGAATTTTGCATTGCAATTCACAGATTATACCCTGGTTCCAAAGATGATTGAAAATTGTCAATTTCAGACATGGACAAGCTCATTGGCAAACAACTTCATATGGGATTTTTAATGCGAGCAATTTAAGATTATACTACAGATCATTCTACCACATTATAAAGTTTCTACTCTCTAAAGGCCAAATTTTGGAAGCAGAACAGAGCAGAGCATTCATTCAAGGTTTTCAGCCAGGCTTATGGTTATGAATTGCATGATGACTTGAACTAAAAATTTCCTGACCACTATCCAGATGATGCTTATCCACTTGACGACATTCAAACAGCAGCAAAATTTATTTTAGCAAGGTCAATTAGTTCAGATTTGACATTGTTGCAGTCTTCAGGCACTTTGGCATCGACTTCGACATCTTCAACACAAATCAGATCAGAAGACTTATCGGCGATCCTTAAAAAATTTGCAACTACACTCATCACAGCTCTAGCAGGTTTGAAACCCACTAATACTCCTCGACCTAACAGTGGATTTCATTCAGACCAGCTTGAAAATCTAGTTTGTGTCTTCTGTGGACTCACTGGTCATTTCATTAGCAACTGCTTGGTTTGCCAGTCCTATATCAATGAAGGAATGTGTAAAAAGAACACCAAAGAAAAAATCGTGCTTCCAAATGGATGGTTCACCCCTCAAAACATCCCTGGTCACTTTATCAAAGACAGAATCAACAAATGGACTCGACAAAACCCTCCTACCACAGCTACTCCATTGCTAATGTACAACATCACACCTTCAACGACTACTTCGACACCACCTAGAGGTGTCTACCAAGTTTCTGAACAATCTACAGCAGCCGAAGATCGCATCACAAACCTTGAACAGGAGATATATGCTTTGCGAAGTGGTAGGCTCTTTGCTAAAACTAATTTGAACACACCAACAGTCCCTATATTTTGGTCTTCAACTTCCCCAAACACTGCACCAGTCAAACAATTGACTCCACAAGTACCACCATCATCCATATCATTCATGGCAACTAATTTACGAACCTCGACTTCGGCACCCTCTTCGACTTTGGAAATGATCTCGCAGCCTGTCATTCATTCTTATGCTACTGTGAAAGAAAATTTGTATTTACCACCACATGAACAAAACTTTGGATCAACTGCAAAAGGTAAAGCCAAAGATGGTTCTTCACACCATACCCAAGCCCCAATACAAAAGGATAAAATAACAGAAGACATTTTTGCTCATTCAATGAAGACACCGATTATTACACTAACCCCTGAAGAATTGTTGTCTCTATCACCCGAAGTTCATATGAAATGGAAGGAACAGGTTACTCCACATTGAATTCAGCTGCCTGAAGGAAATAATGCCATGAATCTGCTTAACGAAGATATTTTTATAATTGATGATTTCTTTGAAACTTATATTAACAGTCTTCGACCTGGTGATATTCCAGAACCCTTCATCGCTGCAAAAAAATCTTATTTGATTAGGTCAATTATTATGAATGTCAATGGAAGAAATTCAGTTGAAAGCATCATAGACCCCAGTTCTTTCATTATCACAATGTCCAAAGAAATTTGCTATAAACTTGGGCTCGCATATGATCCTTCAATCCATATCCCACTACAATTGGCTAACAGAGGCATCAATGAAAGTTTGGGTTTAGCACAAAATGTGCCTTGCGAAATTGGGAGTATCACGTTATTCATGCAGATCCACATAATTTGTGACCCAGCCTATGATATTCTACTCAGTCGTCTGTTGGATGTGCTCACCGAAAGCACTGTCAAAAACTACAGAAATGAAGCTCAGATGGTCATGATATATGATCCTAATTTGACACGATCATGCACGATCCCCACAATATCCCATTCTAATCAGTGCCGAAAGGATTTTTGCATCTAGAGGATGAAATTTCGGACATAGACCAGTGCACTCTCATTATCTCTTTCAATCCCTCTAATTCATCTATCATTATTGAATGCACTGTGAATATTCCCAATATGGAGTCCTCAAAATCCTTGAAAACCATTTCTTACTCTCTGATTCTTGCCAATTTATATTTAACAGCCAGTCATCAATACAAAACATATTCATATTTATCGACCTTGATGGTGACATCTATGCCCTCTACACCTATTATCAACTCCCTACACCCGACTTTTGCAGCATCGAAAAAGAAACATAAACCGGTTGCACAGAAAATTTGACCAGTTATTACAGAACTACCCAATCGATTTCGCATTATTTGAACAATCACTGGCAACCCTCTTCAAAACATGCCAAAACTAAATTGTAATCCACCATCATTTATTCCTTCTACCTGATATTCACTTGAACATAAAGCTATCATCGCCAAGAATCATCCTGGTGATTTCTTATGGCCAGAGGAATGGAAACTCATGCACAATTTTATTCGAAATCATAAAACAGCTTTCACATGGACAGAACAAGAGTGAGGAAGTTTTTGCTCTGACTTTTTTTCCTCCTATAAAATTTTCCATTGTTCCTCATACTCCTTGGGTTGAGCAAAACATTCCTATACCTCCAGGTGTGTATGAACAGATATGCAAAATGCTGAAAAAGAAGATAGAAGCAGGAGTATACGAACCCTCAAACTCTTTATATTGATCATAATGGTTTTGCATTGTGAAGAAGGCCACAAAATCACTTCAAATCATCCACAGTCTCAAACTGCTTAACTGAGTAACAACCCAGCACTCAGGCATTGTACCGATACCCAAACATTTAGCAGAACAATTTGGTGGATGGTCTTGTGGAGGAATGTCAGATCTTTACAGTGACTCACAAAACTGAGTCAATGTTTTGGACTTTTTGATTCATTGTTGAATAGCTTCCCATAAACAACAAAACCAAACAAGGTATTGGTGTACCGAATAACATACATGATCAGGGCTACCAAACAAACAAAGAATTATGTAATTTTAATCATCCCTCATGGAGATATGATCATTTTAATTCAGGGACTCATTGACTCAGTTTTGTGAGGTGGTATCAATATTATGATAAATTGTAATTCTAGTATTTTGTATGACCTCCCTTGGCCTCAATAACTGCTCCCAACCTTCTAGGCATGCTTTCAATCAAATTCTGACACACCTCTGATGGAATATTATTCCACTCTTCCACTACTCTTTCCCATAACTCCCAAATTCCTTTTGGCACTGTTGGATACTTGTCTAACTGGTTCTTGAGGTGAACCCATTGATGTTCAATAGGGCTGAGGTCTGGAGATTGGGCAGGCCAATCCAGAAGAGTAACATTGTTGTTCTCCATCCATTTCTTGGCCTTTTTTGAGGTATGCTTGGGGTCATTGTCTTGTTGAAAAATCACCTCTTCTCCAGAAATTCCACTCTCCTCCAAGCTAGGCAGCATATGGTCCTTCAAAATGGACACATACTGGTCAGCATTCATCCTCCCCTCAACCTCTGCAAGATGCCCCATTCCATTCCATCCCATACACCCCCATACCATAATGTTTCCTCCCCCAAATTTGACAGTTCCCTGCACCTCTCTCTCAATCAGCCCCTCTCCCTTCTGTTTCCAAACCCACTCTCTCCCATCTGACCCAAACCTGTTAATTTTAGTCTTATCTGACCAAATAACCCTTCTCCAGTTCTCCACAGTCCACTCTCTATACTTCTGAGCAAAAGCCAATCTTGCTTTCCTATGCCTTATACTAAGCAAAGGCTTTTTCTTCTTCACCACAGCCTTGAATGAGTTTTTTCTGAGAACTCTTCTGACTGTTTCTAAGGAGACTGGAGTGGGGATGATGCTGTTGATGTAATGGGTGGCCTGAACAGCATTTGCAGCCTTGCCAGTGGTGAATCGGGTAAGGATGGCTCTCTGAGAGGTAGATGAGAGCTTAGAAGGACGACCACCAGAGGGGGAATCCAGGTTTGGATGGAGAGCCCTGAGTGTTCTGGATACACTAGACTGGCTGAGGTTGAGTTTAGAGGCAATATTGTGGGTAGAATAATGATTGGAGGCCAGGGAAAGAATGTTTTCCTTCTGAGCAGAGGAGATGGGATGCATTGGAGAATATTGAAGTATGAAGAATGCTAGTCCTAATTAAATACTATAATTTAAGGTCCCATCAAGGGTCACATCACCTTAGAAACCATCTGTCAAGTTTTTGACATTATACAGTTGGTGGAGCATCAGATTCTAATATTTCTGACTACCCCTCACAAAACTGAGTCAATGAGTCCCTGAATTAAAATGATCATATCTCCATGAGGGATGATTAAAATTACATAATTCTTTGTTTGTTTGGTAGCCCTGATCATGTATGTTATTCAGTACACCAATACCTTGTTTGGTTTTGTTGTTTATGGGAAGCTATTTAACAATGAATCAAAAAGTCCAAAACATTGACTCAGTTTTGTAAGTCACTGTATGTGGCATTCAATGAAAGGAAAGTAGCAGAGTCATCTCACAATCTGACAATATTTTAGACACCGTTTGGAGTGCTTCCCATTGTTACCCTACCTATGGGCTGGATGAACTTGATTCCTATCTTACATGATGATGTGACATTCATTCTACAGCCCGAAATGCCTCATATCACCATCCCTTTCATCGACAACACACCAGTCAAGGGCCCAAAATTAGAATATCAAATGATTGGTGTATTTTATGAAACAATTCCCAATAATTCAGCTATTCAACACTTCATCTGGGAACATTTCGAAAACTTAAATTGGATAGTTCAGTGCATGAAGTATTGTGGAGGAACCTTCTCTGGCCCAAAACTCTATCTTTGTGTCCCCAAAATTATTATTTTAGGGCATCAATGCAACATCGAAGGTTGTATGGCCGATCCTACTTGAATTACAGTGGTTAGCAAATGGGGACATCAAAGTGTTCCCAGGAACCATTGGAGTTTGTCATATCTTCATTTGAAATTTTGCTCAACAAGCTGCAGTGCTGATCCAACTCACTTATAAAGATGTTCCTTTTAAATTTGGACCAGAACAAATAGGAGCCCAAAAAAATTTGAAAGAAGCTCTAATCAGCTCTCCAGTGATTTGAGCTATCAACTATGCATCTCCAGCCCCAGTTATCCTATCAGTTGACACTTTGCAGATAGCTATTGGCTTCTTTCTTGCTCAATGCAATTCCGAAAACTGTTGAAAACAATATTACCATTGATTTGGATTGATTATGCTTAACAACCATGAATCTCAATTTTTGCAGCCAAAACTCAAACTTTACAGTCTATATTGTGTTCTTGGAGCACTACAATTGTACCTAATAGGAGTTCGAAGGCTTATTGTCGAAGTTGATGCAAGATATATCAAAGGCATGCTCTCAAATCCTGATATCACACCTAGTGCTAGCATCAATCGATGGATAGTATCCATCCTAACCATTCACTTTACATTAGTCCACATCGCAGGGACACACCATTGTTCTGATGGACTTTCGAGATGCCCCCAACAAGATGAAGATGCTCAGCTTGACAATGAAGACGATTTCAGAGACTGGATTGACCATCTTCATGGTTTCATACATCAAATCAATCCTATTATGACTCGATCCTTTACTTCACATCAAATTTCACCCCTTTTTCTCTCTTCGGATATCAGTAAGGGGGAGGACCTTACCTATGATGATGTTCCACAAACAAATAACATGAAAATGAATGATGAAAGATTACTTCATGTTCAAAAATGGTTACATGACCTGGTGTGACCCCCTGATCTATCAGATCCCGAATATGCTACCTTTATTTGATATTGTACTGAATTCTTTTTAGACTTGGGCAGACTATGGAGAAAAGACTCCCATGAAGCTCACAAAATTGTCGCAACTCCAGAATGTCATCTCAAAATTATTCATGCAGCTCATGATAATATCGGACACAATTGTTTCCGCTATGAAATCAGTCATTGACCTCCGATTTTGGTGGCCAAACATGAAAGCCAACATCACATGGTTTATTAAAATTTGCCATCTATGTCAAATTTGACAAACACTGATGATACTCAATTCTGAAACCCAAACAAAACCTACTAAATGGCTTCGTGTGGTATAACATGAGTCAGAGGAAGGGTGCGAGTTGGTACTAAATATCACTGCTGTTACCGAAAATGCTCGAAATAGGTTCGAAGAATGTTCAAAAAGGTTTGAAGGATGTTTGAAAAGGTTCGAAGAGGTTTGAGGTAGTTTTGACAGGAGTCGAGGGTGTTGGACTGGTGTCAAGGAGTGAATACAGCAAATAAAAAGTGTTTTTTGAGTGGCAATAGGCGATATGTGATAGATCAAAGGCAAATATGATAGTTCGAAGAAGTTTGCAATATTTCGCAGAACTTAGAGATATGATGTGAAGGTAAGACTCAAGAGAATGGCTCTTAAATCTGATGATAAGGGAGAGGGTGACTTCTTCTCTGTTCTTCTAAGTAACTAATACAAGTCTATATACATTTTGAAGAGATAAGTACTAAAAAGGAAACAATAACATGTGTAAAACATGAGGCAGTATGCACAGAAAATAAAGGTATTGTAAAACATAAAACAAATGAAAAATGATAATAAGTGAAACATACAGTGATAGGTCCACTGCACATGCTAAGGTCTGGAGAAGATTCCCACTTGTATCGACACATTACAACAGATGTTCCGAACTGCTATGAACCCTTCAAAATCCTTTTCGAATGTTTTCAAACTATTTCGCACGTGACTTCGATCAGCTGACTGAGACAGTCAGGATCTCAGTGAGGGGGAGGATGATAGGTCCACTGCATGCACTAAGGTCTGGAGAAGATTCCCACTTGTATCGACACATTACAACAGATGTTCCAAACCGCTACGAACCCTACAAAATCCTTTGTGAACATTTTTGAACTATTTCACATAGTGAATAGCAAGGGTATGAAATACCCCAGGGTTTTATCGAGGGTAAGGGTAGGGTGAGGGTAGGGGTACAGATTTTCTACCCTCTGAAAACCCTTACCATTGCCAAGGGTATGAAGGGTAATAAGGGTCCGAATAAGGGTCCTCAGGATCTAAGGGTCCATGGGACAATCTTGGCTTTTGTTATCACCGAAAAGCAGATTAACACTACTCATACTTCTCATTGCATAAGAACATAGATAATCTACACAGAACAAACACAGAACAGTGTACAGTAAGCTGTCGAGCAAGCACTAGATCTCGTATGGCATGATACAACATAGTGATAGAAAGAAAATATGTTTCAAATGATGTGAAGGGAGCAAAATTCAACTCTGGCGCAAAGAACAGTCCGCTGGCCATACAAACACGAAAATAAAACATGACGCGAGCCGAAGAAGATAATGTGGCATGATGAGTGGAACGGATCCAGTGAGACTACAAAATTTGACACCGCGAAGTAGCTTGAGTGCAACTTCATCCCCTTCTTTCATCATCTCAACCATGAGCACCACCAAACGCAAAACCTCCAATGGCGATGATGGACCTCAGAAGAGGGTGAAGGCTGCAACAGCGACGATGATGAAGGCTTCAACAACTACCAGAAAGCCATCGGCAAAGGCCACGAAGGGGAAAGCCACACAACCACCCATCAGGAAGCCCACCACTTTGAGAACGCCGTCGCACTCACACTCGTCATCCATGGAAGTGATTGAGGATGAAGACGAACATTCCACATGTTGTGGTGGACATCCCAAGGCACCCGGCCATGTTCTTGAAGCGGCAGACGGCAGTGACGATGACGATGAGGAGGATGATGAGGTGGTGGAGGTAGAGCCATCTGAGGAGGCAGGAGAGATGGCAGAGGTGGAGCTCGGTAAGTCACAAGTGATATACTGCCAAGAAAACCTTATTAACAAATGATAGAATGACTCAAGAAGAAGTGGACTGCACCTATCTATGCCTTCTTCAAGCCCGACGCGACACTTGAGGTGAAGAATGGGAACCGGATCCACATCTTCAAATGTAATGCCGAGCACTGTAGAGGGAAGACTCAGGACGTCCGACGAAACCTCGGCACCAAGGACAAGAAGTCGACGAGCAACATGCGTATGCACGCCAAGAGCTGCTGGGGCTCGACAGTTGTTGAAACCACAGATCGAGCTGGTGGTACAGCCGCTACTACACGTTCTATTATTGCTCGAAAACCTCTAAAGGATGGGTCAATAATGGCCACATTTGAGCGTGAGGGGAAAGGAAAGATTAGCTACTCACATACACCCCACACCTCAACCAAGTCACGGTATGTCCTAAACTCTCGACACTGATTTCTTGAGAATTGACCATCGTGTAGGGCGGAGATTGCTCGTTGGGTTTCGGAAAGCATGCGTCCGTTCTCTATAGTGAAGGATCGAGGTTTTCAGTCACTTATGAAAACTGGAAGACCGGGTTATTACATACCTTCGGAACATACAGTCTCGCGGGATGTAAAAAGGGTTTTCGTTCGATGCCGAGCTCGGATTGCCAAGCTACTTCAGGTATGTTAATGAGATATTCAAAGACTATAAGCTAAAAATGACATACCAGGAACATGACGGGGAGTTGAGCTTCTCGACCGATGCCTGGACATCTCCGAATCACAAGGCCTATGTGGTGGTTGCTGTGCACTTCAATGTTGACGGTAAGATGGTCGCGATGCTTCTCGACATTGTGGAGGTTGCCAAGAGCCATAGCGGCGTCAATCTTGCGGTAGCGTTTGCAGACATCCTGAAGGACTTTGGAATTGACGACAAGGTAAGCTATTATTCACGAAACACAATAAAATATGCTCACCGAGGTCCACAATCTAGCTGTTGAGTGTCGGCTGCGATAGTGCAACGTCAAACGACGCTATGGTCGTGGAACTCCACAGTTTAATCAGAAAATTCCCTGGGGAGGCAGTGTGGATCCGATGCTTTACACACATCATCAACCTCATTGCTAAAAGCATTATCAGGCAGTTTGATGTACCGAAAAACATGAAGAAAGACATTGTGGACGAGGTGCTCGCAGAGTTGAGAGCGCTAGCTGAGGGACTTGAGGAGGAAGAGGACGAAATGAAACGAGGGTCTAGCACAGCAGAAGGGGACGAGGAGAGTGATGACGACGCTGAGGGGTGGGTTGATGAGCGGGGTGAGATGTTGGAAGAGGATATTGAGGTGCTGGATGCCGACGTGCAGCCTGTGCGTCTCGCGTTGCTCAAGGTATGTCCGCCAGACTGAGAAATCAATGAACATTGGACTCACGTGAAACTGTGTTTACAGCTTCGCAAGGTCGCCTATGCCATCAAGAACTCGACGACGATAGCACTGCCACGATGGTACGAGATTCTTGAGGAATTCGGCCTCAAGTCTCGGATGATGCCCCAGGATGTCACTACTCGGTGGAACTCAACGTATGACATGCTCACCTTCGCTCTCGAATACCGAACGGCCCTTGTCGAGATCACCAGCAACTGCGAAATGAAGCTTCGCCCCTACGAGCTAGGCCCATCGGATTGGAACACGGTAGAACAGCTTTGCCAAGGTCTTAAGGTTCATCTCTGGGAACCATTTCTCTCGTGTTCTTGCTCACAACATTATTACTAGATTTTTAAAGATGCTACTTTGTTCTTTTCATGGGATGGCACACCACTTCTCGCCTCGGTAATCCTGGTAATGGATCAAATTGACCAAGAGCTTGCAACCGAAGCACTCGACCAATCCTACTCTATCTCTATGCGAGCGGCACTCACGATGGGTAAGAAGACTCTAAATCGTTATTATAGTAAAACAGACCACTCGGATCTGTATCGCGTTGCTATGAGTGAGTCTTTTAAAGCTTTCGTCTTCCATCCCAGATCTAATTCGACATTCAAGTTCTCCACCCTGGACACAAACTCGAGTACTTCCATAACCTGAAGTGGGAGACAGATTGGATCACTGATGCTCATCAAATTGTTCGGGACATCTTTGAGCAGGACTACAGCAGTGGCACGACCGTGGTATGTTCATTTTAACAACATGTATCCTTACATCTTACTGAGGGATCATTGAATTAGACTACACCTACCCCTCCGTCGACTCAGAGTTCATCAAACCAGTTCGACAACCTTCATCTGAGCCGTCGCGCTCGTAAAGACCCCCAGGATGAACTCGAGCGCTACCTCGGCAGTGACCCAGAGCTCGTCGAGGACCGCGATGTCCTCACATGGTGGATTGAACGGCAAATCACGTACCCGTGCCTATCCCACATGGCGATTGATTATCTTTCCATTCCTGGTACGTCGCTATTTACCTTCTATTCCTCTTGATCTAATTTATTCCTTGCAGCCACCTCCATCTACGTTGAACGTGTGTTCAGCAAGGGACGCATTCTCCTCTCTCATGTTCGCAATAGGCTCTCTGTGCAGTCAACCTGGGCTTTGCTTTGCCTCGGAACATGGAGTCGGATGGGTTTCATTTGCAACGGCGATGTCAAGGTCGGGGTATCTCACCCAGAGGTTGAAGGAGAGGAGGAGGATGGCGATGTCGGTGAAGGGTGGGATGCTATGGATTTCACGGACTTATAGATACATACACACATAGATAGTCTGTGCATAATTAACTACTTTATTTGATGCTTTTAATTCCTCCCCCCTCTCTGGAAGCTACCCCAATCGAGGTTCCACTGGCAATGATTTGTCGGCGACGACTCAGACGATCAGGTAAGCACTAAGACTTGCCCCAAACCCTCATCACGATCGCGATCCCCACCATCGCCAGCGTTCGCCCCCATAAACGAACGATGTAAGTCTTTTTTTCCTCATTCCTTGGCCTTCCACCTAACTATAGCTACCCTCATGAATCACGACAGAATGCCGTGTCACCGAGCGCCCAAAACAGCTAACGAGCGATCCCCACCATCGCTGGTGTTGCAGTTCCGCCTCGTTCCCCCATAACCGGACGCCGTAAGTCTTTTTTTTTCATTCCTTGCTTCTAACTAACTATTTACATTACTAGCTTATCTCAAACAAGTTCAGACGATGTCCAACGATGCCACGTCACCGGTCGCCGAGCCTTAGCTACCTAGCATTGTTCGACATGCCACAGCCCTCTCCCACTTTCGTCAAGGCTCGATGGTGTGCACAACCGGGGGGGAACAACCACTAGTGCGAGGGGTGGGGGAAACGGAGGCAGAGGGATGACAACGGAGAGGCGTTTGGACGAAACAGAGCATACTCACACATCGCTTTCTGTTACTGACACTCTCCACTATTGTTTAGGTTTTCTTTACGGCATTTGTGAATGCCGGATACGTTCTCAACGCGCCACGTCTCTCAATGACCCCACCACTCGCTGCCATGGCCGTGGAACGACGAGCGGTTGCTGGATGCGTCGTTATGCGCCGTTTCTCAGTTCCATGGGCGCTACGACCAACAAGGAGGACAGGCCCAACGTGCAGCCTGCCGCCCTACACTAACGGTGAACACCACAAACGCGATTCGGCGGCATCCCCTTCAACCTCAATGGGCACTTGGGCCAGTCCCAGCTCCTCACCCGCTCGATGACAACTACAGCCGAAGCCGCCAAGCGTTGCATTCGACGAGCGTCGGCACTATGTATGGCCTCTAGAGCGACCATAACGACGAGGGCAGCTCTGCCGCTCGTGGACAGGTTTGATGGTGTGGCTAGTATCAACGCCTTGACGCCCACAGCACCTCTCCATGGCAAATGTCGCCCTGTGTTCGTCGGCAGCACCAACGACAATGTCTCACCCCTTGGCTCAGCTCCTCGCTCATGGGGCGTCGTGCACTGTTGTGCCAGCATTTCTCGGCGAGGACTTGAGTTTTTGATTGGGCAATGACGCTGTGGGGCAGCGACGTCAGTGCGTGCACTGTTCATCAGTTCGGTGGGCTCTACGGCGACGTTGAGGTGTACCCGCCATGCCAAACCCGCGGGTAACCCGCACCCGCGCTACCCTGCGGAAACCGTACCCGCGAACGCGGTTACCTGTACCCTTCGGCACGGGTACGGTATTCAGCAGGTACAGGTACAGGTCTCGTTTTTCTACCCGGGGGTTACCCGCGCTATTCACTAATTTCACATGATTTCACACTACTTTGAACAATTTTGCAGCACTTTGCACAACTTTGCAATACTTTGAATGACATCAGCCACCGTATAGCTGTTTTAAAACACTTTCGATACCTGCTGCACATCCAGAATACACCTTTCCTTCGCATATTAAGCACTACCAGACACGAGGAGAGACAACGAGAGACTTAGGATGCGATAAGTGCAGTTTTATGTTTCATTGATATATTCAAGCAAAATATAAGTACTCTTACTATATGGGAACACTATACGTTTCATTATTTATCATTTTTCATTTGCTTCATGATCTACAAGTCCTCATTGTTTGATATATTGCCTCATGTTTTACACAAGTTTTATTTCCCTTTTTAGTACTATTTCTTCAAATTGTATATAAACTTGTACTAGTTACTTAGAACAATAGCCAACCAGTGGGGAACAGAGCACAAGTTACCCTCTCACTCATTGTCAGATTTAAGAGCCATTCTCTTAAGTTTTATCTTTGCATCATATTTCTAAGTTCTGCGAAATATTGCGAACTTCTTTAAAACTATCATATTAGCTCCTCATTTTATTGCACATCACCTATCGCCATTTGAGCAACACTTTACATTTGCTAAACTTGTTCCTCAATTTACCTCGAACCTCTTCGAACTTATTCGAACTACTTTGCACATCTTCGAACTTATTCGAACTTCTTCGTATGCTCTTACAGACTATTTGCACCATCCCTCATCACTTTGCCTCACTAAAAACAATGTTTGGATATCAGCAGTGATATTTAGTGCCACCTCGCACCCTTCCTCTGACTCGTGTTATACCATCTGAAGCCATTTAGTAGGTTTTGTTTGGGTTTCCAGGTTGAGTATCATCAACAGTGTCACCATATAGTAAGAGTTCTTGTCCTATTGTTTTAATATATCATTGAAACATAAAAAATGCACTTATCACATTCTGAATCTTTTGTCATCTCTCTTCATGTCCAGTGGCACTTGATATGTGGCAAAATGGCTCATTCCAGATGTGCAGCATGTATCAAATGGGTTTTGAAACAGTTATGTGGTGGCTGACTTTGTTCGAAGTGCTGCAAAGTCATTCAAAAGCATTCAAAATGTCGCAAAGTCATTCGAAGTAGTGCAAAATAGTTTGAAAATGTTTGAAAAGAATTTGAAGTCAATTTTGTGGCATTTGTAGAGGTTCGGAGTGTGTGTGGTAATGTCTCCATATGGTTGAAAACCTTCTCTAGACCTTAGAGCATGCAGTGGACCTATCAATGCGAAAAAAATGCCTCCACAAACAGATTCAAATATATCGTACAAGGTCAATGCTCACTAATGACTTATCCAGAATGGCAAAAACTTCGATGCAAAATTGCCATGTCTCTTGGCAATTGGATCTTCAAAGATATTATTTGTCGATGGGGTTCATTATACAAAATCGTAACCGACAATGGCACTGCATTTATCACAGCTATGGAGGATCTCATGAAATGATATCACATTAACCATGTTCGAATTAGCGGTTATAATTTGCACACCAATGGACTCGTTGAATGAGCCCACTTCAATGTTCGACAATCCTTATTTAAAGCTGTCGATGGAGAACAAGCGAAATGGTCAGCAAGAGCACACTCAGTATTTTGGGCAGAAAGAGTCACAGTTTGTAAATGCATGGGTTGTTCTCTTTACTTCACAGTTACATGATTGCATCCTCTAATCCCCCTTGACATCTCTGAAGCAACATACTTACAACTGCCACCCAATTCCATTTTATCGACAACAGATCTCATGGCTCGATGAGTGATAGCACTACAAAAACAATCGAATGACCTCGAAGTTTTATATTCGAAGGTATATGCCTCTTGAATCGGAGCTGCAAAATGCTTCAAACTCGTTCACAAACATATGATGCACGACTACAACTTTGCAAAAAGAGATTTAGTGCTGCTTCGAAACAGGCAAATTGAGAAATCTCTCAACTGCAAGATGAAATTACAATATTTTGGCCCTTTCATTGTTATCAAATGAATCTATGGAGGAGCTTATATTCTCTGTGAACTCGATGGATCAGTACTACATCGACCTATTGCTGCATTTCATTTCCTACCATATCTTGCTCGAAAATTTATTCCCCTTCTGAATTTCCTCGATATCAACTCTGAACATCTTGAACAACTTTGAACAACTTTGAATTTCGACGAAGATACTTTTGAAGACTTTCGGGACTTGGAAAACAATTAATTATTTTTCCTTTTTTTTCATGATTACTTACAAAAAATTTTGATTGCTTTCGGTGTACAATACAAGTCATGATATCGCATCATAGCATGGTCATGCAAACTCCAAAGGGTTTTTTGGCTATGATGAACTACTGAGCCTTTCCCTAAAAGTCATTTTTTTTGTTCATTATATCTTTATTTCTTCTTCACCTTACTTTCCAAAGACATTTAACAAAAAATTTGAAATTTGAAATAGACAAAACAAAACAACAGAAACAAAAAATTTTACTCCTCCAGCATCTCCTCTAACAATCCTATCTCCCTCTTCAAAAATCTCCAGCTCCACCGTTTTCTGTGCCAGTTTCACAGCAATCAACCCATTGATAATACTCGACCTGGAAACCTAAGAAAAACCTGTTAAAAGGCCTAGGTAGTATAACACAGGCTAGAGGAAGGGTGCGAGGTGGTACTAAATATCACCGCTGATACCCAAAAGTCGTAGTGAGTGACATAAAATGATGAAGTGTGTGGCAAATAGTCTTTAGAGGCATACAAAGAAGTTCAAAATAGTTTGAAAGATGTTTGAATGTGTGCGGAATAGTTCAAAGTAGGCTTGAAGAAGTTCAAAGAGGTTCGAAGTAATCTCAAAGAGAGTCGAAGGTGTCAGACCAGTGGCAAGATATGTCGAGAAATGAATATAGCAAATAAGATGTGGTTTTTGAGTGCCGATAGGCAATAGGCGACAAGTTGAGAGCAAATATGAAAGTTCGAAGAAGTTCATGATATTTCGCAGAACTTAGAGATACGATGCAAGCTAAGACTCAAGAGAACTGCTTTTAAATCTAACGATAGTGGAGAGGGCAACTTCTTCTCTGTTCCCCTGTCTTTTTCTGTCTGTAACTAATACAAGTCTATATACAAATTGAAGAAATATTACTAAAAAGGAAACAATAACATGTGGAAAACACGATGATGTGTTCAGTTGGTACTCAGTGCAGAGTCTCAACAGAAGGGTGAACACTAAACCTACAGCTGCAGGCATGCTCAGGGTGAGGGGGTTCGCTTAGAGGGCCTCGGATCATCCTTCAGGGTGCAGAGACTATGAAGAGGCTGGTATGATGGTTTTCAATGTGTGCACTAGTTGTGTACACAAAAAGGAAGGTATGTGCAATGGCGAAAAAGTGCCCAATGCAAAGGGGGCAAAAATGCGCAAATGGTGTGCAAAATGCAGCCATACAATAAAATGCACAAACAGTGCACAAAATGCAGCTATATGAAGGGTGCACTGCAACAGTGCACAGACAAAGATGAAGGGCACAACAAAGGGACAAAATGTGGCAATACAACGAGGGGATGCAAATGATATGCAAACACACCTATACAAAGGATGCACTACAAAGGTGCACAGACTGGATGCTGGTGTGCAGACTATGCATGATGCTGAATGAGCTATGAACTATGAGGGGAGGAAAGATCCTCTGGATTCTCTATCTGTCTGCCTACTATGTACAAATGGCTTATGTGATAAAAAATGGTAAAATAAAGTATAAAAATAAAAAGTGCCATGCGCTACCCACAAGCACATCCAGTCGCCCATCTAAACCCGATTGCACTATGCCAATGCCTTAGCCAATAAGATTTGTGCATGCTATAGCCCAATACCCAACTTTCCAGCATGATGCTCTATTTTTGGTGTGCTCTAGGTCCCATGCGCTCTTCCCAATTAATCTGCTTCAGTGTTATGCATTGCATGCTGTGCCTTAGTAATAATGATGTGATCAACCTGTGCCAGTTACAGATAAGATGATGCTGATTGGAAATGCAGAAGAACTATAAGGAGATGCTGTGCGAGGCCAAATAGTGCCAAAGCGCCAGGGTTACATGAAAGCGCCCAAGTGCACACAGTCCAATGCCAAATAGGCACAAAGCGCCCAGATTATATGAGAATGCGCAATTTGCTCATGCTGAAATTGCAGTGCACCTCAAATAAATGCACCAGTAAGCTGGAAGCGGTGATGTGCAGCGCAGTTGGTGTGGTGGATTGTTGTGTGTGTGATAAGGATAGTGCAATGAGTATGCAGCAAAGAATGTGAGTTGCGGGTAAAGCATAAAAGGAGTGTGTAAAGGCACATCAAGCATGCAATAACTGTGAAAGGCAGATAAGGAGTGTGGGGGGGGCGGCACACAGAGGCGGTTTGAAGCATAACAAGGCACATTTAAAGTGCATGACAGAAGGCAGCTAAGGGGGATCCAAAGGCGCAGTAGAAATGTAAAAGGTGCACAAAAGCGCACCTAAGCAGTCAAAGGCATGCAAAAGTGCACAGAAGTGCACAAAGGCGCGCAAAAGCATGCTGCGCAAAGTGAGCAGAAGTCTTCTAGGAGGTGCGCACAATCATGAAAAATACCACAGTATGTGTGCAGGGTGATAGGGAGCTGTATCATCTCCTCCCAACTGAAGTACTGACTGTCCTCAGGCAGCATATGATTGGTCAGCACAAAATTCTTTTTGCTCACATAAGCGGCCATCCTTTCCTTATCTATCTCTGACCACCATCTATTCTCAACAGCTCTTTCCACAACCCATATCTAAATAATCCAATGTTCTCGGCATTCACTCCAGCTCTCAGGCAAATGATTTTGGCACTCAGTGGGACCCTTCCTGCTGCTGGAAGTGAGCAGGTGGCTATGCAGGCTTGGGGTGAAGGGTTTTGCAGCAAACTGGTGCGCTTTTTGTGTTTCTATAACCAGCATAGTCGGCTAAGGATAGGGGTGTGTAGAACATGTATAAAAGCCGAATGGACACTGTCACAGATGATGCGGAACTTGATGCACTCCTTTGAAAGGCATGCAGCACATTCAGTGGGATCTTGGTCAAAGAACGGCTTACTTGGGGTGAGGAACTGATGCCAGATATGCATAAGATGATCAAGGAGAAAGAGAGGTCCACAGAATTTGAGCATAGGGCGTACGAACTGGCGGGTCAGCTGGAAGTGCGCGTGGAGCACACTGAAGTGTGCAAGGCATGCCATGCACTTTTGACAGCCGAATTGCAGGCACCTGAGGTAAACTTGGAGCGGTTGGAAGGTGAGTTTAGAGTGATCGACGAAGTGAGTGACATCGATACTGCTGAAGTGCAGGAAGACAAAAAGACACATGCTTTCCACAGCAACCGATGTTGAGGTAGTGGGCGAGGTGACAGGTGAATCTTAAGAGAGTGGGGTGACCAGCAAAGGGGAGAGCAAGCAAAGCGACAAGAGCACCAGTGCAGACAAAGGCACAAATGTGTGCCCAGTGCACGCAATGCAGCAATGAGTGTACATCGAAGTACCACCACTGAGTGGCATGGGCACCACATCTGATGCTAACAGTGGACCAGTAAGTTTTGTTTTAGTATGCTTCAGACTCACTAAGTGGCTCCCCCCTTACTCTAGTATGATAACTGCTGCCGCATGGGCAAGCTGGCCAGGTGCATCTCTGTTAATGAAAAGCAGTGTGCTCTATGCGCAAAGGGGAAGTGAAAGTGCAAGTGGACAAAGTGCACTCTCATGCAGCTGCACACCACCTCTAGAGGTAGGAAAGCGGCTGCTGGGCACCCTGGTATGTACTTTTCCTCATCCTTCTCCCACACTCCCCTAACCAATTCCTGCCAAGAGTGCATTGCAAACTGACAAGGGTGATGAGAGCAATGCAGGGCTCATCATCAGCCCCTCAAAAGAGCATGCATCGAAGCACCGCAAAGTTGAGAACGCCCCCCCCACACCATCGCAAGGGCGCCCAAGGCTGCACTGCCTTACCATTCAACAAGTGAGTGCACACACCCAGTCTTTGCACCAGACCAGGTCAGGGAACACATCAGGCAATGGAATCTATCAAGGTCAAGATGTCGAAGTGCTCAACTTAGTGCAGTGCCGCTCAGTGGTTGCTGTCTTGGGTGCTACTCATGATCACCTCAAAGAGGACATACAAAGGTCGCTCATCAAGTTGGAAGTTGCCAAAAGCTGGCTGTGCAGCATGGAACAAGTGGAGGCAGACATGAAGGTGAAGCTGGATATGGCTGCAGAGTGCTTGGAGTTCCTGGAGTCAGTCGAATAGTCACTACCTTGTGTAAACCCATTGATAGTCCATAAATTGATTTGTTTGTTGCACCTGTGATAAATGCATGATGCACCCCAAAGCACTGGAGTGCATGCATGCATACAAATGTGCACATTTTGCACCAACCTGCACACACGCTTTCATGGTGTTGTAAAATGCAGATTGTAAGCCCAGATAATATGTGTGAAGGAGAAGAGATAAGATAGGCAACATTTGAAGAAATGTCAAGCGCAAAAAAAAGTGCACCAGAAAAAATGGGTGAACACAAAGAAGTGCAGAAAAATCATTCAACCATCAGTTTCCTCCTCCCAACTGAGACATTGACCATGTCCAAATGATAAAAGAGTAAAGATAAAAGGAAGCGCATGCCATATGACAAATTCTAAAAAAATGGGAAAGGATCAGTAGATCATTTATGGCCAGTAAAACCCATGGGTTGCACAATCATGGAAGATGCCCAGATGCAACTTTGCGAATAGAAGAAAGGTAACATAAAAAAAGGAAAAAGCATATGTATAAAAAGGTGAAACATCCATAGTGATGCACACAGAGCGCTAATTACGTGCATCATCGGCGCGTTCTTCATGCTCAGCACTATCTCCATGCACTTCTTCTTCATCAACTGCTTCTTCATCTTCTGTGTCCACTACTATGAACTCTTCCATCTCTCTCAACCACGTTGTTGTAATATTGAGCACTATGTCGGGAAGCGCAATGGACTTGCATGCATGGTACAGCAGTAGGCGAAACATAACTATTGGCCTATCGAATACCATCCCATTGAGTTCGCAAACAATATATGCACTGCCTTGATTGTGCGAAACTATAACTAGAGGACCAAGGTAACACATGCGCATTTTGCGGTTAAGGCTCTTCTTGATCACTGTGTTGCACATAAGGACTAAGTCGCCACACTGGAAGTCAAAATCACTGATGGCTTTTGAGTGTGCTTTCTCAAAATGGAATGCCACTTTGCACCTTTCTGCATAGACATGGGAATGAATGTGTGCTAAGTCTTCTGGCCACTTTTGTAATGCACGTGCGCACTGCGCGATCAAGTCTGCAGTGGAGAGTATAGAATCTGGGGTTGGGTTAAGGTATGTTGCTTCAATGATATCGAGAGGGATCAGAGGCTGCACACCTGTAACAATGAAGTATGGTGAAATGCCAAGGTGCTTCCAAACCATGATACGCTCTGCCCAAAAGACTGAGTACAGCTACTTGCTTTGCTGAAGGCAGACAGGAACATTGAGGGTGAAAGGTGTTGATGCAGCACACTTGAAAATGTCATGCTGGACTGATGCCTATGTCTGATGTGGACTTGAGAGATGTCCAGATCTTGCACCAGATTCTGATGATGATGATGAGGAGGAGCCAGAAGAGATTGAGAAAAATAATCAAATCTTCTATACTGCTATTAACCCTCTGCATGAGGTATGTGCAACCTCAAATATTTTTCAGTGCCTAGCAGAGGCCTTTCACAAAAACAGTATGCTAAAATCCTTCCCTGATTCTGTGCTTCCTCACCTGCATGATTTTGAGGATGTCTTCTCCCACAAATCC
The DNA here is from genome assembly GCA_029959215.1 of Tricholoma bakamatsutake. NCBI lineage: Eukaryota > Fungi > Basidiomycota > Agaricomycetes > Agaricales > Tricholomataceae > Tricholoma > Tricholoma bakamatsutake. The sequence goes on from CP114860.1 coordinate 2,865,342, forward strand.
TTTGACTCACTTCCTAACCATAAGCCATGGGATCATGAAATTGAACTTATGCCAGGTACCACACCCTCCTCTTTCAAGGTCTATCCTCTCTCTCCTGAAGAACAATGACAACTTGACAAGTTTGTCAATGAATACTTGGCTTCTGGTCACATCCACCCTTCAAAGTCGCCTATGGCCTTCCCATTCTTCTTTGTCAAAAAAAAGGATGGCTCTCTCCAACAAGTTCAAGATTATTAAAGGCTCAATGACATCACACTCAAGAACCTTTATCTGCAACCTCTCATATCAGAACTCATGAACCAGCTTCATGGGGCACACTACTTCACCAAGGTTGATGTCCATTGGGATTACATATGAATGTGCAGATAAAGGAGGGAGATGAATGGAAGGCAGCATTTTGCACCAATCATAATCTTTTTGAACCCCTTGTCATGTTTGTTCTTTGGTCTCACTAACAGTCCTGCAACCTTTCAGACCATGATGAATAATATCTTCCATGACCTCATACTGGAAGGTGTTGTCTGTGTCTACCTCGACAACATCCTCATCTTCACTTGAGACCTCAAGGAGCATCACTGAATCATGCACCTAGTACTAGAGAGGCTTCAACAACACAAGCTTTACCCCCATCATGACAAGTGCAAATTTGAGAAGACTCAGATTGAGTACTTGGGCTTGATCATTTTAGATGGGCAGGTGGAGATGGACCCTGTCAAGGTTGCTGGTGTTATGGCTTGACCCATGCCCATGAACAAGAAGGAAGTGCAGTCCTTTTTGGGCTTCATTAAAGACTTCTCACATCATGCATGACCACTGTTCGATCTCACTGCCAAGGATGCATGGAGATGGGGTAATGAACAACAGGAACCATTCGAGAAGCTCAAATAGCTGGTTACTTCCACTCCCATCCTTACTTTTGCTGATGACTCATGCCTCTTTCATGTAGAAGCTGAAACATAGTTCTGACTTTGCATCAGGTGCCAACCTTTTCATTGCCTTTAGGAAACAGTCTCCTAACATCCCTATTACATAATAATATTTTATTTTATTTTATTTTATTACATCAAAATATGCTACCAAATGCCTACAAATGCTATATTTGTCACTGTGGAAATTTTATATTTACACGCATCAATATGTATGTGCATGTATGCACACATCGGTAACAATACAGTACACTATATGTAACATAGTATAAAAATCTTAAATATATGCCTGGGGGACCTTAGTTGAGTTCTCTTAGGTATTCCATCCACATTTGTGGTGCAAAATGGCTATTTCATCCAACTCGTCTATTTTTAACCCCTTGCATCAAATCCATCAAAACCCCCATCATGCGCGTGCACCCCCCCACTTTCTTGTAGGAGAGCCCACACAGTCCAGCTAGCAGCTTAGTGGGTGTCGCCCTACCAGAAGAACTCAACTCCCATATCAGTGCACCTTGTCTTACATGTGCATACATCATTGTTTCAGCATGCCACGACCACTTACTCATCCTTTCAGCATGAGCCGGAAGTAATTGTATATACATATTTATCTTGCTTTTGTAAGTTGACACCAGGCCTTGCCTTACATTGCGACCGCCAGTGATCAAGAGGCAGTGCTCATCATTAGGACAGCTGCAACCAGACAACTGATCAGATCTGGTTTAATTGAGATTTACTATACTCTATTTGGACGACTATTTTAGTTAAATTAGTTACTAGCCGAATTCAGTATTAACCCTGAGATCAGGCACTGTTGGAAGGGTTATTGATCTGAAGTGCCCAATTGGTGACAAATAGCTGAAATGATGTGTTTTGCCATGTTTTGTATCCGAATTGCTGGATCATGTGACTCGAAATTTTGCGAAAAAAATTATGAAGCCAAATTGTGACTCAGCTGAAGAAGTGACTCATCACAGCTTATGTCATTATGTCAGAACAATCAACTTCGAATCCTGGTCACAATCCTGTTCCCATGCCAGTGCTAGAAGCCAAAATTGATGTGCTTAGAGCACAAATGTCCCAATTAGTGTCATTATTGGCAGCATCACAGCCCAAACAAGCAGAAATAAAACCAGAGACAGTGGAAGACAAAGATGATGAGATGGAGGAGATGGTGGAGTGGATGTCCCAGGAGGATGTGCATGCAGAGGAGAGATCTGAGAGTGGAAAAATGTGTTTACCTAAATATGTGCCCCCACAAATTTTTGACAGTACCATGGAGAATACAAAATTCTTCATCAGCTCTATAGTATTGTACATCCATGGGAGAAAGCCCGAATTTCGCGATTGAGTCTAGGATTATGTTTGCTTTCTCATACATTCAGGGAGGGAAAGCACAGTTCTGGAGAAATGAAGCTATTAATCAAATTGCCGTGGGATATAAACCATTTGCAACCTTCAGGGAAATTTTGGAGAGACTGGAGGCACAGTTTGGAGACCCTAATCCAAAGGCGATGGCTAACACTAAATTAAAAACCATGCACCAAGGTTCCCTGACAGCAGACAAATTTATTTTGCAGTTCAAGGCAGAAGCTTCACAGACAGATATGGGAGAAGCTGCATTGGTAGAATGTTTGAAGGCAGGATTAAATCCCTCATTATTCAAGTCTATCTACCGACTACCTTCTATGCTGGAGAGGTTGGATGAGTGGTATAATTGGGCAATGCATCTTGATTGGCAATATCGACAGGAACAGGCAGAGTCAAAATTGATGTATGAAAATGCCCGATTTGAAAAGTCATCAGGAGGAAAGTTTGAGAAAGGAAGGATGCCTCAGGTACAAGCTCCAAGGGCACAGCCACTGGCCATGGCAGTGACACCTATTGTTAAGGAGTCAGCAGCATTGGCAGATGCAATGGATGTTGATCAAGTAGGGAGATGAGCCTTACTTAAATGTGTTAACTGTGGGCAATTAGGGCATATTGCTAGGAATTGTAGGCAGAAAAGGAAGATTAGGGAAGCAACAATTTGAGGAAGTGAAGTTGGAGGAAGATAAGCAGAAGAATTTTGTGGAAGAGTCCCAGTAAAGGTTTCCCCATTGGTGACCCAGAATCAATATAATGTATTAGTATCTGAGGAAATCCAGAGTGAATCCAAACAACAAATTGAGGAGTATGACCATCATCACTTATGCAACAAAGAAAAATGCCCAGCCTTATTTTTGAAGACCCCTAAATTCTTTATTCACTCTGCACAGATAGAACCCGAAATCAGCTTGACAGTAGGATTGAAGACAGTAGACATGCATGCAGCAGTTGATGTGGAGGCATTGCTTGACAGTGGTCCTACCAGATTATTCATTAATCGATCCTTAATTACTGGAAATGGTATTTGCATGCATAAACTGCCACAACCTATAATGGTGTACAATATTGATGGTGATTAATTGTGGAGGAACTATTAAGGAGGAGGTGACAATGATACTGAAGTATCAGGATCATCAGGAACAAGCCATATTTGAGGTGTGCGACCTTGGAAAAACCAGTCTGATAATTGGATGTCTGTGGTTACATAAGCATAACCCGGAAATTGATTGGAAAACTGGAAAGGTACACATGACTCATTGTCCTAAAGAATGTAATGTATATGGGAGGAAAGTAAGAAAAGAAAAGAAGGAAAAGAAAGAGAAAGAATGTCCAAGGAAGTATTCTGTTACGATGGAGGAAGTGGAAGATGAGGACATGCCAAATGGGGAAATATCAATTATGACCAGTAAGGAAGAACAGAAGTGAACATTTAGGGAAATTCATGGAGGACAGTCATGGAATAAAAATGCTGTGAAAGTGGAGAAGCCAGTGGAGGAGTGGGTGCTAACAGCCTATTATAAATATTTGTCAGTTTTTCAGAAGAAGGAATCGGAGCGGATGTTAGTGTGAAAGTCTTGGGATCATGCAATTGAAATGAAGCCAGGATTTGTGCTGAAGAAGTCAAAAGTCTACCTGTTATCTCTGAAGGAACAAGAAGAAGTGGATGCATTCCTTAATGAACAATTGTGTAAGGGATACATATGACCTTTGAAATCACTGCAGACATCACCAATATTCTTCATACTAAAAAAGGATCAGAGGATGTGTACAGATTATAGGTATTTGAATGAGTGGACAGTGAAAAATGCATACCCTTTGCCATTGATCTCAGAGATCATTGACAAGAAAGGCCAAGGTCTTTACAAAATTGGATTTATGCTGGGAGTACTACAATGTACAAATAAAGAAAGGAGATGAGTGGAAGGCTGCATTTGCCACGCGTCGAGGATCCTTTGAGCCACTTGTCATGTTTTTTGGGATGACCAATGGTCCCCCAACTTTCCAAAATATGATGAATAACATTTTCAAGAATGTGATAGACAAGGGTGTGGTAATAATATTCATTGATGACATTTTGATATTCACAGAGGATGAAGAAAATCATGAGGTGATAGTGCAGGAGGTGTTGAAGAGATTGGCAGAGAATGATCTATTTGTTAAACTGGAGAAGTGTGTATTTGGAGCAAGCAAGTTTGAGTTCTTGGGATTAAAGATTGGTCCTGATGGAATCAAGATGGATCCTATCAAGGTACAGGCAATTGTTGATTGGCCCATGCCTACCTGTATCAAAAAAGTTCAGGCTTTCTTGGGACTCGCCAATTATTATCGTTGCTTTGTTCATAATTTTTCCAAAATTGCTGCACCCTTACACAACCTTACACAAAAGGGAGTAGTGTGGAGATGGGCAGAACAACAGCAGACAGCATTTGAGGAGTTGAAGAGAAAGTTTGTGGAAGAGCCAATATCAGCCCCAGTAGATTTCACACATCTCTTATGAGTGGAATCAGATGCATCCGACTTTGCTACTGGAGTTGTATTATCAATGTTATGTGAAGATGACAAATGTTATCCTTGTGCATATTTGTCTCGAGGGTTGAATGATGTGGAGAGAAATTATGATGTGCATGATAAAGAGATGTTGGGAATAATATGAGCATTGGAGGCATGGAGACATTATTTGGAGGGATGTATGCATCAGATCGAGATCTGGACAGACCATCAAAATCTGCAGTACTCCATGTCCACTAAAAAGCTTAATCATTGACAAGTGCATTGGACATTATTCCTATCACATTTCAATTTTCACTTAGTCCACAAAGTGGGAAGCTTGATGAGGAAAGCAGATGCATTATCCAGATGTACAGATCATAAAAAGGGGGTGGAGGAGGACAATAAAAATATTACCCTACTCAAACCTGAATACTTTTGTATTTGCACTATGCATCAAGGGCATCTATTGGTAGATAGCTCAGAAATGGAAATGTTGTCTAAAATTAGGCAATGTTTGGAGATGGATGATGAAGTAGTGGAAGCTGTGAAAGCTCTGAAGGGAGAGAAGAAAGGTAATATCAAATGAGATGAGAGGGGTGAGGACAAGGGTTACTGTTGTTCAGAGGAAAAGTATATGCACCAAAAGATCAAAATTTACAAAGGGAGATTGTCTGGTTACATTATAATATGCGAGCTGCTGGACATCCAGAAAGGTGGAAGATATTGGAATTGGTGATGAGAAATTATTGGTGGCCCAGAATTTTGAAATATGTGGTATGTGAATGGATGTGATACATGCATGAGGGGGAAGAAATTTTTAGAAAAGCCCACAGGGAAATTAATGCCAAACTTTATACCTAAAGTGTCCTAGCAAGATATATCTGTAAACTTTATCACAGGATTACCTGAAGCTCAAGGATACGATGCAATATTTGTAGTATGCGACCACTTCACAAACGAAGTCCATATTATTCCTACTACTGCAGAAACCTCATCATTGGGCTTGGCACGCCTCTATCTAAATCAGGTGTGGTGGTTACATGGATTGCCTGATATGGTTATCTCCGATCACAGATCACAATTTGCTTCTGCATTTATGTGAGAGTTAAATAACATATTGGGAATTCAAACCAAGTTATCTATGGCATATCACCCACAAACTGATGGGCAGACAGAGAGAATAAATCAGGAGTTGGAGCAGTACCTATGCATGTTTGTCAACCACCGACAAATTGACTGGCCTGAATGGTTGGCAATTGCTGAATTTTCTCACAATAATAAATTCCATTTGGCTACTCGCATGTCACCCTTCTTTGCTAATTATGGGTATCATCCCAGAATGGGAATAGAACCTCAAAGGGAAGTCAAGGTACAGTCAGTGGAGGACTTTGTATCAAAAATGTAAAAGGTGCAGGAGGAAGCAGAGGTGGCATCGATGAAAGCACGTGATGATATGATGCAACACATGGATCGTACTCAAGCTGGTGCTCCAGAGTACAAAGTTGGTGACTTGGTATGGATAAGTACCAGGGATCTAAATATTCCACGACCTTTGAGAAAACTTATGGAGAAGCAAGTTGGCCCATATGTGATTTCTAAAATAATTTTGCCCAATGCGGTAGTGTTAAAATTACCTCAATCATTCAAGATTGATCCTAAAATTAACATTTCCCGCTTATGCCCTTACCACCCACCCACTATTCCCAGTCAACAAACTACTCTGCATCCTCCAATAATGGTAGAAGGTGCTCCAGAATATGTACTGCAAGAGGTTTTAGACTTACGTCTTCGACAAAATAAATCGGAGTTCTTAATGAAGTGGAAGAACTGCATTGATGAAAATAACTCAAGGGAACCTGAAGAGAATTGTAAGTGAGCACGTAATGCAATCGCCCAATTCTTTAAATGTAATCCAAATGCTCTGTGTCGCATTGCTAGAATGGTGTATGAGGGGATGAATTTCTGGCCTTACCAAAATTTTACAGAGGGAACAGATACAATATTTTCTCACCTGGAAGTCGAGGCATAAAAGGGGGGGAATGTTAGGAAACAGTCTCCTAGCATTCCTATTACATAATAGTATTTTATGTTATTTTATTTTATTTTATTATGTCAAATTATGCTACCAAGCACCTACAAATGCTACATTTGTCAGTGTGGGAATTTTATATTTACACACATCAATATGTATGTGCATGTACATGCGCATTGGTAACAACATAGTACAATAGTTGTAACATAGTATATAAACATTAAATATACACCTGGGGGACCTCAGTTGAGTTCTCTTAGGTATTCCATCCACAATAGTAGTGCAAAATGCCTCTTTCAGCCAACTTGTTGATGATACTCAACCCAGAAACTGAAACAGAACCTACTAAATGGCTTCAGATGGTATAACACGAGTCAGAGGAAGGGTGCGAGGTGGTACTAAATATCACCGCTGATATCCAAACATTGTTTTTAGTGAGGTGAATTGATGAGGGATGGTGCAATGATGATACTCAACCCGGAAACTCAAACAAAACCTACTAAATGGCTTTGGATGGTATAACACAAGTCAGAGGAAGGGTGCGAGGTGGTACTAAATATCACCACTGATATCCAAACATGGTTTTTAGTAATGCCAAATGATAGGGAGTGTTGAGAATAGTCTTTATAGGCATACAAAGATGTTCAAAATAGTTCGAAAGATGCTCAAATGTGTGTGAAATAGTTCAAAGTAGGCTCAAAAAGGGTTCAAAGAGGTTCGAAGTTGTGTAAAGTAGTTTGAATAAAGTTCGAAGGTAGTTTGAGGTATATTGAAAAATGAGCGTAGTGAGTGGAAAGTGTTTTCCATGTGGTGATAGGTGATAGGCGATAAGTCAAAGGCAAATATGATAAAGTTCAAAGAAGTTTGCGATATTTTGCAGAACTTAGAGATATGATGCGAGTTTAGACTCAAGAGAATGGCTCTTAAATCTGATGATAGTGAGAGGGTGACTTGTGCTCTGTTCCCCGTTGGTGTCTTGTTCTAAGTAACTAACACAAGTCTATATACAAAATGAAGAAATAGTACTAAAAAGGAAATAAGAACATGTGTAAAACATGAGGCAATATATCAAACAATGAGGACTTGTACATCATGAAACAAATGAAAAATGATAAATAATGAAATGTATAGTGTTCCCATATAGTAAAAGTACTTATCTTGTGCTTCAATATATCAATGAAACATAAAACTGCATTTATCATGTCCTAAGTGTCTCATTGTCTCTCTTCGTGTCTGGCCATGCTCGCTATGCAACAGAAAGGTGTATTCTGGATGTGCAGCATGTATCAAAAGTGTTTTAAGACAGCTATACAGTGGCCGATATCGTTTGAAATGCTGCGAAGTCGTTCAAAGTAGTGCGAAATCATGTGAAATAGTTCGAAATGGTTCGAAGTCATCCAAAATAGTGCAAATAATTTGAAAATGTTCGAAGTTAATTTCGTGGTGTTCATAGTGATTCGGAGTGCATTCCTTAGTGTGTCAATACGATTAAAAACCTTCTCCAGACCTTATAGCACATAATGGACCTATCAGTGAATAGTCTGTAAGAGCATATGAAGAAGTTCGAAATAGTCCGAAATAGGTTTGAAGAAGTGCAAAATAGTTTAAATAAGTGCGAAGATGTGCGAAGTAGTTTGAATAAGTTCAAAGAGGTTCGAGGTATATCGAGGAATGAGTTTAGCGAATGTAAAGTGTTGTTCAAATGGTGATAGGCGATGTGCAATAAAATGAGGAGCTAATATGATAGTTTCAAAGAAGTTTGCAATATTTTGCAGAACTTAGAAATATGATGCAAAGATAAGACTCAAGAGAACGGCTCTTAAATCTGACAATGAGTGAGAGGGTAACTTGTGCTCTGTTCCCCATTGGTTGGCTATTGTTCTAAGTAACTAGTACAAGTTTATATACAATTTGAAGAAATAGTACTAAAAAGGGAAATAAAACCTGTGTAAAACATGAGGCAATATATCAAACAATGAGGACTTGTAGATCATGAAACAAATGAAAAATGATAAATAATGAAACGTATAGTGTTCCCATATAGTAAGAGTACTTATATTTTGCTTTAATATATCAATGAAACATAAAACTGCACTTATCGCATCCTAAGTCTCTCGTTGTCTCTCCTCGTGTCTGGTAGTGCTTAATATGTGACGGAAAGGTGTATTCCAGATGTGCAGCTTGTATCGAAAGTGTTTTAAAACAGCTATATGGCAGCCAATGTCGTTCGAAGTGTTGTGAAGTTGTGCAAAGTGCTGCGAAATCGTTTTAAGTAGTGTGAAATCATGCAAAATAGTTCGAAAATGTTCGAAAAGGATTTTGTAGGGTTTGTAGCAGTTCAGGACATCTGTTGTAATGTGTTGATACAAGTGGGAATCTTCTCCAGACCTTAGTGTGTGTGGTGATATGGCTCCCTATCACCCTGTGCTCATACTATGGCATTTTTCACAATTTGCGCCCCCAGTGCACTCCCTTGTGCTCCCATCCGCTTTTGTGCACCTTTGTGCGCTTTTGTGCACCTTTTACATTTCTACTGCGCCTTTGGATCCCCCTTAGCTGCCTTCTGTTGTGCACTCTAAATGCATCTTGTTATGCTCCAAACTGCCTCTGTGCACCCCCCACACTCCTTATCTGTGTTTCACAGTTATTGCGTGCTCAGTGCACCTTTATGCACTCCTTTTATGCTTTACCCACAACTCACATTCTTTGCTGCGCACTCATTGCACTATTCTCATCACACACACAACAATTCACCACACCAATTGCACTGCGCATCATGGCTTCCAGCTTACTTGCACATTTATTTGAGGTGCACCGTGATTCTAACACGAGCGAACTGCGCATTCTCATATAATCTGGGCGCTTTGTGCCTATTTGGCATTGGACTGTGCGCACTTGGGCGCTTTCATGTAATCCTGGCGCTTTGGCACTATTTGGCCTCACACAGCATCTCCTTATAGTTCTGCCACATTTCCAATCAGCATCACCTTATCTGGTAACTGGCACAGGTCGATCATGTCATTATTACTAAGGCACAGCATGTGATGCACAACACTGAAGCAGATTAATTGGGAAGAGCGCATGGGACCTAGAGCGCACCAAAAATAGTACATTGCACCAGAACAGTTGGGTATTGGGCTATGGCATGTGCAAATCTTATTGGCTGAGGCAGCAGCATAGTGCAGTCAGGTTTAAATGAGCGAATGGATGTGCTTGTGGGTAGCACATGGCACTTTCTATTTTTATACTTTATTTCACCATTTTATCACATAAGCCATTTGTACATAGTAGCAGACAGATAGAGAATCCAGAGGATCTTTCCCCCCCTCATAGTTCATAGCTCAGTCAGCGTCGCACATAGTCTGTGCACCAGCGTCCAGTCCATGCGCCTTTGTAGTGCGCCCTTTGTATAGCCGCATTTGCATATCATTTGCATCTTCTCGTCATATTGCTGCATTTCATCCCTTTGTTGCATCCTTCATCTTTGCTCATGCACTCTTATAGTGCGCCCTTCATATAGCCGTGTTTGCCCACCATTTGCACCTTTTATCATATACCCACATTTTGTGCACCATTTGCGCCTTTTTCTGCCTGTTGCACTCACATCCCATTTGCATCCCTAACCTGTGTGGCACCCCCACAGCACATCCCAGTGCTGTCTTCATCCCACTGCACCTCCCACTTCTCTCATCCTCATCGTTGTGCACTTTTGCACTCCCATTGCGCATTTTTCCGCACTGCACATTTTTGCCCCTTTGCATTGTGCACTTTTCTGCTATTGTGCATATCTTCCCTTAGGCGTACACAACTAGTGCGCACATTGAAAACTGCCATACCAGCCTCTTCATAGTTTCCACACCCAGAAGGACGATCCGAGGCCATCTAAGCGAACCCCCTCACCCCCGAGCACACCTGCAGTTGTAGGTTTGGTGTTCACCCTTTCCATTGAGACTCTGCACCGAGTACCAACTGAACACATCAGTGGTAGACCTATCATCATCTATTTTTAACCCCTCGCATCAAAACCATCAAAACCCCCCATCATGCATGCATGTCCTGCCCCCTTCTTGTAGGAGAGCTTGCATGATGATGAAGAAGAATGAAAAGTATTTTGAGCCTCACTAAGTTTTCGACATGATCATGCATTTTGCATGTGACTTCGATCAGCTGACTGGGACAGTCAGGATTTTAGTAAGGGGCAGGATGATAGGTCCATTGCATGCTCTAAGGTCTGGAGAAGCTTTCCAATCATATCGACACATTACGCCAGATGCTCTGAACTGCTATGAATGCCACAAAATTGACTTCGAACCCTTTTCAAACACCTTCACACAATTTTGAACAACTTCAAATGATTTCGCATCATGACATTTTGAATGCTTTCGAACAACTTCGCAGCACTTCGAACAAAGTTGGCCACCACATAACTGTTTTAAAACCCTTTCGATACATGCTGCACAACCAGAATGAGCCATTTCGTTGCATATCGAGCACCACCAAACACAAAGAGAGATGACAAAAAGATTTAGAATGCAATAAGTGCGGTTTTATGTTTTAATGATATATTGAAGCAATAGGACAAGAACTTTTACTATACTGAGACTGTGTATGTTTCATTTAGTATCATTTCTCATTTGTTTTATGTTTTACAATACCTTTATTTGCTGTGCATACTGCCTCGTGTTTTCCACATGTTATTGTTTCCTTTTTAGTTCTATTCCTTCAAATTGTATATAGACTTGTATTAGTTACTTAGAAGACAAGCAAATGGAGACATAGAAGAAGTCACCCTCTCCATTATTGTTTGATTTAAAAGCCATTCTCTTGAGTCTTATCTTTGCATTGTATCTCAAAGTTCTGCAAAATATCGTGAACTTCTTCAAACTTTTGTATTTGCTCCTCGACTTATCACCTATTGCCTATCATCTCTCGAAAATACATCTAATTCACTATATCCATTCATTGATATGCTTCAACACCAGTCCAACTCTTTTAAAACTTTTTGAACTACTTTGAACCTCTTCAAACCTCTCCAAACCTCTTTCAAACATCTCCAAACATTTTCAAACCCATTTCAAACCTTTTTCAAACATCTTCGTATGCCTTTAAAGACTATTCACAACACTCCTTGTCATTCCATGTCTCTCACTACAACCTTTGGGTATCAGCAGAGATATTCAGCACCAACTTGCACCCTTCCTCTAGCCTGTGTTATACTTCCTAAACCTTCTAACAGGTTTTTGTTAGGTTTCCAGGTCGAGAATTATCCACGGTCCAGCTAGCAGATAAGTAGGTGTCACCCTAACACTGTCCCAGTGCAATCCAAAACTCTACCAGCTCTTCCCATCAAATGACACCCTCAAACAAATTGATCCACTGAAACAATCTCAGCATTGGGATGATGACAGTGCTTGGATCATCAAACCACATACATGCTGGTAACATGCTTAGGCACACCAAGAGGAGTAAATCATTCGATGTAAGCCAATGGACAGGCATGCATGCCAAATGGTGGAGGAAGGTTGAAAATAATATGAACTTAGGCAATATGGCGACCTGTGGATATGATTGATAAGGATTAGTAACTGTTGGTTAGATGGTGTTCAACTTTTTGAAGACTCACTCTCTAGTGATGGAGAAGGCCCGTAAGAAACAGGGTTTTTAACCACAAATACTGTATTAAAATGTCCTATGATGCCAGGTTGCTGACCTTGATGTTCACAGGCTGGAGTTGTCTGTATGTGTTCAATGATCGGGTTTGTGCTTATATATCGATTAGGTGGCAGGATAGGTAAGATTTGTTTATAAACATTGAAGCAGTCATACTTTTATGGTATGGTGCATTGATGGTGTGTTTCTGGATGAAGCTAGTGAAAACCTGTGAAAAATCAGAGAGAAGATGGTGAGTTTTGATGTGATTGATAGAAATATTGGAAAATGGCAGTTTATTAGTGACTCACCAGTGTTTCGAAGGTAGGACTGCCATCCATTTTACAGTGGCAGACTAAGAGACTAAGCCCTCCAATCTCTGACATATCCTGTTCAGAACCATCATCAGTAAGATCTGGTCAAGGATGGCACCATGTGAGATAAGCCACACAGAGAAAGATTGCATCTTGATGTTGAAGCCAGATTGCCATCTGCTCCAGGAAATCACGTTTGTTACTTGCAAGATAAACCTCCTTTGCGAAGTCAATATGGAGTCATTCAGGTAACTTGGTATTGTATCCATCAGCGCTGCCAAGAGAGTGGATTGTGTTGATGTAATGCTGGATGTTGTGGAGTTTGGGAATGTTGAAGTGCTCATGTATTCCAAGCTCAATGAACACAGTTTTGTGCATGTGAAAGGTTTCGAGGCATTGAGGCATTGTTGAAGGCAGGCCAGAGTTTTGGTAGTATGGGAATGGAGTTGCGAGAAATAGATAAAATTGATAATGGCATGTATGACTGTGAGAACATCATTGCTCATGCATCTGCCAGCACACCAACACAAATTCACTGCATCTCCTTATGCTCCCTCCCTGTCCACTGACTCACAAACAAAATTTTTTTTTAAAGTGTCACAAACCTGAATAACCAGTTATAACCTTAAAATGTGCATTAAGTTCATCCTCCCCAATTAATGCTGAATGCCATTTTACCAGGTGATCCTTGAACATACCCTTATGCAGCTGATGGAGTATGTTGGGTGTAAAACAGTTGAAGATATTGGTATGGGATAGGGCCTTCCAAAATGGCTCATAAATTTGCCATAATCCTTGATCATTGAGACTCTGGATTGATTTCTCGTTTCTAGATCTCCTTCTCTTGTTCTGGTTCAGGAGCTTGATGATTTTGTTGGTTTCTTGCCATAAGGTCAAAACAAGATCACTGCATTTCTCTGCTTTGACTTTGCATTGTGGGCATCAGTTTTCTTTGCAACATGCACCCAAGCACTGTTCAGGATAGTCAGTGACCTAAGCAGCCAGGATTGGGAAGATACATTAAATTTTTGAATTAGCACAGGTCATTTTGGCACTATGCTTCCCTGCTTCGATGAGAGGCTTTAGTATTTGGAACATGCAGTGGTGGAATAGGTGTTAGCCACCAAATGTGACTTGTCATCAAAACACTCTGATTTTGTGACAGGTAAGTAACCCACAAGTACAGTGGCATTCAATGACACCTTACATAAAAATTACACCAGTTTCTGCAGCTATTCATGCAGTGATAAACCTGGCACCTTGTCTCCTTCACAATATTTCCTAGTGTAAGATATACTGGCCATGCTGACTTATCACCTCAAAATTGTGTTAAGTGCATCTTGTCTGATGTGAGGATGACTGGTGCTACAACACCCCCATCAGGAAGTTTGTCCTGGGAAGGGAAATGACTACCTGTGTTTTTCACCACCAGTTAGCTGTCCATGTTTCATCAATCACATGATTGGTACATCATTTATCTGTAAATATCTGGGCTGGCTCGAATGATATTTTGTCTTTAAAAGCTGGGTTACCGATCAACTCTTGTATACATTTAAGAGGGTTGTGACACCAGAGCTCTATCTCCTCCCTCATCTTCTCACCATCTTCTCCCTCATGGTCTCCTGACACAGTTACAATGTCACAAACCCAATCAGGACCCATTCGCAGCAGATCAATCTTTTTCAAGAATGAATAAGTGTTGTAGAATGAAAGGTGGCTGTGCTCTTGAATCTGTGAGGCAGTCAGTCTTGTTCTGTATGCATGTTCACAGACTTACAATGGGCAATTTCAGGTACTCATCAATTGATTTCTGACTGACATTCCTGATAAGCCACTGTGCTAATTCCCATTCCTCGTGGTTGTCAAATAGTGCCCATGTGTTCTCCCCATTCAAATGCTGTGTCTCATACCACTCTTCAAAACATGTCTTTCCCTTGCCCAAAATTTCAGCTAGGTGTCAAAAATAGCAGACTCAGTATCGGCTCTAGCTTCGAGGATTGTCAACATCATCAATGTCCTCAATCTCAACAGACTGTTGCCTAGCCTGAGGGATGTTGGCATTTGGTCTTGCTGGGAGCTGATCATCAGGAGGAAGAAATGTTTTATCAGGGTTTGCCATTTCAATGTCAGAGTCATCCAACTCATCCCTGTGCATATTAGGCATCAAATCATTGAGGATAGTGGCATTCTCCCCAACCTTCATGGAGGTGAGCTTGAGCAGATCACTTTGCCATGCTTGGAAGCACATTGGTGAGTATGTGATGTGTCAGTTCAGTGCTGTCCACATAGGTTTAATGTGATGGCAGTATCTGCAGTGGTGGGACTCGGAAGGCATCTGGTGCAATGTCATTTCCCCACTGGTTGGCAAACTGTTCAAACTATGAGTCTCAAAGCTGCACTCCGCTAGAATGTCTGCTCTCCATGATGTGGTGTGGAATATGTTTATCCACCAAGAATATGTTATCTTCCAGTTGTGCCTGTGAACCCCTATGACATGATCACATTTTCAGTTGTGCCATGTTTCATTTCAATTTCTTCATTGATTTTTAATTTGTTTATTGACTGCTCTGTTTAATATTGACCTTTATTTCCTCACATAGATAGTGGCACACAAACATAAACAGAAAACTATAAATTGCCAGGGGATGTCTTGCGGCCTCTTGCTGTCCATTATTGCAATGCCACAATCTAATTGCTCAGCCCACCAAATTAGTATGCAAGCGGCAAAGGAGAATGTCACTCCTCAGGTCTCACACAGGGGACCTTTGGGTCATCAACATCAACCCACTGAGAAGGTTTCCATTCTTCATATGTGTCACCTTACTCATTGCCACTAAAACATCACTACCTGATTTTTAATATCTCATTACAGGTGCTAAAGATGTGGCTGCTATGGAGTGATGTGAGGCAGCCAAAGCTCAGAAGCTTCAGTGTGCTCACCGAGCCCTTGAGAACAGTGATGATAAAGGTGATGGCACCGACAGGTATCAAAGTGATGATGTGGACACACCAACTACTGTAAGTTGGCTTATTATTTGTTGATTTACTGACTTGTATTTTATGTTTTCTAAGTTTACAAATCAGACCGTAGCTTCCAAATCAGTGATCCTCAAAAACAAAGCTCTCACCAAATGTGATCACCAACTTGCTGCTCATGCAAAGGCTGCTCACAAAGCTAAAGATTCTGCTGAGTGTGATTGCCAACATGCTGTTCAGGCTCATACTGCTCACAAGGCCAAATATCTTGCCAAATGTGACTGCCCACTTGCTGCTCATGCTCAGGCTGCTCACAAAGCTGAAGATACCTCCAATAAAAATGTACAGTAACCTCTTGCTGCTTAATTACCAACTAATGATTAGATCTGTAGCATGGATGCTCACTTGTGCAATCTAAGACTCGTGGTTGATGTATGGCCCCCTCCAGTCCCTCACCCAACAGAAATTCCAATGGCAGTGATGACTTTGATAGCTTGGATGGTCTCTCCCCTGATTGTCATAGTAACACCTCTCATAGTCCCTCACACACACCTTTGGTTGACCCTGAAGATGTTCTCAAACAGTGGGCATCTTCTTGTAACTTTCTCAGAGATTTGAAAGTACTGAAGACCTCAAGTGGATGCCCAAAGGCAGCTGACTACAACAACACCATGAAAGCTCTTATTCTTGCAGCTATCTCAAACTACCAATCAAATATCAGTATGGTCAGTGCCTTTTCAGATAACATGAAGGAATCTGAAATACTTGCACAGGTTTGGAAGGATGCATGGGTGCAGCTTGGCCTGAAAGCTCACATCACTCCTTGAATTGCAAAGCTCATTAAGTGTTTCTGCTGACTGTACAAATTGACATATATTAATTTCTCACTGGCTGCAGATTACTAGCCATGGTTTCCAGCTCTGCAGTGGACTCAAATCAAAGATGCACCTCTTAGTGGAAGCCTTTTTTGGGTTTGAGAGTGGGCTCAACCAGAAGATTATTGCAAGAAATCACCAGACTGCAGAAGACATGAAGGATGGTAAAGGATTTGTTTGTAAGGTATTATTCTCTGCCACACCTTCATATTTATGATGACTCAGATGTTTCAACTTTGGCCATGAAGGTGACTGATGCTGACACAACAAATCGCAAAGGCATGTACCAGGCAAGGATATTACAGAAGGTTGTGAATGTGATATGGTTCCACAACAGGCAAGATGAGGGTGTTGTTCATGCAGCGCAGTTCAGTCCACTCACCATCTCGGCCCTTGCGCTTGTTCTTGCTGCTGTATGTTGTCTCTACTTATACTTCTCATGTATTTATTTAGATTGACTGCTGCATCAATGAGTGGATTACTGGTGTCAGAACTGATATCCCGTTTAACACTGCTCTCTACAAGGACATTTAGGAAGATTACATCCATTGCCTTGAGCACTTCGACAAGATCACAAAGCAACAGATTCTCACCAATATCCTCATCAAGCTCTACAACCATGGCAGGTACACAATAAATGGTTTCTTGGTAATTTAACTGGCTAATCATTTGCTCAGATTTCATGCTGGTGCACAGCCGATTTCCACTGCTAATGCACCTACCATTTCTGATAATGCATTCATTGCTGCTCTGAAGGAATATGAGGATGAATCCCAGACTGAAACTGATGGTGAGAATGGAGATAGTGACTGGTAGATACTGATTCCATTGCATTATGTTTACTTTTGATTATCCATTTTTGGCAATGCAATGTTTTTCACTTCAAATACATTGAGCTATATGTGCTCAAGACAATGCTAGATTGAACTATACAGTATATTGTAGAGATATGGCAGCTACTGCTTTACAGAATTATGGAAACTATGTTGTGCAAGGTCATTCTCACAGGTGGTACTGTAGGAGTGATAGCACTATAAATTATTGGCATGTTGCTACTGAGTGCTATAAATCAGGATGCAGTGTATGATGCTATGCATGCTACAATGGCTATATGCCGCTACCTAGACATCTGTTTTTTTCCTGAAGTTTTGGCAATCAACCAGCAGACCAAGGGCAAGGGAAAGGCACATTATTCTTGAATGCAGGGTCTCTGCCTGATGGTGTATATGACAAGGAGTGGTCAGTCACACCAAGTCTCTCAACAGCTGTCTCTGCTGCCTACAGTTGATTATGCACAGTAACTGGTGTTGGAGCAGACTATATACGCTGCACAGAGGAAGAGACAACATGTTCCTTATAATCTACCTGGGGTTTAGTAAGTCTTAGAGCTAGGGTTTAGCAGAGGTAAGAACACTATAATCCTACTATGGTACAGGTTCTCTTTTATATACATAATAATAAGGATGTCACATGACTCAGGAATGTGTTTACCACATGTATGCACTTACTGCACAGTAACATGTTTATGCTGCATGTTGCCTCATGTATGCAGCATGCTTCTTGGGGTTCAATTTCAACACCCCCCCTCAAACTGTACAGTGCTCTAAGCAGCTAGGTTTGAATCTCAAAAGTAATTCTGAGAGAGTCTCTAAATTTCCTGAATAGGATGGTGCCAAGGTTCTTTGTGAAAATGTCAGCTGGATTATCACTTCCAGGAATGAAAATGACTGTGACTTCATCATTTTCTATGCATTTGCGCGTATAGTGGTAGCGAATGTCTATATGTTTGGTCCTTCTTTCCTGAACTGGATTTGATCCAATAAAGATGGATCCCTGATTATCAGTGCATATTGGTATGCACTTCAGTATATATCCAAGTTCCTGGAATAAGGACTTTATCCACACTATCTGTCAACAAGTGTTGCAGAGAGCCATATATTTGGCTTCTGTGGATGACAGTGCTACAGTTTTTTGTAAACAGGACTGCCAGCACACAATGCCACTCACTAGAGTAGCAAAGTAACCCGTTGTAGATCAGCATTTGACAGTGTCAGCTGCCCAATCAGAATCTGTGAAGGCCTGTAGCTCTTCTCTCCATTGTAGACTATGTTATATTTCTGGGTTCCCACCAGATAGCGCATGATGTACATTGCTTTGTCTAGATGTTCTTGGCTAGGATTAGCCAAGAATTGCGACATCCTGATTACCACATAAGCGATATCAGGTCGCATTCCGAGCATCAGATACAATAAAGATCTGATCACAGACTGATATTTTGATCTAAGCACTGCATTTGGCATCACTGTGTTTTCCGATGGTTTGTAATCAGTCGAGAGTGGAGTGGGGGCCGCTTTGGCATTTGTCATCTCAAACCTCTCGAGCACTTTGCTGAGATATTCAGTTTGATTGAGTTTGACTTTGCTTGCAGTCTGGGTGATGTGCATGCCTAAGAATTCCATGACTTTTTCAGTACTATGGCACTCCCAATGCTTCAGACAAGCATTCTTCTTCTCATCCACAAGTTTCTTGTTCTTTCCCATGAACAAGCCATCATTAACATAGACCAGTGCAATAACAATGCTGCCTGTCTTAGGATCCTTGTGTATGAAAATGCTGGCATTGGAGCTGGCATGCACAAACCCAATGGTGCACATAAATGCCTCTAGCTCTTTCCACCATGCTAGTGAGGCCTGTTTAAGGCTATACAATGCTCAGCATAAGCACATTACTTTGCGCTCTTTTCCCTCAAGTCTGAAACCCTCGGGTTGATCCATATAGATCTCCTCATCTAGTTTGCCATACAAAAATGCGGTTTTTACATCTAGGCCAGTCATATACATGCCTTCTATAGATGCAAGTGCAAACATGAGGTGTATGGTCTCATAGCGGACTACTGGTGAGAAAATCTCATCAAAGTCAACACCTTCAACTTTTGAAAAGCCTTTGGCTATGAGTCTGGCTTATTTTCTTCCTTCTGATTTTATGGAGAAAACCCATCTATTTTTGATCATTTTTTGATTATGTGGAAGATCGACATTATAGATTTGCCACTTGCAAAGAGCCTCTAATTCTTCATGAAAAGCTTGTTTCCACTCACGTTGCTGCTGCCATGGTAGGTGCACAAAATCACAAAATTGATTTGGAACTTGGCTTATTTTGCTCGATGGTTTGACTGCTTTTGACAACAGCCAGAGAATAAGCTTATCTCCTCCTTCCTTGGTTATCTTTTTAATACAACCTGCTTTGTCTGGTTCCCCCATTGGGTGATCATGTTCTTGATCATTGGAATCAGGCACACTCTTGTGGGGTGCTGAACTAGATCCAGCAACCAGTTCCTTCTGTTGAGATTGTAGTCATGTTCAGTTATGATCTGAATCTTGACCCACAGATCTCTTCCAATATCGATCATGTGCAATGTCTCTCTCTATGTCAGAGGGGAGTCGCTTCTCTCCATAGGTATTGCCGGGACAGTTTGGGATGTTCCTCTGCCTGCCTGATCGACAGGGCAATTGCTGCCATTCCTGTTGATCATCACATCTTGGACGAAAGTCCTCAGTGATTACTGGAGGCAGTGGAGGAGGAGCATCAGTCACATCATCATGTGCCTTTTGCTCGCTTGGTACATCCTCATCATCATCATCATTTTCTGATGATGGAGGAAGGGGCAGATTTTGTGGCGGTATAGAATCATCGCCATCCATTCCAGATGAGTGGTCATCATCTTCTGGTTCTGGAGGTGGAAAATCACTGAAATCTGTCTTGGGAAGAGTTTTAGTTCTGGGACAGCATGGGAACAATGTTTCATTAAATAGTGCTGTGGCACCAATAAATATTGTGCCACTAGGTCGCATGAAACAGTATGCTTTAATGCCATCTTCTAATCCAAGGTACATCATGAACTCTGATTGAGGAACTAATGTGTTTGGACGCTTCTCCTTGGGTAGATAGATGTAAGCACCACAACCAAAAACCTTCAGATCATTTAGAACTGGGTGGACCTTTGTCAGGTCCTCAACCAGTGTCAGCCATTTCAGGCACCTTATCGGGGTTCGGTTGTACAGGTGTGTTGCATGTTCAATGCAAAATTTCCACCATGATTGTGGTAGACAAGCGGTAAATTGCAGGGTTTGCAACTTTTCCATTATTGTCCTTATGGTGCACTCTGCGCGCCCATTCTGTTGGTGAACATGGGGTGTGGACATCTCTATTTTGATGCCAAAATTCTTGAGCACATTTTGTAGCTCACAATCTTTGAACTCCCCCCCTGGATTGACATGCCAGTGCTTGATTGTAGCACCATACTGGGTCAAAGCTACTGCCTGAAATTGTCTGATGGCTGCAGCAGTGTCAGATTTCTTTCTAAGGCATTGGACCCAGATATGTGACGTCTTGTCATTCAGAAATACAATAAAGTATTTATGTTTATAGTACAATAGTACTGGGAGTTCCTTCAGATTGGAATGTATTAATTCAAAGGGTTTTCTGCATGTGAATTTGATTCGGGAAAAGATTTTGAGGTCATTTTCCCTTCAGTGCACCCTGGACATATAATTTTGTCTTTAGGAATAATTAAATTCCTTGGGAATTTTATGGTGCTATTAGGCATCTTCCCTAGTGCCTCTTTGGATGGGTGTCCAAGTTGCCTATGCCAAGTCAAGTAGTCTGCAACATACATGGTCGTGACATTAATCCTCTTGGTGCTCAATATATGAATCCGAGCCCAATAAATCATGTCACATTTTATAAGAGGGATGCAATCCATAATTGGGTTTCCTTGCTCGAAGAATGAAATGTGTGTGGAGGAACCATGCACATTACTTCCATCTTGTAAGAAGATGCCCATTGACAGTAATTGAGCATTACAGTTGGGTATGTAGTAGACGGGGTATAATTGTGTTTCACATGTCTCTGACTTCCCATGACATACTACCTGATGTCTAATGAAGACTGCTCCTTTTCCTACTATATGAGTAGTACCCATGACCATTTGAACCAGAGTAGAGTCCTTTCTCGATAAAGGCTCATAAGAAGCGAAATGTTTCATTTCACCAGTGAAGTGTTTTGATGCACCTAAATCCATGATCCAGTCAGCACCTTTCCATCAGAAACCACAGGTTCCGATCCGAGGGAGATGCTATCATCTTCTACCTCCACGATTTTTGGTTCTGGTTTGATCCTCCTCCTCTTACCTTCTTGCACCATTATGTGCTCTTCCAGCAGTCACAGATTTTTCACACTGCACAGGAGTTTCATTTGCTCGAGGGTGTCTCAAGCCTGTTGATCTTTGGTGTAGACCGAATGAGAGGTAGAGGCTGCACCCATATATGCCTGTGCAGGTGGTCAGCAGTGAGGATCCCTTGTGGGAGTATGTTCATGCTTCTCAATGCACTGAATGAGTGGCATCAGTGGTATGATGGTGCTATTACCATTTACAGTAGTAAGAGGTGGGAATGTTTTTCCTTTGGCTTTTTCTCTTTAGTCTTTCTGTCCCCGCGTCGTCCATGTTTCCGGGACAAATCTTGATTGTTGCCCTGAGGTTGCCATTTGGGGTTTTCCCCTTTGCGTTTGACAGCAGAAAGCTTGGTGGCCGGTGGGCTTCCCAACTGCCATACATCGTGAGGCTTCAGCAACAATGGAGTCCTTGACATATTTAAACGTCAAGGCTCTAGTAGCAGTCATGTTAAGGACCGTGGCAGACAGAGAATCGTACTCGTGCAGCATCACAGCAAGTAGAATCATTGCCTAAACTAGTTCGGGGATGACGACATTGGCAGCCATGAGACGCTTAAATTTGTCAGCCATCTTAGCAATCTCTGGTGCAGAATTCATAGCCAGAATTTTGATTGCTATTGCAGACCTAAAGTCTGCAAAGACTTGGGAGGGGCCATCAACACCATAATCAGTGCAAATGAGATCCCACACCTCCTCAGCAGTGTCCTTGGTGTTGGCACACTGCCAAATGGAGGGGGCCAGGCAGAGCACTAGGCTACCAATAGCCTGGTCATTTTTGTTGCTCCAGGTCTGGAGCTTGGCAGTAGCATCTACTACAAGTGCAGCATTCGTCGCCGTCAAAGGAGGAACTGGAGGCGGTTTTAGTTCCACCCCGCTAGTTATCTGCCAGAGGCCCTGAGACCTAAGCCACGCCTTCATGGAGTCAGCCCATTGAATGTAATTAGAGCCGTCGAAAGTTTGTATGAGTTTTTCAAGGGTTGAAGACATGATTCTGCAGTGGCAGCTGGTAAAAGCACTCAATCAGTCTTCTATCCAAGAAAAAATGTTTCATAATCTCAGGCAAAAACACTCCTTCAGAGTGGTTAACCCTAGTTAACCTAGGTTTTTAAATGCAGCTCGCAGGGAGCGCAATGCAGCTCACGAAGAGTGCAAGATTATAATTTGGAGACAATGAAGTCAACGTCATTTGCAGCCAGTTAAGGCGCATTCGCAATGTGCCCAGCAGGGCTTATAACCTGTTGGAGCAGACTATATACACTGCACAGAGGAAGAGACAACATGTTCCTTATAACCTACCTGTAAGTCTTAGAGCTAGGGTTTAGCAGAGGTAAGAACACTATTATCCAACTACAGTACAGGTTCTCCTTTATATACATAATAATAAGGATGTCACATGACTCAGGAATGTGTTTACCACATGTATGCGCAGTAAGCGCAGTAACACGTGTATGCTGCATGTTGCCTCATGTATGCAGCATGCTTCTCGGGGTCTTAATTTCAACAGTGGGATCATGCAATTGAACTCATGTTGGGTGCCACACTCTCCTCCTGCCAGGTCTATCCTCTCTCTCCTGAAGAACAGCAACAACTTGACAAGTTCATAAATGAACACTTGGCTTCTGGTCACATCCACCCTCCAAACTTGCCCATGGGCTCCCCATTCTTCTTCATCAAAAAGAAGGATGGCTCTCTCCAACCAGTTCAAGACTATCAAAGGCTCAACAACACCAGTCAAGAACCATCATCCACTACCCTCTCATATCAGAACTCATGAACCAGCTTCATGGGGCACACTACTTCACACTACTTCACCAAGGTTGATGTCCATTGGGATTACATATGAATGTGCAAATAGAGGAGGGAGATAAGTGGAATGCAGCATTTTGCACCAATCATGGTCTTTTTAAACTGCTTGTCATGTTCTTTGGTCTCACTAACAGTCCTGCAACCTTTCAGACCATCCTGAATAATATCTTCCATAACCTCATACTGGAAGGTGTTGTCTGTGTCTACCTCGACAACATCCTCATCTTCACTTGAGACCTCACAGAGCATCACTGAATCATGCACCTAGTACTAGAGAGGCTTCAACAACACAAGCTCTACCTCCATCATGACAAGGGCAAATTTGAGAAGACTCAAATCGAGTACTTGGGCTTGAACATTTCAGATGGGCAGGTAGAAATGGTTTCTGTCAAGGTTGCTGGTGTTACAGCTTGGCCTACACCCACAAAAAAGAAGGAAGTGCTGTTCTTTTTGGGCTTCATCTACTTCTATCAGTGCTTCATCAAAGACTTCTCATATCATGCACAACCATTGTTTAATCTCACTGGGAAATATGCATGGAGATGGGGCAATGCACAACATGAACCATTCGAGAAGCTCAAATAGCTGGTTACTTCCACTCCCATCCTTACTTTTGCTGATGACTTGCACCTGTAAGGGCAACCTCAAAGCCTCACTTGGAGGTGAGCTAACAGAGGAAAATCCAAAGTTAATATTATACTACATAATACAGACATTCTAGGTGCACCTAACAGAGGGGAATCCAAAGAGAAAACTCTAAGGACCCATCTGTTGATGCCCAGCATATTGTTGAAATTGAATCCCGAGAAGCATGCTGCATACATGAGGCAACATGCAGCATACATGTTACTGCGCTTACTGTGCATACATGTGGTAAACACATTCCTGAGTCATGTGACATCCTTACTATTATGTATATAAAGGAGAACCTGTACCATAGTAGGATTATAGTGTTCTTACCTGTTAGAGTCAAAGCCTTTAGTTTGTGAAACGAGTTGAGGCTCATAAGTGACAACTTTCAATAAAGCGTTCAAGATCGTCGAAGCTCATAAGCAACGATTTGAGGATGACTCAAGCTATCAGATTGTAAAGGCATAGAAATGACCAGGTCAAGCTAAGCTTGACTGGTCCTGTATTTGCAGTTTAAATACTACAAGCACAAGATTGTAAATAAAATGAGTCATGCTATGAGAACAATAAGAACAATAGAAATGAAAAGACATAGCGTGTGGACATCTGCAGACTACTACAATAGAGTGGAATTGTGATGATGTGTGATTAGGGGTGTGCAGTCGCAAGACAATAGGAAAAAGAACAATAGTGTGGGATGTACAAAAGTAAGACAATAAGAACGATTGTGAAGAAAATTGATTTCCCCTTCCAAACATCTCCATAACATTAGCTCCCCCTTGATGTTTCAAGTCCCATCCGAAACTAGCCCCTGACCATCTGCATCGGGTTGAATGGCATAGGCTGTTCTTCATCACTCATCGTGGAGAATGTGTCAATCGTTGTTGCGGTAGGTGTGCCATGCATGTAGACTCTGGTAGGTAACTCAATGCTGTCCATCCCTGCAAATTGCACCGAGGTGCCAGTTATGAGCATTATGATTCGAGGTAGAGGTGGGGTGGTCATGATTCTGAGCGTGATAAGAAGGTAAAAGATCATCATAATTAAAATGGCTGTGCCAAATATGGCACCGAGAATGATAATGAGGTGGAGGTTTTTAATCATGGTTGGTCGGGTTTAGGCAGTTCGGTGATGAGGAGGGTTGTCACGTGTCGGGTTGTTGGGACAGAAGAGTGCGGAATGTTCCGGGCACCACCGTCGACAGTGGGGGCATTGATAGTCCGAGCAGTGTGAGGAAAAATGCCCGATCCAGGTGCATGTAAAACAAATGGAGTTCTGCATCCATGGCGGTGCAGGCAGATATTCTGGTGTGGGTTGTCTGGGATGAGGTGTAGATGCACATAGTGGTGGAGGTGGCAACGATAGATACAGGAGTGGGGGTGAAGGAGATGGCGACGTTGGCTGTTCTAGTGTCATCTCGGACTCTTCATCTTCTTCATCATCAAGAGGTTCTATAATGAATATCCGTTGAGGTGTGGGGACTCGTTCTCCAGGTCTGTAATTAAGAGCTTGCTCGTCTAAGCTCCTCATGAGGGGGAGCAAATCCAGGTGGTAGGCTTCCTCGGTCAGGCACTGGAACACCCGTTCGAGGGAAGAGATCACTCAGTATGTCTGGAATAAGTTGTGCACTGTCCCATTGAGCAGCGCTCGGTCCTGGGTCATGGAGAGCAGTCTCTCCTCATTTCAGGAGTCATCAGTATCGCAGACGAAGCTCAAGATCAATTCGAAGGTTCTAATCGGGTTGGGGTCGGGCATGGCATTCATGAAGAAGTGTAGAGGGCGGCTCATGATGGGAGTAGGTTGTGAGTGGACTTGTAATTACCTAGAATTTCTGGGGCATTTTTTAAGTGAGCTTCAGGTTCCCAGGTATTTTCCACTGTGCTGTAGCCCTTCCACTTCACTAGGAATCGGGTTCTTCAGCCCATCTTCTTGTGGGCTAAAATAGCCTCGACCTCATGTTCGAGTTCTCCTTCAATCAGCTCGGGGGGTGGAGGAAGAAGATTTGGCCCGTGTGTCTCGTTCTCCTTGAAACATAAAAGGAGAGAGGCATGGAAAATGGGGTGTATTTTCCACTGTAAAGGAAGCCTCAATTCGTAGGCATGAGAGGAAATCACCTGGGTAATAGGGAATGGCCCTTCATGTTTAGGGGTGAGTTTCCTGGTCGGGTATCTCAATTTCAAGTTCTTAGAATCTAGCCAAAATCGTGGGTTGCGATCTGATATGATCTTATCGGGGAGGCCAGATCTTTTAAACACATTTTGCCAATAAAGGTCTGCTGCCCCCCGTGCATCAATGGTCTTGTTGCAGGAAATAAAAATTACCCCCTTAGTAAGCCCATGGTCTACCATGACCATGATGGTGTCACATCCCTCACTGATCGGTAAGTTGGTGATGAAATCCATTGTTACCAGCGCAAATGGTCATGTTGCTTCTGATTTGATCGGCGATAGTGGTGGAATCATGGGGTGCATGTTTACCTTCATCTGTTGGCACATGGCACATCCGTCAACATAGTTCCAGATGAAGATCATCATTCCTGGCCACCAGTAGTCCCTCTGTACCAGCTCGAGAGTCTGGAATTAGCCGGGGTGTCCTGTAAGTATATTATCATGGTATTTCTCCATGATTTTCCTCCGCAACTCTTTGTCATCCGGGACATAGCATCGATCTTTAAAAAAGACTGTCCCATCATTCTCCATTCTCCAGTCTTCTACCGTCAACTTGATCGGTGGCATTCCTCCTTCTTTGATGGCCCTTACTATCTCTTTTAGTAGGTCATTGTGCATCATACTTCCTGCCAGTACATCCTTCAATTCGGTATCGATCGTTTGTGCGAAGATCTCGTCTTTTAACAGAGTGATGTTATCGTTATCATCGTCGACCTCAGGTATGTGATCTCCTCATCACGATAGCGCATCAGACTGTATCATCATCTTCCCTAGCACATGTACCAGTTGAAGGTTGAACTGTGACAGGAAGAGGCTCCATCTAGCCTGTCGTCGGTTCAATTTTCGTGCAGTCCTGAAGTACGTAAGATTTTTATGGTCCGATAGGATTGTGGTCAGGTGTTCGGATCCCTGGAGGTAGTGTCTCCAGGTCTCCAGTGCTCGAATTATTCCCAGTAGTTTTGTAGATCTCATAATTTCGTTCAGTCGCTGTTAGGGAGTGGGAGATATAGCCACAGGGGTGCCAATCTCCGTTTGTGTCGGTTTGCTTCAGGACAGCCCCTGTTGCATATTTAGAGGCATCACTTTCGATTACAAATGGCTTCTCGGCGTTTGGCATCAGTAGCACTGGTGCCTCGGAGAATCTTCGCTTCAATGTATCGAATGCACTTTGGCATTCATCAGTCCAGTTAAAGGGGTGATCTTTCCTCGTTAGGTTGTTGAGCGGCTTCATGATCGCAGTGAAGTTGCCGATGAATCTTTGATAGAAGTTTCCGAAACCCAGGAATGATCGAACTCCTTTGACATTAGTTGGGGATGGCCAGTCCCTAATTTTTCCCAGTTTAGTTGGATCCATGGCCAATTGGTTTGGTCGCAGGATTAGCCCAAGAAATTCGACCTCTTGTATGTCGAACTTAGACTTTTCAGGTTTCAGGTAGAGGTCGTTCTCCCTCAGCCTTGCCAGGACCCTCTTCATTCTCTCCTTGTGTTCTTTTCTGTCTTTTGAGAAGATTAAGATGTCATCCATGTAGATTACTAGCCATCCCTCGTTAACATGTCTTGGAATATGTCATTCATCATTGCTGGGAAAGTTGCTGGGGAGTTACAGAGACCGAAGAACATGACCTTGGGCTCGAACAGCCCCTTGTTGGTCTTAAATGCCGCCTTCCACTCATCTCCCTTTTTGATCCTGACATTATGGTATCCCCATCTGATGTCTAATTTTGTGAACCATCTCACCCCTTTCAGTTTATCAAGCAGATCGCTGATCAACAGAAGGGGATAAAAGTTCTTGATGGTTCCTTCATTTAGATACCGGTAGTCTTGGCAGGGCCAGAGCACATCAGAGTCCTTTTTTGCAATGAAGAAGAACAGGGACGCCATTGGTGATTTAGATGGGACGATACACCCCTTTCTCAGATTCTCATCGATGAATTCGTCCAATTTCTTCTGTTCTGCCAGGGTGATGGGGTAAACCTTACAGTCTTTCGGGATGAAATCTGGCTTGAGCTCAATTGCATGGTCCCATGGTCTCGACTCGGGAAATCTTTCTGATGCTGCCTTTTCAAACACGCTCCAATACTCCTTGTATTTGTCAGGGAGTAAATCATCGAATGAGTGCGTCTCCTTGTCCCCCCCATTTTTGTGGGCGAGCCTTTGTGAGACGGAGATCTTTGCTCGGATGTAGGTTGTGTTTGAGTAAGGAATTCTTCCAGTTAGTCGAGATCGGGTGAGGCGAGAGATCCCCTGAAGTCTATGGTAGTTTGGCGGGATGTAGTCACTTTCGATGGTGAGGGGTGACTCCTCGGCCCTGAATATTCCAATCATAGGTTCTCCCCAAACATAAGCGAATAGTGCATCTGTTCCATCATGATTCCCTCAGCGTTGGGTAGTATGTTGGCACCCATGGCATCTAGTATGGGGATCTGTAGATTGATCTTGGGATGGATGTCCACTGCCATGTCCGTTGCCAGATTTGATCCATCATGATTGGGTTTGTCTCCAGTGCAAAGTCCTGTTGCAAGATGAACCATCCCGAGCCTACTCTTCACGTGCTCGGCGGCAGTGAGGTGGGTTTCCCCAAAGGTCTCCCCAGCACTCCTTATAGGTAGCCTCCTGAGAGTCAGGCTCAATGTTACTCTCGGTACAAGTGGCCCCTTGTCATCTATAGTGGGACTTTGCTTACCAAAAGTAGTGCGCATCTGCTCGATCATGGTTCAGATCTTCCTCATGAGGAACTTCTCAGTCTCCCTGTTAGCGAGGGTTCCTTTTTCCCAATCAATGATCAGGTTATGTTTCTGGAGCCATAAATACCCCAGGATCATTCTTTCCTTTCCCAGCCCTGTTATCAGCATTCTGATCCTCTCTTCCTTCCCTCCGATCTCCATGTCGATGTGGACATAGTGTGAGATCATTCCATTCTTGTTAAGGGTCCCGTCAATGTTTTTGGCAAGGATCCTTCTGATGAGTGGGGTCTTCTTTAGCCCAAGTTTCTCGACAACTCGGTGGTCGATAAATGTCTCTCCCACTCCTGAGTTGATCAGGGCAGGTATTTCAGCTTTTTTGTCTCCTAGCAAGTAGTGAACTGGAATATGCATTGATTGGTGGCTCACGTTTGCTACCATTACAGTTGAGACAACTATTCTGGTGGGCTCCATTGCCGATGTGGGCCGCCATTTTAAAAACCCTCTGCTACCATAAGATCCAACACCTCTTCTTTTTCCTTTTCTTCCAACTCGTTGATGAGGGCATGGATCTTTGTATAATGGTCGTGAGGTGTCTTCTTCATCTCTTTCTTTTCTTCTTTCACAGGCGGCTCTTTCCCTCCCTTGTGGTCGCTAGCCCTGTGTCCTGCTTTGTGACATATAAAGCACTTTCCTTTCTTGATATGTTCGAGTCTCTCTGCGTAGGAGAGGCGTGTTGCATCTATATCCATGGCGTTAGGGTCTTTGGAGGAGCCTCCTGCTCCTCCTCCTCCTGCCTTACTGTATGTTCTTTCTTTAATTGCCTTCGCCCTCCTCAGATGCCCCTCAGCTCTCACCGCGTGGGTGTACCATCCCTCGATTGTGTCAGGCAGATTCTCCATGCCAAAGACTTTGTTGAGGACTTGGTTGTTGAGTCCATCGATGAAGTACTCGATCAGGGCAGCATCTTTGATTTTAGTGTGATAAGTGAGAGTCTTGAACTGAGCAATATACTCATCTACCCCCTTTGCTCCTTGTGAGAGGGCTCTAAGCTGCATTCATGCATTCCCCGCATCGTCGATCGGCGAGAACACCACACATACTTTTGCTATGAACTCCTGGAATGTATCCCAGGGTTTTGACTCGATGTACCTCTCCTCCAGATATGCCTGCTTCCATGGCCCTGCTGTTCCTCCATTCATATAAGAAAGCATGAATAAAATTTTGTGGCGGTCATCCGGAAAAGCAGCAGTGTTGGCGTCGACATACACTCTGCATTCCAGAAGAAAGAGCATTGTCTTCGCCCTGTCTCCAGAATAGTCGGTCGGCGCCCTCATCTTGATTTCAGCAGGATGAGCAGGGGTGGTGGGTGCAATGGGGATGGTGGGAGTGGATGGAGCAGCCATGTTTCTTCTTTGTCGGGTAGAGTAAGGTTGGGTGGTTCTCGTAAGAATTGTGTCGTAGTGTAAGTGCTGCCTAGACTGAGGTTAGTTGGCAGAGTTTGAATCAGCTTGACCTTTTGTTAGAGTCAAAGCCTTTAGTTCATGAAATGAGTTGAGGCTCGTAAGCAACAACTTTCAATAAAGCATTCAGGATCGTCGAAGCTCATAAGCAATGATTTGAGGATGACTCAAGCTATCAGATCGTAAAGGCATAGAAATGACCAGGTCAAGCTAAGCTTGACTGGTCCTGTATTCGCAGTTTAAATACTACAAGCACAAGATTGTAAATAAAATGAGTCATGCTACGAGAACAATAAGAACAATAGAAATGAAAAGACATATCATGTGGATGTCCGCAGACTACTACAATAGAGTGGAATTGTAATGATGTGTGATTAGGGGTGTGCAGTCACAAGCCAATAGGAAAAGGACCAATAGCATGGGATGTACAAAAGTAAGACAATAAGAACGATTGTGAAGAAAATTGATTTCCCCATCTGAACATCTCTGTAACATCCATTGTGTGCTATAAAATCTGGAATGGGTCCCAATTGTATCGACACATTCTGACAGATGCTCCAAACTGCTACAAACACTATGAAATCAACTTTGAATCCTTTTTGAACATTTTTAAACAATTTCAGATGACTTCAAACAACTTCAAACCATTTCAAACAATTTTGCGACATTTCGAACACTTTTGAATGACTTTGCACCACTTTGAATGACATTGGCCACCATATAGCCATTCCAAAACCATTTCAATACATGCTGCACAACCGGAATGAGCCATTTTGTCGCATATCGAGTGCCACTGGACACGAAGAGGGATGACAAAAGATCTAGAATGTGATAAGTGCAGTTTTTATGTTTCAATAATATATTAAAGCAATAGGACAAGAACTCTTACTATACTGGGACAATGTATGTTTCACTTATTATCATTTTTCATTTGCTTTATGTTTCACAATACCTTTATTTTCTGTGCATACTGCCTCATGTTTTCCACATGTTATTGTTTCCTTTTGAGTACTTATCTCTTCAAAATGTATATAGACTTGTATTAGTTACTTAGAACAATAGAGAGAAAAATTACCCTCTCACTTATTATCTGATTTAAGAGCCATTCTCTTGAGTCTCAGCCTTGCATCATATCTCTAAGTTCTGTGAAATATCACAAACTTCTTCAAACTATCATATTCGCTCCTCGTTTTATCGCACATTGCCTATCACCTCTCGACAAACACTTCTTATTTGTTATACTTGCTCCTCAACAAACTTCGACACCAGTCCAACTCTTTCAAAACTCTTCAAACTAGTTCGAACCTCTTTCAAACATCTTCAAACCTCTTCGTACCACTTCAAACCTTTTTTGAACATCTTCATATGCCTTAAAGACTATTCGCGACACTCCTTGTCATTTCATGTCTCTCACTACAACTTCTGGGTATCAGTGGTGATATTTAGTACCACTTCGCACCCTTCCTCTAGCCTGTGTTATACTACTTAGGCCTTTTAACAGGTTTTTGTTAGGTTTCCAGGTCGAGTATCATCAACATCCTTGAACTTCCTCGAACCTTTTTCGAACATCTTTGAACATCCTTGAACCTTTTTTACAGTGCCTTGCAAACCTTTGTACACTTCTAAAACCATTTGCACCCTTTCTCACTACTTTGTACCTCTCTCTACAATCCCTGGATAATAGCAGTAATTTTTAGTACCACCTCACACCCTTCCTCTAGCCTGTGTAACACTTCTCAGACCTTTTTAGCAGGTTTTTGTTGGGTTTCCAGGTCGAGTATTGTTACCAGGCATCTGGGCAATTTTCTGCATTTGTCCCATGTCTTTTTATATTTTATTTCACCCTATTCTGCCTTTTCTATGATTTTCTATGATTTTATTCCTATTTTATGATTATATTTCGGTTTTTTCCATGTTGGTACATGTTGATGGTTCTATTATTAGAGGCAGGACCCCTTATGGATGTCTACCCATCAAGGTGATGTCATTCCATAGCTTGATCTGCCTATCTCCATCCTTTTGCTATTTTTGGCCTACTATTTGATTTTTGGGTCTATCACATATACTGGGCATTGACAGATAGGTCCTTAGAGTCTTTGCTTTTGATTCCTCTCCATTAGGTGCGCCTGAAGTGTCTGTATTATGTAGTATAATATTAACTTTGGATTCTCCTCTGTTAGCTCACTATTAAGTGAGGCTTGAGGTTGCCCTTACAGGCAATGGGTACTGCCACTTCCAGACAGCAACAGCAATGGCAGCCAGGGACAATGGCTGACACCACATTACAGCACCACCAACTGACCTATGAACCACTGCTCATAGGGGGTAACAGAGGTTCTGATGATGAACAGTAATGCACACAGGGAGGGGCTGACAAACAACAGGGAGTGGAAAATTGATGACAACAAGAACAGAGGAGGTGGCAACATGCGACGGGGAAAAGACAACAAATGACAACCACTCTCGACCCCCACCATTGCTACAAATGCAAGATGGTGGGGCTATTTTATTATTATCTTGTTATTTTTCATTTTCTTTCCAGTCTTTTAGCAATACCACTGCAAGCAACTGCTTGCAGGGTGTAAATGTTATTAGTCTTATTTAGTATATAATAGAATTAAGCTATACTCAAAAAAACACCAGTAAGACTGGTCAAAACCAGTCTTTTAAAGACAACTGAACTGAATAGAACTGGTCCTATTCGGTTTGGTTGTGGTCTTGCAACTTTGGATGTCACTTTGGACTGAACTGGACCCTTGAACACCATAGTGTTAGAGTGACCACCGACTAAGCTGCTAGCTGGACTGTGTGGGCTCTCCTACCAGAAGGCGGCGAGGTGCATGCATGTGATGGGGGTTTTGATGGATTTGATGCAAGGGGTTAAAAATAGATGAGTTGGCTGAAATAGGCATTTTGCACTACAAATGTGGATGGAATACCTAAGAGAACTCAACTAAGGTCCCCCAGGCATATATTTAAGATTTATATACTATGTTACATATATTGTACTGTGTTGTTACCGATGCACATGTACATGCACATACATATTGATGCGTGTAAATATAAAATTCCCATGTTGACAAATATAGCATTTGTAGGCATTTGGTAGTGTATTTTGATGTAATAAAATAAAATAAAATAAAAATAAAATATTACTATGTAATAGGGATGTTAGCAGACTGTTTCCTAGCATTACCCCCCTTTTATGCCTCGACTTCCAGGCAAGAAAATATTGTATCTGTTCCCTCTGTGAAATTTTGGTAAGGCCAGAAATTTATCCCCTCATACACCATTCTAGCAATGCGATGCAGAGCATTTGGATTACATTTAAAGAATTGGGTGATTGCATTACGTGCTCACTTACAATTCTCTTCGGGTTCCCATGAGTGATTTTCATCGGTGTAGTTCTTCCACTTAATTAAGAACTCCAATTTATTTCATCGAAGACATGAGTCTAAAACCTCTTCCACTACATATTCTGGAGCACCTTCTACCATTATTGGAGGTTGCAGAGTAGTTTGTTGACCAGGAATAGTGGGTGGGCGGTAAGGGCATAAGCACAAAATGTCAATTTCAGGATCAATCTTGAATGATTGAGGTAATTTTAACACTACTGCATTGGGCAAAATTATTTTAGAAATCACATATGGGCCAACTTGCTTCTCCATAAGTTTTCTCAAAGGTCGTGGAATATTTAGATCCTTAATACTTATCCATACCAAGTCACCAACTTTGTACTCTGGAGCACCAGCTCGAGTATGATCCATGTGTTGCATTATATCATCACGTGCTTTCATCAATGCCATCTCTGCTTCCTCCTGCACCTTTTACATTTTTGATACAAAGTCCTCCACTGACTGTACCTTGACTTCCCTTTGAGGTTCTATTCCCATTCTGGGATAATACCCATAATTAGCAAAGAAGGGTGACATGCAAGTAGCTGAATGGAATTTATTATTGTGAGAAAACTCAGCATTTGCCAACCATTTGGGCCAGTTGGTTTGTTGGTGATTGACAAACATGGATAAGTACTGCTCCAACTCCTGATTCCTTCTCTGTGTCTGCCCATCAGTTTGTGGGTGATATGCTGTAGATAACTTGGTTTGAATCCCCAATATGTTATGTAATTCTCACATAAATGCAGAAGCAAATTGTGATCCATGATTGGAGATAACCATATCAGGTAATCCATGTAACCACCATACCTGATTTAAATAGAGGTGTTCCAAGCCCAATGATGAGGTTTCTGCAGTAGTAGGAATAATATGGACTTCCTTTGTAAACCAGTCGCATACTACAAATATTGCATCATATCCTTGAGCTTCAGGTAAGCCTGTGATAAAGTCCACAGATATATCTCACCAGGGTGCTTTAGGTATAGGGTTCATCATTAATTCCCCTGCTTTTCTGGAAATTTCTTCCCCCTCATGCATGTATCACGTCCATCCACATACCCCAACACATACTTTGAAATTCTGGGCCACCAATGATTTCTCATTACCAATTTCAATGTCTTCCACCTTCCTGGATGTCCAGCAGCTGGCATATTATGATGTAACTGGACGATCTCCCTTTGTAAATCTTGATCCTTTGGTACATATACCTTTCCTCTGAACAACACTAACCCTTGTTCTTCAACCCACTCATCTCCTTTAATATTATTTTTCTTCTCTCCCCTCAAGGGTTTCACAGCTTCCACTACTTCATCATCCATCTCCGAACATCATTCTATTTTAGACAACATTTCCATCTCTGAGCTATCCCCCAATAGATGCCCTTGATGCATAGCGCAAATACAAAAGTATTCAGGTTTGAGTAGGGTAATATTTTTATTGTCCTCCTCCACCCCCTTTTTATGATCTGTACATCTGGATAATGCATCTGCTTTCCTCATCAAGCTTCCCACTTTGTGGACTAAGTGAAAATTGAAATGTGATAGGAATAATGTCCAATGCACTTGTCAATGATTAAGCTTTTTAGTGGACATGGAGTACTGCAGATTTTGATGGTCTGTCCAGATCTCGATCTGATGCATACATCCCTCCAAATAATGTCTCCATGCCTCCAATGCTCATATTATTCCCAACATCTCTTTATCATGCACATCATAATTTCTCTCCACATCATTCAACCCTCGAGACAAATATGCACAAGGATAACATTTGTCATCTTCACATAACATTGATAATACAACTCCAGTAGCAAAGTCGGATGCATCTGATTCCACTCATAAGAGATGTGTGAAATCTACTGGGGCTGATATTGGCTCTTCCACAAACTTTCTCTTCAACTCCTCAAATGCTGTCTGCTGTTGTTCTGCCCATCTCCACACTACTCCCTTTTGTGTAAGGTTGTGTAAGGGTGCAGCAATTTTGGAAAAATTATGAACAAAGCAACGATAATAATTGGCGAGTCCCAAGAAAGCCTGAACTTTTTTGATACAGGTAGGCATGGGCCAATCAACAATTGCCTGTACCTTGATAGGATCCATCTTGATTCCATCAGGACCAATCTTTAATCCCAAGAACTCAAACTTGCTTGCTCCAAATACACACTTCTCCAGTTTAACAAATAGATCATTCTCTGCCAATCTCTTCAACACCTCCTGCACTATCACCTCATGATTTTCTTCATCCTCTGTGAATATCAAAATGTCATCAATGAATATTATTACCACACCCTTGTCTATCACATTCTTGAAAATGTTGTTCATCATATTTTGGAAAGTTGGGGGACCATTGGTCATCCCAAAAAACATGACAAGTGGCTCAAAGGATCCTCGACGCGTGGCAAATGCAGCCTTCCACTCATCTCCTTTCTTTATTTGTACATTGTAGTACTCCCAGCATAAATCCAATTTTGTAAAG
Source organism: Tricholoma bakamatsutake (assembly GCA_029959215.1). Lineage (NCBI taxonomy): Eukaryota > Fungi > Basidiomycota > Agaricomycetes > Agaricales > Tricholomataceae > Tricholoma > Tricholoma bakamatsutake. The sequence goes on from CP114860.1 coordinate 2,901,819, forward strand.
ACCTTGGCCTTTCTTGTCAATGATCTCTGAGATCAATGGCAAAGGGTATGCATTTTTCACTGTCCACTCATTCAAATACCTATAATCTGTACACATCCTCTGATCCTTTTTTAGTATGAAGAATATTGGTGATGTCTGCAGTGATTTCAAAGGTCATATGTATCCCTTACACAATTGTTCATTAAGGAATGCATCCACTTCTTCTTGTTCCTTCAGAGATAACAGGTAGACTTTTGACTTCTTCAGCACAAATCCTGGCTTCATTTCAATTGCATGATCCCAAGACTTTCACACTAACATCCGCTCCGATTCCTTCTTCTGAAAAACTGACAAATATTTATAATAGGCTGTTAGCACCCACTCCTCCACTGGCTTCTCCACTTTCACAGCATTTTTATTCCATGACTGTCCTCCATGAATTTCCCTAAATGTTCACTTCTGTTCTTCCTTACTGGTCATAATTGATATTTCCCCATTTGGCATGTCCTCATCTTCCACTTCCTCCATCGTAACAGAATACTTCCTTGGACATTCTTTCTCTTTCTTTTCCTTCTTTTCTTTTCTTACTTTCCTCCCATATACATTACATTCTTTAGGACAATGAGTCATGTGTACCTTTCCAGTTTTCCAATCAATTTCCGGGTTATGCTTATGTAACCACAGACATCCAATTATCAGACTGGTTTTTCCAAGGTCGCACACCTCAAATATGGCTTGTTCCTGATGATCCTGATACTTCAGTATCATTGTCACCTCCTCCTTAATAGTTCCTCCACAATTAATCACCATCAATATTGTACACCATTATAGGTTGTGGCAGTTTATGCATGCAAATACCATTTCCAGTAATTAAGGATCGATTAATGAATAATCTGGTAGGACCACTGTCAAGCAATGCCTCCACATCAACTGCTGCATGCATGTCTACTGTCTTCAATCCTACTGTCAAGCTGATTTCGGGTTCTATCTGTGCAGAGTGAATAAAGAATTTAGGGGTCTTCAAAAATAAGGCTGGGCATTTTTCTTTGTTGCATAAGTGATGATGGTCATACTCCTCAATTTGTTGTTTGGATTCACTCTGGATTTCCTCAGATACTAATACATTATATTGATTCTGGGTCACCAATGGGGAAACCTTTACTGGGACTCTTCCACAAAATTCTTCTGCTTATCTTCCTCCAACTTCACTTCCTCAAATTGTTGCTTCCCTAATCTTCCTTTTCTGCCTACAATTCCTAGCAATATGCCCTAATTGCCCACAGTTAACACATTTAAGTAAGGCTCATCTCCCTACTTGATCAACATCCATTGCATCTGCCAATGCTGCTGACTCCTTAACAATAGGTGTCACTGCCATGGCCAGTGGCTGTGCCCTTGGAGCTTGTACCTGAGGCATCCTTCCTTTCTCAAACTTTCCTCCTGATGACTTTTCAAATCGGGCATTTTCATACATCAATTTTGACTCTGCCTGTTCCTGTCGATATTGCCAATCAAGATGCATTGCCCAATTATACCACTCATCCAACCTCTCCAGCATAGAAGGTAGTCGGTAGATAGACTTGAATAATGAGGGATTTAATCCTGCCTTCAAACATTCTACCAATGCAGCTTCTCCCATATCTGTCTGTGAAGCTTCTGCCTTGAACTGCAAAATAAATTTGTCTGCTGTCAGGGAACCTTGGTGCATGGTTTTTAATTTAGTGTTAGCCATCGCCTTTGGATTAGGGTCTCCAAACTGTGCCTCCAGTCTCTCCAAAATTTCCCTGAAGGTTGCAAATGGTTTATATCCCACGGCAATTTGATTAATAGCTTCATTTCTCCAGAACTGTGCTTTCCCTCCCTGAATGTATGAGAAAGCAAACATAATCCTAGACTCAATCGCGAAATTCGGGCTTTCTCCCATGGATGTACAATACTATAGAGCTGATGAAGAATTTTGTATTCTCCATGGTACTGTCAAAAATTTGTGGGGGCACATATTTAGGTAAACACATTTTTCCACTCTCAGATCTCTCCTCTGCATGCACATCCTCCTGGGACATCCACTCCACCATCTCCTCCATCTCATCATCTTTATCTTCCACTGTCTCTGGTTTTATTTCTGCTTGTTTGGGCTGTGATGCTGCCAATAATGACACTAATTGGGACATTTGTGCTCTAAGCGCATCAATTTTGGCTTCTAGCACTGGCATGGGAACAGGATTGTGACCAGGATTCGAAGTTGATTGTTCTGACATAATGACATAAGCTGTGATGAGTCACTTCTTCAGCTGAGTCACAATTTGGCTTCATAATTTTTTTCGCAAAATTTCGAGTCACATGATCCAGCAATTCGGATACAAAACATGGCAAAACACATCATTTCAGCTATTTGTCACCAATTGGGCACTTCAGATCAATAACCCTTCCAACAGTGCCTGATCTCAGGGTTAATACTGAATTCGGCTAGTAACTAATTTAACTAAAATAGTCGTCCAAATAGAGTATAGTAAATCTCAATTAAACCAGATCTGATCAGTTGTCTGGTTGCAGCTGTCCTAATGATGAGCACTGCCTCTTGATCACTGGCGGTCGCAATGTAAGGCAAGGCCTGGTGTCAACTTACAAAAGCAAGATAAATATGTATATACAATTACTTCCAGCTCATGCTGAAAGGATGAGTAAGTGGTCGTGGCATGCTGAAACAATGATGTATGCACATGTAAGACAAGGTGCACTGATATGGGAGTTGAGTTCTTCTGGTAGGGCGACACCCACTAAGCTGCTAGCTGGACTGTGTGGGCTCTCCTACAAGAAAGTGGGGGGGCGCACGCGCATGATGGGGGTTTTGATGGATTTGATGCAAGGGGTTAAAAATAGACGAGTTGGATGAAATAGCCATTTTGCACCACAAATGTGGATGGAATACCTAAGAGAACTCAACTAAGGTCCCCCAGGCATATATTTAAGATTTTTATACTATGTTACATATAGTGTACTGTATTGTTACCGATGTGTGCATACATGCACATACATATTGATGCGTGTAAATATAAAATTTCCACAGTGACAAATATAGCATTTGTAGGCATTTGGTAGCATATTTTGATGTAATAAAATAAAATAAAATAAAATATTATTATGTAATAGGGATGTTAGGAGACTGTTTCCTAAAGGCAATGAAAAGGTTGGCACCTGATGCAAAGTCAGAACTATGTTTCAGCTTCTACATGAAAGAGGCATGAGTCATCAGCAAAAGTAAGGATGGGAGTGGAAGTAACCAGCTATTTGAGCTTCTCGAATGGTTCCTGTTGTTCATTACCCCATCTCCATGCATCCTTGGCAGTGAGATCGAACAGTGGTCATGCATGATGTGAGAAGTCTTTAATGAAGCCCAAAAAGGACTGCACTTCCTTCTTGTTCATGGGCATGGGTCAAGCCATAACACCAGCAACCTTGACAGGGTCCATCTCCACCTGCCCATCTAAAATGATCAAGCCCAAGTACTCAATCTGAGTCTTCTCAAATTTGCACTTGTCATGATGGGGGTAAAGCTTGTGTTGTTGAAGCCTCTCTAGTACTAGGTGCATGATTCAGTGATGCTCCTTGAGGTCTCAAGTGAAGATGAGGATGTTGTCGAGGTAGACACAGACAACACCTTCCAGTATGAGGTCATGGAAGATATTATTCATCATGGTCTGAAAGGTTGCAGGACTGTTAGTGAGACCAAAGAACAAACATGACAAGGGGTTCAAAAAGATTATGATTGGTGCAAAATGCTGCCTTCCATTCATCTCCCTCCTTTATCTGCACATTCATATGTAATCCCAATGGACATCAACCTTGGTGAAGTAGTGTGCCCCATGAAGCTGGTTCATGAGTTCTGATATGAGAGGTTGCAGATAAAGGTTCTTGAGTGTGATGTCATTGAGCCTTTAATAATCTTGAACTTGTTGGAGAGAGCCATCCTTTTTTTTGACAAAGAAGAATGGGAAGGCCATAGGTGACTTTGAAGGGTGGATGTGACCAGAAGCCAAGTATTCATTGACAAACTTGTCAAGTTGTCATTGTTCTTCAGGAGAGAGAGGATAGACCTTGAAAGAGGAGGGTGTGGTACCTGGCATGAGTTCAATTGCATGATCCCATGGCTTATGGTTAGGAAGTGAGTCAAAGGATTTGTGGGAGAAGACATCCTCAAAATCATGCAGGTGAGGAAGCACAGAATCAGGGAAGGATTTTAGCATACTGTTTTTGTGAAAGGCCTCTGCTAGGCACTGAAAAATATTTGAGGTTGCACATACCTCATGCAGAGGGTTAATAGCAGTATAGAAGATTTGATTATTTTTCTCAATCTCTTCTGGCTCCTCCTCATCATCATCATCAGAATCTGGTGCAAGATCTGGACATCTCTCAAGTCCACATCAGACATAGGCATCAGTCCAGCATGACATTTTCAAGTGTGCTGCATCAACACCTTTCACCCTCAATGTTCCTGTCTGCCTTCAGCAAAGCAAGTATGACAATAAAAGGAACATAGACCCATACTGACTTGACCTGTCACCCAGTGTCAAAGTTCAAGATCGCTACTACCAAGGTCGGGACTTGGTCAGGAATACACCAAACTTCCAGTCAGACCTAGTTGGAGGTGGTCAGAGGTGTTCAGAGGTTCCAGGCAGAATCCACCAGGCTGTAGCATGCCAGGTAAAAAGGGCCAGAGAGGACCTGGCTTCAACTTATAAGAAGTTGTGCCCTTCTCCTCATCAATTGTCCAATTTCAGGTGGATAGCATGTGGATGTCCAGCGGGTTTCTGGATGAAGGGCAAAGATAGAATGAAGCAGAGATTACGGGGTGAAATGAAGTCGAGAGGAGTTCAAAGATTAAAGGTTTAGTCCAGGAATAAGTCAAGGGAGAGTGAAGGGTTGATATTAGGCAGAGGATAGGTAATACAAGCAAGTTGCAAGTGTTTCACAATACAAGTAAGTCACAAGTAATTCACAAGTAATTTGCAAACTGGAGACTAAGGCTAAGCTATGGGCACTTAAATAATGAAGGCCAGAAGAATAATGGAAAATGCAGAAGTTTACTAATGGGTCTTGGTAAGTGTCCATGACCATCCATAATAAAGCGAGATCGGTCATGTGAATGTGGCATGGGAATGTTGACAAACTCTGAAGGGGTGGGAGAAAGATGACCAACTCTGAAGGGGCTGGGAGAAATTGAGAGGTGTGAGAAATGATGACAAATATAACTCAAAGATGGGAACTTTTTTCTTGGCTAATTTTTTGCCACCTCCAACTTTTTTTTTTGGGTCTGGGCTCATTGGCTATCCATAATAAAGCGAGATCGGTCACGTGAATGTGGCGTGGGAAGGATGACAAACTCAGAAGGGGTGGGAACAGCATCACGCCGTGAGACTCTAGAGAGAGGTGAGAAATGATGACAAATATAACAAGGTGTGGGAAGTAAATTCTCGGCTAATAACTGGGTGACAAAAATTGGCCGAAAAAAAATTTTGGCTATTTTTTGGCCCGATCACAAATTTCGGCTATTTTTTGGCCCGATCACATCTGTAATAACGGTTCCGATCATAACAAAAAAATTTCGGCTAAATTTTGGGCCCGATCACAAATGCAATAACTGTTCCCATCAGAACAAATATTTTCCTGATGACAAATCTAATAACTTAGTGTAGGAACCAGGTTTTTTTGGGCCTGATGACAAATAAGGTTACCATGATGACAAATCTAATAACTGAGTGTAGTAACCAAATTTTCGGCTAATGTTTGACCTGCTGACAAATATTATAAGGTGTACCTATCATGACAAATCTAATAACCGAGTGTAGGATCAATTTTTTCGGCTAATTTTCGGCTTACTGGGTGTAGGAACCCAATTTTCAGCTGATTTTTGGCCACTTCTAGCTTTTCTGCTCTCTTTCTGGCTCTGGGCTCTTTTCCAGTGGGGTTGTTTTTGCATTCTTGGGGTATCTGTAGACCAAGGTGAAGCTCTGTGAAGTCCTACCTCCCTGGCTTCTCTTTTTTCAACAAAAAGAGTGTCTGCCAGTTGTTTTTTGGACCTCTCTCAGGGCACAGTGTGCAGGGAGATTGGGCTGGCGGGTTTGCAGTTGCCTCCCCTTCCATTTTTGGAAGTCGCTCCACTATCAACTGCCACTGTTTGCACCGATTTCACAGCCTCCTACAAGAATCTCACCTCCTCTGCTGCTGTAAGAGAGCTCCCCGATTCCCATGGACCCAACTCCGCCCAACACTCCTCGACGGATCCGGATGGCCGCGCAGCAAACTGAACGGGACCAATGGACCTTGGATAGCCCTACTCGCCACCGGACTCCACACCATGCTCGCACAATAAACATTGCCCAGCCTTTGCTGCCAGTGCCACCTCCCCATGGTGGTTTGCTGAATGGGAATGACACCGATCCTTTTCTCGCCCCTCCACCTCCACCTCCTCAATACAACCACCTTCCTCCTCATCTGGCACAACAGCTGGCAGCACTTCCTCCCCTTCCACAGGTGGTGAGAGGCAGAGGAAGAGGAAGAGGAAGAGGGAGGGGAAGAGGCTCAATTCATGCAGCTCCACCTCTGCCTGTGGTTGCTCCTTTACACAATGCAGCTCTCCCATATTTTTTTCCTGCCCCTCCTGCCCCTCCTGTTTTTGACCCTCCTGTTCCTGCACCTCCAATTCCTGCACCTCCCACTCCTATGGCTTCTGCACCTGCTATTCCTGTTGCACCTCCACCTCCCATTCCTGCTACTCATGCAATCGCCCAGGCTGGGCTGCGAGTTCCACCTTTGGGTCCTCCTCCTGTTTTTGACCCTCCAGCTCCTGTTCCTTTGGTTCCTGCACCTCCCATTCCTTTCGCTCCTCCGATGGCCTGGCCTGGACATCAAGTTCCACCAGTTATTCCTGCTGTAGCTGTATGTTGGATTACATATTCTTCTATGTGACACAGGTTAATTAACAACATAATACTGATGCAGCCTTTTCTGCCTCCTGTTTTTGACCCTCCGGCTCCTGTTCCTCCTGTTCCTGCACCTCCCATTCCTGTGGCCAATATACCTCTACCAATGGCTCCTCTACCAATGGTTCCTGCAATGGCTTGGGCTGCGCTTGCTGTGCAGCATGCAGCACTTCCACCTCTGGCTGCTGTATGTTGAATTAAATTCTACATCATGTGCAATGGTCTGACTGAATAATGATGTAGCCACCTCTACCTCTCCCTCTACCTCCCCCACCTCTGGCTGTTCCTGCTGTTCCTGCTGTTCCTGCTCCTGCTGTTCCTGTAGCCAATGTACCTCCACATGTAAGCATGCTGATATTGTTTTCATCAATTTGGTGACTGACTTGATTATCCAAGATTGTTCCTGTGCCACCACCACCACCACCTCTGCCTGTTTTGCCTCCTGCCCGCCAGCCATTTAATTTAGATTGGCCTGTTCATGATCTGGGAAATATGGATGTGGAGTGCCCTGATTGCCATGCTTTGCACTGGATGGCTGAACGTCTTATGAAATCCTCAAATATCCATCCTCGATTCGGCATGTGCTGCCTGAGTGGAAAGATCGCTTTGCCACCCCTTCACCCAGTCCCACCTGAGCTTATGCAATTGCTCACTGCTCAGGACGACATTGGAAAATCATTTCGTGATCACATCCACACTTACAATAATGCACTCGCCATGACTTCTATCGGTCGCAAGATTGATGAGTCGGTCAATGAGGGCGAAGAGGCAGTGAATGATGGCGTCGGTCCCTATGTCTACAAACTCCACGGCGAGCTGTCCCACAAGATTGGATCTCTGCTTCCACCAGAGGGAGAACCTCCTGTTTATGCTCAGCTATATATTTATGATCCTGCCGATGCAGTCAACTTTCGCATGGCCAATGCCTGGAACACTCACCTCCATCACCACACTTTGCTCACTCTTCAGGACATGCTCCACCGTCACCATCCAGCAGTTCAGATGTACAAGCAGGCTCATGAGCTCACCAGGAACTTGCCTCCACACCAGCAGTGCAAGATAGCTTTGCGCTTTGATCAATCCTGTGACCGTCGCCGCTACAATCTGCCCGATGCTACCAACAATGAGATTGCTGTCATTCTTCCAGGTGATGGCGATTAGCCAGAGAGCACACGCGACATCGTTCTCTACCGCAGGCATGGCCCTCCCCTTCAGCGCATCAGTGACATCCATCCTCTCTATCCAGCCCTTCACTATGTTTTGCTGTTTCCTACTGGCCAGCTCCAATGGCACCCTCAAATCGAGTATGCAGCTGTCGATGCCAACAACCGAGGTGGTGCCAGAGTTCACAAACATGTCTCCAAATCCGAATTCTACTGCTATCGCCTCCACCTTCGACCGCCTGCTGTTGAGCCCCAGCATATCTTTCTGACTGGAAAGCTCTTTCAGGAGTTTGTGTGTGATGGATGGGCCACTGCTGAGCAGGATCGATTGCGCTGGATTTTGATGAATCAGGACACCATTCGGGGCGAAGTCTATGTTGGCCTGGCAGATGCTGTGGCTGCAAACATCGATGTGGACACAGAGTCTCTGGGTCAAAGAATCATTCTTCCTTCGTCCTTTGCAGGAAGCACACGTCACATGCAGCAGCTTCTTCAGGATGCATTCGCCATCAATCGTCACTGCAATGGAGGCGATCTCTTTCTCACCATCACTGCCAACCCTGCCTGGCCAGAAATACGGGATGCTCTTCGTCCAGGGCAGACTGCAGCAGATCGCCCAGATTTGGTCGTTCGTGCATTCTATGCAAAGCAGAAGGAGATGATCAAGGATATCGAGGCTGGCATATTTGGAAAGGCTGTGGCTTATCTTTTCACCATCGAGTTTCAGAAGCGTGGCCTTCCTCACATGCACTGCATTATCTTTCTCGATGAGCAATCCAAGCTTCGCACCCCCGAGCAGATAGACAGCCTTCTGTCTTCAGAGTTTCCTGACGATAATCCTGAGCTCCTCGACCTCATCAAAAAGTTCATGGTCCATAAACCCTGTGGTGCAGAGAACCCTGCAGCTCCTTGCATGGTGAATGGACAGTGCTCCAAAGGTTTCCCCAAGCCATTCAGGGATCAGACCACCATCTCTGAGGATGCCTATGCCTCTACCAAGCGTCGGGACACTGGACACACATATCACGTTCGGGGAAAGCAGGTCGACAATCGTTGGGTGGTCACTTACTCTGCCTATCTCATCTGGAAGTACCGTTGCCACATCAATATCGAGTCCATCAGCTCCATCAAGGCCATCAAGTACATCTACAAATATGTCTACAAAGGCCACGATCACATCACCATGGAGTTTGGAACTTGCAACGATGAAGTCAGGCAGTACCTCGACGCTCGCTACATATCTGCATGCGAAAGCATCTGGCGCCTCTTCCACTTCACCATGCATGGTGCTTCTCCCAACGTCGTCCGTCTTCAGGTCCACCTTCCTGGCCAGCAGTATGTCACTTGGAATCAGAATGGTCCACAGTCTATCCAGGAAATCGTCCAGCATGCTGCACAGCGTGACACCACCCTCACTGCCTTCTTCAAGGCCAATCAGGAGTATCCAGAGCTTGCACAAGTCGTTCTTTACCAGGACTTTCCTTCCAAATTTGTGTGGGATCAAAGGGCTCACAAGTGGAAGCCCAGGCAGAGGGGATTCGCCATTGGAAGGATGTTCTATGCTCCACCCAGTGCCGGTGAACGCTTTTACCTCAGGCTGCTTCTCACTGCTGTGAAAGGGGCTACATCATATGAAGACCTTCGCACTTTTCAGGGCATCGTCGCTCCCTCATTCAGAGAAGCCTGCCTTGCCCGTGGCCTTTTGGAGGATGACCAAGAGTGGCAGCAGTGTCTGGAGGAAGCAAAGTCCATGGCAACCGGTCGTCAGCTTCGCAATCTTTTTGTCACCATCCTTCGTGACTGTGCTCCCTCTGATCCTGTCCACCTCTGGAATACATATTGGCCTCACATTTGCGATGACTTGAGATATCAGCTCCAGCACACCAACATTCGTATCAACCCCACCGATGACGATGTCCATGATTATGGCCTTTATCTTATCAATCAGCTTCTCATGGTCTCTGGGAAATCTCTCAAGAAGGATTGGCCATACATGCCTCAGATCACTCAGAATTGGGATGCCAACATTCAGAACCGGTTGATCGCAGAGCAGCGCAGATACGATGTTGTGGAGCAGGCCGAGTTGGCTGCACACAATCTGGACACTTTCAATCACGATCAGAGGGCTGTCTTTGATGAGATCATGCATGCAGTCAACAACAAGACTGGCCAGACCTTTTTCCTCCATGGTCCAGGTGGCACTGGCAAAACCTATGTTTACAACACCCTCTGCCATCAGCTTCGCTCTCAAGGCAAGATCGTCCTCTGTGCTGCATCGTCTGGAATAGCTGCTCTTTTGCTCAAAGGCGGTCGTACTTCCCATTCCTGCTTTCAGATCCCAATCATCATAAACGAGTCATCCACCTGCACCATTTCCAGAGGTTCAACACGGGCACAGCTCCTGCAGCAGACTGACTTGATCATTTGGGATGAGGCACTCATGCAGCATCGTCATCTCCATGAAGCTGTCAACCGCACTCTGAAAGACATTCTCCAATGTGACAAACCCTTTGGGGGTGTGCCTGTGGTCTTTGGGGGCGACTTTCATCAGATCCTGCCTGTCATTGAGAAGGGTTCTCGACCTCAAATCGTTGGTGCTTCTTTGCAACGCTCTGTTCTCTGGCAACACATCAAAATCCTTCATCTCAAAATCAACATGCGTTTGAACACAGACGATCTTCAGGAGCGCAACTTTGCAAAGTGGCAGTTGGAGGTTGGAAAGGGTGGTCATACAGATGAAGGTGGCACTATCAATCTTCCTGATCATCTCAAATGTCCTCAGAACACCATCGCTTCTCTCATCCACACCATCTATCCTGGCATCTATGATCAGGCTCAGCATTCAGATCAATACTTTTCAGAGCGGGTCATCCTGGCGAGCAAGAACGATGATGTCGACGATTTGAACCATCACATTCTTCACAATTTTCCTGGGCAGGAGCACGTCTTTCACAGTGCTGACTCGATTGCAAATGATGAGAATGCCGAACTTCTATATCCCCAAGAATATCTTAACTCCATCAACTGCTCAGGTCTACCTTTGGCACATTTGGCACTCAAGGTCGGCGTCCCTGTCATGATACTTCGCAATCTCAACATTGCTGGAGGGGTCTGCAATGGAAGTCGGGGGATATTGACTTGGATCAGGAATAGGGTTTTGGAGATTCGGTTGATCACTGGAGATAACGCAGGAGAGACTGTTTTCATTCCACGGATGCGACTTCGGCCTATTGAAGGTCAACTCCCCTTTACACTCTCTCGACTGCAGTTTGCTGTTCATCTTTGCTTTTCAATGTCGATCAACAAGTCACAAGGGCAGTCAGTGAAGCATGTGGGTTTGGATTTCAGGAGTCCTGTCTTTACACATGGGCAGTTCTATGTGGCAATATCCAGGGTCAAGTCTGTCCACAATATCAAGGCAATATGGCCAAGCTCAGAGGATAGTGCAAAGACAAAAAATATTGTATATGATGAAGTGTTATTAGATTAAAATATATATTGTACATATGTAACTACTACTCATAGAAAATCAATGAACACAGTGAACAACGTGTGCCGGAGGCACATTTAAAAACCTTGTCCATAATAAAGCGAGATCGGTCACATGACTGTGGCGTGGGTAAATGGATGACAAACTCCGCAGGGGTGGGAATGGCATCACACCATGAGACTCTGCAGAGGTGTGGGAAAGTGAAAATGGTGAGAAAGTATGACAAATATAACTCAAAGGTGGGAACTTTTTTTCTGGCTAATTTTTCGCCACCTCGAACTTTTTTTTTTGGCTCTGGGCTCATTGGCTATGTAGAATAATGTCTGCATGGCATGTAAGGTGCTATATTGCAGTGTTTGCTAAATAAAATTTGACTGAGGAGCAACCATCATTCCATTTACTATGCTGTGAAAGCTGACTAAGCGAACCTCGCGGGCTGAACAAAATGCAAAAACCTGATCATGACCTTGGCACATGACCCAAATAAAATGATTTAGACACATCACTGTATTAGTCAGTAGCAAGTTGGTTGGCTCAATAAAATATGGTTACAATTTATAAATGAGGTCATTACAAAGTCAGGTCAGTATTGAAATAAGTTTGAATTGAAAATTGAGTTCAGAGTTACAATTGAGTTCATTATGAAGTAAAGGAAATAAAAATTACTTGAATACAGTTGAGTTCGTTACAAAGTAAAGTCAGCAAAATAACAGTTACAAATGAGCTCATTATGAAGTAAAGTCTATGAAAATTAGTCTAGAAATAAGTCAAGTTTGAAAATGAGTCAGTAAAAAATAAGTCTGTAAAATGATCTTCGAAATAAGGCATTTGATATAAAATAAAATTACAGTTACCATTATGAAGTCAAGTCAATAACAATTAGTTCAATACAAAATCATTATGCATACTTACTAACAAGTTATAAATTGAGTTCGTTATAATCATTAGTAAAGTCAATAAATATTACTTTAATACTGACAAAGTGAAGTTGGAGATTTTTTACAAAATTTAAAGAGAGGAGAGGGAGGAGAGCCGGGGTGAGGGGGTGAAGTAGTGAGAGGGTGAGGGGGTGAAGTAGTGAGGGGGTGAGGGAGTAGGGGAGGGGGGAGAGGGGAGGAGGAGGATGGATGGAGAGGGGGGAGGGGGTGAAGTAGTGAGGGGGGGAGGGAGTGAGGGGGTGAGGGAGAGAGGGAGAGAGGAGGGGAGGGAGTGAAGGGGGGAATGGGAAATGAGAGGAAAAGTGGAGAGTGGGTGAGGATAAGAGAGTGGGAGAAGGGAGACAAAGTGAAGTTAGAGATTTTTTACAAAATTTAAAGAGAGGAGAGGGAGGAGAGCAGGGATGAGGGGGTGAAGTAGTGAGAGGGTGAGGGGGTGAGGGAGTAGGGGAGGGGGGGAGAGGGGAGGAGAGGAAGGGGATGGGGGAGATGGGGGAGGGGATGGGGTTACAAAATTTAAAGAGAGGAGAGGGAGGAGAGCAGGGATGAGGGGGTGAAGTAGTGAGAGGGTGAGGGGGTGAAGTAGTGAGGGGGTGAGGGAGTAGGGGAGGGGGGAGAGGGGAGGAGGAGGATGGATGGAGAGGGGGGAGGGGGTGAAGTAGTGAGGGGGGGAGGGAGTGAGGGGGTGAGGGAGAGAGGGAGAAAGGAGGAGAGGGAGTGAGAAAGTGGAGAGTAGGTGAGGATAAGAGAGTGGGAGAAGGTGAGAGGGGGGGGGGTGAGAGGAGGGGGTGAGGAAGAAGGGGGAGAGAGATGAGAGAGAGGAGGGGGGGAGAATGGAGGGTGCATAAGGGGGTGAGGGGGGAGGGTGCATAAGGGGGTGAGGGGGGAGGGTGCATAAGGGGGTGAGGGGAGAGGGGAGGGGGGAGGGGAGGGGGGGAGAGGGGGGGAGAGGAAAGGGATGGGGGAGAGGGGAGAGGAGGGAGGGGAGGGGGGGAAAGGGGAGGAGAGAAAGGGGATGGGGGAGAGGGGGATGAGGGAGATGGGGGAGGGGATGGGGGAGATGGAGGAGGGGATGGGGGAGATGGGGGAGAGGATGGGGTAGGTGGACATGTGATGGGGATGGGGTAGATGGGCATGGGAACAGGAATGGAGTAGGTGGGCATGGGTATGGGGAAGGGGATGGGGATGGGGACAGGGATGGAGTAGGTGGGCATGGGCATGGGGAAGGGGAAGGGGAAGGAGATGGAGATGGAGATGGGGTAGGTGGAGATGGGGATGGGGATGGGGAAGGGGATAAACACCACAATCCCCCCACGTTGACTTGGGGCCAACGGTCCCAAGTCAACTGAAGAGTTGCGTACCATCTAAAAGTCAAATAAAAAGCTGTGCATCCATGAATAAAATGCAGTGAGGTGTTCATAATGAACACAGTGAACCACGTGTGCCGAAGGCACATTTAAAAACCTTGTCCATAATAAAGCGAGATCGGTCACGTGAATGTGGCGTGGGAATGATGACAAACTCCGAAGGGGTGGGAACAGCATCACGCCGTGAGACTCTAGAGAGAGGTGAGAAATGATGACAAATATAACAAGGTGTGGGAAGTAAATTCTCGGCTAATTTTTCACCACCTCGAACTTTTTTTTTTGGCTCTGGGCTCATTGGCTACGTAGAATAATGTCTGCATGGCATGTAAGGTGCTATATTGCAGTGTTTGCTAAATAAAATTTGACTGAGGAGCAACCGTCATTCCATTTACTATGCTGTGAAAGCTGACTAAGCAAACCTCGCGGGCTGAACAAAATGCAAAAACCTGATCATGACCTTGGCACATGACCCAAAGAAGATTGTATTAGTCAGTAACAAGTGGATCAATAAAATGTCATTTGCAATTCTATAAGTGAGGTCATTACAAAGTTAGGTCTGTATTGAAATAAGTTTGAATTGAAAATTGAGTTCAGAGTTACAATTGAGTTCATTATGAAGTAAAGGAAATAAAAATTACTTGAATACAGTTGAGTTCGTTACAAAGTAAAGTCAGCAAAATAACAGTTACAAATGAGCTCATTATGAAGTAAAGTCTATGAAAATTAGTCTAGAAATAAGTCAAGTTTGAAAATGAGTCAGTAAAAAATAAGTCTGTAAAATGATCTTCGAAATAAGGCATTTGATATAAAATAAAATTACAGTTACCATTATGAAGTCAAGTCAATAACAATTAGTTCAATACAAAATCATTATGCATACTTACTAACAAGTTATAAATTGAGTTCGTTATAATCATTAGTAAAGTCAATAAATATTACTTTAATACTGACAAAGTGAAGTTGGAGATTTTTTACAAAATTTAAAGAGAGGAGAGGGAGGTGAGCAGGGGTGAGGGGGTGAAGTAGTGAGGGGGTGAGGGGGTGAAGTAGTGAGAGGGTGAGGGGGTGAAGTAGTGAGGGGGTGAGGGAGTAGGGGAGGGGGGAGAGGGGAGGAGGAGGATGGATAGAGAGGGGAGAGGGGGTGAAGTAGTGAGGGAGGGAGGGAGTGAGGGGGTGAGGGAGAGAGGGAGTGAAGAGGGGAGGGAGTGAAGGGGGGAATGGGAAATGAGAGGAAAAGTGGAGAGTGGGTGAGGATAAGAGAGTGGGAGAAGGGAGACAAAGTGAAGTTAGAGATTTTTTACAAAATTTAAAGAGAGGAGAGGGAGGTGAGCAGGGGTGAGGGGGTGAAGTAGTGAGGGGGTGAGGGAGTAAGGGAGGGAGGAGAGGAGAGGAGAGGAAGGGGATGGGGGAGATGGGGGAGGGGGTGAAGTAGTAAGGGGGGGAGGGAGTGAGGGGGTGAGGGAGAGAGGGAGAGAGGAGGGGAGGGAGTGAAGGGGAGAATGGGAAATGAGAGGCAAAGTGGAGAGTGGGTGAGGATAAGAGAGTGGGAGAAGGTGAGAGGGGGGGGGTGAGAGGAGGGGGTGAGGAAGAAGGGGGAGAGAGATGAGAGAGAGGAGGGGGGGAGAATGGAGGGTGCATAAGGGGGTGAGGGGGGAGGGTGTATAAGGGGGTGAGGGGAGAGGGGAGGGGGGAGGGGAGGGGGGGAGAGGGGGGGAGAGGAAAGGGATGGGGGAGAGGGGAGAGGAGAGAGGGGTGGGGGGGAAAGGGGAGGAGAGAAAGGGGATGGGGGTGAGGGGGATGAGGGAGATGTGGGGGAGATGGAGGAGGGGATGGGGGAGATGGGGGAGAGGATGGGGTAGGTAGGCATGGGATGGGGGAGGGGATGGGGTAGGTGGACATGTGATGGGGATGGGGTAGGTGGACATGTGATGGGGATGGGGTAGGTGGGCATGGGGACAGGAATGGAGTAGGTGGGCATGGGCATGGGGAAGGGAAAGGGGAAGGAGATGGAGATGGAGATGGGGTAGGTGGAGATGGGGATGGGGATGGGGAAGGGGATAAACACCACAATCCCCCCACGTTGACTTGGGGCCAACGGTCCCAAGTCAACTGAAGAGTTGCGTACCATCTAAAAGTCAAATAAAAAGCTGTGCATCCATGAATAAAATGCAGTGAGGTGTTCATAATGAACACAGTGAACCACGTGTGCCGAAGGCACATTTAAAAACCTTGTCAATAATAAAAGGAGGATGGTCAGGTGACTAGGCCGTGGGAAGTGATGAGGCCGTGGGAGATGAAGAGGCCGTGGGAGGTGAAGAGGTCGTGGGAGTTGCTCTGAGTGGATGGGAAAGTGATAACCTACTTTAAGAGTCGTGAGACATGATGACAAATATAACTCAATGGTGGGAACCTTTTTCTCAGCTAATTTTCGCCACCTCTATCTTTTTTTTTTTTTGGGTCTGGGCACTTTTTCTATATAGAGTGTAAAAATTGAGTTTAATGACAAAGTGAAGTTGGAGATTTTTTACAACATTCAAAAGAGAGGAGAGGGAGGAGAGCAGGGGTGAGAGGGTGAGGGGGTGAAGTAGTGAGGGAGAGAGGGGGGGAGGGGGTGAAGGGGGGAATGGGAGGTGGGAGTGGGTGAGGGGGTGATGGGGGGGGGGGGGAGTGAGTAGGGGAGGGGGGAGAGAGGAGGAGGAGGATGGATGGAGAGGGGGGGAGAGGGGGGAGAGGGAGGGGAGTAGGGGAGAGGGGAGAGGGGGTGAAGGGAGGAGGAGGGTGAAGGGGTGAGGGGGAAGGAGGGGGGAGGAGATGAGGAGGGGGAGAGTGAGTGAGGGGGGGAGGGAGTGAGTGAGGGGGGGAGGGAGTGAGTGAGGGGGTGATGGGGGTGAAGTATTGAGGGGATGAGGATATGAGAGTGGGAGAACATGAGAGGGGGGGGTGAGAGGGGGAGTGAGGAAGAAGGGGGAGAGAGAGGAGAGAGGGGAGAGGGAGGAGGGGGAGGGTGCATGAGGAGGTGAGGGGGGAGGGGAGGGGGGGAGAGGGGAGAAGGAGGGTGGATGGAGAGGGAGAGAAGGAAGGGGGAGGTAGGGATGGGAAGGGGATGGGGGTGAAGTAGGTGGAGAAGGGGATAAGGGAGAGGGAGAGGGAGAGGAAGAGGGAGAGGGAGAGGGAGAGGGAGAGGGAGAGGGAGAGGGAGAGGGAGAGGGAGAGGGAGAGGTGGATGGGGATGGGGGAGATGGGGATGGGGATGGGGATGGGGGAGATGGGAATGGGGGATGGGAATGGGGAGGTGGGGATGGGAAGGGGATGGGGGTGAGGTAAGTGGAGAAGGGGATGGGAATGGGAGAGGTTGGGATAGCGGAGATGGGGATGGGGAAGGGGGAGAAGAGGATGGAAATGGGGGAGATGGTTATGGGGGAGATGGGTATAGGGGAGATGGGTATGGGGGATGGGAATGGGGAGGTGGGGATGGGAAGGGGATGGGGGTGAGGTAAGTGGAGAAGGGGATGGGAATGGGAGAGGTTGGGATAGCGGAGATGGGGATGGGGAAGGGGGAGAAGAGGATGGAAATGGGGGAGATAGTTATGGGGGAGATGGGTATAGGGGAGATGGGTATGGGGGATGGGAATGGGGAGGTGGGGAAGGGAAGGGGATGGGGGTGAGGTAAGTGGAGAAGGGGATGGGGATGGGGTAGGTGGAGAAGGGGATGGGGATGGGAGAGGTGGGGATAGGGGAGATAGGGATGGGGAAGAGGGAGAAGAGGAAGGTGATGGGGGAGATGGGGATGGGGAAGGTGATGGGGGAGAAGAGGAAGGAGATGGAGGAAATGGGGATGGGAGAGATGTGGAAGGGGATAAACACTACAATCCACCCACGTTGACTTGGGGCCAATGGTCCCAAGTCAACTAAAGAGTTGTGTACTATCTAAAAGTCAACTAAAGAGTTGTGTAACCATGACACCCCAAGTCCAAAGGCAACTAAGGAGTTGAGTAACTGTAGTAGAATTAAGCATTGTATTATGTATATGCAAGCTGGCCCATGAAAATAAACCACCACTCACACATTCACAGACCGCATCAAAAAATGCAATGAAGTGAACAATGTGCACTGAAGTCAAAAAATGCAATGAGATGTTGATAAAATTAATGAACACAGTGACCAACATAAGCCATACTTCACTCATGAGTGGTTCTGTGTAGCAATATCATGAGTAAGGTCTGTGTACAACATCAAGGCTATATGGCCAAGTGACAGTGGAAGTGCAAAACCAAAAATATTGTATATAATGAAGTACTATTAGAGTAACATAGAAATGAAGTACTATGTATATAGAAATGAAGTCCATACTTATTAAACATGTTAACACATGACAGTGGAAGTGCAAAAACCAAAATAATGAAGTACTATCAGACTAACATAGAAATGAAGTCATGACAGTGGAAGTGCAAAAACCAAAAATATTGAATATATTACTTATTAAACATGTTAACGCGTGCCGGAGGCACATTCCCAACCTTGTGTAGAATAATGTCTGCATGGCATGTAAGGTGCTATATTGCAGTGTTTGCTAAATAAAATTTGACTAAGGAGCAACTGTCATTCCATTTACTATGCTGTGAAAGCTGACTAAGCGAACCTCGTGGGCTGAACAAAATGCAAAAACCTGATCATGACCTAGGCACATGACCCAAAAAAGATGATTTAGACACATCATTGTATTAGTCAGTAGCAAGTGGATCAATAAAATGTTATTTGCAATTCTATAAGTGAGGTCATTACAAAGTCAGGTCAGTATTGAATGAATGTGTTTATGATGGAAAGTCAACAAAATTCAGTTCATTACAAAGTAAAATCTGTAAAAATAATGGTTACAATTGTATTCATTATGAAGTAAAGTCAACAAAAATTAGTATCAATACAAAGTCTGGAAATGAGTCCAAGGAAATAAAAATTACTTGAATACAATAAGTTTGAAAATTGAGTTCGTTACAAAGTAATGTCTGTAAAATAACAGTTACAAATAAGTTCATTATGAAGTAAAGTCTACGGAAATTAGTCTGGAAATGAGTCAAGTTTAAAAATGAGTCAGTAAAAACAAGTCAGTAAAATGATCTTTGAAATAAGGCATTTGATATAAAATAAAATTACAGTTACCATTATGAAGTCAACTCAATAAAAATTAGTTCAATACAAAGTCATTATGCAGACTTACTAACAAGTTATAAATTGAGTTCATTATAATGTAAAATCAAGAAATATTACTTTAATACTGACAAAGTGAAGTTGGAGATTCTTTACAAAATTTAAAGAGAGGAGAGGGAGGTGATCAGGAGTGAGGGGGAGGGAGTGAAGGGGGAAATGGGAAATGAAAGGAAAAGTGGAGAGTGGGTGAGGATAAGAGAGTGGGAGAAGGTGAGAGGGGGGGGTGAGAGGGGGGGGTGAGGAAGAAGAGGGAGAGAGATGAGAGAGAGGAGGGGGGGAGAATGGAGGGTGCATAAGGGGGAGATGGGGAAGGGGATGGGGGAGATGGGGGAGGGGATGGGGGAGATGGGGGAGGGGATGGGGGAGATGGGGGAGGGGATGGGGGGGATGGGGGAGGAGATGGGGGAGATGGGGGAGGGGATGGGGTAGGCGGGCATGGAATGGGGATGGGGTAGGTGGGCATGGAATGGGGATGGGGTAGGTGGGCATGGGGATGGGGATGGAGTAGGTGGGCATGGGGATGGGGAAGGGGATGGGGATGGGGATGGGGAAGGGGATAAACACCACAAGCCCCCCACATTGACTTGGGGCCAACGGTCCCAAGTCAACTGAAGAGTTGTGTACCATCTAAAAGTCAAATAAAAAGCTGTGCATCCATGAATAAAATGCAGTGAGGTGTTCATTAGAAAATGAACCACCACTTACACACTCACAGACTGAGTCAAAAAATGCAATGAGATATTGATAAAATTAATGAACACAGTGAACCACATGTGCCAAAGGCACATTTAAAAACCTTGTCAATAATAAAAGGAGGATGGTCAGGTGACTAGCTTTTTTTTTTTTGGGTCTGGGCACTTTTTCTATGTAGAGTGTAAAAATTGAGTTTAATGACAAAGTGAAGTTAGAGATTTTTTACAACATTCAAAAGAGAGGAGAGGGAGGAGAGCAGGGGTGAGGGGGTGAGGGGGTGAAGTAGTGAGGGGGAGAGGGTGAGAGGGGGGGAGGGGGTGAAGGGGGGAATGGGAGGTGGGAGTGGGTGATGGGGTGATGGGGGAGGGGGGGGAGTGAGTAGGGGAGGGGGGAGAGGGGAGGAGGAGGATGGATGGAGAGGGGGGGGAGGGGGGAGAGGGAGGGGAGTAGGGGAGAGAGGAGAGGGGGTGAAGGGAGGAGGGGGTGAAGGGGTGAGGGGGAAGGATGGGGGAGGAGATGAGGAGGGGGAGAGTGAGTGAGGGGGGGAGGGAGTGAGTGAGGGGGTGATGGGGGTGAAGTATTGAGAGGATGAGGATATAAGAGTGGGAGAACATGAGAGGGGGGGGGGGTGAGAGGGGGAGTGAGGAAGAAGGGGGATAGAGAGGAGAGAGGGGAGAGGGAGGAGGGGGAGGGTGCATGAGGGGGTGAGGGAAGAGGGGAGGGGGGGAGAGGGGAGAAGGAGGGTGGATGGAGAGGGAGAAAGGGAAGGGGGAGGTAGGGATGGGAAGGGGATGGGGGTGAAGTAGGTGGAGAAGGGGATGGGGATGGGGTAGGTGGAGAAGGGGATAAGGGAGAGGAAGAGGGAGAGGGAGAGGGAGAGGGAGAGGGAGAGGGAGAGGGAGAGGGAGAGGGAGAGGGAGGTAGGGATGGGAGGGGGATGGGGATGAGGTAAGTGGAGAAGGGGATGGAGATGGGGTAGGTGGGAGCGGGGGAAGAGGGAGATGGAGATGGGGATAGGAGAGGTGGGGATGGGGGAGATGGGGATGGGGAAGGGGGAGAAGAGGAAGGTGATGGGGGAAATGGGGATGGGGGATGGGAATGGGGAGGTAGAGATGGGAGGAGGATGGGGAGGTAGGGATGGGAGGGGGATGGGGATGAGGTAAGTGGAGAAGGGGATGGGGATGGGGTAGGTGGAGAAGGGGATGGAGATGGGGTAGGTGGGAGTGGGGGAAGAGGGAGATGGAGATGGGGATAGGAGGGTGGGGATGGGGGAGATGGGGATGGGGAAGGGGGAGAAGAGGAAGGTGATGGGGGAAATGGGGATGGAGGAGATGTGGAAGGGGATAAACATTATGATCCACCCATGTTGACTTGGGGCCAATGGTCCCAAGTCAACTGAAGAGTTGTGTATTATATAAAAATCAACTACAGAGTTGTGTGACCATGATCCCCCAAGTCCAAAGGCAACTGGAGAGTTGAGTAACTGTAGTGGAATTAAGCATTGTGTTATGTATATGCAAGCTGGCCTATGAAAATGAACCACCACTCACACATTCACAGACTGAGTCAAGAAATGCAATGAGATGTTGATAAAAATAAGGGACACAGTGAACAATGTGTGTGCCAAAGTCAAAAAATGCAATGGGATGTTGATAAAATTAATGAACACAGTGAACAACATGTGCCATACTTCACTCATGGTAGTTCTATGTGGTGATATCATGAGTAAGGTCTGTGCACAACATGAAGGCAATATGGCCAAGTGACAGTGGAAGTGCAAAAACCAAACATATTGTATATAATGAAGTACCATTAGACTAACATAAAAATGAAGTACTATGTATATAGAAATGATGTCCATACTTATTAAACATGTTAACGTGTGCCAGAGGCACATTCCCACCCTTGTCAATAATAAAAGGAGGATGGTCAGGTGACTAGGCCGTGGGAGGTGAGCAGGCCATGGGAAGTGATGAGGCCATGGGAGGTGAAGAGGCCATGGGAGTTGCTCTGAGTGGGTGGGAGAGTGATGACCAACTCCGAGGGTCATGAGACATGATGACAAATATAAGTGAAAGGTGGGAACAAATGATAACAAAAATTTTCAGCTAATTTGGGGCCGGTGATAGATCCACTACGCTCTTTAAAGCCTGGAGAAGCATTTCCACTCATATGGAGACATTACAACATGCACTCCGAAGTACTAGGAATGCCACGAAATCGACTTCAAACCATTTTCGCATGATTTCGCACTATTTCGGACAACTTTGAGCTACTTCGAATTATTTCGCGACATTTAGAACGACTTTGCAGTACTTCGAATGATTTCGGCAGCCATATAGTTGTCCTCAAACACTTTCGATACATGTTGTACATTCGGAATAAGCCAACTCGCTGCATATCGAGCACTACCAGACATGAGGAGAGAGTACAAGAGAGTTAGAATGCGATAAGTGCGTTTTTGTGTTTCATTGAAGTACTTTTACTATATGGGAACACTGTATGTTTCATCATTTATCATTTCTCATTTATTTTTGATCTACAAAGTCCTCATTGTATGATATATTTGCCTCATGTTTTACACATGTTCTTATTTCCTTTTTAGTACTATCTCTTCATTTTGTATATAGACTTGTATTAGTTAGTTAGAACAAAGAGAATAGAACAACGGGGAACAGCACAAGTTACCCTCACAGTTATCGTCTGACTTAAGAGCCATTCTCTTGTGTCTTAGTTCATGTCGTATCTCTAAGTTCTGCGAAATATCGCGAACTTCTTCTAAAAACTATCGTATTCGCTCTCCATTTTATTGCCCATCGCCTATCACTATCCAACAAACATTTCACATTCATTAAACTTGCCTTTCGATACACCTCGAACCCCTCCAAACTTATTCGAACTATTTTGCACATCTTCGAACTATTTCGTGCATCTTCGAACTTATTCGAACCACTTTGCATGCCTTCGAACCTTTTTTGGACTCTTTCGGGCATATTCATATGCCTATAAAGACTATTCGCACCATCCCTTATTATTTCGCATTGCTAAACACATCATTTTGGTCTCAGCGGTGATATTTAGTACCACCTCGCACCCTTCCTCTGGCCTGTGTTATACTACAAAAGGCTTTTAACAGGTTTTTGCTAGGTTTCCAGGTTGAGTATCATCACCGGATCACAAATATAATAACTAATGACATCAATTTCGGCTGCAATAATATAATGCAGGAACAACATTTTTGGCTACATTGGGGATCAAAAATTTCAGGTAATTTTTTTTTATTGGGCCTGATGACAAATATAATTTAACTACTGGGTGTTACCATGATGACAAATTTAAACTTTTCGGCTACATTGTGGGATCAAAATTTTCAGCTAATTTTTTTTGTGGGGGCCTGATGACAAATATATTTTGATTACTGGGTGTTGCCATGATGACAAATATAATAACTTTGTGTAGGATCAATATTTTCGGCTGATTTTTGGCCTGATGACAAATATGATTACCAAGTGTAGAAACCAAATTTTCGGCTGATTTTTGGCCACTTCTACCTTTTCTGCTCTCTTTCTGGCATTGGGCTCTTTTCCAGTGGAGTTGTTTTTGCATTCTTGGGGTATCTGTAGACCAAGGTGAAGCTCTGTGAAGTCCTACCTCCCTGGCTTCTCTTTTTTTAACAAAAAGAGTGTCTGCCAGTTGTTTTTTGGACCTCTCTCAGAGCACAGTGTGCAGAGAGATTGGGCTGGCGGGTTTGCAGTTGCCTCCCCTTCCATTTTTGGAAGTCACTCCACTATCAACTGCCACTATTTGCACCGATTTCACAGCCTCCTGCAAGGATCTCGCATCCTCCATTGCTGTAAGAGAGCTCCCCGATTCCCATGGACCCAACTCCGCCCAACACTCCTCGACGTGCCCAGATGGCCGCACAGCAAAATGAATGGGACCAACAGACCTTGGATAGCCCTACTCGCCACCGGACTCCACACCATGTTCGCACAATGGGCATTGCCTAGCCTTTGCTGCCAGTGCCACCACCCTATGGTGGTTTGCTGATTGGAAATGACACTGATCCTTTTCCCGCCCCTCCACCTCCACCTCCTCAATACAATCACCTTCCTCCTCATTTGGCACAGCAGCTAGCGGCACTTCCTCCCCTTCCACAGATTGCAAGAGGCAGGGGCAGAGGGAGGGGAAGAGGAAGGGGAAGAGGCTCAAGTCATGCTGCTCCACCTCAGCCTATTGTTGCTCCTTTACACAATGCAGCTTTCCCATATTATTTTAATGCCCCTCCTGCCCCTTCTGTTTTTGACCCTCCTGTTCCTGCACCTCCAATTCCTGCACCTCCCATTCCTGTGGCAGCTCCTGCAATGGCCTGGACCAAACTTGCTTTTCAGCATGCTGCACTGCCTGCTCTATTTCCTGCTGTATGTTGGTTTATCTTTCACATAATGTATGTTATCTGACAATATCATGATCTAGCCTCCTCCTCCTCCTCCTCCTCCTCCTGTTTTTGATCCTCCTCCTGCTGTTCCTGCTGTTCCTGCTCCTATCGTCCCTCTTGCCAATATCCCTCTCCATGTAGGCTTATATATGTTTTTTTGAGTATATTAACTGACAATAATGATGATGTAGCATCCTGCTCCTGCTCCTCCTGTTTTTGATCTCCCTGCACCTGTTCCTCCTGTTCCTGCACCTGCTATCCCTGTTTTTGATCCCCCTGCACCTGTTCCTCCTGTTCCTGCACCTGCTATCCCTGTTTTTAATCCCCCTGCACCTGTTCCTCCTGTTCCTGCTCCTGTTGTCCCTGTTTTTGATCCCCCTGCACCTGTTCCTCCTGTTCCTGCACCTGCTATCCCTGTTTTTGATCGCCCTGCACCTGTTCCTGCCATTCATGCTCCTGTTGTCCCTGTTTTTGATCCCCCTGCACCTGTTCCTCCTGTTCCTGCTCCTGTTGTCCCTGTTTTTGATCCCCCTGCACCTGTTCCTCCTGTTTCTGCACCTGCTATCCCTGTTTCTGATCGCCCTGCACCTGTTCCTGCCATTCATGCTCCTGTTGTCCCTGTTTTTGATCCCCCTGCACCTGTTCCTCCAGTTCCTGCACCTGCTATCCCTGTTTTTGATCTGCCTGCACCTGTTCCTCCCATTCATGCTCCTGTCATCCCTGTTGTTGATATTCCTCCACATGTATGCTCATGTCCTTTTTGGTCATGTCTTTATTTTGTGACTGACTCAATTATCCCAGGTGGCTCAACATATTGATCCTGCACCTGTTCCACTTGGGCCCCTCCCTCCTGCACGCCATCCTTTTAGTCCTGACTGGCCTGTTCATTATCTGGGAAGAATGGATATTCAGTGTCCCAATTGTCATGCATTGCACTGGATGGCCGAGCATCTCACAGCATCCTCCAACATAAATCCCAGATTTGGCATGTGCTGCTTGAGTAGAAAATCTGTTTTGCCTCCTCTCCACCCAGTCTCACCTGAGCTTCTCCAGTTGCTCACTGCTCAGGATCACATTGGCAGGTCGTTTTGTGATTATATCTGCACATACAACAATGCTCTTGCCATGACTTCCATTGGGCGCAAAATCAATGAGTCTGTTAATGAAGGTGAAGAGGTTGTGAACGATGGTGTTGGCCCCTACATCTTCAAACTGCATGGCGAGCTGTTCCACAGGATTGGCTCTCTTCTTTTACCAGAGGGTGAATGTCTGGTGTATGCTCAGCTTTACATTTATGATCCAGCCGATGCAGCCAACTTTCACATGGCCAATGCCTGGAACACTCACCTTGATCACCACACTTTGCTCACTCTCCAGGACATGCTCCACTGTCTCCATCCTGCAGTTCAGATGTACAAGCAGGCCCATGAGCTCACCAGGAACTTGCCTCCACACCAGCAGTGCAAGATAGCTTTGCACTTTGATCAATCCTGTGACTGTCACTGCTACAATCTTCCTGATGCCACCAACAATGAGATCATGGTCATTCTTCCAGGTGATGGCGATCAGCCAGAGAGCACACGTGATATCATTCTCTACCACAGGCATGGCCCTCCCCTTCAGCACATCACCGATGTCCATCCCCTCTATCCTGCTCTTCACTACATCCTCCTGTTTCCTACTGGCCAGCTCCAATGGCATCCTCAAATTGAGTATGCAGCTGCTAATGAAGGCGGTGCAAGGGTTCGCAAGCATGTGTCAAAATCAGATCTCTACTGCTATTGTCTCTACCCTCGACTGCCTGCTATCGAGCCTCAGCATATATTCATGAGTGGAAAGCTCTTTCAGGAGTTTGTTTGTGACCAGTGGGCAACTTCAGAGCAGGATCGGTTGCACTTTATCATGATGAATCAGGACACTATTCATGGTGAAGTCTATATGGGCTTGGCTAATGCTGTGGCTGCAAATATGGATGCAGACACAGAGTCCCTCAGTCAAAGAATCATCCTGCCTTCTTCATTCATAGGGAACACACATCATACGCAGCAGCTTCTTCAGGATGCCTTGGCTATCAATCGCTACTTCAAGGGTGGTGATCTCTTTCTGACCATGACTGCAAACCCCACTTGGCCAGAGATTCAGGATGAGCTCAAGCCTGCACAGACTGCTGCTGATCGCCCTGACTTGGTCGTTCGTGCATTCCATGAAAAGCAGAAGGAGATGATCAAAGACATCGAAGCTGGGATCTTTGGCAAGGCATTCTCTTATGTGTTTGTGATCAAGTTTCAGAAGTGTGGCCTGCCTCACATGCACTGCATTATCTTTCTTGATGGGGAGTCCAAGCTTTGCACTCCTGAGCAGATAGACAGCCTCATGTGCTCAGAGTTTCCTGACGACAATCCTGAGCTGCTCAAGTTGGTCAAGAAGTTCATGGTCCATAACCCCTGTGGTGCAGAAAACCCTGCTGCTCCTTGCATGGTGAATGGACAGTGCTCCAAATGTTTCCCCAAGCCATTAAGGAATCAGACAACTATCTCTGAGGATGCCTATGCCTCCACCAGGTGTTGTAACACTGGACAGACATATCAGGTCCAGGGAAAGCAGGTCGACAATCGCTGGGTCGTCACTTATTCACCCTATCTCCTCTGGAAGTACTGCTGCCACATCAACATCGAGTCCATTGCCTCCATCAAAGCTGTCAAATACATCTACAAATATGTGTACAAAGGTCATGATCACATCACCATGCAGTTTGGGACCTGCAACAATGAAGTCAAACAGTATCTGGACGCTCGCTATATTTCTGCCTGCAAGAGCATTTGGCACCTCTTTCATTTACCTATGCACTCTGCTTCTCTCAATATCATCTGACTTCAGATCCACCTCCCTGGCCAGCAGTATGTCACTTGGAATCAGAATGGTCCACAGTCTATCCAAGAAATTGTCCAGCATGCTGCACAGCGTGACACCACCCTCACTGGCTATTCCAAAGCTAATCAGCAGTATCCAGAGCTTGCACAGAATCTTCTCTATCAGAACTTTCCCTCCAAATTCGTGTGGGATCAGAAAGCCCACAAGTGGAAGCCCAGACAAAGAGGGTTTGCTATTGGGAGGATGTACTACACTCAGCCTACTGCAGGTGAACAATTCTACCTCAGGCTTCTTCTGACAGCTGTCAAGGGTGCAACATCATATGAACATCTGTGCACTTTTCAGGGAAATGTCTCTCCCTCATTCAGAGAAGCATGTCTGGCACGTGGCCTTTTGGAGGATGACCAAGAGTGGGTGCAGTGTTTGGAAGAAGCAAAGTCCATGGCAACAGGTCATCAGCTCCGGCAACTCTTTGTCACTATTCTTTGTGACTGTGCACCCTCTGATCCTGTCTAGCTTTGGAACACATACTGGCCCCACATTTGTGATGACCTGCAGTATCAGCTCCAGCACAACAATATCCATCTCAACCCTACCGATGACAATGTGCAGGATTACGGCCTCTACTTGATCAACCAGCTTCTCTTATCCTCTGGCAAATCTCTCAGCAAGGATTGGCCATACATGCCTCAGATAGTGAATAGCAAGGGTATGAAATACCCCAGGGTTTTATCGAGGGTAAGGGTAGGGTGAGGGTAGGGGTACAGATTTTCTACCCTCTGAAAACCCCTACCCTTGCCAAGGGTATGAAGGGTAATAAGGGTCCGAATAAGGGTCCTCAGGATCTAAGGGTCCATGGGACAATCTTGGCTTTTGTTATCACCGAAAATCAGATTAACACTACTCATACTTCTCATTGCATAAGAACATAGATAATCTACACAGAACAAACACAGAACAGTGTACAGTAAGCTGTCGAGCAAGCACTAGATCTCGTATGGCATGATACAACATAGTGATAGAAAGAAAATATGTTTCAAATGATGTGAAGGGAGCAAAATTCAACTCTGGCGCAAAGAACAGTCCGCTGGCCATACAAACACGAAAATAAAACATGACGCGAGCCAAAGAAGATAATATGGCACAATGAGTGGAACGGATCCAGTGAGACTACAAAATTTGACACCGCGAAGTAGCTTGAGTGCAACTTCATCCCCTTCTTTCATCATCTCAACCATGAGCACCACCAAATGCAAAACCTCCAATGGCGATGATGGACCTCAGAAGAGGGCGAAGGCTGCAATAGCGACGATGACGAAGGCTTCAACAACTACCAGAAAGCCATCGGCAAAGGCCACGAAGGGGAAAGCCACACAACCACCCATCAGGAAGCCCACCACTTCGAGAACGCCATCGCGCTCGCACTCGTCATCCATGGAAGTGATTGAGGATGAAGACGAACATTCCACATGTCGTGGTGGACATCCCAAGGCGCCCGGCCATGTTCTTGAAACGGCAGACAGCAGTGACGACAACGACGAGGAGGATGATGAGGTGGTGGAGGTAGAGCCATCTGAAGAGGCACGAGATGAGGAGGCAGGAGAGATGGCAGAGGTGGAGCTCGGTAAGTCACAAGTGATATACTGCCAAGAAAACCTTATTAACAAATGATAGAATGACTCAAGAAGAAGTGGACTGCACCTATCTACGCCTTCTTCAAGCCCGATGTGACACTTGAGGTGAAGAATGGGAACCGGATCCACATCTTCAAATGTAATGCCGAGCACTGTAGAGGGAAGACTCGGGACGTCTGACGAAACCTCGGCACCAAGGACAAGAAGTCGATGAGCAACATGCATACACACGCCAAGAGCTGCTGGGGCTTGACAGTTGTTGAAACCACAGATCGAGCTGGTGGTACAGCCACTACTACACGTTCTATTATTGCTCGAAAACCTCTAAAGGATGGGTCAATAACAGCCGCATTTGAGCGTGAGGGGAAAGGAAAGGTTAGCTACTCACATACACCCCACACCTCAACCGAGTCACGGTATGTCCTAAACTCTCGACACTGATTTCTTGAGAATTGACCATCGCGTAGGGCAGAGATTGCTTGTTGGGTTTCGGAAAGCATGCATCCGTTCTCTATAGTGAAGGATCGAGGTTTTCAGTCACTTATGAAAACTGGAAGACCGGGTTATTACATACCTTCGGAACATACAGTCTCGCGGGATGTAAAAAGGGTTTTCGTTTGATGCCAAGCTCGGATTGCCAAGCTACTTCAGGTATGTTAATGAAATATTCAAAGACTATAAGCTAAAAATGACATACCAGGAACATGACGGGGAGTTGAGCTTCTCGACCGATGCCTGGATGTCTCCGAATCACAAGGCCTATGTGGCGGTTGCTGTGCACTTCAATATTGACGGTAAGATGGTCACGATGCTTCTCGACATTGTGGAGGTTGCCAAGAGCCATAGCGGCGTCAATCTTGCGGTAGCATTTGCAGACATCCTGAAGGACTTTGGAATTGACGACAAAGTAAGCTATTATTCACGAAACACAATAAAATATGCTCACTGAGGTCCACAATCTAGCTGTTGAGTGTCGGCTGCGATAGTGCGACATCAAACGACGCTATGGTTGTGGAACTCCGCAGTTTAATCAGAAAATTCCCTGGGGAGGCAGCACGGATCCGATGCTTTACACACGTCATCAACCTCGTTGCTAAAAGCGTTATCAGGCAGTTTGATGTACCGAAAAACATGAAGAAAGACATTGTGGACGAGGCGCTCACAGAGTTGAGAGCGCTAGCTGAGGGACTTGAGGAGGAAGAGGACGAAATGAAACGAGGGTCTAGCACAGCAGAAGGGGATGAGGAGAGCAATGACGACGCTGAGGGGTGGGTTGATGAGCGGGGTGAGATGTCGGAAGAGGATATTGAGGCGCTGGATGCCGATGTGCAGCCTGTGCATCTCGCGTTGCTCAAGGTATGTCTGCCAGACTGAGAAATCAATGAACATTGGACTCATGTGAAACTGTGTTTACAGCTTCGCAAGGTCGCCTATGCCATCAAGAACTCGACGATGATAGCACTGCCACGATGGTACGAGATTCTCAAGGAATTCGGCCTCAAGTCTCGGATGATGCCCCGGGATGTCGCTACTTGGTGGAACTCAACGTATGACATGCTCACCTTCGCTCTCGAATACCGAACGGCCCTTGTCGAGATCACCAGCGACTGTGAAATGAAGCTTCGCCCCTATGAGCTAGGCCCATCGGATTGGAACACGGTAGAACAGCTTTGCCAAGGTCTTAAGGTTCGTCTCTGGGAACCATTTCTCTCGTGTTCTCGCTCACAACATTATTACTAGATTTTTAAAGATGCTACTTTGTTCTTTTCACGGGATGGCACACCACTTCTCGCCTCGGTAATCCCGGTAATGGATCAAATTGACCAAGAGCTTGCAACCGAAGCACTCGACCAATCCTACTCTATCTCTATGCGAGCGGCACTCACGATGGGTAAGAAGACTCTAAATCGTTATTATAGTAAAACAGACCACTCGGATCTGTATCGCATTGCTATGAGTGAGTCTTTTAAAGCTTTCGTCTTCCATCCCAGATCTAATTTGACATTCAAGTTCTCCACCCCGGACACAAACTCGAGTACTTCCATAACCTGAAGTGGGAGACAGATTGGATCACTGATGCTCGTCAAATTGTTCGGGACATCTTTGAGCAGGACTACAGCAGTGGCACGACCATGGTATGTTCATTTTAACAACATGTATCCTTACATCTTACTGAGGGATCATTGAATTAGACTACACCTACCCCTCCGTCGACTCAGAGTTCATCAAACCAGTTCGACAACCTTCATCTGAGCCGTCGCGCTCGTAAAGACCCCCGGGATGAACTCGAGCACTACCTCGGCAGTGACCCAGAGCTCGTCGAGGACCGCGATGTCCTCACATGGTGGATTGAACAGCAAATCACGTACCCGTGCCTATCCCGCATGGCGATTGATTATCTTTTCATTCCCGGTACGTCGCTATTTACCTTCTATTCCTCTTGATCTAATTTATTCCTTGCAGCCACCTCCATCTATGTTGAACATGTGTTCAGCAAGGGATGCATTCTCCTCTCTCATGTTTGCAATAGGCTCTCTGTGCAGTCAACCCGGGCTTTGCTTTGCCTCGGAACATGGAGTCGGATGGGTTTCGTTCGCAATGGCGATGTCAAGGTCGGGGTATCTCACCCAGAGGTTGAAGGAGAGGAGGAGGATGGCGATGTCGGCGAAGGGTGGGATGCTATGGATTTTACGGACTTATAGATACATACACACATAGATAGTCTGTGCATAATTAACTACTTTATTTGATGCTTTTAATTCCTCCCCCCTCTCTGGAAGCTACCCCAATCGAGGTTCCACCGGCGATGATTTGTCGGCGATGACTCAGACGATCAGGTAAGCACTAAGACTTGCCCCAAACCCTCATCACGATCGCGATCCCCACCATCGCCAGCATTCGCCCCCGTAAACGAATAATGTAAGTCTTTTTTTCCTCATTCCTTGGCCTTCCACCTAACTATAGCTACCCTCATGAATCATGACAGAATGCCGTGTCACCGAGCGCCCAAAACAGCTAACGAGCAATCCCCACCATTGCTGGTGTTGCAGTTCCGCCTCGTTCCCCCATATCCGGACGCCGTAAGTCTTTTTTTTTCATTCCTTGCTTCTAACTAACTATTTACATTACTAGCTTATCTCAAACAAGTTCAGACGACGTCCAATGATGCCACGTCACTGGTTGCCGAGCCTTAGCTACCTGGCATTGTTCGACATGCCACAGCCCTCTCCCACTTTCGTCAAGGCTCGATGGTGTGCACAACGGGGGGGGAACAACCACTAGTGCGAGGGGTGGGGGAAACAGAGGCAGAGGGATGACAACGGAGAGGCGTTTGGACGAAACGGAGCGTACTCACACATCACTTTCTGTTACTGACACTCTCCACTATTGTTTAGGTTTTCTTTATGGCATTTGTGAATGCCGGATACGTTCTCAACGAGCCACGTCTCTCAATGACCCCACCACTCGCTGCCATGGCCGTGGAACGACGAGCGGTTGCTGGATGCATCATTATGCACCATTTCTCAGTTCCATGGGTGCTACGACCAACAAGGAGGACAGGCCCAACGTGCAGCCTGCCGCCCTACACTAACGGTGAACGCCACGAACGCGATTCGGCGGCATCCCCTTCAACCTCAATGGGCACTTGGGCCAGTCCCAGCTCCTCACCCGCTCGATGACAACTACAGCCGAAGCCGCCAAGCATTGCATTCGACGAGCGTCAGCGCTATGTACGGCCTCTAGAGCGACCATAACGACGAGGGCAGCTCTGCCACTCGTGGACAGGTTTGACAGCATGGCTAGTATCAACGCCTTGACGCCCACAGCACCTCTCCATGGCGAATGTCACCCTGTGTTCATCGGCAGCACCAACGACAACGTCTCACCCCTTGGCTCAGCTCCTCGCTCATGGGGCATCGTGCACTGTTGTGCCAGCGTTTCTCAGCGAGGACTTGAGTTTTTGATTGGGCAATGACGCTGTGGGGCAGTGACATCGGTGCATGCACTGTTCATCAGTTCGGTGCGCTCTACGGCGACGTTGAGGTGTACCCGCCATGCCAAACCCACGGGTAATCCGCACCCACGCTACCCTGCGGAAACCGTACCCGTGAACGCGGTTACCTGTACCCTTTGGCATGGGTACGGTATTCAGCGGGTACGGGTACGGGTCTCGTTTTTCTACCCGGGGGTTACCCGCGCTATTCACTAGCCTCAGATCACTCAGAATTGGAAAGCCAACCTCGAAAACCAGTTGATTGCAGAGCAGCACGGATATGATGTTGTGGAGCAGGCTGAGTTGACTGCACAGAACTTGGACACTTTCAATCCAGACCAGAGAGCTGTCTTTGAGGAGATCATGCATGCTGTCGACAACAAGACTGGC
The DNA here is from genome assembly GCA_029959215.1 of Tricholoma bakamatsutake. Taxonomy (NCBI): domain Eukaryota; kingdom Fungi; phylum Basidiomycota; class Agaricomycetes; order Agaricales; family Tricholomataceae; genus Tricholoma; species Tricholoma bakamatsutake. Next base: position 2,934,958 of record CP114860.1, read on the forward strand.
CAAACCTTTTTTCTCCATGGTCCCGGTGGCACAGGCAAAACCTTTGTATACAACACTCTGGCCCATTAGCTTCATTCTCATGGCAAAATCGCCCTCTGTATAGCATCATCCAACATTGCTGCACTTCTGCTCAAAGGTGGCTCCACTTCTCATTCATGTCTCCAGATCCCTCTCATCATCAATGAGTCATCCACCTGCTCTATCTCCAGAGGTTCAATTCGGGCAAAGCTGTTGCAGGAGACTGACTTAATTATTTGGGATGAGGCACTCATGCAGCATTGTCATCTCCATGAAGCTGTCAACTGCACTCTCAAAGACATTCTCCAATCTGATCAACCCTTTGGTGGCATTCCTATTATTTTTTGGGGTGACTTTCACCAGGTCCTGCCTGTTATTGAGAGGGGTTCACAGCCTCAGATTGTTGGTGCTTCCTTGCAGTGCTCTGTTCTTTGGCAACATATTAAAGTTCTTCATCTCAAAATCAACATGCAATTGAACATGGATGATCTCAAAGAGCGACAGTTTGCAAAGTGGCAGCTGGAGGTTGGAAAGGGTGGTCATACAGATGAGGGTGGCAACATCGAACTTCCCAACCATTTCAAGTGTCCTGAAAACACTCTGGCTTCCCTCATCAACACCATCTATCCTGGCATCTATAATCATGCTCAGCATCCTGATCAATACTTCTCAGAGTGGATCGTCCTGGCAAGCAAAAATGATGATGTAGATGATTTGAACCATTACATTCTTCAGAGGTTCCCTGGAGAGGAGCAAGTGTTTCACAGTGCAGACTCTATCACAAACAATGAACTTCTGTATCCACCTGAATACCTCAACTCAATCAACTGCTCCGGTCTACCTTTGGCACACTTGGCACTCAAGGTTGGCATCCCTGTGATGATACTTCGCAATCTCAATATCGCTGGAGGGGTCTGCAATGGTTCTTGAGGGATTTTGACTCAGATTTGGTGATAGGTCCACTGCGCGCTTTTAAGTCTGGAAAACACTCCCACTTGTATCAAGACATTATGACAGACATTCCGAACCACTATGAATGCCACGAAATTAACTTTGAACTATTTCGCACTATTTCGCATTATTTCGCACAACTTCGAACGACTTCGAACTATTTCGCGACACTTCGAAATGACTTCGCAGCATTTTGAACGACTTTGGCCGCCATATAGCTGTCTTTAAACAATTTCGATATATGCTGCACATCCGGAGCAAGTTATTCTGTCACATATCGAGCACTACTGGACACGAGGAGAGTGTACAAGAGAGTTAGAATGCGATAAGTGCGTTTTTGTGTTTCATTGAAGTACTTTTACTATATGGGAACACTGTATGTTTCATCATTTATCATTTCTCATTTATTTTTGATCTACAAAGTCCTCATTGTATGATATATTTGCCTCATGTTTTACACATGTTCTTATTTCCTTTTTAGTACTATCTCTTCATTTTGTATATAGACTTGTATTAGTTAGTTAGGAATAGGGGAGGAGAATAACAGGGAACAGTACAAGTTACCCTCTCACTATCATCAGATTTAAAAATCATTCTCTTTAGTCTTATCTTCATGTCATATCTCTAAAGTTCTGTGAAATATCGCGAACTTCCTTGAAACTATTGTATTCGCTCTCCGTTTTATCGCCCATCGCCTACCACCATTCGACAAACACTTCACATTCATTAAACTCGCTCTTCGATATATCTCAAACCTTTTCAAACTTATTCAAACTTCTTCGGACTACTTCGCACGACTTCGAACCTCTTTGAACCTTTTTCGAACCTATTTTGCACATCTTCGAACCTCTTTCGAACTATTTCGAACACCTTCATATGCCTATACAGACTATTATCCACAGCCCTTACCATTTCACATCACTAAACATTATGCTTTGGTCTCAGCGGTGATATTTAGTACCACCTCGCACCCTTCCTCTGGCCTGTGTTATACCATCCAAAGCCATTAGTAGGTTTTGTTTGGGTTTCCGGGTTGAGTATCATCATCAGAACAGAGTGTTGGAGGTTTGGTTGATTACTGGAGATCATGCTGGAGAGAAGGTGTTTATTCCATGGATGCAACTGCAGCCAATCAAAGGACAACTCCCTTTCACTCTGTCTCGACTCCAATTTGCTGTTCGACTATGCTTTTCAATGTCGATCAACAAATCCCAGGGACAGTCAGTGCAGCATGTGGGATTAGATTTCAAAAGTCCTGTCTTCACTCATGGGCAGTTCTATGTGGCAATATCACAAGTAAGGTCTGTGCACAACATCAACGCAATATGGCCAAGTGACAGTGGAAGTGCAAAAACCAAAAATATTGTATATAATGAAGTACTATTAGACTAACAGAAATGAAGTCCATACTTATTAAACATGTTAACGCATGCTGGAGGCACATTCCCAACCTTGTAAAGTGAGTAAGCAAATGATTACTAAAGCATGTGACACCTTGTCTGATGACTAAAAGATGCTGCAGCTGGGATGTTGATGGACTAGGTCAGAAAAGAATTGAAAAAGAATCAGGAATTATTGGAAATCTGATCAGGTAAAATGGGTCTTGACACCCAGTCAACTTCTGGATTATGATCTCAAAGCCATGGATAGCCCAAAATCACCTCCTGTTTCCCTAATTGGGTCACAGAAAAAAAAGCATGCTCACTATAATCCTTGTAATGGAGAACCAAGTCTACAACCTCTCAAATTGTCCCAGCTTCATTTGGCAACCTGTCCACATCATAAACAGGTATCAGTAGAGGCAGTGAATGATTCAGAGGAAGGAGTGGTCATGGAGTGAAGGTTTTCCTCTGCTGAATCAACCAGCAGGGCATTGAAGCAGTTACTGGTAGGGAGTGAGGGCAGACAGTTGGAGGAATTGGGGACATTTGTGGTAGCAGTTGCACAGAGTGTAGTACTGAAAGCCACATTCATGAGTCAGTTCTCTTTGCAGAGGAAGGCAGCTTCATACCAAGCATCAATATTGTCATCAGCTGGGTGCCCCTTCAACATCTGTGCAATCTGATTCTGAACCTCTCAATTTAGACCATGACAAAAATTAACCACCACTGGTAGCCCACTCCCATATCCTGTCATATCCACTAAGTCCCTAAACTTGTCAATGTAGTCATTTACAAACCAGTGTGCTTGGTAGTACAAGGACAACTCAAGATGCATTGTGGCTCATTGGTGTTTGTGAAGAGGGCAGAAGCATCATACAAATTCCAAAAGTCACCTTAAGCAGAGAAAGGGAGGGAATTGAGTTTTTGGGCTTGGTGCAAGATGCAGTCAACATAGATGTAGGCATGCTCAGACTTCATGTATGTGAAGGCCCAATAAATTTCTGTGGTGTTGTCTATAGATTGATTAGGGTGAAGACTGATGTATAACTCACAGGAGTTGAGGAATGAATGTCCATGAGAGCATGCACCATTGAAGTTAGCAGAGGGGGATGGTTTGATCTGTATACCAGTGTTATTTGTTCCATCAATGCTGGAACCGACTGGGGTTAAAATAAATGGAATATTACCTGGGGATAGTGAATAGCACGGGTAACCCCCGGGTAGAAAAACGAGACCCGTACCCGTACCCGCTGAATACCGTACCCGTGCCGAAGGGTACAGGTAACCGCATTCACGGGTACGGTTTCCGCAGGGTAGCGTGGGTGCGGATTACCCATGGGTTTGGCACGGCGGGTACACCTCAACGTCGCCGTAGAGCGCACCGAACTGACGAACAGTGCACGCACCGACGTCGCTGCCCCACAGCGTCATTGCCCAATCAAAAACTCAAGTCCTCGCCGAGAAACGCTGGCACAACAGTGCACGACGCCCCATGAGCGAGGAGCTGAGCCAAGGGGTGAGACGTTGTCGTTGGTGCTGCCGATGAACACAGGGCGACATTCGCCATGGAGAGGTGCTGTGGGCATCAAGGCATTGATACTAGCCATGCCGTCAAACCTGTCCACGAGCGGCAGAGCTGCCCTCGTCGTTATGGTCGCTCTAGAGGCCGTACATAGCGCTGACGCTCGTCGAATGCAATGCTTGGCGGCTTCGGCTGTAGTTGTCATCGAGCAGGTGAGGAGCTGGGACTGGCCCAAGTGCCCATTGAGGTTGAAGGGGATGCCGCCGAATCGCGTTCGTGGCGTTCACCGTTAGTGTAGGGCGGCAGGCTGCACGTTGGGCCTGTCCTCCTTGTTGGTCGTAGCACCCATGGAACTGAGAAATGGTGCATAATGATGCATCCAGCAACCGCTCGTCGTTCCACGGCCATGGCAGCGAGTGGTGGGGTCATTGAGAGACGTGGCTCGTTGAGAACGTATCCGGCATTCACAAATGCCATAAAGAAAACCTAAACAATAGTGGAGAGTGTCAGTAACAGAAAGTGATGTGTGAGTACGCTCCGTTTCGTCCAAACGCCTCTCCGTTGTCATCCCTCTGCCTCTGTTTCCCCCACCCCTCGCACTAGTGGTTGTTCCCCCCCCGTTGTGCACACCATCGAGCCTTGACGAAAGTGGGAGAGGGCTGTGGCATGTCGAACAATGCCAGGTAGCTAAGGCTCGGCAACCAGTGACGTGGCATCATTGGACGTCGTCTGAACTTGTTTGAGATAAGCTAGTAATGTAAATAGTTAGTTAGAAGCAAGGAATGAAAAAAAAAGACTTACGGCGTCCGGATATGGGGGAACGAGGCGGAACTGCAACACCAGCAATGGTGGGGATTGCTCGTTAGCTGTTTTGGGCGCTCGGTGACACGGCATTCTGTCATGATTCATGAGGGTAGCTATAGTTAGGTGGAAGGCCAAGGAATGAGGAAAAAAAGACTTACATTATTCGTTTACGGGGGCGAATGCTGGCGATGGTGGGGATCGCGATCGTGATGAGGGTTTGGGGCAAGTCTTAGTGCTTACCTGATCGTCTGAGTCATCGCCGACAAATCATCGCCGGTGGAACCTCGATTGGGGTAGCTTCCAGAGAGGGGGGAGGAATTAAAAGCATCAAATAAAGTAGTTAATTATGCACAGACTATCTATGTGTGTATGTATCTATAAGTCCGTAAAATCCATAGCATCCCACCCTTCGCCGACATCGCCATCCTCCTCCTCTCCTTCAACCTCTGGGTGAGATACCCCGACCTTGACATCGCCATTGCGAACGAAACCCATCCGACTCCATGTTCCGAGGCAAAGCAAAGCCCGGGTTGACTGCACAGAGAGCCTATTGCAAACATGAGAGAGGAGAATGCATCCCTTGCTGAACACATGTTCAACATAGATGGAGGTGGCTGCAAGGAATAAATTAGATCAAGAGGAATAGAAGGTAAATAGCGACGTACCGGGAATGAAAAGATAATCAATCGCCATGCGGGATAGGCACGGGTACATGATTTGCTGTTCAATCCACCATGTGAGGACATCGCGGTCCTCGATGAGCTCTGGGTCACTGCCGAGGTAGTGCTCGAGTTCATCCCGGGGGTCTTTACGAGCGCGACGGCTCAGATGAAGGTTGTCGAACTGGTTTGATGAACTCTGAGTCGACGGAGGGGTAGGTGTAGTCTAATTCAATGATCCCTCAGTAAGATGTAAGGATACATGTTGTTAAAATGAACATACCATGGTCGTGCCACTGCTGTAGTCCTGCTCAAAGATGTCCCGAACAATTTGACGAGCATCAGTGATCCAATCTGTCTCCCACTTCAGGTTATGGAAGTAGTCGAGTTTGTGTCCGGGGTGGAGAACTTGAATGTCAAATTAGATCTGGGATGGAAGACGAAAGCTTTAAAAGACTCACTCATAGCAATGCGATACAGATCCGAGTGGTCTGTTTTACTATAATAATGATTTAGAGTCTTCTTACCCATCGTGAGTGCCGCTCGCATAGAGATAGAGTAGGATTGGTCGAGTGCTTCGGTTGCAAGCTCTTGGTCAATTTGATCCATTACCGGGATTACCGAGGCGAGAAGTGGTGTGCCATCCCGTGAAAAGAACAAAGTAGCATCTTTAAAAATCTAGTAATAATGTTGTGAGCGAGAACACGAGAGAAATGGTTCCCAGAGACGAACCTTAAGACCTTGGCAAAGCTGTTCTACCGTGTTCCAATCCGATGGGCCTAGCTCATAGGGGCGAAGCTTCATTTCACAGTCGCTGGTGATCTCGACAAGGGCCGTTCGGTATTCGAGAGCGAAGGTGAGCATGTCATACGTTGAGTTCCACCAAGTAGCGACATCCTGGGGCATCATCCGAGACTTGAGGCCGAATTCCTCGAGAATCTCGTACCATCGTGGCAGTGCTATCATCGTCGAGTTCTTGATGGCATAGGCGACCTTGCGAAGCTGTAAACACAGTTTCACATGAGTCCAATGTTCATTGATTTCTCAGTCTGGCAGACATACCTTGAGCAACGCGAGATGCACAGGCTGCACATCGGCATCCAGCGCCTCAATATCCTCTTCCGACATCTCACCCCGCTCATCAACCCACCCCTCAGCATCGTCATCGCTCTCCTCGTCCCCTTCTGCTGTGCTAGACCCTCGTTTCGTTTCGTCCTCTTCCTCCTCAAGTCTCTCAGCTAGCGCTCTCAACTCTGTGAGCGCCTCGTCCACAATGTCTTTCTTCATGTTTTTCGGTACATCAAACTGCCTGATAACGCTTTTAGCAACGAGGTTGATGACGTGTGTAAAGCATCGGATCCGCACTGCCTCCCCAGGGAATTTTCTGATTAAACTGCGGAGTTCCACGACCATAGCGTCGTTTGACGTCGCACTATTGCAGCCGACACTCAACAGCTAGATTGTGGACCTCAGTGAGCATATTTTATTGTGTTTCGTGAATAATAGCTTACCTTGTCATCAATTCCAAAGTCCTTCAGGATGTCTGCAAATGCTACCGCAAGATTGACGCCGCTATGGCTCTTGGCAACCTCCACAATGTCGAGAAGCATCGCGACCATCTTACCGTCAACGTTGAAGTGCACAGCAACCGCCACATAGGCCTTGTGATTCGGAGACATCCAGGCATCGGTCGAGAAGCTCAACTCCCCGTCATGTTCCTGGTATGTCATTTTTAGCTTATAGTCTTTGAATATTTCATTAACATACCTGAAGTAGCTTGGCAATCCGAGCTTGGCATCAAACGAAAACCCTTTTTACATCCCGCGAGACTGTATGTTCCGAAGGTATGTAATAACCCGGTCTTCCAGTTTTCATAAGTGACTGAAAACCTCGATCCTTCACTATAGAGAACGGATGCATGCTTTCCGAAACCCAACAAGCAATCTCTGCCCTACGCGATGGTCAATTCTCAAGAAATCAGTGTCGAGAGTTTAGGACATACCGTGACTCGGTTGAGGTGTGGGGTGTATGTGAGTAGCTAACCTTTCCTTTCCCCTCACGCTCAAATGTGGCTGTTATTGACCCATCCTTTAGAGGTTTTCGAGCAATAATAGAACGTGTAGTAGCGGCTGTACCACCAGCTCAATCTGCGGTTTCAACAACTGTCGAGCCCCAGCAGCTCTTGGCGTGCGTACGCATGTTGCTCATCGACTTCTTGTCCTTGGTGCCGAGGTTTCGTCGGACGTCCCAAGTCTTCCCTCTACAGTGCTCGGCATTACATTTGAAGATGTGGATCCGGTTCCCATTCTTCACCTCAAGTGTCACATCGGGCTTGAAGAAGGCGTAGATAGGTGCAGTCCACTTCTTCTTGAGTCGTTCTATCATTTGTTAATAAGGTTTTCTTGGCAGTATATCACTTGTGACTTACCGAGCTCCACCTCTGCCGTCTCTCCTGCCTCCTCAGATGGCTCTACCTCCACCACCTCATCATCCTCCTCGTCGTTGTCATCACTGCTGTCTGCCGTTTCAAGAACATGGCCGGGCGCCTTGGGATGTCCACCACGACGTGTGGAATGTTCGTCTTCATCCTCAATCACTTCCATGGATGACGAGTGCGAGCGCGACGGCGTTCTCGAAGTGGTGGGCTTCCTGATGGGTGGTTGTGTGGCTTTCCCCTTCGTGGCCTTTGCCGATGGCTTTCTGGTAGTTGTTGAAGCCTTCGTCATCGTCGCTATTGCAGCCTTCGCCCTCTTCTGAGGTCCATCATCGCCATTGGAGGTTTTGCGTTTGGTGGTGCTCATGGTTGAGATGATGAAAGAAGGGGATGAAGTTGCACTCAAGCTACTTCGCGGTGTCAAATTTTGTAGTCTCACTGGATCCGTTCTACTCATTGTGCCACATTATCTTCTTTGGCTCGCGTCATGTTTTATTTTCGTGTTTGTATGGCCAGCGGACTGTTCTTTGCGCCAGAGTTGAATTTTGCTCCCTTCACATCATTTGAAACATATTTTCTTTCTATCACTATGTTGTATCATGCCATACGAGATCTAGTGCTTGCTCGACAGCTTACTGTACACTGTTCTGTGTTTGTTCTGTGTAGATTATCTATGTTCTTATGCAATGAGAAGTATGAGTAGTGTTAATCTGATTTTCGGTGATAACAAAAGCCAAGATTGTCCCATGGACCCTTAGATCCTGAGGACCCTTATTCGGACCCTTATTACCCTTCATACCCTTGGCAAGGGTAGGGGTTTTCAGAGGGTAGAAAATCTGTACCCCTACCCTCACCCTACCCTTACCCTCGATAAAACCCTGGGGTATTTCATACCCTTGCTATTCACTACCTGGGGCACTAAGTTGTAGGGTATCAATGAAGCTTTTGATGCATGATTTAAGTGATTCGATTTGCACACACAATCTGATAATGGCACCTTTGAGTGCTTTGACACATTTTTGGGCATGGTCCCAACAACAAAGTGGCACCATTTTTCCAGACAACAAAATGGCAACACACAACATGCAATGTTAAACTCTGTTCAACCACCACTGCCCATGTTGCTGAGGACTTCAAAACAAAATAAGTAAGTTTGAATTCACTGCTCTATTGTTATACTACTAATATTATTGTTTTTCTTTTGCAGATTTACATAAACCCAACAATGATGTATGGTGGCATGTGTTGGACATGTTCAACTATGACACCCTCTTGGTGAGGGCTTCAAGTATGTCCATTTCATTGTTTCATTAACATCATTTTCTTTCTTTTTTGTAGGTTTAAACCTTTTTGTTTCTCAATGACAGCCACCCCATGCCTGCACCACCTCCTCCCTATGCAAACAGGATGTGAGGTCATCAAGTGGCTGATAGATTACCATTGGGAGCTAAGATGAACATGGGAGATGACACACCACCCTGCCTGTGAGCCACTGCTCACAGGGGGAGATGGAGGTGTGATGATGAATGGACAATGGATGGCAACAGCAACAGCAACAGACAACAGACAATGTTGGTGGCAATGGACAAAGACAAAGACACCAACAGATGATGAACAATGACAATGAGGATGGACAATAACAATGCTGCCAACAGACAATGGATGCCAATGCCAATGTCAAGGGAAAGCATTGATGAAGAATTATACCAAAAACACCCTGCTGTCACTCCAACATGGGATCACAGGTGTGTGTCTGTCGAACATTGAATGTAGCACCACCAGGTATGCATCCCACTGCCTCGTAAACCGACCATCAACCCAGCACCCACCCCCACTGATATGAGCAACTGCTCATGGGGTGGATCACAGGTGCTAATGGCTAATCAAACAGGCAACTAGTGTTGCTGCAACCAGCTTGGGCCTTTTTTGTAATCTGGAAATAGCTGGACACCATATGCTTCAGCTGCTTAGTGTTGAGAGAGGACCCATCAACTTTTAAGGTCATGTTGGTGCTCAATATATGAGTCCGATCCCAATAAATTGTGTCACATTTTATAAGAGGGACGCAATCCATAATTGGGTTTCCTTGCTTGAAGAATTAAATGTGTGTGGAGGAACCATGCATGTCACTTCCATCTTGTAAGAAGATGCCCATTGACAGTAATCAAGCATTACAGTTGGGTATGTAGTAGACAGGGTATAATCGCGTTTCACGTGTCTCTGACTTCCCGTGACATACTACCTGATGTCTAATGAAGACTGCTCCTTTTCCTACTATATGAGTAGTACCCATGGCCGTTTGAACCAGAGTAGAGTCCTTTCTCGATAAAGGCTCATAAGAAGCGAAATGTTTCATTTCACCAGTGAAGTGTTTTTATGCACCTAAATCCATGATCCAGTCAGCACCTTTCCATCAGAAACCACAGGTTCTGATCTGAGGGAGACGCTATCATCTTCTACCTCCATGATTTTTGGTTCTGGTTTGATCCTCCTCCTCTTACCTTCTCGCACCGTTATGTGCTCTTCCAGCAGTCGCAGATTTTTTACACTGCGCAGGAGTTTCATTTGCTTGAGGGTGTCTCAAGCCTGTTGATATTCAGTGTAGACTGAATGAGAGGTAGAGGCTGCACCCATATATGCCTGTGCAGGCAGTCAGTGGTGAGGATCCCTTGTGGGAGTATGTTCACACTTCTCGATGCACTGAATGAGTGGCATCGGCGGTATGATGGTGCCATTACCATTTATGGTAGTAAAGGCATTGGAGGCAAGGTGGGTATGTTTCTCCTTTGGCTTTTTCTCTTTAGTCTTTCTGTCCCCATGTTGTCCATGTTTCCGGGACAAATCTCCACTGTTGCCTTGAGGTTGCCATTTGGGGTTTTCCCCTTTGCATTTGACAGCAGAAAGCTTGGTGGACAGTGGGCTTCCCAACTGCCATACATCGTGAGGCTTCAGCGACAATGGAGTCCTTGACATATTTAAATGTCAAGGCTCTAGTAGTGGTCATGTTAAGGACCGTGTCAGACAGAGAATTGTACTCGCGTGGCATTGCAGCAAGTAGAATCATTGCCTGTACTAGTTCAGGGATGGCGACATTGGCAGCCGTGAGGCACTCAAATTTGTCAGCCATATTAGCAATCTCTGGCATGGGATTCACAGCCAGAATTTTGATTGCTATTGCAAACCTAAAGTCCGCAAAGACTTGGGAGGGGCCATCGACACCATAATCAGTGTGAATGAGATCCCACACCTCCTCAGCAGTGTCCTTGGTGTTTGCATGCTGCTGAATGGAGGGGGCCAGGTGGAGCACTAGGCTACCAATAGCCTGGTCATTTTTGTTGCTCCAGGTCTGGAGCTTGGCAGTAGCATCCACTACAAGTGCAGCATTCGTCACCATCAAAGGAGGCGCCAGAGACAGTTTTAGTTCCACCCCACTAGTCATTTGCCAAAGGCCCAGAGACTTGAGCCACGCCTTCATGGAGTCAGCCCATTGAATGTAATTAGAGCCATCAAAAGTTTGTACGAGTTTTTCAAGGGTTGAAGACATGATTCTGTGGTGGCAGCTGGTAAAAGCACTCAATCAGTCTTCTATCCAAGAAAACATGTTCCATAATCTCAGGCAAAAACACTCCTTTGGAGTGGTTAACCCTAGTCAACCTAGGTTTTTAAGTGCAGCTTGCAGGGAGCGCAATGCAGCTCATGAAGAGCGCAAGATTATAATTTGGAGACAATGAAGTCAATGTCGTTCACAGCCAGTTAAGGCGCATTCATGACATGCCCAGCAGGGCCCATAACCTGTTGGAGCAGACTATATACACTGCACAGAGGAAGAGACAACACATTCCTTATAACCTACCTGGGGTTTAGTAAGTCTTAAAGCTAGGGTTTAGCAGAGGTAAGAACACTATTATCCAACTACGGTACAGGTTCTCCTTTATATACATAATAATAAGGATGTCACATGGCTCGGGAATGTGTTTACCACATGTATGCGCAGTAAGCGCAGTAACATGTGTATGCTGCATGTTGCCTCATGTATGCAGCATGTTTCTCAGGGTCTTAATTTCAACAGACACTTGGTTGCCTGGCTCTGATGATATGGACACTATGGATGATGAATGATGTACATTTATTTCATGTATAGACAGTACATGAACTTATAGTAATAATCTCATTGTTGATGTTTTGGTGGTCCTACAGCTCCTGTCAGCGGGGCACATTGAAGGTTTTATGCCCAATCCCTGATGCCGATGCTGTACCTACTGCTGATGCTGGTGCCAATTATTTTGTCTGATGATGCCAATTCATAGGATACCAAGTTACATGCTATCTACTATATGGTACAGCAAGCATTGCAGTAGTGCATTCACTGGTTACTTAGTAGGTACTACATATATACTATGAGAGTGTTCAACGGCGTTTACAGAACCCGTATCACTCAATACATTATATGTGTTCGATAGGTCATATTATTCGATACAGTGTAGCTTACCTATGTGCTGGTTCTCATTCTCATCCTCAATTACTCCATTTCTAGCATTATCAACTGTATTCAACATCCATTTCCTACACATATATAATGGCTAAGACAGTTACAGGATCTGGTGTAAATGAATTGCAATTACTGTAAGTTATGATGTCCATCCTATATCCATGTGTGCCATTTTTGTAGACTGAGTTCGAGGCAACGTAAGCGATCCTTCCACTCTATACTACATCTACGCAAAAATTCAATAAATTATTTACACTTCGCAAGGTTTTTATATCCGTCCATGGAGTGCTCCGAGTGCGAATTGGCTCGCTTGCGCTGAAGTCTGCAGATCTACATGGATATACCGTTACGTGGTTCTAGCCAAGACGTCGGCATTGGGAGGAATCTCTGAAGGGGTAGCAGCTGAGTGAGATCGTAGTGGTACGGAATCTACTCTTGCTGTCGGCATCACACAGAGATACATCGGCAACAGTCCGTGTTCGGGCTGATAACCAGTAGGAAGTGAGCCAATGTCGACATTAACATAAATTGTCCGATGTGAGCCATCGCGAGTCTCCAAAAACTCCTTCTGCTGAGGTCCGCTGTGCGGCTCAGATTCGGGCAATGTTGACGCAGGAGCTGGGACCTGCCCAGTGCAGAAGTAACACCCATCATGCTTCTCTGTACGATGAGATGCTCGGCATCGCAAATGGTCTCTAATAGCCGCTGCAGATGTTTTCTATTGAGTTTTGTCAGAGTCAAGATCGTATGACGCCGGTTAATTTCTTACGTTTGCCAGTTGCTGAACGACCTTTGCTGTCGCCCATACTTTCTTTCCCCTTTTCCAGGCCTTCCAGTTCAACAATCCCATCTGTTCTTCTTTTACTGCTGTTCTAAATTCATTCGCCATGGCCTCCCACCTAAGAAGAAATATTGAAAACGGTAGCCGATGTCAGGGAGAATAGAATAGTATACTGTGCATGTTTTTGCATGAGTTTCTCTATGTCACTTGGCTTGATCTTCGAATGTTGTCCCTCAACTCTCTCCATTGCTTTATCGACCCTTTCCTCCCACTTCCGGAGGCAGCGTTTGGGATGAGAGTCACGAATTTTCTCCACGAGGAACCAAGACCCTTGGACGGCAGCTACGCTAAGTGGCGCTGCAACTGCTTCAGCCATTCGGAGTATAATTTGAGGAGAGCGAAAGAATACTCCACGACCATTTCAAATATTTATATAGTCCAGGGTTCAGGACCAACGAACATTATGAAACAAACGACACTCGTGGAAAGAGGAGGGACCTACAAGGACCCATATCCGTTAGATCTGATCTTGTTTTTCTGTTGGTTGGACCAAAGTGGGATGGAAGAACAATGAGACGAACATAATTAGGTTACACAAAAAGTACAACAACCATGGAAACCAAATGATAAGTCAGTGAACTCACAGCGTCAACAAAACCAGTGCGGCGGGCGTGGTGGCCCGAGTACATCGTGGGACGATAAAGTTTTGTTGTATCTCCCTGTATATGTAACTTATTCTTTGCCTGTGCAGTCACTATGTCGAACGCGCAACCTAACTCTCGACCTCACGCTGTCGCTCCGATGACACTTAATCATGGTGTTAAGTTTTCCGACGACGAAATCTATTGGCGCGATCATCAAAAATGGCTGTTGGAATGTGGCTATCGCCTACGTCCTCGGTACCAACCAGATTGGACGCCGTCATGGAAGAAGACTGGCAAGCCAAGTTTTTTTTATGAAGACTCGTACTTCCTAGTGGTGCGTCCGATGGTTCCTGAACACATGAATGGTTTTAGCTCATCGGAATGCAACCTTCAGCATGGACAAATCATCGATGCCGTTCGTGTCCAGGATGGCGTTTTCGTCGTATTGAAGAAAATATCAAAGTCTGTGCATCCTTATGAGGCCGACATAGGCAAATTCTTCTCTACGGAGCCATTAGCCTCCGATCCTCGAAATAAGTGCATACCTATTCTCGGCACGCTCCAGCCGCCGGACGATGAGGATGTCTTGATTCTTGTCATGCCTCTCCTACGCCGGTATGACAGTCCCAGGTTTGATACCTTTGGTGAAGTTATACACTTCTTTGCACAAATTTTTACGGTATGTCAGTCTAAGAGAACGTCATCACTTCGCCTTGATTCTTACCTTTTACGTAGGGACTACAATTTATGCATAAACATAACGTTGCCCATCGGTGCGTCTGATCACCTGCGTTACCATTTCAAAATACCAGCTGTTTCTAACAGCGATTGCAATTCGAATAATATCATGATGGACGCTTCGGATATGTATCCGCGAGGATTTCACCCTTTCATGCAAAATCAAGACCCAAACTGGACTGACTCGGCAAAACATTTGACTCGTACTGAACGTCCTCCGAAGTACTACTTTGTTGACTTTGGCATTTCTCGGCGATACGATCCAGCGGATGGGCCACTACTCGAGCTGCCCATAGAAGGCGGCGACAGAACCGTGCCAGAGTTCCAACATAGCAATGGCCCTTGTGATCCATTCCCCACCGATGTGTATTATCTGGGTAATTTAATCAGACAGGAGTTTTTGGAGGTCATTTTGATATTTTTCCAATTCATCCCGATTCTCACTGATCCTGTTTAGTGCGATCCTCTCCTCGATGGCGTCGAAGGTCGATATGGCTTTGAATTCATGAAGCTTCTTGTGGATGACATGGTTCAGGATGATCCCAAAAAGCGTCCAAACATGGATGAAGTCGTTGCTCGTTTTGAAGCCATCCAAGGCAGCTTGAGTTCCTGGAAATTACGTTCGAGGGTTGTACCTCGCAAGGATAAGTTTTATCACGGAATCATTCACGGTGCTAAGCACTGGATTAGGAGAATAGGATTTGTTGTTAAGCGAGTTCCGCCCATCCCTGGGAAATCTCCGTGAGCCTACAGGTTCTCGTGAACTGCGTAAGGCAGCTAAAATATTACTGGATATATATGTGCACTTAATTCCATACCCATTTGCGTTCTATGGGCAATCGTCTGTTACTATAAGGGCTCATTCACCTCTAAAGTTTGACAGAGAATTTTGTCAGACTTTGTTGGCATCATGGCAGACTTATTTAAATAAGGTTGCATTAAAAATTCATATTTTTTACCGACCCATTATTTTACCAGATGTGGGGGATAGTAATTTACAAGGTCATGTGCTACATGACTGTAATGAGCACATAGATCTTGTAAGAAAATATATACAAAGTAATGAACATGACTCTGGTTGTTGTCAATTCAGGGGAGCCTTCTACTCCCTGATAGCCTAAATGTCCTCAAGATCAGCTCCTTTGCCACTCCTCCCATAACAGATCCTCCACACTTGTACTCCTTATGAAAGAACTTTTCTCAAAAAATGTGAGCATGATCCAAAATGTTGTTGCAGCACTAGTTTGCCCAATGCTAAAGACATTGAGACACTGAAATCCAGGACTCTCAAGGCCAAACAGAACAACTTTATAATTTTCCTAGACAAGTCATGTGATTGCACCATGTGGAATTTTTTACAAGTAAATTACTAGCCTGGAATATTTTATGCAACCCTAGCTTTAAAACAATGTGTGCAAGATACATAGGTGCCTATCATGGTTGTGCACACTGGTGGATCTAGTGAATGGCAGGGGTATGCAAAACCCTGGGGGTATTTGTCAAGGGTAGGTGAGGGTACAGAATTTTATACCCTCAGCCAACCCTTACCCTTGGGAGGGGTCTGAGAAGTAGGTAGAATTCCTGGATTGGGGCATATAATAAAGATAATTTGCATTAAGACTTATGCAGAGGTTATGCTAAATTTAGATAATATACATTCCATTTACCTTAGATTAATGTTTTGATGTTATATGGTTTACAAACTGTGCCTCACCACTGCCAACTGAGAATCTGTTACTGATATAATCCCAACATGCCCTTGCTGACAATCAACAATTCTAATATCTGTTCCCTACCACATCCCACATCTGTGTCAAATTCTGTTTACTGTCTGTCTGTGGCTTGTAGCTGCACATGCCAGTGTTGCTGCTATTGGATTTCTGTTCCTAAGATGGGCCATTTCCTAGTGTCAGTCTGGTTTATAACAGTTACTACACAGCACTCTTACACCACCAACTTAAAGTCCTTTTTTTTGAAACAATTCATAGTAAAAGTGATTTAAGTCATCTTGTGACAATACCCTAGTGCACTACCCTGGGGGTATTGTGTACCCTCCATACCCCTCCATACCCTTACCCATACCCCTCAAAACCCTGACCCTTTCAAGGGGTAAGGGGTTTTAGAGGGTAGGGATAAGGGTAGCCTCAGAATAGGGTTACCCTTGCCATTCTCTAATTTGCACAAATTGGGATGGAATTGGCTGATTCTTGAACACATTTTCAATTGATGCATTGTGACTTGGCATCTAAATAATTATAATGCTTTATCAGCCAAGTAAAAGAAGACTTTGGCACATACCATTGGCACATCCCCTCCATTGTGTGTAACCTGCAAACACTCTTCATACATGTTCAATTCATTTCAGTAACACATCCATGCCACTGCTTCATCTCCTGTGCACTCAGAGCCAAAGACTTTGTTCATTATACATTCAATCCCCAGGACTCCAAAATCTTTATTGGATAGATAGCAGTCCAAAGCATTCCTTAAAGCATCATACTGCTTCTGGAAGGCCATTTCAGCTCAAAGGGTTTGGTAGGAGGAGTCTGAGCACAAGGAAGGGTGAAGGAAAGGTTAATGTTAATAGAAGTACAGTTAGTGATGCTATATAAGTATTCTGAAAGAGGACAGTGTTGTGGCTATGGCAGAGCCTTAGCACAGTCATTGTATAGCATCCAACATAGCCAATACCATAGCCTCTATACAGCCCAAACACAGCCAACACCATAGCCTCAACACAGCAGATAGCAGCTATGCAAACTACATATAGCATGTATTGAGGCACACATTGAAATACAAAACTTTGCTTGTGATTGGACAATGAGATTAAATTAGCCATAGGAAATTCAAAGGTTGGAGTCTCTGACTTCCGTACAGTGGGACATTCTGCCTTCCTCAGAGCTGCTCAGATTCACAGATTGTGCAGCTGTTGCAGATATAGGGTATATAGAGCTGTTTTACAAATTAAGTAGAAATAATACCAATTATATGAGGGGTTATGACCCCTGGATGGTATAATACTATATCATATAGTATAATATGACCACCTATCAGACCCAGCCCTAATTGAGGCTTCTTGAGCAGAATGCAACTGGATGCCACTTCTGGTCCTCCAGAGACTGCTGAGACAACACAGCACCTATTGCAAAGTCAAAACTGTAGCTTCTACATGAAAGGGGTGCTGTAAGGGGAAAGAAAGGCATCCCAGGTGTCTGGGCAATTTTCTGCACTTGTCCCATATTTTTATATATTTTATTTCACCCTATTCTGCATTTTCTATGATTTTCTATTTCTATTTTATTACTATATTTTCCATGTTGGTACATGTTGACAGTTCTATTCTTAAAGGCAGGACCCCTTCTGGATGTTTACCCATCAAGGTGATGTCATCCCACAGCCTGATCCATCTATCTCCGCCTTTTTGCTATTTTTAGCTTACTATTTGATTTTCGGCTCTATCACATATATATTGGAGCAGACTATATACACTGCACAGAGGAAGAGACAACACATTCCTTATAACCTACCTGGGGTTTAGTAAGTCTTAGAGCTAGGGTTTAGCAGAGGTAATGTTATGGAGATGTTTGGATGGGGAAATCAATTTTCTTCACAATCGTTCTTATTGTCTTACTTTTGTATGTCCCATGCTATTGTTCCTTTTCCTATTGTCTTGCGACTGCACACCCCTAATCACACATCATCACAATTCCACTCTATTGTCATAGTCTGCAGATGTCCACACGCTATGTCTTTTCATTCCTATTGTTCTTATTGTTCTCATAGCATGACTCATTTTATTTACAATCTTGTGCTTGTAGTATTTAAACTGCGAATACAGGACCAGTCAGGCTTAGCTTGACCTGGTCATTTCTACGCCTTTACAATCTGATAGCTTGAGTCATCCTCAAATTGTTGCTTACAAGCTTCAATGATCCTGAACGCTTTATTGAAAGTTGTTGCTTATGAGCCTCAACTCATTTCACGAACTAAAGGCTTTGACTCTAACAAAAGGTCAAGCTGATTTAAACTCTGCCGACTAACCTCAGTCTAGGCAGCACTTACACTATGACACGATTCTTATGAGAACCACCCGACCTTACTCTACCCGACAAAGAAGAAACATGGCTGCTCCATCCACTCCCACTGTCCCCATTGCACCCACCACCCCTGCTCATCCTGCTGAAATCAAGATGAGGGCGCTGACTGACTATTCTGGAGACAGGGCGAAGACAATGCTCTTTCTTCTGGAATGCGGAGCATATGTCAACGCCAACACTGCTGCTTTTCCGGACGACCGCCACAAAATTTTATTCATGCTTTCTTATATGAATGGAGGAACAGCAGGGCCATGGAAGCAGGCATATCTGGAGGAGAGGTACATTGAGTCAAAACCCTGGGATACATTCCAGGAGTTCATAGCAAAAGTATGTGTGGTGTTCTCGCCGATCAACGATGCGGGAAACGCACAAATGCAGCTCAGAGCCCTCTCACAAGGAGCAAAGGGGGTAGATGAGTATATTGCTCAGTTCAAGACTCTTACTTATCACACTAAAATCAAAGAAGATGCTGCCCTGATCGAGTACTTCGTCGATGGACTCAACAACCAAGTCCTCAACAAAGTCTTTGGCATGGAGAATCCACCTGACACGATCGAGGGATGGTACACCCATGCAGTGAGAGCTGAGGGGTATCTAAGGAGGGCAAAGGCAATTAAAGAAAGAATATACAGTAAGGCAGGAGGAGGAGGAGCGGGAGGCTCCTCCAAAGATCCTAACGCCATGGATATAGACGCAACACACCTCTCCTACACAGAGAGACTCGAACATATCAAGAAAGGAAAGTGCTTTATATGTCACAAAGCAGGACACAGGGCTAGCGACCACAAGGGAGGGAAAGAGCCGCCTGTGAAAGAAGAAAAGAAAGAGATGAAGAAGACACCTCGCGACCATTATACGAAGATCCATGCCCTCATCAACGAGTTGGAAGAAAAGGAAAAAGAAGAGGTGTTGGATCTTATGGTAGCAGAGGCTTTTTAAAATGGCGGCCCACATCGGCAATGGAGCCCACCAGAATAGTTGTCTCAACTGTAATGGTAGCAAACGTGAGCCACCAATCAATGCATATTCTGGTTCACTACTTGCTAGGAGACAAAAAAGCCGAAATACCCGCCCTGATCAACTCAGGAGCGGGAGAGACATTTATCGACCACCGAGTTGTCGAGAAACTCGGGCTAAAGAAGACCCCACTCATTAGAAGGATCCTCGCCAAAAACATTGACAGGACCCTTAACAAGAATGGAACGATCTCACACTATGTCCACATCGACATGGAGATCGGAGGGAAGGAAGAGAGGATCAGAATGCTGATAACAGGGCTGGGAAAGGAAAGAATGATCCTGGGGTATTTATGGCTCCAGAAATATAACCCGAACATTGATTGGGAAAAAGAAACCCTTGCTGACAGGGAGACCGAGAAGTTCCTCATGAGGAAGATCCAAACCATGATTGAGCAGATGCACACTACTTTTGGTAAGCAAAGTCCCACTATAGATGACAAGGGGCCGCTTGTACTGAGAGTAACGTTGAGCCTGACTCTCAGGAGGCTACCTATAAGGAGTGCTGGGGAGACCTTTGGGGAAACCCACCTCGCCGCCGCTGAGCATGTGAAGAGTAGGCTTGGAACGGTTCATCTTGCAACAGGACTTTGCACCGGAGACAAACCCGATCACGACGGATCAAATCTGGCAAAGGACATGGCAACGGACATCTATCCCGAGATCAATCTACAGATCTCTGTACTAGATGCTGCAGGCACCAACGTACTACCCAACGCTGAGGGAGATCATGATGGAACAGATGCACTATTCACTTATGTTCGATGAGAACCTATGATTGGAATATTCAGGGCCGAGGAGTCACCCCTCACCATCGAAAGTGACTACATCCTGCCAAACTACCACAGACTTCAGCGGATCTCTCACCTCACCCGATCTCGACTAACTGGAAGAATTGCTTACTCAAACACAACCTACATCCGAGCAAAGATCTCCGTCTCGCAAAGGCTCGCCCACAAAAATGGGGGGGACAAGGAGATGCACTCATTCAATGATTTACTCCCTGACAAATACAAGGAGTATTGGAGCGTGTTTGAAAAGGCAGCATCAGAAAGATTTCCCGAGTCGAGACCATGGGACCATGCAATTGAGCTCAAGCCAGATTTCATCCCGAAAGACTGTAAGGTTTACCCCATCACCCTGGCAGAACAGAAGAAATTGGACAAATTCATCGATGAGAATCTGAGAAAGGGGTATATCGTCCCATCTAAATCACCGATGGCATCCCCGTTCTTCTTCGTTGTGAAAAAGGACTCTGACGTGCTCCGGCCCTGCCAAGACTACCGGTATCTAAATGAAGGAACCATCAAGAACTCTTATCCCCTTCCATTGATCGGTGATCTGCTCGATAAACTGAAAGGGGCGAGATGGTTCACAAAATTAGACATCAGATGGGGATACCATAATGTCAGGATCAAAAAGGGAGACAAGTGGAAGGCAGCATTTAAGACCAACAAGGGGCTGTTCGAGCCCAAGGTCATGTTCTTCGGTCTCTGTAACTCCCCAGCCCAGCAACTTTCCCAGCGATGATGAATGACATCTTCCAAGACATGTTAAACGAGGGATGGCTAGTAATCTACATGGATGACATCTTAATCTTCTCGAAAGACAGAAAAGAACACAAGGAGAGAACGAAGAGGGTTCTGGCAAGGCTGAGGGAGAACGACCTCTACCTGAAACCTGAAAAGTCTAAGTTCGACATACAAGAGGTCGAATTTCTTGGGCTAATCCTGCGACCAAACCAATTGGCCATGGATCCAACTAAACTGGAAAAAATTAGGGACTGGCCATCCCCAACTAATGTCAAAGGAGTTCGATCATTCCTGGGTTTCGGAAACTTCTATCAAAGATTCATCGGCAACTTCGCTGCAATCACGAAGCCGCTCAACAACCTAACGAGGAAAGATCACCCCTTTAACTGGACTGATGAATGCCAAAGTGCATTCGATACATTGAAGCGAAGATTCTCCGAGGCACCAGTGCTACTAATGCCAAATGCCGAGAAGCCATTTGTAATCGAAAGCGATGCCTCTAAATATGCAACAGGGGCTCTCCTGAAGCAAACCGACACAAACGGAGATTGGCACCCCTGTGGCTATATCTCCCACTTCCTAACAGCGACTGAATGAAATTATGAAATCTACGATCGGGAACTACTGTGAATAATTCGAGCACTGGAGACCTGGAGACACTACCTCCAGGGATCCGAACACCTGATCACAATCCTATCGGACCATAAAAATCTTATGTACTTCAGGACTGCACGAAAATTGAACCGATGACAGGCTAGATGGAGCCTCTTCCTGTCACAGTTCAACCTTCAACTGGTACATGTGCCAGGGAAGATGATGATACAGTCTGATGCGCTATCGTGACAAGGAGATCACATACCTGAGGTCGACGATGATAACAATAACATCACTCTGTTAAAAGATGAGATCTTCACACAAACGATCGATACTGAATTGAAGGACATACTGGCAGGAAGTATGATGCACAATGACCTACTAAAAGAGATAGTAAGGGCTATCAAAGAAGGAGGAATGCCACCGATCAAGTCGGCGGTAGAAGACTGGAGAATGGAGAATGATGGGACAGTCTTTTTTAAAGACCGATGCTACATCCTAGACGACAAAGAGTTGTGGAGGAAAATTGTGGAGAAATACCATAATAATATACTTACAGGACACCCCAGGCGATTCCAGACTCTTGAGCTGGTACGGAGGGACTACTGGTGGCCAGGAATGATGATCTTCATCTGGAACTATGTTGACGGATGTGCCACATGCCAACAGATGAAGGTAAACATGCACCCCACAATTCCACCACTATCGCCGATCAAATCAGAAGCAACATGACCATTTGCACTGGTAACAATGGATTTCATCACTGACTTACTGATCAGTGAGGGATGTGACACCATCATGGTCGTGGTAGACCATGGGCTTACTAAGGGGGTAATTTTCATTCCCTGCAACAAGACCGTTGATGCACTGGGGGCAGCAGACCTTTATCTGCAAAATGTGTTTAAAAGATTCGGCCTCCCCAATAAGATCATATCAGATCGCGACCCACGATTTGCCTCCAATGCATTCCAAGAATTAGGAAGACTCCTGGGAATACAGCTGGCCATGAGTACAGCCTATCACCCACAGACTGATGGGGAAACAGAGTGAGTTAATCAAGAACTGGAAATCTATCTCCGGATCTTCTGCATGAACAAGCCATCACAATGGAAGGGGCACCTCACCACTGCTGAGTTCACACACAATCAGAAACACCACTTGGTGATCAAAAATACTCTGTTTTACTTGATGATGGGAACCCACCCCAAGGCCATTCCCATGACATATGAAAAAACAAATGTACCGGCTACCGAACAGAGGATAGCCAAATTAGGAAACATGCGACGAGAAGCCCTGGCAGTGCATGAACTGTCCCGACAAGTAATGATTGGACGAGGCAGACAAGGCTTCCGCCCATTTATGGTGGGGGAGAGGGTTTGGCTAGATTCTAAGAACTTGAAATTGGGATACCTGACCAGGAAACTTGCCCCTAAACGTGAAGGGCCATTCCCTATTACCCGGGTGATTTCCTCTCACGCCTATGAATTGAGGCTTCCTTCACAGTGAAAAATACACCCCGTTTTCCATGCCTTTCTCCTTTCACGTTTCAAGGAGAACAAGACACATGGGCCAAATCTTCTTCCTTCACCCCCCGAGCTGATCAAAGGAGAACTCGAACATGAGGTCGAGGCTATTTTAGCCCACAAGAAGATGGGCTGAAGAACCTGATTCCTAGTAAAGTGGAAGGGCTACAGCACAGCGGAAAATACCTGGGAATCTGAAGCTCACTTAAAAAATGCCCCAGAAATTCTAGGTAATTACAAGTCCACTCACAACCTACTCCCATCATGAGCTGCCCTCTACACTTCTTCATAAATGCCATGCCCGACCCCGACCCGATTAGAACCTTTGAATTGATCTTGAGCTTCATCCGCGATACTGACGACTCCTGAAATGAGGAGAGACTGCTCTCCGTGACCCAGGACCGAGTGCTGCTCAATGGGATAGTGCACAACTTATTCCAGACATACCAAGCGATCTCTTCCCTCGAATGGGTGTTCCGGCACCTGACCGAGGAAGCCTACCACCTGGATTTGCTCCCCCTCATGAGGAGCTTAGACGAGCAAGCTCTTAATTACAGACCTGGAGAATGAGTCCCCACACCTCAATGGATATTCATTATAGAACCTCTTGATGATGAAGAAGACGAAGAGTCTGAGACAACACTAGAACAGCCAACATCGCCATCTCCTTCACCCCCACCCCTGTATCCATCGTCGCCACCTCCACCACTATGTGCATCTACACCTCATTCCAGACAACCCACACCAGAATATCTGCCTGCACCACCGTGGATGCGGAACTCTGTTTGTTTTACATGCACCCAGATCGGGCATTTTTCCTCACACTGCCCGGACTATCAATGCCCCCACTGTCGATGGTGGCACTCAGAACATTCCGCACTCTTCTGTCCCAACAACCCGACACGTGACAACTCTCCTCATCACTGAACTACCTAAACCTGACCAACCATGATTAAAAACCTCCACCTTGTTATCATTCTCGGTGCCATATTTGGCATGGCCATTTTAATTATGATGATCTTTTACCTTCTTATCACGCTCAGAATCATGACTGCCCCACCTCTACCTCGAATCACAATGCTCATAACTGGCACCTCAGTGCAATTTGCAGGGATGGACAGCATTGAGTTACCTACCAGAGTCTACATGCATGGCACACCTACCGCAACAATGATCGACACATTCTCCATGATGAGTGACGAAGAACAGCCTATGCCATTCAACCCGATGCAGATGGTCAGGGGCTAGTTTCGGATGGGACTTGAAATGTTGAGGGGGAGCTAATGTTATGGAGATGTCTGGATGGGGAAATCAATTTTCTTCACAATCGTTCTTATTGTCTTACTTTTGTACGTCCCATGCTATTGTTCCTTTTCCTATTGTCTTGCGACCGCACACCCCTAATCACACATCATCACAATTCCACTCTATTGTAGTAGTCTGCAGATGTCCACACGCTATGTCTTTTCATTTCTATTGTTCTTATTGTTCTCATAGCATGACTCATTTTATTTACAATCTTGTGCTTGTAGTATTTAAACTGCGAATACAGGACCAGTCAAGCTTAGCTTGACCTGGTCATTTCTATGCCTTTACAATCTGATAGCTTGAGTCATCCTCAAATCGTTGCTTACAAGCTTCGATGATCCTGAACGCTTTATTGAAAGTTGTCGCTTATGAGCCTCAACTCATTTCACGAACTAAAGGCTTTGACTCTAACAATGGACCTATCAATGTTCAAGGATTTTGTGGAGAATGGGAATGGTTTTGAGAAATATCAAGAAATGAATATAGTGAATTGGGAAGGTTTTTAAGAGATGACAGATGATAGGCAATAGGTTCGAGAGGCTAGTATGAGAGTCCAAAGAAGTTTACGATAATTCACAGAACTTAGAATTATGATGCGAGGCTTGGACTCAAGAGAATGGCTCTTAAATCAGATGATGAATGAAAGAGGATGACTTATTTTCTGTTGTTCTAAGTAACTAGTACAAGTCTATATACATTTTGAAGGAATTGTACTTAGATAGGAAATACAACATGTGGAGAACATGAGGCAATATGCACAGCAATAATGGACTTTGCAAATCATAAAACAAATAAGAAATGATGATAAGTGAAACATACAGAGTCACTGTATATCAAAAGTACTTGTTCTAATATATCATTGAAACATCAAAATGCCACAATCACATTTTAAGAGTCCTTTGTTACATCTCCTCATGTCTGGTGGTGCTCGATATGTGATGCACTAACTCGTGCTGGGTTTGCTTTGTGTATTGGAAGGGTGGTGGGATAGGCATATGGTGGCCAACATTGTTCAAAGTGCTGCAAAGTTATTTGAACTCATTCAAAGTGTTGCAAAGTTGTTCAAAGTTATTCAAAGTGGTTTGAAATAGTTTGAAATCAGTTTTGTGAGGTTCATAAGGGTTTATAAGGGTTGGGAGCATGTGTCATGATATGTTGATGCATTTGGAAGTTTTCCCAGACCTTAGAACACAAAATGGACCTATCACCAGGATGCCTTCCTTTCCCCTCACATCACCCCCTTTCTATGATGCATTGCTCCAATGCATTCACAACTGTATTTGCCCAAAGTCAGACACTTGTATGCACTGAGGTGCTAAGAAATGTCCATGGTGGAACTCCTTGACCAGTCATGGGGCATTCACATTGGACTCTGCACCACAAAAATTCTCCTTGTACCCATAACCCTTCCAGTGCACTAGGTATTTGAGTTTGCCTTGATGCAAGGATGGACTCAACCTCATACTGAGGTTCACCCTCGATCACTGTAGGTGGTGGAGGAGGCCATGTTATCCATCCCAGAAATGGATCTGTGGGAGCAGGCAGCAATTTTATGACATGGAAGATGGGGTGGAGTTTGGACATTGACTGTGGTAGCTGTAGGCAGTAGGCATGCAATCTGACATGTCTAGTAATGAAGAACGGTCCAAGAAAATGGTGGGTGAGTTTCTTGGATGGGTGCATGGTGGAAATGTCACTAGAGTTGAGGTAGACAAGATCACCAACCTGGTACATGGGTGTGGGTGAATGGTGTTGGTTGTAGAAGCATGCCATGTCATCCTTCACCTTAGCTAACACTGCCTTCACTTCCTCCCAGGTGTCCCTCATCTGCTCTGTGAACCCATTCACTGTCTCCAAGTGTGAGGGTGCTTTTTGAGGCTCAAAACCCATGTGTGGATGTCACCCTGTATTGAGGAGGAAGGAAGTTTGTTGGGTGGAGGAGTAGGCATGATTGTTGTATCCAAACTTGGCCATGGGGAGGAGGTCTTCCCAATCATCCTGTTGCTCATTGATAAAGATATGGATGTACTGCTTCAGCTCTTGGTTGACTTGTTGCATCTGCCCATCTGTCTGTAGGTGGTAGGTGGTCGAGGTGAGAAGTTTGATTTCCAGTAGGCAGTACAGCTCTCTAATAAACTCTGCAAAAAACTGTGGCCCTCAATCACAGAGGAATGTGCCTGGTGATCAATGAACCTTCCAGACATGGTGCAGATAAAGTTGAGCCACTCCAAGGGCAGTGACAGTCATATGAGTGGGAATGAAATGAGCTCATTTTCCAGCAGAGTCAACTGTGCACATTACTGCATAAAACCCATTGGACTCCAGTAGTTCCACCACAAAGTCCACACTTGTTGAAATTAAATCCTAATGCATGCTGCATACATGAGGACAAGCATGCAGCACACACATGTTACTGCGCTTACTGCGCATACATGTGGTAAACACATTCCTGAGTCATGTGACATCCTTACTATTATGTATATAAGGAGAACCTGTACTGTAGTAGATATACAGTGTTCTTACCTCTGCTAAACCCTAGCTCTAAGACTAACTAAACCCCAGGTAGGTTATAAGGAACGTGTCGTCTCTTCCTCTGTGCAGCGTATGTAGTCTGCTCCAACAACACTGACAACATCCCAACAATTCTCTGGGACTGGAAGGGGGTGTAACTTACCCATGGGCCTGCATCATGGAGTCTTGGTGTGTAAGCAGAGATCACAGGTGCAACAGTACTGACCAATGAGTTGAGACATCTGGAGCCACCAATAATTCCACAATATGAACTCCAATGTCCAATGCCTGGGGTGGCCAGCAATGAGTGAGTTGTGGTGCTGAGAGATGAGTCATCATCAAAGCTGAGGATTGTTTGGGACATAAATACAATCATGGAAGTATAGGATGTCATCCTTTTCTGTCCACTCTGCTACACGAAGTGAAGGGGTAGATTTCTTCCTCAGCTCTTTCACTGCTAGAGCCACAGCATCCTCATGTAAACCACTATGGTTTGCATGACAAATGTCACATAGGATACTGTGCTCCTCACCCTCCAAGGTAATACCCTCTAATGCACAAACTGTAAATGGATCAGGCTGCAACAACACAATACCTTGATTGTTATTGCTTCCATCCCCATGGTCTGGACAATAAGAAAAGGCATCAGTCTTCTTTATGCTGCAGCCTGGGCAATGATGCAGAGAGAAATTGAACCTGAAGAGGTAGAGGGACCAGTAGGCTTGGCAATGATTAAGTTTCTTGGCAGTCATGAAGTACTCGAGGTTCTTGTGGTCCATCCAAATCTTGACCTTGTGTTGAGCACCCTCCAGAAAATGTTGCCACTCCTCCACTGCCCACATTATTGCCAGCATCTCCTTGTCATAGATCTCATAGTTGTGTCCAACAGCACTGTGATTCTTCAAGTAGAAGGCCATGGTGCCACTTCTAGTCCTCAGGAGACTGTTGGGACAACACTGTGCCCATCGCAAAGTCTGAACTGTCAGCTTCTACATGGAAGGAATGCAAGTCATCAGCAAAGGTAAGGATTGGAGTGGAAGGGACCATCTCTTTGAGCTTCTCAAATGCCTCCTGCTGTGCATTTTCCCACCTCCATGCCTCCTTGCCAGTGAGGTCAAATAATGGGCATGCATGGTGGGAGAAATCTTTAATAAAGCACCAATAGAAATTGATGAAGCCCAGAAAAGACTGCACCTCTTTCTTGTTCATGGGCGTGGGCCAGGTTGTAACACCAGCAACCTTGACTGGGTTTATCTCCACCTGTCCATCTGAGATAATCAAGCCCAAGTACTTAATTCATGTCTTCTCAAACTTGCACTTGTCATGACAAAGGTAGAGTTTGTGCTCCTGAAGTCACTCTAGCACCAGGCATATGATTCAACAATCTTCATCAAGGTCTCAAGTGAAGATGAGATTGTCATCGAGGTAGACACAGACAACACCTTCCAATATGAGATTGTGGAAGATGTTGTTCATTATGGTCTGAAAGGTGGCAGGGCTGTTAGTGAGGTCAAAGAACATGACAAGCAGTTCAAAAATACCATGGTTCATGCAAAAAGCTGCTTTTCACTCATTCCCTTCCTTTATCTGCACATTGTTGTAACCCCAATGGACATTGAGCTTGGTGAAGTAACATGCCTCGTGAAGTTGGTTGATGAGTTTGGATATGAGGGGTAGTGAATAGGAATTCCTGACTGTGATGTCATTGAGGTGTCGATAGTCTTGAACTGGTCAAAGGGACCCATCCTTCTTATTGACAAAGAAGAAGGGTGAGGTCATGAGTGACTTTGAAGGGTGGATATAATCCAAAGCCAAGTGTTCATCAATGGACTTGTCAAGTTGTCATTGTTCTTCAGGGGAGAGAGGATAGACCTTGCCAAAGAAGGGTGTGGCACCTGGCATGAGCTCAATTGCATGATCCCATGGCTTATGGTTAGGAAGTGAGTTGGAGGATTTGTTAAAGAAGACATCCTCAAAGTCATGCAGGTGAGAAAGTATGGAGTCAGTGAAGTATTTGGGTGCATTGTTCTTGTGAAAGGCCTCTGCGAGGTGCTAGGAGATGTTTGAAGTGGCACGCACCTCCTGCAAAGGGTTAATAGCAGTGTAGAAAATTTGGTGATCTTCCTTGATCTCTTCCACCTCCTCATCATTATTATCAGAATCAGGTGTGAGATTTGGAATGTCTTTTAAGTCCACATCAGCCATAGGCATTAGGCCAGCACAACATTTTTGAGTGCACTGTAAGAGTACCTTTTACCCTCGATGTTCCTGTCTGCCTTCAGTGAAGCAATTACAGCAATGAGAGGGACAATGACTCATCATGACTCTACCTGTCACCCAGTCGACCTCAGGATTGTGATCACAAAGCCATGGGTAGCCTAAAATTGCCTCCTGCTTCCCCAGTTGGGTCACAGCGAAGAGGGCCCATTCAATATAATCCTTGTACCAGAGGACTAGGTTGAAAACCTCCCAAATTACCCCAGCTTCATTTGGGGAACTGTCCACATTGTAGACAGGTATGGGTCAAGATAGTGAGCCAGTATTGAGTTGTTTTTGTTGAACCAGGTGCAAATCAATGAAAAGGCCTGTGACACTTGAGTCCAGGAGAGCAGAGACACTGAGTACTTGCCCAGTATCCATAGTCTGCAGCTCAATCTTCAATTTTAGTGATTGCTGAGAGGGGGTGGACACCACAATGTATTTGTGTGGTAGCTTTCAATCCCAAGATTTTAATTTGGGAAGAGGAGGAACAGGTGTAAGTGGGTGTGACTTCCATTGAGCTGAGGGATTCAAGGGGTAGATTGGTGGTGGAGTGAAGTTTTTCCTCTAGTGGGTCAATCAGCAAGGCATCAAAGCGGTTACTGGTGGGCAGCAGGAGTGGACAGTTGGAGGGATTTGGGGCATGTGTAGTAGTAGTGGCATGAAATGTAGTGTTAAAAGCTGCATTTATGAGTCAGTTCTCATTGCAGAGAGAAGCAGCTTCATACCAAGCATCAATATTGTCATCAGCTGGGCACCCCTTCAACATCTGTGCAATCTGATCCTGAACCTGTTGATTGAGACCACGATGAAATTTAACCACCACTGGTAGCCCACTCCCATATCCTGCCATGTCCACTAAATTCCTAAGCTCATCGATATAGTCATCCACAGATTGGTGTGCTTGGTAATACAAGGATGATTCAAGGCACATTGCAGCTCATTGGCATTCATGGAGAGGGCAGAAATGTCATACAAATTCCTCTCTAAAGTCATTCCAAGAGCAGAAAGGGAGGGAACTGAGTTTTTGGGCTTGGCACAACATGTGGTCAATGTAGAGGTAGGTCTGCTCAGAGTTCATGTATGTGAAGGTCCAATGAATTTTTGCAGTGTCATCTAGGAACTGATTAGAATGATGACTGATGTACAACTTACAGGAGTTGAGGAAAGAACATCTGTGAGAGCATGCACCATTAAAGTCAGTGGGGGGGGGGGATGGTTAAATCTGTGTGCCAGTGGTATTAGGTAGAGGATGCTGGAGGTGGTTGGGGTTGGAATAAATGGAATATTAGGTGAGGGACTAAGCTGTAGGGTATTAACAAAGCTTTTGATACACAATTTGAGTGATTCAATTTGCATGCTGATGATACTCAACCTGGAAACCTAACGAAAACCTGTTAAAAGGCTTAGGAAGTATAACACAGGCTAGAGGAAGGGTGCGAGTTGGTACTAAATATCACTGCTGATACCCAAAAGTTGTAGTGAAAGGTGCAAAATGGTGAGACGTGTTATGAATAGTCTTTAAAGGTGTATGAAGATGTTCAAAAAAGGTTAGAAGTGGTACAAAGATGTTCAAAGAGGTTTGAGGTAGTTTGAGGAGTCTTGAAAGAGTCAGACTGGTGTCAAAGTATATCGAAGAATAGATATAGCAAATTAGATGTATTTTTGACAGACGATAGGTGATAGGCGATAAGTCGAGGAGCGAATACGAAAGTTTGAAGAAGTTTGCAATATTTTGCAGAACTTCTAGATATGATGCAAGGCTAAGACTCAAGAGAACGGCTTTTAAATCAGACAATGAGTGAGAGGGTAACTTCTCTGTTATTCTAAGTAACTAATACAAGTCTATATACATTTTAAAGAGATAAGTACTAAAAAGGAAACAATAACATGTGGAAAACATGAGGCAGTATGCACAGCAAATAAAGATATTGTAAAACATAAAACAAATGAAAAATGATAATAAGTGAAACATACATTGTCCCAGTATAGTAAGAGTTCTTGTCCTATTGCTTTAATATATCATTGAAACATAAAAACTGCACTTATCACATTCTAGATCTTTTGTCGTCTCTCTTTGTGTCTGGTAGTGCTCAATATGCAACGAAATGGCTCACTCCGGTTGTGCAGCATGTACCGAAAGGGTTTTGGAACAGCTACATATATGGTGGCCAATGTCATTCAAAGTGCTGCAAAGTTGTTTGAAAGCATTTGAAATGTCGCTAAATGGTTTGAAATTGTTTGAAGTCATTCAAAGTAGTGTGAAATAGTTCAAAAGTGTTCAAAAAGGATTTTGTAGTGTTTGTAGCAGTTTGGAGCATCTGTCGTAGTGTGTCAATACAATTGGAAACCTTCTTCAGACCTTAGAGCATGCAGTAGACCTATTAGCATACAATCCATAAATGGCGCCTTCGAGCACTTCGATGCATTTTTGGGCATCCATGGTGCATGGCAGTGCATCAAGCAGAGATAAGTCCATACTTAAGGTGGGGGTGTCGATTGCATCCTGAGCAACATCCTGTATGTGTAGGAGGCATTATATCTGCAGTGCACTTTGATTCTGGGCCTAGGGAGAGAGTTTTCTACTGTAAGGGCAACCTCAAGCCTCACTTAATAGTGAGCTAACAGAGGGGAATCCAAAGTTAATATTATACTACATAGTACAGACACTTCACGCACACCTAACAGAGGGGAATCCAAAAAGAAAACCCTAAGAACCTATCTGTCAATGCCCAGTATATGTGATAAACCTGAAATTCATATAGTAGGCTAAAAATAGCAAAAGGGCAGAGATAGGTGGATCAAGCTATGGAATGATGCCACCTTAATAGGTAGACATCCAGAAGGGGTCCTGCCTCTAAGAATAGAACTGTCAACATGTACCAACATTGAAAAGACCAAAATATAATCATAAAATGGGAATAAAATCATAGAAAATCATAGAAAAGGTGGAATAGGGTGAAATAAAATATAAAAAAATATGGGATGAATGCAGAAAATTGCACAGATGCCTGGAATGCCTTCCTTTCCCCTTACATTGCCACCCTGTGAGCAGAGGCTCGCAGCAGCGACATAGGGCATGGGTGGTGTGTGGCGGGGGCCCAGGTGTATTGCATGGTGACTAGGCAATGTCATTAGTAAAAAAATAAGATTAAAAAAAAAAACATACTCAACAGCCCAAACAATGACTAGCATCATTTGGGCAGTCTGCAGCAGACCCCCCTGATTCATCCTCGTCATCTCCACTATTCATCGTCGGCAGTCATTGTCATCCAAGAAAGGGCTCATTGACACCCTGCGAGCAGAGGCTTGCAGTAGCAGTGCCAGGCTTGTGTGCATCATTTGGTGGGTAGGTGGCATCATTATCAAGATGCAAAAACCTAATAATGAAGAAAAACAAGTAGTTAGTAAAAGAAAGAAGTGAACCTTACAAACATACCCTAGGGTGCCCAAAAACCATGCTAGTTCATTGTTTGAGCCCCCAGCTTTGTGTTTGTTAGTTTGCATGGTCATGGTTGCAGACCAGGTTGGTCATGTGCCATTGTTGATGTTGTTGTGTAGTTATGGGACGTCATCAGGCATATGGTGCCACTTTTGTTTTTGTGAGCACAAATGTGACCACATGGTCTGTGCACAGCCACAGTGTATATAAGTATTCACCCAAACAGCTCCTTTTATGCTGGCTTGTTCCACTCTATGTAAATCTCACTTAAATAGTAATAGTAGTATTTACATTTTAGTCTTTGAATACTTATTTCTGTATTTTATACTGAATGAATGCTATATATCTAGTAGTATAAACATGGCTAAAAGACCAGTTAAGACTGGTTTCAGCTGGTCTTACATCAGTTCTTGTGAGTTTATAAAATTGATCAAATGACAACTGAACCAATCCCAATATGGGGTGAAATGAGACTGATGGTTTGGTCTCTTGCAGTTAGTGAATGACATGGTGATAGGTCCACTGCACACTCTAAGGTCTGGGAGAAGGTTTCTAATAGTATCGACACATTACGACAGATGCTCTGAACTGCTATGAACACTACAAAATTGATTTCAAACCATTTTCAAACTATTTCAAACAACTTCGAACCATTTCGAATGATTTTGCGACATTTCAAATGCTTTCAAATGACTTCGCACCACTTTGAACAACATCAGCCGCCATATAGCTGTTCCAAAACCCTTTCAATACACACTGCACAACCAGAGTGAGCCATTTTGTCACATATCGAGTGCCACTGGACACGAAGAGAGACAACAAAAGATCTAGAATGCAATAAGTGCAGTTTTTATGTTTCAATGATATATTAAAGCAATAGGACAAGAACTCTTACTATACTGGGACAATGTATGTTTCACTTATTATCATTTTTTATTTGTTTTATGTTTTACAATACCTTTATTTGCTGTGCATACTGCCTCATGTTTTCCACATGTTATTGTTTCCTTTTTAGTACTTATCTCTTCAAAATGTATATAGACTTGTATTAGTTACTTAGAATAACAGAGAAGAAGTTACCTCTCACTCATCATCTGATTTAAGAGCTGTTCTCTTGAGTCTTACCTTGTGTTGCATCTCTAAGTTCTGTGGAATATCACGAACTTTTTTGAACGATTGTATTTGCTCCTCATTTTATTCCACATTGCCTATCGCCTCTCAACAAACACTTTTTAGTTGTTATATTTGCTCCTCGACATACCTCGACATTAGTCCAACATCTTCGAACTTCCTCGAACTTACTTTGAACCTCTTTGAACTTCTTCAACCCTTATTTGAACTACTTCACACATCTTCAAACCCATTTTGAACCTTTTCTAACCTCTTCATACACCTCTAAAGATGATTTGCAACATCTCTTGTTATTTAGCATCTCTAACTACAATTTCTGGGTATCAGTGGTGATATTTAGTACCAACTTGCACCATTCGTCTAGCCTGTGTTATACTTTCTAAGCCTTTTAACAGGTTTTTGTTAGTTTCCAGGTTGAGTATTATCATTTTGGAGCCCACCACGAGGGGTTTCTAAATCATTTCATCACCTAATCCATTTTGAATCTCCCAGCTTAGGCCAACCCAAGCTTGAAACCTTAAAATCAAGACTCGCCACACCTTCAAATCTCTCAAACAATCAGGAGATATTCTAATTTCTGTCTCTGATGCAGAATCTACACATCGTCATTCATTTCCCTTACCTATTTCCTTGTCTCCAACCTCATCTTCCTCTTCTTCCTCATTGTCTACTACTTCATTTATTCTTCCAGCCACTTCAACATATCTACCATCTTTCACTCAAGTTCTAACTCCTCGAATCGTTACATCTATGGCCACACAAGTGGCAATGCCAGCTCGTGCACATTCCACAGCACCAAAATTCGACCCTACTCAACCTCAAAAGCTTTGTCAATACTTTAATGAGCTTGAAATACTCTTTATTGACTGCAATGTTACAGATCCAGAGCTTATGAAGAACCACGCCTGCTGATATGTTGATATCGATATGTCTGAACTCTTATGTCTGAACTCTGGGAATCAATCCCAGAATATGAAACTGGCACTTTGTTTCCAGAATTTCATGTCGCAATTCACAGATTATATCCTGGTTCTGAAGACGATTGAAAATGGTTGATTTTAGACATGGACAAGCTCGTTGGCAAGCAACTTCATATGGGTATCTTTAATGTGAGCAACTTAGGATTATACTACAGGTCATTCTACAACATTATGAAGTTTCTACTCTCTAAAAGGCGAATTTCGGAAGCAGAACAGAGTAGAGCATTTGTTCAAAATTTTCAGCCAGGCTTATGGTCATGAATTGCATGTCAACTTGAACAAAAATTTCCTGACCACTATCCAGATAACACTTACCCACTTGATGATATTCATGCAGCAGCAAAATTTGTTTTAGCCAGGTCAATTAGTTTAGATTTGACATCATTACAGTCTTTAGAAACTTCAGCATCGACTTCGACATCTTCGACACAAATCAAATTGGAAGACTTATTGGCGATCCTCAAAAAATTTGCAACTACACTCGTCATGGCTCTAGGAGGTTCGAAACCCACTAATCCTCCTCGACCTAACAGTGGATTTTGTTTGGACCAGCTCAAAAATCTAGTTTGTGTCTTTTGTGGACTCACCATTCATTTTATTAGCGACTGCTTGGTTTTCCAGTCCTATATTAATAAAGAAAAGTGTAAAAAAAAAACCAAAGGAAAAATTGTCCTTCCAAATGGATGGTTCACCCCTCGAAACATTTTTGGTCACTTTATCAAAGACATAATCGATGAATGGACTTGATGAAATGCTTCGACTACCACCTTGCCATCACTAATGTACAACATCGCACCTTTGACAACTATTTCAACACCACCTAGAGGTGTTTACCAAGTTTCCGAACAATCCATGACAGCCAAAGATCTCATCACAAAGCTCGAACAAGAGATATATGCTTTGCAAAGTGGTAGGCCCTTCACTAAAACTAATTCAAACATACCAACAATCCCTGTATCTCTGCCTTCAATTCCTCCAAAAACTGCATCAGTCGAACAATCGACTCCACAAGTACCTGTGTCATCCATCTCATCTATGGCAAAGAACCTACCAACCTCAACTTCAGCACCCTCTTCGACTTCAGAAACAACTTTGCAGCCCATCATCCATCCTTATGCTGCTGCAAAGGAAAATTCATACTTACTGCCACACAAACAAAACTTTGAGTCAACTGTAAAATGTAAAGCAAAAATGGTTTTTTGCACCATACTCAAGCCCTGATACAAAAGGATAAAATAATGGAAGACATTTTCGCTCGTTCAATAAAGACACCAATTATTACACTAACCCCCAAAAAATTGTTCTCTCTATCACCCGAAGTTCATATGAAATGGAAGGAACAGGTTACTCCATGTCGAATTCAGCAGTCCAAAGGAAATAACGCCATGAATTTGCTTGACGATGAGATTTTTGTAATCAATGATCCCTTCAAAACTTATATTAAAGTCTTCAACCTGGTGATATTCCAGAACCCTTCATTGCTGCAAAGGAATCTCACTTGATTAGGTCCATTATCATGAATGTCAATGGAAGGAATCCAGTTGAAAGTGTCATAGTCCCCAGTTCTTCGATTATTGCAATGTCTGAAGAAATTTGCCATGAGCTTGGCCTCACTTATGGTCCTTTGATCCACATCCCACTTCAATCAGCTAACAGAGGGATCAACGAAAGTTTATGTTTAGCACAAAATGTGCCTTGCAAAGTGGGGAGTATCACACTATTCATGCAGATCCACATAATTCGCAATCAAGCCTACGATATTCTACTTGGTCGACCATTTGATGTTCTCACAGAAAGCACTGTTAAAAACTACAGAAATGAAGCTCAGATGATCACGATATACGATCCTAATTCAACACAATCATGTGCAATCCCCATGATAACCCATTCTAATCAGCATCGAAAGGATTTTTGCAACTAGAGGACAAAGTTTTGGACATTGACCAGTGCGCTCTCATTATCTCATTTGATCCCTCTAATTTATCTATCACTATTGAACGCACTGTGAATATTTCTGATATGGAGTCCTCGAACTCCTCAAAAACCATTTTTTATTCTTGGATTCTTGCAAATTTATATTTAACAGCCAGTCATCAATACGAAACATATTTATTGATCTTGATGGCGACATCTATGCCCTCTATGCCTATTATCAACTCCTTCCATCCGATTTTTGTGGCATTGAAAAAGAAATACAAGCCTGTCGCACAGAAAACTTATCCAGTTATCACCGAACTACTTGACTGATTTCGCATTATTTGAACAATAACTGGCGACCCTCTTGAAAACATGCCAAAACTAAAATCTCATCCACCATCATTCATCCCCACTTCCCAATATTTACTCGAATGTAAAGCTATCATCGACAAGAATCATCCTGGTGATTCTCTGTGGCCAGAGGAATGGAAGCTGATGCACGATTTTATTCGAAATCATGAAACAGCTTTTACGTGGACAGAACAAGAGCGAGAAAGTTTTTGCTCTGACTTTTTCCCTCCTATAGAATTTCCCATTGTTCCTCACACTCCATGTTATGGTCAATACTCCTAGATCAAATGTAAGTCGACGCTTGTAAGTGACGACGTTCAGCTGAGGTTCAGATCGCTGAAGCTCATAAGCAATGGTTGAGCAAGAGACTTAGATCGCGACTTGTTTAGAAGTGTAAGAAAGACTAGGTCAAGCTGAGCTTGACTAGTCATATATTCACTGTTTAAATAGTACAGGCCGGATCATAGATAAACGCGCTAAGTTAAGAGAACAATAGAGATAATAAGAATGACAAGACAATAGAGAAAGGCATCCGCAGTGTAAACTACAATAAGGTGGGATAATGAAGTTGTAAGGTTAAAGGCACGTGGTCGCAAAACAATAGAGCATGGAACAATAGCATGAGATGCACGCAATGTAGAACAGTAAGCACAAAAAGATTTGATATCCCCCATATCCCCATGCCTTCTCGTAACATTAGCCCCTTCTTAACGTTTCGAGTTCCAACCGAAACTAGGTCCTAATCGTCCGCATGGGGTCGAAAGACGCCGCATCATTGGTCGTTGCGGTGAAGGTGCTGAAAGACATAGGAGTCGGGGTGTCATGAGCATAGACCTGGGTCAGTAGCTCAATGTCATTTTCCCCCGCGAAGTGCACCGAGGTGCCAGTGATGAAGGTGGTGAGTTGTGGGAGAGGAGGGGCGGAGACGATTTTAAATAAAATGAGCATGTAATAGAGTAACATAACGAAAATGGACGTGCCAAAGACGACGCTGAGAGCGATAACGATGTAAAGGTTGTAGATCATGGTGGTCGGCTTCAGGTGGTGCGATGTCGTGGTGGAATGTCACGTGTCAGATTATTCGGACAGAAGAGCACGGAGTGCTCGGGTCGCCACCATCGACAGTGTGGACACTGGTACTCGGGGCAGTGTGAAGAAAAGTGTCCTATCTGCACGCAGGTGAAGCAGACTGAATTCCGCATCCATGATGGTGTGGGTGCGTGCTCGGTGGTGGTCTGGGTAGGATAAGGGGTGGGCGCTCGTCTTGGTGGGGATTGTGAAACATATGGTGGAAGTGGCGGGTGTGGAGAAGTAGTTAGTGGCGTCTCTCCGTCTTCTTTGTCACTTAGTGGTTCTATGATAAAAATCCATTGCGGTGTGGGGACCTGCTCTCCAGGTCTGTAACGGAGCACCTGCTCATCCAGGCTCCTCATGAGCGGGAGCAGATCGAGATAGTAGGCTTCTTCTGTCAGTCGTCGGAATACACGCTGAAGGCGGGAGATGGCTCTGTAGGTTTCGAAGAGATTCTGCATGGTGCTGCGCAGGAGCACGCGGTCTTGGGTCATGGACAGGAGTCTTTCTTCGTTTCGGATGTCGTCCATGTCTCGGACGAAGCTGAGGATAAGTTCGAAGGTTCTAACGGGGTCAGGGTCAGGTGTGACATTCATGAAAAAGTGGAGAGGGTGGCTCATATTCAAGAGAGGTTGTGGGTAGATCTGTATTCACCCAGTATTTCAGCAGCGTTTTTTAAGTGAGTTGCTGGCTCCCAGGTGTTTTCTGCCGTGCTGTATCCCTTCCATTTTACCAGGAATCGAATTCTTTTGCCTATCCCCCTGTGAGCCAAAATGGCTTCAACCTCGTGTTCCAGTTCTCCTTCGATCAGATCGGGTGGTGGAGGAAGGAAGTTTGGTCCGTGAGTTTCGTTCTCCTTGAAACGTGAGAGAAGTGAGGCGTGGAACACGGGGTGAATCTTCCATTGAGGGGGGAGCCTCAATTCATAGGTGTGGGACGAGATTACCCGTGTGATGGGGAAAGGTCCCTCGCGTCTAGGGGCGAGCTTTTTGGTTGGGTATCCTAGCTTCAAATTTTTGGAGTCGAGCCAGACCTTCTCCCCCACCATAAATGGATGGAATCCTCGTCCGTTTTGCCCGATCATCACTTGTCGGGAGAGTTCGTGGGTTGCCAGGGCTTCCCGCCATATGTTTCCCAGTTCAGCTATCCTCTGTTCGGTAGCCAGCACGTTCATTTTCTGATAAGTTGTGGGGATAGCCCTAGGGTGTGCTCCCATCATTACATAAAACGGGGTGTTTTTAATAGCCGAGTGATGCTTCTGGTTGTGTGTGAATTTGGCAGTGGTGAGGTGGCTTTTCCATTGCAAAGGTTTGTTCGCACAAAAGATCCAGAGGTAGATTTTGAGTTCCTGATTTACCCTCTCTGTTTCCCCATCGGTCTGTGGGTGGTAAGCCATGCTCATTGCTAGCCTTATTCCAAGGAGTCTTCCCAGTTCTTGAAACACGTTCGAGGCGAAGCGCGGGTCTCGGTCGGATATGATCTTATCTGGGAGGCCGAATCTCTTGAATACGTTGTGCAGATAGAGGTCGGCCGCCCCTAATGCATCGACGCTCTTGTTACAGGGGATAAAAATTACCCCCTTAGTAAGACCATGGTCTACCACGACCATGATGGTGTCAGATCCGTCGCTTATTGGGAGATCAGTGATAAAGTCCATAGTAACTAGTGCGAATGGTCGAGTGGCACTAGATTTGATTGGAGATAATCCTGGTGTTGTCGGGTGTGTATTCACCTTCATCTGTTGACAGGTGGCACAGCCATCAACGTAATTTTGGACAAAAATGGTCATTCCTGGCCACCAATAGTCCCTCCATACTAATTCTAGGGTTTGAAATCGGCCGGGGTGTCCTGTAAGTATGTTATCATGGTACTTTTCTACAATCTTCCTCCTTAGTTCTTTGTTATCTGGGACATAGCATCGATCTTTGAAAAAGACCATCCCATCATCTTCCATTTTCCAGTCTTCTACCGCCGACTTGATCGGTGGCATTCCTCCTTCCTTGATGGCTCTTACTATCTCCTTTAGTAAGTCATCTCGCATCATGCTTTCTGCCAGTACTTCCTTCAGCTCGGTGTCAATTGTCTGTGTGAAGATCTCATCCTTCAGTAAGGTGATGTCATCGTTATCATTGTCGATATCGGGTATGTGATCTCCCCTCTGTGATAAGGCATCTGATTGGATCATCATCTTTCCCGGGACGTGTACCAATTGTAGGTAGAAAGAGGCTCCACCTAGCCTGTCACCGATTTAATTTCCACGCTGTTCTGAAATACATCAGATTCTTGTGATCCGATAGGATCGTTGTTGCATGTTCGGATCCCTGGAGATAGTGTCTCCAGGTTTCCAGTGCTCGTATTATTCCTAATAGCTCCCGATCATAGATCTCATAGTTCCGTTTGGTCGCTGTCAGGGAGTGGGAGATATATCTGCAAAGGTGCCAATCTCCGTTGGTGTCGGTTTGTTTTAGGATGGCGCCTGTCATGTACTTCGAGGCATCGCTTTCGATTACAAATGGTTTCTCTGCATCGGGCATCAGCAATACTGGCGCCTCAGAGAATTTCTTCTTTAGTGAGTCAAATGCCCCTTGGCACTCGTCCATCCAGCTGAAGGGCTGGTCCTTCCTCGTTAAGTCGTTGAGTGGCTTAGTAATTGCGGCAAAGTTGCCGATGAATCTCCTGTAGAAGTTCCTGAAGCCTAGGAACAATCTAACCCCTTTCACGTTAGTTGGGGGTGGCCAGTCCTTTATTCCGCTTAGCTTAGTTGGGTCCATGGCTAGCTGGTTTGGTCGCAGAATCAGTCCGAGGAACTCAACTTCCTGTACATCGAATCTGGATTTCTTGGGTTTCAGGTACAGGTCGTTTTCCCTTAGCCTTGCTAGGACTCTTTTCGTTCTCTCCTTGTGTTCCCCTTTATCCTTAGAGAAGATGAGAATGTCATCCATGTAAATTACTAGCCACCCCTCATTCAGCATGTCTCGGAAGATGTCATTCATCATCGCCTGGAAAGTTGCCGGGGAATTACAGAGGCCGAAAAACATGACTTTGGGTTTGAACAGCCCTTTGTTGGTTTTGAAGGCTGCCTTCCACTCATCTCCCTTCTTTATTCAGACGTTGTGGTATCCCCATCTGATGTCCAACTTAGTGAACCATTTTGCCCCTTTCAGCTTATTGAGTAGATTGCCAATCAATGGAAGTGGGTAGGAGTTCTTGATGGTTCCTTCGTTTAAATACCGGTAGTCTTGGCATGGTCTGAGCGCGTCAGAGTCCTTTTTCGCTATGAAGAAAAATGACGATGCCATAGGGGACTTGGATGGAGTGATATAGGTTGTCATCGATGAACTTGTCCAACTTTTTCTGTTCCGCCGGGGTGATTGGGTAAACCTTGCAGTCTTTCGGGATGAAGTCTGGCTTAAGCTCAATTGTGTGGTCCCACGGTCTTGATTTGGGAAATCTTTCTGATGCCGCCTTTTTGAACATGCTCCGATACTCCTTATATTTATCGGGGAGCAGGTCATCGAGTGATTGTTTCTCTTTGACGTCTTCCTTTTTGTGAGCAAGCCTCTGCGAGACGGAGGTCTTTGCTCGGATATGAGTCATGTGGGAGAAGGCGAATCTGCTGGTTAATCGAGATCGAGTGATGCATGAGATATGCCTGAGTGCCTGGTAATTTGGGGGAATATAGTTATGTTCGATCGTGAGGGGGGATTCTTCGGTTCTGAATGCCCCGATCATTGGTTCCCCCCGGATGTAGGCAAACAGTGCATCTGTCCCATCGTTGTTCCCTTCAGTGTCAAGTGATAAGCTGATATCGGAGTTGTCTGGTGTAGAGATCTGTGGATTGATCTCGGGGTGAGTGTCCGTAGCCGTGTCCGTTGCCAGATGTGATCCGTTTCCATCGAGTTCATCCGTGGTGCAAAGCCCTTTTGCAAGATGAACTGTCCCGAGCCTACTCTTCACGTGCTCGGC
Organism: Tricholoma bakamatsutake; assembly: GCA_029959215.1. Taxonomy (NCBI): domain Eukaryota; kingdom Fungi; phylum Basidiomycota; class Agaricomycetes; order Agaricales; family Tricholomataceae; genus Tricholoma; species Tricholoma bakamatsutake. Next base: position 2,977,078 of record CP114860.1, read on the forward strand.
GGCGGCGAGGTGGGTTTCCCCAAAGGTCTCCCCAGCACTCCTTTTAGGTAGCCTCCCGAGAGTCGGACTCAATGTTACTCTCGGTGTGAGCGGCCCCTTGTCATCTATAGTGAGGCTTTGCTTACCGATCGTGGTTTGTGTTCGTTCGATCATAGTTCGGATCTTTCCCATAAGAGACCTCTCGGTCTGCCTGTCGGTGAGAGTCCCCTTTTCCCAATCAATGGTGGGATTGCACTTCCGGAGCCACGTGTACCCCAGGATCATCATTTCCTTCCCCAGCCCCATTATCAGCATCCTGATCTTCTCTTCTTTTCCCCTGATTTCGGTGTCTATACAGACATAGTGTGAGATCATCCCGTTTTTGTTCAGGGTTCCATCGACGTTTTTAGCGAGGATCTTCCTGGCAAGTGGGATTTTCTTCAGTCCGAGTTTCTGGACGACTCGGTGATCGATAAAGGTTTTGCCTGCCCCTGAGTCGATCAGGGCAGGGATTTCGGCTTTTTTGTCGTCTAGCAGACAGTGAACTGGGATGCACATGGATTGATTGCTTACATCTGCTACTAGTACACTTGAGATGATAACTCTGGTGGGCTTTGCTGCCGATGCAGGCCGCCGCTTCAAAAACCCTCCTCCACCATGAGGTTGAGTACCTCCTCCTTCTGGTTTTCTTCCAGCTCATTGATAAGAGCTCGAATCTTCATGTAGTGGTCATGGGAAGTCTTCTTCGTCTCCTTCTTCTCTTCTTTAGCGGGAGGCTCTTTCCCTCCTTTGTGCTCATTTGCCCTATGTCCTGTTTTGTGGCAAATAAAACACCTTCCTTCTTTCATATGTTTCACCCTCTCTGCGTAGGAGAGGCGCGTCATGTCAATTTCCATGGCATTTGGATCTTTGGAGGAGCTGCCCACTCCCCCCCCTCCTACCTTGCTGTAGGTTCTTTCTTTAATCGCTTTCACTCTCCTCAAATGCCCCTCCGCCCTTGCTGCATGAGTATACCATCCTTTGATGGTGTCGGGTGGGTTTTCCATTCCAAATACCTTGTCTAGGACTCGGTTGTTGAGTCCATCTACGAAGTATTCGATGAGCACTGCATCTTCTTTAATCTTGGTTCGATAAGCCAGCATTTTAAACTGGGCTATATATTTGTCTACCCCCTTTGCTTCCTGAGAGAGCGCATAGAGTTGGGTGTGTGCATTCCCTGCATCGTCGATTGGTGAGAACACTGCACATACTTTCGCGATGAATTCCTGGAACGTGTCCCAGGGCTTCAATTTGATGTATCTTTCTTCTAAATAGGCTTGCTTCCAAGGCCCAGCCATCCCTCCGTTCATGTAGGAGAGCATGAATAGAATTTTATGGCGGTCATCAGGGAATGCAGTAGAGTTGGCATCGACGTACACTCCACACTCCAGGAGGAAGAGCATTGTCTTTGCTCGATCTCCGGAGTAATCAGTCGGTGCCCTCATCTTTATTTCAGCAGGTCGTGGGTTAAGGGTGGTGGGTGCAGTGGGAGCAGTGGGAGTGGATGGAGCCACCATGTTTCTTCGTCGAGTAGGGTAGGGTCGGGTGGTTCTCGTAAGAATGGTGTCGTAGGGTGGGTACTGCCTAGACTGAGGTTAGTCAGCAGAGCTTTAGATCAGCTTGACCTTTTGTTATGGTCAATACTCCTAGATCAAATGTAAGTCGACACTCATAAGTGACGATGTTCAGCTGAGGTTCAGATCGCTGAAGCTCATAAGCAACGGTTGAGCAAGAGACTTAGATTGCGACTCGTTTAGAAGTGTAAGAAAGACTAGGTCAAGCTGAGCTTGACTAGTCATATATTCACTGTTTAAATAGTACAGGCCGGATCATAGATAAATGCGCTAAGTTAAGAGAACAATAGAGATAATAAGAATGACAAGACAATAGAGAAAGGCATCCGCAGTGTAAACTAAGGTGGGATAATGAAGTTGTAAGGTTAAAGGCATGCGGTTGCAAAACAATAGAGCATGGAACAATAGCGTGAGATGCACGCAATGTAGAACAGTAAGCACAAAAAGATTTGATATCCCCCATATCCCCACGCCTTCTTGTAACACTCCATGGGTTAAACAAAACATTCCTATATCCCCAGGTTTGTACAAACAGATATGCAAAATGCTGAAAAAGAAGATAGAAGCAGGAGTATATGGACCATCGAACTCTTTGTATAAATCACGATGGTTTTGCATTGTGAAAAAGGACACGAAATTGCTTCGAATCGTCCACAGTCTCAAACTGCTTAACCAAGTAATGATCCAGCACTCAGGCATCATACCGATACCTGAACATCTGGCAGAACAATTTGGTGGATGATCATGCAGAGGAATATTGGATCTTCATGTGGCATTCAACGAAAGGAAAGTAGCAGAGTCATCTCGTGATCTGACAATGTTTCAGATACCATTTGGAGCACTTTGAATTGTTACCCTACCCATGGGTTGGACGAATTTGGTTTCTATATTACACAACGACATGACATTCATTCTACAGCCAGAAATTTCTCATATCACCATTCCTTACATCGATGATACACTGGTTAAGGATCCGAAATCAGAATATCGAACAATCAGTGGATCCTACAAAATGATTCCTGACAATCCAGCTATTCGACGCTTCATCTGGGAACACTTTGAAAACTTAAATTGGATAGTTCAGCGCATGAAGTATTGTGGAGGAACATTCTCTGGTCTGAAACTCTACCTTTGCATCCCCAAAATAATTGTTTTAGGGCATCGATGCAATATTAAAGGTTGTATGGCCAATCCTACTCAAATTGCAGCTGTTAGCAAGTGGGGACCATGTTGAAGCCTCACCAAAGTCAAAGTGTTCCTAGGAACCATTGAAGTTTGTTGTATCTTTATTTGAAATTTTGCTCAATGAGCTGCAGCAGTGATCCAACTCACTCGAAAAGATGTACCTTTCAAATTTGGAGCAGAACAAATAGCAGCCCAAGAAAATTTGAAAGAAGCCCTAATCAGCTCCAGCAATTTGAGCTATTGATTACTCATCTGAAGCCCTGGTTATCCTATCGGTTGACACTTCAAACATTGCTATTGGTTTTCTTCTCACTCAATGCGATCCCAAAAACCCTCAAAAATGATATGATAGTCAATTTGGATTGATTACGCTTAATGACTGTGAATCCCAATTTTCGCAGCCAAAACTCGAACTTTACAGTCTATATTGTGCTCTCGGAGCACTACAATTGTATCTAATAGGAGTTTGAAGGCTTATCATTGAAGTCGATGCACAATATATCAAAGGCATGCTTTCGAATTCTGATATTGCACCTAGCGCTAGCATCAATCGATGGATAGTATCTATCCTAACCTTTCACTTTACATTAGTCCACATTGCAGGGACACACCATGGTCCTGATGGATTTTCGAGATGCCCCCCACAAAACAGAGATGCTCAGCTCAACAACAAAAATGATTTTGGAGACTGGATCGACCATCTTCATGGTTTTGTACATCAAATCAATCCTATTACAACTCGACCCTTTACTTCGCATCAAATTTTAACCCTCTCCCTCTCTTCAGATATCAGTAAGGGGGAGGACCTTACCTATGATGATGTCCCACAAATGAATAATGCAAAAATAAATGACAAAAGATTACTTTGCATTCGAAAATGGTTACATGACCTGGTGCGACCCCCTGATCTATCAGATCCTGAATATGCTACCTTTATTCGATATTGTACTGAATTCTTTTTAGACTCAGGCAGACTATGGAGAAAAGACTCCCATGGAGCTCACGAAATTGTTGCGACTCCAGAACATCATCTCAAAATTATTCACACAGCTCATGATGACATTGGACACAAAATGGTTTTTGCTACAAAATCAGTTATTGCCCTTCGATTTTGGTGGCCAAACATGAAAGCTGACATTGCATGGTATATTCGAACCTGCCACTTATGCCAAATTTGACAAACAAGAAATGTTCTAATTCCACCCACAGTCACCACTCCAGCACCCCTTTTCAGCAAAGTTTATATCGATATGATGCAAATGCCACCTTCAAATGGATTCAAATACATCATACAAGGTCGATGCTTACTAACAACCTATCCAGAATGGCAAAAACTTCGACGCGAAAATGCCACATCTCTTGGTGATTGGATCTTCAAAGATATTATTTGTTGATGGGGTTTGCTGTATAAAATCGTAACTGACAATGGTGCTGCCTTTATTGCAGCTATGGAGTATCTTGCAAAATGATATCACATTAACCATATTCAAATTAGCGGTTATAATTCACGTGCCAATGGACTCATCGAACGAGCCCATTTTAATGTTCAACAATCCTTATTCAAAGCTGTCGATGGAGATCAAGCGAAATGGTCAGCAGGGGCACACTCAGTATTTTGGGCAGAACAAGTCACAGTTCATAATCGCATGGGTTGTTCTCCTTACTTTGCAGTTACAGGAGCACATCCTTTAATCCCCCTCAACATTTTCAAAGTGACATACTTACAACCACCACCTGATTCCATCTTATCGACAACCGATCTTATAGCTCGATGAGCCATAGTGCTACAAAAATGATTGAACAACCTTGAAGTGTTATATTCAACGGTCTACACATCTCGAACCAAAGCTGCAAAATGCTTTGAAATTGTTCACAAACATATGATGCGTGACTACAACTTTGCAAAAGGAGATTTAGTGCTGTTTCAAAACACAAAAATTGAGAAATCACTCAATCGCAAGATGAAACCACGATATTTCAGCCCTCTTATCATTATCAAATGAAACTATGGAGGAGCTTATATTCTCTGCCAACTTGATGGGTCAGTACTACATCGACCTATTGCTGCATTTTGTTTGCTACCATATCTCGCTCAAAAATCAATTTTGCTTCCACTGAATTTCCTTGATATCGACTCCGAACACCTTGACAATTTCAAACAACTTTGAACTTTGATGAAGATACTTTCAAAGATTTTCAGAACTTCGAAAACAAATGATTATTTTTCCTTTTCTTTTTCATAATTACTTACAAAAGATTTCGATTGCTTTTAGTGTATGATACAAGTCACAATATCGCATCATAGCATGGTTGTGCAAACTCCAAAGGGTTTTTTGGCTATTATGAACTACTGAGCCTTTCTTTATTTCTTATTCACCTTGCTTTCCAAAGACATTTAACACAAGATAATTTGAAATTGAAATAGACAAAACAAAGAAACAGAAACAAAAAGTCCTACTCCTCCAACAGCTCCTCTAACACCTCTACCTCCCTCCCCAACATCTCCATCTCTACCTTCTTCTGCACCAATTTCGCAGCAATCAAGCCATGCCACACAACCCACACATCCTCAGCATTCTCGACCCCTCATGACCCATGCACTTCGCCTTTCCCTTCCCCTTCTATGACTTTTTCTTCTTTTTTGATGGTTTCGAAAGTCCTGTGACTAACTCAGCGCCCTCTACAGGGCCCACGACACAAATTCGACATACTACAAAAATTAAAAACAAGTTAGCAAGCATTTCAAAACAATTTTGAACAGACTTTGTATCTGATTTCTGGGGCAAATCCAATTTTGCACTTCTAACCTTTTTTGCTTCGCCTTTGTGAAGCCCTTGCCTCAACATCCCATCCCAGTAGCACCCCTGTGCCTCCTGTGTGCATTTCGTACACTTTGTGGCCTCCTCCTTAATGACACATCATGGCTGGGACTTGAACTCAGCACAACGATCGCACTACACAAATGTTAGGACCTTGAAAAACCTTCAAAGTAAAATATAATGTACTCACCGGTGCTTCAAACTCAAAGTTCACTTGTCTCCAACTTCACCTGCTTTGCATCGCCCACACCCTCAATCTCTTCCTTCCCATCTATCTCCTCAACCGCCACTGTTTTTTACTTTGCCACCCACACCATGGGCAGCTCCTCCTCCTCATCTTCGTCACCTTCGCCAGCCTCCGCCCTCTCAATTGCTCTTGCCTCAGCCCCAAATTCCACATTCCTCTGCTGCAACTCCTTCTTTGACCCAGTCTTCACACGAAATGCAGCAAGAGCTGCATTTTGAGCATCTGCTAATGCCCCCCTCCGACCCTCGATTTCTGTTCTCTTCACCTGCTCCTGCTCCTCTCTAACCCATTTTTCTTCCTCCTCCCTCCTTTCATGTTCTAACTCCTCAGCTAAATCCATGAATAACAACTCGCTGCCCCACGAAACCCATTCACATTGAGCCATCAGTTTAAAAAGCTCAAAGACTTTATCAACGACCCTTTGTATGGTCGGGTCACATTCTTTGCTGAGATCTTTAGTGAGTTCATCGTATTCCATCTGCACAAAATGTTTTAGCATCTTTAACTACGAATCGATCAGCGACAGACATACCATTTTTGCACAAAAACCTTGCCCCCAGACTTTAAAATCCATATCCTCAGCGATGCTGTGCTCAGGCATTGACTTTGCATATTCAACAATTTTGGCATTCAGCTCAGCGAGAAGAGACATTATGAAAGCTAGTACTGGAGGATGTAGGAGGTGACATGGAAGAATGAGAAGTATTTTGAACCTTGCTAACTTTTTCAACACGATCATGCATTTCGCACGTGACTTTGATTGGCTGACTGGGACAGTCAGGATTTCAGTAAGGGGGAGGATGATAGGTCCACTGCATGCTCTAAGGTCTAGGAGAAGGTTTCTAATAGTATCGACACATTACGACAGATGCTCTGAACTGCTATGAACACTGTGAAATTGATTTCAAACCCTTTCGAATGATTTTGTGACATTTCAAATAACATCAGTCACCATATAGCTGTTCCAAAACCCTTTCAAGACATGCTGCACAACCGGAGTGAGCCATTTTGTCACATATCGAGCACCACCGGACACAAAGAGAGACAACTAAAGATCTAGAATGCAATAAGTGCAGTTTTTATGTTTCAATGATATATTAAAGCAATAGGACAAGAACTCTTACTATACTGGGACAATGTATGTTTCACTTATTATCATTTTTTATTTGTTTTATGTTTTACAATACCTTTATTTGCTGTGCATACTGCCTCATGTTTTCCACATGTTATTGTTTCCTTTTTAGTACTTATCTCTTCAAAATGTATATAGACTTGTATTAGTTACATAGAATAACAGAGAAGAAGTTACTGTTGGAGCAGACTACATATGCTGCACAGAGGAAGAGACGACACATTCCTTATAACCTACCTGGGGTTTAGTTAGTCTTAGAGCTAGGGTTTAGCAGAGGTAAGAACACTATATATCTACTACAGTACAGGTTCTCCTTATATACATAATAGTAAGGATGTCACATGACTCAGGAATGTGTTTACCACATGTATGCGCAGTAAGCACAGTAACATATGTGTGCTGCATGCATTGCCTCATGTATGCAGCATGCATCGGAATTTAATTTCAACAGTTACCCTCTCACTCATCATCTAATTTAAGAGCCATTCTCTTGAGTCTTACCTCACATTGTATCTCTAAGTTCTGTGAAATATCGCGAACTTCTTTGAACTATTGTATTCACTCCTCGTTTTATTCTACATCACCTATCGCCTCTCAACAAACACTTCTTATTTGTTATATTTGTGCCTCAACATACCTCGACATTAGTCTGACATCTTCGAACTTCCTCGAACTTACTTTGAACCTCTTCAAACTTCTTCGACTCATATTCGAACTACTTCACACATCTTCAAACCCATTTCGAACCTTTTCGAACCTCTCTGTACACCTCTAAAGATGATTTGCAACATCTCTTGTCATTTAGTATCCCTAACTACAAATTCTGGGTATTAGCAGTGATATTTAGTACCAACTCACACCCTTCCTCTAGCCTGTGTTATACTTCCTAAGCCTTTTAACAGGTTGTTGTTAGGTTTCCAGGTTGAGTATTATCAACAGGTATGCAGACCCATGCAGGTAAGTAGGATGGGTATGTAAGGGTACAGGTATGGGTATGAATTATTGTACCCCTGAGAAATCTGTACCCCTCAGGTGGGTTCACTGGGTACCAGAGTCTCAGGGGAAACTTCTGTACAAATTATGTACAGATGTTTGTCTTAATGGAAACTAGCTTTTGTACCTACTCAAAGTGAGTCGTTTTAGCCATTGTACCTAGTTCTATGAAAGATAATGGGGGTATGATGCAGCCGGCATCTCTGGTTCTGTACAGTTTCAAAACAAAAAAAGCCACAATAATGAAAAGAAAAAAAAGACATAGCACCAAAATAAAACCCATTTAATCTCGAAATGAGTGTTCAGCAAGACCGATTTTTGCTGTCACACCTTTGTAATTGCCTCTTGGTTTAGTCAACATGAGCCTTGATGTGTCTCGGAGCATGGAGCTTAATGGGATATGTATGAGACAGTGATGTTAAAGCAGTTACAATGTTCCCTGAACTCAAGGAGGACCAAGAAGAGGAGTCACTTGAGGAGAATTGGGATGCAATTCAATAGTAGATGGTATGTAGTTATATTTCTCATATTATGACACACTCCCCACACAGGTTTTACAACACATCATATCCACCATACCCTTGACCCTTACCCACCCTTACCCTTACCCTTCATTCATGGGTATGGTTATGCACGGGTAAGGATACGGGTCAAATTAGAGTTACCCAGGTCATTCACTACTTGCAGTTAAGTTCAGTTAAGGGTCCAGTCTTTTTCCAGTCTTATAGACTGGACCCTTGAACACTAATTGCCTATGATGAAAGGAAAGCAGCAGAATCATCTTGTGACCTAATGACTTTTCAGACACCATTCAGAGCACTTCACATTGTTACACTGCCAATGGGCTGGATGAACTTGGTACCAGTCATGCATGATGATGTCTCCTACATTCTGCAACCTGAAATTCCTTATTTCACCATTCCCTATATTGACAATGTCCTGATGATGATGTTCTGATTAGGGGTTTGAAATTGCAATACCAGCTTTATGGTGGTGCATATGAAATGATTCCCAAAAATTCTGTCATCTAACAATTTGTTTGGGAACAAAAACCTTAACAGAGTTATCCAATGCATGAAGTATTGTGGAGGAACATTCTAAGGTCCAACACTATTTGTTTGTGTCCCAAAAATAATGGTTTTAGGGCACTATTGCAATATTGAAGTCACATGGCAGACCCAAGCTGTATTGAAGCAGTTAGCAAATGGGGGCCTTGTCAATCTCTTACTGCAGTCAAAGTATTTTTAGAAACTATCAGAGTTTGTTGTATTTTTATTTGAAACTTTGTGCATCGTGCTGCACCACTGATTTATCTTACCCATGAAGATGTCCCTTTCAAATTCAGTCCAGAACAAATCACTGCACAAGAGGATCTAAAGCATGCCCACATCCATTACCCTGCAATTTGAGCTATCGACTATTCATCTGATGCCTCCATCATCCTCTCTGTCAACACTTTGCATATTGCAGTTGGGTCTTCCTTGCCCAGTGTGACCCCTAAATTTTTCAAAAATGTTATTACAGTCAATTCAGACCCATCACTCTCAATGACCACAAGTTTCAATTTTTGCAACCCAAACTTGAACTTTACAGGCTTTGGGCACACTTCAACTTTATCTTATAGTTGTGCAAAACTTGATCATGGAAGTTGATGCAAGATATATACAGTGACTCACAAAACTGAGTCAATGTTTTGCACTTTTTAATTTATTGTTGAATAACTTCCCATAAACAACAAAACCAAACAAGGTATTGGTGTACTGAATAACATACGTGATCAGGGCTACCAAACAAACAAAGAATTATGTAATTTTAATCATCCCTCATGGAGATATGATCATTTTAATTCAGGGACTCATTGACTCAGTTTTGTGAGGTGGTATCAATATTATGATAAATTGTAATTCTAGTAATTTGTATGACCTCCCTTGGCCTTAATAACTGCTCCCAACCTTCTAGGCATGCTTTCAATCAAATTCTGACACACCTCTGATGGAATATTATTCTACTCTTCCACTACTCTTTCCCATAACTCCCAAATTCCTTTTGATGCTGTTGGATACTTGTCTAACTGGTTCTTGAGGTGAACCCATTGATGTTCAATAGGGCTGAGGTCTGGAGATTGGGCAGGCCAATCCAGAAGAGTAATATTGTTGTTCTCCATCCATTTCTTCGCCTTTTTTGAGGTATGCTTGGGGTCATTGTCTTGTTGAAAAATCACCTCTTCTCCAGAAATTCCACTCTCCTCCAAGCTAAGCAGCATATGGTCCTTCAAAATGGACACATACTGGTCAGCATTCATTCTCCCCTCAACCTCTGCAAGATGCCCCACTCCATTCCATCCCATACACCCCCATACCATAATGTTTCTCCTCCAAATTTGACAGTTCCCTGCATCTCTCTCTCAATCAGCCCCTCTCCCTTCTGTTTCCAAACCCACTCTCTCCCATCTGACTCAAACCTGTTAATTTTAGTCTCATCTGACCAAATAACCCTTCTCCAGTCCTCCACAGTCCACTCTCTATACTTCTGAGCAAAAGCCAATCTTGCTTTCCTATGCCTTATACTAAGCAAAGGCTTTTTCTTCTTCACCACAGCCTTGAATGAGTTTTTTCTGAGAACTCTTCTGACTGTTTCTGAGGAGACTGGAGTGGGGATGATGCTGTTGATGTAATGGGTGGCCTGAACAGCATTTGCAGCCTTGCCAGTGGTGATTTGGGTAAGGATGGCTCTCTGAGAGGTAGATGAGAGCTTAGAAGGACGACCACCAGAGGGGGAATCCAGGTTTGGATGGAGAGCCCTGAGTGTTCTGGATACACTAGACTGGCTGAGGTTGAGTTTAGAGGCAATATTGTGGGTAGAATAATGATTGGAGGCCAGAGAAAAAATGTTTTCCTTCTGAGCAGAGGAGATGGGATACATTGGAGAATATTGAAGTATGAAGAATGCTAGTCCTAATTAAATACTATAATTTAAGGTCCCATCAAGGGTCACATCACCTTAGAAACCATCTGTCAAGTTTTTGACATTATACAGTTGGTGGAGCATCAGATTCTAATATTTCTGACTACCCCTCACAAAACTGAGTCAATGAGTCCCTGAATTAAAATAATCATATCTCCATGAGGGATGATTAAAATTACATAATTCTTTGTTTGTTTGGTAGCCCTGATCATGTATGTTATTTGGTACACCAATACCTTGTTTGGTTTTATTGTTTATGGGAAGCTATTCAACAACGAATCAAAAAGTCCAAAACATTGACTCAGTTTTGTGAGTCACTGTATATATCAAAGGCATGTTAGTAAACCCTGACATCGCACCAATTGCCAGCATAAACCACTAAATAGCTTCAATTCTTTCTTTTCACTTTACTTTAATTCATGTCACAAGAACTCACCATGGTCCAGATGAATTTTCACATTGTTCCCCACAACCCAAAGATAATTAGATCAACAATGAAGAAGAATTTGGTGGTTGGATAGACCAACTTCATGGCTTTGTATACCAAATCAATCCCATTACATCTCATCCCTCTTCCACCTCTCAAAATTGACATTTGCCCTCTCCTCAGATTTCAGTAAGGAGAAGGACCTCACCTATAATGATGTGCCACAAACTAACAATGCAAAATGAGACAACAAATGACTTCTTTGAGTTCAAAAATGGTTAAACAGTTTGGTGTGACCCTCTAATTTATCAGATTCTGAATATGCTACCTTTATTTGATATTGCACTGAACTCTTCTTAGACTTGGGCAAACTATGGCAAAATGATTCTCATGGATCTCACAAGATTGTTGTGATGCCTGAATGTTGACTTGAACTTATTCATGCAGCACACAATGATATTAGTCATGAGATGATCTTTGCCACAAAAGCTGCCCTGGCCCTTCGATTCTGGTGACCTAACATGAAAGCAGACATTGCCTGGTTTATTTGGACATGCCACATCTGCCAACTTCAACAAACCTGAAATCTCCCAATCCCACTAACAGTTGCAACACCAGCACCTTTTTTCAGCAATGTCTATATTAACATAATGCAAATGCCCCCATTGAACAGATTTAAATATATTGTGCAAGGTTGATGTTTATCAACAACCTATCTCAAATGGCAAAAACTTCAATGAGAAAATGCTACAACCCTTAGTGATTGGATCTTCAAAGATATTATTTGTTGATGGGGTCCCCTCTATGAAATTGTCACTGATAATGGTTCTGCTTTTATCTCTGTGATGGAGTATCTTATGAAATGCTATCACATTGACTATGTTTGAATTAGCAGCTACAATTCTCCTGCTAATGGACAAATCAAAAGAGCCCATTTCAATATTCAACAATTGCTATTCAATGCCATTGATGGAGAACAGACCAAATAGGCTGTTGGTGCACATTGAGTATTGTGGGCAGAACATGTTATGGTTCATAAACAAATGGGTTGTTCTCCTTACTTCGCAATTACAGGCTCTCATCCACTCCTCCCTCTCGACATCTCTGAAGCTACATATTTGCAGCCCCAACCTGATTTGATGTTATTGATGACTGATCTTATGACATGTTAAGCTATTGCCATACACCTCAAAAATCTTTATTTGAAAGTATATTCAGCATGACTAGAAGCTGAAAAACAATTCAAACAAGTCTACCAATGAACCATCAAAGATTATAACTTTGCCAGAGGGGATTTAGTCCTACTTCACAACTTGCAGATCAATAAGTCTTTAAACTGCAAGATGCATCCACAATACCTAGGTTCTCTTATCGCTGTCAATTAAAACTACAGAGGGGCCTACATCCTTTGCAAGCTCGATGGTTCAGTATTAAATTGACCTCTTGCAGCATTTTAGACTTCTTCTTTATTTGGTCCAAAAATTTATGCTACTTCCCCAAAAATTTCTCAATATCATGGCAGAACATTTTGAAGCACTTCAAAACACTTTGGACATTGACAAAGATATTTGCAGATACTTCTCAGACCTTGAAGATAAATAACCTTTTCTTTTCCTTTCTCCAAACCATTCCACTTACAACTTTGTTTATGTTTAGCATACATTACAAGTTGCAATACTGCCATATAGCAAGGTTGTGCAAACTCCAAAAAGGGTTTTTCAGCCATGATGATCTACTGAGCTTTTCCCTTATTTTCATATTTTTTATTTGCTTTTCTTACTATTTTATTGCAACATTCACAAACTTTTATTCTTAAAAAAACAAGTTACACAAAATTAAAAACCTCTACTCTTCCAACATGTCCTCTACTACTTCTATTTGCCTACACAAGACCTCTAATTCCACCTTCATCTTGGCCAATTCTGCAGTGAGGAGTCAATGATGTGTCACTTAGGCCTCATTGACCTCCTTGCCTTCCTCAACCTCATGACCCTCCTTTGCCTTTGCCTTCTCTTTTGAATAAGGTTTCTTGTCTTTCAAGGTCCCCTTTGCAGTCTTTGAAGGCCTTGCAACTGGCTCATCATCATCAACAGGGCCTATAATGCAAATTCAAGGTACTACAATATCCCAAAAATAATTTAGAATGCATTATGAAAAGCATTCAAAGGATTTTTATATCTGGTTTTGGGTGCATGGCCCATTTCAAACCCCCACTCTTGGAAGGATGCATGAGCATCCAACACTCAGGGAAAGACAAGACTAAAGTGGAACAAGTTATATTGTTTTAGAGACAGAGCGAGAAAATACAGTACAAGTCTCTGGTCTCGGTATATAAACTATAGGTCAGGTGATTGCATGTGACTAAGTGTTAGGTAAGAGTGATCGTACTCTTACACTCTCCCAAGGTCAAAAAAATTCTCTCACTCGTGGTTCTTCATCCATTCCGCGTAAGCATCTGTATCCACAAGTTCACGACGTGTCAGCCAGAGGTCCGCATCAGGCCCATACCCCAGCCACCTCACCAGGAACTGTTTCCCTCGGCCTCGAGTCCGTTGATCGATGATCTTGTCAATGTAATATTCTGTTTCGCCATCTTCAGTTATGATAGGTCCAGGTCGCTCGAGTGTTCGCGATGGGAATAGGATGTCGTCATTCTCTACATGCGATCGAAGCAGGGATGAATGGAATGTTCGATGCAGTTTCCCGGAGTCAGGCAGGCGAAGGGTGTAAGTTGAGCTCTCTGGGTATGCATCGGTGATCTCGAAGGGTCCGTCGAATCGTGGCATGAATTTGGCCACACGTCCATCCCTTTTCTGCATGTACTCTCGTCTCCTGTGTGCCGTTGCCAGCATCACGCGCTCTCCAATTTTGAAGGCAGCGTCTGGCGAGCGCTCCTTGTTCGCGTGGTGTGCCTGGCTTATCTTCGCCACTGTGAGTGAGTCTTTCGCCTCCAGAATGTCATTCGTGAGCTGCGTTATCATTGTGTGCGCAGCTTCCTCTCCATCTGATGTTGGCGGTGTTGTCCCGTTAGCAATGGTCGCAGCTGAGTGTCTTTCTTCATTCCACGCCTTCTTGGCTTCTTCCGTTCCTTCTAGGGCATCTATGAGGGGGGGAATCAGGCGCGGTGAGTGACCAGACTTCAGTGTGAAAGGCGCGAATCCTGTCGATGCGTTAACAGTATTCATAATATCAAATCGAACTTTTGGCAATGCTTTCACCCATCCCGTCTGATTTCGTTCTACATGATATCTGAGCGCCTGCACCACTGTTTTATTGGTGCGCTCCGAGGCCCCGTCCGTTTGAGGGTGGTACGCAGTCGACATTTTATGTTTGATTCCAGACAGCTTCATCAGTGCCGTCCAAAACCGTGACACGAACAGCTTATCGCGGTCTGTGATCAGCTCAAGTGGACACCCATTTTCGCAAAACCACTTATCAAAAAAGATTGTTGCGAATTCTTCTGCAGTCATGTTGGTGTTACATGCTGCCAGTTGGATATCTGCACCCAGTCTATCAGTCATGGTCACAATGCAGTCAAAATTATCGTCTTTAGGTAGCGGTCCCACAAAATCAATTGTGACTGATTCAAAACGTTTGTCAGGTACTTTCAGTGGGTGCAGTGGACCCCTTGGTTTCGATGTATTGCTCTTGTTCCGTTGACATTCTGTGCATGCCGGTACGTATGCGTTCACCAGATCACGCCGCATATTCGGCCAGTAAAAGTCGTTTCGTAGCGCGTTGTAAGATTTGTCATTACCAAAATGTCCCAGGTTGTCGTCAGCCAGGTGGAACAGGTTCTCTCGCACTCTTTTGTGTTTGGGGATGATTAGCCGGGAACCGATGAAAATCAGTCCATTGTGAGAATTGATGTCCAGTTTGCTGTCGACCATGCCTCTTGCAAGATCAGTTGCAAGAGCCTTACACCATGGGTCAGTGCGGTACCCTTCTTTGATGTCCTCCACGAATGCAGGATCAGATCTTATTTCAAACACACCTGCGACGATATCTCGCGTACCGTTACAGTCAACGGTGTCAGGTAGTCTTGACAACGCGTCTGCCACGCAATTGTCCTCCCCATCAATGTAGTGGATCGTGCAGTCGTACTGAGACATGTACTCCATCCATCTGGCCTGGCGTTTCGACAATTCTTTTTGGCCGTCAAAGTTCCGCAGTGTCTGGTGATCGGTGTAGATGGTAACGTGAGATCCGAGGAGGTCGCTCCGCCATTTCTTCAGGGCGCGGATGACCGCCAGCATTTCCTGCTCATGTACAGGGTAATTCAGTTCAGCGCCATGCAGTTGTCGGCTTTCAAAGGCTACCGGTCTCGCTGACTCCCAGGTCGGTCCGAAAGACAACACGGCGCCTGTGCGTCTTTGACTGGCATCACATGTTACGTAGATCTGGTTGTTACCAGGGTTATGGTGGTCTATTGTTGTTAAACAGTCACGCGAGACCACCAGGGCTTTGATAGCCTGGAACGCCTCATGGTGTTCAGCTGTCCAGGTCGGGAACACGGTGTTGCATTCTTTCCGTGTCAGTGGTGTCAATACCGAGGTGTGTTCCGCAAGTGCCGGGAGGAACGCCGATATATACCGCACCAGACCCAGGAAGCAACGGACCTCTTTTGCACAGGTTGGTGTTGGCCAGTTTAGAATGCGCTCTATTTTGGATCCATCTGCTTCAATTCCACGTTGAGAGATCAAGTGCCCGAGGAAATTGATCTCCGTGTTGAACAGGCTTGATTTCTTTGGTGAGCAGTACAGTTGTGCGGCTCTTAATGCCTCGAGGACAAGCGTGACATTCTGTTCGTGTTCCGCCAGTGACTGAGACCAGATTATGATGTCGTCTAGATACACATGGCAGATCCGGCCAATCAGGTCTTTCAACGCCATCGTCACCCGACGTTGGTGAGTTGCAGGAGAATTTCGGAGACCCATCGGCATCACGACCCACTCCCATAGTCCAAAAGGTGTCAGAGTGGCAGTATATTTGATGTGATCGGGGTGTACCAGTGTTTGAAAGAAGGAATTGGTCATATCAATCTTTCCCCATACCTTGCCTTTCGCACAATCTGCAAGGATGTCATCTATTCGGGGTAATGGATAGTTATCGGGCACTGTCGCGCGATTCAGGATTCTGTAGTCATTTACCCATCTTGGCAGAACTGTTATGTCTGCCTTTGGGATAATGAATGAGGGTGAGGTATATTGGGATGAAGAAGGTCTAATCCGGCCTGCCGCATAATGCTGATCTATCAACGTCTTCCATCCCTCACGATACTTTCGTGGGCACGAATATGCTCGTGCAGTGGAGATTGTTGCCCCAGGTCTTACTTCGATATGGTGATAAACATCGTGAGGTAGTTCGGTGGCATGAGGAATGTCTGACGGAAAACGGTCTGCATATTTACTTTTGAATTTCTGATCTAGCTTGGCCAGTCGCGATTCAGCAGCCAATTGATCGATGCGTGTTTTGATCAAACCAATGATGTTAGGGTTTCCTGTAGTGTGAGCGTCCATGTTGAACTTAGTGCGGTGTATCTCGAAATGGAGCAGCAGGTCGCAGTGTACTGTTTTTCGTAGGTTCCGAATCTCAGCATGACTTTCTTTTAGCAGCCTTCTCTCGCGCCGGCGTCGTACTGCAGGTGAGATTGGAATGTTCTTACGTGCTCTCACGGCGTCAGGTGGGTTTAGAAGATCGAAACCGGTTTCTTTTGCAATGACAGTGCGTAGTTCCGCATCCACCACGATTTTGTTCCTTACAAGGAAGTCGAGACCCAAGATGAGGTCCGTCTGCAGATTTGGGCAAATGATTGCATTCAGCGTTCATGATTTCCATTGGGCGTCGGGTGATAATACATTCAATCTACAATACTCGGTTAACAGAACAGGCTGCAGTTTCGATTGGCCAGAGACAAAGGCGGCAGAGACGGTGATCGGTTTGAAAAGTTTGCGTGGCACCAGGCCATAGAGTTCGGCGATGTCTTTAGATATCAGTACTGGTGAAGCACCATGATCGATCAGTGCTCTGATCGGAGAAGGTGCACAAGTCAAGGGAGCATCGATGCAGCAATTCCACCACAGATGCTCAGGGAGTGGGGGTAAGGGAGAAGGTGTCACGTACTCATTGAATTCATCTGAGTCGACGAAGTCTTCATCAACAAAGTCTTCATCCAGGCCCGCCCCGAAGACAGCACCCACCACCGGCGCATTACGGGCCTCGAATGCAGTCTTCGCACGCAGAGCATTGGCAGCGGTGACCTTTTTGCAAGTTTCCAAAGAAGGTCGTTCATTATTGCAACTGCGGGAGAAGTGTCCAGCATAGAAAGTTCGGCATTTGTAGCAGCCTTGGTGTTGATCGAGGAGGTCCCTCTCTGTCTGTGTCAGTTTGGGCAGAGCGATGAAACCAACGATAGGCTCGCTGCTGTTCGACGAAGCAGAGCTAGCGGTCTTGGTCATAGAAGAAGTCGTTGTAAGCGTCTGAGCAGCACGGTTCGAAGAGTTGGCGCTCTTGACAGCGTTCTTGGCTGCGTTTGCCATGCTCGTGCTGATTTGCTTCTGGTGAGTCGCGAGTTGGACATCAAGGATGATGATTCGGTGAATCCAGGACTCCATGTCCTCGATGGCGTCCAGTTCCTTCTTGGCCGCACGGTAGGCAAGGCGGAGTGCAGGGTTGAGGTGTGCAACAAGGTGCGCGCGGAAACGTTCGGCTGGAATGTGTTGCAGGGAACCAGCCGCTTCAAGCTCATTATTAGCTTTACGGATGGAGATTGACCACTCATAAAATTCGCGCTCGCCCTGGGGCGCAATCAGCTCTTGAATCAGTTCGTCCTCCCAGTCTGAAGGTAGCCACTTGCGCTTGACCTCCAACATGAACTCAGCGAATGTAAGCGTGATGAGACGGTCGCTATCAGATTCGATCCAAGACTGCATGAATTCTGATTCAAAGGAGTAGATGATTCGGCCAACTTGGTCTTCGGGTGGAATCTCCTTGTATGCGAAAAAGTGTTTGCAAGCGTAGTCAAATTTGCGCAGGTTTGCAACAGTAATGGAACCAGCCGACAAGAGGGGAGGTTGGCTAGTCGACGTTTGTAGGACAGATGCAGGGGCATAGGGCATATTGGCGATTACAGGGTCTACAGGAGCCATGGTCGACAGGGTAAAGCAGGGAGCCGACTCTGAGTCAGATGAGTATGTGCGAGGTCGGCGTGCCGGCAGTGGGTGGTGGCTAGATGCTGGTGAGGGTGTTAGAGAAGGTAGCGGTGATGACGGTGGTGTGATTCCCGAGTCCTCCAGTGTTCCGAGAGGGTATATGCGTTGTACTGTGAAGGCAGGGGGGGTCACAGATTTATGGTACGTTGGGTGTCCTCTGCTTTTATTCAAGCGCGTATTTGTGTCTGTGTATGCGAGAAGCACGGTGGTTCTTTTTAATTAACGCTCAGTAGGACAGGTAGACGTCTGGCAGTTGAAGGTTTGGTAAGTGGCTTTTCAGTTTCGCTTGTACACGCCGCGTGGGCGGTTATAGTGCGCTAAGCGGGGTTTGGGTGCGATAAGGTACAATAACGATGTCGGAGATAACGCGGGGAGGTGATTGGGTCGTTGAGGGTGGCTCGTTCGACTTTAAAAAAAAGTGGAAGGATGCATGAGCATCCAACACTCAGGGAAAGACAAGACTAAAGTGGAACAAGTTATATTGTTTTAGAGACAGAGCGAGAAAATACAGTACAAGTCTCTGGTCTCGGTATATAAACTATAGGTCAGGTGATTGCATGTGACTAAGTGTTAGGTAAGAGTGATCGTACTCTTACAACTCTTTGCTCCACCAACCTTTTATGCCTCACCCTTTCAAATTCCCTTTCACAAAACCCTCTTCCAGTAGCACCCTTGCACTTCATTTTGGGGCCCCCTCTTTAATGATGCAGCATGGCTGGGACTTGAATCCAGCACAATAATCGCACTATAAAAAAGTTCCTCAGTAAATTTCACATTCAACACTAAATTCAAAATCTTACTGGCCCTTCAAAATTAAGCAGTCCACTGCTTGTGAACCTGGCTTGTTTTTTGCCTACCCCATCCCTGTCCTGCTCAACTTCCTAATCCTCATCATTCCTCCTTTCCACTGCCTTTCATTTCTCCAGCACCACTGTAGGGAGTAGCCTTTCTACTTTGTCCTCTTCCTGGCCTCAGCCCTCTTGATAGCCTTTGCCTCAGCTGTGAGCTCCACATTCCACTGCTGCAGCTCCTCTCTTGGAATCATCTTTGCATAAAATTCAGTAAGGGCTGCATTTTGGGCTTCCCCTAGGGTGGCTTTTTGAGCCTCAAGCTTTGCCTTTCTCACAGCCTCTGCTGCCTCTCATGCTGCCTCCTCCTCCACCTGAACTCATCTCATGTCCTCCTCCTCCTTTCATTCCTACTCTACTTCTTTGGCTAAATCCTTGAATAACTCCCTACACAACAAAAGCCATTTTTGATGAGCCATCAGTTTGAACAGCTCAAAAACTTTGTCAATGACCTTTTGCATAGCTGAGCCCTGCTCCTCCTCCAAATTGTTGGTCAGTTCATCATATTCTGCCTAGGAAATGCCCTTTTAACACTTCAAAACAAAGTATGAACCACAGAACTCACTCTTTGTTCACAAAATCCTTTCTTCCAAGCCTCCAAATTGATTTTCTCTGTGATATGAAGCTCAGGCAGGGATTTTGCATAATTGAGGAATCCATCTTGGAGTTAAAGAAGGAGAGACATGATGAAGGAGGAATGAAAGTTGAAGAATGACCAGTGAAGTAATTTTCAACATTATTTATAATTTCAACATGGTCTCATGATCATCATGTGATGTTGATTGGCTGACTGGGACAGTCAGGATTTCAGTAAGGGGGAGGTTGATAGGTCCACTTCATGCTTCAAGCTCTGGGATCATGTACACTTTTCCCCCTATCCTCCCATTTGGTTTCTACTACTCTATGAACCTCTTATTAACATCAATGAATCTCAAGAACCCACCTCAAAACTATTTCACAATACTTCAAACAATTTTGTACAATTTTGCACTACTTCAGATCCATGTGGCCATTTTAGGAGTATCATTTGTCACTTATCTGCACTTCCTGAGGCTCTGGTTCTGTATTATAAGCATACAAGAGAAATCTTGACATAGCAAGACACAATTTTGGATGCAACAAGGTATTTTCAACATTTCCATGATTTATTAGAACAATAGAACAGGTACCTTTTGATATATTATGGCTTCCCCCCTCTTGTTTTGTTATCATTTCTCATTTACTCGATGATATAGGACTTTTACTTTACCCTTTATCTCTGCCTCATGTATGCCTCATGCTTTATTTCCTTTTTAGTACTACCTTTTTAATAATTATTTAAACTTGTACTACTTACATACTTGCTTCAAAAACAGGAAAAAGATCACTTCTACTTCCCCATTGTCTGATTTACAGTAAGAGCTCTCCTCTTAAGTCCAAGTCTTTCATCTTAGCCCAAAGTTCTACAAAATCATTGTGAACTTATTCAAAACTTCATCTTCCCATTTAATATCACCTCACATTTCTCACCAACTATTGCACATCATTATCATTATTGATCATACCCACTATTGTCCCTACCCATCAAAAGTACTTCATGATATCTTGAAACTTCTTCTTTGAACTTTTTTGTACCTCTTTGGAGATCTTTGAAACCCTCCAAACTTCTTCACACTTTGCCAATGTATGTATCTTTGGTTAACTGCAGTGATATTTAGTACCACCTTCCCCTAGATCATGCTATACCATCCAAGCTATTTTGTAGGTTTTGTTTGAGTTTCTGGGTTGAGCATTATCACTAGTTTATTTATTAATCATGCATTGGTTCAAAAGAATGAGATTCTTATGCAAAAACTGGAGCACTCAATCACAGCATATAATAAGTTGTGTAGCACATCCTGGGAATAGATCCATGGGAGCTGGTAGAAGTTTGATGACATGGAAGATGGGATGCAGTCTGGACAATGACTGTGATAGCCATAGGCAATAGGCATGTGACCTGATGCACTTGGTGAGGAGGAAGGGTCTAACAAAGTGGTGGGTGAGTTTCTTGGATGGTCACATGGTGGAAATGTTACTAGAGTCGAGGTAGACACAATTACTAACCTTATATGTGAGTGTGGGTGAATCAACAATCTGTCTGGCAGTGCCAGCAGCATCAACACTGACAACATTTCCAATGATCATGGTCATTCTGCTCATGGACATTGGGATGACTTGGATGCTGTCATGGATTCCCCCATCTTTGTTCACAGACACTCCAGTGCATCAACTCCTTCTTTCCCCACCTGCCTCACAGCAAAAAATCCTACCTCCCTTCTTGAAACTGGTTCATCCTCCAGTCCCCCTAAATCCACATGGGATTCAGTGAGTCTCGTTTCCTCTTCTCTATCTATCAAACCTATTCTCATCCCCTCTTCTCCTTCCACCCTCTTATTACCAACAGCACCACCTCCCATCTCCCCACTCCTACATTACCCTTCCACTGGCACAGCAGCTACTGCATGGCCAAGCTCATGCAACTGCTAGAGCCATGTCTAGCACCCAGGAGATTGTAAGGGCAACCTCAAGCCTCACTTAATAATAAGCTAACAGAGGGAAATCCAAAGTTAACATTACACTACACAATACAAACACTTCAGGTGCACCTAACAGAGGGGAATCCAAAGAGAAAACTCTAATGACCCATCTGTTGATGCCTAGTATATGTGATAGAGCCGAAAAATAAATAGTAAGCTAAAAATAGCAAAAAGGCAGAAATAGGCAGATCAAGCTGTGGGATGACATCACTCTGATGGGTAAACATCCAGAAGGGGTCCCACTTCTAAGAATAGAACTGTCGACATGTACCAACAGAAAAAAAACCAAAATATAATAATAATATGGGAATAAAATTATAGAAAATCATAGAAAAGGCAGAATAGGGTGAAATAAAATATGAAAAAATATGGGACGAATGCAGAAAATTGCCAAGATGCCTGGGGCACCTCCCTTTCCCCTTACAGAGATGCCCCATGTACAGGAGACTCGCCACCATGCCATAAATGACCTGCAGAGATAGTCTAGAGCAGATGAAGGACACCTTGGAGGAGGCAAAGTCCACTCTAGCTAAGGAAGAATGACATGGCATGCTTCTACATCCAACATCAAAAAAAAGTGAAAGGAAGCCATAGCTTCCTACACTCAAGACTCAGAGGGACTAGGACATGTTAAGCCCTTAGTATATTTTGAGGAAGAAAACTAAGATACAGTGCAAGTACTCAAAGTGTAGACTATATACCAACAAAGATTTGACAGAGGGAGGAGGGGTGAAGGGTAGTAACAGGTGGAAGATTCACAAGGCATGGATGTGGACAGGGATGGTGGGGGAATGGGATGAGAGATGGGGGGCATAAAATTGTGGTACGAGGGGAATGGGGGGCATTCACAGCTGCAGATGGAGTTTTTGATGAGTGGGCAGGGTGTACCACATGAGCAGTGGCAAAACAGCATGTTTTTGGGTGTGTTTGGGGTAAGCTGGGTGTCTGGGACAAGCCTGACCAATTTTACATCTACTACATATGTTACGACCGTTTTGTGGGAGTGATGGCAAGCTAAATGGGGGAGTTTTTCGGCTGAGATCGGTGATGATTGATGGGACGACGCGCACAACATATGGGATGACCGTTTTGTGGGAACAAAATGATGGGATTATCTAAGTTTTGTCAGAGCTGTGCAAAATTGGTCAGCGCTGTGCAAAATTTGTCAGAAATGATGGCATTAGTCAGAGCTGACTAAAACTTAGTCATATAACTGGGTTTCAAAATGTGGTCGTAGCATATGTAGAGGTGAGCTGCGTTGAGCATGGCTGAGTTTGAAGTGGAGTTTGAAACTTCGCAAGTGAGCTGAGTGTGGAGAGGAGTGTGAGGGGAGTGTGAGGGGTGGGGTGGGGTGTGAGGGGGTGTGAGGGGGTGGGCAAGAGGGGGATGGAGGAGAGGTATGAGGGGTGGGGAGGGGGTATGAGAGGGTGTAGAGGGGGGAGGGGGACATGGGAAAGTGAGAGGGGGATGGGGAGGGGGAAGGGGGAGGTGGAGATGGAGGAGATGGAGATGGGTAAGGGGGAGATGGAGATGGGGGAGATGGGGATAGAGATGGGGGAGATGGGGGAGATGAGGAAGGGGGAGGGGGAGATAAGGAAGGGGGAGGGGGAGATGAGGAAGAGAGAGGTGGGGATGAGGGTGGGGATGGGTATGGGTATGGGGATGGGAAAGAGAAAGGGAAAGGGAGAGATGGAGATGGAGAGAGAGATAGAGATTGGAATGGGGATAAACACCACAACCCCCCCACGTTGACTTGGGGCCAAGGGTCCCAAGTCGACTGAAGAGTTGTGTACTACTGTATCTAAAAGTCAAATAAAGAGTTGTGTGACCACAAACCCCCAAACGTTGACTTTGGGCTGAAGGTCCAAAGGCAACTGAAGAGTTGAGTAACTGTAGTGGGATTAAGCATTGTGCTACATATACGTGAGCTGGCCCATGCCGGTGTCAGGCTGAGCGAGCAAAGTGAGCGAATGCCATGACAAAGGCATGGGTCATAAGCTCATCATCCTATCATTTCAGCTCCCATCATTCCCACAAAATAATCATCCCATATGATAGACATCAAAAATGACTATTCTTACATAGCTCCAAAATTGCTGATTCTATCATGCCATCACTCCCACAAAACAGTCATCCACCATATATAATAGACTTATGACCCATGCCTTGCTCAGCCTGACTCCAGCATGGGCCAGCTTGCATATACAGTACACAATGCTTAACCCAACTACAGTTACCCAACTCCAGGGTAAAGTTGAGCACGATAACTTTATCATTGAGGATGGTATTAAGAAAGTAATTTCATTACCGGTGAGGAGGAAGATAGCACTTGCTGACCACTTGAATCTGAAAAAAAGCAAAAAGGATGTGAACTTCACACCTATAAAAGAGTGCTGCCAGTAGATCACAACACATCTACCAACCAAGAACGGGTAAATGACTGCAATTTCGGTTTTAGACAAATACGCGAGATACTGCAGAACAGAACCTAGAAACACGCAATAGAGAACGCTGGCGAAACACGCTCACGATGAAGTTACTCCTGCTTATCGTCTCCTCCTCGGCGGAGTCCTTGAAGGAGAGCGCGACCGTGAGCGGGAAAGCCTATCCCTTCCACCGCGTCGGTCACCCCAGCCTCCTCTACTCCTCACAGGTGGTGATTCGCGTCGAGGGGGCGGAACACGCCTGTCCACTCTGTCACCATCTCTATCTCTATCTCTATCTCTATCCCTGCCGCCCTCCCTGAAGCCGAGGTCTGCTCCCGGTCGTCCCCCTCTACCTCGATGACCAGACGCTGGGTTCGAATCGCCTCGCCAATGCCCACCACCTCGCCCAGCTCCCGGACCGGACCCAGGAGCAAGAGAACCACCCCAGCCACCATCCCCTCTGCCGGAGGTACCCCCTGTACCTCTCCATCCATTAGAAATGGTCGTACCAGGGCCCGCAGATCCTTTGATTGAAATCTCAGTAGGTACTGTAACATTCTTGGGCAGCAAGACGGCGATGAGAAGGTAGTCTCCTGGTACAAATCGCAGTTCTTCAAGCGTGCGTTCTTCTTTTTCGCGTTCGCTGGGCTCACGACTCTCGCCGTCTATGTCTTCACGTAGACGAGGAGCAGTGACGTTCAATGAACCAGGCTCCCCAAGGATATCGCGGGAGTAGACCATTCCAAGGTCTTTTTGAGAGAAACGACCTTTGTTACCAGGGTCAGCGTAGACAGTTCGGAAGGAGAAACGGGCGAGTGGGTGGCGGTATTCTGGAATAGCAGGGGCTGTGTTACGAAGAGCCGTCAGGACCTCCCGAAGAGTTGCATCTTTCCTGTAAATAATAACGAGTGAAGTGAGAATGCTTGATTGGAAATAGTCAACTGTACCAAGTAAAAAGTTGCTGTTCATCAGTAGTTGGCAGTGTCCCGTCCTCGAAAAGAGAGAGTCGATGAAAGCTTCCTATCTTCACGAAAGTGCGAATAAGAAATGGCGCGGTCTAGAAAAACTCCGTGTAAATGTTACTCGTACAATTCATCCACCAAAACTTACCTTCTCTCGGGAAACTATAGGTTGTCCTGCTGGAGTTGTGGAGTCGAGATCCATGAGAAGTCTGAAGCAGTAAGAACTTGAGAAAATTGAAACTGTGAGGCTTGATCGACTTGAATCGGCGCTTTACGGACTTCAAAATATCCCATACTCCGCGCGTTTTGAACTCTTGAGGCAGCCCAGCAATAGGATTGGTGGTTTAAAGTATGGGAGCCTGAACACCAACCAGGGGAAGCTGTTGTGTGAGCCTTGATTGCTGTGATCGGTTTCGAAGTCGGGCTCATGCAAGGCTGATCTCGGTTGCAGTGCTGTAAGTATCAGGCGTTCACAGTTCACTCTCATACATTTATCTTGTTCAAGGTCCTAACCTCTCATGAATGTAACATTGACAGAAGATGAAGAGAAATCCCAAGCGCATTGAGTCCGAGACCCCTGCGTATGCTGTCTGTGGAATAATGGGATACTCACATACACACGATTCCACGAAATGGCAGTCATGATGTCCCATTGTAATTGTTCAGCATATCTAATCACAAAGGTAGCGACGAATTCCCTGACTTCCTGCCCAGTTTGGTGACCTCGTTCTTAGCCCGACCTTGTCCATAACTTGCATCAGGTTTGATGTACTCGGACGAGAGTGTATGTCCATGGGCACTAAAGCCAACGCGATGATGGAAAGATGTCGCATCTACGATAATCGCGTATGAGTGAGAAAGTGGTCAATCCGAAGTTAACGACGTTTGACCTCGTAGTCCTAGTCGATGAATTGGATTTGCACATCTTTATGATAACTATTTGCTGAGGTAGATGCTTTGTCCATATCGGATCAGTGCTGAAAGACGATATGTTGTACAAACCCGTTCACAAAGTCTTATCAGCACTGAGTCGTCGCCGAAGCCGAAGTCACGATGATTGTCACAGGACACTTACCTCCTCTCGAATCCGCTTTTCACCGTCGTCCGACTTAGCTCTCTTGCCTCTGACCCACGCGTCTCTCTCTCAGTTTGGATCTGAGTTTGTTGTAAATCAATCATGTTGATTAAAGTCAAGGCGATTACAATCTCATCGATGAAAGTCTTGAACGCGTTTCACTCATCTAATTGCCCATCAGACACTTACAGGCAAAGAGGTGTACCTCTTGGTTCAATGCAAGTAATCCAGGATGGATCACTAATCGCAGTTCTTTCAATTCAGATAGAGCTCGACATTGACGCTGATGATAAGGTACGACCCACGATTTCTCATATGATCAGGCTCCGACTGGCGGGCGTTGATTCAGATTACACGGATCAAAGAGAAAGTAGAGGAGCAGTCGGGTGTCCCCCCCCCGCAGCAACGACTCATTTTTGGAGGACGGCAGCTGTAAGTCTCTATCCCCTCCTCTTTGTACTTCACAAGAACTAGGTTGATTCGTCATCTAGACCAGACGACAAGACTGCGAGGGATTTTAACATTGTTGCGGGCTCTGTACTACATCTAGTGCTCGCGCTGCGTGGTGGACTATGAGTGATCCATGGATTGGGCACCAAGGATAGGGGGAAGAATCAACGTTAATCACACGGAGAAGCTATCGTCAGTATACTTGTTAGATATGTAATGTTCAGTTGATGTTCTGGATAAACCCAGCTGGGCTACCGATGTCTGAGACTTTGCACGATTGTCCTTCGCACTACACACACTTATGGAAAGCAAGACTGGCCTGCTCACTGATTGCTAAGCTGGCCATGATCACCCCTTCGAACATATTTCTCGTGTTTGATGACCTTGTCCTTCAATATAATGACCATACATAGTTATTGTTGGCGACTTCAAGGTAAAATCCATGAGTACCGACATTTCCCGACAACGGAGAGTACTTACATACTGACATGCAAAAGCTAGCACTTTAATCACGCCAAGCAGACACTTACTTGAACCGTCAAGTCCACCGTTGTTAGCTTGCCATCCTCGTTCAAAAAAAAGCGTTATGACTGCGACTGCATAGTGGGCTTTAACACTGGGCCTGTGATCATCTACTAGTCAAGCGATCGACATCACTTGAAACCTCCTACATATACGATCCATCGATTATAAGACTGAAAACCTCGAACCATCCCGCGTCTCTGATGCGTGAGCATACTTCCCCATGGATTGCGGATGCTCAAGGCCAGGAACGAACTTGGCCCCAGCAGCGATGAGCCTCTGTTCGTCTGTTAGAGCATCATCGGGATTATTGGCCTAGTAGAGGAGAAATTCAGGCAATCTACTGATAACACATTGGCAAGAAAAAATGAAATTGCCGTAAACAACGTCGGAATTCCTTTCTGCCCATGGGTTTCACGCCGAGAACTTGAATTATCGTTTGTTATATCGAGCAAGCGGTATGGGGCAGAATGGGTTCCAAGGCCGGCACCACAGCCAGAATTGAATGTAACGGCCAAGTCTGGGGCGGTATAGGCTGCACCCTGTTTACGGACATAGCCGTGCTAAGTGCTGCGTCAGAGATCTGTGTCGAATACTGAGATTTGAACATACGCCCGGACAATTGTACGCACAAGCTTGTGAGAATAGCAGGATCTGCACAGAACACTCTTCTTGGTCCAAGAGTCATCTCCTTCATTCAAAATTTCGAGCGTATACAGGACAGTCATTAAAACAGTAAGCATGTCTGTGGTTCCTGAAAAGTCTGTGTATCTTTAGACAAATGGCTCATATCGCTCAACATGGCTTGGAAGAACTCAGCGTCCCACGTTAAGCCTTCAAGCGACAGCCAAGTGTTTTTGAGAGGTCCATGATAGTATGCCAAACCCATGGCCAGATTGTCTCGTGCAGAGTCGTGCTCTATTGTAGAATTCCAGCCAGCCTCAATGTTCATCTCACACTGAGATCGATTGTCATAACCGTCCTCGTACGGGATCTGGCTATGGACGGGATGGGCAGATTTGAGATTAGTGATGTGCAGGGCCCGGCTCGGTCACAGGCCCGTCACAAGCCCTGGAAAGCCCAAACGCTCTGGCGGCAGCAACTCCTGCTCGACCCGAAAAAGTAAACCCATATTTGGGCTTGTTTGTTGATGCTAATGACGAATTTGGAAGAAAATCTTAAAAATACCAAACATAAAAATTTGATATCAGTATTTTTTAATATTTGGTTTGAGATTCGGCTTCAGCCAATCAGCCGGATTTGGAATTTGTCACATTCTGGGCCAACGGATGACCATGGCATGCGTCACAGCAGTCGGGCTTTGCAGGCTTTGTCACGGGCTTTGTCACAGGCCGGGCTTGCACATCACTGCAGTAGAACGAGTGCTTGCAACGATCACAAGTTCGGATAGCACCGGGAGGTTGAGTTCCAGATTCTTCACTCCTGATATCTTGGGCGGTGCGCGCACTAATGAACCAAGTAATCAGCGCTCAGCCGTTGATTGAATCACAGCACAGTAGCTTACCAAGCAAGGCATCGTGGTTCATATTCTCCATGTGCCGCAGTGACATCCGAATCCTCATCGAGTTCATCCACCATCTATTTTTTCAGCGTACATTGTAATTGTGCATCGTTTCTCGATCTGGGTAGGAAAAAACTGTCTCTCGTTACTCAGTCCCATGGTAAGTGTACCAGCAGATGTAGGGTCCCTCTCCATCGCAACCAGGACCTTGCAGTTGGGCTTATGGTCTGCCCTGGCATTATGGAGCAGGAACAGTATCGCCTATCTGGGGAATTATTAGTGATCAATTACGCACGGGTACTGCAGTAGACGACACTGAGCAACGCTGCAAAATGACAGGTTTCCTATTAGTAGCAGTTGGGCTTGCATGGCACTTCCAACACCCAAGGAAAATATGAGTGTAGAGTGGTATTTGTTCATAACAGTTGATGGATAAGATTGCCCACTCTAATGCGTGAGTAGTCACACATGAGGTGGTGACCATACATATGGGCAATTCGTTTGCGTCACGGTTTGATATCCAGAAAGGCTTTCGAAACCTACACATAGTCGCTGCGAGCACAGTGGGTCGTTGACGTATATACGCGTTCAAAGTGCACTCTATGCAAATACGTTAGACTAGTCCTCTCCAACAATATCTGCACCAGGTAATAACCACCGAAAGGTGATGCTTAAACGTACATCTCGTTGAACCCACTGGCCGGTCGATCCTTCGAGGTCAGAACCGGCTACAGCCACGTAATCCTCTGTGCACTTGCCGATGCCATGTGTCCATCTGTATCGAGCATCCTCGGAAAGCACAACTATACTCCGTTCAGGGAGGTAGAGGTCCCATTGCTTCCTTTCCTCCACACGACTGGGGGGAGTCTGTTCATCACAACTGACACTCGCCTTAGCGAATTGCATGATGCATCCACTGCCAAGACTGACTCCCACGATGCCATCGCCGAACCTCCCAAGAAGATCTACATGGGGTGAAATTCCTTCCCCTGGATCGTATAGATTCAGGATAACCTGCCGCGCTTGTTTTTCTATACGCGGAAACAAGAGCTCGTGCGTCTGTGGCGGGAGAAAAGGAAATAGCATAGCATCTAGAGTAGAAAGCAGCTGCAGAAGGATGGTTGGTAAGCCAACCGCATGATTGGACGGGGTGCTTAAAGAAGACGATACATCCAGGCCATCCGTGACATTTGGATTGGAGTGCGTGGCATGAAAACGCCCAAAGAGCATAACTTGATTTATACCTGGCGCTTGAAAATAAGTATCCAGGCAAAAACGCATGACTGGATCTGCGACTTCTTCTGGAAGGCGCAATGCGGGTGTAAAATATAGACCCGGGATTGGGGGGGCAGTTCGAAGAGCTGGCGTAAGCTCTGAGCCACTAATTACAACTTCAAATAGCGAGTCTGGAAGAGATCTTTCTGAGGGCGAAGGAGAAGCCGAGTGACCATCCGGGGTCGTATCAATGAACTCGAGCGGTGGTACATCAATTCGAAGATGTTTTCGCTTACATGGACTGGCGAGTCCAAGTCCTGGGTTATCCGCCGACTCTCTCTTTCGCTTGGCTGGGAGGCATGATTGAGGCAAGGTGAAAGTCTGCAACATGCTAATCATATTTCGCATATCACTGAAGCTGCGGGATGACATCGATGATGGGGCATACTGTACCAATGCAATCAGTTTTGTGAAGGTGTCCAGCCTGACGAAAAGAGTAAATGATTTATGCGCCTGCCAAACTTTGTCCAGCTTATGTAACCATAATGTGGCACAGCTTCACACACAAAACCCGCAAACTAGTTTCGCAGGGGAAAGTTGTAGTACATTTTGAAGACATTCTCCAGAATACATTTCGTGTTTTCGCTTTTTACACAAGTTATCAAAATCTACAAACATGCGAAGAAACAAATTTCAAAAAAAAAATCAAAATCTTCTGATCACTTTAGCATCACTATTTGACACTATCAGAGGAGTGTGCCAACTGCTAGCGATGATACAAAATTGAGGTGATTTAGTGTCTTACGTAATTAACGCGTCGCGTCGCTAAGGCTCCAACTGTATTATCTATACAAGGTTTTTAAATGTGCCTTTGGCACACGTGGTTCACTGTGTTCATTAATTTTATCAACATCTCATTGCATTTTTTGACTCAGTCTGTGAATGTGTAAGTGGTGGTTCATTTTCTAATGAACACCTCACTGCATTTTATTTATGGATGCACAACTTTTTATTTCACTTTTAGATGGTACGCAACTCTTCAGTTGACTTGGGACCGTTGGCCCCAAGTCAACGTGGGGTGGTTGTGGTGTTTATCCCCTTCCCCATCCCCATCCCCAACATGCCCACCTACCCCATCCCCATCCCATGCCCACCTACCCCATCCCCATCCCATGCCCACCTACCCCATTCCCATCCTATGCCCACCTACCCCATCCCATCACATGTCCACCTACCCCATCCCCTCCCCCATCCCATGCCTACCTACCCCATCCCCTCCCCCATCTCCCCCATCCCTCCCCTATCTTCCCCATCCCCTCCCCCATCTCCCTCATCCCCCTCTCCCCCATCCCCTTCCTCTCCCCTCCTCTCCCCCCCTCTCTCCCCCTCCCCTCCCCCCTCCCCTCTCCCCTCACCCCCTTATGCATCCTCCCCCTTCACCCCCTTATGCACTCTCCCCCCTCACCCCCTTATGCACCCTCCATTCTCCCCCCCCTCCTCTCTCTCATCTCTCTCCCCCTTCTTCCTCACCCCCCCTCTCATCCCCCCCCCCCACCTTCTCCCACTCTCTTATCCTCACCCACTCTCTACTTTCCCTCTCATTTCCCATTTCCCCCTTCACTCACTCCCTCTCACTCCTGATCACCTCCCTCTCCTCTCTTTAAATTTTGTAAAAAATCTCCAACTTCACTTTGTCAGTATTAAAGTAATAATTATTGACTTTACATTATAACGAACTCAATTTATAACTTGTTAGTAAGTATGCATAATGATTTTGTATTGAACTAATTTTTATTGACTTGACTTCATAATGATAGCTGTAATTTTATTTTATTGATGCCTTAATTTCAAAGATCTATATATTTTACTGACCTATCTTTTACTGACTCATTTTCAAACTTGACTCATTTCTAGACTAATTTTCGTAGACTTTACTTCATAATCAACTCATTTGTAACTGTTATTTTACTGACTTTACTTTGTAACAAACTCAATTTTTAAACTTACTGTATTCAAGTAATTTTTATTTCCTTTACTTCATAATGAACTCAATTGTAACTCTTATATTTTACTGACCTGAACTCGATTTTCAATTCAAACTTATTTCAATACTGACCTGACTTTGTAATGACCTCATTTATAAATTGTAACCATATTTTATTGAGCCAACCAACTTGCTACTGACTAATACAGTGATGTGTCTAAATCATTTTATTTGGGTCATGTGCCGAGGTCATGATCAGGTTTTTGCATTTTGTTCAGCCCGCGAGGTTCGCTTAGTCAGCTTTCACAGCATAGTAAATGGAATGACGGTTGCTCCTCAGTCAAATTTTATTTAGCAAACACTGCAATATAGCTCCTTACATGCTATTCAGACATTATTGTACATAGAAAATGAGCCCAGACCCAGAAAAAAAAGTTCAAGGTGGCAAAAAATTAGCCAAGAAAAAAGTTCCCACCTTTAAGTTATATTTGTCATCATTTCTCACACCTCTCAATTTTTCCCAGCCCCTTCGGAGTTGGTCATCTTTCTCCCACCCCTTTGGAGTTTGTATCATTCCCACGCCACAGTCACGTGACCGATCTCGCTTTATTATGGACAAGGTTTTTAAATGTGCCTTCGGCACACGTGGTTCACTGTGTTCATTATGAACACCTCA
The DNA here is from genome assembly GCA_029959215.1 of Tricholoma bakamatsutake. NCBI lineage: Eukaryota > Fungi > Basidiomycota > Agaricomycetes > Agaricales > Tricholomataceae > Tricholoma > Tricholoma bakamatsutake. The sequence continues at coordinate 3,009,886 of CP114860.1, forward strand.
CTGCATTTTATTCATGGATGCACAGCTTTTTATTTGACTTTTAGATGGTACGCAACTCTTCAGTTGACTTGGGACCATTGGCCCCAAGTCAACGTGGGGGGGTTGTGGTGTTTATCCCCTTCCCCATCCCCATCCCCATCTCCACCTTCCCCATCTCCATCTCCATCTCCTTCCCCTTCCCCTTCCCCATGCCCATGCCCACCTACTCCATCCCCATCCCCATGCCCACCTACCCCATCCCCTCCCCCATCTCCCCCATCCCCCTCTCCCCCATCCCCTTCCTCTCCTCCCCTCTCCCCCCCTCCCCTACTCCCTCACCCCCTCAGTACTTCACCCCCTCACCCCCTCACTACTTCACCCCCTCATCCCTGCTCTCCTCCTTCTCCTCTCTTTAAATTTTGTAAAAAATCTCTAACTTCACTTTGTCTCCCTTCTCCCACTCTCTTATTCTCACCCACTCTCCACTTTTCCTCTCATTTCCCATTCCCCCCTTCACTCCCTCCCCTCCTCTCTCCCTCTCTCCCTCACCCCCTCACTCCCTCCCCCCCTCACTACTTCACCCCCTCCCCCCTCTCCATCCATCCTCCTCCTCCCCTCTCCCCCCTCCCCTACTCCCTCACCCCCTCATTACTTCACCCCCTCACCCTCTCACTACTTCACCCCCTCACCCCTGCTCTCCTCCCTCTCCTCTCTTTAAATCTTGTAAAAAATCTCCAACTTCACTTTGTCAGTATTAAAGTAATATTTATTGACTTTACATTATAACGAACTCAAATTATAACTTGTTAGTAAGTCTGCATAATGACTTTGTATTGAACTAATTTTTATTGAGTTGACTTCATAATGGTAACTGTAATTTTATTTTATATCAAATGCCTTATTTCGAAGATCATTTTACAGACTTGTTTTTTACTGACTCATTTTCAAACTTGACTTATTTCTAGACTAATTTTCGTAGACTTTACTTCATAATGAGCTCATTTGTAACTGTTATTTTGCTGACTTTACTTTGTAACGAACTCAATTTTTAAACATACTGTATTCAAGTAATTTTTATTTCCTTTACTTCATAATGAACTCAATTGTAACTCTTATATTTTACTGATTTAACTTTGTCCTGAACTCAATTTTCAATTCAAACTTATTTCAATACTGACCTGACTTTGTAATGACCTCACTTATAGAATTGCAAATAACCTTTTATTGATCCACTTGTTACTGACTAATACAGAGATGTGTCTAAATCACTTTATTTGGGTCATGTGCCGAGGTCATGATCAGGTTTTTGCATTTTGTTCAGCCTGCGAGGTTTGCTTAGTCAGCTTTCACAGCATAGTAAAAGGATGACAGTTGCCCCTCAGTCAAATTTTATTCAGAAAACACTGCAATACAGCTGCTTACATGTCATCCAGACATTATTCTACATAGAAAATGAGCCCAGATCCAAAAAAAAAAGTTCGAGGTGGTGAAAAATTAGCCGAGAAAAAAGTTCTCACCTTTAAGTTATATTTGTCATCATTTCTCACACCTCTCAATTTTTCCCAGCCCCTTCGGAGTTGGTCATCTTTCTCCCACCCCTTCGGAGTTTGTCATCATTCCCACGACCCCTTCACGTGACCGATCTCGCTTTATTATGGACAAGGTTTTTAAATGTGCCTCCGGCACACATTGTTCACTGTGTTCATTGATTTTCTATGAGTAGTAGTTACATATGTACAATATATATTTTAATCTAATAACACTTCATCATATACAATATTTTTTGTCTTTGCACTATCCTCTGAGCTTGGCCATATTGCCTTGATATTGTGGACAGACTTGACCCTGGATATTGCCACATAGAACTGCCCATGTGTAAAGACAGGACTCCTGAAATCCAAACCCACATGCTTCACTGACTGCCCTTGTGACTTGTTGATCGACATTGAAAAGCAAAGACGAACAGCAAACTGCAGTCGAGAGAGTGTGAAGGGGAGTTGACCTTCAATAGGCCGAAGTCGCATCCGTGGAATGAAAACAGTCTCTCCTGCATTATCTCCAGTGATCAACCGAATCTCCAAAACCCTATTCCTGATCCGAGTCAATATCCCCCGACTTCCATTGCAGACCCCTCCAGCAATGTTGAGATTGCGAAGTATCATGACAGGGACGCCGACCTTGAGTGCCAAATGTGCCAAAGGTAGACCTGAGCAGTTGATGGAGTTAAGATATTCTTGGGGATATAGAAGTTCGGCATTCTCATCATTTGCAATCGAGTCAGCACTGTGAAAGACATGCTCCTGCCCAGGAAAATTGTGAAGAATGTGATGGTTCAAATCGTCGACATCATCGTTCTTGCTCGCCAGGATGACCCGCTCTGAAAAGTATTGATCTGAATGCTGAGCCTGATCATAGATGCCAGGATAGATGGTGTGGATGAGAGAAGCGATGGTGTTCTGAGGACATTTGAGATGATCAGGAAGATTGATAGTGCCACCTTCATCTGTATGACCACCCTTTCCAACCTCCAACTGCCACTTTGCAAAGTTGCGCTCCTGAAGATCGTCTGTGTTCAAACGCATGTTGATTTTGAGATGAAGGATTTTGATGTGTTGCCAGAGAACAGAGCATTGCAAAGAAGCACCAACGATTTGAGGTCGAGAACCCTTCTCAATGACAGGCAGGATCTGATGAAAGTCGCCCCCAAAGACCACAGGCACACCCCCAAAGGGTTTGTCACATTGGAGAATGTCTTTCAGAGTGCGGTTGACAGCTTCATGGAGATGACGATGCTGCATGAGTGCCTCATCCCAAATGATCAAGTCGGTCTGCTGCAGGAGCTGTGCCCGTGTTGAACCTCTGGAAATGGTGCAGGTGGATGACTCGTTTATGATGATTGGGATCTGAAAGCAGGAATGGGAAGTACGACCGCCTTTGAGCAAAAGAGCAGCTATTCCAGATGATGCAGCACAGAGGACGATCTTGCCTTGAGAGCGAAGCTGATGGCAGAGGGTGTTGTAAACATAGGTTTTGCCAGTGCCACCTGGACCATGGAGGAAAAAGGTCTGGCCAGTCTTGTTGTTGACTGCATGCATGATCTCATCAAAGACAGCCCTCTGATCGTGATTGAAAGTGTCCAGATTGTGTGCAGCCAACTCGGCCTGCTCCACAACATCGTATCTGCGCTGCTCTGCGATCAACCGGTTCTGAATGTTGGCATCCCAATTCTGAGTGATCTGAGGCATGTATGGCCAATCCTTCTCGAGAGATTTCCCAGAGACCATGAGAAGCTGATTGATAAGATAAAGGCCATAATCATGGACATCGTCATCGGTGGGGTTGATACGAATGTTGGTGTGCTGGAGCTGATATCTCAAGTCATCGCAAATGTGAGGCCAATATGTATTCCAGAGGTGGACAGGATCAGAGGGAGCACAGTCACGAAGGATGGTGACAAAAAGATTGCGAAGCTGACGACCGGTTGCCATGGACTTTGCTTCCTCCAGACACTGCTGCCACTCTTGGTCATCCTCCAAAAGGCCACGGGCGAGGCAGGCCTCTCTGAATGAGGGAGCGATGATGCCCTGAAAAGTGCGAAGGTCTTCGTATGATGTAGCCCCTTTCACAGCAGTGAGAAGCAGCCTGAGGTAAAAGCGTTCACCGGCACTGGGTGGAGCATAGAACATTCTTCCAATGGCGAATCCCCTCTGCCTGGGCTTCCACTTGTGAGCCCTTTGATCCCACACAAATTTGGAAGGAAAGTCCTGGTAAAGAACGACCTGTGCAAGCTCTGGATACTCCTGATTGGCCTTGAAGAAGGCAGTGAGGGTGGTGTCACGCTGTGCAGCATGCTGGACGATTTCCTGGATAGACTGTGGACCGTTCTGATTCCAAGTGACATACTGCTGGCCAGGAAGGTGGACCTGAAGACGGACAACATTGGGAGAAGCACCATGCATGGTGAAGTGGAAGAGGCGCCAGATGCTTTCGCATGCAGATATGTAGCGACCATCGAGGTACTGCCTGACTTCATCGTTGCAAGTTCCAAACTCCATGGTGATGCGATCGTGGCCTTTGTAGACATATTTGTAGATGTACTTGATGGCCTTGATGGAGCTGATGGACTCGATATTGATGTGGCAACGGTACTTCCAGATGAGATAGGCAGAGTAAGTGACCACCCAACGATTGTCGACCTGCTTTCCCCGAACGTGATATGTGTGTCCAGTGTCCCGACGCTTGGTAGAGGCATAGGCATCCTCAGAGATGGTGGTCTGATCCCTGAATGGCTTGGGGAAACCTTTGGAGCACTGTCCATTCACCATGCAAGGAGCTGCAGGGTTCTCTGCACCACAGGGTTTATGGACCATGAACTTTTTGATGAGGTCGAGGAGCTCAGGATCATCGTCAGGAAACTCTGAAGACAGAAGGCTGTCTATCTGCTCGGGGGTGCGAAGCTTGGATTGCTCATCGAGAAAGATAATGCAGTGCATGTGAGGAAGGCCACGCTTCTGAAACTCGATGGTGAAAAGATAAGCCACAACCTTTCCAAATATGCCAGCCTCGATATCCTTGATCATCTCCTTCTGCTTTGCATAGAATGCACGAACGACCAAATCCGGGCGATCTGCTGCAGTCTGCCCTGGATGAAGAGCATCCCGTATTTCTGGCCAGGCAGGGTTGGCAGTGATGGTGAGAAAGAGATCCCCTCCATTGCAGTGACGATTGATGGCGAATGCATCCTGAAGAAGCTGCTGCATGTGACGTGTGCTTCCTGCAAAGGACGAAGGAAGAATGATTCTTTGACCCAGAGACTCTGTGTCCACATCGATGTTTGCAGCCACAGCATCTGCCAGGCCAACATAGACTTCGCCCCGAATGGTGTCCTGATTCATCAAAATCCAGCGCAATCGATCCTGCTCAGCAGTGGCCCATCCATCACACACAAACTCCTGAAAGAGCTTTCCAGTCAGAAAGATATGCTGGGGCTCAACAGCAGGCGGTCGAAGGTGGAGGCGATAGCAGTAGAATTCGGATTTGGAGACATGTTTGTGAACTCTGGCACCACCTCGGTTGTTGGCATCGACAGCTGCATACTCGATTTGAGGGTGCCATTGGAGCTGGCCAGTAGGAAACAGCAAAACATAGTGAAGGGCTGGATAGAGAGGATGGACGTCACTGATGCGCTGAAGGGGAGGGCCATGCCTGCGGTAGAGAACGATGTCGCGTGTGCTCTCTGGCTGATCGCCATCACCTGGAAGAATGACAGCAATCTCATTGTTGGTAGCATCGGGCAGATTGTAGCGGCGACGGTCACAGGATTGATCAAAACGCAAAGCTATCTTGCACTGCTGGTGTGGAGGCAAGTTCCTGGTGAGCTCATGAGCCTGCTTGTACATCTGAACTGCTGGATGGTGACGGTGGAGCATGTCCTGAAGAGTGAGCAAAGTGTGGTGATGGAGGTGAGTGTTCCAGGCATTGGCCATGCGAAAGTTGACAGCGTCAGCTGGATCGTAAATATATAGCTGAGCATAAACAGGAGGTTCACCCTCTGGTGGAAGAAGAGATCCAATTTTGTGGGACAGCTCGCCATGGAGTTTGTAGACATAGGGACCGACGCCATCATTCACTGCCTCTTCCCCCTCATTGACCGACTCGTCAATCTTGCGACCGATAGAAGTCATGGCGAGTGCATTATTGTAAGTGCGGATGTGATCACGAAATGATTTTCCAATGTCGTCCTGAGCAGTGAGCAATTGTATAAGCTCAGGTGGGACTGGGTGAAGAGGTGGCAAAGCGATCTTTCCACTCAGACAGCACATGCCGAATCTGGGATTTATATTGGAGGAGGTGGTAAGACGTTCGGCCATCCAGTGCAAAGCATGGCAATTGGGACACTGAACATCCATTCTTCTGAGATCATGAATAGGCCAAAGTGGGCTAAATGGGTGGCATGCAGGAGGCAGCAGAACATGTAGAAGAGGGGTGGGATCAATCTTGGATGATCAAGTCAGTCACCACATTCATCAAAACAATAACAGCCTGCTTACATGTGGAGGTACATTGGCAACAGGAACAGCAGGAGCAGGAACAGCAGGAACAGCAGGAAAAGCAGGAACAGCCACAGGTGGGGGAGGTAGAGGGGGAGGTAGAGGTGGCTACATCATTATTCAGTCAGACCATTGCACATCATGTAAAATATAATTCGACATACAGCAGCCAGAGGTGGAAGTGCTGCATTCCAGGCAGCAAGCTCAGCCCACGCCATTGCAGGAGCAGCAACAGGAGGAATAGAAGCAGCAACAGGAGGAATAGGAGCAGCAACAGGAGGAACAGGAGCAGCAACAGGAGGAACAGGAGCAGCAACAGGAGAAACAGGAGCAGCAACAGGAAGAACAGGAGGAGCAACAGGAAGAACAGGTCCAGCAACAGGAATGGCAGGTCCAGCAATAGGAGGAACAGGAACAGGAGGGTAAAAAACAGGAGGAGGAGGCTATACAATTTATTGTCAGTTGAATGTCTGGCACCTGCAAGAATAATTCAACTTACAGCTACAGCCGGAAAAAGAGGTGGAAGTGCAGCATGCCAGGCAGCGAGTTCAGCCAAGGTCAATCTAGGAGCAATGGGTTGAGGGACAGCAGGAGGGACAATCATCGGAGGCACTGGAGTAGGAGGAAGAGGCTACATCAATATGCTGTTAGTCACAATCTATCACCTGACAGAACAATTCAACATACAGGAGGAGCCACAGGAATGGGAGGTGCAGGAATTGGAGGTGCAGGAACAGGAGGATCAAAAACAGGAGGTGCAGGAGGGGCATGTAAAAAATATGGGAGAGCTGGATTGTGTAAAGGAGCAACGACAGGCTGTGGTGGAGCTGCATGACTTGAGCCTCTTCCCCTCCCTCTTCCCCTCCCTCTGCCCCTGCCTCTTGGAATCTGTGGAAGAGGAGGAAGTGCCGCCAACTGCTGTGCCAAATGAGGAGGAAGGTGATTGTATTGAGGAGGTGGTGGAGGAGCAGCAATAAAAGGATCGGCATTCAGCAAGGCAATATTATGGGCAGGCGGCAATGGCAGCAGTGGCTGGGCAATGTGCATAGTGCGAACGTGGTGTGGAGTCCGGTGGCGAGTAGGGCTATCCAAGGTCCGTTGGTCTCGTTCAGTTTGCTGTGCGGCTGTTCGGACACGTCGAGGAGTGTTGGGCGGAGTAGGGTCCATGGGAATTGGGGAGCTCTCTTACAGCAGTGGAGGATGTGACAATCTTGCAGGAGGCTGTGAAATCGGTGCAAACAGTGGCAGTTGATAGTGGAGCGACTTCCAAAAATGGAAGGGGAGGCAACTGCAAACCCACCAGCCCAATCTCCCTGCACACTGTGCCCTGAGAGAGGTCCAAAAAACAACTGGCAGACACTCCTTTTGTTGAAAAAAGAGAAGCCAGGGAGGTAGGACTTCACAGAGCTTCACCTTGGTCTACAGATACCCCAAGAATGCAAAAACAACCCCACTGGAAAAGAGCCCAGAGCCAGAAAGAGAGCAGAAAAGCTAGAAGTGGCCAAAACTCAGCCAAAAATTTGGTTTCTACACCCAGCAAGCCAAAAATTAGCCGAAAAACCCAGTTATGATCTTTGTCATCAATGACAAATGGGAAAATTAGTTTGTCATCATGGGAACACCTTAAAAAAACAATTAGCTGAAAATTTTGATCCCACACTGTTGTTGCTAATTAAATTTGTCATCATGGCAAGACCCACTAATTATATTTGTCATCAGGCCCAAAAAAAAAACAATAGCTGAAAATTTTGATCCAACACTGTAGCCGAAATTGTTGTTGCTAATTAAATTTGTCATCATGACAACATCCAGTAATTATCTTTGTCATCAGGCCAAAAAAAAAAAAACAATAGCCGAAAATTTTGATTCAACACTGTAGCCGAAAATGTTGTTGCTAATTAAATTAGTCATCATGGCAACACCCCCCTAATTATATTTGTCATCAGGCCCAAAAACACATGCCCACATTATATTATAGTAGCCGAAAAAGCACCCTGTTATTAGTTATTATGTTTGTGATCCAGCCCCAATTTAGCCGAAATTTTTTTTTCGGCTAATCAAAAACTTTTCGGCTAAATTTTTTGAAATGATGGAAACACCCAGTTATTGTCATTTCCCACCTATCACTTATATTTGTCATCATTTTCTCACAGTGGAGGGTTAGTCATGGATCTCCCACCCCTTCAGAGTTAGTCATCATTCCCATGACCCCTTCACGTGACCATGCTCGCTTTATTATGGACAAGGTTGGGAATGTGCCTCCGGCACGCGTTAACATGTTTAATAAGTAATATATTCAATATTTTTGGTTTTTGCACTTCCACTGTCACAACTTCATTTCTATGTTATCATTTCTATGTTACTCTAATAGTACTTCATTATATACAATATTTTTGGTTTTTGCACTTCCACTGTCACTTGGCCATATTGCCTTGATGTTGTGCACAGACCTTACTCGTGATATCGCTACATAAAACTGCCCATGAGTGAAGACAGGACTCCTGAAATCTAATCCCACATGCTGCACTGACTGTCCCTGGGATTTGTTGATCGACATTGAAAAGCACAGTCGAACAGGAAATTGAAGTCGAGACAGAGTGAAAGGGAGTTGTCCTTTGATTGGCTGCAGTCGCATCCGTGGAATAAACACCTTCTCTCCAGCATGATCTCCAGTAATCAACCGAACCTCCAACACTCTGTTCCGAATCCGAGTCAAAATCCCTCGAGAACCATTGCAGACCCCTCCAGCAATATTGAGATTGCAAAGTATCATCACAGGGACCCCAACCTTGAGTGCCAAGTGTGCCAAAGGTAGACCGGAGCAGTTGATTGAGTTGAGGTATTCAGGTGGATACAGAAGTTCATTGTTTGCAATAGAGTCTGCACTGTGAAACACTTGCTCCTCTCCAGGGAACCTCTGAAGAATGTAATGGTTCAAATCATCCACATCATCATTTTTGCTTGCCAGGACAATCCGCTCTGAGAAGTATTGATCAGGATGCTGAGCATGATTATAGATGCCAGGATAGATGGTGTCGATGAGGGAAGCCAGAGTGTTTTCAGGACACTTGAAATGGTTGGGAAGTTCGATGTTGCCACCCTCATCTGTATGATCACCCTTTCCAACCTCCAGCTGCCACTTTGCAAACTGTCGCTCTTCAAGATCATCCGTGTTCAATCGCATGTTGATTTTGAGATGAAGAACTTTAATATGTTGCCAAAGAACAGAGCGCTGCAAGGAAGCACCAACAATCTGAGGCTGTGAACCCCTCTCGATAACAGGCAGGATCTGGTGAAAATCGCCCCCAAAAATAATAGGAATGCCACCAAAGGGTTGATCAGATTGGAGAATGTCTTTGAGAGTGCGGTTGACAGCTTCATGGAGATGACGATGCTGCATGAGTGCCTTGTCCCAAATGATCAAGTCAGTCTCCTGCAACAGCTTTGCCCGAATTGAACCTCTGGAGATAGAGCAGGTGGATGACTCATTGATGATGAGAGGGATCTGGAGACATGAATGAGAAGTGGAGCCACCTTTGAGCAGGAGTGCAGCAATGCCGGATGATGCTATACAGAGGATGATTTTGCCCTGAGAACGAAGCTGATGGGCCAGAGTGTTGTATACAAAGGTTTTGCCTGTGCCACCGGGACCATGGAGGAAAAAGGTCTGGCCAGTCTTGTTGTCGACAGCATGCATGATCTCCTCAAAGACAGCTCTCTGGTCTGGATTGAAAGTGTCCAAGTTCTGTGCAGCCAACTCAGCCTGCTCCACAACATCATATCTGCGCTGCTCTGCAATCAACCGGTTTTCGAGGTTGGCTTCCCAATTCTGAGTGATCTGAGGCATGTATGGCCAATCCTTGCTGAGAGATTTGCCAGAGGATAAGAGAAGCTGGTTGATCAAGTAGAGGCCATAATCCTGCACATCGTCATCGGTAGGGTTGAGACGGATGTTGTTGTGCTGGAGCTGATACCGCAGGTCATCGCAAATGTGGGGCCAGTATGTGTTCCAAAGCTGGACAGGATCAGAGGGTGCACAATCACGAAGAATAGTGACAAAGAGTTGCCGGAGCTGACGACCTGTTGCCATGGACTTTGCTTCCTCCAAACACTGCACCCACTCTTGGTCATCCTCCAAAAGGCCACGTGCCAGACATGCTTCTCTGAATGAGGGATAGACATTTCCCTGAAAAGTGCACAGATGTTCATATGATGTTGCACCCTTGACAGCGGTCAGAAGAAGCCTGAGGTAGAAGCATTCACCTGCAGTAGGCTGAGTGTAGTACATCCTCCCAATAGTGAACCCTCTCTGTCTGGGCTTCCACTTGTGGGCTTTCTGATCCCACACAAATTTGGAGGGAAAGTCCTGATAGAGAAGATCCTGTGCCAGCTCTGGATACTGCTGATTGGCTTTGAAATAGCCAGTGAGGGTGGTGTCACGCTGTGCAGCATGCTGGACGATTTCTTGGATAGACTGTGGACCATTCTGATTCCAAGTGACATACTGCTGGCCAGGGAGGTGGATCTGAAGTCGGACGACATTGGGAGAAGCAGAGTGCATAGGTAAATGAAAGAGGTGCCAAATGCTCTCGCAGGCAGAAATATAGCGAGCGTCCAGATACTGTTTGACTTCATTGTTGCAAGTCCCAAACTGCATGGTGATGCGATCATGACCTTTGTATACATATTTGTAGATGTATTTGACAGCTTTGATGGAGGCAATGGACTCGATGTTGATGTGGCAGCGGTACTTCCAGAGGAGATAGGGTGAATAAGTGACGACCCAGCGATTGTCGACCTGCTTTCCCCGAACCTGATATGTCTTTCCAGTGTTCCGATGCCTGGTGGAGGCATAGGCATCCTCAGAGATGGTTGTCTGATCCCTGAATGGCTTGGGAAAATTTTTGGAGCACTGTCCATTCACCATGCAAGGAGCTGTAGGGTTTTCTGCACCACAGGGTTTATGGACCATGAACTTCTTGACCAACTCGAGCAGCTCAGGATTGTCGTCAGGAAACTCTGAGCACATGAGGCTGTCTATCTGCTCAGGAGTGCGAAGCTTGGACTCCCCATCAAGAAAGATAATGCAGTGCATGTGAGGCAGGCCACGCTTCTGAAACTCGATCACAAACACATAAGAGAGTGCCTTGCCAAAGATCCCAGCCTCAATGTCTTTGATCATCTCCTTCTGCTTTGCATGGAATGCACGAACGACCAAGTCAGGGCGATCGGCAGCAGTCTGCCCAGGCTTGAGCTCATCCTGAATCTCTGGCCAAGCGGGGTTTGCAGTCATGGTCAGAAAGAGATCACCACCCTTGAAGTAGCGATTGATAGCCAAGGCATCCTGAAGAAGCTGCTGCATATGACGTGTGCTTCCTGCGAATGAAGAAGGCAGGATGATTCTTTGACCAAGAGACTCTGTGTCTGCATCCACATTTGCAGCCACAGCATCAGCCAAGCCCATATAGACTTCACCACGAATAGTGTCCTGATTCATCATGATAAAGCGCAACCGATCCTGCTCTGAAGTTGCCCACTGGTCACAAACAAACTCCTGAAAGAGCTTTCCACTCAAGAATATATGCTGAGGCTCGATAGCAGGCGGTCGGGGGTGGAGACGATAGCAGTAGAAATCTGATTTGGACACATGCTTGCGAACCCTTGCACCGCCTTCATTAGCAGCTGCAAACTCGATTTGAGGATGCCATTGGAGCTGGCCAGTAGGAAAAAGGAGGACATAGTGAAGAGCAGGATAGAGGGGATGGACATCGGTGATGCGCTGAAGGGGAGGGCCATGCCTGCGGTAGAGAATGATATCACGTGTGCTCTGTGGCTGATCACCATCACCTGGAAGAATGACCGCAATCTCATTGTTGGTGGCATCAGGAAGATTGTAGTGGCGACGGTCACAGGATTGATCAAAGCGCAAAGCTATCTTGCACTGCTGGTGTGGTGGCAAGTTCCTGGTGAGCTCATGGGCCTGCTTGTACATCTGAACTGCAGGATGGAGACGGTGGAGCATGTCCTGGAGGGTGAGCAAAGTGTGGTGATCGAGGTGAGTGTTCCAGGCATTGGCCATGCGAAAGTTGGCTGCATCGGCTGGATCATAAATGTAAAGCTGAGCATACACTGGAGATTCACCCTCTTGTGGAAGAAGAGAGCCAATCCTGTGGGACAGCTCGCCATGCAGTTTGAAGACATAGGGGCCAACACCATCGTTCACAGCCTCTTCACCTTCATTAACAGACTCATCGATTTTGCGCCCAATGGAAGTCATGGCAAGAGCATTGTTGTATGTGCGGATATGATCACGAAACGACCTGCCAATGTGATCCTGAGCAGTGAGCAACTGGAGAAGCTCAGGTGGGACAGGGTGGAGAGGAGGCAAAATGATTTTTCCACTCAAGCAGCACATGCCAAATCTGGGATTTACACTGGAGGATGCTGTGAGACGCTCGGCCTTCCAGTGCAATGCATGACAATTGGGACACTGAATATCCATTCTCCCCAGATAATGAACAGGCCAGTCAGGACTAAAAGGACGGCGTGCAGGAGGGAGGGGCCCAAGTGGAACAGGTGCAGGATCAATATGTTGAGCCACCTGGGGATAATCGAGTCAGTCATAAAATAAAGACATGACCAAAAAGGACATAAGCATACATGTGGAGGAATATCAACAACAGGGATGACAGGTGCAGGAATGGGAGGAACAGATGCAGGCAGATCAAAAACAGGGATAGCAGGTGCAGGAACTGGAGGAACAGGTGCAGGGGGATCAAAAACAGGGACAACAGGAGCAGGAATGGCAGGAACAGGTGCAGGGGGATCAAAAACAGGGATAGCAGGTGCAGGAACAGGAGGAACAGGTGCAGGGGGATCAAAAACAGGGACAACAGGAGCAGGAATGGCAGGAACAGGTGCAGGGGGATCAAAAATAGGGATAGCAGGTGCAGAAACAGGAGGAACAGGTGCAGGGGGATCAAAAACAGGGATAGCAGGTGCAGGAATGGGAGGAACAGGTGCAGGGAGATCAAAAACAGGAGGAGCAGGAGCAGGATGCTACATCATCATTATTGTCAGTTAATATACTCAAAAGAACATATATAAGCCTACATGGAGAGGGATATTGGCAAGAGGGACGATAGGAGCAGGAACAGCAGGAACAGCAGGAGGAGGATCAAAAACCGGAGGAGGAGGAGGAGGAGGAGGAGGAGGAGGAGGAGGCTAGATCATGATATTGTCAGATAACATACATTATGTGAAAGATAAACCAACGTACAGCAGGAAATAGAGCAGGCAGTGCAGCATGCTGAAAAGCAAGTTCGGTCCAGGCCATTGCAGGAGCTGCCACAGGAATGGGAGGTGCAGGAATTGGAGGGGCAGGAACAGGAGGGTCAAAAACAGGAGGGGCATTAAAATAATATGGGAAAGCTGCATTGTGTAAAGGAGCAACAACAGGCTGAGGTGGAGCAGTGTGACTTGAGCCTCTTCCCCTTCCTCTTCCCCTCCCTCTGCCCCTGCCTCTTGCAATCTGTGGAAGGGGAGGAAGTGCCGCCAGCTGCTGTGCCAAATGAGGAGGAAGGTGATTGTATTGAGGAGGTGGGGGTGGAGGGGCAAGAAAAGGATCAGTGTCATTCCCAATCAGCAAACCACCATAGGGTGGTGGCACTGGCAGCAAAGGCTGGGCAATGCCCATCGTGCGAGCATGGTGTGGAGTCCGGTGGCGAGTAGGGCTATCCAAGGTCTGTTGGTCCCGTTCAGTTTGCTGCGTGGCCGTCCGGATCCGTCGAGGAGTATTGGGCGGAGTTGGGTCCATGGGAATCGGGGAGCTCTTTTACAGCAGCAGAGGAGGTGAGATTCTTGTAGGAGGCTGTGAAATCAGTGCAAACAGTGGCAGTTGATAGTGGAGCGACTTCCAAAAATGGAAGGGGAGGCAACTGCAAACCCGCCAGCCCAATCTCCCTGCACACTGTGCCCTGAGAGAGGTCCAAAAAACAACTGGCAGACACTCTTTTTGTTGAAAAAAGAGAAGCCAGGGAGGTAGGACTTCACAGAGCTTCACCTTGGTCTACAGATACCCCAAGAATGCAAAAACAACCCCACTGGAAAAGAGCCCAGAGCCAGAAAGAGAGCAGAAAAGGTAGAAGTGGCCAAAAATCAGCCGAAAATTTGGTTTCTACACTTGGTAATCATATTTGTCATCAGGCCAAAAATCAGCCGAAAATATTGATCCTACACAAAGTTATTATATTTGTCATCATGGCAACACCCAGTAATCAAAATATATTTGTCATCAGGCCCCCACCAAAAAAATTAGCTGAAAATTTTCATCCCACGATGTAGCCAAAAAGTTTAAATTTATCATCATGGCAACACCCAGTAATTAAATTATATTTGTCATCAGGCCCAATTAAAAAAAAAATTACCCAAAATTTTTGATCCCCCCAATGTAGCTGAAAATGTTGTTCCTGCATTCTATTATATTGTAGCCGAAATTGATGTCATTAGTTATTTATATTTGTGATCCGGCCCCAAATTAGCCAAAAAATTTTGTTATCATTTGTTCTCACCTTTCACTTATATTTGTCATCATTGTCTCATGACTCTCAAAGTAGGTTATCACTTTCCCATCCACTCAGAGCAACTCCCACGACCTCTTCACCTCCCACGGCCTCTTCAACTCCCACGGCCTCATCACTTCCCACGGCCTAGTCACCTGACCATCCTCCTTTTATTATTGATATACGGTAAATACTGTATATGTATAGCCTTAAAGCTAAGTCAAGTATACAGTAAATATCCAGTATATAGATAGTTATACTTATAGTTTTGCAGTTCAGTAGTCATTCAGTCAGTAAAAATGTCAATTTAAATCCATTTGTTGCTCCAGTGTAATTTCACACTCGCTCACCAACTCAGATAATAGTATTAGGTAATAAATATTGAAGTTGGTCACCCGATTCATGCCCTTGATCATGGTTGACTGCAAATATTCATGCACATAGGTAAGCTACATTGTACCGAATAATATGACCTATTGAACATATACAATGTATTGAGTGATACAGGTTCGATGGTGTTGGAGCAGACTACATATGCTGCACAGAGGAAGAGACGACACGTTCCTTATAACCTACCTGGGGTTTAGTTAGTCTTCTACATATGCTGCACAGAGGAAGAGACGACATGTTCCTTATAACCTACCTGGGGTTTAGTTAGTCTTAGAGCTAGGGTTTAGCAGAGGTAAGAACACTGTATATCTACTACAGTACAGGTTCTCCTTATATACATAATAGTAAGGATGTCACATGACTCAGGAATGTGTTTACCACATGTATGCGCAGTAACATGTGTGTGCTGCATGCATTGCCTCATGTATGCAGCATGCATCAGAATTTAATTTCAACAGATGGATGCTGTCAAACACACTATGTTATATTATATATGTACTACTGTAGTAACTAACACTACTACAATGCTTGTTACACCATACATCAAGAATGTAATATAGAAATATAGACATTGGTAACCTATGAAATGACATTGGAGGCAGGGGTCAGCATTGGGGTCAGCATTGGGGTAAGGCTCAGGTCAGGCTCATAGTTGTTGGAGCAGACTATATACACTGCACAGAGGAAGAGACAACATGTTCCTTATAACCTACCTGGGGTTTAGTAAGTCTTAGAGCTAGGGTTTAGCAGAGGTAAGAATACTGTATTCCTACTATGGTACAGGTTCTCTTTATATACATAATAATAAGGATGTCACATGACTCGGGACTGTGTTTACCACATGTATGCGCAGTAAGCGCAGTAACATGTGTATGCTGCATGTATCCTCATGTATGTAGCATGCTTCTCGGGGTCTAATTTCAACACCCCCCCTCAAACTGTACAGCGCTCTAAGCAGCTAAGTTTGAATCTCGAAAGTAATTCTAAGAGAGTCTCTAAATTTCCTGAATAGGACAGTGCCAAGGTTCTTTGTGAACATGTCAGCCAGATTATCACTTCCAGGAATGAAAACGACTGTGACTTTGTCATTTTCTATGCATTCGTGGGTATAGTGGTAGTGAATGTCTATATGTTTGGTCCTTCTTTCCTGAACTGGATTTGATCCAGTAAAGATGGATCCCTGATTATCAGCACAGATTGGTATGCGCTTCAGTATATATCCAAGTTCCTAGAATAAGGACTCTATCCACACTATCTGTTGACAAGTGTCGGAGAGAGCCATATATTTGGCTTCTGTGGATGACAGTGCTACAGTTTTTTGTAAATGGAACTGCCAGCACACAATGCCACTCGCTAGAGTAGCAAAGTAACCCATTGTAGATCAGCGTTTGACAGTGTCAGCTGCCCAATCAGAATCTGTGAAGGCCTGCAGCCCTTCAGATTTCTCTCCATTATAGACAATGTTATATTTCTGGGTTCCCACCAGATAGCGCATGACATACATCTCTTTGTCTAGATGTTCCTGGCTAGGATTAGCTGAAAATTGTGACATCTTGAGTAGATCCCTTTCTCAGCTCCTTCACTGTTAGAGCCACGTCATCCTCATGTAAACCACTACAGTTCACATGACAGATGTCACATAGAATACTGTGCTCCTCACCCTCCAAGGTAACCCCCTCCAGTGCATGGACTGTAAACAGGTCAGGTTGCAACAACACAATATGTTGATTGTTGTTGCTTCCATCCCCATGATCCAGATGATGAGAGAGTGTTGGAGCAGAGAAGAGATGACACGTTCCTTATAACCTACCTGGGGTTTAGTTAGTCTTAGAGCTAGGGTTTAGCAGAGGTAAGAACACTGTATATCTACTATAGTACAGGTTCTCCTTATATAGATAATAGTAAGGATGTCACATGACTTGGGAATGTGTTTACCACATGTATGCGCAGTAAGCGCAGTAACATGTGTGTGCTGCATGCATGGCCTCATGTATGCAGCATGTATGAGGATTTAATTTCAACACCCCCCCTCAAACTGTACAGCGCTCTAAGCAGCTAAGTTTGAATCTTGAAAGTAATTCCAAGAGAGTCTCTAAATTTCCTGAATAAGACAGCGCCAAGGTTCTTTGTGAACATGTCAGCTGGATTATCATTTCCAGGAATGAAAATGACCGTGACTTTGTCATTTTCTATGCATTCACGGGTATAGTGGTAGCGAATGTCTATATGTTTGGTCCTTCTTTCCTGAACTGGATTTGATCCGATAAAGATGGATCCCTGATTATCAGCACAGATTGGTATGCGCTTCAGTACATATCCAAGTTCCTGGAATAAGGACTCTATCCACACTATCTGTCGACAAGTGTTGGAGAGAGCCATATATTTGGCTTCTGTGGATGACAGTGCTACAGTTTTTTGTAAACGGGACTGCCAGCACACAATGCCACTCGCTAGAGTAGCAAAGTAACCCATTGTAGATCGGCGTTTGACAGTGTCAGCTGCCCAATCAGAATCTGTGAAGGCCTGTAGCCTCTCGGACTTCTCACCATCATAGACAATGTTATATTTCTGGGTTCCCACCAGATAGCACATGATGTACATTGCTTTATCTAGATGTTCTTGGCTAGGATTAGCTGAGAACTGCGACATCTTGATTACCGCATAAGCGATATCAGGTCGCGTTCTGAGCATCAGATACAATAAAGATCCGATCACAGACTGATATTTTGATCTAAGCATCGCGTTGGGCATTGCTGTGTTTTCTGATGGTCTGTAACTAGTTGGGAGTGGAGTGGGGTCGCTTTGGCATTTGTCATCTTGAATCTCTCAAGCACTTTGGCAAGATATTCAGTTTGATTGAGTTTGACTTTGCTTGCAGTCTGGGTGACGCGCATGCCTAAGAATTCTGTGACTTTTTCAGTACTATGGCACTCCCAATGCTTTAGACAAGCATTTTTCTTTTCATCCACAAGTTTCTTGTTCTTCCCCATGAACAAGCCATCATCAACATAGACAAGTGCAATAACAATGCTGCCTGTCTTAGGATCCTTGTGTATGAAAATGCCGGCATCAGAGCTGGTGCGCACGAACCCAATGGTGCACATAAATGCCTCTAGCTCTTTCCACCATGCAAGTGAGGCTTGTTTAAGGCCATACAATGCTCGGCGTAAGCACAATACTTTGCGCTCTTTTCCCTCGAGTCTGAAACCCTCGGGTTGATCCATATAGATCTCCTCATCTAGTTTGCCATATAAAAATGTGGTTTTTACATCTAGGCCAGTCATATACATGCCCTCTAGAGATGCAAGTGCAAACATGAGGCGTACGGTCTCATAGTGGACTACTGGTGAGAAAATCTCATCAAAGTCAACACCTTCAACTTTTGAAAAGCCTTTGGCCACAAGTCTGGCTCGTTTTCTTCCATCCGATTTTACGGAGAAAACCCATCTATTTTTGATCATTTTTCGATCATGTGGAAGATCGACGATGTCATAGACTTGTCACTTATGAAGAGCCTCTAATTCTTCATGACAAGCTTGTTTCCACTCACGTTGCTGCTGCCGTGGTAGGCATGCAATATCGCGAAATTGGTTTGGAACTTGGCTTATTTCGCTCGATGGTTTGACTGCTTTTGACAACAGCCAGCGAATAAGCTTATCTCCTCCTTCCTTGGTTATCTTTTTAATATAACCTGCTTCATCCGGTTCCCCCATTGGGTGATCATGTTCTTGATCATTGGAATCAGGCACACTCTCATGGGGTGCCGAACTCAGTCCAGCAACCAGTTCTTTCTGTTGAGTTTGTGGTCGTGTTTGATTATGATCTGAATCTTGACCCACAGATCTCTTCCAATATCGATCACGTGCAATGTCTCTCTCTATGTCAGAGGGGAGTCACTTCTCTCCATAGGTATTGCCAGGATGGTTTGGAATGTTCCTCTGCCTGCCTGATCGATGGGGCAATTGCTGCCATTCCTGTTGATCATCACGTCTTGGACGAAAGTCCTCAGTGGTTACTGGAGGCGGCAGAGGAGGAGCATTTGTCACATCATCATGTGCCTTTTGCTCACTTGGTACATCATCATCATCATCATTTTCTGATGATGGAGGAAGGCGCGGATCTTGTGGCGGTATAGAATCATCGCCATCCGTTCCAGATGAGTGGTCATCATCTTCTGGTTCTGGCGGTGGAAAATCACCAAGGTCCGTATTGGCAGGAGTTTTAGCTCTGGGACAGCATGGGAACAACGTTTCATCAAATAGTGCCATAGCACCAATGAATATTGCGCCACTAGGTCGCATGAAACGGTATGCTTTAATGCCATCTTCTAATCCAAGGTATGTCATCAACTCCGATCGAGGAGCCAATGTGTTTGGATGCTTCTCCTTGGGTAGGTAGACGTAAGCACCACAACCAAAAACCTTCAGATCGTTTAGATCTGGGCGGACCTTTGTCAGGTCCTCAACCGGTGTCAGCCATTTCAGGCGCCTTATCGGGGTTCGGTTGTATAGGTGTATTGCATGTTCAATGCAAAATTCCCACCATGATTGTGGTAGACATGCGGTAAATCACAGGGTTTGCGACTTTTCCATTATTGTCCTTATGGCACGCTCTGCGCACCCATTCTGTTGGTGAATGTAAGGTGCAGACATCTCTATTTTGATGCCAAAGTCCTTGAGCACATTTTGTAGCTCACGATCTTTGAACTCCCCCCCTGGATCAACACGCCAGCGCTTGATTGTAGTGCCATACTGTGTCAAAGCCACTGCCCGAAATTGTCTGATGGCTGCAGCAGCATTAGATTTCTTTTTAAGGCATTGGACCCAGATATGTGATGTTTTGTCATCCAGAAATACAATAAAGTATTTATGTTTATGGTACGATAGTACTGGGAGTTCCTTCAGATCGGAATGTATTAATTCAAAGGGTCTTTCTGCGCGTGAATCTGATTCGGGAAAAGATTTTGAGGTCATTTTCCCTTCAGCGCCCACCCTGGACATATAATTTTGTCTTTAGGAATAATTAAATTCCTTGGGAATTTTATGGTGCTATTAGGCATCTTCCCTAGCGCCTCTTTGGATGGGTGTCCAAGTCGCTTATGCCAAGTTGAGTAGTCTGCGATGTACATTGTTGCGACATTGATTCCCTTGGTGCTCAATATATGAGTCCGAGCCCAATAAATAGTGTCACATTTCATAAGAGGGATGCAATCCATAATTGGGTTTCCTTGCTTGAAAAATGAAATGTGTGCGGAGGAACCACGCACATCACTTCTGTCTTGTAAGAAGACGCCCATTGACAGTAATCGAGCATTACAGTCGGGTATGTAGTAGACGGGGTATAATCGCATTTCACGCATCTCTGACTTCCCATGACATACTACCTGATGTCTAATGAAGACTGCTCCTTTCCCTACTATATGAGTAGTACCCATGGCTGTTTGAACCAGGGTAGAGTCCTTTCTCGGTAAAGGCTCGTAAGAAGCAAAATCTTTAATTTCACCAGTGAAGTGTTTTGATGCGCCTGAATCCATGATCCAGTCGGCACCTTTCTTACAATTTCCATTTGCACACGTAACACATATATTAAGATGTAAATTGTTCCATGATACATTTAGTAGCGGTAAAATTTCACATGAAAAGTTCGCTGTGATCAGTGGAATGTTAATTCTTGTGCTTGTGGCAAGGAAAAGGACTGACCTTTCATCATATGTACCTGTTTCAAGTGGTTCATTGACAAGCATTTCGTCGACGGCTTTCCATACTTCTTCATCAGAAATGGCAGGTTCCGATCCAAGGGAGACACTATCATCTTCTACCTCTACGATCCTTGGTTCTGGTTCAATTCTCCTCCTCTTACCTTCTCGCACTGTTAGGTGCTCTTCCAGCAGTCGCAGATTTTTCACGCTGCGTGGGAGATTCATTTGCTCGAGGGTGTCTCGAGCCTGCTGATATTTGGTATAGACCAAATGAGAGGTAGAGGCCGCGCCCATGTATGCCTGTGCAGGCAGTCGGCAGCGAGGATCCCTTGTGGGAGTATGTTCACACTTCTCGATGCGCTGGATGAGTGGCATCAGTGGTATGATGGTGCCATTACCATTTATAGTAGTAAAGGCTTGTGAGGCGAGGTGGGAATGTTTCTCTTTAGGTTTTTCCTCTTTAGTCTTTTTGTCCCCATGTTGTCCACGCTTTCGGGACGATTCTCCATTGTTGCCTTGAGATTGCCATTTGGGGTTTCCCCCTTTGCGCTTGACAGCAGAAAGCTTGGTGGCCTGAGGTGGGCTGATGGGCTTTCCAACTGCTGTGCGCTGTGAGGCCTCAGCAACAATGGAGTCCTTGACATGTTTAAACGTCAAGGCTCTAGTAGCAGTCATGTTAAGGACCGTGGCAGATAGAGAATCATACTCGCGCGGCATCGCAGCAAGTAGAATCATTGCCTGTACTAATTCAGGGATGGTGACATTGGCAGCTGTAAGGCGCTCGAATTTATCAGCCATTTTGGCAATCTCTGGCATGGGATTTGCAGCCGGAATTTTGATTGTAATTGCAGACCTAAAGTCCACAAAGACTTGGGAGGGGCCATCGACACTATAGTCGGTGCAGATGAGATCCCACACCTCCTCAGCAGTGTCTTTGGTGTTGAAATTAAATCCTGATGCATGCTGCATACATGAGGCCAAGCATGCAGCACACACATGTTACTGCGCATACATGTGGTAAACACATTCCTGAGTCATGTGACATCCTTACTATTATGTATATAAGAAGAACCTGTACTATAGAAGATATACAGTGTTCTTACCTCTGCTAAACCCTAGCTCTAAGACTAACTAAACCCCAGGTAGGTTATAAGGAACATGTCGTCTCTTCCTCTGTGCAGCGTATGTAGTCTGCTCCAACAGGTTATGGGCCCTGCTGGGCACGTCGCGAACGCGCCTTAACTGGCTGCGAACGACGTTGACTTCATTGTCTCCAAATTGTAACCTTGCGCTCTTCGTGAGCTGCATTTAAAAAACCCAGGTTGACTAGGGTTAACCACTCTGAAGGAGTGTTTTCGCCTGAGATTATGGAACGTGTTTTCTTGAATAAGAGGACTGATTGAGCGCTTTTACCAGCTGCCACTATAACATCATGTCTTCAACTCTTGAAAAACTTGTACAAACTTTCGATGGCTCTAACTATATTCAATGGGCCGACTCAATGAAGGCGTGGCTCAGGTCTCAGGGCCTCTGGCAAATAACTAGCAGGATGGAACTAAAACCACCCCTGGCGCCTCCTTTGATGGCGACAAACGCTGCACTAGTAGCAGAAGCTAATGCCAAGCTCCAGACCTGGAACAATAAGAATGACCAGGCGATTGGTAGCCTAGTGCTCCGCCTGGCCCCGTCTATTCGGCAGCGTGCCAACACCAAGGACACTGCTGAGGAGGTATGGGATCTCATCCGCACCGACTATGGTGTCGATGGCCCCTCCCAAGTCTTTGCGGACTTTAGGTCTGCAATCGCAATCAAAATTCCAGCTGCAAATCCTGCGCCAGAGATTGCCAAAATGGCTGATAAATTCGAGCGCCTTACGGCTGCCAATGTCGCCATCCCCGAATTAGTACAGGCAATGATTCTACTTGCTGCGATGCCGCGCGAGTACGATTCTCTATCTGCCAAGGTCCTTAACACGACCGCTACTAGAGCCTTGACGTTTAAACATGTCAAGGACTCCATTGTCGCTGAAGCCTCACGGCACACAGCAGTTGGAAAGCCCATTGGCCCACCTCAGGCCACCAAGCTTTCTGCTGTCAAGTGCAAAGGGGGAAACCCCAAATGGCAATCTCAAGGCAACAATGGAGAATCGTCCCGAAAACATGGATGACGTGGGGACAAAAAGACTAAAGAGGAAAAACCTAAAGAGAAACATTCCCACCTCGCCTCACAAGCCTTTACTACCATAAATGGTAATGGCACCATCATACCGCCGATGCCGCACATCCAGTGCATCGAGAAGCGTGAACATACTCCCACAAGGGATCCTCGCCGCCAACCGCCTACACAGGCATACACAGGTGCTTTTCAGCTGAAGAACTGGTGGATATTTCTCAACGTCAACGTCAGGGGTGTACACCGCACTTCCATGAGTAGGTCAACCACGATTGTGTCCGTTATTAATTTAATTACCAACATACCGAAGGCCTGTTTGTTGAGCATACACATATCCCATCTCGGAACCTTTGTCAACAATAAATGTAATCGGTATAACTGTTTTCAGTCAATTTACAGTAAATGCAAACAATTCAGACAATGGAATTTTCGCAGCGCTGACTTACAGCCAAACTTTTCAACACAATCCAGATGCACATGTCCAATTGACGTTGCTAGCTGATTGTTTGGAACAACAACGAGATGAAGAACAAAAGCTCCCCATTGGTCCTTGATCCTGTAGAGAGGCAGTCCGACGCCGCCCATCATAAGCGCCTGCGCGCTGAGCTTCTCGTGACCATCAGCATGATGCTGATGGTTGGGCCCTATAGCAGCCAGAGTTGAGCGTGGAATTTGTTTTGCCCCAGGGAATCGCTTTGCCAGTCCATCTGGTGCGTGAAGAGCTAATACCTTGCGAATCATATCGCTGGGATAATTGTAAAAATCAGACAGGTATGTGTATCATATTAATTGGTCACAAACCGAGGCAATGACATTCCTTTGTTGCTCAGATTCACGCCAATTGTACCAACACTGTTCAGTTGTGATGTGTCTGCAGTGACTTCCTCCAAGATAGCCTGAGTTGCAATCTCAAGAGGCGGAGGTTTTTGAACGCTTGGAACATTGAATTTATTGTTCAAACTATACAGTTTCGAATCCCTGCCACGATAAAGATTTAATTTGTGGAGCCGGTATGTTGAAAGAATTAGACTTACTTTATACTAAGGTTAAACTCCTTCTTCAGACGATCCAGGTGGGCTTGCGTGCTAAGCCATTCCTTAGCATACTGATAAAGTGCCTCACGTAGTTTATCATCGGGTGGATCTAGAGACAAGGTTGATAGAGATTGAACCCTGTACATGTAATGCAATACATACAGTTTTTGACGCCATACCCATTGATGCCAGATTGGTTGTGGGCAAACAAGCTCATGATTCTCAAATGGTCCAATTGCAAGGCCTTTAATGGTGAATTTATACATGTAGCCTCGAGGCAGAAAGAATACATGGAGCATAGATAAGACGGGGGGGCATCACATTGAATGAAAGCGGTTGCATGCATCCTAGGAGGGTCATACCAGCTGATGGAATGGAACACGAAACCCACATCGGAGAAGAAATGGAATTGTACATTGGAGAAGCGTAATAATGTACACTTAAGCTTTGCTGCCATACAGTGAGTCACTATCTCTACGGGATGAGGGATTAGAGTGGACGGTAAGTGCTTTCAGCCCTAATGCAACACAGATGTAGTCGCAGGAATGTTGGTCTTTGAATGACTCCATACCCTCCCTTTCATGATCTCCAATTCCTGAATCTCTGTTGCGTGTATAAAGATTTAGTAGTCAGGTTTGTAAAGGGTAATCCAACGTACTGTTCCTTGGAATGAGTCATCAAGTCAAACAAGATTATCATATCATGCCCATCTATGGTCATTTGCGAGCCTTGTGAAATGCAATGTGGATGTAGAATGGAGTTGGCATTGCAATAAAGGGCATACCTTGGATATCCGCAAGCACTAGCTGCTTGTGGCTTGCTTCGAAGACATAATGTGCAAATGCCGTGAGGGTAATGCCCAGCTTATCCCGGCGCATGGGGTGAGCCAAGGTCCCACTATATTTTTCCACAGATGTCGTGCGTCGAGGTTCAACAAGCCAAGTAACCGAGTTGGATTCATCATCACCAGATGTCTGACCCGATGCAGGAGAAGGATTGCCAATTTTGCAGATTAGGAAGCCATCTGTGACAAGGATATCTGAGGAATGGAAGGCTTAGAGGGATGTGCGATTGGAAGATAAGAACTGGTACCTGTCGACATCTCCACACCCTTACGATTGCAAAGGAGTTTAAATTCAGATAAGAACCAACCAACAGTTTTGAGGCGAATCAGTTCTTGGGTTAAAAATGCCGCATTGTCGTCCATGGAGACATCAGTCCCTGTTCCAATATTATAGAATCATTTTGCAACAAACAGTTGGTTTTCGGTGGAGAGCTAGAATTATCTCGTCAACGAGAATCAGGATTCAAAAGAATATCGAATATTTACTGTGTAAACCTTCTTTGTCTTGCCCGCCGCAAGAACCTGGTCCCCTAATACTCCCTCCAGCGCGTCAGGATCTGACACCCAGGTTATGGATGTTACACCCGTGATTTTGTCACAGACAGTGTGGCACTTAATGAAACAGATCTTCGTCGAAGTATTTTCCATGCCAACTCTTGAATATGTGGCACCAGAGAATAGTACAAAAGAAGACAATATGCCTAATGTATGTTTTCATCAGCTATCTAGCCCCAGAGTGACCAGAATCATACCTGTAGCGCTGGGGCAAGCTTGACGCTTTGTAGCAACATCCCTTGTGATCATTGTAATGGTCCCACTGCGCTTTCGTGAAGTGGCAGCGATTGAGTTGGCTCCGGATTGGCGTGATAGGTCTTTCCACTCTGTAAACTAAGCGCAGTCATTATTAATTACCCAGGAGCCGGACTCCATGAATACACATACCACAATTTTGTCTATGTACAGCTCAAGAGCCATTTCTTGTTGGTTTTTATGTGCCTTGGGGTCTCGGGATTTCGCGCCATAGAAAAGTGCCATGTCGCCAGTCATATATTCTTTGTAGACTGCTCCAATTGTCTCGTTTCGAGTACCAGGATGAAACATTTTATTTCTGGACCATCGCAGTTCAACTTCATCACTGAGGAGTATGTTATGAGCAATGCACAGTCTACGCATACAATGAACATACCGCAAAAGACTCATCCCCTCCATTTTTTCCCAACTACAGTTGATGGTGGTAAGCGCGTCATCGAGAACTTCTGTAGGGCAACATATCACTTGATGAATTAATTGTTTGAGTTTGGGACACATACCAGATAAATAGCAATCCTTGTTCCATGGCTTTGCCCATTTCCCCAAGTCTGGATCTGTCTGCTTTTGATTGCATTTTGACAAGCTCTTGATATGGCATTCAACAGTTATTAATATCTTGTTTTCATGGCACGAGATGCTGGTTGCTTTTGCAGTGGCAAGCGTCGCATCTGTATGCTTATTTATGCGGAAGTCCATCGCATGGGCCCGAGCAATGCGGCTGGAGTCAACTGCCGTTGCACATATTTGGTCCAGAGTTGGATTTTCGACAGCTTGTGAAGCACATCAGAGGCAGCCAATTTACAGATCTAGTTGACTCACTGCTGACGGTAGGGGTAGCCGTAACTGTTTGTGCACAAGCACCGCAGACCGATGTCGACAGGTTCTTCCAGGCAACACCACACTTCTGGCACTGCGGATATGTCTGGAATATCGATCTGGGTCATTGAACGAGAACAAGAATATTGATTAAGTGCACGCACCTTCCATTTTTCTAGCTCAGTGGGACTGTCGTTCAGAGCTGCCAGCTTGGTACACTTCGCACAGAGTCCTGGTGCGGTCTTGTTGACGAACATGCCGCTGCATCCATCACCATCATCAGAATGGCAAAGATGAAGACTCATAATGACGCAGAGACAAAATCTTGAGTCGACGGCATAGCCTAACCTCCATTGCCTTTAAGGCATTCCTGCCCCCCTCCGAATGCAACATGCGAAGCAAAACACGTTGCTTGATTCGAGAATCTGTTTCTAGGTCAGCCCCAGGCCTTGGATTCACCAGTGAGGACACACAGTGACTTCCACAG
The DNA here is from genome assembly GCA_029959215.1 of Tricholoma bakamatsutake. NCBI lineage: Eukaryota > Fungi > Basidiomycota > Agaricomycetes > Agaricales > Tricholomataceae > Tricholoma > Tricholoma bakamatsutake. Next base: position 3,036,727 of record CP114860.1, read on the forward strand.
GAGCCCTCGTCCATTCGCAAGCATCAAACATGACTTCACTTTCCAGAACAGTGAAACTGCAACATGTAATTAGACAACTTCACAACAATAAGGACAGGCCTTGTGGAAGAGTTGGAATAATCCACAACAGAATTTCGGCAGTGTTCTGCAAAGCCACAGTTCCATGAAACGTAAATGGGACAGACACTAGAAGAAAGCAGATGAAAATCAGAAATTTTTGCAGAACAACGAAACATGGGCTACCATCTCGAAGTTGAAGGAACGAAGGAAGGACGAACATGCATCCATCCACATTGCTCAAGATGTTGGCAACCTCCGGTGATTGATTGTGTCAGCGTAAACATCACATGTGCAAAGTCGAAATGAACCGTGGAGTTCCCGCCAACTATAGATGACATCACCTTGATAGGTAAACATCCAGAAGGGGTTCTGCCTCTAAGAATAGAACTGTCAACATGTACCAACATGGAAAATGCAGAATGGGGTGAAATAAAATATAAAAAAATATGGGACAAACACAGAAAATTACCCAGACACCTGGGACCCTTCCTTTCCCCTTACACTTGTCCGCTGGGCCTTGATAACACTTCTGTGCCTCAGAAGTATGCTGTGTTGTTTCTGCTGATGTATATCTTCCAGCCAGCGAGAATCCATGTGTATGCAGAGATCTTTAAACTCTGAGAGCTGAGCTGAGCTGAAGGTGTTCTATGTGATGAGAAGTCAGCTGAGCTGGTTCATAAAGTCAGTTGTGATTTTTTCTCTAGGGGAAGTACTGATATTTCTTTCAGCACGCTTCTGAATTTTCTAATGACATATGTGAGAATTCTCGAGTTGATTACGGATGGCCTGATCGTCTGACATCACATAGGTGATCCACACCCAAGTCCTTGAATTTCATGAAGCATTCCGAGTGGTAAAGTCCCTTGACGAGATGATTCAACTTCATGATGACCAGTATGCACCCAATACCTACGAACGACGGTTTCCTATCTGATCATTAAACCAGCTTAGATAAAATTCAAGGACGCTGTCTCCTCAAACCAAATGTGCGTGATTTCAATATATATATGTGCCCTTTAACGAGCCCATGCAGACATCCTCCCTTCACAGAGCCATCCTCTCTCCTAGACATGGCCCTTCATTTCACCGATTTCTTCGTGACTTTCGCAGGTGATACTACCATGACACACGACGTGTCTCATCAATCGATATCAATAAGAGGCGATCGTAGTCGCCGTCAACGACGACAACGGAAGAATGTCATTGGCTTTGTGCAATCTCTGCAAGGTTCCCTGGATAGCTCAGATGAAGATGAAGATGACTTTGATGTAGATGTCAAGGATGCACCGGAGCCCTCATTTTCATCAAATGCATCAGTGTCGTACGCCGAAGAGGGAATGACTACTCGAATGGATAAAATGTCGTTGGAACTCGATGGCCTGGTTCGGTTCTTACGAAGAGGGGTCGAGAGTTTGGCTGGGGGTGGAAGCGAGGCAGCTCCTACATTCGGTGTTCTTGCATTTGCCCTTGAAGATTGGGATAACTGATACCCTCTTGTTGCGCGTGTAAATCCTCGCATCTGGCATGGACTCGCGATATCCAGAGTCTGCGAGAGAAATCATGCTCTCTTGTTGAACGACACCGACGGTTTCAATCCTCGTTCACCAGGATTCAAGCAAGCCTCCGCGGGGGAAACTATTTGCAATTTCTCAAGCGAGCGGGTTACCACCAGCAGTGGAGGCACACGAATACTGATTCCCCACAAACACCTTTCGTCCTTGCGGCTTTCCAAACCAACGATTTTGTGCGGCGTATATCGCGTTCGTAGCTAGAGCAAAATTATACATCAAGTCCATGAACAGTTCCTCTCATTATTTCAATTAGCAGGAAGGAAAAACATCAGGCTCGAGATTTAGCAAGATCGTTCATGATTTGACAGAGACCGGGGAGATATCAAGCAGAGGGTAATCGAGACGCAAACTCATCCATAGTCCAAGCGATGCACAGGTCATTGACCCGCAAGTCATGAGGGTACATGCGGCTGACGATGTCACGAGATGTGGGACGAACCGCCCTGATTCAAGACATCGAGGTCCTGTCACGGAATCTTAGGGTATGGAAAGATGAATAGAAAAGCATACGCTACCAGTGCCACGACCTCTCCTTCCAAGGCTTTCATCTCCTCTTCTAGTTTCTCACGCTGTTTAGTGAGCATCTGCAGACGACGGGCCTCCATTTTCTGTGCAGTGGTCGTTCCCATGTTGGCTCTCAACTGCGCGGATTCGACCTTATGTCGAGTGTGAGCACACAGGAGATATAGCACATTGATAGGCTACACCTTTGCCTGCATAGCACTCTCCTTCTTTTCCAATGCCTTGAGTCCCTGTTCAGCGCGTTCAATGAGTCCACTGATCGATGGTTCTATCTCATCCGCAATATCGGCCTGATATTTTTTGATCGTACTCTCGTTGACTAGCGGAAATACCTGGTACAAAAAAAAAATGAGACAACTTCCTGGGCAACAAACCAGAGATCGGACTCGTTGAGACAACTTTCTGGGCAACAAACCAGAGATCGCACTCGTTGACTTTCTTCATCCTTGGAAGATCGCATGTTCCAGCACAAAGAAGTATTTGAGCCTTGTATGCCTTGTAGGCCTCAGATGTGGACAACACCCTCACAACAATCTTCCATTGTTGTCACACACTCCTCCAAGTGGTGGGCAGATAGCCTTCCTTACCATCATAGAAGTAATCCCCAGAAGGCAGAACTGACTTATCATTAGTGAGAAGGTGCCATAAAAAAAAGTTATTTTCTCATCACCTAATATTGTTTTTTCAAATCCACAGATTTGGTAATACATCACGTGATGTATGATGATGTCATCAGTGCAAGGTTTTTTTCACTTTTGAGCCATGTCGACTCAAGTCAGACTCACCTTTCCTCCATTTCCTCCAGTCCCACACGGCGTCACCATCGTCCCTTTTGCCAAATTCAAGGAGCATGGCATCCAGATCTTTGCCACTGCAGTCGACGACGACGTGGAGCGCGATGGCCTCGGCATTCCCACTGTCGAGTTACGCGTTCAGCACAATACTGATATCTGCAAGACCGAAACAAAAAGGAAGAGGAGAGCAAAGAAGTCACAGCACATATCGTCATCTGCTGTTACTCCTGCAGCTCGAAAGGAATGGTGGCAGCAATGGATGGAGAGCGAAGACTTGAGACCGTCAAGTGGTGCTTATAATCCGTCAGTTCGTCCTCTCCTTTCTCATTCATTCATTCCAATCTCTCTTTAGAAACACTTCTCCGATCGATAGGCTCTATGAAGCAGCAGCCGATTTTCGAAAGGGTCGAACCTGGCCTCCTGCCCCTACAGGGATAGCCGCCATGTGGGACCAGGTTCGCACCATATTTATTTTTTTCTCCACTATATTTCTGCCCCATTAACTAGATCCGTCTCTTCATTGGGCTTCTTTCCAACACGCCGATCTGGACAAGGACTGACACCCTCGCGCAAGATATCGATAGTGGCTCGGACAATGATGATGACGATCTGGCCTCGGTCGTCGAGGGAGGCAATTCTGTTCATGAACCTAGCACGAATCTCCTGGCTGCGGAAGAACCTCACCCTATAAAGTATCAATCACGCCCCCGTGCAAGGCCACCTTATGCCATGTATGGTGCTACTCCAGTTCCCGTTGGAAGCGATGCTGAGGTTAAACATCTTTTGGACGAGGAAAATGCACGCAAGGAGGAGAAAGTCGTAACATTCTTAAATGATCCTGAGCAACACCTCAAGATCTTTTTGTCGTCCTACATGAGAAAACAAGGCTTGATCTGGTATGTTTCCGTGTCACCTTCATCTAACATGAACTCATATACTCAGGGCTGACCGCAACCTCATCAACTATCCGCGTCTTGTGGCTTTTTTCCTTCGCTTCCTCCTCCACAATCGCGTTTTCCCCGAGGCGAGCCACGAACGAGGCTTGCGCCGCGCTCTCGTTATTGCAGATCTCGCTCAGAAGGAGCTCATCCTCACGTCAAAGCTAGCCAAAGAACTCCCTGACAGATTCCACTTGGCATGCACAGTTTGTTGGGGTACGAAAGCAGATGGATATAGACGCCTTCAGCCTGCGGATGAACCGCGTGCAAGTACCAATATATCCGAAGAAGGGAACGAAAAGGGAGAGAGCGGCGAGCCCGATGCCAAGAAACTCAAACTCGATATCCACCAGAATAACAACGCCGATCCTTCCGTGGCCGCAGAAACAGCAATAGAGAAGTTCGAGGAGGAACTGAAAGCACAGAACGTCCAAGTGATAAAAAACGCTGACGATATCCTCATGGACCAGCCAAACATTGGTACGAACCAAGATAGTGACCCCGCTAGCACGTGGACCTGGGACGAGAAAAGTTACGACCCGTCTGCGTTTGCTCCAGGCGGCAATTCCGACCCTTGGGCCGCATCGACCACCAACTGGGACCCGCCCGAGGTCCACTCGCTCATTCCACTCCTTGGTTTCACCGCGTTCCCCCTGACGCACACACCTGGAGTCGTTGAATGGTCGGTGCGCCGCATCAAGTCCTTCACACCGCCTCCTGCTCCCACCATGCTCCCGAAATCACCTGTGGAGGCGGATGTGGATCCGGAGGCAGTCGAGGTGGAGCTGGAGAGGAGGTTTGCAAAGGTTGTGTTCGAGCCATGGATGGGATGGGATCAGGCGCAGGATGAGATGCCGCATCTGGCAAAGCCAAGGATCCTACAAAGCTCTAGGGGTCCTGTAGTTGGTGGCGAAAATGCGGAAGCTGCTCCTGCTCCTGCTCCCGCTGATGGCCCGAAACCACATGACCCACTCAAGGACGATATCACGGTCCTAGTTGAGCCTGCTGTGCTCGAGTATTTCAGCCTCGGCATGGGACTTGGTGCTACTTGGGTCCAGATTGCCCGTGAGCAGGACTTTGCTCAAGACAGCGCGAACAAAAAGAAGAAAAAGAAGGGCAAGTCAAAGGTGGCGGACAGGTATTGGTATATCGATGAGCTGCTGATAACCTTGCCTAGCTACCATACCTAGGTGTGTGCGTTGTGTTCTATCCATTTCTTAACGATCTTTTCTCTCGATTGCTTATTTTCTCGTGCTTCACATGCATCTTTTTCTTTGATGTCACTTTCGCTTTCGCTACTCTTTTATGCTGTCCCTGTAGCATTGTTGCAATTTCGATTGTTTGTATCTCGTTATCTGTCACAAATGTACATATCATGTACTTTAACACAAATGTAACATAGCCATTTCAATGCAACTTTCGTGAAGGCTTAATGGCCCGCGCTTGATTCTATCTTGAACCATCCTCCTACCTGTCTGCAGTGCAAATGGACGTTGAAGTCGGAGCTGATGACCAACTGAACGGAAGCCCGGCCATTACAGGTGACAAGAGGGCTGGGAAGAGCACAACAATAATGGAACAGCCTAAGCGGTGGTATCCACAATGGAATTAAAGAGCGTCCGACTGTTCGAGGCCCGGACCTCGTGCTCGATAAATTCTCCTTTTGAAGATGCACTGTGGCGCCAGAAGCGAATGGGGTGTATATCCACTTGCAAGGGAAACGGGAGAAGATAAAATAGCGCTGGCTCCACTTGATGAGCCGATGGAAAAGTCTTATCTTGACGAGTAAATAAACCACGAGGCGTATCGTCTCGAGAATATCGTAAATCGTATGGAAGTACCACATCAGAAAAGTTATGAAGCGTTCCGAGCAGGATAGCCTGAGCTGAATATGTGGCGGTAAAACATGCTGCGGGACGCGAGAAGACCATCGGCTGTTATGGGCATTTGCCCCCATCAGGATCCAAAGGAAGGATAGTATCGGTAAGATAGGAATGTAAGACGTAGATAGTTGTCGTGGAATATTCTTCGAATGCTGTCAAAAGTCGTGAACCGTTTACGAGAGCGAAGATCTGCAGCAGGATCGCATAGAGTAGTCTGATAACGTTACATGATGTTGATGGCCCCACAGAAGAGGAGATCAAGTAGACGTCAGAAGTAATGGTTAGAAAACGCAGTATTCAAACCAGTAAGCCGAATCACCAAAAAGATTAGTAGAAACGGAGAACGAAAGGGCCCAGTACGTATCCTCGCGACCGATAGTTTGAACACCGGGAAGAAGAACGCGTTTTTTGACGTCTCGAAGTAGGGGTTTAAAAAGTTCTATATAGTAAGGTATTAGTGCGGCCTGAGCAGCCGAAAGCTCAAAATTGGGTGGGAGATGGGGGGGTACATTATGGTGTCAAACTCATATGTACACCCCCGAAGCACACCAGTTAGAGTGGCAGTACACCTCTGAACAGTGATTCGTTTCCTAAGAAAGTAAGAAAGTAGAAAATATGTCGGTTGGTCGGCAATTCGTTTCTCCCCCCCCAATCATCGTCAGATGTGCTAAATCCTATAGTGTCGGGTGCTAAATCCTATAGTGTCGGGTGTTACTTATTAATCTTCGAAAGTTCCCCTTGGCCATGTTTCCGGACATCGTGTGAAGCGGCTTTTGGAATGAAATTAAGATGTCCAGAGTCTGCGATGTGGTTGATGGTATGGTTCTGGGAAGGAAAGTTCCAAGTTCAAGCCTAAGCCTTTCTGGTCACCGCGCGATCACGTGATACAAGCTTGTGCTCTCCTTCAAACTTGATTCGGCTTCGAGAATGAATCACTCAGAAGTTGCTATGGCAGTTCTACGATGTTTATCTAGCGAGGCATCCGTAGACACAATTGTTTTTTTATTGCCATGATACCCCTACAAGTTCAAGCCTTCGTGTTTGACAACATTTCAAGGCTGAACAGCCCTTTTGTTCCTAGCTTGAAGACTACCGCGAAACGATATACCACAGCATACTCAGCGCAAAATGGGGGGGGCCTGACGTTGTTATTCACTCACTGCATCGGTGCACGTACGATTCTACTTTATATTGCTGGTTGGGTTAACGAATATTCTCACAAAGACAAGGAGCAATGGGAACCAATAATTCAACGACTATTTCATACACAACAGTGCAAGGATGAGGCCCATCGCATTCGCGAAGCGTGGTCTTTCGATAGGCAGAATCACGGGGATGCTGCCCTTTTGAATCGCGAGGCTTTAAGAGATTATACTGAAGGCGTTTGTGGGTCCATCAACTAGGAAGAGGCGCCACATCACCTAACTGTTAACAGCTGTCCTCGAGTGGGTGCCTGTTATTGCTTCGTTTATCCGTTCTCCACGTATGAAGGGCCATCATCTCGTTGCCTTGGGCCAGTCGGCTGGGGCAGCAGCAATGTGAGCATGATACTTCCATATCAGTAATTCGTATCAGTAATTCGTATCGTTCATTTGTCGAGAAACAGGGTACTATTGGCAGCAGAAGTTCCTGTCTCGCGTCTTCCCCTTCTTGCTCTGGTCCTAGTAGAACCGGTTATGATGACTAGGGAACTTTTTAATGCCAGCATCGACGATTGGATGGCTACCGTGAACCTCCTCGTCAGTGCAACTTCTGTCAGACGCGATACATGGGACTCTCGGGAAGCTGCATTCAATTGGTTTAGGGAACGCCTTCCATGGAAGGTCTGGGATCCACGTGTCATTCGTCTTTTGAGTGTATGCCTCTTGTTACAACTTCGATTTCTGATGTTAAGTTTTGGCTATCAGGAGCATGGTCTGCAAGAGACCATGGCCGGTGTTATCCTTAAATGCAGCAAGGAACAAGAAGCCGTCTCGTATAGGGATGCGAAACCTCAGTTTGATGCCACGGTGTTGCTCAGTCGCGTTTCCCGAGCCCTTCCTGTCCATGTCATTTGGGGTACGACGAATGATCTAGTGTGAACCTGAATCCGACCCAACAACATTATTATTCGTATGACTCACCTCTTGCGGTTTAGGCCTGAATTGACAAAGGAATCCCTGACTGATGTGTCTGAAGGTCGTGTAGTTGCTTCGGTCACCAAAGTCCACGGTGCAGGACACATGGTATATCAACCTTCTTTTTTGCACTTTTCAACTTCGTCCTTCCAACTCTTTTCTTCTGCAGATCGTTCAGGAACAGCCCGACCGCCTTGCAGACGCGATCAGCAAGGTTCTGGACTCTGTCCAGACCAGCCACATGCACCGATCCAGGCTGTAATTAAGACATGAGCCCCTAGACAAGAGTTCTCGATATGGACCTAGTATAGCCATTTATTCCTACCTGTCTACAACAATCGGAAGTCATGTCGCTGTATTGCGGATTGGATGATTCTTACCTTCGTTTTTGTGTACATTAACATGAGCGTCTTTGCCGGCCTACTTCAGAAGTTTGCTGCAAAGTCGTGCCTGCTTCTTACTGCGTAATAATCCTGGTCAGGATGTTAGCAATCCCTTCTATGATTGTTCTGTTGAAAGTACCCTGGTTATTTCGCAGAACGGATTGCATTTCTCAGCGATGATAATGTTAGTACGACGCATATGTGTTGCTGTTGGGCAATGCCTTTGATTCCCAACACCCTTTGAACCAAACACAAAGCTCGAACTTTGAACTCCTCAAATGTCAAAGCGAGGACCTTCACCGCCCCTTGAGGGAACTGTTGTAAAAAGGGCCAAGGCCACGCCTCCTCCTTCTAACCAGATTGTCATCTCCTCATCAGGCGACGAACGAAGCAAAGGACTCATTAGAACCGTCCAACGAACAAGCGGTCTCGAAGCGCCCATCATAAGTCTAGCCGGAGCCCATTCAGTGCGTAGAACAAGTAGTATCAAATGACTTATACAACAGAACTCTTTTTTTCAGGCTGAAATTCTAAGCTGTAGATTCGACCCGACAGGCCAGAACATCGCAGCATGTTCAGCCGACCGTAGTGTTTGTAAGTTTTTCCGCTTCGTCACCCGTCTTCTCTCTCAGTCGTCACCGGTACTGTTCACAGCACTATGGCGAACATACCCACCGAACACGAACTACGGCCTCCTTTTTAATCTTACAAAAGCACCTATCCTAGACTTACAATGGTCCCTCTGCTCCTCAACCATCTACACCGTCTCCGCCGACCACCTCCTATGCACAACCGACCTAACCACCGGCCAAAGGATTCGGAAAATTCGTGCTCATCGCGAAATTATCAATAGCGTAGACAGGACGATGGCTAGTGGGGGTGGCATTGAGCTCGTGGCGACCGGTTCAGATGACGGAACAGTCAAGATATGGGAAGGAGGGGAAGAAGCGAAAAAGCATTCCGTTGCCACGTTTGAAATTGGCTGTCCTGTCACGTCAGTGTGCTGGAGTGCAGACGGGGCAAACGTATATATTGGCGCGTTGGACAATGAGATCCATGTTCGTCATTCTTCGCTTTTTTCCCCCTTACTTTCCTCTGTTCGATGCTGATCGGTACTCGAAACAGGTATACGACCTCCGCAAAAACGAGCAAGTATACTCTCTCACAGGGCACACCGACACCCCCACCTCGCTGTCTCTCTCGCCGAACGGCTCTTACCTCCTTTCTCCGTCGTTCTCCTCGCAAACGATCATCCATGATGTCAGGCCGTTCTCGCCGTCCCCAACGCGAATACATCGCGTCCTACATGGCTCGCCGGCCGGGTTTGAGAACACGCTGCTGAGGGGAGCGTGGAGCAAGGATGATGGGGGGCGGCGTGTTGCTGTGGGCGGTGCGGATAGAACGGTGTGCGTGTGGGATGTGGATAGTGGGAGAGTTCTGTACAAGGTGCGGTGTTACACGTTGTGAATGTTTTCGTATCCATGGAGCTGATAGTGAACGCCGGATTAGTTGCCAGGTCATAAAGGAACTGTTACATCCGTCGACTTCCACCCAAAAGAGCCCATCAGTATGTGAATTTCCTTCATCTTCGCAATGTGGTTGATGCAACTGCCGTCACAGTCTTGACAGGCAGCAAGGATGGAACAATGATTATGGGCGAGTTGGAGGCTAGCATAGCAATTTGAAACTTTCCCTTGTTCCGGTAGCCCGATCCATTGATTCACCTTCGTGTCATCTCGTAAGTAAACACAGGATGCTGTGCGACAGGATTGCAATTACACGACACGAAAGTAGCGATGGTATACAGGTTATTGTAGTAGAGATGCGACGAACGACAAGGCAAGTGAAGATGCGCAGGAGATGGTAGATTCGAGATGATGCGTAGAACATAGAACAAGCAGAGAAGAGGTATGAATAGGCAGTTGAGTTTAAGCAACATAAGCGAAAGTATCCTTGGAGCCGTCTACCCGTTCGATGTATTCCTTTTCCAAAAGTGTCTCTATAGCCTGTAATGAATGCACACCAGTTAGTTTTATGATGACACCTTCCTCAGTGTCAACCCCACCTTCTTGATATCTGGTATCTTGGGAGCGAACCGCTGCGAGATCTGTGAAATGACCTCCTGAATCAGCGCCTGATTCTTCATCGTCTTGCGGGCTTTCATGATTCTACCGTCGACCAATGAGCTTCCTTCGGGTCACACAACAATGGGTATTGCGTTTACCGAACAATTGTTGCCTGAATCACGTATTTCCTGTCCTCGTCGACGGCTTTGAGGACATCCAAAGACTCAGTCTTCACCTCTGCCTTGATAGGCAAATTTAAGTTGACGCGAATCTTCTTCGACTTGAAGTCTGACGCACCATCAATCAGCTCTGAGTAAATATCGACTCCAATCGACTTACTGGGATTGAGATCATATTGGTCCGTTTCCTCATTGATAAGGATCTTCGCCTTCACCAGGAGTGCCAGCACCTGGGACAATAGATCCTTCGTAATTGACGTCGCTGCAACCAGTTCATCCAACGACATGGTATCATTTCTATTATACTGAAGCAGCACCGCCATCTGGTACGAGCTCGTCATCAAAATGTACTTCTGATTCAGGTAATTCGTCCGCAACTCGTTTTTGGAGTAGTTCCACAACCATGTAAGTTTGCGCCCCGAGTGCTTCGTCTGGTAGTACTTCTGGAAACGATCGTATGTCGCAATGATTTCGGCGGGGATGATGAAGTCGTGCGGCGGAGGGTTGAGTGGCCAGAAGTTTGTGCCGAGCACCATGATACTGAATGTGACGTCCATGTCGTCGTGGTTCTGTGCCATGCGTTCTTTGAAAGAGTCGGTGATGTCTTTGCTAAGACTCATGTCTGCATGGGTGAGTAGTGAATTAGGCTACAACAGGTCTATGCGGGTGACATACCAGTGAACATGCGCTGGAGCTTGTTGGTGTATTCGAAACCGCAAGCCTCTTTCAGCTTCGATATCATGCTGGATTCACTCTCGTCTGAGGCGGAAACTCCATGGATAAGACGTTTGGAAAGTTTAGTCGTGTAGAAGGTTTGGAACACGTCCTTGTCTTCCAGGTACTTGAAGAGGACCATCTGTACAAGGTGAAAGTGAAACCACTAAATTTGACGGTACCACGAGCACATACCACACGATTCAATGCGCCTTCCAGATCGTCTTCCTCCGCCATCTTGTTGTTCCTCCGCAACAGCATATCAGCATGCTTCGCAATCAACTCTGGCGACTTCGTCGATGAAGCGCCCGTCGCAGCATTACGGTTAACGAACTCTCGGCATGCCTTATCGAGGCTAGCCGCAAACCCGGCCTCTCCCTTGAAACTCCGGGTGACAGTCTCCGAGTTCTTACGGTGGACCTCCAGCAACGCGTCTACGTATGCTTTCGGATCCAATGCGTCAACGGTAGCACCTCCCTCGCCGACGAGTTTTGAAATCGCCGTCAGTCCAGCCTGCTTGACGTGCCCCTCGAACCTCTTCCGCAGCGGCTCCAAGCCCTCAGGAATACGCGAAAGCAGTGCATACATGCGCTGTAAATCCTCGTCCTGGTCAAAATCCAGCAATGTCTGGAAGCTGTCCCACATGCGCTCGGCGTGTTCGCGGATAAGCACATGCTCACATTTACCGATGAGCTCTTTGCGAGTCTTGGTGTTTAGATATCGTTCGACGCGATCCTCTTCCTCTCGGAGGCGCTCCTCAGCTTTCTTCAGGTAATCTGAAACGCTGTTCTGTGCAAGGAATGATTCTGACTCCATTTTATAGTATTGATCTGTAGCAGCGATAAAAGGGCCTTCGAGATGTTCCTTGTAGATATCTAGACACTCCTTGTTGGGATCGGTGTTATCAAGCCCGAGTGAGACGAAAGAGTCCACGACTTTTTTAACTAGACCTTGGTCGATGACCTCGCCGTTGCGTTGGAGCATGATAAGCCGCAGCACGGCACCAGCTAGTTTGTGATCGTCTTTTTGTATGTGTAAAAAGAAGTAGTCTTTCCATTGAGAAAGGGCAAGCTATGACGTTATAAAGTGAGCTAATGCAACGTGTCGTTGACGAGCTGACTGACCGTGTACACTTGGTAGACCGCCTTCTTCCCCTCGTCTCTCTCCCGTTTCACCCAATAACGATTGAGATATGTAAATAGTCGGTTCAAATAGTTGGCACCTGTTGTATAACGATCCCATTCTGCAGCATAATACCTTAGGAGGTCGACGTCCTGCAATTTGTCAGATTTCTGCGCAGGCAGTGAGTTCATCAAAACGCATTATATGACTATGATACAAACATCAATCATAGGCTTGAAATGGGCCACGAAGTATGCGTAGAGCTTCTTATACAGATCCGAGCCCACTAGGTTTGCGCCACCTATCAGAGGCACGATGAGAAACCGGGGTATTAGCGACCCGTAGACGCTCACTTCTATCTCCAGCTGTGCCAAGTTTTCCATGCAACTTTGTCGATGTACAATAATTGTACACAGTGGTGTATAAGCTTGTGTAACCTGCAAAAGACAAGCCCTGTTCAAGCCGAGTCATTATGTGATCCACCCCCTTGTTCAAAAAGCTCCATGTCTCATCAAGGTCCGCGGTGCGGGGGGGCATATTGGTGAAGGCATTAGACGGGGAGGAGGATGCCATGATGGTCGTGGTAAGAGAGAAACGAAACCCGGTGAGTCCCCGACAAGTTCAGCGCGTTAGCGCTAATCAGTTTAGGTAAGCAAGACACCCACTTCGATTCTCTACTGCATGCGGCTACCTGGTTCTATCCAAGAAGGCCCTCATCTCGGGTAAACTCGCCACTAGACACGCTGGCACACCAATACAGTGTTTCCCATTAAAACCCAGATCTCCTGCAGTGGTTTTCAACAGCTTTGGGCGAGCATCAGCGGCCATTCGGTCTGCGGATCATTTGTGCCTACAAGCAGGGCGCCAACCACTCCAATCAATGATGTCAGGGAATTTTTCGGAACGCTTGCAGAAACGCACAATACAACTCGTCTATGAACTCGTCTGACCGTGTGTTGCACGTTGGGCAAATTTGAAGATTATGGTCCATTCGTAGAGGTCTGCAGTAATTGGGATCTTACTTTGGCGATCTTTTACTATCAAAAGCTCTGTTGGTCAAATTTTTATATCTCTCGGTCCAAAGAGGGATATTTGGTTTCGGCAGCCAGATGGTAGAGTACGCTATGATGACGTGGTAGAAGGCCACATGTTTCAAGCGCTAAGATAAGTCCCACGAGGCCTCCATCGATGTTAGAACTGCACGGGTTGTCTTGGAGGAGAATCCGTCGTACGTGATCCAGCTTGCGTATTAATATATATTGACTCCAAGTCATTTAATTCTAACACTAACGTCTTCATTTGTTGCAAACCTGACCCAGCTCCCGATCCCTATCAGCCATTCACTGGAAACTTCTGGTTAAACAGGCACTATTACTTTCCCATCGTCACCTTGACAAGGGCTGGGCGCGTAGCTTCTTATCATGGCCCATCATGTCCTGTTGCCCAGGAAAAACTTTTTCTATGCCATTGGAAACACTGCTCCAGTGTGCTTCACTCAAGATTTGGCTGCGGAACAGAGTGCTGATATTCTCCTTCTGGGATGCGGAGATCCTCGAAGCATCCTGTATACAATATACGCTGATCTAGGAGCTCGTACGTCTCTTGGGATCTTCACGGTTGCATGTTAAACAGTCATTGATACGTGTAGCCAATCGACGATTAGATTTTACGTGTTGCGACGTCGAGCCTGCTGTCCTGGGTGGGTGTTCATAATTACACAACATCACTCGCTTACTGATCCGAAATCACAGCACGCAATGTCCTTCTTTTCACTTTGCTTGCCGATGGTGATATTTCCAATCAAATCGACATGATCTGGAATATTTTCTTTCATTTCTATCTCGATGGGCCTTCTCTCAATCTCCTACACAGTCAATGTCGTAAGCTCGCTAATTTGGCGATCGACATTAACACCTGGAGGAACAGCCCCTACGACAGCTTCCTAAAGTTTTGTGCAAAACATACTCTCTCTGAACTTCGCCGACATTGGATGTTGTACGAAGCCACCGAGAGTCTTCCCCCAAATGAGACACAAAGAGTCCGAGAGCTTTTTGCGAAGGGAAGTAAATATGCACTAGCAACTGCTCGCAGAAACGCTAGTCGTTCAGCAGGTCCTCTTTGGAGAGATGCTCAAACCTTAGGCGCAGAACACTTCGAGCATTACTGGAAAACAGGAATAACCTCGAATGACAAACGGAAAATAGCTGCTGCGACGTTCTTGAACCCTACCTTTGCCTATTCCATGTCTGGCAGAGGGTTCAGCCTCCACTACGGGACTGATCCTATCCTGGCCTTTCATCTCGCCGAGACCTTTGCTCCTACGAAGGCAGCCTCAAGCAATAAAGCTATATCTATGGGAGATCTTGCGGAATCTGTGAAATCGCAGTTTCATACTTGGTGTTTGGCGTTCCAATCTCGAGTTACGGTTGCAAGTGATTCTGTCACACGCAACGTTGTGATTCGCATGTTTACTGGTGATGCACTCGCTTTCTGTCAAGCTCTCCATCACTGCGCTCAGAATCACTCGATTGAATCCGGCATATACATCTCGACGTGGGGAAGCAGTCTGATCAACCTTGACGGTGGAGGCTACGACAAGCCTTCGCCAGAGCTTCATCGTGCACCATTATCTTACGATGTCATTGACACTTCCAACGTAACTGATCATGTTGGTTTATTGAACATTCTGATCGCCAGCCTCCCTTTACTCCGCAAGACTCCCTGGGCTGTTCTACATACGAATTACTTCCTGGCAGTGCACGGTACATCGTCCAACAAGCTCGAAGATCGTGCTTGTGCTGATATCGCGACTCTTGCTCTGCTTCTTGGTGTTGTTCCTACTTCTTTTGTATCCGACTTTATCACGCAGTCAAACAGCCATCCCTCGACGTTTCATAAATTTGTCTCCTGGAAGAGGTTGCCTCTGACGGCAGACTACGATCCTGCTCAGCCCTTGGCGTATGACCCTGGACAGCTGGGTACATTTCTATTTGGCATCTACCTGAGGATGTTTTCCGACGACAAGCTCCCTAACCCGAACGTTTCGAACCGATATGCATTGGCGCAGTCCATCCCTCATTATATCAGAGCCACTTTTGTCGCCATGCTCCAACTCATTAGGCACAGAGTATCCACCAATTGGGTTCAAGCAATGGAGCATTTGGTAGATTTGATCGGAAAGGATAGAACCCTCTTTGTAGGACTCAATTATTATCAAGATCTCATGTGCCAGTTGCACATCCGCGGGATCTACACGGTCGATGCGTTGGCTTCCAACCCTCGTAAAGCGGGGCAAGGGGAGGATTTCTTTAGGCGATGGGACGTCGTCCCACCTGTCGTCTGTATCGTTCTCAGAGTTCCAAGGACAGCACTGAAGGCAATCGAAGAAATGGATCCAGATGAGATCGGAACTCCGATATTGCAATGTGAGGTGAAGAGTCCACCTAGTTCCAGCCGTCGAGGGTTTCAAAGTGTGTTCTCATCCATCCAACTCTTCTTTGGCAACGTCACGTCTAGCGGCGTGGGGACGTTGGTTACCGAAGAGGACCCCCATCAATGGAATGGAACCTCTCCTCTCATAGCATCATTTCATGTGCCATCCTGGATTCTTAATCAGGGACCCTCTGATATACAGGTAGTCTTGTCTATCCGCAGCACAAGACGTGCAGTGTGGTCTCTCTTTCACAAGCTTGGGCTAGAGATGTGCGTATTCTCAGCCTCGCTGACGGACACTCAGCACGTTTTTGTTGTACGGGAGCGTCCCAATAACGAGCTGGAGCTGAAGAATCTTTCTAGCACGGCTCCGCAACATTTCAGTTCAGGTAGTAACCTTGACGGAGGTATCGTTTTTGTAAGAATGGGTAACGGTGGCCATAAGGCCTCTGGATTCACCGCGCGGACCAATATCACTGAACCTGGAAAACAGGCCGCTTTGGCAAACAAGGCAGATGTAACAATCAAGCAAGTCTCGCCCTACGGGATGCTGGCCTCATTTGGACAGTTTGATCAAAGAATTAGTTTTCCTTTTCCCATTGATAGCAGCAATTCTAAAGTACGGATAGCCCGTAAATCATTCTATATTGAGGTGAGCAGTGTTGCGTTACCTTCTTAGTACTGTCCAGGAAAGCAATATTTGCCAGGTGGACGTAGCAATAGCCACTACCCGCTCTCCACTCGGCTTCTCGCTGGATCCCTATCCTGCGCCTATGGATAATTCCCGGCCGAATCTTTGGAATGTCCATTACCTGATGCTTTCCCGACAACCATCACTGAATGTGAGTTCACCTGGAAGGCTGAAATTCTTAGATACACATCTTGGACTTGCATTCTCTAATCGAGAACGAACAACCAAGTCGTCCAAGGCCAACGATGTTATTGTGGATATCAAGAAGAGCATCACGGTCATTCTGTTCCATGTCGCGGGTCTGTATACACCACAAACTCGCGTTTTCGGCCTGGCGGATCCCAATAACGGTGGAATCTATACTCTCGTATTTGTCAATGATCTTCGGCTCGACCTTTCGGCACACACAGTGGTTGCAGATGCATGTGTCCTTCCTTTGACCCATGCTGTCCTTGACATGACACCCGTCCAAGGTTTGCTGAGAATCCTCAGCAACAAGCAGAGTATATTGAATGTTAGGACAACCGGCAAAGAAGTCAAAGCCTGGAAGCAACTGCTCCCTGTTCTTGCAGAGCGTTGTAGAGAGTGGAAACATACAGAAAATTGCGAATACGTTGTGACTGGGATCCCGGTGTCGACGGAATTTGATCAAAGTCCTCTCTGCAGCTGTGGGAAGGGAAAAGCAGTGCCTCTTGCGTTCATGAAAAGCGAGTGGAAGGCTCTCTCACCACTTGTCACCAGGATAGCTTTGGGTCCGCTGTTTTCAGTATCTTATCTGGAGGAGGTAGGGTTTGAGGTGGAGGAGAGAGCACGAGCAATCACTAGTCGAGCGAGTCCTAGCGTCTGTGCCAAATGTGGTGGTAATGGCCAACCCGACCTAATGAAGTGCAGCAGATGCCGAGAAGTGGAATACTGCTCCAAGGCTTGCCAGACCGAAGATTGGAAAGTGCATAAAACTCAGTGCCGGTTGAAGGCACAGAAATGAATTCTTATATAGCAAGGTTTTGTTAGATCTCTATCATTCTTGCCTGCCTGTGTACATTTTGATGTAAATACTTGTCATATTTACCTGGCTCTGACCCTCTTGAAGAACTGTTTTCGAATTCGTTCCTTATTTGCTTGTTGGCCCTATGATTTGCAACCAAGTTGGTGATTGTAGTGATAGTGGATTGGGCTCAGAAAGAGTCTCGAGGTTCAGCTTCAATATGCTTCGTGAAGTTACAGAATACTACATCTGATTCGAACGCTTTAACAGGTGTTTTACAAGTCAAGAATATACATGAGATATCCGATATTGTACAATCTAATACATACAACAGTGTTGTCCAACGAGTTGCTAGTACCCACATTACATATTATAACCAGGCGGATTGTCGACAGGTACACCCGCAACGAAAGAAACTGACGAGGTCTCAGCCGGCAAAGTATATGTCGCTAGATCAATTAAATCAGTTTTTGGAATAACAGCGGAAGGGCAAATGATCAAGCTGGTGACTTACGCAGGTCATACGAGTCCTCTGCCTCGACTTGCCGTTTCATATATATAGCTCTCTCCCTCGTCTTCTCAAGCAGACTGACAAACTCGAACATCGCCCGGTCCCTAAACCGGATCTCGACTCTTGTTCCTTCAGTTAGTCCTCCCTCGGGTGAGGGCTTGATATCGAATGAGAGGTAATTTGAGGCGAATGTGGGCTGTTCAAACCTCGTAGACAGAATTGCAGGTAGTGGGACAGAGAGGGATTCGAAAGATGCGCCGGAGTCAGTGGTAAATATCAGCTATTGGCACAATTACGTTAGACAGGTAGTGAGGAAGTGAACGACTTGAGATGAGTGCCGTTTACAGCGCACAAGAAGGATATATAACGCACTCGTTGATCAGTGAGCCATACCTTGCCTATTGTCGTGAGTTTCTTGCTCCCCCCAGATCCGCCTGCGGATGCTGTGCCCGACGGTGGTGCATCTGGAACTGTCAGCGAGACTTCCACTCCACCATCGATAGTCGTAATCGTCATCTCGTTGGGTAAGGGGACAGGGGAGCGATTCGGGTTAAGCATTGTCCAATTTAGCGCCATGGTGAATGTCTCGTTGGAGGGTTGCAGTAAGAAAGTAGTAAGGCGGTATGTAGTGAGATGAAGAGGGTAAGGAGCCACAATAGTCATTTACTTACATGGCTACCTAGCGCAATGGTAGCGCGTTTGGCTTCGATTGCTAAGCGGCACCAAAAGGTTGCAGGTTCGAGTCCTGCGGTGGTCATGCTTCACCGAGTCTTTTTTGTGAGCAAGTTTGCAGGTTTGCGATTCTAATGCTGTAAATTATAATGTAGTGGTTATACTTCGGTGCTGAAGTACTTGTAAGGCACAGTACAAAGCACTGTCTCCCCCTCGCTCAAATCCATCCCCACTCAGCCAAATTCTGGTGAAACTCGCACGGATTCCTTCCAATTGCAATTCCTTCTCCCGCCACGAGCTCCCTCACCTCTTCATAATGACCTTCATGCTCATGCACACACCCCTTCCTGCGTGCGTCCTCTTCCCGACAATCGGCACACTCACACCTCACTATTATCCGCACACACTCGACGTCAGTCACTTCATCCCTGAAATGATACTCGCGACACCGTCCCTCCCCGCCATCATACGGGTGCGGGACGTACTCATCATCGTCCTCCTCTTGCGTGGTCATCACTTCGTCCCCGTCTTCGCCCATACTCGGCTCGCTCGATAATGAGGATGAAAGTGGGGATGACCGTAGAAAAGGATGAGCGAGCGCTTGTCGTGGGGTGATGCGCCTAACGGACTCCGGGTGGAGGATCTGTTCGAGGAGGTCGAACGCGTTCTCTATATCTGATCTACGGGCCTCGTCGGCGGCCGTTGAGGGGTGACTGTTCAACGGAGCTGAAGAGGAGCGGGTTGGTGACGGGGAGGAGTGGGGAAATTCGAGGGGCGGGTCGGAAGAGGATGACGGGGGCGGTGGTGGCGGTTGATCACATGTGTGTGATTGGGAGCGGTATGAGGGCTGGTTATATGGGAAGAACCGCGAATCGTGTTTTTCTGGCTCGTAGAGTGTTGGGTTTTGCTTCTCGACGAATTCTCGCCATGAGATGCCGTCTTGGGTTACGGAGGGTACGTTCGTAGCGAATGTTCGGCCTATATGTCCAAGGGAGCCACATGTAGTGTATACGGAAAGACAAGAACTCACTATGGAGCGTTGCGACTTTTTCTACTTTCCGCATCCCGATCACGACCGCGATCTCCATCAGCGCCTCGATGTCGTCATTTGCTTGGAACACAGGAAATTTCTTTGTGAGGAAGAACAACAGGATCATCCCCACAGCCCACACGTCGATCGCTGTGTATTGTGTTTCCACGTCCATGTCACCGAAAGGCGAAAAATAATCCGGCATAGTACGTACCCCCCGTCTGCTCTCCACACTTGAACAAAACTTCCGGTGCCCGGAAGCCCCGTGTTCCTGCGCGGTTTGCTTTGGAGATGGGACTGAGCAGCGCATATAGTTAGTAAAACAACGTACAAGGCGAACGTGATGTGCCTACCGAGTGTCCTTATCAGGATACCCTACTTTCTCAGCCGGCATGGTGCTCTTCTCCCGCGCCTCCTTCTGACGCGCCTTGATCTCCTCCACGTTGAATTCATTCCGGCTCCGAATGGTGCCGTGTGGGTGTTCGGGTGTGGGTGCTGTGTGAAAACATGCACCGTAGGCTGGACCAGGGATATTCATGCGCTGAGTACCTAAGTATTGAGATGTGGTGGACACCTAAGAAGAAAGTGGCCTACCGACGCAAGACCGAAATCACATAGTGTGCCGATGCCTGTGCGAGGATCGAAAAGGAAGTTGGCGGGCTTGACATCACGGTGGATGATGCCCCTGGCATGGATATCGCGCAGGGCGCGAAACATACACTGGAAGTAGGCTTTGACACCAGCTATTGGAAGGTCGCGAAAAAAATCCTGCCACCCAGCCGTTAGTGGCACATAGGATATTAGCATACCAAAACGCACTCGGAAGTCCTCATTACGATGATAGGGCATGATCGCCACGACCTGGTCACCGTGGCGAAATGCAGTGATCAGCTGTGATACATGCCTACATCCTCTACAATCCTCCATGATCGCGATTTCATTGCGTATCCGTTCAGGACTGCTCGTCACGTATATCATCTTAATCGCGACGAACACTTTCGTATCTGGGGGGCGGGGCGCGGACTGGTAGTACGCAGAGGAGGAAGGGGGATGATGTCCCTGCCACGGCGTGTTATCCCATTTGTTGTGGTATCCGAGATCTAGTGCCTTGTACACGGATGAGAAAGTGCCCGTGCCGAGGCGGTCAACGATTTTATAGTCCTCTGTGAGGCCCGGCATGGCGTTCTCAAGGTCTTGGATTTCTTCTTCGATCTCTGCACGCTCTTCAGTGCTCTTTTGGTAGATCGTAAGTTCCCCATCCGTGTCCGAGCGTACGTCGTCCGGTTCGACGTGTTGTTCCATTTCATCTTCTATCACACCGTGCCCGTCGCCATCCTCGTCATGATCTGGTTCGTCCAACAGCGGCTCGTCCTCGTCGCTCTCCATGTTCTCGTCGAGATCAACATACGCTTGCACGTGTGCGATTGATGCTCTTTTCGGTGCAGAGAATGTTGGAAGGATGTTCTCGAGATGAGAATGGTATATTTGCATATCTTGAACGTTGTATGCAAGCAATGGATCGTCGGAAGACAACGTGGAGCGTTGTGCGGTTGCGTCGAGATATCTCTTATGATAGGAATTGTTGTGAGCATCTGAGGAGCCAACCTCGAGAGGATTTGAGGAATGCTGAGAGAGGAATACGCTGTCCATCCAAGAAAATAAAATAAAAAAAGAAAGAGAGAAACCAAGACGCGATCGATCACGTGATGACTCTACGGGTGACGTAACAAGAGCAAACAAGCCTCATGCAGCAGGCGATACACCGGGTTCTTGTACGAAACAACCATACCTCGCATGATGCTGGTACAAGCGCAAGTGCAAGGCTTTTCGCAGACGCTGCTCGTCAAGAGGCAGATGCACAATCCCAGCCAAGGACCGCCTCACGTATTCCCTTCCTAGAGAACCAGTATGAGAATTGGACAGGAGATGAAAGCATGCAAGACACCGTCCTTCGCATGCTAGTTGACAAGTACAAACCGTTGCGGAGCGGATCCATCCAATCAGCCGAACAGACGCTGAAGCAGAATCCGCCCAGGGTATGGTCGAGCGATCAGATATCAACTGTGCGGTCCACTGGGTCTTGGGCGACCCAGCCGCTGCTTCCGTCATCTGAAGACCATAGGCCTTGGCATACACAGTTTAAGGCGCCGTCACACGCGACGTCGTCGATCAAGCGTGCTAATTTCTCCCCGGTGTCGGTACGGAAGCCTAGTATTACCCCGACAGATGACCGTGCAAGGAGGAAGGAGAAGGAGGTGAAGTACAAAGAAGAGCGTGTGGGACGGCTTGCCCAGGCCCGGGAGTCGATATTGGATTACCGATTGGGCATCAAACGTGCCAGTGATGGTATGAGGAGGTCGAATCCTCTTAGTCTGAAAGGGTGGGCTGGACTTGTTGAAGATAAAATCCAGGTTGGTAATTCTACCAAGGGTTGGTTCCAGACTTACGCTCCTTGCAGGCGGCACGGAGCAAGGGTTTCTTCAAGACAGTCAAGGGAAGAGGGCAGCCAATTGTTCGCCACATGGACGAGTCGAACCCTTTTATTGCTCGGGAAGAATTTCTCATGAATCGTATTGTTCAGAGAAACGGTGCTGCCCCTCCATGGGTGGAAGTTCAAGGAGGTAATTAAACAACCTCTCAATTGCAAGTTCCATGCTGAATCCCCCTCTGTCATCAGAACTAGATGCTGCCATCCACTCTTTCCGTGAAATCCTTCACCAATCCTGGATACGACAAGCCGTCCGTAATCTAACAACAAATAACCCTCCCGCTTTGCTCCACACCTTTACTCTGCAAGACATCAAAGTCTTCCGCGACCCTGAATGGGAGGAGCGCGAACGGTCGTACCACGAAGTCGCGTTAAAAGAGGTAAACTCTCTTGTACGCAAATACAACGGGGTTGCGCCATACGCTGTTCGTCGCCCGTTCTATGTTAGGGATGTCGAGATGGAAAGAATGTTTGAGGTATGTGCTGAAGATATCTCGAGGGAGTTGGCTGAGAGGAGGCTGGAAATGACGATATCACGCGACATGCCTGGCGAGATGACGAAGAATCCAGTTGCAAATGTAAATGCAGGCGAAATGGGGGAGGTGTGGAACATTGGTGACCACCTGCGGCAATGGGTAGAAGGCGTCTTTGCGGGGCTGAGGACAAGGAGGTAGGTCGACTAATTTATTGTGCACGCCCGGGTCCTGCGGGCACTTGATGCTATGCACCCCTTGTATATTACACCGATCCATCATAACTTATATGACGGACATGCGCATCATGGACGTCCTACGTGTATTTTTTCAACCTTGTTCCAAATCTATAACCTGGAGGTCATCATTTGAGAGTGCTCAGCAACATATACATCGGCCACCGCAGTTAGTAGATATGTACTCACGTCTTCTATGGGTAACCCTATGCAACCCGACCTCGGAAGCCCAATATTCCGGTCGAATTTCGCGGAGTGATTGCCGCAGAGAACAATGAGATGAGACAGGTTGCCTCGAGGCACACCCATCCCAGCCTATAAAGCGCCGTGGGTTTCTCATACCCACTTCTTTCATCTGGCCTCGACCCTCATCTTCCCAGTTTGTATCCATCTCTTACAACAGCCATGTCTTATGATTCTGATGAAATCATCGTGAGTCTACTGGAGATACCATTATCTCCACTAGTTACTCACTACTGTTTCATGCAGCCAGGTGACGTCGTCGCCATCAGCCACGGTGTGAAAGGCAGACAAGAAGCCCTCGTCGTCGGTTCCCACATCGACTTCTACGTAAGCCCCTCACCCCACCTTTGACGCTATCATCAACACCGATCCCAGGGCCGCCGAGTCATTGAAGTGCAGTTGGACGCCGGGGACTACCACCATGTCCCATACATACCAGGCACTATCACACGCGTCCGACGCACTATCTCCCACTCTCTAACGAGACCACGCACGGTCGAGCGACGCATCTACTGGTGATGATGATGATGTCTGCACACCGGCCCATGATGAAATGGTATCGCATAAATATCGTAAATATGCTTCGTGTCCCGCTGTTTTCCCCTTGCCCCTTCCTCGCTGGGGATGATAACTGACGATGCGAAAAGGACGATGCGCTCACAATAGACATCACAATTCGGATTCTTATCATTTTGTTGACAAGTACCTATTTAAATGGACCTGTATATGTCGCCAGCTCAACAACTTGCTCATACTGAGTGGGCATTCTTCGGAATAGCAAGGATCAATAAAGTAATTATATGTAACCAACCACACACCGATAACGCGGCCATCCTCCTGCACGGAGTTAAAGCGGTATCTCCACTAGACTAGGCGGGCTCTATATAGCATGATTACTGTAAATAGCAACTGAGAAGGGGCATGCGTAAAAAGTAGCGAGTGGTCGGCAATATAAGTTGGCTGCGCAGACATAAGTAGCACAATGTGATAGGAACCTAGAAATACATTACGATTGATGCCAGTAAAGCTCTCTATGCTTTCAGACCAACGACAGCTGGCGGCTGCGGTGGTTTGGATTTGGGTGCATGTGTCCGTGGTGCCTGAGAATGGTGCTTGTATTTGCGTTTAGGGACGTTTTGCGGTGTGTGTGATGATGCTGATGGTGGTGATGTGTTGGAGGAAGGAGGATATGATGGGCTTGGAGACCGGTTGCTTGATAGTGGTGACGGAGAAGACGTTGCTGGCGATGCCGGGTAAGGTACGGAGGGTGATATAGATTCCTCATCTGACAGCGGCGTCGATGTGGGGTTTGAGGGTAACAATGAGGGTGCCGAAGCCGTCATCGAAAGCGGCTCATCAGTGTTGGCAGAGCCATTTACCTGCGAATGTACAAACGTATCATTCGGCAAAGAAGACGACGTCGACATAGCTCCCGACGAAGACCGCATCGACTGCGGCGTCGCCCTATCCGACGTCGTAACACTCAAACTCCTCTTCCTCCCCGTAGCAACACTCCTCACAATCCTCGGCGCACCCACACTCGCACTCCCAGGCGGAGCCCCATTCATCATTGCCTTCCTCTCCACCTCAATAGCCACTGCATGCCTCACCCCAACCCCAACCTCACTCACTAACGACCTCACACTCCCATTCGCACTCAAATTCAAATCCACCATGCGCACCTCCGGTTTCAGCGTCTCCTCTGACACATTCCCAATCCCGCCCCGCATAATCCCCGGTGCAGGCGGCAAAGCCCGCTCATAGTACAGCATAAACGCGCCCGAGCCCTCCTGCAGCACTGTCTCAATCCCGCATTCGCGTACAGAGTCATCGCTGATCCGGAGCCAGCCTCTTCCAGGGCCTCCTCCACCTGCATATTGCGGGTCATCATCTTCCCACACGTACCGTGGCACCGCACCCTCGATGGCGTCGTCATCCATTCGTAGTGGATCCACCAGCCGTGGTGGTGCCCACCTTTTATCGAAGGGTAGATCCGGACTGCGCGGTTTGCGCCGGTAGCAGATGTAGTGTCCGAAAGAGTGCTGCCCGAAATGGCATACGACGGCGGCGAGGCGGTAGATCGTCCGCGGGGCGTATGTTGCAGGCGTCGGTGTGGTGGAGCGCGGGATGGTGGCGAGGGAGGGGGCAGGTGTGGAGATGGCGAGTGTGGGCACGGTTGAGAGGTTCCCGGAGGTGGTATAGGGCGTAAGATCAAGGACTTCGGGGAAGATCACTTGGATAGGGTTTTTGGAGGCGTAGTGCCCGTAGTGGATGGAGCGGTTGATGTGCAGGGCGAGGACAGGCGGAGGCTGTGATGCATGTGAGTTGGAGACTAAGTGGGAGTAAAAAACACTTGCTCGAGCGATCATGGCTTGCTTGGAGGAGGCTTTGCTGAATACCTTGTCTATACGAATATTTCGGAGGTCCTCCTCAATTCGGCCTTCCTCCAAAGCGCTTCGTACCTGTCGTTCCATCTTGTAAACTTCTTTCAGACGGCGTTTCTTCGATGAAGAGGGTCGGGCTTCTGGCCGAGTTGCCTCCTCCAGGATCTTGATGTCATTCTGCAGACGCCTGTGTGTCGCAAGCATCGAGCACTTTCGACATACGCAGTCACTCAATATTTCCAGCCTGGTGTAATCTTCTAAACACCACTCTAACGGGCAACTTGCCTGTGGAAAACGGTGACATGTTAGCCAAGGAAGTAGAAAGACAGATGAAACTCTCACAGTCATCCGCGGTACTGAGAGCTGCCAATTATCCAGAGCAAAATGCATCACTGCCTCGGTATAGCCACATGTGATACAACTTCTTCTATTCGCCGTTAAACCATCAAACACACTCTTCCCGATCTCCCGATTCGACTCCTCCGCCTTGGCGAGCGCGCCAAGGCCGCGGTCTCGGTACCCCTCTTTGTCGACAGCAGCAATCTCATTCTTGATGCATTCAGAAAGAAGCTGGAAGAGCTCTTGCGCGTCTTGGTGTTCGCGCGAGTAGAGAAGGGAGTTGGTACGTCCTTCGGACTGGGCGGTGAGCACGTCGATCATCTCATATGGCCGCAGGGCATGGTAGGATGATCGGGGAGTATTAAGGTCTGGGTGAAAAGAATAAGGGTGGAAATAAATAGAAATTATATTAGCGTACTGCGAAACAAATTTTGAAGAGCGTCAATAACCGGAGATGGAACGTCTAGCGCTTCCGCTTTGGCATGAATGGTGTCTATGTGTGGTTGGAGATAGGAAAGGGAAGCTAAAGCCTGAAGAAATAGAGTAAGAGTTGTGAAGGAAACCGTTGTGCTTACGGACCTGTAAAGTCGAGTTCATGAAACAGTACGTTCCAGAGATATTGACCAGTCCGGGATAGTATCCATCTGCATTACCCTTCTCCGAGTCTACAGTGGAAAAAAAATATGAGAAGTATTAGTATCCTGACTGGAGCCGAAGCAGTTCTAAGCACCATATCTCGCAGAACCATTCATGGACACCTGCTCCGCTCTGGCCCGAGCATGCTTCTTGGACCCTTTTTCGGCATGGCTGGTAGCATGTTTGACCAAAACAGACGAAGTGGCCCCATTAGTCGAAGGCCATGTCCAGGGCAGCGAAAAGCCTAAGCTTTCAAGACCCATGATGACAGTGTAAACCAGGGAACTGAGTTCCGCTTTAGTAGCGATCAAAATAAAGAGGGAAGGTACGAGAAGGATGACAAGGAGGGGGGCTATTTGTTGAAAAACGCTGCTTGATAGAAAGTCGATGCACCAAGCACGAATGTCTTCAGAAAGGAGCATGGGTCGTCGTCGACGTTGCTGCCCAACCTGCTCAAACTTCTTGCCACTACAAATCCCGCAATATCTCCCTATCACGTGAATTCGCCCGACTCCTGGTTCACATGGCTACCTAGCGCAATGGTAGCGCGTTTGGCTTCGATTGCTAAGCGGCACCAAAAGGTTGCAGGTTCGAGTCCTGCGGTGGTCAAGATTGGTTGTATTGGTTTTTTCTTTTTGCTGTGCATTTGACTTTCACTTTCACATCAGGCAAAACCCTGTACTACATTCATTAGTTACACCATGGATCAATCTTTTATGACCTACTCTACCAACTTATATGTCATATACAAGCTCAGTGGTTGGTAACTAGCAGCTAACATTACTTAATGTCTTTGGCTCTTTTGGGGAGCTGAGTTACATGTAATATCTCACCTGCATGCCATATCAATGTCTGCAATCAGGCATCATTATTTGGCAAAATAGTATTTTGATAAGAATACATATATATGTATTGTATAGAAAGTATGGTCAAGCATATACATATACAACATCTGCATTATATTATATAAAGAACATGATGATATGAAGTGCTATGCTGATTGCAAACATGCTCATGTATCTCAGTACCAAGTAGGAGATAAAGTATGGTTGAGTATCCAGGGTTTACACACTAGGTGGCCATCTAGAAAGCTGATTCAGAAACCAAGTAATCTCTATCCGTTATCTCACCTAATGTGACAGAATGTAAATTGCTGCAATCATTTAAAATTGATGTATCAATTAATGTTTCCACTTACTGTAAGGGCAATCTCAAGTATCACTTAGTAGTGAGCTAACCGAGGAGAATCCCAAGTTAACATTATACTACATAATACAGACACTTCAGATGCACCTAACAGAGGGAAATCCAAAGAGAAAACTCTAAGGACCTATCTGTCGATGCCCAGTATATGTGATAGACCCAAAAATCAAATAATAGGCTAAAAATAGAAAAGGGGCAGAAATAGGCAGATCAAGCTATAGAATGATGTCACCTCGATGGGTAAACATACAGAAGGGGTCTCACCTCTAAGAATAGAACTGCCAACATGTACCAACATGGAAAAAACTGAAAAATAATCATAAAATAGGAATAAAACCATAGAAAATCACAGTAAAGGCAAAATAGGGTGAAATAACATAAAATAAAATGTGGAATGAATACAGAAAAATTCCCACACACCTGGTGTTAGAAAACAGGCCCATTATCTGATAAAATTTTATTTTATTTTATTATGTCGAATTACAATACACTACACTGAAAGATGCTACACTTTGATAATGTGAGAATTTTATTTTGCATGCATCAATATGTACATGCATGTATGGGTGCATCAGTAACAATACTGTACAATATGTGTAACATAGTATATAAACTCTAAATATACATTTAGGAAACTCCAGTTGTGTTCTCTTAGATATTCTACCTACACTTGTAGTGCGAAATGCCTTTCTCAACCAACTCATCTATTAATAACCTCTTGCATCAAACCTATCAATTTCCCCATCATGCATGTGGATCCTGCCCCTTTTTGTAGAGAGAATCCGCATGGTCTTAGCTAGCAGATAGTGGATATCACCTTAACACCTGGGATGCTTCTCTTTCCTCATATACTTACATCCTTACAAACCACCTACCATGCCAAGACAACAAACTACTCCTCAGCCATCAATTGATTGAAGTCAAAAATGACCCAAAATATTTAGTGGAAGAAATTCTGGATTCTTGATTATGCCAAAATGGGAAGGATATACAGATGAAAACAATTTATGGAACCTGAAGCTAATTATAGAAATGCACCACACACCATATGCAATTTCTATAATAGGTATCCCAATATGCCTCAAAGAATAGCAAGTAGTGCTGTTCTGGCCCGGCTTGGCCTAAAAGCTATGGCTTTGGCTAGGCTTGAAGCAGCTTTGGCTTTCTCAACACATAGGCCATGTCAAAGCTGTCGACTAGGCCATGGCTTTTGTATGTAAAATATTGAAATTTTACCCACAGATTGTTAGGAAACAGTCTCCTGATATGCCTATTATATAATAATATTTTATTTTTATTTTATTTTATTTTATTTTATCCAAATATGCTACCAAATGCCTATAAATGCTTTATTTGTCAGCATGGGAATTTTGTATTTATACACATCAATATGTATGTGCATGTATGCATGCATCTGTAACAACATATTACAATATATGTAACATAGTATATAAACTAAAAATACATACCAGGGGACCTCAGTTGAGTTCTCTTAGGTATTCTATCCACATTTGTGGTGTAAAACATCTATTTCAGCCAACTAGTCTATTTTTAGCCCCTCACATCAAAACCATCAAACCCCCCATCACACGCGTGCTGATAGGTCCACTGCATGCGCTAAGGTCTGGAGAAGATTCCCACTCATATTAACACATTACAATAAATATTCTGAACCACTATGAATCCACCCTTTTCGAACTATTTTGAACTATTTTACACTATTTTGGATAACTTCAAGACATTTTGAACACTTTCAAACTATTTTGTGATACTTCGAATGACTTTGCAGCATTTTGAACGATATCAGCCACCGTATAGCTGTCTTGAAACACTTTCGATACATGCTACACATCCAGAACAAACCATTTTGTCGCATATCAAGCACTACCAGACATGAGGAGAGACTACAAGAGACTTAGAATGTGATAAGTGCAGTTTTATGTTTCATTGATATATTGAAGCAAAAGATAAGTACTTTTACTATATGGAAACACTATACATTTCATTATTTATCATTTTTTATTTGTTTCATGATCTACAAGTCCTTATTGTTTGATATATTGCCTCATGTTTTACACATGTTATTATTTCCTTTTTCTTTAATTTGTATATAGACTTGTGTTAGTTACTTAGAATAAAAAAAGGAATACCAATAGAAGACAGAGCACAAGTTAACCTCTCACTCATCGTCTGATTTAAGAGCCATTCTCTTGAGTCTTAGCTCGCATCATATCTCTAAGTTCTGCAAAATATTGCGAACTTCTTTGAAACTATCATATTCATTCCTCATTTTATTGCACATCACCTATCGCCTTTCGACAAACACTTCACATTTGCTAAACTTGTTCCTCGATATACCTCAAACCTTTTCGAACTTCTTCGAGTCTACTTTGAACTATTTTGCATGTCTTCAAATCTATTTCAAACTCATTCGAACATCTTCATACACTCTTACAGACTATTCGCACCATTCCTTATTAATTTGCCTCACTAAAGACAATGTTTGGAAACCAGCAGTGATATTTAGTACCAACTTGCACCCTTCCTCTGACTCATGTTATATCATTTGAAGCCATTTAGTAGGTTTTGTTTGGGTTTCTGGATTGAGTATCATCAGCGCGCCCCACTGCCTTCTTGTAGGAGAGCCTGCACAGTCCAGCTAGCAGAACAGTAGTTGTCACCCTAACAGAAGAACTCAACTGCCGCATCAGTATGCCTTCTTTTACATGCGCATACATCATTGTTTCAGTGTACCACAACCACTTACTCATCTTTTCAGCAAGAGCCAGAAGTAATTGTATATATGTATTTACCTTGCTTTTATAAGCCAACACCAGGCCTTGCCTTACATTGCAACTGCCAGTGATCGAGAGGCAGCACTCATCATTAGGACAGCTGCAACCAGACAACCAATCAGATCTGGTTTAGCCAAGATTTACCTTACTCTATTCATATGACTATTTTAGATAGTTACTAGCCAAATTCAGTAATAACCCCAAGATCAGGCACTGTTGGAAGGGTTATTGATCTGAAGTGCCCAAGTGTTGACAAATAGCTGAAATCATGTGTTTTGCCATGTTTGGTACCCAAATTGCTGGATCACATGACTTGAAATTTTGCGAAAAAATTCTGAAGCCGAATCTTGACTCAGCTGAAGAAGTGACTCATTACAGCTTACATCATTATGACAGAACAATCAACTTCAAATCCTAGTCACAATCCTGTTCCCATGCCAGCTCTAGAAGCCAAAATTGATGCTCTTACAGCACAAATGTCCCAATTGGTGTCAGTATTAGCAGCATCCCAGCCCAAACAAGCAGAAATAAAAGCAGAGACAGTAGAAGATAAAGACAATGAGATGGAGGAGATGGTGGAGTGGATGTCTCAGGAGGATGTGCATGCAGAGGAGAGATCTGAGAGTGGAAAAATGTGTTTATTTAAATACATGCCCCCGCAAATTTTTGACGGTAGGATGGAGAACACAAAATCCTTCATCAGCTCTATAGTGCTGTATATTCATGGGAGAAAGCCCAAATTTCATATGACTGAGTCTATGATTATGTTTGCTCTCTCATACATCCAGAGAGGAAAAGCACAGTTCTGGAGAAATGAAGCCATTAATCAAATTGCCATGGAATATAAACTGTTTGCAGCCTTCAGGGAATTTTTGAAGAGATTGAAGACAGTTTGGAGACCCTAATCCAAAGGCAATGGTGAATGCAAAATTAAAAACCATGCACCAAGGTTCTCTGACAGCAGACGAATTTATTTTGCAGTTCAAAGCAAAAGCATTACAGACAGATATGGGAGAAGCTGTGTTGGTAGATTTTTGAAGGCAGGATTAAATCCCTCTTTATTCAAGTCTATCTATCAACTACCTTCTATTCCGGAGAGGTTGGACGAGTGGTATAATTGGGCAATGCATCTTGATTGGCAATATCGACAGGAATAGGCAGAGTCAAAATTGATGTACAGGAATGCCAGATTTGGAAAGTCATCAGGAGGAAGTCCGAGAAAGGAAGTACACCTCAGGTACAAACTCTGAGGGCACAGCCACTGGCCATGGCAGTGACACCTATCATTAAGGAGTCAGCAGCATCAATGGACACGATAGATGTTGATCAAGCAGGGAGATGAGCCCCACTTAAATGTTTTAATTGTGGGCAATTAGGGCATATTGCTAGGAATTGTAGGCAGAAAAGAAAGATTAGGGAAGCAACCATTGAGGAAGTAAAGTTGGAGGAAGATAAGGAAAAGAATTTTGTGGAAGAGTCCCAGTAAAAGTTCTCCATTGGTGATCTAGAATCAATATAATGTATTAGTATCCAAGGAAATTCAGAGTGAACCTGAAAGAGAAATTGAGGAGTATGACCATCATCATTTATGTGACAAAGAAAAATGCCCAGCCTTATTTCTGAAAACCCCTAAATTCTTTATTCACTCTGCATGGATAGAACCCAAAATCAGCTTGACAGTAGGATTGGAAACAGTGGAAACGCATGCAGCAATTAATGTGGAGGCATTGCTTGATAGTGGTGCTACCAGATTATTTATTAATTGATCCTTAATTACTGGAAATGGTATTCACATGTATAAACTGCCACAACCTATAATGGTGTACAATATTGATAGTACAATCAATCATGGAGGAACTATTAAGGAGGAGGTAACAATGATACTGAAGTATCAGGATTATCAGGAACAAGCCGTATTTGAGGTTTGCGACCTTGGGAAAACCAATCTGATAATTGGATGTCCATGGTTATGAAAGCATAACCCAGAAATTGATTGGAAAACTGGAAAGGTACACATGACTCATTGTCCTAAAGAATGTAATGTATATGGGAGGAAAGTAAAAAAGGAGAAGAAGAAAAAGAAAGAGAAAGAATGTTTGAGGAAGTATTCTGTTATGATGGAGGAAGTGGAAGATGAGGATATGCCAAATGGGGAAGTTCCAATCATGACCAGTAAGGAAGAATAGAAGCAAACCTTTAGGGAAATCTGTGGAGGACAGTCATGGGATAAAAATGCTGTGAAAGTGGAGAAGCCAGTGGAGGAGTGGGTGCCAAAAGCCTACCATAAATATTTGTCAGTTTTTAGAAGAAGGAATTGGAGCAGATGCCAGCACAAAAGCCATGGGATCATGCAATCGAGATGAAGCTAGGATTTGTGCCAAAGAAGTCAAAAGTTTACCTGTTATCTCTGAAGGAACAAGAAGAAGTGGATGCATTCCTTGATGAACAATTGCGCAAGGGATACATACAACCTTCAAAATCACCGCAGACATCACCAGTATTCTTTGTACTAAAAAAAGATCAGAGGAAGAGGATGTGTACAGATTATAGGTATCTGAATGAGTGGACAGTGAAGAATGCATACCATTTGCTGTTGATCTCAGAGATAATTGACAAGGTGGAAAAGGCCAAGGTCTTTACAAAATTGGATTTATGCTGGGGGTACAACAATGTATGGATAAAGAAAGCAGATGAGTGGAAGGCAGCATTTGCCATGCATCGAGGATCCTTTGAGCTGCTTGTCATGTTTTTTGGAATGACCAATAGTTCCCCAACTTTCCAAAATATGATGAACAACATTTTCAAGGACATAATAGACAAAGGCATGGTAATAATATTTATTGATGACATCTTGATATTCACAGAGGATAAAGAAAATCATGAGCTGATAGTGCAGGAGATGTTGAGAAGGTTGGCAGAGAATGATTTATTCATTAAACAGAAGAAGTGTGTGTTTGGGGCAAGCAAGATTGAGTTCTTGGGATTAACGATTGGTCCTGATGGAATTAAGATGGATTCTATCAAGGTACAGGCAATTGTTGATTGGCCTGTGCCTACCTGTATCAAGAAAGTTCAGGCTTTCTTAAGACTCACCAATTTTTATCATCACTTTGTTCATAATTTTTTCAAAATTGCCACACTGTTACACAACCTTATGCAAAAGGGAGTAGTGTGGAGATGGGGAGAACAGCAGCAGACAGCATTTGAGGAGTTGAAGAGGAAGTTTGTGGAAGAGCCAATATTAGCCCCAGTAGATTTATGCGTCCCTTACAAGTGGAATCAGATGCATCTGACTTTGCTACTGGAGCAGTATTATCAATGTTATGTGAAGATGACAAATGGCATCCTTGTGCATATTTGTCTCAAGGGTTGAATGATGTGGAAAGGAACTATGATGTGCATGATAAAGAGATGTTGGGAATAATACAAGCATTGGAAGCATGAAGACATTATTTGGAGGGATGTATGCATCAGATCAAAATCTGCAGTACTTCATGTCTGCTAAAAAGCTTTACTGTCAACAAGCACATTGGGCCTTATTCCTATCATGTTGATATGGCTCCCTATCACTCTGCGCTCATACTATGGCATTTTTCGCGACTGTGTGCACTGCTTGGACATCTTCTACTCACTTTGCACAGCATGCTTTTGTGTGCCTTCATGTGCTTTCATGTGCCCAAGTGCACTCCTGTGTGCTTCCATGCGCCTTTGTCTGCTTTCTGCACTCCAGTGCACTCCCATGTGCTCCAGTATGCTCCATTGCACTCCCGTGCACTCCATCGCGCTTCCATGCACTCCAGTGTGCCTCTGTGCACTTTTGTGTGCCTTTGTGCGCTTCCATGTGCATTTGTGCACTTTTGACCATTTAGGTGCACTTTTGTGTGCCTTTTACATTTCTACTGCACTTTTGGTTCCCCCATAGTTGCCTGCTGTCATGCACCCTAAATGTGCCCTGCTACACTTCAAACCACCTCTGCGCCCCCCCCCACACACTCCTTATCTGCCTTTCACATTTATTGTGCGCTCCTTTTATGCTTTACCTGCAACTCACATTCTCTACTGCACACTCATTGCACAATCCCTATCACACACACAACAATCCACTACACCAGTCACACTGTGCATCATGGCTTCCATCTTACTGGCACATTTACTTGAGGCACACTGTAATTCCAACATGAGTAAACCATGAGTAAACTGCACATTCTTACATAACTGGGGTGCTTTGCACCTATTTGGCATTGGACTGTGCACACTTGGGTGCTTTCATATAATCCTGATGCTTTGGCACTATTTGGCCTTTCACAGCATCTCCTTATAGTTCTTCTGCATTTCCAATCGGCATTGCCTTATCTGGTAACTGGCACAGGTCAATCATGTCATTATTACTAAGGTGCAGCATGCGACACATAACACTGAAGCAGATTAATTGGGAAGAGCACATGAGACCTAGAGCACACCAAAAATAGCACATCGCACTGGAACAGTTGGATATTGGGCTATAGGTGCACAAATCTTATTGGCTGAGGCAGCAGCATAGTGCAGTCAGGTTTAGATGGGCGAATGGGTGCGCTTGTGGATAGTGCATGGCACTTTCTATTTTTACACTTATTTTACTGTTTT
The DNA here is from genome assembly GCA_029959215.1 of Tricholoma bakamatsutake. Lineage (NCBI taxonomy): Eukaryota > Fungi > Basidiomycota > Agaricomycetes > Agaricales > Tricholomataceae > Tricholoma > Tricholoma bakamatsutake. The sequence goes on from CP114860.1 coordinate 3,071,817, forward strand.
TATCACATAAGCCATTTGTACATAGTAGGCGGACAGATAGAGAATCCAAAGGATCTTTCCTCCCCTCATAGTTCATAGTTCAGTCAGCGTTGCACATAGTCTGTGCACCAGCATCCAGTCCATGCGCCTTTGTAGTGTGCCCTTCATACAGCCATGTTTGCATATCGTTTGCATCCCCTCATCATATTATTGCATTTCATCCCTGCATTGCATCCTTCATCCTCATTCATGCACTCTTGCAGTGCGCCCTTCATATAGCCACATTTGCACACCATTTGTGCACTTATTTGCATAGCCACATTTTGTGCACCGTTTGCGCCTTTTTCCGCACCTTGTGCTTTCATCCTGTTTGCATCCCCAACCTGCACACTACCTTCACAGCACATCCCAGTGTTGCCTTCATCCCACTACACCTCCCACTTTCATCACCCTCATCATTGCACATTTTGCTGCACTGCACATTTTTGCCCCTTTGCATTGCGCACTTTCCTGTCACTTTGCATATCTTCCCTTTAGCATACACAACTAGTGTGCACACTGAAAACTGCCATACCAGCCTCTCCATAATCTCCACGCCCTGAAGGATGATCTGAGGCCCTTTAAGCGAACTCCCCCCTCACCCTGAGCATGCCTGCAGTAGTAGGTTAAGTATTCACCCCTTCCATTGAGACTCTGCACCGAGTACCAACAGAACACATCAACGTTCTAATTTTCACTTAGTCCACAAAGTGGGAAGCTTTATGAGGAAAGCAGATGCATTATCCAGATGTACAGATCATAAAAGGGGAGTGGAGGAGGACAATAAAAATATTACCCTACTCAAACCTGAATACTTTTATATTTGTGCTATGCATCAAGGGCATCTATTGGTGGATAGCTCAGAAATGGAAATGTTGTCTAAAATTAGGCAATGTTCAGAGATGGATAATGAAGTAGTGGAAGCTGTGAAAGCATTGAGGGGAGAGAAGAAAGGTAATATTAAAGGAAATGAATGGGTTGAAGAACAAGGGTTAGTGTTGTTCAGAGGAAAGGTATATGTACTGAAGGATCAAGATTTATGAAGGGAGATCATATGGTTACATCATAATACGCCAGCTGCTGGACATCCAGGAAGATGGAAGACATTGGAGTTGGTGAGGGGAAATTATTGGTGGCCCAGAATTTCAAAGTATGTGTTGGGGTATGTGGATGGGTGTGATATGTGCATGAGGGGGAAGAAATCTCCAGAAAAGCCTGTGGGGAAATTAATGCCGAACCCTATACCTAAAGCGCCCTGGCAAGATATATCTGTGGACTTTATCACAGGATTACCCGAAGCTCAAGGATACAATGCAATATTTGTAGTATGTGACTGCTTCACAAAGAAAGTCCATATTATTCCTACTACTGCAGAAACCTCATCGCTGGGCTTGGTGTGCCTCTATCTAAATCAGGTATGGCAGTTACATGGATTACCTGATACAGTTATCTCTGATTGTGGATCACAATTTGCTTCTGCATTTATGCAAGAGTTAAATAACATATTGGGGATTCAAACCAAGTTATCTATGGCATATCACCCACAAACTGATGGGCAGACAGAGAGAATGAATCAGGAGTTGGAGCAGTACCTATGCATGTTTGTTAATCACCAACAAACTGACTGGCCCGAATAGTTGGCAATTGCCAAATTTTCTCACAATAATGGATTTTATTCAGCTACTTGCATGTCACCCTTCTTTGCTAATTATGGGTATCATCCCAGAATGGGAGTAGAACCTCCAAGGGAAGTCAATGTACAGTCAGTGAAGGACTTTGTATCAAAAATGTGAAAGGTGCAGGAGAAAGCAGAGGCAGCATTGATGAAAGCACATGGCCATGATGCAACACACAGATCGTACTTGAGCTGTTGCTCCAGAGTACAAAGTTGGTGACTTGGTATGGCTAAGTACCAAGGATCTAAATATTCCACAACCTTCAAGAAAGCTTATGGAGAAGCAAGTTGGCCCATATCCAATTTCCAAAATAATTTTACCCAATGCAGTAGTGTTAAAATTACCTCAATCATTCAAGATTGATCCTGAGATTAACATTTCCCATTTATGCCCTTCCACCTACTATTCCTGGTCAACAAACTACTCTGCTGATATGGCTCCCTATCACCCTGCGCACATACTACAGCATTTTTTGCAATTGTGTGCACCTCCTAGATGGCTTCTGCACACCTTCGTGCACTTTTGTGTGCCTTTGCATGCTTCCATGCACTTTTGCACACCTTTGACTGCTTAGGTGCGCTTTTGTGCACCTTTTACATTTCTACTGTGCCTTTGGATCCCCCATAGCTGCCTTCTGTCATGCACCCTAAATGCACCCTGTTATGCTTCAAACCACCTCTGTGTGCCCCTCCCACACTTCTTATCTGCCTTTCACAGTTATTGCATGCTTGATGCACCTTTGTGCGCTCCTTTTATGCTTTACCTGCAACTCACATTCTCTGCTGTGCACTCATTGCACAATCCCTATCACACACACAACAATCCACCACACCAATTGCACTGTGCATCACAGCTTCCAGCTTACTTGTGCATTTATTCGAGGCACACTGTGATTCCAACACAAGCAAACTGCACATTCTCACATAATCTGGGCACTTTGCACCTATTTGGCATTGGACCATGCACACTTGGGTGCTTTTGTGTAATCCTGGTGCTTTGGTGCTATTTGGCCTCACACAGCATCTCCTTATAGTTCTTCCACATTTCCAATTGGCATTGCCTTATCTGGTAACCAGCACAGGTTGATCACATCATTATTACTAAGGCACAGCATGTGACACATAACACATGAAGCAGATTAATTGGGGAGAGCACACAGGACCTAGAGTGCACCAAAAATAGTGCATCACACTGGAATAGTTGGGTATTGAGCCATAGCATGCGCAAATCTTATTGGCTGAGGCAGTGACATAGTGCAGTTGGGTTTAGATGGGCGAATGGATGTGCTTGTGGGTAGCACATGGTGCTTTCTATTTTTACACTTTATTTTACCATTTTTATCACATAAGCCATTTGTACATAGTAGGTGGACAGATAGAGAATCCAGAGGATCTTTCCCCCCCTCATAGTTCATAGCTCAGTCAGCATTGCACATAGTCTGTGCACCAGTGTCCAGCCCATGTGCCTTTGTAGTGTGCCCTTTGTATAGCCACGTTTGCATATTGTTTGCATCCCCTCATCATATTGCTGCATTTTGTCCCTGCATTGCATCCTTCATCCTCATTCATGCACTCTTGCAGTGCACCCTTTATATAGCTGCATTTGTGCACCATTTGTGCATTTATTTGTATAGCCACATTTTGCACACTGTTTGCACCTTTTTCTGCCTGTTGCACTCTCATCCTGTTTGCACCCCTAACCTGTGCATCACCCTTTCAGCACATCCCAGTGCTGTCCTCATCCTACTACACCTCCTGCTTTCATCTTCCTCATCATTGTGCATTTTTCTGCACTGCACATTTTTGCCCCTTTGCATCGCGCACTTTTCTGCTATTGTGCATATTTTCCCTTTAGCATATACAACTAGTGTGCACATTGAAAACCATTATACCAGCCTCTTTGTAGTCTCTGTGCCCCAAAGGATGATCTGAGGCCCTCTAATTGAATCCCCTCACCCTGAGCATGCCTGCAGTTGTAGGTTTAGTGTTCACCCCTTCCATTGAGACTCTGCACTGAGTACCAACTGAACACATCACTGCAACCTCCAATAATGGTAGAAGGTGCTCCAGAATATATTGTGGAAGAGGTTTTGGACTCATGTCTTCGATGAAATAAATTGGAGTTCTTAATCAAGTGGAAGAATTACACCAATGAAAATAACTCATGGGAACCTGAAGAGAATTGTAAGCAAGTGCATAATGCAATTGCCCAATTCTTTAAACATAATCCAAATGCTCCACGTTGCATTGCTAGAATGGTATATGAGGGGATGAATTTCTCGCCTTACCAGAATTTCACAGAGGGGACAGATACAATATTTTCCCACCTGGAAGTCGAGGCATAAAAGGGGGGTAATGTTAGGAAACAGTCTCCTGACATGCTTATTACATAATAATATTTTAATCTTATTTTATTTTATTTTATTTTATTTCATCCAAATACACTACCAAATGCCTATAAATGCTTTATTTGTCAGTGTGGGAATTTTGGATTTACACACATCAATATGTATGCACATGTACGCATGTGTCTGTAACAATATAAACTAAAAATACATACCAGGGGACCTCAGTTGAGTTCTCTTAGATATTCCATCCACATTTGTGGTGTGAAATGCCTATTTCAGCCAACTAGTCTATTTTTAGCCCCTCACATCAAAACCATCAAACCCCCCATCACACGCTGATGTGTTCAGTTGGTACTCAGTGCAGAGTCTCAATGGAAGGGGTGAACACTAAACCTACAACTGCAGGTGTGCTCAGGATGAGGGGGGTTCACTTAGAGGGCCTTGGATTGTCCTTCGGGGTGCAGAGACTGCAAAGAGGCTGGTATGGCAGTTTTCAATGTGCACACTAGTTGTGTATGCTAAAGGGAAGGTATGTGCAATAGCAGAAAAGTGCGCAACCCAAAGGGGCAAAAATGCATAGTGCAGAAAAAATGCACAATGGGAGCACAAAAGTGTGCAATGACAAAGGTGATGAAAGCAGGAGGTGCAGTGGGATGAAGACAACACTGGGAGGTGCTGTGAAGGTGGTGCACAGGTTGGGGGTGCAAACGGGATGAGAGTGCAACTAGTGGGAAAAGGCACAAATGGTGTGTGAATGCAGCTATACAAATAAATGCACAAATGGTGCGCAAATGTGGCTATATGAAGGGCACACTGCAATAGTGCACAAATGAGGATGAAGGACACAATGCAGGGACAAAACACAGCAATACAACGAGGGGATACAAATGATATGCAAATGCAGCTATATGAAGGGCGCACTACAAAGGCGCATGGACTGGACACTGGTGCACAGACTATGTGCAATGACTACAAAGGCGCATGGACTGGACGCTGGTGCACAGACTATGTGCAACACTGACTGAGCTATGAACTATGAAAGGTAGAAAAATCCTCTGGATTCTCTATCTGTCCACCTACTATGTACAAATGGCTTATGTGATAAAAATGGTAAAATAAAGTGTAAAAATAGAAAGCACCATGTGCTACCCACAAGCACATCCATTCGCCCATCTAAACCCAACTGCACTATGTCACTGCCTCAGCCAATAAGATTTGTGCATGCTATTGCCCAATACCCAACTGTTCTGGTGCAATGCATTATTTTTGGTGCGCTCTAGGTCCTGTATGCTCTTCCCAATTAATCCACTTCAGTGTTATGTGTCACATGCTGTGCCTTAGTAATAATGATGTGATCAACCCATGCCAGTTACCAGATAAGGTGATGCCGATTGGAAATGCAGAAGAACTATAAGGAGATGCTGTGCAAGGCCAAATAGTGCCAAAGCACCAGGATTACATGAAAGCGCCCAAGTGCACACAGTCCAATGCCAAATAGGCACAAAGCACCCAGATTATGTGAGAATGTGCAATTTGCTCATGTTGGAATTGTGGTGTGCCTCGAGTAAATGCACCAGTAAGCTGGAAGCCATGATGCACAGTGCAATTGGTGTGGTGGATTGTTGTGTGTGTGATAGGGATTGTGCAATGAATGCACAGCAGAGAATGTGAGTTGCAGGTAAAGCATAAAAGGAGTGCACAAAGGTGCATGGAGTGCACAATAACTGTGAAAGGCAGGTAAGGAGTGTGGGAGGGCATGCAGAGGTAGTTTGAAGTGTAACAGGGCATATTTAGGGTGCATGACAGCAGCAGCTATGGAGGAACCAAAAGCACAGTAGAAATGTAAAAGGCACACAAAAGTGCACCTAAATGGTCAAAGGCGCACAAAAGCACACCTAAATGGTCAAAGGCACACAAAAGCGCATGGAAGCACGCTGTGCAAAGTGTGTGGAAACCATCTAGGAGGTGTGCACAATCACAAAAAAATGCCATAGTATGCATGCAGGTTGCAAAAAATGTCATAGTATGCATGCAGGGTGATAGGGAGCTGTATCAGTGTGTGTGCCCCACCTCCTTCTTGTAGGAGAGCCTGCACAGTCCAGCTAGCAGAACAGTGGGTGTCACCCTAACACAGATCCATTGGTTGAACAGAAAGCTAATTAGAACAATACATATATAGTTTTCTCATTCAATAAATAGCCTCAGACCATGTTCACTCAGGATAACTATGAGCCACCATGAACAAAGAAACAATATGTATTAAACTTGCCTAAATATGAGGGAGGTGGAATTAAATACATGTCTACTAAAAAATTGTGGCCATACATCACATTGATATGTTCAGTTGGTACTTGGTGCACAGTCTCAAAATTGACTGAGTTAATTTTTTGACCACAATGGAATTGGCAGATTACTATATTGGGATGGTACTGTGTATTACTAAGCATTAAATTGCCATACAAGAGTCTCTGGAACATGACAATGAGACTTGTACATCTTCAAGCTGAATGCTTTCACTCAAACTTGAGCATCCTTAGCTCCAAGACCAGATTTGTAGGCCTCCATCCCCTGAACCACCCTATGTTACCACTTGTGGATTGTGCTGAGCTCCACAAATGGGCATATTTACCTGTAGCATGTTAAATGTGGAGTCGCAGTGATCTCATAGATATTTCTTCACTGCTCCCCAGAAAAACTCAATGAAGTTGAGTTCACAATGAAATTTAGGAAGGAAAATGCAAAGATGACTAGCCTGTGTAATGACCTCTTGTACAGAATTGAATGTGACTGTATTTTTCATAATTGAATCTTGTAATGTTCTTATATAGTGACTAGTCTTCTCAAGTTCATTTTTAGTGTAATAGGCATTCTTTTTTTTTTTTTTTTTTCTGCCAGCCAGATTGGCAGCTATAAAAAAGTAGTGGCCACTAAGTGACCCACTCCATAAAATATGTATGCAACTGTACACATGCATTGTATTACCTATACTCAAATAGTGTACATAACTTAGTATATGCATAAAGTAAATATATCACTAAGGGGCACCCCAGTTGTGTTCTCTTAGGATTTCCACCTACATGTACAGTATCATAGTATGTGAATGGCCTATCTCAACCAACTCATCTATTTTTGATTCTTCCCATCAATCCATCGATTCATGCATCATGCATGTGTGCCTTCATCTTCTTGTAGAGAGAGAGCCTGCACAGTCTAGCTAGCTGCCTCAGTGGGTGTCACTCTAACAGGACCCTCTCAAATGGGTATGCTCATGCCCTCAGTTTTATAAACATTGTTTTCTGTTGTACAAACATCTCATTCGATCAGTACATCCTGTCAATCCAAAGCTTTTTTAGAGGTCAAACAAGGATGTACCACTCCAATTTGGTCTCATTCCTCCCTCATTCCTCTTGACAACACTTCTCAACCATCACCAACAACCACTGCCTCTACCACACTTCCTTGCATGGTGATGATAATGATGGCTGATGACAATGATGATGGGCCTGTTTGATATGGGAGAAGATATCAGTAATCAAGCTATGTTTTAGGAATGCTTCACTCACCATATTGATGTACTTTGAGAATTTTGCAATGGTCTGGAATTCCCAAGTCCAATTTGGTGACAGTAGGATGTTAAATATCATTGAGAGAGAAGGAGCATCATTCATGGATGGCACATAATTGTTGGATTGCAAATGTCATTCAGCTTCCAAGACACATTTCCAAAATTTGTTCAAACACCCAATTGTTACAAGGACCTCTGATAGTGGGAGGAAATGTTATATACTGAATTTGGGTTTTCTGGGGGTTTTTGACCAAACCAAAATTTTGCCCTGGGCAACATTTTTGACCAAATTTCATATGAGGCCTCTGCTGGACCTCCAATTTTGACCGAATTCACGATAAGGCTTCAAAAAACCATAAAAATGGTATGAGAAGATCAGGAAATCATCTCTGCAGCTTTGTACCGCTTGTAGAGTCTAATTTCTAGAGTCTATAATACAAAAAATGGCAGAAATTTCCAGTATACTGCCTGAAATGCATGTATTTCACTCGTTGCCTTCATTATCATCCTTCTGCCATCATTTGAACTCCTTCATGGCCTCTTTCAGGCCATTGTGATGAGTAGTAAACTGGTTGAAGTAGCCGAGGTCATCTGTTAAAACAGAAATGGTGGTATTTTCAACAGCTGGCTGTGGCATATTCAAGAGAATGGTCAGGAAGACAAACGAAGGCATAAGACAAAATGATTTGGTATGGAACATTGTGTTGGAGTGAATTCAAAACTGTTGTCCTCAGGTACTGATATGTTCAAGGAGTTAAAGGCCCATTCGAGAAATCGCCACGATATTGCCAGTGGTTTCGACAGTGCAATGTTTGCCATTCTTGCTGCCAGACCTTTCGTAAACTGCTACGACTGTAATGAAAAACTTTCACATTGGGTATTGAAAGGAGGTTCTGAGAGCAACATACCCTGTGCCAGCATGATGCGCTCTTCCATCTACACCCATCCATAGTCACTGATCCTCAATGGCTTTAGTGTCATCATCTGTGCAGTCAAAACAACCTTGTAATAGGCTGCCAGAAGCTTTGCCTTGAGAAATGCATTACATCAAAATGTTGCTGCTTAATATAATGGTAAGTGCTGGAGAAAGATGTCCTGCAGGAAAGACACAGATCTCTCACCTTCATTGCTGTGGTAGCAGCAATCTTTTTGGCATTGAGAGAATTCCCAGTGGAATTCTGTTGAGATGCACCATCCGACATTGTCCACCTTGTCTTGTGTCCTGTGCCAGTGGTGATGCCATGAGATTGACCCTCTCGTAAGGTTTTGTGATATGTTGCAAGGATTTCTTTATGAACTAAAGATTCAGTAGGTTTGGTAGACTTGGAGGGGTCATTCCCATCATCAATCCCAGATGCATCATGTTGTGCATGAACAGAATGTGCTGCATGATAGGTTTAGGTTTGATGTTGCTCTCGTAGGGTAACCAAGCTGTCTAATGACATCTGCAAGATATCTGGCACATCCACCCAGTATGATAATCCCAGTGTCTGAGTAGTCCTGCCACTTTCAAATGGCTTAAAAAACTGCTCTAGTTCTCGAAGGCGGTGTCATTCTTCAGCAAGGTATTCCTCTTCTTCCTTGTTGTCCATTTCAGGTAAGGAGTGTCTACTTAAAGTTGATTTCTGAGAAACCATTACAATTGAAGAATGTACAAATGCATTTGTTCATCCACAGACAATGCAATGGTGGCCTGCATCATTTTACTCAGAGGATCATTGCCATCAGAAGCACTTGATGAAAATTGTTGAAGTACTGTTGTATTGCAATCTGAGTCATCTGATGCTGGTTCATCAACAAGGCTGGCACCAGTGATAGGTCCACTTCGCACTTTAAAGTCTGGAGAAGTATTCCCACTCGTATCGACACATTATAACACATGCTCCGAACCACTATGAATGCCACTAAATCAACTTCGAACCATTTTCGAACTATTTTGCATGACTTCGAAACATTTCGAATGCTTTTGAACTATTTCGCAACACTTCAAATGACTTCGCAGCACTTCGAACGACTTTGGTCACCGTATACCTGTCTTGAAACAATTTCGATACATGTTGCACATCCAGAACAAGCCAACTCACTGCATATCGAGCACTACCAGACACGAGAAGAGATTACAAGAGAGTTAGAATGCGATAAGTGCATTTTTGTGTTTTATTGAAGTACTTTTACTATATGAGAATACTATATGTTTCATCATTTATTATTTCTCATTTGTTTCATGATATACAAGTCCTCATTGTTTGATATATTTGCCTCATGTTTTACACATGTTCTTATTTCCTTTTTAGTACTATCTCTTCATTTTGTATATAGACTTGTATTAGTTAGTTAGAACAAACAACATAACAATGGGGAACAGCACAAGTTACCCTCTTGCTCATCATCAGATTTAAGAGTTGATCTCTTGAGTCTTAGTTCATGTCATATCTCTAAGTTCTGTGAAATATTGTGAACTTTCTCAAAACTATTGTATTCGCTTTACATTTTATCGCCCATCGTCTATCACCATTCAACAAACACTTCACACTCATTAAATTCACTCTTCAACTTACCTCGAACCTCTTCAAACTGATTCGAACTTATTCAGACTACTTCACATGACTTCAAACCTCTTTGAACCTTTTTCGAACCTCTTCGCACATATTTGAACCTCTTTTGAACTCCTTTGAACACCTTTGTATGCTCTTACAGATTATTCGAACCATCACTTATTATTTTGCATCCCTAAACATGACATTTTGGTTTCAGCAGTGATATTTAGTACCACCTCACACCCTTCCTCTGACTCGTTGATAGGTCCACTACGTGCTTTAAGGTCTGGAGAAGACTCCCACTCATATCAACACATTACAACACATGCTCCAAACCACTACGAATGCCACTAAATCGACTTCGAACCATTTTCGCACAATTTTGCACCATTTCGAACAACTTCGCACTACTTCGAACCTTTTCGAATGCTTTCGAACCATTTCACGACACTTCGAATGACTTCGGCTGCTGTATAGTTGTCCTCAAACAATTTCGATACACGTTGCACATTTGGAACAACCCAACTCACTGCATATCGAGTACTACTGGACAAAAGGAGGGATTACAAGAGACTTAGGATGCGATAAGTGTGTTTTTGTGTTTCATTGATATATTAAAAGCAATAGAACAAGATCTATTACCATACTGGGACAATGTACATTTTACTTATTATCATTTTTCATTTGTTTTGTGTTTTACAATACCTTTATTGCTGTGTACATTCCCTCATGTTTTACAATTGTTCTTATTTCCTTTTTAGTACTATCTCTTCATTTTGTATATAGACTTGTGTTAGATACTTAGAACAAAAAAAAAATAGAACAACGGGGAACAACACAAGTTAGCCTCACAGTTATCGTCAGACTTAAGAGTCGTTCTCTTGGGTCTTAGCTCACGTCGTATCTCTAAAAGTTCTGTGAAATATCGCGAACTTCCTCGAAACTATTGGATTCACTCTCCGTTTTATCGCCCATCGCCTGTCTCTATTTGACAAACACCTCACATTCATTAAACCCGCTGTTCGATATACTTCGAACCACTTCGAACTTATTCGAACTATTTTGTGCATCTTCGAACTTATTTGAACCACTTCGCATGCCTTCGAACTACTTTCGAACTCTTTCGAACAACTTCGTACGCCTATACAGACTTTTATCCACAGCCCTTACCATTTCGCGTTACTAAACATTACGTTTTGGTCTCAGCGGTGATATTTAGTACCACCTTGCACCCTTCCTCTGGCCTGTGTTATACCATCCGAAGCCATTAGTAGGTTTTGTTTGGGTTTCCGGGTTGAGTATCATCATCGTGTTATACCATCCAAAGCCATTTAGTAGGTTTTGTTTGGGTTTCCAGGTTGAGTATCATCACCAGCGTCTGGATCCAAGAGGTCATTATTCAAGTCTGTAAACCATGAAGATATGGATGGAAGGCATATGTCAGGGTTTAGAGTTTTCAAGACAGAGGGAATAACACCAAGCAATTCGATGAGACTCTCAGCTTCATCTATTGCACATTCTGTGGCATTGTCAATGAGAGGCTGTGATGGATAATGTGCAAGCACCAGAAGATCGAGATCATGTGCATCAAAATAGGTATGGTTATACCCCATGGCCTGGGCTTTCATATTACTTGGCCAGTGTAGTTGTGAGTTGAAAATGGCTTCACTGAGCTTGACATTGAGCTTTGGAAGCATGTAAATAAAATTGAGATACATGAAGTCTTTGACGATTTGTCATGCCAAACCAAAGACATGCTCACAGGCTTCACTAGAGTGGAGCCAGAGCAGTAGGGGGTATATTTTGGAGATATGATCTCAATGCAAATGATGAGGGAAATGAGACCATGAACAAGAAATTTGACGATATTGATGGCCTCACGTGAGATGAGATAGATATATTTCTGGCTGTCTGGCACAAGTTCAATATATTGTTCCCATAGTTGAAGGTAGTATTGTGCATGCAAGACCATCTTGATGTGCTCATCATGAGTAATGCATCAATTTTGGTATGCATCACACAGTTCACCAAATATGAAAAGGTAAACCATGAGACCCAACTGAGGGTGTCTATCTGAAATGAATTGCAATATTGAGGCAGAGAATAGTCGACTAGCAGCATTATCATCTTGTTGGTCTAATTTCTGCATGTCACGATGATAGAGTGGAGATCCTTCCTCAAAGGCAAGGTTATAAACTTGCTGGAAAAAAGCTGCATAGTTGCCGAAATGTAACAGCCAGGCTCCAGAAAATAAGTTATTTTGGAGGGTTTTCCATGCATGCTTCAAATCTTGTATCATAACGATTGGTTGTCCTCAGAAGACTAGTATGCTGACTTTGTAAGTTGGAATGGCCAGCCATGGGCTGGGAATTTCATGCTTGATGTGGTATTCAGCTTTGGCCGCAAAGGTTCATTGAATGCTTCTCTTGGTTTCTGTTCCATCGCATGCATATGAAATGACATTGATTTTCTGGTATATGAGACCAGATACGACATCCTCAAGAAGTTTGAGCAGCTCAGGAACCTTCAACCGATCTAAGATTGGTAACACAGCAACAACAATTGGCATTATCTTCAGTAACAGAATCTGGACAACCCATAAGCGAATCTGGGCAATGGTTAAGCAAAATATTAACAATATTAAACTGAATTGCACCTTGGTTCCTTTTGTGATCGCTGGATTGTCCATCATGACTTGAACTTGTTCTGGATCAGCGACCTCCAAAGGGCCATTGATTCCCTCAAACAGTAGATACTTCTGTTTTGAAGTATCCCAAAACATCCTAAGTCCACTCAACAGCTTTGTGTCATCACAACCGAGGCCCACAGGATCAGAGTAATGCACAGCATCGAGATGCTTCCAGATCCAAAGGAAAGTTTTGGGTGAAATCATGAGTGGCATCTTCAGCTGTCGAGCTTCACAAATACTACCCTAGTAAGTCAGTAAAATAATGGAAAGTGAAGGATGATTCTTACCAGAAGCTTCTCATAGTTCAAGCTTGGAAATGGCTGGCAAGGAATTTGTGTGCTCTCGGACTGTGGATACTGACAATTTGAACAAATTCATCCCATGCAGGTGCATATACAAAATTTTGCATTCCAACACCATGCTGCTCATGATCAACTTTCTGTATTATTGCATGAATCAGCTCTACAAAGACTTTATGGCTATTGTAGTCACCTCTCATGATACCTCAGGCAAAGTAAAGCATGACCGATTCTTCAGCGTCCTTCTAAACAGTTCCTCATAAGCATTGCAACCAAGGATAGAGATAATCGCTTACTGCTGCATCCAGGAGTTCTTTGAGACCAATAACCTTTGCATACTGCTCCCCAATAATTGGATTCCGAAATTGTTTGTTGATATATTTGTAGTTTTTGTTCGACGATGTAGGAATATTGATTATGATTAGAAATAAACAAAGATTCAACAGTTCAGTGTATGGTCTGCAAGGTAAGATGTGTCCTGTTTTTTGGTCATGCCCAAGGCATGTGGCCATGCACCTAACTGAAAACACGTGCAGGATTTGATGATCATTTTGCCATTGATGTTCATGTCTCTGTTGAACATTCACCTTCTCTTGCTCATCATTCAAGAGTTCACTAAATGGCTTAGTAAAGAACTCTAATGTGATCCTTGTCACCGAATGAGCACCACCTCCTGGGGCACAGGACCTTTTCAAGTATCATGGAATGTGAGCATCATCGGCTTTAGAAAGGCCTGGGCATGGTTCTAGAAGACAAGGATGCTGGTTTTTGGCAGTTGAAAGGATTCTGGGGGGAGAAAAGGTGTGTAAATGCTGCTGATGTCAAGGTTGAGGTATGAGCTGTTTTACTATTTGCTTTCTTCTTGTCATAATTCTTCTCTTTGCAGTTGTCATGGTGTTTCCTGAAGATGGCCATTTTACTAAGAGTCAAATCTGGCATTGCTTGCCATTTTTCACATTAGAGCATTGGACATGTCACAGCATCTCCACTTTGCTATCGTCAAACTCAGCCAGTGGATCAATATTTCACAGGTGACCCTTCCACAGCTCTCATTTCTTTGTGCTGTATATATACACCACATGCTAAGGCCTCTCACATAGCTTTCTGTGATTTGTTTGCCTTGCTTTGACCCACTGGCCCCATGTCAACATTGGTATGGAACCTCTGCTTCTTGTTCGATAGTGTCTTCTGGTTGGAATCAGGATTAGACTAGGGTGATTTGGGTCATTTTTGGTGAGTCAAGGTGTTAAAAAGAGTATCCCATGCTGACTTCACTTCAGCTTTCTTTTGTTGCTCCCTGTCATCCATGATTACATCCATCACACAGGATTTGTCTGTGCCAACATCAAGAGAATCCTCCTTCATGCCTTTACTGCAGTCATCCATATGCTTGACACTCTCAGACAGTATGTCCATGAATGCCATCTCTTCCAATATACTTGGATTCAACAGGTTCTCCAATGTTAGCTGAATAAAAGCACCCCACAACATCTCCGGCACAACCTCCAGGCTGACATTTGGAGGGTCAGGAATGCTAGATTGCATCCTTATATCGGTCTGGACCTGATCTTCATTGTTATTCCCCTCTCAGCTGTTTAAAACAAGAAGCATAAACCATTGGATGCGATCAAGATATCGCAGTTCTGGATTCCAAAGGATGTCACCAAAGATCCCATGGGCTATAGTATTTATAGCAGCTGGTATGCAAGATATTGCATCTTCTTGGATGCCACACTGAAGCCCTTTGTTACAGATTTTAAAGTCTCAGTTGAACTGGACTTTGAGCCACTTTCATGCATGCTGCACTACATGATCTGGATGTGAAAATGTAGGTATAGAATCACCTAATGTCTCATTAGCATGGACTCTGGGACCATTAATTGCTTATGAACAGCAGTTCTCACCAATCACTATTGTTCCTTCAGCAAAATCAATACACATGACCACCTCGTGTGTGCAGTGCAGGATTGGGAACCACAACTTCAACTTTGAATTATTTTCCACCACCTTTTCAACTGCAATCAAGGTACTTAATCAGTTTTCATTCTTGTACAAGTTCTTTTGTGATGCTTTCTCAAGAACCATATAGAAGCATGATTGTTACGAGAGGTATTGCAGACGGGGATCGAATTCTTTTTGTTTCTATTGTCTTTCACAAATGCACACTCACGCTATTGTCTTTCTGAACATAGTAGCTATGACGACGGCGCCTATCCCTATTGTCTTCACCATCCTTGCTATTGTTCTCGCTTCATTATTGTTCTTTCTCTATTGTTACTATTGTCCTCTTTACATGACTTACCCCATTTACAACCTCGCATGTGTACTATTTAAGTCATAATACAATGACTAGTCAAGCTCAGCTTGACCTGGTCCTTTCTACGCTCTTAATGACCAGACTTCTAGGACACTCTCAAGTTGTTGCTTACGAGCTTCGACAGTCTTAAACGCTCACAGATAAGTTGTCGCTCAAGAGCTTCAACTGATGATTACAATTTAGGAGCTTCGACTATAACAAAAGGTCAAGCTGATCGATACTCTGCCAACTAATCTCAGTCTAGGCAGTCCATATACCATGACACGATTCTTATGAGAACTACCTGACCCTACCCCACCCGAAGAAGAAACATGGCCACCCCATCCACTCCCACCACTTCTACACCGCCCACCGCCCCCGCTCATCCTGTCGAGATCAAGATGAGAGCCCCGACTGATTACTCTGGGGACAGAGCAAAGACAATGCTCTTTCTCCTGGAATATGGAGCATATGTAGACGCTAATGCTACTGCATTCCCAGATGATCGCCACAAAATCCTCTTTATGCTCTCATACATGAACGGAGGAACGGCAGGGCCATGGAAGCAGGCCTACTTAGAAGAAAGGTATATTGAATCCAAACCTTGGGATACGTTCCAAGAGTTTATCACAAAAGTATGAGCGGCGTTCTCACCCATCGATGATGCGGGGAATGCATGGACACAGCTCCGAGCCCTCTCACAGGGAGGAAGAGGAGTAGATGAGTATATCGCTCAATTCAAGACTCTCACCTATCGCACTAAAATCAAAGAAGATGCCGCCCTGATCGAGTACTTCGTCGATGGACTCAACAACCGAGTCCTCGACAAGGTTTTCGGCATGGAGAATCTGCCCGACACAATTGAGGGGTGGTACACCCATGCGGCGAGAGCTGAGGGACATCTAAGGAGGGCGAAGGCAATCAAGGAGAGAACATACAGTAAGACAGGGGGAGGGGGAGAAGCAAGCAGCTCTTCGAAGGACCCCAACGCCATGGACATCGACGTGACCCGCCTCTCTTACGTAGAGAGGCTCGAACACATAAAGAAAGGAAAGTGCTTCATTTGTTATAAATCGGGGCACAGAGCGAACGATCACAAGGGGGGAAAGGAACCACCCTCAAAGGAAGAAAAGAAAATCGAGACAAAGAAGACACCATGCAACCACTACACCAAAATCCGCGCACTCATAAATGAGTTGGAGGAAAAGGAGAAGGAAGAGGTATTGGACTTGATGGTCAAAGAGGGTTTTTAAAATGGCGGCCTGCATCGGCAGCAGAACCCGCCAGATTAATTGTCTTGACTGTAATGGTAGCAAACGTGAACCACCAATCTATGCATATTCCGGTTTACTACTTGCTAGGAGACAAAAAAGCCGAAGTACCCACCCTGATCGACTCAGGGGTGGGAGAAACATTTATCAACCACTGAGTTGTCGAGAAACTCGGACTAAAGAAAAACCCGCTTGTCAGAAAGATCCTTGCCAAAAATGTCGACAGGACCCTCAACAAGAATGGAACGATCTCTCATTACGTCCATATCGACACGGAGATCGGGGGAAAGAAGGAGAAGATCAGGATGCTAATAACAGGGCTGGGAAAGGAAAGGATGATCCTGGGGTACTCATGGCTCCAGAAATGTAACCCCATCATTGATTGGGAAAGGGGGACCCTTACCGACAGACAAACCGAGAAAACCCTCATGGGGAAGATTTGAACCATGATCTAGCGGACTCGAACCACAATTGGTAAGCAAAGTCCCACTCTAGATGACAAGGGGCTGTCTGCACTGAGAGTAATGTTGAGCCTGACTCTCAGGAGGCTACCTATAAGGAGTGCTGGGGAGACCTTTGGGGAAACCCACCTCACCGCTGCCGAGCACGTGAAGAGTAGGCTCGGGACAGTTCATCTTGCAAGAGGACTTTGCACTGGGAATGGACCCGACTGCAATGGATCACAACTGGCTATGGACATGGAAACGGACACCCATCCTAAGATCGATCAGCAGATCCCCATATTAAACGTCACAGATACCTACTTGCTATCCAACACAGGGGAGAATTATGATGGAACAGATGCACTTTTCGCTTACGTTCGGGGGGAACCGATGATAGGAATTTTCAGGGCTGAGGAATCACCTCTCACCATCGAAAATGACTATCTACCTCCGAACTATCAGAAGCTCCGACAGATCTCCCATCTCACTCGATCTCGGCTGACCAGCAGGTTCACTTACTCCCACACAACCCACATCCAAGCAAAGATCTCCGTCTTGCAGAAGCTCGCTCATGAGAAAGAGGATGCCAAGGAAAAGTGATCGCTTGACGAACTACTCCCTGATAAATACAAGGAATACCGCAGTGTGTTCGAGAAAGCAGCGTCGGAGAGATTCCCTGAGTCAAGACCATGGGACCACGCGATCGAACTCAAACCAGATTTCATTCTGAAGGACTGTAAGGTCTACCCTATTACCCCGGCAGAACAAAAGAAACTGGACAAATTCATTGACGATAATCTAAGAAAGGGATACATCGTCCCGTCCAAGTTGCCCATTGTTACAAGTAGGATTACTAATCTGCTGACTGATGCTTTCTTAGTATCTGATTACTCACCAATTCTAGTATGACTAATATTGCTTACTCTGCTTACTGATCTCTTACCAAGCACATTACCAATACTCTTGGCATTAGTCATTAGCAAGTAGTAATCTTAGTAATACTTTGTTATATAAGTAGCTGACTGTGTAGTAGTTATCCCTCAGTCAATTACACTCTTTGACATTGGTGCTTAACTAGCAACTCCTCAGTACACTCAGCTACTTTGGGGTCTTTGTCTCTAGCTCACTACTATTGCATTACCAATCACTCTCAACATAATTGACTCCACTCGTCAGCCGACCATGTCTACCTCTTCCATGGAACATCAGCTCGCTGACGCTTTTGACGATGTCAAGACTTCCTACTCCAAACAGCCACGTGTCAGTGCTTCACTTGACGCCTTCACTGATTGGTTATCAGCAGTTTTCGTCGCCC
Source organism: Tricholoma bakamatsutake (assembly GCA_029959215.1). Lineage (NCBI taxonomy): Eukaryota > Fungi > Basidiomycota > Agaricomycetes > Agaricales > Tricholomataceae > Tricholoma > Tricholoma bakamatsutake. The sequence continues at coordinate 3,090,273 of CP114860.1, forward strand.
TCCTCACCACATTGGAGAAATCCTTTATGGTCATTGCAATCCAGATCGATACACTCAACGAGTATGTTGAAGAGCTTCGTTCTGCAACTGCACAGCCACCTCCTAGCAGTGTCACAGCACAACCTGGAACCACGGCACCCACCAGCAGCACTTCTAAAGCACCCAAGCATCCAACTAGGTGCTCGTTATGCCATGCACGCGGTCATTCTAACACTGAGTGCCGCACCAAAGATCCAAGTTCTATGAGGAAACGAGTAGCGAGGAACAGTAGGATGGCTAAAGAGGCACGTGCACATACAGCTATGTCCGCCTTACCTGCATCACCCCCCTCATTTCATCATTTTGCTTACCCAACACCTGCTCACGCCATCCAAACTCCTATGAATTTCGCTGCACTCTCTGCTGATTCCACTGAGCTTCGACGTCGAGCTGCACAGTCTGCAAGAGACAAGCGCCAGCATAGACGCCATACCACTTCCACATAAGTCCTAGATTACGGGGCTGTGTTACAAGTAGGATTACTAATCTGCTGACTGATGCTTTCTTAGTATCTGATTACTCACCAATTCTAGTATGACTAATATTGCTTACTCTGCTTACTGATCTCTTACCAAGCACATTACCAATACTCTTGGCATTAGTCATTAGCAAGTAGTAATCTTAGTAATACTTTGTTATATAAGTAGCTGACTGTGTAGTAGTTATCCCTCAGTCAATTACACTCTTTGACATTGGTGCTTAACTAGCAACTCCTCAGTACACTCAGCTACTTTGGGGTCTTTGTCTCTAGCTCACTACTATTGCATTACCAATCGCTCTCAACACCCATGGCATCTCCATTCTTCTTCATAGCAAAGAAGGACTCTGACGCACTCCGCCCATGTCAAGACTATCACTATCTAAATGAAGGAACCATCAAAAATTCTTACCCTCTTCCACTGATCAGTGATCTACTCGATAAGCTGAAAGGGGCAAGATGGTTTACTAAATTGGACATTAGATGGGGATACCACAATGTCCGAATTAAGAAGGGCGATGAGTGGAAGGCGGCATTCAAGACCAATAAGAGGCTGTTCGAGCCCAAGGTCATGTTCTTTGGCCTCTGTAACTCCCCGGCGACCTTCCAAGCTATGATGAATGACATCTTCCGGGACATGATGAACGAGGGATGGCTGGTGATCTACATGGATGATATTCTTATCTTCTCTAAAGACAAAAAAGAACACGAGGAGAGGACGAGGAGGGTTTTGGCGAGACTAAGAGAAAATGACCTCTACCTAAAACCCGAAAAGTCCAGATTTGACGTACAGGAGGTCGAGTTTCTTGGGCTGATCCTATGGCCAAATCAGCTGGCAATGGACCCAACAAAACTAAGCATAATCAAGGATTGGCCACTGCCAACCAATGTCAAAGGGGTCAGATCGTTCCTAGGCTTTGGGAACTTCTATCGCAGGTTCATTGGCAACTTTGCCACGATCATGAAGCTACTCAATGATCTAACTAAAAAGGATCAGCCCTTTAACTGGACAAACGAATGCCAAGGGGCATTTGACACACTGAAAAGAAAGTTCTCCGAGGCACCTGTTCTGCTGATGCCTAACACCGAGAAGCCCTTTGTAATTGAGAGTGACACCTCTAAATATGCAATGGGGGCTGTCTTGAAACAAACAGATACAAACAGGGATTGGCACCCTTGTGGCTATATCTCCCACTCCCTAATGGCAACCAAACAGAACTACGAAATCTACGATCGGGAGCTACTAGAGATAATACGAGCACTAGAAACCTGGAGACACTACCTCCAGGGATCCGAACACCCCACGACGATCCTGTCAGATCACAAAAATCTCATGTATTTCAGGACAGCACAGAAACTGAATTGGCAACAGGCTAGATGGAGCCTTTTCTTATCACAATTTAACCTCCAATTGGTGCATGTCCCAGGAAAGATGATGATCCAATCTGATGCCCTATCACGATGGGGAGATCACATACCAGATGTCGACGATGACAACGACGACATCACACTATTAAAAGATGAGATCTTCATGCAGACAATTGATGCCGAGCTAAAGGAAATACTTGCAGAAAACATGATGCACGATGACCTGCTAAAAGAAATAGTAAGGGCCATCAAAGAAGGAGGAACGCCACCAATCAAGTCGGTGGTAGAAGACTGGAGAATGGAAGATGATGGGACTGTCTTCTTCAAAGACCGATGTTACGTCCCAGATGACAAGGAGTTGAGGAGGAAAATTGTGGAAAAGTACCATGACAACATACTTACAGGGCACCCCGGCTGATTCCAGACTCTGGAATTAATACAGAGAGACTACTGGTGCCCAGGAATGACTATTTTTATCCGGAATTACGTCAACGGCTGTGCCACCTGTCAACAAATGAAGGTGAACACACATCCGACAATACCGGGGCTATCACCAATCAAATCTGATGCCACCTGACCATTTGCGCTAGTAACAATGGATTTCATCACAGATCTGCTGATGAGTGATGGATGCGATACCATCATGGTCGTGGTAGACCATGGCCTTACAAAGGGGGTGATTTTTATCTCTTGCAACAAGACCATTAACGCATTAGGGGCAGCAGATCTTTATCTGCACAATGTGTTTAGGAGATTCAGCCTCCCAGACAAAATTATATCGGATCACGACCCACATTTTGCCTCGAATGTGTTCCAAGAACTGGGGAGGCTCCTGGGAATAAAGCTGGCGATGAGCATGGCCTACCACCCTCAGACCGATGGGGAAACAGAAAGGGTAAATCAGGAGCTTGAAATCTATCTCCGAATCTTCTGCGCAAACAAACCATCACAGTGGAAAAGACACCTTACCACCACTGAATTCACATACAATCAGAAGCACCATTCGGTGATCAAGAACACTCCATTTTATATAATGATGGGAACATACCCCAAGGCCATCCCCACGACTTACGAAAAAATGAATGTGCCGGCTACCGAGCGAAGGATAGCTGAACTAGGAAATATATGGTGGGAAGCCCTGGCAGCACACGAGCTGTCCCGACAGGTGATGATCGGACAAAACAGATAAGGCTTCCGCCCGTTCGCGGTAGGAGAGAGGGTTTGGCTTGACTCAAAAAACTTGAAGTTGGGATACCCAACCAGAAAGCTTGCCCCCAAATGCGAGGGGCCATTCCTTATCACGTGAGTAATCTCTTCCCATGCATATGAGTTGAGGCTCCCTTCTCAATGAAAAATACACCCCGTGTTCCATGCCTCGCTTCTCTCGCGTTTCAAGGAGAACGAGGCTCACAAGCCCAATCTTCTTCCTCCACCACCCGATCTGATCGAAGGAGAATTGGAGCATGAGGTTGAGGCTATTTTGGCCCACAAGGGAATGGGCCGAAGGACCCGATTCCTGGTGAAATGGAGGGGCTACAGCACAGTGGAAAATACCTGGGAGCCTAAGGTGCACTTAAGAAATGCTGCAGAAATCCTGGCTGAGTACCAATCCACCCATAACCTCCTAACAACATGAGTTGCCCACTACATTTCTTCATGAACACTACCCCTGACCCCGACCCAATCAGAACTTGGGAATTGATCCTAAGCTTCGTTCACGACGCCGACGACTCCAGAAATGAAGAAAGACTGCTCGCTGTCACCCAAGATCGAGCGCTACTCAATGGAACAGTACACAACCTGTTCCAAACCTACTGGGCAATCTCCTCCCTCGAGCAGGTATTCCAGCGCCTAACTGAAGAAGCATACTACCTAGATTTGCTTCCCCTCATGAGAAGCCTAGACGAGCAGGCCCTTAACTACAGACCTGGGGAGTGAGTCCCCACCCCTCGGTGAATATTCATTATAGATCCCCTCGGCGATGAAGAAGACGAAGAACCTGAAATGACATTTGAGCCACCAACTTCACCTTCACTGCCACCTCAATATCTGTCATCGCCACCCCCACCACCATGCACGTCTACGCCCCATTCCACACGACCTACCCCAGAATACCCGCCTGCACCACCATGGATGTGGAACTCCGTATGTTTCACATGCGCATGAATAGGCCACTTTTCATCACATTGCCCCGAATACCAATGCCCGCACTGTCGACAATGGCGACCAGAGCATTCCGCGCTCTTCTGTCCCAGTAACCCATCACGTGACAACCTGCCACGTCACTGTACGACTTAAACTCAAACCACTATGATCTCCAATTTAAATGTCATTATCACTCTCGGCGCCATCTTCAGTGCAGCTATTCTTACTATGTTGGTTTGTTACATCCTTATTTTACTTAAAATCATCACTGCCCCACCACTGCCCTGACTCACCACATTTGTCACTGGCATCTCGGTGCAGTTCGCAAGGGAAGACAACATCGAGTTACAGAATAGAGTCTACACACACGACGCCCCAACTGCAATGACCTTCGGAACATTTACTGCGATGACCAACAATACAGCGTCTTTTGACCCCATGCAGACGATTAGAACTTAGTTTCGGTTGGGACTCGAAACTTTGAGAGGGAGCTAATGTTACAAGAGGTATTGTGGATGGGGATCGAATTCTTTTTGTTTCTATTGTCTTTCACAAATGCACACTCACACTATTGTCTTTCTGAACATAGTAGCTACGATGACGGTGCCTATCCCTATTGTCTTCACCATCCTTGCTATTGTTCTCGCTTCGTTATTGTTCTTTCTCTATTGTTACTATTGTCCTCTTTACATGACTTACCCCATTTACAACCTCGCATGTGTACTATTTAAGTCATAATACAATGACTAGTCAAGCTCAGCTTGACCTGGTCCTTTCTATGCTCTTAATGACCAGACTTCTAAGACACTCTTAAGTCATCACTTACAAGCTTCGACAGTCTTAAACACTCACAGATAAGTTGTCGCTCAAGAGCTTCAACTGATGATTACAATTTAGGAGCTTTGACTATAACAATGATGGTGCTACATAATGTTTGGCTCCTTGATGTTTCGCAAGTCATGTTTGTAAATGGTGAGTCATAACTTGAGTAATGTCATCGCAGAGCTGTCGCTTTTGTAATAGTTGAGTAAATTTTGAGGATCTAAAGTCAAATCTGCCATGCTCAATATATGAATCCCACCCTTGAAAGCCAAAAACACTTCCAACAGTCTGGAAGTGGACTGAGGTAAGCTTCCCCTTCACCCATGTAGATACCATCTCAACGGCCTCCTTCCAGTTCTCCTGCTTCTGCCACACATCTCATAACAACTTCCACAATGACAAGACCCAGAATGGCAGTCAATCTGATCTTTAATTGTATCGTGGATCAGCAATGGAATAGGCACCATTGAACCATGCTTGGCCAAATGAGTTGTCAAGCTGATTCAATAGTGCAGTAGAAGGGATATGCCATTGGCAGATTTGCATGTACATCTTGCATGCATCCTTGGACAGCTTGTCTCAGCTGAACCACATCTTCATTGGGAAGGTATTCAGTGAAGAAGATTGGCCTACCAATTTGACCTTGATGAATTCAAGAATTGGGAGGTTTGAGTCCATCAGCATGGCTTGCACTTCACCGGGTACCCTGAGGAGGTGGGATCTTTCATCAACAACTGCAAGAGGTACATCCTTGCATTTCCTTCCACACATGATCCATTCCATGTCATTGAACGGCTGGTCTGGACCGTTGATGATACTCAACCTGGAAACCCAAACAAAACCTACTAAATGGCTTTGGATGGTATAACACGAGTCAGAGGAAGGGTGCAAGTTGGTACTAAATATCACCACTGAGACCAAAACATAATGTTTAGTAATGTGAAATGGTAAGGGCTGTGGTGAATAGTCTGTATAGGCATACGAAGGTGTTCAAAAGTGTTCGAAAGAGGTTTGAATATGTGCGAAGAGGTTCGAAAAAGGTTTGAAGAGGTTCGAAGTTGTCCGAAGTAGTCTGAATAAGTTTGAATAAGTTCAAAGAGGTTCAAGGTACATCGAAGAGCGAGTTTAACAAATGTGAAGTATTCGTTGAATGGCGATAGGCGATGGGCAATAAAATGAAGAGCAAATACGATAGTTTCGAAGAAGTTCATGATATTTTGCAGAACTTAGAGATATGATGCAAGCTAAGACTCAAGAGAACGACTCTTAAATAAGCAGGACTTGGTCGGTGGTGAGCTTAGGTCAACCCAGAGTAGTCACGGCATGAATACACTTTGCCAGCAGGGACCCTCTGGAGCCCCAAATTTGTCTGAACCCTGCTAAGGCCTCCGCCTGCGGCGGGCCAGTTTTAAATGAGGCTTTTGGCCAGTTTTTGGGGGTATTTTGACCGAATCCGTATGTGACATTTCCTCTCCTTTGTTACATCATACGATCACTTTCGGTATTCCAACTAACCGGATTCCGGTCAGGTGACCATGTCCGGAGTTAAGCAAGGGAATTTAATTTAATGCTGCATGGGCGCCTCTTCTTCAAAACATACGCCCCGGCCGTTTGTTAATCAGTATGGACGTCCCGTACCAAATTTCGCGCCGAATTACCCGTATCCTAATGGTCAGTTTCCACCGGGGTACATCCCAAATTACGGTAACATACCACCTGCACAATATATGTGGCCCCCACAAGATAAGCCGAGGAAAAGACGAAGGACACGGAGAAACAGAGACGTTCGCCGACACCATGATGAAGATCAACGTATGTATTCGTGAGCTGATTGCATAAACAATCTTTAAACCCTAAAAACTTATACCAGATGTGACCATGCCTGTACCAAACTCGGCGCCCCCAAGGCGGGCTGAATCTCACACGCCTCATACTCCGATTGTGCCAATGCCGACTCCTCGCTCAGCACCAGCTCCAGCACGAGAACCATCTCCAGCCGCAGAACCAAGTTCTATTCGTCGTACCCAAACTCCATTTCAACGCGCCCGCATCACTGAAGACGAAGACGACGAAGACTCATCCACATCACCTCCGGTTCTGCCTCACAGATCACACTCCAGTGCAAGAGAACGTTCTGCCGCATATGCTGAACCGCACGTCCGACCTCGGCGCCGTGCATCGACACGTGGGCCTCCTCAGCCACTTTACCAGCCCCGACAACCAGAAACAACGCTACGTGACCCTGATATAGCACGCGCCCTCGAGCCTCTTGAACCAGCCCATCCCAGTGCGTTCGGTCCATCAGAACCAAGACCACAAACCCCCCTCCGCAATCCACTTCCTCCACCTCCTCGAGATCTCTATGAATCCACACCTTACAAATCGCTCCTTACCCTCCCTCAAACTACCGCCCTCCTCACCGCGAATTTTGCTCCCAAACCAAAAGAGAAGGACGTGAAAAAGATGAAGAAAGGGATTTTCCGTGCATTTAGTTCTCGAAAGCAAGAAAAGGTGGAACCGAAGGATTCGCAGGTGCACTTTATCCCGGTATTTGTGAACAACCCCCCAGCAGGTGGGAATCCCAATCCCCCAATGCCTGCACTACCTCCGTTACCTCAAGGGGGGGTTGCAGGTGCTTCAGTCCCTAACGGACATTTCTCAAACCTCCCGATAGCTATCAGATACAATGAAGACACAGACTACTGGTCCTTCATGAACCACTCCCCACACAGGATATACTTTCAGGACAAAGTGTGGCCAACTGCGACTCACCTCATAGAAGCACGGAAGTACCTCCCAGGTCATCCAGCTGTCGCAGAACAAATCCGATGCTGTGGAGATGTCGCTCACGTCTATCCAATATCAGCGAACTATCAGCAGTTCCAAGATCCGCACTGGTCGGAGAATCATATGCAAATCGTAGGCCCCCATCCCGAGCTTTATAATAATATTCTACTAACGTCGCTTTTTTGCTGCACACCACAGTTGGAGGAAGTGCTGTACCTGAAATTCTCGCAGCACGCTGATCTGCGCAGTAAATTGTGGGAAACAGAAAATGCTCCTCTGATTTACGATGATCGCAATGATCCGTATTGGGGGGTAGGGCCGATGGGTGATGGCTTAAACGTCCATGGCCAGCTCTTGGAAAGGGTGAGGGCTCGTTTGCTTGAGGGCAGAAATCCCCCAAGATGATCCTTAATGTCTTACTGTTCCGGTTTCCTGTACCACAGGTTTTTTTTCCATATATCAGCATATCACAAAATAGTATAGCAGTCGCTTTTGTGTTTAACGCTTTCGTCTTGTTCGTTTTTCTTTTTCATCACTCTCGGCATAGTCATCCCCCATGTTGACCGTGAGTGATGGAATGCTGACTGCCTTCTCCACTGCTTGTCTACGTATTTTCTCTGGGACCTTTTGCCAATATAATTCTTCTCGTTTGCCGACGATCAATTCCATGGCTATGACTTTCATTTTATCACCTGAAGAGGTACCCGTATCATCCAAACCATTGGATTGAGAGACAGAATTGGCCGAGAAATGCGAAATAAGAAGCTTTGCATGATTCGGGGTGGCTAGACGGATATAACACTACAGAACAGGTCAATAGGTCCGAATAACTCTGCCTTTGTGCAAGACTTACAGTATCCATTCCCTTGTTGTGATCAACGTAGTCAATCCCGTTACTTTGTACAATCCCGCTTTTGAGAGGCGACAGAAATGCCGTAGCAAATAGCTTGCGCAGCGTGGTTTTGTTTGTCTCGGTGTGGACATTCCGAACGAAGATCAGCGAGTTAACTGGGTATCGGGACGAGAGGTCAATGGTCGGTGCATCATTCAGTTGGGATACATCTTTAGACGAAGGAGCTGGGGGTGATTTTCGAGCCAACGACGTAGAAGGTACATGCATTAGAGCTTCTGCGTCCTCAAACGCGTTGATTTCCTGTACTAATCGTTTTCGATAGACAAGGTACTCGTCCCTGAGTTCGTCCCATCTCGTCTTGGGCAACGTCCGGAAACCAAATTTGGAAGCTTCAAGAGCATCTGGGAATGCGTCTGCGATCTGAGTGGCATTGAAGGATCGATCCCAGGGCCATCTGTGCAATAGAAAGTTTATGTCGCTGGGATACTGAAGCATTACCAATGCGAATCCTTTGCATTTCGGATGATCTCCGGGTTGGTCCAGATGATGTGGGGGAAGAGTAATTCCTTGTATACGTGTTCTATGGACGTGAGCAGGAGAGTGGTTTGTTGAGAGCAAGGAAAGCGTGAAACGCGCAATCCCTGGTATTGTGCTGTGCTGCGGAGGTATATTCTCCTTGTGTGAAATGTCGGCAAGCAGCATTCACGGTAATCAATGTAGTGAACGTACCACATAGATGGTTTTGTCATCCCAATCAGCTTGTGAGGATTCTCCGAACTGTGCAAAAGTCCAGTCTTTTCGGCGTAACTCATACCCTCCAGCAGATTTACTACTGTCACGGGTTGAGAACGATGATGGGTCCGAAACAACGATCCGTACATCAATGACGTCGGAGGCACACGATCGGAGAGCTTTCACGATCAGCGTTTGAGAATCTTGAAGTTGGAGGGGTGCCAGAACCATTGACGAACTGAGAAGATAACTAAGGGGGATGACTGGGGTAAAAGCAATCAAGCTTCTCACTGCAAGAGAAGAATACTACGTACAACCATCATTTGCGTTTTGGCCGCTGCTCCAGTCCACCATTCTTCGCCGCAAGTCAGGGTCTGACCACAGAGCATGGTCTGAGATGGCGATGCAAACCACGTTTGCATAATCCTCGTCTGTATATGTCGCTTTTCCGTGTGCTCCTCCCGAGGCTCTGGCCTTGCGTCTGTCGTTCACGTTAGGTGTTGTTTCAAGGAAAGTCGGAGCAGGGGGGTTTGGAACGGAGCGACTGGGAAGAGTGTGTGATGAACCTTGAATTGGGATTTTCCTACGTTTTGCAACAGTCCTTGGTACAAAAGCAAAACTCGATGACATTGCGAGGCAGTTGTGTATTCTGGTTAGGGTAGGGTTTGGTCAGGTTAAGCTTCCTAATATGCAAGTTGAGGTATCGTAACCTGACTTAGATGTGTCGCAAAGCAAACCAATGGAAAACACTATTACATAGAGCGAAGCTAGCCCAAGGCTTGTCATGAAGCACAGCAAGATCTCAATGCTGGAAAACTTCAATGGAGCACGGACGGTGGTCATTCAAAAGTAACTTGTATTCAATGTACCAGACTATAATTAATACATGTTTCTGTCATGGTTTGGCTAAACCGTCAAAGCCACATAGTAGCATACGGCAGGCGCGGAATATGACAATGCACACACCACTGCTAACCATGCTCAAATCAACACCGAAATGGACTCGAACACAGGTGACAAATTGTGGTTGTGGCTCATTCTCGTGAGCACCACGAAGGGCGCCTCGCTCCGTCAACCAGAAATACAAACGCCATCAGATGAGTGCAAGAGCTGACGCTTCAGAGGGTTGAAAGCGGACACTTGGAGTGAAAACAAAAAATTTCGAGCGTTTATATAAAAAAGCGGGGTTTGAGTTTCAAAATTGGAACGCCGCCTGAGGCTGTCCACAGAGAGCCAACTCCCTTATGTAATCACAAAGGGTTATGTCACATGCACCCGCCGAATTTGGGTGGGTCGCACTCCAACAGTGTATATCGTATCGTCTTGAATCGACATGGTTCGGTTCAAGTCTTGTCACCGAGCTGGCAATAAAACAAATGCCTTCTACCCGAATCGAACGAATGACCTCGTCATGAAGTATGATGACATACTAGTGACGCGCTCTACCAGCTGAGCTAAGAAGGCGACGAACAGCAGGTTAGTATGTCGGTTGTAGGCAGTCAATTTCACGTGGCAATGCATGTGACGAACGCGTGGAGCCAGTGTTGCGCTCTTTCACTCTTTGCCGTGATGGTCTTTGGGCTCTTTTCTCGAAAACAGCAGCCAGCAGCGACGCAGGCCGGTGCAGGTTTGCCACGAACACCTTCCCCGTCACCTGACTCGGAGTCCACTGGGAAACCGAATTCCCCGGCTCGCGAACCACCTTTGACTCCTTCTCCGCCTCCTGAGGACCTGCACGCTCTCATTCTTTCTATTCCACCCAAAACTCTCCACACCTACACTTTGTCTCACCTCCCTTCCGCGAACCCGGATACTCTCCCTCATTTATCTTCATTCTTCGCCCATCTCGTTCCACCACCCCGTCTTCACTGTCTCAGATGTCATAAATCTTTCTTCGACGTCGAAAATACAGACCACAGCTGCCTCGTTCCACATGACGACGATAGCGCCGCCGTGGAGCGAGTCTCGTCATCCAAATCAAAGGAAGGAACCTTCTATGAAACGCTCTGGGGATGCTGTGGTCGTACAGTAGAGGGTAATGGCGATATGGGTCCGCCAGATGGTTGGTGTTACGAAGGCAAACATACGGTCTGTTTCCTTTCATTCTCTCTCATCCTCCTTGTCGTTCTAAGACATTACCCAGACTGACCCCAAGCGCGCCCGTTTTCGCGCTGATTCTACACTCCACGATGATAAATTAACTTCTTGTGACCAATTCGGCTGCCGTGACACTCCACGTTCCTCCCGTGCCTTGCGAAAACGTGCAAGGCCCGTAGGCCAAGATGACGATGGAGAAGAAGAAGAGACCGAAGAATCTTCTGTTTCCTCAACCCTTTCCGGATCTCCCCATTCCTCAAGCAGTCGACGTAGAACTGCGAAGAAGCCTCGAACCCATGTAAAGCCTACGAAGGAACCAGAGCGCCGTCCATCAGAAGTAGTAGAAAATGGTAATGCCCCAGAAGCAAGAGATGCTATGGATGTAGACTCTCCATCTACTCCTCCTCCACCTGCTGTCGTAGCCGTTGCCCACCCTTCAACTATCCCACCCTCTCCGCCTAAATCCAAACCCAAGTCTCGCGCCAAATCCAAACCTGCTCCCTTAAGCTCCAGGCTCAGCGCACCCAAGACCAGCAGCCCACTCGTTCTCTCCCCGCCGTACGTATCGCACTCCCCATCCTCTAAACCACTCTCCAAATCCAGCACACGTGTCGTCATCAGCACGAAATTTAAATCAGGCACTGGTGCTCTCACACCCGCACCACCCACGCCAGCTGCTGCACCTGCTGCATTGAAACACAAGTCGAGCGCAAGCTCCCTCAAGATTTCCAAGCCGAATGAGCGGGAGTCACCTAAACCGGCTGGTGAGCCGGGCTCCCTGGTGAGAAGTAAGTCGATGTCAGCGAAGGAAACCGGGACAGGTTCAAAGCCCAGATCGAAATCAAGGGCGAGGGGAAAGACACTGGCAGAAGTGGTAGATTCGAGCGTGGTTGAAGAACGCCATCCTGCCACACGGCCGTAATTTTTTTTTTTTGTAGGTGGTTTTTTTTTTTTCATATTGTCAATCGTGAATGCGGCTGATGTAAAGCAACTTTTGCTTCTCTACTTAATTTTTTTTTCTTTTTTTATTGTGGTCTCTTATATTTATAAGTCACCTTACCAGCTAATTATCTACGCGATTCCAAGCCTTGATTGACAGGTCTCTTATCTTCCAAAACCACATTCACTCGTCTCTGCATACAACACCCTTCCACTCTCTCACTCTCCTTCCTCCAAGTTCCAATCACACAATCCTTCGTCTGTTCTCATAAATCCACTTACCGTGTACATTACAGGCTATTAGTTGTAATACTATCTCGTGACAACTGAAGTTGATATTTCTATGTTTAAAGCGATCACGAAGAGTTGACCAATCATGGCGTCATTCAACGAGGATCATCATCATCATATGGTTCCCACTTGAATTTAAATTCACATCTGAAACATGTCGGCCACCAACGACGCTGGGAAGCATTATCACAACGAGTGCACAGGAGCTGCTCTGGAAACGGTCAAACAACATGAGGACCCTAAAGATATTACGCTCTTTGGAAGTTGTTTCTGTCCATTTGTGCAAAGAGTCTGGGTGGCGGTCGAGTATCTTGGGATTCCATACAAGGTGGGCAACTTTTTGGCGGGAGAGGGGGGGGGGGGTGGGCACAAGTCACTAACATCATGTCATCGCGGCAACTCGTAGTATTGTAAGTGCTTCAGAATGGTATATCGATGGAAGCGCATTTGGTTGATGCCGCCGTGATGATTTTGCAGATGAAGTCGATCCGTACAAGAAACCCAAAGATCTCCTTCAAGTATCGCCAAAGGGCCTTGTACCTGGATTGAAACTTCACAACTATAATCCTCCGAGGGCTTTGAATGAAAGCACTGTTATCTTGGAATTTGTGGAAGAGTACGTCTCATCGTCTCAGCCCCACCTCGAAAAGTCTGAATCTGTAGTGCACAGTTTAGCCTCGTCCACCACGAAACGTAGTCTTCTTCCACCGTCTAGCAATCCATGTAAAAAAAAGTTTCATTTTTTTCGTTTTTTTTTGTTTTTTTTTTTTGCTCTTATCATGAATCATGAATCTGACTGGAGAATTTTTTTTTTTTTTTCGGACAGACGCACGGGCACTTGTACGCCTCCAGATGGATCATGTCAGTCGTACCATCGTCCCCGCATTCTACCGATATCTGCAAGCACAAGACCAGAATGCCCAGAATGAGTTTGGGAAGGAGTTCTCGTCGTCTTTGGAAGGGCTTATCACGCTCTTTGAGCGAGCGGAGCGCGAGATCGTCGATGCTGGTGGTGGTGGTGGTGGTGGTGGTGCCGCTGGTGAAGGAGAGACGAGAGCTTTGAAGAAGGGACTGGGATTGTGGGTTGAAGGTGGTGAATTGGGGATGACGGATGTCATGGTTGGACCTTGTTCGTTGTTCAAGGGGGTACTTTGTTTCTGTGAACATAAAAGTGCTGACTGGCATTTTTTTTCGTCTTTGTAGGGTTGTATAGGGCAAACAATGTTCTGAAGCTTTACAGGGGGTTCACGATGCCCTCCGGGAAGAAGTTTGATTCATGGGTTGAGCGGTTATTCAATCACCCTTCGTTCAAATGTACATGCAGCACTGAGGAATTGTACATTGATAGTTACGAACGGTGGGTCATATTTCCTCCTGTTCTCTGACTATGTTTGTGATGAATATTTCAGGTATGCTTTCAATCGACCCAACACTAGCCAAGTTGCGAACGCTATCAATTCTGGCAGAGGGCTTCCCTGATTGAATGTTTATACAATGGAAGATATCGACCCAACACTAGCCAAAGTTGCGAATGCTATCAATTCTGATCATGTACGTTTATGTAACACCAACTGTAGTAGTATGCCGGTTTGTAAAGAGCTTGAATTGCCATTGAACGATTTCTATAGCGACCAAGTCTAAAATGCCTCGTTTCCAACCTTTACAGGCCTCACCACATTAGCAGCAGCCAGGCTCTTAACTAGCTCAAGAAGCATGTCATCGCATCCAGGATGAGCAACCAGCTGCACTGCAACAGGAAGCATCTCCCACTGTCTACTAACCTGACTATAATACCCAACCTGGCCAAGGGGGACGGTAATCTCAGGTAACCCGGCCATCGGACTAATTAATATGAAGTAGTCGGAAGCTTTGGAGCCCTTTACAGGTGTACTGAGTAAGAACTGTGCCGTACCGGGGAGGTTGTTGAAATCCTCCACGCGGTATGACGGGCGTCCGCCGGTCCCAGCATCGTACATGAAAATCGAGTCTGAACATGATGAAGGGTCGGCTTTGATGATGTCCTCAGCGACAGACTTGGCGAATTGGCGCTTGAAGACCACAGCGTGCGCGAAATCGTCGTGTGTCAGCTTCCTGCCTTGCTCGAACGTGATGACGGGCCGAGGATCAAAGGTGGGGGTGCTCCCAAAGAGCTCTTCGTATCTAGCGATGAGCGGCTCGCCAACTGACTTCCAGGATCGGTATTCGGCAAGATGGTCGCAGAGGATCTGGAACTCGTGGAAGTTGTCATTCGGGAGATAGGGACGGAGCGCGTCGGTGAAGTTGATGGGTACTTTGGAAATCTGTAGATGCTTCTGCAAAGCATCTACGAAGGAGTCAAACAGCTCTTGAGCTGCTGGGTGCTTCGCAGTAAAGTGTTCGATCGGATAGAGAAGCTTGGAAGGGAATCGATCCAACTGTCTTTTGACTTTAACTGGCGAGTCCACATACCTATCTCGGGGAGTTGTTAGTCCGAGTTCGGTCTCGGAGGATGGATATATACACTAACCATAAATAACCGATCTCAGAGAAAAGCCGAGGGTCCCGGGTGAAATAACCAGCAGTGTCCATCTCATCCGAGAGGGGAACAACACCAGTCAAGTCCATGCTCCCATGGCTTGGCCTAATTCCATATGCCCCAACGAGCGTCGCAGGCTTTCTCACACTTCCTCTCGTATCACTCCCAACCGTGAAGTCCAGCCATTCATAGCCCGCAATTGCACAAGCACTCCCCGAACTCGAAGCAGAGGCTGTTAGATACCCGTCTGCACGTGGATTCCAAGAGTATGGGATGTCGATGAAATCCCACGGATTGGAACCGTGCGCGAACTGGGAGGTGCGCACTTTGCCTACCATGGTTGCACCGAGAGCGAAGAGTCGTTGGATCGAGGGCGCGGTCTTGTTGGCTTCTGGGTAAGCTCGTGCATATGCGAGAGACCCTGCACCGGTTTTTAAACCTTGGGCGTCGTATATATCTTTGAGTGCGAAGCGAGTACCGGCAAGAGGCAACGACTGCGTCATAGCAGACAAACGAGATGGAATGGGGATATACTGCTGATCATCATTATCCAAGGTGATATTCGTTGGAAACCAGCCCCCGTCGGGATGCGGGACAGCACCAAATAGGAAGGCTTCGTATTCGTCTTTGTACAGGCGATACGCACTGTGCAGATGTAGACGACCTGCCTTCGTAGAAGCGAAATAAGGCCCAGATGGTGGTCCTCCCTTGATCCGAGAGATCTGAAGGGTTTTCACTTTCGGAGGCGAAATACGTTCTGCAAGGTACAGACGTTGTATGTTGAGGGTCTCTAACCAACGTTCGGCATTTGCTTCAAAGGAGGCACTCGCAGTCCCATCGTGGGAGATGATGAGCGAGTCCATGAAGTGATCGCTGTATACATCGTCGAACTCTGAGTAGAACGTAAAATGTTGCTCAAGATATGCCTTGGTGATAGGCGAAGAATTGGTGCGAATACACGTTACGGCTGTGAAGCCAGTTGCAGGAGGAACCCCAGAACGCTTCGGCTTGTAAGTGGCATACGGAAAATGTGGAGTGTAATAAAGGATGTCACCGATTCTCAGAACCGATCCAGACTCGTTGGTTTCTACCAGGTCTGGCACCAAAGCAGCGGCGAATATGTACTTGCCAAGCGCAAGGGCACACAAGACCACCGTGAGGTCGAACAACATGATGCCCACCCAAAGGAGAATCGAGCCTAATGTGGTTATGCACTGAGCATGGTACACCAGAAGACATCAGGAACGAACCTCTTGATAAGTTATCAGCTGATGGCTACTATAAGAGCAACCACGGCTCTTCTGGTTGTCAAGAACAACGTTGGGATTGGCATCTAATTTATAACGGTGCATTGATGAAAACTCTCAGCAAGTTGCATTGGACTGGGATAGGAGGGACGATGGTTGCAATTGGAGGACACATCTCATCCTTATCAGTCTTCAACCCCATCTCGGCTTTCTCACACCAACTCGTAGAGAAATAACCACATGGTGATACTGAAAGCGGCTCTTGCTATCCGAATGCCTTCTTAAGAGCCTAAGGGCCGTTAGCCTCAGGGAGCTGATTTTTCAGACGGTCCGCTTATCGAGTTCTGGCTATCGGCTGCAGTCTATTCGACGTCGAGGAACGCCGACTCGGAGATGTCACGATTTCCGGCATCTGCAGACAATCATGTTGTTCTGGTCGACCCGGCTGAAGGTTCCTTGGAGGTTGCTGAAGAGAAGCTCGGCCGTGCAAACACTGGCAGCAACAGTTTTGATGGACCAGAAGCTCGCGATCCTATATTTGTATCGTCTATCAACGTCAACGAGCCAATTGTGACCAGAAGAGAGTTGTGGTCCTACTATTGTGCGTGACTTACCTTTGCGCGGTTGCTATTTTCCCGATGCTCACAAGGGATCCATCAGTGTATTATAATGGCGACAATGTATTCTTTTACTAGCCCTTTTCGCTCGCCCGATCATTGACCTTACCATGTAGGGAGTGGGTCCAATGGGATATTCTTTGACCCTGTTCCAATCGCTGGCCTTTGCGGCTGGCTATGATCCTACCGCAGGACCAGGGTCGGCATGCAGTCAAACTGGTCCTTGTGTCCTTCCTTGGGCAGGAGGCACCAAGTCTGTTTCTAGTGTCGTGTTGGTTTCCAACGGTGTCAGTTTCGCGGTACGTTAATAAGTATTCAGATCCTTCCTTCCTTCGACGTTCAGATCTATCGTGTGATGTATTCGACAGGTCATGACCCTGATTTTTACTACCATAGGCTCTGCCGCTGATTACGGGACTTTCGGCCGTTGGTTGCTTTTCGTTCTTACTTGCATTTGTTGGGGGGCGCAGTTCGCTAGCATGAGTCTGACAAGTTTGATCAATCCTTCATGATCTACACCTTGAAACTCATCATCTGCTTCCAAGCTCCTTCTCGTTGGCCGGTCGCAATGGCTCTCTATATGATAGGCTTCATCACTTACGGTGCCACTCTTGTGTTCTATGCCGCAGTGTTTCCACGCCTCGCGCGGAACACTCCTTATGCGCGTGTTCTGCGGGAGAAGTATGAGTTGGGAGAAATCGAAAAGGAAGAATACGAGAGGGAAGAGAGTCTCGAGAAGAATCGGATCAGTAATATCAGCACCGTAATTTTCCATACCAATAATATAAGAACTACCGCTCATGACGTACTACAGACACACAGTAACATTGGGTACATTGTGACTTTATGCCTCAATTTGTCGATTCTTCTCCCCTTGGCGTCTGATCCCAAAGTTAACAATTACACCCTTGTGCTAACTAATGCTTACTGGGTGGTTGTCGGTATATGGTGGTGTATGTTCCATTCCTACCTTCTTCACCCATTCACTGATCGTTAATTCTTCAAGTTATTTTCCAACAGCCCCGTCGTGGTCCCCCGATTCCGAAGGGTCATAATTATCTTACAATCGGGTGGAAGCAAGTAAATATTCTTCTTTGTACTCGAGACATCACTTACCCCGTTTGCCAGCTATGGTTAGCTGCTAAACAATACAAGCACTTGCCCTATACCTTTATCTACTTATTCGCGTTCTTCCTTCTCGCTGATGTAGGTTTCTCCACTGTGTATTCTACCAGTTTCTTTAATCCTGCTCACTCGATCCAGGGCCTGAACACCACGGGCACTTTAGTCTCAATCTGCCAGAATAACAAATTCTCATTCAGCTTCCTGAAGAACACTTATCTTGGTCTGGCACAGGCAATCACTTCTACAGCTGCCACGCTCGGATTCTGGTACATTCAGAGGTATTTCAAGTTTTCGACAAAGAGGATGGTTAGTAAAATCGATAGTAGAGCCTATGATCGAGTCCCTGATACTTCTTTCTGTTGCCAAGTTTGTGGTTACCAATGTGGTGACTATTATGATCCCACTTTGGGGCATGATCGGGCTTTGGACACTGAAATTTGGGTTGGTATCTATTGTTCTATCTGCTAATCGTGTTTTTGACCAATCGAAAACTAGATTTCACAATGAATGGGAATTCTGGTACGGTTAATCATTCATCACGCCAGGTCCTATGTTGATCATGTACAAAGGGCATACAATGTGGTATTCGGGCTATTCCAGGCCCCTTATTACGCGTTTTCACAGACGATGATGGCAGAACTGACTCCTCCCGGTTTTGATAACATGGTAAGTTGCCTTACGTTGGATATTTCCTTGTCTCCTGATCACCTCTTTCGTTTCAGTTTTTCGGCCTGTTCGGGTTGTCGAATCGTGCGTCTTCGATGATTGGCCCAAATGTTATTCAGGCGATCATCGATAAATCCGGGAACAACTGGATGGGTTTTCCGTTCCTCTTTGCTATGTGCACGGCCGCGGCCCTGGTCATTTGGTTTGGTGTTGACGTTCCGAAGGGCCGTCGGGATGCTATTGCGTGGGCTAACGCGGTAAGAGGGGATGCCACAGAGAGTTCAAGGGAAGAGAGAGATGCATAGTGCTGCTATACACTCCTCCAATCTTTCGCTTTCAGCCAAAATGCTGCGACAAGTCACGTTTTGAGTTCGTTGGCTGTTCTCGTGGAATTCACCATGCTCAGATCTGTCCGCTTACAGCACAAGGCCGTAATGCAGGTTGGAACCTGTTCAAGTTCTTTATCATTCATCGTCTACTGCTGAAAGCGGATACATGTACATATCGTCACGGATATGATATGTTAGTAATGCTATCCGTGATTGTATACTACGACCGATTTGAAAATAGCCCCTTTCCTTCGAGATCAACCTTCTTTTCGCAGTAGACTGTCCTGCAGGTTCTTCTCTTGATATGCGATCTACGACAGTTGTCTGCTGTCACAAAAGTTTGGTGAGACTAGAATCTTGTGCTGTGCTCGTCTCGCTAGTAGCATGTCTCTTTGGACCGTGGATCAAATTTTGACAATTTCCCAGAAGTATATCATAAGAAGGCGATTACAAGTTCCATTATTGCTTTGTGACAATTGAACTTCGGGCTAGCCTGGCACTGACTGCACTGTTACATTTTAACAAAAGTTATGTCGGAATATGAGCCATAATTTCCACCGATTTACTCCGCAATATTGGGATCTAGAACTGATGTAGAGCTCTTATCGTTGCGTGCGATGTGCGTATGTCATTGCGTGTGTCCAACACGCGGTCACGCGACACGTGCAGCTGGTCACATGCATCGGATTTTCCACAACAGCCACTGCACATTCGCAGACTCGGAACGACGAACGACGAACAACTCGCTCCTTGTAAACATGCATCACTCCAAAATAAGCAACCGAGCTATTCTTGGGGATCTTGCGTTTGGTGTGTAGTTATTGTATATAATTCATCAAGCGATCTCCATTCCTACTTACCATATGACTACTTCCGCGACATGCGGAACGTGGGCGACCCGGGGGCTTTCTGAAGAAGTGGCGAGTGAACGGTGGAAGAGTTTTCTTCTCTTACCGAAGGCTTCAGGCTCCTTCATAACCCGTTGATGACTGGCCGGTTCCCTCATGGCGTCTGGAAACGAAGACATCGATAATCGTACTACCACTATTCATGAGCTCGACACCGCTGCACAATCTCACGGACTATTTATCTCTTCCATTAATAAGGACGAACCTGTCGTGAACAGAGCTGAGTTATGGGCCTACTACTGTACGTAGCCTATCTTCTCTCGTGGCTTATCTTGGTTCTTCTGGCTGATGTCGTAATACGCAGTGTATTTCAATGGAGATAACGTATTCTCAACTTTGTCTCAAAACTCTCAATAGTCTGAGAACAACCAATAGAGTGTAGGTCCGATTGTATATACGACGACACTCTTCCAATCGCTAGCCTTCGGAGCCGGTTTCGATCCAACCAAGGGTCCAGGTTCAGCATGCGGTAGTGCATCTGGTCAATGTGTTCTTTTATGGGCTGGAGGAACAAAAACCGTCTCTAGTGTAGTGTTGGTTGCTAATGCTGTCAGCTTTGCGGTGGGTATTTTGTGGTTATGTCCCCTCCAACATTCTGATCCGTTGGTAGGTCATGACTCTAATCTTCACTACTATCAGTTCTGCTGCTGATTACGGAAACTTTGGTCGTTGGCTGCTGTTCGTGCTCACTTGCATCTGCTGGGCAGCCCAGTTCGCCTGCATGAGTTTAACAAGTATGTTCGACTAAATAAGTCGAGCATGAATGTTAACTTCATGATCTTTATTTCTAGGTCCTTCTCGTTGGCGAGTTGCTATGGCTCTTTATATGATCAGCTTTATCAGTTATGGTGCAACGCTCGTATTCTATGCTGCCGCCTTCCCGCGCCTTGCGCGCAACACAACTCATGCGCGTGCTCTGGAAGAAAAGTACGAGGCTGGTGAAATAAGTACCGAAGAGTATGAGCTAGAGGAGAGTATGGAAAAGAATCGTATCAGTAACATTAGCACGGTAATCCTTGTTTTGCCACTGGGTTGTGCCTGCGTGACTGACTCACACTTCAGACACACAGCAACGTCGGATTCATTTTTGTTCTCTGCCTCAACTTATCCATTCTTCTTCCGCTGGCGTCCAATCCCAAGGTCAACAACTACACCCTCATGCTGACGAATGCATATTGGGTGGTGCTTGGCATCTGGTGGTGTATGTTGAGCTCTTGTATTGTTATTCTCGTTTGCAGTTCAAGCTAAATCTCGGTAGTTATATTCCAACAACACCGCCCTGGTCCTGCGCTTCCGAAGGGTGAAAATTATTTTACTGTTGGCTGGAAGCAGGTAATTATAGCGACTTGTTTTGGTTGACACAAAACTCACCTGTTCTTTAAGATCTGGCTAGCAATCAAGCAATATAAGCACCTGCCATACACTTTTGTCTATCTTTTTGGGTTCTTTCTTCTCTCTGATGTCAGTTTTACCACTTTACGTGCTAGCTATGTATTTTTATCAATTTACCATTTATAGACTGTCAATACGAGTGTTGCACTGGTATCAATCTGCCAAAACGACAAGTTCTCTTTTAGTTTTTTGCAAAACACCTACCTCAACCTCACACAAGCAATTACCTCTACGATAGCTACACTGGGCTTTTGGTACATTCAAAGATATTGGAAGATCAGTACCAAGAAGATGGTTCGTGACTGTCCAGGCCACCTGCAAGCCCTTCATGTTGCTGATGGACTTTTCTTCTTGTAGTTCAGTGTAACCAATGTTGTGACAATGTTGATACCGCTTTGGGGAATGGCAGGGATTTGGACTCAGAAATTTGGGTTAAGTGCCTCTCTTAATTTCTACTGTCAATACAAACTCATCGGACACAGATTTCATCAAGCATGGGAGTTCTGGTTTGGGACCTCCGCTTGCGTGTGCTCCCAAAATACTCATTATTGGTCGAATAGGGCATACAACGCTGTATTTGGGTTATTCCAAGCTCCATATTACGCGTTCGGACAGACAATGATGGCCGAACTGACGCCTCCAGGTTTCGATAACATGGTGTGTTCTTCGTTAAATAATTGCTACTTCTCCCTGACTGCTCTTTGTTCACAGTTTTTCGGACTATTTGGCCTTTCAAATCGTGCATCTTCAATGATTGGACCAAACGTCGTTCAAGCCATTATTGATCGGACTCATGTCAACCAGATGGGCTTCGCCTTCCTCTTCGGCATGTGTGTCTGTGCAAATCTGGTTATTTGGATTGGAGTTGATGTTCCAGCTGGTCGCCGCGATGCGGTCTCCTGGGCTAAAATGATCCGTGAAAACGTTAAGAGCGACAAGGAGGGAGAGAAGGAGGCTTGATGGAATACTGTAGAAATTTAATTTGCAACGTATAGTAAATTGACACTCCTGGCCTTCATTGCTTCTCATACACTCTTCAAAGATTAAGCGCTCTGACTGCATTGCCACCCATCATCTTCTCACACCATAGCAAACGTGGTCCTTTATACAAGCTCTATCTCTGAAAGCTGTGTGGAATCATGGGTAGCATTACATTCTTTCGGAAGTTGGCCACACCATAGCAATGATAGCGTTGAACCGTATTCAGTCTCAGTCTCAGTCGTCAACGGTCTCTCTGATCTCTGAGTCCTCCTTTCCCTCGATTGGAGGGGAGACTAACTCTGGATCGTCTTCTAGCACCGTTCCAGGACCCGGTGCGCTGACTGGAAAGGCTCTTAAGGCTCTGGGTAAAGTAACGCTGCGTGGATTTGATCGCATTGTTATGAACAGACACCTTACGATGGTGATACGTAGCTTCCCCCATACCGACACGGAGGCCTCTAATATTCAGAACGTCCAAGAGATCTACGATGACCTGCTAGAGTTTTCGAGGTAAGTTTCTATCGCTCTAGTTTGACAGCGCAAGCTCTCGTGGTAACCAAACAATGTAGGCCGGGGATGTATAGCGCTGACACGGGCGAAAGAGCGATAGGAATTATTCTGAGGCAGATAGGCATGGGTCATACACGCCAATTGGTTTGGGCAATTGCTCGTTGGCATCCGGTCGAATTACATCTACTACTGTCAGAGATACTCATCCAACTTTCACCTCTGTGGTGAGCTTGCCTTCCGTTGCCTTCCGCTTCATCTCCAGACGAACTCAACAGCCATTTTTTAGGAACCCTTCGCTTCAGCTTGTATTATCATCGCCACTGTTCAATTCGTACGCGGTGGCTCAATCAAGTCACCCGTCCCTTGTTCACTTGATCCTTTTGCTATCTAAACTTATCCGAACAAGTTCTTGGATTTGCAGAGTGGTGCTTCAAGTTGGCTTCTTGGACGTGTTGTTCTCTGTCTGTCAGATCTATGACTTTCCATCCGTGAAGGTTTTGGAATCCGGTCATGGAGCCCATCCTGCCAATATCAAACACCTGCTCATTGCTGCTAACACTGCGCTGTTAGACATTATGGGCTATCTGGAATATCGTCCACTCATCTTGA
This sequence comes from Tricholoma bakamatsutake, assembly GCA_029959215.1. NCBI lineage: Eukaryota > Fungi > Basidiomycota > Agaricomycetes > Agaricales > Tricholomataceae > Tricholoma > Tricholoma bakamatsutake. Next base: position 3,113,723 of record CP114860.1, read on the forward strand.
ACCATCCAATACATAACGTGTGGCCCAGACATCGATTTACATCCACGACAGACTCCGTCGCGATGACTCCAATATTACTCGACGCGGACAAAGATGTTACATTTGATGATCATTCGCCGTACTTCACCTTGTCCATGTAAGCAAGATCAAATCACATAGACTCCAGGAGCTTATAATACTAGTGCAGATATGTGTAACGCACCATACGTCACAAAGATACACCCTGACCATCTTTTGCTGTCGCTAGCAACTGAAGTGACCCACCGTCAGGCTTTGCGGGTTTACCTAGCGCGAAGTTCTCAAGCTGACAAAATAATATTTCTGTCTGGAATCTTTCAGGCTATGTCAAGGACCATGTGCGCATGGTGCTATTGTTTGAGTTCTTGAAGCTTAGCTCACATTGGCATCTCAGGAGTGAGACGACGGATTTAATAGACAACGACTTTCCGTTGCGACACCAGCGTTTGTTTTCGTTGAGATTGCTCGCTGAGATTGCCCAAGACAATAGACAGGCCCTTCTCGATGCGGGAGTCGCGGCTCTCTTGATGGATGTCCTTCGAAAGGAAATTCCTGACAGTTACCTTGCTATTATCACTTCTCGGAGCGACACATGGAGTATCGCAAATACTATTGAAGAGTGTGGTTTATCCGGGCTTCTGGATGGACGAGGTTCACCTGACGTGCGAATGCGGCATGCGATACATGCTGCCTTTGCGGCGTTGTTCAAGGACAGGGCAGCCGGAAGTCGGACACGGACGCTTAATAGCCTTACGCTTTTCAGTTTTTCTTCAAATTAGTAACCATTCAATACTTTATCTCTGCAAGTTCTACCTATCTGCCCAATATACCTCTGAGTCCTAAATACCCAGACAGTATACAATTGGGATTGAAGTTTATATATATTTTTAAGACCTCGTCCGCCCAAAGTTTGTTTACCAAAAAACCGATGTCGCCCGTCAGCCAAAAAGCGTGAATCGAAGTGTGAATCGGGATTCGAACCTGAAACGTAAATCGAGGGCGAGGAACTGTGAAGCGGGGCGGACACCTATAGGATCGCTGCCATGAACCCTTCGTCCCCCGATACAGGACACGGAGGCGACGACCTTTCGATCTCCGAGCTGTCTTTATCCGATCAGACAGTGGTCTTTCAACAACCTTTTAGTCTCTTGGCAGCCTCACAGGCAGAACCATCGAGACCAACACATGATGACGAGGGTGGCGATAACTTGGATGCCAATGCGGAGGAAGAAGGATCTAACACTGGTGCGGAGACAGCTGAGCAGGTGAAGCGGCGTACTGCCAAACTACGCGAAGAGAAGCTTCAAAGTGATATTTTCATTTTGAAAAAGTTGAACGCGTCATTCGCGCTCTTTAATCAAGCTTTACAGGACACTGGATCTGCCAACCAAGTACGTTCTTCGATATAACTCTCCATGCAAATCCCAACCATTCCTAGCGTGTCGCAGAACAGCTCGAACAAACGGACGCGTTGCTAAATAAATATATAACCACGCTTTCCAAGTCGGAGGATTTTGCTCGATTGATCTTCGATGAGCAGTGGGAAGGAGCCGAGGCGGTGAGTGCTTGAGTTTTTAGAGAGGTAGTGTTCATGTTCTTTCCGCTATGAAGGACGAAGATACACTCGAACGCGAACGCGTTGCGAAAGAGGAGAGGCTACGCCGAGAGGCCGAAGAAAGAGCTCTCGCTGTGCAACGTGAGGCAGAGCGGCGTCAGCGAGAAGAACAGGAGCGGTTAGAAAAGGAAGAAAAGGAGCGCATAGAGCGGGAGAAGAAAGAGAGAATGGCGGCTCGAGGTGGTGTCCGAGGTGTGCGGGGAACTAGAGCATCGACGAGGGGGACGAGGGTAGCTACACGTACAGGTATGAGAACATTTGTTTCCTCATCGATATATGAAACTAATAACAGGGTCTGTAGCTCCAGCTGGGACAGCTGCGGGAAGTCGTCTTGGGAGCACTAACACGATCTCGAGTGGAGGTCCATCCAAGTTGCCTGCTGGCACTGGCAATCGGTCCTCTACGGTAGGGTCGACGAGAGGATTCCGACGCACTTGAACTCCTTGGAATTCGTTAGCTTGAGTGTGTAGAGAATCGACCTAGTCGATACACGAATAGCTCAGTCTGTGTATAACGGACTTTATTATCAGCACTACAATAACTCAATTGTATCATATGGATCAAAGTTTCTTTTCCAGCTAGATGACAAGATTGTGTTACCAGTCTAAACAATTCTTCGCATCATGTTTCCTGCATATACGGCCTATATATATGTATGGCGTTTAATGCTTGATACAAGGGGTAGAACTGGGAAACGGTAACCTTGTTATGGTTACTGTTTACGTACGGTCCTTCGATGGTCCAAGGGCGTGTTCGCATTTCCGACCGTTATAGGGGAGTAGCTCAAGGAGTGAGGTTTCCAGGAGATATTTCTGCGAAAATACAATCGAACACTTAGACATCATTGTGCAATCAACGCGACAAAAAAATAACTTACATCCAGCCGTATGATACATACAGGGACCTAAAATGAGTCGTATTCTGCTGTGTAAGTATTACTTACATGACTCCCCGAAAGAAATGGGACAGGAGTACAGGACGCACGGTGCAGTATCACATGTAGAACTTGAAGTCACAAAAAAGATACTGCATGTTGCCTCGATAGGAGTCATTTTAGAAAAGCCATACTTGTCATTACCGCTTTCGGGTCGTTTACGTTGAACTTGGGGACTAGCTAGTCAGCCTTGGTCATCATGAACGGCCTTGTTGGCAAACTTCTGATTGTAGAAAGATATGTAATTTGGATGGTACCGCAAGAAGTTTTGAATTCTGAGATTAACTAGAACGTAAGCGTATTATCAACGAATTAGATACATACAGAGCCAATGCTGCGTGTTCATTGATTTTTGCTGCTGGGTGCATTCAGTGCCTCTGCCTTCTCTCTTCTCTCTCGTCTTCGTTTCACATCCCAGTTATAAACACGAGCAGTGTTAACCTCCATAATGGTCAGCTGTTCCCTCAAGAACTCCAAATCCTCAATTGTGTTGGCCAGTGTTGATTCAGCAGCGTCGAGCTTCGATTTCAAAAGTTCAATGGCCGCGGGAATTTTATACGATAGCATCACGTTCGCCTGAGTATCTGTGTCAGCATGTGGCATAAATTCAACGCAGAACCATACACCAAGCCATAGATATACCACGTCCGTTTCTTCAAGCTCTGCCTCCGTGTACAGGGTATCGTTAAGTTCAAACGTGGTCTTCATTGATTTTGGCGGACCATCCTCCAAGTCATCAAGATCATCCGCATCTGCATCTGAAGACTTTCCTTTACCTTCCTGTTAGAGTCAATCTAAATCATCACACCATCTGTGCGCAGTGAATTCGCCTCACCCGTCTCTCATGAAGGTATACAACCATATCAAGCGTCTTTTTGATGTCAGGAATCTTCTCTTCTAGACTGCGTCGTCTCTGAGTAAGATTACCATCCATGTATCGGTACTTGCTACCCTTTCGTGAGACAACAATCAAAAGTGATAGTAGATTGCAAGCTTCAAGTAAACGTACGCTATAGCTTCTTGAAATCCCTTCAGGGTTCCCTCTATCTCAACGTCTGGACCACCCAGATATTCCTGAACATCTGCCTGACACATCGTGTCAGTATTCGTAGGAGTCTGGTGTAAAATAGACTCACGACAAAAGGCGCCTTTGGTATTCCTCGTGGAGTTCGTTCGTTTGAAACTTGTGGTGTTGAGGCCATTATTACTTGGATGATGTCGAACAGATTAAGTAATGATACATGATACACGCTTGCGGCAGTTGCCGAGCTATAGTTCACACGGACTCTCTCTTTTTTTTTTCTCGGTTCATATCCCTTTGTTCGTCTACTAACACCGTTGTGCTAGAACACGGTTATGTCGCGGTTGATTGTCAAGAACCTACCGTCATATGTAACACCCATTCGTCTTCGGGAACATTTCGAATCAAAAGGTTGTCCACCAGGGGTGATTACTGATTTTAAAGTTGCTCTTAAGCCGGATGGGACTTCGCGTCGTTTTGGGTTCGTTGGTTATAAGACAGAGAAAGAAGCTTCTGCTGCAAAAGAATGGTTTGATCGAACGTTCGTGGATTCAACTAGAATCAGCGTGAACATTGTTGAAGTATGTCGGGCGTTACATTCTCGAATAATTGATAATATCTCTTGTCAGGGAGCAAAAGATGCCCCTACTCCTCGTCCAAATAAGCGGCCACGGTTAGGACCATCTCCACAGGATATACCACCACCAGAAAAGGCGTTGAGGTCGAAACCAACATCTCAACTTGATGAATTTTTGGAAGTGATGCAGCCTCGCACGAAGAAGGGTCCTGCGTGGGCGAACGATGTGAAGCAAGAAGACACGGTCGTTGCCGGGAAACCCCATAAGCAAGAGGTAGCGGGAGAGGTAGAGACAGGGGCGGGTGGTGACAACCCTGCGCTAGGGCTGGCCCTGTCGGATCAGGAATGGATGAAGCAACACATGTCGAAGAATGTCGATGTGGTAGAGAAGGTGTTTGAACAGTCAGATGGGGAAGACAACCCTACGGAGCTTGTTTGTCGCTTTCTTTTCATGCGTGCTTTAACGTTGACACGTGCTTCCAAAGAATGTCAATTCACCAGGTCCCGACCGTGAAGCGCCGAAAGACTCTACGAAAGAGACTATTTCGCAGACAGCCCGACTTTTCGTCCGCAACCTAGCGTTTTCGTGTACAGATGCAGATCTCCTGGAACTTTTCAGTCCTTTCGGTAAAATATCACAGGTGAGCAGGGTCTTCCTTCTTCAGCTTCTATTTCGTTCGAAGATGATACGATATATGGGGACATCAGACTCTTTGCGATGAATGTTGATCCTTTTGGGAAATCCGATAGTAGAAATATATTTCTGAGTCTATGCTTTGTTTCCTTCCATATCAAGTTCTTATAATCTCACAACTAATTATTCTTCTTTATTTTCTAGGTGAGAACTGTCTTCGCAGTATAGCTTGGTCTCAGGCGAAAAGATGAGAATCTTGCATAGGGACATCAGACCTTTGAGAATGTTGATCCTCAGGGAGAATCCGATAGTAGAAATAATTTTCTGATTTTCATCTTCACCGTGATTACAAACATCTTTGCTAACGTGTTCGTTTCGTTTGTTAGGTGAATGTCGCTTCTCGACCCTTGTTATGGTATCAAACTTAGACAGCCTTGTGGAACATTCGCATCTCACATATTGGCCTTCAGGGGATTTGAATGATACTTTTTTTTTCTCTCATCCATCCTTGAAGTGTACTCATGTTTTGCGCCGCAGGTCCATATACCCCTGGACTCCGTTACTAAACAAGCAAAGGGTGTTGCATATGTTACCTTCGCTCAGCCTTCCAATGCCATTGCTGCCTATGAAGCCCTAGACCGTAAGTCATTCCAGGGTCGACTGCTTCACATCCTCGGGGCAGTCGACCGGAAAGCCAAAATCCTGGTTGAAGAAGGTGACGCCCGCAAGAGGACAGTCAAAGACGAGAAGCTTGCGAAGCGGAGGGCGACAGCGGGTAAAGAATTCAATTGGAGTATGTTATACATGAATGTTCGTACTTCGGTTTTTTCTTTCTTGTTAATGTGGTAATTCTCTTGCATAGAGTGATGCTGTGGCATCATCGATTGCGGATCGGATGAACATCGATAAGGCGGCTATACTGAACCCAGAATCCGGGGAGAACGCAGCGGTCAAGCTAGCCCTCGCGGAAACGCATATCATTCAAGAGACCAAGTCGTACCTTGAGGCGCAAGGCGTTCTCCTTTCTTCTTTTTCAACGCGGGCGCGGTCGGATACAACTATTCTAGTGAAGAACATACCCTACGGGACGACAGCAGATCAGATTCGCGAACTGTTCCAGCCGCATGGTGATTTGAGTAGGGTACTTGTTCCTCCCGCAGGCACTATAGCTGTCGTGGAATTTGACAAGCCCAATGAAGCTGCGGAGGCGTTTCGTGCCGTTGCATACCGTCGTCTCGGGAGTTCGGTGGTGTATCTGGAGAAGGGGCCTTTGGGGATGTTTGCAGAAGGTTCTGCGTCTTCCACATCATCCGCTTTCGCCCCCAATTCAACCCATCATGGTGTGGATCGAGGATTGGATGACACTGCTGGTGACCAGGGCGACGAACCATCAGTCGCTGGAGGCTCGACGTTATATGTTAAGAATCTGTCGTTCTCTACCACCCAAGAGCGGCTCACGCAGATGTTCCAGTATCTTCCTTCGTTCTCATTTGCCCGTGTCCAGACAAAACCTGATCCCAAGCGGCCTGAAGGACCGCGGTTGAGCATGGGCTATGGATTTGTTGGGTTCAAGGATGCGGAAAACGCGAAGAAGGCGTTGAAGAGTATGCAAGGGTTTGTGCTTGACGGACATGTGCTCCATGTCAAGTTCGCTGGAAGAGGCGCGGAGGAGTATAAGGATCACGATTTTGTCAAGTCGAAGAGCCGCACAACGAAAATGATTGTCAAGAATGTTCCATTTGAAGCTACCAGGGGGGATGTTCGGGAACTGTTTGGGTATGGCTTTCTTATGCTCACCTTTTCTTCCTCGTTGACATCGATGCCATACAGGTCACATGGCCATCTCAAATCCGTACGTCTTCCAAAGAAATTTGATTCCCGCACACGCGGATTCGCATTCCTCGAGTTTGTATCGCGTGTCGAAGCAGAGAACGCATACGCAACCCTGCGACACACCCACTTGCTTGGACGACATTTGGTCCTGGAATGGGCCGAGGAAGCGGAGCAGGACCTGGATGTGCTTCGGAAGAAAGCTGGCGTAGGATACGGGGAAGGAAAATCCGTGCCCGGGAGGAAGCGGAAGCTGGACTTGGGCAAGACTGGCGAGGAGGATGTAGAGGATGTCGAAGCTTGATTGCTCTCACACCGCTTGTAGCTGCGCTTGCTCCTCCAGCACCACACGAGAGTTGGAAGGTGGACACGGTTCTTCCTGGCTGTACAGAAGTTGTGCCTTCCTCGTTGCCAATGTGCCAACTTCAAACCTCGAATCAGCGAGCCATTACAAATCTGGATAACTGCCTGCAGTCGGATATGGCTACGCAGTCGGCAGGTTGGCTACCAACCATGCGCAGTGCACGGTGAAATCCAGCTTTGAGGCGCACACTATGCTTACCGAGACGCATGATATTGCTTCTTCGCTTCGTAGTTCGTGTGGTACTTTCGATTTTCATCGGTTGTATACTGTAGTATGCGCGGTTTTGTCGTTCTTTAATTGGTAGCTACTGATGGCCTCAAACTGGATGAATCTTGAATGGTAATATTTATCCCAGGTGTGATCATGTGATCATCGGTCGTGCAGGCAGGCCTTGAGTGCGTGAAATTGAAGTTATCCATGGTAAAAAGGCTCGGTGAGTAAGAAACACAAATTGCTCCAACCCTGATCGATCGTTTCTTGCCCAGTATTCGTCACTGGGAATGCTAACAAACTCAAAGAAGTCCGAGCGATCCTCTCGGAGGGAGGTCATCCCATCGAAATCGATTCGCAAAGCCTTGAAAGCAAGCATCCATTTATGTAGCGTTGTCGAGTGACTAAATGGATCACAGTTCCCGAAATACAAGGATCCACACAAGAGGTTGCTCGCGCAAAATGTCGGGAAGCTGCTGAAAAGGTATTTTATTTCGCCTCATTCTGATTTTCAGTGCGTTTTGTCATGGCTGCCTCCGCAAAGACAAAAAGTGCTTGCATAACAGAAGACACAGCGCTTTGTTTCGCTGCACTTAATGGCTTACCAGGCCCTTACATCAAACATTTCTTGGAGGGACTTGGGCATCAGGGACTCAATGATTTACTCACCGGCTTTCCCACGAAAGCTGCGTGGGCCCTCTGTACATTTGCATACTCTGCAGGCCCTGGTAAGCTACGAGCGATACTAGATTTGTAATGTTACTGATACTTTGCTAAGGCTGTGAACCCATCCTGTTCGAAGGTCGAACAGATGGGAAGATCGTTCCCGCCCGGGGTGACCCGTTCTTTGGATGGGACCCAGTCTTTGAGCCTGACGGAGTTGTGCAGACGTTGGTATTTTTCTTGTGTTTTCGGGTTATTTACTGACTGCTATTTGGCAGTTATGCGGAGATGGACCCTGTCGAGAAAAATAAAATCTCTCATCGTTTCCGAGCGCTGACAAAATTAAAGGAGTATCTGCAATCATTGCCTGCCGATGGCACAACTACACTCTGATAATTAGCCAGGGATTAGTTCAGATACATGTGGGTAGCCTTCTTATTGTAACCCGCTATAGAAATGGAGTACTTGGCTAATATACTATAATTTGGACTTTACAACTATATTAAGGGCTTTTAGCTTATCATAAGGTTGGGAAAGACAGCATTGAGAACGTGGATTTGACAACGCTTTTACCGCATTTCTGTTGGCAAAATATGATCGGGGAAAGCAGCCGTGATGCTAGAACGGTTCACTCCACTGGTACTATCATGACATGTTATTGATAAAGCGTATGAGTACCACAGAGATGATTGTGAAGATGGATTGGTGGTGACCAACCCAAACAATGTTCATAATTTCCCTCGTCTCGTTCTCGCTTGCCATGGGTTAACAGTAGAATGAACAGCTGATATGCACAATTGGTCACCCTTCCAAAACTGTTGGGATATGGTAGATAAGTATCGGAATAAACGAATAGAGGCGCACTTCGCATCTAGCAGAACGAACACGGCCGTGGATGAACATAGAAGTTGCTACAATGCGTAATTTATCCCCTCTGTATGTATCGCGTTAATTCGTCAAGATGTAAAAAATAATTGGGGCCAAGATGTTTAAAACGCACAAACAAACTGGCTGATGCCAAATCAAATTCATGGATTGAGAAACTCCAATCCCATCGACACCGGTAGCAAGGCCAAGCAGAACAAGAGACGAAACAGAGCAACTGAAAAGAGAATCAACCTTTCAAGACACTGACAGAAACACAGAACATACGGATCGACCATATACGCTGCGCACGCACCATGTAACGTTCCGAACACGTTGCACATATCTAAAGAAACATAAAAAAAGTTAAGAAAGCCATAAGACAAAACCTGGGAATCGATCACCAGCCTTCTTGAATTTCGATCTCAAAGATGGTTTCTCCATACGCTGCTGGTTTGTCCTTACGTTTATCCCATACATTCATCTCCACGATCTTTAGCCGGTGGCCGATATCAGCTCCGTATGACTTTTCTCGAGCGCTGGTGAAATAGAACAATACGTTGACCTCAAGCTGCTTCTGCTCGTCGGTGACGTTTCCCTTGATCTGTGATATATCGATGTCCGGAGCCTTTGCAAGGGAACGAGGGAAATTGAGAACTGGAGTGTCTACCATTGTAGCGAAAGGTATCGAGCGTAGTATAGTCACAAAAAGATGACATTCTACTGGGAACCGAAGTCGCCGTTCGTATAATAGTTTGAAAGGAAGGAATCGCAACTAATTTGATCGAGGTCGGTTGCGAGGTGGCGTTACACGTGGGCGAGAAAATCTATTTTCGCCGGACTGGCAGGCTCGCCTCAGGCAGAGGACAGACATGTTTTAAGCGGCCCGTTAGAGGCCATAGCATACCAATAAATTCACGCCAAGCCCAAGGACAAGGAGTGGCTCAGGCTAGAGAAAGCGTGCCGCGTGAGTCTTGAGATTATGGTGATGAGAGTAGCTTCGGAGGCTTCGCCAATTCAATTGCAACTGCGACACAGTTGTTGAAGGATCCCACCAGCAGCGCACGGAGAATGAATGTCGGACTGAGAGATTGACGTGACAGAACTATAGAGTGAATATGACAACTGTGCCAGCTGCTCGATGGGCTTTCCTTCAAGTTCTACATAGTTCCCTCGTGCTCTCAGTAACGCGCCAACAATGATCACTATAGACATCTGGTGGCTCGCAGTCGGTATTGAATCATGTTTCAACAGGAGAGTCCGTAGTCAAGTCTGCATTTTTCGATGGGTTCGACACGGAAAAGCAGGGTGCAAAGTTTATAATTGGCTGTCGCCGGTCTAGATGCCAATGATGTCGAAGCGCGGGGTGATTTAGGCAACAGAGAAACTATTTTTGCTGTTACCACAAAGATCTGGAACGGAGAACGCAATGCGCCATCGAAGCTGAATTTCAATGACCGGGATTAATGCAGGCAACGTTTTCTCATGTCGCAAATGATCTTTGATCGTTACTAACTTTCCAAGTGTCGAATATGCGTTAGAGGTCATTTGAATTCAAACGGGATGCGAGGGGTGCCGGGAGACCCGGTCACCCGAAGAGCGGAATACCCGCAAAATACGCATCCCACCCTCGCCACGTCACTAACCCACCACCCACCACCGTTAGCTGATGATGGCAGCCTATGACACCGATCAGGAGTGCCAGGGCCATCTGACGGCAGCCAACGCCAACATACGTCAACGCTTCCGCCAATACCCAACACTTACGTCCAAACAAACGACGACGACACGGCCCTCGCCTCCAGCCCTACGAGCAGTTGTTCGTAGGGTTAGACTGTGGATTATGGGTGCAACACGCCTCCTTACAGCGTTGTGGAACACCAGGGCCACACAACGACAACGACGATGCAGCACTCGTAGCACGCCGACCTGCTTGTCGGGTGAATCGGGGGTAATAAGCTACAACGAGGGGCGCAGGGCACCCAAGGGCCAGATGAAGACGCCGAACGACGTGGCCCCTACTACCTTAGGAGAGCAACTCCTCGCATAGCAACGACGACAAGAGTGCGAGAGGGAGACGGCAATCTAGCACTACCACTGCGAGCACCTGCTCGGAGGGTGGACCGTGTTACAACCATGACACTCCATGACACTCCAATGACAGGGAACCCTGGGCTAACGAACAGGATGACGACAGACGTTAGGGAGACAGGAGTTTGTCACATATGTTAGTAACATAAGGGGTCCACCTGTTAATAACTAGTTTTTGTGTCAATAACTACTTATCAGTTTGGACGGAAATTTCGCCCAGGTCACAAAAATTTTCCCGGTCCAGGCGGCGTTCCAATTATTTTGAAACTCAGACCCCAACTTTTTGATATAAACGCTAGAAATTTTTTGTTTTCACTCCAAGTGTCCGCTTTCAACCCTCTGAAGCGTCAGCTCTTGCACAGTTGTTCACTCATCTGATGGCGTTCGTATATCTGGTTGACGGAGCGAGGCGCCCTTCGTGGTGCTCATGAGAATGAGCCACAACCACAGTTTGTCACTTGTGTTCGAGTCCATTTCGGTGTTGATTTTGAGTGTGGTTAGCAGTGGTGTGTGCATTGTCATATTCCGCGCCTGCCATATGCTACTATGTGGCTTTGACGGTTTAGCCAAACCATGACAGAAACATGTATTAATTATAGTCTGGTACATTGAATACAAGTTACTTTTGAATGACCACAGGCTTGCCTAGTTCTTCTCCCCATCAGCCCAAAAATGCACCCGGAGGAAACGTTTGCACAAAAAGACAACAAAACATGAGTCGTTGAGCCTGAAATAGAAAATGAGAAAGTGACAAACACCTACGGCTGCTGTGCGATTATGGTTTTGTACCGCTGGATAGGGCCTTTGACGAAGCAATGCTCACTTGGAGGTTGCCAGTTTGTATAGTAAAGAGGAGCTGTGGTCCACGTGGGTCTGGTGTGAATTTTTGAAACTTGAGGCCCTTTTCGCTGGCTGCGCGCTAAAAGCCGCACCATTGTCTAACGTCGAGGACGACGACGATACACAGCAACAGAATAAGGTTGCAACTTTACGGAATTCTAGCTGATAGCCTCTGATAACCTAATACCAGATCACTCTGCGCAGCAACCGCTTCCTTTCTTACTTCAGGCATCCCATTTACCTGGATCAAAACGGACGATACGCACGTTGCTTTCTCATCCCCCCTGCAGGCTATTTCACAGTGTTCCATACTAATAGAGCCTGAGGGATTTTCAGAATAGCAATCATGCCCGAATACGTTTATGCGCTTCATGATTTCCAGCCGGAGAACGAAGACGAGGTTGCTTTCCACCCTGGGGAGCGGATAGAGGTGCTTGAGAAGGATGACGAATTTGGGGACGGATGGTGGAAAGTAAGTACTTCATATGCAAATCCCATGGATCTTACACGCAAACCCTCCTTCCCGGAGCCCCTCTTTTGCATGTGATGCCTTCATTTCACCCCCTTTTGATTCTTGGACTGTCCCGTCATGGTGTACTCATCATCTATTGTCAAGGGCCGCAATGTAGCAGGTAAGATTGGCCTCTTTCCGCAAAGCTACACAGCACCTGCTCCATCCGCGTCCTTCGATTACGATGTTGACACTGCCGACACTACTGCAAGGACTGTTCTCCAACCCCTGGACGAGGAGTCCGAATCAGAAACACTCCCTGAGAAATTCAAGATCATTGCACCTGTCCCCCAAGCCCCCCCAAGCTCTGCCTTCCTAAGCGGAAACAATGTCGAGTACGGTGATGACGGAGGAGAGCCCGAACCCCGCGGACTGACCTCCAACGGTTCTGGGGAGATGATGAAAGCAACGATCACCGATGTCCAGAAGGCGATCGAGCAGCTCGGGCGAGGTCGTGGTCCCAATGAAGACGGTGACGGAGGTCGAAGCTTCAGCTTTACGAGCTCGAAGGACGAACCCGAAACTGATACTGATTACGACATGAGCGATATGGACGGTGCCGATGCCGATGGCGGGCAGGGATGGCACAAGGGTGCAAGGAGGAAGCTTGCAGCCAAGGCTCGGAAGGCAGTGGAAGAGGCTGAGAAGCTCCAGGCGATGATCGGTAGTTTGGGGACGTCAGATGCAGGGCGGAGGGCGATGATGCCCCCCATTGAGGTGGAACTTAGTGACGAGAGCGAGGACGAAGATGGAGATTATACTTCTCATTCGAGCGTTCTCCATAGGGCGCATCCACACATACCTGAGGACGAGGTGGCACCGGTTCAGCTAGAGAAAGGGCCACCTAGCACTCATTGGACAGCCAAGCGTGCTTCGACTGGTGTTCAGTCTGCGCACGAGCTTCCTGTCTCTCCAAGAGACTCATCAGAACCACAAGCTGTTACAGCCACGCGGTCCTCGTTTCCCGCTCTGCCTTCTCCCGCTTTACCCCCCGTAGAGTCGTCGGCTGCCCAGACACCAGAATCGGCGACTGCGGAGAGGGCTGTTTCTCCGCGACCCGTATCCTCGCGCCCTATATCGCCTCCTCAAGCAGAGCTCATCGCTCCCATTACTTTCCCCGAAGCAAAGCGTAACAGCGCAAGTTCGCCCCTTCGAGAGGCGATTACCGGCCTTCCATCACCAACTGGCTCGCTTCAGTGGACCTCCGCCAACGCCAACGCCAACCCCACTGGTGTGCTGTCCAAGCATAGCAGTGTTTCCTCCTCCAAGGCACCTGCGTTAACTTCTGCTCTGTCGCAGCCGCCTCTCACAGCGTCGTCGATGCAGAATACCCTCGTGGAGGAGAAGAAGGAAAAGGAAAATTCGGATCCGAGTGAATGGTCGGTTGAGGATGTCATAGATTGGTTGAAAGCGAAAGGCTTCGATCAGGAAGTTCAAGACAAATTCACAGGTGCGTAAGATTTTCACAGTTCTTTACTTACAACTGACACGTCTTTTTCCCAGAGCAAGAAATAACTGGTGATGTGCTTCTCGAGCTCGACATCAATCTCCTGAAGAGCGAAATTGGTGTCATGGCATTTGGCAAGCGGATGCGCATTGCAAATGCCATCACGGACCTCCGCCGTCCGCCATCCTTCGTCTACTCGGACCCCCCTGAACTCCCGCAGACATCGCCCATGATGCATGCACATTCGCCACTCTCACAGTCGCACTCGAACACGCACTCGAGGAATCAGTCCCAGCAGTCATATTCGTACCCGGGCACAGTTCAAAGCTCGCTCGGGCATGCGAGCGTAGGAATGACAAATGGGTACATCGTCGAGAGCCCACAGCAGGATTATCTTACCTCCACGATTTTAGAACAGCAAGAGCAGGCTGTGGGAGTGGCACCCGCGGGGCTTGGTCTTGGCTTTGCATTGTCGACCGGTGCTCCCGCGCCGAATATCGTGGGCGGGAGGGTGAGTTGATTCATCTACATTTTTGCACTGGCTGGATATAATCTTTTGTGCAGAAGGTCCGCCCTGCACAGTTGATGCTTTCTCCAAGCGACGGTGCACTGAACAGTTCGATAAAAGCGGTATCTGATATTCAAGAGGAGGGAGATGAGGAAAGGGCTATTATGAGCGAGGTTGGTGCCTGTAGCCTTCTGTTGTGATTTTTTGCGTTTCATGAACTAATACTATTTTTTGTGTGCAGAGCGAGGCTCATACCAACATGCGGAAACGTCTGTTCGGCAGGCAACCGTCCTCGAGTTCGAAAGGCGGTTCGCGGCACTCCGAAGAAGGGGTATCAACGACACCAGCCTCGCCAGTCCCAGAGAAGGAGAAGGAGAAGCAAAAAGCGAAAGAGAAAGACGGTATTTCCAGCATGGGGGGGAGTCGACGGGCGCGCTCCAAGAAAAGTCTTGATGGTGCTAATGGGAAAGGCGGGGATCGGCTTAGTATATTCGGAGCTTCGTTTCCTGGGACATTGGGTAAATCCAGGAAGCCTCCTCCCAGATATTCAACTAGGTACGTTTCCTTATTAATTTTTATGGTACCATGAAATCTGAATCCCGTACCTAGTGGTTCCGAAGAATCTCACTCGGCAGAGCGAAATTCCATGTTTTCGATGTCGCGTCTACACCCAAGGTCAGCGTCACAACGGCCTGTGACACCAAATGCAGGTACCATCAGCCCCAAGCAGGTCAAGGAGAAAGAGAAATTCAAATCGTCACCCGTTGCATCCCTCAGAGAGAAGGAATCGCGCGACCAAGCTATGCTTCGCAAACGCACATCTTCTGCACCTCCGACACCCACTCTTCAGCCGAAGAGTAGCCATATCAATGGCAATGTCGGCTCGCCGTTGACAGAGGGGAAAAGTATCTTTCAGCAGATTGGCGAACCGGACCACAATGGGTGGATGAGGAAGAAGGGAGAACGATATAATTCGTGGAAATTACGATATTTTGTGCTCAAGGGAGATCATTTGTATTGGTTGAAGAGCAGTCACAAGACCGTACGCTGGTGTCTTTCTTTCGGTTGAGTGATATGTGCTGATCACAACGCAGGAAACAAAAGTCAAAGGATTTATCAACATAGTTGGTTACAAGGTTACGTACGACGAGAATGTGGATCCTGGCCGCTATGGTTTCCGTATCGAACACGATCACGACAAGACCCATTACTTCAGTTCCGATGAGAAGGCGATCGTCCGTGACTGGATGAAAGCAATCATGAAGGCGACCATCAGCCGAGATTACACAAGTAAGTTGCTTGCATGCTTGCCATAGATTATTATTCATCAAATGATCCACTGTACAGAGCCGGTCATGTCGTCTTGCAACATACCGACAATCCCGCTAACTGTTGCTCAAGCTATGAATCCCGCGCCTCGACCCCCGTCACCGACTGCCCGAGACGCCACACAGAAAGCGCTTCGTCGTGAAAACCCGAATCAGCTTTCTAGTCGTGATGCTCGAGTGTTAATGGGTCTCCCTTCAAACAGCGATGGCAAGGACGAACGTGCACGTCTTGACACGTTTTTCAATTCCGAGACCACAAGTGCCAATGCCGACCAGTCAACAGTAGGTGGGACCACAAAAGCTCCCCCAAGACCCTCGCGGGAGTTCCGGCAGGTCTCCAGTAAACGCCTTGTGAGGGCTGAAGAAAACCTGGATGTGTTATCTGATATTGACCTGATTGTGCTTTACCAGTCTAATGTTGCGGACGAGCTCCTCATTAATTGGGCGAACACCCACCTCCCACCAGCGCTCCAGATAAAGGATACCACCGGTTCTCTGTGCGGTGGTCTCAACCTGTTGCGTCTCGCGGAATCCATCAAAGGATACCCATGTTCACCTCCGATTCCTGATTCGGCATTCCCGACTGATGCGAATGATGACAAGATCGAGGGCTTGTTCAAGTTTTTCGACTTTTTGATCGATAACGAAGTGAAGATAGGAACTGTGAGTATCAACGACGTTCGACAAGGGAACAGGGAAAAGATTCTACAAATTATGAAAGCCCTAAAAGCCTGGGAGGATAAACGTAAGGCTATTGCTCAGAGCGTTGGGGGGAGCTCCGTTCAGTCGGGTGGTTTTATGTAGTTATTTTATCGTTACTTTGCTTTTGGGAAGATGTAATGATTAACAGCCGCTATTTTCACTTCCAATCGCTGCACAGCTCTCTCTACCGATAATGTATTTTGCTTCCTACGTACGCGTTTACCTCTTGTAGTTATAATTTTTCGAGTCTAACAGCCGTTCCTTTGATTATTTTGAACTTCGGAGGTCGTCGAGGTGTGACCTGTGACCAGCCTAACAAAGATTCCTGTGACAGTTGTGACGGGGTGTGATTGACCCAAACAACCCTTATCATCATGCAATGTCGCGTCTATCACGGGCCAATTTGAAAGCAAGAGAGTCTGTGTTTGCAGGGGGACCAGAACTATATCGTGGTGATATTCAAGCCATCTGCCCACCACACTTGGAGGAATGTGTGACAGCAATGGAAGATTGCTGTGAGGAGGTGCAAATCACTTTCTTTCTATGCCAATTGCATTGTCCACATCTGAGGCCTACAAGGCATACGAGGCTCAGAAACTGCTTCGTACCGGAACACGCGATCTTCCAAGGATGAAGAAAATTCTGGAAAGTCAACGAGTGCGATCTCTGGTTTGTTGCCCAGGAAGTCAATCTCATTTTTTTTTGTGCCAGGTATTTCTGCTAGTCAACGAGAGTACGATCAAAAAATATCAGGCCGATATTGCGGATGAGATAGAACCATCGATCAATGAACTCATTGAACGCGCTGAACAGGGACTCAAGGCATTGGAAAAGAAGGAGAGCGCTCTGCAGGCGAAGGTGTAGCCTATCAATGTGCTATATCTCCTGTGTGCTCACACACGACATAAGGTCGAATCCGCGCAGTTGAGAGCCAACATGGGAACGACCACTGCACAGAAAATGGAGGCCCGTCGTCTGCAGATGCTCACTAAACAGCGTGAGAAACTAGAAGAGGAGGTGAAAGCCTTGGAAGCAGAGGTCGTGGCACTGGTAGCGTATGCTTTTCTATTCATCTTTCCATACCCTAAGATTCCGTGACAGGAACTCGATGTCTTGAATCAGAGCGGTTCGTCCCACATCTCGTGACATCGTCAGTCGCATGTACACTCATGACTTGCCTCGGGTCAACGACCTGTGCATCGCTTGGACTATGGATGAGTTTGCGTCCCGATTACCCTCTGATTGATACCTCCCCGGTCTCTGTCAAATCATGAACGATATTGCTGAATCTCGAGCCTAATGTTTTTCCTTCCTGCTAACCTGCCGCAAGTTGGGCACTTTCACAGCGGTGGGGATTAGCGAACACTCTATCATATATGCTGGCTGATATTGAAATAAATGGTCTAACACGTGTGATCTGTAGGGTGAGCTGAAGTACGCCAGACAATATTCCACCGGTGTCATGTGAGAGGAACTGTTCATGGACTTGATGTTTAATTTTGCTCTAGCTACGAACGCGATATACCATTCTTCGCCGCACAAAATAGTTGGTTTGGAAAGCCGCAAGGACGAAAGGTGTTTGTGGGGAATCAGTATTCGTGTGCCTCCACTGCTGCTGGTAACCCGCTCGCTTGAGAAATCGCAAATGGTTTCCCCCGCGGAGGCTTGTTTGAATCCAGGTGAACGAGGATTGAAACCGTCGGTGTCGTTCAACAAGAGAGCATGATTTCTCTCGCAGACTCTGGATATAGGATATCGCGAGTCCATGCCAGATGCGAGGATTTACACGCGCAACAAGAGGGTATCAGTTATCCCAATCTTCAAGGGCAAATGCAAGAACACCGAATGTAGGAGCTGCCTCGCTTCCACCCCCAGCCAAACTCTCGACCCCTCTTCGTAAGAACCGAACCAGGCCATCGAGTTCCAACGACATTTTATCCATTCGAGTAGTTATTCCCTCTTCGGCGTACGACACTGATGCACTTGATGAAAATGAGGGCTCCGGTGCATCCTTGACATCTACATCAAAATCATCTTCATCTTCATCTGAGCTATCCAGGGAACCTTGCAGAGATTGCACAAAGCCAATGACATTCTTCCGTTGTCGTCGTTGACGGCGACTACGATGGCCTCTTATTGTTATCGATTGACGAGACACATCATGTGTCATGGTAGTATCACCTGCAAAAGTCACGAAGAAATCGGTGAAATGAAGGGCCATGTCTAGGATGGAGAGGATGGCTCTGTGAAGAGAGGATGTCTGCATGGGCTCGTTAAAGATCGCGTAGCGGGCATATATATATATTGAAATCACGCACATTTGGTTTGAGGAGACAGCGTCCTTGAATTTTATCTAAGCTGGTTTAATGATCAGATAGGAAACCGTCGTTCGTAGGTATTGAGTGCGTACTGGTCATCATGAAGTTGAATCATCTCATCAAGGGACTTTACCACTCGGAATGCCTCATGGAATTTAAGGACTTGGGTGTGGATCACCTATGTGATGTCAGACGATCAGGCCATCCGTAATCAACTCGAGAATTCTCACATATGTCGTTAGAAAATTCAGAAGTGTGCTGAAAGAAATATCAATACCTCCCCACGAGAAAAAATCACAACCGACTTTATGAACCAGCTCAGCCGACTTCTCATCGCATAGAACACCTTCAGCTCAGCTCTCAGAGTTTTCGCCCTTGCCTCACCCCTGACAAGCACCCTCTCCAATACGCTCTTTGCTCTTCGAATCTGTAACAGGAATG
This sequence comes from Tricholoma bakamatsutake, assembly GCA_029959215.1. NCBI lineage: Eukaryota > Fungi > Basidiomycota > Agaricomycetes > Agaricales > Tricholomataceae > Tricholoma > Tricholoma bakamatsutake. The sequence continues at coordinate 3,132,639 of CP114860.1, forward strand.
CAAAGATCTCCGCATACACACGGATTCTCGCCGGCTGGAAGATATACGTCAGCGGAAACGGCACAGCATACTCCACCAACAGCCCATCGATGGCCTTCACTGTCCAGTGGATGGTCTTGTCCTTGTCCTTGCTACCGCGGTGTGACAGGCGGACAAGCGACGTCTGTACCCATTCCTTAGCACCAGCGTTGGTGCTGGCTTCGACTACGTCCCGAAAAGCTGTGTTGAGGAAATGAAAATCGCTCCATGTCTGCTGAGCATCCATCTACATAGGGGTAACATTGTCAACGGATGCTGCACGCAGAACGAACACAAAAATCGCACCTTTGCGAAAAGAACATCCACAAAATGGCTGATCGCATCTCCTTTCCTCATGAGGAATAAGTCTTCGATACTTGCAAGATGAGTCCATAGTGCGCATTCGTCCACCAGAACTTGAGCCAGGAGTGCTCCAGCAACATCACACTGTGGTAAGAGCCTGTCATAGATCAATCGCGAAAGGGTGTCGATGGAAACAGAGAACAAATTATCTCTAATATTTCCCTCTGCTGCTCGATTCAGCTGTTCAGCAGAAGGCGGCGACGAAGAGGATACCGACAGTCCAACCAATATTCCAAATGATTGCCAATTAGACACCGCAGAGGAAGAGGAAGGCGAGGGAGGTACCCCAAGTGCTCTTAACAACCCCACAGCCTTCCCAGCACCCAAAACAGGTTCAGCAACATGCTCCAAAATCTGCGGTATCGTCTTCTGCCTGCTTTCTCCAGTTGTCCCATCCTCATCAAAAACTACGCTCTCCCTCAATGCATACCCCTCCTTCCAAAACTCTGGATCCAGCAGGCCCATCCCCATCATCCCGAGTCCGAGTCCACTTCCCTGAATGAAAAACTCGTCCTCCAGCTCCTCCGCACCCCCACTTGTCCCCACTCCCATACCCATGCCCAGCCCCATGCCGTCCCGAAGCCACTTCCCGATCATGGACCATATCGGCTCCACAGTCCTTACAAACACGCGCATGAGAGCCTCGCTCGTCACCTCCTCCTGCCGCTCCAGGTGTCTCTGTACCTTTTCAAACAGCTTATCCAGGAGCATAGTGCTGAGTAGTGCTGCAGACCTAGCCCTTGCGGCATTACTGATAGAGGAGGGGTATACCTCCTTCAGAACATCCAGAAGGACCTCAAAAGTCCCGTCAAAAGCATCACGGACGTCCTTCTCCGTACCAAGGAGGCTGATCACAAGCGGCTGCATATCGCCATCCGCGTTGATGACACCGGCCCCGCCCCATGCCCTACACATTGCCTCCTCTCTTGCTGCGCACCAGGTGTCCAGCGCCCTGATCTCGGCATCAACAGCATCTGCGAACGCCTCAAGCGCGCGGGTGGGCCGACTCTTCCCGCCCCGATATTGTGGCTGAACTGGGTATCGACTTCGTGTCTGTTCGAAGACATTTGCAACGAACCGTCTTAAACGTTGGAGTGTTGTCGCCGAACGTGCTAGGGATGACAGGATGGAGGCTTGCGAGGCGAGTGAGAGGTGTCGCAGGCTTGGTGTCGTTTTGGTCATCTGCATGAAGGGTCAGAGAATCATACTAATCCTTTTAATACTAAACTTACAGTATAACTACCCTCCGCATTCTCGCCATCTTCCCATTGTAGCATGATGTTTTTCCTCCCTTGAAGTGCCATCAGCACCTCTCTTACTGCACCTTCTTCATTTATGTATCTCTGTCAAAACAAATTACAGTAGGTTCAAGGCACTAAAAATTACACCCGTGCATACCTCACGCTGGACAAGAAAATCGAGGTTGATACTGGTGGAGCGTTTCTCTTCACCCGGGGGACGTAAAATGGTACGGAGGGCTGGTCCTGAATTCATCAGCATAAATGGGCAAAAGATTAGTTGTGGCAATCACCTACCTAGTGTCGACACATCACCCATGCTAAACACTTTCTTCTCGACGGTATCATCTTTCTTCCATGTTTCCCTCCAATACTGTTTCTCCTGCAATGCCTCGAACTCCTTCCGATGTCCATAAGTATGTGGCGGATGTTTATATGTGCCCCTTTCCCCGACCAATACAGACAGGGGTATTTCCTGCTCTCTATCCGGGCCTGAAACTATATCCAACTCATCCCCTGTATCATCGGTTTCTTCGTCCAACGCCAAATCCCCACTATTCAGAGGTGAGAGCGACGGCGTGCTCCAGCGACTATCCCAATCCAACCTCTGGCTCTCCTTCTCCCTATCATAGAATCCGCCCTTCTTACGCCTTTCTTCCTCCTCGTCAGAACGACGAACAAACCCCGGAGGGAGGCCGTAGACACCTTCCCAGTGTTCGCCTTCAAATGGCTCCTCGGCGAGGATGGCTGCCCATGTTAGTGGGGCTGGAGGAGGGGTGGGATTTGCACCGTTTTCAAGATAGAAGGAAGCATGTTGAAGGGTGAGGGCAGAAGGAGTGGTGGATAAGCTGAGCTGGTGTTAAACGTAGTGTTAGATTGGAGAATAAGCACGCATTTTCGAAGAAGGGTAACGTACGAGGTACTGGAGGTGATCTGGAAAGCGGGATGCCTAGCGAGCGGTGATAAACATAAGACAAGATTAGGAAGAGTGGGCATGTACCTTTATCTCTTGATCTAGGTTGTGTGTTGCTTCTATTTGCGTTCGTAGTCTTTTGAAGCACGCTTCTAGAGCTTCGCTAAGTTGATACCTCGAGTTTATCCGCGCCTTCAGGGCATGTCTAGAGGATTGATTGCGATACAAGGCATGAAATGGATAGAATTGGATGCGTACCCCCGAATCTGTTGGTCGATTGCTTCTATGTCTACACTCGCAGCTGCTGCTTTATTAGACTCCAGAATATTCATGGCAGAAGCCACGACCGCTCTAAATCTTGCACCTCCATCTTTCCCTTCGTCAAGCCCCGTTAGCTGAGTAACAAGGGTCTGGCACAGTGAAAGAAGCCGCGAGCTGCGTGCATGACGGATGGAGAGTCTTGAGTGCGGACGCGTAGATGCGCTTGATGTCGGTCTGTCGCGATGGACAGAAAGACTTGACGATGAGCGCGGAATGGAAAGTCCTGAGTTACTCGACGTCGATGGCAGCATGGAAACCCATTCGCGTCTGTCACGTGTCGGGACGTTCATGTGCGTGGCCGTTCTGTGTCTTTGCACCATAGCACCCTTATTACAACTTCACACTCGTTCATATAATAATCAAGTTATTGTGCCACCATGCAAGAATTGCAAGACTATTTCTTATTCACATCAACCACTGGAAGGAGTTTGAGCTTCCAGAGGTATATTTCTGTAATTAATGCACCCTATCAACTATGGCAGGTGGGTCAGTCATAAATCACTGACGACCGGCTAGTCTCCAACATTGTAGACTGCACAAGAACGATGTGGTGATGGCAGTTTCCTGTCAATCTTTATTATAGATTGGATGCATGCATATGAGAGGTGAGAATTATCAATACCATTGTCCTTCTGAAGGAGTGCAACTAGATATCGTGTGTAGCTCTACTCCTGGTATGGATAGCTCAACTTCGGCTGATCTTTACGACGCCAAAGTTTTTTCCTACGAAAGATTGTGCTCAGGAAACGAGTGACGTGCCATGAGAACAGGAAAATACTTTTTTTTTGTAGGTAAGTGCTCAGCGAATACCTCTATGCAGTACTTGGCTTTGAATTCACGGATGAAACGGGGATCCCTGGAGAACATAGCTTTAGAATAGAACACCTAGACATGATTTGACTAACCAGAGCTCGCTAGCAATTCCTAGATCTTTGCAGCACCGCATCAGGGCATTGCTCTTGCAAGCCTCTGTAGCCGTTGCAATCCCAGATGGGTCAAAGTATTCTTGTTCTCCGCGCGAAATAGCGACCAATCTAAACAATGTTCACACAATCGGTGAACCTTCAGGAAAATCATAGTGTGAAAATCAGTCATGCCTTCCTTGACAGACAAGCGCGTACTCCCTGCTAACAACCTTGGGATCGACCCGAGTCTCGGTACGAGGTGCGAGCCCCCATGCTCCAGGCCCAAATGCCTTGTTTAGGATACGGCGGTATTTAATCTCTGGGAGATAGATGAGTCCATCTGGAGGGACAGAATCCATGCCAATCAAACTCATTCAGCCACAATGAAACAAACAACTCACCAGGTTTCATCTCGATATCCAGAGGGTCAATGGGAGCCTGCAAAACTTGCGCGATTTCTTTAGAAAACGCAACCGAAGACAACCCGTGATAACTCTTGGACCAGTCCTTTTGAAGCTCCTCGATTCCGTTCCCGTTCCCGTTCCCAATACCAATACCATTCAATTCCCCATTCCCATTCTGAACACCTTCAGCAGAACTTGCATTGGGAGAAGAACTGTTTGTTATGATTTTGGCTCCATTTTCTGAAGTGCTTGAACGATTATCCGTTGTCGTGGAGGCGTTGGCTTTGGCAAACAATAGGGTTGGGAATTTGGCGGATGCTCTGCTTTGCAATCGAGAATGGGCCAGAGCGACTGTGTAGCTCCGAGAGAGATGGAATTGACGAGGACAAGCTCTAAGAGCCATGGATAACCATAGGCTTGCCATTGTCACTGCAAGACAGCGACTGCAAGAACCCTTGGCTTCGCGTCACTAGCAAGCCAGTCACCACATGTCGCGGTGGTCACAGAGTCACACCAGGTTGCTCAGCCGAATAGTATACATTTTTCATAACACCTGTGTGTAGATCGGGGTTCAACAGCGCATTTGCGATATCACGACTTGTGTACTCTCTAATTTCGCTATTGAGAAATACAAAAAACGCCGCAGCAGCTCGGAAGAATTTGCCACTGGAAAGGAATTGGAGTCGAACCTATAGGCTTGCATAAAATCTGTTCCACTTGAAGGGAGGGGTATTACATGCCATCCTAACTGCTTCGTGTAGCAGGGTGTAAGTAAGTAGCGCAATAGTATTTTGTTTTTATGTTATAATAACAATTGCTGCCGTAAGCTGCACTTAGTTCTTGCTTCTAACCATCACGTTGTCCCTCGACAAACTTAACGCCGGTACTAATATCGCCTCCCATAGGTACAAACGGTTTCAACTCATGCTCACGGTGAGAGATCATTCACCATTGCTGTGCATGCGACGGTTCGGCCTTCGCGTGAGCGATAGATACGTATAGAAGAATCATGGAATATGGGGTGGGCCTGTCGAAGATCACCCGGCATTCGACCGGTCCGATGCCTTTCAGACGGGTAGTAGTCGAGAAGGTAGGACCATATGACATAAAGGCTTGCCACGGTCGGTCGGTTTTCTCTGTGCACTTTCTGGGTGCTCTGACTATCTGCAATGGCACCCAAGATCTACACCTCTCCAGTCCCTTCCATTCCTATTGTTGCCACTTCTATATTCACGCACCTCTTTTCTTCTCCTTCTCATGATCCGGATACTATCGGTGGATACCCAGGCGCAACGAAGGCCTTCATGGACGCGCCTTCTAGTACGACACTCACTCGTGCTCAGCTGAAGCATCTTGCGCTTTCATTTGCTTTTGGACTTCGAGACCATCCCACTGTTGCCGCGAAACGTGGTGACGTAATTCTTGTATTTTCCCAAAACTCTTTGCACTGGCCGGTCGTTCTGTTCGGATCGAGTACATATGCCTCATTCAGCGTTGATCATAAAACACGTATTTACTGTGCTTTTCAGTTGCTGCAGGCCTACGATGTACTCTCGCGAATAGCACATATAACGCTAAAGAACTCGCTTTTCAGTATGTTAATAGCCGGGCCAGGCTGGTGATGTCATCAGAGAACGGCCTGGCCACCGTCCGGGAGATGTTCAAGCAGCTCGGTTTGAGCAAGTCGGATGCTGACAGACGAATTATTGTTCTTGGGGCTGGGCTCGAGTGGGCTGGTGGACCTGCGACGCCCCCTTATCCAAAATCTGCTGGGCTTCTGCGAATGGAAGATTTGCTTGATCGAGGTGCACTTAAGGAAGAAGAGAAATTTGAAGGGAAGGATGCCCATGAAACTGCTTATTTGTGCTACAGTTCAGGTATGGTGATGATACTCTTCTTGATGCATTAATTCGCATTCGAACATTGCTCGATCTTCTCAAGGTACAACTGGAAACCCCAAAGGTGTACAAGTAACTATTCCGAATGTATTCCCCTACAATCTGAGACTTATGTGCGTGTTTTCCAGACGACACACCAGAATGTCACTGCCGATATTGGAATGCTCAGAACTACTTTCCCAAAACAAACGGCTGAGGTCGACAGTTTCTCAGGAGTCCTTCCATTCTATCACATCTATGGCAAGTCCTAAATCCTTTCTTCTACAATCTAGCTGCTTAGCTCGCTTTCATCACACAGGTGGCATTGTACTTTTGCATTTCTCATTCCTCTGCGGAGTCTCAGCCGTCATTAGGAGTCGATTTGATCCCGCTGAATTTTGTGCCGATATCGAAAGGTACAAAATTACCTGCGCTTTGATCGTTCCCCCAATTTTAGTGGCGTTGGCCCGGCACCCTGGTACAAGATTGACTACTTCATCGACACGTGTCTCCTGCTGATGGAAATTGACAGCTGTCGACCAGTATGACATTTCGAGTCTAAAGAGCGTGACATCGGGAGCAGCACCGCTAGGGGCCGCATTGGTCAAGCAAGCACGTCCTGTCACACTCCTCCAGATGTAAATTCTTATAACAATGATGTTTATTGTATAGGTGTCGAAGCGTTTGAATTCCAAACGCAAGGTACAACACAAAATTGATGTTATACAGGGTGGGAAGACTTTACTCGATGCAGAACGTATCGTCGTATCATGGCAGCTAAACCATCTGCCCTGCAGGATACGGGCTAACTGAAACGTCGCCTATAACACATTTCCTCCCTGTAGAGTATGCTACGCGCAAACTTGGCAGCATTGGTATCCTTCTACCCAACCTTGAAGCCAGAATTGTTATCAACGGCGATGGTGAAGGGGCCAGTGATGCCCCTGAAGGTGAAGCAGGTGAACTGTGGTTAAGGGGTCCTAATGTTATGAAGGTTTTTCCCTTCAGTTTTCGTCACGTTCAGACCATATTGATAATCCTAGGGATACTTGAACAACCCGACGGCAACGCACGATTCTATAACAAAAGATGGGTGGTTCAAGACTGGTGATATAGCGTGGATTGATGCAGACGGATTTTATTACATCGTTGATAGAAGGAAGGAGCTCATCAAGTACAAGGTCGGTTGCTACCACATCAACGCCTTCTATCAGCTAAATCTATTCCATGTGTTAGGGTTTCCAGGTTCCTCCGGCAGAACTAGAGAGTGTTCTTCTGACACACCCTGATATTGCTGATGCGGCGGTTATTGGTGTTAATAGCGACAAGGAGGCCACAGAACTGCCTAGGTCTGTCTACAGAAAGGTTTTCTAGCGAAACTAACGGATTTAAAATCTTTCTCCAGGGCATATGTAGTGCATGCTAATCGCGAACGCGTCAAGACTGCAGCGGCGCAGACAGCTTTCGAGCAGGATGTGAAGAAATGGATCCAAGAACGTGTGGCAAGACACAAGTTCCTGAGAGGAGGTGAGTTATCTATTTCCTGTCAGCCGAAGAGCTCGCTTAACTCGATTTGCTTCGCCCCAGGCGTTGTGGTTATCGACATTATTCCGAAGAGGTAGGCTTAGTGTATCCTTGATGATAAAAAGTAATACTGACTAGAAGTCAAAGTGCTGCTGGCAAGATCCTTCGCAAAGAATTACGCGATAATGCCAAAGTGGAGCTTGCAGGTAAAGACCCTCGGAATGACGAGTTCAAAGCGCGACTTTGAACGAGGACAATGCTGGGTCATTTCTTTCTCTTACTTTTGGAACCCTTCAACAAGATGTTACAGCGGTTCCATAATGTAATGAGATTTGCAACTGTTTTTTTTGCACTTCCTTATTTGGATGCCGGGCAAATCAATCGTCTCCCATTATGTCCCTCAACGATGAAATACAAGGAATCAACAAGATCTCGAGGATATCGCCATTGCTAAACCCCACCGTAAGAAGCTCGATTTTGAGAGACGAAGCTGTGTTGACCTGGCGAAGTTGCTAAATGGTTTCGCTCAAATCTACCAACCGAAGCTCAACGGCTGAAAGCACAGGAAAAGAGGAGAGCCAAGAAACAAGGAAAGATCCATACAAGCAAGAAATTCACCGAGGGCCGCGATGGCGACAATGGAACGGAACTCGACAAGTTCATATTCTCCGAGTGTGAAGATGGCGACGCGAGTACCTGGCCAGCATAGAAGACAAGGTGCCAACGAAGCTCACAGCATACATGGACAACATCAACCCTTCACGACGAGCTCTAAAATCGAAGCCAACCATTGAGATGAGAGGCCCATTTTTCTTTACGGTCGAGACCACTCATCAAGAATTCCTGCAACTCATTGCGAACTGTGGTGTGGCAGCCAATTATGCGCTGACTATTGAATCTATCAATCAGATGGAAGCAAAGCGTGCCTGCCAGTGACAAGAAGAAGCCACTCAAATCTGGATGGATATCAGGCGATGATCACAAAACTTCAACTTCTTCTTCAGAAGGGAAAGGGACACAACAATCATACTCTCATTACCCCCACTGGCAAGAGTCGCAAAGAGCATAAGTGACATTCTTACCCTATGGGCTATCGATGTTTGTTGATACCCTTCCCCAGCTTGATGATGTCACTGCTGGACTTAAAGGTGTGGGTTGAGAAGTGGAGAAGTTTCAGGAAGGGCCTATTGGTTCTGCCATTCAGGAGCAGAAGGTATCTCTGTACCTCTATGATGCTTTCTCTTGTGCATACCCTTCACCCCAGGAATGTCTCAACAGGGCCAATGCTCCCACCATTGAACAGCTTCGCAAGCAGTATCCCATTGGTAATGACCCCCGATTCTCTGACAAACAAGTCTTCAGTGACAAACACTGATGCTGGGAGCTCAATGATATTTGACTTCAGGTTAGGTATATGCATCAAATTTGCACTGATCTTGCATCCATAGTCTCATGGTGTGGCTATGCTTGACACACCTCCTATGGCTTTGCAATGGCATTAAGCATGTTGGGGACTAGTATTGCTATGGACCTGCTGTTTGGACCTGCCACTCTTCATCATGCTGCCTAACCAGATCCTCAAGCCTCCTTCAACACCTACCCACTATTCTATCCTCACCCCTTCATGATTCCATTTATGCAAAACAACCCTGGCAGTGCTGGTTATGATATGTTCCTGATGATGCCAAGCTTCTAGTACTCTTTGATCTTGCACTCCAGCTCAGATTTTTAATGCTTCTGGCTCTCTGCCCTCATCCCCAATCAAGATAGTCTCGCAGCATCCCATTCACTGGATGAGTTTTGCGAGACCTACAAGCTGATGATGAAGACAAGGCATGACTCTTGAAACTCAAGGCCCAACTTGGCAACCACTGTGCTAAACAAGTGGATTGTGAAGACTAACAAGGATATGCTGGATTCTTGAAGCTTTCTTGGGATGATTTTGTTCAGAAGTATGAGCTGTTTGTGTGGATTTCAAGGCTGGCAAGTGAAACTGAGGTGGTCATTGTATTTGCACTGTTGTGTTCATTGTCAGCCCTGTGAGATGTCCTGTATTACTTCCACATGTATCAGTGTGCTGAAACCACCCCTACACCATCTCTGTAAGGGGACTAGGAGGTGCCCCAAAAGTCTTGGCAATTTTCTGTGTTTGTCCCATATTTTTTTGACATTTTATTTCACTCTATTCTGCAATTTCTATGATTTTCTATGATTTTATCCCTATTTCATAATTATTTTTCCATTTTCCTACATTTGTATGTGTTGCATCATAATATTCACTGGAGTTTAACAATATCAGAGCACAAGTCTCCAAGTCCCAAATTTAGTCACACATTATGATGCAACTCATCTAGATTGCAATTGGCCTATGTGTTGAGCATCCCCAACTCCAAGAAGGGTCGACTAAAGATGCATCATTAGTTCAACTTACATGCTGCTCAACAAGTCATCTCCTCACAATAGTGGAGTTCACGGTACATGAAACCAGTGGTTTTGAGGCCAGTTTTGAAATAAGTTGAGTTTTTTTTATTGTTCCCAAAATGCTGCAAAACCCAGTTTCAACTTTGATTGCACATTGGTTTCAACAGTTTCATTTAGTTTCGAAAATGGCAGAGTTTGAATTCACAGTGGTGAGCAATGCTGTTGATAAGTTAAGTTAACAATACCACAAGCCAGACCTGTGATAGGATGAAACTAACCACCAACTTGCTGCAGATGTTCTTCACCAAGCTTTCCTGACAGTTTTATTTTTTAGAGGCAGGGCCCCTTTCAGATACATACCCATTGAGGTGATGTCATTCTGTCATTCTGTCACTTTGATTAGTCTATCTCTGCCTTTTTCTATTTTTAGCTTACTATTTGATTTTTGGGTCTTTCACATATACTGGGCATCGACAGATGGGTCCTAAGAGTTCTATCTTTGGATTCCCCTCTGTTAGGTGCACTGAGGTGTTTGTATTATATAGTATAATGTTAACTTTGGATTCCCCTCTATTAGCTCACTATTAAGTGAGGCTTTAAGGTTGCCCTTACAATATTGGGTGCTGTACTTGTAATAATGTATGGTCTGTCATACCATGGCATAAACTTGGCAATACATTTTTCACCTTTTGCCTTGTAGTCCCTTTGCCTGTGCAATGTTGATAGCATGACATGACCTCCTTCAACAAACAGAAAGTCATTAGTATGATGCTGATCTGCAGAGAGCACTTGAGAAATCTTAGTGTGCAGCATGCCTCTTTAACATCCTGTTGCAATCTTTCAATTATGTCCACTGCCCATATGTCATCAACCTCCCCCTCTAATGATTTCACCAAGGGTGAAATAATCTGAGGGCTGCACCCCATTTATAGTTGGAAAGGAGAGAAACTGGTAGATCTGTTAATAGTGTTCATAATATCGAAACGAACCCATTTTAATGCCCATCTCCAACCTAGCTGGTTTCACTCCACATGATAACAGAGGCATTGATTAATTGTCTTGTTAGACCACTGGCTTGTCCTGTCAGATTAAGGATGTATGCTGACAAAATCTTAAGCTTGATGCCCATAATTTTGTGTAACACCCCCCATAATTTTGACATGAAAAGTTTATCCCAATCAGAGACAATCTCGAGAGGTAGTCCATTTTCACAGTACCACTTGTTGAAAAACACAATGGCCAGATCCTTAGCTGTGATATTGGTCTGCATCGCCATGATCCGAATGTCGCTGTTCAACCTGTCAGTAAAAGTTACAATACAATCATACCCTTCATCCTCCAGTAGAGGCCCAATGAAATCAATTGCTACTGAATTGCTGCATTTGTCAGGGATAGGTAACAGATGAAAAGGACCCTTCAGATTCTTGGTGGTCAGCTTGTTCTGTTGACAATCAGCACAACTTGGTACATATGCTAATTCCAGATCATGCCTGATGTTCAGCCAGTAGAAGGAATCACAGAGCGACCCATATGATTCCAAAAATTTAAAATGCCCTAGGACATCATGAGCAAGATGGGACAGTGATTCATGTACTGATGAATTTTTTGGAACAATTAGCCATTCACACACATACAGTAACCCAACATTCCTCACCCCATGGGGCAAGAATTTAGCATTGAGTGACTGGCCACACCAATTGTCTTCTGCATATCCAAACCAGATAGCATTCAGCAATTCTTCATCCATTGATATTGTTACTGTTGTCATAATAGACTCCAAAGGTGGAGCCAAGGTTTCTGTCTTTGCCATAATATGAGCACATCTAAATGCACTTAGCTTTGGTCCCAAAACCATGGCCACCACATCACAGTTGTTGGGGGGATATGGAATTGTGGCTTCAACTTCTGCATCAAAAGACATGTGAGACAATGCATTAGTCACACTGTTATCTTCTCCTTTAATGTAAATTATCTTGCAATCATACTGAGACATAATTCCATCCACCTGGCCTGTCATCATGACAGGTCCCATTGGCAGTCAAAATTTTCCAGTGTTTTATGGTCAGTGTAAACAAAGAAAGAAACCCCGATGAGGTCTGATTACCACCTTTGCAAGGCCCAGATGATGGCCAGCATCTCCTTCTCATGCACTAGATAGTTCAGTTCTGCCCTCTTGAATGTCATCAAATTGAATGCAATTAGTCGTGCAGACTCCCAAGATTCTCCAAAGGCTAGCATGGCTCCTGACTGGTAATCACTGGCATCAGTAGTCACAAAAATTTTGTGATCAGGCATAAGTGAGAAATTTATCATTGTTAAGCACTTCCTGCTTATAATGGCCTTTTTGATTGCAGTGAAAGTCATCTCATGCTTTTCCTCCCAAGGCAAAAAAGACTTGTTACACTCCTTCAGCATGAGCTCTGAGAGTATGCAGGTGTGATTAGTGATGTGCAGCAGGAAAGAAGACACATATTGAACAAGTCCTAAGAATTGTCAGACATGCTTTGCAGACTGAGGTCATGGCCACTGCAAAATTTGATCCATTTTCTTTGAGTCCACCTCAATATCTTGAGCTGATATCCTGTACATTCCCATGATGCTCCTCAATTGTATTTCGACCAAGCGACAATGTCATCCAAGTAAATGTTGCAAATCTTCCCAATCCATTCATGCAATGCCAAAGTCACCCATCATTGATGTATCGCAGGAGCATTCTTCAATCCCATCAGCATGACCATCCATTCAAACAGACTGAACAGGGTCAACACCACAGTCAAAGGAATATCACATGCTTCCATAGGCATCTGAAAAAAACTATTTGTCATATCAATAGTCCCCCAGACTTTACCTTTGGCACAATCATTCAAAATGTCATCTATTCTTGGTAGTAGGTGAGAATCTTCTATAGTGTTCCTGTTCAACTGTCAGTAGTCATTGACCCACCTTGGGAGCACTGAAGCATCTGCTTTAGGAATGATGAATGCAGGCGAAGTGTGCAGTGAAGAAGAGGGTCTAATCTGGCCTGCATCCAGATGCTCTTGTATCAGCATTTCCCATGCATCACAAAATTTTTGTGGACAGGCATATGTATGTGTTTTTATCATCTGTTCTGCATTTTTCAGTTTAATTTTGGCAGTTACATCTCATGGAAGTCTTTCCACATGAGGGAGGGGTTGGAATACATCTGTGAATTCTGTAAGCATCTGCTTTTGATCTTTTCAATTCTTTGCTGAAAGCTTAGAAACTCCATCTGGTCTTGAATCATTCCAGCCACATTTAACAGTTTAATTAGTTGCAGTACCATTTTTCCATCAGCTAAACATTGTTTGCAAACATCAACCAGCCACTGCCCCAACAGGTTTACTCCCAGATGGAACATTCGACTGCCACTTCTGAGACAGCAATGTCTCCTCGGATACCTCTTTGTAGTTTCATCCATCAGGAAAATCATTAGGGCAGTCTGTTGCATGGTGGTTTTGATAACCTCATCGACACTTAAGGCAGCCTTGATGCATTCATTTTCTGTCAGATGTGGTGGTTTATGCAAACCATAGCTCGACATGCCCTGCATTGACACAGTGCTTGATCCTCAGGGTTTGTAACCACCAACAGAGTTCGAGTTATGAAAGGGATTAACTAGTGCTTGCCTTTTAGGCATGTGCTGAAGATCTTCCACTGCCTCCAAGTACTGCTTTGTGTCATTAGCTCACTCTTCTGTCAGCTTCTGTACCTCAGCTATCCAACACATCAAGCAAGCTTCATCCATCTTAGCTGGAGTATCCTTCATAATTTTATTCACCGTCTCTTTTACATTGCAATTTTTGCAACAGTTCCATAAATCTGCATTAAGTAGACTGTCAAGTTGTAGATGTAGAGTGGAGTCCAAGAAGCAGTATTTTGTGTTTTGCAGGACAATATTTAAGTAATGAATGTTGTTTACCCAGTTGGGGAAATGAATCAGAATATTTCAGATGTGAGTTGCATATTTTTGCATGTAATTCATCATCCCAACCATCTGGTCAAACTCCTTTCTGCAGTTCTTTGATAAACTTTGGAAATTTCAGCTCTGCAAGATGGTCCCATTGCATCATGATCCAATCATGGGCTCACATGTCTTTCAGTTCTGGCAAAATGGCAGCTACCTGCTCTTCTTTTGTGATCTTCTTGTTAGCTCTGCAATGCACACCATTTTCCATTGCTGCATGACCATAGGAGATACAATGCTGGGAGTCAAAAGAGAAATGCATTTGGATTTCACATGCAAGCACTCGGCAGTATCTAAGGGTGACATTGTAGTTTGAGGTGCATGCAGAGAATCATTGTATATGGAGAAAGAATTGTCAGAGTCAGAGTCAGCAGCTGGTTGAGTAGCTACTGTATATGCACATTTGCAGGCACACCAGAAATTACAGCAGGCTCTATGCCTTCATTCAAATCAGCATGGGACTCCGAGCATCCTTCAGAAGGGGTCAGAGCAGATAACAATGGGAACAATGGGCTTTAAGAAGTGTCAGGTGCAGCTTGTGCATGATAGGCAGCTTGGACAATGTGGTCTTTCGACCCATAAACAGCAATAAGGATCAGAGTTTGGCATGACAGTAATTAATCAGAGGACATTGACAGCAATAAAAACCTCACTGTGCAATGTATAAAAAAAAGTGTAAGCATGCTGTGCTTCACTAAGATCAAACCCAGAAATAAACAGGCACAAAAAATGTTTTATAAGAGTGAGATATCTTAAAGTGTTTTATGATGATGATGGTAAAAGAAAAGGTGAGAAACGTAGTTGTCCATATCTGTCTGAAGCTGCAGTCTGAGCAGTAAATAAGTGTAAATATGTAACCTTGTTACAATGGCCTACATATTTCAACCAACTTGCCTATTTCAACCTTTCCCATCATTGAACCTGCACAGTTCAGCTAGCAGCCTCTGTGGGTGTCACCATAACAGAAGAACACAACTTCTCTTCAGTGTGCATTCTCTATTATTCATTATTGCATCATTGTCTCACCCCACCACATCACTTATTCATAGTTTTGGCAAGAGCTGAGAGTGTAAGGGCAACCTCAAAGCCTCACTTAATAGTGAGCTAACAGAGGGGAATCCAAAGTTAATATTGTACTACATAATACAGACACTCCAGGCACACCTAACAGAGGGGAATCCAAAGAGAAAATGCTAAGGACCCATCTGTCGATGCCCTGTATATATGATAGAGCTGAAAATCAAATAGTAAGCTAAAAATAGCAAAAAGGCATAGATAGGCAGATCAAGCTGTGGGATGATGTCACCTTGATGAGTAAATGTCCAGAAGGGGTCCCACTTCTAAGAATAGAACTGTCAACATGTACCAACATGGAAAAAACCGAAATATAATAATAAAATAGGAATAAATTATAGAAAATCATAAAAAAGGGAGAATAGGGTGAAATAAAATATAAAAAAATATGGGACGAATGCAGAAAATTGCCCAGACATCTGGGGCACCTTCCTTTCCCCTTACATTACCCCCCTTCTATGATGCATTGCCCTGATGCATTTGAAACCATATTTGCCCAAAGTTGGAAGCTTGAATGTGCTAAGGTGCAGAGGAATGTCGCCGGTGGAACTCCCTGACCAGTTGTGGGGCATTCACATCAGACTCTGTGACCCAGGAGTTCTCCTTGTACCCATAACCCTTCCAGTGTACCAGGTATTCAAGTTTACCTCAACATAAGCAGCTGCCTATGATGGACTCGACCTCATACTGAGGTTTGCCTTTGATAACTGTAGGTGGTGGGGGAGGTCATGTCACACATCCAGAAAATGGAGGTGCAGGCAGCAGCTTTATGACATGGAAGACAGGGTGGAGTCTGGACATGGACTGTGGTAGCCATAGGCAGTAGGCATGTGACCTGACACATCTAGTGATGAGGAATGGTCCAAGAAAGCGGTGGGTGAGTTTCTTGGATGGATGTGTGGTGGAAATGTTACTAGAGTCGAGATAGACATGATCACCAACCTTATATGTGGGTGTGGGTGAGTGACACTGGTTGTAGAAGCATGCCATGTCATCCTTTGCCTTGGCCAAAGCTGACTTTGCCTCCTCCAAGGTGACCTTCATCTGCTCTGTGAACTCATTCACCGTCTTTAAGTGCAAGAGTGCTTGTCGAGGCTCGAAGCCCATGTGTGGGTATTGCCCTGTGTCAAGGAGGAAGGGAGTTTGTTGGGTGGAAGAGTGGACATGATTGTTGTATCCAAACTCAGCCATGGGGAGGAGATCTTCCCAATCGTCCTGTCACTCATTGATGAAGATATGGATGTACTGCTTCAGTTCTTGGTTGACTTGTTATGTCTGTTCATCTGTCTGTGGGTGGTAGGTGGTTGAGGTGAGAAGTTTGATCCCCAGTAGGCAGTACAGCTCTTGGCTGAACTCTGCAATAAATTGTGGTCCTCGGTGATAGATCCATTGCACGCTTTAAGGTCTGGAGAAGATTTCCAATCATATTGACACATTACAACAAATGCTCCGAACCACTATAAATGCCATGAAATCAATTTCGAACACTTTTCAAACTATTTCAAACTTTTTGAACAACTTTGCATGATTTCGAATAGCTTCAAACAATTTTGTGACACTTTGAATGCTTTCAAAGAACTTTGTACCACTTTGAATGACATCAGCCACCATATAACTGTCTTGAAACCCTTTTGATACATGCTGCACAACCAGAGTGTGTCATTCCATCGCATATTGAGCACTACCAGACACAAGAAGAGACGACGAGAGATTTAGGATGCGATAATAGTGCTTAGAGGTTTCAATGATATATTGAAGCAAAAGATAAGTACTTCTACTATATGTGGACACTGTACATTTCAATTATTTATAATTTCTCATTTGTTTTATGATTTACAAAGTCCTCATTGTTGTATATATTGCCTTATGTTTTCCACATGTTATTATTTCCTTTTTAGTACTATCTCTTCAAATTGTATATAGACTTGTATTAGTTACTTAGAACAGCAGAAAGAAAAAGCACAAACAGAGAAGAGTTACCCTCTCCATTATTATTTGATTTAAAAGCCGTTCTCTTGAGTTTTATCTTCGCATCATATCTCAAAGTTCTGCAAAATATCACAAACTTCTTCGAACTTTTGTATTCACTCCTCAACTTATTGCCTATCACCTATTGTCTTTCGAAAATACGTTTAATTTGCTATATCCATTCTTTGATATATTTTGACACCAGTCCAACTCTTTCAAAACTCCTCGAACTATTTCGAACCTCTTTGAACCTCTCCAAACATCTTTTGAACATCTTCAAACCCATTTCGAACCTTTTTCAAACATCTTCATAGGTTTTTAAAGACTATTTGCAATACTCCTTGTCATTCCATGTCTTTCACTACAACCTTTGGGTATCAGTGGTGATATTTAGTACCAACTCACACCCTTCCTCTAGCCTTTGTTATACATCTTAAGCCTTTTAACAGGTTTTTGTTAGGTTTCCAGGTCAAGTATTATCATTGGTCACAGAGGAATGTGCCAGGCAGTCTATGGAGCTTCCACACATGGCACAAATAGAGTTGAGCTGCTTCAAGTGTGGTGACAGTTGTATGAGTGGGGATGAAATGAGCTCGCTTCCCAGCAGAGTCGACTGTGCACATTACTGCATCAAACCCATTGGACTCTGGTAGTTCCACCATGAAGTCCACACTGATGACATCCCAACAATTCTCTGGGACAGGAAGGGGGTGTAACTTGCCCATGGGCTTGCACCATGGAGTCTTGGTGTGTAAGCAGAGATTACAGGTACAGAAGTACTGACCAATGAGTTGAGACATCTGGGGCCACCAATAATTCTGTGATATGAGTTCCAACATCTTCCAATGCCTGGGGGGGTGGCCAGCAATGAGCGAGTCATGGTGCTGAGAGATGAGTCATCATTGAAGCTGGGGATTGTTAGGGACATAGATGTGGTCATGAAAGTATAAGATGTCATCCTTTTCTGTCCACTCTGCTGCATGAAGCATAGGGGTGGATCCCTTTCTCAGCTCCTTCACTGCCAGAGCCACAGCATCCTTGTGTAAACTGCTACGGTTTGCATGATGAATGTCATGTAGGATACTGTGCTCCTCACCCTCCAAGGTAACACCTTCTAGTGCACGGACTGTAAACAGATCAGGTTGCAACAACACAATACCTTGATTGTCATTGCTTCCATCCCCATAGTCCAGATGACAAGAGAGGGAGGGCATCAGTCTTCCCCATGCTGTGGCCTGGGCAATGATGCAGGGAGAAATCAAACCTGGAGAGATAAAGGGATCAGTGTGCTTGGCAATGATTAAGTTTCTTGGCAGTCATGAAGTACTTGAGGTTCTTGTGGTCTGTCCAGATCTTGACCTTGTGTTGATCACCCTCCAGGAAATGTTGCCACTCCTCCAACACCCACATTATTGCCAGCATCACCTTGTCGTGGGTCTCATAATTGTGTTCCACAGCACTGAGACTCTTTGAGTAGAAGGCAATGGGGTGCCACTTCTGGTCCTCAGGAGACTGTTGGGACAGCACTGCACCCATCACAAAGTCTGAGCTGTCAGCTTCTACATGGAAGGGATGTGAGTTATCAGCAAAGGTAAGGATTGAAGTGGAAGTAACCATCTCTTTAAGCTTCTCAAAAGCCTCCTGCTGTGCATTTTCCCACTTCCATCCCTCCTTGCCAGTGAGGTTGAATAATGGGCATGCATGGTGGAAAAAATCTTTAATAAAGCACCAATAGAAATTGATGAATCCCAGAAAAGACTGCACCTCTTTCTTGTTTGTGGGCATGGGCCAAGTTGTAATGCCAGTAACCTTGACCAGGTCCATCTCCACCTGTCCATCTGAGATAATCAAGCCCAAGTACTTGATCCATGTCTTCTCAAACTCACACTTGTCATGACAAAGGTAGAGTTTGTGCTGCCGAAGTCGCTCTAGCACCAGGCATGTGATTTAACAATGTTTATCAAGGTCTCGACTGAAGATGAAAATGTTATTGAGGTAGACACAGACCACACCTTTTAATATGAGATCATGGAAGATGTCATTCATCATGGTCTGAAAGGTGGCAGGACTATTAGTGAGACCAAAGAACATGACAACACATTGTTGTAACCACAACAGACATTGAGCTTGGTGAAGTAATGCACCCCATGGAGTTGGTTGACAAGTTCAGATATGAGGGGTAGTGGATAGTGGTTCTTGACTGTGATGTCATTCAGATGTCGATAGTCTTGAACCAGTCAAAGGGGCCCATCTGTAAGGGCAACCTCAAAGCCTCACTCAATAGTGAGCTAACAGAGGGGAATCCAAAGTTAATATTATACTACACAATACAGACACTCTAGGCACACCTAACAGAGGGGAATCCAAAGAGAAAACTCTAAGGACCCATCTGTCGATGCCCAGTATATGTGATAGAGAGGTCTTTACACTCCCCCATGTATTCCTATAGGAGTCCGATAGGAATCCTATCATTCTGATCAGAATCCTAGGAATCCTACCCATATTCTGATGTCAATTTTTGCCAGCCAATTTCATGTCAAATGGCAGGTTCCAAGGTTTTTTATTCCTACTTTATTCTGATGTAGTCCGATTGGAATTTTATAGGACCATCAGAATTTCCTAGGAATTTCTGACTAATAGGAATACATAGGAATATTCTGAGGTTATGCAGAGACATTGGATGATATAGGATTCTGATGGGAATGATAGCAGCCTTGCTTAGTAATTAATGGTAGAAAAAGTAGATGCACATAGCAGAATTGAACCCTAGGCCTCTGAGATGATTACATAACACTAATTGACAAGAAGACCACTACACTAAGCATCCATTGGACATGGGTGGTCTTACTGCACTACATACTGTTTCTGTGGGTGTGATGACAAAGCACATAGCTGCATCTCCACACCTTGCCAGCTCATCACTCCCCACCACCACCATCAATGGCAACCACAACCTCCCCCCCTTCTCCCCTCTTCCAACAACCCCAACCACCTCACCCGACACTCCCACTATGACCACTGCCTCCACAACAAGCCACCTGACACACAATGCAGCCCAAATGACATGAATTGTCGTTTGGGCCAATAGTATGTTTTTTTTGTTTTATTTCTTGTTTTTGTAATTTATCTAATTGTATTTATTCTTTTTTAGATTCTAATCTACTGGTAACAATGCCCAAACACCTAACAATGTGCAACCAATGGTAGGACGTGAGACCACATGGCCCAAACAATGTGAATTGTTGTTTGGGCCAATAGTATTTTTTTTTTTGTTTTATTTCTTGTTTTTGTAATTTATCTAATTGTATTTATTCTTTTTTAGGTTCTAATCTACTGGTAATTATGCCCAAACACCTAACGATGTGCAACCAATGGTAGGACATGAGACCACATGGCCCAAACGATGTGAATTGTCATTTGGGCCAATAGTATGTTTTTTTTTGTTTTATTTCTCGTTTTTGTAATTTATCTAATTGTATTTATTCTTTTTCAGGTTCTAATCTAAATCCCCTGGTAACGATGCTCAAACACCTAATGACATGCACCCAACAGTGGGACATGAGACCACACCAACACCACCATGTCACGATGGCACACCACCCACACCCAGCCTCATGAGCAACTGCTCGTGGGGTGGCTGGTGGGTGGAGCAATGAGGGAGGAGAGACGAGATGGGGGGACAACAACAGGGGAACAATGAACAGGAGACCCCCATGACACTGACAACAACCAACACCTTCCACCACCACCATGAGCCACTGCTTGCAGGGTGAATATGGGGTGTGAGAGCATGGGGACAACAGGGATGACGATGACAACCCCATGGACAACAAATGATGCATGATGCACCTCCAGACCATAAATTCATCTACAATCTTGCTATTCAGTGGACTCTTGTTCAAAAAATAGCTACTTTTCTTATGTTGGACTGCCAGATAGTTTACCTACTAGTACTTGGTAGTCTATTGTTTTATGAGTTCACATGTAGCATGAAAGATAAGTTTAAACTAACCACACTAGTAGGCAACCAGTTTGGTCTGAACTGGTCAAAACTGGTACAGAGTCAACTATGAACTGCTATGAACCAGTTTTATAAGGTCCAGTTCAATTTTTGTGGTCTTTTGAGAATGGGGGAACTGGTTTCAGTTTTGGTTTTCTACTAAGACAGAAAAAAACTGGACTAAACTAGACCTTCAAACACTAACTGAGTGTGATGATGCAATGACAATGGAGGATAGCAGTAGCAATAGGGAATGATAGGGCAGTGGGATTGATGGGGAGCAGGAATGAATGCACAAACAGTGCTATCATCTAATGCTATGTTTCAATAGTGCAATGTGCTGATGCTACAACACACAGTTCCTATGCCCCAGTCCCTCCCACTATTCAAATTGACTTTGTGTGTCAAAAGCTGCAACCTGCGCCTGGCCAGGCCAAAGCCAAGCTGTCTTTGGGGGCAAGCCGGGCCAGAACATCACTAGTGTTTATACACTCAAACAAGTCTTTAGCACTACATGCCAACAAAAACCTTGAACGTTAAATTTCAAATGTGACCAATGATTGCTTGAGCCCTGTAGGGCTCCTCGAGGTATTTCATTTCGTCCTCTGATAGCTTGACATGAATGGCCGCTAACCACATATCAGCAACAGCTGTCATTGGAAACAGATAGTGTACCGATGAGTTCTTCCAGATTTTGAAGGCTACTCGTCCCAACGATTGGGGCGGTGACACCTACAACATAATCCGTAGAGCCCAAAATAAAGACTAATGCCGCACCTTCCTTGGATAAGCTCCAGGCTAGAGCAACTTGAGCCATGCAGATGCCCCTCTTCTTAGCTATCTCTTCCACCCTATAATCGCATCAGTTAACAGGAACTTAGAGTAATCTCCACCAGGGATAATCCCTCACCGCTTTATGATTTCTGGGGCGCTCTCGCTCTTATAATACTTTGGGAGAAACCTAGGTTTGCAAGTGAAATTGTTCAATGGATATTTTCACGAAGAATCACTAGTACCAATCCGTCGATCCCCGCTTCGTGATTTCGGAGAACGGCCGTGTGAGGAGGCCTCCGGCAAGAGGAGACCAGGGAATACAGCCAACATTGAAGAGCTTAAAAATAATTCAATCAAAAAAAAATGAACACAGTGGTCGACGTCAAGAATGCGCAAGACCTTTATAGTCGGGAACATTTCGCGTTCTTCTTCGCGATAAAGCAAGCTGTGATGATTTTGCATGGATATGAAAGGGGTAAGTTTGTTATTGATGGCATAATCTCGACCACACATCAGCCGTCTCATCTCCAAGTCTAATGAATAACGCAGCTTACTTTGCATGGCATGGACTGAATGGAAGACAAGATGTGTATGATCCTAACCACGAAGAAAAACCTGATGGAACCTACATTGCCAGGCCCAACATGAACTCATCCCGATGTAGCGTGCGTAGCCTGCTTTAACCACATCGTGAAGGGCATGCATCTGGAAATATCAGTGAAATGCTGACGACAGAAACATCGTCGGTCAACTTCACCGACCGTTTCTTCAATTGGGGTGTTGTAGTCAAACCTATGACCTGCAAAGACGATATCCATTCATGCAACATGCGAAGTATTATCCACATGGAAACGCACATTGAAGGACATCAACGTAGTCGAGCTGCAGACGTTCCAAGCTGGCCTTAATCGAATCAAAAATGTGCTAAAGATGTTCAGGCCATTGAGGAAATAATGATAGAAATGACGTGAGCAATAATCACCTTGCGGTTCAGACCATGCTGGTTTACATATCCGAATTCATCGGGATTCATGTTTGAAGATGCAAAATTGCCCTTCACTTCGCGCACTACCACGTGATATACCTAACTGAGGGTCAACGAGATCGCAATGTCACTTGAACATACACATATACCTTGGTCATGACAACAATTTCTTCTCGAGGAAGTCTCAGTTGCTTAATCGCCTTTCCAAGGATAACTTCGCACAATCCATTCGAGTATGCCTGTTTTCGAGTTTGTTCCCCAGGTGTATACGAAACGAGAAAATCATCGCACATTGGCAGTATCAAACGTTTGTATCCCAGCATCATATCTATGAGGCGATAATCTAAGAAATAAAATCACGAGGACCAGAACATTTGGACGTACGCGGCTTTGATATGCTTGATGGCCTCTTCCTCCCCGAGTAGCCATTTGGACCATTCGGGACTCCCATATTGCGCCGTCCCTAAAATCAATTTGGAAACTTTGAGGCCAGAATTTCCTAGCCGTACTTTAGACAGACCAATAATTAACGATAGCTTGATAGACCGACGATAAATATTCTTACCGTATGGCATCGTTCGTTTATTTTCCATGGCTTGAGGAGATGACGTTACTTCGGCAGCACCGGGTAGAAGTAGAAATCAAGAGATAAGATTATATATGATACTGTGAGGACTCGGATCATGAGCCGCCGAGCCCGCCCATGTGTGATATGATGGACTTTTTCCAGGAAACTCGAAACAGATGTCGCAGTGGTTATTCGTATGGGACTATCTTTAATATAATCGCTCCAAGGATGATATTGATAACCTCTCATAACGATGGGGAATTTTGCAAACTTGACAGCCGATATCATGTCGATAGGCCGTCACTCGGACAACTTTGTTTAGTTGTTTGTTTGATTCTATCAGTGATGGAACCCCATACCGATGAGCTGAATGCAGTGGCAAAGTCCTCCCGCTGAGTAAGTATGCCAGCCGCGTCTCGGCATGGGGTTCCATCACTGACTGATGATAGAGCCAAACAGACACTAAACAGAGCAGGGGCTTATTGACATGATATCGGCTGGAAGACGGAAGACACATGACCGAAATACGAAATATACATTCCTGATTGATTCTTGATTGATTCCTGATTTGGTAGGCGGTAATCGTTGGTGCATCGAGTTCTGTCGGAGAGTGAACATTGTGTTGTTGTCTGTCACAATATTAAGGTGACATGCACATCTGAATGGTGACAACTGGGCGGACATCTTTACAAACGCCGAGGCTCGCGCTGCAGAACATTCGGATGCTGATTCTGATGATTCTGATTAGATTCCTAGAACACTTCGATATGTAGAAGAGGAGGACGAAATCTGCAATTCAGTGTGAACGCATACAACATCTTCGTAACCGTATGACATCGTTGATAAAATATACTTGAGGTAATGGCTAGCTTGGGTATCAACTTGACCATTTTGGATGCGGTCAGCTGGGGATTCAGAATGTACACCTATGTTATGAACAGTCAGGTATGATGAAACGAGCTACCACAAATGCTACGCGCCAAGGAGGTCACAGGAGGCGCACCTGTGCCGCATCTCACGTGCCTCGTGTCATTTTTTTATCAGCATTTTCACCTATGCAGTAGAGTTATAAATGGAGAAGGCTTGATGGTGTCACGGGGGTAAATGCAGCGTTCTTCCTCGCAGGGAAACCGGGCTGTCCACTCTACGAGACTAGTAGGCTGTAGCTCCTTGCATTTACTATCATGAATTACGGGTTTCAAAGTTTCAAAATGCAGTTTTTGAAAAGATCGCCACAGAAAAAGCAGCTGATTTTTGCTAGGATATATCACCTACATACTACTCCATTATTGATCACAAAAAAAAATTAAGAAGTTCCACTGTGCATGCTTTGCGATGTTGCCGATATACTTAAAATCTGATTAAAAGAGTCTCGGTTTTAAGCATCAACTGAACGGAAAAATTGTTGGAGTACAAACCGGGTATGTGGAGTGGCACCGTGCAACGACGCATCGCTGCGGCCCGGCGAGAAAAGTCTCCCATGACACTTGGCATTTGTCTGATATATGTTTTCTATTTCAAAGATTGTACCTACCTTAGTATAGATGGCCATTGCCATAGTTACTTACCGTACATAAAAAGCTACCTACTTCGTAGTAGCACCTCAGTCCGTTCTACGCTGACTGAGTATTGATTCCATTAGGTTATGGGCCCTGAACTTAGCGTTTAAAGAAACTATGAATGACCCCCTGCTGTAAAATCCATTCAACTCTACACACTATGTCTAGAACTACAAAATTGGAGACAATTTTCTATATGTTCCTAAACTCGATGTCGTCGGTGCGAATTGGGTTATCTACAAAGATTGCATCATTTGGTCTATTGATGCGCATAGACTCCTTGAGCATATCGATGGCTTGGAGAGTGAACCAGTCGATCCCATCATGCGTGTTGGAGCAGACTACATATGCTGCACAGAGGAAGAGATGACACGTTCCTTATAATCTACCTGGGGTTTAGTTAGTCTTAGAGCTAGGGTTTAGCAGAGGTAAGAACACTATATATCTACTACAGTACAGGTTCTCCTTATATACATAATAGTAAGGATGTCACATGACTCAGGAATGTGTTTACCACATGTATGCGCAGTAAGCGCAGTAACATGTGTGTGCTGCATGCATTGCCTCATGTATGCAGCATGTATCAGAATTTAATTTCAACACCCCCCCTCAAACTGTACAGTGCTCTAAGCAGCTAAGTTTGAATCTCGAAAGTAATTCTGAGAGAGTCTCTAAATTTCCTGAATAGGATGGCGCCAAGGTTCTTTGTGAACATGTCAGCTGGATTATCACTTCCAGGAATGAAAACGACTGTGACTTTGTCATTTTCTATACATTCACAGGTATAGTGGTAGCGAATGTCTATATGTTTGGTCCTTCTTTCCTGAACTGGATTTGATCTGATAAAGATGGATCCCTGATTATCAGTGCAGATTGGTACATGCTTCAGTACATATCTAAGTTCCTGGAATAAGGACTCTATCCACACTATCTGTTGACAAGTGTCAGAGAGAGCCATATATTCAGCTTCTGTGGATGACAGTGCTACAGTTTTTTGTAAATGGGACTGCCAGCACACAATGCCACTCGCTAGAGTAGCAAAGTAACCCATTGTAGATCAGCGTTTGACAGTGTCAGCTGCCCAATCAGAATCTGTGAAGGCCTGTAGCCCTTTGGATTTCTCTCCATCATAGACTATGTTATATTTCTGGGTTCCCACCAGATAGTGCATGATGTACATCACTTTGTCTAGATGTTCTTGGCTAAGATTAGCTGAGAATTGCAACATCCTGATTACTGCATAAGTGATATCAGGTCGCATTCCAAGCATCAGATATAATAAAGATCTGATCACAGACTGATATTTTGATCTAAGCACCGCATTTGGTGTCGCTGTGTTTTCTGATGGTTTGTAACCAGTCGGGAGTGGGGTGGAGGAAGCTTTGGCATTTGTCATCTCGAACCTCTTGAGCACTTTGGCAAGATATTCAGTTTGATCAAGTTTGACTTTGCTTGCAGTCTGGGTGATGCGCATGCCTAAGAATTCTGTGACTTTTTCAGTACTATGGTACTCCCAATGCTTTAGACAAGCATTCTTCTTTTCATCCACAAGTTTCTTGTTCTTCCCCATGAACAAGCCATCATCAACATAGACCAGCACAATAACAATGCTGCCTGTCTTAGGATCTTTGTGTATGAAAATGCCAGCATTGGAGCTGGCATGCACAAACCCAATGGTGAGGCCTGTTTAAGGCCATACAATGCTCGGCATAAGCACATTACTTTGCGCTCTTTTCCCTTGAGTCTGAAACCCTCAGGTTAATCCATATAGATCTCCTCTTCTAGTTTGCCATATAAGAATGCGGTTTTTACATCTAGACCAGTCATATACATGCCTTCTAGAGATGTAAGTGCAAACATGAGGCATATGGTGATAGGTCCACTACGCTCTATAAACTCTGGAGAAGCTTTCCACTCATATCGACACATTATGACAGATATTTCTAATCACTACAAATGCCTCGAAATCGATGTCGAATCTATTTCGCACTATTTTGCATTATTTCGGATGACTTTGAACTATTTCGCAACACTTCAAAATGACTTCACAGCATTTCAAATGACATCGGGCACCATATAGTTGTTTTAAAACACTTTCGACACATGCTGCACATCTGGAACAAACAATTTCATCACATATTGAGCACTACTGGACACAAGGAGAGAGTACAAGAGAGTTAGAATGTGATAAGTGCATTTTTGTGTTTCATTGATATACTTTTACTATATGGGAACACTATATGTTTCATCATTTATTATTTCTCATTTGTTTTATAATCTACAAGTCCTCATTGTTTGATGTATTTGCCTCATGTTTTACACATGTTCTTATTTCCTTTTTAGTACTATCTCTTCATTTTGTATATAGACTTGTATTAGTTAGTTAGAATGGACAACATAGTAATGGGGAACAGCACAAGTTACCCTCTCGCTCATTGTCAGATTTAAGAGCTGTCCTCTTAAGTCCTATCTTCATGTTGTATCTCTAAGTTCTGCAAAATATCGCAAACTTCTTTGAAACTATCATATTCACTTCTCATTTTATTGCCCATCAGCCCATCGCCATTAACAAACACCTCACATTTGTTAAACTCGTTCTTCAATATACTTCGAACCTATTTCGAACTTCTTCAAACCTCTTCAAACCTCTTCGAACCTTTTTTGAACTACTTCGCACATCTTCAAACCTCTTTTGAACTCTTTTGAACAACTTCATATGCTCTTACAAATTATTCGAACCATCCCTTATTATTTTGTGCCACTAAACACATCGTATTGGTCTCAGCGATATCTAGTACCAACTCATACCCTTCCTCTGACTCGTGTTATACCATCTGAAGCCATTTAGTAGGTTTTGTTTGGGTTTCTGGATTGAGTATCATCAATGGTCTCGTAGCAGACTACTGGTGAGAAAATCTCATCAAAGTCAACAC
Source organism: Tricholoma bakamatsutake (assembly GCA_029959215.1). Taxonomy (NCBI): domain Eukaryota; kingdom Fungi; phylum Basidiomycota; class Agaricomycetes; order Agaricales; family Tricholomataceae; genus Tricholoma; species Tricholoma bakamatsutake. Next base: position 3,160,469 of record CP114860.1, read on the forward strand.
CTTCGACTTGTGAAAAGCCTTTGGCCATGAGTCTGGCTCATTTTCTTCCATCTGATTTCATGGAGAAAACCCATCTATTTTTGATCATTTTTTGATCATGTGGAAGATCAATGATGTCATAGACTTGTTGCTTATGAAGAGCCTCTAATTCTTCATGACAAGCTTGTTTCCACTCATGTTGCTGTTGCCATGGTAGGTGCGCAATATTGTGAAATTGGTTTGGAACTTGGCTTATTTCGCTTGATGGTTTGACTGCTTTTGACAACAGCCAGCGAATAAGCTTATCTCCTCCTTCCTTGGTTATCTTTTTAATATAACCTGCTTCATCCAGTTCCCCCATTGGGTGATCATGTTCTTGATCATTGGAATCGAACACACTCTTGTGGGGTGCCAAACTCAGTCCAGCAACTAGTTCTTTCTGTTGAGATTGTGGTCATGTTTGGTTATGATCTGAATCTTGACCCACAAATCTCTTCCAATATCGATCATGTGCAATGTCTCTCTCTATGTCAGAGGGGAGTCGCTTCTCTCCATAGGTATTGCTGGGATGGTAATAGGTCCACTACATGCTATAAGCTCTGAAGAAGCTTTCCACTTGTATTGACACATGACATGCACTCCGAATCACTATGAAGGCCATGAAACCGACATTGAATCATTTTCGCACTATTTCACATTATTTCAGACGACTTCGAACTATTTTGAATGCTTTTGAACTATTTTGTGACACTTCGAACGACTTTGCAGCACTTTGAATGATATCAGCTGCCATACAGCTGTCATGAAACACTTTCGATACATGCTGCATAACTGGAACAGGTTATTCCATTGCATATCAAGCACTACCGGACACGAGGAGAGAGTACAAGAGAGTTAGAAGGCGATAAGTGTGTTTTTGTGTCTCATTGATATATTGAAGTACTTTTACTATATGGGAACACTATATGTTTCATCATTTATTATTTCTCATTTGTTTCATGATCTACAAGTCCTCATTGTTTGATATATTTGCCTCATGTTTTACACATGTTCTTATTTCCTTTTTAGTACTATCTCTTCATTTTGTATATAGACTTGTATTAGTTAGTTAGAATGAACAACAGAATAGAACAATGGGGAACAGTACAAGTTACCCTCTCGCTCATCATCAGATTTAAGAATTGTTCTCTTTAGTCTTATCTTCATGTCATATCTCTAAGTTCTGTGAAATATCGCGAACTTCTTCGAAACTATCGTATTCACTCCACATTTTATCGCATATCACCTATCGTCATTCGACAAACACTTTACATTCATTAAACTCGCTCTATGACTTACCTTGAACCTTTTCAAACTTATTCGAACTTATTCGGACTACTTCGCATGACTTTGAACCTTTTCAAAACTTATTTGAACCTATTTTGCACATCTTCGAACCTATTTTGGACTCTTTCGAACACCTTTGTATGCCCTTACAGACTATTCACAATACGATTCATCCTTTCACATCACTAAACACAATGTTTTGGTCTCAGCAGTGATATTTAGTACTACCTCACACCCTTCCTCTGACTTGTGTTATACCATCCGAAGCCATTTAGTAGGTTTTGTTTGGGTTTCCAGATTGAGTATCATCAATGGTTTGGGATGTTCCTCTGCCTGCCTGATCGATGGGGCAATTGCTGCCATTCCTGTTGATCATCACATCTTGGACAAAAGTCCTCAGTGATTACTGGAGGCAGTGGAGGAGGAACATCAGTCACATCGTCATGCGCCTTTTGCTCACTTGGTACATCATCATCATCATTATTTTCTGATGATGGAGGAAGTGGCAGATTTTGTGGTGGTGATAGGTCCACTATGCACTTTAAGGTCTGGAGAACAGTTTCACTCATATCGAGACATTATGACAAACATTCTGAATCACTACAAATGCCATGAAATTGACATCGAATCATTTTTGCACTATTTTGCACTATTTTGGATGACTTTGAACTATTTCGTGATACTTTGAATGACTTCGCAGCATTTTGAACAATATCGGCCACTATATAGCTGTTTTGAAGCACTTTCGGTACATGCTGCACAGCCAGAACAAGTTATTCCATCACATATTGAGCACTACCAGACACGAGGAGAGAGTACAAGAGAGTTAGAAAGTGATAAGTGCATTTTTGTGTTTCATTGAAGTACTTTTACTATATGGGAACACTATATGTTTCATCATTTATTATTTCTCATTTGTTTCATGATATACAAGTCCTCATTGTTTGATATATTTGCCTCATGTTTTACACATGTTCTTATTTCCTTTTTAGTACTATCTCTTCATTTTGTATATAGACTTGTATTAGTTAGTTAGAACAAACAACATAGCAATGGGGGAACAGCACAAGTTACCCTCTCGCTTATCATCAGATTTAAGAATCATTCTCTTTAGTCTTATCTTCATGTCGTATCTCTAAGTTCTGTGAAATATCACAAACTTCTTCAAAACTATCATATTCGCTCCATGTTTTATCACATATCACCTATCACCTTTTGACAAAGACCTCACATTCATTAAACTTGCTCTTCAATACACTTCAAACCTCTTCAAACTTATTTGAACTTATTTGGACTACTTCACACAACTTCGAAACTCTTCAAACCTTTTTCGAACCTATTTTGCACATCTTCAAACCTATTTCGGACTCTTTCAAACACCTTCATATGCCCTTACAGACTATTCACAACATGATCCATCCTTTTGCATCACTATGTTTTGGTCTCAGCGGTGATATTTAGTACCACCTCACACCCTTCCTCTGACTTGTGTTATACCATCTGAAGCTATTTAGTAGGTTTTGTTTGGGTTTCTGGGTTGAGTATCATCAGCAGTATAGAATCATCACCATCTGTTCCAGATGAGTAGTCATCATCTTCTGGTTCTGGAGGTGGAAAATCACCAAGGTCTGTCTTGGCAGGAGTTTTAGCTCCAGGACAGCATGGGAACAATGTTTCATCAAATAGTACTGTAGCACCAATGAATATTGTGCCACTAGGTCACATGAAATGGTATGCTTTAATGCCATCTTCTAATCCAAGGTATGTCATTAACTCCAATCAAGGAGCTAATGTGGTTGGACATTTCTCCTTGGGTAGATAGACATAAGCACCACAACTGAAAACCTTCAGATTGTTTAGATCTGGGCGGACTTTTGTCAGGTCCTCAACTAATGTCAGCCATTTTAGGCACCTTATCGGGGTTCAGTTGTATAGGTGTGTTGCATGTTCAATGCAAAATTCCTACCATGATTGTGGAAGACAAGTGGTAAATTGCAGGGTTTGTGACTTTTCCATTATTGTCCTTATGGTGCACTCTGCATGCCTATTCTGTTGGTGAATGTGGGGTGCAGACATCTCTATTTTGATGCCAAAATCCTTGAGCACATTTCGTAGCTCATGGTTTTTGAACTCCCTCCCTGGATCGACATGCCAGCACTTGATTGTAGTGCCATATTAGATCAAAGCCATTGCCTGAAATTGTCTAATCGCTGCAGCAGCATCAGACTTCTTTCTAAGGCACTGGACCCAGATATGTGATGTCTTATCATCCAGAAATACAATAAAGTATTTATGTTTGTGGTATGATAGTACTGGGAGTTCCTTTAGATTGGAATGTATTAATTCAAAGGGTTTTTCTGCACATGAATCTGATTCAGGAAAAGATTTTGAGGTCATTTTCCCTTCAGTGCACCCTGGACATATAATTTTGTCTTTAGGAATAATTAAATTCCTTGGGAATTTTATGGTGCTATTAGGCATTTTCCTTAGTGCTTCTTTGGATGGGTGTCCAAGTCGCCTATGCCAAGTCAAGTAGTCTGCAACGTACATCATCGCGACATTGATTCTTTTGGTGCTCAATATATGAGTCCAAGCCCAATAAATCATGTCACATTTCATAAGAGGGATGCAATCCATAATTGGGTTTCCTTGCTTGAAAAATGAAATGTGTGCAGAGGAACCATGCACGTCACTTCTGTCTTGTAAGAAGATGCCCATTGACAGTAATCGAGCATTACAGTTGGGTATGTAGTAAATGGAGTATAATTGCATTTCATATGTTTTTGACTTCCGATGACATACTACCTGATGTCTAATGAAGACTGCTCCTTTTCCTACTATATGAGTGATACCCATGGCCATTTGAACCAGAGTAGAGTCCTTTCTTGGTAAAGGCTCATAAGAAGCAAAATCTTTCATTTCACCAGTGAAGTGTTTTGATGCACCTGAATCCATGATCCAGTCAGCACCTTTCTTACAATTTTTATTTGCACACATAACACATTCATTAAGATGTAAATAGTTCAATGATACATTTAGTAGTGGTAAAATTTTACATGAAAAGTTCACTGTGATCATTGGAATATTAATCTTTGTGCTTGTGGCAGAAAAAAGGACTGACCTTTTATCATATGCTCCTGTTTCAAGTAGTTCATCAATGAGCATTTCATCGATGGCTTTCCATACTTCCTCATCAGAAACTGCAGGTTCTGATCTGAGGGAGACACTATTGTCTTCTACCTCCATGATCCTCGGTTCTGGTTCAATCCTCCTCCTCTTACCTTCTCACACTGTTAGGTGCTCTTCCAGTGGTCACAGATTTTTTGTGCTGCATGGGAGATTCATTTTCTCGAGGGTGTCTTGAGCTTGCTGATATTTAGTGTAGACTGAATGAGAGGTAGAGGCCACACCTGTATATGCCTGTGCAGGCGGTCAGCAGCAAGGATCCCTTGTTGGAGTATGTTCATGCTTCTTGATGTGCTGAATGAGCAGCATCAGTGGTATGATGGTGCCATTACCATTTATGGTAGTAAAGGCATTGGAGGCAAGGTGGGTACGTTTCTCCTTTGGCTTTTCCTCTTTAGTCTTTCTGTCCCCATGTCATCCACATTTTTGGGACGAATCTCCATTGTTGTTTTGAGGTTGCCATTTGGAGTTTCCCCCTTTGCGTTTGACAGGGGAAAGCTTGGTGGCCTGAGATGGGCCAGTGGGCTTCCCAACTGCTGTGTGCCATGAGGCTTCAGTGACAATGGAGTCCTTGACATGTTTAAACATCAAGGCTCTAGTAGTGGTCATGTTAAGGACCATGGCAAACAGAGAATTGTACTCGCATGGCATTGCAGCAAGTAGAATCATCGCCTGAACTAGTTCAGGGATGGCAACATTGGCAGCCATAAGGTGCTCAAATTTGTCAGCCATCTTAGCAATCTCTGGCATGGGATTCATAGCTGGAATTTTGATTGCTATTGCAGATCTAAAGTCTGCAAATACTTGGGAGGGGCCATCGACACCATAATCGGTGCGAATGAGATCTCACACCTCCTCAGCAGTGTCCTTGGTGTTGGCACACTGCTGAATGGAGGGGGCCAGGTGGAGCACTAGGCTACCAATAGCCTGGTCATTTTTGTTGCTCCAGGTCTGGAGCTTGGCAGTAGCATCTGCTACAAGTGCAGCATTCATTGCCATTAAAGGAGGCACCGGAGGTGGTTTTGATTCCATCCCACTAGTTATTTGCCAGAGGCCCTGAGACCTGAGCCATGCCTTCATGGAGTTGGCCCATTGAATGTAATTGGAGCCATCAAAAGTTTGTACCAGTTTTTCAAGGGTTGAAGACATGATTCTGTGGTGGCAGCTAGTAAAAGCGCTCAATCAGTCTTCTATCCAAGAAAACATGTTCCATAATCTCAGGCAAAAACACTCCTTCAAAGTGGTTAACCCTAGTCAGCCTAGGTTTTTAAGTGCAGCTCACAGGGTGCACAATGCAGCTCACAAAGAGTGCAAGATTATAATTTGGAGACAATGAAGTCAACATCATTTGCAGCCAGTTAAGGTGCATTCACAATGTGCCCAGCAGGGCCCATAACCTGTTGGAGCAGACTATATACGCTGCACAGAGGAAGAGACAACACATTCCTTATAACCTACCTGGGGTTTAGTAAGCCTTAGAGCTAGGGTTTAGCAGAGGTAAGAACACTGTATATCTACTATGGTACAGGTTCTCCTTATATACATAATAATAAGGATGTCACATGACTCAGGAATGTGTTTACCACATGTATGCACAGTAAGTGCAGTAACATGTGTATGCTACATGCATTGCCTCATGTATGCAGCATGCATCTCGATGTTTAATTTTAACAGAAGAAGTTGTTGAAAGCATGGAAACAAGGCAAGACCATTGTCAAGCAGTAGATTGCAGGAACGATTCTGGACTCACTGTTTATGAATGTCCGTGGGCAAGGGACTGCCAAGGGGATCTGGGAGGCTCTGTCAAAAGACTTCCAGAACAAATCTTTGATGGTATCAGTTGACCTGTGCCACAGCCTTCAGGAAGAGAAGTATGTCGAGAAGGGAGATAGGAATAAAACTAATCAGCAACCCTGGGTTATCCCCTAATTTGGCTGCTGGCTGAAAGCATGGGGGTTGCAACCTTCACTGCTGACCAGCTGATGTCGGTCAGTCACGTGTACATATCTTGCCATTTGTTCCCGTTGCCATGTCGCAACCTCAATGGCATTTCTGCTCACTTCAATACATACACCATCTATCTTACTACCCCAACTGCTATCTGAACACAACTAGATGTCAAGCTCCCATGAAGTGAGTGTGAATTTGTGGATGTTGCAAATATCCTGATGTTCAGACATGTAGGATGGCAGTGACCCAATTTGTTGGCAGGCAACTGTGTTACATAGAGCATTTCCATGTCATAGCAGACAGTGAATGCTGTGGAGGCAAGTCAGATCTGGCATAATATAGGTGGGTGTGAGGTAACAGCATAATATTGTGTCTTCCACCTGCCTTTCCTTCTCAAGCTTCAATGACAAGTGTCCATGGCATTTAAAATATATCATGGTTGGTGGACTCACCTCATGTTGTGGTGCTCCAATGGGCTCAGCTATTGAGTTTGAACAATACTTGGCTCCCAATCCCAGTACTATGTTTTTACATCAATATTTTGGATCTGTTACATTCGAAAGGGTGTCAGAACTAAAGTCATTGTATTCAACAATTCTTTGCAAGGGATCTGTCAAAGCATGGATGTTCAGCAATAAAGTACATGTCAATGCAACAGCAACAACCATCCAACCCTGTGAAATGATACCTCATTATGAAGATATTCAGGGCATCATTGACCAAATGCCCAATGCATATGCAGTTTCAGTACGTTTAGTGTGCCTGTCTCTTGTGATTCCTAACAAAACAGATTGGGTGGGTTTCTATCACTTTTCAAAGATATGTCCAGTGACCACTATGCATGCTAATGCTTGCTAACATGAAAATACCATAGTTTCGGCTCATCCAGGAGGTATTCAATCATAAAGCCACAGTTAAGCTTGCATCCCATCTTTATAAGCATCTTTGCTCGTTGAATATCCTTCCCTCTGCAGTCTTGCAAAACTTTAGTCACCTCCATGTCACTTCTGCAGTGCACAGCCTCTATTCAATGAAATTTCCACTTTGGAAGCTTGGATATTTACTTGGAGAGGAATGGCTGGAGGACTCTGTCTTGGATGGACTTGCTGAAATTCAATATTTTAAGACTGGTGCTACATCGGTGGCTGTTGGTGCTTCTCCCAAATTCCTTTTCCTCCCTACAGCCTTTATGACTGAGGCCCACTCACTTTATCACAGAAAATACATGCGTGACTACAGCCCAGAGTTATGTGCTCTTTGTGAACAAATTCAGCACACTCCAGTCATGCAGATTGGTTACCTTGACTACTCCACAAATCACTATTCCAGTTATTTGATGGCCTCATTTCGTGTTTTGCAGTACGGAGACTCTATGCATGGTGAGCCTGCAGATGACATTCTTCCAATCCTTCACTGGGTATTTTCCGGCCTTGGGACAGATGTGCTAACAATGATCCAGGCTGGACTCATGGATCATCAGGGCCAAGGTGGTGGCGAGGGCAGTTGTGTGATTGCAGCACACAATTTTGTATCATGCGAGGTAGATCCCACTCTTCCACACTGGACAGCACAGTTGCCACCAAATATCCAGGATCAATGATTGTGTAAATTATGTGTCTACAATGATATCGCATTGGAGACTGGTGGTGTATGTTTTACGACTGGAAACAAATGATGTTGACTCACATGTTATCATGTTAGGGTTTTCATGATTGGGTGGAGCCATGTGTTGCAACACTGCCAAGCCATGCTACAGATTCTGCAACACTGTTTTGTGGTTATGATGATTTCAATCTCTATAAACCAAAGGTGCCATGGACTCATTCACAGACCAGGTCATCAATGAGCTATGTAACTCCTAATTATTGTAGGTGAACCATCCCATCTATAGGTTTATATGGGAGATACATCAGACTGTCAAGCCATTGCAGCCTCATGCATCAGACATCTCCTTTTTACTCAATAGTAGTCCCATGCACCAACATTCTTCTAGGCCTTCTGCTCTGTCACCTATTTGTCTGGTGCCTGCTCTGTCATTGTCACACTTTCTGCATTTGTCTCCCATAAAAGATCTGAAGCCCTGGCACCCATTGGGCTCACTCCACTCTCATGAGTCTCATTCACACTCCCCTCACCTCCCAAGCAGCAAGAAATCACAGAATCATGCACTCTCTACCCCTACATGTTTGCCAGCTGACAGAAGCCCTTCCATGACAGTTATTTCACCAGCCAATGCCATGCAATCATGGTCATCACAAGTCAAATGCATGTTGGCACCATCAGTCATCTCTGTGAAACAAGAATCACCCTACTCTGAGACAGCATCCAGCAAGTTGAAAGTAGAGTTTCATGAGACTATTGATTTTGTATCTCCAAGGTCAATAAAATTCAATGTTTTGGCATCTCCAATCAATTTGGTAACACCCCCTCAGCATATCCAGAAGAAATGCCGCCGTGGTAGTCCACATGCTTCCCTTCACATGTCGTGCAATTTGTCTGTCGAAATTATGTCACTCCATGACATAAAGCCAATGTGTCATATGTTATGTAATACATCCATTGAAATTGTTTCACTATCTGACAGAAAGCCAAAGTGCAGGTGATTGGTATCACAAGACATTGTAATATACAATGCTCCACTCCACACATGTGAAGAGGCACATTTTCCAACCTTGGATGCTGCAATAGCTGCTGTCTATGATGAGGAGGAAGCTCTTGTACACAAATGGGTCAAGGGCCAAACAAGGAGGCATAGTGGTGGGGATTTACACTGTATCACCCTCTGCTGCAACCATTACCGCCAGTGGACTGCCCAGCATAGCATAGACATTGACCCTGCCAACTGTCATCAAGGAAAATCCCACAAAACTGATTGAATATTATCCAGGATCCCGAAACTGACCAGTGGAGGCTCAATATTGCCATTTGGGTCCATAATCATGCCCCTGATATCCTGCATGATGGCAATGCAACCTGACCACCTACAAGAAAATTGCACTCTGCCATTGCTGCAATTTCATTGACAACAAATCTTGGCCACTCTGACATCTCGAAACTCATAAAGCAACATCCTGATTATGATTTGAAGCATCCTCTTGAACCTTGACAAATTGGAAACATAATAAATGCTGCACGTCATGAGGGCCATGACAAGGTTGCTACACTAGGTGGTGATGTCAATGCTATTGTTGCCTGGTTGCGTGCACATGCAGATGAAGGCTGGAAACACCACCTCCAGATCGATGATCATCAAGTTGTCACAGCAATTTGGTGGCAATCTCCTCTCCAGGTTGAACTCACCATACATTACTTCAACCTCCTCATCTATGATGACACTTATAATTGCAACAACTGTGGTTATCCTCTTGGCATCGGGATTGGGATTGACAATTATGGAAAGTCTCAGAATCTCTGGTATGTTATCCATGCCAGGGAAAATATTCCCTCCTTTATCTGGATTCTGCAATGCCACCTCGAGGTTGCAGGCAACCCACCTGAAGTTTTTGCAAGTGACCATCATGCATCACTCATTCATGCTGTTGAGGACATCATGCCTCTTACCCATCATATTTTTTGTTTGCATCATCTTTCTGGCAATGTTTCAACAAATGTCTGCAACCCACTAGGGGCCAAATTTGTGAACTTCAGCAGAGACTTTTGGGTGACATATTGTGCTGTCTCTCCTGATAAATTTGAGTTATCCTACAAACACCTGGTGACTCAGTTCCCAGCTGCTCGTCAATATCTTGATGAGCTGTACCCCTGTTGAGAACGATGGGCATGGGCATGGGTTAGTTCTATCTTCACTGGAGGGATTCAGACAAATAGCTGCTGTGAGGCCAAAAACCATGTCATCAAAGCCATCAGTGGCCCAAAGAAAACTCTGTTTCAGTTGTTTGATGGTCTCAATGAGCAGACTAAAGGTCAAACAGTGCAAGAGATGGCTCAGGTTCATGATGTATGTCTTGTTTGCCTTTCTAACAGACTGTAGTCTAATGTCATCACACAGAGCTCCCACCAACAGCATGAGAATAACATAGAATCAATTTTTAGGGGCCCACTTCAGCTTTGCCGCAAGCATCTTGGACTGTTTGCACTCAACATGTGCTATACCCAAATGCAATAAAGCTGCTTCTATAAGACTGAGGTACTTCAATGCCCTGAAGGAATTTGCAATTCTGTGAGCAAACTGTTGCTGCTCTTCTTGAACCATTGGTTGGTAGAATGAATATTGCATCAAGATAGACAAATCACTTGGATATGACTGGGAAAATGGCAAGGAAAAGGTACATAGTCACATCAAATTGCATCTTGACAACTTGGGAGCTAATCATCATTACCAGCAAATGATCAATACATTCACCAATGACAATGCGAGAATCTCTGCAAAATGGCTGTTGTGGCTTATTGATGGCCGAGGGCTGAATGTCAAACATCTCCTTTGTGTTGCTCACCTCAGCACCAATACCTCACATCATTTAGTGATCTTAGCTGATTGTCACTACGTCTGTGATTTCTGCATGGGTACCAATCTTGGCATCCCATGTTGCCACTACTTCCAGATCTTAACAAAAATCCAAAGTATGAAGTTCAACATTGTTCTGATTTGTGTGAGGTAAGTATTTCTTGTCAGCTATAGTATAGGATATCATGTTCAAGTCTTTACATATTGTTGAGCAGATGGTATCAAGATCCCAGTCTTGACTTGACTACGATCCCAATGGTTGGACTTGAACATTCCATGACATCAGATGCACTGAGTCAATCATCCAATGCATGTCTCCAATCCTCGCCAACTCTATTCACTGGACAGCTATTATCAAACCCTCTTGAGAAGATCATCTCCCAACCACTACTGCGATGGACAGATACATTACCTGTGTGAACAATTCATCATGAGGCACAAGCTGCCATACAGCAACTTACAGTGCACATTCAAACTTGTGAACAACTTGATATGCTCCTGGACCAAGTTGATACTATTGCATAAGTGTCTTCTACCTTTATCCTTACATAGTAATGATATCAGTGCATATAGTCAGGGCCAACATAATGGCTACCATGACCCTCCTGTCATTTGCCATAAAGGCTGCCCCCTCATGCAGCATCTCACTGGTGCCTTGGAGGGTCGACCTCAAGGTGGTGGTGCTGGGATCATCTCAGCAACAGGCAGTTGGGCAGTAGCTGGAAGGAAACAAGTAATGCAGTGTGGAATTTGCTGAGGAGCTGGTCACAATCGAACAACTTGCCCTCTCCAAAACCAGTAGACAGTACAAATAATATATAGTGTCATTGCATTATATAAGCTAATGAATGGTTGAATGGCTGGTTGACAGTGGTTCTTTCAGTATTGCTTCTCTTGACACCCAGGTTGTCAGTGAAGGAAGAGTTGCTGTATCAACACTGGGGTTGCTGATTAGCTTTATCCAGGAGATAGAGCACATTTCTCAAAGCTCAGAACCATGCATGAGGATATTTCAGTGATGAGGAAGCCACCCACCGATGCAGACTTCTACACGATCATTCTTGCATCCCTTCCACCCTCATATGACCCTTATATCTCTGCCATCAATGCCACTTTGAGCATTCTCAGATCGACTCTCTCATCTGATGATTTGATCCTCACAGTTACCGAAGAGTACGAGCGTTGACTGATGAAGTTGAGGCCTGGGCGAAAGAAGGAAAATGTTGCCTTCGCTGCCAGTGACTCCAGTGTCAAGTGCTTCAACTGTCATAAGAAGGGTCACTACAAGGCAGATTGCTGGGCACCTGGGTGGCAAGGAAGGCCAAGGTCCTAGCTTAAAGGGCAAAGGAAACAGGAAGGTGACTGTGGCTGCTGACAAAGAGAAGCCAAAAGAGGATGAAAATAAGGAGGCATGGTTTGTGAATGCTGAGGCTAATGTTAACAGCTTCATAAGTGAAGGTCTGGATGTATCTGCAGGACTCCCAGATGGCAAGTCAGACTGCACTAGCTTAGCGGAAGAACCTGCCTCAGATCACTCTGATGACCTCAATGACCTGTTCAAAGACTCAGTAAGTCTGTCGGACAGCTTCTATGATGACCTCCCAGCTCCACAAAAAGTCTCTGACTCCTCAGATGAGGAGGAAGAGGATGGCAGTGATGACATGCCAGGTCTCCAGAAGGTTTCCGATTCTTTGGATGAGGATAAGGAGGATGATGATTTTGAGTTTGTCAACACTCCTACCCCTACTCCCAACCCAGTTGATAATGATGCCCATACACAAACCTTCAACTATGTGATGCTTGTTAGCAGAGACAAGCAACTCATCAACATTGAACTTTATGACTTGGGCGATTCATGCTACATGTCAGGGTATCATGACAGATTCATCAATTTCCAAGTGATCCAACCAAGGCCAATAGCTGCTGCCAACAAGCATTTATTTAACACAATTGGAAAAGGAAATATGTATGTCAATGTTCCCAATGGTGCCACAACTTCTCAAGTTTTGCTGTGGGACATCTTGTATGCACCAATGATGGGCATGATACTTGTGTCAATCAGTCAAATTATGACCATCAGATCTACTATTATCTTTAAGGGGGACACCTGCAGGATCTTTGATAAAGATTGTAAGGTTATTGGGGAGATCATGATGGATGAAGAACTTTACCACGTCCATCAGGCACACCACCCAGACTCCAAGAAGTTTTCTGGGAAGGTGAACAAAGTCTTGACTATAGACAAGCTTTACCACTGCATGGGTCATGTATCCCATAGTGCTGCAAGAGCGCTAGTGCAGAAGAAACTTGTGTCAGGTATTGAGCTTCATGAGTCAAGCAAGCCATCAGTTTGTGAGTCATGTGAATGGGCAAAAAATGTGTGGAAAGAGATCCAAAGGACCCACAATGGGGATTGTGCTCCAGCAGCAGGGGATGAGGTGCATTCAGACCTGTGGGGACCGGCTCCAGTCAAGACTATCAATCAAAAGGAGTATTACATCAGTTTTATGGATGACCACAGCTGTTTCATGCATCTATTCCTTCTTCACACCAAAGACCAAGTTTTGAAGCTTACATGATCTACGAAGCCTTGCTGAAGACTCAGAACAATGTTCAAGTCAAGAAATTGTGCACTGATCGAGGGGGAGAATATCTCAGCAAGGAATTCTTGGACCATCTCACAAAGGCAGGAACAATCTGTCAACTCACTGTGCACAACACCTTGAGTACAATGGCATCTCCAAATGACTCAACTGCACTCTACTTGTCAAAATGCAAACAATGCTACATGACAGTAGACTCCCAAAATTTTTGTGGGGAGAAGCTGCCCACCATGCAGTCTACTTAAAGAACTAAATGTGGATTTGAGCAATTGATGACACCACTCCATATGAGATTAAGATAGGCAGGAAGCCTGATCTGTCCAATTTACACCCATGGGATGCCATATCCATGTACATGACACCAGTGGATCCAAACTTGATGGGAGATTGAAGATAGGGCAGTGGATGGGATTTGATGAGAAGAGTAACACACATCAAGTATACTGGGAGGGGAAACAATTCATAATGGTTGAGAGAAGTGTGAAGTACAATTTTGAGGAGGAAGAACTCATGGAAGAAGCACCGCTCGAGGGGGAGTGGGATATCCTGGAGGATGATGAGCAGTCCTTTTCACATTTGTACCCCAAAGCTACTGTTGAAGAAATTACTGATGTGGATGCTCTGAACACACCACACAATTACCCTCATCATAACACAGCACTCTAAAAATCATAGCTGAGGCCAACACCTGACAGAAGCATGTATAAAAACCTTCAAGTTATGTACAATGACTTCAAGGGGCAAAGGGGTGATGAGTGCAAGACTGAGTGACTCCTTGTTACCCAAGGGGGTGCAGGAGACTGTGGATGTGGTGGATGAATGGGAGATGGTGAGTGTCAAAGATTTTGCAATGGTGAGTGTGACAGAGGCATCTGAGGAAATCATGCTGATGTTTGAGGAAGCAAAGAACTGCCCTGATTGGCCAAAATGGAAAGAAGCCTTTAAAGCAGACTTGCAAACCTTGAGGCAAATAGTACCTGGGAGCTAATTGAACAGCCATGTGGGGTGAATGTGGTGGACAGCAAGTGGGTTCTTTAAATCAAGAAGATGCAGCAGGACAGATTGAGAAGTACAAGGCACATCTAGTTACAAGGGGATTCACTCAGATTTATGAAGTAGATTTTTATGAGACTTATGCACCTGTGGCAAAGCTAGCAACTTTCTGTCTCATCACTGCAATTGCAGCCCACAACAGATGCCCACTTGATTCATTTGACTTCAATAGTGCATACCTAAATTTTTTGCTCAGAAATGAAGTAATTTTTTTTGAGCAACCACCCAATCATGACCCCAAGAAGCCATGAGCAACATGGGTCTGCAGGTTGATCAAGACCATATATGGGTTATGGCAGGGTGCAAAGAATCGGTATGATGCCCTGTGTAAAGTGCTGACTGAATTGGGATTTTGGAGGGTGGAGGCAGATTACAGATTATTCTACAAAGAGGAGAATGGCGAGTTGGTGATCCTGGCAATTCATGTTGACAATTGCTTGATGACAGGTGGTTCTGTGAACCTGAACATGAGGGTTAAAGTCAAGATCAACAAGAAGTACAAACTTACCAATCTCAGATCTGCAAATTGGCTCCTCAGGATCAAGATCAATCACAACCTTGCAGAACACACAGTTGCTCTCTCAAACATGCCTACATTGAATCAATCCTGATGCAATACAATTTCGATAATTTAAAACTCTTATTGACATCCATGGACTCAAATGCACAATTCACCATATCACAAAGCCCAACTAAGCTTGACAACATTGCACAGATGTGGAACATCCTGTACCATGAAGCCATTGGATCTCTCATGTATGCTGCTATGGGAACTTGACCCGACATCACGTTTGCTCTGTCAACTGTGTCTCAATTCTCACAGAATCTGGGATGTGTGCACTGGGAGGCCATGAAGTGGATTTTTCATTACCTGCAGGGGATGAAGAGGTTGGAGATGGTGTATGGAGGTGAAAAACGGGGATTGGTGGAGTATACAGATGCAGATTGGGCATTGCAGGAGCACAGGTGGGCAATTTTGGGGTATGTCTTCATGATTGATGGGGGAGCGGTATCCTGGTCTTTAAAGAAAGAGGAGCTTGTCATGCTGTCCACAACAGAGGCTGAATATGTGGCAGTGACACACACTGCAAGAGAAGTAATGTGGCTGTGCTGCCTTATCTCTGAAGTTTTTGGACCCCTTGAAGAGCCTACAACTCTTTTCAGTGACAGTCAATCTGCAATTGCACTCAGAAAAGATGGCCATTATCATGCCCAGATCAAACATATCAATATTTGGTACCACTTCATTTGGTACATTGTTGAGGCTGGCCACATCAAACTCATCTGCTGTTCTACCCATTGTAAGGGCAACCTCAAAGCCTCACTTAATAGTGAGCTAACAGAGGGGAATCCAAAGTTAATATTATACTACATAATACAGACACTCTAGGTGCACATAACAGAGGGGAATCCAAAGAGAAAACTCTAAGGACCCATCTGTCAATGCCCAGTATATGTGATAGAGCTGAAAATCAAATAGTAAGCTAAAAATAGCAAAAAGGCAGAGATAGGTTCATCAAGCTGTGGGATGACATCACCTTGATGTGTAAACATCCAGAAGGGGTCCTGCCTCTAAGAATAGAACTGTCAACATGTACCAACATGGAAAAAGCTGAAATATAATCATAAAATAAGAATAAAATCATAGAAAATCATAGAAAAGGCAGAATTGGGGTTAAATAAAATATAAAAGAATATGGGACAGATGCAGAAAATTTCCCAGATGCCTGGGGCACCTTTCTTTCCCCCTACATTATTCCTCTTCTATGATGCATCACCCTGATGCATTTAAAACTGTTGATAGGTCCACTACATGCTATAAGGTCTGGAGAAGGATCTAATGGTATCTATACATTATGACACATGTTCCAAACTGCTACAAATGCCACAAAATTGACCTCGAATGTTTTCAAACTATTTTGCACTATTTCGGACAACTTCAAACTATTTCGAACTATTTCACGACATTTCACGACACTTTGAATGACTTTGCAGCATTTCAAATGATATCAGCCACCATATAGCTGTCTTGAAACACTTTTGATACACACTGCACATCTGAAACAAACCATTTCGTTGCATATCAAGCACTACCAGATATGAGGAGAGACTACAAAAGACTTAGAATGCAATAAGTGCATTTTTATGTTTCATTAATATATTAAAGCAAAAGAAGTCCTCATTGTTTGATATATTGCCTCATGTTTTACACATGTTCTTATTTCCTTTTTAGTACTATCTCTTCAATTTGTATATAGACTTGTATTAGTTACTTGGAAAAAAGAATACCAACAGGGAACAGAGCACAAGTTACCCTCACACTTATCATCTGACTTAAGAGCCATTCTCTTGGGTCTTATCTTCGCATCATATCTCTAAGTTCTGCAAAACATTGTGAATGTCTTCGAAACTATCATATTCGCTCCTCATTTTATCGCACATTGCCTATCACCTTTCAACAAACACTTCACATTCGCTAAACTCATTCCTTGATATACCTCGAACCTCTTTGACCTTATTCGAACTACTTTGCATGTCTTCGAACTTATTTGAACTATTTTGCATGTCTTCAAACCTATTTCAAACTATTTCAAACTTCTTCGTATGCTCTTACAGACTATTTGCACCATCCCTTATCAATTCGCCTCACTAAAAACAACATTTGGAAATCAGCAGTGATATTTAGTACCAACTCACACCCTTCCTCTGACTTGTGTTATACCATCTGAAGCCATTTAGTAGGTTTTGTTTGGGTTTCCAGATTGAGTATCATCACCATATCTGCCCAAAGTTGAATGCTTGGATGCACTGAGGCATAGAGGAATATCACTGGTGGAACTCCTTGACCAGTTGTGGGGCATTCACATCAGACTCTGCAATCCAAGAGTTCTCCTCATACCCATAACCCTTCCAGTGCACTAGGTATTCAAGTTTGCCTTGGTGGAAGCAGCTGTCTAGGATGGACTCAACCTCATAGTGAGGTTCACCCTCAATCACTGTAGGCAGTGGAGGAGGTTGTGTTATCCATCTGGGAAATGGATCTGTGGGAGCAGGCAGCAGTTTTATGACATGGAAGATGGGGTGGAGTCTGGACATTGACTGTGGTAGTCATAGGTGGTAGGCATGCAATCCAATGCATCTAGTGATGAGGAACGGTCCAAGAAAGTGATGGGTGAGTTTCTTGGATGGGCACATGGTGGAAATGTCACTAGAGTCAAGGTAGACACAATCGCCAACCTTATTTGTGGGTGTGGGTGAGTGATGCTGGTTGTAGAAGCATGCCATGTCATCCTTTGCCTTGGCCAATGCTGACTTTGCTTCCTCCAAGGTGTCCTTCATCTACTCTGTGAACTCATTTACCATTTCCAAGTGCAAGGGTGCTTGTCAAGGCTCAAAGCCCATGTGCAGGTGTCACTCTGTGTTGAGGAGGAAGGGAGTTTGTTGTGTAGAGGAGTGGATGTGATTGTTGTATCCAAACTCAACCATGGGAAGGAGATCTTCCCAATTGTCCTGTCACTCATTGACAAAGATACAGATGTACTGCTCTGGTTCTTGGTTGACTCACTCCATCTGTCCATCTGTCTGTGGGTGGTAGGTGGTTGAGGCAAGGAGTTTGAGCCCCAGCTGGCAATACAGCTCTCAGGTGAACTCTGCAATGAACTGTGGCCCTCGATTGCAGAGGAATGCGCCAGGCAGTTCATGGAGCTTTTATGCATGGCCCAAATAGAGTCAAGCTGCTCCAAGCACAGAGACAGTCATATCAGTGGGGATGAAATACAGTGACTCACAAAACTGAGTCAATGTTTTGCACTTTTTAATTTATTATTGAATAACTTCCCATAAACAACAAAACCAAACAAGGTATTGGTGTACCGAATAACATACATGATCAGGGCTACCAAACAAACAAAGAATTATGTAATTTTAATCATCCCTCATGGAGATATGATCATTTTAATTCAGGGACTCATTGACTCAGTTTTGTGAGGTGGTATCAATATTATGATAAATTGTAATTCTAGTACTTTGTATGACCTCCCTTGGCCTTAATAACTGCTCCCAACCTTCTAGGCATGCTTTTAATCAAATTCTAACACACCTCTGATGGAATATTATTCCACTCTTCTACTACTCTTTCCCATAACTCCCAAATTCCTTTTGGTGCTGTTGGATACTTGTCTAACTGGTTCTTGAGGTGAACCCAATGATGTTCAATAGGACTGAGGTCTGGAGATTGGGCAGGACAATCCAGAAGAGCAATATTGTTGTTCTCCATCCATTTCTTGGCCTTTTTTGAGGTATGCTTGGGGTCATTGTCTTGTTGAAAAATCACCTTTTCTCCAGAAATTCCACTCTCCTCCAAGCTAGGCAGCATATGGTCCTTCAAAATGGACACATACTGGTCAGCATTTATCCTCCCCTCAACCTCTGCAAGATACCCAACTCCATTCCATCTCATACACCCCATACCATAATGTTTCCTCCCCCAAATTTGACAGTTCCCTGCACCTCTCTCTCAATCAGCCCCTCTCCCTTCTGTTTCCAGACCCACTCTCTCCCATCTGACCCAAACCTGTTGATTTTAGTCTCATCTGACCAAATAACCCTCCTCCAGTCTTCCACAGTCCACTCTCTATACTTCTGATCAAAAGCCAATCTTGCTTTCCTATGCCTTATACTAAACAAGGGCCTTTTCTTCTTCACCACAGCCTTGAATGAGTTTTTTCTGAGAACTCTTCTGACTGTTTCTAAGGAGACTGAAGTGGGGATGATGCTGTTGATGTAATGGGTGGCCTGAACAGCATTTGCAGCCTTGCCAGTGGTGATTTGGGTAAGGATGGCTCTCTGAGAGGTAGATGAGAGCTTAGAAGGACAACCACCAGAGGGGGAATCCAGGTTTGGATGGAGAGCCCTGAGTGTTCTGGATACACTAGACTGGCTGAGGTTGAGTTTAGAGGCAATATTGTGGGTAGAATAATGATTGGAGGCCAGGGAAAGAATGTTTTCCTTCTGAGCAGAGGAGATGGGATGCATTGGAGAATATTGAAGTATGAAGAATGCTAGTCCTAATTAAATACTATAATTTAAGGTCCCATCAAGGGTCACATCACCTTAGAAACCATCTGTCAAGTTTTTGACATTATACAGTTGGTGGAGCATCAGATTCTAATATTTCTGACTACCCCTCACAAAACTGAGTCAATGAGTCCCTGAATTAAAATGATCATATCTCCATGAGGGATGATTAAAATTACATAATTCTTTGTTTGTTTGGTAGCCCTGATCATGTATGTTATTCGGTACACCAATACCTTGTTTGGTTTTATTGTTTATGGGAAGCTATTCAACAATGAATCAAAAAGTCCAAAACATTGACTCAGTTTTGTGAGTCACTGTAAGCTCGCTTCCCAGCAGAGTTGACTGTGCACATTACTGCATCAAACCCATTGGACTCTGGTAGTTCCACCACAAAGTCCACACTGATAACATCCCAATGAGTTTCTGGGACTGGAAGGGAGGACAACTCACCCATGGGCTTGTACCATGGAGTCTTGGTGCATAAGCAGAGATCACAGGTACAACAGTACTGAACAATGAGTTGAGACATCTGGGGCCACAATAATTCTATGATATGAGTTCCAGCATCTTCCAATGTTCAGGGTGGCTGGCAATGAGCAAGTCATGGTGCTGAGAGATGAGTTGTCATTGAAGGTGGGAATTGTTAGGGACATAGATGTGGTCATGGAAGTATAGGATGTCTTTTCTGTCCACTCTGCTGCACGAAGTGAAGGGGTGGATCCCTTTCTCAGCTCCTTCACTGCCAGAGCCACAGCATCCTCATGTAAACTGCTATGGTTCACATGATGAATGTCATGTAGGATACTGCACTTGTCATCCTCCAAGGTAACACCTTCTAGTGCCAGGACTGTAAACAGATCAGGTTGCAACAACACAATACCTTGATTGTCATTGCTTCCATCCCCATGGTCCAGATGATGAGAAAGGGCATCAGTCTTCCCCATACTGTGTCCCAGGCAATGATGCAGGGAGAAATTGAACCTGGAGAGATAGAGGGACCAGTGGGCTTGGTGATGATTAAGTTTCTTGGCAGTCATGAAGTACTTGAAGTTCTTGTGGTCTGTCCAGATCTCAACCTTGTGCTAAGCACCCTCCAGGAAATGTCACCACTCCTCCAATGCCTGCATTATTGCCAGCATCTCCTTGTCATAAATCTCATAATTGCACTCCACAGTACTGAGACTCTTCAAGTAGAAGACAATGGGGTGCCACTTCTGGTCTTCAGGAGACTGTTAGGACAGCACTGCGCCCATTGCAAAGTCCAAACTGTCAGCTTCTACATGGAAGGGACACGAGTCGTCAGCAAAGGTAAGGATTGAAGTGGAAGTGACCATCTCTTTGAGCTTCTCGAATGCCTCCTGCTGTGCATTTTCTCACTTCCATCCCTCCTTGCCAGTGAGGTCAAATAATGGGCATGAATGGTGGGAAACATCTTTAATAAAGCGCCGGTAGAAATTGATGAAACCCAGAAAAGATTGCACTTCTTTCTTGTTCATGGGTGTGTGCCAGGTGGTAACATTACCAACCTTGACCAGGTCCATCTCCACCTGTCCGTCTGAGATAATCAAGCCCAAGTACTTGATCTGCATCTTCTCAAACTTGCACTTGTTATGACAAAGATAGAACTTGTGCCACCAAAGTTGCTTTAGTACCAGGTGTGTGATTCAATGATGTTCATCGAGGTCTCGAGTAAAGATGAGAATGTCATTGAGGTAGACACAGACCATACCTTCCAATATGAGATTATGGAAGATGTCATTCATCATGGTCTGAAAGGTGGCAGGACTATTAGTGAGACCAAAGAACATGACAAGTGGTTCAAAAAGACCATGATTCATGCAAAAAGCTGGCTTCCACTCATCCCCTTCCTTTATCTGCACATTGTTGTAACCCCAATGGACATCAAGCTTGGTAAAGTAAAATGCCCCACAGAGTTGGTTGATGAGTTAGGATATGAGGGGTAGTGGATAGTGATTCTTGACTGTGATGTCATTGAAGCATTGATAGTCTTGAACCAGTCAAAGGGACCCATCCTTCTTTTTAACAAAGAAGAAAGGTGAGGCCATGGGTGACTTTGAAGGGCAGATATAACCAGAAGCCAAGTGTTCATCGATGAACTTGTCAAGTTGTCATTGTTCTTCAGGGGAGAGAGGATAGACTTTGCAGGAGGAGGGCATGGCACCCAGTGTGAGCTCAATTGCATGATCCCATGGCTTATGGTTAGGAAGTGAGTCAAAAGATTCCTTGGAGAAGACATCCTTGAAGTCATGCAGGTGAGGAAGTACCGAGTCAGTGAAGGATTTGAGTGCACTGTTCTTGTGGAAGACCTCCACAAGGTGCTGGGAGACATTCAAGGTGGCACGCACCTCATGCGAAGGGTTAATAGCAGTGTAGAAAATTCGGTCATCTTTTTTGATCTCCTCCACTTCCTCCACATCATTGTCAGAATCAGGTGTGAAATCTGGAATGTCTTCCAAGTCCACATTGGCTATAGGCATTGGACCAGCATGACACTTTTGAGTGCACTGTAAGAGGATCTTTCACCCTTGATGTTCCTGTCTGCCTTCAGTAAAGCAAGTACAGCAATGAGAGGGACAATTACTCATCATAACTTCATCTGTCACCCAGTCGACCTCAGGATTATGGTCATTAAGCCACAGATAGCCCAAAATCACCTCCTGCTTCCCCAGTTGGGTCACAGTGAAGAGAGCCTATTCACTGTGGTCCTTGTACCAGAGGACTAGGTTGACAACCTCCTGAATTGCCCCACCTTCATTTGGGGAACCGTCCACATTGTAGACAGGCATGGGTTGGGATAGTGAGCAGGTATTGAGTTGTTTTTGTTGAACCAGGTGTGAATCGATGAAAAGGCCCATGGCACCCGAGTCTAGGAGAGCAGAGACACCAAGTACTTGCCCCATATCTATAGTCTGCAGCTCAATCTTCAATTTTAGTGATTACTGGGAGGGGGTGGATGCCACAATGTATTTGCATGGTAGCTTGTGCTCCCAAGATTTCAATCTGGGAAGAGGAGGAACAGGTGTGAGTGGAGTGGGTGTGACTTCCATTGAGCTGAGGGATTTGGGGGGAAATTGGTCATGGAGTGAAGTTCTTCCTCAAGTGGATCAACCAGCAGGGCATCAAAGTGGTTACTGGTAGGCAGCAGTGGTGGATAGTTGGAGGGATTGGGGGCATGTAAGGTTGTGGTGGCATGGAGTGTAGTGTTAAAAACTGCATTCATGAGTCAGTTCTTATCACAGAGAGAAGCAGCTTTGTACCAAGCATCAATATTGTCATCAGCTGGGCATCTCTTCAACATCTGTGCAATCTGATCCTGAACCTCTCGATTGAGACCACAATGAAATTTAACCACCACTGGTAGCTCACTCCCATATCCCACCATGTCCACTAAATCCCTAAACTCATTGATATAGTCATCCACAGATCGGTGTGCTTGGTAATACAAGGATGACTCAAGGTGCAATGCAGCTCATTGGCATTTGTGGAGAGGGCAGAAATGTTGTACAAACCCCTTCCTAAAGTCATCCCAAGAGGAAAAAGGGAGGGAACCAAGTTTCTGGGCTTGGTGCAAAATGCAGTCGACATAGAGGTAGGCATGCTTGGACTTCATGTATGTAAAGGCCCAATAATTTTTTGCGGTGTCATCTAGGAACTGATTAGGGTGAAGACTGATGTATAACTCACACAGGAGTTGAGGAAAGAATGTCTGTGAGAGCATGCACCATTAAAGTTGGTGGGGGGGGATGGTTTAATCTGTGTGCCAGTGGTATTAGATAGAGCATCAATGCTGGAAGCGGTTGGGGTTGGAATAAATGAGATATTAGGTGAGAGACTGAGCTGTAGGACATTAACAAAGCTTTTGACACATGATTTGAGTGATTCAATTTGTGCACGCAATCTGGTAACAGCGCCTTCAAGTGCTTTGACACATTTTTGGGCATCCATGGTGCATGGCAGTGCATCATGCGGAGATATGGGTGCACTTAAGGTGGGGGTGTCTATTGCATCCTGGGTGATGTCCTGTATGTGTAGGATGTGTTATATCTGCAGTGCACTTCAATTCCAGGCCTAGGAAGAGAGTTTTCTACTGCAAGAGCAACCTCAAATCCTCACTTAATACTGAGCTAACAGAGGGGAATCTAAACTTCATAATACTCTACATAATACAGACACTCCAGGCACACCTAACAGAGGGGAATCCAAAGATAAAACTCTAATAACCCATCTGTCGATGCCCAGTATATGTGATAGACCCAAAAATCAAATAGTAAGCTAAAAATAGCAAAAAGGCAGAGATAGGTGGATCAAGCTGTGGGATGACATCACCTTGATGGGAAAACATCCAGAAGGGGTCCTGCCTCTAAGAATAGAACTGTCAACATGTACCAACATGGAAAAAACCGAAATATAATAATAATATAGCAATAAATCATAGAAAATCATAGAAAAGGCAGAATAGGGTAAAATAAAATATATAAAAAATATGGGATGAATGCAGAAAGTTGCCCAGATAACTGGGGCACCTTCCTTTCCACTTACAGGGACCCCAGTTGTGTTATCTTAGGTATTGCACCTACACTTGTGGTGTGAAATGCCTTTCTCAACCAAGCCATCGATTAATAACCCCTCACATCAAAACCATCAATTTTCCCATCATGCATGCACATCTTGCCCCCTTCTTGTAGAGAGAACCCACATGGTCTTAGCTAGCAGCTAGTGGGTGTTGCCCTAACAAACCTCAATGCTATACTCACCACCTCTGCTCTGCTTAAAGGACTCACCAAGGCCCAACTCAGAGACCAACTCCAATCAAATCTCTACCCTGACCTGAGACTCAGTCTCAACCTTGAACCCATCTTGGCCACAGACCTGGCTGCTTGGGCCTTCAAGGTCAAGG
The DNA here is from genome assembly GCA_029959215.1 of Tricholoma bakamatsutake. Taxonomy (NCBI): domain Eukaryota; kingdom Fungi; phylum Basidiomycota; class Agaricomycetes; order Agaricales; family Tricholomataceae; genus Tricholoma; species Tricholoma bakamatsutake. Next base: position 3,185,028 of record CP114860.1, read on the forward strand.
AGCATAATAATTGGATGTGTGTGGAAGATGCACAGACTCAGAAACTAATTGACTCCACCCATACTGCTCATGCTGCCCACCAAGGAGAGAAGAAAGACCTTCTTTCCTGACTCACAGATGCATCAACTGCCTCTTTCCCCTCTGCCTCCACAACCACAACCACTGGGAGAAAGAAAAAAACTAAAAATTAAGCATAAATGGCTTTCTGCCCTCACTGGCATCAAGTGGGACCTGCTCAAACTGTATAATGGGTGCACTTGTTGTTGACAATTCAATGTTGGCCACTCCTACCAAGACTACCCCATGATTGCCACTAACACCTGGCCAAATGCTGACACCTATGTGACTCTCACAACACTGCCCATGGCTGCTGCAGCCCATGGACATGATGATGACAAAACTGACTCATATGTCCCCCCCCTCTCCTGAAGTCCCTTCCACTGTGCCCCACCTCTACACTACTTTATCTGTCACTGGCCCTCTGATCACTGGGTTCCCCATTATTGTCTAAGTGCTAATGGACATTGGTTGCCTCTGTACGGTGATTAGCCTTGAACTCTGTGAGAAACTTGGCCTCTGGCAAAAGGGCCACCTTGTTAGGATCAATAGCTCTTTATTTCAGATATCAGATCAGGGATCACTATCACTCATAAGTGATAGTTGAGGATGACTTCTTAGACTTGTAGAAGAGTGGTTAAAATGACCAGGTCAAGCTGAGGCTTGACTGGTCCTTACTTTGCAAGTTAAATAATACAAGCATGAGAACATATATATGCTTATAGACAAGTTGCAAACAATAGAAACAGTAAGAACAATAAGAGTGTCCCATGAGTAGTACAATAGCATGAGATAGGGAGGATGCAGGATTAAGGGTGCATGGGTAAAGCACTGCGCAAGACAATAAGAATGAGTAGTAAGCATGATAAGACAATAGCGACCAAGAACAATAGGATGAGAGAAAGAATGTTGATGATACTCAACCTGGAAACCCAAACAAAACCTACTAAATGGCTTTGGATGGTATAACACGAGTCAGAGGAAGGGTGCAAGGTGGTACTAAATATCACCGCTGAGACCAAAACATAATGTTTAGTAATGCAAAATGGTAAGGGCTGTGGTGAATAGTCTGCATAGACATATGAAGGTGTTCGAAAGAGTTCGAAAGAGGTTCAAATAGGTGTAAAGGGGTTTGAAAAAGGTTTGAAAAGGTTGAAAGTCATGCGAAGTAGTCCAAATAAATTTAAATAAGTTTGAAAAGGTTCGAAGTATATCGAGGAGCGAGTTTAATGAATGTGAAGTGTTTGTTGAATGGCAATGGGCAATGGGCAATAAAGCAAGAAGTGAATACGATAGTTTCAAAGAAGTTCACGATATTTTGCAGAACTTTGTGATATGACCCAAGGATATAACTCAAGAGAACAACTCTTAAATCCAATGATAGCGAGAGGGTAACTTATGCTGTTTCCCCTTTGTTCTATTGTCTGTTCTAACTAACTAATACAAGTCTATATACAAAATGAAGAGATAGTACTAAAAAGGAAATAAGAACATGTGTAAAACATGAGGCAAATATATCAAACAATGAGGACTTGTAGATCATGAAACAAATGATAAATAATAAATGATGAAACATATAGTGTTCCCATATAGTAAAAGTACTTCAATATATCAATGAGACACAAAAATGCACTTATCGCATTCCAACTCTCTTGTACTCTCTCCTTGTGTATGGTAGTGCTCGATATGTGATGGAATAACTTGTTCCGAATGTGCAGCATGTATCAAAAGTGCTTCAAGACAGCTATACAGTGGCCAATATTGTTCAAAGTGCTGCAAAGTCATTCAAAGTGTCGCAAAATAGTTCTAAAGCATTCGAAGTTGTCCAAAATAGTGCAAAATCATGCAAAAATCGTTCAAAGTCGATTTCGTGGCATTCGTAACAATTCAGAGTGTGTGTCATAATGTCTTGATGCAAGTGGGAATGTTCTCCAGACCTTAAAGTGCATAGTGGACCTATCAACATAAGACCATAAGAAAAATGTGCCCCCTTCCTCGTAACACCAGCTTCCTTCTCATAACATCAGCCCTTCTCCAAGATTTCTAGTTCCATCAGAAATTAAGGTCAGAGTGTTTGCATTAGATTGAATGTAGCTGTGCTCTCCTCATCGGCAGTGGTAGTAAAGATACTGATTGTCATGGTGTTGAATGAACCATGAGCGTATACTGCCATGGGGAGTTCAATCTCATCAGGTTGATTGTGAGCGAATCATATGGAGGTGCTGGTTAGGAATGCCAGTGTATGAGGTTGGAAGCAGGTGGTGATGGTCTTAAATAGCATCCCAAGCCAGGTGATGAATATAGTTAATTGCTGCACTGAATACGGCGCTGAGGGCAATGATAAGCATGAGCTGCATGGTAGTAGCAGTTTAAGTGGTTCTGTGATGGGGTGGATCATCACGCTGATGATACTCAACCCAGAAACCCAAACAAAACCTACTAATGGCTTCAGATGGTATAACACAGGCCAGAGGAAGGGTGCGAGGTGGTACTAAATATCACCGCTGAGACCAAAATGATGTTTTTAGTGACACGAAATAATAAGGGATGGTGCGAATAGTCTTTATAGGCATACAAATATGTCCAAAAGAGTTCGAAAAAGGTTCGAAGGCGTGCAAAGTGGTTCGAATAAGTTCGAAGATGCACGAAATAGTTCGAATAAGTTCGGAGGGGTTTGAGGTGTATCGAAAGGCAAGTTTAATGAATGTGAAATGTTTGTTGAATAGCGGTAGGCGATGGGCGATAAAACAGAGAGCGAATATGATAGTTTTGAGGAAGTTCATGAAATTTCGCAGAACTTTAGAGATATGACATGAAGATAAGACTAAAGAGAACGATTTTTAAATCTGATGATAGCGAGAGGGTAACTTGTGCTCCTTTGTTCTATGTAAATAGTACAAGTTTATATACATTTTGAAGAGATAGTACCAAAAAGGGGAATACAATAAAGGGCAATATGTGCAACAATAAAGGACTTTGTAAATTGTAAAAACAAATGAGAAATGACAATAATTGAAACGTACTTTGTCCCAGTATAGTAAGAGTTCTTGTCCTATTGATTTAATATATCATGAAACATAAAAACCGCACTTATCGCATTCTAACTCTCTTGTAATCTCTCCTCATGTCTGGTAGTGCTCAATATGTGACTAAATAGCTTACTCCAGTTAAGCATCATGTATGAAAAGTGTTTGAGGACAGCTATACGGCCACCGAAGTTGTTCGAAGTATTGCGAAGTTGTTCGAAATGTCACGAAATGGTTCGAAAGTGTTCGAAATAGTTCAAAGTTGTCCGAAATAGTGCGAAATAAGTCGAAAATAGTTCAAAGTCGATTTTGTAATGTCCGTAGTGGTTCGGAAGGTCTGTCGTAGTGTGTCAATATGATTGGAAACTTTGCTCAGACCTTAGAGCGTGCAGTGGACCTATCAACGCGATTGGTTATATGGACACAATAGTGCAGAGTGCCTCAGCCACCAGATGCAGCAGTGGGGGCACTGGTAACATGGACAGTGAGACGAGAAGTGGCCAATCTGTGCACATGTGAAGCACACTGAATTTTGCATCCACCTCAGTGCAGGTGAATATAAGGGTGTTGGGGGTCTCAGCTCAGGAGTTGGTGCATGCAGCGGTGACTCTGGTGCCATGCTGAAGTGATTTTCTTCCTCGTCAGAGATGCTCTTGGTGATGAATATCGGATAGGGCATCAGTACTTGCTCTCCCAGCCTGTAACCTCTCACTCGTTCATTCAAGTCTCTGATAAGGGGGAGCAGGTCAAGGTGATATGCCTCTTGAGAAAGGCATCAAAACATTCACTCTAAGGTGGAGATGGCTCGATATGTTTTGAATAAGTTTTGGACCATGCTATTGAGCAGGGCCCAGTCATGAGTGAGGAAATAAAGCCTCTCTTCATTCTGGGCTGTCATCCAAGTTGCAGACATATTCCAGAATCATGTCAAAAGTTCCTTCTGGGTCGGAGTTGGGGGTGATGCTCATGACAAAGTGCAGAGGGCAGCTCATGGTGAATGTGGGTAGTGGGTAGTCTTGTACTGCTGTAGTGTTTCAGAGGTGTTTTTTAAATGAGCCTCAGGTTTCCAAGTGTTTTTGGACATGCCATATCCTTTCCATTTCACCAGGAATTGGGTCCTTCAGCCCCTTTTTCTGTGGTCTATAATTGCTTCTACCTCGTGTTCCAATCTTCCCTCGATCAGTTTGGGAGGTGGAGGAAGAAGGTTGGATCCATGCATCTCATTCTCCTTTAAACGTGAGAGAAGCAATGTGTGGAAGACAGAATGAATTTTCCACTGTGAAGGAAGCCTCAGCTCATAGGCATGAGAGGAAATCACCCATGTGATAGGGAATGGCCCTTCACATTTTGGGGTGAGTTTCCTGGTTGGGTATCCCAGCTTTAGATTCTTAGAGTCCAACCAAACTCTTTCCCCCACCACAAATGGGCAGAAGTTTCGACTGGTTTGCCCGATCATGACTTGTCGAGACAGTTCATGTGCTGCCAGGGCTTCTCATCATGCATTTCCCAGTTTGGCTATTCTTTGCTCAGTAGCTGGCATGTTCATCTTTTCATACATTGTGGGGATGGCCCTAGGGTGAGTTCCCATCATTATGTAAAAGGGGGTGTTCTTGATCACCGAGTGATGTTTCTGGTTGTGGGTAAACTCAGCAGTAGTGAGATGCTTCTTCCATTGTGAAGGTTCATTTGCACAGAAGATCCAGAGATAGATTTCTAACTCCTGATTGACCTGTTCTGTCTTCCCATTGGTTTGTGGGTGATAGGTTGTCCTCATGGCCAATTTGATTCCCAGCAGCCTTCCCAGCTCCCAGAATGCATTAGAAGTGAATCTGGGGTCACAATCAGATATGATATTATTGGGCAGACCAAACCTCTTGAATACATTGTGGAGGTAGAGGTCCGCTGCCCCCAGTGCATCGATAGTTTTATTGCAAGGGATGAAAATTACCCCCTTAGTAAGTCCATGGTTACTAATGTGAATGGTCGCATCACTTCAGACTGAGTCAGGAGTAGCGGGGGTGTCATCGGGTGGGTATTGACCTTCATTTGTTGACAGGTGGTGCACCCATCAATGTAGTTCCTGATGAAGATCGTCATTCTGGGCCACCAGTAATCTCTTCAGACCAACTCCAGCATTTGGAATTGGCTGGAGTGTCCAGTAAGTACATTGTTGTGGTATTTTTCTACAATTCTTTTTTGTAGTTCCCCATCATTGGGAACATAGCATTGGTCCTTGAAGAAGACCATTCCATCATCTTCCATCCTCCAGTCTTCTACAGCTGACTTGATTGGCAGCGTTCCTCCTTCTTTGATGGCCCTTACTATTTCTTTTAGTAGGTCATACCCCATCATTCTTTCCACTAGTAGGTCTTTTAGTTCAGTGTCAATCGTTCACGAGAAGATCTTGTCCTTAAGTAGGGTAATATTGTCATTATCATTATCGACTTCTGGTATGTGATCTCCCTGTCGGAACAGTGCACCAGATTGCACCATCATCTTCCTGGGCACATGCATAAGTTGTAGGTTAAACTGTGATGGGAACAGACTCCATCTGGCCTGCCACCGATTCAGCTTTCATGCTGTCCTGAAGTACATCAGATCAGATCCTGAAGATAATGCCTCCAGGTCTTTAGGGCCCATATTATTCTGAGCAGTTCACAATTGTAAATTTCATAGTTCCATTCAGTGGGAGTGAGTGAGTGAGAAATGTAGCCACAGGGGTGCCAGTCCCTGTTAGCATCCATCTGTTTCAGAACAGCTCTAGTTGCATATTTCGACATCTCACTTTCTACTACAAATGGTTTTTCAGTATCTGGCATAAGCAGAACTGGTGCTTCAGAGAATTTTTGTTTCAGCGTTTCGAATGCACTTTGGCATTCATCTGTCCAGTTGAACAACTGGTCCTTTTTTGTCAGGTCATTCAACAGCTTTGTGATTGCCACGAAGTTACTGATGAATCTTTGATAGAAGTTGCCAAAGCCGAGGAACGATCAGACTCCCTTGACATTGGTTGGGGGTAGCCAGTCCCTTATCCTGCTAAGCTTAGTCAGGTCTATTGCCAGTTGATTCAGCCATATGACCAATCTGAGGAATTTAACCTCTTGTACATTGAATTTGAACTTTTCAGACTTCAGGAAGAGATCGTTCTCTTTCAATCTCGTTAGAATTCTTTTTGTCCTTTCCTCATGTTCTTTTCAATCTCTCAAGAAGATCAGGATGTCATCCATGTAGATCACTAGCCATCCCTCATTTAGCATGTCCTGGAAGGTATCATTCATCATGGCCTGGAAGGTGGCTGGGAAGTTGCAGAGCCCAAAGAACATGACCTTGGGCTCGAATAGCCCCTTGTTGGTCTTGAATGCAGCTTTCTATTCATCTCCCTTCTTAATTCTGATGTTGTGGTATCCCCACCTGATATCTAGTTTCGTGAACCATTTAGCCCCTTTCAGTTTGTTGAGCAGATCGCTGATCAACAGAAGAGGGTAGGAGTTCTTGATAATTCCTTCATTTAGATACTGATAGTCTTGGCAGGGTCACAGCACATCAGAGTCCTTTTTAGCAACGAAAAAGAACGGGGATGCCATGGGCAATTTGGATGGGACAATGTACCCCTTCTTCAGGTTCTTGTCTATGAACTTGTCCAACTTCTTCTGTTCAGCTGGGGTGATAGGATAGACCTTGCAGTCTTTTGGGATGAAGTCTGGTTTCAGCTTGATCATGTGGTCCCATGGTCTTGATTCAGGAAACTTTTCTGATGCTGCCTCTTTGAATACCTTTTGATGCTTCTTGTATTTGTTGGGCAGTAGATCATCATGTGATTGCTTCTTCTCCTTGTTCTCACTTCCATGGGTGAGCTCCTGTGAGATAGAGGTTTTTGCTCGGATGTAGGTAGTGTTCAAATAAGCCATTCTGCCAGTTAGCCGAGATCGAGTGGTGCAGGAGAGATCTGCCTGAGCTTTTGGTAATTTGGTGGAATGTAGTCATGCTTAATCATAAGGGGTGATTCCTCAGTTTTGAACACTCCGATCATGGGTTCCCCCCAAATGTAGGCAAATAGCGCCTCCATGCCATCCTGATTTCCCTCAGTGCAGAGTGATACATTGATGTCTGCGGTATCTAGTACTGGTATCTGCAGGTCATTCTCAGGGTCTGTGTCCATTGCCGGGTGTGGTCTGCTGTGGTCTGGTTCATCCTCAGTGCAAAGTCCTTTTGCGAGATGAACCATCCTGAGCCTACTCTTTACATGCTCAGCAGCAGTAAGGTGGGTTTCCCTGAAGGTCTCCCCAGCACTCCTTATAGGTAGCCTCCTGAAAGTCAGGCTCAATGTTACTCTCAGTTCAAGTAGCCCCTTGTCATCTTTAGTGGGACTTTGCCTACCATAAATAGTGCACACTTGCTCAATCATGGTTCGGACTTTTCTGATCAGGAGTCTCTCAGTTGGTTTGATGGTGAGAGTCCCCTTTTTCCAATCAATGGTGGGGTTGCACCTCCGAAGCCAGGAGTAACCCAGAATTACCCTCTCCTTTTCCAGCCCAGTTATCAGCATTCTGATTTTCTCTTCTTTTCCCCCAATCTCAGTGTCAATGTAGATGTAGTGGGTGATCGTCCCATTTTTGTTGAGGGTTCCATCAACATTTTTGGCAAATATCCTTCTGGTGAGTGGTATTTTCTTTAGTCCGAGTTTTTTGACTACTCGGTGATCAATGAATGTTTCTCCTGCCCCAGAGTTGATCAGGGCAGGGAGTTTGGCTCTTTTGTCTCCTAACATGCAGTAAATTGGAATGCACATAGATTGGTGGCTTACTTGTGCTACCAATATACTCGAGACTATTACATGGGCAGGGTCCACTACTGACATGGGCTGCTACTTTAAAAACCCTCTGCCACTATCAAGTCAAGGACCTCCTCCTTTTCCTTTTCCTTCAGTTCATTGATGAGGGTCCAGATCATTTGATAGTGGTCCCTTGGAGTCTTCTTTGTTTCAGACTTCTTTTCTTCTTTCATGGGAGGCTCTTTTCCTTTCTTGTGGTTGTTCGCTCTGTGCCCTGCTTTATGACAAATGAAGCACTTTCCTTTCTTGATGTGTTCGAGTCTCTCTGCATAAGAGAGATGCATTGTGTCAATGTCCATTGTACTCAGGTCATTGGAAGAGCCTCCTCCTGCTCCTCCACTTCCCTTGCTGTAAATTCTCTCTTTAATTGCTCTTGCCCTCCTCAGATGCCCTTCTGTCCTTGCTGCATGGGTGTACCACCCCTCGATCATGTCAGGTGGGTTCTCTATGCTGAAGACTTTGTTGAGAACCCAGTTATTGAGTCCATCAATGAAGTACTCAATGAGCATGGCATCTTCTTTTATCTTTGTTCTATAGGCTAGCATTTTAAATTGAGCAATACAGTGACTCACAAAACTGAGTCAATGTTTTGCACTTTTTAATTCATTGTTGAATAGCTTCCCATAAACAACAAAAACAAACAAAGTATTGGTGTACCGAATAACATATGGTGCTGTGTGCTTAGTCACCACCACTTTTGAACAACGAAAACTACTCTCTGAGAAATAGTCGGATTGCTTATTGCTCTAGCCAAAATGCTCATTTTGATAGTAGGAACAAATCCCTAAGACCGATTTCCAAAATACTCAAAATTGACGGGTATATTTTTTTTTCTGGACGGCAATTTCGCCACCCCTACCAAAAAAGGCAATTCAAGTGTCCAGGGAGGCCGCAAGGCGTTCGGGTATCCTTCTGTGAGATGTGTAGCGCTTAGAACTGAATTTCTTGACCTGTATTTGAGCCTCTTTTGCCCCCAGACCATCCCCATATGCCTCCATCCATCGCTTCATTTGGTGTTCCCACTTTCGGATCGTTGCCACAGAGACCGATGCCAATGCTTTCGGCATATTTTCTTGCAATGTCGCAAAGGTGTAATCACAATTTTCGCGGAGATATCTCTTGACAGCACCCCAGAAAAACTCGATGAAGTTGAGTTCACAGTGGAATTTTGGCAGGAAGATGCACAGGTGGCCAGCAGTCTCGATGACTTCCTGGACAAGTGACTTTTGTTCCTGGAAATCAGGTTGCAAGTCGAGAGTGCGCTTTGCGCAACAGTCAGTAGCTCCCACTTTGCATTTCCCACCTGTCCCATCTTTGTTCTTCTTGCATTGCATTGTGAGGCCGTTCTTCCACAACCCGCGCTCCATCAGAACTTGATGCATTCCCTTCGGTTGGCCAGGGAATTCTGGGTGATTGAGTGGAAAATTCATTTCCTGGCTGACTCGACGGCCATCCATCTCCCTGAATCATCACTCGCCCAGTCCATATACTCCCAGTCTTCATCATCCTCCGATTCTGAGGGGAGATGGTTGACACCTCCAGTCCAGCCAGTACATTCAATATCACTTTCCTCCTCTGGGTCCAGCAAGAGCTGGTTTTGAGCTTTAGCCTCCTGAGCTCGAGCAGCTGCTTCCTTGGGTGCTTTCCGTGGCCGGGCCATGTAGAATGGAGACAAAAATTGTTTATTTCAAATTGTAGCGTACACTAGGGACCAGCGGCGGCCGTCGCGCCGTTCAGATTTATTGAATTTTTTTTTTTTTTCGCCTGCCGATTCCGCCGCTGTCCAAAAGTGGTGGTGACTAAGCGCACAGCACCATACATGATCAGGGCTACCAAACAAACAAAGAATTATGTAATTTTAATTATCCCTCATGGAGATATGATTATTTTAATTCAGGAACTCATTGACTTAGTTTTGTGAGGGGTAGTCAGAAATATTAGAATCTGATGCTCCACCAACTGTAGATGGTTTCTAAGGTGATGTGACCCTTGATGGGACCTTAAATTATAGTATTTAATCAGGACTAGCATTCTTCATACTTCAATATTCTCCAATGCATCCCATCTCCTCTGCTCAAAAGGAAAACATTCCTTCCCTGGCCTCCAATCATTATTCTACCCACAATATTGCCTCTAAACTCAACCTCAGCCAGTCTAGTGTATCCAGAACACTTAGGGCTCTCCATCCAAACCTGGATTCCCCCTCTGGTGGTTGTCCTTCTAAGCTCTCATCTATCTCTCAGAGAGCCATCCTTACCCAAATCACCACTGGCAAGGCTGCAAATGCTGTTCAGGCCACCCATTACATCAACAGCATCATCCCCACTCCAGTCTCCTCAGAAACAGTCAGAAGAGTTCTCAGAAAAAACTCATTCAAGGCTGTGGTGAAGAAGAAAAGGCCCTTGCTTAGTATAAGGCATAGGAAAGCAAGATTGGCTTTTGCTCAGAAGTATAGAGAGTGGACTGTGGAAGACTGGAGGGTTATTTGGTCAGATGAAACTAAAATCAACAGGTTTGGGTCAGATGGGAGAGAGTGGGTCTGGAAACAGAAGGGAGAGGGGCTGATTGAGAGAGAGGTGCAGGGAACTGTCAAATTTGGGGGAGGAAACATTATGGTATGGGGGTGTATGGGATGGAATGGAGTTGGGTATCTTGCAGAGGTTGAGGGGAGGATAAATGCTGACCAGTATGTGTCCATTTTAAAGGACCATATGCTGCCTAGCTTGGAGGAGAGTGAAATTTCTGGAGAAGAGGTGATTTTTCAACAAGACAATGACCTCAAGCATACCTCAAAAAAGGCCAAGAAATGGATGGAGAACAACAATATTACTCTTCTGGATTGTCCTGCCCAATCTCCAGACCTCAGTCCTATTGAACATCATTGGGTTCACCTCAAGAACCAGTTAGACAAGTATCCAATAGCACCAAAAGGAATTTGGGAGTTATAGGAAAGAGTAGTAGAAGAGTGGAATAATATTCCATCAGAGGTGTGTCAGAATTTGATTAAAAGCATGCCTAGAAGGTTGGGAGCAGTTATTAAGGCCAAGGTAGGTCATACAAAATACTAGAATTACAATTTATCATAATATTAATACTATCTCACAAAACTGAGTCAATAAGTCCCTGAATTAAAATAATCATATCTCCATGAGGGATAATTAAAATTACATAATTCTTTGTTTGTTTGGTAGCCCTGATCATGTATGTTATTTGGTACACCAATACCTTGTTTGGTTTTGTTGTCTATGGGAAGCTATTCAACAATGAATCAAAAAGTCCAAAACATTGACTCAGTTTTGTGAGTCACTGTATATTTGTCAACTCCCTTTGCCCCTTGCGAGAGCATCCTGAGTTGCATTCATGCATTTCCTGCATTGTTCATTGATGAGAAGGCAGTTCTGACCTTTGTGACAAAGTTCTGGAATGTGTCCCAGGGTTTCTCTTCTACATATCTTTCTTCCAGATATGCCTGCTTCCAAGGCCCTGCTGTTCCTCCATTCATGTATGACAACATGAATAGAATCTTGTGTCAATCATCTGGGAAGGCCAGGTTATTGGCATCAACATAGGCCCCACACTCTAAAAGAAAGAGTATGGTTTTGGAGCAGTCTCCAGTGAAATCAGCTGGGGCCCACATCTTAATTTCTGTGGGTTGAGCGATTGCTGCAGGTGGTGTAGGTATAATGGGGGTGGCGGGTGCTGCCATTGTTCTTCTTGTGTGGTGTGGTTAGCAGGTTCTCATAAGAATCATGCATTGTGATGTGGGTACTGCCTAGGACCAGGATTAGTCAGCAGAGTATAAAGCAGCTTGACCTTTTGTTAGGATCAATGGCTCTTTATTTCAGATATCAGATCAGGGATCGCTATCACTCATAAGCAATAGTTGAGGATGACTTCTTAAATTTGTAGAAGAGCAGTTAAGATGACCAGGTCAAGCTGAGGCTTGACTAGTCCTTACTTTGCAAGTTAAATAGTACAAGTACTCGAACATATATATGTATGCTTATAGATGAGTTGCGAACAATAGAAACAGTAAGAACAATAAGAGTGTCCCATGAGTAATACAATAGCATGAGATAGGGAGGATGCAGGATTAAGAGTGCATGGGTAAAGCACTATGCAAGACAATAAGAATGAGTAGTAAGCATGATAAGACAATAGCGACCAAGAACAATAGGATGAGAGAAAGAATGTAAGACGATAAGAAAAATGTGCCCCCCTCCTCATAACACCAGCTTCCTTCTCGTAACACACCTCAAGCTTCACTTACTAGTGAGCTAACAAAGGGGAATCCAAAGTTAATATTATACTACATAATACAAATGATATAGGCTCACCTAACAGAGGGAAATACAAAGAGAAAACCCTAAGGACCCATCTGTCAATGCCCAGTATATGTGAAAAACCTGAAAATCAAATAGTAGGCTAAAAATAAAAAAGAGCAGAGATAGGCTGGTCAAAGCTATGGAATGACATCACATCAATGGGTAAGTATCCAAAAGGGGCCCTGCCTCTAAAAATAAACCTGTCAACATGTACAAATGTGGGGAAATGAAAAAATAATCATAGAACAGGGATAAAATCATAGAAAATCATAGAAAATGCAGAATAGAGTGAAATAAAATGTAAAAAAATATGGGATGAGCACAGAAAATTGCCAAGACCCTTGGGACATCTCCTAGTCTCCTTACAGCACCCATTTAGTAAGACAAGCAAAGACACATTCCCTCATGCCATTTTTACATCCCAGGATGATGGTGCTTGAAGGTAGTTCATGACAGTGAAGGGAAAGTCGATCTCACCAATACTGATCTTCAAACAACAATCATGTATATGTGCAGCAGATGAGTGGCACTCAGTTTGAACAGGTTCAAATGTGTTCAAACAGGTTCAAATGTGTTTGAATGTGTTTGCAATTCCACTCTTGTGAAGAACCTAGAACTGAATGCTAGGTTTGGTTCAAGCAACATTGTGTTGACCTTGCATTTGTTTCTATCAGGTTCAGGTTCAAATTGAAGTTTAGAACTGCACTATAATGAAGTACTATCTGAGATTGTAAGTAGATAATGTAGCCAAGGGGGTGTCGGCACCTGAATCCTGCACATCACGTGGGGAGGAGGGGGGGGTCGGAGGGCCCACTAAAAAAAATTATGACATTGAAGCATATTGGCTTGGGTGATAGACAGGACTATGTAAAATGTTGCTCAGTAGCTACAGAAGCAGTCCCAGCTACGTTGAACCATAATTTTCATCCTCACACCCACCATCCAAGTAAAATGGCTAAGAAGAAAAGGTTAGTACCTCGAAACAACACATAAGCTCTGAGTTAAATCATGAGAATCAGAGTGGCAGATGAATCGGAATACACACCAGATAGTACACTTCTTTGTCCTGACTGTGGCGAACAAGTATGTGTTGGCACAGGTGGCCCGAAAAACTCAGACATCCATTGCACATTGTCCAAAGCTTGTAAGGCATGGCCTGAATCCTCGTTTGCAGGTCAGAAAAAAACAAGGCAAAGGCAAGATGGCTCCCTTCTGACCTTTTTTGCGCTGTGAGATGCACTCATTCGACCAAGAGTAATGGCACCTCTGCTGGTCCAGCAACATCAGTGCAGGTGATATGGTGATGCAATGCAGGGTTCCCAGCTGTGAGACTATCTGGGTAAGCAAACTACAAATTCCTTTTGCTTTGTTGCTTATGCACCCACCAGTTCCAGTTCCATCGTGATTGCATGGATTACGACTTTAGCCCCAAAAATTGGAGTTGCCTGGTTTGCATGGCAGCAAAGCATGGTAGGAGGGCATGACCCTCCCATAGTTGCTCTTCTTGTCCATTTTGAACAGTATATATATCATTTCATAGTGTAGTTTTGCATAAAAATATGACCTGCTGTCGGTCCGCAATGTTCTACAAGGATTGATAGCCATAATTTACCTTATATGGAAGGAGGGGGAGGGGGGGGGGGGCATGGCAAGTGGCTTAAAAAATAAACCGACGTCCGGTTCTTAATTAGAAACCTGAACCCCCCTTGAATGTATGTAGCATAGCATATTTGTACATACTGCATTATGATTTCAATACCTGTAGCATAGCATAGCCTGTACATAAATACCATAAATATAAATACTGCCCGTGTGCCGAAGGCACATCAGAAAAGCTTGTATCAGTGAACCACTGTCTTCACGTCATTATATAAGCCGGACTTGCAAAATACTGAGGCAAGTCACATGACATTACTGAACGCGCTTATCACATGACGGTGAATCTCCTTCAGTGCCACCATGGACCCGACGAGTTCTTTATCTGAAGGCTTCTCTCATTTGTCTGTGGGCGATTTAAACACGAAGGATGTGGCCATATCTCGAGATACGAATTCTACACTGACTCAAATATCGCGCGAGCGCGATCTATTCACTGATGACGATCACAAGCCCCTCGATGCGGCGATTATGAAGGCATTCAGCGCTAATAGGATGTTTAATGTGGAGCCCGATTTGCCTGCACTGCTTTCTTACATTACTGTTGGAGACAACAGACTCGTAACTTTTCCGCCGGGAGAAGCGGAGGCGCTGCTGACACGCCAATCGTCCATCAATGCGGTGTTACAGAAAGCATGGAAAGACGGATCATTCAAAGAAGTTCGGCGGCTAGGTGCGTTTTGTGTGCCACGCAATCTATTCTCAAGCCCTTAATCGTCATCGAAGCAATCCTCTGGCCTGTGGTGCGAGAACCTCGTAGGTCGCTCTCTGCGCTGTTGTAATTGGGATCGGTGACGACAGCTGGGTTGTAGCAAAAAGGCGCCATCTACTTCCTAACGAGGATGTAGAACTTACCAGTGCGTAACTGATGCATCTGTTTTGGTAATTCATTGACGGTCGACCGATTCTCTAGACAAAGGTGTTTATTTATTCTGGCTCTTGTTTTGCTTAGCCAACCCTATTTTCGAAGCTCTGCGGTCCGCTTGGCGTGATAGTTACTTGGGAAATAATCATCAGCTCCTGTTCGCCAATATTAACGCACTCCCACAAACAGAAAAGGCTTATTCTAACCAAATCGCCATCGTTCAGAGCTCCGGTACGGGAAAATCTCGCATGGTCCACGAGCAAGCGAACCTGGTCTTCACCATTCCGTTTAATCTACGAGAAAAGGGCGACAATCAAGGTCCTTTTTTTTTTTTTTTTTTTTCGAATTCCTTGGGCGCTTTTGATGTACGAACGCAGATCTGGCCTTCCCCATCCCTGACGATGCTGTCCGTGACTACCTCGTCACAGCCTCTCTATCGGATGATCAGCACGTTCTGAAAACCAATTATCTAAAGTTTTTCAGTAGTCTGTTCACGAAAGTTAATGCCGAGCTGGAGAAATGCTTGGGAGATTTGAGGAAGAAGCAAATTAGAACCGCCGAGGAGTTGGCCAACTGGTGGTCATGTCATTTACAAGGCATACGCACAGGATTATACAAAGCGGTGATTGATGGTGCGACTGAGTCCATTGAGGTGTGTGTCTATGAAGACGGCACAAAAAATATCACACTTAGTCATTGCACTGGCAGATACTTCCTGAAATCAACAAGAGACATGAAGACTTACTTGCGAAACGTCGATCGAAACCCGAGGGCTCCGAGGATTCCGATGACACTTATCACGATGTGAAGACGGTCATTGAGTTTGCTGCGGCAGAATCAGCAAGAGTCGCACTCGGACAGCTCATTCGCAAGCTGGACCGCTGGGTTGGGTCGCACCGTATCAAGCTCATAATCTACTTCGACGAAGCACACCCTCTCACCAAGATAATACCCAAGAACGACGACGAAAAGACACTTTATGACTATTTATGTTCATGTCTCAACCAATTTTTGACATTTCCGATGTTTTCCATTTTCCTATCGACTAATTCAAGCTTAGCCCAGTTCGCCGCCCCACGGGCGCTTGCCAAATCAGCTCGCATTCGCGGCGGGAAAGCCGTAACACACGCACCAATTACTGAAACGCCCTTTGACTGCTCCAAGGACCTCATGGTGAAGCCAGGCGAGTTGAGCATCAAAGACATTAGCAAAATTCCATTTATGGCCCAATTTGGGAGGCCATTGTGAGTGTTCTTGCACCGTTCCATATTTTCAATCGACATGTTGCGATAGATTTTGGACGCTGTTACGAGGAGCCGGGATGGAGGCATCTGGACTCCATACACAAATCTTGGAATTGGCACGCGCGAAGCTCGTTGCTTCTCGCGAGATCGACTCTAGCTATTACAACTTCTCATCTGCTGCACGGATGGCAGTTCTAGACATCCAATTGTCACTGGACTTTGAGCCTCGTCGTGAAAAAGTGCAAATCGAAGAGGCTGGTCTAGTCGAGAGCCACATGCGGTTTGCATATTCTATTCCTGATCACCGAGAGTACTTGCGGTCTGGATACCCCTCCGAACCCCTTCTTGCCGAGGCTGCCGCCCAGCAACTCTACATGTGGAGGACGCAAAATCCGTTCATGGCAGTCGAAACGCTTACAAATATCCTCGAAACTGGCTTGCTTGACCGTGGAGAACTGGGTGAGCTTACTGGTCGTCAACTTCTCCTCGATGCCTACCATCGCGCTGTTGAGCTGGAGCAAGGTGATCGCCACAAGAAGACTCCTCCAAAATTCAGTGCTGGCTGTCATCTTATAACCTTCATTAAAATGTTGTACAGCGACGAGTGTGCAAATATGGTTCTTGACAGTACCCCGGATAATGTTGAAGGAATCTCGTTTAGAGAGGCATTCAAAGACGCTCTTATCTGCTTTACACACTTTGGGAAAATGGCAGACGACACTGGCACAACTTCTACCGCTGCATGGGTAGCTTTCATCCGTCACATGGCAATCATGTGTCGAAACGGGGAACGCAGCGTCGACTGCATTTTACCTGTCCTCTTGTGGGACACACAGCTGTGCGAGCATGTCATGACTGGTGTGCTTATTCAGTTTAAGCGTCGGAAACGCAGCGGTACTATCGCTAAATACTCTATCGACCAAGCCGACTTCAATTTTTTCCCGCAAGCATTGGAGAAATGCGCTCACGGGTCGATCCCTACTTCTTACCGGCCGTACGTCAGCTTAATCATGGAGCTAGGAGTACAAGTCAAACCTCCTGAAGAAGCCGAGACCGCCACTAAATATAAGCCAGACAAGTACTCTTCGTCATCAAAGAAATCCGACGACCCACCTCGAACTCCTCCACCCATCGAGGGAGCTCAAGATCACGCAACACCCTCCAAGATGTACATCCCTCATTATGGTCAACGACATCACCCGAAAGAAGGACACGCCAGATACAACATATTCGCATATGGTTGCTCCCCAACAGTGTACCGCGGCATAGATACCGCCCACAAAGCTTCGTATGCGCTCCTGTTGAGTTCTCGTGACTTCCTCGGAGAGCATCCACGTAAAGATGTCCAAACACTCAAAGCAGTTCGGCGGATGAAACCCTTTTGGAATGGGGGTGAGGATTGTTATCACTGGGTTGAACATGACGATATCCTTCATGGCCCTGTTCCATCAGAGAGGGAGTATTTTCGGGTTGGGAATCAAATGTAGCTGAGTGTTTTTAATGTTGTGATTCCAGCTGGCATGAAACTATATCAATGATGCTGTGGATGTGGCATAAATTTACAACGAAATCATTTATACATTCTTGAATAGTGCATCCAGGAGGCGGGTCAATAAGCATTATCTCGCTTGCTGAACGTTGAGCGTTGAGCGTTCGTGCTTATTGACAGGATGATCGTTTGCACAAAGACGTACAGAGGATGCTATCGGATAATGAAACGTGAGCAGTCGGTCTAGAAGGGTGTGCACACTAGTGTACAAGGGGGTTTCAGGATTTGAAAAAAGTATATCAGGTTGATTTCTGATGTATTTTGGGCCAAGGAATTCACATCTGAAAGAGTGTTGAATATACCACCCTGAATCAAGGGCTACGAATATGAGCAGAACGCTTGGGTGAGGAACAACTCGTCGTTGTAATAGTGCCTCGCCGAGAAGTACTATAACGTGACCTCGTGATCACCTATATAAGTGTGCCTTAGTGAGTTTTCCAGGATCGAAACCTCGTTGTGCTTCATGACCAGCCTTGGGCTAGCTTCGCTCTCCTTGCTGAGGAGGTTGAGATGTAATAGTGTTTTCCATTGGTTTGCTTTGCGACATATCATTATTCATTTTTACGGTCCGTTCGGGAACAGAATATGGCGTGGCGAGAATATGGTATTATTGATGCCAATCTGCCACATTAGGTTGTGACCTGATGTGACACATTGATCTTTTGATGTCTTCGGGCATTCCCACAGATGCCTTGTCATTGTGCACAACAAGCAGAAGTCAACTGTGAATTTTTCAAGGATTGAGAATAAACGGAGAATACTTCCTTTTTCAAAAAACATATTGTATTCATACTAAAATGGGAAAGTTCATGAAAATGTTTTGCTCATCATGGCAAACAGTGAGGAACCAACTTCAGCAGGTCGCGATCTGTCGCGATCGTTGGTGGCATTGGCGGCTGTGATCAATCTCCCACCAGGAACAATGCTATACCTAGTTTGATTGTCACACACTTAGTCATCTTAACGATAATATCATATTCTCATCATATTTTGTTCCCGAACGGAGTCCGGACACTGAGTATACCTACTTGCAAAGAAACTTCACTCTGCATGACATAGTGGCCACATGTATCGTATGGTATCATAATCGTGACACTACGGGCCTAGGCGCTTTATTTTCTAACTTGAGACGATAGACAGTAAACGACCCGAACGAGAGCTGGATAGCGAAATGTATACAATATTTTCATCGATGCAGCGAGATATTTGGTGCGAGGCGTTTCAGGCAGACGAGGCAGGGATACGGAAGCCAGCACTGTGGACCCAAGTGAACCATCCACCAGAACAAGTTCGCGAGAAATTGACTTACGCCGCTGGTTCTTGGGCGTCAAGTCGTATGGTGACGTCGCGGGGAACGAGAGGGCCAGTGCTGCCATGGGTTAAATTATTTGCAGTTGCCTATCCAGACTGGACATACATGGTGCCAAGTTTACTGTAGAGAAAGGTGAATTAGACTGTGGAGGTAGAGAAAGGGTCGCAACATACAAGGCGGAAGCAGCAGTCACCGCGACTGAAATAACGGTGAACAGTGAATAGAACATTGCTACGCGTGTCAGGCCTGTGTCAGGTATTCAAAGTGGCGATGAGGCGAGGTCAGACAGTCTTTTCAACTCGCTAACCAATTTGGTGGGGACCGGTGGCGGGTATAGAGTGGGTCGTGGGGTAAGCCATATAAAATTATACCCATCGCCTGCTGTCAAATTCTAAATGGTCCTTACCGCAGCAACTCGGAGTTACGATAGAAAACGGATTCCTCATCGCAAGCGCCGGCACTGCTCAACGTAGCCTTCAAGTTTCCCCTGAACAGCGCCTCAATTCGGACATCACGTGATCATGGCGAAGCGAGGTCCCGTGGTAATTTATCGAGTTTAAAGCCCGTTTACGCAAGTCCAATAGCGAGCGGTACGCTGTGGCGACGCTTACGCCTCCTCTGCACCGCGTGCATGCAAGCGCTTGAGCCTTCTCTAGCGCCGCGCGCTCAAAGTTCACGCTGAACTTTTTCTCCATCGCTTGGAATGCCGCTTCACCCCTATTCCTAGAGAGAAGTGCGAGCAGCAGAGTCTAACTCTGTCTTAGATCCTCTCTGTCTCTCACTCTCTCCTAGTGTCTTTACCACTCAATACTTGCTCGTGTATTTTTGATCTTATCATTATAAACATTGCTTCACTCAGGACTGGTGATGGACACACCTCCTATTTCGGCCAAATCATCGCCCCAACGGGGGACCAGACTACCACCGGAAATGGTACAACCATCAAAAATTTTACATCCATCAGAAATCCTACTAGAGAAAGTGCTTCGAATGACCCATCTTCGCAAACGCTCAGCACTGAAACGACCCCTGATAATGAGAATAGGGGAGGCACTGTCAATGTGCCATCAATGAAAACTGTCATTGTTGGATCGCTTGAGCAATGAACAAGAGTTATGGCCATCAGTAGACCAGTGAGTGTGGGGGACCGGGAACTTGAAGACGACATGTTCTGAGCCGACGTCGTATCAAAGTTGGATGACCACATCGAGGCTTGAAGGAAAGAAAAATTATCGTGAATGGAAACCTTATACCAAATCCTTACCACGCTACATGACATGGGACTCAAGGAACCTGACAGATGAGCTACACTCAAAGAGTACACCCTGTACATCGACATCATCACCTCAAAGCACAAAAATGCAGAGCAGTGAGGTTTGGAAGTGAGCGATGGACAAAACCAGCCAGGCAAAAGAGGAGGTAGTGTCAGTCTGGGGGGACATGAAGTTGAAGCATGTACTAGAAGATCGTGAGAGGAAAAGGCATAGGAGATCCTTCGATGCATCCGCCACGAGCTCCTTCACAACAAGAGACACCAAAGTCTCTCATCCACCTCTAGCACTGGCAGTGACACATCGTCTAGGGGGGGAGATGAGGAATCCAACAAAAAGACGCACATTTTTTGATCACAACTTCCATGGTACTCCACAGAGATTGTGGCAGAGGCCAGAGAGGTCAATGAGAACCGAAGAAAAACATGAGAGACCCTCGCTGTATTCCAAAGAGACTTCAGTTTTGCTGAGAGAAAAATCCATTGAGCATCCACCACTCCACAAGGATTCCCCGAGTCCAAATGGAAACATGTCTTCAAAGGTGAAGCAATTAGTCTCGACGTCATATTCAGTAACCTCCACCACATTGCCCCTCCTAAAGAGAATGTGGGATGCATCAGTGGAACAGAAATCTCTCTTGGAAAGACAGATCCTGCTAGAAAGGTCTAAATGAGCAGGGATTGGACTGTCACATGGCATGCAGCCTCCAAAACAGTCATTTTCACCTTTCTGCACCAAAGTGAGGAACCCTGGGAATGGGGAGACTACATGGCATCAGAATTCTCAGCCAAACAGCTCAGGGCTCACCACAAACTTATCACTTTCAACAAAGTGGTCAGAGCAATGGTTGGAGGGGGTCAATCAATCCTTCTCACTGACTGAGAGAAATTCACCTATCTATACTCCACCTACCTCCTTCCTGATGGAATCAGGGTGGATCCACAACATGTCTCACAGTTGGAGACTGTCCCAAAGATTGCACAACTGAAGCATGCAGGTGGTTTAATACTGCAGAAGGTTGCCACCATTCAGCTAGTTCCTGCAAATACTGGCACACATGCCTCAAATGCAAGCAATCAGGTCATGGACAAAGTAGCTGCACTCAGCCAAATTAATGTCACCTATGGAATGCAGCCCAAGTACCTCCAGTACAATTTGTGGAGCAACAAGGAGGTAACATATCTGCTCCTCCATGCCTTGCTGACTGGACTGAGACTGCGAAGCCCCAACCAACAATTGCCAAAAAAGAATGTGACAACACTGACACTATGAATACCATCAAGAGCAACCCTGATCTCTTCAAGATTGTCATGCCAATCAATGTCGATTGCTTCGAAGAATTGCTTGAGTCACACCCAAATTGGCCTTTCGTCGATTCAGTTTGCAGGGGTCTATGACAGGGTTTCTGGCCCTGGGAAGACATGCACCATGACACTTATCCAAGCATTGTCGATGAGTCTATGGGAATGCCAAAGAAAAGGGAAGAAATTGATTTCTTGCAGAAACAGAGAGATCATGAATGCTCAAAAAGCAGATTCTCTAGACCTTTTGGTCAGGATCTCCTGCTAGGCATGCATGCTTCGCCTATTCACATAGTTCCAAAACCACACTCAGGCAAATTACAAATGGTGATCAATCAAAGTGCTGGACCCTACTCACTGAACTCCATGATCAAGCATGATGATGTCAAGGGCTTCCCCTTGGACAATATGTGGCACTTGGAGGAGGGTTTGCTCACACGTCATCGAGCCAAGCCAGATCAAACATTTGTTCTCTACAAATCGGATGTTGCGGATGCCTACAGACTATTACCTATGCACCCACTATGGCAGATCAAACAAGTAATCACAATTGACAGAGAGCGAGACCTTGACAGGAACAATTGCTTTGGTGGGCGAGGATTGGCTGGCATCTACATTTCATTCGATGGGCTGGTGACTTGGATCACCAAGAGAGGCAACATGATTGAAGACCTCTGGACATACATTCATGACTCATTCAGAATTAATGTGGAAGGGAACGTCTTATGATACCATCACTACAAAAGGTTTATGCCAAGGAACTAAGTCAAAATTTTGTCCCTATGGGATGAATTGGATATCCCACATGAGCAACACAAACAACTGTCTGGAGGAAGATTGACAATCATCAGAATTGAGGTTAACACTAACTGCCTGACCCTCACACTCCCCATGCCAGTACTAGAGGACCTTCTGCTAGAACTCAAAGCTTTCACAGCATGCATGGTGAAAAAAAAGGGGGCTTCCTGGACTTTGCATCAATGGCAGAGGTTAGCAGGGTGGATGAATTGGAGCTTCAATGTCTCTCCAATGATCTGTCCAGCTCTCAACAACTTGTACCTGAAAATCGCTAGGAAGGACCAACCGCTAATGAGAATCTGGGTAAACAATGAGGTTTGCTCAGACTTACAGTGGATGATGCGACTCCTCCGAAACTCACTGGGAGTCAGGTTACTATCTATGGTAACCTGGAATGCAGATGACACAGATGAAGTAATATTCTGTGATGCTTGCCTGCAGGGACTTGCTTTCTGGTACCCTAACCACTGTCAGGGATTTTACTTTGCCATTCCTGCACCTCTGACTGGGGAAACAATCTTAATCGATGAAGCACTTGCAGCAACCAGTGCGATTGACAACCTGCATGAGAGGGGAACACATCACTCGAAAGTTGTGCTATATACAGACAGCATGAATACCATTGACATTTTCAACTCTCTGAAGTGCCAACCCATTTTCAACCCACTACTACATTTCTGTGTGGATACATGCATCAGTAACAAACTTGAGTTACATGTTCTGCACATTCCAGGTGCAGAAAATGAAGTGATGGTGATGATACTCGACCTGGAAACCTAACAAAAACTTGTTAAAAGGCTTCGAAAGTATAACACAGGCTAGAGGAAGGGTGTGAGTTGGTACTAAATATCACCACTGATACCCAAACATTGTGTTTAGTGACACAAAATAATAAGAGCTGTGGTGAATAGTCTTTAAAGGCATACAAAGATGTTCAAAATAGTTCAAAATAGGTTTGAGGATGTGCGAAGTAGTTCAAAAAATGTTTGAAGGTGTGTGAAATAATTCAAAGAAGTTTTGAGGAATGTTGAAGTGATTCAAAGTGGTTCAAGGTATATCGAGAAGCGAGTGTAGTGAATGTGAAGGGTTTTTCAGATGGTGATAGGCAATAGGTGATAAGTTGAGAGACTAATATGAAAGTTCAAAGAAGTTCACAATATTTTGCAGAACTTAGAGATACGATGTGAAGATAAGATTCAAGAAAACTGCTCTTTAATCTGATGATAGTGGAGAGGGTAACTTATTCTCTGTTCCCGGTTGCTTTTCTTTTTGTTCTAAGTAACTAATACAAGTCTATATACAAATTGAAGAGATAGTACTAAAAAGGGAAATAAAACATGTGTAAAACATGAGGCAATATATCCAACAATGAGGACTTTGTAGATCATAAAACAAATGATAAATGATAAATAATTGAAATGTACAGTGTTCCCATATGGTAAAAGTACTTATCTTTTGCTTCAATATATCATTGAAACATCTGAACACTATTATCGCATCCTAAATCTCTCATCGTCTCTCCTTGTGTCCAGTAGTGCTTGATATGTGACAAAAAGGTTCATTCCAAATGTGCAGTGTGTATCGAAAGGGTGTTAGAATAGATATATGGCAGCCAATGTTGTTTGAAGTAGTGCGAAGTCATTCAAAAGCATTTGAAATGTCATGAAATAGTTTGAAATGGTTCAAAGTCATGCAAAATCATGTGAAGTTGTTCAAAAATGATTCGAAGTCAATTTTGTGGCACTTGTAGAGGTTCAGAGCATCTGTCATAGTGTGTCAATATGATTGGGATCCATTCCAGCCCTTAGAGTGCACAATGGACCTATCAGCAAATGCAATTTTGTAATGCAACTTCGAGAAGGCACTGAAGCTGGTGCCCAATTTACAGCTCTCATCATTTCAACCCCCACACCACATGATGCTGGGGGCAGTCAAAAAATGATTACATCCCATGTGCATGCCCAGCAACCAACATGGGAGCCATAGATGTGCGAACACCTAGTTTGGGAGCAAGCAATCACTCTAGGGCAGGCAATTGATGTAAGCACCTGAAAAAATTATGGATCTGCTTTAAACTCCTACCTGTCTTTTGTGTGCATGCACAACATGCCCATGGAGCTGACACCTGACACAATCAGCCTCTTCACAGTTTATATGTCACATCACATCAAGCGCAACTCCATCAACACATACCTTTCAGGTATTTGCCAACAATTGGAACTGTATTTCCCACACATTAGAGAAGCCAGAACATCACAACTCATGCATTGTACTCTGCAAGGCTGCAAATGGTTAAGGGGATCCCCAACAACTCGAAAATGAGCTCTTTTGATCAAAGACCTGAACAGCATATGCATGAGCTACTAGCAAAACCCAACCCATGATGACCTTCTGTTTTGCACCCAACTTTGTATTGGCTTCTTTGCTCTGATGCATTTGCGTGAACTGACTTGACCCAAAGAGAGGGACCTAAGAGATCCTCAGAAGCTGTCAAAGTGTAATTCAGTCATCATAAACAACTCTTTCTTCCAGTTTTTCTTGCCTGGCCACAAGGCCAACAAGTTCTTTGAAGGAAATGTCATCATCCTGTGTCAAAACCCTTTCCCTTGCAACCAGATAGCGCTATTCACCAGATACTTGCATTCTCATAACCAGTGGTTCCCTTTCTCATTTATGCTATGGCTGAAATCGGGGAAAGTACTGACCAGATCTTTCTTTATGTGGCACCTGTGCCTCTTTTTTGAAAAGGATGTTGGAGGCCAGTCAATGAGAGCAGGGGGGGCAATGTCCTTGGCAGAGAATAGAGTAGCCCCCCACATCATTCAAGGAATTGGGTGTTGGGCATCAGATGCCTGGCAGATTTATATTCATAAGCACCCAGTATTATTACAGGTGATGCTTCATGTGTGAGCAACAGAAGGGGACAAACACAAGCTCCCCAGATTCATATCCATGCTCCTCACATTGTACACCTCATCTTTTCTTGTACTTCCTGCCTTCTGAGCAATGGACAACTACCTACCTTATGAAGAACTTTGTACCTCCCCCCAGCAATTTTTTGTAGCCTGTAGGCATACCTCGAGAATACAATCTGAATTTGGGCACCCCATCTAGCCCTCTGGGTTGATGGGGGTGCCATTTAACCTATTCCAATATGCCTATGCCCCACATGAGAAAAATTAACAAATACCTTTGCCATTGGTTGAGTTTAAAGCCTATTTATGCTGGGCGATGCTTATGCCTCCTCTGCACTGCATGCATGCAAGGCTCACACTTGAGCCTTCTCTAGCACTGCGCACTCAAAGTTCATGCTGAACTTTTTTTCCATCGCTTGGAATGCTACTTCACCCCTATTCCTAGAGAGAAGTGCAAGCCACAGAGTCTAAATTTGTCTTATATCCTCTCTGTCTCTTACTCTCTTCTAGTGTCTTTACCACTCAATACTTGCTCATGTATTTCTGATCTCCCTCCAGTCCCACCACTAGATACTTTGCATACCTCGAGAATATGATCTGAATTTGGGCATCCCCATCTAGCCCTCTGGGTTGATGGGGGTGCCATTTAACCTATTCCAATATGCCTATGCCCCACATGAGAAAAATCAACAAATACCCTCACCATTGGTCTACTTTGTAAAAAGTTCCACGTGATTCAATCACATGACTTGTCTAGCAATTTTGAAAAATGCTATTAATAGAACACAGTCTGTATAGATTACAATAGTATAGGAGAATGTGATACATTCCTCTCTGTGCCAAACTACCACTACCTCTCAGCTTATTATCTCATTTTTAGTTCTATCTTCCAGCCCTAATCCTAACAGGTTATGGGCCCTGACCCTGGCAATGATTTTATACAAGAAGACCTTTTCTCAGATGATGGTGACCAAGGGAGGCTAATCCCTAAAAAACCATCTACAGTCTATCAAAGCAAGAAGAATCAAACTATGGATAATGATCCCGAATCCTCCATCGATTTAATTCATACCAAAGAATATTCAAATGTAAACAAGATCACTGATCATGATCACTTGATGGGCAAGAACTGGCACAAATGGAAAGAGAGGATGAAGAGAGTATTTATCAACTGTGACATAACTGGGTACATCTCTGGCAAGGTTTATTGACCAGATGAATCTATGGATCCTATTGGTGCAGACAATTGGGATAAGAATGATACTTGAGCACAACAAGTAATCATTCATAATGTCACTTCCTCACAAATGAATCATGTCAGATCAAAATCAACTGCTGAAGCTATGTACTCAGCACTCTCAGTTATGTAAGGGCAACCTCAAAGCCTCACTTAGGAGTAAGCTAACAGAGGGGAATCCAAAGTTAATATTATACTACATAATACAGACACTCGAGATGCACCTAACAGAGGGGAATCCAAAGATAAAACTCTAAGGACCCATCTGTCGATACCCAGTATATGTGATAGAGCCAAAAATCAAATAGTGAGCTAAAAATAGCAAAAAGGCAGAGATAGGAAGATCAAGTTGCAGGATGACATCACCTTGATGGGTAAATATTCAGAAGGGGTCCTGCCTCTAAGAATAGAACTGTCAACATGTACCAACATGGAAAAAACCAAGATATAATAATAAAATAGGAATAAATCATAGAAAATCATAGAAAAGGCAGAATAGGGTGAAATAAAATATAAAAAAATATGGGATGAATGCAGTAAATTGCCCAGATGCCTGGGGTGCCTTCCTTTTTCCTTACAGGTGAGGAAGTACAGAGTCAGTGAAGGTTTTGGGCACACTGTTCTTGTGGAAGGCCTCCACGATGCACTGGGAGACATTCAAGGTGGCATGCACCTCATGCGAAGGGTTAACAGCAGTGTAGAAAATCTGGTTACCTTCCTCAATCTATTCCACCTCCTCTTCATCATTGTCAGAATTAGGTGTGAGATCTGGAACATCTTCTAAGTCCACATTAGCCACAGGCATTAGACTAGCACAACATTTTTGAGTGTGCTGTAAGAGGACCTTTTGCCCTCAATGTTCCTGTCTGCCTTCAGTGAAGCAAGTACAACAACAAGAGGGACAATTACTCATCATGACTTCACCTGTCACACAACTGACCTCAGGATTGTGGTTACAAAGCCATGGGCAGCCCAACATTGCTTCCTGCTTCCCCAGTTGGGTCACAGCAAAGAGAGCCTGTTCACTATGATTCTTGTACTGGAGGACTAGATCAACAACCTCCCAAATTTCCCCAGCTTCATTTGGAAACCCATCCACATTGTAGACAGGTGTGGGCTCAGATAGTGAGCAGGTATTGAGTTGTTTTTGTTGAACCAGGTGCGAATCAAGAAAAGGCCCATGGCACCTGAGTCCAGGAGAGAAGAGACACTGAGTGCTTGCACCATATCCATAATCTGCAGCTCAATCTTCAATTCTAGTCATTGTTGAGAGGGGGTGGACACCACAATGTATTTGCCTGGTAGCTTGCACTCCCAAGATTTCAATCTGTATAGCAGATGAGGGGGGGAGGAAGGGGTAGGTATATTTTTAGCCACTTCAGAAGGGTCTAGAGAAGGAACAGTTATAGAATAAGATTCATCCTCCAGTTAAGCAACAGAAAAAACTTCAAAGTGGTTATGGACAGGCAATGAGGGTGTACTCTTCACTCATCACAGGTGAAACAATCCTGTTCCTCCACCTCTTCTTCTTTAATCTCCCCTTTCTCCAACCCTTTAACATCTGCAAGTGCCAACAGATCTTGGAGGAGTTCATCTTGTCCCTTAGACAAAAGTTTACAGATGTCTTGGCAGTGGGGACAGTTTTGAGCCATGCATCTGGTCTCTCCACAGCAGTAGCAGAGATTAAGCCTGTGAGCTCAACTATGGGCTTCATTGACATTCATTGGAGCAGGGGTATTGAAGAGGGTTGGCACATAGGAATGGGGTTAGGATGAGGGGTGCTCGATTAAAGGCATGGGGAGCATGGGTGGTGGTAGGAGTGCAGAAAACCACAGTGAATGCCACATTTGTGAGTCAGTTCTTGTCACAGAGGGAAGCAGCCTTGTACCATGCATTTATGTTATTGTCTGCTGGGCATTTTTCTAGCATCTGCACCATCTGGTCTTGCATTTCCTGGTTAAGACCTTGATGAAACTTCACCACCATGGGTAACCCACTCCCATACCTCACCATGTCCACCAGGTCTTGAAATTCATCAATGTAATCATCCACAGATCGACATGCTTAGTAGTAGGAGGTGGATTTGAGGTGTGTTATAGCACATTGGCATTCATTGAGGAGGAGGAAATGTTGTATGAACTCATCATGAAAGTTCCCCCAGGTAGAGAATGGAAGAAAGCCATGTTCCTTGGTTTGGCATAATATATGGTCGACATAGAGATAGGTGCGCTCAGACTTCATGTATGTAAGGGCCCAATAAATTTTAGCGGCATCATCCACAAATTGGTTTGGGCATAGACTGATGTATAACTTGCAGGAATTGAGGATGGCACATCCATAGGGATGTGCACCATTGAATTTGGTGGGGGTGCTGGTTTAATGTGCATGTCTTCACTTGGGCATGCATTGGGCAGTGTGTCTGCACTAGGCATGCTAGGAGTCAAAATGGGTGGAGTGGGGTTTGACTGGAGAGTTCTAATGAAGGTTTCAATAGTAGAAGTAAGCATGTCAATTTGCACACAAATTCCAGCAATGTCACCTTCAAGCACATTGATTATGGTGCTAGGTGGTGGGTTGGGTGAAACACAGTGCACACTAGAGGCAGGAGTGGCTGGGATGGTGCATAGGGAGTCTGAGGAGCTCTGGGAGTCATCTTCTACTCTGTACCTGCCTATCTTGGCAGAGCATCTGAGATTTTGAGCCTTAAGGAAGAGTTTTCTACTGTAAGGTAGGGGCCACCAGGAACCAGCTACCTTATGTAATATGCTTATATAAGTGCCAGGAGCAGCAAAATATGGGCTTTGAAAAATTGAAAAAGTTTTGCTTGAGAATTCAGGTTGAAAATATTATAAAAAGTTATCCATTACTAGGCTGGTGTGCCATACTTCTTTTTGTGCTCTTTATTCAGATTTGTAGCCATCTCCAGAGGCAAGGTTTGATGACTGTGATACTTTTGGTTTGCCCAGGCCACCTCTGGACCATTCAAATTTTGTCCATATGCACTGATAAACCAGGCAGCTTGATTTGCATAACTGATTGATTAATAAGATTCAGATTAACTAGAAATAGTCAACATACATGCAGAAAAGAAGGCTTACCACCAAATTTGGACAACTGTATGTCAAGTGCATTTTTTACATTCTCTTCCATCTCCTTCATATCCTTCATCTTCAGGCTACTCCTGTAGATCAGCTTTGCAGCTCCCCAGTACTGCTCAATGAGGTTGAGCTCACAGTGGTACTTGGGATAGAAATCACAGATGTGACCTCATGCTGTAATGAACTCCTCGAGGTGAGACTTCTGATTCTCAAAGTCAGGCTGTGTGAATAATAACTGATGGCAACAACAATCTGTTTTGCCTGCCTCATATTTAAACTCTTCACACTGTGAATTCAGTCCATTCTGTGGCCAAAGCCCATGTTCATGGATAATGGTTTCCATGCCTTTGAACCATTCAGGCATCATTTAGTGGTCACCTGCAAAGTAAAAGTCTTGTGGCATATTATGAACTCTCAAAATTTGTTGTTTGCATTTTTGGACCATCCTTGTGGTGCTGCCAGGTGGTATGTGGATTTTCTGGCATATTCCATGCTGAGAGAGCATCCAGCACTTGTCTCTGATGGCTTGGGGCATTATCAAACAGGAAAAGGCCAGTTACAAATCCATTTGTCTTTGCTTCAAAAATATTGATGGCATTATCAACTTGTTAAAGCAGGTCATCCATGTCAAAGTACCTGTCTCTGTTCTTCCCTGCTTTGAAGAATACTCAAGGTTCACTGTTTTGAAAGGTCAGTCCCATAGGTGTCAGAACAGTCAAAAGACATTCTCACTCATCTCTATCTTTTAGCCAGCCTTATTCTGATGTTAAAAAGCCAGATGCCATGATTGACTAGCCCTCGCCTTTTTTCTCTGCCACTGCCTTCATGTTGTCATTGATCCAATGCATTTTTCTCCAGTCATTTATCATGTGTCACTAGGATTACCCAAAAGTGTTGACCTTGAGGAACTGGAAATCCAGTGGGTGTTGAAAAGACATTTCCATCATTGTCATAAATAAAAAAACATTTTTTGTATTCCTTCCAGTGTTGGACAAACCTTTTCCTATATGCTACGACAACCTTGCATTTGTGGCCATCAATATACATGCCTTTTTTTTTTCTGTTGATACTACCAACTTGTGCAGCCATTCTTCATGCAGTTCACACATGGATCTTGCATTTCCTCATTTCTAGCCACTCCTAGACCTCTGGCATTGCCAGATAGTCTACAATGTCTTGTGCATGTATGTACCCTTTTTTGTGATTTCCATTATTAGGTCCACTATGTGCTATAAGATCTGGAGAAGAATCTAACCATATCGACCATTATGACATGCACTCCAAATCACTACGAATGCCATGAAATTGACTTTGAATCAATTTTGAACTATTTCACACTATTTTGGATGACTTCGAATGACTTCGAACAATTTTATGACACTTTGAACACTTCAAATGATTTTGCAGCATTTCAAACAACTTTACAGCATTTCGAATGACATCAGCTGCCATATAGCTGTTTTGAAACCATTTCGACTTGCACTGCTCAACTGGAGTGAGCCATTTCATTGCATATCAAGTGCCACCAGACACGAGGAGAGACTACAAAGAGACTTAGAATGTGATAAGTGCATTTTTATGTTTCAATGATATATTAAAGCAATGGAACAAGAAATTTTACTATACTGGGACAATTTACATTTTATTTATTATTGTTTCTCATTTGTTTTATGTTTTACAATACCTTTATTGCTGTGCATACTGCCTCATGTTCTACATTTGTTATTATTTCCTTTTTAGTACTATCTCTTCAATTTGTATATAGACTTGTATTAGTTACTTAGAATAACAAGAAAAGCAATGGGGAACAGAGAAGAAGCTACCCTCTCCACTACCATCAGATTTAAGAGCAGTTCTCTTGAGTCTTAGCTCGCATCGTATCTCTAAAGTTCTGCAAAATATCACAAAACATCTTTGAACTTTCGCATTCACTCTCAACTTATAACCTATCGCCACTCGAAAACCACTTCTTATCTGCTATATTCATTTTCGACATATCTTGCCACCAGTAGGACATCTTCGAACTTCCTCGAACTTACTTCAAGCAACTTCAAATGTCTTCAAACCTGCTTCGAACTACTTCACACACCTTCAAACCTATTTGAAACTTTTTCAAACATCTTCATATGCCCTCACAGACTATTCGCCACATCCCTTACCATTTTGCATCACTAAACACAATGTTTTGGTTTTAGCAGTGATATTTAGTACCAACTCGCACCCTTCCTCTAGCCTGAGTTATACTTCCTAAGCCTTTTAACAGGTTTTTATAAGATTTACAGGTCGAGTATCATCACCATGAGATGCAGCTTAATATTCCTTTGGATGTCTTTATTCTCATGAGTGGTAATTCCCATACTGATGGAGAGGAAGCTTTTCTTTGATCCACTTGCGGAGATTTTGTGCATGTTTTATTCCATGTCCCATGGCCTTTGCTGCAAGAACTGAGGATTCTTGCCATGAGTAAGAGAGCTTGGGGTCCAGGTAAAAGTTTAATGTTGCAACCATAGCTGTAATATGACTCTGAAGAAGACATCAAGCTCCTTGTCTTTAGCTTTGATGGTAAGTTTGGCTCGTAAACAATGCAGTTGTGAAAAGTCTTTGTAACACAGTCCATTCAGTATCTGATCAGTGGCTACTTCAGGACTGTTGTCCTGTGGGCATCAGCCTTCTCAAAGTTGTTAAAGCAATTCCTGCTTAAGCTTGGTAAGTCTCCTCCCTTCCAAGTCCAAGAACACTCACTTTACTCTGACCAGGAAACAACTCCTTCAAAGATGCTTCAATTTCATCATTATCTTCATCCAAGTCTGAGTTGTCACCAATTTCAATAAATTTTAGTGGCATTTTACTTTCTTCAGTGATCTAAGGTGTCTTCTTTGTAAACATTGAACGAATAAGCTTTTGCAGCAAGCTCTTGGCGCTTCTGAGCATAATGTCACTTTGTGCAATCTGAATTCCCTGTGTAATGCCATTTTCACTTGAATTTTCCACCAGCAGCTTTGCGTTCTGCTTTCACAGCCATAGCCTGAGCATAGAATAGAACTGCATTAAAATGCTCAATGTCTGCTTCATTTTGCAGCTCATTGAGCTTATCTTCATTCACTTCATCATCTTCATCACTGTCATCATCCTCAAATGAGGTTCCTTCACCCAAAAAGAAAAAGGCATGCTCCAGGAAGTCCTCATCATCTGAATCTGTGTCATCATTGTCAGAAACATCTTTTACTGTTGGTTTCTGGGGGTTTCTAGCCTTTGGAAAGTTTTTTTATTTTTAATTTTTTAATCCCATTTATTCTCCTTTGTGGAGAACCATATGTAAGAGAGTGAAATGTACAGTATGTGCAATGCCATGTTATCCTTTTCTATATTAAGTGTCTTCATCATCTGCTTGGAGGGGCCCTTGGAGCACTGGTGGCACTTTAATAGTTGGTGCTGGGACCATGAATATTGTATGCATGTTCATCTCTCATGTTTCTTTATCCCCATCCTTTCCTCTCTTTTCCCTGTTCTTTGCTCAATTCTGGCAGTTCCCCAATTGTTCCTCTCCATCAGCCAGTTTCTGCAGCATATCTGAATAGCGCCTGGAGTGTTTTTCTCATTGTGAAGAGTTTTGTGATGTTTACATCCCTTCCTCCCATACTGTTTTGCAAGTTTTGTCTTGCCGCTTGATGCACAGGACAGTGTAATATGTAGTGTTGTATCGTTTCCTCAGCCTGTTGACGTGCAGGGAATACTGGTGAGTCTGCTTTTTCTATATGAAATAGATGCTTAGCTAAAGGTGCATGTCCCATTTGTAGTTGTGTGAGTATTCTGGCATGGTTCCTTGTGAAGCCTGTGATAAGGTCGACATACTTGCAAATGGTGCAGCTGTGTCCGATTTCTTCATTCAGTCATAACACTTTGATTTCTGCCATAGCTTTTTGTTGTAAGCCCATTTTATGGCTATTTTGCTTTGTAGTAGTGGTTTCTTGAGTATTTTTGGGAGTTTCTCCATGTCGCTGCTGCCATCATGATTGCCTTTTTAGCTTGTTTGTCTGCCTGTTTATTACCTTCAATCCCTTTGTGTCCTGGTGACCATCTGATCTTGATTCTCAGTCTGCTGTGTTTTGTCTGCAGCATGGCAAAGTGCATTGAAAATGTAATGACCTGTAGTGGGTTTTATTAGTTGTGTGGCAGTGATGGCAGCTTGATTATTAATATATATTATGGCGGACCATATTCCCCACTCCTTCTGTATCAGTTTGGTTCTTAGAATTGCTCCTATTCCTTCTCCCTTATACACAGTGTGGTATTATTGTGAGCTGAGCTAGTATCGCACTTTGGTTTTTGGCCTTCCATTGATGTTACTCAATCTGGAAACCTAACAAAAACCTGTTAAAAGGCTTAGGAAGTATAATACAGGCTAGAGGAAGGGTGCGAGTTGATACTAAATATCACCGCTGATACCCAAAAGTCATAGTGAGTGACATAAAATGATGAAGTGTTTTGCAGATAGTCTTTAGAGGCATACAAAGAAGTTCAAAATAGTTTGGAAGATGTTCAAAGGTGTGTGAAATAGTTTGAAAGATGTTTGAAGGTGTGCAAAATTATTCGAAGTAGGTTTGGAGAGGTTTGAAAAGGTTTGAAGTAGTTTCAAGGAAAAGGTCGGCAATGTTTGAAGTGGTTCAAGGTATATAGAAGACGAGTATAGTGAATGGAAGTGTTTTCTGAGGGATGATAGGCAATATGCAATGAGTCAAGGAATGAATATGAAAGTTAGAGGAAGTTCGCGATATTTTGCAGAACTTAGAGATACAACACGAACTAAGACTCAAGAGAACTGCTCTTAAATCTGATAATATGGGAAAGAATGACTTATTCTCTCTTTCTCCTTGCTTGGCTATCGTTCTAAGTAACTAATACAAGTCTATATACAAATTGAAGAGATAGTACTAAAAAGGGAAATAAAACATGTGTAAAACATGAGGCAATATATCCAACAATGAGGACTTTGTAGATCATAAAACAAATGATAAATGATAAATAATTGAAATGTACAATGTTCCCACATAGTAAAAGTACTTATCTTTTGCTTCAATATATCATTGAAACATCTAAGTGCTATTATCACATCCTAAATCTCTCATCATTTCTCCTCATGTCTGGTGGTGCTTGATATGCAATGAAAAGGCTCATTCTGGATGTGCAGCATGTATAGAAAGAGTTTTGAAATAGTTATGTGGTGGCCAAATATGTTTGAAGTGCTGCAAAGTCATTTGAAAGTGTTTGAAATGTCGTGAAGTTGTTCGAAGTCATTCAAAGTAGTGCAAAATAGTTCAAAATGTTCAAAAAGGATTCAAAGTCGATTTCATGGCATTTGTAGAGGTTTGTAGCATGTGTTGTGATGTCTTGATATGATTGGAATCCTTCTCAGAACTTAGAGCATGCAGTGGACCTATCACCATTTCTGTATAGGACTGCAGCTGCCCCTATTTTACCATCCATACCTGAGCCATCCATGAAGACTTTGATGTTGGGATTGTCATTTTGTATGTCTTCGATTGCTTTGTCAATGCTACTGGCTATGTTTATTTTGATGTTCAGTTTCTAGTTTGTTTCGAATCATGTAGCTTTAATGGTTTTCATCTTTGTAGGTTGGATGTTGTATTTATGCATGAGATCATGGAGGGGTGTCAGGTGTCATTTTACCAGTTTGTTTGCAGCATTTTTGATGGGTTTATGCAGTGGGTGCAATTCGGGTAGTGTTGCCAGCCATGCCACTGCACATTGTCAGTGCTTGTCTACCAATAGGTGGAATAGGATGAGGTTTGCCATGGTTTCTATGGCATCAGTCGTGATAGTTTTCATTGCTCCCATTATCATGATGGATGCTCATCTTTGTATTGTTGCTAGTTTGGTGATTATGGCTTGTCTGGCTCATCCCTCTTTTGTTCTTTTCCCTATGTTTTGCTGTGGGGTGAGGAATATGTCAGCTGCATATAGCATTTGGGGTACTGCAATCAAGAGGTATAGCTGCCATATATATCTTGTATTTGTTCCTCATGATGAGCATACTATCCTGATGAATTGTATTAGCCAGTCCTGGCCTTTCGTGAGTGCCACTGTGCATTGTCCTCTTTAAGTTAGTTTGTTGTCCACTATGATTCCTAAGAATTTTGCTGTTTCTTTTAATGGTATCCATTGGTTGCCTAATACTAGTGCTTGGCGTGGCATGGGTATCCTTTTCTTGGGGTTGATCGGGTGGGGGACATGTTTCTTTGTAATGTCAAGAAGTTGGAATTCTTTAATGCTGAACTCACAGTTGTGGGCTTTCACCCATTTAAAGACTCCTTCTGTCTGGTTCATTATGTTGCTTAGTTTCTCATGTGTTTCTGTGAAGTCTTTGCTGATGACTATAATGACTGTGTTATCCATGAAGAAAAGTATCCATTTGCCTCCTTTGAGTACTGGGAGTTTTAAGAGGTCAGTGTTGCATATGAGGTAGCATATTCCTGAGTACAGGTTGCCTTGGTCTAAGCCATTCGCTATGATGAAGGCTGCTGTTCAGTAGTCATCAAAAGCAAGTGTTGTGCATCTGTTGTCTAGTCATCATTTCATCCACTCCATGTATTCCTGGGGGACTCTGCATTTCCTCATGGTATGTATGAGCCTGTCGATATCTATGCTGGGGAAGGCACCTTTAACATCCAGGAATAAGGCTGATGCTACCTGACCTTTACACCATGCATCTTTCACTGTTTTTGTCAGCATGTGTATGGAGTTGGTGGTGATTTGGGGTTAGGAAACAGTCTCCTAACAGTCCTATTACATAATAATATTTTATTTTATTTTTATTTTACTTTATTATGTCAAATTACACTACCAAATGCCCACAAATGCTCCATTTGTTAGTGTGAAAATTTTAATATCCACATGCATCAATATGTACATGCATGTATGCACACATCAGTAACAACATAGTACAATACCTGTAACATAGTATATAAACCTAAAATATACACCTCAGGGACCCCAGTTGAGTTCTCTTAGTTATTCCATCCACAATAGTGGTGCAAAAAGCCTATTTCAGCCAGCTCATCTATTTATAACCCCTCACATCAAATCCATCAAAACCCCCCATCATGTGTGCACATCCCATCCCCTTCTTGTAGGAGAACCTGCACAGTCTAGCTAGTAGATAAGTGGGTGTCGCTCTAACAGAAGAACTCAACTGCTCCATCAGTGTGCCTTCTCTTACATGCTCATACATCATTGTTTCAACGTGCCACAACTGCTTACTCATCCTTTCAGCACAAGCCAGAAGTAATTGTATATACATATTTACCTTTGCTTTCATAAGCCAATGCCAGGCCTTGCCTTACATTGTGACTGCCAGTAATCAAGAGGCAGTGCTCATCATTAGGACAGCTGCAACCAGACAACTGATTGGATCTGGTTTAAGCAAGATTTACTATACTCTATTTGGATGACTATTTTAGTTACATAGTTAGTTACCAGCCAAATTCAGTATTAACCCTGAGATCAGGCACTGTTGGAAGGAATATTGATTCAAAGTATCTCATGCACCCAACTGTTGACAAATAGCTGAATCATGAGTTTTGCTGAGTTTGGTACCTGAATTACTGGATTACGTAACTCGAAAATTTGTGAAAAGATTCTGAAGCCAAATCATGACTCAGCTGAAGAAGTGACTCATCACAGCTTATGTCATTATGTCAGAACCATCAACTTCAAATCCTAGTCATAATCCTGTTTCCATGCCAGCACTAGAAGCCAAAATTGATGCGCTTACAGCACAATTGTCCCAATTAGTGTCAGTATTGGCAGCATCACAGCCCAAACAAGCAGAAATAAAACCAGAAACAGTGGAAGATAAAGATGATAAGATGGAGGAGATGGTGGAGTGGATGTCTCAGGATGATGTGCATGCAGAGGAGAGATCTGAAAGTGGAAAAATATGTTTACCTAAATATCCACCCCCACAAATCTTTGATGGTACCATGGAGAATACAAAGTCCTTCATCAGCTCTATAGTATTGTACATCCATGGGAGAAAACCCAAGTTTTGTACAACCAAGTCTAGGATTATGTTTGCTCTCTCATACATTCAGAGGAGGAAAGCACAGTTCTGGAGAAACAAAGCT
This sequence comes from Tricholoma bakamatsutake, assembly GCA_029959215.1. Classification (NCBI taxonomy): domain Eukaryota; kingdom Fungi; phylum Basidiomycota; class Agaricomycetes; order Agaricales; family Tricholomataceae; genus Tricholoma; species Tricholoma bakamatsutake. Next base: position 3,222,657 of record CP114860.1, read on the forward strand.
ATTAATTAAATTGCTGCAGGATATGAACCATTTGCAACCTTCAGGGAATTTTTGGAGAGACTGGAGGCACTGTTTGGAGACCCTAACCCAAAGGTGACAGCTAATGCTAAATTAAAAACCATGTGCCAAGGTTCTCTAACAGCAGATGAATTTATTTTGCAGTTCAAAGCAGAAGCATCACAAACCAATATGGGAGAAGCTGCTTTGGTAGAGTTTTTGAAAGCAGGATTAAATCCCTCAATATTCGAGTCTATCTATCAACTACCTTCTATGTCAGAGAGGTTGGATGAGTGGTACAATTGGGCAATGTGTCTTGATTGGCAATATCAACAAGAACAGGTGGAGTCAAAATTGATGTATGGAGATGCCAGATTTGGAAAGTCAACAGGAGGAAAGTCCGAGAAAGGAAGGATGCCTCAGGTACAAACTCCGAGGGCACAGCCACTGGCCATGGCAGTGACACCTATTGTTAAGGAGTCAGCAGCATCAGCAGATGCAATGGATGTTGATCAAGCAGGGAGACAAGCCCCACTTAAATGTTTTAACTGTGGGCAATTAGGGCATATTGCTAGGAATTGTAGGCAGAAAAGGAAGATTAGGGAAGCAACAATCAAGGAAGTGAAGTTGGAGGAAGATAAGCAGAAGAATTTTGTGGAAGAGTCCCAGTGAAGGATTTTCCATTGGTGACCCAGAATCATTATAATGTATTAGTATCCAAGGAAACTCAGAGTGAACCCAAAAGAGAAATTATGACCATCATCACTTGTGCAACAAAGAAAAATGCTCAGCCTTATTTCTGAAAACCTCTAAATTCTGTATTCGCTCTGTGTGAATAGAACCCGAAATCAGCTTGACAGTAGGATTGAAGACAGTGGACATGCATGCAGCAATTGATGTGGAGGCATTGCTCGACAGCAGTGCAACTGGATTATTGATTAATCAATCCTTAATTACTGGAAATGGTATTCACATGCATAAACTGCCACAACCTATAGTGGTGTACAATATTGATGGTACAATTAATCATGGAGGAACTATTAAGGAGGAGGTGACAATGATACTGAAGTATGAGAATCATCAAAAACAACCCATATTTGAGGTGTGTGACCTTGGGAAAACCAATCTAATAATTGGATGTCCATGGTTATAAGAACATAACCCAGAAATTGATTGGAAAATGGGAAAGGTACACATGACTCATTGTCCTAAAGAATGTCATGTGTATGGGAGGAAAGTAAAAAGGGAGAAGAAAAAAAGGAAAGAGAAAGAGCATCTGAGGAAGTATTCTGTTATGATGGAGGAAGTGGAAGATGAGGACATGCCAAATGGGGAAGTTCCAATCATGACCAATAAGGAAGAACAGAAGCAAACCTTAAGGAAAATTTGTGGAGGACAGTTGTGGGATAAAAATGCTGTGAAAGTGGAGAAGCCAGTGGAGGAGTGGGTGACAAAAGCCTACCATAAATATTTGTCAGTCTTTCAGAAGAAGGAATCAGAGTGAATGCCAGTGTGAAAGCAATGGGATCATGCAATTGAGATGAAGCCAGGATTTGTGCCAAAGAAGTTGAGAGTCTACCGATTATCTCTGATGGAACAAGAAGAAGTGGATGCATTCCCTAATAAACAATTGTGCAAGGGATACATATGACCTTTGAAATCACTGCAGACATCACCAATATTCTTTGTACCAAAAAAGGATCAGAGGAAGAGGATGTGCACAAATTATAGGTATCTGAATGAGTGGACAGTGAAGAATGCATACCCTTTGCTGTTGATCTCAGAAATAATAACAAGGTGGGAAAGGCCAAGGTCTTTACAAAATTGGATTTATGCTGGGGGTACAACAATGTACAAATAAAGAAAGAAGATGAGTGGAAAGCTGCATTTGCCATGTGTCGAGGATCCTTTGAGCCACTTGTCATGTTTTTTGGAATGACCAATAGTCCCCCAACTTTCCAAAATATGATGAATGATGTCGTCAAGGATGTAATAGACAAAGGTATGGTAATAATATCCATTGACAACATTTTGGTATTCACAGAGGATGAAGAAAACCATGAGGCAATAGTGCAGGAGGTATTAAGAAGATTGGCAGAGAATGATTTATTTATTAAACTGGAGAAGTGTGTGTTTGGGGCAAGCAAGATCAAGTTCTTGGGATTAATGATTGGTCCTGATGAAAGATAAATCCTATTAAGGTACAGGCAATTGTTGATTGGCCCATGCCCACCCATATCAAAGAAGTTCAGGCTTTCTTGGAACTCGCAAATTATTATCATCGCTTTGTTCATAATTTTGCCAAAATTGCCACACCCTTACACAACCTTATGTGAAAAGGAGTAGTGTGGAGATGGGGAGAACAACAGCAGACAGCATTTGAGGAGTTGAAGAGGAAGTTTGTGGAAGAACCAATATTGGTCCTAGTAGATTTCATGCGACTCTCACAAGTGAAATCTGGTGCATCCAACTTTGCTACTGGAGCAGTATTATCAATGCCATGTGAAGATGACAAATGGCATCCTTGTGCATATTTGTCCTGAGGGTTGAATGATGTGGAAAGAAATTATGATGTGCATGACAAAGAGATGTTGGGAATAATATGAGCACTGGAAGCATGGAGACATTATTTTGAGAGATGTATGCATCAGATCAAAATCTGGACAGATCATCAAAATCTGCAGTACTTCATGTCCGCTAAAAAGCTTAACCATCAGCAAGCACATTGATGATACTCGACCTGGAAACCTAACAAAAACCTATTAAAAGGCTTAAGAAGTATAACACAGGCTAGAGGAAGGATGCAAGTTGGTACTAAATATCACTGCTGATACCCAAATGTTGTTTTTAGTGAGGCAAAATAGTAAGGGATGGTGCGAATAGTCTGTGAGGGCATATGAAGATGTTCAAAAGAGTTCGAAATAGGTTTGAAGATGTGCAAAATAGTTCAAAAGATGTTCGAAGGTGTGCAAAGTTGTTCTAAAATGTTTAAAAAGGATTCGAAGTCAATTTCGTGGTGTTCATAGTGGTTCGAAACATCTGTCATAATGTGTTGATATGAGTAGGAATCTTTTCCAGACCTTAAAGTGTGCAGTGAACCTATCATCCTCCCCCTTACTAAAATCCTGACTGTCCCAGTCAGCTGATCGAAGTCACGTGCATGATCATGTTAAAAACTTAGTGAGGTTCGAAATATTTCTCGTTCTTCTTCATCCATCATCTCCTATATCTTTGCATACTAGCTTTGATTATGTTTCTTCTGGCTGTTCTTCAACACAACATTCTTGAATACTTGAAGATGATGCTTGAACCTCATATCATGGAGGAAGTCAACTTCAAAGTTTGGGGAAGAGGATTTTGTGAGCGCATGGTGAGTTTTTGTGGTTCATATTTTGTTTTTAGTGTTCTATATTTGTGTTTCACAGGCAGAATATGACCAGCTTGCTGACAACTTGGCAGCAGAATGAGACTCGGCCATACAAGCAGTTGTTAACAAAGTATTTGAGCTATATAAACCAATGTCTCATTGAGAGTGGCTTTCGTGGGGTGGGGAGCTAAATTTGTCAATTTAGCTGAAGAGGTTGAGAAGAAAAGGAGGAGGATGCAAGGCAGGTTTTGGTGGAGGAAGTGGAGAGACAAGAAGCAGAGGAGGCCAGGAGAAGGGCACATCTTGGAGCCCAAAAAGTCACTTTAGATGAAGCTCAAAATGTTGTTCTGGCTGAATTTTGTGTGAAGTCCATTTTGAAGGAGGACTTGCAGAGGCGGAATGCCAAAATCGAAGCTGAGTCGAGGGCTATAGAAAGGGCAGAGGCTGGAGATGAAGATGAAGATGAGGGCGAGGATGAGCTACCTGTAGTAAGGGTGGCAAAGAGAAAAGTAGCCAAAGTCGAAGAGGACGATGATGGGGAAGAACTGATCAAGGGCATGGGGAATGCGAAGCAACTCAAAAGAAGTGGGTTCCTTGATTTTGAGGGCCCTGTAAGTTTTTACTTGCTTTTGAAAAAGTTTTGAGCTCCTAACTCTTTCATAGTGTGATCAATGTGCTGGGTTCAAGTCCCAGCTGTGATGTGTCATCAAGGCTGGCACAGCGAAATGTCTGAAGTGTGTCCAAGAGGTGCAAGGTTGTTATTGGGGCAGGGTATCGAGGAGGGGGCTTTGCAAGGGTGAGGCAAAGAGATTTGGGGGTGTCAAACAAGATTTGCACCTGAGAAAAGGTACAACTTTTGTTCGAAATTGTTTCGAGGTGATTGCTAACATTTGTTTGAATTTTGTAGTATGTTAAATTCAGGTCATGGGCCCATTCGAAGATGTCGAACCAGTCACAGGGCCATCAAAAGCATCGAGGGAGAAGAAAAAGTCATTGAATGGGAAGGCAAAGGTGAAGGTGAGGGAGTCATGGGGTTTTGAGGATACTGAGGCTTTGGATAAGGTCAGCACTCGTCGTTGAGTGCTGGTAAAAAAATTGGTTGAGATGAAGGTGGAGATGGAGGTGTTGGGGAGGGAAGTTGAGCTGTTAGAGGAGATGTTGGAGGAGTAGACTAAAAGACTTTAATTTTTTTGTTTGTTGTATTTTTTTTAAATTTGAAAATAGAGTCTCGTGGGCTTCAAAAGGTACCAATAAGAAGAGTAAAAAAATAGGAGAATAAGAAAAAGGTATAGTTATTTGTTTTCGAAGTTTCAAAAGTTTTCAAAAGTATTATGGTCAGGATTCGAAGGTTTTCGAAGATTTTTGATGCATTCAAAGTCGATATTGAGAAGATTTGGCAAAACTGAAATAGTGTAGGGCATTTTTGAGGGAGTTTGGAGTTGAGATCGAGGTCAGTGAAGGCCTACATGGATGCATAGAAGTGAAAGCTGTCGAAGCTATTTTGAAGAATGTCGAGCATAGTCAAACATGTTCAATAAATATAATGAGGTCGAAATGTGAAAAATACTCAAATCTGATAGATGTCGATGGCTCTAACCATAATCATAATAATCAAGTCAAGCAACTGGTCGAGGAAATACTTGTTGGCGATGGATGTAATAAAAATTTTGAGAAAGTGGAGTAGGCGAGTTTCAATACAATAGATATATGAGGAATATGGGATTTTGAGCACTATAATGGATTTCAAAGGTGAATGCGAATGCAAATCTAGTGTCAAGGGCAAAGGCGATATCGAAATAGATGTTAAATCGGAAGAGGGCACAGGTGACGAGATCGAGGATGAGAATATTGGGAGTGGCGAGTAGCAAGTCAAGGTCGAAGTGTGGGATGATGGGGACGAATGCGATGAGGATTTTGGAGGCAAGATTGAATTCAAAAATGACGAAGGTGCAACTATTGGTGTGGACTGGGATGGAACTACCAAAGGTGAAGACGATGAAACTGGAATGGACATGTGCAATGAAGCTGGAACAATGTGATGAAGATCAGAAGGTGTGACATGATGATTTTGAAGTGTGACATTTTCTTGTTTAGCACAAGTTGTTTCTTGAGGGCTAGTTCTTGTTTGAGTGCCATGATACGAGCTTCTACATTATTCGAATTGTTTGGGCTGTGAGGTATACTGTCAGATGCTTGTTTCAATGTAGTCGAAGGTCCAGTGTCAGTAAGGAATGAGGTCGAAGAAGAAATTTTGGGTGCTGATCTGGTTGAATTCGAAGCTGCAATAACCAATGCGAGGTTTGATGCAAAATTTTTGAGAATGTGCAAAACATCTTTGGAATTGATTGATGTGCTAGACTGTAATGAATTTGAGGTCGAAATCAATTGCTGGGGAATATGATACCAGTTCGAGGATGCTATAGCAGATTTTGCAGCATCATGGATGTCATTCAGTGTATATGGGTCATCAGGATAATGATCAGGGAACTTCACTTCGAGATGATCTGCAATTTGAGTCCATAAGTTCATTTGAAAGCCTCGAACAAAAGCTCGACTCTGTTTGGCTTCTGAGAGTCTATGTTTTGAGTGAAGGAAGCTCATGACCTTGTAGAATTACCTGTAATAAGCTCCTAAATTGATTGCATCAAAAATACTGGTGCAAAGTTGTTTGCTGATGAGTGTATCCATATCTGAAATACTGTATTTACATCTGTCTTCTATTTCGGGATAGAATTTGAATACTGCAATGCGAAATTCATCAAACAATGTGCCAGGTTCGTACTCTGGAAGCAATTTCCAGAGATTGTAAGAATTGATGTCGATGTATCTGCAAGCATGTCACTTCTTTAAGTCATGATCTGTAATACCACAAGTCACAAATAGATATTCGAGCTCTTTTAAGTATTTTCGAAGTTCTTTAGGTCATCTTGAATCGAATTTCTGGGATGTAGAATGACAGGGAGCTGGAATAAAGGATGTCGACATGTTTGAGGTGGATGTCGAAGTTCATGAGGTCGAAATTCATGTGATGTCATGTTTTGTATGTTTTTGAAGTCAAGGATGGTAGCAAAGTCATAATTGTGACAGGCAAAAAAGTGCAAAATAATATTATTGAGGGGTGAGATACTATATCAAGGGGCAAGATACTATATTGAGATCTCCTGGTTGTTCAGGAGGGTTGGAGGCAAAATGAGTTCAATGTGAAGTTAAAATCATTGAGCCCCCTTTAGGTAAAATGAGTGGTAGAATGGAGTGGAGATTCAACAATGAAATGATCTAGAAACCCCTCATAGTGGGCTCCAAAATGATGATACTCAACCTGGAAACCTAACAAAAACCTGTTAAAAGGCTTAAGAAGTATAACACAGGCTAGAGGAAGGGTGCAAGTTGGTACTAAATATCACTGCTGATACCCAAATGTTGTTTTTAGTGAGGTGAAATAGTAAGGGATGGTGCAAATAGTCTGCGAGGGCATACAAAGATGTTCAAAAGAGCTCAAAATAGGTTTGAAGATGTGCAAAATAGCTCGAAAGATGTTCGAAGGTGTGCAAAGTTGTTCTAAAATGTTCAAAAAGGATTCAAAGTCGATTTCATGGTGCTCATAGTGGTTCAGAGCATCTGTCATAATGTGTTGATATGAGTGGGAATCTTTTCCAGACCTTAAAGTGTGCAGTGAACCTATCAGCATTGGGCATTATTCCTATCATGTTTAAATTTTCACTTAGTCCACAAAGCAGGAAGCTTGATGAGGAAAGCAGATGCATTATTCAGATGTACCAATCACAAAAGGGGGGTGGAGGAGGACAATAAAAATATTACCATACTCAAACCTGAATACTTTCACATTTGTGCTATGCATCAACGACATCTATTGGTGGATAGCTCGGAAATGGAAATGTTGTTTAAAATTAGACAATGTTCAGAGATGGATGATAAAGTAGTGTTGTTCAGAGGAAAGGTATATGTACTGAAAGATCAAGATTTACAAGGGAGATTGTCCAGTTACATCATAACATGCCCGCTGCTGGACATTCAGGGAGGTAGAAGACATTGGAATTGGTGATGAGAAATTATTGGTGGCCCAGAGTTTCGAAATATGTGTTGGGGTATGTGGATGGATGTGATATGTGCATGAGGGGGAAAGAATTTCCAGAAAAGCCTGCAGGGAAATTAATGCTGAACCCTATACCTAAAGTGCCCTGGCGAGATATATCTGTGGACTTTATCACAGGATTACCTGAAGCTCAAGGATATGATGTAATATTTGTAGTATGCGACCACTTCACAAAGGACGTCCATATAATTCCTACTACTGCAGAAACCTCATCATTGGGCTTGGCATGCCTGTACCTAAATCAGGTATGGTGGTGACATGGATTACCTGTTAAGACAGAAAGATGACCAGACTGGGGATTGAACCCAGGACCAACTGGACATATACCAGATGCTCTACCAACTGAGCTATCAGGTCTTACTGGGTTGAATACAACAATGTGATATGAACCAGACACTATTGATGTAACCACCACTTGACCACTGTCAATATTACAGCAGGGGGGGATTAACTGCATCCAGTTTGTCTGTTAAGGAGCAAAGCCTCCATATTACATAATCACCAAACAATGTGTCAGATTACACAATCCAACATTACCTGATACAGTTATCTCTGATTATGGATCACAATTTGCTTCTGCATTTATGCAAGAGTTAAATAACATATTGGGAATTCAAACCAAGTTATCTATGGCATATCACCCACAAACTGATGGGCAGACAGAGAGAATGAATCAGTAGTTGGAGCAGTATCTATGCATGTTTGTCAACCACTGATAAACCAATTGGCCTGATGATAGGTCCATTGCATGCTATAATGTCTGGAAAAGAATCTAATCATATCAACACATTACGACAAATGCTTCAAACTACTACGAACTCCACAAAGTCAATTTCGAACACTTTTCGAACAACTTCACATGATTTCGAATAGCTTCGAACAATTTTGCGACACTTCAAATGCTTTTGAATGACTTCGCACTACTTAGAATGACATTGGCTGCCATAGGGATATTCTAAAACCCTTTCACACACACAAAACATTCAACATGAGCCACTGCATTGCATATCGAACACTGCCAGACACAAGGAGAGTCAATAAAAGAATTAGAATATGATAATGGTGGTTTTGGTGTTTCAATGATCTATTGAAACAACAAGAGGAGTGCTCTTACTATATGGTGACACTGAACATTTCAATTATCATCATTTCTCATTTGTTTTTATGTTTTACAATACCTTATTGCTGTGAATACTGCCTCATGTTCTACACTTGTTATATTTCCTTTTTAGTACTTATCTCTTCAAAATGTATATAGACTTGTACTAGTTACTTAGAACAACAGAGAATAAGTTACCCTCTCCACTATCATCAGATTTAAGAGCAGTTCTCTTGAGTCTTAGCTCATGTCATATCTGTAAGTTCTGCAAAATATTGTGAACTTTCTCAAACTTTTGTATTCGCTCCTCATTTTATTGCAAGTCACCTATCGCCTTTTGACAAACACTTTCTATTTGTTATATTTGCTTCTCAACATATCTCGAGATTACTTCAACATCTTTGAACCTCCTTGAACTCACTTTGAACTCACTTTGAACTCACTTTGAACTCACTTTGAACTCACTTTGAACTCACTTTGAACAACTTCAAACTATTTTTGAACATCTTCATACACCTTTAAAGACTATTCACCACAGCCCTTACCATTTCACATCACTAAACACAACATTTTGGTCTCAGCAGTGATATTTAGTACCAACTTGCACCCTTCCTCTAGCCTGAGTTATACTTCCTAAGCCTTTTAACAGGTTTTGTTAGATTTCCAGGTTGAGTATCATCACTGAATGGTTGGCAATTGCCAAATTTTCTCACAATAATAAATTCCATTCAGCTACTCGCATGTCACCCTTCTTTGTTAATTATGGGTATCATCCCCAAATGGGAATAGAACCTCAAAAGGAAGTTAATATACAGTCATGGAAGACTTTGTATCTAAGATGTAAAAGGTGCAGGAGGAAGTAGAGGTGGCATTGATGAAAGCATGTTGATAGGTCCACTGCATGCTCTAAGGTCTGGAGAAGATTCCCAATCATATCGACACATTATGACAAATGCTCCAAACTACTACAAATGCCACAAAATTGATTTTGAACACTTTTTAAACAACTTCACATGATTTCAAATAGCTTCAAATGATTTCACAACACTTCGAATGCTTTTGAATGACTTTGCACTACTTAGAACAACATCGGCTGCCATAGGGATATTTCAAAACCCTTTTGACACACACAAAACATCCAGCATGAGCCATTGCATCACATATTGAACACTACTGGACACAAGGAGAGATGATAAAAGAATTAGAATATGATAATGGCAGTTTTGGGGTTTCAACAATCTATTGAAACAACAAGAGGAGTACTCTTACTACATGGTGACAACATACATTTCATTTATCATCATTTTTCATTTGTTTTTATGTTTTACAATACCTTTATTGCTGTGCATACTGCCTCGTGTTCTACACTTGTTATATTTCCTTTTTAGTACTTACCTCTTCAAAATGTATATAGACTTGTACTAGTTACTTAGAACAACAGAGAATAAGTTACCCTCTCCACTATTGTCAGATTTAAGAGCAGTTCTCTTGAGTCTTAGCTTGTGTCATATCTCTAAAGTTCTGTGAAATATCGCCTCACTAAAAACAATGTTTGGGTATTAGTGGTGATATTTAGTACCAACTTGCACACTTCCTCTAACCTGTGTTATACTTCCTAAGCATTTTAACAGGTTTTTGTTAGGTTTCCAGGTTGAGTATCATCATTTTGAAGCCCACCGCAAGGGGTTTCTAAATCATTTCATTGCCTAATCCATCTTGAATCTCCCAGCTTAGGCCAACCCAAGCTTGAAACCTTAGAATTGAGACTCGCCACACCTTTGAATCTCTTGAACAATTGGGAGATATTCTGATTCCTGTCTCTGATGCAGAATCTACACATTGTCATTTGTTTCCCTCACCTATTTTCTCATCTCCAACCTCGTCTCCCTCTTCTTCCTCATTATCTACTACTTCATTCATTCCTCTAGCCACTTCAACATATCTACCATCTTTTGCTCAAGTTCTAACTTCTTGAATTGTTACATCTATGGCCACCCAAGCGACAATGCCAGCTTGTGGACATTCCACAGCATCAAAATTTGACTCTACTCAACCTCAAGAGCTTTGTCAATACTTTGATGACCTCAAAGTACTCTTTAGAGACTGCAATGTTACAGATCCAGAGATTATGAAGAAGCATGCCTGCTGATATGTCGATGTCAATACATCGAAACTCTGGGAATTAATTCCAGAATATGAAACTGGCATTTCATTTCAAGACTTTCATGTCGCAATTCATAGACTATACCCTGGTTCTAAAGATGATTGAAAATAGTTGATTTTGGACATGGACAAGCTCATTGGCAAACAGCTTCACATCAGGATTTGTGACAGAAATGATTTAGGGTTATACTACAGATCATTTTATAACATCATGAAGTTCCTACTCTCTAAAGGCCAAATTTCAGAAGCAGAACAGAGTAGGGCATTTGTTTGAGGTTTCCAGCAAGGCCTATGGTTACAAATTGCATGATGACTTGAACTAAAATTTCCTGACCACTATCCAGATGATGTCTACCCACTCAATGACATTCATGCAGCAGCAAAATTTGTTTTAGCAGGGTCAAATAGTTTGGATTCAACATCATTACAGTCTTCAGGTACTCCAGCATTGACTTTGACATCTTCAATCCAAATCAAATCAGAAGACTTATCAGTGATCTTCAAAAAATTTGCAACTATGCTTGGCATGGCACTAGGAGGTTTGAAACCCACTAATCCTCCTTGACCTAACAGTGGCTTCTGTTTGGACCAGCTCAAAAATCTAGTTTGTGTCTTCTGTTGACTCACTGGTCATTTTATTAGTGACTGCTTGGTTTGCCAGTTCTATATTAATGAAGGAAAGTGTAAAAAGAACACTGAAGGAAAAATCATCCTTCCAAATGGATGGTGATAGGTCCATTGCATGCTATAAGGTCTGGAGAAGGATCTCATCATATCTATACATTATGACACACACTTTGAATCAATACGAATGCCACGAAATCGACTTCAAATTATTTTCAAACTATTTCACACTATTTCGGACAACTTTGAATGACTTCGAACAATTTCACAACACTTCGAACGACTTTGCAGCATTTTGAACAATATCGGCCACCGTATAGCTGTCTTGAAACACTTTCAATACATGCTGCACATCCAGAACAAACTATTTCGCTGCATATCTGTTAGGGTGACACCCACTGTTCTGCTAGCTGGACCATGCAGGCTCTCCTACAAGAAGGCAGCAGGGTGCACACATGTGATGGGGGGTTTGATGGTTTTGATGTGATGGGTTATTTTGAAATAGGCTTTTTGCACCACAAATGTGGATGGAATACCTAAGAGAACTCAACTGAGGTCTCCTAGTATTTATTTTATGGTTATATACTATGTTACATATGTTGTACTATGTTACATATGTTGTACTATGTTGCTACTGATGCACGTGTACATGTGCATACATATTGATGTGTGTAAATAGAAAATTCCCACACTAACAAATAATGCATGTATAGGCATTTGGTAGCATATTTTGGTGAAATAAAATAAAATAAAATAAAATAAAAATAGTATTATGTAATATGCATGTTAGGAGACTGTTTCCTAACATTACCCCCTTTTATGCCTCGACTTCCAGGTGAGAAAATATTGTATCTGTCCTCTCTGTGAAATTCTGGTAAGGCCAGAAATTCATTCCCTCATACACCATTCTAGCAATGCGATGCAGAGCATTTGGATTACATTTAAAGAATTGGGTGATTGCATTACATGCTCGCTTACAATTCTCCTTGGGTTCCCATTAATTATTTTTGTCAGTGTAGTTCTTCCACTTAATATAGAACTCCAATTTATTTTGTCGAAGATATGAGTCCAAAACCTCTTCCACAATATATTCTGGAGCACCTTCTACCATTATTGGAGGCTGTCGAGTAGTTTGTTGACTGGGAATAGTGGGTGGGCGGTAAGGGCATAAACAGGAAATGTTAATTTTGGGATCAATCTTGAATGACTGAGGTAATGTTATGGTCAATACTCCTAGATCAAATGTAAGTTGACGCTCGTAAGTGACGACGTTCAGCTGAGGTTCAGATCGCCGAAGCTCGTAAGCAACGGTTGAGCGAGAGACTTAGATCGCAACTTGTTTAGGAGTGTAAGAAAGACTAGGTCAAGCTGAGCTTGACTAGTCGTATATTCACTGTTTAAATAGTACAGGCCAGATCGTAGATAAACATGCTAAGTTAAGAGAACAATAGAGATAATAAGAATGACAAGACAATAGAGAAAGGCGTCCGCAGTGTAAACTACAATAAGGTGGGATAATGAAGTTGTAAGGTCAAAGGCATGCAGTCGCAAAACAATAGAGCATGGAACAATAGCGTGAGATGCACGCAATGTAGAACAGTAAGCACAAAAAGATTTGATATCCCCCATATCCCCACGCCTTCTCGTAACATTAGCCCCTTCCTAACGTTTCGAGTTCCAACTGAAACTAGGTCCTAATCGTCCACATGGGGTCGAAAGACACCGCATCATTGGTCGTTGCGGTGAAGGTGCTGAAAGATGTAGGAGTCAGGGTGTCATGAGCGTAGACCCAGGTCGGTAGCTCAATGTCATTTTCCCCCGCGAAGCGCACCGAGGTGCCAGTGATGAAGGTGGTGAGTTGTGGGAGAGGAGGGGTGGAGACGATTTTAAATAAAATGAGCATGTAATAGAGTAACATAACAAAAATGGACGTGCCAAAGATGACGATGTAAAGGTTGTAGATCATGGTGGTCGGCTTCAGGTGGTGCGATGTCATGGCGGAATGTCACGTGTCGGATTATTTGGACAGAAGAGCACGGAGTGCTCAGGTCGCCACCATCGACAGTGTGGACACTGGTACTCTGGGCAGTGTGAAGAAAAGTGTCCTATCTGCGTGCAGGTGAAGCAGACTGAATTCCGCATCCACGATGGTGTGGGCGCATGCTCGGTGGCGGTCTGGGTAGGATAAGGGGTGGGCGCTCGTCTTGGTGGGGATTGTGAAACATATGGCGGAAGTGGCAGGTGTGGAGAAGTAGTTAGTGGCGTCTCTCTGTCTTCTTCATCACTTAGTGGTTCTATGATAAAAATCCATTGCAGTGTGGGGACCCACTCTCCAGGTCCATAATGGAGCGCCTGCTCATCCAGGCTCCTCATGAGCGGGAGCAGATTGAGATAGTAGGCTTCTTCTGTCAGTCGTCGGAATACATGCTGGAGGCGGGAGATGGCTCTGTAGGTTTCGAAGAGATTCTGCGTGGTGCTGTGCAGGAGCACGCGGTCTTGGGTCACAGACAGGAGTCTTTCTTCATTTCGGATGTCGTCCATGTCTCAGATGAAGCTGAGGATAAGTTAGAAGGTTCTAACGGGGTCAGGGTCGGGTGTGACATTCATGAAAAAGTGGAGAGGGTGGCTCATATTCAAGAGAGGTTGTGGGTAGATCTGTATTCACCCAGTATTTCAGCAGCATTTTTTAAGTGAGTTGCTGGCTCCCAGGTGTTTTCTGCCGTGCTGTATCCCTTCCATTTTACCAGGAATCAAATTCTTTTGCCTATCCCCCTGTGAGCCAAAATGGCTTCAACCTCGTGTTCCAGTTCTCCTTCGATCAGATCGGGTGGTGGAGGAAGGAAGTTTGGTCCGTGAGTTTCGTTCTCCTTGAAACATGAGAGAAGTGAGGCATGGAACGTGAGAGAAGTGAGGCGTGGAACACGGGGTGAATCTTCTATTGAGGGGGGAGCCTCAATTCATAGGCGTGGGACAAGATTACCCGTGTGATGGGGAAAGGTCCCTCGCGTCTAGGGGAGAGCTTTTTGGTTGGGTATCCTAGCTTCAAATTTTTGGAGTCGAGCCAGACCTTCTCCCCCACTGTAAATGGACGGAATCCTCGTCCGTTTCGCCCAATCATCACTTGTTGGAAGAGTTCGTGGGCCACCAGGGCTTCCTGCCATATGTTTCCCAGTTTGGCTATCCTCTGTTCGGTAGCCAGCATGTTCGTTTTCTGATAAGTCGTGGGGATAGCCCTAGGGTGTGCTCCCATCATTACATAAAATGGGGTGTTTTTAATAGCTGAGTGATGCTTCTGGTTGTGTGTGAATTCGGTGGTGGTGAGGTGGCTTTTCCATTGTGAAGGTTTGTTCGCACAAAAGATCTGGAGGTAGATTTCGAGTTCCTGATTTACCCTCTCTGTTTCCCCATCGGTCTGTGGGTGGTAAGCCGTGCTCATTGCTAGCCTTATTCCCAGGAGTCTCCCCAGTTCTTGAAATGTGTTCGAGGCAAAGCGTGGGTCTCGGTTGGATATGATCTTATCTGGGAGGCCGAATCTCTTGAATACGTTGTGCAGATAGAGGTCGGCCACCCCTAATGCATCGATGCTCTTGTTACAGGGGATAAAAATTACCCCCTTAGTAAGACCATGGTCTACCACGACCATGATGGTGTCAGATCCGTCGCTTATCGGGAGATCAGTGATAAAGTCCATAGTAACTAGTGCGAATGGTCGAGTGGCACTAGATTTGATCGGAGATAATCCTGGTGTTGTCGGGTGTGTATTCACCTTCATCTGTTGACAGGTGGCGCAGCCATCGATGTAATTTTAGACGAAAATGGTCATTCCTGGCCACCAATAGTCCCTCTGTACTAATTCTAGGGTTTGAAATCGGCCGGGGTGTCCTGTAAGTATGTTATCGTGGTACTTTTCCATGATCTTCCTCCTTAGTTCTTTGTTATCTGGGATGTAGCATCGATCTTTGAAAAAGACCGTCCCATCATCTTCCATTTTCCAGTCTTCTACTGCCGACTTGATCGGTGGCGTTCCTCCTTCCTTGATGGCTCTTACTATCTCCTTTAGTAAGTCATCTTGCATTATGCTTTCTGCCAGTACTTCCTTCAGCTCGGTGTCAATTGTCCATGTGAAGATCTCGTCCTTCAGTAAGGTGATGTCATTGTTATCATTGTCGATATCGGGTATGTGATCTGCCCTCCGTGATAAGGCATCAGATTGGATCATCATCTTTCCCGGGACGTGTACCAATTGTAGGTTAAATCGCGACAGAAAGAGGCTCCACCTAGCCTGTCGCCGATTTAATTTCCGCGCCGTTCTGAAATACATCAGATTCTTGTGATCTGATAGGATTGTTGTTGCATGTTTGGATCCCTGGAGATAGTGTCTCCAGGTTTCCAGTGCTCGTATTATTCCTAACAGCTCCAAATCGTAGATTTCATAGTTCCATTTGGTCGCTGTCAGGGAGTGGGAGATATATCCGCAAGGGTGCCAATCTCCGTTGGTGTCGGTTTGTTTTAGGACGGCACCTGTCGCATACTTCGAGGTGCCACTTTCGATTACAAATGGTTTCCCTGCATCGGGCATCAGCAATACTGGCGCCTCAGAGAATTTCTTTAGTGAGTCAAATGTCCCTTGTCACTCATCTGTCCAGCTGAAGGGCTGGTCCTTCCTTGTTAAGTCGTTGAGTGGCTTAGTAATTGCGGCAAAGTTGCTGATGAATCTCCTGTAGAAGTTCCCGAAGCCTAGGAATGATCTAACCCCTTTCATGTTAGTTGGGGGTGGCCAGTCCTTTATTCCACTTAGCTTAGTCGGGTCCATGGCTAGCTGGTTTGGTCGCAGAATCAGTCCGAGGAACTCGACTTCCTGTACATCGAATCTGGATTTCTTGGGTTTCAGGTACAGGTCGTTTTCTCTTAGCCTTGCTAGGACTCTTTTTGTTCTCTCCTCGTGTTCCCCTTTATCCTTAGAGAAGATGAGAATGTCGTCCATGTAAATTACTAGCCACCCCTCGTTCAGCATGTCTCAGAAGATGTCGTTCATCATCGCCTGGAAAGTTGCCGGGGAATTACAGAGGCTGAAAAACATGACTTTGGGTTCAAACAGCCCTTTGTTGGTTTTGAAGGCCGCCTTCCACTCATCTCCCTTCTTTATTTGGACGTTGTGGTATCCCCATCTGATGTCCAACATAGTGAACCATTTCGCCCCCTTCAGCTTATCGAGTAGATCGCCGATCAATGGAAGTGGATAGGAGTTCTTGATGGTTCCTTCGTTTAAATACCGGTAGTCTTGGCACGGTCTGAGCGCATTGGAGTCCTTTTTCGCTACGAAGAAAAATGGCGATGCCATAGGGGACTTGGATGGAGTGATATATCCCTTCCTCAGGTTGTCATCGATGAACTCGTCCAACTTTTTCTGTTCTGCCAGGGTGATTGGGTAAACCTTGCAGTCTTTCAGGATGAAGTCTGGCTTAAGCTCGATTGCATGGTCCCACGGTCTTGATTCGGGAAATCTTTCTGATGCCACCTTTTCGAACATGCTCCAATACTCCTTATATTTATCGGGGAGCAGGTCATCGAGTGATCGTTTCTCTTTGATGTCTTCTTTTTCGTGAGCAAGCCTCTGTGAGACGGAGGTCTTTGCTCGGATATGAGTCATGTGGGAGAAGGCAAATCTGCCAGTTAATCGAGATCGAGTGATGCGTGAGATATGCCTGAGTGCCTGGTAATTTGGGGGAATATAGTCGTGTTTGATCGTGAGGGGGGATTCTTTGGTTCTGAATACCCCGATCATTGGTTCCCCCCAGATGTAGGCAAACAGTGCATCTGTCCCATCATTGTTCCCTTCAGTGTCGAGTGATAAGCTGATATCGGAGTTGTCCGGTGTAGAGATCTGTGGATTGATCTTGGGGTGAGTGTCTGTAGCCGTGTCCGTTGCCAGATGTGATCCGTTTCCATTGAGTTCGTCCGTGGTGCAAAGCCCTTTTGCGAGATGAACCATCCCGAGCCTACTCTTCACATGCTCGGCGGCAGCGAGGTGGGTTTCCCCAAAGGTCTCCCCAGCACTCCTTATAGGTAGCCTCCCGAGAGTCGGACTCAACGTTACTCTCAGTGCGAGTGGCCCCTTGTCATCTATAGTGAGGCTTTGCTTACCGATTGTGGTTCGTGTTCATTCGATCATGGTCCAGATCTTTCCCATAAGAGATCTCTCGGTCTGCCTGTCGGTGAGAGTCCCTTTTTCCCAATCAATGGCAGGGTTGCACTTCCGGAGCCACGTGTACCCCAGGATCATCATTTCCTTCCCCAGCCCCGTTATCAGCATCCTGATCTTCTCTTCTTTTCCCTCGATTTCGGTGTCTATACAGACATAGTGTGAGATCGTCCCATTTTTGTTCAGGGTTCCGTCGACGTTTTTAGCGAGGATCTTCCTGGCGAGTGGGATTTTCTTCAGTCCGAGTTTCTGGATGACTCGGTGATCGATAAAGGTTTTGCCCACCCCTGAGTCGATCAGGGCAGGGATTTCGGCTTTTTTGTCGTCTAGCAGACAGTGAACTGGGACGCGCATGGATTGATTGCTTATGTCTGCTACTAGTACACTTGAGACGATAACTCTGGTGGGCTCTGCTGCCGATGCAGGCTGCCGCTTCAAAAACCCTCCTCCACCATGAGGTCGAGTACCTCCTCTTTCTGGTTCTCTTCTAGCTCATTGATAAGAGCTCGAATTTTTATGTAGTGGTCGCAGGAAGTCTTCTTTGTCTCAGTCTTCTTTTCGTCTTTTGAGGGTGGCTCTTTCCCTCCCTTGTGGTCGCTCGCCCTATGTCCTGTTTTATGACAAATAAAGCATCTACCTTCCTTCATGTGTTTCACCCTCTCTGCGTAGGAGAGGCATGTCGTGTCAATTTCCATTGCATTAGGGTCTTTGGAGGAGCTGCCCACTCCCCCTCCTCCTACCTTGCTGTAGGTTCTTTCTTTAATTGCTTTCGCTCTCCTCAAATGTCCCTCCACCCTTGCTGCATGAGTGTACCATCCTTCGATGGTGTCGGGTGGGTTTTCCATTCCGAATACCTTGTCTAGGACTCGGTTGTTGAGTCCATCTACGAAGTATTCGATGAGTGCTGTATCTTCTTTAATCTTGGTTCGATAGGCCAGCGTTTTAAACTGGGCTATATATTCGTCTACCCCCTTTGCTCCCTGAGAGAGCGCATGGAGTTGGGTGCGTGCATTCCCTGCGTCGTCAATCGGTGAGAATGCTGCACGTACTTTCACGATGAACTCCTGGAATGTGTCCCAGGGCTTCGATTCAATATATCTCTCCTCCAAGTATGCTGTTTCCAAGGCCCCGCTGTTCCCCCATTCATGTATGACAGCATAAACAGAATTTTGTGTTGGTCGTCCGGGAACGCGGCTGCGTTTGTGTCGACATAGGCTCCACACTCGAGCAGGAAGAGCATTGTTTTGGCTCTGTCTCCTGAGTAGTTGGTCGGCGCCCTCATCTTGATCTCGGCGGGGTGAGCAGCAAGAGCGGTGGGTGCTGTGGGAGTGGTGGGAGTGGATGGGGCTGCCATGATTTGCTTGGTGGGAAGTGGTCGAATGGTTCTCGTAAGAATCTTGTCATGGTGTGTGGGCTGCCTAGACTAGGGTTTAGTCGGCAGAGTATAGAACAGCTTGACCTTTTGTTATGGTCAATACTCCTAGATCAAATGTAAGTTGATGCTCATAAGTGACGACGTTCAGTTGAGGTTCAGATTGCCGAAGCTCGTAAGCAACGGTTGAGTGAGAGACTTAGATCGTGACTCGTTTAGGAGTGTAAGAAAGACTAGGTCAAGCTGAGCTTGACTAGTCGTATATTCACTGTTTAAATAGTACAGGCCAGATCGTAGATAAACACGCTAAGTTAAGAGAACAATAGAGATAATAAGAATGACAAGACAATAGAGAAAGGCGTCCGCAGTGTAAACTACAATAAGGTGGGATAATGAAGTTGTAAGGTCAAAGGCATGCGGTCGCAAAACAATAGAGCATGGAACAATAGCGTGAGATGCACGCAATGTAGAACAGTAAGCACAAAAAGATTTGATATCCCCCATATCCCCATGCCTTCTCGTAACAGGTAATTTTAACACTACCACATTGGGTGAAATTATTTTAGAAATCGGATATGGGCCAACTTGCTTCTCTGTAAGCTTTCTTGAAGGTCGTGGAATATTCAGATCCTTGGTACTTAGCCATACCAAGTCACCAACTTTATACTCTGGAGCAACAGCTCGAGTACGATCCACGTGTCGCATTATATCATCACATGCTTTCATCAATGCTGCCTCTGCTTCCTCCTGCACCTTTCGCATTTTTGACACAAAGTCCTCCACTGATTGTAGCTTGACTTCTCTTCGAGGTTCTACTCCCATTCTGGGATGATACCCATAATTAGCAAAGAAGGATGACATGCAAGTAGCTGAATAAAATTTATTATTGTGGGAAAATTCTGCAATTGCCAACCATTCAGGCCAGTCAGTTTGTCGGTGATTGACAAACATGCGTAGGTACTGCTCCAACTCCTAATTCATTCTCTCTGTCTGCCTATCGGTTTGTGGGTGATATGCCATAGATAATTTGGTTTGAATCCCCAATATGTTATTTAACTCTCACATAAATGCAGAAGCAAATTGTGATCCATGATTGGAGATAACCATATCAGGTAATCCATGTAACCGCCATACCTGATTTAGATAGAGACACACCAAGCCCAATGATGAGGTTTGTGCTGTAGTAGGAATGATATGGACTTCTTTTGTGAAGCAGTCACATACTACAAATATTGCATCATATCCTTGAGCTTCAGGTAATCCTGTGATAAAGTCCACAGATATATCTCGCCATGGTGCTTTAGGTATAGGGTTCAGCATTAATTTCCCAGCAGGCTTTTCTGAAAATTTCTTTCCCCTCATGCACATATCACACCCATCCACATACCCCAACACATACTTTGAAATTCTGGGCCACCAATAATTTCTCATCACCAACTCCAATGTCTTCCACCTTCCTGGATGTCCAGCAGCAGGCATGCTATGATGTAATTGTATGATCTCCCTTTGTAAATCTTGATCCTTCGGTACATACACCTTTTCTCTAAACAATACTAACCCTTGTTCTTCAACCCATTCATCTCCTTTAATATTACCTTTCTTCTCTCCCCTCAAAGCTTTCACAGCTTCCACCACTTCATCATCCATCTCTGAACATTGCCTAATTTTAGACAACATTTCTGTCTCTGAGCTATCCACCAATAAATGCCCTTGATGCTTAGCACAAATACGAAAGTATTCAGGTTTGAGTAGGGTAATATTTTTATTGTCCTCCTCTACCCCTCTTTTATAATCTGTACAACTGGATAATGCATCTGCTTTCCTCATCAAGCTTTCTGCTTTGTGGACCAAGTGAAAATTTGAACATGATAGGAATAATGCCCAATGCTGATAGGTTCACTGCACACTTTAAGGTCTGGAAAAGATTCCCACTCATATCAACACATTATGACAGATGCTCTGAACCACTATGAGCACCATGAAATCGACTTTGAATCCTTTTTGAACATTTTAGAACAACTTTGCACACCACTGTAATTCCAACACGAGCGAACCGTGCATTCTTACATAACTGGGCCACTTTGCACCTATTTGGCATTGGACTGTGTGCACTTGGGCGCTTTCACGTAATCCTGGCGCTTTGGCAGTATTTGGCCTCACACAGCATCTTCTTATTGTTCTTCCACATTTCCAATTGGCATTGCCTTATCTGGTAACTGGCACAGGTTGATCACATCATTATTACTAAGGCGCAGCATGCGACACATAACATCGAAGCGGATTAATTGGGAAGAGCGCACGAGATGTAGAGTGCACCAAAAATAGCACATCGCACCAGAACAGTTGGGTATTGGGTTATAGCATGCACAAATCTTATTGGTTGAGGCAGTGGCATAGTGCAGTCAGGTTTAGATAGGCGAATGGATGTGCTTGTGGGTAGCGCATGGCACTTCCTATTTTTATACTTTATTTCACTGTTTTATCACATAAGCCATTTGTACATAGTAGCAGACAGATAGAGAATCCAGAGGATCTTTTCCCCCCTCATAGTTCATAGCTCAGTCAGTGTCGCACATAGTCTGTGCACCAGCATCCAGTCCGTGCACCTTTGTAGTGCGCCCCTTGTATAGCTGCATTTGCATATCATTTGCATCCCCTTATCATATTGTTGCGTTTCATCCCTGCATTGCATCCTTCATCCTTGTTTGTGCACTCTTGCGGTGCACCCTTCATATAGCCGCATTTGTGCACCATTTGCGCCTTTTTCTGCATAGCCGTGTTTTGCGCACTGTTGCGCCTTTTTCCGCCCTTTGCGCTTTCACTCCATTTGCACTCCTAACCTGTGCGCCTCCCTTTCAGCACATCCCAGTGCTATCTTCATCCCATTACACCTCCCGCCTTCATCATCCTCGTTGTTGTGCACTTTTGCACTCCCATTGCACATTTTTCCACATTGCGCATTTTTGCCCCTTTGCATTGCACACTTTCCCACCACTGCATATATCTTCCCTTTAGCATACACTACTAGTGCGCACATTGAAAACCACCATACCAGCCTCTCTATAGTCTCTGCGCCCCGAAGGACGATCCGAGGCCCTCTAAGCGAACCCCCCCCTCACCCCGAGCATGCCTGCAGTTGTAGGTTAAGTGTTCACCCCTTCTGTTGAGACTCTGCACCGAGTACCAACTGAACACATCACCACTCCAGTAGCAAAGTCTGATGCATCTGATTCCACTTATAAGGGGCACGTGAAATCTACTGGGACCAATATTGGTTCTTCCACAAACTTCCTCTTCAACTCCTCAAATGCTGTCTGCTGTTGTTCTCCCCATCTCCAAACTACTCCCTTTTGTGTAAGGTTGTGTAATGGTGCAGCAATTTTGGAAAAATTATGAACAAAGCGATGATAAAAATTGGTAAGTCCCAAGAAAGCCTGAACTTCTTTGATATGGGTAGGCATGGGCCAATCAACAATTGCCTGTACCTTGATAGGATCCATCTTGATTCCATCAGGACCAATCTTTAATTTCAAGAACTCGATCTTGCTTGCTCCAAATACACACTTCTCTGGTTTAATGAATAAATCATTCTCTGCCAATCTCCTCAACACCTCCTGCACTATCACCTCATGATTTTCTTTATTCTCCATGAATATCAAAATGTCATCAATAAATATTATCACCACGCCTTTGTCTATCACATCTTTGAAAATGACGTTCATCATATTTTGGAAAGTTGAGGGACTATTGGTCATCCCAAAAAACATGACTAGTGGCTCGAAGGATCCTTGACATGTAGCAAATGCTGCCTTTCACTCATCTCCTTTCTTTATCTGTACATTGTTGTACCCCCAGCATAAATCCAATTTTGTAAAGACCTTGGCCTTTCCCACCTTGTCAATAATCTCTGAGATCAACAGCAAAGGGTATGCATTTTTCACTGTCCACTCATTCAAATACCTATAGTCTGTACACATCCTCTTCCTCTGATCTTTTTTCAGTACAAAGAATACTGGTGATGTCTGTGGTGATTTTGAAGGTCATATGTATTCCTTGCGCAACTGTTCAATAAGGAATGCATTTACTTCTTCTTGTTCCTTTGGAGATAATGGATAGACTTTTGACTTCTTTGGCACAAATCCCGGCTTCATCTCAATAGCATGATCCCATGGCTTTCGCACTGGCATCCACTCCGATTCCTTCTTCTGAAAAACTGACAAATATTTATGGTAGGCTTTTAGCACCCACTCCTCCACTAGCTTCTCCACTTTCTCCACATTTTTATCCCATGACTGTCCTCCATGAATTTCCCTAAAGGTTTGCTTCTGTTCTTCCTTACTGGTCATAATTGGAACTTCCCCATTTGGCATATCCTCATCCTCTACTTCCTCCATCGTAACAGAATACTTCCTTGGACGTTCTTTCTCTTTCTTTTCCTTCTTTTCCTTTTTTACTTTTCTCCCATACACATTACATTCTTTAGGACAATGAGTCATGTGTACCTTCCCAGTTTTCCAATCAATTTCCAGATTATGCTTTTGTAACCATGGACATCCAATTATCAGATTGGTTTTCCCAAGGTTGCACACCTCAAATATGGCTCATTCCTGATGATCCTGATACTTCAATATTATCCTCACTTCCTCCTTAATAGTTCCTCCATGATTGATCATACCATCAATATTGTACACCATTATAGGTTGTGGCAGTTTACACATGCGAATACCGTTTCTGATAATTAGGAATCAATTAATAAATAATCCAGTAGCACCACTGTCAAGCAATGCCTCCACATTAATTGCTGCATGCATGTCCACTGTCTTCAATCCTACTGTCAAGCTGATTTCAGGTTCTATCCACACTGAGCAAATAAAGAATTTAGGGGTCTTTGGAAATAAGGCTGGGCATTTTTCTTTGTTGCATAAGTGATGATGGTCATACTCTTCAATTTCTCTTTTGGGTTCACTCTGGGTTTCCTTGGATACTAATATTGATTCTGGGTCACCAATGGGGAAACCTTCACTGGGACTCTTCCACAAAATTCTTCTGCTTATCTTCCTCCAACTTCACTTCCTTGATTGTTGCTTCCCTAATCTTCCTTTTCTGCCTACAATTTCAAGCCATATGCCCTAATTGCCCACAATTAAAACATTTAAGTGGGGCTCATCTCTTTACTCAATCAACATCCATTGCATCTGTCGATGCTGCTGACTCCTTAACAATAGGTGTCACTGCCATGGCCAGTGGCTGTGCCCTTGGAGCTTGTACCTGAGGTGTCCTTCCTTTCTCGGGCTTTCCTCCTGATGACTTTCCAGATCTGGCATTCCCATACATCAATTTTGATTCTGCCTGTTCCTGTCGATATTGCCGATCAAGATGCATTGCCCAATTATACCACTCATCCAACCTCTCCAGAATAGAAGGTAGTCGATAGATAGACTTGAATAAAAAGGGATTTAATCCTGCCTTCAAATATTCTACCAATGCTGCTTCTCCCATATCGGTTTGTGATGCTTCTGCTTTGAACTGCAAAATAAATTCATCTGCAGTCAGAGAACCTTGGCACATGGCTTTTAATTTTGCATTAGCTGTTGCCTTTGGATTAGGGTCTCCAAACTGTGCCTCCAATCTCTCCAAAAATTCCCTGAAGGTTGCAAATGGTTTATATCCTGCAGCAATTTAATTAATAGCTTTGTTTCTCCAGAACTGTGCTTTCCTCCTCTGAATGTATGAGAGAGCAAACATAATCCTAGACTTGGTTGTACAAAACTTGGGTTTTCTCCCATGGATGTACAATACTATAGAGCTGATGAAGGACTTTGTATTCTACATGGTACCATCAAAGATTTGTGGGGGTGGATATTTAGGTAAACATATTTTTCCACTTTCAGATCTCTCCTCTCCACTCCACCATCTCCTCCATCTCATCATCTTTATCTTCCACTGTTTCTGCTTTTGTTTCTGCTTGTTTGGGCTGTGAGGCTGCTAATGCTAACACTAGTTGGGACATTTGTGCTGTTAGAGCATCAATTTTGGCTTCTAGAACAGACATGGGAACAGAATTGTGACCAGGATTCGAAGTTGCTTGTTCTGTCATAATGATGTAAGCTGATGAGTCACTACTTCGGCTGAGTCAAGATTTTGACTTCAGAATTTTTTCACAAAATTTCGAGTCACGTGACCCAGCTATTTGGGTGCCAAACATGGCAAAACATGTGATTTCGGCTATTTGGGCACTTCGGATCAATAACCCTTCCAACAGTGCCTGATCTCGGAGTTATTACTGAATTTGGCTAGTAACTACCTGTTATAGTTGTCCAAATTGAGTGATGTAAATCTCAGCTAAACCAGATCCAATCGGTTGTCTGGTTGCAGCTGTCCTAATGACAAGTGCTGCCTCTCGATCACTGGCAGTCGCAATGTAAGGCGAGGCCTGGCATCAGCTTACAAAAGCAAGGTAAATATGTATATACAATTAATTCCGGCTCTTGCCGAAATAATGAGTAATCGGATGTGGCGTGCTGAGACAAATGACGTATGCACGTGTAAGAGGAGGCACACTGATAGGGTAGTTGAGTTCTTCTATTAGGGCAACACCCACTGTTCTGCTAGCTGGACTGTGCAGGCTCTCTTACAAGAAGGTGGTGGGGCATGCACGCATGATGGGGGGTTTGATGGTTTTGATGTGATGGGTTATTTTTAGATGAATTGGCTGAAATAGGCTTTTTGCACCACAAATGTGGATGGAATACCTAAGAAAACTCAACTGAGGTCTCCTAGTATTTATTTTATCATTATATACTATGTTACATATGTTGTACTATGTTGCTACCAATGCACATGTACATGCATGTACATATTGATGCATGTAAATAGAAAATTCCCACACTGACAAATAATGTGTGTATAGGCATTTGGTAGCATATTTTAGTGAAATAAAATAAAATAAAATAAAATAAAAATAGTATTATGTAATAGGTATGTTAGGAGATTGTTTCCTAACAATATCGAGCACTACCAGACATGAGGAGAGACTACAAGAGAGTTAGAATGCGATAAGTGTGTTTTTATGTTTCATTGATATATTAAAGCAATAGAACAAGAACTCTTACCATACTAGGACAATGTACATTTCACTTATTATCATTTTTCATTTTTTTCATGTTTTAGTACTATTCTTTCAAATTGTATATAGGCTTGTATTAGTTATAGAAAAAGAAAAGAATAGCAATGGGGAACAGAGCAAAAGTTACCCTCTCACTATCATCAGATTTAAGAGTCATTCTCTTAAGTCTTATCTTTGTGTTGTATCTCTAAGTTCTGCAAAATATTGCGAACTTCTTCAAAACTATCATATTTGCTCCTCGGTTTATCGCCATTTGAAAAACACATCACATTTGCTAAACTTGTTCCTCGATATATCTCAAACCTCTTCAAACTTCTTCAAACTATTTTGCACATCTTTGAACTTATTCAAACTATTTCACATGTCTTTGAACCGAGTTCGAACTATTTCGAACATCTTCATATGCTTCTAAAGATTATTTGCATCACCATTCGGCATATTATGTCACTCTCTATGACTTTTGGGTATCAGCAGTAATATTTAGTACCAACTCGCACCCTTCCTCTGACTCATGTTATACCATCCAAAGCCATTTAGTAGGTTTTGTTTGGGTTTCCAGGGTGAGTGTCATCAACGGTTCACCCCTCAAACCATTCCTGGTCACTTTACCAAAGACAAAATCAATGAATGGACTTGATGAAATCCTTCGACTACTGCTGTGCCATCACTAATGTACAAAATCACACCTTCGACAGCTATTTTGACACCACCTAGAGGTGTTTACCAAGTTTTCAAACAATCCATGACAACAGAAGATCTCATCACAAAGCTCAAACAAGAGATATGCACTTTGCAAAGTGGTAGGCCCTTCACTAAAACTAATTTGAACATACCAACAATCACTGTATCTTGGCCTTCGATTCCTCCGAAAACTGCATCAGTTGAACAATCGACTCCACAAGTACCTGCATTATCCATCTCGTCTACAGCAACGAACCTACCAATCTCGACTTCGGCACCATCTTTGACTTTGGAAACAACTTCACAGCCCATCATTCATCCTTATGCTGCTGCAAAAGAAAATTCATACTTACTGCCACACAAATGAAACTTTGGATCAACTGTGAAAGGTAAAGCCAAAGATGGTTCTTCACACCATACCCAAGCTTTGATTCAAAAGGATAAAATAACAGAAGATGTTTTTGCTCATTCGATGAAAACACTGATTATTACACTAACCCCCAAGGAATTGTTGTCTCTATCACTCGAAGTTCATACAAAATGGAAGGAACAGATTACTCCACATCAAATTCAGCAGTCTGAAGGAAACAATGCCACAAATTTGCTTAATAATGAGATTTTTGTAATCGATGATCCCTTTGAAACTTATATTAACAGTCTTCGACCTGGTAATATTCCAGAACCCTTCATAGCTGCAAAGGAATCTTACTTGATTAGGTCAATCATCATGAATGTCAATGAAAGAAATCCAGTCAAAAGTGTCATAGACCCCAGTTCTTCGATTATTGCAATGTCCAAAGAAATTTGCCATGAACTTGCGCTTGCCTACGATCTATCGATCCACATCCCACTTCAATCGGCTAATGGAAGCATTGACAAAAGTTTGGGTTTAGCATGAAATGTGCCTTGCAAAGTGGGGAGTATAATGCTATTTATGCAGATCCACATAATTTGTCTAATTTGACATGATCATGTGCAATCCCCACGATACCCTGTTCCAATCAGTGTTGAAAGGATTTTTGCAACTAGAGGATGAAAATTTGGACATTGACCAGTGTGCTCTCATTATCTCATTTGATCCCTCTAATTTATCTATCATTATCAAATGCACTGTGAATATCCCTGATATGGAGTCCTCAAACTCCTCGAAAACTGTTTCTTATTCTTCAATTCTTGTAAATTTATATTTAACAGCCAGTCATCAATACAAAACATATTTATCGACCTCAATGGTGACATCTATGCCCTCTATGCCTATTATTGACTCCTTACATCCGATTTTTGCAGCATCAAAAAAGAAATACAACCCTGTTGCACAGAAAATTCACCCAGTTATCACTGAACTACCTGACCAATTTTGCATTGTTTGAACAATCACTGGTGACCCTCTTGAAAACATGCCAAAACTGAATCCCCATCCACTATCATTCATTCCCTCTTCCTGATATTCACTCGAACACAAAGCTATCATTGACAAGAATTATCCTGGTGATTTTCTATGGCCAGAGGAATGGAAGCTCATGCATGATTTTATTTGAAATCATGAAATAGCTTTTGCATGGACAGAATGAGAGCAAGGAAGTTTTTGCTCTGACTTTTTTCCTCCTATAGAATTTCCCATCGTTCCTCATACTCCATGGGTTGAACAAAACATTTCTATACCTCCAGGTTTGTACAAACAGATATGTGAAATGCTGAAAAAGAAGATAGAAGCAGGAGTA
The DNA here is from genome assembly GCA_029959215.1 of Tricholoma bakamatsutake. Classification (NCBI taxonomy): domain Eukaryota; kingdom Fungi; phylum Basidiomycota; class Agaricomycetes; order Agaricales; family Tricholomataceae; genus Tricholoma; species Tricholoma bakamatsutake. Next base: position 3,251,123 of record CP114860.1, read on the forward strand.
TACAAACCATTGAACTCTTTGTATCGATCACGATGGTTTTGCATTACAAAGAAGGATGTAAAATCACTTTGAATTGTCCACAGTCTTGAACTGCTTAACCAAGTAATGATCCAGCACTCAGGCATCATACCAATACCTGAACATTTAGCAGAACAATTCAGTGGACGATCATGCAGAGGAATGTTGGATCTTTATGTGGCATTCGACGAAAGGAAAGTAGCAGAGTCATCTTGCGATCTGACCACATTTCAGACACCATTTGGAGTGCTTTGCATCATTATCCTACCTATGGGTTGGACAAATTTGGTTCCTATCTTACACGATGACATAACATTCATTCTACAGCCCAAAATTCCTCATATCACCATCCCTTACATCAACAATACACTGGTTAAGGGCCCAAAATCAGAATATTGAACGATTGGTGGATCTTATGAAATGATCCCCAATAACCCAGCTATTCAACGCTTTGTCTGGGAACACTTCGAAAATTTAAATCGAATAGTTCAGTGCATGAAGTATTGTGGAGGAACATTCTCAGGTCTGAAACTCTATCTGTGCATCCCTGAAATAATTGTTTTAGGGCATCTATGCAACATCGAAAGTCGTATGGCCGATCCCACTCAAATCAGAGCTATTAGCAAATGGGGACCATGTCAAAGCCTCAGTGAAGTCAAAGTGTTCCTAGGGACCATTGGCGTTTGTCATATCTTCATTCGAAATTTTGCTCAATGAGCCACAGCACTGATCCAACTCACTTGAAAAGATGTTCTTTCAAATTTGGAGTGGACCAAATAGCAGCCTAAGAAGATTTGAAAGAAGTTCTAATCAACTCCTCAGCAATTCGAGCTATCAATTACTCATCTCCAGCCCCAGTTATCCTATTGGTCAACACTGTGAACATTGCTATTGGTTTCTTTCTTGCTCAATGCGATTCCGAAAACCCTTGAAAATGATATTATAGTTGATTCAGATCAATTATGCTTAATGACTGCGAATCCTGATTTTCACAGCCAAAACTCGAACTTTATGATCTATATCATGCTCTTGGAGCACTAGGATTGCACCTAATAGGAGTTCGAAGGCTTATCATCAAAATCGATGCACGATATATCAAAGGCATGCTTTTGAATTCTGATATTGCACCTAGCGCTAGCATCAATTGATGGATAGTATCCATCCTAACCTTTCACTTTACATTAGTCCATGTTATAGGGACACACCATGGTCCTGATGGACTTTTGAGATGCCCCCCAGAAGATGAAGATGCTCAGCTTGACAACGAAGATGATTTTGGAGACTGGATCGACCATCTTCATAATTTTTTACATCAAATAAATCCTATTACAACCCGACCCTTTACTTCGCATCAAATTTCGACCCTCTCCCTCTCTTTGGATTTCAGTAAACAGGAGGACCTCACCTATAATGATGTCCCATGAATGAATAACATAAAAATAAACAATGAAAGATTTTTTCACATTTGAAAATGGTTACATGATTTGGTGTGACCCCCTGATCTATCAGATCCTGAATATGCTACCTTTATTCAATATTGTACCAAATTCTTTTTAGACTTGGACAGACTATGGAGAAAAGACTTCCATGGAGCTCACAAAATCATTGCTACTCCAGAATGTTATCTCGAGATTATTCGTGCAGCTCATGACAATGTGGGACACAAAATGGTTTTCACTATGAAATCAGTTATCGTTCTTCGATTTTGGTGGCTGAACATGAAAGCCGACATTGCATGGTATATTCAAACCTGCCACCTATGCCAAATTTGACAAATGCGAAATGTTCTAATTCCACCCACAGTCACCACTCCAGCACCCCTTTTTTGAAAAGGTCTATATTAATATGATGCAAATGCCACCTTCAAACAGATTTAAATACATTGTACAAGGTTGATGCTTACTAACAACCTATCCAGAATGGTGAAAACTTCGATGCAAAAATGCCATGTCTCTTGGCAATTGGATCTTTAAAGATATTATATGTCGATGGGGTTTGCTATATAAAATTGTAACTGACAATGGTGCTGCATTTATTGCAGCTATGGAGTATCTTGTGAAACAATATCACATTAACCATATTCAAATTAGCAGTTATAATTTGTACACCAATGGACTCATTGAATGAGCCTACTTCAATGTTCAGCAATCCTTAATCAAAGCTCAAGCAAAATGGTCAGCAGGGGCACATTCAGTATTTTGGGCAGAATGAGTCACGGTTTGTAAATGCATGGGTTGTTCTCCTTACTTCGCAGTTACAGGAGCACATCCTCTAATCCCCCTCGACATCTCGGAGGCAACATACTTACAACCGCCACCCGATTTCATCTTATCAACAACCAATCTCATAGCTCGACGAGCCATAGCGCTACAAAAACGATAGAATAATCTTGAAGTGTTATATTCAAAGATCTATGCATCTCGAATTGAAGCTGCAAAATGCTTTGAACTGTTCACAAACATATGATGCATGACTACAACTTTGCGAAAGGAGATTTAGTGCTACTTCGAAACACACAAATGAAGAAATCCCTCAATTGCAAGATGAAACCATAATATTTTGGCCCTCTTATCATTATTGAATGCAACTATGGAGGAGCTTATATTCTCTGTGAACTCGATGGGTCAGTACTACATCAATCTATTGCTGCATTTTGTCTGCTACCATATCTCACTCAAAAATTGATTTCCCTTCCACCAAATTTTCTCGATATTGACTCTGAACACCTCAAACAACTTCAAACAACTTCGAGCTTCGACAAAGATACTTTCAAAGATTTTCAGGACCTCAAAAATAAATAATTATTCTTCTTTTTCTTTTTTGCAATTACTTACAAAAGATTTCATTTGCTTATAGTGTACAATACAAGTCACGATATCACATTATAGCATTGATGATACTCAACCCAGAAACCCAAACAAAACCTACTAAATGGCTTCAGATGGTATAACACGAGTCAGAGAAAGGATGCGAGTTGGTACTAAATATCACCACTGATTTCCAAACATTGTTTTTAGTGAGGCAAATTAATGAGGGATGGTGCAAATAGTCTGTAAGAGCATACAAAGTTGTTCGAATGAGTTTAAAATAGGTTTGAAGACATGTGAAATAGTTCGAATAAGTTTGAACTTGTGTGAAGTAGTTCAAATAAGTTTGAAGAGGTTCAAGGTATATTGAGGAATGAGTTTAGTGAATGTGATGTGTTTTTCGAATGGCGATAGGCAATGGGCAATAAAACGAGGAGCGAATACGATAGTTTGGAAGAAGTTTGTGATATTTTGCAGAACTTAGAGATATGACATGAGCTAAGACTCAAGAGAACAGCTCTTAAGTCAGATGATAAGTGAGAGGATAACTTGTGCTGTGTTCCCCATTGGTATTCCCCTTCTAACTAACTAATACAAGTCTATATACAAATTGAAGAAATATTACTAAAAAGGAAACAAGAACATGTGTAAAACATGAGGCAATATATCAAACAATGAGGACTTGTAGATCATGAAACAAATAAATAATGAAACGTATAGTGTTCCCATATAGTAAAAGTACTTATCTTTTGTTTCAATATATCAATGAAACATAAAAATGCACTTATTGTATTCTAAGTCTCTTGTAATCTCTCCTCGTGTCTGGTAGTGCTCAATATGCGACTAAATGGTTTGTTCCAGATGTGTAGCATGTATCAAAAGTGTTTCAAGACAGCTATACAGTGGCCGATGTCATTCAAAATGCTGCAAAGTCATTTGAAGTATTGCAAAATGTCACAAAATAGTGCAAAATAGTTCGAAAATAATTCAAAGTCAATTTCGTGGCATTCGTAGCGATTCGGAGTGCATGTCATAATGTATAGATATGATGAGATCCTTCTCCAGACCGTATAGTGTGCAGTGGACCTATCAGCGTGGTCATGCAAACTCCAAAGGGTTTTTCAGCTATAATAAACTACTGAGCCTTTTTCTAAAAGTCAATTTTTTGTTTGTTATATATATTCATTTTTTTTACCTTACTTTCCAAAGACATTTAACAAAACGTTGAAATTAAAATAGAAAAACAGAACAACAGAAACACGAAATCCTACTCCTCCAACATCTCCTCCAATGCTTCTATCTCCCTCCCCAATATTTCCAGCTCTACCTTTTTCTGCACAAGTTTTGCAGTGATAAAGCAACAATGCACTCCCCATTCACCCTTGAAATCTTGTGACTCATGCACCTTTGCCTTTCCCTTCCTCTTTAATGACTTTTTCTTTTTCTTCAATGGTTTCAAAGGTCCTGCAACTGACTCAGTGCCCTCTACAGAGCCCACGATGCAAATTTGATGTACTACAAAAATCAAAAACAAGTTAGCAAACATTTCAAAACAATTTTGAACAGACTTTGTACCTGATTTTGGACACGAATCCAATTTCACACCCCAGAAAAATTTTGCTTTGCCTTTGCAAAGCCCCCTCCTTGAAAGCCCTGCCCAGTAGCACCCCTGCACCTCTTGAGTGCACTTCGAACACTTTGGGGCCCCCTCCTTAATGACACAATGCAGCTGGGACTTGAACCCAGCACATCAATCGCACTATAAAAGCATCGGTACCTCAAAAATTATTCAAACTTAAACAAAACAACTTACCAGTCCTTTGAGTTCAAAAAGTTTGCCTGTTGCAAACTTTGCCTGCTTCGCATCCCCTGCACTCTCAATCTCCTGCTTCCCATCTTCCCCTTCCTTGACCTCTACCATCTTTTACTTCACCACCCTTACTATGGGTAGCTCATCTTCACCCTCATCTTTGTTCTGTTCCTCCCCAGCCTCTGCCCTCTCAATAGCCTTCACCTCAGCTGTGTGCTCTGCATTTTTCTGCTGTAGATCCTCCTTCTATAAAGTTTTCACCTGAAATGCAGCCAGAGCCATGTTTTGAGCCTTGGCCAGTGTGGTCCTTCAACCCTCAAGTTTCACTTTCTTTGCTACTTCCTTCACCTATCAAACTGCCTCCTTCTCCTCTCGAACCCACCTTTCTTCTGCCTCCCTTCACTCCCTTTCGACCTCTTCCACCAAATCCATGAACAGCAGCTCTCCACCCCATGAAATCCATTTGTGTCAGGCCATTAGGCTGAAAACCTCGAAAACGTTGTCCACAACCTTTTGTATGGCTGTGTCGCGCTCCTCACCTAGATCTTCGGTGAGTTGATCATATTCTGCCTATACAAAATGTATTAGCACCTTTGACTATGAATAGGTCAACAAGATACACACCATTTTAACACAAAAGCCTCTCCCCCAGACTTCAAAATCCATATCTTCTGCGACACCATGCTCTGGAATCAATTTTGCATATTTGAGAACATTAATGTTAAGTTCAGCCAAGAAAGACATTATAGAAGCTAGTACTTGAGAATTTAGGAAGTGACATGGAAGAACGAGAAGTATTTTCAATCTCACTTTGTTTTCAACACGATCACACATTTCGCACATGATTTTGATTGGCTGACTGGTACAGTCAGAATTTCAGTAAGAGGGAGGATGATAGGTCCACTGCACACTCTAAGGTCTGGAGAAGATTCCCAATTGTATCGACACATTATGACAAATGCTCTGAACCACTATGAATGCCACAAAATTGATTTCGAACACTTGTCGAACAACTTCACACAATTTTGAATAGCTTCAAATGATTTCATGACACTTTGAATGCTTTTGAATGACTTTGCACTACTTAGAACGACATTGGCCACTATAGGAATATTTTAAAACCCTTTTGACACACACAAAACATCCAGCATGAGCCATTGCATCACATATTGAATACTACTAAACACAAGGAGAGATGATAAAAGAATTAGAATATGATAATGGCAGTGTTGGGGTTTCAATGATCTATTGAAACAACAAGAGAAGTACTCTTACTATATGGTGACACCATACATTTCATTTATTATCATTTCTCATTTGTTTTTATGTTTTACAATACCTTTATTGCTATGCATACTGTCTCACATTCTACACTTGTTGTATTTCCTTTTTAGTACTTACCTCTTCAAAATGTATATAGACTTGTACTAGTTACTTAGAACAACAGAGAATAAGTTACCCTCTCCACTATTGTCAGATTTAAGAGCAGTTCTCTTGAGTCTTAGCTCATGTCATATCTCTAAAGTTCTGCAAAATATCATGAACTTCTTCAAACTTTCGTATTCACTCTCAACTCGTTGCCTATCACCACTCAAAAACCACTTCTTATTTGCTCTATTTGTTTCTTGACATATCTTGCCATGAGTCTGACATCTCTGAACTTCTTTGAAATTACTTCAAACCTCTTCAAACCTCTCCAAACCTTCTTCGAACTATTTTGCACATCTTCAAACCTATTTTGAACCTCATTTGAACAACTTTGTATGCCCTCACAGACTATCCACACCATTCCTTATTATTTTGCCTTACTAAAAACAATGTTTGGGTATTAGCAGTGATACTTAGTACCAACTCGCACCCTTCCTCTAGCCTGTGTTATACTTCCTAAGCCTTTTAACAGGTTTTTGTTAGGTTTCCAGGTCGAGTATCATCAACATGATTATATGATGCGACATGCAGATTATACTCGAGCTGTTGCTCCAGAGTACAAAGTTGGTGACTTGGTATGGCTAAGTACCAAGAATCTAAATATTCCAAAACCTTCAAGAAAACTTATGGAGAAGCAAGTTGGCCCATATGCAATTTCTAAAATAATTTTGCCCAATGTGGTAGTGCTAACATTACCTCAATCATTCAAGATTGATCCTGAAATTAGCATTTCCTGCTTATGCCCTTACTGCCCATCCACTATTCCCAGTCAACAAACTACTCCACAACCTCCAATAATGGTAGAAGGTGCTCCAGAATATGTGGTGGAAGAGGTTTTAGACTCATGTCTTTGACGAAATAAATCGGAGTTCTTAATCAAGTGGAAGAACTACACCTGCAAAAATAACTCATGGGAACCTGAAGAGAATTGTAAGTGAGCACATAATGCAATCACCCAATTCTTTAAACTTAATCCCAATGCTCCATGTCACATTGCTAGAATGGTGTATGAGGGGATGAATTTCTGGCCTTAAAAATTTCACAGAGGGGACAGATACAGTATTTTCTTGCCTAGAAGTTGAGGCATAAAAGGGGGGTAATGTTAGGAAACAGTCTCTTAACAGTCCTATTATTCCAAATTATGCTACCAAACACCCACAATGCTACATTTGTTGTGTGGGAATTTTATATTTACATGCATCAATATGTATGCACATGTATGCATGCATCAGTAACAACATAGTACAATACCTGTAACATAGTATATAAACCTAAAATATACACCTAGGGGACCCCAGCTGAGTTCTCTTAGGTATTCCATCCACAATAGTGGTGCAAAAAGCCTATTTCAGCCAACTCATCTATTTATAACCCCTCACATCAAATCCATCAAAGCCCTCCATCATGTGTGCATATCCCACCCCCTTTTTGTAGGAGAACCCGCACGGTCTAGTTAGCAGATAAGTGAAGGTCACCCTAACATCCAGCCTGGTCTGGCACTGAAGTGGTTTACTGGCAGGATGTTGTGTTTGTTGCACATGTTGACAATGTCTTCCACCTGGCAACTGTTGAGGAGCTGTGCTAGTCCATCTAACAGTACTATGGGTCACCAGGCATTTGGTGAGGTGTAGTCTGGCTTCCCTGGTTTTTTCAAGACTAGTGTCTCTGTGAGTGCCCATTCCTGTGGATGGAGGTTTAGCATATTTGTAGCATGGAATAGGGGGGGACAAATGTGGGATGAGATCTTCTCTGACATGTATTAGGATGGAGTTTGGAACTTATCCATTCTTCGTGGCCTTGTATGGCTTCATTTTCTTGATTGCACAGTGTATTTGGTCATCCAATATGTTCTGAAACTTCTATCTTGGTGGTGGGTATTGGAAGTCCTGTGGGACTGGTGTTGTTGACAGGTTTCTTGGTAGGAAGAAAGTCTCATAGAATAGTTGTCCTTTGGCTGCATTGTCTGTTGCTTCACTGATTACTTGCTTCATCACCAAGTCTTTGATTTGCAATGTCAGGATTCTGGATTTGCCTGCATCAGTTGCTTGGGACATCACTAGTTTACTTGCTTGCCAAACACTGGATTTGTCAAGCCCTTCCAGCCACTCGACCCAGTGCTCTGCTTTCGCTTTCCATATCATTTCAGAGTAGCAGTTTCATTGTTGGCAGTATTCCTTGTGTGCTGGGTGTTGGGCATTTAGGTGATAGTATTTTGCTCTTCCACCGAGTTGTTGCATTCTCTTTTTTTTGTTTGCTATCTCTGTTGACCACATAGTTTTGAGTATGGGCTCAGCTTTGTTAACTTAACGTGTTTCTTGATTGCCTCCTGTATTGTTTCATTTAGTACTTTGAGTCTGTCTGTGAATGTTTGGACATTTTCAACTTCTGTGGGTGGAGGAAGGTCAGCTAGGTTGTTTTTTAAGGTTTTTATCAATTTGGGCCAGTCTGCCAGTCTGAAGTTTCATCTTGCCACCCAAGTTGCTTTTGGTGCATGGATGTCTAATTGTGTTATGATCGGGTAGTGGTCCATTCTCACTGGGCATGCTGCATCGTCCATTTTGCATTTGATTCTAACACCGAGGAGTTCTTCACTGCAAAATACATTGTCCACCCTGATATGGTTTTTTGTGCTGTGTGATCATAGTGTTGATATGAATGCCAGCAGTGCCATCTTCATGTTGTGTCATCCTAGCATATTCAGTAGTGGTTGCATTAGGTCTAAGTTTTTGTGCATAAATAGGTGGGCATTCCATGCTTCATCCCATAGTGGGTGGTGTCGATTGAAGTCTCCTATCCACATGGTGTGTAGGGGTCCTGCTACATGCTGTTGCTTCTCTCGATCTTGCATGTAAGTGGATAGGTGTATTAGCATGTTGTTGTTTTCACAGTCATTGTAGATATTAATTATTTGTAATGTTGATAGGTCCACTGCATGCTCTAAGGTCTGGAGAATGCTTTTAATTGTATCAAGACATCCTGACACATGCTCCAAACCTCTATGAACACCACAAAATTGATTTCAAACACTTTTTGAACTATTTTGAACTTTTCAAATGATTTCAAACTTTTCAAATGATTTTGAATGCTTTCAAATCACTTCGCACTACTTCGAACAAAGTGAAACCATTTTGATACATGCTGCACATTCAGAATGAGCCTTTTAGTCCCATATCGAGTCCCACTGGACACAAAGAGAGACTACAAGAGATTTAGAATGCAATAAGTGTGGTTTTATGTTTCAATGATATATTGAAGCAATAGAACAAGAACTTTTACTATACTGGTACAATGTATGTTTCAATATTTATCATTTATCATTTGTTTTATGTTTTACAATACCTTTATTTGCTGTGCACATTGCCTTGTGTTTTCCACATGTTATTGTTTCCTTTTTAGTACTATTCCTTTAAATTGTATATAGACTTGTATTAGTTACTTAGAAAAAAAAAGAGAATAAGTTACCCTTTTCACTATCATCAGATTTAAGAGCAATTCTCTTGAGTCTTAGCTCATGCTGTATCTTTAAGTTCTGCAAAATATTGTGAACTTCTTTGAACTATCATATTTGCTCCTCATTTTATTGCACATCACCTATCACCTCTCGACAAACACTTCTTATTTGGTATATTTACTCCTTGACATACCTCGACTTTAGCCCAACATCTTTAAACTTCCTCAAACCCACTTCGCACAACTTCGAACCTCTTCAAAGCTTTTTTGAACTATTTTGCATGTCTTCAAACCTATTTTGAACTCTTTCAAACCTCTTCATATGCCCCTAAAGACTATTCACAATGTGCCTTGTCACATTACATTACTCACAACAACTTTTGGGTACCAGCAGTGATATTTAGTACCAGCTTGCACCCTTCCTCTAGCCTGTGTTATACTTCTTAAGCCTTGTTTGTTTGGGTCTCAGTTGCCCCATGTTGGATTTTGTTGTTCTTGGGTTTATGCATATCCTATGAATTCTTCTAATGTTCTTTGTGTTGGTCAGACTGGCCACCCATTATCTGGTTTTTGCTGGTTTTGTGCCATGGGGGGTCTTCTGCATCTTCATCTGACTTCTTGCCAGTTTTCGATGAACTTCTGTTGTTGTTGTGGGTTTCCTTGTTGTGGGTTTCATCCTGGGATCTGTTGCTATGGCTGCTAAGGTTGTTGCTAGTGTTGTTATTGCATTTGTGGTTCTGGCTTGTTTAGCAGTCTCCATGTACTTGGGAGAGAAGTAGGGAAGTACTTATATTTGTTTTCTGGTATCTATTCTTGTATTTTTTCTCTTTCCACATTGAAGGCTGGGCAATTTTGGTCAGCTGCACTGTGTCCTTTTGCATTCATACCTGTGCAGTTGGCACAGCAAAATAAGTTTGAGTCTGTGAGTATGCACTGTGTAGTTCGGTGGTGGTCACTGCATTATGCACATGTATCTACCTCTGCTTTGCAGTCATTTGCGTAGTGTCCAAAGTTTTGGCATTTCAGGCATCTTCTTGGTTCCATTAGTGTTTTTTGGATGCTTACATGTTTGCCTTCTATGAACATGCCAATTTGGATTGCAGTGTTTGCCATTTCCTGATCATTGAATCCTAGTATTATGTGGGCTACTCTTTGGTTGGTGCTTCGAAGGTGGGCTGGCTTGATGTATCTTGAGAATACAATTGTGTCTCATTCCATCATGTTATCTTTCTCTACCTTGGCATGGGCAAAGCTGGAGCCTGAGTAAAATGTTGTTGGGACAAACTCTGCAATGACATAGTGTAGCTTGTTTCACATGTTCAAGGTTCTGTTGAAGTGTGCCATAAACACTTTTTGTACATCTGCTAGCCTTAGCCAGATTGCTAACTCCTTCATATTCATCTGGTATAGGATATTGCTGTGGCATAGTTTCTTTGCTCCTATAAAGGTTGTGTGTCAGGGTTTGTCCAATCCTTCTATCCCCATGAGGTTGAGCACCATGTTCACCTTTGCTACCTGGTCTTTTTTCATTAAGCTAACAAAGGCATTTTCAGTGGTATTTTTATCTTTTTCAATTAGTATTTGCTTATCTGCTGTCTGTCCTCTCATTATGATTTCTTCATGGATCGGTTGTGGTTGGTATTGGACTGCAGCTGTGGCTGCATATGTTGATAATTGGTTTTCCTGTTCAGTGGTTTTTTCAGTGGTTTTTTCAGTTAGTTCCTGGGTTGCCTGTGCTAGTTGTTCTGCTGTTTTCTGGAAGCTGTCATTGAACTCTTCTATTTTTCCTGTTATCTTCTTTGTGGCTTTGGTGACATGTTCAACTGCATCTCTCATAGTTTCTACATTTGTGTTGAAGGTTTCCATGTGTTCCTGTAGTTGTTCTTTTACCATTGTAGTGATATTGTCTGCCATGTTTTGGGCTCCTGCATCAGTGATGAGGAACACTATGGATTTGATTCCTTTCATCAGTGGTTTTGACATTTTTGTGGCTGAGTGTCCGAAGTGTAGCAGGATGTGAGCTAGGGTTTGCAGGTCTACAGGTTTACCTGGTGCAATGTATTCTTTGATTGTTAGGAAGGCAATTACTTGCTCTTTCATTTGCACATCCATGTTTAAACCATCTGAGTTGTCAGTGTCTTTCTGTGTTTTCTTTGTCATTGTTGCACTGGTTTTCTGTCTTGTTTGTGGTGTTGCAGATGCAGTGGATTGTGACATAGTTGTATGGCAGTTTAGTGTGATGTAGTTAGAGTTTTATGATGCTATTCTATTTCTATTGACGTCGCCCTCTCCTTCTCCGGTTTATAAACTGTGGGAATTATTGAGGTGGTGGCAGTAACAGATCAAGAAGCATCCTCTGGAAAGTTATTAACTCGAGATTTTGTTGCATTAGATTGTTGGCCCATTGTTTTCAGTGATGCTGATGTGCTTTTGGACTGGTTTTTTGCTTTTTTTTTTTGGAGAGCCTTGGCTCCTTAGGTCACATGTTATCATTACATAAGTGGCAAAATATGCTCAACTAAAATTTCAACTTTTTTTCTCTTATTTTCAATCATGTTTTCGGGATATTTAAAACATTTTTCTAAGGAAAATATTTTTAGAATATACCCAAGTTTTAAGAGCAAATTTTTAAATAAAAAAATTATAAAATTCAAAGACTACATCCTCTCTAGCATCCCTAGCTGCTAGATTCCAAAAAGGTGTCATGTTGCAGATGTTATTGAGCTTGTCATTGAGCCTAAATTTTGCTTATGTAAGGTGGCCAGTTCCTGGTGGCCCCTACCTTATGGGCAACCTCAAAGCCTCACTTAATAATGAACTAATAGAGGGGAATCCAAAGTTAATGTTATACTACATATTACAGACACTTCAGGTGCACCTAATAGAGTGGAATCTGAAGAGAAAACTCTAAGGACCCATCTGTCGATACCCCAGTATATGTGATAGACCTGAAATCAGATAGTAGGCTAAAATAGCAAAAAGGCAGAAATAGGTGGATCAAGCTATGGAATGACATCACCTTGATGGGTAAACATCCAGAAGGGGTCCCACCTCTAAGAATAGAACTGTCAACATGTAGCAACATGGAAAAAGCCAAAATATAATTATAAAATAGGAATAAAATCACAGAAAATCATAGAAAAGGCAGAATAGGGTGAAAAGTAAAATAAAAAAATATGGGACAAATGCAGAAAATTGCTTAGATGCCTGGGATGCCTTTCTTTCCCCTTACAGGAAGATGTTGGAGCTTGTATCATGGAATTATTGTTGGCCCCAGATGTCTTGACTTATTGTTCAGTACTGTCACACCTGTGACCTCTGCTTACACACCAAGACTCCACGATGCACACTCATGATTGAGTTACACCCCCTCCCAGTCCCAGAGAATAACTGGGATGTTATCAGTATAGACTGCATGGTGGAACTACCAGAGTCCAATGGGTTTGATGCAGTAATGTGCACAGTCGACTCTGCTGGGAAGCAAGCTCACTTTATCCCCACTCATATGACTGTCACTGTGCTTGTAGCAGCTCGACTCTGTCTGCATCATGTGTGGAAGCTCCATGGATTGCCAGGCACATTCCTCTGTAATCAAGGGCCACAGTTTGCTGCAGAGTTCACCCGAGAGCTGTACTGCCTGCCCGGGATCAAACTCCTGGACTCAACTGCCTACCACCCACAGACAGATGGACAGACAGAGCACATCAACCAAGAATTGGAGCAGTACATCTGGATCTTCATCAATGAGTGACAGGATGATTGGGAAGACCCTTCCATGGCTGAGTTTGGGTACAACAATCACATCTACTCCTCCACCCAACAAACTCTCTTCCTCCTCAACACAGGATGACACCCACACTTTCAAGCCTTGTCATGCACCACCACTCTTGGAGATGGTGAATGAGTTCACACAGTGGATGAAGGACACCTTGGAGGAGATAAAGGCAGCTTTGAAGGATGACATGGCATGCTTCCACAACCAATGCCATTTGCCCATACCCACATACAAGGTTAGTGATCATGTCTATCCTGACTCCAGTGACATTTACACTACACAACTATCCAAGAAACCCACCCATTGCTTTCTTGGACCCTTCCTCATCACCAAACATGTTGGGTTGCATGCCTATTGCCTACGGTGATAATCCTTGACCTGGAAACCTAACAAAAACCTGTTAAAAGGCTTAGGAAGTATAACACAGGCTAGAGGAAGGGTGCAAGTTGGTACTAAATATTACTGCTGATACCCAAAGGTTGTAGTGAGAGATGTGAAATAACAAGGTGTGTTGTGAATAGTCTTTGAAGGCATACAAAGATGTTCAAAAAAGGTTCAAAATGGGTTCAAAGATGTTTGGAGATGTTTGAAAGAGGTTCAGAGAGGTTTGAAGAGGTTTGAAGTAGTTCTAGGAGTTTTGAAAGAGTTGGGCTGGTGTCAAAGTATATCAAAGAATGGATATAGCAAATTAGATGTATTTTTGAGAGATGATAGGCACTAGGCAATAAGTCAAGGAGTGAATATGAAGGTGAGTTCATGATATTTTGCAGAACTTTGAAATACGATGCGAAGATAAGACTTAAGAGAATGGCTTTTAAATCAAATGATAATGGAGAGGGTGACTTCTTCTATGTTCCTTTGCTTTCTTCTAAGTAACTAATACAAGTCTATATACAATTTGAAAAGATAATACTTAAAAAGGAAATAAAACATGTGTAGTACATGAGGCAATATATACAACAATGAGGACTTTGTAAATCATAAAACAAATGAGAAATGATAAATAATTGAAATGTACAGTGACCCTGTATAGTAAAAGTACTTATCTTTTTGCTTCAATATATTATTGAAACATCTAAGCACTATTATCATGTCCTAAATCTCTCATCATCTCTCCTCGTGTCTGGTAATGCTCAATATGCGACAAAATGGCTCATTCCGGTTGTGCAGTGTGTATCAAAAAGGTTTTGAAACAGTTATATGGTGGCTGAAATCGTTCAAAGTGGTGCGAATTCATTTAAAAGCATTTGAAGTGATGCGAAATCATTCGAAATCATGCAAAGCTGCTCAAAAATGGTTCGAAGTCAATTTTGTGGTGTTTATAGTGGTTTGGAGCATCTGTAATAATGTGTTGATATGATTGGGAGCCATTCCATACCTTAGAGTGTGCAACAGACCTATCAATGGCTACCACATTCAATGTACAGACTGCACCCTGTCTTCCACATTGTCAAACTGCTGCCAGCCCCCACTGATTCATTTTCTGGATGCATGGCATGACCTCCTCCACTGCCTACAGTTATTGAAGGAGAACCTCAGTACAAGGTCAAGTCCATCCTAGACAGCTGCTTATGTTGAGGTAAACTTGAATACCTGGTGCACTGAAAGTGTTATGAGAAGAAGTGAAGAGAATGTGTGCACCCAAAATTTTCTCACATTATTGTCATTCTGCTATTGTCTTACATTGTTATTGTCTTTCAGTTTCTTTTGTTTCTTTTGTCTTATGCACAAGCCAAGACCATGCATTGCTAATCTGACATAGCCATATTCTCACATTATTGTATCTCACCATGGAACACTCACTTATTCTCTCATGCTATTGTTCATTCACTCATCTGGTTATGTACATACCTTCTTGCATTTGATAAGTCATCCTCATGCTCTTTCTTATGAGCAACAGCATTCTGTAAACTATATGAATAAGAGAGCCTTTGACGTTAACAGAAAGGGTTACAGGTATGAAGAGAATTCTTAGGTCACAAAGTTCAGTGTGGATGCCCCACAGTTGATCAAGGAGTTCCACTGGTGACATTATTCTGCACCTCAACACATCCAGGCATCTGACTTTGACCAGATATGATTTTGAATGCGTTGGGGTGATGCATCATGAAAGGGGGGTGATGCATCATGAAAGGGGGGTGATGCAAGGGGAAGGGAAGGTGTCCCAGGCATTTGGGAAATTCTCTGCATTTGTTCCACTTTTTTTATATTTTATTTCACCCTACTCTGCCTTTTCTATGATTTTCTATGATTTTATTCCTATTTTATAATTATTTTTTGGTTTTTCCCTTGTTGGTACATGTTAACAGTTCTATTCTTAGAGGCAGGACCCCTTCTGGACAGTTATTCATTTAGGTGACATCATTCTGATGTTTGATCTGCTGTCAAGACCCATTTCACCTGATTGGATTCCTGATAACTCCTGACTCCTTTCTGACTCTTTTCTGACTTTCTCCATTGGCATTCCAGCTGGTGCACTTTTTAGTCATCAGACAAGTTGTCATGTGCCTTAGTAATCATTTGCTTACTCACTTCATTCCTAATACAGTCTTACCAATTCTGGTCACAGACACTTACCAAGACCCATTAGTAAACTTCTACCTTTTCCATTATTCTTCTGGCCTTCATTATTTAAGTGCCCATAGCTTAGCCTTGGTATTTAGTTTGCAAATTATATATTTGTCTACACATTGTAATCTGCTTGTGTTTAATCACCTCCAGTCTAATATCAATCCTTAATCATTCTTGACTTAATCTTGACTTAATCTCTTAATCCCTTAACTCTTCTTGACTTCAATTCAACTCTAAACCTCTGCTTAATCTATTCTTGCCCTCTGTCTGGAAACCCTCTGGAAATGACCTACCTCCACCCTGAAATTGGACAACTGACGAGGAGAAGGGCATAGCTTCCTACAAGTTTAAGCCAAGTCCTCTCTGGCCCCTTTTCACCTGGCCTGCTACAGCCTGAAGTGACTTTGAACTCTGACATCTGCCCATTGCCACCTTTTTGCTATTTTTAGCCTACTATTTGATATTTGGGTCTATCACATATACTGGGCATCAACAGATGGATCCATAGAGTTTTCATTTCGGATTCCCATCTGTTAGGTGTGCCTGAAGTGTCTGTATAATATTAACTTTGGATTCCCCTCTGTTAGCTCATTATTAAGTGATGTTTTGAGGTTGCCCTTACAAGCATGCAATGCATAATACTGAAGTAGACCAATTAAACAAAGCACACAAGACCTAGAGCACATCAAAAATAGAACATTGCACCAAGACAATTTGTAATTGTGCTACAGCATGCACAGATCTTATTAACTAGGGTAGCAGCATAACATGGTCAGATTCATACAGGCTAATGGATAGGCTTGTGTTAGCACATGGTGCTTTCTATTTTATACCATCTTCATCACATAAATCATTTGTACATAGTACCTAGGTACACATGGAGAAGCCAGAGGATCTTTTCCCTCCCAGTTCAGCAGTCTCATGTAGCATTGCACACCATTTGTGCATTATTGTCTTAGTCTGTGCACCTTTGCATCGTTCCCATTGTATAGCTGCATTTGCACACTGTTTGCACTTTTTAATCATATAGTCACATTTGCACATTTTGTTTGTGCATCGCACCTTCAACACACGCCAGTGTAGTCCTCATCTTGTTGTGCTTGCTGCATTTATTGTCTATTCTCTGTGTGCATTTTTGTGCTCTTGTCACACATTTTACTGCATTGCACTTTTTTACCCCTTTACATTGTGCATTTTTGCACCACTGTGCAAACCTTTATTGATTCATTATTACATTGTGCACACATCATATTCCAGTGATTCTATGTTCATAGTTATTGTTGCACCTTGAAGAATGTTCTAAGGCCCCCTAAATGAACCCCTACATCCTGAACACTCCTGCAGCTGTGGGACTTGTGTCCTCATCTTCTGTTGAGCTCTGCACCAAGTACCAACTAGATACATCATTTCTGGAGCCCACTACAAGGGGTTTCAGATTCATCACAAACCTTATTTAGACCTCCATCAACTCACCCTTTATATCTTGTATATTTCATTTATTTAACAGCCCTGACAAGTTATAACTACATACCACAAACTGCAACCACAAACTACAAACTAATACAATGCACTTTCATTTTGGCCATATCTCAGTCAAATCTTGATGGAATCTCTTAAGATTGGATCAAATGCCAGGGAATTGTGATTTCTATCCTCCTCTCTAATGGTTAAGTGTTCTGGGTAATATTTGCTGAGATACATATAGGTTGCATAGTACAACAAATTTCATGACAAAAATTGGTCTTAACTGGTCTTTTTTCAGTCTATTAACTGCAAAAGACTGGTCTTAGTCAGTCCAGTTAGGACCTCCCACTATCTGGGTCCTAGACCAGTTATGGTTATGGTCTACCCAACATAGGGTCAAAAAACCAAACTGGACTGGGCCTTAAAACACTAGAAAGGGTTGAATGTAGCATCCATACTAGCAAGTTGAGCAGTGGCAGCTCAAAAGAAGTACACGAGAGTGCACAGGCAAGAAGGAGTGCAGGCATATCATCGCCATGATTAGCCTTAACTAAACAAAAGTTTAAATTCAAGTACAGCCCTTTGCATAATTCCATGAACATCAATATTTTTTATAACAAGCCACATGATGATGTGCCTGGACAAACAAAGTGATTGTCACACTGATCATCAATAAGTGCCACCACTCACCGCTCAGTTCTAATGGCCTTTCATTGGTCTCAACTGTTCAGCACAACAATGTTTGACACCATTGACTGCAATAAACTAAATGCCTTCTCTGAGACACAAGATCCACCACCTTGCTCATGCTAAACCCTCTAGTGTTCTAGTGCAGTTGTCTGGAGCATATCCTTTACCCACTAGCACCTGGTCTGTGCAGTATGCAACACCTATAAAGGACATTGAGAATCCACAGAGCCTCTCCACTCACCTATAGTCATTCCCTTTTCTCTTCTCAATTGTGACATGCCCAACTGCACTACACTGGATGACCCCAACCAAGGGATTGCATTCCATGAACTTATCATTTTACCAATGATGGCTCCCTACTTGGCATGCGCTTATCATTTGCCTGGGATATGTGGATATTTTGCAGCTCGAGCTGCACTCCAGTCAGTGGCACAACCTGCCGAGCTAAAATTCATAATGTAACACCACCTCTCCATCCTACCACTGACAATGTTTCACAGGTGGTCAAGAAGCAGATCCTGCAGGAGATACTTCAGCCTCCAGAACTCTCTGCAGATCCCCCATCATGTATGTACTTTTTATTGGATCACATCTAGTTGCTGTGGTTGATACTTGATACTGGCAGTGGACGATTTTGCATTTTATATTCTTGTCACCATTGAATGGACTGAGGTTCAACCCAAAGGTCGATCGATCTTCCCGAGTGAAGAAGTTCACTGAGTCAAAGAATATGCTTGATCAGGTCAAGGTACTTGGACTACCCCACACCGAGTTTGTTACCTCTGCTGATACAGCTCCCTATCACCCTGCATGCATACTATGGCATTTTTTGTGATTGTGCACACCTCCTAGATGGCTTTCACTCACTTTGTGCAGTGTGCTTTTGCATGCCTTCATGTGCTTCCATGCACTTTCACATGCCTTTGATCACTTAGGTACACTTTTGTGCACCTTTTACATTTCTAATGTGCCTTTGGATCCCCCATAGCAGCCTTCTGTTGTGCACTCTAAATGTGCCTTGTTGTGCTTCAAACCGCCTCTGTGCACCCCCCCCCCACACTCCTTATCTGTCCTTCACAGTTATTGCATGCTCAATGTGCCTTTATGTGCTCCTTTTATGCTTTACCCACAACTCACATTTTTTGCTGTGCACTCATTGCACTATCCTTACCACACACACAACAATCCACCACACCAATTGTGCTGTGCATCACGGCTTTCAGCTTACTGGCACATTTATTTGAGGTGCACCACAATTTCAGCACAAGCAAACTGCACATTCTCATGTAATCTGGGTGCTTTGCACCTATCTGGCATTGGACTGTGCACACTTGGGCACTTTCACATAATCCTGGTGCTTTGGTGCTATTTGGCCTTGCACTGCATCTCCTTATAGTTCTTCTACATTTCCAATTGGCATCACCTTATCTACTAACTGGCACAGGTCGATCATGTCATTATTACTAAGGCATGGCACACAATGCATAACACTGAAGCGGATTAATTGGGGAGAGTGCATGGGACCTAAAGCACATTGGAAATAGGACGTCGCACTGGAACAGTTGGGTATTGGGCTATAGCATGCACAAATCTTATTGGCTAAGGCAGCAGCATAGTGCAGTCAGGTTTAGATGGGCCAATAAATGCACTTGTGGGTAGCACATGGCGCTTTCTATTTTTATACTTTATTTTACTGTTTTTTATCACATAAGCCATTTGTACATAGTAGGCAGACAGATAGAGAATCTGGATGATCTTTTCTCCCCTCATAGTTCATAGCTCATCCAGTGTCACACATAGTCCATGCACCAGTGTCCAGTTCATGCACCTTTGTAGTGCACCCCTCATATAGCCATGTTTGCATATCATTTGCATCCCCTCGTTGTATTGCTGCATTTCATCCCTTCATTGCATTCTTCATCTTTGTTTGAGCACTCTTGCAGTGCACCCTTCATATAGCCATGTTTGCACATTTATTGTATAACCACATTTTGTGCACCGCTTGTGCATTTTCCCACCAGTTGTGCTCGCATCCCATTTGCGTCCTTAGACTGTCACACCCTTGCAGCATATCCCAGTGCTGTACTTGTCCCACCAAACCTCCCGCTTTCACCTCCCTCATCATTGCACATTTTTGCGCTCTGGTTGTGCATTTTCCCCCCTTTGCATTGCGCACTTTGTCGCCATTGTGCATACCTTCCTTTTTGTGTACACAATTAGTGTGCACATCGAAAACCACCATATCAGCCTCTTTGTAGTCTCTGCACCCTGAAGGACAATCCAAGGCCCTCTAAGCGAACCCCCTCACCCCGAGCATACCTGCAGCTGTAGGTTTAGTGTTCACCCCTTCTGTTGAGACTCTGCACTGAGTACCAACTGAACACATCACTGCCCTTACTGCTCACAACTTGCAAAATATGTATCTTCCAGGGCCTGCAAGTGGGCCTGGCATGTGCACTTGGTGGACAGGTTCTGCGTAAGTTTTGTTGTTTATTTGATCTCATGTCTTCCTTGCTTAGCATTCTTATAGTGGTGGAAAGACTCAAGCACTGATTATACAAGATGATCAAGACCGGAAGATGGTCCAGGATCAACTTGGTGAGCTTATAAGTTGTCCCAGAAGCAAGCTCAACACAATCTGTGTTGCATTTGACCTTGATACCTTGGCAGGTTTCAAGATCAACAAACAGGTATGTTGCAGTACCTGATTTTTTACAGAAGGCTCATTTAATACAGGCATTGTCCCACTCATACTTACATGATGCAGACCATCTCAAACTCATGCGTGGCACACATGTAAGTTGGAGCCACACTTCTGATTGTTTTTTCTAACATGATAAACATAGGTTCCAAACATGGACATGTTCTCAGCAGATCAAGTTGCTTTGGAACACCCCATGGAGGACATCAAGCAAGCACATACATGCAAAGAACATGGGATTTGCTTTATCACTGCTGACACTGAGCATATCCAAATGAACTGCTTCCCTCTCGAAGCATGGGGCCAAGCTGTAGTAAGACATTTGCCTTTCGTTGATGACACTTCAGTAACAACACATTACCAGATTGCAAATGTTTGCCTTGCAGCTTATCTGCCGCTGGAGAAACTTCTTGATGCATAGGGGGCCAATAAACCAACACCATCTGTATCTACGAAGGCTCATGGCTGCTCAGGCCCAGGTGTGCATCCACCTGACAACACCGCCAATACATCCACAACCACGATGATGCTGCTTGGCACCATGGTCCCCTCATAACAATGATGGCCCAGAATATGACCGCATCCATGTCCAAGTCATCCCGTTGCTTGATGCCTCCTTCTAACCCTATTCACCCTTCTTCTCCTCCTCCCCCCATTGAAGATGGGTTGCTGGCTTTCCTTGAGGTGTTTGGTCTTGCAAAGAAGATCTCATCAGATGTCCTGTTCATGGCCCGTGACCAGCTTCAGAATGCCTGCTACACCCCCAATGTCATTCATGAGGCAGCTGTAAGTGTTCAGTGTCTTCAGGAGCTGACTGGCCTTGCAGAAGGTGAGGTCTACAGCTTAAAGAAGTTTTCTTGAGAGTGGTCTGGAAAGGTAGAAGCAAAGAGGGCTCGAAGATGCTATTAGCCATCAGATTGCTTATCTCTATCATTAACTGGATCCTCTTATTCTTTTTGTACATCACTTGGTGATTTAATATTTCAATTGCTATTGCACTTTCATAGTACCAGACATCCATTTGCTATCATTTACTCTACAAAATCAATCGATTAATGTTTTACAAATAGCCACAGTCTGCAAACCATCCTTGAGCATCATTGGCTGTTATCTCTGCAACAGCTAGTGTAACTAGGTAGGCAAGCTGATCTGGCCCTGTAAAATGGTGTTCATTACATCGCAGAGAGGCTTTGATTGCAGAAAATGCTTCTTCAATTGGATTGAAGTCTGGGGAATATGGAGGGAGGTATACTAAGTGTGCTCCTACAAGATACTTCAAATGACCATTACAATGAATAGCCAAAAACCTTACCACATTGATCTTCAATAAGCTCGCAAATCTCTTCATCATGATGGATGGAACAATTATCCATGACAATGACACTCCTCTTTCCAGGGTATGGGTTTAATTGTGGAGCCTTATTTTATGTCAGTGAGTCAAGACCTTGAATGGGCTACTTCATCATTACCACTCACTACTTTCTCCTGAAGAAAAAAGAGAAACCTGTCTTTCATGACTGAGCCCTCAAAGATATCCAGGGCTACTATGCCTTCGATGGTCAGGGCTGGAAGAATTGAGTGTTGCACCCCCCAAAGGAAGCTCATACGATGAACACATGGTGGTCCTTTTGTTGACCAGCCATGCAATTGTTGGCCTGTCTTCTCATCTACAGCACTTTCATCCAGGAAAATGAACAAATCTGAATCATGATACTGTGCCATCATCACCTCCCATATCATGCACAGCTCTTCATCATGTTCTGCGGCTTCCTTTGTGATGGACTTGTGGGTGAGATTTAGTGAAGTAAGAGCTTGTGAAATGGAAGCAATGGAGATGTCAACTCTTCGTACACTTGCAAGCTTTTCTTGTATCTCGTCGAGAAATAGTGAAGGATTGGCAGAAACAATGACATTGAGGTAGACTAGATCAGCTTCAGAAAGGTATGGTGGGTGACCAGTACGCCAACTAAATGGATTGTTGACTTTGCTATATTCACGATAGTTTCTGAGACAAGGCCAACAGAGCATTCTGCACTGATGGATATATCTCGTACTGTGAGTTGGTCTTCATAATACTATTTCACAATTCTGTGTTCGAGGTCGTCTGAGATTGCTGCAGGCATTGGTAGTGTCGCCGATTATCAGTGTGACAGGACCATCACTTTGTTTGGTCAGACACATCATCACGTGGCTTGTTATAAAAATTATTGACGTTCACGGAATTATGCAAAGGGCTGTAATTTACCGAGTATTTACCAGCCGCATGGTGCGCGCACGAGGCAGGTCACATGACGTTATTAAACGCGGTTATCACATGACAGTGAACCTCCTTCAGTGCCACCATGGACCCGACGAGTTCTTTATCTGAAGGCTTCTCTCATTTGTCTGTGGGCGATTTAAACACGAAGCATGAGGCCGTATCTCGAGATACGAATTCTACACTGACTCAAATTTCGCGCGAGCGCGATCTATTCACTGATGACGATCACAAGCCTCTCGATGCGGCGATTATGAAGGCATTCAGCGCTAATAGGATGTTTAATGTGGAGCCCGATTTGCCTTTCCTGCTTTCTTCCATTACTGTTGGAGACAACAGACTCGTAACTCTTCCGCCGGGAGAAGCGGAGGCGCTGCTGACACGCCAATCGTCCATCAATGCGGTGTTACAGAAAGCATGGAAAGACGGATCATTCAAAGAAGTTCGGCGGCTAGGTGCGTTTTGTGTGCTACGCAATCTATTCTCAAGCCCTTAATCGTCATCGAAGCAATCCTCTGGCCTGTGGTGCGAGAACCTCGTAGGTCGCTCTCTGCGCTGTTGTAATTGGGATCGGTGACGACAGCTGGGTTGTAGCAAAAAGGCGCCATCTACTTCCTAACGAGGATGTAGAACTTACCAGTGCGTAACTGATGCATCTGTTTTGGTAATTCATTGACGGTCGACCGATTCTCTAGACAAAGGTGTTTATTTATTCTGGCTCTTGTTTTGCTTAGCCAACCCTATTTTCGAAGCTCTGCGGTCCGCTTGGCGTGATAGTTACTTGGGAAATAATCATCAGCTCCTGTTCGCCAATATTAACGCACTCCCACAAACAGAAAAGGCTTATTCTAACCAAATCGCCATCGTTCAGAGCTCCGGTACGGGAAAATCTCGCATGGTCCACGAGCAAGCGAACCTGGTCTTCACCATTCCGTTTAATCTACGAGAAAAGGGCGACAATCAAGGTCCTTTTTTCTTTTTTTTTTTTTTTCGAATTCCTTGGGCGCTTTTGATGTACGAACGCAGATCTGGCCTTCCCCATCCCTGACGATGCTGTCCGTGACTACCTCGTCACAGCCTCTCTATCGGATGATCAGCACGTTCTGAAAACCAATTATCTAAAGTTTTTCAGTAGTCTGTTCACGAAAGTTAATGCCGAGCTGGAGAAATGCTTGGGAGATTTGAGGAAGAAGCAAATTAGAACCGCCGAGGAGTTGGCCAACTGGTGGTCATGTCATTTACAAGGCATACGCACAGGATTATACAAAGCGGTGATTGATGGTGCGACTGAGTCCATTGAGGTGTGTGTCTATGAAGACGGCACAAAAAATATCACACTTAGTCATTGCACTGGCAGATACTTCCTGAAATCAACAAGAGACATGAAGACTTACTTGCGAAACGTCGATCGAAACCCGAGGGCTCCGAGGATTCCGATGACACTTATCACGATGTGAAGACGGTTATTGAGTTTGCTGCGGCAGAATCAGCAAGAGTCGCACTCGGACAGCTCATTCGCAAGCTGGACCGCTGGGTTGGGTCGCACCGTATCAAGCTCATAATCTACTTCGACGAAGCACACCCTCTCACCAAGATAATACCCAAGAACGACGACGAAAAGACGCTTTATGACTATTTATGTTCATGTCTCAACCAATTTTTGACATTTCCGATGTTTTCCATTTTCCTATCGACTAATTCAAGCTTAGCCCAGTTCGCCGCCCCACGGGCGCTTGCCAAATCAGCTCGCATTCGCGGCGGGAAAGCCGTAACACACGCACCAATTACTGAAACGCCCTTTGACTGCTCCAAGGACCTCATGGTGAAGCCAGGCGAGTTGAGCATCAAAGACATTAGCAAAATTCCATTTATGGCCCAATTTGGGAGGCCATTGTGAGTGTTCCTGAACCGTTCCATATTTTCAATCGACATGTTGCGATAGATTTTGGACGCTGTTACGAGGAGCCGGGATGGAGGCATCTGGATTCCATACACAAATCTTGGAATTGGCACGCGCGAAGCTCGTTGCTTCTCGCGAGATCGACTCTAGCTATTACAACTTCTCATCTGCTGCACGGATGGCAGTTCTAGACATCCAATTGTCACTGGACTTTGAGCCTCGTCGTGAAAAAGTGCAAATAGAAGAGGCTGGTCTAGTCGAGAGCCACATGCGGTTTGCATATTCTATTCCTGATCACCGAGAGTACTTGCGGTCTGGATACCCCTCCGAACCCCTTCTTGCCGAGGCTGCCGCCCAGCAACTCTACATGTGGAGGACGCAAAATCCGTTCATAGCAGTCGAAACGCTTACAAATATCCTCGAAACTGGCTTACTTGACCGTGGAGAACTGGGTGAGCTTACTGGTCGTCAACTTCTCCTCGATGCCTACCATCGCGCTGTTGAGCTGGAGCAAGGTGATCGCCACAAGAAGACTCCTCCAAAATTCAGTGCTGGCTGTCATCTTATAACCTTCATTAAAATGTTGTACAGCGACGAGTGTGCAAATATGGTTCTTGACAGTACCCCGGATAATGTTGAAGGAATCTCGTTTAGAGAGGCAT
This sequence comes from Tricholoma bakamatsutake, assembly GCA_029959215.1. Taxonomy (NCBI): domain Eukaryota; kingdom Fungi; phylum Basidiomycota; class Agaricomycetes; order Agaricales; family Tricholomataceae; genus Tricholoma; species Tricholoma bakamatsutake. The sequence continues at coordinate 3,276,656 of CP114860.1, forward strand.
TCAAAGACGCTCTCATCTGCTTTACACACTTTGGGAAAATGGCAGATGACACTGGCACAACTTCTACCGCTGCATGGGTAGCTTTCATCCGTCACATGGCAATCATGTGTCGAAACGGGGAACGCAGCGTCGACTGCATTTTACCTGTCCTCTTGTGGGACACACAGCTGTGCGAGCATGTCATGACTGGTGTGCTTATTCAGTTTAAGCGTCGGAAACGCAGCGGTACTATCGCTAAATACTCTATCGACCAAGCCGACTTCAATTTTTTCCCGCAAGCATTGGAGAAATGCGCACACGGGTCGATCCCTACTTCTTACCGGCCGTACGTCAGCTTAATCATGGAGCTAGGAGTACAAGTCAAACCTCCTGAAGAAGCCGAGACCGCCACTGAATATAAGCCAGACAAGTACTCTTCGTCGTCATCAAAGAGATCCGACGACCCACCTCGAACTCCTCCACCCATCGAGGGAGCTCAAGATCACGCAACACCCTCCAAGATGTATATCCCTCATTATGGTCAACGACATCACCCGAAAGAAGGACACGCCAGATACAACATATTCGCATATGGTTGCTCCCCAACAGTGTACCGCGGCATAGATACCGCCCACAAAGCTTCGTATGCGCTCCTGTTGAGTTCTCGTGACTTCCTCGGAGAGCATCCACGTAAAGATGTCCAAACACTCAAAGCAGTTCGGCGGATGAAACCCTTTTGGAATGGGGGTGAGGATTGTTATCACTGGGTTGAACATGACGATATCCTTCATGGCCCTGTTCCATCAGAGAGGGAGTATTTTCGGGTTGGGAATCAAATGTAGCTTAGTGTTTTTAATGTTGTGATTCAAGCTATGTAGCATGAAACCATATCAATGAAGGACATGTCAGTGTGGATGTGGAACATGCTGCTCAGTGACTCAGTACAAATGTTCTTCTTATCCAATGGAGCATTTCTACAAGAAGAATAAGTTTTCTGGGAAAATTGGACCTCCCTGTTTTGGTTGTTGATTCAGGAAGAACCTCAATTTCATATTTAGCTAGTCATATATCGGAGGTGTGTCGGAGAGTGTCTCACTGTGCATTTACCCCTGTGGTGCACCCATCGAGTCATTCCCATTACAGAACATCACATGCAAGCACATCGACATTAGGAAAACACATAGGACATGGTGCTGAAGTACTCCAGATTTTTGTGATCAGTGACCACATCAATCGGGTTTCCGGTGATAGGTCCACTATGCATTATAAGGTCTGGAGATGGATCCCACTTGTATCGACACATTACAACACACACTCTTCAATCACTACAAATGCCATGAAATCGACTTCAAATCTATTTTGCACTACTTTGCACTACTTCGGACGACTTCGAAACACTTCGAATGACTTCGCAGCACTTTGAATGACTTCGGCAGCTGTATAAGCTGTCTTGAAACACTTTCGATACACGCTGCACATTTGGAGCAAACTATTCATCACATATCGAGCACTACCGGACACGAGGAGAGACTACAAGAAACTTAGAATATGATAAGTGCAGTTTTGTGTTTCATTGATATATTAAAGCAATAGAACAAGAACTATTACCATACTGGGACAATGTACATTTCACTTATTATCATTTTTCATTTGTTTTATGTTTTACAATACCTTTATTGTCTGACATATTGCCCCTTGTTCTACAATTGTTATTATTTCCTTTTTAGTACTATTTCTTCAAATTGTATATAGACTTGTATTAGTTAGTTAGAATGGGGAATAACAAAGAATGGGGAACAGCACAAGTTGCCCTCTCACATATCATCAGATTTAAGAGCCATTTTCTTGAGTCATATCTTTGGGTCATATCTCTAAGTTCTGCGAAATATCGTGAACTTCTTCGAAACTATTGTATTCGCTCCACATTTTATTGCCCATCCCCTATCGCCATTTGAACAACACTTCACATTCGCTAAACTCGCTTTTCGATATACCTTGAATTACTTTGAACCACTTCAACATTCCTCAAAACTACTTTGCACAACTTCAAACCTCTTTGAACCTTTTTCGAACCCTTTCCCACATATTCGAACCTATTTCGAACTCTTTTAAACACCTTCGTATGCCCTTACAGACTATTCACAACTCAATTCATCCTTTTGCATCACTAAACACAACGTTTTGGTCTCAGCAGTGATATTTAGTACCAACTCGCACCCTTCCTCTGACTTGTGTTATACCATCCAAAGCCATTTAGTAGGTTTTGTTTGGGTTTCCAGGTTGAGTATCATCACCGGAGCCTTCCAGATAATGTCACCAATGTTTGAATGCTTCAAAGATGGCCAGAAGTTCTTTATCATGGGTGTCATAGTTTAGCTCAGCAGAATTGAAGGAGTGGGAGTGGAAGGCAACAGGGTGAATGTTGCCATCATGAGTGTGGGTGGAGAGGATTGCCATCAGGGCATAGTTGGAGGTGTCCATCTCAAGGACCAGGCCAGAATCTGGTACCTACTGAGAGAGGACTGGAGTGTGGGTGAATTCTTTCTTGAGCCTGTCAAAGGCTTCTTGGCACTTCTTGTTGAAGTCCCAGGAAAAGTTCTTCTGCATCAAGCATGTAAGAGGCATGATGATGTTGGAATATCCATGAATGAACCTGTGGTAAAAGTTGCAGAATACAAGGAAGGACTGTATATCCTTGACTTTCCAGGGTACCAGCCAGTCCAAAATGGTCTTTACTTTGTCTTCGGACATCTGGAGTCCATCTGGTGACAATATGAACCCAAAATATTCAACTGTATCTTTGTGGAGCTCACATTTCTGTGGAGAGGCATAAAGTCCATGTTTCCAGAGTCTCCAGTGAACTTCGTTAATGTGAGCCTTGTGTTTTGACATGTCACAGAAAAAATGATGATATCATCAAGATAGATGATGATGCAGACATCGAGCATGTCGCTGAAGATGTCATTCATGAGGTGCTGGAAAGCTGTGGGTGCATTGTTGAGTCCGAAGGGAACCACCAGCCACTCGAAGGACCTGTAGTGGATCTGGAATGTCATTTTCCATTCATCACCATCAGCGATGCATACCAAGTGGTAAGCATGTCAGAGGTCGATCTTTGTGAAGATGCAGGATTTGTGGGGCACATCAAGGAGGTCAGAAATTAGCGGAAGCAGGTGGTCCTTCTTTGAGATGCAGTTAAGGCCCTGGTAGTCAACACAAAGCCAGAGCATACTGCTCTTCTTCTTGACAAAGAGTATAGGAGCTCCATAAGGTGATTTGGAGGGTCAGATGAAGCTGGAACAAATGTTCTCTTTGATAAACACTTGCAGGGCCTTGACTTCAGATGGAAAGAGGGAGTACATATGGTGCAGAGGTGGGGGCACATTATTTTCCATCTCTATCTTTAAGTCATAAGGGCAGTGTGGAGGAAGGGTGTCCACCTTCTGTTTATCAAAGATGTTGGCGAACTCATGATATTCTTCAGGGATATCTGAAAGGTCCACCAGATTTCCAGTGACAGCCAAGGATTTGGCTGTGAGGCCTTCCAGGGAAAAGATTATCTGAAAGGCAATGGCCCCAGGAAGTTTGCTAGCATGCATGTATGTGGCAGCATTGATGAACGAGATTGCAGGAGGTGCACAGGTATCTGCTGGAAGGTTTGGAGGTGACTTGGAAGTTGAAGGGTCAGAAAACATCAGGGGTGCTGAACCTCTATGATTTGTGGAGCAGAAAGTTATTTGGCCAGAAGACCAGTCAATCAATGGATTGTATTGCTTCAGCCAGTTGTGACTAAGGACTGCAGAACAGGAAGAGTCGAGCGGGGTTACATAAAATGTCAGATTGAACACTTCACCAGACAGAAAAGTGACTGGGAGCTTTGCAACTTGCATGATGACAGAGTTGCAAGTTCCATCAAACAGTCGGAGTCCGATTGGCAAAATTGTTTCCATGCTGAAATAATTTTCCAGCACAAAAGTGGAGTCAAGAAAACAGTGGGATGAGCCAGAGTCAATAAGGATTTGGGTGGGTACAGAGTTGTTGGAAACAGATAGGAGGATTGTCAGAGAATCAGGGTCAGAAAGAGCAGATGCATTGAGGCAAATGTAGGCAGCCAGCTGGGAAAGGTCAATGCAACCCTCAGCCCCATTGGCATATTCCTGATGGTTGTGGACTATTTTTTTGAGTTCGCAGAATCTAGCATAAATTCAGAGACTGCAGCTGCATGGGCTTTCATGGCTTTGGACTTGCTGCAATTACCAACTAGGTGTCCTTCTTCACCGCAATAGAGTCAAAGATCTTCCATCATCCAGTGCTCATGTTCTTCTCTGGTTAGTTTGCCATTCTTCCCCAACTTGTCAGAGATGGAGTCCTTTGGCTTGTTATTTTTTGATCTGAAGGAGCCACTGGACAAGGGTTGATTGCCACAATTAGAGTTGGATGGGTTCTGGGGTTTGGACTGATTATTAGAGCTAGAGTTGGAATTGGAATTGAAGTTTGGGGAGCCCTTGGAGTCCTTCTTTCTGGAGTTTCTGGAAGTTCCAGAGGTCTTGGCATCAAGGTGATTCTCTTCTTCCTGCATCCAGTAAATGTTGTCAGTGTCTTGGGCCTTAAGCTGCAAGGCTGCCAGAGTGTTGGGCTTTCCACCCCACAAAACTTCTATATGGAGGCAGTGCAGAAGTCCACAGAAGTACTGGTCACAAAGACCAGCTTTGTTCCAATCAACCCAGGAGGCTAGTTCCCAGAAATCCACATTGTACTTGGCTATATGGCCTCCTTTCTTCATAGTGAGCTTGGAAAGAGCCTTCTTGGTGTTCCCCAAAGGGTCATGAGGGCCAAAATTGCTCTCTAGCTCCCCGAGGAATACCTCATAATTCCACATCCAGTGGGCAGAATCTGTCAGGTTGTTGAGGCTGGGTTTGAACCAGCTGAGCGCTGATCCCTTTAGATAAGAGATGATAAATAAGATTTTCCTCTCATCAGAAGCAAAGACATGAGGGCGATCTCTGAAATAGAGGTTGCATGTGACTAGGAAGTCACAAAGTTTCTGGGGGTTAGAACTATTGAAAGTGTTGGATTCCATAACTTTGATCTTCTCAGGCTTTGGGGCTTGGCTCAGGTGGAGAGTACAGAGACAGTCCAAAAGGTCAAATAGGGCATCGACAAATCTGTTGTCCAGATCTGGGTTTCCACCTAGAGGAGGCTAATCTCCAGGGTCATTAGGATTGGGGTCATTGCCTGGGCCATCAGGACTGCTAGGGTCATTGGGTCCACCAGGAAGTCCATCTTCTTCTCCTGTAGCTTCCTTATTGGTAGGGTTGGGTTGCCTGTCATCCCCTACGTAGTCAAGTGGAGTTGGAATCTGAGGGGGTGCTGAAGGCAAGTGCATAGACATGACGTTGGTGCTAATGGATGTGCACCGGAGCCAACTCATCGAAATATGTTTGATGGTCAGACTGAGGCACCAAAGGTAGAAGTGGGTCTAGGAGCTGGGAGTACTGATTGCCGGACAGCTGATAAGCCTGGAAGAGTGCCTGCATAGCAGGAATTTCTTGTTGTCCACTGAGATTGTGATTCTGTGCAGGACATAGAATAAGGTTCAGAATATCACATAGATAAGCTACAATGTGTTGAATGATACAGTCTATCGAATATATACAGTGTATTGAATGATATGGGTTCAGTGGACACTGTCAAATGCTCTAATATATATATGTGTACCTACTATAGTAACAAATGAATACACTATTACAATAGTTGCTAGATGGAAGAGTAATACATTTAATACAGACATCAGTAACCTATGAAATAGTTTCAGGCAGCAGCAACAGCAATGGGGATGGCAGTGGCAATGGGGATGGGGATGGCAGTGGCAGCAGCCTTACCAGGATCAGGATCAAGATTGGCATCACAGGTATGGCCAATTGAAAATTAATCTCATTTATGTAGTAATTCATGTGTAGTCTGCATGGATTCTGCATGCAAATTGGTGTATGATAAATTCAGTAAAAGCCATGTTTATGCAATAATTCATTTATTGCAGTGTGCAGGCCTGCAAAATTGGATTGACACACTGGTCAGCAACCCAATAGGGCAGCAGCAGCAGCATCAGCATTAGGCACCTGGAATTGCACTATTTCATCAATACAACAGGTAAGTTGTTGTACAGACATTTTAACCAATGAATTGATTGGCCAACACAGGCATCAGCATTGGTCAACAGCATCAGCATTGGCAGCATTGGGCATCAGAATAGGCATTGGTCTTGAACAGGGCATTAGCACAAAAAGTGCATTGGCATCAGCAAACATCAGGGCTAGGGTCAGCATTGAGCATTCCAGCATTGGCAAACAAGACAGAAATGGGTGCTGGCAATATTTAATCATTAGATACAGCACACAAAGCAATGTTCAATGTAGATATAATAAGAATGTCATGGCCTTGGCATCACATCAGTGAGAATTAGCAGGGGGATCAGCCATGGCACCATTGTCATGCTCATGGGATGATGGTCTGATTGGAATCTCTGAGAACCTGCATTCGAATAATTCCAGATTAAACTTCATTCTTTCCTTCAAGGTTGCATACATCTTCAAGGTGAAATCCTGCTGTTCCAGCTTTTCAACCTTGGCCATGTAGAGACGATGACTGGCATCCTTATATGATGTGCCAAGCTGGTTTTGCAGGCCTTTCACTTCAGCATGGCAGTTCAACAGCTCCCTGTCTGTCAATGTCTACAACAGGATCAACTATAGTCACACAAATGAGGGCCATGACACTTACTGGATTGGCTGGTATCATGAGCTGGTTTTGGGCCAACAGAGAGTATGATTGATTGGTCATGTTTTCAGACTGCAAAATGATGATTAGTGAGATGATAGAGCATCAGAAGCAAATATGGCATCAGCCACTGGCAATGACACTGAACTGAAAGAAATTTTACCCTTCCATGTGCCATATGCACTTTAAATTCTACTTTCTTTTGATAGGCCTCCATTGCCTGGTGGATAGCCAGAATCATATAACAGGGCACAAGATACTGCTGCCCATTGTCACTTCAGATAGGGACATAGCCATCAGAAATGTCTGCCTGGCTTTCTTCCTGATTGCTCATTGTAGAGGGATGGATGTAGCAAGAGAGATGATAAAACTATCCAGTGATCAGAGATCCATCGATGAGGGATCATTTATTTGGCAATATTTGGCCCCTGTTGCCAATTCTACTGTTGCTGATCCCACCGCTAATGCTTTTTCCCTTGCCCTTGCAAGATGGTGGATTGTGATCAAGATAATTGTGTTTACATAATACAGGATGTTTTGGTCATATAGGGGAGATATAATTGGCATTTGCTGATCTAAATGCATTGTCAGCCCTCAATGCTAATTCTTGCCAGAAAGCCTGCTGGTGATTAGCATAGGCTAGCAGGCCAGGAAGGTATTCTCAGACCATGAGGCTGACTGCCACCATTGGCTGTGATAGATGAAATATCGGACAGTCCACTGCATTTCATATGTGACCAGTAGAAATTCCTCCCTCCATCTATTTCTCTGAGCCCATGATCAAAGCCAGTGTACTCTCCTGAGTAATAAAACTGTTAGTGTAATGAATATGGATGGCCACAAAATACATTTACATTCCCAGAATCAAGTGGCATTGGCATCACTGTGCTGTTCAGTAATGACACCAGTTCAATTGTGGGCATTATGCCAAATCCAGGACAGGTGAAGATTAGTGGAGCCTGGTGCATTTGGCTTCAGAATAGCTGTGCTAGCATTGAGGTCATCCTTTGTTAACTGCTGAAACATACTTAATGTCTCAGCATTACAATTTAGTGCCACTAGTCGGCTTCAGCAATGATTATACATTTGGGCATGCAAGGCAATTTTGTTAACCACATCCTGGACAATGGCTCATGCTTGGGTGCGAACTCCCTTTCTCGGCGCTGCTCAAATGATGTGTGAATATTGAAATGATTTGTCAGCAACAAGCTCCCACAACTGATGCAGCAGTTGACTTGCCTGGTTCTTTCTGAGGTTAATCTCCACATTAGCAAGTTCTCCATCATGTGGGAGGTATACTTGTCGCTCCTCAACTGGAATAGTGTTTGTGTTAGCCAGAAGAGATGAAGCAGGAGTCTCTTCCACAAAGGGTTCTATGTCATCAAAGTTGTCAAATTCAGCTTCATTGTTGCAGGTGATATGTCATGCTTGGCAATGTTGGCAGCAGTTTGTAAATGTGTTAAGGTTACCATATGAGATGTGAGAGCTTCTCTTTCCCATTCAACAGCTTGTGTGTCAGAAGCATGAGGTGCTTTACCAAGTCAACAGACTTTGTCTCATAATTGAATCCTGGTGCAGATCAATGAGGAATTGTGATATATCAATCTTGGTAGAGAGTATGACCCACTGCATTTGTTCAAAAACAATAGCAAAATCAATCCACTGCTCAACTGCCAATTGAGTGAGTGTCGATGCTGTGACTGTTCCCAATGCTGGTCCTGATGCCATTCCTGGTCCCAGTCCCATTCCCATTTCCGATGCCAGTTGTGATCCCTGAGTAGCATACATATTCATTACCCTGACATCTGTTAGCCTTAGCATTTTTGCTGTAATGATTTCATCCTTCCATCATTCGACTACCTGTTGATCGAAAGCTGCTGTCAGTTCTGCATGGTGCTTGCTGAGCTGTGTGGATATCTCAAGGGCTTCTTGAGATTTTGAGCACAGTGTGACTGTCATGCTGAGCATTTTCTTGTGATTTGAATCTGTAGCATGATCATCAAGCATTTTAGCCCAATGTGGCAACATCACTGTTCTGACTGTTGGGGAAATGGAATTTTTCCCTGACACTGGCAGGTAACCATTGCTAAATGATGTATTCCATTCGTATGGATTATAGCTGTTGTTTAAGGCATCAGCAGTTGGCAGTATGGTGGTCAGCTCAGCATCAGCAGTTGCTAGTATGGTTGTTGCCTCAGCATCAGTCCTCATGCATCGTTCAGGCAGATATGGTTGAAACCCATGGATGTCTTCATCAGCATGTTCAATTTTATGTTCATCATCGCCATCAAAGAAGTCTTGTAAGCTGTCATTGACATCATTATTGCTCTTTGCATGATGCCAAAGGGCATCAAGGCGATCAAAAAAGGCTGTATCGGCCCCAGTCTCATCGTCCGCTGTACTCTCTGTCATTCCCAATGCTGACTCATGATGTTGAGCCATTGCTGTTGCTGATGCCATTGCCGAGTAATAGTTGGCTGACTCTGCCTCAGCTTTATCCTTGTGTGTTATGTGCATACATGTCCAGCAAAGTGTGCTTCATAGTGAACAATCAACACATCTCCAAATTGCCCATTTATTTAGTTGACAGTGGTTGCAAACTTGTTTGTCAATGGACCATTCCTGCTGAGCCAGGGATGCTTGCAGCAATTCATCCACTCATTCCACAAACTGCAATATATAGTCCTTCCATCTCTATCAGTTGTATATGAGCCTCAATAAGTCAATTAGTGTCAGAAACTGACCATGCTGATCCATGGCTGAACCAGCTCATTGGCCACCTGAGGTTCTTGCATATCCCATTCTGGAGCAAGACCTGGATTGTTGTGGATACCAGCTGAGCTCAATTCACCAAGTTCTTCTGTAACCAGAGGCAAGGGAACCTTGATATGCTTTGTTTTTGGTCCATGTCTCATGTTGACCTCAACTTCTACATGTGTAACAGTATCAACTGCATCATCATGGTCCTCATGCAGGGGGGCATTTTTCTTTAATCTTCTCTTTCTCTTGTAAGAAGCTCTTGTCAGGCTCATGATGATTGGTGGGAATCGATTGTGGTGATGGACTATTTATTGTACTATTGGCCTCATGTGATCCTCATGTTATCCTTGTGCCAATAATATGTTATGCCTGATGACAACAAGAATCATCCTTTCCTCCACATCAATTCCCCTCCAATACTGCCTGAGCCATCAGAGAACCTGGGTATGAGACAGTATTGCAAGGGGAGATATACAGTCAAAGAGTGGAGGATTATTGAGCCTTACAGAGATGCATTCCGATTACAGGAATCAAAAGCTGGCCAGTTGCAAATACTCAAGTGTGACATTCTCTCTGCCATATTCAATGACTGGGTGTCAATTGAGAGGGCCCCAATGGATGAGGAGGAGAGTTGCCTACATGCCAAGGTGAACCATCAACTTGAAGCATGTGAATGTTCTATTTTTGATCACATCACCAGAACTAACAACCTGGCTTTTGAACAACTGGCGAATGATAAAGAGCTACTCACACAAATCAAACAACTTCAAAGTCAAGCAATCAAAAGCCATTTGGGCCTTATACTGAAAGAGATTGGAAACCTGCTAGGTATTGAGAATGCCACCACAAGTACACCTGGATGGTTCCAGATGCAACTGCCAGCCATCAAGAGTGTTTTTAACAACATGACTGCAGAGGAAAAGGTAATCCTTGAGACCAAGCAGGATAAAATGATGCAGGAAGGTTATCTCAAGCAGATAAAGTGAAGGTATGTCAATGCTATTGCTGCTGCCGATGCCGATAGTGACTGACATTTTACACACTAGCAGAGAAAAACCTGTGTAAGCATGTGGAGGAGAGTGCCCAACAACACTGGTTGGAAATGGGAGTGCTGTCTGTGACATTTACAGCCCATACTGCACCTAATGGTTTGATGGTTGTTGACACATGAGTCAAATCTTTAATTGTGATGCTGATGCTGATGCTGATGCTGATTACAGTTATGAAAATGTCACCGCTTTAATGTCTACCCCTGCATGATCATTTCTGGACACCTATCATGATTCTATCACAGAGCTCAAGCAAAACCTCGTGAGTTATGTCAAGGCTTTATGTACATCAGATGTTGCCTCAAGGTCAGCAATGCAACCTAACACCACCACACCACAAACCCGACTTCTAATGACTCAGGATGGGTTCTCCATTCTGCCCACACCATGGAAGGATCACAATACAAGAAAAAAAGAGCTGGAGCAATGGTTTATGTTGTATGTTGGGCAGCATTACAGTATGATGACTTCTCATGCTACAAACCATTACTTATCTCCATGCAAAACAAGCCAACAATGGTCATAGTTGCCATATCCCATTCAAAGCAATTGCAATTGCTGACCAAACCTATTTAGGGTGTAGCACAGGTGACACCATGGGTTTCACTGGCAACACCACACCTGTCACCTGTGACACCATACCTGTACAAACACCATACCTGCAGGTACAGGTTAGAAGCACAGGTTTTGTATGATGTTTAAAAACTACAGTGGTACTTGAATAAACTATGTGTAGCTAAGACAAAGATGAGAAACAGCTATAGTCTAACTCTCTTATACTGCTTCAACATAATCCACATATAAATTATGATATAGTGTTCAATTCTTTCACCAATCATCTGTCAGACTTATCCATCATAAAAAATGCAAAGAAACTTGTAATTTGCTGTATTTAATGTGGGCATAGTAAATTTTGGCACAAGAGGAGGAACTTTCAGAATGAACATTCCAGATAACCATGCAAAATAACATCTTAATTAAATCATTGTATATCATAAAGTACTATAGCACCAGTCAGATACATGTTTTTCACAGAGTATAACAACAAATGGATTCTCATAACATTGATAAAAATGGTGTCAACTCAAGGCCAAAGAGCTTAGAAGAATTTTGGAACCACAAAACATGATATGAAATGCATCACAACTCAAACCTGTCACAACCTGCAACACCATGAGTACAGGTGTGGTGTTGCTGCAGGTCCAGATATACAAACCCATACCTGCACCTGTGCTGCCTGCAGGCAGAATACCACAGGTTAACCTGTACCTGTGCTACATCCTAAACCTCTTTATTTATCAATCCTGAATATCTCCCAGAAAGGTTCAAATTCAGAGACCCACAGAACATGCACAAAGTGTCATAGAAGACTTCTTTGACCATGTTCTGCAGTGTCAAACAGCGCAGGGCCCTGAAAGAGCATTTAGGTTCAAAGGAATTAAAGCGAGTGATGGGAGTGTGTCTCCTGCACACTATCCTAATAATTTAAATAACCCTCCACCTTTTCAACACATTTCCAAATGCAGTGGATGATGGAATGGTGATGCGATACCTGATGCCGAGTCCATTACTGGCACTGGCCTGCATGCCAATGCTGATGCTGAGCCCCAAGGTCAATCAAGAGGCAGAAAAAGGGTGAAAGTGAAACAAAAGTGAAAACACCCATGCCAACAATCGAGAGCAGAATAGGCACCCATATCTGAACCTCCCAATTCCTTGCAAATCATGGATCCAGCTCAGTTGAGCTATGTGCAAGTCAATCAAATGACAATGGACATACTCTGCACAGCTAGTGTGACTCGACCACAGCCAATTAATGGTCCAGGTGATGGTGAACCAGAGTATGTCATTCCTCTCAACACATTTATGAGAAGTCCATCACACCCATATCACATTTAAATGATGATGTAAATGATGCCCCATGCCCAATTGTTTTATCACTGTTAGAAGGCAACACTACTTCAACTCAAGAAAGATTGCAATGACCTAAACCTCGCTGACTGTCTGAGCAACCTTGGACAGAGGATTCTATTGCAATGGCAAGGGTGAAGGCATTAAAACTGTCAATAGTTGGATTGGCATCAGGATCAGCAATGGTAGAATTGGCAGACAGACAATCGGCAGTGGTAGGATCAGCAGACAGACAATCAGCAGTGGTAGGATCACCACACATACAATCAGCAGTGGTAGGATTAGCAGAAGTTACAATCAGCAGTGGTAGGATCATTTGGTGATTGCCAGACCCCACCTGTGAAGAATACATTTGAACAGATGACCCCCCCATCATCTCAATTCAAGAATCAGGGACAGACATTAGCCCGATGTGCCTGCAGAACAGCTGATCACCTTGCTCAGCAAGAAGCTGTCTCTATGCAGGTTGTTGGGAGAAGAAGAGTAAACTTTGCACAGTAAATTTACTATCAGTAGAAGACAAAGAATGACAATAGTAAGATTTGCAGAATGAATCAAGGTGAGCAATAGGAGTGTGTCTCCTGCACACTATCCTAATAATTTGAATAACCCTTCACCTGCCCAATGCATTGCCAAACAATGCATTTCCAAATGGACTTCCAACTGGTCTGGCCAAAGGAATGCCAATATTGTGCCCAATGCTGTATCCATTACTGGGACTGTTTAAATCTTGGCCCATATTTTTGAATGGCCACCGTCAAGACATGGCACCAGCAAGACACAAAACCACTCAAGACATGGCATCCATCAAGACATGGCATCAGCCAAGATGCAGCATCCATCAAGGCATGGCATCAACCAAGATGCAGCATTGGCCAATAGGACAATGTCGGTTCAAGGATGGCATCAGGGCTAGGTTGCTGGCAATGAGACTTTGAAAAGAAGGAAAATTTATCTTCCCATGTGCCATGTGCATATTGGATTCAACCTTCTTGGAATAGGCCTCCATTGCCTGGTGGGTAGCTGGAATCATAACTGTTTAATTGGGGATCAATCACACATTAAAAATGAATAAAAAACACTATTACATCACATCAACCTCAACAAGAAGAGCCAAGCTAGCTTAAGGCTACCTGGCTACCAAATCTTGGCATACTCAAAAAGTGGGGTTTGAGTTTCAAAATAGGAATGCCACTTTGTTTGTATATATTGATTGTATAGGGATTAACAACATGAGGAAAGAAAATCAGCACTTGTGAGTGGATTGGCATGCTATCAGACCAACTATGCACTTACAAATTGTAGAAACTGTTATTTGGCTGGCAGAGAGAGGTTTCCACAGAAGATGTGCAGGCCATCTTCTAGGCTGATGCCTTTTTGTGGGGATTTGTGGTAGCATGGTCAAAGTCAGACAGAACAGGGGATCAGAGGTTTATTGAAGGGCAATGAAGGGCAATGAAGACCTTTAATGAGAAAAAGGGCATTACAGGCACTGCATCCACATCAGCTGGACCAACCGAATTGACAATGGCAGCGGTGATGGGAGCTGGACCAGCAGTGGCCACCAGAGCAGCATTGGCAGTGGGAACAGCATCACCTACCAGAATAGCCATGGCAGTGGGAATGGGAACAGCAGTGGCCAAGAAGGCATGGACAGCAGCGGCCAAGAAATGAGGAATGGCAGCAGCAAAGGTATGTGGCAGCGGCAATGCCAACACCAACAAGGATAGAAGCGGCAGCAGCACTGGCCAAGATGTGGGCCCAACCAGAAGCATCAGGATCCAGAATTCCAGCCCCAGCCCAGTGTCCAATACTGCCAGCCTTCACAGTGACACACAGGTTGCGAGAGGTGGAGAGTAGCAAGGGATTGGATGAGGAGATGGATGAGGAGATGGAGAGTGATGCCAGTGCCAATTCCAGGATAAAGCAGAAGTGGCACAATACAGCAAGGGAGGCACAAGGAGCACCCCAGTGAGGGAGTTTGTGAATGACACCATGTGCACGATGTGTCAGGCTTAGACATCAGTGTTGGAAGCAGGTGAATGGAAAAACTGCATGCTACTTCTGTGGGAAAGGGAAAGTTTGGTGTGATTCAGAGGACATGGATTGAGTGCCAAGAACAACAAAAGCAAAAGGATTGGTGAGACAAAAAGCAAAGAAGGCATGATTTTCCAGTGAAGACAGTGGAGAGGCATTGTCTAGGTGGTTCACTGCAAGACAAAAGGGAAAATTTAAATGTGAGTTCTTTTATATCATGACCACATAAAACCACTAACTAACACATATACCTATAACTGTGGAAGAGGATATCAACATGGCTGATCCTGAGCCTGAGCTGACTGCCCCCCCTGCTCTGATGGCCAACCCCTCCCCCATCAACTATGCCACCCTCACTGGACATCTATACCAACTGGAGGAAGACATGTACCAGCATGCACGGTAGAATGAAGGGTCAGTGCAAGAGTCTCGACTCCATGTACGAGAACTCTGGGATGCAGTTCACTTGCTTCAAAACAGGGTGAACAACATTAAAGGATACCTTGGGATGCAGGCCAGTGCACAGCCCATGATGTTATACAATGGTTACATGGCTAGGCAGGTGGTTTGCCTCAAGAGCACTCCAAGCAGGAGGGCAGAGGTGGATTGGGAAGGATGGATGGATGCTAAGAAAGTTGATGCCACTCCCACTCCTGTTCCTGCTCTCGCTCCTGTTCCAGTTCCTGTGCCTGCTCCTGCTGCTGGTCCCACTTCTGGTCCCACTCCTGCTTCCACTCCCACTCCAACTCCTGTTCCCACTCCTGCTCCCATTTCCACTCCTGTTCCTACTGCCAATGACAAAAGATGAAGAGATGGCTGAGCCTGATGGTGAAGAGGGCCTGGTCATGCCTGAAGAGGTTGCTGGGGAAGGATCCTTGGCTGGCACCCCCCCCCCCCCCATCCAAATTATTCTCACCATGCCACAGGATTCTCAAAAAATTGTACAGCCCACAACACCAATGGCCCCACCACTCCCTCCCCTTTTCCCCCCAATGTTGCTCACTGAGCCTGAGCCTGCCACCCTGGCATCGGTAGTCAATGTAATCACCTCACCCTGGCCATCCCCTCCCCTGCACAAGTGCGCCAATCCCCATGCGAGCTGACCCCTGGTCCATTTGGACTATCTTCCAGAAGTACCACCCCTGGGTCTAACCCAAGGAAGAGAGCAGCCACACCTGAGGACAGAGAGGAGACGAAGCAAGGCAGAAAAGAATAGATGTTATTTGGCATGTACATAAAAGTTGTATTAATTTTTTTTTTTACATTACATAGCAATTTATTTGTAAATCTACTCTGCAAATTTCATTTTTTTAATTCCCTGTCTCCTCTCAACAGCCTAGGTTCCAATGGCTTCCTGCTGTGCAAGGTCATCAGCTGTCCTTTGGATAGGTAATGCCTGTGCTGAGGCTGATGGATTTTGAGATGATGGTGGAGTCATCTGTTGAAATACATCTGGTGCAGAGGGGATATGGTAGGCACCAGCTGCTACTGATTCTGGTGTTGCCATTGCCAATGCCACTGCCAATCTCACTGCTGGCCAATTCTGGGAATGTAAATATATTTTGTATGTACTAACATTTTTCATAGTCAGGCGACTACATTGGCTTCATTCATGGGCTCAGAGAAATTGATGGAAAGAGGAATTTCTACTGGTCACATATGAAATGCATTTAGATCAGCAAATGCTGATTATATCTCCCTTCTGTGACTGAAAAAGGCCTGTATTATATAAACATGATTCATCTAAACATGATTATCTTGATCACCAACCATGACCAGTAATACTTTCAATCTTCAACCCTTTTTCTTTGCAAGGCCCAAAACAGCAACTCCAAATCTGGATACAAGAGATCATTTGGTATGCAGAGTCCCAATTCTGTTGAGTTTTGTTGGAGTTAGACAAGACAAATTTTGTAAAACAATGTTGGATGCAGAAAGTTCTCTATGCTGAGCTTGTATGTTGTGATCTTTCCTAAAGGAAGTAAGTATACATCACTGACAAGTATGACAAATGTATGTCATGTCATGCATTAGCATTGGCACCTGCATCGGCCTTATGATGGAGGTGCCGATCCTTCTTTGGTCTTTGGCTGACAGTCTCGCCAATGTCAATTTGGACCACCTACCCCTCATATTCCATCCATCTCTCTCAGCCACGTTGGATGATGGTGTTGCCAGTGATGGTCCTAGCCATCTGGTGAATTCCTATGTATGTGATTGGTGGAGATGCAATAGTAAACTGGCACCAGGGCAAATTTTTGCAAGTGACACCATGAATAAATGCCTCAATAGCTATCAGCAGTATATCCCTTCCCCTGTGATCACCAGCTCACCATCCAACAATAGCCAACCACCAGACAAGATGGCTGAGCCAACAGCTGATCTTGCATTGACCTGTGGGCTCTCATTGGGGATATGTTCGATGAAGCATGCAGGATCTGTGACTTGGTAGATGGCTGCAAATTGTCAGAAGAGGCTGTGATAAATGCAAATGTCCAAAAAGCAGCAGGGTTTCAATGGCTTCATGAGCTAGCCCTGCTCAAGGAGCTTCAGTCTGAACCATGTAAGTTAACAATGGCACCACTTGTGGCAGCAGCATCCAACCATGAACATGCTGGAAGACTGTCAAGGCAATCAGCCACAAGAAGACAATCAGAACTGGTATCTGCACATGCACAGGCTGAACTCAAGCACCTGAAGGCTCTTCCCCCTCCTCCTGGGATGTTGACATCACAGAGAGTGATGTTTTGGCATCTAACCCAACACCAAAGAGCAAATATTATTCTGGGTATGCTCAGTCTCTGGCCAATGGTGCATACAATAAGAATAAGGAGTGGTTGATCACAGCCAGTCTCCCAATCTCTGTTTCTGGTGCCTACAGTTCACCACCTGCTGTAACTGGTATCAATGCTGGCTTTTATTTTTCAGATGCTGGATTTGATAATTCATCACCTTCTGCTGCCGAGCCTGATGCCACCCCTGCTGTGGATGCCACTGATGAAGCTGATGATCTTTATCCTGATGCACACACCGCCCTCACCTAGCCCACTGCATCTTATGCTGCCATGCTATGGGATGGAGAGAATAATGCATCAGAAGATGCCAATTAGCCTACCACATTTCAGGCAGCCATGGCTTGGCAGATTCATCATTCATGATCAGCATCTTTCCATACCAATTCTCCAACTGGCTTTGATGCCGCTGCCCTTTAACCTTGAAGATTCTAATTCTCCCTCTCCCTGCACCTCCCCTTTCAACTGCTTTTCCCACCACATCTGATGCAGCTGATGTTTTCCTCTCATCATCAGAGACTCATTCAGAGGCTGATTCAACTGGCCCCAATGCCAATTCTGATGATCATTTCCAAACTGGGTCCCCCAGCACCTCACAGATAGAGAACCCCACTCCTTCTCGCATCACACTCCTGATCTATAGTCATGCAGACTTCAGTTATGTTGATGACACTTGGTTGCCTGGCTCTGATAATATGATGGACACTAGTGACAATAAGTGATAGCTTTCTTCCTATAGATATATGGTGCTTTAGTTGATAGACCAATAATATATACCTTTAAGGCCAATATTCATACCAATTGCCAACCCCAGCCCCAGCCCCGATACATATGCCGATGCCGATGCATGTCTCCAATGCTGTCTCATAGATCACCAATCTATGTCTAGTGTGGTACAGCAAGAATTGAATAGTGCATTCATTTGTTACTATAATACATACATATATATATATAGAGTTGTCCACTGAACCATGCCTGTGCAACGTTGATCACATAGTGCAATCCCAGCTGCCTAATGCTGATACCACTGCCGATGCCTTATGCCGATGCTGATGCCATTGACCAATGCTGATGCCTGTGTTGGCCAATTCATTGGTTACCATCTGTACAACAACTTACATGTTATATTGATAAAATGGTGCAATTCCAGCTGTCTAATGCCAATGCTGCTGCCACTGCCTAATGCTGATGCTGCTGCCACTGCTTTATGCTGATGCTGCTGCAGCCCTATTGGGTTGCTGACCAGCATGCCAACCCAATTTTGCAGGCCTGCACACTGGAATAAATGAATTATTGCATAAACATGGCTTTTGCCAAATTTATCATACACCAATTTGCATTCAGAACCCATGCAGACTACTCATGAATTACTACATAAATGAGATTAATTTCCAATCAGCCATACCTGTGATGCCAATCTTAATCCTGATCCTGGTAAGGCCACTGCCACTGCCATCCCCATTGCCATTGTCACTGCCTGAAACTATTTCATAGGTTACTGATGTCTGTATTAAATGTATTACTCCTCAGTCTAGCAGCCATTGTAATAGTGTATTCATTTGTTCCTATAGTAGATACACATATATATATTAGAGCATTCGACAGGGTCCACCAAACCCATATCATTTGATACACTGTATATGTTTGATAGACCATATCATTCGATACATTGCAGCTTACCTATGTGCAGAATAGTGTGTGGGTTGATGAGAGAAGTGTGAGTTTGCAAATACTGTCAAAGTTCAAGATTGCTACTACCAAGGTTGGAACTTGGTCAGGGATACACTGGACTTCTGGTTGGACCCAGTTGTTGGTGGTCAGAGGTGTTCAAGGATTCTGGGCAGAATCCACCAGGCTGTAGCATGCCAGGTGAAAGGGGCCAGAGAGAACTTGACTTCAACTTATAAGAAGTTGCACCCTTCTCCTCATCAGTTGTCCAATTTCAGGTGGATTGCATGCAGATATCTGGCAGGTTTCCAGATGGAGGGCAAGGATAGATTAAAGCAGAGGTTATAGAGTGAAATGAAGTCAAGAGGAGCTGAGAGAATATTGGATTAGATCAAGGAACAAGTCAAGGATGAATGGAGGGTTATGTCAAGACCTAATTCACCTGATTGAATTGCCAATAATTCCTCAATTCCTTTCTGACCTTGTTCATCGGCATCCTGGCTGCAGCATCTTTTAGTCATCAGACAATTCATCTCATGCCTTAGTAATCATTTGCTTACTCACTTTATTCCTAATACAGGCTTACCAATTCTGGTCACAGACACTTACCAAGACCCATTAGTAAACTTCTGCATTACCCATTATTCTTCTGGCCCTTGTTATTTAAGCGTCCATAGCTTAGCCTTAGTCTCCAGTTTGCAAATTACTTGTACTTGTACTTGTAATTGTCCTTGTGTCATCCTTTGCCTAATATCAACCCTTTAATCATTCTTGACTCATTCCTGAACTAAATTTTTAATCTCTCGACTCCTCTCAACTTCAATCACTTTATAACCTCTGCTTCACTCTACCTTCACCCTCCATCTGGAAACCCACTGGACATCCACATGCTTCTCACCTGAAATTGGAAAACTGACAAGGAGAAAGATGCAACTTCTTATAAGTTGAAGCCAAGTCCTCTCTGGCCCCTTTTCACCTGGCACACTACAGCCCGGTGGATTCTGCCCAGAACCCCTGAACACCTCCGACCACTGACAACCAGGTCTGACCAGAAGTCCAGTGTATTCCTGACCAAGTTCTGACCTTGGTAGTAGCAATCTTGAATCTTGACAGGTTAATATTAAGCAGAGGATTGACAAGGTGAGATATAATGCAAGGACAATGTAATTTACAAGTAATTTGCAAACTGGAGACTAAGGCTAAGCTATGGGCACTTAAATATTGAAGGCTGGAAGAATAATGGAAAGTACGGAAGTTTACTAATGGGTCTTGGTAAGTGTCTGTGACCAGAATTGGTAACACTGTATTAGGAATAAACTGAGTAAGCAAATGATTACTAAGGCATGTGACAACTTGTCTGATGACTAAAAGGTGCTGCGGCTGGAATGCTGATGGACAAGGTCAGAAATGTATCAGAAAGGAATCAGGAATTATCGGAAATCTGATTGGGTGAAACAAGTTTTGATATTAACCTTCTTCTTACTCTAGCAATTCTTTGCTTGATGTCTGATCTTTCCACAGTTGTGACATTTGTTGCCATCAAATTTACAGCATTTACTTGACTAATGTCCAGCATGTTTGCAATGATTGCAATAAGGCTGTAAGGAGGATTTCTGATCAGTGATCTGATCTTCCAGGGATTAACTAGCACTGTTAGCATTCTGGGTTTTCACTAGATTTATGCTCCCCATGATACTGTTTTAATTGTTCCTGTTATTAGATCTCATCAATTGTATCTTGTATTCCTCTCATAAAAGACCAATAAATGCATCAGATGATAGTCATCTCTTGGGATCATTAGCATTCCCATTGTAGGATTCAACATAATTTTGCCAGGAGGAAGGTAAGGATGCTAAAATGATAGCCTTGAATTATGTGTCCAAAATATGAAATTCAGCATTAGAAAATTTGTTGATGCAATCACGATATGATTTGAGGGTGTCAAGATTCTTTAGGAGATTGTCTTTGTTGTGGAGTTTGGTCTCATATAATAGGCACTGAATGTGATTGACTGTTTGATGTGCCTTATTTTCATGAGTAACCAAGAGTGCCGAGTACATAGCTTCAGCAGTTGATTTTGATCTGATGTGATTTATTTGCAAAGAAGTGATGTTATGAATGATTACTTGCTGTGCCTAAGTATCATTCTTATCCCAATTGTCTGGGCCAATGGGATCCATAGATTCATCTGGTTGATAAACCTTGCCAGTGATGTACCCAGTTATGTTGCAGTTGATGAATACTCTCTTCATCCTCTCTTTCCATTCGTGCCAGTTCTTGTCCATCAAGTGATCATGATCAGCGATCTTGTTTACATTTGAATATTCTTTGGTATGAATTAAATCGATGGAGGGTTCAGGATTATTATCTATAATTTGATTCTTCTTGCTTTAATAGACCCTATACAGTTTTTTAGGGGTTAGCCTCCCTTGGTCACCATCATCTGAGAAAAGGTCTTCTTGTATAAAATCATTGCCAGGGTCAGGGCCCATAACCTGTTAGGATTAGGGCTGGAAGATAGAACTAGAGGTGAGATAATAAGCTGAGAGGTAGTGGTAGTTTGGCACAGAGAGGAATGTCTTGCATTCTCCTATACTATTGTAATCTATACAGACTGTGTTCTATTAATAGCATTTCTTGGATCAAGCTAGGCTGAGAACAGGCAGCTGATCCCAACATATTGCAATTTGGGGATCAATTTCACATCTATGGGTTATGGTCTGCCAAAAAGTATGAATTATGGGATATGGGAGAGTTTGGTCTGTTTGGCAGGGATTCAGTGGACATGAGAAAGTATGGGTTATGAGTTATCACAATAGGTTAAGACAATAGGGTTACATGTCCCCAATGCTGAAGACATCGAGAAACTGAAAACCAGGACTCTCACCAAACAAAACAACTTTATTTCCAAAATTGCTCAAGTCATGTGATTGAATCATATGGAACTTTTTACAAGTAACTAATCATACACTCAGGACTTAAGTGAGAGACAATTTAGCCAAAGAAAGGTGGACCCTGACCACCAGTAGCATGACCGATCATGAATTGCACATGTACAGCTAAGGAAGGCTATGTAATAAACTTCACATGGGTGCATCAAAACCTCATGTTGAAAAAACCTGATGGGAAACAGATAAGCAAGGGACAAGGAAAGCTACCAGTTGAAGTTCTACACGTGAACTGGTATGATCTATGTCATCTCTGTCCATGCCAATAGGACAAAGGAATATAGTGTCATCCATCCTGTTGGCTCAGAAATAACCAGTCTGCCTGTGTAGCAGAAAAAACAAGGAGAATCATGAGATGAAAGAGGTGACTGAAAACAAGAAGAGCTTACCCAAGGCACAAGAGTTAAGAGTTGAAGGAGGTGACGAGAAAAACTCTCATGCAATGGGTAGACTATATACCAGTTGTGAAACAGTTGTTGTCATAAGAGACAACATGTAAGCAAAGTAGCATGCAGAGAGCTGAAAAGCTCAGGGAGAGCATACCAAAAGAAGAGCTGTGGAAGCTCAAAGAGGTACACAAAGGTGTACAAGCACTCAGAAGTGCGGGCTGTCATCGCCAGAGTGTTGCCTTTGCAGTGATTAGTCTTAAGTAAACAAAAGTTTAAATTCAAATAAATTACCATGGGACCTCGCTTTTGCCATGATCACGTGATGTCCAAAGTGAGGCACTGTTCAGGGGAAACTTGAAGGCTACGTTGAGGAGTGCCAGTGCTTGCGATGAGGAATCCATTTTTTATCGTAACTCTGAGTTGCTGTAGTAAGGACCATTTAGAATTTGACAGCAGGCGATGGGTATAATTTTAAATCTATTACATATGCTATGACGATTTGTGGGAGTGATGGCGTGATGGGATCAGGGCTAAAAATAGGTGATGCACTGCATAACATAGGCTACAGTCATTTTGTGGGAATGATGGGACTGATGGTTGATGCGATTATCTAAAATTTGTCAGGCTTGGTCAGAAATGATGGCATTAGTCAGAGCTGACTAAAAATTAGTCATATAGCTGGGTTTTAAAATGTGGTCATAGCATATGTAGAGGTGAGCTGCGTTGAGCATGGCTGAGTTTGAAGTGGAGTTTGAAACTTTGCAAGTGAGCTGAGTAGGGAATAGCATGGGTTTTACCCATGGGTTTTCCATGCTTTTATTTTGCAATTTATTCAATGAGTTTTGCATGAAAAATCATGAAAAAATGATTTTCTGGAAGCTTTTTCTTCGCTCTATGTGATCCAATGCATAAAACAATATTTGGGTCACAACCTTCATGTGACAAGGTTGAAAATATATTATTTTGTCCAATGTATCACAAGCACCCATTGAATAGATACCAGAAAATCAATTTTTCATGATTTTTCATGCAAAACTCATTGAATAAATTGAAAAATAAAAGCATGGGAAACCCATGGGTAAAACCTGTGCCATTCCCTAGAGCTGAGTGTGGAGAGGAGTGTGAAGGAGTGTGAGGGGAGTGTGAGGGGTGGGGAGGGGGTGTGAGAGGGTGGGTAGGAGGGAGATAGAGAAGAGGTATGATGGGTGGGGAGGGGGTATGAGGGGGTGTAGTGGGGGGAGGTGGACATGGGAGAGTGAGAGGGGGATGGGGAGGGGGAAGGGGGAGGTGGGGAAGGGGGAGGGGGAGGGGGAGATGAGGAAGGGGAAGGGGGAGATGGAGATGGAGGAGATGGGGATAGAGATGGGGGAGATGAGGAAGGGAGAGGGAGAGATGAGGAAGAGAGAGGTGGGGATGGGGGTGGGGATAGGTATGGGTATGGGTATGGGTATGGGGAAGGGGAAGGGAGAGATGGAGATGGAGATAGAGATAGAGATTGAAATGGGGATAAACACCACAACCCCCCCACGTTGACTTGGGGCCAACGGTCCCAAGTCGACTGAAGAGTTGTGTACTACTGTATCTAAAAGTCAAATAAAGAGTTGTGTCACCACAAACCCCCAAACATTGACTTTGGGCCAAAGGTCCAAAGGCAACTGAAGAGTTGAGTAACTGTAGTGGGATTAAGCATTGTGTTACATATACGTGAGCTGGCCCATGCCGGTGTCAGGCTGAGCAAGCAAAGCGAGTGAACGCCATGACAAAGGCATGGGTCATAAGCTCATATGGCTTACTCCATGACCCACTCTATACCTGCCACTGGTCCCCACCAAATTGGCTAGCGAGTTGTCTGACCTCGCCTCATTGCCACTTTGAATACCTGATACAGGCCTGACATGTGTAGCAATGTTCTATTCACTGTTCACTGTTATTTCAGTCGCAGTGACTGCTGCTTCCGCCTTGTATGTTGCAACCCTTTCTCTACCTCCATGGTCTAATTCACCTTTCTCTACAGTAAACTTGGCACAATGTATGTCCAGTCTGGATAGGCAACTGCAAATAATTAAACCCATGGCAGCACTGGCCCTCCCGTTCCCCACGATGTCACCATACGACTTGACGCCCAAGAACCAGCGGCGTAAGTCAATTTCTCACAAACTTGTTCTGGTGGATGGTTAACTTGGGTCCACAGTGCTGGCTTCCGTATCCCTGCCTCGTCTGCCTGAAATGCCCCGCACCAAATATTTCGCTGCATCGATGAAAATATTTCGCTATCCAGCTCTCATTCGGGTCATTTACTGTCTATCGTCTCAAGTTAGAAAATAAAGCGCCAAGGCCCGTAGTGTCACGATTATGATACCATACAATACATGTGGCCACTATGTCATGCAGAGTGAAGTTTCTTTGCAAGTAGGTATACTCAGTGAGAATAAGGGTCCGGACTCCATTCTGGAACAAAATATGATGAGAATATGATATTATCGTTAAGATTGTTGGAGCAGACTACATATGCTACACAGAGGAAGAGACGACACGTTCCTTATAACCTACCTGGGGTTTAGTTAGTCTTAGAGCTAGGGTTTAGGAGAGGTAAGAACACTGTATATCTACTACAGTACAGGTTCTCCTTATATACATAATAGTAAGGATGTCACATGACTCAGGAATGTGTTTACCACATGTATGCGCAGTAAGCGCAGTAACATGTGTGTGCTGCATGCATGGCCTCATGTATGCAGCATGTATCATGATATTAATTTCAACACCCCCCCTCAAACTATACAGTGCTCTAAGCAGCTAAGTTTGAATCCTGAAAGTAATTCCAAGAGAGTCTCTAAATTTCCTGAATAAGACAGCACCAAGGTTCTTTGTGAACATGTCAGCTGGATTATCATTTCCAGGAATGAAAACGACCATGACTTTGTCATTTTCTATGCATTCGTGGGTATAGTGGTAGCGAATGTCTATATGTTTGGTCCTTCTTTCCTGAACTGGATTTGATCCGATAAAGATGGATCCCTGATTATCAGCGCAGATTGGTACGCACTTCAGTACATATCCAAGTTCCTGGAATAAGGACTCTATCCACACTATCTGTCGACAAGTGTCAGAGAGAGCCATATATTTGGCTTCTGTGGATGACAGTGCTACAGTTTTTTGTAAACGGGACTGCCAGCACACAATGCCACTCGCTAGAGTAGCAAAGTAACCCGTTGTAGATCGGCGTTTGACAGTGTCAGCTGCCCAATCAGAATCTGTGAAGGCCTGTAGCCCCTCAGATTTCTCACCATCATAGACAATGTTATATTTCTGGGTTCCCACCAGATAGCGCATGATGTACATCACTTTGTCTAGATGTTCTTGGCTAGGATTAGCCGAGAATTGCGACATCTTGATTACCGCATAAGCGATATCAGGTCGCGTTCTGAGCATCAGATACAATAAAGATCCGATCACAGACTGATATTTTGATCTAAGCATCGCATTGGGCGTTGCTGTGTTTTCCGATGGTTTGTAACCAGTCGGGAGTGGAGTGGGGGTCACTTTGGCATTTGTCATCTCGAATCTCTCAAGCACTTTGGCGAGATATTCCATTTGATCGAGTTTGACTTTGCTTGCAGTCTGGGTGATGCGCATGCCTAAGAATTCCGTGACTTTTTCAGTACTACGGCACTCTCAATGCTTTAGACAAGCATTTTTCTTTTCATCCACAAGTTTCTTGTTCTTCCCCATGAACAAGCCATCATCAACATAGACGAGTGCAATAACAATGCTGCCTGTCTTAGGATCCTTGTGTATGAAAATGCCGGCATTGGAGCTGGCGTGCACGAACCCAATGGTGTGCATAAATGCCTCTAGCTCTTTCCACCATGTAAGTGAGGCTTGTTTAAGGCCATACAATGCTTGGCGTAAGCGCAATACTTTGCGCTCTTTTCCCTCGAGTCTGAAACCCTTGGGTTGATCCATATAGATCTCCTCATCTAGTTTGCCATATAAAAATGTGGTTTTTACATCTAGGCCGGTCATATACATGCCTTCTAGAGATGCAAGTGCAAACATGAGGCGTATGGTCTCGTAGCGGACTACCGGTGAGAAAATCTCATCAAAGTCAACGCCTTCGACTTGTGAAAAGCCTTTGGCCACGAGTCTGGCTCGTTTTCTTCCATCCGATTTTACGGAGAAAACCCATCTATTTTTGATTGTTTTTCAATCATGTGGAAGATCGACGATGTCATAGACTTGTCGCTTACGAAGAGCCTCTAATTCTTCATGACAAGCTTGTTTCCACTCACGTTGCTGCTGCCGTGGTAGGCACGCAATATCGCGAAATTGGTTTGGAACTTGGCTTATTTCGCTCGATGGTTTGACTGCTTTTGACAACAGCCAGCGAATAAGCTTATCTCCTCCTTCCTTGGTTATCTTTTTAATATAACCTGCTTTGTCCTGTTCCCCCATTGGGTGATCATGTTCTTGATCATTGGAATCGGGCACACTCTCGTGGGGTGTTGAACTCGGTCCAGCAACCGGTTCTTTCTGTTGAGTTTGTGGTTGTGTTCAGTTATGATCCGAATCTTGACCAACAGATCTCTTCCAATATCGATCATGTGCAATGTCTCTCTCTATGTCAGAGGGGAGTCGCTTCTCTCCATAGGTATTGCCAGGACGGTTTGGAATGTTCCTCTGCCTGCCTGATCGATGGGGCAATTGCTGCCATTCCTGTTGATCATCACATCTTGGACGAAAGTCCTCAGTGGTTACTGGAGGTGGTGGAGGAGGAGCATTTGTCACATCATCATGTGCCTTTTGCTCACTTGGTACATCATCATCATCATTTTCTGATGATGGAGGAAGGGGCAGATCTTGTGGCAGTATAGAATCATCGCCATCCGTTCCAGATGAGTGGTCATCATCTTCTGGTTCTGGAGGTGGAAAATCACCAAGGTCTGTATTGGCAGAAGTTTTAGCTCTGGGACAGCATGGGAACAACGTTTCATCAAATAGTGCCGTAGCACCAATGAATATTGCGGCACTAGGTCGCATGAAATGGTATGCTTTAATGCCATCTTCTAATCCAAGGTACGTCATCAACTCCAATCGAGGAGCCAATGTGTTTGGACGCTTCTCCTTGGGTAGGTAGACGTAAGCACCACAACCAAAAACCTTCAGATCGTTTAGATCTGGGTGGACCTTTGTCAGGTCCTCAACTGGTGTCAGCCATTTCAGGCACCTTATCGGGGTTCAGTTGTATAGGTGTGTTGCATGTTCAATGCAAAATTCCCACCATGATTGTGGTAGACATGCGGTAAATTGCAGGGTTTGCGACTTTTCCATTATTGTCCTTATGGCACGCTCTGCACGCCCATTCTGTTGGTGAACGTGGGGTGCAGACATCTCTATTTTGATGCCAAAGTCCTTGAGCACATTTTGTAGCTCTCGATCTTTGAACTCCCCCCCTGGATCAACACGCCAGCACTTGATTGTAGCGCCATACTGTGTCAAAGCCACTGCCCGAAATTGTCTGATGGCCGCAGCAGCATCAGATTTCTTTTTAAGGCATTGGACCCAGATATGTGACGTTTTGTCATCCAGAAATACAATAAAGTATTTATGTTTATGGTATGATAGTACTGGGAGTTCCTTCAGATCGGAATGTATTAATTCAAAGGGTCTTTCTGCACGTGAATCTGATTCAGGAAAAGATTTTGAGGTCATTTTCCCTTCAGTGCACCCTGGACATATAATTTTGTCTTTAGGAATAATTAAATTCCTTGGGAATTTTATGGTGCTATTAGGCATCTTCCCTAGCGCCTCTTTGGATGGGTGTCCAAGTCACTTATGCCAAGTCGAGTAGTCTGTGACATACATTGTCGCGACATTGATTCCCTTGGTGCTCAATATATGAGTCCGAGCCCAATAAATAGTGTCATGTTTCATAAGAGGGATGCAATCCATAATTGGGTTTCCTTGCTTGAAAAATGAAATGTGTGCGGAGGAACCACGCACATCACTTCCGTCTTGTAAGAAGACGCCCATTGACAGTAATCGAGCATTACAGTCGGGTATGTAGTAGACGGGGTATAATCGCGTTTCACGTGTCTCTGACTTCCCATGACATACTACCTGATGTCTAATGAAGACTGCTCCTTTCCCTACTATATGAGTAGTACCCGTGGCTGTTTGAACCAGGGTAGAGTCCTTTCTCGGTAAAGGCTCGTAAGAAGCAAAATCTTTAATTTCACCAGTGAAGTGTTTTGATGCGCCTGAATCCATGATCCAGTCGGCACCTTTCTTACAATTTCCATTTGCATACGTAACATATATATTAAGATGTAAATTGTTTCATGATACATTTAGTAGCGGTAAAATTTCACATGAAAAGTTTGCTGTGATCAGTGGAATGTTAATTCTTGTGCTTGTGGCAAGGAAAAGGACTGACCTTTCATCATATGTACCTGTTTCAAGCGGTTCATCGACAAGCATTTCGTCGACGGCTTTCCATACTTCTTCATCAGAAACGGCAGGTTCCGATCCAAGGGAGACGCTATCATCTTCTACCTCTATGATCCTTGGTTCTGGTTCAATCCTCCTCCTCTTACCTTCTCACACTGTTAGGTGCTCTTCCAGTGGTCGCAGATTTTTTGCACTGCGTGGGAGATTCATTTGCTCGAGGGTGTCTCGAGCCTGCTGATATTCAGTATAGACCGAATGAGAGGTAGAGGCCGCACCCATGTATGCCTGTGCAGGCGGTCGGCGGCGAGGATCCCTTGTGGGAGTATGTTCACACTTCTCAATGCGCTGGATGAGCGGCATCGGCAGTATGATGGTGCTATTACCATTTATAGTAGTAAAGGCTTGTGAGGCGAGGTGGGAATGTTTCTCTTTAGGTTTTTCCTCTTTAGTCTTTTTGTCCCCATGTCATCCATGCTTTCGGGACGATTCTCCATTGTTGCCTTGAGATTGCCATTTGGGGTTTCCCCCTTTGCGCTTGACAGCAGAAAGCTTGGTGGCCTGAGGTGGGCCAATGGGCTTTCCAACTGCTGTGCGCCGTGAGGCTTCAGCGACAATGGAGTCCTTGACATGTTTAAATGTCAAGGCTCTAGTAGCGGTCGTGTTAAGGACCGTGGCAGATAGAGAATCGCAGCAAGTAGAATCATTGCCTGTACTAATTCGGGGATGGCGATATTGGCAGCCGTAAGGCGCTCGAATTTATCAGCCATTTTGGCAATCTCTGGCACAGGATTTGCAGCCAGAATTTTGATTGCAATTGCAGACCTAAAGTCTGCAAAGACTTGGGAGGGGCCATCGACACCATAGTCAGTGCGGATGAGATCCCATACCTCCTCAGCAGTGTCCTTGGTGTTGGCACGCTGCCGAATAGAGGGGGCCAGGTGGAGCACTAGGCTACCAATCGCCTGGTCATTCTTATTGTTCCAGGTCTGGAGCTTGGCATTAGCTTCCGCTACTAGTGCAGCGTTTGTCGCCGTCAAAGGAGGCACCAGGGGTGGTTTTAGTTCCATCCTGCTAGTTATTTGCCAGAGGCCCTGAGACCTGAGCCATGCCTTCATTGAGTCGGCCCATTGAATGTAGTTAGAGCCATCGAAAGTTTGTACGAGTTTTTCAAGAGTTGAAGACATGATGTTATAGTGGCAGCTGGTAAAAGCGCTCAATCAGTCCTCTTATTTAAGAAAACACGTTCCATAATCTCAGGCAAAAACACTCCTTCAGAGTGGTTAACCCTAGTCAACCTGGGTTTTTTAAATGCAGCTCGCAGAGAGCACAAGGTTACAATTTGGAGACAATGAAGTCAACGTCGTTCGCAGCCAGTTAAGGCGCGTTCGTGACATGCCCAGCAGGGCCCATAACCTGTTGGAGCAGACTACATACGCTACACAGAGGAAGAGACGACACATTCCTTATAACTTACCTGGGGTTTAGTTAGTCTTAGAGCTAGGGTTTAGCAGAGGTAAGAACACTGTATATCTACTACAGTACAGGTTATCCTTATATACATAATAGTAAGGATGTCACATGACTCAGGAATGTGTTTACCACATGTATGCGCAGTAAGCGCAGTAACATGTGTGTGCTGCATGCATGGCCTCATGTATGCAGCATGTATCATGATATTAATTTCAACAAAGATGACTATGTGACAATCAAACTAGGTATAGCATTGTTCCTGGTGGGAGATTGATCACAGCCGCCAATGCCACCAACGATCGCGACAGATCGCGACCTCCTGAAGTTGGTTCCTCACTGTTTGCCATGATGAGCAAAACATTTTCATGAACTTTCCCATTTTAGTATGAATACAATATGTTTTTTGAAAAAGGAAGTATTCTCTGTTTATTCTCAATCCTTGAAAAATTCAGTTGACTTCTGCTTGTTGTGCACAATGACAAGGCATCTGTGGGAATGCCCGAAGACATCAAAAGATCAATGTGT
The DNA here is from genome assembly GCA_029959215.1 of Tricholoma bakamatsutake. Lineage (NCBI taxonomy): Eukaryota > Fungi > Basidiomycota > Agaricomycetes > Agaricales > Tricholomataceae > Tricholoma > Tricholoma bakamatsutake. The sequence goes on from CP114860.1 coordinate 3,307,411, forward strand.
CACATCAGGTCACAACCTAATGTGGCAGATTGGCATCAATAATACCATATTCTCGCCATATTCTGTTCTCGAACGGACTCTAAAAATGAATAATGATATGTCGCAAAGCAAACCAATGGAAAACACTATTACATCAACCTCCTCAGCAAGGAGAGCGAAGCTAGCCCAAGGCTTGTCATGAAGCACAACGAGGTCGCAATGCTGGAAAACTCACTAAGGCACACTTATATAGGTGATCACGAGGTCACGTTATAGTACTTCTCGGCGAGGCACTATTACAACGACGAGTTGTTCCTCACCCAAGCGTTCTGCTCATATTCGTAGCCCTTGAGTCAGGGTGGTATAAGTTGTTCAACACTCTTTCAGATGTGAATTCCTTGGCCCAAAATACATCAGAAATCAACATGATATACTTTTTTCAAATCCTGAAATCCCCTTGTACACTAGTGTGCCCACCCTTCTAGACCAACTGCTCACGTTTCATTATCCGATAGCATCCTCTGTACGTCTTTGTGCGAACGATCATCCTGTCAATAAGCACGAACGCTCAACGCTCAACGTTCGACACTGACATGCGAGATAATGCTTATTGACGCGCCTCATGGATGCACGATTCAAGAATGTATAAATGATTTTGTTGTAAATTTATGCCACATCCACAGCATCATTGATATAGTTTCATGCCAGCTGGAATCACAACATTAAAAACACTAAGCTATATTTGATTCCCAACCCGAAAATACTCCCTCTCTGATGGAACAGGGCCATGAAGGATATCGTCATGTTCAACCCAGTGATAACAATCCTCACCCCCATTCCAAAAGGGTTTCATCCGCCGAACTGCTTTGAGTGTTTGGACATCTTTACGTGGATGCTCTCCGAGGAAGTCACGAGAACTCAACAGGAGCGCATACGAAGCTTTGTGGGCGGTATCTATGCCGCGGTACACTGTTGGGGAGCAACCATATGCGAATATGTTGTATCTGGCGTGTCCTTCTTTCGGGTGATGTCGTTGACCATAATGAGGGATATACATCTTGGAGGGTGTTGCGTGATCTTGAGCTCCCTCGATGGGTGGAGGAGTTCGAGGTGGGTCGTCGGATCTCTTTGATGACGACGAAGAGTACTTGTCTGGCTTATATTCAGTGGCGGTCTCGGCTTCTTCAGGAGGTTTGACTTGTACTCCTAGCTCCATGATTAAGCTGACGTACGGCCGGTAAGAAGTAGGGATCGACCCGTGTGCGCATTTCTCCAATGCTTGCGGGAAAAAATTGAAGTCGGCTTGGTCGATAGAGTATTTAGCGATAGTACCGCTGCGTTTCCGACGCTTAAACTGAATAAGCACACCAGTCATGACATGCTCGCACAGCTGTGTGTCCCACAAGAGGACAGGTAAAATGCAGTCGACGCTGCGTTCCCCGTTTCGACACATGATTGCCATGTGACGGATGAAAGCTACCCATGCAGCGGTAGAAGTTGTGCCAGTGTCATCTGCCATTTTCCCAAAGTGTGTAAAGCAGATGAGAGCGTCTTTGAATGCCTCTCTAAACGAGATTCCTTCAACATTATCCGGGGTACTGTCAAGAACCATATTTGCACACTCGTCGCTGTACAACATTTTAATGAAGGTTATAAGATGACAGCCAGCACTGAATTTTGGAGGAGTCTTCTTGTGGCGATCACCTTGCTCCAGCTCAACAGCGCGATGGTAGGCATCGAGGAGAAGTTGACGACCAGTAAGCTCACCCAGTTCTCCACGGTCAAGTAAGCCAGTTTCGAGGATATTTGTAAGCGTTTCGACTGCTATGAACGGATTTTGCGTCCTCCACATGTAGAGTTGCTGGGCGGCAGCCTCGGCAAGAAGGGGTTCGGAGGGGTATCCAGACCGCAAGTACTCTCGGTGATCAGGAATAGAATATGCAAACCGCATGTGGCTCTCGACTAGACCAGCCTCTTCTATTTGCACTTTTTCACGACGAGGCTCAAAGTCCAGTGACAATTGGATGTCTAGAACTGCCATCCGTGCAGCAGATGAGAAGTTGTAATAGCTAGAGTCGATCTCGCGAGAAGCAACGAGCTTCGCGCGTGCCAATTCCAAGATTTGTGTATGGAATCCAGATGCCTCCATCCCGGCTCCTCGTAACAGCGTCCAAAATCTATCGCAACATGTCGATTGAAAATATGGAACGGTTCAGGAACACTCACAATGGCCTCCCAAATTGGGCCATAAATGGAATTTTGCTAATGTCTTTGATGCTCAACTCGCCTGGCTTCACCATGAGGTCCTTGGAGCAGTCAAAGGGCGTTTCAGTAATTGGTGCGTGTGTTACGGCTTTCCCGCCGCGAATGCGAGCTGATTTGGCAAGCGCCCGTGGGGCGGCGAACTGGGCTAAGCTTGAATTAGTCGATAGGAAAATGGAAAACATCGGAAATGTCAAAAATTGGTTGAGACATGAACATAAATAGTCATAAAGCGTCTTTTCGTCGTCGTTCTTGGGTATTATCTTGGTGAGAGGGTGTGCTTCGTCGAAGTAGATTATGAGCTTGATACGGTGCGACCCAACCCAGCGGTCCAGCTTGCGAATGAGCTGTCCGAGTGCGACTCTTGCTGATTCTGCCGCAGCAAACTCAATAACCGTCTTCACATCGTGATAAGTGTCATCGGAATCCTCGGAGCCCTCGGGTTTCGATCGACGTTTCGCAAGTAAGTCTTCATGTCTCTTGTTGATTTCAGGAAGTATCTGCCAGTGCAATGACTAAGTGTGATATTTTTTGTGCCGTCTTCATAGACACACACCTCAATGGACTCAGTCGCACCATCAATCACCGCTTTGTATAATCCTGTGCGTATGCCTTGTAAATGACATGACCACCAGTTGGCCAACTCCTCGGCGGTTCTAATTTGCTTCTTCCTCAAATCTCCCAAGCATTTCTCCAGCTCGGCATTAACTTTCGTGAACAGACTACTGAAAAACTTTAGATAATTGGTTTTCAGAACGTGCTGATCATCCGATAGAGAGGCTGTGACGAGGTAGTCACGGACAGCATCGTCGGGGATGGGGAAGGCCAGATCTGCGTTCGTACATCAAAAGCGCCCAAGGAATTCGAAAAAAAAAAAAAGAAAAAAGGACCTTGATTGTCGCCCTTTTCTCGTAGATTAAACGGAATGGTGAAGACCAGGTTCGCTTGCTCGTGGACCATGCGAGATTTTCCCGTACCGGAGCTCTGAACGATGGCGATTTGGTTAGAATAAGCCTTTTCTGTTTGTGGGAGTGCGTTAATATTGGCGAACAGGAGCTGATGATTATTTCCCAAGTAACTATCACGCCAAGCGGACCGCAGAGCTTCGAAAATAGGGTTGGCTAAGCAAAACAAGAGCCAGAATAAATAAACACCTTTGTCTAGAGAATCGGTCGACCGTCAATGAATTACCAAAACAGATGCATCAGTTACGCACTGGTAAGTTCTACATCCTCGTTAAGAAGTAGATGGCGCCTTTTTGCTACAACCCAGCTGTCGTCACCGATCCCAATTACAACAGCACAGAGAGCGACCTACGAGGTTCTCGCACCACAGGCCAGAGGATTGCTTCGATGACGATTAAGGGCTTGAGAATAGATTGCGTAGCACACAAACGCACCTAGCCGCCGAACTTCTTTGAATGATCCGTCTTTCCATGCTTTCTGTAACACCGCATTGATGGACGATTGGCGCGTCAGCAGGTCCTCCGCTTCATCCGACGGAAGAGTTACGAGTCTCTTGTCTCCAGCAGTAACATTAAAGAGTAGTGCAGGCAACTTGGGCTCGACATTAAGCGTCCTATAAAGGCTGAATGCCTCTATGATCGCCGCATCGAGGGGCTTGTGATCGTCATCAGTGAATAGATCGCGCTCGCGCGATATTTGAGTCAGTGTAGGATTCGTATCTCGAGATATGGCCTCATGCTTCGTGTTTAAATCGCCCACAGACAAATGAGAGAAGCCTTCAGATAAAGAACTCGTCGGGTCCATGGTGGCAATGAAGGAGGTTCACCGTCATGTGATAAGCTCGTTTAATAACGTGATGTGACCTGCCTCGTGCGCGCGGCTGGTAAATACCTGAATCTAATCACACGCTCAGGAGTTGAATTGAGGGACGAATATAGCGGAAAAATGGTGCGGTCTGATAACAGCAGCGCGACCAAACGTGAATTGCGCGTGGACTGCGCGCGGACTGCTCGTGTACTGCTATTGTCTAACTTAAGAAATAAACAAAAAAAACTTGGCATGGGTGCATCAAAACCTCTGAGTTGCTGAAAAACCCGGTGGGAAAAAGAAAATACAAGCAACTGGTGAGGAAAGCTACCAGCCGAAGTTGTACACGTAAACCGGTATGAGCTATGTCATCATTGACCGTGCCAATAGGACAATGGTATATAGCGACATCCATCCTGTTGGCATGACCAGTCTGCCCATGGGGAAGGGAGGGTAAGGCAAACAGATTGACTACTAAGGACGCAAGAGTTGTGAGTTGAAAGAGACTACAGAAGAACATCAGATAGGGCTTACCCAAGGCACGAGAGTGGCTCGATTAAAATGTAAAAAATTAATTCCCAAAATGGATATTCCGAAAAAGGAAGGAGGAAGAGGGAAACGCGAGATTTTCTCTCGTCTCATAGTTCCTAGGTATCGAGCTTCTCCTATAGCCTGACCATTCCCAAATACTTAATCTTTGCTCAAATCATCTCAACTTCATACTAGTCACCCTGGTAAACTTGTCAGCAACAACACATCAATGCGTCCAAAGCCTTGGAACTCGGTCGCCTCTTTTGACGTGTCAGACGCGGGAGATCTTAGGACAGATGCCAATATGCCAACTCCCTTTGGAATACGTCCAGGTATGCCTCGTACATCAGCCAATCAACAACTACTGACATCATTTTCATTGTCCAGCGGCACCGGTGACAGATTGCTTGGAAGAGAGAAACAATGGTGACCATTGAACGCACTGCTGCGTTGACTGCATTCTCATTGGTTGGAGCAGATATCCAGTTTCATTTTGAGGATCCAGGTGGAACAAGAAGTAATTCATCGGAATCCTGTATGTGAACTAAATTTATAATGTATATCTGTAACTCACTCTGTATCAGCCCGTGAATCATCTCAGGTGCCGAATGCAGGGCAGCGAAAGCGTGGCCGACCAAGGAAGGTTGTCAGCGCTGATAGATTGGAGCCGACCGCACCTTTACCATCAACCCAGAATCCCTCGAGTCGAGATGTATCACAGCTTAATGCTGGGCAGAAAGACACGGGGGTAAGGTTTCTTTTGTCTGCTAATGTGAAGATGTAACAACATTAACTGTAGCTTAATGTTCCGAAAATTCCTACGGATCCACGGCCATTGCTGTTGACAAACAAATGCGGCCCAATTCGACAACGGTCTCTGTTCGAATGGGGGCTTGATGGCAACACAAAGACACCAATGGCCGATGCACCGGCGCCTGCAAAGCCAGCGAGTGTACCCATGCTGACAACGCGCCCGCGTGATCAGTGCATCATACCCGATGAAGATCCGGATCGACCAATTTTGGAAGGAGATGGAGAGGAGGACGGTCATTTTGACCTTATGGGCGACGGTGAAGGGGATGAAGATGATGGTGGTGAAGATGAAGGAGATGTAGATGCAGTTGTGGATGGGGACTCACCCAAGCCACGAGTCCATCACCCCCTCCCACCTTCCGTTAATTCTGCCTATGAGAAACATTTAGAGTATCTAAAGCGGACATCAGGTTCTCAATCGAAACCACGCCTCTACGAGATTGATCAAGCATTCTGGCTTCCACGAAAAGCAAACTATTTCCTGCTCCATGGCACTGCAAAACCTCGTCCGGAGATGCTTTACAATCACCGCTGGTTCTACTGGGATCCAGATCATCTTGTTGAGGGAGGCTTGCGCTGCCCTAATTGCTCGGCACATCTTTATCGTCATGGCTTCACTCGTCCCCGACGTGTTCTTGATCTTGAAGATGTGTTTTATATTATTGGACAGCGACATCGATGTCCTCAGTGTCGCCACCCACAAACGAATGAACATTTTGTGACATTCAATAGCTGGGATCCTCGGATCATCAAAATGCTACCCTCATCACTTGTGGCAGAATTTCCAGCTACTCTAAGCCACCGAAATGCAATTGCTACTTCTGTTCTTGCCACTATGCGCACATGTTTTCAGTATGGAATATCAAAACAATTCTCTAACTGCCTCCATGTCCTTCATTATTGACATTTTGACACTCTACATGCGCAATATCTCCATGGACTGCTTTCTCGCAAGTCTGATCCAGATCCATCAATATTCTATCAATCATTTGGTCTCTTTTCTGATCCGCTGGGCTATAGTGGATTTGTTCCGAGTTCACAGTGGCTTTGGAGAATGTATGACAAGCTTATCGAGGATCATGGGGTGGAAATTGATCAGAAGATGGCTATGTGTACTGGTGAGATTTGTGCAATTGATCATAGTCACAAGGTATAGTTGGATTATAATGTTGTGATCCATTTTGAACATGTTCTTGGGTTTTTCTAGATAACAAAGCAAATCCTCAAGCTCAATAGTGAGGCAGTCTTTACTGCTGCTCTAACAGTTACAAATGAGTTTGGAGAAATACAGGTTCTTGCCTTTGTTGCTACCAAGTCCCACACACAGTTTGAATCTGCACTTATCAAGATGCAAGAATCTCTGAACACTTATGGTCATTCACAACCCAAGCTATTTTATACAGATAATCCTGCAGCTGACAAACAGTTCTTGGGAGGCATTTTCCCATCTCTGACTCAAGATGTTGTTATTCCACTTGAGAAATATCCAAACCTCAAACCGTATGTGCACCCCTCAGATGTTAATATCTCAGTACAATCTACAGCCACTGGTATTGAAGCAGCTCTAGCCAAAATTACTGATGATCTCAATATGGAGGATCAGAATTCATACCTGGCTGTTGGATTTGATGCGGAGTGGAATGTTGATCTAGTATATGAAGGAGGACCACAGCCAACTGTGATTATACAGGTTGCATATGGAAAATGGGCATATATTTTCCAGGTATGTGTCATGTTACTGATCTCAGTAATATATTTAATAATGCAGTTGTATAAAAGATTGGGCACTTTAAGGGAAAGCTTCCTCTAGCTCTGCAGATGTTTCTTGCAAATTTTCAAATTCTTAAAGTGGGCCACAATATCACTCAGGACTTAAAACGACTTGAGAATGAAAGTCAGGGTAGCAATCCGGCACTGTATGTTGGTGGAGTTGAGCTAGCAAAATTGGCCAAAGACCTGGGTGTTGTTTCTGATGCTCGTGTTGGCCTTGCAGATCTTTGTGCTGCAGTTCTGGGTGTACGTCTAGATAAGACCACTCCAGTGCGAATTTCGATGGACTGGGATGACCACCATCTCTCTTCTCATCAGATTGAGTATGCAGGATCTGATCCATTGGTATCTCTCAACATCTATCACCAACTTTCTCAGGTATCTGTTCCTGATAAAATCACAGATACCACACTTCCTGGTACACTGGTCTCTGTTCATCAGGATGATGGACAAGTAATTGCTTATGGTATTTTATCTCTGGAGCCACATACTCCAATGTGCAGAGGCATAAACCAGACACCAACCTGGGCTCACATCACAGTTCAGACTATTGTGGTTCCTGGAGCTGTTCTTCCCCTACATCAAGTCTCACTGTCATCTTGTGGACCTCCTCCCTTTGATGTATTGATCAAATGCACCAAGCTACATGGTTTTACAAAGGAGAAACATCCAGCATCTCCCTCAAATATAACCAGATTGACTCTACCTTCTATGGCTGAGCCATCAATGCAGCCAACTGAGCCAGAAATTCACCAGTTGATACAGTTCCTCAGTCACCCAGTGCCTGAGGATGCAGACTGGACAGAGGGTGTTGATGAACCTCAGGATGTTACTGATGGTCAAGATTTGGATGGCACTTACAATATAGAGGTGGATATACAGAGTGTGAAAGATGGATTGAAGTTGCTGGAAGAAATTGACCAAAATCCTTCAATGCAGCCACCATTGACTTGTAGCCAGGTTGTAATGGATATATGGCATGCCATGGCACGAATCAAAATTTTAAAGGAACATGGGTGCCACCATCCTTTTGCTCATGCTCTACGGTGATGATACTCGACCTGGAAACCTAACAAAAACCTGTTAAAAGGCTTAAGAAGTCTAACACAGGCTTGAGGAAGGGTGCAAGTTGGTACTAAATATCACTGCTAATACCCAAACATTGTGTTTAGTGATGCAAAATAATAAGGGATGTTGTGAATAGTCTTTATAGGCATATGAAGGTTTTCAAAAGAGTTCGAAATAGGTTCAAAGATGTGCGAAATAGTTTCAAGTGAGCTCGAAGAAGTTCGAAGAGGTTCGAAGTGAGTTCAAGGAAGTTTGTAGATGTCAGACTAATGTCGAGGTATGTCGAAAAGCAAATATAACAAATAAGGAGTGTTTGTCGAGAGGTGGTAGGCAATGTGTGATAAAATGAGGAGCGAATACAATAGTTTCAAAGAAGTTCACAATATTTCGCAGTACTTAGAGATATGATGCGAGCTAAGACTCAAGAGAATGGCTCTTAAATCAGATGATGAGTGAGAGGGTAACTTATGCTCTGTTCCCTGTAGCTTTTTTTTTTCATTCTAACTAATACAAGTCTATATACAATTTGAAGAAATATTACTAAAAAGGAAACAAGAACATGTGGAAAACACGAGGCAATATGCACAGCAATAAAGGTATTGTAAAACATAAAACAAATGAAAAATGATAAAGAAACATACATTGTCCCAGTATGGTAAGAGTTCTTGTTCTATTGCTTCAATATATCATTGAAACATAAAATGCACTTATTGCATTCTAAGTCTCTTGTGGTGGCATTCATAGTGATTCAGAGTGCATGTCGTAATGTGTAGATATGATTAGATCCTTCTCCAGACCTTAGAGCATGCAGTGGACCTATCAACAGGATGCCATTTGAATTCCAGACAAAGAGGACAAGATGCAGATTTCTTCCTATCTGGAGTCAAATGGGTCTTCTTGGGATGATGTACTTCAATTCAATGCTCGTTGGCTGTGGAAGGGATGCAAGAGGGTTGTCCCACCACCTGAACTCCTTTATCCTCTTGTCAAAGAGGTCTTCAATTCATATGGATGACTGCTAGATTCAGAAAGGAAGCAGCCATTATTCAATTCTCAGACTTGGAAGGATGCAAAAAAATTCTTAAATCTATTCAAATTGGTCTTCTATCTGACCCACCGGGTATCCCACTTTATTACCAGATTGGAGTTGACAAGAAACATGGAAACCTCCCACTGTACCAGTGTGTGCGAGGAACTAACAGTGTTGAAGGTGGAGTTCATCACTCTGGACAGAGGCGACTTCCAATCTCTGGTGCCTCTGCACGACATGTGTCAACTCGGCTTCGTGATTTTGTTTTAATGCATAACTTGGTGGTGCAAATAAATTTTCATCTTCATTTTTATTTTGTACCTACTGGACTAATCAGGTTGGCACTGTCAATTGTTGCAGATCAGTCTACTGTGGTCACTTTGATGTCTGGTTAACAAATTTTCTTCAGCTGCTACTGGAATCAAGCCGACATCTTATTCCTGAGTCAAACACTAACAGGCTGGATTAATGGGGATCTGTACATCCCAGGGGAAGAGATGATTGGAATACTTCCCATTCCTGATTCTATTTGGATAACAGCTGATCTTGAGAGCTATCAGCACTCACTTGACTACAAGAACAAGCACTCATATCTAGCAAGGCAACAAGGAACAAAATATGCTGTTATATCAGTGCATACTACACATGAGAAGGTACTCTTCAAGATGTTGATGCAGGAAAATCCTCTCTTTAATCAGATGAATGCAGCCCTGGATTGGAAACAATGAGCAAAACTTTGGAATCAAAGTGCTAATGGGCAAGATATTTTTTACAAGATAAACTGGATCCAGCTCTTAGTGGATACTTCTAATCATTCCTCTAGTTGGCAGAACATCTTCAGGCATACAACAGCAAGTGGTGATGCAATATGAATGAGAAGAATTCTATTGCACAGTCAGTCACAAAAGTCAAAGCAGTTGAACAGATAAACTGAAGCCCAGAATGCTCAACAGCTGTGCCACCCATACCATACAACACCATTCCCCTTCCTCACACTGAGCTCCAAGGAAAACTGCTGCAACAACCTCAAGCCAACATCTCCCAATATCTCGCAGTTGTCCCCAGTCGACACATGCACAGCCAGCACCAGCACCACCCCGGCATTTCAGTTGGCAATACTCCATCGACAACTCTGAACCCTGACAATGAAGGCTCATCAGCTCTGAGTCAAACTCCAACCTACCAGACTAACACAACCACTGCATGAGCTCCAAAATGAAAGTCTACTTCAGCAGATGAATCCCAAAAGAAGTGAACATGCCAAAAATGTGGACGGCCAAGCTGTAGTGGTTCCAATAGTTGACGATTCTGCAAAAATCCATGCCAGTATTGTGAACTACTAGACTGTCCTGGTTGCAATAACCAGCATCCTACAAAAGACTGCAAGGAAGGCTGGAATTTTTATCATAAGAAGCTGAAGCTCTAGGTACAACAATTTTGTAGCATCTTCCTCTATTTTTGATATTGATATTCACACATTGAATATATACATTGTATATAAGCAGTTACATGCAGTAATTGTTATTGTGATAGTACATAAAACTCTCTACTGGGAATACTACAGAGATCTATGACAACACCATACACAATCTTGGTTAGAGGAAGACTCGGACTGAGCTGTGACAGATTCCACAGACATAGCAAGCTTTGCCACTACTATTGCTGTCATTGGCTATGAAAGCAGGGCCAGGATGGACTGGGATAAGTGAGATGCATGTCGTTGTTGTAGAAAGCAGGGTGGGAATGGACTTGGGATAAGTGAGATGCGTGTCATTGTAGAAACATTGACTGGACAAGATAGCAGGTGGAATCAGTGTGAGGGAGTGTTTGTGGGTCTTGTGATGTGTTCATAGACTGCTGGTAGGAGCAATAGAAAGAAAGGGCACACACCCTGTACAGCATCACTATGGTAGAGGTGAGGTGAGTTATAGTTTACAAAGGCCTACTCGCTGAAAATTACACACCTTAGCTAAGATCGTTTGCAGATCTACATCCCTTGACCATTGCTAATATTTCCTCTCCAAGCAACAAGTTCAAAACATTGTGATGTGTGATGGTGGTGATGATGCAGCAACAGGTAAGTAAAAGTCTGGCCTAAAGACATGGTGAGAATCAGAAATTTGGTTTGGGTCACGGAGAGACAGGTGGACACAGGCATACCATTGCCACATAGGAGCAGTTCACATCGAAGGGAAGGAGATGATAGAGAAAAGTTGTATTTCAGTTGATGCTCATCGAACTTGACTATTGGTATCGAGCACAGCCATCTGTGGCATGGGAGCTCAATACTGGCTATTGAGACCACAAACACCATTACCATGCCATGAGAGTTGTGAGCTGGAAGATGCTCCCATGCTGTGGGTAAGGTAAGACTTATAATCAAGACTAAGATATGTGTCATCATAGATCAGTAAGCATGGGATGCAAGATCGAGAGCAGTATGCTGGCATACTGGCACTCTGAGATAGGGCTATGGAGCTAGAGAAGAGTACACATAGTGTGTATGAGCACTCGGAAGTGTGGGCTATTGTCGCCGATGAGATGTTCCTTTACAGTGATTAGTCTTAAGTAAACAATAGTTTAAATTCAACTAATCACATGCTCAGGAGTTGAATTGAGGGACAAATAGAGCTGAAAAATGGTGCACTCTGATAACAGCAGTGCGACCAAACATGCCTTGCATGTGGACTGCTAAAAGGGCTAGTTACATAGTAGGATTTTTTTCTTTTTTTAAGAGGGTGTGATGAGAGTGGTGAGACATACTGATATGAGACTTCTTGAGGATACAAATACAGTAAGGAAAAACTGAGACAGGTACAAATACAAGGATAAGAAAGAAGAAATGGGAAAACACACAATCATGAGGTGTGATTGGTAGAGTACCCAAAGAGGAGGGCTGCTAGAAGGATGGAATGACAGCAAATGTAGATTTGGAATGCTTCTGTGGACCACTGGCCAATGGCTTGGATGATGTGAGGAGGTAGACCAGCTTCAGCGAGAGCTGTTGCCCCTCTGGCCTGCATGGAGTGCCTGCTGACATCAGTAGAAAGGTGTTTGTGAAGTCAACATAAGAACCAGCTCTGAGTTGGAATGGAGCCATCTGATTGCAACCATAGTTGGGGGCTGCAGAAGAAAAAACAATCACAGCTTGAGAGGTATTTGACCAATGGGGAGTGTGAGTCATCATCTGTGGCTGTACATTGGATGATGACTTGGTTTCCTTCAAAAAAGTGATCACCTTTGTGTCCAGGTAAGTGAAAGTTGAAGGAGTCATTGTGAAGGTGGATGGTGTGGCATAAAATTACTTTGCAGTAATCTTGTAAGGACTTGTTGTCAGGCCAGACAAGTTCTCTAAGTCATAAGAGGCCATGAAAGCCAGTAAGAAGAAGGGATAAAAATAACTTGTCATCATGAGAAGTCGAAGACAGTTGTAAATATTGATTGCATATTGTACCAAGTTCCATTTTGATAATGGGTCATTTATGGGAGGAGGAGCTGGGTTTGAGTTTCTTGCAACCTTTGAGGGTTCGGATTATGAGAATATGATGGCAATGGGAACATGCAGCTGGGAAGAAGGGCTCGAGTTGATTGGCAATTCCTGAGAGATAATTGTTGACTGATTTTGGTTTGATGTGGTCGCACATATAGACAGTGTAGAAACTGAGTGTGTCAGGTGTAGGGTCAATTGGAAAGTGATGAGCATGACAGAAGGTGATGTACATATGAGTTGAGCACAGAAGAGTAAGAAGATAAAGAGCTAGGATCGATAGTGCTGCCGATGGCAATTGTGCATTCATGCTCAAGACATGCAAGCATCCAGGGCTCACAAGGAGGCTGCCTGGACATTGGAGAGATATCAATCATAATGTAGTTGCCCCCAGTGTAAATCAAGGGGGTGAAAAATTTCAGATGACTAATCCTGGCTGTAGCACACAAGCAGTGGCATTGTCAAAGTGTGAAAGGGCATCAGCAACTTGATTTTCAGTGCGAGAAATGTGGAAAATGTGAAGTTGAATTCTGGCACTGATCATCAAGTCAACAACTGTGATGAGAATAGGATTGTATGCCGGCAGGGCATAGAGGGAATTGAACATGTCAAAGGTGTTACTGTTATCTGTGAGAATAGCAAGACACAAAGGCTTTGACACAGCATGTTCACATACATGATGGAATGCAGAAAGAATGGAGAGTGCCTCAAAGAAGAAAATACCATGACAAATGGATGAAGGGATCTGGCATTGAAAACCCTGAAGGGCTTGTGGTGACCAGAAACCCATGCCTTGTAGACACGCATCTGACAAGTATGTATCATCTGCATCGGATCTAGACCATTCTTGGAAAGTGATGATGTGGATGCAGTCAGACTTGTCAACATGGTCAGCAAGCCAATGTAACTCATTTGAGATAGCAACACTGACAGAAAGTTGCTGAAATGGCTGTGATCCTCGATGAAACATTTTTTCATAGATGGAAGACAGACCAGGTCAAAGTAAAGGATATGCATTAAGCACCCAGTTAACCCAGCCTGCCAAACATTGAAAATCCTCAAGCATACGATGCTGATGGATGTTTGCAAATGATCAGACTGTGGTGATGAGGTCACAACAAGCATTGGAAGGCATTGTGATCATCATAGCATTGGAGTCAACATCAAGGCCAATAATAGTAAGGGGTGCACCAAATACTTGCTTCCTTTTGTCATGAGGAATACCAATTTCATCGAAAAGAAGAAGCAACTTGCTTTGTTTGTTGGGTAAGAACTTGTGGTATGGTGCATAAAAGGTGAGATTATCAGCAAAATTCCAAGAAAATGAGTCATCATAATAGAAATGGATTCTCGGTCCTCTTGTGTGATAGAATAGATGTTGGTGAAGACATGGTCAAGGTCAACAGAATTCCCTCTGAGAAGGTTGAGCCATTCAGACTGAGGGAATTGTGGGTAGCTTCTTCCACAGTTGAATAAGTTGGCTCGTGCTCATTTAAGGTCCTTAGAGAAATTCTTGAGAAGAGACTGGGTTTTCTGTAAGGATGCTGAAAGCTCAGTCGACCGCTGGATTTCAGAGTCATCTGGCTCATTCCATGGCAAGGCTTCATAATCAAGTTGTGTATGTTTCTTGTAGTCTTCTCCATTATCTGATTTAGGTGAATGGGCTCGCTTAGCCAAGCTAGCAGTGGGAACTTCATGTTTGGGCTCTGCTCCTGATGTCTGGTCAAGGAAACCAACGAGGCCTGAGACTCTCTGTCTTCCTAACTGTGTGGCATTATCCCGGTAGTGTTCAAAATTGTCAAGCATGCCCATATAGGCTCTATAGGCAGTGATGAAGGTGTTTTCTTCCAATTGTCCCTGAGGGATAGCTTGGAAGAGTAACATTGATGCCTTCAGCTTGGATACTTTGCCTGCTCTGAACTGTTGGACAATTTCAATGCACTTGCCAATGACTTCATTTTGGAGCCCAAAGATCTCTTTTTGGCCACTCTCAACTTCTTGAGTTTGACATGTAATGCTCCTTGTAGGCATTTCACCATGCTGAGTCATGACACAAAGTGGATGTGAAGAATGAAATATTATAAGGCAAACAGATTGACTACTAAGGATGCAAGAGTTGTGAGTTGAAAGAGATGACAGAAGAACATCAGATAGGGCTTACCCAAGGCATGAGAATTGTAAGCTGGAAGATGCTCTCGTTCTGTGGGTAAGACTTATAATCAAGACTAAGACATGTGTCATCATAGATTGGTAAGCATGGAATATGAGATTGAGAGCGGTATGCTGGCATGCTGGCACTCTGAGGTAGGGCTATGGAGCTAGAGAAGAATACACATAGTGTGTACAAGCACTCGGAAGTATGGGCTATTGTCACTGATGAGATGTTCCTTTATGGTGATTAGTCTTAAGTAAACAATAGTTTAAATTGAATTAAACTTTTGTTTACTTAAGACTAATCATGGCAATGATACTATCACATGGGGAGAGATGTAAAATGACAGGAGAGTTGTAAAAAGCTCTCCAGAGCAGGATCTCGATGGATTTTGGCATTGGACCTTGTGCACACAAAATCTAGGGTCTCCTAAATATATGTATCCAATTTTACTTCATAGAAAATGCCCAAAATTGGAGCCCAGGACATGCCTGATGGTGTCAAAAGCCATCACCTTTAAGTTTCCAGTCTAGAATTTACTACACATAATATAGATTCCACTAAAATTTGATTTTGGTTAGTTTTAATGGACCCAAAAGTCATCATAGGATGAATCTTGGGTCCACAGATAGTCTACAACAGTCAAACGAGAAGTTAAAATACTCAGCATGACAAAATTGCATTATTTTCAAATGCCATTTGAAATGCCAGGCCAGTCTGGCCCTCTGAGTTGATGAACTACCATCAATATCTTGGCTGAGGTTGAATCGGCTTGCTTTGGCATTGTGACAAGATGTGACATTTGAGTGTCATTTTGCATTCTGAACACTGGTATCAATATTACAGCAATCCATAAACATGTATCTCCAAAGTATGTTGAAAATTAATCAAACGCACCCAGAGTGTCCAAAAGTCTCGGAATGGCCATGTAATGATCCCATTAAATTTTTTGCATTTTTTTGCAACTCTACTGCAGTCTGGTTTGGTTTTTTGATGGGTAGACCATAACCATAACTGGTCTAGGACCAACCCCAATAGTGGGAGGACCTAACTGGACTGACTAAGACTGGTCTTTTGCAGTTAATAGACTAAAAAAAGACCAATTAAGACCAGTTTTTTGTCATTAAATTTGTTGTACTTAGCAATGTTCCAGCCTGGCTCAAAGCCCCCAAGGCATCAAAACCAGGCTCTGTTGAGCTAGGCCAAGCCCAGGCCATGAGATGGCTCAGTGAGGGCTCAGAGCCTGGCTTGCACTTCAGCAAAGCCTGAGCCTGGGGCTTAGGCTGCAGCTCAATAGTAATAAATTTCAAATACACACAGAAATATCCTATGGTGCTATACAACAGTACAGTTTATTCAGCCACTACATAGTTGGAAAAGTATAAATTTATTTGACAATTCAGTGCTTGCTGTTTACAGACTTATCCAAGCAACCATGTCAGATGGGGTTAGTGCATGATTGAAATGCCAATGTTATGAGAAGGCATGGGGAAATCAAATTCTTTTTGTTCTTATTGTTCTTACCTCATATGTCGTCCCACGCTATTGTCTCCTTCTTTATTGTCTTGCGACCGAGCACCTTTGATCATATGCCTTCACTATCCCACCTTATTGTAATGTACTGCGGACGCCTTTTTACTATTGTCTTCTCATTCTTATTGTTCCTATTGTTCTCTTGACGTGACTCATTTATCTAGGATCCATTGCTTGTAGTATTTAAATGATGAATACACGACCAGTCAACTCAGCTTGACCTAGTCTTTCATATGCTTCTAACGAGCTATCAATTCTAAGTCTTTCTCAGCTGTCGCTTATGAGCTTCAGTGATCTGAACCTTCGCTAAACATTGACGCTTACGAGCCTTGACTTATATTTGACTTAGAAGCTTCGACTATAACAAAAGGTCAAGCTCCTCATACTCTGCCGACTAAACTCTAGTCTAGGCAGTACTCATTATACGACAAGATTCTTATGAGAACTATCTGACCACTCCCCACAAAACGAATCATGGCAGCTCCATCTACTCCTACCATTCCTACACCACCCACCGCCCCCGCTCGCCCCACTGAAATCAAAATGAGGGCACCAACAGACTACTAGGGGATAGAGCCAAGACCATGCTCTTCCTCCTCGAATGTGGAGCTTATGTCGATGCGAATGCAGCCGTGTTTCCAGACGACCAACACAAGATTCTGTTTATGCTGTCCTACATGAATGGGGGGACGGCAGGACCATGGAAACAGGCATACCTGGAAGAGAGATACATCGAGTCTAAGCCTTGGGACATGTTCCAAGAATTCATCACAAAAGTATGTGCAGCGTTCTCACCCATTGACGACGCAGGAAACGTGCACACCCAACTCCGAGCACTCTCGCAGGGAGGAAGAGGGGTGGATGAATATATCGCACAGTTCAAGACGCTCGCCTACCAGACGAAGATTAAGGAAGATGTCGCTCTCATCGAATACTTCGTCGACAGGCTCAACAACAAGGTGCTGGACAAGGTCTTCGGCATGGAAAACCTACCCGATATGATCGAGGGGTGGTACACCCATGCGGCAAGGGCCGAGGGACACCTGAGGAGGGCAAAGGCAATCAAGGAAAGAACCTATAGTAAGGCAGGGGGAGGAGGAGGAGCAAGCAGCTTCTCGAAAGACCCCAACGCTATGGATATCGATGCGACATGCCTCTCTTACACAGAAAGGCTCAAACACATGAAAAAAGGAAAGTCCTTTATTTGTCACAAAACAGGACATAGGGCAAGCGATCACAGAGGAGGGAAAGAACTGCCCTCAAAAGATGAAAAGAAAACTGAGACAAAGAAGACACCACGAGACCACTTCACCAAAATCCGTGCACTCATCAATGAGCTGGAGGAGAAGGAAAAGGAAGAAGTGTTGGACTTAATGGTTGAGGAGGGTTTTTAAAGCGGCAGCAGAGCCTGCCAGACTAGTTGTTTCAACTGTAATGGTAGCAAACGTAAGCCACCAATCTATGCGTATCCCAGTTCACTACCTGCTAGGAAACAAAAAAGCCAAAGTTCCCACCCCGATCGACTCAGGGGCGGGAGAAACGTTCATCGACCACTGAGTCATTCAGCAACTCGCACTAGAAAAACTCCCACTCATCAGACGAATCCTCGCCAAAAACGTCGACAGAACCCTCAACAAGAACGGAACAATCTCTCATTATGTTCTTGTCAACACTGAGATCGGAGGAAGAGGGGAGAAGATCAGAATGTTGATCACAGGGCTAGGAAAGGAATGAATGATCCTGGGGTATTCATGGCTCCAAAGATGTAATCCGATCATTGACTGGGAGAAGGGGACCCTTACCGACAGACAGACCGAAAGGTCCCTTATGGGGAAAATCCGGACCATGATCGAGCAGACACAGACCACAATTGGTAGGCAAAGTCTCACTATAGATGACAAGGGGCCGATCGCACCGAGAGTAACGTTGAGTCCGACTCTTGGGAGGCTACTTAAAAGGAGTGCTGGGGAGACTTTCGGGGAAACCCACCTCACCGCCGCTGAGCATGTGAAGAGTAGGCTTGGGATGGTTCATCTTGCAAAAGGACTTTGCACCACGGATGAACTCGATAAAGATGGATCACACCTGGCAATGAACATGGTAACGGACACTCATCCTGAGATCAATCCATGGATCTCTGTACTGGACAACTCCTATATCGGCTTATCGCTTGACACTGAAGGGAATAACGATGGGACAGATGCACTGTTTGCCTACATCCGAGGGGAACCAATGATCGGGGTGTTCAGAACTGAAGAATCCCCCCTCACAATCAAACATGACTATATTCCCCCAAATTACCAGAGACTCAGGCACATCTCATGTATCACTCGATTTCGATTAACCGGCAGATTCACCTTCTCCCACATGACTCATATCCGAGCAAAAACCTCCATCTCGCAGAGGCTTGCTCACGAAAGGGAAGACGTCAAGGAGAAGCGATCACTCGACGACTTGCTCCCCGATAAATACAAAGAGTATCGGAGCATGTTTGAGAAAGCAGCATCGGAGAGATTTCCCAAATCGAGACCGTGGGACCACACAATCGAGCTTAAGCTGGATTTCATCCCGAAGGACTGCAAAGTCTACCCAATCACCCCAGCAGAGCAGAAAAAATTAGACGAATTCATCGATGACAACCTGAGGAAGGGATACATCACCCCATCCAAATCCCCTATGGCATCGCCGTTCTTCTTCGTGGCAAAAAAGGACTCTGATGCACTCAGGCCATGCCAGGACTACCATTATCTAAATGAAGGAACCATCAAAAATTCCTACCCCCTTCTGCTAATTGGCGATCTACTCGACAAGCTAAAAGGGGCAAAATGGTTCACCAAACTGGATATCAGATGGGGGTATCATAACATCAGAATCAAGAAAGGAGACGAATGGAAAGCAGCATTCAAGACCAACAAGGGGCTGTTTGAGCCCAAGGTCATGTTTTTTGGCCTCTGTAACTCTCTGGCGACCTTCCAAGTGATGATGAATGATATCTTCCAAGACATGCTAAACGAGGGATGGCTGGTAATCTACATGGACAATATTCTGATCTTCTCTAAAGACAAGGGGGAACACGAGGAAAGGACGAAGAGGGTCCTAGCAAGGCTTAGAGAGAACGACCTGTACCTGAAACCTGAGAAATCTAGATTCGATGTACAGGAGGTTGAGTTTCTCGGACTGATTCTGCGACCAAACCAGCTAGCCATGGACCCAACTAAGCTAAGCGGAATAAAGGACTGGCCACCCCCAACTAATGTAAAAGGGGTTAGATCGTTCCTAAGCTTTGGGAACTTCTACAGGAGATTTATCGGCAACTTTGCCGCGATTACAAAACCACTCAATGACTTAACAAGGAAGGACCAGCCCTTCAGCTGGACAGATGAATGCCAAGGGGCATTTGACTCACTAAAAAGGAAATTTTCTGAGGTGCCAGTACTGCTGATGCCTGACACAGGGAAACCATTCGTAATCGAAAGCAACGCCTCCAAGTATGTGACAGGCGCCGTCTTAAAACAAACTGACACCAACAGGGATTGGCACCCCTGCAGCTATATCTCCCATTCCTTGACAGCGACCGAATGAAACTATGAAATTTACGATCGGGAACTCCTGGGAATAATATGAGCGCTGGAAACCTGGAGACACTATCTCCAGGGATCCGAACATCCGACGACGATCCTATCAGATCATAAGAATCTAATGTACTTCAGGGTGGCATGAAAACTAAATTGGCGACAGGCTAGATGGAGCCTCTTCCTTTCGCAATTTAACCTGCAATTGGTACATGTTCCAGGAAAAATGATGATCCAATTGGATGCCCTATCACGGCGAGGAGATCACATACCTGATGTCGATGATGACAACGACGACATCACACTACTAAAAGACGAGATCTTCACATGGACAATAGACACCAAACTAAAAGAGGTGCTGGCAGAAAGCATGATGCAGGATGATTTACTAAAAGAAATAGTAAGGGCCATCAAGGAAGGAGGAACGCCCCCGATCAAGTCGGCGGTAGAAGACTGGAGAATGGAAGATGATGGGATGGTCTTTTTCAAAGACCGATGCTACGTCCCAGACGACAAGAAAATGAGGAGAAAGATCGTGGAAAAATACCACGATAACATACTTACAGGGCACCCTGGCCGATTCCAGACCCTAGAATTAATACAGAGGAACTACTGGTGGCCAGAAATGACTATTTTCATCCAGAACTACATCGATGGCTGTGCCACTTGCCAACAAATGAAGGGGAACACACACCCGACAACACCGGGATTATCACCGATCAGATCAGATGCCACTCGACCATTCGCACTAGTCATGATGGACTTTATCACAGATCTCCTGATGAATGATGGATGTGATACCATCATGGTCGTGGTAGACCATGGTCTTACAAAGGGGGTAATTTTATCCCTTGCAACAAAACCATCGATGCATTAGGGGCAGCAGATCTCTATCTGCACAACGTGTTCAAGAGATTCGGCCTCCCAGACAAGATTATATCGGACTGGGACCCATGCTTCACCTCAAATGCATTCCAAGAGCTGGGAAGGCTCCTGGGAATAAGACTGGCAATGAGCACGGCCTATCACCCACAAACCAATGGGGAAATGGAGAGGGTAAATCAGGAGCTCGAGATCTATCTCTGAGTCTTCTGTGCAAACAAACCATCACAATGGAAGAGTCACCTCACCACCGCTGAATTCACACACAATCAGAAGCATCACTCAGCAATTAAGAACACCCCATTTTACATAATGATGGGAGCACACCCTAGAGCTATCCCCATGACCTATCAGAAAACAAATGTACCGGCTACTGAACAGAGGATAGCTGAATTAGGAAATGTATGGTGGGAAGCCCTGGCAGCACACGAACTCTCCCGACAAATAATGATCAGACGAAATGGACAGGGGTTCTGCCCATTCTCGGTAGGAGAAAGAGTTTGGCTCAACTCGAAAAACCTGAAGTTGGGATACCCAACCAGAAAGCTCGCCCCCAGATGCGAGGGACCATTCCTCATCACACGAGTAATCTCATCCCATGCCTATGAATTGAGACTCCCCTCTCAATGGAAAATACACCCCATATTCCACGCCTCACTTCTTTCACGTTTCAAGGAGAATGACACCCACGGACCAAATCTTCTTCCTCCACCACCCAATCTGATCGAAGGAGAGTTAGAACACAAGGTAGAAGCTATCCTGGCCCATAAGAGAGCAGGCTGAGGGACCCGATTCCTGGTAAAGTGGAAAGGATACAGCATGGCAGAAAACACCTGGGAGCCAGAGGCTCATTTAAAAAACACTGCTGAAATACTGGGCAAATACAGATCCACCCACAACCTCTCTCCAATATGAGCTGCCCTCTTCACTTTTACATGAATGTTACACCCAATCCCGACCCTGTCAGAACTTTCGAACTTATTCTCAGCTTTGTCCGAGACACGGATGGCATCTGAAACGAGGAGAGGCTACTCTCCATAACCGAAGATCGTGCACTCCTACACAGCACAGCACAAAACCTCTTCGAAACTTACCGAGCCATCTCCCGCCTTCAGCGTGTATTCCGACGATTGACAGAGGAGGCCTACCATCTGGATATGCTCTCGCTCATGAGGAGCCTAGACGAGCAGGTGCTCCATTACAGACCCAGAGAGCGGGTCCCCACCCCTCAATGGATTTTTACTATAGAACCACTGAGTGATGAAGAGGACAGAACATTTGAGATTGCGCCCGAAGAGCCATTGACTTCATCCCCAACCACCACTTCCCCACGTCCACCAGCACCACCATGAGCACCCACCCCCTATCCAACACAGACGGCCGCCGAGCACACCCCCACACCGCCGTGGATGCGAAATTCGATCTGCTTCACCTGCACATGGGTAGGACACTTCTCATCGCACTGTCCTGAGTACCAGTGCCTACATTGTCGATGGTGGCGACCAGAGCATTCTGTGCTCTTCTGTCCTAGCAATCCGACACATGACAATCCGCCACGTCACTGCATGACCTAAACCTAACCGTCATGATCTACAATTTCCACATCGCCGTCGTTCTTGGCGCCATCTTTGGCACGGCCATTCTCATTATGCTACTCTGTTATGTGCTCATTCTATCTAAAATCATCTCTGCCCCACATCTCCCACAACTCACTACGTTTACTACCGGCACCTCGGTGCACTTCACTGGGGGGAATGACATTGAGCTACCAACTCAGGTTTATGCCCATGACACCCCGACTCCTACGTCCTTCAGCACGTTCACCATGACAACCTACGATGCAGCATCCTTTGACCCCATGCAGACGATTAGAACATAGTTTCGGTTGGGACTCGAAACTTTGGGAAGGAGCTAATGTTACGAGAAGGCATGGGGAAATCAAATTCTTTTTGTTCTTATTGTTCTTACCTCATACATTGTCCCATGCTATTGTCTCCTTCTTTATTGTCTCGTGACTGAGCACCTTTGATCGTACGCCTTCACTATCCCACCTTATTGTAATGTACTGCGGACGCCTTTTTACTATTGTCTTCTCATTCTTATTGTTCCTATTGTTCTCTTGACATGACTCGTTTATCTACGATCCATTGCTTGTAGTATTTAAACGATGAATACACGACTGGTCAACTCAGTTTGACCTAGTCTTTCATACACTTCTAACGAGCTATCAATTCTAAGTCTTTCTCAGTCATCACTTACAAGCTTCGGTGATCTGAACCTTTGCTAAACATCGATGCTTATGAGCCTCGAGTTATATTTGACTTAGAAGCTTCGACTATAACAACTGTACTGTTCAGTAATGACACCAGTTCAATTGTGGGCATTATGCCAAATCCAGGACAGGTGAAGATTAGTGGAGCCTGGTGCATTTGGCTTCAGAATAGCTGTGCTAGCATTGAGGTCATCCTTTGTTAACTGCTGAAACATACTTAATGTCTCAGCATCACAATTTAGTGCCACTAGTCAGCTTCAGCAATGATTATACATTTGGGCATGCAAGGCAATTTTGTTAACCACATCCTGGACAATGGCTCATGCTTGGGTGCGAACTCCCTTTCTTGGCGCTGCTCAAATGATGTGTGAATATTGAAATGATTTGTCAGCAACGAGCTCCCACAACTGATGCAGCAGTCGACTTGCCTGGTTCTTTCTGAGGTTAATCTCCACATTAGCAAGTTCTCCATCATGTGGGAGGTGTACTTGTCACTCCTCAACTGGAATAGTGTTTGTGTCAGCCAGAAGAGATGAAGCAGGAGTCTCTTCCACAAAGGGTTCTATGTCATCAAAGTTGTCAAATTCAGCTTCATTGTTGCAGGTGATATGTCATGCTTGGCAATGTTGGCAGCAGTTTGTAAATGTGTTAAGGTTACCATATGAGATGTGAGAGCTTCTCTTTCCCATTCAACAGCTTGTGTGTCAGAAGCATGAGGTGCTTTACCAAGTCAACAGACTTTGTCTCATAATTGAATCCTGGTGCAAATCAATGAGGAATTGTGATATATCAATCTTGGTAGAGAGTATGACCCACTGCATTTGTTCAAAAACAATAGCAAAATCAATCCACTGCTCAACTGCCAATTGAGTGAGTGTCGATGCTGTGACTGTTCCCAATGCTGGTCCTGATGCCATTCCTGGTCCCGGTCCCATTCCCATTTCCGATGCCAGTTGTGATCCCTGAGTAGCATACATATTCATTACCCTGACATCTGTTAGCCTTAGCATTTCTGCTGTAATGATTTAATCCTCCCATCGTTCGACTACCTCTTGATCGAAAGCTGCTGTCAGTTCTGCATGGTGCTTGCCGAGCTGTGTGGATATCTCAAGGGCTTCTTGAGATTTTGAGCACAGTGTGACTGTCATGCTGAGCATTTTCTTGTGATTTGAATCTGTAGCATGATCATCAAGCATTTTAGCCCAATGTGGCAACATCACTGTTCTGACTGTTGGGGAAATGGAATTTTTCCCTGACACTGGCAGGTAACCATTGCTAAATGGTGTATTCCATTCGTATGGATTATAGCTGTTGTTTAAGGCATCAGCAGTTGGCAGTATGGTGGTCAGCTCAGCATCAGCAGTTGCTAGTATGGTTGTTGCCTCAGCATCAGTCCTCATGCATCGTTCAGGCAGATATGGTTGAAACCCATGGATGTCTTCATTAGCATGTTCAATTTTATGTTCATCATCGCCATCAAAGAAGTCTTGTAAGCTGTCATTGACATCATTATTGCTCTTTGCATGATGCCAAAGGGCATCAAGGTGATCAAAAAAGGCTGTATCGGCCCTAGTCTCATCGTCTGCTGTACTCTCTGTCATTCCCAATGCTGACTCATGATGTTGAGCCATTGCTGTTGCTGATGCCATTGCTGAGTAATAGTTGGCTGACTCTGCCTCAGCTTTATCCTTGTGTGTTATGTGCATACATGTCCAGCAAAGTGTGCTTCATAGTGAACAATCAACACATCTCCAAATTGCCCATTTATTTAGTTGACAGTGGTTGCAAACTTGTTTGTCAATGGACCATTCCTGCTGAGCCAGGGATGCTTGCAGCAATTCATCCACTCATTCCACAAACTGCAATATATAGTCCTTCCATCTCTATCAGTTGTATATGAGCCTCAATAAGTCAATTAGTGTCAGAAACTGACCATGCTGATCCATGGCTGAACCAGCTCATTGGCCACCTGAGGTTCTTGCATATCCCATTCTGGAGCAAGACCTGGATTGTTGTGGATACCAGCTGAGCTCAATTCACCAAGTTCTTCTGTAACCAGAGGCAAGGGAACCTTGATATGCTTTGTTTTTGGTCCATGTCTCATGTTGACCTCAACTTCTACATGTGTAACAGTATCAACTGCATCATCATGGTCCTCATGCAGGGGGGCATTTTTCTTTAATCTTCTCTTTCTCTTGTAAGAAGCTCTTGTCAGGCTCATGATGATTGGTGGGAATCGATTGTGGTGATGGACTATTTATTGTACTATTGGCCTCATGTGATCCTCATGTTATCCTTGTGCCAATAATATGTTATGCCTGATGACAACAAGAATCATCCTTTCCTCCACATCAATTCCCCTCCAATACTGCCTGAGCCATCAGAGAACCTGGGTATGAGACAGTATTGCAAGGGGAGATATACAGTCAAAGAGTGGAGGATTATTGAGCCTTACAGAGATGCATTCCGATTACAGGAATCAAAAGCTGGCCAGTTGCAAATACTCAAGTGTGACATTCTCTCTGCCATATTCAATGACTGGGTGTCAATTGAGAGGGCCCCAATGGATGAGGAGGAGAGTTGCCTACATGCCAAGGTGAACCATCAACTTGAAGCATGTGAATGTTCTATTTTTGATCACATCACCAGAACTAACAACCTGGCTTTTGAACAACTGGCGAATGATAAAGAGCTACTCACACAAATCAAACAACTTCAAAGTCAAGCAATCAAAAGCCATTTGGGCCTTATACTGAAAGAGATTGGAAACCTGCTAGGTATTGAGAATGCCACCACAAGTACACCTGGATGGTTCCAGATGCAACTGCCAGCCATCAAGAGTGTTTTTAACAACATGACTGCAGAGGAAAAGGTAATCCTTGAGACCAAGCAGGATAAAATGATGCAGGAAGGTTATCTCAAGCAGATAAAGTGAAGGTATGTCAATGCTATTGCTGCTGCCGATGCCGATAGTGACTGACATTTTACACACTAGCAGAGAAAAACCTGTGTAAGCATGTGGAGGAGAGTGCCCAACAACACTGGTTGGAAATGGGAGTGCTGTCTGTGACATTTACAGCCCATACTGCACCTAATGGTTTGATGGTTGTTGACACATGAGTCAAATCTTTAATTGTGATGCTGATGCTGATGCTGATGCTGATTACAGTTATGAAAATGTCACCGCTTTAATGTCTACCCCTGCATGATCATTTCTGGACACCTATCATGATCCTATCACAGAGCTCAAGCAAAACCTCGTGAGTTATGTCAAGGCTTTATGTACATCAGATGTTGCCTCAAGGTCAGCAATGCAACCTAACACCACCACACCACAAACCCGACTTCTAATGACTCAGGATGGGTTCTCCATTCTGCCCACACCATGGAAGGATCACAATACAAGAAAAAAAGAGCTGGAGCAATGGTTTATGTTGTATGTTGGGCAGCATTACAGTATGATGACTTCTCATGCTACAAACCATTACTTATCTCCATGCAAAACAAGCCAACAATGGTCATAGTTGCCATATCCCATTCAAAGCAATTGCAATTGCTGACCAAACCTATTTAGGGTGTAGCACAGGTGACACCATGGGTTTCACTGGCAACACCACACCTGTCACCTGTGACACCATACCTGTACAAACACCATACCTGCAGGTACAGGTTAGAAGCACAGGTTTTGTATGATGTTTAAAAACTACAGTGGTACTTGAATAAACTATGTGTAGCTAAGACAAAGATGAGAAACAGCTATAGTCTAACTCTCTTATACTGCTTCAACAGAATCCACATATAAATTATGATATAGTGTTCAATTCTTTCACCAATCATCTGTCAGACTTATCCATCATAAAAAATGCAAAGAAACTTGTAATTTGCTGTATTTAATGTGGGCATAGTAAGTTTTGGCACAAGAGGAGGAACTTTCAGAATGAACATTCCAGATAACCATGCAAAATAACATCTTAATTAAATCATTGTATATCATAAAGTACTATAGCACCAGTCAGATACATGTTTTTCACAGAGTATAACAACAAATGGATTCTCATAACATTGATAAAAATGGTGTCAACTCAAGGCCAAAGAGCTTAGAAGAATTTTGGAACCACAAAACATGATATGAAATGCATCACAACTCAAACCTGTCACAACCTGCAACACCATGAGTACAGGTGTGGTGTTGCTGCAGGTCCAGATATACAAACCCATACCTGCACCTGTGCTGCCTGCAGGCAGAATACCACAGGTTAACCTGTACCTGTGCTACACCCTAAACCTCTTTATTTATCAATCCTGAATATCTCCCAGAAAGGTTCAAATTCAGAGACCCACAGAACATGCACAAAGTGTCATAGAAGACTTCTTTGACCATGTTCTGCAGTGTCAAACAGCGCAGGGCCCTGAAAGAGCATTTAGGTTCAAAGGAATTAAAGTGAGTGATGGGAGTGTGTCTCCTGCACACTATCCTAATAATTTAAATAACCCTCCACCTTCCCAACACATTTCCAAATGCAGTGGATGATGGAATGGTGATGCAATACCTGATGCCGAGTCCATTACTGGCACTGGCCTGCATGCCGATGCTGATGCTGAGCCCCAAGGTCAATCAAGAGGCAGAAAAAGGGTGAAAGTGAAACAAAAGTGAAAACACCCATGCTGACAATCGAGAGCAGAATAGGCACCCATATCTGAACCTCCCAATTCCTTGCAAATCATGGATCCAGCTCAGTTGAGCTATGTGCAAGTCAATCAAATGACAATGGACATACTCTGCACAGCTAGTGTGACTCGACCACAGCCAATTAATGGTCCAGGTGATGGTGAACCAGAGTATGTCATTCCTCTCAACACATTTATAAAAAGTCCATCACACCCATATTACATTTAAATGATGATGTAAATGATGCCCCATGCCAAATTGATTTATCACTGTTGGAAGGCAACACTACTTCAACTCAAGAAAGATTGCAATGACCTAAACCTCGCCGACTGTCTGAGCAACCTTGGACAGAGGATTCTATTGCAATGGCAAGGGTGAAGGCATTAAAACTGTCAACAGTTGGATTGGCATCAGGATCAGCAATGGTAGAATTGGCAGACAGACAATCGGCAGCGGTAGGATCAGCAGACAGACAATCGGCAGTGGTAGGATCACCACACATACAATCAGCAGTGGTAGGATCAGCAGAAGTTACAATCAGCAGTGGTAGGATCATTTGGTGATTGCCAGACCCCACCTGTGAAGAATACATTTGAACAGATGACCCCCCCATCATCTCAATTCAAGAATCAGGGACAGACATTAGCCCGATGTGCCTGCAGAACAGCTGATCACCTTGCTCAGCAAGAAGCTGTCTCTATGCAGGTTGTTGGGAGAAGAAGAGTAAACTTTGCACAGTAAATTTAATATCAGTAGAAGACAAAGAATGACAATAGTAAGATTTGCAGAATGAATCAAGGTGAGCAATAGGAGTGTGTCTCCTGCACACTATCCTAATAATTTAAATAACCCTTCACCTGCCCAATGCATTGCCAAACAATGCATTTCCAAATGGACTTCCAACTGGTCTGGCCAAAGGAATGCCAATATTGTGCCCAATGCTGTATCCATTACTGGGACTGTTTAAATCTTGGCCCATATTTTTGAATGGCCACCATCAAGACATGGCACCAGCAAGACACAAAACCACTCAAGACATGGCATCCATCAAGACATGGCATCAGCCAAGATGCAGCATCCATCAAGGCATGGCATCAGCCAAGATGCAGCATTGGCCAATAGGACAATGTCGGTTCAAGGATGGCATCAGGGCTAGGTTGCTGGCAATGAGACTTTGAAAAGAAGGAAAATTTATCTTCCCATGTGCCATGTGCATATTGGATTCAACCTTCTTGGAATAGGCTTCCATTGCCTGGTGGGTAGCTGGAATCATAACTGTTTAATCGGGGATCAATCACACATTAAAAATGAATAAAAAACACTATTACATCACATCAACCTCAACAAGAAGAGCCAAGCTAGCTTAAGGCTACCTGGCTACCAAATCTTGGCATACTCAAAAAGTGGGGTTTGAGTTTCAAAATGGGAATGCCACTTTGTTTGTATATATTGATTGTATAGGGATTAACAACATGAGGAAAGAAAATCAGCACTTGTGAGTGGATTGGCATGCTATCAGACCAACTATGCACTTACAAATTGTAGAAACTGTTATTTGGCTGGCAAAGAGAGGTTCTCACAGAAGATGTGCAGGCCATCTTCTAGGCTGATGCCTTTTTGTGGGGATTTGTGGTAGCATGGTCAAAGTCAGACAGAACAGGGGATCAGAGGTTTATTGAAGGGCAATGAAGGGCAATGAAGACCTTTAATGAGAAAAAGGGCATTACAGGCACTGCATCCACATCAGCTGGACCAACCAAATTGACAATGGCAGCGGTGATGGGAGCTGGACCAGCAGTGGCCACCAGAGCAGCATTGGCAGTGGGAACAGCATCACCTACCAGAATAGCCATGGCAGTGGGAATGGGAACAGCAGTGGCCAAGAAGGCATGGACAGCAGCAGCCAAGAAATGAGGAATGGCAGCAGCAAAGGTATGTGGCAGCGGCAATGCCAACACCAACAAGAATAGAAGCGGCAGCAGCACTGGCCAAGATGTGGGCCAAACCAGAAGCATCAGGATCCAGAATTCCAGCCCCAGCCCAGTGTCCAATACTGCCAGCCTTCACAGTGACACACAGGTTGTGAGAGGTGGAGAGTAGCAAGGGATCGGATGAGGAGATGGATGAGGAGATGGAGAGCGATGCCAGTGCCAATTCCAGGATAAAGCAGAAGTGGCACAACACAGCAAGGGAGGCACAAGGAGCACCCCAGTGAGGGAGTTTGTGAATGACACCATGTGCATGATGTGTCAGGCTTAGACATCAGTGTTGGAAGCAGGTGAATGGAAAAACTGCATGCTACTTCTGTGGGAAAGGGAAAGTTTGGTGTAATTCAGAGGACATGGATTGAGTGCCAAGAACAACAAAAGCAAAAGGATTGGTGAGACAAAAAGCAAAGAAGGCATGATTTTCCAGTGAAGACAGTGGAGAGGCATTGTCTAGGTGGTTCACTGCAAGACAAAAGGGAAAATTTAAATGTGAGTTCTTTTATATCATGACCACATAAAACCACTAACTAACACATATACCTATAACTGTGGAAGAGGATATCGACATGGCTGATCCTGAGCCTGAGCTGACTGCCCCCCCTGCTCTGATGGCCAACCCCTCCCCTGTCAACTATGCCACCCTCACTGGACATCTATACCAACTGGAGGAAGACATGTACCAGCATGCATGGTGGAATGAAGGGTCAGTGCAAGAGTCTCGACTCCATGTATGAGAACTCTGGGATGCAGTTCACTTGCTTCAAAACAGGGTGAATGACATTGAAGGATACCTTGGGATGCAGGCCAGTGCACAGCCCATGATGTTATACAATGGTTACATGGCTGGGCAGGTGGTTTGCCTCAAGAGCACTCCAAGCAGGAGGGCAGAGGTGGATTGGAAAGGATGGATGGATGCTAAGGAAGTTGATGCCACTCCCACTCCTGTTCCTGCTCTCGCTCCTGTTCCAGTTCCTGTGCCTGCTCCTGCTGCTGGTCCCACTTCTGGTCCCACTCCTGCTTCCACTCCCACTCCAACTCCTGTTCCCACTCCTGCTCCCATTTCCACTCCTGTTCCTACTGCCAATGACAAAAGATGAAGAGATGGCTGAGCCTGATGGTGAAGAGGGCCTGGTCATGCCTGAAGAGGTTGCTGGGGAAGGATCCTTGGCTGGCACCCCCCCCCCCATCCAAATTATTCTCACCATGCCACAGGATTCTCAAAAAATTGTACAGCCCACAACACCAATGGCCCCACCACTCCCTCCCCTTTCCCCCCCAATGTTGCTCACTGAGCCTGAGCCTGCCACCCTGGCATCGGTAGTCAATGTAATCACCTCACCCTGGCCATCCCCTCCCCTGCACAAGTGTGCCAATCCCCATGCGAGCTGACCCCTGGTCCATCTGGACTATCTTCCAGAAGTACCACCCCTGGGTCTAACCCAAGGAAGAGAGCAGCCACACCTGAGGACAGAGAGGAG
This sequence comes from Tricholoma bakamatsutake, assembly GCA_029959215.1. Classification (NCBI taxonomy): domain Eukaryota; kingdom Fungi; phylum Basidiomycota; class Agaricomycetes; order Agaricales; family Tricholomataceae; genus Tricholoma; species Tricholoma bakamatsutake. Next base: position 3,338,669 of record CP114860.1, read on the forward strand.
ACGAAGCAAGGCAGAAAAAAATAGATGTTATTTGGCATGTACATAAAAGTTGTATTAATTTTTGTTTTTTACATTACATAGCAATTTATTTGTAAATCTACTCTGCAAATTTCATTTTTTTAATTCCCTGTCTCCTCTCAACAGCCTAGGTTCCAATGGCTTCCTGCTGTGCAAGGTCATCAGCTGTCCTTTGGATAGGTAATGCCTGTGCTGAGGCCGATGGATTTTGAGATGATGGTGGAGTCATCTGTTGAAATACATCTGGTGCAGAGGGGATATGGTAGGCACCAGCTGCTACTGATTCTGGTGTTGCCATTGCCAATGCCACTGCCAATCTCACTGCTGGCCAATTCTGGGAATGTAAATATATTTTGTATGTACTAGCATTTTTCATAGTCAGGCGACTACATTGGCTTCATTCATGGGCTCAGAGAAATTGATGAAAAGAGGAATTTCTACTGGTCACATATGAAATGCATTTAGATCAGCAAATGCTGATTATATCTCCCTTCTGTGACTGAAAAAGGCCTGTATTATATAAACATGATTCATCTAAACATGATTATCTTGATCACCAACCATGACCAGTAATACTTTCAATCTTCAACCCTTTTTCTTTGCAAGGCCCAAAACAGCAACTCCAAATCTGGACACAAGAGATCATTTGGTATGCAGAGTCCCAATTCTGTTGAGTTTTGTTGGAGTTAGACAAGACAAATTTTGTAAAACAATGTTGGATGCAGAAAGTTCTCTATGCTGAGCTTGTATGTTGTGATCTTTCCTAAAGGAAGTAAGTATACATCACTGACAAGTATGACAAATGTATGTCATGTCATGCATTAGCATTGGCACCTGCATCAGCCTTATGATGAAGGTGCCAATCCTTCTTTGGTCTTTGGCTGACAGTCTCGCCAATGTCAATTTGGACCACCTACCCCTCATATTCCATCCATCTCTCTCAGCCACGTTGGATGATGGTGTTGCCAGTGATGGTCCTAGCCATCTGGTGAATTCCTATGTATGTTATTGGTGGAGATGCAATAGTAAACTGGCACCGGGGCAAATTTTTGCAAGTGACACCATGAATAAATGCCTCAATAGCTATCAGCAGTATATCCCTTCCCCTGTGATCACCAGCTCACCATCCAACAATAGCCAACCAGCAGACAAGATGGCTGAGCCAACAGCTGATCTTGCATTGACCTGTGGGCTCTCATTGGGGATATGTTCGATGAAGCATACAGGATCTGTAACTTGGTAGATGGCTGCAAATTGTCAGAAGAGGCTGTGATAAATGCAAATGTCCAGAAAGCAGCAGGGTTTCAATGGCTTCATGAGCTAGCCCTGCTCAAGGAGCTTCAGTCTGAACCATGTAAGTTAACAATGGCACCACTTGTGGCAGCAGCATCCAACCATGAACATGCTGGAAGACTGTCAAGGCAATCAGCCACAAGAAGACAATCAGAACTGGTATCTGCACATGCACAGGCTGAACTCAAGCACCTGAAGGCTCTTCCCCCTCCTCCTGGGATGTTGACATCACAGAGAGTGATGTTTTGGCATCTAACCCAACACCAAAGAGCAAATATCATTCTGGGTATGCTCAGTCTCTGGCCAATGGTGCATACAATAAGAATAAGGAGTGGTTGATCACAGCCAGTCTCCCAATCTCTGTTTCTGGTGCCTACAGTTCACCACCTGCTGTAACTGGTATCAATGCTGGCTTTTATTTTTCAGATGCTGGATTTGATAATTCGTCACCTTCTGCTGCCGAGCCTGATGCCACCCCTGCTGTGGATGCCACTAATGAAGCTGATGATCTTTATCCTGATGCACACACTGCCCTCACCTAGCCCACTGCATCTTATGCTGCCATGCTATGGGATGGAGAGAATAATGCATCAGAAGATGCCAATTAGCCTACCACATTTCAGGCAGCCATGGCTTGGCAGATTCATCATTCATGATCAGCATCTTTCCATACCAATTCTCCAACTGGCTTTGATGCCGCTGCCCTTTAATCTTGAAGATTCTAATTCTCCCTCTCCCTGCACCTCCCCTTTCAACTGCTTTTCCCACTGCATCTGATGCAGCTGATGTTTTCCTCTCATCATCAGAGACTCATTCAGAGGCTGATTCAACTGGCCCCAATGCCAATTCTGATGATCATTTCCAAACTGGGTCCCCCAGCACCTCACAGATAGAGAACCCCACTCCTTCTCGCATCACACTCCTGATCTATAGTCATGCAGACTTCAGTTATGTTGATGACACTTGGTTGCCTGGCTCTGATAATATGATGGACACTAGTGACAATAAGTGATAGCTTTCTTCCTATAGATATATGGTGCTTTAGTTGGTAGACCAATAATATATACCTTTAAGGCCAATATTCATACCAATTGCCAACCCCAGCCCCAGCCCCAATACATATGCCGATGCCAATGCATGTGTCCGATGCTGTCTCATAGGTCACCAATCTATGTCTAGTGTGGTACAGCAAGAATTGAATAGTGCATTCATTTGTTACTATAATACATACATATATACATGTATATATAGAGTTGTCCACCGAACCATGCCTGTGCAACGTTGATCACATAGTGCAATCCCAGCTGCCTAATGCTGATACCACTGCCAATGCCTTATGCCGATGCTGATGCCATTGACCAATGCTGATGCCTGTGTTGGCCAATTCATTGGTTACCATCTGTACAACAACTTACATGTTATATTGATAAAATGGTGCAATTCCAGCTGTCTAATGCCAATGCTGCTGCCACTGCCTAATGCTGATGCTGCTGCCACTGCTTTATGCTGATGCTGCTGCAGCCCTATTGGGTTGCTGACCAGCATGCCAACCCAATTTTGCAGGCCTGCACACTGGAATAAATGAATTATTGCATAAACATGGCTTTTGCCAAATTTATCATACACCAATTTGCATTCAGAACCCATGCAGACTACTCATGAATTACTACATAAATGAGATTAATTTCCAATCAGCCATACCTGTGATGCCAATCTTAATCCTGATCCTGGTAAGGCCACTGCCACTGCCATCCCCATTGCCATTGTCACTGCCTGAAACTATTTCATAGGTTACTGATGTCTGTATTAAATGTATTACTCCTCAGTCTAGCAGCCATTGTAATAGTGTATTCATTTGTTCCTATAGTAGATACACATATATATATTAGAGCATTCGACAGGGTCCACCAAACCCATATCATTTGATACACTGTATATGTTCGATAGACCATATCATTTGATACATTGCAGCTTACCTATGTGCAGAATAGTGTGTGGGTTGATGAGAGAAGTGTGAGTTTGCAAATACTGTCAAAGTTCAAGATTGCTACTACCAAGGTCGGAACTTGGTCAGGGATACACTGGACTTCTGGTTGGACCCAGTTGTCGGTGGTCAGAGGTGTTCAAGGATTCTGGGCAGAATCCACCAGGCTGTAGCATGCCAGGTGAAAGGGGCCAGAGAGAACTTGACTTCAACTTATAAGAAGTTGCACCCTTCTCCTCATCAGTTGTCCAATTTCAGGCAGATTGCATGCAGATATCTGGCAGGTTTCCAGATGGAGGGCAAGGATAGATTAAAGCAGAGGTTATAGAGTGAAATGAAGTCAAGAGGAGCTGAGAGAATATTGGATTAGATCAAGGAACAAGTCAAGGATGAATGGAGGGTTATGTCAAGACCTAATTCACCTGATTGAATTGCCAATAATTCCCCAATTCCTTTCTGACCTTGTTCATCGGCATCCTGGCTGCAGCATCTTTTAGTCATCAGACAATTCATCACATGCCTTAGTAATCATTTGCTTACTCACTTTATTCCTAATACAGGCTTACCAATTCTGGTCACAGACACTTACCAAGACCCATTAGTAAACTTCTGCATTACCCATTATTCTTCTGGCCCTTGTTATTTAAGCATCCATAGCTTAGCCTTAGTCTCCAGTTTGCAAATTACTTGTACTTGTACTTGTAATTGTCCTTGTGTCATCCTTTGCCTAATATCAACCCTTTAATCATCCTTGACTCATTCCTGAACTAAATTTTTAATCTCTCAACTCCTCTCAACTTCAATCACTTTATAACCTCTGCTTCACTCTACCTTCACCCTCCATCTGGAAACCCGCTGGACATCCACATGCTTCTCACCTGAAATTGGAAAACTGACAAGGAGAAAGATGCAACTTCTTATAAGTTGAAGCCAAGTCCTCTCTGGCCCCTTTTCACCTGGCACACTACAGCCCAGTGGATTCTGCCCAGAACCCCTGAACACCTCCGACCACTGACAACCAGGTCTGACCAGAAGTCCAGTGTATTCCTGACCAAGTTCTGACCTTGGTAGTAGCGATCTTGAATCTTGACAGGTTAATATTAAGCAGAGGATTGACAAGGTGAGATATAATGCAAGGACAATATAATTTACAAGTAATTTGCAAACTGGAGACTAAGGCTAAGCTATGGGCACTTAAATATCGAAGGCTGGAAGAATAATGGAAAGTACGGAAGTTTACTAATGGGTCTTGGTAAGTGTCCATGACCAGAATTGGTAAGACTGTATTAGGAATAAAGTGAGTAAGCAAATGATTACTAAGGCATGTGACAACTTGTCTGATGACTAAAAGGTGCTGCGGCCAGAATGCTGATGGACAAGGTCAGAAATGTGTCAGAAAGGAATCAGGAATTATCGGAAATCCGATTGGGTGAAACAAGTTTTGATATTAACCTTCTTCTTACTCTAGCAATTCTTTGCTTGATGTCTGATCTTTCCACAGTTGTGACATTTGTTGCCATCAAATTTACAGCATTTACTTGACTAATGTCCAGCATGTTTGCAATGATTGCAATAAGGCTGTAAGGAGGATTTCTGATCAGTGATCTGATCTTCCAGGGATTAACTAGCACTGTTAGCATTCTGGGTTTTCACTAGATTTATGCTCCCCATGATACTGTTTTAATTGTTCCTGTTATTAGATCTCATCAATCGTATCTTGTATTCCTCTCATAAAAGACCAATAAATGCATCAGATGATAGTCGTCTCTTGGGATCGTTAGCATTCCCATTGTAGGATTCAACATAATTTTGCCAGGAGGAAGGTAAGGATGCTAAAATGATAGCCTTGAATTATGTGTCCAAAATATGAAATTCAGCATTAGAAAATTTGTTGATGCAATCACAATATGATTTGAGGGTGTCAAGATTCTTTAGGAGATTGTCTTTGTTGTGGAGTTTGGTCTCATATAATAGGCACTGAATGTGATTGACTGTTTGATGTGCCTTATTTTCATGAGTAACCAAGAGTGCTGAGTACATAGCTTCAGCAGTTGATTTTGATCTGATGTGATTTATTTGCAAAGAAGTGATGTTATGAATGATTACTTGCTGTGCCTAAGTATCATTCTTATCCCAATTGTCTGGGCCAATGGGATCCATAGATTCATCTGGTTGATAAACCTTGCCAGTGATGTACCCAGTTATGTTGCAGTTGATGAATACTCTCTTCATCCTCTCTTTCCATTCATGCCAGTTCTTGTCCATCAAGTGATCATGATCAGTGATCTTGTTTACATTTGAATATTCTTTGGTATGAATTAAATTGATGGAGGGTTCAGGATTATTATCTATAATTTGATTCTTCTTGCTTTAATAGACCCTATACAGTTTTTTAGGGGTTAGCCTCCCTTGGTCACCATCATCTGAGAAAAGGTCTTCTTGTATAAAATCATTGCCAGGGTCAGGGCCCATAACCTGTTAGGATTAGGGCTGGAAGATAGAACTAGAGGTGAGATAATAAGCTGAGAGGTAGTGGTAGTTTGGCACAGAGAGGAATGTCTTGCATTCTCCTATACTATTGTAATCTATACAGACTGTGTTCTATTAATAGCATTTCTTGGATCAAGCTAGGCTGAGAACAGGCAGCTGATCCCAACATATTGCAATTTGGGAATCAATTTCACATCTATGGGTTATGGTCTGCCAAAAAGTATGGATTATGGGATATGGGAGAGTTTGGTCTGTTTGGCAGGGATTCAGTGGACATGAGAAAGTATGGGTTATGGGTTATCACAATAGGTTAAGACAATAGGGTTACATGTCCCCAATGCTGAAGACATCGAGAAACTGAAAACCAGGACTCTCACCAAACAAAACAACTTTATTTCCAAAATTGCTCAAGTCATGTGATTGAATCATGTGGAACTTTTTACAAGTAACTAATCATACACTCAGGACTTAAGTGAGAGACGATTTAGCCAAAGAAAGGTGCACCCTGACCACCAGTAGCATGACCGATCATGAATTGCACATGTACAGCTAAGGAAAGCTATGTAATAAACTTCACATGGGTGCATCAAAACCTCATGTTGAAAAAACCTGATGGGAAAAAAATAAGCAAGGGACAAGGAAAGCTACCAGTTGAAGTTCTACATGTGAACTGGTATGATCTATGTCATCTCTGTCCATGCCAATAGGACAAAGGAATATAGCGTCATCCATCCTGTTGGCTCAGAAATAACCAGTCTGCCTGTGTAGCAGAAAAAACAAGGAGAATCATGAGATGAAAGAGGTGACTGAAAACAAGAAGAGCTTACCCAAGGCACAAGAGTTAAGAGTTGAAGGAGGTGATGAGAAAAACTCTCATGCAATGGGTAGACTATATACCAGTTGTGAAACAGTTGTTGTCATAAGAGACAACATGTAAGCAAAGTAGCATGCAGAGAGCTGAAAAGCTCAGGGAGAGCATACCAAAAGAAGAGCTGTGGAAGCTCAAAGAGGTACACAAAGGTGTACAAGCACTCGGAAGTGTGGGCCGTCATCGCCAGAGTGTTGCCTTTGCAGTGATTAGTCTTAAGTAAACAAAAGTTTAAATTCAAATAAATTACCACGGGACCTCGCTTTTGCCATGATCACGTGATGTCCAAAGTGAGGCACTGTTCAAAGGAAACTTGAAGGCTACGTTGAGGAGTGCCGGCGCTTGCGATGGGGAATCCATTTTTTATCGTAACTCCGAGTTGCTGTAGTAAGGACCATTTAGAATTTGACAGCAGGCAATGGGTATAATTTTAAATCTATTACATATGCTATGACGATTTGTGGGAGTGATGGCGTGATGGGATCAGGGCTAAAAATAGGTGATGCACTGCATAACATAGGCTACAGTCATTTTGTGGGAATGATGGGACTGATGGTTGATGCGATTATCTAAAATTTGTCAGGCTTGGTCAGAAATGATGGCATTAGTCAGAGCTGACTAAAAATTAGTCATATAGCTGGGTTTTAAAATGTGGTCATAGCATATGTAGAGGTGAGCTGCGTTGAGCATGGCTGAGTTTGAAGTGGAGTTTGAAACTTTGCAAGTGAGCTGAGTAGGGAATAGCATGGGTTTTACCCATGGGTTTTCCATGCTTTTATTTTGCAATTTATTCAATGAGTTTTGCATGAAAAATCATGAAAAAATGATTTTCTGGAAGCTTTTTCTTCGCTCTATGTGATCCAATGCATAAAACAATATTTGGGTCACAACCTTCATGTGACAAGGTTGAAAATATATTATTTTGTCCAATGTATCACAAGCACCCATTGAATAGATACCAGAAAATCAATTTTTCATGATTTTTCATGCAAAACTCATTGAATAAATTGAAAAATAAAAGCATGGGAAACCCATGGGTAAAACCTGTGCCATTCCCTAGAGCTGAGTGTGGAGAGGAGTGTGAAGGAGTGTGAGGGGAGTGTGAGGGGTGGGGAGGGGGTGTGAGAGGGTGGGTAGGAGGGAGATGGAGAAGAGGTATGATGGGTGGGGAGGGGGTATGAGGGGGTGTAGTGGGGGGAGGTGGACATGGGAGAGTGAGAGGGGGATGGGGAGGGGGAAGGGGGAGGTGGGGAAGGGGGAGGGGGAGGGGGAGATGAGGAAGGGGAAGGGGGAGATGGAGATGGAGGAGATGGGGATAGAGATGGGGGAGATGAGGAAGGGAGAGGGAGAGATGAGGAAGAGAGAGGTGGGGATGGGGGTGGGGATAGGTATGGGTATGGGTATGGGTATGGGGAAGGGGAAGGGAGAGATGGAGATGGAGATAGAGATAGAGATTGAAATGGGGATAAACACCACAACCCCCCCACATTGACTTGGGGCCAACGGTCCCAAGTCGACTGAAGAGTTGTGTACTACTGTATCTAAAAGTCAAATAAAGAGTTGTGTCACCACAAACCCCCAAACATTGACTTTGGGCCAAAGGTCCAAAGGCAACTGAAGAGTTGAGTAACTGTAGTGGGATTAAGCATTGTGTTACATATATGCGAGCTGGCCCATGCCGGTGTCAGGCTGAGCAAGCAAAGCAAGTGAATGCCATGACAAAGGCATGGGTCATAAGCTCGTATGGCTTACCCCATGACCCACTCTATACCCGCCACTGGTCCCCACCAAATTGGCTAGCGAGTTGTCTGACCTCGCCTCATCGCCACTTTGAATACCTGACACAGGCCTGACACGCGTAGCAATGTTCTATTCACTGTTCACCGTTATTTCAGTCGCGGTGACTGCTGCTTCCGCCTTGTATGTTGCGACCCTTTCTCTACCTCCACGGTCTAATTCACCTTTCTCTACAGTAAACTTGGCACCATGTATGTCCAGTCTGGATAGGCAACTGCAAATAATTAAACCCATGGCAGCACTGGCCCTCCCGTTCCCCACGACGTCACCATACGACTTGACGCCCAAGAACCAGCGGCGTAAGTCAATTTCTCGCAAACTTGTTCTGGTGGATGGTTAACTTGGGTCCGCAGTGCTGGCTTCCGTATCCCTGCCTCGTCTGCCTGAAACGCCTCGCACCAAATATTTCGCTGCATCGATGAAAATATTTCGCTATCCAGCTCTCGTTCGGGTCGTTTACTGTCTATCGTCTCAAGTTAGAAAATAAAGCGCCTAGGCCCGTAGTGTCACGATTATGATACCATACGATACATGTGGCCACTGTGTCATGCAGAGTGAAGTTTCTTTGCAAGTAGGTATACTCAGTGAGAATAAGGGTCCGGACTCCGTTCGGGAACAAAATATGATGAGAATATGATATTATCGTTAAGATGACTATGTGACAATCAAACTAGGTATAGCATTGTTCCTGGTGGGAGATTGATCACAGCCGCCAATGCCACCAACGATCGCGACAGATCGCGACCTCCTGAAGTTGGTTCCTCACTGTTTGCCATGATGAGCAAAACATTTTCATGAACTTTCCCATTTTAGTATGAATACAATATGTTTTTTGAAAAAGGAAGTATTCTCCGTTTATTCTCAATCCTTGAAAAATTCAGTTGACTTCTGCTTGTTGTGCACAATGACAAGGCATCTGTGGGAATGCCCGAAGACATCAAAAGATCAATGTGTCACATCAGGTCACAACCTAATGTGGCAGATTGGCATCAATAATACCATATTCTCGCCATATTCTGTTCTCGAACGGACTCTAAAAATGAATAATGATATGTCGCAAAGCAAACCAATGGAAAACACTATTACATCAACCTCCTCAGCAAGGAGAGCGAAGCTAGCCCAAGGCTTGTCATGAAGCACAACGAGGTCGCAATGCTGGAAAACTCACTAAGGCACACTTATATAGGTGATCACGAGGTCACGTTATAGTACTTCTCGGCGAGGCACTATTACAACGACGAGTTGTTCCTCACCCAAGCGTTCTGCTCATATTCGTAGCCCTTGAGTCAGGGTGGTATAAGTTGTTCAACACTCTTTCAGATGTGAATTCCTTGGCCCAAAATACATCAGAAATCAACATGATATACTTTTTTCAAATCCTGAAATCCCCTTGTACACTAGTGTGCCCACCCTTCTAGACCAACTGCTCACGTTTCATTATCCGATAGCATCCTCTGTACGTCTTTGTGCGAACGATCATCCTGTCAATAAGCACGAACGCCCAACGCTCAACGTTCGACACTGACATGCGAGATAATGCTTATTGACGCGCCTCATGGATGCACGATTCAAGAATGTATAAATGATTTTGTTGTAAATTTATGCCACATCCACAGCATCATTGATATAGTTTCATGCCAGCTGGAATCACAACATTAAAAACACTAAGCTATATTTGATTCCCAACCCGAAAATACTCCCTCTCTGATGGAACAGGGCCATGAAGGATATCGTCATGTTCAACCCAGTGATAACAATCCTCACCCCCATTCCAAAAGGGTTTCATCCGCCGAACTGCTTTGAGTGTTTGGACATCTTTACGTGGATGCTCTCCGAGGAAGTCACGAGAACTCAACAGGAGCGCATACGAAGCTTTGTGGGCGGTATCTATGCCGCGGTACACTGTTGGGGAGCAACCATATGCGAATATGTTGTATCTGGCGTGTCCTTCTTTCGGGTGATGTCGTTGACCATAATGAGGGATATACATCTTGGAGGGTGTTGCGTGATCTTGAGCTCCCTCGATGGGTGGAGGAGTTCGAGGTGGGTCGTCGGATCTCTTTGATGACGACGAAGAGTACTTGTCTGGCTTATATTCAGTGGCGGTCTCGGCTTCTTCAGGAGGTTTGACTTGTACTCCTAGCTCCATGATTAAGCTGACGTACGGCCGGTAAGAAGTAGGGATCGACCCGTGTGCGCATTTCTCCAATGCTTGCGGGAAAAAATTGAAGTCGGCTTGGTCGATAGAGTATTTAGCGATAGTACCGCTGCGTTTCCGACGCTTAAACTGAATAAGCACACCAGTCATGACATGCTCGCACAGCTGTGTGTCCCACAAGAGGACAGGTAAAATGCAGTCGACGCTGCGTTCCCCGTTTCGACACATGATTGCCATGTGACGGATGAAAGCTACCCATGCAGCGGTAGAAGTTGTGCCAGTGTCATCTGCCATTTTCCCAAAGTGTGTAAAGCAGATGAGAGCGTCTTTGAATGCCTCTCTAAACGAGATTCCTTCAACATTATCCGGGGTACTGTCAAGAACCATATTTGCACACTCGTCGCTGTACAACATTTTAATGAAGGTTATAAGATGACAGCCAGCACTGAATTTTGGAGGAGTCTTCTTGTGGCGATCACCTTGCTCCAGCTCAACAGCGCGATGGTAGGCATCGAGGAGAAGTTGACGACCAGTAAGCTCACCCAGTTCTCCACGGTCAAGTAAGCCAGTTTCGAGGATATTTGTAAGCGTTTCGACTGCTATGAACGGATTTTGCGTCCTCCACATGTAGAGTTGCTGGGCGGCAGCCTCGGCAAGAAGGGGTTCGGAGGGGTATCCAGACCGCAAGTACTCTCGGTGATCAGGAATAGAATATGCAAACCGCATGTGGCTCTCGACTAGACCAGCCTCTTCTATTTGCACTTTTTCACGACGAGGCTCAAAGTCCAGTGACAATTGGATGTCTAGAACTGCCATCCGTGCAGCAGATGAGAAGTTGTAATAGCTAGAGTCGATCTCGCGAGAAGCAACGAGCTTCGCGCGTGCCAATTCCAAGATTTGTGTATGGAATCCAGATGCCTCCATCCCGGCTCCTCGTAACAGCGTCCAAAATCTATCGCAACATGTCGATTGAAAATATGGAACGGTTCAGGAACACTCACAATGGCCTCCCAAATTGGGCCATAAATGGAATTTTGCTAATGTCTTTGATGCTCAACTCGCCTGGCTTCACCATGAGGTCCTTGGAGCAGTCAAAGGGCGTTTCAGTAATTGGTGCGTGTGTTACGGCTTTCCCGCCGCGAATGCGAGCTGATTTGGCAAGCGCCCGTGGGGCGGCGAACTGGGCTAAGCTTGAATTAGTCGATAGGAAAATGGAAAACATCGGAAATGTCAAAAATTGGTTGAGACATGAACATAAATAGTCATAAAGCGTCTTTTCGTCGTCGTTCTTGGGTATTATCTTGGTGAGAGGGTGTGCTTCGTCGAAGTAGATTATGAGCTTGATACGGTGCGACCCAACCCAGCGGTCCAGCTTGCGAATGAGCTGTCCGAGTGCGACTCTTGCTGATTCTGCCGCAGCAAACTCAATAACCGTCTTCACATCGTGATAAGTGTCATCGGAATCCTCGGAGCCCTCGGGTTTCGATCGACGTTTCGCAAGTAAGTCTTCATGTCTCTTGTTGATTTCAGGAAGTATCTGCCAGTGCAATGACTAAGTGTGATATTTTTTGTGCCGTCTTCATAGACACACACCTCAATGGACTCAGTCGCACCATCAATCACCGCTTTGTATAATCCTGTGCGTATGCCTTGTAAATGACATGACCACCAGTTGGCCAACTCCTCGGCGGTTCTAATTTGCTTCTTCCTCAAATCTCCCAAGCATTTCTCCAGCTCGGCATTGACTTTCGTGAACAGACTACTGAAAAACTTTAGATAATTGGTTTTCAGAACGTGCTGATCATCCGATAGAGAGGCTGTGACGAGGTAGTCACGGACAGCATCGTCAGGGATGGGGAAGGCCAGATCTGCGTTCGTACATCAAAAGCGCCCAAGGAATTCGAAAAAAAAAAAAAAGAAAAAAGGACCTTGATTGTCGCCCTTTTCTCGTAGATTAAACGGAATGGTGAAGACCAGGTTCGCTTGCTCGTGGACCATGCGAGATTTTCCCGTACCGGAGCTCTGAACGATGGCGATTTGGTTAGAATAAGCCTTTTCTGTTTGTGGGAGTGCGTTAATATTGGCGAACAGGAGCTGATGATTATTTCCCAAGTAACTATCACGCCAAGCGGACCGCAGAGCTTCGAAAATAGGGTTGGCTAAGCAAAACAAGAGCCAGAATAAATAAACACCTTTGTCTAGAGAATCGGTCGACCGTCAATGAATTACCAAAACAGATGCATCAGTTACGCACTGGTAAGTTCTACATCCTCGTTAAGAAGTAGATGGCGCCTTTTTGCTACAACCCAGCTGTCGTCACCGATCCCAATTACAACAGCACAGAGAGCGACCTACGAGGTTCTCGCACCACAGGCCAGAGGATTGCTTCGATGACGATTAAGGGCTTGAGAATAGATTGCGTAGCACACAAAACGCACCTAGCCGCCGAACTTCTTTGAATGATCCGTCTTTCCATGCTTTCTGTAACACCGCATTGATGGACGATTGGCGCGTCAGCAGGTCCTCCGCTTCATCCGACGGAAGAGTTACGAGTCTCTTGTCTCCAGCAGTGACATTAAAGAGTAGTGCAGGCAAATCGGGCTCCACATTAATCATCCTATTAGCGCTGAATACCTTCATAATCGCCGCATCGAGGGACTTGTGATCGTCGTCAGTGAATAGATCGCGCTCGCGCGATATTTGAGTCAGTGTAGGATTCGTATCTCGAGATACGGCCTCATGCTTCGTGTTTAAATCGCCCACAGACAAATGAGAGAAGCCTTCAGATAAAGAACTCGTCGGGTCCATGGTGGCACTGAAGGAGGTTCACTGTCATGTGATAACCGCGTTTAATAACGTCATGTGACCTGCCTCGTGCGCGCACCATGCGGCTGGTAAATACTCGGTAAATTACAGCCCTTTGCATAATTCCGTGAACGTCAATAATTTTTATAACAAGCCACGTGATGATGTGTCTGACCAAACAAAGTGATGGTCCTGTCACACTGATAATCGGCGACACTACCAATGCCTGCAGCAATCTCAGACGACCTCGAACACAGAATTGTGAAATGGTATTATGAAGACCAACTCACAGTACGAGATATATCCATCAGTGCAGAATGCTCTGTTGGCCTTGTCTCAGAAACTATCGTGAATATGACAAAGTCAACAATCCATTTAGTTGGCGTACTGGTCACCCACCATACCTTTCTGAAGCTGATCTAGTCTACCTCGATGCCATTGTTTCTGCCAATCCTTCACTATTTCTCGACGAGATACAAGAAAAGCTTCCAAGTGTACGAAGAGTTGACATCTCCATTGCTTCCATTTCACGAGCTCTTACTTCACTAAATCTCACCCACAAGTCCATCACAAAGGAAGCCACAGAACATGATGAAGAGCTGTGCATGATATGGGAGGCGATGATGGTGCAGTATCATGATTCAAATTTTCCTGGATGAAAGTGCTGTAGATGAGAAAACAGGCCAACAATTGCATGGCTGGTCAACAAAAGGACAACCATGTGTTCATCATATGAGCTTCCTTTGGGGGGTGTGACACTCAATTCTTCCAGCCCTGACCATCGAAGGCATAGTAGCCCTGGATATCTTTGAGGGCTCAGTCATGAAAGACAGGTTTCTCTTTTTTCTTCAGGAGAAAGTAGTGAGTGGTAATGATAAAGTAGCCCATTCAAGGTCTTGACTCACTGACATGAAATAAATAAGGCTCCACAATTAAACCCATACCCTGGAAAAAGGAGTGTCGTTGTCATGGATAATTGTTCCATCCATCATGATGAAGAGATTTGCGAGCTTATTGAAGATCAATGTGGTAAGGTTTTTGGCTATTCATTGTAATGGTCATTTGAAGTATCTTGTAGGAGCACACTTAGTATACCTCCCTCCATATTCCCCAGACTTCAACCCAATTGAAGAAGCATTTTCTGCAATCAAAGCCTCTCTGCAATGTAATGAACACCATTTTACAGGACCAGATCAGCTTGCCTACCTAGTTACACTAGCTGTTGCAGAGATAACAGCCAATGATGCTCAAGGATGGTTTGCAGACTATGGCTATTTGTAAAACATTAATCGATTGATTTTGTAGAGTAAATGATAGCAAATGGATGTCTGGTACTATGAAAGTGCAATAGCAATTAAAATATTAAATCACCAAGTGATGTACAAAAAGAATAAGAGGATCCAGTTAATGATAGAGATAAGCAATCTGATGGCTAATAGCATCTTTGAGCCCTCTTCACTTCTACCTTTCCAGACCATTCTCGAGAAAACTTCTTTAAGCTGTAGACCTCACCTTCTGCAAGGCCAGTCAGCTCCTGAAGACACTGAACACTTACAGTTGCCTCATGAATGACATCGGGAGTGTAGCAGGCATTCTGAAGCTGGTCACAGGCCATGGACAGGACATCTGATGAGATCTTCTTTGCAAGACCAAACACCTCAAGGAAAGCCAGCAACCCATCTTCAATGGGGGGAGGAGGAGAAGAAGGGTGAATAGGGCTGGAAGGAGGCATCAAGCAACAGGATGACTTGGACATGGATGCAGTCATATTCTGGGCCATCATTGTCATGAGGGGGACCATGGTGCCAAGCAGCATCATCGTGGTTGTGGATGTATTGGCAGTGTTGTCAGGTGGATGCACACCTGGGCCTGAGCAGCTGCGAGCCTTCATAGATACAGATGGTGTTGGATTATTGGCCCCCCATGCATCAAGAAGTTTCTCTGGCAGTGGATAAGCTGCAAGGCAAACATTTGCAACCTGGTAATGTGTTGTTACTGAAGTGTCATCAATGAAAGGCAAATGACTTACTACAGCTTGGCCCCATGCTTCGAGAGGGAAGCAGTTCATTTGGATATGCTCAGTGTCAGCAGTGATAAAGCAAATCCCATGTTCTTTGCATGTATGTGCTTGCTTGATGTCCTCCATGGGGTGTTCCAAAGCAACTTGATCTGATGAGAACATGTTCATGTTTAGAATCTATGTTTATCATGTTAGAAAAAACAATCAGAAGTGTGGCTCCAACTTACATGTGTGCCACACATGAGTTTGAGATGGTCTGCATCATGTAAGTATGAGTGGGACAATGCCTGTATTAAATGAGTTTTCCGTAAAAAATCAGGTACTGCAACATACCTGTTTGTCGATCTTGAAACCTGCCATGGTATCAAGGTCGAATGCAACACAGATTGTGTTGAGCTTGCTTCTGGGACAACTTATAAGCTCACCAAGTTGATCCTGGACCATCTTCCAGTCTTGATCATCTTGTATAATCAGTGCTTGAGTCTTCCCACCACTATAAGAACACTGAGCAAGGAAGACATGAGATCAAATAAACAACAAAACTCACACAGAATCTGTCCACCAAGTGCACATGCCAGGCCCACTTGCAGGCCTGGAAGATACATATTTTGCAAGTTGTGAGCAGTAAGGGCAGTGATGTGTTCAGTTGGTACTCAGTGCAGAGTCTCAACAGAAGGGGTGAACACTAAACCTGCAGCTGCAGGTATGCTCGGGGTGAGGGGATTCACTTAGAGGGCCTCAGATTGTCCTTCAGGGTGCAGAGACTACAAAGAGGCTGGTATGGTGGTTTTTGATGTGTGCACTAGTTGTATATACAAAAAGGAAGGTATGTGCAATGGCGACAAAGTGCGCAATGCAAAGGGGGAAAAATGCGCAATGGGAGCACAAAAATGTGCAACGATGAGGGAGGTGAAAGCAGGAGGTTTGGCAGGACAAGTACAGCACTAGAATATGCTGCAAGGGTGATGCACAGTCCAAAGATGCAAATGGGATGCGAGCACAACTGGTGGGAAAATGTGCAAACAGTGTGCAAAATGCAGCTATACAATAAAATGTGCAAATGGTGTGCAAATGTGGCTATACAAAGGGCACACTGCAAGAGTGCTCAAACAGAGATGAAGAATGCAACAAAGGGACGAAACACAGCAATATGACGAGGGGATGCAAACGATATGCAAACATGGCTATATGAAGGGTGCATGGACTATGTGCAACACTGGATGAGCTATGAACTATGTGGGGGGAAAAGATCATCTGGATTCTCTATCTGTCTGCCTACTATGTACAAATGGCTTATGTGATAAAAAACAGTAAAATAAAGTATAAAAATAGAAAGCACCATGTGCTATCCACAAGCACATCCATTGGCCCATCTAAACCTGACCACACTATGCCGCTGCCTTAGCCAATAAGATTTGTGCATGCTATAGCCCAATACCCAACTGTTCCAGTGTGATGTCCTATTTCTGGTGCACTTTAGGTCCCGTGCGCTCTTCCCAATTAATCTGCTTCAGTGATATGCATCGTGTGCCGTGCCTTAGTAATAATGACATGATCAACCTGTGCCAGTTACCAGATAAGGTGATGCCAATTGGAAATGTGGAAGAACTATAAGGAGATGCAGTGCAAGGCCAAATAGCACCAAAGTGCCAGGATTATGTGAAAGCACCCAAGTATGCACAGTCCAATGCCAAATAGGTGCAAAGCACCCAGATTACATGAGAATGCACAGTTCACTCATGCTGAAATCATGGTGTGCCTCGAATAAATGTGCCAGTAAGCTGGAAGCCATGATGCACAGCACAATTGGTGTGGTGGATTGTTGTGTGTGTGTTAAGGATAGTGCAATGAGTGCACAGCAAAGAATGTGAGTTGCGAGTAAAGCATAAAAGGAGCACGTAAAGGTGCATCAAGTGTGCAATAACTGTGAAGGACAGATAAGGAGTGTGGGGGGGGGGGGGCACAGAGGTGGTTTGAAGCATAATAAGGTGCATTTAGAGTGCACAACAGAAGGCTGCTATGGGGGATCCAAAGGCACATTAGAAATGTAAAAGGTGCACAAAAGTGTACCTAAGTGGTCAAAGGCATGTGAAAGTGTATGGAAGCACACGAAGGCATGCAAAAGCACACTGTGCAAAGTGAGTGGAAGCCATCTAGGAGGTGTGCACAATTACAAAAAATGCCATAATATGCACGCAGGGTGATAGGGAGCTGTATCAGTGGAGGTAACAAACTCGGCATGGGGTAGTCCAAGTACCTTGACCTGATCAGGCATATTCTTTGACTCGGTGAACTTCTTCACTTGAGAAGATCGATCGACCTTTGGGTTGAACCTCAGTCCATTCAATGGTGACAAGAATATAAATGCAAAATCGTCCACTGTCAGTATCAAGTATCAACCACAGCAACTAGATGTGATTTAATAAGAAGTACATACATGATGGGGGATCTGCAGAGAGCTCTTCATGTGGAGTGGAGGCTGAAGTATCTCCTGCAGGATCTGCTTCTTGACCACCTGTGAAACATTGTCAGTGGTAGGATGGAGAGGTGGTGTTACATTATGAATTTTAGCTCGGCAGGTTGTGCCACTGACTGGAGTGCAGCTCGAGCTGCAAAATATCCACATATCCCAGGCAAATGATAAGGGCATGCCAAGTAGGGAGCCATCATTGGTAAAATGATAAGTTCATGGAATGCAATCCCTTGGTTGGGGTCATCCAGCATAGTGTGGTTGGGCATGTCACAATTGAGAAGAGAAAAGGGAATGACTATAGGTGAGTGGAGAGGCTCTGTGGATTCTCAATGTCCTTTATAGGTGTTGCATACTGCACAGACCAGGTGCTAGTGGGTGAAGGATATGCTCCAGACAACTGCACTGGAACACTAGAGGGTTTAGCATGAGCAAGGTGGTGAATCTTGTGTCTCAGGGAAGGCATTTAGTTTATTGCAGTCAATGGCATCGAACATTGTTGTGCTGAACAGCTGAGACCAATAAAAGGCCATTAGAACTGAGTGGTGAGTGGTGGCACTTATTGATGATCAGTGTGACAATCACTTTGTTTGGCCAGGCACATCATCATGTGGCTTGTTATAAAAAATATTGATGTTCATGGAATTATGCAAAGGGCTGTACTTAAATTTAAACTTTTGTTTAGTTAAGGCTAATCATGGTGATGATATGCCTGCACTCCTCCTTGCCTGTGCACTCTCATGTACTTCTTTTGAGCTGCCACTGCTCAACTTGCTAGTATGGATGCTACATTCAACCCTTTCTAGTGTTTTAAGGCCCAGTCCAGTTTGGTTTTTTGACCCTATGTTGGATAGACCATAACCATAACTGGTCTAGGACCCAGATAGTGGAAGGTCCTAACTGGACTGACTAAGACCAGTCTTTTGCAGTTAATAGACTGAAAAAAGACCAGTTAAGACCAATTTTTTGTCATGAAATTTGTGGTACTATGCAACCTATATGTATCTCAGCAAATATTACCCAGAACACTTAACCATTAGAGAGGAGGATAGAGATCATAATTCCCTGGCATTTGATCCAATCTTAAGAGATTCCATCAAGATTTGACTGAGATATGGCCAAAATGAAAGTGCATTGTATTAGTTTGTAGTTTGTGGTTGCAGTTTGTGGTATGTAGTTATAACTTGTCAGGGCTGTTAAATAAATGAAATATACAAGATATAAAGGGCAAGTTGATGGAGGTCTAAATAAGGTTTGTGATGAATCTGAAACCCCTTGTAGTGGGCTCCAGAAATGATGTATCTAGTTGGTACTTGGTGCAGAGCTCAACAGAAGATGAGGACACAAGTCCCACAGCTGCAGGAGTGTTCAGGATGTAGGGGTTCATTTAGGGGGCCTCAGAACATTCTTCAAGGTGCAACAATAACTATGAACATAGAATCGCTGGAATATGATGTGTGCACAATGTAATAATGAAGAAATAAAAGTTTGCACAGTGGTGCAAAAGTGCACAATGTAAAGGGGTAGAAAAGTGCAATGCAGTAAAATGTGTGACAAGAGCACAAAAATGCACACAGAGAATAGACAATAAATGCAGCAAGCACAACAAGATGAGGACTACACTGGCGTGTGTCCAAGGTGCAATGCACAAACAAAATGTGCAAATGTGACTATATGATTAAAAAGTGCAAACAGTGTGCAAATGCAGCTATACAATGGGCATGATGCAAAGGTGCACAGACTAAGACAATAATGCACAAATGGTGTGCAATGCTACATGAGACTGCTGAACTGGGAGGGAAAAGATCCTCTGGCTTCTCCATGTGTACCTAGGTACTATGTACAAACGATTTATGTGATGAAGATGGTATAAAATAGAAAGCACCATGTGCTAACACAAGCCTATCCATTAGCCTGTATGAATCTGACCATGTTATGCTGCTACCCTAGTTAATAAGATCTGTGCATGCTGTAGCACAATTACAAATTGTCTTGGTGCAATGTTCTATTTTTGATGTGCACTAGGTCTTGTGTGCTTTGTTTAATTGGTCCACTTCAGTATTATGCACAACTATGTCACAATCCACTGCACCTGCAATACCACAAACAAGACAGAAAACCAGTGCAACAATGACAAAGAAAACACAGAAAGACACTGACAACTCGGATGGTTTAAACAGGAATGTGTGAATGAAAGAGCAAGTAATCACCTTCCTAACAATCAAAGAATAACTGTACCAGGTAAACCTGTAGATCTGCAAACCCTAGCTCACATCCTGCTACAGTTTGGACACTCAGCCACAAAAATGTCAAAACCACTGATGAAAGAAATCAAATCCATAGTGTTCCTCATCACCGACACAGCAACCCAAAACATGGCAGACGATATCACTCCAATGGTAAAAGAACAACTACAGGAACACATGGAAACCTTCAACACAAATATAGAAACTATGAGAGATGCAGTTGAACATGTCACTGAAGCCATGAAGAAGATAATGGGAAAAATGGAAGAGTTCAATGATAGCTTCCAGGAAACAGCAGAACAACTAGCACAGGCAACCCAGGAACTAACAGAAAAAACCACTAAAAAAACCACTGAACAGGAAAACCAATTATCAACATATGCAGCCACAGCTGCAGTCTGATACCAACCACACCCGATCCATGAAGAGATCATAATGAGAGGACAGATGGCAGATATGCAAATACTAATTCAAAAAGATAAAAATACCACTGAAAATGCCCTTGACAGCTTAATGGAAAAAGACCAGGTAGCAAAGGTAAACACACCCCTCATGGAGATAGAAGGATTGGACAAACCCTGACACATGACCTTCATAGGAGCAAAAAAACTATGCCACAGCAACATCCTATACCAGATGAACATGAAGGAGTTGGCAAACTGGATAAGGCTAGCAGATGTACAAAAAGTGTTCATAGCACACTTCAACAGAACCTCGAACATGTGAAACAAGCTACACTATGTCATCACAGAGTTTGTTCCAACAACATTTTACTCAAACTCCAGCTTTGCCCATGCCAAGGTAGAGGAAGATAACATGATGGAATGAGACACAATTGTATTCTCAAGATACATCAAGCCAGCCCACCTTCGAAGCACCAACCAAAGAGTAGCCCACATAATGCTAGGATTCAATGATCAGGAAATGGCAAACACTGCAATCCAAATTGGCATGTTCATAGAAGGCAAACATGTAAGCATCCAAAAAACACTAATAGAACCAAGAAGATGCCTGAAATGCCAAAAATTTGGACACTATGCAAATGACTGCAAAGTGGAGGTAGATATATGTGCACAATGCAGTGACCACCACCAAACTACACAGTGCATAATCACAGACTCAAACTTATTTTGCTGTGCCAACTGCACAGGTACAAATGCAAAAGGACATGGTGCAGCTGACCAAAATTGCTTAGCCTTCAATGCGGAAAGAGAAAAAATACAAGAATGGATACTGGAAAACAAGTATAAGTACTTCCTTACTCTCTCCCAAGTACATGGAGACTGCTAAACAAGCCAGAACCACAAATGCAATAACAACACCAGCAACAACCTTGGCAGCCATAGCAACAGATCCCAGGATGAAACCAACAACAAGGAAACCCACAACAAAAACAACAGAAGTTCATCAAAAACTGGCAAGAAGTCAGACAAAGATGCAGAAGACCCCCATGGCACAAAACCAGCAAAACCAGATAATGGGTGGCCAGTCTGACCAACACAAAGAACGTTAGAAGAATTCATGGGATATGTGCAAACCCAAGAACAACGAAATTCAACATGGGGCAACTGAGACCCAAACAAACAAGGACTGGGATTAGAACCAGGACTGGGGACACAGACAACCCAAAGGAAACTAACACCATTCACAAAACAGAATACAAAGACCACTACAAATATGACAACAAAATACCAACAAATCACTAGTAAGCCAACTGGATCTCTTGGACAGCCTGAGATGAGATGAATATAACATATGCCTGATACAAGAACCTTACATTGACTTCAGAGGTAAGACACATGCTAACCGAAACTGGATTGCAGTATATCTGGGAATCCACCAGGAACACATAGACAGCACAAAATCCATCATTCTGGTCAACACAAGCCTATTAACAGACACATGGAAACAGATTGGCTTCCAACACTCGGACATCACGGCAATAGAAATCATGGGGAATTCCGGTATGTTGATAATACTCAATCTGGAAACCTAACAAAAACCTGTTAAAAGGCTTAAGAAGTATAACACAAGCTAGAGGAAGGGTGCGAGTTGGTACTAAATATCACCGCTGATACCCAAAAGTTGTAGTGAGCAACATAATGTGACGAGGCACATTGTGAATAGTCTTTAGGGGCATACAAAGAGGTTTAAAAGAGTTTGAAATAGGTTTGAAGACATGTGAAATAGTTCGAAAAAGATTTGAAGAGGTTTGAAGTTGTGTGAAGTGGGTTCGAGGAAGTTCAAAGATGTTGGGCTAATGTCAAAGTATGTTGAGGAATAAATATAACAAATAAGAAGTGTTTGTTTAGAGGTGAGAGGCAATGTGCAATAAAATGAGGAGTGAATCGATAGTTTGAAGAAATTCGCAATATTTTGCAGAACTTAAAGATACAACGTGAGCTAAGACTCAAGAGAACTGCTCTTAAATCTGACGATAGTGGAGAGGGTAACTTATTCTTCTTTTTTTTCAAGTAACTAATACAAGTCTGTATACAATTTGAAGGAATAGCACTAAAAAGGAAACAATAACATGTGGAAAACACAAGGCAATGTGCACAGCAAATAAAGGTATTGTAAAACATAAAACAAATGAGAAATGATAAATATTGAAATGTACATTGTCCCAGTATAGTAAAAGTTCTTGTTCTATTGCTTCAATATATCATTGAAACATAAAACTGCACTTATCACATTCTAAATCTCTTGTAGTCTCTCTTTGTGTCTGGTGGTGCTTGATATGCGACTAAAAGGCTCATTATGAATGTGCAGCATGTATCAAAATGGTTTCAAAATGGTTATGTAATGGCTGACTTTGTTCAAAGTAGTGCGAAGTGATTTAAAAGCATTTGAAATTGTTCAAAAAGTGTTTGAAATCAATTTTGTGGCATTCATAGAGGTTCGGAGCATGTGTCAGGATGTCTCAATATGATTAAAAGTGTTCTCCAGACCTTAGAGCATGCAGTGGACCTATCAACATTATGAATAGTTAATATCTACAATGACTGTAAAAACAACAACACACTAATACACCTATCCACGTACATGCAAGATCGAGAGAAGCAACAGCATGTAGCAGGACCCCTACACACCATGTGGATAAGAGACTTCAATCGACACCACCCGCTATGGGATGAAGCACAGAACACCCACCTATTTATGCACAAAAACTTAGACCTAATGCAACCACTACTGAATATGCTAGGATGACACAACATGAAGATGGCACTACCAGCATTCACATCAACACTATGATCACACAGCACAAAAAACCATATCAGGGTGGACAATGTATTTTGCAGCAAAGAACTCCTTGGTGTTAGAATCAAATGCAAAATGGACGATGCAGCATGCCCAGTAAGAATGGACCACTACCCGATCATAACACAATTAGGCATCCATGCACCATAAGCAACTTGGGTGGCAAGGCGAAACTCCAGACTGGCAGACTGGCCCAAACTGATAAAAACCTTAAAAAACAACCTAGCTAACCTTCCTCCACCCACAGAAATTGAAAATGTCCAAACATTCACAGACAGACTCAAAGTACTAAATGAAACAATACAGAAGGCAATCGAGAAACACATCAAGTTAACAAAGCCAAGCCCATACTCAAAACTATGGTGGTCAACAGAGATAGCAAACAAAAAAAGAGAATGCAACAACTCGGTAGAAGAGCAAAATACCATCACCTAAATGCCCAACACCCAGCACATGAGGAATACTGCTGACAATGAAACTGCTACTCTGAAATGATATGGAAAGTGAAAGCAGAGCACTGGGTCGAGTGGCTGGAAGGGCTCATTAATCCAGTGTTTGGCAAGCAAGTAAACTAGTGATGTCCCAAGCAACTGATGCAGGCAAATCGTGCGATGTGCTATTTTTGGTGCACTCTAGGTCCTGTGCACTCTTCCCAATTAATCTGCTTTGGTGTTATGTGTCGCGTGCTGTGCCTTAGTAATAATGACATGATTGACCTGTGCCAGTTACCAGATAAGGCGATGCCAATTGGAAATGCAGAAGAACTATAAGGAGATGCTGTGCAAGGCCAAATACCACCAAAGCGCCAGGATTACATGAAAGCACCCAAGTGTGCGCAGTCCAATGCCAAATAGGCACAAAGCACCCAGATTATGTGAGAATGCACAGTTTGCTCATGTTGGAATTGTGGTGTGCCTCGAGTAAATGCACCAGTAAGCTGGAAGCCACGATGTGCAGTGCAACTGATGTGGTGGATTGTTGTGTGTGTGATAGGGATTGTGCAATGAGTGCACAGCAGAGAATGTGAGTTGCAGGTAAAGCATAAAAGGAGCATGCAAAGGCACATCAAGTGCACAATAACTGTGAAAGGCAGATAAGGAGTGTTGGGGGGGGGGGGGGGGGATGGAGGTGGTTTGAAGTGTAACAGGTAGGGTGCATGACAGCAGGCAGCTATGGGGGAACCAAAAGTGCAGTAGAAATGTAAAAGGTGCATAAAAGCGCACCTAAGCAGTCAAAGGTGCACAAAAGTGCACAAATGCACACAGAGTCACACTGGAGCACACAGAGGCACACTGGAGTGCATGGGAGCGCATTGGAGCACATGGGAGTGCATTGGAGCACATGGGAGTGTACTGGAGTGCACAAAAGGCACACTGGAGCACATTGGAGCACACTGGAGTGCATTGGAGCGCACGAGAGTGCACAAAGCGGACAAAGGTGCACGGAAGCACACGGGAGCGCACTTGGGCATGCAAAAGTGCATGAAGGTGCACAAAAGCGTGCTGTGCAAAGTGAGTAGAAGATGTCCAAGCAGTGTGCACAATCGCAAAAAATGCCATAGTATGAGTGCAGGGTGATAGGGAGCTGTATCATCTCCTCCCAACTGAAATACTGACTGTCCTCAGGCAGCATCCCTGTTAGTTATTGAAATGTGAAACGTGAGTGCTGAGAAAGTGGGTGGGTGGTAGAAGTGAATGTTTGGGATATTTGAAGAGGCCAAGTAAAGTGCATGAAAATGTGTGAAGCAAAATGTGCAAGCGCAAATGAAGTGCAGAAAAATCATCCAACCATCACTTTCCTCCTCTCAACTGAAATTTTGACTCTGTCCAAACGGTAAAAGTATGAGAGATAAAAGGAAGTGCACACGATATGACAAATTGTATAAAAAGGTGAAATATCCATAGCGGTGTGCATGGAGTACTAATTGCGCACCTCATCAGTGCTTTCTTCATCCTCAGCACTATCTCCTTGCGCTTCTTCTTTGCCAACTGCTTCTTCATCTTCTGTGTCCACTACTATGGACTCTTCTATCTCTCTCAACCACGTTGTGGTAATATCGAGTACTATGTCTGGGAGTGCAATGGAGTTGCACATGCAGTATGGCACTAGGTAAAATGTGGCTATTGTATAGCGCTACCAAAAGTGCCCAAGTAAAGTGGATCATGTCACATAACAGCACTTGTGTGCAACATTGTCATGGCTGGAGTGCAATATCGGTAAGCATCTGGATTGCCAAATAACAAGCTGGTGAGTGCTGTGCACATTGCGCTTCCATAACCACTCCTTGTATTTGAAAAATGCGCTCACATAGCACATGAGTGCACCATACTTGAAATCCATGAAATCACTAGGGCGCATTAGGGCATCCATCCAAATCCACACCAAGTCTAACTTCTCATCCTCTGCATCAGCTGCTGTGCTTCTTGGAACCTGGCTATAGTCATCATCATAAATAAGTACACTATTGCACGCATTTGCACTTGGCTCTGGCTGCATTAGCGTGAATACCTGTGCATCAAAGGACTGTGAAATGGGATGTATCACATGCATAAAGCCATGTAGTGCATCAATCCAATCCCCAAATTCTTTATTGTCTTCTTCTTCATCATCTTCTGGAGTAAATGGTGGCAGGTTTGGTAAAAGTGCAGGAAGTGCCACTAGCAGATCGCCTATAATGTTGCACTCAATGTGGAATTTGTTTGGGACAGGCGCAATGGCTGGTTTGACCTTTTGAGCAACCGGTTTATACTTCTTCTTGGTTACTACACCTGTTTGCAGTGCGCATGCTGCTAAATCCATATAAGTTGTGTGTGCATGTGTGCTTTTTGGAAATGCAGCTGGAATGAGTGCCATAGGGTCGATAGAATTTAAGAGTGCCTGCACATTACTGTTGGTACATTGGGATAAGTAGAGCTGAGAGATAATAGAGGTCGGTGGAATAGAAGTGGAAAATGGAGTAAGCACAAATATGGAAACATTGCAAGCTTGGGTATCAGAGTCAAATGTTACAATAGTGGCAGCTTCTCCTTGGTCTGTGACAATAGGAAGAGGCACTTCAATTGCTGTGCTAACTGGAGGTGTTGCATTAAGCACTTTATTGTCCACAAAAGGCATGCATGCTTCACAGTGCGCAAATGGCATAATGCTCACAAGATTGGTAGCTACCACTTCTGCGCTGGTAGCTGCAATGCACTTTGGAGTAACTTGTTCTCTATGGTGCTGCCTGAGATCGGGCGAAAGTGACAGGAGCTCTTCATGTGAAACTGTAATGGAGGGCATCTTCATGGCATGTGCATATATGTCATCGACAATCTGCAGATTCTGGATAGGAATGACAGTGCGATATGATGGCTCTTTGCCTTTGAAAGTGTTAACTGGAGTGTCTGGTTTATCTGCTGCTGCAGGGACAAAACACACCTCAGGAATATTGGAATAGGGGTGTATGGGTGTCTCATTGGGCACTTCAGTTGCGCTTGCAGTGGGTTGCAAAGCTGATGACTCGATACTGTCAGCGGGTGCAATGTCTGTGGTTGTAGAATGCGCGCTCTCTTGATTGGATGTATTATGTGGTGCGCGCCACAGAATTTCGACGCTGTCAAAGACTTGCCTCTTCTGAAGTGCCATCAACTCCAGCTCGAGTGCATTTATGCACTCTTCCTTTGTTAGTGGTGCATTTGGTGTGCTTTGCATATAATCTGCTGCAGGCACTGAAGCAGCAACGTATGTCGACTGTAAAGGTGCTGCTGGAGCTGGACGAGGCGCTATATTGTAGATGAGCTGCAAATTGGTATTAGATGAAAGTCAGCCAGTGGCTATCTGCCCTGGGTTGCGCTTATGCCATTCCTTGATGCGCTCACCCAAGAAGTTGTAAGCTTGTCCAGGTTGCTAATACTCCATTTACTGCCATCCCTAGAGCTGAGATAGAGCTTTATGACAGCGTCTTTGAATGCGCCATAGTTGTGCATCGTGCTATACTCTGGTAGCAGTTTCCAAGTGTCCACAGTGTCGCTGTCCAAATAGCGCACTGTGTGGAACTTCTTATCAGTCTCATCGGTGACATTACAATTGCGGAGAAGTTGTGCAAGCTCCTCGAAGTACTTCTGGAGTTCGCATAGTTTTGTCACATGATACTCTACCACTATCCCAAATTTGGACTTGTTTGGTTGAGTTGTTCTTGAGTTATTCAAGAAATAGTTCAACTTCAAAAATCATTTGAAAGGTTTTGTCCCTCACTGTACTTCAAACCTCTTCAAACCTCTCTGAACCTTCTTCAAACTATTTCGCACATCTTCAAACCTATTTTGAACCTCATTTAAACAACTTTGTATGCCCTCACAGACTATTTGCACCATCCCTTATTATTTTGCCTCACTAAAAACAATGTTTGGGTATTAGCAGTGATATTTGGTACCAATTTGCACCCTTCCTCTAGCCTGTGTTATACTTCCTAAGCCTTTTAACAGGTTTTTGTTAAGTTTCCAGGTCAAGTATCATCAACGTGATTATATGATGCAACACATAGATCATACTCGAGCTATTGCTCCAGAGTACAAAGTTGGTGACTTGGTATGGCTAAGCACCAAGAATCTAAATATTCCAAAACCTTCAAGAAAACTTATGGAGAAGCAAGTTGGCCCATATGCGATTTCTAAAATAATTTTGCCCAGTGCAGTAGTGCTAAAATTACCTCAATCATTCAAGATTGATCCTGAAATTAACATTTCCTGCTTATGCCCTTACTGCCCACCAACTATTCCTGGTCAACAAACTACTCTGCAACCTCCAATAATGGTAGAAGATGCTCCAGAATATGTGGTGGAAGAGGTTTTAGACTCACATCTTCAATGAAATAAATTGGAGTTTTTAATCAAGTGGAAGAACTGCACTGGCAAAAATAACTCATGGGAACCTGAAGAGAATTGTAAGCGAGTGCATAATGCAATTGCCCAATTCTTTAGACTTAATCCCAATGCTTCATGTCACATTGCTAGAAGGGTGTATGAGGGGATGAATTTCTGGCCTTACCAAAATTTCACAGAGGGGACAGATACAGTATTTTCTTGCCTAGAAGTCGAGGCATAAAAGTGGGGTAATGTTAGGAAACAGTCTCCTAACAGTCCTATTATGTCAAATTATGCTACCAAATGCCCACAAATGCTACATTTGTTAGTGTGGGAATTTTATATTTACACGCATCAATATGTATGCACATGTATGCATGCATCGGTGACAACATAGTACAATACCTGTAACATAGTATATAAACCTAAAATATACACCTAGGGAACCCCAGTTGAGTTCTCTTAGGTATTCCATTCACAATAGTGGTGCAAAAAGCCTATTTCAGCCAACTCATCTATTTATAACCCCTTGCATCAAATCCATCAAAACTTCCCATCATGCATGCACATCCCACCCCCTTCTTGTAGGAGAACCTGCACAGTCCAGTTAGCAGATAAGTGGGTGTCACCCTAACATCTGGCCTGGTCTGGCACCGAAGTGGTTTACTGGCAGGATGTTGTGTTTTTTGCACATGTTGATGATGTCTTCCACTTGGCAACTGTTGGGGATCCATGCTAGTCCATCTGACAGTACTATGGGTCACCAGGCATTTGGTGAGGTGTAGTCTGGCTTCCCTGGTTTTTTCAAGACTAGTGTCTCTGTGAGTGCCCATTCCTGTGGATGGAGGTTTAGCATATTTGTAGCATGGAATAGGGGAGCCAAATGTGGGATGAGATCTTCTCTGCGTTGTATTAGGATGGAGTTTGGAACTGATCCATTCTTCATGGCCTTGTATGGCTTTATTTTCTTGATTACGCAGTGTATTTGGTCATCCGATATGTTCTGAAACTTCCATCTCGGTGGTGGGTATTGGAAGTCCTGTAGGACTGGTGTTGTTGACAGGTTTCTCAGTAAGAAGAAAGTCTCATAGAATAGTTGTCCTTTGGCTGCATTGTCTATTGCTTCCCTGATTACTCACTTCATCACCGGGTCTTTGATTTGTAATGTCAGGATTCTGAGGGGTTTCTGTTTATCAGACCTTATTTAGACCTCCATCGGCTCGCCCTTCACTTCAACATTAACCACCTTCGCACTCTCCATTCCAAGCTGTTAGCAACTGCACTCCAGCTTGGGGAAATACCAGTATTCGAATCACTCTTCCTGAACAACATGCATCACTCATCCATGCTGTCTTTACCTCCACCTTCACCTGAATCATCCCTACCTACCTCAACTCTGTCTGCATCACCGCATTCTTCCCTGCCTTCATTTTGTCCCTCACTGTAATTTCAAAAAAGTTCAGAGACATTGGGCTGGTGGTGAGATATGTCGAGAAACAAATAGAGCAAATAAGAAGTGGTTTTTGAGTGGCAATAGGTGATAGGTGATGAGTTGAGAGCAAATATAAAAGTTCAAAGAAGTTCATGATATTTCACAGAACTTTAGAGATATGACATGAGCTAAGACTCAAGAGAACTGCTCTTAAATTTGATGATAGTGGAGAAGGTAACTTATTCTCTGTTGTTCTAAGTAACTAGTACAAGTATATATACATTTTAAAGAGGTAAGTACTAAAAAGGAAATATAACAAGTGTAAAACACGAGGCAGTATGCATAGCAATAAAGGTATTGTAAAACATAAAAACAAATAAGAAATGATGATAAATGAAATGTACAGTGTCACCATATAGTAAGAGTACTTCTCTTGTTGTTTTAATAGATTATTGAAATTTCAAAACTGCCATTATCATATTCTAATTCTTTTATCATCTCTCCTTGTGTCCAGTAGTATTCAATATGCGATGTAATGGCTCATGCTGGATGTTTTGTGTGTGTCAAAAGGGTTTTAAAATATCCCTATGGTGGCCAATGTCATTCTAAGTAGTGCGAAGTTGTTCGAAAGCATTCAAAGTGTCATGGAATTATTCGAAGCTATTCAAAATCATGTGAAGTTGTTTGAAAAGTGTTTGAAATCGATTTCATGGCATTCATAGTGGTTCAGAGCATTTGTTGTAATGTGTCGATATGATTGGGAATCTTCTCCAGACCTTAGAGGATGCAGTGGACCTATCATCCTCCCCCTTACTAAAATCCTGACTGTCCCAGTCAGCCAATCAAAATCACGTGCAAAATGTGTGATCATGTTGAAAGTGAAGTGAGATTTAAAATACTTCTCATTCTTCCATGTCACTTCCTACATTCTCAAGTACTAGCTTCTATAATGTCTCTCTCGGCTGAACTCAACATTGACATTCTCAAATACACAAAATCGATGCCAGAGCATGGTGTCACAGAAGATATGGATTTTGAAGTCTGGGGGAGAGGCTTTTGTGTAAAAATGGTGCATATCTTATTGACCTATTCATAGTCAAAGGTGCTAACATGTTTCAGTATAGGCAGAATATAATCAACTCACTGAAGATATAGATGAGGAGCACGACGTGGCCATACAAAAGGTCGTGGACAATGTTTTTGAGGTTTTCAGCCTGATGGCCTGATACAAATGGATTTCATGGGGTGGAGAGCTGCTGTTCATGGATTTGGTGGAAGAAGTCGAAAGGGAGTGAAGAAAGGCAGAAGAAAGGTGGGTTTGAGAGGAGGAGGCAGTTTGACAGGTGAAGGAAGTAGCGAAGAAAGCAAAACTCGAGGGTCGAAGGACCACACTGGCCAAGGCTTGAAACATGGCTCTGGCTATGTTTTGGGTAAAAACTTTATCGAAGGAGGATCTACAGCAGAAAAACACAGAGCTCACAGCTGAGGCAAAGGCTATCGAGAGGGCAGAGGCTGGGGAGAAAGAGGACAAAGATGAGGGCGAAGATGAGCTACCCGTAGTAAGGGTGGTGAAGTGAAAGATGGTAGAGGAAGATGGGGAGCAGGAGATTGAGAGCATGGGGGATGTGAAGCAGGTGAAGTTCACAACAGGCAAACCTTTTGAGCTCAAAGGACTAGTAAGCTGTTTTGTTTAAGTTCAAATAATTTTTGAGGTACTGATGCTTTCATAGTGCAATCAATGTGCTAGGTTCAAGTCCCAGCTGTGTTGCATCATCAAGGAGAGGGCCCCAAAGTGTTCTAAGTATACTCAAGAGGCACAGGGGTGCTACTGGGCAGGGCTTTCAAGGAGGGGGCTTCACAAAGGTGAAGCAAAATTTTTCCAGGGTGTGAAATCAGATTTGTGCCCAAAATCAGGTATGAAGTCTGTTTGAAATTGTTTTGGAATGTTTGCTAACTTGTTTTCGATTTTTGTAGTACATCAAATTTGCATTGTGGGCCCTGTAAAGGGCGCTGAGTCAGTCGCAGGATCTTTGAAACCATCGAAGGAAAAAGTTGTCAAAGGGGAAGGGAAAGGTGAAGGCGCATGAGTTGCAAGATTTTGAGGGTGAATGGGGAGTGCATCGTGGCTTTATCACCATAAAACTTGTGCAGAAAAAGGTAGAGCTGGAAATATTGGGGAGGGAGATAGAAGCATTGGAGGAGATGTTGGAGGAGTAGGATTTCTTGTTTCTGTTGTTCTGTTTTGTCTATTTTAATTTCAACTTTTTGTTAAATGTCTTTGGAAAGTAAGGTTAAAAAAATGAATATATATAATGAACGAAAAATGACTTTTAGGGAAAGGCTCAGTAGTTCATCATAGCTGAAAAACCCTTTGGAGTTTGCATAACCACACTATGATGTGATATCGCGACTTGTATTGTACACTAAAAGCAAATGAAATCTTTTGTAAGTAATTGTGAAAAAGAAAAGGAAGAATAATTATTCATTTTCAAGGTCCTGAAAATCTTTGAAAGCATCTTTGTCAAAGCTCGAAGTTGTTCGAAGTTGTTTGAGGCATTCAGAGTCGATATCGAGAAAATTTGGTGGAAGGGAAATCAATTTTTGAGTGAGATATGGTAGCAGACAAAATGCAGCAATAGGTCGATGTAGTACTGACCTGTCAAGTTTGCAGAGAATATAAGCTCCTCCATAGTTGCATTCAATAATGATAAGAGGGCCAAAATATCATGGTTTCATCTTGCAATTGAGGGATTTCTTGATTTGTGTGTTTTGAAGTAGCACTAGATCTCCTTTCACAAAGTTGTAGTCGCACATTGTATGTTTGTGAACAAGTTCGAAGCATTTTGCAGCTTCAATTCTAGATGCATAGACCTTCAAATATAACACTTCAAGGTCATTTGATTGTTTTTCTAGTGCTATGGCTTGTCGAGCTATGAGATTGGTTAGATGTGGCAGTTGTAAGTATGTTGCCTCAGAGATGTCGAGGGGGATTAGAGGATGTGCTCCTGTAACTGCAAAGTAAGGAGAACAACCCATGTGTTTATGAACCATGACTCATTCTGCCCAAAATACTGAGTGTGCCCCTGCTGACCATTTCGCTTGATCTCCATCAACAGCTTTGAATAAGGATTGCTGAACATCGAAGTAGGCTCATTCAATGAGTCCATTGGTGTGCAAATTATAACTGCTAATTCAAATATGGTTAATGTGATATTGTTTTGCAAGATACTCCATAGCTGCAATAAATGCAGCACCATTGTCGGTTACAATTTTGTATAGCAAACCCCATTGACAAATAATATCTTTGAAGATCCAATCACCAAGAGTGTTAGGGTGACACCCACTAATCTGCTAGCTGGACCATGTGGGCTCTCCTACAAGAAGGCAGCGGGGTGTGCACGCATGATGGGGGGTTTGATGGTTTTGATGCAATGGGTTAAAAATAGAATAGTTGGTTGAAATAGGCTTTTCACACCACCATTGTGGATGGAATACCTAAGAAAACACAACTGAGGTCTTCTAGTATTTATTTTATGGTTATATACTATGTTATATATGTTGTACTATGTTGCTACGGACACACATGCACATGCACATACATATTGATGCGTGTAAATAGAAAATTCCCACACTGACAAATAATGCATGTATAGGCATTTGGTAGCTTATTTTGGTGAAATAAAATAAAATAAAATAAAATAAAATAAAAATAGTATTATGTAATAGGCATGTTAGGAGACTGTTTCCTAACATTACCCCCCCTTTATGCCTTGACTTCCAGGCAAGAAAATATTGTATCTGTTCCCTCTGTGAAATTCTGGTAAGGCCAGAAATTCATCCCCTCATACACCATTCTAGCAATGCAATGTGGAGCATTTGGATTACGTTTAAAAAATTGGGCAATTGCTTTATGCGCTCGCTTACAATTTTCCTCGGGTTCCCATGAATTATTTTCATCGGTGTAGTTCTTCCACTTGATTAAGAACTCCAATTTATTTCATCGAAGACGCGAGTCCAAAACCTCTTCCACAATATATTCTAGAGCACCTTCTACCATTATTGGAGGCTGTAGAGTAGTTTATTGACCGGGAATAGTGGGTGGGCAGTAAGGGCATAAATGGGAAATGTTAATTTCAGGATCAATCTTGAATGATTGAGGTAATTTTAACACTACCATATTGGGTGAAATTATTTTAGAAATTGGATATGGGCCAACTTGTTTCTCCATTGATGTGCTCTGTTGGTACTCAGTGCAGAGTTTCAATGGAAGGGGTGAACACTTAACCTACTACTGCAGGCGTGCTCAAAATGAGGGGGGAGTTCGCTTAGAGGGCCTCAGATCGTCCTTCAGGTCACAGAGACTATGAGGAGGCTGTAATAGTGGTGTTTAATGTGCACACTAACTGTGTACACTAAAGGGAAGATATGCGCAGTGGTGGAAAAGTGCGCAATGCAAAGGGGCAAAAACATGCAGTGCAGAAAAATGCACAATGGGAGCACAAAAGTGCACAACGACGAGGGTGATGAAAGTGGGAGGTGTAGTGGGATGAAGACAACACTGGGATGTGCTGTGAAGGTGGTGCACAGGTTGGGGGTGTGAATGGGATGAGAGTGCAATGGGCAGAAAAAGGCACAATGGTGCACAAAATGCGGCTATGCAAATAAGTGTGCAACGGTGCACAAATGCAGCTATACAAAGGATGCACTGCAAGAGTGCACAAACGAGGATGAAGGATGCAATGCAGGGACGAAACGCAACAATACAATGAGGGGATGCAAATGATACATGAACGTGGCTATATGAAGGGTGCACTACAAAGGCACACAGACTGGACACTGGTGCACAGACTATGTGCGATGCTAACTGAGCTATGAACTATGAGGGGGGGGAAAGATCCTCTGGGTTCTCTATCTGTCTGCCTACTATGTACAAATGGCTTATGTGATAAAAACAGTAAAATAAAGTGTAGAAATAGAAAGCGCCATGCGCTACCTACAAGCACACCCATTTACCCATCTAAACCCGACTGCACTATGCCACTGCCTCAGCTAATAAGATTTGTGCACCACTAGCCCAATACCCAACTGTCCCAGTGCAATGTGCTATTTTTGGTGTGCTCTAGGTCTCGTGCACTCTTCCCAATTAATCAGCTTCAGTGTTATATATCATGTGCTGTGCCTTAGTAATAATGATGTGATCAACCTGTGCCAGTTACCAGATAAGGCAATGCCAATTGGAAATGCAGAAGAACTATAAGGAGATGCTGTGAAAGGCCAAATACTGCAAAAGCGCCAGGATTACATGAAAGTGCCCAAGTGCACACAGTCCAATGCCAAATAGGTGCAAAGCACCCCAGTTATGTAAGAATGCACAGTTCGCTCATGTTGGAATCACAGTGCACCTCAAGTAAATGTGCCAGTAAGATGGAAGCTGCGATGCGCAGTGCAACTGATGTGGTGGATTGTTGTGTGTGTGATAGGGATTGTGCAATGAGTGCACAGTAGAGAATGTGAGTTGCAGGTAAAGCATAAAAGGAGCGTGCAATAAATGTGAAAGGCAGGTAAGGAGTATGGGGGGGGCATGCAGAGGCAGTTTAAAGTGCAATGGGGTGCATTTAGGGTACACGACAGCAGGCAGCTATGGGGAACCAAGAGCGCAGTAGAAATGTAAAAGGCGCACAAAAGTGTGCTGCGCAAAGTGTGCAGAAGCCATCTAGAGGGTGCGCACAATTGCAAAAATGCCGTAGTATGCACACAGGGCGATAGGGAGCCATATCATCTCCTCCCAACTGAAGTACTGACTGTCCTCAGGCAGCATGCAATTGGTCAGCACAAAATTTTCTTTAGTCACATAAGCAGCCATCCTCTCCTTATCTATCTCTGACCACCATCTCTCCTCTATAACTCTTTCCACAACCCATCTCTACCCAATCCGATGGCCTCAGCATTTACCTTAGCCCTCAGACAAATGATCCTGGCCCTCAATGAGACCCTCCCTGCTGCTGGGAGCGAGCAGACAATGATGCAAGCTTGGGGTGAAGGGTTTTGTAGTAAACTTGTGCACTTTTTGCGTTTCTATAACCGGCACAGGTTGCTAAGGGTTGGGGCATGTAGAACATGTATAAAGCCATGTGGACACTGTTAAAGATGATGCAGAACTCGATGTGCTCCTTGTGAAGGCACGCAGCACATTCAGTGGGATCATGGTGGAGGAGTGGCTTACTTGGGGTGAGGAGCTGATGCCTGATATGCATAATATGATTGAGGAGAAAGAGCAGTCTGAGGAATTTGAGCATAGGGCGCACGAGCTGGCAGGGCAGCTGGAAGCACATGTGGAGCACACCGAAGCACACAAGGTGCGCCATGCACTCTTTACTGCTGAATTGCAGGTGCCCGAGGTTAACTTGGAGCATTTGGAAGGTGAGTTTAGGGCAATTGACAAGGCAAGCGATATAGATACCGCTGAAGCACAGGAGGATGAAAAGGTGCACATCGCACTGGTGTGCTCTCTGCATGCGCTTTCTGGAGCAACGAATACTGAGGTCATAGGTGAAGGAACTGGGGAGTCTTGGGAGAGTAGGGTGACGAGCGAAGGGGAGAGTGAGCAGAGCGATGAGAGCACTAGTGCGGACGAAGGCGCAAGTGCGCGCAATGTGGCAATGTGCATATGTTGAAGTACCACCACTGAGTGGCATTGGTGCCACCTCCGATGCTAATAGCAGACTGGTAAGTTTCTTTGGATATGCTTCAAACTCACTAAATGGTTTCCCTTTCTACTCTAGTGTGATAACTGCCGCCACATGGGCCAACTGGCTAGGTGCATCTCTGTCAATGGAAAGTGGTGTGCTCCATGTGCAAAGGGTAAGAGAAAGTGCGAATGGACAAAGCGCACCCTCACACAGCTGTGTGCAACTTGTAGAGGCAAAAAAGCAGCTACTGGGCACCCTGGTGTGTCTTTTTATCATCCTCCTACCACGCTTCACTAACTATTCCAAAGGTGCATCGCAAATCGACAAGGGCAATGAGAGCGATGTGGGGCTCATCAGCCCCTCGAAAGAGCACACATCGAAGCGCTGCAAAGTCGAAAACACACCCCCTCCCCCATCGCAAGTGCACCCAAGGCCATGCCACCTTACCATTCACCAGGCAAGTGCACACACACAATCCTCATGCCAAACCAGATCGGGAAACACCTCAGGGGATGTGGTCTACCAAGGCCAGGATGTCGAGGCGCTCGACTTAGTGCAATGCTGCTCAGTGGTCACAGTCTTGGGTGCCATGCATGATCACCTTAAAGAAGATATCCAAAGGTCGCTCATTGAGCTAGAAGTCGCCAAGAGCTGGTTGTGCAGCATGGAGCAAGCGGAGGTGGATGCAAAGGCAAAATTGGATGTGGCCATGGAGCGCTTGGAGTTCCTGGAGTCCATTGAGTAGCCGCTCGCCTGTATAAGTTTTAGATAATGTGTCAATCCATCTCTCTGTTGCGCCTGTGATATGCATGATGCTCTCCAAAGTGGTGCAATGCGTGCGTGCATGCAAATGTGTGCACTTTGTGCTAACCTGCATGCACGCTTCCATGGTGCCATAAAATGAAATTTGTAAGTCCAAATAATATATGTGAGGGAAAAGAGATAAGATAGGAAATGTTCAAGCAAGAAATGTTGAGCACACAAAAAACGTGCACCAGCGCAAAAATGCACAAATGCAAA
This sequence comes from Tricholoma bakamatsutake, assembly GCA_029959215.1. Lineage (NCBI taxonomy): Eukaryota > Fungi > Basidiomycota > Agaricomycetes > Agaricales > Tricholomataceae > Tricholoma > Tricholoma bakamatsutake. The sequence goes on from CP114860.1 coordinate 3,376,061, forward strand.
GGAGTGCGGAAAAACCATCCAACCATCACTTTCCTCCTCCAAACTGAGATATTGACCATGTCCAAACGATAAAAGAGTAAGAGATAAAATGAAGCGCACGCCATATGACAAAGTCTAAAAAAATGGGAAAGGCTCAGTAGATCATCATGGCTGGTAAAACCCATGGGTTGCACAATCACGGAACGTGTCCAGATGTAACTTCACGAATAGGAAAAAGGTAATGTAAAAAAATGAAAGAAAGCAAAGTGTACATATACAAAGGTGAAGTATCCATAGCAGTGTGTGCGGAGCACTAGTTGTGTGCCTCATCAGTGCTTTCTTCATCCTCAGTGCTATCTCCTTGTGCTTCTTCTTCATCAACTGCTTCTTCATCTTCTGTGTCCACTACTATGGACTCTTCCATCTCTCTCAACTGCATTGTGGTGATATTGAGTGCTATATCAGGAAGCGCAATGGACTTGCATGTGTAGTATGGCAGTAGGCAGAATGTGGCTGCTGGCCTGTCAAATACTGTCCCATTGAGCTTGCAAACGATATATGCACTGCCTTGATTGCACGAAACTATAACTAGAGGACCAAGATAACACGCATGCATTTTGTGGTTAAGGCTCTTCTCAATCGCTGTGTTGTGCATAAGGACTAAATTGCCATGCTGGAAGTCAAAATTGCAGATGGTTTTTGAGTGCGCTTTCTCGAAACGGAGCACCGTTTTGCACCTTTCTGCATAGATGCAGGAATGGATGTGCACTAAGTCTTCTGGATGCTTTTGTAATGTGCATGCATGCCACGCGATCAAGTCTGTAGTGGAGAGTATAGAATCTGGGGGTGGGTTAAGATATGTCACTTCAATGATATCGAGAGGGATTAGAGGCTGCACACCTGTAACAATGAAGTATGGCGAAACACCAAGGTGCTTCCAGACTGTGATGTGCTCCACCCAAAAGACTGAGTACAGTGCACTGAACCATTTTGACTCTACTCCATCTGCGGCTTTGATAAGTGCTTGACGCATGTCGAAATGTGCATGCTCAACAATTCCATTAGCATGTGAGTTATAGCAAGATATGCAGATGTGATTGATATGGTAGCGCTTACTGAGATAGGCTAGCACTTTGATGAATGGCTTGCCATTATCAGTGACTATCTCATACAATGTGCCCCATCTGCAGATGAGGTCTTGAAACATCCAATCACCAAGTGCACTCGCATTTTCTTTAGGAAGCCCATGGAATAACACCCTTGGACGATATAGCGCCGCCCTGCTGATACTGGTAAGTGCATCGTATCAATATAAACTTTACTGAAGAGAGGCACAGGCATTGCAATGACCAGCGGTATTAGAACCTTCTGTGTTTGCTGGATCTGGCAAATATGACAAGTGCACACAAACCAAATGATGTCATCCATAATGTGTAGCCACCAAAAGTGCTTGAGCAATGCGGAGCACATCACATAAAAGTGCTTGTGTCCAATGTCATTGTGGATGGTGTGCAATATTGTAAGCATCTAGACTGCCAAATAACAAGCTGGTGAGCACCATGTGCATTGTGCTTCTATAAGCACATCTTGTCTTTGAAAAACGCGCTTGTGTAGCACACGAGTGCGCCATACTTGGAATCTGTGAAGTCACTTGGGCGCATTAGGGTATCCATCCAAACCCACACCAAATCTAACTTCTCATCCTCTGCATCTGCTGTTGCGCTCCTTGGAACTTGGCTATAGTCATCATCGTAAATAAGTGCACTATTGTGCACATTTTGTGCATTTTGCATGTTTGCACTTGGCTCTGGCTGCATTAGCGCAAGTGCTTGCACTTCAAAGGACTGTGAAATGGGACATATCGCATGCATAAAGCCATGTAGTGCATCAATCCAATCCTCAAACTCTTCATCTTCTTCTCCTTCTAAGTCTTCTGGCTGCTTCGGCCAATGCGAAAGCCCATCTGGACCATGCAACACTCCCCTAACATGTATGAGTGTAAAGTGGAATGTAAGGATTGAGACGATCCACCGGTTAATGCTAGCGGATGGTTGGATATCAGGGTTTTGTAGCATACCCTTGATATAGCATGTGTCAGTCTCAACAATTAAGTTGCGCACACCTATAATATAAAGGCACAAACTGCGCAGTGTGCAGTAAAGCCCATAGATCTCTAGCTTCAGTTGCGAAAAGTGTGCTTCTCTGTCATTGAGCATAATCGAGCCAAACCGGTTGTAAATGCACGTTTTTGCACCTGCACTCTTTTGCTAGCAAAGGTAAAAGCTGACCACTATCTGGGAAGTGTCGACCACAAGGATAACGGGGAGTTCTGAGGAATAATCGATTGGTTGTAGTGCAGGACACTCTAGTACTGCTTGCTTGATGTCATTTTGCGCCACTATCTGCTCTGGGCCCCATTCAAATAGAGCATCCTTGCACATAAGCCTTGTGAGCGCGTTAATGTGGTGCACATAATTGTGGATATAAATGTGCATTAAACCGACTGTTCCCAAGAATGCGTGCACTTCTGGCAGTGTGTAGCATGCACCCCAATTGCGGATAACATCTACCTTGTCACGTTCGGGTTTTCTATCTTCTGGTGTGCAATAATGGCCAAGAATGATGAAGTTCTCAGTGCACAATGTGGATTTCATCCCAGAAAAAGTGCCACCACTATATTTCATGTGCTGCACAATGCGGTTCATGTTCTGGAAGTGCTCCCACACAAAGCGCCTTATGCCAGGGTTCGCAGTGAGCGCTTCACATGAGCCATCCAGTAAAATGTAGTGCTTCGAAGGCCCCTTGACTGGGATGTTGTCGATATAGGGAACGGTGTAATCCGGAATCTCTGGCTGCAGAATATAGCACACATCATCATGGAAGATTGGTACTGAGTTTGTCCAACCCATTGGCAATGTAACGAGGTGCATTGTGCCATATGGCATCTGGAATGTCGTAAGGTCACGCGATGATTCTTTGATTAAGCGCTCATTGTATCCCACATATAGATCAAGGATGGCGCCGCATGCACACCCCGCAAACTGCTCTGTGAGGTGCTCAGGTGTAGGGGTGATGCTGGAGTGTTTAATGGTAACGCAATTAAGCGGCTCAAGGCTATGTACGATGTGCAGCACTTTTCCATCTTTCTTGAGTGTGCAGAACCAGCGTGATCTATATGCCAAATTTGAGTGCTCGTAAACACCTGAGTCTATCTTCTTCCAGATAATAGCGCAAACTTCATCATATATGCCTGGTGGAATGGGGATGTTGCGCTCTATCCAAGGGGTGTGCAGAATAACTGGGATTTCTACTGGGGGAAAGAATGCAGTCTTGAAGCTGCTGCACTCCTCATCACTCCATGCAAAGGCTTTGTTCTGCAATGACATCAGGTGGTGTAAAACCTTCATCTCCTCTGGTAATAAGAGGTCGGTGTGGCGCTTTTGGAGCACTTGCATGCACTCTTCAGTATAGCACCCAGTCAGGGTAAATGGTGGTGGGTTTGGTAAAAGTGCAGGAAGCGCCACTAGCAGATCGCCTATAATGTTGCGCTCGATGCAGAATTCATTTGGGACAGGTGCAATAACTGGTTTGACTTTTCTAGCAACTGGTTTATACTTCTTCTTGGTTACTACACCCTTTTGTGGTGCACGCGCCACTAAATCAATAAAAGTTGTGCATGCATGTGCACTTTTCAGAAACTCGGCTGGAATAAGCGCCACAGGGTCAATCAAATTTAAGAGTGCCTGCGCATGACTGGTGGTACACTGGGATAGGTAGAGTTGAGAAATAATAGAGGTTGAAGGAATGGAAGTGGAAAATGGAATAAGCGCAAATGTGGAAACATCACAAGATTGGGTATCAGAGTCGAATGTTATGATAGTGGTGGCTTCTCCTTGGTCTGCAATCAATTCCTCGAAGCCTGGCAAAAATTTCTTTGTGGGTTATGCTGAATAGCAAAGTGCAGTGTTGCTGGAGCTGGTAAGAAGTGGGGCAGCTTCCCCCTAGGCTTTGTTGGGATGGTGAAGATGGTGCCTGTGTTCGGATCACAGATCGTAATCATTTGTGCTTTGTCTGCAAAGTTGCGCATGATGGAGCCCATTAACACATCGAAGGGGCGCCCTAACAGAATATCATAAGCAGGTGAATGGATAACGTGAACTTGCACATAGACAATGATATCTCCAATGCATGCGGAAACATTGCATGCAAGCCCAAGCAACTCATCTACCTCTCCATTGGCTGATTGCATGTATAAGCAAATGCGTGGGTCGTACTGAAGCCCAAGATGATGGCAGACCACTTCTGACATTGCAATAATTTGCGAACCTGGATCTAAGATAGCTTCAAAGTATCCTTGGTTGTCGATCAATAAATCAATGGAATGAAGTGCATGCAACTCTTTTGCAACCTTCAAAACATCTGGGTTTTCAATTTCTCCTGGCTGGAGATGGGTGAGGTACTGTTCAAATGGATCCTGCAAAACAATAGGAAGTGGTGCTGCAATTGCCGCGCTAACTGGAGGTGTCGCATTAAGCACTTTATTTTCCACAAAAGGTGTGCACACTTCGCAGTGTGCAAATGGCATAATGCTCGCAAGGTTGGTAGCTACCACTTCTGCACCAGTAGCTGCAATGCACTTTGGGGTAACTTGTTCTCTATGGCACTGTCTGAGATCAGGCAAAAGGGATAGGAGCTCTTCATGCAAAACTGTAATGGAGGGTGCCTTCATGGCATGTGCATATATGTCATCGACAATCTGCAGGTTCTGGATGGGAACGACAGTGCGGTATGATGGCTCTTTGCCTTTGGAAGTGTTAGCTGGTATGTCTGGATTATCTGCTGCTGCAGGCACAAAATGCACTTCAGGAATGTTGGAATAGGGATGTATGGGCGTCTCGTTGGGCGCTTCAGTTGCGCTTGCAGCGGGTTGCAAAGCTGGTGACTCTATACTGTCAGCAGGTGCAATGTCTGTGGTTGTAGAATGCGCGCTCTCTTGATTGGATGTATTGCATGGTGCGTGCCACAGAATTTCAATGCCGTCAAAGACTTGCCTCTTCTGAAGTGCCATCAACTCCCACTTGAACACATCAATGTGCTCTTCCTTCATTAGTTGCGCATTTAGTGCGCTTTGCATATAATCTGCTGCAGGCGCTGAAGTGGCAATGTATGTCAACTGTAAAGGTGCTGCTGGAGCTGGATGAGGTGCTATATTGTAGATGAGCTGCGAATTGGTATTAGATAAAAGTCGACCAGTGGCTATCTGCCCTGGGTTGCGCTTATGCCATTCCTCGATGTGCTCGCCCAAGAAGTTGCCTGGAATAGAACACAGGACGAATGTGCCACCTGGGAGTACGATGCACCCCTCCACATTTCGCCTACACTTTCCTTCACTAATAAGGCACTCAATTGAAGTGCACTCAGGGATATAATGCCCTGTCTGACTGCAACTATTGCACTTGTCGTTGTTCGAGCGAGGCACACCATTTCCACTGTCTCTGCACGATGCGCTCAATGCAGTAACTATTGTCTGTATCATGTGTTCGAATAAGACTGAGATGTCTTCTGCTTTGACTGTGGGTGCGCTAGGTTGTGGCTAGGAAATGGGTGCACTGGGTGCTGAGTAGGGCACATACATATCGGGGTTTTGCGCTGTGAGCCCAGTAAGTGGCTGGAAATAGTGTGCTGGGCCTTCAAAGATAAAGTCGATTGCATTGTGTATTGCGTCTAATGAGTATGGCATATTTGCAGGCTGATTAGGTACTGCAATCACAAGGCAGCTCAAAATGCGCTCTAGCTGGTCTGGTCGAAACACCCTAACGAACATGCGGCTTTGGTTGTAGTGCACCAATATGCCTTGCGCAACTAAGTATTTGCTAATGTTGAAAAATGTGCGATAATAGCGTGCAATTTCTTCTGCAGTTACAAGGCCAATGTGTCTGGTCTCACCAATAAGCTTGTCTAGGTTGCTAATACTCCATTTACTGCCATCCCTAGAGCCTGGATACAGCTTTAGGACAGTGTCTTTGAATGCGCCATAGTTGTGCATCGCACTATACTCCGGTAGCAGTTTCCAAGTGTCTGCAGTGTCGCTGTCCAAATAGCACACAGTGTGGAACTTTTTATTGGTCTCATTGGTGACGTTACAATCACGGAGGAGTTGCACAAGCTCCTTGAAGTACTTTTGGAGTTCATGTGGTTTTGTGGGGTCGAAACGCAGTGCATTTTGGTTAGATGCAGATGGCATATGCATGGTAGCCATAGTAGGTGGAATAAGGTGTGTAGGGTTAAGATCTGGTAAAAGTGCAGTGAAATGCAAAGGCAGAGAAGAATGTGGTGATGCAGACAGAGTTAAGGTAAGTAGGGATGATTCAGGTGAAGGTGGAGGTAAAAACAGCACGGACAAGTGATGCGTGTTGTTTAAGAAGAGTGATTTGAATATTGGTATTTCCCCAAGCTGGAGCGCAGTTGCTAACAGCTTGGAATGGAGAGTGCGAAGGTGGTTAATGTTGAGATAAAGGGCGAGCTGATGGAAATCTAAAATACAGTCTGATAAACAGAAACCCCTCACGGTGGGCTCCAGAAATGATGTGCTCTGTTGGTACTCAGTGCAGAGTCTCAATGGAAGGGGTGAACACTTAACCTACTACTGCAGGCATGCTCGGGATGAGGGGGGAGTTCACTTAGAGGGCCTCGGATCATCCTTCGGGTCACGGAGACTATGAGGAGGCTGTAATGGCAGTGTTTAATGTGCACACTAATTGTGTACACTAAAGGGAAGATATGCACAGTGGTGGAAAAGTGCGCAATGCAAAGGGGCAAAAATGTGCAATGGGAGCACAAAAGTGCACAATGATGAGGGTGATGAAAGCAGGAGGTGTAGTGGGATGAAGACAACACTGGGATGTGCTGTGAAGGTGGTGCACAGGTTGGGGGCACAAACAGGACGAGAGCGCAATGGGCAGAAAAAGGTGCAACAGTGCGCAAAACATGGCTATGCAAATAAGTGTGCAACGGTGGGCAAATGCAGCTATACAAAGGACACACTGCAAGAGTGCACAAACGAGGATGAAGGACACAATGCAGGGACAAAACACAACAATATGACAAGGGGATGCAAACAATATGTGAATGTGGCTATACGAAGGGTGCACTACAAAAGCGCACAGACTGGATGCTGGTGCACAGACTATGTGCGATGCTAACTGAGCTATGAACTATGAGGGGGGGAAAAGATCCTCTGGGTTCTCTATCTGTCTGCCTACTATGTACAAATGGCTTATGTGATAAAAATGGTAAAATAAAGTGTAAAAATAGAAAGCGCCATGCACTACCCACAAGTGCACCTATTTGCCCATCTAAACTGGACCACACTATGCTACTGCCTCAGCCAGTAAGATTTGTGCGCCATTAGCCCAATACCCAACTGTCCCAGTGCAATGTGCTATTTTTGGTGTGCTCTAGGTCTTGTGCACTCTTCCCAATTAATCTGCTTCAGTGTTATGTGTCATGTGCTGTGCCTTAGTAATAATGACATGATCAACCTGTGCTGGTTACCAGATAAGGTGATGCCGATTGGAAATGCAGAAGAACTATAAGGAGATGCTGTGAAAGGCCAAATACCAGCAAAGCGCCAGGATTATGTGAAAGTGCCCAAGTGTGCACAGTCCAATGCCAAATAGGTGCAAAGTGTCCCAGTTATGTAAGAATGCACAGTTCGCTCATGTTGGAATCATGGTGTGCCTCAAGTAAATGCGCCAGTAAGATGGAAGCCGTGATGTGCAGTGCAACTGATGTGGTGGATTGTTGTGTGTGTGATAGGGATTGTGCAATGAGTGCACAGTAGAGAATGTGAGTTGCAGGTAAAGCATAAAAGGAGCACGCAAAGGCACATCAAGTGCACAATAACTGTGAAAGGCAGGTAAGGAGTGTGGGGGGGGGGGCACACAGAGGTGGTTTGAAGCACAATGGGGTGCATTTAGGGTGCATGACAGCAGGCAGCTATGGGGAACCAAGAGCACAGTAGAAATGTAAAAGGCGCACAAAAGCGCACCTAAGCAGTCAAAGGCATGCAAAGGGGCACAAAAGCGCATGAAGGTGCACAAAAGCACGCTGTGCAAAGTGTGCGGAAGCCATCTAGAGGGTGCACACAATCACAAAAAATGCCATAGTATGCATGCAGGGCGATAGGGAGCTGTATCACCATAAGCTTTCTTGAAGGTCATGGAATATTTAGATCCTTGGTACTTAGCCATACCAAGTCACTAACTTTGTACTCTGGAGCAACAGCTCAAGTATGATCCACATGTTGCATCATATCATCACATGCTTTCATCAATGCTGCCTCTGCTTCCTCCTGCACCTTTCGCATTTTTGATACAAAGTCCTCCACTGATTGTACCTTGACTTCCCTTTGAGGTTCTACTCCCATTCTGGGATGATAACTATAATTAGCAAAGAAGGGTGACATGTGAGTAGCTGAATGGAATTTATTATTGTGGGAAAATTCTGCAATTGCCAACCATTCAGGCCAGTCGGTTTGTCGGTAATTGACAAACATGCATAGGTACTGCTTCAACTCCTGATTCATTCTCTCTGTCTGCCCATCGGTTTGTGGGTGATATGCCACAGATAATTTGGTTTGAATCCCCAATATGTTATTTAACTCTCATATAAATGCAGAAGCAAATTGTGATCCACGATCAGAGATAACTGTATCAGGTAATTCATGTAACCACCATACCTGATTTAAATAGAGGTGCGCCAATACCTTTCTTCTGAACATCACTAACCCTTGTTCTTCAGCCCATTCATCTCCTTTAATATTACCTTTCTTCTTTCCCCTCAAAGCTTTCACAGCTTCCACCACTTCATCATCCATCTCTGAACATTGCCTAATTTTAGACAACATTTCCATCTCTGAGCTATCCACCAATAAATGCCCTTGACGCATAGCACAAATACAAAAGTATTCAGGTTTGAGTAGAGTAATATTTTTATTGTCCTCCTCCACTTTCCTTTTATGATCTGTACATCTGGATAATGCATCTGCTTTCCTCATCAAGCTTCCCACTTTGTGGACCAAGTGAAAATTAAAGTGTGATAGGAATAATGCCCAATGTCCTTGTCGACAGTTAAGCTTTTTAGTGGACATGAAGTACTGCAGATTTTGATGGTCTGTCCAGATTTTGATCTGATGCATACATCCCTCCAGATAATGCCTCCATGCTTCCAGTGCTCATACTACTCCCAACATCTCTTTGTCATGCACATCATAATTTCTCTCCACATCATTCAACCCTCGAGACAAATATGCACAAGGATGCCATTTGTCATTTTCACATAACATTGATAATACTGCTCCAGTAGCAAAGTCTGATGCATCTGATTCCACTCGTAAGGGATGCATGAAATCTACTGGGACCAATATTGGCTCTTCCACAAACTTCCTCTTCAACTCCTCAAATGCTGTCTGCTGTTGTTCTCCCCATCTCCACACTACTCCCTTTCATGTAAGGTTGTGCAATGGTGCAGCAATTTTGGAAAAATTATGAACAAAGCAATGATAAAAATTGGCAAGTCCCAAGAAAGCATGAACTTCCTTGATACAGGTAGGCATGGGCCAATCAACAATTGCCTGTACCTTGATAGGATCCATCTTGATTCCATCAGGACCAATCTTTAATCCCAAGAACTTGATCTTGCTTGCTCCCAATACACACTTCTCCAGTTTAATGAATAAATCATTCTCTGCCAATCTCTTCAACACCTCCTGCACTATCACCTCATGATTTTCTTCATTCTATGTGAATATCAAAATGTCATTAACGAATATTATCACCACACCTTTGTCTATCACATCCTTGAAAATGATGATCATCATATTTTGGAAAGTTGGGGGACTATTGGTCATTTCAAAAAACATGACTAGTGGGTCGAAGGATCCTCGATGCATGGCAAATGCTGCCTTCCACTCATCTCCTTTCTTTATTTGTACATTGTTGTACCCCCAGCATAAATCCAATTTTGTAAAGACCTTGGCCTTTCCCACCTTGTCAATTATCTCTGAGATCAATGGCAAAGGGTACACACTCTTCACTGTCCACTCATTCAAATACCTATAATCTGTACACATCCTCTTCCTCTGATCTTTTTTCAGTACAAAGAATACTGGTGATGTCTGTGGTAATTTCAAAGGTTGTATGTATCCCTTGCATAACTGTTCATTAAGGAATGCATCCACTTCTTCTTGTTCCTTTGGAGATAATGGATAGACTTTTGATGTCTTTGGCACAAATTCCAGCTTCATCTCAATAGCATGATCCCATGGCTTTCGCACTGGCATCCGCTCCAATTCCTTCTTCTGAAAAACTGACAAATATTTATGGTAGGCTTTTGGCACCCACTCCTCCACTGGCTTCTCCACTTTCTCCACATTTTTATCCCATGACTGTCCTCCATGAATTTCTTTAAAAGTCTGCTTCTGTTCTTCTTTACTGGTCATAATTGGAACTTCCCTGTTTGGCATATCTTCATCTTCCACTTCCTCCATCATAACAGAATACTTCCTCAAACGTTCTTTCTCTTTCTTTTCCTTTTTCTCCTTTTTTACTTTCCTCCCATACACATTACATTCTTTAGGACAATGAGTCATGTGTACCTTCCCAGTTTTCCAATCAATTTCCAGATTATGCTTTCGTAACCACAGACATCCAATTATCAGACTGGTTTTCCCAAGGTCGCACACTTCAAATATGGTTCATTCCTGATGATCCTGATACTTCAGTATCATCGTCACCTCCTCCTTAATAGTTCCTCCACAATTAATTGTACCATCAATATTGTACACCATTATAGGTTGTGGCAGTTTATGCATGCAAATACCATTTCCAGTAATTAAGGATTGATTAATGAATAATCCAGTAGCACTGCTGTCAAGCAATGCCTCCACATCAATTGCTGCATGCATGTCCACTATCTTCAATCCTACTGTCAAGCTGATTTTGGGTTCTATTCACACAGAGTGAATAAAAACTTTAGGGTTTTTCAGAAATAAGGCTGAGCATTTTTCTTTGTCACACAAGTGATGATGGTCATACTCCTCAATTTCTCTTTCAGGTTCACTCTGTGTTTCCTTGGATACTAATACATTATAATGATTCTGGGTCACCAATGGGGAAACCTTCACTGGGACTCTTCCACAAAATTCTTCTGCTTATCTTTCTCCAACTTTACTTCCTCGATTGTTGCTTCCCTAATCTTCCTTTTCTGCCTACAATTCCTAGCAATATGTCCTAATTGCCCACAATTAAAACATTTAAGTGGAGTTTGTCTCCCTACTTAATCAACATCCATCGCATCCATCGATGCTGCTGACTCCTTAATGATAGGTGTCACTGCCATGGCCAGTGGCTGTGCCCTCGGAGTTTGTACCTGAGGTGTCCTTCCTTTCTCAGACTTTCCTCCTGATGACTTTCCAAATCTGGCATCTCCATACATCAATTTCAACTCCACCTGTTCTTGTCGATATTGCTGATCAAGATGCATTGCCCAATTGTATCACTCATCCAACCTCTCTGGCATAGAGGGTAGCCGATAGATAGACTCAAATAATGAGGGATTTAATCCTGCTTTCAAAAACTCTACCAATGCAGCTTCTCCCATATCTGTCTGTAATGCTTCTGCCTTGAACTGCAAAATAAATTCATCTGCTGTTAGAGAACCTTGGCACATGGTTTTCAATTTAGCATTAGCCGTCACCTTTGGGTTAGGGTCTCCAAACTGTGCCTCCAGTCTCTCCAAAAACTCCCTGAAGGTTGCAAATGGTTTATATCCAGCAATTTGATTAATAGCTTCATTTCTCCAGAACTGTGCTTTCCTCCCCTGAATGTATGAGAGAGCAAACATAATCCTAGCCTTGATTGTACAAAACTTGGGCTTTCTCCCATGGATGTACAATACTATAGAGCTGAAGAAGGACTTTGTATTCTCCATGGTACCATCAAATATTTGTGGGGGTGCATATTTAGGTAAACACATTTTTCCACTTTCAGATCTCTCCTCTGCATGCACATCATCCTGAGACATCCACTCCACCATCTCCTCCATCTCATCATCTTTATCTTCCACTGTTTCTGGTTTTATTTCTGCTTGTTTGGGCTGTGATGCTGCCAATACTGACACTAATTGGGACAATTGTGCTGTAAGCGCATCATTTTTGGCTTCTAGTGCTGGCATGGGAACAGGATTATGACCAGGATTCAAAGTTGATTGTTCTGACATAATGACATAAGCTGTGATGAGTCACTTCTTCAGCTGATTCATGATTTGGCTTCAGAATTTTTTTCACAAATTTTCGAGTTACATGATCCAGTAATTCAGGTACCAAACCCAGCAAAACTCATGATTCAGCTATTTGTCAATAGCTGGGTGTGTGAGACACTTTGGATCAATATCCCTTCTGACAGTGCCTGATCTCAGGGTTAATACTGAATTCAGCTGGTAACTATGTAACTAAAATAGTCATCCAAATAGAGTATAGTAAATCTTGATTAAACCAGATCCAATCAGTTGTCTGGTTGCAGCTGTCCTAATGATGGGTGCTGCCTCTTGATCACTGGCAGTCACAATGTAAGGTGAGGCCTGGCATTGGCTTATGAAAGCAAAGGTAAATATGAAAGGATGAGTAAGCAGTTGTGGCATGCTGAAACAATGATGTATGCACATGTAAGAGAAGGCACACTGATGGAGCAGTTGAGTTCTTCTGTTAGGGTGACACCCACTTATTTACTAGCTAGACCATGCAGGTTCTCCTACAAGAAGGGGATGGGATGCACATGCATCATGGGGGGTTTTGATGGATTTGATGTGAGGGGTTATAAATAGATGAGCTGGCTGAAATAGGCTTTTTGCACCACTATTGTGGGTGGAATACCTAAGAGAACTCAACTGGGGTCCCCTAGGTGTATATTTTAGGTTTATATACTATGTTACAGGTATTGTACTATGTTGTTACTGATGCGCACATACATGCATGTACATATTGATGCATGCAGATATTAAAAATTCCACACTAACAAATGTAGCATTTGTGGGCATTTGGTAGTGTAATTTGACATAATAAAGTAAAATAAAAATAAAATAAAATATTATTATGTAATAGAACTGTTAGGAGACTGTTTCCTAACCCCAAATCACCACCAACTCCATACACATGCTGACAAAAACAGTGAAAGATACATGGTGTAAAGGTCAGGTAGCATCAGCCTTATTCCTGGACGTTAAAGGTGCCTTCTCCAGCATAGATATCAACAGGCTCATACACACCATGAGGAAATGCAGAGTCCCCCAGGAATACACAGAGTGGATGAAATGACAACTAGACAACAGATGCACAACACTTGCTTTTGATGACTACCAGTGATAGGTCCACTACGTGCTTTAAGGTCTGGAGAAGACTCCCACTCATATCAACACATCACGACATGCACTCCGAAGTACTATAATGCCACGAAATTAACTTCGAACCATTTTTGCATTATTTCGCACTATTTTGGACGACTTCGAGACACTCCGAATGCTTTCGAACTATTTCACAACACTTCGAACAACTTCACAGCACTTCGAATGACTTCAGCTGCCATATAGTTGTCCACAAACAATTTTGATACACACTGCACATCTGGAACAAGCTATTTAGTCGCATATCGAGCACTACCAGACACGAGGAGGGATTACAAGAGAGTTAGAATGCGATAAGTGCATTTTTGTGTTTTATTGATATATTAAAGCAATAGAACAAGATCTATTACCATACTGGGACAATGTACATTTTACTTATTATCATTTTTCATTTGTTTTGTATTTTACAATACCTTTATTGCTGTGTACATTCCCTCATGTTTTACAATTGTTCTTATTTCCTTTTTAGTACTATCTCCTCATTTTGTATATAGACTTGTGTTAGATACTTAGAATGGAGAGAAATAGAACAACGGGGAACAGCACAAGTTACCCTCACAGTTATCGTCTGACTTAAGAGTCGTTCTCTTGAGTCTTAGCTCGCGTCGTATCTCTAAAAGTTCTGTGAAATATCGTGAACTTCCTCAAAACTATTGTATTCGCTCTCCGTTTTATCGCCCATCACCTGTCTCCATTTGACAAACACCTCACATTTGTTAAACCCACTGTTCGATATACTTCGAACCTCTTCGAACTTATTCGAACTATTTTGCGCATCTTCGAACTTATTCAAACCGCTTCGCACACCTTCGAACTACTTTCGAACTCTTTCGAACAACTTCGTACACCTATACAGACTTTTATCCACAGCCCTTACCATTTCGTGTTACTAAACATTACGTTTTGGTCTCAGCAGTGATATTTAGTACCACCTCGCACCCTTCCTCTGGCCTGTGTTATACCATCTGAAGCCATTAGTAGGTTTTGTTTGGGTTTCCGGGTTGAGTATCATCACCGAATGGCAGCCTTCATTATAGAGAACAGCTTAGACCAAGGCAACCTGTACTCAGGAATATGCTACCTCATATACAACACTGACCTCTTAAAAATCCCAGTACTCAAAGGAGGTGAATGGATACTCCTCTTCATGGATGACACAGTCATTATAGTCATCAGCAAAGACTTCACAGAAACACATGAGAAACTATGCAACATAATGAACCAGACAGGAGGAGTTTTTGAATGGGTGAAAGCCCACAACTGTGAGTTCAGCATTAAAGAATTCCAACTTCTTGAGATTACAAAGAAACACATCCCCCACCCTATCAACCCCAAGAAAAGGATACCCATGCCATGCCAAGCACTAGTATTAGGCAACCAATGGATACCATCAAAAGAAACAGCAAAATTATCAGGAATCATAGTGGACAACAAACTAACTTGGAAAGGACAATGCACAGTGGTACTCACGAAAGGCCAGGACTGGCTAATACAATTCATCAGGATAGCACACTCATCGTGAGGAACAAATGCAAGATATATACAGCAGCTATACCTCTCAATTGTGGTACCCCGAATGCTATATGCAGCTGACATATTCCTCACCCCACAGCAAAACATAGGAAAAAGAACAAAAGAGGGATGAGCCAGACAAGTCATAATCACCAAACTAGCAACAATACAAAGACAAGCATCCATAATGATAATGGGAGCAATGAAAACTGTCACAACTGATGCCATAGAAACCATGGTGAACCTCATTCCATTCCACCTATTGGTAGACAAGCACTGACAACGTGTGGTGGCATGGCTGGCAATGCTACCCAGATTTCACCCACTGCACAAACCCATCAAAAATGCTGCAAACAAACTGGTAAAACAACACCCAACACCCCTCCACAATCTCATGCATAAATACAACATCCAACCTGCAAAAATAAAAACCATTAAAGCTACATGATTTGAAACAAACTGGAAACCGAACATCAAAATAAACATAGCCAGCAGCATTGACAAAGCAATCGAAGACATACAAAATGACAATCCTGACATCAAAGTCTTCATGGATGGCTCAGGTATGGATGGAAAAATAGGGGCAGCCACAGTCCTATACAGAAATGGTGATAGGTCCACTGCACGCTCTAAGGATTCCAATCATATCGAGACATCACAACACATGCTATGAACCTCTACAAATGCCACGAAATTGACTTTGAATCCTTTTTAAACATTTTTGAACTATTTTGCACTACTTCGAATGACTTCGGACAACTTCACAACATTTCAAACACTTTTAAATGACTTTGCAGCACTTCAAACAAAGTCAGCTGCCACATAACTGTTTTGAAACTCTTTCTATACATGCTACACATCCAGAATGAGCCTTTTCATTGCATATCAAGCACCACTGGACACAAGGAGAAATGATGAGAGATTTAGGATGCGATAATGGTGCTTAGATGTTTCAATGATATATTGAAGCAAAAGATAAATACTTTTACTATATGGGAACACTGTACATTTCAATTATTTATCATTTATCATTTCTTTTATGATCTACAAAGTCCTCATTGTTGGATATATTGCCTCATGTTTTACACATGTTTTATTTCCCTTTTTAGTACTATCTATTTAATTTGTATATAGACTTGTATTAGTTACTTAGAACAATAGCCAAGCAAGGAGAAAAGGAGAATAAGTCACCCTCTCCCATATCATCAGATTTAAGAGCAGTTCTCTTGAGTCTTAGCTCATGTTGTATCTCTAAGTTCTGCCCAATATTACAAACTTCCTCTAACTTTTGTATTCATTCCTCGACTCATTGCATATCGCCTATTGTCCCTCAGAAAACACTTTCATTTGCTATACTCATCTTCTATATACCTTGAACCACTTCGAACATTGCTGACCTTTTCCTCGAAGCTACTTCAAACCTTTTCAAACCTAAACCTACTTTGAATAATTTTGCACACCTTCGAACATCTTTCAAACTATTTCACACACCTTTAAACATCTTCCAAACTATTTTGAACTTCTTCGTACACCTCTAAAGACTATTCGCAACACGCTTCATCATTTTATGTCACTTGCTACAACTTTTGGATATCAGTGGTAATATTTAGTACCAACTCGCACCCTTTCTCCAGCCTGTGTTATGCTTCCTAAGCCTTTTACCAGGTTTTGTTAGGTTTCCAGGTTGAGTAACATCAATAGAAGGCCAAAAACCAAAGTGTGATACTAGCTCAGCTTACAACGACACCACACTGTGTACGAGGGAGAAGGAATAGGAGCAATTCTAGGAATCAAACTGATACAGAAGGAGTGGGGAATATGGTCTGCCATAATATATATTATAATCAAGCTGCCATCACTGCCACACAACTAATAAAACCCACTACAGGTCATTACATTTTCAATGCACTTCGCCATGTTGCAGAAAAAACACAGCAGACTGAGAATCAAGATCAGATGGTCACCAGGACACAAAGTGATTGAAGGTAATGAGCAGGCAGACAAACAACCTAAAAAGGCAATCATGACAGCAGCAGCAACACAGAGAAACTCCCAAAAATACTCAAGAAACCACTATGACAAAGCAAAATGGCTATAAAATGGGCTTACAACAAAAAGCTAAAGCATGCCACATGCAGAAATCAAAGTGTTATGACTGAAAGAAGAAATCAGACCCAGCCACACCATTTGCAAATATGTCAACCTTATCACAGGCTTACCAAGGAAACATGCCAGAATACTCACACAACTACAAATAGGACATGCACCTTTAGCTAAGCATCTATTTTATATAGGGAAAGCAGACTCACCAGTATTCCCTGCATGTCAACAGGCTGAGGAAATGATACAACACTACATATTACACTGTCCTGCGCATCAAGTGGCAAGACAAAACTTGCAAAACAGTATGGGAGGAAGGGATGTAAACATCACAAAACTCTTCACAATGAGAAAAACACTCCAGGCACTATTCAGATATGCTGCAGAAACTGGCTGATGGAGAGGAACATTTGGGGAACTGCCAGAATTGAGCAAAGAACAGGGAAAAGAGAGGAAAGGACAGGGATGAAGAAACATGAGAGATGAACATGCATACAACATTCATGGTCCCAGCACCAACTATTAAAGTGCCACCAGCACTCCGAGGGCCCCTCCAAGCAGATGATGAAGACACTTAATATAGAGAAGGATCACATGGCATTGCACATACTGTACATTTCACTCTCTTACATATGGTTTGCCACAAAGAAGAATAAATGGGATTAAAAAATTAAAAATTAAAAATTAAAAAAACTTTCCAAAGGCTAGAAACTCCCAGAAACCAACAGTAAAAGATGTTTCTGACAATGATGACACAGATTCAGATGATGAGGACTTCCTGGAGCATGCCTTTTTCTTTCTGGGTGAAGGAACCTCATTCGAGGATGATGACAGTGATGAAGATGATGAAGTGAATGAAGATGAGCTCAATGAGCTGCAAAACAAAGCAGACATTGAGCATTTCAATGCAGTTCTATTCCATGCTCAGGCTATGGCTGTGAAAGCAGAACACAAAGCTGCTGGTGGAAAACCCAAGTGAAAATGGCATTACACAGGGAATTCAGACTGCACAAAGTGACATTATGCTCAGAAGCACTGAGAGCTTGCTGCAAAAGCTCATTAGTTCAATGTTTACAAAGAAGACACCTCAGATCACTGAAGAAAGTAAAATGCCTCTAAAAGTTATTGAGATTGGTGACAACTCAGACTTGGATGAAGATAATGATAAAATTAAAGCATCTTTGAAGGAGTTGTTTCCTGGTCAGAGTAAAGTGGGTGTTCTTGGACTTGGAAGGGAGGAGACTTACCAAGCTTAAGCAGATCTGCCTGCCTGCAACTCCAGACCCAGAGTCATTGCATACCACTGAGAGTGAAAACTTGGCAGCAGCAGCTAGAAAACAAGTTGAGGAATTGCTTCAACAACTTCAAGAAGGCTGATGCCCACAGGACAACAGTCCTGAAGTGGCCACTGATCAGATACTGAATGGACTGTATTACAAAGACTTTCTGCAACTGCATTGTTCACAAGCCAAACTTACCATCAAAGCTAAAGACAAGAGGCTTGATGTCTTCTTTCAGAGTCATATTACAGCTATGGTTGCAACATTAAACTTTTACCTGGACCCCAAGCTCTCTTACTCATGGTAAGAATCCTCAGTTCTTGCAGCAAAGGCCATGGGACATGGAATAAAACATGCACAAAATTTCTGCAAGTGGATCAAGGAAAAGCTTCCTCTCCATCGGTATGGAAATTACCACTCATGAGGATAAAGACTTCCAAGGGGATATTCAGCTGCATCTCATGGTGATGATACTCAACCTAGAAACCTAACAAAAACCTGTTAAAAGGCTTAGAAAGTATAACTCAGGCTAGAGGAAGGGTGCAAGTTGGTACTAAATATCACCGCTAAAACCAAAACATTGTGTTTAGTGATGCAAAATGGTAAGGGATGTGGCAAATAGTCTGTGAGGGCATACAAAGATGTTTGAAAAAGTTTGAAATAGGTTTGAAGGCATGCAAAGTAGTTTGAAGCAGGTTCGAAGACATTCAAAGTTGTTTGAAGTAAGTTTGAGGAGGTTCAAAGATGTCCTACTGGTGGCAAGATATGTTGAAATGAATATAGCAGATAAGAAGTGGTTTTCAAGTGGTGATAGGCTATAAGTTGAGAGCAAATATGAAAGTTTGAAGAAGTTTTGCAATATTTTGCAGAACTTTAGAGATACGATGTGAGCTAAGACTCAAGAGAACTGCTTTTAAATCTGATGGTAGTGGAGAGGGTAGCTTCTTCTCTGTTCCCCATTGCTTTTCTTGTTATTCTAAGTAACTAATACAAGTCTATATACAAATTGAAGAGATAGTACTAAAAAGGAAATAATAACAAATGTAGAACATGAGGCAGTATGCACAGCAATAAAGGTATTGTAAAACATAAAACAAATGAGAAATGATAATAAATGAAACATAAATTGTCCCAGTATAATAAAAGTTCTTGTTCTATTGCTGTAATATATCATTGAAACATAAAAATGCACTTATCACATTCTAAGTCTCTTGTAGTCTCTCCTTGTGTCCAGTGGCACTTGATATGTGATAAAATGGCTCACTCCAGTTGAGCAGTGCAAGTCAAAATGGTTTTAAAACAGCTATACAGTGGCCGATGTCATTTGAAATGCTGTGAAGTCATTTGAAGTGTTCGAAGTGTTGCAAAATTGTTCAAAGTCATTCAAAGTCATCTGAAATAGTGCAAAATAGTTCGAAATTGATTCAAAGTTGATTTCATGGTGTTCATAATGATTTGGAGTGCATATCATAATGTGTCAATACAGTTAGATTCTTCTCCAGACCTTATAGCGCATAGTGGACCTATCAATGGAAATCACAAAAAAGGGGTACATACATGCACAAGACATTGTCATGAAGATGGCTGCACAAGTTGAGCTGGTGGTATCAACAGAAGAAAAAAAAAAAGGCATGTATATTGATGGCCACAAATGCGAGGATATCGTAGCATATAGGAAAAGGTTTGTCGAACACTGGAAGGAATATTTTGTTATTTATGACAATAATGGAAATGTCTTTTCAACACCCACTGGATTTCCAGTTCCTCAAGGTCAACACTTTTGGCTAATCCTAGTGACACATGATGAGTCATCATTTTACAAAAATGACTGGAGAAAAATGCATTGGATCAATAACAATGTGAAGGCAGTGGCAGAGAAAAAAGGCAAGGGTTAGTCAATCATGGTATCTGACTTTTTAACATAGGGCTAACTAAAAGATAGAGATGAGTGAGAAGGTCTTTTGACTATTCTGACACCTATGGGACTGACCTTTCAAAAAAGTGAACCTTGAGTGTTCTTCAAAGCAGGGAAAAACAGAGACAGGTACTTTGATGGATGACCTGCTTTAACAAGTTGATAATGCCATCAATATTTTTGAAGCAAAGACAAATGGATTTGTAACTGGCCTTTTCCTGTTTGATAATGCCCCAAGCCATCAGAGATGAGTACTGGATGCTTTCTCAGCATGGAAGATGCCAAAAAATTCACATACCACCTGGCAGCACCACAAGGATGGTCCAAAAATGTGAACAACAAATTTTGGAGTTCATAATATGCCACAAGACTTTTACTTCGCAGGTGACCACTCGACGATGTCTGGATGGTTCAAAGGCATTGAAATTATTATCCATGAACATGGGCTTTGGCCACAGAATGGACTGAATGCACAGTGTGAAGAGTTTAAATGTGAGGCAAGAAAAACAGATTATCGTTGTCATCAGTTATTATTCACACAGCCCAACTTTGAGAATCAGAAGTCTCACCTCGAGGAGTTCATTACAGCACGAGGTCACATCTGTGATTTCTATCCCAAGTACCACTGTGAGCTCAACCTCATTGAGCAGTACTGGGGAGCTGCAAAGCTGATCTACAGGAGTAGCCTGAAGATGAAGGATATGAAGGAGATGGAAGAGAATGTAAAAAATGCACTTGACGATGTCCCAGTTGTCCAAATTTGGTGGTAAGCCTTCTTTTCTGCACATATGTTAACTATTTTTAGCTAATCTGAATCTTATCAATCAATCAGTTATGCAAATTGAGCTGCCTGGTTTATCAGTGTATATGGACCAAATTTGAATGGTCCAGAGGTGGCCTGGGCAAACCAAAAGTATCACAGTCATCAAACCTTGCCTCCAGAGATGGCTACAAAGCTGAATAAAGAGCACGAAAAGAAGTATGGCACACCAGCCTAGTAATGGATAACTTTTTATGATATTTTCAACCTGAATTCTCAAGCAAAACTTTTTCAGTTTTTCAAAGCCCATATTTTGCTGCTCTTGGCACTTATATAGGCATATTACATAAGGTAGCTGGTTCCTGGTGGCCCCTACCTTACAGTAGAAAACTCTCCCTTAAGGCTCAAAATCTCAGACACTCTGCCAAGATAGGCAGGTATGGAGTAGAAGATGACTCCCAAAGCTCCTCAGACTTCCTATGCACCATCCCAGACACTCCTGCCTCTAGTGTGCACTGTGTTTTACCCAACCCACCACCTAGCACCATTATCAATGTGCTTGAAGGTGACATTGCTGGAATTTGTGTGCAAATTGACATGCTTACTTCTACCATTGAAACCTTCATTAGACCTCTCCAGTAAAACCCCACTCCACCCATTTTGACTCCTAGCATGCCTGGCGCAGACACACTGCCCAATGCATGCCCAAGCAAAGATGTGCACATCAAACCAGCACCCCCACCAAATTCAATGGTGCACATCCCTATGGATGTGCCATCTTCAATTCCTGCAAGTTATACATCAGTCTATGCCCAAACCAATTTGTGGATGATGCCGCTAAAATTTATTGGGCCCTTACATACATGAAGTCTGAGTGCACCTATCTCTATGTCGACCATATATTATGCCAAACCAAGGAACATGGCATTCTTCCATTCTCTACCTGGGGAAGCTTTCATGATGAGTTCATACAACATTTCCTTCCCCTCAATAAATGCCAACATGCTATAACACACCTCAAATCCACCTCCTACTACTAAGGATGTCGATCTGTGGATGATTACATTGATGAATTTCGAGACCTGGTGGACATGGTGAGGTATGGGAGTGGGTTACCCATGGTGGTGAAGTTTCATCAAGGTCTTAACCAGGAAATACAAAACCAGATGGCACAGATGCTGGAAGGATGCCCAGCAGACAATAACATAAATCCATGGTACAAGGCTGCTTCCCTCTGTGACAAGAACTGACTCACAAATGCAGCATTCACTGTGGTTTTCTGCACTCCTACCACCACCCATGCTCCCCATGCCTTTAATCGAGCACCCCTCATCCTAACCCTATCCCTATGTGCCAATCCTCTCCAATACTCCTGCTCCAATGAATGTCAATGAAGCCCATAGTTGAGCTCACAGGCTTGATCTCTACTACTGCTGTGGGAAGACCAGATGCATGGCTCGAAACTGTCCCCACTGCCAAGACATCTGTAAACTTATGTCTAAGGAACAAGATGAACTCCTCCAAGATCTGTTGGCACTTGCAGATGTTGAAGGGTTGGAGAAAGGGGAGATTAAAGAAGAAGAGGTGGAGGAACAGAATTGTTTCACCCATGATGAGTGAAGAGTACACCCTCATTGCCTGTCCATAACCACTTTGAAGTTCTTTCTGTTGCTTAACTGGAGGATGAATCTTATTCTATAACTGTTCCTTCTCTAGACCCTTCTGAAGTGGCTAAAGGTGTACCTACCCCTTCCTCCCCCCCTCATCCACTACACAGATTGAAATCTTGGGAGTGCAAGCTACCAGGCAAATACATTGTGGTGTCTACCCCCTCCCAACAATGACTAGAATTGAAGATAGTACTGAGTGTCTCTTCTCTCCTGGACTCAGGTACCATGGGCCTTTTCATTGATTCACACCTGGTTCAACAAAAACAACTTGATACCTGCTCACTATCTCAACCCATACCTGTCTACAATGTGAACAGTTTTCCAAATGAAGCTGGGGCAATTTGGGAGGTTGTTGATCTAGTCCTCCAGTACAAGAATCATAGTGAACAGGCTCTCTTTGCTGTGACCCAACTGGAAAAGCAGAAGGCAATGTTGGGCTGCCTATGGCTTTGTGACCACAATCCTGAGGTCAATTGTGTGACAGGTGAAGTCATGATGAGTGATTGTCCCTCTTTTTGTTGTACTTGCTTCACTGAAAGCAGACAGGAACATTGAGGGCAAAAGGTCCTCTTACAGTGCACTCAAAAATGTTGTGCTAGTCCAATGCCTGTGGCTAATGTGGACTTGGAAGATGTTCCAGATCTCACACCTAATTCTGACAATGATGAAGAGGAGGTGGAAGAGATTGAGGAAGGTAACCAGATTTTCTACACTGCTGTTAACCCTTCGCATGAGGTGCATGCCACCTCAAATGTCTCCCAGTGCATCGTGGAGGCCTTCTACAAGAACAGTGTGCCCATCTGTACTTCCTCACCTTTAAGGAAAAAGGAAGGCACTCCAGGCATCTGGGCAATTTACTGCATTCATCCCATATTTTTTTATATTTTATTTCACCCTATTCTGCCTTTTCTATGATTTTCTATGATTTATTCCTATTTTATTATTATATTTCGGTTTTTTCCATGTTGGTACATGTTGACAGTTCTATTCTTAGAGGCAGGACCCCTTCTGGATGTTTTCCCATCAAGGTGATGTCATCCTGCAACTTGATCTGCCTATCTCTGCCTTTTTGCTATTTTTAGCTTACTATTTGATTTTTGGCTCTATCACATATACTAGGTATCAACAGATGGGTCCTTAGAGTTTTATCTTTGGATTCCCCTCTGTTAGGTGCACCTGGAGGGTCTGTATTATGTAGTATAATATTACTTTGGATTCCCCTCTGTTAGCTCACTCCTAAGTGAGGCTTTGAGGTTGCCCTTACATAACTGAGAGTGCTGAGTACATAGCTTTAGCAGTTGATTTTGATCCAACATGATTCATTTGTGAGGAAGTGATATTATGAATGATTACTTGCTGTGCTCAAGTATCATTCTTATCCCAATTGTCTGCACCAATAGGATCCATAGATTCATCTGGTAAATAAACCTTGCCAGAAATGTACCCAGTTATGTCGCAGTTGATAAATACTCTCTTCATCCTCTCTTTCCATTTGTGCCAGTTCTTGCCCATCAAGTGATCATGATCAGTGATCTTGTTTACATTTGAATATTCTTTGGTATGAATTAAATTGATGGAGGGTTCAGGATTATTATCCATAGTTTGATTCTTCTTGCTTTGATAGACTGTAGATGGTTTTTAAGGGGTTAGCCTCCCTTTGTCACCATCATCTGAGGAAAGGTCTTCTTGTATAAAATTATTGCCAGGGTCAGGAACCATAACCTGTTAGGATTAGGGCTGGAAGATAGAACTAAAAATGAGATAATAAGCTGAGAGGTAGTGGTAGTTTGGCACATAGAGGAATGTCTCACATTCTCCTATACTATTGTAATCTATACAGACTGTGTTCTATTAATAGCATTTCTCAGATCAAGCTAGGCTGACTGCAGGCAGCTGATCCCAACATATTGCAATTTGGGGATCAATTTCACATCTATGGGTTATGGTCTGCCAAAAGGTATGGATTATGGGATATGGGAGAGTTTGGTCTCTTTGGCAGGGACTCAGTGGATGTGAGAAAGTATGGCTTATGGTTTATCACAGGTATAGGTTAAGACAATATGGTTACATGTCCCCAATGCTGAAGACATCGAGACACTGAAAACTAGGACTCTCACCAAACAAAACAACTTTATTTCCAAAATTGCTAGACAAGTCATGTGATTGAATCATGTGGAACTTTTTAAAAAGTAGACCAATGGTGAGGATATTTGTTGATTTTTCTCATGTGGGGCATAGGCATATTGGAATAGGTTAAATGGCACCCCTATCAACCCAGAGGGCTAGATGGGGATGCCCAAATTCAGATTATATTCTCGAGGTATGCAAAGTATCTAGTGGTGGGACCAGAGGGAGATCAGAAATACATGAGTGAGTATTGAGTGGTAAAGACACTAGGAGAGAGTGAGAGACAGAGAGGATCTAAGACAAAGTTAGACTCTGCAGCTCACACTTCTCTCTGGGAATAGGGGTGAAGTGGCATTCCAAGTGATGGAGAAAAAGTTCAGCATGAACTTTGAGTGCATGGTGCTAGAGAAGGCTCAAGTGCGAGCCTTGCATGCACATGGTGCAGAGGAGGCATAAGTGTTGCCACAGCATACTGCTCACTATTGGACTTGCATAAACAGGCTTTAAACTCAACCAATGGCAAAGGTATTTGTTGATTTTTCTCATGTGGGGCATAGGCATATTGAAATAGGTTAAACAGTGCCCCCATCAATCCAGAGGGCTAGACGGGGTGCCCAAATTCAGATCGTATTCTCGAGGTATGCCTACAGGCTATAAGAAATTGCTGGAGGGAGGTACAAAGTTCTTCATAAGGTAGGTAGTTGTCCATTGCTCAGAAGGCAGGAAGTAGTCTGTTGCTCAGAAGGCAGGAAGTACAAGAAAAGATGAGGTGTATGATGTGTATGGATCTGGGGAACTTGTGTTTGTCCCTTTCTGTTGCTCACGCATGAAGCATTGCCTGTAACAATACTGGGTGCTTACGAATATAAATCTGCTAGGCATCTGATGCCCAATGCCCAATTCCTTGAATGATGTGGGGGGCTACTCCATTCTCTGCCAAGGACGTTGCCCCCCCTGCTCTCATTGACTGGCCTCCAATGTCCTTTTAAAAAAAGAGGTGCAGGCACCGCATGAAGAAAGATCTGGTTGGTACTTCCCCATTCGATTTCAGCCATAGCGTGAATGAGAAAGGGAACCGCTGGTCATGAGAATGCAAGTATCTGGTGAATACTGCCATCTGGTTGCAAGGGAAAGGGTTTTGACACAGGATGATGACATTTCTTAGGTCCCTCTCTTTGGGCCAAGTCAGTTCACCCAAATGCATCAGAGCAAAGAAGCCAATACAAAGTTGGATGCAAAACAGAAGGTCATCATGGGTTGGGTTTCGCTAGTAGCTCATGCATATGCTGTTCAGGTCTTCGACCAAAAAAGCTTATTTTCGAGATGTTGGGGACCCCCTTAACCATTTGCAGCCTTGCAGAGTACAATGCATGAGTTGCAATGGTCTGGCTTCTCTAATGTGTGGGAAATACAGTTCCAATTGTTGGCAAATACCTGAAAGGTATGTATTGACAGAGTCAGGCTTGATGTGATGTGACATATAAACTGTGAAGAGGCTGATTGTGTTGGGTGTTGGCTCCATGGGCATGTTGTGCATGCGCACAAAAGACAGGTAGGAGTTTAAAGCAAATCCATAATTTTTCCAGGTGCTCACATCAATTGCCTGCCTAGAGTGATTGCTTGCTCCCAAACAAGGCATTTATGCATCCATGGCTCTCATGTTGGTTGCTGGGCATGCACATGGGACATAATCATTTTTTGACTGCCCCTAGCATCATGTGGTGTAGGGGTTGAAACGATGAGAGCTGTAAATTGGGCACCAGCTTCAGTGCCTTCTCGAAGTTGCATTGCGAAATTGCATCTGCTGATAGGTCCACTGCACACTCTAAGGTCTGGAATGGATCCCAATCATATCAACACACTATGACAGACACTCCAAACCTCTACAAGTGCCATGAAATTGACTTTGAATCATTTTTGAACAACTTTGCATGATTTCGCATGACTTTGAACCATTTTGAACTATTTCATGACATTTCGAACACTTTCAAATGACTTCGCACCACTTTGAACAACATTGGCTGCCATATACCTATCCCAACACCCTTTCAATACACACTGCACATTTGGAATGAACCTTTCTGTCACATATTGAGCACTACTGGACATGAGGAGAGATGACAAGAGATTTAGGATGCAATAATAGCATTTAGATGTTTCAATGATATATTGAAGCAAAAGATAAGTACTTTTACCATATGGGAACACTGTATGTTTCAATTATTTATCATTTATTATTTGTTTTATGATCTACAAAGTCCTCATTGTTGGATATATTGCCTCATGTTTTACATGTGTTTTATTTCCCTTTTTAGTACTATCTCTTCAATTTATATATAGACTTGTATTAGTTACTTAGAACAAAAAGAAAAGCAATGGGGAACAGAGAATAAATTACCCTCTCCACTATCGTCAGATTAAAGAGCAGTTCTCTTGAGTCTTATCTTTGTGTCATATCTCTAAGTTCTGCAAAATATCATAAACTTCTTCAAACTTTTATATTAGTCTTTTGACTTATCACCTATCGCCTATCACCATCTGAAAAACACTTCACATTCGCTATACTCACTTCTTGATATACCTTGAACCACTTTGAATCACTTCAACATTCCTTGAAACTTCTTCGAATTATTTCGCACACCTTCAAACATTTTTTGAACTACTTTGCACATTCTCAAACCTATTTTGAACTATTTTGAACATCTTTGTATGCCTTTAAAGACTATTCACCACAGCTCTTATTATTTTGTATCACTAAACACAATGTTTGGGTATCAGTGGTGATATTTAGTACCAACTCACACCCTTCCTCTAGCCTGTGTTATACTTTCAAAGCCTTTTAACAGGTTTTTGTTAGGTTTCCAGGTCGAGTATCATCACCATCACTTCATTTTCTGCACCTGGAATGTGCAGAACATGTAACTCAAGTTTGTTACTGATGCATGTATCCACACAGAAATGTAGTAGTGGGTTGAAAATGGGTTGGCACTTCAGAGAGTTGAAAATGTCCATGGTATTCATGCTGTCTGTATATAGCACAACTTTCGAGTGATGTGTTCCCCTCTCATGCAGATTGTCAATCGCACTGGTTGCTGCAAGTGCTTCATAGATTAAGATTGTTTCCCCAGTCAGAGGTGCAGGAATGGCAAAGTAAAATCCCTGACAGTGGTTAGGGTACCAGAAAGCAAGTCCCTGCAGGCAAGCATCACAGAATATTACTTCATCTGTGTCATCTGCATTCCAGGTTACCGTAGATAGTAACCTGACTCCCAGTGAGTTTTGGAGGAGTCACATCATCCACTGTAAGTCTGAGCAAACCTCATTGTTTACCCAGATTCTCATTAGCGGTTGGTCCTTCCTAGCGATTTTCAGGTACAAGTTGTTGAGAGCTGGACAGATCATTGGAGAGACATTGAAGCTCCAATTCATCCACCCTGCTAACCTCTGCCATTGATGCAAAGTCCAGGAAGCCCCCTTTTTTTTCACCATGCATGCTGTGAAAGCTTTGAGTTCTAGCAGAAGGTCCTCTAGTACTGGCATGGGGAGTGTGAGGGTCAGGCAGTTAGTGTTAACCTCAATTCTGATGATTGTCAATCTTCCTCCAGACAGTTGTTTGTGTTGCTCATGTGGGATATCCAATTCATCCCATAGGGACAAAATTTTGACTTAGTTCCTTGGCATAAACCTTTTGTAGTGATGGTATCATAAGATGTTCCCTTCCACATTAATTCTGAATGAGTCATGAATGTACGTCCAGAGGTCTTCAATCATGTTGCCTCTCTTGGTGATCCAAGTCACCAGCCCATCGAATGAAATGTAGATGCCAGCCAATCCTCGCCCACCAAAGCAATTGTTCCTGTCAAGGTCTCGCTCTCTGTCGATTGTGATTACTTGTTTGATCTGCCATAGTGGGTGCATAGGTAATAGTCTGTAGGCATCCGCAACATCTGATTTGTAGAGAACAAATGTTTGATCTGGCTTGGCTCGATGACGTGTGAGCAAACCCTCCTCCAAGTGCCACATGTTGTCCAAGGGGAAGCCCTTGACATCGTCGTGCTTGATCATGGAGTTCAGTGAGTAGGGTCCAGCACTTTGATTGATCACCATTTGTAATTTGCCTGAGTGTGGTTTTGGAACTATGTGAATAGGCGAAGCATGCATGCCTAGCAGGAGATCCTGACCAAAAGGTCTAGAGAATCTGCTTTTTGAGCATTCATGATCTCTCTGTTTCTGCAAGAAATCAATTTCTTCCCTTTTCTTTGGCATTCCCATAGACTCATCGACAATGCTTGGATAAGTGTCATGGTGCATGTCTTCCCAGGGCCAGAAACCCTGTCATAGACCCCTGCAAACTGAATCGACGAAAGGCCAATTTGGGTGTGACTCAAGCAATTCTTCGAAGCAATCGACATTGATTGGCATGACAATCTTGAAGAGATCAGGGTTGCTCTTGATGGTATTCATAGTGTCAGTATTGTCACATTCTTTTTTGGCAATTGTTGGTTGGGGCTTCGCAGTCTCAGTCCAGTCAGCAAGGCATGGAGGAGCAGATATGTTACCTCCTTGTTGCTCCACAAATTGTACTGGAGGTACTTGGGCTGCATTCCATAGGTGACATTAATTTGGCTGAGTGCAGCTACTTTGTCCATGACCTGATTGCTTGCATTTGAGGCATGTGTGCCAGTATTTGCAGGAACTAGCTGAATGGTGGCAACCTTCTGCAGTATTAAACCACCTGCATGCTTCAGTTGTGCAATCTTTGGGACAGTCTCCAACTGTGAGACATGTTGTGGATCCACCCTGATTCCATCAGGAAGGAGGTAGGTGGAGTATAGATAGGTGAATTTCTCTCAGTCAGTGAGAAGGATTGATTGACCCCCTCCAACCATTGCTCTGACTACTTTGTTGAAAGTGATAAGTTTGTGGTGAGCCCTGAGCTGTTTGGCTGAGAATTCTGATGCCATGTAGTCTCCCCATTCCCAGGGTTCCTCACTTTGGTGCAGAAAGGTGAAAATGACTGTTTTGGAGGCTGCATGCCATGTGACAGTCCAATCCCTGCTCATTTGGACCTTTCTAGCAGGATCTGTCTTTCCAAGAGAGATTTCTGTTCCACTGATGCATCCCACATTCTCTTTAGGAGGGGCAATGTGGTGGAGGTTACTGAATATGACGTCGAGACTAATTGCTTCACCTTTGAAGACATGTTTCCATTCGGACTCGGGGAATCCTTGTGGAGTGGTGGATGCTCAATGGATTTTTCTCTCAGCAAAACTGAAGTCTCTTTGGAATACAGCGAGGGTCTCTCATGTTTTTCTTCGGTTCTCATTGACCTCTCTGGCCTCTGCCACAATCTCTGTGGAGTACCATGGAAGTTGTGATCAAAAAATGTGCTTCTTTTTGTTGGATTCCTCATCTCCCCCCCTAGACGATGTGTCACTGCCAGTGCTAGAGGTGGATGAGAGACTTCGGTGTCTCTTGTTGTGAAGGAGCTCATGGCGGATGCATCGAAGGATCTCCTCTGCCTTTTCCTCTTGCGATCTTCTAGTACATGCTTCAACTTCATGTCCCCCCAGACTGACGCTACGTCCTCTTTTGCCTGGCTGGTTTTGTCCATCGCTCGCTTCCAAACCTCGCTGCTCTGCATTTTTGTGCTTTGAGGTGATGATGTCGATGTACAGGGTGTACTCTTTGAGTGTAGCTCATCTGTCAGGTTCCTTGAGTCCCATGTCATGTAGTGTGGTAAGGATTTGGTATAAGGTTTCCATTCGTGATGATTTTTCTTTTCTAAAAGCCTCGATGTGGTCATCCAACTTCGATACGATGTCGGCTCAGAACGTGTCATCTTCAAGTTCATGGTCCCCCACCCTCACTGGTCTACTGATGGCCGTAACTCTTGTTCATTGCTCAAGCGATCCAACAATGACAGTTTTCATTGATGGCACATTGACAGTGCCTCCCCTATTCTCATTATCAGGGATCGTTTCAGTGCCAAGCATTTGCGAAGATGGGTCATTTGAAGCACTTTCTCTAGTCGGATTTCTGATGGATGTAAAATTTTCGATGGTTGTACCATTTCCGGTGGTAGTCTGGACCCCCGTTGGGGCGACAATTTGGCCAAAATAGGAGGTGTGTCCATCACCAGTCCTGAGAGAAGCAATGTTTATAATGATAAGATCAAAAATACACGAGCAAGTATTGAGTGGTAAAGACACTAGGAGAGAGTGAGAGACAGAGAGGATCTAAGACAGAGTTAGACTCTGCTGCTCGCACTTCTCTCTAGGAATAGGGGTGAAGCGGCATTCCAAGCGATGGAGCAAAAGTTCAGTGTGAACTTTGAGCGCGCGGCGCTAGAGAAGGCTCAAGCGCGAGCCTTGCATGCACGCGGTGCAGAGGAGGCGTAAGCGTCGCCACAGCGTACCGCTCGCTATTGGACTTGCGTAAACGGGCTTTAAATTACCACGGGACCTCGCTTCGCCATGATCACGTGATGTCCGAATTGAGGCGCTGTTCAGGGGACACTTGAAGGCTACGTTGAGCAGTGCCGGCGCTTGCGATGAGGAATCCGTTTTCTATCGTAACTCCGAGTTGCTGCGGTAAGGACCATTTAGAATTTGACAGCAGGCGATGGGTATAATTTTATATGGCTTACCCCACGACCCACTCTATACCCGCCACCGGTCCCCACCAAATTGGCTAGCGAGTTGAAAAGACTGTCTGACCTCGCCTCATCGCCACTTTGAATACCTGACACAGGCCTGACACGCGTAGCAATGTTCTATTCACTGTTCACCGTTATTTCAGTCGCGGTGACTGCTGCTTCCGCCTTGTATGTTGCGACCCTTTCTCTACCTCCACGGTCTAATTCACCTTTCCCTACAGTAAACTTGGCACCATGTATGTCCAGTCTGGATAGGCAACTGCAAATAATTTAACCCATGGCAGCACTGGCCCTCCCGTTCCCCACGACGTCACCATACGACTTGACGCCCAAGAACCAGCGGCGTAAGTCAATTTCTCGCAAACTTGTTCTGGTGGATGGTTAACTTGGGTCCGCAGTGCTGGCTTCCGTATCCCTGCCTCGTCTGCCTGAAACGCCTCGCACCAAATATTTCGCTGCATCGATGAAAATATTTCGCTATCCAGCTCTCGTTCGGGTCGTTTACTGTCTATCGTCTCAAGTTAGAAAATAAAGCGCCTAGGCCCGTAGTGTCACGATTATGATACCATACGATACATGTGGCCACTATGTCATGCAGAGTGAAGTTTCTTTGCAAGTAGGTATACTCAGTGAGAATAAGGGTCCGGACTCCGTTCGGGAACAAAATATGATGAGAATATGATATTATCGTTAAGATGACTAAGTGTGTGACAATCAAACTAGGTATAGCATTGTTCCTGGTGGGAGATTGATCACAGCCGCCAATGCCACCAACGATCGCGACAGATCGCGACCTCCTGAAGTTGGTTCCTCACTGTTTGCCATGATGAGCAAAACATTTTCATGAACTTTCCCATTTTAGTATGAATACAATATGTTTTTTGAAAAAGGAAGTATTCTCCGTTTATTCTCAATCCTTGAAAAATTCAGTTGACTTCTGCTTGTTGTGCACAATGACAAGGCATCTGTGGGAATGCCCGAAGACATCAAAAGATCAATGTGTCACATCAGGTCACAACCTAATGTGGCAGATTGGCATCAATAATACCATATTCTCGCCATATTCTGTTCCCGGACGGACTCTAAAAATGAATAATGATATGTCGCAAAGCAAACCAATGGAAAACACTATTACATCAACCTCCTCAGCAAGGAGAGCGAAGCTAGCCCAAGGCTTGTCATGAAGCACAACGAGGTCTCAATGCTGGAAAACTCACTAAGGCACACTTATATAGGTGATCACGAGGTCACGTTATAGTACTTCTCGGCGAGGCACTATTACAACGACGAGTTGTTCCTCACCCAAGCGTTCTGCTCATATTCGTAGCCCTTGAGTCAGGGTGGTATAAGTTGTTCAACACTCTTTCAGATGTGAATTCCTTGGCCCAAAATACATCAGAAATCAACATGATATACTTTTTTCAAATCCTGAAATCCCCTTGTACACTAGTGTGCCCACCCTTCTAGACCAACTGCTCACGTTTCATTATCCGATAGCATCCTCTGTACGTCTTTGTGCGAACGATCATCCTGTCAATAAGCACGAACGCTCAACGCTCAACGTTCGACACTGACATGCGAGATAATGCTTATTGACGCGCCTCATGGATGCACGATTCAAGAATGTATAAATGATTTTGTTGTAAATTTATGCCACATCCACAGCATCATTGATATAGTTTCATGCCAGCTGGAATCACAACATTAAAAACACTAAGCTATATTTGATTCCCAACCCGAAAATACTCCCTCTCTGATGGAACAGGGCCATGAAGGATATCGTCATGTTCAACCCAGTGATAACAATCCTCACCCCCATTCCAAAAGGGTTTCATCCGCCGAACTGCTTTGAGTGTTTGGACATCTTTACGTGGATGCTCTCCGAGGAAGTCACGAGAACTCAACAGGAGCGCATACGAAGCTTTGTGGGCGGTATCTATGCCGCGGTACACTGTTGGGGAGCAACCATATGCGAATATGTTGTATCTGGCGTGTCCTTCTTTCGGGTGATGTCGTTGACCATAATGAGGGATATACATCTTGGAGGGTGTTGCGTGATCTTGAGCTCCCTCGATGGGTGGAGGAGTTCGAGGTGGGTCGTCGGATCTCTTTGATGACGACGAAGAGTACTTGTCTGGCTTATATTCAGTGGCGGTCTCGGCTTCTTCAGGAGGTTTGACTTGTACTCCTAGCTCCATGATTAAGCTGACGTACGGCCGGTAAGAAGTAGGGATCGACCCGTGTGCGCATTTCTCCAATGCTTGCGGGAAAAAATTGAAGTCGGCTTGGTCGATAGAGTATTTAGCGATAGTACCGCTGCGTTTCCGACGCTTAAACTGAATAAGCACACCAGTCATGACATGCTCGCACAGCTGTGTGTCCCACAAGAGGACAGGTAAAATGCAGTCGACGCTGCGTTCCCCGTTTCGACACATGATTGCCATGTGACGGATGAAAGCTACCCATGCAGCGGTAGAAGTTGTGCCAGTGTCATCTGCCATTTTCCCAAAGTGTGTAAAGCAGATGAGAGCGTCTTTGAATGCCTCTCTAAACGAGATTCCTTCAACATTATCCGGGGTACTGTCAAGAACCATATTTGCACACTCGTCGCTGTACAACATTTTAATGAAGGTTATAAGATGACAGCCAGCACTGAATTTTGGAGGAGTCTTCTTGTGGCGATCACCTTGCTCCAGCTCAACAGCGCGATGGTAGGCATCGAGGAGAAGTTGACGACCAGTAAGCTCACCCAGTTCTCCACGGTCAAGTAAGCCAGTTTCGAGGATATTTGTAAGCGTTTCGACTGCTATGAACGGATTTTGCGTCCTCCACATGTAGAGTTGCTGGGCGGCAGCCTCGGCAAGAAGGGGTTCGGAGGGGTATCCAGACCGCAAGTACTCTCGGTGATCAGGAATAGAATATGCAAACCGCATGTGGCTCTCGACTAGACCAGCCTCTTCTATTTGCACTTTTTCACGACGAGGCTCAAAGTCCAGTGACAATTGGATGTCTAGAACTGCCATCCGTGCAGCAGATGAGAAGTTGTAATAGCTAGAGTCGATCTCGCGAGAAGCAACGAGCTTCGCGCGTGCCAATTCCAAGATTTGTGTATGGAATCCAGATGCCTCCATCCCGGCTCCTCGTAACAGCGTCCAAAATCTATCGCAACATGTCGATTGAAAATATGGAACGGTTCAGGAACACTCACAATGGCCTCCCAAATTGGGCCATAAATGGAATTTTGCTAATGTCTTTGATGCTCAACTCGCCTGGCTTCACCATGAGGTCCTTGGAGCAGTCAAAGGGCGTTTCAGTAATTGGTGCGTGTGTTACGGCTTTCCCGCCGCGAATGCGAGCTGATTTGGCAAGCGCCCGTGGGGCGGCGAACTGGGCTAAGCTTGAATTAGTCGATAGGAAAATGGAAAACATCGGAAATGTCAAAAATTGGTTGAGACATGAACATAAATAGTCATAAAGCGTCTTTTCGTCGTCGTTCTTGGGTATTATCTTGGTGAGAGGGTGTGCTTCGTCGAAGTAGATTATGAGCTTGATACGGTGCGACCCAACCCAGCGGTCCAGCTTGCGAATGAGCTGTCCGAGTGCGACTCTTGCTGATTCTGCCGCAGCAAACTCAATAACCGTCTTCACATCGTGATAAGTGTCATCGGAATCCTCGGAGCCCTCGGGTTTCGATCGACGTTTCGCAAGTAAGTCTTCATGTCTCTTGTTGATTTCAGGAAGTATCTGCCAGTGCAATGACTAAGTGTGATATTTTTTGTGCCGTCTTCATAGACACACACCTCAATGGACTCAGTCGCACCATCAATCACCGCTTTGTATAATCCTGTGCGTATGCCTTGTAAATGACATGACCACCAGTTGGCCAACTCCTCGGCGGTTCTAATTTGCTTCTTCCTCAAATCTCCCAAGCATTTCTCCAGCTCGGCATTAACTTTCGTGAACAGACTACTGAAAAACTTTAGATAATTGGTTTTCAGAACGTGCTGATCATCCGATAGAGAGGCTGTGACGAGGTAGTCACGGACAGCATCGTCAGGGATGGGGAAGGCCAGATCTGCGTTCGTACATCAAAAGCGCCCAAGGAATTCGAAAAAAAAAAAAAAGAAAAAAGGACCTTGATTGTCGCCCTTTTCTCGTAGATTAAACGGAATGGTGAAGACCAGGTTCGCTTGCTCGTGGACCATGCGAGATTTTCCCGTACCGGAGCTCTGAACGATGGCGATTTGGTTAGAATAAGCCTTTTCTGTTTGTGGGAGTGCGTTAATATTGGCGAACAGGAGCTGATGATTATTTCCCAAGTAACTATCACGCCAAGCGGACCGCAGAGCTTCGAAAATAGGGTTGGCTAAGCAAAACAAGAGCCAGAATAAATAAACACCTTTGTCTAGAGAATCGGTCGACCGTCAATGAATTACCAAAACAGATGCATCAGTTACGCACTGGTAAGTTCTACATCCTCGTTAAGAAGTAGATGGCGCCTTTTTGCTACAACCCAGCTGTCGTCACCGATCCCAATTACAACAGCACAGAGAGCGACCTACGAGGTTCTCGCACCACAGGCCAGAGGATTGCTTCGATGACGATTAAGGGCTTGAGAATAGATTGCGTAGCACACAAAACGCACCTAGCCGCCGAACTTCTTTGAATGATCCGTCTTTCCATGCTTTCTGTAACACCGCATTGATGGACGATTCGTGTCAGCAGCGCCTCCGCTTCTCCCGGCGGAAGAGTTACGAGTCTGTTGTCTCCAACAGTAATGTAAGAAAGCAGTGCAGGCAACTTGGGCTCGACATTAAGCGTCCTATAAAGGCTGAATGCCTCTATGATCGCCGCATCGAGGGGCTTGTGATCGTCATCAGTGAATAGATCGCGCTCGCGCGATATTTGAGTCAGTGTAGGATTCGTATCTCGAGATATGGCCTCATGCTTCGTGTTTAAATCGCCCACAGACAAATGAGAGAAGCCTTCAGATAAAGAACTCGTCGGGTCCATGGTGGCAATGAAGGAGGTTCACCGTCATGTGATAAGCTCGGTTAATAACGTGATGTGACCTGCCTCGTGCGCGCGGCTGGTAAATACCTGAATCTAATCACACGCTCAGGAGTTGAATTGAGGGACGAATATAGCGGAAAAATGGTGCGGTCTGATAACAGCAGCGCGACCAAACGTGAATTGCGCGTGGACTGCGCGCGGACTGCTCGTGTACTGCTATTGTCTAACTTAAGAAATAAACAAAAAAAACTTGGCATGGGTGCATCAAAACCTCTGAGTTGCTGAAAAACCCGGTGGGAAAAAGAAAATACAAGCAACTGGTGAGGAAAGCTACCAGCCGAAGTTGTACACGTAAACCGGTATGAGCTATGTCATCATTGACCGTGCCAATAGGACAATGGTATATAGCGACATCCATCCTGTTGGCATGACCAGTCTGCCCATGGGGAAGGGAGGGTAAGGCAAACAGATTGACTACTAAGGACGCAAGAGTTGTGAGTTGAAAGAGACTACAGAAGAACATCAGATAGGGCTTACCCAAGGCACCCAGGTATGCCTCGTACATCAGCCAATCAACAACTACTGACATCATTTTCATTGTCCAGCGGCACCGGTGACAGATTGCTTGGAAGAGAGAAACAATGGTGACCATTGAACGCACTGCTGCGTTGACTGCATTCTCATTGGTTGGAGCAGATATCCAGTTTCATTTTGAGGATCCAGGTGGAACAAGAAGTAATTCATCGGAATCCTGTATGTGAACTAAATTTATAATGTATATCTGTAACTCACTCTGTATCAGCCCGTGAATCATCTCAGGTGCCGAATGCAGGGCAGCGAAAGCGTGGCCGACCAAGGAAGGTTGTCAGCGCTGATAGATTGGAGCCGACCGCACCTTTACCATCAACCCAGAATCCCTCGAGTCGAGATGTATCACAGCTTAATGCTGGGCAGAAAGACACGGGGGTAAGGTTTCTTTTGTCTGCTAATGTGAAGATGTAACAACATTAACTGTAGCTTAATGTTCCGAAAATTCCTGTTACAAGTAGGATTACTAATCTGCTGACTGATGCTTTCTTAGTATATGATTACTCACCAATTCTAGTATGACTAATATTGCTTACTTCGCTTACTGATCTCTTACCAAGCACATTACCAATACTCTTGGCATTAGTCATTAGCAAGTAGTAATCTTAGTAATACTTTGTTATATAAGTAGCTGACTGTGTAGTAGTTATCCCTCAGTCAATTACACTCTTTGACATTGGTGCTTAACTAGCAACTCCTCAGTACACTCAGCTACTTTGGGGTCTTTGTCTCTAGCTCATTACTATTGCATTACCAATCGCTCTCAACATAATTGACTCCACCCGTCAGCCGACCATGTCTACCTCTTCGATGGAACATCAGCTCGCTGACGCTTTTGATGACGTCAAGATCTCCTACTCCGAACGGCCACGTGTCAGTCCTTCACTTGACGCCTTCACTGAATGGTTATCAGCAGTCTTCGTCGTTCTCCTCACCACATTGGAGAAATCCTTTATGGTCATCGCAGTCCAGATCGACACACTCAACGAGTATGTTGAAGAGCTTCGTTCTCCAACTGCACAGCCGCCTCCTAGCAGTGTCACAGCACAACCTGGAACTACGGCACCCACCAGCAGCACTTCTAAAGCACCCAAGCGTCCAGCTAGGTGCTCGTTATGCCATGCACGCGGTCATTCCCACACTGAGTGCCGCACCAAAGATCCGAGTTCTATGAGGAAACGAGTAGCGAGGAACAGTAGGATGGCTAAAGAGGCACGAGCACATACAGCTATGTCCAACTTACCTGCATCACCCCCCTCATTTCATCATTTTGCTTACCCAACACCTGCTCACGCCGTCCAAACTCCTATGAATTTCGCCGCACTCTCTGCCGATTCCACTGAGCTTCGACGTCGAGCTGCACAGTCTGCAAGAGACAAGCGCCGGCATAGACGCCATACCACTTCCGCATAAGTCCTAGATTACAGGGCTGTGTTACAAGTAGGATTACTAATCTGCTGACTGATGCTTTCTTAGTATATGATTACTCACCAATTCTAGTATGACTAATATTGCTTACTTCGCTTACTGATCTCTTACCAAGCACATTACCAATACTCTTGGCATTAGTCATTAGCAAGTAGTAATCTTAGTAATACTTTGTTATATAAGTAGCTGACTGTGTAGTAGTTATCCCTCAGTCAATTACACTCTTTGACATTGGTGCTTAACTAGCAACTCCTCAGTACACTCAGCTACTTTGGGGTCTTTGTCTCTAGCTCATTACTATTGCATTACCAATCGCTCTCAACAATTCCTACGGATCCACGGCCATTGCTGTTGACAAACAAATGCGGCCCAATTCGACAACGGTCTCTGTTCGAATGGGGGCTTGATGGCAACACAAAGACACCAATGGCTGATGCACCGGCGCCTGCAAAGCCAGCGAGTGTACCCATGCTGACAACGCGCCCGCGTGATCAGTGCATCATACCCGATGAAGATCCGGATCGACCAATTTTGGAAGGAGATGGAGAGGAGGACGGTCATTTTGACCTTATGGGCGACGGTGAAGGGGATGAAGATGATGGTGGTGAAGATGAAGGAGATGTAGATGCAGTTGTGGATGGGGACTCACCCAAGCCACGAGTCCATCACCCCCTCCCACCTTCCGTTAATTCTGCCTATGAGAAACATTTAGAGTATCTAAAGCGGACATCAGGTTCTCAATCGAAACCACGCCTCTACGAGATTGATCAAGCATTCTGGCTTCCACGAAAAGCAAACTATTTCCTGCTCCATGGCACTGCAAAACCTCGTCCGGAGATGCTTTACAATCACCGCTGGTTCTACTGGGATCCAGATCATCTTGTTGAGGGAGGCTTGCGCTGCCCTAATTGCTCGGCACATCTTTATCGTCATGGCTTCACTCGTCCCCGACGTGTTCTTGATCTTGAAGATGTGTTTTATATTATTGGACAGCGACATCGATGTCCTCAGTGTCGCCACCCACAAACGAATGAACATTTTGTGACATTCAATAGCTGGGATCCTCGGATCATCAAAATGCTACCCTCATCACTTGTGGCAGAATTTCCAGCTACTCTAAGCCACCGAAATGCAATTGCTACTTCTGTTCTTGCCACTATGCGCACATGTTTTCAGTATGGAATGGGATCAAAACAATTCTCTAACTGCCTCCATGTCCTTCATTATTGACATTTTGACACTCTACATGCGCAATATCTCCATGGACTGCTTTCTCGCAAGTCTGATCCAGATCCATCAATATTCTATCAATCATTTGGTCTCTTTTCTGATCCGCTGGGCTATAGTGGATTTGTTCCGAGTTCACAGTGGCTTTGGAGAATGTATGACAAGCTTATCGAGGATCATGGGGTGGAAATTGATCAGAAGATGGCTATGTGTACTGGTGAGATTTGTGCAATTGATCATAGTCACAAGGTATAGTTGGATTATAATGTTGTGATCCATTTTGAACATGTTCTTGGGTTTTTCTAGATAACAAAGCAAATCCTCAAGCTCAATAGTGAGGCAGTCTTTACTGCTGCTCTAACAGTTACAAATGAGTTTGGAGAAATACAGGTTCTTGCCATTGTTGCTACCAAGTCCCACACACAGTTTATTCTTTTCTGCACTTATCAAGATGCAAGAATCTCTGAACACCTATGGTCATTCACAACCCAAGCTATTTTATACAGATAATCCTGCAGCTGACAAACAGTTCTTGGAAGGCATTTTCCCATCTCTGACTCAAGATGTTGTTATTCCACTTGAGAAATATCCAAACCTCAAACCGTATGTGCACCCCTCAGATGTCAATATCTCAGTACAATCTACAGCCACTGGTATTGAAGCAGCTCTAGCCAAAATTACTGATGATCTCAATATGGAGGATCAGAATTCATACCTGGCTGTTGGATTTGATGTGGAGTGGAATGTTGATCTAGTATATGAAGGAGGACCACAGCCAACTGTGATTATACAGGTTGCATATGGAAAATGGGCATATATTTTCCAGGTATGTGTCATGTTACTTATCTCAGTAATATATTTAATAATGCAGTTGTATAAAAGATTGGGCACTTTAAGGGAAAGCTTCCTCTAGCTCTGCAGATGTTTCTTGCAAATTTTCAAATTCTTAAAGTGGGCCACAATATCACTCAGGACTTAAAACGACTTGAGAATGAAAGTCAGGGTAGCAATCCGGCACTGTATGTTGGTGGAGTTGAGCTAGCAAAATTGGCCAAAGACCTGGGTGTTGTTTCTGATGCTCGTGTTGGCCTTGCAGATCTTTGTGCTGCAGTTCTGGGTGTACATCTAGATAAGACCACTCCAGTGCGAATTTCGATGGACTGGGATGACCACCATCTCTCTTCTCATCAGATTGAGTATGCAGGATCTGATCCATTGGTATCTCTCAACATCTATCACCAACTTTCTCAGGTATCTGTTCCTGATAAAATCACAGATACCACACTTCCTGGTACACCGGTCTCTGTTCATCAGGATGATGGACAAGTAATTGCTTATGGTATTTTATCTCTGGAGCCACATACTCCAATGTGCAGAGGCATAAACCACACACCAACCTGGGCTCACATCACAGTTCAGACTATTGTGGTTCCTGGAGCTGTTCTTCCCCTACATCAAGTCTCACTGTCATCTTGTGGACCTCCTCCCTTTGATGTATTGATCAAATGCACCAAGCTACATGGTTTTACAAAGGAGAAACATCCATCATCTCCTTCAAATATAACCAGATTGACTCTACCTTCTATGGCTGAGCCATCAATGCAGCCAACTGAGCCAGAAATTCACCAATTGATATAGTTCCTCAGTCACCCACTGCCTGAGGATGCAGACTGGACAGAGGGTGTTGATGAACCTCAGGATGTTACTGATGGTCAAGATTTGGATGGCACTTACGATATAGAGGTGGATATACAGAGTGTGAAAGATGGATTGAAGTTGCTGGAAGAAATTGACCAAAATCCTTCAATGCAGCCACCATTGACTTGTAGCCGGATTGTAATGGATATATGGCATGCCATGGCACGAATCAAAATTTTAAAAAAACATGGGTGCCACCATCCTTTTGCTCATGCTCTACGGTGATGATACTCGACCTGGAAACCTAACAAAAACCTGTTAAAAGGCTTAAGAAGTATAACACAGGCTCTAGTAGAGGAAGGGTGCGAGTTGGTACTAAATATCACTGCTAATACCCAAACATTGTGTTTAGTGATGCAAAATAATAAGGGATGTTGTGAATAGTCTTTATAGGCATATGAAGGTTTTCAAAAGAGTTTGAAATAGGTTCAAAGATGTGCGAAATAGTTCGAAGTAGGCTCGAAGAAGTTTGAAGTGAGTTCAAGGAAGTTTGTAGATGTCAGACTAATGTCGAGGTATGTCGAAAAGCAAATATAACAAATAAGGAGTGTTTGTCAAGAGGCGGTAGGCAATGTGTGATAAAATGAGGAGCGAATACAATAGTTTCAAAGAAGTTCACAATATTTCACAGTACTTAGAGATATGATGCGAGCTAAGACTCAAGAGAATGGCTCTTAAATCAGATGATGAGTGAGAGGGTAACTTATGCTCTGTTCCCCGTAGCTTTTTTTTTTCATTCTAACTAATACAAG
Organism: Tricholoma bakamatsutake; assembly: GCA_029959215.1. Lineage (NCBI taxonomy): Eukaryota > Fungi > Basidiomycota > Agaricomycetes > Agaricales > Tricholomataceae > Tricholoma > Tricholoma bakamatsutake. The sequence goes on from CP114860.1 coordinate 3,418,226, forward strand.
TCTATATACAATTTGAAGAAATATTACTAAAAAGGAAACAAGAACATGTGGAAAACATGAGGCAATATGCACAGCAATAAAGGTATTGTAAAACATAAAACAAATGAAAAATGATAAAGAAACATACATTGTCCCAGTATGGTAAGAGTTCTTGTTCTATTGCTTCAATATATCATTGAAACATAAAATGCACTTATTGCATTCTAAGTCTCTTGTGGTGGCATTCATAGTGATTCAGAGTGCATGTCATAATGTGTAGATATGATTAGATCCTTCTCCAGACCTTAGAGCATGCAGTGGACCTATCAACAGGATGCCATTTGAATTCCAGACAAAGAGGACAAGATGCAGATTTCTTCCTATCTGGAGTCAAATGGGTCTTCTTGGGATGATGTACTTCAATTCAATGCTCGTTGGCTGTAGAAGGGATGCAAGAGGGTTGTCCCACCACCTGAACTCCTTTATCCTCTTGTCAAAGAGGTCTTCAATTCATATGGATGACTGCTAGATTCAGAAAGGAAGCAGCCATTATTCAATTCTCAGACTTGGAAGGATACAAAAAAATTCTTAAATCTATTCAAATTGGTCTTCTATCTGACCCACTGGGTATCCCACTTTATTACCAGATTGGAGTTGACAAGAAACAACCTCCTGCTGTACCAGTGTGTGTGAGGAACTAACAGTGTTGAAGGTGGAGTTCATCACTCTGGACAGAGGTGACTTCCAATCTCTGGTGCCTCTGCACAACATGTGTCAACTCAGCTTCATGATTTTGTTTTAATGCATAACTTGGTGGTGCAAATAAATTTTCATCTTCATTTTTATTTTGTACCTACTGGACTAATCAGGTTGGCACTGTCAATTGTTGCAGATCAGTCTACTGTGGTCACTTTGATGTCTGGTTAACAAATTCTTTTCAGCTGCTACTGGAATCAAGCCGACATCTTATTCCTGAGTCAAACACTAACAGGCTGGATTAATGGGGATCTGTACATCCCAGGGGGAGAGATGATTGGAATACTTCCCATTCCTGATTCTATTTGGATAACAGCTGATCTTGAGAGCTATCAGCACTCACTCGACTACAAGAACAAGCACTCATATCTAGCAAGGCAACAAGGAACAAAATATGCTGTTATATCAGTGCATACTACACATGAGAAGGTACTCTTCAAGATGTTGATGCAGGAAAATCCTCTCTTCAATCAGATGAATGCAGCCCTGGATTGGAAACAATGAGCAAAACTTTGGAATCAAAGTGCTAATGGGCAAGATATTTTTTACAAGATAAACTGGATCCAGCTCTTAGTGGATACTTCTAATCATTCCTCTAGTTGGCAGAACATCTTCAGGCATACAACAGCAAGTGGTGATGCAATATGAATGAGAAGAATTCTATTGCACAGTCAGTCACAAAAGTCAAAGCAGTTGAACAGATAAACCAAAACCCAGAATGCTCAACAGCTGCGCCACCCATACCATACAACACCATTCCCCTTCCTCACACTGAGCTCCAAGGAAAACTGCTGCAACAACCTCAAGCCAACATCTCCCAATATCTCGCAGTTGTCCCCAGTCGACATATGCACAGCCAGCGCCAGCACCACCCCTGCATTTTAGTTGGCAATACTTCATCGACAACTCTGAACCCTGACAATGAAGGCTCATCAGCTCTGAGTCAAACTCCAACCTACCAGACTAACACAACCACTGCATGAGCTCCAAAATGAAAGTCTACTTCAGCAGATGAATCCCAAAAGAAGTGAACATGCCAAAAATGTGGACGGCCAAGCTGTAGTGGTTCCAATAGTTGACGATTCTGCAAAAATCCATGCCAGTATTGTGAACTACTAGACTGTCCTGGTTGCAATAACCAGCATCCTACAAAAGACTGCAAGGAAGGCTGGAATTTTTATCATAAGAAGCTGAAGCTCTAGGTACAACAATTTTGTAGCATCTTCCTCTATTTTTTATATTGATATTCACACATTGAATATATACATTGTATATAAGCAGTTACATGCAGAAATTGTTATTGTGTTAGTACATAAAACTCTCTACTGGGAATACTACAGAGATTTATGACAACACCATACACAATCTTGGTTAGAGGATGACTCGGACTGAGCTGTGACAGATTCCACAGACATAGCAAGCTTTGCCACTACTATTGCTGTCATTGGCTATGAAAGCAGGGCCAGGATGGACTGGGATAAGTGAGATGCATGTCGTTGTTGTAGAAAGCAGGGTGGGAATGGACTTGGGATAAGTGAGATGCATGTCATTGTAGAAACATTGACTGGACAAGATAGCAGGTGGAATCAGTGTGAGGGAGTGTTTGTGGGTCTTGTGATGTGTTCATAGACTGCCAGTAGGAGCAATAGAAAGAAAGGGCGCATACCCTGTACAGCATCACTATGGTAGAGGTGAGGTGAGTTACAGTTTACAAAGGCCTACTCACTGAAAATTACACAAGTTAGCTAAGATCATTCGCAGATCTACATCCCTTGACCATTGCTAATATTTCCTCTCCAAGCAACAAGTTCAAAACATTGTGATGTGTGATGGTGGTGATGATGCAGCAACAGGTAAGTAAAAGTCTGGCCTAAAGACATGGTGAGAATCAGAAATTTGGTTTGGGTCACAGAGAGACAGGTGGACACAGGCATACCATTGCCACCTAGGAGCAGTTCACATCGAAGGGAAGGAGATGATAGAGAAAAGTTGTATTCCAGTTGACGCTCATCGAACTTGACTATTGGTATCGAGCACAGCCATCTGTGGCATGGGAGCTCGATACTGGCTATCGAGACCACAAACACCATTACCATGCCATGAGAGTTGTGAGCTGGAAGATGCTCTCATGCTGTGGGTAAGACTTATAATCAAGACTAAGATATGTGTCATCATAGATCAGTAAGCATGGGATGCAAGATCGAGAGCAGTATGCTGGCATACTGGCACTCTGAGATAGGGCTATGGAGCTAGAGAAGAGTACACATAGTGTGTATGAGCACTCGGAAGTGTGGGCTATTGTCACCGATGAGATGTTCCTTCACGGTGATTAGTCTTAAGTAAACAATAGTTTAAATTCAACTAATCACATGCTCAGGAGTTGAATTGAGGAACAAATAGAGCTGAAAAATGGTGCACTCTGATAACAGCAGCGTGACCAAACATGCCTTGCATGTGGACTGCTAAAAGGGCTAGTTACATAGTAGGATTTTTTTCTTTTTTTAAGAGGGTGTGATGAGAGTGGTGAGACATACTGATATGAGACTTCTTGAGGATACAAATACAGTAAGAAAAAACTGAGACAGGTACAAATACAAGGATAAGAAAGAAGAAATGGGAAAACACACAATCATGATGTGTGATTGGTAGAGTACCCAAAGAGAAGGGCTGCTAGAAGGATGGAATGACGACAAATATAGATTTGGAATGCTTCTGTAGACCACTGGCCAATGGCTTGGATGATGTGAGGAGGTAGACCAGCTTCAGCGAGAGCTGTTGCCCCTCCGGCCTGCATGGAGTGCCTGCTGACATCAGTAGAAAGGTGTTTGTGAAGTCAACACAAGAACCAGCTCTGAGTTGGAATGGAGCCATCTGATTGCAACCATAGTTGGGGGCTGAAGAAGAAAAAACAATCACAGCTTGAGAGGTATTTGACCAATGGGGAGTGTGAGTCATCATCTGTGGCTGTACATTGGATGATGACTTGGTTTCCTTCAAAAAAGTGATCACCTTTGTGTCCAGGTAAGTGAAAGTTGAAGGAGTCATTGTGAAGGTGGATGGTGTGGCATAAAATTACTTTGCAGTAATCTTGTAAGGACTTGTTGTCAGGCCAGACAAGTTCTCTAAGTCATAAGAGGCCATGAAAGCCAGTAAGAAGAAGGGATAAAAATAACTTGTCATCATGAGAAGTCGAAGACAGTTGTAGATATTGATTGCGTATTGTACCAAGTTCCATTTTGATAATGGGTCATTTATGGGAGGAGGAGCTAGGTTTGAGTTTCTTGCAACCTTTGAGGGTTCGGATTATGAGAATATGATGGCAATGGGAACATGCAGCTGGGAAGAAGGGCTCAAGTTGATTGGCAATTCCTGACAGATAATTGTTGACTGATTTTGGTTTGATGTGGTCGCACATATAGACAGTGTAGAAACTGAGTGTGTCAGATGTAGAGTCAATTGGGAAGTGGTGAGCATGACAGAAGGTGATGTATGAGTTGAGCGCAGAAGAGTAAGAAGATAAAGAGCTAGGATCGATAGTGCTGCCGATGGCAATTGTGCATTCATGCTCAAGACATGCAAGCATCCAGGGCTCACAAGGAGGCTGCCTGGACATTGGAGAGATATCAATCATAATGTAGGTGCCCCCAGTGTAAATCGAGGGGGTGAAAAATTTCAGATGACTAATCCTGGCTGTAGCACACAAGCAGTGGCATTGTCAAAGTGTGAAAGGGCATCGGCAACTTGATTTTCAGTGCAAGAAATGTGGAAAATGTAAAGTTGAATTCTGGCACTGATCATCAAGTCAACAACTGTGATGAGAATAGGATTGTATGCTGGCAGGGCATAGAGGGAATTGAACATGTCAAAGGGGCTGTGATCCTCGATGAAACATTTTTTCATAGATGGAAGACAGACCAGGTCAAAGTAAAGGATATGCGTTAAGCACCCAGTTAACCCAGCCTGCCAAACATTGAAAATCCTTAAGCATACGATGCTGATGGATGTTTGCAAATGATCGGACTGTGGTGATGAGGTCACAACAAGCATCGGAAGGCATTGTGATCATCATAGCATTGGAGTCAACATCAAGGCCAATAATAGTAAGGGGTACACCAAATACTTGCTTCCTTTTGTCATGAGGAATACCAATTTCATCAAAAAGAAGAAGCAACTTGCTTTGTTTGTTGGGTAAGAACTTGTGGTATGGTGCATAAAAGGTGAGATTATCAGCAAAATTCCAAGAAAATGAGTCATCATAATAGAAATGGATTCTCGGTCCTCTTGTGTGATAGAATAGATGTTGGTGAAGACATGGTCAAGGTCAACAGAATTCCCTCTGAGAAGGTTGAGCCATTCAGACTGAGGGAATTGTGGGTAGCTTCTTCCACAGTTGAATAAGTTGGCTCGTGCTCATTTAAGGTCCTTAGAGAAATTCTTGAGAAGAGACTGTGTTTTCTGTAAGGATGCTGAAAGCTCAGTCAACCGCTGGATTTCAGAGTCATCTGGCTCATTCCATGGCAAGGCTTCATAATCAAGTTGTGTATGTTTCTTGTAGTCTTCTCCATTATCTGATTTAGGTGAATGGGCTCGCTTAGCCAAGCTAGCAGTGGGAACTTCATGTTTGGGCTCTGCTCCTGATGTCTGGTCAAGGAAACCAATGAGGCCTAAAACTCTCTGTCTTTCTAACTGTGTGGCATTATCCTGGTAGTGTTCGAAATTGTTGAGCATGCCCATATAGGCTCTATAGGCAGTGATGAAGGTGTTTTCTTCCAATTGTCCCTGAGGGATAGCTTGGAAGAGTAACATTGATGCCTTCAGCTTGGATACTTTGCCTGCTCTGAACTGTTGGACAATTTCAATGCACTTGCCAATGACTTCATTTTGGAGCCCAAAGATCTCTTCTTGGCCACTCTCAACTTCTTGAGTTTGACATGTAATGCTCCTTGTAGGCATTTCACCATGCTGAGTCATGACACAAAGTGGATGTGAAGAATGAAATATTATAAGGCAAACAGATTGACTACTAAGGATGCAAGAGTTGTGAGTTGAAAGAGACGACAGAAGAACATCAGATAGGGCTTACCCAAGGCATGAGAATTGTAAGCTGGAAGATGCTCTCGTGCTGTGGGTAAGACTTATAATCAAGACTAAGACATGTGTCATCATAGATTGGTAAGCATGGAATATGAGATTGAGAGCGGTATGCTGGCATGCTGGCACTCTGAGGTAGGGCTATGGAGCTAGAGAAGAATACACATAGTGTGTATGAGCACTCGGAAGTGTGGGCTATTGTCACTGATGAGATGTTCCTTTATGGTGATTAGTCTTAAGTAAACAATAGTTTAAATTGAATTAAACTTTTGTTTACTTAAGACTAATCATGGCAATGATACTATTACATGGGGAGAGATGTAAAATGACAGGCGAGTTGTAAAAAGCTCTCCAGAGCAGGATCTCAATGGATTTTGGCATTGGACCTTGTGCACACAAAATCTAGGGTCTCCTAAATATATGTATCCAATTTTACTTCATAGAAAATGCCCAAAATTGGAGCCCAGGACATGCCTGATGGTGTGAAAAGCCATCACCTTTAAGTTTCCAGTCTAGAATTTACTACACATAATACAGATTCCACTAAAATTTGATTTTGGTTAGTTTTAATGGACCCAAAAGTCATCATAGGATGAATCTTGGGTCCACAGATAGTCTACAACAGTCAAACAAGAAGTTACAATACTCAGCATGACAAAATTGCATTATTTTCAAATGCCATTTGAAATGCCAGGCCAGTCTGGCCCTCTGAGTTGATGAACTACCATCAATGTCTTGGCTGAGGTTGAATCGGCTTGCTTTGGCATTGTGACAAGATGTGACATTTGAGTGTCATTTTGCATTCTGAACACTGGTATCAATATTACAGCAATCCATAAACATGTATCTCCAAAGTATGTTGAAAATTAATCAAATGCACCCAGAGTGTCCAAAAGTCTCGGAATGGCCATGTAATGATCCCATTAAATTTTTTGCATTTTTTTGCAACTCTACTGCAGTCTGGTTTGGTTTTTTGATGGGTAGACCATAACTATAACTGGTCTAGGACCAACCCCAATAGTGGGAGGACCTAACTGGACTGACTAAGACTGGTCTTTTGCAGTTAATAGACCAAAAAAAGACCAATTAAGACCAGTTTTTTGTCATTAAATTTGTTGTACTTAGCAATGTTCCAGCCTGGCTCAAAGCCCCCAAGGCATCAAAGCCAGGCTCTGTTGAGCTAGGCCAAGCCCAGGCCATGAGATGGCTCAGTGAGGGCTCAAAGCCTGGCTTGCACTTCAGCAAAGCCTGAGCCTGGGGCTTAGGCTGCAGCTCAATAGTAATAAATTTCAAATACACACAGAAATATCCTATGGTGCTATACAACAGTACAGTTTATTCAGCCACTACATAGTTGGAAAGGTATAAATTTATTTGACAATTCAGTGCTTGCTGTTTACAGACTTATCCAAGCAACCATGTCAGATGGGGTTAGTGCATGATCGAAATGCCAACCTGTCCCTTCTGCATGTGTCATCGATCCCTGGAATGATGGAGAGAAACAGATTGCCTCCCGTCGCACTGCCTTTGCCCATGCCAGGCAACTTGAGGAAGATGCCACTAGGAAACAATGGGACAATTCTACAAGTAGCCCCACTTCTGTATTAACCACATTGTCTCCTCAGTTTACACCCGATCTGACTCCAACAGCATCAAAGTGCTCTTTGACTCAGGCATCCCTGATTAGCGAAGATTCAGTTGACCCCAAGCATGAGTCATATCTCATCAACGTAGTTCGATCTCAAGTGTCAGTGATGAACAGGTCAATGAAATGTTACAATTGAGGTGATAGAGAATGAGGATGATGTTCAGGTAGGAAATCAATGCACCGATGATACGGCTCCCTATCGCCCCGCGCGCATACTACAGCATTTTTCATGACTGTGCGCACCGCTTGGACATCTTCTACTCCCTTTGCACAGCGCACTTTCGTGCGCCCAAGTGCACTCCCATGCGCTCCTGTGCGCCCCCATGCACTCCTGTGCGCCCCCATGCGCTCCTGTGTGCCCCCATGCGCTCCCATGTGCTCCTGTGCACTCCAGTGCGCTCCAGTGCGCCTTTTGTGCACTTCCATGCGCATTTGTGCGCTTCTGCGCGCCTTTTGTGTTGGAGCAGACTACATACGCTGCACAGAGGAAGAGACGACACGTTCCTTGTAACCTACCTGGGGTTTAGTCAGTCTTAGGGCTAGGGTTTAGTAGAGGTAAGAACACTGTATTCCTACTACGGTACAGGTTCTCCTTATATACATAATAATAAGGATGTCACATGACTTGGGAATGTGTATACCACATGTATGCGCAGTAAGCGCAGTAACATGTGTATGCTGCATGTATCGCCTCATGTATACAGCATGCATCAAGGGAATTAATTTCAACACCCCCCCTCAAACTGTACAGCGCTCTAAGCAGCTAAGTTTGAATCTCGAAAGTAATTCCGAGAGAGTCTCTAAATTTCCTGAAAAGGACGGCGCCAAGGTTCTTGGTGAACATGTCAGCCGGATTATCACTTCCAGGAATGAAAACGACTGTGACTTTGTCTTTTTCAATGCATTCGCGCGTGTAGTGGTAGCGAATGTCTATATGTTTAGTCCTCCTTTCCTGGACTGGATTTGATCCAATGAAGATGGATCCTTGATTATCAGTGCAGATTGGTACGCGATTCAAGATATATCTGAGTTCCTGGAATAAGGACTCTATCCACACTATCTGCCGACAAGTGTCAGAGAGAGCCATATATTCGGCTTCTGTGGATGACAGTGCTACAGTTTTTTGTAAACGGGACTGCCAGCACACAATGCCACTCACTAGAGTAGCAAAGTAACCCGTTGTAGATCGGCGCTTGACTGTGTCAGCTGCCCAATCAGAATCTGTGAAGGCCTGTAGCCCCTCGGATTTCTCTCCATCATAGACTATACTGTACTTCTGGGTTCCCACCAGATAGCGCATTATGTACATCGCTTTGTCTAGATGTTCTTGGCTAGGATTAGCAGAGAATTGCGACATCTTGATTACCGCATAAGCGATATCAGGTCGTGTTCCGAGCATCAGATACAATAAAGATCCGATCACAGACTGATATTTTGATCTAAGCATCGCATTGGGCGTTGCTGTGTTTTCCGATGGTTTGTAACCAGTCGGGAGTGGAGTGGGGGTCGCTTTGGCATTTGTCATCTCGAATCTCTCAAGCACTTTGGCGAGATATTCAGTTTGATCGAGTTTGACTTTGCTTGCAGTCTGGGTGATGCACATGCCTAAGAATTCCATGACTTTTTCAGTACTACGGCACTCCCAATGCTTTAGACAAGCATTTTTCTTTTCATCCACAAGTTTCTTGTTCTTCCCCATGAACAAGCCATCATCAACATAGACGAGTGCAATAACAATGCTGCCTGTTTTAGGATCCTTGTGTATGAAAATGCCGGCATCGGAGCTGGCGCGCATGAACCCAATGGTGCGCATAAATGCCTCTAGCTCTTTCCACCATGCAAGTGAGGCTTGTTTAAAGCCATACAATGCTCGGCGTAAGCGCAACACTTTGCGCTCTTTTCCCTCGAGTCTGAAACCCTCGGGTTGATCCATATAGATCTCCTCATCTAGTTTGCCATACAAAAATGCGGTTTTTACATCTAGGCCAGTCATATACATGCCTTCTAGAGATGCAAGTGCAAACATGAGGCGTACGGTCTCGTAGCGGACTACCGGTGAGAAAATCTCATCAAAGTCAACGCCTTCGACTTGTGAAAAGCCTTTGGCCACGAGTCTGGCTCGTTTTCTTCCATCCGATTTTACGGAGAAAACCCATCTATTTTTGATCGTTTTTCGATCATGTGGAAGATCGACGATGTCATAGACTTGTCGCTTACGAAGAGCCTCTAATTCTTCTTGACAAGCTTGTTTCCACTCACGTTGCTGCTGCCGTGGTAGGCGTGCAATATCGCGAAATTGGTTTGGAACTTGGCTTATTTCGCTCGATGGTTTGACTGCTTTTGACAACAGCCAGCGAATAAGCTTATCTCCTCCTTCCTTGGTTATCTTTTTAATATAACCTGCTTCGTCCGGTTCCCCCATTGGGTGATCATGTTCTTGATCATTGGAATCGGGCACACTCTCATGGGGTGCCGAACTCGGTCCAGCAACCAGTTCTTTCTGTTGAGTTTGTGGTCGTGTTCGGTTATGATCCGAATCTTGACCCACAGATCTCTTCCAATATCGATCACGTGCAATGTCTCTCTCTATGTCAGAGGGGAGTCGCTTCTCTCCATAGGTATTGCCAGGACGGTTTGGGATGTTCCTCTGCCTGCCTGATCGACGGGGCAATTGCTGCCATTCCCGTTGATCATCACGTCTTGGACAAAAGTCCTCAATGGTTACTGGAGGCGGCGGAGGAGGAGCATTTGTCACATCGTCATGTGCCTTTTGCTCACTTGGTACATCATCATCATCATTTTCTGATGATGGAGGAAGGGGCGGATCTTGTGGTGGTATAGAATCATCGCCATCCGTTCCAGATGAGTGGTCATCATCTTCTGGTTCTGGAGGTGGAAAATCACCAAGGTCTGTATTGGCAGGAGTCTTAGCTCCAGGACAGCATGGGAACAATGTTTCATCAAATAGTGCCGTAGCACCAATGAATATTGCACCACTAGGTCGCATGAAACGGTATGCTTTAATGCCATCTTCTAATCCAAGGTACGTCATCAACTCCGATCGAGGAGCCAATGTGTTTGGACGCTTCTCCTTGGGTAGGTAGACGTAAGCACCACAACCAAAAACCTTCAGATCATTTAGATCTGGGCAGACCTTTGTCAGGTCCTCAACCGGTGTCAGCCATTTCAGGCGCCTTATTGGGGTTCGGTTGTATAGGTGTGTTGCATGTTCAATGCAAAATTCCCACCATGATTGTGGTAGACATGCAGTAAATCGCAGGGTTTGCGACTTTTCCATTATTGTCCTTATGGTACGCTCTGTGCATCCATTCTGTTGGTGCATGTGTGGTGCAGACATCTCTATTTTGATGCCAAAGTCCTTGAGCACATTTTGTAGCTCACGATCTTTGAACTCCCCCCCTGGATCAACACGCCAGTGCTTGATTGTAGCGCCATACTGTGTCAAAGCCACTGCCCGAAATTGTCTGATGGCCGCAGCAGCATCAGATTTCTTTCTAAGGCATTGGACCCAGATATGTGACGTTTTGTCATCCAGAAATACAATAAAGTATTTATGTTTATGGTACGATAGTACTGGGAGTTCCTTCAGATCGGAATGTATTAATTCAAAGGGTTTTTCTGCACGTGAATCTGATTCGGGAAAAGATTTTGAGGTCATTTTCCCTTCAGCGCACCCTGGACATATAATTTTGTCTTTAGGAATAATTAAATTCCTTGGGAATTTTATGGTGCTATTAGGCATCTTCCCTAGTGCCTCTTTGGATGGGTGTCCAAGTCGCTTATGCCAAGTTGAGTAGTCTGCGGCATATATTGTCGCGACATTGATTCCCCTGGTGCTCAATATATGAGTCCGAGCCCAATAAATAGTGTCACGTTTCATAAGAGGGACGCAATCCATAATTGGGTTTCCTTGCTTGAAAAATGAAATGTGTGCGGAGGAACCACGCACATCACTTCCGTCTTGTAAGAAGACGCCCATTGACAGTAATCGAGCATTACAGTCGGGTATGTAGTAGACGGGGTATAATCGCGTTTCACGCGTCTCTGACTTCCCATGACATACTACCTGGTGTCTAATGAAGACTGCTCCTTTCCCTACTATATGAGTAGTACCCGTGGCTGTTTGAACCAGGGTAGAGTCCTTTCTCGGTAAAGGCTCGTAAGAAGCAAAATCTTTAATTTCACCAGTGAAGTGTTTTGATGTGCCTGAATCCATGATCCAGTCAGCACCTCTCTTACATTTTCCACTTGCACACGTAACACATATATTAAGATGTACATAATTCCATGATACATTTAATAGCGGTAAAATTTCACATGAAAAGTTCGCTGTATTCATAGGAATTTTAATCCTTGTGCTTGTGGCAGGGAAAAGGACTGACCTATCATCATACGCCCCTGTGTCAAGGGGTTCATCGACGAGCATCTCGTCGATGATCTTCCACACTTCCTCATCAGTTGCCGGCGGTTCTGATCCGAGGGAGATGGTATCATCTTCTACCTCCTCGATCGTAGCCTCGGTTTCTGGCTCTATCCTCCTTCTCTTACCTTCTCGCACCGTAAGGTGCTCTTCCAGCGGTCACAGATTTTTCGCGCTGCGCGGAAGTTGCATGTGCTTGAGGGTGTCTCGAGCTTGCTGGTACTCGGCATAAACCAAGCGAGAGGAGGTCACGCCCGTATATGCCTGTGCAGGCGGTCGGCAGCGAGGATCCCTTGTGGGAGTGTGCTCGATGCGCTGTATGAGCGGCATCGGTGGTATGATGGTGCCATTACATTTTATGGTGGTAGAGGCTTGTGAGGCAAGGTGGGTATGTTTCTCTTTTGGCTTCTCCTCCTTAGTCTTTCTGTCCCCACGTCGTCCACATTTTCAGGACGATTCTCCATTGTTGCCCTGAGATTGCCATTTGGGGTTTCCCCCTTTGCGCTTGACAGCAGAAAGCTTGGTGGCCTGAGGCTGGCCAGCGGGCTTCCCAACTGCCGTGCGGCGTGAGGCTTCAGCGACAATGGAGTCCTTGACATGTTTAAACGTCAAGGCTCTAGTGGCGGTCATGTTAAGGACCATTGAGGACAATGAATCGAACTCGCGCGGCATCGCAGCAAGTAAGATCATGGCCTGCACTAATTCGGGGATGGCGACATTGGCAGCCATGAGGTGCTCAAACTTGTCGGCCATTCTGGCGATCTCCGGCGCGGGATTTGCAGCCGGAATCTTGATCATTATAGTGGACCTAAAGTCCGAAAAGACTTGAGAGGGGCTGTCCACACCATAGTCGGTGCGGATGAGATCCCATACCTCCTCAGCAGTGTCCTTGGTATTGGCACGCTGCCGAATAGAGGGGGCCAGGCGGAGCACTAGGCTACCAATTGCCTGGTCATTCTTATTGTTCCAGGTCTGGAGCTTGGCATTAGCTTCCGCTACCAGTGCAGCGTTTGTCGCTGTCAAAGGAGGCGCCATGGGTGGTTTTAGTTCCATCCCGCTAGTTATTTGCCAGAGGCCCTGAGACCTGAGCCACGCCTTCATTGAGTCGGCCCATTGAATGTAGTTAGAGCCGTCGAAAGTTTGTACGAGTTTTTCAAGAGTTGAAGACATGATGTTGTAGTGGCAGCTGGTAAAAGCGCTCAATCAGTTCTTCTATTCAAGAAAACACGTTCCATATTCTCAGGCAAAAACACTCCTTCAGAGTGGTTAACCCTAGTCAACCTAGGTTTTTAAATGCAGCTCGCAGAGAGCGCAATGCAGCTCACGAAGAGCGCAAGGTTACAATTTGGAGACAATGAAGTCAACGTCATTCGCAGCCAGTTAAGGCGCATTCGCGACGTGCCCAGCAGGGCCCATAACCTGTTGGAGCAGACTACATACGCTGCACAGAGGAAGAGACGACATGTTCCTTGTAACCTACCTGGGGTTTAGTTAGTCTTAGGGCTAGGGTTTAGTAGAGGTAAGAACACTGTATTCCTACTATGGTACAGGTTCTCCTTATATACATAATAATAAGGATGTCACATGACTCGGGAATGTGTATACCACATGTATGCGCAGTAAGCGCAGTAACATGTGTATGCTGCATGTATCGCCTCATGTATACAGCATGCATCAAGGGAATTAATTTCAACATTTTGCATTTCTACTGCGCTTTTGTTTCCCCATAGCCGCCAATCATTGTGCGCCCTAAATGCGCCTTGTTGTGCTTCAAGCCGCCTCCGTGCGCCCCCCCCCACGCTCCTTATCTGCCTTCTACATTTATTGCGCGCTCGATGCACCTTTGCGCACTCCTTTTACACTTTACCTGCAGCTCACATTCCCTGCTGCACACTCTTTGCACAATCTCTATCACACACAACAATCCCCCGCACCGGTGCACTGTGCATCGCAGCTCCCATCTTACTGGCACATTTACTTGAGGCACACCATGATTCCAGCATGAGCGAACTGTGCATTCTTACATAACTGGGCCGCTTTGTGCCTATTTGGCATTGGACTGTGCGCACTTGGGCGCTTTCACGTAATCCAGGCGCTTTGGCAGTATTTGGCCTCACACAGCATTTCCTTATAGTTCTTCCACATTTCCAATCGGCATCACCTTATCTGGTAACCGGCACAGGTCAATCACGCCATTATTACTAAGGTGCAGCACGCGACATATAACACCGAAGCGGATTAATTGGGAAGAGCGCACGAGACTTAGCGTGCACCAATAATAGCGCATCGCACCAGAACAGTTGGATATTGAGCTATAGGTGCACAAATCTTATTGGCTGAGGCAGTGGCATAGTGTGGTCAGGTTTAGATGGGCGAATGGACGCGCTTGTGGGTAGCACATGGCACTTCCTATTTTTATACTTTATTTCACCATTTTATCACATAAGCCATTTGTACATAGTAGCGGACAGATAGAGAATCCAGAGGATCTTTCCCCCCCCCCCTCATAGTTCATAGCTCAGTCAGCGTCGCACATAGTCTGCACCAGTATCCAGTCCGTGCGCCTTCGTAGTGCACCCTTCGTATAGCCGTGTTTGCGTTATCGTTTGCATCCCCTCATCGTATTGTTGCATTGCGTCCCTTGCGTTGTGTCCTTCATCCTTGTCTGTGCACTATCGTAGTGCACCCTTCATATAACCACGTTTGTGCACCCTTTTGCATAGCCGCATTTTGCACACCGCCTGCGCCTTTTTCCGCTCCTTGCACTTTCACTCTGTTTGCACCCCCAAACTGTGCACCACCTTCACAGTACATTCCAGTGTCGTCTTTGTCCTGTTACACCTCCCACCTTCATCATCCTCATCGTTGCGCACTTTTGCGCTCTCGTTGCGCGTTTTTGCCTCTTTGCGTTGTGCACTTTTCCACCACTGCGCATATCTCCCCTTTCGTGTACACTACTAGTGCGCACACTGAAAATCGCTGTACCAGCCTCTCTATAGTCTCCACGCCCTGAAGGATGATCCGAGGCCATCTAAGCGAACTCCCCCCTCACCCCGAGCACGCCTGCAGTTGTAGGTTAAGTGTTCACCCCTTCTGTTGAGACTCTGCACTGAGTACCAACTGAACTCATCTTTTTCTGGAGCCCACCGCGAGGGGTTTCTGTTTATCAGACCATATTTTAGACCTCCATCGGCTTGCCCTTCGCTTCAACATTAACCACCTTCGCACTCTCCATTCCGAGCTGCTAGCAACTGCGCTCCAGCTTGGGGAAATACCAGTATTTGAATCACTCTTCCTAAACAACACACATCACTCGTCCGCGCTGTCTTTACCTCCACCTTCACCTGAATCCTCCCTACCTACCCTAACTCCGTCCGCATCACCGCATTTTTCCCCACCTCCAAATTTTGCTGCGCTTTTACCAGATCTTAACTCTACACACCTTATTCCACCTACCATGGCTACCATGCACATGCCATCTGCATCTAACCAAAACGCGCTGCGCTTTGACCCTGCAAAACCGCGCAAACTCCAGAAGTACTTTGAGGAGCTTGCGCAACTCCTCCGCAATTGTAACGTCACCGACGAGACCGATAAGAAGTTCCACACAGTGCGCTATTTGGACAGCGATACTGCAGACACTTGGAAACTGCTACCAGAGTATAGCGCGATGCACAACTATGGTGCATTCAAAGACGCTGTCCTAAAGCTTTATCCTGGCTCTAGGGATGGCAGTAAATGGAGTATTAGCGACCTGGACAAGCTTATTGGTGAGACCGCACGCATTGGCCTCGTAACTGCAGAAGAAATCGCGTGCTATTATCGCGCATTTTTTAACATTAGCGAATACTTAGTTGCGCAAGGCATATTGGCGCGCTATGACCAAAGCCGCATGTTCATTAGGGTGTTTCGACCAGACCAGCTAGAGCGCATTTTGAGCCGCCTTGCGATTGCGGTACCGAATCAGCCTGCAAATGTGCTATACTCATTAGATGCAATACGCGATGCGATCGACTTTATCTTTGAAGGCCCAGCGCGCTATTTCCAGCCACTTACTGGGCTCACAGTGCAAAACCCCGATATGTATGCGCCCTACTCAGCACCCAGCGCACCCATTTCCCAGCCACAACCTAGCGCACCCGCAGTCAAAGTAGAAGACATTTCAGTCTTATTCGAGTGCATGACACAGACGATAGTTACTGCGTTGAGCGCATCACACAGAGATGGCGGAAATGGTGCGCCTCGCTCGAACAACGACAAGTGCAATGGTTGCGGTCAGACAGGGCACTATATCCCTGAGTGCGCTTCCATTGAGCGCCTTATTAGCAAAGGAAAGTGTAGGCGAAATGCAGAAGGGCGCATCGTACTCCCAGGTGGCGCATTCGTGCCGCGTTCTATTCCAGGCAATTTCCTAGGTGAGTGCATCGAGGAATGGCATAAGCGCAACCCAGGGCAGATTGCCATGGGTCGACTTTCATCTAATACCAATTCGCAGCTCATCTACAATATAGTGCCTCGTCCAGCTGGCTGCACCTCTACAGTCGACGTACATTGCCGCTTCAGCTCCTGCAGCAGATTATATGCAAAGCACACCAAATGCGCAACTAACGAAGGAAGAGCACATTGATGCGCTCGAGAGGGAGTTGATGGTGCTTCGGAAAAGGCAAGTCTTCAACGGCATTGAAATTCTGCGGTGCGCACTGCACAATACATCCAATCAAGAGGGCGCGCATTCTACAACCACAGACATGGCACCCACCGACAGTATTGAGTCTCCAGCTTCGCAATCCGCTGCGAGCGCAACTGATGCGCCCAACGAGACACCCATACATCCATATTCCAACATTCCTGAGGCGCGTTTTGTGCCCGCAGCAGCAGATAAACCAGACGTACCAGCTAACTCTTCCAAAGGCAAAGAGCCATCATACTGCACTGTCATTCCCATCCAGAACCCACAGATTGTCGATGACGTATATGCGCGCGCCATGAAGGCGCCCTCTGTTACGGTTTCGCATGAAGAGCTTCTATCCCTTTCGCCTGATCTCAGGCAGTGCCATAGAGAACAAGTCACCCCAAAGCGCACTGCAGCTACCAGTGCAGAAGTGGTAGCTACAAACCTTGCGAGCATTATGCCATTTGCACACTGCGAAGCGCGCACGCCTTTTGTGGAAAATAAAGCGCTTAATGCGACACCTCCAGATAGCGCAGCAATTGAAGTGCCTCTTCCTATTGTCGCAGGCCAAGGAGAAGCAGCCACTATTATAACATTTGACTCTGATACCCAAGCTTGCAATGTTTCTGCGTTTGCGCTTATTCCATTTTCCGCTTGCATTCCACCGACCTCTCTTACCCCTCAGCTCTACCTATCCCAGTGTACCCACAGTCATGCGCAGGCGCTCTTAAATTTGATTGACCCCGTGGCACTTATTCCAGCTGTGTTTCCGAGAAGCGCACATGCATGCACAACTTTTATTGATTTAGCAGTGCGCGCACTGCAAAAGAACATAGTAACCAAGAAGAAGTATAAACTGGTTGCTAGAAAAGTCAAGCCATTTATTGCACCCGTCCCAAATGAATTCTGCATTGAGCGCAACATTATAGAAGATGATAAAGAAGAAGACGATGAAGAACTTGGGGACTGGATTGATGCGCTACATGGCTTTATGCATGCGATATGTCCCATTTCACAGTCTTTGGATGCACAAGCACTTGCGCTGATGCAGCCAGAGCCAAGCAAGAACGTGCAAAATGCGTGCAATAGTGCGCTTATTTATGACGATGACTATAGCCAAGTTCCAAGGAGCGCAACAGCAGATGCAGAGGATGAGAAGTTAGATTTGGTGTGGATTTGGATGGATACCCTAACGCGCCCTAACGATTTCATGGATTCCGAGTATGGTGCACTCGTGTGCTATGCGAGCACATTTTTCAAACACAAGGAGCGGTTATGGAAGCGCAATGTGCACGGCGCTCACCAGCTTGTTATTTGGCAGTCCAGATGCTTACCGATATTGCGCACCAGCCACAACAACGTTGCACACAAGTGCTTTTATGCAACGCAATCCGCTTTGCTTGGTCACTTTTGGCGGTGCTATACAATGGCCGCAGTTCACCTAGTGCTGTACCACGTGCACGAGTCCATTGCACTTCCTGACATAGCGCTCGATATCACCACAACGCGGTTGAGGGAGATGGAAGAGTCCATAGTAGTGGACACAGAAGATGAAGAAGCATTTGATGAAGAAGAAGCGCAAGGAGATAGCGCTAAGGATGAAGAAAGTGCCGATGAGGCACGCAACTAGCACTCTGTGTGCACCGCTATGGATCCTTCACCTTTTATACAACTTGTCATATGGCGTGCGCTTCCTTTTATCTTGCATACTTTCACCATTTGGACAGAGTCAAAATTTCAGTTGAGAGGAGGAGAGTGATGGTTGGACAATTTTTCTGCATTTCGTTTGCGCTTGCGCACTTTGCTATGCGCATTTTCATGCGCTTTACTTGGCCTCTTCAAATATCCCAAACATTCACTTCTACCATTCACCCACTTTCTTGGCGCTCACGCTTTGCACTTCAATAGCTGACAAGGATGCTGCCTGGGGACAGTCAGTATTCAGTTGGGAGGAGATGATACGGCTCCCTATCACCCCACGTGCATACTACGGCATTTTTCATGACTGTGCGCACCGCTTGGACATCTTCTACTCCCTTTGCACAGTGCGCTCCCATGCGCTCCTGTGCGCCCCCATGCACTCCTGTGCGCCCCCATGCGCTCCCATGTGCTCCTGTGCGCTCCAGTGCGCCTTTTGTGTGCTTCCATGCACATTTGTGCGCTTCTGCACGCCTTTTGCATTTCTACTGTGCTTTTGTTTCCCCATAGCCGCCAATCATTGTGCGCCCTAAATGCGCCTCGTTGCGCTTCAAGCCGCCTCCGTGCGCCCCCCCCCCACGCTCCTTATCTGCCTTCTACATTTATTGCGCGCTCGATGCACCTTTGCACACTCCTTTTACACTTTACCTGCAACTCACATTCCCTGCTGCACACTCTTTGCACAATCTCTATCACACACAACAATCCCCCACACCGGTGCACTGCGCATCGCAGCTCCCATCTTACTGGCGCATTTACTTGAGGCGCACCATGATTCCAGCACGAGCGAACTGCGCATTCTTACATAACTGGGCCGCTTTGTGCCTATTTGGCATTGGACTGTGCACACTTGGGCGCTTTCACATAATCCAGGCGCTTTGGCAGTATTTGGCCTCACACAGCATTTCCTTATAGTTCTTCCACATTTCCAATCGGCATCACCTTATCTGGTAACTGGCACAGGTCAATCACGCCAGTATTACTAAGGTGCAGCACGCGACATATAACACCGAAGCGGATTAATTGGGAAGAGCGCACGAGACTTAGCGCGCACCAATAATAGTGCATCGCACCGGAACAGTTGGATATTGAGCTATAGGTGCGCAAATCTTATTGGCTGAGGCAGTGGCATAGTGCGGTCAGGTTTAGATGGGCGAATGGACGCGCTTGTGGGTAGCGCATGGTGCTTCCTATTTTTATACTTTATTTCACCATTTTATCACATAAGCCATTTGTACATAGTAGCGGACAGATAGAGAATCCAGAGGATCTTTCCCCCCCCCCTCATAGTTCATAGCTCAGTCAGTGTCACACATAGTCTGTGCACCAGCGTCCAGTCCATGCACCTTTGTAGTGTGCCCTTCGTATAGCTGTGTTTGCGTTATCGTTTGCATCCCCTCATCGTATTGTTGCGTTGTGTCCCTTGCGTTGCATCCTTCATCCTTGTCTGTGCACTATCATAGTGCGCCCTTCGTATAACCACATTTGCGCACCGTTTGTGCACCCTTTTGCATAGCCACATTTTGCGCACCGCCTGCGCCTTTTTCCGCTCCTTGCGCTTTCACTCTGTTTGCACCCCCAAACTGTGCACCACCTTCACAGTACATTCCAGTGTCATCTTTGTCCTGTTACACCTCCCGCCTTCATCATCCTCATCGTTGCGCACTTTTGCACTCTCGTTGCACGTTTTTCCACACTGCGCATTTTTGCCTCTTTGCATTGCGCACTTTTCCGCCACTGCGCATATCTCCCCTTTCGTGTACACTACTAGTGCGCACACTGAAAATCGCTGTACCAGCCTCTCTATAGTCTCCGCACCCTGAAGGACGATCCGAGGCCATCTAAGCGAACTCCCCCCTCACCCCGAGCATGCCTGCAGTTGTAGGTTAAGTGTTTACCCCTTCTGTTGAGACTCTGCACTGAGTACCAACTGAACTCATCACCGAGGAGAGGAATGATGCTGTGATGGAAGATGCAGGTGCATACAAAACCCACTTTCAAGTCTCTTGTGCTCAATTTTGATGTGGAGCATCCCCAGCAAAGCCTCCTGTGACCTCTACTCAACCTCTCATGCAACCTGAGTTGACCCAACAATCCCATAGTATTGGTGACGATGGTGTTCATGTCCAATCCATCAACCTATCCACTCGTGTCCCATGGGACCAACGCACTCATGATGTGGACCACTATTTCTCTCCGTCATTTAAGCAAGCTAGTGGTAAAATGGTTTGCAAGTGCCGAAAATGCTTGTGAGCCCTATTTTATTCAATTATTTATTCTTTCTGTGTTATCCCTTCTTAAAAAGCAACACAAGAAAGAGATTTTCATTGTAACCGATATAATTACATGCTGATGCCATATCCAGGCCAATCACAAGGTACTTATGCCCACTTTTCATTCATACCAATGCCACTAACTAGTGTCCTACAGGCTGATTATATTTTATGGGTGGCTGCAGTGAAGTTTGAGTCCATGCTGCCAAATGATACAAGATGTCGAAAGGCTAAAGCCAAAGCTCAGGCAGAAGCACAAACGACTCTCCATTAACATTTACATGAACGCCCAGTCAAGGAGCATATTATTCCTTATTCTGATTCAATTTTTTGCCAGGCTGCCATCAAATGGTTAGTCTCAACAGACCAGGTATGTTCAATTTGTTCTTTAAATTAATTCTCACTCAACTTGTCAGCCGATTCATGCTCTTGAACATTCGGTGTTTCATAATATGATTAACATTGCCACTCATGCAACAGATGGCATCAAGATACCTGGCCGGAAGCAAACACAACAGGAGATTATTGATATGTTTAAGGCATGCTTGACTGAACTTCGCAACCAGTTGAATGTAAGTCATTCTGATTCAAATCATTAATGTATTGAATGGCAATCCCCAGAGTAAATATGTCCAAGAGCTTTTCAGTTTATCCTGTGATGCATGGCAAGTAAGCAATGCTGATGGGTATTTTGCCACTACTGGCTCTTGGATTAATGAAATGGCACCTGGTCAGTGGGTTAAGCAAACAGCCCTGTTTGGATTTGTTCATATGAATAGTGCACACAATGGACATTGGCTGGGAACTGCGCTTTATAAAATTGTTGCACAGCTAGGTGTCGCACATAAGGTAAGCAGTCAATACTGGGACATGCTTGTCCATTCTTGACATTTACTGATTTGCTCAGGTTGGATGGGTAACTTGCAACAATGCAACAAACAATGACACCATGATGGTTCGCTTTGCAGAATTAATCAAAGAGGCAACCAAGACAGTCTTATGATTATAAGATGCAGCATATACAGTACATAACTGTCTAATTATCATCGACTACCACTGTCAAGCACTTTTCTAGTTGTATTGCACATATTGTTAATCTCACAACCCAAGCTTTGATCACAGCCCATATGAAATCCAAACACTATGACCCAGTGAAGCCTGATGAAGATCTCACTGCTGATCATGGACTTGATCGTGATGAGGTAGGATTGGTTTGCTCTATCACAGTAAAGGTTTGTACTCAACTTCTCTTACATGTTTGAATTGTTACTGATGTGCAATTAAAGGAGTGCTCATCAAGCAAATGCAAGCAGGTTTTCCTCAACCTTCAAACTGAGGCTGGGTTCAAGTATGCAAAGCAACTACTGCTTGACATGCCTGTTCGGTGGTCTTCCACATATGTAATGCTTGAACATGCTGCTTCTTTAAAGAAGGTGACATATTTCTCATCTTGAAGTTGAAATTCTTTGCCTGATATGGTGATCCAGATAGTCAACATGTTCATTGCAGCATTCATCTCAGCAGAAATGGACCGCACCCAACGACAGAAACTCAATGACCTCCAGTTATTAGAAGAGAAATGGACAAGAGTGGAGCTGTTCTTGGATCTCCTTGTGGTAAGTGGTATCCATTTGATTCTGCAGATAGTAACTAATTTGGTTTGCAGCATGCCAATAATGCACAACAAGCATTCTCATCTGGTGAAGGCCCATCACTTCACCTTGTTATCTCCACCCTTGAAGCCTTCCATCATGCATGGTCCACCCGAATTAAACACAAGAAGTATCAGCAGTTCAAAGATCCTCTGAATGCAGGAACAGAAAAGATTGATGAATACTATCAATGTCCTGCTGAGTCTGATGTGTATACATTTGCAATGTGTGAGTTTTTTTCTTTGATGGCTTTTATCTTCACTTGAACAAATCAAATTTCTTAATCTTAGTGCTTGATCCATTAAAGAAAGAAAAGCATCTTTATAAGCACTGGGGCAATGATCTAGCAGATACAGAATTAGGGCATGCCAAGGCAATTGTAAGTCTTGCAAAGTAGTCTCTTGTTCACTAAACATAGCTTTGTTTGCAGTATAAAGCTCGTTATCTCGAGATGTATGGGAACTCAACAATTCATCCTCGACATCAAGATATGCTGGTGCCTCAAGAAAGCTCAGTAAACTCCTGATGGAACTCTCCAATAATGAGGATGACTCGATAAATGTTGATGATGGGGTGGGTTCATCAACCACAGTTCCATCAGGAGAACCATGGCTAGAGGATTTCCATGGCTATCTAAAGTCAACAGATCAGCTAGGAAAGTTGACAATCGTTCAGTGGTGGAGAGTAAGTTATTCATTCATTCCATAAACAATTCACCAGCAACTTCAATAATTAGATCAACTCTGAGCATTACCCTGTCTGGGCTTCACTTGCCAGAGACTTCCTTGATGGCAACATCTGTATCAAGTGAATGTGCCTTCTCAGCTACAGGAATCATGATTAGTAAATGGCATAATCGGCTTGAAGTGGATGTTGTAGAAGCACTTCAATTTGTAAAATGCTTTTTTCGACATGACCTCCTCTTTCATAAAGCAGAAGATCCTTTGATCATATCAGAGACACAGTTGGATGGACAAATGGCACCAAAGGACAAACTTATCACTGCATGGACTGTATCCTCAACACTCCCCCTCAAGTGGAGTATATATTGAGAGTATCTCGGTGATGCTCAAAAGGTTGATGTGGCAATGCTTTAGTAAAAATATCTGCCATTATATCTCCAGTGGGATAATATTTAATTTGTACATTCTCATTTTTGATTTGATCATGGATAAAATGATGTTTGATGTCAAAATGTTTGCTGGATTTATGATAGCACAGATTCTCAGCTATTACCAATGTGCTTAAATTGTCACCCCAAATTAATGTAGGTTCAGGTTGAGTACATCCCAACTCTAAGTATAGGCTCCATAGCCATAGGGCATCATGCACCGCATCAGTCATAGAAATATATTCTGCATCAGTCAACGATAGTGAAACTGTATTTTGTTTCTTTGATCACCATGTGATCGCACTGCCAGCTTTCACAAAATTATAACTGGATACTGATGTACAATCAAAATTATTAGTGAAGCTAAAATCAGAATATCCATGAACATAATCTTTGAGATCCTTGGTTTTCAAGTAAATGATCCCATAATTCTTTGTCCCTTTTAAATATCTCATAATGTGTTTGGCAGCATTCCAATGTGACAAAGTGGAATTTGCCATGAATGATGCTAACCTATTCATGGTGTATGCTATATCTGGCCATGTGGCAATGGCTGCATACATCAAGGAGCCAATAAGGGATGCATAATTATTAATTCCATTTCTGGCCTCTGGTTCCCCAGGCTCAAGTTTGAGGTTCAAATCCATGGGGGTTTTCACAGGATTAATATCCTGTAATTCATATTTTCTTAGGATGGCATTAGTATATGTTGATTGAGTTATTGCGATCAATTTCTTTTTTCGATCTCAACTAATTTCAATGCCAACTATTTTATTAGGTTCACCAAGGTCAGTTACCTCAAACATTTTGCTTATTTCATATTTGAGATTCATCATAGATTCTAGAGTGATTGTAAAAATTAATAAGTTGTCGACCCATACAGTTATTATTTGTGTGCCATCCAGTCCCCTCTGGATATAGACACAAGGGTCTGAATACAAATTTGACCAGTGAGCTTTGTATTAAGCTGAATATTCTATTCGCATCCTGATTGTTTAAGTCCATAAAGCATTTTAATCAATTCACATACACTCTTTGTGCCATCAGTAAATCCTTTGGGTTGCTCCATACATATCTTCCCCTTTAGGATTCCATTTAGGTATGTGCCCTTAACATCCATATGACATATTTTCCAATTTTTGACAGCGGCTAATATGAGTATAGCTCGCAGGGTTTCCAACCTTACAACAGGTGAGAACACATCTACAAAATCCATTTTTGGTATTTGGGAATATCCTTTAGCTACTAATCTAGCCTTATATTTTGTTAGCATGCCTTCTCTGTTATATTTCTTTAGGAATACCCATTTATTTTTGATGGGAATGCGATCATTTGGTGGATCGGTAAGTTTCCAAGTCTGTCGATCCTTGAGTTGATGTAACTCAATTTGGATTGATTTTTCCCATTCTGGCCATTCAGATGATTTTTGCACTTCAATCAAAGACTGTGGATCTTCTGTTGCTAAATTGGTGGTCTAAAACAGTGCTTATTACCTCATTAGGTGAAAAGATCACTGCTTCTTCCTCTAAATCACTATAAGCTAATGCTGTTAATTCTGGGGATGGATCATATGCTATAAGTGGAGCATCCAATAGTCAATAATTGACCTGTTTTTGAGGTCTCAAATTTCTCACTATAGGAGGATGGAAGCCTACCCCAGAGAGGGTAGACAACACTATGGCAGATAGAGGAAAAAGAGAAAATGTCTGAACTCACTACTAACCATGCAATAGACAGGACAATGATATGATATTAGAAGTAAGTAAGGGAGCAAGAGTCTAGGGAAACAGAGAAATATGGAAAAAAAGGAAGAATATGGAATGTACATAGCTACAGGGCCATCTTTATTAGTAAGAAAGTGAACTGTATGCAAATAAGCATCAATGGTATTATGTAATCCAGGCTTATACCCTCCCACTGTTAGAGAAGTGTCTGGGGTACTGCTCTGAAGAAGTTACAAAAATGTGGGAAGGAATGGTGTATAAAAGAACTCAACAACAAATCAACCAATATTGTCAGGTGCATTAAAAAACCCAGTGGGAAAAAGCTACCATGTTGATAGGTCTATTGCATGCTCTAAGGTCTGGGAATGGTTCTAATCATATCGACACATTATGAAACACACTCCAAATCACTGCAAACACCATGAACTTGATTTTGAACCCTTTTTGAACTATTTTGGATGACTTTGAACGACTTTGAATGATTTTGAATGATTTTGTGACATTTTGAATGCCTTCAAACAACTTCGCACTACTTCAAATGACATCAGCTACCATATAGCTGTTCCAAAACCCTTTTGATACATGCTGCACAACCAGTGATACAGTGACTCACAAAACTGAGTCAATGTTTTGCACTTTTTAATTTATTGTTGAATAACTTCCCATAAACAACAAAACCAAACAAGGTATTGGTGTACCGAATAACATACATGATCAGGGCTACCAAACAAACAAAGAATTATGTAATTTTAATCATCCCTCATGGAGATATGATCATTTTAATTCAGGGACTCATTGACTCAGTTTTGTGAGGTGGTATCAATATTATGATAAATTGTAATTCTAGTATTTTGTATGACCTCCCTTGGCCTTAATAACTGCTCCCAACCTTCTAGGCATGCTTTCAATCAAATTCTGACACACCTCTGATGGAATATTATTCCACTCTTCCACTACTCTTTCCCATAACTCCCAAATTCCTTTTGATGCTGTTGAATACTTGTCTAACTGGTTCTTGAAATGAACCCATTGATGTTCAATAGGGCTGAGGTCTGGAGATTGGGCAGGCCAATCCAGAAGAGTAATATTGTTGTTCTCCATCCATTTCTTGGCCTTTTTTGAGGTATGCTTGGGGTCATTGTCTTGTTGAAAAATCACCTCTTCTCCAGAAATTCCACTCTCCTCCAAGCTAGGCAGCATATGGTCCTTCAAAATAGACACATACTGGTCAGCATTCATCCTCCCCTCAACCTCTGCAAGATGCCCCACTCCATTCCATCCCATACACCCCCATACCATAATGTTTCCTCCCCCAAATTTGACAGTTCCCTGCACCTCTCTCTCAATCAGCCCCTCTCCCTTCTGTTTCCAAACCCACTCTCTCCCATCTGACCCAAACCTGTTAATTTTAGTCTCATCTGACCAAATAACCCTTCTCCAGTCCTCCACAGTCCACTCTCTATACTTCTGAGCAAAAGCCAATCTTGCTTTCCTATGCCTTATACTAAGCAAAGGCTTTTTCTTCTTCACTACAGCCTTGAATAATTTTTTTCTGAGAACTCTTCTAACTGTTTCTGAGGAGACTGGAGTGGGGATGATGCTGTTGATGTAATGGGTGGCCTGAACAGCATTTGCAGCCTTGCCAGTAGTGATTTGGGTAAGGATGGCTCTTTGAGAGGTAGATGAGAGCTTAGAAGGATGACCACCAGAGGGGGAATCCAGATTTGGATGGAGAGCCCTGAGTGTTCTGGATACACTAGACTGGCTGAGGTTGAGTTTAGAGGCAATATTGTGGGTAGAATAATGATTGGAGGCCAGGGAAAGAATGTTTTTTTTTCTGAGCAGAGGAGATGGGATGCATTGGAGAATATTGAAGTATGAAGAATGCTAGTCCTAATTAAATACTATAATTTAAGGTCCCATCAAGGGTCACATCACCTTAGAAACCATCTGTCAAGTTTTTGACATTATACAGTTGGTGGAGCATCAGATTCTAATATTTCTGACTACCCCTCACAAAACTGAGTCAATGAGTCCCTGAATTAAAATAATCATATCTCTATGAGGGATGATTAAAATAACATAATTCTTTGTTTGTTTGGTAGCCCTGATCATGTATGTTATTCGGTACACCAATACCTTGTTTGGTTTTGTTGTTTATGGGAAGCTATTCGATAATGAATCAAAAAGTCCAAAACATTGACTCAGTTTTGTGAGTCACTGTAGGTCTACTATGTGCTATAAGGTCTGGAAAAGGATCTAATGGTATCTATACATTATGACACATGTTCCGAACCACTACGAATGCCACAAAATTGACTTCGAATGTTTTTGAACTATTTTGGATGACTTCAAACTATTTCAAACTATTTTGTGACATTTTGCAACACTTTGCATGCTTTTGAATGACTTTGCACTACTTTGAATAACATCGGCTGCCATAGGGATATTCTAAAACCCTTTTGACACACACGATGATAGGTCCACTATGCACTTTAAAGTCTGGAGAACATTTCCACTCATATGGAGACATTATGACACACACTCCGAATCGCTATGAATGCCACAAAATCGACTTCAAACCATTTTTGCACGATTTCACGCTATTTTGGACAACTTCGAATGCTCTCAAACTATTTCGCGACACTTCGAATGACTTTGCAGCACTTTGAACGATATCGGCCACCATATAGCTGTCTTGAAACACTTTCGATACATGCTGCACATCCAGAACAGGTTATTCCATCGCATATCGAGCACTACTGGACACAAGGAGAGAGTACAAGAGAGTTAGAATGTGATAAGTGTGTTTTTGTGTTTCATTGATATATTGAAGTACTTTTACTATATGGGAACACTATATGTTTCATCATTTATTATTTCTCATTTGTTTCATGATCCACAAGTCCTCATTGTTTGATATATTTGCCTCATGTTTTACACATGTTCTTATTTCCTTTTTAGTACTATCTCTTCATTTTGTATATAGACTTGTATTAGTTAGTTAGAACAGACAATAGAACAATGGGGAACAGCATAAGTTACCCTCTCACTCATCATCAGATTTAAGAGCCATCCTCTTGAGTCATATCTTCGCATCGTATCACAAAGTTCTGCAAAATATTGTGAACTTCTTCAAAACTATCATATTCACTTCTTGTTTTATCGCCCATCATCTATCACCATTTGACAAACACTTCACATTCATTAAACTTGCTTTTCGATATACCTCGAACCCCTTCGAACTTATTCGAACTTATTTGGACTACTTCGCATGACTTCGAACCTCTTCGAACCTATTTCGAACTACTTTGCACATCTTCGAACCAATTTCAAACTATTTCGAACACCTTTGTATGCCTATACAGACTATTCACCACAGCCCTTACCATTTTGCATTACTAAACATTATGTTTTGGTCTCAGTGGTAATATTTAGTACCACCTCGCACCCTTCCTCTGACTCGTGTTATACCATCTGAAGCTATTTAGTAGGTTTTGTTTGGGTTTCCAGGTTGAGTATCATCAACGAAACATCTGGCATGAGCCACTGCATTGCTTATTGAACACTACCAGATGCAAGGAGAGATGATAAAAGAATTAGGGTACAATAATGGCATTTTTGAGGCTTCAACAATCTATTGAAACAACAAGAGAAGTACTCTTACTATATGGCAACACTGAACATTTCAATTATTATCATTTCTCATTTGTTTTTATGTTTTACAATACCTTTATTGCTGTGCATACTGCCTCATGTTCTACACCTGTTATATTTCCTTTTTAGTACTTACCTCTTCAAAATGTATATAGACTTGTACTAGTTACTTAGAACAACAGAGAATAAGTTACCCTCTCCACTACCATCAGATTTAAGAGCAGTTCTCTTGAGTCTTAGCTCATGTTGTATCTCTGAAGTTCTGTGAAATATTGCAAACTTCCTCAAACTTTCATATTTGCTCTCAACTCGTCATCACCTATTGCCACTTAAAAACCACTTTTTATTTGTTATATTCATTTGTCGACATATCTCGACACCAGTCAAACACCTTCGAATGACCTCGAACTTACCTGAACAACTTTGAACCCATTTGAACCTATTTTGAACTACTTCACACATCTTTGAACCTATTTCAAATTATTTCAAACATCTTCATACACTTTTAAAGACTATTCATCACATCCCTTACTGTTTCACATCACTAAAAACAATGTTTTGGTATTAGCGGTGATATTTAGTACCAACTTGCACCCTTCCTCTAGCCTGAGTTATACTTCATAAGCCTTTTAACAGGTTTTTGCTAGGTTTCCAGGTCGAGTATCATTACTGGAATGAGCCATTTCATCACATATCAAGTGCTGATAGGTCCACTGTGCACACTAAGGTCTGGAGAAGATTCCCACTCATATTGACACATTACAACAGATGTTCCGAACTGCTATGAACCCTATGAAACCCTTTTTGAACTATTTTGAACTATTTCGCACTATTTCGGATGACTTTGAACCATTTCAAACTATTTTGCCACATTTTGTGACACTTAAGATGACTTCGCAGCATTTTGAATGATATTGGCTACTGTATAGTTGTTTTAAAATACTTTTGATACATGCTGCACATCCGGGACAAACCATTTCATTGCATATCAAGCACCACCAGACACAAGGAGAGACTACAAGAGACTTAGAATGTGATAAGTGCATTTTTATGTTTCATTGATATATTAAAACAAAAGATAAGTACTTCTACTATATGGGAACACTACACATTTCAATTATTTATCATTTTTCATTTGTTTCATAGTCTACAAAGTCCTCATTGTTTGATATATTGCCTCATGTTTTACACATGTTCTTATTTCCTTTTTAGTACTATCTCTTCAATTTGTATATAGACTTGTGTTAATTACTTAAAATAAGAACCCAACCAATGGAAAACAGAGCACAAGTTACCCTCTCACTCATCGTCTGATTTAAGAGCCATTCTCTTGAGTCTTATCTTCACATCATATCACTAAGTTCTGTGAAATATCGCAAACTTCTTTAAACTTTCATATTAGTCTTTTGACTCATCGCCCATTGCCTATCTCCATTAAAAAAAAAACACATTACATTTGCTAAACTCATTCCTTAATATACCTCAAACCTCTTCGAACCTATTCGAACTTCTTCAAGCCTACTTCAAACTATTTCACACATCTTCAAACCTATTTCAGACTTTTTCAAACACCTTTGTATGCCTATAAAGACTATTTGCAACATCCCTTATTATTTCGTGACACTAAACACAATATTTGGGTATCAGCAGTGATATTTAGTACCAACTCGCACTTTTTCTCTAGCCTGTGTTATACTTCCTAAGCCTTTTAACAGGTTTTTGGTAGGTTTCCAGGTTGAGTATCATCAGCGCCACCAGACATGAGGAGAGAAGACAAAAGATCTAGAATGCAATAAATGTGGTTTTATGTTTCAATGATATATTGAAGCAATAGGACAAGTACTTTTACTATACTGGGACAATGTACATTTCATTTATTATCATTTCTCATTTTTTTTTATGTTTTACAATACCTTTATTTGCTGTGCATACTGCCTCATGTTTTCCACATGTTATTGTTTCCTTTTTAGTACTATCTTTCAAATTGTATATAGACTTGTATTAGTTACTTAGAAGAATAGACAAGGGAACAGAGAAGAAGTTACCCTCTCTCTTATTGTATGATTTAAGAGCAATTCTCTTGAGTCTTAGCCTCACATTGCATCTCTAAGTTCTGCAAAATATTGCGAACTTTTTCAAACTTTCATATTTGCTCCTTGACTTATCACACATTGCCCATTGTCTTTCAAAAAACACTTCTTATTTACTATATTCACTCCTCAACATACCTCAACATCAGTCCGACACTTTCGAAACTTCTTAAACTATTTTGGACATCTTTTGACCTTCCTCAAAACAACCTCAAACTTCTTTGAACCACTTTGAACATATTTCAAATGGCTTTCAAACCTTTTTGTATGCTCTAAAAGACTATTCATAACACTTCTTACTATTTCACATCTTTAACCACAATTTTTGGGTATCAGCAGTGACATTTAGTACCAACTCGCACCCTTCCTCTAGCCTGTGTTATACTTCTTAAGCCTTTTAACAGGTTTTGTTAGGTTTCCAGGTCGAGCATTATCAGCATTTCCACTACCTTACGAGCCATCCATCAGTCCAACGCTGTGCAGTTTTCCAGTTCACATTGGGGGAGCCACAGGTCATCGCTTTCAGAATAGCCAGACCAATGTACGAGATATTGATAGTCATGGCCTCTCTTTCTCTCATTGATGATCTTCTTGATGTGGTATTCTTCCAGACCATCCTCTGTCACAACAGGTCCTGGTCATCCAAGTTTACAAGAGAGGAAGAAAAAGGCATCATTTTTGTTGAACCATTTAAGTAAGGAGGCATGGAAAGTAGGGAACATGTTCAGTGAGTTAGGCAGGTGCAATGTGTACGAGAAACTCTCAGGGAAGGATTTTGTCACTGAGAAGGGACCATCCCAGTGGGGAAAAAATTTGCCACTCTGGACTGGTCACTCACCTTGAACTCCCGATGGTGGTGTAGAGTGGCAAGCATCACATGGTTGCTGATGTCGTACCACTCTTCAGGGGCATGTGACTTGTTCACAAAGAAAGCTTGCATGACCTTTGCACCCAGCAAAGTGTCCTTGGCTTCAGCAATGTCATTCTCAATCTGGGAAATGATGCTGTGCACAGCAGCTGTCTCTGAAGTGTCATTGGATCTGGTTTCGCTCAACATGGAAGCAGATACATTGGTTTAGGGTTTTATTAGTGTGTTCACTTGCACCATCAGTCTGTGGGTGGAAAGCAGTGAACATTTTCAGGTGTACACCTGTCAATGTATGGAATGCTTTTCAAAATTTTGATGTGAAGAGCTTGTCTCAGTCTGAGATGAGTTCAAGAGGCAATCCATTCTCACAATACTATTCATTAAAAAAGATGGATGCCAGGTGAGATGCAGTGATGTCAGTCCTCATGGGGATTAGATGAACATCAGAGCCCAATCTGTCGGTAATAGTGAGGACACAGTTATGCCCCTCATCTTTGGGTAGTGGTCTGATGAAGTTGAGACACACAGAGTCACCCCAAGCATCAGAGATAGGCAAAGAATGTAGTGGCCCTTTGGCCTTGGAAGTGCCACTCTTGTTCCATTGGCATTCAGGGCAAGCAGGGATGTATGCGGTCTCGAGGTCCTTGCGCATATTTGGACAGAGGACCCCAGTTGTGTTCTCTTACGTATTCCATCCACACTTGTGGTGCAAAAGCCTTTCTCAACCAACTCATCTAATAATAACCCTATCCATCAAAACCATCAATTTCCCCATCATGCACATGGATCCCACCCCCTTCTTGTAGAGAGAACCTGCACAGTCCAGCTAGCAGATAGTGGGTGTTGCCCTAACACCAACCAGGCCTGACCAACAGCTTCCTCAAGCTGAATAAGAAATGCAGGTGATGGAATGGACCATTGAAAAAAGGTTTGTGTGTAGGATCTTTGGTGAACCTCTGCTGAAATTCGGGGGAGATCAAGGGCAAGAAAATCATTGACCAATAATTTGGGATCTGGCAGTTTTGCACTCTGGAGGAAGTTGGGGGAGATCTTCAAGTCTTCATCCTTGCTCAATTGGACGAAGGCAGAAAAATCAGCAAATTTTTTGTTTTGACCAACCCATTCACTTTTGATGAATAGAATATCGTTGTCAAGCTCGATGGGTGAAGCAGAGCTGACCATAATAAGAGATGATATTGCTGAATGGAGAATGAGAACTTTGATGAGTGAGCCATTTGGTTGGGTAGGTGACACCAAAAAGGGCTCCCATGCCTCCCATAAAATTTCAAAAAATAAATAATATACAAATCCAAACATAATTGCCGGTTCATGGAGATTTGCAAAAATGTACATAGATCAAACTGCATATCTTTGGTGCTCAACTGGCTACACCATGTGGACATATGTCCGAATGGTGAACCTGGCCTACATGCTGAAAACTGATTTCCGTCTGGACAGAGGGACCCTCACCCAGCCGTTTCAAAAAAATCTCCGATTTTGTCCGGATTCGCACCCGGCCTTTTTCAAAATTTCTGACAAGGTCTGTCCGGATTGGCATCAGGGCTCACCTACCATTGCCCGGGGTCCTGGAGTGGACCCAAACATGTGCAACTCCGTTTCAAACACGGTGAAGCTCTGGCCGTGTCTAAGCACATTCAGGCAGTTGGATGCAGACCAGAATTTTTGATGTTCAAAAAATTCTTGCCCAAAAAACGTCATGTGAAAACATCACGTGAAATATTTTAATTACAGCCCATTCAGGGCCGGGATATTTTCCGCATCCATTCAAATCACGTGGACTGGGTAACCTTTGCTCATACGATGTCGCAATATATTGACAGAAAGACTGTCTATGATTCATATCGTCCGAAGAGCGGAGTATGCCTCTAGTTCGTTTTGCTGTTTGCATTGACTATAATCCGCCCAGATGATGTCCCCAGGGCTCAAACGTGCACGCGAGCCCTACCGCGTCAAAAACGCCATCACAGGCCTAGCACTGGGCGCGTTTGCAGTCGGCATATGGGCCTACTCGATAAGCGCTGTCAAACAAGACGTCTTTGACGATGTTGATGCTGAAGTGATGGAGCAAAAACAACAGCAGCAACTACAACAGCAACAGCAGCGGCTAGGAGTGTTGAGTGTGAAAGAAGAGAAGGAGGTCATGGAGGCTGCATTTAATGCCGTTGCTGTGCCGTCGAAGCCCTCAGGGTTTGCCTCGTCGAATGCTGCAGCCACGCCATCTGCTCCTATTGCACCAGCGAGAGGGTTGTTACAACGGCTGGACAGTCGGTATCCGTGGCTGTTGGATCCGCAACGGAAAACATTGATATGGGGTGCACCACCAGTGGATAATATGGGGAAAATGAAGATGCGAGCATAACATAGAAGCCAGGTGCATCTCTTTTATGGATTTGTTCAGAAATACTACATTGCTGTTCATCTCTTAAGCCTGCGTGCTATTCATAGATGCGGTCAGCCAATGGATATCCCTAAATCATCACCGTCGAAATATACTCTTCGTTGCCTACCCGAGACCCCATATACCTGCTCTCCTGACGCTCTCCACCAGTGCATCTACATTTCCTAGCATAGTTCCTAGCAGTTCCTTTTTCTCTTCCGTTGTTCTGATGTGCTCCTGCTGTGGACGGAGCTTTTGATGTTCTTCCACATCTGCATTCTCCAGAGTACCATCATGCAACGTCTGACTCCACCGTCGACCATCATCTTCTGATCCAGATGCCAACCTCGACCTTGAGATGTACCGTGATGAAGACCGACTCACTCCAGACCGTGTCGCCTGCGGTTTCTTCGGACTGAGTGGTGTATATTCGACATCTTTCCTCAACATCATTAACGACCGTGGTTGCAACTGTAGATGTGATGGGCGACCCAGAGCCGGAGGTGAGTTTGGAGGCGTCTTCGGCGGTGGTATCGGGGATGGTTTCTCGGGCGACGATGCGATGGAGGACAGTGTGGTGCTGGATAATGTGGAGGATAAAGATTGCGAGGAGCTGCCTGATGTCGAACGTGAGGATGTAGACGACCCCGACGCCAATGATGACGTCGAGGGATATCGTGACGAAGTGTATAGGGATTTGCTAGATGACGACCGCTTGAAGATATGGTGTGGGGTGGAAGGTGCTGTCGGTGGAGGAGTCGGCACAGGGATGGTTTTTAGTTGAGGTCCATCACGGGATGACGAGGTTTCATCAAGAAGATAAAAGTAAAGAAACTCGAGACATTTCATCCTGGAAAGAATGATTCGTTCTATACAACGTGTAGGGATGCAAGCTGACTGACCTGACTTCTCGTGGAGTACCTGCTCTTTTCAAAATCTTCACTACCACTTGCACACCACTTGACTCTTCAAATGAACGGAGAGCAGAAGGAGAATCCACCAGGATACATAACAGAGTATCTAGGACGGTTGATGAAAGAGGTGATGAAGTAGCTTCCTGACCGCGGTTTGAACTCGAGCTCTTCGTCCTAGTTAGCAAGACTGGGTGAATTGATGGTAAATGGCGTGAAGCCAGAAGAAGGTCGAGCAGTACCTAACAGTGCAATATGTCACACGGAACACGTCACCAATCCACGCAAAGCACGCACCTCTAGGGCATATTTTCGACCCAGAAAAATTTTACTTGCAAGATGGTTCAGTGCAACACCTTGTATTAACGATAGCGATAGCGACAACTGAGAGGATAATTTGGAAGCCTGGATTTCTTGTTCGTCTAGCACAAAATCAACTAACTGCAAAAACCAGGATCGTTGCAAAGTAACTTACGATCCATTGTTCCCTGGTTTGTCAGGACCTCCAAGGTCAAAGTAGATGAGCTGATCCACGCCAATAATCTCAAAGGTACTACAAGCACATTGTATCGCCATAACATGTGGGAAATGGAATGTACACACCATTGCATTCAAATGTGTACTGCAGAGCAGTAAAATTATGGAGGTCCTCTGAAGAGTGTTTAGACACACATCCAAATGCAAGCCGCCGCTCGAGCGTTTCTAAAGCCCGAGTTTTCACCTCGGAAGACGAGCGAGGTGACGAGAGCTGCGCAGTGGAACGTATGTCATTTTTTGAAGACGTGAAAAAAGAAATCTAACTAACTCACGTCGTCCAGAGCATTCTGAAGAGTCTCTCTCGATGTTTCAAGCGGGGCCTTCATGAGAAACAAACGGTCACCAAAGTTGAACCAGGCTATTTTGGGAGTGCAGTTGGCCACGTGACCGAAACATATTCGTCGCTTTACTCGGGCCGAGCTCCGTGGCGAACTTAGTCCAGAGATTGTCCGACTCCGAAATCTCCCTGGGCCGTATCCAATCCGGCAGATGATGTGCGGGTGCTGAGCGCTGAGAGGGCAAGGTACATCTTTGACTCACCCATCTACCACAATGTCGCCTGTGAGAACGATTCACGCCCAAATTGTCGTTGAGCTGGGCACAGAGATATTGAATTTATGTCGTTGTAGGCATGGTCCCGCCTTATACGCTTCGTGGCAAAGGAGACTTCGTTGGTTCACATCGGCCAGCCCATCGACGGTCTTTTTGATGGTACGGGTATAATTGTTTCATCCTTCTGGACATTTAACACGTTTATTTCCACGACTTAGTTGGACTGGCTGCACAGCAAGGGAAAACTATCCAAGCTTTTGAAATTACAGGGTCCGCTCTTGACTTAGGGGCGCAGGTGACATCCAATGTTTTGACCGTCAAGACGTTGCTGGCCCCACTCTCCAAGGAAGAGATCAAGATCGTACGTTGCTTGGGCCTGAACTATTCTGACCATGCGGTATGTATTACTCTCCTATATGTAATACGTAGTATAACCTCCATTCAGGCAGAATCAAATCTGGCCAAACCCCCGTATGTTTATCTTGCTATCGAATGGCTCGCGTTGCCCTCATCAACGTAAAACCAGCTTTCCTATCCTTTTTTACAAACCCTTGGCATCCATCATTGGACCTTTTGCCCCCGTAGTCATCCCCAAGGTAGCTCAGCCAGCTCACGAGCATATACCAGACTATGAAGTCGAGCTGGTCATCGTCATGGGCAAAGCAGCGAAGAATGTCTCCGAGGCTGACGCATTGGATTACGTGCTCGCCTACACAGGCGCCAACGATGTACGAACACTGGATAGGATCATTTGTATATTATGTGACATAAATACCGCCAGGTGTCCTTCCGAAAACATCAATTCGCGGTCTCTCAATGGGGTTTCTCTAAAGGATTTGGTAGATCCCGTTTTCCTATCTCTTCAATGTCTTCATTATCCTTCATATCAGACAACACCAATCCTATAGGGCCTTGCTTGGTCTCCTCGGCCGTACTTCGTGACCCGCAACAAGTACCTCTCAAGTGTGTGGTCAATGGAACCGTTCTTCAAGACGGCACCACCGCGTATGTATTCACTGAAATCATCCGGTCGTATTGCCTTGACTGCCTTTCATTCGAGTAGTGACCAGATATTCAACGTCCGACAGACTATCTCGTTTTTGTCCCAGGGAACGACCCTTGAGCCTGGATCAATCATCTTGACAGGGACACCCAAAGGAGTCGGATTCGCGAGGAAACCACCTATATACCTGAAGCACGGGGACAATGTAAGCGTGTGGCTGGGCTGTGGCATCGGCACACTTGCAAACGAAGTTATCGAAGAGAAAGACGCGGTTGCAGGCAAGTTGTAAATATGGGAGAATGTTCAGCGGTTTCAGAATCTGGATTCTGTGACTGCTGGTGTATCCTGTACAAAAAAAGCATATGTATTCCATCCGATCGATATCGAGAGGCAAAGAACGTTAACAGTGCATACTACGAAATGCAGCTGACTGTCCCAATACGATGTCTACTGGTGAATGCCTAAACCACCGAAGACGATCAACTTTGTATTCATATATTCCTCGATACCGTGTCCCCCCTCCCTTCCAAGGCCACTCTCCTTGATCCCGCCAAACGGAATCGTTGCCTGGCTAATCATACCGGTATTAGCGCCCACCATACCCACCTCAAGCCTCTCGGCCACCCTCCATATTCTGCCTACATCCCTCGAGAAAAAGTAACCAGCAAGTCCCACGTCTGTGTCATTTGCGAGCTTTATCACCTCATCCTCTGTCTCGAATTTAACGATGGCCGCTAGGGGGCCAAATGTTTCTTCATAGTTAACTTGAGCATCCACGGGGACATCAGAGAGCACGGTCGGCATGAAAAAGTTGCTGTTAGGTATGGCTTTGCCACCGATGAGCACCTGCGCGCCCTTGGCGATCGCATCTTCCACGTGTCGAGCGACCTTCGCTACGGCCCGATCATGGATAACGGGCCCGTGCGTACTGAGAAATTTAGATTGTTGACACAGGAAATAATAGAACGGAAAGACAACCTACACTCCTTCTTCGACGCCGTTTCCGACTTTAAATTTTTGGACTCGTTCAATGAGACGGGAGGTGAAATCAGCGTACACAGAAGAGTGTACGTATATCCTATTCGCACAGACACACGTTTGCCCGCTTGTGCGGAATTTACAGAAAATGGCGCCTGAAGTATGGTGTGAGCACCCGTGAATAAGTAAAGATAATATACGCCGACCCCGGACGTACCATCGACAGCTTCTTCAATATTAGCATCATCAAAAATGATGAATGGGGCATTTCCGCCAGCTTCGATAGATACTCTACGGAAAAGGAAGAGGCGTCAAGACAAGAATCGAATCCCGTGACAAGAACTAACTTTTTTAACGTAGACGATGCCATCCCATATAGCAACTTAGCAACAGGCGTTGAACCAGTAAAGGTCACTTTCTTGACAACCTTATTCTCGCACATTTCTTTTCCGACTTCGATGACATGTTTCAGAGTAGGGACAACATTGATAACACCGTCTGGTACACCGGCTCGGTGTGCCAGCTATTGAGCGGTAAGTAAGATATCGGTCAAGAGACAAGTCATTCGTATCTCACCTCAGCGAGCGCGAATGCAGAGTATGGGGTTTCCGGTGGTGGCTTGATGACTGCCGTGCACCCGGCAGCGAGTGCTGCGCCTAACTTCCGCGTTATCATTGCAGAGGGAAAATTCCACGGTGTAAGAATAGACCTAGTCCCATGTCAAATTTTCAGAGACCACATAACGGAACCTCTATACATACACGACACCTGATGATTCATTCAGCCAGTAGCAGATAACGCTATGGAGTAGGCTTACCAATAGGCTGTTTGATGACGACATTGCGAGAGTTGGGAATTGGAGAAGGTATATGCTCTAGCAACAATTGCAATCCAAGTATGACCTATACGATCTAGAAACACCAACCTCCATATGTTCGAACGGCTTCCTCGGCTGCAACAACTTTTAGTACCATAGGCCTGGAGATACAGCGTCCGCGTACCAAACCACTGTTACTATGGATGAGATGAAACTCTGAAAGGACTTGCTTTCACATACCTCGATGAATGACGCGCTGTACACATGTTCTGCCTATGAACATGAATGAGTTTTTGAAATATTGCACAATGAAATCACAGTACTTTTCCCTCGTGTAATGGCTTCCCATTTTCGATAGTCTACCATCACCATGTCAGAAAGGGTCGAAATATAATAACATAGGACTCACAATCAATCGACCCAGGTCATCACTGTGTTCTTGCATGAGGCCGAAAAATTTCTGCAGGATATCATGGCGGTGCTAAATCAGGAATAGCAATGACATTCATCGGTTCGTGTTCAACAAAAGTGAATATGAGTAAACCTTGGCCGTAGTTGTGCTCCAAGTGGGGAACGCCCGTGAGGCAGCATCAATAGCTTCCTTCACCTCGTCTAAGCCCATATCGGGGACTGTTCCCAGCTCTTCAAGGGTTGCAGGATCTAGCACACAACGTCGAGCTTATCCTCCTTACGGCATTTGGGTCGATACACTCACTCGTAACAGCGAATCTCTCTCCATCCTTTGCATCGACCCATTTACCATCGATGATACCCTGGCTTTTCACCAGCGACATGTCTTTCAGTCCAAACTATACCATCAGATAAGACCTAAATTCGTCTGAAAAGTAAGATCCTGACCAAGGCAGCCTGTGTACTGGCCATTCTGCAGAATTTTGGGGCTGGTCTCCAATATATCTTAGTGTTTTGTTGAAGGAGGCTTCGCGGAAGGCTTATAAGTGACGGCAGACGCATCGGGGAACCGTCAGCCCGAGTTGGCAATTGAAAATCTCGGCAGCAAGGTGCGAATCTCGTCCTCGTGATCCGCTTATCTTATCAGATAATCTAATTTATCTTACATAAGCCAGCGCTACCTGAAAGTTCGATCAAGAAAGGTACCAGGCCCAGTTATAACCATCATGTCAATATTCGACAAACGCGCAGCTATGTATGTACGTGGACAGCCCATTAATATTATTAGTCATCGTCGCGTCTTACGCCGGTGGGCTGAGGCTGGTTTATGATCCTAATGGACCATGGCATTGATATACATAATAGGCTAATCCCAATTAACGTCAAATCATGGGGTCCCTCAATTCGATACACCGCCTGATTCCATGTTCGACGATTGCACGCTTTTTACTTTACTCCGACGTGAAGCTAAGGAAACGTAATTGACTCAAGTGTTTAGTGCAGTGTCACCCATAGCAGATGCATAATACCTCGGGCCTGCACTGTCATTCGGTTGACTTTGGGTCTGGTCAACGAGCTTCTTTTTCGGATTGGGAAATTACCAAGCGTTCATCATGGTCTAGCTGGAGAACTGGTCTAAATCCTACCCGCAAACGAAAATTTTTCTTGACGTGCGGCGTTGCTTGTCGAACTATGATCGATATATGCGCAGCAATATGTAGATTGGTGGGTCATATATCCTATATACGTCATCTTGCATTTTTAATCACCAACCATTAATTTTTTTTGTAAGCGTTGAAATATTTCAAGCCGTGTAGACTCACTTTTTATATAGCAGTGAAGAGTTTGTGACTTGGCTAACAACGGTAGGAAATCTGCACCTCCCATCACGGGCATCTAATGCACTTGTGAGAGTGTGTTCCTGTAAGGCTATGCCCCCACAAAGCCTGAGCTCTCCTGTCACCGCAAATAGAACTCACTGAATGCTGTGTGTGGGCACTTTCATAACGTGCTAGCCTTAGCGACTGGTTTGAAGCAAGCTTCATGGCTCTCGTGCCCCCGAATCCAGATTGTCTGGGTACGCCGTTCAGAATTTAATGATGTAACCATTGGAGATATTCCGACATGTAACTACTATGGAATGCAAGGTGTAAAACATTTAAGCTTAACCAAAAATAGTTCCATTGGAAATCATAACTTTCCTTTGCATCGGTTTAACTTCTAAGAATTTCCTTGCGGCGACACGCTGAGGGTTAAAAATACGATGTGTCTATGACTCCTCTCCGATGTCCCTGCACTCATGGCTATGCTCTCACCCACATGATACGCAAATATGCGCCCCGTGAAATGCTAGTAGTGCTAGTAGTGATAAATTAATACGGCTCATGTCTGATGGTGCCCCTCTTTGGAACTGGGCGATGGGTATTGAATGATAACCTGTGCGTCTTATGCAAATCCATGGCACGATCGTATTCCGGAAGAATTCGGTTGCCATCGTGCAACAAATCGGAAAGAGAAATGGAACCTCTGCAGATGACCACCTGTTGCAATGCGAACGTTTGACAGTTCGAGGGTCTGAAACCTGTGCAAGGGAAGCCGGAATATTTGTCAATTTCCAAATTTAGTGGGATTCTTTCATGTTTATAAAAAGGCGGCTTCACGCTCTGCAGCTGTTGTCCGTCTTTGATCTCACTCTCCTATATTGAATTGTAGTCCACAACGGAATGGATTCAAAGGCACGCCCATCATCTCCCACATCTTCCACATCAAACGTGGTTGACCATCTCGCTGCTCACGGTATGCCGGTTGAGGCTTTGATCCCACGCCGTGCTTATTCCTGACTAGTAACCGAAGAGGTTCCAGCGGGTCCAAGGAGGGCTGGAGATACATCAAAGATGATTAATGTCCAGCCGTTGAAGCGAAGTGAGATGCAGGTTCGCCGCATGTTTCCTTAACGTTCTTTGTCCTCTAACAGAATTTCAGCCGTCTTACGCCCAAGACCTTGGAACAGGAGAAGTTACGCATGGAGTCTATGGCTCTCTCTTGCAAGGTTTAGGTTCATGCGTTGGATTCTTTGGAGCTGTTCCCTGTTGTCCATGCCCCAATCCATTCCGCAACGTCCACCAAGGTACCACTTGCAGCCTTACGACCTTGGCCTTCATCTGACTTTGCTTTGTCCCAAGGTTCCGTGGGTCTTGTGTCACGTTTTGGACAGTTCTACAAATCTGTCGATCCTGGCCTTGTCCAAGTCAACGTCTGCACAGAATCCCTTCGTATTGTCGACGTCAAAATCCAGATCAGTCCGATCGGAAGACAAACTGTCATGTGCGTATTTCTTGTAACATGACTCAATCCAATTCTCCAAATATCCATGCAGCACTCGTGACAATGTTAACGTCGAAATGTACGTTCATAATTCACCCTGTGATGACGGTATTCACTAACAGTCTCTCGATGACAGTGACTCCGTGATTTACTTCCAAATCTGCAACCCCTATCGTGCTGCGTTCGGTATCACAGACCTCCGCCAAGCACTCGTGGAACGTGCACAGACGACGCTCCGCCATGTGGTCGGTGCACGCGCTGTCCAAAGTGTCGTCACGGAGCGTGAGGCCATTGCCTTTGAAATTGCCGAGATTGTTGGTGATGTCGCCGATAAGTGGGGTGTGGCGATTGAGGGCATCTTGATCAAGGATATCATTTTCAGCCCTGAAGTCTCAGCCTCCCTTTCATCAGCTGCTCAACAGAAGCGTATCGGAGAGTCGAAAGTTATCGCAGCACGCGCAGAAGTCGACTCAGCGAGACTCATGCGCCAGGCAGCTGACATCCTTGCGTCGCCGGCTGCTATGCAAATTCGGCAACTCGAAGCCTGTGAGTTATATTTAACGCCGTGTAAACCCCTATGTGTGATTTTGATTCTTCCTTCCGCAGTGCAAACCATGGCCAAATCAGCTGGCAGCAAGGTGATATTCGTGCCGATGCAGCTCCAAAGCGACGTAGTCGGCCAGATGGCCAGTCAAGCCGGATCATCCGTGGGCGCTGTTGCGTTGAACGAATCCGGAGAAGGCGGAATTGGCTCTGCCGGCCGCGCTGGCCTTTTGAATAGCGTTGCCCAAATTTAATTCACACCGCCTCGTGCGTTATTTTGTTCTTATATCATTTTCCCTCATTTTCCATGTGCCTCGCATGAAATTTGAATGCTGCTGCTGACTCCGATACCATCTCTGTATTTATTTATCTATATCGTTAATATTTTGCGACGCTCTGTGACGACTTGTATTCTGTTTTTTTTTTTCGCTGCATGCCCTCATTTGTATACCTAATAAGCAGTCGCCTACTCAGATCAGAACTAAGATATAACCTCACTACTTTACATAACTCCGTATGGTATATAGTGTGGATCCGGAGTGTATCAGCTAGCTTTCCAACATCTCACGCTGGTCATCGCAAGAGTTCAGCGGTAGCAGTGCCGTGGTGCCCAAAGTAGCAATATCAATATGTATGTATCAGTTTGTGGAGATTACACGCTTGTGTGAGAATAGACGGCGTTCAGCCTTTGTGAGAAATGAGTATAGGTAGTAGGCTTTATGGGCACACGATACTATCTACGTGCCACTTCCCTGCAGTGCCTGGAACGACAGAAGGGCAAGAGCTGTTGTGAGCTGCGCAATGCCAGTGGAAACGGATGGTTGCCAAGATGTCATTTGGGTTTGTCTATAGAAGCACCTGACTCGTCAGCCGAGCTCTATAGGTCGTAGCTAGTTCTGCCCAAAAAGACAGAGTAAACGCTGACAGACCATCGAGTTTGATCACCATCTATGGCCATGTAAAGTGATTGTCATACATCGAAGTGGTAGATATTTGAGAGCTGCGATGAAGGCTGCCTTTGTCCTCCAGTACTTCACAATACTTACACCATGATGAGCGGTGCAGGATACGCTCTGTATCTAGTGCGGCCGACAATACAATAGCAGCTCGACAAACCACGTCCATCCAATTATCGTGAGGATCACAAAAAAAAAAAAAAACGGAAACCAGTAGTACACGGGCCTAGCACACCAACCAAGGAAATTGCTCCAATGACGCTGACGCGATAGGCAGCGGACATTTTATCCTCCCACTCCTCACGTCGATGTCCCTCACGATGATTTGATGAGATACAGCAACTAGCGGCCAAGGCGCCAGTATTTCCTTTCCCTCCATCCCACTCGCATCATGATCTCCCCATCGATGCCCATCACCACCATCCCTCGACATATTCCGATGCAAAACGAAGCTCTGGTCCACTGCCATCACATGATCGTACTCACTCCTCTTTGCAAGCTCAACATTAGAATCTGCACGC
Organism: Tricholoma bakamatsutake; assembly: GCA_029959215.1. Taxonomy (NCBI): domain Eukaryota; kingdom Fungi; phylum Basidiomycota; class Agaricomycetes; order Agaricales; family Tricholomataceae; genus Tricholoma; species Tricholoma bakamatsutake. The sequence goes on from CP114860.1 coordinate 3,462,336, forward strand.
GCCAGCGCACCATGAACAGTTAGCAGAATCCCACCACCTGCCTGACTGCTTAGCGATACCACGTCATAGTGCACCTCACCTGCCTCTTCACGCAGACGGAATCTGTATAGCGGCAGAATGGAGGATACTGCAGAAGTAACTTGGGGTAGGCGATAGCTTATGAAACTTGAAGACTGAGATGTCGACGACGACGGAGAAACCAGTGTCATTCTATAAGAGAGCAGTGCGTCTTCTGAGTAGGCGTTCTGAAGGGCAGTGCGACCAGTGTCAAATGCTTGGATGTATCTATCCAACTGCTGAGTGGAGACCAATAGTGCAAAGAGTTCTTTCAGACCTTTGAAGGTAGTCAACTGCCAGTGACTCAACCCTGCCTAGTTCCTCGATAGGCCAGGCTCGGACATCCGAAGCGATGGCATTTGTCTTGGTTTCGGTTGCAATAATAGTATTGGATGTAGATGTCGACGTGAGACGATCATCTTCCCTGTCAATAGCGCTGATCCTGTCATGCTCCAATGCCGGTAGCATTCCTCTGTGATTGTCTTCCTTCACAGTCACGGGTGAAGTTGTGGTGTTAAGATTTTCATCACCGGCCTTTGGTGGTCGTGGCTTATGGGTGGGGAGTTTACGTCGTCGTTGGAGGGGGGTCCACGACGGTGAAAATATAGATTTCTGCTCAAGAGGACCAGATCGACGAGGAGATGTGCGCGCAACAGAAAAAGTAGTTTGTCGAGATGAACCGGAGTCTGCAGCTACAATAGTACGACTCTCGATGTTACCACTAGTTGATCTCCGTGGAGTTGTGGACTTTCGCATACCGGAATGATTGCTGCTGTTTGATTGTAGTGCTTCCTCAATCACGGATGAAATATTCGAAGGTTCTGGGCGGAGCGTATCGGACCAAACTGGTGTATTGCTTGTCCATTCTATAACCATGCCGTCATCCCTAACTCTATAATAAGTATCCCAGCATGAGGAAGGATGATGAACAAACGAGCCTAAAAATGACTTTCTTCCTTTTCAATCCCAGACATTTAAGAACGCTGTATTCTCTGGCGAAGAAAGCTTGTCGGTTCTTCATGTATTCCGGGCTCGATTTCCGACAATCCTCAGGGAGGGGGTAGAAGCTGCAGGATTCTTTAATTAGGCGACGAAGATGCGGTGATGAGCTCCGTTTCTCAATTTTAATAGTGTTTGGAATTGAGTGAGATTGGAAGATTTGGGATGAGGCTACCGGCTCAACTTCCTCAACCTTCACATTGATTGAAGGCTCAGGACTGTGAGCAAGTTTCCTGCGTTTGAGCGGTAAGGTGGAGCATTTGAGTATACATGGTGAAGATATAGTTTCATCCATGAACATCTGAGAAGATGCTAAATCATCGTCGTGGTTAAATCTTAGCAGCTGCTCGGGTGATGCGGGGGGTTGCGCAGTTTCCTGGTATGTATTCAAAGAAGCGGGGAAATCGAAAGTTGGCTGGTATATTGGATTGGGTCCAGATAGGTGGCTTGTAGCTGTGAGAGGCTTTATTGTCGGCGACGGGGCAACAGCAGGCTGAGGACTAGATTCGTGCTTAACAGCAAGAGGGTTCGTCATAAACGGTGAGGCTACGGGAGGCATAGGAAGTGATGGGAACTCAGAACGTGACAACAAGAAAGATTCGTTGGATTTTTTCGGAGGTTGCACGACTGGGAGGGCTGAGGTGCGGTTGCTTTGGGGATTTTCTGGACGGAACAATGGACGACTCCAAGAGAAGTTATTGGCACCGCGGCCACGACCACTCACATATGTACCTCGCCATGACTTGTTTCCACGCATGGCATGCTGAGTCCAGCCACTGGGCCCACGGGAGGAGTCGCCACCTTGTTTGATCCCGCTACCACGACTCCCTCCGCGTCCTCCTCTACTACTATGCCTCCTTCGAGTATGATTGTATGGTATTGGTGGTTTAGCAGAAGCCGATAGAACTGTCGGGGGTGCGGCACGCTGGCTTTTGTTAATAGCTTCGTTGGGTTGTAGATCTTCAGTGCTATGTAAGGATACGATTGCAGCATCGGGTCGGAATTCCCTAGCTGTTGTGGTGAGCATCATGGAGGGCCAGCGCACGACTTGGTTGCGATTTAGTCAAGAAAGGATTGCTTCAGCTATTTACTAGACGTACTATGTAGTGGAAAGGGACGACAACACGCGTCAATAACCTCAGATCAGGCACACCGTTGCATGTAGAAAGCGGATAATAATACACAAAAATTGCATCTCAATCTTAGCACAATGACAATGATTCAATTCTAACCAACTTGAGGTCGACCAGGAATCGACAAAACAACTGACGAAAAGACCTAAGCACAAACCAAGCTGGTTTGATCATCAACTACGTCAACGTACACAACGGCAGCTCACCAACATAACGATTAACCCAACTATCATCGTGTCACCAAACGCCTGACGATGAACTGCCTTAATCCTTGGATCTAGCACCGCAGTCACCGGCCCAAAAGGCCCACCAGTGAGACTGCGTGGCGGCCTCTTTGCGATGGCGCGCGAAAAGGTGATGTCGTCAGGCTCCAGATTCGTGAACGGTGCAATGGTAACAACGTCTTGGGCATTTCTGCGTGGGAAAACCGCGAGCGACGCATGAGAACCTCGTTTGACGTCATCTCTAGAACAGTCGGTCCTATTGCAATTATCGTCCTTTGGGCTTGTGTGCATCAATTGCACTGCTCGAGGTCCCAGTATGCTCCCTATGAAGATCATTGTGTCCTCACTCATTTCTTGCATGTCCCACTCGTTCAACTGTTTAACTCCACGGAAGCATAGTATGCCGCAAAATCTGTTGGAAGCGTAAGGATTTACAATGTTGTATAGTGTTAGAATATGTACCCCCTCCAAGCGGCATAGCACTGCATGGACCCTACTGAGAAAAGGACTGCGGTGAGCAGTCTCCAACAACGGTTGGCTTCCGGAGGAGTCGGTAATAATATTGTTAATAGGATGGTGGTAATAAGTCCAAGAATAAGTGTAAGATAACCAACGCAGTATCTGGTTATGATCAGCAGTAAATGCCAACACGTAAGTTGACGGCGGACAGGATATCGCACAATATCATTTGAATTCTTCTGTCAGTGTTTGAGCTTGACGTTGCAAGAAATGTGGGGAGACTATGTCTTTCCAGAAGGTTGTACACTTCTTCATAAACAGGCAAAAACTGTGCAGACAACTTGAACATTGTGAAATCATAGCAGTCAGAAACTCACCACATCGGGATGGCAGTCATACGCCAAAGTGCGTATGACTGTATCTCGCACTAATGCATCGACTGGCAACTCCTTCGAGGCATTCGGACTGAGAAACGTAGCAACCGCCCGAGAACATGCTGTTCTCAAAAGAGCATCTTCGGCGGTGGGGGTTGAAGTGATCGAAGAGGGCCCAAGTGAGTTAACATCTGCCGTTGCAGCCATGGGATACTTTTCGATATATTCCATCTCCTCCATCTTCCTGATGCTCTCCGTAGCGCGTCGTTCAATTTCCGCGTGGCAAGACGTGCCTAACGCGAAGTCATGTTTCGCTGAATGAACCTTGGGAAAGTGTTCCCGGTAATCCTGGTATCGTTCTATGCTGAGTCGTACGTCAATAGGAAGTGGTGGTTAACGGTTGTCACCTGGAACCATACGAGAAACTGAAGGGTCTCTACCGAGTGTTCCTGTATAGTAGCGTGAGTTTCAGGGCTGCGGAATGATGGATTTTTTGTTTCTGGAGAAAAATAGACATACATTGTATGTGAGGTACCTCTCAAAATCCTCCAAACTGCAAATAGGAAATAAACCAGATTTGTCTTCAGGATGTCACTCGATACAAAATAAATTTCACTACCTGATCGGAGAACAGGTATCACCAGAAAGGACGTTGGCTGGACGAGAAGACGTTGAATCGTATCATCTCGGCATAAAACGTTCATATACAAAGCTTTACCAAGAGTGACACTCGAAAGCTCGGATTTCCAGTTCAATTTCGCAGCCCAAGGATGGAGTCTTAGTCCAGAAGTTCTTGCTGGCATGCCAGTGATGAGAGCAGATTGGTGACAGTGCTAGTCTCGTTATCGAGATAGGAAGACTAGCATCTGTCACCAGGTGGGAGACTCGGAGAAAGACGCTACGGTAGATCTCCAGAATCCATGGGTCATATAATTCTTCAAAGGTCCGGATGCTTTGGTCTGAGTCTCTGGGAACATCATCGTGGTAAGGTCAGTCTCGATGAGATGTTATTTCAGGGTCGGCTATCATTAACCATGTTTTTCCCAGCAATATGGGATCGGGTCTGAGGCCTCAATGGTTAACACGGTCACCTAGAGAGCTGTTTTAAACTCCATCCAGAGACTTCGAGACTAACAGTAGACTTTACTCAACATGGCTGTTCAAGAATGGGTGCAGACTTTCATTGTCGTATACAATCATGATTGTCATATGCTGCATGTCATGCCTAATCATGATTGTCATATGTTTCACATAAGAAATCCTAATTCAGGACCCCTTCTGGGTTTTAGCCAAAAATGCTAGATCTTGGTTAGTGCCAAAAGGGTCCAGGCTTCGCCAGTCACCAAAAAAATTCGCGCATTGGCCCTCATAAAAATTAGATCATTTGAAAATGCTAAAAAAAAGATTTGTGAGCGATTCATAGTCAGGAACTAACAACTGCCTTATTTGAAAGTCCAAAAGAGGTGAAATCCAGACAAAAGTCCTGGAATTGCTACACAACACTTCAGGGCTGTTTCCTGATCTGGTGGACCACTGAGGTCTTGTTTAGATCTAACCTCCAATCCTCCTAATTCTGAACACGGGCCCAAAGTATTCAACCTTTTGTGGCGCTTATCTTGCTGGCCCGCTTATTTGGACCTTATTCTATAATGATTCCCACCACTGGCCTGGTGCTCGAAGCCTGTTTTATCGGGGAATGATACCTTCCTTTGGAGGTTTCCTTGACGATGCTCACCTTCGGCATCTTTCATTCATACAGCGACAACCACTTATTCGGCGGCTCAAATGATGGTCCATCCGCCTTGCAGGTCGTACTTGGGGAATCATGCGTCGGAGATTCGCTCATCAGCCTCACAAGCCAAAGAAAAATATCACCATCTTTCTTGTCTCATATCGCTTCCTCGTCTTATCTCGATCTGGCTCCATATTATATATACTTTACTTCACTTCTCCTTACTTACTCTCCCCTAGTGTTGGCGAGGATCAGATTTTTCCCGCTGGAGAATCTCTTCCTAACTTGACACACCTGGGTTATTATGTGCCTCAGTTATTATGTGACCTGCCGCTCGTCTTCTTGCGGCAGCTCTGTCTCGTGTCATTTGGAACAGCCAAGATCCCGAGCCGAATGGTCTCGCGACCTGAGCTGCGCGGATAGTGCGACGTACATATTGAAAAGGCTCGAAGTTCCTGTGGGTGGTGACGCGATGTCCACGAGAACAAAAGGTATTGTTTGACCTTGTGACCGAAGGTTCGTAAATCTGTATGCAACTGTCATCGGAAACCGTCATCGCCGAACAGTGCGTGTGTATTGCTTTCCATCTACGTGAATTTTGAATGTTTTCGATGATATTTCCACTGATTTCTCCGACCTTTCCAGTTGAGTCCCGTATAATTTCACCAAGGCAGGTATTTCAGCTTCCATCTCCAGCAGCGCCTCATCCGGATGTATGGTCATACATATTTACAATCTCGCCCCTTGCACCGTTTGTGATGCTGAGATCAGTTTCCACATTTTGCGTAACTATGCCAGCTTCGACAAACGTGAAATCTCCGCCGACTATGCGATCTCGATCACGTTGGGAAGATCATGTCGTTTTTTCTTCTGACTTGTCGCCCGTGTCGAGTGTGCGCATCGCGACTCCGCACCACTTCACCTAAGTGAGTGGTCCTATCCTTCATAGTATCTTGTGTAATGCAAATAAGGAACTGCCTTTCTGTGACGTCATTCCATTGCTTTCGGATAGCGTAATGTCGCGTCAGAAGGCGTTGTTCCAGGGACATTTACGACTTGTAACGAGTAATTCCCGCAAATAAGTCTCTCTTCGTCTCACAGGGAAGGTTTTAGCCGACGCAGGCGGCCATTCGGACCGCCGATGATTTGTCAGGATACTATCACGGGGTCAAAACTTTGAAAACAGGTGTTCTCACTCAAATAACCATACAATATATAATAAGCTTCTCCACTTTTTCCTCACTAATCCTGAGAACTCCTTGCTGGGTGGCATCGTTTAGATGATCACGTGTTTCGCAACTTTAGGTTAATATGTTCGGACCACGTATTGGATGACGACTAAGTCGAATAAAAGGGAACGGGAAATTGAGACACAGTGGTGTAGTACAAAGCTATATAATGTGACATATACGTGGACGAGAAGTGATCGAAATAAAATATTTAGCAACACTCGGCCCGTGATAGTAAGTATCCGGCGGGGACTGCATATATAACAATTAATATCCTTGACAATATTTCCTGTTTCTTGCAAATACCTCTTCTTTCTTTCTTCATTGACGAGTCATCAACAGTTTTGCGGCCAGCCAAGCGAACGGAACTAGCAGAATGTATTGTATATGGATACACGCGACGTGGTTGAAAATACCGCTCTGTCTAGGAATAGTGAGTGATTGCATGATACAATAAATAGAGTGAATACATAGGATGGGATATAAGTAGTGCTTTTAAAGAACGTGATGATGCGCCCCGGCGTCAAGTCGTGTCCTCTGCAAAAGAGAAGAGTCCCTGAAACTGGAAGGTAAGAATGGATCATTCCCTCCATTGATATCAAGGACAGAGCCAGCAGCCGCCCAGGTCGACAAAGTTGGGAGCAAGCTATGAAGGTGCCCAAGCTCGGGCACCGAGCCCTGCGTTGGTTGGGACCTGGAATGGGAAGACGATCGCTGAGGTGAGAAGAAGGGAGTGCCTCCTCTACTTTCGGCTCCAGATGTTGTGCCTGCAGTTATGCCAAAGTTCTGCATCGTCTTGCTGAAAGCGCGGAAGACAGAAGTACGTCCTTGTTGAGGTGAGATTTTGCCATTCGTAACAGCGCCTGAAGCAGGAGACCAGGTTTCATCAGCATGGCTCGTAAATGTTGAGTGGATGGACGAATCAGATAATCCACGATGGCGCAGCGTACGCTGCAGGAGAGGTTCTACGTGGTCCCTTCTGGGGGGTGGGGGGCTGAGTTCATTTGCTGGTTGCATAAACGACTGTACTCGGCGAGGACCTTTCGCAAGGACAACCCATGGATCAGCAAGTGCCCGGGGTGCCCCTGCAAATATGTCCATTACACCAAGAGAGATGCCTTGAGAAGTTGACGCATTTTCGGAGGGCACACTGGGGTCATGCGACGCTTGGGACGCAACAGTACTTGTCGTCGATCGGCCGACTCCAGTCCCCGAGAACTCAACATTGACAGTCGTTGCTGAAGATGAAAGTGCAGGTCCTAATTTAGGGACGAATCTGTGCGTCCTCCCTTGAGCGCTCGCAGAGCGAACGGTACCTGACTGTTCCCCAGAATTATCCCCTCTTGTTTGGAATAGTTTAGAGATTGGAGCCATCCAACCACTAACAACTGCTGAACCTGTATTGTCTTGCTCTTTCTCTCTTCCTTCAGCTTCTACTTTGCTGGGATGTAAAGCTTGTTCACTGACCCGTGAAGCAATCGCAGGGTCAAGTACAACATCGTTGAGAGTCACACGCATTTCACCCATCTCTGCAAAGATATCTTTGAACAACTTGAAAAACACACGAAAATCCTTGCGTGTACAAGGCGTGATTATCCTGTCGTCCTCCATTAGGAATCGAAACTGTGTTCGCAGGCCAGTTACCTCAGCAAGGATGTTGCTGACGGTACTGCGGGACAAGTGTCCAACGTCAGCACCTTTGAGGTGTTGTCGTTTTAGGCGATTTGTGAGGGTGAGGGCATCGGCCTGCACTAGCCTGTTGTGTAGAATTGCCATACGTTCCAACAGGACAGAGAGGTTGGATGAGGAGGAGTCGGAGAACGACGAGAACTCGGATCGAAGGTCATGTGGAGAAGAGGGGTGTAAGTAGGATTGCACAGGGTACAACGAAGCCAAGCCAGGCCAAGCCTCGGTTTGCACGCCACACGAGCGAGAGAGGAAAGACAATGTCTCGTGGGCATGGGCCTTCTCTGGAGATGATGACGAGCGAGCATCATTATCGACGGATCCCTCTATTTCAATACTGGGAGAGGATAGATACCGGGGTTGTGGCTGGCTGAATGCTGTCCACTTTATCTCTGAGGGCGTCAATGAATCGGATGGAGACAGAGGACGTCCACTTGTTTCAGGAGTTAATGGTTCCTTAGAAGGTCATGAACGAAACGCAGCGTACAATGCAACCGTCGTTAACTTACAAAAGAACAACGAGACCTTTGTTCCATGCTTGAGCTTCGGGGGCTAGAAGTACGCATCTACAGATGACTATTAGGAAAAAGTAGAGAAAAGAAGAGCGGAACCTACCGTATGCTCCTTTAACAAGGATGAGGGAGCACTGCCTGGGAATGTTTGTGGTAGTAGATAAGGCGTGCCAGCTTAACGGTTGTGAATAGAAGAAAGGTCGGAAAAACAATAATACTTACCACCAGTTCGTGATGGTGGGTTCGCCCGATGTTCCTCTACTTCTTGCTGGAGGAGATGAATTCCTTCACGAGATTCTGCCAGTAGATTTCGCAATTCTGCATTGTCTTGTTTCAACGCATCATTGTCGTTGACCAGAGACTCGAGGACATTAGTAAGGGCAGCTTGTTCGGTTATGGCAGTCTGGCCTATTTGCTAGTCAGCCTAAGTTTAAGCTAAAAGTTCGTCAGCATTGATAATCCTAGCATAGCTTACCGACTTGTTCAATAGGTCAAGGCGAGCACGAGCGTCTTGCAGAATTGATTCTGAAAAACCCAAGCGGTATAATCTTCGTTCTTCCAGCACGTCCTGCAGCCGCCGGACCTCAGATTGCAATTTTGCTGACGTCTGACATCAGGATAGATAATGTAAAAATGATGTGGTCGAACCTGTTTTGTCCTTCATTGTTGCAAACCTAGATTCCGCCAACTTCGCCTTATTCGACTCACTGTCGCGTTCTTGCTGCATATCGTCCTTCTCTTTCAAGGCAGCAGATAACCGGTTTTCCAAACCAACTGAACGAGCGTGATTTGCCGTAAGACGAGATATTGTTGCCCGTGCTTCTTGAAGTTCATTGAGGATGATCTTACTTGAAGCTTCTGTCACCTCATTATTGATCAACGCTTGATTCAAGCGCTGAAGAACTAGGTATGAGACGCGTAACCGAGACCACTGAAAGACATTGAATTACCTTCTCCAAAAGGGCCTTTTCTTTGACAAGGGCAAAGATTTCAGATTCTGCTGATTCAATCATCGGAGCAGCATCTGCGTCAATCCCTTGCATTTTCCCAGGAAGATTCCGTGTATGGTGAACCTGAGCCTGCCAGAGCCAATTAATTGGGCAGAACGTTCCGGACTGCGGCACAACGACGTACTTCGTGTCGCCGCACGTACGCCTCATGCCGCCGCAGTAAAGCTTGCCCAACTTCTGAAGAAACACCGTAAGCTACGCGAAAGACGAGCAAATCCTCCTCACCTGCACTCAATATCAGTCGGCTCTCCACGCGAGACTTTAGCTCCAGCCACGCAGCTAAATTCGTACAGTCTTCCTTCCCACAGCAACAGTCCAAGACAGTATGGGGTTCCGGGGATGGCACCCTAGAGAAGTTGGCCAAGGCGAGGGTAAGGTCGTCGATGGTCGTTGTCGCATTGTAGAGACTGTTCGGACGCGGAGAACCAGGGGTTTCCGGATAAAATTTACTGGATTCTCGTTCATCCATACGGACTTGAGTAGTAACCAAACAAGGTGATGGGTATCGTCTTCGTGGTATAATGCAAGGAATGGGCAAAGTCAATAACAATTCAGTCGTTACCAGACACGTGACCCTGATCAGGCACTTTCACCGGGCCGCCGAAACAGAGGCAAGGAAGAGAACATTAAGGACGTACAATAGCATACTACGTGAAAACATTACGAAAAACCGTGGATAACCGTGATATGAAAGCAATAATCCGGAGCAGGGAGTGGAAATCCTGTATGAGAGCGTAGAGATTATAACAAAAGTTATGCAATTATAAGGGTAACCAGCGCGGGAATCCAATTAATCATTTTAGTCGCATGTCCGCGGTTTGGAGGCAGGAACTGGAAATTACTAGCTAGCCCTTGCAAGCCTAACTCATCGAGGGCATTCAGGTGGGTGCGACTTGGCCCAGGGGCTATATCCTCTGTGAGGGTAGATGCTGAGTTCCTCAGCATACCCAATCGAGAGTTTTCTTGCAGCACGACTCGGAAAATGTTCGACATAGATCGAATGATGAATGCGTTGGCCGAGTTGGCGAACGTGTCCTTGATTCGATCTTGCAGACCCTCGTACCTGGACGAAACCAGTAAGTCTTGAGCAAAGGCAGAAGAGGAAAACGGCAGTCACATACGCCATCGCTACAGTCTGCGGGAAATAATTTGCGATATCTGATAACAGAGAGCAAAGCATTTCGGTTTCCTTGTCGTCTCCTTGTGCGGTTGTGAGCATAGTACCCACGAATGTGGTCACAAGAAGTGCAGCGCTCGAATCATTGATACCCAGGAAAGCTGGTGATATTCGAGGCGTTCCGTATTCATCCTCGTCGATTGATTCGAGACCAGCGTCCGGCAACCAAGCATCGTCAATGTTGCAGTCATCCAACAAACGACGATAAGAAGCATGCGTCGCAGAAAGTGGCAAAAGCGCTAGGAAATAGCCCAGAGCATCGGCCGAGATACTGTCCCTGAATCCACTGGGCAGATCGTCGTTTGCTTGAGAGCGCACTGTGATGGAAAGTAGACTCCGTAACACCGCCTCAGCAGAATCCTTCAACCCTGAATGACGTATGCCTTTGAAGATGATAGAAGCCAAGGAGAAGGAAAAACTGGATTCGAAAGATAGCTTGAGAATATCATCCAACTGCGATGTGATCTGCTCAAGTTGAGTTCGGCTCTCCAGCAACACGGACTGAACACCCTCCTTAAACATGCCTCGCTGTTTCATAGTCTCCAATGTTACCCGTACCAAACGTGTCGATTCTACATAGAACGCGAAATGGCTGGCTTGCAGGAGGGAAACGGCCAGCCAGAATAAGAGCGGGACATATCGCGAGCTCTCTGACAGCGCTGGTACAATCTTGCATATACAGCGGAGCATACTGACGACTGACATCGTATGTGTTTCGTTCGCCTTTCCCAGTGCAGTGTTGAATGCTACAAGTATCTGATATAGAAAATCATCGTCCACGTCCGCAGTGGCAAGAGTGCCAAGTACAACGAAAGAGCGTGTCTGGACAGCCGGAGAAACTTGGAATGCAGTTGATGTGACAAGACTCATCCACCGAGCACGCCACACATTCAACAGACCTAAAAGAAAACTATCAATCTAGACACGGACAGGAACTAGCCTTGACACACCCTTGGAACCCGACGTGACCTCCAATATCTGGACAAGAAAGCTTACCAGACGTTCCTGAGTGTCCAACGCGTCCTTGTCGTTCGCTGGATCAATACTTGTATACTCGCTTGTTGGAGTCTCTCGTCGCAGTCCGAACAAACACAGAGTTGCGGGCTGGGTACACTCTGTGATGAGTTGTAGAAGTCGAGTGCGGCACCCTTCGGTCTGGGATACGTATAGCGATTGTAAGAGGTTCACAATGATACCATAAACAGATTTTCGAACAAGTGCGGGACCGAAGCCAGCGACGATGGTGACAAGGTGGATAATTTCTGGGACATAAAGTTGGTTAGACGTTGGATGCACCGATGAAGGTCCAGCGACGAGGGCAAGTCGAATAAGGGTAGAGATTTCGTGCCAATTAGGGTGATCAGTGAGGGAATTCGAAATCGTCTGGTACGTTTTACTCAGAGCCTGTATCACGTGTAAGTTTGCAACAACGTTCAATGCAAATATGGAATTTACCTTCCGTAGTTTGGAATATATACGTCCTCGAACACTAATCGATGATAATGAGGAAATGATATTGGCGATCGCCTCACATCGATCGGTTTCGATACCACTGTCTGTTGCACTCCTTATTAATTCATCCAAGATGACGTCCACGATGACCGAGTCAAGTTTGCCTACTTCACCCCAGATATACTTCTGGATAGTTGATGCAATCTGAGAAAGGGGTTTAGCGGACATACATTACAGCGCGAAGCGTACATACATCTGGGTATTTAACACACAGTTCCGAGATTGTTCGAATACAGTCACGTAATCTTGACCCCGAACGCTCAAAGTGAAGGCTCGTCGCATTGGAAAAAACGGAAAGGTTTTTGATCCAAGGGCTCATGTAATGTATGCAGCCGATGCGTTGAGAACTTTTGGTCATCCCGGCCATCGCTGCTGACACCTCACTAATGAAGTCGAGAGTTAGCTCCGGTGCAAAGTCTGCTATCCGTCCACTAAGCTGAACAACGAATTCACTAGGATCTCCCGGAATGAAACCAGCTGCAGAAGAAACGGTTAGAGATGCCGCGAACAAACATGCAAAATCCCACAAACCTTTCGGAGCAACAATAGGGCTCTTGTCGTAGTTGAGGTAAGCACAGACAGCACCTAGGAGATCGTAAGCAGCACCGCGCAGCTCTTCATCATATAAATCGACGCTAAGTAAACCGATATGAAGCAATGTTGCAGGAACATTAGAGAAACGTGAAAAGCGCTCAGTCAGGGGGATCGGGCCTTCTTTTAGCCTGCCTTTCGCGGATCGAATAGTCTGTCAATAAAACGTAAGACGAGGAGGATGGGAAGACGTCACGGAAACAGACTTTGACAATTGCTTCTCTCGAAGGGGAAGAAAAGTACACTGTGACACCATGCCGAGTACGCCGAATAATAAATTCATGCTCGATGCCCGTAGAAACATTGTAAATATCGCTGATATCTGCGAGAGGAATGATCTCGGTCGCTTTGCAAGACAATCCAGGGGATATAGGTTGTGCTTTGATCTATATCAAATCAGGATGGCGTCAGTAACAATATGAAGGCACTTACAGAGGTGATTCGAAGGTGGGTCGTGCCGACTTCAAGGATGATAGGCCGTAGTTGAGGCGATTTCATCTTCACAACCGGGAATTCCTCGTTAGGTTCCTGCTCCAGAGTAACTGCAGTGCAAATTGCATCATGAAGTGAAGTATGAAGAAGACCGACTGACCTGGGTAGACGAGTTGGGAGAGAACTGTATCAGAAATATGTTCTATAAGTTCCACCACTGAGGAGTAAGCGCGCACTGCGCCACAAAATGGAGTTCCTGGAACAACAATCAGATAAAGAAACAAACAAAGCTTAAAAACGAAAGGGCAAACCTGCCGTAACATTGTACAATCGCCGAAGGTACTTCTGTGTTAAGGCGTTTGGATTCAGGATGTGAGTCGTTGCAAAGCGAGAACGAATATCGGATGGTATCAACTCAGCACAATACTTTAGCCATTGAAGGGGTACTTCGGAAATGGACGTGAACAAGGTACAGTCCACTATAACGTCAAACGGGCGATCTTGATAAGCAGGAAGATTGAGGGTCTGTGCGTGTTACATATTCTAGCCCAGTCCATATGCCATGGCAATATCGATACATACCTTGAGTATGTGGAACATGAGGAGGTGGATATCAAGGGCCTCCACATCCACCTTCGATAATTGAAAGACAAAAACGGCTGGCTGCCCCTACAAAAGATATAAGTAGCATGTTCCTTCCCCAACAACAGAACATACCGAGGGGACAGCAGTTTCCAAAAATATCCCCTCAACAGACGTCGTATCTCTTCTAGCATAGCGAGCCATCAGGTCAAGGTACTCTTTATGGTCGGAGCAGGGCAACGAAGACGGTCGCGGGACTTCCAACGGGGGCCCAAGGTCCACAAGCAATGCACAAAGTCCATCCCAAGCACGTTTACCATTGATCGCGAACAGATCTCCTTCACCTGAAGGTTTTGATAGGCTGAGAAGTTCCTTGCCAATCTTGTCTGCATGCTTGTCAAAGAAACGGTGGAGCACAATGAGATCCGTATCGTCAGAAGTTGTCCCAAGCCATTGATCGTTCTCGTCATCCACGGTCGTTGATGTCGGCGGAAGCTTCTTTTCTCGTCAGTGAAATTGAGCCGAGCAGACAGTCATAAAACGCATAAACCTACGCTGATTTCGCTCAGAAAACGCGTCACATTGGAGATATTTTCCTTCAGAAAGGGATTGAGAGCGACCATATGAGCTTCTTTCCCGAAGAAAATGTTGTTCGCCAGATTCTGAATGATCTTCGTGACCACCATAAGTCCACGCCGAATTGTTATATTGTCGTCTGGCACTTCCACGTCTACGGTCTCAGGTGAAACAACAGCCGGAGAAATAAACCTACACAGATTGAGTGTCACTCTAATATTGGAATCAAATGTGCCAACCGCAAAAATATAAAAGCGCCTGTAGCAGCAAACTTGGATTCCGGCCATACTCCTACCCTGTTGCTTCAGGTAAGTCAAAATGATACATGTTGAATCCGTTACTGACACTGTTTTTGCGATGTGTGCGCAAATTTCGCGGAACATACTGAAAGAAACTAATTACCGTCACTTTGTAGAGATAAGAAGATGACTTACCCTGGAATAGCTGGTACTGACGACGTAACAATTTTAAGGAAAGATGTCGCAACTATCTCAACGTTCCTCTGGTTACTCGCGGCCACACCTTCACCGACTTTTCCTGGATCTAATTCGTACCCGTGACCTGGAGGCATGTCCACCATGGTCTTGATCAGAGGCTGGATTAAGTCCCGTAAGTAGTTATAACCGTGGATTTTCGCGAAGGCAGATAAAAATCGAGTGCAAGTCGAATTACTTCGGAACAGGTTGGCTTCGGTATCTGCCAAATCACTGAGTTCATCCAAGGATAGTGATATGGCTCTAATACCTGTGTGCGAGACTTCTCTTTCGATCATAGCTTTGATAAGGCTCAACAGCGAGGCGCGTGTATCGAAGACATTCAGCAAGACTGAAATCATCATTTCAACCTCAGAGGGGGGGCATATTTCGCAGATCGTCAGAGCCAGAACCATCTGAATCCGGTTGAACAAATACTCATAGCAGGGGTAAACGTAAGCCTTACTTCTGATCCTTTAACCAGCTGCCCGAGTGCAGTGGTGTAATCAGCAATTGCACTAGTGTACACATTGATTGACACAACATACCTCAGAAAGACGAGTGTGACGAACAACGGTGGCCGAACGGTCTTCTGGATCAAATTTGGTTCCTTGACTAAGGACACGTGCGAAAACATGAGCGAAAATGGTCCGCTTCCGGTTGTCTTGATCATAGGCAAGAGGCAGACATTGTTTGAAACCGCTCTCAGTGTTCGCGCTGACCAGGTGTGCTAATCCCATTATCACAAGCTCTCTAAGCTCTGCTTCTCGTTGTGAGTCTCGCATTTTCTGGAAACCCATACCAGGTTCAACTCTGATTAAAATAAGTGGATATCCAACTCACCCTATGTGCTGAGCCGATGTCTGAAACACTGTCAGAAGTCTACCGAAATTATGAATAAAATTTCAGGGGAATTAGTTCGGACCTACGAGATTTTCTATCCGACAAGCCTCAAGTCCCTGCAGCAAAACTCCAGAATATCTGTTGAACAGGCTAGAAAGGACGTGCACAGAGTCATCGCCAGTATTTGATATATCCACTGAGCGAAGCTGTAGACGATCCAAAAGCTTCACCGCAGTGCGTAAACACGCCATGTTTAATTCGGCCTGAATTTCAGCTTGGTCCACATCGCCGCCCTGAGAATAGCATGGGGTTAGTCTGACATTATAACCAGAGCTAGCAAATGTTAGCACGCACAACAGTAGGCTGTATCCAATCCATTACCATATCAAGTATACGATGCCGTGCACAACTATCCTTTCGCAATGTCAGAGTATCAGTGCGATCGCACACGTTGTCACACATGACACAGAACTTGATCTTCAGTCGGAAGGACTCCAAATCATGGAAACGTGCCATAAAAGAAGCTAACGTGAGCATGGTCGGACTTATGTCAATGGCCATTACGTCTTCCAAAGTGGCTTGGGTGTTTTCAACCAAGAGCTTTAGCACGGCGATAAACTACCAAGAATGAGTAAATCCAGGTAGCCGCAAAACACAGAATATGAACAGACCTGATCAAGGAACAAGAGACGATAGCTTTCGGTGAATCCTTGTCCAGCACCGTCTTCAATATTTCGTATCGTCCTACCATCCTTAAGTTGAAATCCACGAGAAGTACAAGGTCAAGTGCTCACTCATCCAAGTGTTTCAGAAGTTTGGAATATAACCTCGGACTCAGCTCCGCACCAAGTGCATCTCTAGCAACATCGCGAACGTTCGTATCCGGGGACACTAATAGATTCGTCAAATCGGTGATGAACGTTGTAACAAGTGGTACAGGATTCTGTATAACACGCATTTTGTCTGGGAGGGCGTGCGCTGGAATCACACTTGCCAACGATGTCAAATCGACATTCTCCTGGACACAAGCACCACCAAGGGCGGCTAAAAATAGCGTAAGATTTTGCCAATGAAAACGCTCATCCTATGGGCAAGACGAATGTTCAGGGATTGACGCAATTAGTTGAATAACCGTACGAAGCGTACCTCCTGCCATGCTAGAGGTCGAGAGCTCTCCGCCACATCCGCGGTGTGATTCACAACGTCAAATGGGATCTCCGAAAGTGCCCGCCACCTCCAATAACACTCTTCCCACACTGCCACGTGTATCGCCGACGGATATGAGATCAAGCGTACAAGCTTCCGGATACGTTTCTGATGACCCACTCGCCCTGTATATGAAAGTTCAATAGAGGATCAGAGTATTCAAAAACGTGTACACACCAACAATCATCACTTTTGGATCCCCAAGCTGTTCATATATCGGATTCCGTTTCGAACGATCCTCGTCTGTTATAGCCTTATTGACAGGTGCATCTGGTTGGCGTTCCGCGTACGAAAGCAGGCGAAGGCCTTTGGCAGCCAGATGAGACACGTGACTATCTGCTGAAGTGAGGGATACAAGGAAACCGATCTCAGCCAGAATAAAACCCGGCACACGCTTCGGATTCAGTTGAACCTCTCTCTGAGCCAAAGACTACAGCAGAAAGTCAACATAGAGACAAAAGGAAAGGAATGGTAAAGTTAACTTACTTCTGTCTTCCTCGCAAATAACTCGACTTGTTGATATACGAAGCCAACCCAGATCCGCTGTGCCTCCACGTCTGACCTCGTGTTCAACACATGCATCACAGTACACACTAGTGCTGTCGTGCTACAAAAAAAGTATACAATTCAGAAACAATCCATAAGAAGGATATTTGCACTGACATTGCAGCCTTGAGAAAGTTGAACGTGTCTGGGGGCGCCGTATCTGATGATAGCGCAGCAAATGGGGCCTCGGTCACCGCACGAAAAGTGCCTGCACCTGACAGCTTAACCATAACATCAGCCGGTCCATCCCATACACCGTTCGCTGCTATTATCCACTCCTCCACGTCTTGCTCAGTCATGTCCTTAAAATGGAACGGCGAATGTATCCGCCATAGCGACAGAATACCGAGCAACAGAACCTCATGGTCAGAGAGCGTTTGAGGACTTGTCCGCATGGCCTTTGGATGAGCAGCAGACCGCTTCGTGGTGCCATACTGATCGACTTCAGGATGACGACGACCTACACTCTTGAAAATGTTCTGAAAGCGAAAACGCATAGCATCTTCCAGCTTATCCAAGGGCTTCTGCCACTTGATACGGCCTGCTTCCTCAGCCAACGTCAGACACGCGCGCACAGCACAAGTCTTAACAGCGGCCGATCGTTCCGGTTCCACACAAACGACAAACAAAGGAAGGGCATCATCCTCCGGCAAAAATCGATACATCACAACCAGGGCTTCGGCATACATCGCAACGTCAATCACGTCGCTGGATTCCCAGAACGGCTTCAGGGTGTGGGATGATGATAGGATGCTCTGGCGAAAAAACTTGCATTAACACTAATGATTTATAAATGATGTGAACAAACCTTAATCTCATGTGCGATGTCGAACGCAACCATGCGCAAGGGAACTTCGCCTTCTGGCTTCACGTAGGTGGCTGCTCGGCACACATCCAGAAGGCAGACCAAAGCGACTTCCGAAAGTTTAGAACCTCCAGTCGCATGCTTAAGAATATCCTCTCCGAATTTCAGTTCCTGGAAGAGAAGAGTAAATTCGCAAAAAAATTGTCAAGCAAAACCAAAAATATTTACTTTTCTGGAGGTCTTGGTAGGGCCAGAATAGCTAAGTTGGAATTCAGACGACATCCGCTCAGAGCTCACGCAATTGAGAATAGTTAGCGTGGGCCAGAATATGCGTTCCTCACTGGTGAGGTTCATAGAGTATAGCAGGTCAAAAACACGTTCAGGCGCTCCCTCAGTTCTGCCCCTGATCCGGATCGCCTCGTTAAATTCTGATGGGAACGTGACGATCCAGCTCCAGACCGCCGAGCGAAGGGGGACCGCAATTGCGATTTGTGATTCACGATTCATGCTAACGAGCAAAGAGGACAATTCTATTTGGCCCATTAGGTCACGTTACGCAACCATCCATGCAAAATTACATACCGTTAAGAAGCTGGACGAGACGTTGTTTGTCTAGCGCAAGGTGTGCCATCAGTTGCAGATCAGTGACATCTGGATTCTGGGAAGAATTGCTCGCAAGAAAATGAATTTTGGTACGTAGACGGTTATAAACGCTAGACCAATTGGAAGCAGATAGATGAAATATGATGCGAGCGGCGTATTTGGCAATCAGATCATTGACCGGAAGTGCAGATTTGACCAAAGACATGTGGGTCTTCTCGTACATTGCCTTTGCTGGGGGGATCTGTATTGTCGAGGTAGCGACGCTGTTTTTGGCTGATCTGACTGAACTGGACGAAGCCTGATTCCGGAGGGCAGATGCATGCGAGCCACTAACTTCGGGGGGCGGGGTTGTCACTGCTAAGCTATCTGAAGTGCCCCCTACTTCGTTCGAAACGTCAAAATCTTGAAACGAAAGATCAGAAAAGCGATTTGGCAGCATTAACGGAAATTCAGGCGATGATGTCTGCCGCAGGTATAACACCATAACACTGAGGACGTATTTGGCACAGCTATCATCCAGCGGTTGAGGATCCTGGAATGTGGGAGGGGGCACAGAATGGTCTGAACTTGGCTGTCGACTCCGTTTACCGGGTGCGGTCATCGGAGGGGAATCCGATGATGTGAAATGGCTGTTGCTTGAGTGGGAACTTGAACGAGGGTGGTTACTCCAGCGAGCAGCCATTGTCGCAGATAGAACCTTCAGAACGAAAAGTTGAGATTGTAAAACTTCAATGGACAAGAGCCCCGCGGCGTCAGTTTGCTGTATAGATGTAAGATGATCGGACTTATGTGATGCGTCGTAGAGCACTCACTTTGGCCAGCCGCTCCAACAATTCGCTCAAGGCCCACGCAATGATATCAAGAGAATCATGCGACAACTCTGCAAGTGTTTGTATGGCTTGTTCGGTCGCTGAATCCGCTTCTAAACGATCGAGCGAAATCCCAGAATTACAAGGAAGCTAAAAGGTATGGATGAGGGCCAAACACGATGAAAGTAGCGAACATTTATGTACCTTGTGCTTCAACCTATTTACCAAAACCTGCACAACTCTTTGCTGAGGCGTTGCTGATGCACCGAGATAGTGAAGTGAGTGTGGCTGAGAGGGTCCCATGCCAACAAACGCATGGTGAGAGTCATTGCTCCTATGTACGCGCGAGGAAAAATTCGGGACAGACCCAGAAGAGGCAGACGGTCTGCGAACGGGCATATTTTGGGTAGATTTGAATTGTGTAAATGATCGTCCACGTCCGTGTATCTCTTAAAAGAGTTTGGTTCTGGACGTCAATGTCGACAGTAAGAGCAACGAGATCTGGAGGAATCCAGAAATCAAGGAGAGTATCAGACCGCCAGTCGACGAGGAGCAGGAGACGGGATGCTTATTCAGCGTCCCAATCTCCCACGTTTTTTTGATATAAGCAGGCAGCTTTTATGTAACAATAGTTGCTAAGCTCCCATACAGTCCCGCTGTATTTTTTGAAAATACTAGTAGTTGTAAGTACTGTACTGCAGTACCTAGCAAATCAACGGTGAACCATCATCATCATCGGTTAGATATGATATGATTCTGTCGACTACGTTACGTAAGTAACTCAGGTGCCGATTCGTGACTACTGGAGACAGAGGAGATAACAACGTAGACATATGTTAGAAGGTGAAGATATGATATACTACGTATAGTTGTGCTCGCCAACTCACCGCTTGCGTCAGCAACGTAACGTATACGAGTTTCAGACTGCGGTCTACGATTTCATATCATATTGAGTCGGAAGTTGAATACAATTCTCATACATACGAATACTCCCTCATATTCATATTACGCACTTCACTTGCAACCCCTGAACGTTCAACATTACACAACAGACAGGCCAGAGTTCCGGGTCAAGGAAGCCAGCAGCGCAGCATCAACAGCATGTACATCACGTGCCTTTAAACATCAAAGCGTCTAATCGAGTCATGTAAACGCCTTGTGAGAGAATTGAGTGAGAAAAAAGTACAGATGTCAGCAGGAATAGAGCTACTGTACTACATTCTCACTGTAAGTCCAGCCTACATGTCGCATGATGGACCCCCACAGATTCAGGAGTTACGTGGATGTTGAAACGTTGACCGATGGCGAAATCTAGGAACGCCCCTCAACCATATTGCACTTGGTTCCATACAAGGTGCATAGTTCAGGTTTACAGCATACACAGGTCAACGCAGTTTTGATTAAATAAAGAAACAGTGCAGAGAAAACATCTGTTTCAGAATGTCATGTATGAGCCTGCGCTTTACCGTGGCACAAGCTATATGCAGGGTCCGGCGGCTTGATGTCATCAATCATCTTCCAAAGTCGGATGTCCTCGAAATCCGATGCGACGTGACAAAATCATACTTTCATCCCACTGCACCCAAAAAATTGGCCCGCACCTGTTATTCCACGGCCCATTTATCAAACTATTTCAAAAGGTTACAGTCCTCAGGTCTGAATACTGCCCACGAGCAACCTTGATATAGGGATGTTCGAGATCTGCAACGTGACAGAACAATGAGTCACATAAGGCCGAGTCCTCGCAGATTGGCAGGTCGAGCATGAATATTGTCATAACCTGTTTCATCAGGCACAAGAATTGCACTCAAAATGGTGCTTGACTCGGAGATTTTGGGGGATACATATATAGATGGTCTCCCTTCACATCTGAATCGGGTCCACCCGAGACATCGGGCTAGTTTAGTGAGATCGGCCTTGAAATTTTCAAGAGAAAAACTAATGTTGGAGGTCAAGCCAATAGGATTTGGTTCACCGCGCGAAAATCATAAGGCAGCCAGGAAAGAAGTTACACAGCCACTGGACACAAAGGATTTGAACATATCCATTTTTGGCGGGCGTTGGAGATCCACCAAGAGTATCACTTGCCAGATTCTTGACGTCAAACATCCATTGTTCACCATGAAAGGCATCTGTTGACAATTCGTCCATTTTTAGGCTTGTAGGACAATGGGTTTCGAACAAGGAGTCACCGGCGAGGCAGGACAGCGTGGTGTGTTCACTTATCAAGGTGGTTCGGATATAGCTTGGATGTCTCGTTGTGGAGAGAACAGCTCGTTCATAACCTGTGGGTGAGAGTCAGGAGGCGCGGGAAATCCGCTATACCTTGGTACTCCGCTAATTTGAAACGATCTCCGGCATTCCTTAAGCCAGCTATCCGTTCCTTCCGTCTGGAACGTCCTGGAACTCTATCCGCTTCCCTTTATCCATCCATCCTCTCTCTTCTCGCTGTCGCCTCGTTCGGTCGCTCTCTAGTCGTTGCAACCCAGTTCTTCGCTTGTTTCGTCGCTACACCTCACCGTCCCGTTTGCTCTGTCTCAAATTTCTGTGTTCCACGCTGCTGAGCGTTTGTTATCACCCAGTCAATAGGAAAAATCACAGTTTCCTTACCGTTTTCGTTCTACCTGCTTTCCTCTTGATACGTTCCTCTTGCTCTTTTTTTTTTTTTTTCGTCTAGACTCACCTATTCCCTTCATTTTTTCTGCCTGCGTAACCTTGTGTATCTGGATTGGTCCTGCAGACAAAGATGTCACCAAACGACTCATGCGAATTCGATTACTCACCTGGCTTGAATGGGCTTCGGAACCACAGGGATGGCGAACGCGAGCCAATGCAAGCAGGCCACTACCCCAATGTCGTTTTATCACCGCAGGATCGCCGACAATCGGAAGCAATCCTGAGTCATACCATGTATGCTTCGAATGCGTCGCGGTCACTGGGTATGCAGGAGAAAGAATATGGGTACGGGATAGATTTTGGACCAAACAGGCGCAATCCCAATTCCAACGCACCGATCCCAAGTCAATCCTTCTCTCCTTTCAACCCCAACCATCCCCGCCGCCCTTCTCCTCCCTCCCTCCCTCCCTCTCCTCAGAACACCGTATACAGCTCAACGACCTTTAATAACGACAGAGACGCCCACATCTACCGTCACGCCCCTCACAATACTACCGCAAACTCCCCGCCGCTCCCCGCCAACTCACACGCTTCTCGCTGCACTCTCTGGTGGGGTGAAATAGAACCTTGGATGGACGAAGAATACGCTAAACAAGTCTGTACACTCATGGGATGGGATCCAGTCAACGTCAAGGTCCCACACCCTGCCCCCGATCCTGTAACTGGCCAGCAGGCCAACAATCCTGGCTACTGCTTCCTCACGTTTGGCACGCCAGCACATGCTGCATCTGTTCTCGCTCAAATCAACAACAGTGGGAACGGCAATCCCATCACAATGCCGAACTCTGCAAAGCCCTTCATTCTGAACTGGGCGTCTGCCATGCCGTCCGCCTCGCCCATGATCGCGTCATATTCACCTGCAGCGGGGCCCGCCAACGGGTCACTACAGCAGTATCCCAAGGAATACAGCATCTTTGTAGGTGACCTTGCACCCGAAACATCCAACTCCGATTTAGTGGCAGTCTTTCGTAATCCCGTTCTCGGCCTACGGAATGACAGGGAGCCAAAGTTCATCCGTCCATTCCTAAGTTGCAAGAGCGCTAAAATTATGTTGGACCCTGTTACGGGTGTTTCCCGGGGCTATGGCTTTGTTCGGTAAGATTTACCCATTTGTTGTCGTTATCATACTCACGAGACTGTTAGATTCACCGATGAGGCTGATCAACAGCGTGCATTGATTGAAATGCATGGGCTATATTGCCTTTCACGTCCAAGTATACCTCTACTCAACCACAGATCGCGCATATACTAACCTTCTATTCTCTCTAGTGCGTATTTCTCCCGCTACAGCTAAATTCAAACCTCCACCAGTTGCACCTTCGATGGATCTTCCACAGGTTCAGTTTCCACCCCAAAACGGCAGTGGACTTGATCAGCAGTCCCACCCCGTCACAGTCGCTCTTCCTCTACCACACGCGAATCAGACCAAGAGCGTTTCCTTTCCGATCGCCACCACCACTTCCAATGCTTCCCTCAGCACAACCAATGATAGTGTCTCGAACTCTCACTCAGGCACATCTATTGGAGCATCTAACTCATCTAACTCGCTTAGCTCAGGCACCGGCTCAAGCTCCAGTCTCTCATCCGCACCTGGTGGCTCCATGACATCGGAGGAGATGATGAATTTACCTAATAGCGTCCTTGCACAGATCGCGCAGCAATATGCGAATGGCGAAGCTACCCCTATTAAGATCCCAAGCTTTACCCCGCCTTACGTACAGGATGCACCGATTAGGCAATCATTTGGCCAAAGTCCTCCTCGGTACTCCATCTCTGAAGAATCTTGGAAGCATCATGCCCAGGCTCGAGCGATTTTAGGCAACCTGATTGGGCCGAATGGAGAGCAGCTCACATCTACGGATCCGTACAACACGACTGTTTTCGTTGGTGGTTTGTCTCCGCTAATTTCGGAAGAAACGCTGCGAACATTCTTTGCGCCCTTCGGAGATATCCATTATGTACGTCATAGGCGTCTACGAGTGACGTGGTTATTTCTAATAATACTTTTTTCAGGTCAAAGTGCCTGTCGGAAAACACTGCGGTTTTGTGCAGTTCGTTCGCAAGGCTGATGCTGAACGGGCCATTGAGAAGATGCAAGGCTTCCCTGTTGGAGGCAGCAGAATCCGTTTGAGTTGGGGACGCAGTCAATGTCCGTATCTTCCTCCGACAGTCCCTATGATAGTATGCTGATGTCGTTGATACAGACAAAGCTGCTCAGGCTGCTGCACAAGCGGCACAAGCGGCAGCTCTTCAGCCCCAGTTTTCGGTGTCAGCTGCTCTGCCCAGCTCGAACATGATGACGCAAGAACAGGCCATCCAACTTCTCCAGAAGTTGAATCTTCAAGGATATCTTGGCGATACCGCGGCAGCGGGACACAACACCAATGTCCATGAAGGCGAAAATTCGACTGCGCCTACTGGATATAGCAATTCGGCCTCTACCGGTAATATGTTTGGGGAGCACAAGTTTCATCCAGCCCTTTTAACGGCGACGAGAGATGAGCGATCTTCAAGCTATAATTCATTTTCGTCGAACGCCTTCCAAGCACATCCAGAGATCCATCGTTCACAGTCGCATTTTGCGCCATTTTCGCCAGACCCCAATGCCTATACCTCTGAGGTCAAACGCCACGACTCAAGGACGGATATACTACCGCATCCGTCGAAAGCTTTCGCGCGTGGTTTTTACCCAGTTCAGACGCAAGACCTCCAGATGAAATCGGGTGTGAGTTCCAGCTCGATTTCCAAGACGTCGCCGACTTCCGCTCGTCCGGCAAGCGCTAGCGCCCTTGCCAGTGGGTCACGGTACAATGCTTTCCTCGAGTCTTCGAATCATTCGTTCCCGATCAATCGCGCGCCTGGAAGGCCAGAAGCATCTGTTTCTCGCTCGCCGTCGGGTCAGATGACTGGGAGCGTGCCACGGATGGAGCAGCACAACCAAGAACTGGAGGCAATGCATGATTTAAATGGGACGCTTGCGAGTCTTGAGTTGGACCGGCCGTGGAAGTCACCTGCAGAGAGCACAGGTGGTGCTGCTGTCCGTGTGTCGAACGAGAAGATGCCTTCGCCTTGATCGCCTTGGCCGACGGCGACGAACCTGATTTCTTGTTGTCTTCACTACCTTTTTGCCCTCTATTCTCGTCTTATGTTTTCGAAGGATATTATCACGCCGTCACGCTGCATCTTATCTATTATTGGTTGGAGTCTGGCTTTGATCTTACTCGCTATTCGTTTCTGATACCTTGCGAGACCCCTCTCCCTTCCTTTGACCTCTGTCAAACTATCTTATTACACGTAGTGGTTTTACTATCACCTCAGCTATGCATGCCACCATTCTACGCTCGCTCTCCACCATGACCAGGACCATCTTTGCATTACCCATTCGGCCCCTTATGATTTCATCATCGCGTCTTGTTTATGTTCCTGTTCCCAACTCTGCCGTCCAGCCTAGTCTTATCTTGTTTTGTCACTCCCGTGTTCCATTATTTTTCGAACCACCTCTCCACCATATGTTTTACGTTTCTACTATAATGTGATTACTATACATGTATTCTCTGGTTCATTGTTATCGACAGTTCTGTATGGATGCATTATTGTAATTTTGTGCATGCAACATCGATTTTCGATGACTTGCTTAGACCGAGCGTCCGTTTGATATTTGGTATCTTCGTCTGGCACAAACAACAAATTTTGTTCCTACCTATGGCTCTGCCCTCCTCCGTAGGCGGATTCACGTTGGTTCCAGTCGCCTATTCGTCGTCTGCTACCCACTACATATACGCTCGTCCGCATTCTGGGTCCAAAAAGGTTGCCAATCACTCTGTGCCTGATGGGCGAACCCTTTTTTTAGTCAACGTACCTCCAGACGCGACCGAACGAGAACTTATACTTTTTTTCAAGCATTGCGGGACTATAGAGAGGGTTGTTTTTGATTTGGATACAGAAGAAACTCAAGATGGTGAGGATAGTACTGATGAAAGCATGGAGGAGGAACTAGAAGGGGAAGTGGAGGACCAACCACGGAAACGACGGAAGACATCAAAGGACGATAAGCCAAAAGTGATCTCCCTACCACCACAAACACTACGGACATTACGAACGACTGGGAGAACCGCGTATCTCGTCTTCCTCGATTCACCATCTCTTGACCGTGCGTTGAATCCTGAGCCGAAACTTCGGCCTTGGCCATTATCTCCTGAGGCGCCCTCTGGGGTCTCTCACTATACATCTCTATACGAGTCTCTGAGGCCGCCTCTGGATGCTGTTCGTCAGCATGCAGATTCGTCAATGGAACTCTACGAGTATGAACTCCAAAAATCAAAACAAAAATCGGAATATCGCAAGGGCGAGGCGATTGTGGACGAGGACGGCTTCACATTAGTTACGAGAGGCGGCGCATATGGGAAGACGCTTGGTGGGGAAGTCCGCGTTGCTAGTAAGAAGTTCCAGGAGGGTGGTCAACGGCATCGGAATAAGAAGAAAGAAAATGAGAAGGCAGGATTTTATGCGTTCCACAAGGCAGAAAAGCAACGAAAAGGTGCATTCGTTATTGTCGTTTTGGCAATCTTGCAGTCGAGATGCTCACGAATATATCAGAATTAATGGACTTGAAGAAGAAGTGGGAAGAAGACAAGGCAAGAGTAGAACGACTAAAAGCATCACGGACTTTCAAGCCTTATTAATAAACTTGTGTTTCTCTTCTCATCATCTTCAATCGTTCATGTATACAGTCGACTCCCTCATAACCCATACCCTTCCGTCGTGGCCAGAAGCTATGGGGTTTCAGGGAGTATGGGGTTCCAAGGAGGTACTAAAAATAAACTCCTAAAAAATTTCCGAGATGTTGTATAAACTTGTCTCCTCCTTTACAGCAATGCATTGTAAAATTATTGAAAGGAGAAATAGTCAGTTATGCAAGTAGAAACCTGGGAACGAGACATGTCTAGGCGCATTTGCCGTCCAAAAGAGCTGAGAAGAGTTTCCAACCTCCGTGCGACAGGATCGTCGAGGTGTTCAATGTATGACCGATGCTGCCTGCAGGGCTTCGCGACGCGTAGGACAATCTTCGGATGGGACCATCATCGTCGACATCGTCGTCTCCACCATTTGTGCCTGCCTTGCATCGATAACGGCCCGATAAATTTCTTCGTCCGTTGTCTCATCGATGACCTGAGACTCGGCTACCGGGTTGAGCAGTGATTCGATTGTTCATTCTGTTACGTGCCTGGAGCAGTTGATACCAATTCATCCAAATGAGACTCCACCTGTTTCTCGACAATCTTCATTGGGTTTTCGTCACTGGACGCGGGCAAGTCACAGATATTCGAATTGATGAGGGTTGAGATGGCGATCGTAGGTTGGATGAGCAGGTTTTGCGTAAGGGGAAGAATGTCGGCCTTTTGCCACCAGTGTCTGATCGTAGTCGTATCCATCTCACGCCATGTGGCATCGGCGAGACGCATGGCTTGCAATTGATTGATGTTGTAGATTTCTGATGGATGTCATAACGATTGATCGCACATTCGATATATTGCAGGACCCCGGATTATCCCTACCTACGGTAGACGCCAATCCGGACAGATTTTGGACTTTTTGGACGAAAAGGCTAGATTTTGGTGCTGACTAGCATTTGTCCGGTAAACAAGTATCTACTACATCTATGGTGCTGTGCGCTTAGTCACCACTTACTTTTGAACAACGAAAACTACTCTCTGAGAAATAGTCGGATTGCTTATTGCTCTAGCCAAAATGCTCATTTCGATAGTAGGAACAAATCCCTAAGACCGATTTCCAAAATACTCAAAATTGACGGGTATATTTTTTTTTCTGGACGGCAATTTCGCCGCCCCTACCAAAAAAGGCAATTCAAGCATCCAGGGAGGCCGCAAGGCGTTCGGGTATCCTTCTGTGAGATGTGTAGCGCTTAGAACTGAATTTCTTGACCTGTATTTGAGCCTCTTTTGCCCCCAGACCATCCCCATATGCCTCCATCCATCGCTTCATTCGGTGTTCCCACTTTCGGATCGTCGCCACAGAGACCGATGCCAATGCTTTCGGCATATTTTCTTGCAACGTCGCAAAGGTGTAATCACAATTTTCGCAGAGATATCTCTTGACAGCACCCCAGAAAAACTCGATAAAGTTGAGTTCACAGTGGAATTTTGGCAGGAAGATGCACAGGTGGCCAGCAGTCTCGATGACTTCCTGGACAAGTGACTTTTGTTCCTGGAAATCAGGTTGCAAGTCGAGAGTGCACTTTGCGCAACAGTCAGTAGCTCCCACTTTGCATTTCCCACCTGTCCCATCTTTGTTCTTCTTGCATTGCATTGTGAGGCCGTTCTTCCACAACCCGCGCTCCATCAGAACTTGACGCATTCCCTTCGGTTGGCCAGGGAATTATGGGTGATTGAGTGGAAAATTCATTTCCTGGCTGACTCGACGGCCATCCATCTCCATCTCGTACCAGCCATTGCGCATTGTTGCCTGCTTGCCACCGGGCCGTAAGTTTATTCGTGACGACAACAAGGCATCTGTTGCATATGCAGAATGGCCTTGAGAGTTGTCAACCATAATGAGCACTTGATATGATGGGCCGTGGGCCTTCTCGAATGCGGGAATGATTCTCTCTTTCAGCTTCAAAAAATTTGTCGAGTCAGGCCCAGTGCAACAACTTGAGATCAGGACCAACCTGCTTGACAAACATTTCTCCATTCCAATATCCCTCGTAATTTTTCCCGTATTCAAGGGTTTGACTTGCCTCTTTCAGCCATCCAACAGTTGAACAAATCACATCTGATTGATGAAGCCCTCGCCCAGCACCCTTCTTTTTCAGCGGCTGTTCTCCATGCCACACCCACAACATCGTTTTCCCGTTGTTTGCTTGCGCAGTCATTTCATCATGTGCAACAAGCACAAGTTTGCGTTGGCCAGGTGGAGGCTGCATATCCACTTCCTTTGCCACGTTGCCCACCACATAACTGACCAAGCACGATCCAAATTCCTTCATTTTGGGAAGGAAAACCTTCTGGCGGTACTCAACAACATCCTCCCGCTCATGCCCATCATAATACAGTGCTTTCTTGTGAGCTGTGTACCGAAATCCTTCTTTGTGAAGCCATCGACGTGCTGTTCGGATGGAGATCCCCTTCCCAACCTTCATCTGGATGCGCGGAAATAATTCGACTTCCAAGTACTTCTTCAAACCACTCGGCATCTCTTTCTCAACAATGTGGTGGAGATATTTTTTTGCCTCATCTGGCAGCAACTTGTTTTTGGTGAAATCTGAGAGCTTTTGTGGGTTCATGGACCATTTGTTCGTTCGCAAGTAAGAGCGAAGCTCGGTTGCCACCTCCGGATCGTCCAATAGCGAATAAACTTTGGTATGACGGCCTCTGTTGGATTTGGGCAGCTCACGAGATTTCATCCAGTCCGAAACCCACCGCTGCACCATATGCCCGCCCCATTTTGCCGCAAAGCCTTGACTCTCAGCAGCACACTCAGATGCGTCGACAAGGTTCCGATTGTTATTGATAACCATATGCAGGCAACTCTGGATCGATTGTGCACGATACGCCTGCAAGCCATTCTGACCAGCTTCAAACTGGGCTCGTTTCGATGCGATAAGCTTTTCAATGTCCTGCAAGGCTTTTCGCAGGATTTTACGACGGTCTTCCTTTGCTTTCTTCCGGGCATCATGAACAGAAACATCAAGTTTGCGTCGTTTAGAGGTGGTGGGATGACGTTGGTCGAGGAAGTGGGAAGGACCGTGGTTGGCTCGGAAGCCTCAGCTTCAGGTGTGTCATCGTCCAAATCATTCCATTCATCACCCTGAAGCTCATCGTCTGACAGGTCTGACAAGTACCCTTGGCAAACATCATCCACATCCAGAACATCTGGAGAGCGAGAACTCGACTGTGCTGGCAACGCAGTCCCCGCTGTTGTCCCAACCATGACACTGTGTGCCTCCATCATTCCAGCTGTGGGGCTTGCGGTCGATGTGTGAGGTTTCATTGTGAAGTATGCCCGGAACTTCGTTGCTTGATCACTGGATCAGAAACACACTGGTGAGGTCTCAAAAACACTTGGAAGATTTTTACTACTCACCCTTCTCATGTCATCTTGTCTTTCTCCTCCTTTTCCTGCCGTTTTTGGTTGATTTCCCGTTGTCGTCGAGCCGACAAGCCATTATACCCCATGCTTCGGTTCGCTTCGGTGCTCTTCCATTCCCGTGATGTCTTCTTCTCCATCAGGCACTCATATGGTGTCGGTTCTGCAAGCATCTCCAGCTCGAGTTCCCAATATCTCCTCAAACCATCCATGAGGTCCTGTCCTTCCAGCTCCTCAAGCTCACGGCCCTCGTCATTATCCCCATCTGATCCCATTTCCATCGCATCTGAATCATCACTCGCCCAGTCCGTATCCTCCCAGTCTTCATCATCCTCCGATTCTGAGGGGAGATGGTTGACACCTCCAGTCCAGCCAGTACATTCAATATCACTTTCCTCCGTGGTGTTGGTGTCACTTGCAGTTGATTCACCATCATTTTCTGGGTCCAGCAAGAGCTGGTTTTGAGCTTTAGCCTCCCGAGCTCAAGCAGCTGCTTCCTTGGGTGCTTTCCGTGGCCGGGCCATGTAGAATGGAGACAAAAATTGTTTATTTCAAATTGTAGCGTACACTAGGGACCAGCGGCGGCCGTCGCGCCGTTCAGATTTATTGAATTTTTTTTTTTTTTTTTTCGCCTGCCGATTCCGCCGCTGTCCAAAAGTGGTGGTGACTAAGTGCACAGCACCATACTACATATGTTGTGGGAGTGATGGCGAGCTAAATAAGGGAGTTTTTCGGCTGAGAACGGTGATTGATCGGTGATGATTGATGGGACGACGTGTATAACATACGAGCTTATGACCCATGCCTTTGTCATGGCATTCGCTCGCTTTGCTCGCTCAGCCTGATACTGGCATGGGCCAGCTCACATCCATGTAACACAATGCTTAATCCCACTATAGTTACTGAACTCTTCAGTCGCCTTTGGACCTTCAGCCCAAAGTCAACGTTTGGGGGTTTATGGTTACACAACTCTTTAGTTGATTTTTAGATAGTACACAACTCTTCAGTTCACTTGGGACCCTTGGCCCCAAGTCAACATGGGGGGTTGTGGTGTTTATACCCATTCCAATCTCTATCTCTCTCTCCATCTCCATCTCTTCCTTTCCCTTTCTCTTTCCCATACCCATACCCATCCCCATCCCCATCCCCATCCCCACCCTCATCCCCACCTCTCTCTTCCTCATCTCCCCCTCCCCCTTTCTCATCTCCCCCATCTCCCCCATCTCTATCCCCATCTCCCCCATCTCCATCTCCCCCTTCCCCATCTCCATCTCCCCTTTCTCCACCTCCCCCTTCCCCCTCCCCATCCCCCTCTCACTCTTCCATGTCCCCCTCTCCCCTCTACACCCCCTAATACCCCCTCCCCACCCTTCATACCCCCTCTCCACCCCTCATAAATCTTCTCCATCCCCCTCCTGCCCACCCCCTCACACTCCACACTCAGCTCACTTGCAAAGTTTCAAACTCCACTTCAAACTCAGCCGCAGCTTACCTCTACATATGTGACGACGACATTTCAAACCCAGTTATACATATGTTACAGTTGTTTTGTGGGAGTGATGGCATGATGGCATCAGCTAAAAGGGGGAATTTTTCGGCTAAGATCGGTGATTGATGGGGACGACATGCACAACATATGCTATGGTCATTTTGTGGGAATGATGGATTGATGGGATTATCTAAAATTTGTCAGGCTTTGTCAGGCTTGGTCAGAGCTGTGCAAAATTTGTCAGGCTTGGTAAGAATTGGTCAGCTCTGACTAATATAGCTGAGTTTCAAATGTTGTTGTCCATATGTATAGTACTGAAAAGGCAGGTCAAATTTGTAATGCGGTCAGTAACAAGACAATACAAATTTGTGATTTGTAATGAAGTGTGTAACATGACAATACAAATTTGTAATGAGGTCAGTAACATGTCAATACAAGTTTGTAGTGAGGTTAGTAACAAGTCAATACAAATTTGTAACTGAGGTCAGTAACAAGTCAATACAAATTTGTGATTTGTGACGAAGTATGTAACATGACAATACAAATTTGTAATCAGGTCAGTAACAGGTCAATACAAATTTGTAATGAGGTCATCTGAGTCAGTAACAGGTCAATACCAATTTAATGAAGTCAGTAACATGTCAATAGAAATGTGTAATGAGGTCAGTAACAAGTCAAATACCAAAAAGGGAGATTTGGGTGCATAAAATTTTGGTTGCGATATAGTGGACACCTACTTTCATGCCTCTTCCGGAACATGCACAACACGACCAAACAGCTGACAGTTCCTTACATGTGGAGAGAGAGTGCACGACAATCAATTGAGTACCTCTCTTCACACAACATTTGGGGCTATAATAGTGACACTATTGCAATTGCTATCTATTATCAAATAGCAAAATTGGGATTGTCATTACATAAGTGTTGGAATTGGCTATTGAAACTTGAAAACAATTGAATTACAGTGAGTGTTGTGACAACTGGCTGTTAAAGGAAGTTGTTGCTGACCTTACTTCAGCTGTGCTACATTGTTGGCTATTGAACAAAATTATTATTGGGCTTTACCATTAATAAATATGTGAGTGGTGTTGGCATATATTGCAATAATAATGGCTGATTAGAGTGTTTGCAGGAATCAAAGCAGACCTTCTACACCAGAAGTGGAAAGGGCTAGAATTAGAGATGCAGACCATTTGGAAAGGTTGCAGATGACCAATCCTGATGAGAGGAGAAGCAGAGTCAGAGTGACTGCCCCTGCTGAAAGAATTGTTCCACTGAATTATGGAGCTGCATTGGCAGCTCAGATACCACAGGTGCAGATGCCTGCTAATTGGGATGCTCCAAGGCAGTTTGAATTGCCTGTTGTACCTCCTGCTCCTGTATTACATAGGAGAGGGGCTCCTATGATGCCATATGGACCTGTTTTGGCAAACCATGGAATAGGGGCAGATATAGCTTCTACTATACCACAGGTTCAACTGCCAGCAGGGTGGAATGCACCTTTGGCCAATCCTATTCCTGTGGTTCCACCTGCACCTCAGTTACAAACAAGAAGGGGGAGAGGGAGAGGGAGAGGGAGAGGGAGAGGGAGAGGGAGAGGGAGAGGGAGAGGGAGAGGGAGAGGGAGAGGGAGAGGGAGAGGGAGAGGGAGAGGGAGAGGGAGAGGGAGAGGGAGAGGGAGAGGGAGAGGGAGAGGGAGAGGGAGAGGGAGAGGGAGAGGGAGAGGACTGGGACCATTGCATAATATTTCAGGTGGTCAAGCAGATCCTGCACTCAATAATCTGCATAGGGGACATATTGCATTGAGAGAAAGAACTGCAGATTATGATGCACATGTTCAGGAGTTACAACAAGAGGCAGTAAGGCAGCATCAGGATCAGCAGGAATTATTACAGAAGGTTGCTGAGGAAAGGAGAAGTGCTGAGGCTATTGCTGCCAGAGAGAGGATATCACAGCAGGTGGCTGAAATGAGTAGGCAGCATAATCTGCAATTGCAGGAGGTGATTGAACAGAGGCAAGCTGCTGAAGTGGAAGCAGCTAGGTGGCATAATTGGCAATTGCAGCAGCTGGCTGAACAAGAGCAGCAAAGGCAAGCTGCTGAAGCTGAAGAGCTGGCACACAGACAAGCTGCTGAAGCTGAAGCAGCTAGGCAGCATACCTGGCAATTGCAGCAGCTGGCTGAACAGGAAAGGAACAGGCAAGCTGCTGCAGCTGAAGCAGCCAATCAACAATTGCAGCAGCTGGCTAAAGAGCACATGGAGCAGCAAGCATCTGCAGCTGAAGTAACCAATCAACAATTGGAGCAGCTGGCTGAACAGGCAAGGGAGAGGCAGACAGCTGTACAGCAAGCTGCTTTAGCTGCTGAGCCACAATATCATGATCCGCCCAGACATATCAATATAGAAGTGGCATTACAGGAATGTAATAGGCGAGATCAGGAATGGGCTCTCAGGATGCATCAGATGTGGAGAAATGAACAGCTTGCAGATGAGCAGGCACAGATGGATGAGGCTGAGAGCTACAATGTCTATCTATTGCAGACAGGAACTTGCATCAATGAATGATGAGGTTGGATCAATTAGCAAACAATATGTCTGGAGATTGGATTGATCAATATCGAGCTCAAGTGGATGCACAGGCAGAACAAATTCAGATGGATAGGGAAATGGCTGCATTGTTGGCTGCTGAGTATGAAGAACAGAGGAATAATGAGATTGCTTTGAGGAGGGAAATGGAGAATGAGAATCTGATGATGATGATGGGAGCCAGTCTTCTTTGCAATTTCCACCTTCTCCCCTGCCATCAGATTATTATGATGAATTTGGAAGGGTGACCACTTTGCAATTTCCACCATCTCCTATGCCATCAGATTATTATGATGAGTTTGGGAGGGTGTCTCCTCTACAATTTCCATCTTCTCCTCCACAATCTTCATCACCACTGCTGCCTGACCCAATATTCCATGTTCCATCATTGCCACCATCTCCCATGCAATCTCCTTCACCATTGCTGCCTGCTTCATTCCTGAATCCTCCAATGTTGCCACCTTTGCCTCCACCTATGCCTGTACCTCTACCTCCACATCAACCTGCAAGGCCATTACCACTTGGTTGTGCACCTTATCAGGAGCCAATTTTCAGACATTCACTTGAACCCATGAATGTGGAATGTCCACACTGCCATGCCTTGCATTTTGACTGTGAAAAGCTGACCAAGTCTACCAGAGCTGTGCCAAAGTTTGGAAGTTGCTGTTTGCAGGAACAAATTCGTCTGCTATCTTTCTGACCTGCTCCTGCCACATTGCGAGATCTGTTGTGTGGCAAAAGTCCTCTTTCTAAGGAATTTAAAACAGATATCTGACAGTACAATGCTGCATTTGCATTCACTTCTTTAGGTGTCAAGGTGGACTATTCTGTTACATGTACATCAGGCATATACAGCTTTCATATTCATGATGATCTTCATCATCTTTCTGGAGCACTTTTGCCACCTCCTGGATAGCCTGCAGCCTATGCACAGCTCTATATTCATGATCCTATCGCACAGCTCAATATTCGTGAGTGGTGAAACCATAATCTTAACTCAGTTATCATGACAGACCTGCAGGCCATGCTAAATAATACCCATCCTTATGTGCCTTTATTCAAGCAGGCATTTCAGATCATGAGGGAAAAGCCTCCAGAAGAGCAGGACAATGTCTCCATACAGCTGTGATCAGATAGAACCTGGGATTTACATCGCCATAATCTCCCTACAGCCAATGATGAAGTGGCAGCTATTATTCCAGGTGATGGCTCTGAGGAACAGTCCAACCACAGAGATATTGTTCTCAGGCTAAGAGGAGGAGGGCTTAGGCATATCAGCCAGTTGCATCCATCCTACTCAACTCTGCACTATGTTTTGCTTTTCCCTCATGGTGAAGATGGATGGCACCCAGATATACCTGCACACCAAGGTGCAGATGGAGCCAGAAGAGTTCCCAATGTCAGTCAGAGATGCTACCATGCTTATCGGTTGCACCCAAGGCCAGGAGAGCAGCCACCATTGTTGTGGGGAGGAAATCTTTTGCAGCAGTATGTTGTAGATGCTTGGGCATCTATTGAACAGAATATGTTAAACTGGGTCCACCATTACCAGAAGAAGCTTAGGGCTGATGTGTATGCTGGATTGAGAGATGCTGCCATGGGTGACCGGGATGAAAATATCAATCTAGAGGATCATGGGAGTCATATCATTCTTCCCACAACTCATATAGGCAGTGAAAGGCATATGAATCAGCTTTTCCAGGATTCCATGGCCATTTGTCACTTTTTCGGCAAGCCAGATCTTTCTCTCACCATGACTGCCAATCTACAGTGGCCAGAGATTCAGGAAGCTTTGTTGCAGGAGGAATCACCCAATCCACATTTTACCACATGTGGGAAAAAGCAGGAAGCCTATGACAGGCCAGACATTGTTGCATGTGTTTTTGAACAGAAAAAGAAAGCATTGCTCAAGGATATCAAGGATGGTGTTTTGGGTAAAGTAGTGGCACACATCCATACCATCGAGTTTTAAAAGAGAGGCCTTCCACATATGCACCTCCTTATATTTCTCGATCCAGCCGACAAAATCTGTGATGCTCATGATGTTGATTTCATTGTGTCTGCTCAGATTCCTGACCCTGTCACACAGCCAATGCTCTATCACACTATAACTACCTGCATGCTTCATGGTCCTTGCGGTCATGACAAACCCAAGGCTTCATGCATGGTCGACAATAGGTGCAGCAAAAGGTATCCCAAGGAGTTCAGAGAACAAACTTCCTTTACTGCAAACAATTATCCTGATTATGCCAGACCCAACAATGGTAGAACAGTGAGGAAGCATAATTATGTCTATGATAACAGACATGTCATCCCACACAATCCTTATTTGGCTGCAAAGTAAGGAACATTTATCTGACATTATATTTATTGGTTAACAACTGGGTTCATTTGTCAGATACAACTGTCACATCAATGTCGAGATCTGTTCTTCAGTAGAGGCTGTCAAGTACATCCACAAGTACATATACAAAGGCCATGACAGAACCATGATTGAGATTCTTGACGAAGACAGAGATGAGGTCAAGGAGTATCTGGATGCACGTTACATTGGATCTGTGGAAAGCTGCTGGCATATAAATGAATTTGGGATGCATGCAGAGTCTCCTCATGTTTATCATCTGCCTGTCCATCTGGAGGACCAGCAAACAGTCTACTTCAATGCAGATGACAATATTGATGAGGTTTTGGACAGGCCTGCTGCCAAGACCACATGTCTCACTGCTTGGTTTGATGCCAACAGAAGATATGAAGCAGCACATACTGTCACCTACCAGAACTTTCCTCAAGCATGGGTCTACAATCCAACCAAGAAGCAGTGGAACCCAAGGAAGCAGCGTGACCCTGCTATTGGCAGAATGTACTTTGCTTCTCCTGCTCAGGGGGAAAGGTTCTACCTCAGGCTTCTCCTTACTGTTGTCACAGGGGCAACATCATTCCAGCACTTGCGCACTGTCAATGTTGTAGTCTATAACACATTCAAGCAGGCCTGTGTTGCATTGGGTCTTTTGCAGGATGACCAGCAATGGGTCCAGTGTCTTACAGAGGCATCTCAGATGCAGCTCGGTTTTTCTCTCAGATTGCTCTTTGCCACCATTCTTCTTCATTGCAATCCAACATCACCTGACATCCTGTGGAACCAGTTCAAACATCACATTTGTGATGACCTCAGAGTCAAACTTCTTTCCATCTATCCAGATACAGACTTTACAGATGATCAGGTGTACATGTATGGCTTGCATTTCATCAATCAGATCCTTATCAGGCAAACAACTTTCTGATTATTCAGAGATGCCTGCCATTGAAGGAAACTGGCACATTGATGTTCCTGCCGATAGGCTTTTGCAGGAACAGAGGGATTACAATGTTGAAGAGTTGGCCATCACTGTCACTCACAATCTCCAGCTTTTCAATCACAGGCAGAGATGGGTTTTTGATGCTGCAATGGATTCTGTCAACAATAACAAGGGAAAACTCATGTTCTTGCATAGTGCTGGAGGTTGTGGAAAGACCTTTGTCTGCAACACCATCGCAGCTGCTGTTCGTGCTCAAGAAAAAATTGCTCTCTGTGTGGCATCATCTGGAATCGCTGCATTGCTTCTAGAAGGGGGTCGCACAGCACATTCCATGTTCAAAATCCCAATCAAAGTCGATGAGGCCTTTACTTGCAGAATACTTTGAGGTTCAGATCTGCACCAGGTCCTTGATCAAATTTCCATCATCATCTGGGATGAAGTTCCTATGCAGCACAAATATGCCACAGATGCAGTAGACCACACTTTGCGTGATCTCAAGAAGAAGAATGTTCCATTTGGTGGAATCACCATTTTGTTTGGAGGTGATTTTAGACAGACCCTACCTGTTATTCCTAGGGGCACTAGAGAACAAATCATAGCTTCATCCATCAAAAGGAGCACTCTCTGGCAACGCATTACTGTCTATCACTTGACTGAGAATATGCGACTCGACAGAACTCCAGAGAACACTGCACATGCTGCCTGGCTCTTGCACATTGGTGCAGGCACAACAGTCGATGCTGCAGACACTATCCAGATTCCACAGAACATGCTCTGCCATGGAAATACCATGGATCACCTTATCAACTCTACATATCCAGGCATAGAGCAGGGTAACAAGCCAGATCAGTACTATCTGGATAGGATCATTCTCTCCTGCACAAATGACAATGTTGATGTCATCAACTCTCTTCTTCTTGCCAGATTTCCTGGACCAGAGCATGTCTTCAACAGTGCTGATACAGTTTCATTCAGAGAGCAGGAGTTAAACAACTACCAGCCATATCCTGCAGAGTATCTAAACTCTATCAAAGCAAGTGGCCTTCCCCTCTCCAGGCTGGCACTTAAGATAGGCTGTCCTCTCATGCTTCTATGCAATCTGAATGTCACCATGGGTCTTTGCAATGGAACTCGACTTATCCTCCTTGAAGCCAGACCACGTGTATTGAAGTGCAGGATCATCAGTGGAGATGCATAGTTTGCAGGAAATATCATTTTCATTTCTCGGATCACATTGGAGCCTTCAGCAGAGACCTTGCCATTACCACTTTGTTGACATCAATTTCCAGTTTGCTTGGCATTTGCCATGACTATCAACAAGTCACAAGGCCAATCTGTATTCCATGTTGGCTTGGACTTGCAGACACCAGTGTTCTCACATGGGCAGCTATATGTGGCACTATCAAGGTGTATATCTGGAGAAAGGATCAAGGTGCTGTTGAATAAAAACAATGGAAATAACAGAACTGCCAATGTGGTATACAAGGAAGTGTTGAATGGAGTTGTTTAGCAAAGGTGAGTAACTTGAGAGATTATTTACAGGAATTGGAAACTAATATAGATATCAACATAGACTTGGATTTATATTTATATTTAGAATTAGAATTAGAATTAGAATTAGATTTGGATTGTACTAGGATTGAATCAAATGGTTGAAAAATTGATTGTGAGAAGACTTTAGGGCAGGTTACTTAACCTTGGTGTGTATTCAATAACAAGTTAATAAAAGTTTGTAATAATGTCAATAACAGGTCAATAAAAGTTTGTAATAAAGTCAATAAGAAGTCAATACAAGTTTGTCATGATGTCAATAACAAGTTAATAACAAGTTAATACCAAGTCAATACAAGTTTTGTAATAAAGTCAGTCACAAGTTAATATGAGTTTGTAATTGAAGTCAATACATCAATAATGTGTTTGTTAGTTTGATAACCAAGTTAGACTTGAGTAACTGTAGTGGGATTAAGCATTGTGTTACATATACACGAGCTGGCCCATGCCGGTGTCAGGCTGAGTGAGCAAAGCAAGTGAATGCCATGACAAAGGCATGGGTCATAAGCTCGTAGTCAATACATTGGGTGAGTGTTGAAGAGTAACTGGTGTACTGGAGTTTGCAGTCTTTGCCAAAGTCGTGCTAAGAACGGCATAGTAGGGATTTAGATTTGGATCGACAGTGAAAGAGAAACACCACTTGCGGTGCTCAATCATTAATTAGGAGTCGCAAAAATGGCCCAGAATATTATGTAATAAACCATATGCTTTCATCCTGGGAAAATGAGAATATCTTGTGGAATATCCTTGTAGAATACAAAAACTTAGACTTGTAACCACTCCCTCATATATACATCAGC
Source organism: Tricholoma bakamatsutake (assembly GCA_029959215.1). NCBI lineage: Eukaryota > Fungi > Basidiomycota > Agaricomycetes > Agaricales > Tricholomataceae > Tricholoma > Tricholoma bakamatsutake. The sequence goes on from CP114860.1 coordinate 3,502,409, forward strand.
ATGTGTTGATGTATATAGAGGGATTGGTGAAGCTGACCAGAATCGCCCATTCTAAGAACTGCCTAAATGGAAATCATAGGAAATTATTGCTACTAGCAACATCGATGACGTGCTCAATCATGTTCAACCGATGGCAGGCTTGACTCCATGGATATCTCTCGTGCATATATGCTAGAAGAACATCTGGATTAGCTCTGTTTGTCTCCAGGTCCTGAAATTCAAGAACTTTTGGTGAATGCAATAGACTGTGAGCCACTACCTGTACAATATTTGGGCAGATTGGACAACAATGACAGAATCACTGTGAGTAGGACATGTCTTCTGGCATATTCTGTTACTGGTGGAACACAAGTCCCTTGAGAACTTCAGCTCAGAGCCTGTTTGGTGACATATCATGGCCTTAACTCTCTGATCCAACACAATAAAGGTACACAGGGCTATATTTTTCACTACTGTCTATGACCCTACTATTTATATCCTCCCAAACTACAGCACAATCATCTCTCAGCCACATCTTCCCAAACAGGCAAAATCAATTATCTTAGGTTTTGCTCAGAGACCACAAGCAGGAGACTGACTAGAGACCCTCCATACATGCACAGCAATAATATGTTTGTAGCCCTAATTTTCTATTGTAAATGCAATGCTAAAGTGCCATGTGATGACCATGTTGCAATGCACAAAATTCCAAAAGCTGCACACCAAACATGTGCATACCACCACATACATTTTTACCAGCCGCTGTCGCAAAATAAGGAAAAGAGTGGGAAGACAATGCCGATCACCTTGAATCTCTTGCTCGATGATCCACATGACAAAAAGATTCCTCTCACAATTGCCCTCTCAAACATCTCCAGGTCGTGCAAGTGCGTGCTTGATTCAATATTTTTGATGTGTCTACAATTTGAAGCTAGGCGAACGACTTTAACTTGTGCTATGGAATTTCGACGGTTACAATAAATGATGATGCACCACACAGGGATACTTACTGGAATGCAATCTATAATTTGTGTTCAGCCAATATGAAAGAGAGTAGAAACTCCAATGGTATGATTGATGACTTGATGCATCGTAAATATCCTTGGCCCTATGGAGAATGTGATAACAGCTGTATACAGTGCATCGTCGTCATTGTCGTCACCGGGGCTGGGGCCAGGGTAAGGATCCACCCCGTGAGTAGTTGCTTCAAGGATAGAAAGTCAAAAACATGCTTACTTTCATGTTACAAGGCTCCAAGTGCTAGATGGCAGTAGAAAACAAAAAAGGAGAGCATAGGATAGCATAGATGAAGAAGAGCAGGCAATGCAGGATGAACAGCCAGTATATTTGGATGGCTAAGCCGCTCTGGAGCCATGAAAATTGGCTAAGCATGTGAGCTGGAGCTGCAAAATCGGCTTAGCTGCGTGAGCCGCGCTGCAAGCGAGCTGAGCTGAGCCATGGCAACACTAGATGGAGGGCGGTACCTGAACAACGTTAACTGAGATATCTATCTTTAGAACATATCTATTATACAGTGTTTGAGATGACAGCTGAACACTGGTTCAACCATTGAATCGGTCCATAGTAGCTAAACCTAGCTAATTAGTAACGAAGCAGGCAGGTTCCCTTCCTAGGTTTGATGGTGTCACAGGTGGTGAGCCAGTGGGCACTCTTATTCACCTTGCATTCTTGATCACCTTCATAACTTGCTGCCTAATTCATCACTCCTCAATCAACATCGCTTCAACTTGGTCAATGGATTCCAATCTATCTGAGCAATCCAAGACTAGTAAGCAATCAGCAGTCAGACCAGTAAAACTCGCTCAAACATTGGCTCAGATGACAAGTTCAAACTCTTCTGTTGGATTCTCACCAAATCTGCCACGCCCTTCTTGGTTAAGATTGAGAAGGGTGAGACAGTAGATGACTTGAAGAAAGAGATAAAGAAGGAGAAGGGACATGCATTGGCTGGCATTGATGCCAACAAGCTCAATATCTGGAAGGTGAGTGTGTCCTCCTGGCATGTGTCGATTAGGAGATCTGATGTTTGGAAAGCTATCTCCACTTATTCCTTCTTCTGAATTTCATGTGAAGCTGGGACATGCACAAAGTCCACAGGATATTACAGGATGCATTATATTAAACCCTTTGGACAAATTGTCAAAACATTTCTCATCACCCCCTCTTGAGAATGTCCATATTGTTGTGCAACTTCTGTTCCCCTGTGAGTATTCTCATCTCTTTATTTTGCCTGTTTGCCTGAACAATGCACCACTCCCTATATTTCAAATATGAACAATCCATCTTCTAGGTAAGTTCGGAAGGCCGAGGACCCCTTCTCGCACAAGGGGGAATACCATTGAATTACAGTGTTCCCCATATGTTAAGGATGAGAAAATCAGGGAGAGCATGGATACTTGGCTCCAGCATGCCCGGCCACGTGTATGGGCATTTTTAAGGGAAAACGATCTGTATCAGTTGTGGATGCCACCTTGTGATGATCCAAGAGTGCTGGATCACCTCACCAAGCTGCACATCCCTTCCATCGAAGGCGAACCCCACCTTTCGTTGCACAATTTGGGAGGGACAGTTGTAGAAATGGCAGTTGTTGATGGTGTCTTCATGAATCATAATGTGTGCGTGTTCTGTTTTCAAAGTGGCCAATGTCTCCGGATTGACTAGGTGACTCTCCAGTCACATAATCAACACTTCCAGCTCAGGGAAAACATGGATTCTATTTGAGGGACTTTTGAAACACTGGGGCCTTTACTTCACTTGTGCCTGAGGGCAGGTCCTGGGATCTGAGGACATGAGCACTGTACTCGCCAATCTACCAAATGCATTGAATTTTACGACCACCTGGCCTTCCGACACTGATCTACGCCAAGCGCTTGAACACAATAGGTCGATTGCATGGCGCCGATACGCCAGGTTCTCATCGCTCGTTTGCTCATCCTGCAGCTGTTCTTGGAGGAGGCTTGTGAAATTTGCCCTGAAGGGCCCCTCGACCAATATCGCAAACATTGGCTCATGTTACAGCTCTGACCTGGTGATACAAGTGGCTATAGCGACATGTTTCTCCAGTTGACAGAGACCTTGAGGCAGGCAAGCGATGACTATCTGGGAGTGAAGTCGACCGGAGGAGAAGCCATTACATTGATGGCACATATTAACCATGATTATATCCCAGCACCCCTCTACTTTGTCCTCGATGAAGCGCAAATACCTGCAAGATTGTACAGAGAAGCTTACAGATCTGACACCAAACCTTCAACAGAACATCCTATTCTACATGAAATCCTGTCTGCGTGGAAGATAACACCTTACATCATCGTATGTGGAACAGGACTATCCAAGAAAGAAGTCCAAGACATTGTGGGCTTTCAAGTCGCAAAAACAGATATACATAAGTGGCTCACTTGTATGGACACTGGTGCTTTCGATTCACTAGAAGTACAGTCTGCCTATATCTCACAATACTTGCTGCACCACTTGGTTCAAAGTGATAGCGGTCAGCTCCTGCTTTGGCATTGCTGGGCATGGCTTCAGGGGAGGTATGTCTTAGACATTAACCTGATCTTCATTGATGCATAGTTCCACTCTAGGCATCGCTTCACCGCAACTTACCTGGACATACTGATTTCTAATTCATTTAACTCGCCTCACAAAATACTGGATGAATACGTACTACACTTCACAAAGAAGGAGGCACCTGATTCCCCAAATTTCACGAGGTTTGAACCAAAACTCAGCTCAAAGCTTATTGCCTCAATATGAAATTTATCCTTTGTTGACTTGAAGAAAATTACAGAAGGTACAGTAACTGATCTTAATTTGCACATCCTAATATACATTTGGCCCCACTTAGATTCAAATATCACCTCGTTTCGGCGATATCATTTGCTTATGGATTCTTCGTCGTGAATATATAGTTTTCGGCGATGACGAGAAGAGGTGGGTTGAACTTGGCTTTGCTCGTTTCTGTGACCATAGAGACTCGATTGGAGTGCTGGTTGACGAGCCTCTCATTGTTCTTGCTGCTGCCCACCACTTGACTCAGAACACAAAGAACGGGTTGTTTGATCATGTTTTACATGGTCTAGAACATTCTGCAGGGCGAGGTGGCAGATTCGAGGAATTCATTGCGGCATACCTTGCCCAAGCATTTGGTCCAAATGTGCATCTGTGCGACATCTTTGACTTTGGTCAGAATATACCTAGTTGGGCACAGTCTGAGGGCATGGAATTTGTGACATTGGATCACTGCATGCATCATAATCCATTGGGGCTTTCAAGTGCCCTCAGCAGCGATCTAAAGGACGCCACAGAGACTGTCCAATGGTTTCAAAACCCACACACGGTGATGTGCTTCCCTGATGTACACTTTGGTCCCGATATTGTCTTCTTCATTCGCTTGTCCAATAGAATGGTCCTTTGCATTATTGTTCAGGTCAGATTCTGATCTCTGCCTTGCCTATCCAAACAGAGCAATGATAAGGCTGTCTCTACGTTGGAATTCTTCAAGTTTTATAAGAACGAGGTAAGCTTACTTCGAGGTGTGAAGGGCTCGCTGACTTTCCTGACAGAAACTCACCACCAAGAAGTGGACTGTCTACTGCAACGATATCATCGAAATTGTCCATAATCTCAACTGCATCGATGATAAAATTTGGTTCCAAGATGGACATCCTTTTTTATGTGTCTTAGCAACCTATCCAGCCAAAGGACGCCTGGAAAATCAAGACTCAGTCATTAGTTTAAAAATAGAACGTTGCAAGGAAAAGATGGACAAGGGGAACTTGTTGACTAATTTGACACAATGCCTGATGACGAAGAGGAGAAATGATGGGATGGAAGAGGGACATTTGGACGAGGTGAAGAGGAAGAAGAAACACCAGAAATGTTAGCCTCTTCATTTTTATTCTTAGCCTGTGATGACCCTTATGTACATGTACAGTAAAGGATGCTAAAAGCACTTAGCATCGTCTCAAGGAATACCCCTCGCAAAGGGTTGATTCTTTTTAAATGCATGTAAATCCCATTCTTCGTCCAGATTCCCCATGATCTCCCAAGTGTTCTACTAAATGACTCCATGTGGAAGACTGCGAAGCGCTGTGCATGCATTGCTGCAAACCCCGGGTATGTCCTGTATCTGCTTCCTTTACTATCATTTTAGTAGAGTTGCAAAAAAATGCAAGAAATTTAACGGGATCATTAATGGCCATTCCGAGACTTTTGGACTCTCCAGGTGCATTTTCTAATGCTGTATAATGATTAATTTTCAACATACTTTGGAGATACAAGTTTATGGATTGCTGTAATATTGATACCGGTGTTGAACCGGTGTTCAGAATGCAAAATGATGCTCGAATGTCACATGTTGTCACAATGCCGAAGCAAGCTGATTCAACCTCAGCTCGATGGTAGTTCATCGACTCGGAGGCCTCTGCTGCTGCCTCAAAGTGAAGTAGTAGCGGGAAAACTGAGATCCACCTAGGTGGATCCCAAAATTGAATATGTGAGGGCTAAGAAATTCCTGATAATGATGTTGGGGGGGGGGTGGTGGAGGTGTCAAAAAAGATGAGAAGCGAGGAGCATAGAGCAATGTGGCTAGTTGCCCAGTCAAAGAAGAGCCAGCTGCTGTTCAACTCTAACTGCAGGACTTGAATATCAATTTTCCAAGCTTTCGAAGACCACCATCTGACAGCTTGGATGATAGACTCTGGAATGCCCAGTGAAGCCAGAAAGGTGGCATAACCTGTGCATGGAGAATGTCCCTTGAAACACTGATCCAGAACCGCAAAAAAATTGAGTTCAAACCATGAGCACGTGGGGTGAGAGCCATTTTTGTGAATGAATACCCTAGCACCATGGAGATGGTCTCGTAATTGGATGTGTGATACAGGATCGGCGACATCCTGCATTGTCAGGATGACATCAGAACCCTGATAGAATGGATCCCCCTTGTTATCTGGCCAGCAATATTGTGCACGTCCACTCATAAAGGTCAGTAAAGCCCATTTGATGATCTTTCTCCAATCGAATAAGCTCTGATCATTCTTCTGGACTAACTCACTCATGTGATGGCATCCATAAAAAGTGCAACTGAGCAGGACTGCAAACAAGAAGTTGTCATAACTTCCCGTACAGTGAGCCACATCAACAAAAGACTGCAAATGAGCTAGACACAGTGGGAGTTTCCTCTCAACAGGATCTGCTCGTACTTTCTTCAAACCACGAATGGTAGTGCTTACCAGAGGATGAGCATGATTGGCATCAAAATTGGGATACAGGTCCTTGAAAAAATGTTGGACACCTGTGAGATATTTGGGTGCAGAAGCAATGAATTGAGATGAATAAGCGGTGTAGCAAGATAATGTGGTGGATGTAGGATCCAATGGGAGGGAGTGTAGAATGCAAAAATTAATATAGTCTTGAGCACCAATGGCATAGTTTTTGGATATGGAGCATCTGATAGAATTCACCTGCAAATAAAGAGCACTGGCATCAAGGTCTGCCAGCTCCATGGGGGGGTGAGGTACACATGGAGTGGCCTTCTTTCCCCCCAGCACATTCAGAAGTACTCTCTCCATTGTGCCAGATTTTATTTTATTACATCAAATTACACTACTCTATGGTGAAGAATCCTATGCTTTGTTAGCATGAGAATTTTATTTTGCATGCATCAATATGTATGTGCCTGTATGAGCACATCAGTAGTAACATTGTACAATATGTGTAACATAGTATATAAACCACAAATACACACCTAGGGGACCAACCCCAGTTGTGTTCTCTTAAGTATCTCATCCACACTTCTGGTGCAAACAGCCTTTCTCAACCAACTCATCTAATAATAACCCCCCACATCAAAACCATCAAAACCCCATCACATGCACATAGGTAAGCTACAATGTATTGAATGATATGGTCTATCGAATGCATACATTGTATCGAATGATATGGGTTCAATGGACACTGTTGAAGTCACTATATAAAGTCACTATATTAACCAATGACTACATTGCACACTGATTATTATACCTTACAATAGACATGCATTAGGAATGTAATACAGACATTAGTAACATTTGAAATGCAAAGGGGATGGCCATGGCATCAGCATCGGGCATGGACATGGGGATGGCCACAGCATCGGCATCAGGCATGGACACAATGTTAACATACCAATGACTACATTGTACACTGATTATTATACCTTACAATAGACATGCATTAGGAATGTAATACAGACATTAGTAACATTTGAAATGCAATGGGGATGGACATGGGGATGGCCATGGGGATGGCCATGGCATCACCATCAGGCATGGACACAATGTTAACATACCAACGACTACATTGTACACTGATTATTATACCTTACAATAGACATGCATTAGGAATGTAATACAGACATTAGTAACATTTGAAATGCAAAGGGGATGGCCATGGCATCAGCATCGGGCATGGACATGGGGATGGCCACAGCATCGGCATCAGGCATGGACACAATGTTAACGTACCAATGACTACATTGTACACTGATTATTATACCTTACAATAGACATGCATTAGGAATGTAATACAGACATTAGTAACATTTGAAATGCAATGGGGATGGACATGGGGATGGCCATGGGGATGGACATGGCATCACCATCAGGCATGGACACAATGTTAACATACCAACGACTACATTGTACACTGATTATTATACCTTACAATAGACATGCATTAGGAATGTAATACAGACATTAGTAACATTTGAAATGCAACAGGGATAGCCATGGGGATGGCCACAGCATCAGCATCAGGCATGGACATGGGGATGGCCACAGCATTGGCATCGGGCATGGACATGGGGACCGGCATGGCATCGGCATCAGGCATGGACACAATGTTAACCTACCAATGACTACATTGTACACTGATCATTATACCTTACAATAGACATGCATTAGGAATGTAATACAGACATTAGTAACATTTGAAATGCAACGGGGATGGCCACAGCATCAGCATTGGGCATGGACATGGGGATGGCCACAGCATCAGCATCAGGCATGGACACAATGTTAACCTACCAACGACTACATTGTACACTGATTACTTACAATAAACATGCATTAGGAATGTAATACAGACATTAGTGACATTTGAAATACAATGGGGATGGACATGGGGATGGCCACAGAGCTGGCATCGGCATCGGCATCGGGCATGGTGATGATGCTCGACCTGGAAACCTAGCAAAAACCTGTTAAAAGGCTTATGAAGTATAACTCAGGCTAGAGGAAGGGTGCGAGTCAGTCCTAAATATCACCTCTAATACCAGAACATCATTTTTTAGTGATGCAAAATGGTAAAGAATGTGACAAATAGTTTTTAAAAGTGTATGAAAATCTTCGAAGTAGTTCAAAATATATTCAAAGATGTCTAAAGTAGTTCGAAATAGATTCGAATGGGTTCGAAGTTGTTCGGGTAAGTTCGAGGAGGTTCGAAGGTGTTTGACTGGTGTCAAGATATGTTCGATAAATGAATATAGCAATCAAGAAGTGGGTTTTGAGTGGCAATAGACAATGACGAGTTGAGAATGAATACAAGAGTTCGATGAAGTTTGCAATATTTCACAGAATGTCAGAGGTACAACGCAAGGTAAGACTCAAGAGAACTGGTCTTAAATCTGACTATAGTGGAGAGGGTAACTGATTCTCTGTTGTTCTAAGTAACTGGTACAAGTCTATATACATTTCGAAAAGGTAAGCACCAAAAAGGAAATATAACAGGTGTAGAACACGAGGCAGTATGCACAGCAATAAAGGTATTGTAAAACATAAAAACAAATGAGGAACGATGATAATTGAAACGTTCAGTGTCGCCATATAGTAAGAGTTCTTGTTCTATTGCTTTAATATATCAATGAAATACAAAATGCACTTATTGCATTCTAACTCTGTTGTAGTCTCTCCTCATGTTCAGTAGTGCTCAATATGCGACTAAATAGCTCACTCCAATTGAGCATTGTGTATTGAAAGTGTTTTAAGACAGCTATACAGCAGCTGAAGTCATTCGAAATGCTGCGAAGTTGTTCAAAGTGTCGCAAAATAGTTCGAAAGCATTCAAAATAGTTCAAAGTCATCTGAAATAGTATGAAATAGTTTGAAAAGGATTTGAGGTCGATTTTGTGGTGTTCATAGTAATTCAGAGTGTTCAGAGTATGTGTTGTAATGTGTCCATACGAGTGGGAATCTTCTCCAGACCTTAACATGCACAGTGGACCTATCAATGGACATCGGGATGGCCATGGCATCAGCATCAGGCATGGACACAATTTTAACCTACCAATGACTACATTGTACACTGATTATTATACCTTACAATAGACATGCATTAGGAATGTAATACAGACATTAGTAACATTTCAAATGCAATGGGGACTGATATGGCCACAGCCATGGGCATGGCATTGGCATTGGGCATGGACACAATGTTAATCTACCAATGACTTGTACACTGCCACTATTCCCACCCCTGATCAACACCCGATCACTACCTCCCATGGTTCATCAATGTGCACTACAGGTTCAGCTAACATTGCACTTGTTATCCTGCACAATGAGCATGCCTTTCCACTCATACCTGACCATTTCCCTTCACTTTTTTTGTATATTGTATTGAATTTTAGATGACTCAATAGAGTATAGAACACTTCATTAAGATAATAAACTATTTACAATGAATACTTATACTAGCATGGGACATTGCCCTGCCCTGTAATTAAATCTAAAATGAATAGGCGGTGTTACTAATGACTGTGGCTGTACACAATGGTTGTTTGGTGTTGGCAGCGGTGTCACCTAAAGCGCGTGCCACCACCCAATTTCAACACTCCCCCTCGACACCTATGCCATCCCCAAGCAATTATGTAACAAGGTCATTGTGTTTCAGCTTTGGTAATGCTTTGGTAAGCAAATCAGCTAAATTGTCGTCCATTGCACAGTACTGAATGCATATCTCATTAGAGATGAGTTTGTCATGTACGAAATGGTGTTGGATGTCGATGTGTTTGGTGTGGCCATGATTGATGGCATTGTGAGAATAAGTGATTGCAGTTTGGTTATCCACCTTGAGGACGGTGGGTCCAGAGTAGGGAATGCCAAGTTTGGCAGTAAGGGTCCTTAACCAGATTGCTTGGTGCATTGCTAGACTTTCTGTCATGTACTTGGCTTCCATAGATGATAATGTGATTGTTGGCTGCTTCTTTGATTGCCAAGAAATTGGACTGCCAGTCATTTGAAAGATATATCTGGAAATAGATTTTCAATCATTTATGTTTGATCCCCAATTGGCATCGGAATAAGCGAGGGGTTTGACTTCTCCCCCTTGTCAGTGATATGGCTCCCTATCACCCTGCACTCATACTACAGCATTTTTCATGATTGTGCACACCACTTGGACATCTTCTACTCACTTTGCACAGCATGCTTTTGTGTGCCCTTGTGTGCTTTCATGTCCCCTTGTGTGCTCCCATGCACTTCCATGTGCCTTTGCCTGCTTCAATGTGCTCCATGTGCTCCATTGTGTGCCAGTGCGCTCCAGTATGCTCTATTGCACTCCTGTGCACTCCATTGTGCTCCCGTGCACTTCTATGCACTCTAGTGCACCTCTGTGTGCTTTTGTGTGCTTTTGTGTGCTTTTGTGTGCTTCGGTATGCACTTGTGTGCATTTGTGTGCCTTTGACCACTTTTGTGTGCCTTTGACTGCTTAGGTGCACATTTGTGCGCCTTTTACATTTCTACTATGCTTTTGGATCCCCCATAGCTGCCTGCTGTCGTGTGCCCTAAATGTGCCCTGTTATGCTTCAAACCGCCTCCATGTGCCCCCCCCACACTCCTTATCTGCCTTTCACAGTTATTGTGTGCTCAGTGTGCCTTTGCGCACTCCTTTTATGCTTTACCTGCAACTCACATTCTCTGCTGCACACTCATTGCACAATCCCTATCACACACACAACAATCCCTATCACACACACAACAATCCACCACACCAGTTGCGCTGCGCATTGTGGCTTCCAGCTTACTGGTGCATTTACTCAAGGTGCATTGTGATTCCAACACGAGTGAACTGCACATTCTCACATAATCTGGGCACTTTGTGCCTATTTGGCATTAAACTGTGCACACTTGGGCGCTTCATCATCTTCTGACTTTTATGATTGATGACCATGTTGACTTTTACCATGGTGTCACATTGAATTTATTCAGGAACCTTACTCTTGCACATGAGCTCTCGTGCCAGTGGGAGTATTGCACCCATATTCACACTGTCATCGCATGAAGGCTCTGTCTAACAATTGGGTTGAAAGGATTTACAGGGACTTTGTTTCCTGGTTCTTGAGAAGGTCAGGACCCCAAATTGAACTTGGATATTCCATTACCACTGTGGGTGGGCATGCTTGGGCTCATTGAAGTTGCTGTTGAATAAGATGAATCAGGGAGGGATGAACTGGATGATGATTTGGACATTTTACCTCGTGAACTTGATGTGGATACAGATTTAGTTATTCAACTGATGGAACACATCAACACAACAGCTAGTTTAGATGATGTTTCTATGTAGAATATCAATGCTGAACATTGCTGACTCAGAGCTTGTTACATTGTGATTGAGTATATGATGCATCGCCAATTTTCATCTTGAAAATGATGTAATTTTACTTGGTAAAGTTGTTCATGCTAATAAATTAGTTATTCAACTATTGGAACATATTAGTTGTGGCTGAACATCATTTAAAAGGAGTATTATTGGATGGACAAGTAGTTGATCCAATTTCCAATCTCCACTTTGAGCGAAGTTCAAGATCAAACTCAAAAATTTGGCTACTTTAGTAACTTATGAGTGGTACACCTACAAATTCAGGTGATTGGGATACATGTATTTCTCTTTTCTTCCAGGTCTAAGTGCCACTAATTCTGAATAAAAAATGTATAACTGTTGCAAGAGTAACATTCAAATTCAAATTTAAACTTAGCTGACTGAGTCAACCATGACCTAGTACATGATACACCTGAGGTTCAAATGTTTGGGATACACATCTCTTTCAAAGTCCTTCCATGAAATGTGAAATTGTACTCATCTTGATCTATTGGTGAGAATTACCTTGCTTCCTGTTGACTTCTCTTACACTAAATTGCAGCTGGGAAGACTCAGATGTATGGTTAAGTTGTATGTTTTGACATGATTGCTGGCATAGTTCATCGATGAAGTGGTATTCTCTAGGTTTCCTGGTTATTGGGTCTTCAATCACTTCAAAGCTACTATGTCCAAGTCTACCTCATGCTGCATTCAACCAGACCAGTACCAGTACAGGTATCCTGTCAAGGAGGGTAATTGGGACTTGCAAAATTGTACTTAATCTTATCTAACTTCCTTGGGGAAATCATCAGAGGCACTGATAGCCCCACTTGATACCTGCCTTTCTTACTCAACCCTTAATCCCTCTAGGATATATATATCCATATAATCTGCAACCAGCCTTTACCATCTGCCTTCGCTATGACATCTAACACCTCAAAGCTCAAGTGAGGTGCTCCCATCAATATTCCCATGCCACCTTCTGGCGATGGTGAATTACCACCATGGACAGATCTAAAATTCAACCCACTTGGAATCTACAACCTTTGTCATTGCATTGGAGTTCTAGCATGGAAACCTGGTGTTTTCACCAGGTATCAGCATCAGTTCGAGGCTGCTGATGTAGCCTGGTTTGCAGCAGGTGTCTCTGAAGATAACAACCACCATATTCCTGTGGATAGTTTCCATCATGCATTTGACATCCTCCAAGCTAATTTACCATCTGGTGATGAAGGCAAAAAGTGGCATAAGCTGTTGCACTCTCATCTCAAAAATATTCTATTTGATTTGGTGCGTTGCATTTCAATTCCTTTCATTGGGTTCTTCTACATGCCCACTTGTACCTTCACCAAATCCAGGCACTTTGCATTACCAATTGCATTACCAATTCCATGGTGATCCATATGGCAGTTTGCCTGTGTCTCAGGCTGTCCAGGCCTCCCATCATTTTTACACCAATGACTATCCTGTCGATTTGCATGCCCAGTCCACAACGCCACAGGAGAGTGAAAGGTGTAGTTTGGAACCTTTGATCCCAACAACACTCAGTTTTATTGAATCCATCGAGAAGATAGCAATGCTGAAGGCACAAGTTGAGGCGGCTGAGCTGAAGGAGGGAAGTCCTCTTTAGCAAATTCATACTCTTTTCAACCGTCTACAGAACAAGGATAAAGAAATTCACAAACTTCAGGCACAATTAGCCAACTGAAATTCATGGTCCACATCCAATTTCTCATCCATCAGCAATATTTCTTCCTGTCTGCAGTCCCCCAAGCATGGCTCTCCCTCAAAGCAAAGTCTCTAAAGGGATCTAGCCCTGAAATTTCTGATGATTGACATGGGGCAATTTCCTCACATTGATTCATCATTATTTCTGAAACCTGTTCCTATGTGAGCATAACACTTTTCTCCCCGATCACCTGCCACTAAACAGTCTTCTCGTAATGCCAACAATCCATTTCTCCATTCTGCTTCTCTGTTCTCCTCACGTGGTTGTTATCATGGTCAAACTGGCCAGGCACAGGCACAGCCACTTCCTCTCAGTTCTTATGTTGATGCATTTCTCCAGGAGCATGGGTTACAGGAAAAGTTTGGGGATTCCATTGCACTCATTTATAACATGCCAGTTTCTACATGGTTCAAGCTTGTCAATTCCTTGGATCTCACAGATGACCAGTGAGGTGAGTTGATTGCAGCACTGACAAATGACTGGTCAGCAGAGAGAGATGCATAGTGACAAGGACAGTATTACATACCTTGAATATGTTCTGAACTATTCCATATGTTTTATCCTATTCCATCTACCCTGAAAAATCTGTCTGGAAATAACATAGATTTTTTTTTGAGACCACATAATGGGTTCTGATGTATAAAAAATAATTTATATTTCCCCTGAGAATGGTTGTGAGTCTTGTGACTGGGACCAATGCCTGCTACATTTCCTACAATCAAATCTGTAAGTGCACATTGTGTCCACCATGACACTGCTCACAACCAGCACCTATCCCTGCCCAGCAATATCAAGAAAGGCAGCAAGCAATTGATGATGCAGTTGGTGAGTGGTTTTCATACACTATAACCAAGGCCAGTGACCTTGCCCAATGTTTCAACAAGAAACCTCAATACTTCTCAGACACATTTTTCCAAGGTGGTGCACAAATGGTCAATCACCCCTCGAAGATAAATGCACACAATGTATTCAAAAGTCTAAAGGCACAGGAACTACATGATGGTGATTTTATTTTTTGTAGTGCATGCAGATACTCACAGGGCACTCTTCATTAGACAGACACCCTACAAAACTTATCAAGCTGCAAGACAGCTTCAAGGATGAGTACAAAGCACTTATTAAGAAAGAGCATGAAGAACTCATCAAGGAATTCACTGTGCAGAGGGATGAGCATGTCAAGATCAAGTGGGCCACCCCTAAGGCCCAAATTGCTGACATTGCGAATGTAGTTCGAAACATTCAACTTTTGGTGTGTCATTTCAAAGACCAGCAATTAAAGGCCATCACATTAACATTGCTCTCCAGATGATGGGTCTGAATCTCTGTGTTGGCATTGAGGGATTTTTCTGCATTGTTAAAAACACACCTGAGTATCACATGAAGACCAACTGGCTTTTCTCTTCTCAGGAACTCAAGCAGTACATGTTGGAGCAGACTACATACGCTGCACAGAGGAAGAGATGACACATTCCTTATAACCTACCTGGGGTTTTAGTTAGTCTTAGAGCTAGGGTTTAGCAGAGGTAAGAACACTGTATATCTACTACAGTACAGGTTCTCCTTATATACATAATAGTAAGGATGTCACATGACTCAGGAATGTGTTTACCACATGTATGTGCAGTAAGCGCAGTAACATGTGTGTGCTGCATGCATTGCCTCATGTATGCAGCATGCATCGGAATTTAATTTCAACACCCCCCCTCAAACTGTCAGCGCTCTTAAGCAGCTAAGTTTGAATCTTGAAAGTAATTCCGAGAGAGTCTCTAAATTTCCTGAATAAGATGGCACCAAGGTTCTTTGTGAACATGTCAGCTGGATTATCACTTCCAGGAATGAAAACGACCATGACTTTGTCATTTTCTATGCATTCATGGGTATAGTGTTAGCGAATGTCTATATGTTTTGTCCTTCTTTCCTGGACTGGATTTGATCCAATAAAGACGGATCCCTGATTGTCAGCACAGATTGGTATGCACTTCAGTATATATCCAAGTTCCTGGAATAAGGACTCTATCCACACTATCTGTCGACAAGTGTCGGAGAGAGCCATATATTCGGCTTCTGTGGATGACAGTGCTACAGTTTTTTGTAAATGGGACTGCCAGCACACAATACCACCCGCTAGAGTAGCAAAGTAACCCATTGTAGATTGGCATTTGACAGTGTCAGCTGCCCAATCAGAATCTGTGAAGGCCTGTAGCCCCTCAGACTTCTCGCCATTGTAGACAATGTTATATTTCTGGGTTCCCACCAGATAGCGCATGATGTACATTGCTTTGTCTAAATGTTCTTGGCTAGGATTAGCCAAGAATTGTGACATATTGATTACCGCATAAGTGATATCAGGTTGCGTTCCAAGCATCAGATACAATAAAGATCCAATCACAGACTGATATTTTGATCTAAGCGCCACGTTGGGCATTGCTGTGTTTTCCGATGGTCTGTAACCAGTCGGGAGTGGAGTGGGGGTCGCTTTGGCATTTGTCATCTTGAATCTCTCAAGCACTTTGGCGAGATATTCAGTTTGATCAAGTTTGACTTTGCTTGCAGTCTGGGTGACGCACATGCCTAAGAATTCCATGACTTTTTCAGTACTATGGCACTCCCAATGCTTCAGACAAGCATTCTTCTTTTCATACACAAGTTTCTTGTTCTTCCCCATGAACAAGCCATCATCAACATAGATGAGTGCAATAACAATGCTGCCTGTTTTAGGATCCTTGTGTATGAAAATGCTGGCATCAGAGTTGGCATGCACAAACCCAATGGTGTGCATGAATGCCTCTAGCTCTTTCCACCACACAAGTGAGGCCTGTTTAAGGCCATACAATGCTCGGCATAAGTGCATTACTTTGCACTCTTTTCCCTCAAGTCTGAAACCCTCAGGTTGATCCATATAGATCTCCTCATCTAGTTTGCTGTATAAAAATGCAGTTTTTACATCTAGGCCAGTCATATACATGCTGTCTAGAGATGCAAGGGCAAACATGAGGCATACGGTCTTATAGCAGACTACTGGTGAGAAAATCTCATCAAAGTCAACACCTTCAACTCGTGAAAAGCCTTTGGCCATGAGTCTAACTCATTTTCTTCCATCCGATTTTATGGAGAAAACCCATCTATTTTTGATTGTTTTTTGATCATGTGGAAGATCGATGATGTCATAGACTTGTCTCTTATGAAGAGCCTCTAATTCTTCATGACAAGCTTGTTTCCACTCATGTTGCTGCTGCCATGGTAGGCATGCAATATCGCGAAATTGGTTTGGAACTTGGCTTATTTTGCTTGATGGTTTGACTGCTTTTGACAACAGCCAGCAAATAAGCTTATCTCCTCCTTCCTTGGTTATCTTTTTGATATAACCTGCTTTGTCCAGTTCCCCCATTGGGTGATCATGTTCTTGATCATTGGAATCAGGCACACTCTCATGGGGTGCCGAACTCAGTCCAGCAACCAGTTCTTTCTGTTGAGATTGTGGTTATGTTCGGTTATGATCTGAATCTTGACCCACAGATCTCTTCCAATATTGATCATGTGCAATGTCTCTCTCTATGTCAGAGGGAAGTCACTTCTCTCCATAGGTATTGTCAGGATGGTTTGGGATGTTCCTCTGCCTGCCTGATCGATGGGGCAATTGCTGCCATTCCTGTTGATCATCACGTCTTGGATAAAAGTCCTCAGGGATTACTGGAGGCGGCGGAGGAGGAGCATCTTTCACATCGTCATGTGCCTTTCGCTCACTTGGTACATCATCATCATCATTTTCTGATGATGGAGGAAGGGGCGGATCTTGTGGTGGTATAGAATCATTGCCATCCATTCCAGATGAGTGGTCATCATCTTCTGGTTCTGGAGGTGGAAAATCACCAAGGTCTGTATTGGCAGGAGTTTTAGCTCTGGGACAGCATGGGAACAACATTTCATCAAATAGTGCCATAGCAGCAATGAATATTGTGCCACTAGGTCACATGAAACAATATGCTTTAATGCCATCTTCTAATCCAAGGTACATCATTAACTCCAATCGAGGAGCTAATGTGTTTGGATGCTTCTCCTTGGGTAGATAGATGTAAGCACCACAACCAAAAACCTTCAGATCATTTAAATCTGGGCAGACCTTTGTCAGGTCCTCAACCAGTGTCAGCCATTTTAGGTGCCTTATTGAGGTTCAGTTGTATAGGTGTGTTGCATGTTCAATGCAAAATTCCCACCATGATTGTGGTAGACAAGCAGTAAATCGCAGGGTTTGCGACTTTTCCATTATTGTCCTTATGACATGCTCTGTGTGCCCATTCTGTTGGTGAACATAGGGTGCAGACATCTCTATTTTGATGCCAAAGTCCTTGAGCACATTTTGTAGCTCACAATCTTTGAACTCCCCCCCTGGATCAACACACCAGCACTTGATTGTAGCACCATACTAAGTCAAAGCCACTGCCCAAAATTGTCTGATGGCCACAGCAGTGTCAGATTTCTTTCTAAGGCATTGGACCCAGATATGTGACGTCTTGGCATCCAGAAATACAATAAAGTATTTATATTTATGGTATGATAGTACTGGGAGTTCCTTCAGATTGGAATGTATTAATTCAAAGGGTCTTTCTGCACATGAATCTGATTCAGGAAAAGATTTTGAGGTCATTTTCCCTTCAGTGCACCCTGGACATATAATTTTGTCTTTAGGAATAATTAAATTCCTCAGGAATTTTATGGTGCTATTAGGCATCTTCCCTAGCACCTCTTTGGATGGGTGTCCAAGTCGCCTATGCCAAGTTGAGTAGTTTGCAACATACATCATTGCGACATTGATTCCCTTGGTGCTCAATATATGAGTCTGAGCCCAATAAATAGTGTCACATTTCATAAGAGGGACACAATCCATAATTGGGTTTCCTTGCTTGAAAAATGAAATGTGTGCGGAGGAACCATGCACATCACTTCCGTCTTGCAAGAAGATGCCCATTGACAGTAATCGAGCATTACAGTCAGGTATGTAGTAGACGGGGTATAATCGCATTTCACGTGTCTCTGACTTCCTGTGACATACTACCTAATGTCTAATGAAGACTGCTCCTTTTCCTACTATATGAGTAGTACCCATGGCTGTTTGAACCAGAGTAGAGTCCTTTCTCAGTAAAGGCTCATAAGAAGCAAAATCTTTCATTTCACCAGTGAAGTGTTTCAATGCACCTGAATCCATGATCCAGTCAGCACCTTTCTTACAATCTCCTTTTGCACACATAACACATTCATTAAGATGTAAATAGTTTAATGAAACATTCAGTAGTGGTAAAATTTCACATGAAAAGTTTGCTGTGATCATTGGAATGTTAATTTTTGTGCTTGTGGCAGGGAAAAGGACTGACCTTTCATCATATGTACTTGTTTCAAGCAGTTCATCAACAAGCATTTCATTGATGGCTTTCCATACTTCCTCATCAGAAACCATAGGCTCCGATCCAAGGGAGACACTATCATCTTCTACCTCTATGATCCTCAGTTCTGGTTCAATCCTCCTCCTCTTACCTTCTCGCACTGTTAGGTGCTCTTCCAGCAGTCACAGATTTTTTGTGCTGCACAGGAGATTCATTTGCTCGAGGGTGTCTCGAGCCTGCTGATATTCGGTATAGACCGAATGAGAGGTAGAGGCCATGCCTGTGTATGCCTGTGCAGGCGGTCGGCAGTGAGAATCCCTTGTGAAAGTATGTTCACACTTCTCAATGCGCTGGATGAGTGGCAGCAGCGGTATGATGGTGCCATTACCATTTATAGCAGTAAAGGCATTTGAGGCGAGGCAGGTATGTTTCTCTTTAGGCTTTTCCTCTTTAGTCTTTTTGTCCCCACATCGTCCATGCTTTTGGGATGAATCTCCATTGCTGCCCTGCGATTGCCATTTGGGGCTTCCCCCTTTGCACTTGACAGTGGAAAGCTTGGTGGCCTGAGGCGGGCTGATGGGCTTTCCAACTGCCATGTGCTGTGAGGCCTCAGTGACAATGGAGTCCTTGACATGTTTAAACATCAAGGCTCTAGTAGCAGTGATGTTAAGGACCGTGGCGGATAGAGAATCGTACTCGTGTGGCATTGCAGTGAGCAGAATCATTGCCTGTACTAATTTAGAGATGGCGACATTGGCAGCCATAAGGTGCTCGAATTTGTCAGCCATCTTGGCAATCTTTGGCATGGGATTCACAGCTGGAATTTTGATTGCGATTGCAGACCTAAAGTCTGCAAAGACTTGGGAGGGGCCATCGACACCATAATCAGTGCAGATGAGATCTTACACCTCCTCAGCAGTGTCCTTGGTGTTGGCATGCTGCCGAATAGAGGGGGCCAGGTGGAGCACTAGGCTACCAATAGCCTGGTCATTCTTGTTGCTCCAGGTCTGGAGCTTGGCATTAGCATCCGCTACTAGTGCAGCATTTATCACCATCAAAGGAGGGGCCAGAGGTGGTTTTAGTTCCATCCTGCTAGTTATTTGCCAGAGGCCCTGAGACCTGAGCCATGCCTTCATTGAGTTGGCCCATTGAATGTAGTTAGAGCTGTCGAAAGTTTGTATGAGTTTTTCAAGAGTTGAAGACATGATGTTGTAGTGGCAGCTGGTAAAAGTGCTCAATCAGTCCTCCATTCAAGAAAACATGTTCTATAATCTCAGGCAAAAACACTCCTTCAGAGTGGTTAACCCTAATCAACCTGGGTTTTTAAATGCAGCTCACGAAGAGCGCAAGGTTACAATTTGGAGACAATGAAGTCAACATCATTCACAGCCAGTTAAGGCGCATTCGTGACATGCCCAGCAGGGCCCATAACCTGTTGGAGCAGACTACATATGCTGCACAGAGGAAGAGATGACATATTCCTTATAACCTACCTGGGGTTTTAGTTAGTCTTAGAGCTAGGGTTTAGCAGAGGTAAGAACACTGTATATCTACTACAGTACAGGTTCTCCTTATATACATAATAGTAAGGATGTCACATGACTCAGGAATGTGTTTACCACATGTATGTGCAGTAAGCGCAGTAACATGGGTGTGCTGCATGCATTGGAATTTAATTTCAACAGTACATGCAAATCACAGTATGCAAAAAGTGGGATACCTCTGAAGTTAGTGCTCATCTCAAAGCTTTTGCTATAGCCAGCTGCAATGTTGTTAGTAAGTACTGGGGCCATTTAATTCCTTGCTTGCTCAGCTCATTATGTGACAGACATGATTTAAACTTTAAAGCAGAAAGCTGATCATTTGAAAGTGGCTATTTGGGAAAAAATAAGCAATATGCTTGGTGCATGCTGTCAATAAAGTATCACTGCATTGCATCACTGATGACATTTGGTGCCAGTAGTTGAGATCACTGGAAATGTGAAGGCTGTTATGTAGTATGTAAACTATGAAGAGGCCATTGTCCCATGCTCTGGGGTCATCCTTGAAGGGTGGACATATGACAGGTTTGTCAACCCAAGTGAACTCAGTATGGCACTTCCTCCACTGCAAAAATTGCTTGATGCCATCAATGGTGGATCATGCAAATTTGTCAAACTTCCATGAGAGCAGCAAAATGCACACAAAATGAAAAAAGCATGAGATATCGATGAATGCGTGGGTAACACTGACACTTTAAATATATTTCAGCAGTTAAAAAAAAGAATGATCCCAATGCTAGCACAGCTATTCTGAACCTGAATATGCCAGGCTCCACTAATATTTATCTGTCCTGGATTTGGCATAATTCTCACATTTGGACTGGTGTTACTGCCTTCCCTGATGCCACTCCCACTCCTGCTCCCACTTTGTTTAATGGCCCCACTCCCAATTCTGCTGATCGATTCTGGGAATGTATGTCTATTTTGTGGCTATTCATTTGCATTGCACTGAACTTCTTGATAGTCAGGTGAGTACATTGGCTTCGCTCATGGGCGCAGAAACATAGATGGAAGGAGGAATTTCTGCTGGTCACATATGAAATGAAGTGGACTGTGCAGTATTTCATTTATCACAGTGAATGGTGGCAGTCAGCCTTGCACTCAGAGAATACCTTGCCTGCCCTCTAGCCTATGCTAACTGTCAGCAGGCTTTATGGTGCAAATTAGCATTCAGGGCTGACGCTGTGTTTACATCTCCCCTCTATAACACTCTATTATATAACCATGATCAACATGTCAAATAAATGTCTCTCAGTCTTCAACCCTTTTTTTTTACAATCAGGGCTGAAAGGTCTGCTCCAAATGCATACACAGCAGATCGTTTGGTATGCAGAGTCCCATTTCCATTAAGTCCTGTTGCACATGCAAGGGGCAAATGTCTTAAAGCAAAAATGGATGCAAAAGGTTCTATATTGTGAGCTTGTAAGCAGGATCTTTTATGAATCAAGTAAGAGATTCATCACTCAAAAATATTGCAGCTGTGCATCATGTCTCAAATCAGCTTTGCCACATCAATTGGCCTGGTGTTTGAGGTGCTGATCCTGCTTCGTTCCTTGGCTGACAGTCTTGCTAAGGTAAACTTCAACCACCTACCACTTAAATTCCATCCATCCCTCTTGGCCATGTTGGATGATGGTGTTGCCCCAGAACTTACAAGCAGTCTAGTGCCCTCATATGCCCTGGATTGGTGGAGACATCATAGCAAACTGGCAGCAGACAGCATTATGGGCATCAATACCCTGGATTAGTGCCTTGATCACCATAAGCAGTACTTCACCACTTCCCAAGCCATTGCTGCTCCTGCTTCCACTCTTGCTCCCACCCCCCCTTCCACTCTCACTCCCACCACCACTTCCACTCCTGCTCCTGATTGCCAGTCCTGCATCAACCTTCAGGATCTCATAAATGATATGCTGGATAAAGCATGCAGTACACTTCAGTTTGTAGATGGCTGCAAATTATCAGCAGAAGCTGCATTTAATGCCAATGTCAGGAAAGCAGCAGGGTTACACCGACTTCATAAGCTTGTCCTGCTGAAGGAGCTCCAGGCTGAACCACAGGCTTTGGCAATGGGATCAAAACCCCCTCGATGTGCTGGGCAACCTTCCTTGAGTGCCTGAAGTCCTTTTCCCCCAGCTTCTACAAGTGGACCTGGATTGTCAACATCATGGAAAGTGACATTTTGGGTGCTAATGAGAAGACCAAGAGCAAGGGAAGACAACAGAATTTCAGGTATCGGTTGTCTCTGCCTCATGGTGCAAAGGGAAGAAAGGTGTGGTTGAGCACACCAATGGTCTCAACAGTTGCATCCAATGCCTATGGTTGACCACCCACAGTATCAGGTGATGGATCAGACATTGATCGCCTCCTGGCCCCACTGCTTTACCCATACAGGTTTGATGGACACTGTCGAAGTCACTATATAAAGTCACTATATTAACCAATGACTACATTGCACACTAATTATTATACCTTACAATAGACATGCATTAGAAATGTAATACAGACATTGGTAACATTTGAAATGCAATGGGGATGGACATGGAAACAGTCATGGGGATGGCCATGGCATCACCATCAGGCATGGACACAATGTTAATGTGCCAATGACTACATTGTACACTGATTATTATACCTTACAATAGACATGCATTAGGAATGTAATACAGACATTAGTAACATTTGAAATGCAATGGGGATGGACATGGGGACGGCCATGGCATCAGCATCAGGCATGGACATGGGGATGGCCATGGCATCGCCATCGGGCATGGACACAATGTTAATGTGCCAATGACTACATTGTACACTGATTATTATACCTTACAATAGACATGCATTAGGAATGTAATACAGACATTAGTAACATTTGAAATGCAATGAGGATGGACATGGGGACAGCCATGGGATGGCCACGGCATCGCCATCAGGCATGGACACAATGTTAATGTGCCAATGACTACATTGTACACTGATTATTATACCTTACAATAGATATGCATTAGGAATGTAATACAGACATTAGTAACATTTGAAATGCAATGGGGATGGCCATGGCATCGGCATCAGGCATGGACATTAAGGCTCCAACCATTTAGTAACCGTTTACACCTGATGAGCAGATTAAATGGAAATGGTTGGATAAACCATTTATCCATTTAAATACATTTAATATACAGTATATACAGTAATAATATATGGTTACAAGAAACTATTTTTTTTCACCGTTATCACCTGCTTTCATTGCAGAACCTTCCTAGGCATCATCTCAAACAAACCACTACATATCCATACCTTTGTAAGAAGGGCCATCCTAATAGGGTTCTCCTTCAATGAGCTTTGCAGATCGCTACAGATGTGTCAGGATTTTGAGAACCATGTCATTCTTGAGCTATGCTCGAATTATTGCCTTTTTGGAAACTCCTGGTTCAACACACACTCTGGCATGTTCTACACCCTCAACCACTATCTGGATGTTCTCTAACATGAGGGAACCTCATTTACTGTGATATTGTATCCTAATATATACA
Organism: Tricholoma bakamatsutake; assembly: GCA_029959215.1. Taxonomy (NCBI): domain Eukaryota; kingdom Fungi; phylum Basidiomycota; class Agaricomycetes; order Agaricales; family Tricholomataceae; genus Tricholoma; species Tricholoma bakamatsutake. The sequence continues at coordinate 3,526,203 of CP114860.1, forward strand.
GCTACACCAAGGAATTGCAGTACTATGGACCTTGGGTGAGTGACTGTAACCTACCTCCTTACATCGACTCTTCACCTCTCTTTTACAGGCTCATGGACCATCCTGAGGTGTTAATATTGCTTATAATACCTTGGTATACCTGTCTACACTGTCACTAATGGGTTATATGAGCTGGCATAGAGTGACAAGGAGAATAGGTGAGTAGGTGAAAACCCTACCTTGCAGGACGAAGTTCTGACTTTCAGGATTGTATATAGGCTATTTCTATGGGGTAATGGACTATACTAAATGGTTGAAAGGATATATAGATGCCAGGTAAGGTGTGTGCTCCATGGTGAGTGAAGTTCACCTATGTTGATGGGGAACCCATGCCCTGGTGAGTCAGGACCTTATCCTCCTGCCTTAACCTTTACTAACCCTCATTCTACTTTACTATTAGGCCCAGGAATCGAAAAAAGCGAACCTTTCGGTGCCATGGATCTCACAGGGTAAGCATACCTTCTCCTGGATACATGTACTCTCTTATGTCTCTACCAATAACTGCAGGGCCTTTAAGGGGTCTATCAGGTCATTTATGAGGACCATTATGCCCTATTTCCATTTGAATTTGGTAAGGGGAAGGCCTGGGAATGCAGGTAAGTAACAACCTCTCTCCCTTCTTCATACAGGTGCATTGACAATGGGTTCCTTGTTACAAGCACTTCCTACATCACTCTCCACCTCTATGTACATCCCTCTACCCTTCTACCTATACTTCTTGGGTTCTAGAGTGTGTGCAAGCCCAGTAGATGGTACTCTGTCTCACACTCCTCTCACTTCTCCTCACTTCCCCACTTCCCCTCCCTTCCCCACTTCCTCTCCCCTGTACAGCCTTCCCAAGTCATGTATTGAGCTAAATTAATTAATTTAGAGCCCTGTATATGTAGTAGAACCCCTCAATGGTGGGAAGAGACCCCTGCTTATTCCTTGTTCAAGGGAGAATGTTGATTGTATGCTTAGACATGAGTGAAAAAGCGAAAATAGATGTTTATAATCACTATATATACATGCATAAGAATATACAAAAAAAGCAAAGGGAAATGGTCAGGTATGAGTGGAAAGGCATGCTCATTGTGCAGGATGACGAGCACGATGTTAGCCGAAGCTGTAGTGCACATTGATGAACCGTGGGAGGTAGTGATCAGGTGTTGATCAGGGGTGGGAATAGTGGCAGTGTACAAGTCATTGGTAGGTTAACATTGTGTCCATGACCGATGCCGATGCCATGCCCATAGCCATGGCCATGTCCGTCCCCATTGCATTTGAAATGTTACTAATGTCTGTATTACATTCCTAATGCATGTCTATTGTAAGGTATAATAATCAGTGTACAATGTAGTTATTGGTAGGTTAACATTGTGTCCATGCCTGATGCTGATGCCATGGCCATCCCAATGTCCATGCCTGATGCCAATGCCGTGGCCATTCCCATTGCATTTCAAATGTTACTAATGTCTGTATTACATTCCTAATGCATGTCTATTGTAAGGTATAATAATCAGTATGCAATGTAGTCGTTGGTTAATATAGTGACTTTATATAGTGACTTTGACAGTGTCCATCGAACCTGTATCATTTGATACAATGTATGTGTTCGATAGACCGTATCATTCAATAAATGTGTCACATGTACAGATCCAGCCCCCTTCTTGTAGAGAGAATCTGCACAGTCAAGCTAGCAGATAAGTAAGTGTCATTCTAACACAGTGCAGCTTTCAGAGGCAAAGGCCATTATTAACACATTGCAAGCAACCAAACTGGCATTATCTAATCAAGTGTCTCTATTGGAGGCTGAACTTTCCAAGGCTTTGGGGGCTTTAAAAGTAGAACAATCTCAATCAGCTGAGCTTTACTGATTTTCTGTGTTGAACATCATGCTTGTCAGCATGGTGCAGCTCACAAGGATTTTCTTGAAAGTAAAATAGAAATCCTTCAGGTGACTATTGCACAGCATCTTGCTGAACAAAAGCAGCTAATTTGTGATACTACTTCATGTGGTGAAAGTCTGGCACAGCTTGAAAAGAAGTACTCCAATCTACAGAATCAACTTTTCTGCACTATGGATAGGTCTCAGGCAGAGCTGGCAAAAGCTGAAAAAAAGCTCCTAGGAATCCTACCAAATTCCAATGTCAATTTTTGCCAGCAAATTTCATGTCAAATGGCAGGTTCTGAGGTTTTTTATTCCCACTTTATTCCGATGTAGTCCAATCAGAATTTTATAGGACCATCAGAATTTCCTAGCAATTTCTGACTAATAGGAATACATAGGAATATTCTGAGGTTATGCAGAGACGTCGGACAACATAGGATTCTAATAGGAATGATAGCAGCCTTGCTTAGTAATTAATAGTAGAAAAAGTAGATGTGCATACATAGCAGAATTGAACCCTAGGCCTATGAGATGATTACATAACACTAAGTGACAAGAAGACCACTACACTAAGCATCCATTGGACATGAGTGGTCTTACTGCACTACATACAATTTCCACGAGCTTATGACCCATGCCTTTGTCATGGTGTTTGCTTGCTCAACCTGACACCGGCATGGGCCAGCTCGCGTATATGTAACACAATGCTTAATCCCACTACAGTTACTCAAGTCTACCTTGATTTACTACAAACTTGTTACTGACATAATTACAAACTTTTCTTGACTTGTTATTGACTTTATTACAAATTTGTATTGACTTGTTATTGACTTGTTATTGACTTTATTACAAACCCATATTAACTTGTTACTGACTTGTATTAAGGTGTTATCGATATTATTACAAACTTGTATTGACTTGTTATTGAATACACACCAAGGTTTAGTAACCTGCCCTAAAGTCTTCTCACAATAAATTTTTCAACCATTTGATTCAATCCAAGTACAATCCAAATCTAATTCTAAATCTAAATCTAAATCTAAATCTACATGCAAGTCTATCTTGATATCTATATTAGTTTTCAATTCCTGTAAATAATCTTTCAAGTTACTCACCTTTGCTAAACAACTCCATTCAACACTTCTTTGTATACCACATTGGCAGTTCTGTTATTTCCATTGTTTTCATTCAACAGCACCTTGATCCTTTCTCCAGATGTACACCTTGACAGTGCCACATATAGCTGCCCATGTGAGAACACTGGTGTCTGCAAGTCCAAGCCAACATGGGATACTGATTGGCCTTGTGACTTGTTGATAGTCATGGCAAATGCCAAGTGAACTGGAAATTGATGTCGATGAAGTGGTAATGGCAAGGTCTCTGCTGAAGGCTCCAATGTGATCCGAGGAATGAAAACAATATTTCCTGCAAACTGTGCATCTCCACTGATGATCCTGCACTTCAATACACATGATCTGGCTTCAAGGAGGATAAGTCGAGTTCCATTGCAAAGACCCATGGTGACATCCAGATTGCATAGAAGCATGAGAGGATAGCCTATCTTAAGTGCCAGCCTGGAGAGAGGAAGGCCACTTGCTTTGATAGAGTTTAGATACTCTGCAGGATATGGCTAATAGTTATTTAACTCCTGCTCTCTGAATGAAACTGTATCAGCATTGTTAAAGACATGCTCTGGTCCAGGAAATCTGGCAAGGAGAAGAGTGTTGATGACATCGACATTGTCATTTGTGCAGGAGAGAATGGTCTTATCCAGATAGTACTGATCTGGCTTGTTCCCCTGCTCTATGCCTGGATATGTAGAGTTGATAAGGTGATCCATGGTATTTCCATGGCAGAGCATGTTCTGTGGAATCTGTATAGTGTCTGCAGCATCCACTGTTGTACCTGCACTGATGTGCAAGAGCCAGGCAGCATGTGCAGTGTTCTCTGGAGTTCTGTCGAGTCACATATTCTTGGTCAAGTGATAGACAGTAATGCATTGCCAGAGAGTGCTCCTTTTGATGGATGAAGCTATGATCTGTTCTCTAGTGCCCCTAGGAATGACAGATAGGGTCTGTCTAAAGTCACCTCCAAACAAAACAGTGATTCCACCAAATGGAACATTCTTTTTCTTGAGATCACGCAAAGTGTGGTCTACTGCATCTGTAGCATATTTGTGCTGCATAGGAACTTCATCCCAGATGATGATGGAAGTTTGATAAAGGACCTGGTGCAGATCTGAACCTCGAAGTATTCTGCAAGTAGAGGCCTCATCGATTTTGATTGGGATTTTGAACATGGAATGTGCTGTGCGACCACCTTCTAGAAGCAATGCAGCGATTCCGGATGATGCCACACAGAGAGCAATTTTTCCTTGAGCACAAACAGCAGCTGTGATGGTGTTGCAGACAAAGGTCTTTCCACAACCTCCAGCACTATGCAAGAACATGAGCTTTCCCTTGTTATTGTTGACAGAATCCATTGCAGCATCGAAAACCTGTCTCTGCCTGTGATTGAAAAGCTGGAGATTGTGAGCGACAGTGATGGCCAACTCTTCAACATTATAATCCCTTTGTTCCTGCAAAAGCCTATTGGCAGGAACATCAATGTGCCAGTTTCCTTCAATGGTGGGCATCTCTGGATAATCAGAAAGTTGTTTGCCAGATCTGATAAGAATCTGATTGATGAGATGCAAGCCATACATGTACACCTGATCATCTGTAAAGTCTGTATCTGGATAGATGGAAAGAAGCTTGACTCTGAGGTCATCACAAATGTGATGTTTGAACTGGTTCCACAGGATGTCAGGTGATGTTGGATTGCAATGAAGAAGAATGGTGGCAAAGAGCAATCTGAGAGAGGAACCGAGCTGCATCTGGGATGCCTCTGTAAGACACTGGACCCATTGCTGGTCATCCTGCAAAAGACCCAATGCAACACAGGCCTGCTTGAATGTATTATGGATGACACCATTGATAGTGTGCAAGTGCTGGAATGATGTTGCTCCTGTGACAACAGTAAGAAGCAGCCTGAGATAGAACCTTTCCCCCTGGGCAGGAGAAGCAAAGTACATTCTGCCAATAGCAGGCTCACCATGCCTTCTTGGGTTCCACTGCTTCTTGGTTGCATTGTAGACCCATGTTTGAGGAAAGTTCTGGTAGGTGACAGTACATGCTGCTTCATATCTTCTGTTGGCTTCAAACCAAGCAGTGAGACATGTGGTCTTGGCAGCAGGCCTTTTCAAAACCTCATCAATATTGTCATCTGCATTGAAGTAGACTGTTTGCTGGTCCTCCAGATGGATGGGCAGACGATAAACATAAGGAGACTCTGAGTGCATTCCAAATTCATTTATGTGCCAGCAGCTTTCCACAGATCCAATGTAACATGCATCCAGATACTCCTTGACCTCATCTCTGTCTTGGTCGAGAATCTCAATTATGGTTCTGTCATGGCCTTTGTATATGTACTTGTGGATGTACTTGACAGCCTCAATTGAAGAACAGATCTCAACATTGATGTGACAGTTGTATCTGACAAATGAACCAAATTGTTAACCAATAAACATAATGTCAGATAGATGTTCCTTACTTTGCAGCCAAATAAGGATTGTGTGGGACCATATGTCTGTTATCATAGACATAATTACGCTTTCTCACTGTTCTACCATTGTTGGGTCTCACATAATCAGGATAATTGTTTACAGTAAAAGAGGTTTGTTCTCTGAACTCCTTGGAATATCTCTTGCTGCACTTGTTGTCGACCATGCATGAAGCCTTGGGTTTGTCATGACCGCAAGGACCATGAAGCATGCAGGTAGTTATAGTGTGATAGAGCATTGGCTATGTGACAGGATCAGGAATCTGTGCTGATACAATGGAATCAACATCATGGGCATCACAGATTTTGTTGGCTGGATTGAGAAATATAAGGAAGTGCATATGTGGAAGGCCTCTCTTTTGAAACTTGATGGTATGGATGTGTGACACTACTTTACCCAAAACACCATCCTTGATATTCTTGAGCAATGCATTCTTTTTCTGTTCAAAGACACATGCAACAATGTCTGGCCTGTCATAGGCTTCCTGCTTTTTTCTATTTGTGGTAAAATGTGGATTGGGTGATTCCTCCTGCAACAGAGCTTCCTGGATCTCTGGCCACTGTGGATAGGCAGTCATGGTGAGAAAGAGATCTGGCTTGCCAAAAAAGTGACAAATGGCCATAGAATCCTGGAAAAGTTGATTCATATGCCTTTCACTGCCTATATGGGTTGAAGAAAGAATGATGTGACTCCCATGATTCTCTAGATTGATATTTTGATCCTGGTCACCCATGGCAGCATCCATCAATCCAGCATACACATCAGCCCTAAGCTCCTTCTGGTGATGTCAGACCCAATTCAACATATTCTGTTCAATAGATGCCCAAGCATCTACAACATACTGCTGCAAAAGATTTCCTCCCCACAACAATGGTGGCTGCTCTCCTGGCCTTGGGTGCAATCGATAAGCATGGTAGCATCTCTGACTGACATTGGGTGCCCTTCTGGCTCCATTTGCACCTTGGTGTGCAGGTATATCTGGGTGCCATCCATCTTCACCATGAGGGAAAAGCAAGACATAGTGCAGAGTTGAATAGGATGGATGCAACTGGCTGATGCGCTTGAGCCCTCCCCCTCATAGCCTGAGAACAATATCTCTATGGTCAGACCATTCCTCAGAGCCATCACCTGGAATAATAGCTGCCACCTCATCATTAGCTGTAGGGAGATTATACCGACATAAATCTTGGGCTCTATCTGATCACAGCCATATGGAGACATTATCCTGCTCTTCTGGAGGCTTTTCCCTCATGATCTGGAACGCCTGCTTGAATAAAGGCACATAAGGATGGGTGTTATTTAGCATAGCCTGCAGCTCTGTCATGATGACTGAGTTGAGGTTATTATTCTGTCGCTCACAAAGATCAAGCTGTGCGATAGGATCATAAATATAGAGCTGTGCATAGGCTACAGGTTGTCCAGGAGGTGGCAAAAGTGCTCCAGAAAGATGATGAAGATCGCCATGAATACAAAAGCTGTATACACCTGATGTACCTGTGACAGAATGGTCCACCTTGACACCCAAAGAAGTGAATGCAAATGCAGCATTATACTGTCGGATGTTTGTTTTAAATTCCTTAGAAAAAGGGCTTTTCCCACACAACAAATCTCGCAATGTGGCAGGAGCAGGTCAGAAAGATGGCAGATAAATTTGTCCCTGCAAGCAGCAACTTCCAAACTTTAGTACAGCTTGGGTAGACCTGGACAGCTTTTCACAGTCAAAATGCAAGGCATGGCAGTGTGGACACTCCACATTCATGGGTCCAAGTGAATGTCTGGGAATTGGCTCCTGATAAGGTGCACGGCCTAGTGGTAATGGCCTTGCAGGTCGATGTGGAGGTAGAGGTACAGGCATAGGTGGAGGCAAAGGTGGCAACATTGGGGGATTCAAGAATGAAGCAGGCAGCAGCAGTGAAGGAGATTGCATGGGAGAAGGTGGCAATGATGGAACTTGGAATATTGGGTCAGGCAGCAGTTGTAATGAAGATTGTGGAGGAGAAAATGGAAATTGTAGAGGAGACACCCTGCCAAACTCATCATAATAATCCGATGGCATAGGAGATGGTGGAAATTGTAAGGCAGTCACCCTTCCAAATTCATCATAATAATCTGATGGCAGGGGAGAAGGTGAAAATTGCAAAGAAGACTCATTCCCATCATCATCATCAGATTCCTCATTCTCCATTTCTCTCCTCAAAGCAATCTCATTATTCCTCTGTTCTTCATACTCAGCAGCCAACAATGCAGCCATTTCCCTATCCATCTGAATTTGTTCCACCTGTGCATCCACTTGAGCTCGATATTGATCAATCCGATCACCAGACATATTGTTAGCCAATTGGTCCAACCTCATCATTTGTTGATGCAAGTTTCTGTCTGCAATGGATAGACATTGGAGCTCCTCAGCCTCATCCATCTGTGCCTGCTCATCTGCACGCTGTTCATTTCTCCATATCTGATGCATCCTGAGAGCCCATTCCTGATCGTGCCTGTTACGTTCTTGCAATGCAGCCTCTATATTAATATGTCTGGGTGGGTCATGATATCATGGCTCAGCAGCTAAAGCAGCTTGCTGGGCAGCTAAAGCAGCTTGCTGGGCAGCTGCCTGCCTCTCCAACTCCTGTTCAGCCAGCTGCTGCAATTGTTGAGTGGCTGCTTCATCTTCAGCAGCCTGTCTGTTCCTTTCCTGTTCAGCCAGCTGCTGCATTTGCCAATTATGCTGTCTAGCTGTTTCAGCTTCAGCAGCTTGTCTTTGTGCATTCACATGCTGCAGTTGTAGATTACGCTCCCTACTCACTTCAGCCTTCTGCTGTAATATCCTCTCTCTGGCAGCAACAGCCTCAGCAGTTCTCCTTTCCTCTGCAATGTTCTGTAATACTTCCTGCTGATGCTGATATTGCTTAGCTGCCTCAGCTTGTTGTAACTCCTGAACATGTGCATCATAATCTGCAGTTCTTTCCCGCAATGCAATATGTCCCCTATGCAGATTATTGAGTGCAGGATTTGCTTGACCACCTGAAATATTATGCAATGGTCCCAGTCCCCTCCCTCTCCCTCTCCCTCTCCCCTTTCTTGTTTGTAACTGAGGTGCAGGTGGAACTACAGGAATAGGATTGGCCAAAGGTGCATTCCACCCTGCTGGCAGGTGAACCTGTGGTATAGTAGAAGCTATATTTGCCCCAATTCCATAGTTTGCCAAAACAGGTCCAGATGGCATCACAGGAGCCCCTCTCCTATGTAATACAGGAGCAGGAGGTACAACAGGCAATTCAAACTGCCTTGGAGCATCCCAATTAGCAGGCATCTGCACCTGTGGTATCTGAGCTGCCAATGCAGCTCCATAGTTCAGTGGAACAATTCCTTCAGCAGGGGCAGTCACTCTGACTCTGCTTCTCCTCTCATCAGGATTGGTCATCTGCAAACTTTCCAGATGGTCTGCATCTCTAATTCTAGCCCTTTCCACTTCTGGTGTAGAAGGTCTACTTTGATTCCTGCAAACACTCTAATCAGCCATTATTATTGCAACATATGCCAACACCACTCACATGTTTAGTAATGGTAAAGCCCAACAATAATTTTGTTTAATAGCCAACAATGCAGCACAGCTGAAGTAAGGTCAGCAACAACTTCCTTTAACAGCCAGTTGTCACAACACTCACTGTAATTCAACTGTTTTCAAGTTTCAATAGCCAATTCCAACACTTATGTAATGACAATCACAATTTTGCTATTTGATAATAGATAGCAATTGCAATAGTATCACTATTATAGCCCCAAATTTTGTGTGAAGAGAGGTACTCAACTGATTGTCATGCACTCTCTCTCCACATATAAGGAAAAGGCCTCTGTTTGGTTGTGTTGTGTGTGTTCTGGGAGAGGCGTGAAAGTAGGTGTCCACTATATTGCAACCGAAATTTTGTGCATGCAAATCTCCCATTTTGGTATTTGACTTGTTACTGACCTCATTACACATTTCTATTGACATGTTACTGACTTCATTAAATTTGTATTGACCTGTTACTGACTCAGACTTTTTACTGACCTCGTTACAAATTTGTATTGACCTGTTATTACAAATTTATATTGTCATGTTACTGACTTTGTTACAAATCACAAATTTGTATTGACTTGTTACTGACCTCACTACAAATTTGTATTGACATGTTACTGACCTCATTACAAATTTGTATTGACTTGTTACTGACCAGTACTATTGATGCTATATGATGACATTTCAAACCCAGCTGTATTTGTCAAAGCTGACAAATTTTAGTCAGCTCTGACTAATGCCATCATTTCTGACCAAGCCTGACAAATTTTAGATAATCACATCAACCATCACTCCCATCATTCCCACAAAATGACTGTAGCCTATGTTATGCAGCTCATCATCTATTTTTAGTCCTGATCCCATCATGCCATCACTCCCACAAAAATTGTCATAGCATATGTAATAGGTGGGTGTGATGACAAAGCACATAGCCACATCTCCACACCTTGCCAGCTCATCACTCCCCACCACCACCATCAATGGCAACCACAACCTCCCTTCCCCCCTTTCCCCCCCTTCCCACAACCCCAACCACCTCACCTGATACTCCCACTATGACCACTGCCTCTGCAAACAAACCACCTGACACACAATGTGGCCCAAACAATGTGAATTGTTGTTTGGGCCAATAGTAAGTTTTTTTTGTTTGATTTCCTGTTTTTGTAATTCATCTAGTTGTATTTATTGTTTTTGAGGTTCTAATCTACTGATAATGATGCCCAAACACCTAACGATGTGACCACATGGCCCAATAGTAAGTTTTTTTTTGTTTGATTTCTTGTTTTTGTAATTTATCTAATTGTATTTATTCTTTTTTAGGTTCTAATCTACTGATAACAATGCCTAAACATCTAACGATGTGACGATGTGGCCCAAATGATGCAAATCATCATTTTGGCCATTAGTAAGTTTTTTTTTGTTTTATTTCTTGTTTTTGTAATTTATCTAATTGTATTTTTTTTTTTTTCAGGTTCTAATCTACTGGTAACAATGCTCAAACACCTAACGATATGCATCCAATGGTGGGACATGAGACACGTCACGATGGCACACCACCCACACCCAGCCTCATGAGCAACTGCTCATGGGGTGGCTGGTGGGTGGAGTGATGAGGGAGGAGAGATGAGATGGGGGGATGACAACAGGGGATTGATGAACAGGAGACCACCATGACACTGACAACAACCAGCACCCCCCACCACCATCATGAGCCACTGCTCGCAGGGTGAATACAGGGTGTGAGAGTGTGGGGATGACAGGGATGATGACAACAATCCCACAGATGACAAATGATGCATGACACACCTCCAGCCTCATGAGCAACTGCCCATGTGGTGGATGGTGCATGAAACGACAATGGGGAGGGGGGAAAACAGCAGGATGATGGGAGGACAGGACGATGAGGAGACGAGAGGGAGGGGAGATGAGGGGGGAGGGGAAGGGGTGATGATGAGACAGCAGTGACACAATACAACACACTACCACCCCCTCCCCCTCATTTTGCAAAGGGTGGGTTTTTTAGTATTAAATTGTATAATTAAATAGTATAATCAATTGTCCCAAGGGGGGGTTATCTGTAAGTGCTTTAAATAAACATTATATTGTAAATTTATTAATTCTCCTGTGGCTCAAGTGGTTAAGCATTTGTTTGGTTGTCATGTGATTTATATTCCAAGGTCCATGGTTCAATCCTTGCTGTACCCATTTATTTTGTGAGCACTTGCCAAGTTAAGTCTTCTGAAATGTGGTATTCTGACTGCTTGTTGGAATTGCATAGGAATTCACTTGGAATTTACTAGGAATATCTTGGAAACAAAAGTACATGGTTATCAAGATACATTCCAATCAGAATTTGATCGGACTCCTAGAAGTCCAATAGGAATATGTGGGGGAGTGTAAAGTACTGGCAACTTTTCAGAAGGAGTTGACAGAAATGGGACTTCTATGCATGATCATTCTATGCAAAGACATACCTCTTGTAGCCACTTCAACCACCCTGCCAACTATGGTACTGAACAACATTCTCGATGGTCTATGATTGCAAATAACAAATCTAGAGATCATTTGTCAGCCCACTGTCCAGCCAAATATCCACCTTGCCATCCTATCTATTTGCAGCCCTCTGAAAAAAAATAAAGACCTTCACTTTGTCTACAATGGCTGGAAGCCTGGAGATGCACCCCCTCCCAAATTTGTCATCTTCTTTGATGACATTAGCCATGTAGTTGAGGCATTCGGTTACTCTGGGCATGTCTTCCATGAGAGTTCCAACATAAAATAAAGTGGTTCAATTCAGAGATATCAAATATTTAAGGTTAATGAGTTGGCAGCACTGCAACATGGCGATGTGTGGGGGTTGTGTACAACTGATTTGGTCAGAATGGTCTGTAATGTTTATAGACCTAGTGCAACAAAGTTTAATAATCTATTAATAGGGGATGGACTTACCTGATATATAGGTTGTCGTGCAGTGGCATGCAATGTGCAACCTGATGACCTTGTGGCAGAGACTTGGATGGGGTGCTCGTGATCGCAGTTTTACAGCAACTGCAATATTTCTTGTTGAGAAAGAGCGTTTTGATGAGGAATGCAAGAAGAAACTTGAACGTCAGCATGTATGCAAAGCCAAAAGGCCAGATGCACCTCTGCAATCCATTACAAACAAGCGCATATGAACTGAGTCAAGCACTAGCCGATGTGTTGCTGTTGACAATGTCGAGGGACTCAGTGGCAGTTCTGATGAGTCAGAATCTGAGGAGTCAATTTTTGGTGGCTGTAACAGTTCCAGTCAGAGAAGATGAAAAATTTAACAAATGCAAAGCTGACATGAAAATTTTTGAACTTTGTCATTGCTACTCAAACATGGTCTCTGCACCACAGAAGAAGAAATCTGATCCTTGGAACCTGCGATGGACAACTTAATCAACACACAAACTCAGAAACTCAAATGCAGGAGAATCCTGATTCAAGCCTACTTGGAGATGGCTCATGTTTGTACATGTCACTGTCAGTGTCAACTGGTGGGAGTAATTAATGATTTCTGCATTCATATATTAGCTTTTCACCCCACAGACTGTCAACCTGAGCTTCCATCTGGATGTCCACAATGCAGCGAGAATGTATTATTGATCTGCTGTGACATTGAGTGTCCCAATTTCTTTTACTCCTTCCCCATCCTCCTGCTCAAGATCAATCATGCAATGCACTGCACTCTTATCAAACCTGTAAAAGTAGATGAAAGGACTGCAGCAGATGTAAAGCTTGTCAATGCATTGGAAGACTGGCATGAGGAGACAACAAGGGCATGTTATGGGGAGGCAGCACTTCTCAACTTTGCCTCATCATGTCCACAAAAATTCTTGATCGCATTGCACACTCTACCCTGCTTGAACAAATAATTCAAAAACTTGGTCCTCCACAGGTTCCACTGCCAAGAAGATGCAATGTGGTTCATGTGGTCAGTTGGGGCACAATGGTATGTAATGCACCCAACTAGTTCCATACTTTCTGACAACCATGGCATATCTAGTGTGCAGTCTCTCTTGTCCAAACCACCCACACTCCTTGACACTCAGTCAGCCTCACTCACATTTAAAGGAAAATAATTTTTCAACTATACTCCCAATGCCATCCATGTCATCTTCTACATATTCACCCTTGCCATTGCAATTTCAGTTTGTTTCATACCAACCACAAGAATCATATTCATAATTTCAATCAACCAATTCACTTATAATATCTATGGAGTCAGGATTATTTGCATCTGCATCATCCTCATCAGTAATAGTTACATCATTGTCTTTGTCCATAATCTCTCAGGCCTGATCTATGGAGTCCTTCAATTTATGCTTGTTTTCACATCCTGCCTGAAATGCATGTGGTCTGACCATCTTCAGATGTAAAGCCAATGCTTCATAAGTCTACATCATATCTGCATCAGCATGTGCCAATGTGAGACTACTTAAAGCAAACTGTTTCCCAGCTGATGCATGAGCTTGACAATAGATCTCAATTAAAGGTGATTCCTTGATGATCCTGTCCACAGTGTTGTTTGAATATTCACCTCCTTGTACTGCCTTTGTGAATAGATTGTTGAGTTCAACACACAAATCAACTGCACAAAATTTTCCAGGATGCCCTGTGGGGTTTACAAGCCAATTGAGTCAAGCTGCTTTGCACATCTGAGCTGGAAATACAAAGTGGAGATCTGAGAGAAATCATGTAAGATGATTAGCATATTTGTGTTTGCCGGTTGCATGAAAGATGAAGATTCATTGGAGAAGAGTGGTTTCAACATGTCTGATGTCACCCTGATTCATTGCAAAGATAGTTTTGTCATAAAGTAAGAAATATTAGCTTAACAGGAGGGCATTCTCATGCTGTTCATCATGCTCAGTTGGAAATTTATGACAATGGCATTGAACCTGATATCTGGGAACATATGCACATGCAATGTGATTAGCAAGCAAGACCAAATCATCGAAGCTAGGGCATGATTGGGCAAAATTATCAAGAGAGGTATGAGCTGGATTTCTCCTCGTTACTTCTTTGTGCCAACAGTCCAGGCATCGACAGATTTCAGCATGAAGTATGGTGTCATGCATGTGATGAAACCCAGGCTTAGAACCCATAATACCAGTTTTCTTGGGTCATAGAGCACCAATGTCTTTCATCAGACTTGTTTTGTCTTCCTGGGCCATTTCAGGCATGATGAAAAGCCACCATAGGGAATCAACACAAGCCATTTTGACATGGAAAAGGCCAAGGACAAAGACAACATATTGAAAATGGTTCCATGGTGATTTCTCAATAGAATGATGCAGCTGAATTGAAAGAATACAGTCACCAGTGCTAAGATCTCCATGGAAAAATATTATATGCAGCATCGCATCTTTCATCTCGTAGATTGTGTCAGGATCTTCAGGATCCCCAATCCCACCTTACCTCATAAGATCAATGATTGTACTGATATTCCCTGCAACTGTGGAATTGCTGAACTGCATGGAGCGCACTGGCATTATTGGAGTTTTGATGAGAGGGATTTGATCAATGACCTCTGTTTGACCAAGCCTGGTACAGAACTGCACAAAATAAGCAGGGCCATGGTGACAGAGGTTGTATAGATATTTCCAGGCACAAAATTGTGCTCATCTGTTAAGTTGAATCCCATTGACAATCCAAATTGTGTCTGGGTGAACCTCTAAAATCCTGTTCATGAGGTCTTTCCATGAGTATTTGGGATGTATGTCAGCACTATCTGCATCTGGATTGAGCTGAGATCACTTCCAGAGTTCTTCTGAGCATTTCAAATCATCAAGCTGAACATCATGTTGCAGTGGATACAGAAGTGCACAAGTAAGATGGTGGAGAGTAGCACCAGAATTTTGAACAGTGAGTGCAGATGACTTCAAGTCAACATCAAAGTTATCATATGCCCAGGCAACAAGCAATGACTGGCCAAGTGCTCATATGTGATCTGCCAACTCAGCGGAAAGTGAACTGACAGCCAGGTGAATGCTATTGATGGACATTGAGATTCCAAGGTGTACAAGTACATTGATAACCTTCACAGGAGTCCTACATAAATGGAGGAACAGTCCCATTGCTGTTTTGAATGCATTCACTTTTTGGTTCTGGCTATGCAGAATAATGGAAAGTATTGCTACTGTTTTCTATACAGAAATTCAGTACATGCCAAGTTCATAGTAAAATAAAATAATTCATACTAATGCAATTGTTGCCTTCTCATTGGCCATCTTTTGGGCTTCTCATGTTGGCTTGTCTTTAGTGAGTTCTTGTATCATGCCACTAAAATCTTGTAAGTTGCTTGCTTGATCAACAGCACTGAGATCTGATATATTCACCTCTAAAAAATCATCTGGAGTATACTTAGGTGAAATAAGAGAGGCAATAAAGTGCCAAAGTCAGGGTGAGATGGCAGCCATCTGTCTGGCCACTGCATCAATTTGGTGATAATACTTGACCTGAAAACCTAACAAAAACCTGTTAAAAGGCTTAAGAAGTATAACACAGGCTAGAGGAAGGGTGTGAGTTGGTACTAAATATCACTGCTAGTATCCAAAAGTTGTAGTGAGTGATGCAAAATGACAAGGCATGTTGTGAATAAACTTTAGAGGCATATGAAGAAGTTCAAAAGAGTTCAAAATAGGTTCGAAAACATGCGAAATAGTTCAAAAAAGATTTGAAGTAGTTTCAAGAAAGTTTGGAGTTGTTCAAAGTGGTTCAAGATATATTGAGGAACAAGTATAGCAAATGAAAAATGTTTTTTTGAGGAATGATAGGTGATATGCGATAAGTCTAAGGTGAATACAAAAGTCCAAAGAAGTTCATGATATTTCACAGAAATTAGAGAT
The DNA here is from genome assembly GCA_029959215.1 of Tricholoma bakamatsutake. Taxonomy (NCBI): domain Eukaryota; kingdom Fungi; phylum Basidiomycota; class Agaricomycetes; order Agaricales; family Tricholomataceae; genus Tricholoma; species Tricholoma bakamatsutake. The sequence continues at coordinate 3,542,138 of CP114860.1, forward strand.
AACATGAGACTAAGACTCAAGAGAATGGCTCTTAAATCAAATGATAATGGAGAGGGTAACTTTGTCTATGTTCCCTTTTCTTTTGCTTTTAAGTAACTAGTGCAAGTCTATATAAAATTTTACTAAAAAGGAAACAATAACATGTAGAAAACAGCAAATAAAGGTATTGTAAAACATAAAACAAATGAAAAATGATAATAAGTGAAACATACATTGTCCCAGTATAGTAAAAGTTCTTGTTCTATTGCTTCAATATGTCATTGAAACATAAAACTGCACTTATCATATTCTAAATCTCTTGTCTTCTCTCTTTGTGTGCAGTGGCACTCGATATGTGACGAAATGGTTTATTCTAAATGTGCAGCATGTATCGAAAGGGTTTTAAGATAGGTATATGGTGGCCAACTTCATTCAAAGTGCTGCAAAGTTGTTTGAAGGCATTCAAAATGTTGCAAAATGGTTTGAAATGGTTTGAAGTCATTCAAAGTCATTTAAAAGTGTTCAAAATGGTACAAAATAAGTTTAAAACTGAATTTGTGGAATTCATAGCAATTCGGAGCATGTGTCATAATGTGTCAATATGATTGGATGTGTTGATAGGTCCACTATGTGCTTTAAGGTCTGGAGAAGATTTCCACTTGTATTGACACATTACAACAGATGTTCTGAACTGCTATGAACTCTACAAAATCCTTTTTAAACTATTTCAAACTATTTTGCACTATTTCAGATGACTTTGAATGACTTTGAATGACTTCACGACATTTTGAACACTTTCAAACGACTTCACACTACTTCGAATAACATCAGCCACCATATACCTATCCTAAAACCCTTTCGATACATGCTGCACATTTGGAATAAACCATTTCATCACATATCGAGTGCCACTGGACACAAAGAGAGAAGACAAGGGATTTAGAATACAATAAGTGTGGGTTTATGTTTCAATGATATATTGAAGCAATAGAACAAGAACTTTTACTATAGTGGGACAATGTATGTTTCACTTATTATCATTTTTCATTTGTTTTATGTTTTACAATACCTTTATTTGCTGTGCATATTGCCTCATGTTTTCCACATGTTATTGTTTCCTTTTTAGTAATATTTCTTCAAATTGTATATAGACTTGTATTAGTTACTTAAAACAGCAGCCAAGCAACAGGGAACAGAGAATAAGTTACCCTTTCACTTATCATCTGACTTAAGAGCCATTCTCTTGAGTCTTATCTTTGTGTTGTATCTCTAAGTTCTGCAAAATATCACGAACTTCTTCAAAACTATCATATTTGCTCCTCATTTTATTGCACATCGCCTATTGCCTCTTGACAAACACTCCTTATTTGTTATGTTCACTTTTTGACATACCTCGACATTAGTCTGACATCTACAAACTTCTTTGAACTCACTTCAAACATCTTTGAACTTCTTTGAGCCTACTTTGAACTATTTTGCACATCTTCGAACCTATTTCAAACTCTTTTGAATACCTTCATATGCCTTCACAGACTATTCGCACCATCCCTTACTGTTTTGCCTCACTAAAAACAATGTTTGGATATCAGCAGTGATATTTAGTACCAACTTGCACCCTTCCTCTAGCCTGAGTTATACTTCCTAAGCCTTTTTACAGGTTTTTGTTAGGTTTCCAGGTCGAGTAACATCAGCATTCTCCAGACCTTTAAGCATGCAGTGGACCTATCATCAGAACTGTTCAAACTGTGCTGCTTCCACATGCACTACTCCAAACTGCCATCCTTGCTTCTCTGACTGGGAGATGAGGCTTCATATTTCATCTTTGAGATGGTCACAGATCATCTGAAATGCTACATTAGATACTGGAGCAGATGTGAATGGAAAAGCTGTGTTGATAGTGAAAGATATTACAGCTCCATTGGTATGCAAGTCTTGAACAACAGGCTGTTCTGAACAGATGAGGTGGAACAGAGGAATGTAATGAATTCAGATGTATTGACATTCCAAGCTTCAAATGTAGCAACTAGGGTATGAAATTTTTTAGATTCCATAGAGGCTGTACAAGCAATCTAATCAGTTTTTAGCCTCTGCAAGTGTGGTTGTCATGATGGCATCATTGTTTACAAATGTTTTATGCCAGGCTCTCTGTACTGTTAGCAAGTGAACTGTCCTAATTTGGAACTTGCATAAAGATGCTTATGAGAGCCTGGGTAGGAGGCTACCATCATACCTTAGTCCAAGGGGGTGGTGGGACAGGAATTCTGGACCAGATGTACATAGGGGGGGGGGGTCTCACCAGAGGCTGAGAAGTTTTTTTGACTTACATATTATCTGACATCACAAAGCCATGATATAATAGGCTACAGTACTTGAACATTGCTCAGAAGCTATCCTACTACAGTTGTACCACACATCCAGGTCAGCATAGCCATAGCCACATTATTTTAGTCATCCACTACAGCCACTTACTTTGAAATACAAGAACTTTGGGATGAAGCGCAACTTTATGAATAGCAGAAAGGGATGGAAGAGGGCTACAAGATGACAAAATGGAAAGGGTTTGATGAGTCAGGTTGGAAATAAGGAGTGTCTATACAAGGGCTGAGGATTTTACAGGGCATGGATGACAAAATGCATGAATGGCTAGCAACAGAGTGCAGTGGCACTGTCTCTCTATGGTAGCCCATGCACATGAACAGTTCTGTGGTGCCATTCTCTTGGAGCAAGTCAGCAAAAGGATGACTACAATGAGCTCGAGCACCTAGTCTACCACCACCACTGTTGAAACAGTCATTCAACTTGAAGCAAACAACATCTGGGAACAGCCCTCTGTTTCCCAAATCACACAGTGATGAATGTCCATGCTCTTTGAAAAACTCCAAACCCTCAACTTGAATGAGTCCATGATGCTCCTGGCCTGCAAACCATGACCCACCCAATTTTATTACCACCTTGGAGAAGGATACAGGGAAGCTGAAGACAACTCTGAACAGCAGGCTGCCATGTGCAAATGGAGCTATGCAGCAATGAGCAAACACATTCATGAAAGATATTGCTGATTTATCAACTTGACAGAACACTCCTGCTCATGCCACCACCCCCCATCTTATTCCCCAGGCCCCAAGTCACCCATTCCAAGCTGCCCTGAGTTCTCATATTAGCACTGTCAAAGAAAGCAACATATGGGGGCACAAGTGACCTTATTTGGTGTTGTTAAGTGTATCTATAGACCTCCAGATAGAACATACAGCTTGTTTTCCTCAGAACAAAATATAACATATGAATAAAACATACTGCATTAGGAAGGAAGGGGGGGCATCACTTTGTACCTATGTAACATAAAGCAGAGCTCCATGCTCTCATAAATCCATAGCTCTGTCATACCGAGGACAATTGTATCAAAAAAAAACACAATGGATAAGAAACAACTAGGCAGATTCGCACTCCTTACAAATAACCAACTACAAAATTTCACTTTGTAGGATGAAAACAGGATCATGGGGAGCCATATCCATCATCAACCCCTTCTTCGTCTTCTGGGCCCATCTCTAAATTATGACTCTCAATACTGTCCCCATCTGAATCTCATCTGCTATAAGTGTCTTATGTGTCTCAGCTATCTTCATCATCATTAGCCGGGTCTTCATCATTAGATCCCACCTGGTGTTCAGAATGATTATGGATGGCATCTTGTGCTAACTGTTCAGCAATAAACTTACATAACCACATAGTAATTTATCCAATCATCCATTTCACCTGGGGCTTGAGCAGTTGTGTACACAGAAGGGACTGAGTTCAGCCAGCTGCAAAAGCAGAAACTAAATGGCAGCCCCACATAACCAATGATAGATCCAGAAAGTTAAATGCATTGTCATCACTATTGGGAACAAAACCAATCTTGGGCAGACAAGCAACATGGGTCCCAGATCTGTAATTGGGTTCTAAACCAAACCAGAGGACCCACAAAAGTTCCATGGATTGAATTGAGTGATTTTTGGTAGCAGCTCCAGTGTGGAGCACTTGAGCATGAAAAACACCAAGAATGTGAGTTATAAGTCCTTAACAAAGTTAAAACTCATTCTTCAAACCAGAAATCGATGAAAAATTCAGTACTATGAGAAAAACATTCTCTTTTTTCTATAGTCAGGAATTCTGAGCAACCATTATAAAAATTACTGACTTTACTAACCATGCAACAAAAAAATTAGCCAAGATGCAGATTTCAAGTATAAAGGAAAATCTTTTATCCAGCTAGTCAAATTACTGGGTAACCTATAGTAATTGACTTCAATATATTCCATTACAAACTCTCATTGCAGCTGATTAAGAATTGATAGACCCACTTTGAAAATATAACACTTAGTTGCTTTGTTTAGTTGTGGAGAGGGTGCAAATAAAACTAGCCTGATTTGGTTGGAACTTTGGATCTTTTGGATCTTTCAAGATTGTCATTCCATATTGTCAGTCCTCCTGCCCACTCTGTGGCTTTTCCAAATGCCTCCTTGACAGATCACCTAACCTCTGGTGTCATTTCCAGTGTCCTGCTATAACATCAGCTTTCCAGTTGCACTTCTGATTCTCCAGCCTACCCTCTTGCATAAAGCAATTCTTTAACATAAACCAGAGCACTCCATGGCAGGGACCTAGCACTCTACAACATATATGTATTATGAGACACCACCTAGAGACTTCTAGCTTCCTTTGGTGTAGGCACTAGTTTACCAGCCTTTGTTTGAGGGTATGATGTCAACAATTTATTGGAACATATAAGCAAGGTAACTATGTTTTCTGGCAGCTTGTAATCCCACATTTTACAATGCTTGATGAGAATGAACTCAGTGATGGGGAATTTGATGAGCTTCAATGTTGATTCCCTTGGGCTGGCTATTGGTTTGGTATGTTACTGACACATCCTGACATTGAAGCCCTCCATAACCCAAGCTATGCTTGTCCTCCACCTCACACTCCTTACAATGCACCTGTTGGACCACAAGGTTATGCTGTCAATGTTGGTGCACAAGACTATGGAGTACCATTTCCTCTGCCACATGGTTGTGCTGTCTCCATGTCTCAGCCACTTTCTGCTCCAGCACCTGTTCCACAACCAGTTTGTCATGCTGCAAGACCATCAATGTAGTGATTGATGTTTTGCGTGTTATACAACACTTACTAAGTTCCAAATAGTGAATGTTGACCACATTAGCTTGTCTATTCTGTTGAACACAGTGTCATCAGTGGCATTGTCTCATGGGTACCACTTTGCTTGCCTACTGACATCTCTTTCAATGACTTCTTCTCAAGGGTTTGTGCCCATATGGAACTACCCCCAATTGAAGCTCTGATAGGATACAAATTCTTGGGAGATCAGAAGTCTGATCAGCATTCCAGTTGGCAAATGAGCAAGACCTTCACCAGGCGATGGCACAAGGGATTGATAGATTGAAGAGGGCTAGAACAAAGAAGGTTGTCATGGAGATCTATAACCTCATATATACTGTATTCTTTTGTGTTACATGTTCTAACAGTCCTTTGAAAATGACTAGCTCAGCAATCAGCAGTGGTTCTTGGATCAAGGCATGGTGCAAACACTGTCAGCAGCTTAGTCAACTCAGAGACTAGTATCAGTTTTACAGCAGAACTATGAGAATTGAAGGAGAAGCTCCAATGTGAACATCATAGCAGGCACTTCTGCTATGTCAACCCAAACAATGGTGATGATACTTGACCTGAAAACCCAAACAAAACCTACTAAAAAGGTCTCAGATGGTATAGCACAAGTTAGAGGAAGGGTGCAAGGTGGTACTACATATTACCGCTGTTACCCAAGGATGGAGGAACTAAGTTTGAGGAGTTTAAATGATATTTGGTCAAGTTCGAGGGCATATGAAGGTCTGCAAAGAGCTCTGAGAAAAGTTCAAGGATGTTCGAGAAAGTTCAAGGATGTTTAAAAAGGTTCAAGGATGTTTGAGGGGTTTGTAGAGAATGGGGATGGTTTTGAGGGATGCTGAAAAATGACTATAGAGAATTGGAAGGGTTTCGAGAGACAATAGATGATAGACAATAGTTTTGAGAGGCTAATATGAAAGTTTGAAGAGGTTTGTGATGATTCACAGAACTTAGAGTTGTGATGCAAGGCTTGGACTCAAGAGAACTGCTCTTAAATCAGATGATAAATGTGAGAGGATGACTTCTTCTCTGTTCTTCTAAGTAACTAGTACAAGTCTATATACATTTTGAAGAGATAGTACTCAAAAAAAAATAAAACATGTGGACAACATGAGGCAAGATGCCAAACAATAAAGAACTTTGCAAATCATGAAATAAGTGAGAAATGATGAGAAGGGAAACATGTAGAGTCACAATGTATCAAAATCACTTGTCCTATTGTTCCAATATATCATAAAACTGTCAAAGCACCACAATCGTGTCCTAGAAACCCTTTGCTGTATCTCCTCATGTCCAGTAGTGCTCAATATGTGATGCACTACTTGTGTGGGGTGTGCTGCATGTGTCTGAAGGGTGGTGCAATAGGCATACAGTGGCCAAAGTCATTTGAACTCACTTAAAGGTTGCAAAGTCATCTGAAGTAGTTCAAAATAGTTCAAAATCATCTGAAATTATTTGAGAGTGGTTTTGTAGGTTTCATAGGGGTTGGGAGCATGTGTCATAATGTGTTGATGCATTTGGAAGTCCTCCCAGACCTTAGAGTGCAAGGTGGACCTATCAATGGTGAACACATATTTCAGGACATAAAGATGCTCACATTTTGTGCTAAGCAGATAGTAAGTTTCTTGATTACAGTATTCTTCAACAAGCTGATGATTTTTCAGATGCTTAAGGAAGCTACATATGCACATCCACTGTCATTAAAACCCTATGATCATGTTTCAAAGCATTGCCTTCAGCCCACTTCCACAACTACTACACTCCCCATCCATGTCCATCTTCCTGATCTCTCCTTTGCCAATGCACCTCTCAGTGACCAATGGGGTTGATGCTATACAAATGCAAAGTGGCCCAGTCCTGCATCATCTCCCATCAATATCAGTAGTAATGATGACACCCCACTCATTCATTTCCCCCCAATCTCCAACATACCTCATGATCTGGATTGTACCATGCCGTTACTTGACTACCCTCAGTATGAATCAGCTCTTGTTGCAAATAGGGTGGCATATGTGAATAGTATTGCCAATGTCGCTCCCAACTTTTTAACAGATATTATTCACATGCCACAAGGGGCAGTTGTGGAGTTCTTGAAGCATGCACAAGCCCTTACATGGCATGTACAGAAGGAAAAAGGTAAAGCAAATGTAATTGATATCAAAGAAGAGAAGGAAAATTATGTATGTCATACTGTAATGTCATTGTGTATAGGAATAACAAATGTTCAAGTGTATACAGTTATGGAAGGTACCAATGAAGTATGCCATCAAGAGACAGTGCTGAAAGAATGGAGTACTTTTGGAGGCAAATATGAGGTTGATCAAGGATAGATGAGTGAAATGGATATGCACCGAGTCCCACATACAAAGTAATCATGATGCCTTGCATGCCCATTGATAGGTGCCCACCCATACACCTGCTTGGTGGTGTTGCAATTACAGGCTGCCTCATCAAGGAATACAAGCTGTTCCAGCTCATAATTCTCTGCTACCATAATTTGATATTCAGCATGCTGCTCCTCATTATGTTTGAAAACCAGGCAACAGATCTTTCACACCAGGATTAGATCATATTGTGAAAGAGACGAGATGCTTACTCTTTTCCATGTGAAGCCCCTTTGGCAAAGGGTGTTGCAGATAGTTGTTGTTGAAACATCAATCCCGTGGGCTTCAAGAAGTTCCTCTTGCAGCTCTGTGAGGTAGATATTGGGGGTACATTCAATGTAACCTTCCAAATACTGACAAAGAATATGAAGTGCAACTATCAAAACCACTGATAAGGGACTCACTGTGATGTCCAAAGCATTCAAAGCTCTGGGTCTTCCCTCTTGAATTGGCTTCTGGACAACTGATCCTGTCCTCCTTGACAGGCTGAGTATGCAATTAACTGTTTGTTTGCTGATGCCCATTACATGACCAATTTCATGAGGTCACATGATAGCCAACATGATGACAAGTTGTTCCTTCACTGCTGCATGAATGTGATAGCAGTTGCCTACTGCCATGTTGGTCGTTGGAAGGAGAAATGATCTGGAATATTGGCATTGCATGGTAGTGGAATCTCAAAGTAGCTGGAGCTTCATTGGAGCAAAGTGTGGAGAGAATCAGACTGATTGGGCAAGTATTGTTTGTACCCTCCACAACTAAATAAAGCAACTAAATGTTATATTTTCAAAGTGAGTCTATTGATTCTCAATCACCTGTGATAGTTTCATTACAAATGGTTATTTATCAGTTAGAAACTTTGTAGTTAATTATTAGAACTGTAACCCAGAAAATCAAAATACAAATATCATTAAACTTACTACATGTGGTGCCTGGTGTAGGCAGGAGACCCACCAGCTTTGAGAAAGATCTAGCTGATCAAATATTCTTAGATTATTAGCTAATTTATTTGTTGTTGAAATGTTGAAAATTGGTGATACTTCAGTAAAGGGATCACCTGCCCCAAATATCAACTTCTCTCCCCGAGAGATGTCAATATTTGGCACACATGACCATTTTAGGGTATGCTTTTTTTAGCACATTTACAATGAAAACCTTGTATCTCACTCATTTCTTGTCCAATTATGTTCATTTAACTACAGAGGGGAAAGTACATTATTGGCCAGTCATGGGGTAAATATTTGGCATTGTTTGGCATTGTTGTCATGCCTAAGTATAGTATTTCCTTCAGTTTTCATCCAATTTGCATGATGTAACTTGGAAATGAAAAGTATGCTGTTGGTCTATCATTGAAAAATATTCACAAGCATTTGGCATTGTTTGTTTATCAATCAAAAAAATCAAAATAACTATATTGGGACCAGTTTTTACTCAATTGAGTTTATTAAAATTCTGGAAGGGTATGCAACCTGGATACTTTCCCCTGTGCTAATGAAGGTTATTTATATTTGTTTGTTAGATTATCAAAATACTGTATCTTCCTCAATTCTTGGCCGATTTCTTTTATTTAACTTGGAATGAGAAAATACATTATTGGCCAATCATTGTAAGGGTATTTGGCATTGTTTGGCATTGTTGTCATGGCTAAGTCCTTCAGTTTTTTATTTGTTCATATATCAAAAGATCAAAAAGGATGATATCAGAGCTATTCTTAACTCAACTGAGTGTATTTAACTTCAACTTGTAGAAGGGTGGCACTTTACACTGACAAAGGTTGTTTATCTTTATTTGTTAAATCATCAAAATACTGTATCTTGCCTATTTCTTGGCTGATTTGTTTTATTTAACTTGGAATAAACTGATACACTATTGGCCCATCATTGGCCAATTATCAGGAGAGTATTTGGTATGGTTTGACATTGTTGTCATGCCTAAGTACAGTATCTCTTTTAGTTTTCATCCATTGTAGATGATTTAACTAGGAAATAAAAAGATACTGTTGGTCTATCTGTAGAGGATATTTACAGATATTTGCTATTAGTTGCACATAGGTAAGCTACAATGTGTTAAATGAGATATGGTCTATCAAACATATACAGTGTATCAAATGATATGGGTTCAGTGGATACTCTTAAATGCTCGCATTGGAAATAGCCCATCAACACAATTGATTCCCCACCAATCATCATGAGCCTGACAAGAGATTCTTACAAGTGAAAGAGATGATCAAAGAACAATGGCACCTTGTGTGAGGATGATGATGGTGTGGTGGATACTGTCACACATAAGGAAGTTGAGGTCAACATGAGACATGGACCAAAAATGAAGCGTATCAAGGTTTCCTTGCCTCCAGTTACAGAAGAACATGGTGAATCGAGTTTAGCTGGTATCCATGACAATCCAGGTCTTGCTCCAGAATGGAATATGCAAGAACCTCAAGTGGCCGATGAGCTGGTTCAGCCATGGATCAGCATGGTCAGTTTCTGACATTGATTGACTTACCGAGGCTCATGTACAAATAACAGAGGCAGCAAGACTATGTCTTGGAATTTGTCAGACAAATAGATGAACTGCTGCAAGCATCCCTGTTTTGGCAGGCATGGTCAATCAACAAACAAGTTTGCAACCACTGTTCATTCAATAAATGGGCAATTTGGAGATGCATCAATTATTTGCTAGGAAGAATGTTTTGCCGAACATGTATGCAGGTAACACACAGGCAAAATCCCTTGCATCACATTGAATTTTGGACTGGCATGCACTTTTGCAGGGCCGAGTTATGGGAGGTTGGCACATACCTCTTAGTTCAGCACCAGACAGATCAGCCGATTTACAATGCTCTTCAGTTCCAAATGGAATATTTGGAAACATTTGAGGACATGAAGGATAAAGCAAAACAAGAGTTGGCCAATTGGGAAGGTGATGATCTGCATCAGCCTTCATCACATCAATCAGCATTGGCCCCATTGATGATACTCAACCTGGAAACCCAAACAAAACCTACTAAATGGCTTCGGATGGTATAACACGAGTCAGAGGAAGGGTGTGAGTTGGTACTAAATATCACTGCTGATATCCAAATGTTGTGTTGAGTATCGTGAAATAATAAAGGATGTTGCAAATAGTTTATATAGGCATATGCAAGTGTTCGAAGTAGGCTCAAAGAGGTTCAAAGAGGTTCAAAAAAGTTTGAAGAGGTTTGAGGTATATCAAGGAATGAGTTTAGCAAGTGTGAAGTGTTTGAAAGGTGATAGGCAATGTGAGATAAAACTAGGAGCAAATATGATAGTTTTGAAGAAGTTCACAATATTTCACAGAACTTAGTGATACAACACGAAGATAAGACTCAATAGAATGGCTCATAAGTCAGATGATAAGTGAGAGGGTAACTTGTGCTCTGTTCCCCATTGCTCTTCTTTTTTTACTAACTAATACAAGTCTATATACAAATTGAAGAGATAGTACTAAAAAGGAAATAAGAACATGTGTAAAACATGAGCAATATATCAAACAATGAGGACTTGTAGATCATGAAACAAATGAAAATGATAAATAATGAAATGTATAGTGTTCCCATATAGTAAAAGTACTTATCTTGTGCTTCAATATATCAATGAAATATAAAAACCACACTTATTGCATTCTAAGTCTCTTGTAATCTCTCCTCATGTCTAGTAGTGCTCGATATGCAGTGAGTTGGCTTGTTCCAGATGTGCAGCATGCATCAAAAGTGTTTCAAGACAGCTATACAGTGGCCAAAGTCATTCAAAATGCTGCAAAGTTGTTCAAAGTGTCGTGAAATAGTTCGAAAGCATTTGAAGCCATCCAAAATAGTGCAAAATAGTTCAAAAATAATTCGAAGTCGATTTCGTGGTATTCATAGTGATTCAGAGTGCATATCGTAATGTATAGATACAATGAGATTCTTCTCCAGACCTTATAGCATGCAGTGGACCTATTACCATATCATGAGTCAGGAGCAGCAATGGCAGATGAAGCAGGGGACGATGAAGCATTTTTTGATTCCCTTGATGAGCTTCTAATTCAAGTGCATGATACATATGTTGATGATAGCCTACAAGACTTCTTTGATGGCGATGATGCACATGAAGTTGAACATGCTGATGAAGACATCCATGGATTTGATCCATATGTGCCTAATGCTACTGAAACAGCTGAACACATGAGGATTGATGCCGCTCCTGCTCCCTCTGCCAATGCTGATAGTACATTCAGACCACCCAGTGCTGATGCCTTGAACAACAGTTACATCTGTGTGGTTCAGTGTCAAGGGGAGCACAGAATTCCCTTGGACCTGTAAGCAGTAACTTGCTATCCACCAGCTTCAACAAAATATGCACTCTTTTCACTGTGCATGTCTTGGATCTTTTTTGGCTCTGTAATCTGGAATTGAAGGCATCAGCCTACCAGTTTTTCCAATTGATTTGGTGCATCACATTGCCAATGAGGCCTGCAGAAGTGGTCGACCTCTACCATGAGCTTCAGTGCATGTCCCACTTATGGCGTTGGATAAAAAGATTGAAGTGGGCTGGGTATGGTCACAATCAAAAAGATCCATTGAAACCTGAACCAGGATTACTTGCCAACTTCTATCCAGCTTGTCCTCAAGTAGGCATAAATATACCAGAAAATTGGAAGGACAATGAGAACCAGTGGGTGATTATGCACCTGCTTTGGGCAGTGGTTTCTAAAATAATATTACATCTTAGATTTGTTTTTAAATGCATATTTGTGACTGATGGCAATTTCAAAGCTGACCATGTTCAGCAGAAAAACTCTGATACTGATATATGGCTATGGGATGGAGCTGGGAAGGCCCTAAATCAAACTGAATACAAGCAGTTTTTTCAAGATGCCATAGAGCGATTAACAGTAAGTACACTTCCCTTGCTGCTGCCACTGCCATTGGCACTGCCATTCCTGCCCCCACTCCCATGCCTGCTCCTGATCCAATCCAATCTGATCCATGCTCCTTTTGCAGAAGGCACCTTGCGAAAATAAATTCCTAGCCATTGTGAATGCTTTTCTGGCATTGAAGGCATGTGATAGAACTGGAGTAGCTGGCATTGCATGTACATGACATGGATGTTATGCACCCAATGCATTGGTAGACTTGTTCCAGGGAGAACAGCAAAAGAATGTTGACTTTGCTTTCCTTCAAGCACTGAAGACTACCAGGGTTGACCCTCAACAGGGAGTAATGCTGATTTATGACATTGTCTGCCAGTACATCATCTACCTTCTGGAGCACATTGGTCCACATCTTCCAGCTGACCTCACCATTGACCAAACCATTGGGCTTATGCATGTACATGGTCACAAGGACAGATAATTTTTTCACTATGCACCATCTTTCATTCCAGGCTCTGGCATCATAGCAGGAGAAATACTAAAGTCTCTGTGGTCATCGCTGAATTCCATTTCCCCAACAGTCAGGACAGTGACCTTGCCACATTGGGTAGAAATGCTCAATGATCATGCTACAGACTCAAATCACAAGAAAATGCTTAGCATGACTGCTATGCTGTGTGCAAAATCTCAAGAAGCCCTTGAGATCTCCATGCAACTTGGCAAGTACCATGCTGACCTTACAGCAGCATTTGGTGAACAGGCAGTCCAAAGATGGGAGGATGAAGTGACTGCAGCAGAATCACTCAGGCTGACAGATGTTAAGGCCATGGATCTCTATGCCACTCAGGGATCAGGAGTGGGAGTGGAAATAGCAATGGGAGTGGCACTGGCACTAATTCAATCTGCAGTTGAGGAGTGGATTGATTTTGCAATCATCATTCAACAAATGTAGTAAGTACTGCCTAACATACTCATATATCACAACCCATTGTTGGCATACACCAGGATTGAATTATGAGACAAAGTCTGCTGACTTGGTACATCACCAAATGTTTCTGACATGCAATCTGTTGAAAGGAGAAGGGAAGCTCTTGCATCCCACATGGAAACCTTAACAGATTTACAAAATGCTGCCAATGTTGCTAACCATGACATTGCTCCATCACAAATTGGCCACTACAATGTTGACAACTCTGATGACTTAGACCCTTCAGATGAAGACACACCTGCAGCATCAGGGCCTTCACCTCTTCCAGCTGACAGAAATGCTATTCCAGTCAAGGAGCACCAAGTATACCTCCCATTTAATGGCCCTCTGGCAGAGGTGGAGATTCAGCTTAGGAAGAATCAGGCAAGCCAACTGCTGCATTGGCTGTGGGAGATCATTGTGGACAAGTCATTTCAATATTCACAGATTATTTGAGTGACCCCAAGAAAGGTAGTTCGCATACGAGCATGAGCCACTGTCCAGGAGTTGGTTAACAAAATTGGCCTGCATTCCCGAATGTATAACGATTGCTAAAGCAGATTGGTGGCACTGGATTGTGACACTGACACCTTGAATATGTTTCAGTGGTTAAAAAAGGATGATTTCAATGCTAGCACAGCTATTCTGAACCCGAATATGCCAGGCTCCACTAATATTTGTCTGTCCTGGATTTGGCATAATTCTCACATTTGGACTGGTGTTACTGCCTTCCCCGATGCTGCTCCTGCTCCCATTACCACTTCATTTAATGGCCCTGCTCCCAATCCCACTGATGATCGATTCTTGGAATGTACATCTATTTTGTAGCTATTCATTTGCATTGCACTGAACTTCTTGATAGTCAGGCAAGTACATTGGCTTCACTTGTGGGCGCAGAGACATAGATGGAAGGAGGAATTTCTGCTGGTCACATATGAAATGCAGTGCACTGTGCAGTATTTTATTTATCACAGTGACTGGTGGCAGTCAGCCTTGCACTCAGAGAATACCTTGCCTGTCCCCCTAGCCTATGCTAACCATCAGTAAGCTTTATGGTGTGAATTAGCATTCAGGGCTGACACTGCATTTACATCAGCAAATGTTTATTATATTTCCCACTGCCTTTCAGGCAGCCATGGCATGGCAAGGCAAAGACGATGCATTAAGTGATGCTGATCAGACCACCGCCTTTTAGGCACTCATGGCATGGCAGGGTGATAATGATCAGTCATTGTCTTTCCCTACAGGTTCCCTGACATGCTTTGATGCTGCTCCCTTTTATCTTTCCGATTCTACCTCCTCATCTCCAGTCACCAATTTAACTTTAACAGATGTGGCTGCTTTCCCCACTGCATCTGATGCTGCAGATGCTTTTCTGTCATCCTCAGAGACTGGATCTAATGGTGAATCTGATGCTGAGGCCAATTCTAAAGATTCCATTACCACATCACAGATAGAGAACCCCACTCCTTCTCATATCACTTTGCTGACCTACCCTCCTGCAGACTTCACTCTGCAGATCTACACTCCTGCAGACTTCAGTTATGTCAATGAGACTTGGTTGTCTAGCCCTGATGAGATGATGGACACTGACATTGAATGATGCATCATGTATCTATAGTGCTGTGGGTAGTAGTACATTGTACATAGTAAATATCATTGTTTTTGTGTTCCTGTCAAGCTCTGATGTTAGTGCCACTTCCTGGTTTTGGTCTTGGTCCCTGCCCCTGCTCCCATCCCTGCTCCCATCCCTGGCCCTGGCCCTGTCACCATCCCCTTCCCTGCAATTGCATTTCAAACATTACTAATGTCTTACAGCAAGTAAAGTAAATGTAGTCATTGGTTAATTAATAGAGTATGTACAAATATATAGTGAGTTTGATGGTGTCCATTGAACCAGATAATACAATGTGTACAGTCAATAGTCCCTGTTCCTGCTCCCATCCCCACTCCTATCTCCACTCCTGTCCCCATCCCCTTCTCTGCAATTGCATTTAAATATTACTAATGTCTGTACTATGTTCTTAATGCACATCTATCCATACAGTACAGCAAATAAAGTAGTAATGTAGTCATTGGTTAATTAATAGAAGTATGTACAAATATAAAGTGAGTTCAATGGCATCCATCGAAACAGATAATACAATGTACAGTCAATAGTATTCATAGGTTAACATTGTGTCCATGCCCTATGGTGATGCCATGGCTGTCTCTATGTCCATCCCCATTGCATTTCAAATGTTACTAATGTCTGTATTACATTCCTAATGCATGTCTATTGTAAGGTATAATAATCAGTGTTAAATTGTTAGGAAACAGTCTCCTAGCATGCCTATTACATAATGATATTTTATTTTTATTTTATTTTATTTTATTTTATTTTATTACATCAAAATATGCTACCAAATGCCTACAAATTCTTTATTTGTCAGCATGGGAATTTTCTATTTGCATGCATCAATATGTCCGTGCATGTTGGTAGCAACATAGTACAATATGTGTAACATAGTATATAAACTTAAAATATATACCAGGGGACCTCAGTTGAGTTCTCTTAGGTATTCCATCCACAAGTGTGGTGTGAAATGCCTTTTTCAGCCAACTCATCTATTTTTAACCCATCACATCAAAACCATCAAAACCCCCCATCATGCATGTGCACCCCGCCGCCTTCCTGTAGGCAAGCCTGCATGATCCAGCTAGCAGAACAGTGGGTGTTGCCCTAACAGAAGAACTCAACTATCCCATCAGTGCACCTTCTCTTACACATGCATACGTCATTGTTTCAGCATGCCACAACTGCTTACTCACCCTTGTGGCAAGAGCCAGAATTAATTGTATATACATATTTATCTTGCTTTTGTAAGCCGATGCTAGGCCTCGCCTTACATTGTGACTGCCAGTGATCGAGAGGCAGCGCTCATCATTAGGACAGCTGCAACCAGACAACCAATCAGATCTGGTTTAATTGAGATTTACCTTACTATATTTGGATGACTATTTTAGGTAGTTACTAGCTGAATTCAGTAATAACCCCAAGATCAGGCACTGTTGGAAGATTTATTGATCCAAAGTGCCCAAGTGTTGACAAATAGCCGAAATCATGTGTTTTGCCATGTTTGGTACCTGAATTGCCAGATCATGTGACTCGAAATTTTGCAGAAAAATTCTGAAGCCAAAATCTTGACTCAGCCAAAGAAGTGACTCATCACAGCTTACATCATTATGTCAGAACAAGCAACTTCGAATCCTGGTCACAATCCTGTTCCCATGCCAGTGCTAGAAGCCAAAATTGATGTGCTTACAGCACAAATGTCCCAGTTAGTATCAGTATTAGCAGCATCCCAGCCCAAAAAAGTGGAAACAAAAGCAGAGACAGTAGAAGATAAAGATGATGAGATGGAGGAGATAGTGGAGTGGATGTTTCAGGAGAATGTGCATGCAGAGGAGAGATCTGAGAGTGGAAAAATGTGTTTATCTAAATATGTGCCCCCACAAATATTTGACAGTACCATGGAGAATACGAAATCCTTCATCAGCTCTATAGTATTGTATATTCATGGGAGAAAGCCCAAGTTTCATATGACTGAGTCTAGGATTATGTTTGCTCTCTCATACATCCAGGGAGGGAAAGCACAGTTCTGGAGAAATGAAGCCATTAATCAAATTGCCATGGGATATAAACTGTTTGCAACCTTCAGGGAATTTTTGGAGAGACTAGAGGCACAGTTTGGAGACCCTAATCCAAAAGCAATGGCTAATGCTGAATTAAAAACCATGCGCCAAGGTTCTCTGACAGCAGATGAATTTATTTTGCAGTTCAAGGCAGAAGCATCACAGATGGATATGGGAGAAGCTGCATTGGTAGAATTTGTGAAAGCAGAATGAAATCCCTTGTTATTCAAGTCTATCTATCGACTAACTTCTATGCTGGAGAGGTTGGATGAGTGGTATAATTGGGCAATATCAACAGGAACAGGCAGAGTCAAAATTGATGTATGGAAATGCCAGATTTGGAAAGTCATCAGGAGGAAAGTCTGAGAAAGGAAGAATGCCTCAGGTACAAGCTCCAAGGGCACAGCCACTGGCCATGGCAGTGACACCCATTGTTAAGGAGTTAGCAGCATCGACGGATGTGATGGATGTTGATCAAGTAGGGAGATGAGCCCCACTTAAATGTTTTAATTGTGGGCAATTAGGGCATATTGCTAGGAATTGTAGGCAGAAAAGGAAGATTAGGGAAGCAACAATCAAAAAAGTGAAGTTGGAGGAAGATAAGCAGAAGAATTTTGTGGAAGAGTCCCAGTGAAGTTTTCCCCATTGGTGACCCAGAATCAATATAATGTATTAGTATCTGAAAAGACCCAGAGTGAACCCAAAAGAGAAATTGAGGAGTATGACCATCATCACTTATGTGACAAAGAAAAATGTCCAGTCTTATTTCCAAAAACCCACAAATTCTTTATTTGCTCAGTGTGGATAAAACCTGAAATCAGCTTGACAGTAGGATTGAAGACAGTGGACATGCATGCAGCAATTAATGTGGAGGAATTGCTTGACAGTGGTGCTACCGGATTATTCATTAATTGATCCTTAATTACCAGAAATGGTATTTGCACACATAAACTGCCACAACCTATAATGGTGTACAATATTGATAGTACGATCAATTGTGGAGGAACTATTAAGGAGGAGGTGACAATGATACTGAAGTATCAGGATCATCAGGAACGAGCCATATTTGAGGTGTGCGACCTTGGGAAAACCAATCTAATAATTGGATGTCTGTGATTATGAAAACATAACCCAAATGACAGTGGACATGCATGCAGCAATTAATGTGGAGGCATTGCTTGACAGTGGTACTACCAGATTATTCATTAATCAATCCTTAATTACTGGAAATGGTATTCGCACACATAAACTGCTGCAACCTATAATGGTGAGCAATATTGACAGTATGATCAATCATAGAGGAACTATTAAGGAGCAGGTGATGATGATACTGAAGTATCAGGATCATCAGGAATGAGCCGTATTTGAAGTGTACAACCTTGGGAAAACCAATCTGATAATTGGATGTCCATGGTTACGAAAGCATAATCCAGAAATTGATTGGAAAACTGGAAAGGTACACATGACTCATTGTCCTAAAGAATGTAATGTGTATGGAAGGAAAGTAAAAAAGGAGAAGAAGAAAAAGAAAGAGAAAGAATGTCCAAGGAAGTATTCTGTTATGATGGAGGAAGTGGAAGATGAGGATATGCCAAATGGGGAGGTTCCAATCATGACCAGTAAGGAAGAACAGAAGCAAACCTTTAGGGAAATTTGTGGAGGACAGTCATGGGATAAAAATGCTGTGAAAGTGGAGAAGCCAGTAGAGGAGTGGGTGCTGAAAGCCTACCATAAATATTTGTCAGTTTTTCAGAAGAAGGAATTAGAGTGGATGCCAGTCCGAAAACCATGGGATCATGCAATTGAGAGGAAGCCAGGATTTGTGCTGAAGAAGTCAAAAGTTTACCCATTATCTCTGAATGAACAAGAAGAAGTTGATGCATTCATTAATGAACAATTGTGCAAGGGATACATATGACCTTCGAAATCACTGCAGACATCACCAGTATTCTTTGTACCAAAAAAGGATCAGAGGAAGAGGATGTGTACAGATTATAGGTATTTGAATGAGTGGACAGTGAAGCATGCATACCCTTTGCCATTGATCTCAGAGATAATTGACAAGGTGAGAAAGGCCAAGGTCTTTACAAAATTGGATTTATGCTGGGGGTATAACAATGTATGAATAAAGAAAGGAGATGAGTGGAAGGCTGCATTTGCCACATGTTGAGGATCCTTCAAGCCACTTGTCATGTTTTTTGGGATGACCAATAGTCCCCCAACTTTTCAAAAAATGATGAACAATGTTTTCAAGGACATAATAGACAAAGGCATGGTGATAATATTCATTGACAACATTTTGATATTCATGGAGGATGAAGAAAACCATGAGGCGATAGTGCAGGAGGTGTTGAGAAGATTGGTAGAGAATGATTTATTTGTTAAACTGGAGAACTGTGTGTTTGGGGCAAGCAAGATCAAGTTCTTGGAATTAAAGATTGGTCCTGATGGAATCAGGATGGATCCTATCAAGGTACAGGCAATTGTTGATTGGCCCATGCCTACCCATATCAAGGAAGTTCAGGCTTTCTTGGGACTCACCAATTTTTATTGTTGCTTTGTTCATAATTTTTCCAAAATTTCTGCACCATTACACAACCTTACATGAAAGGGAATAGTGTGGAGATGGGGGGAACAACAGCAGACAGCATTTGAGAAGTTGAAGAGGAAGTTTGTAGAAGAGCCAATATTAGCCCCAGTAGATTTCATGTGTCCCTTATGAGTGGAATCAGATGCATCAGACTTTGCTACTGGAGCAGTATTATCAATGCTATGTGAAGATGACAAATGGCATCCTTGTGCATATTTGTCTCGAGAATTGAATGATGTGGAGAGGAATTATGATGTGCATGACAAAGAGATGTTGGGAATAATATGAGCATTGGAAGCATGGAGACATTATTTGGAGGGATGTATGCATCAGATCAAAATCTTGACAGATCATCAAAATCTGCAGTACTTCATGTCCGCTAAAAAGCTTAACTGTTGACAAGCACATTGGGCATTATTCCTATCGCATTTTAATTTTTACTTGGTCCACAAAGCAGGAAGCTTAATGAGGAAAGCAGATGCATTATCCAAACGTACAGATCATAAAAGGGGAGTGGAGGAGGACAATAAAAATATTACCCTACTTATACCTGAATACTTTCATATTTGCACTATGCATCAAGGGAATCTATTGGTGGATAGCTCAGAGATGGAAATGTTGTCTAAAATTAGACAATGTTCAGAGATGGATGATGAAGTGGTGGAAGCTGTAAAAGCTTTGAGGGGAGAGAAGAAAAGTAATATTAAAGGAGATGAATGGATTGAAGAACAAGGGTTAGTGTTGTTCAGAGGAAAGGTGTATGTACCGAAAGATCAAGATTTATGAAGAGAGATCGTATGGTTACATCATAACACGCCAGCTGCTGGACATCCAGAAAGGTGGAAAACATTGGAGTTGGTGATGAGAAATTATTGGTGGCCTGGAATTTCAAAGTATGTGTTGGGGTATGTGGATGGGTGTGACATGTGCATGAGGGGAAAGAAATTTCCAGAAAAGCCTGCTGGGAAATTAATGCTGAACCCTATACCTAAAGCACCATGGCGAGATATATCTGTGGACTTTATCACAGGATTACCTGAAGCTCAAGGATATGATGCAATATTTGTATTATGCAACCGCTTCACAAAGGAAGTCCATATTATTCCTACTACTGCAGAAACCTCATTGTTGGGCTTGGCACCCCTCTATCTAAATCAGGTATTGCAGTTACATGGATTACCTGATATGGTTATCTCTGATCATGGATCACAATTTGCTTCTGCATCTATGCAGGAGTTAAACAACATATTGGGAATTCAAACCAAGTTATCTACAGCATATCACCCACAAACTGATGGGCAGACAGAGAGAATGAATCAGGAGTTGGAGCAGTACCTATGCATGTTTGTCAATCACAGACAAACCGACTGGCCTGAATGGTTGGCAATTGCCAAATTTTCTCACAATAATAAATTTCATTTGGCTACTCGCATGTCACCTTTCTTTGCTAATTATGGGTATCATCTCAGAATGGGAGTAGAACTTCAAAGGGAAGCCAAGGTATAGTCAGTGGAGGACTTTGTATCAAAAATGCAAAAGGTGCAGGAGGAAGCAGAGGCAGCATTGATGAAAGCATGTGATGACATGATGCAACATGTGGATCATACTCAAGCTGTTGCTCCAGAGTACAAAGTTGGTGACTTTGTATGGCTAAGTGCCAAGGATCTGAATATTCCACGACCTTCAAGAAAGCTTACAGAGAAGCAAGTTGGCCCATATCCAATTTCTAAAATAATTTCACCCAATGCAGTAGTGTTAAAATTACCTCAAGCATTCAAGATTGATCCTGAAATTAACATTTCCTACTTATGCCCTTACTGCCCACCCACTATTCCTGGTCAATAAACTACTCTGCAACCTCCAATAATGGTAGAAGGTGCTCCAGAATATGTTGTGGAAGAGGTTTTGGACTCATGTCTTTGACAAAATAAATTGGAGTTCTTAATCAAGTGGAAGAACTATACCAATGAGAATAACTCATGGGAACCTGAAGAGAATTGCAAGGGAGCATGTAATGCAATCACCCAATTCTTTGAACATAATCCAAATGCTCCATATCACATTGCTAGAATGGTGTATGAAGGGATGAATTTCCAGCCTTACCAGAATGTCACAGAGGGGACAGATACAATATTTTCTTGCCTGGAAGTCAAGGCATAAAAGGGGGGTAATGTTAGGAAACAGTCTCCTAGCATGCCTATTACATAATAATATTTTTATTTTATTTTATTTTATTACATCAAAATATGCTACCAAATACCTACAAATGCTTTATTTCTCAGCATAATTTTCTATTTGCATGCATCAATATGTATGCACATGTACATGCACATCAGTACAATATGTGTAACATAGTATATACACTCAAAATATATACTGGGGGACCTCAGTTGAGTTCTCTTAGGTATTCCATCCACAATTGTGGTGCAAAATGCCTTTTTCAGCCAACTCATCTATTTTTAACCCATCACATCAAAACCATCAAAACCCCCCATCATGCGAGCACACCCCACTGCCTTCTTGTAGGAGAGCCTGCATGGTCCAGCTAGCAGAACAGTGGGTGTCGCCCTAACAACAATGTAGTCATTGGTTAGTATAGTATAGTGACTTTATATAACCATCGAACCCATGTCATTCAATACAATGTATGCATTCGATAGGTTGTATCATTCGATACAATATAGCTTACCCATGTGTTAGTTGTTAATATATCAAACAGATCAAAAAGAATATATCAGAGCCAGTTTTAATTCAATTGAGTTTAACTCATAGAAGAGTATGTAGCTTGAGCATTTTATACTATATTGACAAAGTTATTTGTTAAACTATCAAAATGCTGTATTCTGGTCAATTCTTGGCCAAGTTGTTTTATTTAACTTGGAATAAGAAGATACATTATTGGCCCATTCATTGAGATCATATTTGACATTATTTGTTGTATCTCAGTAAATCCTAAAATATAAGGACTTGTACCTGCCAGAATTGGCCCTCATCCCCAAGTGAAAGTCTAGTCCAGTGCAGTTTTTTTGATGTCCAAATGGGGCAACCACAACCACAACCAGTCCATCAAATTCCCAAATAAAAAAAAAACTGGACTGGACTGCTACAGACTGGTTTTTTGTAGTCTAACACTGTTCCAGACCAGTTGCACCCAGTTGTCCATCTTCACAAATACAATTTGAGCTAATATTTAGGGAAATTGGTTCAGAATTGACTGAGTTGTGATCAAAACAGTTTGGAAAAGTTTTCCTCTGTGCAAAACTATTCATGAAACTTTGTTTTTGTCATAACTCAGTCAATTCAGAGCTGATTTCCTTAACATTTGGGGTTATTTCTAGCTGTAAAATAGACCTATCGTATGCAACCAATAGTCCAGTTTATGACTGGTTGCAACCAGTTTTTTATTGGTTGCATGTAATGAACAATCTTCATGCAACTGGCAACTGAAACTGATCAAGACCAAGGGCAACTGCACTGAAAGTCCAGTCTAAATTGATCCATTTTGCAGTCCAGTCCAGTCCAGTCACCCACCAGTCCATAGGACAGGACTTTCAAACACTACACATCATCCTCAGTTTTTAGAGAGAGAACCATAACATTGCAGTGCATATGTGGTTCATTGAATCCTGGCTGCAGTGGACATCATATGTAGGTAGTGTAGTTCACTTGGAGAACTTTGGAAGCATATATGCAATTGTTAGTGTCTTAAAGTCCAGTTTGGTCCAGTTTTTTTTTCCATCTCTGGAGTGAACTAGGACCATAACCAGTTCGATTGCATTCAAAGTATAAGTAAAACTGGACCAGACCACAGGAAACTGGTTTCTTTCAGTCTGATCCAAGTTCAACAACTGGTTGTAGCCAGTGATGCTTCTCATACAATCATGAACATGCAAAATGCATCAAATCAAGGAACATGTCCAACTATTAAAAGAATGGAGTTTGTTCTAATTGGAAATGAGTTAGCATGCTTAGAAAATGCCTTAGGAAGCTTAGAAAAAGCACAGGAAATTATTATTTTGACTATGCTATGCTATGTGTATGGAAATTGATATACAGACATGCATAAATGCATATTTGGTGTGTGTAAAGCTTACATAATGATTATGAAGTGATGTGAAGTTAGCATTTTATGCAGGAAGCTGATCAGAATTGGACTCTGTCAATTTTGATGGGAATGCTAAAGTTAGCCAAGATTGATGTGAGATTCTAAAGTTAGAATAATTGATGTGGTGATCGACAGGGAGTGTATGGTGGTATGGTGGTTGTGAATGGCAGTAGCAGTGTTAAAAAGTGCTGAAGACTAAAATTTTCAATTGAATTTCTCTCTTTTTCAAATTTTCCTTATTTCTCTATTTCTATCTCACTCTATTTCATTTACTCTAAAATAATGTACCATGAAACCCGAAAGTTTTTATGAGCTAACTCCTTTTTCTAAATTTCAAAATCTCTTACAGTATAAGTAGCTAGTCTATACAACTAAATAAAAAGTCTTGCATTTTCACTCAGATTGGAGTAAAGAATAAGTCTCACTGCATTACCTGTGAACTTTGTGTTATTGCATCATATCTTGCGAACTTGCATTAGAAGCCCATTCTTAGAAATTTCTTAGGAAATTCTCTAATGGCATTTGGAATATTTTGTGTTGGGCAGAATCTTGAATATCATTTGGAATATCTTGCATACTTGCGACTTTGCAACTTTGTGACATTGCAGCCTTTTTAAGGCTAGCTTAGAAGAAGGAGAATTTGGATTAGGAAAATTCTGGGATTAGAAGGAGACTTAGGAAATTCATTGAGCATTATTCTGACAACCCTTGCAGAAGGCATTCCTTAGCAATTCTTATTGGGACATGTTCTACCAACTCCCTCACACCTTACACATTACTTTGTTTGTTGGTTGATCCACCATCAGACAGCTAGTGTGATCATCATATTTTGTAGCCCACTGTGAGGGATTTAGAAGGTTTTTTGTTGAGGGAATTATTTTAGCAATGGCTATGGAAGAAGCTAGCACTAGGAGAAGAAGGAAAGAATATTGGGAAATTTGACAGGAGTTTGTTGATGCATTCAATTCATGGTTTCTAGGAGTTTCTATCAAATCTGGAGAAAGTTTTGACAAATTATTTACCATCATGCCCAGTAATTTACACTGCCCCATATGTTCCATGTGGACTGTGCAGACTTTGTGTGGAGTCCAACCATTTGGTGACCAAAATGGAAAATTACACCCCCTTTGGCATGAACTCCACCCCAGTCCATGTGGAGTCCACATAAGTCTGCATAAGTCTGCACGGAGTCCACATAAGTCTGCACAGTCCACATGGATCTATGCAGAGTCCACATAAGTCCACATGGACTCTGACCATGTGTGTGCTAAATTCAGATTTAAAGGGTCATTGCATAGACACTACTGACTAACTTACAGATACAAGGATCAACTACATGTCACTATCATCATCAGTGTCATAGTCACCAGTGCTATCAGAATCAGAGTCACTACTACCATTATTGCCACCAGACCTTTGCTGCTGTTTTTCCATCACCACCAAACTGTGATAAGACAACATTGTATGTACATAAAAACCAGTTGAAATTCCTGACTGTCATTCTTCTCAAGATCAAATCAAACCCATTCAACTGCTCACATGCCTGAGTATTAAATGCATGCTTGTAGTGAGGTATCCCATCAGTATCATGCTCAACAACTACCAGATTTGGTGCTGAACCATCTTTTGGAGCTGGATTACACCATTTGCAACGCAGATAATCTGTTGTGCTATGATTGATATAGTGGTATGAGTCCACTATCATTCAGCTGGTTTTTTGCCAGGTGTTCCAAGTGCCATTTGCAATGCTATAATGAAGAACATGACAGGCTTTGTCAACACAGATAGAAGCTGGCCATGACTCCTCTGTGGGATAGACAGTTTCCAAAAACTGCAGAATGTGCTCTTCAGATTCTGCCTTTGCAAATTTTTTCCAAGCAATTACAACCCCACATGGTGCACAAATTATTTCAACACAATAGAACCTGCGGAGAGTGAAATAATTTGAATGTTGTACCTCTGGCATCTCCTCATCATGGCATTGGATATTTGGTGCTGAAGCTGGCTCCCATGGTAAGCTTTTACCAGGTCTCTGAATCATTCTCTGAAATCCTGACAACTTCTGGCAAGATGAACTTGCATGGAATCTGTTTCAATTTCCCTGGTGTTGCTCACATGCCTGGATCCCACCAATCTTTGGATTGGAACACCCAACCACTCAGCATTTTGCTCCATATTGGGTTTCATGCAAAGCACAAAATACACCACCTCATGCATTTGCAAGTTCAGCAGTGCAATCCCCATATGCACAGTCCTAAAAACTTTATGTAGCCACCACATTCAAATGCCAGTGCAGGGCACATACTGAAAAACCAGTTACTATCCCATCAAGGACAATTAATCGAACAAATGCCTTGTGAACCTCCATTTGGTCATCAGCACTAGCTGAGCTGCTCTCTGCTGCAGTGTTTGGGCTGGGTATGACATCTGCAGTTTCCTTGTATATTTGTGTGCATTCAGAACATGAATGCTCTCCAGCAACTCTGATAACTCTATTTGCTCCCAAAACCTCAAAAGCCTCTTTTGTAACCTCATCAATAGAAAGCCCATCTTGAAGGATGAGATTAATATCTGATGCAGAGGTGATTAAATGCATTGATTTTTGAACAAATGCCTGCCAGACATGATGCCAAGTGACCTTCTTCAATTGAACAAGCTGTTTCCTAAAGCTGTTATTCCAGTATTCAGTGTATGCAGCAGCTGAGGCATGGAAGCTGTATAACCCATTCAAAACAGCTTGGAAAAATGATTGATCCACCCATAGCCCCTGCCCAAGATTGAGGTATTTTGCAGAATTCAGATATAATCAACTGAATCTGTTTTTCCCCTCATTTTCAACCCCTCACTCATGATCAGCCATGTATCTTGTGTTGCACACATTGCATAGTCCTGTCAAAACAGGGACATTGTCATGTATTGTGGTGTTTTTGATTAAAGTGACATGTGGAATATCTTGGATAGGAGTGCTTTGATGGAGGGAGCGTGACTTGCATGCCAGAGTCTGGCATTCCATTGCATTGGGACAAATGACAAGTGCTGGTTGAATTTATTTGTTGGAAATGGGTTGCAATTTGCCTTGATATTGTTCATTGGCATTGTAGGGGTGGAGATGTAAAAGCTTGGCCAAAGAGTCAAGTTTGAGACCCAATGCTATGATTTCCTCCTCCTTGTCCATTCCTTTCTTCACATTTTTCATTTTCAAGGGCCCAACCTTGCGACTATCAACCTGTTTTTTTAAGTTTCAAATTCCTAAGTTTGCAAGTAAATTGCCAAATTCAAAATGCATAAACTAAGTTACACAATTATATCTATTAGGTGAGGGAGTTGGCATGCAGGGCAGCATGTTGCCGCAGTCCCCTCCTCTCGTTCCCTCTATGCCCCATCCCACCCTCGTGCCCGTACACTGATGTAGAACCCCTTTCCACTCTATGAGCAATTGCTCATGGCAGTGATCGGGGGTGCTTCATAGGGTGGGTGTCATTATTGCCTCTCCTCCCTCTCATCTTGTCTTGTCTCCCCCTCATCATTCCACTTACCAACCACCTTACAAGCAGTTGCTTGTGAGGCTGTGGGTGCATGGTGTGTCATTGCAGTCTCCTCTCCCCACCCCAACCCATGAATCACCCTGCAAGCAGATGCTCATAGGTATGGCCTGTTCCCCATCCCCTGCTATCTCCCCTCCCTCTCATCTTCCCTCCCCATTGTTGTTCCACCACCAATGACCCCACGAGCAGCTGCTCATGAGGCTGGAGATGCATGGGGCATCATCCGTGGTAGGTGTGGTGGTGGTCTGCCATCTCAGTGCTGTGGTGTCTGGATTGTCTTGCCTCTGTCCATCATTATCAGTAGATTAGAACCTAGACAACAAAAAAAACAAATTAGTAAGTTTATAAAAACAAGAAACAAATGAAAAAAATTCCAAACAACACAATCATCATTTGGGCTGGGTTGCATCCATTGCTTTTTTGCAGCTGTTAGCGATGGTGTTTGAGGTGGGGGTGGACTTGGGGATGGTGGTGGTGGGTGTGGCTTGTCTCTATAAATTAGACCTTAGTTTAAAAAGTAAAGCAGCTTGAAAAAAAGAAAAAAATACTTATTCTGCCAGGAGGTGACGCCCCTTCTGGCCCATTGTCATTGGTATCCTGCTCAGCACTGGTGGTGGTGCTGGTGTCTTCTTCGCAGTTGTCCTCTCACATTGGTGGTGTCTGGCCTGTACTCATTGTTATTGTCATCACTCAGTGGTGGTGGTGTTAGGGTCTTCTCCTTGCTGACGCCACTGCCATTGTTGCCACCATTAGTGGTTGGTGGTGGTGGTGGTACATGGGGTTGGTCCTGCTGGTGTAAAATGTTATTAAAATAAAAGCAAACAAAAACAAATAAAGGGAGGGGGGCTCAGGTGAGCCCCTCCCCATCCTCATCCTTATAGCAGAGTTAGAACCTAAAAAAACACAAGAAAACATTAATTAGTTGAAAAAAAGATGAAAAAAAAATTACCTGGTGTTGAATTAAATCTGCACGTGGCACCTATTCTGTGCCTCAGTGTAAACACATATACATGTAAATACATGTGTACAAATATGTCATAATGACATGTGGACAGGAACCATGTGGTACACCGCCCTTTTCTCCACCCCACTGAGCCTCACGTGACCTGAGCCTCATGTGACCATGTGGGCGCTCTAGGTATATAAGTACGCTGTACCTCTACCTAGCAATACAGAGAGTTTTACACCCTCTAACCTAAGTTACTTAGCACACTAACCAACTCAACAGGTAAGTAGTAAGATCTGTGAGCACTCTACACTGTGCATAGCGTGCTGCTCAACACCTGGAGCCCAAACAACATTGTTTGGGCTCTGATGTAGTTCATTTGCAGCCAGTTTCAGCATTGTCCGATGTGGGAGTGGGCATGGCAGTGGCAGTGGTGGCAGTTGATGCAGTAGAGAAGGTGGTGGTGAGGTGAGTGGAGTGGAGGGAGTGATCCACCCCATGAGCAGTTGCTCATAGGGCTGGGGGCAGGTTGTGGGGGTGCATTCCACATTTTTCATCTTGGCAGGTCATTTCCAGTAGTATACAACCTAAAAAGTAGTAAAATGCAATTAGTTTATTGATAAAAACAAAGAGAAAAAAGGAAAAAAAATGTATCTATGGCCCAAATGACAGTTGGTATTGTTTGGGCATGCATTACATGTTTTTGTCCTGGCAGGTCATCCCCAGTAGTATGCAACCTAAAAAGTAGTAAATTCAGTTAGTTCATTGATAAAAACAAAAAGAAAAAAGAGAAAAAATGTACCTATGGCCCAAACAACAGTTGGTGTTGTTTGGGCACGCATTATGCATTTTTGTCTTGGCAGGTCATCCCCAGTAGTATACAATCTAAAAAGTAGTAAAGGTCAGTTAGTTCATTGATAAAAACAAAGAGAAAAAAGGAAAAAAAATGTATTTATGGCACAAACAACAGTTGGCATCATTTGGGCACGCATTATGCGTTTTCGTCTTGGCAGGTCATCCCTAGTAGTATACAACCTAAAAAGTAGTAAAGGTCAGTTAGTTCATTAATAAAAACAAAAAAGAAAAAAGAAAAAAATGTATCTATGGCCTAAATGACAGTTGATGTCATTTGGGTGCATGTTACGTGTTTTTGTTGTGGCAGGTCATCCCCAGTAGTATACAACCTGAAAAGTAGTAAAATTTAGTTAGTTCATTGATAAAACCAAAAAGAGAAAAGAGAAAAGAGAAAAAACTTATCTATGGCCCAAACAACAGTTGGCATCATTTGGGTGTGCATTCCATTCAGTCAGCTCATTTGAAGGTGGTGGTGATGGTGGGCATGGGCATGGGAACAGTGGTGGCATGCATGCATGCAGTGGTGGTGGTAGTAGACTGGAGTGGAGGGAGGTGATGGCGTCGATGGTGGTGGTGAGCTGGCATTGCCTGCCAGATTCTGTCCTATTTGCTTTTGTTTGGTCTCCCACTAAAATTACAATTTTGTTCACAAATCATTGCATCCTGGCTGTTAGACCTTCCTCAAACACCCCGCTCACCTTACAATATGTATGTCTTAGTATATTTACACAATATGTCAGTAGTATTAGACAAGTATGTAGCCTAGAAATTATATATACCCTGTCTACATAAGCTTTATCATACAAAGCCAAACAGTGGTATATAGTTGCATCAATGCCATCACATGTCAATGGCTACATAGTGTAATGGTAATATATGTCTGTAGGCTCTTAGTTAGTCATGAGGCTATGTGTTCAAATATCACTGGTGGCATTATTTTGCAATGTTCAAATAATCTGCTCGGATGAACGTGGACTGTCCTTGCTCATCTGACCTGGTTGATCACAGATGCAGATGGATGAAATCTGCAGAATCCGAGTAAAATGCATGGAGTCCATGTTAGTCTGCATGGATCCATATGGACTATCACACCTTGTTGCACAGCTAAAATGGGTGATTGTATGGATTGCAAATCTGCATGGAGTCCATGTAATTCCATGCAGATCCATGCAGAACATATGGGGCAGTGTAAAGACCTCATTTGAAAGAATGATTTTTCCTTCAGTGTTCTTTTTACACTTTCCTTTGTTGATATAAGACTGCCAAACCAAGCAGTCACTAACAAAATGACCAGTAAGTCCACAGAAGATGCAAGCTAAATTTTCGAGCTGATCTGAACAAAATCCACTGTTAGGTCGAGGAGTATTAGTCGGTTTAGAACCTGGTAAAGCTGTGATGAGTGTAGGTGCAAATTTTTTGAGGATTGCTGATAAGTCTTCCAATTTAATCTGTGTTGAAGATGTCAAGGTTGATGGTAATGCCAAAGTTGCTGAATAATGTGAACCATGTAACGATGTCAAGTCTGAACTAATTTATCCTGCTATAATGAACTTTGCTGCTGTGTGAATATTGTCGAGTGGACAGGTGTTGTCTGGATAGTGGTCAGGAAATTTAAGTTTGAGTTGTCATGCAATTTGTGACCATAAGCCTGGATGGAAACCATGAACAAATGCTCCACTCTGTTCTGCTTCTGAAATTCAGCATTTAGAGAGAAGAAACTTCATGATGTTGTAGAATGATCAGTAGTACAACCATAAATTGCTTGCATTAAAGATTCCTATATGAGGTTGTTCACCAATGAGTTTGTCCATGTCCAAAATTGACCATTTTTGATCATCTTTGGAACCAGGGTATAATCTGTGAATTGTGATGCACAAATCTTGAAATGAAGTGCCAGTTTCATATTGTGGAATTGATTCCCAAAGTTTGGAGATGTCAATGTCGATGTATCAGCAGGCATGCTTCCTCATGACTCTGAATCCATAATGTTGCAGTCTATAAAGAGTATTTTGAACACATTAAAATATTGATGAAGCTCTCAGGGTTGGGTGGGGTCAAATTTCAGAGCTGTGGAATGACCATGAGCTGGCATAGTCGCTTGTGTAGCCATAGATGTGATGATTCTTGGGGTAGGAGTTAAAACTTGAGTGAAGGATGGTAGATATGTCGAAGTCATTGGAAGAATGAATAAAGGAGTAGAGGTAGATCTCTGCTACTGCTGTGGGAAAACCAGACACATGGCTCAAATTGTCCCCAGTGCCAAGACATCCGTAAACTCATGCCTGAGGGATGAGATGAGCTTCTCCAAAACCTGTTGGCACTGGCAAATGTTGAAGGCCTGGAGAAAGAGGAAGTTAAAGAGGAAGAGGCGGTGATAGGTCCACTGTGCAAGCTAAGGTCTGGAGAAGATTCCCACTCATATTGACACATTACAACATGTACTCTGAACACTCTGAATTACTATGAACGCCATGAAATCAACCTCGAATCCTTTTTGAACTATTTTGCACTATTTTGGACAACTTCAAACATCTTCATACACTTTTAAAAACTATTTGTCACATTCTTTACCATTTTGTATCATTAAAAAATGACATTCTGGTATTAGAGCTGATATTTAGGACCGACTTGCACCCTTCCTCTAGCCTGAGTTATACTTCATAAGCCTTTTAACAGCTTTTTTCTAGGTTTCCAGGTTGAGCATCATCATTTTGGAGCCCACCGCAAGGGGTTTCTAAATCATTTCATTGTTTAATCCATCTCAAATATCTCAGCTTAGGCCAACACAAGCTCAAAACCTTAGAATCAAGACTCACTAGGCCTTCGAATCTCTTGAACAATTGGGGGATATTCTAATTCCTGTCTCTGATACCAAATCTACACATTGTCGTCTGTTTCCTTCACCAATTTCCTCATCTACAACCTCATCTTCCTCTTCTTCCTCATCATCTACTACATCATTCATTATTCCAGCCACTTCGACATATCTACCATCCTTTGCTCAGGTTCTAACTCTTTAAATCAGTACATCTATGGTCACCCAAGCAACAATGCCAGCTCATGAACATTCCACAGCACCAAAATTTGACCCTCCTCAACCTCGAGAGCTACATTGATATTTTAACGAGCTCGAAATACTCTTTATCAACTGTAATGTTATGGATCCAGAGTTTATGAAGAAGCACACCTGTCGATATGTCGATATTGATATGTCTGAACTCTGAGAATTGATTCCCAAATATGAAACTGGCACTTCGTTTTAAAATTTTTGCCTCGCAATTCACAGACTATATCCTGGTTCTGAAGACAATCAAAAATGGTCAATTTTGGACATGGACAAACTTGTTGGGGAACAACTTTGGATGGGTATCTTTAATGCAAGTGATTTAGAATTATATTACAGGTCGTTCTACAACATTACAAAGTTCCTACTCTCTAAAGGCTGAATTTTGGAGGCAGAATAAAGTAGAGCATTTGTTTGAGGTTTTCAGCCTGGTTTATGGTCATGAATTGCACAACGACTCGAACTAAAATTTCCTGACCACTATCCAGATGATGCCTACCCACTTGACGACATTCACATGGCAGCGAAATTTGTTTTAGCAGGGTCAGTTAGTTCAAATTCGGCATCATTACAGTCTTCAGAAACCTTGGCATTGACTTCGACATCTTCAACACAGATCAAATTGGAAGACTTATCAGCAATCCTCAAAAAATTTGCAACCACACTCGTCATGGCTCTAGCAGGTTTGAAACCCACTAATCCTCCTCGAACTAACAGTGGATTTTGCTTGGACCAGCTCGAAAATTTAGCTTGTGTCTTTTGTGGACTAACTGGTCATTTCATTAGCAACTGCTTGGTTTGCCAGTCCTATATTAATGAAGGAAAGTGTAAAAAGAACAACGAAGGAAAATTTGTCCTTCCAAATGGACAGTTCACCCCTCAAAACATTCCTGGTCACTTTATCAGAGACAGAATCAATGAATGGACTCAACGAAATCCTTCGACTACAACTGCATCATCACTCATGTACAATATCGCATCCTCAATGGCTACTTTGATACCACCTAGAAACATCTACCAGGTTTCTGAACAATCTGCGACACCCAAAGATTGCATCGCAAAACTCGAACAAGAGATATATGCTTTGCGAAGTGGTAGGACCTTTGCTAAAACTAATTTGAGCATACCAACAGTCCCCTCTCTCGACCTTTGGTTTCCCCAAACACTGCGGCAGTTGAACAATCGACTCCACATGTACCAGCATCATCCATCTTGTCTATGGCAATAAACCTACCAACCTTGACTTTGGCATCATCTTCAACTTCAGAAACAACTTTGCAGCCAGTTATTCATCCTTATGCCGCTGCAAAAGAAAATTCATACCTACCACCACACGAATGAAACTTCAGATCAACTGTGAAAGGTAAAGCCAAAGATGGTCCTTTGCACTATACCCAAGCCCCAATTCAAAAGGATAAAATTATGGAAGATGTTTTTGCTTGTTCAATGAAAATGCCAATTATCACACTAATGCCCAAGGAATTGTTGGCTCTATCACCCGAAGTTTGTACAAAATGGAAGGAACAGGTCACTCCACATCGAATTCAGCAGTCCAAAGAGAATAACGCCATGAATCTGCTTAACGATGAGATTTTTGTGATTGATGATCTATTCAAAACTTATATTGACAGTCTTTGACCTGGCAATATTCCAGAACCCTTTATCGCAGTGAAGGAATCCCATTCGATTAGGTCAATTATTATGAATGTCAATGGAAGGAATCCAGTCGAAAGTGTCATAGACCCCAGCTCTTCGATTATTGCAATATCCAAAGAAGTTTGCCACAAACTTGGCCTTGCTTACGATCCTTCAATCCATATCCCATTCCAATCGGCTAACAGAGGCATTGACAAAAGTTTGGGTTTAGCACAAAATGTGCCTTGTGAAGTGGGGAGTATCACACTATTCATGCAAATTCACATAATTCGTGACCCAGCCTACAATATCTTACTTGGTCAACCATTCAATGTACTCACCGAAAGCACCATTAAAAACTACAGGAACTAAGCCCAGACAATCATGATATACAATCCTAATTCAACATGATGATGTGCAATCCCCACGATTCCCCATTCTAATTACCGTCAAAAGAATTTTTGCAACTAGAGGACGAAATTTTGGACATTGACCAGTGCACTCTCATTATCTTATTCGATCTCTCTAATTTATCTATCACTATTGAATGCACTGCGAACATCCCCGATATGGAGTCCTCGAACTTCTCGAAATCCGTTTCTTATTCTTCGATCCTTGCGAATTTATATTTAACAGCTAGTCATCAATATGAAACATATTTATTGACCTCAATGGTGACATCTATGCCTTCTATGCCTATTATTGACTCCTCATATCCAACTTTCACAACATCGAAAAAGAAATAAAAACCTGTTGCACAAAAAATTTCCCCAGTTATTACCAAGCTACCTGACCGATTTCGCATTATTTGAACAATTACTGGCAACTCTCTCGAAAACATGCCAAAATTAAATCCTCATCCACCATTGTTTATCCCCACTTTGCAATGTTCACTTGAACGTAAAGCTATCATCGACAAGAATCATCCTGGTGATTTCCTATGGCCAGAGGAACAGACTCTTATGCATGATTTTATTTGAAATCAGGAAACAGCTTTTGTGTGGACAGAACAAGAGCGGGGAAGCTTTCACTCTGACTTTTTTCCTCCTATAGAGTTCCCTGTCATTCCTCACACTCCATGGGTTGAGTGAAACATTCCCATACCTCTAGGTTTGTATGAACAGATATGCGAAATGCTGAAAAAGAAGATAGAGGCAGGAGTATATGAACCATCAAACTCTTCATACAGATCACAATGGTTTTGCATCATGAAAAAGGATGCAAAATTGCTTTGAGTTGTCCATAGTCTCGAACTGCTTAACCAAGTAATGATCCAGCACTCAGGGGTCATACCAATACCCAAACATTTAGCAGAACAATTCAGAGGACAGTCATGTGGAGGAGTGTTGGATCTTTATGTGGCATTTGATGAAAGGAAAGTTGCAGAATCATCTTGCGATCTGACAACATTTCAGACACTGTTCGGAGCACTTTGCATTGTTACCCTACCCATGGGTTGAACAAATTCTGTCCCTATCTTACATGACGACGTGACATTTATTCTACAGCCCAAAATTCCTCATATCACCATCCCATACATTGATGACACACCAGTTAAGAATCTGAAATCGGAATATAGAATGATCAGTGGATCCTACAAAATGATTCTTGACAATCCAGCTATTCGATGCTTTGTCTGGGAGTACTTTGAAAATTTAAATCGGATAGTTCAGCACATGAAGTATTGCAGAGGAACATTTTCAGGTCTGAAGCTCTATCTTTGCATCCCCAAACTAATTGTTTTAGGGCATCGATGCAATATCAAAGGTCATATGGCTGACCCTACTTGAATCGCAGCTGTTAGCAAGTGAGGACCATGTCGAAGCCTCACTGAAGTCAAAGCATTTCTAGGAACCATTGGAGTTTGTCATATCTTTATCTGAAATTTCGCTCAATGAGCTGCAGCACTGATCCAACTCACTCAAAAAGATGTTTCTTTCGAATTCGGAGCAGAACAAATAGCAGCCCAAGAAGATTTGAAAATAGCTCTAATCAATTCCCCAGTGATTCGAGCTATTGATTACTCATCTTCAGCCCCAGTTATCCTATCAGTTGACACTTCATTTCTTTCTTGCCCAATGCAATCCCAAAAACCCTCAAAAATGATATTATAGTCAATTCGGATTGATTACACTTAACGACTGCCAATCCCAATTTTCACAGCCAAAACTCGAGCTTTACAGTCTATATCACACTCTCAGAGCACTATGATTGTATCTAATAGGAGTTCAAAGGCTTATCATCAAAGTCGATGCACAATATATTAAAGGCATGCTTTCGAATCCTGATATTGCACCTAGCACTAGTGTCAATTGATGGATCATATCCATCCTAAACTTTCACTTTACATTAGTTCATGTCACAGAGACACACCATGGTCCTGACAGACTTTCGAGATCCCCCCCACAAGACGAAGATGTTCAGCTCGACAACGAAGATAATTTTGGAGACTGGATCGACTGCCTTCACAGTTTCATACATCAAATAAATTCTATTACAACCTGACCATTTACTTCACATCAAATTTTGACCCTCTCCCTCTCTTTGAATTTTAGTAAGGGGGAGGATCTCACCCATAATGATGTTCCATGAATGAAGAATGCGAAAATAAACGACAAAAAGTTACTTTGCATTCGAAAATGGTTACATGATCTGGTGTGACCCCCTGATCTATCAGATGCAGAATATGCTACCTTTATTCGATATTGCACTGAATTCTTTTTAGATTCAGGCAAACTATGGAGGAAAGACTCCCATGGAGCTCACAGTCATAGAGTATTTTTGAGGAAGTTCGGAGTCGAGATTGAGGTGAGCAAAGGTATACATGGGCGAATAAAAGCGAAAGCTGTCAAAGCTATTGCAAAGAATGTCGAGCATAGTAAAATGTTTTCGATAAATAGAATGAGATTGAAATGTAAACAAGAGAAATGAAATACACAAATTTGATCGATGTCAATGGTTCTAACCATGGTTGTAATAATAGAGTCGAGTGACTGGTCGAATCGAACTCAGATGAAGAATCGAGGGGTCGAAAATGAGGTTGGAGAAATACTTGTGGGTGATGAATGTAATAAATGTTTTGGCGATAAGAGGAAGGCAAATTTCGAGGCGATGATTGTAGATATACAATGGAAATGGAGTTTCGAGGGCTATACTGGACTTCAAAGGTGAATGCGAATGCGAATCTGGTGTGGTGGGCAAAGGTGATATCAAAATAGATGATAAATCAGAAGAAGGCGGAGGCAACGAGATCAAGGATGAGAATATCAGGAGTGGTGAGCAGCATGTTGGGGTCGAAATAGGCAATAAAGGGGATGAATGTGACAATGATTTTGGAGGTGAAATCGAGTTCAAAGCTGACAAAGGTGCAACTTTTAGAGTGGACTGGGCTGGAGCTACTGAAGGCGAAGACGATGGGATTGGAATGGACATGTGCAATGAAGCTGGGATGATGCGATGAAGACCAGGAGGCATGACATGACGATTTTGAAGTGCAACATTTTCTCATTCAAATGCAAGCTGTTTTTTGAGGGCTAGTTCCTGTTCGAGGGCTGCAATACAAGCTTCAAAGTCATCTGAATTGTT
Source organism: Tricholoma bakamatsutake (assembly GCA_029959215.1). NCBI lineage: Eukaryota > Fungi > Basidiomycota > Agaricomycetes > Agaricales > Tricholomataceae > Tricholoma > Tricholoma bakamatsutake. Next base: position 3,579,506 of record CP114860.1, read on the forward strand.
CAAGCTGTAAGGTGTACTGTCAGATTCTGGGTTCGATGTAGTCGAAGGTGCGATATTGGCGATGAATGAGGTCGAGATGGATACTTTGGGTGCTAATTTTATTGAATTCGAGGCTGCAATAACCCATGCAAAGTTGGATGTGAATTGTTCAAAAATATGTGAAGCATCTTTGGAGTAGATCGATGTGCTAGATTGCAATAGATTCAAAGTTGAAATTGATTGCTGGGAAATGGGATACGGATTCAAGGATGCTATAGCAAATTTTGCGGCATCATGGATGTCATTCAGCATATATGGGTCATTGTGATAGTGATCAGGGAACTTCACTTCGAGATGGTCTGCAATTCTAGTCCATAAGTCCATTTGAAAGCCTTGAAGAAAAGCTCAACTCTGCTCAACTTTTGAAAGTCTGCATTTCGAGTGAAGAAAGTTCAAAGTACATAACCTTGTAGAATGACCTGTAATAAGCTGCTAATTCATTTTCATCAAAAATACCAGTGCAAAGCTGTTCATTAACAAGTGTATCCATGTTCGAAATGCTGTATCTTCATTCATCTTCTATTTTGGGATAGAACTTGAATACTGCGATGCAAAATTCATCGAATGAAGTGCCAGGTTTGAACTCTGGAAACGATTCCCAGAGATCATAAGAGTCAAAGTCGATGTATCTGCAAGTGTGTCATTTCTTTAGGTCATGATCTGTAATACCACAAGTTATAAACAGAAATTTGAGATCTTCCAAGTAATTTCACAGCTCTTTAGGTCATCTAGAATCGAATTTCAGAGATGTTGAATGACCAGGAGCTGGCATAAAGGAGCTCAACATGTTCGAGGTAGAGTTCGGAGGTTGCGAGGTCAAAATTTGTGTGGTGTTGTAGTTCATATGTTTTCGAGGTCGAAGGTAGTAGTGATGTCATAAGTGCAAAGGGCAAAAGAGTGCAAAATAATAGTATTGAGGGGTGAGATGCTATATCGAGATCTCCTGGTTGTTTAGGAGGGTTGGAGGCAATATGAGTTCAATGCAAAGTTGAGATCATTGAGCCCCCATTAGGTGAAATGAGCAGTAGAAAAGAGTGGAAGTTCAATGATGAAATGATCTAGAAACCCCTCGCAGTGGGCTCCAAAATGTTGATACTCAACCTGGAAACCCAAACAAAACCTACCAAATGGCTTCAGATGGTATAACACGAGTCAGAGGAAGGATGTGAGTTGGTACTAAATATCACCACTGAGACCAAAATGTTGTGTTTAGTAATGCAAAAGGATGAATTGTGTTGTGAATAGTCTGTAAGAGCATACAAAGAAGTTCGAAATCAGTTCGAAGACATGCGAAATTGTTCGAAATTGTTTGAAGTTGTCCGAAATGGTGCAAAATAAATCAAAAAATGTTTGAAGTTGATTTCATGGCATTTGTAGTGATTCAGAGTGCATGTTATAATGTGTCGATACAAGTGGAAATTTTCTCCAGACTTTAGCACATGCAGTGGACCTATCACTGCACTTGCTAAAGGACAAGACTGGCTAATCCAGTTCAGCAGGCTAGCATGAGCATTGCAGGGAATTAATGCAGAATATACATGGAAACTATACCTTTCTATCACAGTCCCCCATATGCTATACACCGCTGATGTCTTTCTTACCCCACAGCAGAATGCAGGTAAACAAGCAAAGGACAACTGCAACAACTGTGCTATTATAAACAAACTAGCATCTATACAGAGATGAGTGGCAATCATGACCATGGGAGCCATGAAAACTACAGCAACAGACACCTTAGAGGTCACGGCTACCCTAATCCCATTTCAGCTACTTGTTGAAAAACACTGACACTGGGCAGCCATACATTTAGCAACCATACCTGAATCACATCCCCTCCACAAACCTGTTATCAACACAGCGAAAACACTAGTAAAACACTATCCATCACCCCTACATGACCTCATGCACAGATACAGCATACAACCACAAGGCATTGAGACCATCAAAGTGGTCAGGTTCAACACAAAATGGAAGCTGAAAATCTCCACACACATCGCAAACAACATCGATGAAGCATTGGAAAACCTGCAACAGGACAGAGCAGACATCAAGGTATTCACAGATGGATCAGGTATGGAAGCAAGAATTTGAGCAGCATCCATCCTCTACTGGAATGGAAGGATGAAAACCAGACTATGGTTCCAGTTAGGCTCACAACATCACCACACAGTCTGCAAAGGGGAGGGCATAGGTGCAGTCTTAGGAACTAAACTAATCTCCAATGAGTGGGGAGTACAGTTTGCCATTTTCTATATAGACAACCAAGCCTTGATTACTGCCACCCAGCTAACCAACCCCACTTCAGGTCATCACATCTTCGATGCATTCCATGAGTGCATCAAGGCACTCAAGAAGAAACACAGCGGGATACATCTTCAAATCAAGTGGGTGCCAAAACACAAGGGAGTGGATGGAAATGAACAAGCAGACGAGCAAGCTAAAAAGGTGATAACAGAGGGAAGTAGCAACAGGAGTGAATTGCCAAGGCATCTAAAAAAGATGCTACCCTACAGCAAGTCCATACAATGAAAAACTCAAATTCAGGGCACAGAAGATATGGCAAAAGTCACCCCACTTCAAACACATGAAAAAGACAGACCCCACAACCCCATCAGACAAGTGCATCAAGCTAATCACCAACCTACCGAGAAAGCTCACCAGTATCCTCACACAATTGTTGACAGGACACACTCCATTAGCTAAGCATTTACATCACATAGGAAAAAATGACTCACCAATTTGTCCAGCTTGCCAACAAGGAGAAGAATCAATACAACACTTCCTGCTGCACTGCCCAGCACACCAAAAAGCCAGGCAAACATTGTGCAACAGCACAGGCAGAAGAGACATCAACATTACAAAACTACTGACTACAACCAGAACCCTATTTGCACTATTCAAATTCGTGGCTGACACAGGATGCTTCCGCAACACTTTTGGAGATCTACCAACACTAGCCAAAGAATTGCAGGGAGAAAGACAACTGAGATAAGTGATGAAAGAGCACACAGGGAGAGGAAGGGAATCAGAACAATAAATCACACCAAGTGCCAATGGTGCTTTGAGTACCACCACATGGTACCTCCAAGCTGATGATGAAGGAAGGAAACTCAGAAGGAGATTTGTACATAGAAACACCACTGCACATATTTACTCTCTTACATATGGCTCACCACAATGGAGAATAAAATTGGATATAAAAAAAAAAAAAAAATCTGCCCTTTAAAATTGCCCATGGTCTTACCCTTCTTCCTTGTCAAGAAGAAGGATGGGTCCCTTTGACCAGTTCAAGACTATTGACACCTCAATGACATCACAGTCAAGAATCATTATCCACTACCCCTCATATCTGAGCTCATCAACCAACTCTGCAGGGTGCATTACTTCACCAAGCTTGACATCTGCTGGGGCTATGACAATGTATGGATAAAGTATGAGGATGAGGGGAAGGTGGCTTTTTACATGAACTGTGGTCTTTTTGAAGTGCTTGTCATGTTCTTTGGTCTCACTAATAGTCCTGCCACCTTTCAGACCATGATGAATGACATCTTCTATGATTTCATACTGGAAGGCATTGTCTGTGTCTACCTTGACAACATTCTCATTTTCACTCAGGACTTCAATGAACATCATTGAATTATGCACCTGGTACTAAAGTGACTTTGGCGGCACAAACTCTATCTTCATCATGACAAGTGCAAGTTTGAGAAGACACAAATCAAGTACTTGGGCCTGATATCTTGGATGGACAGGTGGAGATGGACCCAGTCAAGGTTGCTGGCATTACAACCTGGCCCATGCCCACAAACAAGAAAGAAGTGCAGTCTTTCCTGGGCTTTATTGATTTTTATCAGCGCTTTATTAAAGATTTTTCCCACTATGCATGCCTGTTATTCAACCTCACTGGCAAGGAGGGATGAAAGTGGGAAAATGCATAGCAGGAGGTGTTCAAGAAGCTCAAAGAGATAGTCACTTCCACTCTAATCCTCACCTTTGCTGATGACTCATGTCCCTTCCATGTAGAAGCTGACAGTTCAGACTTTGCGATGAACATTTGTCATGCAAACCATAGTGGTCTACATGAGGATGCTGTAGCCCTAGCAGTGAAGGAGCTTAGAAAGGGATTCACTCCTTTGCTTCATGCACCAGAGTGGGCAGAACAGGATGACATCCTATACTTCTGTGACTGCATCTATGTCCCTAACGATCCCAAGCTTCGACAATTACTTATCTCTCAGCACCACAACTCACTTGTTGCTGGCAACTCTGGATGTTGGAAGATGCTGGAGCTCATGTCATGGAATTATTGGTGGCCCCAGATGTCTTGACTCATTGGTTAGTACTGTTATACCTGTGATCTCTGCTTATGCACAAAGACTCTACAGTGGAAGCCCATGGGCAATTTACACCCCCTTCCAGTCCCAGGGAATCATTGGGACATCATCAGTGTGGACTTTGGGGTGGAACTACCGGTGGGTTTGATGCAGTAATGTGCACAGTCAACTCTGCTGGGAAGTGAGCTCATTTTATCTCCACTGATATGACTATCACTGCACTTGGAGTGGCTCAACTCTATTTGCGCCATGGGTGGAAGCTCCATGGACTGCCTGGCACATTCCTCTGTGACTGAGGACCACAATTTGTTGCAGAGTTCACCTGAGAGCTATACTGCCTGCTGGAAATCAAACTCCTTGCCTCGACTGCCTACCACCCACAGACAGATGGACAGACAGAGCAAGTCAACCATGAACTGGAGCAGTACATCTGCATCTTTATCAATAAGTGACAGGACAATTGGGAAGATCTCCTCCCCATGGCTGAGTTTGAATACAACAATCACATCCACTCTTCCACCCAACAAACTCTCTTCCTCCTCTACACTAGGTGACAACTATGCATGGGCTTTGAACTTCAGCATGCACCCTCACACTTGGAGACAGTGAATGAGTTCACAGAGCAGATGAAGGACACCTTGGAGAAGGCGAAGTCATGGCCAAGGCAAAGGATGACATGGCATGCTTCTACAACCAGCATCACTCACCCACACCCACATATAAGGTTGGTGATTGTATCCATCTCAACTCTAGTAATATTTCCACCATGCATCCATCTAAGAAACTCACCCACCGCTTTCTTGGACCATTCCTCATCACTAGATGTGTCAGGTCACATGCCTACTGCCTATGGCTACCACAGTCAATGTCCAGACTCCACCCTGTCTTCCATGTTGTAAAGCTGCTGCCTGCCCCCACAGATCCATTCCCTGGATGTGTGACATGACCTCTCCCACCACCTACAGTCATCGAAGGCAAACCTCAGTATGAGGTCGAGTCCATTTTAGACAGCTGCTTACATTGATAGGTCCACTATGCACTTTAAGGTCTGGAAATGGATTCCACTCATATCGACACATTACAACATGCACTCTGAATCACTATGAACGCCACAAAATTGACATTGAATCATTTTCACACTATTTCACACTATTTTGGATGACTTCGAACTATTTTGAAACACTTTGAGTGACATTGCAGTATTTTGAATGACTTCAGCCACCGTATAGCTGTCTTGAAACACTTTCGATACATGCTGCACATCCAGAACAACCCAATTCATTGCATATTGAGCACTACCAGACACGAGGAGAGATTACAAGAGAGTTAGAATATGATAAGTGTGTTTTTGTATTTCATTGAAATACTTTTACTATATGGGAACACTATATGTTTCATCATTTATTATTTCTCATTTGTTTCATGATCTACAAGTCCTCATTGCTTGATATATTTGCCTCATGTTTTACACATGTTCTTATTTCCTTTTTAGTACTATCTCTTCATTTTGTATATAGACTTGTATTAGTTAGTTAGAACGAACAATAGAAACAATGGGGAACAGCACAAGTTACCCTCTCACTTATCGTCTGACTTAAGAATCACTCTCTTGAGTCTTAGTTTGCATCATATCTCTAAGTTCTGTGAAATATTGTGAACTTTTTCAAAACTATCATATTTGCTTCTCGTTTTATCACCCATCGCCTATCGCTATTCAACAAACACCTCACATTCTTTAAAACTTGCTCTTCGATATACCTCAAACCGCTTCTAACTTATTCGAACTTATTTGGACTACTTCGCATGACTTCAAACCCCTTTGAACCTTTTTTGAACCTCTTCGCATATATTCGAACCTCTTTTGAACTCTTTTGAACACCTTCATATGCCTATACAGACTATTCGCCACAGCCCTTACCATTTCACATTACTAAACATTATATTTTGGTCTCAGTGGTGATATTTAGTACCAACTCGCACCCTTCCTCTGACTCATGTTATACTATCCGAAGCCATTTAGTAGGTTTTGTTTGGGTTTCTGGATTGAGTATCATCAACGTCAAGGTAAACTTGAATACCTGGTACACTGAAAGGGTTATGGGTATGAGGAGAACTCCTGGGTTGCAGAGTACAATGTGAATGCCCCATGACTGGTCAGAGAGTTCCACCTACAACATTCCTCTGCACCTCAGCAAATCCAAGTGTCTGACTTTGGGCAAATATGGTTTTGAATGCATGGAGGCGATGCATCATAGAAGGGAGGGGTGATGTAAGGGGAAATGAAGGTGCCCCAGGCATCTGGGCAATTTCCTGTGTTTGTCCCATATTTTTTTTTATATTTTATTTCACCCTATTCTGCCTTTTCTATGATTTCCTATGATTTATTTCTATTTTATTATTATATTTCAGTTTTTTCCATGTTGGTACATGTTGACAGTTCTATTCTTAGAGGCAGGACCCCTTCTGGATGTTTACCCATCAAGGTGATGTCATCCCACAGCTTGATCTGCCTATTTCTGCATTTTTGCTATTTTTAACTTACTATTTGATTTTCAACTCTATCACGTATACTGGGCATCGACAGATGGGTCCTTACATCGACAGATGGGTCCTTAGAGTTTTCTCTTTGGATTCCCCTCTGTTAGGTGTGCCTGAAGTGTTTGTATTATGTAGTATAATGTTACCTTTGGATTCCCCTCTGTTATCTCACTCCTCAGTGAGGCTTTGAGGTTGCCCTTACAGTCCTTATATCTATCACATGAGCCCACATTAGCTGGACCCTTGCAAACAGCTTAAAACCCCCATTAGTTGGTCCATTTGTAATAATTTAAATATATTGAAGGGCCCATTTGTGTACCCTTAAAACCCCAGGTATGGGTAGCAAAAGAAATACCCAGGGGGTTACCCATGCCAATCTCTAGTTGTCATCAAAACTTAATTAAAATTTAATGAAAAGAGGTCAAAAGTTGTCTAATATTTTAATAAAAAGAGGTTGGAAGTTGTCTCATAGTGCTGTCATTAAAAATTGATTAAAATTTCAATGAAAAGGGGTCAGAACTTGTCTAATAATGCTGTCATTAAAACCTAATTGAAATTTCAATGAAAAGAGGTCAAAAGTTGTCTGATAGTGTTGTCATCAAAACTTGATTGAAATTTCAATGAAAAGAGGTCAGAACTCTGTCATTAAAACTTGATTGAAATTTCAATGAAAAGGAAAAGACTTTCATTCAAAATTTTGATTGGTAATAAATCTGTGTGACAGGACTGTCAAAACATGTGATTGGACTGTCCCAATCTTAGGAGAAGTCAAAATTGATGCACTTACAGCACAAATGTCCCAATTAGTGTCAGTATTGGCAGCATCACAGCCCAAACAAGCAGAAATAAAAGGAGAGACAGTGGAAGATAAAGATGATGAGATGGAGGAGATGGTGGAGTGGATGTCTCAGGATGATGTGCATGCAGAGGAGAGATCTGAGAGTGGAAAAATGTGTTTACCTAAATATGCACCCCTACAAATTGAGATGAGCTCCTCCAAGACCTGTTGGCACTGGCAGATGTTGAAGGCCTGGAGAAAAAGGAAGTTAAAGAGGAAGAGGCAGAGGAACAGGATTTTCCCACCTGCAATGAGTGAACAGTATGCCCTCATTGCCTGTCCATAACCACTTTGAAGTTCTGTCTGTTGATTCACTAGAGGATGAATCTTATTCTATGACCATTCCTTCTCTAGACCCCTCTGAAGTGGCTAAAAATGTACCTACCCTACCCTTTCCTCCCCTTCTCTCCCTCTACCCAGACTGAAATCTTGGGAGTGTAAGCTACCACTCAAGTACATTGTGGCATCCACCCCCTCCCAACAATCCCTAGAATTGAAGATTGAGCTGCAGACCACAGATATGGGGCAAGTACTTGGTGTTTCTACTCTTTGGGACTCGGGTGGCCTTTTCATTGATTTACACCTGGTTCAACAAAAACAACTTAATACCCACTCACTATCTTGACCCATACCTGTCTACAATGTGGACAGCTCCCCAAATGAAGCTGGGGCAATTCAAGAGGTTGTCAACCTAGTCCTCCAGTACAAGGATCATAGCAAATGAGCTCTCTTCATAGTGACCCAACTGGAAAAGCAGGAGGCAATTTTGGGCTTCCTATGGCTTTGTGACCATAATCCTGAGGTCAATTGGGTGACAGATGAAGTCATGATGAGTTGTTGTCCCTCTCGTTGTCATACTTGCTTCACTGAAGGCAGACAGGAATGCTGAGGGCAAAAGGTCCTCTTACAGCGCACTCAAAAATGTTGTGCTTGTCCAATGCCTGTGGTTGATGTGAACTTGGAAAACATCCCAGATATTGCACCTGACTCTGATGATGATGAAGAGGAGGTGGAGGAGATCAAGGAAGGTGACTGAATTTTCTACACTGCTATTAACCCTATGCATGAGGTGTGTGCCACCTCAAATGTCTCCCAGTGCCTCATGGAGGCCTTCCATAAGAACAGTGCACCCAAATCCTTTGCTAACTCTGTGCTTCCTCACCTGCATGACTTTGAAAATGTCTTCTCCAAGGAATCCTTCAACTCACTTTCTAACTGTAAGCCATGGGATCATGCAATTGAGCTCACACTGGGTGCCACACCATCTTCCTGCAAGGTCTATCCCCTCTCCCCTGAAGAACAACAACAACTCAACAAGTTCATTAATGAACACTTGGCTTCAGGTCATATCCACCCTTCAAAATTGCCCATCGCCTCGCCCTTCTTCTTTGTCAAGAAGAAGGATGGGTCCCTTTGACTAGTTCAAGACTATTGATGCCTCAATGACATCACAGTCAAAAATCGTTATCTGCTACCCCTCATATCCAAACTTGTCAACCAACTCTGTGGGACATGCTACTTCACCAAGCTCAACATCCGTTGGGGTTACAACAATGTATGGATAAAGAAAGGGGATGAGTGGAAGGCAGCTTTTCACATAAACTGTGGTCTTTTTGAACTGCTTGTCATGTTCTTTGGTCTCACTAATAGTCCTGCCACCTTTCAGACCATGATGAATAACATCTTCCATGATCTCATACTGGAAGGCATTGCCTGTGTCTACCTCAATGATATCCCTATCTTCACTTGGGACCTCGATGAACATCGTCGAATCACACACCTGGTACTGGAGCGACTTCAGCAGCACAAACTCTATCTTCATCGTGACAAGTGCAAGGTTGAGAAGACATGAATCGAGTACTTGAACCTGATTATCTTGGATGGACAGGTGAAGATGGACCCAGTCAAGGTTGCTGGTATTACAACCTGGCCCATGCCCACAAACAAGAAAGAGGTGCAGTCTTTTCTAGGCTTCATCAATTTCTATCAGTGCTTTATTAAAGATTTTTCCCACCATGCTTGCCTACTATTCAACCTCACTGGCAAGGAGGGATGAAAGTGGGAGAATGCACAGCAGGAGGCGTTTGAGAAGCTCAAAGAGATGGTCACTTCCACTCCAATCCTCACCTTTGCTGATGACTTGCATCCCTTCCATGTAGAAGCTGACAGTTCGGACTTTGCAATGGGCACAGTACTGTCCCAACAATCTCCCAAGGACCAGAAGTAGCACCTCTTTGCCTTCTACTTAAAGGGTCTCAGTGCTATGGAACACAATTATGAGATCCATGACAAGGAAATGCTGGCAATAATGTGGGCATTGGAGGAGTGGCAACATTTCCTAAAGGGTGCTCAACACAAGGTTGAGATCTGGACAGACCACAAGAACCTCAAGTACTTTATGACCACCAAGAAACTTAATCATCACCAAGCCCACTAATCCATTTACTTCTCCAGGTTTGACTTTTACCTACATCATCTCCCAGAACACAGTATGGGGAAGACTGATGCCCTCTCTTGCCATCTGGATCATGGGGATGGGAGCAATGACAATCAAGATATTGTGTTGTTGCAACCTGATCTGTTCACAGTCTGTGCACTAGAAGGCATTGCCTTGGAGGGTGAGGAGCACAGTATCCTACATGACATTTATCATGTGAACTGTAGTGGTTTACACAAGGATGCTGTGGCTCTGGTAGTGAAGGACCTGAGGAAGGGATCCATGGTTTTGCTTCATGCAGCAGAGTGGGCAGAAAATAATGGCATCCTATACTTCCATGACCACATCTACATTTTTAACAATCCCCAGCTGTGATGATGACTTATCACTCAGCACCATGACTCACTCATTGCCGGTCACCCCAGACATTGGAAGACGTTAGAGCTCATATCATGGAATTATTGGTGGCCTCAGATGTCTCAACTCATTGGTCAGTACTGCCATACCTGTGATCTCTGCTTATGCACCAAGAGTCCATGGTGCAAGCCCATGGGCAAGTTACACCCCCTTCTAGTCCCAGAGAATTGTTGGGACATTGTCAGCGTGGACTTTGTGGTGGAACTACCAGAGTCCAATAGATATAATGTGGTAATGTGTACAGTCAACTTTGCTGGGAAGCGAGTTCATTTTATCCCCACTCATATGACTGTCACTGCACTTGGAGTGGCTCAACTCTACTTGCACCATGTATGGAAGCTCCATGGACTGCCTGGTGCATTCCTCTGTGACCAAGGACCACAATTCATTGCAGAGTTTACCCAGGAGCTGTACTGCCTGCTGGGGATCAAACTCCTCATCTTGACTGCCTACCATCCACAGCCAGATGTACAGACAGAGTGAGTCAACCATGAACTGGAGCAGTAGATCTGCATCTTTGTCAATGAGCGACAGGATGATTGGGAAGATCTCCTCCCCATGGCCAAGTTTGGATACAACAATAACAATTACACCCACTCTTCCACCCAACAAACTCCCTTCCTCCTCAACACAGGGTGACACCCATGCATGGGCTTCAAACCTTGACAAGCACCCTTGCACTTGGAGATGGTGAACGAGTTTACAGAGCAGATGAAGGACACCTTGGAGGAGGCAAAGTCAGCTTTGGCCAAGGTGAAGGATGATGGCATGCTTCTACAACCAGCACCATTTGCCAACATCCACATATAAGGTTGGTGATTGTGTCTATCTCAACTCTAGCAACAATTCCACCATGCATCCATCCAAGAAACTTGCCCTCCACTTTCTTGGACTATTCCTCATCACTAGACATGTTGGATCGCACACCTACCACCTATGGTTATTACAGTCAATGTCCAGACTCCACCCTGTCTTCCATGTCATAAAGCTACTGCCTGCCCCCACAGATCCATTTCCTGGACACGTGACATGACCTCCTCCACTGCCTACAGTCATCAAGGGTGAACCACAGTACAAGGTCAAGTCTATCTTAGACAGTCATGTACATCAAGGGAAACTTGAATACCTGGTACACTGGAAGGGTTATGGGTATGAGGAGAACTCCTAGGTCACAGAGTCCAACGTGAATGCCCCATGACTGGTCAGAGTGTTCCACCGACAACATTCCTCTGCACCTCAGTGCATCCAAGCATCTGACTTTGGGCAAATATGGTTTTGAATGCATGGAGGCGATGCATCATAGAAGGGAGGGGTGATGTAAGGGGAAATGAAGGTGCCCCAGGCATCTGGGCAATTTCCTGTGTTTGTCCCATATTTTCTTATATTTTATTTCACTCTATTCTGCCTTTTCTATGATTTCCTATGATTTATTCCTATTTTATTATTATATTTTGGTTTTTTCTATGTTAGTACATGTTGACAGTTCTATTCTTAGAAGCAGGACCCCTTCTGGATGTTTACCCATCAAGGTGATGTCATCCCACAGCTTGATCTGCCTATTTCTGCCTTTTTGCTATTTTTAGCTTACTATTTGATTTTTGGGTCTATCACATATACTGGGCATCGACAGATGGGTCCTTAGAGTTTTCTCTTTGGATTCTCATCTGTTAGGTGCCCATAAAGTGTCTGTATTATGCAGTATAATATCAACATTTCCCTCTGTTAGCTCACTACTAAGTGAGGCTTTGAGGTTGCCTTTACAATTGGAGTTTGGGGAACCCTTGTGGTCCTTCTTTCTGAAGGTCTTGGCATCAAGGCAATTCTCTTCTTTCTGCATCCAGTAGATGTTGTCAGTGTCTTAGGCCTTAAGCTGCAAGGCTACCAAAGTGTCAGGCTTCTCGCTCCACAAAACTTCTATACAGAGGTGGAGTAGATGACCGTGGAAGTACTGGTCATGAAGAGCAGCTTTGTTCCAGTTGACCCAGGATGCTAGTTCCCAAAAGTCCACATTATACTGATTATACAACCTCCTTTCTTCATTGTGAGTTCAGAAAGACCCTTCTTGGTGTCCCCCAAAGGGTCAAAATACTCATAATTCCACATCCAGTGGGCAGAATCTGTTGGATCATTGAGGCTGGGTTCAAACCAGCTGAGTGCTGATTCCTTGAGGTAAGAGATGATGAATAAGATCTTCCTTTTGTCGGAAGCGAAGACAAGAGGGTGATCTCAGAAGTAGAGGTTGCAAGCAACTAGGAAGTCCCAAAGTTTCTGGGGGTTGGAACCATTGAATGTGTTGAATTACTGAACTTTGATCTTCTCAGGCTTAAAAGCTTGGTTCTGGCAAAAAGTGTGGAGACTTTCTGAGAGGTCAAACAATGCATTGACAAATCTGTTGTCTGGGTCCAGGTTTCCACCTACAGGAGGCTAATCTTCAGGGTCATCAGGATTGGGGTCATCTCTGGGGCTGTCAGGACTGCTAGAGTCCTTGGGTCCACCAGGATGTCAATCCTTTTCACCTGTAGCTTCCTTGTCAGCAGGATTAGGTTGCCTGTCGTCCCCTACATAGTTGAGTGGAATTGAAATCTGAGGTGGTTCTGAAGGCAAGTGCATAGACATGACATTGGTGCTAACAGATGGTGCACTGGAAGTGACTCATCAAAATATGTTTGATGGTCAGACTGAGGCACTGAAAGTGAAAGTGGGTCCAGGATCTGGGAGCACTGATTGTTGGATAGCTGATAAGCCTGGTAGTGTGCCTGCATGATAGGAGTTTCTTGTTGTCTACTGAGTTTGTGCTTCTGTGTGGGACATAGAATAAGGTTCAGAATAGTGTGATGATTGACAAGAGAAGTGTCAGTTTTGCAAATACTGTCAGAGTACAAGATTGCTACTACCAAGGTTGGAACTTGGTCAGAAAAACACCATACTTCTGGTCAGACCTGGTTGTCGATGGTCGGAGGGTTTCAGAGGTTTCTGGGCAGAATCCACTGGGCTGTAGTGGGCCAGGTGAAAAGGGCCAAGAGAGGACTTGGCTTCAGCTTATAAGAAGTTGTGCCCTTCTCCTCATCAGTTGTCCAATTTTAGGCAGAGGAGTTTGGATATCTGGAGGGTTTCTGGATAGAGGGCAATGATAGATTAAGCAGAGGTTTTAGAGTAATTTGAAGTCAAGAGGAGTGGAAGGATTAAGAGTTTAAGTCAAGATTAAATCGAGGATAATTAAGGATTGATATTAGACTGGAGAGGATTAAGCACAAGTGATGTATGCATACAATAGCACATGTAATTTGCAAACTGGAAACTAAGGCTAAGCTATGGGCACTTAAATAACAAAGACTGGAAGAATAACAGAAAAGATGGAAGTTTACTAACAGGTCTTGGTAAGTGTCTGTGACCAGAATTGGTAAGACTGTATTAGGAATAAAGTGAGTAAGCAAATGATTACTAAGGCATACCATGAACCCACTCCAGCAATCTTCTGCAGAAAGGTTGGCCACCCTCAAGGCCCAACAAGAAGAGCTTGTCCACAAAGGACTTCAGCTGGAGGAGGAAGCATGATGAGAGGAGGAGGAGTGACAGGTGGAGGCTGCATGGGTGGAGGCAGTGAGGGAGGAGGAAGAAGAGAGGAAGAAGGTGGCAGCCTCCAAGCAGGCAGGCAAGAGGAAAGCCACCAAGGAGGAGACAAAGGTGGAGGGGAGTGGGTCACCCATTAAGAGGGTGAAGGGCAAGGAACAAGTGGATGTAGAGTCTGAGGGGGTCATGCATGTGGAGGCCATGTGGCCCTGCAAAAGGTGAGCAGAACTATTCCTTCATTGTTGAGTACATTTCTGGCAATCCCCCAACTAGATGTTCAAACCAAAAACTGGCATGCTTCTGGATGGGCACCCAAGGCTGGGCATGTGAGCCCTCCACAAGGGCAAAGCACAAGTGTGAGGAAGTGGTGTGGGAGGGGCAGGAGGCCCCAAAGGAGAAAGCAGCAGTGGGAGGGGAGCTCATTGAGTTCATGTGGGAGCTTATGGGCACAGTGAAGGGGTCAAAGCAGGAGGTCTGGGACCTCAAATGGGAGCAGGGGGGAGCATGGGAGGTGCTCATCAGGAGTGAGGTGGGGATGGTGAGGGTTGGCAAGGAGATTGTGGATATCTGTGACCTTTTCAATCTGGAGTGGGCAGGGGCAGGGGCAGAAGAGGAGAAAGACAAGAAAAAGGAGGATAGGAGCTGGAGCGAGGGAGAGGTGGAGGAGGAGCTAGCTGGGCTACCTGAGGAGGCAGCAGGAGTCTGGGTGGAACCAGTGGATGATGACATGGAGGTGTAGGGGCCCAGTTGGGGCCCACCAAAAAAATATTTTGTTCAGTGTTTTTTCTTAAAATCAGAACTGCCTCATACTGTCTCTAATTGAGTGAATTAAGTCTGAAGCAGTCCAGGTTTTTCCAGGTAGTGGGTATGGAAATTCACAACCAATTCCTGAGCATGATCAAGCTCTGTGGCTGGGAGCCAAGAGTTTTTTTCTTCATCAGTCCCCTGGTAACCTTCCCAATGGATGAAGTACAGCAACTTGCAATGACAATGGTTATTGATCTTTGAGTCCAGGATTTCTGCAATTTCATATTCAAGTTCATCATCAATAATAACCAGAGGAGGCAGGGGTTGAGAGTGATTAGGAATGGTGTTTGGGATGTCTTCTTCCAGTTGTGAGACATGGAATACAGGATGAACTGCCTGGAGATGGTCCAGAAGCCAGAGGGTACTGAGTGGGAGCCCAGGCAGGTGATGATTTTAAATGGACCATAGTATTTCTCTGAGAGTTTCTTGGAGGGTTGAGTAGTGTGTAAGTGTTCTCCTTTGACATAGGTATAGTCTCTGATATTGAAGTCAGGAGCAGAAATCTGGCACTTGTCTGCTGGATCCTGATAGCACTTCTGTGCTTCAGAGAGCTGCTTCCAGAGTTCCTGGTGGAGTTTGTCAAGGTCCACTATAAAGTTATGAGTGTGCTGGGAGGCTAGCTCACATTTAGAGAAGATAGTAATGTTTGGATGGTAGCCCTTGTCAGCAAAGAAGGGTGAAACTCTGGTAGAAGTCGATGGAGCATTGTTGTAAGCAAATTACCCTAAGGGCAACAGCTGGTACCAGTTGTCCTGTTGGTAATTGCAGAAGATCCATAGGTATTGTTCAAGGGTGTTCAATTTGTCCATCACCTTCCAGGTGATAACCTGAAGTGAAGTGAATTTTCATGTTCAAGGCTTGACCAAGAGACTGGAAAAAGTGGGAGATGAACTTGGATCCCTGGTCGCAAGTGACATGTAATGGAACTCCATGCTTGAAAAAGATGTGTATTATGAACAGGTTGGCAAGTTCTTGGGCTGTGATTTCATTGACTGTGAGAATGAAGATGCCTCACTTGGAGAGTCAGTCTATGATGACCAGAATGGTGGTGTGACCATCGGAATCTAGTAGCTGTTTGATAAAGTCCATCAAGATCAAGTCCCAAGGCCATTCTGAAACTGGGAGTTGCTTCAGGAACCCATAAGATCTGTGTTGAGGTGACTTGGAGCATTTGCACATAGTGCAGGATTTGCAGAAGTCTCATATGAAGGTTCATAGGTTGGGACAAACATAATTATATCAGACAAGTTGAAGGGGCTTGTTCTGACCATAGTGGCCAGAGAGAATATGGTCATGCTTGTAGTGCAGGACTTTGAGGCAGAGATTTGCTATGTCCAGGATGTAAATCTGGTCAAAGTGGCAGAGGAGTCTGCTGTCATCTACAATCCAATTGGGAGTGGAGGGGGTCGGGAGGTGTACAGATGACATGGGGTCAATGGTCAGGGAGGATCAGATGTCATTGTGGAGTTTCTTAATGTCCATAAGGACTGCTGTTGCCTACTATAATTTTTTCCTTATTTTTCTGTATTTATTTGAGCCCATAAAACCAAGAATTATGCCATCATGGGAACTATAATTCTCATGTGTCCTATGTGTAAAATAAATATGTGACTGTGCACATGCATCATATTATCTATACTCAAATTTGTAACACAATAGTAACTTAGTATATGAAGTAAATATATCACTAAGGGACACCCAGTTGTGTTCTCTTAGAATTCCCACTAGCATTGTGTGTGGAAAAGCCTATTTCAACCAACCCAACTATAAATAACCTCTCCCATCAGTTGCATTATTCTCTGATCACATACATGATCAACCTCTCATGCCTTCTTGTAGAGCCCACATGTGGAGTCCCTTAGTGGCTTTGGTGTTGACCTAACACCCAGCTGTTCAAGGAACTTCACTGGCAACATACTTCCACATACCTCGGTGGTAATACCCAACCTGGAAACCTAACAAAAACTGTTAAAAGGCTTAGGAAGTATAACACAGGCTAGAGGAAGGGTGCAAGTTGGTACTAAATATCACCACTGATACCCAAAGGTTGTACTGAGTGAAGCAAAATGATGAGGCATGTTGCGAATAGTTCTTAGAGGCATACAAAGAAGTTTGAAAGAGTTTGAAATAGGTTCAAAGATGTGCACAATAGTTTGAAAAAGGTTTGAAGGGGTTTGAAGTAGTTTCGAGGAAGTTCAAAGTTGTTTACAGTGGTTCGAGATATATTGAGGAATGAGTATAGCAAATGGAAAGTGATTTTTGAGGGATGATAGGCAATATGCAATAAGTTGAGGGTCAATACAAAAGTTCAAAGAAATTCATGATATTTCACAGAACTTAGAGATACAATGTGAGGTTAAGACTCAAGAGAATGGCTTTTGAATTGAATGATAATGGAGAGGGTGACTTCTTCTCTGTTCCCTTTTCTGTCTTTCTAAGTAACTAATACAAGTCTATATACAATTTGAAGAAATAGTACTTAAAAAGGAAATAAAGCATGTGTAGTAGATGAGGCAATATATATGACTTTGTAAATCATAAAACAAATGAGAAATGATAAATAAGTGAAACATACAGTGACCCCATATAGTAAAAGTACTTATCTTTTTGCTTCAAATATTGAAACCTCTAAGCACTATTATTGCACCCTAAGTTCTTTGTCATCTCTCCTTGTGTCTGGTAGTGCTCAATTTGCATCACCGTAGTTCATATCAGATGTGCCATGTGTATCGAAAGGGTTTTAGAATAGATATATAGTGGCCAACATTGTTTAAAGTGGTATGAAGTTGTTCAAAGGTGTTCAAAATGTCACAAAATGGTTCAAAGTTATTCGAAATCATGGGAAGTCATTTGAAAGCATTCAAAATGGTACAAAATAAGCTTGAAACTGAATTCATGGCATTTGTAGCAATTTGGAGCATGTGTCATGATGTTTCGATACAATTAGGACCCATTCCAGACCTTCGAGCATGCAATATACCTATCATCGGCACATCCAAGCTGCAAACTTTGGCCAAATATGATTTTGCATGCATCAGGGCAATACATCCTCGAGAGGGGACTAGAGAGAGGATGATGTAAGAATGGGTGCCCTGGGGGTCTCATCAGTTTTCTGCATTCACCTCATATTTTTTCCATCTTATATTTTTTCCTATATTTTCTATGATTTTCTATGACTTTATCTCTGTTTTATAATTATTTTCCCTTTTGCCCACATTTGTACATGTTGACATATGTATTTTTAGAAATGGGTCTTCTTTTGACATCTTCTCCTTGGTATGACATAATTCTGGGGAGGGATTTGATCAATCTATCTCCACCTTTTCTATTTTTAGACTATTATTTGATTTTCAGGTCTTTCACATATACTGGGCATCAACAGAGGGATCTTAAGAGTTTTCTCTTCAAATTCCTCTCTGTTAGGTGCACCTTTATCCTCTGTATTATGTAGTATAATATTGACTTTGGTTTCCCCTTTGTTAGCATACAATTAAGTAAGGCTTTGAGGTTGCTACAGACTCCACCTCTAAACATAGAACTGTCAACATGTACAAATGTGGGGGGGAGAAAAAATAATCATAAAATATAAGCTAAAATCATAGAAAATGCAGAGTAGAGTGAAATATGATAGGAAAAAGTACAGAAAGTTGATAAAACCTTGGGCACCACCTGGCCTCTTACAATCATCCCAATTAAAAGTATCATGTTATGTACAACCAGTGGTCAATGCCAATGTCCTTTAGTGATGCTGCACCTGTAAGGGCATCAAAGCCTTGACTTAACAGTGAGCTAACAGAGGGGATTCCAAAGTTAATATCATACTACATAAGGCAGATGCCTCAGTTGCACCTAACAGAGGGGAATACAAAGAGAAAACTCTAAGGACCCTTTTGTTGATGCCCAGTATGTGTGAAAGACCCAAAAATCTAAAAATGGAAAAGGCAGAGATAGGCTGATTGAAGCCATGGAATGATGTCATACCTGGGTAGAGGTCAGAAAGGTGCTCTGCCTCTAAAAATAAAACTGTCAACATGTACAAATGGGGGGGAGGGAAAATAATCATAAAATGAAGATAAAATCATAGAAAATGAAGAATAGGGTGAAATAAGATAGGAATGAATGGAGAAAATTGATGAGACTCTTGGGGCACCTCCTGGTCCCCTTACAGCACCCTTTCCCAATGCCACACCCTTGGCCAATGCCGATGCCAAAAGTCATGAACATTCATTCTACCTTTGTTTGCTGCATTCACACTTTGACTGTACCATACACTTGATGAAGGTACATTACCTTATTCTTATTGTGGCATAAACAGATTACTGTAGCAGCAGTGTATATGCAGTATATATATTCATTCTACAGTGTCCACTGGACTCATATCATTGGTACAATGTGTTCATTCAACAGACCATATTATTTGGTACAATGTAGCTTACCTATGTCCTATGTGTTTTCCTAATGTCGATGTGCTTGCATGTGATGTTTTGTAATGTGAATGACCCGATGGGTGCACCACAGGGGTAAATGCATGGTGAGACACAATTTTCACTCTCCGACAGACCTCCTAGCTAAATATGAAATTGAGGTTTTTCCCGAATCAACAACCAAAACATGGAGGTTCAATTTTCCCAGAAAACTTATTCTTCTTGTAGAAATGCTCCATTGGATAAGAACATTTGTACTGAGTCACTGAGCAGCACATTCCACATGCACACTGACATGCCCATCATTGATATGGTTTCATGCTACATAGTTTGAATCACAGCATTAAAAACACTAAGCTATATTTGATTCCCAACCCGAAAATACTCCCTCTCTGATGGAACAGGGCCATGAAGGATATCGTCATGTTCAACCCAGTGATAACAATCCTCACCCCCATTCCAAAAGGGTTTCATCCGCCGAACTGCTTTGAGTGTTTGGACATCTTTACGTGGATGCTCCCCGAGGAAGTCACGAGAACTCAACAGGAGCGCATACGAAGCTTTGTGGGCGGTATCTATGCCGCTATACACTGTTGGGGAGCAACCATATGCGAATATGTTGTATCTCGCGTGTCCTTCTTTCGGGTGATGTCGTTGACCATAATGAGGGATATACATCTTGGAGGGTGTTGCGTGATCTTGAGGTCCCTCGATGGGTGGAGGAGTTCGAGGTGGGTCGTCGGATTTTTTTGATGACGACGAAGAGTACTTGTCTGGCTTATATTTAGTGGCAGTCTCGGCATCCTCAGAAGGTTTGACTTGTACTCCTAACTCCATGATTAAGCTGACGTACGGCCGGTAAGAAGTAGGGATCGACCCGTGTGCGCATTTCTCCAATGCTTGCGGGAAAAAATTGAAATCGGCTTGGTCGATAGAGTATTTAGCGATAGTACCGCTGCGTTTCCGACGCTTAAACTGAATAAGCACACCAGTCATGACATGCTCGCACAACTGTGTGTCCCACAAGAGGACAGGTAAAATGCAGTCGACGCTGCGTTCCCCGTTTCGACACATGATTGCCATGTGACGGATGAAAGCTACCCATGCAGCGGTAGAAGTTGTGCCAGTGTCGTCTGCCATTTTCCCAAAGTGTGTAAAGCAGATAAGAGCATCTTTGAATGCCTCTCTAAACGAGATTCCTTCAACATTATCCGGGGTACTGTCAAGAACCATATTTGCACACTCCTTGCTGTACAACATTTTAATGAAGGTTATAAGATGACAGCCAGCACTGAAGTTTGGAGGAGTCTTCTTGTGGCGATCACCTTGCTCCAGCTCAACAGCGCGATGGTAGGCATCGAGGAGAAGTTGACGACCAGTAAGCTCCCCCAGTTCTCCACGGTCAAGCAAGCCAGTTTCGAGGATATTCGTAAGCGTTTCGACTGCCATGAACGGATTTTGCGTCCTCCACATGTAGAGTTGCTGGGCGGCAGCCTCAGCAAGAAGGGGTTCGGAGGGGTATCCAGACCGCAAGTACTCTCGGTGATCAGGAATAGAATATGCAAACCGCATGTGGCTCTCGACTAGACCAGCCTCTTCGATTTGCACTTTTTCACGACGAGGCTCAAAGTCCAGTGACAATTGGATGTCTAGAACTGCCATCCGTGCAGCAGCTGAGAGGGTGTAGTAACTAGAGTCGATCTCGCGAGAAGAAACAAGCTTCGCGCGTGCCAATTCCAAGATTTGTGTATGGAGCCCTGATGCCTCCACCCCGGCTCCTCGTAACAGCGTCCAAAATCTATCGCAACATGTCGTCAAGCATGTCGATGGAAAATATGGAACGGTTCAAGAACACTCACAATGGCCTCCCAAATTGCGCCATAAATGGAATTTTGCTAATGTCTTTGATGCTCAACTCGCCTGGCTTGACCATGAGGTCCTTGGAGCAGTCAAAGGGCGTTTCAGTAATTGGTGCGTGTGTTACGGCTTTCCCTCCGCGAATGCGAGCAGATTTGGCAAGCGCCCGTGGGGCGGCGAACTGGGCTAAGCTTGAATTAGTCGATAGGAAAATGGAAAACATCGGAAATGTCAAAAATTGGTTGAGACATGAACATAAATAGTCATAAAGCGTCTTCTCGTCGTCGTTCTTGGGTATTACCTTGGTGAGAGGGTGTGCTTCGTCGAAGTAGATTATGAGCTTGATACGGTGCGACCCAACCCAGCGGTCCAGCTTGCGAATGAGCTGTCCGAGTGCGACTCTTGCTGATTCTGCCGCAGCAAACTCAATAACCGTCTTCACATCGTGATAAGTGTCATCGGAATCCTCGGAGCCTTCGGGTTTCGATCGACGTTTCGCAAGTAAGTCTTCATGTCTCTTGTTGATTTCAGGAAGTATCTGCCAGTGCAATGACTAAGGGTGACATTTTTTGTGCCGTCTTCATAGACACACCTGAATGGACTCAGTCGCACCATCAATCACCGCTTTGTATAATCCTGTGCGTATGCCTTGTAGGTGACGTGACCACCAGTTGGCCAACTCCTCGGCGGTTCTAATCTGCTTCTTCCTCAAATCTCCTAAGCATTTCTCCAGCTCGCCATTAACTTTCGTGAACAGACTACCGAAAAACTTTAGATAATTGGTTTTCAGACCGTGCTGATCATCCGATAGAGAGGATGTGACGAGGTAGTCACGGACAGCATCGTCAGGGATGGGGAAGGCCAGGTCTGCGTTCGTACATCAAAAGCGCCCAAGGAATTTGAAAAACAGAAAAGGACCTTGATTGTCGCCCTTTTCTCGTAGATTAAACGGAATGGTGAAGACCAGGTTCGCTTGCTCGTGGACCATGCGAGATTTCCCTGTACCGGAGCTCTGAACGATGGCGATTTGGTTAGAATAAGCCTTTTCTGTTTGTGGGAGTGCGTTAATATTGGCGAACAGGAGCTGATGATTATTTCCCAAGTAACTATCACGCCAAGCGGAGCGCAGAGCTTCGAAAATAGGGTTGGCTAAGTAAAACAAGAGCCAGAATAGATAAACACCTTTGTCTAGAGAATCGGTCGGCCGTCAATGAATTACCAAAACAGATGCATCAGTTACGCACTGGTAAGTTCTACATCCTCGTTAGGAAGTATATGGCGCCTTTTTGCTACAACCCAGCTGTCGTCACCGATCCCAATTACAACAGCGCAGAGAGCGACCTACGATGTTCTCGCACCACAGGCCAGAGGATTGCTTCGATGACGATTAAGGGCTTGAGAATAGATTGCGTAACACACAAAACGCACCTAACCGCCGAACTTCTTTGAATGATCCGTCTTCCCATGCTTTCTGTAACATCGCATTGATGGACGATTGGCGCGTCAGCAGGTCCTCCGCTTCATCCGACGGAAGAGTTACGAGTCTCTTGTCTCCAGCAGTAATGTAAGAAAGCAGTGCAGGCAACTTGGGCTGCTCATCATGTCTCCTAAAAGCGCTGAATGCCTCTATGATCGCCGCATCGAGGGGCTTGTGATCGTCATCAGTGAATAGATCGCGCTCGCGCGATATTTGAGTCAGTGTAGGATACGTATCTCGAGATATGGCCTCATGCTTCGTGTTTAAATCGCCCACAGACAAATGAGAGAAGCCTTCAGATAAAGAACTCGTCGGGTCCATGGTGGCACTGAAGCAGGTTCACCGTTATGTGATAAGTGCGTTTAATAACGTCATGTGACCTGCCTCGTGCGCGTTTATAGTATATATAATATTTTACATATATACCAATACTTACATAGAAAGCAAGATAAAATAATTAAAGAAAGTACTAATTAATACTAGTTATACTGAATTTATCTCAGTGGGATAAGCCTGGGGGGAAAGTAGCTGTTTGCGGGGTGCTTATATACCCTGTGGCTGTGCACAGACCATGTGGTCATGTGCTCCTGAAAAAAAAAAAGTGACACCATTGCCAGATGACTCCCACAACAACAAATGACTCCCACGACTCCAGTTCCATCCCATGCATCCACCACCACCATCAACACATGCACACCACCTGCCCCAAAAGTACCGCCAATGAACGAATGCAAAGCAGATGGCCCAAATGATGACCAGCATTGTTTGGGCCATCAAGTATGATTTTTTTGTTTAATCCTATTTCTTTTACTAATAATTCTTTTTGTAGTTTCTATCTTTTGCAAATGATGTCACCTAGCCATGATGCAATGCACCTGGGCCCTCACCATGCCCCTCCTATGCCCTACATCACTGCTGTGAGCCTCTGCTCACAGGGTGACAACAGGTCCCATTTCTGGATGATGACCATAGGGGGGGCAACAAACAAGAATGCAAACAGGGGGGATGACAGGGAGAAGACAACAATGACAGCAAAAGAGTGGTGACAAATGACAGGGAGGGGATGATGAATGACAGCATGGGGATGACATGACAATGTGGAAATGATGGACAACAACTCAGGGATGACAATGCAAGGATGACAAATGACAACACAGGGACAATGAATGATGGGGCTGACAATAATGAATACCCAGAATGAGGTACAATGTCCCACTCTTGCTACAAATGTGGGTCACATAGGTTCTTTTTTCTTTCTTTTCTTTCTTTCATTGTGATGGATGCACCTTGCAGGTGTTGTTCGCTCTTTTTTTTTTCTTTCTATTAGCAATACCCCACTGCTGCGAGCACCTGCTTGCAGGGTGTACATGTATTTAATTTAATTTAGTACAAATATACTTAGTTAGACACAAAAAAACTGGGCAACCGAATCAATTAGGACCAGTCCTAGTTGGTTCAGTTGCATTCCTTCCATTTTGGGTGTCAGTTGGGACTGGTTGCAGTTGCAGTTGCCTCATTTGGAGGTCAAAAAACTGGACTGAACCAGACCTTAAAACACTATAGACAATAAATGCAGCAAGCAGAACAAGATGAGTGTAAGGGCAACCTCAAAGCCTCACTTAATAGTGAGCTAACAGAGGGGAATCCAAAGTTAATATTATACTGCATAATACAGACACTTCAGGTGCACCTAACAAAGGGGAATCCAAAGAGAAAACTTTAAGGACCCATCTGTTGATGCCCAGTATATGTGATAGACCCAAAAAATCAAATAGTAAGCTAAAAATAGCAAAAGGTGGAAATAGGCAGATCAAGCTGTGGAATGATGTCACCTTGATGGGTAAACATCCAGAAGGGGTCCTGCCTTTAAGAATAGAACTGTCAACATGTACCAACATGGAAAAAGCCAAAATATAATCATAAAATAGGAATAAAATCATAGAAAATCATGGAAAAGGCAGAATAGAGTGAAATAAAATATCAAAAAATATGGGACAAATGCAGAAATTTTCCCAGATGCCCTGTGGTGCCTTCCTTTCTCCTTAAAATTGCTTGTACCTTGATCAGATCCATTTTGATTCCATCAGGGCTGATCAGTAACCCCAGAAATTCTATCTCCTCAACTCTGAATTCACATTTCTCTGGTTTTAAGAATAGATCATTTTTTGCAGCCTTCACAACACCTCCTCCACAATGGCATCATGCTTCTTCTCATTCTCAGTAAATATTAGGATGTCATCAATGAATATTATTACCATGCCCTTGTCGATTATATTCTTGAAAATATTGTTCATCATGTTTTGAAATGTTGGGAGACTATTAGTCATCCTGAAAACATGACTGATGGTTCAAATGATCCTCAATGTATGGCAAATGCTGCCTTGCATTCATCTCCCTCAAAAATGCACACATTATTGTAACCCCATCATAGATCCAATTTAGTGAAGACTTTAGCTTTTCCCATTTTGTCAATAATTTCTGAAATCAATGGTAGGGGGTATGCATTTTTAATCATCCACTCATACAAGTACCTATAATTGGTACACATTCTCTTCTGTTGATCCTTTTTTGGAACAAAGAATATCAGGGGTGTTTCCAGAGATTTTGGAGGACAGATATAGCCCTTCCAAAAGCTGTTCCTTCTGAGATAATGGATACACTTTCAACTTCTTCAGTAAAAACTCAGGCTTTAGATCAATTGCATGATCCCAAGGTTTCCAAAGAGGCATCTGCTCCAATTCTTTCTGCTGGAACACAGACATATATCTATGATATTGTCTGGGTACCATTTCCTCCACTGTCCTCTTTTCTTTCACTGTACTTTTATCCCAGGATTGTCCTCCACAAATTTCCCTAAGTACTTCCTTTTGATCATCCTTGTTTTGATCATGATTGGAATTTCCTTATTTGGCATGTCCTCATCTGGTATCTCCTCCATTGTCACTATATATTTCCTTCCATGCTCCTTTTCTTTTTTAATTGCTTTTCCTTTTTTACCAACCTTACTGCTACATTACATTCCTTAGGACACAAGGTCATTTGCACTTCCCCTGTTTTCCAATTTACATTGGGTTATGCTTGCATAACAGGCATCCTATTATTAGATTTGTTTTCCATAAATTGCATACTTCAAATATTGCCTGCTCCTGATGGCCTTGGTACCTCATAATCAAGGTCACTTCTTCTCAAATACTTCTACTGCTATCTATTGTACCATCAATATTATACACTGGAATGGGTTGCTTCAATTTGCACATGCAAATTTCATTACCCTCGATCAATTAATAAATAATCTGGTTGTGCTGCTATCCAATAAAGCTCCACATCTGTGGACACATGTGCATCAATGGTGTTCAGTCCTACCATCAGCATAATTCTGGCTCTACCCATACTGGGCAAATTAAGAATTTAGATTTCTTTGGAAATTTCTGAGTTGGTGCATTTTTAAAACTTTGACACTTTCGCATGTGCTTTTGCAATTTATGAATAAAATTCAGCATGTGAAAAGTTACAAGTAAGGGATTACAGATAGGAGGACCAATGCTCTAAGTTTCCTCTGGTACAAATGCATTATAACAATTTGTAGTCACTGTCAAAGTTCAAGATCACTACTACCAAGGTCGGGACTTGGTCAGGGATACACTGGACTTCTGATTGGACCCAGTTGGAGGTGGTCAGAGGTGTTCAGGGGTTCTGGGAAGAATTTACTGGGCTGGAGCATGCCAAGTGAAAGGGGCCAGAGAGGACTTGGCTTCAACTTATAAGAAGTTGCACCTTCTCCTCATCAGTTGTTTTATTTCAGATGGATTGGGTGCAGATGTCTGGTGGGTTTCCAGATGGAGGGCGAGGATAGAATAAAGCAGAGATATGGGGTGAAATGAAGTCAAGAGGAGTCCAAATATTAAAGGTTTAATTCAGGAATAAGTCAAGGGCAAATGAAGAATTGATATTAGGCAGAGGATAGGTAATTTACAAGTAATTTGCAAACTGGAGACTATGGCTAAGCTACAGGCACTTAAATATTGAAGGCCGGAAGAATAATGAAAAGTACAGAAGTTTACTAATGGGTCTTGGTAAGTGTCTGTGACCAGAATTGGTAAGACTGTATTAGGAATAAAGTGAGTCAGCAAATGATTACTAAAGCACTTGACAACTTGTCTGATGACTAAAAGGTGCTGTGGCCAGGATGCTAACAGACAAGGTCAGAAAAGTGTTGGAAAATAATTGGAAGTTATCAGAAATCCAATCAGGTGAAACAGGTCTTGACAGTATTTCCCCCTTAGGGGGAGTTATCAGAAATCCAATCAGGTGAAACAGGTCATGACAGTATTTCCCCCTTAGGGCTGAGCCTATGAGGTACATGAGGATTCAAAGGTCCAACTTAAAAGCCAGGTCTGTGGTCAAAAAAATTCCAATTTCCTACCTCACTCTAACAACATGACCCTGCCTTCACAAACTGCTGCACAATGGTTGGCTGCCCTCAAGGCCCAGCAAGAAGAGCTAGTCTGGGAGGGACAAAGGCTTGAAGAAGAAGTGTGATGCAAGGAGGAGAAGTGATGGGCAGAGGCAGTGTGGAAGGCCAAGGAGGAGGAGTGGAAGAAGGCAGTGGCCATGAAGCAGGTGGGAAAGAGGAAGGCAGTGGATGAGGAGGGAGGGGCAGAAGGGAGTGGGTCACCCACTAAGAGGGCGAAGGGCAAGGGGCAGGCAGATGCACAGTCCAATGGGGTCATGCAGGTGGAGGCTGCACAGCCATGCAAAAGGTGAGTGATATTGACTTCACTATTGAGTACATTGATGACAATCCCCCCCTCTAGATGTTCTCATCAAAAATTAGCATGCTTCTGGATGGGCGCCTGGGGCAGGGTAAAATAAAATTTAAAAAAATATGGGATGAATACAGAAAATTGCCCAGACACCTGGGGCACCTTCCTTTCCCCTTACAATGAGGACTATACTGGTGTGTGTCAAAGATGTGATGCACAAACAAAATGTGCAAATGTGACTATATGATAAACAAGTGCAAACAGTGTGCAAATGCAGCTATACAATGGGCCTGATGCAAAGGTGCACAGACTAAGACAATAATGCACAAATGCAATGCTAAGTGAGACTGTTGAACTGGGAGGGAAAAGTTTCTTTGATTTCTCTATGTGTACCTAGGTACTATGTACAAATGATTTATGTGATGAAGATGGTATAAAAATAGAAAGCACCATGCACTACCCACAAGTCCATCCATTAGCCTGTATAAATCTGACCATGTGATGCTGCTACCCTAGCCAATAAGATCTGTGCATGCTGTAGCCCAATGACAAATTGTCCTGGTGCAATGTTCTACTTTTGATGTGCTCTAGGTCTTGTGTGCTCTGCCTAATTGGTCCACTTCAGTATTATGCATCACATGCTGGACACTAGTAATAATGACATGATTGACCTGTGCTGGTTACCGGAGAAGACAATGCCAATTAGAAATGCAGAATGATTATGAAGAGGGGCTGTGCAATGCCAAATAGGGCCAAAGCACTCCAATTATGTGAAAGTGCTGCTGTCCCATGATGTGGTCATGGTGCACTTTGACTGACTTGTCTGGCAAGTAGGTGTCCATGGTGCAAAGTTCCACAGACTATGTAGAGAGGTTGGTATGTAGGATAGATGGGCAGTTTGAGGAGTGCACAATGAGAATGTGAATTATGGGCAAAGCATAAAGGAGTGCATAAAAGCACATTGAGCATGCAATGAATTATAAAAGGTAGACAAATATGCACAGTGTAAAGGCAATCTCAAAGCCTCACTTAGTAGTGAGCTAACATAGGGAAATCCAAAGTTAACATTATACTATGTAGTACAAACACTTCAGGTGCACCTAACAGATGGGAATCCAAAGAGAAAACTCTAAGGACCCATCTGTCGATGCCCAGTATATGTGATAGACCCAAAAATTAAATAGTAAGCTAAAAATAGCAAAAAGGCAGAAATAGGTGGATCAAGCTATGGAATGATGTCACCTTGATAGGAAAACATTCAGAAGGGGTCCTGCCTCTAAGAATAGAACTGTCAACATGTACCAACATGGGAAAAACCAAAAAAAAAAAAAAAATAGGAATAAAATTATAGCAAACCATAATAAATGCAGAAGAGGGTGAAATAAAATATAAAAAATATGGGATGAATGCAGAAAATTGCCTAGATGCCTGGGATACTTTCCCTTCCCCTTACATCGCCCCTGTTCTATGATGCATAGCCCAATTTATTTAAGACCATATTTGGCCAAAGTCAGACGTAATGTTTGAAGGTTCAATCAGATGGACCAAAAAAATGACTGCAACCCAACCAAACCCAACCGATTGCAACTAAACCATCAGTTGCAGTTGCTTACTTCCAAAATCAGTTGGGTTGCTGGTAATAGGTCCATTACATGCTCTAAGGTCTGGAGAAGGTTTCCAATTGTATCGACACATTATGACACATGCTCCGAACACCATGAAATTGATTTTGAACCTTTTTCAAACTATTTTGAACAACTTCAAATGACTTTGCAACATTTCAAATGGTTTTAAACAACTTTGCACTACTTTGAACAATGTTGGCTGCCATATATCTCTTTCAAAACCCTTTTGATACATGCTGCACAACTGGAATGAGCCATTTCATTGCATATCAAGTGCCACCAGTGATGATACTTGACCTGGAAACCTAACAAAACCTGTTAAAGGCTTAGGAAGTATAACTCAAGCTAGAGGAAGAGTGCGAGTTGGTACTAAATATCACTACTGATACCAAAACATTGTGTTTAGTGATGCAAAATGGTAAGGAATGTGGTGAATAGTCTTTAAAGGTGTACAAAGATGTTTGAAAAAGTTTGAAATAGGTTAAAAGACATGCAAAGTAGTTCGAAGTAGGTTCGAATGGGTTCAAAGTTGTTTGAAGTGAGTTCGAGGAGGTTCAAAGATGTCCAACTGGTGGGGAGATATGTTGAGAACAAATATAGCAAATAAGAAGCAGTTTTTGAGTGGTGATAGGCGATAGGTGACAAGTTGAGAATGAATACGAAAGTTCGAAGAAGTTTGCGATATTTCGCAGAACTTTAGAGATATGACATGAGCTAAGACTCAAGAGAACTGCTCTTAAATCTGATGGTAGTGAAAAGGGTAACTTCTTCTTCCTTTTTCTAAGTAACTAGTACAAGTCTATATATATTTTTGAAGAGATAGTACTAAAAAGGGAAATAAAACATGTGTAAAACATGAGGCAATATATTCAACAATGAGGACTTTGTAGATCATAAAACAAATGAGAAATGATAAATAAATGAAATGTACAGTGTCCCCATATAGTAAAAGCACTTATCTTTTGCTTCAATATATCATTGAAGCCTCTAAGTGCTATTATTGTGCTCTAAATCCTTTGTCATCTCTCCTTATGTCCAGTAGTGCTTGATATGCAATGGAATAACTCATTCCAGTTGTGCAGCATGTATCGAAAGGGTTTTAGGATAGGTATATGGCAGCTAACATCATTCAAAGTAATGTGAAGTTCTTCAAAAGCATTCGAACTGTCATGAAATAGTTCAAAATCATGTGAAATAGTTCGAAAAGGATTCAAAGTCAATTTCGTGGTGTTCATAGCAGTTCAGAGCATTTGTCATAATGTGTCGATATGATTGGAAGCCATTCCAAACCTTATAGCATGCAATGGACCTATCACTGGACACGAGGAGAGATGACAAAAGATCTAGAATGCAATAAATGCAGTTTATGTTTCAATGATATATTGAAGCAATATGACAAGTACTTTTACTATACTGGGACAATGTACATTTCATTCATTATCATTTCTCATTTGTTTTACGTTTTAAAATACCTTTATTTGCTGTGCATACTGCCTCATGTTTTCCACATGTTATTGTTTCCTTTTTAGTACTATTTCTTCAAATTGTATATAGACCTGTACTAGTTACTTAGAAGGAAAGACAAGGGGAACAGAGAAGAAGTTACCCTCTCCCTCATCATTAGATTTAAGAGCCATTCTCTTGAGTCTTAGCCTTGCATCGTATCTCTAAATTCTGTGAAATATTGCAAACTTCTTTGAACTTTTGTATTCATCCCTCAACTCATTGCATATTACCCATTGTCTCTCAAAAAACACTTCCCATTCACTATACTCATTCCTCGATATACCTTGACACCAGACCAACACCTTTGACCTTCCTCAAAACTACTTCGAACCTCTTTGAACTGCTTCGAACTATTTTGCACATCTTTGAACATCTTTCAAATGTCTTTTGAGCCTTTTTGTATGCTTCTAAAGATTATTCATAACATGTCTCACCATTTCGCATCTCTAACTACAACTTTTGGATATTAGTGGTGATATGTATTTAGTACCAACTCACACCCTTCCTCTAGCCTGTGTTATACTTCTTAGATCTTTTAACAGGTTTTTGTTAGGTTTCCAGGTCGAATATTATCACTGGTTGCCTTACTTTCAGAAATATTTGAGAACCATAATAAAACTGGTTGTGATTGATTGCAACCAGTTTTTATAATATGTATAATATCCTATCTATATAGCTTTTGTTACACAAATTGTGAGAAAAAAAAGATAATAGAAGTACTAATTATTGATATTTATGCTATCAATACATGAAGTAGGACAAACCCAGGGGAAAAGTTGTAGTTTGGTAGGTGCTTATACACCCTGTGGGTGCACATGGACCATGTAGTCATGTTTGTGTGCACAAAAACAAAAATGGTACCACTTGCCAGACAACTTCCCATGACCACAACCACAACCAACCAACCATGCCACATCACCACCCACCACCTGAATGACCGTCAACCACACAAATGAGTGAACATAAAGAACATGGCCCAAACAATGCCAGTCAGTCATTTGGGCCATATGGTATGTTGTCTTTATTGATGTGTAATAGCTTTACTAACTCTTTTATTTTTAGTTTATTGTCTTTTTATAATGATGCCTACCACCACCAACAAACCCTATTGTTAGGAAACAGCCCCATTACATAATGAAATTTTATTTTATTTTATTACATCAAATTATGCTACCCTACACCGAAGAATGCTACACTTTGTTAGCATGAGAATTTTATTTTGTATGCATCAATATGTATGTGCATGTATGAGCATGTCAGTAGCAACATTGTACAATATGTGTAACATAGTATATGAACTTTAAATATACACATAGGGGACCCCAGCTGTGTTCTCTTAGGTATTCCATCCACACTTGTGGTGCAAAAAAACCTTTCTCAACCAACTCATCTATCAATAACCCTATCCATCAAACCCATCAAAACCCCCATCATGTGCACAGATCCCACCCCCTTCTTGTAGAGATAACCCACACAATTGAGCTAGCAGATAGGGGGTGTTGTCCTAACACCTATGCCACTGTTGTGAGCCTCTGCTTGCAAGGTGGCAATGGATTGTACTTCTAGCCATGTTACAGTGCTAATAACAGGAGAATGCCAATGAACCACACTGCTACACCAATGCCAGCTGACAATGACTACAATGCAACACTTCCAGCAGGAAACAGCCCCATTACCTAACAAAGTTTTATTCTATTTTATTATGTCAAATTATGCTATCCTATGCTGAAAGATGCTACACTTTGTCAGCATGAGAACTTTATTTTGCATTCATCAATATGTATGCACATGTATGAGTGCATTGGTGATAACATTGTACAATATATGTAACATAGTATATAAACCTTAAATATACATCTAGAGGACCCCAGTTGTATTTTCTTAGGTATTCCATCCACACTTGTGGCAACACACCTTTCTCAACCAACTCATCTAATAATGACCCTATTCATCAGAACTGTCAATTTCCCATCATGCACATGTATTCCACCCCCTCCTTGTAGAGAGAACCTGCATGGTCTTAGCTAGCAGATAGTGGGTGTCGCCCTAAAAAAAGAACACAACCTACCAATCAGTGCACCTTCTCTTACTTGCACATACATCATTGTTTCACCATACCACATCCAATTACTCATTCTTTCAGCATGAGCTGGAAGCACTTGTATATATGTAATCTACCTTTTCTTTTATAAGCTGATGCCAGGCCTCGCCTTACATTGCGACTGCCAGTGATTGAGAGGCAGCACTCATCATTAGGACAGCTGCAACCAGACAACCACTTGGATCTGGTTTAGTCAAGATTTACCTTACTCTATTCAGACAACTATTTTAGTTACAAGCTGAATTCAGTACTATCCATGAGATCAGGCACCATCAGAAGGGATATTGATCCAAAGTGCTTGACAAACCAAACAGTTGATGAGTTA
This sequence comes from Tricholoma bakamatsutake, assembly GCA_029959215.1. Lineage (NCBI taxonomy): Eukaryota > Fungi > Basidiomycota > Agaricomycetes > Agaricales > Tricholomataceae > Tricholoma > Tricholoma bakamatsutake. The sequence goes on from CP114860.1 coordinate 3,612,564, forward strand.
CTGAATCGCATGACCCATAGATATTTGGAGAGGTCCCAAAGAACAAGTTTTGAATTTGCCAAAGAAGTGATTCATCACAGCTTGAATCATTATGTCTGAACCTTCAACTTCTAATCCCAGTCCTAATACTGTTCCCATGCCAGCCCTAGAGGTAAAAATTGATGTGCTTACAGCACAAATATCGCAATTAGTGCCAGTATTCACAGCATCACAGCCAGGACAAGCAGGGATAAAACCAGAGATGATGGAAGATAAAGATGATGAGATGAAGGAGATGGTGGAGTGGATGTCCCAACCAGGAAGATGTGCAGGCAGTGGAGAAATCTGAAAATAGAAAAGCATGCTTACCTAAGTATGCACCCCCACAAATCTTTGATGGTACCATGGAGAATACAAAATCATTTATCAGCTCTATAGTATTATACATCCATGGGAGGAAGCCAGAGTTTTGTACAACTGAGTCTAGAATCATGTTTGCTCTCTTGTACATTCAGGAGGGAAAAGCACAGTTTTGGAGAAATGAGGCCATTAATCAAATTGCCATAGGATATAAACCATTTGCAACCTTCAAGGAATTTCTGGAGAGACTGGAGGCACAGTTTGGAGACCCTAATTTAAAGGTGACAGCTAATGCTAAATCAAAAACCATACACCAAGGTCCTCTAACAGTGGATGAATTTATTTTGCAGTTCAAAGCAGAAGCTTCACAGATGGATATGGGAGAAGCAGCATTGGTAGAATTTTTAAAAGCAGGATTAAATTCCTCTCTATTCAAATCTATCTACTGACTACCTTCTATGACAGAGAGGTTTGATGAGTGGTACAATTGGGCAATGTGCCTTGATCAGCAATATCGACAGGAACAGGTGGAGTCGAAGTTGATGTATGGAAGAAGTAAATTTGGAAAGCCATCAGGAGGAAAGTCTGAGAAAGGAAGGGTGCCTCAGGCACCAACTCCAAGGGCACAGCCACTGGCCATGGCAGTGACACCTATAGTTATGGAGTCAGCAGCACCAGCATATGCAATGGAGGTTGATCAAGCAGAGAGATGAGCTCCACTTAAATGTTTGTTTTAACTGTGGGCAGTTAGGACATATTGCTATGGATTGTAGGCAGAAAAGAAAGATTAGGGAAGCCACAATTGAGGAGATGAAGCCAGAGGAAGACGAGCAGAAGAATTTTGTGGGAGAGGTTTTCCCATTGGTGCCCCAGAATTGTTATAATGTATTAATATCCAAGGAAACCCAGAGTAAACCAGAAAAGGAAATTGAGGAGGAGTACAACCATTGTCAATCATGTGATAAAGAAATTACCAAGCATTATTTTCAAAAACCCCTAAAATCTTTATTTTCTCTATGTGAATAGAACCCAAAATCACCTTGACTGTAGGATTAAAGACAGTGGACACACATGCAGTGATTGATGTGGAGGCATTGCTCAATAGTGGTGCTACAGGATTATTCCCTTAATTACTGGAAATGGTATTAGCACATGCAAACTGTTGCAACCTATAATAGTGTATAATATTGGTGGAACAATTAATCATGGAGGAACTATCAAGGAGGAGGTGACTATGATACTAAAGTATCAGGATCATCAGGAATGAGTCATATTTGAAGTGTGCAATCTTGGTAAAACCAATCCAATAATTGGATGTCCATGGTTACATAGGCATAATCCTGAAATTGATTGGAGAACTGGGAGAGTACACATGACTTGTTGCCTAAGGAATGTAATGTATGGGAGGAAGGTAAAGAAGGAGGAGAAGAAGAAAAAATAGAAAGAACATTTAAGGAAGTATTTTGTTATGATGGAGGAAGTGGAGGATGAAGAAATGCCAAATGGGGAAGTTCCAGTCATGATCGACAAGGAGGAACAGAAACAAACCTTTAGAGGAATTTGTGGAGGACAGTCATGGAATAAAAACACTGTGAAGGTGGAGAAGCCAGTGGAGGAGCAGGTACTGAAAGCATATCATGAATATTTGTCAATCTTTCAGAAGAAGGAGTCTAAGTGAATGCTGATGTGAAAGCCATGGGATCATGCTATTGAGATGAAGCCAGATTTTGTGCCAAAGAAGTTAAAAGTCTATCCATTATCTCCAATGGAACACAAAGAAATTGATGCATTCCTAAATGAACAATTGTGCAAGGGATACATACAATTTTTGAAATCACTGCAGATGTCACCAATATTCTTTGTACCAAAGAAAGATCAGAAAAAGAGGATGTGTACAAATTATAGGTATCTGAATGAGTGGATTTATGATGGGGGTACAATAATATATGAATAAGGAAAGGAGATGAGTGGAAGGCTGCATTTGCCATGCATCAAGGATCCTTCGAGCCACTTGTCATGTTTTTTGGGATGACCAATAGTCCCCCAACTTTCCAAAATATGATGAACGATATTTTCAAGGATGTAATTGTAAGGGCAACCTCAAAGCCTCACTTAGTAGGGAGCTAACAGAGGGAAATCCAAAAACATTATACTACATAATACAAACACTTCAGGTCGACCTAACAGATGGAAATCCAAAGAGAAAACTCTAAGGACCCATCTGTCAATGCCCAGTATATATGATGGACCCAAAAATCAAATAATAGGCTAAAAATAGCAAAAAGGCAGAAATGGGCAGATCAAGCTATGGAATGATGTCACCTTGATAGGAAAACATCCAGAAGGGGTCCTGCCTCTAAGAATAGAACTGTCAACATGTACCAACATGAGAAAAACTAAAAAAAATAATAAAATAGGAATAAAATCATAGCAAACCATAATAAATGCAGAAGAGGGTGAAATAAAATATATAAAAATATGGGATGAATGCAGAAAATTGCCCAGATGCCTGGGATGCCTCCCCTCCCCCTTACAGTAATAGACAAAGTTGTGGATTCTGATATTCATAGAGGATGAAGAAAACCATGAAGTGATAGTACAAGAGGTGCTATGATGATTGGCAGAAAATAATTTATTTGTGAAACTGGAGAAATGTGTGTTTGGGGCAAGCGAGATCGAGTTCTTGGGATTAATGATTGGTCCTGATGGAATCAAAATAGATCCTATCAGGATACGGGCAATTGTTGATTGGCCTGCTGTTAGGGCAACACCCACTAATCTGCTAGCTAGACTGTGCGGGTTCTTCTACAAAAAGGCAGCGGGGGGCGTGCACGTGATGGGGGGTTTGATGGATTTGATGCAAGGGTTAAAAATAGAACAGTTGGCTGAAATAGGCCTTTTGTACCACTAATGTGGATGGAATACCTAAGAGAACACAACTGAGGTCTCCTAGTATTTATTTTAGGGTTATATACTATGTTACACATATTGTAGTATGTTATTACGGACGCGTCCACACATGCGCGTACATATTGATGCACGTAAATAAAGAATTTCCATGCTGACAAATAATGTGTATATAGGCATTTTGTAGTGTATTTTGGTGAAATAAAATCAAATAAAATAAAATAAAATAAAAATAGTATTAGGTAATAGGCATGTTAGGAGACTGTTTCCTAACATTACCCCCCTTTTAGGCCTCGACTTCCAGGCGAGAAAATATCGTATCTGTCTCCTCTGTGAAATTTTGGTAAGGCTGGAAATTCATCCCCTCATACACCATTCTAGCAATGCGATGCAGAGCATTTAGATTACATTTAAAGAATTGGGCAATTGCCTTGTGCACTCACTTACAATTCTCTTCTGGCTCCCATGAATTATTTTGTCGGTGTAGTTCTTCCACTTGATTAAGAACTGCAATTTGTTTCGTCGAAGACGTGAGTCCAAAACCTCTTCCACAATATATTCTGGAGCACCTTCTACCATTATTGGAGGCTGTGGAGTAGTTTGTTGACCAGGAATAGTTGGTGGGCAGTAAGGGCATAAATGGGAAATGTTAATCTCAGGATCAATCTTGAATGACTGAGGTAATTTTAACACTACCGCATTGGGTGAAATTATTTTAGAAATTGGATATGGGCCAACTTGCTTCTCTGTAAGCTTTCTTGAAGGTCGTGGAATATTCAGATCCTTGGTACTTAGCCATACCAAGTCACCAACTTTATACTCTGGAGCAATAGCTCGAGTATGATCTGCATGTCGCATCATATCATCATGTGCTTTCATCAATGCTGCCTCTGCTTCCTCCTGCACCTTTCGCATTTTTGACACAAAGTCCTCCACTGATTGTACCTTGACTTCCCTTCATGGTTCTACTCCCATTCTGGGATGATACCCATAATTAGCAAAGAAGGGTGACATGCGAGTAGCCAAATGGAATTTATTATTGTGGGAAAATTCTGCAATTGCCAACCATTCGGGCCAGTCAGTTTGTCAGTGATTGACAAACATGCATAGGTACTGCTCCAACTCCTGATTCATTCTCTCTGTCTGCCCATCAGTTTGTGGGTGATATGCTGTAGACAATTTGGTTTAAATCCCCAATATGTTATTTAACTCTCTCATAAATGCAGAAGCAAATTGTGATCCACGATCGGGGATAACTGTATCAGGTAATCCATGTAGCCACCATACCTGATTTAGATAGAGGCATGCCAAGCCCAACGATGAGGTTTCTGCAGTAGTAGGAATGATATGGACTTCCTTTGTGAAGTGGTCGCATACTACAAATATTGCATCATATCCTTGAGCTTCAGGTAATCCTGTGATAAAGTCCACAGATATGTCTCACCATGGTGCTTTAGGTATAGGGTTCAGCATTAATTTCCCAGCAGGCTTTTCTGGAAATTTCTTTCCCCTCATGCACGTGTCACACCCATCCACATACCCCAACACATACTTTGAAATTCCAGGCCACCAATAATTTCTCATCACCAACTCCAACATTTTCCACCTTCCTGGATGTCCAGCAGCTGGCGTATTATGATGTAACCATACGATCTCCCTTCGTAAATCTTGATCTTTCGGTACATACACCTTTCCTCTGAACAATACTAACCCTTGTTCTTCAACCCATTCATCTCCTTTAATATTACTTTTCTTCTCTCCCCTCAAAGCTTTTACAGCTTCCACCACTTCATCATCCATCTCTGAACATTGTCTAATTTTAGACAACATTTCCGTCTCTGAGCTATCCACCAATAAATGTCCTTGATGCTGATGAGTTCAGTTGGTACTCAGTGCAGAGTCTCAACAGAAGGGGTGAACACTTAACCTACAACTGCAGGCGTGCTCGGGGTGAGGGGGGAGTTCGCTTAGAGGGCCTCAGATTGTCCTTCAGGGCGCAGAGACTATAGAGAGGCTGGTACAGCGATTTTCAATGTGTGCACTAGTAGTGTACGCGAAAGGGGAGATATGCGCAGTGGCGGAAAAGTGCACAATGCAAAGAGGCAAAAATGCGCAACGAGAGCGCAAAAGTGCACAACGATGAGGATGATGAAGGTGGGAGGTGTAACAGGACAAAGACGACACTGGAATGTACTGTGAAGGTGGTGCACAGTTTGGGGGTGCAAACAGAGTGAAAGCACAAGGAGCAGAAAAAGGTGCAGATGGTGCGCAAAATGCGGCTATGCAAAAGGGTGCACAAACGGTGCGCAAACGCGGCTATACGAAGGGTGCACTATGATAGTGCACAGACAAGGACGAAGGACGCAACGCAAGGGACGAAACGCAACAATACGATGAGGGGATGCAAACGATAATGCAAACACAGCTATATGAAGGGCGCACTACGAAGGCACACAGACTGGACGCTGGTGCACAGACTATGTGTGACGCTGACTGAGCTATGAACTATGAGGGGGGGGGAAAGATCCTCTGGATTCTCTATCTGTCTGCTACTATGTACAAATGGCTTATGTGATAAAATGGTGAAATAAAGTATAAAAATAGGAAGCGCCATGCGCTACCCACAAGCGCATCCATTCGCCCATCTAAACCTGACCGCACTATGCTGCTGCCTCAGCCAATAAGATTTGTGCACCTATAGCTCAATATCCAACTGTCCCGGTGCGATGCACTATTATTGGTGCGTGCTAAGTCTCGTGCGCTCTTCCCAACTAATCCACTTCAGTGTTATATGTCGCATGCTGCGCCTTAGTAATAATGGCATGATTTACCTGTGCCAGTTACCAGATAAGGCGATGCCGATTGGAAATGTGGAAGAACTATAAGGAGATGCTGTGCAAGGCCAAATACTGCCAAAGCGCCTGGATTATGTGAAAGCGCCCAAGTGCGCACAGTCCAATGCCAAATAGGTGCAAAGCAGCCCAGTTATGTAAGAATGTGCAGTTCACTCGTGCTGGAATCGTAGTGTGCCTCAAGTAAATGTGCCAGTAAGATGGGAGCTGCGATGCGCAGCGCACCGGTGCAGTGGATTGTTGTGTGTGATAGAGATTGTGCAAAGAGTGCACAGCAGGGAATGTGAGTTGCAGGTAAAGTGTAAAAGGAGTGCGCAAAGGCGCATCGAGCGCGCAATAAATGTAGAAGGCAGATAAGGAGCATGGGGGGGGCGCACGGAGGCGGCTTGAAGCGCAATGAGGCGCATTTAGGGTGCACAATGATTGGCGGCTATGGGGAAACAAAAGCACAGTAGAAATGCAAAAGGCGCACAAAGGTGCACCTAAATGGTCAAAGGCATGCAAAAGCGCATGGAAGCGTGCAAAGGCACATGAAAGCGCGCTGCGCAAAGTGTGCGGAAGCCATCTAGGAGGTGCACACAATCGCAAAAAATGCCATAGTATGCGCGCAGGGCGATAGGGAGCCATATCATCTCCTCCCAACTGAAGTACTGACTGTCCTCAGGCAGCATGCGATTGGTCAGCGCAAAATTTTCTTCGCTCACATAAGTGGCCATCCTCTCCTTATCCATCTCTGACCACCATCTATCCTCTATAACTCTTTCCACAACCCATCTCTACCCGATCCGATGGCTTCAGCATTTACCTTAGCCCTCAGACAAACGATCCTGGCCCTCAATGAGACCCTCCCTGCTGCTGGGAGTGAGCAGACGACAATGCAAGCTTGGGGTGAAGGGTTTTGTAGTAAACTGGTGCGCTTTTTGTGTTTCTATAACTGGTGCAGGTTGCTAAGGGTCGGGGCATGTAGAACATGTATAAAAGCTGTGCGGACTCTGTCCAAGATGACGCAGAACTCGATGTGCTCCTCACGAAGGTGCGTAGTGCATTCAGCGGAATCATGGTGGAGGAGTGGCTTGCATGGGGCGAGGAGCTGATGCCTGATATGCATAAGATGATTGAGGAGAAAGAGAGGTCTGAGGAATTTGAGCGTAGGGCGCACAAGCTGGCGGAGCAGCTGGAAGTGCGCATGGAGCGCACCGAAGCGCGCAAGGCGCGCCGCGCACTCTTGACCACTGAATTGCAGGTGCCAGAGGTTAACTTGGAGCGTCTGGAAGGTGAGTTCAGAGCAATTGACGAGGCGAGCGATATAGATACCACCAAGGCGCAGGAGGACGAAAAGGTGCGCGTCGCACTGGTGCGATCTTTGCGTGCGCTTTCTGGAGCTACTGATGCTGAGGTTGTAGGTGAAGGAACTGGGGAGTCTTGGGAGAGTGGGGTGATGAGCGAGGGGGAGAACGAGCAGAGTGATGAGAGTGCTAGTGCAGACAAAGGCGCAAGTGCGCGCCCAGTGCATGAAATGTGGCAACGTGCATATGTCGAAGTGCCACCACTGAGTGGGGTTGGCGCCACCTCCAATGCTAATAGTGGACCAGTAAGTTTCTTTGGATATGCTTCAAACTCACTAAACCATGCCCCTTTTCTACGCTAGTGTGATAACTGCCGCTGCATGGGCCAACCAGCTAGGTGCGCCTCTGTCAATGGAAAATGGTGTGCCCCATGCGCAAAGGGTAAGAGAAAGTGCGAATGGACGAAGCACACCCTCGCACAGCTGCGCGCAACTCCTAGAGGCAGGAAAGCGGCTACTGGGCGCTCTGGTCTGTCTTTTTCTCATCCTCCTTCCATGCTGCGCTAACTTTCCAAAGGCGCATCGCAAATTGACAAGGGCAATGAGAGCGATGTGGGGCTCATCAGCCCCTCGAAAGAGCACACATCCAAGCGCCACAAAGTCGAAAACGCGCCCCCTCCACCGTCGCAAGTGCGCCCAAGGCTGCATCGCCTTACCATTCGCCAGGCAAGTGTGCACATGCAATCCTCGCGCCAAACCAGATCGGGAAACACCTCGGGGGATGCGGTTTATCAAGGTCAAGATGTTGAGGTGCTTGACTTAGCACAATGCTGCTCAGTGGTTGCAGTCTTGGGTGCCACGCACGATCGCCTTCAAGAAGATGTCCAAAGGTCGCTCATCGAGTTAGAGGTCACTAAGAGCTGGTTGCACAGCGCGGAGCAAGTGGAGGCAGACGCAAAGGCGAAACTGGGTGCAGCCACAGAGTGCCTGGAGTTCCTGGAGTCCATTGAATAGCTGCACAATTGTATAAGTTTTAGATGGTGTGTTAATCAATCTCTTTGTTGCGCCTGTGATACGCATGGTGCGCTCTGAAGCAGTGAAGTGCGCGCACTTCCATGGTGCCATAAAACGAAATTTGTAAGCCCAAATAATATGTGTGAGAGAAAAGAGATAATATAAGCAATGTTTGAGCAAGAAGTGTCAAGCGCACAAAAAACGCGCACCACGCAAAGATGCGCAAATGCAAAGGGGTGCAGAAAAATTGTCCAACCATCACTTTCCTCCTCCCAACTGAGATATTGACCATGTCCATCGATAAAAGAGTAAGAGATAAAATGAAGCGCACGCAGTATCACAAAGTCTAAAAAAAATGGGAAAGGCTCAGTAGATCATCACAGCCAGTAAAACCCATGGGTTGTGCAATCACGGAACGCGCCCAGATGTGACTTCGCGAATAGGAAAAGGTAACGTAAAAAAATGAAAGAAAGCAAAGCGTACATATAAAATGGTGAAGTATCCATAGCAGTGCGCACAGAGCGCTAGTTGCGCACCTCATTGGCACTTTCTTCTTCCTCAGCGCTATCTCCTTGCGCTTCTTCTTCGTCAACTGCTTCTTCGTCTTCCGTGTCCACTACTATGGACTCTTCCATCTCTCTCAACCGCATTGTGGTGATATCGAGCGCTATGTCAGGAAGCGCAATGGACTTGCGCGCATGATATGGCAGTAGGCAGAACGCGGCTACTGGCCTGTCAAATACCATCCCGTTGAGCTCGCAAACTATGTATGCACTGCCCTGATTGCGCGACACTATAACTAGAGGACCGAGATAACGCGCGCGCATTTTGTGGTTAAGGCTCTTTTCAATTGCTGTGTTGTGCATAAGGACTAAGTCGCCGCGCTGGAAGTCGAAATTGTGGATGGTTTTTGAGTGCGCTTTCTCAAAATGGAGCGCCACTTTTGCGCCTCTCTGCATAGACGCAGGAATGGATGCACGCTAAGTCTGCTGGACGCTTTTGTAATGTGTGCACGTGCTGCGCGATCAAGTCTGTCATGGAGAGTATAGAATCTGTAACAATGAAGTATGGTGAAACACCGAGGCGCTTCCGAACTGTGATGTGCTCCGCCCAAAAGACTGAGTATAGTGCACTGAACCACTTTGATTCTACTCCATCTGCTGCTTTGATAAGTGCTTGATGCACGTCAAAATGTGCATGCTTAACAATTCCATTAGCGCGCGAATTATAGCCAGATATGCGGATGTGATTGATATGGTAGCGCTTACTGAGATAGGCTAGCGCTTTGATGAATGGCTTGCTATTATCAGTGACTATCTCGCACAATGCACCCCATCTGCAGATGAGGTCTTGGAACATCCAATCGCCAAGTGCACTCGCATTTTCTTTAGGGAGCCCGTGGAATTCTGGCCAAGTTGCAAGTGAGCAACGCCCTTGGACAATATAGCGCCGCCCTGCTGATACTGGTAAGTGCATCGTATCAATATAAACTTTACTGAACAGGGGCGCAGGCATTGCGACGACTGGTGGTATTAGAACCTTCTGTGTTTGCTGGATCTGGCAAATATGACAAGTGCGCACGAACCAAACAATGTCATCCATAACATGCGGCCACCAAAAGCACTCGAGCAATGCAGAGCATGTCGCGTAAAAGTGCTTGTGTCCAATGTTGTCATGGATGGTGCACAATATCGGTAAGCATCTAGACTGCCAAATAACAAGCTGGTGAGCACCATGCACATTGCGCTTCCATAGGTGCATCTTGTCTTTGAAAAATGAGCTTGCGTAGCACACAGCATGCTGTACTCGGAATCTGTGAAGTAGCTAGGGCACGTTAGGGTATCCATCCAAATCCACACCAAATCTAACTTCTCATCCTCTGCATCTGCTGTTGCACTCCTTGGAACTTGGCTATAGTCATCGTTGTAAATAAGTGCACTATTGCACGCATTTTGCGCATTTTTGTTTGGCTCTGGCTGCATCAGCGCAAGTGCTTGCGCATCCAAAGACTGTGAAATGGGACATATCGCATGCATAAATCCATGTAGCGCATCAATCCAGTCCTCAAACTCTTCATCCTCTTCTCCCTCTAAGTCCTCTGGCTGCTTCGGCCGATGCGAAAGCCCATCTGGACCATGCACCGCTCCCCTAACATGCATGAGTGTAAAGTGGAATGTAAGGATTGATACAATCCACCAGTTAATGCTAGCGGATGGTTGGATATCGGGGTTTTGTAGCATGCCCTTGATATAGTGCGCGTCAGTCTCCACAATTAAGTTGCGCACACCTATAATATAAAGGCACAAATTGCGCAGCGCGTGGTAAAGCCCATAGATCTCTAGCTTCAGTTGTGAAAAGCACGCTTCTCTGTCGTTGAGTGTAATCGAGCCGAACCGGTGGTAAATGCGCATTTTTGCATCTGCGCTCTTTTGCTGGCAAAGGTAAAAGCCGACCGCTATCTGGGAAGAGTCGACTGCAAGGATAACAGGGAGTTCTGAGGAATAATCGATCGGTTGTAGTGCAGGACACTCTAGCACTGCTTGCTTGATGTCATTTTGCACTGCTATCTGCTCTGGGCCCCATTCAAATGGAGCGTCCTTGCGCGTAAGCCTTGTGAGTGCGTTAACATGGTGTGCATAATTGCGGATATAAATGCGCATTAAACCAACTGTTCCCAAGAATGCGTGCACTTCTGACAGCATGTGGCATGCGCCCCAATTGCGGATAACATCTACCTTGCTGCGTTTGGGTTTTCTACCTTCTGGGGTGCAATAATGGCCAAGAATGACAAAGTTTTCAGTGCACAATGTGGATTTCGTCCCAGAGAAAGTGCCGCCGCTATATTTCATGCACTGCACAATGCGGTTCACGTTCTGAAAGTGCTCCCACACAAAGTGCCTTACGCCAGGGTTCGCAGTGAGCACTTCGCACGAGCCATCCAGTAAAATGTAGCGCTTCGAAGGCCCCTTGACTGGAACATCGTCAATATAGGGAACGGTGTAATCTGGTATCTCTGGCTGCAGAATATAGCACACATCATCGTGGAAGATTGGTACTGAGTTTGTCCAACCCATTGGCAATGTAATGAGGTGCATTGCGCCATATGGCATCTGGAATGTTGTGAGGTCACGCGATGATTCTTTGATTAAGCGCTCGTCGTATCCCACATATAGATCAAGGATGGTGCTGCATGCATGCCCCGCAAATTGCTCTGCAAGGTGCTCAGGTGTAGGGGTGACGCCGGAGTGTTTAATGGTAACGTGATTAAGCGGTTCAAGGCTATGTACGATGCGCAGTGCTTTTCCATCTTTCTTGAGTGTGCAGAACCAGTGCGATCTATATGCCGAATTTGAGTGCTCATAAACACCTGAGTCTATCTTCTTCTGGATAATGGCGCAAACTTTGTCGTATATGCCTGGTGGAATGGGGATGTTGCACTCTATCCAAGGAGTGTGCGGAATAACTGGGATTTCTACTGGGGGAAAGAACGTGGTCTTGAAGCTACCGCGCTCCTCATTGCTCCATGCAAAGGCTTCATTCTGCAAAGACATCAAGTGGTGTAAAACCTTCATCTCCTCTGGTAATAGGAAATCGGTGTAGCGCTCCTGGAGCACTTGCATGCGCTCTTCAGTATAGCGCCCGGTCGGGGTAAATGGTGGCGGATTTGGTAAAAGCACAGGAAGCGCCGCTAGTGAATCGCCTATAATGTTGCGCTCGATGTGGAATTCATTTGGGACAGGCGCAATAACTGGCTTGACTTTTCTAGCAACCAGTTTATACTTCTTCTTGGTCACTACGCCCTTTTGCGGTGCGTGCACCACTAAATCGATAAAAGTTGCACGCGCATGTGCGCTTTTCGGAAATGCGGCAGGAATAAGCGCCACAGGGTCAATCGAATTTAAGAGCGCCTGTGCATGACTGTTGGTACACTGGGATAGGTAGAGTTGAGAGATAATAGAGGTGGAAGGAACGGAAGTGGAAAATGGAATAAGTGCAAATGCGGAAACGTCACAAGATTGGGTATCAGAGTCAAATGTTATGATAGTGGCGGCTTCTCCTTGGTCTGAGATCAATTCCTCGAAGCCTGGCAAAAATTTCTTCGCGGGTTATGCTGAATAGCAAAGTGCGGTGTTGCTGGAGCTGGTAAAAAGTGGCGCGGCTTCCCCCTAGGCTTTGTTGGAATGGTGGAGATGGCGCCGGTGTTCGGATCACAGATTGTAATTGTTTGCGCTTCGTCCGCAAAGTTGCGCATGATGGAGCGCATTAACACGTCGAAGGGGTGCCCTAACAGAATATCGTAAGCAGGTGAATGGATAACATGAACTTGCACATAGACAATGATATCCCCAATGCATGCAGAAACGTTGCGCGCAAGCCCAAGCGACTCATCTACCTCTCCATTGGCCGATTGCATGTATAAACAAATGCACGGGTCATACTGAAGCCCAAGACAATGGCAGACCGCTTCTGACATTGCGATAATTTGTGAACTTGGATCTAAGATAGCTTCAAAGTACTCTTGGTTGTCAATCAATAAATCAATGGAGCGAAGCGCATGCGACTCTTTAGCAACCTTCAAAACATCGGGGTTTTCAATTTTGCCTGGCTGGAGATGGGTAAGGTACTGTTCAAATGGATCCTGCAAAATAATAGGAAGTGGCGCTGCAATTGCCGCGCTAACTGGAGGTGTCGCATTAAGCACTTTATCTCCTGCAAAAGGCGTGCGCGCTTCGCAGTGCGCAAATGGCATAATGCTCGCAAGGTTTGTAGCTACCACTTCTGCACCGGTAGCTGCAATGCGCTTTGGGGTGACTTGTTCTCTATGGTGCTGCCTGAGATCGGGCGAAAGGGATAGAAGCTCTTCATGCGAAACCATAACAGAGGGCGCCTTCATGGCGCACGCATATACGTCGTCGACAATCTGCAGGTTCTGGATGGGAATGACAGTGCGGTATGATGGCTCTTTGCCTTTGGAAGAGTTAGCTGGTACGTCTGGTTTATCTGCTGCTGTGGGCGCAAAACGCGCCTCAGGAATGTTGGAATAGGGATGTATGGGTGTCTCGTCAGGCGCATCAGTTGTGCTCGCAGTGGATTGCGAAGCTGGGGACTCAATACTGTCGGCGGGTGCCATGTCTGTGGTTGTAGAATGCGCACCCTCTTGATTGGATGTATTGCGTGGTGCGCGCCGCAGAATTTCAACGCTGTCGAAGACTTGCCTCTTCTGAAGCGCCATCAACTCCCTCTCGAGCGCATCAATGTGCTCTTCCTTCGTTAGTTGCGCATTTGGTGCGCTTTGCATATAATCTGCTGCAGGAGCTGAAGTGGCAATGTACATCGACTATAGAGGTGCAGCTGGAGCTGGACGAGGCGCTATATTGTAGATGAGCTGCGAATTGGTATTAGATGAAAGTCGACCCATGGCAATCTGCCCTGGGTTTCGCTTATGCCATTCCTCAATGCGCTCGCCTAGGAAATTGCCTGGAATAGAATGCGGCACGAATGTGCCACCTGGGAGTACGATGCGCCTTTCCGCATTTCGCCTACACTTTCCTTTGCTAATAAGGTGCTCAATTGAAGCACACTCAGGGATATAGTGCCCTGTCTGACCGCAACCATTGCACTTGTTGTTGTTCGAGCGAGCCACACCATTTCCGCCATCTCTGCGTGATGCGCTCAACGCAGTAACTATCGTCTGTGTCATGCACTCGAATAAGACTGAAATGTCTTCTGCTTTGACTGCGGGTGCGCTAAGTTGTGGCTGGGAAATGGGTGCGCTGGGTGCTGAGTAGGGCGCATACATATCGGGGTTTTGCGCTGTGAGCCCAGTAAGTGGCTGGAAATAGCGTGCTGGGCCTTCAAAGATAAAGTCAATCGCATCGTGTATTGCATCTAACGAGTATGGCACATTTGCAGGCTGATTCGGTACTGCAATCGCAAGGCAGCTCAAAATGCGTTCTAGCTGGTCTGGTCGAAACACCCTAACAAACATGTGGCTTTGGTCGTAGCGTGCCAATATGCCTTGCGCAACTAAGTATTTGCTAATGTTGAAAAATGCGCGATAATAGCGCACGATTTCTTCTGCAGTTACGAGGCCAACGCGTGTGGTCTCACCAATAAGCTTGTCCAGGTCACTAATACTCCATTTACTGCCATCCCTAGAGCCAGGATAAAGCTTTAGTACAGCATCTTTGAATGCACCATAGTTGTGCATCGCGCTATACTCTGGTAGCAGTTTCCAAGTGTCTGCAGTGTCGCTGTCCAAATAGCGCACTGTGTGGAACTTCTTATTGGTCTCGTCGGTGACGTTACAATCATGGAGGAGTTGCGCAAGCTCCTCAAAGTACTTCTGGAGTTTGCACGGTTTTGCAGGGTCGAAGCGCGGTGCGTTTTGGTTAGATGCAGATGGCATGTGCATGGTAGCCATGGTAGGTAGAATAAGGTGTGTAGAGTTAAGATCTGGTAAAAGCGCAGCGAAATTCAAAGGTGGGGAAAAATGCGGTGATGCGGACGGAGTTAGGGTAGGTAGGGATGATTCAGGTGAAGGTGGAGGTAAAGACAGCACGGACGAGTGATGCGTGTTGTTTAGGAAGAGTGATTCAAATACTGGTATTTCCCCAAGCTGGAACGCAGTTGCTAGCAGCTCGGAATGGAGAGTGCGAAGGTGGTTAATGTTGAAGCGAAGGGTGAGCTGATGGAGGTCTAAAATATGGTCTGATAAACAGAAACCCCTCGCGGTGGGCTCCAGAAAATGATGAGTTCAGTTGGTACTCAGTGCAGAGTCTCAACAGAAGGGGTGAACACTTAACCTACAACTGCAGGCATGCTCGGGGTGAGGGGGGAGTTCGCTTAGAGGGCCTCGGATTGTCCTTCAGGGCGTGGAGACTATAGAGAGGCTGGTACAGCGATTTTCAATGTGCGCACTAGTAGTGTACATGAAAGGGGAGATATGCGCAGTGGCGGAAAAGTGCACAATGCAAAGAGGCAAAAATGCGCAGTGCGGAAAAACGTGCAACGAGAGCGCAAAAGTGCGCAACGATGAGGATGATGAAGGCGGGAGGTGTAACAGGACAAAGACGACACTGGAATGTACTGTGAAGGTGGTGCACAGTTTGGGGGTGCAAACAGAGTGAAAGCGCAAGGAGCAGAAAAAGGCGCAGATGGTGTGCAAAACACGGCTATGCAAAAGGGTGCACAAACGGTGCGCAAACGCGGCTATATGAAGGGTGCACTATGATAGTGCACAGACAAGGACGAAGGATGCAACGCAAGGGACGAAACACAACAATATGATGAGGGGATGCAAACGATAATGCAAACACAGCTATACGAAGGGCACACTACGAAGGTGCACGGACTGGACGCTGGTGCACAGACTATGTGCGACGCTGACTGAGCTATGAACTATGAGGGGGGGGGAAAGATCCTCTGGATTCTCTATCTGTCTGCTACTATGTACAAATGGCTTATGTGATAAAATGGTGAAATAAAGTATAAAAATAGGAAGCGCCATGCGCTACCCACAAGCACATCCATTCGCCCATCTAAACCTGACCGCACTATGCCGCTGCCTCAGCCAATAAGATTTGTGCACCTATAGCTCAATATCCAACTGTCCCGGTGCGATGCACTATTATTGGTGCGCGCTAAGTCTCGTGCGCTCTTCCCAACTAATCCACTTTGGTGTTATATGTCGCATGCTGCGCCTTAGTAATAATGGCGTGATTTACCTGTGCCAGTTACCAGATAAGGCGATGCCGATTGGAAATGTGGAAGAACTATAAGGAGATGCTGTGCAAGGCCAAATACTGCCAAAGCGCCTGGATTATGTGAAAGCGCCCAAGTGCACACAGTCCAATGCCAAATAGGTGCAAAGCAGCCCAGTTATGTAAGAATGTGCAGTTCACTCGTGCTGGAATCGTAGTGTGCCTCAAGTAAATGTGCCAGTAAGATGGGAGCTGTGATGCGCAGCGCACCGGTGCGGTGGATTGTTGTGTGTGATAGAGATTGTGCAAAGAGTGCACAGCAGGGAATGTGAGTTGCAGGTAAAGTGTAAAAGGAGTGCGCAAAGGCGCATTGAGCACGCAATAAATGTAGAAGGCAGATAAGGAGCGTGGGGGGGGGTGCACGGAGGCGGCTTGAAGCGCAATGAGGCGCATTTAGGGTGCACAATGATTGGTGGCTATGGGGAAACAAAAGTGCAGTAGAAATGCAAAAGGCACACAAAGGCGCACCTAAATGGTCAAAGGTGCACAAAAGCACACGGAAGCGCGCAAAGGCGCATGAAGGCGCGCAAAGTGTGCGGAAGCCATCTAGGAGGTGCACACAATCGCAAAAAATGCCGTAGTATGCGCGCAGGGCGATAGGGAGCCGTATCAACGCATAGCACAAATACGCAAGTATTCAGGTTTGAGTAGGGTAGTATTTTTATTGTCCTCCTCCACTCCCCTTTTATGATCTGTACGTCTGGATAATGCATCTGCTTTCCTCATCAAGCTTCCCACTTTGTGGACCAAATGAAAATTAAAGCACGATAGGAATAATGCCCAATATGCTTGTCGACGATTAAGCTTTTTAGCAGACATGAAATACTGCAGATTTTGATATTCTGTCCAGATCTCAATCTGATGCATACATCCCTCCAAATAATGTCTCCATGCCTCCAAAGCTCATATTATTCCCAACATCTCTTTATCATGCACATCATAATTCCTCTCCACATCATTCAACCCTTTAGACAAATATGCACAAGGATGCCATTTGTCATCTTCACATAGCATTGATAATACTGCTCCAGTAGCAAAGTCTGATGCATCTGATTCCACTCGTAAGGGACGTGTGAAATCTACTGGGACCAATATTGGCTCTTCCACAAACTTCCTCTTTAACTCCTCAAATGCTGTCTGCTGTTGTTCTCCCCATCTCCACACTACTCCCTTTTGCTAAGGCTGTGTAATGGTGTGGCAATTTTGGAAAAATTATGCACAAAGCGATGATAAAAATTGGCAAGTCCCAAGAAAGTTTGAACTTCCTTGATATGGGTAGGCACAGGCCAATCAACAATTGCCTGTACCTTGATAGGATCCATCTTGATTCCATCAGGACCAATCTTTAATCCCAAGAACTCAATCTTGCTTGCTCCAAATACACACTTCTCCAGTTTAACAAATAAATTATTCTCTGCCAACCTCTTCAACACCTCCTGCACTATCACCTCATGATTCTCTTCATCCTCCATGAATATCAAAATGTCATCAATAAATATTATCACCACACCTTTGTCTATCACATCCTTGAAAATATCGTTCATTATATTTTGGAAAGTTGGGGGACTATTGGTCATCCCAAAAAACATGACTAGCAGCTCGAAGGATCCTCGACGCATGGCAAATGCTGCTTTCTACTCATCTCCTTTCTTTATTTGTACATTGTTGTACCCCCAGCATAAATCCAATTTTGTAAAGACCTTGGCCTTTCCCACCTTGTCAATTATCTCTGAAATCAATGGCAAAGGGTACACATTCTTCACTGTCCAATCGTTTAAATACCTATAATCTGTACACATCTTCTTCCTGTGATCTTTTTTTGGTACAAAGAATACTGGTGATGTCTGCGGTGATTTCAAAGGTCGTATGTATCCCTTGTGCAACTGTTCATTAAGGAATGCATCCACTTCTTCTTGTTCCTTCGGAGATAATAGATAGACTTTTGACTTCTTCAGCACAAATCCTGGCTTCATTTCAATAGCATGATCCCATGGCTTTCACACTGGCATCCGCTCCAATTCCTTCTTCTGAAAAACTGACAAATATTTATGGTAGGCTTTTGGCACCCACTCCTCCACTGGCTTCTCCACTTTCTCCATATTTTTATCCCATGACATTACATTCTTTAGGACAATGAGTCATGTGTACCTTCCCAGTTTTCCGATCAATTTCCGGATTATGTTTTCATAACCATGGACATCCAATTATCAGATTGGTTTTCCCAAGGTCACACACTTCAAATACGGCTCACTCCTGATGATCCTGATACTTCAATATCATCGTCACTTCCTCCTTAATAGTTCCTCCACGATTGATCATACTATCAATATTGTACACCATTATAGGTTGTGGCAGTTTATGCATGCAAATACCATTTCCAGTAATTATGGATCAATTAATAAATAATCCGGTAGCACCACTGTCAAGCAATGCCTCCACATTAATAGGTGTCACTGCCATGGCTGGTGGCTGTGCCCTCTGAGTTTGTACCTGAGGTGTCCTTCCTTTCTTGGACTTTCCTCCCAATGACTTTCCAAATCTGGAATTCCCATACATCAATTTTGATTCTGCCTGTTCCTGTCGATATTGCCAATCAAGACGCATTGCCCAATTATACCACTCATCCAACCTCTCCGGCATAGAAGGTAGTCGATAGATAGACTTGAATAATGAGGGATTTAATCCTGCCTTCAAATATTCCACCAACGCTGCTTCTCCCATATCGGTTTGTGATGCTTCTGCTTTAAACTGCAAAATAAATTCATCTGCAGTCAGAGAACCTTGGTGCATAGTTTTTAATTTTGCATTCGCTGTCACCTTTGGGTTAGGGTCTCCAAACTGTGCCTCCAACCTCTCCAAAAATTCCCTGAAGCCTGCAAGCAGTTTATATCCCATGGCAATTTGATTAATGGCTTCGTTTCTCCAGAACTGTGCTTTTCCTCCCTGGATGTATGAGAGAGCAAACATAATTCTAGACTCGGTCATACAAAATTCGGGCTTTCTCCCATGAATATACAACTTTTTAGAGCTGATAAAGGATTTTGTATTCTCCATGGTACCATCAAATATTTGTGGGGGCGCATATTTAGGTAAACACATTTTTCCACTCTCAGATCTCTCCTCTGCATGCTCACCCTCCTGAGACATCCACTCCACCATCTCCTCCATCTCATCATCTTTATCTTCTACTGTTTCTGCATTTGTTTGTACTTGTTTGGGCTGGGATGCTGCTAATACTGACACTAATTGGGACATTTGTGCTGTTAGATCATCAATTTTGGCTTCAAGAATGGGCATGGGAACAGGATTGTGACCAGGATTCGAAGCTGCTTGTTCTGTCATAATTATATAATCTGTGATGAGTCACTTCTTCGGCTGTGTAGAGCTTCAGCTGTAGAATTTTTTCGCAAAATTTCGAGTCACGTGATCCAGCTATTTTGGGTACCAAACATGGCAAAACACATGATTTCCACTATTGGGCACTTTGGATCAATACCCCTTCCAACAGTGCCTGATCTTGGGGCTATTACTGAATTTGGCTAGTAACTACCTAAAATAGTCATCCAAATAGAGTAATGTAAATCTTAGCTAAACCAGATCCGATCGGTTGTCTGGTTGCAGCTGTCCTAATGACGAGCGCTGCCTTTTGATTACTGGTGGTCGCAATGTAAGGCGAGGCCTGGCGTCGGCTTATGAAAGCAAAGGTAAATATGTATATACAATTAATTCTGGCTCTTGCCGAAATGATGTGTAAGCGGATGTGGCGTGCTGAGACAAATGATGTATGCGCATGAGTAAGAGAAGGCACACTGATAGGGTAGTTGAGTTCTTCTGTTAGGGCAACACCCACTAATCTGCTAGCTGGACCATGTGGGTTCTCCTACAAGAAGGCAGCGGGGGGCACGCATGTGATGGGGGGTTTGATGGATTTGATGCGAGGGTTAAAAATAGAACAGTTGGCTGAAATAGGCCTTTCATACCACTAATGTGGATGGAATACCTAAGAGAACACAACTGAGGTCTCCTAGTATTTATTTTAGGGTTATATACTATGTTACACATATTGTAGTATGTTATTACGGACGCGCGCACACATGCACGTACATATTGATGCGTGTAAATAAAAAATTCCCACGCTGACAAATAATGTGTATATAGACATTTTGTAGTGTATTTTGGTGAAATAAAATAAAATAAAATAAAATAAAAATACTATTAGGTAATAGGCATGTTAGGAGACTGTTTCCTAACACCTGCACTCACCCATATCAAGGAGGTTCAAGCCTTCTTAGGACTCACAAATTATTATTGTCACTTTGTACATAATTTTTCAAAAATTGCCACACCATTACATAACCTTATGCAAAAAGGAGTAGTGTAGAGATGGGGGGAACAACAGCAGACAGCATTTGAGGAATTGAAGAGGAAGTTTGTGAAGGAACCAATATTAGCCCCAGTAGACTTCATGTGTTCCTTATGAGTAGAATCAGATGCATTGGACTTTGCTACTGGAGCAGTATTATCAATGCTATGTGAAGATAACAAATGACATCCTTGTGCATATTTGTCCCAAGGGTTGAATGATGTGGAAAGTAATTATGATGTGCATGACAAAGAGATGTTGGGAATAATATGAGCATTGAAGGCATGAAGACATTATGTGGAGGGATGTATGCATCAGATTGAGATCTGGATGGATCATCAAAATCTGCAATACTTCATGTCTGCTAAAAAGCTTAACCATCAGCAAGCGCATTGGGCATTATTCCTGTTGCATTTTAATTTTCACTTACTCCACAAAATGGGAAGCTTAATGAAAGCAGATGCATCATTCAGATGTACAGATCACAAAAGAGGGTGGAGGAGGATAATAAAAATGTTACCTTACTCAAACCCAAATATTTTTGCATTTGCACTATGTGTCAAGGGCATCTATTAATAGATAGCTCAGAAACAGAAATGTTGTCTAAAATTAGACAATGCTTGGAGATGGATGATGAAGTAGTGGAAGCTGTGAAAGCTCTGAAGGGAGAGAAGAAAGGTAGATGAATGGGTAGAGGAGCAAGAGTTGGTGTTATTCTAAGGAAAAGTATACATACCAAAGAATCAGGATCTGCGAAGGGAGATTGTCTAGTTACATCATAACTGCTGGACATCCAGGAAGGTGGAAGATGTTGGAGTTAGTAATGAGAAATTATTGGTGGCCTGGAATTTCCAAATATGTGTTGGGGTATGTGGATGGATGTGATACATGCATGAGAGGAAAGAAATTTCCAGAAAAGCCTGCTGGGAAATTAATGCTAAACCCTATACCTAAAGCACCATGGTGAGATATATCTGTGGACTTTATCACCAGATTACCTGAAGCTCAGGGATATGATGCAATATTCATAGTATGTGACTGCTTCACAAAGGAGGTCCATATTATTCCTACTGCTGCAGAAACCTCATCATTAGGCTTGGTTCACCTCTATCTAAATCAGGTATGGTGGTTACATGGATTACCTGATACTGTAATCTCACATTGCAGACCACAATTTGCTTCCACATTTATCCAAGACTTGAACAAAATATTGGGAATTCAAACCAAGCTATCTATAGCATATCGCCTGCAAACTGATGGGCAGACAGAGAGAATGAACCAGAAGTTGGAGCAGTACCTACATATGTTTGTCAACTACTGACAAACTGACTGGCCCAAATGGTTGGCAATTGCCAAATTTTCCCACAATGACAAATTCCATTTGGCTACTCACATGTCACTCTTCTTCACTAATTATGGGTATCATCCCTATATGGGAATAGAACCCCAAAGGGAAATCAAGGTACAGTCAGTAGATGACTTGTATCTAAGATGTGAAAGGTACAAGAAGAGGCAGAGGTGGTATTGATAAAAGCACATGATGATATGTGAATCATACTTGAGCCATTGCTCCAGAGTACAAAGTTGGTGACTTGGTATGGCTAAGTACCAAGGATTTAAATATTCCACAACCTTCAAGAAAACTTACAGAGAAACAAGTTGGCCCATATGTGATCTCCAAAGTAATTTCACCCAATGTGGTAGTGCTAAAATTACTTTGATCATTCAAGATTGATACCAAGATTAACATTTCCTATCTATGCCCTTACTGCTCACCCACTATTTCCAGTCAACAAACTACTCCACAACCTCCAATAATGGTGGAAACTGCTCCAGAATACGTAGTTGAAGAAATTCTAGACTGACCTCTTTGACAAAATATTAATAAAGTGGAAGAACTACACTGATGAAAATAATTCATGGAAACCCAAAGAGAATTGTAAGCAAGCATGTAATGCAATTGCCCAATTCTTTAAACTTAACCCAAATGCTCCATGTCACATTGCAAGAATGGTATATGAGAGGATGAATTTCCAGCCTTACCAAAATTTCACAGAGGGGACAGATACAATATTTTCTCACCTGGAAGTTGAGGCATAAAAGGGGGGTGATGTTAGGAAACAGCCCCATTATCGAATAAAATTTTATTTTATTTTATTATGTCAAATTATGCTATTCTATGCTGAAGAACACTATGCTTTGTTAGCATGAGAATTTTATTTTGCACACATCAATATGTATGTGCATGTATGAGTGCATCAGTGACAACATTGTACAATACATGTAATATAGTATATAAACCTTAAATATACACCTAGGGGACCCCAGTTATGTTCTCTTAGGTATTCCATCCACACTTGTGGTGCAAAACACTTTTCTCAACCAACTCATCTAATCATGACCCTATTTACAAAACCATCAATTTCCCATCATGTGCACATATTCTGCCCCCTTCTTGTAGAGAGAACCTGCATGGTCTTAGCTAGCAGATAGTGGGTGTCACTCTAATACAGCACTACCCCACCTGCAAACTAGGCCCAAACATTGTCATTTTGGGCCATAGGGTATGTATTCTATAATTCATTTCTTACTTCTTCCACTAACTAACTCTTTCTTTCTTTATTTTAGGTTCTTACCTGTTGACAATGATGTCACCCACCCACCTCCTGAAGAGGCACCCCCAACCCCCTTCTGTACCCTACCCATTATATGCTGCTGCTGTGAGCATCTGCTTGCAGGGTCACAATGGGCACCATTTCTCAAAACAATGACATGTGAATGCCACATCACGCAGTGCCACTACTCTACCTGTGAGCTACTGCTCACAGGGGGAGATGCTGATACTGATGATGGGAACAAGTGAACCACAAATGACAGAGACAATGAATGGCAGGGAACAATGAATGGCAGGGGACAATGAATGGTGGGGGACAATGATGACAGGGACCTTGACATTGACAACAACAATGGGTGCCCCAACACCATGGATGACACAATGATGGGGAACCACAACACTATGATGATGACAATGCCTCACGCTTGTAGTAAGGGCAGGATAATGGTTTTTTTTTCTTACCTTTTTTTTTTCCACACCACTTAGCAATGCCCCATCGCTGCAAGCAACTACTCACAGGGTGTTAATGTATTTAGTTCTACTAGTACCCAATATAATTTAGTTAGACATGAAAAAACCAGGAAAAACCAATCAGAACCAGTTTTCTGGATTGCAGTCCTTTAAAGTTGGGTATCAGTTTGGACCAGTTGTGGTCCCAGTTGCCTCTCTTGGGGGTCAAAAAACTGGACCAAACCAGACCTTCAAACACTAGTTGGACACTTGGATGTGTTGAGGTGCTGAGGAATGTTGACGGTAGAATTCCTTGACCAGTTATGGGGCATTCAAATCAGACTCTGCGACCCAAGAATTTTCTTCATATGCATAACCCTTCCAGTGCACCAGGTATTCAAGTTTGCCTTGGCATAAGTAGTTGTCTAGGATGGACTTGACCTCATACTGAGGTTCACCTTTGATCACTGTAGGCAGTGGAGGAGATCATGCCATACATCCCAGAAATGGATCTGTGGCAGCTGGCAGCAATCCAAGCACACCTGACAGGCCTGACACACCAGAATGGGAATTAGGCTTGCATTTTGACAGCACAAGATTTGTTATTGATGATGATGATGCTGGCATAGAATCAGATCTGGAAATTGAAGAAGTGTCACTGTATGGGGATTAAGGGGACGAAAATCTGCAGGAAGGTTTGATTGAGTTGGCAGTGAATGAAGGAAATGATCCATTAGATGAAGATTGGCTCCCTTATGCATTGAAGAAAAAAAAATAGCCAAGAATTGGCAAGTCTCTGAAAAAGTTGTCACAATCATCAAGTCTCACCTGAAAAATCAGAGCAGCCCAAATAATATACAAAGGGCCCCAATGTAATGAGTAAATCAAAGTGCATCCAATGCTGCTACCATAAGGTGAATCATAATCAGAAGACATTGAATGCTTTTTTTTCTTCCACATGCGGCATACCAGCTTGTATTCACAAGTTGTCTGCAGAGCATACCATCACCTGTTCTGAGCCAGTGACAATGCAGCAAGAAAGTGTCAATGTTGAGATGCCTCTGGCTATCCATGAAGAGAATATAGAGGTCATAAATCCAGAGCCATTCTAAAATGAAGATGAGGAGAATGGTTAGGAGGATGATCTTGAGGAGTGTACAGATGGATGTGGTGTTAGTGTTTGGGGTTGGCAAGAACTTTGTGAGCAAATCAAGAAGGACTTGAAGAAGGGCAGAAACACTTCACCTATTACAAAAGTCAACCAACTTCTTGTTCTCTGGAACTTTGCAACCCTCCAGCTCAAAGGATACAGCAAAATTGAAACAAGTGTTTAGATTGCTCAACAGTGGCATGAAGGCGAGAGAAAGCACTATGCACAAAAAGTCTGAGCACTCGCATGTCACTACCAGGTTTTCAAACAGCTGCCTGTGGAGAAATGAGGAGGGGAGAAGATGGCATGTAGCCTCCTGCTTGATGAGTGCATCAAAATTGCAGCACAATCATGGCTCACCTCACAGAAAGCGGGCAAAGCCACCCCTCGCAAACTTCAACATGCCCTCAACCAAGAGATCCTACCTGCTCTATCCATCTTGTTGAAACAGCCACTTTGTGAATGAACTGCACGGTGGTGGCTTCTTAGACTTGGATGGTGCTTGAAGACACCTAAAAAGGGTGTATACATGGATGGACATGAAAGGGAAGATGTCATCAAATACTGCAAGGAGGTGTTTTTTTCAGCCATGGCAAAATTTGAGGAATGAATGATGAGGTTCAAGGGTCCAGAGTCAAAAAAGATGGGACCGACATTGAGAGAGGGTGAGAAAGAGATCATACCCCAATTTTATGATGAAAGCTGCCTCTCAGTGAATGGTTACAAAGTGAGGGCATGGCTGGGACCCAATCAGACCATCTTACAGAAGAAAGGTCAAGGCCATCTTATTCATGTCTTGGAGTGCATCAATCTGATCACAGGTCATCTTGTTCTTCATGATGCTCAAGGAAATATCATGGATGAAGCTCGGAAAATAATTTACCCTGGTTCCAATGGCGATGCATGGTGGGATACTAAACAATTGCTTGCTCAAGTGAAACATGCAATTGAGGTATTTGAGAAAGCCCACCCAGATTGTGTTGTGCTTTTTATTTTCGATCAGTCATTGGCTCACACATCACTTGGTTTTGATGCACTCAAAGCTTTCAAAATGAACAAGTCAGATGGTGGGAAGCAGCATGTACAGCATGACACAGTCATTTCTGAATCAAACCCAGTTGGAGAGCACCGAGGAAAGGTACAGAAGATGACACTTCCAGAGGGCAGACCAAAAGGTTTGGAATGTGTTCTCACTGAACATGGTTTTGACATTTGTAAGATGTGCACCAAGTGTGCACCAGTATGCCCATTTGAAAATACTAATTGCTGCAAGGCCTGCATCCTCAGCAAACAGGATGATTTTATGAATCAAGAGTCTATACTTGAGACTCTTATTAAGAAAGCAGGGCATAAATGCATTTTCTTACCCAAGTTCCACTGCAAGCTAAATCCAATTGAGATGGTAAGTTATAATCAGATTGTATAATAATTTGGTAAAGTCTGATGCATTTCATTCCAATTGTAGTACTGGGGATGGGTCAAGTACCATTACTGTGAGGTATCCAAGCAAACGTTTGCAGAAGTAAAGGAAATTGCTTTGCGATATCTCAATGCATGCCCTACTGATGTCTGGTGATTTATCAATCGATTCTGGAGATTCATGAGCACATATTAAAAGGGGCTTACTGGTAATGCTGCTGCATGGGCCATCAGGAAACAGAAACAGCATTGGCAGGTTTCTAACAGAGCAATGATGTCGATTGATGCTGTTCTGAACCCAACTTAGCATACAATTTTTTTTAATTTTTTGGTCCAAAAAATTTGGCCACCTTAAATTTCATAGGATAAATTTTGGAGACATGTTTTTTGACATATTTCGACCCATGGAATCCAAATCTGAAAGTGATTTGTCCCAAAAACCTCCCGACCGTGAGATATTAAAATTGTCATGTGTGATTGTCCACACCTGTATACTGTGACACTGTACATTTCATTTATTATCATTTCTTATTTGTTTTATGATTTACGAAGTCCTTTATTGCTGTGCATATTGCCTCATGTTCTCCACATGTTATATTTCCTTTTTAAATACTATCCCTTCAAAATGTGTATAGACTTGTACTAGTTACTTAGAACAACAGAGAAGAGGTCACCCTCTTCCATTATCATCTGATTTAAGAGCCATCCTCTTAAGTCCCAGTCTCACATTGCATTTCTAAGTTCTATGAATTATTGTGAACTTCTTTGAACTCTTGTCCTAGCCTCTCAACTTATCACATATCACCTATTGTCTCTCGAAAACTCTTCCAATTCACTATATTCATTTCCCAATATTCCTCAAAACCATTCCAATTCTTTCCAAACCCCTCAAAAGTCCTCAAACCTCCTCAAATCATTTTCAAACTATTTCGAACATCTTCATAGCCCTTTCAAACAACTTCATATGCTCCTAAAACTATTCACAGCACATTTTACTATTCTACACCTCTAACTACAACTCTTGGGTAACAGCGGTGATATTTAATACCACCTCACACCCTTTCTCTAGCCTGTGTTACACTTCTTAGGCCTTTTAGCAGGTTTTTGTTTGGTTTCCAGGTCGAGTATTATCATCATCAATCATGAAAATATCATCATTAAAGAGATTCATAGCATTATTTCCTTCAGAGTGCTGGATATGATGTGAAGTGACCTGTTCCTTTCCTTTTGTATGAACTTTGGCTGATAGAGAAAGTAATTCTTTGGGAGTTAACATTATAATCAGAGTTTTCATCAATCAGGTGAAGACATCTTTGGTGATTTTGTCTTTTTGGATCGGTGCTTGGGTATGGTATAATGGGCCATCTTTGTCTTTTGCTTTTCCTGTCAATGTGAAGTTGCATTTATGAGGAGGTAGATACAAAGTTTTCTTAGTGCCATTGTAGGAATGTATTACCAATTGCAATGGTGTTTCAGAGGACGAAGATGGTGCCAAATTCAAAGTAGATAGATTGGATGCCATGGATGATATAGATGGTGCTGATACTTGTAGAATGGATCACTCGACTAGTGCAGGGATTTGAGGGATCGAAGACTAAGAGGTAGGAACTGTTGGCATATTTGGATCAGTTTGTGCAAAGGGTCTACCACTTTATAAAGCATATAGCTCTTGTTCAAGCTTTGTGATATGATCTTTGGCCATTGTAGATAGGTCGTAAATCTGGTAAATGCCTCTGGATGGTATCGAAGAAACTGTCAAAGGTGTGATATTATACATTAGTGAAGGGGTAACATTAGACAGAGGAGTTCATTGAGTCCATTCATCAATCCTGTCCTTGATAAATTGACCAGGGATATTTCAAGGAATGAATTGACCATTTGGAAGAACGATTTTGCCTTCAGTGTTCTTCCTACACTTTCCTTCATTGATATGTGATTGGCAAACCAAGAAGTCACTGATAAAATGTCCGGTATGCCCACAAAAGATGCAAACTAAATCTTTGAGCTGTTTTGAGCAAAATCTACTGTTAGGTCGAGTAGTGTTCATGGTCTTTGAACCTGCTAAAGCGGTTATGAGAGTGGCTGCAAATTTTTCAAGAATTGCCATAAGATCTTCTGATTTAATCTGAGGAGAAGATGTCAAGGTTGTAGGTATTACCAAAGACACTGAGGAATGTGAACTGAGTAGCTATGTCAAGTGCAAACTGTTAGATCCTGCTAGAACAAACTTTGCTGCTGTGTGGATATCATCAAGTGGGTAGGGGTTGTCAGGATGGTGATCAGGGAATTTTAGTTCAAATTGTTAGGCTATTCTAGCCGATAGATGATAGGCGATAGTTTCAAGAGGCTAGTACAAAAGTTTGAAGAACTTCGCAATGATTTGAAGAACTTAGAATTGTGACATGAGGCTTGGACTCAAAAGAACTGCTCTTAAATCAGACAATGAATAAAAAAGGATGATTTCTTCTCTGTTCTTCCAAGTAACTAGTGCAAGTCTATATACATTTTGAAGAGATGGTACTTAAAAGGAAATAAAACATGTGGAGAACATGAGGCAAGATACAAAACAATAAAGAACTTTGCAAATCATAAAATAAATGCAAGATGATAAGAAAGGAAATGTATAGAGTTGCAATGTATCAAAAGTACTTGTCCTATTGTTCCAATATATCATGGAACTGTTGAAGTGCCACAATTGCATCCTAAAAGCCCTTTGTTGTATCTCCTCATGTCTAGTGATGCTCGATATGTGATACTCTAACTCGTGCAAGGTGTGCTGCATGTATCTGAAGGGTGGTGTGATAGGCATATGGTGGCCAAAGTTGTTCAAACTCACTCAAAGTGTTACAAAGTCATTCAAAAACATTCAAAGTGTTGTGAAATAGTTTGAAAAAGTTTCAGAGTAGTTCCTTGGGGTTCATAGGGGTTGGGAGCATGTATCGTGATGTGTCAATCCATTTGAAAGTCTTTCCAGACCTTAGAGCACAAGGTAGACCTATTAGTGCACTGGGCGGCGCATGCATACTAGGAGTCAAAATGGGCAGTGTGGGGTTCAACTGGAGAATTCTAACAAAGGTTTCAATGGTAGAAGTAAGTGTGTCAATTTGTGCACAAATTCCAGCAACATCACCTTCAAGTGCATTGATGTGCTCCAGGGCATCCATGGCGCTAGGTGGTGGATTGGGTGAAACACACTATGCACTAGAGGCAGGAGTGTCTGGGATGGTATGTAGGGAGTCTGAGCTCTGGGAGTCATCTTCCACTCTGTACCTGCCTATCTTGGCAGAGTGTCCAAGATTTTGAGCCTTAATGAAGAGTTTTCTACTGTAAGGGCAACCTCAAATCTTCACTTAATAGTGAGCTAATGGGGAATCCAAAGTTGACATTATATTACATAATACAAACACAGGTGCACCTAACAGAGGGGAATCCAAAGAGAAAGCTCTAAGGACCTATCTGTTAATGCCCAGTATATGTGATAGACCCAAAAATCAAATAGTAGGCTAAAAATAGCAAAAAGGCAGAAATAGGTGGATCAAGCTATGGAATGATGTCACCTTGATAGGAAAACATCCAGAAGGTGTCCTGCCTCTAAGAATAGAACTGTCAACATGTACCAACATGGAAAAAACCAAAATATAATCATAAAATAGGAATAAAATTATAGAAAATTATAGAAAAGGCAGAATAGGGTGAAATAAAATATAAAAAATATGGGACAAACACAGAAAATTGCCCAGATGCCTAGGACACCTTCCTTTCCCCTTACACATATATGATAACAAGGTGCAAATGATGCACAAACATGACTATATGAAGGGTACAATACAAGAGTGCACAGACTAAGACAATAATGCACAAATGGTGTGCAATGCTAAGTAGTGTTTTAAAATCCAGTTTGGTCCAGTTTTTTGCCCCCAAAAGGGGCAAAGAGTCCAAATGTTTGTTCTAATTGGAAGGACTGCAACCAAACTAACTAACACTTTCCACCATCCATGTCCAGACTTCATCTTGTCTTCCACCTTGTGAAACTTCTCCCAGCCTCTATGGATACCTTCCCAGGACATCACTCATGCCCTTCCCCTCCATCTACAGTCATCAAAGGAGAACCACAGTATGAGGTCAAATCAATCCTGGACAGTCAATTGCATCAGGGAAGCTGGAGTACCTGGTGCATTGGAAGGGTTATGGGTATGAGGAAGGAAAACTCATGGGTCAAGAAGTCAGATGTAAATGCACCCCAGTTGGTGATAGTGAATGACATGGGTATGCAGACCCGCATGGGTAAGTAGGACAGGTATGTAAGGGTATGGGTACAGGTATGAATTATTGTACCCCTGAGAAATCCATACCCCTCAGGTGGGTTCACTAGGTACCAGAGTCTCAGAGAAAACTTCTACACAAATTATGTACAGATGTTCATCTTAACAGTAACTAGCTTTTGTACCTACTCAGAGTGAGTTGTGTTTTAGCCATTGTACCTAGTTCTATGGAAGATAATGGGGATATGATGCAGCCAGCATCTCTGGTTCTCTACAGTTCCAAAGCCACAATAATGAAAAGAAAAAAAAGATATAGCGCCAAAATAAAACCCATTTAATCTCCAAATGATGATCAACTGTTTCTGATGTCAACACAAATTCCTTTTCCAAGTGATGCTGTCACTGGGCTTCCTGATAGCATCATGGCTGGAAGCTGTAAACATAAACAGGTATTCTCTTTGAATGACCCAGATAATATTGAGGTTGCATGGTTGGCAACTCAAGCTGCAAAGAAGAAGGCTAAGCTGAGCAAGCTTAATTCATCTGAAAAAAAGTTGACTAACCAAAAATCTGGTTCAAAATCAAACCGCCAACCGTCCATTGAAGAGGTCGAGGATGTTGATAATACCCAGCACCATCTCTTCCCATGGAATCCCCAAAATATATTTGAGTCAAGTGATGATGACAATGAGGAGGCTACAAAAAAGGTGACAAACCTCAGCAAGCCTACTCTTTCACAGAAAAAAGAAAACTAACAATAAACCAGCCCCAAAACTAAACTGCCAGCCATCAGTCGAAGACATGAATGATCCTGCTGATAACCTGCCATGTGTGCTCCCCTGCAATCCCAGGAATATCCTGGAGTCTGATGAAGATGACGATGATGAGGCTTCAAATTTTCCAGCAACATCCCAGGCAACATCCCAAGATGTCAATGGCGATGAAGATGGTGAAGATGAGGTAGAAGTGGTGGAACAGCCTGCAGAGAGTGCGGAGGCTGAGTTAAGTTAGTAAATCTCCATATAACACAAAATCATTTGCTTACCCAAAGCAGAGCGCCTCCAACGTGGCTGGAATGCACCCGTATATGCCTTCTTTGGTGCAGTCACCGATATCGAGTACTTCACCAGACGACCAGCACATGTCTTCTCATGTCTTGCAAGGGCAAGGGGAATTTTTTGAGAAGTGTTAAATGCTACGTTGATGAGTCTGATGTATCCTCGACAAGTAATCTTCACAAGCATGCAAAGATTTGTTGGGGTGATGATGTCATGAAGGCCGCAGATGAGACGAAGGACCTCGTGTGTGCACAAGCTATGGTTGCAAAGTCAGGGTTGAAAAATGCTTCGATAACAGCTATGTTTGAGCAAGTGAAGGAGAAGGGAGCAGTGACCTACTCACATAAACAGCATACCAAGACCGAGACCAAGTAAGTCTTACCCAATCTGAAATCGCTTGAAGAAACCCTTGGGATTTAATTCAATAGTAGATAGTATGTAGTTATATTTCTCATATTATGACACACCCCCCACATGGGTTTTACAACCTGTCATACCCACCATACCCTTGACTCTTATTCACCCTTACCCTTACCCTTCATTCATGGGTACAGGTATTCATGGGTAAGGATACAGGTCAGATTTTTTTACCCCAGGGTTACTCAGGTCATTCACTAGTTGTGAAGGAGTTACATCAATGCCACACCTCTGCACCTTGGTGCATTCAAGCAATGGACTTTGGCAAGTTATGGTTTTGAATGAATTAGGGCAATGCATCATAGAAGGGGGGTGATGTAAGGGGACTAGGAGGTGTCCCAAGGGTCTTGGCAATTTTCTGCATTTGCTCCATATTTCTTTACATTTTATTTCACTCTATTCTGCATTTTCTATAATTTTCTATAATTTTATCTCTATTTTATGTTTATTTTCCCATTCCCCCACATTTGTACATGTTTTATTTTTAGAGGCAAAGCCCTTTCCAACATCTATTGGTACATATGATGTCATTCCATGCCTATCTCCACCTTTTCTATTTTTAGACTACTATTTGATCTTTGGGTTTACTGGGCACTGACAGACTATTAAGTGAGGCTTGAGGTTGCCCTTATAGCTGCATCAAGGAGAGAACAATGGGCATGATATGAGAAATAGTCAGCAGGCAAAAAATACACTTGGTGGAGATCAGATACCAACACTGTGAAGTGTCAGAGAGAGTTGGTGTTGCACTGACTTCTTCAGAACTGAACATTCCACACTTTTGTTGGCATAGGCTTATAGAGCATGTCAAGGGGGGTTCAAAATATATATGTCTCTTAGAAATGCATGTAGAACTATATGAGCTATGAGCAGATTACCATTTGAACCTACATGTAATTTTGGTGAATTTCTGCAAAAAAAAATTGGCTTCACCCTAAGTTCTGCAGATGGCTGTAATATTGATATGTTCATTGGAACATGGACACAGATTCATTCAATAGACTTATTTGAGATGTCCCTAGTACCAATGTACTATAGTCATAGAGTTGCAGTAGCAAGTCTGCTAAACATACGTGTATGTAATTTACCAACACTGACAGTAGGCAGCTATGGATGCTTTCAATTAAAATTCAACTCCTATCAATATGCGAGCATTATCAGCTCATCTCTCGGATCTATCGCGTTGCCACCGCAGGTATCACTACGGGAGCAGTCATATAATGTGTGAGCACTGGGAGCCTATACATAGTACAGTTATCAATCAGTGGCGGTACATACTTACGGCCAAAACACTTTTTCCTGATGTGACGAAGGACGTGATGCCTGGATTGATAACGTTTGCAGTGGTTCCCCGACAGTTGTTTAAATCTGTCTGGTACTTGAAAACAACACGGCGTAGCAAAAAAGGTAGTGAAGATTAACCGGGGGTGACTGTTAGCTATGGATTGATGAGTTCCAAAGATGAAGAAGATACTCGAACCTGAGAAGACTGTACGAGCGGATCTTTGAGAGATGCCAAGGGGCTTCTTCATCAAGCTATTTAAGTATGCTGGGAGGTAGTTGCAGTTTGGGAATGGGAAATTTCAGTGACTTACTAACTAGGCCAATCAAGACAGTGACGAGTATCGGGCTAGAAATATCTCTTATCTATTGGGAGAGTAGTTGCAAGAATTGGGAAAGGCAAACCTTCGATTGCAACGCAATAACCGAACTTGGTCCTTACAGAAGCCGCAAAGGTTAACAAAAACGTAGTCATCCACATCGTTACCGCACCTAGCAATTCCGGGGTTTGTCCAACGTCGACACGCATCATATCTACAAAGCAATGTTACACTATAAATGACAATACAACTTTGTGCAAGGGCAGTGTCTGTATCTAGGTATCAGTGCGTTAGTACGTGACGTAGATCAAAACTGCGTAAAAGGTCGTTACGATAAATGAAGCAGATAGCACCACATCCACGGATCCCACAATCGTCAGATCGCCCACTCATCCAAAGTCGGGCCAAACCCCGCCCCCATCCTACCGCCCCAACTCCGACTTAGTCTATCCTCCATCCGCTCCTCATGCCTCAACGCGTTCACTCCGTATGCATGCGGGCCGGGACCCATCAGCCATCCAGCCCACCACCCGCTCTCACCTGCCCCCTTCTTACCTTCCCTTCCCTTCCGCCTCTTCTTATCCCGATTCCTAAACTTCGACGACGACCCCTCCGGCCGCGACTCCGCATACGACTCAGGGAGCTTCGCAAAACTGATGCGCTTGGGCGTCGACGGGCCTGAGCTCGACGCACTAGCGGAGGTCGAGATCGACACGCTCAGAGGCGTACGCGCGCCATTCCCATTTGGTGTGAATTGCTTCATTGCGGAATGAGGAGGCGGAGACGGGGGGCGTGTGGACGAGGAGTGCTTGGCTTTTGTAAAGAGCCGTGAGACGGACGCCGTGGCGGTGGATGTGCTGGCTTCAGCGACGGGTGCTGGGGTCCGCGGGAGGAAGGCCGGAGCGCGGAGGCGCGGAGGCTCGGGAGGTGGGGGTTGCTCGTCAAGGATTTTGCGGAGGCTCTGGATTGTGCGTTTTGTGGGGCCACCTTCTGAGGAAGATGATTCTTCAGTTGGGGGGGTCATTGAGCGGGGCAGGGTAGGAATGATCTGTTTGGGGGTTTGCGAGCGGGAGGAACGAGACATTGTTGGGGAGTCGCCGTTTAGTCGCTGGCAGTCGGGTGACTTGTGTACTAACCGGCTGGGTGAGTGGTGACTCGTATTAGTAATACGTTCGACACTGGAGCTGCCATTCCTAGAGTTTCTGCGGGACGAGAGGAGTGATGGGATGGCCGATGTGAAAGACGAGCCGGTGGAAGGCCCTGGGGAGGGAGTTCGGTAGACAAATGAGGATAGCATGTTGTAGGCGGCTGTAGTCGGCTCCACCGGCCGATCCGTTAATTTAGGTAATGAAGGTGAGCCGTGAAGTGAGTGCAATGAGGGTGAAGCACGCAAACCAAGTGTGGATGGCAGTATTATAGCCTCCGGGTCAGCACTGGAAGCAACGAATTGCGTAAGTGCCCGAGGTGGGGGTGAAACGAGGTCCGAGCGGTCTTGTAACGAGAGATGGAGTTGCGGTACCTGGTGCTTGGAGGCTTCACGTAAATCTAATAAAGAAGGTCTCCGTCTCTGTCGGCGGCCTTGGGAGAGTGGACTCGAAGTCGGAAGGCTGCTGCTCATGCTGCTCTCTCCAAAGTGAGATGCACGGCCAATGATCGTTCGATTACCACCACGCGCACGTTCCTGCTCATCCCCAAAAAGCCCCTCCACCCCTTTACTGATCTCCTCTAAATTATCCAGCCACGTATCATGGACATTCCCGTTCTCACATATTCGCGATGATAGTCCACGTGCACTCGTCTCCAGCGTGGAATCCAGAGGAGAATCTGAATTTAAGACGACAGAAAGACTAGACTGGGTGGATATGGAAGACTGCAATAGTGTGTTCGACATCTCCAATGCATGCACACTACGAGCAAGAAGGGAGTCCAGGTAAGGGCTGTTACTGCTCGTACTCGCTGTCGATCTCTTGCGTCTGTGCGTCTGTGTGTACGAGGGGAAGCGTTTATGTCGTCCTGGGGAGAGAACGGGAACCTGGGGAGACGGGGGCGTATATGGGGCGTAAGCAGAAGAACTATTGCCGTCAGAGTCGTCTTCGTCTGCCTCTTCTGCACTATCGGGATAGTCGGGTGGTTTGTCCGACGGTAGACCTTGTGCTCCTTCTGATGGCTCAATATCTCTGTGGCACCCTACCGTAATATATTCAGGCAGGGTCGTCGTCGTATCTGAAGAGAGACGGAGCGCAGAAAGTTGCTTTCTGTACCTGCGTCGATGATGGGTAAAGGCCGTCATTTGAAGATAAGATATACTGATGGGGCGCCCAGTTGGCGCACCGGAATGTGGAGTCAGAGTTCCTCAAAATAGTTGAGAGTAAACGCAAGGTCAAGAGCAAGGTCAAACACATTTGAGCCACATGTTCAGCTTGTCCCTATCATCTCGGCCCGATCATCACAAACATAGCAGAGGGTATAAAAACTTGTAATGAGACACGGTCCAAAATTACAAATAATCTATCTACTTGAAAGCATGAGAAAGCAACGACGTGGAAAGAAATTAAAACCAGGACGATGCAATGCGATAATTCTAGTTTGTCTCGACATCCATGTGGATATAGCTATCAAGCCTTGATCTGTCGGACCGGCGCAACAATGGCGTCAAAAGATCCACCAACTTCCTCTAGGGAGGCCTTTTCCTTTCTGCTCTTTAAGAGTAGGAAAGGCGTGTAGTACGCTAGTGTCGTCCACAGGAAGACACGACCGTATTGAGCGCTGATCTTCTCATAGTCGGCTATAATATGTGTATGATCAATCAAGTGAGTATGACAACCATAAGGAGTAAAGACACACTTTGAAGCGCGGTGCGAAGGTCGAGCCAAATCTTGGTCACGTCCGTAATAATACCATTAACTTGCCATCTGACAGCCTAGATAACGATCAGTTAGATATCGGGGCAAACGTGCCCCAACTCAGCGGCTTGCCTCCATCATTTGGTGGGGTCTGTTCACCGTCCACACCATCAAATTCTTCCCCGCCGCCTTGCATTCCATGCGGAATCTGCCACAACACAACTCGAGCAGGAGAAGGTTACGCCAGAATCGCCACCAACCTTTGTCCATCGCTAGAGGTCAGAGCAGCAAACGCCATGGAAAAGGTGTCGCAGTCTTCCCAAAAATACTTGCGGGCGATGTACGGGCTGTCCCCAATATAAGACCGGCGGCAATACGGCAGACGCGCCTTGGCGAACGACAGGAAGCGAGGATGCCACAGTCCCAAGAGGATCCGCGGTGCCAGCAGCGTCTCCCATCCAGGTTGCGCAGAAATGATGGTGTGCATCAGAGAGAATAGGCGGTCGGGGTCGTTCTGAACTTTCACGTCGACGTCGAACTTGACGTGCTGGTTCTCAGGCTAGCGAGTTGGGAAAAGGCGGAAATGGCGTCAGCTCCAGGCGGCAGTTCTTTTTACGACGTACCTTCATTAGCAAAGTGATAGTTTCTGCAAAGGTAGGGATTGCCTGCCTAGGCTCCTTCTTGGTCCGAACGTGCTGCATGCCCGTCTCACCATACCAAACTCTGTCTTTAACTTGACCTGCGAAAGACTTGTCAACAGCTGGTCGAAGAAGGAACGACGTTTATAGCAATGACCTGTTGAATCTGTTGTCCGTTCCAAGGCTAAGGATTGTCCGCAAATCAGCACTTCGGGATCTAATGCTGACGTGATATGAAAGCTCACCCGGATCATGGAGCATGACCACAACGTTGTCCGTTGATACGTGGACGTCTGGGACTATGGTTACGGGGGCGTACAGCGTACACGCCAATTTGATAAAATACCGCTCTCGATGCCCTCGGCACCATCGCGAATGGCGGCTTCAAAACTTGCGAGCGTGTTTTCTGGAAATGCTGCCGAGGCCTTGGCGGGGTTTGAGAAGGGTTGATAAAGGGGGTAGATGAAAAACTTACACCTCGATGACCCCAACAATCTAAAGAACGGAGAAGAGTCAGCAACACTCATGGACGACGAAAATGAACCCGCCTGGCAGAGCCCTGGTTTGAGATGCAGACATATGACCTGACATATAAACTGGGTATTGAGGGGAGTGAACAAGATTGGGTTGGATGGGACACTAGAGCCTGCGTTTTATAAGAGGCCGATGTGGATTGGGTGGAACCAGGACACGGAACGTTTATAACGTTTTCGGTCGAACTCCATTTTTACCTTTCCTTGGGAGGAAATGTCAAATTTAGACGGCGGCTCTTGGCGAAACCAGGCGAGGGGCGAGGGGCGAGGGGTTTGTATAACCGTAACCCACATATACGTACAATTTGGTTTCAAGACACCAATTATTCCATATCCAGATCGCCCAAGCGAGTCGACCCTTGTCCGCATATTTCCAGGTCAAATCCTCAATTCGAGTCTATTGCGACTACTCGCAGGCCAGTGCCTTGAGGGCTACAATGCAAACGTGCGATGGAAATGTGGGCCAACAATGGATGACAAACGGCGCCCCCCCCCCCCCTCGTTCGAATTTCAATTGGCTCAAGTGCTTACCCAGTGTCGACTCTGATCTCCTATAAATTTCCACAAATGAGAGCTCGCACATGCGATGAAAATGGCGCACGGTTGGCAACCACTGACAGCACACAGATTTGCACGCACAAGAACGGAAAAAGAACGGAACTTTAAGCTTTCGGAAGTTCGCGAAGCGCGAAGCTCCAGCAACGTATAGAATTATGTTATTTCTGCATTCCGACGACAATTACACTGAGAACCGTTCACGTCGGTCGCCCGACCAAAACCATACCCTCATCTTCTTCTGTTTCCGTGCCTTTCTCGCTCAATACCGCAGACGAATTAAACGAGGACGCGATGGATGTACTCGACCCAAAAGTTGGTTCCAGGTTCCGATCCGAAGACATCGAAGGTTCCTGGTTCACGTAGGGGGTCACCTCAGGGATCGGAGCAGGCCCTGGCGAGTCACGTGATGTATCCATTTTAGATTTCGTTTCTGGTTGTCCTGGAGGAACGACTGATATCTCATGCAATGCTTCGAGCATCTGATTGCGAACGCGTGTGGCGAGCCCGGGGACATCCGACGCTGTGAGGCCGATTGTAGATATTGGAGGTAAAACTGTCCCATTGGAAAAGAAGCAAGTCAGCCCTGTGCGATCTCTGAGAAGTGAAAAAAAAAAAAAAAGGCACCTCGAGTTTTAATAGTTCCTTGGTCAAACACACCCTTGTGATACAAGCACCAGTAGTTTTCAGTGACTACCGGTATGATAGGAATACCAGCTTGGATTGCCAAGTGGAAACCACCCTTCTTCAGTGATAGCATGCCAGGGACCTCCGAGTTAGTCCGTGTTCCTTCCGGAAACATTATTAGCGAAATCTTGAATTTCTTCATCAACTCTCCGGCACTCTCCAACGACCGCACTGCATGCGTGTTGTTTCCCCGGTCAAGGAAGATTGCTCCAGCCATGGTCATAAAAGGGCCGAGGGGGGTATATTGCAACGACTTCTTTGCTATAATCGATGATTGCTTCGGCATGATCCTTATATTATAAAAAAGGAAACACAACATTAATCATGGAGGGTCAGATGTTCGAAGGAACTTACCTGCCGACTACATGAATATCCAGCATTGACTGGTGATTTAGCATCAACACCGACGGCCGTGTATTGAGAATCTCCTCCCCTTCGAGCTTCACCTGAAGACCTAATGTCTTCCGGACAATTGCATAGAATGTCCGTGCCACAATATAATTAGTGTCGAATCGTCTTCCGACCAACGTCATCCCCGCTGCGGCAAAGGCAGAACACACCCCAACTGTCATCATGGTCCCCACGTACATTCCCACTCTCCCATAGTATCGTACTGTGGGCGAGTACCCCGCAAATGTGCGAAATAAGATAACCGGCAGTGAAATGTAAACGATGGGCTTAATAATGAGCGAGACGACGAAGAACGACATCGATGTAGATCGGCTCTCCAGACTAGAGGCTGTAGTACGAAGCAATCACTGTCGGAAGAACCAAGACTATCAGGTGAGTATCGAGCTGTGGGCACAGCGAGCAGATCTGCTCGATGCAAGGTTAAGGTACTGTTGCAACCCAACCTTGCACATCATTGCCGGAGTTTGAATCCGCACTGTGCGCAGGTTATGGCATCCAAGCCATCTGGGGACAAGGCCCTAGTAAAGGCTGCTTCAGCTCGCGGTACACGTCTCGGAACTGCTATGCGGGTTCCAATACTGAACATTCCCCAGGAAGGACAGTTGTTGCTAAGCCTTTGGATGGCAACACGGCCGCATCTTCGAGAGCAAAGTTGAAGAGTCACCCAGGTGGAACGACCGCAAAAACTCTCTTGGTGGAAAAGAAAGTGCCGCAGACAATATCTCCCAATGCGAGCTCCAACTCTGTCGCGTCTCTGAAGGCGTCCGAACGAGCTACAACCTCTGGGAAAACCAGTCGGATCCCCTCTACCAGTGATGCTAGAGCAGATCTTAAAAAATCTATCCCTAAGCCTGGATCACGTACTTCTAAATCTGAATATGTGTCTACCTTACTCCCTTCCGACTCGGCAACAACAACGGCTAGTCCAACATCTTCAGTAAGTCACACGTATCTCGTGAAAAGTCGCGTTTATTGACAAAGATATCAGGCCCCTCCACCTTCACAGGCACCTGAACCTCCAGCATCGACAGAAGAAGCTTCGACACGTACTTCTGATCCTTTGCAAGTCGCTGCTCAAGTATACCCATGGTTGTACATGACATCGACTTTGGAAGCGTGTTTCCGGACTGCCGAAGAGAAGGCCATGGTGCGCGTCGCATACTTTGTAGGATATCGTACTGAAGTTTCACTGGCTTAGAAAGATCTAGAAGAGCGTTCAAAGCAACTTCAAGAAGAAGAATCAGGTATTGCTAATCAGCGTATACGCTTCGAAGCAGAACGGGCCGCAGATTTCTATGATGAACTCGCTACCGATTATGTACGTGCTCTTCTGTACATTGTTATCTTAGTATCACCTTTGAACTTCTCTTTTTGTCCTTTGTAGTTTGCCAAAGAAGCCCCATTTATCATGCAGACCTTTCTCTCACACGGCGATGCCTGTACACGGGTAGAATCAGAAGCACTCGAACTTGCGACGCACGGAGCCCGCGGGTCCGATGAAGATGCTCCTTTGCAAGCGTATACCGACATGCTTGATAGTCTTGGTGAGAACATTTCCCACTATTACCCCCTGCGTTTATTTATGAGTCATCATTCACAGAAGAACTCCATGCGGAAGCCGTCGAACTCGAATCTTGTATCCTTCGCTTCACTTCAGCATCACCCTGCTCTCTGGAAGCTTCCGACACTGTATCTAGCAGTCCCACCGTTCCAGACACGGCAAATGTTGCACGTTCGCAGATTCTGGGCGTGTTTTCAGCATGTCTACCAGTTGTCCGGGCACGAATGTCAAACTTGGCGATGGCGCAAGATTTGGTTGACGGTGCACAGGAGAACCTTAGCATCAGTTTACGGATGGAGAGTTTGGGACTATTGGATTGATGTGTAGACAATGTTGGACATTTTGTTTGCCAACCTGATATATTCCCATGGCGCAGTATCTGCATCCACTTATACCCGTTCTTCTCAATACCTATTATTTCCTCGTCATAGCTCTGTCTATTCGAAGTTGTCGCAATCAAAACACGCCTGATGCTATGTAGGGACTTGGATTTCTGGCTGGGCTAAGATGCAAACCAAGATGTACGAGAATCAAGAGGTTGCTGTCGCTAATTAAATTGTTTTGTTTGCCTGCAACCAGTTGATCCTTGAATTTCTCACCGACCCCGAGGCCGATTATCGACAGCCTGTCCCAGTAATTCTGTCGTCAGTCACGCATCCAACTAGTACTGGGTATAGTTCGGAGGTACAAGCCCGGGGTATCTTTCCTTACGAAATGGCCACAATACGGGCTGCGGTACTCACAGGTCGGATCTTACTGAAGTCTTGTTTGCCAAGTCATTGAGAAGTACGGTATGCAGTCAGCGATACGGCATCTGTAAATCCAACTGCGGATAAGTCTGGTCCTGCCATAAAAGCGATTTTAACATCCAACGGAATCACTTGCGAACATGCTTCCATAGTCCCTGATGAAATTGCGGCCGTCCAAGATGTTGTTCGACGGTGGTGTAACGAGGGTGATATTGACTGGATTGTCACTACGGGCGGAACTGGTTTTGGGGTGCGAGATCTAACGCCAGAGGTCGCTCAGATTTCATTCTTATCAACTCAAAAACTGACAGAAGATGCGGCCAGGCAATCAAACCTCTGTTCGAACGCGAAGCTTCTGGAATTGTGCATCTTCTACTATCGTCATCTTTGAAACATACACCCCTCGCAGCGCTCTCGCGGCCTGTTGCTGGAACCGTCAGGAATACACTTATCGTAACTCTTCCTGGAAGTGTCAAAGCAGTCAAGGAAAACTTGGAAGCATTGTTAAATGCAGGTGTTATTAACCATGCTATTGATCTGGTCAAGGGGGGGACTGGACAGCAAGTCCATGCTGATATGGTCAAGACTGTCACAACTAGCCATGGGCCTCTGGAAGGCCACAGTCGTCATCATCACCACCACCATCATGAGCATCGTGCCCCACAACCTCGGGCAACCCTATCACATGATCCTTCCGCCCCTGGTGAGCTATATCCTGCGGATTTATTTGGAAGACCTTGGTGCTTAACATTCCCAGTTTCTGCTCGTCACAGAGAGTCACCCTATCCACTTATCTCTTTGGAAGACGCACTTGGTATCATAGAAAAGGTCATCACGCGTCTCGACACCATAACGCTCCCAGTGCGTTTCAGTCCATTATAACGCTCAGAGTTCAGACTGACCACCAGTGCAGGTGGGCTCCGAGCTAGCTGGGCATGTTCTTGCAGTCAACGTACATGCCCCCCAAAACGTGCCCCCCTCTCCAACGACTAGTGTCGATGGGTACGCTCTTCGAGGTAGGATGTCACCATTTACAACTTCTCCGATTTCTAATTTGAGGTACATAAGCTTCGGACCCCCCGGCAGTATACAAGGTAGTCACTTCCCAAACACATGCCGCTACCAATGTACTGCCTCCCGGTTCGATCTACCGCATAAATACTGGCAATCCTTTGCCGTCAGGGACAGACACGGTAATCATGGTTGAAGATACACGTCTTATCTCAACAATATTAGATGCCAATAGCATCGAGGACGGTGAAGAGAATGAAGTAATGACACTCGCTCAGATCCCTGTTGGAGAAAACGTCCGGTCTCCTGGATCAGATGTTCGACAGGGTGATCTGGTCTTGCAGAAGGGCGAAAGGGTTCGTAGCAGTGGGGGGGAGATCGGAACGTTGGCTTTTGTTGGAAGGAAAGAGGTGCATTTGCTTTTCTTACCGAATACCAGGCAATATCCATCAATCTACTACTTCAGGTTGAAGTGTACCGGAAGCCCGTTGTAGCCATACTGAGCACTGGTACTGAGCTCGTCGACCTGCAGTCACCTCATGCACATGCAAGCGACGGTGATTGGGGCGGGATATTCGACACCAACCGACCTTCGTTACAAGCTCTCCTAGAAGGAGATGGCTACAAAGTGGTAGATCTCGGCATAGCACCGGACGAGTTGAGTTTCTAACAACATCTATTGCAACAAACTCTCATGTCTTCGACAGTATCAATTCCCATGTTTCTGCCATCCAGCGTGGCCTCGAGACCGCCGACATCCTCCTGACTACAGGCGGTACTTCCATGGGACCCACTGACCTTCTCAAACCCGTCATCGAGCGCCAGTTTAATGGCACCATCCACTTCGGGCGCATCACCGTTAAACCAGGGAAGCCGACGACGTTCGCGACGATCCCGTTCAAGGGTGGGATACAGAAACCAGTGTTTGCGCTGCCAGGCAACCCAGCCTCTGCACTGGTCACGTTCAATATATTTGTTGTCCCGGCGCTGAGGATGCTGGGTGGGTGGCCGAAGGAGCAGTGTCAGCTACCACGGGTTCAAGTTGAGGGACGTATAGTTTTTTTTGAATGGTGTCCTACTTTGCTAATACCTTCCTTATTTGTTTTAGATCCAGACTTCAATGACTCTGGACCCACGTATGGAGTTCCACCGCGTCATTATCCGCGTGGGACCGGATGGTCTCAAGGCTTTCAGTACTGGAGGACAACGATCCAGTCGGGTAGCGAGCTTGAGTGGAGCAAATGGACTGGTGATTTTACCGCCAAAGACTATTGATTCACCTTCGCGGTTGGAGATTGGTACAAAGGTTGATGCGGTCGTGATTGGGGAACTCCAGATGATGTAATAATTTGGTTGTTGACTTAAGCTCTCAGACAATGTTTTAAACAACACTGGTTGCAAAACCGAGTCACTACAACTGCATCTCACAAAAAAAAAAACAGATAACCTTCCGGTACGGGGAATCGCAGCACGAGCTGCCGCGAAAAATCCCTAACATCGAAAGGCGACAATGGTGCGTGCATATGTAATTCATGGCAGTCAACACTGTCCGAAGTTCTCATCACATAGACTATCAGCTCATGTGGTAGTTACTATGACCTACAGAAGTCGTAGCTCAGTTTTGAACGAGGCGGTTGGTGAGAGTTGATCAGCAGTCGATTCCATGATTTGCAGCAGCAATGAATCATCACCCTGAAACGGGTCAGTCTGCGGGAAACTGTAAAGTGTATGTACGTAAAAAAAAAAAAGAATGGACAGGTTTTTTTGCTATATGTAATTCCTTTCTGGCCCGATATCCGTGGATCCAGCTTCGCTATGTAACGTGTTCCATCTGTGAGCTAAGAAGGTTGGGTAAGGACTGGCAATCGCCAGTTCGGACGCAGGGCAGAATGAGCCGTTTGCACAACCAACTGCAAGACCCTACCGCAGCGAAGCCTGCCTACCCAACCTATGGACGAAGCAGTGTCGAAACGGGAAGAGAAGCTGTATGGGAACCAAGTTGGGCCTTGAGGCCACCAACTCGAAGGCCCGGATGTACGTTTCATAAGCAAGCGACTTCCATCTCCCCGCAATACGTATAATCTCAGGCTGGACACCTTGTGCAAGGAAGAAAGAAGCACCACCGATGCGGAATGAATGACCAAATGCAGTGCCCCAGCCCCAACCGGAGTATTGCGTTCGCGCGATTCAGAGCGGCTGACTTCACAAGCGGACGGATCGGTTCAGACTGGTCCCTCCAAGAAAACAAATGATCTGAGGCCAAGACGAGAACTACAACAGCCAGATTCCGCAATGCAGCAATCGGGCAAAGATTGTCTTCCTTCACCAAGTACCCATGTTGAATCTCTCTTGCCTTTCTTGTTTTAGCTGACGGTAAATCTAGACGCAATACACTGTACCGTCTGAGTCAA
This sequence comes from Tricholoma bakamatsutake, assembly GCA_029959215.1. Taxonomy (NCBI): domain Eukaryota; kingdom Fungi; phylum Basidiomycota; class Agaricomycetes; order Agaricales; family Tricholomataceae; genus Tricholoma; species Tricholoma bakamatsutake. Next base: position 3,657,457 of record CP114860.1, read on the forward strand.
AACCGAAAACAGCAGGACTCAGTGTCAAATTCCTGGCTGCTGAGAAGGCCGTACGTGAAGTCACCGTCACTTCATCAAATCGCATGAGACCAAAGAAGGAAGCTGAATACGTGGCCTAGACACAAACATCAAATGAATCGTTCATGTCAGGTGTGACCTTGAGCGCTGATAACATTGCCAGTGGCAGGAGGCCTGGGAGGTCTTGATCGTTTCCCTTGTTGCGTAACGACCAATCGATCTGCTCCTGTTCAGCCTCTGAGAGGGGCACTGGTCACCCCTGAGCAATGTGTCAAGCATGGGCAATGTACGAACAACTGGGATGCCAACCGGTTCAAACACTGTCCCATCGGCAAACTCAGGGTCAGAAGGATCAGGGTCGGAACCTGCCCACAAGGCAGTCTATCATCTTCTGCCACTGAAGAGATGTCGCAAAACAGGTGGAACTTCTGCAAGCAACTGCTTGTGTCACGGAGGGAAGCCCGAGACGATCCGCAATGTGTTCAATGACAGGAATAGACAGCGTACTTCGTGGTGGTGTGTTGACACCCTTCCAGAGAAAAATCCACTCGTTAGCTGGGACGGGAGGTCGAAGAGAGGAAGGGTGGAGAGACAACTTCTGGCTCACCTCCGTCACAGTTGCACGTTCCGCTGAGTGCCAGCTGCTAACAGCCGGGATCACAATGATACTAGGCATTCTAAGAGTTGTTCCGGTAATTGGGGGGGGGGGGGGGAAGAACGACGCAAGGCTACTGGCAAACCCTGAAGAAACCCGTCTATTTCTCCACGTGAGGGTGCATCGGCCACATTCTCGCGGCTGGCAACGTGCTCTGCCACGACGTGCAACCGACACTTTGCTAACAAAAGATATGTGCGCTTCAGTACCTGGTTTGTCAACTCGTTCCGAGAGCGACCTTACCTTTGTCCAGCACTACAACAACCACAGCATTGTCGGACCTTACCAATAAAGGTCCGGTGCCACTGGAAATTAGACCACATGATGCAGAGCCATGCAAAGAAACTCCACTGCTGTTGCTTATGCCCAACCAATGTCGTATAGCTGCTTTGCGCCGACATGAAACCCAGGACGCCATAATCAAGCGACCCAAAAACTGCGAACAGTTACCCCAACAGTGTTGGCATCCCCCCACCAGTTCAAGTTTACTGGGTAGCTGAAATTAAGGAAAGACGGTTTGGTAACTAGGATAGCAAGTCCTGTATCCAGCACAATTCCATCAGTGAAGGGCGAGGAGAGACGAATTTAGAAGCAAAAAAGAGGATGAACGAAGAAGAGGCAAAAAGTTGAACATGCATGTACAAGCTTTCCTAAACGGGCCGCATCAAGGGCAGAATTTAGCGACTGGCCAGGCCCAATCCCTCAACAGGGGTAGGATTACATCAATTTCTCCTGGGCAGCGCAACTGTTTCTTCCCAAGGTCCCAATCAAAACTAATGTAACGTTGGCATGACGAAAAAGCTTTTGAAGTGCCCAAGGAACTCCAGGACGAGATGTCAAGTAAATACAGTCTTCTTCGCTCCATAACTCCTGTGGTGGGCAGACCACAAAGAAATCATCACTTTAGCAGGTGACGGAACCTAGATGCCTTGTAGATCACCATCATGCATGCCTGCTACAGCACCAAACACCTGCACTTGATCTCATGCTGAAGCACACTGCACTGTCAAGGTAAACCAGACCATTCCAGAAAATGCAGAAGAGGTGCTGTTGGCCAGGGTGAAAGGGTGTCATATGATAAGACCTAGTCCTCCAGTACAAGGATCATAGTGAATAGGCTCTCTTCACTGTGACCCAACTGGAAGCAGGAGGCAATTTTGGGCTACCCATGGCTTTGTGACCACAATCCTGAGGTTGATTGGGTGACAGGTGAAGTCATGATGAGTTGTTGTCCATCTCATTGTCATACTTGCTTCACTGAAGGCAGACAGGAACGTTGAAGGCAAAAGGTTTTTTTACATTGCACTCGAAAGTGTCATGCTGGTCCAATGCCTGTGGCCGATGTGGACTTGGAAGATGAGAGACATCAAACATTACGGGGGTGCATCCCACAGGCAGGGACAGAATAAGATGTTTGGGAAAACATCCCTCAAGCAGTTGGGAAGCAGTCAGAATTGATTGAGCTATTGGATCATTACTATGATGAGTCTTGGACCAGGCATAAATCCACCAGGCTCATACAGTGACTCACAAAACTGAGTCAATGTTTTGCACTTTTTAATTCATTGTTGCATAGCTTCCCATAAACAACAAAAACAAACAAAGTATTGGTGTACCGAATAACATACATGATCAGGACTACCAAACAAACAAAGAATTATGTAATTTCAATTATCCCTCATGGAGATATGATTATTTTAATTCAGGGACTCATTGACTCAGTTTTGTGAGGGGTAGTCAGAAATATTAGAATCTGATGCTCCACCAACTGTATAATGTCAAAATCTTGACAGATGGTTTCTAAGGTGATGTGACCCTTGATGTGACCTTAAATTATAGTATTTAATCAGGACTAGCATTCTTCATACTTCAATATTCTCCAATGCATCCCATCTCCTCTGCTCAAAAGGAAAACATTCCTTCCCTGGCCTCCAATCATTATTCTACCCACAATATTGCCTTTAAACTCAACCTCAGCCAGTCTAGTGTATCCAGAACACTCAGGGCTCTCCATCCAAACCTGGATTCCCCCTCTGGTGGTTGTCCTTCTAAGCTCTCATCTACCTCTCAGAGAGCCATCCTTACCCAAATCACCACTGGCAAGGCTGCAAATGCTGTTCAGGCCACCCATTACATCAACAGCATCATTCCCACTCCAGTCTCCTTAGAAACAGTCAGAAGAGTTCTCAGAAAAAACTCATTCAAGGCTGTGGTGAAGAAGAAAAGGCCCTTGCTTAGTATAAGGCATAGGAAAGCAAGATTGGCTTTTGCTCAGAAGTATAGAGAGTGGACTGTGGAAGACTGGAGGAGGGTTATTTGGTCAGATGAGACTAAAATAAACAGGTTTGGGTCAGATGGGAGAGAGTGGGTCTGGAAACAGAAGGGAGAGGGGCTGATTGAGAGAGAGGTGCAGGGAACTGTCAAATTTGGGAGAGGAAACATTATGGTATGGGGGTGTATGGGATGGAATGGAGTTGGGTATCTTGCAGAGGTTGAGGGGAGGATAAATGCTGACCAGTATGTGTCCATTTTGAAGGACCATATGCTGCCTAGCTTGGAGGAGAGTGGAATTTCTGGAGAAGAGGTGATTTTTCAACAAGACAATGACCCCAAGCATACCTCAAAAAAGGCCAAGAAATGGATGGAGAACAACAATATTACTCTTCTGGATTGTCCTGCCCAATCTCCAGACCTCAGTCCTATTGAACATCATTGGGTTCACCTCAAGAACCAGTTAGACAAGTATCCAACAGCACCAAAAGGAATTTGGGAGTTATGGGAAAGAGTAGTAGAAGAGTGGAATAATATTCCATCAGAGGTGTGTCAGAATTTGATTAAAAGCATGCCTAGAAGGTTGGGAGCAGTTATGAAGGCCAAGGGAGGTCATACAAAATACTAGAATTACAATTTATCATAATATTGATACCACCTCACAAAACTGAGTCAATAAGTCCCTGAATTAAAATAATCATATCTCCATGAGGGATGATTAAAATTACATAATTCTTTGTTTGTTTGGTAGCCCTGATCATGTATGTTATTCGGTACACCAATACCTTGTTTGGTTTTGTTGTCTATGGGAAGCTATTCAACAATGAATCAAAAAGTCCAAAACATTGACTCAGTTTTGTGAGTCACTGTAACTGTGAGAACACCACTGGCCAGCGGCTGTTCAGAAGCAATATACAAAGATATAAAGTCAGGATGATTTGGGGAAATTATGGTATGGAGAAGCATTGTATCTGCACCGCTATCAAAGCCCGACCGCAGACCGTCAACTATGACAACTATGTACTTCCAATCGCCAAACAACCCCAAACCCTCAATGTCCACAACATCAGGGTGGAGGGGTCATGATCATCCACAGTGGGAGCAGTTGTTTGCACCATGGCTTGATCCCCCACAGATGCTGCACCCATGGAAGTGGGTGCAGTTATCTTTGAACCGACATCGAGCCCAGTTGAATCACATGTTTTTCCGGAGGGGTGAAGGAGAGCATGCTTGCTCCTGGTGTTGGTAGCGACCGCGAGAACGGGACGGCCCGCAACTGTTGTGGAAGTGGAGCAGGTTTTAGTGAAGTGGCCAGATCTGCCACGGCGAAAGCCCTAGACTCTGGTATAGTGATTCGAGGCCGTTTCTGAGAGAAGGCAGGAGGGGCAGCACGTTGGACGGAATGTGTACAATAGTGCAACACAGCGGATGCCGCAGATGACGCCATGACTAAACGAGTGGTGATGACATTCAAAAATAATGCCACAATGTCCAGCAACGCGAAACAGCAAGGCCGTTACCGACCGTGAGCTCTTCCACAATCTTGTGGTGGGCTCACAGCAGCACAGTGATACCTGGTGGTCCGCTCCACGGCTATGAAGGCAGCTGCGACCCAATCTGCGAAACCTATATTTGTTTCAGCCGAACGATCTAGTCCCTTCGCCGTCAGCCCCCTTGAGCGCCGTGCAGGGCCTTGGGTTGTGTTCCATTGTCAGAGCAGTATGTGGGACATAGCGGTACAAAGGAAAGGTTATGTCGACTTTGGGCAGTACAGCTGTGAATTGTGGGGTTGGGCAGATCGAGAATCCACAAAGACGAAGAGATGCAAACTCGGCAGCAGTTAACTAGGCGTGGGTAGTGCCTGAAGTATGGGAGAACAGCAGTATCAAACCACACGACAGGACCAATGTCGCCCAAGAGTGGCATGACGAAGCGACGAACGCCTGGAGTCCCACCTGGGATCGTCGAGATAACGAACGATGCATGACCCGACTCGACTGTCTGAGGTGAGTCCGTCGACGGCGGAGGGAAAAGGCAATGAGTCACGTGTGTTCAAGACAGTTCAATGGTAAAGGTATATCAATACCTAACTCTATTGCTAGTCATACGCCCCTTGACCATCTTTGACTTCTGACAGTGTATCATTAACGTTGATCGGCACACCTCTGTAGTAGCTATGTATTAATTTGTTTTTTCATTTCGACTTCTGTGATTGCTTGATGTTATTCTCGAGAGCCAGTTGAAGTGCTTAGTACAAGCTTAAAGCACTTTTCATTGTTCAAGATGAATCCGTGGAATTGTAGTTCTAGTGATACCTGTTGGACTTATGTGGGTCCTAATTCTCCTAGCTTGAAAGCGCGCGCAGTGGCTGTGCTACGAAATTTTAAATCATCGACGAGCTCCCAATGGCAGAACACGACCTGTCCAAAACGATTATTCCATACTTGGATCGCCATCTCGCATTTCCTCTGCTAGCTCACCTCGTCGAGACCTCTGTTTTTCCGGTAAAAGAAGTCGAAGTTGCCCAGTATGAGCTTGCTAAGGGGACCAACATGTTCGACTACGCTGTTAGTCTATTTCAACAGATATACCCTGACCAAGAGACACCCCCAGGTCAGTAACGTGCTGATCTTTAAATCAGAATCAAAACTAAACATTTCAGACAGAATTCGACGGAAAGCGACAAAATGCAGTGTCGACGAACGAACGCCTACAGCAAGAGGCCCAAGCTGTTCTAGATGTCATAGAAAATCCGGATGTAGCACAAGCTTTGCGCCAAGATAAAAATCAAAATCTGCAATATTTGAAGGACAACTACAATGTATGTCGTGAGCCATTCCTGTTTCAACATTCATCTTGACCTACTATGCAGGTCACACTAGAACAAATAACGGCGCTCTACAACTTTGGCCAATTCCAATATTCATATGGGAACTACAGCGGCGCCGCCGACTACCTATACCACTTCCGTGTTCTCTCTACTGACAATGACCTTAACACTTCAGCCCACTGGGGCAAACTCTCCTCCGACATTCTTACTGGCCGGTGGGATGTCGCCCTGGAAGAGCTTAACACCCTCCGTGAAGCCATCGACTCGCGCTCCCCTAGCAGTCTCCTCACACCGACCTCTGCAACCGCCCCATCCAACGCCCCCGAGCCTGCTCTCGTGCAGCTCCACTCCCGGACATGGCTCGTACACTGGTCCCTCTTCGTCTACTTCAACCACCCACAAGGCCGTACATTGCTGCTCGAGACCTTCCTCTCCCCCACCTACCTCAACACAATCCAGACCTCTTGTCCGTGGATACTGCGTTACCTAGCCACCTCCGCTATCCTCTCCCGAAAGTCCTCTTCCACATCATCTGCAGCGGCGCCATTGTCGGCCCGCGTACGGAATGCCATTCGGGAGGTGGTGAAGGTTATTCAAACGGAGGAGTACCAGTACCAGGACCCCGTTACCTCGTTTTTAAAGGAACTGTACATTGAATTTAACTTCGAGGCAGCGCAGAGGGAACTGACGCTTGCGGAGAAGGTCGTTGGCGACGATTTCTTTTTGGGGGAATTTAGGGAGGAGTTCTTGGACAATGCACGGTATCTGATCAGCGAGGCTTATTGCCGAATTCACCAAAAGATTGACATTGGGTAGGTGTCACTCCATTCTCTAGGGTGGGTGCTCTGATCCCAGTCGGTTGATCCAGTGATCTGTCTGAACGTCTTAACCTCTCACATGACGAGGGCGAAAAATGGATTGTCAACCTCATCCGTGAAACACGGATGGGAGCAGACGCTAAAATAGATCTAGAGAAGGTATGTTCAGTTCTTCCTTCACTCAGCAGTCCGTGACTTCGCTTGAACAGAACGTCATCGAGATCAATCGGCCACCGCAGCCGATATATCAGACAGTCATTGAGAAAACCAGGGGTCTTGCATTGCGGACGCAAGCGTTGGGCGCTGCTATGGCTCGATCAGGACAACAGAGCTTTGTTGCAGCTCCAGCTGGCGGTGTGGCGAAAAGTGAGGCTCCTGCTATCGCTGCCGTTTAGGTTGTACTCTTTAGTTGTGTATACATTTTTTTTTCTGTTTCGTGATAGACATGATTATTAGCAGCATATCATACGCTGCTTCAAAGGCCAATGAAACAATGTCGTCAAAGCACAATGTGAGAGCCAACTTCGGAAGTTCATTTTACATATTGTTTATCTTTTCTGTCCGTTGCTGTATCGGGGTATAACTATCAAATTGTCAGGTTCACACATAGGCAAGAACATGTGAAAACCAAAAACCTTTCCAGGATTGAATAGCCCTAACGGATCGATAGCCCGTTTGATCGTCTTCATGAGCTCCACCGTCCCAAGCCCTAGCTCATCCACGAGGTATTCCTTCTTTTCCAATCCCACACCGTGCTCTCCTGTGCCTGACATGTCATGGATTCAGCCCATCAATCATCCAGGATAGCATCCATGTGCTCACATGTGCCGTCCAATGCGATCGCGCGGTGCACCATCCTGCGTATGGCTTCCTTCACAACGGCTTCCTCATCCTTCGTCCTGAACAAGGGCAAAGTATGGAAATTGCCGTCGCCTGCATGTCCGACGATGGGCGAGGTTATGCCAAGTTCAGTAAAATCTTTCTTCGTCTCGTACACCAGTTCAGGCAACCGGGATACTGGGACACTGAAGTTGGACGCATCAGCGTCATCTTTCGAGGGTACCACTTTTGTCGCGCTCACCAAACATCAGTCGGAGTCCCTCTACCCCCTTCCATAAATGCCAACCCGGCAGAATAGGCATTCCTCCTGTCGTTCCACATAGCCTCTGCATCTTCCTCATCCCGTGCGAGCTCAAATCCAGTCCCGCCGTGCTTTTCGACAATTGTCTTCACGATCTTCGCTGTCTCCTGTAAAGCCGCCTGCGAGTGTCCTTGGAACTTAAAGAATAGGCTGTCCTTTTCAGCCCATTTGCGTCCTGGGGACGCGTGCATGTTTACCGCAAACATGGAAACCTGGTCTAGCAGTTCTATGCACTCTGTTCGTTACTCAGCAAAAGGCTCTTGAGAGGTAGGTGGCGAGAAGACATACGAATGCTGACCCCTTGTTTCATGACATCAATGACAGCTTCGCTTGCTTTGAGGATGTCAGGGAACTGCACGACGGCCGTTGTTGTAGGAAGCACAGGCGCGAGGCGGATTGTAACTGAAACTCTTCGTATAAGCCTAAGAATTGATCGGCAGAGCTAAACTTGCCGACCTTCTGTAACTATCCCAAGAGTTCCTTCAGCTCCAATGAAGAGTTTGGTAGTATCAAATCCGGCAGAAGACTTTCTTGATCTGCGACGAGTTTTGATGACCTCTCCTGAAGGCAGGACTACGGTCTACGCAACGTAAGATTTCGCATTAGTTGCCAGGGAGATCACCTACTGCATTGAGAAACCATTCCCCCTTTGCGGTACCATAGCGCATTGCGTTCGCTGAGTACTTCGTCAGACACATATTCATGCAGGTATGATGACAAGACATACTGCCAGAACACCCAGTGCTCAGCATACCCCCGAGCGTCGCACCAGGCCCAGGATCAAGCTGTCCCATAGTATTATTAATGTCAGGGAGCAGAAGATAAACGAGCTTACCGGGAAAAACAATGGTATACCTAAGCTTCGTCAGATTTCCATTCCCAGTATGTACCTAACTACTTACCTTTCTGCTTCAAGTGGTCGTTGACCTCCATCCATCTCGCACCAGGCTGACATACAAGGTCAGAGTCGGCCTCTGGACACGCAATATGATGTCTCCAGCAAACTATATGAAGCAGCTGCACGCACCATGTATCTCCAGAATACGGTCCATCATACATAAATCTACGCAAATACCTTGCAAGGAAGTCTGCAAAAAGGTTGGCAGGATAGTTATGCAGATTAGCATGTCCGTACAATTCGGCATTGTCCTTCAAAACTTGTCACACCAGACTGCACAATAATCGGTATCCGATATTTCGTGGCAATCTTGACGATCTGAACAACGTCTTCCGTTGAATTAGGATAAACTACCACGCTAGGATGGAATTTCCCTAGCGGAAAATAAAATGAAACAGAGGGCGAGGCCGCAGCACGTGGTCACACACACCTGTACGGTAGTCCCAGTCTGATACACCATGATTATGGAGGTCGTCAGTAACAGTAGACACAGCATCTTTGGATGACAAGGCCAATCGGAGCTCCTTGATGGCGTTTCGTACGTCTTCAGAGGTTCCATATTGCGATTCCTGAGTGCCATTATCAGTAATAACGTTCAAGGCTGGACGACGTGGGCCAGTGGTTCGTGCAATGGCATAGCCCAGAATTCCACTTGTAAGTGATAATAACAGCAACCTGACACGGATTGTACGCTTCGTGTTGCTCCGAAGGGCGGAAATTGTTCCTCCTCCGATATTGAATGAGGACTTTAATCGTCGACTAGGATCAGAAGCAATTTGGCCACGCGGGACAATGAGCGGTCGTGAACGACTCAGAAACAGACAAGAGGTATGTACCCAGACTTTCAGTGAGGAGATAAGCATGGCCAGGAAGAAAAAGGTTGGCGCCCTGGCCGACCATGCTGACTACAGCAAGGAAAATTCGAATATACATGCATTCCGAGATACGTCACGCGAAGAGCAATATAAAGTCATTTCTCAGAGCCGAGACTGGAGATTCGCAGATGTGCATAGCGATAGCATGTGGTCACGAACGTTTTGACCTTGACGACACATGTGATGAATAAATCGATAACGACTTGGCACCCACCAAAAGTTTGCCCAGAACTAAAACTACGATATGTAGTAAGTAGAAGTCCGACAAAAACGTACGTATCATCATGTGACGAAGCACATAAGATAACTACAACAATGAAGGGTCCTGAGCCGAATAGTATTATCAACGGAATGCAATGTAGTGTCTAAGATACTCCGAGCCCCCTCCTAGCCCTCGAGCAGTCGAAGGCTGAACTTCAGAACGGTGTAACGTGTTTTCTCTCTCATCTCAGAGGAAGTAACCATCAATCCTGGACGCGAAACATGCAAGGTGACAAACAATCATTGCACCATCGAAGATATCTTTTAATAAACAAGAGATTTTTATCAGTTACAACAAGTGGTTGACGATGAAACGCGTACTGAATCAGATTTCAGTCCCAATCATTGTTCTTTCAGCCCTTGTTCAGTATCAAACATTGTTCTCGGGGAAAATTCCAATGCGCGTGCGACATATGTGATAGTTGAGACTAGAGAAAAATTCATGCATGCCTTGAAAGGCTTGGCTATGAGCCGCAAACCCATTTGGAAAACTATACCACCGAGCATTACATACCCTGTTCATTGGCATGAATATGACATCGGAAAACTTTGCCCACATTGTTGGAATCGCGTGGGTGACAGACGCCATCCCTCTACCTATTGCATGCATTGTGAGGGATATTAAATCCTAGTAACATAGTTGATGATGGAAAATAGAGCATGAACATAGCCACAGGAAATGATAGAATCTGGAAATTGAAAAGATTATCGCGATGCTCGAGTAATACGAGTAAAATGAGCTTACACTGTTTCCGACTTAAACTGACGCTAGAAAGCCGGAATAGGGCTAGAAAGCCGGAATAGAGCTAGAAACAACGCACAAACATATGATTGTGGGCACATAGCCACACAACATTTCTGAGAGATTGACTGAACAAAAAGATTGCAGGATAGCTAAACACGAAAGTTGATAATGCCAGACTCACTTTCCCTCACATGTCTGGAGTGCCAGAAACAGGAACTAGAGAACGTTTGGCGGATTGCTTATGTTGCGTACATGACTTCATCCGAGATGAGCGTTCCGTCGGCACGGAGGCCACGAGTGGTCATAACATCTCCATATTAACAAGTGCCGTGCAGCTACGATCACATACATATAGTATATAGAGGAATGGATCATTCATCAAGGCTTGCGTGTCGGCCGTGATTTGAAGAACTGCGTATCAGTTCCCTGAGCTGAGGCCTGATGATGATGAGCTGCCTAAATAAATACAACAGGGCTGCCAGTGCGGCAAGTACCTACCATGCGCTTCCATCTAAACGTCTGAGTCTCCGTAAAAGCTGTAGGGAAGATAATGAGCACAAAAAGTCGTGATGCGTTGATTATCTCGACCTCGAAGCACCATACAGTACGCGGATTGCGAACTCCTTGTCAGAGTCCGTCACATTATGACGCACCTAAATCGATGAATTCACGTACATCTGTATAGTATTTCAAACTGGTGCATTCTGTCTGTTATTGGCAGACATAGCCTGTAGATATATTTGGGCCTGCGGTGGCAGCAGAAAAATATGTGCGTTCATTCAGCGTTGATTGAAGGGGCAGTCGGTTGTAAGATAATGATCGAGCCTTGCAGGCCTGAGGCGTGAGTAACACTAGAAGTCATCGTTATACCGAAAACTCACCATCACGAGTAATGAAAAGTCGTTCTTCTCGACTCATGGGTGCAATCTAGGCCAGGGAAGATTGGAGGAAGGATTTCAAACCATGCTCAAGACGGGGTTAAATCATGGTCGGAGTACAACGGTGCCTTTATGTAGTAAGTAGATCTGCATGCATCTCAGATTCTATATATATACTGATGCGCGTGCCTGGCCACCTAAGTCCACGACACGTTTGCAAGCCTGAAATTTGTTCTGAAGTCGTTTATGCATCCTCTTACACCTGTAGCTCTTATTACTTCGGTGCACTATCGGCCGCGGTGCAGTGGGACTTCAACTCGGATTTTTTCGTGATACATAGAGTCACAAGTGATTGGAGGTGATTCACAGGCCTGATCGGGCGTGTGATTAGAGCTCGTGCTCGTTAGGGTTGCGGAAAAAATAGGTATTTTTTACCGTGCCTTTTTTTACCGGTAAGATCTTGAAGTATATAGCCTGGCTTATATAATGACCAAAAATAGCAACTTACCAGGTCATGTGCTTTGTAGCCTGTCACATGATAACTCTGACAATGATGGAGCAGTCCTGGATAATGGTCGCTAGGCAGAATCTAGAATGTAATTGTGTTACAGTGTTGTAAGCCATTCAAAAGGTTGGATTGGTTGGATGCGCACGTAGCGCCCAAATTTTTTTGACGTATAAAATCCCTGCCTAAAAGTCACGTAAGGACATCACGTGAACCATTCTAACCAGTAAATTAACGCAGCCTACCCCTGTAATTTACCGGTAATTTACCAGGCCGGAATATTTTACTACTAAAATTTTAGTGCTCGTTCCCGAACCACGTGCACATAGATTAGATCCGCTTTTCGCGGACGGACGTACAACAAAGACCTTATTCGTTTCTTCGTTCACACTGTGATTTGCAGACCTCACTACTGGCGGTTCAAATGTCCCAGAGCAAGAGATTTTGAAGACCGCAATACTAAATCTCTGCCAAGAATATTATTTGGCAAACTACAGAGTGTGATGAGACGCTGGTGAGAGGCTGATCACAGATTTAACATATCGTATAAGTGTTCCCTAAGTGGGAGAAAAAAAGACTGTCGCTAGATTGCGTATTCGTTCAAAGTCGCGCTTTGACCTCATCATTACCAGGATCTCTGCCAGCAAGCTCCACTTTGGCTTGCTCGCGTAATTGTTTGCGAAGGATCTTGCCAGCACCACTTGGACTTCTATTTCAGTATTACTTTTCGTCATCAAAGATATACTGAGCATACCTCTTCGGAATAATGTCGACAACCACAACGCCTGGGGCGGCACAATCTAGTTAAGCAAGCTCTTCGGCAGCCAGAAAATAGGTAACTCACCACCTCTGAGGAACTTGTGTCTCGCCACACGTTCTTGGATCCAATTCTTTATATCCTGCTGGAAAGCTGTCTTCGCCGCAGCAGTCATGACGCGTTCGCGATTAGCAGGCACTACGTAAGCTCTAGAAAAACATTTGCAAAGCCGTCAGGTTCCCTAGATAATAGACAAACCTGGGCAGTTCTGTGGCTTCCTTGTCGCTATTAACACCGATAACTGCCGCGTCAGCAATATCAGGATGTGTCAGAAGGACACTCTCTAGTTCTGCCGGAGGAACCTGGAAACCCTAGCACATGGATAGATTTAGCTGACAGAAGGCGTTGATATGGTATCAACTGACCTTGTACTTGATGAGTTCCTTCCTTCTATCAACGATGTAATAAAATCCGTCTGCATCAATCCGCGCTATATCGCCAGTCTTGAACCACCCATCCTGTGTTATAGAATCTTTCGTTGCTGTCAGGTTGTTCAAGTACCCCTGGTATCATCAATACGGTTTGAACGTGACGAAAACTGAAAGGAAAAAAACCTTCATAACTGTAGGGCCCCTTATCCACAATTCCCCTTCAGGGACATCAATCACACTTTCACCATCGCCGTCCATAACAATTCTGGCTTCAAGGTTGGGCAAAAGGATACCGGTGCTGCCAACTTTGCGGATGGCATAGTCTACGGGGAGGAAGTGTGTTGTAGGCGACGTTTCAGTTAGTCCATAACCTGCAGGGCAAATGCTTTAGCTGATACGTTCTGGATCAAGTAAAGCCTTCCCACCCTGCACAACATCGACTCTGCGTTGTCCCTTGGTCTTGCGTTTGGAATCCAAACGCTCCGACACCTAGACGGTAGATATTATCATAAAAAATTACATCTGGAGGAGTGTGACAGGACGTGCTTGCTTGACCAATGCGGCTCCTAGCGGTGCTGCTCCCGATGCGATGGTCTTTAATTTCGAAAGATCATACCTGTCAACAGCTGTCAATTTGCATCAGCAGGAAGCGATTTGGATGAAATTGATGAACATGTACCAGGGTGGCGAGCCAACGCCACTAAAATTGGGGGAACGATGAAGGCGGAGGTAATTTTGTACCGTTCGATATCGGCACAAAATTGAACGGGATCAAATCGAGCTTGAATAACCACTGAAACTCCGCAGAGTAGTCCAAAATGCAGAAGTTGAATGGCACCTGCATAATGAGAGCGAGGTAAGCAACTAAACTGTGGGAAGAATTTGAATGTCTACCGTAAATGTGATAGAACGGAAGTAGTCCCACAAAACTGTCGACCCCAACCGTTTGTTTTGGGTACGTAGTTCTGACTATGCCAATAACGGTAGTGATGTTCTGGTGGGTCGTCTGGAAAACATGCACAAAAGTCTCAAATTATAAGGGAACACATTTGGACTAGTCACCTCTACACCTTTAGGTTTTCCAGTTGTACCTTCAGAAGATAGTCATGTTCGAATAGGAATTAATGCATCAAAAGATCGTCTTCATACCGGAGCTGTAACACAGATAAGCAGTTTCATGGGCATCCTTCCCTTCAAATTTCTCTTCTTCCTTAAGTGCACCTCGATCAAGCAAATCTTCCATTCGCAAAAGCCCAGCAGATTCTGGATTGAGGGGCGCCGCAGGTCCACCAGCCCACTCGAGCCCAGCCCCAAGGACAATAATTCGTCTGTCAGCATCCGAATTGTTCAAACCGAGCTGCTTGAACATTTCCCGGACAGTGGACAGGCCTTCCTGGGACGAAATCACTAAATTGGCCCTACTATCAACGTACTGAAAAGCGAGTTCTTTGGCGTTGTACGCGTTGTTTGCGAGAGTGCATCGTAGGCCTGCAGCGACTGCAGACGCAAGTAAATACATGTTAAATCAACATTAGAATGCGCATACCCGATCCAAATAGAACGACAGGCCAGTTTAGAGAGTTTTGTGAAAATATAAGCACCACGTCACCACGTTTCGCAGGAGCAGTGGGATGATCACGAAGTCCAAAAGCAAATGAAAGCGCAAGATGCTTCAGCTGAGCACGTGTGAGTGTTGTTCCAGAAGGCGCGTCAATGAACGCCTTCGTTGCGCCTGGGTATCCTCCGACATTATCCGGATCATGAGAAGGAGAAGAGAAGAGGTGCGTGAAAACAGAAGTCCTGACGATAGGAATGGAAGGGACTTGGGAGGTATAAATCTTGGGTACCATTGCAAAAAGTTAGAACGCGCGGATTCAGTAACACCGAGCTATGGACCTTCGACGCTGGTCGAGGCCTGATTTTTAACCGCGGCGGGGTCGGTCCGGTCATAACCGGCTCATCCTCTGTACGCCATGGTTAAGTACTAGTACTATCTATTGCGATGTCTGCTGCTTGGCGTTTTTTGGAGCCGAGCTGCTTAATATTGACCCGGTCGCACACCGCATTGGCCTCGGCAAGGGTTCCAGCCATTGATTCCACACAGTGAAGTCGGGCCTGATTGTCAAGTATGAGAGGTTTACTGGTCATTACCTTGTCGATGGAAAATCCTGTTTTATCATCATCGTGGTATCTTAGTGGGTCAGAAGCGCCCCCTGTGCGCCTGTGTCCCGATCGATCATGCATCTTACAGCATCTTACTCATGGGGATCAGCAATCAGCAGGGCTCGGAGAAAATAGCCCACGAAGAAAACACTGCATACTAGTCCACTTGCTACAGAGATGGCGATGTCAGTGTCGGTCTTCGTTTACTATTGCTATCGTCGACCTCTTTTTTCCCCGACGACGAGGGAAAGTCGTCAACCTGCATGCTCATCGGATGTTCATTTTTCAATTGGTGCTCCGTGGCTCCGAAGTCCGACCGGGAATCAATTTCAAACCTCCGAAGGAGTTACGAGTAACACCTGCATGTCTTTACCTCAGAGTCGTATCAGTTCTAACGAGGGACACCACAATAAGTTCTTCCCGAAAATGACGTTCTGGAATAAGCCTCTCACTGAAATCTCTAATCTCCTCTTCGCCGATAGTTAGCAGCAGTTTTCCTCCATAACATTGCTGGATATTCTCAGGAAGCAACGATCAATCGTTACCATGTTCCAGGATCCGCTATTTACTATCCGCAGATGTCGAAACCGGGAACAGAGATTGGAGCGTAAGGTTCCCATGATGAGATTGAGAATTTTGAGGTTAATCAGTACCGCTTACGTATGCGATTCACCGAACCGCACTGCCTAGTAATAATTCTTGGTTAATAATTCCATTTTTAACCGAATCCTATGCTGAACGGATTTCGGCAAATGGCTCCACTCACGTGAGTAGAGATTAGCCCAACGTGTAAACAACAACAACAACAACTACTACTATCCCTATTTTATGATTATTTTTCCATTTCCCCACATTTGTACATGTTGACAGTGTTATTTTCCCCTTTCAGATACATACCCATCGAGGTGATGTCATTCCATAGCTTTGATCAGCTTATCTCCACCTTTTTCAATTTTTAGCCTACTGTTTGATTTTTGGGTCTTTCACATATGCTGGGCATTGACAGATGGGTCCTTAGAGTTTTCTCTTTGGATTCCCCACTGTTGGTGACTACAAATTGTTACAATGTATTTGTACCAGAGGAAACCCAGAACATTGGTCCTCATAGGAACCTGTAATCCCTTACTTGTAACTTTTCACATGCTGAATTTTATTCATAAATTTGTGAAAGTGTCAAAGTTCTAAAAATGCACCAACTCAGAAATCTCCAAAGAAATCTAAATTCTTAATTCACCCAGTATGGGTAGAGCCAGAAATTATGCTGATGGTAGGACTGAAGATCATTGATACACATGTGTCCACAGATGTGGAGCTCTATTGCATAGCAGCACAACCAGATTATTTATTAATTGATCGAGGGTAATGAAATTTGCATGTGCAAATTGAAGCAACCCATTCCAGTGTATAATATTGATGGTACAATAAATAGCAGAAGGAAGTATTTGAGAGGAAGTGACCTTGATTATAAGGTACCAAGAACATCAGGAGTGGGCAATATTTGAAGTATGCAATTTAGAGAAAACAAATCTAATGATAGGATGCCTGTGGTTATGCAAGCATAACCCCAATGTAAATTGGAAAACAGGGGAAGTGCAAATGACCTGGTGTCCTAAAGAATGTAATGTAGCAGTAAGGTTGGTAAAAAAGGAAAAGCAATTAAAAAAAGAAAAGGAGCACAGAAGGAAATATATGGTGACAATGGAGGAGATACCAGATGAGGACATGCCAAATAAGGAAATTCCAATCATGATCAAAAAGGATGATCAGAAGGAAGTACTTAGGGAAATTTGTGGAGGACAATCCTGAGATAAAAGTACAGTGAAAGAAAAGAGGACAGTGGAGGAAATGGTACCCAGACAATATCATAGATATATGTCTGTGTTCCAGCAGAAAGAATTGGAGCAGATGCCTCTTTGGAAACCTTGGGATCATGCAATTGATCTAAAGCCTGAGTTTGTACTGAAGAAGTCAAATGTTATGAAAAGGCACAGAGATTCAATTTTTCTTTTGTTCCTATTGTTCTGCCGATGTACGTCTCACGTCATTGTCTCTTCTCTTTTGTCTTGTCAACATGCGCCCTTAATTTACACCTCTACATTCCCACCTTATTGTAGCGTACTATGGATGCCCCTTTTTCTATTGTCTTTTCATCCTTATTGTCTCTATTGTTCTCTTGGCATGACTCGTATCTACGATCCATGTTTGTACTATTTAAACGATGAATGCAGGACTGGTCAACTTAGCTTGACCTAGTCTTTCCTACACTCCTAACAAGTGCGATCTAAGTCTCTTGCTCAACCGTTGCTCACGAGCTTCGGCAATCTGAACCTCTACTGAACGTCGTCACTTATGAGTGTCGACTCATATTCGATTTAGGAGTATTGACCATAACAAAAGGTCAAGCTAATCTAAACTCTGCCGACTAACCTCAGTCCAGGCAGCACCCACCCTATGACACCATTCTTATGAGAACCACCCGACCCTACCCCACCCGACAAAGAAACATGGTGGCTCCATCCACTCCCACTGCTCCCACTGCACCCACCACCCTTAACCTGCGACCTGCTGAAATAAAGATGAGGGCACCGACTGATTACTCCGGAGATCGAGCATGGACAATGCTCTTCCTCCTGGAGTGTGGAGCGTACATCGATGCCAACTCTACTGCATTCCCTGATGACCGCCATAAAATTCTATTCATGCTCTCCTATATGAATGGAGGGACGGCTGGGCCTTGGAAGCAAGCCTATTTAGAAGAAAGATACATCGAATCAAAGCCCTGGGATACGTTCCAGGAATTCATCGCGAAAGTGCGAGCGGCATTCTCGCCCATCGACGATGCAGGAAATGCACGAACACAACTCCGAGCTCTCTCTCAGGGAGGAAGGGGAGTAGATGAGTACATTGCTCAATTTAAGACGCTCGCCTATCGCACTAAGATCAAAGAAGACGCCGCCTTGATCGAATATTTCATAGATGGACTCAACAATCGAGTCCTGGACAAGGTATTCGGGATGGAAAACCCGCCTGACACCATCGAAGGATGGTACACTCATGCAGCAAGGGCAGAGGGACATCTGAGGAGGGCAAGGGCGATTAAAGAAAGAACCTACAGCAAAGGAGGAGAAGGAGGAACGAGCAGTTCCTCCAAAGACCCTAACGCAATGGAAATCGACACGACATGCCTCTCCTACGCAGAGAGGGTGAAACACATGAAGGAAGGTAGATGCTTTATTTGTCATAAAACAGGACATAGAGCGAGCGACCACAAGGGAGGGAAAGAGCCACCCTCAAAAGACGAAAAGAAGACTGAGACGAAGAAGACTTCCCGTGACCACTACATGAAAATTTGAGCTCTTATCAACAAGCTGGAAGAGAACCAGAAAGAGGAAGTACTCGACCTCATGGTAGAGGAGGGTTTTTGAAGCGGCAGCCTGCATCGGCAGCAGAGCCCACCAAAGTTATTGTCTCAAGTGTATTAGTAGCAGACGTAAGCAATCAATCTATGCGTGTCCCAGTTCACTGTCTGCTAGATGACAAAAAAGCTGAAATCCCCGCCCTGATCGACTCAGGGGCAGGCAAAACCTTTATCGATCACCGAGTCGTCCAGAAACTCGGACTAAAGAAGATCCCACTCGCCAGGAAGATCCTCGCTAAAAACGTCGACAGAACCCTGAACAAAAACAGGACGATCTCACACTATGTCTGTATAGACACCGAAATCGGGGGAAAAGAGGAGAAGATCAGGATGCTGATAATGGGGCTGGGGAAAGAAATGATGATCCTGGGGTACACATGGCTCCGGAAGTGCAACCCTGCCATTGATTGGGAAAGGGGGACTCTCACCGACAGGCAGACCGAGAGGTCTCTTATGGGAAAGATCTGAACTATGATCGAACGAACACGAACCATGATTGGTAAGCAAAGCCTCACTATAGATGACAAGGGGCCACTCGCACCGAGAGTAATGTTGAGTCCGACTTTCGGGAGGCTACCTATAAGGAGTGCTGGGGAGACCTTCGGGGAAACCCACCTCGCCGCCGCCGAGCATGTGAAGAGTAGGCTCGGGACGGTTCATCTCGCAAAAGGGCTTTGCACCATGGATGAACTCAATGGAAATGGATCACACCTGACAATGGACACAGCAACGGAGACTCATCCCGAGATCAATCCACGGATCTCTACACCAGACAACTCCGATATCAACTTAACACTTGACAATGAAGGAAGTAACGATAAGACAGATGCACTGTTCACCTACATCCGAGGGGAACCAATGATTGGGGTATTCAAAACTGAGGAATCCCCCCTCACGATCGAACATGACTACATTCCCCCAAATTACCAGGCACTCAGGCACATCTCACGCATCACTCGATCACGATTAACCGGCAGATTCGCCTTCTCCCACACGACTCATATCCGAGCAAAACCTCCATCTCGCAGAGGCTTGCTCATGAGAAGGAGAGTGTCAAGGAGAAACAATCACTTGATGACCTGCTCCCCAATAAATATAAGGAGTATCGGAGCATGTTTGAAAAAGCGGCATCAGAAAGATTTCCCGAATCGAGACCATGGGACCACGCGATCGAGCTCAAGCCAGACTTCATCCCAAAAGACTGCAAGGTTTACCCAATCACCCCAGCGGAACAGAAAAAGTTGGACGAATTCATCGATGACAACCTGAGGAAGGGATATATCACTCCATCCAAGTCCCCTATGGCATTGCCATTTTTTTTCGTAGCGAAAAAGGACTCTGACATGCTCAGACCGTGTCAAGACTACCGGTATTTAAATGAAGGAACCATCAAAAACTCCTACCCACTTCCATTGATCGGTGATCTACTCGATAAGCTGAAAGGGGCGAAATGGTTCACTAAGTTGGACATCAGATGGGGATACCACAACATCCGAATAAAGAAGGGAGATGAGTGGAAGGCAGCCTTCAAAACCAACAAAGGGCTGCTCAAACCCAAAGTGATGTTTTTCGGCCTCTGTAATTCCCTGGCAACTTTCCAGGTGATGATGAATGACATCTTCCGAAACATGCTGAACGAGGGGTGGCTAGTAATTTACATGGACGACATTCTCATCTTCTCTAAGGATAAAGGGGAACACGAGGAGAGAACGAAAAGAGTCCTAGCAAGGCTAAGGGAAAACGACCTGTACCTAAAACCCGAGAAATCCAGATTCGATGTACAGGAAGTCAAGTTCCTCGGACTGATTCTGCGACCAAACCAGCTAGCCATGGACCCGACTAAGCTAAGCAGAATAAAGGACTGGCCACCCCCAACTAACGTGAAAGGGGTTAGATCATTCCTAGGCTTTGGGAACTTCTACAGGAGATTCATCGGCAACTTTGCTGCAATTACTAAGCCACTCAATGACTTAATGAGGAAGGACCAGCCCTTCAGCTGGATGGATGAGTGCCAAGGGGCATTCGACTCACTAAAGAAGAAATTCTCTGAGGCACCAGTATTGCTGATGTCCGATGCAGGGAAACCATTTGTAATCGAAAGCGACGCCTCGAAGTACGCGACAGGCACCGTCCTAAAACAAACCGACACCAACGGAGATTGGCACCCTTGCGGATATATCTCCCACTCCCTGACAGCGACCGAATGGAACTATGAAATCTACGATCGGGAGCTGTTAGGAATAATACGAGCGCTGGAAACCTGGAGACACTATCTCCAGGGATCCGAACATGCAACAACGATCCTATCGGATCACAAGAATCTGATGTATTTCAGAACGGCGCAGAAATTAAATTGGCGACAGGCTAGGTGGAGCCTCTTTCTGTCGCAATTTAACCTACAATTGGTACACATCCCGGGAAAGATGATGATCCAATCCGATGCCTTATCGTGGAGGGGAGATCACATACCCGATATTGACAACGATAACGATGACATCACCTTACTAAAGGACGAGATTTTCACATGGACAATTGACACCGAGCTGAAGGAAGTACTAGCAGAGAGCATGATGCGAGATGACTTACTAAAGGAGATAGTAAGAGCCATTAAGGAAGGAGGAACGCCACTGATCAAGTCGGCAGTAGAAGACTGGAAAATGGAAGATGATGGGACGGTCTTTTTCAAAGATCGATGCTACGTCCCAGATAACAAAGAACTAAGGAGGAAGATCGTGGAAAAGTACCACGATAACATACTTACAGGACACCCCGGCCGATTTCAAACCCTAGAATTAGTACGGAGGGACTATTGGTGGCCAGGAATGACCATTTTTGTCCGAAATTATGTCGATGGCTGCGCCACCTGTCAACAGATGAAGGTGAATACACACCCGACAACACCGGGATTATCTCCGATCAAATCTAGTGCCACTTGACCATTCACACTAGTTACTATGGACTTTATCACTGATCTCCCGATAAGCGACGGATCTGACACCATCATGGTCGTGGTAGACCATGGTCTTACTAAGGGGGTAATTTTTATCCCCTGTAACAAGAGCGTCGACGCATTAGGGGTGGCCAACCTCTATCTACACAATGTATTCAAGAGATTCGGCCTCCCAGATAAGATCATATCCGACTGAGACCCGCGCTTCACCTCGAATGTGTTTCAAGAACTGGGGAGACTCCTGGGAATAAGGCTAGCAATGAGCATGGCTTACCACCCACAGACCGATGGGGAAACAGAGAGGGTAAATCAGGAACTCGAGATCTACCTCTGCATCTTTTGTGTGAACAAACCTTCGCAATGGAAAAGCCACCTCACCACCGCCGAATTCACACACAACCAGAAGCATCACTCAGCTATTAAAAACACCCCATTTTATGTAATGATGGGAGCACACCCTAGGGCTATCCCCACGACCTATCAGAAGACGAACGTGCCGGCTACCGAACAAAGGATAGCCGAACTGGGAAACATACAGCGGGAGGCCCTGGCGGCCCACGAACTCTCCCGACAAGTAATGATTGGGCAAAATGGACGAGGATTCCGTCCATTCACGGTAGGGGAAAAGGTCTGGCTCGACTCCAAGAATTTGAAGATAGGTTACCCAACCAAAAAGCTCGCCCCCAGACGCGAGGGACCTTTCCCCATCACACGGGTAATCTCGTCCCATGCCTATGAATTGAGGCTCCCCTCTCAGTGGAAAATTCATCCCGTATTCCACGCCTCACTTCTCTCACATTTCAAAGAAAACGAAACTCACGGACCAAACTTCCTTCCTCCACCACCCGATCTGATCGAAGGAGAATTGGAACATGAGGTTGAAACTATTTTGGCACATAGGGGGACAGGCAAAAGAATTCGATTCCTGGTAAAGTGGAAAGGATACAGCACGGCAGAAAACACCTGGGAGCCAGCAACTCACTTAAAAAATGCTGCTGAAATACTGGGCGAATACAGATCTACCCACAACCTCTCTTGAATATGAGCCGCCCTCTCCACTTTTTCATGAATGTCACACCCGACCCTGACCCCATTAGAACCTTCGAACTCATCCTCAGCTTCATCTGAGACATGGACGACATCTGAAACGAAGAAAGACTGCTGTCGGTGACCCAAGACCGCGCGCTTCTGCACAGCACTACTCAGAATCTCTTCGAAACATACAGAGCCATCTCCCGCCTCCAACGGGTATTCCGACGACTGACAGAAGAAGCCTATTATCTTGACCTGCTCCCACTCATGAGGAGCCTAGATGAGCAGGCGCTCCGTTATGGACCTGGAGAGCGGGTCCCCACACCGCAACGAATTTTCATCATAGAACCACTTAGTGACAAGGAAGATGAAGAGATGCCACTGACGACATCTCCACACCCGCCACTTCCACCATACGTCTCGCAATCTCCACCAAGACGAGCGCCCACACCTTACCCCACCCAGACTGCCACCGCCGAGCACGCGCCCGCACCAGCATGGATGCGGAATTCAGTCTGCTTCACCTCCGCACAGATAGGGCACTTTTCATCACACTGCCCCGAGTACCAGTGTCTGCACTGTCGACGATGGCGACCTGAGCACTCCGTGCTCTTCTGCCCGAGTAACCCGACACGTGACATTCCGCCACGCCATCGCACCACCTGAAGCCAACCACAATGACCTATAACCTCTATGTTGTCATCGCTCTCAGCGCCATCTTTGGCGCATCCATTTTTATTATGTTACTGTGCTACATGCTCATTCTATTCAAAATCGTTTCCACCCCTCGCCTCCCACAACTCACCGCCTTTATCACCGGCATCTCAGTACACTTTGCCGGGGAAGAGAACATGGAACTACTGACTCGGGTTTATGCCCACGATGCCCCGACTGCTACATCCTTCTCCACATTCTCCGCGACGACCAGTGATGCAGTGCCTTTCGACCCGATGCGGATAATTAGGGCTTAGTTTCGGTTGGTACTCGAAACCTTGGGAAGGAGCTAATGTTACAAAAAGGCACGGAGATTCAATTTTTCTTTTGTTCCTATTGTTCTGCCGATGTACGTCTCACGTCATTGTCTCTTCTCTTTTGTCTTGTCAACATGCACCCTTAATTTACACCTCTACATTCCCACCTTATTGTAGCGTACTATGGACGCCCCTTTTTCTATTGTCTTTTCATCCTTATTGTCTCTATTGTTCTCTTGGCACGACTCATATCTATGATCCATGTTTGTACTATTTAAACGATGAATGCAGGACTGGTCAACTTAGCTTGACCTAGTCTTTCCTACACTCCTAACAAGTGCGATCTAAGTCTCTTGCTCAACCGTTGCTCACGAGCTTCGGCGATCTGAACCTCTACTGAACGTCGTCACTTACGAGTGTCGACTCATATTCGATTTAGGAGTATTGACCATAACATCAAAAGTGTATCCATTATCTCAGAAGGAACAGGATGA
Organism: Tricholoma bakamatsutake; assembly: GCA_029959215.1. Classification (NCBI taxonomy): domain Eukaryota; kingdom Fungi; phylum Basidiomycota; class Agaricomycetes; order Agaricales; family Tricholomataceae; genus Tricholoma; species Tricholoma bakamatsutake. The sequence continues at coordinate 3,681,568 of CP114860.1, forward strand.
AGTTGATGATTTCCTTAAGGAACAGCTTTTGGAAGGGCTATATCTGTCCTCCAAAATCTCTGGAAACATCCCTGATATTCTTTGTTCCAAAAAAGGATCAACAGAAGAGAATGTGTACCAATTATAGGTACTTGAATGAGTGGATGATTAGAAATGTGTACCCCCTACCATTGATTTCAGAAATTATTGACAAAGTGGGAACAGCTATAGTCTTTACTAAATTGCATCTATGATGGGGTTACAATCATGTGCACATTTGGGAGAGAGATGAATGGAAGGCAGCATTTGCCATGCATTGAGGATCATTTGAACCATTAGTCCTGTTTTTCAGGATGACTAATAGTCCCTCAGCCTTTCAAAACATGATGAATGATATTTTCAAGAATATAGTTAACAAGGCATGGTAATAATATTCATTGATGACATTCTAATATCTACTGAGAATGAGAAGAAGCATGATGCTCACTGTAATCCAACTGTTTTCTACTTCTAATAAACAACTAGCTTATAACCCATGCCTTTGTCATGGCATTCGCTGGCTTTGCTTGCTCAGCCTGACACCGGCATGAGCCAGCTTGCATATACATAACACAATGCTTAATCCCACTACAGTTACTCAATGACCAAAATGGTCATAGCATATGTAATAAATTACACTCCTTTGCTTTCAGCTACTTCAGATGCTCTTTTTATACAAAACCATGTCCATTTTGAACTGAACTTGCCTTGCTTTCATTTCTTCCTTGTCTTTGAAGAGAGATTCTTTCGATCTTCTTGTCATGGTGTTCACTCACTTTGCTTGCTCAGCCTGACACCAGCATGGGCCTATACATAACACAATGTTTAATCCCACTAACAGTGAGTTTGACTTTATTAAAAACTTGTATTAACTTGTTACTGACTTTATTACAAACTTGTATTGACTTGGTATTGACTTGCATTAAGGTGTTATTGACATTATTACAAACTTGTATTGACTTGTTATATCGACTTTACTACAAACTTGTTACTGACATTATTACAAACTTTTATTGACCTTGTTATTGACTTTATTACAAATTTGTATTCACTTGCTATTGACTTGTTATTGACATCATTATACACACCAAGGCTTAGTCACCTGCCCTCAAGTTTCTCACAATAAATTTTTCAACCATTTGATTCATCAATCCAAGTACAATCCAATTCTATTTCTAATTCTAATTCTAATTCTAATTCTAATTCTAATTCTAATTCTAATTCTAATTCTAATTCTAATTCTAATTCTAATTCTAATTCTAACTCTAATTCTAATTCTAAATCCAAGTTTATCTTGATATCTATATTGGTTTCCAATTCCTGTAAATAATCTCTCAAGTTACTCACCTTTGCTAAACAACTTCATTCAACACTTTCTTGTATACCACATTGGCAGTCCTTTTATTTGCATTATTTTCATTCAACAGCACCTTGATCCTTTCTCCAGATGTACACCTCGACAGTGCCACACATAGCTGCCCATGTGAGAACACTGGTGTCTGCAAGTCCAAGCCAACATGGGATACCGATTGGCCTTGTGACTTGTTGATAGTCATGGCAAATGCCAAGCAAACTGGAAATTGATGTTGACAGAGTGGTAATGGCAAGATCTCTGCTGAAGGCTCCAATGTGATCTGAGGAATGAAAACAATATTACCTGCAAACTGTGCATCTCCACTGATGATCCTGCACTTCAATACACGTGGTCTGGCTTCAAGGAGGATAAGTCGAGTTCCATTGCAAAGACCCATGGTGACATCCAGATTGTGTAGAAGCATGAGAGGACAGCCTATCTTAAGTGCCAGCCTGGAGAGAGGAAGGCCACTTGCTTTGGTAGAGTCTAGATACTCTGCTGGATATAGCTGGTAGTTGTTTAGCTCCTGTTCTCTGAATGAGACTGTATTAGCACTGTTGAAGACATGCTCTGGTCCAGGAAATCTGGCAAGAAGAAGAGAGTTGATGACATCGACATTGTCATTTGTGCAGGAGAGAATGGTCCTATTCAAATAGTACTGATCTGGCTTGTTCCTCTGCTCTATGCCAGGATATGTAGAGTTGATAAGGTGATCCATAGTATTTCCATGGCAGAGCATGTTCTGTGGAATCTGTATAGTGTCTGCAGCATTTACTGTTGTGCCTGCACCAATGTGCAAGAGCCAGGCAGCATGTGCAGTGTTTTCTGGAGTTCTGTCAAGTCGCGTATTCTTGGTCCAAGTGATAGACAGTAATGCATTGCCAGAGAGTACTTCTTTTGATGGATGAAGCTATGATCTGTTCTCTAGTGCCCATAGGAATGACAGGTAGGGTCTGTCTAAAGTCACCTCCAAACAAAACAGTGATTCCACCAAATGGAACATTTTTTTTCTTGAGATCACACAAAGTGCAGTTGACTGCATCTGTGGCATATTTGTGCTGCATAGGAACTTCATCCCAGATGATGATGGAAGTTTGATCAAGGACCTGGTGCAAATCTGAACCTCAAAGTATTCTGCAAGTAGAGGCCTCATTGATTTCAATTGGGATTTTGAACATGGAATGTGCTGTGCAACCACCTTCTAGAAGCAATGCAGCAATTCTGGATGATGCTACACAGAGAGCAATTTTTCCTTGAGCATGAACAGCAGCTGCAATGGTGTTGCAAACAAAGGTCTTTCCACAACCTCCAGCACTATGCAAGAACATGAGCTTTTCCTTGTTATTGTTCACAGAATCCATTGCAGCATCAAAAACCCATCTCTGCCTGTGATTGAAAAGCTGGAGATTGTGAGTGACAGTGATAGCCAACTCTTCAACATTGTAATCCCTCTGTTCCTGCAAAAGCCTATTGGCAGGAACATCAATGTGCCAGTTTCCTTCAATGGCAGGCATCTCTGAATAATCAGAAAGTTGTTTGCCTGATCTGATAAGAATCTGATTGATGAGATGCAAGCCATACATGTAAACTTGATCATCTGTAAAGTCTGTATCTGGATAGATGGAAAGAAGCTTGACTCTAAGGTCATCACAAATGTGATGTTTGAACTGGTTCCAGAGGATGTCAGGTGATGTTGGATTGCAATGAAGAAGAATGGTGGCAAAGAGCAATCTGAGAGAGGAACCGAGCTGCATCTGGGCTGCCTCTGTAAGACACTGGACCCATTCCTGGTCATCCTGCAAAAGACCCAATGCAACACAGGCCTGCTTGAATGTATTATGGATGACACCATTGACAGTGCGCAAGTGCTGGAATGATGTTGCCCCTGTGACAACAGTAAGGAGCAGCCTGAGGTAGAACCTTTCCCCCTGAGCAGGAGAAGCAAAGTACATTCTGCCAATCGCAGGGTCACGCTGCTTCCTTGGATTCCACTGCTTCTTGGTTAGATTGTAGACCCATGCTTGAGGAAAGTTCTGGTAGGTGACAGTACGTGCTGCTTCATATCTTCTGTTGGCATCAATCCAAGCAGTGAGACATGTTGTCTTGGCAGCAGGCCTTTCCAAAACCTCATTGATATTGTCATCTGCATTGAAGTAGACAGTTTGCTGGTCCTCCAGATGGACAGGCAGACGATAAACATGAGGAGACTCTGCATGCATCCCAAATTCATTTATATGCCAGCAGCTTTCCACAGATCCAATGTAATGTGCATCCAGATACTCCTTGACCTCATCTCTGTCTTGGTCAAGAATCTCAATCATGGTTCTGTCATGGCCTTTGTATATGTACTTGTGGATGTACTTGACAGCCTCTACTGAAGAACAGATCTCGACATTGATGTGACAGTTGTATCTGACAAATGAACCAAGTTGTTAACCAATAAATATAATGTCAGATAAATGTTCCTTACTTTGCAGCCAAATAAGGATTGTGCGGGACAACATGTCTGTTATCCTAGACATAATTATGCTTCCTCACTGTTCTACCATTGTTGGGTCTGGCATAATCAGGATAATTGTTTGCAGTAAAGGAAGTTTGTTCTCTGAACTCCTTGGCATACCTCTTGCTGCACCTATTGTCGACCATGCATGAAGCCTTGGGTTTGTCATGACCGCAAGGACCATGAAGCATGCAGGTAGTTATAGTGTGATAAAGCATTGGCTGTGTGATGGGGTCAGGAATCTGTGCTGATACAATGGAATCAACATCATGTGCATCACGGATTTTGTCAGCTGGATCAAGAAATATAAGGAAGTGCATATGTGGAAGGCCTCTCTTTTGAAACTCGATGGTATGGATGTGTGCCACCACTTTACCCAAAACACCATCCTTGATATCCTTGAGCAATGCTTTCTTTTTCTGCTCAAAAACACATGCAACAATGTCTGGCCTGTTATAAGCTTCCTGCTTTTTTCCATGGGTACTAAAATGTGGATTGGGTGATTCCTTCTGCAACAGAGCTTCCTGGATTTCTGGCCACTGTGGATTGGCAGTCATGGTGAGAAAGAGATCTGGCTTGCCAAAAAAGCGACAAATGGCCATGGAATCCTGGAAAAGCTGATTCATATGCCTTTCACTGCCTATGTGGGTTGATGGAAGAATGATGCGACTCCCATGATCCTCTAGATTGATATTTTCATCCTGGTCACCCATGGCAGCATCCCTCAATCCAGCATACACATCAGCCCTAAGCTCCTTCTGGTGATAGTGGACCCAGTTTAACATATTCTGTTCAATAGATGCCCAAGCATCTACAACATACTGCTGCAAAAGATTTCCACCCCAAAACAATGGTGGCTGCTCTCCTGGCCTTGGGTGCAACCGATAAGCATGGTAGCATCTCTGACTGACATTGGGAACTCTTCTGGCTCCATCTGCACCTTGGTGTGAAGGTATATCTGGGTGCCATCCATCTTCACCATGAGGGAAAAGCAAAACATAGTGCAGAGTTGAATAGGATGGATGCAGCTGGCTGATATGCCTAAGCCCTCCCCCTCTCAGCCTGAGAACAATATCTCTGTGGTTGGACCATTCCTCAGAGCCATCACCTGGAATAATAGCTGCCACTTCATCATTGGCTGTAGGGAGATTATAGCGACATAAATCCCGGGTTCTATCTGATCGCAGCCATATGGAGACATTGTCCTGCTCTTCTGGAGGCTTTTCCCTCATGATCTGGAATGCCTGCTTGAATAAAGGCACATAAGGATGGGTGTTATTCAGCATGGCCTGCAGGTCTGTCATGATAACTGAGTTGAGATTATTGTTTCGCTGCTCCCGAATGTTGAGCTGTGCAATAGGATCATGAATATAGAGCTGTGCATAGGCTGCAGGCTGTCCAGGAGGTGGCAGAAGTGCTCCAGAAAGATGATGAAGATCACCATGAATACGAAAGCTGTATACACCTGATGTACCTGTGACAGAATGGTCCACTTTGACACCCAAGGAAGTGAATGCAAATGCAGCATTGTATTGTCAGATGTTTGTTTTAAATTCTTTGGAAAGAGGACTTTTGCCACACAACAGATCTCGCAATGTGGCAGGAGCAGGTCAGAAAGATGGCAGATGAATTTGTCCCTGCAAACAGCAACTTCCAAACTTTGGCACAGCTCTGGTAGACTTGGTCAGCTTTTTACAGTCAAAATGCAAGGCATGGCAGTGTGGACACTCCACATTCATGGGTCCAAGTGAATGTCTGGGAATTGGCTCCTGATAAGGTGCACGACCAAGTGGTAATGGCCTTGCAGGTTGATGTGGAGGTAGAGGTACAGGCATAGGTGGAGGCAAAGGTGGCAACATTGGAGGATTCAGGAATGAAGCAGGCAGCAACAGTGGAGGAGATTGGGTGGGAGATGGTGGCAATGATGGAACATGGAATGTTGGGTCAGGCAGCAGTGGTGATGAAGATTGTAGAGGAGAAGATGGAAATTGTAGAGGAGACACCCTTCCAAACTCATCATAATAATCTGATGGCATAGGAGATGATGGAAATTGTAAAGCAGTCACTCTTCCAAATCCATCATAATAATCTGATGGCAGGGGAGAAGGTGGAAATTGCAAAGAAGACTGGCTCCCATCATCATCATCAGATTCCTCATTCTCCATTTCCCTCCTCAAAGCAATCTCATTATTCCTCTGTTCTTCATACTCAGCAGCCAACAATGCAGCCATTTTCCTATCCATCTGAATTTGTTCTGCCTGTGCATCCACTTGAGCTTGATATTGATCAATCCGATCTCCAGACATATTGTTTGCCAATTGATCCAACCTCATCATTCATTGATGCAAGTTCTTGTCTGCAATGGATAGATGTTGGAGCTCCTCAGCCTCATCCATCTGTGCCTGCTCATCCACACGCTGTTCATTTCTCCACATCTGATGCATCCTGAGAGCCCATTCCTGATCGCGCCTGTTACGTTCTTGCAATGCAGCCTCTATATTAATATGTCTGGGTGGATCATGATATCATGGTTGAGCATCTAAAGCAGCTTGCTGTGCAGCTGCCTGCCTCTCCAGCTCCTGTTCAGCCAGCTGCTGCAATTGTTGATTGTGTTGCCTAGTTGCTTCAGCTTCAGCAGCCTGTCTTTGGGCATACTCCTCAGCTTCAGCTGCTTGCCTATTTCTTTCCTGTTCAGCCAGCTGCTGCAATTGCAAATTATGCTGCCTAGCTGCTTCAGCTTCAGCAGCCTGTCTTTGGGCATAATCTTCAGCTTCAGCAGCTTGTCTTTGTTCATACTCCTCCACTGCAGCAGCTTGCCTGTGCTGCTCTTGTTCAGCCAACTGCTGCAATTGCCAATTGTGCCACCTAGCTGCTTCCACTTCAGCAGCTTGCCTCTGTTCATACACCTGCTGCAATTGCAGATTATGCTGCCTACTTACTTCAGCCACTTGCTGTGATATCCTTTTTCTGGCAGCAGTAGCCTCAGCAATTCTTCTTTCCTCAGCAATCTTCTGTAATAACTCCTGCTCATGCTGATACCGTTTAGCTGTTTCTTGTTGCAATTCCTGAATGCGTGCTTCATAATCTGCAGTCCTTTCCCTCAATGCAATATGTCCCCTATGCAAATTATTAAGTGCAGGGTCTGCTTGACCACCTGAAATATTATGCAATGGTCCCAGTCCCCTCCCTCTCCCTCTCCCTCTCCCCCTTCTTGTTTGTAACTGAGGTGCAGGTGGAACTACAGGAATAGGATTGGCCAAAGGTGCATCCCACCCTGCTGGCAGTTGAACCTGTGGTATAGTAGAAGCTATATCTGCCCCTATTCCATGGTTTGCCAAAACAGGTCCAGATGGCATCACAGGAGCCCCTCTCCTATGTAATACAGGAGCAGGAGGTACAACTGGCAATTCAAACTGCCTTGGAGCATCCCAATCAGCAGGCATCTGCACCTGTGGTATCTGAGCTGCCAATGCAGCTCCATAATTCAGTGGAACAATTCTTTCAGCAGGGGCAGTCACTCTGACTCTGCTTCTCCTCTCATCAGGATTGGTCATCTGCAACCTTTCCAGATGGTCTGCATCTCTAATTCTAGCCCTTTCCACTTCTGGTGTAGAAGGTCTACTTTGATTCCTGCAAATACTCTCATAAGCCATTATTATTGCAACATATGCCAACGCCACTCACATATTTAGTAATGGTAAAGCCCAATAATAATTTTGTTCAATAGCCAACAATCCAGCACAGCTGAAGTAAGGTCAGCAACAACTTCCTTTAACAGCCAGTTGTCACAACACTCACTGTAATTCAACTGTTTTCAAGTTTCAATAGCCAATTCCAACACTTATGTAATGACAATCCCAATTTTGCTATTTGATAATAGATAGCAATTGCAATAGTGTCACTATTATAGCCCCAAATGTTGTGTGAAGAGAGGTACTCAATTGATTGTTGTGCACTCTCTCTCCACATGTAAGGAAATGTCAGCTGTTTGGTCGTGTTGTGCACATTCCAGAAGAGGCATGAAAGTAGGTGTCCACTATATCGCAACCAAAATTTTATGCACCCAAATCTCCCTTTTTGGTATTTGACTTGTTACTGACCTTATTACATATTTCTATTGACATGTTACTGACTTCATTAAATTGGTATTGACCTGTTACTGACTCAGACTTTTTACTGACCTCGTTACAAATTTGTATTGACCTGTTACTGACCTGATTACAAATTTGTATTGTCATGTTACTGACTTCGTTACAAATCACAAATTTGTATTGACTTCTCGTTACAAATTTGTATTGACTTGTTACTGACCTCATTACAAATTTGTATTGTCATGTTACTGACTCTGTTACAAATCACAAATTTGTATTGACTTGTTACTGACCTCACTACAAATTTGTATTGACATGTTACAGACTTCATTACAAATTACAAATCACAAATTTGTGTTGACATGTTACTGACTTCATTACAAATCATAAATCACAAATTTTCATTGACTTGTTACAGACCGGCACTATTGGTGCTATACATATGATGACATTTCAAATCCAGTTATATGACTAATTTTTAGTCAGCTCTGACTAATGCCATCATTTCTGACTAATGTTGCACAGTGCTGACCAATTTTGCACAGCTCTGACAAATTTTAGATAATCCCATCAATCCATCATTCCCACAAAACGACTGTAGCATATGTTGTGCGCATCGTCCCCATCAATCACTGATCTTGGCCGAAAAATTCCCCCCTTTAGCTGATGCCATCACGCCATCACTCCCACAAAACAACTGTAACATATGTAATAGATTTTATTTCACCCTCTTCTACATTTATTATGGTTTGCTATGATTTTATTCCTATTTTATTATTATTTTTTGGTTTTTCTCATGTTGGTACATGTTGACAGTTCTATTCTTAGAGGCAGGACCCCTTCTGGATGTTTTCCTATCAAGGTGACATCATTCCATAGTTTGATCCATCTATTTCTGCCTTTTTGCTATTTTTAGCCTATTATTTGATTTTTGGGTCTATCACATATACTGGGCATCAACAGATGGGTCCTTAGAGTTTTCTCTTTGGATTCCCCTCTGTTAGGTGCACCTGAAGTGTTTGTATTACATAGTATAATGTTAACTTTGGATTCCCCTCTGTTAGCTCACTACTAAGTGAGGCTTTGAGGTTGCCCTTACACTGTGCATATTTGTCTGCCTTTTACAATTCACTGCATGCTCAATGTGCCTTTATGCACTCCTTTATGCTTTGCCCACAATTCACATTCGCATTGTGCACTCCTCAAACTGCCCATCTATCCTACACACCAACCTCTCTACATGGTCTGTGGAACTTTGCACCATGGACACATACTTGCCAGACAAGTCAGTCAAAGTGCACCATGACTACATCATGGGGCAGCAGCACTTTCACATAATTGGAGTGCTTTGGCCCTATTTGGCATTGCACAGCCCCTCTTCATAGTCATTCTGCATTGCCTTCTCTGGTAACCAGCACAGGTCAATCATGTCATTATTACTAATGTCCAGCATGTGATGCATAATACTGAAGTGGACCAATTAGGCAGAGCACACAAGACCTAGAGCACATCAAAAATAGAATATTGCACCAGGACAATTTGTCATTGGGCTACAGCATGCACAGATCTTATTGGCTAGGGTAGCAGCATCACACAGTCAGATTTATACAGGCTAATGGATGGACTTGTGGGTAGTGCATGATGGTTTCTATTTTTATACCATCTTCATCACATAAATCATTTGTACATAGTACCTAGGTACACATAGAGAAACCAGAAAATCTTTTCCCTCCCAGTTCAGCAGTCTCACTTAGCATTGCAGTTGTGCATTATTGTCTTAGTCTGTGCACCTTTGCATCATGCCCATTGTATAGCTGCATTTGCACACTGTTTGCACTTGTTTATCATATAGTCACATTTGCACATTTTGTTTGTGCATCACACCTTTGAAACATGCCAGTATAGTCCTCATTGTAAGGGGAAAGGAAGGCGCCCCAGGTGTCTGGGCAATTTTCTGCATTCATCCCATATTTTTTTAAATTTTATTTCACCCTATTCTGCCTTTTCTATGATTTTCTATGATTTATTTATTATATTTCAGCTTTTTCCATGTTGGTACATGTTGACAGTTCTATTCTTAGAGGCAGGACCCCTTCTGGATGTTTACCCATCAAGGTGACATCATTCCACAGCTTGATCTGCCTATTTCCACCTTTTGCTATTTTTAGCTTACTATTTGATTTTCGGGTCTATCACATATACTGGGCATCGACAGATGGGTCCTAAGAGTTTTCTCTTTGGATTACCCTCTGTCAGGTGCACCTGAAGTGTGTATTATGTAGCATAATATTAACTTTGGATTCCCCTCTGTTAGCTCACTATTAAGTGAGGCTTTGAGGTTGCCCTTACACTCATCTTGTTGTGCTTGCTGCATTCATTGTCTAAAGTGTTTTAAGGTCTGGTTTGGTCCAGTTTTTCAACCTCCAAGTGAGGCAACCGTGACCACAACCAGTCCCAACTGACACCCAAAATGGAAGGAATGCAACTGAACCGACTAGGACTGGTCCAAATCAATTTGGACAGAATCTCTTAAAGATTGGATCAAACACCAGGGAATTATGATGTATATCCTCCTCTCTAATGGTTAAGTGTTCCAGGTAATATTGAGACCTCCATCAGCTCGCCCTTTATATCTTGTATATTTCATTCATTTAACAGCCATGACAAGTTGTAACTACATACCACAAACTGCAACCACAAACTGCAAACTAATACAATGCACTTTCATTTTGGCCATATCTCAGTCAAATCTTGATGGAATCTCTTAAAGATTGGATCAAATGCTAGGGAATTATGATGTCTATCCTTCTCTCTAATGGTTGAGCATTCTGGGTAATATTTGCTGAGATACATATAGGTTGTATAGTACAACAAATTTCATGACAAAAAACTGGTCTTAACTGGTCTTTTTTCAATCTATTAACTGCAAAAGACCGGTATTATTCAGCCCCCCCACTATCTGGGTTGGTCCTAGACCAGTTATGGTTATGGTCTACCCATCATAGGGTCAAAAAACCAAACCGGACTGAGCCTTAAAACACTAGAAAGGCTTGAATGTGGCATGCATACTGGCAAGTTGAGCAGTGGAAGCTCAAAAGAAGTGTAAACGAGAGTGTACAGCAAGGAGGAGTGCAGGCATATCGTCGCCTTGATTAGTCTTAAGTAAACAAAAGTTTAAATTCAAGTAATTTACCGGGAATTTACCAGCCGCATAGTGCGCGCACGAGGCAGGTCACATGATGCTATTAAACGCGCTTATCACATAACGGTGAACCTTCTTCAGTGCCACCATGGACCCGACGAGTTCTTTATCTGAAGGCTTCTCTCATTTATCTGTGGGCGATTTAAACACGGCCATATCTCGAGATACGAATCCTACACTGACTCAAATATCGCGCGAGCGCGATCTATTCACTGATGACGATCACAAGCCCCTCGATGCGGCGATTATGAAGACATTCAGCTTTTATAGGAGACATAATGAGCAGCCCGATTTGCCTTCACTACTAGTTAATGTTACTGCTGGAGACAAGAGACTCGTAACTCTTCCGTCGGATGAAGCGGAGGACCTGCTGACGCGCCAATCGTCCATCAATGCGATGTTACAGAAAGCATGGGAAGACGGATCATTCAAAGACGTTCGGCGGTTAGGTGCGTTTTTTGTGCTACGCAATCTATTCTCAAGCCCTTAATCGTCATCGAAGCAATCCTCTGGCCTGTGGTGCGAGAACATCGTAGGTCGCTCTCTGCGCTGTTGTAATTGGGATCGGTGACGACAGCTGGGTTGTAGCAAAAAGGCGCCATATACTTCCTAACGAGGATGTAGAACTTACCAGTGCGTAACTGATGCATCTGTTTTGGTAATTCATTGACGGCCGACCGATTCTCTAGACAAAGGTGTTTATCTATTCTGGCTCTTGTTTTACTTAGCCAACCCTATTTTCGAAGCTCTGCGCTCCGCTTGGCGTGATAGTTACTTGGGAAATAATCATCAGCTCCTGTTCGCCAATATTAACGCACTCCCACAAACAGAAAAGGCTTATTCTAACCAAATCGCCATCGTTCAGAGCTCCGGTACAGGGAAATCTCGCATGGTCCACGAGCAAGCGAACCTGGTCTTCACCATTCCGTTTAATCTACGAGAAAAGGGCGACAATCAAGGTCCTTTTCTGTTTTTCAAATTCCTTGGGCGCTTTTGATGTACGAACGCAGACCTGGCCTTCCCCATCCCTGACGATGCTGTCCGTGACTACCTCGTCACATCCTCTCTATCGGATGATCAGCACGGTCTGAAAACCAATTATCTAAAGTTTTTCGGTAGTCTGTTCACGAAAGTTAATGGCGAGCTGGAGAAATGCTTAGGAGATTTGAGGAAGAAGCAGATTAGAACCGCCGAGGAGTTGGCCAACTGGTGGTCACGTCACCTACAAGGCATACGCACAGGATTATACAAAGCGGTGATTGATGGTGCGACTGAGTCCATTCAGGTGTGTCTATGAAGACGGCACAAAAAATGTCACCCTTAGTCATTGCACTGGCAGATACTTCCTGAAATCAACAAGAGACATGAAGACTTACTTGCGAAACGTCGATCGAAACCCGAAGGCTCCGAGGATTCCGATGACACTTATCACGATGTGAAGACGGTTATTGAGTTTGCTGCGGCAGAATCAGCAAGAGTCGCACTCGGACAGCTCATTCGCAAGCTGGACCGCTGGGTTGGGTCGCACCGTATCAAGCTCATAATCTACTTCGACGAAGCACACCCTCTCACCAAGGTAATACCCAAGAACGACGACGAGAAGACGCTTTATGTTCATGTCTCAACCAATTTTTGACATTTCCGATGTTTTCCATTTTCCTATCGACTAATTCAAGCTTAGCCCAGTTCGCCGCCCCACGGGCGCTTGCCAAATCTGCTCGCATTCGCGGAGGGAAAGCCGTAACACACGCACCAATTACTGAAACGCCCTTTGACTGCTCCAAGGACCTCATGGTCAAGCCAGGCGAGTTGAGCATCAAAGACATTAGCAAAATTCCATTTATGGCGCAATTTGGGAGGCCATTGTGAGTGTTCTTGAACCGTTCCATATTTTCCATCGACATGCTTGACGACATGTTGCGATAGATTTTGGACGCTGTTACGAGGAGCCGGGGTGGAGGCATCAGGGCTCCATACACAAATGTTGGAATTGGCACGCGCGAAGCTTGTTTCTTCTCGCGAGATCGACTCTAGTTACTACACCCTCTCAGCTGCTGCACGGATGGCAGTTCTAGACATCCAATTGTCACTGGACTTTGAGCCTCGTCGTGAAAAAGTGCAAATCGAAGAGGCTGGTCTAGTCGAGAGCCACATGCGGTTTGCATATTCTATTCCTGATCACCGAGAGTACTTGCGGTCTGGATACCCCTCCGAACCCCTTCTTGCTGAGGCTGCCGCCCAGCAACTCTACATGTGGAGGACGCAAAATCCGTTCATGGCAGTCGAAACGCTTACGAATATCCTCGAAACTGGCTTGCTTGACCGTGGAGAACTGGGGGAGCTTACTGGTCGTCAACTTCTCCTCGATGCCTACCATCGCGCTGTTGAGCTGGAGCAAGGTGATCGCCACAAGAAGACTCCTCCAAACTTCAGTGCTGGCTGTCATCTTATAACCTTCATTAAAATGTTGTACAGCAAGGAGTGTGCAAATATGGTTCTTGACAGTACCCCGGATAATGTTGAAGGAATCTCATTTAGAGAGGCATTCAAAGACGCTCTTATCTGCTTTACACACTTTGGGAAAATGGCAGACGACACTGGCACAACTTCTACCGCTGCATGGGTAGCTTTTATCCGTCACATGGCAATCATGTGTCGAAACGGGGAACGCAGCGTCGACTGCATTTTACCTGTCCTCTTGTGGGACACACAGTTGTGCGAACATGTTATGACTGGTGTGCTTATTCAGTTTAAGCGTCGGAAACGCAGCGGTACTATCGCTAAATACTCTATCGACCAAGCCGATTTCAATTTTTTCCCGCAAGCATTGGAGAAATGCGCACACGGGTCGATCCCTACTTCTTACCGGCCGTACGTCAGCTTAATCATGGAGTTAGGAGTACAAGTCAAACCTTCTGAGGAAGCCGAGACCGCCACTAAATATAAGTCAGACAAGTACTCTTCGTCATCATCAAAAAAATCCGACGACCCACCTCGAACTCCTCCACCCGTCGAGGGATTTCAAGATCACGCAACACCCTCCAAGATGTATATCCCTCATTATGGTCAACGACATCACCCGAAAGAAGGACACGCCAGATACAACATATTCGCATATGGTTGCTCCCCAACAGTGTACCGCGGCATAGATACCGCCCACAAAGCTTCGTATGCGCTCCTGTTGAGTTCTCGTGACTTCCTCGGAGAGCATCCACGTAAAGATGTCCAAACACTCAAAGCAGTTCGGCGGATGAAACCCTTTTGGAATGGGGGTGAGGATTGTTATCACTGGGTTGAACATGACGATATCCTTCATGGCCCTGTTCCATCAGAGAGGGAGTATTTTCGGGTTGGGAATCAAATATAGCTTAGTGTTTTTAGTGCTGTGATTCAAACTATGTAGCATGAAACCATATCAATGATGGGCATGTCAGTGTGGATGTGGAATGCTGCTCAGTGAATCATTACAAATGTTCCCCTTATCCAAAGGAGCATTTCTACAAGAAGAATAAGTTTTCTGGGAAAATTGGACCTCCCTATTTTGGTTGTTGATTCAGGAAAAACCTCAATTTCATATTTAGCTTGTTGTGAGGTCTGTCGGAGAGTGAAAGTTGTGTCTCACCTCAATATCTGGTGCATTTACCCCTGTGGTGCACCCATCGAGTCATTCACATTACAAAACATGACATGCAAGCACATCGACATTAGGAAAACACATAGGACATAGGTAAGCTACATTGTACCAAATGATATGAGTTCAGTGGACACTGTAGAATGAATATACTGCATATACACTGCTGCTACAGTAATCAGTAATGTACCTTCATCAAGTGTATGGTACAGTCAGTGTGAATGCAGCAAACAAAGGTAGAATGAATGTTCATGACTTTTGGCATCAATTGGCCAAGGGTGTGGCATTGGGAAAGTTATTCTTCATTTTCTATGATTTTATCTTCATTTTATGATTATTTTCCCTCCCGCCCATTTGTACATGTTGACAGTTTTATTTTTAGAGGCAAAGCCCCTTTCTGACCTCTACCCATCAGTATGACATCATTCCATGGCTTCAATCAGCCTATCTCTGCCTTTTCCATTTTTAGATTTTTGGGTCTTTCACACATACTGAGCATCAACAAAAGGGTCCTTAGAGTTTTCTCTTTGGAGTCCCCTCTGTTAGGTGCAACTGAGGCATCTGCCTTATGTAGTATGATATTAACTTTGGAATCCCCTCTGTTAGCTCACTGTTAAGTGAGGCTTTGATGCTCTTACAGGTGCAGAATCACTAAAGGACATTGGCATTGACCAATTGATATACATAACATGATACTTTTAATTGGGATGATTGTAATGGGCCAGGTGGTGCCCAAGGTTTTATCAACTTTTTGTACTTTTTCTTATCATATTTCACCCTACTCTGCATTTTCTATGATTTTAGCTTTTATTTTATGATTATTTTTTCTCCCCCCCACATTTGTACATGTTGACAGTTCTATGTTTAAAGGTAGAGTCTGTAGCAACCTCAAAGCCTTACTTGATTGTGTGCTAACAAAGGGGAATCCAAAGTCAATATTATACTATATAATACAGAGGATAAAGGTGCACCTAACAGAGAGGAATTTGAAGCATGTAGATAAGCTACAATGTATCGAATAATACAGTCTATCAAACATATACAGTGTATCAAATGATATGGGTTTGGTGGATGCTGTCAAATGCTCTAATACATATATATGTACCCCCTATAGTAACAAATGAATACACTATTACAATGGTTGCTAGATCGAAGAGTAATACATTTAATACAGACATCAGTAACCTATGAAATAGTTTCAGGCAGCAGCAATGGGAATGGGAATGGCAGTGGCAGTGGCCTCATCAGGATCAGGATTGGGATTGGGATCAAGATCAGCATTACAGGTATGGCCAATTGGAAATTAATCTCATTTATGTAGTAATTCATGTGTAGTCTGCATGGATTCTGCATGCAAATTGGTGTATGATAAATTCAGTAAGAGCCATGTTTATGCAATAATTCATTTATTGCCTGCCAAATTGGGCCAGCATGCTGGTCAGCAACCCAATAGGGTGCAGCGGCATTGGCATTAGGCACCTGGGATTGCACTATTTCATCAATACAACATGTAAGTTGTTGTACAGACATGTTAACCAATGAATTGGCCAACAAAGGCATCAGCATTGGTAAACGGCATCAGCATCAGTAGCATTGGGCATCAGAATAGGCATTGGCCTTGAACAGGGCATTAGCACAAAAATTGCATTGGCATCAGCAAACATCAGGGCCAGGGTCAGCATTGAGCATTCCAGCATTGGCAAACAAGACAGAAATGGGTACCAACAATATTTAATCATTAGATACAGCATACAAAGCAATGTTCAACATAGATACAATAAGAATGTCATGGCCTTGGCATCACATCAGTGAGAATCAGCAGGGGGATTGGCCATGGCATCATTGTCATGCTCATGGGACGATGGTCTGATTGGAATTTCTGAGAACTTGCATTCGAATGATTCCAGATTAAACTCCATCCATTCCTTCAAGGTTGCATATGTCTTCAAAGTGACATCCTGCTGTTCCAGCTTTTCGACCTTGGCCATGTAGAAACGATGACTGGCATCCTTATACGATGTGCTGAGCTGCTTTTGCAGGGCTTTCACTTCAACAGCTCCTTGTCTGTCAATATCTGCAACAGGATCAGCTATAATCACACAAATGAGGACCATGACACTTACTGGATCAGCTGGTAGCATGAGCTGGTTTTGGGCCAGCAGATAGTACAGTTGATCAGTCATGTTTTCAGACTGCAAAATGATGATTAGTGAGATGATAGAGCATTGGGAAGCAAATATGGCATCAGCCAGAGACACGGCATGGGCCAAAGGCATGGCATCAGCCACCGGCAATGACACTGAACTGAAGGAAATCTTACCCCCCCCCCAATGTGCCATATGCCCTTTGAATCCTACTTTCTTTCGATAGGCCTCCATCACCTGGTAGATAGCCAGAATCATAAAGTGGGGCACAAATAAAGTGGGGCACAAGATAGTGCTCCCCATTGTCACTTCAGATAGGGACATAGTCATCAGGAATATCTGCCTGGCTTTCTTCCTGATTGCTCATTGTAGAGGGATGGATGTAGCAAGAGAGATGATAACACTATTGTGTTTAATCAACGATCAGAGATCTATCAATCAGGGATTATTTATTTGGCAATATTTGGCCCCTGTTGCTGATCCCACTGTTGCTGATCCCATTGCTAATGCTAATGCCCTTGCCCTTGCAAGATAGTGGATTGTGATCAAGATAATTGTGTTTATATAATACAGGACATTTTGGTCATATAGGGGAAATATAATCGGCATTTGTTAATCTAAATGCATAGTCAGCCCTCAATGCTAATTCTTGCCAGAAAGCCTGCTGGCAATTAGCATAGGCTAGCAGGCCAGGAAGGGTATTCTTGGACAGCAAGGCTGACTGCTACCATTGGCTGTGATAGATGAAATATCACACAGTCCACTGCATTTCATATGTGACTAGTAGAAATTCCTTCCTCCATCTATTCTCTGAGCTCATGATCGAAGCCAGTATACTCTCCTGACTAATAAAACTATTAGTGTAATGAATATGGATGGCCACAAAATACATTTACATTCCCAGAATTGAGTGGCATCGGCATCGGCATTGCTGTGCTGTTCGGTAATGACACCAGTTTGAGTGTGGGCATTATGCCAAATCCAGAACAGGTGAAGATTAGTGGAGCCTGGTGCATTTGGCTTCAGAATAGCTGTGCTAGCATTGAGGTCATCCTTCATTAACCACTGCAACATACTTGATGTCTCAGCATCACAATTTAGTGCCACTAGTTGGCTTCAGCAATGGTTATACATTTGGGCATGCAAGGCAATTCTGTTAACCACATCCTGGACAATGGCTCATGCTCAGGTGCAAACTCCCTTTCTCAGCGCCGCTCAGATGATGTGTAAATATTGAAATGATTTGTTGGCAATGAGCTCCTGCAACTGATGCAGCAGTTGACTTGCCTGGTTCTTCCTGAGGTTCATCTCCACATTAGCAAGTTCTCCATCACATGGGAGGTATACTTGTTGCTCCTCAACTAGAATAGTGTTTGTGTCAGCCAGAAGAGATGAAGCAGCATTAAAGGGGTCTATGTCATCAAAGTTCTCAAATTTGGCTTCATTGTCACAGGTGATTTGGGAGGGAGCAATGTCATGCTCAGCAATATTGGCAGCATTTTGTAAATGTGTTAAGGTTACCATATGAGATGTGAGAGCTTCTCTTTCCTGTTCAACAGCTTGCATGTCAGAAGCATGAGGTGCTTTACCAAGTTGACAGACTTTGTCTCATAATTGAATCCTGGTGCAGATCAATGAGGGATTGTGATACATCAATCTTGGTAGGAAGTATGACCCACTGCATTTGTTCAAAAATGATAGCAAAATCAATCCACTGCTCAACCGCCAATTGAATGAGTGTCAATGCTGTTCCTGTTCCTGATGCCGCTTCTGATGCCATTCCTAGTCCCAGTCCCATTTCTGTTTCCAATGCCAGTTGCAATCCCTGAGTGGCATACATATTTATTACCCTGACATCTGTTAGCCTTAGTATTTCTGCTGTGGTGATGTCATCCTGCCATCATTCAACTGCCTGTGGACTGAAAGCTGCTGTCAGTTCTTTATGGTGCTTGCTGAGCTGTGTGGATATCTCAAGGGCTTCTTGAGATTTTGAGCACAATGTGACTGTCATGCTGAGCATTTTTTTGTGATTTGAATCTGTAGTATGATCATCAAACATTTCAGCCTGATGTGGCAATGTTGCTGTTCTGACTGTTGGGAAAATGGAATTCAGCGATGACCACAAAGACTCAAGTATTTCCCTTGCTACAATGCCAGACCCTGGAATGAAAGATAGAGCATAGCAAAAAAAGCATTCATTTTTGTGACCATGAACATGCAAAAGCCCAATGGCCTGGTCAATGCTCAAGCCAGCTGGCAGATGTGCACTAATACACTCTGAAATGTGGATGATGTATTGGCAGACAATGTTGTAAATGAGCATGACTCCCTGTTGAGGATCAACCCTGGTGGTCTTCAGGGCTTGGAAGAAAGCAAAGTCAACATTTTTTTGCTGTTCTCTCTGAAACAAGTCTACCAGTTCATTGGGTGCATAACAGCCATGCCATGCACATGCAATGGCCGCTACTCCAGTCCTATCACATGCCTTCGATGCCAAAAAAGCATTTGCAATGGCTCAGAATTTATTTTCACATGGAGCCTTCTAAAAACCCATGTAACAAATCAAAACCAGCATTGGGAGCAGTACTGGCAGTGGTTACAGCATTGGCCACTGCAAAGTGAAGTGCACCTACCATGAATCATTCTATGGCAGCTTGCAGGAATTGCTTGTATTCAGCCTGATTTGGCACCATCCCAGCTCCATCCCATAGCCATACATCAGCATTGGAGTTTTTCTGCCAGACATGGTCAGCTTTGAAATTGCCATCAGCTACAAATATGCATTTAAAAACAAATCTGAGAGCCATAGTATCATTTCAGATGCAACTTGTACAATCAAGGTATATAGTCACCCACCCATTCACATCGTCCTTCCAATTTTCTGGTATATTTATGCCTGCTTGAGGACAGGCTGGATAGTAATTGGCAAGTGATCCTGGTTCAGAATTCAACGGATCTTTTTGATTGTGTCCATACCCTGCCCATTTCAATCTTTTCATCTAACGCCATAAGCAGGACATGCGCTGAAGCTCATGGTAGAGGTTGACCACTTTGGCAGGCCTCATCGGCAATGTTATGCACCAAATCAGCTGGTAAAACTGGTAAAACTGATAGGCCCATGTCTTTAATTCCAGATTATAGAGCCGAAAATGGTCTAGAATCTGCACAGTGAAAAGAGTGCATATTGTGGTGAAGCTGGTGGGGAGCAAGTTACTGGTTACTAGGTCCAAGAGATTTTGGTGTTCTCCCTGACACTGGCAGGTAACCATTGCTAAATGATGTATTCCATTTGTATGGACCACATGGATATAGCTGTTGTTCCAGGCATTGGCAGTCGGCAGTGCAGTGGTCAGCTCAGCATCGGCAGTTGCCAGTATGGTTGTTGCCTTGGCATCGGTCCTCATGCATTGTTCAGACAATATGGTTGAAACCCATGCATGTCTTCATCAGCATGTTCAACTTCATGTTCATCATCACCATCAAAGAAGTCTTGTAACCTGTCATTGATGTCATTATTGCCCTTTTCTTGACACCAAAGGACATCAAGGTGATCAAAAAAGGCTGCATTGGCACCAGTCTCATCATCTGCTGTACTCTCTGTCATTCCCAATGCTGACTCATGATGTGGAGCCATTGCTGCTATCAATGCCAATGCTGTTGCCATTGCCAAGTAATAATTGGCTGACTCTGCCTCAGCTTTATCCTTCATCTTGTCAAATGTCTCCAGATATTTCATTTGAAAGTTAAGAGCATTGCAAATCAGTTGATCTGTCTGGTGCTGGACCAAAAGGTATGTGCGAACCTCCCATAGCTCAGCGCAGCAGAAGTGCATGCCAGTCCAGCATTCAATGCAATGGAAGGGATGCTGCTTGTATGTTATGCACATACATGTCTGGCAAAGTGTGCTTTCTAGTAAACAATCAACACATCTCCAAATTGCCCATTTATTCAGTTGACAGTGGTTGCAAACTTGTTTGTTGATGGACCATGCCTGCTGAGCCAGGGATGCTTGCAGCAATTCATCCACTCATCCCACAAACTGCAATACATAGTTCTTCTGTCTCTATCAGTTGTATATGAGCCTCAATAAGTTAATCCATGTCAGAAACTGACTATGCTGATTTGTGGTTGAACTGGCTCATCGGTGATGATACTCAACCTGGAAACCCAAACAAAACCTACTAAATGGCTTCAGATGGTATAACACGAGTCAGAGGAAGGGTGCGAGTTGGTACTAAATATCACCGCTGAGACCAAAATGTTGTGTTTAGTGACATGAAATAATAAGGGTTGTGGCGAATAGTCTTTATAGGCATATGAAGGTGTTTGAAAGAGTTTAAAATAGGTTTGAAAATGTGCGAAAGAGTTCGAAGTAGATTCAGAGACATGCAAAATAGTTCAAAGAGGTTTGAGGTATTTTGAGGAATGAGTTTAACGAATGTGAAGTGTTTGTCGAATGGCGATAAGTGATGGGCAATAAAATGAAGAGTGAATATGATAGTTTCAAAGAAGTTCACAATATTTTGCAGAACTTAAAGATATGATGCGAGCTAAGACTCAAGAGAATGACTCTTGAATCTGACGATAGCGAGAGGGTCACTTGTGCTGTTCCCTGTTGTTTGCTCTGCTGTTATTCTAACTAATACAAGTCTATATACAATCTGAAGGAATAGTACTAAAAAGGAAATAATAACAATTGTAGAACATGAGGCAATTTGCACAGCAATTAAAGGTATTGTAAAACATGAAACAAAATGAAAGAATGATAATAAGTGAAACATACATTGTCCCAATATAGTAAGAGTTCTTGTTCTATTGCTTTAATATATCAATGAGACATAAAACTGCACTTATCATATCCTAAGTCTATTGTAATCTCTCCTTGTGTCTGGTAATACTTGATATGCGGCGAATTGGCTTGTTCCAGATGTGCAGTGTGCATCAAAAGTGTTTTAAGACAGCTATATGGCAGCCGAAGTCATTCAAAATGCTGCAAAGTCATTCAAAGTGTCGCAAAATAGTTTGAAAGCATTCTAAATGGTTCGAAGTCATCTGAAATAGTGCAAAATAGTTCGAAAAGGATTCAAGGTCAATTTTGTGGCATTCATAGTAATTTGGAGTGTTCAGAGTGCGTGTTGTAATGTGTCGATATGAGTGGGAATCTTCTCCAGACCTTAAAGCGCATAGTGGACCTATCATCGGCCACCTAAGGCCCTTGCATACCCCATTCTGGAGCAAGACCTGGATTGTCATTGATATGGCTCCCTATTTTCCTGCGCTCATACTACAGCATTTTTCATGATTGTGCGCACCTCTTGGATGACTTCTACTCACTTTGTGCAGCACACTTTTGTGTGCCTTCATGCCCTTTTTGTGTGCACAAGTGTGCTTCTGTGTGCCTTGTGCTTCTGTGTGCCCAAGTGTGCTTTTGTGTGCCTTTGTGTGCTTTCAAGCACTCTTGTGCACTTCCATGCGCTTTTGCACACCTTTAACCACTTAGGTGCACTTTTGTGTGCCTTTTACATTTCTACTGCACTTTTGGATTCCCCTTAGCTGCCTTCTATCATGTGCCTGAAATGCATCTTATTATGCTTTGACCCACCTTTGTGCACTCCTACACTCATTATCCACCTTTCACAGTTACCACATGCTTGATGCACCTCTATGCACTCTCTTATGCTTTACCAGCAAATCACATTTTTCACTGTGCACTCATTGCACTATTCATTTATCACACACAACAATCCTTCACCACATCTATTGTGCTGCACATCATGGCTTCCAGCTTACTAGGGTGCTTATTCAAGGCACACCCTGATTGCATCATGAGCCAACTGCGCATTCTCACATAATCTGAGCACTTTGCACCTATTTGGCATTGGACTGTGCACACTTGGGTGCTTTCATGTAGTTCAAGTGCTTTGGCACTATTTGGCATTGCACAGCATCTCCTCATAATTCTTCTGCATTTCCAATCAGCATCACCTTATCTGGTAACTGGCACAGGTCAATCACATCACTATTACTAAGGTGCAGCATGCGACACATAACACTGAAGTAGATTAATTGGGCAGAGTGCATGGGACCTAAAGCACACCAAAAATAGAACATCACACCAGAACAGTTGGATATTAGGCTATAGTGTGCACAAATCTTATTGGCTAAGGCAGCAGCATTGTATGGTCAGGTTTAGATGGGCCAATAGATGGACTTGTGGGTAGTGCATGGTGCTTTCTATTTTTATACTTCATTTTACTACTTTTATCACATAAGCCATTTGTACATAGTACCAAGGTATACAAGCTTATGACCCATGCCTTTGTCATGGCATTCACTTGCTTTGCTCACTCAGCCTGACATCAGCATGGGCCAGCTCACATATATGTAACACAATGCTTAATCCCACTACAGTCACTCAACTCTAACTTGTTATCAAACTAACAAACACATTATTGATGTACTGACTTCAATTACAAACTCGTATTAACTTGTTACTGACTTTATTACAAACTTGTATTGACTTGTTATTGACTTTATTACCCACTTGTATTGACTTGTTATTGACTTTATTACCCACTTGTATTGACTTGTTATTGACATCATTACAAACTTTCATTGACTTTATTACAAACTTTCATTGACCTGTTATTGACATCATTACAAACTTGTATTGACTTGTTATATTGACTTCACTACAAACTTGTTATTGACATTATTATAAACTTGTATTGACTTGTTATTGACATTATTACAAACTTGTATTGACTTGTTATTTTTATTAATTTGTTATTGAATACACACCAAGGTTTAGTAACCTGCCCTAAAGTCTTCTCACAATAAATTTTTCAACCATTTGATTCAATCCAAGTACAATCTAAATCTAAATCTAAATCTAAATCTAATTCTAATTCTAAATCCAAGTCTATCTTGATATCTGTATTAGTTTCCAATTCCTGTAAATAATCTCTCAAGTTACTCACCTTTGCTAAACAACTTCATTCAACACTTCCTTGTATACCACAATGGCAGTTCTGTTATTTCCATTGTTTTCATTCAACAGCACCTTGATCCTTTCTCCAGATGTACACCTTGACAGTGCAACATATAGCTGCCCATATGAGAACACTGGTGTCTGCAAGTCCAAGCCAACATGGGATACAGATTGGCAGGCCATTGTGACTTGTTGATATTCATGGCAAATGCCAAGTGAACTGGAAATTGATGTCGATGGAGTGGTAATGGCAAGGTCTCTGCTGAAGGCTCCAGTGTGATCCAAGGAATGAAAACAATATTTCCTGCAAACTGTGCATCTCCACTGATGATCCTGCACTTCAATACATGTGGTCTGGCTTCAAGGAGGATAAGTCAAGTTCCATTGCAAAGACCCATGGTGACATCCAGATCACATAGAAGCATGAGAGGACAGCCTATCTTAAGTGCCAGCCTGGAGAAAGGAAGGCCACTTGCTTTGATAGAGTTTAAATACTCTGCAGGATATGGCTGGTAGTTGTTTAGCTCCTGCTCTCTGAATGAGACTGTATCAGCACTGTTGAAGACATGCTCTGGTCCAGGAAATCTGGTAAGGAGAAGAGAGTTGATGACATCGACATTGTCATTTGTGCAGAAGAGAATGGTCCTATCCAGATAGTACTGATCTGGCTTGTTCCCCTGCTCTATGCCTGGATATGTAGAGTTGATAAGGTGATCCATAGTATTTCCATGGCAGAGCATGTTCTATGGAATATGTATAGTGTCTGCAGCATCCACTGTTGTGCCTGCACCAATGTGAAAGAGCCAGGGCAGCATGTGCAGTATTTTCTGGAGTTCTGTTGAGTTGCATATTCTCGGTCAAGTGATAGACAGTAATGCATTGCCAGAGAGTGCTTCTTTTGACAGATGAAGCTATGATCTGTTCTCTAGTGCTTCTAGAAATGACAGGTAGGGTATGTCTAAAGTCACCTCCAAACAAAACAGTGATTCCACCAAATGGAACATTCTTCTTCTTGAGATCATGGAAAGTGTGGTCTACTGCATCTGTGGCATATTTGTGCTGCATAGGAACTTCATTCCAGATGATGATGGAAGTTTGATCAAGGACCTGGTGCAAATCTGAACCTCAAAGTATTCTGCAAGTAGAGGCCTCATTGATTTCAATTGGGATTTTGAACATGGAATGTGCTGTGCAACCACCTTCTAGAAGCAATGCAGCAATTCTGGATGATGCTACACAGAGAGCAATTTTTTCTTGAGCATGAACAGCAGCTGCAATGGTGTTGCAAACAAAGATCTTTCCACAACCTCCAGCACTATGCAAGAACATGAGCTTTTCCTTGTTATTGTTCACAGAATCCATTGCAGCATCAAAAACCTGTCTCTGCCTGTGATTGAAAAGCTGGAGATTGTGAGTGACAGTGATGGCCAACTCTTCAACATTGTAATCCCTTTGTTCCTGCAAAAGCCTACTGGCAGGAACATCAATGTGCCAGTTTCATTCGATGGCAGGCATCTCTGGATAATCAGAAAGTTGTTTGCAAGATCTGATAAGGATCTGATTGATGAGATGCAAGCCATACATGTAAACTTGATCATCTGTAAAGTCTGTATCTGGATAGATTGAAAAACACTTGACTCTGAGGTCATCACAATTGTGATGTCTGAACTGGTTCCACAGGATGTCAGGAGATGTTGGATTGCAATGAAGAAGAATGGTGGCAAAGAGCAATCTGAGAGAGGAACCGAGCTGCATCTGGGCTGCCTCTGTAAGACACTGGACCCACTCCTGGTCATCCTGCAAAAGATCCAATGCGACACAGGCCTGCTTGAATGTATTATGGATGACACCATTGACAGTGTGCAAGTGCTAGAATGATGTTACCTCTGTGACAATAGTAAGGAGCAGCCTGAGGTAGAACCTTTCCCCCTGAGCAGGAGAAGCAAAGTAGATTCTGCCAATAGCAGAGTTGCACTGCTTCCTTGGGTTCCACTGCTTCTTAGTTCCATTGTAGACCCATGCTTGAGGAAAGTTCTGGTGGGTGACAGTATGTGCTGCTTCATATCTTCTGTTGGCTTCAAACCAAGCAGTGAGATGTGTGGTCTTGGCAGCAGGCCTTGCCAAAACCTCATCAATGTTGTCATCTGCATTGAAGTAGACTGTTTGCTGCTCCAGATGGACAGGCAGATGATAAACATGAGGAGACTCTGCATGCATTCCAAATTTATTTATATAATACTCCTTGACCTCGTCTCTGTCTTGATCGAGAATCTCAGTCATAGTTCTGTCATGGCCTTTGTATATGTACTTGTGGATGTACTTGATAGCCTCTACTGAAGAAAAGATCTCGACATTGATGTGACGGTTGTATCTGACAAATAAACCAAGTTGTTAACTGATAAGCATGTTCTCAAATAAGTGCTCCTTACCTTGCAGCCAAATAAGGATTGTGTGGGATGACATGTCTGTTATCATAGACATAATTATGCTTCCTCACTGTTCTACCATTGTTTGGTCTGGCATAATCAGGATAATTGTTTGCAGTAAAGGAAGTTTGTTCTCTGAACTCCTTGGGATACCTCTTGCTGCACCTATTGTCGATTATGCATGAAGCCTTGGGCTTGTCATGACTGCAAGGACCATGAAGCATGCAGGTAGTTATGGTGTGGTAGAGCATTGGCTGTGTGATGGAATCAGGAATCTGAGCAGACACAATGGAATCAACATCAAGGGCATCACAGATTTTGTCAGCTGGATCGAGAAATATGAGGAGGTGCATATGTGGAAGGCCTCTCTTTTGAAACTCAATGGTATGGATGTGTGCCACCACTTTACCCAAAACACCATCCTTGACATCCTTGATCAATGCATTCTTCTTTTGTTCAATGACACGGGCAACAATGTCTGGCCTGTCATAACCTTTCTGCTTTTTTTCCATGGGTGGTAAAATGTGGATTGAGTGATTCCTTCTGCGACAGAGCTTCCTAGATCTCTGGCCACTATGGATTGGCAGTCATGGTGAGAAAGAGATCTGGTTTGCTAAAAAAGTGACAAATGGCCATGGAATCCTGGAAAAGCTGATTCATTTGCCTTTCACTGCCTATATGGGTTGATGGAAGAATTGTTAAGAGAAGCAGCAGTGGCAGGGAATTCATTTTCTTTTTGGCACATCAATCATTTCTATTGTTCTTATTGTCTTCACTCGAGCTATGTCTCATGCTATTGTTCTCTTTTCTTATTGTCTTTGCTGTGCTACACCCATGAACCTCCTAATCTTATATCACCACTCTCCCACATTATTGTAGTATTCATGGAACATTTCTATTGTCTTCGATATCTCTCTATATGTGACTCATCTATACATGTACCTACAATCTCATGTCTGTAGTATTTAAACTGCAATACATAGACCAGTCAAGCTCAGCTTGACCTGGTCAACTTTACAAGTCTTCTACAAGTCTAAGGCATCATCCTCAAACTATTGCTTACGAGCAGTAGAGATCTCTGACCTGAATCATTGATTGAAGAGTTACTTGACTCTAACAAAAAGTCAAGCTGATTCTGATTCTGCCGACTAATCTTAGTCTAGGCAGTATCTACCACATGACACAATTCTTACGAGAACTAGCCTACCACACAGAACAAGAAAAACTATGGCAGCACCCACCACCCCCATCCTTCCTACACCACCTACAGCTCCCACTCGACCTGCAGAGATCAAAATGAGAGTGCCCACTGATTACTCTGGAGATTGTTCAAAGACCATGCTCTTCCTCCTAGAGTGTGGAGCATATGTTGATGCTAATGCCGCCACCTTCCCTGATGACAGACACAAGGTCTTGTTTATGCTATCTTACATGAACAGAGGAATGGCAGGACCCTGGAAGCAGGCATATTTGGAAGAGAAATATGTGGAAGAAAAACCCTGGGATACATTCCAGGAGTTTGTCACTAAAGTAAGACTCACCTTCTCCACATTTGACGATGCAGGAAACACCCGAACACAACTCAGGGTGCTCACACAAGGGGGGAAGGGGGTAGATGAATACATCACCCAGTTTAAAACACTGGCTTACTAAACCAAAATAAAAGAAGATGTCATGCTCATCGAGTATTTCGTAGATGGACTCAATAATTGAGTCCTCAACAAGGTGTTCGGGATGGAAAACCCACCAGATACCATCAAAGGATGGTACACCCATGCAGTGAGGGCGGAGGGACACCTGAGGAAAGCGAAAGCGATAAAAGAAAGAACTTATAGCAAGGCGGGAGGAGGAGGAGGACCGGGAAGCTCTTCCAAAGACCCAAACGCCATGGACATCGACGCCATGCACCTCTCTTATGCAGAGAGGCTCAAGCACATCAAGAAAGGAAAGTGTTTTATTTGTCACAAGGCAGGACACAGGGTGAGTGACCACAAGGGAGGGAAAGAGCTGCCTATGAAAGAAGAGAAGAAGATAGAGATGAAGAAGATGCCCTGAGACCACTACATGAAGATCCGCAACCTCGTCAATGAATTAGAGGAAAAAGAGAAAGAGGAAGTCTTGGATCTAATGGTGGAGGAGGGTTTTTAAAGTGGCGGCCCGCATCAGCAATGGAACCCACCAGAGTTATTGTCTCGACTGTAATGGTACCACAAGTAAGCCATCAGTCAATGCAAATTCCCGTTTACTGTGTATTAGAAGACAAAACAGCCAAACTCCCTGCCCTAATCGACTCTGGGGCAGGAGAAATGTTTATTGACCACCGAGTCATCGAAGAACTCAAATTGAAGAAGATCCTGCTCATGAGAAAAATCCTCACAAAAAATGTCGATGGAACCCTGAACAAGAATGGTATAATCTCCCATTACGCTCACATCATCACAGAGATCGGAGGAAAAGAAGAGAAAATAAGGATGCTGATAACAGGCTTGGGGAAAGAAAGGATAATTCTGGGTTACTCCTGGCTTCAAAAGTGCAACCCAATCATCGACTGGAAACTGGGGTCTCTCACCAACAAACTGACCAAGAAACTCCTCATGAAGAAAATCCGGGCTATGGTTGAATGAATGTGCACTGTCATTGGTAAGCAAAGTCACACTCTAGATGACAAGGGGCCATCTGTATTCAGAGTAACATTGAGCCTGACTCTCGAGAGGCTACCTATAAGGAGTGCTGGGGAGACCTTTGGGGAAACCCACCTCGCCGTCACCAAGCATGTGAACAGTAGGCTCAGGATGGTTCATCTTGCAAGAGGACTTTGCGCTGAAGACGAACCTGATCGCAATGGACCATATTTGGCTAAGGATACACACCCTGAGATTAATCTGCAAAAACCAGTACTAGATGCCATGGGCATCAATACACCACTCTGCACTGGGGAGAATCAGGATGGCATGGACACACTTTTTGCCTACATTTGAGGAGAGCCAATGATTGGGGTGTTCAGAACTGAGGAATTCCCCCTTACGATCGAGCATGACTACATTTCCATGAACTACCAAAAACTCAGGCACATCACATGCATCACTCGATCTCGATTAACTGGCAGAGTAGCCTACTCCAATACCACATATATTCGAGCAAAAACCTCTATTTTGCAAAAACTTGCTCACAAAGACAAGAGCAAGGAAGAGAAACAGTCACTCAACGACCTGCTCCCAGACAAGTACAAAGAGTATCGGAGTGTGTTCGAAAAGGCAGCATTAGAGAGATTTCCAGAATCGAGACCATGGGATCACACGATTGAATTAAAACTGGACTTCATCCTGAGAGACTGCAAAGTCTATCCCATCACCCTGGCTGAACAGAAGAAACTAGACAAATTCATTGATGAGAACCTGAGAAAGGGGTATATTGTCCCGTCCAAGTCACCCATGGCATCCCTGTTTTTCTTTGTAGCAAAGAAGGATTCTGACATGCTATGACCCTGCCAAGACTACCATACTTAAATGAAGGAACCATCAAAAATTCTTACCCCCTACCACTAATCGGCAATCTGCTTGATAAGCTGAAAGGGGCAAAGTGGTTCACAAAACTGGACATCAGATGGGGATATCACAATGTCAGAATTAGGAAGGGGGATGAATAGAAGGCTGCATTCAAGACCAACAAGGGACTATTCGAGCCCAAGGTCATGTTCTTCAGCCTCTGCAACTCTCCAGCCACTTTCCAGGCCATGATGAATGACACTTTCCATGACATGCTGAATGAAGGGTGGATAGTTATCTATATGAACGATATCTTGATCTTCTCAAAAGATCGAAAAGAGCATGAGGAAAGGATGAAGAGGATCTTGGTGAGATTGAGGAAGAACGATCTCTTCCTAAAGCCTGAAAAATCCAGATTCGATGTTCAAGAGGTCGAATTCCTTGGATTGATCCTGAAACCCAATCAGTTGGCTATGGACCTAATGAAGCTTAGTGGGATCAAGGACTGGCCACCTCCAACAATTGTCAAGAGAGTCAGATCATTTCTAGGCTTCGGGAACTTTTATCAGAGATTCATCAGCAACTTCACCACTATCACAAAGCTGCTGAATGATCTAACTAAGAAAGATCAACTCTTTAACTGGATGAGTGAATGTCAAGATGCATTTGAAACCCTGAAACGAAAATTCTCAGAGGTGCCTGTGCTACTCATGCCCAACACGGAGAAACCCTTCATGGTAAAAAGTGACATGTCTAAATACGCAACTGGAGCCATCCTAAAACAGACAGATACTAATGGTGACTGGCATCCATGCAGATACATCTCTCACTCACTCACTGCCACTGAACAGAATTATGAAATCTACGACTGTGAACTACTGGAAATTATAAGAGCCTTGGAGACCTGGAGACATTATCTTCAGGGATCTGAGCACCCAACCACTATCTTGTCTGATTACAAAAACCTGATGTATTTCAGGACAGCACAAAAATTGAACTGGCAACAGGCCAGATGGAGTCTATTCCTGTCGCAATTCAACTTACAATTAGTACACATGCCTGGGAAGATGATGGTCCAATCAGATGCACTGTTCCAATGGGGAGATCATATACCAGAGATTGATGATGATAATGAGGACATTACCTTACTAAAAGATGAAATCTTCACATGAACAATTGATGTAGAATTAAAGGATCTATTAGCAGAAAAAATGATGGGTGATGACTTACTAGAGGAGATAGTAAGGGCCATCAAAGAAGGAGGAACTCCACCAATTAAGTCAGTGGTAGAAGACTAGAAGATGGAAGACGATGGGACAGTCTTTTTTAAAGACCGATGTTACGTCCCAGATGACAAAAATCTGTGGAGAAAGATCCTGGAAAGGTACCACAATAACGTACTTACAGGACACCCTGGCTGGTTCCAAACACTGGAACTGGTCTGAAGAGACTACTGGTGGCCCAGAATGACCATTTTCATCAGAAACTTCATAGATGGATGCACTACCTGTCAATGGATGAAAGTCAATACACATCCCATGACACTGCCACTACTACTGATCAAATCTGAAGCACACGACCATTTGCATTGGCAATGATGGATTTATTACAGATCTACCAACAAACAATGGATGCGACACCATCATGGTCGTGGTAGACCATGGCCTTACAAAGGGGGTAATTTTCATCCCTTGCAGCAAAACTATCGATGCACTGGGGACAGCGAACCTTTACCTCCACAATGTATTCAAGAGATTCAGCCTACCCGATAAGATCATATCTGATCATGACCTACGATTTGCCTCTAACATGTTCCAAGAGCTGGGAAGACTCCTGGGAATTAAACTAGCCATGAGTATGGCCTATCCCCCACAGACCAATGGGGAAATGGAACAGGTCAATCAGGAACTGGAGATCTACCTTCAGATCTTTTGCACAAACAGGCCCTCACAATAGAGGAAACACCTCACCACTGCTGAGTTTACCCACAATCAGAAGCACCACTTGGCAATCAAAAACACCCCCTTCTAACATAATGATGGGAACCCATTCCAAGGCCATACCCACCACATACGAAAAGACAAACGTGCTGGCTACCAAGCAGAGGATAGCTGAGTTAGGAAATGTGTGGTGAGAGGCCCTAGCAGCACACAAACTGTCCTGACAAGTCATGATCGGGCAAACCAGTCAAAACTTCCACCCGTTCATGGTAGGAGAAAAGGTCTGGTTAGACTCCAAGAACTTAAAGCTAGGATACCCAACCAGGAAACTCACCCTGAGGCGTGAAAGGCCATTCTCTATCATCTGGGTGATATCCTCCCATGCCTACAAATTGAGGCTTTCTTCACAATGGAAGATTCACCCTGTCTTCCACACCTCCCTTCTTTTGCGTTTCAAGGAGAATGAAACACACAGACCGAACCTTCTTCCTCCACCCCCCGAGCTGATCGAGGGAGAATTGGAACATGAGGTAGAAGCAATTTTAGCTCACAAGAAAAGAGGCTGAGGAACCCAATTCCTGGTAAAGTGGAAGGGCTATGGCATGGCCGAGAACACTTGGGAACCAGAAGGGCACTTAAAAAACACCTCAGAAATGTTAGAGGAATACAAATCCACCCATAACCTACTTCCATCATGAGTTGCCCTCTGCACTTCGTCATGAACATCACACCCAACCCTGACCCAGTACAAACTTTCAAGTTGATTCTAAGTTTTGTTTGAGACATAGACAACTCCTGAAATGAAGAAAGACTGCTCTTCATGACCCATGACCAAGTGTTGCTCAATGGGACCATTCATAACCTATTTGAAACCTATCGAGCGATCTCCACTCTCGAACGGATATTTCAGCGTCTTTCAGAGGAAGCTTATCACCTCGAATTACTTCCCCTCATGAGGGACTTGGATGAGCAAGCGCTACAATACAGACCCGGAGAGCGGGTGCCCACACCCCACCACATATTCATCATAGAAGACTCTGATGACAAAGAAGAGCAACAATTCGAAACAGCACCAGAATGACTATCACCACCATCACCACCGCTGCCACCATCACCACCATGCGTACTGACACCTTATCTGAGGCAACCCACACCCGACTACCCTCCTGCACCTCAGTGGATGCAAAATTCTGTATGCTTCACATGCACCCAAATTGGCCATTTCTCATCTCACTGCCTGAGATATCAATGTCCCCACTGCCGATGTTGGTGCTCTGAACATTCGGTGCTATTCTGTCCAAACAATCCGACATGTGACAACCCACCTCATCACCAAACCACCTAACCTGAACTGTCATGATCAAAAACTCCACCCTCATCATCTCTCTGGGCACCGCATTCAGCGCTGCTATTTTCATTATGCTCATATTCTATTTTATCGTCATGTTCAGAATTCTCATCTCTAACCCACTCCCATGCATCATGACATTCTTAACGGGTACCTCCGTTCAATTTGCCAGTGAGCACGCTGAAGATATCGAGCTGCCAACCACTGTCTATTTACATGAAGCACCCACGGCTACCACGTTCAGCACATTCACCATGATGACTGTTGAGGAGCAAATGCTGCCATTTGACCCAATGCAGATGATGTGAGCTTAGTTTTGGATGGGACTTGAAATGTTAGGGAGGAGCTAATGTTACGAGAGGCAGCGGTGGCAGGGAATTCATTTTCTTTTTGGCACATCAATCATCTCTATTGTTCTTATTGTCTTCGCTCGAGCTATGTCTCACGCTATTGTTCTCTTTTCTTATTGTCTTTGCTGTGCTACACCCATGAACCTCCTAATCTTATATCACCACTCTCCCATGTTATTGTAGTATTCATGGAATGTTTCTATTGTCTTTGATATCTCTCTATATGCAACACATCTATACACATACCTACAATCTTGCATCTGTAGTATTTAAACTGCAATACATAGACCAGTCAAGCTCAGCTTGACCTGGTCAACTTTACAACTCTTCTACGAGTCTAAGTCGTCATCCTCAAACTATTGCTTATGAGTGGTAGAGATCTCTGACCTGAATCATTGATTGAAGAGTTACTTGGCTCTAACAAGAATGATGCAATTCCTATGATCCTCTAGATTAATTTTTTCATCCTGGTCACCCATGACAGCATCCCTCAATCCAGCATACACATTGGCCCTAAGCTCCTTCTGGTGATGTTGGACCCAGTTCAATATATTCTGTTCAATAGATGCCCAAACATCTACAACATACTGCTGCAAAAGATTTCCACTCTAAAACAAGGGTGGCTGCTCTCTTGGCCTTGGATGCAACCGATAAGCATGGTAGCATCTCTGACTGACATTAGGAACTCTTTTGGCTCCATTTGCACCTTGGTCTGCAGGTATATCTGGGTGCCATCCATCTTCACTATGAGAAAAAGCAAGACATAGTGCAGAGTTGAATAGGATGGATGCAACTGGCTGATACATCTAAGTCCTCCCCTTCTCAGCTTAAGAACAATATCTCTGTGATTAGACCATTCCTCGGAGCCATCATCTGGAATAATAGCTGCCACTTCATCATTGGCTGTAGGGAGATTATAGCAATGTAAATCCTGGGTTCTATCTGATTGCAGCCATATGGAGACATTGTCCTGCTCTTCTGGAGACTTTTCCCTCATGATCTGAAATGCCTGCTTGAATAAAGGCACATAAGGATGGGTGTTATTCAGCATGGCCTGCAGCTCTATCATGATAACTGAGTTGAGATTATTGTTTTACCACTCACGAATATCAAGCTGTGCAATAGGATCATGAATATAGAGCTGTGCATAGGCTGCAGGCCATCCAGGAGGTGGCAGAAGTGCTCCAGAAAGATGATGAAGATCACCATGAATATGAAAGCTGTATACACCTGATGTATTTATAATAGAATAGTCTACCTTGACACCCAAAGAAGTGAATGCAAATGCAGCATTGTATTGTCAGATATTTGTTTTAAATTCCTTAAAAAGAGAACTTTTGCCATACAACAGATCTCGCAATGTGGCAGGAGCAGGTTGGAAAGATAGCAGATGAATTTGTCCCTGCAAGCAGCAGCTTCCAAACTTTGGTACAGCTTGGGTAGATCTGGCCAACTTTTCACAGTCAAAATGCAAGGCATGGCAGTGTGGACACTCCACATTCATGGGTCCAAGTGAATGTCTGGGAATTGGCTCCTGATAATGTGCATGACCCAGTGGTAATGGCCTTGCAGGTCAATGTAGAGGTAGAGGTATAGGCATAGGTGGAGGCAAAGGTGGCAACATTGGAGGATTCAGGAATGAAGCAGGCAGCAACAGTGAAGGAGATTGCGTGGGAGAAGGTGGCAATGAAGGAACATGGAATATTGGGTCAGGCAGCAGTGGTGATGAAGATTGTAGAGGAGAAGATGGAAATTGTAGAGGAGACACCCTTCCAAACTCATCATAATAATCTGATGGCATAGGAGATGGTAAAAATTGCAAAGAAGACTCGCTCCCATCATCATCATCAGATTCCTCATTATCTATTTCCCTCCTCAAAGCAATTTCATTATTCCTCTGTTCTTCATACTCAGCAGCCAACAATGCAGCCATTTCTCTATCCATCTGAATTTGTTCTGCCTATGCATCCACTTGAGCTCAATATTGATCAATCCGATCTCCAGACATATTGTTTGCCACTTGATCCAACCTCATCATTCATTGATGCAAGCTCCTGTCTGCAATGGATAGATGTTGGAGCTCCTCAGCTTCATCCATCTGTGCCTGCTCATCTGCACGCTGTTCGTTTCTCCACATCTGATGCATCCTGAGAGCCCATTACTGATTGTGCCTGTTATGTTCTTGCAATGCAGCCTCTATATTAATATGTCTGGGTGGATCATGATATTGTGGCTCAGCAGCCAAAGCAGCTTGCTGGGCAGCTGCCTGCCTTTCCAGCTCCTGTTCAGCCAGCTGCTGCAATTGTTGATTGGCTGCTTCATCTTCAGCAGCCTGCCTGTTCCTTTCCTGTTCAGCCAGCTGCTGCAATTGCCAAGTCTGCTGCCTAGCTGCTTCAGCTTCAGCAGCTTGTCTTTGTGCATGCTCTTCAGCTTCAGCAGCTTGCCTTTGCTGCTCTTGTTTAGCCAACTGCTGCAATTGCCAATTGTGCCACCTAGCTGCTTCCACTTCAGCAGCTTGCCTCTGTTCATTCACCTGCTGCAATTGCAGATTATGCTGCCTACTTACTTCAGCCACTTGCTGTGATATCCTTTCTCTGGCAGCAGTAGCCTCAGCAGTTCTTCTTTCCTCAGCAATCTTCTGTAATAGCTCCTGCTGATGCTGATACTGTTTAGCTGTTATCTGCAGCCCTTTCCCTCAATGCAATATGTCCCCTATGCAGATTATTAAGTGCAGGGTCTGCTTGACCACCTGAAATATTATGCAATGGTCCCAGTCCCCTCCCTCTCCCTCTCCCTCTCCCCCTTCTTGTTTGTAACTGAGGTGCAGGTGGAACCACAGGAATAGAATTGGCCAAAGGTGCATCCCACCCTACTGGCAGCTGAACCTGTGGTATGGTAGCAGCTATATTTGCCCCTGGTCCATTGTTTGCCAAAACAACTCCAGATGGCATCATAGGAGCCCCTCTCCTATGTAATACAGGAGCAGGAGGTACAACAGGCAATCCAAACTGTCTTGGTGCATCCCAATCAGCAGGCATCTGCACCTGTGGTATCTGAGCTGCCAATGCAGTCCATAGTTCAGTGGAACAATTCCTTCAGCAGGGGCAGTCACTCTGACTCTGCTTCTCCTCTCATCAGGATTGGTCATCTGCAACCTTTCCAGATGGTCTGCATCTCTAATTCTAGCCCTTTCCACTTCTGGTGTAGAAGGTCTACTTTGATTCCTGCAAACACTCTAATCAGCCATCATTATTGCAACATATGCCAACACCACTCACATGTTTAGTAATGGTAAAGCCCAACAATAATTTTGTTCAATAGCCAACAATGCAGCACAGCTGAAGTAAGGTCAGCAACAACTTTCTTTAACAGCCAGTTGTCACAACACTCACTATAATCAAACTGTTTTCTACTTCCAATTGTTGGAGCAGACTACATATGCTGCACAGGGGAAGAGATGACACGTTCCTTATAACCTACCTGGGGTTTAGTTAGTCTTAGAGCTAGGGTTTAGCAGAGGTAAGAACACTGTATATCTACTATAGTACAGGTTCTCTTTATATACATAATAGTAAGGATGTCACATGACTCAGGAATGTGTTTACCACATGTATGCGCAGTAAGTGCAGTAACATGTGTGTGCTGCATGCATGGCCTCATGTATGCAGCATGTATCAGGATTTAATTTCAACACCCCCCCTCAAACTGTACAGCGCTCTAAGCAGCTAAGTTTGAATCTCGAAAGTAATTCTGAGAGAGTCTCTAAATTTCCTGAATAAGACAGCGCCAAGGTTCTTTGTGAACATGTCAGCTGGATTATCATTTCCAGTACAATCCTTGTCCTGCTAAACCTCCTACTTTCCACCCCCATCATCATTGCACATTTTTGCGCTCTTGTTGCACATTTTTCTGCACTGTGCATTTTTGCCCTTTCACATTGTACACTTTTTTTGCCATTGTGCATACCTTCCTTTTTGTGTACACAACTAGTGCACACATTGCAAACCATTGTACCAGCCTCTTCATAGTCTTTGCACCTTGAAGGACGATCTGAGGCCCTCTAAGCAAACCCCCTCACCCCGAGCACACCTGAAGCTATAGGTTTAGTATTCACCTCTTCTGTTGAGACTCTGCACTGAGTACCAACTGAACACATCATCATGGATACCAGCTGAACTTGATTCACCATGTTCTTCTGTAACCAGAGGCAAGGGAGCCTTGATACACTTTGTTTTTGGTCCATGTCTCATGTTGACCTCAACTTCTACATGTGTAACAGTATCGACTGCATTATCATGGTCTTTATGCAGGGGGGCATTTTTCTTTGATCTTCTCTTTCTCTTGTAAGGAGCTTTTGTCAGGCTCATGATGATTTGGGGGAATCAATTGTGGTGATGGACTATTTATTGTACTATTGGCCTCATGTGATCCTCATGTTATCTTTGTGCCAATAATATGTTATGTCTGATGATGACAAGAATCATTCTTTTCTTCACATCAATCCTCCTCAATGCTGCCTGAGCCATCAGAGAACCTGGGTGTGAGACAGTATAGCAAGGGGAGATATACAATTGAAGAGTGGAGGATCATCGAGCCTTATAGAGATGCATTCTGATCACAGGAATCAAAAGCCAGCTGGTTGCAAATAGCAAATACTCAAGTGTGACATTTTCCCTGCCATATTCAATTACTGGGTGTCAATTGATAGGACCCCAATGGATGAGGAGGAGAGTTGCCTACATGCCAAGGTGAACCATCAACTTGAAGCATGTGAAGGTTCTATTTTGATCACATCAACAGGAACTAACAACCTGGCTTTCGAACAACTGGTGAATGATGAAGGGCTACTCGACTTCACCACAGCCAATTAATGGTCTGGATGATGGTGAACCAGAGTATGTCATTCCTCGACACATTTACAAGAAGTCCATCACACCCATATCACCTTTGAATGATGATGTAAATGATGCCCTATGCCCAATTGATCCATTACTGTTGGAAGGCAACACCACTTCAACTCAAGAAAGATTGCAATGTCCTAAACATTGCTGACTGTCCAGGCAAAATCAGACAGAGGATCCTATTGCAAGAGCAAGGACAAAGGCATTAGGACTGTCAACAGTTGGATTGGTATTAGGATCAGCAATGGTAGGATGGGCCATGGTAGGATCACCAGCAGTAGAATCAGCAAACAGACAATTGGCAGGGGTAGGATCAGCAGACATACAATCAGCAGCAGCAGGATCAGCAGACAGACAATCAGCAGCAGTAGAATCAGCTAACATACAATCGGCAGTGGTAGGATCATTTGGTGATTGCCAGACCCTACCTATGAAGAATACATTTGAACAGATGACTCTCCCCATCATCTCAAATTAAGAATCAGGGACAGACATCAGTCTGACGTTGATGATACTCAACCCGGAAACCCAAAAAAAAACCTACTAAATGGCTTCGGATGGTATAACCCGAGTCAGAGGAAGGGTGCGAGGTGGTACTAAATATCACCACTGAGACCAGAGCATAATGTTTAGTGATGCAAAATGGTAAGGGCTGTGGCGAATAGTCTGTATAAGTGTATGAAGATGTTCAAAAGAGTTCGAAAGAGGTTTGAAGATGTGCGAAATAGGTTTGAAAAAGGTTCGAAGAGGTTCGAAGTCGTGCGAAGTAGTCTGAAGAAGTTCGAATAAGTTCAAAAAGGTTCAAGGTATATCGAAGAGTGAGTTTAACGAATGTGAAGTGTTTGTCAAATGGCGGTAGGCGATGGGCAATAAAACAGAGAGCAAATACGATAGTTTCAAAGAAGTTCGCAATATTTCGCAGAATTAGAGATGTGACCCCAGATAAGACTAAAGAGAATGATTCTTAAATCTGATGATAGCGAGAGGGTAACTTGTGCTGTTCCCCGTTGTTCTGTTTTGTTATTCTAACTAATACAAGTCTACTATATACAATCTGAAGGAATAGTACTAAAAAGGAAATAATAACAATTGTAGAACATGAGGCAATGTGCACAGCAAATAAGGGTATTGTAAAACATGAAACAAAATGAAAGATGATAATAAGTGAAATGTACATTGTCCAAGTATAGTAAGAGTTCTTGTTCTATTGCTTTAATATATCAATGGAACAAAAATCCACACTTATCATATCCTAAGTCTCTTGTAATCACTCCTTGTGTCCGGTAGTGCTCGATATGCAGTGAATTGGCTTGTTCCAGATGTGCAGCATGCATCAAAAGTGTTTTAAGACAACTATATGGCAGCCGAAGTCATTCGAAGTGTTGCAAAATGTTGTGAAATAGTTGGAAGTAGTTTGAAGTCATCTGAAATTGTGCGAAAATGGTTCGAAGTCGATTTTGTGGCATTCGAAGTGATTTGGAGTGTGTGTCATAATGTCTCGATGCGAGTAGAAATGTTCTCCAGATCTTAAAGCATGTAGTGGACCTATCAACATGCCCACAGAATAGCTGATCACCTTGCTCAGCAAGAAGCTGTCTTTATGCAGGTTGTTGGAAGAAGAAGAGTAAACTTCACACAGTAAATTTACTATATGTGTCTCAGTAGAAGACAAAGAATGACAATAGTAAGATTTGCAGAAGGAATCAAAGTAAGCAATGGGAGTGTGTCTCCTGCACACTATCCTAATGATTTGAATAACCCTTCACCTGCCCAATGCATTTCCAAACAATGCATTTCCAAATGGACTTCCAACTGGTCTGGCCAAAGGAATGCCAATATCATGCCCAATGTTGTATCCATTACTAGGACCATTTGAAATCTTGGCCCATATTTTTGAATGACCACTGTCAAGACATGGCATTGGCCAAGACATGGAACCAGCCAAGACATGGCATCGGTCAAGGCATGGCATCAGTCAATACATGGTATCAGTTAAGACATGGCATGGGTCAAGACATGGCATCAGCCAAGACTTCACATTGGCCAACAGGATGATGTCGGCCCAAGGATGGCATTAGGGCTTTGCTGGCAACAAGACTTTGAAAAGAAGGAGATTTTACCCCCCCATGTGCTATGTGCACATTGAATTCAATCTTCTTGGAATAGGCCTCCATTGCCTGGTGGGTAGCTGGAATCATAACCATTTAATCGGGGATCAATCACACATTAAAAATGAATAAAAAACACTATTACATCACATCAACCTCCTCAACAAGAAGAGCAAAGCTAGCCCAAGGCTACCCGGCTACCAAATTTTGGCATACTCAAAAAGTGGGGTTTGAGTTTCAAAATGGGAACACCATTTTGTTTGTATATATTAATTGTATATGGATTAACAACACATGATTGTTGATCTTCAGTGTTTTTTTCATATCAATATCGACCCCACTGCTGCAGCTGACTCATCATCTATCATAAATGTTACATGTGACCAAGTGCTCAGCCAGATCAGTGAGATTGAACAAGTTATCTGCAATGGACTTTAGGACAGAAGTATCAGGGCTGTGATGAAGGAAAGAAAATTGGTGCTTGTGAGTGGATTGGCATGCTATCAGACCAACTATGCACTTACAAATTGTAGAAAATGTTATTTGGCTGGCAAAGAGAGGTTCTCACAGAAGATGTGCAGGCCATCTTCCAGGCCAATGCCTTTTGTTGGGGATTTGTGGTAGCATGGTCATAGTCAGACAGGACAGGGGACCAGAGGTTTATTGAAGGTCAAAGGAGGGCAATGAAGACCTTCAACAAGAAAAAGGGCATCACAGGAGCTGCATCCACATCAGCTAGACCAACCAAATTGACAATGGCAGCAGTGATGGGAGCTGGAACAGCAATGGCCACCAGAATGACCATGGCAGTGGAAATAGCATCACCTACCAGAATGGCTGTGGCAGCAGGAACAAAAATGGTAGTGGGAATGGGAACAGCAGCAGCTAAGAAAGCATGGATGGCAGTGGCCAAGAAAGCAAGAACAGCAGTGGCCAAGAAAGCAGGGATGGCAGTGGCCAAGAAAGCAGGGATGGCAGTGGCCAAGAAATGAGGAACAGCAGCAGCAAAGGCACGAGGAGTGGCAGCAACAATGCCAATGCCAACAAGGATAGAAGCAGCAGCAGCACCGGCCAAGATGCTGGCCCAACCAGAAGCATCAGAATTCAGAATTCCAGCCCCAGCCCAGCGTCCAATACTGCCAGCCATCACAGTGACATGCAGGTTGCAAGAGGTGGAGAGTAGCAAGGGATCACGAGGATTTGGATGAGGAGATGGAGAACAATGCCAGTGCCAATCCCAGGATGGAGCAGAAGCAGCACAATGCAGCAAGGGAGGCATGAGGAGCACCCCAGCGAGGGATTTTGTGAACAACACCATGTGCACAATGTGTCAGGCTTAGGTGTGAGTATTGGGAGCAGGTGAACAGAAAAACTGCATGCTACTTCTGTGGGAAAGGAAAAGTTCAGTGCAATTTAGAGGATGTGGATCGAGTGCCAAGAACCAAGAAAGCAAAAGGATTGGCGAGAAGAAAAGCAAAAAAGGGATAATTTTCCAGTAAAAACAGTGGAGGAATCATCTAGGCGGTTCAATGCAAGACAAAAAGGAAAATCCAAAGGTGAGTTCTTCCATATCATGACACATAAAACCACTAACTAACACATGTACCCATAGCTGTGGAAAAGGATATCAACATGGCTGATCCTGAGCCCAAGCTGACTGCCCCCCCTGCCCTGATGGCCAACTCCTCCCTGTCAACTATGCCACCCTCACTGGACATCTATACCAACTGGAGGAAGACATGTACCAGCAGGCACAGTGGAATGAAGAGTCATTGCAAGAGTCCTGACTCCATGTAGGAGAACTCTGGGACACGGTTGACTTGCTTCAAAGCAGGGTGAACAACATTGAAGGATACCTTGGGTTGCAGTCCAGCGCACAGCCCATTGTGTTATACAATGGTTACATGGCTGGGCAGGTGGATCACCTCGAGAGGACTCCAAGCAGGAGGGCAGAGGTGGATTGGGAAGGAAGGATAGATGCTGAGGAAGTCAATGCTGCTCCTGCTTCTGCTCCTGCTTCTGGTCCCACTCCTGGTTCCAGTTCCAGTCCCACTCCTGCTCCTGTTCCTACTCCTGTTTCCACTCCTGGTCCTGGTCCTGGTCCTGGTCCTGGTCCTATTCCTGGTCCCACTCCTGTTTCTACTCCCACTCCTGGTTCCATTCCTGCTGCCAATGACAAAGATGAAGAGATGGCTGAGTTTGATGGTGAAGATGGCCTGGCCATGCCTGAAGAGGTTGCTGGGAAAAGATCCTTGGCTGGCACCCCCCCCATTAAAATTATTCCCGCCATGCCACAGGATTCTCAAAAAATTGTACAGCCCACAACAACAATGGCCCCATCACTCCCTCTCCTCTTCCCCCCAATGTTGCTCACTGAGCCTGAGCCTGCTGCCCTGGCATCAGTAGTCAATGTAATCACCTCACCCCAGCCATCCCCTCCCCCTGCACAGCTGTGCCAATTCCCATGTGGGCTGACCCCCTGGTCCATCTGGACTACCTTCCAGAAGTACCACCCCTCAGCCTAACCCAAGGAAGAGAGCAGCCACACCTGAGGACAGATGGGAGACAAAGCAAGGCAGAAAGGAATAAATGTTATTCGGCATGTACATAAAAGTTGTAGTAATTTTTTTTTCACATTACATAGTGATTTATTTGGAAATATACTCTGCAAATTTCACTTTTTAAATTCCCTGCCTCCTCCCAACAGCCTAGATTGAAATGGCTGCCTGCTGTGCAAGGTCATCAGCTGTCCTTCAGATAGGTCATGCCCATGCAGAGGCTGATGGATTTTGAGATGATGGTGGAGTCATCTGTTGAAACACATCCAATGCAGAGGGGATATGGTAAGCACCAGCTGCTACCAATCCTGGTGTTGCCATTGCTGATCTCACTGTTGCTTTTGCTGAATATTGGTGTTGCCATTGCCAATCCTACTGTTGCCATTGCTGATATTGGTGTTGCCATTGCTAATCTGAGTGTTGCCATTGCCAATGCCAATGGCACTGCCAATCTTGATGCTGGCCAATTCTGGGAATGTAAATATATTTTGTATGTACTAACATTTTTCATAGTCAGGCAACTACATTGGGTTCATTCATGGGCTCAGAGAAATCGATGGAAAGAAGAATTTATATTGGTCACATATGAAATGCATTTAAATCAACAAATGCCAATTAAATCTGCCCTCTGTGACTGAAAAGGGTATTATTTAAACATGATTCATCTAAACATGAGATTATCTTGATCACGAACCATGACCAGTAAGCTATGTCAAATAAATCACTCTCTTTTTATTTGCAATCAGGCCCAAAATGGCAACTCCAAATGTGGACACAAGAGATCATTTGATACACAGGGTCCCAATTCTGTCGAGTTTTGTTGGAGTTAGATCAGGCAAACTTCATAAAACAATGTTGGATGCAGAAAGTTCTCTATGCCGAGCTTGTATGTTGTGATCTTTCCTAAAGGAAGTATGTATACATCACTGACAAGTATGACAGATGTATGTCATGTCATGCATCAGCATCGGCACCTCCATCTCTCTTGGCCTTGTTGGATGATGGTGTTGCCAGTGATAGTCCATGTGATTGGTGGAGACACATTAGTGAACTGGCACTGGAGCAACTTTTTGCCAGTGATACCATGGATAAATGCCTCAATAGCTATTGGCAGTATATTCCTTCCCCTGTGATCACTGGCTCACCACCCAATAATAGCCAACCAGCAGACAATGCTGCCGATGGCTAAGCCAACTGCCAATCTTGCATCGACCTGCAGGCTCTCATTGGGGATATGTTTGATGAAGCACGTGGGATGCATGACTTGGTAGATGGCTGTAAATCATCAGCAGAGGCTGCAATGAATGCAAATGTCCAGAAAGCAGCAGGGTTTAAACAGCTTCATGAGCTAGCCCTGCTCAAGGAGCTTCAGTCCAAACCACATAAGTTAACAATGGCACCACCAGCAACAGTATCAGCAATGGTATCAGCATCAAAAAATAACCATGAACATGCTGGGAGATGGTGATGTTACTCAACCTGGAAACCCAAACAAAACCTACTAAATAGCTTCAGATGGTATAACACGAGTCAGAGGAAGGGTGCGAGTTGGTACTAAATATTACTGCTGAGACCAAAACATAATGTTTAGTAATGCAAAA
Source organism: Tricholoma bakamatsutake (assembly GCA_029959215.1). Lineage (NCBI taxonomy): Eukaryota > Fungi > Basidiomycota > Agaricomycetes > Agaricales > Tricholomataceae > Tricholoma > Tricholoma bakamatsutake. Next base: position 3,726,216 of record CP114860.1, read on the forward strand.
TGGTAAGGGCTGTGGTGAATAGTCTGTATAGGCATACAAAGGTATTCAAAAAAGTTCAAAAAAGGTTTGAAGAGGTTCGAAGTTGTGTGAAGTAGTCTGAATAAGTTCGAATAAGTTCAAAGAGGTTCGAGGTAAGTCGAAGAGCGAGTTAATGATGTGAAGTGTTTGTTGAATGGCGATAGGCAATGGGCGATAAAACAGAGAGCGAATACAATAGTTTTGAAGAAGTTCACGATATTTTGCAGAACTTAGAGATACGACATGAACTAAGATTCAAGAGAACAGCTCTGAAGTCAGACGATAAGCGAGAGGATAACTTGTGCTGTTCCCCATTGATTTATTGTCCTAACTAACTAATACAAGTCTACATACAAAATGAAGAGATAGTACTAAAAAGCAGTGGCATCCACCCATGAACACACTGGGAGACAGTCAAGGCAATCGGCAATGAGAAGACAATCAGAACTGGTATCTGCACATGCACAGGCTGAACTCGAGCCCCTGAAGGCTCTTCCCCCCTCCTCCCACAAGTGGACCTGGGGTGTTGACATCACAGAGAGTGATGTTTTGGCATCTAACCTGACACTGAAGAGCAAATATCATTCTGGGTATGCTCAGTCTCTGCTTGATAGTGCATACAATAAAAATAAGGAGTGGTTGATCACAGCCAGTCTCCCAATCTCTGTTTCTGGTGACTATAGTTTACCACCCACTGTAACTGGTATAGATGCTGGCATTTATTTTTCAGATGCTGGGTCTGATAATTCATCACATTCTGCTGCTGATGCTGATGATGATGATGATGATAAAACTATGATGTTAATGCTCATGCACACACCACCCTCAGCCAGCCTACTGCCTCTTATGCTGCTATGTTATGGGAAAGGGAAGATGATGCATCAGAAGATGCTGATCAGCCTACCGCATTTCAGGCAGCCATGGCTTGGCAGGACCATCATTCAACATCAGCACCCCCCTATACAGATTCCCCAACTGGCTTTGATGCCACTGCCTTTTACCTTAAAGATTCTATTTCTCCCTCTTCATCTCCCCCCTCACCTCCCCTTTCAACTGCTTTCCCCACCATATCTGATGCAGCTGATGTTTTCCTCTCATTGTCAGAGACCCATTCAGAGGCTGATTCAACTGGCTCCACTGCCAATTCTGATGAAAATAGTTTTCAAACTGGGTCCCCCAGCACCTCACAGATAAAGAACCCCACTCCTTCTTGCTTCACACTCCTAATCTATAGTCATGCGGACTTCAGTTATGTTGATGACACTTGGTTGCCTAGCTCTGATGATATGATGGACACTACTGACAATGAGTGATAGCTTTCTTCATGTAGATATATGGTGCTTTAATTGGTAAACCAATAATATATACCTTTAAGGCCAATGATTATACCAATTGCTGATCCCAGCCCCAGCCCCGATACATATGCTGATGCCGATGCATGTGTCTAATGCTGTCTCATAGGTCACTGATCTGTATACCACATTCTGAATATGTCTAGTGTGGTACAGCAAGAATTGAATAGTGCATTCATTTGTTACTATAGTACATACACATATATATATAGAGTTGTCCACCAAACCATGCCTGTGTGATGTTGATCACATAGTGGCCTAATGCTGATGCTGCTGCCACTGCTTTATGCCAATGCCACTGCAGCCCTATTGGGTTGCTGTACAACAACTTACCTGTTGTATTGATAAAATAGTGCAATTCCAGCTGCCTAATGCTGATGCTGCTGCCACTGCTTTATGCCAATGCCAATGCTGCTGACCAATGCTGATGCCTGTGTTGGCCAATTCATTGGTTAACATGTCTGTACAACAACTTACATGTTGTATTGATGAAATAGTGCAATCCCAGCTGCCTAATGCTGATGCTGATGCTGTTGACCAATGCTGATGCCTGTGTTGGCCAATCCATTGGTTACCATCTGTACCATGTTGTATTGATGAAACAGTGCAATCCCAGGTGTGTAATGCCAATGCCGCTGCTGCTGCAGCCCTATTGGGTTGCTGACTGGCATGCTGACCCAATTTTGCAGGCCTGCACATTGCAATAAATGAATTATTGCATCATATGCCAATTTGCATGCAGAATCCATGCAGACTACACATGAATTACTACATAAATGAGATTAATTTCCAATCAGCCATACCTGTAATGCTGATCTTGATCCCAATCCCAATCCCAATCCTGATGAGGCCACTGCCACTGCCATTCCCATTGCTATTGCCACTGCCTGAAACTATTTCATAGGTTACTGATATCCATATTAAATGTATTACTCTTCGGTCTAGCAACCATTGTAATAGTGTATTCATTTGTTACTATAGGGGGTACACATATATATATTTGAGTGTTTGACAGCGTCCACTGAAACCATATCATTCAATACACTGTATAAGTTCGATAGACCATATCATTGTAGCTTACCTATGTGTTCGAAGAGAAAACTCTAAAGATTCTTCTGTTCATGCCCCGTATATGTGAAAGACCTGAAAATCAAATAATAGTCTAAATATAGAAAAGGTGGAGATAGGATCAAAGCCCCAAAAGTATGTCATACCAAGGAGAAAATGTCAAAAGAAGACCCACCTTCAAAAATAAATCTGTCAACATGTACAAATGTGGGCAAAAGGGAAAATAATTATAAAATAGAGATAAAGTCATAGAAAATCATAGAAGATATAGAAAAAAATATAAGATGGAAAAAATATGAGGTGAATGCAGAAAATTGATGAGACCCCCAGGGCACCACCTGCTCTTACATCATCCCCTCTCTCTAGTCCCCTCTCTAGGATGTATTGCCCTGATAGATGCAAAATCATATCTGGCCAAAGTCTGCAGCTTGGATGTGCCAAGGTATGTGGAAGTATGTTGGTGTCAGGGCAACACTAAAGCCACTAAGGGACTCCACATGTGGGCTCTACAAGAAGGCATGAGAGGTTGATCATGTATGTGAGAGGTTATTTATAGTTGGGTTGGTTGAAATAGGCTTTTCCACACACAATGCTGGTGGGAATTCTAAAAGAAAACACAACTGGGGTGTCCCTTAGTGATATATTTACTTTATATACTAAGTTACAATTGTATTACACTATTTGAGTATAGGTAATATGATGCATGCATACAGTCGCATACATATTTTACATATAGGACACATGAGAATTATAGTTCCTATGATAGCATAATTCATAACTGGGTTTTATGGGCTCAAATAAATACAGAAAAATGAGGAAAAAATTATAGTAGGCAACTGTGCATGTTTTCTAACAAGACCCTTTTTTTATTCCTTGACTTCTAGGTGAGGTATGATCTTATAATCAGGTACCATGAAATTTTGATATGGTTGGAATTTCAATTGTTCATACTGCATCCTTGCTATTTTCTGCAGCACATTGAGATATCTATTATAGAAATTGTGTATGGCATTGTTAGGAAACAGCCTCATTACCTAACAATATTTTATTTTATTTTATTTTATTATGTCAAATTACACTACCAAATGCCCAAAAACACTACATTTGTTAGCATGAAAATTTTATATTTGCATGCATCAATATGTATACACATGTGTTGGTAACAACATAGTACAATATATGTAACATAGTATATAAACCTTAAATATGCACCTAGAGAACAGTAGTTGAGTTCTCTTAGGTATTCCATCCACAATAGTGGTGTGAAAGGCCTTGTTTAGCCAACTCATCTGAAAATAACCCATGTATCAAACCCATCAATTCCCCCATCACACATGCAAATCCTGCCCCCTTCTTGTAGAGAGAACCTGCATGGTCTAGCTAGCAGATAGTGGGTGTCGCCCTAACAAAAGAACTCAACTACCCCATCAGTGCATCTTCTCTTACTTGTGCATATGTCATTGTTTCATAACACCACAACTGCTTATTCATCCTTTCAGCACAAGCCAGAAGTACTTGTATATACATATTTACCTTTGCTTTTATAAGTTGATGCCAGGCCTCACCTTACATTGCGACTGCCAGTGATCAAAAGGCAGCACTCATCATTAGGATAGCTGCAACCAGACAACCAATTGGATCTGGTTTAATCAAGATTTACTATACTCTATTTGGATGACTATTTTAGTTACATAGTTACAAGCCAAATTCAATATTATCTCTGAGATTAGGCACTGTTGGAAGGGATATTGATCTGAAGTGTCTCACATGTCCAACAGTTGACAAATAGCTGAATCACAAGTTCTGTGGAGTTTGGTACCCAAGTTACTGTATCACATGACTCCAAAATTTGTGGAAATGTCCCAAAGCTGAATTTTGACTTGGTCAAAGAAGTGACTCATCACAGCTTACATCATTATGTCAGAATCATCAACTTCTAATCCTAGTCCTAATCCTGTTCCCATGCCAGCACTAGAAGCCAAAATTGATGCGCTTACAGCACAAATGTCCCAATTAGTGTCAGTATTGGCAGCATCATAGCCCAAAGCAGCAGAAATAAAACCAGAGATGGTGGAAGATAAAGATGATGAGATGGTGGAGATGGTGGAGTGGATGTCTCAGGATGATGTGCAGGCAGTGGAGAGATCTGAAAGTGGAAAAGTGTGCTTACCTAAATATGCACCCCTGCAAATCATTGACAAGGTGGAAAAGTCCAAGGTCTTTACAAAATTGGATTTATACTGGGGGTACAATAATGTATGAATAAGGAAAGGAGATGAGTGAAGGCTGCATTTGCCATGCATCAAAGATCCTTTGAGCTGCTTGTCATGTTTTTTGGGATGACCAATAGTCCCCCAACTTTCCAAAATATGATGAACAACATTTTCAAGGATGTAATAGACAAATGCATGGTAATAATATTCATTGATGACATTCTGGTATTCATGGAGGATGAAAAAAACCATGAAGTGATAGTGCAAGAGGTATTATGAAGATTGGCAGAGAATGATTTATTTGTAAAACTGGAGAAATGTGTGTTTGTGGCAAGCAAGATTGAGTTCTTGAAATTAATGATTGGTCCTGATGGAATCAAGATGGATCCTATCAAGGTACAGGCAATTGCTGATTGGCCTGTACCCACCCATTGATAGGTCCATTGTGCACTCTAAGGTCTGGAATGGGTCCCAATCATATTGACACATTACTACAGATGCTCCAAACTGCTATGAACCCTATGAACTCAATTTCAAACTAATTTTGAACTTTTTGAACAACTTTGCATGATTTTGAACAACTTTGAACAACTTTGCGACATTTCAAACACCTTCAAACAACTTCACAGCACTTCAAACAACATTGGCTGCCATATAGCTGTCTCAAAACCCTTTCGACTTACATGCCACATCCAGCATAAACCATTTCATTGCATATTGAGCATTACTGGACACAAGGAGAGACAACAAAAGATTTAGAATGCGATAAGTGTGGTTTTGTGTTTCAATGATATATTGAAGCAATAAGAGAAGTATTCTTACTATACTGGGACAATGTACATTTCAATTATTATCATTTCTCATTTGTTTATGATTTACAAAGTCCTCATTATTGTATATATTGTCTCATGTTTCCCACATGTTATTGTTTCCTTTTTAGCACTATCTCTTCAAAATACACATAGACTTGTACTAGTTACTTAGAAGCACAGACAGGGGAAAGAGGAGAAGAAGTCACCATCTCTCTTATCGTTTAATTTAAAAGCCATTCTCTTGAGTCTTAGCCTCGTGTCGTATCTCTAAGTTCTGTGAAATATCACAAACTTCTTTGAACTTTTGTATTCGCTCCTTGACTTATCGCATGTCACCCATCACCTCTTGAAAAACACTTCTCACTCACTATATTCGCTCTTCAATATACCTTGACACCAGTCTGACATCTTCAACCTTCTTCAAAACTACTTTGAACCTCTTTGAACCCTTTCAAACATCTTTCGAATGTCTTTCAAGCCTTTTCATATGCTCCTAAAGATTATTTATGACACATTTGACAATTTTGCATCTCTAAACACAACCTTGGGTATCAGCAGTGATATTTAGTACCAACTTGCACCTTTCCTCTAGCCAGTGTTATACTTCTTAGACCTTTTAACGGGTTTTTGTTAGGTTTCCAGGTCAAGCATTATCACCATATCAAGGAGGTTCAAGCCTTCTTGGGACTTGCAAATTATTATTATTGCTTTGTCCATAACTTTTCCAAAATTGCCACACCCTTACACAACCTTACATGAAATGGAGTAGTGTGGAGATGGAAAGAACAACAGCAGACAGAATTTGAAGAGTTGAAGAGAAAGTTTGTGGAAGAACCAATATTAGCCCCAGTAGATGTCATGCATCCCTTACGAGTAGAATCAGATGCATCTGACTTTGCTACTGGAGCAGTATTATCAATGCTATGTGAAGATGACAATTGGCATCCTTGTGCATATTTGTCCCGAGGGTTGAATGATGTAGAAAGAAATTATAATGTGTATGACAAAGAGATGTTGGGAATAATATGAGCATTGGAAGCATGGAGACATTATTTGGAGGGATGTATGCATCAGATCAAAATCTGCAGTACTTCATGTCTGCTAAAAAGCTTAACCATCAGCAAGCACATTGGGCATTATTCCTATCATGTTTTAGTTTTCACTTAGTCTACAAAGCAGGAAGCTTGATGAGGAAAGCAGATGCATTATCCAGACATACTGATCACAAAATGGGGGTGAAGAAGGACAATAAAAATGTTACCCTGCTCAAACCTGAGTACTTCTGCATTTGTGCTATGCATCAAGGGCATCTATTGGTAGATAGCTCAGAAACAGAAATGTTGTCTAAAATTAGACAATGTTCAGAGATGGATGATGAAGTAGGGGAAGCTGTGAAAGCTCTGAAGGGAGAGAAGAAAGGTAATATTAAAGGAGATGAATGGATTGAGGAGCAAGGGTTAGTGTTGTTCAAAGGAGAAGTATATGTATTGAAAGATCAAGATTTATAAAGGGAGATCATCCAGTTACATCGTTCAAAGTCATTCAAAGTCATCCGAAATAGTGCAAAATAGTTCAAAAAGTGTTCGAAGTCAATTTTGTGGTGTTCGTAGCAATTCAGAGTGCATGTCATAATGTATAGATATGATTAGATTACTCTCCAGACCTTATAGCATGTAGTAGACCTATCATGCCTCTATCTAAATCAGGTATGGCAGTTACATGGATTACCTGATATGGTTATCTCCAATCATGGATCACAATTTGCTTCTGCATTTATGCAAGAGTTAAACAACATATTGGGAATCCATACCAAGTTATCTATGGCATATCACCCACAAACTGATAGGCAGACAGAGAGAATGAATCAGGAGTTGGAGCAGTACCTATGCATGTTTGTCAACTACTGACAAACCACTGGCCTGAATGGTTAGCAATTGCCAAATTTTCTCACAATAATAAATTCCATTCGGCTACTCACATGTCACCCTTCTTTGCTAATTATGGGTATCATCCCTGAATGGAAATAGAACCTCAAAGGGAGATCAAAGTACAGTCAGTAGAAGACTTTGTATCTAAGATGTGAAAAGGTACAGGAGGAAGCAGAGGTGGCATTGATGAAAGCACATGATGATATGATGCGACACGCAGATCGTACTCGAGCTGTTGCTCCAGAGTACAAAATTGGTGACTTGGTATGGCTAAGTACCAAGGATCCAAATATTCTATGACCTTTAAGAAAACTTATGGAGAAACAAGTTGGCCCATATGTAGTGTTTAAGAGTCCAGTTCAGTTCAGTTTTTTGACCCCAAGGGGGGTCAACCATGAATCAGAACCAGTCCAAACTGATTCCCAAAGTAGCAAGACCACAACCAAACTGCATAGGACCAGTCCTATTTGGTTCAGTTGACCCCAAAAAACCAGTTAAAACTGGTCTTTTGGCTGTTTTTTTGAGTCAAACTAGATTATATTATATAGTAAATAAAACTAATTCTATTTACACTCTGCGAGCAGTTGCTCACAGCAGTGTTGCTAAAAGACTGAAAGAAAAAGAATGAGATAGTAAAAATACTTCCACTGTCTTGCTTTTGTAGCAAGAGTGGGGGGTCATTGTCCTGTCTCTGCCATTCATGCTTACCATCATCCCTTTCCCTGCTGTTCATCATCCCCACAATTCATTGGCCCTGCTATTTGTTGGCCCCTTGATTTGTTGTCATTGTCATCTCCACTGTTTCCTGCTATTCATTGTCCCCATGAGTCATCACTCTACTGTTTGTCATCCCTGGCATTTATTTTCCCCAGCATTTGTTGTCCCTGGCATTTGTTGTCCTCCAGCATTTGTTGTCCCCAGCATTTGTTGTCTCTGGCATATGTTGCCCTCAGTGCTCATTGTCCCTGGTGTTTGTCATTTGTTCTCATTGCCTTTTGTTGTCCCCTAATGCATTGTCATCAGCACCTCCATCTCCCCCTACAAGCAGTGGCTCGCAGGCAGGGTGGTGGTGCTGTGTGACATTATATCAGCACTCATTATCATTGTTCAGGAAAGAGCCCATTGCTGCCCTGCAATCAGAGGCTCACAGTGACAGCATTTCATGCTGATGTCAGCTGTAGTTGTTGTGGACCAGAAACAGGCCCATTGCCACCCTGCAAGCAGAGGCTCGCAGCAGCGGCACAGGGTTTGTGTGCATCGTTTGGTAGATGGGCAGTGTTGTTATCAAGATGCAAAAATCTAAAAATAAAAACAGGTAGTTAGTAAAAGAAAGAAGTAAACTATAAAAACATACCTTAGGGGGCCCAAACAATGCTAGATTATCATTTGGGCCCCCTGCTTTGTGTTCATTGGTTTGCATGGTCATGGTTGGTGGTGATGCAGCACCAGTTAATGGTTTTGCATGATTGTTTGTAATTACAAACAAACACATTGATGCGTGTTCATTTACTGTAAACAAACATGTACAACTAAGACAAACATGTACAATGACTTTGAAGATACATAAACTCAAACCCCCCCACTTATTCTTGGGGCATCCCCCCACTTGTCATTATATGTATAAGTAAATTTAGTACATGAATACTTAGTTATTTGTAGGTACAAAAAGACCGATTAAGACTGGTTGAGACTGGTCTTTGATCAGTTTTTGTGGCTTTTAAATAAGTATCAACTGGTAACTGGACCACAGGCTATTTTGAATGGATCTGAGACTGACGGTTCGGTCTCTTGCAGTTAAGTTCAGTTAAGGGTCCAGTCTTTTTCCAGTCTTATGGACTGGATCCTCAAACACTACCCATATGTGATTTCTAAAATAATTTTGCCCAATGCAGTAGTGCTAAAATTACCTCAATCATTCAAGATTGATCCTGAAATTAATGTTTTTCACTTATGCCCTTACCACCTGCCCACTATTCCTGGTCAACAAACTACTCCACAACCTCCAATAATGGTAGAATGTGCTCCAGAATATGCAGTGGAAGAGGTTTTAAACTCACATGTTTGACAAAATAAATTGGAGTTCTTAATCAAGTGGAAGAACTACACCAATGGAAATAACTCATGGGAACCCAAGGAGAATTGTAAGCAAGCACATAATGCAATTGCCCAATTCTTTAAACTTAATCCAAATGCTCCACGTCACATTGCTAGAATGGTGTATGAGGGGATGAATTTCTGGCCTTACCAAAATTTCACAGAGGGGACAGATACAATATTTTCTCACCTGGAAGTCAAGGCATAAAAGAGGAGTAATGTTAGGAAACAACCCCATTACCTAATGATATTTTATTTTATTTTATTACATCAAATTACACTACCAAATGCCCAAGAACACTACATTTGTTAGGGGTGAGAATTTTATATTCACATGCATCAATATATATGTGCACATCAGTAACAACATAGTACAATATATGTAACACAGTATATAAACCTTAAATATACACCTAGAGAACAGTAGTTGAGTTCTCTTAGGTATTACATCCACAATAGTGGTGCGAAAGGCCTTTTTCAGTTAACTCATCTAAAAATAATCCACATATCAAACCCATCAATTCCTCCATCATGCATACAAATCCTGCCCCCTTCTTGTAGAGAGAACCTGCACAGTCTAGCTTGCAGATAGTGGGTGTTGCCCTAACAGGCATGTGGCACATTTCTACAATTGGCTTCAGGTTCAATTCTATTTTTGTAGTCTGTGACTGCTTCACAAAACAGGTCCATATTATTCCTACAACCAAAGAAACGAGTTCTTTAAGCTTGGCTCACCTATACCATGATCACATATGGACATTAGACACTTTACCTAATTCCAATTGTGGACCTCAATTTGCTGCTGCATTCATGAAAGAACTTAATAAAATATTGGGAATAACTAACTACCAAACTATCTATGGCATATCATCTTCAAATGGATGGGCAGACAGAACACATGAATCAGGAGTTGGAGCTATACTTGTGGATGTTTTTGGATCACCATCAGACTGATTGGCCAGAATGGCTGGAAATTGTTGAATTCTCATACAATAATAAATTCTAGTCATCTACTCAGGTAATCCTTTTTTTACCAATTATGGATTTGAGCTGAGAAGGAATGTGAAGGCACAATCAGTGGAAGATTTTATACAGTGGCTGAAAAAGGTACAGATGGAGGCAAAGGCTGCACTACATAAAGCACATGATAATATGAAGCACTATGCTGATCACAAATGTGCTCATGCATTTTAGTACCAAGCAGGAGATAAAGTATGGTTGAGTACTAAGGATTTACACACTACATGGCCATCTAGAAGACTGATGGAGAAACAAGTTGGTCTTTACCCAATTTCTAAAGTTGTCTCACCTAATGCGGTAGAACTTAAATTGCCACCATCATTTAAAATTGATGTGCCAATTAATATTCCTATTTACATTCTTACAAACCACCTACTATACCAGGACAACAAACTACTCCTCAACCACCTATTGAAGTAGAAGGTAAACCAAAATGTTTGTGTGGAGAAGATTCTGGATTTTCGGTTGCACCATAACAAATTGGAGTTCTTGGTAAAATGGGAGGGATATACAGATGAAAACAATTCATGGATAGCCTTGTGCTTCTGGAAGTCTGGTAATAAAATCAACTGAAATGTCAATCCAGGGTCCTGTTCATATTGGGTTTAGCATCAATTTTCCCACTCCATTTCCAGATAGGATTTGCCTCTCTGGCATGTATCACAAAACCATCCACATAACTCAGTACAAATTTAGAAATTCCTGGCCACCAATAATTCTGCATCACCAGCGCCAATGTTTTCCATTGGCCTGGATGTCCAGATATAAAAGTATTATAATGTAAGTGGATAACTTCCTTTCTCAGCTTGATATCCTTGGGCACATACACCTCTCCTCTGAACAATATTAAGCCCTGTTCTTCAGCCTATTCTTCTCTTTTGTTGGTCTTTTTCTTTTTTTCTTTCATCTCTTTCACAGCTTTCACTACTTCTTCATTTATATCAGTACAACTTCAAATCTTGTAAGGGGAAAGGAAGGCATCTGTGCAATTTTCTGTGTTTGTCCCATATTTTTTTATATTTTATCTCACCTTTTTTTGCCTTTACTATGGTTTTCTATGATTTTATTCCTATTTCATGATTATTTTTCAGTTTTTTCCATGTTGGTACATGTTGACAGTTCTATTCTTAGAGGTTGGACCCCTTTTGGATGTTTACCCATCAAGGTGATATCATTCTGTAGCTTGATCTGCCTAATTCCACCTTTTTTCTATTTTTAGCCTATTATTTGATTTTCAGGTCTATCACATATATTGGGCATCGACAGATGGGTCCTTAAAGTTTTCTCTTTGGATTCCCCTCTGTTAGGTGTGCCTGAAGTGTTTGTATTATGTAGTGTTTGTATTATATAGTATAATGTTACCTTTGAATTTCTTTCTGTTACTCACTCTTAAGTGAGGCTTTGAGGTTGCCCTTACAGTAGAAAACTCTTTCCCTAGGCCTGGAATTGAAGCACACTGCAAATATAACATCTCCTATGCATACAGGACATCACCCAGGATGCAATCAACACCCCTGCCTTAAGTGCATGCTTATCTCTGCTTGATGTGTTGCCACATGCTATGGACACCCAAAAATGCATTGAAGTGCTTGAAGGCACTGTTATTAGATTGCACATGCAAATTGAATTGCTTAAATTATGTATTAAAAGCTTCACTAATACTCTACAGCTTAGTTCCCAACCTAATATCCCATTCATTTCAGCCCCAACCACTTCTGACATGGATGCTCTACTTAATATCACTGGCACACAGATCAAACTGTCCTCCCCTGCCAACTTTAATGGTGCATGCTCTCACAGACATTCTTTCCTCAACTCCTGTGAGTTATACATCAGTCTTTGTCCTCATCAGTTTCTAGATGACACTGCAAAATTTTATTGGGCCTTCACATACATGAAGTCTGAGCATGCCTACATACCTCTATGTTGACTGCATTTTGTGCCAAGCCCAAAAACTCAGTTCCATCCCTTTCTCATGTCCACTACCAGGAAATCAAGCTGTTTAGAAAATGTGACACACAAATGTAAGTGGCCAACCCTAATCAATTGCTGGATGCATCTGGGGTCTCTTATTGCTGAACAATATTCAATTTTATGTAGACATGCTCTTTGTCAGCTTCCTCATGAGTGCTCAATGTTCAACTCTGTTATTGCCACTAAGGGCTTCTACTTACTATTAATTCACCATTTGAGGTCTTTACACTCTCCGGCCAATCCAATTAAACTCCACTTGGATACTTGAACAGTCCTAGAACTTTGCTCAGACTTTTTTTGGCTAGAACTCCTGCCAAATTAAGATGTTGAGTCTGAGCAAAGTCCTAGCTGTCCAATTGGACTCCACTCAGACTCTGGTTGGACACTCAGACAGTCCTACTCATACAGTCTGAATCCTTTACTTGACTATATAAGTAATTTGAAAATTAATGCACTAGGGAAAATAGAACCCTTGAAAAAAGAGAGTTATCTAACAATATAACCATTGATAGGTCCACTTTGAGCTCTAAGATCTGGGGAGACTTTCAAATGCATCGATACATCACAACACATGCTCCCAACCCTTACAAACCCTTATGAACCTCACAAAACCACTCTAAAATGATTTTGCAACACTTCAAATAATTTCGAACAATTTCACAACATTTCGAATGATGTTGGTCACTACATTCCTATCCCACCACCCTTCTGATACATGCAGCATACCTGGCATGAGTTAGTGCATCACATATCAAGCACCACCAGACATAAGGAGATACAACAAAGAACTTTAGGACACAATTGTAGCACTTTGATATTTCAATGATATATTGAAACAATAGGACAAGTACTTTTGATACATTGTGACTTTATATGTTTCACTTATTATCATTTCTTATTTGTTTTATGATTTGCAAAGTTCTTTATTGCTGTGTATATTGCCTCATGTTCTCCACATGTTTTATTTCCTTTTAAGTACCATCCCTTCAAAATGTATATAGACTTATCCTAGTTACTTAGAACAACAGAGAAGAAGATGTCCTCTACCTTTCATTGTCTGATTTAAGAGCTGTTTGTTCTCTTGAGTCCAAGCTTCACATCATAATTCTAAGTTCTGCGAATCATCGCGAACTTCTTCGAACTCTCATTCTAGCCTCTCAAAACTATCACCTATCATCTGTCACCTCTCAAAAACCTCTCCAATTCTCTATATTCATTCCTCAATATCCCTTGAAACTATCCACCTTTCTTACAAACCCCTCTAACATTCTCAAACATCTTTTAGCATTCTCAAATTTCTTCAAACATCCTTGAACCTCATTTGCAGCCCTTCAAAAACCTTTGTATGCTCCTAAAACCATTCACAACCTTTCTCACTACTTCGTATCTCTCTCTACAACCCTTGGGTAACAGCAGTGATCTTTAGTACCACCTTGCACCCTTTTTCTAGCCTGTGTGACACTTCTTAGACCTTTTTAGTAGGTTTTAGTTTGGTTTCCAGGTCGAGTATTATCACAATTACACTAAACAGTCTTTCTAGATAGGTATACTATTTCCCCAATGTGCTGTTATCGTGGATATTATGACAAAGCACCACAGCCACATCACCATCATTGGCCACATCACTACCATCACCACCACTGATGATGCTGCCACCACCACATCCCTCTCTCCAACCACCACATCTTTACCTCTCTCCCACCACTGCCACTGCTACTCCACTCTCACTAGCCACTGCCATCCCCAAGCTCACTGCCACCACTCCAACAGCAGCAACAAGCATTATTTGGGCCCCAAGTAAGTTTTTTTTGTTCATTTCTTGTTTTTATTAACCAACTTCTTTTATTCTTTTATATTTAGGATCTAAACTAATAGTAATGAGCAGCATGCATGCAGAATGCCCAATGGCCTCTCTATGCCTCCCTGTCAAATGGGGTGAGGCTGTCAATAATATGCAGGATGATGGTGAGGGATACTGGGAGATCCCATCTAGGGAAATATTCAACTGGTAAGTACCTCCTGGCCCCTCCACCCATGCCAATGACCAACCTCCGCCTCCTGTGAGCCACTGCTCACAGGGTGGATCATGGGAGCTGACTATGGGACAGGTACCAAGGGCAGGAACAATGAGCAATGCAAAACAAAGGGTGCAAGAAATGCATTGATGTCTCTTGGGCCAGAGGCAAGTGTTTTTTTTTCCATCTTTTTTCATTTCTAACAACTTTTTTACCGATACTAACTACTAACAGTGATGATGAGAGAACACCACCACCACCACTGCTGCTGCTGCTGCAAGCACCTGCCTACAGTGTAGATGGGTGAGTTAGAAAATGAGAGGGAGACCACAAAGACCATGACACCCCCCCGCCCCCAGCCTTACAAGCAACTGCTTGTAGGGTGGATCACAGGTGGAATGATGATGACAAATAGGTCACCACAATAGCCAAGGAACACTATGACAGCCAACACACCTACCACTACCACCACTACCCACCCCAAGCCTCACAAACGACTTCAGGGGCTGGCTATGGGACAGGTACCAAGAGCAGGGATGACAAGCAACACAAGACAGAGGGCCCAAGAGATGTCAATCAACATCTCTTGGGCCCAAGGCAAGTTTCTTTTTTTTCTCTTTTTTCTTTTCTTTTTTTCTTTTCTCATTTTTTTTTTTCATTACTAACCAAATTTTTACAGATACTAACAAGATGCACCACCCACATCCAGCCTCGCAAGTGACTACTCATTGTAAGGGCAACCTCAAAGCCTCACTTAATAGTGAGCTAACAGAAGGGAATCCAAAGTTAATATTATACTACATAATACAGACACTTCAGGTGCACCTAACATGGGGGAAATCAAAGAGAAAACTCTAAGGACCCATCTGTCAATGCCCAGTATATGTGATAGAGCCAAAAATCAAATAGTAAGCTAAAAATAATAATAAAACAGAAATAGGTGGATCAAGCTGTGGGATAATGTCATCTTGATGGGTAAACATCCAGAAGGGGTCCCACCTCTAAGAATAGAAGTGTCAACATGTACCAACATGGGAAAAAACCAAAATATAATAATAAAATAGGAACAAATCATAGAAAATCATAGAAAAGGCAGAATAGAGTGAAATAAAATATAAAAAATATAGGACAAATGCAGAAAATTGCCCAGATGCCTGAGGGCACCTTCCTTTCCCCTTACAGCAGCTCAATTTTCAATTCTAATGATCATTGGAAGGGTGTAGATGCCACAATGTACTTGGATGGTGGAGGCAGTTTTAAGCCATGTGTTGTAAGGGGAAGAGGAGGTATTTTAGGCATCTGGGCAATTTTCTGCATTCGTCCTATATTTTTTTATATTTTATTTCACCCTATTCTGCATTTTCTATAATTTTCCATGATTTTATTCCTATTTTATAATTATTTTTCAGTTTTTCCCATGTTGGTACATGATGACAATTTTATTCTTAAAGATGGAACCCCTTCTAGATGTTTACTCATCAAGGCAATGTTAATCCACAGCTTGATCTGCCTATTTCCACCCTTTTGCTATTTTTAGCTTACTATTTGATTTTTAGATCTATCACATATACTGGGCATCGATAGATGGTTTCATTCTATAGAGTTTTCTCTTTGTATTCCCCTCTGTTAGGTGCACCTGAAGTGTCTGTATTATATAGTATAATATTAACTTTGGATTCCCTTCTGTTAGCTCATTATTAAATGAGGCTTGAGGTTGCTCTTACATGTGTCCTATTTCCCCACTGCAGTAACAGAGATCCAGCCTGTGGGCTTGACTATGGGTTTCATCGACATCCATTGGAGTTGGGAAACTAGGGGTCAGCACCAAGGTCTGGTGCATAGGAATAAAGTTGGAATAAGAGAGTGCTTAATTAAAGGTGTGGAGAACATGGGTGGTAGTGGAATTGCAAAATGCCACAGTGAATGCTGCATTTGTGAGTCAGTTCTCATCACAGAGGGAAGCAGCTTCATACCATGCATTTATATCATTGTCTGCCAGTAGGGAACTGCACAGGTTTTACCTGTGGATTTCTCATGCTTTTATTTTCTAATTTATTCAATGAGTTTTGGATGAAAAACCATGAAAAAATAATTTTCTGATAGCTATTCAATGGGTGCTTGTGATACATTGGACAAAATAGCATATTTTTAATCTTGTCACATGAAAAATGTTACCCAAATATTGTTTTATGCATTGGATCACATAGAGCCAAGAAAAAGCTTCCAGAAAACCATTTTTTCATGATTTTTTATGCAAAACCCATTGAATAAATTGAAAAATAAAAGTGTGAAAAACCCATGCATTTCTCTATCTGCTGGACATCTCTCTAACATCTGTGCAATCTGGTCCTGAATTTCCCAATTCAGACCTTGACAAAACTTCACCACCACCTGTAATCCACTCCCATACTTCGCCATGTCTACCAGATCTTGAATTTTGTCAATGTAATTATCCACAGATTAGTATGCTTGGTAATAGGAAGTGTGTGTTATGGCTCATTGGCATTCATTGAAAGGGCAGAAGTGTTGTATAAACTCATCCCGAAAATCCCCCAGGATGAGAAGGAAAGAGAGCCATGCTCTTTGGTTTGGTGAAGTATATGATCAAAATAGAGATAGGTGCCTTCCAATTTGATGTATATTAGAGCCCAATAAATTTCAGCAGCATCATCTGCAAGCCCTTACAGCAGCCTCAGTTAGTAAGGAGCTAACAGAAGGGAATCCAAAGTTAACATTATCCTACATAATACAGATATTTCAGGCATATCTAACAGAGGGGAATTTAAAGAGAAAACTCTAAGGACCCATCTGTCAATGCCCAGTATATGTGATAGACCCAAAAATTAAATAGTAGGCTGAAAATAGCAAATAGGCAGATCAAGCTACATACATAATGCTATCACCTTGATGGGTAAACATCCAGAAGGGGTCCCACCTCTAAGAATAGAACTGTCAACATGTACCAACATGAAAAATAATCATAAAATAGGAATAAAACTATAGAAAATCACAGTAAAGAATATAATAAAATGTGGGATGAATGCATAAATTGCCCAGACACCTGGAATGCCTGCCTTTCCCTTTACAAATATTGTGGAGTCTCCAAGATTAATCTACTTCTTCATAAAGAGCTGAAGGAGTCTGATATTTTAAGTCATTCTACAATGTGCACTCATATTGAACAAGTTTATGAAGACCACATGAAGCAGCTTGAAGAGGAAATGGTGGTAAATTAATTCTTCAAATTTTGAGATATATACTGAATTCAGAACTTCATAGAAATCAGTTGGAAAAATATGTACTGTATCATTTACCACTGATAGATTCATTCTTACCAAATTTTTGTTTACAACATCAACAAATATGAAACAGTAATATCAAGAAACAGCAATTTTTTGCATATGTACAACAGTATTTTGAATAAAACTACCAGCTCCTTCATGATGTAACAAGATGGTCATCAACATTGATAATGATCAATTGGGTTTTGAAGTTAAAAGAGGTAAATTTGGCATATTGTTAATTTACTTTAGGCTAATAGTATTATAGTCAATTGAAGACATCACACATGATAATGAATTCAAAAAACTATCAAAATATCAGTTAGATGAGCATGATTAGAAATTATTAACAGATTATCAGCAAGTAGCATTTCAGAACATTTTGGGTGCTAAAGCAATACCTACAATATATTACTCAGTTCCTACATACTCTGCCTTTATCAACAGATGGACACAGCTCAAGGAAGACAACCCACAGTGGGCCAATATCATTCAGCCAGCTCTGGATAAGCTCAAAGATTATCAAGACTATCTAGCTGATACCCCAGCATATGTGGTGGCAATGAATAAGCTCATTCAAGTTCATATTGGCCTTGGATAACTAAATATAATCTGGAATAGTGATTGATCCTGCAAACAAACTAAGTTACTATCATGATCAATCACTGCAGAAGTATGCCTTAATCAAAGACATGTTCTTGAGAGCTGTATGCTTCACATTGGTAGCCTATTACAAGTAAAAGTAATGCTTTAATTCTGATAGCTTTACCCTTATGATGATCAAGCTGACAAGAGACCATCAAACCAACCAGCATCCACGCCTTCATCTTCTCAGCCAATAGCAATGGATATTCCTGGTCTACAGGTAAATTGAGTTACATCATCAAAGCCAAAAGTTTCATTGGAGAAGAAAGTAGACCGGTATTTAAGCAATCCTAACTCTGGATCTGGTATTTTGGCATTTTGGCAGGTAATATATATTCCATCTGTGGTTGGTTGCTTTGCTAAAATATATTCAGAAACATGAACAACAGTACCCTCACATATCCCAACTTGCAATGGATGTTATACCTATCCAAGCTTCAAGTGTCCTATGTGAAAGAGAATTTTTATTTGGAAAGGAGATAATGGCACTACAGAGAAGGCACATCTTAGCTAAACCGATGGAAGCACTACAAATCCTGAAGTACTCAATTACAAAAGGATGACTATTGAACTTTACACAGGGTATACGCTGGACAGATGAACTTACAGAATTTGAATTTGCAACAAGGACAGACATTAGATACACATTTATGTACAATGTTGTAAATATATTAATGCCATATCAGCCTCACATCTTATCCACATGCCTGATTATGACTGAGCACAGCAAGTGCAATATGGCATGTAATTCACCATGGTATCACAGGCCCTCCATAGAAATCCTCCACCATGCATGCCTAGCACACCCAACAAGAACCCCCTGCCACCAAGTGGTAAGCTATTGCTCACCATCTGGCTTGCAGGAGCTGCAGATGTGGATGACCTCCACTTGTGGATAGAGCAAGAGGTGGGGGGGTAATGACAGTGCATTGTTGTCATTACCCAGTATTAGCATTCCATCTGCAAGCCCACCTCATAAACAGTTGCTCAAGGAGCTGGGTGTGGGTGGTGTGCCATCCATGTCATCACATCTGTCATCATCATCAATAGCTACCACCCATCCACTCTGCAAGCAGACACTTGCAAGGATGGTGGTGGTGCTTGTCACCATAATTGTCATACTATCCATTGTCTATTGGCATCATGTCATCCATCATCATCGTCAATCCATCCACCCTGCAAGCAGATGCTCACAGCAGTGGTGGTGGTGCTCATCACCATTGTCATCACCCAATGTTAGCATTCTACCCATAGTCCACTCCACAAGCAGTTGCTCCAGGAGCTGGATGCAGGTGGTGTGTTGTCTGCTGTGCACACTGTACTGCCAGGAGATTATATCATTAGTGATGCAGCAATGGTTGAGGCATCAAGAGGTGCTTACCTTGTGGGTATCCCCCTCCATGGGTCTTCCAACACCCCTCTACCATCTGTAACCTAGACCTTCTTCAGCTCCATGGTTTAAATTTTAAATAAAGGTTAGAAGAGAAAATGAGAAAGAAAACAAAAAAAAGTACCAGGAGCACAAATGACAGTTGCTGTTATTCATGCCTGCCTTGTCTCCCAGATTGTTGTTTGGGGATATTGCCAGCTCCTGTAAGCATGTGGACAGATGTCAGAGCAGTGGCAGCCAAGGTTGACAGAGTGTTCTTAGGTGTGAGGGAGGGCAGAGATGATGATTAGTTGAACTGATCATGAGAATCAGAGGGCAAAAGTACCCTTACTTTCATGTTACAAGGATCCCACATCCTGGAGAGTAGTAGAGGACAAAAGAAACACACAGTAAATGAAGAAGGGGAGGGGTGTTGGAGCAGACTACATACACTGCACAGAGGAAGAGATGACATGTTCCTTATAACCTACCTGGGTTTAGTTAGTCTTAGAGCTAGGGTTTAGCAGAGGTAAGAACACTGTATACAGTACAGGTTCTCTTTATATACATAATAGTATATATGTCACATGACTCAGGAATGTGTTCACCACATGTATGCGCAGTAAGCACAGTAACATGTGTGTGCTGCATGCATCGGAATTTAATTTCAACACCCCTCCTCAAACTGTACAGTGCTCTAAGCAGCTAAGTTTGAATTTCGAAAGTAATTCCAAGAGAGTCTCTAAATTTCCTGAATAAGATGGTGCCAAGGTTCTTTGTGAATATGTCAGCCGGATTATCACTTCCAGGAATGAAAACAACCGTGACTTTGTCATTTTCTATGCATTCGTGGGTATAGTGGTAGTGAATGTCTATATGTTTTGTCCTTCTTTCCTGGACTGGATTTGATCCAATAAAGATGGATCCCTGATTGTCAGCACAGATTGGTATGCGCTTCAGTATATATCCAAGTTCCTGGAATAAGGACTCTATCCACACTATCTGTCGACAAGTGTCAGAGAGAGCCATATATTCAGCTTCTGTGGATGACAGTGCTACAGTTTTTTGTAAATAGGACTGCCAGCACACAATGCCACTCGCTAGAGTAGCAAAGTAACCCATTGTAGATCGGTGTTTGACAGTGTCAGCTGCTCAATCAGAATCTGTGAAGGCCTGTATGCCCTTGGACTTCTTGCCATCATAGACAATGTTATATTTCTGGGTTCCCACCAAATAGCGCATGATGTACATCACTTTGTCTAGATGTTCTTGGCTAGGATTAGCCAAGAATTGCGACATCTTGATTACCACATAAGCGATATCAGGTCATGTTCCAAGCATCAGATACAATAAAAATCTGATCACAGACTGATATTTTGATCTAAGCACCGCGTTGGACATCGCTTTGTTTTCTGATGGTCTGTAACCAGTCAGGAGTGGAGTGGGGGTCGCTTTGGCATTTGTCATCTTGAATCTCTCAAGCACTTTGGTGAGATATTCAGTTTGATCAAGTTTGACTTTGCTTGCAGTCTGGGTGATGCGCATGCCTAAGAATTCTGTGACTTTTTCAGTACTACAGCACTTTCAATGCTTCAGACAAGCATTCTTCTTTTCATCCACAAGTTTCTTGTTCTTCCCCATGAACAAGCCATCATCAACATAGACGAGTGCAATAACAATGCTGCCTGTCTTAGGATCCTTGTGTATGAAAATGCCAGCATCAGAGCTGGCACACACAAACCCAATGGTGCACATAAATGCCTCTAGCTCTTTCCACCATGCTAGTGAGGCTGGTTTAAGGCCATACAATGCTCGGCGTAAGCGCATTACTTTGCGCTCTTTTTCCTCGAGTCTGAAACCCTCAGGTTGATCCATATAGATCTCCTCGTCTAGTTTGCCATATAAAAATGCAGTTTTTACATCTAGGCCAGTCATATACATGCCCTCTAGAGATGCAAGTGCAAACATGAGGCGTACGGTCTCATAGCAGACTACTGGTGAGAAAATCTCATCAAAGTCAATACCTTCGACTTGTGAAAATCCTTTGGCCATGAGTCTGGCTCGTTTTCTTCCATCCGATTTTACAGAGAAAACCCATCTATTTTTGATCATTTTTCGATCATGTGGAAGATCAACAATGTCATAGACTTGTCTCTTATGAAGAGCCTCTAATTCTTCATGACAAGCTTGTTTCCACTCATGTGCAATGTCTCTCTCTATGTCAGAGGGGAGTTACATCTCTCCATAGGTATTGCCAGGACAGTTTGGGATGTTCCTCTGCCTGCCTGATCGACAGGGCAATTGCTGCCATTCCTGTTGATCATCACATCTTGGATGAAAGTCCTCAGTGGTTACTGGAGGCGGTGGAGGAGGAGCATTTGTCACATCATCATGTACCTTTTGCTTACTTGGTACATCATCATCATCATTTTCTGATGATGGAGGAAGGGGCAGATCTTGTGGCGGTATAGAATCATCGCCATCTGTTCCAGATAAGTGGTCATCATCTTCTGGTTCTGGAGGTGGAAAATCACCAAGGTCTGCACTGGCAGGAGTTTTAGCTCTGGGACAGCATGGGAACAATGTTTCATCAAATAGTGCCATAGCACCTATGAATATTGTGCCACTAGGTCACATGAAATGGTATACTTTAATGCCATCTTCTAATCCAAGGTACATCATCAACTCCAATCGAGGAGCCAATGTGTTTGGATGCTTCTCCTTGGGTAGGTAGACATAAGCACCACAACCGAAAACCTTCAGATTGTTTAGATCTGGGCGGACCTTTGTCAGGTCCTCAACCGGTGTCAGCCATTTCAGGCACCTTATCGGGGTTCGGTTGTAGAGGTGTGTTGCATGTTCAATGCAAAATTCCCACCATGATTGTGGTAGACATGCAGTAAATTGCAGGGTTTGCGACTTTTCCATTATTGTCCTTATGGCATGCTCTGCGTGCCCATTCTGTTGGTGAACATAGGGTGCAGACATCTCTATTTTGATGCCAAAGTCCTTGAGCACATTTTGTAGCTCACAATCTTTGAACTCCTCTTCTGGATCAGCATGCCAGTGCTTGATTGTAGTGCCATACTGTATTAAAGCCACTGCCTGAAATTGTCTGATGGCCGCAGCAGCGTCAGATTTCTTTTTAAGGCATTGGACCCAGATATGTGACATCTTGTCATCCAGAAATACAATAAAGTATTTATGTTTATGGTACGATAGTACTGGGAGTTCCTTCAGATCAGAATGTATTAATTCAAAGGGTCTTTCTGCACATGAATCTGAATCAGGAAAAGATTTTGAGGTCATTTTCCCTTCAGTGCATCCTGGACATATAATTTTGTCTTTAGGAATAATTAAATTCCTCAGGAATTTTATGGTGCTATTAGGCATCTTCCCTAGCGCCTCTTTGGATGGGTGTCCAAGTCGCTTATGCCAAGTCAAGTAGTCTGTGATGTACATTGTCACGACATTGATTCCCTTGGTACTCAATATATGAGTCCGAGCCCAATAAATAGTGTCACGTTTCATAAGAGGGATGCAATCCATAATTGGGTTTCCTTGCTTGAAAAATGAAATGTGTGTGGAGGAACCATGCACATCACTTCCATCTTGCAAGAAGATGCCCATTGACAGTAATCGAGCATTACAGTCGGGTATGTAGTAGATGGGGTATAATCATGTTTCATGCATCTCTGACTCTGACTTCCCGTGACATACTATCTGATGTCTAATGAAGACTGCTCCTTTCTCTACTATATGAGTAGTACCCATGGCCGTTTGAACCAGGGTAGAGTCCTTTCTCAGTAAAGGCTCATAAGAAGCAAAATCTTTTATTTCACTAGTGAAGTGTTTCGATGCACCTGAATCCATGATCCAGTCAGCACCTTTCTTACAATCTCCCTTTGCACACATAACACATTCATTAAGATGTAAATAGTTCAATGATACATTCAGTAGCAGTAAAATTTCACATGAAAAGTTCGCTGTGATCATTGGAATGTTAATTCTTGTGCTTGTGGCAGGGAAAAGGACTGACCTTTCATCATATGTACCTATTTCAAGCAGTTCATCGATGAGCATTTCGTCGACGGCTTTCCATACTTCCTCATCAGAAACCACAGGCTCCAATCCAAGGGAGACACTATCGTCTTCTACCTCTACAATCCTTGGTTCTGGTTCAATCCTCCTCCTCTTACCTTCTCGCACTGTTAGCTGCTCTTCCAGTGGTCACAGATTTTTTGTGCTGCGCAGGAGATTCATTTGCTCGAGGATGTCTTGAGCCTGCTAATATTTGGTGTAGACCAAATAAGAGGTAAAGGCTGTGCCCATGTATGCCTGTGCAGGTGGTCGGCAGCGAGGATCCCTTGTGGGAGTATGTTCACGCTTCTCGATGTGCTGGATGAGCAGCATCGGCAGTATGATGGTGCCATTACCATTTATGGTAGTAAAGGCATTTGAGGCAAGGTGGGTATATTTCTCTTTAGGCTTTTCCTCTTTAGTCTTTTTGTCCCTATGTCATCCACGCTTTCAAGACAAATCTCCATTGTTGCCCTGAGATTGCCATTTGGGGTTTCCCCCTTTGCACTTGACAGCGGAAAGCTTGGTGGCCTGAGGTGGGCCAATGGGCTTTCCAACTGCCGTGCGCCATGAGGCCTCAGCAACAATGGAGTCCTTGACATGTTTAGATGTCAAGGCTCTAGTAGCGGTCATGTTAAGGACCATGGCAGATAGAGAATCGTACTCACGTGGCATCACAGTGAGTAGAATCATTGCCTGTACTAATTCAGGGATGGTGACATTGGCAGCTGTAAGGTGCTCGAATTTGTCAGCCATCTTGGCAATCTCTGGCATGGGATTTGCAGCTGGAATTTTGATTGCGATTGCAGACTTAAAGTCCACAAAGACTTGGGAGGGGCCATCGACACCATAATCAGTGCAGATGAGATCCCACACCTCCTCAGCAGTGTCCTTGGTGTTGGCACACTGCCGAATAGAGGGGGCCAGGTGAAGCACTAGGCTACCAATAGCCTGGTCATTCTTGTTGCTCCAGGTCTGGAGCTTGGCATTAGCATCCGCTACTAGTGCAGCATTCCTCACTGTCAAAGGAGGCACCAGAGGTGGTTTTAGTTCCATCCCACTAGTTATTTGCCAGAGGCCCTGAGACCTGAGCCATGCCTTCATTGAGTCAGCCCATTGAATGTAGTTAGAGCCATCGAAAGTTTGTATGAGTTTTTCAGGAGTTGAAGACATGATGTTGTAGTGGCAGCTGGTAAAAGCGCTCAATCAGTCCTCCATTCAAGAAAACACGTTCCATAATCTCAGGCAAAAACACTCCTTCAGAGTGGTTAACCCTAGTCAACCTGGGTTTTTAAATGCAGCTCGCAGGGAGCGCAATGCAGCTCACGAAGAGCACAAGGTTACAATTTGGAGACAATGAAGTCAATGTCGTTCGCAGCCAGTTAAGGTGTGTTCGCGACGTGCCCAGCAGGGCCCATAACCTGTTGGAGCAGACTACATATGCTGCACAGAGGAAGAGATGACACGTTCCTTATAACCTACCTGGGGTTTAGTTAGTCTTAGAGCTAGGGTTTAGCAGAGGTAAGAACACTGTATATCTACTACAGTACAGGTTCTCTTTATATACATAATAGTATATATGTCACATGACTCAGGAATGTGTTCACCACATGTATGCACAGTAAGCGCAGTAACATATGTGTGCTGCATGCATTGCCTCATGTATGCAGCATGCATCGGAATTTAATTTCAACAGGGTGGAGGCAATGCAGGACAAGCAGACAGTGCAATAGCAACACCCAAAGTCAACAACAACTGAGGTGTGCTATATTTGGATGGCTACTCAGAGCTGCTCAAAGCCACCCAGGAGCCAGAGCCACCTAATTGGCTTAGCTGCTTGAGCTGAGCTGTGAGCAGATCCAGCCAAGCCATGGCAACACTACCAGTGTTCCCTGCCTGTAAGGGGTAAGGGAGGTGTTTTCAGTGTCTGGGAAATTTTCTGCATTTGTTCCATATTTTTTTATATTTTATTTCACTCTATTCTGCCTTTCCTATGATTTTCTATGATTTTATTCCTATCTTATGATTATTTTTCAGTTTTCCCCATGTTGGTACATGTTGACAGTTCTATTCTTAGAGGCAAGACCCTGCTTAACCCTTGGGGTGACATCATTCCATAGCCTTGATCAGCCTATCTCTGCCTTTTTCTATTTTTAGCCTACTATTTGATTTTTGGATCTTTATACTAGGCATAAACAGATGGGTCCTTAGAGTTTTCTCTTTGGATTCCCTTATGTTAGGTGCACCTGAGGTGTTTGTATTATGTAGTATAATGTTAACTTTGGATTCCCCTCTGTTAGCTCACTATCAAGTGAGTGCCCTTGCCACCATTCCCTGCCCCCAAAATTGACTTCCTGTCCTCATCACCATCCCCCACCTTCATCACTGTTACATGCCCTTGTCACATTCCCTGCACTTGTCATCATTTCCCACCCTCACTGCCACTTGCTGTCCTTGCATACCACAGCCCCAGTCAAATTTTTGGGAGTGTGAGAGAGTGTACGAGTCCCTCTTACATCATCAAGTCATTATCATATGTTATCCTAGTATATAGTCTATACCTTGAGTACTTGTACTGTAGCTTAGTTTCCTCCCTCAAAATATACTAAGTTCCTAACATGTTTCACTCCTTGAGTGTTGGAAGCCTTCCATAGTGCTATGGACGACAAGCGCCAACCTCAGATCCTATTTACAACACTCTCCGCAGCAATGACAGTCTATGGGATCCGCCACTCATTCCTATCATGCACCCATATGCCATATACAGCTACCGAATATTCAGGGACTGATACAGCGGCAAAAAATAGACTACATCCGGCTATCAAATTCAGGCGGGCAGCTACGGCCCGAACGCTTTTTCCTGATTAGAAGGTTTCGAAATGGGAACTCACGTATCACTTTGGCCACCTGCTGCAGTAGCTGTTGGGATTGTTGCCTATATGTCGTCGCAGAAAATATGGGACAAAAGTCAGAATCAGCATTGATGATATCGCAATCACACAGCTACATATGTAAATGTAGGTGGCAGTGCAAGTCAGCGTCGCGACGGACATCCACTCCGTCGAAGTAGTCTGCCAAGCATAAGGCCAGATGGGGCTGCCAGTTGATAACTCCCTTTTGTAAACTCCTGTTGCGGTCAGACGTGGAATTCGTTGTGGGAGTTGTGGGAGCAACGATTACGACTGAGTCACTGAAGGATGCTGCCTGCATCTGCGGAGAGAGGGGGTGTTGGACGTACACTGGATATGCGTCACATTGAGCAAACGAGCGTGGTGGACTAAGCTGGGCACTACCAGGTAGGCGGCGGGGCAAGCGCGAGCGATGCAGAGAAGAGCAAGAACTTGTGCAGAACGTGATAGGAATGGTTTAGTTAGTATTAGAAGGGGTAAAAAGGCAGAGTTTTACATTGCCTTGAGTGCCGTCGACATCGGCCGATTTCAGCATTACAGACATAAAAACGATCGGTCGTCGTCTTGCATGTTCACCCCATTGTTCGGAGCAGCGGAGGGACTGCTGAACATCGGTTCAGTGTCAATATTTAAGGCTTGATATTGAACGTTGGACAGTAAACCAGTGTACATTTTATCTAATTAGCTAGTGCAATTATAGTAAAGTTGATCCCGTAAAAAAAGCGAGCTGGTTCTCTATGAATCGTTGCAGATTTTTATCATATCACTCCTTTAAGTTAACCGTATCAGCAAACGGGGCTTTAATTTCCACGATCCTCGTCTCCTTCACCCTCATGTTTTCTTTTCCGAAGTATCGTTCTGTAGTAAAGCTCCACCTATGTCAATGTTTAGCGTTAGCGTGTTCGTCTCGAGGGAGTCTGGCAAATTTATGACGTACTCATCATTTCCTCTCACCCAATCACCAAAGGCATCCAGAATGCGCGCAGCGTCTTCGGAATACACAGGATCAGAGCGAGACGAAAGAGCACGTTTCGCCTCTAGGACCTGCGAAGTCAGAGCCTCGCAATATCCCCCCAGAAAATCGACCGCGGTTTGAAGATCTACACCTTTGGACTTCATGATTACAGTGACAACGTTCGCACCACCATGACCCTTCGACTGTTCCATATTGTAAGAGACAAGATCCTATAACTCAGCAAATTAACCAGATGTCCAAAATAATTGAGAGGATGCGTACGTTGGCCCAGAAGACGAGGTCCATGGCGGCGTTGTAACCGCTGATGAATACAGGATCATCATGTACGTATTGAGGAAGATCGATTCCGAGACAGTATTCCACCAAGTCGAAACAAGTACGAACAGCACTTGTCTCACGACGGAAGGCGACATAGCTGGGAATGTCAAGGACTTCGTTCTTTTCACGAAGCTCCGCCTCTTTACCTACGATCTCGACATAGCTACAGAAGTGGTCGATAAAGCGACGAGCGGTGTTGGGACCTGCTTTTTTGATATGATTTTGATGGAAACTGCGAATTAAACGTTAATTTGACTATCATAATTGCGAGAAGAAGACGTACTCTTTCATCATGTGGCAGATCCAAGTCCCATCATCGAAGTCTGGCTCTCGCAGAGCACGAGCGACAATACTCGCCGCCTTTGTAGCTTCCGCGCCACTTTCGGTATCCGTAAACTCATCGTAGAGCCAAAGGATATTGACCTGTGAGGATATTGCGTCGGTGAATTTTATGAAAAATGAATAGGGAGTTTACCAGATCCATTGTGGCCCTGAGTCCTGCTTCATGGGCATGCGGGTAGCAGAACGCATTGGAAAGCTCAAAGTCACAGTTGTCCATGAAGGCGCGCATTTTCGGCCCACAGACAGTCTTGGTATATTGATTGATCCATGCTCGAGATTCGGGACGACATTTTGCGTAGTGAGGATTCAATCCATTGTCTACGAAGACGGAGAACGTCTCTTCCAACTTTGGGAGACGAAATACAGAAGGAGTGGAAGAATGCATGGTAATGTAAGATGAGAAGTGGGAGGAATCTCTCTCGACAAGGACAATTCTTATAACTTCAACATGTTCGATTTGTGTAGTCACTGATACGGCTGGCAGATCAGTTCAGGTTATTGGTTCGAAACTCACGTGTAAATGGGGCAGCAGGAGCGGAGTAGTTGATAATCACTAATTTGAATTACGACCATTGCAGTATCTTTCGCGTAAGACTGCGTAAGAGGCATATAATATCCTCATCCGAGCCTAAACTTAGATCCAATGGAGATCAGATTTTAGGGAATCAGCTCCGGTAGGGACTTACGGGATTCCATCTATTTTGAAAGTACGGCGCACACTGCCCACATGCTACAGTTTTGACCAACGAATAGCACGGAGTTCACGATCTGCTGCTGAAGAAGCTTGTCCGCTCGCTTACATAGGAACCGACAGAGCGGACCTGGCACTTGTCGTTACCTAACTTCGTACTTTGAAATCTCTGATGATGCCGCGGCAATGTTAGGTCCCGGGAAATTCCCGGTGATCTCTTTAGAGGTGGAATCAACGCGGCTTGATCAACACAAATCTCCTTCCCAGGTTCATCGCGGTCGCAAGCTTTCTTTGTCCGACACAACGGTATACGCGTTGAGAACGGAGGCGTAGTGGGTTCTGATTGATAAACTAGTCTAAACAGTGTCTGTTTTTTTTTCTCAATCCAGGCAATAGAGCGTATCTGCAACTCCCGAGGTCAGCCAATCAAGTATTGCGATCATAGAAAATTTTCTCTTATATCCATTGAAAGATTTGCACTATTATCTGTCTCCGACTGGATCCTTATCAGGGACGAGTCGGAGACAGTCCTGATGTAACTTAGCTCGGAGCACGTATCTCAGTAGCACGTAAAAGGAGGGGTTTTGACCAGGTTTGTGTCTGACACCTGCGTCATTTGAACCCATGAGTTCTGCTACCATGGACCCTCGCTTGATTGTGACTGCAGTCGTCGCGCTGCTCGCGTCCATCTTACTATTCTTTCGCAAGAAGCGCCCGACTCCTCCAGGACCGCCTGGATTGCCTTTATTCGGTAACATTTTTGACTTCCCGAAGAGGGAGTCATGGAAAGTTTACCTCGATTGGGGGAAACAATACAGTACTAAGTTACAGCTATCCGAATTGATTGTGTTGGCTGAATAGTTCTTTAGACAGCGATATCCTCAGTATGAAGGTACCTGGAACGCAATTTGTCATCTTGAACTCGGCCCAGGCTATCCAGGACCTCCTTGTTAAGAAATCTAACATCTACTCGGACAGGTAGATATCTATCCGCTTCATTCTTCTCGTTATTTAATTTGTCATCATAGACCACACTCTATTATGCTAAATGACCTGTAATTCACCTTATTTTCGTGTTCCATTCGTCGTTCACCTCTACGTAGGATTCAAACTGCCTGGTTGATCGTCTTCATGAACAACGATGACCGGTGGAAAGTTGAGTACTTCCCTCATGTGCATGTCATTACATCTAACTTGTCCATTTACTAGTGCATCGCCATCTCTTCCGACGAGAATTTGATGGCACCGCTGCGACTGTTGTCAACAGGTCTCACGCGCTCCAAGCTGCGAGAAGGCTTCTTCGTCGTCTTTTGGCTAGCACTGACCACGAGGGGGAACTCAGATTGTATGTTAATCCTAGTACTGTCAGCTGATTAGGAATTGATCGACGTATTAGGGCTGCTGTTGACTCAATTCTCTCGTTAACATATGGTATTACCCCCACAAACTTTGAACATCCATTCATCAAGGTTACCGGGGAAGTCAACGCGATATTCGCCGACGTCGCTCGTGGTGCCTATTTGGGTAAAATTCATTTCTTTTCGGACTTTTGATAATACCAACGTACTGCATAGTGGACGCTTTCCCATTTTTGAAGTTCCTGCCAAAATGGTTCCCTGGAGTTAAATTCCACGAGATCGCGGCCAACGGAAGATCACTTGCGCGGGATGTCGTTGTGGGGCCTTACAAGGAAATTCAAGCTCAAGTGGTATGAACATATTCATGGTCCGGCTGAGGTTTTTCGGTTTGCTATGTTAACTTGTCATCAGGATAATGGGACGGCTGTCTCGTCCGTCGCGTCTCGTTTCCTTTCTGCACTGCAGGATGGTGAGAAGATGTCAAAGAGCGAAACTGACGCGATGCGCAACGTCCTGGCAAATGCTTATCTTGGTAAGGTCATGTTCTTTGCTTTCCGAGCTACGCTTGCTCATTGAGATTTCATCGCAGCTGGGTCAGATACTGTGAGTAACCGTCCGTTTTCAATGAATTCCCTCCGACAGTGCTCATACTGCATAGTCCATCGGTGTCCTCTATACCTTCGTCCTCGCAATGGCCCTCCATCCCGACGTTCAAAAGAAAGCTCAGAAAGCGTTGGACGATGTCGTCGGAGACCAACGTCTCCCTGATTTTACTGACATGAGAAGGCTCCCTTACCTCTCTGCACTCGTCAACGAGGTCTTCAGGTGGCATCCAGTTACTCCATTCGCTGTTTATCACGTTTCCACCCAAGATGACACGTACAAAGGTTATGATATCCCTAAGGGTTCCATCATAATTCCAAATGCGTGGGCGGTGCTGCGCGATGAAAGTATTTTCGGCCCAGATACTGACAAGTTCATCCCGGAGAGATTCATGAAAGCTGACGGACTGGCTAATCCTGATCTTTCGGACGTGGATATGGCATTTGGATTTGGTAGACGTGCCTGTCCTGGAAAATGTGCGTTTTACTTGGCTTGTCAACTTCAACTTGAAAGGACTTGGATAACTGACCACCTTGCTATGTGTATAGTGATAGCACGCGATACTATCTGGATGATGGCAGCGTCAATCCTGACAGCTTATGATATTTCAGAGGCAGTCGACATGGACGGGAGAAAGCTTACCTCTGAGAGTCCTTTGGAGTTTACCAATGCCATGATCAGGTATGTACGAGAATTGAGATTGTTTGCTTGTTCTTACGCGACGATAAACTTGAAAGCTTTGCGCCTCGCTTCAAGGTATCTTTCAAACGTAGAATTCCTGAGAGTACGATTCATGAAGGGGTTATAAACGAGAAGTTGACAAGAGTTATATAACAAAACATTTTGTATTCTAGACGTTCAACATCTGTACACTTTTAGAGAATCTCTGAGGTTCGGAGTGAGTCGTGGGAAATACACCAAATCTGCTCCACATCAAATATCCATCCCCACCATCTTGGGACCTCTCTACCACATACAACACCACACCGATCCTGCTGAGAAAAACCTTCATCTCGCCGCCTGGCACTCTTGCTGCCAACTTCCGAGTCTCGTGTCGAGTCAGTTTCTTATCACCGTTCTCGCAGGTCTCTTCGTAAGCACGTCAACTATTTGTGTATCCTATCATGACTTGTTCCAAATATAGATTTATCGATCTATGCATTTTAAGCTCAGGACCAAAAAGGGCACCGTATAACCACCGAACAGGATATAGATCGTTTCCTGAAAATCGATGTTTCGTCTCAGCGAGGCTCTGTCCGTCCCTCGTGACGACACATGTCACCCGATCGGTTATCAACTCGATCGCACGAGAGTCGCTTCCTTTTTTCACAGCTCTTGTGTCTGCGTAGCTTTCTAGTTTGCGCTCACCCTCCCTCCCTCACCCGTGGCAACTTTCCTCGTGCTCTGTTATTTTTTTTTTTTGCCCCAATAGGGTTTACTCCTTCTTCCCTTTACATGCACATGTATTCTATCGTATGTAGACACGCGCAATTAAATCACGGGTGTTCAGGCGCCTCCTGAACACGTGATTAGGAGTTTCTCAGTACTTCCCATCCAATATTAGTAGTGGGTTTTGTAGTATGGTGATCGACGTAAATCCTCGAGTTCGGATTGGCTGGTATATTAAGAATGAGGGTCAGCTGGTAGTTTGTGTGGAATTGATGACAATTTCGGGGTTATAACTCTTACAAGTGTCTCACCTCTCGTTCTTTTCTTCGTTGTTCACACTAGACATCCACTAGACAGACTGAGCGAGCGGTAAAAAGAGCTCTTCAGCCACTTCAGTTGATAGACGTCGTAGTTCAAGCTCATTAGTAATTAAAGGTCATGAGAAAATTTATCGACGTCTTGAACAAGTCATCCCAAGACGTCATACATCTATTGTCACTTTCATACTCCGCCTCAAAGTCGCAGCGGGCTCTGCCGCCGGTTCCCGGCACCTTACCCGGTTATAGCATAACAGTTGTCGGCAGCCAATCTACCAAATGTAGAAACATTGCGGTCCCTGAAGATAGGAGTTTAAAATATGGAATTCGCCGGTACATCTACAATTCATATCGCTAAGTAAGTACCTACTTAAGTACCCTGCAGTAAGGTTGGCAGAAGAAGTTGAGAAGGCGGCGGCTGGCGGCGGCCATACGTAATTTATGTTTTTTTTCAACCGAAAATTTATTGTCTTTTACCCCGTGGTTTTTGCAGGATTATTTGGTCCGCATTTAATTGTATCATATATCACAGATCTAATCCAGAGGCATGATGGCTAACATCCCGTTTTCAAACCATTCTAGATGCTTCGTGGATTCCCACCTGATTTTAGGCCCCTCAATTTGATCTTGGTGCAGCCGGCCAGGCCCTTATAAATTTGAGAGGGCTTGCCGACTGAAGTTGCCAACTATCTGAAAGACTCGTAATCATTGAAGTACTCTATGTACATTGGCTTAGTACAGGTATATTTCCAGTAAGAGACATCTTAAATTCTCTAAACATTCTTCTTCTTGGGAACAATTGGGGTACGATGCGCGACCCTATCAGTCTGGGCTACCATAGCAAACATGCCGTTTGGTTTAGACCCATCGCCCTGTACAGTATGTTAGTCGAGTGATACCGATTAAGGAAGCAACGTACAGCTATATTGTGGGGGAAGCCAGCTTCGAAGGGTATGATACTTTCCAAATATTCGATCTGAGCTGGGGAAAGGGCGACACTGAGAGCCTTGATATTTTCCATGAGATGTTCGACTTTCCGTCCTCCAACCAAAGGGAAGACATATGGTGCTTTGTGCATCACGTACGCAATAGCGACTAAAAGCATCGAATAATCAGCACTCGCTAGATGACACGAAACAAGGGAATATTTATATTTACCTGCAGTAACACTCTCCACTCCGACTTCCTTTCCCACTTTCTCCAAGGCATTCGACATCTTCTTCTCTTGTTCCGTGCGCTTCCACCCGTGGTCGTTGATCTTGAGATCGCGCCCGTTTTCTCCACTCTTCTCACGGCGTTCCTCTTCTGCATCACTACGGAGTTTACCGCCTGCTAAAACGTTCCAAGGAGCCAGAGCCATGCCATGTTCTCGGGCCATGGGAATGATCTCACGCTCGAAGGCTCGATCCATGACATTCCAGCATCCTTGGTACACGGAGAATGGTGTCTTGGCGTGATCACGAGCGTATTGATTGGCTTGGGCAACGACCCAGGCAGGAGTGTCGGAAATGCCCTACGGGCGAAAAATCTGTAAGAGATACGACAACCGAGCAGGAGGAATGTTACCAAATATAAAACCTTGCCGGATACAACGAGATTGTGAAGATTGTTCATGACTTCCTCGATAGAGGTCTCGAAGTCCCATACGTGAACATAAAAGAGATCGATGTAGGACGTTCGAAGCTTCTGCAAGCTCGCATCGACGCTGAGACGCATCGACTTGGCATTATTGCCGTGGTAATTGACTTTGTGAGTCAAACTGGGGTCAGCTAATTTGAAGTTGAAGCTATACTGAAGCAAGTCGTGGGCTTGACTCAAAGGTGATTGATATATGTAGCGTAAGCTTACCTTTGTAGCGATTATCATCTGATCCCTGATACCGCGGGTTTCCATCCACTCTCCAATGAACTTTTCGGAAGATTCATTCTGACTGCGTCGAAAGTGAATTCAGTGCAAGGAAGATCAATATGAATATGTCCTCACTAGTTGTTAGCGGTGTCGATGAAGTTACCACCTGCATTAAAGTACGCATCCAGGAGCTTGAAACTGGATTCCCTCCCCATAGCTCCCATTCCAATCGCGTGCCACTGATCTCCAATGCTCTGAGCACCAAGCACCAGTGGAGAGACATAGACAGAGGCGTGCTTGGAAAGAGCACGGAATCGACCAAGAGGAGTTGGAGGTGAAGGTGCTTCAGAAAAGAAAGACATGCTTCAGTTGAGGGAAACTTGAGTGGTCTGCAGAATTCCTCCAAGGTTATTTATATCCATCTCTCGCTGAACAAAGTTAATCGGTGTTTGAATTGGGCGCACATAGGTCGGCTGTCTTTCATATCCCTAATCACGCGTTGGGGATAGCCGAGACGCACCCGGCGTGCCCCCGATTCAATTGCGGGTGAACTGCTACCAACTCGTTGTCCTGTCCGCGTTCTCGTTATGATTTTTGGTTTGAGGTTGAGAATTGAATCCTAACAGAACGGATATGATGTTACAATCTGTTCCACTTTGAGTGTGCTTCTTGAGCTTCTCTGTGATAAGAACTTCCCACACCGTGTCTCTCCTTAACCTTTTCTGTGCCGTATGGCCGTGTCGATACGCCGAGATGACGTGCGGATAGGAAATGATGAACCAGTCTATTAGAGCGTATTTGCACGTAAAAGGAAATTTCTTCATGATCGTGGTAAGCTGATTGGCTGACAGCTTAGTAAAAACATACGCTCTGTTGTGTTTTATTTAACAACAGATATTTAAGTTTAGTCACCGAAATGCTGCGTTTCGCTGCAACAAATCTCGGCCGTTCTAAACGACTCAAGCACGCCCCAAGTCCGATCCAATCTGCGGCTTGATACGTCAACGAAAACGGCCGAAAAGCATGACAGCCTCCAAGATATTGATCGCCATCAACCCTGAAAGTCGCGACGTCGGAAGTATGTAGTCCTTTGTTCAAGGAAGTAGTTCAGCAGTTATGTGAACAACTCTGAACAGGTATCCCAGTTAGACGCATGTAAAAGGAAGAGTCTTGATGCGGCTCTTACTTGGCATCTTCTTCGTTTGATTCCATGAGTTCTGCAGTCATCGACCCCCGCTTGACTGTGATTGCAGCCGTCGCGCTGCTCGCGTCTATCGTTCTCTTTCGCAAGAGGCGCCCGACTCCCCCAGGACCACCCGGATTACCTTTACTGGGTAACATCTTTGACCTCCCCAAGAAGGAGTCATGGAAAGTTTACCTTCAGTGGGGAAAACAATATAGTAGGTTACAAGTCATCCGAACTAATTGTGTTGGCTGAATATTTTTTCAGACAGCGATATCCTCAGTTTCAAGGTCCCCGGAACACAGTTTTTCATCATGAACTCAGCCAAGGTTATCCAGGACTTGCTCGTTAAGAGGTCTGGGATTTACTCGGACAGGTACTTGGCAATTTATCGGCTTCAGTTTGACGTCATTCATTTAGTTCAAAATAGACCACGTTCCACTATGCTAGACGACCTGTAAGCCTTCTTATTTGCATGTCTGATCGTTGTTCACCTTCAAGCAGCATTCAAACCTCCTGGCTGATGGTCTTCATGAACAACACTGACCAGTGGAAAGGTCAAACTCACCCTTCAACGTACACGACATTATACCTAATTTGATATGCAGAACATCGCCGTATCTTCCGACGAGAATTCGATACTGTCGATGCGAGTGCCTTCAACAAGTCTCATGAGCTCCAAGCTTCGAGGAGGCTCCTTCGCCGTCTGTTGACTAGCTCAGACCATGAAGGGGAACTTAGATTGTACGTTGATTCTTAATTGACCACCGAAATGGAATTCATGGATGGGTCAGAGCTGCTGTGGATGCCATTCTTTCAATTACATATGGCATCATTCCCACGAACTTCGAACATCCTTTCATCAAGGCACCCGAGGAGGTCAACGCGATCTTCGCTGACGTCGCTCGCGGAGGGTATTTGGGTTGAGTCTACTTCTTTTGAAATCGTTTCTGATGCTGACGTACTTCATAGTGGATGTGTTCCCATTTTTGAAGGTCCTGCCAAAATGGTTCCCTGGTGTTAAATTCCACGAGGCTGCTGAGAAAGGAAGAGCACTTGCTGTGGATCTCCTTATGGGACCTTATAAGGAAATTAAGTCACAAGTGGTATGTACATGCGACGGTGATTCCGTTCTGGGGTGACATTCACTGAGCAGGAGAATGGGACGGCAGTTTCATCCGTTGCATCGCGCTTCCTGTATGCAGTACAGGACGGTGTAGATATTCCCCAGAGCGAAGTAGAGGCGATGCGCAACGTTTTGGGAAACGCTTATCTTGGTAATATTATTTTCTTGCTTTCCGAACAACACTTCCTCAGTATAAATCTTTTCTAGGTGGGGCAGATACTGTAAGTGATCGTCCATCTCAGCTGTCACTTTCGTCCGACAGTGCTTATCCTAGAGCGTTTGTGCTCTCTACAACTTCGTCCTCGCAATGGCCCTTCATCCCAATGTTCAAAAGAAAGCTCAGAAGGCCCTGGATGATGTCCTTGGAGGCCAACGTCTTCCCGATTTTACTGACTTTGGAAGTCTTCCATATCTTTCCGCCATTGTCAATGAAGTCTTTAGATGGCATCCGGTCACTCCATTCGCTGTCTACCATGTTTCCACTCAGGATGATGTATACGACGGCTATGTGATTCCCAAGGGCTCTATCATGATTCCGAATGCATGGGCGGTGCTGCAAGATGAAAGCATATTCGGCCCGGATACCGACAAGTTCATTCCAGAGAGATTCATAAAACCTGACGGAAATATTAATCCTGATCTTTCGGATGTAGAATTGGCGTTTGGATTTGGTAGACGTGCCTGTCCTGGAAAACGTGGGTTATACTAGTCGTGACAACAGAGAAATTACTGACTACCTTGTTTTGTATATAGTTATGGCACGCGATACTTTGTGGATTATGGCAGCGTCCATGCTGACTGCTTACGATATTTCAGAGGCGGTCGACATGGACGGAAGAAAGCTTACGGCTGAGAGCCCGCTGGAGTATACCAATGCCATGGTCAGGTGTGTACGCCGACTTACAAATCGATTTCTCATTCTTACGCGACTACAAATAAAAGCTTTGCACCTCACATCAAAGTATCGTTCAAGCGTAGAATTCCTGAGAGTATGATTCATGATGGCGTTCTGAACGACTGAGTCAGCAACAGGAGCCAGCATAAGCGAAACATTGGGTATTTTACGATAATGCTGCCGTCGTTGTATTTAGTAGAAATAAAATAGGGTCATTGCTTCTATCAGCCATCGAAGGGAGGATGATTACCTTCATCCTCGATACTGAACATTGAGATCTGAAGCACATGGTGGTTCATTTGGAATGGATCTAAAATTAAGGAAGCTCGCATAATCAAAACTATCCACTTCACCGATGTCTTTTTTCAGGGCCACACGACAAACGTGCTGGGCAATGAGAAACCGACTCTTTGTTAAATCCGTAGGACGGCCTAATGGTGGATCCGACGACCCAGTACCGGTACAGCTATAATCCGGGCCGAAACCCCTATGGATGATAAAGAAAAAGGCGGAAGCTATCAATACTGACGTCGAACACTACGAAAGGGGAAAGACGGAAAGACAACCTATAATCCTTAAATTAAAATCGTACTTCTTTAACCGACCAAATTGACGCGCCTCATCATGATCATCCGGAAGCTGTATGGAACCAGGAGGAAATATTAATCCCTTGCCTTTCTGCATACTTTCCGTTGTCAGCGCACGGCGTCTCGGCAAGAGCATCTCAGCAAACGAATAGTATTGTCGGAAGCTACATTGCTTCCGCGAGTGGGTATGTAATTATAACTTCCGCTATTGGTGTAAAGAGTGAGGTACTTATAAACAAGGTACAATCTACGTATAGCTTCTTTCCGTGGCACACAATTGGTAATAGTAATTAAAGAGCTCCGTGGACCTGAGATCCGAGTCAGCCACAAGAGCCTTTTTTCACATTTCACACTCGAGGTACACCTAGGGTAAACGAAGTATCTATCTCACTGAGATGAAGTGAGTACATACTACAGGAATGAACACCCGTTATTCCTTGAGAGAGGGAGTGATTGATGGTAGGAAACCCTACGAAAAGGAGTTATACGTATCACTCCTCTCAAGCGAGATCCTCAGCGGAAGGAAAATCGTCCGAGTCGGTCCGACTCGAGCGTCCACTTGCGAGGAAAACTCGAAACTTGTCAATGAGGTGACAAGCGACGTTCTCGGCGGCCGGCGGATGTCCATATGACGAATTTATGCGACGCGAGCATTTTCCGAGTCCTGTATGCAACTACGAGTCGTTCAGGGTCGTAAAGATAATTTTAAACTCATATCAATATGACACTCCTTACATAATATAGAGCAAGCTTACAGCTTCCGTTCATAGCTGTGAGACCGGTGATAGCCGAATGATGGATTACCCGAAACGGATGGATCAGCATAACACGTTGGACGCGTCGTAGGATATACAATCCGCAGAACACCACATGCCACAACGCTGTTCCACGGTCAAGTGGGAAATGTTTCTATCTCGGAGTTGTGCGCCGCATTTGGTTGATCATAATTTTGCAGCAATTCGCCGGCGTTGACTCAATCGCTTAACAGATTTTCGATCACCGATGAATGAAGGGACATCAAAGGGACATGGTAGCTAGTGCTTACCCCGGCACATGATGCAAAATACGGAGATGCGTCGACAAAGGCTTATGGGCAGTTGAATCAAAATGTTATTTTCAAGAATCCGGAAGCAAAGCAGCATGGGTGAGCATACGCGCTGAATGATGTCTACGCGTAATCTCATCCATCCATCTTGGATAATCCATCAATTTTTCTGAAACGGCGTCTAAGCGAGCGCTATCAAGTTGCGGGCTAGAGCGTATATGCAGCACTTTTCTCATGAATATAAAAAGAATTTTTTCACGATCGCAATACTTTGATGTGTCTGATAGTGCTCCACTTTGGAGTTGCAGATATCATAGGACTCCGTGTTACTCGAAAGTTGGTGGAAAACTCTGACGTTGACCATGTGGTGGCCTAGCCTTGGCAAGATTTCGGTTGCCGTCTTTTGGGAGTACTCGTGGCGGAGCACTGCGTAGGCGTAGATGGATAATATTGTAACAAAGGGTCGTGATTAACATGGCGGACTCCCCAATATCCGTTGACCAGTATACTACACCGTCTAATGGTTAACTTTTCAGTCATGGGAATACTACAGATCAGAAATTTCTGGATCTGGCACTTGTGGGAACGGTCAAAAGTACGGACTGAGTGGTTCGTACTGTCCCAATCGAGCGTATCTGCAACTAGTTTTCATGATGATCACAATACCTTGATTGACTGACTTGCTCCACTTTGAAAGTTGCAGATACGCTCCAATGTAACTCCTGTAAGAATCCGAAGAGCGTGTCAAAATCCGCTGTGCCAAGAACACGGTGACAAGCCTCCTAAAATTATAACGAAATTATTGTACGGAATGTGTCAATATATACCCTAAAGGGTGCATCCCGACCAGAGCTCACTGGGACGGCGAGACATTTGCAGAATACGAACCAGTGATATTGATCTCGATCAGTCCGAACTTATCTGTATAGGCAGGTATACGCTTGTACGGAACTTAGCGACGGCCGCATCAACAAACCTTGATTTAATGATTCCCATTATGGGAACTGTCTGACGCTGCGCTGTATAGATCAGTGCATATCTGCAATGGCTGTCTCTATGGTCTGTTTGTGCAGAGCTGCATAAGACTCGGAGCCTTGAACAAGCTAGAGCCATTCGTCTATTAGATTTTTGAAAACCTTCTACATTTTCTCCCTTTTTTATATTCCTGTTTTGGACCCCCCGACGCCACAGGCTTCGGATCGATAGGCGGAAGTTTCTGGATGGAACTCCAATGGAGACAAGATTCGAGGGAATTCTCTCACCAGAACGTCATCCGTCAACGATGTAATGTGGGGCTACTACACTGTATTTGCAACTCTTTTTCCATGGAGTATTTTATGACACCGCCATATGCTAGTGCGCGTGGATTTGGTCCTAAAACACGCACAAGTCTAATCCAAACTGCTTACGAAAGGAAGTTGGCGTCCGCGATTGATGGACCCTGGAGGCGATGTCCGATCTGTGTGCGTACGGATTGTTAGCCCGGCCAGAGGCCGAAGCACCATATTCATTCATAACAAGTGCTTAGTCGCAATGCTAGTAAAACCCACGGCTTGCGGTGAGAAAAAGTCCTGGTCGCTAGCAACGTTCTGTAATGCGTACGGACGTAGGAAAAATAGTGAGTTTCGAGATAGACTACGGACGGATACCGACGAAAGCGACCGAAAATCAGCCATTTCGGATCGGACATATGACAGCATATGGCCGGTATCCTATAGTTTTTTTCTAGATCACATGCGCAATGCAAATCGTTTTTTCTGACGTAAAAGGAAATTTCGTCATGATCGTGGTAAGCTGATTGGCTGACAGCTTAGTAGAAACGGTTGCAGATACGCTCTAATACGGTTGATTGGACAGAGGACTTGC
The DNA here is from genome assembly GCA_029959215.1 of Tricholoma bakamatsutake. Classification (NCBI taxonomy): domain Eukaryota; kingdom Fungi; phylum Basidiomycota; class Agaricomycetes; order Agaricales; family Tricholomataceae; genus Tricholoma; species Tricholoma bakamatsutake. The sequence continues at coordinate 3,767,538 of CP114860.1, forward strand.
AGATACGTGTCTCGGACGGACAAATGATGCTATATGCCAAGTATGGATTCCTCAAACCGGATCTAAGAAAAAGTCCAAGCTAAGCATGCCACCTACTTGATGGACTTGAACCTGTATGTATAAAAAGAAAGGTTTCTGTATATATTCCACACTGGCAGTAGCTACCCTTAGAGATGAAGAACACCTTTCTACGCTTGAAGCTTTTTTTGACCGCCGTCGCTGTCATCACAGTGCGTGGGCAGAACTCCACTTCAAAGGCTTGTCAATTGCTCCGAAACAAACTTCCTGGCTTGGTTCACTTTCCTGGTTGGTGCCTTATCTTGTCCACGTGATTGTCATGTCAATATTAATTAATATTTTCGAGACAGGATCGACAGCATATCTGGACGGCATATCCCATTTTGAAGCATCCAGTACTCAGAATGCCACTTGTAGCGTAAATCCGTCTTGCGTCGAAGACGTTAGTACCATCGTGAGTTGTTCCTTTATTCATAGGACGTGTTATTGACCGCTTGGCAGCTGAAGATAGTTGGTCGTAAAGACATTCGTGCCCCCTTTGCGGTCGGTTGTTCGTTTGTTATCTTTGCCGCTACCAACGATGAGCTTAGGTCAAAAGCGGTGGACATGCTAGCAACATTGGATTTAGCTCGACCACTGGCGTTCAGATAGCCATGTCAAATTTCACTGATCTGGTTTACGATGCGGCTCGTCAGACTGTGAAAATCGGAAGCGGTCTGACCTGGGATCAAGTCTATGCCCGGTTGTCGCCATTCAATGTGACAGTTGCGGGAGGTCGTGTCCCAGGTGTTGGTATGTCCTCAAATTATGATCCATTTTCCATGTTGAATCGCCCTCAGGTGTTGGTCTCCTGTTCGGAGGAGGTTACAGCTGGATTGCGGATCAGTACGGACTAGGCGTTGACAACGTCCTTTCCTTTGACCTAGTCTTACCCAATGGAACTTTTGTCGAGGTTACAAACTCTTGCCACCCTGATCTGTTCTTCGGATTGAAAGGAGGATTGAATAACTTCGGGATCATCACGACATTCACCATGAATGCCCATCCCTTGTCAAGCATATGGGTATGTTTCTATACAGGACAGTCATTCTCATTTGACTGACATGACCAATATTAGGGTGGTGTAATTACCTACTCCGCTGATCAAAAAGATCGGGTCTCTGCAGCCATAGCCAACTTCAGCTTACAGAATTCTGATCTTAAAGCCCAGATCGCTGCGGCTTATGTATTCTCAAATAATCAAGTAAGTTCAAGTCTGCACCCTCGTCATGAAGTCAGTCTTGACTGATTTCCAAAGGCTGTATGGCAAGTAATCATGTTCTATGATGAAGGAACTCAACCAAGCGTGTATCAACCATTCTTGGATATTCCATCGGTATCGAGTAACGTCAGCGTTCGGTCTCTCCCCGACTTCCTGTCGACGATTGATGTTGTCTCAGCGTAAGTGATGATCATTTAACTTCGATACTATATACACATAGACTCGTCTTCAGCAATGCCGGAGGACTTTCAAACATGATACCTATCGTCAAGTACACCCTCCCCATCCTCAACGAAATTCAAAAGCAGATCGACCTTACCTACGCCCAAGCCGTCAAAGATAAACGCTCCGTTACTGCCGTCTTGTTGGGCGTCGAGCCGTTCCTCAATGCATTCAACTACAGCACACCTTCTGCATACCCTCATCCAGCATCCCGTCAAGTTACGCCTTGCAATCCCTGGATCACCTACTCTAATCTAGCGGACGCGCAATATTTCCATGACGCGTTGTGGAATATGTCTAACACAATTCAGGCTTTTGCTATTCAGGAAGGACAGAGCTTGGCGAATGATATTCATTATCCGAATTATGCTCTTGGCGATACGCCGCTGGAGTTGCTGTATGGTGATAACCTTAAGAAGTTGCGGAAGATTAAAGCGGCTGTAGATCCGCACAATGTGATGGGACTTACTGGAGGATATAAATTCTAATAGATTCGCATTGGACAGCATTACATACTTTACTTAATACTCTCTAACTCGGATGTAGCACTTACTACATGGTATTCTAACAAGTATCCACACATGCAGTGATGGGAAGGACTAAGCAACCCCTTGATCGTGTATACTACTAACATAAGGCTCAAGAGTTCAACGTTCCACTCTAAGTTCGGGCTCACACTGGCATTTGGGCCAAGTCTACTTAAATAATTCTGTTGAACGTTGAGCGCGAAAGATTCTGGTAAGCCTGCCCAGATAAAGGATCTTATTTACTCTCTCAAGTGCGCATATGTGTGCAGTGCATAGTAACAACAAGGAAATGCGGGCATAGTACAACAAGGAAATGCGGGCATCTGTACTTAAGAGCATATCAGGTAGAGCATAGGTATGTACTGGATAATTTCATTTGTTGAATATTGCTAGAGAAGTGAAAGCATGCATATAAGAACACACGGGCCTAAAACTGCTAACAATATCAGCTGAAGATTCGTCACCAACTTGACCTGTGGACCGTTCATTGACTGTTCATCCATACCCCCAGGCATCCGATAATGCTGCGAATTAATGACCAATTTCACAAGTTCGGGGTTTCGGGACTCGACTAACAACCATGAATTCTCCGCCGACGATTCGTGTGCGCAAGGGCTCTCTGTCCCTATCTGGAATTTCATTGGATTTCTCATCATCCCTGTGTAAATACCCGACTTTGTGGCCTTATCAACGAGGTGCTGGATGTCCTCGCGCTTTGTGCTGTATATCCTGACGACTGGTTCCTCCGGTCGTGGAATAGACGCATAGAACGGGTCTATGTTTCGACTGACCTCGTCATGGTCATCCAGTGTGTTATCCTCATCATGATTTTCTTGTATGGTATTTCCGTCGTCATCCACAAGGACTGTAGGAACCAGGGAGGCAGCTCGTAACATCAGCCGTTCGGGAGGTGGCGTATTCCCTTCCCAGTTGGGGTTCCGTCGGTGCCAAGGTCCCTCCTCCGGTATTACAAAGGACGGATCCATGTGGGTTCGGGGGAGGGTGGGAGGAGGGGTGGGGAGAAGGACAAGTTCTAGCTTTCTTGTGGCCAGAGCGGGGGTTGGCGAATGGCTGGCCTTCTCAACTGGGTTTTGAACGCGGCGAGGTGGCGTCGCAGGCAGACAAGCGGGGAGCGAGTCTGTTGTGCTGCTTTGGGGGATGGGACAAGCTGTAACCCCCTCTGGTCGTGTGTGGCCCTTCATTGGCAAGCCGCATATACGACAATGGGGTGCCCTTCGTGTCGACATTTGTGATGTTGTGCTGTAAGGCCGAGTGGTTGAATGCTAGTGGATTGTCTGTAGAGTGCTTGAGCCTCTATATCTGGGACAAAGATCACAACACGTACCGGAGCTGAATTCTCTCAAACGCGCCAGTGTCATGAAAGGACACGCTCTGCCATACTGACTCGCCATAGGTTTATAAGATTGTAGTTCGTTGCATCGCAACCTTTGTTTATTGTATCGTTGTTCTCGAGCCGGAGCAGAACGAAAGTCTGAACAACGTCCTTTGTTGTTGCCGTCGGCAGCACGATAAGATAAGATCATACATTATAGAAATTGTTATCGAGCTATATACATGAATTTAATATACAGCTATCCTCCAGGATTCATTGCCAAAGTCATCGACATTAACTCCAGAAAGTTATGTAAACTACGTACGGCTTTGCAAAACCAGCAGACTGGCGTTCGTGCTGGTAGCCACGAGCGCCGACCCCACATCTCCAAGTGTCTTCGAGACGGACGAACCGATAGGTGAACCGCTCTCAAGGATAAGTCGCTGCAACTCAACATTATGAGACTCCACAGCCATCCTCCTTGACCGACCGGCAACAACAATCATGTCCTTGGACTGTGACATCTCAGCCTTAACGAGCTCTACGATTGTGTGTAGTGGCTGGGACGATGAGGCGGCATCAAATTTGATTCTGGAGAGCGCTGAGGCAACACTGGGTTCCATAGTGTCTGAGGGAGATGCGAAACGGTTCCAGATGATATTATCTGCAGTGTTCGAAGCCAATCGTGTCTCCGTATTGGGTTGGCCGTATACTGTGTCAGCAGCAGCGATAGTCTACGGGGACAAAGATGAGATGAATCAACAAGCAATAAATGAAATAAAAGCTTACTTGATGGACAACGGCAATAGAAGAAATCACCTTCTCATCGTCGGTACTCACCGGGAACAAATCCTCGATCTTTTGAATTCTGAAAACAGTAGCTCGCACGGATGGGCTCGAGCAAAGCTGTACAACGAATGACAGTGCGAGACGATCATCAGGTCCACCAAAGAACGGAAGGAAAAGGTGATGATCACTGGCTATTGCAGAGTGAATGCTGATGCCGCAGTCGACGTACAAAGCGACGGGGCTCGGAGATGTAGCAAAGACCTTGCGAATGAATTCAGAGTACACCACGGAGTTTGTTGGGTCGTAAGTGGTGGGCTTGTGGAAGACTCCGTCGAAGGGATTGAGGGCACCAGTCTTTTCTTGGTCATCCTCCGATGGCATTCCTCTCGACCAAGGGAGAATGACCATCTGCGAATCAGAGTCGATAACATGATTTGAGATGGCAGCGGTGAATTCGTCGTAATTTACGACAGATAGCGCTGCAGAGACGAGAAGACGGTTTAGATAACCAAAGGTCCTGAATACCGACAGGACAGGATCATGATAGATCAACTGGGACTTGAGAACCGCTGAAGTCCGGCTCGTTAACTCGATCAGGCGCAGAACATTGACGGAAACCCGAAGCGGAGATAACGAAGAAACAATGGAGAGCTGTTCAGCCTTCTCAGTCTTCTCTTCCGCAGAGAGCAACGATGGAGCTGATAAGACGGTTTTGTCCGGTTGGAGAAGCTGGCAGATGGTCATCGCTGCTGGGATTTGCTCAATTCTGTCCAAGATCAGTGCAAATCGAGTCTTGATTTCGGTGTCAGATGAAGCACGGGAGATTGTCCCTGATTCGACACCGCGTCCAGCACCATCAGCCCTCACGCGGTACTTCGGAGGATAGAAGAAAAGGGTGAGCGGAGTGGTGATGACAGTAAGGACGAGTGCATGTACGACAAACATGGAGAAGGTGCGAGTGTCAAGGATGCCGGCCTGGAGGCCAACGTTGAGCACAATCAACTCTACAAGACTTGGAAATAATTAATTGAGTAGATTGTAAGTGAGCTGCCAAACAACATACCCCTTACAACTCATCAAAGCACCGATGGCACCAGCTTCGCGCCAACTAAAGCCGGTGAACGCAGCGGCAGTGTAGCACGGGATAAACTTCGCAGAAAACGAAACCAAGCAGAGAATTACGGTGTATGCCCATGCAGTTCCTGTGTTCAACGCTGACAAATCAGTCCTCAAGCCAGAGAGTGTGAAGTACTATTGTGGGAAACAGGTTAGATTCACAAAAGAAGGAGAAATATTAAGCGTACGATGGGTATAAACAAGATGTTGACGAGATCTTCCAGTTTTTCTACCAACGAGATGGCAAAGCCATTCTCATGCGGAATGACAAGACCAGCCACAAACCCACCTAGCATGATAGGTCAATGATGGACAGCAAACCGAAAGATCGACGAGCAACCCACCAAAGATAGGATGAACACCGATGATATCTGTGAAGAAGGCGGAAGCCATCACAAGAACAAGCGTTATGGTCATCAGAAATGGCGTTGGTGACCCCTGTTCCAGACTACCTGTCCGTCTTGCCAACCATGCGTACGCCCATCTGCCAGGAATGAGCAGAACGACTACGTAGCCAACACACGCAAGCAGGATATACAGCGCTACGAGACCGGTAGAAGCATTCACTAGGGCGACCGCCAGAGCAAGAAGAATCCAGCCAACAATATCATTACCAACACCAGCACCAAGTGTGACGACACCAACAGTGGTATCAAAGAGGTTTAGCTCAGTGAGGATGCGACAAAGCACGGGGAATGCAGTGATTCCGACAGCGATTGCAGAGAACAGCACGAAATACCCGAAATTAATGTCACCATGAACCAAGTTCCGGTAGATGCCAACGCCTACAGCTGCACCCAGGCCCAGAGGAACAACTAATCCAGAAACGGAAACGGCGGTTGCTGAGACGGTATTTCGCCTGATGACCTTTGTGTCGACTTCAAGGCCAACGAGGAACAAAAACATGATTATGCCGATTGTACTAGTGAGAGTGAGTCCAGGGATAGCTGCGTCCGGAAATATGGATTTCTTGAATCCTGGAATGCGCATCATCACGGTAGGGCCTAGGAGTATTCCACCAATGACTTCTGCTATAACACGTGGCTGCCTTATGCGACGGAGGAAAAAGTGTAGGAATTCGGCCATGGCAAGGATGATCACTTACAACGTATGGCACGGTAAGCAACAAAGTGTGCATTTTCAAGATACACTCACTAAGTTGTATCACCCATAGTCGAAAAGGGTCTGTTGGGAGATACGTTGTTGGATTGTCGCCCGAGATGACACCCCCCTATGACATTTGGATATCAAAGGGTCCGACCATAAGTAAAAGGATGTTACCTGTTCTGCTGCCGCCCTCGGTACGAGACGGACAAGTTCACTGACTTGGCGAGTAAGAACACCCATGGAAGTTAGGGAGATGCTATTGATATGAGATATGTATACAGACCTCTATATGACATTTCCTTTTCGGAAATTCGTAACTGAAACATACGCATTTGGTCCGATCATTTTTTCCCCTTTCCAATATAATAATAATAAGGCCCTGTTCGGTAATATCATATCGAACGACGTGGAGTGCCATTGGGGTGTCTCCTTTTCCTCCCGCCAGCTTCTCGTTCTGCACGTTATGATATCTGGGCCAATGCTTCTACTTCGTGGGGCATTGGGATGGCTTGAAACATGAATTCTGAACGGTTGAGCTGAATCTGTGGCTGTTGGGCCGGCGGTCTTATGGATTACCGTGACAGACATGGAGATTACCATTCAGGTGCTTTAGAAAAAAAGAACGTTCTTTCTATTTCCACCTTATCAGACTTGGTTAATCCCGTTTCCCGCGGCAATCTGGGAATCGGCTGTGTACTAAGTTGAGCATGCAGCAGCTTTGACCCTTGCCCAGGTGCCAACAACCACTTACACACCGCTACTTTTGTGCAGCCGCCAAATTGACCTAGGCACGCTGCTTGTCGACGATGGTTCTTGCAGCGGTTTTTTTTTGTTTTTTTTTGTGAACCCCTTTTTGGCTGAAATTAACATTTTGTGGAGAAATAGCTGTTATGGCATTTTAATACGTTGTCCTCTACTTGGCCATACATAGTAATTACTTCCATATACGGGAGGTGCCGCCAAATCGACTTTGAACAGCCTTGAACTCCCTCTGTTTTACAAATTAGATCAATTGCGAGAGGAATAAGAAAAATCAGATTTTTTACGTGTGTAAGTGATTCGCACCATGATTCCTTACTGTCAGCAGGTGTGTAAAGGTGTGTAAGGCTGTATACCAAGATACCAAGAAAAGGAGTATATACGAGCCCCCAGTTTCAAGCTATTCTTAGCTAGATCGTTAATGTACTGAGGTGTAGCAGTTGATACAGCAAACTATGCGTCGGAACTGCAACCACGGCAACCTACGGATTGGAAGCATAAGACGAGCATGAGTTGGGAAGGGTTGAGCAGTGGCGTACCACAATGGACACACTCCACAATCGTCCCACTTCGTACTTGGGCCTTTGGAACTCGACAGATGCAGGTTGAACCTTGATAATTCATATCCTGTTCAATCCCATTAGCAAAACAAGCGTGCGAAGAGTCGCAGTATTACCCTGGTCTGGATGCACCGCAAGCAACACAATTTCTCGTATCCAGTCTTCTTCCACTTGGCAATCAGACTTGTAGTTTCAAAAGGGTGTGCCCAATGCTGAAAACAGAATGCTCACTTAGCGTCCGCATAACCCTCCTTCAGCAACCAGTCGTATAGTTCCCTCGTTACTGCCTCACGCTTATAATACAACTCGTAAATATACCGCGAGCGTGCATGAGAAATTCGCATGATAGGCCAAAGTGATTCTGCCTTTCGTTTTCCTTCATGCGATTCATTCTCTGCATCTCTCATTTTTTTCGCATAGTCGTCGAGGATCTATACGTGAAGAATTGGTGAAGAACTCACAGTTAGGCGTCCACTGTACTGTTGAAAGAGCTAAACACATACGGATTCAATATCTTCGAAGCCCTCCGGGGGTTTCTTAGTCCTTGTAGTCCGGATCTTGGGCATTGTGTTGTATCTAGAAACGAACGACTGTAAAGAAGAAACACGAGGACTGAGGGAATCATCGAGCTTACATAATCGAACCTCATTGAAACCAAACACGACAACGGGGACATGTTCATTACCTCTTTTCCCATCAGCTTTTTGACTCTATAACTGCTCAGGTTGACTTGAAAGACTCTCGGGTTTGAAATCTAGTTCTTTCATTGAATTTCATTCCAAGAGTGGCTAGTTCAAAGTGGCTCGCCATGCCGCTTTTCGTACCCGTTCTTCGCCTTGTTATGGTCTTCTTGAATGTATATGACTCATACAAGGTGCTGAAGATACCTCGGACCTCGGCGCGTAATGGTGGGCAACCCAGCCAACGAGCTCTTACTCAGAGAAAGCGGGACATGAAGGGTTGTATTGCCGTGTGGATAGTTTGGGTAAGACAATGTCTCTCGACTTTGTTAAGTGGCAGACCTTCACTTCTAACAGTGTTGCTTTATCACCTACGAACGCTTCGCTGAGGCCATTGTCAGCTTGTTTGTGCCATTCTACGATGAATTTAAATCTCTCGTCATTCTTTTCCTCATTCTAACGCGGGCAAGGGTAGGTTCTTAGGCGTTCCGCCTTGATTACCACTAATATAAGCGTAACAGGGTGCGGAGCCCATATTTCTACACATCCTTCGCCCGCTGCTCAAGCCGTATACACCCACGCTAGATGTCGTGCTCGATTTCGCGGGTATGATTGGCGATATCATCTTTGCCCTCTCAACGTTCCCAATACGTATTGTCTTCTCTTGGTTCAATCGTGAGGCAACCTCCGAATCGGAGATGAAGAGCTTGCCAGCGGAGCGTAATAATGTGCACCCAGACGTAGATCGCCTGTATCCCGGAGTGCTGGGACAAGCACAACCTAACGCACCACAACTCTCTCACAAGGTAAGCTCAAACCCAACGCAGCCTGGACATAGCCGCAGTTCGTCCTATGAGTCCGGCCAAAATGCGACACAAGGGAATCGTTGGGTTCAAAAGGGCGATGTCCAACGTGTTACGTCCAATAGCATGCCAAATGGACTTTATTCTCATCAAATATGGCACCCACCTCCGTCCTCATATTCCGATGCTGATGACGAGACTGCTACCGACCCTATTCCCAATATAGGGCGTTCTCGACATGACTCGGATGAAGCTCTTGACTTAGTAGCGAAGATGGAGGAGAATGCACGACAGCAGGTTGATGAATGGAGACAATATCCCCCCTTTCCATCGGCGTATCCACCAACTCCCATCGTTACTGCATCTTCCAGACTGCCCAACAACCCAACCCGCCCACCGCAACGTTCGCTAGATACAATTCTCACTGAAATGTCTGAGGATGAGCGCCAGCAGGATTTTAGAGAGTCGCTCCTGCCGCCACGTAAGCCTTTGAACCCCGGCTATGTGGGCTTGAGCGACGATTACCTCACCCATCCCGGGGTTCAAATTGACCGTCTGGTTGATGATGAGATGGCCGTTAACATGGATAGCATCATAGACGATGAGGAGGAAGATGAATTTAACACTACCCTACGAACTCCCCTGCCACTGCTGGGATCAGCACGATCTCATATCGGTGACACTAACTATCCAATTTCATTTTTGCCATCAGTTGTTAGCAAGTCGACGTCAACTACCGCTGGCGGAAGCTCCTCTACCCTCTGTCGGTCATCCTCCGAATCTTCATTGTCGGCAGAAATGTCCATGATTTCTTCCACAGATTCATCTTCCGTAGTGGGGAAGAAAAGGCCATTTCCGCGAAATACAGCGGTTAGTGTCAAGAACAAGGCCCAGCTTATCAATGGAACCGCTGCTAGAAGCACACCACGTAGGCGAGGAATTCTTAAGCCACCAGCGCGTCGCTTGTTCCCTACTCGCAAAGTGCTTCGACGTGAACCAGTGTCCAGTACAAATGAAACAGTCAGTGAGGACACAACGTCTAGTGTTGGAGTTGTGGATGAGCAAAAGGCTCACATCACCAAGCGACGCAAAATTGTCTTGCAACCCGGACATGTTCTACCCTCGTCGCGCCCGATCAGAGATAGAATTACAGCTCCTGCAAGAGCAGCACAGACGAGACGTAACACCACATCGTCCGCACCATCTCGCTCATCGGCCCGAATACGCGCAGTGACCCAGCCTCCAAATGCTAAACAACCTGACATTACACGACCCAGCCCCTCCAACGATCATGTTGCTGGACGCAGTCATGGTGGAAACGCCACGAAGACGAATTGATCCATTGAAATTCGTAAATTTTGTCCGCTTGCCTGCACCTCAGAAACGTTGCAACCTATTTCGTTGAAACGCATTCACCTACTTATACACACACACCAGGATATCTCCGCATCTGTATATCTCCGCAGTTTCTTTTGTTGTTGCTTATAACCTATCTCTCAGGTTATATGTTCCATCCGTTCTTCTATCTTATCGTTTGAATTCCCGTTATTCAAGGTACACGGATCTTGGTCTGAGGCGCCCAAATTGAAGTATGGCGGTAGTCGAGTCCGGAAAGTCATGAGCTATAAATATTACATGTCCGGACAGGGACCTCCGAGGCCGTTCGCCAATCCGGACAGATTTTGAGAATCTTGCCAGCTGACAGTGGTTGTATGTATGTATGTAATCATGAGTTCGAATGCTTTGTATAACTAGTATCTTTTCTCAATGGAAATATACGACATCAACATGTTTTGGCAGTGGAGGTAGACGTATGAAGCATGAGCCAGTGTACCGACCGACGTTTTGCGTGCAGGAAAACTGACGCGTCTAAGTCATGTGATCGCATTCTTTCTGCTTTTCCACTTCCACCTGTACTATGTAGCACCAGTGCCTTCGAGCACCTTCACACATCTCGCTTAGCTCAAATTTCGTAGAATTCCACATAACTGTGCCAACTCTTCCTGGAAAGTGAGATTTAGGGAAAATCCCCCGAGGCCCACAATCAACAATGACGGCACCTAGCACAGACAGTAGAGAGGGATCCGGTTCGCTTTCAGAGGCCTTCGTGGCGGTCGAGGTGGAGAAAGGTGGAAAGAAAGGCTCCTGGCGACGGGTGAACACGCCTGAGGGCGCTGCTCAGCTGGAAGTCCAATGCTCATCACGAGTCATCCCAGCAAGAAAGGAATCCAGCCGGCAACCATCGGCTAGGACAGCTGGGTCTATTTTTGTCAAGGCACCCCCTGGCATCAAGCCTTTTACAGGTTTTTAATACCAGATTCTACAGCCAGTAGAAGAAGTTGATGGGTTGACCTCGAGACAGCTGGACAGATAAGGCACGCACAAGAAAGTCGATGGCTCTAGGGACATTGTCGAACCTCGTGCAAGCCCCATGGTCAGTGCAGCAGGGTCAAGAGCAAGTTGTAAACATGCAGCGACCAGTGCAGCACCCGGATTGTTTGAGTGCAGCCATAATCCCACTCACTTGGCATAAGCCAACGATTTCTCCCCAATACACTTTGACAAGCCAAACAGTGATGGGTTACTTGGTCCTTGGGACAAGCCTGTGTTGCCAGTCCCACATATTGCTGACCACCATAACCATCCATCTTTGAAATTGGCAGCAGACCTGGCCTTGCCAATGCAGATCGTCCCAAGTACTCCAACACAGAATAGGACAGACAAGACAACTTGCAGATCTACATCAAGCCTGCTTGCACACAACCCCCTCTTACAGCAGAATTATGGCGAGCAAACCCCTGTCCATTCCCCAAGCAAAATGTACTCCACAACCTATTGGACATGCAACTCGAACACTGCATGGTTGATGGCAGAAGGTCTCATTCCCATTGGGGAGGGCTTCAAGACTGCAGGATTTGTACCAGGACAGGTGGTTGGGGGGGTTACATATGCTATCAGATTGCCAAAGTCCTGGTCCCTGGGGGCAGGGTCATCTTACCATGTCTGGAAGTTGTTCGAAGATGTGCACACATCTCTTAATGCTATCCATACCACTCCACAAGTGAAGGCACTCCATACTCCCAAACAAATGTGCATACGCCATCCATACCACTCTGTGAGTGAAGGCACTACCAGTACCCACACAAAACCATAGGTACTCCATTGCCACCCATGGCTCTCCTTGAGCAATGGCACCACACCAACTCTACCAAATGCATACACCACCATTAGCTCCAATTGTTTACCATTTGCACCTCATTGTATCACATCCACCTGCACTGGTGCAAGCTCAAAACAAATGAACACCATACCTCCATAAAGATACCAATTACCAGACCACACCCCAGGTGGGAAGTGGGAAACCAGGCAAGCATTAGCCATGCATGCTATGCATTTGTCAGATACTGAGATTCTCACAGCGCCGGGTAATCCTGGCACTGCATATCATTTGATGTCAGATACAGATATATTGGCAGTGATCTCGGCTGCCCTGGATGCCCGATTGTCAAGTGAATTGCTGGGAATGATAGATGTGGCACCATGCTCAGGAAGAAAATATTTCTCACAAACAATCACAAATTCCACAAGTGAACTTCCTATCACAGTCATGAAGGAATTGAAAGGCGGCTTCAAAAATTACATTCCACTAGTGCTTTGCACACACAAAGCCTGTCTTCATGCCACCAGATTGACTGAATCTGTTGACACTGAGGCCAGCATTAGTGAAAAAGGTGAACTCAGACTGAAGCAGAAGTCATTTACTGCAGCGAGAGATTACCACCTCACAATGGACAACTTCACTGAGATCCATGAAAATTTCATCAGGGGCATGAAGAGACATTTGATATTGGGCAATGACACCAAACTGGGGAGGTTGATGGCCTTGGAGTATGCAGATATGTTTGCCGACTTCTTTAATGTTATCGCAGCAAGGCCCAATTTCACTGTTGACTGGCCTTCCTACTGGGGATACATCATTGAAACCTACTCGTTGATAATGCTCGACCTGAAAACCTAACAAAAACCTGTTAAAAGGCTTAAGAAGTATAACACAGGCTAGAGGAAGGGTGCAAGTTGGTACTAAATGTCACCGCTGATACCCAAAGATTGTGGTTAGAGGCATGGAATGGTAAGATGTGTTGTGAATAGTCTGTAGGAGTGTACAAAGATGTTTGAAAGTTGTTTGAAATAAGTTTGAAGAGGTTCGAGGAGTTTTGAGAGAGTCAGACTGGTGTCGAGGTATATTGAAAAATGGATATAGCCAATTAGAAGTGTTTTCAAAAGGCGATAGGTGATATGCAATAAGTCGAGAAGCGAATACAAAAGTTCAAAGAAGTTCACAATATTCTGCAGAACTTAGAGATACGAGGTGAGACTTGGACTCAAGAGGATGGCTCTTAAATCGAACGATAATGGAGAGAGTAACTTCTTCTATGTTTCTCCTCTGTTGTTCTAAGTAACTAGTACAAGTCTATATGCATTTTGAAGAGATAGTACTAAAAAAGAAATATAACATGTGTAGAACATGAGGCAGTATGCACAGTAATAAAGGTATTGTAAAACATAAAACAAATGAGAAATGATAATAAATTAAATGTACATTGTCCCAGTATAGTAAAAGTGCTTGTCCTATTGCTTCAATATATCATTGAAATACAAAACTGCATTTATCACATCCTAAACCTTTTGTCATGTCTCCTCGTGTCTGGTAGTGCTTGATATGTGATGGAATGGTTCATCCCGGATGTGCTGTGTAAGTCAAAAGGGTTTTGGGACAGCTATATGGTGGCTGACATCATTCAAAGTAGTGCGAAGTTGTTTGAAGGCGTTTGAAGTGTTGCAAAGTCATTCAAAATCATTCAACATTGTTCGAAGTCATCCAAAATAGTTCAAAATAGGTTCAAAATTGAATTTGTCGGCATTCATAGGGGTTGGGAGCATGTGTCATGATGTGTCAATATGTTTGAAACCCTTCCCAGACCTTAGAGCACACCATGGACCTATCATCCTTCCCCTGACTGAAATTCTGACTGTCCCAGTCAGCCAATTGAAGTCACGTGCGAAATGTGTGATCGTGTTGAAAGAATTTAGTGAAGTTCAAAATACCTCTCATTCTTCCACATCACCTTCTACATCCTCCAAGACTAGCTGTTATCATAATGTCTCTCTTGGCTGAGCTCAATGTCAAAATTGTCGAATACATGAAATCGATGCCTGAGTGCAGCATCACTGAAGATTCAGATTTCAAATTGTGGGGCAAGGGTTTTTGCAAAAAAATGGTATGTTTCATCTTTGTTTTGCTGTATTTGTTTTATATTTGTGTTTTGTAGGTGGAATATGATGAGCTCGCAGATGATCTAGGCGAGGAGCATGACCTAACCATCCAAAAGGTTGTGGATGAAATTTTCAAGCTTTTCAAACTGATGGCTTGATGCGAGTGGCTTTCATGGGGTAGGAGTTTGTTATTTGTAGATTTAGCTAAAGAGCTCGAGAGGGAACAAAGGGAGGAGGACATGAAACAGGTTTGAGAAGAGGAGGAGGCAGCAAAGAATGCAAAAATCAAGGCTCAGCAGAGAGCTTTGGCAGATGCTTGAAATGTGCTTTGAGCCAAATTTCACATGAAAAGTATCTTGAAGGAAGAATTGCAGAGGCAAAATGTGGAGTTCGAGGCTGAGGCAAACGCTATCGAGAGGGCAGAGGGAGGGGATGAAGATAAGGATAAGGATGAGCTGTCCATAGTGAGGGTGGCAAAACAAAAAGTAGAAGAGATGGACAATGATGAGGATGAGGCTGGAGAAGAGGAGGTCAAGGGTGCAGAGTCGGCAAAGTGGGCACGAGTTGAAACAGGTAGGCTGCTCAATTTTGAGGGCCCAGTGAGTGTTCTACTTATTTCTGAAGAATTTTCGAGGTACTAATACTTTCATAGTGCAATTGATGTGCTGGGTTCAAGACCCAGCCACGTTGCATCATCAAGGAAGATGCCGCTGATGATACTCAACCCAGAAACCCAAACAAAACTTACTAAATGGCTTCAGATAGTATAACATAAGTCAGAGGAAGGGTGTGAGTTGATACTAAATATCACCGCTGAGACCAAACATTGTTGTTAGTGAGGCAAATTGATGAGGGATGGTGTGAATAGTCTTTATAGGCATACTAAGGTGTTCAAAAGAGTTCGAAAGAGGTTCGAATATGTGTGAAGAGGTTCGAAAAAGGTTCAAAGAGGTTCGAAGTTGTGTGAAGTAGTCCAAATAAGTTCAAATAAGTTTGAAGAGGTTCAAGGTATATTGAAAAGTGAGTTTAATAAATGTGAAGTGTTTGTCGAATGGCGATAGGTGATGGGCAATAAAACAAGGAGTGAATATGATAGTTTCGAAGAAGTTCGCGATATTTTGCAGAACTTAGAGATATGACCTGAAGTAAGACTCAAGAGAATGGCTCTTAAGTCAGATGATAAGCGAGAGGGTCACTTGTGCTCTGTTCCCCCGTTCATTATTTTTTTTCTATAACTAATACAAGTCTATATACAATTTGAAGGAATAGTACTAAAAAGGAAATAATAACAATTGTAGAACACGAGGCAATGTGCACAGCAATAAAGGTATTGTAAAACATAAAACAAATGAAAAATGATAATAAGTGAAACGTTCAGTGTCGCCATATAGTAAGAGTACTTCTCTTGTTGTTTCAATAGATTGTTGAAACATAAAAATGCACTTATCGCATTCTAAGTCTCTTGTAGTTTCTTCTCGTGTCCGGTAGTGCTCAATATGTGACTAAATGGCTCACTCTGATTGAGCAGCATGTATCGAAAGTGTTTTAAGACAGCTATACGGCGGCCGATATTGTTTGAAATGCTGCGAAGTCATTCAAAGTCATTCAAAGTGTCGCAAAATGTGGCAAAATAGTTTGAAATAGTTCAAAGTCATCCGAAATAGTGCAAAATAAATCAAAAGGTATTCAAAGTTGATTTTGTGGTGTTCATAGTGATTTGGAGTGCATGTCATAATGTGTCGATATGAGTGGAAAGCTTCTCCAGACCTTAGCACATGCAGTGGACCTATCACTGCAAAATGTGCAAAGTGCACCCAAGAGGTGCAGGGGTGTTATTGGGAGGGGGTGTCAAGAAGGGGCCTTTGGAAAGGTGAAGCAAAAAAACTTGGGGGTGCAAAATGAGATTTGCACCCCAAATCAGGTATGAAATTTATTTGAAATCATTTCGATGCAATTGCTAATTTGTTTTTGAATTTTGTAGTATGTTGAATTCGTGTAGTAGGCTCTTTCAAGACATTGGGTCAGTAATGGGGCCATCAAAGCCATTGAAAGAAAAGAAAATATTGTCGAAGAGGAAGAGAAAGATGAAGGTGAGAGAGTTATGGGGGTTTGAGGAGAGGGAGGATGTTAATGAAGAGTTCGTGATTTATTGTCGAGTGCTGGCGAGAAAATTGGCTGAGATGAAGGTGGAGATGGAGGTGCTGGGGAGGGAAGTCGAGCTGTTAGAACAGATGTTAGAGGAGTAGAACCTCCCCCCTTGTTTTTATTTTTTATATCG
This sequence comes from Tricholoma bakamatsutake, assembly GCA_029959215.1. Taxonomy (NCBI): domain Eukaryota; kingdom Fungi; phylum Basidiomycota; class Agaricomycetes; order Agaricales; family Tricholomataceae; genus Tricholoma; species Tricholoma bakamatsutake. Next base: position 3,784,265 of record CP114860.1, read on the forward strand.
TTTAATTTTAAGGTTGGGATCTTTTGAGTCTCGAATAGTAGTGATAAGAAAAGTAAAAGAAAAAGGAAATCAAGGGAAAGGTATAGTTATTTGTTTTCAAAGTCTAGATGTCTTGGGAATATTATCGTTGAGGTTTGAAGGCATTCGAAGCTTTTTGAGATATTCAAAGTTGATATCAAGAAATTTCAGTGAAAGGAATTTGAGCATAGAGCATTTTAGAGGAATGTCAAGATCAAGGTGAGCAAAGGCCTGTATGGGCAAATAGAAGTGAAAGGTGTCGAAGCTATTTTGGGGAATGTTGAGCATAGTAAAATGTTTTCGATAAATAGAATGAGGTTGAAATGCAAAAAAGAAAAAAGAAATAGGTGAATTTGATTGATGTTGACATTACTAACCATGATCATAATAACCAGGCGGAGGGACTGGTTGAATATAAATTGGACACAAAATTGAGGGATCAAAAATGAGGTTGAGAAGATATTCATTGGTGATGGATGTAATAGAGATTTTGGTGATGAGGGGTAGACAGATTTCGAGGCAATGACTGTAGATATACAATGGGGATGGGACTTCAAACATTATACTGGATTTTGAGGGCAAATGCAAACATGAATCTGGTGATAAGGGCAAAGGCGATATCGAAATAGATGATAAAACAGATGTTGGCATAAGTGATGAGATCGAGGATGAAAATATTGGGAGTGGCAAACTGAAAATCGAGGTCAAAGTAGGTGATGGTGTGGACAAATGTGGCAAGAATATCAGAGATGAGATTGAGTTCAAAGATGACAAAGGTGTGACTATTACATAGAGTGGACTAGGCTGGAACTACCAAAGGTGAAGACGATGAAACTGGCATGGATGTGTCTGATGAAGCTGGAACTATGCGATGAAGACCAGGAGGCATGACATGACGATTTTGAAGTGTGACATTTTCTCATTCAAGTGCAAGTTCTTTTTTGAGGTCTAGTTCCTGTTCAAGTGATGCTATATGAGCTTCTAAGTCATCTGAATTGTTCGAGCTGTGAGGTATACCATCAGACACTTGGTTCAATATAGTCGAAAGTGCTATGTCAGTAAGGAATGAGGTCGGGATGGAAACTTCAGGTGCTGATCTGGTCGAATTTGAAGCTGTGAAAACTGATGCAAAGTTCAATGCAAAATGTTTGAGAATGTGTGAAACATCTTTGGAGTTGATCAATGTGCTAGACTGTAATAAATCCGAGGTTGAAATCGACTGCTGGGGAATGGAGTATGAGTTCAAGGATGCTATAACAAATTTTGCAGTGCCATGGATGTCATTCAGTGTGTATGGGTCATTAGGATAATGATCAGGGAACTTCCCTTCGAGATGATCCACAATTCAATTCCATAAGTCCGTTTGAAAGCCTCGAACAAAAGCTTGACTTTGTTCAGCTTCTGAAAGTCTGTGTTTTGAGCAAAGGAAGTTCATAACATTGTAGAATGACCTGTAATAAGCTCCTAAATCATTTGTGTCAAAAATACTGGTGCAAAGCTGTTCACCAATGAGTGTATCCATGTCCAAAATGCTGTATTTTCATTTGTCTTCTGATTTGGGATAGAACTTGTATACTGTGATGCAAAATGCAAAATGCATTAAATGAGGTGCCAGGCTGGTACTCTGGAAGTGATTCCCAGAGTTTGTAGGAATTGATGTAGATGTATCTGCAAGCATGTTTCTTCTTTAGGTCCTGATCTATAATACTGCAAGTTGCGAATAGAAATTTGAGCTCTTCAAAATATTTTCAGAGTTCTCTAGGTTGTTTTGAATTGAATTTCATAGATGTCGAATGACCATGACCTGGCATAAAGGACATCAACATGTTTGAAGTAAATTTCAGAGGTTGTGAAATTGAAATTTGTGTGATATTGTGTTATGTATGTTTCTGAAGTCAATGATGGTAGTGAAGTCATAAGTATGAAGGGCGAAAGAGTGTGAAATAATATTATCGATGGTCGGGATACTGTATCAAGATTTCCTGGTTGCTCAGGAGGGTTGGAGGCACTACAAGTTCAATGTGAAATCAAAATCATTGAGCCCCCTTTGGATAAATGAGTGGTAGAAAGGAGTGGAGGTTCAATGATGAGATGATCTAGAAACCCCTCTTGGTGGGCTCCAAAATGATAATGCTCAACCTAGAAACACCTGTTAAAAGGCCTAAGAAGTATAACACAGGCTAGAGGAAGGGTGCGAGTTGGTACTAAATGTCACCACTGATACCCAAAGGTTGTGGTTAGAGACATGAAATGGTAAGATGTGTTGCAAATAGTCTATAGAAGCATACAAAGATGTTCAAAATAAGTTTGAAGATGTCCAAAATAGTTTGAAGAAGGTTCAAAGGGGTTCAAAGAGGTTCAAGGAGTTTTGAGAGTGTCGGACTGGTGTCAAGGTATATTGAAAAATGGATATAGCCAATTAGAAGTGTTTTCAAAAGGCGATAGGTGATATGCAATAAGTCAAGAAGCGAATACAAAAGTTCGAAGAAGTTCACAATATTTCACAGAACTTAGAGATATGAGGTGAGACTTGGACTCAAGAGAACAGCTCTTAAATTGAATGATAATGGAGAAAGTAACTTCTTCTATGTTTCTCCTCTGTTGTTCTAAGTAACTAGTACAAGTCTATATACATTTTGAAGAGATAGTACTAAAAAGAAAATATAACATGTGTAGAACATGAGGCAGTATGCATAGCAATGAAGGTATTGTAAAACATAAAACAAATGAGAAATGATAATAAATGAAATGTACATTGTTCTAGTATAGTAAAAGTGCTTGTCCTATTGCTTCAATATATATATCATTGAAACACAAAACTGCATTTATCGCATCCTAAATCCTTTGTCATGTCTCCTTGTATCTGGTAGTGCTTGATATGCAACGCAATGGTTCATTCCAGATGTGCCATGTAAGTCGAAAGGGTTTTGGGACAGCTATATTGTGGCCAACATTGTTCAAAGTAGTGTGAAGTTGTTTGAAGTCATTCAAAATCATTCAAAGTCATCTAAAATAGTTCCAAATAGGTTCAAAATTGAATTTGTGGCATTCATAGGGCTTGGGAGCATGTGTCATGATGTATCAATACATTTGAAACCCTTCCCAGACTTTAGAGCACACCATGGACCTATCATCATCATGGGTCAGGCGATGAGGTGACCCCTTCAGACTCATTTTCAATGACCAGATTTTCAACAAGTACAAGATGAACAACCTTGTGCCAGCTGTCATTGACCAATTCAGAGGGCAGGTCACTAAAGGAATTCCTTATATGAACATCTCATATAGTATGCATCAAGGCAGCAGCAGTTTTCCAAACCAGTGGGCTTGCAGATGGGGTGGATACAGCAGATATGGTGGAGGCCATAGTGGGAATTTCACACCATCCTTTCCACCATCCTTTCCACCACCCTTTCAATCTCAAACCCTCAAATGCTACTTATGTGCAGGACCACACCTCCACAGAGATCACGAAGGCAATGCAAGATGCTTCACTTGCAATGAACTGGGAAAGTGGATCGACAAGGCCCTCAATGATAGGGTTGTCTGCATTGCCCACAATGTCAGTCTGCATGGCTGTAAACAGGGTCCCACCTGTTTTTACAGCCATTCCTGTTTCCTATGTGGCAACCTCTCCCATGGATCATGGAAGTGCAATGCCTGACAAAATCTTTCCAATTGTAACAAAGCTCAAGCCCAATGCTTGGAAGTCAGCTCTGAAGGATGCAGGCATCTGGGATGAGTTTGACAACATACTGGAGGGCCTCTGGAAGGGCTTCCAATGTGGCCTAGAAAACTTTTCCCTTTCCTGTACTTCCATTCCTCAAAATCATTACACCTCAAAAGAAGACGAACAATTTGTTATCTCCAAATACGCTGAAGAAATTGAACTTGGTAGAATGTCTCATGGCTTTGATCCCAACCAACTTTTCTCTCTCATTGGACATTATTGCACAGCTCCCCTTGCAGTCATTGATTTGAGCAGTGGTAAACCCCACTGATATGGCTCCCTATTGCCCTGTGCTCATACTATGGCATTTTTTGTGATTGTGTGCACCTCTTGGACAGCTTCTACTCACTTTGCACAGTGTGCTTTGGCATGCCTTCATGCACTTTTGTGTGCCCAAGTGCACTTCCATGCACTCTCATGTGCTTTTGTGTGCCTTTAACTGCTTAGGACACTATTGCACACCTTTTATATTTCTACTGCACCTTTGAATCCCCTATAGCTGTCCTCTACCATGTGCGTTAAATGCACCTTGTTATGCTTCGAACTGCCTTCATGTGCCCCCTACACTCATTATCTGCCTTTCACAGTTACTATGCACTCAATGTGTCTTTATGTGCTCTCTTATGCTTTACCAGCAACTCACATTCTTTGCTGCACACTCATTGCACTGTCTATTTATCACACACAACAATCCTTTACCACATCTATTGTACTGCGCATCGTGGCTTCCAGCTTACTAGGGTGCTTTAAGCATTCAAGGTGCACCACGATTGCATTGTGAGCCAACTGTGCATGGTCACATAATCTGGGCACTTTGCACCTATTTGGTGCTGGACTGTGCACACTTGGGTGCTTTCATGTAATTTGGGCACTATTTGGCATTGCATAGCATCTCCTTATAGTTCTTCCACATTTCCAATTGGCATTGCTTTATCTCATAACTGGCACAGATCAATCACATTGTTATTACTAAGGTGCAGCATGTGATACATAACACTGAAGTGGACTAATTGGGCAGAGCACATGGGACCTAAAGTGCACCAAAATAGAACATCATGCCAGAACAGTTGGGTATTGGGATATAGCATGTGTAAATCTTATTGGCTAAGGCAGCAGCATTGTGCAATCAGGTTTAGATGGGCCAATGGATGGACTTGTGGGTAGTGCATGGTGCTTTCTATTTTTATACTTTATTTTACTGCTTTTATCACATAAGCCATTTGTACATAGTACAGAGGTACATAGAGAATCCAGAGGATCTTTCCCCCTACATAGTACACAGTCCATCTAGCATCACACATAGTCTGTGCACCATCGTCCAGTTTATGGGCCTTTGAAGTGTGCACCTCGTATAGCCATGTCTGCATATCGTTTGCACCCCTCATCGTATAGCTGTGTTTCATCCCTCGTTTGCATCCTTCATCTTCATTTGCATACTTTTGCAGTGCACCCTTCATATAGCCACATTTGCACATTGTTTGCACCCCTCATTGTATAGCTGCATTTTGCACACTGTTTGCACCCCTCATTGTATAGCTGCATTTTGCACACTGTTTGCACACTGTTTGCACACTGTTTGCACACTGTTTGCACACTGTTTGCACACTGTTTGCACACTGTTTGCACACTGTTTGCACACTGTTTGCACACTGTTTGCACACTGTTTGCACACTGTTTGCACACTGTTTGCACACTGTTTGCACACTGTTTGCACACTGTTTGCACACTGTTTGCACACTGTTTGCACACTGTTTGCACACTGTTTGCACACTGTTTGCACACTGTTTGCACACTGTTTGCACACTGTTTGCACACTGTTTGCACACTGTTTGCACACTGTTTGCACACTGTTTGCACATTTTCCCCCTAGTTGTGCTTGCACCTCACCTGTGTTCCTAGCTTGTGTGCTGCCCCTTCGACACACTCCAGTACTGTTCTTGTCCCACTAAATCTCCTACCTTCCACTACCCTTGTTGTTGCATATTTTTGTGCTCTCATTGCATGTTTTTGCCTTTTTGCATTGCACACTTTTTTGCCACTGTGCATACCTTCCTTTTTGTGTACATGACTTAGTGCGCACCTCACAACCTATTGCACCAGCCTCCTTAGTAATCTTTGCACCTTGAAGGATGATCTGAGGCCCTCTAAACAAACCCCCTTACCCCTTTAGTAGTCTTTGCACCTTGAAGGACGATCTGAGGCCCTCTAAACAAACCCCCTCACCCTGAGCACACCTGCAGCTGTAGGTTTTGTGTTCACCCTTTCTGTTGAGACTCTGCACTGAGTACCAACTGAACACATCTTTACGTTATTGTAAACCATTCATATCCAAAGAATTCTGTTGACCTTAAGTCCCTGCCACATGATTCCACTGCAAAGTATATTATCAACCCAATGAAAACATCAATAAACACAATTGTGGACTACAAAAACTTCCAATGCGCATAGGGATCATTCTCTGAATGTTACCTTCTAGTTGTGGATGCTTTCGAGAGGACTCAGGTTGCAATATTTGATGTTGATGCTGCCTTCTGAAATATCCTGACCCACCCATTGGCACATCATTTTCTAGCAATCATGATTGTGGGCCTCATCCATCTCGATCATGTCCTGAACTTCAGTGCATCATCTGCCCCAGCAATTTTTGGAAGAGTTGCCGATGCCATGGTGCAAATTCTTCTTAGCTGAGGGATTGAAGCTGTCATCAAATGGGTGGACAATTTTGTCTTTTTCTGCTATTTGCAAAATTTTGTACACAAGTCAGTAGATTATCACGATCCCAGAATTACATTTTAATTTTGAAACTGTGAGTGTGACTGGCTGTGACTGGCTACTCTATATGCCTCTACTTAGAACATCAAAATTCATTGCACACTCAACCGATGCAGGATACAGTCTACAACAGCTGGCACTAACCTATGGAGGTTCTTATGCATATCGACATGTTCACCCACAGGAATACTCAACATGAATCAAACAACCATAAATACTGCACACACCTCTTGCGATACCAAACAAGTTAATGGAGAAGGTAAATTTGGTAGAGAACACTGAAGTCAGCAAGACAACAAGATCAAAGAATGCAAGTTGACTCAATGAGTTCCTTCTCTTTGTGAAGGAATTGGGATCAAAAATCATGATGCGTTATCAGCATCCAAGGACCTTCTTGTAGCCTGTGCCTCATCCTATGCAGGGCGATACACAGGAAAGATGGTTGGAGTGAAAATCTCAGCAATCAAGAAGGAACATGAGGGCAGCAGTTATCCTGGTCAGGGGGAGAGAGATTAAGGAGGATCATAAAAGGGATTGAGGAAATGAGACCAGCATCATTGTATCATCCCAAAAAATCTTCTGTCACCACAAACATGCTAGCTGACCTCAACAGTGGTCTCAGCAGAACCTCAGGCCTCAACATCTGCATATGCACCATCTGTCTCTTTTCCTTTTTCTGCCAACTATGCAGCAGTAAAGTTCTCCCCCCTTCACAGGACTTATCAAAGTTCAATCCTTGCCATCATGCTTCCTTTTCTCACATTTCCAAATCTACTGCAGAAAATAATGCATTTAACCTCCATCTACCATGGTCAAAAACACAAAAAGCTCATGGTGATGATGTTTGAATCCCACATCAGGAGGCACCACTCAATCCGATCCATGCCCTTCACAAACACTTTATCAAGAATCACCTCAAAATCCACCATCCGATTTCAGTGTATCACAATGAACATGGGAACCTTGTTACACTCACAAGATCAAAATTTGTTTGATGGATCAACCAAATTCTCCATACCACCAGCAAAAGTTATCCACACATTACCAGTAATAGGTCCATTGTGCACTCTAGGGTCTGGGAAGGTTTCCAAATGTATCGACACATTATGACTTGTGATCCCAACCCCTATGAACCCCACAAAATCAATTTCAAACCAATTTCAAACTATTTCAAATGATTTCAAACAACTTTGAATGACTTTATAACATTTCAAATGCCTTCGAATAACTTTGCACTATTTTGAATGATGTCAGCTGCCATATGGCTATCCCAACACACTTTTGATACACACAGCATATCTGGCATGAGCTATTGCACCACATATCGAGCACTACTGAACACGAGGAGACACAACAAAAGACTTTAGGATGCAATAATAGCGCTTTTGTATTTCAATGATATATTGAAGCAATAGGATAAGTACTTTTACTATACTGGGACACTGTACATTTCAATTATTATCATTTCTCATTTGATTTATGATTTACAAAGTCCTTTATTACTGTGCATACTGCCTCATGTTCTACACGTGTTATATTTCCTTTTTAGTACTATCTCTTCAAAATGTATATAGACTTGTACTAGTTACTTGGAACAACAGAGAAGAAGTTGACCTCTCCATTATCATCTGATTTAAGAGCCATTCTCTTGAGTCCAAGTCTCATGTCATATCTCTAAGTTCTGTGAATTATCGTGAACTTCTTTGAACTTTTGTACTAGTTTCTCGACTTATCGTATATCACCTATCATCACTTGAAAACACTTCCAATTTGCTATATTTGCTCCTTGATATCCCTCAAAGCTATACCATTTCTCCTCAAACCCTTTGAACATCTTCGACTTTCCTCAAAACTTCTTCAAACTTCATTGAACCTCCTTTGAACCTCTTTCAAACATCTTCGTATGCTCCTAAAGACTATTTGCAACAAGTCTTACCATTTCACATATCTAACTACAACCTTTGGGTAACAGCGATGATATTTAGTACCAACTCGCACCCTTCCTCTAGCCTGTGTTATACTTCTTAGGCCTTTTAGCAGGTTTTTGTTAGGTTTCCAGCTCGAGTATCATCACTGGCCATTGTTTTCACATTGGAGGATCCTGTAAGGGGAAAGGAAGGCATCCCAGGTGTCTGGGCAATTTTCTGTGTTTGTTCCATATTTTTATATATTTTATTTCACCCTATTCTGCATTTTCTATAATTTTCTATGATTTATTCCTATTTTATTATTATATTTCACTTTTTCCCATGTTGGTACATGTTGGACCCCTTCTGGATGTTTACCCATCAAGGTAACATCATCTGGCAGCCTGATCCACCTATCTCCACCTATTTGCTATTTTTAGCTTACTATTTGATTTTTGGTGATGCTACTCAACCTGGAAACCCAAACAAAACCTACTAAATGGCTTCAGATGGTATAACATGAGTCAGAGGAAGGGTGCGAGTTGGTACTAAATATCACCGCTGAGACCAAAACATTGTGTTTAGTGATGCAAAAGGACAAATCGTGTTGCAAATAGTCTGTAAGAGCATACGAAGAAGTTCAAAATAGTTCGAAATCAGTTCGAAGACATGCAAAATAGTTTGAAGATGTTTGAAGATGTGTGAAATAGTTTGAAGAAGTTTTAAAGAGGTTCAAGATGTATCGAAGAGCAAGTATAACAAATGTGAAGTGTTTTTTTGAGTGGCGATAGGCGATAGGCGATGAGTCGAAAGACTAATACAAAAGTTTGAAGAAGTTCACAATATTTCACAGAACTTAGAGATATGACGTGAGCTAAGACTCAAGAGAACTGCTCCTAAGTCTGATGATAAGCGAGAGGGTAACTTGTGCTGTGTTCCCCCATTCGTTATTCTTTTTCTATAACTAATACAAGTCTATATACAATTTGAAGGAATAATACTAAAAAGGAAATAATAACAATTGTAGAACATGAGGCAATGTGCAATAAAGGTATTGTAAAACATAAAACAAATGAAAAATGATAATAAGTGAAGCGTTCAGTGTCGCCATATAGTAAGAGTACTTCTCTTGTTGTTTCAATAGATTGTTGAAATATAAAAATGCACTTATCGCATTCTAAGTCTCTTGTAGTTTCTCCTTGTGTCCGGTAGTGTTCAATATGCAACTAAATGGCTCACTCTGGTTGAGCAGCATGTATCGAAAGTGTTTTAAGACAGCTATATGGCAGCTGATATTGTTTGAAATGCTGTGAAGTCATTCAAAGTCATTCGAAGTGTCACAAAATGTCGCAAAATAGTTTGAAATTTGAAGTCATCCAAAATAGTGTAGAATAAATTGAAAAGTGTTTAAAGTTGATTTCATGGCATTCATAGTGATTCGGAGTGTATGTTGTAATGTGTTGATACAAGTGGGAATCTTCTCCAGACTTTAGTGCATGCAGTGGACCTATCATCGGCTCTATCACCTATACTGGGCTTTGACAGATGGGTCCTTAGAGTTTTCTCTTTGGATTTTCCTCTGTTAGTTGCATCTAGAGTGTCTGTATTATGTAATATAATATTAACTTTGGATTCCCCTCTGTTAATTGCACCTAGAGTGTCTGTATTATGTAATATAATATTAACTTTGGATTCCTTTCTGTTAGCTCACTTCCAAGTGAGGCTTTGAGGTTGCCCTTACAGAACCACATTCTACCTAGCTGGAGTACCCTTAGACATGGTGAAGAAATTTGGTCATTGGCAATTCCATGCATTCCTAGAATACTGGCGATGTTTGGATTATTTGGGTGCACTTTACATTGAGATGCTTCCCCTGAAACCCCAGCTACAACAGAAGTGGACAAGAAGCCAATCCAAGGCTTGACATTCATCCATGGGTGAGGCCTCATCATGACTATGATGCACCTTTGGCTAGCTTCTCATTTGGTTTGCTGTAGACATTCCTCAGCTCACTCCAAGGGCTTGGTTTCCCATTCCAATAGTTGTAGGCTTCCACCTCTTTGGATTCTGGCTAGTCACTCCTACTCCCAGAACAGTTAGTATGTTGACTTGGACTAGATTTGTCTTTTGAATTTGTAATACAAGTAATCACTTGCTGTGATGCACATAGTTGTTCCTGCTGTCAGCAACCCCCCCCCACCTATTTCAGCACATAGAATGGTGGTATGCATATGGAAATGGAACTACCTGACATCCTTGATGTGCCCTCCTAACTCTGATACCCAAGAGCTCAAGTGAATTGGGACTGGGAAGGTCTTTTCACTATCAACAATGCTTTTGCATGTTCTGGCCAAAAAACATAAGCAATCAGGTGGTAGGAATTTTGTCATTTTGCTGTGGTCATCCCATATTTTTTCTTTTCTTATATCAATGTTGGTTTAATAGGACTAGGAGGGGTTCCAAGGGTCTTGGCAATTTTCTGCATTTGTCCCATATTTTTTTACATTTTATTTCACTCTATTCTGCAATTTCTATGATTTTCTATGATTTTATCCCTATTTTATGATTGTTTTTCCATTTCCCCACATTTGTGTATGTTGACAGTTTTAGTTTTAGAGGTGGGGCCCCTTTTGGATACTTACCCATTGAGGTGACATCGTTTCATAGCTTTGATCAGCCTATCTCTGCCTTTTTCTATTTTTAGCCTACTATTTGATTTTTGGGTCTTTCACATACATATACTGGGCATTAACAGATGGGTCCTTAGAGTTTTCTCTTTGGATTCCCCTCTGTTAGGTGCATCTGAGGTGTTTGTACTATGTTGTATAATATTAACTTTGGATTCCCCCTCTGTTAGCTCACTATTAAGTGAGGCTTTGATGGTGCCCTTACAGTAGAAAACTCTCTCCCTAGGCCCAGAATCAAGCACACTGTGGATATAACATCTTCTATGCATACAGGATGTCACCCAGGATGCAATCAATACCCCTGCCTTAAGTGTGTACTTATCTCTACTCGATGTGCTGCCACATGCCATGGACACCCAAAAATGCATTGAAGTGCTCAAAGGTGCCATTACTGGATTATGCATGCAGATCAAATTGCTTAAATCATGCATCAAAAGCTTCATTAGTCTACTGCTTAGTTTCCCATCTAATATACCATTTATTTCAATTTCAACCACTTTCAGCATCAATGCACTACCTACCTACAAATACCACTGGCATACAGATCAAACTGTACCCCCCTGCTGACTTTAATGGCACATGCTCTCATGGATGTTCATTCTTCAACTCCTGTGAGTTATACATCAGGCTTTATCCCAATCGATTCATAGATGACACTGCAAACATTTATTGGGCCTTCACATATATGAAGTCTGAGTGTGCCTACCTCTATGTTGACTGCATTTTGCACCAAACCCAGAAACTCAGTTCTCTCCCTTTCTCCTCTTGGGGTAACTTTCAAGAGGAGTTTGTATGACACTTCTGCCCTCTGTAAGGGCAACCTCAAAGCCTCACTTAGTAGTGAGCTAACAGAGAGGAATCTGAAGTTAATATTATACTACATAATACAGACACTTCAGGTGCACCTAACAGAGGGGAATCCTAAGAGAAAACTCTATGGAATTATCTGTTGATGCCTAGTATATGTGATAGACCTGAAAATCAAATAATAGGCTAAAAATAGCAAAAAAATGGAAATAGGTGGATCAAGCTATGGAATGACATCACCTTGATGGATAAACATTTAGAAGGGGTCCTGCCTCTAAGAATAGAACTGTCAAAATGTACCAACATAGGAAAAACTGAAAAATAAATAATCATAAAATAGAAATAAAATCATAGTAAACCATAGTAAATGCAGAATAGAGTGAAATAAAATAAAATAAAATGTGGGACAAATGCAGGAAATTGCCCAGACACCTGGGACACCTCCCTTTTCCCTTACAGACAGGGTCCATCTCCACCTGCCCATCTGAAATGATCAAGCCTAGCATTTTAAGGTCTGGTTCAGTCTGGTTTTTTGATCTCCAAGAGGGGCAACTGGGACCACAACCAGTCCAAACTGACACTCAAATTATGAGGACCACAAAACTGGTTTCCACCAGTTTTTACAAGCAAATTTCATTTCTAATTAAATTTACTATATATTTAATAAAATTAATTATATAGCACCCTGTGAGCAGGTGCTTGCAGCAGTGATAGGTTGATAATAGAAGAAGAAAAGAAAAGAAAAAGAAAAGAAAGAAAAAGAAAAAGAAAAACAATGGCCCCACATTACATTGTAGCATGAGTGGGGCATCATATGTCATTCATTGGCCCCCCCTCCTGCTCACATTGTTGTTTGTTGGCCTCCCCTCTTGTTTGTATTGTCATTTGCTGTTATTCATTGCCCCCCCCCCCCCTTTGTTCACATTGTCATTTGTTGGCCCCCCTCCTGCCTGTGTTGTGTTGGCCCCCTGTTTGTGTTGTTGTCTATAGTACTCTGCTTGCATTATTGTTCACTGGCCCCTAGCACCTCCATCTCCCCCTATGAGCAGAGTCTTGCAGGCAGGGTAGCAGTTCTGTGTGATGTGGCATTGGTTGCAGTGCAGCAGCAAGGAAGGGTGGCGGTGGGCCATTGTCATTAGCAGCCATTGTTGTTGGTGGTACCATGTTGTTGTTGTTGTCAGCTGCTGCTGTCATAGTAGTCCCATATCATTGTTGTCATCAGCTGGAGTTGTTGTTATTGGTGTGTTGGTGCCACATCATCCATCAGCCAGAAATAGGACCTGTTGCCACCCTGTGAGCAGAGGCTCACAGTGGTGGCAAAGGGGAATGGAGAGGGCAGTTGGTAGAAGTAAGATCTTGGAAAAGAAATCAAATTTGTTAATAGAAAAAGAAATCAATAGAAATACAAATGTACTGTACCTGAGCCCAACTGATGATGGCTAACATTATTTTGGCCCCATTGTGTCCTTTCAGCTATCTGCAAAGCTTTTGAGGTCAGCACTGAGGGTGTCATAGGTGGGTGGGTCTGCATAAAGGCATTGTGGGTCATTGCTGTTCATGGAAATCATTTGGCAAAGTGGTGCCACTTGGTCTTTTTTGGCAGCACACATGACCAAAAGGTCCATGCACAGCCACAGGCTATATAAACCCTCACCATATGAATACTTTTCCCCCCAGGCTTGTTCCATTTCTGTAAGGGGAAAGGAAGGCACCCTAGGTGTCTGGGCAATTTTCTATTTGTTATATTTTTTTATATTTTATTTCACCCTATTCTGCATTTTCTATGATTTTCTATGATTTATTCTTATTTTACTATTATATTTCGGTTTTTTCCTATGTTAGTACATGTTGACAGTTCTATTCTTAGAGGTGGACCCCTTCTGGATGTTTACCCATCAAGGTGACATCATTCCACAGCTTGATCTGTCAATTTCCACCTTTTTGTTATTTTTAGCTTACTATTTGATTTTTGGGTCTATTACATATACTGGGCATTGACAGATGGGTCCTTAGAGTTTTCTCTTTGAATTTCCCTCTGTTAGGTGCACCTGAAGTGTCTGTATTATGTAGTATAATATTAACTTTGGATTCCGCTCTGTTAGGTGTGCCTGAAGTGTCTGTATTATGTAGTATAATATTAACTTTGGATTCCCCTCTGTTAGCTCACTCTGAAGTGAGGCTTTTTTTTTTCTTTTTCTTTTTAGTTTATTCTCTGTTGTGGCGGTCCATATGCCAGAGAATGTACAAACACATGTAGTCTACTTAATATATACTTTATTCATCTTTCTTTCTTTTACATCTGTTGAGAGGGCCATCCCTCAAAGTGCTCAAGGCACTATTGACCAAAAGTTCTCGGTGATGATACTCAACCCAGAAACCCAAACAAAACCTACTAAATGGCTTTGAATGGTATAACACGAGTCAGAGGAAGGGTGCAAGGTGGTACTAAATATCACCGCTGAGACCAATACGATGTGTTTAGCAACACAAAATAATAAGTGATGGTCCAAATAATCTGTAAGAGCATACGAGGTTGCTCAAAAGAGTTCAAAAGAGGTTCGAAGATGTGCAAAATAGGTTCGAAAAAGGTTTGAAGAGATTCGAAGTCATGTGAAGTAGTCCAAAGAAGTTTGAATAAGTTTGAAAAGGTTTGAGGTAATCAAAGAGTGATTTTAACGAATGTGAAGTGCTTATCAAATGGTGATAGGTAATGGGCGATATAATGTGGAGCGAATACGATAATTTTGAAAAAGTTTGTGATATTTCACAGAACTTAGAGATACAACATGAAGATGTGACTCAAGAGAACAGCTCTTAAATCTGTCGATAGCAAAAGGGTAACTTGTGCTGTTCCCCATTGGTTATTATTGTTCTGTTCTAACTAACTAATACAAGTCTATATACAAAATGAAGAGATAGTACTAAAAAGAAAATAAGAACATGTGTAAAACATGAGGCAAATATATTAAACAATGAGGACTTGTATATCATGAAACAAATGAGAAATAATAAATGATGAAACATATAGTGTTCCCATATAGTAAAAGTACAGTGACTCACAAAACTGAGTCAATGTTTTGGACTTTTTGATTCATTATCAAATAGCTTCCCATAAACAACAAAACCAAACAAGGTATTGGTGTACCGAATAACATACATGATCAGGGCTACCAAACAAACAAAGAATTATGTAATTTTAATCATCCCTCATGGAGATATGATTATTTTAATTCAGGGACTCATTGACTCAGTTTTGTGAGGGGTAGTCAGAAATATTAGAATCTGATGCTCCACCAACTGTATAATGTCAAAAACTTGACAGATGGTTTCTAAGGTGATGTGACCCTTGATGGGATCTTAAATTATAGTATTTAATTAGGACTAGCATTCTTCATACTTCAATATTCTCCAATGCATCCCATCTCCTCTGCTCAGAAGGAAAACATTCTTTCCCTGGCCTCCAATCATTATTCTACCCACAATATTGCCTCTAAACTCAACCTCAGCCAGTCTAGTGTATCCAGAACACTCAGGGCTCTCCATCCAAACCTGGATTCCCCCTCTGGTGGTCATCCTTCTAAGCTCTCATCTACCTCTCAAAGAGCCATCCTTACCCAAATCACTACTGGCAAGGCTGCAAATGCTGTTCAGGCCACCCATTACATTAACAGCATCATCCCCACTCCAGTCTCCTCAGAAACAGTCAGAAGAGTTCTCAGAAAAAACTCATTCAAGGCTGTGGTGAAGAAGAAAAAGCCTTTGCTTAGTATAAGGCATAGGAAAGCAAGATTGGCTTTTGCTCAGAAGTATAGAGAGTGGACTGTGGAGGACTGGAGAAGGGTTATTTGGTCAGATAAGACTAAAATTAACAGGTTTGGGTCAGATGGGAGAGAGTGGGTTTGGAAACAGAAGGGAGAGGGGCTGATTGAGAGAGAGGTGCAGGGAACTGTCAGATTTGGGGGAGGAAACATTATGGTATGGGGGTGTATGGGATGGAATGGAGTGGGGCATCTTGCAGAGGTTGAGGGGAGGATGAATGCTGACCAGTATGTGTTTATTTTGAAGGACCATATGCTGCCTAGCTTGGAGGAGAGTGGAATTTCTGGAGAAGAGGTGATTTTTCAACAAGACAATGACCCCAAGCATACCTCAAAAAAGGCCAAGAAATGGATGGAGAACAACAACATTACTCTTCTGGATTGTCCTGCCCAATCTCCAGACCTCAGCCCTATTGAACATCAATGGGTTCATTTCAAGAACCAGTTAGACAAGTATCCAACAGCATCAAAAGGAATTTGGGAGTTATGGGAAAGAGTAGTGGAAGAGTGGAATAATATTCCATCAGAGGTGTGTCAGAATTTGATTGAAAGCATGCCTAGAAGGTTGGGAGCAGTTATTAAGGCCAAGGGAGGTCATACAAAATACTAGAATTACAATTTATCATAATATTGATACCACCTCACAAAACTGAGTCAATGAGTCCCTGAATTAAAATGATCATATCTCCATGAGGGATAATTAAAATTACATAATTCTTTGTTTGTTTGGTAGCCCTGATCATGTATGTTATTCGGTACACCAATAGCTTGTTTGGTTTTGTTGTTTATGGGAAGTTATTCAACAATAAATTAAAAAGTGCAAAACATTGACTCAGTTTTGTGAGTCACTGTATATACTGCATATACACTGCTGCTACAATAATCTGTTTATGCTGCAATAAGAATAAGGTAATGTACCTTCATCAAGTGTAATGATACAGTCAGTGTGAATGCAGCAAACAAAGGTAGAATGAATGTTCATGACTTTTGGCATCAGCATTGGCCAAGGGTGTGATCTTATTTCACCCTATTCTTCATTTTCCATGATTTTATCTTCATTTTATGATTATTTTCCCTCCCTCCCATTTGTACATGTTGACAGTTTTGTTTTTAGAGGCAGAGCCCCTTTCTGACCTCCACCCATTGGTATGACATCATTTCATGGCTTCAATCAGCCTATCTCTGCCTTTTCCATTCTTAGATTTTTGGGTATTTCACACATAATGGGCATCAACAAAAGGGTCCTTAAAGTTTTCTCTTTGGATTCCTTTCTGTTAGGTGCAACTGAGGCATCTGCTTTATGTAGTATGATATTAACTTTAAAATCCCCTCTGTTAGTTCACTGTTAAGTGACGCTTTGATGCCTTTACAGGTGCAGCATCACTAAAGGACATTGGCATTGACCAATTGATATACATAACATGATACTTTTAATTGGGATGATTGTAAGGGGCCAGATGGTCCCCAAGATTTTATCAACTTTCTGTACTTTTTCCTATCATATTTCACCCTGCTCTGCATTTTCTGATTTTAGCTTTTATTTTATGATTATTTGTTCTTCCCCCCACATTTGTACATGTTGACAGTTCTATGTTTAGAGGTGGAGTCTGTAGCAACCTCAAAGCCTTACTTAATTGTATGCTAACAGAGGGGAATCCAAAGTCAATATTATACTATATAATACAGATGATAAAGGTGCACCTAACAGAGAGGAATTCGAAGAGAAAACTCTAAAGATCCCTCTGTTGATGCCCAGTATATGTGAAAGACCTGAAAATCAAATAATAGTTGAAAAATAGAAAAGGTGGAGATACTGATCAAATCCCCAGAATTATGTCATACCAAGGAGAAGATGTCAAAAGAAGACCCACCTCTAAAAATAAATCCATTGATATAGATCCCTATCACCCTGTGCACATACTACAGCATTTTTTGTGATTGTGCACACCTCCTAGATGGCTTCCGCACACTTTGTGCAGCATGCTTTCATGTGCCTTTGACTGCTTTTGTGTGCTTTTGTGTGCCTTTTACATTTCTACTGTGCCTTTGGATCTCCCATAGCTGCCTTCTGTCATGCACTCTAAATGTGCCTTGTTATGCTTCAAACTGCCTCTGTGCACCCCCCCCACACTCCTTATCTGCCTTTCACAGTTATTGCATGCTCAATGCACCTTTATGCACTCCTTTTATGCTTTACCCACAACTCATGTTCTTTGCTGCATGCTCACTGCACTATTCTTACCACACACACAACAATCCACCCCACCAATTGCACTGTGCATCACGGCTTCCAGCTTACTGGCACATTTATTTGAGGTGCACCATGATTCCAACATGAGCGAACTGCACATTCTCACATAATCTGGGTGCTTTGCACCTATTTGGCATTGGGCTGTGCACACTTAGGCACTTTCACATAATCCTGGCACTTTGGCACTATTTGGCCTTACACTGCATCTCCTTATAGTTCTTCTGCATTTCCAATTGGCATTGCCTTATCTGGTAACTAGCACAGATCAATCACATCATTATTACTAAGGTGCAGCATGCAACACATAATACTGAAGCAGATTAATTGGGAAGAGCACATGGGACCTAGAGCGCACCAAAAATAGTGCATCCCACCAGAACAGTTGGGTATTGGGCTATAGCATGCACAAATCTTATTGGCCGAGGCAGCAGCATAGTGCAGTCGGGTTTAGATGGGTGAATGGATGTGCTTGTGGGTAGCACATGGTGCTTTCTATTTTTACACTTTATTTTACCATTTTTATCACATAAGCCATTTGTACATAGTAGGCAGACAGATAAAGAATCCAGAGGATCTTTCCCCCCCCTCATAGTTCATAGCTCAGTCAGCATCGCACATAGTCTGTGCACCAGCATCTGGTCCATGCGTCTTTGTAGTGCACCCTTCGTATAACCACATTTGCATATTGTTTGCATCCCCTCATCATATTGCTCTGTTTAGTCTCTGTGTTGCATCCTTCGTCTTCATTTGTGCACTCTTGTAGTGCACCCTTCATATAGCTGCATTTGCACATTTTATTGTATAGCTGCATTTTGCGCACCATTTGCACATTTTTCCACTCATTGCACTCGCATCCTGTTTGTGCCCCTAACCTGTGCACCACCCTTGCAGCACATTCCAGTGCTGTCCTCACCCCCACTGCACCTCCCATCTTAATCTCCCTCATCATTGCACATTTTTGCCCCTTTGCATTGTGCACTTTTTCGCTGTTGCGCATACCTTCCTTTTTGCATACACAACTAGTGTGCACCTCAAGAACACCATACCAGCCTCTTCGTAGTCCCCATGCCCCAAAGGACGATCTGAGGCCCTCTAATCGAACCTCCTCACCCCAAGCATGCCTGCAGTTGTAGGTTTAGTGTTCACCCCTTCTGTTGAGACTCTGCACCAAGTACCAACTGAACACATCACCATCAACATGTACAAATGTGGGCAAAAAGGAAAATAATTATAAAATTGAGATGAAGTCATAGAAAATCATAGAGAATATAGGAAAAAATGTAAGATGGAAAAAATATGAGGTGAATGCAGAAAATTGATGAGACCCCCAGGGCACCCCCTGTTCTTACATCATCCCCTCTCTAGTCCCCTTTCTAGGATGTATTGCCATGATGCATGCAAAATCATATCTGGCCAAAGTCTGCAGCTTGAGTGTGAGTGCAAGGTGGATCTATCAACAGAGTCAGTGAAGGATTTGGGCACACTGTTCTTGTAGAAGGCCTCTGCAAGGCACTTGGAGAAGTTTGAGGTGGCATGCCCCTCATGTGAAGGGTTAATAGCAGTGTGGACAATTTGGTCACCTTTCTCGATCTCTTCCACCTCCTTTTCATCATCATCAGAATCAGATGCAAGAAATGTCTTCCAAGTCCACATTGGCCATAGGCATTGGGCCAGCACAACACTTTTGAGTGCACTGTAAGAGTATCTTTCACCCTCAACATTCCTGTCTGCCCTCAGTGAAGCAAGTATGGCAATGAGAGGTACAATAACTCATCATGACTTTACCTGTCACCCAGTCAACCTCAGGATTATGGTCACAAAGCCATGGGTGGCCCAAAATTGCCTCCTGCTTCCCCAGTTGGGTCACAGTGAAGAGAGCCTGTTCACTATGGTCCTTGTACTGGAGGACTAAATAAACAACCTCCCAAATCACCCCAGCTTCATTTGGGGAACCATCCACATTGTAGACAGGTATGAGTCAAGATATTGAGCAGGTATTGAGTTGTTTTTGTTGAACCAGGTGCAAATCAATGAAAAGGCCTGTGGCACCTGAGTCCAGAAGAGCAGAGACATTGAGTACTTGCACCATATCCATAGTCTGCAGCTTAATCTTTAATTCTAGTGATCATTGGGAGGGGGTGGACACCACAATGTACTTGTGTGGTAGCTTGCACTCCCAAGATTCAGTCTGGGTAGAGGAGGAGGGGGGGAAGAAGGGATAGGTACATCTTTAGCCACTTCAGAAGGGTCTGGAGAAGGAACAGTCATAGAATAAGATTCATCCTCTAATGAATCAACAAACAGAACTTCAAAGTGGTTATGGACAGGTAATGAGGGTATACTGTTAACTTGTCATGGGTGGAAAAATCCTGTTCCTCCACCTCTTCTTCTTTAATCTCCTCTTTCTCCAACCCTTCAACATCTGCAAGTGCCAACAGATCTTGGAGAAGTTCATCTTGTCCCTCAGGCATAAGTTTATGGATGTCTTGGCAGTGGGGACAGTTTCAAGCCATGTGTCCAGTTTCCCCCCAGCGGTAGCAGAGATCTAGCCTGCAAGCTCGACTATGGGCTGCATCGACATCCATTGGAGCAGGGGTATTGGAGTTCAGTGCTGAGGGCTGGCACATAGGGATGGGGTTAGGATGAGGGGGTGCTCAATTAAAGGTGTAGGGAGCATGGGTGGTGATAGGAGTGTAGAATGCCACAGTAAATGACACATTTGTGAGTGAATTCTCATCACAGAGGGAAGCAGCCTCATACCATGCATTTATGTTATCATCTGTTGAGTGTCCTTCCAGCATCTGTGCAATCTGGTCTTGGATTTCCCAGTTAAGACCTTGACAAAACTTCACCACCACAGGTAATCCACTCCTATACCTTGCCATGTCCACCAGGTCTCGAAATTTCTTGATGTAATCTTCACAGATCAATGTGCTTGGTGGTAGGAGGTGGATTTGAGGCATGTTGTGGCTAGTTTGTTAGAGCAGACTACATACACTGCACAAAGGACGAGACAACACATTTCTTATAACCTACCTGGGGTTTAGTTAGTCTTAGAGCTAGGGTTTAGCAGAGGTAAGAACACTGTATATCTACTACGGTACAGGTTCTCCTTATATACATAATAGTAAGGATGTCACATGGCTCAGGAATGTGTTTACCACATGTGTGCACAGTAAGTGCAGTAACATGTGTGTGCTGCATGGTTTGCCTCACGTATGCAGCATGTGTCAGAGATTAATTTCAACACCCCCCCTCAAACTGTACAGCACTCTAAGCAGCTAAGTTTGAATCTCGAAAGTAATTCCGAGAGAGTCTCTAAATTTCCTGAATAAGATGGTGCCAAGATTCTTTGTGAACATGTCAGCCGGATTATCACTTCCAGGAATGAAAATGACTGTGACTTTGTCATTTTCTATGCATTTGCGGGTATAGTGGTAGTGAATGTCTATATGTTTTGTTCTTCTTTCCTGAACTGGATTTGATCCGATAAAGATAAATCCCTGATTGTCATCACAGATTGGTATGCGCTTCAGTATATATCTGAGTTCCTGGAATAAGGACTCTATCCACACTATCTGTCGACAAGTGTCAGAGAGAGCCATATATTTGGCTTCTGTAGATGATAGTGCTACAGTTTTTTGTAAACAGGACTGCCAGCACACAATGCTACTTGCTAGAGTAGCAAAGTAACCCGTTATAGATCAGCATTTGACAGTGTCAGCTGCCCAATCAGAATCTGTGAAGGCCTGTAGCTCCTCAGACTTCTCACCATCGTAGACAATGTTATATTTCTGGGTTCCCACCAGATAGCACATGATGTACATCGCTTTGTCTAGATGTTCTTGGCTAGGATTAACCGAGAATTGCAACATCTTGATTACCGCATAAGCGATGTCAGGTTGCATTCCAAGCATCAGATACAATAAAGATCCGATCACAGACTGATATTTTGATCTAAGTGCCATGTTGGGAATTGCTGTGTTTTCCGATGGTCTGTAACCAGTCGGGAGTGGAGTGGGGGTCACTTTGGCATTTGTCATCTTGAATCTCTCAAGTGCTTTGGTGAGATAATTAGTTTGATCGAGTTTGACTTTGCTTGCAGTCTGGGTGATGTGCATGCCTAAGAATTCCATGACTTTTTCAGTACTATGGCACTCCCATTGCTTTAGACAAGCATTTTTCTTTTCATCCACAAGTCTCTTGTTCTTCCCCATGAACAAGCCATCATCAACATAGATGAGTGCAATAACAATGCTGCCTGTCTTAGGATCCTTGTGTATGAAAATGCTGGCATCAGAGCTGGTGCGCACAAACCCAATGGTGTGCATGAATGCCTCTAGCTCTTTCCACCATGCAAGTGAGGCTTGTTTAAGGCCATACAATGCTCGGCATAAGCACATTACTTTGTGCTCTTTTTCCTCGAGTCTGAAACCCTCGGGTTGATCCATATAGATCTCCTCATCTAGTTTGCCATACAAAAATGCGGTTTTTACATCTAGGCCGGTCATATACATGCCCTCTATAGATGCAAGGGCAAACATGAGGCATACGGTCTTGTAGCGGACTACTGGTGAGAAAATCTCATCAAAGTCAACACCTTCGACTTGTGAAAAGCCTTTGGCCATGAGTCTGGCTCATTTTCTTCCATCCAATTTTACAGAGAAAACCCATCTATTTTTGATCATTTTTCAATCATGTGGAAGATAGACAATGTCATAGACTTGTCACTTATGAAGAGCCTCTAATTCTTCATGACAAGCTTGTTTCCACTCATGTTGCTGCTGCCGTGGTAGGCACGCAATATTGCGAAATTGGTTTGGAACTTGGCTTATTTCGCTCGATGGTTTGACTGCTTTTGACAACAGCCAGTGAATAAGCTTATCTCCTCCTTCCTTGGTTATCTTTTTAATATAACCTGCTTCATCCGGTTCCCCCATTGGGTGATCATGTTCTTGATCATTGGAATCAGGCACACTCTCATGGGGTGCCAAACTCGGTCCAGCAACCAGTTCTTTCTGTTGAGATTGTGGTCGTGTTCGGTTATGATTCGAATCTTGACCTACAGATCTCTTCCAATATTGATCACGTGCAATGTCTCTCTCTATGTCAGAGGGGAGTCGCTTCTCTCCATAGGTATTGCCAGGATGGTTTGGGATGTTCCTCTGCCTGCCTGATTGATGGGGCAATCGCTGCCATTCCTGTTGATCATCACTTCTTGGACAAAAGTCCTCAGTGGTTACTGGAGGTGGTGAAGGAAGAGCATCTGTCACATCGTCATGTGCCTTTTGCTCACTTGGTACATCATCATCATCATTTTTTGATGATGGAGGAAGGGGTGGATCTTGTGGTGGTATAGAATCATCGCCATCCATTCCAGATGAGTGGTCATCATCTTCTGGTTCTGGAGGTGGAAAATCACCAAGGTCTGTATTGGCAGGAGTTTTAGCTCCAGGACAGCATGGGAACAACGTTTCATCAAATAGTGCCGTAGCACCAATGAATATTGTGCCACTAGGTCACATGAAATGGTATGCTTTAATGCCATCTTCTAATCCAAGGTATGTCATCAACTCTGATCGAGGAGCCAATGTGTTTGGACACTTCTCCTTGGGTAAATAGATGTAAGCACCACAACCGAAAACCTTCAGATTGTTTAGATCTGGGCAGATCTTTGTCAGGTCCTCAACCAGTGTCAGCCATTTCAGGCACCTTATCAGGGTTTGGTTGTAGAGGTGTGTTGCATGTTCAATGCAAAATTCCCACCATGATTGTGGTAGACATGCGGTAAATCGCAGGGTTTGTGACTTTTCCATTATTGTCCTTATGGCATGCTCTGCGCGCCTGTTCTGTTGGTGAACATGGGGTGCAGACATCTCTATTTTGATGCCAAAGTCCTTGAGCACATTTTGTAGCTCACGATCTTTGAACTCCCCCCCTGGATCGACATGCCAGCACTTGATTGTAGCACCATACTGTGTCAAAGCCACTGCCCGAAATTGTCTGATGGCCGCAGCAGCATCAGATTTCTTTTTAAGGCATTGGACCCAGATATGTGACGTCTTGTCATCCAGAAATGCAATAAAGTATTTATGTTTATGGTACGATAGTACTGGGAGTTCCTTTAGATCGGAATGTATTAATTCAAAGGGTCTTTCTGCACATGAATCTTATTCAGGAAAAGATTTTGACGTCATTTTCCCTTCAGCGCACCCTGGACATATAATTTTGTCTTTAGGAATAATTAAATTCCTCAGTAGGCATCTTCCCTAGTGCTTCTTTGGATGGGTGTTCAAGTCGCCTATGCCAAGTCGAGTAGTCTGCAACATACATCATCACGACATTGATTCCCTTGGTGCTCAATATATGAGTCCGAGCCCAATAAATAGTGTCACATTTCATAAGAGGGATGCAATCCATAATTGGGTTTCCTTGCTTGAAAAATAAAATGTATGCAGAGGAACCACGCACGTCACTTCTGTCTTGCAAGAAGATGCCCATTGACAGTAATCGAGCATTACAGTCAGGTATGTAGTAGATGGGGTATAATTGCATTTCACATGTCTCTGACTTCCTGTGACATACTACCTGATGTCTAATGAAGACTGCTCCTTTCCCTACTATATGAGTAGTACCCATGGCTATTTGAACCAGGGTAGAGTCCTTTTTCAGTAAAGGCTCATAAGAAGCAAAATCTTTCATTTCAACAGTGAAGTGTTTTGATGCACCTGAATCCATGATCCAGTTGGCACCTTTCTTACAATTTCCATTTGCACACATAACACATATATTAAGATGTAAATTGTTCCATGATACATTTAGTAGTGGTAAAATTTCATATGAAAAGTCCGCTGTGATCATTGGAATATTAATTCTTGTGCTTGTGGCAGGGAAAAGGACTGACCTTTCATTATATGTACCTGTTTCAAGCGGTTCATCGACGAGCATTTCGTCAACAGTTTTCCATACTTCCTCATCAGAAACCACAGGTTCCGATCCAAGGGAGACATTATCATCTTCTACCTCTATGATCCTCAGTTCTGGTTCAATCCTTCTCCTCTTACCTTCTCGCACCATTAGATGCTCTTCCAATGGTCGCAGATTTTTCACGCTGCAGGAAATTCATTTGCTCGAGGGTGTCTCGAGCCTGCTGATATTCGGTGTAGACTGAATGAGAGGTAGAGGCTGCACCCATGTATGCCTGTGCAGGCAGTCGGCAGCGAGGATCCCTTGTGGGAGTATGTTCATGCTTCTCGATGCGCTGGATGAGTGGCATTGGTGGTATGATGGTGCCATTACCATTTATAGTAGTAAAGGCATTTGAGGCGAGGTGGGTATGTTTCTCTTTAGGCTTTTCCTCTTTAGTCTTTTTGTCCCCACATCATCCATGCTTTCAGGATGAATCTCCATTGTTGCCCTGAGATTGCCATTTGGGGTTTCCCCCTTTGCACTTGACAGCGGAAAGCTTGGTGGCCTGAGGTGGGCCAATGGGCTTTCCAACTGCTGTGCACTGTGAGGCCTCAGTGACAATGGAGTCCTTGACATGTTTAAATGTCAAGGCTCTAGTAGCGGTCATGTTAAGGACCGTGGCAGATAGAGAATCGTACTCACGCAGCATCGCAGTGAGTAGAATCATTGCCTGTACTAATTCAGGGATGGCAACATTGGCAGCCATAAGGTGCTCGAATTTATCAGTCATCTTGGCAATCTCTGGCGTGGGATTCACAGCTGGAATTTTGATTGTGATTGCAGACCTAAAGTCCGCAAAGACTTGGGAGGGGCCATCGACACCATAATCAGTGCAGATGAGACCCCACACCTTCTCAGCAGTGTCCTTGGTGTTGGCATGCTGCCGAATAGAGGGGGCCAGGCGGAGCACTAGGCTACCAATAGCCTGGTCATTCTTGTTGCTCCAGGTCTGGAGCTTGGCATTAGCATCTGCTACTAGTGCAGCATTTGTCGCTGTCAAAGGAGGCACCAGAGGTGGTTTTAGTTCCATCCCACTAGTTATTTGCCAGAGGCCCTGAGACCTGAGCCATGCCTTCATTGAGTCAGCCCATTGAATGTAGTTAGAGCTGTC
The DNA here is from genome assembly GCA_029959215.1 of Tricholoma bakamatsutake. NCBI lineage: Eukaryota > Fungi > Basidiomycota > Agaricomycetes > Agaricales > Tricholomataceae > Tricholoma > Tricholoma bakamatsutake. The sequence goes on from CP114860.1 coordinate 3,810,335, forward strand.
GAAAGTTTGTATGAGTTTTTCAAGAGTTGAAGACATGATGTTATAGTGGCAGCTGGTAAAAGTGCTCAATCAGTCCTCCATTCAAGAAAACACGTTCCATAATCTCAGGCAAAAACACTTTTTCAGAGTGGTTGACTTTAGTCAACCTGGGTTTTTAAATGCAGCTCGCAGGGAGCGCAATGCAGCTCATGAAGAGCGCAAGGTTACAATTTGGAGACAATGAAGTCAACGTCGTTTGCAGCTAGTTAAGGCACATTCGTGACATGCCCAGCAGGGCCCATAACCTGTTGGAGCAGACTACATACACTGCACAAAGGAAGAGATGACACATTCCTTATAATTTACCTGGGGTTTAGTTAGTCTTAGAGCTAGGGTTTAGCAGAGGTAAGAACACTGTATATCTACTACGGTACAGGTTCTCCTTATATACATAATAGTAAGGATGTCACATGACTCAGGAATGTGTTTACCACATGTGTGCACAGTAAGCACAGTAACATGTGTGTGCTGCATGGTTTGCCTCACGTATGCAGCATGTGTCAGAGATTAATTTCAACATAGTTGGCATTCATTGAGGGGGCAGAAATGTCATATGAACTGGTCATGCAAATTCCCCCAGGAAGAGAATGGAAGGGAGCCATGTTCCTTGGTTTGGCATAATATATGGTTGACATAGAGATAGGCGTGCTCAGACTTCATGTATGTGAGGGCCCAATAAATTTAGCAGCATCATCCACAAATTGGTTTGGGTGTAGACTGATGTATAACTTTCAGGAATTGAGGAAGGCACATCTATGGGAAAATGCACCATTGAATTCAGAGGGGGGTGCAGGTTTAATGTGTGCATCTTCACTAGGGGTCAAAATGGGTGGAGTTCGATGTCAAGACCAGACCTGGTGCACCCAATCAGATTCTTGACAATCCCCAATTTCTTTCTCACTCTTTTCCAACCTTGTCCATCAGCATTCTGGCTGCAGTACTTTTTAGTCATCAGACAAGTTGTCATGTGCCTTAGTAATCATTTGCTTACTCACTTTATTCCTAATACAGTCTTTCTAATTCTGGTCATGGACACTTACCAAGACCTGTTAGAAAGGGGCCAGAGAGGACTTGGCTTCAACTTATAAGAAGTTGCACTCTTCTTCTCATCAGTTGTCCAATTTCAGGTGGAGGGGTTTGGATATCTGGAGGGTTTCCAGATGGAGGGTGAGATAGATTAAGCAGAGGTTTTAGAGTGATTTGAAGTCAATAGGAGTCAAAGGATTGAGAGTTTAAGTCAAGATTAAGTTGAGGATGATTCAAGGGATGATATTAGGTTTGAGGATTAATGGATGATACAAAGGCAAGGTACAATGTAACAGACAATGTAATTTGCAAACTGAAGACTAAGACTAAGCTATGGCCACTTAAATATTGAAGGCCAGAAGAATAACAAAAAATGCAGAAGTTCACCTGGCCTACTACAGCCTAGTGGATTCTGCCTGGAAACCTTTGAAACCTTCTGACCATTGATGACTGGGTCTGACCAGAAGTCCAGTGTTTTTCTGACCAAGTTCTGACCTTGGTAGTAGTAATCTTGAACTCTGACAAAACTGACACTTCTCTTGTCAATCATCACACTATTCTAAACCTTATTCTATGTCCCACACAGAAGCACAAACTCAGTGGACAACAAAAAACTCCCACCATCCAGGCACACTACCAGGCTTATCAGTTATCCAACAATCAGTGCTCTCAGCTCCTAGACCCACTTCTATTTTCAGTGCCTCAGTCCAACCATCAAACATACTTCGACGAGTTGGCTCCAATGCACCATCTGTTAGCACCAACATCATGTCTATGCATTTGCCTTTGGAACCCCCTCAGATTCTGACTCCACTCGACTACATAGAGGATGACAGGCAACCTAATCCTGCTGACAAGAAAGCTACAGGTAAAGAGGATGGACTTCCTGGTGGACCTGATGGCCCTGAGAATGACCCTGATCCTGATGACCCTGGAGATCAGCCTCCTGTAGGTGGAAACTGGACTCAGACAACAGATTTGTCAATGCCCTGTTCGACCTCTTAAACAGTCTCTGCACTCTCTGCCAGAACCAAGCTTTTAAGCCTGAGAAGATCAAAGTTTGGAAACCCAACACATTCAACAGTTCCAACCCTGAGAAACTTTGGAACTTTCTAGTCACTTGCATCCTCCACTTCTGAGATTGCCCTCATGTCTTCACTTCCAATGAAAGGAAGATCTCATTTATCATCTCTTACCTCAGGGGATCAGCACTCAGCTGGTTCGAACCTGGCCTCAATGACCCAATGGATTCCATCCACTGGATGTGGCATTATGAGGTATTCCTTGGGGAGCTAGAGAGCAATTTTGGCCCTCACAACCCTTTGGGAGACACCAAGAAGGCTCTTTCAGAGCTTACAATGAAGAAAGGAGGCCACATAATCAAGTATAATGTGGATTTTTAGGAACTAGCCTTTCAGGTCGATTAAAACAAAGCTGCTCTTTATGACTGGTACTCCCATGGTCTTCTGCTCCACCTCCATATAGAAGTTTTGTGGAGTGGGAAGCCTGACACTTTGGCAGCCTTGTATTGGGGCGACACCCACTAATCTGCTAGCTGGACCGTGAGGGCTCTCCTACAAGAAGGCAGCAGGGTGCACATGCATGATGAGGGGTTTTGATGGATGTGATGTGAGGGGTTAAAAATAGATGAGTTGGCTGACAAAGGCATTTCGCACCACTAATGTGGATGGAATACCTAAGAGAACTCAACTGAGGTTCCCCAGGTGCATATTTAAGATTTATATACTATGTTACATGTATTGTAACGTGCATGTACATGCACATACATATTGATGCATGTAAATATAAAATTTCCATGCTGACAAATGTAGCATTTGTAGGCATTTGGTAGCATAATTTGATGTAATAAAATAAAATAAAATGGAATAAAATGAAAATAAAATGCTATTATGTAATAGGGATATTAGGAGACTGTTTCCTAACATTACCCTGCTTTTATGCCTCGACTTCCAGGTGAGAAAATATGTATCTGTCCCCTCTGTGAAATTTTGGTAAGGCCAGAAATTCATCCCCTCATACACCACGAGCTTATGACCCATGCCTTTGTCATGGCGTTCGCTCGCTTTGCTCACTCAGCCTGACACCGGCATGGGCCAGCTCGCGTATATGTAACACAATGCTTAATCCCACTACAGTTACTCAAGTCTACCTTGATTTACTACAAACTTGTTACTGACATCATTACAAACTTTTCTTGACTTGTTATTGACTTTATTACAAATTTGTATTGACTTGTTATTGACTTGTTATTGACTTTATTACAAACCCATATTAACTTGTTACTGACTTGTATTAAGGTGTTATCGACATTATTACAAACTTGTATTGACTTGTTATCGACATCATTAGAAACTTGTATTGACCTGTTATTGACATTATTACAAACTTTTATTGACTTGTTATTGAATACACACCAAGGTTTAGTAACCTGCCCTAAAGTCTTCTCACAATAAATTTTTCAACCATTTGATTCAATCCAAGTACAATCCAAATCTAATTATAAATCTAAATCTAAATCTAAATCTACATCCAAGTTTATCTTGATATCTATATTAGTTTTCAATTCCTGTAAATAATCTTTCAAGTTACTCACCTTTGCTAAACAACTCCATTCAACACTTCCTTGTATACCACATTGGCAGTTCTGTTATTTCCATTGTTTTCATTCAACAGCACCTTGATCCTTTCTCCAGATGTACACCTTGATAGTGCCACATATAGCTGCCCATGTGAGAACACTGGTGTCTGCAAGTCCAAGACAACATGGGATACAGATTGGCCTTGTGACTTGTTGATAGTCATGGCAAATGCCAAGCGAACTGGAAATTGATGTCGACGAAGTGGTAATGGCAAGGTCTCTGCTGAAGGCTCCAATGTGATCCGAGGAATGAAAACGATATTTCCTGCAAACTGTGCATCTCCACTGATGATCCTGCACTTCAATACACGTGGTCTGGCTTCAAGAAGGATAAGTTGAGTTCCATTGCAAAGACCCATGGTGACATCCAGATTGCATAAAAGCATGAGAGGACAGCCTATCTTAAGTGCCAGCCTGGAGAGAGGAAGGCCACTTGCTTTGATAGAGTTTAGATACTCTGCAGGATATGGCTGGTAGTTGTTAAGCTCCTGCTCTCTGAATGAAACTGTATCAGCACTGTTAAAGACATGCTCTGGTCCAGGAAATCTGGCAAGGAGAAGAGAGTTGATGACATCGACATTGTCATTTGTGCAGGAGAGAATGGTCCTATCCAGATAGTACTGATCTGGCTTGTTCCCCTGCTCTATGCCTGGATATGTAGAGTTGATAAGGTGATCCATGGTATTTCCATGTGAGAGCATGTTCTGTGGAATCTGTATAGTGTCTGCAGCATCCACTGTTGTGCCTGCACCGATGTGCAAGAGCCAGGCAGCATGTGCAGTGTTCTCTGGAGTTCTGTCAAGTCGCATATTCTCGGTCAAGTGATAGACAGTAATGCGTTGCCAGAGAGTGCTCCTTTTGATGGATGAAGCTATGATCTGTTCTCTAGTGCCCCTAGGAATGACAGGTAGGGTCTGTCTAAAGTCACCTCCAAACAAAACAGTGATTCCACCAAATGGAACATTCTTCTTCTTAAGATCACGCAAAGTGCGGTCTACTGCATCTGTGGCATATTTGTGCTGCATAGGAACTTCATCCCAAATGATGATAGAAGTTTGATCAAGGACCTGGTGCAGATCTGAACCTCGAAGTATTCTGCAAGTAGAGGCCTCATCGATTTCGATTGGGATTTTGAACATGGAATGTGCTGTGCGACCACCTTCTAGAAGCAATGCAGTGATTCCGGATGATGCCACACAGAGAGCAATTTTTTCTTGAGCACGAACAGCAGCTGCGATGGTGTTGCAGACAAAGGTCTTTCCACAACCTCCAGCACTATGCAAGAACATGAGCTTTCCCTTGTTATTGTTGACAGAATCCATTGCAGCATCAAAAATCTGCCTCTGCCTATGATTAAAAAGCTGAAGATTGTGAGCGACAGTGATGGCCAACTCTTCAACATTGTAATCCCTTTGTTCCTGCAAAAGCCTATTGGCAGGAACATCAATATGCCAGTTTCCTTCAATGGCAGGCATCTCTGGATAATCAGAAAGTTGTTTGCCAGATCTGATAAGAATCTGATTGATGAGATGCAAGCCATACATGTACACCTGATCATCTGTAAAGTCTGTATCTGGATAGATGGAAAGAAGCTTGACTCTGAGGTCATCACAAATGTGATGTTTGAACAGGTTCCACAGGATGTCAGGTGATGTTGGATTGCAATGAAGAAGAATGGTGGCAAAGAGCAATCTGAGAGAGGAACCAAGCTGCATCTGGGCTGCCTCTGTAAGGCACTGGACCCATTCCTGGTCATCCTGCAAAAGACCCAATGCAACACAGGCCTGCTTGAATGTATTATGGATGACACCATTGATAGTGCGCAAGTGCTGGAATGATGTTGCCCCTGTGACAACAGTAAGAAGCAGCCTGAGGTAGAACCTTTCCCCCTGGGCAGGAGAAGCAAAGTACATTCTGCCAATAGCAGGCTCGCCACGCCTTCTTGGGTTCCACTGCTTCTTGGTTGCATTGTAGACCCATGTTTGAGGAAAGTTCTGGTAGGTGACAGTACATGCTGCTTCATATGTTCTGTTGGCTTCAAACCAAGCAGTGAGACGTGTGGTCTTGGTAGCAGGCCTTTCCAAAACCTCATCAATGCTGTCATCTGCATTGAAGTAGACTGTTTGCTGGTCCTCCAGATGGACGGGCAGACGATAAACATGAGGAGACTCTGAGTGCATTCCAAATTCATTTATGTGCCAGCAGCTTTCCACAGATCCAATGTAACGTGCATCCAGATACTCCTTGACCTCGTCTCTGTCTTGGTCAAGAATCTCAATCATGGTTCTGTCATGGCCTTTGTATATGTACTTGTGGATGTACTTGACAGCCTCGATTGAAGAACAGATCTCAACATTGATGTGACAGTTGTATCTGACAAATGAACCAAATTGTTAACCAATAAACATGATGTCAAATAAATGTTCCTTACTTTGCAGCCAAATAAGGATTGTGTGGGATCACATGTCTGTTATCATAGACATAATTACGCTTTCTCACTGTTCTACCATTGTTGGGTCTGGCATAATCAGGATAATTGTTTACAGTAAAAGAGGTTTGTTCTCTGAACTCCTTGGGATATCTCTTGCTGCACTTGTTGTCAACCATGCATGAAGCCTTGGGTTTGTCATGACCGCAAGGACCATGAAGCATGCAGGTAGTTATAGTGTGATAGAGCATTGGCTGTGTGACAGGATCAGGAATCTGTGCTGATACAATGGAATCAACATCATGGGCATCACGGATTTTGTCGGCTGGATTGAGAAATATAAGGAGGTGCATATGTGGAAGGCCTCTCTTTTGAAACTCGATGGTATGGATGTGTGCCACTACTTTACCTAAAACACCATCCTTGATATCCTTGAGCAATGCATTCTTTTTCTGTTCAAAGACACGTGCAACAATGTCTGGCCTGTCATAGGCTTCCTGCTTTTTTCTATTTGTGGTAAAATGTGGATTGGGTGATTCCTCCTGCAACAGAGCTTCCTGAATCTCTGGCCACTGTGGATTGGCAGTCATGGTGAGAAAGAGATCTGGCTTGCCAAAAAAGCGACAAATGGCCATGGAATCCTGGAAAAGCTGATTCATATGCCTTTCACTGCCTATATGGGTTGAAGGAAGAATGATGCGACTCCCACAATTCTCTAGATTGATATTTTAATCCTGGTCACCCATGGCAGCATCCCTCAATCCAGCATACACATCAGCCCTAAGCTCCTTCTGGTGATGTCGGACCCAATTCAACATATTCTGTTCAATAGATGCCCAAGCATCTACAACATACTGCTGCAAAAGATTTCCTCCCCACAACAATGGTGGCTGCTCTCCTGGCCTTGGGTGCAATCGATAAGCATGGTAGCATCTCTGACTGACATTGGGTGCCCTTCTGGCTCTATTTGCACCTTGGTGTGCAGGTATATCTGGGTGCCATCCATCTTCACCATGAGGGAAAAGCAAGACATAGTGCAGAGTTGAATAGGATGGATGCAACTGGCTGATGCGCTTGAGCCCTCCCCCTCGTAGCCTGAGAACAATATCTCTGTGGTTAGACCGTTCCTCAGAGCCATCACCTGGAATAATAGCTGCTACCTCATCATTAGCTGTAGGGAGATTATACCGACGTAAATCTTGGGTTCTATCTGATCGCAGCTGTATGGAGACATTATCCTGCTCTTCTGGAGGCTTTTCCCTCATGATCTGGAATGCCTGCTTGAATAAAGGCACATAAGGATGGGTATTATTTAGCATAGCCTGCAGCTCTGTCATGATGACTGAGTTGAGGTTATTATTCTGTCACTCACGAAGATCAAGCTGTGCGATAGGATCATGGATATAGAGCTGTGCATAGGCTACAGGTTGTCCAGGAGGTGGCAAAAGTGCTCCAGAAAGATGATGAAGATCGCCATGAATACGAAAGCTGTATACACCTGATGTACCTGTGACAGAACGGTCCACTTTGACACCCAAGGAAGTGAATGCAAATGCAGCATTGTATTGTCAGATGTTTGTTTTAAATTCTTTGGAAAGAGGACTTTTGCCACACAACAGATCTCGCAATGTGGCAGGAGCAGGTCGGAAAGATGGCAGACAAATTTGTCCCTGCAAGCAGCAACTTCCAAACTTTGGCACAGCTCTGGTAGACCTGGACAGTTTTTCACAATCAAAATGCAAGGCATGGCAGTGTGGACACTCCACATTCATGGGTCCAAGTGAATGTCTAGGAATTGGCTCCTGATAAGGTGCACGACCGAGTGGTAATGGCCTTGCAGGTTGATGTGGAGGTAGAGGGACAGGCATAGGTGGAGGCAAAGGTGGCAACATTGGGGGATTCAGAAATGAAGCAGGCAGAAATGGTGAAGGAGATTGGGTGGGAGATGGTGGCAATGATGGAACATGGAATATTGGGTCAGGCAGCAGTGGTGATGAAGATTGTGGAGGAGAAGATGGAAATTGTAGAGGAGACACTCTGCCAAACTCATCATAATAATCTGATGGCATAGGAGATGGTGGAAATTGCAAAGCAGTCACCCTTCCAAATCCATCATAATAATCTGATGGCAGGGGAGAAGGTGAAAATTGCAAAGAAGACTGGTTCCCATCATCATCATCAGATTCCTCATTCTCCATTTCTCTCCTCAAAGCAATCTCATTATTCCTCTGTTCTTCATACTCAGCAGCCAACAATGCAGCCATTTCCCTATCCATCTGAATTTGTTCCACCTGTGCATCCACTTGAGCTCGATATTGATCAATCCGATCACCAGACATATTGTTAGCCAATTGGTCCAACCTCATCATTTGTTGATGCAAGTTTCTGTCTGCAATGGATAGACGTTGGAGCTCCTCAGCCTCATCCATCTGTGCCTGCTCATCTGCACGCTGTTCATTTCTCCACATGTGATGCATCCTGAGAGCCCATTCCTGATCACGCCTGTTACATTCTTGCAATGCAGCCTCTATATTAATATGTCTGGGTGGGTCATGATATCGTGGCTCAGCAGCTAAAGCAGCTTGCTGGGCAGCTGCCTGCCTCTCCAACTCCTGTTCAGCCAGCTGCTGCAATTGTTGATTGGCTGCTTCATCTTCAGCAGCCTGCCTGTTCCTTTCCTGTTCAGCCAGCTGCTGCATTTGCCAATTATGCTGTCTAGCTGTTTCAGCTTCAGCAGCTTGTCTTTGTGCATTCACATGCTGCAGTTGTAGATTATGCTCCCTACTCACTTCAGCCTTCTGCTGTAATATCCTCTCTCTGGCAGCAACAGCCTCAGCAGTTCTCCTTTCCTCTGCAATGTTCTGTAATACTTCCTGCTGATGCTGATATTGCTTAGCTGCCTCAGCTTGTTGTAACTCCTGAACATGTGCATCATAATCTGCAGTTCTTTCCCTCAATGCAATATGTCCCCTATGCAGATTATTGAGTGCAGGATCTGCTTGACCACCTGAAATATTATGCAATGGTCCCAGTCCCCTCCCTCTCCCTCTCCCTCTCCCTCTCCCCTTTCTTGTTTGTAACTGAGGTGCAGGTGGAACTACAGGAATAGAATTGGCCAATGGTGCATTCCACCCTGCTGGCAGTTGAACCTGTGGTATAGTAGAAGCTATATTTGCCCCTATTCCATGGTTTGCCAAAACAGGTCCAGATGGCATCACAGGAGCCCCTCTCCTATGTAATACAGGAGCAGGAGGTAAAACAGGCAATTCAAACTGCCTTGGAGCATCCCAATTAGCAGGCATCTGCACCTGTGGTATCTGAGCTGCCAATGCAGCTCCATAGTTCAGTGGAACAATTCCCTCAGCAGGGGCAGTCACTCTGACTCTGCTTCTCCTCTCATCAGGATTGGTCATCTGCAATCTTTCCAGATGGTCTGCATCTCTAATTCTAGCCCTTTCCACTTCTGGTGTAGAAGGTCTACTTTGATTCCTGCAAATAGTCTCATAAGCCATTATTATTGCAACATATGCCAACACCACTCACATATTTAGTAATGGTAAAGCCCAACAATAATTTTGTTCAATAGCCAACAATGTAGCACAGCTGAAGTAAGGTCAACAACAACTTCCTTTAAAAGCCAGTTGTCACAACACTCACTGTAATTCAACTGTTTTCAAGTTTCAATAGCCAATTCCAACACTTATGTAATGACAATCCCAATTTTGCTATTTGATAATAGATAGCAATTGCAATAGTGTCACTATTATAGCCCCAAATGTTGTGTGAAGAGAGGTACTCAACTGATTGTCGTGCACTCTCTCTCCACATGTAAGGAATTGTCAGCTGTTTGGTCGTGTTGTGCATGTTCTGGAAGAGGCGTGAAAGTAGGTGTCCACTATATCGCAACCGAAATTTTATGCACGGAAATCTCCCTTTTTGGTATTTGACTTGTTACTGACCTCATTACATATTTATATTGACATGTTATTACTTCATTAAATTTGAATTGACCTGTTACTGACTTCAGACTTTTTACTGACCTCGTTACAAATTTGTATTGACATGTTATTACAAATTTGTATTGTCATGTTACTGACTTCGTTACAAATCACAAATTTGTATTGACTTGTTACTGACCTCACTACAAATTTGTATTGACCTGTTACTGACCTCACTACAAATTTGTATTGACATGTTACTGACCTCGTTACAAATTTGTATTGTCATGTTACTGACCTCGTTACAAATCACAAATTTGTATTGACTTGTTACTGACCTCACTACACAGTTGTATTGACTTGTTACTGACCGGTACTATTACATATGGGATGATCGCATTTCAAACCCAGTTGTATTTGTCAGAGCTGACAAATTTTAGTCAGCTCTGACTAATGCCATCATTTCTGACCAAGCCTGACAAATTTTAGATAATCACATCAACCATCAGTCCCATCATTCCCACAAAATGACTGTAGCCTATGTTATGCAGCACATCACCTATTTTTAGCCCTGATCCCATCACGCCATCACTCCCACAAAAATCGTCATAGCATATGTAATAGATTCTAGCAATGCGACACAGAGCATTTGGATTATGTTTAAAGAATTGGGCAATTGTGTTACATGCTTGCTTACAATTCTCTTCAGGTTCCCATGAGTTATTTTCATCGGTGTGGTTCTTCCACTTGATTAAGAACTCCAATTTATTTTGTTGAAGATGTGAGTCTAAAACCTCTTCTACTACATATTCTGGAGCACCTTCTACCATTATTGGAGGTTGTGAAGTAGTTTGTTAACCAGGAATAGTGGGTGGATGGTAAGGGCATAAATGGGAAATGTTAATTTCAGGATCAATCTTGAATGATTGAGGTAATTTTAATACTACCACTGATGTGTTTAGTTGGTACTCAGTTCAGAGTCTCAACAGAAGGGGTGAACACTTAACCTACAACTGCAGGCATGCTCAGGGTGAGGGAGGAGTTCACTTAGAGGGCCTCGGCTCGTCCTTTGGGACGCAAAGACTATGGAGAGGCTGGTACAGCGGTTTTCAATGTGCGCACTCGTTGTGTACGCTAAAGGGGAGATATGTGCAGTGGCAGAAAGTGCGCAATGCAAAGGGGCAAAAATGCGCAATGCGGAAAAAAATGTGCAATGGGAGTGCAAAAGTGCGCAACAATGAGGATGATGAAGGCAGGAGGTGTAATGTGATGAAGACAGCACTGGGATGTGCTGGAAGGGAGGCGCACAGGTTAGGGGTGCAAATGGAGTGAAAGCGCAAAGGGCAGAAAAAGGCACAACGGTGCACAAAACGTGGCTATGCAGAAAAAGGCGCAAGTGGTGCGCAAATGCAGCTGTATGAAGGGCGCACCGCAAGAGTGCACAAACGAGGATGAAGGACGCAACACAGGGATGAAACACAACAATATGACGAGGGGATGCAAACGATATGCAAATGCGGCTATACGAGGGGTGCACTACAAAGGCGCACTGACTGGACGCTGGTGCACAGACTATGTGCAATGCTGACTGAGCTATGAACTATGAGGGGGGAAAAGATCCTCTGGATCCTCTATCTGTCCGCTACTATGTACAAATGGCTTATGTGATAAAATGGTGAAATAAAGTATAAAAATAGGAAGCACCATGCGCTACCCACAAGTGCACCCATTCACCCATCTAAACCTGACTGCACTATGCCACTGCCTCAACCAATAAGATTTGCGCATGCTATAACCCAATACCCAACTGTTCCGGTGCGATGTGCTATTTTTGGTGTGCTCTACATCTTGTGTGCTCTTCCCAATTAATCCGCTTCGGTGTTATGTATCACATGCTGCGCCTTAGTAATAATGATGTGATCGACCTGTGCCAGTTACCAGATAAGGCGATGCTGATTGGAAATGTGGAAGAACTATAAGGAGATGCTGTGCGAAGCCAAATACTGCCAAAGCACCGGGATTACGTGAAAGCGCCCAAGTGCACACAGTCCAATGCCAAATAGGCACAAAGTGGCCCAGTTATGTAAGAATGCGCAGTTCACTTGTGTTGGAATCACGGTGCGCCTCAAGTAAATGTGCCAGTAAGATGGAAGCCACGATGCGCAGCGCATTTGAAGTGGTGAATTGTTGTGTGATGGTAAGAATAGTGCAGTGAGTGTGCAGCAAAGAATGTGAGTTGTGAGTAAAGCATAAAAGGAGTGCATAAAGGCACATCGAGCGCGCAATAATGGAAAATGGCAGATAAGGAGTGTGGGGGGGGGCGCACGGAGGTGGTTTGAAGCACAACAGGGCGCATTTAGGGTGCACAACAGCAGGCAGCTATAGGGGAACCAAAAGCACAGTAGAAATGTAAAAGGCGCACAAAAGTGCACAAAGCGGTCAAAGGTGCACAAAAGCGCATGGAAGCACATTGTGCAAAGTATGCGGAAGCCATCTCGGAGGTGTGCACAATCGCAAAAAATGCCGTAGTATGCATGCAGGGCGATAGGGAGCCATATCATCTCCTCCCAACTGAAGTACTGACTGTCTGCAGGCAGCATGCAATTGGTCAGCACAAAATTTTCTTCGCTCACATAAGCAGCCATCCTCTCCTTATCTATCTCTGACCACCATCTATCCTCTATAACTCTTTCCACAACCCATCTCTACCCAATCCGATGGCTTCAGCATTTACCTTAGCCCTTAGACAAACGATCTTGGCCCTCTATGAGACCCTCCCTGCTGCTGGGAGTGAGCAGACGACGATGCAAGCTTGGGGTGAAGGGTTTTGTAGTAAACTGGTGCGCTTTTTTGTGTTTCTATAACTGATGCAGGTTGCTAAGGGTCAGGGCATGTAGAACATGTATAAAAGCCACGCAGACACTGTTAAAGACGATGCAGAACTCGATGCGCTCCTCGCGAAGGCACGCAGCGCCTTCAGTGGGATCATGATGGAGGAGTGGCTGACTTGGGGTGAGGAGCTAATGCCTGATATGCATAAGATGATTCAGGAGAAAGAGCAGTCTGAAGAATTTGAGCGTAGGGTGCACAAGCTGGCGGGGCAGCTGGGAGTGCACGCGGAGTGCACCGAAGCATGCAAGGTGCATCGCGTGCTCTTGACCGCTGAATTGCAGGCGCCTGAGGTTAACTTGGAGCATCTGGAAGGTGAGTTTAGGGCAATTGATAATGCAAGCGATATAGATACCGCCGAAGCGCAGGAGGATGAGAAGGCGCACATCGGTCATCCATAATGTGTGGCCACCAAAAGCACTCGAGCAATGTGGAGCACGTCGCATAAAAGTGCTTGTGTCCAATGTTGTCGTGGATGGTGCGCAATATCGGTAAGCATCTAGACTGCCAAATAACAAGCTAGTGAGCACCATGAGCATTGCACTTCCATAAGCGCGTCTTGTCTTTGAAAAAGGCGCTCGCATAGCGCATGAGCGCGCCATACTCGGAATCTGTGAAGTCGCTAGGGCGCATTAGGGTATCCATCCAAATCCACACCAAATTGAACTTCTCATCCTCTGCATCTGCGGTTGCGCTCCTTGGGACTTGGCTATAGTCATCGTTGTAAATAAGCACACTATTGCGCACATTTTGCATGTTTGCACTTGGCTCTGGCTGTGTTAGCGCGAGTGCTTGCACATCAAAGGACTGGGAAATGGGACATATCGCATGCATAAAGCCATGTAGCGCATCGATCCAATCCTCAAACCCTTCATCTTCTTCTCCTCCCAAGTCCTCTGGCTGCTTCAGCCGACGTGAAAGCCCATCTGGACCATGCACCACTCCCCTAACATGCACGAGCATAAAGTCGAATGTAAGGATTGAGATGATCCACCAGTTAATGCTAGCGGATGGTTGAATATCAGGGTTTTGTAGCATGCCCTTGATATAGCACACATCAGTCTTGACAATTAAGTTGTGCACACCTATAATATAAAGGTGCAAGTTGCGCAGCGCATGGTAAAGTCCATAGATCTCTAGCTTCGGTTGTGAAAAGCGTGCTTCTCTGTCGTTGAGTGTAATCGAGCCGAACCAGTTGTAAATGCGCATTTTTGCATTTGTGCTCTTTTGCTGGCAAAGATAAAAGCTGACCGCTATCTGGGAAGTGTCGACCGCGAGGATAACTGGGAGTTCTGAGGAATAATCAATCGGTTGTAGTGCAGGACACTCTAGTACTGCTTGCTTGATGTCGTTTTGCGCCACTATCTGCTCTGGGCCCCATGCAAAGGGAGCGTCCTTGCGCATAAGCTTTGTGATCGTGTTAAGGCGGTGCGCGTAATTGTAGATATAAATGCACATTAAACCGACTGTTTCCAAGAATGCGCGCACTTCTGACAGCATGTGGCATGCGCCCCAATTGTGGATAACGTCTACCTTGTCGTGTTTGGGTTTTCTACCTTCTGGAGTGCAATAATGGCCAAGAAGGATGAATTTCTCAGTGCACAATGTGGATATTGTCCCAGAGAAAGTGCCGCTGCTATATTTCATGCGCTGCACAATGCAGTTCACGTTCTGAAAGTGCTCCCACACAAAGTGCCTTACGCCAGGGTTCGCAGTGAGTGCTTTGCATGAGCTGTCTGGTAAAATGTAGTGCTCCGAAGGCCCCTTGACTGGAACGTCGTCAATATAGGGAACAGTGTAATCTGGTATCTCTGGCTGTAGAATATAGCACACATCATCGTGGAAGATTGGTACTAAGCTTGTCCAGCCCATTGGCAATGTAACAAGGTGCATTGCACCATAAGGCGTCTGGAATGTCGTAAGGTCGCGCGACGATTCTTTGATTAAGCGCTCGTCATATCCCACATATAGATCAAGGACGGTGCCGCATGCGCGCCCTGCAAATTGCTCTGCAAGGTGCTCAGGTGTAGGGGTGACGCCAGAGTGTTTAATGGTAATGTGATTAAGTGGCTCAAGGCTATGTACAATGCACAGCGCTTTTCCATCTTTCTTGAGCGTGCAGAACCAGCGCGATCTATATGCCAAATTTGAGCGCTTGTAAATGCCTGAGTCTATCTTCTTCTGGATAATAGTGCAAACTTCATCATATATGCCTGGAGGAATGGGGATGTTGCGCTCTATCCAAGGAGTGTGTGGAATAACTGGGATTTCTACTGGGGGAAAGAACGCGGTCTTGAAGCTGCCATGCTCCTCATCGCTCCATGCAAAGGCTTCATTCTGCAAAGACATCAAGTGGTGTAAAACCTTCATCTCCTCTGGTAATAAGAAATCGGTGTGGCGCTTTTGGAGCGCTTGCATGCGCTCTTCAGTGTAGTGCCCGGTTGGGGCAAAGGGTGGTGGATTTGGTAAAAGCGCAGGAAGTGCTGCTAGTGGATCACCTATAATGTTGCACTCAATGTGCAATTCATTTGGGATGGGCGCAATAACTGGTTTGACTTTTCTATCAACCGGTTTATACTTCTTCTTGGTTACTATGCCCTTTTGCAGTGCGCGTGCCGCTAAACCGATAAAAGCTGCACGCGCATGTGCACTTTTCGGAAATGCGGCTGGAATAAGCGCCACAGGGTCAATTGAATTTAAGAGCGCTTGCACATGACTGTTGGTACACTGGGATAGGTAGAGTTGAGAGATAATAGAGGTCGAAGGAATGGAAGTGGAAAATGGAATAAGTGCAAACGCAGAAACATCACAAGATTGGGTATCAGAGTCAAATGTTATGATAGTGGCAGCCTCTCCTTGGTCTGCGATCAATTCCTTGAAGTCTGGCGAAAATTTCTTTGTAAGTTATGCTGAATAGCAAAGTGTGGTGTTGCTGGAGCTGGTAAGAAGTGGCGCAGCTTTCCCCTAGGCTTTGTTGGAATGGTGGAGATGGTGCCTGTGTTCGGATCGCAGATAGTAATTGTTTGCACTTTGTCCGCAAAGTTGCACATGATGGAGCATGTTAATACGTCAAAGGGGCGCCCTAACAGAATATCATAAGCAGGTGAATGGATAACGTGAACTTGCACATAGACAATGATGTCTCCAATGCATGCGGAAACATTGTGCGCAAGCCCAAGCGACTCGTCTACCTCTCCATTGGCCAATTGCATGTATAAATGAATGCGTGGATCGTACTGAAGCCCAAGACGATGGCAGACCGCTTCTGACATTGCGATAATTTGTGAACCTGGATCTAAGATAGCTTCAAAGTATTCTTGGTTGTCAATCAATAAATCAATGGAACGAAGCGCATGTGACTCCTTTGCAACCTTCAAAATGTCTGGGTTTTCAATTTCGCCTGGCTGGAGATGGGTGAGGTACTGTTCAAATGGATCCTGCAAAACAATAGGAAGCAGTGCTGCAATTGCCGCGCTAACTGGAGGTGTCGCATTAAGCACTTTATTTTCTGCAAAAGGCGCGCACGCTTCGCAGTGCGCAAGTGGCATAACGCTTGCAAGGTGGGTAGCTACCACTTCTGCGCCAGTAGCTGCAACGTGCTTTGGAGTAACTTGTTCTCTATGGCGCTGTCTGAGATCAGGCGAAAGGGACAGGAGCTCCTCATGCGAAACCATAATGGAGGGCGCCTTCATGGCGTGTGCGTATACATCATCGACAATCTGCGGGTTCTGGATGGGAATGACAGTGCGGTATGATGGCTCTTTGCCTTTGGAAGAGTTAGCTGGTATGTCTGGTTTATCTGCTGCTGTGGGCGCAAAACGCGCCTCAGGAATGTTGGAATAGGGATGTATGGGTGTCTTGTCGGGCACTTCAGTTGCGCTTGCAGCAGGTTGCGAAGCTGGGGACTCAATACTGTTGGCGGGTGCAATGTCTGTGGTTGTAGAATGTGCGCTCTCTTCATTGGATGTATTGCATGGTGCGCGCCGCAGAATTTCAATGCCATCGAAGACTTGCCTCTTCCGAAGCGCCATCAACTCCCTCTTCCTTTGTTAGTTGCGCATTTGGTGCGCTTTGCATATAATCTGCTGCAAAAGCTGAGGTGGCAACATACATCAACTGTAAAGGTGCAGCTGGAGCTGGATGAGGCGCTATATTGTAGATGAGCTGCAAATTTGTATTAGATGAAAGTCGACCTGTGGCAATCTGCCCTGGGTTGCGCTTATGCCATTCCTCGATGCACTCGCCTAGGAAATTGCCTGGAATAGAACGCAGCATGAATGCGCCACCTGGGAGCATGATGCGCCCCTCTACATTTTGCCTACACTTTCCTTCACTAATAAGGCACTCAATTGAAGTGCACTCAGGGATATAATGCCCTGTCTGACCGCAACCATTGCACTTGTCATTGTTTGAGCGAGGCACGCCATTTCCGCCATCTCTGCATGATGTGCTCAATGTGGTAACTATTGTCTGTGTCATGTGCTCGAATAGGACTGAGATGTCTTCTGCTTTAACTGCTGGTGCGCTAGCTTGTGGTTGGGAAATGGGTGTGCTGGGTGCTGAGTAGGGTGCATACATATCGGGGTTTTGCACTGTGAGCCCAGTAAGTGGCTGGAAATAGCGCACTGGGCCTTCAAAGATAAAGTCGATCGCATCGTGTATTGCATCTAATAAGTATGGCACATTTGCAGGCTGATTCGGTACCGCAATCACAAGGCGGCTCAAAATGCACTCTAACTGGTCTGGTCGAAACACCCTAACGAACATGCAGCTTTGGTCATAGCGTGCCAATATGCCTTGCGCAACCAAGTATTTGCTAATGTTGAAAAATGCGCGATAATAGCGCATGATCTCTTCTGCAGTTATGAGGCCAATGCGTGCAGTCTCACCAATAAGCTTGTCCAGGTCGCTAATACTCCATTTACTGCCATCCCTAGAGCCAGGATAAAGCTTTAGGACAGCATCTTTGAATGCGCCATAGTTGTCCATTGCGCTATACTCCGGTAGCAGTTTCCAAGTGTCCGCAGTGTCACTGTCCAAATAGCGCACAGTGTGGAACTTCTTATCGGTCTCATCGGTGACGTTACAATCGCGGAGGAGTTGCGCAAGCTCCTCAAAATACTTCTGGAGTTCGCGTGGTTTTGCGGGGTCGAAACGTGGCACGTTTTGGTTAGATGCGGATGGCATGTGCATGGTAGCCATGGTAGGTGGAATAAGGTGTGTAGAGTTAAGATCTGGTAAAAGCGCAGCAAAATTCGAAGGCGGGGAAAAATGCGGTGATGTGGACGGAGTTAGGGTAGGTAGGGATGATTCAGATGAAGGTGGAGGTAAAGACAGCGTGGACGAGTGATGCATGTTGTTTAGGAAGAGTGATTCAAATACTGGTATTTCCCCAAGCTGGAGCGCAGTTCCTAACAGCTCGGAATGGAGAGTGCGAAGGTGGTTAATGTTGAAGTGGAGGGTGAGCCGATGGAGGTCTAAATAAGGTCTGATAAACAGAAACCCCTCGCAGTGGGCTCCAGAAATGATGTGTTTAGTTGGTACTCAGTTCAGAGTCTCAACAGAAGGGGTGAACACTTAACCTACAACTGCAGGCATGCTCAGGGTGAGGGGGGAGTTCGCTTAGAGAGCCTCAGCTCGTCCTTTGGGATGCAAAGACTATGGAGAGGCTGGTACAGCAGTTTTCAATGTGCGGACTTGTTGTGTACGCTAAAGGGGAGATATGCGCAGTGGCAGAAAGTGCGCAATGCAAAGGGGCAAAAACGCGCAATGTGGAAAAAAATGCGCAATGGGAGTGCAAAAGTGCGCAACAACGAGGATGATGAAGGCGGGAGGTGTAATGTGACGAAGACAGCACTGGGATGTGCTGGAAGGGAGGCACACAGGTTAGGGGTGCAAACGGAGTGAAAGTGCAAAGGGCAGAAAAAGGCGCAATGGTGCGCAAAATGTGGCTATGCAGAAAAAGGTGCAAGTGGTGTGCAAATGTGGCTATATGAACGGCACACTGCAAGAGTGCACAAATGAGGATGAATGATGCAACACAGGGATGAAATGCAACAATACGACGAGGGGACGCAAATGATATGCAAACACAGCTATACGAGGGGCACACTACAAAGGCACACTGACTGGATGCTGGTGCACAGACTATGTGCAACGCTGACTGAGCTATGAACTATGAGGGGGGGAAAGATCCTCTGGATCCTCTATCTGTCCGCTACTATGTACAAATGGCTTATGTGATAAAATGGTGAAATAAAGTATAAAAATAGGAAGCGCCATGCACTACCCACAAGCGCACCCATTCGTCCATCTAAACCTGACTGCACTATGCCGCTGCCTCAACCAATAAGATTTGTGCACACTATAACCCAATACCCAACTGTTCCGGTGTGATGTGCTATTTTTGGTGTGCTCTACATCTCGTGCGCTCTTCCCAATTAATCCGCTTCGGTGTTATGTGTTGCATGCTGCGCCTTAGTAATAATGATGTGATCAACCTGTGCCAGTTACCAGATAAGGCGATGCCGATTGGAAATGTGGAAGAATTATAAGGAGATGCTGTGCAAAGCCAAATACTGCCAAAGTGCCGGGATTATGTGAAAGCACCCAAGTGCACACAGTCCAATGCCAAATAGGCACAAAGCGGCCCAGTTATGTAAGAATGCGCAGTTCGCTCGTGTTGGAATCGCGGTGCACCTCAAGTAAATGCACCAGTGAGATGGAAGCCGCGATGCGCAGTGCATTTGAATGGTAAATTGTTGTGTGATGGTAAGAATAGTGCAGTGAGTGTGCAGCAAAGAATGTGAGTTGTGAGTAAAGCATAAAAGGAGCACATAAAGGTGCATCGAGCATGCAATAATGGAAAACGGCAGATAAGGAGTGTGGGGGGGGCACGCAGGGGTGGTTTGAAGTGCAACAGCACACATTTAGGGCGCACGACAGCAGGCAGCTATGGGGGAACCAAAAGCGCAGTAGAAATGTAAAAGGCGCACAAAAGTGCACCTAAGCGGTCAAAGGCACGCGAAAGCGCATGGAAGCGCACAAAGGCGCACAAAAGTGGAAAAGCGCACTGTGCAAAGTATGCGGAAGCCATCTCGGAGGTGTGCACAATCACAAAAAATGCCGTAGTATGCACACAGGGCGATAGGGAGCCATATCACTGCATTGGGTGAAATCATTTTAGAAATTGCATATGGGCCAACTTTCTTCTCCATAAGCTTTTTTGAAGGTCATGGAATATTTAGATCCTTGGTACTTAG
This sequence comes from Tricholoma bakamatsutake, assembly GCA_029959215.1. Lineage (NCBI taxonomy): Eukaryota > Fungi > Basidiomycota > Agaricomycetes > Agaricales > Tricholomataceae > Tricholoma > Tricholoma bakamatsutake. Next base: position 3,830,576 of record CP114860.1, read on the forward strand.
CCATACCAAGTCACCAACTTTGTATTCTGGAGCAACAGCTCGAGTACAATCTGTGTGTCACATCATATCATCACATGCTTTCATTGATGCCACCTCTGCTTCCTCCTGCACCTTTCACATTTTTGATACAAAGTCCTCCACTGACTGTACCTTGACTTCCCTTCAAGGTTCTATTCCCATTCTGGGATGATACCCATAATTAGCAAAGAAGGGTGACATGCGAGTAGCTGAATGGAATTTATTATTGTGAGAAAATTCAGCCATTGCCAACCATCCAGGCCAGTTGGTTTGTTGGTGATTGACACCATGCATAGGTACTGCTCCAACTCCTGATTCATTCTCTCTGTCTGCCCATCAGTTTGTGGGTGATATGTCATAGATAACTTGGTTTGAATTCCCAATATGTTATTTAACTCTTGCATAAACACAGAAGCAAATTGTGATCCGTAATTGGAGATAACCATATCAGGTAATCCATGTAACCACCATACCTGATTTAGATAGAGGCATGCCAAGCCCAACGATGAGGTTTCTGCAGTAGTAGGAATAATATTGCATTGTATCCTTGAGCTTCACATAATCCTGTGATAAAGTCCACAGATATATCTCGCCATGGTGCTTTAGGTGTAGGGTTCAGCATTAATTTCCCTCCAGGATTTTCTGGAAGTTTCTTCCCCCTCATGCACATATCACACCCATCCACATACCCCAATACATACTTTGAAATTCTGGGCCACCAATAATTTCTCATCACCAATTCCAATGTCTTCCATCTTCCTGGATGTCCAGCAGCTGGTGTATTATGATGTAACTGTATGATCTCCCTCTGTAAATCTTGATCCTTCAGTACATATACCTTTCCTCTGAACAACACTAACCCTTGTTCCTCAACCCATTCATCTCCTTTAATATTACCTTTCTTCTCTCCCCTCAAAGCTTTCACAGCTTCCACTACTTCATCATCCATCTCTGAACATTGTCTAATTCTAGACAACATTTCTGTCTCTGAGCTATCCACCAATAGATGCCCTTGATGCATAGCACAAATACAAAAGTATTCAGGTTTGAGTAGGGTAACATTTTTATTGTCCTCCTCCACCCCCCTTTTATGATCTGTACATCTGGATAATGCAGCTGCTTTCCTCATCAAGCTTCCTGCTTTGTGGACTAAGTGAAAATTAAAATGTGATAGGAATATGCCCAATGCCCTTGCTGACAGTTAAGCTTTTTAGTGGACATGAAGTATTGCAGATTTTGATGATCTGTCCAGATTTTGATCTGATGCATACATCCTCCAAATAATGTCTCCATGCTTCCAATGCTCATATTATTCCCAACATCTCTTTATCATGCACATCATAATTCCTCTCCACATCATTCAACCCTTGAGACAAATATGCACAAGGATGCCATTTGTCATCTTCACATAACATTGATAATACCGCTCCAGTAGCAAAGTTGGATGCATCTGATTCTATCAGAACCAATCATTAATCCCAAGAACTCGATCTCGCTTGCCCCAAACACACACTTCTCCAGTATAACAAATAAATCATTCTTTGCCAATCTTCTCAATACCTCCTGCACTATCGCCTCATGGTTTTCTTCATCCTTCGTGAATATCAAAATGTCATCAATGAATATTATTACCATGCCTTTGTCTATTACATCCTTAAAAATGACATTCACCATATTTTGGAAAGTTGAGGGACTATTGGTCATCCCAAAAAACATGACAAGCAGCTCAAAGGATCCTAAACATGTGGCAAATGCAGCCTTCCACTCATCTCCTTCTTTATTTGTACATTGTTGTACCCCCAGCATAAATCCAATTTTGTAAAGACCTGGGCCTTTCCCACCTTGTCAATTATCTTTGAGATCAACGGCAAAGGGTACACATTCTTCACTGTCCACTCATTCAGATACCTATAATCTGTACAGGTCCTCTTCCTCTGATCCTTTTTTGGTACAAAGAATATTGGTGATGTCTGCAGTGATTTCAAAGATCATATGTATCCCTTGCACAATTGTTCATTAAGGAATGCATCCACTTCTTCTTGTTCCATTGGAGATAATGGGTAGACTTTTGACTTCTTTGGCACAAATCCTGGTTTCATCTCAATTGCATGATCCCATGGCTTTTGCACTGGCATCCGCTCCAATTCCTTCTTCTGAAAAACTGACAAATATTTATGATATGCTTTTGGCACCCACTCCTCCACTGGCTTCTCCACTTTCACAGCATTTTTATCCCATGACTGTCCTTCATAAATTTCCCTAAAGGTCTGTTTCTGTTCTTACTTACTGGTTATGATTGGAATTTCCCTGTTTGGCATGTCCTCATCTTCCACTTCCTCCATCGTAACAGAATACTTCCTCAGATGTTTATTCTCCTTCCTTTCCTTTTTTTCTTTTTTTACTTTCCTCCCATATACATTACATTCTTTAGGACAATGAATCATGTGTATCTTCCCAGTTTTCCAATCAATTTCTGGGTTGTGTTTATGTAACCACGGACATCCAATTATCAGATTGGTTTTCCCAAGGTTGTACACCTCAAATATGGCTTATTCCTGATGATCCTGATACTTCAGTACCATCGTCACCTCCTTCTTAATAGTTCCTCCACGATTGATTGTAGCATCAATATTGTATACCATTATAGGTTGTGGCAGTTTATGCATGCAAATATTGTTTCCAGTAATTAAGAATCAATTAATGAATAATTTGGTAGCACCACTGTCAAATAATGCCTTCACATTAATTGCTGCATATGTGTCCACTGTCTTCAATCCTACTGTCAAGCTGATTTTGAGTTCTATCTGCACAGAGTGAATAAAGAATTTAGGGGTCTTCAGAAATAAGGCTAAGCATTTTTCTTTATCACATAAGTGATGATGGTCATACTCCTCAATTTCTCTTTCGGGTTCACTCTGGGTTTTCTTGGATACTAATACATTATATTGATTCTGGGTCACCAATGGGGAAACCTTCACTGGGACTCTTCCACAAAATTCTTCTGCTTATCTTCCTCCAACTTCACTTCCTCAATTGTTGCTTCCCTAATCTTCCTTTCCTGCCTACAATTCCTAGCAATATGCCCTAATTGCCCACAGTTAAAACATTTAAGTGGGGCTTGTCTCCCTGCTTTATCAACATCTATTACATCTGCCAATGCTGCTGACTCCTTAATGATAGGTGTCACTGCCATGGCCAGTGGCTGTGCCCTCAGAGTTTGTACCTGAGGCATCTTTCCTTTCTCAGACTTTTATTCTAATGACTTTCCACATCTGGCATTTCCATACATCAATTTCGACTCCACCTGTTCCTGTCAATATTGCTGATCAAGATGCATTGCCCAATTATACCACTCATCCAACCTCTCTGGCATAGAAGGTAGTTGATAGATAGACTTGAATAAAGAGGGATTTAATTCTGCCTTCAAAAATTCTACCAATGCAGCTTCTCCCATATCCATCTGTAATGCTTCTGCCTTGAACTGCAAAATAAATTTGTCTGCTGTCAGAGAATCTTGGCGCATGTTTTTAATTTAGCATTAGCTATCACCTTTGGATTAGGGTCTTCAAACTGTGCCTCCAGTCTCTCCAAAAATTCCCTGAAGGTTGCAAATGGTTTAAATCCCATGGCAATTTGATTAATAGCTTTGTTTCTCCAGAACTGTGTTTTCCCTCCCTGAATGTATGAAAGAGCAAACATAATCCTAGACTCGGTCATACAAAACTCGGGCTTTCTCCCATGGATGTACAATACTATAGAGCTGATGAAAAATTTTGTATTCTCCATGGTACCATCAAAGATTTGCAGGGGTGCATATTTAGGTAAACACATTTTTCCACTCTCAGATCTCTCCTCTGCATGCACATTCTCCTGAGACATTCACTCCGCCATCTCCTCCATCTCATCATCTTTATCTTCCACTGTCTCTGCTTTTATTTCTGCTTGTTTAGGCTGTGATGCTACCAATACTGACACTAACTAAGACATTTGTGCTGTAAGTGCATCAATTTTGGCTTCTAGCACTGATGTGGGAACAGGATTGTGACCAGGATTTCTGACATAATGATGTAAGCTGTGATGAGTCACTTCTTTGGCTGAGTCAAGATTCGGCTTCAGAATTTTTTTTGCAAAATTTTGAGTCACATGATCTGATAATTCAGGTACCAAACATGGCAAAACACATGATTTCGACTATTTGTCAACAGTTGGGCACTTTGGATCAATAACCCTTCCAACAGTGCCTGATCTCAGGGTTCATACTGAATTTGGCTAGCAACTAATTTAACTAAAATAGTCATCCAAATAGAGTATAGTAAATCTTGATTAAACCAGATCCAATTGGTTGTCTGGTTGCAGCTGTCCTAATGATGAGCGCTGCCTCTCGATCACTGGCGGTTGCAATGTAAGGTAAAACCTGGCATCAGCTTATGAAAGCAAGGTAAATATGTACATATATACAATTACTTCTGGCTCATGCTGAAAGGATGAGTAAGCAGATGTGGCATGCTGAAACAATGACATATGCACATGTAAGAGAAGGCACACTGATGGGGTAGTTGAGTTCTTCTGTTAGGGCAACACCCACTAATCTGCTAGCTGGACTGTGCAGGCTCTCCTACAAGAAGGTGGTGGGGCACGCTGATGATACTCGATCTGGAAACCTAACAAAAACCTAGAGGAAGGGTGCAAGTTGGTGCTAAATATCACTGCTGATACACAAATGTTGTGTTTAGTGATGTGAAATAATAAGGGATGTTGTGAATAGTCTTTATAGGCATACGAAGGAGTTCAAAAGAGTTCAAAAAAAGATTGAAGAGGTGCAAAGCAGTTCGAAGTAGGCTCGAAGAAGTTTGAAGAGGTTCGAAGTGAGTTCAAAGAAGTTTGTAGATGTCAGACTAATGTCGAGGTATGTTGAAAAGTGAATATAACAAATAAGGAGTGTTTATTGAGAGGTGATAGGCAATGTGTGATGAAATGAGGAGCAAATATGATAGTTTTAAAGAAGTTCGTGATATTTCACAGAACTTAGAGATACGACGTGAAGATAAGACTCAAGAGAATGGCTCTTAAATTTGATGATAGTGAGAGGGTAACTTCTTCTCTGTTCCCCATTGCTTTTCTGTTGTTCTAAGTAACTAGTACAAGTCTATATACAATTTAAAGAAATATTACTAAAAAGGAAACAAGAACATGTGGAAAACACAAGGCAATATGCACAGCAATAAAGGTATTGTAAAACATAAAAAAATGAAAAATGATAATAAGTAAAACATACATTGTCCCAGTATAGTAAAAGTTCTTGTTCTATTGCTTTAATATATCATTGAAATGTAAAACTGCACTTATCATATTCTAAGTCTTTTATCATCTCTCCTTGTGTCCAGTAGTGTTCGATATGTGATGCAGTGGCTCATGCCATATGTTTTATGTGTGTCAAAATGGTTTTAGAATATCCCTATGGTGGCCGATGTCATTCTAAGTAGTGCAAGTCATTTGAAAATGTTTGAAGTGTCGCGAAAATGTTTGAAGCTATTCAAAATTATGTGAAGTTGTTTGAAAAGTATTTGAAATCGATTTCGTGGAGTTCATAGTGGTTCGAAGCATTTGTTGTAACATGTCGATATAATGATAGGTCCACTGTGCACGCTAAGGTCTGGAGAAGGATCTAATTGTATCTATATATTACGACTCACACTCTGAATTGCTACGAATGCCATGAAATCGACTTCGAATGTTTTCAAACTGTTTTACACTATTTTGGATGACTTCAAACTATTTTGAACTATTTTGTGACATTTCGTGACACTTCAAACCATTTCATGACATTTTGTGACACTTTGAATGACTTCGCAGCATTTTGAACAACTTCAGCTGCTGTATAGCTGTCTTGAAACACTTTTGATGCACACTGCACATCCGGAACAAGCCAATTTGCCACATATCGAGCACTACTGGACACATGTTAGGGCGACACCCACTAATCTGCTAGCTGGACCGTATGGGTTCTCCTACAAGAAGGTGGCGGGGGGCATGCGCATGATGGGGGGATTTGATGGATTTGATGCGAGGGTTAAAAATAGAACAGTTGGCTGAAATAGGCCTTTCGCACCACTAATGTGGATGGAATACCTAAGAGAACTCAACTGAGGTCTCCTAGTATTTATTTTAGGGTTATATACTATGTTACACATATTGTAGTATGTTATTACGGATGTGCACACACATGTGCACACATGCACGTACATGCACGTACATATTGATGCGTGTAAATAAAGAATTCCCACACTGACAAATAATGTGTATATAGGTGTTTTGTAGTGTATTTTGGTGAAATAAAATAAAATAAAATAAAAATAGTATTAGGTAATAGGCATGTTAGGAGACTGTTTCCTAACATTACCCCCCTTTTAGGCCTCGACTTCCAGGTGAGAAAATATCGTATCTGTCCCCTCTGTGAAATTTTGGTAAGGCCAGAAATTCATCCCCTCATACACTATTCTAGCAATGCGACGAGGAGCATTTGGATTACGTTTAAAGAATTGGGCGATTACCTTGCATGCTCGCTTACAATTCTCTTCTGGCTCCCACGAATTATTTTCATCAGTGTAGTTCTTCCACTTGATTAAGAACTCCAATTTGTTTCGTCAAAGACATGAGTCCAAAACCTCTTCCACAATATATTCTGGAGCACCTTCTACCATTATTGGAGGCTGTGGAGTAGTTTGTTGACCAGGAATAGTGGGTGGGCGGTAAGGATGTAAACAGGAAATGTTAATCTCAGGATCAATCTTGAATGACTGAGGTAATTTTAACACTACTGCATTGGGTGAAATTATTTTAGAAATCGGATATGGGCCAACTTGCTTCTCTGTAAGCTTTCTTGAAGGTCGTGGAATATTCAGATCCTTGGTACTTAGCCATACCAAGTCACCAACTTTATACTCTGGAGCAACAGCTCGAGTACGATCTGCATGTCGCATCATATCATTACGTGCTTTCATTAATGCTGCCTCTGCTTCCTCCTGCACCTTTCGCATTTTTGACACAAAGTCCTCCACTGATTGTACCTTGACTTCCCTTCGTGGTTCTATGCCCATTCTAAGATGATAACCATAATTAGCGAAGAAGGGTGACATGCGAGTAGCCGAATGGAATTTATTATTATGGGAAAATTCTGCAATTGCCAACCATTTGGGCCAGTCAGTTTGTCGGTGATTGACAAACATGCATAGGTACTGCTCCAACTCCTGATTCATTCTCTCTGTCTGCCCATCAGTTTGTGGGTGATATGTCATAGATAACTTGGTTTGAATTCCCAATATGTTATTTAACTCTTGCATAAACACAGAAGCAAATTGTGATCCGTAATTGGAGATAACCATATCAGGTAATCCATGTAACCACCATACCTGATTTAGATAGAGGCATGCCAAGCCCAACGATGAGGTTTCTGCAGTAGTAGGAATAATATTGCATTGTATCCTTGAGCTTCACATAATCCTGTGATAAAGTCCACAGATATATCTCGCCATGGTGCTTTAGGTGTAGGGTTCAGCATTAATTTCCCTCCAGGATTTTCTGGAAGTTTCTTCCCCCTCATGCACATATCACACCCATCCACATACCCCAATACATACTTTGAAATTCTGGGCCACCAATAATTTCTCATCACCAATTCCAATGTCTTCCATCTTCCTGGATGTCCAGCAGCTGGTGTATTATGATGTAACTGTATGATCTCCCTCTGTAAATCTTGATCCTTCGGTACATATACCTTTCCTCTGAACAACACTAACCCTTGTTCCTCAACCCATTCATCTCCTTTAATATTACTTTTCTTCTCTCCCCTCAAAGCTTTCACAGCTTCCACCACTTCATCATCCATCTCTGAACATTGCCTGATTTTAGACAACATTTCCATCTCTGAGCTATCCACCAATAAATGTCCTTGATGCATAGCACAAATACGAAAGTATTCAGGTTTGAGTAGGGTAGTATTTTTATTGTCCTCCTCCACTCCCCTTTTATGATCTGTACATCTGGATGATGCATCTGCTTTCCTCATCAAGCTTCCCACTTTGTGGACCAAGTGAAAATTAAAGTGTGATAGGAATAATGCCCAACGTGCTTGTTGACGGTTAAGCTTTTTAGCGGACATGAAATACTGCAGATTTTGATGGTCTGTCCAAATCTTGATCTGATGCATACATCCCTCCAAATAATGTCTCCATGCCTTCAAAGCTCATATTATTCCCAACATCTCTTTATCATGCACATCATAATTCCTCTCCACATCATTCAACCCTTTAGACAAATATGCACAAGGATGCCATTTGTCATCTTTACATAGCATTGATAATACTGCTCCAGTAGCAAAGTCTGATGCATCTGATTCCACTCGTAAGGGACGTGTGAAATCTACTGGGACCAATATTGGCTCTTCCACAAACTTCCTCTTTAACTCCTCAAATGCTGTCTGCTGTTGTTCTCTCCATCTCCACACTACTCCCTTTCGCGTAAGGTTGTGTAATGGTGTGGCAATTTTGGAAAAATTATGCACAAAGCAATGATAAAAATTGGCAAGTCCCAAGAAAGCCTGAACTTCCTTGATATGGGTAAGCATGGGCCAATCAACAATTGCCTGTACCTTGATAGGATCCATCTTGATTCCATCAGGACCAATCTTTAATCCCAAGAACTCAATCTTGCTTGCTCCAAATACACACTTCTCCAGTTTAACGAATAAATCATTCTCTGCCAACCTCTTCAACACCTCCTGCACTATCGCCTCATGATTTTCTTCATCCTCCATGAATATCAAAATGTCATCAATAAATATTATCACCATGCCTTTATCTATCACATCCTTGAAAATATCATTCATCATATTTTGGAAAGTTGGGGGACTATTGGTCATCCCAAAAAACATGACTAGTGGCTCAAAGGATCCTTGACGTGTGGCAAATGCTGCTTTCCACTCATCTCCTTTCTTTATTCATACATTGTTGTACCCCCAGCGTAAATCCAATTTTGTAAAGACCTTGGCCTTTCCCACCTTGTCAATTATCTCTGAGATCAATGGCAAAGGGTATGCATTCTTCACTGTCCAATCATTCAAATACCTATAATCTGTACACATCCTCTTCCTGTGATCTTTTTTTGGTACAAAGAATACTGGTGATGTCTGCGGTGATTTCGAAGGTCATATGTATCCCTTGCACAACTGTTCATTAAGGAATGCATCCACTTCTTCTTGTTCCTTTGGAGATAATGGATAGACTTTTGACTTCTTTGGCACAAATCCCAGCTTCATTTCAATAGCATGATCCCATGGCTTTCGCACTGGCATCCGCTCCAATTCCTTCTTCTGAAAAACTGACAAATATTTATGGTTGGCTTTTGGCACCCACTCCTCCACTGGCTTCTCCACTTTCTCCACATTTTTATCCCATGACTGTCCTCCACAAATTTCTCTAAAGGTCTGCTTCTGTTCTTCTTTACTTGTCATAATTGGAACTTCTCCGTTTGGCATATCTTCATCCTCCACTTCCTCTATCGTAACAGAATACTTCCTTGGACATTCTTTCTCTTTCTTTTCCTTCTTCTCCTTTTTAACTTTTCTCCCATACACATTACATTCTTTAGGACAACGAGTCATGTGTACCTTCCCAGTTTTCCAATCAATTTCTGGATTATGTTTTCGTAACCATGGACATCCAATTATCAGATTGGTTTTCCCAAGGTTGCACACTTCAAATATGGCTCGCTCCTGATGATTCTGATATTTCAATATCATCGTCACTTCCTCCTTAATAGTTCCTCCATGATTGATTGTACCATCAATATTGTACACCATTATAGGTTGTGGCAGTTTACACGTGCAAATACCATGTCCAGTAATTAGGGATCGATTAATAAATAATCCGGTAGCACCACTGTCAAGCAATGCCTCCACATTAATTGCTGCATGCGTGTCCACTGTCTTCAATCCTACTGTCAAGCTGATTTCGGGTTCTATCTGCGCTGAGCGAATAAAAAATTTAGGGGTCTTCAGAAATAAGGCTGGGCATTTTTCTTTGTCAGATAAATGATGATGGTCATACTCTTCAATTTCTCTTTCGGGTTCACTCTGGGTTTCCTCGGATACTAATACATTATATTGATTCTGGGTCACCAATGGGGAAACCTTCACTGGGACTCTTCCACAAAATTCTTCTGCTTATCTTCCTCCAACTTCACTTCCTCAATTGTCACTTTCCTAATCTTCCTTTTCTGCCTACAATTTCAAGCCATACGCCCTAATTGCCCACAGTTAAAACATTTAACTGGAGCTCGTCTCCCTACTTGATCAACATCCATCGCATCCATTGATGCTGCTGACTCCTTAACAATAGGTGTCACTGCCATGGCTGGTGGCTGTGCCCTCGGAGTTTGTACTTGAGGTGTCCTTCCTTTCTCAGACTTTCCTCCTGATGACTTTCCAAATCTGGAATTCCCATACATCAATTTCGATTCTGCCTGTTCCTGTCGATATTGCTGATCAAGACACATTGCCCAATTATACCACTCATCCAATCTCTCCAGCATAGAAGGTAGTCGATAGATAGACTTGAATAACAAGGGATTTAATCCTGCCTTCAAATATTCCACCAATGCTGCTTCTCCCATATCGGTTTGTGATGCTTCTGCTTTAAACTGCAAAATAAATTCATCTGCAGAACCTTGGCACATAGTTTTTAATTTTGCATTCGCTGTCGCCTTTGGGTTAGGGTCTCCAAACTGTGTCTCCAACCTCTCCAAAAATTCCCTGAAGCTTGCAAATGGTTTATATCCCACGGCAATTTGATTAATGGCTTCGTTTCTCCAGAACTGTGCTTTCCCTCCCTGGATGTATGAGAGAGCAAACATAATTCTAGACTCGGTCATATGAAATTTGGGCTTTCTCCCATGAATATACAATACTATAGAGCTGATAAAGGATTTTGTGTTCTCCATGGTACCATCAAATATTTGCAGGGGCACGTATTTAGGTAAACACATTTTTCCACTCTCAGATCTCTCCTCTGCATGCTCACCCTCCTGAGACATCCACTCCACCATCTCCTCCATCTCATCATCTTTATCTTCTACTGTTTCTGCATTTGTTTATACTTGTTTGGGCTGGGATGCTGCTAATACTGACACTAATTGGGACATTTGTGCTGTTAGAGCATCAATTTTGGCTTCAAGAATGGGCGTGGGAACAGGATTGTGTCCAGGATTCGAAGCTGCTTGTTCTGACATGATTATGTAATCTGTGATGAGTCACTTCTTTGGCTGTGTAGAGATTCGGCTGTAGAATTTTTTCGCAAAATTTCGAGTCACGTGATCCGGTTATTTCGGGTACCAAACATGGCAAAACACATGATTTTGGCTATTGGGCACTTCGGATCAATAACCCTTCCAACAGTGCCTGATCTCGAAGCTATTACTGAATTTGGCTAGTAACTACCTAAAATAGTCATCCAAATTGAGTAATGTAAATCTTAGCTAAACCAGATCTGATCGGTTGTCTGGTTGCAGCTGTCCTAATGACGAGCGCTGCCTTTCGATCACTGGCGGTCGCAATGTAAGACGAGGCCTGGCGTTGGCTTATAAAAGCAAAGGTAAATACATATATACAATTAATTCTGGCTCTTGCCGAAATGATGCATAAGTGGATGTGGCATGCTGAGACAAATGACGTATGCGCATGAGTAAGAGAAGGCGCACTGATAGGGTAGTTGAGTTCTTCTGTTAGGGCAACACCCACTAATCTGCTAGCTGGACCATGCGGGTTCTCCTACAAGAAGGCGGCGGGGCGCGCGCGCATGATGGGGGGATTTGATGGATTTGATGCGAGGGTTAAAAATAGAACAGTTGGCTGAAATAGGCCTTTCGCACCACTAATGTGGATGGAATACCTAAGAGAACTCAACTGAGGTCTCCTAGTATTTATTTTAGGGTTATATACTATGTTACACATATTGTAGTATGTTATTATGGACGCACGCACACATGCGCATACATATTGATGCGTGTAAATAAAGAATTCCCACGCTGACAAATAATGTGTATATAGGCATTTTGTAGTGTATTTTGGTGAAATAAAATCAAATAAAATCAAATAGAATCAAATAAAATAAAATAAAATAAAATAAAATAAAAATAGTATTAGGTAATAGGCATGTTAGGAGACTGTTTCCTAACAACACGAGGAGAGACTACAAGAGTGTTAGCATGCGATAAGTGCATTTTTATGTTTCATTGATAGATTAAAGCAATAGAACAAGAACTCTTACCATACTGGGACAATGTATGTTTCACTTATTATCATTTTTCATTTGCTTTATGTTTTACAATACCTTTATTGCTGTGCATATTGCCTCATGTTTTCCACATGTTCTTGTTTCCTTTTTAGTAATATCTCTTCAATTTGTATATAGACTTGTGTTAGTTTCTTAGAATAAAAAGAATACCAATGGGGAACAGAGCACAAGTTACCCTCTCACTTATTGTCTGACTTAAGAGCTGTTCTCTTGGGTCATATCTTTGCATCATATCTCTAAGTTCTGCAAAATATCGTGAACTTCTTTGAAACCATCGTATTCACTCCTTGGTTTATCGCCTATCGCCTATCCCCATTCAAAAAACACATCACATTCACTAAACTTGTTCCTTGATATATCTCGAACCTCTTCAAACTTCTTTGAACTGTTTCACACATCTTCAAACTTATTTGAACTATTTTGCACGTCTTTGAACTGATTTCAAACTATTTCTATGACTTTTGGGTATCAGCAGCGATATTTAGTACCAACTTGCACCCTTCCTCTGACTCGTGTTATACCACCCGAAGCCATTTATAGGTTTTGTTTGGGTTTCCGGGTTGAGTATCATCAATGATTAGATCCTTTTCCAGACCTTATAGCATGCAGTGGACCAGGAATACCTAAGAGAACTCAACTAAAATTTCCCAGGTGTATATTTAAGATTTATATACTATGTTACATGTATTGTAATATGTTGTTACCAACATGCACATACATGCATGTACATATTGATGCATGTAAATATAAAATTTCCATGCTGACAAATGTAGCATTTGTAGGCATTTGGTAGCATAATTTGATGTAATAAAATAAAATAAAATAAAATAAAATAAAAATAAAATACTATTATGTAATAGGGATATTAGGAGACTGTTTCCTAACACCTTGCAGCTTAAGGCCCAAGATGCTGACAACATCTACTGGATGCAGGAAGAAGAAAATTACTTCTATGCCAAGACCTCTGGAAAGAAGGATTCCAAGGATTCCCCAAACTCCAATTGTAAGGGCAACCTCCAAGCCTCAATTAATAGTGAGCTAACAGAGGGGAATCCAAAGTTAATATTATAATACATAATACAGACACTTCAGGTGCACCTAACAGAGGGCAATTTACAGAGAAAACTCTAAGGACCCATCTGTCAATGCCCAGTATATGTGATAGACCTGAAAATCAAATAGTAAGCTAAAAATAGCAAAAAGGTGGAAATAGGTGGATCAAGCTGCAGGATGATGTCACCTTGATGGGTAAACATCCAGAAGGGGTCCCACCTCTAAGAATAGAACTGTCAACATGTACCAACATGGAAAAAGCTGAAATATAATCATAAAATAGGAATAAAATCATAGAAAATCATAGAAAAGGCAGAATAGGGTGAAATAAAATATTACAAAATATGGAACAAGCACAAAAAATTGCCCAGATGCCTGGAACACCTTCCTTTCCCCTTACATCACCCCCCTTCTATGATGCATTGCCCCAATGCATTCAAAACCATATTTGCCCAAAGTTGGATGCTTGGATTCATTGAGGTGTAGGAGAATGTCAGCGGTGGAGCTCCTTGACCAGTTGTGGGGTATTCACACTGGACTCTGTGATCCAAGAGTTTTCCTCATATCCATAACCCTTCCAGCACACTAGGTATTCAAGTTTGCCTAAGCACAAGCAGCTGTCCAGGATGGACTCGACCTCGTACTGAGGTTCACTCTCAATCACTGTAGGCAGTGAAGGAGGTCATGTTATTTATCCCATAAATGGATCTGTGGGAGCAGGCAGTAATCTTATGACATGGAAGATGGGGTGGAGTCTGGACATTGACTGTGGTAGCCATAGGCAGTAGGCATGCGATCCGACATGTCTAGTGATGAGGAATGGTCCAAGAAAATGGTGGGTGAGTTTCTTGGATGGGTGCATGGTGGAAATGTCACTAGAGTTGAGGTAGACATGATCACCAACCTTATATGTGGGTGTGGGTGAGTGACACTGGTTGTAGAAGCATGCCATGTCATCTTTCACCTTAGCCAAAGCTGACTTTGCCTCCTCCAAGGTGTCCTTCATCCACTCTGTGAACTCATTCACCATTTCCAAGTATGAGGGTGCTTGCCAAGGCTTGAACCCTATGCATGGGTGTCACCCTGTGTCAAGGAGGAAGGGAGTTTGTTGGGTGGAGGAGGGGACATAATTGTTGTATCCAAACTTGGCTATGGGGAGGAGATCTTTTCAATTGTCCTGTCACTCATTGACAAAGATACAGATGTCCTCTGCTCTAGTGCTTGGTTGACTCGCTCTGTCTGTTCATCTGTCTGTGGGTGGTAGGCAGTCAAGGTGAGGAGTTTGATTCCCAGCAGGTGGTACAGCTCTCAGGTGAACTCTGCAATGAACTGTGGCCCTCAATTGCAGAGGAACGTGCCAGGCAATCCATGGAGCTTCCACATATGGTGCAGATAGAGTTGAGCTGCTTCAAGTGCAGTAACAGTCATATGAGTGGGGATGAAATGAGCTCACTTCCCAGCAGAGTCAACTGTGCACATTACTGCATCAAATCCATTAGACTCCAGTAGTTCCATGATGAAGTCCACACTGACAATGTTCCAACAATTCTCTGAGACTGGGAGGGGGTATAACTCACCCATAGGCTTGCATCGTAAAGTCTTGGTGCATAAGCAGAGATCACAGGTGTGACAGTACTGACCAATGAATTGAGACATCTGGGGCCACCAATAATTCTGCAATATGAGCTCCAGCATCTTCCAATGCCCAGGGTGGCCAGAAATGAGCAAGTTGTGGTGCTGAGAGATGGGTCATCATCAAAGCTGAGGATTGTTAGAACATAGATACAATTATTATAGGATGTCATCCTTTTCTGTCCACTCTGCTGCATGAAGCAAAGAAGTGGCTCCCTTTCTCAGCTCCTTCACTGCCAGAGCCACAGCATCCTCATATAAACCATTACAATTTGCATGACAAATGTCACACAGGATACTGTGCTCCTCACCCTCCAAAGTGACACCCTCTAATGCATAGACTGTAAACAGATCAGATTGCAACAACACAATACCTTGATTGTTATTGCCTCAACTTGGCTCCCTTCCATTCTCTACCTGGGTGGACTTTTGTGACAAGTTCATACAACATTTCTGCTCCCTCAAGAAACACCAATGAGCTGTGACACACCTTGAATCCATCTCCTACCACCAAGCACATCAATCTGTGGGTGATTACATCTAGGGTACATAATGGGTTTTTGATAGGTTTTATTTCCACAGTCAGTATATTGGCCTGGAAAAGTCAATGTCATTAAATAATTTCTCAACTAATTATCATAATTGATCCAAAATTGATCA
The DNA here is from genome assembly GCA_029959215.1 of Tricholoma bakamatsutake. Lineage (NCBI taxonomy): Eukaryota > Fungi > Basidiomycota > Agaricomycetes > Agaricales > Tricholomataceae > Tricholoma > Tricholoma bakamatsutake. The sequence continues at coordinate 3,846,286 of CP114860.1, forward strand.
AGCTATATCTCAACCAAATCTTGACCAATTTGGATAATTTTGGGTGCATTTTAAAGTAAATAACTGTGTGCATCACCATACCCATGTAACCACAGGTGTGTGGACAACATAAAGATAGGTGCACTCAGACTTCATGTATGTGAGGGCCCAATAAATTTTAGCGGCATCATCCACAAATTGGTTTGGGTATAGACTGATGTATAACTCACAGGAATTAAGGAAGGCACACCCATGGGAATGTGCACCATTAAATTCAGTGGTAGGTGTGGGTTTAATGCATGCATCTTTGCTTGTGCATGCATTGGGTGGTGCATGCATGCCCAGCATGCTAGGGGTCAAAATGGGAAGAGTGGGGTTCAACTGGAGAGTTCTAATGAAGGTTTCAATGGTAGATGTAAGTGTGTCAATTTGTACACAAATTCCAGCAACATTGCCTTCAAGCATGTCGATGCGCTCCAGGGCATCCATGGCACTAGGTCAGGTGAAACACAATGCGTGCTAGAGGTGGGAGTGTCTGGGACAGTGTGTAATGAGTTTGTGGAGCTCTGGGAGTTGTCTTTTACTCCATACCTGCCTATCTTGGCAGAGTGTCCAAGATTTTGAGCCTTAAGAGAGAGTTTTCTACTGTAAAGAGTTTTCTACTGTAGAGAGTTTTCTACTGTAGAGAGTTTTCTACTGTAAGGGCAACCTCAAAGCCTCACTTAATAGTGAGCTAACAGAGGGGAATCCAAAGTTAATATTATACTATATAATACAGACACTTCAGGCACACCTAACAGAGGGAAATCCAAAGAGAAAACTCTAAGGACCCATCTGTCGATGCCTAGTATATGTGATAGACCTAAAAATCAAATAGTAAGCTAAAAATAGCAAAAAGGCAGAAATAGGTGGATCAAGCTGCAGGATGATGTCACCTTGATGGGTAAACATCCAGAAGGGGTCCCACCTCTAAGAATAGAACTGTCAACATGTACCAACATGGAAAAAGCTGAAATATAATTATAAAATAGGAATAAAATCATAGAAAATCATAGAAAAGGCAGAATAGAGTGAAATAAAATATATATAAAATATGAGACAAATGCAGAAAATTGCCCAGATGCCTGGAGGCCTTCCATTCCCCTTAAACCAATCCTAATCTCAACTCTAGCTGTGGTAATCAGTTCAAACCTCAGAACCTGTCCAACTCTAATTGCAGTAATCAATCAATCCTCGACTGGCAGCTCCTCTGGATCCAAGAGTAACAAGTTAAAGGACTCCATCTCTGACAAGTTGGGGAAGAATGGTAAACTAACCAGAGAAAAATGTGAGCACTGGATGAAGGAAGGTCTTTGCCTCTATTGCAGTAAAGAGGTACATCTAGCCAGTAATTGTAGCAAGTTCAAAGCTGTGGAAGCCCATGCAGCCACAGTCTCTGAATCCATACTGGATTCCATGGCTTCAAAAAAATAGTCCACAACCCTCAGGAATATGCCAATGGGGCTGAGGGTTGCATTGACCTTTCCCAGCTGGCTACTTATGTTTGTCTCAATGTGTCTGCTCTTTCTGATCCTGAATCCCTTACTATCCTCCTATCCATTGATAATACTCGACCTGGAAACCAAACTAAAACCTGCTAAAAGAGGTCTAAAAAGTAAGAAGTGTTACACAGGCTAGAAGAAGAGTGCGAGGTGGTACTAAATATCACTGCTCTTAACCATGGATTGTAAGAGATGTACAAAGTAGCGAGAAGGGTTGCGAAAGGTTTTTAGGGGTGTACAAAGGTTTTTTGAAGGGCTGCAAACAGTTTCAAGATAGTGCAAAGTTGTTTCAAGAAGATACAAAGTTTGGCAGAACTTTTAGTATATGAATAAGAGGCTTATATATAAAGTTAGACTTTAAATCTGATGATATGGGATGATAGATGATGGATTTTTTGTTTAAAACAGTAAGTAGTACAAGTTTAAACAGGTTCTCAAAGGGGTAGTACTAAAAAGGAAATGGAACATGAGGCCTACATGAGGCAGAGATAAAGGGTAAAACAAAAGTCCTTTTGACTTTGCGTAAGTAGAAAATGGATGAAGGATAAAATATAAGATAGTAACATATCAAGTGGTACCTGATTTATTGTTCTAATGAATCACGGAAATGTCAAAGTGCCTCGTTGCATCCAAAACCATAACTTGTTCTGTCAAGCTTGTTCCAGGTGCCTCCATGACAGCCAAGTGTGTGTGAAATAATGTGAAGTTGTCAAAGTTTGTTTGAAACATCTCGAAATAGGTTTGAAGTCATTCACAATAGGTTCAAAGTCATTTTGCAAGGTTTTGCAGGTGTTCATAAAGGTTTGGAGAGTCGTAGAGGTCAAATAAGAGTATGAGGAATAATGTATACATGGTTCCAGTGCTTGAGGAGTGAAGTGGACCTATCACCATTTCTGACAACTCTGTACAAACCTGAACCCTTATTGACTCTGGCTCATCCCATTATTTTCTTGACTCCTCCTTCGTGCTGGAAAATCATTTCAGCATGGAAACCATTTTGCTAATCAGACTCCAACTATTCAATGGAACTTGCAACTCCATCATTACACAAGTCGCAAAACTCCTGCTTAATTTTCTGTCTGGTGAAGTATTCAATCTGACATTTTTTGTAACCACACTCGACTCTTCCTGTTCTGCAGTCCTTGGTCATAACTGACTGAAGCAATAAAATCCATTGATTGACTGGTCTTCTGGCAAATTGTAGCTTGCTTACAATGTCCTTCATCTCCAATCAGCTTGCCACTGTGGAACAGGTCCACCAGTCAAAATCACCCATGCTCCTCACTGGCAAGATTGACCCAGCTGTCATGCACACATTCAAACTTGGTTCCCTAGATTTCTTTGACTGTAAAGAGATCAAAGAGGAGGACCAGGTTCAAAAAATCATTGGGTGCTTCAGAGATATCTGAATCTGAGACTGGATCAGCAGCAACTGCAACAGACTTTTAACCCTTTCCTTCCTGGAAACTGCATGCAAATTACCTGGACCCCAACTGGGAACCCATTGTCCCTCATCAAATTCTTGCAGCTACCCTGAAACAAAATCAGTCCTTCTGGGACTGGTTCTCACACATGCAGTCTCTCAACTCCTTTCTTGCAAATACTCCCTCACATTTCTCTGATACTTCCCTCCATGAAAAGTTAGAAGGTGGCCTTGACCCTAAATTTATGTGCCATTGCAATGCAAACAAAGTAGACAAGATACTTGTCTTAAGACCATGGGCTCTTAAAGTCAAACAACATGATGAGAACTGCTGCACAGACTTGAAGCATGCTCACGAGGTCACTGAAGAAGTTTTTAACTGGCATGAGGACACCAGTAAGCATCATTGTGGCACCCATGGACTGTCCAATGCTGCTGCTTACACTGCAAATCCTGCTGCTGCTACCACTGCTGCAATTGCAGGAACCATCCAATGTTTAGCAGCCCTCACTGACACTGAGCATGCTCAACTTGACAATAACAATGGGTGTTGCAAATGCCACCAACTCAATGTATATCACATCTCGAAGAACTGCCAAACATTTTCCCTGATCCTGCCACATACACTGGCCTCATTAATGGCCCTCTCCACCCTCCACCACTGCCTGCACCAAGCACATCTAATGCTACCATCAATGCCCCTGCCACCTCAGTCGCTGGACCAAGCTCAGCTGGCACTGCAGCTAGAAACAGGCCCCAAGGTCAACCTATTGCTGCAATGGGATCATGGGCAGATGAGACCGCTGCAACCTTTCCTTCCACATCGTCTGCACTGAGGGAAGGTTTAGAGACTGAGGATAATGAAAATGACGAGGTGAGTGCCCCTTTCTGTGCACCACATCTGTGGTGGCAAGGTACCATTACTGTCCCTATGCTGCTCTATAGTGGTGCTTATGTCATACTCATTCACACAGACCTAGTCATGAAACTTGGCTTATGCCACTACTTGCTGCCCAAATCCTGAAACTGTCAATGTTGCTATGAAATCATCCAATACACTGTCTCATACCACTCTTACTGAGTGGGTCAAGCTTTCTGTTACTTCAGATGACTAATGGACATCTCAAACTGTATGTGCCCTCATAGCCCTGCACCTCTGTACTTCAATCATACTTGGACTGCCTTTTTTAACACATAATTCCATTGTAACCAACCATGCTGCACATGCATGTATAGATAAATAAAACAATTATGACCTGCTTAATCCTGTGCCCCTACTGCTGCTGGAATGTAAGAAACCAAGACTGAAAGAACAACTGAAGCAGGTTTGCGCAGACTGTAAACTAATGCTTGCAGAACTGAAGTACATACTGAGCACTCGCAGATGCCTAATGTCATTTGACTACATCAAACCCATGGACATTGTTGGTGCAATAAACAAATGAGTCAAAACACTGACTCATGTTGCTGAACTGATACACCATGAAGATATGCTTAAAGCAGAGTTTAAAGAGATCTTTGAACCAATACCACACACAGACCAACTGCCAACAGATGTTCAAGCACATATCAAACTGAAAAATGCAGAACAAACAATCAAAACCTGAATGTTGATAGGTCCACTGCATGCTATAAGGTTTGGAAAAGGATCCAATCATATTGACACATTATGACAAATGCTTCAAACCACTATGAATACCATGAAATCCATTTCAAACACTTTTTAAACAACTTCGTACAATTTTGAATAGCTTCGAACGATTTTGCGACACTTTGAACACTTTTGAATGACTTCACACTACTTAGAACAACATCGGCCACCATAGGGATATTCTAAAACCCTTTCACAACACACAAAACATCTGGCATGAGCCACTGCATTGCATATCGAATACTACTGGACACAAGGAGAGATGATAAAAGAATTAGAATACGATAATGGCAGTTTTGGGGTTTCAATGATCTATTGAAACAACAAGAGGAGTACTCTTACTATATGGCAACACTGAATGTTTCAATTATTTATTATTTCTCATTTGTTTTATGATCTACAAAGTCCTCATTGTTGGATATATTGCCTCATGTTTTACACATGTTTTATTTCCCCTTTTAGTACTATCTCTTCAATTTGTATATAGACTTGTATTAGTTACTTAGAATGACAGAAAAGCAATGGGGAACAGAGAAGAAGTTACTCTCTCACTTATCATCTGATTTAAGAGCCGTTCTCTTGAGTCTCAGCTCACATCATATCTCTAAGTTCTGCAAAATATCACAAACTTCTTCAAAACTATTGTATTTGCTCCTCGTTTTATCGCACATCACCTATCGCCTCTCAACAAATACTCCTTATTTGTTATATTCACTTTTCGACATACCTCAACATTAGTCCAACATCTATGAACTTCTTCGAACTCACTTCGAACCTTTTCGAACTTCTTTGAGCCTACTTCAAACTATTTTGCACATCTTCAAACCTATTTCGAACTCTTTTGAACACCTTTGTACATCTATAAAGACTATTCACAACATTTCTTATTATTTTGCATCACTAAACACAATGTTTGGGTATCAGCAGTGATATTTAGTACCAACTCGCACCCTTCCTCTAGCCTGTGTTATACTTCCTAAGCCTTTTAACAGGTTTTTGTTAGGTTTCCAGGTCAAGTATCATCAACATACCAATGTCCATGGAAATTCCACGAAGCTTGGAACATATTGCTCCAGAAACATTTGGATGCAGTTCAGATTAGACCATCAGCTTCTTTGTGTGCGTCTTTCACTCAGATTCCATCCTGTCTTTTGGAAAAACATAAGAAACAGCCCATCCAGTTGCTTTCGACTCGATGACATTCAAAGAAGCTGAACTGAACTACCCAGTACGTAAAAAGGAGATGCTTGCAATCATTAGAGCATTGAAAAAGTGGTGAACTGACCTGGTGGGTTCCTCTTTCACAATCTTTACAGATCAAAGGACACTTGAAAACTTCAACAACCAACCCAACTTGTCACATTGCCAAGCTCAGTGGATGGAGTTCATGTCCCAGTTTGATGCAAAGATCATTTACATCAAGGGCAAAGATAACACTCTGGCAGATGCACTATCTCATCTACCAGTCACACTATCCCCTTCTAGCGAGGCTGCCATACAACATGCCAGATCGCCATATGAATTCTGCCCTGATGATGATGACAACAAATCAACTGTCAATGCTGTCTTGCCTACAACACATGCTTGTCCACTATTAACTGCACACACTCTTGCTGAAACTGATGTTGCCTCAATGCAAGCTGTAACTGCTGTGCTGTCGATATCCCAAGATCCTAAACTCTGTACTGCAATCATTGAGGGTTACAAGACAGACCCTTGGTGTAAGAAGCTGCAAGAAGCTGCACCTGGAATGCTGTCTGTTCAAGTACAAGACGATTTCTTGTTCATAGGAGAACATCTTGTAATTCCCTCTACTGACAACATCCATGAATCGTTATTCCAACTAGTGCATGAATCACTGGGCCACTTCAGATTCAAAAAATTGTATGAGCACACTATGCAACTCTTACTACTGGCCAAACATGCAGAAGGATTTGGAGTCCACATACATCCCCAGCTGCACAGACTGCCAATGTAACAAATCAAGAACCACAAAACTGGCTGGACCCTTACACCCTCTTCCCATCCCTGACCAACATAGAGATTCTGTTGCAATACATTTTCAGCTGCATGGACTGCCAATGTAACAAATCAAGAACCACAAAACTGGCTGGACCTTTACACACTCTCCCCATCCCTGACCAATGTGAAGACTCTGTTGCAATGGATTTTATTGGCCCATTGCTGGAGGACAATGATTACAACTGCATTCTTACTATGATTGACCAGCACTCTGGAAATCATATCCAACTATGACAAATTGTTTATGTTCAAGTGCTGGACAGCACTGCACAAACTGATGGGGGGTAAAACTGAAACTTTTTTCTGCATACCACCCCCAAATGGATGGCACCAGCAAACAAATGAACAAGACAGTTAATCAGGCACTACAATATCATGTAGTGTGAAACCAAAGAGGTTGGGCTTGAGCACTGTCATGCATTAGGTTCAACCTCATGAACACTGTAAACCAATCGACCAGATTCTCACCTTTCCAACTGTGACTCAGGTGAAGTCTGCAGCTGATCCCATCCATCTTCACACCAATCACACTGACAGCTCCCAAAGAAGTGCATGCATGGGAACTGATAGACAGGCTGCAACAAGACATTTTTGAGGCTCAGGACAACCTCCTTAAAGCAAAAATTTCATGGGCTGCTCATGACAACAGCACATGCAATCCCAACCTTGAGCTAGATATTGGAGATCGCAACAGAAAACTGTAGGTGTCAATATGCTGCTAAAGGTGAGAAACATGTTGCCAAATTCATGACTAGATTCAATGATCTCTACCCCATCGTGGATGTCAACCACATGTCAACCACGAAGCATTGACAGTAACACTCAACCTCCCACCTACCTCTAACATGTACCCTACCTTCCACACCACCAAAGTGAAGCCTTACAAAAAAAATGACCGATCGCTCTTTCTGTCCAGAGAACTTGCATACCCAGGAGCGATCATCATGGAAGATGGCATGCAAGAGTACTTTGTGGAGAAGATCATTGATGCATGCAAATGTGGGCATGGCATGCAATATCTCGTAAGGTGGCTTGGCTATGGCCCCAAAGAAGACCAATGGTTACTTAGCATGGAATTCGTGGACAATGTGGCATTGGATGACTGGCTGGCAGGAACATGGTGATGGTGTCATGTACAGTTTATTTTCATCATGTCCCTGTCAGCGGTAGCTTTTTCCTCATGGGTTTTTAATGCACCCGACGAGCAGTTTTTGTATGATAGTTAATTAGTTTTTCCTTTCATCTGGTTGAATAGCTGATGTGACATAAATTTTCAGAGGAGGGGAGGGTGTAATCCTGGAGCTTACTAATCAGTTACCATTATTGTCACATTCCCCCCCATAAATACCACTAACTCGACAGCACCCTTTTCTTCCTTTTCCTTTTCCCACTTATGTTCACTTTTGCTTATTGATGTACTCTCTGCTTGTCTCTTGCTTTTTTTTATATACTGGTCCTATTCTGTCTCATCTGATCCAGTGAAGCTCAGCTCTCTCGAGGTGAGCTTCATTTCTCTCTGTTTCATGACTAAGGCTCCAACCATTTAGTATACGTATACTCGACAAAGGTCAAGTATACAGATACAGGTATAACATACAGTATTTATACAGTTGTTGTAGGACTATTTTTTCCCATTATCACCATGCTTCTATCGCAACTCCTTTTTAGGCACCATGTCAAACAGGCCACTCCAAATCCATAATTTTGTGAGTAGTGCCATCTGGATGGTGTTTTTCTTCAATGAGCTTCGTAAGTTAGCACATATATGTCTGGATTTCGAAAAGACATGCTCAATGGCAACACTGGTTGCTAGGATGGCGAGATAATCTCAGGCCATCCTGGCAATGGTTGGGAATTCAGTAGCATGGATCTAACAACAGAATTTGATATTTGAGACACAGGGATGGAGTAATGATTCACCTTCCACCATATAAGTGGGTTTAACAACACTTCTTGAGCCAATGGCTCACTATTCAGATGGCCCTCTTGCTCCAGTGCAGCTTTAAATCTAAAGTAAGGATTCAACTCATCAACAAGTTCTTCCTATTGTAAGGGGAAAGGAAGGCGCCCCAGGCATCTGGGCAATTTTCTGCATTCGTCCCATATTTTTTTATATTTTATTTCACCCTATTCTGCCTTTTCTATGATTTTCTGTGATTTATTCCTATTTTATTATTATATTTTGGTTTTTTCCATGTTGGTACATGTTGACAGTTCTATTCTTAGAAGCAGGACCCCTTCTGGATGTTTACCCATCAAGGTGACATCATCCTGCAGCTTTGATCTGCCTATCTCCACCTTTTTGCTATTTTTAGCTTACTATTTGATTTTTGGCTCTATCACATATACTGGGCATTGACAGATGGGTCCTTAGTGTTTTCTCTTTGAATTCCCCTCTGTTAGGTGTGCCTAAAGTATCTGTATTATATAGTATATTATTAACTTTGGATTCCCCTCTGTTAGCTCACTATTAAGTGAGGCTTTGAGGTTGCCCTTACACCCATAGGGTACACTTTGCAATGGTAGTGGAAGATGTGGCAGTGGTCAGCCCCAATACTTTATTACCAGTTCAGAACCATACTCAGTTTCAGTGGTAACTTCTTCTCCATCACTGGTGTATATGGACTTTGGTGCCTCGTTATGTCATCATTGTCTTCATCACCCTCATTGTCTCCATCACCCTCATTCTGCTCTGCAGGGATAGGCACTGCATCAGAAGGAGAATTGATGAAGAGACTGCATGCCTGAGTTCAATAGTCGATAGCAAGGCACTGTTCTCAACTGCATCCCCATCAGGTTTGAATCCATCTTTTGGGATGGCAATTTTAAGGTGAGGATGTGACTCTGCTACTAATGGTAAAATTTTGTACTCAATTCTCGAAAGACATTATGCTAACCTTGAGTTTGACAGGGTTTAGTCATCACTTTGACAGTCCTAAAATATGAGTCGAGACCTTGAGCATGATCAGTCACATTTCATTTTCGCTTTTGGTCATCGGGTATGATATTTTGGGGGTCAGGGTTGTCTCGCATATGGTGGTGTGCCATGGTTTTGCAATTGTAGGATGGGGACATTGAGCAAATGATCAGAAAAAAAGGTTATTACTTCTTAGGCTCAGGCTTCTATTACATTCATAGCTTACTGTATATACTGTATAACTACTGTATACATGACCTGAGAGATGAATGGGTACACGTATACATATACAGATATGGTATAAACTGTGTAATACAGTTATATGGATAGTATGGTTGGAGCCTTATTTATGACTATTTCACCTCTTTTTTACTCATCCCAGTTATGTAGATATATACATACGATCATATAGTCTTGTACCAATAATAGAGCCCCTCAATGAAAAGAAGAGACCCTCCTCCTCCCCATATAAAGAGAGAATGTTTCCTACAGGTTGAATATAGGTGTGTAAATGTTTATTAACACTATATACACTCATGTATGTGTTATTTACCAAAAATGAAGTACAGGAAAATGGTCCAGAATGAGTGGAATAGTGTGCTCGTCATCCCTGACGACGAGCGCGATGTTGGCGCAACAGCATGATGGCGACGCCGGATTGTTGTGCCGAGCCAATTTCTGATTTGATGTCTTACATTATTTCCATATCTGGATAAGTGACATATGTCGGAGTTTCAAACGCTGTTAAGCGCTTTACCCTGGGTTGTTGGGTGTTGGCATCAAACAAACAAACAACGCTACACATTCAAGTTCAGCACTCAGTCCAGGACAATTACTAAGTCTATTTGATGAAGTCATACATAGTACGTAAACCACGTGACCAATTCAGGGGTCGACGCCTACCCAGGGAGTGTGCGAGGGTTCAACGTTCAACGTTCAACCACGTCGACGCCCCAGTTTCATATTTTGCAAATTGCACCGGAGTTACGCTGAGATGCTGGATCTATCCGAGAGGTAGGTGTAACTCCGCTACAAACTATGCTCACGGATATCCTCGTCTCCCGAACGCGTGATGAGATCAACTGCTGGTAACGTTACTGTGCCCATTGGCTTAATTCCCTCTGTCACTGACACAATGTCTCGCATTTCATATTGACGGCCGCTCGATCCCTGAGGGATTTCAGCCAATGCAACCTATAAAATCGATATAAGACGTAAAATCAGGACATAGGGCTCCAATCTTCTTCAGGAGTACAGCAACTTCGAGTCGAGCTCTTAGGTAATATTTTTATATCACAATCAAAATCCATAATCTCACTAGGCCAATATATCAATACAGTCATAATGGCCTTGCCGTCTTATTCCTCTTCGCCTTCGAGGACCGACATAGGCGATGACCCTGAATTTGGCGAAAAGGCGCCGCCTGACTCTCTCCGAGCCCAGCCCGGTTTGGCCCTTGATGTGCGAGGGAATAACCCAAGCCTTTCATTCCAAAACCCATCTGCGCCCATGCATTTCCGAACGCTCTCGATCCAGGTCAACGACTCTATTGTGGTTGAAAAGCCTAAAGGGAAGAAGAACGACTTGAAGGAGGATTCTGATTTTTTCCAGAAGGTCACCTTTCATATCGACCCTGTCGAAACACTTTGCCAAGGATTCAACGTCTCTCCCAAGCATGGTCTTGAGCCTGCAGTGGCGGCTCGTCATCTTCAACGCGATGGTAGAAATGCCATGACTCAAAAACGCCCCTCGTACTTTTGGAAAATTCTCACCTACTTTTTCGGTGGATTCTGCTCGATCCTCTGGGTCGCTGTAATCATTTTCTTCGTGTGCTGGAGACCTCTTAGCACCCCGCCTTCACCCACCAATCTCTCCCTTGCCATCCTCATCATTATTGTCATCTTCTTCCAAGCTGCCTTCTCTGCTATTCAAGATTGGTCAACCTCCCGGGTCATGAGCTCTATCATGAATCTCATTCCTTCAGAATGTGTCGTCCTTCGCGATGGACAGAGTACCAAAATACCCGCTTCTGAGCTTGTCGTTGGTGACATCGTCTTAATCTCCGTTGGAAACAAGGTGCCTGCTGACATGCGTCTCATTGACACGTCCGGCGATCTACGTTTTGATCGTGCAGTTCTCACGGGAGAGAGTGAAGAGGTAGATGGCACTGTTGACGATCCGGAGCCGAACTTCTTCGAATCAAGGAACATCGCTTTGATGGGAACGTATGTTACTAATGGCCATGGGAGGGGTGTAGTCATACTCACAGGTGACAAGACTGTCATGGGTCGCATCAACAAGCTGACCTCCTTGACAAAATCAAAACGTACGCTGATTCAGCGAGAGATCGACCGCTTCGTTTACATCATCATATTCCTCACCCTTCTCCTTTCCCTTTCCATTCTTTTCGTTTGGGCGGGGTGGCTTCGTCGTGACCACTTCGCTTTCATGAATGTGGTTGGAATGCTGAACAACGTCATGGGCTGCATTGTGGCCTTCATACCCGAGGGTTTGCCCATCGCTGTCGCGTTGACCCTTTCCGTTATCGCTCGTCGCATGAAAGAAGTTAAAGTTTTACCGAAAGGTCTCTCGACCGTCGAGACTCTAGGCTGCGTCACTGTTATTTGTTCCGATAAGACAGGTACCCTCACGCAGAATAGGATGTCCGTCGTGTCTGTGGGATTCGTGGACCAAGAATTTAACGTTGACGATTTCCAGAAAGCTCTTTCTGGTGAAAACATCGCCAATACTACTTATCATCAATACTACAAAGCTTTGGTGCTCTGCAATGGATCAACTTTCGACGCCACTACTGCCCATCTTCCGATTTCTGAACGCCAAATCAACGGCGACGCCACAGATGCCGCCGCACTCCGCTTCGTGGAATCGGTTGGTCCTGCCTCTACGATCCGCGATGCTAATGCGCAAATCTTCCAAATACCTTTCAACTCGAAGAACAAGTGGATGTTGACCATGTTCGAAGGGGCCCCCTATTCATCGGTCGAGAAGCGTCAGGCAAGCGTAGTCTTCGTCAAGGGGGCTCCTGACATTCTTCTGCCTAAATGCACATCCTATTACTCGGCGATCACCAACGAGATTCTCCCCTTTGATGCTTCCGCTCGATCTCAGCTTGTTGCTCGACAGGAGAGTTGGTCTCGAGGCGGGCAACGAGTCATCCTTGTTTGTATGCGCCATTATATCCCTTACGGGCCTGTGGGATCTAACCAGTTTAATGATGAGGTCATGCACTGTGTCGAGGATTTGACCGTGATTGGGTTATTGGGAATCATGGACCCGCCCCGTCCTGAGATTCTTCGTACTGTCTTTGATTGTCGTCGAGCAGGCGTTCGCTTTTTCATGGTTACGGGTGACTTTGGCTTGACGGCGGCAGCCATTGGCAAACAGGTTGGGATCATCACTCACCGTGGGGAACCCGATTCTTTGTTGCAGGTGCAGCATAGGTCGAAAGAAGAGAGTATCGGGAGTAATAAGCACGATTACTCAAGCCGAATTCAGTCCAGCTTGATTCTCGAAGGCAAGGATATCGTGCAGCTCTCGAGTGGGAACTGGGATGTCATTTGTCGGTACGAAGAGATCGTCTTTGCGCGAACGACACCCGAGCAAAAGCTGGCTATCGTCAATGCTTTCCGTGAGCGAGATAACGTTGTTGCCGTCACTGGTGATGGCGTGAACGATGCCCCTGCTCTGAAGGCTGCCGACGTGGGTATTGCGGTCGTTGGAGGCAGCGACGTTGCAGTTGAAGCCGGGGATTTAGTCCTCCTGGAAGGTTTTGATTCCATTGTAGGTGGGATTAAACTCGGTCGATTGGTTTTCCAGAACCTGCAGAAAGTTATCGCTTACCTTCTTCCAGCTGGAAGTTGGTCTGAGGTCTGGCCGGTAATCTTTAACGTCTACTTTGGTGTTCCCCTCCCGCTCAGTGCGTTCCTCATGATCATAATCTGCTGCTTCACAGATCTACTTTCTTGCATGGCGCTCATCATGGAGAAGGAGGAGTTCGATCTCCTCACCCTACCCCCGAGGCACCACAAGAGAGATCACCTTATCAACATGAAAATTTATGGACAGGCTTACCTGTTTATTGGGATGATGGAGGTCGTCGTGGCAAACTGTATGTTCTTCTTCTATATGTGGAAGCATGCTGGCATCCCAGCCAAAGCCTTGTTCTTCGCATTCGAGAAGTACAGTGATGGGTTTTATGGGTATACGCAGGCTGAACTGACGGCCTTCAACAACACCGGCCAATGCGTTTATTTCGTGGCGTTGGTTATTCTACAGTGGGGCAACCTCCTTTCAGTCCGGAACAAGCGGCTTTCGATCTTTGAAGCGGATCCCATACGAGAAAAACGACGAAACCCATACCTCATTGTTGGCATACTATTCTCGTTCATCGTTGCTGTCTTCGTGACTGAGGTTAAGGGACTACAAAACCTCTTCGGAACCGCCCATGTTCCGATTGAGTTCTGGTTGATTCCATTACCGCTCTCTCTGGCGATCTTGATTATGGATGAGATTCGGAAAGTGTTGGTGCGCACCTTCCCGAAGGGACCAATTGCAAAGGTCGCTTGGTAGTCGTCGTCTCGTCATGATTGGTACTTGTGCTTTTCTGTTTATCATGTCGAATCTAATCATAATCTACAGATTATCTGGACTCTTAACTTGTGCATGAAACATCGTCTTCGTTAGTGTATATAACATGACTTTCCCGGAAGGTTCATTCGATTTAACTAGTATATTATAGATGCCTATGTATGCAGCAACCGAACAGGTGTTGTCGTTATTACAATTCTTCTGCATGTCCGATGTATGGACAACGCATGTAATGCCAGATTACTCAGATACATTTCATTTCACACATGGTGAGACCACGACGCAGTAGCACCGTAGGCTTCTTTTTATCCATCGTGATGGATATGAAGTTTTTTTTTAAAAGCTTGGTATCGCTCCTCGGCACTTGCACTACAAGATTCATCTCATCTCATATCAGGAAGGACCTCATAATATGTTGAAAGCTGTCTACTTATATTTTTGATATCAAAGTGTTGTATTGGTGACTTCCCGTAGCCGTTTATTCCATTGAATAGAATGAAATAAACTCTGGATGGCCGACATGCCTATTTCCACACAAGGGTCGGATCGAACGTCAATCTTGCTTACAAGGCAGGTGCCAAAGTTTTATGCAAATAATCCCAACCGTAACATGCTTATAATTCAAATATTCAAACCTACGAAAAAATTTGCACAATATGAGTAAAGACAGGATCTAGAATAGTACTGTTGTGTTTCCTTATAAGAATGAGATAGATGTATTACTATGTGTACCAACGCGATCAGTTGGGGTGTGACTTGTGACCTCCCTGACGAATATCTGCACCTGACCTTTGCATTGTAGGTGATTGTTTTCTTCTTTTTGTTGGAGCAGACTACATATGCTGCACAGAGGAAGAGACGACACATTCCTTATAACCTACCTGGGGTTTAGTTAGTCTTAGAGCTAGGGTTTAGCAGAGGTAAGAACATGTTAGGGCAACACCCACTAATCTGCTAGCTGGACCGTGCGGGTTCTCCTACAAGAAGGCGGCGGGGGGCACGCGCGTGATGGGGGGATTTGATGGATTTGATGGATTTGATGCGAGGGTTAAAAATAGAACAGTTGGCTGAAATAGGCCTTTTGCACCACTATTGTGGATGGAATACCTAAGAGAACTCAACTGAGGTCTCCTAGTATTTATTTTAGGGTTATATACTATGTTACACATATTGTAGTATGTTATTACAGACATGTGCACACATGCATGCACATGTGCGTACATGCATGTACATATTGATGCATGTAAATAAAGAATTCCCACACTGACAAATAATGTGTATATAGGCATTTTGTAGTGTATTTTGGTGAAATAAAATCAAATAAAATAAAATAAAAATAGTATTAGGTAATAGGCATGTTAGGAGACTGTTTCCTAACAGAACACTATATATCTACTACAGTACAGGTTCTCCTTATATACATAATAGTAAGGATGTCACATGACTCAGGAATGTGTTTACACCATGTATGCGCAGTAACATGTGTGTGCTGCATGCATTGCCTCATGTATGCAGCATGCATCAGAATTTAATTTCAACACCCCCCCTCAAACTGTACAGTGCTCTAAGCAGCTAAGTTTGAATCTCGAAAGTAATTCTGAGAGAGTCTCTAAATTTCCTGAATAAGATGGCACCAAGGTTCTTTGTGAACATGTCAGCTGGATTATCACTTCCAGCAATGAAAACAACCATGACTTTGTCATTTTCTATGCATTCATGGATATAGTGGTAGTGAATGTCTATATGTTTTGTCCTTCTTTCCTGGACTGGATTTGATCCAATAAAGATGGATCCCTGATTGTCAGCACAGATTGGTATGTGCTTCAGTATATATCCGAGTTCCTGGAATAAGGACTCTATTTACACTATCTGTCAACAAGTGTTGGAGAGAGCCATATATTCAGCTTCTGTGGATGACAGTGCTACAGTTTTTTGTAAACGGGACTGCCAGCACACAATGCCACTCACTAGAGTAGCAAAGTAACCCATTGTAGATCAGTGTTTGACAGTGTCAGCTGCCCAATCAGAATCTGTGAAGGCCTGTAGCCCCTCAGACTTCTTGCCATTGTAGACAATGTTATATTTCTGGGTTCCCACCAGATAGCGCATGATGTACATCACTTTGTCTAGATGTTCTTGGCTAGGATTAGCCAAGAATTGCAACATCTTGATTACTGCATAAGTGATATCAGGTCGCATTCCAAGCATCAGATACAATAAAGATCCAATCACAGACTGATATTTTAATCTAAGCACTGCGTTGGGCATCACTTTGTTTTCCGATGGTCTGTAACCAGTCGGGAGTGGAGTGGGGGTCACTTTGGCATTTGTCATCTCGAATCTCTCAAGCACTTTGGCAAGATAATCAGTTTGATCGAGTTTGACTTTGCTTGCAGTCTGGGTGACATGCATGCCTAAGAATTCCATGACTTTTTCAGTACTATGGCACTTCCAATGCTTCAGACAAGCATTTTTCTTTTCATCCACAAGTTTCTTGTTCTTTCCCATAACAAGCCATCATCAACATAGACGAGTGCAATAACAATGCTGCCTGTCTTAGGATCCTTGTGTATGAAAATGCTGGCATCAGAGCTGGCACGCACAAACCCAATGGTGCACATAAATGCCTCTAGCTCTTTCCACCATGCTAGTGAGGCTTGTTTAAGGCCATACAATGCTCGGCATAAGCACATTACTTTGCGCTCTTTTCCCTCGAGTCTGAAACCCTTGGGTTGATCCATATAGATCTCCTCATCTAGTTTGCTGTATAAAAATGCAGTTTTTACATCTAGGCTAGTCATATACATGCCCTCTAGAGATGCAAGTGCAAACATGAGGCATACAATCTTGTAGCAGACTACTGGTGAGAAAATCTCATCAAAGTCAACACCTTCGACTTGTGAAAAGCCTTTGGCCATGAGTCTGGCTCATTTTCTTCCATCCAATTTTACAGAGAAAACCCATCTATTTTTGATCATTTTTCAATCATGTGGAAGATCAACAATGTCATAGACTTGTCACTTATGAAGAGCCTCTAATTCTTCATGACAAGCTTGTTTCCACTCACGTTGCTGCTGCCGTGGTAGGCATGCAATATCGCGAAATTGGTTTGGAACTTGGCTTATTTTGCTCGATGGTTTGACTGCTTTTGACAACAGCCAGCAAATAAGCTTATCTCCTCCTTCCTTGGTTATCTTTTCAATATAACCTGCTTTGTCTGGTTCCCCCATTGGGTGATCATGTTCTTGATCATTGGAATCGGGCACACTCTCATGGGGTGCCAAACTCGGTCCAGCAACCAGTTCTTTCTGTTGAGATTGTGGTTGTGTTCAGTTATGATCTGAATGTTGACCCACAGATCTCTTCCAATATCGATCATGTGCAATGTCTCTCTTTATGTCAGAGGGGAGTCACTTCTCTCCATAGGTATTGCTGGGACAGTTTGGGATGTTCCTCTACCTGCCTGATCGATGGGGCAATTGCTGCCGTTCCTGTTGATCATCACATCTTGGACAAAAGTCCTCAGTGGTTACTGGAGGTGGCGGAGGAGGAGCATCAGTCACATCATTATGCACCTTTTGCTCACTTGGTACATCATCATCATCATCATTTTTTGATGATGGAGGAAGGGGTGGATCTTGTGGCGGTATAGAATCATTGCCATCCATTCCAGATGAGTGGTCATCATCTTCTGGTTCTGGAGGTGGAAAATCACCAAGGTCTGTATTGGCAGGAGTTTTAGCTCCGGGACAGCATGGGAACAATGTTTCATCAAATAGTGCCATAGCACCAATGAATATTGCACCACTATGTCACATGAAATGGTATGCTTTAATGCCATCTTCTAATCCAAGGTACATCATCAACTCTGATCGAGGAGCCAATGTGTTTGGACACTTCCCCTTGGGTAGGTAGACATAAGCACCACAACCAAAAACCTTCAGATTGTTTAGATCTGGGTGGACATTTGTCAGGTCCTCAACCAGTGTCAGCCATTTCAGGCACCTTATCAGGGTTTGATTGTATAGGTGTGTGGCATGTTCAATGCAAAATTCCCACCATGATTGTGGTAGACATGCGGTAAATTACAGGGTTTGCGACTTTTTCATTATTGTCCTTATGGCATGCTCTGCGTGCCCATTCTGTTGGTGAACGTGGGGTGCGGACATCTCTATTTTGATGCCAAAGTCCTTGAGCACATTTTGTAGCTCACAATCTTTGAACTCCCCCCCTGGATCAACATGCCAGTGCTTGATTGTAGCGCCATACTGTGTCAAAGCCACTGCCCAAAATTGTCTGATGGCTGCAGCAGCGTCAGATTTCTTTCTAAGGCATTGGACCCAGATATGTGACGTCTTGTCATCCAGAAATACAATAAAGTATTTATGTTTATGGTACGATAGTACTGGGAATTCCTTCAGATCAGAATGTATTAATTTAAAGGGTCTTTCTGCATGTGAATCTGATTCAGGAAAAGATTTTGAGGTCATTTTCCCTTCAGTGCACCCTGGACATATAATTTTGTCTTTAGGAATAATTAAATTCCTCAGGAATTTTATGGTGCTATTAGGCATCTTCCCTAGTGCCTCTTTGGACAGGTGTCCAAGTCGCCTATGCCAAGTCGAGTAGTCTGCGATGTACATCGTCGCGACATTGATTCCCTTGGTGCTCAATATATGAGTCCGAGCCCAATAAATAGTATCACATTTCACAAGAGGGACACAATCCATAATTGGGTTTCCTTGCTTGAAAAATGAAATGTGTGCGGAGGAACCATGCACATCACTTCTGTCTTGCAAGAAGACACCCATTGACAGTAATTGAGCATTACAGTCGGGTATGTAGTAGATGGGGTATAATCGCATTTCATGCATCTCTGACTTCCCATGACATACTATCCGATGTCTAATAAAGACTGCTCCTTTCCCTACTATATGAGTAGTACCCATGGCCATTTGAACCAGGGTAGAGTTTTTTCTCAGTAAAGGCTCATAAGAAGCAAAATCTTTCATTTCACCAGTGAAGTGTTTTGATGTGCCTGAATCCATGATCCAGTCGGCACCTTTCTTACAATTTCCATTTGCACACATAACACATATATTAAGATGTAAATTGTTCCATGATACATTTAGTAGTGGTAAAATTTCACATGAAAAGTTCGCTGTGATCATTGGAATATTAATTCTTGTGCTTGTGGCAGGGAAAAGGACTGACCTTTCATCATATGTACCTGTTTTAAGTGGTTCATTGATGAGCATTTCATCGACAGCTTTCCATACTTCCTCATCAGAAACCGCAGATTCCGATCCAAGGGAGACACTATCATCTTCTACCTCTACGATCCTTGGTTCTGGTTCAATCCTCCTCCTCTTACCTTCTCACACTGTTAGGTGCTCTTCCAGTGGTCACAGATTTTTCATGCTGCACAGAAGATTCATTTGCTCAAGAGTGTCTCGAGCCTGCTGATATTCGGTGTAGACTGAATGAGAGGTAGAGGCCAGGCCCATGTATGCCTGTGCAGGCAGTCAGCGGCGAGGATCCCTTGTGGGAGTATGTTCTTGCTTCTCGATGCACTGGATGAGTGGCATCGGTGGTATGATGGTGCCATTACCATTTATAGTAGTAAAGGCATTTGAGGCGAGGTGGGTATGTTTCTCTTTAGGCTTTTCCTCTTTAGTCTTTTTGTCCCCATGTCATCCATGCTTTTGGGACAAATCTCCATTGTTGCCCTGAGATTGCCATTTGGGGTTTTCCCCTTTGCGCTTGACAATGGAAAGCTTGGTGGCCTGAGGCGGGCCGATGGGCTTTCCAACTGCCATGTGCCATGAGGCCTCAGTGACAATGGAGTCCTTGACATGTTTAAATGTCAAGGCTCTAGTAGTGGTCATGTTAAGGACTGTGGCGGATAGAGAATTGTACTCGCGTGGCATTGCAGCAAGTAGAATTATTGCCTGTACTAATTCGGGGATGGTGACATTGGCAGCCATAACCCGCTCGAATTTGTCAGCCATTTTGGCAATCTCTGGCGTGGGATTCACAGCTGGAATTTTGATTGCAATTGCAGACCTAAAGTCTGCAAAGACTTAGAAGGGGCCATCGACACCATAATTGGTGCAGATGAGATCCCACACCTCCTCAGCAGTGTCCTTGGTGTTGGGATGCTGCCAAATAGAGGGGGCCAGGTAGAGCACTAGGCTACCAATAGCCTGGTCATTCTTGTTGCTCCAGGTCTGGAGCTTGGCATTAGCATCTGCTACTAGTGCAGCATTCATCACCATCAAAGGAGGCGCCAGAGGTGGTTTTAGTTCCATCCCACTAGTTATTTGCCAGAGGTCCTGAGACCTAAGCCATGCCTTCATTGAGTCAGCCCATTGGATGTAGTTAGAGCTGTCGAAAGTTTGTACGAGTATTTCAAGAGTTGAAGACATGATGTTGTAGTGGCAGCTGGTAAAAGTGCTCAATCAGTCCTCTATTCAAGAAATCACATTCCATAATCTCAGGCAAAAACACTCCTTCAAAGTGGTTAACCCTAGTCAACCTGAGTTTTTAAATGCAGCTCGCAGGGAGCGCAATGCAGCTCACAAAGAGCACAAGGTTACAATTTGGAGACAATGAAGTCAACATTGTTCACAGCCAGTTAAGGCGTGTTCATGATGTGCCCAGCAGGGCCCATAACCTGTTGGAGCAGACTACATACACTGCACAGAGGAAGAGACGACATGTTCCTTATAACCTACCTGGGGTTTAGTTAGTCTTAGAGCTAGGGTTTAGCAGAGGTAAGAACACTGTATATCTACTACAGTACAGGTTCTCCTTATATACATAATAGTAAGGATGTCACATGACTCAGGAATGTGTTTACCACATGTATGCACAGTAAGCGCAGTAACATGTGTGTGCTGCATGCATTGCCTCATGTATGCAGCATGCATCGGAATTTAATTTCAACACTTTTCTTCATCAAGGATGCGGCAATTTGTGCAGCAGAAAACTGCAGTTAAGATGGATGAACCAGACATGGTGGTTGATGTGTAAGAGAGGTGAGGTTGGACTCGGAGTGATGTCATAATGTTACAGATGTGTCAGTGAAGATTACAACAGCAGTTCCTTCCAAATGACATTCTTAGTCATTGTAGAATTATCATCCACTGCTTTAAGAATTAGCACATTTTGAGAGTTAGGTATGCGAGTCATAGCTGCATATAGTTGTCCATAAGAGAATACTGATTGCCTGAGATCGAGAGCTAATTGTTCAACTGTAAGTCCCTGACAACCGTTGAAAGTGGTAGTGTAGCAGAGGGCAAGAGGGCAAGAGGGCAAGAGGGATTTGTTTTTGGTGAATGGTGAATTTGTAAGTGGGAGGTTGAAAATGTGTGTCAATGTGGGGAATCGGTATGGTTATCTAAGTTGAGGGTAGCCTTAAATATAATAACTTGAAGTGCTGTAGCAGGGGGTACATACTGCTTCTATGGTTTGACCAGCAACAACATTTGGTACTGTTTGAACTTCAAGGGAGTATTTCAGAAGCTTGGTGATGATCAGATGTGTGTTTTTGGTTAGTCCTTTACATGCATCAAAGTTTCTTGTGAATCGGTGATGTGTTCAGTTGGTACTCAGTGCAGAGTCTCAACAGAAAGAGTGAACACAAAACCTACAGCTGCAGGCATGCTCAGGGTGAGGGGGTTTATTTAGAGGGCCTCGGATTGTCCTTCAAGGTGCAAAGACTGTTAAGAGGTTGGTTCAATGGGTTGCAATGTGTGCACTAAGTTGTGTACATGGAGCAGATGGTATGCGCAATGGCAAAAAAGTGTGCAACATAAAAGGGCAAAAACATGCAGTGCAGAAAAATGTGCAACAGGAGTGCAAAAATGTGCAACAACAGGTGAGAGTGGGAGGTGTAACAGGATGGGGATGAGGTGGGAGTGTGTCAAAGGGGCGACACACAGACTAGGAACACAGGTGAGATGCAAGTGCAACTAGGGGGAAAATGTGCAAACAATGCACAAAATGCAGCTATATAATGAGGGGCACAAACAGTGTGCAAATGCAGCTATGTATATGAAGGGCACACTACAAAAGTGCACAAGCGAAGATGAAGGATGCAAATGAAGGATGAAACACAGCTATATGATGAGGGGTGCAAACGATATGCAAACATGGCTATATGAGGGGTTGTTAGGAAACAGTCTCCTAGCATCCCTATTACATAATAGTATTTTATTTTTATTTTATTTTATTTTATTACATCAAATTATGCTACCAAATGCCTACAAATGCTACATTTGTCAGCATGGGAATTTTGTATTTGCATGCATCAATATGTATGTGCATGTACATGCACATCAGTAACAACATATTACAATATGTGTAACATAGTATATAAACTTAAAATATATACCTGGGGACCTCAGTTGAGTTCTCTTAGGTATTCCATCCACATCAGTGGTGTGAAACACCTTTTTCAGCCAACTCATCTATTTTTAACCCATCACATCAAAACCATCAAAACCCCCCATCACGTGCACATGCCCCACCACCTTCTTGTGGGAGAGCCCATGGTCCAGCTAGCAGATTAGTGGGTGTCACCCTAACAGAAGAACTCAACTCCCCATCAGTGTGCCTTCTCTTACACATGCATACGTCATTGTTTCAGCATGCCACAACCACTTACTCACCCTTTCAGCACAAGCTGAAAAGTAATTGTATATACATATTTACCTTGCTTTCATAAGCTGATGCCAGGCCTTGCCTTACATTGCAGCCACCAGTGATCGAGAGGCAGCGCTCGTTATTAGGACAGCTGCAACCAGACAACTGATCAGATCTGGTTTAATTGAGATTTACCTTACTCTATTTGGATGACTATTTTAGTTAAATTAGTTACTAGCTGAATTCAGTATTAACCCCGAGATCAGGCACTGTTGGAAGGGTTAATGATCCGAAGTGCCCAAGTGTTGACAAATAGCCAAAATCACATGTTTTGCCATGTTTGGTACCTGAATTACCAGATCACATGACTTGAAAATTTGTGAAAAATTTGTGAAGCTGAAGAAGTGACTCATCACAGCTTATGTCATTTTTATGTCAGAACAATCAACTTTGAATCCTGGTCACAATCCTGTTCCCATGCCAGCACTAGAAGCCAAAATTGATGCGCTTACAGCACAAATGTCCCAGTTAGTGTCAGTATTGGCAGCATCACAGCCCAAACAAGCAGAAATAAAACCAGAGACAGTGGAAAATAAAGATGATGAGATGGTGGAGATAGTGGAGTGGATGTCTCAGGATGATGTGCATGCAGATGAGAGATCTGAGAGTGGAAAAATGTGTTTACCTAAATATGCGCCCCACAAATCTTTGATGATACCATGGAGAATACGAAATCTTTCATCAGCTCTATAGTATTGTACAGCCATGGGAGAAAGCCCAAGTTTCATATGACCAAGTCTAGGATTATGTTTGCTCTCTCATACATTCAGGGAGGGAAAACACATTTCTAGAGAAGCAAAGCTATTAATCAAATTGCCATGGGATTTAAACCATTTGCAACCTTCAGGGAATTTTTGGAGAGACTGGAGGCACAGTTTGGAAACCCTAATCCAAAGGTGATGGCTAATGCTAAATTAAAAACATGTGCCAAGGTTCTCTGACATTTATTTTGCAGTTCAAGGCAGAAGCATCACAGATGGATATGGGAGAAGCTGCATTCATAGGATTTTTGAAGGCAGGATTATATCCCTCTTTATTCAAGTCTATCTATTGACTACCTTCTATGCTGGAGAGGTTGGATGAGTAGTATAATTGGGCAATGCATCTTGATCAGCAATATTGACAGGAACAGGCAGAGTCAAAATTGATGTATGGAAATGCCAGATTTGGAAAGTCATCAGGATAAAAGTCTGAGAAAGGAAAGATGCCTCAGGTACAAACTCCGAGGGCACAGCCACTGGGCATGGCAGTGACACCTATCGTTAAGGAGTCAGCAGCATCGGCAGATGTGATGGATGTTGATCAAGCAGGGAGACAAGCCCCACTTAAATGTTTTAACTGTGGGCAATTAGGGCATATTGCTAGGAATTGTAGGCAGAAAAGGAAGATTAGGGAAGCAACAATTGAGGAAGTGAAGTTGGAGGAAGATAAACAGAAGAATTTTGTGGAAGAGTCCCAGTGAATATTTCCCCATTGGTGACCCAGAATCAATATAATGTATTAGTATCTGAGGAAACCCAGAGTGAACCCAAAAGAGAAATTGAGGAGTACGACCATCATCACTTATGTGACAAAGAAAAATGCCCAGCCTTATTTCCAAAGACCCCTAAATTCTTTATTCACTCTGCATGGATAGAACCCAAAATCAGCTTGACAGTAGGATTGAAGACAGTGGACACACATGCAGCAATTAATGTGGAGGCATTGCTTGACAGTGGTGCTACCGGATTATTCATTAAGTGATTTATAATTACTGGAAACAGTATTTGCACATGTAAACTGCCACAACCTATAATGGTGTACAATATTGATGGTATGATCAATCATGGAGGAACCATTAAGGAGGAAGTGATGATGATATTGAAGTATCAGGATCATGAGGAACAAGCCATATTTGAGGTGTGCAACCTTGGGAAAACCAATCTGATAATTGGATGTCCATGGTTACGAAAGCATAATCTGGAAATTGATTGGAAAACTGGGAAGGTACACATGACTCGTTGTCCTAAAGAATGTAATGTGTATGGGAGAAAAGTAAAAAAGGAGAAGAAGGAAAGGAAAGAAAAAGAACATCTGAGGAAGTATTCTGTTACGATGGAGGAAGTGGAGGATGAGGATATGCCAAACAGGGAAGTTCCAATTATGAACAGTAAGGAAGAACAGAAGCAAACCTTTAGGGAAATTCATGGAGGACAGTCATGGGATAAAATTCTGTGAAAGTGGAGAAGCCAGTGGAGGAGTGGGTGCAGAAAGCATACCATAAATATTTGTCAGTTTTTCAGAAGAAAGAGTCTGAGTGAATGCCAGTGTGAAAGCCATGGGATCATGCAATTGAGATGAAGCTGGGATTTGTGCCGAAGAAGTTAAAAGTCTATCTGTTATCTCCAAAGGAACAAGAAGAAGTGGATGCATTCCTTAATGAACAATTGTGCAAAAGATACATACGACCTTTGAAATCACTGCAGACATCACCAGTATTCTTTGTACCAAAAAAAGCATCAGAGGAAGAGGATGTGTACAGATTATAGGTATTTGAATGAGTGGACAGTGAAGGATGCGTACCCTTTGCCGTTGATCTCAGAGATAATTGACAAGGTGGGAAAGGCCAAGGTCTTTACAAAATTGGATTTATGCTGGGGGTACAACAATGTACAAATAAAGAAAGGAGATGAGTAGAAGGCAGCATTTGCCACGTGTTGAGGATCCTTCGAGCCACTAGTCATTTTTTTGGGATGACCAATAGTCCCCCAACCTTCCAAAATATGATGAACGACATTTTCAAGGATGTGATGGACAAAGGCATGGTGATAATATTTATTGATGACATTTGATATTCACAGAGAATGAAGAAAATTATGAGGCAATAGTGCAGGAGGTGTTGAAGAGATTGGCAGAGAATGATTTATTTGTTAAACTGGAGAAGTGTGTGTTTGGGGCAAGTGAGATCAAGTTCTTGGGATTAAAGATTGGTCCTAATGGAATCAAGATGGATCCTATCAAGGTACAGGCAATTGTTGATTGGCTTGTGCCTACCCATATCAAGGAAGTTCAGGTTTTCTTGGGACTCGCCAATTTTTATTGTCGCTTTGTTCATAATTTTTCCAAAATTGCTGCACCATTACACAACCTTACATGAAAGGGAGTAGTGTGGAGATGGGGAGAACAACAGCAGACAATATTTGTGGAGTTGAAGAGGAAGTTTGTGGAAGAACCAATATTGGTCCCAGTAGATTTCATGCATCCCTTACAAGTGGAATCAGATGCATCTGACTTTGCTACTGAAGCGGTATTATCAATGTTATGTGAAGATGACAAATGGCATCCTTGTGCATATTTGTCTCGAGGGTTGAATGATGTAGAGAGGAATTATGATGTGCATAATAAAGAGATGTTGGGAATAATATGAGCATTGGAGGCATGGAGACATTATTTGGATGGATGTATGCATCAGATTGAAATCTGGACAGACCATCAAAATCTGCAGTACTTCATGTCCACTAAAAAGCTTCAACTGTTGACAAGTGCATTGGGCATTATTCCTATCACATTTTAATTTTCACTTGGTCCACAAAGTGGGAAGCTTGATGAGGAAAGCAGATGCATTATCCAGATGTACAGATTATAAAAGGGAGTGGAGGAGGACAATAAAAATGTTACCCTACTCAAACCTGAATACTTTTGTATTTGTGCTATGCATCAAGGGAATCTATTAGTGGATAGCTCAGAGACAGAAATGTTGTCTAAAATTAGGCAATGTTCAGAGATGGATGATGAAGTGGTGGAAGCTGTGAAAGCTTTGAGGGGAGAGAAGAAAAGTAATATTAAAGGAGATGAATGGGTTGAAAAACAAGGGTTAGTGTTGTTCAGAGGAAAGGTGTATGTACTGAAGGATCAAGATTTACGAAGGGAGATTGTATGATTACATCATAACATGCCAGCTGCTGGACATCCAGGAAGGTGGAAAACGTTGGAGTTGGTGATGAGAAATTATTGGTGGCCCGGAATTTCAAAGTATGTGTTGGGGTATGTGGATGGGTGTGATATGTGCATGAGGGGAAAGAAATTTCCAGAAAAGCCTGGAGGGAAATTAATGCTGAACCCTATACCTAAAGTGCCATGGTGAGATATATCTGTGGACTTTATCACAGGACTATCTGAAGCTCAAGGATATGATGCAATATTTGTAGTATGCAACCACTTCACAAAGGAAGTCCATATTATTTCTACTACAGCAGAAACCTCATCATTGGGCTTGGTGTGCCTCTATCTAAATCAGGTATGGTGGTTACATGGATTACCTGATATGGTTATCTCTGATCATGGATCACAATTTGCTTCTGCATTTATGCGAGAGTTAAATAACATATTGGGGATTCAAACCAAATTATCTATGGCATATCACCCACAAACCAATGGGCAGACAGAGAGAATGAATCAGGAGTTGGAGCAGTACCTATGCATGTTTGTCAATTACCGACAAACTGACTGGCCTGAATGGTTGGCAATTGCAGAAGTTTCCCACAATAATAAATTACATTCGGCTACTCGCATGTCACCCTTCTTTGCTAATTATGGGTATCATCCCAGAATAGGAGTAGAACCTCAAAGGGAAGTCAAGGTACAGTCAGTGGAGGACTTTGTGTCAAAAATGCGCAAGGTGCAGGAGGAAGCAGTGGCAGCATTGATGAAAGCACATTGATATAGCTCCTTATTGCCCTGCATGCATACTACGGCATTTTTTGCGATTGTGCACACCCTCTAGATGGCTTCCACACACTTTGCACAGCGCACTTTTGTGTGCCTTCATGTGCTTTTGTGTGCCTTTGCATGCTTCCATGCGCTTTCACGCATCTTTGACCGCTTAGGTGCGCTTTTGTGCACCTTTTACATTTCTACTGCACTCTTGGTTACCCATAGCTGCTTGCTGTCATGTGCCCTAAATGTGCCCTGTTGCACTTCAAACTGCCTCCACATGCCCCCCCCCCCCACACTCCTTACCTGCCTTTCACATTTGTTGCATGCTCGATGCGCCTTTGCGCGCTCCTTTTATGCTTTACCTGCAACTCACATTCTCTACTGCATACTCATTGTGCAATCCCTATCACACACACAACAGTCCACCACATCAGTTGCACTGCGCATCGCAACTTCCATCTTACTGGTGCATTTACTTGAGGCGCACCGTGATTCCAACATGAGCGAACTGCACATTCTTACATAACTGGGGTGCTTTTTGCCTATTTGGCATTGGACTGTGTGCACTTGGGCGCTTTCACGTAATCCTGGCGCTTTGGCAGTATTTGGCCTTTCAAGCATCTCCTTATAGTTCTTCCACATTTCCAATCAGCATCGCCTTATCTGGTAACTGGCACAGGTTGATCATGCCATTATTACTAAGGCGCAGCACATGACACATAACACCAAAGCAGATTAATTGGGAAGAGCACATGAGGCCTAGAGCACACCAAAAATAGTGCATCGCACTGGGACAGTTGGGTATTGGGCTAATGGTGCACAAATCTTATTGGCTGAGGCAGCGGCATAGTGCAGTTGGGTTTAGATGAGCAAATGGGTGTGCTTTCTATTTTTACACTTTATTTTACTGTTTTTTATCACATAAGCCATTTGTACCTAGTAGGTGGACAGATAGAGAATCCACAGGATCTTTCCCCCCCTCATAGTTCATAGTTCAGTCAGCATCACACATAGTCTGTGCACCAGCATCTAGTCTGTGCACCTTTGTAGTGCACCCTTCGTATAGCCATGTTTGCATATCGTTTGCATCCCCTCATCGTATTGTTGCATTTCATCCCTGCATTGCATCCTTCATCCTCGTTTGTGCACTCTTGCAGTGTGCCCTTCATATAGCCACATTTGCACACCATTTGCACACTTATTTGCATAGCCGCATTTTGCACACTGTTTGCACCTTTTTCTTCCCCTTGCACTTTCATCCCGTTTGTGTCCCCAATCTGCGCACCACCTTCACAGCACATCCCAGTGTTGTCTTCATCCCACTACACCTCCTGCCTTCATCATCCTCATCATTGCGCACTTTTGCGCTCCCATTGCACATTTTTCTGCACTGCACATTTTTGCCCCTTTGCATTGTGCACTTTCCCGCCACTGTGCATATCTCCCCTTTAGTGTACACAATTAGTGCACACATTGAAAACTGCCATACCAGCCTCTCCATAGTCTCTGTGCCCTGAAGGACGATCCAAGGCCCTCTAAGCGAACTTTCCCCTCACCCTGACCATGCCTGCAGTAGTAGGTTAAGTGTTCACCCCTTCCGTTGAGACTCTGCACCGAGTACCAACAGAACACATCATTTCTGGAGCCCACCGTGAGGGGTTTCTGTTTATCCCAGTGTACCAACAGTCATGTGCAGGCGCTCTTAAATTTGATTGACCCCATGGTGCTTATTCCAGCCACGTTTCCGAAAAGTGCACATGTGTGTGCAACTTTTATTGATTTAGCGGCATGCGCACTGCAAAAGGGCATAGTAACCAAGAAGAAGTATAAACCGGTTGATAGAAAAGTCAAACCAGTTATTGTGCCCATCCCAAACAAATTCTGCATCGAGCGCAACATTATAGGCGATCCACTAGCGGCGCTTCCTGCACTTTTACCAAACCCGCCACCATTTACCCTGACCAGGTGCTACACTGAAGAGCGCATGCAAGCACTCCAAAAGCACCACACCGATTTCTTACTACCAGAGGAGTCGAAGGTTTTACACCACTTGATGTCTTTGCAGAATGAAGCCTTTGCATGGAGCGATGAGGAGCATGGCAGCTTCAAGACCATGTTCTTTCCCCCAGTAGAAATCCTGGTTATTCCACACACTCCTTGGATAGAGTGCAACATCCCCATTCCTCCAGGCATATACGATGAAGTTTGCGCTATTGTCCAGAAGAAGATAGACTCAGGCATTTACGAGCGCTCAAATTCGGCATATAGATCACGCTGGTTCTGCATGCTCAAGAAAGATGGAAAAGCACTGTGCATCGTACATAGCCTTGAGCTGCTTAATCGCATTACCATTAAACACTCCAGCGTCACTCCTACACCTGAGCACCTTGCAGAGCAATTTGCGGGGCGCGCATGTGGCACCATCCTTGATCTATATGTGGGATATGACGAGCACTTAATCAAAGAATCATCGCGCGACCTTATGACATTCCAGACGCCTTATGGCGCAATGCACCTTGTTATGTTGCCAATGGGCTGGACGAACTCAGTACCAATCTTCCACGATGATGTGTGCTATATTCTACAGCCAGAGATACCAGATTACACCGTTCCCTATATTGACGACGTTCCAGTCAAGGGGCCTTCGGAGTGCTACATTTTACTGGACGGCTCGTGCAAAGCGCTCACTGCGAACCCTGGCGTAAGACACTTTGTGTGGGAGCACTTTCAGAACGTGAACTGCATTGTGCAGCGCATGAAATATAGCGGCAGCACTTTCTCTGGGACGAAATCCACATTGTGCACTGAGAAATTCATCCTTCTTGGCCATTATTGCACCCCAGAAGGTAGAAAACCCGAACATGACAAGGTAGACGTTATCCGCAATTGGGGCGCATGCCACATGCTGTCAGAAGTGCGCGCATTCTTGGGAACAGTCAGTTTAATGCACATTTATATCCGCAATTATGCGCACCGCATTAACATGCTCACAAAGCTTATGCACAAGGACGCTCCCTTTGCATGGGGCCCAGAGCAGATAGCGGTGCAAAATGACATCAAGCAAGCAGTACTAGAGTGTCCTGCACTACAACTGATTGATTATTCCTCAGAACTTTCAGTTATCCTCGCGGTCAACACTTCCCAGATAGCGGTCAGCTTTTATCTTTGCCAGCAAAAGAGCACAAATGCAAAAATGCGCATTTACAACCGGTTCGGCTCGATTACACTCAACAACAGAGAAGCGCACTTTTCGCAACCAAAGCTAGAGATCTATGGACTTTACCACGCGCTGCGCAACTTGCACCTTTATATTATAGGTGTGCGCAACTTAATTGTCAAGACTGACATGCACTATATCAAGGGCATGCTACAAAACCCCGATATCCAACCATCCGCTAGCATTAACCAGTGGATCATCTCAATCCTTACATTCAACTTTATGCTCGTGCATGTTAGGGAAGCGGTGCATGGTCCAGATGGGCTTTCGTGTCGGCTGAAGCAGCCAGAGGACTTAGAAGGAGAAGAAGATGAAGGGTTTGAGGATTGGATCGATGTGCTACATGGCTTTATGCATGCGATATGTCCCATTTCCCAGTCCTTTGATGTGCAAGCACTCGCGTTAACACAGCCAGAGCCAAGTGCAAATGTGCAAAATGTGCGCAATAGTGTGTTTATTTACAATGATGACTATAGCCAAGTCCCGAGGAGCGCAACCGCAGATGCAGAGGATGAGAAGTTAGATTTGGTGTGGATTTGGATGGATACCCTAATGTGCCCTAGCAACTTCACAGATTCCGAGTACGGCGCGCTTGTGCACTATGCGAGCACCTTTTTCAAAGACAAGATGCACTTATGGAAGTGCAATGCTCATGGTGCTCACTAGCTTGTTATTTGGCAGTCTAGACGCTTACCAATATTGCGCGCCATCCACAACAACATTGGACACAAGTGCTTTTACGTGACGTCCTCCACATTGCTCGAGCGCTTTTGGTGGCCACACATTATGGATGACATCATTTGGTTTGTGCACACTTGTCATGTTTGCCAGATCCAGCAAACACAGAAGGTTCTAATACCACCAGTCATCGCAATGCCTGCGCCTCTCTTCAGTAAAGTTTATATTGATACGATGCACTTACCAGTATCAGCAGGGCGGCGCTATATCGTCCAAGGGCATTGCTCGCTTGCAACTTGGCCAGAATTCCGTGGGCTTCCTAAAGAAAATGCGAGCGCACTTGGCGATTGGATGTTCCAAGACCTCATCTGCAGATGGGGCACATTGTATGAGATAGTCACCGAGAACAGCAAGCCATTCATAAAAGCGCTAGCCTATCTCAGTAAGCGCTACCATATCAATCACATCTGCATATCTGGCTATAACTCATGTGCTAATGGAATTGTTGAGCATGCACATTTCGACATGCATCAAGCACTGATCAAAGCCACAGATGGGGTAGAGTCAAAATGGCTCAGTGCACTGTACTCAGTCTTTTGGGCAGAGCGCATCACAGTGCGGAAGTGCCTTGGTGTTTCACCATACTTCATTGCTACAGGCATGCAGCCTCTAATCCCTCTCGATATCATTGAAGCGACATACCTTAACCCACCCCCAGATTCTATACTCTCCACTACAGACTTGATTGGGCGGCATGCATGCCCATTACAAAAGCGTCCAGAAGACTTAGTGTGCATTCATTCCCATGTCTACACAGAAGGCGCAAAGTGGCACTCCATTTCAAGAGGGCACACTCAAAAACCATCCGCAATTTTGACTTCCAGTGCAGCGATTTAGTCCTTATGTGCAACACAGCAATCGAGAAGAGCCTAAACCACAAAATGCGTGCGCGTTATCTCGGTCCTCTAGTTATAGTGCCATGCAATCAAGGCGGTGCATATATCATTTGCAAGCTCAATGGGATGGTATTCGACAGGCCAGTAGCCGCGTTCCGCCTGCTTCCATACCATGCGCGCAAGTCCATTGCGCTTCCTGACATAGCGCTCAATATCACTACAATGCGGTTGAGGGAGATGGAAGAGTCCATAGTAGTGGACACAGAAGATGAAGAAGCAGTTGATGAAGAAGAAGTGCAAGGAGATAGCGCTGAGGATGAAGAAAGCGCCAATGAGGTGCGCAACTAGTGCTCTGCGCACACCGTTATGGATACTTCACCTTTTTATACGTACGCTTTACTTTCTTTCATTTTTTTTATGTTACCTTTTTCTATTCATGAAGTCGCATCTGGGCGCGTTCCGTGATTGTGCAACCCATGGGTTTTACCAGCCATGATGATCTACTGAGCCTTTCCCATTTTTTTAGACTTTGTCATATGGCGTGCGCTTCATTTTATCTCTTACTCTTTTATCGATGGACATGGTCAATATCTCAGTTGGGAGGAGGAAAGTGATGGTTGGACAATTTTTCTGCACCCATTTGCATTTGCGTGTCTTTGCGCTGGTGCGCGTTTTTTGTGCGGTTGACATTTCTTGCTCAAACATTGCTTATATTATCTCTTTTCTCTCACACATACTATTTGGACTTACAAGTTTCGTTTTATGGAACCATGGAAGCGCGCACGCAGGTTGGTGCAAAGTGCGCACATTTGCGTGTGCATGTGCACTTCACTGCTTTGGAGCGCACCATGCATATCACAGGCACAACAAGGAGATTGATTGACACACTATCTAAAACTTATACAGTCGAGCAGCTATTCAATGGACTCCAGGAACTCCAGGCGCTCAGTGGCTACATCCAGTTTTGCCTTTGCATCCACCTCTGCTTGCTCTGCACTGCACAACCAGCTCTTAGCGACCTCTAACTCGATGAGCGACCTTTGGACATCTTCTTGAAGGTGATCGTGCGTGGCACCCAAGACTGCGACCACCGAGTGGCATTGCACTAAGTCGAGCACCTCAACGTCTTGACCTTGATAGACTGCGTCCCCCGAGGTGTTTCCCAATCTGGTTTGGTGTGAGGATTGTGTGTGCGCACTTGCCTGGCGAACAGTAAGGCAGCATGGCCTTGGGCGCACTTGCGACAGTGGAGGGGGCGCGTTTTCGACTTTGCGGCGCTTCGATGTGCGCCCTTTCGAGGGGCTGATGAGCCCCACATCACTCTCGTCGCCCTTGTCAAATTGCGACATGCCTTTGGAATAGTTAGCGCAGCATGGAAGGAGGATGAGAAAAAGACACACCAGGGCGCCCAGTAGCCGCTTTCCTACCTCTAGAAGTTGCATGCAGCTGTGCGAGGGTGCACTTTGTCCATTCACACTTTCTCTTACCCTTTGTGCATGGAGCGCACCGCTTTCCATTGACAGAGATGCACCTAGCCGGCTGGCCCATGCGGCAGCAGTTATCACACTGGAGCAGGAGGGGAGCCATTTAGTGAGTTTGAAGCATATCCAAAGAAACTTACTGGTCCACTATTAGCATCAGAGGTGGCGCCAACACCACCCAGTGGCGGTACTTCGACATATGCACATTGCCGTGTTGCGCGCACTGGGCGCGCACTTGCGCCTTCATCCGCACTAGCGCTCTCGTCGCTCTGCTCACTCTGCCCTTCGCTTGTTGCCCCACTCTCCCAAGACTCCCCAGTTCCTTCACCTACGACCTCAGCATTGGTCATTCCAGAAAGCGCACACAGAGAGCGCACCAGCGCGATGCACGCCTTCTCATCCTCCTGTGCTTTGGTGGTATCTATATCGCTTGCATCATCAATTGCTCTAAACTCACCTTCCAGATGCTCCAAGTTAACCTCGGGTGCCTGCAATTCAGCGGTCAAGAGTGCGTGATGCGCCTTGCGTGCTTCAGTGCACTCCGCATGCACTCCCAGCTGCCCCGCCAGCTCGTGCACCCTACGCTCAAATTCTTCAGACTGCTCTTTCTCCTGAATCATCTTACGCATATCAGGCATCAGCTCCTCACCCCAAGTCAGCCACTCCTCCACTGTGATCCCACTGAAGGTGCTGCATGCCTTCACGAGGAGCGCATCAAGTTCTGCATCATCTTTAACAGTATCTGCGCAGCTTTTATACATGTTCTACATGCCCTGACCCTTAGCAACCTGCATCAGTTATAGAAACACAAAAAAGCGCACCAGTTTACTACAAAACCCTTCACCCCAAGCTTGCATTGTCGTCTGCTCACTCCCAGCAGCAGGGAGGGTCTCATAGAGGGCCAAGATCATTTGTCTGAGGACTAAGGTAAATGCTGAAGCCATCGGATTAAGTAATTGCATACCAGAAGGTAGAAAACCTGAATGTGACAAGGTAGACATTATCCACAATTGGGGTGCATGCCACACGCTTTCGGAAGTGCGCGCATTCTTGGGAACAGTCAGTTTAATGTGCATTTATATCCACAATTATGCGCACTGCATTAACGTGCTCACAAGGCTTATGCGCAAGGACGCTCCATTCGAATGGGGCCCAGAGCAGATAGCGGCACAAAATGACATCAAGCAAGCAGTACTAGAGTGTCCTGCGCTACAACCAATCAATTATTCCTCAGAACTCCCTGTTATCCTTGCAGTCGACACTTCCCAGATAGTGGTCGGCTTTTACCTTTGCCAGCAAAAGAGCGCAGATGCAAAAATGTGCATTTACAACTGGTTCAGCTCGATTATGCTCAATGACAGAGAAGCGCACTTTTCACAGCTGAAGCTAGAGATCTATGGGCTTTACCATGCACTGCACAGTTTGCACCTTTATATTATAGGTGTGCACAACTTAATTGTTGAGACTGACGCGCGCTATATCAAGGGCATGCTACAAAACCCTGATATCCAACCATCCGCTAGCATTAACCAGTGGATTGTCTCAATCATTACATTCCACTTTACGCTCATACATGTTAGGGAGCGGTGCATGGTCCAGATGGGCTTTCGCATTGGCCAAAGCAGCCAGAGGACTTAGAAGGAGAAGAAGATGAAGGGTTTGAGGATTGGATCGATGTGCTACATGGCTTTATGCATGCGATATGTCCCATTTCCCAGTCCTTTGATGTGCAAGCACTCACGCTAACGCAGCCAGAGCCAAGTGCAAATGTGCAAAATGCACAAAATGTGCACAATAGTGCACTTATTTATGACGATGACTATAGCCAAGTTCGGAGGAGTGCAACCACAGATGCAGAGGATGAGAAGTTAGATTTGGTGTGGATTTGGATGGATACCCTAATGCACCCTAGTGACGTCACAGATTCCGAGTACAGTGCGCTCATGCACTATGCTGATGATACTCAACCCAGAAATCCAAACAAAGCCTACTAAATGGCTTCAGATGGTATAACACAAGTCAGAGGAAGGGTGCAAGTTGGTACTAAATATCACTGCTGAGACCAAAACAATGTGTTTAGCGACACAAAATAATAAGTGATGGTTTGAATAATCTGTAAGAGTGTACGAGGTCATTCGAAAGAGTTCAAAAGAGGTTCAAAGATGTGCGAAATAGATTCAAAAAAGGTTCAAAGAGGTTTGAAGTCATGTGAAGTAGTCCAAAGAAGTTCAAATAAGTTTGAAGAGGTTCGAGGTATATTGAAGAGCAAGATTAATGAATGTGAAGTGTTTGTCAAATGGCGGTAGGTGATGGGCGATAAAACAGAGAGCGAATACAATAGTTTTGAAACAGTTCATGATATTTCACAGAACTTAGAGATGTGACGCGAAGATAAGACTAAAGAGAATGATTCTTAAATCTAATGATAGCAAGAGGGTAACTTGTGCTGTTCCCCATTGGTTTCTATATTTTCTAACTAACTAATATAAGTCTATATATAATCTGAAGGAATAGTACTAAAAAGGAAATAATAACAATTGTAGAACATGAGGCAATGTGCACAGCAAATAAAGGTATTGGAAAACATGAAACAAATGAAAAATGATAATAAGTGAAATGTTCAGTGTCACCATATGGTAAGAGTACTTCTCTTGTTGTTTCAATAGATTGTTGAAACCCCAAAACTGCCATTATTGTACCCTAATTCTTTTATCATCTCTCCTTGCATCCGGTAGTGCTCAATATGTGACTAAATAGTTCACTCTGGTTGAGCATCGTGTATTAAAAGTGTTTTAGGACAACTATATGGCGGCCGAAGTCATTTGAAGTGTTGCGAAGTCATTTGAAGTGTTGCAAAATGTTGCGAAATAGTTCGAAGTAGTTCGAAGTCATTCAAAATAGTGCGAAATCATGCAAAAATGGTTTGAAGTCAATTTTGTGGCATTCATAGCAATTTGGAGTGTGTGTCATAATGTCTTGATGCAAGTGGAAATGTACTCCAGACCTTAAAGTGTGTAGTGGACCTATCATCCTCCCCCTTACTAAAATCCTGACTGTCCCAGTCAGCCGATCAAAGTCATGTGCGAAATGCATGATCGTGTTGAAAACTTAGCGAGGTTTGAATTACTTCTCGTTTTTATTCCATCCATCACCTCTACATCATCGAACACTAGCTTTGATCATGTCTCTTCTGTCCGAGCTTAATGTCAAAATTATTGAGTATGCAAAGTTGATGCCCGAGCATGGCATCGCAGAAGATGCTGACTTTGAGGTTTGGGGGCGAGGTTTTTGCATGAAAATGGTATGTTTCATCTTCGTTTTGTTTTATGTTTTCTAAATTTGCGTTTTGTAGGTGGAGTATGATGAACTTGCCAAAGATCTTGGTGAAGAGCACGATGCAACCATTCAGAAGGTCATTGATGAGGTTTTTGAGGTCTACAAGCCTTTGGCTCAATGCGAATGGATTTTGTGGGGTGGAGAGCTGCTGTTCGTGGATTTGGTGGAAGAGGTCGAAAAGGAACAAAGGGAGGCAGAGGAAAGGCGGGTTCGAGAGGAGGAGGAGGCGGTTCGGCAGGCAAAGGATGAAGTGCAGAAGGCAAAACTCGAGGTTTGAAGGACTGCACTGGCCGAGGCACAAAATGTGGCTCTTGCTGCATTTCATGTGAAATCATTATCGAAGGAAGATCTGCAGCAAAAGAATGCACAGCTTGCAGCAGAGGCAAAAGCTATCAAGAGGGCGGAGGTTGGGGCAGATGATGAAGACGAAGATGACAGCAAAGAGGAGCTGCCCGTGGTCCAGGTGGAAAAGCGAAAAGCAGTAGTAGTCGACAAGGAAAAAGGGATAGAGGCAGCAAAGTGGCCGTGACTAGACACGAGTGGGATGCTCGATTTCGAGGGCCCGGTAAGTCTTTTACTTATTTTCGAAGATTTTTCGAAGTTCTAATACTTTCATAGTGCAATAGATGGGCTAGATTCAAGTCCCAGCCCCACTGTATCATCAAGGATGGGGCCACGAAGTGCACAAAGTGTACTCAAGATGTGCAAGGCTGCTATTGGGATAGGATGTCGAGGCGAGGGCTTCACAAAGGCAAAGTGAAAGGTTTCGGAAGCATGAAACGAGATTCACACCCAAGACCAGGTATGAAAACTGTTCTAAATTGTTTCAAAGTAATTACTAACTGGTTTTCGAATTTTGTAGTCCGTCGAATTTGCATTGTGGGCTCTGTAGAGGATGTCGAGCCGATAGTGGGGCCTTCGAAGCCATCGAAGGAAAAGAGAAATTCATTGAAGGGGAAGGCAAGGGGAAGGCGAGGGAGTCACAGGGAGTCGAGGATGTCGAGGAGGAATGGGTGGTGTGGCATCGTATTATTGCTGGAAAACTGGTGCAGAAGAAGGTGGAGATGGAGGTGTTGGGAAGGGAGATAGAGGTATTGGAGGAGATGTTGGAGGAGTAGAGTAGAAATCGTCCATTGTACTTCTTTTGATTGAAAAATAGAGTTTGTGGGCTTTAAAAAGTAGCAATAAGAACAGTGAAAAGAATAGGAAGATGAGTGAAAGATATAGTTATTTGTTTTCAAAGTCCTGAAAGTCTTCGAAAATATGATCGTCGAGGTTCAAGGATATTCGAGGATTTTTGATGCATTCGAAGTCGATGTTGAGAAGATTTAGCGAAAGCGAAATAGTCATAAGGTATTTTCAAAAAATATTGAGGTCGAGATCGAGGTTAGTGAAGGCCTACATGGGTGAATAGAAGCGAAAGCTAAAGCTGTCAAAGCTATTGCGAAGAATGTCGAGGATAGTACAATATTTTCGATAAATAGAATGAGATCGAAATGTGAAAAAGAGAAAGAAAATAGGAGAATTTAATTGATGTCGATAATACTAGCCATGATCATAATAATCGAGTCGAGGGACTGGTCAAATCGAAATAGGATGAAGAATTGAGGCATCGAAAATGAGGTTGGAAAGATAATTGTGGGCGATGGATGTGATACAATTTTTTGTGATAAGGGAAAGGCGAATTTCGAGGCGATAATTGTAGAGATACGATGTGAATGGACTTTTGAGTGCTATATTGGACTTTGAAGGCAAATACGAATGCAAAACTAGTGTCGAGGGCGAGGGTGATATCGAAATAGATGTTAAATTGGACAAGGGCGCAGATAATGAGATTGAGGATGAAAATATTGGTAGTGGTGAATGGCAAGTCGATGTCGAAATAGGTAATGGTGGGGGCAAATGTGACAAAGATATCAGGGGTGAGATTGAGTTTGAAGCTGACAAAGGTGCGATTATCGAGGTGGACTGGGGTGGAACTACCGAAGGCAAAGACGATGGGACTGGGATGGACATGGGCAATGAAGCTGGGACGATGCGATGGAGACCAGGAGGCGCGACATGATGATTTCGAGC
This sequence comes from Tricholoma bakamatsutake, assembly GCA_029959215.1. NCBI lineage: Eukaryota > Fungi > Basidiomycota > Agaricomycetes > Agaricales > Tricholomataceae > Tricholoma > Tricholoma bakamatsutake. The sequence continues at coordinate 3,885,515 of CP114860.1, forward strand.
TGCGACATTTTCTCGTTCGAATGCAAGCTGTTTTTCGAGGGCCAATTCCTGTTTGAGGGCTGCATTATGAGCTTCAAAGTCATTCGAATTGTTCAAGCTCTGAGGTATACTGTCAGATGCTGAATTCAATGTAGTTGAAGGTGCAATTTCAGTGATGAATGAGGTTGAGATGGATACTTCGGGTGCTGATTTGCTCGAATTCGATGCTGCGATAACTGATGTGAAGTTGGATGCAAAATTTTTGAGGATGTGCAAAACGTCTTTGGAATCGATCGATGTGCTAGACTGCAATATATTTGAGGTCAAAATTGATTGCTGGGGGATAGAATACGAGTTTGAGGATGCTATAGCAACTTTCGTGGCATCATAAATGTCGTTCAGCGCATGTGGGTCATTGGGATAGTGATTGGGGAACTTTACTTTGAGACAATCCACAATTCTATTCTGTAAGTCCATTTGAAAGCCTCAAAGAAAAGTTTGACTCTGTTTGCCTTCTGAAAGTCTACATTTTGAGTGAAGGAAGCTGGTGACCTTGTAGAATGACCTGTAATAAGCTGCTAAATCATTTTTGTCAAAAATACCAGTGCAAAGCTGTTTGTTAACAAGTGAATCCATGTCCAAAATGCTGTATCTTTGTTCGTCTTCTACTTCTGGATAGAACATGAATACTGCGATGCAGAATTCGTCAAACAATGTGCCGGGTTCGTACTCTGGAAGCGATTCCCAGAGGTCATAAGAGTCGAAGTCGATGTATCTGCAAGTGTGTCACTTCTTTAAATTGTGATGTGTAATACTGCAAGTTATAAACAAAACTTCGAGATCTTTGAAGTAATTTCGAAGCTCTTTAAGTCATTTCAAATCGAATTTCAGAGATGCCGAATGACCGGGAGCTGGCATAAAGGATGTCAACATGTTTGAGGTAAATTTCGAAGGTCACGAGGTCAAAATTTGTGCAGTGTTATAGTTTGTATGTTTTCGAGGTCGAGGATGGTAGCAATGTCATAAGCGCGAAGGGCAAAAGAGTGCAAAATACTATTATCGAGGTCGAGATACTGTATCGAAATCTCCTGGTTGTTCAGGAGGGTTGGAGGCAAAATGAGTTCAGTTTGAAGTCGAGATCATTGAGCCCCCTTTGGTGAAATGAGCAGTAGAAAGAGTGGAGGTTCAACGATGAAATGATCTAGAAACCCCTCGCAGTGGGCTCCAAAATGATGATACTCAACCCAGAAACCCAAACAAAACCTACTAAATGCTTCGGATGGTATAACACAAGTCAGAGGAAGGGTGCGAGTTGGTACTAAATATCACCGCTGAGACCAAAACAATATGTTTAGCAACACAAAATAATAAGTGATGGTTTGAATAATCTGTAAGAGCATACGAGATCATTCGAAAGAGTTCGAAAGAGGTTCGAAGATGTGCGAAATAGGTTCAAAAAAGGTTTGAAGAGGTTCAAAATTGTGCGAAGTAGTCCGAAGAAGTTTGAATAAGTTCAAAGAGGTTCGAGGTATATTGAAGAGCAAGTTTAACAAATGTGAAGTGTTTGTCAAATGGCAGTAGGTGATGGGCAATAAAATGGAGAGAGAATACGATAGTTTTGAAACAGTTCATGATATTTCGCAGAACTTAGAGATGTGACGTGAAGATAAGACTAAAGAGAATGATTCTTAAATCTGACGATAGCAAGAGGATAACTTGTGCTGTTCCCCATTGGTTTCTATATTTTCTAACTAACTAATACAAGTCTATATACAATCTGAAGGAATAGTACTAAAAAGGAAATAATAACAATTGTAGAACATGAGGCAATGTGCACAGCAAATAAAGGTATTGGAAAACATGAAACAAATGAAAAATGATAATAAGTGAAACATTCGGTGTCGCCATATGGTAAGAGTACTTTTCTTGTTGTTTCAATAGATTGTTGAAACCCCAAAACCACCATTATCATACCCTAATTCTTTTATTGTCTCTCCTTGCATCCGGTAGTGCTCAATATGTGACTAAATAGTTCACTCCGGTTGAGCATCATGTATCGAAAGTGTTTTAGGACAACTATACGGCAGCTGAAGTTGTTCAAAGTGTTGTGAAGTCATTCGAAGTGTTGCAAAATGTCGTGAAATAGTTCGAAGTAGATTGAAGTAGTCCAAAATTGTGCAAAATTGTGCGAAAATGGTTCAAAGTTGATTTCATGGTGTTCGTAGCAATTTGGAGTGTGTGTCGTAATGTCTCGATGCAAGTGGAAATGTTCTCCAGACCTTAAAGTGCATAGTGGACCTATCAACATGAGCGCATTTTTTAAAGACAAGACATGCCTATGGAAGTGCAATGCACATGGCGCTCACCAGCTTGTTATTTGGCAGTCTAGATGCTTACTGATATTGCGTGCCATCCACAACAACATTGGACACAAGCACTTTTACATGACATGCTCTGCATTGCTTGAGCACTTTTGGTGGCTGCACGTTATGGATGACATCATTTGGTTCATGTGCACTTGTCATATTTGCCAGATCCAGCAAATACAGAAGGTTCTAATACCACCAGTCATCGCAATGCCTGCGCCTCTCTTCAGTAAAGTTTATATTGATACGATGCACTTACCAGTATCAGCAGGGTGGTGCTATATCATCCAAGGGCGTTGCTTGCTTGTGACTTGGCCAGAATTCTGCGGGCTTCCTAAAGAAAATGCGAGTGCACTTGGTAATTGGATGTTTCAAGACCTCATCTGCAGATGGGGCGCGTTGTATGAGATAGTCGCTGATAATGGCAAGCCATTCATCAAATTGCTAGCCTATCTCAGTAAGCGCTACCATATCAATCACATCCACATATCCGGCTATAACTCACATGCTAATGTAATTGTTGAGCACACACATTTTGATGTGCATCAAGCACTTATCAAAGCCACAGATGGAGTAGAGTCAAAATGGTTCAGTGCACTATACTCAGTCTTTTGGGCAGAGTACATCACAGTTCGGAAGTGCCTTGGCATTTCACCATACTTCATTGTGACAGGCACGCAGGCTCTAATCCCTCTCGATATCATTGAAGCAACATACCTTAATCCACCCCCAGATTCTATACTCTCCACTACAGACTTGATTGCGCAGCGCACGCGCACATTGCAAAAGCATCCAAAAGACTTAGCATGCATCCATTCCTGCGTCTATGCAGAAAGGCGCAAAGCAGCGCTCCATTTTGAGAAAGTGCACTCAAAAGCCATCTGCAATTTTCACTTCCAGTGCGGCGATTTAGTCCTTATGCACAACACAGCAATCGAGAAGAGCCTTAACTGCAAAATGCACATGCATTATCTTGGTCCTCTAGTTATAGTGTCACGCAATCAAGGCGGTGCATATATTGTTTGTGAGCTCAATGGGACAGTATTTGACAGGCCAGTAGCTGTGTTCCGCCTACTGCCATACCATGCGTGCAAGTCCATTGCACTTCCTGACATAGCGCTTAATATCACCACAATGCGGTTGAGGGAGATGGAAGAGTCCATAGTAGTGGACACAGAAGATGAAGAAGCAGTTGACAAAGAAGAAGCACAAGGAGATAGCGCTGGGGATGAAGAAAGCACCAATGAGTGCACAATTAGCGCTCCATGCACACCACTATAAATATTTCACCTTTTTATATGTATGCTTTGCTTTCTTTCATTTTTTTACGTTACCTTTTTCCTATTCGCAAAGTCACATCTGGACACATTCCATGATTGTGCAACCCATGGGTTTTACTGGCCATGATGATCTACTGAGCCTTTCCCATTTTTTTAGACTTTGTCATATGGCATGCGCTTCATTTTATCTTTTACTCTTTTATTGTTTGGACATGGTCAATATCTCAGTTGGGAGGAGGAAAGTGATGGTTGGACGGTTTTTCCGCACTCCTTTGCATTTGCACATTTTTGTGCTGGTGCACTTTTTTTGTGCGCTTGACATTTCTTGCTCGGACGTTGCCTATCTTATCTCTTTTCCCTCACATATATTATTTGGACTTACAAATTTCATTTTATGGCACCATGGAAGTGCATGCGCAGGTTGGTGCAAAGTGTGCACATTTGTGCATGTGCATGCATTGCACCGCCTCGGAGTGCATCACACGTATCACAGGCACAACAGAAAGATGGATTGACATATTATCTAAAACTTATACAGGCAAGCGGCTACTCAATGGACTCCAGGAACTCCAAGCGCTCCATGGCCACATCCAGTTTCGCCTTTGCATCCACCTCTGCTTGCTCTGCACTGCGCTACCGGCTCTTGGCGACTTCTAGCTCGATGAGCAACCTTTGGATGTCTTCTTTAAGGTGATCATGCATGGCACCCAAGACTGCAACCACCAAGTGGCATTGCACTAAGTCGAGTGCCTCAACGTCCTGGCCTTGGTAGACCACATCCCCTGAAGTGTTTCCCGATCTGGTTTGGCACGAGGATTGCATGTGCGCACTTGCTGGTGAACAGTAAGGCAGCACAGCCTTGGATGCACTTGCGACAGGGGAGGGGGCGCATTTTCAACTTTGCGGCACTTCGATATGTGCTCTTTTGAGGGGCTGATGAGCCCCGCATCGCTCTCATTGCCCTTGTCAGTTTGCGATGCACCTTTGGAATAGTTAGCACAGCATGGAAGGAGGATGAGAAAAAGACACACCAGGGTGCCCAGTAGGCACTTTCCTGCCTCCAGAAGTTGTGCGCAGCTGTGCAAGGGTGCGCTTCATCCATTCACACTTTCTCTTACCCTTTGCGCATGGAGCACACTGCTTTCCATTGACAGAGATGCACCTAGCCAGTTGGCCCATGCAGCGGCAGTTATCACACTAGAGTAGAAAGGGGAACTGTTTAGTGACTTTGAAGCATATCCAAAGAAACTTACCGGTCCGCTATTAGCATCAGAGGTGGCACCAACGCCACTCAGTGGTGGTACTTCGACATATGCACATTGCTGCATTGTGCACACTGGGCGCGCACTTGTGCCTTCATCTGCACTAGTGCTGATAGGTCCACTACATGCTTTAAGGTCTGGAGAACAGTTTCACTCGTATTGAGACATTACGACAGACATTCCAAATTACTACAAACACCACAAAATCGACGTCGAATCTATTTTGCACTATTTCGAACACTTTCGTGACGTTTCGAACGATTTCGAACAACTTTCGCGACACTTCGAACAATTTCAAACAACTTTGCGACACTTCGAGCGACTTCACAGAATTTTGAACAACATCGGCCGCTGTATAGCTGTGTTAAAATACTTTTGATACACGCTGCACATCCGAAACAAACTATTCCGTCACATATCAAGCACTACCGGACACGAGGAGAGACAACAAGAGATTTAGGATGTGATAATAGCATTTTTTATGTTTCGATGATATATTACAGCGAAAGATAAGTACTTTTACCATATGGGGACACATATGTTTCAATTATTTATCATTTCTCATCTATTTTTGATCTACAAAGTCCTCATTGTATGATATATTGCCACATGTTTTACACATGTTTTACTTCTCTTTTCAGTACTATCTCTTCAAAAATGTATATAAACTTGTACTAGTTACTTAGAACAACAGAGAACCAGTTGCCCTCTCCACTATAGTCGGATTTAAGAGCAATTCTCTTGAGCCTTACCTCGTGTCGTATCACTAAGTTCTGCGAAATATCACAAACTTCCTCGAACTTTCGTATTCGTTCTCAACTCATCATCGCCTATCGTCACTAAAAAACCCAGCTCGTAATGGCTATATTCATTTGTCAAAACATATATCGATGCCAGTCAAATACCTTTGGACCCCCTCGAACTCACCCGAACAACTTCGAACACATTCAAACTTATTTCGAATTACTTTGCACGTCTACGAACCAATTTTGAACATTTTTGAACATCTTCATACGCTTTCAAAAGGCTATTTGTCACGTTTTTACCATTTCACATTACTAAAACAACGTTTTGGTATTAGCTGTGATATTTAGTACCACCTCGCACCCTTCCTCTAGCCTGAGTTATACTACAAAAGGCTTTTAACAGGTTTTTTCTAGGTTTCCAGGTCGAGTATCATCATTTTGGAGCCCACCGCGAGGGGTTTCTAAATCATTTCATCGCCAAATCCACCTCGAATCTCTCGGCTTAGGCCAACACAAGCTCGAAACCTTAGAATCGAGACTCGCCAGGCCTTCGAGTCTCTCGAACAATCGGGGGATATTTTAATACCTGTCTCTGACACCGAATCCACACATCATTGTCTGTTTTCTTCACCTATTTCCTCATCTATAACTTTGTCTTCCTCTTCTTCTTCATCCTCTACTACATCATTCATTATTACAGCTACTTCAACACATCTACCATCCTTTGCTCAGGTTCTAACTCCTCAAATCGGTACATCTATGGCCACCCAAGCAACAATGCCAGCTCGAGGACATTCCACAGCACCCAAATTCGACCCCACTCAACCTCGAGAGCTACGTTGATACTTTAACGAGCTCGAAATACTTTTCATCGACTGTAATGTTACGGATCCCGAACTTATGAAGAAGCACGCCTGTCGATATGTCGATATTGATACGTCCGAACTCTGGGAATCAATTCCCGAATATGAAACCGGGCCTTCATTTCACGATTTTCACGTCGCAATCCACAGACTATATCCTGGTTCCGAAGACGATCGAAAATGGTCGATTTCAGACATGGACAAACTTGTTGGCGAACAACTTCGGATGGGTATCTATAATGCGAACAATTTAGAATTATATTACAGGTCTTTCTACAACATTACGAAGTTCCTACTCTCTAAAGGCCGAATTTCGGAGGCAGAACAAAGTAGAGCGTTCATTCGAGGTTTTCAACCGGGTTTATGGTCACGAATTGTATGACGACTCGAACTCAAATTTCCTGACCACTATCCGGATGACGCCTACCCACTCGATGACATTCATGCGGCAGCAAAATTTGTTTTAGCAGGGTCAATTAGCTCGAATTCGGCATTGTTACAATCTTCAGAAACATCGGCATCGACTTCGACATCTTCTACACAGATTAAATCGGAAGACTTATCGGCGATCCTTGAAAAATTTGCAACCACACTCGTCACGGCTTTAGCAGGTTCAAAACCCACTAACCCTCCTTGAACTAACAGTGGATTTTGCTCGGACCAGCTCGAAAACTTAGCTTGTGTCTTTTGTGGACTCACAGGTCATTTCATTAGCGACTGCTTGGTTTGCCAAGCCTATATCAACGAAGGAAAGTGTAAAAAGAACAACGAAGGAAAAATCATGCTTCCAAATGGATGGTTTACTTCTCGAAACATTCCTGGTCACTTTATCAAAGACAGAATCGATGAATGGACTCGACAAAACTTTTTGAACACAACTGCATCGTCACTCATGTACAACATCGCATCCTCAACGGCTACTTTGACACTGCTTAGGGGCATCTACCAGGTTTCCGAACAATCTGCGACACCCGAAGATCGCATCGCAAAACTCGAACGAGAGATATACGCTTTGCGAAGTGGTAGGACCTTTGCTAAAGCTAATTCAAGCATACCAACAGTCCCCGTCTCTCGACCTTCAGTTTCCCCAAGCACTGCGGCAGTCGAACAATCGGCTCCACATGTACCAGCATCGTCCATCTCGTCCATGGCAGCAAACCTACCAACCTCGACTTCAGCATCATCTCTGTGGTGAGAACCAACTCATGAATGTGGCTTTTAACACTACCCTCCATGCCACTATGACCACACATGCCCCCAATCCCTCTAACTATCCACTCCTGCTGCCCACCAGTAACCACTTTGATGCCCTGCTGGTTGACCCACTTGAGGAAGAACTTCACTCCATGACCAATTCTCCCCCTGAATCCCTCAGCTCAATGGAAGTCACACCTGCTCCACTCACATTTGTTCCTCCTCCTCCCAGATTGAAATCTTCAGAGTGCAAGCTACCATGCAAATATATTGTAGCATCCACCCCCTCCCAGCAATCACTAGAATTGAAGATAGAGCTGCAGACTATAAATATGGGCAGGTACTCGGTGTCTCTGCTCTTCTGGACTCAGGTGCCACAGGCTTTTTTATCGATTCACACCTGGATCAACAAAAACAACTCAATACCTGCTCACTATCCTGACCCATACCTGTCTACAATGTGGATGGTTCCTCAAATGAAGCTGGGGTGATTTGGGAGGTTGTCAACCTAGTCCTCTGGTACAAGGACCATAGTGAACAGGTAATCTTTGCTGTGACCCAACTGGGGAAGCAGGAGGTGATTTTGGGCTACCCATGGCTTCATGACCATAATGCTAAGGTCAACTGGGCAACAGGTGAAGTCATGATGAGTCATTGTCCCTCTCATTGCCATACTTGCTTCACTGAAGGCAGACAAGAACATCGAGGGCGAAAGGTCCTCTTATAGCACACTTGAAAGTGTCATGCTGGTCCAATGCCTATAGCTGATGTGGACTTGGAAGATGTTCCAGATCTTGCACTCTGATTCTAATGATGTTGTGGAGAAAGTGGAGGAGATTGAGGAAGGTGATTAAATTTTCTACACTGCTATTAACCCTTTGCATGAGGTGTGTGCCACCTCAAATGTCTTCCAGCGCCTTGTGGAGGCTTTCCACAAGAACAGTGCACCCAAATCCTTCACTGACTCAATACTCCCTCACCTGCATGACTTTGAGGATGTCTTCTCCAAGGAATCTTTCGACTCACTTTCTAACTGTAAACCGTGGGATCATGCAATTGAGCTCACACCAGGTGCCACACCCTCCTCCTGCAAGGTCTATCCTCTTTCCCCTGAAGAACAATGACAACTTGACAAGTTCATCAATGAACACTTGGCTTCTGGTCATATCTACCCTTCAAAGTTGCCCATGGCCTTGCCTTTCTTCTTTGTTAAAAAGAAGGATGGGTCCCTTCAAAAACCAGTTCAAGACTATCAATGCCTGAACGACATCATGGTCAAGAATCACTATCCACTACCCCTCATATCTGAACTCATCAACCAACTCTGTAGGGTACATTACTTCACCAAGCTCGATGTCTGTTGGAATTACAACAATGTGTGGATAAAGGAAGGGGATGAGTGGAAGGCAGCTTTTTGCACTAACCATGGTCTTTTTGAACCACTTGTCATGTTCTTTGGTCTCACTAATAGTCCTGCCACCTTTCAGACTATGATGAATGACATCTTCCATGATCTCATATTGGAAGGTGTGGTCTGTGTCTACCTCAACGACATTCTCATCTTCACTTGAGACCTCAATGAATATTGTTGAATCACATGCCTGGTGCTAGAGGTACTTCAGCAGCACAATCTCTACCTTCGTTCTGACAAGTGCAAGTTTGAGAAGATGCAGATCAACTACTCAAAGCCTTACTTAGGAGTGAGCTAAACAGAGGAGAATCCAAAGTTAACATTATGCTACATAATACAAACACTTCAGGTGCACATAACAGAGGGGAATCCAAAGAGAAAACTTTAAGGACCCATTTGTCAATGCCCAGTTTATGTGATGGACCCAAAAATCAAATAATAGGCTAAAAATAGCAAAAAGGCAGAAATAGGTGGATCAAGCTATGGAATGATGTCACCTTGATGGGGAAATGTCCAGAAGGGATCCTGTCTCTAAGAATAGAACTGTCAACATGTACCAATATGGAAAAACCCAAAAAATAATTATAAAATAGGAATAAAATCATAGAAAACCATAGTAAATGCAGAAAATTGCCCAGATGCCTGGGACACCTTTCCTTCCCCTTACAGCAAGGTCTTTCATGAATATAGCAGGCCATGTGTTAGAAAACAGCCCCATTACCTAATAAAATCTCATTTCATTTCATCAAATTATGCTACCCTATGCTGAAGAATGCTACACTTTGTTAGCATGAGAATTTTATTTTGCATGCATCAATATGTACATGCATGTACAAGTGCATTGGTAACAACATTGTACAATACATGTAACATAGTATATAAACTTTAAATATACACCCAGGGGACCCCAGTTGTGTTCTCTTAAGTATTCCATCCACACTTGTGGTGCAAAAAGCCTTTCTTAACCAACTCATCTAATAATATGTAACCCTATCCATCAAAACCATCAATTCTCCCATCACACATGTGGATCCTACCCCCTTCTTGTAGAGAGAACCTGCACAATCCAGCTAGCAGATAATGGGTGTTGCCCTAACAAAAGAACACAACTTTCCAATCAGTGCACCTTCTCTTACTTGCACATACATCATTGTTTCACCACTGATATGGCTCTCTATTGCCCTGCACTCATACTACAGCATTTTTTGCAATTGTGCACACCTCTTGGATGACTTTTACTCACTTTGCACCTTTGTGTGCCTTTTACATTTTTACTGCACCTTTGGATCACCTTTAGCTACCTTCTATCATATGCCTTAAATGTGCTTTATTATCCTTAAAACCACCTTCATGCACCCCATGCACTCATTATCTGCCTTTCACAGTTACTGCATGCTTGATGTGCCTTTATGTGCTCTCTTACATTTTACAGCAGTTCACATTCTCACTGCGCACTCCTTGCACTGTTCATTTATCACACACAATTTTTCACCTCATCTGTTGCACTGCACATCATGGCTTCCAGCTTACTAGGCAACTTATTCGAGGTGCACCACAGTTACATCATGAGCCAACTGCACATTCTCATGTAATATGGGCACTGAACTGTGCAGACTTGGGTGCTTTCATGTAATTCAGGTGCTTTGGCACTATTTGGCATTGCACAGCATCTCCTTATAGTTCTTCCATATTTCCAATCAGCATTGCTTTATCTAGTAACCAGCACAGGTTGATTACATCACTATTACTGAGGTGCAGCATGTGACACATAACACTGAAGTGGACTAATTGGGCAGGGTGCATGGCACCTAAAGCACACCAAAAATAGAACATTGCATCTGAACAGTTGGGTATTGGGCTATAGCATGCACAAATCTTATTGGCTAAGGTAGCAGCATCATGTGGTCAGGTTCATATGGACCAATGGATGGACTTGTGGGTAGCACATGGTGCTTTCTATTTTTATACTTTATTTATTATGTAAGTCATTTGTACATGTACCCAGGTACATAGAAAATCCAGAGGATCTTTTTTCCTACAGTTCACCAGTTTCATTCAGCATTGCACATAGTCTGTGCATTATCATCCAGTTCATGCACCTTTGTAGTACACCTCTTGTATAGCCATGTTTGCACATCATTTGTGCCCTTCAGCATATAGCTGCATTTTATCCTTCATTTTGTGCCCATCATCTTAGTTTGTGCACTTTTGCAGTGCACCCTTGATATAGCTGCATTTGCACATCATTTGTGCATTTTCCCTCTAGTTGCATTCAAATATCATCCATATTCCTAGTCCATGTGTCGCCTCTTTGACACACTCCTGCATCATCTTCACCCTGCTGGACATCATTGTTGCATATTTTTGCGCTCCCATTGCACATTTTCCCATACTGCACCTTTTTGGTCTTTTACATTGTGCAGTTTTTTGCCACTGCATATACCTTCCTTTCTGTGTACACAACTTAGTGTGCACCTCACAACCCATCAAATCAGCCTCTTTAGTAGTCATTGCACCTTGAAGGATGATCCAAGGCCCCCTAAATGAATCCCTGCACCCTGAGCATGCCTGCAGCTGTAGGATTTGTGTTTATGTCTTTTGTTGAGACTCTGCACTGAGTACCAACTTGACATACCACTGTGCCCCATCCAATTACTCATCCTTTTGGCATGAGCCAGAAGTACTTGTATATATGTAATCTACATTTTCTTTTGTAAGCCGACACCAGGCCTCACCTTACATTGTGACTGCCAGTGATCAAAAGGCAGCACTTATCATTAGGACAGCTGCAACCAGACAACCGCTTGGATCTGATTTAGTCAAGATCTACCATACTCTATTCAGATGACTATTTTAGTTTACAAGCCAAATTCAGTACTATCCCTAAGATCAGGCACTGTCAGAAGGGATATTGATCCAAAGTGTTTGACATAGTTGATGAGTTACCAAATCATGGGTTTTGCTGAGTTGGTACCTGAATTACCAAATCATGTGACACATAAACATTTGAAGAGGTTCCAAAGAACAACTTTTGAATCTGCCAAAGAAGTGACTCATCACAGCTTGAATTATTATGTCTGAACCTTTAACTTTTAATCCTGGTCCTAATCCTGTTCCCATACCAGCACTAGAGGCAAAAATTGATGTGCTCATGGTGCAAATGTTGCAGTTAGTGTCAGTATTAGCAGCATCACAGCCTGGGTTCCAAATGTGCACAGCATGTTTCACCTGACCCACTGCCTAGCACCATGGATGCCCCAGAGCACATCAATGCACTTGAAGGCAATGTTGCTAGAATTTGTGCACAAATTGACACACTTACTTCTACCATTGAAACCTTCATTAGAATACTCTAGTTGAACCCCACACTGCCCATTTTGACTTCTAGCATGCCTAGCATGCATGTGCTGCCCAATGCACTGATATAGTGAGAGACAAAACCTTTCAAATGATTTTTGAAGTTGAACTATTTCTTAAATAACTCAAGAACAACTCAACCAAACAAGTCCAAATCTGGGATAGTGGTAGAGTATCATGTGACTAATAAGTTGCAATTTGTTTTATTACATAATCTTAATTTGTTCCCATGTTATTAATACAAGGTTGGAAATGTGCCTCTGGCACACGTTAACATGTTTAATAAGTATGGACTTCATTTCTATGTTGGTCTAATAGTACTTCATTATATACAGTATTTTTGGTTTTTGCACTTCCACTGTCACAACTTCATTTCTATATACATATTACTTCATTTCTATGTTAGTCTGATAATACTTCACTATATACAGTATTTTTGGTTTTTGCACTTCCACTATCACAACTTCATTTCTATATACATATTACTTCATTTCTATGTTAGTCTGATAGTACTTCACTATATACAATTATTTTGGTTTTTGCACTTCCACTGTCATGTGTTAACATGTTTAATAAGTATAGACTTCATTTCTATATACATAGTACTTCATTTCTATGTTAGTCTAATAGTACTTTATTATATACAATATTTTTGATTTTTGCACTTCCACTGTCACAACTTCATTTCTATGTTAGTCTGATAGTACTTCATTATTTTGGTTCATTTCTATGTTACTCTAATAGTACTTCATTATATACAATATTTTGGGTTTGGTTCATGTCTATGTTACTCTAATAGTACTTCATTATATACAATATTTTGGGTTTGGTTCATTCCTATGTTACTCTAATAGTACTTCATTATATACAATATTTTTGGTTTTTGCACTTCCACTGTCACTTGGCCATATTGCCTTGATGTTGTGCACAGACCTTACTCATGATATTGCCACATAGAACTGCCCATGAGTGAAGACAGGACTCCTGAAATCTAATCCCACATGCTGCACTGACTGTCCCTGGGATTTGTTGATCAACATTGAAAAGCATAGTTGAACAGCAAATTGGAGTCAAGACAGAGTGAAAGGGAGTTGTCCTTCGATTGGCTGCAGTCGCATCCATGGAATAAACACCTTCTCTCTAACATGATCTCCAGTAATCAACCAAACCTCCAACACTCTGTTCTGAATCTGAGTCAAAATCCCTCGAGAACCATTGCAGACCCCTCCAGTGATATTGAGATTGTGAAGTATCATCACAGGGACACCAACCTTGAGTGCCAAGTGTGCCAAAGGTAGACAGGAGCAGTTGATTGAGTTGAGGTATTCAGGTGGATACAGAAGTTTATTGTTTGCAATAGAGTCAGTACTGTGAAACACTTGCTCCTCTCCAGGGAACCTCTGAAGAATGTAATGGTTCAAATCATCCACATCATCATTTTTGCTTGCCAGGACAATCTGCTCTGAGAAGTATTGATTGGAATGCTGAGCATGATTATAGATGCCAGGATAGATGGTGTCGATGAGGGAAGCCAGAGTGTTTTCAGGATACTTGAAATGGTTGGGAAGTTTGATGTTGCCACCCTCATCTGTATGGTCACCCTTTCCAACCTCCAGCTGCCACTTTGCAAACTGTCACTCTTCAAGATCATCTGTGTTCAATCGCATGTTGATTTTGAGATGAAGAACTTTAATATGTTGCCAAAGAACAGAGTGCTGCAAGGAAGCACCAACAATCTGAGGCTGTGAACTCCTCTTGATAACAGGCAGGATCTGGTGAAAGTCGCCCCCAAAAATGATAGGAATGCCACCAAAGGGTTGATCAGATTGGAAAATGTCTTTGAGAGTGTGATTGACAGCTTCATGGAGATGATGATGCTGCATGAGTGCCTTATTCCAAATGATCAAGTCAGTCTCCTGCAATAGCTTTGCCTGAATGGAACCTCTGGAGATAGAGCAGGTGGATGACTCATTGATGATGAGAGGGATTTGGAGACATGAATGAGAAGTGGAGCTACCTTTGAGCAGAAGTGCAGCGATGCCAGATGATGCTATACAGAGGACGATTTTTCCCTGAGAATGAAGCTGATGGGCCAGAGTGTTGTATACAAAGGTTTTGCCTGTGCCACCAGGACCATGGAGGAAAAAGGTCTGTCCAGTCTTGTTGTTGACAGCATGCATGATCTCCTCAAAGACAGCTCTCTGGTCTGGATTGAAAGTGTCCAAGTTCTGTGCAGCCAACTCAGCCTGCTCCACAACATTGTATCTGTGCTGCTCTGCAATCAACCAGTTTTTGAGGTTGGCTTCCCAATTCTGAGTGATCTGAGGCATGTATGGCCAATCCTTGCTGAGAGATTTGCCAGAGGATAAGAGAAGCTGGTTGATCAAGTAGAGACCATAATCCTGCACATCATCATTGGTAGGGTTGAGACGGATATTGTTGTGCTGGAGCTGATACTGCAGGTCATCGCAAATGTGGGGCCAGTATGTGTTCCAAAGCTGGACAGGATCAGAGGGTGCACAATCATGAAGAATAGTGACAAAGAGTTGCCAGAGCTGATGACCTGTTGCCATGGACTTTGCTTCCTCCAAACACTGCACCCACTCTTGGTCATCCTCCAAAAGGCCATGTGCTGGACATGCTTCTCTGAATGAGGGAGAAACATTTCCCTGGAAAGTGCACAGATGTTCATATGATGTTGCACCCTTGATAGCTATCAGAAGAAGCCTGAGGTAGAAGCATTCACCTGCAGTAGGCTGAGTGTAGTACATCCTCCAAATAGCGAATCCTCTCTGTCTGGGCTTCCACTTGTGGACTTTCCGATCCCACATGAATTTGGAGGGAAAGTCCTGATAGAGAAGATCCTGTGCAAGCTCTGGATACTGCTGATTGGCTTTGAAATAGCCAGTGAGGGTGGTGTCATGCTGTGCAGCATGCTGGATGATTTCTTGGATAGACTGTGGACCGTTCTGATTCCAAGTGACATACTGCTGGCCAGGGAGGTGGATCTGAAGTCCGATGACATTGGGAGAAGCAGAGTGCATAGGTAAATGAAAGAGGTGCCAAATGCTCTTGCACGCAGAAATATAGCGAGCATCCAGATACTGTTTCACTTCATCATTGCAAGTCCCAAACTGCATGGTGATGCAATCATGGCCTTTGTACACATATTTGTAGATGTATTTGACAGCTTTTATGGAGGCAATGGACTCGATGTTGATGTGGCAGTGGTACTTCCAAAGAAGATAGGGTGAATAAGTGATGACCCAGCGATTGTCGACCTGCTTTCCCTGAACCTGATATGTCTGTCCAGTGTTCTGATGCCTGGTGGAGGCATAGGCATCCTCAGAGATGGTTGTCTGATCCCTGAATGGCTTGGGGAAACCTTTGGAGCACTGTCCATTCACCATGCAAGGAGCAGCAGGGTTCTCTGCACCACAGGGGTTATGGACCATGAACTTCTTGACCAACTCAAGCAGCTCAGGATTGTCGTCAGAAAACTCTGAGCACATGAGGCTGTCTATCTGCTCAGGAGTGTGAAGCTTGGACTCCCCATCAAAAAAGATAATGCAGTGCATGTGAGGCAGGCCACACTTCTGAAACTCAAACACAAACACATAAGAGAGTGCCTTGCCAAAAATCCCAGCCTCAATGTTTTTGATCATCTCCTTCTGCTTTGCATGGAATGCACAAACGACCAAGTCAGAGCGATCAGCAGCAGTCTGTCTAGGCTTGAGCTCATCCTGAATCTCTGGCCAAGCCAGATTTGCAGTCATGGTCAGAAAGAGATCACCACCCTTGAAGTAGTGATTGATAGCCAAGGCATCCTGAAGAAGCTGCTGCATATGATGTGTGCTCCCTGCAAATGAAGAAGGCAGGATGATTCTTTGACCGAGAGACTCTGTGTCTGCATCCACATTTGCAGCCACAGCATCAGCCAAGCCCATATAGACTTCACCATGAATAGTGTCCTGATTCATCATGATAAAGTGCAACCGATCCTGCTCTGAAGTTGCCCACTGGTTACAAACAAACTCCTGAAAGAGCTTTCCACTCAAAAATATATGCTGAGGCTCGATAGCAGGTGGTCGAGGGTGGAGATGATAGCAGTAGAAATCTGATTTGGACACATGCTTGCGAACCCTTGCACCGCCTTCATTAGCAGCTGCATACTCGATTTGAGGATGCCATTGGAGCTGCCAGTAGGAAACAGGAGGACATAGTGAAGAGCAGGATAGAGGGGATGGACATTGGTGATGTGCTGAAGGGGAGGGCCATGCCTGCAGTAGAGAATGATATTATGTGTGCTCTCTGGCTGATCGTCATCACCTGGAAGAATGACTGCAATCTCATTGTTGGTGGCATCAGGAAGATTGTAGTGGCGATGGTCACAGGATTGATCAAAGTGCAAAGCTATCTTGCACTGCTGGTGTGGAGGCAAGTTCCTGGTGAGCTCATGGGCCTGCTTGTACATCTGAACTGCAGGATGGAGATGGTGGAGCATGTCCTGGAGAGTGAGCAAAGTGTGGTGATTGAGGTGAGTGTTCTAGGCATTGGCCATGTGAAAGTTGGCTGCGTCGGCTGGATCATAAATGTAAAGCTAAGCATACACTGGAGATTCACCCTCTGGTGGAAGAAGAGAGCCAATCCTGTGGGACAGCTCACCATGCAGTTTAAAGATGTAGGGGCCAACACCATTGTTCACAGCCTCTTCACCTTCATTAACAGACTCATCAATTTTGTGCCCAATGGAAGTCATGGCAAGAGCATTGTTGTATGTGCAGATATGATCACAAAATGACCTGTCAATGTGATCCTGAGCAGTGAGCAACTGGAGAAGCTCAGGTGGGACTGGGTGGAGAGGAGGCAAAATGATTTTTCCACTCAAGCAGCACATGCCAAATCTGGGATTTATATTGGAGGATGCTGTGAGATGCTCAGCCATCCAGTGCAATGCATGACAATTGGGACACTGAATATCCATTCTTCCCAGATAATGAACAGGCCAGTCAGGACTAAAAGGATGGCATGCAGGAGGGAGGGGCCCAAGTGGAACAGGTGCAGGATCAATATGTTGAGCCACCTGGGATAATCAAGTCAGTCACAAAATAAACACATGACCAAAAAGGACATATGCATACATGTGGAGGAATATCAACAACAGGGATGACAGAAGCAGGAATGGGAGGAACAGATGCAGGCAGATCAAAAACAGGGATAGCAGGTGCAGGAACTGGAAGAACAGGAGCAGGGGGATCAAAAACAGGGACAACAGGAGCAGGAATGGCAGGAACAGGTGCAGGGGAATCAAAAACAGGGATAGCAGGTGCAGGAACAGGAGGAACAGGTGTAGGGGGATCAAAAACATGGATAGCAGGTGCAGGAACAGGAGGAACAGGTGCAGGGAGATCAAAAACAGGAGGAGCAGGAGCAGGATGCTACATCATCATTATTGTCAGTTAATATACTCAAAAGAACATATATAAGCCTACATGGAGAGGGATATTGGCAAGAGGAACGATAGGAGCAGGAACAGCAGGAACAGCAGGAGGAGGATCAAAAACAGGAGGAGAAGGAAAAGGAGGAGGAGGAGGCTAGATCATGATATTGTCAGATAACATACATTATGTGAAAGATAAACCAACATACAGCAGGAAATAGAGCAGGCAGTGCAGCATGCTGAAAAGCAAGTTTGGTTCAGGCCATTGCAGGAGCTGCCACAGGAATGGGAGGTGCAGGAATTGGAGGCGCAGGAACAAGAGGGTCAAAAACAGGAGGGGAAGGAGGGGCATTAAAATAATATGGGAAAGCTGCATTGTGTAAAGGAGCAACAACAGGCTGAGGTGGAGCAGCATGACTTGAGCCTTTTCCCCTTCCTCTTCCCCTCCCTCTGCCCCTGCCTCTTGCAATTTGTGGAAGGGGAGGAAGTGCCGCTAGCTGCTGTGCCAAATGAGGAGGAAGGTGATTGTATTGAGGAGGTGGAGGTGGAGAGGTGAGAAAAGGATCAGTGTCATTCCCAATCAGCAAACCACCATAGGGTGGTGGCACTGGCAGCAAAGGCTGGGCAATGCCCATTGTGCGAGCATGGTGTGGAGTCCGGTGGCGAGTAGGGCTATCCAAAATCTGTTGGTCCCATTCATTTTTCTGTGCAGCCATCCGGGCATGTCAAGGAGTGTTGGGCAGAGTTGGGTCCATGGGAATCGGGGAGCTCTCTTATAGCAATGGAGGATGTGAGATCCTTGCAGGAGGCTGTGAAATTGGTGCAAACAGTGGCAGTTGATAGTGGAGCGACTTCCAAAAATGGAAGGGGAGGCAACTGCAAACCCACCAGCCCAATCTCCCTGCACACTGTGCTCTGAGAGAGGTCCAAAAAACAACTGGCAGACACTCCTTTTGTTGAAAAAAAAGAAGCCAGGGAGGTAGGACTTCACAGAGCTTCACCTTGGTCTACAGATACCCCAAGAATGCAAAAACAACCCCACTGGAAAAGAGCCCAGAGCCAGAAAGAGAGCAGAAAAGGTAGAAGTGGCCAAAAATCAGCCGAAAATTTGGTTTCTACACTTAGTAATCATATTTGTCATCAGGCCAAAAATCAGCCGAAAATATTGATCCTACACAAAGTTATTATATTTGTCATCATGGCAACACCCAGTAATCAAAATATATTTGTCATCAGCCCCCCAAAAAAAAATAGCTGAAAATTTTGATCCCACAATGTAGCCAAAAAGTTTAAATTTGTCATCATGGCAACACCCAGTAATTAAATTATATTTGTCATCAGGCCCAATAAAAAAAAAATTACCCAAAAATTTTGATCCCCCAATGTAGCCGAAAATGTTGTTCCTGCATTATATTATTGTAGCCGAAATAGTTATTATATTTGTGATCCAGCCCCAAATTAGCCAAAAATTTTTGTTATCATTAGCTGAGAATTTTGTTCCCACCTTTCACTTATATTTGTCATCATATCTCATGACCCTCAGAGTTGGTCATCACTCTCCCACCCACTCAGAGCAACTCCCACGGCCTCTTCACCTCCCATGCCCCAGTCACCTCCCATGGCCTCTTCACCTCCCACGGCCTCATCACTTCCCACAGCCTAGTCACATGACCATCCTCCTTTTATTATTGATTTTACTGGCACAAGTTCATTTGAAAGATTTTGTCCCTTTGGTATCATAAGATATTATCTAATATTCTAGTACTTAATATAGCCCCCCTTGGCCTGTAACACAGCCTGAACCCTTCTAGGCATACTCTCTATCAGATTCTGACAGACAGATGCTGGAATATCATTCCACTCCTTCTGTACTCTCTCCCACAACTCTGCAATTCCAGATGCTGGAGTATCATACTCTCCAAGTCTAACCTTGAGGTGATGCCAAAGGTGTTCAACGGGGTTAAGGTCTGCTGATTGACGGGGCCACTACATAACCTCTAATCCACTGTCTTGAAGCCATTTTTGGGCCTTTTTGCTCTTGTGTTTGGGGTCATTGTCCTGCTAAAAAAGAACATCTGTTGGGTTTTTCTGGTAATATCTGATTGATTCTTAAACTTCATCATCCAGAATGCTGACAAAAAGGTCAGCATCCATTCTCCTGTCAATCTTGGTTGCATATCCAGGCCCTTTCTAGAACATACAGCCCCAGATCATCAGAGAACCCCCTTCAACCTTGACTGTCCCCTGCACCAGCCTATCACTTAACCCCTCTCCTGGCTTTTTCCACATCCCTTTCTTTCCATTTGACCCCAAACAATTGATTTTGGTCTTATCTGACCATATAACCCTCTTTCAGTCCTCCACTGTCTAGTCTTTGTGTGGTTCTGCAAAGTTCATCCTAAGCCTCCTATGCTTCTTGGAGAGAAAAGGTCATTTTTGCTTGGTTACAGCCTTCATTCCAGTGCCTCTGAGTGCTCTTCATACTGTCTTCACAGTAAATGATGTGTTGGTCATGTCTTGTAAGGTTTTGGTGACCTCAGTGGCATTTTCAGCCTTCTGAGAAGTAATGAGGTGAATGGCATAGTAGGTGTTGGCAGGTGAAAGCTTCCGTGGATGGCCACCAACAGATTTGAAAAGTGTTGAATGATGTTTGGAGTGAATATTGGATACAGAACCAACACTTATACCAGTGATGGAGGAGATAGCAGGACAAGACTGCCCTTTGTCAAGCAGTTCAAGAACACGAGTGTGTTGAGCAGGAGTAAGTGATCACATGAGTGTATGTGGGGGGATTTGGTGTGGGAAATGACAGAAAGTTGGACACAGAGTATATATACATATTTTCACCAAGTCACATAATTTTATTTGTACTTATTTGCTTTGATTAAACAAAGTCATGTGCCTAACATACCAGAGGAACAAAACCTTTCAAATAAACTTGTGCCAGTAAAATATTAATAACATAGAAACAAATTAAAATTATGTAATAAAACAAATTGAAACTTATTAGTCACATGATACTCTACCACTATTCCAAATTTGGACTTGTTTGGTTCAGTTGTTCTTGAGTTATTCAAGAATTAGTTCAACTTTAAAAATCATTTGAAAGGTTTTGTCTCTCACTGTAGGTCCACCTTGTGCTCCAAGGTCTGAGAAGACTTTCAAATGCATCAACACATCATGATACATGCTCCCAACCCCTATGAACCTCAAGAAACTACTCCAAAACTATTTTGAACTATTTCAAAAGACTTTGAACAACTTTGAATGACTTTGCAACACTTTGAGTGAGTTCGAATGACTTTGGCCATCATATGCCTATCACACCACTCTTCAGACAAATGCAGCACACTTGCATGAGTTAGAGTGTCACATATCAAGCACCACCAGACACAAGGAGATACAGCAAAAAGCTTTTAGGATGCCATTGTGGCACTTCAACAGTTCCATGATATATTGGAACAATAGGACAAGTACTTTTGATACATTGCAACTCTATACATTTCCTTTCTTATCATCTTGCATTTATTTTATGATTTGCAAAGTTCTTTATTGTTTTGTATCTTGCCTCATGTTCTCCACATGTTTTATTTCCTTTTAAGTACCATCTCTTTAAAATGTATATAGACTTGTACTAGTTACTTGGAAGAACAGAGAAGAAATTGTCCTTTCCCATTTATCATCTGATTTAAGAGCAGTTCTCTTGAGTCCAAGGCTCGTGTCACAATTCTAAGTTCTGCAAATCATCGTGAACTTCTTCAAACTTTTGTACTAGCCTCTCAAACCTATTGTCTATCATCTATTGTCTCTCAAAACCCTCCCAATTCTCTATAGTCATTTCCCAGCATCCCTTGAAACCATCCCCATTCTTTACAAACCCATTGAACATCCTCAAACCTTTTTGAATGTCCTAAAACATCCTGGAACGTTTCTCAGAGCACTTCACAGACCTTCATGTGCTCTCGGATTTTACCAAATATCATTCAAACTCCTGAGACTTAGTTCCTCCATCCTTGGGTAACAGCAGTGATATTTAGTACCACCTCACATCCTTCCTCTAACTTGTGTTATACCATCCAAGACCTTTCTAGTAGGTTTTGTTTGGGTTTTCAGATCAAGTATTATCAGCATGCCCAAGTATACCAGTGCCCCTGCCAAATTCAATGGTGCATGTTCCTATGAACATGCCTTCCTCAATTCCTGTGAGTTATACATCAGTCTACACCCAAACCAATTTGTGGATGATGCCATTAAAATTTATTGGGCCGTCACATACATGAAGTCTGAGCATGCCTATCTTTATGTCAACTGTATATTATGCTAAATCATAAAATGTGGCTCCCTTCCATTCTTTTCCTGGGGGGACTTTCATGACAAGTCCCTATGACATTTCTGCCTCCTCAATGAATGCCAATGAGCTGTAACATGCCTCAAATCCACCTCCTACTACCAACTGTATCAATCTGTTGATAGGTCCACCTTGTGCTCTAAGCTCTTGGAACATCTTGAAATGCATCGACACATCATAACACATGCTCTTAACTCCTATGAACCCCATGAAATTACTCCAAAGCTACCTCGTAGCATTTTGAATGACTTTGCAACACTTTGAGCAAGTTCAAATTACTTTGGCTGCCATATGCCTATTGCACCACCCTTCAGACACATGCCACACACCTTGCACAATTTAGTGCATCACATATTGAGCACCACCAGACACAAGGAGATACAACAAAGGGCTTCTAGGATGTGATTGTGGCACTTCGACATTTCCATGATATATTGGAACAATAGGACAAGTACTTTTAATACATTGTGACTCTATATGTATCTCTTCTCATCATCTCTCATTTATTTTATGATTTGCAAAGTTCTTTATTGTTTTATTTTTTGCCTCATGTTGTCTACATGTTTTATTTCCTTTTAAGTACTTCAAAACATATATAGGTTTGTACTAGCTACTTAGAAGAACAGGAAAAGAAATTGTCCTCTCACATCCATTGTCTGATTTAAGAGCAGTTCTCTTGAGTCCAAGCCTCTTGTCCTAGTCCTGGAGTTTAGCATATTACCATAAAATTCTTCAAACTTTCATGCTACCTCTCGAAACTATTGTTGATCATCTATCGTCTCTCAAAACCCTCCCATTCTCTATAGTCACTCCTCAGCATCCCTCAAAACCATCCCTATTTCTTACAAACCCCTTGAACCTCCTTGAACTTCTTCCAATGTCCTTGAACTTCTTCCAATGCCCTTGAACTTCTTCCAATATCCTTGAACTTCTTTCAATGTCCTTGAACTTCTTTCAATGTCCTTGAACTTCTTCCAATATCCTTGAACTTCTTCCAATGTCCTTAAACTTCTTTCAATGTCCTTTGACTTCTTCCAATGTCCTCAAACTTTTTCGAACATCCTTGAACTTTCCTTGGAGCACTTTGCAGACCTTTGTGTGCCCTCAAACTTTATCCAATATCATTCAAACTCTTCAAACTTAGTTCCTCCATCCTTGGGTAACAGTGGTGATATTTAGTACCACCTCACACCCTTCCTCTGACTTGTGTTATACCATTCAAGACCTTTCTAGTAGGTTTTGTTTGGGTTTCCAGGTCGAGTATTATCATTTTTGGAGCCTGCCATGAGGGGTTTTTAAATCATTTTATTGCCTAATCCATCTTGAATCTCCCAGCTTAGGCCAACACAAGCTAGAAACCTTTAAATTGAGACTTGCCATGCCTCCAAATCTCTTGAACAATCAGGAGATATTCTAATCCCAGTTTTCAAAGCAGAATCTACTCATTGTCGACTATTCCTTTTGCCTATCTCATCGTCTTCATCATCATCATCTTCTTCTTCATCCTCATCATCTACCTCTTCATTCATCCTTCCAACAAATTCAACACCTCTACCATCCTTCACCCAAGTTTTAACCCCTACTTTAAGAGTCATTGCATTCATAACTCCACAAGCTACTATGCCAGCTCAGGTCATTTCATGGCTCTGAAATTTGACCCCACCCAGCCTCGAGAACTTTGCAGATATTTTAATGAGCTCAAATTGCTTTTCTCAGCATGCAATATTATGAACTCCAAAGAAATGGAGAAGCACACTTGCCACTACCTCGATATCAACACTTCCAAACTTTGAGAATTTATCCCAGAATATGAAGCCAGCACTTCATTCCAGAATTTTCACATCACTATCCACAAACTCTATCCTGGTTCTGAAGACAATCAGAAATGGTCAAATTTGGACATGGACAAACTCGTCAGTGAACAACTTCACATCAGTATTTTCAATGCGAATAATTTGGAATTGTATTTTTGGTCATTCTATAACATCACAAAGTTTTTATGTAATAAAAACAGAATTTCCAATGCTGAACAAAGCAGAGCATTCGTTCTTGGTTTCCAACCAGGTTTATAAGCTAATAGCCTGATGACTTGAACTAAAATTCCCTGATCACTATTCTGACAACCTCTACCCACTCAATAATATCCACACAGCAGCAAAGTTTGTTCTAGCAGGATCTATTGACAAAATCACCAAAGATGTCTTCACCTGATTGATGAAAACCCTGATTATCATGTCAACTCCCAAAAAATTACTTTCTCTATTAGTTGAAGTTCATATGAAATAGAAGGAACAGGTCACTTTACATCATATCCAGCACTCCAAAGAAAATAACACTATGAATCTCCTTAATGATGATATTTTTATGATTGACAATGATAATACTCAACCTGGAAACCAAACAAAAACCTGCCAAAAGGCCTAAGAAGTGTAACACAGGCTAGAGGAAGGGTGCGAGGTGGTACTAAATATCACCACTGTTATCCAAGAGTTGTAGTTAGAGGTATAAAATAGTGAGACATGCTTCAAATAGTTTTAGGAGCATACTTCGAAAGGGCTCCAAAGATGTTTGAAATAGTTTAAAGATGGTTTAAGGAGGTTTGAGGACTTCTGAGGGGTTTGGGAAGAATCAGAATGGTTTTGAGGGATATCAGGAAATGAATATAGCAAATTGGAAGAGTTTTTGAGAGACAATAGGCAATATGCGATAAGTTGAGAGGCTAGTACAAGAGTTCAAAGTAGTTTGTGATAATTTGCAGAACTTAGAAATGTGACACGAGGCTAGGACTCAAGAGGACGGCTCTTAAATTGGATGATAATGGAAGAGGGCAACTTTTTCTCTGTTGTTCTTAGTAACTAGTACAAGTCTATATATGTTTTGAAGGGATAGTACTTAAAAAGGAAATATAACATGTGGAGAACATAAGGCAATATGCACAGCAATAAATAACTTCATAAATCATAAAACAAATAAGAAATAATAATAAATGAAATGTACAGTGTCATGGTATAGTAAAAGTACTCATCCTATTGTTTCAATATATTATTAGGATGCCAAAATGCTGCAATCAAGTCCTAAAAGTCTTTTGTCATGTCTCCTCGTGTCTGATAGTGCTCGATATATGATGCAATGGCTCATGCCAGATGTGCTGTGTGTATTAAAAGGGTGTTGAAATAGCCATATGGTGGCTGATGTTGTTCAAAGTGCTGCAAAGTTATTCAAAGTTGTTCAAAGTTGTTCAAAATCATTTGAAGTCATTCAAAATCATTTGAAGCCATTCAAAGTCATTCAAAGTTGATTTTGTGGGGTTCATAGGGTTTGGTATTGTGAGTCATGATATGTCAATACATTTGGAACTCTTTTCAGACCCTAGAGCACACAATGGTCCTATCAACAACCCTTATAAAACTTATATTAGCAGCCTTTGTCCTGGGAAAATACCTGAATCTTTCATCACAGCAAAGGAATCCCACTCCATTCGATCAGTCATTATAAATGCCAATGGTAGAAATCCAGTCAAAAGTGTTGTTGATCCCAGTTCATCGATCATCGCAATGTCCAAAGAAGTTTGTCACGAACTTGGTCTCACCTACGATCCTTTGATACACATCTGTCTACAATCAGCTAATGGTGGCATTGACCAAATTCTAGGTTTACCATGGAACATACCTTGTGAAGTTGGTAGCATCACCCTCTACATGCAAATACACATTATCTGAGATCCAGCCATTCTGCTTGGATGACCATTCGACGTTCTCACAGAAAATACAGTAAAGAATTATCAAAATGAAGCCCAAATGATAACCATTTTTGATCCAAATTCAATGTGATCTTGTTCTATTCCAACTATTCTCCAATCTAATCATTGAAGAAGAGTAGTTCATGATGATTTTCACAACTAGAGGATAAAATCTCAGAGAATAACCAGTGCACTCTCCTCATTTCTTTTGACCATTCTGATTCTTCTATAACTATCAAGTACACTGTGGATATTCCTGATATTGACTCCTAGAGCTCTTCAAACACTCCTTCCTTTTCCTCAATTCTTGCAAACTTATATTTAATGGCTAGCCACCAGTATGCAATATTCTTATTAGCCTTGATGGCCACCCCTATGCCCAATTCTACTATCATTTCCCCTCTCAACATCTTGTCAACTGACTCTCTATACCCAATCTTTGCAGCTCTGAAGAAGAAATACAAACCAGTCATACAAAAAGTTTGACCAGTTATTACTGAACTACCTGATTGATTTCACATTATTCAAACAATTATTGGTGACCCCATTGAAAATATGCCAAAACTCAATCCTCATCCCCATCATTTATCCCCTCTCCCTGATATACACTTGAACACAAACCTATTATCGACAAAAACCATCCTGGTAGTTTTCTATGGCCAGAAGAACAGAAGCTTATGCACAATTTTATTTGAAATCAAGAAACATGTTTTGCATGGACTGAACAAGAATGAGAAAGTTTTTGTTCTGACTTCTTCCCTCCTATAGAATTTCCCATCATTCCTCATACTTCTTGAGTCAAACATAATAGCCCTATACCTTCTGATCTGTACAAACAGATCTGTGAAATGCTGAAAAAGAAGATAGAAGTGGGAGTATACAAGTCATCGAACTCATTATATTGATTGTGATGGTTTTGCATTGTGAAGAAAGATGCAAAATCACTTCAAATTGTTTACAGTCTTGAACCACTAAATTAAGTAATGATACAGCACTCAGGTGTGGTACCAATACCTGAACATTTAGCAGAACAATTCAGTGGACAATCTTGTAGAGGAATCTTAGATTTCTATGTGGCATTTGATGAAAGGAAAGTAGCAGAATTATCTTATGATCTAACAATGTTTCAGACACCTTTCAGAGCACTTTGTATCATTACCCTACTGATGGAGTGGATGAATTCAGTATCAATCATGCATGACGATGTCACCCACATCCTACAACCCAAAATTCCTAATATCACTATTTCCTATATTGATGATGTACCTACCAAAGGTCTTAAATCTCACTACCAACTTCATGGAGGTGACTCTGCTGGGAAGCAAGCTCATTTCATCTCCACTCATATGACTGTCACTGTGCTTAGAGTGGCTTGACTCTATCTGTGCCATATGGCACATTCCTCTGTGATCAAGGGCCACAGTTTGTTGCAGAGTTCACCTGAGAACTGTACTACCTGCTGGGGATCAAACCCCCGGTCTCTACCACCTACCACCCACAGACAGATGGACAGATGGAGCATGTTAACCAAGAACTGGAGCAGTACATCTGCATCTTTGTCAATGAGCAACAGGATGATTGGGAAGATTTTCTCTTCATGGCTGAGTTTGGGTACAACAATTATGTCCACTCCTCCACCCAACAAATTTTCTTCTTCCTTGACACAGGGCAACACCCATGCATGGGGTTTGAGCCTCATCAAGCACCCTCACACTTGGAGATGGTGAACAAGTTCACAGAGCAGATGAAGGACACCTTGGAGGAGGCAAAGTCAGCTTTGGCTAAGGTGAAGGATGACATGGCATGCTTCTACAACCAGCATCACTCACCCATACCCACATATAAGGTTGGTGATCATGTCTACCTCAACTCTAGTGACATTTCCACCACACATCCATCCAAGAAACTTGCCCATTATTTTTTTGGACCATTCCTCATCACTAGATGCATTGGATCACATGCCTACTGCCTACAGCTACCACAGTCAATGTCCAGACTACACCCTGTCTTCCACATCATCAAACTGCTGCCAGCTGCCACAGATCCATTTCTGGGATGTATGGCATGACCTCCTCCACTGCCTACAGTGATCAAAAATGAACCTCAGTATGAGGTCAAGTCCATCCTAGACAAGTGCTTATGCTGAGGCAAACTTGAATACCTGGTGTGCTGGAAGGGTTATGCATATGAAGAAAATTCTTGGGTTGCAGAGTCTGATTTGAATGCCCCACAACTGGTCAAGGAATTCCACTGTCAACATTTCTCAGCACCTCAACACATCCAAGTGTTCAACTAGTGTTTGAAGGTTTGGTTTGGTCTGGTTTTTCAACCCCCAAGGGAGGCAACTGGGACCACAACTGGTCCAAACTGATACCCAACCTTAAGGACTGCAACCCAGAAAACTGGTTCTGACTGGTTTTTCCTGGTTTTTTTATGTCTAACTAAATTATATTGGGTACTAGTAGAACTAAATATATTAAAACCCTGAGAGCAGTTGCTCGCAGCAATAGGGCATTGCTAAGTGGTGTGGAAAAAAAAAAAGGTAATAAAAAAAAACCACCTTGCTGCCCTCACTACAAGCGTGGGGCATTGTCATCATCATAGTATTGCAGTTCCCCATCATTGTCATCTATGGTGTTGAAGCCCCCATTGTTGTTGTCAATGTCAAGGTCCCTGTCATCATTGTCCCCCACCATTCATTGTCCCCTTCCATTCATTGTCCCCTGCCATTCATTGTTCCTGCCATTTGTGGTTTGCTTGTTCCCATCATCAGTATCAGCATCTTCCCCTGCAAGCAGTAGCTCACAGGCAGAGTAGTGGCACTGCATGATGTGGCATTCACATGTCATTGTTTTGAGAAATGGTGCCCATTGTGACCCTGAAAGCAGATGCTCACAGCAGCAGCATATCATGGGTAGGGTACAGAAGGGGGTTGGGGTGCCTCTTTAGGAGGTGGGTAGGTGACATTGTTGTCAACAGGTAAGAACATGAAGAAAGCAAAAGCTAGTTAGTGGAATAAGTAAGAAAGAATCATAGAATACATACCCTATGGCCCAAACAACAACATTTGAGCCTATTTTGCAGGTGGGGTGGTACTGTGTTACGGCAACACTATCTGCTAGCTAAGACCATGCAGGTTCTCTCTACAAGAAGGGGGCAGAATATGTGCACATGATGGGAAATTGATGGTTTTGATGAATAGGGTCATGATTAGATGAGTTGGTTGAGAAAGGTGTTTTGCACCACAGGTGTGAATAGAATACCTAAGAGAACACAACTGGGGTCCTCTAGGTGTATATTTAAGGTTTATATACTATATTACATGTATTGTACAATGTTGTCACTGATACACTTGTACATGTGCATACATATTGATGCATGCAAAATAAAATTCTCATGCTAACAAAGTGTAGTGTCCTTCAGCATAGGGTAGCATAATTTGACATAATAAAATAAAATAAAACTTTATTAGGTAATGGGGCTGTTTCCTAACATTACCCCTCTTTTATGCCTCAACTTCCAGGTGAGAAAATATTGTATCTGTCCCCTCTGTGAAATTTTGGTAAGGCCAGAAATTCATCCCCTCATATACCATTCTTGCAATGTGATGCGGAGCATTTGGGTTAAGTTTAATGAATTGGGTGATTGCATTAAATGCTCGCTTACAATTCTCTTTGGGTTCCCATGAATTATTTTCATCAGTGTAGCTCTTCCACTTTATTAAGAACTCCAATTTATTTTGTTGAAGAGGTCAGTCTAGAATTTCTTCAACTACATATTCTGGAGCACTTTCTACCATTATTGGAGGTTGTGGAGTAGTTTGTTGACTGGGAATAGTGGGTGAGCGGTAAGGGCATAGATGGGAAATGTTAATCTTGGAATTAATCTTGAATGATCAAGGTAATTTTAGCACTACTGCATTGGATGAAATTACTTCAGAGATCACATATGGGCCAACTTGTTTCTCTGTAAGTTTTCTTGAAGGTTGTGGAATATTCACATCCTTGGTACTTAGTCATACCAAGTCACCAACTTTGTACTCTGGAGCAATGGCTCAAGTACAATTCACATGTCACATCATAATATCATGTGCTTTCATCAATGCCACCTCTGCTTCTTCCTGTACCTTTCACATCTTAGATACAAAGTCTTCTATCAACTGTACCTTGATTTCCCTTTGTGGTTCTATTCCCATATAGGGATGATACCCATAATTAGCAAAGAAGGGCAACATGTGAGTAGCCAAATGGAAATTGTCATTGTGGGAAAATTTGGCAATTGCCAACCATTTGGGCCAGTCAGTTTGTCAGTAGTTGACAAATATATGTAGGTACTGCTCCAACTCCTGGTTCATTCTCTGTGTCTGCCCATCAGTTTGCGGGTGATATGCTATAGATAACTTGGTTTGAATTCCCAATATATTGTTTAAGTCTTGCATAAATGTGGAAGCAAATTGTGGTCTGCAATCTGAGATTACAGTATCAGGTAATCCATGTAACCACCATACCTGATTTAGATAGAGGTGAACCAAGCCTAATGATGAGGTTTCTGCAGCAGTAGGAATAATAATGTGGACCTCCTTTGTGAAGCAGTCGCATACTATGAATATTGCATCATATCTCTGAGCTTCAGGTAATCAATCTGGTGATAGGTCCATGGTGTGCCCTACGGTCTGAGAAGGGTTCCAAATGTATCAACATTTTACAATTTATGATCCCAACCCCTACAAATGCCATGAATTTGATTTTGAACCTATTTCAAACTATTTTGGATGACTTCAAACTATTTTGAACGACTTCGTGACACTTTGAACACCTTCAAATACACCACTTTGAATGACATCAGCTGCCATATATCTATCCCCAAACCCTTTTGATGCACATGGCACATCCAGTACATGCTACTGCACCACATCGAGCACCAGACATGAGGTGACAAAAGACTTAGGATGCAATAAATGCAGTTTTCTGTTTCAATGATATATTGAAGCAATAGGATAAGCACTTTTTACTATACTGGGACAATGTACATTTCAATTATTATCGTTTCTCATTTGTTTTATGTTTTACAATACCTTTATTGCTGTGCATACTGCCTCATGTTTTCCACATGTTATATTTCCTTTTTTAAGTACTATCTCTTCAAAATGTATATAGACTTGTACTAGTTACTTAGAACAGGGAGAGAAGAAGAGAAGAAGTTACCCTCTCTATTATCGTCTGATTTAAGAGCTGTTCTCTTGAGTCCTAGCCTCATGTCATATCTCTAAGTTCTGTGAATTATCGCAAACTTCTTTGAACTTTCATATTCGCTTCTTGACTTATCATGTATCACCTATCATCTTTTGAAAACACTTTTAATTCACTATATCCATTCTTTGATATACCTTGACACCAGTCCAACTCCTTCAAAACTCCTCAAACCTCTTCAAACCTATTTCAAACCTCTTTCAAACATTTTCGTATGCCCCACAGACTCTTTGCAGCACGTCTTACCATTTCGCATCTCTAACCACAACATTTGGGTATCAGCGGTGACATTTAGTACCAACTCACACTCTTCCTCTAGCCTATGTTATACTTCTTAGGCCTTTTAACAGGTTTTTGTTAGGTTTCCAGGTCGAGCATTATCACCAGTGATAAAGTCCACAGATATATCTCACCATGGTGCTTTAGGTATAGGGTTCAGCATTAATTTCCCCATGGGTTTCTCTGGAATTTTCTTTCCTCTCATGCATGTATCACATCCATCCACATATCCCAACACATATTTGGAAATTCTGGGCCACCAATAATTTCTCATCACTAACTCCAACATCATCCACCTTCCTAGATGTCCAGCAGTTATGATGTAACTGGACGATCTCCCTTTGCAAATCCTGATTCCTCGGTATGTATACTTTTCCTTGGAATAACACCAAATCTTGCTCATCTACCCATTAATCTCCTTTAATATTACCTTTCTTCTCTCCCTTTGAAGCTTTCATGGCTTCCACTACTTCATCATCCATCTCCAAACATTGTCTAATTTTAGACAACATTTCTGTTTCTGAGCTATCTATTAATAGATGCCCTTGACACATAACACAAATGCAAAAATATTTGGGTTTGAGTAAGGCAACATTTTTATTGTCCTCCTCCACCCCCCTTTTGTGATCTGTACATCTGGATAATGCATCTGCTTTCTTCATTAAGCTTCCCACTTTGTGGACTAAGTGAAAATTAAAACATGACAGGAATAATGCCCAATGCGCTTGCTGATGGTTAAGCTTTTTAGCAGACATGAAATATTGCAGATTTTGACGATCCATCCAGATCTCAACCTGATGCATACATCCCTACAAATAATGTCTCCATGCCTCCAATGCTCATATTATTCCCAACATTTCTTTGTCATGCACATCATAATTCCTTTCCACATCATTCAACCCTCAGAACAAATATGCACAAGGATGCCATTTGTTATCTTCACATAGCATTGATAATACTGCTCCAGTAGCAAAGTCTGATGCATCTGATTCCACTCATAAGAAACACATGAAATCTACTGGGGCTAATATTGGTTCCTCCACAAACTTCCTCTTCAACTCCTCAAATGCTGTCTGCTGCTGTTCTCCCCACCTCTACACTACTCCTTTTTGTGTAAGGTTGTGAAGGGTGCAGCAATTTTGGAAAAATTATGTATGAAGTGACAATAGTAATTTGTGAGTCCCAAGAGAGCATGAACCTCCTTGACACAGGTGGGTGCAGGCCAGTCAATAATTGCCTGTACCTTGATAGGATTCATTTTAATTCCATCAGAACCAATCATTAAATCCTAGGAACTCAATCTTGCTTGCCCAAACACACATTTCTCTGGTTTCACAAATAAATCATTCTCTGCCAATCTTCATAGCACCTCCTGCACTATTGCTTCATGGTTTTCTTCATCCTCTATGTATATCAGAATGTCATCAATAAATATTATTACCACAACTTTGTCTATTACTGTAAGGGGAAGGGGAGGTGTCCCAGGCATCAGGGCAATTTTCTGCATTCATCCCATATTTTTCATATTTTATTTCACTCTCTTCTGCATTTATTATGGTTTGCTATGATTTTATTCCTATTTTATTATTATTTTTCGGTTTTTCCCATGTTGGTACATGTTGACAGTTCTATTCTTAGAGGCAGGACCCCTTCTGGATGTTTTGCTATCAAGGTGACAACATTCCATAGCTTGATCCACCTATTTCTGCCTTTTTGCTATTTTTAGCCTATTATTTGATTTTTGGGTCTATCACATATACTGGGCATGGACAGATAGGTCCTTAGAGTTTTCTCTTTGGATTCCCCTCTGTTAGGTGCACCTGAAGTGTCTGTATTATGTAGTATAATATTAACTTTGGATTTCCCTCTGTTAGCTCACTATTAAGTGAGGCTTTGAGGTTGCCCTTACACTCATCTTGTTGTGCTTGCTGCATTTATTGTCTATAGCATTTTAAGGTCTGGTTCAGTCCAGTTTTTCGACCTCCAAGTGAGGCAACCGCGACTGCAACCAGTCCCAACTGACACCCAAAATGGAAGGAATACAACTGAACTGACTAGGACTGGTCCTAATCGATTTGTACAGAATCTCTTGAAGATTGGATCAAATGCCAGGGAATTATGATGTTTATCCTCCTCTCCGATGGTTAAGTGTTCTGGGTAATATTTGCTGAGTTACATATAGGTTGTATAGTACAACAAATTTCATGACAAAAACTGTCTTAACTGGTCTTTTTTCAATCTATTAACTGCAAAAGACTGGTCTTAGTCAGTCCCACCACTATCTGGGTTGGTCCTAGACCAGTTATGGTTATGGTCTACCGATCATAGGGTCAAAAAACCAAACCGGACTGAGCCTTAAAACACTAGAAAGGCTTGAATGTGGCATGCATACTGGCAAGTTGAGCAGTGGAAGCTCAAAAGAAGTGTAAAAGAGAGTGTACAGCAAGGAGGAGTGCAGGCATATAGTCGCCTTGATTAGTCTTAAGTAAACAAAAGTTTAAATTCAAGTAATTTACCGGGAATTTACCAGCCGCATAGTGCGCGCACGAGGCAGGTCACATGATGCTATTAAACGCGCTTATCACATGACGGTGAACCTTCTTCAGTGCCACCATGGACCCGACGAGTTCTTTATCTGAAGGCTTCTCTCATTTGTCTGTGGGCGATTTAAACATGAAGCATGAGGCCATATCTCGAGATACGAATCATACACTGACTCAAATATCGCGCGAGCGTGATCTATTCACTGATGACGATCACAAGCCCCTCGATGCGGCGATCATAGAGGCATTCAGCGCTTTTAGGAGACATAATGAGCAGCCCAAGTTGCCTTTCCTGCTTTCTTTTATTACTGTTGGAGACAACAGACTCGTAACTTTTCCTCCGGGAGAAGCGGAGGCGCTGCTGACACGCCAATCGTCCATCAACGCGCTGTTACAGAAAGCATGGAAAGATGGATCATTCAAAGAAGTTCGGCGGTTAGGTGCGTTTTGTGTGCTACGCAATCTATTCTCAAGCCCTTAATCGTCATCGAAGCAATCCTCTGGCCTGTGGTGCGAGAACCTCGTAGGCCGCTCTCTGCGCTGTTGTAATTGGGATCGGTGACGACAGCTGGGTTGTAGCAAAAAGGCGCCATCTACTTCCTAACGAGGATGTAGAACTTACCAGTGCGTAACTGATGCATCTGTTTTGGTAATTCATGACGGCCGACCGATTCTCTAGACAAAGGTGTTTATTTATTCTGGCTCTTGTTTTGCTTAGCCAACCTCATTTTCGAAGCTCTGCGGTCCGCTTGGCGTGATAGTTACTTGGGAAATAATCATCAGCTCCTGTTCGCCAATATTAACGCTCACCCACAAACAGAAAAGGCTTATTCTAACCAAATCGCCATCGTTCAGAGCTCCGGTACGGGAAAATCTCGCATGGTCCACGAGCAAGCGAACCTTGTCTTCACCATTCCGTTTAATCTACGAGAAGAGGGCGACAATCAAGGTCCTTTTTTGTTTTTCGAATTCCTTGGGCGCTTTTGATGTACGAACGCAGACCTGGCCTTCCCCATCCCTGACGATGCTGTCCGTGACTACCTCGTCACACCCTCTCTATCGGATGATCAGCACGGTCTGAAAACCAATTATCTAAAGTTTTTCGGTAGTCTGTTCACGAAAGTTAATGGCGAGCTGGAGAAATGCTTAGGAGATTTGAGGAAGATGCAAATTAGAACCGCCGAGGAGTTGGCCAACTGGTGGTCACGTCACCTACAAGGCATACGCACAGGATTATACAAAGCGGTGATTGATGGTGCGACTGAGTCCATTCAGGTGTGTGTCTATGAAGACGGCACAAAAAATATCACACTTAGTCATTGCACTGGCAGATACTTCCTGAAATCACCAAGAGACATGAAGGCTTACTTGCGAAACGTCGATCGAAACCCGAAGGCTCCAAGGACTCCGATGACACTTATCACGATGTGAAGACGGTTATTGAGTTTGCTGCGGCAGAATCAGCAAGAGTCGCACTCGGACAGCTCATTCACAAGCTGGACCGCTGGGTTGGGTCGCACCGTATCAAGCTCATAATCTACTTCGAAGCACACCCTCTCACCAAGGTAATACCCAAGAACGACGACGAGAAGACGCTTTATGACTATTTATGTTCATGTCTCAACCAATTTTTGACATTTCCGATGTTTTCCATTTTCCTATCGACTAATTCAAGCTTAGCTCAGTTCGCCGCCCCACGGGCGCTTGCCAAATCTGCTCGCATTCGCGGCGGGAAAGCCGTAACACACGCACCAATTACTGAAACGCCCTTTGACTGCTCCAAGGACCTCATGGTCAAGCCAGGCGAGTTGAGCATCAAAGACATCAGCAAAATTCCATTTATGGCGCAATTTGGGAGGCCATTGTGAGTGTTTTTGAACCGTTCCATATTTTCCATCGACATGCTTGACGACATGTTGCGATAGATTTTGGACGCTGTTACGAGGAGCCGGGGTGGAGGCATCAAGGCTCCATACACAAATCTTGGAATTGGCACGCGCGAAGCTTGTTTCTTCTCGCGAGATCGACTCTAGTTACTACACCTTCTCAGCTGCTGCACGGATGACAGTTCTAGACATCCAATTGTCACTGGACTTTGAGCCTCGTCGTGAAAAAGTGCAAATCGAAGAGGCAGGTCTAGTCGAGAGCCACATGCGGTTTGCATATTCTATTCCTGATCACCGAGAGTCTTTGCGGTCTGGATATCCCTCCGAACCCCTTCTTGCCGAGGCTGCCGCCCAGCAACTCTACATGTGGAGGACCCAAAATCCGTTCATGGCAGTCGAAACGCTTACGAATATTTTCGAAACTGGCTTGCTTGACCGTGGAGAACTGGGGGAGCTTACTGGTCGTCAACTTCTCCTCGATGCCTACCATCGCGCTGTTGAGCTGGAGCAAGGTGATCGCCACAAGAAGACTCCTCCAAATTTCAGTGCTGGCTGTCATCTTGTAACCTTCATTAAAATGTTGTACAGCCAGCTGGGGTAAATTGTGATACAAAAGTTAGATTACCTCCGAAATCATCCATTTCAAGGGTAACAACCATCACAACTCGACAACAATTGGATAGATCACCACCAAAAGTGGTGAGAACATAGATATAATAGGTCTTAGCTAAGAAATAATTCTGAAGCCCATCTGATAAGATTTGAGTGAGTTTCTCTATTGGTGTCTAAAGTGACCGGGGTGTGCAAAGTGATGCTGGTACACTGTACTGCAACCAGCATCACATATATTATGGGAAAGGGTGCTGTTCTTTGTATGCACCAAGTAATAGTTAATGGGAAGGCAGAGTCATCTTATACCCCATCTATTACATACCAGACTTAACTGGTCATTTAATGTCAATGGGAGTCTTTTTACAAGACAAGAAAAAGGTCATGGGGTCTACTGGCCACATTTCTTTTTATGACCAGAAGGGTAAACCTGTACTTAATGATGATACCATATATGTGGCTAAAACCCACATTCTAAGTACTAAGAGATTAAACATCACAACTATTTATGACATATGTTGCTGACTTTGATACTTGGGATAAGTGCCTTGGACATTCATCTGAGCAAGCTATAAGACAAATGCCAAAGCACACTGAGAAATTCGATTCATTGATGCAAATTGTCCAAATCAGTGTTCCAAGGCATCCTTATGCAGTGTTGTGATGCATTGTTGATGCATTTCTCTAAAAATAGTACTATTACATAATGCTTATAAATCATAACTTCAACCCAAACCTCAACCCAGGTTTGGTTGCCAAACAGACCCTTAGTTTATGCACTTTCACAGTGTGCCCTTCATATAGCTGTATTTGCACATTGTTTGTGCCTCTCATTGTATATCCACATTTTGTGCACCATTTGTGCATTTTCCCCCTTGCATTCGCATCTCATCTGCATTCCTAGTCTGCATGTCGCCCCTTTGACTCACTCCAGCATTGTCCTCACTCCATTACACCTCCCTCTTTTCACCTCCATCATTGTTGCACATTTTTGTGCTCCCATTGCCACACTGCACCTTTTTGGTCATTTGCATTGCATACTTTTTTGCCATTGCGCATACCTTCCTTTCTGTGTACACAACTTAGTGCACACATCACAATCCATTGAACCAGCCTCTTTAGTAGTCATCATGCCTTGAAGGAAGATCCAAGGCCCCCTGAATGAACCCCCGCACCCCAAGCACACCTACAGCTGTAGGTTTTGTGTTCACATCTTCTGCACTGAGTACCAACTTGACATATCACTGGATAAAGTCAGCCTGAAGATTCTCATTTTGTTCAAGCACAATCTTCTTGAGTTTCTTTGTTGATACACATGCTTGCTCCAGCTCCCAGTAGATGGTGGTATAATGAGCAGAGATGAAGCAGTTTGTTGCCAGAAGGTACTGCAGCTCATCAAGGAACCAGTCTGGATGGTGGCTGATAAGTCACTTGAGGTATTCAATGTCGTCAAAGTGCAGGTGCCTTGGTCATCCTCGGACTCCATAGTTGTGCCTCACAATGTTGCCAGTGGTATGCCATAACAACAGAATGCAATAAAAAATACGACGAGATATTCTGAGGCAGTCTAGGATCTTCAAGAGGTAATAGCTGTTTATGAAGCCTGATAGCCGACATCGCGAGAGATCTTTCGGTATGGCATGGGTGTAGGGTTAGGTATAGGTTCGGGTTTGTAAAAATTTGAGATTTGTTTATTGTTTTCAAAAAGTGCCAACTTCTATGCAAACGGCTGTAAGTCCAAGTCTCCTCAAAAACAGGGTTTGTCAATGGACAAACCCAAGGTTAAGGAGGCAATCCCAGCGACGAGGACAGCAGATCAAAAGTAGAAGTAAGGTATCAAATACACATTCGAAGGAATGTGACACCGTTTCAACTTCGACAGAAAAGAAAACTGTTGGCATTTCAATTTCCATAAAAAGCATTCAACATTGTAGAGGAACATACAGTTACATGAGAGAAGAGGCGAATCTAGATACATCAAAGCCTCAGTCAAGAATAACCTGGACAAGAGGTTCGGTGTTGTAGACGGGGTTACTCTGGCCATTTGATGAAATACGTCACATCCTATGTGAGTTTGACATTGTGATCAATACCTGTAAAAGGCAGAAGAGAGAGGGAAGATGTCGTCAAGTTGTGCACCTTTGGATGAACGTGGCTCAGATATCTGGTCTTGCAGAGCTCGTTGGCAAAGTCTGAAGGTATCTAAGATATTCATGACTAGCCATGACATGGATCATATCAACTGATATATTACGTACTGCTACCGAAAAGGGTTTTAGGAAGCTTCACCTGACCAAACCCTACACCAACCGGTTACCGAAAAGGCCCCTTACCTTGCAAGGATGTCAACCACCGCGAGATACTGGCTGCTGAAAGCTGAACCAGACTCGCGCGTCGTCAAAGGAAAGGACGTCAAAGTTTGCCATTTCGATTTCCGGTGGAAATGATTTTTTTCCTGATCGTCTTACCCTGGCAGTTCAGTGTGGATGACTTTGAGTCCGTTAAAACATCTCCGTGGGAAGGCGTGCGCAACTATGAGGCTAGAAATTTGATGAAAGAGATGAAAGTTGGAGACAAGGTTGAGTCAATTCAGGAATGTGTCTTTGCATATCCGTTGGCCTCATCCTTGTGGTTGCTCAATATAGGCTCTATTTTATCATTCGAATTGTAAAAACCCTGGTCAGTCGGCGTGCTGTTCTTGTCATAACTCTCATTCAGATTGTTGTTAGGTATTGCAGGTTTTGCTGAGGTTCGCGACCCGCTTCTGTTCTGAAAGAGGCTGATTTGATGAAATTCAGGTTTCGATAGAAGCATACCCTGACTGTAAGTGTTCAAGGTTTTTCGAGTGGGATGTCAGCTTCCACCAATGTATGCTTTCCAAAATATGCAGACACCGCATGGGACGCGTGAATATCCTTTACTTCCAAACATTGGACATCCATCTCACTCCATAGACCTGCTTGGTTTTCCAGTTCCCATCCGTACTACGATCCGGTATTTTTGAATCATTCTCAACGTCATGCATGGTGGATTTGAACCACACCCACCGCAGAAAACGAAAGAAGACGACCCTAGGTGGTTCATGGTAGACCTAACGTTCGTTTCGCGTGCCCAGCATTTCGTTCCCCTATCCCTCCTGCGCTATATCGCAGACAATCCCAGTTTACCTGATGAGATTAAATATATTGGAGAGGCAGGTGGAGGCGCCATTAAAGGTAAACATCTTCGTTTGCCGTCACCCAGCAGCGTTTCGCATATAATTCATTCCATACTGAACCAAATAACAGAGATGGATCTCGTGAGAAAAGGAAGGCTAAGTGTGCAGCGTGTTCATGAGAAGGCGTGGAACGCCATTAGTCTGTTGGCGAAGGAGGGTGGTTGGGAGGAGGTGAATCTAAAATTGAAAAAGGGTTCTTCAAGGAAGGTTGTCAAAGGAGCAAACGCAAAACCTATTGGAAGACGTGGACGTGGTGCAAAAGGGAGGAAGAAGGACGTCGATGAAGAAAGTGAGGAAGATGAGGAAGAGGGTGGTCATGGAGAAGACGAGACCGAGAAGAGTGTTTCAAAGACGACTACAGGAAGAAAGCGGAAGGCGTTGGAAGAACCTGACGAGGGGAGTTCACCTGAAAGACGATCCACAAGAGCAAAACGGTGATACTGAGGACCACTGGTGGTTGATGGTGCTGTCCTCAGGTGGGTTCATCATCTATAGTGTTTTTCTCCGCTCACGAAGACGTCTCCTTGTTCTTGTAGAATTAGGCTTATAGCACATACAGTCAATGTGATTTATATTGTTCAAAAATAATATTTACGGATGTGTAACCTGCGTTTGACTTCATTATCCGACACTATTGGTCATCGTGTTATTGCGTTATGGTTATGAACGACCATTCCTGTTCACGAGCATCTAGTAAAAAAACGACTTACTGGAGTCAGCACACTTCAAGAGAGGAGATCGCAACTCGAGAATCGGACAACTAACACCATTCAAAAAGACAACTTCACAAAGAGGCAGCTTTGAGACCAAGAACATTCGAATTCACATTCCGGATAGCAGGTAAACAGCAACACAACTCAGCTACAACACAAGCTCTTCCAACCGATACAAGCCTACCGCCATCCCGGCCTGTTCGTGTGCCAGCTTCCTCCTTTGCCTCCAATCCCCCACTGGCCCCTCCCTCTTCTTGCCGTCTTTCCCCAGTGCAGCACCATCCTTCACGGCTTTAGCCTGCGCCCTCGCGAATGGCTCGAGTGAAACATGGAGCATTCCCACTTGCTCCGCGAAAGCGATTGCAGGCTCAAGGTGAGCTGAGAGCGTCTGCAGTGTACGGTGTGCTGGTGTGTGTTGGAGAAGAGTGATGAAGAAGGTATCGAGGACGGTTTGGAGGAATGCTAGGACCTGCGTGCGGATAAGAGGAAGGTGAAAGCGATCAGTACGAAATAGATCTGTATTCGAAAAAACATACTTTGTCGAAAGGCGGTAAATCCTTGTTAGCCTCCTTTCCTCTTACCTTGAGAACCTGCACCCCATGTTCATTTTTAAAAACTTCCTTCTTTGAAGGCAATAGCTTGACATCGCGCGTGGTCCACTGATTAACCCACCTTTCGAGGACTTTGACTACGGCCAAAAGATCATCTGCATCTTTAAGAGAACGTCTCATAGCCACACGAAGAGCCGCAGGGGTTGTAGCATACGTAACACAGGACGCTAAGAATGGACGAAGAGCCGGCATATCTGATATCAGCGATGCAGAATCGACCTGCATCGCGTCCGCATCTGACGCAAGTTCATTCTGCCTGTGCCGACGGACTACGACCTGTAGACAGTCCATGATCTCCGTTTCTGGAATGTCCAAGACGTTGTGGAGTGCAAGTTCGATAGATTGCTGTTCGGAGCAAAGCGTGCTTTAAGTTCAGACGAGATACACATATAGGAAATAACAGACCCAGTCGTTCTTCGATCGCAAGACGGCAAGCAGCCCACCCCCGACCATGTTCGCGCTCACAACTTGCCTGCTGAGGAGATGGCGAACGACCTCAGAGGAATACGACACATTCGCTGGTTTCGAAGGCTGCAGCACCACCATCAACAGATCCTTAACGAATGCATACCCCAAGGCAGGGTGAGAATCCGAATTGAGTTGCTGGGTAGGTGACCAGTCAGAACAAAAAATAAAAAAATATATGTAAATTACTTTGTTTTCTTCTGATGCTGTGGCGGTTCCGGTGGTATCTCTAGGAGCCCTTTCACGCTTTTCCCATTCAAAGAAAGCTACGTTGGCGGCTTGAGGAAGTGTTTTCTCCATTGCGGCCCGCATAGTCGTCAGAACATTAGTTCGGGCTGCATCATACGGGGCTGGAGCCGATCCTGATGGAGAATCAGCAACATCGGTAGTTATCCATTTCGTTCCCATAGCACCCCTCCCCATTGCGTTTGCAATACTTGAAGTCTGGGGCACTGTGAACGGCAAAACAAAGACGGTCGATTTCGGCATCAATGTCGTTTGAGATTTTCGGTCTGACGTGGCTGAGGAACTTGGGGACAGGAGAAGGAAAGCTTGTGAAGTAGATGTAGGCACGAGGGTGAGTCGAATATTGACGTCTTTTGAGTCTGAAAGGGACGACGGGGTAGGCATCGCATGGGATGCGAGGAGGACAGAGTACTGCAAGTCCCAGAGAAGGAGGACGATCTCCTGAGTGGGCGGTTTGGATGTGGCCGCGAGGAGCACGTGGGAGGAACCTAGGGAGAGGAGAGAGACTTCAGCGGAGGTGGAGGTTGGGGAGCGCGAGATGAAGGCAAAATTTGCGAGGCGAAATGTTTCGCTGGTGGGAGATAGTATTACAGCATCGCCATGAGATGCCAATTGAAATGAGTGCCATGTCCCATCCCCAGCTGCGAATGGGATACAAAGCAAAATCAGTCAGAAGCCTCCAAAGCACTACAACGATTTGCGTACTCAACAGGCTCATGTAGCCTGTGTTGCTGCATGATGCATTGACTATTTGCTATACTATAGTGAGTATATATTCGATCATAAAACCAAATCACAGCTCACATCCGGTTTGAAAGATACAGAACAACTTCCAGATTCCGAGATATTATCAGCGTCGTCCACAGAAATGATTTGAACGTGCGTCGATTCCCCAGATGCAGTCAATAGTACGACAACTGCACCCCGTGGAGGTGCAGATCGTGTGGATGCAAACCCACACGATTGTCGTGGAAACACAAATGTGTGCAGCACATTACAACCCTGAGGTGACATCCGTGTATTTTTGACAAGCAGATCGGCATCCAAAATCGTGAGGTCCGCTTGGGGAGACAACACCAATAGCCGCGATGGCAATTCCTCACTAGTGTGCAGTCTAGTAATGAGATGCGACATCTAAGAACTTATCCGTCAAATGAGTTTTGGAGCTATAGAAATCCTATACGTGGACGTACCACAGCCGAGTTCTTCTTCTGTAATGCTCTTTCAGCTAAACTGCTTGATAGGTTCTCTCGCCACATCCATATTGTCCGACCACTGTCTTCTGCATTGAGATCAGAGGAAGCTTCTACCGCAGCGTAAGTAGTGAAAATGTTGTCTTCCCCATTAACGGTGTTTTGTGTTACCGCAGGGCAGGAAAAGGTGATGGAAGGTCCAAGAGTATACGATGCGACTGGATGCAGAGTTGATATCTGTCAACCATAGATCAGCCAACTTGCCACAATTGACCATGAAAACGGACGTCTATAAGATGAACACCATCTGCTTGTACAGTTACCGTTGCATACCCGTCTGAGCGGCCTTGTGTATGGGTTGCAAAGATGTTCGCTGACTTTCTTCTATCCGGTTTTGAAATGCGCTGAGGTGCATACGTTGAGAGAACGAATGGCTCGTTGATGCTGGTGGTTATACGCATCGAGCACTTGGTGGTAAGAACAGATTCACGATTAGCTCATCAAGTAAAAACGCCTCCACATCCCTAGAATCGTTCCAGCTTCACATTGTAATTTCTCGACTCTGCATCTTTCCTGATCTACTGTCTCTTCCAGGCTATCACTGTAAGTAATCGATCAAAGTATGTCAATCAGATGAAGGGTGCTAGGAAGCTGGGAGGACCGCAACCCAGGCTACAAGAAGTAGTAACAAAGGCAGAAACTATGTATGGGTTATCTTTACGTCCGCCAGTGTCAAATTTGGATAGTCTGCGAGCGCGGATTATCATTATTTTCACGCGTATTGAAAGCGACATTGACTCGGAGACCTTGTTTTGTATGTGCAACCTCAGAGCAGACCGGCCTCGATACTTGGCTATCACCTCATACCCTGGCTACGCCCTCACTTGGGTCGATATCAGAGGATTGGGACAAGTTTGAAAGAGCCCGCGGTGGCTCCGCGAGAATACAGAATTAGCTTATCGGAAGAGAGGGGAAGGTCGAAGGAGGCTTGAGCGTCGTTCGTAGAGTAGGTCCAATGGAGGTATTTGTGATCTTCGTGCTTAGCTTTGGAGTCGGGGGACCAACGGTGCAATGGTCGATGACGATATTATTGCAGCGCAGTTAGTTGTATGATCTAAACTCTTGGACATGATGTCGACATGTCTTCACCGTTCATTCTTTCTCTCTCTTCGATACGCTACTAGACGACCACCTTTGAAGGCATTCTCTTTGTTAGCTCTCAGTCCTTTGATAGCTAGCACGCAATCTCGTGGCATCCGTGCAAGCCCAGCCAGACGTGACAGTTCGTTCACCAACATCCTTGCGGACGTAAACTCTCCGGCA
Source organism: Tricholoma bakamatsutake (assembly GCA_029959215.1). Taxonomy (NCBI): domain Eukaryota; kingdom Fungi; phylum Basidiomycota; class Agaricomycetes; order Agaricales; family Tricholomataceae; genus Tricholoma; species Tricholoma bakamatsutake. Next base: position 3,929,834 of record CP114860.1, read on the forward strand.
GTCCAAGTCAAGTCGATAACAAGAGAGGGGATACAGCTTCTTGATGGTTTATTGATCCCCTCCGCGTGCATATTCTTGGAAGGCCAGGTTTTCCTGTGGAATGTACCGAGCAGTTTATGGGATGGCTGGGGAAAAGAGCATTTTGAGATATTTGAGACCGTCTTGCCGAAACCTGGTATACACAACCCACCAGACTATCATTGGCCTCTGCTCATCTATTAACTAGAGATACTATTGCTCGGGACTGGCAAAACGACAATACAAACACCCCCGTGGCTCAGGACATACATGAATCAGTTAGGGATTCAGGTTGACGGCATGGACACAGTAAGTGGATCTTCTCTTCCTACGAAGTTCCAGTCATCTTACAAAACCTGCGCTTGCAGAGAAACGCTTGCTCGACGTACAATCTTCTTGCAGAGGAGGGCCGACGAGTGGCAGCAGCTCTCCTTCCACTTACTTCCCGTCCTTGGCAGAAAGCGAAAAGACCTTGAAATTAATTGACATCAAATCTTAATATGTCGAATGATGGCACGGGCTCGTATAGAAAGTTTGGCATAAACTTCGGTTTAGAATCTCAATCGTCTTCATCAGGATGTGCCTTCCTCTTTCCTTTGCTCGTGCTGGACATGAAAGTTTCTTCTTCCGGCGGCTCTTCATCTTCGTCATCGATAGAAGGTTGCGTGAATTTGACGGGTAGCAGTTCGCCTGTGGTGTTCGACAATACAATGATGCACCGGTTAAAATGGAGTTGTAGGAGTCATAGTTTGCAATGAAGGAGAGACATAATTGCTTACCAGTGGTCGTATCTCGAAATTGCAGATACAATACGTCCCACGAAGCGAGGCTATACTCTCTGACCTGCTTTGAGACGTCCATCACCTCGTACGCTCCGGTAGCCCTGCCCTTGTCCTTGACTGCTCTGCAGACCTCAAAATCATCCTCGCTCTTCGCTTTTGGTACACCCTCCACTTGGTTGACGTCCGATGTTAGAGCAGAGAGAGCCTCTGCTTTAATACTCGCAAAAGTCGCTGAAGGTACCACTGTAAGTAGTATGGCGAGCTTATGGCTCCTCAATTGGAGCTGGTGAATTTTAGGTTGTGATCTTGGAGGCTTGGACACGGAATGAAACCCCTACTGATCTAGTAATACGAAAAACTCACCATCTGAGAACAAAACGTCCTTTATGCGCGCTGCTTCGTCGCGCTGCTGAACGTCGTTGGAGATAAACTCCGCAACCTACAGTTGCGGACAAACAAACACAACAACTTTTGGGACCTAATTTTGTGGCTCGTCACAGTCATTCTGAGACCTTAAAGATCATTAAAACACATAGCTTAAAGCATAATAAACAGGATTCTACGAGCCGATTCTTCAAAATCAAAAATTTGGGTTTTTGACCCCCCCGAAAAGAAAATCGGTAAAATCATGAAAAATAGTGCAATCAAAGGCAATCAACTCTTTTTGATTAGCTGTACCTGATCCAGTAATAAAATTGAGGTTGATCGGCCATAATAAAATGAATAAACTTCACCAAAAAGGGGAATTTTTGCCAGTTATGTTCGGAATCAACTCCTTTGCACCTTCCTACACTAGACCTTGCTCTTGGATCTTGGAAAGGCCTAGTTTTCGTCAAGTGATAGATAATAACTGTAAATGTCACGTGCTTTGCACTAATTGCATGACATCAATGCCGCATTGCGCAACACAATACTTCACAGTTGAAATTCATGAGCCTTAGGGTGCAACATGTAAAAGATAGAATTGGCAGGCATTAAAGCAAAATTTACCAGGTATATAAACAATGTTAATCATACATAGTCTTGCAGCTAAATGTAACAATAGTATGCAGGACTATTGCCACTCAGGAGCAGAATGGAGATAAACTGGAATGTAGTATCTATTCAAGAAGAGATACTGACTATGGTGCTGTGTGCTTATCACCATACTTTTGAACAATGAAAACTATGCTCTCAGAAATGGTCCAATTATCTATTCCTCTACCCAAAATGTGTGTTTTGATGATAAGAACAAAATCTCAAGACCAATTTCCAAAATACTCAAAATTGACAGAGATATATAATTTTCTAATAGGTAATTCTGCTGTCATTACCTAAAAAGGCAATTCAAATGTCTAAAGCTGCAGCAACATGCTTGGGAACCCTCTGTGAGACGTATAGCATTTAGAACTGAACTTATTGACCTGCATCTGAGCCTCTTTTGCTCTCAGACCACCCCAATATGCCTCCATCCATCCCTTCATTCAGTGCTCCCATTTTCAGATAGTCTTGACTGAAACTGATGCCAGTGCTTTCAGCATATTTTCTTGCAATGTTGCAAAGCTGTAATCACAATTTTTGCAGAGATATCTCTTGACAGCACCCAGAAAAACTCAATGAAGTTGAGCTCACAGTGAAACTTTGGCAAAAAAATGCACAAATGACCAACAGGCTTGATGACCTCCTGGACAAGTGACCTTTGTTCCTGAAAATCTGGCTGCAAATCAAGAATTCAGTTTGCACAACTGTCAGTGGCATCCACTTTGCACTTCCCACCTGTTCCATTCTTCCTGCACTGCATCACAAGGCCATTCTTCCACAGACCCTGTTCAATCAGATGTTGATGCATTCCCTTCAGCTGCCCAGGAAATTCTGGATGATCAGCAGGAAAACACCTTTGCTTGCCTTGACAGCCATCTCTGTTGTACCACCCATCCCACATCTTTGCCTGCTTGCCACCAGGCCTCATGTTCATTTGGAATGACATCAGTGCATCCACAGCATATGCTGCTGCTGCTTTCTTTTGCACTTTTCATGGCTGGGGCATTAAAAATGAGTGAAAATAGTTTATTTCAAATACTAGTGTACAGTAAGGACCTGGAGCAGCCATCATGTCACTCAGAACTCGAATCAAATTTTTTTTTGGCCACTGATTCTGCTGCTGTCCAAATGTGGCAGTGACTAAGTGCACAGCACCATAATACTGGAAATGGTATGATAGAGGAAAGTGATGGTTGGACAATTTTTCCACACTTCTTTTGCGCTTGCACATTTTTGTGTGCTTTACTTGGTCTCTTCAAATATCCCAAACATTCACTTCTACCACTCACCCACTTTCTCAGTGCTCATGTTTCACACTTCAATAACTAACAGGGATGCTGCCTGAGGATAGTCAGTATTTCAGTTGGGAGGAGATGATATGGCTCCCTATCATCCTGCGCTCATACTACAGCATTTTTTGTGATTGTGCACACTGCTTGGACATCTTCTACTCACTTTGCACAGTGCACTTTTGTGCACCCAAGTGTGCTCCCATGCGCTTCCATGCACCTTTGTCCACTTTTGTGCATCTTTGTGCACTCCCATTGATAGGTCCACTGCGTGCACTAAGGTCTGGAGAACATTCCCACTTGTATCAAGACATTACGACACACACTCCAAATTACTATGAACACCATGAAATCAATGTCGAATCCTTTTCGAACTATGTATTTCACACTATTTCGAATGACTTTGAGACATTTGGAATGACTTTGAGACATTTTGAATGACTTCAAGACATTTCAAATGACTTCAAGACATTTCGCGACACTTCAAATGACTTTGCAGCATTTTGAACAATATTGGCCACTGTATAGCTGTCTTAAACACTTTCAATACATGCTGCACATCCAGAACAAACCATTTAGTTGCATATTGAGCACTACTGGACATGAGGAGAGATTACAAGACTTAGAATACAATAAGTGCATTTTTATGTTTCATTGATATATTAAAGCAATAGAACAAGAACTCTTACCATACTGGGACAATGTATGTTTCACTTATTATCATTTTTCATTTGTTTTATGTTTTACAATACCTTTATTGCTGTGCACATTGCCTTGTGTTCTACAATTGTTATTATTTCCTTTTTAGTACTATTTCTTCAATTTGTATATAGACTTGTGTTAGTTACTTAGAATAAGAAGAATACCAATGGGGAACAGAGAATAAGTTACCCTCTCCACTATAGTCAGATTTAAGAGCAGTTCTCTTGAGTCTTAGCTTGCATCATATCTCTAAGTTCTGCGAAATATCGTGAACTTCTTCGAAACTATTGTATTCACTCCTCATTTTGTTGCACATCGCCTATCGCCTTTCGACAAATACTTCACATTCACTAAACTCATTCCTCGACATACTATGAACCTCTTCGAATCTCTTCGAACTTCTTCAAGCCTTTTTCAAGCTATTTCGCACATCTTCGAACCAATTTCAAACTTATTCGAACAACTTCATATGCTCTTACAGACTATTCACATCATCCCTTAATATTACACACCACTAAAAACAATGTTTGGGATTCAGTGGTGATATTTAGTACCAACTTGCACCCTTCCTCTAACTTGTGTTATACCATCCAAAGCCATTTAATAGGTTTTGTTTGGGTTTCTGGGTTGAGTATCATCACCATGTGCTCCAATGTGCTCCCGTGTGCTCCTGTGTGCTCTCATGCACTCCAGTGTGCTCCCATGAGCTCCAGTGCACCTTTTACATTTCTACTGTGCCTTTGGATCCCCCTTAGCTGCCTTCTGTCATGCACTCTAAATGTGCCTTGTTATGCTTCAAACTGCGCCCCCCTCCACACTCCTTATCTGCCTTTCACTGTTATTGCGCGCTCGATGCACCTTTATGCACTCCTTTTATGCTTTACCCACAACTCACAATCTGGGCACTTTGCACCTATTTGGCATTGGACTGTGTGCACTTGGGCACTTTCATGTAATCCTGGTGTTTGGCACTATATGGCCTCACACAGCATCTCTTTATAGTTCTTCCACATTTCCAATCAGCATTGCCTTATCTGGTAACCAGCACAGGTCGATCATGTCATTATTACTAAGGCACAGCATGCAACACATAACACCAAAGCAGATTAATTGGGAAGAGTGCACAGGACCTAGAGCACACCAGAAATAGAGCATTGCACTGGAACAGTTGAGTATTGAGCTATAGCGTGCACAAATCTTATTGGCTAAGGCAGTGGCATAGTGCAGTCAGGTTTAGATGGGCGAATGGATGCACTTGTGGGTAGTGCATGGTGCTTTCTATTTTTACACTTTATTTTACCATTTTTATCACATAAGCCATTTGTACATAGTAGGTGGACAGATGGAGAATCCAGAGGATCTTTCCCCCCCTCATAGTTCATAGCTCAGTCAGTGTTGCACGTAGTCTGCACCAGCATCCAGTTCATGTGCCTTTGTAGTGCACCCTTCATATAACTGCATTTGCATATTGTTTGCATCCCCTTGTCATATTACTGCATTTCATCTCTGCATTGTGTCCTTTGTCTTCATTTGTGCACTCTTGTAATGTGCCCTTTGTATAGCTGCATTTGTGCACTGTTTGCACATTTTATTGTATAGCCATGTTTTGTGCACCATTTGTGCATTTTTCTGCCCATTGCACTTGCATCCTGTTTGCGCCCCTAACCTGTGCACCACCCCTTGCAGCACATCCCAGTGCTGTCCTTGTCCCACTACACCCTCCACTTTAATCTCCCTCATCGTTGCACATTTTTGTGCTCCCATTGCACATTTTTGCCCCTTTGCATTGTGCACTTTTTTGCCATTGTGCATACCTTCCTTTTTGCATACACAACTAGTGTGCACCTCGAGAACCACTATACCAGCCTCTTTGTAGTCCCTGCACCCCAAAGGACAATCCGAGGCCCTCTAATTGAACCTTCTAACCCTGAGCATGCCTGCAGTTGTAGGTTTAGTGTTCACCCCTTCTGTTGAGACTCTGCACTGAGTACCAACTGAACACATCAACGTAGAGATAGGTGCACTCCAATTTCATGTATGTCAGAGTCCAATAAATTTTAGCAGCATCATCCATGAACTGATTTGGGTGCAAACTAATGTATAACTCATAGGAATTGAGAAATGCACATCCATGGGAATGTACACCATTGAATTCAGTGGGGGGGAATGATTTAATGCATGTGTCTTTGCTTGGGCATGCTAGGGATCAAAATAGGTGGTGTGGGGTTCAACTGGAAGGTTTTAACAAAGTTTTTGATAGTGGAACTGAGTGTGTCAATTTGTGTGCAAATTCCAGAAACATTGCCTTCAAGCATGTCAATGCACTTCAGGGTATCCATGGTGCTAGGCAGCAGGTCAGGAGAAATATAGTGTGCACCAAGGCAGAAGTGTCTGAAATGGTGTGTAGGGAGTCCAAGGAGCTCTGGGCATCATCTCCTACTATGTACCTGCCTATCTTGGCAGTGTGTCCAAGATTTTGAGCCTTGAGAGAGGGTTTTCTACTATAAAGGCAACCTGAAGTTTCACTTAGTAAGGAGCTAACAGAGGGGAATCCAAAGTTAACATTATACTATATGATACAAACACTTCAGGTGCACATAACAGAAGGAAATTCAAATAGAAAACCCTAGGGACCCATCTGTCCATGCCCAGTATATGTGATAGACCCAAAAATCAAATCATAGGCTAAAAATAGAAAAAAGGCAGAAATAGGTGGATCAAGCTATGGAATGATGTCACCTTGATCAGTAAATATCCAGAAGAGGTCCTGCCTCTAAGAATAGAATTGTCACCATGTACCAACATGGAAAAAACTGAAAAATAATCATAAAATGGAAATAAAATCATAGAAAATCACAGTAAAGGCAGAATAGAGTGAAATAAAATATATAAAAATGTGGGATGAGTGCAGAAAATTGCCCAGACACCTGGGATGCCTCCCTTTCCCCTTACAGAAACCATTTGTGGCCAAGTATGATGTGATTCTGATTTCCCTACAAAATTAGCAGAGTCTGTTTATGATATGTTCTGCAAATGATATTTACCTTTCTGAAGTTGTCCAATGTAAGCTTTCAAAACTTGACATAAGCTATTCAAACTACCATTATGATCATGTGTAATGTTATAAGTATGAAGCAATTGACCAGCAAATTTTGTTAAGTAGTTTGACAAAAAGAATATCTGAAGCTCACTCTGATCAATAGAAGGTTGCATCATGTTGGATGGGTATTCTGATTGAAAATTATTACAGGCAGAAGGAATAATGACTTTGGTTTGTCCACACATCCCCCATGTGATATGATTCATATCAGCATTTTTAACATCATCAAGAACATTAAGTGGAAATAGATCATGTGCAGCTGCCATCATCAGAGCTTCAGGTTTAGTCAATTTTTCAAATCCATGAAAAGAGCTCTCAAAGCTTTCAAAGCTATATGTATGACCTGTTAACAGTGAATCATGTTGAGTTTGCATGCATTGCAACAATTGAGAATACTCCAGGTCATGAATGGCTTATATATTCATGATTCAAACATGGGATGCTGTTCTGTTGTAGATTCAAGTGATGTGGAAAATCTTACTCTCACCATCTCTTGTGAAATGCTTACTGCTCCTTTGGATATTCTTTGAGTGATATGTAGACCTCTTGGGTATCACAGATTGAGGCTCAAGTCAGTTTCATGAGTTAGAATACTATGATCCTGAAGTAGATGTTGGAATTTAATAGAGTGATCAGGAAGAGTTTAAGAGAAGCTTCAATCTGTAATAAAATTCCAAAATGAAAACTTGATTGCATTTGAGGAAAAGATGTAAATGCACCTGAAACTGTGTCAGACCATCCCCCTCCATCATTACAACAATTTTCTGACCATTGCCCCTCAAACATCAAGTATTTCCAATAATATTCAAACCAAGAATAATACCAGCAGACAATCTATCCACAATTGTGAGATTCATAACACAAATCGACCTGTCTGCATTCACAGGAAGAGAAACATAATTGCCAATTGAAGGAGGTTGCCAAGAGATTTAAGATGCAGCCAAAAACTTGTCAAAAGACACAAAACCTTTTTGACTAAAAATAGTAGCACTCATCATGCTTGATAGTGAGATGAAAAACTGAGGGGAAAGCAAGACAAATTATGTTTATATAAGGCAACAAAGCAGCTGACCATCTATAAAAAACATCAGCAATTCAAAAGCAACAGCCACCATTTTGAATTTACCAGCTGATCAGCATTTCATCATTCATGTGTACTGTAACTGATTGTATGGTAGCAACTGGCCCTGGTGCATTACACTGGGGTTAGGGTTAAAAGTAGCAACCATGCCTATTGTTATACATTACAGTGGAAAATTAGGTAACTCCTGAGTGTAAGAGCAACCTCAAAGCTTCACTTAATAGTGAGCTAACAGAAGGGAATCCAAAGTTAATATTATACCACATAATACAGACACCTCAGGTGCATCTAACAGAGGGGAATTCAAAGAGAAAACTTTAAGGACCCATCTGTTGATGCCCAGTATATGTGAAAGACCCAAAAATCAAATAGTAGACTAAAAATAGAAAAAAGCAGAGATAGGCTGATCAAGGCTATGTAATGATGTCACCTCAATGGGTAAGTATCCAAAAGGAGCCCTGCCTCTAAAAATAAAACTGTCAACATGTACAAATATGGGGAAATGGAAAAATAATCATAAAATAGGGATAAAATCATAGAAAATTATAGAAATTGCAGAACAGAGTGAAGTAAAATGTAAAAAGATATGGGACAAATGCAGAAAATTGCCAAGACTCTTTTGAAACCTCATAGTCTCCTTACATTGAGTGGTGCATTACATTTCAAGTGGTGAATTTACAATGAAATGGAGTGAAATTTTTTGGAGAAATACTAGTAGTTGTAGTTGTCAAGATTCCAAATTACTACTACCAAGGTTAGAACTTGGTTAGAAATACACTGGACTTCCAGTCGGACCTGGTTGGAGGTGGTCAGAGGTGTTCAGGGGTTTCAGGCAGAATCCACCGGGCTGTAGCATGCCAGGTGAAAAGGGACAGAGAGAACTTGGCTTCAACTTATAAGAAGTTGTGCCCTTCTCCTCATCAGTTGTCCAATTACAGGCAGAAGGAGTGTGGATGTCTAGTGGGTTTCCAGATGGAGGGCAAAGATAGAATAAAGCAGAGATTATGGAGTGAAATGGAGTTGAGAGGAGTTCAGAGATTAAGGGTTTAGTTCAGGAATAAGTCAAGGATGATTAAAGGGTTGATATTAGGCAAAGGATGATGTTACAAAGGCAAGATACAATGCAATAGACAATGTAATGCACAAGTAATTTGCAAACTGGAGACTAAGGCTAAGCTATGGGCACTTAAATAATGAAGGCCAGAAGAATAATGGATAATGTGGAAGTTTACCAATGGGTCTTGGTAACTGTCCGTGACTAGAATTGGTAAAACTGTATTAGAAATAAAGTGAGTAAGCAAATGATTACTAAAGCACATGATGACTTGTCTGATGACTAAAAGATGCTGCAGCTGGGATGCCAACAGACAAGGTCAGAAAAGCATTAGAAAAGCATTGGAAAAGAATTGGGAATTATTGGAAATCTGATCAGGTAAAATGGGTCTTGACAGTATTTTCTCCTTAGAGCTGAGCCTACGAGGCACATGAGGGTTCAAGGATCCAACTTAAAAGCCAGGTCTGTGGTCAAAAAAGTCCCAATTTCCTGCCTGACTCTAAAACATGACCCTGCCCTCTCAAACTACTGCAGAATGGTTGGCCATCCTTAAGGCCCAGCAAGAGGAGCTAGTCTGGGAGAGACTAAGGCTCGAGGAGGAACAATGGGCAGAGGAGGCATTGATAATACTCAATCTGGAAACCTAACAAAAACCTGTTAAAAGGCTTAGGAAGTATAACACAGGCTAGAGGAAAGGTGCGAGTTGGTACTAAATATCACCACTGATATCCAAAGGTTGTAGTGAGTGACACAAAATGACAAGGCATGTTGCAAATAAACTTTAGAGGCATACGAAAAGGTTCGAAATAGGTTTGAAATAGGTTTGAAGATGTGCAAAATAGTTTGAAAAAGGTTCAAAGTTGTTCAAAGTTGTTCAAAATGAGTTTAAGGAGGTTCAAAGATGTTGGAGTAATGTCGAGGTATGTCAAGAAGTGAATATAACAAATAAAAAGTGTTTGTTGAAAGGTGATAGGCAATGTGCAATAAAACGAGGAGTGAATACAATAGTTTGAAGAAGTTCGCAGTATTTCACAGAACTTAGAGATATAATGTGAGCTAAGACTCAAGAGAACTGCTCTTAAATCTGACAATAGTGGAGAGGGTAACTTCTTCTCTGTTCCCTGTTGCTTTTCTGTCATTCTAAGTAACTAATACAGTCTATATACAATTTGAAGAGATAGTACTTAAAAAGGAAATAAAACATGTGTAGCACACAAGGCAATATGCATAGCAAATAAAGGTATTGTAAAACATAAAACAAATGAAAAATGATAATAAGTGAAATGTACATTGTCCCAGTATAGTAAGAGTTCTTGTCCTATTGCTTTAATATATCATTGAAACATAAAAACTGCACTTATCACATTCTAAATCTCTTGTAATCTCTCTTCGTGTCTGGTGGTGCTTGATATGCAATGACTTGGCTCACTCTGGTTGTTCAGCATGTATCGAAAGGGTTTTGGAACAGCTATTTGGTGGCTGACATTGTTCAAAGTAATGCAAAGTTCTTTGAAAGCATTCAAAATGTCGCAAAATGGTTCAAAATGGTTTGAAGTCATTCAAAATCATATGAAGTTGTTCAAAAAGTTTGAAATAGTTTGAAAAGTGTTCAAAATTGATTTTGTGGCATTTGTAGAGGTTCAGAGTGTGTGTCGTAATGTGTCAATACGATTGGGAATCTTCTCCAGATCTTAAAGTGCACAGTGGACCTATCAGCGCAACAGGCAGAGGCAGTGCAGAAGGCTGAGAAGGAGCAGAAGAAGGCAGCAGCTGCAAAGTGAGTGGCCAAGAAAAAGGCAGCAGAAGAGGAGGAAGAGGTGGAGGAAAATATGTCACCCACTAAGAGGGTGAAGGGCAAGGGGCAGGCAGATGCAGAGTCCAAGGGGGTCGTGCAGCCATGCAAGAGGTAAGTGATGATGACATTGTTGCTGAATACAACACTAACAAGCCCTTCTAGATGTTCTCATCAGCACCTAGCATGCTTCCGGATGGGTGCTTGAGGCTGGGCATGCAAGGAGGTGGTGTGGGAGGGGAAGGAGGCCCCAATAGAGAAGGCAGGGGATGAGATGGCAGAGCTTCTGAGGGAGCTCACATCAGCCATCAAGAGGCTAAAGCGGGAGATGTGGGAGCTGAGGTTGGTTCAAGAGGATATCTATGATCTGTACAATCTGGAGTGGACTTGAGTGGGAGAAGCAGAGGAGGATGAGGAGGAAAATGAGGAAGAGGAGAGCTGGAGTGAGGGAGAGGTGGAGGCAGAGCTAGCAGGGCTAGCTGAGGAGGCAGCAGGAGTAATATCACTGGAGCTCATGGAAATGGATGATGGGGAGGCGTAGGGGCCCCAACCAGAAAAAATTAAGTTTCAAGTGGTCTGGATTTGTCTGGGTAGTGGTGATATGGCTCCCTACCGCCCTGCATGCATACTATGGCATTTTTTGTGATTGTGCACACCTCTTAGATGGCTTCCACACACTTTGCACAGCACGCTTTTGTGTGCCTTTGTGCACTTCTGTGCGCTTTCACATGCCTTTGACTGCTTAGGTGCACTTTTGTGTGCCTTTTACATTTCTACTGCGCCTTTGGTTCCCCATAGCTGCCTGCTGTCGTGCACCCTAAATGCACCCCATTGCACTTCAAACCACCTCTGCGTGCCCCCCCCACACTCCTTATCTGCCTTTCACATTTATTGCATGCTCCTTTTACACTTTACATGCAACTCACATTCTCTACTGCACACTCATTGCACAATCCCTATCACACACACAACAATCCACTACACCAGTTGTGCTGTGCATCGCGGCTTCCATCTTACTGGCACATGTACTTGAGGTGCACCGTGACTCCAACATGAGCAAACTGCACATTCTTACATAACTGGGGCACTTTGCACCTATTTGGCACTGGACTGTGCACACTTGGGTGCTTTCACATAATCCTGGTGCTTTGGCACTATTTGGCCTTTCACAGCATCTCCTTATAGTTCTTCCACATTTCCAATCAGCATCCTTATCTGGTAACTGGCACAGGTCGATCACATCATTATTACTAAGGCACAGCATGCGATACATAACACTGAAGCAGATTAATTGGGAAGAGCGCATGAGACCTAGAGCACACCAAAAATAGTGCATCACACCAGAACAGTTGGATATTGGGCTATAGGTGCACAAATCTTATTGGCTGAAGCAGCAGCATAGTGCAGTCAGGTTTAGATGGGTGAATGGGTATGCTTGTGGGTAGTGCATGGCGCTTTCTATTTTTACACTTATTTTACCATTTTTATCACATAAGCCATTTATACATAGTAGGTGGACAGATAGAGAATCCAGAGGATCTTTCCCCCCCCTCATAGTTCATAGTTCAGTCAGCATCACACATAGTCTGTGCACCAGTATCCAGTCCATGCGCCTTTGTAGTGCGCCCTTCATATAGCCACGTTTGCATATCATTTGCATCCCCTCATTGTATTGTTGCATTTCGTCCCTGCATTGCATCCTTTGTCCTCATTCGTGTACTCTTGCAGTGTGCCCTTTATATAGCTGCATTTGTGCACCATTTGTGCACTTATTTGCATAGCTGCATTTTGTGCACTGTTTGCACCTTTTTCTGCCCCTTGTGCTTTCATCCCATTTGTGTCCCCAACCTGCGCACCACCTTCACAGCACATCCCAGTGTTGTCTTCATCCCACTACACCTCCCACCTTCATCATCCTCATCGTTGTGCACTTTTGTGCTCCCATGGCGCATTTTTCCGCACTGTGCATTTTTGCCCCTTTGCATTGCACACTTTCCCGCCACTGCACATATCTCCCCTTTAGCATACACAATTAGTGCGCACATTGAAAACCACTGTACCAGCCTCTCCATAGTCTCTGTGCTCCAAAGGATGATCCGAGGCCCTCTAAGCGAACTCCCCCCTCACCCTGAGCATGCCTGCAGTAGTAGGTTAAGTGTTTACCCCTTCCATTGAGACTCTGCACCGAGTACCAACAGAACACATCATTTCTGGAGCCCACCATGAGGGGTTTCTGTTTATCAGACCATATTTTAGACCTCCATTGGCTTGCCCTTCATCTCAACATTAACCACCTTTGCACTCTCCATTATGAGCTGTTAGCAACTACACTCCAGCTTGGGGAAATACCAGTATTTGAATCACTCTTCCTAAACAACATGCATCACTCGTCCACGCTGTCTTTACCTCCACCTTCACCTGAATCATCCCTACCTACCTTAACTCCATCCGCATCACTGCATTCTTCTCCACCTTTGCATTTCACTGCGCTTTTACCAGATCTTAACCCTACACACCTGATTCAACCTACTATGGCTACCATGCATATGCCATCTGCATCTAACCAAAATGCACTGCGTTTCGACCCCACAAAACCACGCAAACTTCAGAAGTACTTCAAGGAGCTTGCGCAACTCCTCCGCAATTGTAACATCACCAATGAGACCAATAAAAAGTTCCACACTGTGCGCTATTTGGACAGCGACACTGCAGACACTTGGAAACTGCTACTGGAGTATAGTGCGATGCACAACTATGGCGCATTCAAAGACGCTGTCCTAAAGCTTTATCCCAGCTCTAGGGATGGCAGCAAATGGAGTATTAGCGATTTGGACAAGCTTATTGGTGAGACTGCACATGTTGGCCTTGTAACTGCAGAAGAAATCGTGCGCTATTATCGCACATTTTTCAACATTAGTGAATACTTAGTTGTGCAAGGCATATTGGCATGCTACGACCAAAGCTGCATGTTCATTAGGGTGTTTTGCCCAGACCAGCTCGAGCGTATTTTGAGCCACCTTGCGATTGTGGTACCTAATCAGCCTGCAAATGTGCCATACTCATTAGACACAATACATGATGTGATCGACTTTATCTTTGAAGGCCCAGTGCACTATTTCCAGCCACTTACTGGGTTCACAGCGCAAAACCCTGATATGTATGCACCCTACTCAGCACCCAGTGCACCCATTTCCCAGCTGCAATCTAGCATGCCTGCAGTCAAAGCAGAAGACATCTCAATCTTATTCAAATGCATGACACAGACAATAGTTACTGCATTGAGCACATCGTGCAGAGATGGTGGAAATGTCATGCCTTGCTCGAACAATGACACCTGCAATGGTTGCAGTCAGACAAGGCATTATATCCCTGAGTGCGCTTCAATTGAGCACCTTATTAGTGAAGGAAAGTGTAGGCGAAATGTGGAAGGGCACATCGTACTCCCAGGTGGTGCATTCGTGCCGCGTTCTATTCCAGGCAACTTCTTGGGTGAGTGCATCAAGGAATGGCATAAGCGCAACCCAGGGCAGATAGCCACTGGTCGACTTTCATCTAATACCAATTTGCAGCTCATCTACAATATAGCACCTCGTCTAGCTCCAGCAGCACCTTTACAGTCCACGTACGTTGCCGCTTCAGCACCTGCAGCAGATTATATGCAAAGTGCACCAAATGTGCAACTAACAAAGGAAGAGCGCATCAATGCGCTCAAGCAGGAGTTGATGGCACTTCGGAAGAGGCAAGTCTTCAATGGCATTGAAATTCTGTGGCACGCACTGTGCAATACATCCAATCAAGAGAGCGTGCATTCTACAACCACAGACATTGCACCCGCTGACAGTATCGAGTCCCCAGCTTTGCAACCCACTGTGAGTGCAACTGAAGCACCCAATGAGATGCCCATACATCCCTATTCCAACATTCCTGAAGCACATTTTGTGCCCACAGCAGCAGATAAACCAGACGTACCAGCTAACACTTCCAAAGGCAAAGAGCCATCATACCGCACTGTCATTCCCATCCAGAACCTGCAGATTGTCGATGATGTATATGCGCATGCCATGAAGGCACCCTCCATTATGTTTTTGCATGAAGAGCTCCTGTCCCTTTCGCCCGATCTCAGACAGCACCATAGAGAACAAGTTACCCCAAAGCGCATTGCAGCTACTGGCACAGAAGTGGTAGCTACCAAACTTGTGAGCATTATGCCATTTGCGCACTGTGAAGCGTGCACACCTTTTGTGGAAAATAAAGTGCATAATGTGACACCTCCAGTTAGCGCAGCAATTGCAGCGCCACTTCCTATTGTTTTGCAGGATCCATTTGAACAGTACCTCACCCATCTCCAGCCAGGCAAAATTGAAAACCCCAACATTTTGAAGGTTGCAAAAGAGTCACATGCGCTTCATTCCATTGATTTATTTATTGACAACCAAGAATACTTTGAGGCTATCTTAGATCTGGGTTCACAAACTATCGCAATGTCAGAAGCAGTCTGCCATCATCTTGGGCTTCAGTATGACCTGTGCATTCATTTATACATGCAATCGGCCAATGGAGAGGTAGATGAGTTGCTTGGGCTTGTGCACAATGTTTCCATGTGCATTGGAGATATCATTGTCTATGTGCAAGTTCACGTTATCTGTTCACCTGCTTATGATATTCTGTTAGGGTGCCCCTTCAATGTGTTAATGCACTCCATCGTGCTCAACTTTGTGGACGAAGCGCAACTGATTATGATCTGTGATCCAAACACAGGCACCATCTCCACCATTCCAACAAAGCCTAGAGGAAAGCCGCGCCACTTCTTACCAGCTCCAGCAACACTGCACTTTGCTATTCAGCATAACCCACAAAGAAATTTTCGCCAGGCTTCGAGGAATTCATCGCAGACCAAGGAGAAGCTGCCACTATCATAATATTTGACTCTGATACCCAATCTTGTGACATTTCCATGTTTGCGCTTATTCCATTTTCCGCTTCCATTCCTTCGACCTCTATTATCTCTCAACTCTACCTATCCCAGTGTACCAACAGTCATGCATAGGTGCTCTTAAATTCAATTGACCCCGTGGCACTTATTCCAGCCACATCTCTGAAAAGCGCACATGCATGCGCAACTTTTATCGATTGAGTGGCACACATGCCCCAAAAGGGTGTAGTAACCAAGAAGAAGTATAAACCAGTTGCTAGAAAGGTCAAACCAGTTATTGTGCCCATCCCAAATGAATTCCGCATTGAGTGCAACATTATAGGCGATCCACTAGTGGTGCTTCCTGTGCTTTCACCAAACCCACCACCATTTATCCCGACTGGGCACTATACTGAAGAGTGCATGCAAGCACTCCAAAAGTGCCACACTGATTTCTTATTACCAGAGGAGATGAAGGTTTTACACCACCTAATGTCTTTGCAGAATGAAGCCTTTGCATGGAGCAATGAGGAGTGCAGCAGCTTCAAGACTGCATTCTTTCCCCCAGTAGAAATCCTGGTTATTTTGCACACCCCTTGGATAGAGCACAACATCCCCATTCCACCAGGCATATACGATGAAGTTTGTGCTATTATCCGGAAGAAGATACACTCAGGCATTTACGAGCACTCAAATTCGGTGTATAGATCACGCTGGTTCTGCACACTCAAGAAAGATGGAAAAGTGCTGTGCATCATACATAGCCTTGAGCCACTTAATCGTGTTACCATTAAACACTCCAGCATCACCCCTACACCTGAGCACCTCGCAGAGCAGTTTGTGGGGTGTGCATGCAGCACCATCCTTGATCTATATGTGGGATATGACAAGCACTTAATCAAAGAATCATTGCATGACCTTACAACATTCCAGATGCCATATGGTGCAATGCGCCTCGTTACATTGCCAATGGGTTGGACAAACTCAGTACCAATCTTCCACAATGATGTGTGCTATATTCTGCAGCCAGAGATTCCAGATTACACCATTTCTATATCGACAATGTCCCAGTCAAGGGGCCTTCGAAGCACTACATTTTACTGGATGGCTCATGCGAAGCGCTCACTGCGAATCCTGGCATAAGGCACTTTGTGTGGGAGCACTTCCAGAACATGAACCACATTGTGCAGCACATAAAATATAGTGGCGGCACTTTCTCTGGGATGAAATCCACATTGTGCACTGAGAACTTCATCATTCTTGGCCATTATTGCACCCCAGAAGGTAGAAAACCCGAACGTGACTTGGTAGACATTATCCACAATTGGGGTGCATGCCACACGCTGTCAGAAGTGCATGCATTCTTGGGAACAGTCAGTTTAATGCGCATTTATATCCACAATTATGCGCACCATGTTAACGCGCTCACAAGGCTTACATGCAAGGACGCTCCATTCGAATGGGGCCCAGAGCAAATAGCAGGGCAAAACAACATCAAGCAAGCAGTACTAGAGTGCCCTGTGCTACTACTGATCGATTATTCCTCAGAACTCCCCGTTATCCTTGCGGTCGACACTTTCCAGATAGCAGTCAGCTTTTACCTTTGCCAGCAAAAGAGCGCAAATGCAAAAGCACCTTTACAACTGGTTCAGCTCGATTATGCTCAATGACAGAGAAGCGCACCTTTCACAGCTAAAGCTAGAGATCTATGGGCTTTACCGTGCACTGCACAGTTTGCACCTTTATATTATAGGTGTGCACAACTTAATTGTTGAGACTGACACGCGCTATATCAAGGGCATGCTACAAAACCCTGATATCCAACCATCCGCTAGCATTAACCAGTGGATTGTCTCAATCATTACATTCCACTTTATGCTCATACATGTTAGGGGAGCGGTGCATGGTCCAGATGGGCTTTCACATTGGCCAAAGCAGCCAGAGGACTTGGAAGGAGAAGAAGATAAAGAGTTTGAGGATTGGATTGATGTGCTACATGGCTTTATGCATGTGATACATTCCATTTCACAGTCCTTTGATGCACAAGCACTCGCGCTAATGCAGCCAGAGCCAAGTGCAAATGTGCAAAATGTGCAAAGTGTGTGCAATAGTGCACTTATTTATGATGATGACTATAGCCAAGTTCTGAGGAGCGCAACAGCAGATGCAGAGAATGAGAAGTTAGATTTGGTGTGGATTTGGATGGATACCCTAATGCGCCCTAGCAACTTCACAGATTCTGAGTACAGCGTGCTCGTGCGCTATGCAAGCACATTTTTCAAAGACAAGATGCGCTTATGGAAGTGCAATGCGCACGGCGCTCACAAACTTGTTATTTGGCAGTATAGATGCTTACCAATATTGTGTGCCATCTATGACAACATTGGACACAAGCACTTTTACGCGATGTGTTCCACATTGCTCGAGTGCTTTTGGTGGCCACACATTATGGATGACATTGTTTGGTTCATGTGCACTTGTCATATTTGCCAGATCCAGCAAATGCAGAAGGTTCTAATACTGCCAGTCATCACAACGCCTGCGACTCTCTTCAGTAAAGTTTATATTGATACGATGCACTTACCAGTATCAGCAGGGCAGCGCTATATCGTCCAAGGGCATTGCTCGCTTGCAACTTGGCCAGAATTCTGCGGGCTTCCTAAAGAAAACGCAAGTGCACTCAGTGATTGGATGTTTCAAGACCTCATCTGCAGATGGGGCGCATTGTATGAGATAGTGACTGATAACGGCAAGCCATTCATCAAAGCGCTAGCCTACCTCAGTAAGCACTACCATATCAATCACATCTGCATATCTGGCTATAACTCGCATGCTAATGGAATTGTTGAGCATGCACATTTCGACATGCATCAAGCACTTATTAAAGCCGCAGATGGAGTAGAGTCAAAATGGTTTAGTGCACTGTACTCAGTCTTTTGGGCAGAGCGCATCACAGTTTGGAAGCACCTTGGTGTTTTGCCATACTTCATTGTGACAGGCACACAGCCTCTAATCCTTCTTGATATCATTGAAGTGACATACCTTAACCCACCCCCAGATTCTATACTCTCCACTACAGACTTGATTGCGCGCATTACAAAAGTGTCCAGACGATAGCTTTAAATAATGATTGTCGAACATCGAAGTGGGCTCGTTCGATGAGTCCATTGGCACATAAATTATAACCACTAATTTGAATATGGTTAATGTGATATTGTTTCGAAAGATACTCCATAGCTGCAATAAATGCAGCACCATTGTCAGTTACAATTTCATATAGCGACCCCCATCGACAAATAATGTCTTTGAAGATCCAATCGCCAAGCGACGTGGCATTTTCATGTCGAAGTTTCCGCCATTCCAGATAGGTCATTAGTGAGCATCGACCTTGTATGATGTATTTAAATCCATTTGAGGGTAACATTTGCATCATGTCGATATAAACTTTACTGAAAAGGGGTGCTGGAGTGGCAACTGTGGGTGGAATTAGAACATTTCACGTCTGTCGAATTTGGCATAGGTGGCAGGTGCAAATATACCATGCGATGTTGGCTTTCATGTTTGGCTACCAAAATCAAAGGGCGATAACTGATTTAGTAGCAAAAACCATTTTGTGTCCGATATCATCATGAGCTGCGCAAATGATTTCGAGATGACATCCTGGAGGAGCACCAATTTTGTGAGCTCCTTGGGAGTCTTTTCTCTATAGTTTGCCCGAGTCTAAAAAGAATTCGGTGCAATATCGAATAAAGGTAGCGTATTCTGTATCTGATAGATCAGGGGGTCGCACCAGGTCATGTAACCATTTTCAAATGTGAAGTAACCTCTCGTCATTCATTTTTGCATTATTCAATCGTGGGACATCGTTATAGGTAAGATCCTCCCCCTTACTAAAATTCGAAGAGAAGGAGAAGGTCAAAATTCGATGTGAAGTAAATGGTCAGGTTGTAATAGGATTTATTTGATGTACGAAACCATGAAGGCGGTCAATCCAGTCTCCGAAATTATTTTCATTGTCGAGCTGAACATCTTCGTCTTGTGGGGGGCATCTCGAAAGTCTGTCAGGACCATGGTGTGTCCCTGCGACATGGACTAATGTAAAGTGAAAGGTTAGGATGGATACGATCCATTGATTGACACTAGCGCTAGATGCAATATCAGGATTCGAGAGCATGCCTTTAATATATCATGCGTCGACTTCGACGATAAGCCTTCAAACTCCTATTAGGTACAATTGTAGTGCTCTGAGAGCACGATATAGACCGTAAAGTTCGAGTTTTGGCTGCGAAAATCGGGATTCGTGGTCATTAAGTGTAATTGATCTGAATCGACTATAATATCATTTTCAAGGGTTTTCGGGATTGCACTGAGCAAGAAAGAAACCAATAGCAATGTTCAAAGTGTCGACCGATAGGATTACCAGGGCTGACAATGAGTAATCAATAGCTCGAATTGCTGGAGAATTGATTAGAGCTGCTTTCAAATCTCTTTGGGCTGCTATTTGTTCCACTCCAAATTTGAAAGGTACATCTTTTCGAGTGAGTTGGATTAGTGCTGCAGCTCATTGAGCAAAATTTCGGATAAATATATGACAAACTCCAATGGTTCCTAGGAACACTTTGACTTCGGTAAGGCTTTGACATGGTCCCCACTTGCTAACAGCAGCAATTCGAGTAGGGTCAGCCATACGACCTTCGATATTGCATCGATGCCCTAAAACAATTATTTCGGGGATGCAAAGATAGAGCTTCGGACCTGAAAATGTTCCTCTGCAATACTTCATATGCTGGACTATTTGATTTAAATTTTCGAAATGCTCCCAGACAAAGCGTCGAATAGCTGGATTCTCGGGAATCATTTCATAGGATCCACCAATCATTCTATATTCTGATTTCAGACCCTTAACTGGTGTGTTGTCGATGTAAGGGATGGTGATATGAGGAATTTCGGGCTGTAGAATAAATGTCACATCGTCATGTAAGATAGGGACAGAATTTGTCCAACCCATGGGTAGGGTAACGATGTGAAGTGCTCTGAATGGTGTCTGAAATGTTGTCAGATTGAGAGATGATTCTGCGACTTTCCTTTCGTCGAATGCCACATAGAGATCCAACATTCCTCCGCATGATCATCCCCCAAAGTGTTCTGCTAAATGTTCAGGTATTGGTATGACCCCTAAGTGCTGGATCGTTACTTGGTTAAGTGGTTTGAGACTGTGGACAATTCGAAGTGATTTCCCATCCTTTTTCACAATGCAAAACCATCATGATCGGTATGAAGAGTTCGATGGTTCATATACTCCTGCCTCTATCTTCTTTTTCAGCATTTCACATATCTGTTCATACAAACCTGGAGGTATGGGAATGTTTTGCTCAACCCATAGAGTGTGAGGAACGACAGGGAACTCTATGGGAGGAAAAAAGTCAGAGTGAAAACTTCCTCGCTCTTGTTCTGTCCATGCAAAAGCTGTTTCCTGATTTCGAATAAAATTGTGCATAAGATTTTATTCCTCTGGCCATAGGAAATCACCAGGATGATTCTTGTCGATGACAGCTTTACGTTCGAGTGAATATCACGAAGTGGGAATAAGCAATGGTGGATGAGGATTTAATTTTGTCATGTTTTCGAGAGGGTCACCAGTAATTGTTCGAATAATGTGAAATCGGTCAGGTAGCTCAGTAATAACTGGGCGAATTTTTTGTGTGACAGGTTTGTAGTCATTGCTGTCAAGGTTGATAAATATGTTTCATATTGGTGACTGGCTGTTAAATATAAATTTGCAAGGATCAAAGAATAAGAAACAGATTTTGAGGAGTTCGAGGACTCCATATTGGGAATATTCGCAGTGTGTTTGATATTGATAGATAGATTAAAGGGATCGAATAAGATAATGAGAGCACACTGGTCAATGTCCGAAATGTTGTCCTCTAGTTGCAAAAATCCTTTCGACAGTGATTAGAATGGGGAATCGTGGGGATAGTGCACGATCGTGTCAAATTAGGATTGTATATCGTAATTGTCTGGGCTTCGTTCCTGTAGTTTTTGATGGTGCTTTCGGTGAGTACATCGAATGGTCGACCGAGTAAGATATCGTAGGCTGGGTCATGAATTATGTGAATTTGCATGAACAGCGTGATACTCACCACTTTTCAAGGCACATTTTGTGCTAAACCCAAACTTTCGTCAATGCCTCCATTAGCTGATTGGAGTGGGATATGGATTGAAGGATCGTAAGCAAGGCCAAGTTTGTGGCAAACCTCTTCGGACATTGCGATAATTGAAGAACCAGGGTCTATGACACTTTCCACTGAATTCCTTCCATTGACATTCATAATAATCGACCTAATTGAATGGGATTCCTTTGCTGCGATAAAGGGTTCTGGAATATCGCCAGGTTGAAGACTGTTAATATAAGTTTCGAATGGGTCATCAATCATGAAAATCTCATCGTTAAACAGATTTGTGGCATTATTCCCTTCAGACTGCTGAATTCAACGTGGAGTGACCTGTTCCTTCCATTTTGTATGAACTTCGGGTGATAGAGCCAACAATTCCTTGGGCATTAGTGTAATAATTGGCGTCTTCATCGAACGAGCGAAAACATCTTCCATGATTTTATCTTTTTGAATTGGCGCTTGGATATGGTGCGAAGGACCATCTTTGCCTTTACCTTTCACAGTTGATCCAAAGTTTCATTCATGTGGTGGTAGGTATGAATTTTCTTTTGTAGTGGTGTAAGGATGAATAACAGGCTGCGAAGTTGTTTCCAAAGTTGAAGATGATGCCAAAGTTGAGGTTGGTAGGTTTGTCACCATGGACAAGATGGATGATGCTAGTACATGTGGAGTCAATTGTTCGACTGCCGCAGTGCTTGGGGAAACTGAAGGTCGAGAGACAGGGACTGTTGGTATGCTCAGATTAGCTTTAGCCAAAGTTCTACCACTTTGCAAAGCATATATCTCTTGTTCGAGCTTTGCGATGCAATCTTCGGGTGTCGCAGATTGTTCAGAAACCTGGTAGATGCCCCTAGGCAGTGTCGAAGTAGCCATTGAGGATGCGATGTTGCATATAAGCGACGATGCAGTTGTGTTCGAAGGATTTCATTGAGTCCATTCATCAATTCTGTCTTTGATAAAGTGACTAGGAATGTTTTGAGGGGTGAACCGTCCATTTGAAAGCACAATTTTTCCTTCGTTGTTCTTTTTACACTTTCCTTCATTGATATAGGCTTGGCAAACCAAGCAGTCGCTAATGAAATGACCTGTGAGTCCACAAAAGACACAAGCTAAGTTTTTGAGCTGGTCCGAGCAAAATCCACTGTTAGTTCGAGGAGGGTTAGTGGGTTTCGAACCTGCTAAAGCCATGATGAGTGTGGTTGCAAATTTTTTGAGGATCGCCGATAAGTCTTCCGATTTAATCTGTGTCAAAGATGTCGAAGTCGATGCCGATGTTTCTGAAGACTGTAACGATGCCGAATTCGAGCTAATTGACCCTGCTAAAACAAATTTCGCTGCTGCATGAATGTCATCAAGTGGGTAGGCATCATCTGGATAGTGGTTGGGAAATTTAAGTTTGAGTCATCGTGCAATTCGTGACCATAAACCTGGTTGAAAACCTCGAGCAAATGCTCTACTTTGTTCTGCTTCCAAAATTCAGCCTTTAGAGAGTAGGAACTTTGTAATGTTGTAGAAAGACTTGTAATATAATCCTAAATTGCTCGTATTATAGATACCCATTTGAAGTTGTTCACCAACGAGTTTGTCCATGTCCAAAATCGACCATTTTCAATTGTCTTCAGAACCAGGATATAGTCTGTGGATTGCGATGCAAAAATTGTGAAATGAAGTGCCAGTTTCATATTCAGGAATTGATTCCCAGAGTTCGGACATATCGATATCGACATATCGACAGGCGTGCTTCTTCATAAGTTCGGGATCTGTAACATTACAGTCAATGAAAAGTATTTCAAGCTCGTTAAAGTATCGACGTAGCTCTCGAGGTTGAGTAGGGTCAAATTTAGGTGCTGTGGAATGTCCTCGAGCTGGCATTGTTGCTTGGGTGGCCATAGATGTACCGATTCAAGGAGTTAGAACCTGAGCTAAGGATGGTAGATGTGTCGAAGTAGCTGGAATAATGAATGATGTAGTAGAGGATGAGGAAGAAGAGGAAGAAGAAGTTGTAGATGAGAAAATAGGAGAAGGAAACAGACAATGATGTGTAGATTCAGCATCAGAGACAGGTATTAGGATATCCCCCAATTGTTCGAGAGATTCAAAGGCCTGGTGAGTCTCGATTCTAAGGTTTCGAGCTTGTGTTGGCCTAAGCCGAGAGATTCGAGGTAAATTAGGCGATGAAATATTTAGAAACCCCTCATGGTGGGCTCCAAAATGATGATGCTCGACCTGGAAACCTAACAAAAACCTGTTAAAAGGCTTGTGTAGTATAATTCAGGCTAGAGGAAGGGTGCGAGGTGGTACTAAATATCACCGCTAATACCAAAACATTGTTTTTAGTGATGCAAATGGTAAGGATGTGACAAATAGCCTTTTAAAGCATACGAAAATGTTCAAAGAGGTTCAAAGACATGCAAAGTAGTTTGGAGTAAGTTCGAATTGGTTTGAAGTTGTTCAGGTGAGTTCAAGGGGGTTTAAAAGTGTTTGACTGGCATCGATATACATCTTGACAAATGAATATAGCAGTTACGAGCTGTGTTTTTAGTGACGATAGGTGATGATGAGTCGAGAATGAATATGAAAGTTCGAGGAAGTTCGCGATATTTTGCAGAACTTCAGAGATATGGCGCAAGGTAAGACTCAAGAGAACTGCTCTTAAATCTGACTATAGTGGAGAGGGTAACTGGTTCTCTGTCGTTCTAAGTAACTAGTACAAGTCTATATACATTTCGAAGAGGTAAGTACCAAAAAGGAAATATAACAGGTGTAGAACATGAGGCAGTATGCACAGCAATGAAGATATTGTAAAATGTAAAACAAATGAGAAACGATGATAATTGAAACATTTGGTGTCACCATATAGTAAAAGTACTTCTCTTTGTTGTTTCAATAGATCATTGAAACCCCAAAACTGCCATTATCGTACCCTAATTCTTTTATTGTCTCTCCTTGCATGTCCGGTAGTGCTCGATATGTGACTAAATAGTTCACTCTGGTTGAGCATCGTGTATCAAAAGTGTTTTAAGACAACTATACGGTGGCTGAAGTTGTTCGAAGTGCCACAAAGTCATTCGAAGTGTCATGAAATGGTTCGAAAGCATTTGAAATAGTTTGAAGTCGTCCAAAATAGTGTGAAATAAGTCAAAAATAGTTCGGAGTCGATTTTATAATGTTCATAGTGGTTCAGAAGGTCTGTCGTAGTGTGTTAATATGATTGAAAACTTTCCTCAGACCTTAGAGCACACAGTGGACCTATCAGCGCTTCATTTTATCTCTTACTCTTTTATCGTTTGGACATGGTCAATATCTCAGTTGGGAGGAGAAAGTGATGGTTGGATAGTTTTTCTGCACACCTTTGCATTTGCACATTTTTTGTGCACTTGACATTTCTTGCTGGAACATTGCCTATCTTATCTCTTTTCCCTCACATATATTATTTGGACTTACAAATTTCATTTTATGGCACCATGGAAGTGCATGTGCAGGTTGGCACAAAGTGCGCACATTGCACCACTTTGGAGCACATCATGTGTTTATCCCAGGTGCAACAGAGAGATGGATTGACAGACTATCTATTACTTATACAGGCAAACAGCTACTCAATGGACTCCAGGAACTCCAAGCGCTCCATGGCCACATCCAGTTTTGCCTTTGCATCTGCCTCTGCTTGCTCCATGCTGCACAACCAGCTCTTAGTGACTTCTAACTTGATGAGCAACCTTTGGATGTCTTCTTTAAGGCAATCGTGCATGGCACCCAAGACTGTGACCACTAAGCAGCATTGCACTAAGTCGAGCACCTTGATGTCCTGGCCTTGGTAGACCATGTCCCCTGAGGTGTTTCCCAATCTGGTTTGGCACAAGGATTGAATGTGCACATTTGCCTGGCAAACGGTAAGGCAGTGCGGCCTTGGATGCACTTGCAATGGGGGAGGGGCGCGTTTTCAACTTTGTGGCGCTTCGATGTGCACTCTTTCAAGGGGCTGATGAGCCCCGCATCGCTCTCATTGCCCTTGTCAATTTGCGATGTGCCTTTGGAATAGTTAGCGCAGTGTGGAAGGAGGATAGGAAAAATACACACCAGGGCACCCAGTAGCCACTTTCCTGCCTCTAGAAGTTGCACGCAGCTGTGCGAGGGTGCACTTCATCCATTCACACTTTCTCTTACCCTTTGCACACGGAGTGCACTGCTTTCCATTGACAGAGATGCACCTAGCCAGTTGGCCCATGCATGGCAGTTATCACACTTGAGTAGAAAGGGCAACTGTTTAGTGAGTTTGAAGCATATCCAAAGAAACTTACCGGTCTGCTATTAGCATCAGAGGTGGCACCAACACCACTCAGTGGTGGTACTTCGATATATGCACATTGCTGCATTGCGCACACTGGGTGTGCACTTGCACCTTCGTCCGCACTAGCGCTCTTGTTGCTCTGCTCACTCTCCCCTTTGCTCATTACCCCACTCTCCCAAGTCTCCCCAGTTCCTTCACCTATGACCTCAGCATCAGTCGCTCCAGAAAGGGCATGCAGAGAGTGCACCAGCGTGATGTGTGCCTTTTCATCCTCCTGTGCTTCAGCGGTATCTATATCGCTTGCCTCATCAATTGCTCTAAACTCACCTTCCAGATGCTCCAAGTTAACCTCGGGCACCTGCAATTCAGTGGTCAAGAGTGCACAGCATGCCTTGCACACTTCAGTGTGCTCCGTGCACCCTTCCAGCCACCCTGCCAGCTTGTGCACCCTACACTCAAATTCCTCAGACTGCTCTTTCTCCTCAATCATCTTATGCATATCAGGCATCAGCTCCTCACCCCAAGTAAGCCACTCCTCCACCATGATCCTACTGAATGCGCTGCACACATTCGTGAGGAGCACGTCGAGTTCTGCATTGTCTTTAACAGTGTCTGTGCAGCTTTTATACATGTTCTACATGCCCCAACTCTTAGCAACCTGTGCCGGTTATAGAAACACAAAAAGTGCACCAGTTTACTACAAAACCCTTCACCCCAAGCTTGCATCATTGTCTGCTCACTCCCAGCAGCAGAGAGGGTCTCATTGAGGGCCAGGATCATTTGTCTGAGGGCTAAGGTAAATGCTGAGGCCATTGGATTGGGTAGAGATGGGTTGTGGAAAGAGTTATAGAGGATAGATGGTGGTCAGAGATAGATAAGGAGAGGATGGCCGCTTATGTGAGCAAAGAAAATTTTGTGCTGACCAATTGCATGCTGCCTAAGGACAGTCAGTACTTCAGTTGGAAGGAGATGATATGGCTCCCTACCGCCCTGTGCGCATACTATGGCATTTTTTGTGATTGTGCGCACCTCCTAGATGGCTTCTGCACACTTTGCACAGCACACTTTTGCATGCCTTCATGCACTTTCATGCACCTTTGCATGCTTCTATGTGCTTTCGCATGCCTTTGACCACTTAGGTGTGCTTTTGTGCACTTTTTACATTTCTACTGTGCTTTTGGTTCCCCATAGCTGCCTGCTGTCGTGCACCCTAAATGTGCCCCATTGCGCTTCAAACCGCCTCCGCACACCCCCCCCACACTCCTTATCTGCCTTTCACATTTATTGCATGCTCGATGCACCTTTGCACACTCCTTTTATGCTTTACATGCAACTCACATTCTCTACTGCGCACTCATTGCACAATCCCTATCACACATACAACAATCCACTACACCAGTTGTGCTGCACATCATGGCTTCCATCTTACTGGCACATTTACTTGAGGCACACTGTGATTCCAACACAAGCAAACTGCACATTCTTACATAACTGGGGCACTTTGCACCTATTTGGCATTGGACTGTGTGCACTTGGGCTCTTTCATGTAATCCTGGCGCTTTGGCACTATTTGGCCTTTTACAGCATCTCCTTATAGTTCTTCCACATTTCCAATCGGCATCGCCTTATCTGGTAACCAGCACAGGTCGATCACATCATTATTACTAAGGCACAGCACATGACATATAACACCAAAGCAGATTAATTGGGAAGAGCGCACGAGACCTAGAGTGCACCAAAAATAGTGCATCACACCAGAACAGTTGGATATTGGGCTATAGGTGCACAAATCTTATTGGCTGAGGCAGTGGCATAGTGTGGTCCAGTTTAGATGGGTGAATGGGTGTGCTTGTGGGTAGTGCATGGTGCTTTCTACTTTTACACTTAGTTTACCATTTTTATCACATAAGCCATTTGTACATAGTAGGCAGACAGATAGAGAATCCAGAGGATCTTTCCCCCCCCCTCATAGTTCATAGTTCAGTCAGCATCACACATAGTCTGTGCACCAGTGTCCAGCCCATGCGCCTTTGTAGTGCACCCTTTGTATAGCCATGTTTGCACACCATTTGTGCACTTACTTGCATAGCTGCATTTTGTGCACCGTTTGCACCTTTTTCCGCCCCTTGCGCTTTCATCCTGTTTGTGTCCCTAACTTGCGCACCACCTTCACAGCACATCCCAGTGTTGTCTTCATCCCACTACACCTCCCGCCTTCATCATCCTCATCATTGCGCACTTTTGTGCTCCCGTTGCACATTTTTCCGCACTGCACATTTTTGCCCCTTTGCATTGTGCACTTTCCTGCCACTGCACATATCTCCCCTTTAGCATACACAATTAGTGCGCACATTGAAAACCACTGTACCAGCCTCTCCATAGTCTCTGTGCTTCAAAGGACAATCCGAGGCCCTCTAAGTGAACTCCCCCCTCACCCTGAGCACATCTGCAGTAGTAGGTTAAGTGTTCACCCCTTCCATTGAGACTCTGTACTGAGTACCAACAGAACACATCAGCAGATGTGGAAGTTTGCAACCAACTTCTGAGCATGATCAAGCTCTGCGGCAGGAAGCCAAGAGTTTTCTTCATCAGTCCCCTGATATCCTTCCCAATGGACAAAGTAGAGTAACTTGCAACAATGGTGGTGATTAATCTTTGAGTCCAGGATTTCTGCAATTTTATATTTAAGTTCATTGTTGATGATGACCAGAGGGGGCAGAGGCTGAGTGCAATTAGAAATGATATTCAGAGTGTCTTCTTCCAGCTGTGAGACATAGAACACAGAATGAACTGCCCAGAGATGGTCCAGAAGCCAAAGGGTAACTGAGTGGGTGCCTGAGCAGGCGATGATTTCAAACAGAACATAGTATTTCTCCGAGAGTTTTCTGGAAAATCGAGTAGTGCATAGGTGTTCTCCTTTGACATAGGTGTAGTCCCCAATATTGAAGCTGGGAGCAGGAATCCAGCGTTTGTTTGCTGGACCTTGATAACACTTTTGTGCTTCGGAGAGTTGTTTCTGGAGTTCCTGGTGGAGTTCATCAAGGTCCACCATGAAGTTATGAATGTGCTGAAATGCTAGCTCCCATTCAAAGAAGATAGGGATGTTTGGGTAGTAGCCCTTATTGGCAAAGAAGAGTGAAACTCCAGTGGAAGCTGATGGAGTGTTGTTGTAAGTGAATTCCCTTAAGGGAAAAAGCTGAGACCAGTTGTCCTGTTGGTAAATGTAGATGATCTGGAGGTATTGTTTGAGGGTTTGATTAAGGCATTCAGTTTGTCCATCACCTTCCAAATAATAACCCAAAGTGAAGTGAATCTTCATGTTCAGGGCTTGACCGAGAGACCAGAAAAAGTGGGAGATGAACTTGGATCCCCAGTCACAAGTGACATGTGATGGAACTCCATGCTTGGAGAAGACATGCATGATGAACAGGTTGGCAAGTTCTTGGGCTGTAATTTTGTTGACTGTGGGAATGAAGATGCCTTGCTTGGAGAGTCAGTCTATGATGACCAGGATAGCAGTGTGGCCATTGGAGTCTGGTAGCTGTTCAATGAAGCCCATCAAGATCAAGTCCCAAGGGTGTTCTGGAACCAGGAGTTGCTTCAGGAACCCATAGGGTTTGTATCATGGTGACTTGGAGCATTTGCATGTAGTGCACAATTTGCAGAAGTCTTGAATGAAGGTCCATAGGTTGCGCCAAACATAGTCACATTGGACAAGTTGTAGAGTCTTGTTTTGTCTGAAATGACCAGAAAGGATATAGTTGTGCTTGTACTGCAGGACCTTGAGGCAGAGGTTTGCTACATCCAGTACATAAATCCAGTCAAAGTGGCAGAGGAGTCCACTGTCATCTACAGTCCAATTGGGAGTGGAGGGGGTTGGGAGATGGGTGGATGAGATGAATAAAAGTTGCCCTCTCCATTATCATCTGATTTAAAAGCCGTCCTCTTGAGTCCAAGCCTCACTTTATATTCTTAAGTTCTGTGAATTATCGCAAACTTCTTCAAACTTTTGTACTAGCCTCTCAACTTATTGCTTATCACCTTTTGTTACTCAAAACCTCTCTTGATTCACTATATTCATTTCCAAATATCCATTGACACCAGCCCAATTTCTTCAAATCTCCTTGAACCTTTTCAAATCTTCTTTGAACTACTTTGAACATCTTTTGAACCAGTTTTGAACATCTTTTGAACATCTTCATATGCTCCTAACAACTATTTGCAACATCTCTCACCATTCTACACCTCTCACTACAACCTTTGGGTAACAGTGGTGATATTTAGTACCAACTCGCACCCTGCCTCTAGCCTGTGTTACACTCCTTAGGCCTTTTAACAGAGTTTTTGTTAGGTTTCCAGGTTGAGTATTATCAATGACTCACTCATTGCCAGCCACCCTGGGCATTGAAAGACATTGTAACTCATATCATGGAATTATTGGTGGCTCCAGATGTCTTGACTCATTGGTCAGTACTGTTGTACCTGTGATTTCTGCTTATGCACCAAGACTCCATGGCACAAGCCCATGGGCAAGTTACACCCTCTCCTAGTCCCAGAGAATCATTGGGATGTCATCAGTGTGGACTTCATGCTGAAACTACCAGAGTCCAATGGGTTTGATGCAGTAATGTGCACAGTTGAGTCTGCTGGGAAGTGAGCTCATTTTATCCCCACTCATATGACTGTCACTGCACTTGGAGTGGCTCGACTCTATTTGCACCATGTGTAAAAGCTGCATGGACTGCCTGGTGCATTCCTCTGCAACTGAGGACCACAAATCATTGCAGAGTTCACCTGAGAGCTGTACTGCCTGCTGGGGATCAAACTTCTCACCTCGACTGCCTACCACCCACAGACAGATGAACAAATGGAACACATCGACCAAGAACTGGAGCAGTACATCCATATCTTCATCAATGAGTGACAGGATGATTGGTAAGATTTCCTCCCCATGGCCAAGTTTGAATTCAACAATCATGTTGATGATACTCGACCTGGAAACCTAACAAAAACCTGTTAAAAGGCTTAGGAATTATGACACAGGCTAGAGGAAGGGTGTGAGTTGGTACTAAATATCACTGCTGTTACCCAAAGGTTGTGGTTAAAAGCATAAAATGGTGAGATGCATTGCGAATGAACTCTAGGAGCATATGAAACAGTTCAAAGGAGGTTGGAAAGAGGTTCAAAGGAGTTCGAAGATGTTCAAAATAGTTTGAGAAGCTTCGAAAGAGTCAGGATGGTGTCGAGGTATATCGAGGAGTGAATATAGCAAATGAGAAGTGTTTTTCAAGAGGCAATGGGTGATGTGTGATAAGTAGAGGAGCGAATATGAAAGTTCAAAATATTTTGCAGAACTTAGAGATACAATGCGAGGTTAAGACTTCAAGAGGATTGCTTTTAAATCAGACAATAAGGGAGAGGGTAACTTCTTCTCTGCTCTTCTAAGTAACTAGTACAAGTCTATATACATTTTGAAGAGATAGTACCAAAAAGGAAATATAATATATGTAGAACATGAGGCAATATACACAACAATAAAGGAGTTCTTGTAAAACATAAAACAAATGAAATGATGATAGGTCCACTGCACACACTAAGATCTGGAGAAGATTTCCACTTGTATCGACACATTACAACAGATGTTCCAAACTGCTATGAATCCTATGAAACCCTTTTTGAACTATTTCACACTATTTCGGATGACTTTGAACCATTTTGAACTATTTCATGACATTTTGCGACACTTCAAACAACTTCGCAGCATTTCGAACAACATTGGCCACCGTATAGCTGTTTTAAAACACTTTCAATACATGCTGCACATCTGGAACAAACCATTTCATCACATATTAAGCACTACTGGACACGAGGAGAGACTACAAGAGACTTAGAATATGATAAGTGCAGTTTTATGTTTCATTGATATATTAAAGCAATAGAACAAGAACTCTTACCATACTGGGACAATGTACATTTCACTTATTATTATTTCTCATTTGTTTTATGATCTACAAAGTCCTCATTGTTTGATATATTGCCTCATGTTTTACACATGTTATTATTTCCTTTTTAGTACTATCTCTTCAATTTGTATATAGACTTGTGTTAGTTACTCAGAATCAGAAGAAAATCAATGGGGAACAGAGCATAAGTTACCCTCTCACTCATTGTCTGATTTAAGAGCCATTCTCTTGAGTCTTATCTTCGTGTCGTATTTCTAAGTTCTGCAAAATATTGCAAACTTCTTCGAACTTTCATATTAGTCTCTTGACCCATCGCCTATTGCCTATCACCATTCAAAAACACTTCACATTCATTATACTTGCTTCTCGATATACCTCAAACCACTTCGAATCACTTCGACATTCCTCGAAACTACTTTGAACTATTTTGCACACTTTCAAACATCTTTCGAACTATTTTGCACACCTTAAAACATCTTTCAAACTATTTTAAACTTCTTTGTATGCCTCTAAGGACTATTCACAATGTGCTTCATCATCTCGCGTCGCTAAACACAATGTTTGGGTATCAGCGGTGATATTTAGTACCAACTTGCACCCTTCCTCTAGCCTGTGTTATACTTCCTAAGCCTGTTAACAGGTTTTTGTTAGGTTTCCAGGTCAATTATCATCAATGGGTTTGGGGGGGGGGGGCTCCTGCTGGAGGGTTAATTTTTTTTTTCTACTTATGGCTCATAACTGTGTTTGGAGGCAAAGTAGTAGATCTAAATACAAAAAGTAACAATTTTTTGCTTTTTCCTTGTGTTCTAGGGTGGTCTGAGGGCCAAAAATGTGTCATCAACACTGTCATCCATTTCTCAATATACAAAATTAAATATAGTGTTCCAATATACCATAGTAAACAATGCACATCACAGATAGGAATCTGTCATTTGCAGTGGTCCAGTGTTTTTTACCATAGATTGAAAATTTTGTTTTTGAATAATATTAATGTGAGGGGGGACGATACAAATGTTGGGGATTTTTATTAAGATAACATAACTAACCACCCTTGCATGCAGTGAGGGAGGGACTACAAAACTGATGGATGATCAAAAAAAACCTTTCCTGTGAAAAATGTGAGTTATTCTGATCATTTTCCCCCACCATTTTTTGTTCATCCCCATCATCGTGAGGTTTGTTGTGCCACTCATTCTGGCCCTACCATTCCTTGTGTCACCATTGTTGCCATCCATAGCAACTGTAGTGCACCCTGCAAGCAGGAGCATGCAGCAGTGAGGATGGGCTGGGTCTGCTACACCCAAATGAGAGGCAGTCTTCAGCCAGCAGGTGGAGGCATGGTACATTGGTTGTCATTGTAGTGTTGTTGTTAGATAACATCTGTAGATGATAAAAATAGAAGTTACTTAAATGAAGGAAACAAAAAAAGAGACCTAAAAACACTTATCTGGGGCCTGAACGATGCATTGTCACCATTGTCATTGTTGTTGTGCTTGTCTTCATTGATTGTTTGGTCAAAAAACAGTAAAAGAAATCCACCCAGCAGATTGTGATGCATCATGTGGGATCACCAGCCATGTGATGAGAACTTGTTGTGTTGATTGATTGATGTTTCAGGCAGCTGAGGACTGACAATTCAGAAGTGTGCATCTATCTGTCAATGGCAACCCTGACATGCCACCATGCCATTGCTGCCACACATGATGCTGGACACTTTTACTCTATTTATAGATGACAGGGTCAAAGAGATGTGCAAATGTGGATTGGAGCAGTTCCCTCTAAAGATTGGTGCCTCCTCACACACATCAACATGTTTCCCATGCACAAAGAAGAAAAAAGCTCATAGACTTGGACAGAGCAGGAAAATCCTCCAGCAGCAGAGTCAGAAGAATGATCACAATTCTGATGAGCCATCAGACAAAGAAGTGCCCACTAGCAACCAATTTCTACCCAGTGTTTTGCCATTGAAGGACTTTCTGGTTTTTCTGGGCTGACAAAAAGATGTGCCTACAGTTGAGGCAAGGATAGCTGTTGGGGAGTTATCAGAGTATGGTGATAGAAGGAAGTGCACAGATGCCATTGTCAATTTGATGTGGGAGTTGATGAGTTACCAATTTCTGTGCATATCCATGATTTTATTTGAATTCTATTACATCTTGATTCTTCATGAACTGACCCTGTTGCACGGTGTAGCTATCACAGCAAATATAATCATAAGTGGTCATTCAGTTCTTCATCGTGCTACATGTACCATTGCCCTCAGATTAATGACCATCAACACACTCCATCAAAGAGTCAAAAGCCTATGGTGAAGCATCGTGATAAGGAATCAATGCAGACCTTTGACTGCTCTGAATGGCTACACATTACCATATTCAATCTGTCTGACATCGCCTCTCTTAAATTGGATCACTATGATGCCTATATTCCTTACTGTCCAACTGAGATTCCTGAAGACATTGTAACATATATCTATGAAAACCTCAAATTAATGCCAGCACAGGTTCATCTGAACTTTAAGTATAACTCCATATCATTCTAATGCTATAAATTTGTGCAGTTATGGGCCAAGATCCTCCAAAAGCATCCATGGCCATGCTTCACACAAAGATCTGTTGTTTGGCTGTGGTCACATTTAAACAGTCACCTTTGGAAATGAGATGACAACAAAGTTAGATCAGCATGGATGTTGCTTGAAGAGCATTGCACTTTAGGTGAAAGTTTAAGTGGGCTTTATATGGTGGTAGAACCTATACCGATTAAGAAGAAAACTGGTGTCACAGCAATAGCATTTACATTACCAGAGATTTTGCGCCAATGGGGAGGGCATATCCACAAAATTCAACTTGACTCTGCATGTGAGCTGGAACCAAATAACTACTGCACCAAGAAATGGCCACCCTGACTGATGTGCTTTAACTTTCATAGGGAATACCAATGGTTCATGCTTTGAGGTTTTTGCACAGACTTACAGATCAGGTCTCCCACTTGGATATCTGATCATCCAAGTTACTACAAGTGAACACAGTGTTAAGGAATGATTTATCAGTCATTTTCTCTACCACATTACTACACAATGGAATCTATGCATCATCATCACACTTACCAACAAAGACTGGTCTGAAATCAAAGCTTTTTGGGTAATTATTCCTGCTGCAAAGCACCAACTGTGCTTTTGGCATGCACTCTGAGCAATTAAGAAATGGCTAGAAAAGTTGCAACACATGCCAGCCCACTATGGTGCTGAAGCTGCCCATGCTCAATTTCACTGGATTGACAAGTCTTTTGTCCCTATTAAACAATCAGATGACCCTGTAAATTTTATCTCAAGTCTATGCTCACAATTTATTTTAATCTAATTTTAGTCTGCCATCCATCCTGTGGCTGAACATGCAATTCCTTGGCTGGTAGTTCACCTGAATGGTGTGCTCCAAACATTTGGGACAGTGGCACCCCAAGAGTGTCTTGTTATTTGGCTTTCTCCTCAAGCCGCTGTTGCAAAACCAGTTTTTCATGATGACTCACAGATGACATCTCACCCTGTGGAGTTGCCAATAACTGAGATTGCTGAGTTAGACACTCCAGTCTTCATCACCCCAGATAACACAACTAATGATTTAGAGGACCCTGTTGAAAGCAGTGATGAAGAGGAGGGTGGAGGGCTGATGGATAATGTTCATAAGTTCCTTGATACTGATCCAGACATGGGGGATGATGACAATGATAGTGAACCATGGGAAGAAGAAGAAACATCACCACCTCACCCTGATTATATTTTCTGTCCTTCCCCACACTGTAAATTCATCCTACACCTGTTCACAAAGCACTTCTGTCAGCACCCACTGTTTCCTGAGCATCACAGCAGTTCTCTTGATGCAGCAGATATTCATAGGCAGGCAGTGTCAGAAATATATCAATTTTGTTACCAGCAAGGTCTTCAAGAGGTCTGGGGGTATCTTTGAATGTCATGGTATGCACCAAAGGTTTGGAAACTTTGGGCATGTTTGACATCTCCTTACGTATCATGACTGTGGACTACAATGTGGACAGAAAACTTTTGGTGACAACTTAAACATAACTATTTACACCACACCCTTCGACCATGCCTTGACCACCTCATCTGGATTCTCATCAACAAGGAATACATTGTACACACAGATATTTTGCAGGATATGCACTGCTTAGGTTGATTGAAGCCACTATCAACCTATCAAAGATATTTCAAGTCAGTGTGGAAGAAACTTATGGAGGCACCAGGTAGTGGTCATACATACATTATGAGTATTGAAGAGTGGTCTTGCAGTTGTGGCCAGCAGAAGTACCACCCACAGCACCTCTGCAAATATCTTGTTCAAGCAGTCCACCCCCCCTCCATTGAAATTCTGGTGACAGATCATCCGTCGACAAGCAGCTCCACTTTATCGCCACCCTGCGCTGTTTCCAAGCAATGAGGATGGCATCTTGAGTAGTATGCATGACTTGTATCATAATCCCAATGATGGAAGCATTACCAATGGAGATGACCACATATGGATCAGGGATCCAGATGTGTTGATGAGTGGAGAATGAAGGGATTTTGATATCTAGGGGATGTTGGAAAAGTGGCCCCAATGTGTGATTGTCGACAAGTGTAGGAGATGGATTGTCATCATCAGCTGAGCAGAACATGAATGAAGTTCATGAGCAGTTGAATAATCCTAAAAATAATGATTTTGAAAATGAGGTATGTCAAACTCATTCTTGTGTTCATGACAGATGCATCACTCACCATTCATATCAAAGCTACAAGCTCAAATAAATGCCCTTTCCATATGTGCTAATGAACTTGTTCAGGCTGCCAAAATCATCCAATTCCAACTCCCGCATAAAAACCATATCTGAATCAACAGCATAGCATTGTGAAATCTTGGAGGTGATGTAAGCTTGATGGCGAAGGATGTCCAACACATAGAACAGAACAGATGATGATGAGATCTAACTTGGGTGCATGCTGGCGATCACAATGGTATGCATCACTCACAAAACATAATGGGCTACCAGGTGCAGGCCTTGAGGGGATTAGATGTCTTGAAATATGATTCAGATGAATCTTAACCAAATACTGACTTAAAAATAGAATTTACTATGCCATAATATATGTTATAACATGGCTTAAACACAACTTATTATACACTACAGCATGAACTTAGGAATTTAAGAAGTACTGCACACTCATGTTGCACCAATGCCTCTGTGCACATGCAAAGTACTCACTTTGGCATTGTTAACATCTTATGTAATGCATCACAATCTGCTGGGTGGATAGCTTCCACTTTGAAGAACTCAACCAAATTGCAAGGGGATATCAGACTTTGAATTTGCCATATCAAGACAGTTAGTTAGTCCCCCCTCCGAGGTTGTTAAAATTTTTTTGGAAATCATGTGATTTGGTGCCTGATGTGTTGAGGCAGGCATGCAGGTAGTGGTTTGATGTGAGTACAGCCTCCTAAAAGCTTCCTTTTTGGAAAAGAAGCACCAAGAGAGTGGACAGAGAGCAGCGGGACATGACATGGCTGGCCAGGAGGTGCATGATAACATGATTCAAATATTTATGGTACTCAAAGCATGGAAAGGCCCTTACAGTTGGTGATGATAGTTGCGTGACATCCATTGCCCAATCTGTCCTGCAGCTGAGCCTTGCATATGGCGGTACAACATACCATACCACATGTGAGCAAGACACCCCACCATTTCCTTAGCCCCACACAAGATACTTTGGAAAATCTTGTCTGCCAAAGAATGATCGCTAAGAGAAATTTGGAATAATCAGCACAAACAGAAGAAGGCATGCGAATCTAAAAAGAAAGCATCATCGTCGTTGGTCATCTCAGAGGCACACAGTACATGGCTCACCTTCCAGTTAGTGTGTCAAATCTGTTTTGACACTGGATGCTGATCAGAGACCAGAGATGTCACTGATGAGGGTCGATTAAGCAAAGATGACTTTGAAGATGAAATGCATTAGGAAGGGGAGACTGAGGACAAGACAAGCAACACTGAGGAACTGGAAGAGGATGAGCAGTCAGACATCAATGAGCAGGATAATGACCAAATCTGACACTCACCTGAGTGCTCCTTACCACCAACATTGACTCAGAGCCCAACTGAACCTTTAATAACCTCTTCTGAGATCCCAGCTAATGATCTGGCAGCTGCGGGAATGGTTGTGCTGACGAGGACTCAGAGAAGGCAGCAAACCACCCATTCACACTCGATGGACCCATCACACGAATAGGGCAAAAATGGAAAGCAAGAGACTTGCATGCGATATTGGAAGTATGTGTCTGTGGGCAGGCAGTGACGGATACTGAAATATCGAGCAATGAGGGCATCATCAGATGCAAATCTACTGGTTGCAAGATGGTATGGGTAAGCATCAAACATTACTGCAGGCTCCAAGTCACATACCACTGACTGGCCTACAGTACCATCTCCATTGTGTTGAGCTGGAATATGTTGTTAGTGGTTGGGTCTGTGAAGCATGTGAGGTCAGTGGGAACACTCAAAAACATCAAGGACGGCGGCAGCGACAGTAGGGCTGTTACATATTTCCTTATTTGGAAGGTATTTCCCACAACTGTTAGTTAGTTCCCCCTCCGAGGTCGTTAAAAAATCGACCTGATATCCTTAATTTTTTTTTCCGACACCCCCTTGCCAAATTGTCAGCATTTCTATTTTGGGGACTCGATGCTCATAGAAAGCACTGTATAACCATATGCATGGCCGTGACGGCCGTCTTTTGATGGTCAATATGGCATAAATCCGTACCATCAAGGAAAGGCTCAAGGTCCCGACGTACGGGTACCATAACCATCAGACGACACCGTGTAACCGTTGGTGCGCAGCAAAAATCTTTTTTTAAAAAAAAAAGATTACGTAATTATTTCCAAATATAGTAGTGATATCTTACGAGGGGGCCCTCAACTTCCTCTTAAAAAAATTTACCGACCCGTGTCATTGCTAACATCCCGGGTACCCCTTGTTGTAAATTGTAGTTGGTAAGCACGAGGTCTTTGCGAGGTCTTCACCCTTCAACGTTTCCGCGTGGTCGCGCGATATTTCTCTATCACAAGCAGCTTTCAGAGGTACATCAAGGGTTATCGGAGATCGCGCCGTACGGTAGCCACGAAGCTTGCATTCGCGTTTATGGTGCGTAATTCCACTCCACGGGGTTGAACGTCCGAATGACAGTTATTTGACTCACCGAAACACATTTGTGTATTTTCTATGTACTATTCCTACAATGTCGAAAAATCACTCCTATTTTTGTTGCAGAGATTTAATTTACGCCACATTTCCAAAATAGATTCATCACAGATCTTCTGAGGTAATTCATCGTCATACGTAGCCACACAATTTTCAGAAATAAATCATGAGTCATCCTAGTAACCTCGACTGTGTACCCATCTTTATTTCTCGCGGTGAACACGCAAAAAGGGCATGGTCTCAGGTGGCACTCAGGGTGACGGGTATCGCCTTGCAGCCTCGTCAGATCAACCCTCGTCAGATTGCCCCTCCTCGCAGATTTAGTCGTCTGAATACCAGCTGAATGTTCTACTCAGTTATAATGGACCGGCCGTTGATAATTGCATCCTTTATGAAAGCTCAAGTTGCAGCGCAAGAAGTAATCTCGGGAGCGAACTTTCGAAGGCCTGCGCCACACAACGGAAGGTCTGAATTAAGAGGACAATATATGTCAGGTTCACACAGGGCGCATTGCTCACCATTGGGTGCTGTGACCTGCCAGAGACGTGAAAGAGGGAGGGTGGCTGTGAAAACGCTTCAATTCACAGAATAGAGTGCAAATCGTTTTTTCTGATGTAAAAGAAAATTTCTTCATGATCGTGGTAAAGCTGATTGGCTGACAAACGGTTGCAGATATGCTCTAATGTCTGTAACCTTGGAAAGTCTCCGCGCTGATGACTAATGGGCTTCTGTGTGGCGGGCTTGTCACAAGTGTTTGTTGGCTGTAGTGTGGCGTAGTGTTTGGCTAGCACCTGTGAATTATACACCACAGAGCTCATGTCAACCAATTTTAGCTTCTTCACTTACATCCATCTGACCTCCGAGAGCGGACTTGTGTGTGTTCTCGCTCAGTATTCTCGTATTGTGTGGCGATGAAAATCTGTTATTATCGCGGGCGTATACCGCCGGGATCCAGCTAGGTTTCCGTTCTCGGATCCTCACCACGGAAGTGGGTGTATGGATGTTCGCAGTCGTTGTCAAAGTCGTGGCTATGTTCTCGTCACGGCTCCCCTCCACCATGCTTTCTCCATGCTTCTTTTCGTTATCTATAAGATCTTGGGCAATACCACCGTGAACGAATTGCCCACCTCCAGACTAAGCGCACCATCCTCTAACGTCGGGATTCCAGTCTCGTCTGTGTTGATTAAACATGGCAAGAAGAGGACCCGATCAGTCAAGACCACTTCCAAGAAGCTTGGTGCACATGCAAAGAAATGTGAGTCGAGCGTCAAAATCTTCGCTCTTCTTTCTTTCTAGATTAACTCTGATGTATGACCGTAGGTTCCACTGAATGGAGTGCGAGGCTGGCAGCGGAAAAAGGTTGCTGTACCCCATGATGACCACTGGCCATATGGAGCTCTTGATTTTAGCCAAACCCATGAGGGCCAGTTCTCCTCTGTGGCCTCTAATCATGTGGCGTCTTCCTCGTCAGAAGAGCCTTCAACGCTCACGCCACAAAACCTTTCCAATTCGCAGATGTACAACGATGTCCCCACGCGAGGTATGCCTGCGATGGATTCTCGGTGTAGAATCTCGGCAACCTCAAGCCCAAGGGTTGGCAGGCGTGCTGCTCGTTCCAGGCGTGGGCCTATCCGTACGCGTATTGCTTCGCCGACTCCAGGAACCCCCACTGCTACGACTCGTACTTCGTCATATATGATGAATAACGCTGCAGTATCTCATCCACATATGACGTTTCAGCATGCGCTACATGGAAAAATGCTAGAGCAGCTAAATCGTGCTTCAGAAATACAAAGCCGCTACACTTTGCCACCGGGGATGAACGCCGATGTAATGCCTCGTTCATTTGCCCCAGTTTCGATCGGTACATTTGAGTCACAATATCCTGCGGCTCATTTCCCCGCGATTGACGACGAAGCTGCGAGACGTAGCTCTTATGGGTCGAGTAATTCAATTTCACTTAACGAAATGCTCTCCAACTCGAATTACTACCAGCAATTTCTATACCCTAATACGACAATCTACCTTGATACCTCGCTTTCATCAGACTCTAGCTTGTCTACACAACCAAGACCCACGAGCTCAAGCAGCCTGTCCACTGATTCGTCTGCGTACGAACACCATAGCATTCAGCGACGCACTGATTATGAATTTCCTGCGAGAGTCAATTCGCAGTCGTCGATTACACATGCTATTACTCCGATTCCGAGTTACGAGATTCAGCAGGGCGTCACTACAGGAGTCAACCCATCGTTTCATGTTGCAGAACATTATTATGCTTCCTCTCACTCCTCTTCAGCTTCCACGACGAGCTCACCGCCGGACACCTTTTCGCCCCACTTGCCTTCAAGTTCGAGTCACCTCCATCATCTAACAGATATGGACTTCTTACAAGTCCAGCCATACGCGGAAGAAATGGATCTTCGTCATCTAACGTCAACTCAGGGTTTGTTCCCAGCGTATAATTATCCAGGTGGTTCGGATTTAGATGAGACATTTGAACAGTGCCATTACGACCCAACTCACCAGAAATAAACATCATCTTCTGTCTTTTCTTGTTTTTGTTTTTGTTTTTGTTTTTTTGTTTTGTTTTTTTTTTTTCCACCGCAACTTGCTTGCCCCAAACCGCTCTCTAGATACTGCCTACTTATGACAATGCGGCGAGTGTTATCCTGATCAGCCATGAGCAATTTTCGTTCTACGTCCAGTTTGTGAAATATTCTTTTTTACCGATGGCATCGTTATGCCGAGCTCCCTGTTCATCTTACTTTTTTCTTGGTCGCTGCTGTTAACCTTCTTTCTTAGCTATGTGATATGTCGCGTTTATGTATTTGATTTTTTGTGCCAATTACTGGAAAGATGAGGACGGCTGGTGAAGATGAAATTTCTTCATCACGCGAAATAAATACCACCAAACAATCAACCCATCGAATCCACATCTTCTACCCAAGTCGACGATATCAGTATGCCCGTTCCTTGGGAAGCTCTCATTCCCTTTGGTATGCCTTCAGATCTACGTTTGTAACCAAGTGCTGAACTATTTTTCTAATCAGGTCTCCTGACCGCTATGTTCGGCGCTGCTGGAACACTCTTCAACATGTCCACCCGAGCACAGAACCTGGGAAAGGTATATTGAAGATCCTGTAACGGACAATACTTTACTAACGCGGGTGACGTAGCCTGCACGATACGGTATTGATAATTGGGATACTATGATGATGCAACGGGACGAACGACTAACGGGTCATAAACGAGGGCAGAGGGTGCGTGCTGTTCATTCATAACAAGGATCCGAATTCTCATTTCTTGGCTTCTAGTCCGATCCTGTACCTCCACCAGGGTTTGAGACGAGCAGTGTATGGTACACGGAGCGGACTACATAGAGCACGATATATCCTCGGAGCGTTCGGGAATCCGCGAGAGCTGGACACTCTGGTTGCTATCCGCATCGTAGCTGCAAGTTTAGATACTCGGGTCCTTTGCACTGCACAACCCTCAACCTTCGATATCCGCAGAGAAATCCAACAGTTTGTGTATATCAACGCGTGAATCCTACAAAATCATTACCTCTTACATTACTTTTCCGCCTCCCACCCACAATGACAATGCCTCCGTATTTTCAGGAAGCTGATAGTGGAAGCTCTTGAACATCGTAGATTCCTCGTGTACTGCTGGGTTACGAAGCGCCCATAAATAACCATGAACTAAGCCATCATTGCTTCCCTCAACCAGACTGCAAGATCTTGTCGGGGACCTGTTCCATCCTGATTTGAAAAATTATGTTCGGTGAATCCGTATC
Organism: Tricholoma bakamatsutake; assembly: GCA_029959215.1. Classification (NCBI taxonomy): domain Eukaryota; kingdom Fungi; phylum Basidiomycota; class Agaricomycetes; order Agaricales; family Tricholomataceae; genus Tricholoma; species Tricholoma bakamatsutake. Next base: position 3,973,055 of record CP114860.1, read on the forward strand.
GTTGTCCAACAAAGGATTGACTCAGTTGAGCCAGCATCTCAAGGACGCCGGTCTCTAGATGCATGTCCGAAACATGTATTTCGCAGGAGTCAATAATACCGTGTTTTGATCGAATTTCCGCCGACTTTTTAACAGTGTGGCGCAAAGACATCGTCAGTCGCAATGTTTTTCTTGGCATCCGATGATAAGAACTTACCACTTTACCCCATGGGAAGGAGTGATTGATCGTGTACGTGAACTCAGGCGTCTGTCCAAAAGCCCAGTCCCAGCTCTGTCAAACGTAAATTGCATGCGGCCGGTCATCAGTTGATAGATACAAACGAGGAGTTCGTCCAAACCCTTCCGAATATATTCAATATTTTTGAGTTCCTCACTCTCGTTTATGACGTGAGCCTGAAAATCCGACTCTCAGTCTTCAAATAAGTGCACTGCAAATTTCTGTCATGCATACCGAAGTATCAACCCCATATTCATTCTGGAACTCCCGCACAATAGCATTTGTAAACGCGTCATGGGTTATCTTAGAATTGAACCGCTGCAGATTACAGACTGGAGAGCGAACAGACGCGACGCCTTTCGTGATCATGGTATCCTGTTATACATATAAATTTTCGTCAGCATACTTCTGCCTTGGATGCAGAAATGTTCCTTGCACACTGTTCTGCCAGGAGATAGGTGCAGCACCATCCGCCTCGATAACACATAGACAGCATGTTTTAGAGAAACTTCGAACCTTGTCTGTTGCTAACAAATCTCCCAAAGTCTTCAGATTTGAAGAAATCAGCATAGTCCCGTGGTGGTACGCCCGATTATTGACAATTTTGTATGCCGAGCCTGAAACGTATTGCAACCAGGAACACGGAGGACAAGCAATACAGGAACGAAATGCACTCTATCAATGCAAGAAGTCTGAAAACCAAAAAAGCACACTCATCTTTTCATCGCCGACACATATGTCGTTCCGGTCATTGGCGTGGGCGTCAATGCCCAGAGAACGGACGGCACGAACCACGATTTGTGCGGTTACGTGTCTGTGGAACGAGTGACGGGGTAGGTGAATCGAGAAATTCGTGTTCCCTAGGTCCTAGGACGTAAAATATATGTGAAGTCCAACAATACAAGGACTATAACCGTTCAGACATACATGGTATACTGTTCCTCCACCACTCCTCCTCCGAACAAACGTAACGCCAGATCTCGCGCGCAGCGCCTTAAAGCTCACCTCCTTCCATGGATTTTGGTGCCGGCCAATGACGACGCAGGGTTCATCGCGGTATATGAGGAGTAGCGGCTTTTCTGGCGCTTTATGTCGGAATAGCCTTCATAATTTGCATCTCGTTATTTGTGAACCGTGAGGGAAAGAAAATAACGAACCAGTCTTCTACCGTGAGATTGAAATATGGGTTTGTCGATTTTGAGATGTGAATTGAGTGCTGAGCGCTTGGTGGTCCAGTAGCGTAGTTACGGGAACAGAAAAGTGGGAGATGTGAACGCGTCGAGATACGACGAAATATGGAAGGAAAGACCATCAACAAGCGACTAGGCGAGCAAATCTGTTCTCTATGGTAGTTGGTGCATGATACGCAGAGTCGTGACAGCACTCATCCGTGAACACATGTTTTGTCAACGACTTCGAAGCGATGTACTCCATCAATATGGGAGTTAGATGAAATTATAATTTATACAAGCATCTAATCCACCATACGCCCATCCCTTCCTTCCATTCAAAGCGCGTTCAATTCTGCACCGATTTGAAGTACGGATTCTTGACCTCGTGTATAGGCACTTGTGCTTCTGGTGCTCCAGGGATAGTCTTTATCAGGCCCTGCACAGACATTGGTTGATAGGTTCAAAAGGTCATAGAGGAGAGATGTACCAGCTTCTCAAACATGCAAGCATTGAGTGCCCGTTCAGGTTTTCGGCAGTGGTAGTACTCCTATCCTCCAATGCTAAAAATTCGATTTAATCATGACCGTGGGATGGTAAACAGACCTGGTTGTTGCGCTCTAGGCAGTTCCAATGCTCGTCGAAGTCTTTCAGGCAATGCTCCCTCATTTTGCTTATCCTGAAGAATTCCACTAGCAGTTTAACATCTATCATACCGAATGGACAAGGAATGAACGCACAGGTCAGTCGCACAGCGCGTCACCCGTCTACCCTCTTTCAGACAATGCTCGGGATTCCGGTCCTCTGCCTTGCACAACATAAAATCCTCTACAACGTCGCACAAAATGAAACCACAAGTTCTATTCCACGACAATATACGTACCGTTATACTCCTTGCAATAAGCACCTATGAAGAACGCGGCGGACTTCAACGGTGCGCTCGTCACTCCGAGCTCAGCAACTTTTGGGACATGGTCAGGGAGTGGTGTCTTGTCTATGTACACTGATTTGTCCACTGTGCCGGTCTGGAACGAGCTCATCGTCGATTGTGAGTTGGGCAATCGGGGTCGGGATACAGACTTTTCGGAAATTCATGTCCCACGGTTTTTACATAAGTGACTATGTAAAAAACCCAAAGAAATAAATTGAATCTAAAAATTGTAGAACATGATATACTGAGGTCAACTGGTGGGAAGTTGCTACTGAGAACTACTGAGAAGAAGCCAGGAGCAGGCAATGAGATGAGGAAATGAGCTATCGTGTCATTGAGGCATCACGACAAGCTCGCAAGCAGTCCCGCGAACATACCGCTGGGATTTGACCTGGATGGTCTGTGTATGGTTCCACATTTGATAGGACAGCATTTTTGGGTGCGTATACCCTCGCTAAGCCAACACCATTTGATACCTGCCTTGTCGCAAGCCTTCACGGGATTTCTCGGCTTTCTGTGGAAAGGGTTCGGTTCCACGATGTTTTGCTCCGAAATGGTAAAGCTAGTTCCAGCTTCGTCTCACACTACTATGCGCAGTCAACGATGATCTGAAGGTTGGGCTGTGATCTGAGCATTAGCTCGGATCGGCTCAGCAAACAATTCGAGCCGCTTACCCACAAGCTGACGGAACACCCGCGGCGAGAATGCGACGCTTGCCCAACCACTAGAGAGGAGGCGAACTATTCATTGGAGCCAGGTTGCTGAGATGCCGTGATGCCAATAGCTCAAAGGCCCGGATATATGCCTGATTAGGGTTGCCGAAGTTCAGTTCAGTTCAGTCCGGTTCTCGGCACTTTTTGCCAAACACCAAACCGAACTTTTAGAAATTTTCCTGGACCGAACTGAGAACTGAACAGAACTGGATAAAACCGGTTCTGTACAGTTCTGTCCAGTTTGATTCTCAGTTCGAGCTGGGTGAACTGGAAGCTTTTTTGAAAAAAAAAAACTCTACAGTAACACCTATGATACTATCTATCAAATTTTGATCAGTTCTACTACTTCATGGGCATCAGCATCAGTTTGAGCATTAATAAAGTGAGATTTGTAGGCATATTTGAGGATCTGCACCCTCCCAAACATGATTTCGGTGCAGAGTATCTGTGATGCTGCTATTCGAAACAGATCTTTCCAAGGCCACAAATGAGCCTTGGATGGCCAGATAATCACGTGCAAGTCATGATAGGGTACTGCTTGCGATGGTGAGGGTTGGCAAGGAGATTGCAGATCTCCATGACTCTTTGATCCAGAGTGGGTGTGGGCAGGAGCAGTGGAGGAGACAGAGGCAACAGAGGAAGATGGGAGCTGGAGCAAAGGAGAGGTGGAGGCAGAGCTAACCAGGCTAGCTGAGGAGGCGACGGAAGTCCAGGTGGAACCAGTGGAGGAGGATGATGTGGAGGTGTAGGGGCCTGGTCAGGGCCCACCAAAAAATTATTTTTGTTTAGTTTTCTTTTCTTTTTTAAAATCAAAAAATGCCTCACATTGTCCAATACTGAGTGAACTAAGTTTGAAGCAGTCTGGGTGTTTCCAGATAATGGGTGTGGAAGTCTGCTACCAACTCCTGAGCATGATTGAGCTCTGTGGCTGGGAGCCAAGAGTTTTCTTCATCAGTCCCCTGGTAACCTTCCCAACGGATGAAGTATAGTAACTTGCAACAACAATAGTTATCGATCTTTGAGTCCAGGATTTCTGTGATTTCATATTCAAGTTCATGGTCAATAATAACCAGGAGGCAGAGGCTGAGAGTGATTGAGAATGATGTTTGGAGTGTCTTCTTCCAGTTGTGAGATGTGGAATACAGGGTGAACTGCCTGGAGATGGTCCAGAAGCTGGAGGGTAACCAAGTAGGTGCCTGGGCAGACAATGATTTCAAATGGACCATAGTATTTCTCCGAGAGTTTCTTGGAGAGTTCAGTGGTGTGTAAGTGTTCTCCTTTGACATAAATCTTTTGACATAGGCACAGTCTCCAATATTGAAGTCAGGAGTGGAAATCCAGTGCTTGTCTGCTGGACCCTGATAATGCTTTTGTGCTTCAGAGAGCTGCTTTTGGAGTTCCTGGTGGAGGTCCATGGAAAAAACAGAAATATAATAATAAAATAGGAATAAATCATAGGAATTATAGAAAATGCAGAATAGGGTGAAATAAAATATTAAAAAAATGGGATGAATACAGAAAATTGCCCAGACACCTGGGGTGCCTTCCTTTCCTCTTACAAGTGCACCCAAATTCTTCACTGACTTGGTACTTCCTCACCTGCATGACTTTGAGGATGTCTCCTCCAGGGAATCTTTCAACTCACTTCCTAACTGTAAGCCATGGGATCATGCAATTGAGCTCATGCTGGGTGCCATGCCTTCCTCCACCCTTCAAAGTCACCCATGGCCTCGCCTTTCTTCTTTGTTAAAAAGAAGGATGGGTCTCTTGGACTGGTTCAAGACTATTAATGCCTGAATGACATCACAGTCAAGAATCATTATTCACTACCCCTCATATCTGAACTCATCAACCAACTCTGTAGAGCATGTTATTTCACCAAGCTCGATATCCATTGGGGTTACAACAATGTGCAGATAAAGGAAGGGGATGAGTAAAAGGCAGCTTTTCGCATGAACCATGGTCTTTTTGAACTGCTTGTCATGTTCTTTGGTCTCACTAACAGCACTGCCACCTTTCAGACCATGATAAATGACATCTTCCATCATCTCATATTGGAAGGTGTTGTCTGTGTCTACCTCAATGACATTCTCATCTTCACTCAAGACCTCGATGAACACCATCGAATCGCACACCTGGTGCTGGAGTGACTTCAGCGGCACAAACTTTACCTTCATTATGACAAGTGTGCATTTGAGAAGATGCGGATTGAGTACTTGGGCTTGATTATCTTGGATGGACAGGTGGAGATGGACCCAGTCAAGGTTGCTGGTATTACAACCTGGCCCATGCCCACAAACAAGAAAGAGGTACAGTCTTTTCTGGGCTTCATGAATTTCTATAAAATGCACAGCAGGAGGCATTTGAGAAGCTCAAAGAGATGGTCACTTCCACTTCAATCCTTACCTTTGCTGATGACTCACATTCCTTCCATGTAGAAGTTGACAGTTTGGACTTTGCAACGGGTGCAGTGCTGTCCCAACAGTCTCCTGAGGACCAGAAGTAGCACCCCATTGCCTTCGACTCAAAGAGTATTAGTGCTGTGGAATGCAATTATGAAATCCATGACAAGGAAATGCTGGCAATAATGTAGGCATTGGAGGAGTGGCGACATTTCTTGGAGGGTGATCAGCACAAGGTCGAGATCTGGATGGACCACAAGAACCTCAAGTACTTCATGACTGCCAAGAAACTTAATCATCACCAAGCTCACTGGTCCCTCTATCTCTCCAGGTTTGATTTCTCCCTGCATCATTGACCAGGACACAGCATGGGGAAGACTGATGCCCTTTCTCATTGTCTGGACCATGGGGATGGAAGCAATGACAATCAAGGTATTGTGTTATTTCAACCTGATCTGTTTACAGTCCATGCACTAGAAAGTGTTACCTTGGAGGGTGAGGAGCACAGTATCCTATGTGACATTCATCATGTGAACCATAGCAGTTTACATGAGAATGCTGTGGCTCTGGCAGTGAAGGAGCTGAGGAAGGGATCCACTCCTTTGCTTCATGTAGCAGAGTAGACAGAAAAGGATGACATCTTATACTTCCATGACTGCATCTACATCTCTAACAATCCCCAGCTTTGATGATGACTCATCTCTCAGCACCATGACTCACTCATTGCTGGCCACCCTAGACATTGGAAGATGCTGGAGCTCATATCACGGAATTATTGGTGGCCCCAGATGTCTCGACTCATTGGTCAGTACTGCCATACCTGTGATCTCTGCTTATGCAATTTTATAGGTAAATGGTGGTTTGAATTGTGAAGGGCTAAAAATATTCAGATAGGCCTGCATCAAGGAGCATTGCATGTGCCATACACACAAAGGTGTAGTTGTGCTGTTCAGCTTTTCCATTCTGTTGAGGAACATCAGATACTGTCCTTTCATATGTAATACTAGATTCCTTGCATATCAATTTTAGTTCCCCTTCAATGAATTCAGGAGCATTGTCGATACTGTAAGGGCAACCTCAAAGCCTTACTTAAGAGTGAGCTAACAGAGGGAAATCCAAAGTCAATATTATACTACATAATACAAAAGGAATCCAAAGAGAAAACTCTAAGGACCCATCTGTTGATGCCCAGTATAGTGATAGAGCCAAAAATTAAATAGTAAGCTAAAAATAGCAAAAAGGCAGAAATAGGTGGATCAAGCTGTGAGATGACATCACCTTGATGGGTAAACATCCAGAAGGGGTCTTGCTTCTAAGAATAGAACTGTCAACATGTACCATCATAGAAAAAGCCAAAATATAATAATAATATAGGAATAAATTATAGAAAATTATAAAAAAGGCAAAATAGGGTGAAATAAAATATAAAAAAAATAGGATGAACACAGAAAATTGCCCAGATGCTTGGGGTGCCTTCCTTTCCCCTTACAATATTGCACAGAAGACTGCAGAAGTATTGGTCACAAAGAGCAGCTTTATTTCAGTTGACCCAGAAAGCAAGTTCCCAAAAGTCAAACATTATACTTGACTATATGGCCTTCTTTCTTTATAGTGAGCTCTGAAAGAGCTTTCTTAGTATTCCCCAAAGGGTTGTGAGGCCCAAAATTGCTCTCTAGCTCTCTGAGAAATACCTCATAATTCCACATCTAGTGGACAAAATCTGTTGGGTCATTGAGGCCAGGTTTGAACTAGCTGAACACTGATCCCTTGAGGTAAGAAATGATAAAGAAAATCTTCCTTTAATTGGAAGCAAAGACATGAGGGCAATCTTGGAAGTGGAGGTTGCAAGTGACTAGAAAGTCCCAAAGTTTCTGGGGGTTGGAACCATCGAATGTGTTGGGTTCCTAAACTTTAATCTTTTTGAGCTTAGAGGCTTGGTTCCATTGGAGATTGTGGAGACTGTCTGAGAGATAGAACAGGGTGTCAACAAATTTGTTGTCTGAGTCTGGGTTTTCACCTACAGTAGGCTGATCTCCAGGATCATCAGGATCAGGGTCATTCCCAGGGCTATCAGGACTGCTAGGGTCTTTGGGTCCACCAGGGGGTCTATCCCCTTCACCTGTAGCTTCTTTGTCAGCAGGATTAGATTGCCTGTCATCCCCTATGTAGTCGAGTGGAGTCAGAATCTGAGGGGGTTCTGAAGGCAAGTGTATAGATATGACGTTGGTGCTAATGGATGGTGCATGAGAGCTAACTCATCAAAATATGTTTGATGGTCAGACTGAGGCACCAAAAGTAGAAGTGGGTCTAGGAGCTGGGAGTACTTATTGTCAGATAGCTGATAAGCCTGGTAGTGTGCCTGCACAGCAAGAGTTTCTTGTTGTCTGCTGAGTTTGTAATTCTGTGCAGGACATAGAATAAGGTTCAGAATAGTATGATGATTGATGAGAGAAGTGTGAGTTTGCAAATACTGTCAAAGTTCAAGATTGCTACTACCAAGGTTGGAACTTGGTCAGGAAAACACCAGTCTTCCAGTCAGACCTGCTCGTCGATAGTCAGAGGGTTTCAGAGGTTTCTGGGCAGAATCCACTGGGCTGTAGTGGGCCAGGTAAAAAGGGGCCAGAGAGGACTTGGCTTTAACTTATAAGAAATTGCACCTTTCTCCTCATCAGTTGTCCAATTTCAGATGGAGGGGTTTAGATATCCAGAGGGTTTCTGAATGGAGGGCAAAGATAGATTAAGCAGAGGTTTTAGAGTGATTTGAACTGAAGAAGAGTCAAAGGATTAAGAGTTTAAGTCAAGATTAAGTTGAGAATGATTAGGGATTGATATTGGACTGGAGATGAATAGCCAAAGATACACATATACACGTAGCACATGTAATTTGCAAACTGAAGACTAAGGGTAAGCTATGGGCACTTAAATGATGAAGAACAGAAGAATAATGGAAAAGGCAGAAGTTTACTAACAGGTCTTGGTAAGTGTCCATGACCAGAATTGGTAAAACTGTATTAAGAATAAAATGAGTAAGCAAATGATTACTAAAGCACATTGATAGGTCTATTGCATGCTTTAAGGTCTGAAGAATGCTGATAATACTCAACCTGGAAATCTAACAAAAACCTATTAAAAGGCTTAAGAAGTATAACACAGGCTAGAGGAAGGGTGTGAGTTGGTACTAAATATCACCACTGATACTCAAAGGTTGTAGTGAGCGATGTGGAATAACAAGGAGTGTTGCAAATAGTCTTTAAAGGCATACAAAGATGTTCAAAAAAGATTTGAAATGGGTTCAAAGAGGTTTGGAGATGTTTCAAAAGAGGTTCGAAGTAGTTTGAGGAGTTTCAAAAGAGTTGGACTGGTGTCGAAGTATATCAAAGAATGGATATAGCAAATTAGATGTATTTTTGAGAGACGATAGGCAATAGGCGATAAGTCAAGGAATGAATACAAAAGTTCAAAGAAGTTTGTGATATTTTGCAGAACTTAGAGATACAACATGAGCTAAGACTCAAGAGAATGGCTCTTAAATCAAACGATAAGGAAGAGGGTAACTTCTTCTCTGTTCCCTTTTTCTTGTCTGTCTAAGTAACTAATACAAGTCTATATACAATTTGAAGGAATAGTACTAAAAAGGAAACAATAACATGTGGAGACACGAGGCAGTATGCACAGCAAATAAAGGTATTGTAGAACATAAAACAAATGAAAAATGATAATAAGTGAAACATACATTGTCCCAGTATAGTAAGAGTTCTTGTCCTATTGCTTTAATATATCATTAAAATATAAAACTGCACTTATCGCATTCTAGATCTTTTGTCATCTCTCTTCATGTCCAGTGGCACTCGATATGTGACAAAATGGTTCATTCCAGTTGTGCCATGTAAGTCGAAAGGTTTGGAAACAGCTATATGGTGGCCAATGCCATTTGAAGTAGTATGAAGTTGTTTGAATTGTTGCGAAGTTGTTCAAAGTAGTGCAAAGTAGTTCAAAAAGGATTCAAAGTTGATTTCATGGCATTTGTAGCAATTCTGAGTGTCTGTTGTAATGTCTCGATATAATTGGAAGCATTCTTTAGACCTTAAAGTGTGCAATGGACCTATCAATGCTTCCAATTGTATAGACACATTATGACACATGCTCCAAACTGCTATGAATGCCATGAATTCAGTTTTGAACTATTTCTGACTACTTCGAATGACTTTGAATAATTTTGAATGATTTTATGACACTTCAAACACTTTTGAACAACTTCGCACTACTTTGAACAACATGGGCCACCATATAGCTGTCCCAAAACCCTTTTAATACATGTGGTGATGATACTCAACCCGGAAACCCAAACAAAACCTACTAAATGGCTTTGGATGGTATAACACAGGCCAGAGGAAGGGTGCGAGGTATTACTAAATATCACCGCTGAGACCAAAACGATGTGTTTAGCAATGCGAAATAATAAGGGATGGTGCGAATAGTCTTTATAGGCATATGAATATGTCTGAAAGAGTTCGAAAAAGGTTCGAAGGCATGTGAAGTGGTTCGAATAAGGTTGAAGATGCGCAAAATAGTTCAAATAAGTTTGAAGAGTTTCGATGTATATCAAGGAATGAGTTTAGCGAATGTGAAGTGTTTGTTGAATGGCGATAGGCGATGGGAAATAAAATGTAGGGCGAATATGATAGTTTCAAAGAAGTTCGCAATATTTCGCAGAACTTAGAGATACGATGCAAGCTAAGACTCAAGAGAATGACTCTTAAGTCAGACGTTAAGTGTGAGGGTAACTTGTGCTGTTCCCCCATTGATCTATTATTCCGTTCTAACTAACTAATACAAGTCTATATACAAAATGAAGAGATAGTACTAAAAAGGAAATAAGAACATGTGTAAAACATGAGGCAAATATATCATACAATGAGGACTTTGTAGATCAAAAATAAATGAGAAATGATAAATGATGAAACATACAGTGTTTCCATATAGTAAAACTACTTATCCTGTGCTTCAATATATCAAAGAAACACAAAAACACACTTATCACATTCTAACTCTCTTGTACTCTCTCCTCATGTCTGGTAATGCTCGATATGTGATGGAATAGCTTGTTCCAGATGTGCAGCATGTATTGAAAGTGTTTTAAGACAACTATACAGCCACCGAAGTCATTCAAAGTACTGTGAAGTCGTTCGAAATGTCATGAAATGGTTCAAAGTAGTTCGAAGTCATCTGAAATAATGCGAAATAATGCGAAAATGATTCAAAGTTAATTTCGTAGCATTCATAGCAATTAGGAGTGCATCTCATAATGTTTCGATACAAGTGGGATCCTTTTCCAGACCTTAAAGCACGCAGTGGACCTATCAGCGGCACATTCGGAGTGAACCATTTCAATGCATATCAAGCACCACTGAACACAAAGAGAGATGATAAAAGATCCAGAATGTGATAAGTGCAGTTTTATGTTTCAATGATATATTAAAGCAATAGGACAAGAACTTTTACTATACTGGAACAATGTACATTTCATTTATTATTGTTTCTCATTTGTTTTATGTTTTACAATAACTTTATTTGCTGTGCATACTGCCTCGTGTTTTCCACATGTTATTGTTTCCTTTTTAGTACTATTCCTTCAAATTGTATATAGACTTGTATTAGTTACTTAGAAGACAAGCAAAGGGAACAGAAACGAAGTTACCCTCTCTACTATCATCAGATTTAAAAGCAGTTCTCTTGAGTCTTATCTTCATGTTGTATCTATAAGTTCTGCAAAATATCGTAAAGTTCTTCAAACCTTTGTATTAGTTTCTCAACTCATTGCCTATCACCTATCGCCATTCAAAAAACACTTCTTATTTGTTATATTCATTCTTCAATACACCCCGAACCACTTCAAACATCTCCAACTTTTTTTGAAACCACTTTGAACCACTTTGAACCACTTTGAACCACTTTGAACCTTCTTTGAACTATTTTGCACGTCTTTAAACCTATTTCGAACTCTTTTGAACTTTTTTGTATGCATCTAAAGCATATTTGCAACACACCCCATTATTTCACATTATTCACTACAACTTTTGGGTATTAGCAGTGATATTTAGTACCAACTCACTGATAATACTCAACCCTGAAACCCAAACAAAACCTACTAAATGGCTTTGGATGGTATAATACGAGTCAGAGGAAGGGTGCAAGTTGGTACTAAATATCACCACTATTACCATAAAGGCTCGAAAAAGGTTCGAAGAATGTTCAAAAAGGTTCAAAGGATGTGCAAAGTAGTTTGAAGAGGTTTGAAGAGGTTTGAGGTAGTTTCAAAGGGAGTCACAGGTGTTGGACTGGTGTCAAGGAGCAAATACAGCAAATAAAAAGTGTTTTTCGAGAGGCAATGGGTGATGTGCAATAAATCAAGGAGAGAATATGATAGTTCAAAGAAGTTTGCAATATTTCACAGAACTTAGAGATACAATGTGAGGCTAAGACTCAAGAGAATGGCTCTTAAATTAAACAATAAGGGAGAGGGTAACTTCTTCTCTGTTTTTCTAAGTAACTAGTTCAAGTCTATTGAAGAGATAGTACTAAAAAGGAAATCTAACATGTGTAGTACATGAGGCAATATGTGCAGCAATGAGGACTTTGTAAATCATAAAACAAATGAGAAATGATAAATAATTGAAATGTACAGTGTCCTCATATAGTAAAAGTACTTATCTCTTTGCTTCAATATATCATTGAAGCCTCTAAGTGCTATTATTGCATCTTAAATCCTTTGTCATCTCTCCTTGTGTCCCATAGTGCTCGATATGTGATGGAATAACTCATTCAGGTTGTGCAGCATGTATCGAAAGGGTTTTGAGACAGTTATATGGTGGCTGATGTTGTTTGCAAGTGTTCAAAGTATCATGAAATCATTTGAAGTTATTCAAAGTAGTTTGAAAAGGGTTCAAAGTCGATTTCGTGGTGTTTGTAGGAATTCAGAGCATCTGTTGTAATGTCTTGATATGATTGGAAGTGTTCTCCAGACCTTAAAGCGCACAATGGACCTATCATCGCACCCTTCCTTTAGCCTGTGTTATACTTCCTAAGCCCTTTAACAGGTTTTTGTTAGGTTTCCAGGTTGAGTATCATCAATGTGACAACTTGTCTGATGACTAAAAAGTGCTGTGGCCAGGATGCCACAGAGAAGGTCAGAAAAGAGTCAGAAAAGATTTGGGTGTTATTGGGAATCTGGTTGGATAAAATGGGTCTTGACAGTTCCACATGTCATGAAGTGCTTCGGGCAGCTTCAGTCCTCAACAAGTATATTGATGATCCTGTGGCACACAAGCTTGAGGGAAGTCTGGCCTCTTTCAAATGTCAAATGTGGTTGAAGATGTCTTTCTCTATGAACTCTACTCAACTTACTGACTACTTTCATTGTATATAATCTTACTAGTAGTATATAATCCCCCCTAGAGACAAGTAGTTGATTTAGCTGTAGATACTTATTGGTTGTAAATAGTTATATTGTACTTCAGAAGTTTAAAGCCAAATTTTTTAGAATTTTATTGGATTTTTTGGACCTATTTTTAGCACTATCCTTGAACCCCATACTTCCTCATAACTGTCAAAGTTCAAGATCACTACTACCAGGGTTGGGACTTGTTCAGGAATACACCAGACTTCCAGTTGGACCCAGTCATTGGTAGTCAGAGGTGTTCAGGGGTTCCAGACAGAATTCACTGGGCTGTAGCATGCTAGGTGAAAGGGGCCAGAGAGGAGTTGGCTTTAACTTATAAGAAATTGTGCCCTTCTCCTTGTCAGTTGTCCAATCTCAGGTGGACAGTGTGCAGATGTCTGGTGGGTTTCTGGACAGAGGGCAAAGATAGAATAAAGCAGAGATTATGGGGTGAAATAAAGTCAAGAGGAGTTCAGAGATTAAAGGTTTAGTTCAGGAATAGGTCAAGGATGAATGAAGGTTTGATATTAGGCAGAGGATAGGTAATACAAGCAATTTACAAGTAATTCACAAGTAATTTGCAAAACTGGAGACTAAGGTTAAGCTATGGGTGCTTAAATATTGAAGACTGGAAGAATAACGGAAAGTATGGAAGTTTACTAACAGGTCTTGGTAAGTGTCCATGACCAGAATTGGTAAGACTGTATTAGGAACAAATGAGTAAACAAATGATTACTAAAGCATGTGACAACTTGTCTGATGACTAAAAGGTGCTGTGGCCAGGATGCCAATAGACAAGGTCTGAAAAGAATCAGAAAAGAATTGGGAGTTATTGGAAATCTGATCGAGTGAGACAGGTCTTGACAATAACCCATAGCCCCAAGTGTTCACAGTATTAGGGTGACACCCACTACCTGCTAGCTGGACTGTGTGGGTTTTCTCTACAAGAAGGGGATGAGATCCACATGCATGATGGGGGAATTGATAGTTTTGATGGATGGGGTTATTATTAGATGAGTTGGTTGAGAAAGGCTTTTCACATTACAATGGTGGATGGAATACCTAAGAGAACACAACTGCTCTAGGTGCATATTTAAGGTTTATATACTATGTTACATGTATTGTACAATGTTGTCACTGATGTGCTCATACATGCATCTACATATTGATGCATGCACAATAAAATTCTCATGCTAACAAAGTGTAGTGTTCTTTGGCATAGGGTAGTGTTGATAATACTCGATCTGGAAACATAACAAAAACCTGTTAAAAGGCTTAGGAAGTATAACCCAGGCTAGAGGAAGGGTGCAAGTTGGTACTAAATATTACTGCTGATACCCAAAAGGTTGTGTTTAGAAATGCAAAATCATAAGAAATGTTGTGAATAGTCGGTGGGAGCATACAAAGTTGTTAAAAAGTTGTTCAAAGTAGGTTTGAAGATGTGCAAAATAGTTCCAAGTGGGTTCAAAAATATGTGAAATAGTTCAAAGAAGGTTTGAAGGGGCTTGAAGATGTTCAAAGAGTTTCGAGAGAGTCAGACTGGTGTTGAGGTATATCGAAGAGCAAATATAGCAAATAAGAAGAATTTTTCGAGAGACAATAGGCGATATGTGATAAGTTGAAGACAAATATGAAAGTTCGAGGAAGTTTGCAATATTTTGCAGAACTTATAGATATGACACAAGGCTAAGACTCAAGAGAATGGCTTTTAAATCAGATGATAAGTGAGAGGGTAACTTTTTCTTTGTTCCCTGTGCTTGTCTTTCTAAGTAACTAGTACAAGTCTATATACAATTTGAGGAGATAGTACTAAAAAGGAAATAATAACATGTGGAAAACATGAGGCAATATATACAACAATGAGGATGTTGTAAGCCATAAAACAAATGAGAAATGATAAATAATTGAAACATACAGTGTCTCCATATAGTGAAAGTACTTATCTCTTTGCTTCAATATATCATTGAAGCCTCTAAGCACTATTATCACATCCTAAGTCTCTTGTCATCTTTCCTCATGTCCAGTAGTGCTCAATTTGCGATGCTGTAGTTCATATTGGATGTGTTATGTGTATTGAAAAAGTTTTAGAATAGATATATGGCAGCCAACATCATTCAAAGTGGTGTGAAGTGATCTGAAGGTGTTCAAAGTCATTCAAAAGTGTTCAAAATGGTACAAAATAAGTTCAAAACTGAATACATGGCATTTGTAGCAATTCAGAGTGTGTGTCATGATGTTTTGATATGATTAGGACCCATTCCAGACCTTTGAGCACACAATAGACCTATCAGCATACTGTACCAATACAATTAGTTCATCAGGAAGTGTGACCTGTGACCTCCCCAACAAATATCTGAGTTTGGCAATGAGGTCCATGACCTGTGACCTCCAGAAAATTTTGTCAGGTGTGATGGAATTTCAATGCATCAACTATACAGTTCTCAGTGCATGCCAGTGTTATGTCAACTGTGGGTTCAGCACCATGCATCAACTAGAGAAGGAATCCTTAAGTTAATATGTACCAAACAGTAGATGCATGTGTTGCATAGGTGCAGTGGGATCCCATAAAAGAATAGTGGATCATCATATATATAATTAGGGAATGACACAGGTATGGGTAGCACTGTGGATATCTGGTCATGGGTACACTCGGGTATGGGTATGGTTTCTGGATTGCTGTACCCGCACAACACCATACCCTTTTCCATAGTGTTATGGGTATGCCAGTACCAGGATTCTGGTCATGCGACTCTGCTGATATGCTGATTGTACTATGTAATTTTTAGGCTACACTTTTATCTACAATGACTTACGTGGCCCATCCAATGCCCCTCCCTTGCCTCAAAAGTGAGATGGAGGTCTCTGCCAGCTTCTCTGGTGCCAACAATGAGGCCATCATTTGGGATGTGGTAAATTTTTTTTTTCATTCATTTCTTATTTTTATAAACTTACTACCCTTTCTTTTGTTTTGCAGGTCTGTATCTACTGGGTAACAGACAGACAGATGGACTGGCCCAAATGATGCATCATTTGGGCCCTAGGTAAGTTTTCCTTTTCATTTGATTTTGATTATATAAAGTAACTAATCTCATTCTTTTATCTACTAGGTCTTAAACTATATGCTATAATGAAGATGATGCCCACCCAAATGGTGCCAGATGACAGACCACAGACCACCCACCCCCAGCTTCATGAGCCACTGCTCATAGGATAGATCACAGGTGGAATGGGGCCAACAATGATAGGGGAGGGTTGGGGGACAAGGGTGGATGAGGGTGGATGAAACAATGAGGGGAACAAGGGTGGATGAGAGTGGCAAGGGGGGGATGAGGAGGACGAGGCAGCCACAAATGACATGCCTATGAGCTGGCAATGAATGAGCAGCAATCCAGCACCCATCACCACTGCTGCAAGCCACTTTTTGCAAGGTGGATAGAAGGTGCCAATGGACCTGGGACCACTCCTGGCCTCCCTCACCCCTTGCCAACTGCTGCCACCACCCCCTCCCTTGCTCCAAAAGCAAGTGGAGAAGGCTTGTGTTTCATTCTTGTCAATACATGATGACAACGACAATGAAGATGATGACAGTGACACATGACACCGATGATGCCTGAGAACCACCACCAGGCCAGCACCCCCAACTCCCACCATCAGCAACTGCTTGTGGGGTGGAAATAGGGTGCAATGAGGATGGAGATGACAAGAAGGTACCCCTCTCACTGCAAATGCCAGCAGGGAGGGTTTTTTGTTCTCTTCTCAGTGATGACAGGCCCCTCCCTCACTCCAAATGTGAGAGGGGGGCATTCCTATTATGCATATGTATTAATTATATTATTAAAATACTTATTTGTGTTGAAATCCACAAATAACCCCTAGTGACCTATGGAAACCTGTGATAAACACTGCACCCCTACCCTTGTGGGTACAGTGTTCACAGGTATGAAAGAATATACCTGGGGGTTATGTGTGTCATTCCCTATATGTATAACATTGCATTGCAATTCACATTTGTCTAGTATTTAGTAGGTACCATAGGATTTGCAAAACCCAATTGATTTATGTTTACTGTGGAGCTCTCTCAACTCCTATTCTCAAAAATGCCAAATCTATCTCATATTCCACAACATGTCAAACAAATCATCCTGCCTGCTCCAAATATATCAGCCATTGACTTTCTGGACTTCAAGCTTTCTGTCATCACTTTCCCAACAAAATCTGTCAAGGCCAAAGATTATTTCTCCATTGATTCAGTCATGATGGATGACATGGAGGAGATACATTCATTACCATCTCTGCCAGTGGCAATAGTCCAGCTCTTATCACAAAGCCTCAGTTTAAGCAATCCAACATCAGTCTGTTGTCCTCACATTGGCACTATAGCTGTGAAGCGATTTCCACTCTGAATTAGGAGCTTTTGGTCTCAATTTGTAGGTATATGGAAAGTGCGCCATGGTTGGATGAAGGCCAAGTAATTTATGGAGAAAAGATGAAACAAGTGGAGTTATAAGATATCGCTAGACTGATAGACAAAGTTAACAATGCACCCATGGTCTGGCTCAATTCATGGCTTTGAGGTTGCAATACCCACCAGCTTCCTCTCAGTATATGGAACACATGAGTAGTTTAGTGATGAACATGAAGATCAAATGCTTGATCTTCTACAGCAGGAAGTATAGAGAGCAAGATTAGCAGTTCTGCTGATATTGAGAATACACAGAGGCATACAGAGATCAAGAGCAGTATGGAACAGGTGCCAACTATTGATGGCTACATGCAACAGGTGAAATGCTTGCAGATGGAATCCAGGATGAGATAGGAATGATCACTAATATCAACCACAATCACTGGGTAGCTGTGAGTGTCAATTTTAAGAACCATTGAATCCTTTATGGTGGTTTATGATAGAAGACCTACCAATATCAAACCAAAAAGATGGATATTCATGTGGACTGCTCACATGGAATGCCTTGATGGCTTACTTCCTTCAAAGCGAGAACTACATGTTGATAAGTCCCAAAAATGTAGATGATGAGAAACTAAAGGTCCTACTGAGAATCATTGAACAACATCAGGATTAAGTATGTGCTTACTAAAAAATATTTCACAGGTAATGTGTTTCACAGAGTTTTACATTTTACTCTGAAAGTCATGATTTTCAGTTCATGTTCAGAGACTATATCAAGGAAATGGAAGATAATGAATCAGAAGTGAGCTCTCTGCTGGACCCTCAAACATTGACACCTCCACCACAATCTGCCATGCTGCCATTGCTACATCCAACATCTAAGTGATTCCATAGTGACTGCACAGTAAATTCTATGCCAGTAAGCCTGAAGAAGAAGAAATCCAAGGTTCAGGTTTTATCAGAAACATGTAGGACAATAGAGATGGAAGCTGAAGCTGAAGTGAGTAGCAGAGAAAAGGCCTGTGATTTGTTATGATTTTATTGCCAATTGACATGGCAGGTGGAATTTAACAAGACCATAATCAAGTGAATTGATGAAAGGAAATTGGAAAAGGATGAGAGGAAAAAGCAGCAGGAGGCTGATACTATACATAAGGAGGCTCATGAGTGTGTAAATGCCAGGCTGAGGAAGCAGAAGTCAAGACTGATAAAGAAGGAAAAGGAAGCACAAAAAAAATCAAAGTCATGACAAGGAAACCACAGGGACCCAAGCCACAGAAAGTTCCAAGGCCAGCAAAATATATGAACTGGTTTTTTCCATTTCTATGGTCCCAGATCAATGCTGCTAAATGAATTACAGGATGGAAGATAAGTGCCACAGAAATTATGCATGATCTTTGAGCAATCACTTAGGCATTGGTGCATAGGTAGAGGACACAGGGATGTGTGTTAACATTAGGTAAAGACAGTGTTAATCTAGTTGGGTAAAAGTGCATAGCGCTTCCTGACCCATGACATGGGAAACAGACCTAACAGAGCAAGACAAGCTGCGAAACCCATACATAAGGAGTCTGGCGATGCATCAAGTGAGTAACGGCACTCATTGTGTTAGGAGGCAGATGATTGGCTTACTGTTTAGGTGGAGCATCAGTGGACATGCATTATGTTGGTGACAAAGGCATGGTGAAGCTCTGAGGATGCTTATAGGTATGGTGCAAGGGTCTGTGCATGCTTACGCAAATGTAGGGTGAATGCATCACTTGCTTATCATCCGATGACCTTCATGGTCTCCAGTGAGATCCCATGGAGGAGATACTTGAGGGTGGAGTCAATTTGAATTTGATGACCCTGCAAGGGGTCTTCTCCAGCATCCCAGGCTGCCTGGGCTAGATGGTTGATGAAAGCTTTCTTGGTTAGTAGTTGATGCCCTGACTTCCACTTGTAGGCAAAGAGGTGACCATCTATCAGTGGCTGGTTGACCTGCATGTGGTTCTTGAGACCTTCGCAGGGATCTGTGGGCCTGTTTTGGTGTGCCCAGGAGACATTCTCGCCTTCGGGGGATGCTTTAGTGAATGGAAGATGAAGGATGGTGACCTGTAGCCCATTATGGCCTTTTTCTTGTCTGAGGTTGGCCAGAGCTGAGTGTCTTGCTGCATCAAAACCATCGAGCCTTGTCACTGTGAACTCACTGACTTGTCTGGCAGCATAGAAGCAAGTGGTTAGACAGGCAAAGGTCGCAGCATCCAGAGGACTTTGCAGATTGATTTGTTGTTTCAGTTTCATCATGTAGCTGGGCATGTATGGGCAGTGTTTCTTTTGTTTCAATGACAAGGGGGTGAGTTTGGAGGCTGCCATGAGGAGGGCCTTCATCTCTGGCTTGTTTAGCTGCCACAACACACCGTGAAGTACATGCCATGCTCTGACACCATAGATGTAGTTTGAGATAGTTTTTTCTGAGTATGTGCCTACAAGCTCGGATATGAAAGTGGAGAGGAGGACTTTACTGACAGGGGCTCATTGTGGCTCTGGTATGGCCTTGTTGTTGCAATAGACATGAAAAATGAGTAGGCCTAAGCCATAAGTTTCTCAATTTCCTTCCTCTCATGCCCAAGACATGACATTTAGTATATGTTCCAGGTCTGCATCTGTGATGTTGACCAACTGTCCCTCCCTGTTCTGTGCTAATTGTGCCTGTGCTGGTCTCCAGAGGCAAAGGCACTCTCAGCCAAGGCAATGTGGGTGAAGGGGGGATGGTTGTGGGGTTAGGTTGATGCCGTATGCTGCAGGGGTGGGTGATGTGGGAGTCAGTGGGAGGGAGTTGTCCCTGCTGCCATGACTATCACTCATCTTCCACTTCACAGATTTGCTCCTCATACCAGAGCCAGGGTTTGTCACCGAAGGTGCAGTATTCTGGGGATTTAGGGCAGTGATGGGTGGGTTTTGGGTGTGGATCAGGTGTAGGACTGCTTTTATGAGTGTGGAGTTCAGAGAGTGGTGGGCCTGTGTCAAAATCCATGATGAAGGGTGTGAGCTTGCTTGGGATGGGGAGTACGGGGAGGAGGAGGGAGGCTGGGGGGTAGATGCCTTGTGACGGTGATGATACTCAACCCAGAAACCCAAACAAAACCTACTAAATGGCTTCGGATGGTATAACACGAGTCAGAGGAAGGGTGCAAGTTGGTACTAAATATCACCGCTGAGACCAATACAATGCATTTAGCAATGTGGAATAATATGGGACAGTTTGAATAATCTATAAGAGTGTACGAGGTTGTTCAAATAAGTTCGAAAGAGGTTCAAAGATGTGCAAAATAGGTTCGAAAAAGGTTCAAAGAGGTTCGAAGTCATGTGAAGTAGTCTGAAGAAGTTTGAATAAGTTCAAAGAGATTTGAGGTATATCAAAGAGCAAGTTTAACGAATGTGAAGTGTTTGTCGAATGGCAAAAGGCGATGGGTGATAAAACAAAAAGCGAATATGATAGTTTTGAGAAAGTTTGCGATATTTTGCAGAACTTAGAGATATAACGCGAAGATAAGACTAAAGAGAATGATTCTTAAATCTGATGATAAGTGAGAGGGTAACTTGTGCTGTTCCCTATTGATTTCTTGTTCTTTCTAACTAACTAATACAAGTCTATATACAATCTGAAGGAATAGTACTAATAACAATTGTAGAACATGAGGCAATGTGCACAGCAAATAGAGGTATTGTAAAACATGAAACAAATGAAAAATGATAATAAGTGAAATGTTCGGTGATGCCATATAGTAAGAGTACTTCTCTTGTTGTTTCAATAGATTGTTGAAACCCCAAAACTGCC
This sequence comes from Tricholoma bakamatsutake, assembly GCA_029959215.1. Classification (NCBI taxonomy): domain Eukaryota; kingdom Fungi; phylum Basidiomycota; class Agaricomycetes; order Agaricales; family Tricholomataceae; genus Tricholoma; species Tricholoma bakamatsutake. The sequence continues at coordinate 3,994,150 of CP114860.1, forward strand.
ATTATCGTACCCTAATTCTTTTATCGTCTCTCCTTGCATCCGGTAGTGCTTGATATGCGACTAAATAGTTCACTCCGGTTGAGCATCGTGTATCGAAAGTGTTTTAAGACAACTATACAGTGGCCAAAGTTGTTTGAAGTATTGTGAAATGGTTCGAAAGCATTCGAAATAGTTTGAAGTCATTCGAAGTTGTCCGAAATAGTGTGAAATCATGCGAAAATGGTTCGAAGTCAATTTTGTGGCATTCATAGCGATTCAGAGTATATGTCATAATGTCTCAATGTGAGTGGGAATGTTCTCCAGACCTTAAAGCGCATAGTGGACCTATTAACAGATCATCAGCAGGGTTGAGTTTGCTTAGAACATAACGAGTGTGGATAATGTGGCTACTAGCAACTGAGAGCTTGTGGATCCTGTGGAAGACTGTGTTGGTGGGCTGGTTCCTGCTTTGGTCCTTCCACCAGCCTTCAACAACTCCCCAGTTGTCACCGTAGATTTTGAGGTGGGTCCCTGGCATTTCAGATGTGAGGAGCATTCAAATGAGGAGTTCAAAACTGACTGCCTCTGCCCAAGTGATGTCATGGTTGCTTGATTTCCACCCAGGGAGGAGGCACCATGCTCGCCATCTGTTGCCAATGGTGATAGCAATGCTGACACCAGAGCTGGCATCAGAATATGCTTGGAAATCAATAAGGACAGATGGTCTTGGGATGGGACAAGAGAGGACTGGGAACAAGAGGGTATCTTTCCACCAGAGGAGGTCATCTGCAGTATTGTGCAGTGCATGGTAGGGAATGAAAGGACAGCCATTGAAAGAGCCGAGCATGGCTTCTAGGTTTGTGAGATAAGCTCAACCCATTGGGATCACGAGGGAGGCATGCAGCAGCTTTTCATACAGCTTTTGCATGTCCTTGAGGACATGGGTGGAATGTAAGGCCCAGTTCTCAATTGCATCTATATTTTCTTCTCTTTTCTGATGGAATTGCAATGGTCCATATTTTGATGTCCTATGTAAAGCCAAGGTATGGGACTGCATGAGAGAAGGGAATTGCCTTTGAATTTTCCCATGGAATTCCCAGAATGTCTGACAGGCGATTGATGTCTGCATCACTATAGGTGAAGAGTGCATCAAGATCAGAATGTGGCCATGCTGCTGAGAAGTCAAGGAAAGGGGAGCCAGCATCTTCATCAAATTCCATAACATGTCCATCAGGCATGGTTTCCCCTTGGAACCAGTATCTGCAGCCATCTTGCAGCCAACCTCCATTTGTGGCAATGTGCCTGTGCCATGCTTGATGCTTTTTGTTGTAGGCTGGGAGGAGTTCACATGGAATCCAGAAGAAAATGTGGTCATCAACCCACTTCGAGAGTGGGCCAATACTGGCTGCATGAAAAAGATCAGTTCCAGCATTAGCAACTGACCTGTGGATACCCCCTGCCGAGGTGAGGCCAAAATTGCCATTGGTGTTGATCGTGAACTGATCGGGCCCTCGTAGTTTGACAATGAGACCAGGCCACTGGGCTGAGAGGATGGGAATTGTGTGATAAGCCTCAGCAACATTGTGTATTGAGGCTTGCGAGCCTTCAAGGAGATACCAAATGAGTGTACATAACATAGCAAAGGTCCCCCAGGTGCAGAGGAATAGACTAGAGTCAATAAAGCAGTTAATGGTGGATATATCACCTCGTGGTGTTTGTGGAAAAGAGAAATTATATACTGCTCGATATTTTCCAACCTTTCCTGGCTTGAGGACAAGGGAAAGGGGTGATGACTGGAAAGGTCCAAGAAGCTGTTCCACTTCATTTTTGGAACAGAGCCCAATGTATCTTCCAGAACTGAATTTCCAGTCCATGGTTTCTTGGTATTGTTTCATATGTACATAAAGGGTAGGGCTATTATCAGGGGTAAAAATAGAACTAATTGAGTGGATACCAGCATCAAAACCAAATTAAAGGCTGTGGGGTATGAATGGGTATTTGTCAAGATGCTGGTGCTCTGTGAGCAGGTGACACCAAGCTTCGTGATGATAGGGCAATGAGCACCTTATTCTTTCTGTGTTCGAGGGCAGTCCTGAGCTCCATGATCATTTTTTTCCACACCCTGAACACTTGTGACAGTGGGCAGCTCCCAAGTTGGCACAGCTGAAGGGGCATTGCCAATCGGAGCAGATGACAACTCTGCCAGGGTTGACAAGGCATCCCTGTTTGTTTCTCTGGCAACGGGCCTTTTTGCTACTCCATAGTGTGTCTGATGAACACTTGTGTATTTTGTGACAGTACCTTCTCAGACAAATGGCACAAGCGGATGGGACTCGCATGCTTGCACCTGTACAAAAAGATGGCTTTCATTGCCCCGAGAACACATGGCTGGGGGAGTGTGCTCTCATTTTCGAGGGGAGCTCTGGTATGGGGGTGGGGAGCGAGATGAGGAATGGTGTACCCAAAACTGCCTGGACGACTCAGGCTCTGTGCCACATCTCTTGTTACTGTGGCTACTACCAGGAGATGAGACATGGGGGGGCATGAGGGCCTCACAAAAGCTTTGCATCTGTTACATATGCCAGTGTACATAGGTACATATACATATCATGTAAATAAGGAGAGAAAAAGACAACGAGGGAGGGGCCAAGCAAGCATCATGTATTTTATGAGACAAAAGTGTTGAGAGCTGAGGCGATGAGCTGGGGAGAAGCGGGTGAAGCAGGGTGCAGCAATCAAGCCTAAGGGGCAGCGTGTAGGCACAAAATGGCATGGCATGCATTAGGGGGGGGGGGGCATGGGCATAGCAGAAAACATGTGTAGCAAAACATGTGTAGCAGGAAGGTTATGTTCTGGTATGGCACAAAAATGGGGGTGTAGCATGGGGAAGAGGGCCAAGGATGTAGAAAAAGGTTGGGGTTGTGCTGGTTTAGTGTGACATGACTGCAGAGAAAGGGGAGGGGGGAAGACTGACCTTTCTCTTGTTTTCTGCATGTACTACATCCCAGATTTCATTCGATATGGTTTCTATTAAGCCTAGGTCGATGAGTGCGATGTTGAATCCTCCATCACCTTCCTGTTTGAGTTGATCATGCCAATGGCATCGGACTCGAGCTTGATATGTGATTAGAAGCTTTTCACCATGCAATCGTCCATGAAACGAGCTGGCTTCAAGGAATATGAAGAAGTGGGTGAGGGTGTCGATGTGTTTGGCACTGCCGAGGTGCTGGAGGTAGCTTGTTTTGGTGTACATCATTTGAGCCCAGGTGAGGTCAATGTCTTGAATGACATTTTTTGAGGCTCTTACTGCCAAAATGGAGCATAGTGAACCAGGTCGCCTATCCTGGAAAGGCCATACATGTCATCAGCCTCTGTGTGATGGTTGTTTAGGGCATCGAGGCATCCTTCCTGGGTGAAGTAGAAGATTTCAATGTAGCCAAAATTCTTGAGCTTGTTGATGGTGTAGGTGGATAGGTGAGGTGTGATGTAGGATCCAATGGAGGAGTTGATGTCAAAGTCATTGATCTTTGGTTTTTTTCTTCTCACATTCATGGTGGGCAGCATCTAGTTTGTTCTGTTTTAGTTTTTTTGCCAGATGGTCCTGCTCATCAGCAGCTTGTTGGTCTTCCTCAAGCTGTTGTTCCCAGGCTTTTTTTCTTGTGTGGTTTTCTTGGTTCCAAACCTCAGTTAGTTGAGCTACTGCTTCTTCTTTGGTGGGACCTGTGTTGGTTATTAAGGTGTGAAGAGGGTCATAGTGTGGACTGGTAAAGTTGGGGCAGACTTTGAGTCCTGAATTTCCTTCAATACAAGGCATGGAGTATCAGGTAGTGGACTTGTAAAAAAAAAATAAGACTGGTATGGCTTCAAATGAAGTTAGAGAGGATAAAGGAGGGTTTTCACAGAAAAACAGCAGGGGCAGGACTGCCCACTGAATGCTGGTGAGCATTGTCATGGCATGGAGAAAAGGAAGCATGTGCCACACCAGACATTCACTTAAAGACTAAGCTCTAATCCTTTACTTGTGCCTCATTACATAATAGAGCCACAAGTTGCACAATTGTAATCCTAAACTTTTGGAAAAATCAATAGAACAATGGATTGGCCACACAGGTGACTGACCACAATGGAGTGATGCTGCATTAGACAAAGTCAGACAATGGAATGATCCTGGCCATAACAAGGGAGGACCATGTGGAATTCTGGTATGTTATTGATGTATATCCAATGATGATAATCACTTATGAGATTATGTACTAGGCGCCATACACTGATGTTGTCACCATCATTAAGAAAAGACTTTCCACACTTCAAAAATTCTTGGCACCAGTTAGTCTCATCACTGCTTGTGCCATAATGTTGGCAACTATTATAAAGATGAAGCCAGAAATTCTCAATCTAACATTTTGTGATGGGTCAAAGTTCTGTGCTTCAGACAGTTTCATATGGACCTGGCTGGGCAGTGCAATGGAGTGGTCTCAAAGGAAGGCAACACACAGCTTGAAAGATTCCTGATGACTGGGAAGATCAATGTGAGAGGTCATTTTGCAGAAGGCATATTGAATAAAACAGCATGATGTACCTGCCTCACTATACATATGTCAATTTAGACCAAACAAATGCCATATATGAACCAGGAAACAAGATGACATAGGCCAAGAAAGGGAGCAAGCAGGTAACATTAGTTGGTAGTGAGGAAAAATGTGTGTTCACAGTGATGGTGTCAGTCATGAGTAATGGGAAACTTTTGCCATTCCAAGCCATTTACCAAGGGAAAAGTAAAGTGTCATGCCTCTCATCCAAAGCATGATACCTTGCAGAAGCAAAGGCTGCTGGGATTCAATCTGAGTATCTTGGGACAACAACATATTGTCTAATCAGCAGATGATGCAAAGCTTTGTGAACAAAATTCTCACACCTTACTTTGATGGCAAGAAGAGAAATCTAGGCTTTCCTGAGACTTAGTGTGCACTATGGCAGATTGATTTCTGGTCCATGCATTGATCACAGGAATTCTAGAACTGGATAAGACATAAACATTTAACAATTCTCATTGATTTCATTTCAGGAGGCTGTACAGGTATTCATCAGCCTTGCAATGCACACATTTAGTGCCCTCTCAAGCTATTTCTCAAGCACTCATATCATGAGGATGTCATAAATCAATTCTTGACACAGTTTGATGAGAAGCAGGATGGGGACTCAGAAGCATTGATGTTCAATGAGACCCTTGGCATGCTAAGAGATGGTAGTGTGCGATGGTTGTGGAATGCTTTCAATGCAGTCAACAAACCTAATCTGGTTAAAAAGGTGAGCCATACCTTAAGACAATCCTATCAAAACCTAAATTCTAACTTCAATGCTTGAAGAGATTTGAAATTTGCTGCATCTGAGAGTGGAATCTTTTCTATGGGTGCCTAATGAGTTTTGCAGCTAGAGAACAACTTCGAAAGATGAAGGAAACTGACCCAGAATTCTGGAAAGAAGTCACAACAGAAAAGACCCCAGAATTACTGGCCAAGGATGTCATGTTGCCAGAAGATAAGCTTGATAAAGATGAGGATGCACTAGACAATAGCAAGCTGCCTCTCAGTGTTGTTATCAAAGCTATCACAGATGGACAGTGTCCTGAAGGATTTGCTGTTCATCCAGCAGGTGGCCTTATGTCAGTGGTAGATGGAGATAGGTTAGACATTGATGTTGAAGACCCAAAGGAGCTCACAGAGAATATCAAGACCACAGAGTTGGGATGTGGAAAGTGAATCCACAAGGCAAATAATCTGTACAACTCATTAATGTTCTGGAGACACCATGATGATGATGAATCAGATGTGGAGATTGAGTATGGTGACTAAGTATTTAGAAGTACTTTATATATATATATACCATCTTATAAACTGCAATATCAAATGCTTCATGTATGCCAATCCCAGGGCATAGGGACTTTTCATAATTTGTCAATCTCTGTTGTGACCCATGACCTCTGTGACTTTTTGTTTCAACCTTGGGGCTTGTGACCCATGACTGATGAATTGAATGCATTGGTACAGTAATTTGACATAATAAAATAAAATAAAATTTTATTAGGTAATGGGGCTGTTTTCTAACACATGGAAGGGGTATGAGTTAAGAGGGTGTTGACTGTAGACATATGTAATAGATTCAACTGCAAAGGTAAGCCTATGTACTATGTATTCTTATAGAACTCTGCTCACATTATGATTCGGGGAATATCTGGTGGATGCATGGAGTGCAATCGAAGAATCAGGCCTCAAGTACATCTGCGATAATCAATATACAGTGGTAGATGAAGAAGAATATAATGGTAATGGTGTCTAGCACTGCAAAAAACCATTGGATCCATCACTCTATTTGCCACTTTCACAACTAACCCTGCATGGTGTTAGGGTGACACCCACTATCTGCTAGCTAAGACCATGCAGGTCCTCTCTACAAGAAGGGGGCAGGATCAATGCGCATGATGGGAAAATTGATGATTTTGATGGATAGGGTTATTATTAGATGAGTTGGTTAAGAAAGAATTTTTGCATCACAAGTGTGGATAGAATACCTGAGAGAACACAACTGGGGTCTCCTAGTTGTGTATATAAGATTTATATACTATGTTACATGTATTGTACAATGTTGTCACCAACATGCTTGTATATGCACATACATATTGATGCATGGAAAATAAAATTCTCATGCTAACAAAGTGTACCATTCTTTGGTATAGGATAGCATAATTTGATGTAATCAAATAAAATAAAATATTATTGGTAACGGGCTGTTTTTTAACTTCACCCCCCTTTTATGCCTCGACTTCCAGATGAGAAAATATTGTATCTGTCCTCTCTGTGAAATTTTGGTAAGGCTGGAAATTCATCCCCTCATATACCATTCTTGCAATGCAATGTGGAGCATTCGGATCAAGTTTAAAAAATTGGGTGATCACATTATGTGCTCACTTACAATTCTCTTTGGGTTCCCATGAATTATTTTCATCAGTGTAGTTCTTCCACTTTATTAAGAACTCCAATTTATTTGGTCGAAGATGTGAGTCTAGAATTTTTTCAACTACATATTCTGGAGCACCTTCTACCATTAATGGAGGTTGTGGAGTAGTTTGTTGACTGGGGATAGTGGGTGGGCAGTAATGGCATAGATGCATAGATGTGAATTGTTAATCTCAGGATCAATCTTGAATGATCGAGGTGTTTTTAGCACTACCACATTGGGCAAAATTACTTTGGAGATCACATATGGGCCCACTTGTTTCTCCATAAGTTTTCTTGAAGGTTGTGGAATATTTAAATCCTTGGTACTTAGCCATACCAAGTCACCAACTTTGTACTCTGGTGCAATGGCTTGAGTATGATCCATGTGTCACATCATATCATCACATGCTTTCATCAACGCCACCTCTGCCTCTTCCTGTACCTTGTGCATCTCAGATACAAAGTCTTCTACCAGCTGTACCTTGATTTCCCTTCAGGGTTCTATTCCCATACTGGGATGATATCCATAATTAGCAAAGAAGGGTGACATGCGAGTAACCGAATGGAATTTGTTATTGTGGTAAAATTCAGAAATTGCCAACCATTTGAACCACTCAGTTTGTCAGTAGTTGACAAACATATGTAGGTACTGCTCCAACTCCAGATTCATTCTCTCTGTCTGCCCATCAGTTTGTGGGTGATATGCCACAGATAACTTGATTTGAATTCCCAATATATTGTTTAACTCTCACATAAATGCAGAGGCAAATTGTGGTCTGCAATCAGAGATAATGGTATCAGGTAATTTATATAACCACCATACCTGATTTAGATAGAGGTGTACCAAGCCTAATGATGAGGTTTCTGTAGTAGTAGGAATAATATGGACCTCCCTTGTGAAGTGGTTACATACTATAAATATTGCATCGTATTCCTGAGCTTTGGGTAATCTGGTTATAAAGTCCACAGATATATCCCACCATAGTGCTTTGGGTATAGGGTTTGGCATTAATTTCCCTGCAGGTTTTTCTGGAAATTTCTTTCCCCTGATGCAGATATTACATCCATCCATATACCCCAACACATATTGTAAAATTCTGGGCCACCAATAATTTCTCATCACTAACTCCAACGTCTTCCATCTTCCTGAATGTCCAGTAGTTGGCATATTATGATGTAACCAGATGATCTCCCTTCACAAATCTTGATTCTTTGGTACATATACTTTTCCTTGGGATAACACCAACCCTTGCTCCTCAACCTATTCATCTCCTTTAATATTACCTTTCTTTTCTCCCTTCAGAGCTTTCATGGCTTCCACTACTTCATTGTCCATCTCTGAACATTGTCTAATTTTAGACAACATTTTCATTTCCAAGTTATCTATTAATAGATGCCCTTGATGCATAGCACAAATGTGAAAGTATTTGAGTTTGAGTAAGGTAACATTTTTATTGTCCTCCTCTATCCCCCTTTTGTGATCAGTATGTCTGGATAATGCATCTGCTTTTCTCATTAAGCTTCTCGCTTTATGGGCTAAGTGAAAATTAAAATGCAATAAGAATAATGCCCAACATGCTTCCCAATGGTTAAGCTTTTTAGCAGACATGAAGTATTGCAGATTTTGGTAATCCATCCAGATTTCAATCTGATGCATACATCCCTCCAAATAATGTCTCCATTCCTCCAATGCTCATATTATTCCCAACATCTCTTTGTCATGCACATCATAATTCCTTTCCACATCATTCAACCCTCGAGACAAATATGCACAAGGATGCCATTTGTCATCTTCACATAGGATTGATAATACTGCTCCAGTAGCGAAGTTGGATGCATCTGATTCCACTCATAAGAGATGCATGAAATCTACTGGGGCTAATATTGGTTTCTCCACAAACTTCCTCTTCAACTCCTCAAATGCTGTCTGCTGCTGTTTCCCCCCATCTCCACACTACTCCTTTTCATGTAAGGTTGTGTAAGGGTGCAGCAATTTTGGAAAAATTATGTACAAAGCGACAATAGTAATTTTTGAGTCTCAAGAGGGCTTGAACCTTCTTGATATGGGTGGGTGCAGGCCAATCAATAATTGCCTGTACCTTGAGAGGATCCATTTTGATTCCGTCAGGACTAATCATTAGCCCTAGGAACTTGATCTCACTTGCCCCAAACACACACTTCTCCAGTTTCACAAATGAATCATTCTCTGCCAATCTTCATAGCACCTCCTGCACTATTGCTTCATGATTTTCTTCATTCTCCATGAATATCAGAATATCATCAATAAATATTATTACCACACCTTTGTCTATTATATCCTTGAAAATGTCGTTCATCATATTTTGGAAAGTTGGGGGACTATTGATCATCCCAAAAAACATAACAAGTGGCTCAAAGGATTCTCGACGTGTGGCAAATGTGGCTTTCCACTCATCTCCTTTCCTTATTCATATGTTATTGTACCCCCCTCATAAACCCAATTTTGTAAAGTCCTTGGCTTTTCCCACCTTGTCAATTATTTCTGAGATCAATGGCAAAGGGTACACATTCTTCACTGTCCACTCATTCAGATACCTATAATCTGTACACATCCTCTTCCTCTGATCTTTCTTTGATACAAAGAATATTGGCAATATTTGCAGTAATTTCAAAGGTTGTATGTATCCCTTGTGCAATTGTTCATTTAGGAATGCATCAACTTCTTCTTGTTCCATTGGAGATAATAGATAGATTTGACTTCTTCAGCACAATTCCTGGCTTCATCTCAATAGCATGATCTCATGGCTTTCACACTGGCATTCACTCAGACTCTTTCTTCTGAAAGACTGATAAATGCTCATGATATGCTTTTGGTACCCACTCCTCTACTGGCTTCTCCACCTTCACAGTGTTTTTATCCCACGACTGTCCTCCATGAATTTCTCTAAAGGTTTGCTTCTGTTTTTCCTTGTTGATCATAATCAAAACTTCCCCATTTGGCATTTCTTCATCCTCCACTTCCTCCATCATAACAGAATACTTCCTCAGATGTTCATTCTCTTTTTTTTTCTTCTTCTCCTTTTTTACCTTCCTCTTGTACACATTACATTCTTTAGAACAATGAGTCATGTGTACCTTCCCAGTTTTCCAATCAGTTTCAGGATTATGCTTATATAATCATGGACATCCAATTATTACATTGGTTTTCCAAAGATCGCACACTTCAAATATGGCTCATCTGTGATGATCCTGATACTTTAGTATCATAGTCACCTCCTCCTTGATAGTTCCTTCACAATTAATTGTTCCATCAATATTATACACCATTATAGGTTGTAACAGTTTACGTGTGCTAATACTGTTTCCAGTAATTAAGGATTAATTAATGAATAATCCTGTAGCACCACTATCAAGCAATGCCTCCACATCAATAGCTACATGCATGTCCACTGTCTTCAATCTTACAAGTCAAGGTGATTTTGAATTCTATTCACACAGAGCAAATAAAGAATTTAGAGGTTTTAGAAATGATGCTCAGCAATCCTCTTTATCACATGATTGACAACAGTTGTACTCTCCTCTTTGTCACATAATTGATAACAACTGTACTCCTTGATTTCTTTTTCTGGTTTACTCTGAATTTCCTTGGATACTAATCTTCTCAATTGTAGCTTCCCTAATCTTTCTTTTCTGCCTACAATTCCTAGCAATATGTCCTAACTGAAAATATTTAAGTGGGGCTCATCTCCCTGCTTGATCAACCTCCATTGCATCTGCTGGTACTGCTGACTCCATAATTTTAGGTGTCACTGCCATGGCCAGTGGCTGTGCCCTCGGAGTTTGTACCTGAGGCACCCTTCCTTTCTTGAACTTTCCTCCTGATGGCTTTCCAAATCTGGCATTTCCATACATCAACTTTGACTCCACCTGTTCCTGCTGATATTGCTGATATTGCTTAATTGTACTACTTGTCTAACCTCTCTGGCATAGAAAGTAGTCAGTAGATAGACTTGAATAAAGAGGGATTCAATTTTGCTTTCAAAAATTCTACCAACACTGCTTCTCCCATATCTGTATGCAAAGCTTCTGCTCTGAATTGCAAAATAAATTTATCCACTGGTAAAGAACCTTGGCACATGGTTTTTAATTCAGCATTAACTGTTGCCTTTGGATTAGGGTCTCCAAACTGTGCCTCCAGTCTCTCCAAAAATTCCTTGAAGATTGCAAATGGTTTATATCTTGTGGCAATTTGATTAATAGCCTCATTTCTGCAGAACTGTGCTTCCCCCCCCTAAATGTACAAGAGAGCAAACATAATCCTAGACTCAGTTGTATGAAACTCTGGCTTCCTCCTATGGATGTACAATACTATAGAGCTAATAAATGATTTTGTATTCTCTATGGTACTGTCAAAGATTTGTGGGGATACATACTTAGATAAGCACACTTTTCTATTTTTGGATTTCTCCACTGCCTGCACATCACCTTGGGACATCCACTTACCATCTCCACCATCTCATCATCTTTATCTTCTATCATCTCTGGTTTTACTTCTGCTTGTCTTTATAATTGGCTAACTCTGCCTCGGTTTTTTCTTCATCTCTTCAAATGTCTCCAGATATTTCATTTGAAAGTTAAGAACATTGCAAATTGGCTGATCTGTTTGGTGCTGGACAAAAAGGTATGTGCCAACCTCCTATAGCTCAGCACAGTGGAAGTGTGTGCCAGTCCAGCATTCAATGTGATGGAAGGGGTTCTGCCTGTGTGTTATGCACATACATGTCTGGCAAAGTGTGCTTTCTAGTGAACAATCAACACATCTTCAAATTGCCTGTTTATTCAGTTGACAGTGGTTGTCTTAAACTTGTTTGTTGATGGACCATGCCTGCCAAGCCAGGGATGCTTGCAGCAATTTATCCACTTGTCCCACAAACTGCAATACATAGTCCTTCTGTTTCTATCAGTTGTATATGAGCCTCAATAAGTCAATCTGTGTCAGAAACTGACCATGTCGATCTGTGGCTGAACCAGCTCATCGGCCACCTGAGGTTTTTGCATATTTCATTCTGGAGCAAGACCTGGATTGTTGTGGATACCAGCTGAACACAATTCACCATGTTCTTCTGTAACCAGAGGCAAGGGAACCTTGATACACTTTGTTTTTGGTCCATGTCTCATGTTGACCTCAACTTCTACATGTGTAACAGTATCGACTGCATCATCATGGTCCTCATGCAGGGGTGCATTTTTCTTTGATCTTCTCTTTCTCTTGTAAGAAGCTCTTGTCAGGCTCATGATGATTGGGGGGAATCGATTGCAGTGATGGACTATTTATTTGTACTATTGGCCTCATGTGATTCTCATGTTATCCTCATGCTGATAATATGTTATGCCTGATGATGACAAGAATCATTCTTTCCTCCACATCAATCCCCCTCCAATGCTGCCTGAGCCATCAGAGAACCTGGGTGTGAGACAGTATCACAATGGGAGATATACGGTCAAAGAGTGGAGGATCATCAATACTTATAGAGATGCATTCCAATCACAGGAATCCAAAGCTGGCTAGTTGCAAATACTTAAGTGTGACATTCTCCCTGCCATATTCAATTACTGGGTGTCAATCAAGAGGGCCCCAATGGATGAGGAGAGTCACCTACATGCCAAGGTGAACCATCAACTTGAAGCATGTGAAGGTTCTATTTTTGATCACATCACCAGGAACTAACAACCTGGCTTTTGAACAACTGGCAAATGATGAAGGGCTACTCATGCAAATCAAACAATTTCAAAGTCAAGCGATCAGAAGTCATTTGGGCCTTATACCAGGATCGAGTTCTGAAAGAAATCAGAAACCTGCTAGGTATTGAGAATGCCACCACAAGTACACCTGGATGGTTCCAGATGCAACTGCCAGCCATCAAGAGTGTTTTTAACAACATGACTGCAGAGAAAAAGGTAATCCTTGAGATTGAGCAGGATAAAATGATGCAGGAAGGTTATCCTGAGCAGACAAAGTGAAGGTAATTTAATGCCATTGCCACTGCCAATGCCAATAGTGACTGACATCTCACAGACTAGCAGAGAAAAATTTGTGTAAGCATGTAGAAGAGAGTGCCCAACAACACTGGTTAGAAATGGGAGTGCTGTCTGTGACATTTACAGCCCATACTGCACCTAATGTTTTGATGGTTGTTGATGCATGAGTGGAATCTTTAATTGTGATGCCAATGCCGATTACAGTCATGACAATGTTGCCTCTTTAATGGCTACCCCTGCATGATCATTTCTGGACACCTATCATGATCATATTACAGAGCTCAAGTGGCATGAGTTATGTCAAGGCTTTACATGCATCAGATGTTGCCTCAAGGTCGGCAATGCAACCTAACACCACCACACCACAAACCCAACTTCTGATGACTCAGGATGGGTTCCCCATCCTGCCCACACCATGAAAAGGATCACAATACAAGAAAAAAGAGCTGGAGCGATGGTTTATGTTGTATGTTGGGCAGCATTACAGTATGACAACTTCTCATGCTATCAACCATTACTTATCTCCATGCAGAACTAGCCAACAATGGTCATAGTCATGATATCCCATTCAAAGCAATTGCTGACCAAACCTCTTTATTCATCAATCCTGAATATCTCCCAGGAAGGTTCAAATTCAGAGACCCATGGAACATGCACAAGAGCATCATAGAAGACTTCTTTGACCATGTTCTGCAGCATCAAACAGCACAGGGCCCTGAAAGAGCATTCAGGTTCAAAGGAATCAAAGCGAGCGATGGGAGTGTCACAGTGGACAATGGAATGGTGATGCAATACCTGATGGTGAGTCCATCACAGGCACCAACCTGCATTCTGATGCTGAGCCCCAAGGTCAATCAAAAGGCAGAAAAAGGGTGAAAGCAAAACAACAGTGAAAAAAAACCTCGCCAATGATCAAGAGCAGAACAGGCACCCATTTCTGAACCCCCAGATTCCTTGCAACTCATGGATCCAGCTCAGTTGAGCTATGTGCAAGTCAATGACAATGGACATACTCTGCACAGCTGGTGTGACTCAACCACAGCCAATTAATGGTCCAGGTAATGGTGAACCAGAGTATGTCATTCCTCGACACATTTACAAGAAGTCCATCACACCCATATCACCTTTAAATGATGATGTAAACGATGCCCCATGCCCACTTGATCCATCACTGTTTGAAGGCAACACCACATCAACTCAAGAAGATTTTAACAACCTAAATCACACCAACTGTCTGGGTGAACTTGGACAGAGGATTCCATTGCAAGGGCAAGGGTGAAGGCATTAAAACTGTCAACAGTTGGATTGGCATCAGGATCAGCAATGGTAGGATCAGCAGACAGAGAATTGGCAATGGTAGGATCAGCAGACAGACAATCGGCAGCAGTAGGATTATTTGGTGATTGTCAGACCCCACCTGTGAAGAATACATTTAAACAGTTGACCCCCCCATCATCTTAAATCAAGAATCAGGGACAGACATTGGCCCAATGTGCCAGCAGAACAGCTGATCACCTTGCTCAGCAAGAAGCTGTCTCTATGCAGGTTGTTGGGAGAAGAAGAGTAAACTTTGCACAGTAAATTTACTATATGTGTCTCAGTAGAAGACAAAGAATGACAATAGTAAGATTTGCAGAAGGAATCAAAGTGAGCGATAGGAGTGTGTCTCCTGTGCACTATCCTAATGATTTGAATAACCCTTCACCTGCACAATGCATTTTCAAATGGACTTTCAACTGGTCTGGCCAAAGGAATGCCAATATTGTGCCCAATGCTGTATCCATTACTAGGACTGTTTGGAATTGTGGCCCATATTTTTGAATGACCAGTGAGGTGGGGGGCTGAAAGGCAGGTCTGTCTGAACCATGCATGGGAGAGTATCTATGCTCAGGTCCTGGGCAGTCCTGTCGAGAATGGTGTGATGGAATGTGGAATTCTCTCAGCATCTTCATATGTGGGTGAGGTGGGGGGCCGGGAGACAGCTGCCTGAAAAATGTTTGGGTGAGTAGGTGGCATCGGCCAACAAGATGATGTCTCTGGAGAGTATCTATGCTCAATGGAATTCTCTCAGCATCTTCATATGCAGGTGAGGTGGGGGGCCGGGAGACAGGTCTGCCTGAAAAATGTTTGGGTGAGTAGGCAGTATCCGCCAACAGGATGATGTCTCTGGAGAGTATCTATGCTCAATGGAATTCTTTCAGCATCTTCATATGTGGGTGAGGTGGAGGGTCGGGAGACAGGTCTGCCTGAAAATGTTTGGGTGAGTATACCTGCTGAGGTCCTGGTCGATATGGTGAGTCCCGCTCCCACTCCTGCTCATCATGTGGATCACGCACATGGCACTGATCTGGGCTGTGTAATGCAGATCTTGATCTTGATCCTGGTAAGGCCGCTGCCACTGCCATCCCTGTTGCCGTTGCCGCTGCCTGAAACTATTTCATAGGCTACTGATGTCTGTATTAAATGTATTACTCTTCGGTCTAGCAACCATTGTAATAGTGTATTCATTTGTTACTATAGTAGGTGCACATATATAGATTAGAGCATTTGACAGCATCCACTGAACCCGTATCATTTGATACACTGTATATGTTTGATAGACGGTATTATTCGACACATTGTAGCTTACCTATGTGAGAAAACTTATTCTTCTTGTAGAAATGCTCCATTGGATAAGAAGAACATTTGTACTGAGTCACTGAGCAGCACGTTCCACATCCACACTGACATACCCATCATTGATATGGTTTCATGCTACATAGCTTGAATCACAACATTAAAAACACTAAGCTATATTTGATTCCCAACCCGAAAATACTCCCTCTCTGATGGAACAGGGCCATGAAGGATATCATCATGTTCAACCCAGTGATAACAATCCTCACCCCCATTCCAAAAGGGTTTCATCCACCGAACTGCTTTGAGTGTTTGGACATCTTTACGTGGATGCTCCCCGAGGAAGTCACGAGAACTCAACAGGAGTGCATACGAAGCTTTGTGGGCAGTATCTATGCTGCAGTACACTGTTGGGGAGCAACCATATGCAAATATGTTGTATCTGGCGTGTCCTTCTTTCGGGTGATGTCATTGACCATAATGAGGGATATACATCTTGGAGGGTGTTGCGTGATCTTGAGGTCCCTCGATGGGTAGAGGAGTTCGAGGTGGGTCGTCGGATTTCATTGATGATGACGAAGAGTACTTGTCTGGCTTATATTTAGTGGCGGTCTCGGCTTCCTCAGAAGGTTTGACTTGTTCTCCTAACTCCATGATTAAGCTGACATACGGCCGGTAAGAAGTAGGGATCGACCCATGTGGGCATTTCTCCAATGCTTGCAGGAAAAAATTGAAATTGGCTTGGTCGATAGAGTATTTAGCGATAGTACCGCTGTGTTTCCGACGCTTAAACTGAATAAGCACACCAGTCATGACATGCTCGCACAACTGTGTGTCCCACAAGAGGACAGGTAAAATGCAGTCGATGCTGCGTTCCCTGTTTTGACACATGATTGCCATGTGATGGATGAAAGCTACCCATGCAGTGGTAGAAGTTGTGCCAGTGTCGTCTGCCATTTTCCCAAAGTGTGTAAAGCAGATAAGAGCATCTTTGAATGCCTCTCTAAACGAGATTCCTTCAACATTATCCGGGGTACTGTCAAGAACCATATTTGCACACTCCTTGAAGAAAATGGTGCAAAATTGAGGGAGATAGACACATGATTTTGTTGATTGACACTTGGCATGTCCATGTGCATGATGTTGCTTCTCTTTCCCTCTTGCACTGTATCCTTGGGCCACTTTTGCCCCATACATTACAATATGCCATACAAGGCACTTTCTGACTGCATCAAACAGCAAAATCAGAGGTGTGCCAAGGAAGCAACTCTATGCGATGCAGTCAGCACATACCTGTTAGGAAACAATCTCCTAACATGCCCATTACATAATTATTTTTTATTTTTATTTTATTTTATTTTATTTTATATACATCAAAATATGCTACCAAACATCTATAAATGCAATATTTGTCAGCATGGGAATTTTGTATTTACATGCATCAATATGTACGTGTATCAGTAGCAACATATTACAATACATGCAACATAGTATATAAATGTTAAATATATACCTGGGGACCTCAGTTGAGTTCTCTTAGGTATTCCATCCACATTTGTGGTGCGAAATGCCTATTTTAGCCAACTAATCTATATTTAATCTGTCACATCAAAACCATCAAAACCCCCCATCATGCGTGCATGCCCCACCGCCTTCTTGTAGGAGAGCCCACACAGTCCAGCTAGCAGAACAGTGGGTGTCGCCCTAACAGAAGAACTCAACTACCCCATCAATGTGCCTTCTCTTATATGCGCATACGTCATTGTTTCAGTGCACCACAACCACTTACTCATCATTTCAGCAAGAGCCAGAATTAATTGTATATATGTATTTACCTTGCTTTCATAAGCTGACACCAGGCCTCACCTTACATTGCAACTGCCAGTGATCAAGAGGCAGGGCTTATCATTAGAACAGCTGCAACCAGACAACCAATCAGATCTGGTTTAGCCGAGATGTACCTTACTCTATTTGGACAACTATTTTAGGTAGTTACTAGCTGAATTCAGTAATAACCCTGAGATCAGGCACTGTTGGAAGGGTTATTGATCTGAAGTGTCTAATTGTTGACAAATAGCCGAAATCATGTGTTTTGCCATATTTGGTACCCAAATTGCTGGATCATGTGACTCAGAATTTTGCGAAAAAATTCTGAAGCCAAATCTTGACTCAGCCAAAGAAGTGACTCATCACAGCTTACATCATTATATCAGAACAAGCAACTTCGAATCCTGGTCACAATCCTGTTCCCATGCCAGCTCCAGAGGCCAAAATTGATGCTCTTACAGCACAAATGTCCCAATTAGTGTCAGTATTGGCAGCATCACAGCCCAAACAAGCAGAAACAAAAGCAGTGACAGTAGAAGATAAAGATGATGAGATGAAGGAGATGTTGGAGTGGATGTCTCAGGAGGATGTGCATGCAGAGGAGAGATCTGAGAGTGGAAAAATGTGTTTACCTAAATACATGCCCCTGCAAATATTTGATGGTACCATGGAGAATATGAATCCTTCATCAGCTCTATAGTGTTGTATATTCATGGGAGGAAGCCTGAATTTCATATGACCGAGTCTAGGATTATGTTTGCTCTCTCATACATCCAGGGAGGGAAAGCACAGTTCTGAAGAAATGAAGCTATTAATCAAATTGCCACAGGATATAAACCATTTGCAACCTTCAGGGAATTTTTGGAGAGATTGGAGGCACAGTTTGGAGACCCTAATCCAAAGGCGACGGTGATGTGGTCTGTTGGTACTCGGTGCAGAGTCTCAATGGAAGGGGTGAACACTTAACCTACTACTGCAGGCGTGCTTGGGGTGAGGGGGGGGAGTTCACTTAGAGGGCCTCAGATTGTCCTTCAGGGCACAGAGATTATGGAGAGGCTGGTACGGTGGTTTTCAGTGTGCACACTAGTTGTGTATGCTAAAGGGAAGATATGCGCAGTGGCAGGAAAGTGCGCAATGCAAAGAGGCAAAAATGTGCAGTGTGGAAAAACATGCAATGAAAGCACAAAAATGTGCAACGATGAGGATAATGAAGGCGGGTGGTACAGTGGGATGAAGACAGCACTGAGATGTGCTGGGAAGGTGATGCAAAGGTTGGGGGTGCAAGCGGGATGAAAGCGCAAGGGATGGAAAAAGGTGCAAATGGTGCACAAAATGCGGCCATGCAAATAAGTGTGCAAATGGTGTGCAAACACAGCTATATGAAGGGCGCACTACAATAGTGCACAAACAAGAATGAAGGATGCAACACAGGAATGAAATGCAACAATACGACGAGGGGACGCAAACAGTATACAAATGCAGCTATACAAAGGGTGCACTACAAAGGCACATGGACTGGATGCTGGTGCACAGACTATGTGTGATGCTGACTGAGCTATAAACTATGAGGAGGGGGAAGATTCTCTGGATTCTCTATCTGTCCACCTACTATGTACAAATGGCTTATGTGATAAAAACAGTAAAATAAAGTATAAAAATAGAAAGTGCCATGCACTACCCACAAGTGCACCCATTCGCCCATCTAAACCTGACTGCACTATGCTGCTGCCTCAGCCAATAAGATTTGCGCACCTATAGCCCAATACCCAACTGTCCCGGTGCAATGCACCATTTTTGGTGCACTCTAGGTCTCATGTGCTCTTCCCAATTAATCTGCTTCAGTGTTATGTGTTGTGTGCTGCGCCTTAGTAATAATGACATGATCGACCTGTGCCAGTTACCAGATAAGGCAATGCCGATTAGAAATGTGGAAGAACTATAAGGAGATGCTGTGAAAGGCCAAATACTGCCAAAGTGCCAGGATTATGTGAAAGTGCCCAAGTGTGCACAGTCCAATGCCAAATAGGTGCAAAGCACCCCAGTTATGTAAGAATGCACAGTTTACTTGTGTTGGAATCGCAGTGCACCTCAAGTAAATGCGCCAGTAAGATGGAAGCCGCGATGTGCAGTGCAACTGGTGTAGTGGATTGTTGTGTGTATGATAGGGATTGTGCAATGAGTGCACCGTAGAGAATGTGAGTTGCAGGTAAAGCATAAAAGGAGTGCGCAAAGGCGCATTGAGCACACAATAAATGTGAAAGGCAGGTAAGGAGTGGGGGGGGGGGGGCGCACAGAGGTGGTTTGAAGTGCAATGGGGCGCATTTAGAGCGCATGACAGCAGGCAGCTATGGGGGACCACAAGCACAGTGGAAATGTAAAAGGCACACAAAAGCACACCTAAGTGGTCAAAGGCATGTGAAAGTGCACAGAAGCATGCAAAGGTGCACAAAAGCGCACGAAGGCATGCAAAAGCTTGCTGTGCAAAGTGTGTGGAAGCCATCTAGGAGGTGTGCACAATCGCAAAAAATGCCATAGTATGCACACAGGGCGATAGGGAGCCATATCATCTCCTCCCAACTGAAGTACTGACTGTCCTCAGGCAGCATGCGATTGGTCAGCACAAAATTTTCTTCATTCACATAAGCGACCATCCTCTCCTTATCTATCTCTGACCACCATCTATCCTCTATAACTCTTTCCACAACCCATCTCTACCCGATTCGATAGCCTCAGCATTTACCTTAGCCCTCAGACAAATGATCCTGGCCCTCAATGAGACCCTTCCTGCTGCTGGGAGTGAGCAGACGACGATGCAAGCTTGGGGTGAAGGGTTTTGTAGTAAACTGGTGCACTTTTTGTGTTTCTATGACCAGCACAGGTTGCTAAGGGTCAGGGCATGTAGAACATGTATAAAAGCTGTGCAGACACTGTTATAGATGATGCAGAACTTGACACGCTCCTTGCAAAGGCATGCAGCGCATTCAGTGGGATCATGGTGGAGGAGTGGCTTACTTGGGGTGAGGAGCTGATGCCTGATATGCATAAGATGATTGAGGAGAAAGAGCAGTCTGAGGAATTTGAGTGTAGGGTGCACAAGCTGGCAAAGCAGCTGGAAGCGCATGCGGAGCACACTGAAGCACACAAGGCATGCTGCGCACTCTTGACTGCTGAATTGCAGGTGCCCAAGGTTAACTTGGAGTGTCTGGAAGGTGAGTTTAGGGCAATTGACGAGGCAAGTGATATAGATACTGCTGAAGTGCAGGAGGACAAAAAGGCATGCATTGCGCTGGTGCGCTCTCTGCATGCGCTTTTTGGAGTGACTGATGCTGAGGTCATAGGCAAAGGAACTGGGGAGTTTTGGGAGAGTAGGGTGATGAGCAAAGGGGAGAGTGAGCAGAGCGACGAGAGTGCTAGTGTGGATGAAGGTGCAAGTGTGCGCCCAGTGCGCACAATGCAGCAATGTGCATATGTCAAAGTACCACCACTGAGTGGCATTGGCGCCACCTCCAACACTAATAGCGGACCGGTAAGTGTCTTTGGATATGCTTCAAACTCACTAAATGGTTTTCCTTTCTACTCTAGTGTGATAACTGCTGCCGCATGGGCCAACCAGCTAGGTGCATCCCTGTCAATGGAAAGCAGTGTGCTCCATGCGCAAAGGGTAAGAGAAAGTGTGAATGGATGAAGCGCACCCTCGCACAGCTGCGCACAACTTTTAGAGGCAGGAAAGTGGCTACTGGGCACCCTGGTGTGTCTTTTTCTCATCCTCCTTCCACACTGTCCTAACTATTCCAAAGGTGCATCGCCAATTAACAAGGGCAATGAGAGCAACGTGGGGCTCGTCAGCCCCTCGAAAGAGCACACATCGAAGTGCTGCAAAGTTGAAAATGCGCCCCCTCCCCCATCGCAAGTGCAACCAAGGCCGCACCGCCTTACCATTCACCAGGCAAGTGTGCACATGCAATCCTCACACCAAACCAGATCGGGAAACACCTCGGGGGATGCAGTCTACCAAGGCTAGGACATCGAGGCACTCGACTTAGCACAATGCCGCTCAGTGGCCACAGTCTTGGGTGGCCACACATGATCGCCTTAAAGAAGACATCCAAAGGTCGCTTGTTGAGTTAGAAGTCACCAAGAGCTGGTTGTGCAGTGCAGAGCAAGCAGAGGTGGATGCAAAGGTGAAACTGGATGCGGCCACAGAGCGCTTGGAGTTCCTGGAGTCCATTGAGTAGCCACTCGCCTGCATAAGTTTTAGATAGTCTGTCAATCCATCTCTCTGTTGTGCCTGTGATATGCATGATGCACTCTGAAGTGGTGCAATGCATGTGCATGCACAAATGTGTGCACTTTGAGCCAACCTGCACACATGCTTCCATGGTGCCATAAAACGAAATTTGTAAGTCCAAATAATATATGTGAGAGAAAAGAGATAAGATAGGCAACGTTCAAGCAAGAAATGTCAAGTGCACAAAAAAGTGCACCAGCGCAAAATGCACAAATGCAAAGGAGTGCAGAAAAACTGTCCAACCATCACTTTCCTTCTCCCAACTGAGATATTGACCATGTCCAAACAATAAAAGAGTAAGAGATAAAATGAAGTGCATGCCATATAACAAAGTCTAAAAAAATGGGAAAGGCTCAGTAGATCATCATGGCCAGTAAAACCCATGGGTTGCACAATCATGGAACACATCCAGATGCGACTTCGCGAATAGGAAAAAGGTAACATAAAAAAAATGAAAGAAAGCAAAGTGTACATATAAAAAGGTAAAATTTCCATAGCAGTGCATGCAGAGTGCTAGTTGCGCACCTCATCAGCACTTTCTTCATCCTCAGTGCTATTTTCTTGTGCTTCTTCTTCGTCAACTGCTTCTTCGTCTTCTGTGTCCATTACTATGGACTCTTCCATCTCTCTCAACTGCGTTGTGGTGATATCGAGCACTATGTCAGGAAGCGCAATGGACTTGCACGCATGGTATGGCAGTAAATGGAACATGGCTACTGGCCTGTCAAATACCATCCCATTGAGCTCACAAATGATATATGCGCTGCCTTGATTGCACGACACTATAACTAGAGGACCGAGATAACGTGCATGCATTTTGCGGTTAAGGCTCTTCTTGATCACTGTGTTGTGCATAAGGACTAAATCGCTGCACTGGAAGTCAAAATTGCAAATGGTTTTTGAGTGTGCTTTCTTGAAATAGAGCACTGCTTTGTGCCTTTCTGCATAGACATGGGAATGGATGTGTGCTAAGTCTTTTGGACACTTTTGTAATGCGCATGCACACCGTGCGATCAAGTCTGTAGTGGAGAGTATAGAATCTAAGGGTGGGTTAAGGTATGTTGCTTTAATGATATCGAGAGGGATTAGAGGCTGTGCGCCTGTCACAATGAAGTATGGCAAAATGCCAAGGCGCTTCCAAACTGTGATGCACTCCACCCAGAAGACTGAGTACAGTGCACTAAACCATTTTGACTCTACTCCATCTGTGGCTTTGATAAGTGCTTGACGCATATTGAAATGTGCATGCTCAATAATTCCATTAGTGTGTGAGTTATAGCCAGATATGTGGATGTGATTGATATGGTAGCGCTTACTGAGATAGGCTAGTGCTTTGATGAATGGCTTGCCATTATCAGTGACTATCTCATACAATGTGCCCCATCTGCAGATGAGGTCTTGAAACATCCAATCACTGAGTGCGCTCACATTTTCTTTAGGAAGCCTGCAGAATTCTGGCCAAGTTGCAAGCGAGCAATGCCCTTGGACGATATAGTGCTGCCCTGCTGATACTGGTAAGTAGATCATATCAATATAAACTTTACTAAAGAGAGGCGCAGGCGTTGTGATGACTGGCAGTATTAGAACCTTCTGCGTTTGCTGGATCTGGCAAATATGACAAGTGGACATGAACCAAATGATGTCGTCCATAATGTGCAGCCACCAAAAGCACTCAAGCAATGCAGAGCATGTCACATAAAAGCACTTGTGTCCAATGTTGTCATGGATGGTGCACAATACCGGTAAGCATCTAGACTGCCAAATAACAAGCTGGTGAGCACCATGCGCATTGCATTTCCATAAGCATGTCTTGTCTTTGAAAAATGCGCTCGCATAGTGCACGAGTGCACTGTACTCAGAATCTGTAAAGTTGCTAGGGCGCGTTAGGGTATCCATCCAAATCCACACCAAATCTAACTTCTCATCCTCTGCATCTGCTGTTGTGCTCCTCAGAACTTGGCTATAGTCATCATCGTAAATAAGCGCACTATTGCACATTTGTGCTTGGCTCTGGCTGCATTAGTGCGAGTGCTTGCGCATCAAAGGACTGTGAAATGGGATGTATCGCATGCATAAAGCCATGTAGTGCATCAACCCAATCCTCAAACTCTTCATCTTCTTCTCCTTCCAAGTCCTCTGGCTGCTTTGGCCGATGCAAAAGCCCATCTGGACCATGCACCGCTCCCCTAACATGTATGAGCGTAAAGTGGAATGTAATGATTGAGACAATCCACTGGTTAATGCTAGCGGATGGTTGGATATCAGGGTTTTGTAGCATGCCCTTGATATAGCACACGTCAGTCTCAACAATTAAGTTGCGCACACCTATAATATAAAGGCACAAACTGCACAGTGCATGGTAAAGCCCGTAGATCTCTAGCTTCGGTTGTGAAAAGCACGCTTCTCTGTCGTTGAGCATAATTGAGCCGAACTGGTTGTAAATGTGTGTTTTGCATCTGCACTCTTTTGCTGGCAAAGATAAAAGCTGACCACTATCTGGGAAGTGTCGACCACAAGGATAATGGGGAGTTCTGAGGAATAATCGATCGGTTGTAGTGCAGGGCACTCTAGTACTGCTTGCTTGATGTTGTTTTGCACCACTATCTGCTCTGGGCCCCATTCAAATGGAGCATCCTTGCACGTAAGCCTTGTGAGCATATTAACGTGGTGCGCATAATTGCAGATATAAATGCACATTAAACTGACTATTCCCAAAAATGTGCGCACTTCTGACAGTGTGTGGCATGCGCCCCAATTGCAGATAATGTCTACCTTGTCACGTTCAGGTTTTCTACCTTCTGGTGTGCAATAATGGCCAAGAATAACAAAGTTCTCAGTGCACAATGTGGATTTCGTCCCAGAGAAAGTGCTGCCACTATATTTCATGCACTGCACAATGCGGTTCACATTCTGGAAGTGCTCCCACACAAAGCGCCTTATGCCAGAGTTCACAGTGAGCGCTTTGCATGAGCCATCCAGTAAAATGTAGCGCTTCGAAGGCCCCTTGACTGGGACATCGTCGATATAGGGAACAGTGTAATCTGGAATTTCCGGCTGCAGAATATAGCACACATCATTGTGGAAGATTGGTACTGAGTTTGTCCAATCCATTGGCAATGTAATGAGGCGCATTGCACCATACAGCATCTGGAATGTCGTAAGGTCATGCAACGATTCTTGGATTAAGTGCTCGTCATATCCCACATATAGATCAAGGATGGCGCTGCATGCACGCCCCACAAACTGCTCTGTGAGGTGCTCAGGTGTAGGGGTGATGCTGGAGTGTTTAATGGTAATGTGATTAAGCAGCTCAAGGCTATGTATGTGCAGCACTTTTCCATCTTTCTTGAGCATGCAGAACCAGTGCAATCTATATGCTGAATTTGAGTGCTTGTAAACATTTGAGTCTATCTTCTTCCAGATAATAGTGCAAACTTCATCGTATATGCCTGGTGGAATGGGGATGTTGCGCTCTATCCAAGGGGTGTGTGAAATAACCAGGATTTCTACTGGGGGAAAAAACGTGGTCTTGAAGCTACCATGCTCCTCATCGCTCCATGCAAAGGCTTCATTCTGCAAAGACATCAAGTGGTGTAAAACCCTCATCTCCTCTGGTAATAAGAAATTGGTGTGGTGCTTTTAGAGCACTTGCATGCACTCTTCAGTATAGTGCCTGGTCAGGGTAAATGGTGGCAGGTTTGGTAAAAGCACAGGAAGTGCCACTAGCAGATCACCTATAATGTTGCACTCGATGCGGAATTCATTTGGGATGGGCGCAATAACTGGTTTGACTTTTCTAGCAACTGGTTTATACTTCTTCTTGGTTACTATGCCCTTTTGTGGTGCACGCACCACTAAATCGATAAAAGTTGCATGTGCATGTGTGCTTTTCGGGAATGCAGCTGGAATAAGTGCCATGGGGTCAATCAAATTTAAGAGCACCTGTGCATGACTGTTGGTACACCAAGATAGATAGAGTTGAGAGATAATAGAGGTCGAAGGAATGGAAGCAGTAAATGGAATAAGCGCAAACATGGAAATGTCACAAGATTGGGTATCAGAGTCAAATGTTATGATAGTGGCAGCTTATCCTTGGTCTGTGATCAATTCCTCGAAGCCTGGTGAAAATTTCTTTGTGGGTTATGCTGAATAGCAAAATGCGGTGTTGCTGGAGCTGGTAAGAAGTGGCGCGGCTTTCCTCTAGGCTTTGTTGGAATGGTGGAGATGCACCTGTGTTTGGATCACAGATAGTAATTGTTTGCACTTTGTCTGCAAAGTTGCGCACAACAGAGCGCATTAACACATCGAAGGGGTGCCCTAACAGAATATCATAAGCAGGTGAATGGATAACGTGAACTTGCATATAGACAATGATATCTCCAATGCACATGGAAACATTGCATGCAAGCCCAAGCAACTCATCTACCTCTCCATTGGCCAATTGCATGTATAAATGAATGCATGGGTTGTACTGAAGCCCAAGACAATGGCAGACTGCTTCTGACATTGCAATAATTTGTGAACCCAGATCTAAGATAGCCTCGAAGTATTCTTGGTTATCGATCAATAAATCAATGGAATGAAGCACATGTGACTCTTTTGCAACCTTCAAAATGTCAGAGTTTTCAATTTTGCCTGGCTGGAGATGGGTGAGGTACTGTTCAAATGAATTCTGCAAAACAATAGGAAGAGGCACTGCAATTGCTGCACTAACTGGAGGTGTCACATTAAGTGCTTTATTTTTCACAAGAGGTGCGTGCACTTCACAGTGCACAAATGGCATAACACTTGCAAGGTTGGTAACTACCACTTCTGCACTGGTAGCTGCAATGCGCTTTGGGGTAACTTGTTCTCTATGGCACTGTCTGAGATCGGATGAAAGGGACAGGAGCTCTTCATGCGAAACCATAATGGAGGGCACCTTCATGGCGCATGCATATGTGTCATAAACAATCTGTGGGTTCTGGATGGGAACGACAGTGCGGTATGATGGCTCTTTGCCTTCGGAAGTGTTAGCTGGTATGTCTGGTTTATCTGCTGCTGTGGGCACAAAACGTGCTTCAGGAATGTTGGAATAGGGATGTATGGGCATCTCATCAGGTGCTTCAGTTGCACTCACAGTGGGTTGCAAAGCTGGGGACTCGATACTGTCAGCGGGTGCAATGTCTGTGGTTGTAGAATGCACACACTCTTGATTGGATGTATTGTGTGGTGCATGCTGCAGAATTTCAATGCTGTTGAAGACTTGCCTCTTCCAAAGCGCCATCAACTCCCACTCGAGCACATCAATGTGCTCTTTCTTCGTTAGTTGCACATTTGGTGCACTTTGCATATAATCTGCTGCAGGCGCTGAAGTGGCAATGTACATCGACTGTAAAGGTGCTGCTGGAGCTGAACAAGGCACTATATTGTAGATGAGCTGCAAATTGGTATTAGATGAAAGTCAACCAGTGGCTATCTGCCCTGGGTTGCGCTTATGCCATTCCTCGATGTACTCACCCAAGAAGTTGCCGGAAATAGAATGTGGCACGAATGCGCCACCTGGGAGTACGATGCACCCTTCCGCATTTTGCCTACACTTTCCTTCGCTAATAAGGCACTCAATTGAAGTGCACTCAGGGATATAATGCCCTGTCTGACCACAACCATTGCACTTGTCATTGTTCAAGTGAGGCATGCCATTTCTGCCATCTCTGTGCAATGTGCTCAATGTGGTAACTATTGTCTGTGTTATGTGTTCGAATAAGACTGAGATGTCTTCTGCTTTGACTGCAGGCACACTAGGTTGCAGCTGGGAAATGGGTGCACTGGGTGCTGAGTAGGGTGCATACATATCAGGGTTTTGCACTGGACTTAACCTACTACTGCAGGCATGCTCGGGGTAAGGGGGGGGAGTTCACTTAGAGGACCTCGGATTATCCTTCAGGGCACAGAGATTATGGAGAGGCTGGTATGGTGGTTTTCAGTGTGCGCACTAGTTGTGTATGCTAAAGGGAAGATATGTACAGTGGTGGGAAAGTGCACAATGCAAAGGGGCAAAAATGCGCAGTGCAGAAAAATGTGCAATGAAAGTGCAAAAATGTGCAATGATGAGGATAATGAAGGCGGGTGGTACAGTGGGATGAAGATGGCACTGAGATGTGCTGGGAAGGTGACGCAGAGGTTGGGGGCACAAGTGGGATGAAAGCGCAGGGGGTGGAAAAAGGCACAAATGGTGCGCAAAATGTGGCCATGCAAATAAGTGCACAAACAGTGTGCAAATGCAGCTATATGAAGGGCGCACTACAATAGTGCACAAACAAGGATGAAGGATGCAACGCAGGGACGAAATGCAACAATACAACAAGGGGATGCAAACGATATGCAAACATGGCTATACAAAGGGCACACTACAAAGGCACACGGACTGGATGCTGGTGCACAGACTATGTGTGATGCTGACTGAGCTATAAACTATGAGGGGGGGAAAGATCCTCTGGATTCTCTATCTGTCCACCTACTATGTACAAATGGCTTATATGATAAAAACAGTAAAATAAAGTGTAAAAATAGAAAGTGCCATGCACTACCCACAAGTGTACCCATTTGCCCATCTAAACCCAACTGCACTATGCTGCTGCCTCAGCCAATAAGATTTGTGCACCTATAGCCCAATACCCAACTGTCCCAGTGCAATGCACTATTTTTGGTGCACTCTAGGTCTCATGTGCTCTTCCCAATTAATCCGCTTTGGTGTTATGTGTCACGTGCTGCGCCTTAGTAATAATGATGTGATCAACCTGTGCTGGTTACCAGATAAGGCAATGCCAAGTAGAAATGTGGAAGAACTATAAGGAGATGCTGTGAAAGGCCAAATACCGCCAAAGTGCCAGGATTATGTGAAAGTGCTCAAGTGCACACAGTCCAATGCCAAATAGGTGCAAAGCGCCCCAGTTATGTAATAATGTGCAGTTTGCTTGTGTTGGAATCGCAGTGCACCTCAAGTAAATGCGCCAGTAAGATGGAAGCTGCGATGCACAGTGCAACTGGTGTAGTGGATTGTTGTGTGTGTGATAGGGATTGTGCAATAAGTGCACAGTAGAGAATGTGAGTTGCAGGTAAAGCATAAAAGAAGTGCACAAAGGTGCATCGAGCATGCAATAAATGTGAAAGGCAGGTAAGGAGTGGGGGGGGGCATGTAGAGGCAGTTTGAAGTGCAATGGGGCGCATTTAGGGTGCATGACAGCAGGCAGCTATGGGGGACCACAAGCGCAGTAGAAATGTAAAAGGCACACAAAAGCGCACCTAAGCAGTGAAAGGTGCGCACAATCACAAAAAATGCTGTAGTATGCACGCAGGGTGATAGGGAGCCATATCAATGGCTAATGCAAAATTAAAAACCATGCACCAAGGCTCTCTGATAGCAGACAAATTTATTTTGCAGTTCAAGGCAGAAGCGTCACAGATGGATATGGGAGAAGCTGCATTGGTAGAATTTTTGAAGGCAGGATTAAATCCCTCATTATTCAAGTCTATCTATTGACTACCTTCTATGCCAGAGAGGTTGGACGATGGTATAATTGGGCAATGCATCTTGATCAGCAATATCGACAGGAACAGGCAGAGTCGAAATTGATGTATGAGAATGCCAGATTTGAAAAGTCATCAGGAGGAAAGTCTGAGAAAGGAAGGACACCTGAGGTACAACCTCTGAGGGCACAGCCACTGGCCATGGCAGTGACACCTATCATTAAGGAGTCAGTAGCATCGATGGATGTGATGGATGTTGATCAAGTAGGGAGATGAGCCCCACTTAAATGTTTTAACTGTGGGCAATTAGGGCATATTGCTAGGAATTGTAGGCAGAAAAGGAAGATTAGGGAAGTGACAATTGAGGAAGTGAAGTTGGAAAAAGATAAGCAGAAGAATTTTGTGGAAGAGTCCCAGTGAAGGTTTCCCCATTGGTGACCCAGAATCAATATAATATATTAGTATCCAAGGAAACCCAGAGTGAACCCGCAAGAGAAATTGAGGAGTATGACCATCATTATTTATGCGACAAAGAAAAATGCCCAGCCTTATTTCCCAAGACCCCTAAATTCTTTATTTGCTCTGCACGGATAGAACCCGAAATCAGCTTGACAGTAGGATTGAAGATGGTGGACATGCATGCAGCAATTAATGTGGAGGCATTGCTTGATAGTGGTGCTACCAGATTATTCATTAATTGATCCTTAATTACTGGAAATGGTATTTGCATGTGTAAACTGCCACAACCTATAATGGTGTACAATATTGACAGTATGATTAATCATGGAGGAACTATTAAGGAGGAGGTGATGATGATACTGAAGTATCAGGATCATCAGGAACGAGCCATATTTGAGGTGTGCAACCTTGGGAAAACCAATCTGATAATTGGATGTCTGTGGTTATGAAAGCATAATCCAGAATTTGATTGGAAAACTGGGAAGGTACACATGACTCATTGTCCTAAAGAATATAATGTGTATGGGAGGAAAGTAAAAAAGGAGAAGAAGAAAAAGAAAGAGAAGAATGTCTGAGGAAGTATTCTGTTATGATGGAGGAAGTGGAGGATGAGGACATACCAAACAGGGAAGTTCCAGTCATGACCAGTAAGGAAGAACAGAAGCAAACCTTTAGGGAAATTCGTGGAGGACAGTCATGGGATAAAAATGCTGTGAAAGTGGAGAAGCCAGTGGAGGAGTGGGTGCTGAAAGCCTACCATAAATATTTGTTAGTTTTTTGGAAGAAGGAATCGGAGCGGATGCCAGTGTGAAAGCCATGGGATCATGCAATTGAGATGAAGCTGGGATTTGTGCTGAAGAAGTCAAAAGTCTACCTGTTATCTCCAAAGGAACAAAAAGAAGTGGATGCATTCCTTAATGAACAATTGCGCAAGGAATACATACGACCTTCAAAATCACCACAGACATCACCAGTATTCTTTGTACCAAAAAAAGATCAGAGGAAGAGGATGTGTACAGATTATAGGTATTTGAATGAGTGGACAGTGAAGAACGCGTACCCTTTGCCATTGATCTCAGAGATAATTGACAAGGTGGGAAAAACCAAGGTCTTTACAAAATTGGATTTATGCTGGGGGTACAATAATGTATGAATAAAGAAAGGAGATGAGTGGAAGGCTGCATTTGCCATGTGTCGAGAATCCTTCGAGCCGCTTGTCATTTTTTGGAATGACCAATAGTCCCCCAACTTTCCAAAATATGATGAACGACATTTTCAAGGATGTAATAGACAAGGGCATGGTAATAATATTCATTGATGACATTTTGATATTCACAGAGAATGAAGAAAATTATGAGGCAATAGTGCAGGAGGTGTTGAGAAGATTGGCAGAGAATGATCTATTTGTTAAACCAGAGAAGTGTGTGTTTAAGGCAAGCGAGGTCGAGTTCTTGGGATTAAAGATTGGTTCGATAATGGATCCTATCAAGGTACAGGCAATTGTTAATTGGCCCATGCCTACCTGTATCAAGGAAGTTCAGGCTTTCTTGGGACTCGCCAATTTTTATCGTTGCTTTGTTCATAATTTTTCCAAAATTGCTGCACCATTACACAACCTTACACGAAAGGGAGTAGTGTGGAGATGGGGAGAACAGCAGCAGACAGCACTTGAGGAGTTGAAGAGGAAGTTTGTGGAAGAGCCAATATTAGTCCCAGAAGATTTCATGTGTCCTTTACAAGTAAAATCAGATGCATCCGACTTTGCTACTGGAGCAGTATTATCAATGTTATGTGAAGATGACAAATGGCATCCTTGTGCATATTTGTCTCGAGAGTTGAATGATGTGGAGAGAAATTATGATGTGCATGATAAAGAGATGTTGGGAATAATACGAGCATTGGAAGCATGGAGACATTATTTGGAGGGATGTATGCATCAGATCAAAATCTGCAGTACTTCATGTCTGCTAAAAAGCTTAACCATTGACAAGCACGTTGGGCATTATTCCTATCGCATTTTAATTTTCACTTAGTCCACAAAGTGGGAAGCTTGATGAGGAAAGCAGATGCATTATCCAGATGTACAGATCATAAAAGGGGAGTGGAGGAGGACAATAAAAATATTACCCTACTCAAACCTGAATACTTTTGTATTTGTGCTATGCATCAAGGGCATCTATTGGTGGATAGTTCAGAGATGGAAATATTGTCTAAAATTAGGCAATGTTCAGAGATGGATGATAAAGTAGTGGAAGCTGTGAAAGCTTTGAGGGGAGAGAAGAAAGGAAATATTAAAGGAGATGAATGGGTTGAAGAACAAGGGTTAGTGTTGTTCAGAGGAAAGGTGTATATACTGAAGGATCAAGATTTATGAAGGGAGATCATATGGTTATATCATAATATGCCAGCTGCTGGACATCCAGGAAGGTGGAAGACGTTGGAGTTGGTGATGAGAAATTATTGGTGGCCTGGAATCTCAAAGTATGTGTTGGGGTATGTGGATGGGTGTGATACATGAATGAGGGGGAAGAAATTTCCAGAAAAGCCTGCAGAGAAATTAATGCTGAACCCTATACCTAAAGCACCATGGCGAGATATATCTGTGAACCTTATCACCAGATTACCTGAAGCTCAAGGATACAATGCAATATTTGTAGTATGTGACCACTTCACAAAGGAAGTCCATATCATTCCTACTACTGCAGAAACCTCATCATTGGGCTTGGCATGCCTCTATCTAAATCAGGTATGGCGGTTACATGGATTACCTAATATGGTTATCTCTGATCATGGATCACAATTTGATTCTGCATTTATGTGAGAGTTAAATAACATATTAGGGATTCAATCCAAGTTATCTATGGCCTATCACTCACAAACAGATGGGCAGACAGAGAGGATGAATCAGGAGTTGGAGCAGTACCTATGCATGTTTGTCAATCACCGACAAACTGACTGGCCCGAATGGTTGGCAATTGCTGAATTTTCCCACAATAATAAATTCCATTCGGCTACTCGCATGTCACCCTTCTTTGCTAATTATAGGTATTATCCCAGAATGGGAATAGAACCTTGAAGAGAAGTTAAAGTACAGTCAGTGGAGGACTTTGTATCAAAAATGTGAAAGGTGCAGGAGGAAGCAGAGGCAGCATTGATGAAAGCATGTGATGACATGATGTGACATGCAAATCGTATTCAAGCTGTTGCTCCAGAGTACAAAGTTGGTGACTTGGTATGGCCAAGTACCAAGGATCTAAATATTCCATGACCTTCAAAAAAGCTTATGGAGAAGCAAGTTGGCCCATATCCAATTTCTAAGATAATTTTACCCAATGTGGTAGTATTAAAATTACCTCAATCATTCAAGATTGATCCTGAAATTAACATTTTCCATTTATGCCCTTACTGCCCACCCACTATTCCTGGTCAACAAACTAATCCACAGCCTCCAATAATGGTAGAAGATGCTCCAGAATATATTGTGGAAGAGGTTTTGGACTCACATCTTTGACAAAATAAATTGGAGTTCTTAATCAAGTGGAAGAACTACACTGACAAAAATAACTCATAAGAACCCAAAGAGAATTGTAAGTGAGCACATAATGCAATTGCCCAATTCTTTAAATGTAATCCAAATGCTCCACATTGCATTGCTAGAATGGTGTATGAAGGGATGAATTTCTAGCCTTACCAGAATTTCACAGAGGGGACAAATACAATATTTTCTTGCCTGGAAGTCGAGGCATAAAAAGGGGGTAATGTTAGAAAACAGTATTCTAACATGCCTATTACATAATAATATTTTATTTTTATTTTTATTCTATTTTATTACATCAAAATATGCTACCAAATGCCTATAAACACAATATTTGTCAGCATGGAAATTTTGTGTTTACACACATCAAGATGTATGCGCATGTATGTGCACATCGGTAGCAACATATTACAATACATGTAACATAGTATATAAATGTTAAATATATATCTGGGGACCTCAGTTGAGTTCTCTTAGGTATTCCATCCACATTTGTGGTGTGAAACACTTATTTCAGCCAACTAATCTATTTTTAACCCATCACATCAAAACCATCAAAACCCCCCATCATGTGCACGTGCCCCACCACCTTCTTGTAGGAGAGCCTGCACAGTCCAGCTAGCAGAACAGTGGGTGTCACCCTAATAGTACCGCAGGGAGCAGACAAAGCAGGAGAACTTATGCAGGGGTGCACAAACAATTGCAATATAATATTCCAAAGCAGTGGTGGACCATCTTAGATCGTTATAATGGTGGAAAAAGCATACAAGAAGCCCACGAGGCCCAACAGAGTCTCACCCCTGCTGAGAAGATGGTTCTTGTGGACTTCATCAACCAATCTGCAGAGCGCAGGTTTCCACAGACACTTAGGAACATTGAGGATTATGC
This sequence comes from Tricholoma bakamatsutake, assembly GCA_029959215.1. Lineage (NCBI taxonomy): Eukaryota > Fungi > Basidiomycota > Agaricomycetes > Agaricales > Tricholomataceae > Tricholoma > Tricholoma bakamatsutake. The sequence continues at coordinate 4,028,264 of CP114860.1, forward strand.
TGACTTGGTACAAAAGGGCCACCATGGAAGTGATTGCAATCCTGTTGGGGAAAGTTGGATCCACTGGTTCTTGGATTGTCACCACCACAACTTGCAAACCCATTGGAGTAAACCCCTTGACACCCAGCGAGCCCAGACAATGAATCCAGAAGCAAAGAGACAGTGGTTTGAGCTTGTAGAGAGGTTTGTAGTCAAAGCAGGCATTTGGCCTGAGGATTTGTATGCCATGGATGAGACAGGATGCCCACCTTCTGATCAAGGAACCCAACATGTTGTTGGCAGTCAAGGAAACAAGGTCCAACATAAGCAAGGTGGTGCCAACCGGGAAAATATAACTGCAATCGTGACAATCTGCACTGATGGCTCAAAGCTTAAACCTACAATCATACTCAAGGATCAGAATTTCATGAGCAAATAGGCAAAGAATAATGTAGTGCAAGCATTATGAGTACTCACCATGCATTGCCACACTTTGATTGATATGCCACCCAGCATCACGCACTCCCAAATGGATGGACAGACAATGAACTTGGTCTACATTGGATGCTTAAAGACTTTGATGAACAGACAAAGGAGAAAGCGGGTGGACATACCCATGTTGTGTTAATGGATGGATTACTCCCTTGAATTGCTTGACTATGCTCGAAAGAGCAACATTGTGATACTTGGTTATCCTCCACATTGCACTGATGCCCTTCAGGGATTGGATGTGGTCTGCTTTAAAATGAAGAATGAATTTCAGTATGAAATCCAGCAATTTGAGGACTTACACAAGCACAGCATCATGAAGGCAGACTTTGCTGGGGTATTTGGACAAGCATTCCTTTGAGCCTTCACAGGGGACACTGTCAAGGCTGCATTCACAGCTACTGGTGTTCATCCATTCAATCCTGATGTCATCACTGAAAAGCAGATGAAACTGAGCTTACCAACCTCAATAAAAGCCATGTTCTCTGTCCTTCAGCCCAGCCCCATGCAAGCTATCATTACTGCAATGGGCAGCCACCCTCCCACTGCCTTTGAATTATCCCCTACAATGCATGCTGCCCATGTTCCTGGCCCATTGCGCTATGTGCTGAACTCTCCTTTGATCCTACAACATGTCCATGAGCCTGAGATTGATCCAGAGCTTGAGACACCAACTAAGTGCATGCAGATCCTTTACAGTACATTGGCGACATCATCATCTGGCTCTCTTCTGGTATCAAAGACTCAAATCACATCTGCTCACCTGATATCAACCCCGGTCCTCAAGATAGCACCAGAGCTACCACAACCTGATTGGTCACTCCTGGAAAAATCTAATCCCAGCCATTATCAATCTCAAGAAGCACTACAAAGATCTGTCGAAGAACTCACCAAAAGCCTTGTTCAATCATGCAACATCATTCATGCTCAGGAGATTATCAACGAGAGGAAGAATGCCCAGCTGGTCATCCAACATTCACATCTGACAAAGCTCAATCAATCTCTGCAAGCCAAAGAAAATAAAAATCAAGATGATCACACCATTCTGTTTCCAAAAGGCCATGGCCGACATCTAACAGCCATCGAGTTTAGTAATGAGTTATGAGAGCAGGCGAGGAGGAAGGCAGATAAGGCAGCTGATAAAGCTCAAAGAAAGACCAACCGAGAGGTGAACAAGGCCACGAAGGATGCTGCCCAGTGTTAATGGGAGACAATTCAGGCTAAACACAAGGAGGCACTGGCAAAGTGGGAAGCAGAATGTGAGCAGTTGAGGGCAGAAAATGTTCAGCAGAAAGACATGCCTCCCAAGCCAAAGCACACACTGAAGCCTAAGCCATTGCCAGCAGCTGCAGGAGGTGGTGGCAAGGGAGACGAGCAATCTGAATTCAAATTGGATGAGGAAGATGGTGGTCGATAGTGCAGAAGATTGATTTCCCATGGGTGTGTGAAGTGGCCATTTTAGACAAGATCTGACCTTCCATCTTGCTTGCCCACTAGATACAATAATACATTACTATAAATTAGTGTAAAATCATAATAGTCTTATAATATATTGTACAATATTTCTGCCATGTCAGAATGGTTAATTTGTGTTTTTGGTTGGACAGAGCAAGGTAACTAAAAGTAGTGTGTGAAGTGATGCCGGTACACTATAATGCATGCCATGCAGTTACTTTTGGGAATTTGCTCAAATGAGGCAAAGTCTTTCATGTCACCAGTGAAGTGCTTAGAGGCACTGGAATCTAAGACCCATGTGATGCCTTTATGACAACCTTCTAATGAGCACATCATGCACTGCTTTACTTGTTGTGCAACCTTATTCAAAACAGATAAATTTATTATATCTATTGGATGCTCTATCTTATGGCTAATTACCAAAGAGTTCATCCCTGTCAATTGAATATTGGTGGATGGCTTGCTGGAGCTCAAGGGCTCAGATGGTGTTTTTCTCTTCCACTTAGGGTTGTCAGACTTACATTTTACTGCTGACAATTTGCTTGCTGCCTCTCCTGGTCTGCAGAAGGCAGAGCAGTGAGCTGCTTCTGCTGTGATTGCATCCCTGATTAGGCTAAATGACAGGACAGAGGTGGCATTTGTGGAGAGAATTGTGGAGGAAAGAGAATCATACTCTTTTGGCACAGCCAAAAGAAGAAGATTGGATTTGACACAGAGATTTTAATTGAGATCACAGATTTATGTAAAGTCTGCATAAATCTGAGATGGTCCCTCCTGACCAAAATTGGTCCTGAGGGTGGTCCATAAGACACTTGTGAGGCCATTGGCATTTGCTGCCAACCTCCTCCTTACAAAGGGATCAAACAGAGTGCAATTGCTCCAAATGCCTGGTCATTTTCTCTTGTCCACACCTTAAGTGCAGCCAAGTCAGTAGCAGCAGGGGCCATTTTGGCACCTGAAGCAACCTTCCACAAGCCCTGACTCATAAGCCAGGTCTGCATTGATTCAGCCCAGGCCATTGAAAAATTTCTCAAGAGAGGAAGACATTTTGATCAAGCTATAAAAAGCTGAAGATTGGCTTCTTACTCCTTAAGATTAAATCTTATGATGGCAAGTTGTAAAAATAGCACTTCTTCAGAGCATTTTTGTTACTTAGCATGCTAGATGTGTCTCTAATGGCACAATCATTTTCCTGTGACTCAGAGAGCCTCAGGGCAACATTGTGTTTAGGAGTGCATGGTAAGTGCACCTGCACACATCATTGAGGTTTGCCATAAGGGCACTCACTACAATTAGTGTTGCCTTGACCAACTTGGGACATTTTTGTATTCTTAAAATAACTCAACACAATGCACTCAGCCTGCTTAGTGTTGAGAAAGGACCCATTGACTTGACAAAAATGAGTCAAAGGCAATATCAACTCCAATAAATTGTATAGAATTCTGAAATTATTCACATAGATAGGAAGCCCCAAAAGTTGATGGGTCCTCTCTCAACACTAAGCAGGCTGAGTGCATTGTGTCAAGTTATTTTAAAAATACAAAAATGCCCCAAGTCAGGTGAGGCAACACTAACTACAATAATGCTTGCAGAGCCCATAACCTGTTGCAGTGGCATAGCTGCACAGTGGTAGTTGTACATACATACATAGGTTCACTTATCAACTTCTGGATAGTCTATTTGCTGCTTTGCAGTAAATTCAAGAAGGACACCTGCACATTTATATCCTCCCTCAGGTTGAAGAAGAAGTGCCAGCTGGGCCCTCTCAACCACCAGTGGCAAGTAGAACTCCTCCTGCACAGACCCCGGGATTAGAGTACGCGACACCCCCTCAACCTCAGGAGTCTGAGGTGCCATGGATTTGGCACCAGAATCCCAATAAGGAGCAAGGATGGTGGTTACCCAATTTGGGTACCCCGTCATATTGGGGCCCTAGAAGGGATAATTATGTTGCCAAAGGTGGAATGGATCTGATGCGCCTTCTGCTTAGCAAAGCAGTTGCACCATCTACAATGTCAGATCCTGTCCCAATCCAGTATCGTGACATTGTGCGCTTACCCAAGCCTGTGCAATCAGAGTGGAGAAGTGCATGCCTGGAGGAACTAGAGGCCCTCTGTAAAAGGCATGTCTATGACATCGTAGATCTCCCTGCTGGCCGAAAGGCCATCAAAAATAGATGGGTTTTCTCCATAAAATCTCATGGACAAAAACGGGCCAGACTTGTGGCCAAAGGCTTCTCGCAAGTCGAAGGCATCGATTACAATGAGATATTCTCTCCAGTGGTCCGCTACAAGATGGTGCACCTCATGTTTGCCCTGAGTGCCCTGGAAGGCATGTACATGATGGGACTCAATGTAAAAACCGTGTTCCTGTATGGCAAACTAGATGAGGAAATTTACATGCATCAACCCGAGGGATTTGTCATCCCAGGTAAAGAGTGCAAAGTCATGTGCTTACGCCGAGCATTGTATGGCCTTAAACAGGTCGCCCTAGCATGGTGGAGAGAGCTAGAGATGTTCATGCAATCCATTGGATTTGAACATGCCAGCTCAGACGCCGGCATTTTCATTTACAAAAATGGTAAAGACATTGTCATCACAATAATCTATGTCGATGATGGCATGTTCTTGGGGAAGAACAAATGCCTTGTAGAGGAAAAGAAAAATGTGTGTCTCAAGCATTGGGAGTATCGGGACACTGGTCATGTTACTGAATTCCTTGGTATGTGCATAACACAAGGTGCATCAAGAATCACTCTGAACCAAACAACCTACCTAGCCACTGTGCTAGCTCAGTTTGGAATGACAAATGCCAAGACATCCCCCACTCCACTTCCCATGGGATACGTCCCTATGGAAAACCCTGATAAGCCTAATCCAGCTCTCAGAACTGAGTTTCAATCAGTGATCAGGTCTTTATTGTACCTGATGCTCGGAACTCGCCCCGATATCGCCTTCGCAGTGATAAAGATGTCACAATTCTTGGCTAATCTGAGTAAAGAACATCTCGATAAGGCATGTTACATAATGTGCTACCTAGTCGGTACTCAATCATATGAGCTTATCTATGATGGCCACAGCAAACAGGGCCTCCAAGCCTTTACTGATTCGGACTGGGCATCCGACATCGTGAAATGCAAGTCCACAATGGGTTACTTTGCCACCTTAGCAGGAGGCATTGTGTGCTGGCAGTCCCATATGCAAAAAACTGTAGCACTTAGTTCCACAAAAGCCAAATACATGGCTTTCTCTGACACTTGTCGGCAGATAGTGTGGATCACATCCTTATTTTCCAAATTGGGATATCCCTTGAGTAAGGTGCCTATCTGCGCCGATAATCAGAGGTTGATCTTCATTGGATCTAACCCCATTCAGGAAAGAAGGACTAAACATATCAACATTCGCTATCATTATACACGCGAATGTATTGAAGATGGCAAGGTCACAGTCGTCTTCATCCCAGGAACTGAAAACCCAGCAGATATGTTTACTAAAAATCTCGGGAGGCAGCTCTTCAAGAAATTTAGAAGCTCCCTCGGAATTAAATTTGAGGTTCAAACTTAGTACCTATATATGGCACCTTGGATCGTAAAGCCCCTCCAGGTCGATGCCGGTACAGTTTGTGGGGGGGTGTTGAATTAAATCTGCATGTGGCACCTATTCTGTGCCTCAGTGTAAACACATATACATGTAAATACATGTATACAAATATGTCATAATGACATGTAGACAGGAACCATGTGGTACACCGCCCTTTTCTCCACCCCACTGAGCCTCACATGACCTGAGCCTCATGTGACCATGTGGGCTCTCTAGGTATATAAGTACGCTGTACCTCTACCTAGCAATACAGAGAGTTCTACGCCCTCTAACCTAAGTTACTTAGCACACTAACCAACTCAACAGGTAAGTAGTAAAATCTGTGAGCACTCTACACTGCGCATAGCGCGCTGCTCAACACACCTAACAGAGGGGAATCCAAAGAGAAAACTTTAAGGACCCATCTGTCCATGCCCAGTATATGTGATAGAGCCAAAAATCAAATAGTAAGCTAAAAATAGCAAAAAGGCAGAAATAGGCAGATCAAGCTGTGGGATGACATCATCTTGATGGGTAAACATCCAGAAGGTGTCCTGCCTCTAAGAATAGAACTGTCAACATGTACCAACATGGAAAAAGTTGAAATATAATCATAAATTAGGAATAAAATCACAGAAAATCATAGAAAAGGCAGAATAGAGTGAAATAAAATATATAAAAATATGGGACAAATGCAGAAAATTGCCCAGACACCTGAGGTGCCTTCCTTTCCCCTTACAGTATTAGATTTTCTGTGCTAAAACCAATTGATTATGCATCAGAATTTCCCATTATCCTTGTGGTCAATACTTCACAGATAGCAGTCAGCTTTTATTTTTGTCAGCAAGAAAATGCAAATGCAAAAAAGTGCTTTTACAATCATTTCAGTTTGATTATGATAAATGACAGAGAAGCATGCTTTTTGCAACCAAAGCTAGAGATCTATGGGATTTATTGCATGCTGTGCAGTTTGCACCTTTATATTATAGATGTGTGCAACTTAATTGTTGAGACTGATGTGCACTATATTAAGGGCATGCTCCAAAAGCCCAATATCCAACCATCCACCAGCATTAATCAGTGGATTGTCTCTCTCCTTACATTCCATTTTACACTCGTACACATTAGGGGAGTGGTGCATGGCCCCAATGGACTTTTGCACTGACCAAAGCAGCCAGAAGACTTAGAAGAAGAAGACTTAGAAGAATTTGAAGATTGGATTGATGCACTACTATTTATAATCCTCAAATGCAAGAGGTGTTGGACAATCAGCAGAACTTTGATCTACTTCAAAGTCCTGTTGATATGCCTGTCCTTAGGAAACTGCATGGGTTTTACCCATGGGTTTCCTATGCTTTTAATTTCTAATTTATTCAATGAGTTTTGCATGAAAAATCATGAAAAAAATAATTCTCTGGTAGCAAACTTATTGGGTGGGGGGGTGTTGAATTTAATCTGCATTTCTGGTCCACCTATATTGGCATGTGACCTACCTCATGCATACCTCCTTGTACCTTCACAGCAGCTGACTATGGTTCCATGCAGATACTCATACCTCATGGCCAAGGTCCCCTCTGAGCATGTGACCACATAGATTTGCTATAATATAAATGAGCTGTATTCCTCAGTAGCCATAGAGAGTGTTTTATGCCTCTACCCTAGTTACTAGCAGTCTAAGCAACTAACAAGGTAAGTACTAAGTCTAGCTTACACTACCACTGCATGGCTACACCGCTGCAACACTTGCTACATATATATGAGTGTCATCCTCCTTCCATCATCAAATACATTAGGCCCATGCACGCAAAAATGTTCTTGTAATTCTTGAGTGTTCATATCCCGTACTGCTTACGACTCCACGGACTTTCCTTCTTGCCAACATTTTTCGTAAGCCTCTCGGAAAGATTTAAAGAGGGCACCAACTTGACGATACGATTAAATCCAAAATGCTCCAAATCCACATAACTGATGATAAAGTTCCCATTGTTCCGCTACATAATAATGCAATTAGTGTTTCTTTCCTCGGCCTTGGTTTTTCTTCGTCTCGACCGCATCTAGAAAACCGCCCACCTCCAGAGCATTCCGCGCGGCTTGGTTGATGTGTTTGAATCTGTCTGGGCCCAAGTGGATTCCCCCGAAATAGCGAGTCACAATGACAAGGACATTATTCACGTCCTACAATGATGCTAATCAGCGTGGCTTGCGGCATATCGATACGGGAGACAGAAACAAACCAGAATCTGCAAGAGATGTCCAAGTCGTCCACCGGCAGCGGACTCTCCGTCATCGTCATTATCTGTTATGATGATGACCGCAAGTTCAAGTATCGCATGCAATGAGTCCATACTTACCCTGATGCAGCAGATTACCAACCTGACATCGCCATGCATTGATGATAGGATGTGCTGCCCGAGATATTCGTCGATCTGTCATGAGATGCGACAGAATCAACGGTACCTAGTTAATACGTCAGAAAGCAGGCACAAAGGATACTGGAAAAACAGCCTGCCTCAGCTGGATGGGATACCCTACATGCTCGCCCAACAAAGACACTTTTACGGTCGGTGATGGGTTCTGCTGTGAACATCTGGATCCCATCAGGCAACGCAGTGAACGAAATCGAGTCCTCAGATGGCCGTTCATCTTCGTGAACAGGCTCCTCTGTGTTAGCAATTTCCAGCATGGACGTGAGGTGGCCATTCTCCCTCGTGTCCTCCCGCACCAACTCCCCCGCTTTCTCTGTACTCAGCCGTTCTTCATACCATGCCGTGCATCTCTCTAATACACTCTGCAGACCATCAAATACGCAGACCGTGTCCGGCGTCCACTCGACGCCGTTCATGGATATGAAAGTTCGTAGCACCGACCCAAATAGGTTAAAATCCGCACCGAATGCGCCAACGTACCGCGAGAGGAGCTGAAGCTGTGGCGGAGCCGAGGAGGGGTAGGTCGGAGGCAGGGACACGAGTATACGGATAGAAACGTTCTCGTGTGATGGAAGCCTGAATTTCGCTTCTTCCTTTTGCATATTTTTGACGACTCGCATGGGACTCACGTCAGGGATGCTACATATCGTATTGTTTTCATTTCTGGGGACTGGGTGTCATTGCGGGGGGCCAAGTGACTTGGATCTTTGGTAGATGGATGCCAAAGGTGGATAGCATCTTCGCCGTAGATGGATCGTAGAACTGTACAATGGATCAGATAATATAGAATGCGAATGCTGCACGTTACCTTCGAGTTCAGATGCGATGGATTCGCGATCTGGTTGCTCCGCGAGTTCTGCGAGAAGGGAACTCGGATGCATGGTATAATCGCTGGATTGATCAGTAGACGACGAGGGTGAGGAAGACATGCGAGAAATTAGAAATCTGGGTCCAATCTGTGCGGCCGATAGGTAACCGTGTCTATACATGATAGTATGAAGCAAGCATAGTGGCTCTCTTTCTGGCGTCCACCAAACTCTCACTCGACGACCTCAAGCTCCGCAAATAGCAGCAGTGCACTCACGGCTCATTTGGGCTCTCAAGATGGCACCAGCCCCATCAGTAAGAGTCGTTGTTCGACTGCCTTGGAACCGACCAGAAGCAGACCCAATCCCTGATCCTCCCCGAGTACGTTTATCTCATTGCCAACTCTGATGCATCAGACCTACAAACTATCTACGTCTAGATAGAATGGAACACAGAGAAAGCGGACATGTTGTGGAAAGTCATCGAACGTTCGCGTTCAGTCGACAGCGGGGGTGCAGACTGTGAATGATGGCTCCATTGATCTACCATTGTCTTGTCTTTTAACTCAGATAACAGGGAAAGGACTCGCGGCTCATCTCCAGGTCCCCCTACCTTACCTTCTGTACCGTGTCCATGCCAGGTTCCAGGAAGAACTTCGAGGGTTGAAAGATATCCAGGGTGCATTAAATCCTTCTGGCGCCCAACCACCCACGCCATCTGAAGACAAGTTATGCCGTGCAGTTGGTCGCATGACTGCCAGCGCTTCCTCGAGACGAATCGCCACTCCCCTCGGCGTGCGCGCCCGACTTAACTCTCTCGGCGCCAATTCTTTACGACCCAAGAAAGCCACATCATCCTCAACGTTAACAGTACAAGGTTTGAAAAAGACTGTAGTGCCAATGCGTCCCACATCTCCTTCCTCATCCGAAAAGACGGATACTGACGATGAAGACGCCATGAAAGAAGAAGATGCGGACAGGGACGCAGAAGAACGAGAAGCCCTGGATCGTAAGCTGCAGCATCTGCAGACGATGATGACGGATGACGCGTTAGGACTGGTGAGCGCCCCACAGACACGCGACAAGGGCAAAGCCATAGACCGGGGACGTGATGGTATTGTACCTCAGAGATCAGACACGCTCTCCAGCCGGAGTACGAGCCAAAGCGTATCTAGCACCAGCTCGCCACAGGGCTCGATCCCGGACATCCCCTCACCACCGGGAGACTCGCAGCCGCATTCCCCGATAAGGAGACACATGTCAAGCAAGTCGTCGAGCCCCCCGGCTGTGTCTCCACGCAGCGCGCTGGGGAGGCGGTACGGGCCCCTGGTAGATAGAACTGTGAGCGAGCAAGGCAGCAATTGTGGCTCTGAGGCGTCGAGTTTTAGTGATATCAGCGGTGAGCTTCTGCTGCTTCTGTCGTATGTACGATGCATATATAACTTAAGTTTGGTAGATGCGAGTCTATCGGCATCAGCGTTGGACAGCGTGCTGTCGAATATCCGTAACAACGGCTCACGCCCGTAGGTAACTTTTCGTGCGTTGTCTGCTGGATGTATTTAACTCCGTGCGGTTCTAGTTCATTTGCTCGGAGCCGGCTGTTGGGACGTGGGGCTTGATGCATGTAAGCTTGTATAGTAGAAGGATGTATATGTACGCGCGTCTCTTGTCGACGCGCCTGTGATCATATTTCATTAAGAAACCGATATCTCTGAAATGTCTTCACCACGCTTTCCATCGACCGTCTCAGCAGACCTCTTCCAGCATAATAAGCCTTTTGAGCTGGAAGTGATTAGCATCGATCTAGCTTTTGAAATTTGAGAACATCGAATCTTTATCACATCAACCCTTGATCAATTCTGCACCACAGTGTACCACTCTGCGCGTCTATACCCCTTCTACCTCCATCCACAATCATCTTTCGATGGAATTGACTTTCGTAACAGATTTAGGGCAATCCTTCGTGGTCGAGATCGACCCCAATATGGAGCTCGAGAATGTCATGGCCTTGCTGGAAGCGGAGGTGAGTAGGGACGTCCTACTGCGAACTCGGCCTTATTTTGGCGCTAGTCCGGCATTCCGATTGCACAACAAAGCATCTCCTATTTAGGCCGGGAATTGAATAATGGCAAGGCGACGATACGGCAGCTTGGTGTGGTGGGCGATAATGCGATGCTATTGTTGCGTCGGAAAGTCAACATTGGGCAAAGGTTAGCCTTTGTCTGACCCATACTATAATCCGCTGTCGCCCTGATGACTTTCCGCTCAAAGAACGGTTGAACAAGACTCAGAAATGATGCGGCTACAACTTCTAGGAGATCCCAACCTTATGCGCCAACTCCAGGAGGCAAGGCTCTTGCACGCATGATAATGGGCGCATCTCACCCATTCGTTTTGTAGACCCAGCCAGAGATGGCAGAGGCTGTCCAACACAATCCTGCGCGTTTCGCAGAGCTTCTACGGCAGACGCGAGAACGGCAGAACGAGGCGGAGCTCCAGCGCCAGCGCGAGATCTCGCTCTTGAACGCAGACCCGTTTGATGTCGAGGCTCAGCGGAAGATCGAGGAGGCGATTCGGCAGCAAGCTGTTATGGAAAATATGGAGCATGCGATTGAATATTCGCCGGAGAGCTTTGGGAGGGTTACCATGCTATAGTGAGCCGTCTATACGTTGTAATATAATTCTCATCATCTTCTTATCACCGCCTAGCATACCTGTGGAAGTGAATTCACACCCTGTGAAGGCTTTCGTAGACAGCGGGGCCCAACAAACCATAAGTCAGTGCTCTTCTATTGTTTATGTCATTTGTCATATCTATATTTTTTAGTGAGCCCCGAATGTGCTGAAGCATGTGGGTACGTATCTGCTAATTCACGACTTCTGGCCACGATGCTCCTCAATTTGTTTTATCTAGGATCATGCGGCTAGTCGACCAGCGATTCGCTGGCATCGCAAGAGGAGTAGGCACAGCGAAAGTTCTGGGAAGGGTACACAGTGCCCAGCTCAAGTTGTCAGACCTCCATCTTCCGTGCTCTTTCACCATCATGGAGGTAAGTCCTCGCATTTTCATCTGCAAATGCCATCGATCATTATTTGATCCTACAGGGTCGTGATGTCGATCTCCTCCTGGGTTTGGATATGCTTAAAGCTCATCAAGCATGTATCGATCTCGCCAAAAACGTTTTGCGGATCCAAGGCCGCGAGGTCGGTTTCTTGTCGGAACATGAGCTTCCCGACAAGGCGCGGAATGTCGAGCTCACCCCAGAGCAGGAAGCGCAGTTTTCTTCTGGCTCTTCGTCTGGATCAAATCCTGGCCCGAATCCATCATCGTCTTTTTCAGGTGGTGGACATACACTTGGGACGGCACCTGCTCCTGTAGCTGGTGCAAGGAGACCTGCAGCCGCACCACGCCATGCTGCAAGCAGACATTCGGAGGAGCACATCCGAATCCTGATAGACTTGGGTGCTACAAGAGAAGTTGCGATCAGCACATTAGATGCTGCTGGAGGGAATGTAGAAGTGGCCGCATCGATGTTGTTTTGAACTTGATTCGGAAAGCAAGAACTAAAACATTGACACTGACAATTGTATTGCTATAATGTACAAATGCTATGGAAAATGGGTGATACAGGATGGAGAATACAATCGACAACACATGTGCGTATGGTAAATTAAATGAGGTTGATCCGAGTCCGTACCAAGCCGCCTCTCCAGTTGTGAATCCCGGCGGAACGACGATGCGACCAGTCACCTTGCATCCTCGAGAACGCGTCTTGAATATGTTCCGGCCGCAACGCCGTCCTCGCTTCTGGAGGGGGCAAGAACAGGGTGTTCACGGGCATTGTATATTCCACATCGTCATCTGGGGAGTCCGCTCGCCTGCGTTTTTCTGCGGGCCCACCGAGACCAAGCGTTTTCCGCTTCCCGTGGACGGGTGAAGCGTAGTCCTCACGTAAAAAGGCCTCTTCCAGCGACTTTTTGACGGCTAGGCCTGCTATGGTGAGGGAGCGAACCATTTCGAAAGCGAGGAAGCCGACGATGTCTACTGTGTCATCATTGGCTTTCAGGTCGAGCTGTGAAGGAAGATTTAGGAATTCGCGGAAACGTTTGGCTAGGAACATGATGTCAGCGGATCGGACGTCGGAATGGGGAAGTAGATGCACCTTTGCGATACGTAAACGATGCTTGTCGACAGTCTGAATAATGTTGGTATTCCTCTCTCGTCATTTGTCTTGTGGCATCATCGGCTTCCTGTATCATTTGTTAATTAATCCAACGGGTGACACTGACATATGGCACACTTTGAGTCGCTGTATTGATGCTTCGTGCGCTTCAATATCATCTTCGTCTTCTTCATCGTCAGACTGGTGCCCACTATGCTTGAGCACTTCCGAGTAGATAGTCGTAATCTCCCAAGGAAGCTTGATGGTGATCTTTTGGGCTTTGGCTGTCAGCTTATCTAGGAGCAAGGATCAACGACGCAGGAAACAGGATCCCAGCGAAACCGTCAATACGAACCGTCGGCACCGTCCTCTACATCAACTTCTACACCCCCACCTCCATCTCCGCCAGAGTCTTTTGCGTGCTTCCGCACGTCTTTCCAAGACAGGTATGTTCGAAGCCTGTTGACTTTTCCGCGGTCATGACGTATGAGAAAAATGAGATCTTCGGCAGAGAGATATCGAGCGCCACGTCGATTGGCGAGGGCACGAGCTTGTACGATCTACGTACTAATCAACTTTAATATATAGTCAGTAATAGACAGATAGTCACGAGTTCAATGAGTTGGCTGCGAACAATGTCCTCGACAAGGTTCACTGTATCGGGATTTGGGTCTTGCACTTCACCAAACACGAACATCTGAGGGGTATAAGCACGCTTCCAGTTAGAGCATAAGACTAAATACCATCTGGGATATTTCCTGGGTATATTTATAGTCCCGAACGCTGTTCATTGTTGCCTCCATCGTGCCTGCGCCCTTCTTGGGTGTCGCCATGGCCGAGTCAGTGGGAACCTTGGAAGTCGGGATATTCTGATTATTATCACGTGATTTTGAAGCGGACGCAAACAAACAAGTCAAAAACACGTGACACCTTTTTGGTTATCTCGGAACTCTCAGCGGATCGCGAAGCAGGCGGTTCCGTTGGGGCTTACTTTCCTCGGCTTTTCCAGCTGGGGGTCATACCAAATACATGCTTTTGGCATCCTTGGCAGGCTCACCGGCTCTATCTGCAGAAGCATGACAAGACATTCTCCTTTGGTTATGCGAATCCCCGCAGATTGCGCCACAGAGCGGTGGCCTTGGTTCTTATTTGCCAGATGTTCTATCACTCCTGTCAGACTTTATGTCTGGTATCATGATATTACGAGTATGACTTCATATCTATGGTGCTGTGAAGACCCAAAGCAGGGTACAGACAATGACATGCTGATGAGGGGCAGCGGTGCGCTACAACCAGGGGCAACAAGGGGGTGATCATGACCACTTCCCATGCCTACAGCCATTTATGTACCACTACTTTTGTACAAGGTTTATTACATTTGCCTTTTTCTTACCCGTCTAGCTAAAATGCTCAGATTGATGAGGGGGAACTGATTGGCCAGAGTGATTGTCAATTGGAGCACCAGATTCACCATTAATGACATGACATTTATCACGTGAATAACTTATTGAACTGCTCTCTACATCACCCTATATGAAGAATGCTGCCAGAACTATTATAATTGTTACTTCAGAGGTGTCAAAAGATTTTTTTTTTTCACTATCCATTGTCTGTACAAAGGTAGTGGTGACTAAGCCATACACTGGCTGCTTTCGCCGAGTGATTGCCGAGTGATGTCATATTTGTTGGACTCTTTCTAACTCCGTGGCTTTCGAACTCCATCGTCACAGGACAATTTGGATTTGCCATGGGGACCTCGAAAATCATAACATGTGTTTTTCCAGTACTTGGGCATCTGACCGACGACCGACGGCGTGTCCCATCTAAGAAAACTAGCGTGATCCTGCCCTGTCACTCCCAATGGGTCTAAACGGAACAAATACTTGGTATCGGTCTTACTGGCCTTCCTTCAAGAGTCATAAGAGGGGAGGATGAAGGGTATCAAACGCTTTTGTCGCCCATCCCGAACCTCTCAGTATGTTTGTAGACTTATCACCTCCGGTGTCAGGCCTCGTCAGTACCCTGTGCGCTACAATGCTGTACGGTATGATACTGCTCTTTGAAATACTTACCTTAATACTGTCAACTAATGTTTAAATTTCTCAGGCGTTAAGTGCGCGAACCCTCTCTTTTTACTTATCTACCACTCATACTAAACCCGTCTTAGTGTTGCCGTATTCTTCACTTGTGTTTATGTTTTAGCTCAGAGACGTCTTCACGGAGGCTACCTACCTTGGTAAATGATATCCTCGCTATGCTTCTATGCCCTTCCACACGGCTGATTTGTCGAGATTAGGTTTTTGTTCTGCGGGGCTGTTACGCAGTTCATTGTCTCTACTGTCCACATTGGCAATGCTTGGCGGAGACTCTTTGAGGCATTCATCTGGAATGCGCAAATTCCTGGAGCATCCATTTCGTATTGGGTTGCAGATCCGTCTAGGTCAACCGAAATTATCTCTAACTCAGTTGTCATTATTAGTGTGAGTAACTAAATCGAAAATATTCTAAACATTAACCTCTGGATTTAGTCCTGTTTAGTGGACGCTGCCCTCGTGTGGAGACTGTACATGATTTGGAACAAAAATATCTATGTCTGCATCTTACCAGTAAGTGTACGCCATTCTTCGTTGCATCCTGAATTACCCACATAATCTCAGATAGTGATGTTGGTGACTTATGCCAGTCAGCATTACTGCATTTATTTGGAAGATCTATCTTACTGTGATTTAAATCCATGGTGGTTACAGTCACTTACTTTATAGGAATCGGAAAGCTTGTCCATTTGGCTGACAGAGACCTCCGTGTGGTCTCACAATGGCTCGTCGCGGGCCTGACATTTTCTTTAGTTACAAATGCATCCATAACTTGCTTGATTGCTGGGCGAGTCTGGTCAATGTCGCGTGGTCATTGTACCTCTCCAGTGACAACGCGATGCATGACTGTAATGTGGACTATCCTGGAGTCGGGTGCGGTGTATGGTGTCACTACGGTGTTCTTAGTGGCGTTTACCGCAATGAGGTCACAAGTCGGTGGTTTCATTTCGAATTTATTCGTCCAGATATGTGTCAGTCCTATCTTCGGTTTTTTTTTTGGCCCAATGCTGACACCTTCTAAGGGAATCATCCCTAGTCTAATTATAGTGCGCGTTGGGCCCGGTTTTATGTCAGACCGCCTTCAGACCAATACCCTTCCTGGTCAATTCGACCTACCTGAGGTTCGACACCAAGAAAGAAGTTGGGACTCGGAAGTGAAATGGAGTTCGTTTACAAGGCACGTTGAGGTAATCTAGGCCTTTGGGGGTTGGTAATTCTCTGGGACTTCCCGAAAGCCGCCCAAATTCTAGCATTTTCGAATATCGTGAACATGATGTCGTCTAAGATATATAAATATAATAATAATTTCGAGTTGCGATGGAAAGTAATTTCTACATGCATAATGCTCACGCACTCCGCTTAGGTCAAAATCAATCAAGTCCGATGACACCAGGTCTCATCTAAACTTCCTGCGTGTTCCTTCTTTTATGGAGCCTATCATCATCATCATCATCACTATCTCCCACATCGAAGATAGGCGGCTGAGCAGGCTCCATGGCACGCTCCTTGCCCTTCCGTTGTTTATTTACATCCCGATCATCATCCTCTTCCTCAAATCTGTGGCTCGTGTTCAGAGGAATGCTTTCCTCCTCCGTCAGATTGGTTGGTAGCCGGAGACGTCTCCTTCGTACTCGACACCAGATGAATGTACTTATTGCCAAGAATATTAGAAGGAGGACCAGTGCTGAAGACCCTGCATTATAATATGCTACGAGATAGAGACAAATCAGCCATGACACAAAATACATGGACTTGAGCATACCTTCCCACATCGCCTTGTCCTGCTCTGGAGTTTTACCTGGTAGTAACGCAGGAGTAGGTTGAGCTTCCACTTGTTCAACATGCATTGGCTTTTTGATGTTTCCAATGCTGCTGGGTATCTTTGCTGTGCCGTCCAGAATAGCAGAAAAGTTAACGCCTATGAATCGAAGGATCATGTCATGAGTGATATGGGGGGCATCCCAAGGGGCCATATGCGATGCATTGAAAATCTAAGCGACAAGATGAACCTTCTAAAATACCTTGGTAGAAGAGATAATGAATACCTTCACGTAAGTAAGGTTCCTTGACGTGACCCATGTCCCTGCCGGTGTGTTATTGAAGTTCCATGATTGAGTCTGCACAGTCTACCGTAGTTCGTTTGATGAGAAGGGAGCTCTCTCTATAGATATGAAACAATACCCCAAAACCAGTAGCACCATTCCATGCCATCTCCTTGATCATTGCCTCCAGTCCGACATAGTTACAAATCAAGTCCTGGTCGCCAGCGAATATAAGAATCGGTATCTTAGCCAAGACTTTCGGCAAGATAATGATCGAGGCATTTTGACTATCTTCCTGGAATGCGAAGTGGAGAGGGGTGCGGCATTCCGTCCATGCTTCCGTATGGGCGCTGGCATGCAAGGCATTCACAACGTCTTTGCGCTGCCAAGTAAAGTTAGTGTAGCATGTTATGATTTTTTTTGACATCGAGATCATACACGCAAGTAATCCGTTATAGGTTTGATGTCCGGAGGCCAGTTCATGCCGCAAGCAGGCCTGGTATCGTGAAGTCGAACATCATATATATTGAGGCACATATCCTTCCCATCGACTCTGTGACAAATGGTTAATGTGAAGAATGACGTGCAACTAGAGATACAACGAACTTCTTGTTCTGGTTTTTGACAACATCCAGCACCAGCGTGTCACACCCCTTTACTGTGATAGGCTGGACGTCCTTGTGTTTATCCATCTCTGCTATACAGTTATCCGTGAGCTTTTTTGCCTCTTTCCACGCCTGTTGGATAAGAGGTGAGGTTGAGAGCAAGGAAGAGTGACATTCCACACGAACGTCAGAATTTTCCTCAAGCAGCCCGACCTTTACAACGAAATCGATGTACGTTGTGTATTGTCTCCGCGGGTCGATCCAACCATTACCGATGGCGGCTCCCAGAAGCGGAATTCCAAGGTTTGAATTTAGGATAGCATCCGCTTCACAGAGGAGTCAGAATCAGTGGAGTGGGAGGAAGACGCGGTGTTACCGAAAGCCGGGATCCATTGTCCAGCAAAACTTTCACCGCCTAAATATGTCTTTCTACGTGATTAGTCAGGATGAAGCCCTTCAGAAGTAGAATGACATACGTCCACGTTTCTGTACTCAGGAAACACCTGATAAAAGTTTCGCAGAAACTCTATAAATTGAGCAGAAGCCTACAGATATTTCAGCTAAGAAGCTTTGAATTGGCAAACCAAAACGAAGTTCACGCACTTCTGCCGTGGTGCGGACAAAGTGATCCGTGCTTACCAGTGAGAACCCAGTACCGGCAGGCTGATCCACTGCAGAAAGATTAAGATACGAGAGTACTTCAACTTGAAAGGACCTCACCATAAACCATGGTCATATACTCCTCCCAGCCACCTTCTTGCGTTTTGAAGCCACCCTTCCCGTCCATCCTCCAAGGACCAACCTCCATCATCAAACCATCAAAAGACGAGCATCCTGGCCCCCCCTGCGCAGAGGAAGTGTCAGCACAGTATGCGAATGATTACAGGGCCAAAGCTACATTAAACCAGAACATAAGTCTTTGTCTGTCAGCTGTCCGGCGGTTCTTGACCATTACAAAGAACAAGTGAGGAGACAAATCTACGCTCTGCGAACTGGAGACATTTGGGTCAGCCGATAGCTGGCCAGCAAATATCTGTAAGGGGTGTGCTGCGTCCTGGTGGATGTCGGGTAGCGATGGTACATAAAATGACGCCGCTGACGGGACTGCGCGAAATGGTTATAAGTTATGAAGTAGGCGATGAGAGCGGTAACTCACCATGTTGTGCCGCGGAAACGTAGATGACAGCCAACAATGCCCAGAAAACACCTGGATAAGAACTCAGCATGAGATCTGTTCCGTTTGATTGTTTTTTCGGGGTGCTATGGAGAGAGGTGCTTGCTTTGGTTGTAAACAACCCAGGATCTTGTCCTGCCCTTCCGCAGGGGTTTGGATTGAGCTGGGGAGGCTGTAGTGTATGAGGTTTACACGTGTGACCTTGCCGCACTGGTAAATGTTGAGCGCGTCGATCATTGTTACTAGTATGTATTGGGATAAAGGGCCGTTACACTTCTACTCGGTGTACCTGATCTTGTAGACAACCATGAAGCTCTTTCCGATCCTGGGTGTTCTCGCCCTCGCTGCATCCATCGAAGCCCAGTATTTCTCCGCTGGCTGGGAGCCTGGCCAGCCAATACCTGAAGAGGCACCACCCTTGGCTACCTCTGTGCCTGGAAAAAAGGCACCTGCCAGTAAACGAATCTCACCCAGCAGCATAGCCAGTCATTTTGACCTCAGCAAGCTCCTTACGTCCGAACCAGCCGCTTATCTGTTTGGTCGTTTTGGCATCAATATCACGGAGAAGATACAGGGTGCACTTGAGCTCTCTAAGAACCAATGGGATGAGCGCATACCATTAATAACGGACGACAATTACAAGGATCTTATTGTCAATGAACCTCTTACAGAGGAGGAAGAGAAGGAAAGGACATGGATAATCGTAATGTAAGTCTCGTATAACTTATCCACTGTTACACGCGGAATCACTCATCTCTAAGTCCAGTACGGTGCCCGCGGCCAGGCAGGACGCTATCTCCAAATTCATGGACGACGTCTTCGATGCTACCTTCAATGAGACCCAGGTCGCTCAAGATTTGCCAAACTTACGCTGGGGTCGTATCGACTACTTCAATGTCACCACTATTACCACGAAATGGGTGATCTGGCAGTAAGTTTCCCATCGTCCATTCATCAATTCGAACTTATTTGTTAACTGTTGCTTATTTCGGCAGAGCACCATATCTCGTGGTTTTAAAGGACCGCGGTCAAACGCTGCGTTTCTATAGGCCACAGCATCTAAGGCTGAGTGGTGGAGCCATGCGCAGTTTTCTGGAACAAGAGGGTTGGAAAGATACCCTGCCCTGGACATCTCCTTATGCTCCTGGTGGAAGCAGGTAGTTCACTTGCAATTGAACCTATCGCAAGACAAGAATAACGCCTTTTTTTTTCCTCAGAGAATTCATCATGACGTACTTCGCCTTCGTGCTGACAAAAATCTACAATGTTTCCATCATGGTACCCCGTTGGCTGTTATTCATCATAACTGGAAGTGTCGCCTCCGTTGTAATGAACCTTATGCACCGGGGTTCGTCGGAGGTATCAAAGCCCAAATTACCACAGCCGACAACATCCCAACCGACAACATCTCAGCCGAAAACATCCCAAACCACCAAAACCCCCAAACCAGCTTCGCAGCCAGCTCACAGCACAGCGTCTCCGTCACCAGCGCGGAAGCGCAAAACAAAGAAATAGATTGATGCGGGTTTGGGTGAAGCTAAAGGAGTGTGGGGATCATGTTTGTACCTATTATATTTCGACAGTCGGTTCCTACTAATCTGTATGTATGGTCTCAGTTATTTTGTATAAGAGTATATAAACCATTGATACAGAACCAAAACGTGTATACTGATGACATCTATACATTGATCGTAGGATAACATATTGTTCTACAGTCAAAAAAAAAATAGAAACGCTTGGTTTCCCTGACTTCGTTCAGACAATCCTCAAACAACCCACAGCCCTCACCTCCAAGGATGGAGGACACTCTTAAGCAACAGGTTTTTGATGCGGTGCGTTAGCATCGAGTCTGATCTCCGTGACTTCCGAGACTTTGACGACCTCGACCAGGGCCAACTGCTAACTCCGAAGGTCGCGAAAAGGTGGGACAATGAAAGAGGGTATCTGGCCAATCGACGGAAATTGCGGATGCACGGTTGGGTGGGTGGAGACGGCCATAGATATGGTATCACCAGCCAATAGCACAATCCAGAAACATAAACATAAGCAGTCATTCTATATTGATTTACACACAAAACGAGGACCACAAATGGGCGAAGAGAACGCTTGGGGAACTGGCAAAGGGCCCTGACGGTTTTGCAGACGTTTGAAGTGCAAAAGTACATAGATGCGCCAGGTGGAGTGCGTAAAATCTCGCCCAGCACTCTGAAAGGCAGCCTGTGGAGAGGCGGGACTCCTTTCTCGGTGCATTGTTGACTGATATTGAGTGCAGCGAGAACAATGCATTCAAATACATATGTCTCCACTTGCATTGGGCATTCCGACACGAAATCCTGGCGCATTACATCAACGCAAACGGCGCTTGACGATCAGCAAGCCTCGGGAATACATTCGTCGAGGCCAACACGACCATCTGCTTCTCATGGCTAATATAACCTCGTAAAAACCCTTTGTAGATCATATTTGCCACAAGACACTCCGCTTCCGCCTGCGAAACATCAATCGCTGATATCTTCAGGGAGGAATGAAACATTGTTATCGGAATGCGTGTGGCCTTGTTTGTAGCCACCCAGCTAGTGTCCAAGTCTGGCATAAGGGTCCGTCCAGCACTAGAAAGCCAAACTCACACTCTGCGGAACAGACCCCTCAAGCAAAGCTCGCGTGCTTTCTCAAGTGTAAGCCAGAGGTTGAGTTCCAAGAGCCTCCGTTCCCACTTCTCCAACGCTCTGTCATATGCTGCGATATCGCCGAAACGAATTGCCGAGATGAACGGGGCAAAAAGTTCTTGAAGCACTGGGAAACGCTGCATTAGCTCTGCAGATGGTAAATGACCTTTTAGAATGCGAAGGGGGAGAAGGTAAGTCAAAATGCGTCTAGAACGAACGATATTAGTACATATTGGTACATGGCTATCAAAGTGGCACGGACGTACTCTTGATTACTGTGAGATCCAGTATGACAGTGGTAAAACGCGAGAGTTAGTTCTTGTTCAGACTATGAGAAATGGTGATTGAGGATTCACCCATGCACCAAAGAACTAGACACACCTTGCTATATTCCTCATTTAGGAAACTTAACATTCCTATGTAATACCTATACGTGACCTTGCGCAGTGTCAGCGAGGCAACGGTCAAACTACCTATATGACGGAGGGTCCAACACATACTTGGTGCGAACGAGGATACGCTGATAATGGCGGAAGGTCGGCATTTGCGTCAAGAGCCCTCAGGATATTCTTTGATAATGATATTCGCTTCACCTAGACAGCTGAACATTTAGTGAAGGAGATAGACTCTTGGCTAAACACATGCTTGCCCGAAAGTAGCATTTCAACACAAGACCTACAACGTAATAAACGCCCCATTTCCGTGACTGGTCTGGCGGAGACGTCCTAGCAAGGTCAAACATTGAGCCAGGGTAGGTGTTTACGTATGACCATTACCTGTCATTCATGCAAATTCCAAAAGCTTTTGCGATGATCCCTGCAGCTTCCTCCATGCACTCGCTCGTTTGCGCATTGTACTTGGCATGGAAATCTGCCTACATGCAATTCAGAAAGCAGTGATAAATGTTGAGAGAGTCCGTCACATCAAATGCCAGATCCCTGAGATCCCTCAGTATCGAAAATAACGCAGGCAACGTCCAGCCTCGATCGAGAGTGAAAAAGCGGTAGAAGTGGCTGCACCAAAACCGCCTGGATTGAGTCCAAACACCGTCTAGGATTCAAACCACATACTTACGAGACCAGCAACGACTGCTCTTTGAATGCATCCACGGGTCTCCGTTTTGCAATATGGGTACACGTCAGGACATACTGAATGGCAATCTCATCCCATGGACTCTGCATGCACCCGTCATACCGACTGAGCGTTGCGCGCTAAAAATCACGTTATCTAAACAAGGGACTTCTAGGTTGGAAAACATATACCGTCGGATTACGAAACTCCTTGACGAGATCCTTTCCATGTGGACTGGTGGGGCGCAGGAGATAAGCAAGGTTTGGTCCGTTCTCTGCGACGAGCGCGTCGTTAATTTGAGTTGTGAACATCGGAAAGTTCATAGGCATTTTGCAGAGTCAGTAGTTGTGGTAGCAGTGTACTCCCATACGGAGCCATGTTGAAAAAATGATTGTCATGACCTTCAAGATCAAATAACGTGCACGTGATATACAACACCGTAGTCTTGAACGCTTGCTGCACAAAATGGCTTTGCAACCCTCTCTTAGACCTCTGATGGTAGCCGGCCGCCCAGATGCTCCCCATACTCTGGACATCTTCTGTAAGAGTGGCAGTTCTGGAGCATGCTGAAAAGCTAACGGATAGTAATGTGTGCCCGTCCAGTGGACTACGTCTGTCCATTCAGGTGATCATCATCATCTCACAGGGGTCTGAGCGGTTATCTAACCTACGCAGTGCCAAAATGTCTTTAACAATCGACGCCGTCCTTAAGCCTTTGTTCGATGCCGGTGGCAAATATGACGGAAAAGTGAAGGCTGTAATTAGGCTTCAAGTCCAGCCATGGCATTCCTCTTCCACATTTACCCATGAATCGGCGTTAGCAGTGAGTACAGGCTGGTCTACCTAGCGTCAGCTGTCAATGCCTTTGACAGGTAGCGCGCGTTTCCCCCGAACACTTCTGGCCCTACAGCCTTGCGGTACGTTCCTCTCACAGGCACGAGATTTTGATTATCCCCCTAAAGCATTTTTTCGCAGCTGTTCCAAAAACAGGGGGACTTCTTTGACATTCCAACATCCACTCTCACACCGTTACAAATACGCGAAAAGCTCGCTAACATCGCTGCTGAAGTCATCCCCTCCGAACGGATGGATCAATTCAGAGACCTTCTCAAGCTGAAAAATTCCCCGAATGGCGGAATCGCAGTCACAGATGATCTGAAGTACACCGGTGCGTGCAGGCCTCTCAAATTGCTTTCAATGAACCTGACTGACCGCAGTCAAATTCTCGCGACAAAACTCGATCCACGTGTCACCGACTGTCTTGTGGGATGGGTTGGTAGCCGGGGAGATTTCCAGTAGCTGGGGAGAAAAGGAATGGAAACAGTTCCTTGTTGATAAGGTCAAAGTCTAATGATGGTAGAGTATTAACTTAAGTATCGTAATCATACAATGTACTACTAGTAATACATCGGATGTACTCTACAAGACATCCCAGATTATCCAAAATGGTGATATTTTAATAACAACTTCGATCAGATGTAACATTCATAACCGCCGTACATTCCGTGTTGACTTGTCGCTAGCTTGAGATATACCTTGAGAAGGTTTGCGACCAATATCAGGCAGGCTAGTCGAGACGATCGTCTGGGGACCTCCAGAGGTAAAACCCATGATCGCCTTATTTCCGAGGGACTGGAAATCTAGCCGAGCGCCGACCTTGAAGACGTCGGACTTCCAGATTCGTTGATAGATATAAGAATCGTTAAAGGGGAGTAACGTTGTCGTCGGGTCGTTGGCAGATATGTTAATCAGTGATTTGATCCAGACACGGATTCGATGTGATGCGCCAATAGGTGTTGACGCGATAGGGACAGTACTGATAGTACGAGTGATGAAAGGGAGCATAACAAACGAGGTGGACCCAGTTGCTTACTAGATGAGAAACGTTACCGTGCGAGGATCGCTATCTATGCGCAGCTGGATATCATCGAAGAGGCTGCCCCCCACACCGCTTGCTTCATAGGCCATGGTGTACTTGTACATGTTTTCATAAACTCGTTGCCATCTTGAGGTATATGAGCTTCTGTTGACACATCCGAGCAAAATATGCTTACCGTATAATGAACGTAACCAGAGCCTTTCCAACAAACCCATAATAGAGTTGTGTTTTTGCATCGACGCTCTTCAGCCGCGCGAAGGATGCTTCACTGATTGTACTGAAGTTGAGATCCTTGCCCACCCACAAACCATCCTCGCCAAATAATCGGTGATCGATGCCATTCACGCGCAGCCAGACACGGAAAGACCATAAGCTCCCTGGAGGGATGCTTGTTTTACCGGGGAACATACTTTGGGTAGTGTTAGTAGTGATTCCAGACTTGCCTAACACTGTTGCACTGCACCCACAAAACAGCAAAGTTGAGTGACCGTGGATCGACATGAAGTCGCAGAATAATAGGTTCTCCGAGAGATTGTTCGACCTTGTTGGCTCTGAAGGAAAGCTTGAATGTATATTTTCCAGGTTCTGGTTGACCAGATACAGGCTCGACTCTAACATTTCGGATAAATTCAGGGTAACATAAAGATTGAGGAAAACATACGTTATGAGAAACTGCAGAGGTGTCGACGCTGCCAGCAAGGAGTATGTGTAGAGGTAGCGTTCGCGTCGAATCGGAGGGTCACTTGATGCTCATGAGGCATGTGCTGATCTGATGAGTACGTGGACACACCTCGATAACGAAGCTGTCTGGCCAGACGCAGTACGCCAGTGCAAGCTCTTGTTGGCCGCACTGCTATTGGTGGTCATGGTGATCCAAAGGGATATTCAAGTTGACCTGAATATTGAATAGTTGCTCCTACCTTCTAGAGCCAACAGAATCTTCGTCTAGTTTAAATTGCATAAGTTTGTCATGAAGAAAGGTCGTGTCAGAGAGTGCCATCGAAGTAAAGAAAAGAGG
This sequence comes from Tricholoma bakamatsutake, assembly GCA_029959215.1. Taxonomy (NCBI): domain Eukaryota; kingdom Fungi; phylum Basidiomycota; class Agaricomycetes; order Agaricales; family Tricholomataceae; genus Tricholoma; species Tricholoma bakamatsutake. The sequence goes on from CP114860.1 coordinate 4,053,708, forward strand.
ACTGTCATAAACGCCGAGAACTATGATACTTCGTAACCATGAGTGGACCGGGCATAGGAAAGCTGAACATCGGATCAACACGCCCACGCCCACAACGGAATTCTTTGGTTGGCGTGTTATCCATCCCGCAGCCACCAAAGACTCTCCAAGACAATTGTCATCGACATCATGCTTTGATTCAGAACTGGGCACTACAAGCCGTAATGTCGCGTGCCTACAGTTTCCCGTCGAACCCCTGCCCCCCCCCCCCCATAGACCATCCTCAGATCATATTCAGTTGAAGGACTTGCCACTACCATGCGCGACTAGCTTTTGTTTTTACCATGATGTTCGTGGAAACATGTTAAGCTGAAGCAAATGATCTTCATAAAACACGACTACTAAAATTTCCAGCTGTTTAGAAACTCGTGAAATCTATTTTGCTTCAGTTGCCGGCTTTCCCTGAGTTCATGTTAACCATGACATTGGAAAGGACAACCGCAGATGTATTCACCTTGACTAATGCCCACAGCCCATAAGCTGTGGCAAACATGCTGATACAATATCCAGCACTGTAAAGCCCTGCAAAGCTGCCAGTCAGGATGGGAGTTCAACACACGACATGCTCTGACCAATGTAGAGCTGAGATCTGGGCAAACGGCGCATGATCGGTCTATGGTCATTCTGAGGCACAAATGAATGAATAAGTTGTCGGAAAACACCAAAATGTTTCGTACCTGGATAATCTTCTGCTTCTCAAGGATGCGATTAGGTTCTGTTCGCAATGAATCAGAGACACGCCAAGAATGCACTGTGTAGACGCGTACTGTTGTATAGAGGTGACAGAAGCATGGTGGAAGTCAACGGGAAGTTGCGGAGTCCGAGTTTGAGACGGGTCACACTGGCAGCCGCTCTCCAACCATGTCCGCTGGAGATCGCGTTCGTGTCAGAGTATGTTCGTCTGTTTCTGGATCGTTTATCTATTCTATCCTCATTTCCGTGTGTCCTAGGGTTTGAGCATATATCGGCCAATAATCTATGGAAACACTGCTACAGTTCTGACACAGAAAGATCGGGATACTATTTCATCGCCTGACCACACGCACAGATGGTCCGTCGCTGTCCGCAGCGCTGCATCTGCGCCAGATTCTGACGAGGTTGGCGGAGTTGACGATATCAGTCACTTCATAAAACGGGTTACTTTCAAGTTGCATGACACCTACCCCAATCCATCGCGCAGTGCGCCACCTTTTCTTCACATACCTCTTGCCACAATTGACATTGCATGCTAAGACATCGATAAACCGCCGTTTGAAGTGTCTGAGACAGGGTAATGCAACTTACTCTACGGTTGTCGATTTAAAACTCAAGAAGTGATCTTAGGTGGGGAGAGTTCGAAATCCAAATCCGAATCACTTTTATACCAGAGTCCGGCGAGAAAGCAATGACAATGTACCACCACCTGAAGCTCCACCCCTGGACAGCCCACGGCGAACCTGAGATTCCACCACTGGACGTCGCCATCAAATGTGGCCCAGTGCATTCTTGGCAGTACGACGAAATCGTCTTCAACGACCCTTACCAAAACTTTTTGAACATTCTCATGGCTCACCCGCCGACGCCGTTGCCGAAGAGCAAGCGAAAACCTGTTCCTTTTCATCTAGCCCATCCAGGATCGCTGGAGGCTTCTAAGGGGGGTACACCCGAGTTTACTGCATTGATGGAGAAGGAAGAATCAGATAGGCTTGAGGAAGCAAGACAGTCAGTTATTGCAGAACAGGAGCGGTGGCGAACCATGCTGATCGAGAAGGAGAAAGAGTTGGATAAGTTACAAAAGCAGTTGGCAGCTGCAAGTTCATAGTATAAGTTAATGTGACTGTATTTCTTGTAGCATGCGCTGTGTAAATATATAATCATCTGTATGAATTGTGTATATTCGTTGGTATGAGTTAGTGCCAAGCGGCCCATCCAGGATACATCTTTGCCTGAAAGAAAATAAGACTCGTAGGCAAGTCGTTTATCGTCCACATACCAGGTTCACAGGATCAGTTGCTTCTTGGATCAGCATCTGGACCAAATTACTTGTTGATATCTCCTTCTCCTGCCTCTCCTTACTCGCAGCATAAATCCCCTTCAACTTCTTCTCAATTGGGTTCAGCGCATCCTTCGCAAGTACATGAAGATCCACGGTCGACTTGACCTGATTACGCCGGCCTCGGTCCTTACAACGTCCCTCAGTACGAAGAAAATCGATGCGTGAGGACGAAGTCTTACCAGTTTGCGTTTCTCATCTTCCCACTCTACAAGAGGATCATGGATGAAAGCGTCCAGGACACTCATCAACGAATCCTTGTTGTCACGTAGCAGTTGAATCGTAATCTCGCACGCAATTCGGAATACACCTATACGACAGTGGTGCAACCTGAGGATACATTTGAATAGAAAAAAGAGCCTGTCATACCTTCAACGCCCGTTACGCCTAAGCCATCAATCATGTTCTGCGTGAGTCTGAACGGAACCCGCTCCGGAGTTTCTAGTCCTTTGCCCTGTTCAAGTTCAGAACTAGGAAAATGCAGCGAAGTTGATTGCACAAGCCTTCTCAAACAAACAATTAAAATCGACGTGAACAACATCGCCGGTATTACTATCAAGTAAAATGTTTTCACAATGCCGGTCGCCAAGCCTGAAAACCTTCAGCAGAAAACGAGGAATATGCACAGAACACAAACCCAAGTATGAATCCTACCATGGACATCACGGCAGCAGTCCGACCATACGATAGCCGACTCGCAAGCCAGGCTGTAGGTTCGGGGAAAGTCTCAATAAACCAGTCGTGGAACACTGGAGGGAATCTGTAACATATGCATCAGCGATAGCTTTGACAGAATATTCCAGTCACCGGACATAGGCAAGATCTTTTCGAGGAACAAATCGGCGGCGTCCTTTTCTTTAGCATCCTTGATCTTTCTGAAAATTTCACTCATTTCATTGTTCTTGGGAGCAGGTCAGAAAGAGATAGGCGCTTGGAGAAAGGTGTGACATACCCAGCTTCGGATTCGTCGAGCCTCGTATCTTTTGACGAGAACGGGCCGGATAGGAATGGTGTTCGGGACCCACTGAATAAAGCCGCATTCTTCGTTCAGCGTCACGACTCCATATGTTCGGATATCTAGTCATGTTCGGAATCCTGTTAGTAGTTTAGATCAAGAAAAGAAGACTTACGTAGCTGCCGTCGACGTGACTCAGAATTCGCTTTCAAGAGTTTATTGATGATGGCATTCAGGTCCATAAGCCGAGCGTCCTTCCGTAGATCATCCTTAGGCTTGCCAAGAAACATGTAGATCTGTCCATTGCTACCACGTATCGTAATCTTCCGAGGTTTCGCGAGTGAACGCATGATCTCGATTTCGTCCGCAAATTCTGCATTTTGCATCAAATGTGGCTTTTAAGAGAATCGCAGATATTGACAGACCTTCGAACGTAGGAGCATTTGAGGGGAAAGGTTGGTGGGTAGACTCCAATGATGATGTCGGTGGAAGACTGGCAGTAAGAGACTCTTGCAGTGGTATAATCAAAGGTGACCGGCCAAGTGCTGCAAGCCTTCGAAAGTCCTTTGACATGCTTAATGTCCTCTTTGCGTCATCATCGATATGATGATCACAGAGCTTGAGGAGCTCATTGGTCATAGCAAGACATTGGGAGATGAGAATAGGGAGTTGGGTCCGGACGTTGTGGGGTTCATGCTGGTAGATATACATTAGACGACTTGCACATAAGCAACGAGTTGACCTACCCGAAGTTTATCCAATATCAACCTTCCACGCTCCTCTCGTGTTGGTTTTGTGGATTTCACAACAGACGTGAACAGCCAAAGAGCTTGTTTTGGGTATTCTTCCAAGACCTTCATAATTAATCTTTCCAAATGTTTATAAACTTCTGGATTTGAGTGGCCCACACGAGACACGATTTGGGGGAAAGCCGTGAACCACTGATAGAATGTAAGTAAGAACCGATGTTCGTGGTAATAATGTACTTCACCTTGTAGATCGGAGCCTCCTTGATAGCCTTGGCAACAACGTCATTCAATTTTTTAAACACATCGGTGCCTGCAGTTTTCTCGTCTTCTCCCAGATCCAACCAGATGGTGAGTAGGCGAGGCACAGTTTGATATATGTACTTCGATCCAAATCGAATGGCTTTGGCGAAGCATCGTACTGTGTACAAGTTCATCCTCATTCCTCTGGAATGACAGTACTTAGTCAGATGCTTAAAACCAAAGGGAAGGCACAAACCGAGAAATTTGGTCGGCACGGGATAAAGTCTTGAAGCACTCGTCCTGAAACTGTCCATAATGAAAATGTCCACTTTCCCAGCTACGCAACGTTATAAATAAATGAATAAGATAAGAAAAGCGAGGCAATACTTGGGCTGTAGTTCCGTTGCATTTTGAAAAGTTTTGAATATGGGGTTTACCTCAAACCTGTCTGACTCGTTCATCCAGCGAGCACGGAGGACTTGCGCCTAACTCCCAGGTCAGATATGGCATAGAAGCAAAGAAATCGCGGCCAAACCTTAGCCTTCATCTGATGCGTTTCTTCGTCATCGCCTGTCAGATCAAGTATGTTGTCGTCGAGCAGTCCAAGAGATCGCATGGAATTTTCCAATTCTTGAATAGCTCGCAGTGGTTCACCCATCACTTTTACCAGCTTTGCACTCTCCATGAAGGTAAAGCGCGCCTTATTCTGCTGTGCTTGAAGCATTGCACTGTACGCCGTCTGCCACTGTCCTGCCTTTCGAGCAATCTTGGCACTGGCGAGCCAAGATCGGCCAAGTTCTCCAACAAGAATATGACGGGGTACCGAACTGAAATCCTTAGCCTGAACTAAAAGGAAGGCATGCAGAAACTCACGACATCGCGAAAGCACTTCTGCGCATGCTGAGGACAGGTTCGCGCGTGCGAAAGGTTGGAAGGGTAGAGTCCAAGCGTGCTGAGAGCGTGCGAGATAATCGCGCCAAGACTTGTCGACTTTGCTGAGTACCGCCCTGAGTGTCAAAAGGGAAAGCAGTGATCGCATTATGAATCATTTCCAACTCATGTGTAATGTGTAAATCCAACACTGCGTCGTACGATCTGCGATAACCTTTCCCTCCGGCAGCCGTGATGGGAGCGCCGAGAACTGTACGAGCAAGGGAAAGGGATTGGCTTATCTTCGTCTGATCCCCTGCTCGCATGGCAAGCAGAAGACGAGCGATGACGTTTGACGAAGATTGAACATTAGTCTGTTCAACCATACTCTGTACATCATCCCATGCACCCACCATCCACGCACTTTCAACATGAAAGCCAGACAAAGCAGACTCCCACTCTGGATTGCGGATTAGCACACCTCTTACATGAGTGCGAAGAGTATCTGCGACCGCTTGAATAAACACCGAAAATAAATGACTTTTCGGGCTTACCATAGTGTCCCAGGTTGCGCAGGCAGCGCAAAAGCCCTAGATGGAAGTCAACATTGTCAGGAGATTGTTGAAGTCGAACTTCCCAGCAGCTTTGTGCAGAAGTCCAGCGCCCGGTACTTTCGTGTTGGCGTATCTGATGCTCTAAGGAGGGCGAAAGTATCAAGGGCGAAACGCCTTCCATTCCATCCGGCTCATCTAAGTGTGAGTATATTTCGTGAAGCCGCTCATAGTAGCCGGGCAGATCCTGATTTTGAGGGGATCGTTCCCGCAGTGTTATGATCTGCCTCTCAAAGTTCATCAAGGCTCGTGCGTACGCCTTGCATTGGAGAGCAGCCCGGGCCATGAGGTTCTGATCAATACTTGACAAAATCGAGTCAACTTTTAGTAGTTGTTCCTCTACTGGACTATCGATTTGGTTTGCCCGCAATCTTTTGTTATCCGATTTCTTGCGGCTGACATCTTGGCGCACTATTCGAACCCACTTGTTGATGTGATCCAGAAGCATGAATACAGCCTAGGAAAGATAACGATGTCTTGCATACTTGGCAATTCTTATCGAAAGACACACCTGAGCACTAAGCAGCTTCTTATCAGCTGTGGAGTCAGAGTCACCATCTACTTGGTCCTCCAGAACAGCCAGAATTTCAAGGCGGATGCCCTGTGTATCTTCCTCCTTACCAGACACAAGGATGTTAAGGACGAGATGAGGGAGTATATGGTGAGCCACCGCAACATCCTTATTTCGGACCGCAAAACGAAACACGCCAAATATCCTCTGTGCCGTTTGTCCGGATACCTTCGTGATTAGGTATACAGTCCACAGTTGAATCCATTCACGATATGTGGATTGATTTCGATAAATAGGATGCTGAAGATCAGGCGTGTTGATTGGATTAAGAGTGAATCGACCTTCCAACAAGGGTGTGACTGTTTCCAGCACATGTTTGGGCAAGCTATTCCATCTGTTCCGTACTCTGACGGGAAGGGAGCCACCGTTTCCCGCTCCAACAAGGGTAGGCGTGAATTGACAGAACCGCAACAGTTCTTGGATGGAATATGCCAGATAAGATTGGTACTTGAGGTCACTAGTCGATCGGAATGCACCAACGAGAAGGTCACGGATGAGATGTAACGCAAACAACACCGCCTCTTCCTCGTCCATGAAATTACTGAGCACAATCATCCTCGGATCGCTGAACTTTATTTCACAACGGTCCGGGTCTACTGCCCCAAGCACACCCATGCATTCAAATGCGAGCAGGCGTAAAGCCTCAGTTCCGTCTCCATCACGGCAGGCAGCAGCAAGCAAGGTTTCCACCACTTGACCAACCATCGGGTCAAACATATCGCCGGAGGCAAGCTTGCCAATGAAATCCTGCTCAATGAGCATGAAAGTTTTCAGCTCGCCTAGTGATAGGATAGCCACAGACAGATTGACACTTGACGAGCGATCCAAGATTCGTTGCAAGTGGTCTTTCGGCGTCCAGGTACTTCGCAGCTCTTGCAACCGTTGATGTATATGATGCAATTCAGGCACAGTCGACAAGTCAACTACATCATCTAGATGGCTTCCTAGTTGACTACCGATCTCTATCACGATGTATTCCAGGGACTGCAGAACTAACGCGCGTGCCGGGGGAGACAAGGTGGGCCACGAGGAAACAAAAGCTGCGCTCGTCGGCCCTATGTGCGGTCCTATTTCACTGGGTCCTAGTATGGCTAAGAATACATGCCAGCTCTCGAGGGCCGCCTCCGACAGTTTAGGAATGTTCACCGTTGTTTGAAAGGTAGCCATGAACTGAAAATGAATTTAGAATTAAGGTGCAACAGAAACAGATGCTTAGATATACTTGAGGAGCAATATTGCTGATCGCAGGGCCAATATGCCTGACAAGGGCACCCAAGCTACGCAAGATGCCACACTTCGCCTGGATCGAATACTTGCGTGGAATTTCCTGCACCATCTCACTAATATGAGTTATTAAACCCAACATGTGTTCCTTGAGGTAAGCCCCAAGGTCTAATTCCGGAGGAGTGCGTCCTTTACGAATTGGAGCCACACATCGGTGGACTTTCTTCAATGCCGCCACAGCCTGTATATCAATTATAAGCCAGGCTACATATGTAGAGGACGAAGTCCGTACCGTATCTGCTTTCGCTCCTTCATCCCCCATGCCAACAACTAATTCAGCGAGCAATGGTAAGCCGCTGCTTTTCACTACATTCGCAATGTTAATAGATCCACGGTCTGCAGCATCAGATAACACCTTTGCCACGAAGGTAAGTGCTTTATTCGTTTGGCTAGTTTCGAGCCGAAAGATGTGGGCAAGAATGTTGGGGGAATGATCAAGAAATAATGTAGAGGGCGTTTTCGAAAGGTCTCTAGCGATCATTTCCAAGACTTTCAATTCACAATTGCCAAACAGGTGAGGAAGTGTGCGACGTAAGTTGATAGTAACGAATTCGGCTGGAGCAACCGATATGAGTCGACAGGTTTCTTGCAGTAACCCAGGCTGTGTGCACATGCGGGAGACAAGCAAGGGAGCAATTTTGTCCAGGTAAGGGCTGAGAAGTATGTACGGGGACTTGTTGTGAAACCTAATCACGTCAAGGAGCTGCAAGCATAGAGTGTGAAGCATAGAGTGAGCGAATGACCCATGTCACACAAGGCAATCTGACCTGCATATAAGCGCATCCTTTCAACACAGGGCTTTGCTTCCCTAGCTGAGCGATGAGAAGGCACAATACCTGCCCCAGGACTTCCACGTTTACCGTTCTGCGGACCTTACAACCAAAAAGTAAACGATATAAAAAAAGAAGCCTACCTTCCCATTGAACCGACGGAGATAAGAAGAGTCTCTTTCAACGGTAATTCATCGGCATCAAGGTGCCCATAAAGAGGGATAAAAATGGGTTCGAGATCTTGCCCCATTTTACCCAAAAGCTCAACCAGCGCTCCCAATGCTTTCCTGTCGACCAATTAAAGAAGACATAGAAGCGTGTTCAAACACATGCTTACCCTGCCGCAAGCCTGGTACTCCTATCTCTGTCTACGAGACCGTGAGATATGATACTGGTAACAACCTCCAATTCCCCAATACTTTGATTTCGAGGATGGTGCTTGATGACGCGAGTAAACCCTGCAAAGACCCGTCGACGTACATCGTTAGTTACCTGGTCCGCCGGACCCTCCAACAGACGAGACACAACCGGAAGGCAAGGGGATATTATTGCAATATGCTGGTTTTCAGCGTCACTCAAACACCGAGACAAAGTGCCATGAGCGAGCAAACAAGCCAATTTGCCCAATTGTTCTGCTAGTGATGTCCTAACATTACTAGAGGCATTGAATAGAGGCCTGCAATGGACTTGAGCAGCTGATCCTGTCGAGAATGACCTACTCACGGCCCGAACTGGTGCTTAATTTTAAGTAAGGCACATTGAGCAAAATAATGGTCGGTTGAATCCTCATCATCATCCGTCCATATAATCTGGTCAGGGGCCATCATTTCCCCGACAACGAAGCGAATCTGTTGCCTCCATAAAGCACCTAAAGGCTCTGATTGGGTCGCAACTTTGTCAGTTGCATCATTGCGTGCCGAAAGATGACGCTGCCGCTCTTCTATCTGTACTACAAAGCCAGGACTGTGTGAGCCAATGTCAGCGGTCAATACAACATCCTGTATTGCTCGCAAGAGTCCTGTGTCGACAAATGGTACGTTGTTACGTAGGAAAGACACCACAAGGTCCTTGAGACAGAAATGAGGATGCAAACGTCAAACGGTTTGAAGCACATGACATACTCGCTTATTATTTCCTGCATCTCCCCAATTCTCTGTCCGGAGCATCTCTAGGGCTGCACAGATGTCAGCCCTCATTGCTGGAATTCCTGAAAACGCAGAGACATCGACAACAGTATTGTTGGAACTAGGCTTTGCATCTAACAGGAATCGTAGAAGGCGGTAGGGCAGCCCTCTCAAAGGACCAGAGAAGACTGAATACATATGGTGTAGTGGAGAGACTGCAGCAACAATTCTCGTCAGGAGAACTACCCGTTCATCAGATGTTGCAAAACAAGCGGGCGACAAGCAGTGATCAAAGACAAGCCGGGCGGTCTCAGAAACTTGTCGCACCAAGGCCGAAAGGAACCCTTGTGAAAGAGTTGAAGAGCAAACGGCTTGACTCATAAACTCGAGGGTAAGGACAACAAAGGTGTTAAGCTGTGAGGACGTTCCGATCACAATGTTGAATGGTTCAGGGTCCTTTACAGTGGCCTTAGGAACTTCGTTTAAGCCATGGGTGTATATCACGCACTTGAACTATGTCTCGGATACGCGGGGTGTTGGACAGCAGGATCGTCAAGGGAGTCAGTGGTGGACGAGACACGAGATCTGCACATTATATGAGCTAAGTTAAGTGGCAGAGTAGCACATGCTCACCTTGGACAAGTCGCAGACATTTTGAGATGAATGTTTGTAGATAACTCCACATTCGCTTGTCCACGGCAGCCTCAGTCACAACGCTGTCACCCAAACGACGAACCATTCCTGAAAACACCTTGTATGTTCTGTCTTTCATAAAACTTGGAGTAAATGAATCATTTGCGTCGACAACCTCATCGCTTGCCCACACCTCGAACACGCTACAGAGGTCTAGCAATCTTGTCAATATCTTGTCCAGGAGAATTTCTGGATCAAGAAATATGCCATCCATGAGAACAAACGCGCGGTCAACAGCTTCCAATGTTCTTTCAATGAGTGCGATCTTCTGTCCCCAACTAGACCAGGAGCGCTTTGGTTCGGGCAAAGGAAGAAACATGAAACTGTCGGACAAAGCAACAAAAAAGATCACCCAGTCAGACTTCTTTCCCAGACAGAGTCGCGTGGAAGGTCCACCACTCAGAACATCCGACACCACAGAACGTAGATGGCCCAGGAAATGTTCGGGAACCCTGGTAGAGTCACCAGTGCCATTCTGGAAGGTGGGGAGAGGAAGGGGAGTTGGAGCTGGAACGGTATTCATTAGAGGAGAAACTACGTGACCGCGTTGTTGCTTAGGTAAGTGCGCTACTTTCTTCCTGCTCTTCTCCTTTCTCTGCTCTTTTCCCTCTCCATAGCCTTCTCTTCCGCTCTCTCACCCTCTATTGATCCAAACACCCGCTTCATCCGCTCACTGTAAGCACGATCCTTCTCTCTCTGCTTCTCCTGCTCCACACCGGCCAAGAATCGGGCATCTTTACGAAGTTCTCGGATGGCACCCTTCCTCTCTTGCTTGTATTGATTCCGCAGCTTGGCTGCCTCGTTCCGCTCGCGATCAGGATCTTGATGGCGCAAGTATGAAGACGCATTCGTCTCGAATTTGGGTATATAGGATGGGATGGGTATCGGTTTGTGTGCTTGCAAAAGGAGGGGCTTCCGGCCCTGATGAGCGAATTTCAGAAGTCGCTCAACCATGTCAATCAGACTGTTTAACCGTGTCTGTAACGTATGTCAGGCCTGAAAAACCGATGAGTAAAGTATACCGACTTGAAGTCCGTCAATGATGTGTTTCTGGTCTATGTGTTGGAGGACTTCTGTGATAGGCTGGTACAATTCAATGAATCCATCGAGATGTTTGTACATCTCTGCATATTTACCAAGAAGATCAAACGAGAGCCCAAGCAGGTCTGTCTTCGCTTGTTCAGTTGACGGTTCCGTAGAGAGCCTTCCGAGATCGGCTTTTCGAACGACCGACACGTTTCCCTTCTTGTCGCTAATCGTCAACAGTCTACATTGTTCTGAACGGAAATCCGGCGACGGAAATGATCCTGGAAGTGAGGCAATCTCCTTATACTGATGAGGCGCAAGATGTAGTACAGCATTAACCAGGAAATTGACCGCCTCAGGAACGAGTCTTTTCGAAAGCGCTTCAAACTGAAGGAACAAAGTGCAAAGAAAAAGACCGCTTGCGATATCAGCCAGCGACCTAACGCGACATAGGCCTAGGTATGCACCCATCAGGACACGGGTTGGTGAAACCACTGCATGATTCAAGTCGCTCGTAGACCACATCGAGCCAATAACGCGTAACAATGACAGTTCTGGAAGCCCAGGCCACGTTCTGGCTTCGACATCTGAAGCAGCCCGAGAAAGACCACGCTTCAGGTTTTTATACATCAGAGAAAGTTTCTCAACGAAACACTCTGCCGACTTGATTGGATATGCTTGCGTTAGCGCGTTGAGATGGGGCAAAAGTGAAGACAGGAGCCTATATCGTGGTGTAGGAGGGGATGTGATATACAAGATGTGGTCAATGAGAACCGCCGTTAATGTCTGAACAAACCTTAACTGAGTTCACATTGCGTCGAAGATGTGAAACACGTACCTGGAGTTTGAACTTGTTTTCCGGCGCTAGACTAGTGTGATACAGCGTTCGAATACGGTATACGACGGTTGGAACATCCTTGTCTTCAACGTCTTCAACAAGTTCCAAAAATTCTTCGTGCGATGAAGGGCACGGAAATGTGAATGGTAAATCCTTGCCCGAAACATTCTGGCTTTGAGATTTTGCCTTGAAAGGTTTGATGGGTCGGACAAGATCCTCATTATCGCCTTCTTCGCCTTCTTCGTCTTCCACGGACTCAACATCGTTCGACTCTCCCTCGCTCTCCGCTCCGCTAGACGTTTCCCCTTCATCGTCATTCTCTCCGGCATCGCCGTCCTGCCCCCGCTCCTCGTCAGAATCCACCCCTACATCACCATCCTCACCTAGCCCAGCTCCAAGCCCAGTCCACTCAGTGTCTTCGAGGTCATCCTCCAGATCATCTCCACCACGCTTCCGTTTCCGCCGCGATATCACCTCGTCCTCGCTTTCACTTTCATCCAAACCTAACATCCTTTTCCTACGTCGTCGTTCAGCCTTCTCCAAAGCCTGTTTCTCCTCCAAGGCCAGCTCTTCCTCTGTCTTCGTTCTGTCCTTTGGCTTGGCTCTCTTGTCATAGACAAGCTCACGAACGTGTTGATCGTAGTCCACCTCTTGGGTCTCGGGCGCAAGCTGAGGTGCAGCTGTCCCCGAACGCAAACCATTACCGAGCTGTATGGAGTTGGCGCCAGTGGATGACGAGTCAGGAGCATAGATGAGGTCACGAAGCGAATCAAAATCCACGTCCAGCTGATGTCGGAGATTTTCCTCTTGTTCCTTCTCCGTCTGCCTGAGAAGCTGTGGAACAAGTAAGATTTAGACAAGGAAAGAAGTGAGAAAAGAAATGAACGAACCTTGTGCATCTTACTTTTCGCAATAACCTCTGACATGACTTCAGCTTTACTTTTTTTCTTCGCGGGCTACAAGTAAAGAGTTTTAGATGAAAACAATCCGCAAGATATTCTGTCCAACCTCAACGTTTTCGTCTTCTTCGTCATCATCGAAGCCTCCGAAGTGCGTTTTCTTCACGATATCTGCATCAATCTGGTCTTGTAGAATTGTTATAGATCTGAGGAATAAAATGATTATAGTTAATACATACCTTTTCCTTCCTCGTCGTCATCCAGACCCAGTCCTACATTATCAAAGTCGTCGAGTTTGGATAAACTCTGACCATAATGTGTCAGTTCATCCTCATCTTCCAGATTGAATGCCACGCCCTTCGACGCTCTCTGTCGCTCTCTTGTGAATCGCTCTAACATCCGCTCTTCCAAACTCATAGAAGGATCATTTTCACCAAACCGCCGATCCACAATCCCTCCAGCACGATCCCTCTCTTGAAACTCCTTCAGAAGAGTTTTCTTCCGCTGAACGAACGAATTAGACCCACTCCTTCGCATCATTCCAATAACCCACCTGTTCAATACCAGCCTGTTTACTCTGGGCTGGCTTCCCCGTAACTCCCTTCAACTTCCTCCCTCCAATATCATACTTCAATTTTGTTACCTTTACATCAAAAGGGTTCAACCGTTGATGGATTTCCTGGAGCTTCGCCGCTTTCTTGTCCTTGTCTTTTTCAACCGCGGTCGACCTTTTCCGTTTTTTCCCTTGTGTCTTGTTTCCTGTTACCCCAGCTTTTGAAAGGGCAGACTTGAGCTGGGTTAGTTGAGAACTCTTCACCATCGTTGGCTGAACTTTGCCAAGCCAGAAAACTTGTGACATCATCTGTTACATGTCATGTGCGACGTGTTCCTACACGTGCTGCTCCTTTAGTCATGTCGCGGAGAAAATATTATTATTTTACGGAGTAATTTAAATTAGTTTACTAACACCAAGTAAATTACTAAGTCACGTGTCATAATATACAAACGTAAGCGGGAAAAAAAAAACATGCTTCTATATTGTCAAGCCATGGACGTAGCTGCGAGCAGGTGCAAATTCAAAACCTTCCGTGAAGTTTTTCGACATCAGGAACAAAAAATTTTCAAGATCTGAATCTATACGACGAAGATGATTGGTTGGACGAGCCAAATCTTTCTTCCGGAGTCATCTCCAAAGGTTTCACCCTTTGTCAAGCTTTCATCTAAATGTCTCACTACAGCCATTTTGGAAGAGCTGTGTGAGAGAGTGTTTCAGAACTTGTTCGTAATGTTGTAAACACCCATCTGGCCGTAAAATTTGTTTTGAGGAAATCGGCCGAGTTTTGGTGAAATGGTAAGCAAAATTTCTCTATGGACCATGATTTTTTGACATACATGATCCTTATATAGAAGTCAAGCTCTGTACAAATTTTTATGGCTACAGATTGGCTCTAGCCTGTTCCGGAGAATTCGAAATGAGCGTGACAATCTATGCATCGTCCACACAGGACTTAGTTTGTTGATTGATCATGGCCCGTACTCGCCTGATGGGGGAGTTCCACAAGTCCCAGATGTTTTTCAAAACATTTCAACGATACAGTCAAACCCCTCGTAACCCATGCCTCAAATAATTCATAACCCCTCATACCCCATAGATTTTTTGGTCCACCAAGTCGGTGGGCAGGGATTTGCAATTCATAACCCATCCACGATAGGTTTTGGCCTACTAGAGTCTAGTCTAATGGAAAAAAATTTACATCATTTTTACATCACGTGTTTTGAAGCTCTCAATGCTCAGCAAACCTGTTATCTGTTACAGTCTATCACTTTATTCAGTATCTAGCTCACAGATCTGAGCCGGATAAGCATGGATTAGGTTAGCATTTCACGATTTTTTATTTTTTGAATCTATTTTTACCTGACCGACTAAGCCATAACCCCTCATAAATAGGCTGTCCACCAAGGGAATAAGTATTACTATGAGGGGTTCGACTGTTTTCGCTAAACATCACGTGAATATTTACTTGATCATACACTTACTCATGTATGGCAAGCCGGCTCCGAAGTTTTTTCTTTCTTTCCTGTTTATTCTCGTGCGACGTTTATAAGTTGCAAATTGCAACGCATAGGAAATTCATCCAGCGGTAATAACTCACGCAGATTGAATTCTCCCGAGCATGCCGCCACAAGGCAATATTTTGTACCCTCGTAACCCTACCTTGTTAATTGCTGCCGACTCGGTGGTGGCACAATTATCAAATCGGAAGTCGGGCAACGATGACGGATATCCGAAGATCGAAGCCGGCGGCCAACAGTATGAAAAGAATGGACAAATTCTCCTCATGGCCAAAGAAAATAGGTTGACAAAACCTGTTAGAGGGGAGGGAGGCAATTACCAAGCCGCGTGAATTCGGCTCGATGATCTTAAGTTACGTAATCGATCCGGACTGTGGCAGTACATGAATTAATTATTGACGCCTGGTAGATACTGTAACCGATTGTTTGCTAGCAACCGGTGCGGGGTTAGGGTGAAAAGTTAGCTATCGTTCCGCGTTACGGTGGAAAATTAGGCAATTCCCGAGTTGGCGCGTTACATTTTGAGCGGCGGATTCGCAATGAAATGGAGTGAAATTTTTTGGAGAAATACTAGTAGTTACTTTTTGTCTACTATATCTGACATGCACAAACTGAAAATATGCTAGCATTGGCATTCCCGCCGAAATGAATGCTCGTGTGGAACACCTTGCAAAGCTTCTAAAATACTTCCCAGATACAACTCCCACTAAACCCTCCTAAGTCTTCTTATAACTTTTGGCTCGACCCTTCCGATGTTGAGGACCGAGGGTTATGATTCTAATGAAAACATATACTTACAACCTGAAATTTTTGAAATCTCAAATTTCCATTTTACGCCTAAAAAACCATTATTTAAAATATCAAAAAGAAAGTTGGCAACTCAGCTGTTGTTACGCGTTACGCACTGGTACCATACAATCGGTTACAGTATCCTCAGTACATGCTACACGCTTAGAGTAAGAATGATCACCTTGACCTGCAAACGTCGAAATTTGAAATAAGTGGGTACGTGACGAAGATGATTGGACAATCAAAGCAATGAAAATATGAGCCGTTGATGCTCTCGTGCGGTTATTAGAGCTACGCCCGTTAAGCAGAACTTGCTTTGCCACGCCTCGTCCAAGATTCAAACGATAAGGGGCATGAGCTGAGCGGATTTGCAAACTATTAATAATTGGGCTGCCAGTGAAAATTATTCCACTGAATCCCTTTTCATCAGTACGAGGCAAATAACGGTCAGAGTGGCGATGTCCTAGGTCATACCACCTGTGAGGCAATGTGAGGACTTGCTGTGAACACGATAAAGCACGATCGAGCGGGCCAGTATTCACATGCGACACAAGTTGCCAGTAAAACCTCTGCTTGTCTAGTAAAGACTATAAATGGGAGTGTTGGAGCACTTAGCGGATCGGACAAATGCGTACCGTGTGACATCTTGGACTCCACCATTTTTCGTGACCACAGGAGGGCTTCTCATGGTCATGATACCCAAACCCCGCCATATTAAACAGCCAAGTATGTCGACCATGTCCAATATGTCCATGATTTCGATCTGCGCGACGGCCTTGGATGTCTGTGAGTATGTTTATGGTGACGGCATCACCCCGTTCGGCGCGATCGCTCGGTTTTACGAAGCAAATGCCAGTGAGTGCTTCAATCACTCATGTCCTTCCGTATGCTTATCACGTACATTCCTCAAGTGTAAGTTGATGTTGTCGAAGTCTGAATATTTTCTATTTACCGGAATGCTGTTCAAGCTATGAGAATCCATTCCTTACCGCAACCTCCCGATCCGTAATAGCAGACATTCATCGGATGACACGACAATTAAGCACTGTTGACATACCCAGACCACTCGCCATGTTTTGCACACTGTTCGGATTGAGATTACCATCAAGTCTTCATGATGCAGGCCCACTTTTCCGAGGTTTGCGCGTTTGGACGGAAATCGGTGACATCTGCGAGAATGAAAGCTTTGGTGAGTGATGCAGCTTGCCAGAAAGATTCAAGTGTTGGCCCTGATCGTGATCGTTATGCCTCAGACGGGCATCGCAAGACCATCATCGAGCACACCCTCAACGTGTTGCTTCTTCCTGGGATCCACTGCGACGGACACCGAACGGGCGATACCTCAGACTCGCTCATATCCACCACCGGTTCTCCTGTCTCCCACTCCCAAATACACCACCATCCCTCTTCTCCGTCTCTACCTATACCAGGGACCTCTTTATCCATCCCGTCCCCATTTCATTTCAAATTGCATGTCATCACCCGCCTGTCATTTAATGAGCAAGGACGCATCACTCATCACCGTGATTTCTGGGACGTCAAAGATGTCATCGGCCTCGTGCCAGGCCTCACTTTGGCGCAGTGGATCGGTACAAGACTTGCAACAAAAAGCGTTTCATTCGTGTCGAGAGTCTGGATACGAGAAAAGGTCCATGACTACGAACAGGCGGTATCTACGGCTGATCTGGATAGCGGAGCTACTCCTGCCACGGCATATGTTACTACGGTGAAGAATGCTCTTGGCATAGAAGACAGTGACAGATTGAAGGACAGCCATTGGACCCCATAGTGGGATAGGTATCTCTCTTACGGTTTCAGTGACGAAAGTATCGATGGCGTGATCTGTTGTGGGCGGCTTGGGAATACACACTTCCCTCTGAAGGCGGACGTGACAGACCATGGTCCCCCTACTGAACAACCATGTGCTCCATGGTGCAATGGCCTGTTTAGGCTCTAGACTTCGCAGGCACTGCAGTCTAGTACTCACGAGCACCTCGGGTTCGGCGTGGGATCTCGGGAGATTCGAGGGGTAGCTGTCATTTCGCGATCGAACGGTGATTCTATGATATGATGCTGTGCAAGAAGGGGTAGATGGGACAGGCACTCGTTCCAAGATGACTATTTGCATAAACTTCTTTTGCGACGTTCTTGACCGATCGATGGGATACTGAGATAGCAACTCGCGAGAACGTCAGTCTATTATAGATAGATTTTGTCTTTGCTGGCACCGAGTGTGCAGCATTGTCACCTGTAGTTTAAACTTAGTGAAATATAGCGACTGCTGGCGGATCCATTAGGTGGGCCATGTAATTCCATAATTATATTAGTCGGTTCTGGAGAGGGAGCGACGAACGGAGGCTCTTGGCGTGCGTATGTGAAGGTTAGCGTGACCAATTGTCTATCGACAATTTCTCCAATCTAATAGCAATTCCGCGCCGGCATAGTCCATCTACAGGAGAAACAGGGGAACAACAGCTACCGTTCGTACCCGCGTTCCTCTACCGTAAGGGTTAAACTTCTTTTTTGTTAGGAAGCCAGCGCCGGAGTCTTACTCTACACGGATGCTTGAATTGAGAGCATGCCCAAACCAATGACGAATCTGACTTCGAACTTAAGGTTTGCATAATACATGGTGGGCATAGTCCGGCGCCGCGAATTTCACACTTCCACGGCGCTTCAACCACCCTGAAGTGAATGTTGAGTCAAAGGGCTTGTCGCAGACTCAGAAATAGTACTTTAAACCATTGTTCCCGTTCGCCATTCATTCCGCAGCCGCTCAACCACATCGCGAGTAATCAGGATAGAAATTGTCCCCGCCCGATGAGCCCGTTCACGGTCCGCAAGGTTTACCTCAGCAAATTTTCGGATTTTAGCGATGAGAACGTACGTAGACATGAGAAAACGGCGGTCTGACAGTCCCCACCGGAGAAGCATCGCTAACTGAGGTGAATAGACGTCGTCGCAATGTATTTGGGTCCTTCCGAGTCCAGATCACCTGCTTGCACTTGTAGGGGATGCAACGAGGCAGTCAGCAGTGGCAGCTTCTAATAGAAAGAAGATGATCCTCAGGGCCGTTAGCCTGGGTCACCCGATTCTACTCTTTTGCTCCCGTGTTTGGGGTTTCTGTGTGCGTCTACTTAATCTTTCTCCGGAGAATATGGTAGTATTACCATGATCACCGAACAGTATCGGCGCCAGTAAGAACGATGGCTAACAGCCCCTGTGGTGTGTACTACGTTGTCGGTGAACCTGCTTGTATTTCTTCCGTTCTTTGACTTGGACTCCGAACCGCGATGTCGTGAATCGCATCCTTGCGTCTCCTCTGTGCCTTCCACTTCTTCCGGGCACATCGGTGCTGTTTCGTCACCGTTTCGAAAGCGGCTCATAGTATTCACGCTCATGGTCCCTATCACACGTTGAACGTTGACAATGAATGAGATCACGGGGTTCTCGGCCGTCAAAGATACTAAACCATAAATCAGTAAAGCGAGTATGTCTTTGTTCCATGGACCCGTGGCCTTGCACTCGGTATAAGCCACTCGTTTCCCAACCCACTCCTCCCGCACTGGTACGAATCCTTCGTGTTTCATCCAGACGTGCTTGTGACCATCCCTGACAAGACAATACAGATATGGGTCTCTCCCAACAAAATGGCCCCATGGCCACACGTTGCTTATTTTTGTAACTTACACAAGTGCGGTCCGGGACCGAACCCGACGAACTTTAAATACGGTGTTCCCATAATGCATTCTGATTGGCTCGCGTCTTCAACGTTACGACCACTCTAAATGCGTCGATATGACTGAAGGGCGATAATGCACGACTTCAGATAGGGCGAAAAAGAGCTTAGCTCCAATGCCTCATGTTCTGTGGCTATTTGAGTTTGGTTAACACATGCAATTGCCTGTCTGCGTGCGCCACCATTCCTTACCTGTCCGTTTTTCGAATTCGTCTTGTAAAAAAATTTCGCATGCTTTGTGATCGCGGACGCCGGTGTTCTATTGGCAAAAATCCGGTATTCGTCCGGTGCTAGAAGCACGTGCACAAAATAGTGCTTACCCATTTTTGGGCAACATAGCATGTTATTTTGAAATGGACACCATGTATACGTGGTCCTTTTCACATCTCTTTTTTAAATTCCTATATGCCTGAGTCTTGAACGAATAATGGGCTCCGGGCAGAAGGGCATCTTGTTACCAAAATGGTTCGATAAGCTTTTCCGAAATTTCGACGTGGTGGATCGGTATACTTAACTGCGATGGGCGCGAGGCAACGAGGCGAGTGGTAAGTACAGGGATTCTGGCGCTCAGATACCTTAGTCAGGTCCGCTCGAATCGCGAAAATTCACACCCTTGGGGCGAGGGGCTATCTGCATGTGTACAGGTAGTAGTATACTTTACGGAAGGCTGAACGTCTGGCCCAGGCTTCAAACTCAAAGCTGTACTTATGTAGACGCTGGGCAAGTAGATGAGTCATTGATCTGCGCCGCCTCTCCATATGGAAGATCTAGAGGCAAGTCGATCGATTAACAACCCGAACCTACTCAACATCTTGACGTCTTGTAAACGTCCCCATTTGTCCATAGTACGGGACGCCATGCACAGACGTACTACGGACTATTACATACATACTATTCAATAGCTCGAACACGACCACACGTATCGCCGGTGATGGAGGTGAAAAAAAAAAATTGAATGAAAAACGGTACGTACAACTTTACGGGATAGGTCAGTCACCATCATGCCAATACTGCTGCTCACACGCACTTACTATACAGCTCATTCGCACATACGCGGGTGGTGATCCTTTTTACGACATATTACGGATATTGCATTTCGCCAGAAGCTCGCGTACGTCATGGTTTGTCTACTTGGATAGAACAGAAATTCTAGAGCCATATGCATTCCCGAGAGCCTTGAAGCATGTGCAACACAGGTGACATATGAGTTCGGATGTTCTACATTAAATCTCCCTAGGTATCTTCCACTGTCGATCTTCCATATTATTTTTTTTCCTCTGCAGTACCTAAAAGTCGGAATTTCACGAAAACATTATTGTCAGGTGTGCCTCTCAAAAATTACCCCCTTTGACCGGGTAGTACGGTGCAAGAACGTTTTCTTTAGAAGCTATGTAGAACGAAACGCCGATGATTTCGAATCCCGAGGCTTGACTTTAAGCATGTATGAACGTGAACAGCTACGTACAGCCTCAGTCTCCGATGTAAGCTTCGCTGAAACTCCAACTCAAACGTTACACTTCAAGCATGCTCAATGACCAATTGTACATCTCCAAAAACTTTTTGTCATTGGGAGAAAAATCGTACAACAGTCTGTACGTCAGTAATAGGAGTAGGAACGCGCATCTAGGTAAGAACGAAACGGGGGTATGTAACTAACAATTACAACGGCAAATGTGTGAGACGAATAGATAGCCCCTCCCCCCCCCCCCCAGCAGTCTCATAAATAGATGTGATGAACAACAAATTCTAGTCCGAGTGAGTGAACAAGAGCGGATAAAAATAAAGTATAGTCAAAAGCAGGTATCAACGAAATGCAAAATAGTGGCGATTTTTGAATCAGGTTGGAGAGAGCGATACAAGAATGAGACCAAAGGGGGGGGGGGGGGTGGGGCGGGAGAAGGTGGAACCAGCAGTGATACATAATCGTTGGTATAGCAGTGTTACAAGCCGCACAGATAAATAGTAGCAGGCGAGAGGATGCAGGTATCACGAGCGAGCAACGCCAGGTTGAAAAGGTAGAAATGCGAAGGGTGGATATAAATTTTAGTTTTGATCTTTCCCTGAAAATGCAACATGACGAAACGTTCACGCAGCAACTAGGACGGAATTCTGCATGCTCGGCGACGTGTCCATAATTGCATTGCCGTCTTTCGGCAACAACTGCACGCCAGTCGGGGGTGATGTCCTCCAGCCTCCAACTTCCGAAGCGTCATTGAGTACTGCCGAACGGTAGTACCCTTGCTGCGGTTGTTGCTGTTGCAACGGCGACCCGTTCAAGAGCGCTGCCGAATTCGGAGGCGTCGCGGTGTAATAAGGGGCAGTGTGTGCTTTTCGCGGGGTCGGGGGTGAAATAGAATGTGACAACTGCTGTTGTTGCTGCAAGGGCGAAGTAAGATCCGAAAGGGGTGTTGGTGGAAGGCGAATGGCACACGGATCTCGAGGGGGAGATTGTGAATCCCGAGAAAGGGGAAACGTGCCTGCGTTGGGAGAGTTGAAGGACGTGGGGGGAGCGGAACCAGCCGAATATACGGACACTGATTTTTGAATATTTTAGTAAGAGGCTGGCGAAAACGCGGTCTTGACCAACACACCATTATCGTCCCAGTCGCTCGCGGCACTGCCCGAATGGACAGAGGACGAGGAAGACACGGAATTTCGGCGAACAAGACCGTACTCTCGGGGCTCTTTCTTGACAAGGCCGAGTTTGCCTGCTTTGGGACTGATTACGCCTTTTGAGGCTTTGCGTGCCTTGTTACCTGCACGGAGCTCATCGAAGCGAAGAGGACGGGGACGGAGGTGGGTGCGCTCATAAAGACCACATTTATTGCAGACGATTTTCCCAGGGTTGAGAGTAGATCGACGCCAGGAAGGAGGCTCGGTAGTGTGACAATTAAAACAGCGGCGGCGAAGATACTGAGTTTCTTTGGAAGCAGCATCATCGGTGTGTTGGACAGGAAGACCTGTATGTGGGGAGAGGAAGGACATGGTCATACCGTTAGGTAATGGAGAGGAAGGGGGACGGTAGAAAGCGGTTTGAGAGGGGACCATGATAGGTGGATTGTCCTCGAGCTTAACGGAAGGACCATCATCAAAGTCTTGATAAGACAGATGGGGAGAAGCGGACAAGGAAGGAACGAAAGATTCGCCGCGGAAGGAAGTAGGCTCTGCTGAAAGGGGAACTGGAGAGCCATATATATGATCTTGGCGCAAGGAATGATTATTGTCGAGCTGGGGATGCTGTGGTAGGAAAGAAGAATACTGCTGCATCGGAATACCAACGTCACGATCGTGTCTGACGTAGGGAAAAGTGGCACGGCGACTAAGAGTGTAGTCATGGTGGCGTCTATGATGATCCTGGTGTAACTGAGGAGACCAATTTTCGGACTGAGGATCTACGGAGTGGTCCAAGTAAGAGTGAGAATGGTGCTGCTGTTGGTCTGCAAGGTCATGATGATCATATAGTTCCTGCAAGAGAGAACCACGAGAAGGGTTGAGGATAAAGTGATTGGGAGACTGAGCAGAAGGATTCCAGTACTGATGATCGAGGGGTTCGTCATGAGATTCGATGGAGCCATGCTCACCATAGATGCGAGGCTCGATGTCAAGAGCAGCAGGCTTGTAGTGGGAGGAGGGACTGAAATGCATGTCCTGGGGCGAAGGGGTACGGGGAGCAGAGGAGTCAGAGGAGTAGGCAGTATAGGCGTCGAAGTGGAGAGGGTCCATGGAGAGGCGACAACGGAAGTCAGAAGCAAACCAATTCTAAAGGGACAAGGGTTTTGAACCGTTATGGCTTATTCCTTTTTGGGAAAGACTCACTTGATCTCGATCCAATCTGGCGGGGTTATCTCGTGCAGGACCCCGGAACGCAGAGACGCCTGCCACCCTCCGCTCCTCACCTACATGAAACGAGGTCTACACAAACAAATAAACACACCGCTGCCTTGGGTCACACCGCCGTCTGTATGTAATGCTCCTCTCTTTCTCACGCATACCATGTGTCACACGGCACGATGTCCCGGCTCTCAGCCCGCCTCCGTCTAATATATTTAGCTGTCAATTAAATCTTTATCCCGTGCCAGCCCAGATAAATCTCGCTCTCTTCCGTGCTACGGCCTCTAATTTCTCTGCCGGCCTACCGCGGAACCACAGCTACGCCCAAGGAGCTCGAGAACCTCAGCCCATTGCTTTCTCTTCACACCCAGCAACGGCACTGCCGCAACACTGCTAGCATCCCACGCAATCGACCTATGCCCTATAATTACTTCCTCAGCTACAGTCAATCATGCTGTGCTTTTCCATCTTCACAGCTCTCAATCCCATTGACAACTGACAAGCTGTCGGTCTTCAGATTAAACGCGTGGGAATAACGACCTTGAGCCCTCAACGGAGCCCTTGCCATATATGGCCCCTCCAGACATCCTTACTCGGATATCCTAATTGCCAGTATGTCCTCAATGCGTTTCACTAGGTTTCACTTCATCTTTCGTGCTGATGCGCCTACCCGGCTCATGTCCATACGGCCTCGATCCATTCCCCCCCTCCGTCTCTGACATTTCTACCCTTTGGCCCCCCCCCCCCCCATTAAAGCTGAATTGCTAACATTCAGTGCGGGATCTCCATTTCTGTGTCCCCGATCCCCGTCTCATCGTGCACATGCCTTCACCTGTCACTTAAAGTTAAAGCGAACCGTCCTCGATCACTTTGTCAACCTGGCAAATTCATGGTCATGGGTAATGCCCTTCGGGTGCCGCAGCATGTTTAGGTCCAGTATAATGTTTATCCTTACTTCCTTCTTCTCAACCCTCTCCGCTTGGAGTCGCTTCCCACCCACCTCTAACCCCGAATTGCTCCCAACCCGTGTTCCTAGCGTACGCCAGTACGTTCATCCCGAACTCCTGTGTATTATTTTCCATACATGACTGAATGCATCTTTCGTTTCGCCCCTTGCACCCTTACCGATAGCCGAATACTTCGCAAATTTACCTTTTTCGCTCTAGCCATAAATGTGATTTGGAGTCCCAAGTCTAGCGTTTGACCAGACTCCTCCCCTGCGATCTGAACGGGGCTGCGGCCGTCCACAGCCGACTCTCGCACAATTGCAAATGTTAATGCCAGACCAGTGCCGCAAACTGTATCGAGCCTTCCAAGAAACCTAAATTCACTCAGGCTAGAATGGAAGTATGCTGAGATGGTGGCAGAAAGGTTCATTCTCCTCAGCATATACCTCAAAGGGATCGGACGGTTGTGGCACATGCAATTGTTTCTCTATACCAACGTGATAAGCGGATCCTACGTAATTGCCAGTTAGTGCAAGTTCCTTTTTGTGCAGCGGTGCCGATAGTACGCTCTTTCATAATTGAGAAGTAGGGAAGCAGAAGAATAAATATATTAAAGTTGAGGGTCAAAGGCTCTCCTTACAGACTAGTGCGAAAATCCTAATTGAGATCTCCCGCGAAAAGGGGTACATGAAGATAATGACGCACGTCAAAAGAGCTTGCTTGAACACACAAAGAAATTCGTTCCGGGATCCAGTTCTTCCGTCCTCTACACGTGCCTACACAGTGCGATTCCTTGGCGTCCCATGGAAGAAGCACACCGAATGAGGAGAATTCGACGAAGCGCCACTTACTTGACGCGCCAGAGACATGAAATATTCTCATGGGCTAATCGGTGCAATGTAGACCCGGTCGGTTGCGGTACACAAGCGAACTTTTCCCAAAACATATGCAAGTCAACTTATAAGGAACACAAGTAGAATGCCTAATAGAAAGCAACAATAGATCATTTGAAAAACAACGGTGACCATAATATACGCATAATTCAGACTTTGAAGAAGCATTGACAGGCACAATAAAATACAGGGCCGCTCGGCAGTCTCCATCGCTTCTCCGGCACCATGTGCGACAAAGGAAAGAAACGACCATTCCAACGGGGAAAGTACAAGTAACCAAAGCGTTGTAAGCCAAAAGCGGACGAGTGTGCTATGTTTGCAACCACGGGTCACAAAAAAGTACGTACTCACCGTGAGAGTGCCTAGATCTGGCATGCTGGAAGGAAGTACTAATCACACCGAATCTGTGTAGACTTATCTGAGTTGAGTTCTGCTCTTCATTCCGTCTACCCTAGTGGCCCACTGCCCGCCCTCTCCTCGCGCCCTCGGCTTCATCAACCCACTCCATAGGCAACTCCACATGCACCTCCGCACTCAGCACTGGTAAGAATACCCGAATTCCTGCGATTCATCGCAATAAATGAGTCCTATGACTCCAACACGCGCGATCCGGTGCATGCAGCCTTTCCGGCTGCGCATCGCAGATAAGCAAAAATACGATTTTGGGTTCTTTCCAGGGAGTACCAAGACAGGATTACTCAGACTGCCTCGATGCTTCGAACCACAGATAAATAAACACGCTGACGAAGATCGGATATGTATTGCAACGTATCTCTTACCCACAGGGCTCTGGAAATCCACGCGAGCCCCCGACCAGTGGTCACGTTCCTTAAGCAACGAAACACGCTGCAGGCGCGGTAGATCGTGTGGTGAACGTATACGTGTACCGCAATTTGCCTGGTTCCTTGACCCACGGCGCCCCTGAACTTTGACAGGACAATCGGCTGGAGGCGTCACGTTGTTGGCACAGGTCTTTATTCTTCCATTTTTTCTTGAGCGGTTTTTCAATTTACTTACTTGCGGCAAAATCCACGGCCAAACCAAAAGACCATTGCGATGAAATAGAGAGAAAGAATATGGTTGGAACTATATATACCGTACCTCGACGACGAAGAGCGCACGAGAAGGCTAGTGCTTTTTTCTTGTTGGGGCCGAGACGATCGTATTAGGTCGCGGATAGTGGATGGGGAAGTGCCTCCGCCGATCGTTGACCCAGCTACATAACCCTACCCCAGGCTTCTAATGAACATCTATATAGTCCAGAGAAATTGGGATGGGTCCGCGGGCGAACTAAAAGCCAAGTACTATCCGGGCTTCGGGTCGATGGCCGCCGCGGCGGATGATAATTTGTGCCAGCACCGTCCTGTGTACCATCGGAGAGGGAGGTGCTCGACTTGAATCCCCGAAAGCAGGGGTGATGGTGATTTTTAGGGTCGAAAAGAGGCGGACGATCTTTGATGACAATAGGATGTCATCATCGCCCATACTTTCAATTTTCAGTAGATAGAAAGTGGTACGCGATGTAGTTGTTCGGACAACTGAGTCATAGCATGCACGTTTAAAACTAGTGTACGTATCTGGGCTCCGTAGTTGAGCAATGTTTCATGTGCAACGTGCCGATTATCATTAACCGCATGGCACCTTATGTCGATGCGTCGGGTTCGCACATTTGCGGGGCACTAAATCTGCGACATTGCAGTACTGTGATTCGCCGTTTCACCTTCAAAACCAACTAACTGTCACCGATTAAATAGATTAGCTTAGGTACTGCTGAGCACCCATGACCTAGCAAGGTGTCTTGTCAGTTACTAAGTCTGTCACTGTGCACCGCCAGTGACCTGAATCACTGATATTTGGACAATTGCCATGTACACCAGCATTATGCAACAATTCTGCATCTTGTATTCGGCTTCCAAGGGAACTTCCAGAGGACAAGCAGACAAGCAGACAAGCAGACGGACAGCCCTAGTTCCGTACCGCTTCCTTCATTTCCGTTCTACCCTTCTAGAAAGGGTATATGGCAGTACGTACCAATACATCAGCGCTCTTAAAATACACGTATCACAGCTGTGACTGAGCGGTCCTCTCGGCGTGCAAGATACCAAATACGGAGATACACATCCGAACGGGATGTGGTACTCGAGGGATTCGTGCAAGCGATCGAAATAGCACTGATGGATGCATTTGGTTATTGTAAGTGGGCGGCTTGGACTGGGAACAAGCGTTTCTCGAAAAAATTGTTATCTCACAGTGCATGGCCTTCATAACCATGCATAGCCAATGTCCAGATGGATTGTTTTAAAAATTTAGGTACACCGTGGCTAGACTGCATATGGTCGCACCAGACCAGTCATGCAGCATGATTATTGATAGGCCGGTACGAAGGCTCGAGATGCGGTTCTAATAGTCTATCTAAAACAATGGAAATCTCAGCTCCATCCCTCAGCATTATTGCATCGACTCTTTAAGTGTCAGAATATATAAATTAGACTTGGAATTTGACGCTGGTGATAGAAGAGCTAAAATGCGATAGCAATGGCACTGACTTTCGAGATAGAATAAATGATCGCGAGGTGACCAAACTTGGATATCTTTGAGAGGGAAGGGCTATTGCTAAGGATCAAGGTGTCAGGAAAGGAATCCATTCTTGATCACCTTTTTTTGATCACTTCACAGCTTGCTTCCGCGCTATACGGCTTACTGAAGTCAGTAAAGTTTTAATGCAAAACAGTCACACTTGGAGTCTCTTGGAACTCCGGTATTTTCCCCAGAAGCTGCGGATAGCAACCAAAACTCTCACCAGTGCTACATGTAGGGGTCTTTCCTTCCTAATCCCTTTAAGACTTGGAATTCTGTGAGGTTGCTTCCAGCCGAGTAGACCTCGCAAAGATAATTTGCACTGTCATGCAAAAATCCTGAGTCCTGACGGACTTTGAGAGCTCTATTACTGACTGTGGAAGGATAGGACACGAGTACCTGTAAGGGAGTTTGCGCTCCCGGAATTTCTCAGGTGGTGCAATGGAGATACGTATTGTCATCTTCAATGCTTCCGTGACCCACCGACATATCGCTCGAAGGACAACATATACTATACGGCTATTGCACGGCGATACGCGACATGTTACAGCGAGTTAGAAATCCATTTGAGTGAATGTATATCCTTTTCACAGGGATAGAACGTTATTGGCAGAGTAAGGAATAGCAGAAACAGATTTTTAATCCCTGCTGTCGAAGTATTGTATCCTGTCGTTCAAATCTTGGTCACTGACATGGGATGTCGCGGTATCCAGATCGTGGGGCGTCAGATTAAGTGAATGATAGAATGGACTGAATGACTCATCAGGGACGACGAGAGAAAATGTACAGCCGAGGACATCCGCGTGGACGAAACATCGAGAGATAGTGGGCGAAAAATAACGCTGGCAATATAGTAAAGACATCGCACGACCATTTGTCACTGTTTGCCGAGAGTCGCGCCCTCAAGTCAACGAGAAGTTGTTGACTTGTACAGTGCGATGACTAGCGTGGAGATAAGCCGGATGAGGTATGTCAACTCACATGATCAGGGACACTAGTGAAATATTGACACGTACCGTAATAGGGAGCCGATACAACTTTAGACATGTTAAGCTGGGTATTTTTTAAGTAGAGGATGTAGTTGAACATACGCTGACGCTCTGTAGGAGGAAACAAGGACATCCAGGGGTGCTCTTATCTTGGGAAGTTTCTAGTAGAATCTTCTGGGTACGACGGAAAGCGCTCGGGATATCGGTGAATGCCGCGTCGCTTGAACCTTGAACTGCGGAGACATATAATATTGAGTTTAACACAACCGCCCGGACCGCACAAGACATTGCAATATCTCCAGTACCGTATGAATTGACTCAGGGTGCAAGTCCACGTTGTGCCGTAAAGGAAGCGGATGCATTGAGAATATCTCGAAGTCCTCACGTCAGCCGTCAGCCGTACGTCGAAGTGTGGTGTAGCCGGAGTCGGAGGAGTAACAACTTAACAAGCTGACCTCCATGATGGCACAGGCCATGGCGAGTCGCTGAGGCCAACCGGCTACATCCGGACCGCGTGACCTTCTCCCCTCTTACCTTCCGTATATCAGCTTCATGTCTTTTGAAAACGCCCCAGTCACGAAAGGTATGTTCTGACGAGTGCTTGCCACAAGATTCACTCAGCGCGTCCAGGGCTTATGGTGGGATGCGGTTTGACCTCATTACTTGCCGGTTTGTTCGATGTAAAGCATTACCTTCATCTCCAGGTGAGTCTCGCCCTGTCGTCAATCTTTCTCCTAATTCCTTATCTAGCTGGTCCCACACTTGTCGCGGCATCACCAAGTAGGGTCACTACTATCGTTTTGTCTACGAGGATGACCATTCCTGAAGTAGATTCTTTTAGTATTGGAGACTCGCCGTCCATTTCCTTGCATTCTCAAACTCAAGCGATCTTTTCATTGCACAATTGGTTCTATACAATGTGGGAATACAAATTGAACGTCAATTTGGCAGTGTCAAGTTTGCAGTGCGTACCATCTGTTCAATGTTCACGAGACCTAACCACGGGATCGTCAATGCAGTCATTTGCATTAGTATCAACAATACTGGCTATCACGTTGGAGTTTCTATCGTTACTGTTGTTTCACCATGTCGGGCTGAACAACATCGCTATGGGTCCTTCGGCACTTATCTTCGCCATGCTTTATCAGTACTCCAGGATCGTGCCTTCAGCGTACCATTTTCGCATATTTGGTGTTCCTCTCACCAACAAAAGCCTTGTTTATCTGTTGGCACTCCAGGTACGGAGTGAAGTTCCATGGTTGTGGTTGACATCCCTGACTTGTTTTATCCCAATCTGTCAACAGATGGCTATCAGTCGTCTACCTAACTCAGCAGCTGTGGCTCTCATCGGCATATTTACAGGTCAAATATACCGTTCCGATCTGGCCAATCTGAAAGCATATCGTATATCCCCTTCTGTGGTCAATTTTTCCACTCGCTTTCTCCTTCCTGTGATAGGCTCTCTCCGCCCTCCTCGCCGTTCGAATCGTGCCCTTCCAGACGATCTCAGATCGAGTACTACCCCTATACCACAGAACGAAGAAGTGATTACTACTGCACGGACGGCACCAGCTACTGCCACTCGGCTTCGTAGCCCTGATGATGTTGATGGTACTACTTATAGTAACGGAAATAGACCATCTGTTGTCAGGGAGTGGGTTGACGAATTGACGGGGCGAGCAGAACGTGCCAGTACTGGAATGCGGGTGCCTTCGGAGACTGAAATAATCCAACTGACGGGCATGTTTCCGGATGTTCAGCGAGAAGTGATAATTGGCGCATTACAAAGAAGGTGAGTTATCCCCGAATGATGTTTGGCTGCCGCCGGTTCTCAATAATTCAAGCCCGAATATCGAAAGGGCTGTAGAAACACTGTTGAGTTCTCAGAACTGAATATAGTAAAACACTGCACTCGGGACAGCGATCAGTCGTTCGATCAGGGCCAAAATATGATCGAATAGTTTTGTTCGTCGTCAATCAAGCATCCTATATAGAAGCCGTTATCTATTCATCATCCTCAAAAGTCTCTCCCGCTACCTCCTCGTCTTCATTCGTGAATGCAGCTGAGGGAACGGAGTAGAGACGGATCACGGGCTGTCATTAACAAAGATGTCAGCGTGCAAGAAAGCAGGATCCGACAACGGGCAATTGAACTTATGTTACCTTATTTGGGTCTTTAACCAATACATACTTGCCCTCGGGCATTTTCATGCACATATCAGTTACTGTTCGGACGATTCCCCATCCATTAGCCAATGAAACGTTGAGCTGTGCCGCGAAATCTGTAGGACGCATCGACGCAGTGCTCAGGATGACATGCCGTGTGTTATCACGGGGATTAGCACGCGAAATATACCTGCAGCAACAGATGAGTGACAATCCAGGGTTGATCGAGGGAAATAGTAAAAATAGCAAAAAGATATGTCTACATACCCGATCTTCATAAGCTCCGCTCCCGCTAGTACACTTTGGACGGTCCATTTTGCGAGTTTGCAGCTGTTATTTTTCATCTCTGTAGCAACCACAGCCCCACGCTGCGAATCTAGCTTCGAGCGCCAATCAGGCGCACCACCCGCACCTTGAGCTCGTGGGTCGAACTCGTTAAGGGCACGAATGGTGATTAACCCTTGTCCATCGCGTGGATTCCCCTGACCAGGGGTATAAGCATCAACCTCTGTCCGGACACAAATTTTGATGTCCTCGTCTTCAGTAATTCCGAGATCAAAAAGCCTATAACGATAGCCACACGACGCCAGAGGCTCTGTTTCTTCTGGGCCGTAGAAAGGGTTTGGATGAGAAAAATCAACAGCTGGCGGTGGCGGAGTCTCGATCACAGACTGGAACCCGAAATTCTGATTGATGTAGGTCGCTTCTAAGGACAGGGAAGTCGCGGAGTTGATAGAGGGGACCTCAGGTATGGCGACTTTTTCGGTGGGATTGTTAGGGTTCGGCGGTGCAGGATCTTGGGGAGGGTCGGCTGCATTTTCGTTGACCGTAACAGTATCAAATGGACCGCCATCCCGCTTGTCAAAAAACAGATTGTTGCCTTCACGAACAATAACAATGTCCCATGGGTAGACGGATCTTGGGGCGCACATGAGGACGCTAAGAATGATATCTGTAGCGTAGATCGTGGCAACATTCTTACTCACGAGCTAACAGAAAGCAAACTGAACATCAAATGAAAATAGCAGCAGCTTTACTAACCTCCTGGATTACTGGATCGTCCGAAGTAGTCGTGTTATATTTGATTCGATCCACAAGCTGCAGAGGGCGTTCTGTTTTGGTCGTGATACGATCGTAAGACTTTTCATAGGGAAACAACCGGCCGTACGAATCCCTGTAAGAATGATGAATATGTAAGAAAAACTAATGAACGACAATAAGACGTACAACTCTTCAGGTTCATCCACTTCAAGCCTAAGCTTAGCAAGTCGATGGAATTCAACTTCTTCTAGTATAGACCATTGGGGAGAAATGACCACCGAAGACTCCCGTGTTCGGTTGTTCTGAATATAACATTAGGAGCATATAGAGCCATGTAAAGAAAACAGACTTTGTCCCAATCCCGCCAGCCCCTTCTACCACCACGTTGACTTTGATTACCTCGCCCAGCAGGACCACCGCGTACGCCCCGGAGACCACCTCTCGTAGCATATGAAGATCCACCCCTCTGTCCCCCCCTTCCCCGAGTGAAACCGCCACCTCTACGAACAGGGGCAACTTTATTGTCAACAAGTGAGAATGACGATTCGTCTTCGACGTGGAAATATGCAAAGGCGCTTGCAGTTCCACTTCCAAATGCTTGAGTCCCATCTCTTCTACGGCCACCAGGGCCTCCGCCACGTGTGTTTTGCGTAGACGGAAGACCAATAGCAGATTGACGGTTATCTGCAGAAAGATCATTCCAGTCGGCAAAACGGCCGAGTTTATCAGATTTTGAGTATGGGGCGTAAGGAATATCTTTGAACTTGAACTGGTCAGGAGGATGCGACGACGAAGGTCCCCAGCTGCCATCTGGGTTGTCGTTGATGGGTGGAAGCGAGAACGAAGGCATTCTCGACGTTGAGCAGAGAGATGCTCAAAAAATTTAGAGCTGTTGAGGGACAGCGTGGGAATCTTTGTGTCCTTACTGCAACCATAATATGAAGTGAGGTCTTCCTTACAAGAATCCGTGGTTGCTACCCTAACTCTGCTTTGGATTTCAGTGTCGTAAAGGAGATCAATAAGATCAATCAGCGCGAACTCGAATTAGGTGTGAGCGGGGCGTCATGGCACGATGAATACAAGGATTCAGCCTATATTTTCGTTGGTGGTCTCCATTTTGATCTCACAGAGGGAGATGTTATAACTATATTCTCCCAGTATGTTAATCCACTCGCATGGTGATTCTGGTCAGTCTA
Organism: Tricholoma bakamatsutake; assembly: GCA_029959215.1. Classification (NCBI taxonomy): domain Eukaryota; kingdom Fungi; phylum Basidiomycota; class Agaricomycetes; order Agaricales; family Tricholomataceae; genus Tricholoma; species Tricholoma bakamatsutake. Next base: position 4,086,650 of record CP114860.1, read on the forward strand.
ATCTATAGCAGGTACGGAGAGGTTATGGATGTCAACATGCCCCGCGATAAAGAAACAGGGAAAACGAAGGGTTTTGGATTTCTGATGTACGAAGATCAACGATCTACAGTCCTGGCTGTTGATAACCTCAACGGTGCAAAGGTTCTGGAGAAAACCCTCCGCGTTGACCACGTTAAGAACTACAAGCAGCCGAAAACACGCAACGAAGATGGGGAATGGATAGAGCCCGAAAAGCAGAGTCTCAACGCCAAACCTGAAATGGTCATCGGTGAGTTCATTCACACGCTAGGACTGAACATCTGCTAAGGCAGTGTAACAACTGCGACAGACGATGACCCAGAATCGGACGCTTCCATCTCTTCTAGTCCCGCTATAGACCCCGAAGATCCAATGTATGAATATCTCATCGCGAAAAGGAAGGAGGAGAAAGATTTGAAGAAGGTCAAGAAGATCAAATCAAAAAGCCGGCACAAGAACGAGACGCCAGCGGAACGCCAGGCAAGAAAAGCCAGGAAGAAAGAGAAGAAGGAGAGAAGGGCACAAAAGGGCAAATCTGAAGGGATGAAGGGCGTGGAGGACCTGCTGAACTCCCTTGGAGAGCGTGACCTCGATAGACCGCTCCCACGAAGTTCGTCAAGGACGCGTCGTCACTCCCACAGTCACGGCTTGTCTCCTGTGCGCGATCGTTATCGCGACCAGCTCGACTTTTCTCCAGAACATCGTGGCAGTCCGAGCAAACCCCTCTTTCGGCACTCGGATGATGAGAGAAAACATCATGGGCGGGAGGCACGTTCGAGTAGATCTACAGAGTACGATTGATGTTCAATGGATCAATGTAATTGTGCATACTTCAAACATGCTAAGAACTTCTCCATTCGTCGTGGTTTCCCTTGCTATGCCGCTCTGGGGAAAGTTTCAAATCAAATCACTGATGTACAGCGGTGCCAGGATCCGTTTGAAGTCGAGAAAGTCAGGTACCTACCTGCACTTCGGTTATATCAGTTCCAACATCCCAAAGATGAACATCTCTTTTTTTTTTCCTGACGAGTTATTCTGATGCCCGTATATCGCGGTCTCATATCCAGATGTCACATTTCCTATGTCCGTCTTTCCACAAATATTCGGCACCCGGCATCCAGCCGGGGTCCCAGGGAAATTAGATACACATTTGGAGAAGCTTAACATAAGTCCAGAAGCATTTTCTGTCAACGGACAGACATTACGTCCAATCAAAGGTCATGTTTATCCCGGTCGACCGGGATAAATAGAGCGATAACTTGAAATGTGTGCGTAGAGACCAACTGAATTGTAAACATGATAGAAACTCACAGGCTCGCTGGTTGTGAACGGGAATAGTTGTGTCTGTGGTATTAGTTTCAGGCTTTGGCAGCCGTCAATGTCGTCTCCATTCAAAAGTCTATACATAGTGTCGAAGAAGAGGTCATGCGCCGCATAGGACTGTGGGCCATCAAGTCAGAAATAACCTAGTTCATTCGCCAGATTATGGGGACCGGAAGACATGAGACAAGTCCGAGCGAAGAGCATATGGCGAGCAGACAACTGCCAACATGGAGCTTGAAGCTTGAAGCTTGAAGTGTCAGTGCTTGCCATGTCGGAAGTTCGATGACAATGGACAGCGTGGCCGTGTATATCTTGAAGTATGGATTCAAGTTCCACCCTCGTAACTGCCTGTCGCTAACATGTAAAAAAGGCTACCTTATCGCGACAGACCGGGAGCCCAAAAGGTTATGGAGTCATGAAGTCCCAAGTTCAACATACAACGTTCAATCGACATCCATAAAGTGGCGCGGCTGACTAAGCGTTCTTCTAAGGCATCGCTTAGTAAGAAAATCTCCTGAGTGCAATCCGCAACTACAACATACCGCCAGCTTCTCAATCTTTGGGATTTACTCAGAATGACCCTGCCAGATGGATCAGGGTAGGTATTCACTTTACTCTCTTTTGTATCGGTGGTGAAATCTTTTCACAGTTTCTTGGGGGTAACACCTCCAATCGCGACAGCTGAGTCCAGCGAACGTGAGAAAGAGGTAACGATAACACTGATGGAGGAGTTGAGAAGGCAAAATACATTTGAGGCTGAAGAAGAGTCACGGACAAGGTGAGCATTCTAACCCGGGCGAGGCGTTGTCAACCCCAGGCTGCAAGGGCATCCTCTATAAGTACAAGGATGTAGCTTGCCATTGTGCTTCTCGAATTTCGCAGGAAGCCTCTCACTCTGGGGATTTACGGCTTGTCGGACCTGGGCAATGTGTACAGTGCGCCATGACCGTTTTACGTAAAACACGACATTGCGCATACCTGGGGGCACGCACACCCCGATCCATGGCCCCTGATGAGCAATCTTCGAAACTAACCGTCTGGGTGTCACTCAATTTTTAGGGAAATCGTACTCGGTCGCGTAGCCGCTCTTGTGAAAAAGTTCGTCCGCACTGTCTCCCTAAATCGAGGATTATCCGAGGCCGCCGCGAACGCAGCAGGAGGCAAAATTTTTACCTTTGGATCATATCGGCTAGGAGTACATGGTCCAGGAACTGATATTGATACTCTTTGTGTGGTGCCGAAACACGTTTCGCGAGAGGATTTTTTTGATGTGTTCGAGCATATGTTGAGGGAAGCTGAGGGCGTTACAGAGGTTTCAGTGCGTAGTTCGACTGTAAGACCGTTCAGCCACGGAAGTAACAGAGTTTCAGGGAGTCCCAGAGGCCTATGTGCCGATCATCAAGACTAAAATGTCGGGCATTCCGATAGATTTTTTGATGGCACGCTTGGCGCTCTCTTCAATACCAGATGAATTGTCACTTCAAGATGATAATCTGCTACGGAATTTAGATGACAGATGTGTACGAAGTCTAAACGGTACCGTACCCCTGGTCATGTGAATGATATTCCCGTTGACGGTCAGATAGGGTCTCGGGTAACGGACGAAATGTTACGGCTGGTACCGAATGTTCAAGTCTTCCGAGATTCTCTCCGGTGTATTAAGCTATGGGCTCAGCGTTAGTCACCAATTAACTAGATTTCATGGATGACATTATTTTGTTCCTTTAGGAAGAGCCATCTACTCTAATGTTAATGGTTTCCTAGGTGGTGTGGCATGGTCTATGTTGGTTGCTCGAATATGTCAGTTGTATCCGAATGCAATAGCCGGTGCCATCGTCAGCCGTTTTTTCATTATCATGTATCAATGGTGTGGACTTTATACGCTGTTTCTGGAGCTACTCATTAACATCCACGTTCCTAGGTCATGGCCTCAGCCTGTACTATTAAAACAAATAGAGGAGGGACCCCTGCAAGTGCGGGTGTGGAATCCTAGAGTAAGACATGAATCTTTCATCAAAACAAAGCTTGACTTGCGCTAGCTGTATCCCGCTGATCGATCTCATCGAATGCCCATCATCACACCCGCGTATCCTGCCATGTGCGCCACGCATAATGTCACTGCTTCCACCCAGATGATCATTACCGAAGAGTTTAAGAAAGGTCCTGTTTTTACTGTTACTCTTTGCTGTAGCTTACCAATTTACCAGGTGCCGATATTGTTGACAAGGTTATCGTTGGAAAGGCACAATGGTCTGAACTCTTCGAAAAGCATGATTTCTTCACCAAGTATCGGTATTATCTTCAAATAATCGCTTCAACGGTAAATTCGGATGTGCAGCTGAAGTGGTGCGTACTCGTAGCAGTGATAAACGATTTGCTTGAAACTCGGTGAATCGTTAGGTCTGGCACTGTGGAATCACGGATACGACAACTGGTCATGAAACTTGAGTACGTCGATTCTCTGACGTTGGCCCATCCTTTCGTCAAGGGCTTCGACCAAGTTTCGTATTGTCTCTCGGAAGAGGAACTCCGTGCCGTTGCTCAGGGCGAAGTCCACGAAGCTATTGCGAAACGGAAGAAGGAAGACATTGAAGGCAAAGAAGGCGCGACGCCAGTATATTCGACTACCTTCTTCATTGGCCTTGCCATCGAACCCAAGCCACGTGAATCATATCCTGGTATTCTTAATTCTTGATGTCACAGAACTGATTTCATACTTCGAAGCTGGTTCCGTTGGCCCTCGACGGCTTGATATATCCTATCCCACGACTGAGTTCTCGAAACTGGTCAAAGTCTGGGAACACTTCAATGAAGCCACTATGGGTATAGTTGTACGCCATATCAAAAGGTTTATAGTCCTCATGGCATAGTATTGATCTGCTAATACTTGTGAAGCTCTGGCCTTCCAGATTATGTCTTCGAACCCGGAGAGCGTCCTGCGAAGCTCGCGCAGAAGCGCGTCAAGGTATGTTATTTTTTCTATTGAAGTGAATTGACCCGTGATCTGCCTTGTGTTCTGTCAAGGGCCATGGGAAGTCGGGCGATACCTCCCCGCATAAGCCCACGAAGAAGCAACGGTTGGTTCACTGCCTTAAGCAAACAGTCTCTGCTGACCTTTTCCAACAACCCAGATCATCGAATCCATCAATGGATGTACCTCTGAAGCCAACCGCTGAAAATGGCTCATCAACAGTGGTATCAGCATCGCTTTCTGCTCTGATCGAATCGGATATATACTCCAGCAAGGACAGCCCAGGTATCAGGTCACCTCAACTTCCGTTCGGTGAAAACGTCGCTGTCGCAACTGGACCAGTGGGTGCATGACGGAAACGGCAATTATCGGATGAAATTCTCAAAATTGGACGGGCCGTAAAGCACGTATTTTCTTGGCAACTTCATGCACAGCGCTACAATTTTCATTTTCCACTGGTCCACTTGGTTTATTTATGCGTTCATTTTCCACAGGAACATTCGGTTGGCGTGCTTCCAACTCATCTGGTCTTACTTACGAGGTTTCCAACTGGCGCTTGTTCCAGGGAAAGATGTACTTCTTTCTTTCCTTTTCAGTCCTTCACGATCCTTCTTCTGGCAGATACAATTTTTGTATGCTCGTTGCGCTCTTCGTACAACCTCGAAGCGTATTTTATCATATTACTCTATATACAGTAATGCGAAATGGGGAGACCATGGAACGAATTGGGAATACTGTAAACCCCTTAATTATAACAATTTGTCACGTCACGAAATGCGTTTGTTGTCGTTTGTTAACGTCCAGGATGATTTTTCCAAAAATCCCCCTCGAAAATTTCTGACCCTTCAGGTCGAGATCATGCAGGTCCAATACCTGCCATACCATAAGAGTGCCTAGGGAAATTTTTAAGGGTATACCATGTAAATAGTCATAGCACGAGCATGGTACGGTAAATTGAAGTATACGACTGAATTTGGTCTCAGTCGGTTTGTTAGCGGTCACGCATCGATTCCACCCGTTTGGCATGTCCAGAACCATTTGTTAACGTCACAGCGTCACAGGTGATTAAAGCGCTTACAGTAATAAATCATGGACAGGAACGACTAGACTTGAAGCTTATATTTCGGCCTGGGGTTAGAATAGAGCGTATCTGCAACCGTTTTTATAAGCTGTCCGCCAATCAGCTTAAGAATTCCTTTTACGTCAGAAAACAATGATTTGCAGAATCCAGATACGCTCTAATCTCGACTAGCAGTATCATGCGGGCGAACATTTCGTCAGTGGAACATGGAACATCCATTCCACTGACAGGAAGCGCTCAGATCTAGGGCCTAATAGTACGTACACGTCGGATGCTGGCAAGGCTCAACACTAATCCTCATGGATTTAAAACTTCACATAGCAGTTAAGGCTTCCCCATTGAGAGTTCCCTTTGCAATCGGGCAAAAACTGGATTTAGAAAACACATGGCAGCAAATCCTTTGACTCTAAGATACAGTCGCCCCTTAAGCCACGCCGAAACTAGGTTTTTAGGGTATAGTTCGAATTGTTCTAAAAATAGATCGTGGGGAAATTTTCCGGAAGAATGTCTAAATTGTAAGTAACAACCGATATTGGTCTGGGTAAAACTAACTCATCCTGTAGTCACCGCTACTTTTTGTAAAGCGGCGAAATGGATGGGGGACAGAAAGAAATATATTGACACCTCCAAACTCACAGGTATAGCAGCTCTGTTACAGTCCAAGTTAATTACAGAGCGGCCCTAATGTCAATGTGCTGGTTTGTGAGCTTCCAAAACGGGTAAATTCACGTGATAAATATTATGTTCTTTATGCCATATAAAGTAAAGCGGCGGAGTGAAAAAAGAAGTAACTCTGACAGTTTTGCTTCAATTGACAATTGCTTTAGCCAATCATTTCTCCTCCTCAAGCTGGCCAATGAATAAGAAAAGGACGAAATTTGCTAAAAGTAGCGGCGCTGAGCAAATCTTTCACGCGCGGGGCAGATGGTAGAGCGGCTGGCACAATTGTATAACTCGGTCAGCTCGGACATCATTGCAAACCCCAATTTTTTTTTAAACTACTGACGCCCATGCGTACAAAATTTCTGCGTCATTGTGTGTTGTTAAGGCGAGCAACGCATCATCTGACCCGTGCGAAAGATTTGCTCGAGCAAGCAGCCTGGGGCTTGAACGTTTGAACATTAGGGTTCCCGATGTCATCGACATCACATTTTGAACAGCAATTAGGCTTGGGTATGTCAGAAGTTTACCTCCGAACCAAGTCGCAGACATGAATTATGTCTATTATGCTAAGATGGGGCTGAAGAGCTAAGTTGTCATGCACTTTCAAATTCAGGGCCAAAAAAACCAATTCGTAATCCAGACGATGGTAAGCCTAGGGAAGAGGCGTCGCAGCGTTTGCTGGAAGACCTCGTGAGCGTGGAGGAGTCAGATGATTGGCTACCGTGACTCATAACGGTTCCTTTTTGTCCTCGACGTCAAACTATCAAAACAAAGGGAAACTCATCAGCAACGCAACAAGGTGAGTCCATTTAGACTGTCTGCAACAACAATTCGAAGCAAGGGCTTCAAAGACACCAAGTTCCGCGTCATGGCACCAACCCTTCGCTCTTCTGCCCCAAATACTCCTACTGACAAATCGGGTAACACGAGTACTGTAACTCCTCGAAAGGTGCCTCAATGCTCGAAGTGCAAGCGTCCAAGACAAGGCCACCCGCGTTCGGGATGCCCGTATGTTGACTCGCCGTTGAAAGATAAGAACGATATCCAGGCAACTCCTGCGATGGCAAAAAACATGATAAACGCGCTGGGTTCGATGCATATCGCGTCTCCAAGTCACGAACGCGACGAAGACACCAAGGCTACCATTCGCAGTCGGCGTCGTTCTTCTATTCAGCCTCCTCAACTCGCCCCAGGCGAGACCCTCCTGTCCCTGTCCTCCAATTCGCAGGAGATTGTGGAGCGGTTAATGCAACCTGGCATATTCGATGACACAGATGACGATGCTGGGGATGTACAAGGAGAGAGAAAGACGAAGATTGTGCGGTGGCAAGAGACAGTGCAGCAACTCGCTTCCCTCATGAAATCAAAACCAGTCGTAAAGATGCCCGGGACGCTCATAACACCTTCGCCCGAGAGCAGTCGAGACTCTTTGAAGAGTTTGCGTAATAAGCAAGAGACCCCTGCACCAGATATATCTGTACATGGCTCTTCTAGCATTGATGCCACGTCGATTGCATCGCCCCTTGACCCCAAATCCCTCATTCGCTCCATGAGCATGGAACAACGCGAAACCTTCATCTCGAACCTCACTAGTTCATCTAACGCCACCATCTATGTCCTGCCATCCTCGGACATACATAGCATCCACGCATCTGCTATTAAACTCGGGTTACATGCCCGTATCGTCCTGAGCGTGGACAAAAGTGATCTTCAGGGACTCCTCGTATTGGGACAGGATGAGAAAGCAGTGCAGAGACTATACAAGAAGGTGGAGACGGAAAGTAAGAAGGTGCCATCAGGTCGGTTGCGCGCTGTCGCTGGCGGCGCTGTGGTTGGCGCTGTTGGTGCCTGGGCTGGCTTGGCTTTTGCGTGATTGTTTATTCAACTCAACGCAAGAGTAGTTAGGTGAATGAGAACTGGGAACAAGTAAAAGTCACATTTTTCGCATCGTTATTCCTTCTCGCCAGAATGTACTCTATACTTGTAAGGACCGTTCCCCTTGCGGGTTTGGGTGATAACTAGAACTGATCAAAACACTGGCTGATGTTCCAACATTTGTCCATTACATACTTGGTAAAGCGCGCGCAAGGTTGAGACATGATAAGAAGATTCACTGGGACGGGACTAGGACCCTTCCCTGGCACAGCGGCCGAGTTGGGCCTTGATTGACAGTTAGCTAGAAAAAAACAAAACATAAAGCTCTGAAGAAGGCAATACTTGCTATCCAGCTTAACAACCATGCTAAACTTATTTATGGTCTCCTTTAGATCCGTCAATCAATTTCTCTAATAAGCTTCTGGCGCTTCGTGCATCGGCCCTTCCCCTGCTTTCTCTCATCACTAGCCCCACAATCTTATTGAGCACGTTTTTGTGACCTTTCTTCACAGCCGCAACCTCGTCCGGAAGCGCAGCCATAGCATCAAGACAAAAAGAATGAAGAATGGTTTCTGCAGACACAGCAATTGAGGGTGAAGAAGTGGAGGTAGAAGCTGTGGGTGATACAGTTGCAGATGTGGATGGGGATGGGGATGGTGGCGATGAAGGTACTGGAGAGGAAGCTGATGAGAAGGCGGTAAGCTGCAACATTGCGGCGATCTGCCTTGTGGACGTTGGCGACGGGTTTGTTAGCATATGACGAAGGAGGAACTTTCCAGATGTCCCTGGGAGCAATCAGGTTTTAGTCGCCGGTGCTCGAACACATACTGACCAGTGATAATTCCATCCTGGACAAGATCGATAAGTTCTCCCATCTGTTCGGCAGAAACCGTATTATTTTTAAATGTCTCTTTGCGGGCGGCAAGCTGTCCCAGCAGTTCGTGTGTCATCCTGTAACACACCAAACAGGACAGATAAGAGAAGCAGTCAGCACAGTGGAAGGTAATGAAGAATTGGTCTTCACCAATTGACTACTATCTTGGGATCACGTCTATTTCCTGCTATACCTGCACATAGCCGATCGAAATATGCAATGGCCCCGGCATCAGCTTCCAAAGATTCGCCGTCAAATCTGATTTCCTTTCCACTGTCGACAGTCAACAACATTTCAACATCACGATCAGAAAGCCCGTATCTCTTTTGAAGGCGGTTGCGTGTATTCCAAGGGAGCTCCGGAAGGGTCTCACGGATCGAGCGAATTCGGTCCTGTAAATGGAGTAATTAACATTGAAACAGAATAATCTTGACATAAAGGCATTACCGGACTGAGAACGAGCACGCCAAGGTTGGGATCGGGCATGTATCGATAATCCGGTGCATTCTCTTTTGTGCGAAGCCTGTACGTTTCAAACCGATGTTCGTCGAAGCCGCGTGTTTCCTGAGGAACTGTCGCAGTATCTGGGTCCGGGGCAGATTCAAGGATCGCACGTTGGCGGTGTATTTCGTGAGCTGATAAGGGAGCGATGTCATTAAGCAAGATAATAAAGTAATTAATTGCAACTGACTAATGGCTGCTATCATGAATCTCACACTGTTGAGATTTTTTATTTCGCAACGAGTACCAGGTAATCTTCCGATGCGATTTACAGAGACGTTGATATCACAACGTAGGGAGCCCTGGAAGCGATGGTAAGCAGTTGTTATGAACATCATCACGTTGGAAATACCTGCTCCATGTTCCCGTCACTGGCACCAACAGCTCGCAACACAGCTTGCAGGGTGCGCACGTAGGCTCCAGCTTCTTCCGGAGAACTACATAATACCGTTTAGCAATTTATACCGAGTATGGATGTAGGACGAACTGAAGATCAGGTTCAGAAACTATCTCCATGAGGCCAGTTCCTGCTCGGTTCAGGTCAATGTGGGAGGTGCGTGTCCGAGGAATAAAAGTAGATTTCGCAGTATCCTGTTCCAGCGTCAATTAATCGATCGATTTCGCATTAGGCGTTCACAAACCTGTTCAAGCTGAATTTGTTTGATACGAACTGGGAAGGAAGGCACGTTTTGAAGTTTTATATTCAGTTGACCTTTAAGAGCAATAGCAGCTGGGGTTATTCGAGTAAGTTATATAAGAAAAATTGAACGAGACTGAGAATGGACCATATTGCTGAGTGATCTGGTAGCCTGCGGGGAGGTCGGAGTAGAAATAGTGTTTCCTGTCAAAGGAAGAGCGTGGCTGTATATCACACTGAAGTGCCAGTGCCGTCCTCAGAGCGAGATCTACGCATTTCTGGTTGAGTTTCTATTTTGACGGTGGTTTATTTTCCTTCTGTGGGGAACGAGGATATATTTATATTTACAGGCAACGTTCCAGGGAAAGCAGCATCAAACGGAGAGACATGGGTATTCGGTGTTTCACCAATGTCGGATGTCCAAGATTCTGCCCAAGTCAAAGAAGTGCACGAGCAGAAAAATACAGACAACGAACATACCTGAGAACAATTTTCTACGCGACTTGATCTGAGCGTGGGTTTCAATTCCGATTACGACCTTCCAGCCTGGCCATCGTTTGTCTTCTTGGAACGTACGGACATCGTGAAATGGACGATGATATGTTGCTCTGCATTGGCACAGACGAGCCAGCATCGACCGGGTCCGGAGTTGGATGGCCGGATTGGGAAGAATCATCAGCACGTGCTCCGAGGACAAGCCTCCGCGCTGTTTCCAACAACGAACTCGTCTTATCCGACAGTCTAGGCTGGCTCTACCCGTCGCCGGCCTCCATGACTAGACTTTTGCATATTCCCCACTGCATCCACGCTCTCCTTCTTCTCTTCGTTGCTCCACGTGTTTTCGCTGACCCAGCCACTCTTGATTTCAATGATTGTTTCTCCGGCAATGCCTCCCAAAAGCTCTCCGTTTCCTTTGTATATGGTCAGGTAGTTAACCATGTGGCTCATCTTGTTGTATTAGGCCAAACTCCTCTGGAGATTGATGGCTTTACGAACTCTAGCACAAATCTCGGTAAGGACAGACTTTTCGGCGGCTTGAAGGCCTTGCTGACCTCGAGCTCAAAGCGACTCTGTTCACGACAACCTCCGTGCTGACGCTTAGCGCATGGTCGAACAGCTCGTATCTGTGTACCGCCCTTCGTCCACCGTCCCCACTCCCGGCATTGAATAACTCGAATTCAGCGGAAGCATTCTGTCCAATCCCGCCAGGACCATTCGGCTTTTCATCCATCATTCCTTGGGGCGATAAACATGTGCTTACAACACTCGATACACGCCTACGTGCTGTTGATCCTTTTGGCAATGAGCTCGTGTGCATCGATGTTTATACAACGCCCATGGACCCTACTTCAAATTCACTGTATGGTCGTGCAAAAATAATCCTATGGGCAACGGTTTCACTTGCGGTAGCTTATTGGGTGGTCGTTGGGATTGCTAGAATCGTTTCAGCACTGGGACGTGGCATTACACGACATGACCAAGGGATATGGTCTAGGGCACAGAGTGCAGGCTTTATTCTTGCAAGCGCCATCAGCGGAGAGCGACTGTCGACGTCCCCTGCGCTCCTGCGATTTTGTACGTTGCGTATTTTCAGCAGCCGTCTTTTTTATTTATTTTTACTTTCTCCAGGTACTCCGTCCCTGAGGGATGTTATTTTTCACACGCAGTGGTGCGCCGTTCTTGCCATGGTTGCTGTTGACTGGCCTGAGTTTGCCTGTGCGTCCTTTACCATCTTGAATCTATATTAACCCGTCGTTTTTTCCCAGATCCTCTCTTGACCCAGACAGCTTGGTCAACATTATCTTATAGCGAGTTCTTGCCTCCTATTCACCCCGTCACCCTGCTAACTTTTCACAGATATTACGTTAGTTCAGTCATCAGCGCATTTCCACTGGGATCCTTTGTCGACTCTTCCGTATTCACCGCCATCGAATTTCGCCGACCAACTTGCTGATAGCTCATCTCCGTTGTACTTGAACTCTTCAGTTCCAAACACCATATTTACACTTCCAGAAAATGCTAGGAACGGTATCTCTTCGTTTGCTTATACTCTAGGCGTTCGTCCGCAAGATCTCTTTCCTATCTGCCTAATCCTCTTCCTTGGTATCATTGCAGCCGCAATCTTCCTTTCCGCCCTCGTCTGGTTTATCGACCATGTGGTGTGTTCTGTCGGAAGTGTCTTGAGTGGTTCAGGCAACGCAGGCCCGAACTCTGTCCCTCGACTGACAGACACGCGCAGTCCTAGGTTCTCTGCCACAAAGGAACTCGATACGAATACCGCTGTACCAGACGAGAACAAATCCCTTAACGGCAACAGTATACTTTCGCCGAATATCGTTCGGACCTCCTCGCGATTTGGATTGCCTCTTTCAGCTGCATCAGACCGGGGCATCAGCTCTCACAGACCGTGGTGGAAGCTACGTTCTGATATCGGGGCTTTTCACGGGAGTATTCTGCACGGGAATTTAGTTCGCATTCTAGTATTGTTCCATCTCCCTGTGACAATATTCTCCTGCTACCAAATGACTTTACCTCGGTCCCAAGCCTCCTTATCGTCCATCGTGCTTGCCGCCTTTTCGTTCACTTTCTTCTCTATCCTTATCCCCGCCCATCTAGTGCTTCGCGTGACCTTCACCTCAACGAACAAGCTGTACGACGAGACAAAGACATTACTCTGCCTTGGGCCATTGTACAACCACTACCGACATGGCTCACAGATGTTTGCCAGCATGTTGTTTGCCACAAATATCGTATTTGGAATTACGATTGGGGTTGGACAAAAGAGCGGGATGACACAAGCTATCATAATCCTTGTAGTGGAGGTCATCTCTGCACTAGTGACCAGTATATGGCTACCTTGGGGGAGTGGGGCTAGTATGGGGTTGATTAGCTTCCTGTTTTGCGTGGCGAGGATCGTAATTGCCGTGTTATTGGTCATTCTGACACCAACAGTCAGTTCCCTTGTTTCTCGGCAATGGTTTGCAATTGACTATTCTGGCCTGTACAGATATCCATTGGAGCTGGACCTGGAGGCTGGGTGGCATACGGTATCCTGATCATTCTAGCCCTGGTATATGCTGCTCTTCTCCTGATGCTCATCGTCAAGCTCATGGAGGCTGTGGTCCGCATCGCTGGCGTCATTGGGTTCGACAAGAGCAAACACGCAGTGGACAGCGGCCTGCTTGGAGCATGCGGCCTTTTGGGGTGCTGTGGTTCCCGAAATAAGCGACGACGCAACGAACGGCGTGCCCGCGCACGCACTCGCAATCACCCATACAAGCCCACCGAGCTCCAATCAGACAACGAGCACCGTGATTCGGGGTCGTCGTACGTTCCAACAACGCTCCTCAATCAGGGAACTGTTGGTGATTCCGTTACGCCTCCACGATTCCAGGGCGGCGATTCAAGGAAGGGCTCGACAAATTCGGGTGCGCCGCCGTCGGTGCTGAAGCCTGAGCATGCAATGCGACCTTACAGAGAGGACAGCGAGGACGAGGGATTCATTATGGGCGCATGGCAGCCTTCCCGGAATGCGGGGTACACGCCTGTAGTAACGCTGATGGATGCTCCATTATCAACAACGCCTACTTCGATGATTCAGAAAGCATCGCAGTCTACGACGAACGTGACACAGTCTGGGTTCTCCAGGGTAGGTGGAGGGAGGGCTCATATCGATGCACCGTACGCGATTACTACTGGGTCAACACACACATTCCCTTCTATTGGGCAAAATAGCAACCCCGGGTTCTCGGTGGCGGCGCTTTTCGATGACGACAATTCCCCTCCCCCTTCCTTGTCGAGTGTGGGCGTGGGACGGCAAGTGGTAGACATGGGAGCGTTGCCACCAGGTGCAATGCAGCCGTCGCATATACGGACTAAATCACAGACGGCGATCATTGAAGATGCGAGTAAACTGGCTTTGTCGTCTTCTGGACCGCAGCAACACCAATTTCCAGTGCAACCGCGGCGGCAGTACACATCTAGCGGTGGTCTGTTAAGATCTCCTGTGGTCACAGACATTATGGGTGATAATGACGAAGACGACGGGTCAGAAGACGCACACCCTAGGAAAAAGCCTTGGTACCATCTGAGACGCTCCAAAGTGAACAGTGAAGGATCGCCTGTTTCCCCTGCCTCGATGCCTATCGATGCAGAATTAGGCGGTCTGAGTTCGGATTCCACGAGTCAGCCAGGACGATCGTTTGTTGTTGTAAGAAAACCAAAGTTGTCAACTGGACGATTGGGACGCCCAAGTTCAGAGAGACTGGCGCATGATACTACGTAGACTATTGTACGATTTTCCTCTCTTGCAAGGACCTGTTCAGGCTATTTTTTCACCCGGTTAGTGCATACTTGGTGGTCCAGACTACTCTCACTCTCGACATGACCATTATTGGGGACACGCGTTTTGGTACGGTTATTCAACTGTGTCCGCATGACTGCACTACACGCCTTCATGTTATTTAATTTGTACATTACGGGGTCTATGAATTGTCCTTGAATTTTCACATGTGTGATAATACAGTTATGTATACAAAATTAATACAGCCAAGCATCGTAGTCCAGTTGAGAAAGTGGTCAGGAGTTGTCCGAGTTATCACCCGATGAACCCCCAACCCAGAAAACACGCCAATCTTCAACACCCTTGCGGTACCATCCATATATCCCTTCTTCTCTTTTCACTTTATCTATCAAGTCCGACGACTCCACACTGCTAACTGACATCCCGCTCAATGTAGAGGAGGAACGTGCCATGGCTTGTGGAGCGAGGTGAAACTTGTAATTGGCGTCCCAATGCCCACCCGGGTACAAGAAGCCTACGTCACCGCCAAAGTCTTCCTTAGCACGTACTGGGTCCTCAAGGTACGCTTTCCGCTTGCCCGCATCCAGGAAGGACAGTGATATCTCCTGGACTTCTATGCCATCTTCGCCACCAAACGCAATAACTTGAAGGAATGGAGAAGAGAGCCGGTCATCAGCAGGTGAATGACATACTCTGGTGGAGATGCTTAGAGGTGCCGAATGCCAAGCAAGGACATATAAGGGGGGTTGGGATGATGAACAGCGAAGCGGGGAGAGAACAATGTGAGTTTGCCTGCCAAAGGTAAGGAGATACACTCCCGTTGTCAAAACGGGTTCATTTAGCAGGGGTAGTTCGCAGTGCGTCGGAGAAATCCATTTCGCGGCCACATGGTGGGTTCCTTCCATTGAAATCCTTGACCTGTGCTTGTTTGAATCCCTGTGAGGCTGTAAATGACTGTTTCCAACGTCGTAAAGTTCTAGTTCACCGACGGCAGAGTCTGCCAGCCGAATCCAACCAGCCTTCTTGTCGAATACAACAAAAAGACTAAGGTGAGTCCCATAGTCGAGCGTGATACTTGAAGAAGATATCCTGCTGGTGCGTTCACGCAGGGTGCTGGTACTATTGGCCCTTTTATGTGAAGAAATATCCTGCACAGATTGTTGGAAAAATGTTACGCTTCGAGGTTGTAGCGGAGAATAAAACTCCTGGATCGAATATTGAGAAGGGAGCGAACATCCGAGATACGCAACAAGTCACCTTCACGAATCGAAAGGCACGTTCACCTCTTGGGGTTTCGTATAACAGAATGTTATTCTTTGTTACCACGACGAGGAGCCGTCCGCCTCTGCCTTTGCGCTGCTCATCACTCCACAAGGCATACGAAAGTATAAACGTATTGTTTAATCGTGACCCACTAGTTGCAAGTGGTACGAAATCGGTTGCCCATCGTAAGGGCAGATCCTCAATCACGTCCCAGCTGGATATTGTAGCCCGACGGTTTGGGCTGAGACGACCAGGTGTGGGACCATTAGTGGACATACTATGAATCCTGGCACTGGATCCTGGAACAGCAAAAGGCGAGAGAAAACTAGCATACGATGAAGAGTGGTCTGATGGAGGTGTCAGGGAAGCACCAATCAGCGTCTCTAGACCTCTAGCAATAGTGTCCCGCGGCTTATATCGGCGGGAAGGACTTTGTGCTTGCCAGTTAGAGGGCCGGTGTAAATCCAAAGGCTGCGCTCCCTGTCGATAACTGTTAGGCAATGCATGATCTGGTGATGGTGGCACGGACCTTTTCAGCCACAGCCCATTTAGCTAGACTTATCAGACTTGCAAGGTTATACATACGTAGAGATCGGTGTGAGTCGGAGTCTTTGGTCCCTGTAGATTGAGATTCGGGGCCGACAAGCATAAGGACCACCCCTTGCGGAGTGCCCCCAGCTGTGTCCTCGACTTCCAATAATGACATTTGACAGACACTAGAAGGGCAGTAGGTGAATGAATTTCAGGTTAACAAAGGGCACCGAGCACCTTTCGCCTTGCCAAATCAACCGTGACTGGGCCTCATCAGGTCCCTTTAAGGATAGACCACCATTTTCTGTCCATTCTTGGGGAAACATGTTCAAGACTGAAAGCCCTTCATCATGTCCGATAAGTAGTAGTCGGTCACACTCTATGGGCAACAAGCAGCGTATAGGCGAAGTGGTATGAGGTAGGAACCGAGAACCAAAATGGCTGATCTTCAAGTGAGTGGGACTTAACCTCTGGCTGACAAATGGTATCGGTGACGATGGAGGAGATGGTGTACGAAAAACAAAGGGGTGGGATGATGACGAAGGTAATTCAGTTGCCTGAATGTGCAGCTTCGTGAATGTCGATGATAGGGCTTTATGGGAGTTAGAGTCTTCAAAAAACACGTCAGGATGCGCCATTGATTGACCGGCAGGTGGTGTCTCCTTCAGACATCGGTTACTGCTTGAAGAATCCTTTTGCGATTGCAGCACTCACCGTTTCTTCATTTCCCCATCCTCTCTCCCTTCTACGCCTGCGCTCGTCCGGCGTAATATCTGCATAACGCTCCGCTGCTCTGATTATCGAGTTAGATATAACGTCTCCGGATTTGGGGCCCTACCTTTTCTCAATCCATCCTCGCCATCTCCCGAACCTATATTAATTAGAAATTAGAGATTTCCTGACGTTCATCGACCGGCATGACTAAACCTTGAATTTGGGCCATTTTGAGCAGCGAGGTCATCATATGTAGGAAGCTCATTCCTCTCATTAAGAGAGGGTTGGTCTTGCTCAACGAAAGTGAACTCCATTCCAAGTGAATCGGTGATTCTGGTCGGTATAAGATATAACAACACGTGCATGTGGTAATTATAGATTTATCGTGGCAGTGCTTCGACAGGGTTGCACTGCAAATTCCACATAGGTGCAGAACTGCTTTGGGTCAGTTCTGCCGGCAAAATTGGCAGAACGGCAATTGCCAATGGCAGAATTTGCCTGAACTCCTGTGACCTAATTTTTGTTCTTCTACAACTACACACCTATACCTTTCGTCGACATCAACCTTTCCACATCCCAAGCAAGTATGTAGCTTGAGTTACAGTCTCATTAACAGTAACCACCTCAATATCTTCCCCCAGAGGTCAACGTGATCTAACTCATCAAAATCATAGACTTCGCCATCGAGATACAACTCAATGACACCCTCAAGGCCGTTCCTCTTTTCGACAAACTTGATAGTCTGAGCATTGGAAGGCTCATGCCTATCTGGGTCTGGAGTAACAGCCACAATATCCTGGCCATCCCCTTTTCTGGCAAGAAAGACATGCTCATCTTTATGCATGGTCAGGTGCTTTGGGACACTTCCAGGAATTAGTGAGAGGTTTGTTATGGCCTTCAATCTTTTCATCTGGTGAACTCTCAGGACAGTAGTTGCATTTCCAGAAATAACAGCCTGATCTCTTGGGTACAGATGCAAGGTTTGGTTGTAGTCACAGAAGCTGCTGGGTGACCTGACCTCCAGTCTCATTGATGGGTTGTCGAAATGGCTCAATGTTTTTTTATGTTCTCCTCTGTTCTCCTTCATTACTAAGCATCACCAATTAATTACTGGACCAAATGATACCTATATCATCAATGCAAGATTAGATACTCAGTCTTAGTTATGCCAAGTGCTGCCATCTTATATAGTTTTGCCATTTGCAAGTAATGGCCAGTTTGGCAAAACTGGATGGCTGAATGGCTGAGTTCAGCCAACCACACTAACATTGCCAGTGCAGTATGTAGGTACACATGACTCAGTCTTGATGATCAGGATGCAGTTGCTGCATACAGCAAATTGCAGCTGTTACTGAAATGATAGATACTACTGAATTGTTGGGATCATTAGCATTCCTGTTATAAGGTTCCACATAGGTTTGCCATGAGGAAGGTAAGGATGCTGAAATAATTGATTTGAAGCATGCATTGATGTGTTCAGTTGGTACTCAGTGCAGAGTCTCAACGGAAGGGGTGAACACTTAACCTACAACTGCAGGCATGCTCAGGGTGAGGGGGGGGTTTGCTTAGAGGGCCCCGGATCGTCCTTCACAGAAAGTGTAACGAGGGGATCCTCGTTCACTAGCTAGGAAGTGGAACTCGAGACAGAATTGGAACGCGGTGTATTTCGTAGTTCTAACAGAAGAAGTAACTAATACAAAGCATGAGACGTGAAGTTATACTGAGATGTCACATGACCAAGCCAAGCACCTGACTCGACTTGTCCACCTGACCAGTACGTTCACGTATCGATGCTGGTAGTAAGGATATAGGGCATCCTTACACTCGCCCATACCATAAAGAAAACCCACACTGTCACCCACTTTCCTTTTCCCACTGTTCCAGCGCCTCCGTTGTCATGAGCTCACTTCGAGGTAGCCATAGGTCGTCTTCCGGTCCATACCCTAACCATCATACTAGGTATTGTTTTCCTTGTCCACGCAGTCGTTCGTCCAAGATCTTCTCAATGAAATATTCCGTTTGACCATCTTCTGTCACAATCGGTTGCAGGGCATGTTTGCTCCTCCCAGGGAACAGTTCGTCGTCGTTGGCGACATGTGCCCTAAGCTGTGAGCTGTGAAATAAAGGGCATCATCATGAGGAGTTGGGGAAACGTAGCTTGTAGTTAGAAGATGCTGGGAATGCTTCTATAACCTCATAAGGTCCATCCCACCTAGGCATGAATTTCACCACTCTTCCATCCCAGGCCTGCATGTATTCTCACCTTCTTTTTGCCATTGACAACATCACCTTATCTCCTACTCTGTATACCACTTCGGCCGTGCGATGTTGGTTTGCGTTATGTGCCTGAGATATTTTGGCTGCCAATAGATGATCTTGAGCTCCACAAACAATCCCTTGAATTCACGTGATACAATCAGCAGCATTTTGCGTCTCCGGGTCTGCTGTATCGGCCAGTGTCGGTAGCAGTGGCAATAACCATGGTGAGTGTCCAGATTTAAGGAGGAAGCTTGAAGTTCCTGTGGATGCGTTAATCGTGTTCATGATATCGAAATGTACCTTTGGGAGGGCCTTAGCCCACCCTCGTTGGTTGCGTTCGACATGGTACCATAGACATTGGATTACAGTTTTGTTAGTTCGCTCAGATGCCCCGTCTGTCTCCGGGTGGAATGATGTTGACGCCTTGTGTTTGATTCCTGTAAGTCACATTAACGCCCGCCAGAAGTTCGACATGAAGATCTTGTCGTGGTCTGAGATGAATTCCGCAGGGCACCTGTTCTTGCAATACCATTTTTCAAAAAAAATTTCCATGAATTCTTGAGCCATCATGGAAGTTTTGCATGGTGCGATCTGTATGTCAGCTCCGAGTCTATCAGTCATTGTTACCAGTGCGTCAAACCCCTCGTCTACTGGCAGTGGTCCCACGAAGTCGATTGCTACTGAATCGAAGCGCCGTTCTGGTATTGGAAGGGGGTGTAGTGGGCCTGGTGTCTTTGATGTCTGGGATTTGTTCCATTGGCATTCCACACACCCTGGAATGTACGCGTTGACTAGGTCTCGATGCATGTTCGGCCAGTAAAAATCAGATCGGAGGGTCTCATACAATTTGTCATTTCTGAAGTGACCTAAGTGATCGTGAGCAAGCCGGAAGAGATGTTCCCGTAGTTCCTTGAATTTTGGCACAATAAGTCTCTTTTTCATGAATAAAAGCCCATCATGTAGCCTGAAGCCCAGTTTGGGATCCAACATTTCCTTCTTCATGTCTTCAAGGATCTTCTTGCACCATTCATCTGTCTTGTACCCTTCTCGGAGATCCTGTACTGTCGAGGCATCCTTGTGGATGTTCAAGACTGCACCTATTACATTCTCTCATGTGTCTCCTGGAGTGGCTAGTTCGTCGGCTCGTTCAGGGAATCTTGATAATGCATCTGCAACGGTGTTGTCAGCTCCTTTAATGTATGAGATTGAGTACTCGAATTGAGCCATGAACTCCATCCAGCGTGCCTGTCACCTTGATAGATCCTTTTGGATGTCAAAATTTTGGAGAGTTTTGTGGTCCATTAAAATTGTGAATCTTGAGCCTATGAGGTCCGTCTTCCATTTCTGTAGTGCTCTTACGATTGCGAGCATCTCCTGTTCATGAACTGGGTAATTCAATTTGGCTCCCTTCAACGCTCGGCTTTCAAATGCCACCAGTCGTGCTTTATCCCATGTGGGTCCATAGCTGAGCACCGTGCCGGTGATGAGTTCAGTTGGTACTCAGTGCAGAGTCTCAACAGAAGGGGTGAACACTTAACCTACAACTGCAGGCATGCTCGGGGTGAGGGGGGAGTTCGCTTAGAGGGCCTCAGATCGCCCTTCAGGGCGCGGAGACTATAGAGAGGCTGGTACAGCGATTTTCAATGTGCGCACTAGTAGTGTATGCAAAAGGGAAGATATGTGCAGTGGTGGAAAAGTGCGCAACGCAAAGAGGCAAAAATGTGCAACGAGAGCGCAAAAGTGCGCAACAATGAGGATGATGAAGGCGGGAGGTGTAACAGGACAAAGACGACACTGGGATGTACTGTGAAGGTGGTGCACAGGTTGGGGGTGCAAATGGAGTGAAAGTGCAAGGAGCGGAAAAAGGCGCAAATGGTGCGCAAAACACGGCTATGCAAATAAGTGCGCAAACGGTGCGCAAATGCGGCTATATGAAGGGCGCACTATGATAGTGCACAGACAAGGACGAAGGATGCAACGCAAGGGACGAAACGCAACAATACGATGAGGGGATGCAAACGATAATGCAAATGCGGCTATACGAAGGGCGCACTACGAAGGCGCACGGACTGGACACTGGTGCACAGACTATGTGCGATGCTGACTGAGCTATGAACTATGAGGGGGGGGGAAAGATCCTCTGGATTCTCTATCTGTCCGCTACTATGTACAAATGGCTTATGTAATAAAATGGTGAAATAAAGTATAAAAATAGGAAGCGCCATGCGCTACCCACAAGCGTGTCCATTCACCCATCTAAACCTGACCGCACTATGCCGCTGCCTCAGCCAATAAGATTTGCACACCTATAGCTCAATATCCAACTGTTCTAGTGCGATGCGCTATTATTGGTGCATGCTAAGTCTCGTGTGGCCTTCCCAATTAATCCACTTCAGTGTTATGTGTTGCATGCTGCGCCTTAGTAATAATGATGTGATCGACCTGTGCTGGTTACCAGACAAGGCGATGCCGATTGGAAATGCGGAAGAACAATAAGGAGATGCTGTGTGAGGCCAAATACCGCCAAAGTGCCAGGGTTACGCGAAAGCGCCCAAGTGCGCACAGTCCAATGCCAAATAGGTGCAAAGCAGCCCAGTTATGTAAGAATGCGCAGTTCGCTCGTGTTGGAATCACAGTGCACCTCAAGTAAATGCACCAGTAAGATGGAAGCCGCGATGCGCAGCATGTTTGAAGTGGTGAATTGTTGTGTGATGGTAAGAATAGTGCAGTGAGTGTGCAGCAAGGAACGTGAGTTGCGAGTAAAGCATAAAAGGAGCACATAAAGGCACATCGAGCGCACAATAATGGAAAATGGCAGGTAAGGAGTGTGGGGGGGGGCGCACGGAGGCGGCTTGAAGCGCAATGAGGTGCATTTAGGGTGCACAATGATTGGCGGCTATGGGGAACCAAAAGCGCAGTAGAAATGCAAAAGGTGCACAAAGGCACACCTAAATGGTCAAAGGCGCACTAAGGTGCACAAAAGCGCGTTGTGCAAAGTGTGCGGAAGCCATCTAGAAGGTGCACACAATCGCAAAAAATGCTGTAGTATGCGCGCAGGGCGATAGGGAGCTGTATCACTGGTGTGTCATTTACTCACGTCGCAGGTCACGAAGATTTCGTTATCGCCTGGCTCTTTATGGTTGATCGTTGTTAGGCAGTCCCTGCTAAGAACGAGTTGCTTTATTGAGTCGAACGCTCCTTGGTGTGTTGCTGTCCACTCAGGGAAAACGGTGTTGCATTCCTTCTGTGTCAGCAGGTCCAGGACGGAAGTGTGTTCTGCGAGAGATGGGAGGAACGCACTGATGTACCTAGTTAGTCCCAGAAAGCATCTTACCTCTTTGGCAGACGTTGGTGCCGGCCACTCCAAGATCTGAGCTGTCTTTGAGCTATCTGCCTCGATTCCTTTTTGTGAAATGTGGTGGCCAAGGAATGAGATTTCGGTTGCAAAAAGCATCGACTTCTTCAGTGAGCAGAAGAGGTTGGCCTTCCGGAGGGCGGATAGTACCATATTAACATTTCGTTCATGCTCCTCCAGAGTTTCTGACCAGATAATGATGTCGTCGAGGTATACATGGCAGATTTTGCCGATATGTTCCCATAGTGCATATGCGACTCTTCTAGAATGTGTCACTGGTGAGTTCCACATGCCCATTGGCATAATGTTCCATTCCCAAATGCCAAACGGCGTCAGTGTCGCTGTGTACTTCCTATCGTCTGGGTGTACTAGGGTCTGAAAGAAAGAGTTAGTCATATCAATTTTCCCCCAGAACCTCCCTTTGGCGCAATCTGACAGAATGTCATCAATCCTCAGTAACAGGAAGTGGTCAGGGATTGTGATGGCATTTAGTCTTCTAAAATCTATGACCCATCGTGGCAGGACAGTGATATCGGCTTTGGGGACGATGAAGGACAGGAACACATAAGGTGATGAGGATGGTCGAATACGGCCCACCTTCTCGTGCTGTTCGATGAGTGTCTTCCAAGGTTCCCTGTATTTCCGTAGGCATGAGTACGGTCTAGTGGTTGCCTTGAATTCGCTATTGGGCTTCAATGAGATACAGTGATATACATCAGTTGGTAGGTGGTCGACATGAGGGATGTCGCTTGGGAAACAGTTGTGAAATCTCTTCTTGTATTTTGCATCGAGTTTTGTTAGTTTCTCTTCACTTACCAGCTCTATGATCCTTTCTTTAATAAGTCCCACAAGTGTAGCCCCTTGAACTGGTCCTACGGTGTGCGTGGAGAAGTCGAATCTGGTATCGTTCTCGTCGAAAAATGCTTCCAGTTGCTTGTGTATGATCCTTCGTAGCTCCTTTGTCTTTTTCTGTCCTTCCTCAACTTCTCTTTTGAACTTTTGTTGGTGTTCTTTTGGTGACAGTTGTACTGTTGCTCGTCCTCGCTTCTTGTTGATGGAGTCGCTTGGGTTCAGGAGGTCATAGCCGCTCTTCTTGTCTACTATGGATCTTGTGGCCACATCGAGGACGAGGTTGTTTTCCGCTTGGAAGTCGAGGCCTAGTATCAAAGGGACGTGTAACCCAGGTACAATGATCGCACATATCATGTGCACTTGCCATGCGGCATCATTCGATTGTACACATAATTTACAGTATTCATTGAATTCGGAACAAGTGGTATCTGAGGTAGGTGAAAATGTGGGAGAAGCTTTCAAAGGCTGTCTTAATAATCATCGCCGTAGTCCTAGTTCTTCCACCAAGTCATTTGAAATCAGAACTGGTGGCAAACCGCAGTCAATTAGCGCGTTGATCGGAATATCAGAGATTCCGGCTAGGGTGTTAGCGGAACAGGACCATTCGAGGTGGGAGGGGAATGGGGAATCATGGGGTGATAGGGTGGAGACGGGGATTTTTGGGGGGGAGGTTTGTACGTGAATGGTAGAGTGGTGTTTAGGGATGGGGAAAGGGGTGAGGTCACGTGTAACTGGTGAGATGGGGGCATTAGGGGACTGGAATACGTACTTGTTTGCTCCATAGGCACTGTCATCCTCGCTCTCTTCGCTGTCTGATCCAAATACGGCCGCGATAATGACCGCTTCCTTTCCCTTATGTTCAGATTTTTGTCCCTTCTCAAAGTGCACCTTTGCCTTCGCAGCATTCTCTGCTGTTACCTTCTTGCATTGCTCCGGTGATGGTCTTTCAATTGGGCATTTGTCCGTGAAGTGCCCCACATAGAAAATTCGACACTTGAGGCACCCCTGGTATTGCATTAGCAATGTTCATTCATCCATCATGAGCTTTGGAACTGCCACGATCAGCATGTGTCCTGATGAAGCGTTGTTGCTGGTTCCGGCGTAGGTTGGTGTACTCCCATTGTACATGTTCCATTGTGGTTTTCCCTTAATTTGCATGCCTTGTATTTCTGTTCGTCGAGCCTGTAAGTCTTGGTCCAGGAGTTCGATTCTCTCAAGCCAGGCTTCCAAGTCCGTGATTGTATCTAGTGTTCCATTGATGCTGTTGTTTACGCATACGTTGTGAGAGTCGTATGTCCAGCATAATTCGGGTGATAATCGGGGAATGATGTGTCATCGTAGTGCTGCCTCATCGATGAAATACAGCGAGTTCAATGCACCTAGTTCTGAGTTCGCCTTGCGCATGTCATTGATCCATTTTGAGAATGGCACCTGTCCTTGTGTGCTGATCTGCATTTGGATGAGGTCGTCCTCCCAATTGTGGGGTAAAAATTTCTTCTTTAGTTTCTTCATGAATTCTGCAAATGAACCTCCAGTGAGTGTCGCTTTGTTGTTGTTTGTCCAGTTTATTATCTCTGCAGAGTCGAAGTTATTAATGATTTTGGACACTTGTTTGTTATTGGTGATCCCTTTATGCATGAAAAACCTTTTGCAGGCTGTATCATATTTTCTGAGTGTTGCAGTTGTTAAACGGCCTTCTGATAAAATTGGCATGTGGCTCGCCGAGGATTGGATCACTTCTGCTGTTCCATTGCTTCTGTTGGCATTCATTCTCGTTGGTATGTAGTCATCTTCTGAGTCTGATTCTTGATTCTGCTTTTGGCTGACTATATGCAGTTGGTTTGCTTGGTTTTGGTTGTTGTTTCCTTCTTGTGTGGGTACTGCAAGTCCGTTGATGCATCTGCGGTTGCGGATTTCGAGCCGTTCCTGGTTTTCAAGGTCGTTGTTGTCTGAAAGCAGGGTGAGCGGGGACGAAGGTTGATTCTCGTCGCGAGGTGTCATTGGGGATGAATGGTTTCTGGTTGGGCTCCTGTTTGGATTTTGTAGAGTGCCTTGGCTGTGTCCTCTTCGGCTTCTTTGGCGCGTGGTGAGTGGAGTGGGCATTGATGGTTGACGAGACAGGGTGATAGTCATTGTCATTGTCGAGTGCTGGGCTGGAGTTCAATACTGGGGTTCAGAAGCAGTTCTGGACTGGTTTGACTGGTACTTGAGTCGAATAATGAAGTTTGCGTGTCAGCGTGGTGGTTTATGTCTGGGCGTGGTTGTCACGGCAGTGTTCCTTGATGTAGAGCTGGTTAAGGAAAGTGGGAATTTTGATCCACATCGAAATTCAAAAAAAAGTGTAACGAGGAGATCCTCATTCACTAGCTAGAAAGTGGAACTCAAGACAGAATTGGAATGCAGTGTATTTCGTAGTTCTAACAGAAGAAGTAACTAATACAAAGCATGAGATGTGAAGTTATACTGAGATGTCACATGACCAAGCTGAGCACCTGACTCGACTTGTCCACCTGACCAGTACGTTCATGTATCGATGCTGGTAGTAAGGATATAGGGCATCCTTACAGAAATGCAGCAATATGATGAGGGAATGCAAATGATATGCAAATGTGGCTATATGAAGGATGCACTACAAAGGCACACGGACTGGATGCTGATGCACAGACTATGTGCAACACTGATGGAGCTATGAACTATGAGGGGGGAAAAGATCCTCTGGATTCTCTATCTGTCTGCCTACTATGTACAAATGGCTTATGTGATAAAAACAGTAAAATAAAGTGTAAAAATAGAAAGTGCTATGCGCTACCCCACAAGTGCATCCATTTGCCCATCTAAACCTGACTGCACTATGCCGCTGCCTCAGCCAATAAGATTTGCGCATGCTATTGCCCAATACCCAACTGTTCTGATGTGATGCACTATTTTTGGTGCGCTCTAGGTCCCATGCACTCTTCCCAATTAATCTGTTTTGGTGTTATGTGTCACATGCTGTGCCTTTAATAATGACATGGTCAGCCTGTGCCAGTTACCAGATAAGGCAATGCCAATTGGAAATGTAGAAGAACTATAAGGAGATGCTGTGCAAGGCCAAATAGTGCCAAAGCGCCAGGATTATGTGAAAGTGCCCAAGTGTGCGCAGTCCAATGCCAAATGGGTGCAAAGTGCCCCGATTATGTGAGAATGCACAGTTTGCCCATGTTGGAATCATGGTGTGCCCCAAATAAATGCGCCAGTAAGCTGGAAGCTGTGATGCACAGTGCAATTGGTATGGTGGATTGTCGTGTGTGTGATAGGGATTGTGCAATAACTGTGCAGCAGAGAATGTGAGTTGCAGATAAGGTGTAAAAGGGGCGCATAGAGGCATATCGAGTGCGCAATAACTGCGAAAGGCAGATAAAGAGTGTGGGGGGGCGCGCAGAGGCAGTTTGAAGCATAACAGAGCACATTTAGGGTGCATGACAGCAGACAGCTATGGGGGATCCAAAAGTGCAGTAGAAATGTAAAAGGCACACAAAAGTGCACCTAAATGGTCAAAGGCATATGAAAGTGCATGGAAGCATGCAAAGGCACATGAAGGCACGCAAAAGTGCACTGTGCAAAGTGTGTGGAAGCCATCTAGGAGGTGCACACAATCACAAAAAATGCCATAGTATGCGTGCACGGTGATAGGAAGCCATATCAGTGGCATAGTGTGGTCAGGTCTAGATGGGTGAATGGATGTGCTTGTGGGTAGTGCATGGTGCTTTCTATTTTTATACTTTATTTTACTGTTTTTTTGTCACATAAGCCATTTGTACATAGTAGGCAGACAGATGGAGAATCAAAAAGGATCTTTCCCCCCCTCATAGTTCATAGCTCATCCAGTGTTGCACGTAGTCCATGCACCAGCATCCAGTCCATGCACCTTTGTAGTGCACCCTTCATATAGCCACATTTGCATATCGTTTGCATCCCCTCATTGTATTGCTGCATTTTGTCCCTTTGTTGCATTCTTCATCTTCATTTGTGCACTCTTATAGTGCACTCTTCATATAGCCACATTTGCACACCGTTTGCACATTGATTTGTATAGCCGCATTTTGCGCACCATTTGCACATTTTCCCACTAGTTGCGCCTGCACCCTGTTTGCATCCCTAGCCTGTGCATCACCCTTGCAGCACATCCCAGTGCTGTACTTGTCCTGCCAAACCTCCCACTTTTATCTCCCTCATTGTTGCACATTTTTGCACTTCCGTTGCACATTTTTCTGCACTGCGCATTTTTGCCCCTTTGCATTGTGCACTTTTTTGCCATTGCACATACCTTCCCTTTTGCATACACAACTAGTGTGCACATTGAAAACCACCATACCAGCCTCTTTGTAGTCTCTGTGCCCCAAAGAACAATCCGAAAGTGAACCCCCTCACCCCGAGCATGCCTGCAGCAGTAGGTTTAGTGTTCACCCCTTCTGTTGAGACTCTGCCCCGAGTACCAACTAAACACATCAGTGTCCATCCAATAAACTTGTCCATCACTTTCTTGGACCATTCCTCATCACTAGATGCATCGGGTCGCATGCCTACTGCCTATGGCTGCCACAGTCAATGTCCAGACTCCACCCTGTCTTCCATGTCATAAAGCTTCTGCCTGCCCCCACAAATCCATTCTCTGGACACGTGACATGACCTCCTCCTCTGCCTACAGTCATTGAAGGTGAACCTCAGTATGAGGTCGAGTCCATCTTAGACAATCGCTTACATCGAGGGAAACTCAAATACCTGGTACACTGAAGGGGTTATGGGTACAAGGAGAACTCCTGGGTCACAGAGTCCAATGTGAATGCCCCACGACTGGTCAGGGAGTTCCACTGGCAACATTCCTCTGCACCTCAGTGCATCTAAGCATCTGGAGGTGATGCATCATAGAAGGGGGGTGATGTAAGGGGAAAGGAACGTTCTCCAGACATCTGGGCAATTTTCTGCGTTCATCCCATATTTTCTTTCTATTTTATTTCACCAACAAAGATAATTTCGGAGACTGGGAAAACCTGAGAATATGATGACACTGTGAACAGGTCCTGGGCTGTCTGGTAAGATCCTCCACAGTCCCTTGGGGCTCCAACTTACATGTTGAGGTCATTTTCCCTTCAGCGCACCTTCTGCCTTTTCTATGATTTCCTATGATTTATTCCTATTTTATTATTATATTTCAGTTTTTTCCATGTTGGTACGTGTTGACAGTTCTATTCTTAGAAATGGGACCCCTTCTGGATGTTTACCCATCAAGGTGATGTCATCCCACAGCTTGATCTGCCTATTTCCACCTTTTTGCTATTTTTAGCTTACTATTTCATTTTCAGCTCTATCACATATACTGGGCATCGACAGATGGGTCCTTAGAGTTTTCTCTTTGGATTCCCCTCTGTTAGCTCACTATCAAGTGAGGCTTTGAGGTTGCCCTTACAACTGTACTATCCACAAAGCTATTTAATAGTGCATTCATTGGTTACTATAGTAGGTACATACATATAGAGCATTTGACAGCATCCACTGAACCCATATCATTCAATACAGTGTATCCATTCAGTAGACCATATCTTGTAGCTTACCTATGTGACACAATGACATAAATATATATTTTTCCAGTTTTCTGTATACATACAAAAAGTGCTGTAATGCTGGTGTTGAGTTTAGACTGAATCAAGCCTAATAATACTGAAGTAGACACAAGATCACTCACTATTATTAGGCTTGTAATGTGGGGAGGATGGTAAATGCACTTGACCTTCGTAATTGCTTCGTAACACTGCTTTTTGAATCACCGACAGAGCTCCGCCTGGGAACCGTCTACCACATGGGACCGAGAACTACGGTGTACACGAGTGTGACTGTGGCCGCCAGGTGTCGCATTTCACCTATCCTCCTGTGCTATGTCTTTCATTAGCAGAAGGTGTGCAAGAATTGGACATGTATAGATTTAGCTTATCAGATATGAGCTTCATATCCGATATTTTGGCGGCCGCTAAGATAAGATGATATTTTATCTCGGGAGGTTACGGTTTGAAAGCAGAAACCAATCAGCAAGCAATGTTCTCCGAGTCAGTGGACTTCAAAGTTTTTAAGCCAGTCTGAAGCTATCGCGGGATTTTGCTAGGGCTTCCCTTACCATCCTTCGCCAGTGTAGTAGTATAAATTAGTTTTTCAGATATGCAATCATGCGCTCAAAGGGGCTGCGGACGGTTGATGACGACATCGCTTTCGATTATTGAATCGGCCGACATTTCGAGGGTAGTACGTACAGGAACATTGGATACTGCGGTTCTGGGCAGTGACAAATAGCGTTCCATGCCAAAGGAAGACACTCGTGGGACGAATCTCAGCGGATAAATCTAGCAGTCAGAGTGCGACGTCAACACCGCTTCATCGTGATCTTCCGAACCGGTGGTCCACTAGAGTCCGTTTTCATTCTTCCAACAGCGAGCACCAGAATCGTAAGAGCTGTTTAATTTCAAGTCGAAGTTCAAATTTGTTTTACCCGTTCGTAAGTCGGCAGCTGCAGTTACATAAATAGAAACACTATATATCGTTTGCAGACTATCGTCTTCTATTTCCCGTCTGCCTATGACTACACTCTGCTCTCGAGATTTTTCATGGGAAAATAAGACCATGAAGAGTCGCAGAAAGATGCGAGTGTCTACTCACTGTCAGTCTCGATCTGAAGCTAGGGTCGCGAATCAATTTCCCGAAATACACTGCATGCATCCAAACTGCATGCCTTCTAAAACATACCAACAACAAAAATCAGCCAAACCTCCCAAACTGCTCACATCAACTTGGCTTCTCTCTTTGCCTGCTGAACTTGTGCGAGGCGTTGACTTCTCAAGGTCATATGTGTCCCTTGAGTAGCCTTCTTGCCCACGACGGCGGGAGCAGCAGCCGGACCGATCGCTGTTTGTGACAGCGATAGTCGGGTTTCGTCTGATGAAAACCCAGGTATGCGGATATTGTGATTCCGCTCTATAAATGGCAGCACGTCAGTCGAAAAACTCAATATTTTGAAAGTCATTATACGTACCAAGGTGTAATTGGAGATCCCGCACTTCTAACGAATCGCCTCCTCGGTGCTTCGCAAGTCGGCAAGCAAAATTGGTGACGGAATCGATGAATTCATCCGCAATAGAGAGGAGGAGCTAAAATAAAGTGGATTAAGGGATTGAGGCTCGAAAGGTTTGAAAAAACGCACGTCTTCCACCTCAGGTTCTATTTTGACGTTCGGATCCACGCTAGCCACCAGATCTTGTATTGTTCTCCGCATACTCTGATCTCCCGGCGTATTTTTTCTCCTCGACCTATTATCGTCCAAACTCAGCATGCTCGCGTCTTCTGGGGCTCTTGCTATTTGTGCAGGAGTGCCTGTGTTTTGTTGTTAGCGCGCGAGCTGATTAGCATCTTTCCTACAAACCTGACATCCGTCCACTCGCAATTCCACCAGTAAGAGTTGGTCGTGTGGCAGCCCACTGTACAGGCCCGGGATTCGTGGTGTTCAGTGTTTGACTGATAGCAGGATAGAAATCCGCCGGATTTGTCGTCGCAAACGTGGGAGGCTGTGTCCCTTCCTTGAATGCAGATGTCGGTGCAGACATCCCTGAGGTGGCAGCCGGAGTAGGCGTCTGTGTAAGACCAAAGAAATTCAAACTCCTGCCTCATGCAATATAAGTACGAATCGTGCAAACCTTGGAGGGTCCCGCCGCCGCATTTCCTTGTTGTATTTGTCCAGGCAACGGTGTTGTAGTGCTACCTTTATGCTTGTCCGCAAACTGTTTCAGCTGCTCGAGTACCGAACCATACTAATTCATTCTTTGAGTATTCTTAACAAGATAGAAATGCTATACCTGCAGCAATTGGCTTTGGCTAAGCTTGCCTTGTTGCACGAGGTTAGCCATATTCTGAAGGAGTATTTGGGCCATTCGTTCGTTGGAAACTTCTCCAACTTGAGATTTGAGGAGACTTCCGAGCACACCGACCATGTCGACGCTGACTGACGATGATGCGGCTTGAGCACTGGTGCTCGTTCCAGCGCTTGTGCTGGCGGCAGCATTGTTCGTACTGTTATCCATTTCGTGGGTTATAAAAGGATTGTCTAGTGCGTGAACTCGCGATGACGAAGGCAACAGCTTGAGAACCAAACAACCAAAAACCAAATCTTCTATCTACGATGGACGTCTCGAACATACTAGCTTCGAATGCGGCAAAATAGCAAGTTTTATGTATTGTTTTGTGTGCATTTCTAACCATTCGTTCTAGTCAATCAATAAAAGTCGAAAAGGACATACCCCTCGAGGTCGATGCTGGTTTTCTTTCAGTTACTGATCTTAATCCAGTGGACGAGGAAAGCTACAAGTTAGTCTTGCAATGCCTGCAGAAATTTTTATATATCAATATTCTATTAGCGCAAACCTTGAAGACCATCTCCAGTCCCTTGCCCGCGACGGTGTACAAGCTCTATTCTCCTCCCTCTTCTCTCTACCCACACGGTCCTCCCCAGACGGTCCTCTGGCGCAGCTTCCACCCCCAAAGTACCAGTTACCACGTGCAAAACCTCTACCAAAACCCAAACCACCTACAAAATGGGAAGCCTTTGCAAAGGCCAAGGGCATACAGAAGAAGGTGCGGGAAAAGAAAGTATGGGATGAAGAAAGGCAGGAGTGGGTGAACAAGTGGGGAAGGCATGGGAAAAACAAACAGTTGGAGGAGCAATGGATTACAGAGGTGCAAGCCAATGCTGGTATGCATCTTCTTTGCATGCCCACGATAAAGTTTGACTCGAATCCCAGACGTTGATCACGACCCACACAAAGTCGCACGCGATTCCCGCAAGGATCGTATCGCCAAAAACGAGAAAAAGCACCTGCAGAATGTCGCTCGTGCAAACGGCAGTACCGATGCCGCTGCATTCAAAATGCATCCCCGTGACGAACGGAAAAACGATATTGAAAGAACGTTGGCGACTGCTCGTATGAGTACTGCCAGTATGGGTAAATTTGATAAAAAGCTGGAAGGAGAGAAGAAATTACGTGGTGTGAAACGAAAAGTATGATGGTTCAGCCGGTCTTATTCTCCGACTGACTATTTTGCTTAGTTCGACCCGACGGAAGTATCGGCTCACGATGAAAAGCAAGCCTCACTGGCGCTTATTCAACGAATGGACAGCGATGCCAAGAAGACAAGGAGGGAACCCCGCAAGGAAGAGAGTATTCTAAATGTCAGGAAGGCTATGAGGTTTGCGAGTAAGGGCAGGGGTGGACTCGCCCTTGGACGTGAAGTTGCTAGCGGGAAGTCTGGGCGAGGGGGAAAAATTGGGAGGGGGAAGCGTTGAATTGCTGATGTACTTGTCATTATGGGACATACCTTTCAAGGAGTGTTCATTAATTATTGTCCATCGACCAATTCATACAGACTTTATTCCTGGTGAGAAATATTACATGTGTTCCACACATGTCAAACGACTTACAATGTGAAGATGGCGGCGTGCTACAATACATGAGTTCATAACGAGTGAAGATTAACGACAATCCATATAGGAGTAAAGTAAACGAACGAATTCAACAAAATGCCCTATATGATCATTTCGTCGATTCGAATGGCAGGCGGTCAAGCTGCGCCCTACCGTCGTCAATCCATTCCTGTTTTACCAGCTTCTCCTTCTCCGCAAAATACAGCCGATATACCAACTTAATCGTACCCTCGCTGACGCCCGCAACCGCGCTGATGTCCCTAACGGATTTCACCTTGCCCAATAGATGACAGGTAAAAAATATCGCGCCGCCCGCGATGGATACGGGGCTTCGTCCATCTGCAATCCCGTGCTTGCGCGCGGCGATGATGATGTCGGAGCATATAGCCTGGACGTTCGCGGGCAAATCGAGGTGATTACAGTACCGCACTAGAAGGGTCTCAGGTCCGCTGGAAGGTGACTGGGCATTGGCGTTGGTCTGGGCTGCAGTAGCGCCTGGCGAGAGGTTGAAAGCCTGCTCCAGTGCTTTGTAGCATTGTCCCAGAACCTTCTTCGAAACATTTGTCAAGTTGCAGATCTCACGGAACGTCCGTGGAACATGTGCTTGTCGGCATGCGATAAATATACACGCAGCAATGACAGCTTCGAGGGGTTTCCCGCGAAGCAATTTCTCTTCGTCAGAACGCTTATACAACTGCTTCGCGATGTCGCTGATCGTCTTTGGAAGTGAAAATTGGTCGCACCAAGTGGAGATATCGCGGAAAGCGGTTAGGAGATTACGCTCTGAACGGGAGTTCTGAGAGCGAGAAGCAGCACGCTGGAGTTCACGGGCAATGCCTGAGCCACCGTCCCGAAAACTGATGACGGTGTCAAGCTGCTCCATGCCTTCCATCAAAGGGTCCGATGCAGCACCAACACGAGAAGGATCGTCTCCTTCGTCGTTGGCAAAGGTCTAATTGAACAAGGTAAACTATTGGCACCAAAGATCAAAAAAGGAGGCCTTACACGCCATTCACTCCTTGTATCCACGATCCTGTCACCCAAAACCAAACCACAATTCCCACACACGAGGTCTCCGCTACCGAATTCTTCGACAATGTTCGGGTTCGGGTCTCTGCACTCTGGGCAGATTAAGCGAACAGCAAGGTCAGGCCCAAAAGATGGCTGGGCAGCTTTTGTTTGTGGAGCAGCAAGGGGGAAGGGCTGCGCATACGCCATGGTCAAAGAATGGTAGAGAAGAAGCCTGGAGAGGGAAAAGGGTAGGCAAGAGTGTGTTCTAGTAGCCGAGAGGTCACTAGTTCCTGTCCTTCGGGGTGTAAAGCAACGTTGGATAAAACTTGAAACCTTTCCAAGCTCTGTAAAATTGCCGTGCAGTGCTTAAATATGATCAGTGACATTCGCGGAGACCTACTGTTGCGTCAACGAACTAATAAACCTGGCGAGAACGAGCCAAAGAACACCAGCAACGACGGTGTAGGTGGTGGATTGAGGACAGGTTGACTCTTGTCGGCTCGGCTCTCAGTCCGGGACAAATGACCGAGCGTGACAAACGGCTGACCAAGCCTACTTAGATTACATTGACGGTTACTTTAAATTTACAATCGAGCAGTCCTAACCTAGCACGGCTACCTCCACCTTCGTACCAAGCCCTCGCCATCGTGTATTGGCACCCTCCTCCTGCGATACACGACATGGCAAGCCCGTTAGCACCTTTGCAATAAATGTCGGATCCGTAAGAGGCGTCAGGTCATCACGTTTTGGCAGTTGCTGCTTAAGCGCGAATTAGAGTCCGAACTAAGAGTAATAAGGAGACGCGGATACCCGTCTGACGCGATCGTACGGTGCTTCCCAGCCACTGGTTTCACGAACGACTAATGGTCGTTCCGATGCAAATGAATGATAGAATCGCGTATCGTACATCCTAAAGAGGACGTTGTCCACGCGGAGTGTGAAACGAGATAGGATGAATAGACATGTCGGCATCACTCGCTGAGTGTTGGAATCAGGTTGATACGCAGCGTGTTGGAACAGAACTACTCACTATTCTTACAAGAACATTGGAAGAACCATTATCATGTAGTTCATCTTCAAACAGAGGAATCTCCGCATAGAAAAGAATAGGATCTGGACGTGTAAGTTCAGCCATCGGTATGCTATGTGACGAGTTATCGGGTTCTGCGGGGCTCCAGAAGAGCGGCGCGCGACTGATAGACGGCTCGTCATGTTCATGTCCAGGATATGTCGTTGTATATGTCCAGTCATAGGGCTTCGTAGGCACTGTCACGGGCATAGGAAGAGTCGAGGAAGGTCCCGTCCTATTAGCTGGATGTGCGTCAAGCAGCGTTGTCTAAGAAAACCCTACATACCGACTCTCCATCCACTTGTCGGCGTATTCTACCTTAACACCACCATCTCCCTCCTGTAGCTCTCCATTCTTAACAGCCTTCAACGCAGCCTCCGTTGTAAATGAGTACTTCCATCCGGATGGCCGATGTTCCAGAGTCAGGATATTACTCCCGAAAGTCATTTCCGGCAGGGGAAAACCAAGAGACCCTTGCAATGCAGCGCAGTCAGATGCATTGGATATCGGATGCGTAGTCGCGGTGATACACCAGCCAAAGATTTCGATAGATCGCGAATTGGGTGATTCGTACAGTTTGTGTTCTGGGACCGCAACTGCCTC
This sequence comes from Tricholoma bakamatsutake, assembly GCA_029959215.1. Taxonomy (NCBI): domain Eukaryota; kingdom Fungi; phylum Basidiomycota; class Agaricomycetes; order Agaricales; family Tricholomataceae; genus Tricholoma; species Tricholoma bakamatsutake. The sequence goes on from CP114860.1 coordinate 4,122,049, forward strand.
AGCCATGAGGGTGTTCAGATAGGATAGTTCTGATATGGATGGATAACCGACGGCTTGAGCCTCGGATTGATCGTTCGTCGTGCTGATTGCAATGATTGTAGAGTATACGCTCGACGGTGAGGAGGTCGGAATTCGAAAATTGGTTTACGGTGTCTGTCAACAATGGAGCTTTCGCGAGCCTCAACTCCTGAGGCCCCCCCGCACGACTTGTGGTCATCTATTCTAGATTCTGTATCCTCGTCGCGCTCAACACCTTCCAAACAAATCCTCCTTTTAGGCCAACCATCAACCGGCAAGTCGAGCCTTGTGGCTGCACTTCTTCAAAAACCCGTGTCAGATGCAGGGAAAGACGACCACACAAGCGACTTCGCGCTTGGATACGACTTTGCTGATGTTCGAGATGACGCTGATGAAGGTGGGTTGTTCGGAATGGGGAATCCGTTGCAAAACACGCTCATAGGTTTTCTTCACAATTGCAGACATCCTTGCACGCTTGTCTGTATATACCGTTCCTTCTGCATCTACTTCATACACCGCTTTACTTCCACATTTTCTTCCTCCACGACAATCTCTTCCTCATACTCTCGTCACGATCGTGTTGGATTGGACGCGTCCATGGACTTTCGTAGAAGAACTTCAGAGGTGGTTACAATGGGTTGAAACATGGGCAAAAGGTGATGAATCGAGAGAACTGCAAATAGTTCGCGAGGAGAACCGTGAAAGACGTTAGTACGAATATTTTTTGGACCCAATTTTGTCATAACCGTCATTCACATGCAGTGCAGTCGCACATTCAGCATTACACCGAACCTTCGACTGACCCTCTACCCACCAACTCCACCCTTTCAAATACTATTCTACCTCTTGGACCTGGCACGTTTACCCATAATTCTGCTGGCGTACCTATCATTGTGGCATGCACAAAGGCGGATTTGATAGATGATGGTAATGATATGGCCGCAGGCGCATCGGGAATGGGTAGCATGGTCAAAGGGAAAGGTGGAGAGTGGGAAGAAAGAACAGACGGCATGATGCAAGTACTGAGGACGGTATGCCTGAAGTGTGAGTCGTGTATTACAGTTTTTTGATCTTTATGCTAAAAGGTCAAGAAGATGGCGCTTCACTATTTTATACGACGACAGTTCCCTCGACGCTGCAAGTACTTAGACAGCACGCATTGCATTTACTCTTCGCGTCACCTGCACCATCACCAGCCACGGCATCCGGTGCTGAATCGCAAGCACCAAACCGCAATATCTTTCCTTTTCACCACAAGCCGAACACATTGGATCGTGACCGGATTGTGGTGCCAACCGGATGGGACAGCTGGGGCAAGATAGCAATAATGAGGGATGGGTTTGATGCCAAGATGTGGGGAGAAGCCTGGGAAAGAGACCTTGCGATCGATGAAAATCAAAGCGAAGGAAGCGGCGCCAGAAAACTCTTCGCTGTGCTTGTTCCTGACCAAGGCACCAAAGTAAGTGTTTTTGCATCTTCATTGGTAGTGTTGACAACTCGCTGCAGCCAACTGCGTTCCCACCATTCAACAGTCCGACTCCTGAACAAGTCTTCCTTGCCAAAAATTACGACGAAAACGCAAAGAAACCCGATCGGGATCCACGTGGCGCATTCCGAAACCCAGCAGATCTCACTGGGGCAGCAGCTGGTATCGTTGGCCCTCTTGGAAGTAGCAGTTTTAATCTTCCCACCGTCGAGCGTGCATTGACAGACATGGAGAGTGGGATTGGAGGAGGGATGGGCGCTGCGAACCCAGATTCCAGTCGAAGATTACCTCGCAGTGGGGCTGGTTTGGCCCCAGTTGGAACGTCCACAGCCCCTGTAAGAGTGCCTGGTTCTCCGACGCCAGCTGCTGGGTCGCCTAGCCCTACCTCCGGGCAAACGCAACACGAAGTTCTGCAGAACTTCTTCCAGAGTCTATTGAGCTCAAAGGATCGGGCTGGGGTGAATGCTGCTGCTTCAGGTCGAACGCCTGCTGTGGCAAGGCCAAATGGAAGTAGCGCAGAAGAAGGGAGCGCCTAGGGTAGTTTGTTGTTAATGGACACGCTGTTTTGGGAAATGCTCAGCCACCGATGTGTTGACGTGTGTTGATGTGATTTGATAAGGCGTTCCTCTGTCCTTGACCACCATCACAAACGCCCGACATTCCCCGTTCTTCGCATTCATCGCTCGCTCTGCTCTGCTTTCTCTTCCTTCCAACTTGTTTCCTTTATTTTGTGTATTAAAATGGGGAAATGGTACGCTTTCAACGTCTTCGCGGTTGTAGAGCGGCTCCCATTCACAGCCGCGCTTAATAGGACACCTGACTACGTCGACGACGTGTTACATGCAAAAATAAAAAACTTGGTGTATGTGAGGTGTCAAGGTCAAAACGTAACCCTACTCATCACGTAAACTGAAAGGGCTGGCGCAATTAGTCGCTGTTCGTTGGAGAAGACTGAGCCCACAATTAGCTATGAGAGTTTTGTAAAGGACTTGGACACTGGTGACTCATTTACCACCGCGATCATTGACATTCTCGTCAAGGTCAGCCTGTTTTCGCTGCGTTCTAACCGCGAGCTGATTTCGATTAGGAACTTGCCGAACGGCGTACGCGTCCAAGCCCAAATGATCGACGACTTATTGCAGATCGCTCTGCTAAAAGTTTGCGTTTGCTTGCGACACCGATTCGCGTATATCGTGACCGATCTATGGGTCGTTTCCATCCAAGCCGACGATCAGCAAACTTGACGGAATATCTCACCGCACCTCCTAATGAAATGGATCTGGAAGAGGATGAAGACATATTTGAACGCATGCTGGATAATGGAACGTCGATTGAGGGGGTTCGCATAAACTCAGATCTGTATGAAGCGTATGGAAACAATGCTTTCTCCAGTTCCTCAGCTATACCAGGCGGTGAATCACCTGTACTTGAGGAACCTCCGACTACAGCTTCAACGCATCCACCTAACAGCCGCAGTGGGCCGTGGTCATTGCCACCCGCACCATCTGTTTCCCTTTCGACCTCTAGTCTCACTCGCCAGCCTTCCATACGACGTCCCGTCCGCTCAAGAACATTGGACTTCAATGATTTCACGCATCGTCGTCGTTCTTCCATCAGAGATGCTGTGAGCTCGCGTGCAGATTCTACTGAACCGACTGAGGTAGTAGGGGATGGACCCTGGATCGGCCGTAGTTCACAATCCACTCGCCGGTTTTTCCCTTTCAGTCGCACACGTCGTCACGAAATTACTGATTACCCTCCTTGGTCTAATGAGACCGATGGTCCTAATACACAGTCCGTAATCGACGGCAATCGTATCCATTATATTTCAGAACCTTCCGTATCTGGCGGAACGTGGTTCACGATCACTCCCCCGCACCAAGGTTCCGCGTCACCTTCGTCCCTCTCGCCAGACACCCACGAAGCGGAGATTAGTGATGAAAGGATACATATTGCTGCTCCGCGTCTACGTCGTGGAGGCCTACGTGCCCCAGAGTCCATGCTATCTCGCCATGCCTCTCCTCTTGTAATTCACCCCATCATTGATTCTCGCCCTACTTCGCCGTCACATGAACCTGGCGACCATGGTACTAGAGGTGACGCAGGAGGATATCCTACCCCAGGGTCTACCGACAATGAGAATCTGTCTTCCTAGACTTCGTGTATGAAGGAGATCATTGTATGAATACGTATCTACTGTTGTTCTTGCAGAACTTTTTTCCTTTCAACAATCACATCTTTCATTTTCTGGCTTACACAGCCACCTGATTTCATAATGATCAAGAAACGCACACGTCCAACGACTACTGTTCGCGAACAATTGCTTGACGCAGAAGAGCAACCTCAAGGGGAGGATAAAGGGGATGAGAACTTGCTGTATGTTTATATACCCACATTTCATGAAACTTTTGAGCCAGGTAACATAGTATTTGCAGTTTAGAAGACCTGCTGGAAGCACGGCAGTGGAGGAAGGCGCGACAAGGTATAGACGTTGCGAAACTCAACAAGGGCGATGCGAAGAAGAAGAAACGACCACAAGAAGAGGAGGAACAGGGAGGCTTGAGGAAAGGGAAAGGGAAAGGGAAAGGGAAAAGTGTGTCAAAGGACACGAACGACGATGACGAGTGCGTTCGCCAATTGCCCCTGGTTTTCTTATGTCTTTCCTTAGTTGCTTCTCAGAGACGGAGAAGATAGAAATGCGAAGGCTCGGAGAGTCGTTAGAGCAAATAACTTCACGCAACAAACGAATGCCTTGGACGTTGACAAACACATGTACTTTGAATTCAACAACCCCTGTAAATCTTGGCCATACCCTGACTGCGCCCTCTTTTGCTCAACTTAGGATGGCATACATAGAAGAGAACCTCAAGATTCGCAGTAGACCCCGGGAAGATGCTGACGCTAACGCCAAAGGTCTACCCGACCCGCAGGAAGCTCTGTATCGACTTGCAGACCGCTGGAAGGTCGACAAGCTAAAGCCGACGCCTGACGATGGGAGCGTAACCAATAGTATGACTATGCTGACTGCAATACCTGAGGTTGACCTTGGAATGGAGTACGTAGTTCCTGTGTATCTGCATCGTCTTTATTTCTCATTTTGCTTTGGACGTCCAGCGCTCGGCTAAAAAATATTGAAGAAACGGAGAAAGCTAAGCGCGTAGTAGCGGAGGAGCGGCATGACCGTCGAAAGCCGAATAATGATGAAGAACACCTTGCTGCTTCACGTTGTGAGTCTGAGTACTATCTGGACATTCGAGGGACAATCCTCATGACTAAACGACAGTTTACCGGCCAAATCTGAGGGCCAAATCCGACACTGACATCTTGCGAGATGCTAAGCTGGAGGCCATGGGTTTACCCCCGCAGGATGACCTACCTCGACGGTCCAACCAGGAGAGAGCGCAGATGGCGACGGATGAATTGGTTGGTTTCTTCAACTGACCTAAATTTCTTGATTGATTGATGTTGTCATCGTCATTCACAGGTAATGGAGCGCTTTAAAAAGCGCATGCGAAAATAGTATCTTTTTCCGAGGAGGTCGACGCTTTGCATCTGAGTTGAATTTGGTGATGCCACTATCGAAAGTTGATTCATTTGCCTGTGGGACTCGCGGGAGGTGAAAGTGTGGCTGATATCCACACAATCAATGCTTGCTCATGCGCATGAAGGGGTGGAAACCCGTCTACCAAGTAGCTTCAAGCGTACTGCTCAACAATATATCGCATATGCAGAGAACGCGCCCACAGACCAGAGCTAGCTCTACCCTGGATCGATACCATTAAACTAATAACTCATGTGTATCGTACATTTATTCCTGTCCTTTAATCTCCTCTATATGTATATGCGTATTCAAAAATGAGAACGAAATACCTATTGGCACAACTCAAATCTGAGGTCCGGCCATTCTAACTTCAGGTTTCACGTCCTTCTCATACAACGCAAACGCCCTCTGGAACATGACCGCCAACTTCCTTACTTCCTTCTGGAACGCCTCCTTATCAGGCCAAGCAAGCTGGGGGTTGAGGAGCTCTCTTGGCACGCCATCGAGCTGGATGGGTATTGACAACCCGAAAGTCCCAAAAGTCTCGAATTCGGCCTTCGCAAGTTCACCAGAATGAACAGCATCGACGATCCGGCGGGTGAACTTGAGAGGGCAACGCTTGCCAGTGCCAAACTTGCCACCAGTCCAACCAGTGTTGATCAACCAGCAATTGACATTGTGCTTGTCCATGCGTTCTGCCAACATCTCCGCATAACGTCCAGGCTGTTATGTGAATGCAATTTGAAAAGCGATACATAAAAATAAATCATTCTTACGTGAAGGACGATAAAGGGAGCGCTATAGCACGTAGAGAAAGTCGGAATTGGCTCCAAGACACCGTCTTCTGTGCCCGGTGTTTTACTGTCACAACCCCAAGTGTCAGATACAACGCAAGTAGATTATGAATTCTGAAGCTTACGACGTATATCCAGCGAGGAAGTGATAACTTGCTTGCTCAGGCGTGAGCCTGCTGACGGGTGGGAGGACTCCGAACGCATCACAAGTCAACATGATAATGTTAGATGGTTGACGATCAACGACGCAGGGAACCTTTGCATTAAGGATGTGCTCAATGGGATAGGCGCAGCGAGTGTTCTCCGTAATGCTGACATCATCGTAGTCGGGAACACGAGAAAGGGGGTTGTAGACGACGTTCTCGAGAATGCTACCGTATCTGATGGCATTGTAGATATCTGGCTCCTTTTCGGCTGAAAGATTGATGCACTTGGCGTAACAGCCGCCTTCAATATTGAAGACACCAGTATCTGACCAGACATGCTCATCGTCACCGATTAGGAGACGACAAGGATCTGCCGAGAGTGTGGTTTTACCGGTGCCGGAAAGACCGAAGAAAAGCGTGACATCGTTGTTTTCAATGCCTACATTTGCCGAAGAATGGAGCGAAAGTTGGCCAAACTTGACAGGTTGCAAATAGTGCTGAAAGAAGACGGTTTGATGGATGCAACATAATTACACCCGAATAAGCACTTTACCATGACAGAGAAGACACCCTTCTTCATCTCTCCTGCGTATTCGGTTCCAAGAATGACCATCTCCATGCGCTTGAAATTGATTTCCACAGAAGTTGTTGAACTCATGCCTTTCGTGAATCGGTTTGCCGGGAATTGGCCGGCATTGTAGATAACAAAATCGGGCTCCCCAAAGTCCGCTAATTGCTCTGGTGTAGGTCGGATCAACATGTTGTGCTGATGACGATGATCAGTCTCGGTGAGTAAACCTGACCGAAATGACGTACCATGAACAACGCATGGTACGCTCGGGCACAGATGACGCGAACTTTAATTCGGTATCTGGGATCCCACTAAAAGTCCCACTTGAGAAATATATAGGTAGTTTGTTTATAAAAAAAACTTACTCCAGCATAACCATCGAACACATAGACGTTGTCTCGAGTGTTTAGATAATCAATCGCACGTTCACGGTTGATTTCAAAAGTGTCTGTTAGGAGAAGTCAGTACATACCACTGCGGAATCATGGGAGCTAGGGGTGACGGACGTTCATCCATCTTGATATTGACGGAGCCCCACCAGATATCATCCTTACTGGTCTCCTCGTAAACAATGCGCTTATCCTTTGGGCTTCTGCCAGTCTTCTTGCCAGAGAAGTTGATCAAGGCGCCAGATGAGGAGATGATAGCGCCTTCGTTCCGAATAGCATCCTCATAGAGCAATGCGGGAGATGCGTTGTGCTTGATCTGAATCCTGTCCATATCAAAACCGGCTTGGGAGAAATACTCGAGGTCGCGACCGATTACTAGAGCACCGAAGGACGTTAGGGCGGTGGTATGACATATAGTCCACTTACAAGTGCCAAATTGTTCTGTATCATGAGATTGGGCGTAATGCTTGTGGAGAATTTGAGGAGTAACATAGGGAGTATGATGAGAGAGAACCATTGTTGGATCGTCGCGTGCAGGAGGGAGGGGTTGGTTCGTTGGTTGGTTGTTTTTTTAAATAGGAGGCAAAAGTTGAAGAAGCGGAGGTCCGTTGCTATGATCCGCCTGTGACTGAATCAACTGTCACAACATAACGCCTTTGCATCCGATCAGTGCGCTGCAACGGCTGCCTTTCCGATTTTCCACGAAGGCAAGGCACCGTCGGTGTCGTGTGACATGCTGTCTGTCAAGCTTCACTTGTCGTTCAGAATGGTTGCCACAGTCCGCAGGCGTTGCGGGTCTAAGTAAAACGTAAGAACCTGGCGCGTAAGGCCGCTCTTCCCGGCAGAATGACGGTACAGCCCCAACAAGTGCCAATCAGCATGTAGAAAAATTCCATGAAAAAACAAGTCGCAGATATGCTCTATTGTGAACAACCGATACAACTTGCGTCTACCGTGAATCCACAATGGCTCCAACATCCTGCAGTTTATTCTTCAGACCAGACGATAGTGGATTTAGCAAGCTTAAACCGACCAAATATTGTCGTTGCAAGCGGAATAACGTCGACATGGTCGTAGAGATTGCTCGAGAGACCGTATGTTCACTGCCATCGACATGTTATTTCTACGTACGACGACTCACTTCAGAGTGTGTAACTAGGCATGCAGATGACCATACCGTACCAAGGATCTTCATATTCCCAAACGACGGATCGCGCCCACTTCATATATCCTCGTGGGGATTCCATGACAATGTCAGACATCATCAAAAGATTTGTTGACATTCAAGTTGAATGCTTTCTTCAACATGAATTTCTTCTTCAAGGACAAGGGCCGATCCTAGAGAAGGAACCAAGGAGGAACCCGTAGCAAGTGATGCATGATTGATATGGGTATACACTTGTTACCAGATTGTAAATTCTGACGGCTCCCCTCGTTTCAACCGGATCGCATTTGAAGGACACTGATTGTAGCAAGTGCACTGCAATGTTCTTTCCAAGTACTATTTACAGAATGCCGGCGATAATGTTAACAGATCAAGTCCTTAAGCTTACCGAAGTTGGGCGAACCAAGTCCGGTTACTATGAGAACCTTTAAAGTTAGACTACATTCGAAAATGTTCCCAACACACCTGGATCCCACCCTTTCGTAGCCTACGGGTATCGATCAGTTTGTGGACCTTCAGTAAAAATGGAAGACGAACGTTAAACCCAGTAGTGCCACAACCAGAGTTGTGCCCGACAGTAATGTCATTGAAGCCAGTGACACCCTTGGAATATAACAGGGGGTTCAAGAAGCCAAGAGGAGGCAGTTTGTTAGAGAGGCGGACATCGTTAAGAAGTGCCACTACGCCAGAAAAGGTAGGGGAAGACGCAGAAGTGCCTCCAATGAGTATAGGCTTGCCTGACCAGAAGATGCGGAAGTGGTCAGACTGTGCGGCGACATCGGGGTAGCCCTGATAGCCATGATACTACGTAAAAAGGTCGTTAGGAAGGGATGACTTACCCTCCCATACCTGTAACATAGAGGTTAGAGAATGCAAAGTCAACTTGAAGAAAGTTTAGGTTTACGGGTTATAGAGGCCTTTATAAGTGCCGTTGGGAAGGGCATTCAGGTATGTGGTCACGGCCTGCTCTTGATAAAGAGGACGAGGGAACTGTCAAACAAGATATCATTAGACGGATGGTCGCAAAAAAAAGAACTTCTTACATAGTTACTGAACCCACCGCCAGAGAAGAAACGTGATACAGCTACCTCAGGGACATTCGTAGTCCCACCTACGGCCGTGACACTGACCATAACTTAGTAAGGCATGGCAGACACTAGACAAATTATATTACTATGGGCAGCTGAGTGCTTCCGCATAAGCTTATGAACACAATCTGGACAAGGAATATTACACACCTTGCTGGGAAAGATGGTATGAATCGGGTAGTATTCGTACCATCGTTTGAAAAACATCGCTGAGTGGCAGGGTTTGGATCATTGTCGCCGACCCCACCATCGCCAGATGAGAACATGAGAGAAACTCCCCTAGCACCTGAGGAAGCACCACTCAGCGCCAAGCGCAACAAAGACAAAGGATTACACATACCAAGCTGGGCGAATCCGGCGCACACACGACGGGCATAACTTTCTGGGACTGCAACAAGAGGTGAGCATGGTCAAATGCAACTCCATGACAATTATACCCGTTTGCTCATCGTCTCCATAACTAGTCGAAATGGTTAAAGGTGTGGTCAGATTTGATAGAACAAAGTCAAGCCATTCCTGATAGGGTCTGACGAAAAGGCTTAAAAAGAAAGGTAAATACGAGGAACAGAGCAACCGACTCGTTGGTATTGTTAGGCGTAAGGACATCCGGTTTAAAGGGTGGGCTACCTCCAGTCGAATAGAATGTTGCCTAGGGATTAGTGAGCGGTTGTGTAGCCTTTTGGAATAGAATACCCACTGGAATTGGATGAGACAACCCAAATGCGAATTGAACATCTAGATTAGCTTCTATACCAGCCAAGGACAGATTCTGATCATTAAGTCCTCCTTGACAGAAGACGAAGTTGGCAAGCAGAGGTGGTAATTCTAAGTGAAAAGACAAACCGTTTATAGAAAAATACTCGTATGAAGAACCAAGGGCATCGGGTCGTTGATCAGCGTAAAATGACTGCAAATCTTGAAGATTCGCATATTGTTCGAGATAACCAGTAATGCCAATCGAGTTGCCGAAACTGGATGGTTGGAACCCGACAAAATTATAAATCTGCATCACGCAGCTTATGGTAATGGTTGTGTTACAGCTTGCGTTCACAACAAGACCGGAGACAGGGTCGACAATGAAGGGCACATTCTGAAGATCGGGGTACACCTGTTGGTCCTCCGACCAGACAATTGTGGATTTCGCTCCCTTGAGTCGACCAAAGACCGTCGTTGGCTGGATAACGTCGATATGCTCATGGAGATTGCTTGGCAGACTATAACTAGTGGTCCTGACAATAGACTCATTGCTATCAGTGTGCTTCCAGACATAGTATGTCTGAAAGAAACGGCGTTAAACGACACCTGACATTGTTATGTAAATTCAAACATACTGTGTCGAGCATCTTCTCTACCAATATAACAGGTATCTTCAGCGTCACCCAATCTTTTGCGGGAGAGCGAACGACATCATCTTCCTCAATGCCGTAAGACTGAAGCCATTCATTGACGAAGTCTACACTCTCCTGATGCGGAGCCACAAGCGCCTCTACTTCGTCCTTCGACAGATGCGCGCCATAGCGCTCGTGGTTGGGATCGCTCACTTCGTACAAGTGCTTCTCCAGGACATGGAAGTTTGGCTGTGGCAGCCCAATCCGAAGAACGATGGTATGATCAGGAGCAGCTACGCTCTGCTTGACCCAACCATGGGGGGGGATGATAGTCTCTTTGACCTTATAGGCATATGGTCTCCAAGGAATAGCTCGAACGTTAAACGGAATGGCGGAGAGCCCCAGCAACAATCCAACAACTAGTGATCGCATGACAAGAATCGCCCACCGTTGCCACTTGGATAGAGACAGGAAGACCTGTCTTCATACCAACAGGTGATGAGTTTTTAAGGCGACCATCGTGGAAGCATTTCTCATGAACCCATTTGACTTGCTCGCACCCCCTTGGCATTAGTTTTGACACCGACACGGGCTATTGTCGGTGGGAGGGGCGATTCGAGGGACTTGTGGACGGCAGATCGACTGTGGCTGCTGTATACATAGAATAATGTCACGATCAGTTTGCAATCAGTATACGACTAGACCCTAGTATAAGGAGGTGGTCTGCTGCTTTAGCACATGCGAAGTCCTATATATAGCCTGTTCGGTTACGGGCCATGTGGAAAATAAGTATATGACATAATCATAATTCACCGAAATGTTGCCGTCGGAGTTCAAAGTTGACATGCGAAAGTTGAACTGCTTGGTATCAAACCTAATCGGGCTGTATGTATTGTATCAAACAATTCGGCTCCCCAGGCCTTGTGTATATATTGTATTTAATGGCCCGCCGCAGGCGCTGGAAAAACACGGTATTATACGTATAATACGTGTATCAAACGATGTATTTAAGGTATTAAACTCGGCTCAGAAGGTGAGTTTTTTGGTATCATACCTATCCTGGACCCATTTTCCTGTCTTCTTCGCGGTACTGACTGTCATTACCACCTGATGCTTACCAGTATTTTTACCATCATACCGATCCCACAATCTCTGCTTCTGCAAATCAACAGCCTCATTGCAAGGAAGGGTCATAAAAAAAATTAAGCACCCGGGGTCGATTTTTTTTTTAAGCTCTCCTGAGCGAGACTAACTAACCCAGCATGGGAACTAATTACTATATTTAGGTCCAGTCTGAAGGTGATGTGTCATCCTATTCATCCTCAATGTCATTTTCCTCGATGATTTAACCCACAAATAAGAGGTGCACATGGCCTCAAGAAGCCATGCAACGAACTCTGAACCTTCTTGAGTGTCTTGGGATTGTCCAACTTTTCTTGTTGGCCTTGCATTTCTCACGATGTGTCAAGTTAGGCATGCCAACTGACCCAAGCTTGATAGTGGTGTCACAATCAGGGCATTCAATGTTATTGACTGCATCTATGGTGAGCTTAATATGGTATCAGGAACAGAAACCAATCAAGTTATAGTTGACAATCATATCATGCTCTGGAATCTGGCACTTCCATTTTGGCTTGGGTGGTAATTGCAGAATGGGGCAGTTTTGGCAGCCCTCAGAACAGGACAAGGAATTTGCAATATGCTTGATATCTTAGTGTTCAACATTAAGTCTCCAGTACTGAGTAGTTTCTCAACCTTAGAATGTGTAGTTGAATGTTTGTAGGGGATTCAAACTGCAAAGGAACACCCTCAATGATATAAAAAAACTGACCTCCAAAAAAAATGTTAGGACTTCTTCAAGGGGGGGACTAACCAACCCCATATCATGAATTCATCATGTGACACCAGCTTGCCTCATTGATGTCAAGACTTGCCCCACCCTGAATAACTGCCAGACAAGCATCTTCATCATCTTCATCACCATCTTCAGGATCACAAAGGGTGTTGAGACCATATGGATCAGGATCAACATATAGCAACTCATCATTAAAGGTCTTGGTGGTCAGATTAAGGAGATTGGCCAATGTCAGGGTAGGAAGTTGAATGCTGGCTGCGTTGTCCTTTTTGGTAAGTTTTGGGTCATGAGTTAGGCTTGGTGAGTGTATTGTGGAGCATCAAGGCCATATATCCATGTTGCTGAAGCTGTGCACTTTGTATGATGTGAATTCCAGACAGGCCATTGCACTTGGTTGTGCTGAGAGTGTAAGGAGACTAGGAGGTGTTCCAAGGGTCTTGGCAATTTGCTGTAAGAAGAAAGAGAGGCATCCCAAGTGTCTGGGCAATTTTCTGCATTCATCCCATTTTTTTTTAAATTTTCTTTTACTCTATTCTGCCTTTCCTATGTTTTTCTATGATTTTATTCCTACTTTATGATTTTTTTTGGGTTTTCCCCATGTTGGTACATGTTCACAGTGTTATTCTTAGAGGCAGGGCTTCTTCTGGATGCTTACCCCTTGGGGTGACATCATTCTGCAGCCATAATCTGCCTATTTCTGCCTATTTCTATTTTTAGCCTATTATTTGATTTTTGGGTCTTTCACATATGCTGGGCATTGACAGATGGGTCCTTAGAGTTTTCTCCTTGAATTCCTCTCTGTTAGGCTGCACCTGAAGTGTTTGTATTATGTAGTATAATGTTAACTTTGGATTCCCCTCTGTTAGCTCACTATTAAGTGAGGTTTAAGGTTGCCTTTACAGTAGAAAACTTTCTCTTAAGGCTTGAAATCTCAGACACACTGCCAAGATAAGCAGGTATGGAGTAGAGGATAACTCCCAGAGCTCCTCAGACTCCCTATGTAAGGGGAAAGGGAGGCATCCCAGGCATCTGGGCAATTTTCTGTAGGCAGGACCCCTTCTGGACATTTACCCATCAAGGTGATGTCATTCCATAGCTTGCCTTGCCTACTTCCACCTTTTCTCTATTTTTAGCCTACTATTTGATTTTTGGGTCTATCACATATACTGGGCATCAACAGATGGGTCCTTAAAGTTTTCTCTTTGGATTTCCCTCTTTTAGGTGCACTTAAAGTGTTTGTATTATATAGTATAATATTAACTTTGGATTCCCCTCTGTTATCTCACTGTTAAGTGAGGCTTTGAAGTTGCCCTTACAGTAGAAAACTCTCTCTTAGGGCTTGAGGTCTCAGACAAGCTGCCAAGATAGGCAGGTATGAAGTAGAAGATGACTTCCAAAGCTCCTCAGACTCCCTAGACACTGTCCCAGACACTTCCACCTTTAGTGTGCACCATTTTTCATCTGACCCACCACCTAGTGCCATGGATGCCCCAGAGCGCATCAATGTGCTTGAAGGCGACATTGCTGGAATTCACATGCAGATTGATGCACTTATTTCTACCATAGAAAACTTCATTAGAATCTTTGAGTCAAACCCCACACTGCCTATTTTGATCCCTAGCATGCCTAGTGAGAATGCACCACCCAATGTGCACTCAAGCAAAGATGCGCACATTAAACTATTGCCCCCCACCAAATTCAATGGCACATGTTCCCATGGATATGCCTTCCTCAATTCCTGCAAGTTATACATTAGTTTATGCTCATCAGTTTGTGGATGATGCTGCTAAAATTTATTGGGCTCTGACATACATACATGAAATCAGAGCATGTCTATCTCTACATCAATCATATACTTCACCAGACCAAAGAGCATGGCTCTCTCCCCTTCTCATCCTGGGTGGACTTTCAAGATAAGTTCATACAACACTTCTGCCCCCTCAATGAATGCCAATGAGCCATGACATACCTTGAATCCACTTCCTACTACCAAGTGCATTGATCCATAGACAACAAGGTTTTTAAATGTGCCTTCAGCACACGTAGTTCACTGTGTTCATTATGAACACCTCACTGCATTTTATTCATGGATGCACAACTTTTTATTTGACTTTTAGATGGTACACAACTCTTCAGTTGACTTGGGACCGTTGGCCCCAAGTCAATGTGGGGGGGTTGTGGTGTTTATCCCCTTCCCCATCCCCATCCCCATTTCCACCTACCCCATCTCCATCTCCATCCCCTTCCCCTTCCCCTTCCCCATGCCCATGCCCATCTACTCCATCCCCAACATGCCCACCTACCCCATGCCCATCCCCAACATGCCCACCTACCCCATGCCCATCCCCAACATGCCCACCTACTCCATCCCCATCCTATGCCCACCTACCCCATCCCCATCCCATGCCCACCTACCCCATCCCCATCCCATGCCCACTACCCCATCCCCATCCCATGCCCACCTACCCCATCCCCATCCCATGCCCACCTACCCCATCCCCATCCCATGCCCACCTACCCCATCCCCATCCCATGCCCACCTACCCCATCCCCTCTCTCATCTCCCCATCCCCTCTCCCATCTCCCCCATCCCCCTCTCCCCCATCCCCTTCCTCTCCTCCCCTCTCCCCCCCTTCTCTACCCCCTCACCCCCTCATGCACCCTCCCCCTCCTCCCTCCTCCCTCCATTCTCCCCCTCTCCTCTCTCTCATCTCTTTCCCCTGTTGAAATTAAATCCTGATACATGCTGCATACATGAGGCCATGCATGCAGCACACACATGTTACTGCGCTTACTGTGCATACATGTGGTAAACACATTCCTGAGTCATGTGACATCCTTACTATTATGTATACAAGGTTTTTAAATGTGCCTCCGGCACACGTTGTTCACTGTGTTCATTGATTTTCTATGAGTAGTAGTTACATATGTACAATATATATTTTAATCTAATAACACTTCATCATATACAATATTTTTGTCTTTGCACTATCCTCTGAGCTTGGCCATATTGCCTTGATATTGTGGACAGACTTGACCCTGGATATTGCCACATAGAACTGCCCATGTGTAAAGACAGGACTTCTGAAATCCAAACCCACATGCTTCACTGACTGCCCTTGTGACTTGTTGATTGACATTGAAAAGCAAAGACGAACAGCAAACTGCAGTCGAGAGAGTGTGAAGGGGAGTTGACCTTCAATAGGCCGAAGTCGCATCCGTGGAATGAAAACAGTCTCTCCTGCATTATCTCCAGTGATCAACCGAATCTCCAAAACCCTATTCCTGATCCAAGTCAATATCCCCCGACTTCCATTGCAGACCCCTCCAGCAATGTTGAGATTGCGAAGTATCATGACAGGGACGCCGACCTTGAGTGCCAAATGTGCCAAAGGTAGACCTGAGCAGTTGATGGAGTTAAGATATTCTTGGGGATATAGAAGTTCGGCATTCTCATCATTTGCAATCGAGTCAGCACTGTGAAAGACGTGCTCCTGCCCAGGAAAATTGTGAAGAATGTGATGGTTCAAATCATCGACATCATCGTTCTTGCTCGCCAGGATGACCCGCTCTGAAAAGTATTGATCTGAATGCTGAGCCTGATTATAGATGCCAGGATAGATGGTGTGGATGAGAGAAGCGATGGTGTTCTGAGGACATTTGAAATGATCAGGAAGATTGATAGTGCCACCTTCATCTGTATGACCACCCTTTCCAACCTCCAACTGCCACTTTGCAAAGTTGCGCTCCTGAAGATCGTCTGTGTTCAAATGCATGTTGATTTTGAGATGAAGGATTTTGATGTGTTGCCAGAGAACAGAGCGTTGCAAAGAAGCACCAACGATTTGAGGTTGAGAACCCTTCTCAATGACAGGCAGGATCTGATGAAAGTCGCCCCCAAAGACCACAGGCACACCCCCAAAGGGTTTGTCACATTGGAGAATGTCTTTCAGAGTGCGGTTGACAGCTTCATGGAGATGACGATGCTGCATGAGTGCCTCATCCCAAATGATCAAGTCAGTCTGCTGCAGGAGCTGTGCCCGTGTTGAACCTCTGGAAATGGTGCAGGTGGATGACTCGTTTATGATGATTGGGATCTAAAAGCAGGAATGGGAAGTACGACCGCCTTTGAGCAAAAGAGCAGCTATTCCAGACGATGCAGCACAGAGGACGATCTTGCCTTGAGAGCGAAGCTGATGGCAGAGGGTGTTGTAAACATAGGTTTTGCCAGTGCCACCTGGACCATGGAGGAAAAAGGTCTGGCCAGTCTTGTTGTTGACTGCATGCATGATCTCATCAAAGACAGCCCTCTGATCGTGATTGAAAGTGTCCAGATTGTGTGCAGCCAACTCGGCCTGCTCCACAACATCGTATCTGCGCTGCTCTGCGATCAACCGGTTCTGAATGTTGGCATCCCAATTCTGAGTGATCTGAGGCATGTATGGCCAATCCTTCTCGAGAGATTTCCCAGAGACCATGAGAAGCTGATTGATAAGATAAAGGCCATAATCATGGACATCGTCATCGGTGGGGTTGATACGAATGTTGGTGTGCTGGAGCTGATATCTCAAGTTATCGCAAATGTGAGGCCAATATGTATTCCAGAGGTGGACAGGATCAGAGGGAGCACAGTCACGAAGGATGGTGACAAAAAGATTGCGAAGCTGATGACCGGTTGCCATGGACTTTGCTTCCTCCAGACACTGCTGCCACTCTTGGTCATCCTCCAAAAGGCCACGGGCGAGGCAGGCTTCTCTGAATGAGGGAGTGACGATGCCCTGAAAAGTGCGAAGGTCTTCGTATGATGTAGCCCCTTTCACAGCAGTGAGAAGCAGCCTGAGGTAAAAGCGTTCACCGGCACTGGGTGGAGCATAGAACATCCTTCCAATGGCGAATCCCCTCTGCCTGGGCTTCCACTTGTGAGCCCTTTGATCCCACACAAATTTGGAAGGAAAGTCCTGATAAAGAACGACCTGTGCAAGCTCTGGATACTCCTGATTGGCCTTGAAGAAGGCAGTGAGGGTGGTGTCACGCTGTGCAGCATGCTGGACGATTTCCTGGATAGACTGTGGACTGTTCTGATTCCAAGTGACATACTGCTGGCCAGGAAGGTGGACCTGAAGACGGACGACGTTGGGAGAAGCACCATGCATGGTGAAGTGGAAGAGGCGCCAGATGCTTTTGCATGCAGATATGTAGCGAGCGTCGAGGTACTGCCTGACTTCATCGTTGCAAGTTCCAAACTCCATGGTGATGCGATCGTGGCCTTTGTAGACATATTTGTAGATGTACTTGATGGCCTTGATGGAGCTGATGGACTCGATATTGATGTGGCAACAGTACTTCCAGATGAGATAGGCAGAGTAAGTGACCACCCAACGATTGTTGACCTGCTTTCCCCGAACGTGATATGTGTGTCCAGTGTCCCGACGCTTGGTAGAGGCATAGGCATCCTCAGAGATGGTGGTCTGATCCCTGAATGGCTTGGAGAAACCTTTGGAGCACTGTCCATTCACCATGCAAGGAGCTGCAGGGTTCTCTGCACCACAGGGTTTATGGACCATGAACTTTTTGATGAGGTCGAGGAGCTCAGGATCATCGTCAGGAAACTCTGAAGACAGAAGGCTGTCTATCTGCTCGGGGGTGCGAAGCTTGGATTGCTCATCGAGAAAGATAATGCAGTGCATGTGAGGAAGGCCACGCTTCTGAAACTCGATGGTGAAAAGATAAGCCACAGCCTTTCCAAATATGCCAGCCTCGATATCCTTGATCATCTCCTTCTGCTTTGCATAGAATGCACGAACGACCAAATCCGGGCGATCTGCTGCAGTCTGCCCTGGACGAAGAGCATCCCGTATTTCTGGCCAGGCAGGGTTGGCAGTGATGGTGAGAAAGAGATCCCCTCTATTGCAGTGACGATTGATGGCGAATGCATCCTGAAGAAGCTGCTGCATGTGATGTGTGCTTCCTGCAAAGGACAAAGGAAGAATGATTCTTTGACCCAGAGACTCTGTGTCCACATCGATGTTTGCAGCCACAGCATCTGCCAGGCCAACATAGACTTCGCTCTGAATGGTGTCCTGATTCATCAAAATCCAGCGCAATCGATCCTGCTCAGCAGTGGCCCATCCATCACACACAAACTCCTGAAAGAGCTTTCCAGTCAGAAAGATATGCTGGGGCTCAACAGCAGGCGGTCGAAGGTGGAGGCGATAGCAGTAGAATTTGGATTTGGAGACATGTTTGTGAACTCTGGCACCACCTCGGTTGTTGGCATCGACAGCTGCATACTCGATTTGAGGGTGCCATTGGAGCTGGCCAGTAGGAAACAGCAAAACATAGTGAAGGGCTGGATAGAGAGGATGGACATCACTGATGCGCTGAAGGGGAGGGCCATGCCTGCGGTAGAGAACGATGTCACGTGTGCTCTCTGGCTGATCGCCATCACCTGGAAGAATGACAGCAATCTCATTGTTGGTAGCATCGGGCAGATTGTAGCGGCGACGGTCACAGGATTGATCAAAACGCAAAGCTATCTTGCACTGCTGGTGTGGAGGCAAGTTCCTGGTGAGCTCATGAGCCTGCTTGTACATCTGAACTGCTGGATGGTGACGGTGGAGCATGTCCTGAAGAGTGAGCAAAGTGTGGTGATGGAGGTGAGTGTTCCAGGCATTGGCCATGTGAAAGTTGACTGCATCGGCAGGATCATAAATATATAGCTGAGCATAAACAGGAGGTTCTCCCTCTGGTGGAAGCAGAGATCCAATCTTGTGGGACAGCTCGCCGTGGAGTTTGTAGACATAGGGACCGATGCCATCATTCACTGCCTCTTTGCCCTCATTGACCAACTCATCAATCTTGCGACCGATAGAAGTCATGGCGAGTGCATTATTGTAAGTGCGGATGTGATCACGAAATGATTTTCCAATGTCGTCCTGAGTGGTGAGCAATTGCATAAGCTCAGGTGGGACTGGGTGAAGAGGTGGCAAAGCGATCTTTCCACTCAGGCAGCACATGCCGAATCGAGGATGGATATTTGAGGATTTCATAAGACGTTCAGCCATCCAGTGCAAAGCATGGCAATCAGGGCACTCCACATCCATATTTCCCAGATGATGAACAGGCCAATCTAAATTAAATGGCTGGCAGGCAGGAGGCAAAACAGGCAGAGGTGGTGGTGGTGGTGGTACAGGATCAATCTTGGATAATCAAGTCAGTCACCAAATTGATGAAAACATTATCAGCATGCTTACATGTGGAGGTACATTGGCTACAGGAACAGCAGGAGCAGGAACAGCAGGAACAGCAGGAACAGCCAGAGGTGGGGGAGGTAGAGGGAGAGGTAGAGGTGGCTACATCATTATTCAGTCAGACCATTGCACATGATGTAGGATTTAATTCAACATACAGCAGCCAGAGGTGGAAGTGCTGCATGCTGCACAGCAAGTGCAGCCCAAGCCATTGCAGGAACCATTGGTGGAGGAGCCATTGGTAGAGGTATATTGGCCACAGGAATGGGAGGTGCAGGAACAGGAGGAACAGGAGCCGGAGGGTCAAAAACAGGAGGCAGAAAAGGCTGCATCAGTATTATGTTGTTAATTAACCTGTGTCACATAGAAGAATATGTAATCCAACATACAGCTACAGCAGGAATAACTGGTGGAACTTGATGTCCAGGCCAGGCCATCGGAGGAGCGACAGGAATGGGAGGTGCAGGAACCAAAGGAACAGGAGCTGGAGGGTCAAAAACAGGAGGAGGACCCAAAGGTGGAACTCGCAGCCCAGCCTGGGCGATTGCATGAGTAGCAGGAATGGGAGGTGGAGGTGCAACAGGAATAGCAGGTGCGGAAGCCATAGGAATAGGAGGTGCAGAAATTGGAGGTGCAGGAACAGGAGGGTCAAAAACAGGAGGGGCAGGAGGGGCAGGAAAAAAATATGGGAGAGCTGCATTGTGTAAAGGAGCGACCACAGGCAGAGGTGGAGCTGCATGAATTGAGCCTCTTCCCCTCCCTCTTCCTCTTCCTCTTCCTCTTCCTCTGCCTCTCACCACCTGTGGAAGGGGAGGAAGTGCTGCCAGCTGTTGTGCCAAATGAGGAGGAAGGTGGTTGTATTGAGGAGGTGGAGGTGGAGGGGTGAGAAAAGGATCGGTGTCATTCCCATTCAGCAAACCACCATGGGGAGGTGGCACTGGCAGCAAAGGCTGGGCAATGTTTATTGTGCGAGTGTGGTGTGGAGTCCGGTGGCGAGTAGGGCTATCCAAGGTCCGGTGGTCCCGTTCAGTTTGCTGCGCGGCTGTCCAGATCCGTTGAGGAGTGTTGGGCGGAGTTGGGTCCATGGGAATTGGGGAGCTCTCTTACAGCAGCAGAGGAGGTGAGATTCTTGTAGGAGGCTGTGAAATCAGTGCAAACAGTGGCAGTTGATAGTGGAGCGACTTCCAAAAATGGAAGGGGAGGCAACTGCAAACCCGCCAGCCCAATCTCCCTGCATACTGTGCCCTGAGAGAGGTCCAAAAAACAACTGGCAGACACTCTTTTTGTTGAAAAAAGAGAAGCCAGGGAGGTAGGACTTCACAGAGCTTCACCTTGGTCTACAGATACCCCAAGAATGCAAAAACAACCCCACTGGAAAAGAGCCCAGAGCCAGAAAGAGAGCAGAAAAGCTAGAAGTGGCCAAAAATCAGCTGAAAATTGGGTTTCTACACTCAGTAAGCCGAAAATTAGCCGAAAAAATTGATCCTACACTCAGTTATTAGATTTGTCATGATAGGAACACCTTATTATATTTGTCAGCAGGTCAAACATTAGCCGAAAATTTGGTTTACTACACTCAGTTATTAGGTTTGTCATCATGGTAACCTTATTTGTCATCAGGCCCAAAAAAACCTGGTTCCTACACTAAGTTATTAGATTTGTCATCAGGAAAATATTTGTTCTGATGGGTAGCTGAAAAAATTGATCCTACACTCGGTTATTAGATTTGTCATGATAGGTACACCTTATAATATTTGTCAGCAGGTCAAACATTAGCCGAAAATTTGGTTACTACACTCAGTTATTAGATTTGTCATCATGGTAACCTTATTTGTCATCAGGCCCAATTCCTACACTAAGTTATTAGATTTGTCATCAGGAAAATATTTGTTCTGATGGGAACAGTTATTGCATTTGTGATCGGGCCCAAAATTTAGCCGAAATTTTTTTGTTATGATCAGAACCGTTATTACAGATGTGATCGGGCCAAAAAATAGCCGAAATTTTTTTTCGGCCAATTTTTGTCACCCAGTTATTAGCCGAGAATTTACTTCCCACACCTTGTTATATTTGTCATCATTTCTCACCTCTCTCTAGAGTCTCACGGCGTGATGCCATTCCCACCCCTTCTGAGTTTGTCATCATTCCCACGCCACATTCACATGACCAATCTCGCTTTATTATGGACAAGGTTTTTAAATGTGCCTTCGGCACACGTGGTTCACTGTGTTCAGTATGAACACCTCACTGCATTTTATTCATGGATGCACAACTTTTTATTTGACTCTTAGATGGTACGCAACTCTTCAGTTGACTTGGGACCGTTGTTGTGGTGTTTATCCCCTTCCACATCCCTATCCCCATTTCCACCTACCCCATCTCCATCTCCATCCCCATTTCCATCCCCTTCCCCATGCCCATGCCCACCTACTCCATCCCTGTCTCCATCCCCTTCCCCTTCCCCATACCCATGCCCACCTACTCCATTCCCATTCCCAAGCCCACCTACCCCATCCCCTCCCCCATCTCCCCCATCCCCCTCTCCCCCATCCCCTTCCTCTCCTCCCCTCTCCCCCCCTCCCCTACTCCCTCACCCCCTCAGTACTTCACCCCCTCACCCCCTCACTACTTCACCCCCTCATCCCTGCTCTCCTCCTTCTCCTCTCTTTAAATTTTGTAAAAAATCTCTAACTTCACTTTGTCTCCCTTCTCCCACTCTGTTATCCTCACCCACTCTCCACTTTTCCTCTCATTTCCCATTCCCCCCTTCACTCCCTCCCCTCCTCTCTCCCTCTCTCCCTCACCCCTCACTCCCTCCCCCCCTCACTACTTCACCCCCTCCCCCCTCTCCATCCATCCTCCTCCTCCCCTCTCCCCCCTCCCCTACTCCCTCACCCCCTCACTACTTCACCCCCTCACCCTCTCACTACTTCACCCCCTCATCCCTGCTCTCCTCCCTCTCCTCTCTTTAAATTTTGTAAAAAATCTCTAACTTCACTTTGTCTCCCTTCTCCCACTCTCTTATCCTCACCCACTCTCCACTTTTCCTCTCATTTCCCATTCCCCCCTTCACTCCCTCCCCTCCTCTCTCCCTCTCTCCCTCACCCCCTCACTCCCTCCCCCCCTCACTACTTCACCCCCTCCCCCCTCTCCATCCATCCTCCTCCTCCCCTCTCCCCCCTCCCCTACTCCCTCACCCCCTCACTACTTCACCCCCTCACCCTCTCACTACTTCACCCCCTCACCCCTGCTCTCCTCCCTCTCCTCTCTTTAAATTTTGTAAAAAATCTCCAACTTCACTTTGTCAGTATTAAAGTAATATTTATTGACTTTACTAATGATTATAACGAACTCAATTTATAACTTGTTAGTAAGTATGCATAATGATTTTGTATTGAACTAATTGTTATTGACTTGACTTCATAATGGTAACTGTAATTTTATTTTATATCAAATGCCTTATTTCGAAGATCATTTTACAGACTTATTTTTTACTGACTCATTTTCAAACTTGACTTATTTCTAGACTAATTTTCATAGACTTTACTTCATAATGAGCTCATTTGTAACTGTTATTTTACTGACTTTACTTTGTAACGAACTCAATTTTTAAGAATTGCAAATGACATTTTATTGATCCACTTGTTACTGACTAATACAGAGATGTGTCTAAATCACTTTATTTGGGTCATGTGCCAAGGTCATGATCAGGTTTTTGCATTTTGTTCAGCCCGCGAGGTTTGCTTAGTCAGCTTTCACAGCATAGTAAATGGAATGACGGTTGCTCCTCAGTCAAATTTTATTCAGAAAACACTGCAATACAGCTGCTTACATGTCATCCAGACATTATTCTACATAGAAAATGAGCCCAGATCCAAAAAAAAAAGTTCGAGGTGGTGAAAAATTAGCCGAGAAAAAAGTTCTCACCTTTAAGTTATATTTGTCATCATTTCTCACCTCTCTCTAGAGTCTCACGGCGTGATGCTGTTCCCACCCCTTCGGAGTTTGTCATCATTCCCACGCCACATTCACGTGACCGATCTCGCTTTATTATGGATAAGGAGAACCTGTACTATAGAAGATATACAGTGTTCTTACCTCTGCTAAACCCTAGCTCTAAGACTAACTAAACCCCAGGTGGGTTATAAGGAACGTGTCGTCTCTTCCTCTGTGCAGCGTATGTAGTCTGCTCCAACAGGTTATGGGCCCTGCTGGGCACATCGTGAATGCGCCTTAACTGGCTGTGAACGACGTTGACTTCATTGTCTCCAAATTGTAACCTTGCGCTCTTTGTGAGCTGCATTGCGCTCCCTGCGAGCTGCATTTAAAAACCCAGGTTGACTAGGGTTAACCACTCTGAAGGAGTGTTTTTGCCTGAGATTATGGAATGTGTTTTCTTGAATAGAGGACTGATTGAGCGCTTTTACCAGCTGCCACTATAACATCATGTCTTCAACTCTTGAAAAACTTGTACAAACTTTCGACGGCTCTAACTACATTCAATGGGCCGACTCAATAAAGGCGTGGCTCAGGTCTCAGGGCCTCTGGCAAATAACTAGCGGGATGGAACTAAAACCACTCCTGGCACCTCCTTTGACGGCGACAAATGCTGCACTAGTAGCGGAAGCTAATGCCAAGCTCCAGACCTGGAACAATAAGAATGACCAGGCTATTGGTAGCCTAGTGCTCTGCCTGGCCCCCTCTATTTGGCAGTGTGCCAACACCAAGGACACTGCTGAGGAGGTGTGGGATCTCATCCGCACTGACTATGGTGTCGATGGCCCCTCCCAAGTCTTTGCGGACTTTAGGTCTGCAATCGCAATCAAAATTCCGGCTGTGAATCCTGCGCCAGAGATTGCCAAAATGGCTGATAAATTTGAGCACCTTATGGCTGCCAATGTCACCATCCCCGAATTAGTACAGGCAATGATTTTACTTGCTGCGATGCCATGCGAGTATGATTCTCTATCTGCCACGGTCCTTAACACGACTGCTACTAGAGCCTTGACATTTAAACATGTCAAGGACTCCATTGTCACTGAAGCCTCACGGCGCACAGCAGTTGGAAAGCCCATTGGCCCACCTCAGGCCACCAAGCTTTCTGCTGTCAAGCGCAAAGGGGGAAACCCCAAATGGCAATCTCAAGGCAACAATGGAGATTTGTCCCGAAAGCGTGGACGACGTGGGGACAAAAAGACTAAAGAGGAAAAACCTAAATAGAAACATTCCCACCTCATCTCACAAGCCTTTACTACTATAAATGGTAATGGCACCATCATCCCACCGATGCCGCTCATCCAGCGCATCGAGAAGCGTGAACATACTCCCACAAAGGATCCTCACCGCCGACTGCCTGCACAGGCATACATGGGCACGGCCTCTACCTCTCATTCGGTCTATACCAAATATCAGCAGGCTCGAGACACCCTTGAGCAAATGAATCTCCCATGCAGTGCGAAAAATCTGCGACTGCTGGAAGAGCACCTAACAGTGCGAGAAGGTAAGAGGAGGAGGATTGAACAAAAACCAGAAGATGATGACCACTCATCTGGAATGGATGGCGATGATTCTATACCGCCACAAGATCCGCCCCTTCCTCCATCATCAGAAAATGATAATGATGATGTACCAAGTGAGCAAAAGGCGCATGACAATGTGACAGATGCTCCTCCTCCACCGCCTCCAGTAACCACTGAGGACTTTCATCCAAGACGTGATGATCAACAGGAATGGCAGCAATTGTCCCGTCGATCAGGCAGGCAGAGGAACATCCCAAACTGTCCTGGCAATACCTATGGAGAGAAGCGACTCCCCTCTGACATAGAGAGAGACATTGCACGTGATCGATATTAGAAGAGATCTGTGGGTCAAGATTCGGATCATAACCGAACATGACCACAATCTCAACAGAAAGAACCGGTTGCTGGACCGAGTTCGGCACCCCACGAGAGTGTGCCCAATTCCAATGATCAAGAACATGATCACCCAATGGGGGAACCAGACGAAGCAGGTTATATTAAAAAGACAACCAAGGAAGGAGGAGATAAGCTTATTCGCTGGCTGTTGTCAAAAGCAGTCAAACCATCGAGCGAAATAAGCCAAGTTCCAAACCAATTTCGCGATATTGCGTGCCTACCATGGCAGCAGCAATGTGAGTGGAAACAAGCTTGTCATGAAGAATTAGAGGCTCTTCATAAACGACAAGTCTATGACATCGTCGATCTTCCACATGATCGAAAAATGATCAAAAATAGATGGGTTTTCTCTGTAAAATCGGATGGAAGAAAACGAGCCAGACTCATGGCCAAAGGCTTTTCACAAGTCGAAGGCATTGACTTTGATGAGATTTTCTCACCAGTAGTCCACTACGAGACCATATGCCTCATGTTTGCACTTGCATCTCTAGAGGGCATGTATATGACTGGCCTAGATGTAAAAACAGCATTTTTATATGGCAAACTAGATGAGGAGATCTATATGGATCAACCCAAGGGTTTCAGACTCGAGGGAAAAGAGCACAAAGTATTACGCTTACGCCAAGCATTGTATGGCCTTAAACAAGCCTCACTTGCATGGTGGAAAGAGCTAGAGGCATTTATGCGCACCATTGGGTTCGTGCATGCCAGCTCCGATGCCAGCATTTTCATACACAAGGATCCTAAGACAGGCAGCATTGTTATTGCACTCGTCTATGTTGATGATGGCTTGTTCATGGGGAAGAACAAAAAACTTGTGGATGAAAAGAAAAATGCTTGTCTAAAGCATTGGGAGTGCCATAGTACTGAAAAAGTCATGGAATTCTTAGGCATGCATGTCACCCAGACTGCAAGCAAAGTCAAACTCGATCAAACTAAATATCTCGCCAAAGTGCTTGAGAGATTCGAGATGACAAATGCCAAAGCGACCCCCACTCCACTCCCGACTGGTTACAGACCATCGGAAAACACAGCAATGCCCAACATGATGCTTAGATCAAAATATCAGTCTGTGATCGGATCTTTATTGTATCTGATGCTCGGAACGCGACCTGATATTGCTTATGCAGTAATCAAGATGTTGCAATTCTCAGCTAATCCTAGCCAAGAACATCTAGACAAAGCGATGTACATCATGCACTATCTGGTGGGAACCCAGAAATATAACATTGTCTACAATGGTGAGAAGTCCGAGGGGCTACAGGCGTTCACAGATTCTGATTGAGCAGCTGATACTGTCAAACGCCGATCTACAACGGGTTACTTTGCTACTCTAGCGAGTGGCATTGTATGCTGGCAGTCCCGTTTACAAAAAATGTAGCACTGTCATCCACAGAAGCCGAATATATGGCTCTCTTCGACACTTGTCGACAGATAGTGTGGATAGAGTCCTTATTCCAGGAACTTGGATATGTACTGAAGTGCGTACCAATCTGCGCTGATAATCAGGGATCCATCTTTATCGGATCAAATCCAGTTCAGGAAAGAAGGACCAAACATATAGACATTCGCTACCACTATACCCGCGAATGCATAGAAAATGACAAAGTCATGGTCGTTTTCATTCCTGGAAATGATAATCCAGCTGACATGTTCACAAAGAACCTTGGCGCTGTCTTATTCAGGAAATTTAGAGACTCTCTTAAAATTACTTTCAAGATTCAAACTTAGCTGCTTAGAGCGCTGTACAGTTTGAGGGGGGGTGTTGAAATTAAATCCTGATACATGCTGCATACATGAGGCCATGCATGCAGCACACACATGTTACTGCGCTTACTGTGCATACATGTGGTAAACACATTCCTGAGTCATGTGACATCCTTACTATTATGTATATAAGGAGAACCTGTACTATAGAAGATATACAGTGTTCGTACCTCTGCTAAACCCTAGCTC
The DNA here is from genome assembly GCA_029959215.1 of Tricholoma bakamatsutake. Taxonomy (NCBI): domain Eukaryota; kingdom Fungi; phylum Basidiomycota; class Agaricomycetes; order Agaricales; family Tricholomataceae; genus Tricholoma; species Tricholoma bakamatsutake. The sequence continues at coordinate 4,149,551 of CP114860.1, forward strand.
TAAGACTAACTAAACCCCAGGTAGGTTATAAGGAATGTGTCGTCTCTTCCTCTGTGCAGCGTATGTAGTCTGCTCCAACATCCCCTTTCTTCCTCACCCCCTCTCTCACACCCCCCCTCTTCCCTTCTCCCACTCTCTTATCCTCACCCACTCTCCACTTTCCCTCTCATTTCCCATTCCCCTCTTCACTTTCTCCCCCTCTCTCTCCCTCTCTCCCTCACCCCCTCACCCCCTCCCCCTCTCACTACTTCACCCCCTCACCCCCTCACCCCTGCTCTCCTTCCTCTCCTCTCTTTAAATTTTGTAAAAAATCTCCAACTTCACTTTGTCAATATTAAAGTAATATTTATTGACTTTACATTATAACAAACTCAATTTGTAACTTGTTAGTAAGTCTGCATAATGACTTTGTATTAAACTCATTTTTATTGACTTGACTTCATAATGGTAACTTCGAAGATATATATATATTTTACTGACTCATTTTCAAACTTGACTCATTTCTAGACTAATTTTCGTAGACTTTACTTCATAATGAACTCATTTGTAACTGTTATTTTACTGACTTTACTTTGTAATGAACACAATTTTTAAACATACTGTATTCAAGTAATTTTTATTTCCTTTACTTCATAATGAACTCAATTGTAACTCTTATATTTTACTGATTTAACTTTGTCCTGAACTCAATTTTCAATTCAAACTTATTTCAATACTGACCTGACTTTGTAATGACCTCACTTATAGAATTGCAAATAACATTTTATTGATCCACTTGTTACTGACTAATACAATGATGTGTCTAAATCATCTTCTTTGGGTCATGTGCCAAGGTCATGATCAGGTTTTTGCATTTTGTTCAGCCCACGAGGTTCACTTAGTCAGCTTTCACAGCATAGTAAATGGAATGACAGTTGCTCCTCAGTCAAATTTTATTTAGCAAACACTGCAATATAGCACCTTACATGCCATGCAGATATTATTCTACATAGCCAATGAGCCCAGATCCAAAAAAAAAAGTTCAAGAGGTGGCAAAAAATTAGCTGAGAAAAAAGTTTCCACCTTTGAGTTATATTTGTCATCATTTCTCACCTCTCTGCAGAGTCTCATGGCGTGATGCCATTTCCACCCCTTCGGAGTTTGTCAGCATTCCCACGCCACCTTCACATGACTGATCTCACTTTATTATGGACAAGGTTGGGAATGTGCCTCCAGCACGTGTTAACATGTTTAATAAGTAATATATTCAATATTTTTGGTTTTTGCACTTCCACTGTCATGACTTCATTTCTTATACATAATACAATGCTTAATTCCACTACAGTTACTCAACTCCTTAGTTGCCTTTGGACTTGGGGTGTCATGGTTACACAACTCTTTAGTTGACTTTTAGATAGTACACAACTCTTCAGTTGACTTGGGACCATTGGCCCCAAGTCAACATGGGTGGATTGTAGTGTTTATCCCCTTCCACATCTCTCCCATCCCCATTTCCTCCATCTCCTTCCTCTTCTCCCCCATCACCTTCCCCATACCCATCTCCCCCATCCCCATCCCCTTCTCCCCCATCCCCCATCCCCATCTCCCCCATCCCCATCCCCTTCTCCCCCATCCCCCATCCCCATCTCCCCCATTCCCATCCACCTCTCCCTCTCCCTCTCCCTCTCCCTCTCCCTCTTCCTCTCCCTCTTCCTCTCCCTCTCCCTCTCCCTCTCCCTCTCCCTTATATGCCCTTCTCCCTCTCCCTCTCCCTTATATCCCCTTCTCCACCTACCCCATCCCCATCCCCTTCTCCACCTACTTCACCCCCATCCCCTTCTCCACCTACTTCACCCCCATCCCCTTTCTCTCCTCCCCTTTCCCCCCCTCCCCTCCCTCCTCTCCCCTCTCCCCCATCCCTCCCCTCCCCCCTCCCCTCTCCCCTCACCCCCTTATGCATCCTCCCCCTTCACCCCCTTATGCACTCTCCCCCCTCACCCCCTTATGCACCCTCCATTCTCCCCCCCCTCCTCTCTCTCATCTCTCTCCCCCTTCTTCCTCACCCCCCCTCTCACCCCCCCCCCACCTTCTCCCACTCTCTTATCCTCACCTACTCTCCACTTTCTCACTCCCTCCCCTCCTCTCTCCCTCACTCCCTCACCCCCTCACTCCCTCCCCCCCCCTCCTCCCTTCACCCCCTCTCCCCTCTCCCCTACTCCCCTCCCTCTCCCCCCTCTCCCCCCCTCTCCATCCATCCTCCTCCTCCTCTCTCCCCCCTCCCCTACTCACTCCCCCCCCTCCCCCATCACCCCCTCACCCACTCCCACCTCCCATTTCCCCCTTCACCCCCTCCCCCCCTCTCTCCCTCACTACTTCACCCCCTCACCCTCTCACCCCTGCTCTCCTCCCTCTCCTCTCTTTTGAATGTTGTAAAAAATCTCCAACTTCACTTTGTCATTAAACTCAATTTTTACACTCTATATAGAAAAAGTGCCCAGACCCAAAAAAAAAAAAAGATAGAGGTGGCAAAAATTAGCTGAGAAAAAGGTTCCCACCATTGAGTTATATTTGTCATCATGTCTCACGACTCTCAAAGTAGGTTATCACTTTCCCATCCACTCAGAGCAACTCCCACAGCCTCATCACTTCCCACGGCCTAGTCACCTGACCATCCTCCTTTTATTATTGACAAGGTTGGGAATGTGCCTCTGGCACGCGTTAACATGTTTAATAAGTAATATATACAATATTTTTAGTTTTTGCACTTCCACTGTCATGACTTCATTTCTATGTTAGTCTGATAGTACTTCATTATTTTGGTTTTTGCACTTTCAATATTTTTGGTTTTTGCACTTCCACTGTCACAACTTCATTTCTATGTTATCATTTCTATGTTACTCTAATAGTACCTCATTATATACAATATTTTTGGTTTTTGCACTTCCACTGTCACTTGGCCATATTGCCTTGATGTTGTGCACAGACCTTACTCGTGATATCGCTACATAAAACTGCCCATGAGTGAAGACAGGACTCCTGAAATCTAATCCCACATGCTGCACTGACTGTCCCTGGGATTTGTTGATCGACATTGAAAAGCACAGTCGAACAGGAAATTGAAGTCGAGACAGAGTGAAAGGGAGTTGTCCTTCGATTGGCTGCAGTCGCATCCGTGGAATAAACACCTTCTCTCCAGCATGATCTCCAGTAATCAACCGAACCTCCAACACTCTGTTCCGAATCCGAGTCAAAATCCCTCGAGAACCATTGCAGACCCCTCCAGCAATATTGAGATTGCGAAGTATCATCACAGGGACCCCAACCTTGAGTGCCAAGTGTGCCAAAGGTAGACCGGAGCAGTTGATTGAGTTGAGGTATTCAGGTGGATACAGAAGTTCATTGTTTGCAATAGAGTCTGCACTGTGAAACACTTGCTCCTCTCCAGGGAACCTCTGAAGAATGTAATGGTTCAAATCATCCACATCATCATTTTTGCTTGCCAGGACAATCCGCTCTGAGAAGTATTGATCGGGATGCTGAGCATGATTATAGATGCCAGGATAGATGGTGTCGATGAGGGAAGCCAGAGTGTTTTCAGGACACTTGAAATGGTTGGGAAGTTCGATGTTGCCACCCTCATCTGTATGATCACCCTTTCCAACCTCCAGCTGCCACTTTGCAAACTGTCGCTCTTCAAGATCATCCGTGTTCAATCGCATGTTGATTTTGAGATGAAGAACTTTAATATGTTGCCAAAGAACAGAGCGCTGCAAGGAAGCACCAACAATCTGAGGCCGTGAACCCCTCTCGATAACAGGCAGGATCTGGTGAAAATTGCCCCCAAAAATAATAGGAATGCCACCAAAGGGTTGATCAGATTGGAGAATGTCTTTGAGAGTGCGGTTGACAGCTTCATGGAGATGACGATGTTGCATGAGTGCCTCATCCCAAATGATCAAGTCAGTCTCCTGCAACAGCTTTGCCCGAATTGAACCTCTGGAGATAGAGCAGGTGGATGACTCATTGATGATGAGAGGGATCTGGAGACATGAATGAGAAGTGGAGCCACCTTTGAGCAGGAGTGCAGCAATGCCGGATGATGCTATACAGAGGACGATTTTGCCCTGAGAACGAAGCTGATGGGCCAGAGTGTTGTATACAAAGGTTTTGCCTGTGCCACCGGGACCATGGAGGAAAAAGGTCTGGCCGGTCTTGTTGTCGACAGCATGCATGATCTCCTCAAAGACAGCTCTCTGGTCTGGATTGAAAGTGTCCAAGTTCTGTGCAGCCAACTCAGCCTGCTCCACAACATCATATCTGCGCTGCTCTGCAATCAACCGGTTTTCGAGGTTGGCTTCCCAATTCTGAGTGATCTGAGGCATGTATGGCCAATCCTTGCTGAGAGATTTGCCAGAGGATAAGAGAAGGTGGTTGGTCAAGTGGGGGCCATAATCCTGCACATCATCATCGGTAGGGTTGAGACGGATATTGTTGTGCTGGAGCTGATACCGCAGGTCATCGCAAATGTGGGGCCAGTATGTGTTCCAAAGCTGGACAGGATCAGAGGGTGCACAATCACGAAGAATAGTGACAAAGAGTTGCCGGAGCTGACGACCTGTTGCCATGGACTTTGCTTCCTCCAAACACTGCACCCACTCTTGGTCATCCTCCAAAAGGCCACGTGCCAGACATGCTTCTCTGAATGAGGGATAGACATTTCCCTGAAAAGTGCACAGATGTTCATATGATGTTGCACCCTTGACAGCTGTCAGAAGAAGCCTGAGGTAGAAGCGTTCACCTGCAGTAGGCTGAGTGTAGTACATCCTCCCAATAGCGAACCCTCTCTGTCTGGGCTTCCACTTGTGGGCTTTCTGATCCCACACGAATTTGGAGGGAAAGTCCTGATAGAGAAGATCCTGTGCAAGCTCTGGATACTGCTGATTGGCTTTGAAATAGCCAGTGAGGGTGGTGTCACGCTGTGCAGCATGCTGGACGATTTCTTGGATAGACCGTGGACCGTTCTGATTCCAAGTGACATACTGCTGGCCAGGGAGGTGGATCTGAAGTCGGACGACATTGGGAGAAGCAGAGTGCATAGGTAAATGAAAGAGGCGCCAAATGCTCTCGCAGGCAGAAATGTAGCGAGCGTCCAGATACTGTTTCACTTCATTGTTGCAAGTCCCAAACTGCATGGTGATGCAATCATGACCTTTGTACACATATTTGTAGATGTATTTGACAGCTTTGATGGAGGCAATGGACTCGATGTTGATGTGGCAGCAGTACTTCCAGAGGAGATAGGGTGAATAAGTGACGACCCAGCGATTGTCGACCTGCTTTCCCCGAACCTGATATGTCTTTCCAGTGTTCCGACGCCTGGTGGAGGCATAGGCATCCTCAGAGATGGTTGTCTGATCTCTGAATGGCTTGGGAAAATTTTTGGAGCACTGTCCATTCACCATGCAAGGAGCTGTAGGGTTCTCTGCACCACAGGGTTTATGGACCATGAACTTCTTGACCAACTCGAGCAGCTCAGGATTGTCGTCAGGAAACTCTGAGCACATGAGGCTGTCTATCTGCTCAGGAGTGCGAAGCTTGGACTCCCCATCAAGAAAGATAATGCAGTGCATGTGAGGCAGGCCACGCTTCTGAAACTCGATCACAAACACATAAGAGAGTGCCTTGCCAAAGATCCCAGCCTCGATGTCTTTGATCATCTCCTTCTGCTTTGCATGGAATGCACGAACGACCAAGTCAGGGCGATCGGCAGCAGTCTGCCCAGGCTTGAGCTCATCCTGAATCTCTGGCCAAGCAGGGTTTGCAGTCATGGTCAGAAAGAGATCACCACCCTTGAAGTAGCGATTGATAGCCAAGGCATCCTGAAGAAGCTGCTGCATATGACGTGTGCTTCCTGCGAATGAAGAAGGCAGGATGATTCTTTGACCAAGAGACTCTGTGTCTGCATCCACATTTGCAGCCACAGCATCAGCCAAGCCCATATAGACTTCACCACGAATAGTGTCCTGATTCATCATGATAAAGCGCAACCGATCCTGCTCTGAAGTTGCCCACTGGTCACAAACAAACTCCTGAAAGAGCTTTCCACTCAAGAATATATGCTGAGGCTCGATAGCAGGCGGTCGGGGGTGGAGACGATAGCAGTAGAAATCTGATTTGGACACATGCTTGCGAACCCTTGCACCGCCTTCATTAGCAGCTGCAAACTCGATTTGAGGATGCCATTGGAGCTGGCCAGTAGGAAAAAGGAGGACATAGTGAAGAGCAGGATAGAGGGGATGGACATCGGTGATGTGCTGAAGGGGAGGGCCATGCCTGCGGTAGAGAATGATATCACGTGTGCTCTGTGGCTGATCACCATCACCTGGAAGAATGACCGCAATCTCATTGTTGGTGGCATCAGGAAGATTGTAGCGGCGACGGTCACAGGATTGATCGAAGCGCAAAGCTATCTTGCACTGCTGGTGTGGAGGCAAGTTCCTGGTAAGCTCATGGGCCTGCTTGTACATCTGAACTGCAGGATGGAGATGGTGGAGCATGTCCTGGAGGGTGAGCAAAGTGTGGTGATCAAGGTGAGTGTTCCAGGCATTGGCCATGCGAAAGTTGGCTGCATCGGCTGGATCATAAATGTAAAGCTGAGCATACACTGGAGATTCACCCTCTTGTGGAAGAAGAGAGCCAATCCTGTGGGACAGCTCGCCATGCAGTTTGAAGACATAGGGGCCAACACCATCGTTCACAGCCTCTTCACCTTCATTAACAGACTCATCGATTTTGCGCCCAATAGAAGTCATGGCAAGAGCATTGTTGTATGTGTGGATATGATCACGAAACGACCTGCCAATGTGATCCTGAGCAGTGAGCAACTGGAGAAGCTCAGGTGGGACAGGGTGGAGAGGAGGCAAAATGATTTTTCCACTCAAGCAGCACATGCCAAATCTGGGATTTATATTGGAGGACACAGTGAGACGCTCGGCCATCCAGTGCAATGCATGACAATTGGGACACTGAATATCCATTTTTCCCAGATAATGAACAGGCCAGTCAGGACTAAAAGGACGGCGTGCAGGAGGGAGGGGCCCAAGTGGAACAGGTGCAGGATCAATATGTTGAGCCACCTGGGATAATCGAGTCAGTCACAAAATAAAGACATGAACAAAAAGGACATAAGCATACATGTGGAGGAATATGAACAACAGGGACAACAGGAGCAGGAATGGGAGGAACAGGTGCAGGGGGATCAAAAAAAGGGATAGCAGGTGCAGGAACAGGAGGAACAGGAGCAGGGGGATCAAAAACAGGGATAGCAGGTGCAGGAATGGGAGGAACAGGTGCAGGGAGATTAAAAACAGGAGGAGCAGGAGCAGGATGCTACATCATCATTGTTGTCAGTTAATATACTCAAAAGAACATATATAAGCCTACATGGAGAGGGATATTGGCAAGATGGACAATAGGAGCAGGAACAGCAGGAACAGCAGGAGGAGGATCAAAAACAGGAGGAGGAGGAGGAGGGGGAGGCTAGATCATGATATTGTCAGATAACATACATCATGTGAAAGATAAACCAACATACAGCAGAAAATAGAGGTGGCAGTGCAGCATGCTGAAAACCATGTTCAGTCCAGGCCATTGCAGGAGCTGCCACAGGAATGGGAGGTGCAGGAATTGGAGGTGCAGGAACAGGAGGGTCAAAAACTGGAGGTGCAGGAGGGGCATTAAAATAATATGGGAAAGCTGCATTGTATAAAGGAGCAACAACAGGCTGAGGTGGAGCTGCATGACTTGAGCCTCTTCCCCTCCCTCTTCCCCTCCCTCTGCCCCTGCCTCTTGCAATCTGTGGAAGGGGAGGAAGTGCTGCCAGCTGCTGTGCCAAATGAGGAGGAAGGTGATTGTATTGAGGAGGTGGTGGAGGAGCAGCAATAAAAGGATCAGCATTCAGCAAGGCAATATTATGGGCTGGCGGCAATGGCAGCAGTGGCTGGGCAATGTGCATAGTGCGAGCATGGTGTGGAGTCCGGTGGCGAGTAGGGCTATCCAAGGTCCGTTGGTCCCGTTCAGTTTGCTGCGCGGCCATTCGAACACGTCGAGGAGTGTTGGGCGGAGATGGGTCCATGGGAATCGGAGAGCTCTCTTACTGCAGCAGAGGAGGTGAGATTCTTGTAGGAGGCTGTGAAATCAGTGCAAACAGTGGCAGTTGATAGTGGAGCAACTTCCAAAAATGGAAGGGGAGGCAACTGCAAACCCGCCAGCCCAATCTCCCTGCACACTGTGCCCTGAGAGAGGTCCAAAAAACAACTGGCAGACACTCTTTTTGTTGAAAAAAGAGAAGCCAGGGAGGTAGGACTTCACAGAGCTTCACCTTGGTCTACAGATACCCCAAGAATGCAAAAACAACCCCACTGGAAAAGAGTCCAGAGCCAGAAAGAGAGCAGAAAAGCTAGAAGTGGCCAAAACTCAGCCAAAAATTTGGTTCCTACACCCAGTAAGCCAAAAATTAGCCGAAAAAATTGATCCTACACTCAGTTATTAGATTTGTCATGATAGGAACACCTTATTATATTTTATTTGTCAACAGGCCACCAAGTAGCCGAAAATTTGGTTACTACAGTCAGTTATAAGATTTGTCATCATATAAACACCATATTATATTTGTCATCAGGCCAACACTGTAGCCGAAAATGTTGTTGCTAATTATATTTGTCATCAGGTACAAAAAAAAAATTAGCCGAAAATTTTGATTCCACACTGTAGCCGAAAATGTTGTTCCTACATAAAGTTATTATATTTGTCATCATAGCAACACCCAGTAATTATATGTCATCAGGCCCCCAAAAAAACAATTAGCTCGAAAATTCTGATCCCCCAATTATTATATTTGTCATCATAGCACCCAGTAATTATATTTGTCATCAGGTCCCAAAAAAAAAAAAATTAGTTGAAAATTTTGATGTAGCCGAAAATGTTGTTCCTGCATTATTATATTATTGTAGCCGAAATTGATCCCACACTGTAGCTGAAAAAATACTGTTTCCACACATTATCACTTAGTATATTTGTGATCCGGCCCCAAATTAGCTGACATTTTGTTTCCATCTTTCACTTATATTTGTCATCATGTCTCACGACTCTCAAAGTAGGTTATCACTTTCCCATCCACTCAGAGCAACTCCCATGGCCTCATCACTTCCCACGGCCTAGTCACCTGACCATCCTCCTTTTATTATTGATTACATTGATGAATTTTGAGATCTGATGGAAATGGCAAGGTATGGAAGTGGGTTACCAGTGGTGGTGAAGTTCCATTGAGGGTTGAACCAGGAAATTCAAGACTAGATTGTGCAGATGTTGGAGGGACATCTGGTGGATGTCAATATAAATGTTGTAATTTCACTATGGCTGGTACAATGGACATTAGTCCCTTTGGTGATAACCGATGGGACTACAAAGTATGTACATAGAACTTATATACTACTACATGAGGCTATGCCACAGTGTGACACAGCAAGCACAGCAATGTGCAGCACTGCCCCCTCCAAATAGTGGATGTGCCGACCACACAGGATTTCTGACACTCTCCCATGAGTGGCACATTCTATCCAAATAAGCAAAGTCTGTTCTAAATATGTACAGTGCTCCCCCAGAATTGGAATTCCCACACAACAGTCACAGCTAACGACAACAGATCTCAGGACATGCCAGATCTCACAACCATCAGATCAATCAAATATGATACCACAATGTCAGATCTCCCCCAGATCTCACTATTCCACTGGATTGACAATATGATGCAAGTTTTGACTAACTGTGCAGCCTACTCAGCATCAGGGACTCCTTTTCTTGGTGGGGAGCAGTCCTAAAATGCAAAATCATCAGCAATCGCTGCTGTCTCAGCTGTCTTCCCTTTCGTTATTTCCTTCTCGCAGTCTTTTGTGATGTGTCCAAGCTTCCCACACTGGAAGCATGTGATTGACTTTGATCCAGCCCTTTTAATGCATCATGCAATCATGGCTGTATCTTAGGACTCTGGATGGCCTTGCCTTCCTTCTTCATCCAATAGTGCCCCTGTAACATTACTTAGCCTAAGTGTCTCGGTTGCTGCCATGAGCGATGCTGCTATGCTCCCCCATGACTTGTGTAGATTGAATATCAGAACATCAATTATGTCCTCATCAGTAAGGGTGACTTTGATCAATTTAAGCTGTGCTGCAAGATCTGTGATGCCAGTGATGTAGTTTGTGATTGGCTGCATCTCATCATACTGATACCTATAAAATTGCCTTTTGAGGGAAATTCATGTTGTGCAACTGTTCTTCTCATAGATGTCTGCAAGTGCCTTCCATGTACTGGGTCCATCTGGACTTTCCCGAATATATCCATACTAGTTCTGGGAGATAGTCAGCCCAATGTATGTCAGTGACTCCTTGGCTTTCTTGTCCCAATCTTCTCCACTAGTTTGGGTTGCTGGCTTCTCTTTCATCAAAATGTCCCAACAGCTGGCCCACCTTAACATCATGATATGGCTCCCTATCGCCCTGCACTCATACTACAGCATTTTTCATGATTGTGCGCACCTCTTGTATGACTTCTGCTCACTTTGTGCAGCACACTTTTGCACACCTTTGTGCACTTTTGTGCACCCAAGTATGCTTCCATGTGCTTTTGTGCACCTTTTACATTTCTACTGCACCTTTGGATCCCCCTTAACTTTCTTTTATCATGTGCCCTAAATGCACCTCATCACGCTTCCAACTGCCTTTGTGTGCCTCCCACACTCATTATCTGCCTTTCACAGTTACTGTGCACTTGACATGCCTTTATGTGCTCTTTTATGCTTTGCCAGCAACTCACATTCCTAGCTGCACACTCATTGCACTATCCATTTATGTATCACACACAACAATCCTTCACCACACCTAGTGAGCTGTGCATCATGGCTTCAAGCTTACTAGGTGCTTGTTCAAGGCACACTACAATTGCATCACAACCCAACTGCACATTCTCACATAATCCAAGTGCTTTGCACCTGTTTGGCATTGGACTGTGTGCACTTGGGCACTTTCATGTAATCCAGGCACTTTGGCACTATTTGGCCTTGCACAGCATCTTCTTATAGTTCTTCTGCATTTCCAATCAGCATTGCCTTATCTGGTAACTGGCACAGGTCAATCACATCAGTATTACTAAGGTACAGCATGTGACACATAACACTGAAGCAGATTAATTGGGAAGAGCACATGGGACCTAAAGCACACCAAAAATAGAACATCACACCAGAACAGTTGGGTATTGGACTATAGCATGCACAAATCTTATTGGCTAAGGCAGTGGCATCATGCAGTCAGGTTTAGATGGGCCAATGGATGGACTTGTGGATAGCGCATGGCACTTTCTATTTCTATACTTTATTTTTCTGCTTTTATCACATAAGCCATTTGTACATAGTAGGTGGATACATAGAGAATCCAGAGGATCTTTCCCCCCACATAGTTCATAGCTCATTTAGCGTCACATATAATCTGTGCACCATTGCCCAGTCCATGTGCCTTTGTAGTGTGCCCTTTGTATAGCTGCATTTGCATATCATTTGCATCCCTCATCGTATTGCCATGTTTCATCCCTTCATTGCATCCTTTGTCTTTATTTGTGCACTCTTGCAGTGCATTCTTCATATAGCCACATTTGCACATTATTTGCACCCCTCATTGTATAGCCATGTTTTGTGCACCATTTGCATTTTCCCACCAGTTGTGCTTGCATCCTGTTTGCATCCCTAGCCTGTGCATCACCCTTTCAGCACACTCCAGTGCTGTCCTTGCTCCACTACACCTCCCACTTTCACCCCCCCTCATCGTTGCACATTTTTGCACTACCATTGTGCATTTTTGCCCCTTTGCATTGTGCACTTTTTTGCCATTGCGCATACCTCTCTTTTTGTGTACACAACTAGTGCACACATTGAAAACCATCGTACCAGCCTTTTTGTAGTCTTTGCACCTTGAAGGACAATCCGAGGCCCTCTAAGTGAACCCCCTCACCTCGAGCATGCCTGCAGCTGTAGGTTTAGTGTTCACCCCTTCTGTTGAGACTCTGCAACGAGTACCAACCAAACACATCACTGATCACAAATTTCTAATCATGGTAATTGTTCCCATCAAGTTTCAGCACATTTCCAAGGAGTGAATTGACACTTGACATGATCTGAAAATAGATTGAGTGTGACAAGAACAAATGAGTGACAAGATAGAATGAGCAACAATCTGTACTAAGCATGGATCAGTTGTGTTGTAATTTCACTATGGCTGGTACAATGGACATTAGTCTTTTTGGTGATAACTGATGGGACTACAAAGTATGTACATAGAGCTTATATACTACTATATGAGGCTATGCTGCAGTGTGACACAGCAAGCACAGTGATGTGCAGCACTGCCCCCCCGAATAGTGGATGTGCTGACCACACAGGATTTCCAACAATAAATGCATGGTACAAAGCTGCCTCCCTCTGTGATGAGAACTGATTCACAAATGCAGTGTTTACTGTGACATTCCACATTCCCACCACTACCCATGTCCTCCACACCTTCAATTGAGCACCCCATCACCACAACCCCATCCCTATGTGCCAGACCTTGGCACCAAACCCTGATATCCCAGCTCCAATAGATATTGATGCAGCCCATAGCTGAGCCTGCAGGCTAGATCTCTGCTACTGCTGTGGGCAAATGGAACATATGGCTTGAAATTGTCCTCACTGCTAGAACATCCACAGACTCATGCCTGAGGGATGAGATAAACTTCTCCAAGATCTGTTGGCACTTGGACATGTTAAAGAGTTGAGGGAGAAGGTAAATGAGGAGGTTAAAGCAGAAGAGGTGGAGGAACAGGATTTTTCTGCTCATGACAAGTGAACAGTACATCCTCATTGCCTGTCCATAACCACTTTGAAGTTCTGTCTGTTGATTCACTGGAGGATAAATCTTATTCTATGACTGTCCCCTCTCTGGACTCTCCTAAAGTGGCTAAGAATGTACATACCCTCTCTACATCTCCTCTACCCCTACCCAGATTGAAATCTTGGGGGTGCAAACTACTGTGCAAATATGTTGTGGCATCCACACCCTCCTAACAATCACTAGAATTAAAAATCAAGCTGCAGACTACTGATACAGGGTAAGTATTCAATGTCTGTAAGGGGAAAGAAAGGCATTCCAGGCATCTGGGCAATTTTCTGCAATTTTCCCATATTTTTTTATATTTTATATAACTCTATTCTGCCTTTACTATGGTTTTCTATGATTTTATTCCTATTATATGAGGATTTTTTGGTTTTTCCATGTTGGCACATGTTGACAGTTCTATTCTTAGAGGCAGGATCCCTTCTGGATGTTTTCCCATCAAGGTGACATCATTCCATAGCTTGATCCACCTATTTCCACCTTTTTGCTATTTTTGGTTTATTATTTGATTTTTGGGTCTATCACATATACAGGGCATCGACAGATGGGTCCTTAAAGTTTTCTCTTTGGATTCCCCTCTGTTAGGTGTACCTGAACTATTTGTATTATGTAGTATAATGTTAACTTTGAATTCCCCTCTGTTATCTCACTGTTAGTGAGGCTTTGAAGTTGCCCTTACAGTAGAAAACTCTCTCCCTAGGACTGGAATCAAAGTGCACTGTGGATATAATGTCTCCTATGCATACAGGATGTCACCCAGGATACAATTCACATTTCCACATTAAGTGTGCACTTATCTCTGTTCAATGCGCTGCCATGCACCATGGACACCCAAAAATGTGTCCAAGCACTCGAAGGTGCCATTATTGGATTGTGCGCACAAATTGAATCATTCAAATCATGTATCAAAAGCTTTGTTAATCCCCTACAGCTTGGTCCCTCATTTATCATTCCATTTATTTTAATCCCACTGCTCCCAGCATTGATGCTCTATCTAATACCACTGGCACACAAATTAAACTGTTCCCCCCTGCTGACTTTAATGGTGCACACTCTTGTGGATGTTCTTTCCTCAACTCCTATGAGTTATACATTAGTCTTAGTCCTAATCAGTTCCTAGATGACACCACAAAAATTTATTGGGCCTTCACATACATGAAGTCTGAGCATGCCTACATCTATGTCAACTGCATTTTGTGCCAAGCCCAGAAACTCAGTTCCCTCCCTTTCTCCTCTTGGGGTGACTTTCAAGAGGAGTTTGTATGACATTTCTGCCCTCTCTATGAATTCCAGTGAGCTGCAATGCACCTTGAGTCATTCTTATATTACCAAGCACACCAATTTGTGGATGACTATCTTGATGAGTGTAGGGATTTAGTGGACATGGCAGGATATGGGAGTATGCTACTAGTGGTGGTTAAATTTCATGATGGTCTCAGTCTCAATCAAGAGGTTCAGGATCAGATTGCACAGATGTTGAAGAGGCACCCAGCTGATGACAATATTGATGCTTGGTATGAAGCTGCTTCTCTCTGCAATGAGAACCAACTCATGAACGTGGCTTTTAACACTATACTCCATGCCACTGCTACCACACATGCCCCCGATCCCTCCAACTGTCTGCCCTTACTGCCCACAGTAAGTGCTTCAATGCCCTGCTGGTTGACCTACCAGATTTTTCCAGATTAAAATCTTGGGAGTGCAAGCTATCATGCTAGTACATTGTGGCATCCACACCCTCCCAGCAATTGTTAGAATTAAAAATCGAGCTGCAGACTATGGATACAGGGCAAGTTCTCAGTGTCTCTGCTCTCTTGGACTCAGGTACCATGGGCCTTTTCATTGATTTTCACCTGGTCCAACAAAAACAGCTCAATAACTGTTCACTATCTTGACCCATACCTGTCTACAATGTGGATGGTTCCCCAAATGAAACTGGGGCAATTCGTGAGGTTTTGGACTTAGTCCTCTGGTACAAGGACCATAACAAGTGGGCTCTTTTTGCTGTGACCCAACTAGGGATAAGGTATGACATGGATATGGGTATGGGTTTGGGATTGCCCTACCCATGCAACACTGTACCTTTATCCATAGGTTTATGGGTTTCAATTTGTAAGTCCTCTTCCATTCTGATGCTCCAAAGAGATGATAATGTTGTGTTATCCCATTCTTGTTACTGACAACTTTGTTGTTGGAAGGGTGGCCTTGAACCAGGTAGGTAAGCTACATTGTATCAAATGATATGGTGATGTGCTCAGTTGGTGCTCAGTGCAGAGTCTCAACAGAAGGGGTGAATACTAAACCTACAGCTGCAGGTGTGCTCAGGGTGAGGGGGTTTGCTTAGAGGGCCTCAGATCATCCTTCAAGGCACAGATACTACTAAGAGGCTGTGTCAAGACCTGATCAGATTCCCAATAATTCCTGACTCTTTCCTGATTCTTTTCTGACCTTGTCCATCAGCATCTCAGCCACAGTATCTTTTAGTCATCAGACAAGTCATCACATGCTTTAGTAATCATTTGCTTATTCACTTTATTCCTCATACAGTCTTACCAATTCTAGTCATGGACACTTACCAAGACCCATTAGTAAACTTCCATATTATCTGTTATTCTTCTGGCCCTCATTATTTAAGTGCCCATAGCTTAGCCTTAGTCTCCAGTTGGCAAATTAATTGTACTTGTACTTGTGCATTACATTGCCTATTGCTTGTATCTTGCCTGGTGCCATCCTTTGCCTAATATCAACCTTTTAATCATTTTGACTCATTCCTGAACTAAATCTTTAATCTCTTGACTCCTCTCAACTTCAATCACTTCATAACCTCTGCTTCACTCTACCTTTGCTCTCCATCCAGAAATCCACCAGACATCTGCATGCTCCTTGCCTTAAATTGGACAACTGACAAGGAGAAGGGCACAACTTCTTATAAGTTGAAGCCCAGTACTCTCTGGCCCCCTTTCACCTGGCATGCTACAGCCTGGTGGATTCTGCCTGGAACCCCTGAACACCTCCAACCACTGATGACTGGGTCTGACTGGAAATCTGGTGTACTCCTAACCAAGTCCTGACCTTGGTAGTAGTGATCTTGAATCTTGACAGGCTGGTTTGATGGGTCACTAGGTGCACACTAAGTTGTGTACACCAAAAGGAAGGTATGCATAGTGGCAAAAAAGTGCGCAATACAAAGGGGCAAAAATGCACAGTGCAGAAAAATGTGCAACAGGAGTGCAAAAATGCACAACAATGATAGGGGTGAATGGTAGGAGGTTTAGCAGGATGAGGACAATACTGGAGTGTGCCAAAGAGGTGGCACACAGACTAGGAGCACAGGTGAGATGCATGTGCAACTATTGGGAAAATGTGCTAACAGTGTGCAAAATGTGGCTATATAATGAGGGGTGCAAACAATGCACAAATGTGGCTATATGAAGGGCACACTGCAAAAGTGCACAAACAAAGATGAAGGATGCAAATGAAGGGACAAAATGTGGCAATATGACAAGGGGCACAAATGATATGCAAACATGGCTATATGAAGGGCGCACTACAAAGGCACATAAACTGGATGAAGGTGCACCCACTATGTGCAATGCTGAATGAGCTATGAACTATATGGGGGGGGGAAGGTCTTCTGGATTCTCTATGTACCTTGGTACTATGTACAAATGGCTTATGTGATAAAAGTGGTAAAATAAAGTATAAAAATAGAAAGCACCATGCACTACCCACAAGTCCATCCATTGGCCCATCTAAACCTGACCACAGGATGCTGCTGCCTTAGCCAATAAGATTTGCGCATGCTATGGCCCAATACCCAACTGTTCCAGTGCAATGTTCTATTTTTGGTGCACTTTAGGTCCCATGTGCTCTGCACAATTAATCTGCTTCAGTGTTATGTGTCACATGCTGCACCTTAGTAATAGTGATGTGATTGACCTGTGCCATTTACCTAGTGTGCACATCATCATTCATCAAACCAGCCTCTTTAACAGTCATCATGCCTTGAAGGATGATCTGAAGCCACCTAAATAAACCCCCACACCCTGAGCATGCCTGCAGCTGTAGGTTTTGTATTCACATCTTCTGTTGAGACTCTGCACTGAGTACCAACTGGATGTAACAGTGTGCCACCTCTGTGCTTCCTCACCTGCATGACTTTGAGGATGTCTTCTTTAAGGAATCCTTTGACTCACTTCCTAACTGTAAGCAATGGGATCATGCAATTGAGCTCACACTGGGTGCCACACCTTCCTCCTGCAAGGTCTACCCTCTCTCCCCTAAAGAACAATGACAACTCGACAAGTTCTTTGATGAGCACTTGGCTTCTGGTTATATCCACCCTTCTAAGTTGCCCATGGCCTTTGTCAAAAAGAAAAATGGCTCTCTTTGACCAGTGCAAGACTACTGACAACTTGATGACATCACAGTCAAGAATCATTATCCGCTGCCCCTCATATCTGAACTTGTCAACCAACTCCATGGAACATGTTATTTTACCAAAGTTGATGTCTGCTGGGGTTATAACAATGTGCAGATAAAGGAAGGGGATGAGTGGAAAACAGCATTTTGCACAAATTGTGGCCTTTTTGAGCTGCTTGTCATGTTCTTTGGTCTCACTAACAGCCCTGCCACCTTTCAGATCATGATGAACAACATCTTCCACAATCTCATACTGGAAGGTGTGGTTTGTGTCTACCTTGATGACATCCTCATCTTCACCCAAGACCTCAATGAACATCGCTGAGTCACACACCTAGTACTGGAGCAACTTTGATGGCACAAACTCTACCTTTGTCATGACAAGTGTGAGTTTGAGAAGATACAGAGTGAATACCTGGGCTTGATTATTTTGGATGGACAGATAGAGGTGGACCCAGTCAAGGTTGCTGGTGTTATGATGTGGCCCATGCCCACAAACAAGAAAGAGATGCAGTCTTTTCTAGGCTTTATCAATTTCTATTGGCACTTTATTAAGGAGTTCTCACACCATGCATGCCCATTATTCAATCTCATGGGCAAGGGATCATAGAGCTGGGGTGATGCACACCAGGAGGCATTTGAGAAGCTCAAAGAGATGGTCACTTTTACTCCCATCCTCACCTTTGCTGATGACTCCCACTCCTTCTGTGTAGAAGCTGACAGTTCTAACTTTGTGATGGGTGCAGTGTTGTCTCAACAGTCTCCAGATGATCAGAAGTGGCACCCCATTGTCTTCTATTCAAAGAGCCTCAGTTCTGTGGGATGCAATTATGAGATCCACAACAAGGAGATGCTGGCAATAATGCAGGCATTGGAGGAGTGGCAACATTTTCTGGAGGGTGCTTAACACAAGGTCGATGGATAGACCACAAGAATCTCGAGTACTTCATGACTGCCAAAAAACTTAATCGCCATCAAGCTCACTGGTCCCTCTACCTCTCCAGGTTTGACTTCTCCCTGCACCATTGCCTGGGCTGCAGCATGGGGAAGACCCATGCCCTCTCTTGTCATCCAAATCATGAGGATGGAAGCAATGACAATCAAGGTATTGTGTTGTTGCAACCTGACCTGTTTACAGTCTGTGCACTGGAAGGAGTTACCTTGGAGGGTGAGGAGCACAGTATCCTGCATGATATTTGTTATGTGAACCATAGTGGTTTACATGAGGATGCAGTGACTCAGGCAGTGAAGGAGCTGAGGAAGAGATCCACCCTTTTGCTTCATGCAGCAGAGTGGACAGAAAAGTATGACATTCTGTACTTCCATGATCATATTTACATCCCTAATTACCCCCAGCTTTGATGGTGACTCATATCCCAGCGCCATGACTCGCTAGTTGCTGGCCACCCCAGATGCTGGAAAACATTGGAGCTCGTATTGCGGAATTATTGGTGGCCCCAGGTGTCTCGACTTATTGGTCAGTACTATCACACATGTGACCTCTGCTTATGCACCAAGACTCCACGATGCAAACCCATGGGTGAGTTGCACTCCCTCCCGGTCCCAGAGGATCATTGAAATGTCATCAGTCTGGACTTCATTGTGGAACTACCAGAGTCCAATGGGTTTGATGTGGTAATGTGCACAGTTGACTCTGCTGGAAAGTGAGCTCACTTCATCTCCACTCATACAACTGTCACTGCACTTGGAGCAGCTTGACTATTTGCGCTATGTGTGGAAGCTTCATGGATTGCCAGGTGCATTCCTCTGCAATCAAGGACCACAGTTTGTTGCAGAGTTCACTCAAGAGCTGTACTGCCTACTAAGGATCAAACTCCTTGCCTCGACTGCCTACTACCCACAGACAGATAGACAGATGGAGCATGTCAGCCAAGAACTGGAGAAGTACATCTGCATCTTCATCCATAAGTGACAGGACAATTGGGAAGACCTTTTTCCCATGGCTGAGTTTGGGTACAACAATTATGTCCACTCCTCCACCCAACAAACTCCCTTTCTCTTTAACACAGGGCAACACCCATGCATGAGTTTCAAGCCTCGGCAAGCACCCTCACACTTGGAAATAATGAACAAGCTCACAGAGTGGATGAAAGACACTTTGGAGGAGACAAAGTCAGCTTTGGCTAAGGCGAAGGACAACATGGCATGCTTCTACAACTGGTGTCAGTTGCCCACACCCACATATAAGGTTGGTAATCATGTCTACCTTGACTCTAGTGACAGTTCTACCATGTGCCCATCCAAGAAACTCACCCACCATTTTCTTGGACCATTCCTCATCACTAGATGTGTCAGGTCACATGCCTACTGCCTATGGCTACCACAGTCAATGTCCAGACTCCACTCCATCTTCCATGTCATAATATTGCTGCCTGCTCCCACAGATCCATTTTTGTAAGGGGAAAGTAAGGTGCCCCGGGCATCTGGGCAATTTTCTGTGTTTGTCCCATATTTTTTTACATTTTATTTCACCCTATTCTGCCTTTTCTATGATTTTCAATAATTTATTCCTATTTTATTATTATATTTCAGCTTTTTTCATGTTGGTACATGTTGACAGTTCTATTCTTAGAGGCAAAACACCTTCTGGACATTTACCCATCAAGGTGATGTCATCCTGCAGCTTGATCCATCTATCTCCACCTTTTTGCTATTTTTAGACTATTTGATATTCAGCTTTATCACATATACTGGGCATTGACAGATGGGTCCTTAGAGTTTTCTCTTTGGATTATCCTCTGTTAGATGCACCTGGAGTGTTTGTATTATGTAGTATAATATTAACTTTGTATTCACCTCTGTTAGCTCACTTCTAAGTGAGGCTTTGAGGTTGCTCTTACAGTAGAAAATTTTCTCCCTAGGCCTGAAATCAAAGTGCACTGTAGATATAACACCTCCTACACATACAGAACATCACCCAGGATGCAATCAACACCCCCACCTTAAGTGTGCCCTTATCTCTGCTCGATGTGCCACCACGTGCCATGGACACCCAAAAACACGTCGAAGCACTCAAAGGCACCATTACTGGATTGCGCACACAAATTGAATTACTTAAATCATGTATCAAAAGCTTTGTTAATACCCTAAAGCTTAGTTCCTCACCTACTATCCCATTTATTTCAACTCCAACCACTTCCAGCATCGATGCTCTACATAATACCACTGGCACACAGATTAAACTGTTCCCCCCCCCCCACCAACTTTAATGGTGCACACTCTCATAGATGTTCTTTCCTCAACTCCTGTGAGTTATACATCAGTCTTTGCCTTAATCCATTCCTAGATGACACCACAAAAATTTATTGGGCCTTTACATACATGAAGTCTGAGCATGCCTACCTCTATATCGACCACATTTTGTGCCAAGCCCAAAAACTCAGTTCCCTCCCTTTCTCCTCTTGGGATGACTTTAGGGAGGAGTTTGTATGACATTTCTGCCCTCTCCATGAATGCCAATGAGCTGCAATGTGCCTCAAGTCATTTTTGTATTACCAAGCACACCAATCTGTGGATGACTATATTGATGAGTTTAGGAATTTAGTGGACATGGTGGGATATGGGAGTGGGCTACCAGTGGTGGTTAAATTTTATCATGGTTTCAATCAAGAGGTTCAGGATCAGATTGCACAGATGTTGAAGGGACACCCAGCTGATGACAATATTGATGCTTGGTACAAAGCTGCTTCTCTCTGTGATGAGAACCAACTCATAAATGCAGCTTTTAACACTACACTCCATGCCACTACGACCACACATGCCCCCAATCCCTCCAACTATCCACTCCTGCTGCCCACCAGTAACTACTTTGATGCCCTGCTGGTTGATCCACTTGAGGAAGAACTTCACTCCATGACCAATTTTCCTCCTGAATACCTCAGCTCAATAGAAGTCACACTTGCTCTACTCACACCTGTTCCTCCTCTTCCCAGATTAAAATCTTGGGAGCGCAAGCTACCATGCAAGTACATTGTGGCATTCACCCCCTCCCTGTGATTACTAGAATTGAAGATTGAGCTGCAGACTACAGATACAGGGAAAGTACTTGGTGTCTTTGCTCTCCTGGACTCGGGTGCCATGGGCCTTTTTATTGATTCACACCTGGTTCAACAAAAACAACTCAATACCCACTCACTATCTCAACCCATACCTGTCTACAATGTGGATGGTTTTCCAAATAAAGCTGGAGTGATTCAGGAGGTTGTCAACCTAGTCCTCCGGTGATGGGTTCAGTTGGTACTCGGTGCAGAGTCTCAATGAAAGGGGTAAATACTAAACCTACAACTGAAGGCATGCTCAGGGGTGAGGGGGTTCACTTAGAGGGCCTCGGATCATCCTTCAGGGCATGGAGACTATGAGGAGACTGGAACAGCAGTTTTCAATGTGCACACTAGTTGTATTCACTCAAGGGAAGATATGCGCAATAGCAGAAAACTGCACAATGCAAAGGAGCAAAAATGCACAGTGTGGAAAAATGTGCAACAGGAGTGCAAAAGTGTGCAATGATGAGGAAGATGAAAGTGGGAGGTGTAGTGGGATGAAGATGACACTGGAATGTGCTGTGAAGGTGGTGCACAGGTTGAGGGCACAAACAGGATGAGAGCGCAATGAGCAGAAAAAGGTGCAAATGGTGCACAAATGCGGCTATACAATTAAATGTGCAAATGGTGTGCAAACATGGCTATATGAAGGGCACACTGCAATAGTGCACAAATGAGGATGAAGGATGCAATGCAAGAACGAAATGCAGCAATACGATGAGGGGATGCAAACTATATGCAAACATGGCTATACAAAGGGTGCACTACAAAGGCACATGGACTGGAGGCTGGTGCACAGACTATGTGTGACACTGACTGAGCTATGAACTATGAGGGGGGGAAAGATCCTCTGGATTCTCTATCTGTCCACCTACTATGTACAAATGGCTTATGTGATAAAAATGGTAAAATAAAGTATAAAAATAGAAAGCGCCATGTGCTACCCACAAGCACATCCATTCCCTCATCTAAACCTGACTGCACTATGCCGCTGCCTCAGCCAATAAGATTTGTGCACCTATAGTGCAATACCCAACCATTCTGGTGCGATGTGCTATTTTTGGTGTGCTCTAGGTCTCGTGCACTCTTCCCAATTAATCCACTTTGGTGTTATGTGTCACATGCTGCGCCTTAGTAATAATGACATGATCAACCTGTGCTGGTTACCAGATAAGGCAATGCCGATTAGAAATGCAGAAGAACTATAAGGAGATGCTATGCAAGGCCAAATACTGCCAAAGCACCAGGATTATGTGAAAGTGCCCAAGTGTGCACAGTCCAATGCCAAATATGCACAAAGCACCCAGATTATGTGAGAATGCGCAGTCTGCTCGTGTTGGAATCATGGTGCACCTTGAATAAATGTGCAAGTAAGCTGGAAGCCATGATGTGCAGTGCAACTGGTGTGGTGGATTGTTGTGTGTGTGATGGGGATTGTGCAATGAGTGCACAGCAGAGAATGTGAGTTGCAGGTAAAGCATAAAAGGAGTGTGCAAAGGCACACCGAGCATGCAATAACTGTGAAAGGCAGATAAGGAGTGTGGGGGGGCGCATGGAGGTGGTTTGAAGTGTAACTGGGCAGATTTAGGGTGCACAACAGAAGGCAGCTATGGGGGATCCAAAAGTGCAGTAGAAATGTAAAAGGCACACAAAAGTGCACCTAAACAGTCAAAGGCATGCAAAAGTGCATGGAAGCATGCAAAGGCAGACAAGAGTGCACAAAAGGCACACTGGAGCACAATGGAGTGCAATGGAGCACACTTGGGCATGTGAAAGCGCAAAAAAGCGTGCTGTGCAAAGTGAGTAGAAGATGTCCAAGCAGTGTGCACAAATGTGGAAAATGCCATGGTATGAGTGCAGGATGATAGGGAGCCATATCACTGGTACAAGGACCACAGTGAACAGGCTCTCTCTGCTGTGACTTACCTGGGGAAGCAGAAGGCAATTTTTGGGCTACCCATGGCTTCGTGACCATAATCCTGAGGTTGACTGGCTGACAGGTGAAGTCATGATGAGTTGTTGTCCCTCTCATTGCCATACTTGCTTCACTGAAGGCAGACAGCAACATCGAGGGCAAAAGGTCCTCTTACAGTGCACTCAAAAGTGTTATGCTGGTCCAATGCCTATAGCCAATGTAGACTTGGAAGACATTCCAGATCTTGCACCTGATTCTGACAATGATGTGGAGGAAGTGGAGGAGATCGAGGAAGGTGACTGAATTTTCTACACTGCTATTAACCCTTTGCATGAGGTGCATGCTACCTCAAATGTCTCCCAGCACCTCACAGAGGCCTTCCACAAGAACAGTGCACCCAAATCCTTCACTAACTTGGTACTTCCTCATCTGCATGACTTTGAGGATGTCATCTCAAAGAAATCTCACTTCCTAACCATAAGCCATGGGATCATGCAATTGAGCTCATGCCAGGTGCCACACCCTCCTCCTGCAAGGTCTAACCTCTCTCCCTTGAAGAACAATGACAGCTCAACAAGTTCATTGATGAACACTTGACTTCTGGTCATATCTGCCCTTCAAAGTCACCCATGGCCTTGCCTTCCTTCTTTGTTAAAAAAAAATGGGTCCCTTTGACCAGTTCAAGCCTATCAACACCTCAACAACATCACAGTCAAGAATTGCTATCCACTACCCCTCATATCTGAACTCGTCAACCAACTCTGCAGAGCATTTTACTTCACCAAGCTCGATGTCCATTGGGGTTACAACAATGTGTGGATAAAGGAAGGGGATGAGTGGAAGGCAGCTTTTCATGCAAACTGTGGTCTTTTTGAACCGCTTGTCATGTTCTTTGGTCTCACTAATAATCCTGCCACCTTTCAGACCATGATGAATGACATCTTCCATGATCTCATATTGGAAGGTGTTGTCTGTGTCTACCTCAACAACATTCTCATCTTCACTCAAGACCTTGATGAACACCATTGAATCACATGCCTGGTGCTAGAGTGACTTTGGCGACAAAAACTCTACCTTTGTCATGCCAAGTGTGAGTTTGAGAAGATGCAGATCGAATACTTGGGCTTGATTATCTATTACATATGCTATGACGATTTTTGTGGGAGTGATGGCATGATGGGATCAGGACTAAAAATAGATGATGAGCTGCATAACATAGGCTATAGTCATTTTGTGGGAATGATGGGAGTGATGGTTGATGTGATTATCTAAAATTTGTCAGGCTTGGTCAGAAATGATGGCATTAGTCAGAGCTGACTAAAATTGGTCAGCTCTGACAAATACAACTGGGTTTGAAATGCGGTCATCCCATATGTAATAGTACCGGTCAGTAACAAGTCAATACAACTGTGTAGTGAGGTCAGTAACAAGTCAATACAAATTTGTGATTTGTAACGAAGTCAGTAACATGACAATACAAATTTGTAACGAGGTCAGTAAAAAGTCTGAAGTTAGTAACAGGTCAATTCAAATTTAATGAAGTAATAACATGTCAATATAAATATGTAATGAGGTCAGTAACAAGTCAAATACCAAAAAGGGAGATTGGGTTGCATAAAATTTTGGTTGCGATATAGTGGACACCTACTTTCACGCCTCTTCCAGAATGCACACAACACAACCAAACAGCTGACATTTTCTTATATGTGGAGAGAGAGTGCACAACAATCAATTGAGTACCTCTCTTCACACAACATTTGGGGCTATAATAGTGACACTATTGCAATTGCTATCTATTATCAAATAGCAAAATTGGGATTGTCATTACATAAGTGTTGGAATTGGCTATTGAAACTTGAAAACAGTTGAATTACAGTGAGTGTTGTGACAACTGGCTGTTAAAGGAAGTTGTTGCTGACCTTACTTCAGCTGTGCTGCATTGTTGGCTATTGAACAAAATTATTGTTGGGCTTTACCATTACTAAATATGTGAGTGGTGTTGGCATATGTTGCAATAATAATGGCTGATTAGAGTATTTGCAGGAATCAAAGTAGACTTTCTACACCAGAAGTAGAAAGGGCTAGAATTAGAGATGCAGACCATTTGGAAAGGTCACAAATGACCAATCCTGATGAGAGGAGAAGCAGAGTCAGAGTGACTGCCCCTGCTGAGGAAATTGTTCCACTAAACTATGGAGCTGCATTGGCTGCTCAGATACCACAGGTGCAGATGTCTGCTAATTGGAATGCTCCAAGGCAGTTTGAATTGCCTGTTGTACCTCCTGCTCCTGTATTACATAGGAGAAAGGCTCCTGTGATGCCATCTGGACCTGTTTTGGCAAACCATGGAATAGGGGCAAATATAGCTTCTACTATACCACAGGTTCAACTGCCAGCAGGGTGGAATGCACCTTTGGCCAATTCTATTCCTGTGGTTCCACCTGCACCTCAGTTACAAACAAGAAAGGGGAGAGGGAGAGGGAGAGGGAGAGGGAGGGGACTGGGACCATTGCATAATATTTCAGGTGGTCAAGCAGATCCTGCACTCAATAATCTGCATAGGGGACATATTGCATTGAGAAAAAGAACTGCAGATTATGATGCACATGTTCAGGAGTTACAACAAGCTGAGGCAGCTAAGCAATATCAGCATCAGCAGGAAGTATTACAGAACATTGCAGAGGAAAGGAGAACTGCTGAGGCTGTTGCTGCCAGAGAGAGGATATTACAGCAGAAAGCTGAAGTGAGTAGGGAGCATAATCTACAACTGCAGCATGTGAATGCACAAAGACAAGCTGCTGAAGCTGAAACAGCTAGACAGCATAATTGGCAATTGCAGCAGCTGGCTGAACAGGAAAGGAACAGGCAGGCTGCTGAAGATGAAGCAGCCAATTAACAATTGCAGCAGCTGGCTGAACAGGAGTTGGAGAGGCAGGCAGCTGCCCAGCAAGCTGCTTTAGCTGCTCAGCCACGATATCATGACCCACCCAGACATATTAATATAGAGGCTGCATTGCAAGAATGTAACAGGTGCGATCAGGAATGGGCTCTCAGGATGCATCACATGTGGAGAAACGAACAGCGTGCAGATGAGCAGGCACAGATGGATGAGGCTGAGGAGCTCCAACGTCTATCCATTGCAGACAGAAACTTGCATCAACAAATGATGAGGTTGGACCAATTGGCTAACAATATGTCTGGTGATCAGATTGATCAATATCGAGCTCAAGTGGATGCACAGGCGGAACAAATTCAGATGGATAGGGAAATGGCTGCATTGTTGGCTGCTGAGTATGAAGAACAGAGGAATAATGAGATTGCTTTGAGGAGAGAAATGGAGAATGAGGAATCTGATGATGATGATGGGAGCCAGTCTTCTTTGCAATTTCCACCTTCTCCCCTGCCATCAGATTATTATGATGGATTTGGAAGAGTGACTGCTTTGCAATTTCCACCATCTCCTATGCCATCAGATTATTATAATGAGTTTGGCAGAGTGTCTCCTCTACAATTTCCATCTTCTCCTCCACAATCTTCATCACCACTGCTGCCTGACCCAATATTCCAAGTTCCATCATTGCCACCTTCTCCTATGCAATCTCCTTCACCGCTGCTGCCTGCTTCATTCTTGAATCCTCCAATGTTGCCAGCTTTGCCTCCACCTATGCCTGTACCTCTACCTCCACATCAACCTGCAAGGCCATTACCACTCGGTCGTGCACCTTATCAGGAGCCAATTCCCAGACATTCACTTGGACCCATGAATGTGGAGTGTCCACACTGCCATGCCTTGCATTTTGACTGTGAAAAGCTGTCCAGGTCTACCCGAGCTGTACTAAAGTTTGGAAGTTGCTGCTTGCAGGGACAAATTCATCTGCCATCTTTCTGACCTGCTCCTGCTACATTGCGAGATCTGTTGTGTGAAAAAAGCCTTCTTTCTAAGGAATTTAAAACAAACATCCAACAGTATAATGCTGCATTTGCATTCACTTCTTTGGGTGTCAAGGTGGACCGTTCTGTCACAGGTACATCAGGTGTATACAGCTTTCGTATTCATGGCGATCTTCATCATCTTTCTGGAGCACTTCTGCCATCTCCTAGACAGCCTGCAGCCTATGCACAGCTCTATATTCATGATCCTATCACACAGCTCAATATTCGTGAGCGGCGAAACAATAATCTCAACTTAGTTATCATGACAGACCTGCAGGCTATGCTAAATAATACCCATCCTTATGTGCCTTTATTCAAGCAGGCATTCCAGATCATGAGGGAAAAGCCTCCAGAAGAGCAGGATAATGTCTCCATATGGCTGCGATCAGATAGAACCCAAGATTTACGTCGGTATAATCTCCCTACAGCTAATGATGAGGTAGCAGCTATTATTCCAGGTGATGGCTCTGAGGAATGGTCTAACCACAGAGATATTGTTCTCAGGCTACGAGGGGGAGGGCTCAAGCGCATCAGCCAGTTGCATCCATCCTATTCAACTCTGCACTATGTCTTGCTTTTCCCTCATGGTGAAGATGGATGGCACCCAGATATACCTGCACACCAAGGTGCAAATGGAGCCAGAAGGGCACCCAATGTCAGTCAGAGATGCTACCATGCTTATCAATTGCACCCAAGGCCAGGAGAGCAGCCACCATTGTTGTGGGAAGGAAATCTTTTGCAGCAGTATGTTGTAGATGCTTGGGCATCTATTGAACAGAATATGTTGAATTGGGTCCGACATCACCAGAAGGAGCTTAGGGCTGATGTGTATGCTGGATTGAGGGATGCTGCCATGGGTGACCAGGATCAAAATATCAATCTAGAGAATCATGGGAGTCGCATCATTCTTCCTTCAACCCATATATGCAGTGAAAGGCATATGAATCAGCTTTTCCAGGATTCCATGGCCATTTGTCGCTTTTTTGGCAAGCCAGATCTCTTTCTCACCATGACTGCCAATCCACAGTGGCCAGAGATTCAGGAAGCTCTGTTGCAGGAGGAATCACCCAATCCACATTTTACCACAAATAGAAAAAAGCAGGAAGCCTATGACAGGCCAAACATTGTTGCACGTGTCTTTGAACAGAAAAAGAATGCATTGCTCAAGGATATCAAGGATGGTGTTTTGGGTAAAGTAGTGGCACACATCCATACCATCGAGTTTCAAAAGAGAGGCCTTCCACATATGCACCTCCTTATATTTCTCGATCCAGCCGACAAAATCTGTGATGCCCATGATGTTGATTCCATTGTATCAGCACAGATTCCTGATCCTGTCACACAGCCAATGCTCTATCACACTATAACTACCTGCATGCTTCATGGTCCTTGCAGTCATGACAAACCCAAGGCTTCATGCATGGTTGACAACAAGTGCAGCAAGAGATATCCCAAGGAGTTCAGAGAACAAACCTCTTTTACTGTAAACAATTATCCTTATTATGCCAGACCCAACAATGGTAGAACAGTGAGAAAGCGTAATTATGTCCATGATAACAGACATGTGGTCCCACACAATCCTTATTTGGCTGCAAAGTAAGGAACATTTATCTGACATCATGTTTATTGGTTAACAATTTGGTTCATTTGTCAGATACAACTGTCACATCAATGTTGAGATCTGTTCTTCAATCAAGGCTGTCAAGTACATCCACAAGTACATATACAAAGGCCATGACAGAACCATGATTGAGATTCTTGACCAAGACAGAGACGAGGTCAAGGAGTATCTAGATGCACGTTACATTGGATCTGTGGAAAGCTGCTGGCACATAAATGAATTTGGAATGCACTCAGAGTCTCCTCATGTTTATCATCTGCCCATCCATCTGGAGGACCAGCAAACAGTCTACTTCAATGCAGATGACAGCATTGATGAGGTTTTGGAAAGGCCTGCTACCAAGACCACACGTCTCACTGCTTGGTTTGAAGCCAACAGAACATATGAAGCAGCACGTACTGTCACCTACCAGAACTTTCCTCAAACATGGGTCTACAATGCAACCAAGAAGCAGTGGAACCCAAGAAGGCATGGCGAGCCTGCTATTGGCAGAATGTACTTTGCTTCTCCTGCCCAGGGGGAAAGGTTCTACCTCAGGCTGCTTCTTACTGTTGTCACAGGGGCAACATCATTCCAGCACTTGCGCACTATCAATGGTGTCATCCATAATACATTCAAGCAGGCCTGTGTTGCATTGGGTCTTTTGCAGGATGACCAGGAATGGGTCCAGTGTCTTACAGAGGCAGCCCAGATGCAGCTCGGTTCCTCTCTCAGATTGCTCTTTGCCACCATTCTTTTTCATTGCAATCCAACATCACCTGACATCCTGTGGAACCTGTTCAAACATCACATTTGTGATGACCTCAGAGTCAAGCTTCTTTCCATCTATCCAGATACAGACTTTACAGATGATCAGGTGTACATGTATGGCTTGCATCTCATCAATCAGATTCTTATCAGATCTGGCAAACAACTTTCTGATTATCCAGAGATGCCCGCCATTGAAGGAAACTGGCACATTGATGTTCCTGCCAATAGGCTTTTGCAGGAACAAAGGGATTACAATGTTGAAGAGCTGGCCATCACTGTTGCTCACAATCTTCAGCTTTTCAATCATAGGCAGAGACAGGTTTTTGATGCTGCAATGGATTCTGTCAACAATAACAAGGGAAAGCTCATGTTCTTGCATAGTGCTGGAGGTTGTGGAAAGACCTTTGTTTGCAACACCATCGCAGCTGCTGTTCGTGCTCAAGGAAAAATTGCTCTCTGTGTGGCATCATCCAGAATTGCTGCATTGCTTCTAGAAGGTGGTCGCACAGCACATTCCATGTTTAAAATCCCAATCGAAATCAATGAGGCCTCTACTTGCAAAATACTTCGAGGTTCAGATCTGCACCAGGTCCTTGACCAAACTTCCATCATCATTTGGGATGAAGTTCCTATGCAGCACAAATATGCCACAGATGCAGTAGACCGCACTTTGCATGATCTTAAGAAGAAGAATGTTCCATTTGGTGGAATCACTGTTTTGTTTGGAGGTGACTTTAGACAGACCCTACCTGTCATTCCTAGGGGCACTAGAGAACAGATCATAGCTTC
The DNA here is from genome assembly GCA_029959215.1 of Tricholoma bakamatsutake. NCBI lineage: Eukaryota > Fungi > Basidiomycota > Agaricomycetes > Agaricales > Tricholomataceae > Tricholoma > Tricholoma bakamatsutake. The sequence continues at coordinate 4,179,998 of CP114860.1, forward strand.
ATCCATCAAAAGGAGCACTCTCTGGCAATGCATTACTGTCTATCACTTGACCGAGAATATGCGACTTGACAGAACTCCAGAGAACACTGCACATGCTGCCTGGCTCTTGCACATCGGTGCAGGCACAACAGTGGATGCTGCAGACACTATACAGATTCCACAGAACATGCTCTCCCATGGAAATACCATGGATCACCTTATCAACTCTACATATCCAGGCATAGAGCAGGGGAACAAGCCAGATCAGTACTATCTGAATAGGACCATTCTCTCCTGCACAAATGACAATGTCGATGTCATCAACTCTCTTCTCCTTGCCAGATTTCCTGGACCAGAGCATGTCTTTAACAGTGCTGATACAGTTTCATTCAGAGAGCAGGAGCTTAACAACTACCAGCCATATCCTGCAGAGGCACTTAAGATAGGCTGTCCTCTCATGCTTTTACGCAATCTGGATATCACCATGGGTCTTTGCAATGGAACTTGACTTATCCTTCTTGAAGCCAGACCATGTGTATTGAAGTGCAAGATCATCAGTGGAGATGCACAGTTTGCAGGAAATATCGTTTTCATTCCTCGGATCACATTGGAGCCTTCAGCAGAGACCTTGCCATTACCACTTCATCAACATCAATTTCCAGTTCACTTGGCATTTGCCATGACTATCAACAAGTCACAAGGCCAATCAGTATCCCATGTTGGCTTGGACTTGCAGACACCAGTGTTCTCACATGGGCAGCTATATGTGGCACTATCAAGGTGTACATCTAGAGAAAGGATCAAGGTGCTGTTGAATGAAAACAATGGAAATAACAGAACTGCCAATGTGGTATACAAGGAAGTGTTGAATGGAGTTGTTTAGCAAAGGTGAGTAACTTGAAAGATTATTTACAGGAATTGAAAACTAATATAGATATCAAGATAGACTTGGATGTAGATTTAGATTTAGATTTAGATTTATAATTAGATTTGGATTGTACTTGGATTGAATCAAATGGTTGAAAAATTTATTGTGAGAAGACTTTAGGGCAGGTTACTAAACCTTGGTGTGTATTCAATAACAAGTCAATAAAAGTTTGTAATAATGTCAATAACAGGTCAATACAAGAATGATGTCAATAACAAGTCAATACAAGTTTGTAATAATGTCGATAACACCTTAATACAAGTCAGTAACAAGTTAATATGGGTTTGTAATAAAGTCAATAACAAGTCAATAACAAGTCAATACAAATTTGTAATAAAGTCAATAACAAGTCAAGAAAAGTTTGTAATGATGTCAGTAACAAGTTTGTAGTAAATCAAGGTAGACTTGAGTAACTGTAGTGGGATTAAGCATTGTGTTACATATACGCGAGCTGGCCCATGCCGGTGTCAGGCTGAGTGAGCAAAGCGAGTGAACGCCATGACAAAGGCATGGGTCATAAGCTCGTCTATTACATATGCTATGATGATTTGTGGGAGTGATGGCATGATGGGATCAGGGCTAAAAATAGGTGACATGCTGCATAACATAGGCTACAGTTGTTTTGTGGGAATGATGAGACTGATGGTTGATGCGATTATCTAAAATTTGTCAGGCTTGGTCAGAAATAATGGCATTAGTCAGAGCTGACTAAAAATTAGTCATATAACTGGGTTTGAAATGTTGTTGTCCCATATGTATAGCACCAATAGTGCCAGTCAGTAACAAGTCAATACAAATTTGTAATGTGGTCAGTAACAAGTCAATACAAATTTGTGATTTGTAATGAAGTCAGTAACATGACAATACAAATTTGTAATGAGGTCAGTAACAAGTCAATACAAATTTGTAACAAGGTCAGTAACAAGTCAATACAAATTTGTGATTTGTAACGAAGTCAGTAACATGACAATACAAATTTGTAATGAGGTCAGTAAAAAGTCTGAAGGCTGTAACAGGTCAATACAAATTTAATGAAGTCAGTAACATGTCAATAGAAATGTGTAATGAGGTCAGTAACAAGTCAAATACTGAAAAGGCAGATTTGCGTGCATAAAATTTAGGTTGCGATATAGTGGACACCTACTTTCACACCTCTTCCGGAACATGCACAACATGACCAAACAGCTGACATTTCCTTACATGTGGAGAGAGAGTGCATGACAATCAATTGAGTACCTCTCTTCACACAAAATTTTGGGCTATAATAGTGATACTATTGCAATTGCTATCTATTATCAAATAGCAAAATTGAGATTGTCATTACATAAGTGTTGGAATTGGCTATTGAAACTTGAAAACAGTTGAATTACAGTGAGTGTTATGACAACTGGCTGTTAAAGGAAGTTGTTGCTGACTTTACTTCAGCTGTGCTGCATTGTTGGCTATTGAACAAAATTATTATTGGGCTTTACCATTACTAAATATGTGAGTGGTATTGGCATATGTTGCAATAATAATGGCTTATTAGAGTATTTGCAGGAATCAAAGTAGACTTTCTACACCAGAAGTGGAAAGGGCTAGAATTAGAGATGCAGACCATTTGGAAAGGTCACAAATGACCAATCCTGATGAGAGGAGAAGCAGAGTCAGAGTGACTGCCCCTGCTGAGGAAATTGTTCCACTAAACTATGGAGCTGCATTGGCTGCTCAGATACCACAGGTGCAGATGTCTGCTAATTGGAATGCTCCAAGGCAGTTTGAATTGCCTGTTGTACCTCCTGCTCCTGTATTACATGGGAGAGGGACTCCTGTGATGCCATCTAGACCTGTTTTGGCAAACCATGGAGTAGGGGCAAATATAGCTTCTACCATACCACAGGTTCAACTGCCAGCAGGATAGAATGCACCTTTGGCCAATCCTATTCCTGTGGTTCCACCTGCACCTCAGTTACAAACAAGAAGGGGCAGAGGGAGAGGGAGAGGGAGAGGGAGAGAGAGGGGACTGGGGCCATTGCATAATATTTCAGGTGGTCATGCAGATCCTGCACTCAATAATCTGCGTAGGGGACATATTGCATTGAGGAAAAGAACTGCAGATTATGATGCACATGTTCAGGAGTTACAACAAGAAGCAGCTAGGCAGTATCAGCATCAGCAGGATTTATTACAGAACATTGCAGAGGAAAGTAGAAGTGCTGAGGCTATTGCTGCCAGAGAGAGAATATTACAGCAGAAGGCTAAAGTGAGTAGGGAGCATAATCTACAACTGCAGCATGTGAATGCACAAAGACAAGCTGCTGAAGCTGAAACAGCTAGACAGCATAATTGGCAATTGCAGCAGCTGGCTGAACAGGAAAGGAACAGACAGGCTGCTGAAGATGAAGCAGCCACTCAACAATTGCAGCAGCTGGCTGAACAGGAGTTGGAGAGGCAGGCAGCTGCCCAGCAAGCTGCTTTAGCTGCTCAGCCACAATATCATGACCCACCCAGACATATTAATATAGAGGCTGCATTGCAAGAATGTAACAGGCATGATCAGGAATGGGCTCTCAGGATGCATCAGATGTGGAGAAACAAACAGTGTGTAGATGAGCAGGCACAGATGGATGAGGCTGAGGAGCTCCAACATCTATCCATTGCAGACAGAAACTTGCATCAACAAATGATGAGGTTGGATCAATTGGCTAACAATATGTGTGGTGATCGGATTGATCAATATCGATGATGTGTTCAGTTGGTACTCGGTGCAGAGTCCCAACGGAAGGGGTGAACACTTAACCTACTACTGCAGGCATGCTCAGGGTAAGGGGGGAGTTTGCTTAGAGGGCCTCGGATCATCCTTCGGGGTGCAGAGACTACGGGGAGGCTGGTATGGCAGTTTTCAATGTGTGCACTAGTTGTGTATGCTAAAGGGGAGATATGCACAGTGGCGGGAAAGTGCACAATGCAAAGGGGCAAAAACATGCAGTGCAGAAAAATGTGCAATGGGAGCACAAAAGTGCACAACGATGAGGGTGATGAAGATGGGAGGTGTAGTGGGATGAAGACAACACTGGGATGTGCTGTGAAGGTGGTGCGTAGGTTGGGGACACAAATGGGATGGAAGTGCAAGGGGCAGAAAAAGGTGCAAATGGTGCGCAAAATGCGGCTATGCAAATAAGTGCACAAATGGTGCACAAATGCGGCTATATGAAGGGTGCACTGTATAAGTACACGAACAAGGATGAAGGATGCAATGCAGGGATGAAATGCAACAATACAATGAGGGGACACAAACGATATGCAAACGCAGCTATATGAAGGGCGCACTACAAAGGTGCATGGACTGAATGCTGGTGCACAGACTATGTGCGATGCTGACTGAGCTATGAACTATGAGGAGGGGAAAGATCCTCTGGATTCTCTATCTGTCTGCCTACTATGTACAAATGGCTTGTGTGATAAAAATGGTAAAATAAAGTGTAAAAATAGAAAGCACCATGTGCTACCCACAAGCGCATCCATTTACCCATCTAAACCCGACTGCACTATGCCGCTGCCTCAGCCAATAAGATTTGCGCACCTATAGCCCACTACCCAACCATTCTGGTGTGATGCACTATTTTTGGTGTGCTCTAGGTCTCGTGCGCTCTTCCCAATTAATCCGCTTTGGTGTTATGTGTCGCATGCTGCACCTTAGTAATAATGGCATGATCAACCTGTGCCAGTTACCAGATAAGGCGATGCCGATTGGAAATGCAGAAGAACTATAAGGAGATGCTGTGAAAGGCCAAATACCACCAAAATGCCAGGATTACATGAAGGTGCCCAAGGCGCACAGTCCAATGCCAAATAGGCACAAAGCGCCCTGATTATGTGAGAATGTGCAGTTCACTCATGTTGGAATCGTGGTGCGCCTCAAGTAAATGTGCCAGTAAGATGGAAGCCATGATGCGCAGCGCAACTAATGTGGTGGATTGTTGTGTGTATGATAGGGATTGTGCAATGAGTGTGCAGTAGAGAATGTGAGTTGCAAATAAAGCATAAAAGGAATGTGCAAAGGCACATCGAGCATGCAATAAATGTGGAAGGCAGATAAGGAGTGTGGGGGGGGCATGCAGAGGTGGTTTGAAGTGCTACGAGGCACATTTAGGGCACACGACGATTGGCAGCTATGGGGGAACCAAAAGTGCAGTAGAAATGCAAAAGGTGCACAAAGGCGCATCTAAATGGTCAAAGGCACACAAAAGCACATGAAGGCACACAAAAGCATGCTGCGCAAAGTGTGCAGAAGCCATCTAGGAGGTGCACACAATCACAAAAAATGCTGTAGTATGCATGCAGGGCGATAGGGAGCTGTATCATCTCCTCCCAACTGAAGTACTGACTGTCCTCAGGCAGCATGCGATTGGTCAGCACAAAATTTTCTTCGCTCACATAAGCAGCCATCCTCTCCTTATCTATCTCTGACCACCATCTATCCTCTATAACTCTTTCCACAACCCATCTCTACCTGATCCGATGGCCTCAGCATTTACCTTAGCCCTCAGACAAACGATCCTGGCCCTCAATGAGACCCTCCCTGCTGCTGGGAGCGAGCAGACAATGATGCAAGCTTGGGGTGAAGGGTTTTGTAGTAAACTGGTGTGCTTTTTGTGTTTCTATAACCAGTGCAGATTGCTAATGGTCAGGGCATGTAGAACATGTATAAAAGCCATGCGGACACTGTTAAAGACGACGCAGAACTCAATGTGCTCCTCGCGAAGGTGCGCAGTGCATTCAGTGGGATCATGGTGGAGGAGTGGCTTACTTGGGGTGAGGAGCTGATGCCTGATATGCATAAGATGATTGAGGAGAAAGAGCAGTCTGAGGAATTTGAGCATAGGGTGCACGAGCTGGCGGGGCAGCTGGAAGTGCATGCAGAGCACACCAAAGTGCGCAAGGCACGCTGTGCACTCTTAACCGCTGAATTGCAGGCACCCAAGGTTAACTTGAAGCATCTGGAAGGTGAGTTCAGAGCAATTGATGAGGCAAGCGATATAGATACTGCCGAGGTGCAGGAGGATGAAAAGGCATGCATCGTGCTGGTGCACTCTCTGCGCATGCTTTCTGGAGCGACCGATGCTGAGGTTGTATGCAAAGGAACTGGGGAGTCTTGGGAGAGTGGGGTGACGAGTGAAGGAGAGAGTGAGCAGAGCAATGAGAGGGCTAGTGCGGATGAAGGTGCAAGTGTGTCGGTGCGCACAATGCGGCAATGCACATATGTCGAAGTGCCACTACTGAGTGGCATTGGTGCCACCTCCAACACTAATAGCGGACCAGTAAGTTTCTTTGGATATGCTTCAAACTCACTAAATGGTTCCCCTTTTCTACTCTAGTGTAATAACTGCCGCTGCATGGGCCAACCGGCCAGATGCATCTCTGTCAATGGAAAATGGTGCGCCCCATGTGCAAAGGGTAAGAGAAAGTGCGAATGGATGAAGCGCACCCTCGCACATCTGCGTGCAACTTCTAGAGGCAGGAAAGCAGCTACTGGGTGCTCTGGTGTGTCTTTTTCTCATCCTCCTTCCACGCTGGGCTAACTATTTCAAAGGTGCATCGCAAACTGACAAGGGCAATGAGAGCGATGTGGGGCTCATCAGCCCCTCAAAAGAGCGCACATCGAAGCGCCGCTGATGATACTCAACCCGGAAACCCAAACAAAACCTACTAAACGGCTTTGGATGGTATAACACAGGCCAGAGGAAGGGTGTGAGGTGGTACTAAATATCACTGCTGAGACCAAAGCATAATGTTTAGTGATGCAAAATAATAAGGGCTGTGGCAAATAGTCTTTATAAGCATATGAAGGTGCTCGAAAGAGTTCGAAAGAGGTTCGAAGATGTGCGAAATAGGTTCGAAAAAGGTTCAAAGAGGTTCGAAGTCGTGCGAAGTAGTCTGAAGAAGTTCGAATAAGTTTGAAAAGGTTCGAAGTATATCGAAGGGCAAGTTTAATGAATGTGAAGTGTTTGTCAAATGGTGATAGGTGATGGGCAATGAAACAGAGAGTGAATACGATAGTTTAGAAGAAGTTTGCGATATTTCGCAGAACTTAGAGATGTGACACAAAGATAAGACTAAAGAGAATGATTTTTAAATCTGACAATAGCAAGAGGGTAACTTGTGTTGTTCCCCATTATTTTTCCTCTTTATTCTAACTAATACAAGTCTATATACAATCTGAAGAAATAGTACTAAAAAGGAAATAATAACAGGTGTAGAACACGAGGCAGTATGCACAGAAAATAAAGGTATTGTAAAACATGAAACAAATGAAAAATGATAATAAGTGAAACATACATTGTCCCAATATAGTAAGAGTTCTTGTTCTATTGCTTTAATATATCAATAAAACACAAAAACGCACTTATCATATCCTAAGTCTCTTGTAATCCCTCCTTGTGTCTGGTAGTACTCAATATGTGACTAAATAGTTTACTCCGGTTGAGCATCATGTATCAAAAGTGTTTTAAGACAACTATACAGTGGCCAAAGTCATTTTCAAAGTGCTGTGAAGTCGTTCAAAGTGCTGCAAAGTTGTTCAAAGTGCTGCAAAGTCATTCAAAGTGCTGCAAAGTCATTCAAAGTGTCACGAAATAGTTAGAAAGTGTTCAAAATAGTTCAAAGTCATCCGAAATAGTGTGAAATCATGTGGAAATGGTTCGAAATTGATTTCGTGGTGTTCATAGTGATTTAGAGTGTGTGTCGTAATGTCTCGATGCGAGTAAGATTGTTTTCCAGACCTTAAAGTGCATAGTGGACCTATCACTGCAAAATCGAAAATGCGCCCCCCCCCCCCCCCCATCACAAGTGCACCCAAGGCCATGCTGCTTTACTGTTCACCAGGCAAGTGTGCACACGCAATCCTCGCACCAAACCAGATCAGGAAACACCTCAGGGGACATGGTCTACCAAGGCCAGGATGTTGAGGCACTCGACTTAGCACAATGCCACTCAGTGGTCGCAGTCTTGGGTGCCATGCATGATCGCCTTAAAGAAGATGTCCAAAGGTCGCTCATCGAGCTAGAAGTCACCAAGAGCTGGTTGCGCAGTGTGGAGCAAGCAGAGGCTGACACAAAGGTGAAACTGGATGTGGCCATGGAGCGCTTGGAGTTCCTGGAGTCCATTGAGTAGCCACTCGCCTGTATAAGTTTTAGATAGTGTCAATCCATCTCTCTGTTGTGCCTGTGATATGCATGATGCGCTCTGAAGTGGTGCAATGTGCATGCATGCGCAAATGTGCGCACTTTGCACCAACCTGTGTGCATGCTTCCATGGTGCCATAAAATGAAATTTGTAAGTCCAAATAATATATATGAGGAAAAAGAGATAAGATAAGCAATGTTTGAGCAAGAAATGTCAAGCGCACAAAAAATGTGCACCAGTGCAAAAATGTGCAAATGCAAAGGAGTGCAGAAAAATCATCCAACCATCACTTTTCTCCTCCCAACTGAGATAATGACCATGTCCAAATGATAAAAGAGTAAGAGGTCAAATGAAGTGCATGCCATATGACAAAGTCAAAAAAATGGGAAAGGCTCAGTAGATCATCATGGCCAGTAAAACCCATGGGTTGCACAATCATGAAATGCATCTAGATGCAACTTCGCAAATAGGAAAAGGTAACATAAAAAAATGAAAGAAAGCAAAGCATACGTATAAAAAGGTGAAGTATCCATAGCAGTGCATGTGGAGTGCTAGTTGTGCACCTCATTGGTGCTTTCTTCATCCTCAGCGCTATCTCCTTGCACTTCTTCTTCATCAACTGCTTCTTCATCTTCTGTGTCCACTACTATGGACTCTTCCATCTCTCTCAACTGCATTATAGTGATATCGAGTGCTATGTCAGAAAGTGCAATGGCAGTAGATGGAATGCAGCTACTGGCCTGTCGAATACCGTCCCATTGAGCTCGCAAATGATATATGCGCCGCCTTGATTGCGCGACACTATAGCTAGAGGACCGAGATAATGCACACACATTTTGCAGTTAAGGCTTTTCTCAATCGCTGTGTTGCACATAAGGACTAAATTGCCACACTGGAAGTCAAATTTGTGGATAATTTTTGAGTGCACTTTCTCGAAACGGAGTGCTGCTTTGCACCTTTCTGCATAGACATGGGAATGGATGCACACTAAGTCTTCTGGATGCTTTTGCAATGCGCATGCATGCCATGCGATCAAGTCTGTAGTGGAGAGTATAGAATCTGGGGGTGGGTTAAGGTATGTTGCTTCAATGATATCGAGAGGGATTAGAGGCTGCATGCCTGTCACAATGAAGTATGGCGAGACACCAAGGCGCTGCCAAACTGTGATGTGCTCCACCCAAAAGACTGAGTACAGTGCACTGAACCACTTTGATTCTACTCCATCTGTGGCTTTGATAAGTGCTTGATGCACGTCGATATGTGCATGCTCAACAATTCCATTAGCACATGAGTTATAGCCAGATATGTGGATGTGATTGATATGGTAGCACTTACTGAGATAGGCTAGCGCTTTGATGAATGGCTTGCTATTATCAGTGACTATCTCGCACAACGTGCCCCATCTGCAGATGAGGTCTTGAAACATCCAATTGCCAAGTGTGCTCGCATTTTCTTTAGGAAGCCTGTGGAATTCTGGCCAAGTCGCAAGTGAGCAACACCCTTGGACAATATAGCGCTGCCCTGCTAATACTGGTAAGTGCATCATATCAATATAAACTTTACTGAAGAGAGGTGCAGGCATTGCGATGACTGGCAGTATTAGAATCTTCTGCATTTGCTGGATCTGGCAAATATGACAAGTGCGCACAAACCAAATGATGTTGTCCATGATGTGCAGCCACCAAAAGTGCTCAAGCAATGCAGAGCGCATCGTGTAAAAGTGCTTGTGTCCAATGTTGTCGTGGATGGCACACAATATCGGTAAGCATCTAGACTGCCAAATAACAAGCTGGCGAGCAACATGCATGTTGCACTTCCATAGGTGTGTCTTGTCCTTGAAAAACATGCTCACGTAGCGCACGAGCACGCTGTACTCGGAATCTGTGAAATCGCTAGGGTGCGTTAGGGTATCCATCCAAATCCACACCAAATTTAACTTCTCATTCTCTGCATCTGCTGTTGCGCTCCTCGGAACTTGGCTATAGTCATTGTCATAAATAAGTGCACTATTGTGCACATTTTGTGCATTTTGTGTGTTTGCGCTTGGCTCTGGCTGTGTTAGCATGAGTGCTTGCACATCAAAGGACTGTGAAATAGGACATATCACATGCATAAAGCCATATAGCGCATCAATCCAATCCTCAAACTCTTCATCTTCTTCTCCTTCTAAGTCCTCTGGCTGCTTTGGCCAGTGCAAAAGCCTATCTGGACCATGCACCGCTCCCCTAACATGTATGAGTGTAAAGTGGAATGTAAGGATTGAGACAATCCACTGGTTAATGCTAGCAGATGGTTGGATATCAGGGTTTTGTAGCATGCCCTTGATATAGCATGCATCAGTCTCAACAATTAAGTTGTGCACACCTATAATATAAAGGCGCAAACTGCGCAGCATGTGGTAAAGCCCATAGATCTCTAGCTTTGGTTGTGAAAAGCGTGCTTCTCTGTCATTGAGCGTAATCGAGCCAAAGTGATTGTAAATGTGCATTTTTGTATCTGAGCTCTTTTGCTGGCAAAGGTAAAAGCTGACCGCTATCTGGGAAGTGTCGACCGCAAGGATAATGCGGAGTTCTGAGGAATAATTGATCAGTTGTAGTGCAGGACACTGTAGTACTGCTTGCTTGATGTCATTTTGCGCTGCTATCTGCTCTGGGCCACATTCGAATGGAGCATCCTTGCGCATAAGCCTTGTGAGCACGTTAACATGGTGCACATAATTGCAGATATAAATGCGCATTAAACTGACTGTTCCCAAGAATGTGCACACTTCTGAAAGTGTGTGGCATGCGCCCCAATTGTGGATAATGTCTACCTTGTCATGTTCCAGTTTTCTACCTTCTGGCATGCAATAATGGCCAAGAATGATGAAGTTCTCAGTGCACAATATGGATTTCATCCCAGAGAAAGTGCTGCCACTATATTTCATGTGCTGCACAATGCAGTTCACATTCTGGAAGTGCTCCCACACAAAGCACCTTATGCCAGGGTTTGCAGTGAGCGCTTCACATGAGCCGTCTGGTAAAATGTAGCGCTTCGAAGGCCCCTTGACTGGAATGTCATTGATATAGGGAACAGTGTAATCTGGTATCTCTGGCTGTAGAATATAGCACACATTGTCGTGGAAGATTGGTACCAAGTTTGTCCAACCCATTGGCAATGTAACAAGGCATATTGCACCATAAGGCATCTGGAATGTTGTAAGGTTGCGCAATAATTCTTTGATTAAGTGCTCATCATATCCCACATATAGATCAAGGACAGCGCCACATGCATGCCCCGCAAACTGCTCTGTGAGGTGCTCAGGTGTAGGGGTGATGCTGGAGTGTTTAATGGTAATGCGATTAAGCGGTTTGAGGCTATGTATGATGCGCAGTGCTTTTCTGTCTTTCTTGAGCATGCAGAACCAGTGCGATCTATATGCTGAATTTGAACACTCATAAATGCCTGAGTCTATCTTCTTCCAGATAATAGTGCAAACTTCTTTGTATATGCCAGGCAAAATGGGGATGTTGCACTCTATCCAAGGAGTGTGCGGAATAACTGGGATTTTGACTGGGGGACAGAATGCAGTCTTGAAGCTGCTGTGCTCCTCATCGCTCCATGCAAAGGCTTCATTCTGCAAAGACATCAAGTGGTGTAAAACCTTCATCTCCTCTGGTAATAGGAAATTGGTGTGGCACTTTTGGAGCGCTTGCATGTGCTCTTCAGTATAGTGCCCAGTCGGGGTAGATGATGGCGGGTTTGGTAAAAGTGCAGAAAGTGCCACTAGCAGATCACCTATAATGTTGTGCTCAATGCAGAATTCATTTGGGATGGGCACAATAACTGGCTTAACTTTTCTAGCAACCAGTTTATACTTCTTCTTGGTTACTATGCCCTTTTGCGGTGCGCGCACCACTAAATCAATAAAAGTTGCATGTGCATGTGTGCTTTTCGGAAATGCGGCTGGAATAAGTGCCACAGGGTCAATTGAATCTAAGAGTGCCTGTGCATGACTGTTGGTACACTGGGATAGGTAGAGTTGAGAGATAATAGAGGTCGATGGAACAGAAGTGGAAAATGGAATAAGTGCAAATGCAGAAACATCACAAGATTGGGTATCAGAGTCAAATGTTATGATAGTAGCGGCTTCTCCTTGGTCTGCGATCAATTCCTCGAAGCCTGGCGAAAATTTCTGTGTGGGTTATTCTGAATAGTGAAGTGCGGTGTTGCTGCAGCTGGTAAGAAGTGGTGTGGCTTTCCCTGGAATGGTGGAGATGGCACCTGTGTTCAGATTGCAGATAGTAATTGTTTGCGCTTCATCTGCAAAGTTGTGCATGACAGAGCACGTTAACACATCAAATGAATGCCCTAACAGAATATTGTAAGCAGGTGAATGGATAACATGAACTTGCACATAGACAATGATATTTCCAATGTGTGCAGAAATGTTGCATGCAAGCCCAAGCGATTCATCTACCTCTCCATTGGCCAATTGCATGTATAAATGAATGCGCAGGTCATACTGAAGCCCAAGACGATGGCAGACCACCTCTGACATTGCAATAATTTGTGAATCCGGATCTAAGATAGCTTCGAAGTATTCTTAATTGTCAATCAATAAATCAATGGAGCAAACCGCTGATGATGCTCAACCTGGAAACCTAACAAAAACCTGTTAAAAGGCTTATGTAGTATAACTCAGGCTAGAGGAAGGGTGCGAGGTGGTACTAAATATCACCGCTGAGACCAAAATGATGTGTTTAGTGATGTGAAATAATAAGGGATGGTTCGAGTAATCTGTAAGAGCATATGAAGATGTTTGAAACAGTGCAAAAGAGGTTCAAAGATGTGCGAAATAGTTCAAAGTAAGCCCAAAGAAGTTTGAAGAGGTTTAAAGAAGTACGATATAGGTTCGAAGTATATCAAAGGGTGAGTTTAACAAATGTGAGGTGTTTGTCGAATGGCGATAGGTGATGGGCGATAAAATGGAGAGCGAATACGACACTTTCGAGGAAGTTCACAATATTTCGCAGAACTTTAGAGATATGACGTGAAGATAAGACTAAAGAGAACGATTTAAAATCTGATGATAGCGAGAGGGTAACTTGTGCTGTTCCCTGTTATTCTCTTATTTATTCTAACTAATACAAGTCTATATACAATCTGAAGAAATAGTACTAAAAAGGAAATAATAACAGGTGTAGAATACGAGGCAGTATGCACAGCAAATAAAGGTATTGTAAAACATGAAACAAATGAAAAATAATAATAAGTGAAATGTACATTGTTCCAATATAGTAAGAGTTCTTGTTCTATTGCTTTAATATATCAATAAAACACAAAAACGCACTTATCATATCCTAAGTCTCTTGTAATCCCTCCTTGTGTCTGGTAGTACTCGATATGTAACTAAATAGTTCACTCTGGTTGAGCATCGTGTATCGAAAGTGTTTTAAGACAACTATATGGTGGCCAAAGTTGTTCGAAGTGCTGTGAAGTCGTTCGAAGTGACGCGAAATGGTTCGAAAGTGTTCGAAATAGTTCAAAGTCATCTGAAATAGTGCAAAATCGTGCGAAAATGGTTCGAAATCGATTTTGTGGTGTTCATAGTGATTCAGAGTGTGTGTTGTAATGTCTCGATGCGAGTGGGATTGTTCTCCAGACCTTAAAGTGTGTAGTGGACCTATCATCCTCCCCCTTACTGAAATCCTGACTGTCTCAGTCAGCCGATCAAAGTCACATGCAAAATGTGTGATCGTGTTGAAAACTTAGCGATGTTCAAAATACTTCTCGTTCTTCTTCTTCCATCCTTTCTACATCCAAACTCTAGCTTTCATCATGTCTCTCCTGGCTGAACTTAATGTCAAAATACTTGAGTATGCGAAATCGATGCCTGAGTGCAGCATCGCAGAAGATCTCGATTTTGAAGTCTGGGGGCGGGCTTTCTGTGCAAAAATGGTACATCTGCTGCTCGTTTATTCATGGTAAAATGTGCTAAAATGTTTTATATAGGCAGAATATGATGAACTTGCCAAAGATCTCAGCGAAGAACGTGACATGGCCATTCAAAAGGTCGTGGATGAGGTTTTTGAAATTTTCAGCCCGATGGCACGATATGAGTGGATTTCATGGGGCAGAGAATTATTATTCATGGATTTAGTGGAAGAGATCTAATGCAAGACTAGGGAGGAAGAAGCAAAATGTATTCAAGAGGAGAAGGAGGAGGCAAAAAGGGTGCAGCTCGAGGCCTGAAAAGTCATGTTACAGGAAGGTCGTAATGTCGTTCTGGCCGAATTTCACACAAAGACGATCTCAAAGGAAGTATTGCAATGACGGAATGCAGAATTCGAGGCTGAGTTGAAGGCTATAGAAAGGGCAGAGGCTGGAGATGAAGACGAGGATGAGGGTGAGGATGAGCTACCCATAGTAAGAGTGGCGAAATGGAAAGTTGTGGAGGTCGAAGATGAAGAAGGCAATGTCGAGGAGGCAGAGTTCGAGGGTGCGGGGGATACAAAGTGGATGTGGGTTGAATCGAGCAGGCTCCTCGACTTCGAGGGCCCTGTAAGTGTTTTTCTTTACTTTCGAAGAATTTTCGAGGTACTAATGCTTTCATAGTGCAATCGATGTGCTAGGTTCAAGTCCCAGCCACATTGCATCATCAAAGAAGGTGCAGCCAAATGTACAAAGTGCACTCTAGAAGCCCAAGGTTGTTATTGGGAGGGGGTGTCAAGGCAAGGGCTTCGCAAGGGCGAAGCAAAGAAATTCAGTGGCATGAAGCGGGATTCGTGCACAAAGCCAGGTACGAATTGTATTAGAAATTGTTTCGAAGCAATTGCTAACTTGTTTTCGAATTTCATAGTACATCAAATTTGTGTCGTGGGCCCTGTAAAGGGCGTCAAACCAATGGCGGGACCTTCGAAATCGTCGAAGGAAAAGGGAAAGTCATCAAAGGGGAAGGGCAAGGCAAAGGCACACGAGTCACGAGATTTCAAGGGTGAATGGGGAGTGCGTCGTGGCTTGATTGCTGCAAAGTTGGCACAGAAAAGAGTCGAGATGGAGATATTGGAGAGGGAGATAGAAACTTTGGAGGAGATACTAGAAGAGTAGAGGGGTTTTTTCTTTTGTATTTCTTCAGATTTGGAATTTTAGTGTCTTGTGAGTCTTGAATAGTAGTTATAAGAAATGTGAAAAATTCGGAAAAATAAGGGAAAGGTATAGTTATTCATTTTTAAAGCCCAGGAAGCCTTCAAAAATATGATTGTCGAGGTATGAAGATATTTGAGGATTTTCAATGCATTCGAAGTTAATTTCGAAGAGATTCGGCAAAGTGTAAATGGTCATAGGGTATTTTTGAGGGAGTTTGGAGTTGAAATTGTCATGAGCGAAGGGATATGTAGGTGCATAGGTGAAAGCTGTCGAAGCCATTGCAAAGAATGTCGAGGATAATAAAATGTTTTTGATAAATAGAACGAGGTCAAAATGCGAAAAAGAGAAAGGAAATGGGAGACTTTAATCAATGTCGATGGTTCTAACCATGATCGTAATACTTGAGTCAAGTGACTGGTCGAATCGAAATAGGATGCAAAATTGAGGGGGCGAAAATGAGGTTGAGGCGATATTTGTTGGCGATCGATGTAATAAAAATTTTTAGGATAAGGGGAAGGCAAATTTCGAAGCAATACTTGGGGATATATAATGGGTAGAAAACTTCGAGTGCTATACTAAACTTCGAAGGCAAATGCAAATGTGAATCGAGTGGCGAGGGCAAAGGTGATATCAAAATAGATGGGAAGACGGAAGAGGGTGCAGATGATGAGATTGAGGACGAAAATATTGGGAGTGGCAAGCGGCAAGTTGAGGTCGAAATAGGCAATAGAGGGAGCAAATGCAATGAGGATTTTGGAGGCGTTATCGAGTTCAAAAAGGACGAAGGTGCGATTATCAAAGTGGACAGGGCTGGAGCTACTGAAGGCAAAGATGATGGAATTGGAATAAATGTAGGCGATGAAGCTGGGGCGATGCGATGAAGACCAGGAGGCACAACATGACAATTTCGAAGTGCAACATTTTCTCGTTCGAGGGCAAGCTGTTTTTCGAGGGCCAGTTCCTGTTCGAGTGCTGCGATATGGTTTGAAAGCATTCAAAATAGTTCGAAGTCGTCCAAAATAGTGTGAAATCATGCAAAAATGGTTCAAAATCGATTTCATGGCATTCATAGTGATTCAGAGTGCGTGTCGTAATGTCTTGATGCGAGTGGGATTGTTCTCCAGACCTTAAAGTGCGTAGTGGACCTATCAGCACATGCAACTCTTTTGCAACCTTCAAAAGATCAGGGTTTTCAATTTTGCCTGGCTGGAGATGGGTGAGGTACTGTTCAAATGGATCCTGCAAAACGATAGGAAGAGGCATTGCAATTGCTGCACTAACTGGAGGTGTCACATTCAGCACTTTATTTTCCACAAAATGTGTGCATGCTTCGCAGTGCGCAAATGGCATAATGCTTGCAAGGTTGGTAGCAACCACTTCTGCGCTGGTAGCTGCAACACACTTTGGTGTAACTTGTTCTCTATGGCGCTGCCTGAGATCAGGCGAAATCGAAAGGAGCTCTTCATGTGAAACTGTAATGGAGGGCACCTTCATGGCATGCACATACACGTTATTGACAATCTGCGGATTCTGGATAAGAATGACAGTGCGATATGATGGCTCTTTGCCTTTGGAAGTGTTAACTGGAACATCTGGTTTATCTGCTGCTGCGGGGACAAAACACACTTCAGGAATGTTGGAATAGGGATGTATGGGCATCTCATCAGGTGCTTCAGTTGTGCTTGCAGTGGGTTGCAAAGCTGGTGACTCGATACTGTCAGCTGGTGCAATGTCTGTGGTTGTAGAATGCATGCTCTCTTGATTGGATGTATTGTGCAGTGTGCGCCACAGAATTTCAACACCATCAAAAACTTGCTTCTTCCAAAGCACCATCAACTCCCACTCGAGTGCATCAATGTGCTCTTCCTTTGTTAGTTGTGCATTTGGTGCACCTTGCATATAATCTGCTGCAGGTGTTGAAGCGGCAACGTATGCTGACTGTAAAGGTGCTGCTGGAGCTGGACGAGGTGCTATATTGTAGATGAGTTGCGAATTGGTATTAGATGAAAGTTGACCAGTGGCTATCTGCCCTGGGTTGCGCTTATGCCATTCCTTGATGTGCTCACCCAAGAAGTTGCCTGGAATAGAATGTGGCATGAATGTGCCACCTGGGGGTATGATGTGCTCTTTTGCATTTCGCCTACACTTTCCTTCGCTAATAAGGCACTCAATTGAAGCACACTCAGGGATATAATGCCCTGTCTGACCACAACCATTGCAAGTGTCATTGTTCGAATTGGGTGCACCATTTCTGCCATCTCTATGCAATGCACTCAATGCAGTAACTATCATCTGTGTCATGCACTCGAATAAGGCTGAGATGTCTTCTGCTTTGACTGTGGGCACACTAGGTTGCAGCTGGGAAATGGGTGTGCTGGGTGCTGAGTAGGGTGCATACATATCGGGGTTTTGCACTGGACTTAACCTACTACTGCAGGCATGCTCTAAGTATTCACTGATGTTGAAAAATGCATGATAATAGCACACACTTTCTTCTGCAGTCATGAGGCCAACACGTGCAGTCTCGCCAATAAGCTTGTCCAGGTCACTAATACTCCATTTGCTGCCATCCCTGGAACTGGGATAAAGCTTTAGGATAGCGTCTTTGAATGTGCCATAGTTGTGCATCGTGCTATACTCCGGTAGCAGTTTCCAAGTGTCAGCAGTGTTGCTGTCCAAATAGTGCACAGTGTGGAACTTCTTATCAGTCTCATCAGTGATGTTACAATCACGGAGGAGTTGCGCAAGCTCCTCGAAGTACTTCTGGAGTTTGCGTGGTTTTGCAGGGTTGAAATGCAGTGCATTTTGGTTAGATGTGGTGATAGGTCCACTACATGCTATAAGGTCCAAAAACATTCTCACTCATATTGAGACATTACGACACATGTTCTGAATTACCACAAATGCCACAAAATCTACTGGTATTTCCCCAACTGGAGCGCAGTTGCTAACAGCATGGAATGGAGAGTGCGAAGGTGGTTAATGTTGAAATGAAGGGCGAGCTGACAGAGGTCTAAAATATGGTCTGATAAACAGAAACCCCTTGCAGTGGGCTCCAGAAATGATGTGTTCTATTGGTACTCAGTGCAGAGTCTCAACGGAAGGGGTGAACACTTAACCTACTACTGCAGGCATGCTCAGGGTGAGGGGGGGAGTTCGCTTAGAGGGCCTTGGATTGTCCTTTGGGGCACAGAGATTATGGAGAGGCTGGTACGGCGGTTTTCAGTGTGTGCACTAGTTGTGTATGCTAAAGGGAAGATATGCGCAGTGGCAGGAAAGTGCGCAATGCAAAGGGGCAAAAACATGCAGTGTGGAAAAATGTGCAATGGGAGTGCAAAGGTGTGCAATGACAAGGGTGATGAAAGCAGGAGTTGTAGTGGGATGAAGGCAACACTGGGATGTGCTGTGAAGGTAGTGCACAGGTTGGGGACGCAAACAGGATGAAAGTGCAAGGGGCAGAAAAAGGTGCAAATGGTGCGCAAAATGTGGCTATGCAAATAAAGGTGCAAATGGTGCACAAATGTGGCTATACAAAGGGCACACTGCAAGAGTGCATGAATGAGGATGAAGGATGCAATTTAAGGATGAAACGCAACAATACGATGAGGGGACACAAATGATATGCAAATGTGGCTATATGAAGGGTGCACTACAAAGGCGCATGGACTGGACACTGGTGCACAGACTATGTGCGACACTGACTGAGCTATGAACTATGAGGGGGGGAAAGATCCTCTGGATTCTCTATCTGTCCACCTACTATGTACAAATGGCTTATGTGATAAAAATGGTAAAATAAAGTGTAAAAATAGAAAGTGCCATGTGCTACCCACAAGCTCACCCATTCACCCATCTAAACCCGACTGCACTATGCTGCTGCCTCAGCCAATAAGATTTGCACACCTATAGCCCAATACCCAACTGTCCTGGTGTGATGTGCTATTTTTGGTGTGCTCTAGGTCTCGTGTGCTCTTCCCAATTAATCTGCTTTGGTGTTATGTGTCGTGTGCTGCACCTTAGTAATAGTGATGTGATCGACCTGTGCTGGTTACCAGATAAGGCAATGCCGATTGGAAATGTGGAAGAACTACATATAAGGAGATGCTGTGAAAGGCCAAATACTGCCAAAGCACCAGGATTACGTGAAAGCACCCAAGTGCACACAGTCCAATGCCAAATAGGTGCAAAGTGCCCCAGTTATGTAAGAATGTGCAGTTTGCTCATGTTGGAATCGTGGTGCGCCTCAAGTAGATGTGCCAGTAAGATGGAAGCTGCGATGCACAGCGCAACTGATGTGGTGGATTGTTGTGTGTGTGATAGGGATTGTGCAATGAGTGTGCAGTAGAGAATGTGAGTTGCAGGTAAAGCATAAAAGGAGTGCGCAAAGGTGCATCAAGTGCGCAATAAATGTGAAAGGCAGATAAGGAGTGTGGAGGGGGCACACAGAGGTGGTTTGAAGCGCAATGGGGCGCATTTATGGTGCATGACAGCAGGCAGCTATGGGGAACCAAAAGCACAGTAGAAATGTAAAAGGCACACAAAAGCGCACCTAAGCGGTCAAAGGCGCACAAAAGTGCACAGAAGCATGCAAAGGCACATGAAAGTGTATGAAGGCACACAAAAGTGTGCTGCACAAAGTGTGTGGAAGCCATCTAGGGGGTGTGCACAATTACAAAAAATGCCATAGTATGCGTGCAGGGTGATAGGGAGCTGTATCACCAGAGTGAACTATTTAGTTGCATATCGAGCATTACTGGACACAAGGAGAGATTACAAGAGACTTAGGATATGATAAGTGCAGATTTTTGTTTCATTGATATATCAAAGCAATAGAACAAGAACTCTTACTATACTTGGATGATATACATTTCACTTATTATCATCTTTCATTTTGTTTCATGTTTTACAATACCTTTATTTGCTGTGCACATTGCCTCATGTTCTACAATTGTTATTATTTCCTTTTTAGTACTATTTCTTCAGATTGTATATAGACTTGTATTAGTTAGTTAGAAGGGAACAACAATCAATGGGGAACAGCACAAGTTACCCTCTCACTGTCATCAGATTTAAGAAGTCATTCTCTTGAGTCTTAGCTTGCGTTGTATCTCTAAGTTCTGCAAAATATTGTGAATTACTTTGAAACTATCATATTCGCTCTTTATTTTATTTCCCATCACCTATCGCCATTTGACAAACACTTCACATTCATTATACTTGCTCCTCAATAAACCTCGAACCTCCTTGAACATCTTCAAACCTCTTTGAATCTACTTTGGACTATTTCGCATGATTTCAAACCTATTTCAGACTCTTTTGAACACCTTCGTATGCTCTTACAAACTATTTGCAGCACGATTCGTCCTTTTGCATCACTAAACATTATGTTTTGGTCTCAGCAGTGATATTTAGTACCAACTCGCACCCTTTCTCTGACTCGTGTTATATCATCCAAAGCCATTTAGTAGGTTTTGTTTGGATTTCCGGGTTGAGTACCATCAGCGGATGGCATGTGCATGGTAGCCATGGTAGGTGGAATAAGGTATATAGAGTTAAAATCTGGTAAAAGCACAGCAAAATTTGAAGGTGGGGAAAAATGCAGTGATGTGGACAGAGTTAGGGTAAGTAGGGATGATTCAGGTGAAGGTGGAGGTAAAGACAGCACAAACGAGTGATGCATGTTGTTTAAGAAGAGTGATTCAAATACTGGTATTTCCCCAAGCTGGAGCGCAGTTGCTAACAGCTCAGAATGGAGAGTGCGAAGGTGGTTAATGTTGAGATGAAGGGTGAGCCGATGGAGGTCTAAATAAGGTCTGATAAACAGAAACCCCTTGCGGTGGGCTCCAGAAATGATGTGTTCAGTTGGTACTTGGTGCAGAGTCTCAACAGAAGGGGTGAACACTAAACCTACAACTGCAGGCATGCTCAGGGTGAGGGGGGGTTCGCTTAGAGGGCCTCAAATCGTCCTTCGGGGCATGGAGACTATGAAGAGGCTGGTACAGTGGTTTTCAATGTGTGCACTAGTTGTGTACGCTCAAGGGATGATATGTGGAATAGCAGAAAAGTGCGCAATGCAAAGGGGCAAAAACATACAGTGTGAAAAAATGCGTAATGATGAGGATGATGAAGGTGGGTGGTACAGTAAAATGAAGACGGCACTGAGATGTGCTGAAAGAGAGGCACACAGGTTAGGGGTGCAAACAGGATGAAAGCGCAAGGAGCAGAAAAAGGGGCAAATGGTGCACAATATGTGGCTGTACAAATAAATGTGCAAACAGTGCACAAATGTGACTATACAAAGGGTGCACTGCAAGAGTGTACAAACGAGGATGAAGGACACAATGCAGGGACAAAATACAGCAATATGACGAGGGGACACAAACAATATGCAAATGCAGCTATATGAAGGGCGCACCACAAAGGCGCATGGACTGGACACTGGTGTACAGACTATGTGCGACACTGACTGAGCTATGAACTATGAGGGGGGGAAAGATCCTCTGGATTCTCTATCTGTGTGCCTACTATGTACAAATGGCTTATGTGATAAAAATGGTAAAATAAAGTGTAAAAATAGAAAGCACCATGCACTACCCACAAGTGCATCCATTCACCCATCTAAACCTGACTGCACTATGCTGCTGCTTTAGCCAATAAGATTTGCACACGCTATAACCCAATACCCAACTGTTCCAGTGTGATGCACTATTTTTGGTGTGCTCTAGGTCTCGTGCACTCTTCCCAATTAATCCGCTTCAGTGTTATGTGTCACATGCTGTGCCTTAGTAATAATGATGTGATTGACCTGTGCTGATTACCAGATAAGGTGATGCCAATTGGAAATGCGGAAGAACTATAAGGAGATGCTGTGTGAGGCCAAATACTGCCAGAGCACCAGAATTACATGAAAGCGCCCAAGTGCACACAGTCCAATGCCAAATAGGTGCAAAGCGCCCATAGTCTCTGTACCCTGAAGGACGATCTGAGGCCCTCTAACTGAACCCCCCTCACCCCAAGCATGCCTGCAGTTGTAGGTTTAGTGGGCGATTATGTGAGAATGCACAGTTCACTCTTGTTGGAATCACAGTGTGCCTCGAATAAATGCACCAGTAAGCTGGAAGCTGCAATGCACAGTGCAACTGATGTGGTGGATTGTTGTGTGTGTGGTAGGGATTGTGCAATGAGTGTGCAGCAGAGAATGTGAGTTGCAAGTGAAGCATAAAAGGAGCATGCAATAACTGTGAAAGGCAGATAATGAGTGTGGGGGGGGGGGCATGCAGAGGCAGTTTGAAGCATAACAGGGCGCATTTAGGGTGCACGACAGCAGGCAGCTATGGTGGAACCAAAAGCGCAGTAGAAATGTAAAAGGCACACAAAAGTGCACCTAAATGGTCAAAGGCGCATGAAAGCACATGAAGGCATGCAAAAGTGCACTGTGCAAAGTGTGCAGAAGCCATCTAGGAGGTGCACACAATTGCAAAAAATGCCGTAGTATGTGCGCAGGGTGATAGGGAGCCATATCATCACATTCAGAGAAGATGGTAATGTTCGGGTGGTAGCCCTTATTGGCAAAGAAGGGTGAAACTCCAGTGGAAGCCAATGGAGCATTGTTGTAAGTGAACTCCACTAAGGGCAACAGCTGAGACCAGTTGTCCTGCTGGTAATTGCAGAAGATCCAGAGGCATTGTTCGAGGGTTTGATTAAGGCATTCAATTTGTCCATCACCTTCCAAGTGATAACCCGAAGTGAAGTGAATCTTCATGTGCAGGGCTTGACCGAGAGACTAGAAAAAGTAGGAGATGAACTCAGATCCCTGGTTGCAAGTGATGTGTGATGAAACTCCATGCTTGGAGAAGATGTGCATGATGAACAGACTGGCAAGTTCTTGGGCTGTGATTTCATTGACTGTGGGAATGAAGATGCCTTGCTTGGAGAGTCAGTCTATGATGACCAGGATAGCAGTGTGGCCATCAGAGTCCAGTAGCTGTTTGATGAAGTCCATTGAGATTGGGTCCCAAGGGTATTCTAGGACCGGGAGTTGCTTCAGGAACCCATAGGGTTTGTGTCAGGGTGACTTGGAGCATTTGCATGTAGTATACGATTTGCAGAAGTCTTGTACAAAGATTTGTAAGTTGGGCCAAACGTAATCACATCAGACAAGTTGTAGGGTCTTGTTTTGTCCAAAGTGACCAGAAAGAATATGGTCATGCTTGTACTGCAGGACTTTGAGGTGGAGATCCACTACATCTGGGACATAAATCTGGTCAAAGCAGCAGAGGAGTCCGCTGTCATCTACAGTCCAATTGGGAGCAGAGGGGGTCAGTGATAGGTCCACTGCATGCTCTAAGGTCTGGAGAAGCTTTCCAATCATATTGACACACTACAACAGACACTTCAAACCACTACAAACACCACAAAATTGACTTTGAACACTTTTTGAACATTTTTGAACTATTTCACACTTCTTCAAATGACTTTGCAACATTTTGAACGCCTTCAAATGATTTTGCGACACTTCGAACAACTTTGCAGCATGTTGAATGACATTGGCCACCATATACCTATCCTAAAACCCTTTCAATAGATGCTGCACAACTAGAATGAGTCATTCTGTCGCATATCAAGCACCACTAGGCATGATGAGAGACAACGAGAGACTTAGGACATGATAATAGTGCTTAGATGCTTCGATGATATATTGAAGCAAAATATAAGTACTTTTACTATATGGGAACACTGTACATTTCAATTATTTATTATTTCTCATTTGTTTCATGATTTACAAAGTCCTCATTGTCATATATATTGCCTCATGTTTTACACATGTTTTATTTCCCTTTTTAGTACTAATCTCTTCAATTTGTATATAGACTTGTATTAGTTACTTAGAATGATAGACAAGCAAAGGGGAACAGAGAATAAGTTACCCTCTCCACTATCATCAGATTTAAGAGCAGTTCTCTTGAGTCTTAGCTTGCATTGTATCTCTAAGTTCTGTGAAATATCACGAACTTCCTCAAACTTTCATATTTGTTCTTTGACTTATTGCATATCGCCTATCATCCCTTGAAAAACACTTCCATTCGCTATACTCATCTTCTATATGCCTTGAACCACTTTGAATATCACTGACCTTTTCCTCGAAACTACTTCAAACCTCTCCAAACCTACTTTGAACTATTTTGCACACCTTCGAACATCTTTCGAACTATTTTGCACATCTTTGAACCTATTTCAAACTCTTTCAAACCTCTTGGTATGCCTCTAAAGTTTATTCACAACACGCCTTGTCATTTTGCCTCACTAAAAATGATGTTTGGATATCAGTGGTGATATTTAGTACTAACTCACACCCTTCCTCTAGCCTGTGTTATACTTTCTAAGCCTTTTAACAGGTTTTTGTTAGGTTTCCAGGTCAAGTATCATTATTGGGAGATGGGTGGATGAGATGGGGTTGAGGGTGAGAGAGGATCGGATGTTGTTGTGGAGCTTCTTGACGTCCATAAGGACTTCTTGTTGGATGACTGGGGTGGTGAAGCATGTGGCTTGGAGTGAGGAGGTGAGGTGTTCTTGGGTGAAGACAGATCAGAAATTGCTTGGGTTTGCCAAGACAAAGTCACTATTTCCCCCTTTGTGGTAGATGTTCCAATGTCTAGTGAGTGCATCGGGTTTTGCCCCCAGTTTCCCAGGGCAGAAACAGATAACTACGTTGAACTGTGAAAAGTACTCAGACCATCTGGCTTGGCAATGGGTGAGGAGCTTGGTGGTACTGAAGTACTCCAGGTTTTTGTGATCAGTGACCATGTCGATCAGGTTTCCAGAGCCCTCCAAATAATGTTGCCAATGTTTGAATGCCTCGAAGATAGCCAGAAGTTCTTTGTCATGGGTGTCATAGTTTAGCTCAGTAGAATTGAAGGAGTGGAAGTGGAAGGCAATAGAGTGAATGTTGCCATCAGACATGTGGGCAGAAAGGGTTGCTGCCAGGGCATAGTCGGAGGCATCCATTTTAAGGACTAGGTGGGAATCTGGTACCCACTGAGAGAGGACTGGACCATGGGTGAATTCTTCCTTAAGCCTGTCAAAGGCTTCTTGGCACTTCATATTGAAATCCCAGGAAAGTTCTTCCATGTCAAGCAGGTAAGAGGAACAATGATGTCAGAGTATCCATGAATGAACCTGTGGTAAAAGTTGCAGAATCCAAGGAAAGACTGAATATCCTTGACTTTCTGGGGTACTGGCCAGTCCAGGATGGTCTTTACTTTGTCTCCGGACATCTGGAGTCCATCCAGTGACAAGAGGAATTTGAGATATTTAACTATAGTTTTGTGGAACTACATTTCTGTGGAGAGGCATAAGTCCATGTTTCTGGAGTCTCCAGAGGACTTCTTTAACATGAGTCTTGTGTTTTGACATGTCATCAGAAAAAAAATGAGGTTATCATCGAGATAGATGATGATGCAGACATTGAGCATGTCACTGAAGATGTCATTCATGAGGCGCTGGAAGGCCATGGGTGCATTGGTGAGGCTGAAGGGAACCACCAGCCACTCAAAGGACCCATAGTGGGTCCTGAATGTCATCTTCCATTCATCACCATCGGCGATGCATACCAAGTGGTAGGCATGTCAGAAATTGATCTTAGTGAAGATGCAGGTTTTGCAGAGTGCATCAAGGAGGTCAGAAATTAGCAGGAGCAGGTAGCAATCTTTCTTTGAGATGCAGTTGAGGCCCCAGTAGTCAACACAAAGCTGGAGCATACCATCCTTCTTCTTGACAAAGAGTATAGGAGTGCCATGAGGTGATTTGGAGGATCAGATGAAGCTGGAACAAACATTCTCTTTGATGAACACTTGCAGGGCCTCGAGTTTGGATGGGGAGAGGGAGTACATATGGCCCAGAGGTGGGGGCACATTATCTTCCATCTCTATCTTTAGGTTGTAAGGGCAGTGTAGAGGAAGGGTGTTCACCTTCTGTTTATTGAAGACATTGGTGAACTCATGATATTCTTTAGGGATATCCGAAAGGTCCACTGGATTTCTGGTGACAGCCAAGGATTTGGCTGTAAGGCCTTCTGGGGAAAAGATCATCTGAAAGGCAATAGCCCCAGAAAGTTTGCTAGCACACATGTATGCGGCAGCATTGATGGATGAGATTGCAGGAGGTGCACAGGTATCTGCTGGAAGGTTCAGAGGTGACTCAGAAGTTGGAGGGTTGGAAGATGTCAGGGGTGCCAGACCTCTATGATCTGTGGAGCAGAAAGTTATTTGGCCAGAAGACCAGTCAATCAACAGATTGTATTGCTTCAGCCAGTTGTGTCCAAGGACTATGGAACAGGAAGAGTCGAGTGGAGTCACATAAAATGTCAGATTAAACACTTCACCAGATGGAAAAGTGACTGGGAGCTTCATGACTTGTGTGATGATGGAGTTGCAAGTTCAATCAAACAGTCAGAGTCCAATCAGCAAAATTGTTTCCATGCTGAAATGATTTTCCAGCATAAAAGTGGAGTCTAGAAAACAGTGGAATGAGCCAGAGTCGATAAGGATTCAGGTGGGTACAGAGTTGTCAGAAATGGATAGGAGGATGGTCAGGGAATCAGGGTCGGAAAGAGCAGACACATTGAGGCAAACATAGACAGCCAGCTTGGAAAGGTCAACACAACCCTCAGCCCCATTGGCATATTCCTGAGGGTTGCAGACTATTTTTTGAGTCCATGGAATCCAGCATGTATTCAGAGACTGCAGCTGTGCAGGCTTTCATGGCTTTGGACTTGCCACAATTGACAGCTAGGTGTCCTTCTTCACCACAATAGAGGCAAAGACCTTCCTTCATCTGGCACTCCTGTTTTTCTCCAGTTAGTTTGCCGTTCTTCCCCAACTTGTCAGAGATGGAGTCCTTCAGCTTGTTACTCTTGGATCTGGAGGAGGCACCAGTAATAGGTCCACTGCACATGCTAAGGTCTGGAGAAGATACCCACTCATATCGAGACATTATGACATGCACTCTGAATCGCTATGAATGCCATGAAATCGACTTCAAATTATTTTTGAACTATTTCACACTATTTTGGATGACTTCGAACTATTTTGAACTATTTCCATGACATTTCATGACACTTCAAATGACTTTGCAGCATTTAGAATGACTTCAGCTGCCATATAGCTGTCTTGAAACACTTTCAATACATGCTGCACAACTGGAACAGGTTATTCCATCACATATCAAGCACTACCGGACACAAGGAGAGACTACAAGAAAATTAGGATGTGATAATAGCGTTTTTATATTTCGATAATATATTGAAGCACAAGATAAGTACTTTTACCATATGGGGACATGTATGTTTTAATTATTTATTATTTCTCATTTATTTTGTGATCTACAAAGTTTTCATTGTATGATATATTGCCTCATGTTTTACACATGTTTTACTTCCCTTTTCAGTACTATCTCTTCAAAAATGTATATAAACTTGTACTAGTTACTTAGAAAAACAGAGAACCAGTTATCCTCTCCACTATAGTTGGATTTAAGAGCAGTTCTCTTGAGTCTTACCTTGCATCATATCTCTGAAGTTCTGCAAAATATCACAAACTTCCTCGAACTTTTGTATTTGTTCTCAACTCATCATTGCCTATCGCCACTCAGAACCCACTTCGTAACTGCTATATTCATCTGTCAAACATATCTCAACACCAGTCGAACACCTTTGAACCTCTTCAAACTCACCTGAACAACTTCGAACCCATTTGAATTTATTTCGAACTACTTTGCACATCTTTGGACCAATTTCGAACTGCTTCAAACATCTTCGTATGCTTTAAAAAGACTATTCATCACATCCTTTATTATTTCACATCACTAAAACAATGTTCTGGTATTAGCAGTGATATTTAGTACCAACTCACATTCTTTCTCTAGCCTGAGTTATACTTCATAAGCCTTTTAACAGGTTTTTGCTAGGTTTTCAGGTCGAGCATTATCACCAGTCGAGGGTTGATTACTGAGATTAGAGTTAAACAGATTCTGGGGTTTGGACTGATTATTAGAGTTAGAGCTGGAATTGGAATTGAAGTTTGGGGAACCTTTGGAGTCCTTTTTCCTGGAGTTTTGGGAGTTCCAGAGGTCTTGGTGTTGAGGCAATTCTCTTCTTTCTGCATCTAGTAAATGTTGTCAGTGTCTTGGGCCTTGAGCCACAAGGCTGCCAGATTGTCAGGCTTTCCAGCCTGCAAAACCTCTATGCAGAGACAGAGCAAAAGTCTGTGGAAGTACCCGTTGCAAAGAGCAGCTTTGTTTCAATTGACCCAGGAGGCTAGTTCCCAAAAGTCCATGTTATACTTGACTATATGGCCTCCTTTCTTCATAGTGAGCTCAGAAAGAGCCTTCTCAGCATCCCCCAAAGGATCATGAGGGCTGAAATTGCTCTCTAGCTCCCCAAGGAATACCTCAAAGTTCCACATCCAGCAAATGGAATCTGTTGGGTCATTGAGGCCAGGTTCAAACCAGCTGAGTGCTGATCCCTTTAGATAAGAGATGATGAATGAGATCTTCCTTTTTTCAGAAGCAAAGATGTGAGGGCAATCTGGGAAATGGAGGTTGCAAGTGACTAGAAAGTCCCAAAGTTTTTGGGGGTTGGAATTATTGAATGTGTCAGATTCCTTGACTTTGATCTCCTTGGGCTTTGGGACTTGGTTCTGGCAGAGAGTGCAGAGACTATCCGAAAGGTCAAACAGGGCATTGACAAATCTGTTATCTAGATCTGGATTTCCACCTAAAAGAGGTTGATCTCCAGGATCATCAGGATTGGGGTCATCCCTGGGGCCATCGAGTCCATCAGGAAGTCCATCCTCTTCACCTGTAGCTTCCTTATCAGTAGGGTTGGGTTGCCTGTCATCCCCCACATAGTCGAGTGAAGTCAGAATCTGAGGGGGTTCTGAAGGCAAGTGCATAGACATGATATTGTTGCTAGCAGATGGTGCCTCGATGTTAGGGTGACACCCACTAATCTGCTAGCTGGACCATGCGGGCTCTCCTACAAGAAGGCAGCGGGGTGCATGCACATGATGGGGGGGTTTGATGGATTTAATGTGAGGGGTTAAAAATAGATTAGTTGGCTGAATTAGGCTTTTCACACCACTATTGTGGATGGAATACCTAAGAGAACACAACTGAGGTCTTCTAGTATTTATTTTAGGATTATATGCTATGTTACATATATTGTAGTATGTTGTTACGGACATGCGTGCACATGCACATATATATTGATGTGTGTAAATAGAAAATTCCCATGCTGACAAATAATGTGTGTATAGGCATTTTGTAGTGTATTTTGGTGAAATAAAATAAAGATAGTATTATGAGGCATGTTAGGAGACTGTTTCCTAACATTACCCCCCTTTTATGCCTCGACTTCCAGATCAGATGAGAAAATATTGCATCTGTCCCCTCTGTGAAATTCTGGTAAGGCTAGAAATTCATCCCCTCATACACCATTCTAGCAATGTGACGTGGAGCATTTGGATTACATTTAAAGAATTGGGTGATTGCTTTACATGCTCACTTACAATTCTCCTTGGGTTCCCATGAATTATTTTCATCAGTGTAGTTCTTCCACTTGCTTAAGAACTCCAATTTATTTTGTCAAAGATGAGAGTCCAAAACCTCTTCCACAATATATTCTGGAGCACCTTCTACCATTATTGGAGGCTATGGAGTAGTTTGTTGACCGGGAATAGTGGGTGGGCAGTAAGGGCATAAATGGGAAATGTTAATTTCAGGATCAATCTTGAATGACTGAGGTAATTTTAACACTACTGCATTGGGTGAAATTATTTTAGAAATCAGATATGAGCCAACTTGCTTCTCTGTAAGCTTTCTTGAAGGTCATGGAATATTTAGATCCTTGGTACTTAACCATACCAAGTCACCAACTTTGTACTCTGGAGCAACAGCTCGAGTACGATCTGTGTGTTGCATCATATCATCATGTGCTTTCATCAATGCTGCCTCTGCTTTCTTCTGCACCTTTCACATTTTTGACACAAAGTCCTCCACTGATTGTACCTTGACTTCCCTTCAAGGTTCTACTCCCATTCTGGGATAATAACCATAATTAGCAAAGAAGGGTGACATGCAAGTAGCTGAATGGAATTTATTATTGGGGAAAACAGAATTGCCAACCATTCAGGCCAGTCAGTTTGTTGGTGATTGACAAACATGCATAGGTACTGCTCCAACTCCTGATTCATTCTCTCTGTCTGCCCATCAGTTTGTGGGTGATATGCCATAGATAATTTGGTTTGAATCCCCAATATGTTATTTAACTCTCGCATAAACACAGAAGCAAATTGTGATCTGTGATCGGAGATAACCATATCAGGTAATCCATGTAACTGCTATACCTGATTTAGATAGAGGCATGCCAAGCCCAATGATGAGGTTTTTGCAGTAGTAGGAATGATATGGACTTCTTTTGTGAAGCAGTCGCATACTACAAATATTGCATTGTATCCTTGAGCTTCAGGTAATCCTGTGATAAAGTCTACAGATATATCTCACCATGGCACTTTAGGTATAGGGTTCAGCATTAATTTCCCAGCAGGCTTTTCTGGAAATTTCTTTCCCCTACACCCATCCACATACCCCAACACATACTTTGAAATTCTGGGCCACCAATAATTTCTCATTACCAATTCCAAGGTCTTCCACCTTCCTGGATGTCCAGCAGCTGGTGTGTTATGATGTAACTGTATGATCTCCCTTCGTAAATCTTGATCCTTCAGTACATACACCTTTCCTCTGAACAACACTAACCCTTGTTCTTCAACCCATTCATCTCCTTTAATATTACCTTTCTTCTCTCCCCTCAAAGCTTTCACAGCTTCCACCACTTCATCATCCATCTCTGAACATTGCCTGATTTTAGACAACATTTCCATCTCTGAGCTATCCACCAATAAATGCCCTTGATGCATAGTGCAAATATGAAAGTATTCAGGTTTGAGTAGGGTAATATTTTTATTGTCCTCCTCCACCCCCCTTTTATGATCTGTACGTCTGGATAATGCATCTGCTTTCCTCATCAAGCTTCCCGCTTTGTGGACCAAGTGAAAATTAAAGCACAATAGGAATAATGCCCAACGTGCTTGTCGATGGTTAAGCTTTTCAGCGGACATGAAGTACTGCAGATTTTGATGGTCTGTCCAGATCTTGATCTGATGCATACATCCCTCCAAATAATGTCTCCATGCTTCCAATGCTCATATTATTCCCAACATCTCTTTATCATGCACATCATAATTCCTCTCCACATCATTCAACCCTCGAGACAAATATGCACAAGGATGCCATTTGCCATCTTCACATAGCATTGATAATACTGCTCCAGTAGCAAAGTCTGATGCATCTGATTCCACTTGTAAGAAGCATGTGAAATCTACTGGGACCAATATTGGCTCTTCTACAAACTTCCTCTTCAACTCCTCAAATGCTGTCTGCTGTTGTTCTCCCCATCTCCACACTACTCCCTTTCACGTAAGGTTGTGTAATGGTGTGGCAATTTTGGAAAAATTATGAACAAAGCGATGATAAAAATTCACGAGTCCCAAGAAAGCCTGAACTTCCTTGATATAGGTAGGCATGGGCCAATCAACAATTGCCTGTACCTTGATAGGATCCATCTTGATTCCATCAGGACCAATCTTTAATCCCAAAAACTCGATCTCGCTTGCTCCAAACACACACTTCTCCAGTTTAACAAATAGATCATTCTCTGCCAACCTCTTCAACACCTCCTGCACTATCGCCTCATGATTTTCTTCATTCTCCATGAATATCAAAATGTTGTCAATAAATATTATCACCATGCCTTTGTCTATCACATCCTTGAAAATGTCATTCATCATATTTTGGAAAGTTGGGGGACTATTGGTCATCCCAAAAAACATGACAAGCAGCTTGAAGGATTTTCGATGCATGGCAAATGCTGCCTTCCACTCATCTCCTTTCTTTATTCATACATTGTTGTACCCCCAGTGTAAATCCAATTTTGTAAAGACCTTGGCCTTTCCCACCTTGTCAATTATCTCTGAGATCAACGGCAAAGGGTATGCATTCTTCACTGTCCACTCATTCAAATACCTATAATCTGTACACATCCTCTTCCTCTGATCTTTTTTCGGTACAAAGAATACTGGTGATGTCTGTGGTGATTTCGAAGGTTGTATGTATCCCTTGCACAACTGTTCATTAAGGAATGCATCCACTTCTTCTTGTTCCTTTGGAGATAATGGATAGACTTTTGACTTCTTTGGCACAAATCCTGGCTTCATCTCAATAGCATGATACCATGGCTTTTGCACTAGCATCTGCTCTGATTCCTTCTTCTGAAGAACTGACAAATATTTATGGTAGGCTTTTGGCACCGACTCCTCCCCTGGTTTCTCCACTTTCTCCACATTTTTATCCCATGACTGTCCTCCATGAATTTTCCTAAAGGTTTGCTTCTGTTCTTCCTTACTAGTCATAACTGGAACTTCCCTATTTGGCATATCTTCATCCTCCACTTCCTCCATCATAACAGAATACATCCTCAGACATTCTTTCTCTTTCTTTTTCTTCTTCTCCTTTTTTACTTTCTTCCCATACACATTACATTCTTTAGGACAACGAGTCATGTGTACCTTCCCAATTTTCCAATCAATTTCTGGATTATGCTTTCATAACCACAGACATCCAATTATCAGATTGGTTTTCCCAAGGTTGCACACCTCAAATATGGCTCATTCCTGATGATCCTGATACTTCAATATCATCATCACCTCCTCCTTAATAGTTCCTCCATGATTGATTGTACTGTTGATACAGCTCCCTATCACCTGCGTGCATACTACAGCATTTTTTGTGATTGTGTGCACCTCCTAGATGGCTTCTGCACACTTTGCACAGCGTGCTTTTGCATGCCTTCATGCACTTTTGTGTGCCTTTGCACGCTTCCATGTGCTTTCGCATGCCTTTGACCACTTAGGTGCACTTTTGTGTGCCTTTTACATTTCTACTGTGCTTTTGGTTTCCCATAGCTGCCTGCTGTCATGCACCCTAAATGCACCCCATTGCACTTCAAACTGCCTCTGTGTGCCCCCCCCCCACACTCCTTATCTGCCTTTCACATTTATTGTGCACTCCTTTTATGCTTTACCTGCAACTCACATTCTCTACTGCACACTCATTGCACAATCCCTATCACACACACAATAATCCACCACATCAGTTGCGCTGTGCATCGCAGCTTCCATCTTACTGGTGCATTTACTTGAGGGGCACCACGATTCCAACATGAGTGAACTGTGCATTCTTACATAACTGGGGCACTTTGCACCTATTTGGCATTGAATTGTGCACACTTGGGCACTTTCATGTAATCCTGGTGCTTTGGTGGTATTTGGCCTTTCACAGCATCTCCTTATAGTTCTTCTGCATTTCCAATTGGCATTGCCTTATCTGGTAACCAGCACAGGTCGATCACGTTGATGTGTTCAGTTGGTACTCGGTGCAGAGTCTCAATGGAAGGGGTGAACACTTAACCCTGCAGGCATGCTCAGGGTGAGGGGGGGAGTTCACTTAGAGGGCCTCAGATCATCCTTCGGGGTGCAGAGATTATGGAGAGGCTGGTACAGCTGTTTTCAGTGTGTGCACTA
Organism: Tricholoma bakamatsutake; assembly: GCA_029959215.1. Classification (NCBI taxonomy): domain Eukaryota; kingdom Fungi; phylum Basidiomycota; class Agaricomycetes; order Agaricales; family Tricholomataceae; genus Tricholoma; species Tricholoma bakamatsutake. The sequence goes on from CP114860.1 coordinate 4,213,892, forward strand.
GTTGTGTATACTAAAGGGAAGGTATGCGCAGTGGTGGGAAAGTGTGCAATGCAAAGGGGCAAAAATGTGCAGTGTGGAAAAATGCACAATAGGAGTGCAAAAGTGCACAATGACGAGGGTGATGAACATGGAGGTGTAGTGAGATGAAGGCAACACTGGGGTGTGCTATGAAGGTAGTGCGCAGGTTGGGGATGCAAATGGGATGAAAGCACAAGGGGCAGAAAAAGGTACAATCAGTGTGCAAAATGTGGCTATGCAAATAAGTGTGCAAATGGTGCACAAACGCAGCTATATGAAGGGTGCACTACAATAGTGCACAAACTAGGACAAAGGACACAATGCAGGGACAAAACACAACAATACGACGAGGGGACGCAAACGATATGCAAACACAGCTATATGAAGGGTGCATGGACTGGACACTGGTGCACAGACTATGTGCGACACTGACTGAGCTATGAACCATGAGGGGGGGAAAGATCCTCTGGATTCTCTATCTGTCCACCTACTATGTATGTACAAATGGCTTATGTGATAGAAATGGTAAAATAAAGTGTAAAAATAGAAAGCACCATGCGCTATCCACAAGCGCATCCATTCGCCCATCTAAACCTGACTGTGCTATGCCACTGCCTCAGCCAATAAGATTTGCGCACCTATAGCCCACTACCCAACTGTTGCAGTGTGATGCACTATTTTTGGTGCGCTCTAGGTCTTGTGCACTCTTCCCAATTAATCCACTTCGGTGTTATGTGTTGCATGCTGCACCTTAGTAATAATGGTGTGATCGACCTGTGCCAGTTACCAGATAAGGCGATGCCAATTGGAAATGTGGAAGAATTATAAGGAGATGCTGTGAAAGGCCAAATACTGCCAAAGTGCCAGGATTATGTGAAGGCACCCAAGGTGCACAGTCCAATGCCAAATAGGCACAAAGCACCCCAATTATGTGACAACACGCAGTTCGCTCATGTCAGAATCATCGTGTGCCTCGAATAAATGTGCCAGTAAGATGGGAGCTGGGATGTGCAGTGCGCCAGTGTGGTGGATTGTTGTGTGTGTGATAGGGATTGTGCAATGAGTGCGCAGCAGGGAATGTGAGTTGCAGGTAAAGCATAAAAGGAGTGTGCAAAGGTGCATCAAGCACGCAATAAATGTGGAAGGCAGATAAGGAGTGTGGGGGGGGTGTGCAGAGGTGGTTTGAAGCACAACGAGGTGCATTTAGGGCGCACGACAGCAGGCAGCTATAGGGGAACCAAAAGCGCAGTAGATATGCAAAAGGCACACAAAGGCGCACCTAAATGGTCAAAGGCATGTGAAAGTGCACAGAAGCATGCAAAGGCACATGAAAGCGCATGAAGGCGTGCAAAAGCACACTGTGCAAAGTGTGCAGAAGCCATCTAGGAGGTGTGCACAATTGCAAAAAATGCCGTAGTATGCATGCAGGACAATAGGGAGCCATATCACTGTTCACCTGTATAAGTAATAGATAGTCTGTCAATCCATCTCTCTGTTGCACCTGGGATAAATGCATGATGTGCTTCAAAGTGGTGCAATGTGCATGCGCACACAAATGTGCATACTTTGCACCAACCTGCACACGTGCTTCCATGGTGCCATAAAATGAAATTTGTAAGTCTAAATAATATATGTGAGAGAAAAGAGATAAGATAGGCAATGTTCAAGCAAGAAATGTCAAGTGCACAAAAAATGTGCAAATGCAAGGGAGTGCAGAAAAATCGTCCAACCATCACTTTCCTCCTCCCAACTGAGATATTGACCATGTCCAAACGATAAAAGAGTAAGAGATCAAATGAAGTGCATGCCATATGACAAAGTATAAAAAAATGGGAAAGGCTCAGTAGATCATCATGGCTGGTAAAACCCATGGGTTGTGCAATCACAGAACATGTCCAGATGTGACTTTGCGAATAGGAAAAAGGTAACATAAAAAAATGAAAGAAAGCAAAGCGTACATATAAAAAGGTGAAGTATCCATAGTGGTGCACGTGGAGCACTAGTTGCATGCCTCATCGGCGCTTTCTTCATTCTCAGCGCTATCTCCTTGCACTTCTTCTTTGTCAACTGCTTCTTCGTCTTCTGTGTCCACTACTATGGACTCTTCCATCTCTCTCAACTGCATTGTGGTGATATCGAGCGCTATGTCAGGAAGCGCAATTGACTTGCATGCATGGTATGGCAGTAAGCAGAACGCAGCTACTGGCCTGTCAAATACTGTCCCATTGAGCTCGCAAACGATATATGCACCACCTTGATTGCACGAAACTATAACTAGAGGACTGAGATAACACATGTGCATTTTGCAGTTAAGGCTCTTCTCGATCGCTGTGTTGTGCATAAGGTTGTGCATAAGGACTAAATCACTGCACTGGAAGTCAAAATTGTGGATGGTTTTTGAGTGCGCTTTCTCAAAATGGAGCACTGCTTTGTGCCTTTCTGCATAGACATGGGAATGGATGTGCGCTAAGTCTTCTGGACACTTTTGTGATGTGTGCGCGCGCCGCACGATCAAGTCTGCAGTGGAGAGTATAGAATCTGGGGGTGGGTTAAGGTATGTTGCTTCAATGATATTGAGAGGGATTAGAGGCTGCATGCCTGTAACAATGAAGTATGGCGAAATGCCAAGGCACTTCCGAACTGTGATGTGCTCCACCCAAAAGACTGAGTACAGTGCACCAAACCATTTTGACTCTACTCCATCTGCAGCTTTGATAAGTGCTTGATGCACGTCGAAATGTGCATGTTCAACAATTCCATTAGCATGCGAGTTATAGCCAGATATGCGGATGTGATTGATATGGTAGCACTTACTGAGATAGGCTAGCGCTTTGATAAATGGCTTGCCGTTATCAGTGACTATCTCATACAATGTGCCCCATCTGCAGATGAGGTCTTGGAACATCCAATCGCCAAGTGCACTCGCATTTTCTTTAGGAAGCCCATGAAATCCTGGCCAAGTTGCAAGCGAGCAATGCCCTTGGACGATATAGTGCCACCCTGCTGATACTGGTAAGTGCATCATATCAATATAAACTTTACTGAAGAGAGGTGCAGGCATTGTGATGACCAGCAGTATTAAAACCTTCTGTGTTTGCTGGATCTGGCAAATATGACAAGTGCGCATGAACCAAATGATGTCATCCATAATGTGTGGCCACCAAAAGTGCTTGAGCAATGTGGAGCACGTCACGTAAAAGTGCTTGTGTCCAATGTTGTTGTGGATGGCGCACAATATCAGTAAGCATCTAGACTGCCAAATAACAAGCTGGTGAGTGCCATGCACATTGCGCTTCCATAAGCACATCTTGTCTTTGAAAAATGCGCTCGCGTAGCACATGAGTGCGCTGTACTCAGAATCTGTGAAGTCGCTAGGGTGTGTTAGGGTATCCATCCAAATCCACACCAAATCTAACTTCTCATTCTCTGCATCTGCTGTTGTGCTCCTCAGAATTAGGCTATGGTCATCATTGTAAATAAGCACACTATTGTGCACATTTTGCACATTTGCGCTTGGCTCTGGCTGCATTAGCACGAGTGCTTGCACGTCAAAGAACTGTGAAATGGGATGTATTGCATGCATAAAGCCATGTAGCACATCAATCCAATCCTCAAACTCTTCATCTTCTTCTTCTTCTAAGTCCTCTGGCTGCTTCGGCCAATATGAATGAAAGCCATCTGGACCATGCACTGCTCCCCTAACATGTACGAGCATAAAGTGGAATGTAAGGATTGAGCTGATCCACTGGTGAATGCTAGCGGATGGTTGGATATTGGGGTTTTGTAGCATGCCCTTGATATAGTGTGTGTCAGTCTCAACAATTAAGTTGTGCACACCTATAATACACATAGAGGTGCAAAATGTGCAGTGCATGGTAAAGCCCATAGATCTCTAGCTTCGGTTGCGAAAAGTGCGCTTCTCTGTCGTTAAGCATAATTGAGCTGAACCGGTTGTAAATGCGCATTTTTGCATCTGCGCTCTTTTGCTGGCAAAGGTAAAAGCCAACCGCTATCTGGGAAGTGTTGACCGCAAGGATAATGGGGAGTTTTGAGGAATAATCGATCGGTTGTAGCACAGGACACTCTAGTACTGCTTGCTTGATGTCATTTTGCACTGCTATCTGCTCTGGGCCCCATTCGAATGGAGCATCCTTGCGCGTAAGCCTTGTGAGCGTGTTAACATGGTGCACATAATTGTGGATATAAATGCACATTAAACTGACTGTTCCCAAGAATGCATGCACTTCTGACAGTGTGTGGCATGCACCCCAATTGTGGATAATGTCTACCTTGTCGCATTCGGGTTTTCTACCTTCTGGTGTGCAATAATGGCCAAGAATGACGAAGTTCTCAGTGCACAATGTGGATTTCATCCCAGAGAGAGTGCCGCTGCTATATTTCATGCACTGCACAATGCGGTTCATGTTCTGAAAGTGCTCCCACACAAAAAGTGCCTTATGCCAGGGTTCTCAGTGAGCGCTTCGCACGAGCCGTCTGGTAAAATGTAGCACTTCAAAGGCCCCTTGACTGGGACATCATTGATATAGGAAATGGTGTAATCTGGAATCTCTGGCTGCAGAATATAGCACACATCATCATGGAAGATCGGTACTGAGTTTGTCCAACCCATTGGCAATATAACGAGGTGCATTGCGCCATACGGCATCTGGAATGTTGTAAGGTTGCACAACAATTCTTTGATTAAGTGCTCATTGTATCCCACATATAGATCAAGGATGGTGCCGCATGCGTGCCCCGCAAACTGCTCTGCAATGTGCTCAGGTATAGGGGTGATGCTGGAGTGTTTAATGGTAACACGATTAAGCGGCTCAAGGCTATGTACAATGTGCAGCACTTTTTTATCTTTCTTGAGTGTGCAGAACCAGCATGATCCATACGCCGAATTTGAGTGCTCATAAATGCCTGAGTCTATCTTCTTCTGGATAATAGTGCAAACTTCATCGTATATGCCTGGTGGAATGGGGATGTTGCACTCTATCCAAGGGGTGTGCGGAATAACTGGGATTTCTACTGGGGGAAAGAACGTGGTCTTGAAGCTGCCATGCTTCTCATCACTCCACACAAAGGCTTCATTCTGCAAAGACATCAAGTGGTGTAAAACCCTCATCTCCTCTGGTAATAAGAAATCAGTGTGGCACTTTTGGAGCGCTTGCATGCGCTCTTCAGTATAGTGCCCAGTTGGCATAAATGGTGGTGGGTTTGGTAAAAGTGCAGGAAGCGCTGCCAGCAGATTGCCTATAATGTTGCGCTCAATGCAGAATTCATTTGGGATGGGCGCAATAACTGGTTTGACTTTTCTAGCAACCAGTTTATACTTCTTCTTGGTTACTACACCCTTTTGCAGTGTGTGCACCACTAAATTGATGGAGCATTTGGTTTATCTGCTGCTGCAAAGATGAAATGCACTTCAGGAATGTTGGAATAGGGATGTATGGGCATCTCATCAGGTGCTTCAGTTGCGCTCGCAGCAGGTTGCAAAGCTGGGGACTCAATACTGTCAGCGGGTGCAATATCTGTGGTTGTAGAATGCACACTCTCTTGATTGGATGTATTGCATGGTGCATGCTGCAGAATTTCAATGCCATTGAAGATTTGCCTCTTCTGAAGTGCCATCAACTCCCACTCAAGCACATTGATGTGCTCTTTCTTCATTAGTTGCACATTTGGTGCACTTTGCATATAATCTGCTGCAGGCACTGAAGTGGCAACATACATCGATTGTAAAGGTGCTGCTGGAGCTGGATGAGGCGCTATATTGTAGATGAGCTGCAAATTGGTATTAGATGAAAGTCGACCAGTGGCTATCTGCCCTGGGTTGTGCTTATGCCATTCCTCGATGTGCTCACCCAAGAAGTTGCCTGGAATAGAATGCGCCATGAATGTGCCACCTGGGAGTACGATGTGCCCTTCCACATTTTGCCTACACTTTCCTTTGCTAATAAGGTGCTCAATTGAAGTGCACTCAGGGATATGATGCCCTGTCTGACCACAACCATTGCACTTGTCATTGTTTGAGTGAGGTGCACCATTTCTGCCATCTCTGCATGATGTGCTCAATGTGGTAACTATTGTCTGTGTCATGCATTAGAATAAGACTGAGATGTCTTCTGCTTTGACTGTAGGCACACTAGGTTGTGGCTGGGAAATGGGTGCGCTGGGTGCTGAGTAGGGTGCATACATATCGGGGTTTTGCACTGTGAGCCCAGTAAGTGGCTGGAAATAGCACGCTGGGCCTTCAAAGATAAAGTCGATTGCATCGCGTATTGCATCTAATGAGTATGGCACATTTGCAGGCTGATTTGGTACTGCAATTGCAAGGCAGCTCAAAATGTGCTTGAGCTGGTCTGGTCAAAACACCCTAATGAACATGCAGCTTTGGTCATAGCGTGCCAATATGCCTTGCGCAACTAAGTATTTGCTAATGTTGAAAAATGCATGATAATAGCACATGATTTCTTTTGCAGTTACAAGGCCAACACATGTGGTCTCACCAATAAGCTTGTCCAGGTCGCTAATACTCCATTTACTGCCATCCCTAGAGCCAGGATAAAGCTTTAGGACAATGTCTTTGAATGCACCATAGTTGTGCATCATGCCATACTCCGGTAGCAGTTTCCAAGTGTCTGCAGTGTCGCTGTCCAAATAGCGCACAGTGTGGAACTTTTTATCGGTCTCATCAGTGATGTTACAATCGCAGAGGAGTTGTGCAAGCTCCTCAAAGTACTTCTGGAGTTTACACAGTTTTGTGGGGTTGAAACACGGCGTGTTTTGGTTAGATGCAGATGGCATATGCATGGTAGCCATAGTAGGTGGAATAAGGTGTGTAGAGTTAAGATCTGGTAAAAGCGCAGCAAAATGCAAAGGCAGAGAAGAATGTGGTGATGCAGATGGAGTTAAGGTAGGTAGTGTTATGAAGAGGCATGGGAAATCAATTCTTTTTTGTTCTTATCGTTCTACCGATGTACGTCACACGCTATTGTTCCTTTCTTTATTGTCTCGACCGCACGCCTTTAATCTTGCATCATCACTACCCCACCTTATTGTAATTGCAGACATCTCATTCTTATTGTCTTCTCATTCTTATTGTTCTCGTAGCACGACTCGTTTATCTACGATCCGTGTTTGTAGTATTTAAACAGTGAATACAAGACTGGTCGAGCTCAGCTGGACCTAGTCTTTCATACGCTTCTAACGAGCTATCAATCTAAGTCTCACTCAGCCATTGCTTATGAGTTTCGGTGATCTGAACCTTCGCTGAACGACGCTTACGAGCCTCGACTCATATTTGATTTAAGAGCTTCGACTGTAACAAAAGGTCCAGCTGCTCATACTCTGCCGACTAAACTCTGGTCTAGGCAGTACTCATTATATGACAAGATTCTTATGAGAACTATCCGACCACTCCCCACGAAACGAATCATGGCAGCTCCATCTACTCCTACCATTCCTACACCACCCACCACCCCCGCTCGCCCCGCTGAAATCAAAATGAGGGCACCAACAGACTACTCAGGGGATAGAGCCAAGACCATGCTCTTCCTCCTCGAATGTGGAGCTTACATCGATGCGAATGCAGCCGCGTTCCCAGACGACCGACACAAGATTTTGTTTATGCTGTCCTACATGAATGGGGGGATGGCAGGACCATGGAAACAGGCATACCTGGAAGAGAGATACATCGAGTCTAAGCCTTGGGACACATTCCAAGAATTTATCGCAAAAGTACATGCAGCATTCTCACCCATTGACGATGCAGGAAACGCGCACACTCAACTCCGAGTGCTCTCGCAGGGAGGAAGAGGGGTGGATGAATATATCGCACAGTTCAAGACGCTTGCCTACTGGACGAAGATCAAGGAAGACGCCGCTCTCATCGAATACTTTGTCGACGGGCTCAATAACAAGGTGCTGGACAAGGTCTTCAGCATGGAAAACCCGCCCAATATGATTGAGGGGTGGTACACCCATGCAGCAAGGGCTGAGGGACACCTGAGGAGGGCAAAGGCAATTAAGGAAAGAATCTATAGTAAGGCAGGGGGAGGAGGAGGAGCAAGCAGCTCCTCGAAAGACCCCAACGCTATGGACATCGATGTGACATGCCTCTCTTATGCAGAAAGGCTCGAACACATGAAAAAAGGAAAGTGCTTTATTTGTCACAAAACAGGACATAGGGCAAGCGATCACAGAGGAGGGAAAGAACCACCCTCAAAAGACGAAAAGAAAACTGAGACGAAGAAGACACCGCGAGATCACTTCACCAAAATCCGTGCACTCATCAATGAGCTGGAGGAGAAGGAAAAGGAAAAAGTGTTGGACTTAATGGTTGAGGAGGGTTTTTAAAGCGGCGGCCTGCATCGGCAGCAGAGCCCACCAGACTAGTTGTTTCAACTGTAATGGTAGCAAATGTAAGCCACCAATCTATGCGTATCCCAGTTCACTACCTGCTAGGAAACAAAAAAGCCGAAGTTCCCACCCTGATCAACTCAGGGGCAGGAGAAACGTTCATCAACCACCGAGTCATTCAGAAACTCAGACTAGAAAAACTCCCACTTGTCAGACAAATCCTCGCCAAAAATGTCGATGGAACCCTCAACAAGAACGGAACAATCTCTCATTACGTTCTTGTCAACACTGAGATCGGAGGAAGAGGGGAGAAGATCAGAATATTGATCACAGGGCTAGGAAAGGAGAGAATGATCCTGGGGTATTCATGGCTCCAAAGACATAACCCGATCATCGACTGGGAGAAGGGGACCCTTACCAACAGACAGACCGAAAGGTCCCTTATGGGGAAAATCTGGACCATGATCGAGTGGACACAGACCACAATTGGTAGGCAAAGTCTCACTATAGATGACAAGGGGCCGATCGCACCAAGAGTAACGTTGAGTCCGACTCTCAGGAGGCTACCTAAAAGGAGTGCTGGGGAGACCTTTGGGGAAACCCACCTCGCCGCCGCCAAGCACGTGAAGAGTAGGCTCAGGACAGTTCATCTTGCAAGAGGACTTTGCACCACGGATGAATTCGATAAAGACAGATCACACCTGGCAATGGACACGGTAACAGACACTCATCCCGAGATCAATCCATGGATCTCTGTACTGGACAACTCCGATATCGGCTTATCGCTTGACACTGAAGAGAATAACAATGGGACAGATGCACTGTTTGGCTACATCCAAGGGGAACCAATGATCGGGGTGTTCAGAACCGAAGAATCCCCCCTCATGATCGAACATGACTATATTCCCCCAAATTACCAGAGACTCAGGCACATCTCATGCATCACTCAATCTCGATTAACCGGCAGATTCACCTTCTCCCACATGACTCATATCCGAGCAAAAACCTCCATCTCGCAGAGGCTTGCTCATGAAAAGGAAGACGTCAAGGAGAAACGATCACTCGACGACTTGCTCCCCGATAAATACAAGGAGTATCGGAGCATGTTTGAGAAAGCAGCATCGGAGAGATTTCACAAATCAAGACTGTGGGACCACATGATCGAGCTTAAGCCAGATTTCATCCCAAAGGACTGCAAAGTCTACCCAATCACTCCAGCAGAGCAGAAAAAATTAGACGAATTCATCGATGACAACCTGAGGAAGGGATACATCACCCCATCCAAATCCCCTATGGCATCGCCGTTCTTCTTCATGGCAAAAAAGGACTCTGACGCACTCAGGCCATGCCAGGACTACCATTATCTAAATGAAGGAACCATCAAAAATTCCTACCCCCTTCCGCTAATCAGCGATCTACTCGACAAGCTAAAAGGGGCAAAATGGTTCACCAAACTGGACATCAGATGGGGGTATCATAACATCAGAATCAGGAAAGGAAATGAATGGAAAGCGGCATTCAAGACCAACAAGGGGCTGTTCGAGCCCAAGGTCATGTTTTTTGGCCTCTGTAACTCACCGGTGACCTTCCAAGCAATGATGAATAATATCTTCCGAGACATGCTAAATGAGGGATGGCTGGTAATCTACATGGACGATATTCTGATCTTCTCTAAAGACAAGGGGGAACATGAGGAAAGGACGAAGAGGGTCCTAGCAAGGCTTAGGGAGAACGACCTGTACCTGAAACCCGAGAAATCTAGATTCGATGTACAGGAAGTCGAGTTCCTCGGACTGATTCTGCAACCAAACCAGCTAGCCATGGACCTGACTAAGCTAAGCAGAATAAAGGACTGGCTACCCCCAACTAACGTAAAAGGGGTTAGATCGTTCCTAGGCTTTGGGAACTTCTACAGGAGATTTATCGGCAACTTTGCTGCGATTACAAAACCACTCAATGACTTAACAAGGAAGGACCAGCCCTTCAGCTGGACAGATGAATGCCAAGGGGCATTTGACTCACTAAAAAGGAAATTTTCTGAGGCACCAGTACTGCTGATGCCTGACGCAGGGAAACCATTCGTAATCGAAAGCGACGCCTCCAAGTATGCGACAGGTGCCATCTTAAAACAAACCAACACCAATGGAGATTGGCACCCCTGCAGCTATATCTCCCATTCCTTGACAGTGACCGAATGAAACTATGAGATTTACGATCGGGAACCCCTGGGAATAATGTGAGCACTGGAAACCTGGAGACACTATCTCCAGGGATCCGAACATCTGACGACGATCCTATCAGATCATAAGAATCTAATGTACTTCAGGGTGGCACGAAAACTAAATTGGTGACAGGCTAGATGGAGCCTCTTTCTTTCGCAATTTAACCTGCAATTGGTACATGTTCCGGGAAAAATGATGATCCAATCGGATGCCCTATCATGGCAGGGAAATCACATACCCGATGTTGACGATGACAACGATGACATCACACTACTGAAAGACGAGATCTTCACATGGACAATAGACACTGAACTAAAAGAGGTGCTGGCAGAAAGCATGATGTGGGATGACTTACTAAAAGAAATAGTAAGGGCCATCAAGGAAGGAGGAATGCCCCCAATCAAGTCGGCGGTAGAAGACTGGAGAATGGAAGATGATGGGATGGTCTTTTTCAAAGACCGATGCTACGTCCCAGACGACAAGAAACTGAGGAGAAAGATTGTGGAAAAATACCACGATAACATACTTACAGAACACCTCAGCCGATTTCAGACCCTAGAATTAGTACGGAGGGACTACTGGTGGCCAGGAATGACTATTTTCATCCGGAACTACATCGATGGCTGTGCCACCTGCCAACAAATGAAGGTGAACACACACCCGACAACACCGGGATTATCACCGATCAGATCGGACGCCACTTGACCATTCGCACTAGTGACGATGGACTTTATCACTGATCTCCCGATAAGCGATGGATGTGATACCATCATGGTCGTGGTAGACCATGGTCTTACAAAGGGGGTAATTTTTATCCCTTGCAACAAGACCATTGACGTATTAGGGGCAGCAGATCTCTATCTGCACAACATGTTCAAGAGATTCGGCCTCCCAGACAAGATTATATTGGACCGGGACCCACGCTTCGCCTCGAATGCATTCCAAGAGCTGGGAAGGCTCCTGGGAATAAGACTCGCAATGAGCACAGCCTATCACCCACAAACCGATGGGGAAACGGAGAGGGTAAATCAGGAGCTTGAGATCTATCTCCGAGTCTTCTGTGCAAACAAACCATCGCAATGGAAGAGTCACCTCACCACCACCGAATTCACACACAATCAGAAGCATCATTCAGCAATTAAGAACACCCCATTTTATGTAATGATGGGAGCACACCCTAAGGCTATCCCCATGACTTATCTGAAAACGAATGTACCAGCTACTGAACAAAGGATAGCCGGACTAGGAAACATACGGCGGGAAGCCCTGGTGGCACACGAGCTGTCCCGACAGGTAATGATTGGACGAAATGGATGAGGCTTCCACCCGTTCGCAGTAGGAGAGAAAGTTTGGCTCGACTCGAAAAACTTGAAGTTGGGATACCCAACCAGGAAGCTCGCCCCCAGGCATGAAGGACCATTCCCCATCACATGAGTAATCTCATCCCATGCCTATGAACTGAGACTCCCCTCACAATGGAAAATACACCCTGTATTCCATGCCTCACTCCTTTCATGTTTCAAGGAGAATGACACCCATGGACCAAATCTTCTTCCTCCACCACCCGATCTGATTGAAGGAGAGTTAGAACACGAGGTAGAAGCTATCCTGGCTCATAAGAGAATGGGCTGAGGGACCCGATTCCTGGTAAAGTGGAAAGGATACAGCATGGCAGAAAACACCTGGGAGCCAGAGGCTCATTTAAAAAATGCTGCTGAAATACTGGGTGAATACAGATCCACCCACAACCTCTCTCCAATATGAGCCGCCCTCTTCATTTTTACATGAATGTCACACCCGATCCCGACCCCATTAGAACTTTCGAACTTATTCTCAGCTTCGTCTGAGACACAGACAGCATCCGAAACGAGGAGAGGCTGCTCTCCATGACCGAAGATTGCGCACTCTTACACAGCACTGTGCAAAACCTCTTCAAAACTTACCGAGCCATCTCCTGCCTTCAGCGCATATTCCGATGATTGACAGAGGAGGCCTATCATCTGGATATGCTCTCGCTCATGAGGAGCCTGGACGAGCAGGCGCTCCATTACAGACCTGGAGAGCGGGTCCCCACCCCTCAATGGATTTTTATTATAGAACCACTGAGTGATGAAGAGGATGGAACATTTGAGATCGCGCCCGAAGAGTCAACGACTTCACCCCCGACCACCACTTCCCCATGTCCACCAGTGCCACCATGGGTGCCCACCCCGTATCCCACCCAGACTGCCGCCGAACACGCGCCCACACCACCGTGGATGCGCAACTCAGTCTGCTTCACCTGTGCATGAGTAGGACATTTTTCATCACACTGCCCCAAATACCAGTGCCCCCATTGTCGATGGTGGCGACCCAAGCACTCTGTGCTCTTTTGTCCGAATAATCTGACATGTGACATTCCGCCACGTCATCACACAACCTGAAGCTCACCATGATCTACAACCTCTACATTGTCATTGCTCTCAGCGTCATTTTTGGCGTGGCCATTCTGATTATGCTGCTCTGTTACATGCTCATTTTATTTAAAATCATCTCTGCCCCTCATCTCCCACGACTCACTACGTTCGTTACCAGCACCTCGGTATGCTTCGCTGGGGGAGACGACATTGAGCTACCGACTTGGGTTTATGCCCATGACACCCCAACTCCTACGTCCCTCAGCACGTTCACCACGACAACCAATGATACGGCGCCCTTTGATCCCATGTGGACGATTAGGACATAGTTTCGGTTGGGACTCGAAACTTTAGGAAGGAGCTAATGTTACGAAGAGGCATGGGAAATCAATTCTTTTTTGTTCTTATTGTTCTACCAACGTACGTCACACGCTATTGTTCCTTTCTTTATTGTCTCAACTGCACGCCTTTAATCTTGCATCATCACTACCCCACCTTATTGTAATTGCAGACATCTCATTCTTATTGTCTTCTCGTTCTTATTGTTCTCGTAGCATGACTCATTTATCTATGATCCATGTTTGTAGTATTTAAACAGTGAATACAAGACTGGTCGAGCTCAGCTGGACCTAGTCTTTCATATGCTTCTAACAAGCTATCAATCTAAGTCTCTCTCAGCCATTGCTTACGAGCTTCAGTGATCTGAACCTTCGCTGAACGACGCTTACAAGCCTCAACTCATATTTGATTTAGGAGCTTCGACTGTAACAGGTAGGGATAATTCAGGTGAAGGTGGAGGTAAAGACAGCGCAGACAAGTGATGCATGCTGTTTAGGAAGAGTGATTCGAATACTGGTATTTTCCCAAGCTGGAGTGCAGTTGTAAACAGCTCAGAATGGAGAGTGCGAAGGTGGTTAATGTTGAGATGAAGAGCAAGCTGATGGAGGTCTAAAATATGGTCTGATAAACAGAAACCCCTTGCAGTGGGCTCCAGAAATGATGTGTTCTATTGGTACTCAGTGCAGAGTCTCAACGGAAGGGGTGAACACTCAACCTACTACTGCAGGCATGCTCGGGGTGAGGAGGGGGAGTTCACTTAGAGGGCCTCAGATTGTCCTTCAGGGTGTGGAGATTATGGAGAGGCTGGTATGGCAGTTTTCAGTGTGCGCACTAGTTGTGTATGCTAAAGGGGAGATATGCACAGTGGCAGGAAAGTGCGCAATGCAAATGGGCAAAAATGCGCAGTGCAGAAAAATGTGCAATGGGAGCGCAAAGGTGCACAACGACGAGGGTGATGAAAGCAGGAGGTGTAGTGGGATGAAGGCAACACTGGGATGTGCTGTGAAGGTAGTGTGCAGGTTGGGGATGCAAACGGGATGAAAGTGCAAGGGGCAGAAAAAGGTGCAAACTGTGCACAAAATGCAGCTATGCAAATAGTGCACAAATGGTGCACAAATGCAGCTATACGAAGGGCACACTACAATAGTGCACAAACAAGGACAAAGGATGCAATGCAGGGATAAAATGCAACAATACGACGAGGGGATGCAAACAGTATGCAAATGCAGCTATATGAAGGATGCACTACAATAGTGCACAAACTAGGACAAAGGATGCAATGCAGAGATGAAACGCAACAATACGACGAGGGGACGCAAACAATATGCAAATGCAGCTATATGAAGGGCACACTACAAAGGCGCATGGACTGGACACTGGTGCACAGACTATGTGTGACGCTGACTGGGCTATGAACTATGAGGGGGGGAAAGATCCTCTGGATTCTCTATCTGTCCGCCTACTATGTACAAATGGCTTATGTGATAGAAATGGTAAAATAAAGTGTAAAAATAGAAAGCACCATGTGCTACCCACAAGCACATCCATTCGCCCATCTAAACCCAACTGCACTATGCCGCTGCCTCAGCCAATAAGATTTGCACACCATTAGCCCAATACCCAACTGTCCCAGTGCGATGCACTATTTTTGGTGCGCTCTAGGTCTCGTGCACTCTTCCCAATTAATCTGCTTCAGTGTTATGTGTCGCATGCTGTGCCTTAGTAATAATGATGTGATTGACCTGTGCCAGTTACCAGATAAGGCAATGCCAATTGGAAATGTGGAAGAATTATAAGGAGATGCTGTGAAAGGCCAAATACTGCCAAAGCGCCAGGATTACGTGAAAGTGCCCAAGTGCACACAGTCCAATGCCAAATAGGTGCAAAGCGCCCCAGTTATGTAAGAATGCGCAGTTTGCTCATGTTGGAATCGCAGTGTGCCTCAAGTAAATGCGCCAGTAAGATGGAAGCCATGATGCACAGCGCAACTGATGTGGTGGATTATTGTGTATGTGATAGGGATTGTGCAATGAGTGTGCAGTAGAGAATGTGAGTTGCAGGTAAAGCATAAAAGGAATGCGCAATAAATGTGAAAGGCAGGTAAGGAGTGTGGGGGGGGCGCACGGAGGCAGTTTGAAGTGCAACAGAGCGCATTTAGAGTGCACGACAGCAGGCAGCTATGGGGAACCAAGAGCACAGTAGAAATGTAAAAGGCGCACAAAAGTGCACCTAAGTGGTCAAAGGTGCACGAAAGTGCATGGAAGCATGCAAAGGTGCATGAAAGCACATGAAGGTGCACAAAAGCACACTGTGCAAAGTGTGTGGAAGCCATCTAGGGAGTGCACACAATCGCAAAAAATGCCATAGTATGCACACAGGGTGATAGGGAGCTGTATCAACATCATTATGACTAAGGCACAGCACATGACACAAAACACTGAAGTGGATTAATTGGGAAGAGTGCATGAGACCTAGAGTGCACCAAAAATAGTGCATCGCACTGGGACAGTTGGGTATTAGGCTATAGGTGTGCAAATTTTATTGGCTGAGGCAGTGGCATAGTGTGGTCAGGTTTAGATGGGCGAATGGGTGCGCTTGTGGGTAGCGCATGGCGCTTTCTATTTTTACACTTTATTTTACCATTTCTATCACATAAGCCATTTGTACATAGTAGGCAGACAGATAGAGAATCCAGAGGATCTTTCCCCCCCCTCATAGTTCATAGTTCAGTTAGCGTTGCACATAGTCTGTGCACCAGCATCCAGTCCATGCGCCTTTGTAGTGCACCCTTCATATAGCTGCATTTGCATACCGTTTGCATCCCCTCGTCATATTGTTGTGTTTCATCCTTGCATTGCATCCTTTGTCCTTGTTTGTGCACTATTGTAGTATGCCCTTCATATAGCTGCATTTGTACACCATTTGCACACTTATTTGCATAGCCACATTTTGCGCACTTATTTGCATAGCCGCATTTTGTGCACCATTTGTGCCTTTTTCCACCCCTTGCACTTTCATCCCACTTGCGCCCCCAATCTTGCGTCACCTTCCCAGCACATCTCAGTGCCGTCTTCATCCCACTGTAACACCCGCCTTCATTATCCTCATCATTGTGCATTTTTGCACTTTCATTGCGCATTTTTCCGCACTGCACATTTTTGCCCCTTTGCATTGTGCAGTTTCCCGTCACTGTGCATATCTTCCCTTTAGTGTACACAACTAGTGTGCACATTGAAAACCATCATACCAACCTCTCTATAGTCTCTGCACCCCGAAGGACGATGTGAGGCCCTCTAAGTGAACTCTCCCCTCACCCCAAGCATGCCTGCAGTTGCAGGTTAAGTGTTCACCCCTTCCATTGAGACTCTGCACCGAGTACTAACTGACCACATCACCATCAATATTGTACACCATTATAGGTTGTGGCAGTTTATGCGTGCAAATACTGTTTCTGGTAATTAGGGATCGATTAATAAATAATCCAGTAGCACCACTGTCAAGCAATGCTTCCACATTAATTGCTGCATGCATATCTACTGTCTTCAATCCTACTGTCAAGCTAATTTTGGGTTCTATCCACACTGAGCAAATAAAGAGTTTAGGGGTCTTCAGAAATAAGGCTGGGCATTTTTCTTTGTTGGATAAATGATGATGGTCGTACTCTTCAATTTCTCTTTTGGGTTCACTCTGGGTTTCCTTGGATACTAATACATTATATTGATTCTGGGTCACCAATGGGGAAACCTTCACTGGGACTCTTCCACAAAATTCTTCTGCTTATCTTCCTCCAACTTTACTTCCTCAATTGTTGCTTCCCTAATCTTCCTTTTCTGCCTAGAATTTCAAGCCATATCCCCTAATTGCCCACAATAAAAACATTTAAGCAGAGCTCATCTTTCTACTCGATCAACATCCATTGCATCCATCGATGCTGCTGACTCCTTAACAATAGGTGTCACTGCCATGGCTGGTGGCTGTGCTCTCAAAGTTCATACCTGAGGTGTCCTTCCTTTCTCAGACTTTCCTCCTGATGACTTTCCAAATCTGGAATTCCCATACATCAATTTTGATTCCGCCTGTTCCTGTCAATATTGCCAATCAAGACGCATTGCCCAATTATACCACTCGTCCAACCTCTCTGGCATGGAAGGTAGTTGATAGATAGACTTGAATAAAGAGAGATTTAATCCTGCCTTCAAATATTCTACCAATGCTGCTTCTCCCATATTGGTCTGTAATGCTTCTGCTTTGAACTGCAAAATAAATTTGTCTGCAGTCAGAGAATCTTGGCACATGGTTTTTAATTTAGCATTTGCTGTCGCCTTTGGGTTAGGGTCTCCAAACTGTGCCTCCAATCTCTCCAAAAATTCCCTGAAGGTCGCAAATGGTTTATATCCCATGGCAATTTGATTAATGGCTTCATTTCTCCAGAACTGTGCTTTCCCTCCCTGGATGTATGAGAGAGCAAACATAATTCTAAACTCGGTTGTACAAAATTTGGGCTTTCTCCCATGAATATACAACACTATAGAGCTGATGAAGGATTTTGTGTTCTCCATGGTACCATCAAAAATTTGCAGGGTGTATTTAGGTAAACAAATTTTTCCACTCTCAGATCTCTCCTCTGCATGCTTACCCTCCTAAGACATCCACTCCACCATCTCCTCCATCTCATCATCTTTATCTTCTACTGTTTCTGCTTTTGTTTGTGCTTGTTTGGGCTGGGATGCTGTTAATACTGACACTAATTGAGACATTTGTGCTGTTAGAGCATCAATTTTGGCTTCTAGAACAGGTGTGGGAACAGGATTGTGTCCAGGATTCGAAGTTGCTTGTTCTGACATGATGATGTAATCTGTGATGAGTCACTTCTTTGGCTGAGTCAAGATCCAGCTGTAGAATTTTTTCGCAAAATTTCGAGTCATGTGATCCAGCTATTTCAAGTACCAAACACAGCAAAACACGTGATTTTGGCTATTGGGCACTTCAGATCAATAACCCTTCCAACAGTGCCTGATCTCAGGGCTATTACTGAATTTGGCTAGTAACTACCTAAAATAGTTGTCCAAATTGAGTAATGGAAATCTTAGCTAAACCAGATCCAATCGGTTGTCTGGTTGCAGCTGTCCTAATGATGAGTGCTGCCTTTCGATCACTAGCAGTCACAATGTAAGGCGAGGCCTGGCATCGGCTTATGTAAGCAAGGTAAGTATGTACATACAATTAATTCTGGCTCTTGCCGAAATGATGAGTAAGTGGATGTGGCATGCTGAGACAAATGACATATGCGCGTGTAAGAGAAGGTGCACTGATGGGGTAGTTGAGTTCTTTTGTTAGGGCAACACCCACTAATCTGCTAGCTGGACCATGCAGGCTCTCCTACAAGAAGACAGCGGGGCATGCACGCATGATGGGGGGGTTTGATGGATTTGATGTGAGGGGTTAAAAATAGATTAGTTGGCTGAATTAGGCTTTTCGCACCACTATTGTAGATGGAATACCTAAGAGAACACAACTGAGGTCTTCTAGTATTTATTTTAGGATTATATACTATGTTACATATATTGTAGTATGTTGTTATGGATACACACACACATGCACATACATGCACATACATATTGATGTGTGTAAATAGAAAATTCCCACACTGACAAATAATGTGTGTATAGGCATTTTGTAGCATATTTTGGTGAAATAAAATAAAATAAAATAAAATAAAAATAGTATTATGTAATAGGCATGTTAGGAGACTGTTTCCTAACACCCGGTGCCAATTCATCGAAATATGTTTGATGGTCAGACTGAGGCACCAAAAGTAGAAGTGGGTCTAGGAGCTGGGAGTACTGATTGTCAGATAGCTGGAAGAGTGCCTGCACAGCAGAAGTTTCTTGTTGTCCACTAAGAATGTGATTCTGTGCAGGACATAGAATAAGGTTCAGAATGGTGTAGGTTGATGAGAGAAGTGTGAGTTTGCAAATACTGTCAAGATTCAAGATCACTACTACCAAGGTTGGGACTTGGTCAGGAATACACCAGACTTCTGATTGGACCCAGTCATCGGTGGTTGGAGGTATTCAGGGGTTATGGGCAGAATCCAGCAGGCTGTAGCATGCCAGGTGAAAAGGGGCCAGAGAGGACTTGGCTTCAACTTATAAGAAGTTGTGCCCTTCTCCTTGTCAGTTGTCCAATTTCAGGTGGGAAGCATGTGGATGTCCAGCAGGTTTCTGGATGGAGGGTGAAGGTAGAATGAAGCAGAGGTTATGAAGTGATTAAGTCGAGAGGAGTTAAAAGATTAGAGGTTTGGTTCAGGAATAAGTTGAGGATGATTAAGGGTTGATATTAGGCAAGATACAAGCAATAGTCAATGTAACGCACCAGTATGAGTACAGTTACAAGTACAAGTAATTTGCAAACTAGAGACTAAGGCTAAGCTGCAGGCGCTTAAATAACAAGGGCCAGAAGAATAATGAGTAATGTGAAAATTTACTAACAGGTCTTGGTAAGTGTCCATGACCAGAATTGGTAAGACTGTATTAGGAATAAAGTGAGTAAGCAAATGATTACTAAGGCATGTGATGACTTGTCTGATGACTAAAAGGTGCTGCAGCTGAGAAGCTGATGGACAAGGTCAGAAAGGAATTGGAAAAGAGTTCAGGAATTATCAGGAATCTGATCAGGCACAAGGAGAACTCTTGGGTCACAGAGTCCGATGTGAATGCCCCATGACTGATCAGAGAGTTCCACCAGCGACATTCCTCTGTGCCTCAGCGCAACCAAGCATCTGACTTCAGCCAAATATGGTTTTGAATGCATCAGGGCAATGCATCATAGAAGGACAGTAATGTAAGGGGAAAGGAAGGCATCCCAGGTGTCTGGGAAATTTTCTGCATTTGTCCTATTTTTTATGTATTTTATTTCACCCTATTCTGCCTTTTCTATGATTTTCTATAATTTTATTCCTATTTTATGATTATTTTTTGCTTTTTCCCTTGTTGGTACATGTTGCCAGTTCTATTCTTAGAGGTGGGACCCCTTCTGGATGTTTACCCATCAAGGTGACATCATTCTGCAGCTTGATCCACCCATTTCTGCCTTTTTGCTATTTTTAGCCTATTATTTGATTTTTGGGTCTATGCCATATACTGGGCATCAACAGATCAGTCCTTAGAGTTTTCTCTTTGGATTCCCCTCTGTTAGATGTGCCTGAAGTGTTTGTATTATGTAGTATAATGTTAACTTTGGATTCCCCTCTGTTAGCTCATTATTAAGTGAGGCTTGAGGTTGCCCTTACAACTGCCATCAAACAATTGCTGTCCCCAGTGACAAGCTCAGTAATTCCCTCATTCCCCATCCTTTTCCTTTGATTTTTCAATAAATATACTTCACTATTGTAGCACAACATTTTCCTAATTAAGCTGTTTTCAACCAAATATGGTGTGATGTGCTTTAACAGTATTCTGCTCAGTGAGGGACAATGCAGGATACCCAAGAACAATTATCTAGCTAAATACATTGTAAATATTGGTAATATATATGTCCAGAACCTTAGAATAGGAAGGGGAGAGTCAGGAGGAGCGAAAAAAGTGAACCTATAGACAAGGGAGGATGAGTATTATGTTCTATCATGGTGAGACCCCTACATACCTTGGTACATGCACCAATAAATCAAGGGTTATTGACCTTGAGTGTGGGGATGAGGTTAGGGAGGCCAGCGGTGGGAGTGGGGGTGGGACATACATACCATGTTTTCTGTATAGGAAAACAGGGCATCCAGTTAGTGTTCTGGAAAGTGGATTTGAGATAATAACTCACAAATGGAACTTATTCATGCACCTGAAGGTCATATATCAAGGGGAGAATGAACAGAGGGGGAGAAGAACACACCTGGTTTGCTTTTTTCACTTGTTCTGATGCCTTGCCCCCCTAATGATTGAGACATGTATGATCAGATTATTTACAGTGTATTTAGCCAGATAACTGTTCTTGGGTATCCTGCTTTGTCCCTCACGGAGCAGGATACTGTTAAAGTACATCACATTATATTTGGTTGAAAACAGCTTAATTAGGAAATATTGTGCTACAATAGCAAAGTATATTTATTGAAAAATCGAAGGAAAAGGTTGGGAAATGAGGGAATCACTGAGCTGGACGGCGGGCACGGCGGTGAGAGAGAGAGACAACGCGAAGTGCTCCCTTACAAATCCTCACTAACTTATTTAGCAATTCCCACAATCACATGTCAGGCACAGAGCACAACAATATTTTACTGTAAACCAGTGTCCGGTGATGGCTGACTAGTTCCGGGTGATGGCTGACCGTTTTGAACTAACGGCCGACCAAAACTCAGCTGATCACTCTAGCGCTTGCCACAGAACGTGGCTTCATCGCGTGGGCGCCATCAGTGTCACACTTTTACTTGCTTGTTTTCGACCACATCCTTCCCGCCGACTTTTTTTCACTCTTCTCCCTCTCACAGGCTCTGGAACACCTGATCTGACCTTTGGAAAAACCCGGTCATCTAATGCAATGGAATGGCCCGACTCACCGTATTGGACAAAGGACTAGAACTCCATTGTAAGTTCTGCTTTCGTACTGCGGTCGTCGTCATCCAGGTGTCACGTGATATTTAAGGTTTAGGTTTAGATCTTTGTTTAGTGGCCTGTGCGTGGGAAAATAGTATTTGGGTTGATTTGATTTAGATGTGACAAGGAGTCCAAACTCGGGACCATCCGACTTTCTTTCACATACTCTCTCGATCGCACACATCTTCGAGCTCATCGTCGTGTACGACATCAACGACTCTCTTACCCCTAACCTCATCATTCCATACGTCCTCCACGTTATAAAGTCCATTCTCTGCCCTTGCATATACACTCGTCCTCTTCCTTGTCACAGGTTCCGTAACTGCGCTCCTCAACTTCATCCCACGCGCTTCCTTCGCCAGCCACGCTCGTCTTCGGGGCCATCCACTCTTCCATTGCGTGTGCTTGCTCCTTTATCCATCGTTTGTTGATGTGTTAGATCCAGAATAACTATTCTAACTTAAACTTTCTCGATCTTGCCCACACTGGCTGCCTCTACCATCTCCCAGTTCTCCTCCCATCGCACCGACGAGGATTTCATTAACAAGTCACTTCTAGACTCCCTTGACGCTCAAGCAGACGCTGAACCCATATCATCTTCTGACTCGGAACACGCAGCCCCTGCATCTTACGGTTCGAACTCTTCCGGAGGTGGTTCTCCTTCCGTACCCTATCATATCTCAATGCAGTCGTTGGTGTGCTCCGATTCACCAGGAGTGGACAGTCATAATCTACATATGCCTTCCCAGGACTCCATATATCACCACCAAAGCAGCATGTACTCTGATAACACCATGAATCTTCTGCCAGAATATGGTAGTGATTCAGACCCCCGAAAATTGCAACAACAGCATCAGCATAAGCTCGACAGTTTCCCTGGTGGCTATCGGGGAACTTTTGGCACATTTCCCAATACCACTCGCTCCAGACCTCAGAATGCCCGATCTGATCTTCAGTCCTCCACTTCATACCGTGACGCTACTTCGTTCTACCCAACTACAGCGGCAGACGTTTTCTCAAGTCACTTAACTTCACCCGTCCAATCGCATGCACAGCCTTTCGATTCTCGTGCAGGCTATGACTTCGGAGGTGGACAAGGCGGTATAAATGGCAAGCCATTTAATGATCTGTATAACCCATCGGCAAGGATCATGCAGGCTCAGACTAATGGTAGCAAACATCAGCATCAGCAGCCAGCTCAGCACGGAGCTTACCCTGCTCCATACACAGGTGGTTTGCACCTCTCTTCACAGACACCCTATGGTCCCCATGTTCCTGCTGGACCCCCATCCGCAGGTACAAACACCGGGGTTGGTCCAACCGCGCCTCCGGGTTTGGTGCCCGCATCCAATCCTGTTGGGACAAATGCGAACTCCGAGGATATATCGACCATATTTGTAGTCGGTTTTCCGGAAGACATGCAGGTAAGTGATCCCTCCGCGACTCATGCATATACTTACATGATATCGAAAGGAACGAGAATTTCAAAATATGTTCACGTTTTCACCAGGCTTCGAGGCTGCCACGCTTAAGATTCCAAATAAAGAGTATACTGCCTACAGTGGCGTCATCGGTAATACTGGGTTGAGAAACACGATTAACAACACATTTGGAAGTTATGGAGGTCCGAACGACCCGTACAATCTTGTTACCGTCAATCAGGGTGGAGTGGTTGTCGATGCCGGAAGAGACGGAACGATGACATCATGGCCTGCAACTGTGTCCGGTGACGATGTAGGCGGGTCGCATTTTCTGGGCGGTGGTCTTGGAGGCGCCGGAGCCGCAATGAATATGCCTAGGAAACAAATAATTGGATTTGCGAAATTTAGAACACGAGAGGAGGCTTTGTGCGCGAGAGACGTTTTGCAAGGCCGGAGAGTTGACATTGACAAGGGTGCTGTACTGAAAGCGGAGATGGCGAAGAAAAATCTCCACACAAAGAGAGGGGTGGGACCGGTTCCGGGCGGTGCAGCTGGTATGGGAACTTCGGGACCTAGTGGCGGCGGTGCAACTGGTGCGGCAAATCAAGGAGGAATGCAACAGGGCTCTGGCATGAACGGCGTCGGACTTGGTATGGGAGGTCCTGACCCATACAGCATTCCTTCTGGAAATAACGAATCTGCAGGCTCACGAGAAAGAGAACTGGGAACTTTAGGAGCGATGGGGCTGGGATCCGGACGTTTGAACCAGTGGCGAGATCAGATACAACAACCACAGGATCATATCCCAGTGTCTGGTTCGAGCGGCCTCCTCAATGGTAGAATAACTCCAGGCCGTGAGCCAGAGGATGATCGAAGGGCCAGCGTTATGAGCGGCATGGGGCTCGTCGGACTCTCTGGGACTCGTGGACCGAGAGAGCGCTTAGAGGATGACGACAGGGAACGCCGGAGAAAAGAGAAGGAGATGATGAGGCTTCGGGCAGGTAATTCAACCGCCTTCGATGCGTTCCATTCCGTGCCCATTAGTTCTACGGCAAGGCATATGTCGAATTCCGCTGGCGGAGGACTGTTGTCACCGGTTGAAAATGGGTTTGGGAATGGGATAAGTCCCGTAATCGGGAATGGATACGGGAGCTCGCAACCTCAGGTATCTGGTGTTCAACAGCACTATTACGAAGAAGTGGGACCCTGGGATAATGTGAGGAGTCATCGTCCGCGATCTTCCTCTCGGCGCTCTGATTCTCCTTCGAACCTAAATGCGGGCTCTTCGTACCTTGATCAGGGCTCCCAACACTTTGCATCATCGCAACATCTCCAGCACCTTGACCAAATGCATCAAGAGCAACAGCGCCATCCTATCGGACATCCTCCACAGTCTGAGTCAAGTTCTTCGAGCGTTGCTGATGATTCACAGCGTGGCGGTGGCGAAAGTGATGGCAGCGGAGTAGATGGGGACATGTCTCGAGCACTGGGCGGGCTAGAAGTCAGTACTGATGGTGGAAAGACTTCGCCTCAGTTGCCTTCGCCTGCTTCTGGTGCGAGTTCAAGAAATGGTGTTGACCAAAATCCTCCTGTACGTGTTTGTTGTGATATTCTAATTAATGAGTTTAGTGCTTACTTAAGAACAGATAAACACGCTATACGTAGGGAACTTGCCGACTTCCCCCCCTCCGACAGGCTTTCCTCAGGATTATCTGGAGGAGAGCTTGCGGGAGCTGTTCTCTTTGCAGACTGGATTCCGTCGCCTGTGCTTCAGGCAGAAAAGCAATGGTCCTATGTGCTTCGTTGAGGTATGCTGTCATTTGTTCGATGGCTTGTGATATACTCTGAAACTTTGTTTGCTCTAGTTCGATGACGTGCAGTTTGCCACCCGGGCGCTGAATGATTTGTATGGTAATACCCTCAAAGGCCTTGTCAAGGGTGGTATTCGCTTGTCTTATAGCAAGAATCCCCTCGGAGTTCGCACGCCCACCAGTGCCTCAAGTAATAGTTCTCTGCAGCAGCAATTGATGAACAATAACAACAATACTGCTAATGGCAACGCTTCCTATCCATCAACATCGGCGTTGGAATTTCATCCGAGGCTGACTGAGGAGCAACAGTCACGTACGGTTAATATTCTGCGCCGGGAGACATCCGTCACATCACCGACTCTGGCATCCACGGCCCCATTCGGTAACAACTTCCTCGCGTCACCTCCTCCCCGCTTCTTTTCTTCTTCACCCTCTGCGACCACTTCCTTCGGTCCGTCTTCGGGTTCGACGCCGTTGACAGGTACATCGAATGCATTCATGCCACGTAGCAGCGGTGCCATGAACATGAACATGTTCGGGTATAGTTTGCCCACCAGCGCGAACAGCAACCTGCCGTCGTCGACGTTCTCTCCTTTCGGACCTTCGAGCACTCCTCCCCCGCATACAATGATACCCGAAATATCAGATGATCAGCCTCATTCCCAGCATTTCGTCCATCGAGCTTTGTCACCGCCTACCAATAACCTAGAGGCCGCCAGGGCCAGCTAAACTCTTCTCTTTTGTCTCATTCATCTTATTTTATTTGTCTCGTCCAGCCGTTCGCACATCCACACGCATATAGTCATCCAGCACCCGCATTTTGCAATATCTATGTACTACCGACGATTTTCGCCTCGCCCTCCCTTCCATACTCATCGCATTCAGTACTATATTCATATCCATTTTGGCCTCTGCTCTTTCTCTCCTTGGCTTGAGGACTTGATTGCCTGCCCACCTGTCTGTCTGTTTGTCTGTCTGTCGCAATATCTACACCCAGCTCCAATATCAACTTATATATAACCCTGTTGGCCTCATCATCCATCATGCTCACACCATACGCATCAGACCTCACTATTACTCCCTGTACTCGTCCTGTTTCGTCGCCTGTTCTCGATGCCTTGGTATCCATTGTGATTCTTTTGTTATTTTTTACATACCACATGATCCTATGTTGTTTGGTTGGCTTGTGAGGGTCTCCCAACACAACTTATTTCCTGTCGTGCATGACATCGATACCTTCTATGCTTACCAAATATTATTCAGTAATAATAACAGGATTTTTTATGCACATTGCTTTCTCATTAGCTCTTAACTTAGGATGGACGAACGTAACGGGTCGGATGAGATTGGCAGGAACTAAATGACAACAGTATACGAACTCTAACCGTATAGACGCCAATGGCAATGAAGCACGTAAGAAAACATAATTTAGTATAACATAACATATCTACACTATCCAGTGTCCCCATTCTTCGCACTCTGTTTTGAAGATGTCGAAGAGGAAGCCAGTCCCAAATTCCCTGTCCCAAATTTGACTTTAAATTTCTTGGGTGGATCGTCCCCATTTTTTGTTCGCCCGACGCTGCTAAATCCAGCCTTCTCTTTCTGCGTTCCAACGTCTGGCCGTTTGGCCTTCGTGAGACGTTCCATCAGCTCATCGTCATCGTCACCACCCCGCCGCCGTTTCTCGCCTGGTCGTATCGAGCCTATCGAAGACATCGAGACCATCATGCCTGGTGCCGGGGACTGTGGCCTCGAGGTTGGTGCTGGTGATTGTGATCTTGTCTTCGGCCTCACGAGCGATTCTAGCAAGTTATCCTCGTCATCTTCGTCTTTCGCTCTTCTCAGCGGAGGTCCAGTGGATAAATGTTGGGGTGCTTGTCGATGTGAAGGTTTAGGACTTGCAGGAGCTCTCTCAAGTTGTGAGGATTTTGGTGTCTGAGAGGACCCAGGCTTCATGGTTGATGTGGCGTCGTCGTCTTCTTCGTCCTCGTTATAATCAACCAAGGACCCGAGCATTGGGGCCCGCAGTGGGGTTCGGTAGCCTTTGGTACTGCTTCCTATCGCCGCGCGACGCTTCCGTTTCAACGCATTGTTATGTATAGATGTCGATTCTCCAGTTCCCCGTGGCCACTGGTTGACAAGAACAAACTCTTCGTCGTCGTCTGTATTGAAATAGTCCTCCTCCTCTGCATCAAGGACACGTCCTTCTGGCCATCCACGGGTTTCGACAGGTCTGAGCACAATCCTCGTTAGTCAACTGAAAACAGCTCAGCGGGCCGGAAACATACTTTTCAGGTTTACTTTCCTCTGGCAATGGTTCGTTATTCATTTCCCATCGTCGAATAAGTAGCTCAAAACGTTGACCGCCCAGTCGACTTTTGGCTAATGTCTGTATCTCGACCTCATGCTTTGTCATGCAAAACTTGATCATGTCCTTCATGTTTTCCTGAAGTTGTATAAAGCAAGATTAATTAGAACAAACCTCCAACAGTATAGATGCTCACCCTGCGCATGTTCTCAAAGTACTCTTGACATGAACAGCTCAACAGATTATCTCGCCGCGACTCCTGAATAGTCAGATCGAGGATAGGTTTCAATACGTCATGTTTCATCATCTGAGCATGGGTATTGGCATTGTTTTGCTTGAGGAGTAGTCGGAATATGCGAAAAGCAGCTGCCGAACAAATGGTTATTAGATAAACGACCGAATTGAGTTATTCATACCATGCCGTAGGTGCTTATCCTTGGCTTTGAGTAGGCTGGCTACACGAACGATGATGTTACTTGACATCAAATAGAAATGACACCGGAAATTGTGCTGCAAGATGAAGCTATAGAAGAGATCGCATAAGTAGACATAACGATTTGTCTCTTCTCGGGTCAAGAATAGTGTCAGCTCTTTAGGTATAATGTAAGTAAAGATGTGATAATATCAACGAGTTTTTTACCTTGGATCTTTCTCCATTCCGGCAAGTCATAAAATGGCTTGAACAGGATCTTAAGGCAATCTTTGTAGAAGTAGTCCATGTACCGCTCCGTCCCAGGATCATCTTTCCGGGTTGGAGCTTTAGATATGCCCAAAGCCTGAGAAACTCATGAGTGAAGAGCCGCAAAACCAAATAATATATGCTTCATTCACCTGCGAAGCTTCAGTAGTATTGCTGGTAGCAGGAGGGGCAGCAGCGGACTCGGGAGTTGGAATATCCATCCACACTTTGAGCGCTTCCCCAACCTGACTCTGCACAGCCAAATCTCGGCTCTGCGCCATGATGCGGCACGCCATCTCCAATATAGTTTCAGCCTTATCGGCCCCCTTCTTCCCTGCCTCTCGCTCCTTCTCAATTGCTAGAACCTGCTTCAAGACGTGCCCTCTCACTCCGTTAAGGTCGTGATCCAGGAGCGCGACAAGAATTTCGCCGGCAGCGTTGATCATTGGCTTATTCGTTGTATCGTTCTCGGGAAGGCTCAATGCCCATTGTACACCAAATAACACGCCGCGATCCACAAGAGCACGGAAGAGTGCCATCCGTGCAGGAAGCTGCACATTCTTCCCCATGATGCAGAGTTGCTGGATGAGGACGATGACTTCCTTACGTTGCGCAATATCCTCGTCGGAGAGCCCTTCCGGGGGTGCGAACGCATACGATCCTGTTCGCTTCTCGGTTGAGGCGCGGCCATTGACGGGAGTTGTCCCATTCGTGAGCTTAGGGGACAGGGGCAGCGTTAGATCCACATCCATCCCAGTCGAGTCACTCTTCTCACTGTCCGTTCCGTCCCCGTTCAAACTAATGATTACAGGTGACTGCTGGCCAGGTGGTTGAGAAATTTTCTTGTTTGGAGGACCACTCGGACCACCTCCAACACTCAGCATCTCCTCGTCCACAAAAAGCCTCACGATATCTCGCAGAAACGCATGGTCCTGCTGCACGTGAGTGATGATATCTATTTGGTTAAAGATTATGCATGAGTTGAGTACGTTGAAGGTAGAGTCGTCCAGGGCCCTGGCCAGAACGACGTCTTTGAGGAATTGGAGTCGATAAGTATGATGGATCTTCCGTTGGATGGCTGCATCGCGAATAGGGATGGGTTGGTGGAAGCGGGATGTTTGGTGTAGAAATTCACGGTAGTTGGCTTTGTGGCCGGGGAAGTCAGGGCCATCTGTAAATAGCGCAGAAAATGCAAGTAAGAATTTGTGAAATAGAAGGTAGATGAGACGAACATTCAAGCATTCCGACTACGCCAAAAAATATGTCGTCTTCGAGAATATGTTCATACATCGTATGGTCGTTCAACATTACTGCGTATATGCGTCGGGATCAGTGTTCTGGGCGGATGGCTGCAACCTACAGCACGCACGTATTGTCTGCGTTATACTACATAGTGCATGTAAATTCTCCAAGCTTTCCAGATCTTCGGCGGTGTTCATGACCTCAATCAATGATTTGAGGTAATCCTGGTAAGAATTGAAAACAAGCATGTTCATATCAGCTATTTATTCACTACAATTCACATTCTAAAATGACATAGGAACAAAAACCGAACACACCACCAGGCCAAGGTCAAAGAACGTAGTCGAAAGACAAAACTCACCTCTTGTTGGATATATTCACATATTCGTTCCTTTACTGTCTGAGTGCGTGCAAGAGACTTGATTGCTCTTTCTATCTCTCCAATGATCCCTAGTCGAGGTTGGGGCAAATGTCCGGTACGTATTATAGTTGCGGTGGTCACTGACGTGGGTTCTGGCCCGATTTGTGGTGAAGATGAAACGCCTTGATCATCTACTTGGCAATGGCATCAGTCTTTTCTGTAGTCTTGAAACAAGACGTGACAGATGACACACCTCCAGCATTCATATGTTGCTGGACTTCACAAATAAAATTCCATACCTCTGAACAGCCCTCCGGGTCTTGAAAACTAAGGGCATAGTCGACACCATCAGGCTCGGTCCAAACAATGAGCGTATCTGCATTGAAGGGACTTCATTAGTACAGGATCAAGAGAAGTCAGAAAGAAGCCACACCTTGCTGTCTTTGATAAACGTCGTTCGAGCGAATAGCAGTGGATAAGATTATGTCGTTATAATTTCGTTCTGAACGGGCTATTAAAAGAGCAGCGCCTGTCTCCTCCTGGAATTGGCCGAAGCAAAAAGCGGTGCCTTGGTCCACCCATCTCGCGCCTATCAGTTCATACACCTATATACGTAGATAAGCATGGTTTAAAAGTTGGCCGCGACAGAAACGGTGGACGAAGGATGTACACTATATCCAGCCATATCCAGCCCACGAGGCAGAAGTAAGTGGATGTGAACGCACTCACCTTGACGCGTTTCATCTCGTGGTCGCCATCGGGGGCCCAGTCCTGGCCATCATCCACCACAACGTCTGGTGTATGCTCCAACAACTCTATCTGAACATTCACTGACTCCAACGCTGTGTCCTCCGCCTTGACCGACTCCGCACACGGTTGCTGCTCTCCATGCTCGGACACGGATTCGGATTCCCGACCTTTGACTTGTGCCATCTGTTGGCCACCTTCCGTTCCCCCCACCGAATGCCCAATCGTCCCGTTCGGCTCCGGTGGAGTGTTTGCTTCAGCTATTGCATCCTTCGGGGTTGAATTGGTCTGACTTTGTGTCGAATTTGATGATGTTGAATCAGAAGGCTGTTGAGACAGAGGACTGGTGGAACCAGCACCAGGTATATTTGTAGCAGACGATGCTGTAGAAAGGAGAGACTGAGATTGATTTTCAGAGGCGCCGTTCATGGCCAGGAGGGCGAGGGCGAAATATAGAGTACACGAACGAGCCAACAGACGATCGTGGGTACTTTTTTTTTTGACAAAAGACTCCGGCAAGTCGTTCTTTGTCGGTCGAAGAGCTGAACAGCACCGATTTGTACAACGAGCAAAGGAGTCTTTCGACAACAATCGCAGCTGGAGACCGGGGATGGATCTTATTAAGGACACTAACACTACGCAGGTTTTTCTATGGAGATATTATGTCAGCCTCCATTGGCACTTTGAAATTTGTAAATGTTCCGACTGCGATGACCACGATGACTTCCAGGTCAACTACCATCCTTGCTGTCGCAGGTCTCACCGTTGTCGGTGGTTTTCTTGCATATGCTGTGTATTTTGACCACAAGCGCAGGAACGATGTTCAGTTTCGTAAACAGCTACGCAAGTCTTTCCTTTTCTTACGACTATACTGTTAGATTGACGCCACGTCAGGCAAAGACAGAAAACGTGTTGAAAAATCAGTAGCTCAATCAAAAAGCTCCGTCCTAAGCTCTTCCTCCACCAAAACTGATGAGGCTGCTTTGCAAGAGGCACTTCAACAAGTAAAAAATGAAGAAGTCCCCGAGTCGCCTCAAGAAAAAGAGGCTTATTTCATGTCACATGTCAGCATGGGTGAACAGCTTTCTGCCCAAGGTATCCATTTTCTCTCTCTCAAACTGCAGCTTCGTAAACACCTGGACAGGTCCTGATTTCTATCTTGCTTCGGCGATGTCCTTCTATCGGGCACTTCGCGTCTATCCTGCTCCCGTCGAGCTCATCGTTATCTATCAAAAGACTGTCCCAGAACCCATATTTAAGGTGCACTCCATAGTACCATTCTTTCTTTATCACTCAAGATCATGTCACAGATGGTTATGGATATGACCAAATTGGACGTAAGTTCACCTCCACCCCCCCATCCCAGTGGCCGAAGTCTCTCAGATGAGCTAGGGGACGAAGAGACGAGTCCAACGAGAGGCAGTCCCCCGTCAGAGACTTCCTCGCATGAGTGGGACAAGGTTACAGACCCAGGGACTCAGACCCCTGTTACACCATAATCAATGCCATGTGTGTCTTAGCCTTAACCTACCTGTCATGAATAGGAAGGGGAGACGTCGTCCGTAGTCTTGGACATTGGATATTACACCTCGCATCTATCTCGAATCCAGTTTGCTCTGTGCTGCTGTTGTCTTTGGAATATGTTCTAATATACTTCCTCTTTTTTTTTCTCATACACTTCTATTGCGCAGGTGAAAGCCCGGCTCGAAGGTGAGCATCAAGACTTAACAAGGGATACAAGAAGCTAAGCCAGTTCGCGTTTCGTAGGATATTATGATACCTTCCCTCCAAAGTCGACTAACGTAGCCATCGAAACCCGAGAAAATCGGAAAGTAGCTGTAGCCACAAAAGACTTTGCAGCCGGCGAAGTCATCTACAAGGTTTTTACCCTTCTAACTTCTAAAAATATCTATCAACACGATCGACGTACAGGAAAATCCAGTTGTGACCGCTCTCGATGCCGATCTCCAAATAGCAGGCACTCACTGCACCCACTGTCTCCGTCACATCCAACCCGACATGTCCTTTCCGCTCTCTGAAGAATCCAATCGCCTTGCTTGCACGTTCTGCTCGAAAGCCTGCCTCGACTTTCACAAATCGCAATCTCACTCCCTCCTCTTTACCGACGACTCTCCACTTTCTCTGGAGATCGCTCCAGGCCTATCACCACCGCATGTCATCGAACAACGCAAACAAGCGCAAGAGAAGTTCGCTGCTTACATCAAGAAGGAGGGACGTGCCACACCGCTGCTAGTTGCTCGGTTCGTTGCGAGACAGGTGGCGATGGAAACGAACAAGATCATTGATAGTGCGAAGAGGATAAGTCCCCAGAAACCCGATTTTATGGATGCTGATGCCGGTGGATACCAGCTGGCGGACCATATGGAACGACTACGGTATCTTGACGTTACTCCACCCAAAGAAGAATTTTCTCTCCTTGTGGACGTTCTGAAACATGCTCTTCCTGGGCTGGAGCACTTCTTAATAGATGAAAGACATGCAATTCTCCATGGTAAAATGGCATATAATGCCTATGGCGTTACTTTTGGTGAAGGAAGGGATGACAAGGTACTTTAGTCTCTTGTTGCTCCCCAACTGCCATGTTTAACCCGTCTCACTTACAGCCTGCAATCTCAGCCCGGCCAGAGGACGTTGAGAAAACCCGCACACCTTATGGTACCCACCGCCAAATCGGTAGCGCCCTCTACTTGCTCTCTTCCTACCTCACCCACTCTTGCGTGCCATCTACCTACCCATCTTTCAGCGCAGGCACAGCCGAGCTCCACCTCATCGCAGCGCGCGATATACAGAAGGGCGAGCAACTGAGCGTGGCGTACGTGGACGTCACGCGGCATCTTGAAGAGACAGTGCTGGAGGCTAGGCGGAGGAGGCGCTACGAACTTGCGCGTGGATGGAAGTTTGCATGCATGTGTGAGGGATGCCAGGAGGAGGGGAAGGAATTGTCTGAGCAGAATAGGCTTGATGAAGCTCAGACTGAAGTGATGGATGCGTCGAAATTGGAGGGTTCGTTGGAAAGTTGATCCGGTTGAGTAAGTCTAGTGGTAGAGAAATACTTTTCTCGGAGATCTTTCAACCATCTTACCAGCATGCAAATCAATTTATAATAGAAAATATGATGAACGTTCACTGTCTTTCTGCCCACCTTGACGCTGTTCACGTAGTAAGATGTCGGAGGGTAATGGTATATGGCACATGCTAATGTATACAGCTACAGTTACGCAATTAAATAAATAGTAGTACAGAACGATGCAATGCAACAGCAAGCTCATGTGAAGGGTTCAATATATTGTGGGGAATGAAACATACTAGCAAATAATAAAGCAATACTGAACGGTGTATGCACCCAATATGAAGAAAGTTAATCAAAGCAATTATTGAACACGAAACGTACATATATGTCAGTCAAAATCGTCCCCCAACAACGCATTCGTCCCGTAGGACCTGGGATAGTCACCTACGCAGCCAGACTCCGCCACATCCCGGCTTCGGGGATTTCACTTCCGGCTTGCAGGATCTTCAATGCTCGATTGCGTCCCCGATCACCAGCATCAGCAGTATCGTCCTTAAGAGCTTCGTCATCCGCAACAAGATGGTCCCTCTCTTCCTCTTCCTCAAAATCCAAAGCACCAGGGTCGATTGAACGAGATCTGTCACGCTCAGCATACACCGCTTTGCGCAAGGCAGTTGTCGATACATTGGGTGCAGCTTCAACCACAGGTTGTTCTGGGATGGCCATCTGAGGTCGGTATGAGGCGAGACTCAGCACCTGTGGACGCTTCGCAAATTTGATAGGAATCGGTAAAGATCCAACGAACGGCACGTCGATCCCATTCACAGCTACAAATGGATTATGAGTCTAAGCAGTGTATGACAACGGAATATCCTTACCAGTATTGCGATCGGCCGTCAAGCTGGAAGGATGTCTCGTCGCTACAGATTCTGACCCATCTCCATTATCTTCTTCGCCTTCCTCAGCAATGTATCCGTTCTCAGAATGGTCTCTGTTGTCCTGCCGACGCACGAAGGTCTGCCATGCCTTGCTATTCGGCTTCCAAGCTCCCCTATGGCTAGGCGTGTTCGCGGCAACGAGCTTCAAAATCTCTACATCTCGAGAGTTAACCGCTCCATGTGCGGATGAAGTTGTCCCTGATCCTGACACCAGGCTTCCCGAGGGTCTTGGGAGTGATAAAATTATGGTGGGAGACGATGTGTCGGCACCATGAGGACCCCTGGGAGGGCGTATATGAGAGGGTGCAGGTAAGGAAGCCGGACGTAGATTCGAAAAAGAGCCTGATAACTCTGTGGACTGCCGATGCTTTCGAGTTCGCAATGGTTGAGCCACAGGCTCCACAAGTGGAAGGCTTGAGTTCAAATCGACTGGACTCCCGGGCTGATCAAGATCTTCCAGTTCGAATATCATTTCTGCGACATTGTTAACTTGATGAACTAAAGGAGGACTGGCACATTGGGATGAAGAAGTTTTCAGGGCAGCTAAGGCTTCCATGGTCTCAGTAAAGTGACTGAAACTAGAAATATCGGTTGAACCGAAAACTAGCATTTCCTAGTTTAGGGCCAATCGAGGAGTCTAATTTCAGTCGCATGACCGAAAGCATTTTTTGGCAACGTTTTTGGCAACTAGAAGTCGGTGCTCCCGATGTTTAGCAAGGGCAAGACTAACCTCTTGGGCCATCATTGTCTTCTTCAATCCCAGTATTAACCTCTTTCTTGATAGTAACGACTTCGGGCTCGACATCAAAGGTAACTTTCCTTTTTCCCTTTGATTTTTCCCGCCCACGTGATATCATGGCTTCTTCCGTGGCATGTTCTGATCGGAGTTGCGTCTGTTCATTGCGCGGACCGCCTTCCTGGCTTTGATCCGGTGCTTCTTCTTCTTTCCTTTCATGTTCTTCTCCGTATTTTCGGCGGCGAGTTACGTCTTCCTCCAGATTTACAAAATATCGATAACTGGCTGCTGTGTTGATCGTATCGTTAATATTCCGCTTGAATTTGAGAACATTATTGCTGCCTTCAGATGCTTGTGGTGGCGCTACAATCAGCGTCGAAGAGCTCCTTGATTCATTCGATTGATCTGAAGCTGCAGAGGAGGGATGATCAGGCAAATACGATGCACTATCTGCTCTTGTCCTTGGATGGGGGAATGGCGAGGTCGCAAGCGACGCAGAAAGCGCAGACATTCGTGGTACGGATGATGGGGACCTTGCAGGAGAAATGGGAGCTGGCACAAAATCTCGGATAGCAAGAGTTGCATTGGCATCACCAGACCGTAAACCGGATGCTTTATGTGCAGGTGGTGGATTTTGTTCTTGAACATGGTTCACCCCTTCCCTAAACTTCTTCCAAAGCGCTTCGACGTTTCGTCGCAGTTCGGTGTCGCCACGTTCGATTGCTGAGACCTTACTCTGAATTAGGTCATTTACATGTTGTTCAGCTGCGGAGCGTACAGCCTCGGAATGGTTAGACGCTATAGTTGAAAAATATGAGAAAACAGGGTGCGACGGCGTAAAAGGTGGCGGGAGGAATACAGGCCGCAAATGGGCAAAATGTAATTTCGGAAACGATGGTGATGGTGGGGTGGGCGAATGTGGCGATGACAGCCCTGCAAATGTCGGCTCAGCCGATGCCGGCGGGGTTGAGGTGATAGGTGGTAGTAAAAGACGAAAGATGGCAGAATAGTGCGGAGATAATAGTGCCTGGCAGATAGCATCGCGAGACTAAAGAATATAGATTAGCGCACTGCGAGTTCCAAACGGTACAAGGGAATGCTTCGTTGACCGTCGACATATTGAGCAACGTGAAGGACCAGGAGAGAAGCTCACCAAGCATTGTTTGTTGACTTCTATCCATCCGCTTGAACTTTTCAAAACGTCACGTTCAACCCAATCCTCTGTCGGAAGCAGGGGACCCTCTTTTCCCTCGATGTCCGCGGTATATGTTTGGTGGACGCGATATGCCACAAGGTCGCACACCAGACAAGTAATAGTAGTATATCGGCAACTTCGTGTTGTTCCCGCAATATGAACCCCTCGCGTCCGGGTCCTTACTGTCACTTGAGGATGGGCCTGTAAAAAAATTGAGGACATGAAAGTATGCGCATGGTGTCATTGGCACATACGACAAGTATGCCTTCGTCCCCAACGAATACCTGGATAAAGTCAGGGCTTGCATTCAGCTCCGCTGCTACGGTTTGTGTGGCGGCAGGTCGGAAGCAGATGTTGAGGCATTTACAGGCGTACTGCTGCTCATCGGTGTCGATGGCAGTGGTGCCCATTTGAACAACGGGCAGAGATGAACGCCCAGAGCCTTGGGTGACAGTATAGGATGAAGGGGAAGAGCGGAAGAACGGTTCCGACTCGGGTATCGGAGCTTCTACTATCCCCAGGCTCGTCATCTGTCTCATGCTCGTTCTTTTCTGTTGCTTGGTAGGACTTGGTTACCTCCGCAACCGCAGTTATGAAATACCAATGATGGCCATGTGTAAAATAAAGTCATTTCTCCATGGTCTCGGCCACGGCCCACTCCGCGGACAGGCACTGAGTCAAGTCACCGCATCTGATGACCCCACGGTAGCCGCCCAACCTTCGCCTCTCCACGTAGCAATTGATATAGGATTGGTCATTACGTTCTCACATACTCTAATGCTATGTATAAAGTACCGATGGTACGGATAACTTACTTCACCTCCACCTGGACCGGAGCGGGCGACGTCAAATCTTTACCTGTCTTTCTTACTCTCCGCCGCAATATCCTCTGCCATGACCTGTCCATACTCATTGATTCGTTTTGGGTCAACCCGATAGATCCAGCGCTAACATCACCGGCTTTAGCGGATTGCAATGCAACGGGACGCCACTTACCTGATACAGGAAGATGAGGAACACCACGTCGTCACTATAGCCGAGGTTACCGTTTATCCTTATAGGGGAATTTGAAGAAACATACCGGAAACATGCTAGACGGTGCAAAAATGGCATCTTGATGCAGAAGCTACGGAAATGCGGGGTGATGATCCTAACCAGAGAAATATGATGCAAATGTCGTACGCGAAGAAATCATCAACAACCGTGGACAGCGTCTTGTATATCATTGCCTTCATGGGCATGTGTGCTACACTCTGTTTGTTGTGAGCAACATATAGTAACCAAGGGCTGCCGCTGTACCTTCAGTTTGTAGTTGATTATCAATTGAGGCACAAGTTGAGCCTAGCAGGACAAGATATCAATTGAAATGAATTAAAGGTCGGTCTCTCGGCACAAAAACTTACGAAGCCGAACATGTACACAAACGACGTGAGAGTCGAGATAATGAAGCTGTACCAGCCCCGGTGCGAGTTGTACAAGAGGGAATATCCCGTGTATGCTGCAAGGGTAGGTACCGCGACGTAAGACACGTAGCGGAAAGCCAATTTGTCATATCTGCAACGACAATGAGTAAAAACCGGGTAAGAAAGAAGATGAGTTGAATTACTCCTGAGTTTTCTTCTCGTCTTCACTTAGGACATGTTTGTCTGCAGAATAGATTCAGTAGATGGCAGTCTGTGCATGGTCAAACAGTCGCACCCTTGATGTCAAGCTTGTAAGGGATGCGCGATCCAGATGGAGCAGCGACAATTCTGATGTCAACGGCTTTCGTTATCTGAATGTCATACTTGACTAAATTCACCTATCAGACTAACTCGAAATATACGCACTTTCCACGCTTCAATCAAGACTCCGGTGCCAGAGCCAAAGAGAATCATCCAGCTCGTGTTTTCGTTATTGTCGATCAGATAAAGGAGGATGACAAGTTGAACGAATACATTCGTGACGATCTACGGCATCATTATTTCTCTCGCCAAAAGGGTTGATGAAAGACAATAACGAACCGTTCTGGGAAGAAGGTTGACATTTAATTTTGGTTGCACGAAATGAAAACTTTCTCACCTAACCGACACTCCGACCATTTCTTTTTTTTGGCGCCAGTGGGAGACATCCGACTTGAACGCAAGCATTTCAAATCTAGACAAAGGCTGACCTGAATAAGTCTATATGCCAACAACTACGGGCACACTCACACCACGTGTAAAATGCTGACGAATCCCGTTAAAGCGAGAAACCAGGGATTAGTTTCAATAAACATGCGCTTAACCTCATCGAGCTCAGCTCCACCGCTCGATCCTTGTTGCTTCGCGGCCTCCTTAAATCCACTAGTCATCGCCGCATACAGCTGGAACTTGAAGAACGACATTGGTTGGAAAACTATTTGAAGGGGAAGAGAAGGAGTGGTGTGGTTGAGTTCGACGTAATGTTCCCTGAGGTGCCAAAATTCATTTGGAAAGATAATAGGTTTGTAGTAGCCTATTGTGCCAGTATCATCTCGCTGGCCTGGAATAAGTTGGATATCTGCAAATGAGTTATTACGAATGGAAGGTAACTCTGGATTATGGTGCACGAACGCTCAAGCACGGGTGAAGGTAGTGTACTGTATTGTAGTGCTGCAGCTTCGGAGATCAAGGCAAGAGTGATGTTCTGTGAATTCGTTTTTTGCGTGAGTGTGCTTTGATCATCTCCGTCAAACGACACAACTTACTCTATGCCAATGTGGAACGATGTAATCCTCCTGCAAGAAAATGTCAAAACCGCAAACATCGCATGAAATTAACTGCATACTTCTTCAGGTTCTTCCACAGCTACGTCTGAGCCACTCAACAAGTTCTTCTCCTTTCGGACCTTGGTGCGGGCCAGGCACGGGGTCAAGACTAACAAAATGATGACATGTCTGTCATCGAAATTGTGTAATCGACTCACGCTTTTGTACATGGTGAACACTACTGGGTTCAAACTCAGAGTTCTGAGGGTTGGGGCTTGCACCCTCTTTGGTGAGAAATATATCCGCCCACAACGAACCATTCCGTAAAACACTCTTGACAAAATAATGCCGACGTGAGAAGTGCTACGTACGCACAATGAAAAAATTGCTTACTGGTGGAAAATTTATCTGCATTTCCACAATCCTAGAATCTTTCCAGTTCCCGAACGTTATATTCTCCCATACAAAATTTGGCAAGTTCTTGTCAGCATTCTCCCTCCATGCAGACGTCCACTGATTACTGAATACATCTCCGTTCGGGGAAGTCGTGAGGTAAACATGCATATCCAATCTTTGGCCAAGTTCCCATCCTAGTTGCACATTGGCAGGAGGCAATAACCTGGCGTCTACTGCTGGGGCAGCTTCAGGCTGTCCTGGTGCTGGGACAGTGACGTGAGGCTTTGATCCAGAAAAATAGTTGCTAGCTGGTAAATATAGTATGTGTGAGACGGATGTGGTACTCTGGAATGAAATAGCAGACCAAATTGCGTGATAGCCCACACAATGAAAAGTTGCTGGAAACATTGATAAGTTAATCTTGCATCCAATGGATGGATTGCTGCATACCTGGGCGATAGAAATAAACCTACGAAAATTAGATTCCTCCCCTGCAGGAGCCACAGGTCCTGGTTGGGCTGGCCTTGGTGTAGCCATGTGGGATTCGGTGAGTGTTGAACGTACGTTGACCACACTTCCTGATATGGCAATAACAGATCGGAAATTCATGTCCCACGTGTTTTCGAGTGATTGAAAAAATCTCAATGAATAAAAAAAATCAAAAAAGTTCAAACACCATTGTATTGACTTCTACACAGTCCCTACACACTCATTTGGCAACTATTTTAATGTCTGGATGCTCCTTGGATGGGGTTATATCCATTAAATCATCTTCAGACCAGTTTTTTGACAGAGATTGCAAGTCTCAGTCACCATACTTCTGGAGTGATGAAGACACTGAATTTAAAAGGTTCCTGGAGAACCAGGAGATAGATGCTGAAAGCAACACAGACCCTGCCTTACAAGGCATTGGTTTTATCTTCATTGCATATCCAGCTGACACATTTTCAACAGGAGGCAAGACTAGCATGTCTCAAAACAAAGATCAAGCTACCATCACAGTCTGCTTGAAAATCATTGGTCCAGGCTGTAAGGGCAAC
The DNA here is from genome assembly GCA_029959215.1 of Tricholoma bakamatsutake. NCBI lineage: Eukaryota > Fungi > Basidiomycota > Agaricomycetes > Agaricales > Tricholomataceae > Tricholoma > Tricholoma bakamatsutake. The sequence continues at coordinate 4,254,428 of CP114860.1, forward strand.
CTCAAGCCTCACCTAATAATGAGCTAACAGAGGGGAATCCAAAGTTAATATTATACAGACACTTCAGGTGCACCTAAGAGAGGGGAATCTGAAGAGAAAACTCTATGGACCCATCTGTCGATGCCCAGTATATGTGATAGACCCAAAAATCAAATAGTAGGCTAAAAATAGCAAAAAGGTGGAAATGGGCAGATCAAGCTGCAGAATGCATCACCTTGATGGGTAAACATCCAGAAGGGGTTCCACCTCTAAGAATAGAACTGTCAACATGTACCAACAAGGGAAAAACCAAAAAATAATCATAAAATAGGAATAAAATCATAGAAAGTCATAGAAAATACAGAATAGGGTGAAATAAATATATAAAAATATGGGACAAATACAGAGAATTGCCCAGATGCCTGGGGTACCTTTCTTTCCCCTTTCATTACCCCCCCTTCTATGATGCATCACCCTGATGCATTTGAAACTGTATTTGCCTGAGGTCGGATGCTTGAATGCACTGAGGTACAGAGAAATGTCACCAGTGGAACTTTCTGACCAGTTGTGGGGCATTAACATCAGACTCTGCAATCCAAGAGTTCTCCTCATACCATAACCCTTTCAGTGCACCAGGTATTCAAGTTTACCTCAACATAAGCAGCTGTCTAGAATGGACTCGACCTTGTACTGAGGTTCACCTTTGATGACTGTAGGCAGTGGAGGAGGTTGTGCCACATGTCCAGAAAACAGATCTGTGGGAGCAGGCAGCAATTTTATGATATGGAAGATGGGGTGGAGTCTAGACATTGACTGTGGTAGCCATAGGCAGTAGGTGTGTGACCTGACATGTCTAGTGATGAGGAATGGTCCAAAAAACAGTGGGCAAGTTTCTTGGATGGGCGTGTGGTGGAAATGTCATGTCAAAGTTCAAGATTGCTACTACCAAGGTTGGGACTTGGTCAGAGATACATCAGACTTCTGGTCAGACCCAGTCGGAGGTGGTCAGAGGTGTTCAGGGGTTCTGGGCAGAATCCACCAAGCTGTAGTGTGTGAGGTGAAAGGGGCCAGAGAGGACTTGGCTTCAACTTATAAGAAGTTGTGTCCTATTCCTCATCAGTTGTCCAATTTCAGGTGGATTGTATGCAGATGTCCAGCAGGTTTCCAGATGGAGGGTGAGGATATATTTAAGCAGAGGTTATAGACTAAAATGAAGTAAGAGGAGCTGAGAGATTAATGGATTAGGTCAAGAACCAGTCAAGGATGAAAGAAGGGTTGATATTAAGCAGAGGTTTGACAAGATGAGATATAGTGCAAAAACAATGTAATTTACAAGTAATTTGGAAACTGAAGACTAAGGCTAAGCTATGGGCACTTAAATATCGAAGGCTGGAAGAATAATGGAAAGTACAGAAGTTTACTAATGGGTCTTGGTAAGTGTCTGTGACCAGAATTGGTAAGACTGTATTAGGAATAAAGTGAATAAGCAAATGATTACTAAGGCACATGACAACTTGTCTGATGACTAAAAGGTGCTGCAGCTGGAATGCCAATGGACAAGGTCAGAAACATATCAGAAAGGAATCAGGAATCATTAGAAATCTGATTGGATGAAACAGGTCTTAACAGTATTTCCCCTTTAGGGCCAAGCCTATGAGGCACATGAGGTCAAAGGTCCAACTTAAAAGCTGGGTCTGTGGTCAGAAAATTCCAATTTCCTACCTCCCTCTAACATCATGAGTCTACCCTCACAGTCTGCTGCTGAACAGTTGACTGCCATCAAGGTCCAGCAAGAGGAGCTAGTCTGTGAGGGACTAAGGCTCAAGGAGAAAGCACAATACAAGGAGGAGGAGCAATGGGTGGAGGCAGCATGGAAGGCCAAAGAGGAGGAGTGGAAGAAGGTGGTGGCTGTGAAGTGGGCAGGAAAGAGGAAGGCAGTGGATGAGGAGGGAGAGGCAGAAGGGAGCAGATCACCCACTGATGTGTTCAGTTGGTACTCGGTGCAGAGTCTCAACAGAAGGGGTGAACATTAAACCTACAACTGCAGGCATTGTTACAGATGTTACGAGGATGGATGTCGATACATGGAGGAGGGGGGAGTACAATTTTCTCTTGCTATTGTCTTTGCTCAACTATTGTTCTTATTGTCTCTCTTACGCTTATTGTCTTGTGCTCTATTGTTCTGTGACCATGCACCTCTAATCACCCATCTTCACATTCCTGTGCTATTGTAGTAGTCTGTGGACATGCCCATATGTTCTCATGTTATTGTTCTAGCATTTTTATTACCTTTACCTAGTCATTCTCATGCTTGTAGTATTTAAGCTGTAATGCTAAGATCAGGCAAGCTCAGCTTGACCTGATCATCTCAATGTTCTTAACAAACTTGCAAAAGTCATCCTCAACTGTCGCTTACGAGCTTCAGAGAACATACAAATAAAAGAACTATTGATCCTTACAAAAAATCAAGCTGTTCTAAACCCTGCCGACTAATCTGAGTTTAGGCAGCCACTAAACTAAAATGAAGAATGCACTCTTATGAGAACCAGACACCACCACAGACGATGGCAACAACTGCCACCTCCACTGCTCCTGAAACACCTGTTGTACCTGTTCGGATGGGGGAGATAAAGATGAGGGCACCTACTGATTTCTCAGGTGACTGAGCAAAGACAATGCTCTTCCCCACAGGCATTCGAAGACGATCAACAAAAGATTCTTTTTATGCTTTCATATATGAATGGGGGGACAGCTGGGCCATGGAAGCAGGCCTATCTAGAAGAACAATACATTGAGTCAAAGCCCTGGGATACATTCCAGGAGTTCATCGCAAAGGTACAAGCAGCATTTTCACCAATTGATGATGTGGAAAATGCATGAACACAACTCAGAGTGCTCTCACAAGGAGCAAAAGGAGTAGATGAATATATCGCCCAGTTTAAAACACTGGCATACCACACCAAAATCAAGGAAGATGCCACCCTAATTGAATACTTTGTCAATGGACTCAACAACCGAGTCCTCGACAAGGTCTTTGGCATGGAGAACCCATCTGACACAATTGAGGGGTGGTACACCCATGCAGCAAGGGTGGAAGGGCACTTGAGGAGGGCGAAGGCAATTAAAGAAAGGACTTATAGCAAGGCAGGAGGGGGAGGAGAAAACTCTCCCAAAGACCCAAATGCCATGGAAATTGATGCAACATGCCTCTCCTATGCAGAGAGGCTCGAATACATTAAAAAAGGGAAGTGGTTTATCTGTCACAAGGCAGGGCACAGGGCCAGCAATCATAAAAGAGGGAAGGAACTGCCTGTGAAAGAAGAGAAGAAGATGGATGAAAGGAAGCCAGAGATGAAAAAGACACCGAGAGATCACTACCAGAAGATCTGGACCCTATCAACAAGCTGGAGGAAAAGGAGAAAGAAGAAGTTCTTGACTTAATGGTAGCAGAGGGTTTTTAAAGCGGTGGTCTGCATCAGCAGCAGACCCTGCCAGAATAATAGTCTCAATCATATTGGTAACACAAGTGAGCCACCAATTTATGTGCATTCCCATATACTGCATGTTAGGAGACAAGAGAGCTGAACTCCCTGCCCTGATCGACTCCAGGGCAGGAGAAACTTTCATTGATCACCAAGTAGTTGAAAAACTCGGACTGAAGAAAATACCCCTCACCAGAAAAATACTTGCCAAAAATGTCGACAGAATGCTTAATAAGAATGGGACAATCACCCATTATGTCTACATCAACACAGAAATTGGGGGAAAAGAGGAGAGGATCAGAATGCTAATAATCAGGCTGGGAAAGGAGAGGGTGATCCTAGGTTATTCCTGGCTTCAGAGGTGCAACCCTGCCATCAACTGGAAAAGGGGGACTCTCACAGTCAAACCAACTGAGAAGCTCTTAATCGGAAAGATTCAAACCATGATCGAACGAGCGTGCACTATCATTGGTAAGCAAAGTCCCACTCTAGATGACAAGGGGCCATCTGTATTGAGAGTAATGTTGAGCCCAACTCTCGAGAGGCTACCTATAAGGAGTGCTGGGGAGACCTTTGGGGAAACCCACCTCACTGCTGCTGAGCATGTGAAGAGTAGGCTTGGGATGGTTCATCTTGCAAGAGGACTTTGCGCTGAAGACAAACCTGATTACAACAGACCACACTTGACTACGGACATACACCCTGAGATTGATCTGCAGATACTGGTACTAGACGCCACAGGCATCAACATATCACTCTGCACTGAAGGAGATCAGGATGGCATGGATGCACTTTTCGCTTACATCTGGGGGGAACCCATGATTGGAATATTTAGAATTGAAGAATCACCTCTCATGATCGAACACAATTATATCCCACCAAATTACCAAAAGCTCCAACAGATCTCCCGCATCACCCAATCTCGGCTAACCAGCAGGATAACTTATTCTAACACTACCTATATTTGAGCGAAGACCTCTATCTCGCAGAAACTTGTCCACAAAAATGAGGGTAAAGAAGAAGGGCAATCACTCGATGATCTACTCCCCGACAAATACAAGGAGTATCAAAGCATATTCAAAAAGGCAGCATCAGAAAGGTTCCCCGAATTAAGACCATGGGATCACATGATCGAACTAAAACTGGACTTCATCCCAAAAGACTGCAAAGTCTACCCCATCACCCCAGCTGAACAGAAGAAGCTGGACGAGTTCATAGATGAAAACCTGAAAAAGGGGTACATCGTCCCATCCAAATCACCCATGGCATCCCCATTATTTTTCATTGTGAAAAAGGACTCAGACGCACTATGACCCTGCCAAGACTACCAGTATCTAAATGAAGGAACCATCAAAAATTCCTACCCCCTTCCACTGATCAGCAATCTACTTGATAAGCTGAAAGGGGCTAAGTGGTTTATGAAACTGGATATCAGGTGGGGATACCACAACGTCAGGATTAAGAAGGGGGATGAGTGGAAAGCCACGTTCAAGACCAACAAGGGGCTATTCGAGCCCAAGGTTATGTTCTTTGGGCTCTGCAACTCCCTGGCCACCTTCCAGGCCATGATGAACGACATCTTCCATGACATGCTGAATGAGAGGTGGCTAGTAATCTACATGAAAGACATCTTGATCTTCTCGAAAGATCAAAAGGAGCACAAGGAAAGGACAAATGAGGTCTTGTCAAGACTAAGAGAAAATGATCTCTTCCTAAAACCCGAAAAATGTAAATTTGATGTACAAGAAGTCAAATTCCTCGGATTGATCCTAAAGCCAAATCAACTAGCCATGGACCTGACTAAGCTTAGTGGGATTAGAGACTGGCCATCCCCGACCAACGTCAAAGGGGTCAGATCATTCCTGGGCTTTGGTAGCTTCTATCAAAGATTTATCGGCAACTTTGCTGCGATCATGAAACCACTGAATGATCTGACAAAGAAGGACCAACCCTTCAACTGGACGAACAAATGCCAGAGCACATTCAAAACCTTAAAATGAAAATTCTCCGAAGTGCCAGTCTTACTCATGCCAGACACAGAAAAGCCATTTGTGGTAGAAAGCAATGCATCAAAATACACAACCGGAGCCATTCTAAAACAGACTGATGCTAATGGAGATTGGCACCCCTGCGGCTATATCTCTCACTTGCTCACTGCCACTGAACAGAATTATGAGATCTATGATCGAGAACTGCTGGGGATAATATGGGCCCTGGAAATCTGGAGACACTATCTCCAGAAATCTGAATACCCAACTACCATCCTATTTGACCATAAGAACCTTATGTATTTCAGGATGGCATGGAAGCTAAACTGACACCAAGCTAGATGGAGTCTATTTCTATTACAATTCAACTTACAACTGGTACACGTGCCAGGAAAGATGATAGTACAGTCTGATGCACTATCACGATGAGGAGATCATGTACCCAAGATTGGTAATGACAATGCCAATATCACACTACTCAAGGATGAGATTTTCACATGAACAATGGACACAGAACTGAAAGATCTATTAGCAGAAAGAATGATGGGAGATGACCTGTTAAAGGAGATAGTAAGGGCCATCAAAGACAGAGGAATGCCACTGATCAAGTTGGTGGTAGAAGACTGGAGAATGGAAGATGATGAAACAGTCTTTTTCAAAGACCGATGCTATGTCCCAGATGACAAAGATCTGTGGAGAAAGATCATGGAAAAATACCACAATAACCTACTTACTGGACACCCCAGCCAATTCCAAACACTGGAGTTGGTCCGTTGATACAGCTCCCTATCGCCCTGCGCACATACTATGGCATTTTTTGCGATTGTGTGCACCTCCTAGATTAGATGGCTTCTGCACACTTTGCGCAGCGCACTTCCATGCACTTTCATGTGCCTTTGACCATTTAGGTGTGTCTTCATGCACCTTTTGCATTTCTACTGTGCCTTTGGTTCCCCATAGCTGCCAATCATTGTGCACCCTAAATGCACCTTGTTGCACTTCAAACCGCCTCTGTGCGCCCCCCCCCCCCACACTTCTTATCTGCCTTCTACATTTATTGCACGCTCGATGCACCTTTGTGCACTCCTTTTATGCTTTACCTGCACTCACATTCCCTGCTGTGCACTCATTGCACAATCCCTATCACACACACAACAATCCACTGCACTGGTGCACTGCGCATCGCAGCTCCCAGCTTACTGGCGCATTTATTCGAGGTGCACCGCAATTCCAACACGAGCAAACTGCGCATTCTCACATAATTGGGGCACTTTGCACCTATTTGGCATTGGACTGTGTGCACTTGGGCGCCTTCACATAATCCTGGCACTTTGGCAGTATTTGGCCTTTCACAGCATCTCCTTATAGTTCTTCTGCATTTCCAATTGGCATCGCCTTATCTGGTAACTGGCACAGGTTGATCACACCATTATTACTAAGGCGCAGCACGTGACACATAACACTGAAGTGGATTAATTGGGAAGAGTGCATGAGACCTGGAGCACACCAAACATAGTGCATCGCACTGGAACAGTTGGGTAGTGGGCTATAGGTGCACAAATCTTATTGGCTGAGGCAGCGGCATAGCGCAGTTGGGTTTAGATGGGTGGATGGATGTGCTTGTGGGTAGCGCATGGCGCTTTCTATTTTTACACTTTATTTTACCATTTTTATCACATAAGCCATTTGTACATAGTAGATGGACAGATAGAGAATCCAGAGGATCTTTCCCCCCCCTCATAGTTCATAGTTCAGTCAGCGTCGCACATAGTCTGTGCACCAGTGTCCAGTCCATGCATGTGCCCTTTGTATAGCCACATTTGCATATCGTTTGCATTCCCTCGTTGAATTGTTGCGTTTCATCCCTGCATTGCGTCCTTCATTCTTGTTTGTGCACTCTTGCAGTGCACCCTTCACATAGCTGCATTTGCACACCTATTTGCATAGCCACATTTTGCACACCATTTATGCCTTTTTCCGCCCCTTGCACTTTCATCCCGTTAGCGCCCCCAACCTTTGCGTTACCTCCCCAGCACATCTCAGTGCTGTCTTCATCCCACTACACCTCCTGTCTTCATCACCCTCATCATTGTGCACTTTTGCACTCCCATTGTGCATTTTTCCACACTGTGCATTTTTGCCTCTTTGCATTGCACACTTTCCCACCACTGTGCATATCTCCCCTTTAGCGTACACAACTAGTGCACACATTGAAAACCACTGTACCAGCCTCCCCATAGTCTTTGTGCCCTGAAGGATGACCGAGGCTCTCTAAGCAAACTCCCCCTCTCACCCTGAGCATGCCTGCAGTTGTAGGTTAAGTGTTCACCCCTTCCGTTGAGACTCTGCACTGAGTACCAACTGAACACATCATTTCTGGAGCCCACCATGAGGGGTTTCTGTTTATCAGACTGTATTTTAGACCTCCATCGGCTCGCCCTTCACTTCAACATTAACCACCTTCACACTCTCCATTCCGAGCTGTTAGCAACTGCGCTCCAGCTTGGGGAAATACCAGTATTTGAATCACTCTTCCTAAACAACATGCATCACTCGTCCACACTGTCTTTACCTCCACCTTCACCTGACTCATCCCTACCTACCTTAACTCTGTCCGCATCACCACATTCTTGCCTGCCTTTGAATTTCACTGTGCTTTTACCAGAACTTAACTCTACACACCTTATTCCACCTACTATGGCTACCATGCATATGCCATCCGCATCTAACCAAAACACACCGCGTTTTGACCCCGCAAAACCGCGTGAACTCCAGAAGTACTTTGAGGAGCTTGCACAACTCCTCCATGATTGTAACGTCACTGACGAGACCGATAAGAAGTTCCACACTGTGTGCTATTTGGACAGCGACACTGCAGACACTTGGAAACTGCTACCAAAGTATAGTGCGACGCACAACTATGGTGCATTCAAAGATGCTGTCCTAAAGCTTTATCCTGGCTCTAGGGATGGTAGTAAATAGAGTATTAGCGACCTGGACAAGCTTATTGGTGAGACCGCATGCGTTGGCCTTGTAACTGCAAAAGAAATTGTGTGCTATTACTGTGCATTTTTCAACATTAGCGAATACTTAGTTGCGCAAGGCATATTGGTGCGCTACGACCAAAGCCGCATGTTCATTAGGGTGTTTTGACCAGACCAGCTCGAGCGCATTTTGAGCCACCTTGCAATTGTGGTACCAAATCAGCCTGCAAATGTCCCATACTCATTAGATGCAATTTATGATGCGATCGACTTTATCTTTGAAGGCCCAGTGCGCTATTTCCAGCCACTTACTGGGCTCACAGCACAAACCCCCGATATGTATGCACCCTACTCAGCACCCAGCACACCTGTTTTCCAGCCACAACCTAGCACACCTGCAGTCAAAGCAGAAGACATCTCAGTCTTATTCGAATGCATGACACAGATGATAGTTACCACATTAAGCACATTGCACAGAGATGGCGGAAATGGCGCGCCTCGCTCGAACAACGACAAGTGTAATGGTTGTGGTCAGACAGGGCATTATATCCCTGAGTGCACCTCAATTGAGCACCTTATTAGTGAAGGAAAGTGTAAGCAAAATGCGGAAGGGTACATCGTACTCCCAGGTGGCACATTCATGCCACGTTCTATTCCAGGCAACTTCTTGGGTGAGCGCATTGAGGAATGGCATAAGCACAACCCAGGGCAGATTGCCACTGGTCGACTTTCATCTAATACCAATTTGCAGCTCATCTACAATATAGTGCCTCGTCCAGCTCCAGCAGCACCTTTACAGTCGACGTATGTTGCTGCTTCAGTGCCTGCAGCAGAATATATGCAAAGTGCACCAAATGTGCAACTAACGAAGGAAGAGCGCATTGATGTGCTCAAGCGGGAGTTGATGGCGCTTTGGAAGAGGCAAGTCTTCGATGGCATTGAAATTCTGCAGTGTGCACCACACAAAACATCCAATCAAGAGAGCACGCATTCTACAACCACAGACATTGCACCCGCTGACAGTATCCAGTCCCCAGCCTTGCAACCCACTGTGAGTGCAACTGAAGCACCCAATGAGACACCCATACATCCCTATTCCAATATTCCTGAAGCGTGTTTTGCGCCCACAGCAGCAGATAAACCAGACATACCAGCTAACACTTCCAAAGGCAAAGAGCCATCATACCGCACTGTTGTTCCTATCCAGAACCCGCAGATTGTTGAGGACATATATGCGTGTGCCATGAAGGCACCCTCCATTACGGTTTCGCATGAAGAGCTCCTATCCCTTTCACCCAATCTCAGACAGTGCCATAGAGAACAAGTTACCCCAAAGTGCATTGCAGCTACCATTGCAGAAGTGGTAGCTACCAACCTTGCAAGTGTTATGCCATTTGCACACTGCGATGCATGCATGCCTTTTGCGGAAAATAAAGCGCTTAATGTGACACCTCCAGTTAGCACAGCAATTGCAGCGCCACTTCCTATTGTTTTGCAGAATCCATTTGAACAGTACCTCACCCATCTCCAGCCAGGTGAAATTGAAAACCTGGATGTTTTGAAGGTTGCAAAAGAGTCGCATGCGCTTCGTTCCATTGATTTATTGATCGACAACCAAGAATACTTTGAAGCTATCTTAGACCCGGGTTCACAAATTATCACAATGTCAGAAGCAGTCTGCCATTGTCTTGGGCTTCAGTACGACCCGTGCATTCGCTTATACATACATGCAATCGGCCAATGGAGAGGTAGATGAGTCACTTGGGCTTGTGCGCAACGTTTCCGCATGCATTGGAGATATCATTGTCTATGTGCAAGTTCACGTTATCCGTTCACCTGCTTACGATATTCTGTTAGGGCGCCCCTTTGATGTGTTAATGTGCTCCATTGTGCGCAACTTTGCAGATGAAGTGCAAATGATTACTATCTGCGATCCAAACACAGGCACCATCTCCACTATTCCAACAAAGCCTAGAGGAAAACTGCATCACTTTTTACCAGCTCCAGCAACACTGCACTTTGCTATTCAGCATAACCCACAAAGAAATTTTTGCCAGGCTTTGAGGAATTGATTGCAGACCAAGGAGAAGCCGCCACTATCATAACATTCGACTCTGATACCCAATCTTGTGACATTTCTGCATTTGCACTTATTCCATTTTCCGCTTCCATTCCTTCGACCTCTATTATCTCTCAACTCTACCTATCTCAGTGTACCAACAGTCATGCGCAGGTGCTCTTAAACTCGATTGACCCCATGGCATTTATTCCAGCTGTGTTTCCGAAAAGCGCACATGCACACACAACTTTTATCAATTTGGTGGTGTGCACACTGCAAAAGGGCATAGTAACCAAAAAGAAATATAAACCGGTTGCTAGAAAAGTCAAACCAGTTATTGCGCCCGTCCCAAACAAATTCTGCATCGAGCGCAACATTATAGGTGATCCGCTAGCGGTGCTTCCTGCACTTTTACCAAACCTCACCATTTACCCCAACTGGGCGCTATATGGAAGAGCGCATGCAAGCGCTCCAAATGCACCACATTGATTTCTTATTACCAGAGGAGATGAGGGTTTTGCACCACTTGATGTCTTTGCAGAATGAAGCCTTTGCATGGAGCGATGAGGAGTGCGGCAGCTTCAAGACCACGTTCTTCCCCCCAGTAGAAATCCCAGTTATTCCGCACACCCCTTGGATAGAGCGCAACATCCCCATTCCACCAGGCATATATGACGAAGTTTGCGCTATTATCCGGAAGAAGATAGACTCAGGCATTTATAAGCACTCAAATTCGGCATATAGATCGCACTGGTTCTGCACACTCAAGAAAGATGGAAAAATGCTGCGCATCGTACATAGCCTCGAGCCGCTTAATCGTGTTACCATTAAACACTCCAGCATCACCCCTATACCTGAGCACCTTGCAGAGCAGTTTGCGGGGCACGCATGCAGCGCCATCCTTGATCTATATGTGGGATACAACAAGCGCTTAATCAAAGAATCGTCGTGCGACCTTATGACATTCCAGACACCATATGGCACAATGCACCTTGTTACATTGCCAATGGGTTGGACAAACTCAGTACCAATCTTCCATGATGATGTGTGCTATATTCTGCAGCCAGAGATTCTGGATTACACTGTTCCCTATATCAATGATGTCCCAGTCAAGGGGCCTTCAAAGTGCTACATTTTACCGGACAGGTCATGCAAAGTGCTCACTGCAAACCCTGGCATAAGGCGCTTTGTGTGGGAGCACTTCCAGAACATGAACTGCATTGTGCAGCACATGAAATATAGCAGCGGCACTTTCTCTGGGATGAAATCCACACTGTGCACTGAGAACTTCATCATTCTTGGCCATTATTGCACCCCAGAAGGTAGAAAGCCCGAATGTGACAAGGTAGACGTTATCCACAATTGGGGCACATGCCACATGCTTTTGGAAGTGTGTGCATTCTTGGGAACAGTCAGTTTAATGTGCATTTATATCTGCAATTATGCGCACCACGTTAACGTGCTCACAAGGCTTACGCGCAAGGACGCTCCATTCGAATGGGGCCCAGAGCAGATAGCAGCACAAAATGACATCAAGCAAGTGGTACTAGAGTGTCCTGCACTACAACTGATTGATTATTCTTCAAAACTCCCTGTTATCCTTGTGGTCGACACTTCCCAGATAGTGGTCAGCTTTTACCTTTGCCAGCAAAAGAGTGCAGATGCAAAAATGCGCATTTACAACCGGTTCGGCTCAACTATGCTCAACGACAGAGAAGCACGCTTTTCGCAACCAAAGCTAGAGATCTATGGGCTTTACCATGCACTGTGCAGTTTGCACCTTTATGTTATAGGTGTGCGCAACTTAATTGTGGAGACTGATGCGCACTATATCAAGGGTAGTGTTTGAAAGTCCAGTTACAAGACTGGGAAAAAACCGAGACCGGACTGGACCCTAACCGATCAAGACTGGAAATAATCAGGACCGATTAAGACTGTAATCGTGGTCCAGTCTTCAGTCCATCAACATTTGGGAAAATGAAAGACTGAGCAAAGACCAGTTTTAGCAGTCTCAACTGGTCTTTTTCAAGGTTCTAGCATATTTGTATTTCAACTTTTGCGATACATGTACACTTTCTCCCCACTTTCAGATTTTAGAATTTTTTAAAGAGTGACTAGACCAAAATGCTACAACAAACACATCACCGCATCATGGCTCCAGAAAATATTGAAACAGACATTCCACCATGACTATCACTACTCAAACAATTGCACTCGGCATTCTACCAAGGCTCCACCAACCCAAGCCTACTAAGACCAGCAGTACGAAGGCTACTAAAACCAATAAAAAGAACCAGAAAAGGGTTGCAACTGAGAGTGACGAAGATGATTCCAGTGACGAGTCAGAGCTGAGAGTGAAGAAAAAGCAATGCAAGGAGCAGAGCAAGGTGTCAGATGATGATGTGGAGTTGGTTGAAGATGATGTTGAGCCGCCGGAGGAGGATGTTGAAGATGTTGATATTGAACCTGGCATTGGTGATGAACAACAGGTTAGCAGGCTGTTCATTGTGGTGGCCATAGACTCACTTAATCCCAGGATGACAGCCTTAATGACAAGCAATGCAGGGCTGACCTTGAAGCATGGCCTGTAAAGAAGAACTCAATGCTAGACCTGCTCACGATAATGTCCAACACAGTTACCATGAAATTCAAATTAGGGACAGATAACTACGTGACAGAAAAAGGACGGTGGTGTAAGATTTGCAAGTAAGTCTCCATACCAAAAACATATGAAATGATGGGTGACTTACTATAGTGAAGGATCGATGAACAATTTCTCAAGTTAAATGGAAAGTGCAAGGCTTTCCATAAAGGAGGGAACTCATCGTGTCGCCTACATATCCATCAGCATTATCCCATTTACAAGGAGAGGTGTGAAAAAGAAAAGATACCAGTTGCTCATTGGGCCATTCCACAGAGCATTTGGAAAGCGATGGAGGAAGAAAAAGAGGCTGAAGCCAGTGGCTGCATGACAAAGAAACAACAACAGCTAGACTTTCAGATGGTGATGGGGCCACAAGAATTTATGAGAGAAGGTGTCCTTCACATGGTAGCAAAGCTCATCGCAACTAACGATCAAGTGAGTCATTAGTACATCTCATTTTTATCATGGAAATAATTGATAACATACCTATAGCCACTCGCACTTGCTGATAATCCCGCATTTCAAAACTCTCTTGTTGCCATGAGGCCAAAAGCAACCTCAAACGACCTTCCAACTACTTGCGACGTGAAGGTGTATCTTCACAACCAGTTTGTCAAGCATATACAAAAGCTGAAGGGAGAAATAACTGTAAGAAACTTGCCACCTCATAAGCACAGCAAAGTTGACATTTACCTGGGGTAGGTGGCTCCAGGGAAAGTTTCAGTCACTGTGGATGGGTGGTCGGCTGACACAATGAAGGCAGGGTTTCTTGGCATGATGGCACATTGGATTGAGGTGAAGGACGAGAAGTGGAAGATGAGAGCTGAGGTGATCCTATTCAAGGCTATATCAGGCACACATAGTGGGGAGAATTTGGGAAGGTACGCCATGGGATTGCTTGACTGTGTTGGCATCATGGACAAGAAAAGATCGAAGGCATGCCATTTTATGTGGTCTTGCATCACCATCAATCTGATTGTTCATTATAGCTATATACAGCAACATTAGATAACACTGGTAATAATAACACAATGTGCAAGACCATCCAGGATATCCATGCTCAGAGAGGCCTTCCCCTGTGGAATAGCGATGAACAGCAATTACCATACATTTATTTGTTGTTCATAATTTCCTCCTTCTGAATAATCTTCCTATAGTTGCTTGGGACATGTAATCAACCTTGGGAACATTGATGTTATGTCCCACATCACCAAGATTGCGGCTGTCGAAAATTCGACAGCTATCTGGGAATATGATCCCACATGGACTGACAACCGTGTTCTAGGCAGTTCACTTGATGTGATTGCCGCAAATCCGTACACTCGCAATCAAGGTAAGAATGTCTCGATTCCCGAAATTCACATGTCAAACTCACAATGCACCTTTAGATTCAGGCGTCTGGACAACGGATCAAATATTTCGAGAGTACCCAGCTTCATTGTGGACTCCCTGAAGCTGTGAAAATTCCTTTACACAGCAATGTTCGATGGGGAATGGCTTTTAACATGCTTCACCAGGCAAACCACTTCCGCCAAGTGAGTCTCATCATTTTTCCTGTTCAATTTGGTAATAAGACACTTCATTAGCCTATCAGGTTATTTTTGACATCAGTGGATGATAAGTATGGTCCCATCACTACATTATGCCATGATAATCATCTCATGAAGCATATCCTGTGGTCTGCATTCAAGTTGGGTGATCGAGATTGGCTCAGGGTAGTTGATGCACACGACATACTCAGGGTAAGTAATTGAATTTATTCTCAATCCTCATACATAAACCTGACCTGATCCATTAGGACTCGAACCAAATTCAACAATACTTCTCCTCCGAAAAGGAACCGATTCTCTGGTGAGCCCTTCCTGCACTCGAAGAGCTTCAATCGGCATGGGAAAAAAAGTGCAATGCTCCAAGATATGCATTATACAAGGAGGCCCTTACCACCAGCCTTGAAAAGCTTGGGAAGTATTATTCGAGGCTGGACGAGAAGCCTAGTTTCGTATTGGCACTCAGTAAGAATTTTGGCTCAATTGGTTGGTTCATGTTGACGAATACCTTTACAGTACTTCATTCCTACTACAAACTTGCTTACATCGAGATTTCTTGGGGTGGAGAGAAAGAGCAAGCTGCTGAAATTGCACAAGAAAAGCTTGATGCTAAGAACTGGCATGGTGAGGCCAAAAAGCTTGTTGAGAGAATGGTACATCGTGTGGTTATTGTAAAATAGAGACTGTACTAACTACCTACAAAACAGATGGCTAAGTATTATAAAACTCACCCCAAAGCTGCTCCCATCATCCCTTCCATGAATGCTTCCTCCAGTGCCACATCGACCTTGGCTGATGCTATGTCAGAATTCGACAAGCACTGTGAAACATTGCTTTCGGATGATTTAGAAGAAGGCTGGGCATTGGAACTAGGCCGCTACCTTAATACGATGCAACGAGATGTTAAAAAAGACATGGATATTGTTGAATGGTGGCAGGTACGCACTGTCATCTGCCCATATCCTTTGTCTGCTAATCTGAGCTCTGTAGAACCATGCCCTATTATTTCCTATGCTCGCTCATATTGCACTCGACGTCCTCCCATCTCAAGCTTCATCTGTCCCATGTGAACAGTTGTTTTCAGGTACCAAGCAAATTGCAGATGACCGCCGATCATGGCTTGGTTCCAAAGTCTTTGAAGAACTTGCAACCATGGGATCTGCATGGGGGCCTGAGCTCTACAATTTCACTGCTTGGAACACAGCCCAAGTCGAGGAGGTTCCGCTCGACTATCAGGAACTGCTTCTTGATGATGTTGACGCTTTTGAGTGGGAAAAGGAGTTGGATTTCAACAGCTTTGAGCTTGAACTATAGTGTATTATGTCCCATTTTTGTACCTAGACTACCTATAAGACCATAACCAGTCTCGACCAGTTTTTTAACTGCAAAAGACCAAGACTGACCACTGTGAACTGGTCTTATGCAGTTCGGTCTGGTCTTTCATGACTTTTCGATTTACAAAGACTAGTCTTGGTCTTGGTCCAACCCCTCGAGGGCAAAAGACCGAACCAGACCAGACTTTCAAACACTAATCAAGGGCATGCTACAAAACCCCGATATCCAACCATCCGCTAGCATTAACCAGTGGATTGTCTCAATCCTTACATTCCACTTTACACTCGTACATGTTAGGGGAGCGGTGCATGGTCCAGATGGGCTCTCGCATCGGCCAAAGCAGCCAGAGGACTTAGAAGGAGAAGAGGATGAAGAGTTTGAGGATTGAATTGATGTGCTACATGGCTTTATGCATGTGATATGTCCCATTTCACAGTCCTTTGATGCACAAGCACTCATGCTAATGCAGCCAGAGCCAAGCGCAAATGCGCAAAATGCGCACAATAGTGCGCTTATTTACGATGACGACTATAGCCA
This sequence comes from Tricholoma bakamatsutake, assembly GCA_029959215.1. Classification (NCBI taxonomy): domain Eukaryota; kingdom Fungi; phylum Basidiomycota; class Agaricomycetes; order Agaricales; family Tricholomataceae; genus Tricholoma; species Tricholoma bakamatsutake. The sequence goes on from CP114860.1 coordinate 4,270,983, forward strand.
AGTTACAAGGAGCACAACCACAGATGCAGAGGATGAGAAGTTAGATTTGGTGTGGATTTGGATGGATACCCTAACACGCCCTAGCGACTTCACAGATTCCGAGTACAGCGCACTCGTGCACTACATGAGTGCATTTTTCAAAGACAAGATGCACCTATGGAAGCGCAATGTGCATGGCACTCACCAGCTTGTTATTTGGCAGTCTAGATGCTTACCGATATTGTGTGCCATCCATGACAACATTGGACACAAGTGCTTTTATGTGACGTGCTCCGCATTGCTCGAGCGCTTTTGGTGGCCGCATGTTATGGATGACATCATTTGGTTCGTGCGCACTTGTCATATTTGCCAGATCCAGCAAACACAGAAGGTTCTAATACTGCCAGTCATCACAATGCCTGCGCCTCTCTTCAGTAAAGTTTATATTGATACGATGCACTTACCAGTATCAGCAGGGCGGCGCTATATTGTCCAAGGGCATTGCTCACTGGCGACTTGGCCAGAATTCCACGGGCTCCCTAAAGAAAATGTGAGCACACTTGGCGATTGGATGTTTCAAGACTTCATCTGCAGATAGGGCGCATTGTGCGAGATAGTTACTGATAACAGCAAGCCATTCATCAAAGCGCTAGCCTATCTCAGTAAGTGCTACCATATCAATCACATCCACATATCTGGCTATAACTCATGCACTAATGGAATTGTTGAGCGTGCACATTTCGACGTGCATCAAGCACTTATCAAAGCCGCAGATGGAGTAGAAACAAAGTGGTTCAGTGCACTGTACTCAGTCTTTTGGGCAGAGCACATCACAGTTTGGAAGCGCCTTGGCATCTCGCCATACTTCATTGTTACAGGCGTGCAACCTCTAATCCCTCTCGATATCATTGAAGCAACATACCTTAACCCACCCCCAAATTCTATACTCTCCACTACAGACTTGATCACGCAGCGCGTGCACGCATTGCAAAAGCATCCAGAAGACTTAGCACACATCCATTCCCACGTCTATGCAGAAAGGCGCAAAGTGGTGCTCCATTTCGAGAAAGTGCACTCAAAAACCATCCACAGTTTTGACTTCCAGCATGGCGATTTAGTCCTTATGTGCAACACAGCGATCGAAAAGAGCCTTAACCGCAAAATGTGTGCATGTTATCTCAGTCCTCTAGTTATAGTGTCGTGCAATTGAGGCAGCGCATATATCGTTTGCAAGCTCAATGGGACGGTATTTAAAAAAAAAAGTAGCCGCATTCTGCCTACTGCCGTACCACATGCGCAAGTCCATTGTGCTTCCTGACATAGCACTCTATATCACTACAACGTGGTTGAGGGAGATGGAAGAGTCCATGGTAGTGGACACAGAAGATGAAGAAGCAGTTGATGAAGAAGAAGCGCAAGGAGATAGCGCTGAGGATGAAGAAAGTGCCAATGAGGCACGCAACTAGTGCTCCACATGCACCGCTATGGATACTTCACCTTTGTATATGTATGCTTTGCTTTCTTTCATTTTTTTTACGTTACCTTTTTCCTATTCGCGAAGTCACATCTGGATACATTCCGTGATTGCACAACCCATGGGTTTTACCGGCCATGATGATCTACTGAGCCTTTCCCATTTTTTAGACTTTGTCATATGGCATGCGCTTCATTTTATCTCTTACTCATTTATCGTTGGACATGGTCAATATCTCAGTTGGGAGGAGGAAAGTGATGGTTAGACGATTTTTCCACACCCCTTTGCATTTGCACATTTTTGCACTGGTGTGCATTTTTGTGCACTTGACATTTCTTGCTCTCATGTTGCTTATCTTATCTCTTTTCCCTCACATATATTATTTGGACTTACAATTTTCGTTTTATGGCACCATGGAAGCACGCGCGCAGGTTGGCGCAAAGTGCGCACATTTGCATGTGTGCACATGCATTGCACCGCTTTGCAGTGGATCACGCATATCACAGGCACAACAGAGGGATTGATTGATACACTATCTATAACTTATACAGGCGAGCGGCTATTCAATGGACTCCAAGAACTCCAAGTGCTCCAAGGCCACATCCAGTTTTGCCTTTGCATCTGCCTCCGCTTGCTCCGCACTGTGCAACTGGCTCTTAGCGACCTTTGGACGTCTTCTTTAAGGTGATCGTGCATGGCGCCCAAGACTGCAACCACCAAGTGGCATTGCACTAAGTCGAGCGCCTCGACATCCTGGCCTTGGTAGACCGCGTCCCCCAAGGTGTTTCCCAATCTTGTTTGGCACGAGGATTGCATGTGCGCACTTGCCTGGCGAACGTAAGGCGGCGCGGCCTTGGGCGCACTTGCAATGGGGGAGGGGGCACGTTTTTCACTTTGTGGAGCTTTGATGTGCACTCTTTCAAGGGGCTGATGAGTCCCGCATCGCTCTCATTGCCCTTGTCAGTTTGCGATGCACCTTTGAAATAGTTAGTGCAGCGTGGAAGGAGGATGAGAAAAAGACACACCCGAGTGCCCAGTAGCTGCTTTCCTGCCTCTAAAAGTTGCACGCAGCTGTGCGAGGGTGCGCTTCATCCATTCGCACTTTCTCTTACCCTTTGCGCATGGGGCGCACTGTTTTCCATTGACAGAGATGCACCTAGCCGGTTGGCCCATGCAGCAGCAGTTATCACACTAGAGTAGAAAAGGGGAACCATTTAGGGAGTTTGAAGCATATCCAAAGAAACTTACCAGTCCGCTATTAGCATTGGAGGTGGCACCAACACCACTCAGTGGTGGCACTTCGACATATGTGCATTGCCACATTGCACGCACTGGGCGCGCACTTGCATCTTCGTCTGCACTGGTGCTCTCGTCACTCTGCTCACTCTCCCCTTTGCTCGTCACCCCACTCTCCCAAGACTCCTCAGTTCCTTCGCCTATGACCTCAGCATCAGTAGCTCCAGAAAGCGCGTGCAGAGAGCACACCAGTGCGACGTGCACCTTTTCGTCCTCCTGCACCTCGGCGGTATCTATATTGCTCGCCTTGTCAATTGCTCTGAACTCACCTTCCAGATGCTCCAAGTTAACCTCAGGCGCCTGCAGTTCAGCGGTCAAGAGTGCGCAGCATGCCTTGCATGCTTCGGTGTGCTCCGTGCATGCTTCCAGCTGCCCCACCAGCTCATGCACCCTACGCTCAAATTCCTCTGACCACTCTTTCTCCTCAATCATCTTATGCATATTGGGCATCAGCTCCTCACCCCAAGTAAGCCATTCCTCCACCATGATCCCACTGAACATGCTGTGTGCCTTCGTGAGGAGTGCGTCGAGTTCTGCGTCATTTTTAACAGTGTCCGCATGGCTTTTATACATGTTCTACATGCCCCGGCCCTTAGCAACCTGCACCAGTTATAGAAACACAAAAAGCACACCAGTTTACTACAAAACCCTTCACCCCAAGCTTGCATCATCGTCTGCTCGCTCCCAGCAGCAGGGAGGGTCTTATTGAGGGCCAGGATCATTTGTCTGAGGGCTAAGGTAAATGCTGAGGCCATTGGATCGGGTAGAGATGGGTTGTGGAAAGAGTTATAGGGGATAGATGGTGGTCAGAGATAGATAAGGAGAGGATGGCCGCTTATGTGAGCAAAGGAAATTTTATGCTGACCAATCGCATGCTGCCTGAGGACAGTCAGTACTTCAGTTAGGAGGAGATGATATGGCTCCCTATCGCCCTGCATGCATACTACGGCATTTTTTGTGATTGTGCACACCTTCTAGATGGCTTCCGCACATTTTGCACGCTTCCATGCGCTTTCATGCACCTTTGACCGTTTAGGTGCGCCTTTGTGCACCTTTTGCATTTCTACTGCACCTTTGGTTCCCCATAGCTGCCAATCGTTGTGCACCCTAAATGCACCTCATTGCGCTTCAAACCACCTCCATGCGCCCCCCCCCCCCCCCACACTTCTTATCTGCCTTCTACACTTATTGTGCACTTGATGTGCCTTTGTGCACTCCTTTTATGCTTTACCTGCACTCACATTCCCTGCTGCGCACTCATTGCACAATCCCTATCACACACACAACAATCCACTGCACCGGTGCACTGTGCATCGCAGCTCCCAGCTTACTGGCGCATTTATTCGAGGCGCACCACGATTGCAACACAAGTGAACTGCGCATTCTCACATAATCAGGGCGCTTTGTGCCTATTTGGCATTGGACTGTGTGCACTTGGGCACCTTCACATAATCCTGGCACTTTGGCAGTATTTGGCCTTTCACAGCATCTCCTTATAGTTCTTCCACATTTCCAATTGGCATTGCCTTATCTGGTAACCAGCACAGGTCAATCATGCCATTATTACTAAGGCACAGCATATGACACATAACACCGAAGTGGATTAATTGGGAAGAGTGCATGAGACCTAGAGCACACCAAAAATAGTGCATCGCACTGGAACAGTTGGGTAGTGGGCTATAGGTGTGCAAATCTTATTGGCTGAGGCAGCGGCATAGCACGGTCGGGTTTAGATGGGCAGATGGATGCGCTTGTGGGTAGTGCATGGTGCTTTCTATTTTTACACTTTATTTTACTGTTTTTATCACATAAGCCATTTGTACATAGTAGGTGGACAGATAGAGAATCCAGAGGATCTTTCCCCCCCCTCATAGTTCATAGTTCAGTCAGTGTCACACATAGTCTGTGCACCAGCATCCAGTCCATGCACCCTTGTAGTGTGCCCTTCATATAGCTGCATTTGCATATCGTTTGCGTTCCCTCATCAAATTGTTGCGTTTCATCCCTGCATTGCATCCTTCATTCTTGTTTGTGCACCCTTGCAGTGCTCCCTTCACATAGCTGCATTTGCACACCATTTGTGCACCTATTTGCATAGCCGCATTTTGCGCACCATTTGCACTTTTTTCTGCCCTTTGTGCTTCCACCCCGTTTGTGTCCCCAACCTACGCACCACCTTCACAGCACACCCCAGTGTTGTCTCCATCCCACTACACCTCTCGTCTTCATCACCCTCGTTGTTGTGCACTTTTGTGCTCCCATTGTGCATTTTTGCCTCTTTGCATTGCGCACTTTCCTGCCACTGCACATATCTCCCCTTTAGTGTACACAACTAGTGCGCACATTGAAAACCGCCATACCAGCCTCCCCATAGTCTTTGCACCCTGAAGGATGATCCGAGGCCCTCTAAGTGAACTCCCCCCCTCACCCTGAGCATGCCTGCAGTTGTAGGTTAAGTGTTCACCCCTTCCGTTGAGACTGTGCACCGAGTACCAACTGAACACATCACTGTAGAGACTACTGGTGGCCCGGAATGACTATTTTCATCAGGAACTACATTGATGGGTGTGCCACCTGTCAACAGATGAAGGCCAACACCCACCTGACGACACCCCTGCTAATGCCGATTAGGTCTGAGGCAACACAACCATTCGCACTGGTAACCATGGACTTTATCACCAACCTACCAACCAATACCAGATTGGACAGCATCATGGTTGTGGTAGACCATGGACTTACTAAGGGGGTAATTTTCATCCCTTGCAACAAAACCATCGATGCACTAGGAGCAGCAGATCTCTATCTCCACAATGTATTCAAGAGATTCGGCCTGCCCAACAAAATCATATCTGATCAATGATCCCAGATTTGCCTCTAATGTGTTCAAGAACTAGAAATCTATCTCTGAATCTTCTGTGCCAACCAACCCTCACAATGGAAGAAACATCTCTCTACTGCTGAGTGTACCCACAATCAGAAGCACCACTCCCTGATCAAAAACACCCCCTTTTATATAATGATGGGAGCTCACCCCAGGGCCATACCCACAAATTATGAAAAAATGAACATGCCAGCTACTGAGCAAATGATAGCCAAATTAGGAAATGCCTGATGAGAAGCCCTGGCAGCACATGAACTATCTTGACAGGTCATGATTGGATGAGCTGGTCAGAGCTTCCACCCATTCATGGTAGGAGAGAAGGTTTGATTAGACTCTAAGAACCTAAAGCTAGGATACCCAACCAGGAAACTTGCCCCAAAATGTGAAGGGCCATTCTTTATCACCCGGGTGATTTCCTCCCATGCCTACAAATTGAGGCTTCCTTCACAGTGGAAAATTTACCCTGTCTTTCATGCCTCGCTTCTCTTGCGTTTCAAGGAAAATGAAACACATGGACCCAACCTTCTTCCCCCACCCCCCAAACTGATCGAGGGAGAATTGGAACACAAGGTTGAAGCAATTTTAGCTCACAGGAAAAGGGGCTGAGGGACCCAATTCTTGATGAAGTAGAAGGGCTACAGCACAGCTGAAAACATCTGGGAACCAGAAATGCACTTAAAGAACGCCTCAGAAATCCTAGAGGAGTACAGATCCACCCACTACCCTCTATGAACATGAGTCACCCTCTACACTTCATCATGAGAATCACCCCTGACCCTGACCCAGTGCAAACTTTTGACTTGATCCTGGATTACGTCTGAGATGTGGACAACTCCTGAGATGAGGAAAGACTACTTTTTGTAACCTGTGACCAAGCTTTGCTCAATGGGACCATCCATAACTTGTTCAAGACTTATCGAGCAGGTGTTTCAATGTCTTACACAAAAAGCCTACCACCTAGACTTACTTCCCCTCATGAGGGATTTGAACGAACAAGCATTACAATACATATCTGGAGAGCAGGTGCCTATGCCCCACCAAGTATTCATTGTGGAGAGCTCTGATGATGACAAAGAGAAACAATTCATGACAGTGCCAGACCCACCATCACCACCATTGCCACCATTGCTGCCACATGCACTGATGCCCTATCTAAGACCACCCATACCTGACCATCCTCCTGCACCCAGGTGGATGCAGAACTCTGTGTGTTTTACCTGTGCCCAGATCAGGCACTTCTCCTTGCACTGCCCTCGATACCAGTGCCCACACTGTCGAGTCTGGTGCCCAGGACATTTGGTGCTGCTATGCCTGAGAAACCCAACATGTGATGACCCACCTCGTCACTGCACGACTTAAACCACTACCACAATGATTGCTAATTTACACCTCGTCATCTCCCTTGGTGCCATATTTGGTGCTGCAATCGTTATTATGCTCACATTTTATATTCTCACCATGCTCAGAATCCTCACTGCCACCCTCCTTCCTCGCATCATCACATTCATAACCAGCACCTCTGTGCAATTCGCAGGCATCCACACAGATGAGATCAAGCTACCCACAACAGTCTATTCCCATGATGCACCCACACACACAACAATCAGCACGTTTACTGCAACGACTGATGAAGGATGAGCACCGCCGTTCGATCCGATGCAGACAATGTGACCATGTTTTCAGATGGAACTCAAAATCTTAGAGTGAAGCTGATGTTACAAACATTACAAGGATGGATGTCGATACACAGAGGAGGGGGGAGTACAATTTTCTCTTGCTATTGTCTTTGCTCAACTATTGTTCTTATTGTCCCTCTTACGCTTATTGTCTTGCACTCCATTGTTCTGTGACCATGCACCTCTAATCACCCATCTTCACATTCCCATGCTATTGTAGTAGTCTGTGGACATGCCCATATGTTCTCATGTTATTGTTCTAGCATTCTTATTACCTTTACCTAGTCATTCTTGTGCTTGTAGTATTTAAGCTGTAATGCTAAGATTAGGCAAGCTCAGCTTGACCTGATCATCTCAACATTCTTAACGAATTCGCAAAAGTCATCCTCAACTGTCACTTATGAGCTTCAGAAAACATACAAATAAAAGAACTGTTGATCCTAACAGGCATGCTTGGGGTGAGGGGGTTCAATTAGAGGGCCTCAGATCATCCTTTGGGGCACAAAGACTATGAAGAGGCTGGTACATTGGTTTTCAATGTGCGCACTAGTTATGTATGCAAAAAGGAAGGTGCAACAGCAAAAAAGTGTGCAATGCAAAGGGGCAAAAATGTGCAGTGTGGAAAAATGTGCAATGGGAGCACAAAAATGGGCAATGACAAGGGAGATTAAAGCGGGAGAGGTAGTGGAACAAGAACAGCACTGGGATGTGCTGCAAGGGTGGTGCACAGGTTAAGGACACAAACGGGATGTGAGCACAACAGGCAGAAAAATGTGCAAATGGAGCACAAAATGTGGCTATACAATATAATGTGCAAACAGTGCACAAACACAGTGATGATACTCAACCTGGAAACCCAAACAAAACCTACTAAATGGCTTCGGATGGTATAACACAAGTCAGAGGAAGGGTGTGAGTTGGTACTAAATATCACCACTGAGACCAATATGATGTGTCTAGCGATGCGAAATAATAAGTAATGGTTCGAATAATCTGTAAGAGCATACAAAGTTGTTCGAAAGAGTTCGAAAGAGGTTCAAAGATGTGCGAAATAGTTCGAAGATGTGTGAAATAGTTTGAAGATGTGCAAAATAGTTTGAAGATGTGTGAAATAGTTTGAAGAAGTTTGAAGAGGTTCAAGATATATCGAGGAATGAGTTTAGCAAATGTGATGTGTTTTTTGAAAAGCGATAGGTGATGTGTGATAAAACAAGGAGCAAATACGATGGTTTCAAGGAAGTTCGCAATATTTCACAGAACTTAGAGATATGACGTGAAGATATGACTCAAGAGATTGACCCTTAAATCTGATGATAGTGAGAGGGTAACTTCTGCTGTTCCCCATTTGTTGTTACGAGCTTATGACCCATGACTTTGTCATGGCATTCGCTTGCTTTGCTCACTCAGCCTGACACTGGCATGGGCCAGCTTGCATATATGTAACACAATGCTTAATCCCAATACATTACTCAACTCTTCAGTTGCCTTTGGACCTTTGGCCCAAAGTCAACATTTGGGGGTTTATGGTCACACAACTGTTTAGTTGACTTTTTGGATGGAGCGAGCTCTAATCCTGTATAAATAATACACATTGAGTCAATGTGGGGGGGTTGTGGTGTTTATCCCCATCCCCTTCTCCCCTTCTTCTTCTCCATCCCCATTCCCATCTCCATTCCCATCCCTATCCCCATCCCCATCCCCATCCCCATCCCCATCCCCATCCCCATCCCCATCCCCATCCCCATCCCCACCCCTCACACTCCCTCACATTTCTTCTCCATCCCTCTCCTGCCCACCCCCTCACACCCCCTCACACACCCCTTCAGACTCAGCTCAATTGCAAAGTTTCAAACTCCACATCAAACTCAGCCATGCTCCACCCAGCTCACCTCTACATATGTGATGACCACATTTTGAAACCCAGCTATATGACTAATTTTTAGTCAGCTCTGACTAATGCCATCATTTCTGACCAAGCCTGACAAATTTTAGATAATCACATCAACCATCACTCCCATCATTCCTACAAAATGACTGTAGCATATGTTATGCAGCTCATCATCTATTTTTAGTCCTGATCCCATCACACCATCACTCCCACAAAACCATCATAGCATATGTAATAGATTTTGTTCTAACTAACTAATACAAGTCTATATACAATTTGAAGAAATAGTACTAAAAAGGAAATAATAACAATTGTAGAACAAGGGGCAATATGTCAGACAATAAAGGTATTGTAAAACATAAAACAAATGAAAAATGATAATAAGTGAAATGTACATTGTCCAAGTATGGTAATAGTTCTTGTTCTATTGTTTTAATATATCAATGAAACAGAAAACTGCACTTATCATATTCCAAGTTTCTTGTAGTCTCTCCTCGTGTCTGGTAGTGCTCGATATGCAATGAATAGTTTGTTCCAAATGTGCAGCATGCATAAAAAGTGTTTCAAGACAGTTATACGGTGGCTGATGTCATTCGAAATAATGTGAAGTCACTCAAAGCATTGCAAAATAGTTCGAAGTTGTTCGAAGTAGTGCAAAATAAGTCAAAAATAGTTCGAAGTCAATTTCGTGGCATTCGTAGTGATTTGGAGTGCATGTCATAATGTGTCGATACAAGTGGAAAGCTTCTCCAGAGCTTATAGCATGTAGTGGACCTATCAATGGCTATATGAAGGGTGCACTACAAGAGTGCACAAATGAAGACAAAGGATGCAACACAGAGATGAAATGCAGCAATATGATGAGGGGATACAAACGATATGCAAATGCAGCTATATGAAGGGCACACTACAAAGGCACATGGACTGGATGCTGGTGCACAGACTATGTGCGATACTGACTGAGCTATGAACTATGAGAAGGAGAAAGATCCTCTGGATTCTCTATCTGTCCACCTACTATGTACAAATGGCTTATGTGATAAAAATGGTAAAATAAAGTGTAAAAATAAAAAGTGCCATGTGCTACCCACAAGCACATCCATTTGCCCATCTAAACCTGACTGCACTATGCCACTGCCTCAGCCAATAAGATTTGTGCATGATATAGCCCAATACCCAACTGTTCTAGTGTGATGCGCTATTTTTGGTGCACTCTAGGTCCCATGCACTCTTCCCAATTAATCTGCTTCAGTATTACACATCACATACTGTGCCTTAGTAATAATGATGTAATCGACTTGTGCCAGTTACCATATAAGGCGATGCTGATTGGAAATGCAGAAGAACTATGAGGAGATGCTGTGCGAGGCCAAATAGCACTAAAGCACCAGGATTATGTGAAAGCACCCAAGTGCACACAGTCCAATGCCAAATAGGTGCAAAGTGCCCTGATTATGTGAGAATGTGCTGTTTGCTTGTATTGGAATTGCAGTGTCTCTCGAATAAACACACAAGTAAGCTGGAAGCCACGATGTGCAGTGCAATTGGTGTGGTGGATTGTCATGTGTGTGATAGGGATTGTGCAATGAGTATGCAGCAGAGAATGTGAGTTGTGGGTAAAGCATAAAAGGAGCACGTAAAGGTGCATCGAGCATGCAATAACTGTGAAAGGCAGATAAGGAGTGTGGGGGGAGGCACACAGAGGTGGTTTGAAGCATAACAGGGTGCATTTAGGGCACACGACAGGAGGCAGCTATGGGGGATCCAAAGGCACAGTAGAAAAGTAGAAGGCGCACAAAAGTGCACCTAAGCAGTCAAAGGCATGCAAAAGCACACAAAGGCATGCAAAAGCATGCTGCACAAAGTGTGCAGAAGCCATCTAGGAGGTGCACACAATTGCAAAAAATGCCATAGTATGCATGCAGGGTGATAGGGAGCTGTATCACCACTAAGAGGGCAAAGGGCAAGGGGTGGGTAGATGTGGAGTCTGAGGGGGTCATGCAGGTGGAGGCCACACTGCCCTGCAAAAGGTGAGTGATATTGATTTCACTGTTGACTACATTGCTGACCATCTTCCCCCCCCTCGATGTTCTCATCAAAAATTAGCATGCTTCTGGATGGGTGCCTGGGGCTGGGCATGCAAAGAGGTGGTGTGGGAGGGGCAAGAGGTGGTGTGGGAGGGGCAAGAGGTGGTGTGGGAGGGGCAGGAGGCCCTGAAGGAAAAGACAGGGGCTGAGATGGCAGAGCTCCTGAGGGAGCTGGCATTTACCATCAAGGGGTTGAAGTGGGAGGTGAGGGAGCTCAGGGGGGAGCAGGAGGGAGCACAGGAGGCAATGGAATGTGTCACTGAGGAAGTTGTGGATTTCCACAATCTCTACAATCTGGAGTGGGCTTGGGCAGAGGAAGCAGAGGAGGACAAGGAAGAGGAAGAGGAAGAGGAAGAGAAAGAGGAAGAGGAAGAGGAAGAGGAAGAGGAAGAGGAGAGTTGGAGTGGAGGCAGAGCTAGCTGAGGAGGCAGCAGGAGTCATACAGGTGGAACCCATAGAAGGAGACAATGGGGAGGTCTAGGAGCCAGGTCAGGGCCCACCAAAAATTATTTTTTTTGTTTAGTTATCTTTTTTCTTTTGAATCAAAAAATGCCTCATACTGCCATTTACTAGTGAGTTAAGTTTGAAGTGGTACAGGTTTGTCTGGATAATGGGTGTGAAAGTCTGTAACCAACCTGAGCATGATCAAGCTCTGTGGTGGAAAGTCAAGAGTTTTCTTCATCAGTCCCCTGGTAACCTTCCAAATGGACAAAGTATAGTAACTTGCAATGATGGCAGTTATTGATCTTTAAGTCCAGGATTTCTGCAATTTTATATTCAAGTTCATCATCAATAGTAACTGGAGGGGGCAGAGGCTGAGTGCAATTAAGGATGGTGTTCAGAGTGTCTTTTTCCAGCTGTGAGATGTGGAACACAGAGTGAACTGCCCAGAGATGGTCCAGAAGCTGGAGGGTAACTGAGTGGGTACCCGAGCAGGTGATGATTTCGAATGGACCATAGTATTTCTCCAAGAGTTTCTTGGAGGGTCGAGTAGTGCATAAGTGTTCTTCTTTGACATAGGCATAGTCTCCAATATTGAAGTCAGGAGCAGGAATCTGGCACTTGTCCGCTAGACCTTGATAACACTTCTGTGCTCCAGAGAGCTACTTCCAGAGTTCCTGGTGGAGTTTGTCGAGGTCCACCATGAAGTTACAAGCATGCTGGGAGACTAGCTCGCATTTGGGGAAGATAGTGATGTTCAGGTGGTAGCCCTTATTGGCAAAGAAGGGTGAAACTCTGGTGGAAGCTGATGGAGCATTGTTGTAAGCAAATTCCTTTAAGGGCAACAGCTGAGACCAGTTGTCCTGTTGGTAATTGCAGAAGATCCATAGGTATTGTTCAAGGATCTGATTAAGGCATTTGGTTTGTTCATCACCTTCCAGGTGATAACCTGAAGTGAAGTGAATCTTCATGTCTAAAGCTTGACCAAGAGACCGAAAAAAGTGGGAGATAAACTTCAATCCCCGGTCACAAGTGACATGTGATAGAACTCCATGCTTGCAGAAGGCATGCATGATGAACAGGTTGGCAAGTTCTTGGGCTGTGATTTCATTGACTGTGGGAATGAAGATGCCTTGCTTGGAAAGTCAGTTTATGATGACCAGGATGGCAGTGTGGCTATCAGAATCTGGTAGCTGTTCGATGAAGTCCATCAAGATTGAGTCCCAAGAACATTCCAGGACTGGGAGTTACTTCAGGAAACCATAGGGTTTATATTGTGGTAACTTGGAGCATTTGCATGTAGTATATGATTTGCAGAAGTCTTGTACAAAGATTTGTAAGTTGGGCCAAATGTAATCACATTGGACAAGTTGTAGGGTCTTGTTTTGTCCAAAGTGACCAGAAAGGATATGGTCATGCTTGTACTGCAGGATCTTGAGGCAGAGATCTGCTACATCCAGGACATAAATCTGGTCGAGGGGGTTAGGAGGGCAAAGATTTTCCTTCATCTGGCGCTCTCATTCTTCTCCAGTTAGTTTGCCATTCTTCCCCAACTTGTCAGAGATAGAGTCCTTTGGCTTGTTACTCTTGGATTCAGAGAAGCTGCCAGATGAGGATTGAGTACCATGATTAGAATTGGACAGGTTCTGGGGTTTGGACTGATTATTAGAGCTAGAGTTGGAATTTGAATTGAAGTGTGGAGAATCCTTGGAGTCCTTCTTTCCAGAGTTTCCAGAAGTTCCAGAGGTCTTGGCATTGAGGCAATTCTCTTCTTCCTGCATTCAGTAAATGTTGTCAGCATCTTGGGCCTTAAGCTGCAAGGCTGCCAGAGTGTTAGGCTTTCTGCCTGCAAAACTTCTATATGGAGGTGGAGTAGAAGTCCATGGAAGTACCAGTCATAAAGAGCGGTTTTATTCCAATCGACCTGAAAGGCTAGTTCCCAAAAGTCCACATTATACTTGACTATATGACCTCCTTTTTTAATAGTGAGCTCAGAAAGAGCCTTCTCGGCATCCTTCAAGGATCATGAGGGCCAAAATTGCTCTCTAGCTTCCTGAGGAATACCTCATAGCTCCACATCCAGTGGGCAAAATCCATTTGGATCATTGAGGCCAGGTTTAAACCAGCTGAGCACTGCTCTCTTTAGGTAAGAGATGATGAATAACATTTTCCTCTCGTTGGAAGTAAAAACATGAGGGCAATCTCAGAAATGGAGGTTGCATGCGACTAGAAAGTCCAAAGTTTTTGAAGGTTGGAACCATTGAAAGTGTCAGATTCCCTAACTTTGATCTTCTCAGGCTTCAGAGCTTGGTTCTGGTGGAGAGTACCGAAACTGTCTGAAATGTCGAACAAGGTGTTGACAAATCTGTTGTCCAGATCTGGGTTTCCTTGTAGAGGAGGCTGATTTCCAAGATCATCAGTATTGGGGTCATCCCTAGGGCCATAAGGACTGCTAGAGTCATTGGGTCCACCAGGAAGTCCATCCTCTTCACCTGTAGCTTTCTTATCAGTAGGGTTGGATTGCCTATCATCCTCTACGTAGTCGAGTGGAGTCGGAATCTGAGGGGGTTCTGAAGGCAAGTGCATAGACATGATGTTGGTGCTAATAGATGGTGTGCTAGAGCTGACTTGTCAAAATATGTTTGATGGTCAGACTGAGGCACCAAAGGTAGAAGTGGGTCCAGGAGCTAGGAGTACTGATTGTCAAACAGCTGATAAGCCTGGAAGAGTGCCTGCATGATGGGAATTTCTTGTTGTCTGCAGAGATTGTGATTCTGTGCAGGACATAGAATAAGGCTCAGAATAGTGTGTGGGTTGACAAGAGTTTGCAAATACTGTCAAAGTTCAAGATCGCTACTACCAAGGTTGGAACTTCGTCAGGGATACACCAGACTTCTGGTCAGAGGTGGTTGGAGGTGTTCAGGGGTTCCAGGCAGAATCCACTAGGCTGTAACATGCCAGGTGAAAGGGGCCAGAGAGGACTTGGCTTCAACTTATCAGAAGTTGCACCCTTCTCCTCATCAATTGTCCAATTTCAGGTGGATTGCATGCAGATGTCCAGATGGAGGGTGAGGATACAGTGACTCACAAAACTGAGTCAATGTTTTGCACTTTTTAATTCATTGTTGAATAGCTTCCCATAAACAACAAAACCAAACAAGGTATTGGTGTACCAAATAACATACATGATCAGGGCTACCAAACAAACAAAGAATTATGTAATTTTAATCATCCCTCATGGAGATATGATTATTTTAATTCAGAGACTCATTGACTCAGTTTTGTGAGGGGTAGTCAGAAATATTAGAATCTGATGCTCTACCAACTGTATAATGTCAAAAACTTGACAGATGGTTTCTAAGGTGATGTGATCCTTGATGGGACCTTAAATTATAGTATTTAATTAGGACTAGCATTCTTCATACTTCAATATTCTCCAATGCATCCCATCTCCTCTGCTCAGAAGGAAAACATTCTTTCCCTGGCCTCCAATCATTATTCTACCCACAATATTGCCTCTAAACTCAACCTCAGCCAGTCTAGTGTATCCAGAACACTCAGGGCTCTCCATCCAAACCTGGATTCCCCCTCTGGTGGTCGTCCTTCTAAGCTCTCATCTACCTCTCAGAGAGCCATCCTTACCCAAATCACCACTGGCAAGGCTGCAAATGCTGTTCAGGCTACCCATTACATCAACAGCATCATCCCCACTTCAGTCTCCTCAGAAACAGTCAGAATAGTTCTCAGAAAAAACTCATTCAAGGCTGTGGTGAAGAAGAAAAAGCCTTTGCTTAGTATAAGGCATAGGAAAGCAAGATTGGCTTTTGCTCAGAAGTATAGAGAGTGGACTGTGGAGGACTGGAGAAGGGTTATTTGGTCAGATGAGACTAAAATTAACAGGTTTGGGTCAGATGGGAGAGAGTGAGTTTGGAAACAGAAGGGAGAGGGGCTGATTGAGAGAGGTGCAGGGAACTGTCAAATTTGGGGGAGGAAACATTATGGTATGGGGGTGTATGGGATGGAATGGAGTGGGGCATCTTGCAGAGGTTGAGGGAAGGATGAATGCTGACCAGTATGTGTCCATTTTGAAGGACCATATGCTGCCTAGCTTGGAGGAGAGTGGAATTTCTGGAGAAGAGGTGATTTTTCAACAAGACAATGACCCCAAGCATACCTCAAAAAAGGCCAAGAAATGGATGGAGAACAACAATATTACTCTTCTGGATTGGCCTGCCCAATCTCCAGACCTCAGCCCTATTGAACATCAATGGGTTCACCTCAAGAACCAGTTAGACAAGTATCCAACAGCACCAAAAGGAATTTGGGAGTTATGGGAAAGAGTAGTGGAAGAGTGGAATAATATTCCATCAGAGGTGTGTCAGAATTTGATTGAAAGCATGCCTAGAAGGTTGGGAGCAGTTATTAAGGCCAAGGGAGGTCATACAAAATACTAGAATTACAATTTATCATAGTATTGATACCACCTCACAAAACTGAGTCAATGAGTACCTGAATTAAAATGATCATATCTCCATGAGGGATGATTAAAATTACATAATTCTTTGTTTGTTTGGTAGCCCTGATCATGTATGTTATTCAGTACACCAATACCTTGTTTGGTTTTGTTGTTTATGGGAAGTTATTCAACAATAAATTAAAAAGTGCAAAACATTGACTCAGTTTTGTGAGTCACTGTATATTTAAACAGAGGTTATAGAGTAAAATAAAGTAAGAGGAGCTGAGAGATTAATGAATTGGGTCAAGAACAAGTCAAGGATGAAAGAAGGGTTGATATTAAGCAGAGGTTTGACAAGGCGAGATATAATGCAAAGACAATGTAATTTACAAGTAATTTGCAAACTGGAGACTAAGGCTAAGCTATGCGCACTTAAATATCGAAGGCCAGAAGAATAATGGAAAGTACAGAAGTTTACTAATAGGTCTTAGTAAGTGTCCATGACCAGAATTGGCAAGACTGTATTAGAAATAAAGTGAGTAAGCAAATGATTATCAAGGCATGTGACAACTTGTCTGATGACTAAAAGGTGCTGCAGCCAGAATGCCGATGGACAAAATCAGAAACATGTCAAAAAGGAATTGGAAATTATTAGAAATCTTATCAGGTAAAACAAGAGTTGAGGTAGACATGATCACCAATCTTATATGTGGGTGTAGGTGAGTGACATTAGTTGTAGAAGTGTGCCATGTCATCCTTCACCTCAGCCAAAGCTGACTTTGCCTCCTCCAGAGTGTTTTTCATCCACTCTGTGAACTTGTTCACCATTTCCAAGTGTGAAGGTGCTTGTTGAGGCTTGAAACCCATGTGTGGGTGTTATCCTGTGTTGAGGAGGAAGGGTGTTTGTGGGGTGGAGGAGTAGACATGACTGTTGTACCCAAACTCAGCCATGGAAAGGAGATCTTCCCAATCATCCTGTCACTCATTGACAAAGATGCAGATATACTGTTCCAGTTCTTAATTGACATGCTCCATCTGTCCATCTGTCTGTGGGTGGTAGTCAGTCGAGGCAAGAAGTTTGATTCCCAGTAGGCAGTACAGCTCTCGAGTGAACTCTGCAACAAACTGTGGTTCTTGATTGCAGAGGAATGAACCTGGCAGTCCATGAAGCTTTCACACATGGCACAGATAGAGTCGAGCTGCTCCAAGTGCAGTGACAGTCATATGAGTGGGGATAAAATGAGCTCGCTTCCCAGCAGAGTCAACTATGCACATTACTGCATCAAACCCATTGGACTCAGGTAGTTCCACAATGAAGTTCACACTGATGACATCCCAACAATTCTCTGGGACTGAGAGGGGGTGCAACTCACCTATGGTTTGCATCATGGAGTCTTGGTGCATAAGCAGAGGTCACAGGTGTGACAATACTGACCAATGAGTCGAGACATCTGAGGCCACCAATAATTCTGCGATATGAGTTCCAGTGTCTTCCAATGCCTGGGGTGGCCAGCAATAAGTGAGTCATAGTGCTGAGAGATGAATCATCATCAAAGCTGGGGATTGTTAGGGATGTAGATGTGGTCATGGAAGTATAGGATGTCATCCTTTTCTGTCCACTCTGCTGCATGAAGTGAAGTTGTGGATCCCTTTCTTAGCTCCTTCACTGCCAGAGCCACAGCATCCATGTGTAAACTGCTACAGTTCACATGACAAATGTCATGTAGAATACTGTGTTCCTTGCCCTCCAAGATAACACCCTATAATGCACAGACTGTAAACAGATCAGATTGCAACAACACAATACCTTGATTGTTATTGCTTCTATGCCCATGGTCCAGATGACACGAGAGGGCATCAGTCTTCCCCATGCTGCAGCCTAGGTGATGATGCAGGTAGAGATTGAACTGGAGAGATAGAGGGACCAGCAGGCTTGGCAACAATTAAGTTTCTTGGCAGTCATAAAGTACTCAAGGTTCTTGTGGTCTGTCCAGATCTTGACCTTGTGTTGAGCACCCTCCAAAAAATGTTGCCACTCCTCCAATGGCTGCATTATCACCAGCATCTCCTTGTTATGGATCTTGTAATTGCATTCCACAGTACTGAGACTCTTCAAATAGAAGGCAATGGGGTGCCACTTCTAATCCTCAGGAGACTGTTGAAACAGCACTACGCCTATCACAAAGTCCAAACTGTCAGCTTCTACACAGAAGGGACATGAGTCAGCAGCAAAGGTAAGGATTGGAGTGGAAGTGACCATCTCTTTGAGCTTCTCGAATGCCTCCTGCTGTGCATTTTCCCACCTCCATGCCTCCTTGCCAGTGAGGTTGAATAATGGGCATGCTTGGTGTGAGAAATCTTTAATAAAGTGCCAATAGAAATTGATGAAGCCCAGAAAAGACTGCACCTCTTTCTTGTTTGTGGGCATGGGCCAGGTTGTAATGCCAGCAACCTTGACTGGGTCCATCTCCACCTGTCCATCTGAGACAATCAAGCCCAAGCACTTAATTCACATCTTCTGAAACTTGCACTTGTCATGACAAAGGTAGAGTTTGTGCTGCCAAAGTTGCTCTAGCACCAGGCATGTGATTTGACAATGTTCATTGAGGTCTTGAGTGAAGATGAGAATGTCATCAAGGTAGACATAGACAACACCTTCCAATATGAGATCATGGAAGATGTCATTTATCATGGTCTGAAAGGTGGCAGGACTATTAGTGAGATCAAATAACATGACAAGCAGTTCAAAAAAACCATGATTTGTGCAAAAAGCTGCCTTCCACTCATCCCCTTCCTTTATCTGCACATTGTTGTAACCCCAACAGACATCAAGCTTGGTGAAGTAACATGCCCCATGGAGTTAGTTGATGAGTTTGGATATGAGGGGTAGTGGATAGTGACTCTTGACTGTGATGTCATAGAGGCATCGATAGTTTTGAACTGATTGAAGGGACCCATCCTTTTTCTTGACAAAAAAGAAGGGCAAGGCCATGGGCAACTTTGAAGGGCAGATACAACCAGAAGCCAAGTGTTCATCGATGAACTTGTCAAGTTGTCATTGTTCTTTAGGGGAGAGAGGATAGACCTTGCAGGAGGAGGGCATGGCACCCAGTGTGAGCTCAATTGCATGATCCCATGGCTTACAGTTAGGAAGTCAGTCAAAAGATTCCTTGGAGATGACATCTTTGAAGTCATGCAGGTGAGGAAGTACCAAGTCAGTGAAGGATTTGGACATGCTGTTCTTGTAGAAGGCCTCCATGAGGTGCTAGGAGATGTTTGAGGTGGCACACACCTCATGCAAAGGGTTAATAGCAGTGTAGAAAATTTGTTTACCTTCCTCGATCTCCTCCACTTCCTCCACATCATTTGTCAGAATCAGGTGCGAGATCTGGAACACCTTCCAAGTCAACATTAGCTATAGGCATTGGACCAGCATAATACTTTTGAGTGTGCTATAAGAGAGCCTTTCACCCTTGATGCTCCTGTCTGCCTTCAGTGAAGCAAGTATGGGAATGAGAGGGACAATGACTTATCATGACTTCACCTGTCACCCAGTCAACCTTAGGATTATGGTCATGAAGCCATGGGTAGCCCAAAATTGCCTCTTGCTTCCCCAGTTGGATCACAGCAAAGAGAGCCCATTCACTGTGGTCCTTGTACTAGTGATAATGCTCGACCTGAAAACCTAACAAAAACCTGTTAAAAGGTCTAAGAAGTATAATACAGACTAGAGGAAGAGTGCAAGTTGGTACTAAATATCACCGCTGATACCCAAAAGTTGTAGTGAGAGATGTGAAATGATGAGACATGTTACAAATAGTCTTTAGAGGCATAGAAAGAAGTTTGAAAGATGTTCAAAAGATGTTTAAAGGAGTTCAAAGAGGTTTGAAGTAGTTTCAAGGATGTTCAAAGATGTTCAAAATGGTTCGAGAAGTTTTGAAAGAGTCAGACTGGTATCGAGGTATATCGAGGAGTGAATATAGTGAATAAGGAATGTTTTTTGTGAGACAATGGATAATGTGCGATAAGTCGAGGAGTAAATACAAAAGTTCAAAGAAGTTTGCAATATTTTGCAGAACTTAGAGATACGATGTGAGGCTAAGACTCAAGAGAATGGCTCTTAAATCAAATGATAAGGAAGAGGGTAACTTCTTCTCTGCTTCCTTGTCTGTTATTCTAAGTAACTAGTACAAGTCAGTATACATTTTGAAGAGATAGTACTTAAAAGGAAATATAACATGTGGAAAACATGAGGCAATATACACAACAATAAAGGAGTTCTTGTAAAACATAAAACAAATAAAACAATAATAATTGAAATGTACATTGTCCCAGTATAGTAAAAAGTGCTTATCTTATTGCTTCAGTATATCATTGAAATACAAAACCTCATTTATTGCATTCTAAATCTTTTGTCATCTCTCCTCATGTCTGGTAGTGCTCAATATGCAACACAAGGGTTCATTCTGGATGTGCCATGTAAGTTGAAAGAGTTTCAAAACAGCTATATGGTGGCTGACTTTGTTCAAAGTTATTCAAAATTGTGCAAAGTTGTTCGAAAAGTTCAAAATTAGTTCAAAATTAAGTTCATAGGGTTTGTAGTAGTTCAGAGCATCTGTTGTAATGTGTTGATGTGATTGGAAACCTTCTCCAAACCTTAGAGCACACAATGGACCTATCACTGGAGGACTAGGTTGACAACCTCCCAAATTGCCCTGGCTTCATTTGGGGAACCATCCATATTGTAGACAGGTATGCATCAAGATAGTGAGTGGGTATTGAGCTGTTTTTGTTGAACCAGGTGTGAATTGATGAAAAGGCCCATGGCACTTGCCCCATATCCATAGTCTGCAGCTCGATCTTCAATTCTAGTGATCGCTGGAAGAAGGTGGATGCCACAATGTACTTGCATGGTAGCTTGCACTCCCAAGATCTCAATCTGAGAAGATGAGGAACAGGTGTGAGTGGAGTGGATGTGACTTCCATTGAGCTGAGGGATTTGGGGGGGGGGATTGGTAATAAAGTGAAGTTCTTCCTCAAGTGGGTCAACCACCAGGGCATCAAAGTGGTTACTGGTGGGCAGAGGGGGTGGATAGTTGGAGGGATTGAGGGCATGTGTAGTTGTAGTGGCATGGAGTGTAGTGTTCAAAGCCACATTCATGAGTTGGTTCTCATCACAGAAAGAAGCAGCTTGTACCAAGCATCAATATTGTCATCAGCTGGGCATCCCTTCAACATCTGTGCAATCTGATCCAGAACCTTGTATACAAGGATAACTTGAGGTGCATTGCAGCTCATTGGTGTTCATGGAGAGGGCAGAAATGTCATACAAACTCCTCTCTAAAGTCCTCCCAAGAGGAAAAAGAGAGGGAACCAAGTTTCTGGGCTTGGCACAAAATGTGGTCAATGTAGAGGTAGGCATTGATGTGTTCAGTTGGTACTTGGTGCAGAGTCTCAATGGAAGGGGTGAACACTTAACCTACAACTGCAGGTGTGCTCGGGGTGAGGGGGGAGTTCGCTTAAAGGGCCTCGGATCATCCTTCAGGGTGCAAAGACTATGGGGAGGCTGGTACGGCAGTTTTCAATGTGCGCACTAGTTGTGTATGCTAAAGGGGAGATATGCATGGTGGCGGAAAAGTGCACAAGCAAAGGGGCAAAAATGCACAGTGCAGAAAAATGCACAATGGGAGCACAAAAGTGCACAACGACAAGGGTGATGAAGATGAGAGGTGTAGTGGGATGGAGACAACACTGGGGTGTGCTGTGAAGGTGGTGCATAGGTTGGGGACACAAATGGGGTGGAAGCGCTGATGAGTTCAGTTGGTACTCAGTGCAGAGTCTCAACAGAAGGGGTGAACACTTAACCTACAACTGCAGGCATGCTCGGGGTGAGGGGGGAGTTCGCTTAGAGGGCCTCGGATTGTCCTTCAGGGCGCAGAGACTATAGAGAGGCTGGTACAGCGATTTTCAATGTGCTCACTAGTAGTGTACGTGAAAGGGGAGATATGCGCAGTGGCGGAAAAGTGCGCAATGCAAAGAGGCAAAAACGCGCAGTGTGGAAAAATGCGCAATGAGAGCGCAAAAGTGCGCAACAATGAGGATGATGAAGGCAGGAGGTGTAACAGGACAAAGACAACACTGGGATGTACTGTGAAGGTGGTGCACAGTTTGGGGGTGCAAACAGAGTGAAAGCGCAAGGAGCAGAAAAAGGCGCAGACGGTGCACAAAACGCGGCTATGCAAAAAGGTGCGCAAATAGTGCGCAAACATGGCTATATGAAGGGCACACTACGATAGTGCACAGACAAGGACGAAGGTTGCAACACAAGGGACAAAACGCAACAATACGATGAGGGGATGCAAACGATAATGCAAACACGGCTATACGAAGGGCGCACTACGAAGGCACACGGACTGGATGCTGGTGCACAGACTATGTGCGATGCTGACTGAGCTATGACCTATGAGGGGGGGGAAAGATCCTGTGGATTCTCTATCTGTCTGCTACTATGTACAAATGGCTTATGTGATAAAATGGTGAAATAAAGTATAAAAATAGGAAGCGCCATGCGCTACCCACAAGCGCATCCATTCGCCCATCTAAACCTGACCGCACTATGCCGCTGCCTCAGCCAATAAGATTTGCGCACCTATAGCTCAATATCCAACTGTTCCGGTGCGATGCACTATTATTGGTGCGCGCTAAGTCTCGTGCACTCTTCCTAATTAATCCACTTTGGTGTTATATGTCGCGTGCTGCACCTTAGTAATAATGGCGTGATCGACCTGTGCCAGTTACCAGATAAGGCGATGCCGATTGGAAATGTGGAAGAACTATAAGGGGATGCTGTGCGAGACCAAATACTGCCAAAGTGCCTGGGTTATGTGAAAGCGCCCAAGTGCACACAGTCCAATGCCAAATAGGCACAAAGCGGCCCAGTTATGTAAGAATGCACAGTTCGCTCATGCCGGAATCGTGGTGTGCCTCAAGTAAATGTGCCAGTAAGATGGGAGCTGCGATGCGCAGTGCACTGGTGCAGTGGATTGTTGTGTGTGATAGAGATTGTGCAAAGAGTGCGCAGCAGGGAATGTGAGTTGCAGGTAAAGTGTAAAAGGAGTGCGCAAAGGCGCATCGAGCGTGCAATAAATGTAGAAGGCAGATAAGGAGCGTGGGGGGGGGCACATGAAGGCGGCTTGAAGCACAATGAGGCGCATTTAGGGCGCACAATGATTGGCGGCTATGGGGAAACAAAAGCGCAGTAGAAATGCAAAAGGCGCACAAAGGCGCACCTAAACGGTCAAAGGCGTGCAAAAGCGCATGGAAGCGCGCTGCACAAAGTGTGCGGAAGCCATCTAAGAGGTGCACACAATCGCAAAAAATGCCGTAGTATGCGTGCAGGGCGATAGGGAGCTGTATCATCTCCTCCCAACTGAAGTACTGACTGTCCTCAGGCAGCATGCGATTGGTCAGCGCAAAATTTTCTTTGCTCACATAAGCGGCCATCCTCTCCTTATCCATCTCTGACCACCATCTATCCTCTATAACTCTTTCCACAACCCATCTCTACCCAATCCGATGGCTTCAGCATTTACCTTAGCCCTCAGACAAACGATCCTGGCCCTCAATGAGACCCTCCCTGCTGCTGGGAGTGAGCAGACGACGATGCAAGCTTGGGGTGAAGGGTTTTGTAGTAAACTGGTGCGCTTTTTGTGTTTCTATAACTGGCACAGGTTGCTAAGGGTCGGGGCATGTAGAACATGTATAAAAGCCGTGCAGACTCTGTCCAAGATGACGCAGAACTCGACGCGCTCCTCACGAAGGCACGTAGCGCATTCAGCGGAATCATGGTGGAGGAGTGGCTTGCTTGGGGCGAAGAGCTGATGCCCGATATGCATAAGATGATTGAGGAGAAAGAGAGGTCTGAGGAATTTGAGCGTAGGGCGCACGAGCTGGCAGAGCGGCTGGAAGGTGAGTTCAGAGCCATTGACGAGGCGAGCGATATAGATACTGCCGAGGCGCAGGAGGACGAAAAGACGCGCGTCGCACTGGTGCGCTCTTTGCGCGGGCTTTCTGCCGCTACCGATGCTGAGGTTGTAGGTGAAGGAACTGGGGAGTCTTGGGAGAGTGGGGTGACGAGCGAGGAGGAGAACAAGCATAGCGATGAGAGCGCCAGTGCGGACAAAGGCGCAAGTGCGCGCCCGGTGTGCGCAATGCGGCAACGCGCGTATGTCGAAGTGCCACCACTGAGTGGGGTTGGCGCCACCTCTAACGCTAATAGCGGACCAGTAAGTTTCTTTGGATATGCTTCAAACTCACTAAACCATTCCCTTTCTCTATGCTAGTGTGATAACTGCCACCGCATGGGCCAACCAGCTAGGTGCGCCTCTGTCAATGGAAAACGGTGCGCCCCATGCGCAAAGGGTAAGAGAAAGTGCGAATGGACGAAGCACACCCTCGCACAGCTGCGCACAACTCCTAGAGGCAGGAAAGCGGCTACTGGGCACTCTGGTCTGTCTTTTTCTCATCCTCCTTCCATGCTGCGCTAAACTTTCCAAAGGCACGTCGCAAATTGACAAGGGCAATGAGAGCGATGTGGGGCTCATCAGCCCCTCGAAAGAGCGCACATCCAAGTGCCACAAAGTCAAAAACGCGCCCCCTCCACTGTCGCAAGTGTGCTCAAGGCCGTGCCGCCTTACTGTTCACCAGGCAAGTGTGCACACGCAATCCTCATGCCAAACCAGATCGGGAAACACCTCGGGGGATGCGGGTTTATCAAGGTCAAGATGTTGAGGTGCTCGACTTAGCGCAATGCCGCTCGGTGGTTGCAGTCTTGGGTGCCATGCATGATCACCTTCAAGAAGATGTCCAAAGGTCGCTCATCGAGTTAGAGGTCGCTAAGAGCCGGTTGCGCAGTGCGGAGCAAGCGGAGGCGGATGCAAAGGCGAAACTGGGTGCAGCCACGGAGCGCCTGGAGTTCCTGGAGTCCATTGAATAGCTGCACAATGGTATAAGTTTTAGATAGTGTGTTAATCAATCTCTTTGTTGTGCCTGTGATACGCATGGTGCGCTCCGAAGCAGTGAAGTGTGCGCATGTGCGCGAATGTGCACACTTTGCGCCAACCTGCGTGCGCACTTCCATGGTGCCATAAAACGAAATTTGTAAGCCCAAATAATATGTGTGAGAGAAAAGAGATAATATAAGCAATGTTCGAGCAAGAAGTGTCAAGCGCACAAAAAACGCGCACCATGCAAAGATGCGCAAATGCAAAGGGGTGCGGAAAAATTGTCCAACCATCACTTTCCTCCTCCCAACTGAAATATTGACCATGTCCATCGATAAAAAAGTAAGAGATAAAATGAAGCGCACGTGATATCACAAAGTCTAAAAAAAAATGGGAAAGGCTCAGTAGATCATCACGGCTGGTAAAACCCATGGGTTGCGCAATCACGGAACGTGTCCAGATGCGACTTCACGAATAGGAAAAGGTAACGTAAAAAAAAATGAAAGAAAGCAAAGCGTACATATAAAATGGTGAAGTATCCATAGCAGTGCACACGGAGTGCTAGTTGCGCACCTCATTGGCGCTTTCTTCTTCCTCAGCGCTATCTCCTTGCACTTCTTCTTCGTCAACTGCTTCTTCGTCTTCCATGTCCACTACTATGGACTCTTCCATCTCTCTTAACTGCGTTGTGGTGATATTGAGCACTATGTCAGGAAGCGCAATGGACTTGCGCGCGTGGTATGGCAGTAGGCAGAACGCGGCTACTGGCCTGTCAAATACCGTCCCGTTGAGCTTGCAAACTATGTATGCGCCACCCTGATTGCACGACACTATAACTAGAGGACCGAGATAACGCACGTGCATTTTGTGGTTAAGGCTCTTTTCGATTGCTGTGTTGTGCATAAGGACTAAGTCGCTGCGCTGGAAGTCGAAACTGCGGATGGTTTTTGAGTGCGCTTTCTCGAAACGGAGCGCCGCTTTGCGCCTCTTTGCATAGACGCAGGAATGGATGCATGCTAAGTCTGCTGGATGCTTTTGTAATGCACGCGCGCGCCACGCGATCAAGTCTGTCGTGGAGAGTATAGAATCTGGGGGTGGGTTAAGGTATGTCGCTTCAATGATATCGAGAGGGATTAGAGGCTGTGCGCCTGTAACAATGAAGTATGGCGAAACACTGAGGCGCTTCCGAACTGTGATGCGCTCCACCCAAAAGACTGAGTACAGTGCACTGAACCACTTTGATTCTACTCCATCTGCTGCTTTGATAAGTGCTTGGCGCACGTCAAAATGTGCGCGCTCAACAATTCCATTAGTGCGCAAATTATAGCCAGATATGCGGATGTGATTGATATGGTAGCGCTTACTGAGATAGGCTAGCGCTTTGATGAATGGCTTGCCATTATCAGTGACTATCTCGCACAATGCACCCCATCTGCAGATGAGGTCTTGGAACATCCAATCGCCAAGTGTGCTCGCATTTTCTTTAGGGAGCCCGCGGAATTCTGGCCAAGTCGCAAGTGAGCAACACCCTTGGACGATATAGCGCCGCCCTGCTGATACTGGTAAGTGCATCATATCAATATAAACTTTACTGAACAGGGGCGCAGGCATTGCGACGACTGGCAGTATTAGAACCTTCTGTGTTTGCTGGATCTGGCAAATATGACAAGTGCGCATGAACCAAACGATGTCGTCCATAACATGCGGCCACCAAAAGCGCTCGAGCAATGTGGAGCGTGTCGCGTAAAAGCACTTGTGTCCAATGTTGTCATGGATGGCGCGCAATATTGGTAAGCATCTAGACTGCCAAATAACAAGCTGGTGAGCACCATGCGCATTGCACTTCCATAGGCACGTCTTGTCTTTGAAAAACGCGCTCGTGTAGCGCACGAGTGCACTGTACTCGGAATCTGTGAAGTCGCTAGGGCGCGTTAGGGTATCCATCCAAATCCACACCAAATCTAACTTCTCATCCTCTGCATCTGCTGTTGCACTTCTTGGAACTTGGCTATAGTCATCGTCGTAAATAAGCGCACTATTGCGCACATTTTGCACGTTTTTGTTTGGCTCTGGCTGTGTCAGTGCAAGTGCTTGCACATCCAAAGACTGTGAAATGGGACGTATTGCATGCATAAATCCATGTAGCGCATCAATCCAGTCCTCAAACTCTTCATCCTCTTCTCCCTCTAAGTCCTCTGGCTGCTTCAGCCGACGCGAAAGCCCATCTGGACCATGCACCGCTCCCCTAACATGCACGAGTGTAAAGTGGAATGTAAGGATTGAGACAATCCACTGGTTAATGCTAGCGGATGGTTGGATATCAGGGTTTTGTAGCATGCCCTTGATATAGCGCGCGTCAGTCTCCACAATTAAGTTGCGCACACCTATAATATAAAGGCGCAAATTGTGCAGCGCGCGGTAAAGCCCATAGATCTCTAGCTTCGGTTGTGAAAAGCGCGCTTCTCTGTCATTGAGCGTAATCGAGCCGAACCGGTTGTAAATGCGCGTTTTTGCATCTGCACTCTTTTGCTGGCAAAGGTAAAAGCCGACTGCTATCTGGGAAGAGTCGACTGCAAGGATAACAGGGAGTTCTGAGGAATAATCAATCGGTTGTAGTGCAGGACACTCTAGCACTGCTTGCTTGATGTCATTTTGCGCCGCTATCTGCTCTGGGCCCCATTCAAATGGAGCGTCCTTGCGCGTAAGCCTTGTGAGCGTGTTAATGCAGTGCGCATAATTGCGGATATAAATGCACATTAAACCGACTGTTCCCAAGAATGCGTGCACTTCTGACAGCGTGTGGCATGCGCCCCAATTGCGGATAACATCTACCTTGCCGCATTCGGGTTTTCTACCTTCTGGGGTGCAATAATGGCCAAGAATGACAAAGTTTTTTGTGCACAATGTGGATTTCATCCCAGAGAAAGTGCTGCCGCTATATTTCATGTGCTGCACAATGCGGTTCACGTTCTGAAAGTGCTCCCACACAAAGCGCCTTATGCCAGGGTTTGCAGTGAGTGCTTCGCATGAGCCATCCAGTAAAATGTAGCGCTTCAAAGGCCCCTTGACTGGAACATCGTCAATATAGGGAACAGTGTAATCTGGTATCTCTGGCTGCAGAATATAGCACACATCATCGTGGAAGATTGGTACTGAGTTTGTCCAACCCATTGGCAATGTAACAAGGCGCATTGCGCCATATGGCGTCTGGAATGTTGTAAGGTCGCGTGACGATTCTTTGATTAAGTGCTCATCGTATCCCACATATAGATCAAGGACGGCGCCGCATGCACGCCCCACAAATTGCTCTGCAAGGTGCTCAGGTGTAGGGGTGATGCCAGAGTGTTTAATGGTAATGCGATTAAGCGGTTCGAGGCTATGTACGATGCGCAGTGCTTTTCCATCTTTCTTGAGTGTGCAGAACCAGCGTGATCTATATGCCGAATTTGAGTGCTCATAAACACCTGAGTCTATCTTCTTCCAGATAATGGCGCAAACTTCATCGTATATGCCTGGTGGAATGGGGATGTTGCGCTCTATCCAAGGAGTGTGCGGAATAACTGGGATTTCTACTGGGGGAAAGAACGCGGTCTTAAAGCTACCGCACTCCTCATCGCTCCATGCAAAGGCTTCATTCTGCAAAGACATCAAGTGGTGTAAAACCTTCATCTCCTCTGGTAATAGGAAATCGGTGTGGCGCTCCTGGAGCGCTTGCATGTGCTCTTCAGTATAGTGCCCGGTTGGGGTAAATGGTGGCGGATTTGGTAAAAGCACAGGAAGTGCCGCTAGCAGATCACCTATAATGTTGCGCTCGATGCAGAATTTGTTTGGGATGGGCGCAATAACTGGCTTGACTTTTCTAGCAACCGGTTTATACTTCTTCTTGGTCACTACGCCCTTTTGCAGTGTGCACACCGCTAAATCGATAAAAGTTGCGCACACATGTGCACTTTTCGGAAACACGGCAGGAATAAGTGCCACAGGGTCGATCAAATTTAAGAGCGCCTGCGCATGACTGTTGGTACACTGGGATAGGTAGAGTTGAGAGATAATAGAGGTGGAAGGAACGGAAGTGGAAAATGGAATAAGCGCAAACGCGGAAATGTCACAAGATTGGGTATCAGAGTCAAATGTTATGATAAATGTTATGATAGTGGCGGCTTCTCCTTGGTCTGAGATCAATTCCTCGAAGCCTGGCAAAAATTTCTTTGTGGGTTATGCTGAATAGCAAAGTGCGGTGTTGCTGGAGCTGGTAAGAAGTGGCGCGGCTTCCCCCTAGGCTTTGTTGGAATGGTGGAAATGGCGCCGGTGTTCGGATCGCAGATTGTAATTGTTTGCGCTTCGTCTGCAAAGTTGCACACGATGGAGCGCGTTAACACGTCGAAGGGGCGCCCTAACAGAATATCGTAAGCAGGTGAACGGATAACGTGAACTTGCACATAGACAATGATATCCCCAATGCGCGCAGAAATGTTGCACGCAAGCCCAAGCGACTCATCTACCTCTCCATTGGCTGATTGCATGTATAAACGAATGCGCGGGTCGTACTGAAGCCCAAGATGATGGCAGACCGCTTCTGACATTGCGATAATTTGTGAACCCGGATCTAAGATAGCTTCAAAGTACTCTTGGTTGTTGATCAATAAATCAATGGAGCGAAGCACATGCGACTCTTTAGCGACCTTCAAAACATCGGGGTTTTCAATTTCGCCTGGCTGGAGATGAGTAAGGTACTGTTCAAATGGATCCTGCAAAACAATAGGAAGCGGCGCTGCAATTGCCACGCTAACTGGAGGTGTCGCATTAAGCACTTTATCTCCCGCAAAAGGCATGCACGCTTCGCAGTGTGCAAATGGCATAATGCTCGCAAGGTTTGTAGCTACCACTTCCGCACCGGTAGCTTTTGGGGTGACTTGTTCTCTATGGCGCTGCCTGAGATCGGGCGAAAGGGATAGAAGCTCTTCATGCAAAACCATAACAGAGGGCGCCTTCATGGCGTGCGCATATACGTCGTCGACAATCTGCAGGTTCTGGATGGGAATGACAGTGCGGTATGATGGCTCTTTGCCTTTGGAAGAGTTAGCTGGTACGTCTGGTTTATCTGCTGCTGCGGGCGCAAACGCGCCTCAGGAATGTTGGAATAGGGATGTATGGGTGTCTCGTTGGGCGCATCAGTTGCGCTCACAGCAGATTGCAAAGCTGGGGACTCAATACTGTCGGTGGGTGCCATGTCTGTGGTTGTAGAATGCACACCCTCTTGATTGGATGTATTGCGCGGTGCACGCCGCAGAATTTCAACGCCGTCGAAGACTTGCCTCTTGCGAAGCGCCATCAACTCCCTCTCAAGTGCATCAATGCGCTCTTCCTTCGTTAGTTGCGCATTTGGTGCGCTTTGCATATAGTCTGCTGCAGGAGCTGAAGCGGCAACGTACGTCGACTGTAGAGGTGCAGCTGGAGCTGGACGAGGCACTATATTGTAGATGAGCTGTGAATTGGTATTAGATGAAAGTCGACCCATGGCAATCTGCCCTGGGTTGCGCTTATGCCATTCCTCGATGCACTCACCTAGGAAATTGCCTGGAATAGAACGTGGCACGAATGCGCCACCTGGGAGTACGATGTGCCCTTCCGCATTTTGCCTACACTTTCCTTTGCTAATAAGGCACTCAATTGAAGCGCACTCAGGGATATAGTGCCCTGTCTGACTGCAACCATTGCACTTGTCATTGTTCGAGCGAGGCGCACCATTTCCGCCATCTCTGCGTGATGCGCTCAATGCAGTAACTATCGTCTGTGTCATGCGCTCGAATAAGACTGAAATGTCTTCTGCTTTGACTGCGGGTGCACTAGGTGCTGAGTAGGGTGCATACATATCGGGGTTTTGCGCTGTGAGCCCAGTAAGTGGCTGGAAATAGCGTGCTGGGCCTTCAAAGATAAAGTCGATCACATCGCGTATTGCATCTAATGAGTATGGCACATTTGCAGGCTGATTTGGTACTGCAATCGCAAGGCAGCTCAAAATGCGCTCTAGCTGGTCTGGTCGAAACACCCTAACGAACATGCGGCTTTGGTCGTAGCGCGCCAATATGCCTTGCGCAACTAAGTATTCACTAATGTTGAGAAATGCGCGATAATAGCGCGCGATTTCTTCTGCAGTTACGAGGCCAATGTGTGCGGTCTCACCAATAAGCTTGTCCAGGTCGCTAATACTCCATTTACTGCCATCCCTAGAGCCAGGATAAAGCTTTAGGACAGCGTCTTTGAATGCACCATAGTTGTGCATCGCGCTATACTCTGGTAGCAGTTTTCAAGTGTCTGCAGTGTCGCTGTCCAAATAGCGCACTGTGTGGAACTTCTTATCGGTCTCGTCAGTGACGTTACAATCGCGGAGGAGTTGCGCAAGCTCCTCAAAGTACTTCTGGAGTTCGCGTGGTTTTGCAGGGTCGAAGCACGGCGCATTTTGGTTAGATGCACCTGGCATGTGCATGGTAGCCATGGTAGGTGGAATAAGGTGTGTAGAGTTAAGTTCTGGTAAAAGCACAGTGAAATTCGAAGGCAGGCAAGAATGTGGTGATGCGGACAGAGTTAAGGTAGGTAGGGATGAGTCAGGTGAAGGTGGAGGTAAAGACAGCGCAGACGAGTGATGCGTGTTGTTTAGGAAGAGTGATTCAAATACTGGTATTTCCCCAAGCTGGAGTGCAGTTGCTAGCAGCTCGGAATGGAGAGTGTGAAGGTGGTTAATGTTGAAGCGAAGGGCGAGCCGATGGAGGTCTAAAATATGGTCTGATAAACAGAAACCCCTCGCGGTGGGCTCCAGAAAATGATGAGTTCAGTTGGTACTCAGTGCAGAGTCTCAACGGAAGGGGTGAACACTTAACCTACAACTGCATGCATGCTTGGGGTGAGGGGGGAGTTCACTTAGAGGGCCTCGGATTGTCCTTCAGGGCGTGGAGACTATAGAGAGGCTGGTACAGTGATTTTCAATGTGCTCACTAGTAGTGTACGTGAAAGGGGAGATATGTGCAGTGGCGGAAAAGTGCACAATGCAAAGAGGCAAAAACGCGCAATGAGAGCACAAAAGTGCACAATGATGAGGATGATGAAGGCAGGAGGTGTAACAGGACAAAGACGACACTGGGATGTACTGTGAAGGTGGTGCACAGTTTGGGGGTGCAAACAGAGTGAAAGCGCAAGGAGCGGAAAAAGGCGCAGACAGTGCGCAAAACGCGGCTATGCAAAAAGGTGTGCAAACAGTGCGCAAACGCGGCTATATGAAGGGTGCACTACGATAGTGCACAGACAAGGACGAAGGTTGCAATGCAAGGGACAAAACGCAACAATACGATGAGGGGACGCAAACGATAATGCAAACATGGCTATACGAAGGGCGCACTACGAAGGTGCACGGACTGGACGCTGGTGCACAGACTATGTGCGATGCTGACTGAGCTATGACCTATGAGGGGGGAAAAGATCCTGTGGATTCTCTATCTGTCCGCTACTATGTACAAATGGCTTATGTGATAAAATGGTGAAATAAAGTATAAAAATAGGAAGCGCCATGCGCTACCCACAAGCGCGTCCATTCGCCCATCTAAACCTGACTGCACTATGCCGCTGCCTCAGCCAATAAGATTTGCGCACCTATAGCTCAATATCCAACTGTTCCGGTGCGATGCACTATTATTGGTGCGCACTAAGTCTCGTGCGCTCTTCCCAATTAATCCGCTTTGGTGTTATATGTCGCGTGCTGTGCCTTAGTAATAATGGCGTGATCGACCTGTGCCAGTTACCAGATAAGGCGATGCTGATTGGAAATGTGGAAGAACTATAAGGGGATGCTGTGCGAGACCAAATACTGCCAAAGCACCTGGGTTACGTGAAAGCGCCCAAGTGCGCACAGTCCAATGCCAAATAGGCGCAAAGCAGCCCAGTTATGTAAGAATGCGCAGTTCGCTTGTGCTGGAATCATGGTGTGCCTCAAGTAAATGTGCCAGTAAGATGGGAGCTGCGATGCGCAGTGCACCGGTGCAGTGGATTGTTGTGTGTGATAGAGATTGTGCAAAGAGTGCGCAGCAGGGAATGTGAGTTGCAGGTAAAGTGCAAAAAGGTGTGCAAACAGTGCGCAAACATGGCTATATGAAGGGTGCACTACGATAGTGCACAGACAAGGACGAAGGTTGCAACGCAAGGGACAAAACACAACAATACGATGAGGGGATGCAAACGATAACGCAAACACGGCTATACGAAGGGCGCACTACAAAGGTGCACGGACTGGATGCTGGTGCACAGACTACGTGTGATGCTGACTGAGCTATGAACTATGAGGGAGGGAAAGATCCTCTGGATTCTCTATCTGTCCGCCTACTATGTACAAATGGCTTATGTGATAAAAATGGTAAAATAAAGTGTAAAAATAGAAAGCACCATGCGCTACCCACAAGCACATACATTCGCCCATCTAAACCCGACCACGCTATGCTGCTGCCTCAGCCAATAAGATTTGCGCACCTATAGCCCACTACCCAACTGTTCCGGTATGATGTGCTATTTTTGGTGTGCTCTAGGTCTTGTGTGCTCTTCCCAATTAATCCACTTCGGTGTTATGTGTCACATGCTGCACCTTAGTAATAATGGCATGATTGACCTGTGCCAGTTACCAGATAAGGCAATGCCGATTGGAAATGCAGAAGAACTATAAGGAGATGCTGTGAAAGGCCAAATACTGCCAAAGTGCCAGGATTACGTGAAGGCATCCAAGGCGCACAGTCCAATGCCAAATAGGCACAAAGCGCCCCAATTATGTGAGAACATGCAGTTTCCTCATGTCAGAATCATGGTGTGCCTCAAATAAATGTGCCAGTAAGATGGGAGCTGCAATGCGCAGCGCACCAGTGCAGTGGATTGTTGTGTGTGTGATAGGGATTGTGCAATGAGTGCACAGCAGGGAATGTGAGTTGCAGGTAAAGCCTAAAAGGAGTGTGCAAAGGCACATCGAGCACGCAATAAATGTGGAAGGCAGATAAGGAGTGTGGGGGGGGTGTATAGAGGCGGTTTGAAGTGCAACAAGGCGCATTTAGAGCGCACGACAGCAGGCAGCTATGGGGAAACCAAAAGTGCAGTAGAAATACAAAAGGCACACAAAGGTGCACCTAAACAGTCAAAGGCGTGTGAAAGCGCATGGAAGTGCACAAATGCATGCTGTGCAAAGTGAGTAGAAGATGTCCAAGCAGTGTGCACAATCATGAAAAATGGTGTAGTACAAGTGCAGGGTGATAGGGAGCTGTATCAGCATGCTCAGACTTCATGTATGTAAAGGTGCAATAAATTTTTGTGGTGTCACCTAGGAGCTAATTAGGACAAATACTAATGTATAACTCACAGGAGTTGGTGAAAAAATGTCCATGAGAGCATGCACCATTAAAGTTGGCAGGGGGGAAACAGTTTGATCTGTGTGCCAGTGGTATTCGATAGAGCACTGATGCTGGAAGCAGTTGGGGTTGGAATAAATGGAATATTATGTGAGGAACTAAGCTGTAGGGTATTAACAAAGCTTTTGATACATGATTTAAGCGATTTAAACTGTGTGCACAATCTGGTAATGGCACCATCAAGCACTTTGACACATTTTTGGGCACCATGGTGCATGGCAGCACATTGAGTGGAGATAAGGGCACACTTAAGGTGGGGTGTCAATTGCATCCTGGGCAACATCCTGTATGTGTAGGAGGCATTATATCTGCAGTGCGCTTCGATTCCAGGCCTAGGGAGAGAGTTTTCTATTGTAAGGGCAACTTCAAAACCTCACTTAATAGTGAGCTAACAGAGGGAAATCCAAAGTTAATATTATACTACATAATACAGACACTCCAGGTGCACCTAACAGAGGGGAATCCAAAGAGAAAACTCTAAGGACCCATCTGTTGATGCCCAGTATATGTGATAGACCCAAAATCAAATAGTAAGCTAAAAATAGCAAAAAGGTGGAGATAGGCAGATCAAGCTGCAGGATGACATCACCTTGATGGGTAAACATCCAGAAGGGGTCCTGCCTCTAAGAATAGAACTGTCAACATGTACCAACATGGAAAAAGCCAAAATATAATAATAAAATAGGAATAAATCATAGAAAATCATAGAAAAGGCAGAATGGGGTGAAATAAAACATAAAAAAATATGGGATGAATGCAGAAATTTGCCCAGATGCCTGGGGCACCTTCCTTTCCCCTTACAACCTCACCCAAGCCCAACATTTCAATATTTCATATATATTAAACTAACTCTCTTGCATGAACGTGAAGGGGGCATGTCCTAACTTCCTAACTTGGCCCCTCCCATGTCATGAGGGAGGGGTCATGAAACTGATTAAATAAATGAAAAAATCCTCACACAAGACATGCAAGGGGGTTATGCTGCCCTGGTATGGCCATACACCATACACTGTCCCCAACTGTTTGCTCCTTGTTGTTATCTATCCATTCCTGCACTCTCCTGCATGCACGTAGCACCACCTGTACACCTTAGGAGCCATGGTGCATTGTTGGCAGTAGGTTCCACATTACCCTTGTGTGATCCTGTCCCCATGGTGGTCCTTGGTGTTGAGGTCCTCATCATCACATCCCCTTCCCACTGTCATTGTTCTCGTTCCTGCCATAAAATCCTGAGTTCTCTGTCATTGTTGTGGCCACTGGGTTGTTTGTCATTATAGGGTCATCATGCTGGTGCTGAGGGTCCTGGGGCTTTGTGCTGATAGTGGCAATTATGCTTCCCTGTTGTGCTGGTCCTGGTGCCCATCACTGTCATCGTGTACACCCACAATCCATCCTGGAGCAATGGCTCGCAGGGCTGGAAATGGGTGCTCAATTGTTCCTCATTGTTGTGGAGACATGCTCATTTTTGTTGTCGTAGGGTGGTTATCAGGTTGTGAGTGTGGGCTGTCATTTGTCAGTTAAAATTATAAAAAAAACAAGAAGCAGATACATCTCAAACAACGATAGACATCATTTGGGGTATCCTTGTTTCTACTCAATGGTCATCCTACAGTGTGGTGGCAGGTGCAGCAGTCAGGGTTGCAGGTGTTGACAAAGCAATGGCAGGAGGGAAATTTAACTTTGTCAATCAACGAGCAAGGTTCCCATCACATGTCATGCATGTGTTGCATCACAACCTGCTGGGTGGATTGCTTTTAGTAGCATATATCTACCTTGTTTGCAGGATAGCTTCCACTTCAATGCGTCAGACGCATATCTCAACGATGCGACATAAAAATGCTCAGACATCCGCCTGCCGCTCAGAGCTTCCACTTCTTCTTGTGCGCGTATGCGCAAGCCCAAGCAAGGCACATGTAATCGATTTCGGGGACTGGTGCCTGCTAAGATCGAGCGCACGGATGCAACAGCTGCTGTTTGGGTCATGCGCACTTTCTCGGTATAAATAGACGTGAATGCATCGGATTTGGGCTTCGTGGGCGACATTATGAATGCTACGGTTATATGGGAGAAAGACGCATTTGGCAAACCCGATAGGATTACATAAGTCGTAGCTATGTCGCATATAAATGTGTGCATGTTTGTTCGAGGTGCCAATTGCAAACAGCATTAAGCTACAGTACTCGAAGTCTCGACAGTGTCGACACGATGGGCGGTCCCAATCTAGAGATATTCAAATTCTCGTTCTACCTCATTTGTCCGATTATTGCTCTCGTTCACTTTGGGGATCCTGACTGGTACGGACAACATGTTGTTCCGGTAGGTGATCAATTCGTCGTGTTTGCGTTCAGCTCGGATTGTTGTTAGTATCGGAACAAATTGTTCCCACCTGAACGAACGAATCAGGTGCGTCGTCTAAATCAACAAACATGTGGAGCATGTCACTTAGCAGCTTTTTGTACAGAGGATACCTACAAGTCAAAGCGGTGTTCGGGAAGAATTAAACAGGATAAGGGAGGAGAGATTAGCCAAGAGAGCGGCACAGCAAGAAGATCTGAAAAATTTATGACGGTCTGTATTCCGCTCTATCAGTATATGCAAGCATTGGGCTGATTGTGCAATAGGATATATTTTTCTGCTAATCTATATATGTATCACGAGATTTCTACTTGGTGGCGGGCGCTCCTACATCGTCGGCTGTCCTATGACTGCAACTTGTCCTTTAAATTCCCATCAGATGATGCACGACATCATGCTCTGAACTACAGATTTGAAGTTTGAGGCAATCTTGATGTCTTGACCTGGTGCTCCATGACTTGTTCATAAGACGACGGTCTAGCGTGTAACATACCAGCCACATCTTCTTTCGGAGCAGTACGGCATGCCATCCATTCACCACCGATCCCTACCTTTTGTACCCTGATGATTTACGCCATCCCTGAATAAGAATGTGTTTTCTCTCAGATCCCGTGAAGGTCTGTAGCTTGTCCCTGAGAACTGCAAGACGTCTGTTGCTGTGACAGCCTTACCATCCGCCTAGCAACAGCGAAATCGTCCAGGTTTGGATACCGTGGTCACGGTCTCATGGTCTCCTCGATCATCTTCATGCTCAAGCCCTCGCGGACAATACGGGCAATTCTCATTTTCTTCCAGGTTGAAGTTAACATGTTTATGTGTTGCCTTTGCAATCACATTGTTTCTCTGCTTCTATTTTTGTCAGCAATAAATGGGTCTGGCGTCGTCTTAGCACCCATGTCATGGGAATCTGGAAATTTTCGCTTTTGTCGCGCTCAATATACGGGGAGCAGGTGGTGGAAAGATCGACTGCGAATCAATGTTCTCGCCAAGGCATTGGTTGCAGATATTCTAACATCTCGTCTTCACTTCCGTTCTTCAACTCAAAGTCTTACGCTGAGCATCGCCTGCAAGTGGCCACTGGTCATATTGGATTGCAGAGATGTGTAGAAGGAATGTGTCACTTCCAGTTTTTCTATTAGATGCCACGGAGTCGCGGGCAAAGGTTCACTCTTTGTCAAATTGCACTTCAGCGGCCGCGCGACGCATCATACGCATGATTGTTATACGGCATGATAACGTTATGCTCGCGCATAAATTGGTTGTCAAGAATTAGAAACTTCTGGGAGTTCAATATAAGTATCGTTCATCCCCCATCCTCTAACTCCTCGCCTTCATATTGAAAATAAGGTGGCGTCTGCAGGTTGGGATGGTTAGAACATTGTCCGTTGGGTCCCCTTAGTGATAGAAGACATCAGATGGAAAAGCATTTCCGGAATTACAGACCAGTCTCTTTTTCCGAGCCGTTTTGATACAATACACTAGTAAGCAAAGATTGTTCATCCCTTATTATCGTGCTGTCTAATACGGCAATTGCCATGCACACTTACTCTACCTGTAAGTGCTTTGCATGAAAATACTACAACAATAATATTGTGCAAATATTGTGTTTCTATCTTTCCCAAAAATTATTTGGGTTCTATGGGCGGCACTGCCACAAGTTATCTGTTATTCATCCACTGCTATATATTATGTACTGGCCTACTCAGGAGTCGGGATCCACAGCTGTATCTTCCAAACCAACAATTCAGGTTCATTTCAAATGTATTCCATTCAATATCCACTGCCGGAATTTAAAGATGAGCCAAGACTCTGCTTAAGATCACCTTTTTGCCTGGTCATTCCTCAATAACCCAAGGGGTGTCAGGATTTGAAAAAAGCAATCAGTGATGTATTTTGGGTCAGGGAATATTCGATTCTGACTAGCGGTTTGCAACAATTTTTACACCTGTGGGAAAAGAAAGTTCGATAGATTGTGATTCTGCATCATTTTCAGACTACTAACTATCACATGACTTGCCTTTCTATGACCAGGCGTGCCTGATATTTGTCATCATTTTTAATTGCTTCATAGCACTCTCCAAGTGAGTCTAATTCTTTCATATTTGAATTCCCTGGCCCAAAATACATCAGAAATTAACCTGATATATCTTTTTCAAATCCTGACAGCCCCTTGCAATAACCTATGCACCCTATATTTGCCATGAATATAGTTCTAAAACTACTGGAACATGTATCAGGGAGGTAGCCACTTATAGTGCAGTTTACCCAGTAGCCAGTAACCAAATAAGACTTCTAGGCAGTTGCCACATTCCTGGAACTCAACTGTAGCCTAAATATATATGAAATGGTTTTACATGCTAATGTACTGTAAATTTCAATGTTTATACCTAACTTGTTCAGTGTTATAAGCCTTATATACTACAAATTTATATCTATTACATTAGCCTTAAAAGGTACAACTGATAACACAAAAAAGACATGAATAGAAGAATCCTCAGTCCGTACTTAGTTGTTTTTTTAGCATGTAAATTACATAATAAATAGGGGCAGGTTTTCAGATCAACCTAAAACTTTGCCGTTTCAGCGATGTGACTGAAATTTTCTAATATAAACTTCCTCTTTCAGTCACTTTACTGAAACCATAATTTGCAACACAAATTTCAGCTGACCCTAAAACCTGTTCGTGGTCTTGGCTAGACTGGTAACCTTGTCTGTCGAGACATGTAAGAAGGCAAGCAACTGTCATAGCAATGTCGCGACAGACATGGTCACAAGTCTAGCATCATTTACGAAACTCGCCTTATATTAATAGCCTAGGTGTCAGAAATAATAGCACGACAGAAAGCAGAGTTCAGGCGCTATCGTCGACAAAGCCGCTATCAAATGATACCGGAGTTAACCGAACAGAAGATTCCTGTGGAATTCAATCACGTTTATCTTCCAAAACCCTTTGCCCTGATGGCGTGTCACGTGGCATATAAACCCTCTGCCCAGCCTGCTTTTTATCTCAAAGTATTCTTCGTTAACTTCACACATCAACTTAGCAACCCCTTCCCCCTCCGTGAGTCCCGTCTACCAGCTTGCCGTATCTTATAACCCCTACTTCCAGTCACATCCCCATATCCATCTTTAAAGTGAGATAGACGCGTATTGCAACGTATCTCTTGTGCCTGACTTTTTTTTAAATGTCAGATGCCTGAATCTCGCGAAGATTCTGTCTATCTTGCAAAACTCGCCGAACAGGCTGAGCGTTATGAAGGTACTTATGTCGTTAGTCGCGTCCATCTCGTGTGCTGAAGTTGCCCTCAAGAAATGGTCGAGAACATGAAGCGCGTCGCCTCATCAGACCAGGAACTCACTGTTGAAGAACGCAATCTATTGTCTGTTGCTTACAAAAACGTCATTGGTGCTCGTCGTGCGTCATGGAGAATCGTTTCGTCTATTGAACAAAAGGAGGAGTCGAAAGGCAACGAGGCGCAAGTGTCCATGATCAAAGGCTACAGGGAAAAGATCGAGAGCGAACTAGCCAAGATTTGCGAAGACATTCTTGAAGTTCTTGACAAGCACCTTATCCCCTCGGCCGCATCAGGCGAGTCGAAGGTCTTCTACCATAAGATGTGAGTGACGTCTACACTCATAATCTGTCTATCTAAATAACCTTTCCAGGATGGGTGACTACCACCGCTACCTCGCCGAGTTTGCAACTGGCGATAGGCGCAAAGAAAGCGCTGACAAGTCTCTCGAGGCCTACAAGGCTGCTTCTGATGTTGCCGTCACTGAGCTGCCTCCTACGCACCCCATTCGCCTCGGTCTCGCACTAAACTTCTCTGTTTTCTACTATGAGATCCTTAACAGCCCTGACCGTGCCTGCCATCTTGCCAAGCAGGCATTCGATGATGCTATTGCTGAGCTCGACACCCTGTCAGAAGAAAGCTACAAAGACTCGACATTGATCATGCAACTACTTAGGGATAACCTGACACTCTGGACTTCGGATATGCAAGACTCTGGTTCGTATTTGTATCTATTAAGTAGTAACCTCAATCTGAATCTCACCACAGCTGACAAACCTACCGACGCTAAGGATGAGCCTGCGGAGGCTGCCGACGAGTAGACTTCTCATTTTTATTCACTGTTTGCTGTTGTCATTTGTGCCTCTTTGCGCGCCCTCAGAAGGCATCGTACTCGCGTCCTTTGCATCACCCCCCACCTCGCGTCTCCTTCATGTTCCCTCAGGCCGCGTATCGCATTTTCGATTATTATCCGTAGTCATCAATTTTTTATCATGTCTATGACGAATCATAATATTGTTGGTACGAAGTGTGACATGAGTTTTGCAGCTAGTGGAATATTCAGAAGCATCACGGCAACAATTCGGCGCTTGTCTTGCATTAGATTTTGCAATGAGTGCTGTTATGGCGCCATATCTGACAAGCATCCTTGGAGTTTGCTCTCTTGTAACAATCTTACTATTCTATCTCGCCAGCTTACATGTCTCCCAAAACCTCTCACCACAAGGATGTCGCATGTCATGGATGTCCCCGTCCTACGTCCTCCAGAATGGATTTGACTCTTCTTGGTCTCCGCTAGCTCGACGATATTCACTATGGCTGTATCGAGAGGTTGGCTGGGATTCCAACCAGGTACGTCACACGGCTTCAAGCTATCCTTTATATCTGAACCATGGAAAGATACAAGGTGTCCCCGTCTTGTTCATCCCAGGCAATGCAGGATCATCTCACCAAGTACGGTCTATTGCATCATCTGCAACAAGGCAATTCTATTCATCACCTCAAGTTGTTACGCCGGAATTCTCTTCCGGAGTGAAGCCTCTGGATTTCTTTGCAGGTATGAAATGCTTTCGTTATGTTCGAGGGCCACTGGATGTACGTTGGAGATGGTGTATTTATTATTCTTACGAACGGAGTGGCCTGCATCCATGTATACAGCACCTTCAACTGTGCAAAACATTGCCGTTTCCCGCTATGAGATGATGACCCTATCCTAGTTCTTCGAGCTTGTGCCAACATCGTGCGTTCGTCTGACTTCTTTTCTTGTAGTGGAATTTAATGAGGACCTTTCGGCCTTCCATGGTGGAACCATTGAATCGCAAATTCGGTATACCACTCGTGCTGTGGACTACATTCTTTCTTTATATCCAGCGAACACGTCCATCATCATCATGGGCCATTCCATGGGTGGCATAGTTGCCATTTCTCTTCTCCCATCCGCGCAGATTTCCACAATAATCACCATGTCCACACCCCACGTACTTCCCCCTGCTCGGTTCGATTACCGCATCGACGATCTATACCGTAAAAACAAAATAATCCTTGATGTTGACCCTACACCTATCTTGTCGCTATGTGGTGGAGCGACTGACCTGATGATACCCTCCGAGTCCTGCGTGCTGCAGGAGCAAGGAGCAAACCCCATATTTCGTAGGACTGTATTTACATCTGCGTTGGAGGGTGCGTGGACCGGTGTTGGACACCGAGAGATGGTTTGGTGTCATCAAGTACGGTGGCGGGTTGCCAGGGCTGCGCTCGAAGTCGGGGCTGGAGTTTCATCCAGAGAGAAGGGTGGCATTTTGGATGTGTGGCTGCGTGATGGACATTCTGTTCCCAGAACTGTGAATGACGGCGGATTTTCACTGCCGAACTCAGCGGCTTACAAGGTTTTACCCATGGATACGCGCCTCATTCTGCAAAAGCCACATGGTTCGGAAACATATCTTCTTCCTCTTCCCAAAACAAACACCTCTACTTCTGTTTTGAAAGCAGTAATATTTGTTTCTCAAGGGTCCGTTCCTCCTGTTTCCCCCCAGAATCGAATACCATTGCAAGTAACTGTCTTCTATTGCGCTTTATCTCCCGTGCTGGAGGAAGCGGGACCGATTTGCAACCCACTCCAGCCTTCATCTTTGAGACTTATTCCAAATCCGGTCCCTGGAAAATCCTTCCCTATTCCGGACGAAGGTTCAGACGAATCTGAGGGTGTAGTTCTCTATGAAGCTGACATCCGGGTTGTCGATGACGAGCGGGCAGGGAAAAGATGGTTAGGCGTTCGGCTGGCGGACGCTGACGGGAGAGGATGGGTTGTTGGTGGATTTTCTCCAGCAGATTCTCTGATTAGCAGTGCAGGTATATT
Source organism: Tricholoma bakamatsutake (assembly GCA_029959215.1). Lineage (NCBI taxonomy): Eukaryota > Fungi > Basidiomycota > Agaricomycetes > Agaricales > Tricholomataceae > Tricholoma > Tricholoma bakamatsutake. The sequence goes on from CP114860.1 coordinate 4,314,102, forward strand.
GTGTGAGTCATTTCCTTTTTTGTATTGTCAGTTATGCCCACCTATTTTCGTTGACGAGCTTTGTTCACTGGGAAAACTACGGTGATGCTTCCCGATAAGAATGCACTACGCATTCAGGTTGCGTTTCCCAATCTACTGTCAAGCGCTCTTTTAATTTACAGAGTCACACCCAGAAGAGCCGGCGAGGATCCAGACTGTTTGGGTGCATGTTCTTATACCTCATTTTCTTATCATCGCTCTAACCGGAATGAATTTAGATCCGCTTTTCTCTCCTCTTATCGTTCACACCTCCCAGCCCTCGGAAACACACTACTATCCGATCGGCTCACCTGATCGCCGTATCCTTCTTCACACCCATATCTCTGCTCCATATGTTCCCCGACTTTCGGCTGCAGGTGGCAAGGCACTCGATTTTATGATATATTCTTCGGGGTCAACAGAATGTGCGGAACTTGTTGGTTTTACGATTGAGCTTGACTGGTTTGCGACGTTGGGGCGGTGGGGTTTGCGATATCCCACCACCCTCGTAAGTTGGGCCGTAGGCGTTGTGGCTTTCGTGATATTTGAAGCGTGGGGTTTGAGCGATAAATCCCATAGTAGGTACTCTGCTCTTTCTTCTTTGCCGATTCGTTCACAGATTCTAGCAATGCCCACTGTACATCAATCTTTATCCACATACACCCGCAAGCTGCTTCGGAAACTTATGCTGGCTTCTTTTCTCATATCTTTTCTTCCGCTCCCCGTGGGATATTATCTTGGAAACAAAGGAGAGATTTTGTTCGCTCCGATTGCGCCGCTACTATTGCTCGTTGCTAGTGGGCTAGTATTTGTAAGTTGGTGGGTGCTGGTCATATTGATGTGGCCGCTTGGAAAGGCTGGTATACTATTGGTTGGAAGGTCTGCCATCGTTCCTATCGTTGTTGAAGTTTTTCTAAAAGATGTAGAAGACGTCAAAAATATGAGGAACGCAGCGTTCAAAGGAGCACTATTATTTCGATCATTTTTATCTTCATGCTAATTTTCCTTTTCGTGCCATGGCAGGTAGCATATGTTGGGTGCTGGTGTATTCACCTCTTCACTTGTGCGACTTCAGTGCACCTTGATCCACTTTTCAGCCCGGTATCAAGTCATGCAGTCCATGTAATACCACTCATTCGAGTGCGCGATACCGATGACGATGCTGCCGAGGACGAAGAATCCATAGAAATCACAAATTATGAAGCTCAACGGGAAACGTCACCGTATCCAACTTACGCAACAGAGAATCATAATCACAAGATGCATATACTTCTGCTTATGACCTGGTTGTTACCTCTTGCGGCTCCCGTTCTAGCAGTATGGGTGCGGACGCTGGTCACGGCAGGCCTCACTACTCCCTTCGATGGCGATCATGTTTTCCTCAATGTTGCACCGTTCCTTGTCCTGGTAGATTTCGCGTCTTGGTGCCCAGGGGCTTTGTTCGAGCGACAAAGGTCCGCTTGGCTGTTTTACATCAAAAATTACTTTAATAGTGATTTTTCCTGACAGTTTTGAAAGTACGCTATCAGTCCGGTGGTGTTTCGCATTTATTGCTGGCGTCGCATTTTTCGTCGGCCCGCGAAAAGCATATGCCGTCTTTGACGTCGCCAAAGTTGCATTTGGGCTCATTGTTGTGATTCGAGTCGGCCGGCGATATTGGGGAGGTGAATCTTGGTCAGTCAATGCCCATAGATAAATGTGTAGTCCACTGTACCATTACCCTCGAATTAGATTTCTGTCAGATTTTTTTTCTGCCATTCATATTCGCGGAGTTTTTTCCGGGTACGTACGTAAGGCACCGCTTGCTGATTGGTTCTGAAGACGGATATCCTCATGTCTCTTTGGCGTCCATATGCCCGGGAGTCTCGTGTTTCAAGGCCAAAATAGATTTATGTGGTATGCTAGATGTAGATTCAGTCTTGACGGGATGTTCGGGATGCACGGCACATTCATGCACTTGTCCGTCATGCCGCCGTAACGTTTGGTAATTTACTTGCAACGATAGCGGGGGTATTCCAGGCTCCTTCTTGATGTTCTGTATCTCTCGACAGCGAACCTTATAAGAAGGAGCTGTATGTTGGTTCCCGCCGATTTGCGCAAATCAATCCAGCGAAGCAATGCTCGCCACGTGCATAGATAAGTATATTTTTGTCATTGTTCAAATATTGACAAGAAAAAAAAATGAGTTGGCTGAGAAACACGAAACTATGATAGTTGTGTTGTCCTTTTAGATACGACCTCCGTTAATTGAATTTCGATGTTTTTCAGGACTTCTGGTAGTAGTGCAGAGTCATTTTGGCCTAATAAGGTAAGCTTCCCCACGGCGAAGCCACAAATAACATACCTTACACCGTAAATTCACACTCCGCTACCCATTCTCTTAGCATTGCAACGCGGAACGTCGGGGAGAACAGCGCGAAATCTTTCTGGTGTAACTCTCTCGACATGCACGCGAGTCCCTCTCCTTCGACCGCTCGGGGAACTCCATCCCGTCGAGGAAAATCCCCCCGTTTCATGTCCGACAGCCCATCGCAAATTGATTCCAGCACTTTCCCCAGCAACTTTCCCAATAAACCCATAAATACCTTTGCTTCATCTCTGGATATTCCTGTGGAGGGTGCGACAGCCATCGAGTCAGATTCCGTAAAAGACACCGAATCAGTAGAGCCCGAACGGGCCACTCCGAGCGAAGCGAAGCGTGCGCCCCGCAAATCAAAAACTGAGGCGCTTGCAGCATTAGACAGCCATGCAAGGTCGTCATCCCCAAAGACTGCAGACTACGATTTACAGAAAGAATTAACAGCCAAATATCGAAATGCCCCTCCCATTCCTGTTTCTTCGACTTTGGATCTGTCAACCGTGAGGACGGCGAGCCCTCGCCACAATGCAATTACTCACAAAGCACCCCGACCATTTGGACTTGAGAACTGTCCTGAGTACTACCCTACTATGGAAGAATTTAAAGATCCAATGGAATATATTCGATCGATTTCGAGTCATGCTCAGCAATATGGAATCTGCAAAGTTATTCCGCCTGCGGAATGGAACATGCCTTTTGTCGCAGATACAAAGGTGCGGGTCATCTTAACATTTTCCGGCGTTGAAGTTGGCAAGCATTGAATGTTTGAATTGGCAGACTTTTCGTTTCAGAACTCGACTTCAACGTCTCAACTCCATCGAAGCGTCTTCCAGAGCTAAACTCAATTTCCTGGAGCAACTTTACCAATACCATAAGCAACAAGGCAATCCACGTGTCGTTGTACCCACAATTAACCACAAGCCGTTAGATCTGTGGCTTCTACGCAAAGAAGTCCAGAAACTCGGAGGTTACGATGCAGTAGGTCCTGGAACAACATAGATCGTGCCACCTTGATGTATTTTCTTTGTTTCTTTCTAGGTCACGAAAGGAAAGAAGTGGTCAGATCTAGGCCGAATTCTTGGATATCGAGGTATTCCTGGATTGTCGACACAAATTAGGAATTCTTACACTCGTGTCATCCTTCCGTATGAACATTTCTGCGATCGAGCTCGAAATCTTCCAACAACGTCACAAATTACTCATGACCCTCATTTGAAAACCCATTATAATATCCAATCTACGGAGATGCCCTCTCGATTGAGTGCCACCGTTACTCTCGCGGGCGGTACGAGCCCTCCTTCCAGTCCTCTGACTGCGACCTCCAGTCTATTGTCGGAGCCGCCCGATGAAAGCGAACACAACGAAGGAAGCAGGTCTGCAAGCGCAAGGCCTCGCAGGAGTACAAGAATGGGATCCCATGACTCATGTGTGTATTTTTTTGAAAATAGAACTGACTGCCCATTCATCCAGTCCGCAGTATCCCCCAAGAAACCAATCAGCGGAAATGTATCACAGCTTCCTGTTGTTCCTCCACCGATATTCTATGACAAGACCAAAATTGACTTCACTAAAGGTACTTTGGAGGTAAGAATCTATTAATGGGAAATTGAACATCATTAACAGGTCAGCAACAGCAATCCTGCGAAATTTGCCACAAGAAAAATCGTGGTGAAGAAATGCTGCTTTGCGATGGTTGTGACTGTGGTACGTAAGTCAAGTCCTTAATGCTGTTCAGTGCGTGAAGTGTCCTGTTACAGGATTCCATATGTTTTGTCTCGACCCGCCGTTGGATGTCGTTCCAAAGGAGCAGTGGTTCTGCTTTACATGTCTGGCAGGCACTGGTGGCGATTTTGGATTTGATGAGGGTGAAGAACATAGTCTTTCTAGCTTTCAGGCTCGCGACCTCGAATTCAGGCGAATGTGGTTTGAATCGCATCCACCGCTTTCGTCTTCAAAGGAAAACTCTGAAGGTGATGACCCAATGTCAGATCATAACGGTAATGTGAAAGTCTCGGAATATGACGTCGAGGAAGAGTTTTGGCGTCTGGTGCAGTCGCCGACTGAGACCGTTGAAGTCGAGTATGGGGCGGATGTGCATTCTACAACTCATGGAAGGTATGAGCCGTCACTTATGTTCAATTGCAGCTCATTCCGTGCATGCTAGCGCTATGCCTACGATGGAGACACATCCTCTAAATCCATATTCTAAGGACCCGTGGAATCTTAACAATATACCAATTGTCTCCGATTCCCTTCTTCGTTATATCAAGTCAGATATTTCGGGAATGACGGTTCCATGGATATACGTTGGGATGGCTTTCTCTACTTTTTGCTGGCATAATGAAGTAAGTTCATAATCATTCATAGCTCTTGGTCCTACTGTCTAATGCTCTATTAAAGGATCACTATACGTACAGCGTCAATTTTAGTAAGCGCCAGTTCCTACTGATGATGCAAAGCCGCCGCTGAATATTTTGGCAGTGCATTGGGGTGAGACGAAGACGTGGTACGGTATACCAGGCGACGACGCATCAAAGTTTGAGGCTGCGATCAAATGCGAAGCTCCAGACCTTTTCGAGGCACAGCCTGATCTTCTATTCCAGCTCGTCACCCTGATGAATCCCAAACGAGTTACTGATGCTGGGGTCCGTGTGTATGCTTGTAATCAAAGGGCTGGCGAATTTGTGATTACTTTTCCGAAAGCTTACCACGCGGGTTTCAACCATGGTGTGCGTGCCGTTTTATCTTTCTAACGTTTCTCCTCTTTAATCATCTATCATTCAGTTCAATTTCAATGAGGCGGTCAATTTTGCGTTACCTGACTGGTTACCATATGACCGTGATTGTGTTCAAAGATATCGTGAACACCGAAAACTTCCAGTATTTTCGCATGACGAGCTCCTTATAACAATTACGCAACAGTCACAATCCATCAACACTGCTATGTGGTAAAAATGATCTATGTCTGCAAGTCTGGTGCATGGGCTAATTTATTGTCAGGTTGGTCGGCAGCCTGAGGGAAATGACCAGTCGGGAGATGGAGCTCCGCGCCAGATCTCGGTTACTCGGATTCCCAGAAATTTTGGAGCGGGAAGATCGTCCCGAGGAACAGTATCAGTGCACAGTCTGCAAAGCATTCTGTTATCTGTCCCAAATCACTTGTCAATGCACGTCCAAGATAGTCTGCGTTGACCATGCCGACTTGCTCTGCGAAGATCGTGTAACGCATCAGCGGACACTTCGCAAGCGATTTTCTGACGAGGAATTGTTGGAGACCCTAGCTAAAGTTGTAGAGCGCGAAGCTATACCGACTGCTTGGCGGTCAAAATTCAGTAAACTGCTTATGGAAAGCGCTCGCCCCTCCCTACGCTCCCTTCGTGCCGTGCTCGCGGAAGGCGAACGTATCAACTATCCTCTTCCCCAACTCTCCGACCTCCGTAAGTTCGTTAGTAAAGCTAACGAATGGATTGATTCTGCCAACGCTTTTATTATTCGCAAGCAAAGTCGTAAGCGCTCACGGCGGCCTGGACGTCCATCGCTGAATAAACCTCCTGTCCATGTGGTGGACGATCCAGGTGATAGGCCTGACCGCGGCCTAGATGACCTTTATGCTCTACTCAGAGAAGTTGAGGACCTGGGATTCGACTGTCCAGAAATCGGTATGTTGCGAATGTTGGCACAGCAAGCGGAAGAAATCAAAGCGAAAGCTAGCACTTTATTAAATTCTCCGCCGGCAGAAGACGATCGCGAGAATTATCTTCAGGAGTGCAGGCGTCTTCTGCTGTCTGGCTCTTCCGTTAATGTCCTTCTAGACGAAATCCTGGAGGTCGAAAAGATCGTGGATCGGGTACAGGTAGTGAAGGAGCTCGAAGAAAAACTGGAGGACGAAACTGCGGTGTTGACTCTAGATGAAGTTCGTCAGCTCTTAACGCGTGCTCGTACTTGCAATATTCCACCCGACAACAAATTCTTAAAGTTGTTGGAAGGAAGACAGAGAGCCGGTAATAATTGGGAAGAGCGGGCTAAGAACATCCTCGCTCAACCAGTGAAAACCATTGATGAGCTAGATGATTTTGCGAACATGGATGCCGGCATACCGATCGATCCTGGGGTTCTTGATCGACTCATGGCCGCTCGTGCAAAAGCGAAGGATTTCGATAAGCAGGCGAAGGCGTGGCTCAGCCCTGAATCTCATGCGCCTAAACCTAGAGTGCAAGAGGTCATGAGGCTCGTGAATCGTGCCGAGAAGGACTTCAGCATTGTTTCTATACACGACCTCAAACGGACCACTGAAATTGCTATCGATCTTGAAACCCGGTGTGATCAGGTTTTGAGAAACCGATATCACAGTGTGGATGAAGACGTGTTCGAAACTATGGGACAGTGGAAGACCTACGCTCGAGACCATCTTCGGATGTTTTCTCTTCCGACATTTGAGAAGCTTGACACGCAACTGAAACTCCATTACCAGTGGCTTGTAGATTTACCATGGTACTGCCGGGAACACCAGGAAGCGCACGGTCAAGCTATTTTGGATGATGTCTTGGAATGTACCAATCCTGATGACGATGCTCCTCCAGCAGACGAGTATTTCACATGCATTTGCATGAATCCTGTTCGACCTCCTCCTCCCGGAGGTGTATCGGACGCTGTCCAATGTGACCATTGCTATGCCCGGTTCCACGGAATTTGCGCAAAGACGGGAGGTTCTTGCCCCTTCTGTGATCATCACCACTGGAACGGTGCAATTCATAAAGAACGCAATTGGCACTTTTGTTACCTGCCTGGCATTCTAAGCAAAGCCCCCGAAATCACGAAGCATTATTCCGAAGACTGGAAACAGCTGGAAATCATTGTTCATCGTGTTGATCGCTTGTCCCAACACATTGGACAGTTTTTGTCGTATACTTCACAGCCCACGAATCAGCGCCAAGGTTATATTCATCAAGTGCGGCATTTTATGCGGAAGTTGTATAAACTACAGTTCGCTGTGTCGCCCAATCCCGAAGTTTCTTTTGGCCTGGACCTTGCTGGTCTTCATCGGATCCTTGCTGGTCGTCCTCCGGTTGTCCGACTGAAGAAGCGAAGACGCCCCCGCTTCACATTTGGTCAAGATATCGACTCGGATTGGACCGATGGTACTCGATGTATATGCAGAGGCCGTACCCTATATTTGCTAAATTATCCTACCGTTGCATGCGAATCCTGTAGCAAGTCGTATCATGCAGGCTGCGTGTTTTACCCGGTCGAGTCGTCGGAGAGCGCTCGATTTTTGTGTCCTTTGTGCTGTTTGCGCAAGAACCGACCGTATCTATATTCGGATGTACGAGTCAAACCTATTGGTATGTGCCACAGCCTTGTGTATATTTTAATACCCTCTGATAATTTTCCTAAAGCTGAAGAGAACCACGATCTGGATGTCTACGTCAACATATCAGAAATGCTGGATACATTCAGCAAAGAGATGGTATACAAGAAAATGCCCCCACCTTACAGTCAAACTCTATTCGTCGAACTAATTCGTTTCACGCCTGGCCAGCCAGAGATTGTACCAACGAACGGTGTAACACCTCTAGCACCATCCAGCCATCACTCAAGCCCAAGGTCGCACTCGTCTCACCCTGGACCATCCCGCCACTCTCACATCCACCACGGAAGCCCGCCCATGCATATCCCCATTGACGGTTATCCATCAGACCACGCAGCTCACCCGAACCATGTACCCCCGCCCCCACCCTGGTCAAGGTGGGGAACTATGTCTACGCCTGGTCGTCCACCGTCCACACAACGCCGCCAGAGCACCTCTGATCGCTCGTCGCCACAGCCGTCTTCAAAGAAACGCAAACACGCAGATGAGATGTCGACGACAGAGGGACTTTCGCGAGTCAGCTCGTCTTCGTCGATATCGGCGGGACCATCTTCGAAACGACGTGCTGTGCCAACACAACATACACCACAGAATGTGGTCGTGTCTTCGCCTCCTCGGTCGATGCAGACAGTCTCGCCTTCGATTGCCAAGTTGTTGGCTCCGGAGAATGTGAGGGCGGAGGAGATGGTGGATAATTGGTCTCGCCCACGACCGTCGCTTGGGAGTGGTACAAGCCAGTCTCCGTTGCTTCAAGCACAAGGGAGTGTATGAGATTATTATTTTTCCTTTCCCCCGTACTTTTATCTATTTTCACCGCTGGTTATGATTTGCTTTCCTCTCGTTCTCATGCTGTACACTATGTGTACAGATGATCTCCCCCTATTCTATATGTTTATGCTAAACACATGTTCTAATATTACGCTTTTTATGTACTGTACCATGCTGGACCTTTGGTAACTTACCCTTCTTATTACGCACCTTCTACCTGCAAGCCTGTTGATTACCTAGAACACTCGTAGAAGTACCTCTGTAGAAGTTACTGAAATCAAGTCCACTTCCAGATTTCTGCCGACAACTTGATTCTCTCACTGAGGATAAGTAGTGATAAAAGCGACACTACGACCGTCGAATCATAAACCTGTACGTCGAATACCCACCAATGCATGCAAATGCCGCGAGCCCCGCAATGATAGATATAAACCATGCATAGCCCTTGCATCATGGAGTCAGCCAAATATAGTGTATACCGACATGACAAAAAAACCCACTTCGACAGCTTGACCCGGGACATGTACATTCATACCCCATAGACCTAGTATTGCATGCTAACGAAACCCGAACAAATAAGTAAATGCGCACACGCACCAGTAATCAAGTTCATTGGGATGAGCACTGTACCGAGGGCCGTGAGCTTGGAGAGGACGTCGTTGATCTGGTTGTTGGCGTCTGTCATTTCGATCGAGATCTGCGCGAGGTAGTTGGAGTGTGAGCGAGAAAGAATTTTCTCGTAGTGGTTCAAGTTTTGTGTCATCGTGATCAAGTGATCCTAAGTCGAAGCAGATGTCAATCAAGCATCTATGTATGTGTATGCACCAAGAAGAACCATACCTGGATATCCGACAGGTACAGACCCTAAATCAAAGCAAAGTGAGTAACCAGCCCATGAGATACCACCCCAACTCACGATATCCGACGTCGGCGCCACCTGCCAATGCTCATTACATCTCTTCGCCAATCCCTTGACGACATCGGCCTTATTCCCCATCAACCTCAGTAACCCCATCACCTTTTTCCTACACGTCCCAATACGTCTCAACATATCGCTCTGCTCCGCTTCTTTCAAGATAAGCACCAGATCATCAATCGAGTCGACCTCGTACTCGATGCTCTGAATTAGCGGCCCGAACGCATCAGTGATATCGTCAATAAGGGCGTACGAGATCCAGTCAGATGTGACGTTGATGTAGTCTCTTAGCTGCTTGATCCGGCGTCGTACATTTTGTGGGTGTGGCGTTGGACGAAAGTGGAACTGGGAAAAGTGAGGTGTGGAGGTGAGATGGACATGGACATGATGGTGCTTACGGAGAGAATGCCTTCTCTCAAGACGATGATGTACATGTTGAGTGGCTCGAGATAGGTAGGACTGTACTGGTCTTGGTCGAAACTGCGAAAACAGACGAAGTAGTAATTCCGGAATAGTTCGATCTTCTCGCGCGTCTCTTCCATTTGGATGTCTTCTGTTGTCAGTGGATGGATCGCGAAGACCTAAGCAACGATTGTTGGTTCAGTACGCATATAGTAGCAGTAAATTCACTTTACTGAGCATCTTCATCTCCTCGTCAGTAGGACACTGTATATCAAGCCACCACGTCTTTGCGTCCGAATCCCCATCCGCCTCATACTTTCCATTACCCCCACCCCCACCACCCGCTAGGGCACCCTTGGAATCCGTCCTGCGAGTAAAGCTGTTACTGCCCCCATGATTAAAATAATTCGAATCCAGAGAATTATTCGTCATCGTGGTCCCTTTATTGATTCCCAGCGCCGTCCCCGGTCGACTGTTTTGAAGCGACGGCAACGACGTTACACCATGCCCGCCTTCATTTCCTGAAGAGATGCCACTGAACAGTCCCTCGAACGTCTGTCCATCTGCCGGGAGCTCGCTGAGGCTCCGTGCATGGATAGTCGCAGAGAGTGTATTTGAGTAGAACGAGAAACGGTATGGCCTATCGTGTCCTGTATGGAGGATGCCTGTGCCTGTGCCTGTGCCTGTGCCAGTCATAGTGGGCGGTGGGGCGGTCTGGTACAAGGATGAAGAGGGCGCGAAAAAGTTGTCCTGGGAATGTGGTGAAGAAGGAAAGCCTTCAAAGAGGGCAATTTTTCCGCCGATACCTCTGCGGTGGGGGATGCGAGGATTGGGGTTGCTTTCGGAGAGCTTACGGTGCCGGTTATTAGCAGGTGTTGGAATAATGGTAGCGTCTTGGCCATTAAGGACTGGGATATCGTTTTGAGGTGGTGGTGGTGCAGATGATGTGGAAGCTCGGGCTCTGCTGCGCGTTTGTCTAAGAGCACTGAGTGAGAATTTAGTAGAGGGTGCAGAATTGAGACCGAGAGCAGCTTTTTCGACGGCTGCGAATTGTTCCATGGGAGTAAAATCGAAATCAGAGCGAGATACATGGTCTTGGTATACAGGAAGACCCGATATTGATTCAAAGTCTTGCATTGGAGATAGAGAATGAGTTTGTGGAGAAAGTGCGAGAGCTGGGTCATGAGTCGGATGTAGATGGGAATTGAGATCAATCAAAGAAGACTGGGATGTAGGAGAAGCAGTTTCATGCAATATTTCACCACGAGCGATATCTATCTGGTGCTCTTCATGTTGAGAAAGAGCAGAAATGGCAAGTGGTTCCTCGGACTGAGTTATATCAAAGGGTGAAGTATTCGGAGAAGGGTGAACATTTTCCCTCCTTGCTCTGGAGAGATGGATTGCCATATCGACATCCATTGTACGTTGCCGTTCCCTCGCATCTGGATCGAAAGAACGGGGAATAGTAGGCGAATGACGAGGACGAGTTGTGAGGTCGCTGACTTCGCTTGCGGATATGCTAGAGCGGCGGCGAATAGTTACAGGAGAGCCAGAGCGAGGTTCTGGTGGTTGGCCAATGTCTTTACCTGGCGAGGGCATCGTGGTCGATGATGAGCAGCGAAGCGATGGCGAGACAAGCGGGACGATGAGCCGACCATGGATCTACTCGTACATCACGTGTAGGCTTTGTAGAGCCCCCGTTGTCTAATGGCTATGACGTCAGACTTCTAAGTTAATGAATGACATCTGGAGGTTGCGGGTTCGAGTCCCGCCGGGGGTATTGGGTCCACTATAATATTTTTCTGACCCTGTACTTGGGCGTGGTGTACATTGCAATACGGAAAACATTAAATATAATATTTTTCTGACCTTGTACTTGGCATGGTGTACATTGCAATACGGAAAACATTAAATATAATATTTTTCTGACCTTGTACTTGGCGTGGTGTACATTGCAATACGGAAAACATCAACTATAATATTTTTCTGACCTTGTACTTGGCGTGGTTGGCTGTAATGTACATTGCAATAGGTTAGACTGCATACTTCGTCCTCAATTGTGCCCTCAACACCTCATTCTCCGTCTGCACCGAATTCAACTCATCAAGCAGAGCAGCCCTCTGACTTTGCTCAGACGTCTTCATCGCATCCACCTCCTCCTGCGCCTTTCTCAGAGCAGCACGACACTCCACAAGCTGTCCTTCCAACTGCTTCCGTACAGCCTCAGGCGCCATAGCCGCTTCCTCCGCCAGTGTCAACGCACGCGCACTCAACGCATTATTTGCCCCCGTCAACTGCCGACACGTCTCCGCCTGCTCAGCCGCCAAGATCTCCACCTCCTGCTTTTCACTCGTGATCCTCTCCACCGCATCCTGCAACTCTTGTACTTCATCCTGCCTGACCCATCCCATGTCAATGAAACAAATGCTTTTAAAAAAACGCAGGCACTCACAAGGCAGCCTGTCTCGCGGCCATACTCATATTCCTATCTTCCAACATTCTCACCTGCTTCTGGTACGTCTCCAGCGCCATCGTCCCCTCTTGCGCCAACTTCTGCGCCCTCTCTGCATTCTTCTTCAACAAATCATGCGCCTGCGCAAACCGCAGCAACCGCTCAATCAACGCACGGTCATCCATTATCAGCGCCTGCACCCGCACCGCAAACGCGTCGATTGTAAATCCACCGCTAGAAAACCCGCTCATTACCGGTGATCCTGAAACTGCAGTGCGTGTAGAATCGTACAGCGCCTTGAGCGCACGCACGTCCAGGTCGGAGAGGGAAGATGCATTGTTGTTCCCAAGGCTAGGGCTATTAACGGGTGATCCTGTGCGGAGGGACCTTGAAGAGGATGAATTGAATCTGGAGGCACGGGCTTCGGGGGAAGGGAGTATGTTCCAGATGGGTTCCAAGACTCTGGCAATGGAGTCATTCGCCAGGCCAAGAATCGGTGATTCCTATCAAAGAGTCCTTAACAGAGGCTTGGCGCAAGGAATATCATACAAACCTTGACACCCGCCCGAGCCTCGTCCCGCTCTCGTCTTGCCTGCTCGAGGTCACGCGCAAGCGCCTCTCTCTTATCCAGTCCACTCCTCACATCCTCCTCCAGCTTTCTCTTCACGGCCTCCCACTCTCCCTCCGCCTTAGCTAACCCCTCCAACCGTCTATGGACATTCTCCAAATGTGTCCCCACAGACCCCAACAGACCCTGGAACGACGAGTCCCTCGAGAACAACACAATCTCATGTTGCTTCACAAGGGTCCTCAGCACCGTAAGCCCACCGTCCAGCTCCTCAGCCGCCTTTCGCAATTCATCCATCTTCTGATCCTCCTCCGCCCTCGCTCTCGCGGTCTCCCACGCCTCACGATCCGCATTCCGCCTCGTCGTAACCCTCTGTGTCTCCGCATCCTTCTCCTCCAGCATCCGTCGACCATTCTCCCTCACCTCCACATCTCCCCCACTCCGTGCCTCCAATTGCTCCTCCGCCTGCTTCACACGCGCCTCCAGCCGCGCCCTCTCCTCCTCCCACTCACTCTTCTCCTGCAACAACTGCTGCACCTCTGCATCAAGCCCCTCCAGTCGCGGCAGCTCCTTCTCCAGCGCACCTATCGTCTCTTCCGCACTCTGCAAGTCCATCGCCATCATCGTCTCCACCTCCTCCTTCTCCAGCCTCATCAATGACAGCTCCCGGGACATCTCAGCCTGCTTCTTGCCCGCCACCGTTAATGACTCCGTAGCAGCTTTCAGCTTGCCCTCCAGCGCTATGATCTCGGCTGCTACCGCCTCGGGAGACAACATCCGCCGTGGCGTTACCGCATCTGCATGCCCAGCGAAGAGATGAGCCCCGTCGAACCGCGCTTGCGGTGCAGATGCGGACGCAGACATCGACGAGCTCATAGGACTCATCAGCGTGCTCCTGTTCGAGGAATCGTACCCCGAATCCTCCCCAACACTCGTACCCACGCCAGCGCCTGCCATCTTCTTCTCCATGCTTCGAACGGAGAGACTAAGGACGCCGGCTCGGTGTTCGAGGAGTTTCTTGTGTACCTCGTTTGTGCGCTCGGAGACACGCCATAGTTCTTTCTGTGCTGCGTCGACGCGACGGTTGGCAGCTTCGAGTTGCTCGTCGGATTGTTTGGAGACTTTCTTGTGGGAGGCATTGATTTTGGTTAGGGAGATAGCGGCATCACGAATTTTAGTCTCAAGAACGAGCTTCTTGGACATGGCTTCGAGGCGGGAGGTTAGGACTCGGTGTTCCTGTCATTTAAATTAGTTAGTCACACGTAATACCGAGGATTGGATACGTGCCTTTTTCAGCTCGTCGACTTCCTCGGAACTTAGTATCTCAAAGTCGCGACTATCTACAACAGCTTGCGATGCTAGCAAACTTATTAATAACTCGTCGCGTGTATTCAAAGGTGCTGAAGAAGGTTTCCAATCTGGTTCGGAGTGGGAGACTGATTTTCTCATGACAAGATTGCCGGGGGGTATCCTTGGAGACGAAGAAGTGGATGCAGGAGAACCGCGGCCATTGAGAGCGGATACACGCGAGTTTGGTGGGGGAGAGGAGGTCTGGCTGCGGCGCAAGGGAGAGATGATGGAGGTCGAGGCAGAGGCAGAGGTCGGGGTCGAGGCACGAAAAGGCGAATTAGAATTAGAATTCGGATTACCCGCACCAGAATCATCTGGTGGGGGTGGTGGTCGGGGTTTTTGTCTACTAGAATCCTTCTTCAAAAGAAGAGCAGCTGTAGTCTTTGGACTTTGATTCTCAATGGAAGTGTAAGGTTGGGTGGGGGATGGAGGGGGCCATGAAGGACCTGCTAAAGATTTGTATGCTATAGGGGAAATGGATTGTGATTCTTGAGGAGGAGATGCCGTAGTAGTGGCTGCTCTGAGGAAGTTTCGGACGCCGTTCATGCCAGCGAGCAAGCAACTTTATAAACCCTAACCCTATATCAAGGCCATCTTTTGCTTCCGCTTATCTAAAAATAATCTTTCTTATGCTCTAACCAATAGAACTGCTATGGCCAGAAACTCGGATTCCACTGAGGAATGATACAAACTTCATGGATAATACAGCGTCGAAAACGTCTGTCATGCTGAGTTTATTCCTTAGACTCCGAAATCGAAGGTTGTGCGAAAATGATTTGGCACATAACATCATGGTAGAAGCCAGATCCTCGAAGTCAGCCTATGTTCGTTGTTAGAGTTACCCTCCAGGGTGTAGAATTGCTCACCCCTTCTGATAGATCTTTTACGTACCAAGAATCGAGAACAGAGTCAACGTTCGAAGTCCTTGTTCGCCGTAAGAAACGAGCTGATGAAAGATTATGGTTTTTCTCAAAGAATCCAGCCAGTGAGTCTTTAGTTTGTTGGTACATATCGCCTGCCCTTCTTCAGCAACACCTCTTCAAGAAGAGCCTTTGTTTGCCATCTTCCACGGTTACAAATGCACCAGAAGCCATGCATTCGTTCAAAAACGGAATTACCTCCAGGTCCCGGGCAGCATTTCTGACAGACTGGAAGTTGGGCCATCCAAGCTCCTTTGAAAACTGGAGCAATGCTGTTTCTCTAGGGCTCCCAAGAAACAACAGTTTGTTTAGTAATAGGGTCAAGTCCTTAAACGACGCACGAAGTCAAATACGAATATATCGTTCAACAGATGCTGCTGTGGTAAATCAAGGCAAGCGTTGAGTGTAGCACCACCAGGGCGCTTGACCTCAGACGTCAGAGCATCATCAACAAAATACCTGACAGGTCCATCCTCATGACGAAGAGTAAATTTAGTACTAGTCCTCATCAGTCCACAGCTTACAGTCATACGGTCTCGGGTAATGGTTCCGGTCATGTTTAGGCACAAGTCAGTTACCGATGCCATGAATTTGCACTTGAAAAAGAATTTTATCCTTCAACAGGTGATTCCTGGCAGACAGCTGCATCGTCATAGGTAACGGCAAACTTGAATCGGTCCTGAGCTCGCTCCAATGGAAACATACAGAAATGAATATTGGGGGAGAGTTACAATCATGCCCCACAAACACCGATAATGTATATCGAGAAAAATGTCAATTTTCTCAATAGACATACTGAAATGCACCAGATAGTCATTGAGTCATTAATAATCGGTAGCTCTTGACGAAAACTCACCGGTGGGTAGTATTCAGCCGAGTTCGCTGGCAAATTACGATTCTCCTGTGACAACCAAGAGTTATACCCACCATAACAGCAATCATAGCTAGCACAATGAGACTGACTGTTGTACGGTTGTCCGGTGATCGAATTGGAAAATCAGAAATCAGCCCTAACACCACCAGAAATACATTGATGGAACCGTCGTAACGTCAATATCCACATGGCATCGAAGAACCAACCTCACCACTGGTCTCCACGCTTCGGAAATGGACCTGCGGATGTTCCAAGTCCGAGCTCCAATGTCGCCACAAGCGCTTTTATCGGCCGATGACGAGTCTCTGATGGCCGTCATGTCACGATTCACAGTCGTAATGCGGTGCTTAATATCACTTGAAAGCATTTTTACGAGTTTGCCGGTGCCCATATGTCATAATGACCATCCTTTCCAAGTCGTGCTGTTGCAAAACTTGACCATCCTAGAAAATAGGCAAGACTCGATGGTTCGATTGTGATACACAATCATACCTTTGGTAAAGCTTTTTAAACATAACATGTGGAAGCCAGGTGCAAGAAAAAACACGTGGATGTGGTGATGTCAGTGGTCACAGCAGCGGCGAACTCGTCAGAGAATTTTATTTTGGTTATTTCACTAGCAGAAGTAGTGTACTGATGGAAACACTAACATAAGAGGACCAGATTGTAATGAACCAGTAATGAAAAACAAAGGCTCAGTCGACACGATACGTGTAAGAACGAATGAATTGTTGTAAATACCTAATGAAAAACAAAGGCTACAACAGTACGGAAAGTAAGTAATAGTCCATTGTTGTAAGATAAAATAGCAAACATACCTCAGTCGACACGATACGTGTAAGAACGACTGAGGTATTGATAACATATCATAATGGTACTTATAATGGCAGGGTGGAAGTCCGTAGGGAGACGGGCGTCCGTAAGTTTGAAATATCTGTTGTAAAATAAGAATAACGGAAATAATATGGAATTCACGATATGTATGCGTAAGCGAGTACGGGTAACGAGCCACCTTCAATAACCAGTACAGTTGGACAGATACTCAGATTTGGAATGCACCTAGAACTTGAAAGCCCCGGCAGATGTTGGGCCCCATTAGCCTCATGTAGCAACTGAGGCCGAGCCTCTGACGACATCGAGGCAGTAGAACATAACCCTAACCCTAAGCCAGGGCTTAAGGTCGAGTACGGATGAACTTTTACATAACATCCGAGTCTACGATGTACTGTTGACGGCGTCTTCAGCAATGTCATTCACCTTCCACTGGCCTCGGTTTTCAGACCAGTTTCACTTCGATGCAATCGAGATGCTCAATACTGCCCTCAACAAGGGCAACAAACCCCCAATCATAGCCGACAAAATTGAAGTCGTTGAGCTTGAGATGGGCACTCAGGTACTGTCCGAGAACTGTGTATTCGCTACCTTCCACACTTCCTCAAAAAGTGCAATCCTATAGCCCCCTGAGCTAGAAATCCGCGATATTGGTGACTTGACTGTCGAACAGTTCAGAGGTATCTTTCGCATGACGTATTCTGGTGATGCGCATATCGTGCTCAGGACTAAAGTGCAGGTAAGTCGGAAACAATTCGATTTCCTAGTTGCGTTTTACAAGACTTCTACCAGGCAAACCCGCTGAACCACAAGCAACCCGACATCCACCTCATGGGTGGATCGCGTGGCATGCTTGCTGCGAAACAACCACTCGTGGTCCCCATGCTACTTCGCCTCTCTCACTTCAAGCTAAATTCTTACGTAGTGCTCGTCGTATCTAAGCAAAAAGGCATAACCCTTGTATTCAAGACCGACCCTTTACAAAACGTCGACATCAACAGCACCTTTGATTCCATTGCCGTCATTCAGAAGTTCATACAGCGGGAGATTGAGGGACAGCTGCGTCAGATGTTCCGCGAAGACTTACCCGGGATCATCCATCGCCTAAGTCAGCAATGGGTAAGAGCAAAAGTCGAGGCGCCGTATTTGGAGAAACCCCCCCCGCCAATTACCAGACGTTCAGTGGAGACGCGATCTATATTTGATATATCACTGGCAACTTCAGACGTCGGGCTGCATCCGCACATGCACATGTCCCAAAACTCAACGCAGTATAGACGCCCCCGATCCACTTCCGGGCTCTCGAAGTCTAGCACTGCCAGCGCAAGCCGACATGCCACCCATTCTACGAAACCTGAAGCATCCATACCGTCACCGAATCTTTCATCTCCCGATTCTGATATGGAGAACTTTGACCCCACGTACGGACTGCGTCCCGAAGGTCTCCCCACTAAAAGCGTCTTCCGGGGCTTCGGCAGCCTTTTCTCGCCAAACAGAGGTCTCGCAGATCTGGCAGAGGAGCAGGAGCCAAGCGAGACGGACGATGAGGAATATGACGATGAAGATGACGAGGCTGCTTCGTTCGACTTTGTCACCTGGGAGTACACCATGCCGGGCTCTGAGCGTAGAACACGTTCTCATCCGATGTCAAACGTTGCCCATGATCTTGTAGAGAGTGTGCCCGAGTATGAGACAATTCCTGCCGTCGGCGGTGGGACAGTCACTCGTCCGCGAGTATACCACTCCCAGTCTATGATACACCTTCCTACACCCGACCCCGTGTTAGCTGCTGTCAAACGCCACATGAAATCTATCCCACAAACAGCACTCCCCCTGCCTCTCAGCTCCACAACCCCAGGTCTCATGTCGCGGCATTCAGGCACTAACAGCGTATTCGCCCACCCGAACCACACACGATATCCATCTACATACAGCGTGACAGGTGCACCTTCATCATCATCATCTTACTTCACAGCAACAAACACTCTACCACTACGTCGTTCATTCACACCCGACAGCCTCGAAACCCAACCGTCCCAGTCAAGCAGTGGACACGGTCCGACTTCTACCCCCCCCACATCTGACGCTCGCGACGACGATGACGCAGCGATTTACATGCCTCGTCGACGTTCCTCCGTCTCTTCTGTTACGACTAACAGCAACCTCGACAATGCATTCTTATTTACTCCCGGCTCCTCCCCGCCTACCGACAGCCCAGACCCAAAAATTGTGCTGCGAGCTTCTCTCAACAATTCCATCCACCAGCTCTCGACACTTAGCCATTCAAACCACACATTATCACCATACACCCGCTCGCTGGAGCATTTTGCAGTACGCAGCGGTCCTCCGAGGCCAGTGGGTGTCAATGGCGGTCCAGGTGGTTCACCAGGTGAGAGACAGCAACCAATGAAGGCGCGGAGGAAACGGACATTCCATATTGGTGGAGGCAAGGCGTTGCAAACAGGGGATGGGAGGGAGGGGGCTGACACAAGACCAACACCGCCTTCGACGCCTGATCAGGATACGCCACACCCACAGGTGCCGTCAGAATTCGATGTTGGGGATATGGACCGCTATTTCCGCTCATTCGACGAACATGATCTCGACCATGACATTCATCTGCACTCCTCACCACCGCGGAAGAGTATCAATCTGCGACCTGCGCCACATCCTCAACGACTATATGCTCAGAAGCATGATTTACATCCTGGATAGTAATTTATTTAGGGCATATACTAGATTCACTGTCATCTTCAATCTCCTCTTTTTTTTTGCGCTCCCCCACCTCAGATTCGACTGCATGTACATGCCTCATTTCAAGCATATTATTATACGTGGTTCATCTTGATTCTAGGATACAAACCCCTTCTATCCAACCTAGGAGATACGCAATTCCCCATGGTATCGAAACCTGGAACCAGGGAAGTGAACTGAATGGATCGTTTCATTTTGCGTTCGATGCCACATCAAGCGTATCACCAACGTATCACTGTCAATCGTGTTACAAATATCTCCGTATAAATGCGACATTTGTGTTGTGATCTCCTTGGGCAGACTGTCAAGACCGATGTTACTGGTAATTTTACAACTGATAGCTCGCGATGATAATACATACTATCCGTATGGTGACAAAATTTCTGGCAGATCGTTAGCGACAGGTGAGATTTCAGCGGGACGAACCCAAAATTGTGTACTTGGTTGCCAAAGGGTATGCAGGATGTGACATCCATTATTTTTTTTCTCGGCTGGCCGATTTGATTGACATATCCTGATGTCCTTGCAAATACCTTGATTCCATCGAGCAGGGGCATTTTAGTCATTGCTATTGCCATGGCCATGGCTATGGAACTGATCTCTAAAAATAATCACGCAATTGAAAGTGCATTGCCAATTCGACGAGATTACCCCAGGAGAACAGCTTCCGAAGCTTCTCCATGCTAGCACGCAAACTGGTGCAGGCATGATTGACACACGCAATCTCTTCGCGACAAGTTTTCTAAGCCTAGCGATCTTCGTCCGAACGTGTGGCATACCAAAAGGTGGTCAAGCGGTCGTGAAACGATCGATCTTGATCCGACTCTCAGTTCCAAATATGGAGCTTCCAGATGCTCAGAGATACAATTAAATTGTTCGGTTTAAATAAGTTGGCTATGCTCTGGACTCGTGGTCACCGTCATTCAATATGTAAGATAAATCCCTGGGCTGACCTTGATGATCCTACAATACATGGCTCTGCGGCTGAAGCTGGAACGTATCGGACGGCACGATCATCGGAGACATGTTGACTTCAAAGTCCTGTGCAATAAAAATCGCCCGAAACAGAAAAAAAAAGAAGTTCGGACGGGAAAGACAAGTGGTATGTATATATAACAGATAACATTAGAAACTTCAAGATGTCAAGTGACTGTTGAGACCCACGTCGACTATTCACAAACGGGTTGGTAAATTCTATGTAGATCCATATAACAGAGACAGGAAACACACCATGCATGCTGGGAAGCCTGCTCATATTCTGTTTTACCGAGGGGATTTGCCGGAGTTGCCGAAAATCATTGTTAATGTACGTTTTCGTGAGACCTGTCGTCGCGGGAGAACGGAGAATCGCAGTGGGAGGGGAAATGACGACACCCAAGATATCAGGTGTCTTGTTTCCTTTTGGCGTTGAAGGCGTGGGGACGTCGTTGCGGAGCAGGTCCTCGAGGTTTTGTATAGATATGTCCAGAGTTTCAACGAGTTCGATTGGCGTTGGGGTGAAGAATTCATCTTCGTCGATGGTGAATTTTGAGCAGAGAGTAGACAACGTATCGGCTTTATCTGTTGGAAGGGCAGAATGCATTAATTCGCAGAGCTTCGTAAAAGCATCAAATGTAATGGCCGGCAGTGTCATGAACTTCTTATTCTCATGCTGTGCAAGCCACTCGAAGATTGATAGCAGGCCTTCGGAAGTTTCACTGTCAAGTTCGCTTTGAGCATAGGTCGTGAACATTAGTCCAAGTTCGAGTCGGAGGGCTTCCGAGCGAACAGACTCTATGGGTAACTCTCTGAGTGTTTCCAGAGTGGTGTTGAAAGTGCCTGGAATTGCATAATCTGTCTGAACAACTCGCAGAGCCGCAAGAAGAATCGTAAATCTCAGACTTGGCTCAAAAGAACGAGACGACGTTGCAAGTACTGAGACCAGTCGTCGAAAATGTAATGACGTGTAATGTCCATCAAGCAGTGCTACAAGACATGTATCCAGTGCTTGTGCTAGGTCGGGAGTTGAGGAGATGGCGCTTAGACACCACGTCGACGAGCTCGATGATGACACGAGGTCGAATATAAAGTGCAGGGAAAGGGTTACTTGATGATGAAGGACTAGACGATAGTCCGCACGCATGGAGCCAAGCAAAGATCGCAATGATTCAGACAAGTACATCAGTTCCTGCATCAATAGCCATTCGCCTATTCCAATGACCCCGTTATCCAGTTTGACCAGTGTTTTGACAAAGTGCACCCGGTTGTCAATGTCCAAGCGACGAAAGAACGACTTCATCTCATTCAGTACCTTTGGCAGCACAGATGTCACCCAGTACGACGGCCCATCGTCTAGGGTATTTGGCTCAGGAAGGATATGATCAATCATAGTAAAAATCTGCAGCAGATGATACGTTGGGTCTCGTTCACCATGTTGTCCACCATGCTCAAGCAATACTCGCATGACAACATCCGCACCAAGCCTTTCCAGATCAGTGTATGAATCAGGGGCTGAGAGCCCGTGCACGAGATCAAGACACGTTTGTCGTGTTCGCTGTGCTGATACGCACGCGGAACTAGTCTGGGAATATGTCATATCCGCCGCGTCTGTACAGACGAAAACATCCGCAGCGGCAACAATCAAATGTCGCATGTCACGGCTGGTCATGGGAAAAGCAGGGGCAAGGCGCATTGTCAGTCGAATCAAGTCGTCTGCTGTACGAAACAGCTGTTCAGCAAGGGTTTGATTCATCCGCGGAGGGGGAGGGAGAGCGAAATGCCCATTGAGATCGCCGCTGACTCCGGCAAGAAGCTCGACCAGGCGTGGAACAATTCCACGATTTTGCTCGTGCCAGAATACCTGAAGGATGCTCCACTCATCCTTACAGTCATTTAGTTCCCCCTCTACAATTGCCAAGGAAACCCGCAGCGTCCGCAATCGCCGGAGGGAAAGTGGATGATCACTCGAAAACATGATCTCTTCAATGGCGGCTGACAAGCCGTCTTCCGCGACAAGAGCGATCTTCCGCATTGAGAGTCGTTCATTGTCGGCAATGACAGACAATGGGGGTTTCAATGCGAGGATTGCTTGCACCAGATCATCGTGCAGGATCGTATGAGGATCCTTAGCAAGACCAACGAAGACTTTTTCGGCAAGGACACCAGACTTCCTAGGCGGGTCGTTATCTGTGCTTATCCACTCCAAGCGACGGGTTAGTTGACGTAGAAGTAGCAGATGGTTGACGATCTTCAAGAAGTATGCGTTAGAGAAGATAATACCATGAGGAAAACGGCCCTTACCTCACGATAACCATCAACTTGCTGCCATAGATGTAAGACTGTCAGTGTGTGCTCGCGACAGACGTCGTGTCCTAAACTATCTGCCCATGCGAAAACGGACAGTACGCTAGCCACACCAATATAAGCTCTGACAAGAGTAATATAATCATCATGAGAGGTTATATTGAATGCATGTGGAGGGTTCGACAGCGGGACAGGTAAAACGGGATTCTCGGCGAGTTTAGTGGCGATATCATCGTGGATCATCATTGATTCGAGCCAAGCTCCCATGGATTGCTCCTCTGTACTGATATCCTTGAGCATGCTTGAGGACTTGTTAAAATCTCCGCGCGTATTTGACAGAGCATCTTCGAAATAGTGCCAACCACGAATCCTGGCTAATAGTCGTCGTGCAACCAATTGTGTAGATTTGTCAAGCCTCGCACTTCCCTGAATTTCATGCAAAATTAAAGAGAAAGGATTGGCATACAGGTGCCGGGCAATGTCGACATTCGCGGCAGCATCAAGGAGAAGTAATAAAGTATCTTCGTCAACGGTCTGGGCATCGAAGATAGAAGCCATGTCGAGATGTTGCTGACAGATTATAAGTTCATCGATCACAGAGCACATTTATACAATCGACATACCAATAACGTACGGGCCATGTCAGGATGCTGTGATGCTGAAATACTGAGGAGCTTCGCAATATGATAGGCCTGGTCGCTGTTCTAACCGGGTCATGTCCCACATGAAGTTGTTTGAGGTGACAGAGTTACTGACCTTTGAGTCAATGCAACTGGCAATGCGGACTGAAAACCTCGACAGCGACTCGTAAGACGAATCGTCTTCCACAGGCCGATATGTCCATCGGATTGCGGTGTGAAGGTCGAAATCTTCTTCAATTTCACCGTCCAGGTCAGCATGGAGGTAGGGAAAGCCAGGCAACTCCCAATCCTCGTTAGAGGGCTTCATACAGAACATCAACCGCACTACAAGCGGAAGTGGAGGCGAATCGGGGATGAGAGACAACAAATTCGTCGCAAGGAGTGTGGGGTCCAAAGAGTTAGCGGGGTCGACAGCTCTGGATAAAGGAATTGATTCTGCAGACGGTAAAGCTTTCGGCTCATACTCCTGAACAGGAGGAGGATCTGTAAGAATTTCTCCGTAGATTGCCATTGAGAGGGCTTGAAAATTTCCTTTGACTATCATCAGACGCGTCGCATACTGCATGACGATCACAGACGATATCATTTCAGACATGATTGGGTACACACCTCTGTGCCCATATCAACAGTAAAGTCTACTTGCCCGCCTGCATAAGCGATTACAGTAGGAATTAAAGCATTGGCAGCGCGTTGTTTCTCCTTAGAGTCTGTCTGTGATATTGCGTGTGCATTAAAAAAGACCTCCAAAAAGAACGCCTCCGGCTCAGTATGACTTGAAAATGTGCAGTTCAATTATAATTGAACGAACAGGCACGAACACTCACGCTACAACTTCAGGAGAATGAGCAAATGGTTGGGCGCCGTTTGGAAAAATGCGAATTGAGGAAACTCTTATGGGAGCTGAAAAACGAACAGCCGCAAGATTGGATGGACCCTCTGGCGCGAGAATACACCAGTGGAGGAGTCCCATGATAGCGCAAGTATTGAGGTGCAGCGGTGCCGATTGCAATTCGGCGTTTGCCGAGTCCAAGAACTCGGTACCGGACATAGGTCGCTAACAGTCTTTCTACTTGCACCTCCAGGCTCTTATTCAGTGCGATGATGAGCAGCTCTAACAATCTGAGGATCCAGCTTCCTCTCATAGACCTGTCTAATCCACAGACACCTCCCTCGAGTAGAGGGAGGGGCCGCAGCAACAGCATCGTCAAAGTTGAAGAAGTTGGAAACCGTTCGACTGATGAAGTCCTGGATCGAAGCGCATACGTTAATATCAATGCCAACTGGGTAAACGCTAAAGGTTCGTCTCGGGAACCAAGCATTCAAAGCCAGAAACCTGAGTTTGCTCGTACAGGAGCATGGCTCATCCACATTGTCTTAATAACTGTCGGAAAAATCGTCGTCGACTTCGTTCCAGGAATGACTCAACAAATAAGCTGGACAATGGTCAACCTTTTCTATCTGGCTGTACGATGTCATTTTCCTCTTCTGCGGTACCTTTCGCTGAGTTAATACAGTTGTCATACCTAATGTTCCATTGGGTCACTGGGATCCCCTTTGAGAACGAACTGCATGGAGGAGCATACGATGATCTCACGCTATGGGAACAGATCGATGATGGTGCACAGTACACCCCGGCCAAGAAGTGGCTCCTATGCGTGCCAGTTGCTCTGTAAGCACTACATACCTTGCCCCTCTAATGAATTCACCATCTCAGATTCTTGGCGTCCACACATTACACAAACTATAACCCATGGCTCTTTGCCGTCAATATCACTGCGCTGGTACTTGTGCTAATACCCAAGTTGCCCCAGGTATTTTTTTTCACATGCTATTCTCGCCCCTGCTTCTGATTTCCCCCCAAGTTCCACCGCCAACGAGTCCGATTCATGTCTGAAGCTCCATCGGGAGTGGTGACCCCAATCACAGGCAGTTTTCCACCATCTAGCCCGTCTACTCCCGTTTCCGAAATACGCATCACGGAGGAGCTTTTCCGGTGACTAGCGCCCGTCCCGCATTACTTTGCTCAGACAGACAGAATTCTAGTTACATAGTTCTAATCAATCACATTCCACTCAGTGCATGCCGTAGAAACTACCCATTACCCCTTCATTCCTAAGTGCGCGTCGTTATAATACATTGCTCTATTGCAACTGCTTTGGTGTAATTTGTGTATATTGTTGAAGCCGTAACCTGTGATTAATCTGTGAATAACCCTTGTACACGAGTTCGACACGTACAAGTTACGCAAAAGCATCAGAATTGTAACCTTTCCGACGGCTGGGATATATAGCGATGCCTGGTCCCGTTTAATTGACTTGTAGTGACTATACTCAAGAATTTAAGCTCACCTTGTCTCGCACGTTTGCCTCGAAATTCTTGTCCGAAGCTACGTTCACACATACGCAGCCATCTTTGAGCCATTCCGTTTTTACCTTATAAGTTGCGCTCGGAACAGCCGACACAACAACATCTGAAAAACCAAGGCATTCCTGCAGGGTCAAGTTGCTTGGGCGAACGACGTGACGCGGATGATATTGGCGTGGAGGGCCTGCATCCACACCCGTATCTCGTGGTCGCTTAGTGTATTCCTCCAGACATTGCATTGTCAATCCGTGTTCACACTGAAGCAAATCACTCGAATACCTGGATCGAGTCGATGTCTACGGAGAATATACGGGCGCCATCATTAGACAGGAGAGCGGCCAGCGGCCGGCCCACAACTTCAGATCTATACGAGCCAAGAATCACAAGGCACGAGCACATGATTTTGGACAACTGACCGATTGATCACGGTGACCGTCCGACCATAAGCCCGATCGCCGTATGGAAGGATTGTGTTATACACCTTTACGTATTCAAGACACTTGACTATTGCCAGGGGTGTACACGGGATTATAGATTTGACCGTTCCTGGCGGTGGTTGGTCTGATCTTGAGGAAGTTAGTGATGCTGTAGAAGAGGGTGATACGGGTGAGAGAAGGGAGTTTGGCTTGATGAAGCGGATACTGGGAAAGTTGAGATCCCATTCCTAGTTAAGAACAAGATAAACACTTGCTTGTGGTACATATTGTAGTGAAATTTGACATGAAGACCTTCGACATCTTTGAAAGGGGATACAATCTATATTAAGTATTAGCATTTTTACTTTGCGGCATTCCATACACGCTCCCACCTGCTGCAGGTAGTGATCCTAGTGTATTCATGTTTAAATAGGTCTGAACTCATATACAGTTAGCCGAACCTGTTGGGCGCCAAAAATCGGATAGTAGACCTTTCCGCACAAGACTTGTCAATTGACAATTGGTGAAAGCAAAAGATCAAGAACTTACCATGATGCCATCGACACTGTCATCCTCATTAGCCTCAATTATTGCCTCTTCAACCCCTCCCCCCTCACTCAGATCACTCGAAACCGCCGCACCTATTGTTTTCAGAACAAACTCCACGCCGAGATCCTCACACTGTCGTTTTGTGAACTCGGCATAACTTTTGCTCGGGGCGGATGAAGTCGCAAGGATCCCGACCAGTTTTGGGGGACGTGTGCATTCAGAAAGCGATGTTTTGACCTCATCGCGGAATGCAGCTGCTATTTGGTCTGCCTTGAGCAGGAGACCTTTTCCCGTTACCGCCAATGACATATGGAACGCGAAGAGCAAAATTTCTTATGATATCGATTAGATTTGTTGTTATCTTATCTACTACTCACTGAGAGACCGAGGTCACCGAATGCTCTTCGTGGCAAGGCTTGCCATCCACATCCATCGATTACCTCTGTCCTCCTATCTTACTACTTCATATAGATCTCTGCCCACCATGGCATCGTCCACTGATACACTGCAGCAAGAAATTGAGCAGCAAACCTTATTCTTCAATGACCTTCGCAAGCAAAATGCTGCACCAGCACTCCTAGATGGAGCCAAGAAGAAACTTGGTGATCTCAAAAAGTCATTAGCGCTCTCCCAGGCCACATCTGTCGAAAAAGACGGAGGGGGCAAAAGAAGGGAGCGTCTGATGCTCAAAACCGCCAAGGCTCGTCTTCTATTACACCCTCTTCAATGGAATGTTTGAAATATACTCAACCAGGCGCTTTCTCATCTGGCAGGGAACGCGCGACTATGGCCCAGGAGAGATGTACTGTCGTGAACATATAGAACGGATCGTGAAGGATTGCTTCACGACGTATGGCGGGAGCTGTCTCGACACACCAGTGTTTGAGCGTAAAGATATCCTCGCGGGCAAGTACGGTGAGGATGCGAAGCTGATTTTTGATCTGATGGACCAGGGCGGAGAGCAACTTGCGTTACGATATGATCATACAGTGCCGTTGGCAAGGTACCTTGCGATGATGGGTGGCACGAACACGCACTCGAAACTGTGGCAGGTGGGCAAGGTGTACAGAAGGGATAATCCAGTGATGTCGAAGGGAAGGATGAGGGAATTTTTGCAGGCTGTAAGTCTGTTTCTTCTGTTGTGCTGTAGCAAGTCGGACGCTG
Organism: Tricholoma bakamatsutake; assembly: GCA_029959215.1. NCBI lineage: Eukaryota > Fungi > Basidiomycota > Agaricomycetes > Agaricales > Tricholomataceae > Tricholoma > Tricholoma bakamatsutake. The sequence goes on from CP114860.1 coordinate 4,342,098, forward strand.
ATACCTGCCCAGGATTTTGATATCTCTGGATCTTGGGATCCTATGATTCCCGATGCAGAAATAATCGGCTTGTTATGTACCCTTCTCACCAAATTGGACGTTGGTGAATACACTGTCAAGGTTCGTCCTTGACCTCTCCTGACGAAGGTGATGACCCCATATTTTGGATAGCTTAATCACCGGAAAATCCTCGACGGAATTTTCGAAGTGTGCGGTGTCCCCCAACTTAAAATACGATCTGTCTCCTCCGCCGTCGATAAGCTCGACAAAGTAAGCAAGCCTCTCAGCCTATTTAGCAGATTATTATAGTCTGCTTTTAGCTCCCATGGGCAGATGTCAGAAAAGAGATGATCGAAGAAAAAGGTCTGGATCCTGCTGTCGCGGACAGAATTGGAGAATACGTTAAACATAAAGGTAGTTGTCGCCCCGAGTTATTCCCTTCATTATCTTAATATGTCCCACAGGCGGACCAAGCCTTCTTGACCAACTAACCGCTGATGCTACTTTTATGGCGAATGAGAACGCGAAACAGGGCGTCGCAGACATGGCGCTCTTGTTCAAACTGCTCCGCGCATATAACGTGCTAGACCGAGTTCGTTCTCTAAATTATTACACTATATGCTTCAACTAACCTTCTACTGTAAAGATTTCCTTTGATCTTTCACTGGCTCGTGGTCTGGATTACTATACCGGTATCATCTACGAAGCCATCGTAGAAGCGTCCGCTCCGCCAGGATTCAAAGCTACCAATGCGTTTACCTCTTCCTCGGACCCCACAACCACAACCACTGTCCCTGCCCTGCCGAAAAAAACACCAAAGAAACCCACCGTATCTGCCACAGCCGATGAAGAGGAGGAAATCGACGAATCTCAGGTTGGAGTGGGATCTATCGCTGCTGGCGGGCGGTACGACGGGCTCGTGGGGATGTTCAGTACTGCTGCCGCCGCGGAAGGGAAGAAGGCTTCCGCGAGCGTGCCGTGCGTGGGAATGAGCATTGGGATGGACAGGATATTTGCTCTCATATGGCCCAAGTGGGTGGAGAGGGGCATGAGGAGTAAGGCGACAATGGCATATGTGATGGCGGCGGGTGATGGGCTGCTTGAGGAGAGGGTAGGACTGGTGAGAGAGTTGAGGGAAGCAGGGATTAAGGTTCGTTCTTTTCAAATAGCCGTTTGCTTTTTCGGTCGTTGGTCTGACTGGGATCTGTATCAGACGGACTTCTTGGCAAAGACGAAGCCAAAGCTTACCGCCCAATTTGCGGCGGGGGAGAAGGATGAAGTGCCGTTTGCGATTATACTAGGCGCGGATGAACTCAAGGCAGGGCTGGTCACGGTGAAGGAGCAGAAGTGGGAGCTGGTGGATGGAAAGAAAGTGAAAATTGCATCGGCAGATAAGGGTGAACAGGTGAAGAGGGATGAATTGGTGACGTGGTTGAAGAAGACGAGGACTTACGAGGAGTGGGAGAGTGGGAGGCTGGTATATTGCACATAGAACGGATTGTATATATCCTAAACTTTGAATCGCAGTTCGTCAATCTGGCATGCTTCACTTCTGTTGCAAGGTTTCGTGTGACACCGGGAGCCCGAGAACAAGTTAAATGGATCCGCATCATTCATGAATTACTATACAGTACTACAAGTGGACATTCCTGATACCCTTGCAACCCCTCCCCGCAACATATGTATACAGATTGCTTCGAACAGGTCCGAGGGGGTTCTGAAACCAGAAATCTTAGCATGATGATGCACGTATGCAAAAATCTGAGGAGCTGAGGTTGCTCCGACGCAGGTAAGGTAAGCTGCATTCCTAATGATCGTCATCACTGTGTTGGATTCCGTTAGTCGTTGGTTTGTCCAACTCATGGGGCCCTGCATCTTGAGAATCATCGTCTTCCTCATCCATTAGTTGAGCAGCGCGCTAGAAAAGATTAGATGGGCGAACACGAAATAGTTGACATTCTTACCTTCATCGCCTCAGCCTCGTTGGAATAATGTCTACCTCGTGCACGAACGAAAGCCGCGTGTTTCGCCGCAGCTGTCACTCAAATTTCAGACGAAGGACATCAGATAAATAAAGATGCACTGAGTGCTTACCCTCCTCATCCATCTCCTCCTCTTCAAACTCAACTTCCTCCCCCGGTTCTCTTGAATCAGCCCTGATCTCCCGCCTCGCCTCGTTTGGCAAATTAAAGCTGGTGCTTCTGCTGGATGTCGCGCTTCCTGGTCGACCTGAAGCGGAGGCAGGTCTCCCTGAGCTGGAGATGGATGTTCTACGCGAGGAAGGACCGGAGGCATCCGCGCCAGTGGATGAGACAGGCGATACAGGTGATATACCCCGTTCGCGAGGCAATATGTAGTGGCCATCGAGGTCTAAATTAGGGATCTCTGCAATATTTGTCGATTGGAGCGATCTATCACGATCGTGAAGCACGAACCGCCCTCGATCTCATCAGTCTCAGCGTTATATCTGACATAGGGTGTCTTCGGTTCTGTAATTTTCATCAAGCTGTCTTTCTGGATTTCCGTCAAGGCCAGATTCTCCTCGTCCCATTGTAGACTGCTGAAGGAGATCGAATAAATTGGGGGCGGGTCAGAAGAACGATTGGAGGGCTTACTGTGCGGATAGACCTGGCAGGGGAGGAGCATTCTTCAAGATGCCCTTTGGCTTAGGGTGCGAAGCTGAACGGTGTAAAGGAACTGGGGGGGGACGGTCGGGAACAGATTCTGCGGCAGGGTCCATATGTGCTGTATTCAGAGAGGAGAGAGCTAAACGCAACTTGACTTGAAGCAACTGTTTTAGGATATACTTAGGCGAATCACGTGATCAAACACAATCGTCGACAGCATCCATGTCAAGACCATAACGAACGGGACAAAACGTAGGTACATGGTACGCTTACTTGGCAAACATTGGTACAATCTTGACGCGTACGTACTCCTCCAGCGTTCCATACTTCACTCCAAGATCAGTAAGTGTCTTGGAAGGAAACTCATGTGTTGGATAAAGGCCGTGGTGGTTCTGATAAATGAATGCCTTCGTGACTGTTTGACGTGTAGGTTAACGTGCGTTTGCGAGAGGAAAAAAATAACAATAACTTACGTTCGCGGTGCCATCGCTGGTCTGCCGTGGCGCTGGAAGGATGTTAAGATGTTATATTGAAGAGCATAAGACACGGACTGCACGGTATGAATTGTTTCGATGCCAGTTTGTCTCTGGATTTCTCGCGAGACTTGGCCCCATGTTCCACGCCACGAAGCCAAAGGCTGAATAGTGTGGTTGAATGGATGCTGCGAGGCGGGCTTGCCTGAAGAGCGGAACAACTCTGCAATTGCCAGTACAGAGGGTCCGAGGTCACGCTCGACCCACTTGAGGATGGTGAACTACACGAAAGGCCACGGTTTGAAGCCACATACCAGGAATGCTACTGGATTCTGCTTCTCCACAACGTGATTCCAGACTGATGGCATCACTCAGCTATAACGATCTATAGTAAGTATATATCATACTTACACTCTAGCTTGTTGCCATCACTACTTCGTTTGACCAAGGGCCAACTGTGAACATTATCAATGAACGCAGGCGTGCCCAAATAAACAGCAGGAAGCCCGATGGATGTAATATAGTCGTTAGTGCGCGCCTTTGCTGGTGCTCAAAATTGAAAGCATGTAACCAATATTACGTACGTCATTACTAACCGTCATACAACTCGACACCTCCCAAGCCCATGAAGTTCGGGCCAACGTATGGCAGTGTCGAAAATAGGAACAACTGGACATTGGCTTGTTTTGCGGTATCCGCCTGGAGAACACCTTGAGCATACTCTCCCATCGTGGTGTTATACCTTTTGTGCCAAGTTGGAATCGTAACACCGAATACCTGTATGGCCTCTAAACACTGTCATACCTTTGTTGTTGATATTGACCCACTGCGTAAGCGCCCTTGAATGCCTTCAGGAGAGAATCCTTGTCTTCGAAATTGGCCTTGACAATTTCCATTCCTTCCCTACGGAAAGCGGTCGCCATTGGGCCGTGGGGATCACGCGTCAGAACGCGGACATGCCATTTATCAGAGTTGTTGAATGCACGACAGATTGAACGACCTTGGGCACCAGTCCCCGTCACGACGGCCTGAATGTAAACTTCAGCTCGGGTAGGGGTCAATGGTAGGAAACGCCAACAATGATGGGCTTATCAGAGGAAGACATCTGTCTGTCATTCTCACATCTCCAGGTTCGTCTTCTTATAGTAAGAGATCGGCTTCCCCTGTGTTATTCCACGTTGGAAACAGGTCATGAGAAGATCGAACGTAGAGCTTAGCTAGCATTGGGCGAGGTGGGCTGATCACAAACCAACTCGGAATGATCGGACGATGGAAATATCAAAAGTTTTGAGGGGGTACTATATAGCCCAAAGCGGCGGTTACTGAATCAGGCAACGGTTCCACGCCGCGCTCCGAGACCGAGACGTAGTCACAGAAGTCGAGCGGCATGAGTATATGCTTATTACTTGAGACGACCAGTATTCTATTCTACGTGAAGATTCCCACTGAGGTGCCGAGAGATGGCCCAGAAAAATAATTTGGGCCCGAACGCTGCGTATACGAAACAGGTCTGGTCGGTAGAATCAAGCGAGTACTCGTAAAAATATTCGAGTTACAGCCGATATCATGTCGATAAGCCCCTTCACGACAACTTTGTTTAGTTGTTTGTTTGATTCTGTCAGTAAACAGATAGACTCCGCGACCGCTGCCTTGTACTTACGAGCATGAGCAAGCCTATACATCGTGCTTGCCCATGTACTAGGGATCGGTCACCGGTCTAGTAAACAGACACTAAACAGAGAGCCGCCTATTGACATGATATTCAGCTTGCCGAAATTCGTGATTTTAGGATCATAAAGGACCAGAGCTGAAATCAGCGAAGATCAGTGAAGATTAGGACCCCCGATAATAGGTGGTAGGGCCTGATCGCCATCCGAACGATTTTTGGCTGAAAAAAGTGCCTATGCATGATTTTATCCGAATGAAATCTTTGAAAATTTAGGTACTATATTGCCCAATTGGTCTGAAATCTCCCAGGGAGTCTGAAATTCAATTTCTACATTTTATCTGCTTGCTCAATCCCCCCGGAGTTTTACGGGATCTAATGGAATAATGGATGTATGTATAATTTAACTGAGGAATACATGCTGTGGAAGCAGTCGAGAAACGGTAGCCAGAGTGATCAAACAGTGATACAAATGAAAATGACTTGCTCACCATGGCAAAGACTGTTGGAGCAGACTACATATGCTGCACAGAGGAAGAGACGACATGTTCCTTATAACCTACCTGGGGTTTAGTTAGTCTTAGAGCTAGGGTTTAGCAGAGGTAAGAACACTGTATACATATCTACTACAGTACAGGTTCTCCTTATATACATAATAGTAAGGATGTCACATGACTCAGGAATGTGTTTACCACATGTATGCGCAGTAAGCGCAGTAACATGTGTGTGCTGCATGCATTGCCTCATGTATGCAGCATGCATCGGAATTTAATTTCAACACCCCCCCTCAAACTGTACAGCGCTCTAAGCAGCTAAGTTTGAATCTCGAAAGTAATTCTGAGAGAGTCTCTAAATTTCCTGAATAAGATGGTGCCAAGGTTCTTTGTGAACATGTCAGCCGGATTATCACTTCCAGGAATGAAAACGACTGTGACTTTGTCATTTTCTATGCATTCGCGGGTATAGTGGTAGCGAATGTCTATATGTTTGTCCTTCTTTCCTGAACTGGATTTGATCCAATAAAGATGGATCCCTGATTGTCAGTGCAGATTGGTATGCACTTCAGTATATATCCGAGTTCCTGGAATAAGGACTCTATCCACACTATCTGTCGACAAGTGTTGGAGAGAGCCATATATTCGGCTTCTATGGATGACAATGCTACAGTTTTTTGTAAACGGGACTGCCAGCACACAATGCCACTCACTAGAGTAGCAAAGTAACTCATTGTAGATCGGCATTTGACAGTGTCAGCTGCCCAATCAGAATCTGTGAAGGCCTGTAGCCCCTCAGACTTCTCGCCATCGTAGACAATGTTATATTTCTGGGTTCCCACCAGATAGCGCATGATGTACATCACTTTGTCTAGATGTTCTTGGCTAGGATTAGCCGAGAATTGTGACATCTTGATTACCACATAAGCAATATCAGGTCGCGTTCCAAGCATCAGATACAATAAAGATCCGATCACAGACTGATATTTTGATCTCTAAGTGCCGCATTGGGCATTGCTGTGTTTTCTGACAGTCTGTAACCAGTCAGGAGTGGAGTGGGGGTCGCTTTGGCATTTGTTATCTCAAATCTCTGAAGCACTTTGGTGAGATAATCAGTTTGATCGAGTTTGACTTTGCTTGCAGTCTGGATGATGCGCATGCCTAAGAATTCTGTGACTTTTTCAGTACTATGGCACTCTCAATGCTTTAGACAAGCATTTTTCTTTTCATCCACAAGTTTCTTGTTCTTTCCCATGAACAAGCCATCATCAACATAGACAAGTGCAATAACAATGCTGCCTGTCTTAGTATCCTTGTGTATGAAAATGCCGGCATCGGAGCTGGCGCGCACAAACCCAATGGTGCACATGAATGCCTCTAGCTCTTTCCACCATGCAAGTGAGGCTTGTTTAAGGCCATACAATGCTCGGTGTAAGTGCATTACTTTGTGCTCTTTTCCCTCGAGTCTGAAACCCTTAGGTTGATCCATATAGATCTCCTCATCTAGTTTGCCATACAAAAATGCGGTTTTTACATCTAGGCCGGTCATATACATGCCCTCTAGAGATGCGAGTGCAAACATGAGGCGTACAGTCTTGTAGTGGACTACTGGTGAGAAAATCTCATCAATGTCAACACCTTTGACTTGTGAAAAGCCTTTGGCCATGAATCTGGCTCGTTTTCTTCCATCCGATTTTATGGAGAAAACCCATCTATTTTTGATTGTTTTTTGATCATGTGGAAGATCAATGATGCCATAGACTTGTCGCTTATGAAGAGCCTCTAATTCTTCATGACAAGCTTGTTTCCACTCACATTGCTGGTGCCGTGGTAGGCATGCAATATCACAAAATTGGTTTGGAACTTGGCTTATTTTGCTCGATGGTTTGACTGCTTTTGACAACAGCCAGCGAATAAGCTTATCTCCTCCTTCCTTGGTTATCTTTTTAATATAACCTGTTTTGTCTGGTTCCCCCATTGGGTGATCATGTTCTTGATCATTGGAATTGGGCACACTCTCGTGAGGTGCCAAACTCGGTCCAGCAACCGGTTCTTTCTGTTGAGATTGTGGTCATGTTCGGTTATGATCCGAATCTTGACCTACAGATCTCTTCCAATATCGATCACGTGCAATGTCTCTCTCTATGTCAGAGGGGAGTTGCTTCTCTCCATAGGTATTGCCAGGATGGTTTGGGATGTTCCTCTGCCTGCCTGATCGATGGGGCAATTGCTGCCATTCCTGTTGATCATCACATCTTGGACGAAAGTCCTCAGTGGTTACTGGAGGCAGCAGAGGAGGAGCATCTGTCACATCGTCATGTGCCTTTTGCTCACTTGGTACATCATCATCATCATTTTCTGATGATGGAGGAAGGGATGGATCTTGTGGCAGTATAGAATCATCGCCATCCGTTCCAGATGAGTGGTCATCATCTTCTGGTTCTGGAGGTGGAAAATCACCAAGGTCCATATTGGCAGGAGTTTTAGCTCTGGGACAGCATGGGAACAACATTTTATCAAATAGTGCTGTAGCACCAATAAATATTGCACTACTAGGTCACATGAAACAGTATGCTTTAATGCCATCTTCTAATCCAAGGTATGTCATCAACTCTGATCGAGGAGCCAATGTGTTTGGACGCTTCTCCTTGGGTAGGTAGACGTAAGCACCACAACCAAAAACCTTCAGATTGTTTAGATCTGGGTGGACCTGTGTCAGGTCCTCAACTGGTGTCAGCCATTTCAGGCACCTTATCGGGGTTCAGTTGCATAGGTGTGTTGCATGTTCAATGCAAAATTCCCACCATGATTGTGGTAGACATGCAGTAAATCGCAGGGTTTGCAACTTTTCTATTATTGTCCTTATGGCATGCTCTGTGTGCCCATTCTGTTGGTGAATGTGGGGTGCAGACATCTCTATTTTGATGCCAAAGTCCTTGAGCACTTTTGTAGCTCATGATCTGTGAACTCCCCCCCTGGATCAACATGCCAGTGCTTGATTGTAGCGCCATACTGTGTCAAAGCTACTGCCCAAAATTGTCTGATGGCCGCAGCAGCATCAGATTTCTTTTTAAGGCATTGGACCCAGATATGTGGTGTTTTGTCATCCAGAAATACAATAAAGTATTTATGTTTATGGTACGATAGTACTGGGAGTTCCTTCAGATCGGAATGTATTAATTCAAAGGGTCTTTCTGCATGTGAATCTGATTCAGGAAAAGATTTTGAGATCATTTTCCCTTCAGCGCACCCTGGACATATAATTTTGTCTTTAGGAATAATTAAATTCCTTGGGAATTTTATGGTGCTATTAGGCATCTTCTCTAGTGCCTCTTTGGATGGGTGTCCAAGTCACCTATGCCAAGTTGAGTAGTCTGCAACGTACATCATCACAACATTGATTCCCTTGGTGCTCAATATATGAGTCTGAGCTCAATAAATAGTGTCATGTTTCATAAGAGGGACGCAATCCATAATTGGGTTTCCTTGCTTGAAAAATGAAATGTGTGCAGAGGAACCACACACATTACTTCCATCTTGCAAGAAGACACCCATTGACAGTAATCGAGCATTACAGTCGGGTATGTAGTAGATGGGGTATAATCGCGTTTCATGCATCTCTGACTTCCTGTGACATACTACCTGATGTCTAATGAAGACTGCTCCTTTCCCTACTATATGAGTAGTACCCATGGCTGTTTGAACCAGGGTAGAGTCCTTTCTCGGTAAAGGCTTGTAAGAAGCAAAATCTTTCATTTCACCAGTGAAGTGTTTTGATGCACCTGAATCTATGATCCAGTTGGCACCTTTCTTACAATTTCCATTTGCACACATAACACATATATTAAGATGTAAATTGTTTCATGATACATTTAGTAGCGGTAAAATTTCACATGAAAAGTTCGCTGTGATTATTGGAATATTAATTCTTGTGCTTGTGGCAGGGAAAAGGACTGACCTTTCATCATATGTACCTGTTTCAAGTGGTTCATCGATGAGCATTTCATCGATGATTTTCCATACTTCCTCATCAGAAACCGCAGGCTCCAATCCAAGGGAGATACTATTGTCTTCTACCTCTACGATCCTCAGTTCTGGTTCAATCCTCCTCCTCTTACCTTCTTGCACCATTAGGTGCTCTTCCAGTGGTCGCAGATTTTTTGTGCTGTGTGGGAGATTCATTTGCTCGAGGGTGTCTTGAGCCTGCTGATATTCAGTGTAGACCGAATGAGAGGTAGAGGCCGTGCCCATGTATGCCTGTGCAGGCAGTTGGCAGTGAGGATTTTTTGTGGGAGTATGTTCATGCTTCTCGATGCACTGGATGAGCGGCATCGGCGGTATGATGGTGCCATTACCATTTATAGTAGTAAAGGCATTTGAGGCGAGGTGGGTATGTTTCTCTTTAGGCTTTTCCTCTTTAGTCTTTTTGTCCCCATGTCGTCCATGCTTTCGGGACAAATCTCTATTGTTGCTTTGAGATTGCCATTTGGGGTTTCCCCCTTTGTGCTTGACAGTGGAAAGCTTGGTGGCCTGAGGTGGGCCAATGGGCTTTCCAACTGCTGTGTGCCATGAGGCCTCAGTGACAATGGAGTCCTTGACATGTTTAAACATCAAGGCTCTAGTAGCAGTCATGTTAAGGACCGTGGCAGATAGAGAATTGTACTCACATGGCATCACAGTGAGTAGAATCATTGCCTGTACTAATTCAGGGATGGCGACATTGGCAGCCATAAGGTGCTCGAATTTATCAGCCATCTTGGCAATCTCTGGCATGGGATTTGCAGCTGGAATTTTGATTGCGATTGCAGACCTAAAGTCCACAAAGACTTGGGAGGGGCCATCGACACCATAATCAGTGTGCATGAGATCCCACACCTCCTCAGCAGTGTCCTTGGTGTTGGCACACTGCTGAATAGAGGGGGCCAGGTAGAGCACTAGGCTATCAATAGCCTGGTCATTCTTGTTGTTCCAGGTCTGGAGCTTGGCATTAGCTTCCACTACTAGTGCAACATTTGTCGCTGTCAAAGGAGGCACCAGAGGTGGTTTTAGTTCCATCCTGCTAGTTATTTGCCAGAGGCCCTGAGACCTGAGCCACGCCTTCATTGAGTCAGCCCATTGAATGTAGTTAGAGCCATCAAAAGTTTGTATGAGTTTTTCAAGAGTTGAAGATATGATGTTGTAGTGGCAGCTGGTAAAAGCACTCAATCAGTCCTCTATTCAAGAAAACACATTCCATAATCTCAGGCAAAAACACTTCTTCAGAGTGGTTAACCCTAGTTAATCTGGGTTTTTAAATGCAGCTCGCAGAAAGCGCAATGCAGCTCACGAAGAGTGCAAGGTTACAATTTGGAGACAATGAAGTCAACATTGTTCGCAGCCAGTTAAGGCACATTCGCGACATGCCCAGCAGGGCCCATAACCTGTTGGAGCAGACTACATATGCTGCACAGAGGAAGAGACAACATGTTCCTTATAACCTACCTGGGGTTTAGTTAGTCTTAGAGCTAGGGTTTAGCAGAGGTAAGAACACTGTATATCTACTACAGTACAGGTTCTCCTTATATGCATAATAGTAAGGATGTCACATGACTCAGGAATGTGTTTACCACATGTATGCACAGTAAGCGCAATAACATGTGTGTGCTGCATGCATTGCCTTATGTATGCAGCATGCATCGGAATTTAATTTCAACAAAGACCACTCCCAAAGCCCGAAAACTTTAACAGGACACCTACACTAGACCAAAATATGGTAACATACTCTCTTCAAGTCTCCGGGGTGGTGTGTCCATGTTCAAGAGCGAAGAGAGACAGCATGACAAAACTCATCAAAATTCAAGGTCCGCCCAGAAACAGTAGTGTACACGTCATCGCGTTTTGCTTGACAGTCGATCACTGCATGCTAGCATGCACCAGTGATGAGACCAAGCACTACTCCAAGAGGGCTGCCACTGCCTTATTCGTGAAAAGTACAATAGCATCAAGATTAATATTGCTCAAACAGCTCAGGACCTTGATGTTGTCTATAGGGTACATCATGGGTTTTTGGCTCTTTTTGTTCCCACAGTCCATGGAACATAGAGTTTATGATGAAATCTTTAATTGAGGATCAAAACTAATGCAAACTTGATTGAGCTATATTTCCACCAGATCTCAACCAATTTGGATAGTTTTTGGCTCATTTTAAAGTTGTTCTTTATTTGCACACCCATGGGTACATGGGTACAGTGATGCACATGGTTATTACCTTCAAAATGCACCCAAAATTATCCAAATTGGTCAAGATTTGGTTGAGATATAGCTTGATCAATTTTGGATCAATTATGACATTCAGTTGAGGAATTATTTGATGACATTGACTTTTCCAGGCCAATATACTGACTTTGGAAACAAAGCCTGTCAAAAACCTGTGATGTACCCTAGTTGTCTATGGCACTCTTCACACATGCTTTCTCAATATCCACAAGTCTGCACAAGAGGCTCATGCTATGCAGCAATTTCTTGCTCCTGCACTCAAAAATGTGCTTGACAAATGGATTGACCACCTTAATTCCACTACACATTGATACAGCTCCCTATCACCCTGTGCTCGTACTACAGCATTTTTTGTGATTGTGCGCACTGCTTGGATATCTTCTACTCACTTTGCACAGCACGCTTTTGTGCACCTTCATGTGCTTCTGTGCACCTTTGTCCACTTTCTGCACTTCTGTGCGATCCTGTGCACTCCATTGCACTCCTGTGCACTCTATGTGCTCCTGTGTGCTCCCATGCACTCCCATGTGCTCCCATGTGCTCCCATGTGCTCCCATGTGCTCCCATGTGCTCCCATGTGCTCCCATGTGCTCCCATGTGCTCCTGTGTGCTCCCATGCACTCCCATGTGCTCCCATGTGCTCCCATGTGCTCCCATGTGCTCCCATGTGCTCCCATGTGCTCCCATGTGCTCCCATGTGCTCCCATGTGCTCCCATGTGCTCCCATGTGCTCCCATGTGCTCCCATGTGCTCCCATGTGCTCCCATGTGCTCCCATGTGCTCCCATGTGCTCCCATGTGCTCCCATGTGCTCCCATGTGCTCCCATGTGCTCCCATGTGCTCCCATGTGCTCCCATGTGCTCCCATGTGCTCCCATGTGCTCCCATGTGCTCCCATGTGCTCCCATGTGCTCCCATGTGCTCCCATGTGCTCCCATGTGCTTCCATGCACTCCTGTGTGCTCTCATGTGCTCCCATGTGCTCTCATGTGCTCTCATGTGCTCTCATGTGCTCCCATGTGCTCTCATGTGCTCCCCTGCACTCCCCTGCACTCCCATGCACTCCAGTGCACCTCTGTGCACTTTTGTGCGCTTTCATGCATCTTTGACTGCTTAGGTGCGCTTTTGTGCACTTTCATGCACCTTTGACTGCTTAGGTGCACTTTTGTGAGCCTTTTACATTTCTACTGCGCTTTTGGTTCCCCCATAGCTGCCTGCTATCGTGCACCCTAGATGCGCCCCGTTGCACTTCAAACCACCTCTGCACGCCCCCCCCACACTCCTTATCTGCCTTTCACATTTATTGCGTGCTTGATGTGCCTTTGCGCACTCCTTTTATGCTTTACCTGCAACTCACATTCTCCACTGCACACTCATTGCACAATCCCTATCACACACGCAACAATCCACCACACCGGTTGCGCTGCACATCGCAGCTTCTATCTTACTGGCGCATTTACTTGAGGTGCACCATGATTCCAACATGAGTAAACTGCACATTCTCACATAATTGGGGTGCTTTGTGTCTATTTGGCATTGGACCATGTGCACTTGGGTGCTTTCATATAATCCTGGCGCTTGGGCACTATTTGGCCTTTCACAGCATCTCCTTATAGTTCTTCCACATTTCCAATCTGCATTGCCTTATCTGGTAACTGGCACAGGTCGATCATGTCATTATTACTAAGGTGCAGCATGCGACACATAACACTGAAGCAAATTTATTGGGAAGAGCACATGAGACCTAGAGTGCACCAAAAATAGTGCATCACACCGGAACAGTTGGATATTGGGCTATAGGTGCACAAATCTTATTGGCTGAGGCAGCGGCATAGTGTGGTTGGGTTTAGATGGGCAAATGGGTGCACTTGTGGGTAGCACATGGCGCTTTCTATTTCTACACTTATTTTACCATTTTTATCACATAAGCCATTTGTACTTAGTAGGCAGACAGGTAAAGAATTCAGAGGATCTTTCCCCCCCTCATAGTTCATAGCTTAGTCAGCATCACACATAGTTTGTGCACCAGTGTCTAGTCCATGTGCCTTTGTAGTGCGCCCCTTCATATAGCCGCATTTGCATATCGTTTGCGTCCCCTCATCATATTGCTGCATTTCGTCCCTGCATTGCATTCTTCATCCTCATTTGTGCACTCTTGCAGTGCACTTTTCATATAGCCACGTTTGTGCACTGTTTGCACCTTTTTTCTGTAAAGCCACATTTTGCACACTGTTTGTGCCTTTTTCTGCCCCTTGCACATTCACCCTGTTTGCACCCCTAACCTGTGTGTCCCCCTACCAGCACATCCCAGTGCCGTCTTCGTCCCACTGTACCACCCATCTTCATCATCACCATTGTTGTGCACTTTTGCACTCCCATTGCACATTTTTCTGCACTGTGCATTTTTGCCCCTTTGCATTGCGCACTTTCCCACCACTGCACATATGTTCCCTTTAGTGCACACAACTAGTGTGCACATTGAAAACTGTCATACCAACCTCTCTATAGTCTCCGTATCCTGAAGGATGATCCTAGGCCCTCTAAGCAAACTCTCCTCTCACCCTGAGCATGCCTGCAGTTTTAGGTTAAGTGTTTACCCCTTCCATTGAGACTCTGCACCGAGTACCAACAGAACACATCATTTCTGGAGCCCACTGCGAGGGGTTTCTATTTATCAGACCTTATTTAGACCTCCATCAGCTCGCCCTTCATCTCAACATTAACCACCTTCACACTCTCCATTCCGAGCTGTTAGCAACTGTGCTCCAGCTTGGGGAAATACCAGTATTTGAATCACTCTTCCTAAACAACATGCATCACTCATCTGCACTGTCTTTACCTCCACCTTCACCTGAATCATCCCTACCTACCCTAACTCCATCTGCATCACCGCATTCTTCCCCACCTTCACATTTCGCTGCACTTTTACCAGATCTTAACTCTACACACTTTATTCCACCTACTATGGCTACCATGCATATGCCATCCACATCTAACCAAAATGCACTGCATTTCGACCCTGCAAAACCATGCAAACTCCAGAAGTACTTTGAGGAGCTTGCGCAGCTCCTCCATGATTGTAACATCACTGATGAGACCAATAAAAAGTTCCACACTGTGCGCTATTTGGACAGTGACACTGCAGACACTTGGAAACTGCTACCAGAGTATACCGCGACGCATAACTATGGCGCATTCAAAGATGCTGTCCTAAAGTTTTATCCTGGCTCTAGGGATGGCAGCAAATGGAGTATTAGTGACCTGGACAAGCTTATTGGTGAGACTGCACACATTGGCTTTGTAACTGCAGAAGAAATCGTGCGCTATTATCACGCATTTTTCAACATTAGCGAATACTTAGTTGCACAAGGCATATTGGCACACTACAACCAAAGCCGCATGTTTGTTAGGGTGTTTCTCCCAGACCAGCTCGAGTGCATTTTGAGCTGCCTTGAAATTGCAGTACCTAATCAGCCTGCAAATGTCCCATACTCACTAGATGCAATACATGATGCGATCAACTTTATCTTCGAAGGCCCAGTGCGCTATTTCCAGCCACTTACTGGGCTCACAACACAAAACCCTGATATGTATGCACCCTACTCAGCACCCAGTGCACCCATTTCCCAGCCACAACCTAGTGTGCCCATAGTCAAAGCAGAAGACATCTCAGTCTTATTCAAGCACATGACACAGACAATAGTTACCATGTTGAGCACATCATGCAGAGATGGCAGAAATGGTGCACCTTGCTCGAACAACAACAAGTGCAATGGTTGCAGTCAGACAGGGCATTATATTCCTGAGTGCGCTTTAATTGAGTGCCTTATTAGCAAAGAAAAGTGTAGGTGAAATGTGGAAGGGTGCATCGTCCTCCCAGGTGGCGCATTCATGCTGCATTCTATTTCAGGCAACTTCTTGGGCGAGCGCATCAAGGAATGGTATAAGCACAACCCAGGGCAGATAGCCACTGGTCGACTTTCATCTAATACCAATTCGCAGCTCATCTACAATATAGTGCCTCATCCAGCTCCAGCAGCACCTTTACAGTCGATGTACATTGCCACTTCAGTGCCTGCAGCAGATTATATGCAAAGTGCACCAAATGCACAACTAACAAAGGAAGAGTGCATCGATGCACTTGAGCAGGAGTTGATGGCCTTCGGAAGAGGCAAGTCTTCGATGGCATTGAAATTCTGCGGCATGCACCATGCAATACATCCAATCAAGAGAGCGCGCATTCTACAACCACAGACATTGCACCCACTGACAGTATCGAGTCACCAGCTTTGCAACCCGCTGCGAGCACAACTGAAGCACCTGATGAAATGCCCATACATCCCTATTCTGACATTCCTGAAGTGCGTTTTGTGCCCGCAGCAGCAGATAAATCAGACACACCAGTTAACACTTCCAAAGGCAAAGAGCCATCATATCGCATAGTCGTTCCCATTCAGAATCTGCAGATTGTTGATGACGTTGATGTGTTCAGTTGGTACTCGGTGCAGAGTCTCAACGGAAGGGGTGAACACTTAACCTAAAACTGCAGGCATGCTCAGGGTGAGGGGAGAGTTTGCTTAGAGGGCCTAGGATCATCCTTCGGAGTGCAGAGACTATAGAGAGATTGGTATGACAGTTTTCAATGTGCGCACTAGTTGTGTGCACTAAAGGGAAGATATGTGCAGTGGCAGGAAAGTGTGCAATGCAAAGGGGCAAAAATGCACAGTGTGGAAAAATGCGCAACGGGAGTGCAGAAGTGCACAATGACAGGGATGATGAAGGCAGGAGGTGTAGTGGAATGAAGACAACACTGGGATGTGCTGTGAAGGTGGTGCATAGGTTGGGGACACAAACGGGATGAAAGCGCAAGGGGCAGAAAAAGGCGCAAATGGTGCGCAAAATGTGGCTATGCAAATAAGTGCACAAATGGTGCATAAATGTGGCTATATGAAGGGTGCACTGTATGAGTGCACGAATGAGGATGAAGGACGCAATGCAGGGATGAAATGCAACAATACGATGAGGGGATGCAAATGATATGCAAATGTGGCTATATGAAGGGTGCACTACAAAGGCACATGGACTGGATGCTGGTGCACAGACTATGTGCTCCGCTGACTGAGCTATGAACTATGAGGAGGGGAAAGATCCTCTGGATTCTCTATCTGTCTGCCTACTATATACAAATGGCTTATGTGATAAAAACGGTAAAATAAAGTGTAAAAATAGAAAGTGCCATGCACTACCCACAAGCGCATCCATTTTCCCATCTAAACCTGACTGCACTATGCCGCTGCCTCAGCCAATAAGATTTGCATACCTATAGCCCAATATCCAACTGTGCTAGTATGATGTGCTATCTTTGGGTGCGCTCTAAGTCTTGTGTGCTTTTCCCAATTAATTCGCTTTGGTGTTATGTGTCACATGCTGTGCCTTAGTAATAATGATGTGATCGACCTGTGCCAGTTACCAGATAAGGTGATACCAATTGGAAATGCGGAAGAACTATAAGGAGATGCTGTGAAAGGCCAAATACCACCAAAGCACCAGGATTACGTGAAAGTGCCAAGTGCACACAGTCCAATGCCAAATAGGTGCAAAGCGCCCCAATTATGTGAGAATGCACAGTTCACTCATGTTGGAATTGCAGTGTGCCTCGAATAAATGTGCCAGTAAGATGGGAGCTGCGATGTGCAGTGCATTGGTGCAGTGGATTGTTGTGTGTGTGATAGGGATTGTGCAATGAGTGCACAGTAGGGAATGTGAGTTGCAGGTAAAGCATAAAAGGAGCACGCAATAAATGTGGAAGGCAGATAAGGAGTGTGAGGGGGGCACACAGAGGTGGTTTGAAGTGCAATGAGGCGCATTTAGGGTGCACAATGATTGGCAGCTATGGGGGAACCAAAAGCACAGTAGAAATGCAAAAGGCGCACAAAGGTGCATTTAAATGGTTAAAGGTGCATGAAAGCACATGAAGGCACACAAAAGCGTGCTGTGCAAAGTGTGTAGAAGCCATCTAGGAGGTGTGCACAATCGCAAAAAATGCTGTAGTATGCATGCAGGGCGATAGGGAGCCATATCAACATATATGTGCATGCCATGAAGGCGCCCTCCATTATGGTTTCGCATAAAGAGCTCCTTTCGCTTGCGCCTGATCTCAGACAGCGCCATAGAGAACAAGTTACCCCAAAGTGCATTGCAGCTACCAGTGCAGAAGTGGTAGCTACCAATCTTGCAAGTGTTATGCCATTTGTGCACTGTGAAGCGCACGCACCTTTTGTGGATGATAAAGTGCTTAATGCAACACCTCCAGTTAGTGCAGCAATTGAAGCACCTCTTCCTATTGTTGCAGACCAAGGAGAAGCAGCCACTATCATAATTTTTCAACTCTGATACCCAAGCTTGTGATGTTTCTGCATTTGCACTTATTCCATTTTCTGCTTCTATTCCACCGACCTTGCTTACCCCTCAGCTCTACTTATCCCAATGTACCAACAGTAATGCACAGGTGATCTTAAATCCTATCGACCCTATGGCGCTTATTCCAGCTGCGTTTCTAAAAAGTGCACATGCACATGCAACTTTTAGCGGTTTAGCAGTGCGCACGCTGAAAATGGGCATAGTAACTAAGATGAAGTATAAACCAGTTGTGTGAAAGGTCAAACCAGTCATTGTGCCTGTCCCAAACAAATTCTGCATTGAGCGCACCATTATGGGTGATCCACTAGTGGCGCTTCCTGCACTTTTACCAAACCTGCCACTGTTTACTCCAGAAGACTTAGAAGAAGAAGACGATGAAGAATTTGGGGATTGGATTGATGGACTACATGGCTTTATGCATGCGATATGTCCCATTTCACAGTCCTTCGATGTACAAGCACTCACGCTAACGCAGCCAGAGCCAAGCGCAAATGCACAAAATGTGCAAAATGTGCACAATAGTGCGCTTATTTATGACAATGACTATAGCCAAGTTCTGAGCAGTGCAACAGCAGATGCAGAGGATGAGAAATTAGATTTGGTGTGGATTTGGATGGATACTCTAATGTTCCCTAACAATTTCATGGATTCTGAGTATGGTGCCCTTGTGTGCTATGCGAGCACATTTTTCAAACACAAGGAGTGGTTATGGAAGCGCAATGTGCACAGTGCTCACCAGCTTGTTATTTGGCAGTTCAGATGCTTACCGATATTGCACACCAGCCACAACAATGTTGCGCACAAGTGCTTTTATGCGATGCAATCCGCTTTACTGGAGCGCTTTTGGCAGTGCTATACAATAGCCACATTTTACCTAGTGCCATACCATGTGCACAAGTCCATCGCACTCCCAGGCATAGCGCTCGACATTACCACAACATGGTTGAGAGAGAGGGAAGAGTCCATAGTAGTGGACATAGAAGACGAAGAAGCAGTTGACGAAGAAGAAGCACAAGGAGATAGCGCAGAGGATGAAGAAAGTGCCGATGAGGCATACAATTAGCGCTCCACACACACCACTATGGAACCTTCACCTTTTATACAATTTGTCATATGGTGTGTGCTTCCTTTTATCTCTCATACTTTCACTGTTTGGACAGAGTCAAAATTTCAGTTAAGAGGAGGAGAGTGATGGTTGGACAATTTTTCCACATTTTGTTTGCGCTTGCACACTTTGCTTCATGCATTTTCGTGCACTTTACTTGGCCTCTTCAAATATCCCAAACATTCACTTCTACCACTCACCCACTTTCTTGGTGCTCATGCTTCGCACTTCAATAGCTGACAAGGATGCTGCCTGGGGACAGTCAGTATTTCAGTTGAGAGGAGATGATACAGCTCCCTATCACCCTGTGCTCATACTACAGCATTTTTTGCGATTGTGTGCACCACTTGGACATCTTCTACTCACTTTGCACAGTGCGCTTTTGTGCACCTTCATGCACTTCTGTGTGCCTTTGTCCACTTTCTGTGCTCCCGTGTGATCCCGTGCACTCCCATGCACTCCCATGTGCTCTCATGCGCTCCCATGTGCTCACATGCGCTCCCATGTGCTCTCATGCACTCCCATGTGCTCTCATGCGCTCCCATGTGCTCTCATGCGCTCCCATGTGCTCACATGCGCTCCCATGTGCTCTCATGCACTCCCATGTGCTCTCATGCGCTCCCATGTGCTCTCATGCACTCCCATGTGCTCTCATGCGCTCCCATGCACTCCTGTATGCTCCTATGCACTTCCATGTGCTCCAGTGTGCCGCTGTGCGCTTTCATGCACTTTCATGCACCTTTGCACACTTCTGTGCACTTTCACATGCCTTTGACCGCTTAGATGCACTTTTATGAGCCTTTTACATTTCTACTGCGCTTTTGGTTCCCCCATAGCTGCCTGCTGTCATGCACCCTAGATGCGCCCCATTGCACTTCAAACTGCCTCTGCATGCCCCCCCACACTCCTTATCTGCCTTTCACATTTATTGCATGCTCGATGTGCCTTTGCACACTCCTTTTATGCTTTACCTGCAACTCACATTGTCTGCTGCACACTCATTGCACAATTCCTATCACACATGCAACAATCCACCACACCAGTTGCGCTGCACATTGCAGCTTCCATCTTACTGGCACATTTACTTGAGGTGCACCATGATTCCAACACGAGTGAACTGTGCATTCTCACATAATCAGGGCGCTTTGCACCTATTTGGCATTGGACTGTGCGCACTTGGGCGCTTTGGTGCTATTTGGCCTTTCACAGCATCTTCTTATAGTTCTTCTGCATTTCCAATCTGCATCGCCTTATCTGGTAACTGGCACAGGTCGATCACATCATTATTACTAAGGCGCAGCATGCGACACATAACACCAAAGCAGATTTATTGGGAAGAGTGCACAAGACCTAGAGTGCACCAAAAATAGTGCATCGCACTGGAACAGTTGGATATTGGGCTACAGGTGTGCAAATCTTATTGGCTGAGGCAGTGGCATAGTGCGGTCAGGTTTAGATGGGCAAATGGGCATGTTTGTGGGTAGTGCATGGCGCTTTCTATTTTTACACTTATTTTACCATTTTATTACATAAGCCATTTGTACTTAGTAGGCAGACAGGGAGAGAATCCAGAGGATCTTTCCCCCCCTCATAGTTCATAGCTCAGTCAGTGTCGCACATAGTCTGTGCACCAGCATCCAGTCCATGTGCCTTTGTAGTGCACCCCTTCATATAGCCATGTTTGCATTCCCTTGTTGTATTGCTGGGTTTCATCCCTGCATTGCATTCTTTGTCCTCATTTGTGCACTATTGTAGTGCACCCTTCGTATAGCTGCATTTGCACACTGTTTGCACACTTATTTGCATAGCTGCATTTTGTGCACCATTTGCGCCTTTTTCCACCCCTTGCGCTTTCATCCCGTTTGCGCCCCCAACCTTTGCATCACCTTCCCAGCACATCTCAGTGCTGTCTTCATCCCACTGTACCACCTGCCTTCATCATCCTCATCATTGCGCACTTTTGTGCTTTCATTGCGCATTTTTCCACACTGCGCATTTTTGCCCCTTTGCATTGCACACTTTCCCATCACTGCGCATATCTTCCCTTTAGCATACACAACTAGTGCACACATTGAAAACCATCGTACCAACCTTTCTATAGTCTCCACACCCCAAAGGACAATCTGAGGCCCTCTAAGTGAACTCTCCCCTCACCCCAAGCACACCTGCAGTTGTAGGTTAAGTGTTCACCCCTTCCATTGAGACTCTGCACTGAGTACCAACAGAACACATCAATGTTGATAGGTCCATTGCATGCTCTAAGGTCTGGAGAATGGTTCTAATCATATTGACACATCACAACACACACTTTGAATTGCTACAAACACCACGAATTCAGTTTTGAACTCATTTCAGACCATTTCGAATGACTTTGAACAACTTTGAACAACTTCGTGACACTTTGAACACCTTCAAATCACTTTGCACCACTTCGAACGATGTTGGTCGCCATATATCTATCCTAAAACCCTTTTGATACACATGGCACATTTAATATGAACTACAGCATCACAAATTGAGCACTACCGGACATGAGGAGAGACGACAAGAGACTTAGGATGCAATAATAGCACTTAAAGGCTTCAATGATATATTGAAGCAAAAAGATAAGTAGTTTTACTATCCAGGGACACTGTACATTTTAATTATTTATCATTTCTCATTTGTTTTATGATTTAAAAAGTCCTCATTGCTGCATATATTGCCTCGTGTACTATACACATGTTAGATTTCCTTTTGAAGTACTATCTCTTCAAAATGTATATAGACTTGTACTAGTTACTTAGAAAAACAGAGAAGAAGTCACCCTCTCCATTATCATTTGATTTAAGAGCTGTTCTCTTGAGTCTTAACCTTGCATCACATCTCTAAGTTCTGCAAAATATTGTGAACTTCTTTGAACTTTTGCATTTGCTCCTCGACTTATTGCACATCACCCATTGTCTTTCAAAAAACACTTCTTATTTGTTATATTTGCTCCTTGACATACCTCGACATCAGTCCGACATCTTTGAATTTCCTCAAAACTACTTCAAACCTCTTTGAACTCTTCAAACTATTTTGCACATCTTTGAACCTACTTTGAACAACTTTGAACAACTTTCAAACAACTTCATATGCTCCCACAAACTATTTGCAACATTTCTTACCATTTTGCATCCCTAAACACAACCTTGGATATCAATGGTAATATTTAGTACCAATTTGCACCCTTCCTCTGACTCGTGTTACACCATCTGAAGCCATTTAGTAGGTTTTGTTTGGGTTTCTGGGTTGAGTATTATCATTTTGGAGCCCACCATGAGAGGTTTCTAAACCATTTCATTGCCTAAACCATTTCGAATCTCTCAGCTTAGACCAACCCAAGCTTGAAACCTTAGAATTGAGACTTGCCATGCCTTCAAATCTCTTGAACAATTGGAAGATATTCTAATTCCCATCTCTGGCACAGAATATACACATCATCATCTGTTTCCCTCACTTATTTCCTCATCTCCAACCTTGTCCTCCTCTTTTTCCTCATTGTCTTCTACTTCATTCATTTTTTCAGCCACTTCGACATATCTACCATCTTTTGCTCAAGTTTTAACTCCTCAAATCGTCACATCTATGGCCATACAAGCAACAATGCCAGCTTGTGGACATTCCACAGCACCAAAATTCGACTCTACTCAACCTCAAGAGCTTTGTTGATACTTCAATGAGCTCGAAATACTCTTTATAAACTGCCCTCGTTTCATTGACTATCGCCTATCGCCATTTGAAAAACACTTCACATTCGTTATACTCACTCCTCAATATACCTCAAACCACTTCAAACCACTTCAAATCACTTCAACATTCCTCGAAACTACTTCGAACTATTTTGCACACTTTCGAACATCTTTCGAACTTTTTTGCACATCTTTGAATCTATTTCGAACTCTTTCGAACATCTTCATATGCTTCTAAAGACTATTCACAACACTTTTTAGCATATTACATTACTCACTATGACTTTTGGGTATCAGCAGTGATATTTAGTACCAACTCGCATCCTTCCTCTGACTCGTGTTATACCATTTGAAGCCATTTAGTAGGTTTTGTTTGGGTTTATGGGTTGAGTATCATCAGCACGATCAAGTCTGTAGTAGAGAGTATAGAATCTGGGGGTGGGTTAAAGTATGTCGCTTCAATGATATTGAGAGGGATTAGAGGCTGCGCACCTGTAACAATGAAGTATGGCAAAATGCTGAGGCAATTCCAAACTGTGATGTGCTTTGCCCAAAAGACTGAGTACAGCGAACTGAACCATTTTGACTCTACTCCATCTGTGGCTTTGATAAGTGCTTGGTGCACATCGAAATGTGCACATGAATTATAGCCAGATATGTGGATGTGGTTGATATGGTAGCACTTACTGAGGTAGGCTAGTGCTTTGATGAATGGCTTGCCATTATCAGTGACTATCTCATACAATGTGCCCCACCTGCAGATGAGGTCTTGGAACATCCAATCGCCAAGTGCATTCACATTCTCTTTATGAAGTCCGCAGAATTCTGGCCAAGTCGCAAGTGAGCAATGCCCTTGGACAATATAGTGCCATCCTGCTGATACTGGTAAGTGCATCATATCAATATAAACTTTACTAAAGAGAGGTGCAGGCATTGCGACAACTGGCGGTATTAGAACCTTCTGCATTTGCTGGATCTGGCAAATATGACAAGTGCACATGAACCACACAATGTCATCCATAATGTGTGGCCACCAAAAGTGCTCGAGTAATGTAGAGCACATTGCATAAAAGCGCTTGTGTTTAATGTTGTCATGGATGGTGCACAATATCGGTAAGCATCTAGACTGCCAAATAACAAGCTGGTGAGTGCCATGCGCATTGCACTTCCATAAGCGCATCTTGTCTTTAAAAAAGGCACTCACGTAGCACACGAGCATGCTGTACTCAGAATCCATGAAATCGCTAGGGTGTGTTAGGGTATCCATCCAAATCCACACCAAATCTAACTTCTCATCCTCTGCATCTGCTGTTGCACTTCTCGGAACTTGGCTATAGTCGTCGTCATAAATAAGTGCAGTATTGTGTGCATTTTGCACATCAAAGGACTGTGAAACAGGACATATTGCATGCATAAAGCCATATAGTGCATCAACCCAATACTCAAACTCTTCATCTTCTTCCCCTTCTAAGTCTTCTGGCTGCTTTGGCCAATGCAAAAGCCCATCTGGACCATGCACCACTCCTCTAACATGTACGAGTGTAAAGTGGAATGTAAGGATTGAGACAATCCACCAGTTAATGCTGGCGGATGGTTGGATATCGGGATTTTATAGCATGCCCTTGATATAGTGTGCGTCAGTCTCGACAATTAAGTTGTGCACACCTATAATATAAAGGCGCAAGTTGCACAGCATGCGATAAAGCCCATAGATCTCTAGCTTCAGTTGCAAAAAGCGTGCTTCTCTGTCATTTAGCATAATCGAGCCAAACCGATTGTAAATGTGCATTTTCACATTTGCACTTTTTTGCTGACAAAGGTAGAAGCTGACTGCTATCTGAGAAGTATCGACCGCAAGGATAATGGGGAATTCTGAGGAATAATCGATCAATTGTAGTGCAGGGCAATCTAGTACTGCTTGCTTGATGTTGTTTTGCGCTGCTATCTGCTCTGGGCCCCATTCAAATGGAGCATCCTTGTGCATAAGCTTTGTAAGCACGTTAATGTGGTGTGCATAATTGCAGATATAAATGTGCATTAAACTGACTGTCCCCAAGAATGTGTGCACTTCTGACAGTGTGTGGCATATGCCCCAATTGCAGATAACG
Organism: Tricholoma bakamatsutake; assembly: GCA_029959215.1. Lineage (NCBI taxonomy): Eukaryota > Fungi > Basidiomycota > Agaricomycetes > Agaricales > Tricholomataceae > Tricholoma > Tricholoma bakamatsutake. The sequence goes on from CP114860.1 coordinate 4,366,957, forward strand.
TCTACCTTGTCGCGTTCAGGTTTTCTACCCTCTGGCATGCAATAATGGCCAAGAATGATGAAATTCTCAGTGCACAATGTGGATTTCATCCCAGAGAAGGTGCCGCCACTATATTTCATGTGCTGCACAATGTGGTTCATGTTCTGGAAGTGCTCCCACACAAAGTGCCTAACACCAGGGTTTGCAGTGAGCGCTTCACATGAGCCATCTGGTAAAATGTAGTGCTTCAAAGGCCCCTTGACTGGGACATCATTGATATAGGGAATGGTGTAATCTGGTATTTCTGGCTGCAGAATATAGCACACATCATCGTGGAAGATTGGTACTGAGTTTGTCCAACCCATTGGCAATGTAACGAGATGCATTGACTATAAGGTGTCTGGAATGTTGTAAGGTCATGCGACGATTCTTTGATTAAGCACTTGTCATATCCCACATATAGATCAAGGACGGCACCACATGCGTGCCCTGCAAACTGCTCTGCAAGGTGCTCAGGTGTAGGGGTGATGCTGGAGTGTTTAATAGTAACACAATTAAGCAGTTCAAGGCTATGTACGATACGCAGCACTTTTCTGTCTTTGAGTGTGCAGAACCACCACAATCTATATGCCAAATTTGAGTGCTTGTAAATGCCTGAGTCTATCTTCTTCCAGATAAAGTGCAAACTTCTTCGTATATGCCTGGCGGAATGGGGATGTTGCGCTCTATCCAAGGAGTGTGCAGAATAACTGGGATTTTGACTGGGGAAAAGAATGCAGTCTTGAAGCTGCCATGCTCCTCATCACTCCATGCAAAGGCTTCATTCTGCAAAGACATCAAGTGGTGTAAAACCTTCATCTCCTCTGGTAATAAGAAATTGGTGTGGTGCTTTTGGAGCACTTGCATGCACTCTTCAGTATAGCACCTGGTCGGGGTAAATGGTGGCAGGTTTGGTAAAAGCGCAGGAAGCGGCACTAGCAGATCACCTATAATGTTGCGCTCAATGTGGAATTTGTTGGGACAGGTGCAATAACTGGCTTGACCTTTCTAGCAACCGGTTTATACTTCTTCTTGGTTACTACACCCTTTTGTGGTGCACATGCCACTAAATCGATAAAAGTTGCATGTGCATGTGCACTTTTCAAAAATGCAGCTGGAATAAGTGCCACAGAGTCAATCGAATTTAAGAGTGCCTGCACATGACTGTTGATACACTGGGATAGGTAGCATTGAGAGATAATAGAGGTCGATGGAATGGAAGCAGAAAATGGAATAAGCACAAATGCGGAAACATCACAAGATTGGGTATCAGAGTCAAATGTTATGATAGTGGCAGCTTTTCCTTGGTCTGCGATCAATTCCTCGAAGCCTGGCGAAAATTTCTGTGTGGGTTATTCTGAATAGTGAAGTGCGGTGTTGCTGCAGCTGGTAAGAAGTGGTGTGGCTTTTCCCTAGGCTTTGTTGGAATGGTGGAGATGGTGCCTGTGTTTGGATTACAAATAGTAATCGTTTGCGCTTCATCCACAAAGTTGCCCACTATGGAGCGCATTAGCACATTAACATGTCGAAGGGGCATCCTAACAGAATATCATAAGCAGGTGAACAGATAATGTGAACTTGTGCATAGACAATAATATCCCCAATGCACATGGAAATATTGTGCACAAGCCCAAGTGATTCATCCACCTCTCCACTGGCTGATTGCATGTATAAAAGAATGTGTGGGTCATACTGAAGTCCAAGGCAATGGAACCGCTTCTGACATTGCAATAATTTGTGAACCCAGATCTAAGATAGCTTTGAAGTATTCTTGGTTGTCAATCAATAAATCAATGGAGAAGAGTGCATGTGCCTCTTTTGAAACCTTCAAAATGTTGGGATTCTCGATTTTGCCTGGCTGGAGATGGGTGAGGTACTGTTCAAATAGATCCTGAAAAATGATAGGAAGAGGCGCTGCAATTGCTGCGCTAACTGGAGGTGTCACATTCAGTGCTTTATTTTCTGCAAAAGGTGCATGCACTTCACAGTGCGCAAATGGCACAACACTCGCAAGGTTGGTAGCTACCACTTCTGCACCAGTAGCTGCAATGCATTTTGGGGTAACTTGTTCTCTATGGCACTGCCTGAGATTGGGCAAAAGCGAAAGGAGCTTTTCATGCAAAACTGTAATGGAGGGTGCCTTTATGGCGCACACATATACATTATCAACAATCTGCAGATTCTGGATAGGAATGACGGTGCAATACAATGACTCTTTGCCTTTGGAAGTGTTAACTTGAGCGTCTGGTTTATCTGCTGCTGCGGGGACAAAACACACTTCAGGAATGTTGGAATAGGGGTGTATGGGCATCTTGTCAGGTGCTTCAGTTGTGCTCACAGCAGGTTGCAAAGCTGGTGATTTAATACTGTCAGTGGGTGCAATATCTGTGGTTGTTAAATGCATGCTCTCTTGATTGGATGTATTGCATGGTGCGCACTGCAGAATTTCAATGCCATCGAAGACTTGCCTCTTCCGAAGCGCCATCAACTCCTGCTCAAGTGCATTGATGTGCTCTTCCTTCATTACTTGCACATTTGGTGCATTTTGCATATACTCTGCTGCAGGAGCTGAAGCAGCAACGTACATCAACTGTAAAGGTGCTGCTGGAGCTGGACAAGGCACTATATTGTAGATGAGCTGCGAATTGGTATTCGATAAAAGTCGACCAGTGGCAATCTGCCCTGGGTTGCGCTTATGCCATTCCTCGATGCGCTCGCCCAAGAAGTTGCCTGGAATAGAACGCGGCATGAATGCACCACCTGGGAGCATGATGTGCCCTTCTGTGTTTCACCTACACATTCCTTCACTAATAAGGCACTCAATTGAAGTGAACTCAGGGATATAATGCCCTGTTTGACTGCAACCATTGCAAGTGTCATTGTTTGAGCAAGGCATGCCATTTCCACCATCTCTGTGCAATGCACTCAATGCAGTAACTATCGTCTGTGTCATGCGCTTGAATATGACTGAGATGTCTTCTGCTTTCACTGCAGGTGCACTAGGTTGTGGCTGGGAAACAGGTGCATTGGGTGCTGAGTAGGGCGCATACATATCAGGGTTTTGCACTGTGAGCCCAGTAAGTAGCTGGAAATAGCGCGCTGAACCTTCAAAGATAAAGTCGATCACATCATGTATTGTATCTAATGAGTATGGCACATTTGCAGGCTTATTCGGTACTGCAATCGCAAGGCGGCTCAAAATGCACTTGAGCTGGTCTGGTCAAAACAACCTAACAAACATGTGGCTTTGATCATAGTGCTGATGATACTCAACCCGGAAACCCAAACAAAACCTACTAAATGGCTTTGGATGGTATAATATGAGTCAGAGGAAGGGTGCGAGTTGGTACTAAATATCACCGCTGAAACCAAAATGTAATGTTTAGTAACACAAAATGGTAAGGGCTGTGGCGAATAGTCTGTATAGGCATATGAAGGTGTTTGAAAGAGTTTGAAATAGGTTTGAAAATGTGCAAAAGAGTTCGAAGTAGATTCAAAAACATGCGAAATAGTTTGAAGAGGTTCGAGGTATATTGAGGAATGAGTTTAATGAATGTAAAGTGTTTGTCAAATGGCAATAGGCGATGGGCAATAAAATGAAGAGGAAATACGATAGTTTCGAAGAAGTTTGCAATATTTTGCAGAACTTAGGGATATGATGTGAACTAAGACTTAAGAGAATGACTCTTAAATCTGACGATAGCGAGAGGGTAACTTGTGCTGTTCCCCATTGTTATATTGTCCATTCTAACTAACTAATACAAGTCTATATACAAAATGAAGAGATAGTACTAAAAAGGAAATAAGAACATGTGTAAAACATGAGGCAAATATATCAAACAATGAGGACTTGTAGATCATGAAACAAATGAGAAATAATAAATGATGAAACATATAGTGTTCCCATATAGTAAAAGTACTTCAATATATCAATGAAACATGAAAACACACTTATCGCATTCTAACTCTCCTGTAATCTCTCCTCGTGTCCAGTAGTGCTTGATATGCGACAGAATAACTTGTTCTGGATGTGCAGCATGTATCGAAAGTGTTTCAAGACAGCTATATGGTGGCTGATATTGTTCGAAGTGCTGTGAAGTCATTTGAAGTATTGCAAAATAGTTTGAAAGCATTCGAAGTTGTCCAAATTAGTGTGAAATTGTGCAAAAATGGTTCGAAGTTGATTTTGTGATGTTTGTAATGATTTGGAGTGTGTATCGTAATGTCTCCATATGAGTGGAAATGTTCCCCAGACATTATAATGTGTAGTAGACCTATCAGTGCACCAATATGCCTTGCACAACTAAGTATTTGCTGATGTTGAAAAATGTGCAATAATAGTGTGCAATTTCTTCTGTGGTTATGAGGCCGACATGTGTGGTTTCACCAATAAGCTTGTCTAGGTTGCTAATACTCCATTTGCTGCCATCCCTAGAGCCGGGATAAAGCTTTAGGACAGCATCTTTGAATGCGCCATAGTTATGCATTGCGCTATACTCTGGTAGCAGTTTCCAAGTGTCTACAGTGTTGCTGTCCAAATAGTGCACAGTGTGGAATTTCTTATCAGTCTCATCAGTGACATTACAATTGTGGAGAAGTTGTGCAAGCTCTTCAAAGTACTTCTGGAGTTCGCACGATTTGCAGGTTCAAAATGTGGCACATTTTGGTTAGATGTGGATGGCATGTGCATAGTAGCCATGGTAGGTGAAATAAGGTGTGTAGAGGTAAGATCTGGTAAAAGCACAGCAAAATTTGAAGGTGGCAAAAAATGCGGTGATGCAGATGGAGTTAGGGTAGGTAGGGATGATTCAGGTGAAGATGGAGGTAGAGACAGTGCGGACGAGTGATGCATGTTGTTTAGAAAGAGTGATTCAAATACTGGTATTTTCCCAAGCTGGAGTGCAGTTGCTAACAGCTTGGAATGGAGAGTGCAAATGTGGTTAATGTTGAAGCGAATGGCAAGCCGATGGAGGTCTAAATAAGGTCTGGTAACCTGAAACCCCTCATGGTGGGCTCCAGAAATGATGTGTTCAGTTGGTACTCAGTGCAGAGTCTCAACAGAAGGGGTGAACACTAAACCTACAACTGCAGGTGTGCTTGGGGTGAAGGGGTTCAATTGGAGGGGCTCAGATCATCCTTCAGGGTGCAGAGACTACAAAGAGGCTGGTACGGCAGTTTTCAATGTGCACACTAGTTGGGTATGCTAAAGGGAAGATATGCACAATAGGGGAAAAGTGTGCAATGCAAGGGGGCAAAAATGTGCAATGGGAGCACAAAAATGCACAATGATGAGGAAGATGAAAGCGAGAGGTGTAGTGGGATGAGGATGGCACTGGGATGTGCTGAAAGGGTGATGCACAGGTTGGGGGCGCAGACGGGATGGGAGCACAACAGGCAGAAAAAGATGCAAATGGTGCACAAAATGTGGCTTTACAAATAAATGTGCAAATGGTGTGCAAATGCAGCTATACGAAGGGTGCACTACAAGAGTGCACAAATGAGGATGAAGGACGCAACACAGGGACAAAATGCAACAATATGATGAGGGGATGCAAACTATATGCAAACACAGCTATACAAAGGGTGCACTACAAAGGCGCATGGATTGGATGCTGGAGCACAGACTATGTGCAACACTGACTGAGCTATGAACTGTGAGGGAGAAAAAGATCTTCTGGATTTTCTATCTGTCTGCCTACTATGTACAAATGGCTTATGTGATAAAAGCAGTAAAATAAAGTGTAAAAATAGAAAGCACCATGCGCTACCCACAAGTGCATCCATTTGCCCATCTAAACCCGACTGCACTATGCTGCTGCCTCAGCCAATAAGATTTGCACATGCCATAGCCCAATACCCAACTGTTCCGGTGCAATGCACTATTTGTGGTGCACTCTAGGTCCCGTGTGCTCTTCCCAATTAATCTGCTTCAGTGTTATGTGCCATGTGCTGCACCTTAGTAATAATGATGTGATCAGCCTGTGCTGGTTACCAGATAAGGCAATGCTGATTGGAAATGCAGAAGAACTATAAGGAGATGCTGTGCAAGGCCAAACAGCACCAAAGCACCAGGATTACATGAAAGTGCCCAAGTGCACACAGTCCAATGCCAAATTGGCATAAAGCGCCCTGATTATGTGAGAATACACAGTTCGCTCATGTTGGAATCGTGGTGCACCTCGAATAAATGCACAAGTAAGCTGGAAGCAGCAATGCGCAGTGCAATTGATGTGGTGTATTGTTGTGTGTGTGATAGGGATTGTGCAATGAGTGCACAGCAGAGAATGTGAGTTGCAGGTAAAGCATAAAAGGAGTGTGCAAAGGTGCATTGAGCATGCAATAACTGTGAAAGGCAGATAAGGAGTGTGGGGGGGGCATGCGGAGGTGGTTTGAAGCATAACAGGGCATATTTATGGCGCACGACAGAAGGCAGCTATGGGGGATCCAAAAGTGCAGTAGAAAAGTAAAAGGCACACAAAAGCACACTGTGCAAAGTGTGCGGAAGCCATCTAGGAGGTGTGCACAATCACAAAAAATGCCATAGTATGTGTGCAGGGCGATAGGGAGCCCTATCAGTGCACATACAATAAGGTGAGATAGAAGATAGCTAGATTAGTAAGGGTGTGCTGTAGAACAATAAGAAGTGCCTAGTGCTGTGTGTATGAGTGAAACAATAACGTGAGACAAAATAAAGTGTTTCCATCTATAACATTTGTAACAGGAGCCTACAAGGTTTAAGGGTTGGTTCAGGAATGAATTGAGGATGATTAAGAGGATGTTATTAGGTGAGAATGATACAAGGATAACTGCAAGTACAAGTACAAGTGTAAGCACAAGTAATTTGCAAACTGGAGACTAAGGCTAAGCTATGGGCACTTAAATAACTAGAGCTAGAAGAATAATGGGTAATGTGGAAGTTTACTAATGGGTCTTGGTAAGTGTTTATGACCAGAATTGGTAAGACTGTATTAGAAATAAAGTGAGTAAGCAAATGATTACTAAGGCACATGATGACTTGTCTGATGACTAAAAGGTGCTGTGGCCGGGATGCTGATGGACAAAAAGTGTTCAGAGAAGACCAGGAATCCAATTGGGTGAGCTGGGTCTTGACAATAAGGTCATCCATGGTATTTCCATGGCAGAGCATGTTCTGTGGAATCTGTATACTGTCTGCAGCATCCACTGTTGTGCCTGCACCAATGTGCAACAGCCAGGCAGCATGTGCAGTGTTCTCTGGAGTTCTGTCAAGTTGCATATTCTCATTGATAGGTCCACTTTGTGCTCTAAGGTCTGGGAAGATTTCCAAATGCATTCACACATTATGACACATACTCCCAACCCCTATGAAACCCTGCAAAACCACTTCGAAATGTTTTCGAATGACTTCAAACAATTTTGCAATACTTTGCAGCACTTCAAATAATGTTGGCTGCCATATGCCTATCCCACCACTCTTCCAATACACACAGCACACCCAGCACAAATTAGTGCTTTGCATATCAAGCACCACTGGACATGAGGAGATATGACAAAGGACTCTTAGGACATGATTGTGGTGCTTAGTATTTCAATGATATATTGAAACATTAGGACAAGTACTTTTGATATACTGTGACTCTGTACATTTCACTTATCATCATTTCTCATTTGTTTTACGATCTGCAAAGTTCTTTATTGCTGTGCATATTGCCTCATGTTCTCCACATATTGTATTTCCTTTTTAAGTACCATCCCATCAAAATGTATATAGACTTGTACTAGTTACTGAGAGCAACAGAGAAGAAGTCATCCTCTCCCATTTATCATCTGATTTAAGAGCTGTTCTCTTGAGTCCAAGCCTCATGTCATAATTCTAAGTTTTGCAAATCATTGTGAACTTCTTTGAACTCTCGTACTAGCCTCTCGACTTATCGCCTATCATCTGTCATCTCTTGAAAACCTTCCCAATTCACTAAATTTATGTTTTGATATTCCTCAAAACTATTCCCATTCTCCCCAACCTCCTTGAAGTTCCTTGAACCTTCTTTGAACATCTTCAAACCTTTTTTGTAGCCCTTCAAAAACCTTCATACACTCCTAAAACTATTCACAACATTTCTCACTACTTTGTACCTCTCACTATAATCCTTGAGTAACAGCAGTGATCTTTAGTACCACCTTGCACCCTTCCTTTAGCCTGTGTAACACTTTTTAGACCTTTTAGCAGGGTTTTGTTTGTTTTCCAGGTCAAATATTATCATTTTGGAGCCCACCACAAGGGGTTTCTAAACCATTTCATCACCTAATCCATTTTAAATCTCCCAGCTTAGGCAAACTCAAGCTAGAAATCTTCGAATTGAGACTCACCACACCTTCAAATCTCTCGAACAATTGGGAGATATTCTAATCCCAGTTTCTGAAGCAGAGTCTACTCATTGTCAACTGTTTTCTTTGCCTATATCCTTGTCTTCAATATCATCTTCTTCTTCATCCTCATCATCTACCTCTTCATTCGACTTCAACACCTCTACCATCCTTCACCCAAGTTTTAACTTTCACCTAAAGAATCATCACATCCATGACTACACAAGTGACTCTGCCAGCTCATGGTCATTCCACAGCTCCAAAATTTGACCTGACTTAACCTCGAGAGCTTCGTTGATATTTTAACGAGCTTGAAATACTTTTTATAGACTGCAATATCATGGATTCAGAAGTCATGAAAAAACATGCCTGCCGATATGTTGATATTGACACCTCTGAACTCTGGGAATCAATTCCAGAATACAAAACCAGCACCTCCCAGGATTTTCACATTGCAATTCACAGACTATACCCTGGTTCTGAAGATGATCACAAATAGTTGATTTTGGACATGGATAAACTCATTGGCAAACAACTTCACATGGGAATTTTTAATGCAAGCGATTTAGGGTTGTACTATCAACCATTCTACAACATCACAACATTTCTCCTCTCTAAAGGCCAATTTTGGAAGCTGAACAAAGCAGAGCATTTGTTCATGGTTTCCAGCCAGGCTTATGGTCATGAGTTGCACAATGACTCAAACTTAAATTTTCTGACCATTATCCAGATGATGCCTATCCACTCAATGATATTCAGGCAGCAGCAAAGTTTGTTTTAGCAGGATCAATCAGTTCAGACTCAACATCGCTACATGGCTCACACTCCTCAGCAACTTTGGCATTACCATCAACCTCGACATCTTTGACACAGATTAAATTGGAAGACTTATCAGAAATCCTTAAAAAATTTGCAATTACACTTGTTACAGCTTTAGCAGGTTCTAAACCTACTAATACCCCTCGATTTAATAGTGGATTTTTTTCGGACCAGCTCAAAAATTCAATTTGTGTCTTCTGTGGACTTACTGGTCATTTTGTTAGTGACTGCTTGGTTTGCCAGTCATATATCAATGAAGGAAAGTGTAAGAAGAACACCAAAGCAAAAATCAATTTTCCAAATGGACGATTCACTCCTTGAAACATTCCTGATCATTTTATCAAGAACAGAATTGACAAATGGACTAGATAAAACCCTTCGTCTACCACTACACTGTCACTAATGTATAACATTGCACCTTCAACAAGTAGTTCAACACCATCCAGAGGCATTTACCAAGTTTCTGACCTATCCACAGTAGCTGCAGATTGTATCACAAAGCTCAAACAAGAGCTATATGCTTTGCAAAGTGGTAGACCCTTTGCCAGAACTAATTTGAATATACCAACAGTTCCTACATCTTGGCCTTTGATCCCTCAAAACTTTGCACCAGCTGAAGCATCTGCTCCACAAGTACCAGGACCATCTATCTCATCCACAGCAACTAATCTACCTACTTCGACTTCGGCACCATCTTTGACTTCCGAAAAACAACTTCACAACCCATCAATCACACATACGCTGCTACAAAACAAAATTTGTACTTGCCGCCTCATGAATAAAACTTTGGATCGACTGTGAAAGGTAAAGGCAAAGATGGTTCTTTGTATCATATCCAAGCTCCAATTCAAAAAAATAAAATAACAGAAGATATCTTTAATTGATTAATGAAAACACTGATTATTACACTAACTCCCAAAGAATTACTGTCTCTATTGCCCGAAGTTCATATGAAATGGAAGGAACAGGTCACTTCACATCATATCTAGCAGCCCAAAGGAGATAATGTCATGAATCTCCTTAATGATGGCATTTTTGTGATTGACAACCCTTAAAACTTACATTAACAGCCTTTGACCTGGTGATATTCTGGAACCATTTATTGCTGCAAGAAATCTCACTCAATTAGATCGATTATTATGAATGTCAATGGAAAAAACCCCATCAAAAGCATCATCAATCCTGGTTCCCCGATTATTGCAATGTCCAAAGAGATCTGTTATGAACTCAGTCTCACCTATGACCATTCAATTCATATCCCACTTCAATTGACTAATGGTGGCATTGATGAAAGTTTAGGTTTAGCATAAAATGTCCCTTGTGAAGTCAACAGTATCACACTGTACATGCGGATCCATATCATTTGTGACCCTGCCTACAATGTTCTGCTTGGTCATCCATTCGATGTTCTCACTGAAAGCACAGTCAAGAATTACAGAAATGAAGCCCAGACCATCACAATATTTGACCCTAACTCAACATGATCATGCACCATCCCCACTATTCCCCATTTTAATCAGTGTCAAAAGATAATTAGAGAGGATTTTCACAACTAGAGGATGAAATTTTGGACACAAACCAGTGTGCTCTTATTATCTCTTTCAATCCTTCTAATTCATTTATTACTGTCAAATGCACTGCAAATATTCCTGATATGGACTCCTCAAATTCTTCAAACACTCTTTCTTATTCCTCAATTCTTGCCAACTTATATTTAATGGCCAGTCATCAGTATGAAACACATTTATCGACCTTGATGGTGACATTTATGCAAGACCTTTCTATGCCCTCTATTCCTACTATTCTGTCAACCAACTCCCCATATCCAATCTTTGCAGCATTGAAAAAGAAATACAAACCAGTCGCACAGAAAGTTCAACTAGTTATTACTGAACTACCTGATTGATTTCATATTGTTTGAACAATCACTGGCAACCCCCTCAAAAATATGCTGAAACTCAATCCTCATCCCCCATCATTTATTCCCTCTCCCCGATATTCTCTTGAATGCAAAGCTATTATTGACAGAAACCATCCTGGCAATTTTCTATGGCCAGAAGAATGGAAGCTTATGCACAACTTTATTTGAAATTATGAAACAGCCTTCATGTGGACAGAACAAGAATGAGGAAGCTTTTGCCCTGACTTCTTCCTTCTTATAGAATTTCCTGTCATTCCTCATACTCCTTGGGTCAAACAAAATATTCCTATACCTTTTGGTTTGTATGAACAAATTTGCAAAATGCTGAAAAAGAAGATAGAAGCAGGAGTATACAAGCTGTCAAACTCTTTGTATCAATTGCAATGGTTTTGCATTGTGAAGAAAGACATGAAATCACTTTGAATTGTCCAGTCTCAAACCACTCAATCAAGTAATGATACAGCACTCAGGTGTCATACCAATACCTGAACATTTAGCAGAACAATTCAGTGGATGATCTTGCAGAGGAATGTTAGATCTTTATGTGGCATTCAATGAAAGGAAAGTAGCAGAATTATTTTGTGATCTAATGACATTTCAGACACCATTTGGAGCACTTCATATCATTACCCTACCCATGGGTTGAATGAACTCAGTCCCAATCTTACATGATGATGTCACATTCATCCTACAGCCCAAAATCTCTCACTCACATTGACGACACACCAGTTAAGGGCCTGAAATCAGAATATCGAATGATCAGCAGATCTTATGAAATGATCACCAATAATCCAACTATTCGATGCTTCGTCTAAGAGCATTTCAAAAACTTGAATTGCATAGTTCACTGCATGAAGTACTGTGAAGGAACATTTTCTGGTCCTAAACTTTACCTTTGCATCCCCAAAATAATCATTTTAGGGCATCAATGCAACATTGAAGGTCATATGGCTGATCCCACTCACATCACAGCAGTTAGCAAATGAGGACCTTGTTGAAGCCTTACCAAAGTTATAGCATTCTTAGGAACTATTGGAGTTTGTCATATCTTCATTTGAAATTTTGCTCAATGTGCTGCAGCACTGATGCAACTCACTTGAAAAGATGTTCCTTTTGAATTCAGACTGAAACAAATAGCAGCACAGGAAAATTTGAAAAAAGCTCTAATCAACTCTCCAGCAATTTGAGCTATCGACTACTCATTCCCCACCCTAGTTATTCTATCAGTTGACACTTTGCAGATTGCTATTGGTTTCTTTCTCACTCAATGTGATCCTGATGATATGGCTCCCTATCGCCCTGTGTGCATACTATGGCATTTTTTGCATTTGTGCACACCTTCTAAATGGCTTCTGCGCACTTTGCGCAGCATGCTTTTGCACGCCTTTGACTGTTTAGGTGCACCTTTGTGCACCTTTTGCATTTCTACTGCGCTTTTGGTCCCCTATAGCTGCCAATCATTGTGCACTCTAAATGTGCCTCGTTGCACTTCAAACCGCCTCATGCACCCCCCCCACACTCCTTATCTGCCTTCTACATTTATTGCGCACTCAATGTGCCTTTGTGCACTCCTTTTATGCTTTACCTGCACTCACATTCCCTGCTGCACACTCATTGCACAATCCCTATCACCCACACAACAATCTATTGCACCGGTGCACTGCACATCGCAGCTCCCATCTTACTGGCACATTTATTCGAGGTGCACCGTGATTCCGACATGAGCAGACTGCACATTCTCACATAATCAGGGTGCTTTGCACCTATTTGGCATTGGACTGTGCACACTTGGGCACCTTCATGTAATCCTGGTGCTTTGGCAGTATTTGGCCTTTTACAGCATCTCCTTATAGTTCTTCTGCATTTCCAATTGGCATCACCTTATTTTTGGTAACCAGCACAGGTCAATCATGCCATTATTACTAAGGCACAGCACACGACACATAACACTGAAGCAGATTAATTGGGAAGAGCGCACTAGACCTAGAGCGCACCAAAAATAGCGCATCACACTGGAACAGTTGGGTAGTGGGCTATAGGTGCGCAAATCTTATTGGCTGAGGCAGCGGCATAGTGTAATTGGGTTTAGATGGGCAAATGGATGCACTTGTGGGTAGCGCCATGGTGCTTTCTATTTTTACACTTTATTTTACCATTTTTATCACATAAGCCATTTGTACATAGTAGGCGGACAGATAGAGAATCCAGAGGATCTTTCCCCCCCTCATAGTTCATAGTTCAGTCAGCATCGCACATAGTCTGTGCACCAGCGTCCAGCCCGTGCACCCTTGTAGTGTGCCCTTCGTATAGCCGGGTTTGCATATCGTTTGCATTCCCTCATCATATTGTTGCGTTTCATCCCTGCGTTGCATCCTTCATTCTTGTTTGTGCACTCTTGCAGTGCACCCTTCATATAGCTGCATTTGCACACCATTTGTGCACCTATTTGCATAGCTGCATTTTGTGCACCATTTGCGCCCTTTTCTGCCCCTTGCGCTTTCATCCTGTTAGTGCCCCCAACCCTTGCGTCACCTCCCCAGCACATCTCAGTGCCGTCTTCATCCCACTACACCTCCCATCTTCATCACCCTCGTCGTTGCACACTTTTGCACTCCCATTGCACATTTTTCCGCACTGCACATTTTTGCCCCTTTGCATTGCACACTTTCCTGCCACTGTGCATATCTCCCCTTTAGCGTACACAACTAGTGCACACATTGAAAACTGCCATACCAGCCTCCCCATAGTCTTTGCACCCTGAAGGATGATCCGAGGCCCTCTAAGCGAACTCCCCCCTCACCCCGAGCATGCCTGCAGTTGTAGGTTAAGTGTTCACCCCTTCCATTGAGACTCTGCACCGAGTACCAACTGAGCACATTACTGACAACCCTCAAAAAATTACAGTCAATTCAGATTGATTATGCTTAACGACTGTAAATCTTGATTTTTGCAACCAAAACTTGAACTCTATGGTCTATATTGCACTCTTGGAGCACTTTAATTGTACCTAATAGGGGTTCAAAAGCTTATCGTAGAAGTCGACATGAGATATATCAAAGGCATGCTTTTGAATCCTGATATCACGCCTAGCACTAGCATCAATTGATGGATAGTATTGATACTAACCTTTTACTTTACGTTAGTCCATGTGGCAGGGACACACCATGGTCCAGATGGACTTTCAAGACTTTCTCCACAAGACGAAGATGATCAGCTTGACAATGAAAATGATTTTGGAGACTGGATTGACCATCTTCACAGAGTCATACATCAAATCAATCCCATTATGACTCATTCCTTCTCTTCACATCGAATTTCAATCCTCTCCCTCTCTTCAGATCTCAGTAAGGGGGAGGATCTTATTTACAATGATGTCCCATGAATGAACAATGTAAAAAAGGATGATAAAAGATTACTTCACATTCGAAAATAGTTACATGATCTGGTGTGATCCTCTGATTTATCAGATGCTAAATATGCTACCTTTATTTGATATCATACTAAATTCTTTTTAGACTTGGGCAAACTATAGAGAAAGGACTACTATGGAGCTCACAAGATCATCACAATTCCAGAACATTGTCTCGAAATTATTCATGCAGCTCATGATGATATTAGACACAAGATAATTTTTGCTATAAAATCAGTTATTGGCCTTCAATTTTGGTGGCTGAACATGAAGGCTGACATTGCATGGTTTATTTGTACTTGCCACCTATGCCAAATTTAACAAACTCAAAATCTTACAATTCTGCCCACAGTCACCACTCCAGCACCTCTTTTCAGCAAAGTCTATATCAATACAATGCAAATGCCCCCATCAAATGGATTCAAATATGTTGTACAAGGTTGATGTTCACTAATGACTTATCCTGAATGGTGAAAACTTTAACATGAAAATGCCATGGCCCTCAGTGACTGGATCTTCAAAGACATCATTTGTCAGTGGGGCTCACTATATAAAATTGTAACTGACAATGGCTCTGCATTTATTGCAGCCATAGATTATCTCACAAATGATATCATATCAACCATGTTCAGATTAGTGGTTATAATTTGCATGCCAATGGACTTGTTGAATGAGCCCACTTCGATGTTTGACAATCACTATTCAAAGCTGTCGATGGAGAGCAAGCCAAATGGTCAGCAGAAGCACATTCAGTATTTTGGGCAGAATGCATCATGGTTTGTAAACACATGGGTTGCTCTCCTTATTTTGCAGTTACAGGATCGCATCCTCTAATCCCACTCAATATCTCTGAAGCAACATATGTACTTGCAACCACCTCCTGATTCCATCTTATCGGCAACCAATCTCATAGCTCAATAAGCCATAGCATTACAAAAATGATCAACTGACCTTGAAGTTTTATATTTGAAGGTCTATGCCTCTCAACTCGAAGCTGCAAAACACTTCAAACTTGTTCACAAACAAATGATGCATGACTACAACTTTGCAAAAAAAGATTTAGTGCTACTTCGAAACATGCAAATTAAGAAATCCCTCAATCACAAGATGAAATCATGATATATGTATCGGCCCTGTCATCATTATCAAATGGAACTATGGAGGAGCTTATATCCTTTGTAAACTCAATGGATTTACTACATTGACCTGTTGCTCCCTTTCAACTGTTACCATATCTAGCTCAAAAAGCTATTTCACTTCCACTGAACTTCCTCGATATTGACTTCAAATGTTTCAAACAACTTTGAACAACTTTGAACCTCAACAAAAATATTCTAAAGACTTTCTGGACTTCAAAAATAAATAAATATTATTTTTTTCTTTGTTCGCAATTACTTACAAAAAACTTCAATTTCTTTTAGTGTACAATACAAGTCACAATATCGCATTATAGCAGGGTCATGCAAACTCTAAAAGGGTTTTTCAGCTATGATGATTTACTAAGCCTTTCCCTTATTTTCCTTTTGCTTTTACTTCTCTTATTGCTACCTTTGAGACTCACAAAAAATTAAAATTGTAAAAAGAAATACAAAAGTTTCTATTCCTCCAACATAACCTCTAACAACTCTATCTCCCTCCCCAATATCTCCATCTCCACCTTTTTCTGTGTCAGCTTTGCTGCAATCAAGCCACAATGCACTACCCATTCATTCTCACCCCCTTCCACCTCCTCAACAGCCCAAACCTCCTTCACTTTCCCCTTTGACAATTGCCTTCTGTGTTTCAATTTTGATGGTGATGACTTCGAGGGCTTGGTGACTGGTTCAACATCCTTGACTGGGTCTACGACACAAATTTGACATACTTGAAAATCCAAAAATGAGCTAGTGACCACTTCAAAACAACTTTGAATAAACTTTGTACCTGGTTTTGGGCATGAATCCTATTTTGTGATGCTAAATCATTTTCCTTTGCCTTTGCAAAGGCCCCTCCTTGACACCCCTTCCTAATAGCACCCTTGTGACTCCTGGGTGCACTTCATACATTTTTGGGCCTTATCCTTAACCACACAGCATGGCTGAGATTTGAACCCAGATTGATTGCACTACAAAGTTGTTAGCAACTCAAAAATTCTTCGAAGATAAACAAAAAAACTCACTGGACCATCAAAATCAAACAGCCTACTCATTTCAAGCCTTGCCTGCTTTGCCTCCCCCACACCCTCAACCTCATCTTCCCCATCTTTGTCTTCTTCAACCTCTCCCATTTTTTGCTTTGCCACCCTCACCATGGGCAGCTCAACCTCCTCCTCCTCTTCATCACCCTCCCTAGCCTCCGCCCTCTCGATAGTGCTCACCTCTTCTGTGAGCTCTGCATTCCTTTGTTTCAGCTCCTCCTTTGTTAATGTCTTTGCACAAAACACAGCAAGAGCTGCATTTCGAGCATCTCCCAAAGCCCTCAATTTTTGTCTTCTTTGCAACATCCTTCACTTGTCTGTCCCTCTCCTCCTCCTCCTGAATTTGTCTGTCCTCCTCTTCCCTTCGCTCCTGCTCTACCTCTTCTGCCAAGTCTGTAAACAACAAATCCATGCCCCATGAAAGCCATTCACGTCAAGCCATTGGGCTAAAAACTTTGAAAACTTCATCCATGACCTTTTGGATGGTTGGGTTATGTATGCTCTTCACTGAGGTCATTGGCGAGTTCATTATATTCTGCCTAAATGAAACATTTTAGCATGTTTAACTACCAATAGATCAGCAAGAGACATACTATTTTCACACAAAAACCCTTCCCCCACACTTCAAAGTTGAGATCTTCTGTGACATTGCAATCTAGCATTGACTTAGCATACTCAAGCACTTTAGCATTAAGTTCAGCAAGAGACATGGAAAAAGCTAGTATGGGAGATTTAGGAGTTGATGAGAATGAAGAATGAGAGGTATTTTGAACTTCATTAACATTTTCAACATGATCATGCATTTTGCATGTGACTCCAATCAGCTGACTGGGACAGTCAGGATTTCAGTAAGGGGGAGGATGATAGGTCCACTTTGCACTCTAAAATCTGGGGAGATTTCCAAATGCATCAACACATTACAAGACATGCTCCCAACCCCTATAAACCCTGCAAAACTACTTCAAAATGATTTTGGGTATTGGGTTATAGCGTGCACAAATCTTATTGGTTGAGACAGCGGCATAGTGTGGTCAGGTTTAGATGGGCGAATGGGTGTGCTTGTGGGTAGCACATGGCACTTCCTATTTTTATACTTTATTTCACCATTTTATCACATAAGCCATTTGTACATAGTAGCGGACAGATAGAGGATTCAGAGGATCTTTCCCCCCCTCATAGTCCATAGTTCAGTCAGCATCGCACATAGTCTGTGCACCAGCATCCAGTCCGTGCACCTTTGTAGTGTGCCCTTCGTATAGCCGCGTTTGCATATCGTTTGCATCCCCTCATCGTATTATTGTGTTTCGTTCCTGCATTGCGTCCTTTGTCCTCGTTCAAGCACTCATACAGTGCGCCCTTCGTATAGCTGCATTTGCGCACTGTTTGCGCCTTTTTCTGCATAGCCACATTTTGCGCACCGTTGCACCTTTTTCTGCCCCTTGCACTTTCACTCCATTTGCACCCCTAACCTGTGCGCCTCCCTTTCAGCACATCCCAGTGCTGTCTTCGTCCCATTACACCTCCCACCTTTATCATCCTCATCGTTGCACACTTTTGCACTCCCATTGTGCATTTTTCCGCATTGTGCATTTTTGCCCCTTTGCATTGTGCACTTTCCCATCACTGTGCATATCTTTCCTTTAGTGTACACTACTAGTGCACACATTGAAAACTGCTGTACCAACCTCTCCATAGTCTTTGCATCCTGAAGGATGATCCGAGGCCCTCTAAGTGAACCCCCCCCTCACCCCGAGCACACCTGCAGTTGTAGGTTAAGTGTTCACCCCTTCTGTTGAGACTGTTATGAAGAGGTGTGGGAAAATCAATTCTTTTTGTCCTTATTGTTCTACATTGCGTACGTCTCATGCTATTGTCCTTTGCTTTATTGTCTCGCGACCACGAGCCTTTAATCCCTGACTCCATCATCCCACCTTATTGTAGTGTACACCGCAGACGCCTCTTACTATTGTCCTTTCACCGTTATTGTCTTTATTGTTCTCGTAGCACGACTCCTCATCTACGATCTGCAATTGTAACCATTTAAACGATGAATATACGACTGGTCGAGCTTAGCTTGACCTAGTCTTTCCTATGCTCCTAACGAGTTGCGATCTAAGTCTCTCGCTCAACCGTTGCTCACGAGCTTCGGCGATTTGAACCTCTGCTGAACATCGTCACTTATGAGCATCGACTTACATTTGATTTAGGAGTATTGACCATAACAAAAGGTCAAGCTGTTTTATACTCTGCCGACTAAACCCTAGTCTAGGCAGCCCACACACCATGACAAGATTCTTACAAGAACCATTCGACCACTTCCCACCAAGCGAATCATAGCAGCCCCATCCACTCCCACCACTCCCACAGCAGCCGCCGCTCTCGCTGCTCGCCCCGCCGAGATCAAGATGAGGGCACTGACTGACTACTCAGGAGACAGAGCCAAAACAATGCTCTTTCTGCTCGAGTGCGGAGCCTACGTCGATGCGAATGCAGCCGCGTTCCTGGACGATCGACACAAAATTCTGTTTATGCTGTCATACATGAACGGGGGAACAGCGGGGCCTTGGAAGCAGGCATACTTGAAGGAAAGATACATAGAATCAAAGCCCTGGGATACGTTCCAGGAATTTATCGCGAAAGTACGTGCAGCATTCTCACTGATTGACGATGCAGGAAATGCATGCACCCAACTCTGTGTGCTCTCTCAGGGAGCAAAGGGGGTAGACAAATATATAGCCCAGTTTAAAACGCTGGCTTATCGAACCAAGATTAAAGAAGACGCAGCGCTCATCGAATACTTCGTAGACGGACTCAACAATCGAGTCCTAGACAAGGTATTTGGAATGGAAAACCCACCCAACACCATTGAAGGATGGTACACTCATGCAGCAAGGGTGGAGGGACATTTGAGGAGAGCGAAAGCGATTAAAGAAAGAACCTACAGCAAGGTAGGAGGGGGGGGAGCGGGCAGCTCCTCCAAAGATCCAAACGCTATGGAAATTGACACGACGCACCTCTCCTATACAGAGAGGGTGAAACATATGAAAGAAGGAAGGTGTTTTATTTGCCACAAAACAGGGCATAGGGTGAACGAACACAAAGGAGGGAAGGAGCCTCCCACTAAAGAAGAAAAAAAGGAGACAAAGAAGACCTCCCGCGACCACTACATGAAAATTCAAGCCCTCATCAATGGGCTGGAAGAGAATCAGAAAGAGGAGGTACTCGATCTCATGGTAGAAGAGGGTTTTTGAAGCGGCGGCCTGCATCAGCAGCAGAGCCCGCCAGAGTTGTTGTCTCAAGTGTACTCATAGCAGACGTAAGCAACCAATCCATGCGTGTCCCAGTTCACTGTCTGCTAGACAATGAAAAAGCCGAAATCCCTGCCCTGATTGACTCAGGAGCAGGCGAAACCTTTATCGATCACCGAGTTGTCATGAAACTCGGACTAAAGAAAATCCCACTCGCCAGGAAGATCCTCACTAAAAACGTCGATGGAACCCTGAACAAAAATGGGACGATCTCACACTATGTCTGTATAGACACCAAAATCGGGGGAAGAGAGGAGAAGATCAGGATGCTGATAACGGGGCTGGGGAAGGAAATGATGATCCTGGGGTACATGTGGCTCCGGAAGCGCAACCCCGCCATTGATTGGGAAAGGGGGACTCTCACCGACAGGCAGACTGAGAGGTCTCTTATGGGAAAGATCCAAACCATGATTGAACGAACATGAACCATGATCGGTAAGCAAAGCCTCACTATAGATGACAAGGGGCCGCTCGCACAAGAGTAACGTTGAGTCTGACTCTCAGGAGGCTACCTAAAAGGAGTGCTGGGGAGACCTTCGGGGAAACCCACCTCGCCGCCGCTGAGCACGTGAAGAGTAGGCTTGGGACGGTTCATCTCGCAAAAGGGCTTTGCACCATGGACGAACTCGATGGAGATGGATCACACCTGGCAATGGACGCTCATCCCGAGATCAATCCATGGATCTCTACACTGGACAACTCCGATATCGGCTTATCACTCAACACTAAAGGGAACAACGATGGGACGGATGCACTGTTTTGCCTACATCCAAGGGGAACCAATGATCGGGGTGTTCAGGACCGAAGAATCCCCCCTCATGATCGAGCATGACTATATTCCCCCGGATTACCAAAGACTCAGGCACATCTCACGCATCACCCGATCTCGATTAACCAGCAGATTCACCTTCTCCCACATGACTCATATCCGAGCAAAGACCTCTGTCTCACAGAAGCTTGCTCACGAAAAGGAAGACGTCAAAGAGAAACGATCACTCGACGACCTGCTCCCTGATAAATACAAAGAGTATCGGAGCATGTTCGAAAAAGCAGCATCGGAAAGATTCCCCGAATCCAGACCATGGGATCATGCGATCGAACTTAAACCGGATTTCATCCCGAAGGACTGCAAGGTTTACCCAATCACCCCAGCGGAGCAGAAAAAGTTGAACCTGAGGACAACCTGAGGAAGGGATACATCACTCCATCCAAGTCCCCTATGGCATCGCCATTTTTCTTCGTAGCGAAAAAGGACTCTGATGCGCTCAGACCGTGCCAAGACTACCAGTATTTAAACGAAGGGACCATCAAGAACTCCTACCCACTTCCATTGATCGGTGATCTACTCGATAAGCTGAAAGGGGCGAAATGGTTCACTAAGTTGGACATCAGATGGGGATACCACAACATCTGAATAAAGAAGGGAGACGAGTGGAAGGCGGCCTTCAAAACCAACAAAGGGCTGTTCGAGCCCAAAGTCATGTTTTTCGGCCTCTGTAATTCCCCGGCAACTTTCCAGGCAATGATGAATGACATCTTCCGAGATATGCTGAATGAGGGGTGGCTGGTAATTTACATGGACGATATTCTCATCTTCTCCAAAGACAAGAAAGAACATGAGGAGAGGACAAAGAGGGTCCTAGCAAGGCTAAGGGAAAATGATCTGTACCTGAAACCCGAGAAATCTAGATTCGATGTACAAGAGGTCGAGTTCCTTGGACTGATTCTGCGACCAAACCAGCTAGCCATGGACCCGACTAAGCTAAGCGGAATAAAGGACTGGCCACCCCCAACTAACGTAAAAGGGGTTAGATCATTCCTAGGCTTCGGGAACTTCTACAGGAGATTCATCAGCAACTTTGCCACAATTACTAAGCCACTCAATGACTTAACGAGGAAGGACCAGCTTTTCAGCTGGACGGACGAGTGCCAAGGGGCATTCAACTCACTAAAAAAGAAATTCTCTGAGGCGCCAGTATTGCTGATGCCTGATGCAGGGAAACCATTTGTAATCGAAAGTGACGCCTCCAAGTACGCGACAGGTGCCATCTTAAAACAAACCGACACCAACGGAGACTGGCACCCTTGCAGGTATATCTCCCATTCCCTGACAGCGACCGAACGAAACTATGAGATCTACGATCGGGAACTGTTAGAAATAATATGAGCACTGGAAACCTGGAGACACTATCTCCAGGGATCCGAACATCCCACAACGATCCTATCGGATCACAAGAACCTAATGTACTTCAGAGTAGCACAGAAACTAAATCGGCGTCAGGCTAGGTGGAGCCTCTTCCTGTCACAATTTAACCTGCAACTGGTGCATGTCCCGGGGAAGATGATGATCCAATCTGATGCCCTATCACGGCGAGGAGATCACATACCCGATATCGACAATGACAATGATGACATCACCTTACTGAAGGACGAGATCTTCACATGGACAATTGACACCGAACTAAAAGAAGTACTGGCAGAAAGCATGATGCGAGATGACTTACTAAAGGAGATAGTAAGGGCCATCAAGGAAGGAGGAATGCCACCGATCAAGTCAGCGGTAGAAGACTGGAAAATGGAAGATGACGGGATGGTCTTTTTCAAAGATCGATGCTACATCCCAGATGACAAAGAACTAAGGAGAAAGATCGTGGAAAAGTACCACGATAACATACTTACAGGACACCCCGGCCGATTTCAGACCCTAGAATTAGTACGGAGGGACTACTGGTGGCCAGGAATGACCATTTTCATCCAGAATTACGTCGATGGCTGCACCACCTGCCAACAGATGAAGGTGAATACACACCCGACAACACTGGGATTATCTCCGATCAAATCTAGCGCCACTCGACCATTCGCACTGGTGACAATGGACTTTATCACGGATCTCCCGATAAGTGACGGATGTGACACCATCATGGTCGTGGTAGACCATGGTCTTACTAAGGGGGTAATTTTCATCCCCTGTAACAAAAGCATCGACGCATTAGGGGCAGCCGATCTCTATCTGCACAATGTGTTCAGGAGATTCGGCCTCCCAGATAAGATTATATCTGACCAAGACCTGCGCTTTGCCTCAAACGCGTTTCAAGAACTGGGGAGACTCCTGGGAATAAGGCTAGCAATGAGCACGGCTTACCACCCACAGACCGATGGGGAAACAGAGAGGGTAAATCAGGAACTCGAGATCTACCTCTGAATCTTTTGTGCGAACAAACCTTTGCAATGGAAAAGCCACCTCACCACCGCCAAATTCACACACAACCAGAAGCATCACTCGGCTATTAAAAATACCCCATTTTATGTAATGATGAGAGCACACCCTAGGGCTATCCCCACGACTTATCAGAAAACGAATGTGCCGGCTACCGAACAAAGGATAGCCGAACTGGGAAACATACGGTGGGAAGCCCTGGTGGCCCACGAGCTCTCCCGACAAGTAATGATTGGGCAAAACGGACGAGGATTCCGTCCATTCATGGTGGGAGAAAGAGTCTGGCTCGACTCAAAAAACCTGAAGCTAGGATACCTGACCAGAAAGCTCGCCCCCAGATGCGAGGGACCATTCCCCATCACATGGGTAATCTCATCCCATGCCTATGAATTAGGACTCCCCTCTCAGTGGAGAATCCACCCCGTATTCCACGCCTCCCTTCTCTCATGATTCAAGGAGAACGAAACTCACGGACCAAACTTCCTTCCTCCACCACCCGATCTGATCGAAGGAGAACTGGAACACGAGGTTGAAGCTATTTTGGCTCACAGGGGGATAGGCAAAAGAATTCGATTCCTGGTAAAGTGGAAGGGATACAGCATGGCAGAAAACACCTGGGAGCCAGCAGCTCATTTAAAAAATGCCGCCAAAATACTTGACGAATACAAATCCACTCACAACCTCCCTTCATCATGAGTTGCCCTCTTCATCTTTTCATGACTGCCACACCCGACCCTGAACCTGTCAGGACATTTGAACTAATCCTAAGCTTCATCCGAGACACGGACGATATTCGAAATGAAGAGAGGTTGCTCACTGTGACTCAAGACTGCGCGCTGCAGCACGGAACCGTTCAGAACCTCTTCGAGACCTACCGGGCCATCTCCACCCTTGAACGGGTATTTCAGCGACTAACAGAAGAGGCATACTATCTAGAGATACTCCCGCTTATGAGAAGCCTGGATGAGCAGGCCCTGCATTATGGACCCGGAGAGCGGGTCCCCACTCCTCAACGAATTTTTATTATAGAGCCACTGAGTGACGAAGAAGATGAAGCACCTGAAGAAACATGACCTCCACCATACCCTCCTCTCCCCCCATGAACACAGCCCTCTTCACGACGAGCGCCCACCCCATATCCCGACCACCCTGCCACCGAGCACGCACCTGCACCTTCATGGATGCATAACTCAGTATGTTTCACCTGTGCACAAGTTGGACACTTTTCTTCACACTGCCCTGAATACCAATGCCCCCACTGTCGACGGTGGTGACCCGAGCACTCTGTGCTGTTCTGTCCAAACAATCCGACATGTGACGTCCCGCCACGTCATCGCACTACTTAAAAGCTAACCACTATGATCTACAACATCTATGTCATCATCTCTCTCGGCACCGTCTTTGGCGCATCAATTTTTCTTATAATGCTCTGCTACATACTCATTTTATTTAAAATCGTCTCCGCCCCTCATCTCCCACAACTCTCTACCTTTGCCACCGGCACCTCGGTGTGCTTCGCTAGGGGAGACGACATTGAGCTACCGACCCGGGTCTATGCCCACGACACCCCGACTCCTACATCTTTCAGCACATTCACCGTGACAACCAACGATGTGGCATCTTTTGACCCGATGCGGACAATTAGGACTTAGTTTCAGTTGGAACTCGAAACATTAAGAAGGGGCTAATGTTATGAAGAGGTGTGGGAAAATCAATTCTTTTTGTCCTTATTGTTCTACATTGCATATGTCTCACACTATTGTCCTTTGCTTTATTGTCTCGTGACCATGAGCCTTTAATCCCTGACTCCATCATCCCACCTTATTGTAGTGTACACCATGGATGCCTCTTACTATTGTCCTTTCACCCGTTATTGTCTTTATTGTTCTCGTAGCATGACTCCTCATCTACGATCTGCAATTGTAACTATTTAAATGATGAATATACGACTGGTCGAGCTTAGCTTGACCTAGTCTTTCCTACGCTCCTAACGAGTTGCGATCTAAGTCTCTCGCTCAACCGTTGCTCACGAGCTTCGGCGATCTGAACCTCTGCTGAACGTCATCACTTACGAGCGTCGACTTACATTTGATTTAGGAGTATTGACCATAACAGATGCTGTGAAAGGCCAAATACTGCCAAAGCACCAGGATTATGTGAAGGTGCCCAAGTGCGCACAGTCCAATGCCAAATAGGTGCAAAGCGCCCCGATTATGTGAGAATGCGCAGTTTGCTCATGTCAGAATCGTGGTGCACCTCGAATAAATGTGCCAGTAAGATGGGAGCTGTGATGTGCAGCACACCGGTGTGGTGGACTGTTGTATGTGTGATAGGGATTGTGCAATGTGTGTGCAGCAGGAAATGTGAGTTGCAGGTAAAGCATAAAAGAAGTGCACAAAGGCACATTGAGCACACAATAAATGTGGAAGGCAGATAAGGACTGTAGGGGGGGTGCGCAGAGGTGCATTTAGGGTGCACAACGATGGGCAGCTATGGGGAACCAAAAGCGCAGTAGAAATGCAAAAGGTGCACAAAGGTGCACCTAAACAGTCAAAGGCATGCAAAAGTGCATGGAAGCGCATGAAGGCATGCAAAAGTGTGCTGTGCAAAGTGTGCGGAAAACATCTAGGAGGTGCGCACAATCGCAAAAAATGCTGTAGTATGTGCACAGGGCGATAGGTAGCCATATCACTGAGAAAGGACTCTACTCTGGTTCAAACAGCCATGGGTACTACTCATATAGTAGGAAAAGGAGCAGTCTTCATTAGACATCAGGTAGTATGTCATGGGAAGTCAGAGATGCATGAAATGCAATTATACCCCATCTACTACATACCTGACTGTAATGCTCGATTACTGTCAATGGGTGTCTTCTTACAAGATGGAAGTGACGTGCATGGTTTCTCTGCACACATTTCATTTTTCAAGAAAGAAAATTCAATTATGGATTGCATCCCTCTTATGAAACATGACACAATTTATTGGGCTTGGACTCATATATTGAGCACCAAAAGAATCAATGTCGCGATGATGTACATTGCAGACTACTTGACTTGGCATAGGCGACTTGGATACCTATCCAAAGAGGCACTAGGGAAAATGCCTAATAGCACCATAAAATTCCCAAGGAATTTGATTATTCCTAAAGACAAAATTATATGTATAGGGTGCGCTGAAGGGAAAATGACCTCAAAAACTTTTCCCAAATCAAATTCATGCACAGAAAAACCCTTTGAATTAATACATTCCAATCTGAAGGAACTCCCAGTACTATCATACCATAAACATAAATATTTTATTGTATTTCTAGATGACAAGACATCACATATCTGGGTCTAATGCCTTAGAAAGAAATCTGACACTGCTGCAGCCATCAGACAATTTCAGGTGGTAGCTTTGACCCAGTATGGTGCTACAATCAAGCACTGGCATGTTGATCCAGGGGGGGAGTTCAAAGATTGTGAGCTACAAAATATGCTCAAGGATTTTGGCATCAAAATAAAAATGTCCACACCCCATATTCACCAACAGAATGGGCACACAGAGTGCACCATAAGGACAATAATGGAAAAGTTGCAAACCCTGTGATTTACCGCTTGTCTACCACAATCATGGTGGGAATTTTGCATTGAACATGCAACACACCTATACAACCAAACCCCAATAAGGTGCCTGAAATGGCTGGCTGACACCTCTTGAGGACCTGACAAAGGTCTGCCCAGATCTAAACAATCTGAAGGTCTTTGGTTGTGGTGCTTACATCTATCTACCCAAGAAGAACCATCTAACCACATTAGCTCCTTGATCAGAGTTAATGATGTACCTTGGATTAGAAGATGGCATTAAAGCATACCATATCATGTGACTTAGTGGTGCAATATTCATTGGTGCTATGGCACTATTTGATGAAATGTTGTTCCCATGCTGTCCCAGAGCTAAAACTCCTGCCAAGACAGACCTTGGTAATTTTCCACCTCCAGAACCAGAAGATGATGACCACTCATCTGGAATGGATAACAATGATTCTATACCGCTAAAAAATCTGCCCCTTCCTGCATCATCAGAAAATGATGATGATGATAATGTACCAAGCAAGCAAAAGGTGCATAATGATGTGACTGACACTCCTCCTTCTCCTCCTCCAGTAACCACTGAGGACTTTCATCCAAGACATGATGATCAACAGGAATGGCAGCAATTGCCCCATCAATCAGGCAGGCAGAGGAACATCCCAAACCATCCCAGCAATACCTATGAAGAGAAGCGACTCCCCTCTGACATAGAGAGAGACATTGCATGTGATTGATATTGGAAGAGATCTGTGGGTCAAGATTCAGATCATAACCAAACATGACCACAATCTCAACAGCAAGAACTGGTTGCTGGACCAAGTTTGGCACCCCGTGAACGTGTGCTCAATTCCAATAATCAAGAACATGATCACCCAAAGGGGGAATTGGATGAAGCAGGTTATATTCAAAAGATAACCAAGGAAGGTGGAGATAAGCTTATTCGCTAACTGTTGTCAAAAGCAGTCACACCATCAAGCAAAATAAGCCAAGTTCCAAACCAATTTCATGATATTGTGCACCTACCATGGCAGCAGCAACTTGAGTGGAAACAGGCTTGTCATAAAGAATTAGTGGCTCTTTGCAAGCTACAAGTCTATGACATCATCAATCTTCCACATGATCAAAAAAAATCAAAAATAGATGGGTTTTCTCCATGAAATTGGATGGAAGAAAATGAGCCAGACTCATGGTGAAAGGCTTTTCACAAGTTGAAGGTATTGACTTTGATGAGATTTTCTCACCAGTAGTCTGCTATGAGACCATATGCCTCATGTTTGCACTTTGACCAGTCTAGATGTAAAAACTGCATTTTTATATGGCAAACTAGAAGAGGAGATCTATATGGATCAACCCGAGGGTTTCAGACTTGAGGGAAAAGAGTGCAAAGTAATGTGCTTATGCTGAGCATTGTATGGCCTTAAACAGGTTTCACTAGCATGGTGGAAAGAGCTAGAGGCATTTATATGCACCATTGGGTTTGTGCACACCAGCTCTGATGCCAGCAATTTTATACACAAGGATCCTAAGACAGGCAGCATTGTTATTGCACTGGTCTATGTTGATGATGGCTTGTTCATGGGAAAGAACAAGAAACTGGTGGATGAAAACAAGAATGCTTGTCTGAAGCATTGGGAGTGCCATAGTACTGAAAAAGTTACAGAATTCTTAGGCATGCACATCACCCAGACTGCAAACAAAGTCAAACTCGATCAAACTGTCTTTATTATATCTAATGCTCAGAATGTGACCTGATATCGCTTATGCAGTAATCAGGATGTCACAATTCTCAGCTAATCCTAGCCAAGAACATCTAGACAAAGTGATGTACCTCGTGCACTATCTGGTGGGAACCCATAAATATAACATAGTCTACGATGGAGAGAAATCTGAAGGGCTACAAGCCTTCACAGATTTTGATTGGGCAGCTGACACTGTCAGACACCAATCTACAATGGGTTACTTTGCTACTCTAGCGAGTGGCATTGTGTGCTAACAGTCCCGTTTACAAAAAACTGTAGCACTGTCATCCACAAAAGCTGAATATATGGCTCTCTCCAACACTTGTTGGCAGATAGTGTGGATAGAGTCCTTATTCCAGGAACTTGGATATATACTGAAGTGCATACCAATCTGCACTGATAATCAGGGATCCATCTTTATCAGATCAAATCCAGTTTAGAAAAGAAGGACCAAACATATAAACATTCGCTACCACTATACCTGCGAATGCATAGAAAATGACAAAGTCACAGTCGTTTTCATTCCTGGAAGTGATAATCTGGCTGACATGTTCACAAAGAACCTTGGTGCCATCCTATTCAGGAAATTTAGAGACTTTCTCAAAATTACTTTTGAGATTCCAAACTTAGCTGCTTAGAGCACTGTACAGTTTGAGGGGGGTATTGAAATTAAACCCTGAGATACATGCAGCATACACATGTTACTATGCTTACTGCACATACATGTGGTAAACACATTTCCTAGTCATGTGACATCCTTATTATTATGTATATAAGGAGAACCTGTACCATAGTAGGAATACAGTGTTCTTACCTCTGCTAACCCTAGTTGTAAGTCTAATTAAACCCCAGGTAGGTTGTAAGGAATGTGTTGTCTCTTCCCCTGTGCAGCATATACAGTCTGCTCCAACACTGCTTTATATCTTCTGTTGGCTTCAAACCAAGCAGTGAGATATGTTGTCTTGGCAGCAGGCCTTTCCAAAACCTCATCAATGTTGTCCTCTGCATTGAAGTAGACAGTTTGCTGGTCCTCCAGATGGACTGGCAGATGATAAATATGAGGAGACTCTGCATGCATTCCAAATTCATTCATATGCCAGCACCTTTCCATAGATCCAATGTAATGTGCATCCAGATACTCCTTGACCTTGTCTCTGTCCTGATCCAGAATCTCAATCATGATCCTGTCATGGCCTTTGTATATGTACTTGTGGATGTACTTGACAGCCTCGACTAAAGAACAGATCTTGACATTGATGTGACAGTTGTATCTGATAAATGAACCAAGTTGTTAACCAATAAACATGTTCTCAAATAAATGTTCCTTACTTTGCAGCCAAATAAGGATTGTGTGGGATCACATGTGTGTTATCATAGACATGGTTATGCTTCCTCACTGTTCTACCATTGTTGGGTCTGGCATAATCAGGATAATTGTTTACAGTAAAGAGAGTTAGTTCTCTGAACTGCTTGGGATACCTCTTGCTGCACCTGTTGTTGACATTGCATGAAGCCTTGGGTTTGTCATGACCGCAAGGACCATGAAGCATGCAGGTAGTTATAGTGTGATAAAGCATTGGCTGTGTGACAGGGTCAGGAATCTGTGCTGACGCAATGGAATCAACATCATGAGCATCACTGGATTTTATTGGCTGGATCAAGAAATATAAGGAGGTGCATATGTGGAAGGCCTCTCTTTTGAAACTTGATGGTATGGATGTGTGCCACCACTTTATTCAAAACACCATCCTTAATATCCTTGATCAATGCATTCTTCTTCTGTTCAAAGACACATGCAACAATGTCTGGCCTGTCATAGGCTTCCTGCTTTTTCCTATGTGTGGTAAAATGTGGATTGGGTGATTCCTCCTGCAACAGAGCTTTCTGGATCTCTGGCCACTGTGGATTGGCAGTCATGGTGAGAAAGAGATCTGGCTTGTCAAAAAAGTGACAAATGGCCATGGAATCCTGAAAAAGCTGATTCATATGCCTTTCACTGCCTATATTGGTTGATGGAAGAATGATGTGACTCCCATGATCCTCTAGATTGATATTTTTATCCTGGTCACCCATGGCAGCATCTCAATCTAGCATACACATCAGCCCTAAGCTCCTTCTGGTGATGTTGGACCCAGTTCAACATGTTCTGTTCAATAGAGGCCCAAGCATCTACAACTTCTACAACTTCCTGGCAATGTGTATATAGCTTTAAATAAATAGAAAAGA
Organism: Tricholoma bakamatsutake; assembly: GCA_029959215.1. Taxonomy (NCBI): domain Eukaryota; kingdom Fungi; phylum Basidiomycota; class Agaricomycetes; order Agaricales; family Tricholomataceae; genus Tricholoma; species Tricholoma bakamatsutake. The sequence continues at coordinate 4,397,705 of CP114860.1, forward strand.
TGGTATCTCATTCATCTCCTGACCCCTCACCTGATACATCCAGCTCTTCTTCAACTTCATCCTCCTCATCCTGCTGCTCAAGTCATTCCAATTCATCTGCTGTAGGCACCTTGTATTCTGCCTGTACTGCATCACCATATTTGGCCATAAACTCCTTCTGTTAAGGTCGATACTCCTAAATCAAAGACTGTCGAAACTCGTGAGTAACGATGTCGAGATAGAGGTTCAAATCACCAAGGCTCGTAAGCTATGGTTGAGCGAAGACTTAGGTCGCACCAGTTTAGGAGTGTAAAGAAGACTAGGTCAAGCTGGTTGACCAGTCGTATATTCGCAAGATTAAATAGTACAGATGTGAGACGTACGCAGTACGAGAACAATAGAGACAATAGAGTAGCTGAAGACAATAAAGACAATAGGCGTCCGTAACGTACTACAATAGCGTGAGAAGATAGAGCGTGTAGTAAGGGCGCGTGTAGTGAGACAATAGAGAACGAACAATAGCGTGAGATAAATGATACAGAAATAGAAGAGCCGATAGCGGGGCATGTAGTATGCGCGGCATAAGACAATAGAGACAATAGAAAAATTAAACTATCCCCATGTGCAGTCCTTCCGTATCACTTCTCGTAACATTAGCCTCTTCTCAACGTTTCGAGTCCCACTCGAAACTAAGGCCTGATCGTCCGCATCGGGTCGAAGGGCGGTCCGTCGCTAGTTGTCGTTGAGAATGTAGAAAATGACATAGGGGTAGGTGTGCGGTGAGTGTAGACCCGAGTCAGCAGTTCGATGGTGTCTCGCTCGGCGAAACGTACGGAGGTGCCCGTGACGAAGGCAGCGCGTTGTGGGAAGTGGGGGGCGGAGACGATTTTAAATAAAATGAGTATGTAATAGAACAGCATAATGAAGATAAACGCGCCGAAAATGGCGCCGAGAGCGATGACGACGTTTTTATTGTAGAGCATGGTGGTAGAATTTCAAGTTGTGCGGTGACGTGGCGGGACGTCACGTGAGGCGTTATTCGGGCAGAAAAGCGCCGAGTGTTCCGGTCGCCACCGTCGGCAGTGAGGGCACTGGTACTCAGGACAGTGCGATGAAAAGTGGCCCACCTGAGCGCAGGTGAAGCAGACGGAATTTCTCATCCACGGGGGTGCAGGCGTGGGGTCGGTGGTGGTGGTGGTTCGGGCGGGGTGTGGCGTGGGTGCTCGTCTCGGTGGCGAGTGTGAGTAGGTGGGGAGAGGAGGACTCGGGGATGCAGATTGTGAGTAGGCGGGAAGAGGAGGATGTGGTGATGCAGACATCGGCGTTTCTCCCTCTTCTTCGTCGTCGAATGGTTCAAAAACGAAGATCTGTTGGGGCGTGGGGACCCGTTCTCCTGGTTCGTATCGGAGCGCCTGTTCGTCTAAACTTCTCATCAGCGGGAGTAGATCGAGGTAGTAAGCTTCCTCGGTTAGTCGTCGAAATATCCGTTGGAGTTGGGAGATAGCTCTATAGGTTTCAAAGAGGTTCTGGGCGGTGCTGTGGAGGAGAGCCCGGTCTTGGGTTACGGCTAACAGTCTCTCTTCGTTTCTAATGCCGTCCGTATCTCGGACGAAACTGAGGATGAGCTCGAACGTCCTGACGGGGTCAGGATCGGGAGTGACGTTCATGAAGAAATGGAGAGGGCGACTCATATTAAGAGAGGTTGTGGGTGCTTCTGTACTCCCCCAGTATTTCAGCCGCGTTTTTTAGGTGAACCAGTGGTTCCCAGGTATTTTCTGCTGAGCCGTATCCTTTCCATTTCACTAAGAATCGTATTCTTCTACCCGTTCCCCTATGTGCTAGGATAGCTTCTACCTCATGTTCAAGCTCCCCTTCGATCAGATCGGGTGTCGGAGGAAGTGGGTTTGGCCCGTGGGTGTCGTTCTCCTTGAAACGTGAGAGTAAAGAAGCATGAAATACGGGGTGGATCTTCCATTGAGGAGGGAGTTTTAATTCGTAGGCATGGGACGAAATTACCCGCGTGATGGGGAATGGTCCCTCTCGTCTAGGTGCGAGTTTTCTGGTTGGGTAGCCTAGTTTTAGATTCTTTGAGTCGAGCCAGACCCTTTCCCCCACTGTGAATGGGCGGAATCCCCGTCCGTTTCGCCCGATCATTACCTGTCGGGAGAGTTCATGGGCCGCCAAAGCTTCTCGCCGTACATTCCCTAATTCGGCCAGTCGCTGCTCGGTGGCGGGTACGTTCGTCTTCAGATAGGTGGTGGGAATGGCTTTAGGATGGGCTCCCATCATCACGTAAAACGGGGTGTTCTTGATGGCCGAGTGGTGCTTTTGGTTGTGCGTGAATTCGGCAGTAGTGAGGTGATTCTTCCATTGCGAAGGTTTGTTCGCACAGAAGATCCGGAGGTAGATCTCTAGTTCTTGATTTACCCTTTCGGTTTCCCCGTCCGTCTGAGGGTGGTAGGCCGTGCTCATCGCTAATCTTATCCCCAAAAGTCTTCCCAGTTCTTGGAAGGCGTTCGATGCGAAACGTGGATCTCGATCCGAGATAATCTTATCTGGGAGGCCGAATCTCCTGAATACGTTGTGGAGATAGAGGTCGGCCGCTCCCAATGCATCTACGTTCTTGTTACAGGGGATGAAAATTACCCCCTTAGTAAGTCCATGGTCTACCACGACCATGATTGTGTCAGCTCCGTCGCTCGTCGGGAGATCGGTAATGAAATCCATTGTTACTAAAGCGAACGGTCGTGTGGCATCGGATTTGATCGGAGATAGTCCGGGTGTTGTCGGGTGAGTGTTTACCTTCATCTGTTGGCATGTTGCACAGCCATCGACGTAGTTTCGGATGAATATAGTCATCCCTGGCCACCAGTAGTCTCTCCGCACCAGTTCTAGAGTCTGAAACCGTCCGGGGTGCCCTGTAAGCATATTGTCGTGGTATTTCTCCACGATTCTCCTCCTCAATTTCCTGTCCTCAGGGACGTAACATCGATCTTTGAAGAAGACCGTCCCGTCATTCTCCATTCTCCAGTCTTCTACCGCCGACTTAATCGGTGGTGTTCCTCCTTCTTTGATTGATCTTACTATCTCCTTTAGTAGATCATCCTTCATCATGCTTTTGGCGAGTACCTCCTTTAGCTCGGTATCGATGGTCCGTGCGAAGATCTCGTCCCTTAGCAGCGTGATATCGTCGTTATCATTATCGATATCGGGGATGTGATCTCCCCTCCGTGATAAGGCGTCAGACTGGACCATCATTTTTCCGGGGATGTGTACCAATTTTAGGTTGAATTGTGACAGGAACAGGCTCCACCTGGCCTGCCGCCGATTCAACTTTCGTGCCGTCCTGAAATACATCAGGTTCTTATGATCAGATAAGATTGTTGTTGCGTGTTCCGATCCCTGGAGATAGTGCCTCCAGGTCTCGAGTGCTCGTATGATTCCCAGTAGTTCCCGATCGTAGATCTCATAGTTTCGTTCGGTGGGAGTTAGGGAGTGGGAGATATACCCGCAAGGGTGCCAGTCTCCGTTAGAGTCGGTCTGTTTTAGTACGGCGCCCGTTGCGTATTTCGAGGCGTCGCTTTCGATCACGAATGGTTTTTCTGCGTCGGGCATCAGCAATACTGGTGCTTCAGAGAACTTCTTTTTTAGTAGTTCGAACGCCGTTTGGCATTCATCAGTCCAATTGAATGGCTGGTCTTTTCTTGTCAGGTCATTTAACGGCTTGGTGATTGCGGCAAAGTTGCCAATGAACCTTCTATAAAAGTTTCCGAAGCCCAGGAACGATCTGACCCCCTTCACGTTGATTGGGGCCGGCCAATCTCTGATTCCGCTTAGCTTGGTAGGGTCCATAGCTAGCTGATCGGGTCGCAGGATCAAGCCGAGGAACTCGACCTCCTGTACGTCGAATTTGGATTTCTCGGGTTTTAGGTATAGATCGTGTTCCCTGAGCCTTGCCAGGACTCTTCTCGTTCTCTCCTCGTGTTCTTTTCTGTCCTTGGAGAAAATGAGAATATCGTCCATGTAAATCACCAGCCAGCCCTCGTTCAGCATATCTCTGAAAATATCGTTCATCATGGCTTGGAACGTCGCCGGGGAGTTGCAAAGACCGAAAAACATAACCTTGGGCTCGAATAGCCCTTTGTTAGTTTTGAACGCTGCCTTCCACTCATCTCCCTTTTTGATCCTAACGTTGTGATAACCCCATCTGATGTCTAATTTGGTGAACCATTTTGCCCCCTTCAGCTTATCCAGCAGATCGCCGATTAATGGAAGCGGGTAAGAGTTCTTGATGGTTCCCTCATTCAGATACCGATAGTCTTGGCACGGTCTGAGGGCGTCAGAGTCCTTTTTTGCCACGAAGAAGAAAGGTGATGCCATCGGAGATTTGGATGGGGCGATATACCCCTTCCTCAGGTTATCGTCGATGAATTCGTCTAGCTTCTTTTGTTCCACCGGGGTGATCGGGTAAACCTTACAATCTTTGGGGACGAAGTCCGGCTTGAGCTCGATCGCGTGATCCCATGGCCTTGACTCGGGAAACCTTTCCGACGCTGCCTTCTCAAATACGCTTCGATACTCCTTATATTTGTCGGGGAGCAGATCATCGATCGATAGTTTCTCTTTGTCATCCTCTCTCTCGTGAGCGAGCCTCTGTGAAACAGAGGTCTTAGCCCGGATATGGGTAGTGTGAGAGAAGACGAATCTGCCCGTCGATCGAGATCGAGTGATGCGTGCAATATGTCTGAGTTTCTGATAGTTCGGGGGGACATAGTCGTTTTCAATGGTAAGGGGGGGTTCCTTGGTTCTGAATACCCCGATCATTGGTTCCCCTCGAACGTAGGCGAATAAAGCATCTGTTCCATCGTCGTTGCCGTCAAGAGATAAGCCGTAGTTGAATTCATCCGGTGTAGAGATCGGTGGATCGATCTCAGATCGGGTGTCCGTTGCCGTGTTGTTTACCGTGTGTGATCCGTTGTCATCAGGTCTGTCCGTGATGCAAAGCCCTTTTGCGAGATGAACCACCCCGAGTCTACTCTTCACGTACTCGGCGGCGGCGAGGTGGGTTTCTCCGAAGATCTCCCCAGCACTCCTTATAGGAAGCCTCCCGAGAGTCGGACTCAACGTTACTCTCGGTTCAAGCGGCCCCTTGTCATCTATAGTGAGGCTTTGCTTACCAATGGTGGTCCGTGTTCGCTCGATCATGGTCCGGATCTTTTTCATGAGGGATCGCTCGGTATGTCGGTCCGTGAGAGTCCCTTTTTCCCAATCAATGATCGGGTTACGTCTCTGGAGCCACGAGTAGCCCAAGATCATCATTTCTCTTCCCAGCCCCGTGATCAGCATCACGATTTCCTCCTCTTTTTCCCCGATCTCTGTGTTGATTCGGACGTAGTGTGAGATCGTCCCATTCTTGTTTAGGGTACCGTCGACGTTTTTGGCGAGGATCTTCCGGGCGAGTGGGAGTTTTCTTAGGCCGAGTTTCTGGACGACCCGATGATCAATAAAAGTTTCGCCCGCCCCTGAGTCGATCAGGGCGGGAATTTTGGCTCTTTCGTTGTCTAGCAGACAGTGAACTTTAACGCGCATGGATAGATTACTTACGTGCGCTACAAGTACACTTGAAACAACTACTCTGGCGGGCTCTGCTGCCGATGCAGGCCGCCTCTTTAAAAACCCTCCTCGACCATGAGGTCGAGCACTTCCTCTTTCTCTTTCTCCTCTAGCTCATTGATGAGGGCTCGTATCTTCGTGAAGTGGTCCCGCGGGGTTTTCTTCATCTCAGTTTTCTTTTCTTCTTTGGCGGGTGGCTGTTTCCCGCCCTTGTGATCGCTGGCTCTGTGCCCTGTCTTGTGACAGACAAAGCACTTTCCTTCCCTCATATGTTTGATCCTCTCTGCGTAGGAGAGGCGCGTGGTGTCGATGTCCATCGCACTGGGGTCCTTTGGGCTTGCTCCCCCTCCCCCTACCTTGCTATAAGTCCTGTCTTTAATCGCTCTGGCCCTCTTCAGGTGCCCTTCTGCTCTCGCCGCGTGGGTGTACCACCCTTCGATCATATCGGGGGGGTTCTCCATACCGAAAACCTTGTCGAGGACCTTACTGTTAAGGCCGTCGACAAAGTATTCTATTAAAGCAGCATCTTCTTTGATCTTTGTGCGGTAAGCGAGCGTTTTAAACTGGGCGATGTACTCATCGACTCCCTTCCCTCCTTGCGACAGCGCTCTCAGCTGTGTCCGCGCATTTCCTGCGTCATCGATCGGCGAGAACGCCGAGCGTACCTTTGCGATAAATTCTTGGAACGTGTCCCAAGGCTTTGTTTCAATGTACCTTTCCTCCAAGTAAGCCTGCTTCCATGGTCCCGCTGTCCCTCCGTTCATATAAGAAAGCATGAACAAAATCTTATGTCGATCATCTGGGAAGGCGCTTGCGTTAGCGTCGACGTACGCTCCGCATTCGAGTAAGAAGAGCATCGTCTTGGTCCTGTCTCCAGAATAATCGGTGGGTGCTCTCATCTTTATTTCTGCGCGAGCGGGGAGGGCGATGGGTGCGGTAGGGATGGTGGGAGTGGTTGATGCTGCCATGATGTATCTGGTGGGGAGCGGTCGGATGCTTCTTGTAGGAATCGTGTCGTAAAGTATAGTCTGCCTAGACTGAGATTAGTCGGCAGGGTATAGACCAGCTTGACCTTTTGTTAAGGTCGATACTCCTAAATCAAAGACTGTCGAAACTCGTGAGTAACGATGTCGAGATAGAGGTTCAAATCACCAAGGCTCGTAAGCTATGGTTGAGCGAAGACTTAGGTCGCACCAGTTTAGGAGTGTAAAGAAGACTAGGTCAAGCTGGTTGACCAGTCGTATATTCGCAAGATTAAATAGTACAGATGTGAGACGTACGCAGTACGAGAACAATAGAGACAATAGAGTAGCTGAAGACAATAAAGACAATAGGCGTCCGTAACGTACTACAATAGCGTGAGAAGATAGAGCGTGTAGTAAGGGCGCGTGTAGTGAGACAATAGAGAACGAACAATAGCGCGAGATAAATGATACAGAAATAGAAGAGCCGATAGCGGGGCGTGTAGTATGCGCGGCATAAGACAATAGAGACAATAGAAAAATTAAACTATCCCCATGTGCAGTCCTTCCGTATCGCTTCTCGTAACACCTTCTCTGGCATATTCTTCCATTTCTCACACTCATCCCAGGTGGCACAGAGCTCTGCAGTACACAGAGCAACATAAGTACCATTCTTGATATATTGGGCATGCTCACAGATAGAAAAATTGTTCCAATAGATAGGATCAAACCAGTCAATTGGAACCTTCTTTGGGAGAGCAGTGAGTTCCAATAACTTTGGCATGGGGGGGTCTTCACGACGTCTCTCTGATCTACAGATAAATGGAATTAGTCAAATGTAAAAAAAGAAAAACAAAGATTGGCCAACTTAAGGTGTCTTCTTTTGCTTCTATTCATCTGCTTGCACTCTTCATCAGCCATTCTAAAGAATGCAGTGACTTTCTTTGCATGTCCCTCCTTCTCCTTGATGTAGTACACTGCATCAACTGACTCAGCATTCCCTTAAACCAACTCATCATCCAAATGGGCCTTCTCCCTAGCCAAGGCCACAACCTGCTTATTGAAACCATGTGCCTGGAACACATCAATCCTGTCATCAGCAAGCTATCAAGGTTTATTAGTGAATACAATCTGAAAATGGCATATATGAAATTCTGGAAATTACATACCACACTACGTCGCTTTCACACTCCAGTCATCTGCTTTGCCCTCACAACGCTTCCCAGATTCTTTGCCTCCAACTTGGCAATACCATGCATATATGAGAAAACAAAGCTTTGATAAAGTTTATGCATGAGCACAAAATCATTGACACACAACAGGTTTGCTCCCATATGAGAGTATCCAAATGCACTTGAGACCTGTTCAAATGTTTTGAAGGAAATGTGCTCATAAAGGAGATTATACATAGACTCCAGATCGTTACTCCAGACATCAGATGCCCACTGTTGAAGCCCAAGGCATGCCACTGACCTGAACATGAGCAATAGATGAGATTACAGAATTCACTTAATATTGTTGGTGATAATCCCAACTAAGTCCAAAATAGAGTTAAGGAGCTCGCTTTCATTTGGGCACCCTGAATGCTAGCCAAGTTGTCATCAAGACTGGCTGTGACAGAGTTCTGCAACTGTGCTTCGGAGGTAAAGCAACGGGTGAAGGGTACTTTGTCATCTGCTGTGACCTTGAGGGGGACAGTAGTCTGGTGCAGTAATAATACTTGACCTGGAAACCTAACAAAAACCTGTTAAAAGGCTTAGGAAGTATAACACAGGCTAGAGAAAGGGTGTGAGTTGGTACTATGTAGACCTAATATCACTGCTAATATCCAAACATTGTTTTTAGTGTGGCAAAATGATAAGAGATGGTGCAAATAGTCTGTGAGAGCATACAAAGTTGTTTGAATAAGGTTTGAAATAGGTTCAAAGATGTGCAAAATAGTTTGAAGAAGGTTTAGAGAGGTTTGAAGAGGTTCAAAGTAATTTTGAAGAAGTTCAGAGATGTGGGACTGGTGGTGAGATATGTTGAGAAACAAATATAGTGAATAAGAAGTGGCTTTCAAGTGGTGATAGGCGATAGGCGATGAGTTGAGAGCAAATACAAAAGTTCAAAGAAGTTCGCAATATTTTGCAGAACTTAGAGATATGACACAAGCTAAGATTCAAGAGAACTGCTCTTAAATCTGATGATAGTGGAGAGGGTAACTTATTTTCTGTTCCCCATGCTTGTCTCTTCTAAGTAACTAATACAAGTCTATATATAATTTGAAGGAATAGTACTAAAAAGGAAATAATAACAAGTGTAGAACATGAGGCAGTATGCACAGCAATAAAGGTATTGTAAAACATAAAACAAATGAGAAACGATAATAAATTAAATGTACATTGTCCCAGTTTAGTAAAAGTTCTTGTTCTATTGCTTCAATATATCATTGGAACATAAAACTACACTTATCGTATTCTAAATCTCTTGTATTCTCTCTTCGTGTCTGGTGGTGCTCAATATGTGATGAAATGGTTTATTCCAGATGTGCAGCATGTATCAAAAGTGTTTTAAAACAGCTATACAGCAGCTGATGTCATTCAAAGTGCTGCAAAGTCATTCAAAAGTGTTCAAAATGTTGCAAAATGGTTCAAAATGGTTCAAAGTCATTCAAAATCATGTGAAGTTGTTTGAAAGGTTTGAAATAGTTTGAAAAGTGTTTGAAATTGATTTTGTGGTGTTCGTAGTGGTTTGGAGCATCTGTCATAATGGGTCAATATGATTGGGAATCTTCTCCAGACCTTAAAGCGTGCAGTGGACCTATTAGCGGTAAGCCCCAAAGAACACAGAGATGAAGCTCGAGTGCAGCCTAAAAGTGATTTAGACTTTGAAGTGCTTGAATACAATGAATGTTGTTCACCTTTGTCTTCTCTGCCTCCTTTAATACCTCTCTCTTTCTCATGTGCATTGGCAATCACTAGGCTTCTTGGGCTTCTTAGGTCACTTTGTGAAGGCCTTGTGGGCTTTCTTTGCTTGCAAAGCTCTTGAACTAGGGTTCACATTGCCCAGAGAATGCTTGCGCTTGCCCAGTCCAGCCTGAGATGGACCAGCCTCCCCTGAGCTAGAACTCACAGTAGGATCCATTGGAATGTCAGAGTCAGGGTTGTCTGGCATAGAAGATAAAGTAATAAAGAGTTCAGGTATTCAGTCAAGCCAGAAGACGAGTATGCTCGAATGTGTTGATATGGCTCCCTATCACCCTGCACTCGTATTATGGCATTTTTCATGATTGTGCACACCGCTTGGGCACCTTCTACTCACTTTGCACAGCACACTTTTGCATGCCTTTGACCACTTAGGTGCACTTTGTGCACCTTTTACATTTCCACTGTGCCTTTGGATCCCCCTTAGCTGCCTCCAATCATGCACCTTAAATGCACCTTGTTATGCTTCAAACCACCTTTGTGTGCCTCCCACACTCCTTATCTGCCTTTCACAGTTACTGCGCACTCGATGTGCCTTTATGCACTTCTTTCATGGTTTGCCAGCAACTCACATTCTTCGCTGTGCACTCATTGCACTATCCATTTATCACACACAACAATCCTTCACCACACCTATTGTGCTGTGCATCATGGCTTCCAGCTTACTGAGGCACTTATTTGAGATGCACCATGATTGCAGCACAAGCCAACTGCGCATTCTCACATAATTTGAGTGCTTTGCATCTATTTGGCATTGGACTGTGTGCACTTGGGTGCTTTCACATAATCCTGGCACTTTGGCACTATTTGGCCTTGCACAGCATCTCCTTATGATTCTTCTGCATTTCCAATTGGCATTGCCTTATCTGGTAACCAGCACAGGTCAATCATGTCACTATTACTAAGGTGCAGCATGCAACACATAACACTGAAGCAGATTAATTGGGAAGAGTGCATGGGACCTAAAGCACATCAAAAATAGAACATCGCACTGGAACAGTTGGGTATTGGGCTATAGCATGCACAAATATTATTGGCTAAGGCAGCAGCATCATGCAGTCGGGTTTAGATGGGCCAATGGATGGACTCGAGGGTAGCGCATGGTGCTTTCTATTTTTATACTTTATTTTACCATTTTTATCACATAAGCCATTTGTACATAGTAGACAGACAGATAGAGAATCCAGAGGATCTTTCCCCCCCACTTAGTTCATAGCTCATTCAGTGTCATACATAGTCTGTGCACCAGTGTCCAGTCCATGTGCCTTTGTAGTGTGCCCTTCATATAGCCATGTTTGCATATTATTTGTGTCCCCCATCGTATTGCCACATTTTGTCCTCTTCATTGCATCCTTTGTCTTTATTTGTGCACTCCTGTAGTGTGCCCTTCATATAGCTGTGTTTGCACATCATTTGCACCCCTCATTGTATAGCCACATTTTGTGCACTGCTTGTGCATTTTCCCACCAGTTGAGCTCACATCCCATTTGTGTCTCTAGTCTGTGCCACTCCTTTGACACACTCTAGTACAGTCCTTGTCCCACTAAACCTCCTACTTTCCACCTCCATCATCATTGCACATTTTTGCGCTCCCATTGCACATTTTTGCCCCTTTGCATTGTGCACTTTTTTCCCATTGTGCATACCTTCCTCTTTGTGTACACAACTAGTGTGCACATTGAAAACCATTGTACCAGCCTCTTTGTAGTCTCTGTGCCTTGAAGGATGATATGAGGCCCTCTAAGCAAATCCTCTCACCCCAAGCATGCCTGCAGCTGTAGGTTTAGTGTTCACCCCTTCTGTTGAGACTCTGCACTAAGTACCAACTGAACACATCAGTGTTGAGAACAAAGGAACTCGAAATTGCTGCAAGCATGATCACATGATGCATGGGAACCTGCTGAACTCACCATGTCGAGTTGTCAATACCCTACCCAACATCTGTAAGTCTTTTCATTGTTGCATTCTTTTCAATTACTAACAATTTTTTTCTCTTCATTATCAGGTTATCTCATGAAAGTTACAACAATGACATATGCTGCCTCATCTCCATCCACATGGGATGCAAGGAATTCATTTCAGTTCTGATGGGCTGCAGGGGCACTCACTGGAAAACAGGCTACCCAAACACTGAAAAAAGAAACAACAGCCTATGAGACATCATGGACATCTTGTAGGCTGTAGGGAATGGCACAGGTTTTACCTGCGGGTTTCCCATGCTTTTATTTTTCAATTTATTCAATGAGTTTTGCATGAAAAATCATGAAAAAATGATTTTCTGGAACCTATTCAATGGGTGCTTGTGATACATTAGACAAAATAATATATTTTCAACCTTGTCACATGAAAGATGTGACCCAAATATTGTTTTATGCATTGGATCACATAGAGCAAAGAAAAAGCTTCCAGAAAATCATTTTTTCATGATTTTTCATGCAAAACTCATTGAATAAATTAAAAAATAAAAGCATGGGAAACCCACAGGTAAAACCTGTGCCATTCCCTAGTAGGCTGTAGGTATGTTTTTGTTATAATTCATTTTTGTGTAACTAATCTTGTTTTTTTAATAGCTACTTTGGTTCTGCCTACCATGATGACTAAGCCACCTTCCGAATGACAGCAATCAACAACCTTGCAAGCAACCGCTTACAGGGTGGATGGGGTTGTAGATGATGGATGCAACCATGGAGATGGCGAACACAGCAAAAACGGCAAAAACAGAACAGACGACAGCAGAGGGATGCTGGGTGACTCGAGCAGGCACCAGTTATGCTGTCCCTCCTCCCCTTCTTCACTTCCACCCCCCTTGAGCCTAGCACCCACCACTGCTGCAAGCAACTGCTTGCAGGATGGATTGCAGGTGCTACTAGTGAACCCCCCTTCCCCCAATAACTCCCACCTGAGCCCTACGAGCAGCTGCTCGTGGGGTGGATCATGGGTCCTGGTGGCTAGGACAATGATCCCAAAGCCCTGCGATGACATGGCACCTGCCCCCAGCCCTACGAGTGACTGCTTGTGGGGTGGATCACAGGTGCTCACAACCACACCGATGGCAATGTGTGCCACACCCCAGGACAACCAACATGTGCGATGACAGCAGCAACTGTGATGATAGGAACTCAGTCATGAAACTAGGAATAAATATGCTCAGTGTTTGCGAGAAGTCAAACAACTATATTAAATCACCTAGGAATAAATATGCTACGATACACGATGAGTAAAATAGAGTAGACATAGTAGATAGGGTCTTACCTCAGTGTTTGCAAGAAGTCAAACAACTGAGGGAAGATGTGTCGACGAGACTATACAAATACATAAGTAGAAAAAGAGCTAAACTACAATTAGCAGAACAAAAGAAGAGGCTCTCGACGAGAGCAATAAGAAATAAGAAAGGTGAATGTACGGGTAATAGTACAAGCGTAACGATAAGTAAAAAATACCGTGGTGCAGAATGATAGGGTCGCGAGAAGGGACGGCGGGAGAATTAGCGCCACGAAATAGCGCCGCTAGCGCGAGCGCGTGAGCTCGGGCTCGGATCTAGGCTTGCTAATCCAACAGCAACAGAGATCCCAAAATCCCCCGAGCGCACACCAATAAGGCCAAGAGATGTTGATGCATCTCTTGGGCCGTAAGTGAGTTCTTTTATTTCATTGCCTTACAATTCCTAACTAATCTTACATTTTTTCATTATCTCCAGTCCTAGTTCCTATGACGACGATGCAGCCTTCTGAACCACCACAAACGTTCGGTATGGCTCTGAGCAATGGCTTGCAGCGTAGATCAGAGGTGGAACAGCAGTGACAGTTCTGATTAGAAATAATAAAATTGTTTCGGTATTGCAGTACAGAATAAAGTTTTCAAGTAAAACCACAACATGAATTAGATGTTCAGTGTCAACGTCACTGAATTGCTATTACTAAAGTATATTACATCACTACAAATGTCAACTACCAGTCAAACACGAGTCACACACGAGTTAACTACAAATCAACCACGAATCAACTACAAATCAACTGCCTCAAGGCTTGCCCGTTGGGTTAGTTACTATTCCCCTAAGCTTGTCAAAGTTTGGCGTGCCGAGTCCGGTCACTTCCGGAGCTTTCAATATGGAACAAATATTACAGATGTTTTTCACCCACCTGGATCCCATCCCTTCGTAGCCTAAATAAGCTTAGCAATCAGTTTGAGCTGTAATCATGAAGATAGAAGAAAAACGAACATTAAATCCTGTGGTGCCACAACCAGAGTTATGTCCCACAGTAATATCATTTAAGCCACTGAGACCCTGGGAATATAGTAGGGGGTTTAAAAAGCCCAGAGGAGACAGCTTCTTGGCGAGGCGAACATCATTAAGGAGTGCCACTACCCCAGCGAAGGCAGGAGAAGATGCAGAAGTGCCTCCAAACAGCCTTGGTTTGCCTGACAAGAAAATACGGTATCGGTCAGATTGTGCAGCAACGTCAGGGATACCCTGAAAGACGTGAAGCTGAGCAAAGGTTGATACTTCAAATAAGTCTTACATACTCTCCCATGCCTAAAACGCCACGCAAAGACATCAGTGAATGTGCAAAGCCTAAAAAGGGTTTGCAGTACGAATTGAAGAGGCCGTTGTAAATTCCTTTGGGAAGTGCATCAAGGTATGCTTTGACAGCCGCTTCTTGATAAAAAGGGCGCGAAAACTGCCAACAGAGGGAAACAAACTCAAAAAACACAATTACACGATAAGACTTGAAGTCATCTTACGTAGTCACTAAACCCGCCGCCAGAGAAGAATCGTGACACCGCTACCTCCGGAAATTGCACAGTCCCTCCTACTGATGTGACGCTAAAGCACGGGTCAGTGAAGAACAACAAATGTAAAAATAAGTTTGTTACAATGGGCATCTGTATTTCGAAATATGTAAATCTCTGAATATAACAGATAATAACGTTACGCACGACGCCGGAAACGATGGCATGAATCTGGTGGCGTTTTTGCCATTGTTCGTGAAGCATCGTTGAGTGGCAGGATTTGGATCATTGTCGCCGACGCCACCATCGCCAGATGAGAACATGAGAGACACTCCCCTAGCACCTTAGGGAAGCACTACTCAAGAATCGATTGCAAGAAAAACACTAGCTTATACATACCAAGTTGGGCAAATCCGGCACACACACGACGCGCATAACTTTCTGGGACTGCAACGAGAGTTGAAGTATGGTCAAAAGTAAGACAATGCTGATTAAACCTGTTTGCTCGTCATCTCCATAACTAGTCGAAATGGTTAAAGGAGTGTCCGGTTGGGAAATGATAAAGTCAAGCCATTCCGAGTAGGGCCTGACAAAATCGGTTAAACGGAAAGAAGATGTCATGTAGGTGCAGCAACTGACTCGTTAGTATTGGAAAGCGTGAGCACGTCCGGTTTAAAAGGAGGGCTACCTCCGGTCGACCAGAATGTTGCCTAGGTATCAGTGAGCAGCTAGGTAGAATTTTGGAATAGCATATAACACTACTGGAATTGGATGAGACAATCCAAATGCGATTTGAACATCTAGATTAGCTTCTGCACCAGCCAAGGACAGATTCTGATCATTAAGCCCCCCTTCACAGCAACCGGGAGTAAGTTATGGGACGCTATAAATCCGAGCAGCAGACAAACCATGTACAGAAAAGTACTTGTATGAAGAACCAATTGCATCACGTCGTTGATCAGCGTAGAATGACTGCAAGTCTTGAAAATTTGCATATTGATTGGAATATCCAGTAATGCCAATCGAGTTACCCGAACTAGACGGTCGGAACCCGCTAAGATTGTAAAACTGTTGCAGACATCTTAGGGTAATGGTTGTGTTGCAGCTTGCATCCACAGCAACACCAGAGACAGGGTCGACAATGGGTGGCGCATTCGCAAGGTCTTTAGAAGTTTTTTCATCGTCCGCCCATACGATGGTAGATCTAGCCCCCTTCACTCGATTGAAGGCCGTGGTCGGCTGGATAACGTCGACATGCTCGTGGAGATTACTGGGTAAGCTGTAGCTGGTGGTCCTGACGATATAGTCATCGCTATTGGTATGCCTCCAAACATGGTATTTCTAGAGAACCTGCCGTTAACGGCAGCTAATATTGTTATGTACATTCAAACATACCGTGTCGAGCATCTTCTCTACCAGAATAACAGGTATCTTCAGAGTCACCCAATCTTCTGCAGGAGAGCGAACGACATCGTTCTCCCCAATGCCGTAAGACTGAAGCCATTCATTGACGAGGTCTACACTCTCCTGATGCGGAGCCACAAGCGTCTCTACCTCGTCCTTGGACAGATGCGCGCCATAGCGCTCATGGTAAGGATCGCTCACTTCGTACAAGTGCTTCTCCAGGACATGGAAATTTGGCTGTGGCAACCCAATCCGAAGGACAATGATATGGTCAGGAGAAGGAGTGCTGTGCTTAACCCAACCATTAGGAGGAACGACAGCCTCCTTGACCTTATGGGCATATGGTTTTGGAGGAATGGCCAGAACTCTGAATGGAGCAATAAGGAGGGCAAAGAGCAGTGCAGCAGTTGACGTCCGCATATCGGGTACGGCCTGCCATGAGCAGATAGCGAACAGACTTTATAGTGGTAACAGGCCTCCTAAGTCCGGCGTTATTGTATGCACTGCCTAGATTCCATCCATGCGGATCGTTCTGATGACCTGATTCTGATCCCCTGTTACGGCACTGCGTTGACCAGTTTCACATAAGGAAAACGGCGTGGAGAAAGGCATGTGAGCACAGCAAAACGCCTGGGCTCATTTCATTCTTCAGGTGCTTCCAAGTAAATGCCAAGCTCCACAGAACCAGCCTCGGACTCGAGAGTATACACATAGTCATTTGATGGGAACAAACGATTACCACACGACAGGGAACGACAGGGGCAGGCATCAAACAAGGTATACGGAGCAAGTCAAATGCCATGTAACCGAGAATTTTGCGGATCCAAAATACAAGACGGGGCCTGGGGAGAAATCTTCCCTGCGCTTATGAAAGGGGGACTCAAGCTACCACCGACAAGGCATTTCAGTTGTTAAGGTTTTAGCAATAGACAGAGTGCAGCCTCTGACTCACTGATGATCAATGAGTGCTCGTTCGGCCGAGGAGTATACTTCTCGATGATGGCAGGAATGATCATTTGTCTGTGTTGTGCACAAGCTTCCAACGTGCATCTTCTTCAAACCTTCATAAAATGGCTGGGACGGACTCCGTGTCCGTGTTCGCGGAGGGAACGTTCGAAGAACAGGTTTGCATAAATTTACCTATCGTTCAAGGAGTTCTATCTCAAAAGACGATCCGATAGATACAAGAACTTGTGAACTACATCGTCCGAAATCAATCAGACGAGGAACGCGCCGCGTTTATTCGCCCTTTTCAAGATGTGTTTAGGACTGGGGAAGGGCAAAAGCCTCTAGAGGAGGATGAGGAACGACGGAAAAAGATTTTTGCGATGGCAATACAGGAAGTGAAGGGTTTTGGAGATGGCAATGAGAAAGGCGTGTTGTTTGAATGTTATTCCGTGTGTTATGCTGAATGATTGAAACAGAGATTGAGGGATTTTTCAATCTTATATACTCCCATCTGTTTGTCCTGCATCCTCTAGGGACGCCAGAAGCAAACACATATCTCACCTCATTGCTGCAAACAATTTCATCAGCTTCGTCCGATCGACCACCATCCATAAAATATCGCATGTGCGCTGATTTTATTTGTCGTGAGTCGAAAAAATGCTGAACCGCTGTTTCTAAGACTGTCGAATCTATTCAATGCCATCCCGCGGACGTCTTCCCTGCGATTAACAGTATTCAATACCCTCCTCGACCTCGCGACCGCAAACGGTGAACTTGAGGTCCTGCAACTCTCCCGTGCCGACGTAGAAAAATGGTTATCAGAGTGGGAGATTACTCCCGACGACAAGTCTGCCTTCTTGAAACGTATCGTTGGTGCCTACCAGAAGGCAGCTCAGCCGTATGTATCCACAATTGAGTATCATCTCAATGAACGCTGATGGCTTGTCAGAGCTGTCGCATATGAATATTCTCTGTCATATGCACAATCGTTGCCCTCCTCCTCGTCCATCGCTCAGGAAGCCGCCGTCGATATCATTGCCACCGCTCTTCGACTGCCCTTCGTTTTCGACTTCGATCTTCTCTTAAAGCTAGATGCGGTAGTAGCGGCTAAAGACCATGAAATATTCTCCCTCCTCCAGATATTCCTTAACGATGGCGTTTCGGAGTTCACGGTCTGGCACCAATCTCATCCGGGCGTGCTCGAGAGACATGGTATGTTGCTCTTGTCTTGATCTCGTCCAGTTTCTCACACTGGAACGGGATGCAGACCTGGAAAAGACACAACTCGAACACAAAATTCGCCTTCTCACTCTGGCGTCTCTAGGCTTTAGTCATGTCGGGCACGATCTATCATACTCAAAAGTTGCAGAAACCCTCCAGGTGGATGCAACGGAGGTTGAAAAATGGGCTATCGATGGTAAGAACAGGTATTCTGTGTTTATAGGTAATGTTTACCCATTCTTTGAATAATTGCATAGTTATACGAGCAGGCCTGGTCTGGGCAAAGCTATCACAAACAACACAGAGCATGCACATCACACGAGCAACAGCGCGGACGTTCGAGAAGGAGCAGTGGAAGGCCCTGGAGAAGCGACTGGTGGCATGGAAAACGAGTTTGGTTGGTGTTTTGGAAGTCGTGGCCAGTGCGAGGAAGCAGAATGCATGGACAACCGACTAACGCAGCCTGAGAATTATATTTTGCAAAAATTTGGACCGATCTGTCGTTGATTTGTCTAAATACCATATCATTCCATGTACAGCATGTGAACAACACATTGAGGACAATGATCCAATTCCACAGCATGATCCTATCGAAGCTGTAAGTAACATCTATATATTTATAATCACCATTCTCCATCAAAGCCAACGAATCCTGTGAATACATAACACTGTCAGACAACAGAAGCCATACCCATCTAGGAATACTCACCAGATAACAAAAATACGTGGAAATACCGCTTCTTCTCCAAACTCGCACACCAATTCCATGCACTCGTCAACCTCCCATCAATGCAACTCCCAGCATCATAAAAGTTATCAGCCCCAGAGCCATCAAACCCATGACGGAAGAAGTCGCACAAAATCTCCAGTGTCAATTTTTCCGGTGACCCAAACTCGTCATCGATGTACGACCGCAACGCAGGCTTCGCTGCTAAGAGGGGTATCTGCGACAGGGTATTGCATATTGGGAGGAGGATACGGTAGATCTGAGTATACTTGTCGATGAACATCAGTGCGTTAGGCACGTTGTGGTCGCCCATGTGAATGACGCTAGACCCGATCCACGTCCCAACACTTTGTTGAGCCTTGTGCAGGATAGTGCGCAGCATGCTAGACGTCTTGGGTGCATGTTGAACGCGGTTCAGGCCTTGCCCAGTGTCACGTAGGCGGTATGTTATGTCTTCGGATAGAAGATCTTGCTCAGCCAGTGACCATAGATGGAACATGTCTGGAATAATATAAGGTGGTCAGCTGTGGGAATCAATCTGCAGATCAGTTGAGCCGCACCATGCAGGATCTCCTTCCATAGACTCAAACTCTGCAGGACATAAGCATACTGCTTTGCATGGTCATGAGACAGTCTTGCACCCTCCCGACCACTTCGAATTGCGAGGCTCCTCCTATTGTCCCTCGCCTGTGTGGGATGGAAGTACTCTTTCAGATAAGAGATCATGCGTTCACAAGGGTCGCGGTTGACACGCAAGAACGCGTGGTTGTCTCCGATAGAGTACAGACATTGCCGAACGTCTTCTTCAGAAAGACCAGGCTTTGCATAACGCGTAGCAATTATTTCTGTTGCGCGTTCTTTGCTCTTGATGTCTCTCTGGATATCCCGACGAGGACGACCTTCAGAGTAGATCTCCTTTGTGGCGACGGTGATAAGGTCGTCTCGGAGAAGATCCAACGCTCCGTGCTCTTCCAGAATAGCATAGATTGTTTTTATTGGTCGGACACAGGAAAAATTTAGCAGATCTTTGACTTCGGGTGTTTGGCTATCCTGCACGACGATTAGCTTCCTCCTCAGGGAACAACATAGCGTGAACCGACCTGTAAAAGATAGATGAGTTTCCCATAAGTAGTGCGCATTTTGTCTGGGTTCATGATCTTGTGCCTTCGGCCAAGTTCAAAAATCTGTTGATAAAATTCTGCATTGGCCTGGAAATCGCGATCCGTGAAAAGTTCTTGGCCCTGCTTGTAGTCTGCTGAAAGCAGCAAGCCCGACATGATAGCACACAGTTCACGAATCTGATGCACGATCCGTTTGGCTTTGGACATTCCAAAACCCAGAGTATCAATTTTGTCGGTATATTCAGAGACGGAGAGGGCAGCTTCTAGGAGACGAAGGTACTTCCGCTCGACGATGGTCAGACGTAGTGGAATAAATTTTGCGCGTTCCACAAACCACTCCCCAGTCTTAGTACCTATGGCGGGAAGCTGTGAGACAAAAATCTCGGCGGAGGGTCCTGATCCAACTGCAACTCGCTCCCAGTCTTCGTCCTCGGAATCATTTGTTACATCACCTGTCTCCACATCCATCTGTGAGTGCGTCGAGCATCCAGTTAGTCGCAAGCCGAAACGATAACGCAACTAACCTACCGCAGAACCATCCGTAGCGCCGTGAGACGGGGCGCCGTTGGTTTTCTGTTTCTTTTCCTTCTGGCCAGTGAATGACTTAACAGCATGTCGCTTCCTTGATCCTTTTCGATGTTGGGCTGCGAAGCAGACTTCGCAGTACTTATCGGAACACGTTTCGCACACGACTTGGGCAGGCTGGTCTAAGTCGTCATAGTGGCGTCGAAAACTGAGAAAATAAAAGTTTGGATAATGCTAACCTTCACATTCTATACAAAAGCCTTCGGAGACTACCTTTTCGGGGACCTCTTCGTCCCACCCTGTAGCGGACACGCCATTGCTCCCGGGGTGTTCCACTGCATCGTGGTTCTCCCCTAGAATGTTTTCCAGGGAGAAAGCGGGCATGTTGATGATCGGATTGGTTATGGAAGGTTTCTCGTCCATAAGTTTTGTTGTCGGAGGGAGATCCGATGAAGTGGCGAGATGGCAAGTTGGGGCTACAGTTGTGGCGAAAAGTTTGCCATCGAAGACGCGTCGATTCGTGAACACGTGGAGCAGTTATAAAGTGATCAAAGCGCCACGTCGTCAACAGGAGCGCGCTGGCTACTCTCTTCATTTACTCTTCATTTACAATACGCGCTTGTCAGGCTATCTCCAGCTCATATCCATTGAAGAAAGATATCATAAAACTGAACAGATCCTGATTAACGCCAACGACATTTTTAAGGTCGTCCCCACTCACCCGTGCGTAGGTAGACGCCTAGGGCTTTGTGATGTTTCGTGATACCAGTGAAGTCGGAAATGACGCTAATACAGCCCCGAGTTCCCGAGCGCATTGTATGTACGTCCAGTAATTAGCTTATACTCCTGAAGATCCTCACGTCATCTAGAACTTCATGTGTTGAACAACTACGAGGTATTATTCATGCTTTAATGGATGTTTGATATCGCTTAAGTTCTTTCTTAGATGAACTTCAAAACCTATTTGATAGTGAAGCTCTGTATCTAGAGCACATTCAGAAGCTCGAGACTGAATTGAGTGCTTTCAAGAGGGCTTACACCAATATAGACTTTGAGAGGCAGCAACTCCAAACTCTCAAGGAGGAAACGGACAAACAAATGAATTTACTCGAGAACCAACTTCAGGTGAGCATACCATTCATGAGACACACCCAGCGAGATCAGGGTCGTTCGTAGGGTTATCGTATCATCACCCTTATTGATGGAGATGGAGCCATCTTCACTAACGAGTTAATTTCACGGGGTCAAGTAGGAGGGCATACTGCAGCGCAGATGCTCTCTGACACCATTTTGCAGTTTCTGACCTCGAACTACGGCGGTCACCAATATCAGCTCTGGGTTTACGTTTTTTTCAATAAGCGTGGGCTAATGGATACTTTCGGACGCGTCGGAAGTTGGTTGACCAAGACGAAGTTTGAAGACTTTTGCATGGGATTTAACGAAGCTGCCGAAAAATTTGTAATGGTAGACGTCGGTAGTGGGAAGGAGGCGGCGGATGCCAAAATTAAAGGTAGAAGCATCCTCGCTCCTACATCATAGATTATTAAATCTAAAAACGTGTAGCACACCTTGAAGCTGAAATCTGTCTCCCCCAAACTTATAAGATTATCTTTGGTGGTGAGCTTCATCTCATTTTTTCCGTGTCTCCATTGACTATGTTACAGGATGCCATGACAATGGATACGTCAACAACCTTCGATCTCAGATCACTGCCGGCTTTAAACAGAAATTAATACTTTTTCCAACTTACACGGAAACCGCTGACGGAATCGCAGAGCTTGAACTCCCCGTGTTAACCATACGTGACCTTTTTCTGAAAGAGAAACTTGGTATACCACCTAGTGACCCTATAGTACCACCAGGGTTGGGATCCTTGGCTCCATCTTCTCGCGTCCGACCGACTCAGACCACGGTAGCAGTCGCTGGACCCAATGATGATGAAATACCAGACACTAGATCTGGGCTCGTGACTGAATCTGATATCCCCCAACAGCATTCTTCCAGCTATTCATCAGCTGCGTACACGGGCCAAAAACGATCTCCAATGCGTGACAAAGACTCGATTAGCAGCACAGGGACTGATAACAGCTATGAAGTAATTAATTATTACCCAATTACATTTAATGGATCAAGGCGTATCAATCCGAACCTTGTAAGTATGAAGCGATTGCTCGGTGCTTTTGGTTTTGACTTAAACCTTTGTCATGATGATACACCCAGGCCTTAACGAAACGTGCGTGGTACCAAACAAATATTGTGTCTAGAGAAGGGCATCCTGACATGAGATGGTTGGTGGCTTCAGATAACCCTCCACCATGCACTTTATTTTATCTAGCCAATTGCAAAGTTGGAGCAAATTGCAGATATGGACACGACTACATATTGAAACCCGAACATTTTAATGAACTTCGAGATAATGCAAAGAAGGTTCCGTGCGTAGCCGTTAATAAAGGTGCGCTAAGCTTGGTCCGTTTTATGTTCAATTTTTATTGAAGGTTCTGAAGGAGAGCCTTGTGGATGGGGCGACAAATGTTGCTGGGGTCATCACTGTCCGCTGGCATCCAAATGTTACTATTTGAAACTGGGTCGGTGCCGGTTCGTTGGAGGTGAATATCCATGTAGCTGCTGTAGATTGATGGTTCCTCGCAGCCGATATGCACAAGGAGCCAAGAAATCAGGATTGAACCAGGATGGAGATATATTCCGAAGCGATTGTGTGATGATGATTTTCATCAATTCACATTTTGCCCATGCAATTACATTGTATGTGTGCCCAGTTTTTATGCAGTTTTGCGAGAGTTTTGAATCAATTTTGAATACCTTGTTTGGTTACATATATACTATAAGTGGTTGCAAAACGACAGGAAGTTGCAAAACGCAGTTTTTAAGATATCGAGGCACCTCCGCACCGTAATTCCCGCTACTTTAGTAGTGGGTTTTGTACCATGTAGAAAAAAAGTGATCGACGTGGGTTTTACATATGATTGCACATGAATCGTCGAATGCTGATTGGCTGGTGAATTCAGAAAGCTGATCAGCTGTTGCTTTTGAATTGCGGACCATTTCGGCCCGAGGGTCATTGGTCAGCTGTTCTGTTCCCCTTTATAAGCACAAGGTTGGGAATGTGCCTCCGGCACGCATTAACATGTTTAATAAGTATGGACTTCATTTCTATGTTAGTCTAATAGTACTTCATTATATACAGTATTTTTGGTTTTTGCACTTCCACTGTCACTTGGCCATATTGCCTTGATGTTGTGCACAGACCTTACTCATGATATTGCCACATAGAACTGCCCATGAATGAAGACAGGACTCCTGAAATCTAATCCCACATGCTGCACTGACTGTCCCTGGGATTTGTTGATCGACATTGAAAAGCATAGTCGAACAGCAAATTGGAGTCGAGACAGAGTGAAAGGGAGTTGTCCTTCAATTGGCTGCAGTCGCATCCATGGAATAAACACCTTCTCTCCAGCATGATCTCCAGTAATCAACCGAACCTCCAACACTCTGTTCCAAATCTGAGTCAAAATCCCTCGAGAACCATTGCAGACCCCTCCAGCAATATTGAGATTGCGAAGTATCATCACAGGGATGCCAACCTTGAGTGCCAAGTGTGCCAAAGGTAGACCAGAGCAGTTGATTGAGTTGAGGTATTCAGGTGGATACAGAAGTTCATTGTTTGCAATAGAGTCTGCACTATGAAACACTTGCTCCTCTCCAGGGAACCTCTGAAGAATGTAATGGTTCAAATCATCCACATCATCATTTTTGCTTGCCAGAACAATCCGCTCTGAGAAGTATTGATTGGGATGCTGAGCATGATTATAGATGCCAGGATAGATGGTGTTGATGAGGGAAGCCAGAGTGTTTTCAGGACACTTGAAATGGTTGGAAAGTTCGATGTTGCCACCCTCATCTGTATAATCACCCTTTCCAACCTCCAGCTGCCACTTTGCAAACTGTCTGCTTCAAGATCATCCATGTTCAATTGCATGTTGATTTTGAGATGAAGAACTTTAATATGTTGCCAAGGAACAGAGCGCTGCAAGGAAGCACCAACAATCTGAGGCCGTGAACCCCTCTCGATAACAGGCAGGATCTGGTGAAAGTCGCCCCCAAAAATGATAGGAATGCCACCAAAGGGTTGATCAGATTGGAGAATGTCTTTGAGAGTGCGGTTGACAGCTTCATGGAGATGACGATGCTGCATGAGTGCCTCGTCCCAAATGATCAAGTCAGTCTCCTGCAACAGCTTTGCCCAAATTGAACCTCTGGAGATAGAGCAGGTGGATGACTCATTGATGATGAGAGGGATCTGGAGACATGAATGAGAAGTGGAGCCACCTTTGAGCAGAAGTGCAGCAACGCTGGATGATGCTATACAGAGGATGATTCTACCCTGAGAATGAAGCTGATGGATCAGAGTGTTGTATACAAAGGTTTTGCCTGTGCCACTGGGACCATGGAGGAAAAAGGTCTGGCGAGTCTTGTTGTCAACAGCATGCATGATCTCCTCAAAGACAGCTCTCTGGTCTGGATTGAAAGTGTCCAAGTTCTGTGCAGCCAACTCAGCCTGCTCCACAACATTGTATCTGCGCTGCTCTGCAATCAACCAGTTTTCGAGGTTGGCTTCCCAATTCTGAGTGATCTGAGGCATGTATGGCCAATTCTTGCTGAGAGATTTGCCAGAGGATAAGAGAAGCTGGTTGATCAAGTAGAGGCCGGAATTTTGCACATCATCATTGGTAGGATTGAGACAGATATTGTTGTGCTGGAGCTGATACTGCAGGTCATTGCAAATGTGGGGCCAGTATGTGTTCCAAAGCTGGACAGGATCAGAAAGTGCACAATTATGAAGAATAGTGACAAAGAGTTGCTGGAGCTGACGACCTGTTGCCATGGACTTTGCTTCCTCCAAACACTGCACCCACTCTTGGTCATCCTCCAAAAGGCCACATGACCAGACATGCTTCTCTGAATGAGGGAGAAATATTTCCCTGAAAAGTGCACAGATGTTCATATGATGTTGCACCCTTGACAGCTATCAGAAGAAGCCTGAGGTAGAAGCATTCACCTGCAGTAGGCTGAGTGTAGTACATCCTCCCAATAGTGAATCCTCTTTGTCTGGGCTTCCACTTGTGGACTTTCTGATCCTACACGAATTTGGAGGGAAGGTCCTGATAGAGAAGATCCTGTGCAAGCTCTGGATACTGCTGATTGGCTTTGAAATAGCCAGTAAGAGTGGTGTCATGCTGTGCAGCATGCTGGATGATTTTTTGGATAGACTGTGGACCATTCTGATTCCAAGTGACATACTGCTGGCCAGGGAGGTGGATCTGAAGTCAGACGACATTGGGAGAAGCAGAGTGCATAGGTAAATGAAAGAGGTGCCAAAAAATCAACCATAGTAGTGGTCAAAGTAGGGCAATTATCTGCAGGATTTTTTGGACAAAGATAACTGCAATTATTGTAATAATCACAGAATCATCACATTGCCTCTGGAGGTGATTTAATGATTATTTGAACTATTATCAAAGGCAATCATTTGAAGTGCTTACATTTTTGATTACATCTGTCAAGACCTGTTTCACCTGATCGGATTCCTAATAATTCCCAACTCTTTTCTGACTTCTTTCTGACCTTCTCCACTGGCATTCTGAGGGTCATTGGTCAGCTGTTCTGTTCCCCTTTATAAGCATACCTTGTCTCACTTCACTTTTTTTCTCTTTGTCTTTGCTATCAACCACGATGAGTGCTAGTATCTTTGGTCAACAAATTCCTGCAGCTTTTGATGAGCTTTCTGCTGTTTCTTGGATCTCTCAGGCCTTGGCAACCTCCTTTAATTGTCATGGCAATTCCATTTCTCTTCCTGTGAATGGAGACATGAGGGCTCATTCACTTGTGTTGTGGATTTTAAAATTGTAGATAAATTGTCTGCTGGTGTCATTCTTGGAAAGGATTGGCTTGTGTATTACTGCAAATATCTGATATTTGGTGGACAATTGAGAGAGAACTGTCATAATGATGGAGGGGATGGTCTCATGTAATCTCAGGTGTGTTTTCTACCCTTACAACTGGCACCTCCTTCATATCTTGCTGTGAAGCAAACATTATATGACAGTGAATCAGATCCCCTGTTGTCAGGACATCTAACAAGTCAAACTTCATTCAATAATGCACTCACATCACCATAGAAAACACTATGCACCATTAAATGGCACATACCTCACCAGTTGCAAACACTCATCCACCATCTTTCCTATCTGTCTCCACTTCAAAAGCAGTCCCACCTGCAACAACACTTACACACTGTATCATCCAAAAAAAGATGCACTGTAAGGGCAACCTCAAGGCCTCACTTAGTAGTGAGCTAACAGAGGGTAATCCAAAGTTAATATTATACTACATAATACAGACACTTCAGGTGCACCTAACAGAGGGGAATCCAAAGAGAAAACTCACAAGAACCCATCTGTTGATGTGTAGTATATGTGCTAGACCTGAAAATCAAATAATGGGCTAAAAATAGAAAAAAGGTGGAGGTAGGCAGATTACCAACATAGGAAAAACCAAAAAATATGAATAAAATATGAATAAAATCATAGAAAATTATAGAAAATGCAGAACAGGGTGAAATAAAATATAAAAAGGTATGGAACAAACACAGAAAATTGCCCAGATGCCTGGGATGCCTTTTTTTCCCCTTACATCACCCCCTTCTATGATGCATCACCCCAATGCATTTAAAACTGTATTTTCCCAAAGTTAGATGCTTGAATGTGCTGAGGTGCTGAGGAATGTCAGCAGTGGAACTCCTTGACCAGTCGTGGGGCATTCACATTGAGCTCTGCAACCCAAGAGTTCTCCTTGTACCCATAACCCTTTCAGTGCACTAGGTATTTGAGTTTGCCTCAATGTAAGTGGCTGTCTAGAATGGACTTGACCTTGTACTGAGGTTTGCCTTTGATGACTGTAGGCACTGGAGGAGGTTGTGCCATGCATCCAGGAAACAGATCCATGGGGGCTGGCAGCAGTTTGACAATGTGGAAGACAGGGTGTAGTCTGGACATTGATAGTGGTAGCCATAGGTGGTAGGCATGCGACCCAATGTGTTTGGTGATGAGGAAGGGTCCAAGGAAGCAGTGGGTGAGTTTCTTGGATGGTTGTGTAGTGGAAATGTCACTGGAGTCAAAATAGACATAATTACCAACTTTGTATGTGATACAGTTCTCTATCGCCCTGCACTTGTACTATGGCATTTTTTGTGATTGTGTGCACCTCTTGGATGACTTCTACTCACTTTGTGCAGTGTACTTTTGCATGCCTTTATGTGCTTTCATGTGCTTCCATGCACTCTTGTGCACTTTTGCATGCCTTTAACCACTTGGATGCACTTTTGTGCACCTTTTACATTTCTATAGCACCTTTGGATCCCCTAGCTGCCTTCTATCATGTGCCTTAAATATGCATTATTACTCTTCAAACTGCCTTTGTGCACTCCTTGCACTCATTATCTGCCTTTCACAGTTACCGTGAGCTCAATGCGCCTTTATGTGCTCTCTTACACTTTACTAGCAACTCACATTCTTCATTGTGCACTCCTTGCACTATTCATTTATTACACACAACAACCCTTCACCACATCTATTGCACTATGCATCATGGCTTCCAGCTTACTAGGGCACTTATTTGAGATGCACTGTGATCACCTCATGAGCCAACTGCATATTCTCACATAATCTGGGTGCTTTGCACCTACTTGGTGCTGGACTGTGTGCACTTGGGTGCTTTCACATAATTTGGGTGCTTTGGTGATATTTGGCATTGCACAGCATCTCCTCATAGTTCTGCTGCATTTCCAATTGGCATTGCTTTATCTGGTAACTGGCACAGGTCAATCACATCACTATTACTAAGGCACAGCATGTGACATATAACACCAAAGTGGACTAATTGGGCAGAGTGCATGGGACCTAAAGTGCACCAAAAATAGAATATCACACTGGAACAGTTGGGTATTGGGCTATAGTGTGTGCAACTCTTATTGGCTAAGGTGGCAGCATAGTGTGGTCAGGTTTAGATGGGCCAATGGATGGACTCAAGGGTAGCACATGGTGCTTTCTATTTTTATATTTTATTTTACCATTTTTATCATATAAGCCATTTGTACATAGTAGGCAGACAGATAGAGAATCCAGAGGATCTTTCCCCCCCACATAGTTCACAGTTCATTCAGTGTCACACATAGTCTGTGCACCATCATCCAGTTCATGCATCTTTGAAGTGTGCCCCTTGTATAGCCACATCTGCATATTGTTTGCACTCCTCATCGTATAGCTGTATTTTGTCCTTCATTTGCATCCTTCATCTTCGCTTGCACACTTTTGTAGTGCACCCTTCATATAGCTGTATTTGCACATTGTCTGTACCCCTCATCATATAGCCATGTTTTGCACATCATTTGCACATTTTCCCCCTAGTTGTGCTCGCACCTCACCTGCATTCCTAGCTTGTGTGCCACCCCTTTGACACACTCCAGTGCTGTCCTTGTCCTACTAAACCTCCTACCTTCCACCCCCATCATTGTTGCACATTTTTCCACACCGCGCATTGTTGCCCTTTTGTATTGCACACTTTTTTGCCACTGCACATACCTTCCTTTTTGTGTACACAACTTAGTGTGCACCTAGTGAACCATCAAACCAGCCCCTTGGTAGCTGTAGGTTTTGTGTTCACACTTTTGGTTGAGACTCTGCACCAAGTACTGACTGAACACAGTAATTTACACTGCCCCATACGTTCTGCACAGATCTGTATAGACTACATGGACTCTGCAGGGACTAGCACAGAATCTGTGCTAATCTGCAGAGACTATGTGGAATCTGTGTCAATCCACACAGACTATACGGAATCAGTGCTAGTCCACACAAACTATGCAGAATCCATGTTATCAAGTTAATATCTTATGAGTTCCAAGCTTTTAAAACTGTATGACAGTCATGAAGTGCCTACAAAATAAGATTGTGGAGAGCAAGGATTGAACTTGCTAACATTGCATAACAATCACATATGCTTAACCAGTTGAGCCACAGGAGAATTATTTGTTATTAATATAAAGTTTATTTATGACACTCAAAACTCAAACTCAAAACTCAGTTATATAAATGAGGTGCATTGTTATATATTCAAAATCAAATAAATTTCACTAATAATTATATTTAAAACCTTGCATTTAGTGTGAGAGTCAAAAAAAAAAAACATAAAAATAAACAAACCCTCACCCCACAAAATGTGGGGGAGGGAAAAAAGAAAAAAAAAACTTATCTATGGCCCAAATGACAGTTGCCATCGTTTGAGCCCATGTTCCATCCAGTTGGCTTGTTTGAAGCTGGGGGTGATGGTGAAAGTGGGCATGGGAATGGTGGTGGAATGCATGCACTCAGTGGTGGTGGTGGTAGAGTGGAGTGGAGGGAGGTGGTGGTGTCGATGGTCTGGCATTGCCTGCCAAATTCTGTCTATTTGCTTTTGTTTGGTCTGGCACCAAAATTACAATTTCACTTGCAAATCATTGCATCCCTGCTGTTAGACCTTTTCCAAGCACCCCGCTCACCTACATTATGCACAATATGTATGTCTTAGTATATTTACACAATATTTCAGTAGTATTAGACAAGTATGTAGCCTAGAAATTATATAGACCCTGTCTACATAAGCCAGACAAAGTTTGGCATGCATGTGCATTGTCATACAAAGCCAAATAGTGGTATATAGTTGCATCAATGCTATCATGCATCAATGGCTACATAGTGTAATGGTAATATATGTCTGTAGTCTCTTAGTTAGTCATGAGGCTATGGGTTCAAATATCACTGTTGGCATTATTTTGCTATGCTCAAATAATCTGTTTGGATGAATGTGGACTGTCCTTGCTCATCTGACCTGGTTGATCATGGACATGGATAGATGAAATCCATGGAATCTGAGTAAAATATGCAGAGTCTATGTTAGTCTGCACAGATCTGTATAGACTATCACACCTGTTGCACAGCTAAAATGGGTGATTGTATGGATTGCAGATCTGCACAATGATATGGCTCCCTATCACCCTGTGCATCATGGCTTCTAGCTTACTGGGGCACTTATTTGAGGTGCACTATGATTCCAGCATGAGTGAATTGCACATTCTCACATAATCTGGGCACTTTGTGCCTATTTGGCATTGGACTGTGTGCACTTGGGTGCTTTCATGTAATCCAGGTGCTTTGGTGCTATTTGGCCTCACACAGCATCTCCTTATAGTTCTTCCACATTTTCAAGTGGCATCACCTTATCTGGTAACTGGCACAGGTCGATCACATCACTATTACTAAGGTGCAGCATGTGACACATAACACTGAAGCAGATTAATTGGAAAGAGCCCACAGGACCTAAAGTGCACCAAAAATAGAGCATCACACTGGAACAGTTGGGTATTGGGCTATAGCATGCACAAATCTTATTGGCTAAGGCAGTGGCATAGTGTGGTCGGGTTTAGATGGGCCAATGGATGCACTTGTGGGTAGCGCATGGTGCTTGCTATTTTTATACTTTATTTTACCATTTTTATCACATAAGCCATTTGTACATAGCAGGCAGACAGATAGAGAATCCAGAGGATCTTTCCCCCCCACATAGTTCACAGTTCATTCAGTGTCACACATAGTCTGTGCACCAGCATCCAGTCCATACACCTTTGTAGTGCACCCTTCGTATAGCTGCATTTGCATTTTTTTGTGTCCCCTGTTGTATTGCTTTGTTTCATCCCTTCATTGCATTCTTCATCTTCATTTGTGCACTCTTGCAGTATGCCCTTCATATAGCCACATTTGCACATCATTTGTGCCCCTCATTGTATAGCCGCATTTTGTGCACTGTTTAATCCAAATGCTCTGCGTCGCATTGCTAGAATGGTGTATGAGGGGATGAATTTCCAGCCTTACCAGAATTTCACAGAGGGGACAAATACGATATTTTCTCACCTGGAAGTCGAGGCATAAAAGGGGGGTAATGTTAGGAAACAGTCTCCTAACATGCCTATTACCTAATAATATTTTTATTTTATTTTATTTTATTTTATTTCACCAAAATATGCTATCAAATGTATATACATGCATTATTTGTCAGCATGGGAATTTTCTATTTACATGCATCAATATGTACATGCATGTATGCATGCATCGGTAGCAACATACTACAATATATGTAACATAGTATATAACCATAAAATAAATACTAGGAGACCTCAGTTGAGTTCTCTTAGGTATTCCATCCACATTTGTGGTGTGAAATGCCTATTTCAGCCAACTAATCTATTTTTAACCTGTTGCATCAAAACCATCAAACCCCTCCCATCATGTGCACGTGCCCCACTGCCTTCTTGTAGAAGAGCCCGCATGGTCCAGCTAGCAGAACAGTGGGTGTTGCCCTAACAAACTGGTGGGAAAATGTACGTTTAAAGAATTGGGCGATTGCCTTATGCGCTTGCTTGCAATTCTCTTTGGGTTCCCATGAGTTATTTTCATCAGTGTAGTTCTTCCACTTGATTAAGAACTCCAATTTATTTTGTCGAAGACGTGAGTCCAAAACATATTCTGGAGCAGCTTCTACCATTATTGGAGGCTGTGGAGTAGTTTGTTGACCAGGAATAGTGGGTGGGCAGTAAGGGTGTAAATGGGAAATGTTAACTTCAGGATCAATCTTGAATGACTGAGGTAATTTTAACACTACCGCATTGGGTGAAATTATTTTAGAAATCGAATATGGGCCAACTTGCTTCTCTGTAAGCGTTCTTGAAGGTTGTGGAATATTTGGATCCTTGGTACTTAGCCATACCAAGTCACCAACTTTGTACTCTGGAGCAACAGCTCAAGTATAATCTGCGTGTCACATCATATCATCATGTGCTTTCATCAATGCTGCCTCTGCTTCCTCCTGCACCTTTTGCATTTTTGACACAAATTCCTCCACTGATTGTATCTTGACTTCCCTTCAAGGTTCTACTCCCATTCTGGGATGATACCCATAATTAGTGAAGAAGGATGACATGTGAGTAGCTAAATGGAATTTATTATTGTGGGAAAATTCTGCAATTGCCAACCATTCAGGCCAGTCAGTTTGTCGGTAATTGACAAACATGCATAGGTACTGCTCCAACTCCTGATTCATTCTCTCTGTCTGCCCATCAGTTTGTGGGTGATATGCTGTAGATAATTTGGTTTGAATCCCCAATATGTTATTTAACTCTCGCATAAATGCAGAAGCAAATTGTGATCCACAATCAGAGATAACTGTATCAGATAATCCATGTAACTGCCATACCTGATTTAGATAGAGGCATGCCAAGCCCAACGATAATGTTTCTGCAGTAGTAGGAATGATATGGACTTCCTTTGTGAAACGGTCACATACTACAAATATTGTATTGTATCCTTGAGCTTCAGGTAATCCTGTGATAAAGTCCACAGATATATCTTGCCATGGTGCTTTAGGTATAGGGTTCAGCATTAATTTCCCAGCAGGCTTTTCTGGAAATCTCTTCCCTCCCATGCACGTATCACACCCATCCACATACCCCAACACATACTTTGAAATTCTGGGCCACCAATAATTTCTCATCACCAACTCCAATGTCTTCCACCTTCCTGGATGTCCAGCAGCTGGCATGTTATGATGTAACCATATGATCTCCCTTCATAAATCTTGATCCTTTGGTACATACACCTTTCCTCTGAATAACACTAACCCTTGTTCTTCAACCCATTCATCTCCTTTAATATTACCTTTCTTCTCTCACCTCAAAGCTTTCACAGCTTCCACCACTTCATCATCCATCTCTGAACATTGCCTAATTTTAAACAACATTTCCATCTCTGAGCTATCCACCAATAAATGCCCTTGATGCATAGCACAAATATGAAAGTATTCAGGTTTGAGTAGGGTAATATTTTTATTGTCCTCCTCTACCCCCCTTTTATGATTTGTATGTCTGGATAATGCATCTGCTTTCCTCATCAAGCTTCCTGCTTTGTGGACCAAGTGAAAATTAAAACGTGATAGGAATAATGCCCAATGTGCCTGTCAACAGTTAAGCTTTTTAGTGGACATGAAGTACTGCAGATTTTGATGGTCTGTCCAGATTTCAATCTGATGCATACATCCCTCCAAATAATGTCTCCAGGCCTCCAATGCTCATATTATTCCCAACATCTCTTTATCATGCACATCATAATTCCTCTCCACATCATTCAACCCTCGAGACAAATATGCACAAGGATGCCATTTGTCATCTTCACATAACATTGATAATACTGCTCCAGTAGCAAAGTCTGATGCATCTGATTCCACTCGTAAGGGATGCGTGAAATCTACTGGGGCTAATATTGGTTCTTCCACAAACTTCCTCTTCAGCTCCTCAAATGCTGTCTGCTGTTGTTCTCCCCATCTCCACACTACTCCCTTTTGCATAGGGTTGTGTAATGGTGCAGCAATTTTGGAAAAATTGTGAACAAAGCGACAATAAAAATTGGTGAATCCCAAGAAAGCCTGAATTTCCTTGATACAGGTAGGCATGGGCCAATCAACAATTGCCTATACCTTGATAAAATCCATTTTGATTCCATCAGGACCAATCTTTAATCCCAAGAACTCAATCTTGCTTGCTCCAAATACACATTTCTCTGGTTTAATGAATAAATCATTCTCTGCCAATCTCCTCAACACCTCCTGTACTATCGCCTCATGATTTTCTTCATTCTCTGTGAATATCAAAATATCGTCAATAAATATTATTACCACACCTCTGTCTATCACATCCTTGAAAATGTCGTTCATCGTATTTTAGAAAGTTGGGGGACTATTGGTCATTCCAAAAAACATGACTAGTGGCTCGAAGAATCCCCGACGCATGGCAAATGCTGCCTTCCACTCATCTCCTTTCTTTATTTATATATTGTTGTACCCCCAGCGTAAATCCAATTTTGTAAAGACCTTGGCTTTTCCCACCTTGTCAATTACCTCTGAGATCAATGGCAAAGGGTATGCATTCTTCACTTTCCAATCGTTCAAATACCTATAATCTGTACACATCCTCTTCCTGTGATCTTTTTTTGGTACAAAGAATACTGGTGATGTCTGCAGTGATTTTGAAGGTCGTATGTATCCCTTGCACAATTGTTCATTAAGGAATGCATCCACTTCTTCTTGTTTCTTTGGAGATAATGGGTAGACTTTTGACTTCTTTGGCACAAATCCTGGCTTCATCTCAATAGCATGATCCCATGGCTTTTGCACTGGCATCCACTCTGATTCCTTCTTCTGAAAAACTGACAAATATTTATGGTAGGCTTTTGGCACCCACTCCTCCACTGGCTTCTCCATACTCTCCACATTTTTATCCCATGACTGTCCTCCACAAATTTCCCTAAAGGTTTGCTTCTGTTCTTCTTTACTTGTCATGACTGGAACTTTCCTGTTTGGCATGTCCTCATCTTCCACTTCCTCCATCATAACAGAATACTTCCTCGGATGTTCTTTCTCCTTTTTTTTTTTCTTCTTCTCCTTTTTTACTTTCCTCCCATACACATTACATTCTTTAGGACAACAAGTC
This sequence comes from Tricholoma bakamatsutake, assembly GCA_029959215.1. NCBI lineage: Eukaryota > Fungi > Basidiomycota > Agaricomycetes > Agaricales > Tricholomataceae > Tricholoma > Tricholoma bakamatsutake. Next base: position 4,432,552 of record CP114860.1, read on the forward strand.
ATGTGTACCTTGCCAGTTTTCCAATCAATTTCCAGGTTATGCTTTTGTAACCATGGACATCCAATTATCAGATTGGTTTTCCCAAGGTCACACACCTCAAATACAGCTTGTTCCTGATGATCCTGATACTTCAGTATCATCATCACTTCCTCCTTAATGGTTCCTCTACGATTGATCGTACTGTCAATATTGTACACCATTATAGGTTGTGGCAGTTTACATGTGCGAATACTGTGTCCAGTAATTAGGGATTGATTAATGAATAATCCGGTAGCACCACTGTCAAGCAATGCCTCCACATTAATTGCTGCATGCATGTCCACTGTCTTCAATCCTACTGTCAAGCTGATTCTGGGTTCTATCCATGCTGAGTAAATAAAGAATTTAGGGGTCTTTGGAAATAGGGCTGGGCATTTTTCTTTGTCAGATAAATGATGATGGTCATACTCTTCAATTTCTCTTTCGGGTTCACTCTGGGTTTCCTCAGATACTAATACATTATATTGATTCTGGGTCACCAATGGGGAAACCTTCACTGGGACTCTTCCACAAAATTCTTCTGCTTATCTTCCTCCAACTTTACTTCCTCGATTGTTGCTTCCCTAATCTTCCCTTTCTGCCTACAATTTCAAGCCATATGCCCTAATTGCCCACAATTAAAACATTTAAGTGGAGCTTGTCTCCCTACTCAATCAACATCCATTGCATCCATCGATGCTGCTGACTCCTTAACAATAGGTGTCACTGCCATGGCTGGTGGTTGTGCCCTCGGAGTTTGTACCTGAGGTGTCCTTCCTTTCTTGGACTTTCCTCCTGATGACTTTCCAAATCTGGCATTCCCATACATCAATTTCGATTCTGCCTGTTCCTGTCGATATTGCTGATCAAGATGCATTGCCCAATTATACCACTCGTCCAACCTCTCCGGCATAGAACGTAGTTGATAGATAGACTTGAATAAAGAGGGATTTAATCCTGCCTTCAAATATTCTACCAACGCAGCTTCTCCCATATCGGTCTGTGATGCTTCTGCTTTGAACTGCAAAATAAATTTGTCTGCAGTCAGAGAACCTTGGCGCATGGTTTTTAATTTAGCATTCGCTGTCACCTTTGGGTTAGGGTCTCCAAACTGTGCCTCCAATCTCTCCAAAAATTCCCTGAAGGTCACAAATGGTTTATATCCCACAACAATTTGATTAATGGCTTCATTTCTCCAGAACTGTGCTTTCCCTCCCTGGATGTATGAGAGAGCAAACATAATCCTAGACTCAGTCATATGAAATTCGGGCTTTCTCCCATGAATATACAACACTATAGAGCTGATGAAAGATTTTCTGTTCTCCATGGTACCATCAAATATTTGCAGGGGCACATATTTAGGTAAACACAATTTTCTACTCTCAGATCTCTCCTCTGCATATTCACCCTCCTGAGACATCCACTCCACCATCTCCACCATCTCATCATCTTTATCTTCTACTGTCTCTGCTTTTGTTTCTGCTTGTTTTGGCTGGGATGCTGCTAATACTGACACTAATTGAGACATTTGTGCTGTTAGAGCATCAATTTTGGCTTCTAGAACAGGCATGGGAACAGAATTGTGACCAGGATTTGAAGTTGCTTGTTCTATCATGATGATGTAATCTGTGATGAGTCACTTCTTTGGCTGAGTCAAGATTCAGCTGCAAAATTTTGAGCCATGTGACCTGGCTATTCAGGTACCAAACATGTGATTTCAGCTATTTGTCAACACTTGGGCACTTTGGATCAATAACCCTTCCAACAGTGCCTGATCTCAGGGTTATTACTGAATTTGGCTAGTAACTACCTAAAATAGTCATCCAAATTGAGTAATGTAAATCTCAGCTAAACCAGATCCAATTGGTTGTCTGGTTGCAGCTGTCCTAATGATGAGCGCTGCCTCTCGATTACTGGCAGTCGCAATATAAGGCGAGGCCTGGTATCGGCTTACAAAAGCAAGGTAAATACATATATACAATTAATTCCGGCTCTTGCTGAAATAATGAGTAAGTGGATGTGGCGCGCTGAGACAAATGACATATGCACATGTAAGAAAAGGCGCACTGATAGGGTAGTTGAGTTCTTCTGTTAGGGTAACACCCACTGTTCTGCTAGCTGGACTGTGCGGGCTCTCCTACAAGAAGGTGGCGAGGTGTGCACGCATGATGGGGGGGGTTTGATGGTTTTGATGCAATGGGTTAAAAATAGATTAGTTGGCTAAAATAGGTGTTTCGCACCACAAATGTGGATGGAATACCTAAGAGAACTCAACTGAGGTCTCCTAGTATTTATTTTATGGTTATATACTATGTTACATATATTGTAGTATGTTGCTACCAATGTGCACATACATGCACATACATATTGATGCATGTAAATAGAAAATTCCCATGCTGACAAATAATGCATGTATATACATTTGGTAGCATATTTTGGTGAAATAAAATAAAATAAAATAAAATAAAAATATTATTAGGTAATAGGCATGTTAGGAGACTGTTTCTTAAGATAGTTGCACTCGCATCCTGCTTGCGTCCCTAGCCTGTGCATCACCCTTGCAGCACACTCCAGTGCTGTCCTTGTCCCACTACACCTTTTGCTTTTATCTCCCTTGTTGTTGCACATTTTTCTGCACTGTGCATTTTTGCCTCTTTTTGTTGCACACTTTTTCACCATTGCACATACCTTTCTTTTGGTGTACACAACTAGTGTGCAGATCAAAAACCATTGTACCAGCCTCTTCATAGTCTCTGTGCCTTCAAGGATGATCTGAGGCCCTCTAAGTGAACCCCCTCACCCTGAGCACACCTGCAGCTGTAGGTTTAGTGTTTACCCTTTCTGTTGAGACTCTGCACTGAGTACCAACTGAACACATCATTTCTGGAGCCCACCACAAGGGGTTTCAGATTACCAGACCTTATTTAAACCTTCATTGGCTCACCCTTCACTTCAACATTAACTACCTCTGCACTCTCCATTCTGAGCTGTGAGCAACTGCACTCCAGCTTGGGAAAATACCAGTATTTGAATCACTCTTCTTAAACAACATGCATCACTCGTCTACGCTGTCTTTACCTCTACTTCACCTGAATCATCCCTACCTACTCTAACTCCATCCACATCACCACACTTTTTGCCACCCTTTAAATTTCACTGCACTTTTACCAAATCTTAACTCTACACACCTTATTCCATTTACCATGGCTACCATGCACATGCCATCCACATCTAACCAAAACATGCTGTGCTTTGGCCCTGCAAAACCACACGAACTCCAGAAGTACTTTGAGGAGCTTGCGCAACTTCTCTGTGATTGTAATGTCACCAATGAGACCAATAAGAAATTCCACACTGTGCACCATTTGGACAGCGACACTGCGGACACTTGGAAACTGCTACCAGAGTATAGCGTGATGGATAATTATGGCATGTTGAAAGATGCTGTTCTAAAGCTTTATCCTGGTTCCAGAGATGGCAGTAAATGGAGTATTAGTGACCTAGACAAGCTTATTGATGAAACTGCACACGTTGGCCTCATAACCACAGAAGAAATTGCACACTATTATTGTGCATTTTTCAACATCAGTGAATACTTAGTTGCACAAGGCATATTGGCATGCTATGACCAAAGCTGCATGTTCATTATGGTGTTTAGACCAGACCAGCTCAAGCATATTTTGAGCCACCTTGCAATCATGGTAGCAAATCAGCCTGCAAATGTGCCATACTTATTAGATGCAATATGTGATGCAATCGACTTTATCTTCAAAGGCCCAGCACACTATTTCCAGCCACTTACTGGGCTCACAGCGCAAAACCCCAATATGTATGTGCCCTACTCAGCACCCAGCATACCCATTTCCCAGCCACAACCTAGCACACCCACAGTCAAAGCAAAAGACATCTCATCCTATTTGAGCACATGATACAGACAACAGTTACTGCATTGAGCACATCATGCAGAGATGGTGCAAATGGTGTGCCCCATTCAAACAATGACACTTGCAATGGTTGCAGTCAAACAGGGCATTATATCCCTGAGTGCACTTTGATTGAGCACCTTATTAGTGAGGGAAAGTGTAGGCAAAACATGGAAGAGTGCATTGTACTCCCAGGTGGCCCATTCATGCCGCATTCCATTCCAGGCAACTTCTTAGGTGAGTGCATTGAGGAATGGTATAAGCGCAACCCAGGGTAGATTGCCACTGGCCGACTTTCATCTAATACCAATTTGCAGCTCATCTACAATATAGTGCCTTGTCCAGCTCACACCAAATGCACAACTAACGAAGGAAGAGCACATTGATGCACTTGAGAGGGAGTTGATGGTGCTCCAAAAGAGGCAAGTCTTCAATGGCATTGAAATTCTGTGGCATACACCATGCAATACATCAAATCAAGAGAAGGCACCTTCTATGACTACAGACATTGCACTTGCTGACAGTATTGAGTCACCAGCTTTGCAATCTGCTGCAAGCACAACTGAAGTGCTTGATGAGATACCCATACACCCCTATTCCAACATTCCCAAAGTGCATTTTGTCCCTGCAGTGGCAGATAAACCAGATGCTCAAGTGAACACTTCCAAAGGCAAAGAGCCATCGTATCGCACCATCATTCCTATCCAGAATCTGCAGATTGTCAATGATGTATATGTGCACACCATGAAGGCACCCTCCATTACAGCTTTGCATAAAGAGCTCCTTCCACTTTCACCTGATCTCAGACAGTGCCATAGAGAACAAGTTACCCTGAAACATGTTGCAGCTACTGGCACAGAAGTGGTATCTACCAACCTTGCGAGCATTATGCCATTTGCACATTGCGAAGCGCACACACCTTTAGCAAAAAATAAAGTGCTTAATGCAACACCTCCAGTTAGTGCAGCAATTGCAGCACCTCTTCCTATCATTTTACAGGATCCATTTGAACAGTACATCACCCTTTATTGATCAACAACCAAGAATACTTCAAAGCTATCTTAGATCCAGGTTCACAAATTATCGCAATATCAGAAGTGGTCTGCCATCGTCTTGGACTCCAGTATGACCCACACATTAATTTATACATGCAATTGGCCAATGGTGAGGTAGATGAATCACTTTGGCTTGGCACAACATTTCTGTGTGCATTGGAGATATCATTGTTTATGTGCAAGTGCATATTATTTGTTCACCCACTTACGATATTCTGTTAGGGTGCCCCTTCAATGTGTTAAAGTGCTCCATCGTGCACAATTTTGTGGATGAAGCACAAACAATTACTATTTGCAACCCAAACACAGGTGCCATCTCCACCATTCCAACAAAGCCTAGGGAAAAGCCATGCCACTTCTTACCAGCTGCAGCAACACCACACTTTACCATTCAGAATAATCCACAAAGAAATTTTTGCCAGGCTCTAAGGAATTGATCACAGACCAAGGAGAAGCTGCTGCTATCATAACATTCGACTCTGATACCCAATCTTGTAATGTTTCCACATTTGTGCTTATTCCATTTTCCACTTCTGTTCCATCAACCTCTATTATTTCTCAACTCTACTTATCCCAGTGTACCAACAGTCATGCGCAGGCACTTTTAAATTTGATTAACTTTGTGGCACTTATTCCAGCTGCATTTCCAACAAGCACACATGTGCATGCAACCTTTATTGATTTAGCAGTGCACGTGCTGCAAAAGAGTCTCGTAACCAAGAAGAAGTATAAACTGGTTGCTAGAAAGGTCAAATCAGTCATTTCACCTGTCCCAAACAAATTCCACATTGAGCGCAACATTATAGGTGATCTGCTAGCAGCACTACCTGCACTTTTATGAAATCCGCCACTGTTTACTCCAGAAGACTTAGAAGAAGAAGATGATGAAGAATTTTAGGATTGGATTGATGTCCTACATGGCTTTATGCATGTGACATGTCCCATTTTACAGTCTTTTGATGCGCAGGTATTTGCACTAATGCAGCCAGAGCCAAGTGCAAAAGTGCAAAATGTGGGCAACCCTGCACTTATTTACGATGATGACTATAGCCAAGTTCCGAAAAGCACAGCAGCAGATGCAGAGGATGAGAAGTTAGATTTGGTATGGATTTGGATGGATACCCAAATGCACCATAGGGATTTCACAGATTCCAAGTATGGTGCACTCGTGTGCTATGTAAGCACATTTTCCAAACACAAAAAGCAGTTATGGAAGCACAATATGCATGGTGCTCATCAGCTTGTTATTTGGCAGTCCAGATGCTTACTGATATTGCATGCCAGCCACGACAACATTGGGCACAAGTGCTTTTATGTGATGCGATTTGCTTTACTTGAGTGCTTTTGGTGGTGCTATGCAATAGCTGCATTTTGCATAGTACCGTACTATGCGTGCAAGTCCATTGCACTTGATATTACTACAAAGCAGTTGAGAAAGATGGAAGAGTCTATAGTAGTGGACATGGAAGATGATGAAACAGTTGACGAAGAAGAAGTGCAAGGAGATAGCGCTGAGGCATGCAATTAGCGCTCCATGTGCACCACTTTGGATATTTTATTTTTTTTATGCATATGCTTTGATTTCTTTCTCCTTTTTTTACATTACCATTCTTCTATTCACAAAGTCACATCTGGGCACCTTCCATGATTGTGCAACCCATGGGTTTTACTGGCCATGATAATCTACTGAGCCTTTCCCATTTTTTTAGAATTGGTTTTATTGTGTGCACTTCTTTTTATCTCTCACACTTTCACTGTTTGAACAGAGTCAAAATTTTAGTTGGGAGGAGGAAAGTGAGGTTGGACAATTTTTCCACACTTCTTTTGCACTTGCACATTTTCATGCGCTTTCCTTGGCCTCTTCAAATATCCCAAACATTCACTTCTACCACTCACCCACTTTTTTGGCACTCACATTTCACACTTCAATAACTAACAAGGATGCTGCCTGAGGACAGTCAGTATTTCAGTTGGGAGGAGATGATATGGCTTCCTATCACCCTGCGCTCATACTACAGCATTTTTTGCAATTGTGTGCACCACTTGGACACCTTCTACTCACTTTGCACAGCATGCTTTTGCACACCTTTGTGCGCTTTTGTGCACTTTTGTGCCCATTTGTGTGCTTTTGTGCACTTTTGTGCCTCTTTGGGTGCTTTTGTGTGCCCAAGTGCACTTCCATGCATTTTTGTGTGCCTTTTACATTTCTACTGCGCCTTTGGATCCCCCTTAGCTGTCTTCTATCATGTGCTCTAAGTGCACCTTGTTACACTTCAGACTGCCTTTGTGTGCCTTCCACACTCCTTATCTGCCTTTTACAGTTCTTGCATGCTCGATGCACCTTTATGCACTCATTTTATGCTTTACCCGCAACTCACATTCTTGGCTGTGCACTCATTGCACAATCTACTTATCACACACACAACAATCTACCACCACACCAATTGCACTGCACATCATGGCTTCTAGCTTACTGGGGTGCTTATTTGAGGTGCACCATGATTCCAGCACGAGCAAACTGTGCCTTCTCACATAATCTGGGTGCTTTGCACCTATTTGGCATTGGAATGTGTGCACTTGGGACCGCCATTCGACAAACACTTCACATTCGTTAAACTCGCTCTTCGATATACCTCAAACCTTTTTGAACTTATTCGAACTTCTTCGGACTACTTCGCATGACTTCGAACCTCTTTGAACCTTTTTCAAACCTATTTCGCACATCTTCGAACCTCTTTCAAACTATTTTGAACACCTTCGTATGCCTATACAGACTATTATCCACAGCCCTTACCATTTCACATCACTAAACATTATGCTTTGGTCTCAGCGGTGATATTTAGTACCACCTCGCACCCTTCCTCTGGCCTGTGTTATACCATCTGAAGCCATTAGTAGGTTTTGTTTGGGTTTCCGGGTTGAGTATCATCACTGGAGTATAGCACCACTCATAACTATGGTGCATTCAAAGATGCTGTTCTAAAGTTTTATCCTGGTTCCAGAGATGGTGGTAAATGGAGTATCAGTGACTTAGACAAGCTTATTGGTGAAACTACATGCATTGGCCTCATAACCACAGAAGATATTGCATGCTATTATCCTGCATTTTTCAACATAAGTGAATACTTAGTTGCACAAGGCATATTGGTGCACTATGACCAAAGCTGCATGTTCATTAGGGTGTTTAGACCAGACCAACTTGAGTGCATTTTAAACCATCTTGCAATTGTGGTACCAAATCAACCTGCAAGTGTGCCATACTCATTAGATGCAATATGCGACACAATTGACTTTATCTTCGAAGGCCCAGCATGCTATTTTTCGCCACTTACTGGGCTCACATCCCAAAACCCTGAAATGTATGCACCCTACTTAGCTCCCAGCGTACCCATTTCCCAGCCACAACCTAGCGCACCAGCAGTCAAAGGAGAAGACCTCATATTTCTATTTGAGCACATGACACAGACAATAGTTACCGCTGATAGGTCCATTGCATGCTCTAGGGTCTGGGAAGGGTTTCAAACATATCAACATTTTACAATTCATGATTCCAACCCCTGTGAACACCACAAATTTGATTTTAAGCCTATTTCAAACTATTTTGGATGACTTTGAACAATTTTAAATGACTTCGTGACACTTTGAATGCCCTTGAACAACTTTGCACTACTTCGAACAATGTTGGCTGCCATATACATAGCTGTCCCAAAACCCTTTCAATACCCACAGTACATCTGATATGAGCTACTGCATTGCATATCGAGCACTACTAGACAAGAAGAGAGATGACAAAAGACTTAGAATGCGATGATGTGTTCAGTTGGTACTCAGTGCAGAGTCTCAATGGAAGGGGTGAACACTTAACCTACAACTGCAGGCATGCTCAGGGTGAGGGGGGAGTTTGCTTAGAGGGCCTCGGATCGTCCTTCAGGGTGCAAAGACTATGAGGAGGTTGGTACAGCAGTTTTCAATGTGCGCACTAGTTGTGTACACAAAAGGGGAGATATGCGCAGTGGCAGGAAAGTGTGCAATGCAAAGGGGCAAAAATGCGCAGTGCAGAAAAATGCGCAATGATGAGGGTAATGAAGACAAGAGGTGTAGTCAGATGGAGACAACACTGGGGTGTGCTGTGAAGGTGGTGCATAGGTTGGGGACACAAACGGGGTGGAAGTGCAAGGGGCAGAAAAAGGCGCAAACGGTGTGCAAAACACAGCTATACAAAATGGTGTGCAAATGTGGCTATATGAAAGGCACACTGTATGAGTGCTCGAACGAGGATGAAGGATGCAATGCAAGGACGAAACACAACAATATGATGAGGGGATGCAAACAATACACAAATGCAGCTATACGAAGGGCGCACTACAAAGGCGCATGGACTGGACACTGGTGCACAGACTACATGCGATGCTGACTGAGCTATGAACTATGAGGGGGGGAAAGATTTTCTGGATTCTCTATCTGTCTGCCTACTATGTACAAATGGCTTATGTGATAAAAACAGTAAAATAAAGTCTAAAAATGGAAAGCGCCATGCACTACACACAAGTGCATCCATTTGCCCATCTAAACCTGACCGCGCTATGCCGCTGCCTCAGCCAATAAGATTTGCACACCTATAGCCCACTACCCAACTGTTCCAGTGCGATGCACTATTTTTGGTGCACTCTAGGTCTCGTGCACTCTTCCCAATTAATCTGCTTTGGTGTTATGTGTCGCATGCTGCACCTTAGTAATAATGGCATGATTGACCTATGCCGGTTACCAGATAAGGTGATGCCGATTGGAAATGTGGAAGAACTATAAGGAGATGCTGTGAAAGGCCAAATACTGCCAAAGCACCAGGATTACGTGAAGGCGCCCAAGTGCACACAGTCCAATGCCAAATAGGTGCAAAGTGCCCCAATTATGTGAGAATGCGCAGTTCGCTCATGTCGGAATCATGGTGTGCCTTGAATAAATGCGCCAGTAAGATGGGAGCTGCGATGTGCAGCGCACCAGTGCAGTGGATTGTTGTGTGTGTGATAGGGATTGTGCAATGAGTGTGCAGCAGGGAATGTGAGTTGCAGGTAAAGCATAAAAGGAGTGCACAAAGGTGCATTGAGCACACAATAAATGTGGAAGGCAGATAAGGAGTGTGGGGGGGCACACGGAGGCAGTTTGAAGCGCAACAAGGCGCATTTAGGGTGCACAATGATTGGCAGCTATAGGGGTACCAAAAGCACAGTAGAAATGCAAAAGGTGCACAAAGGCGCACCTAAATGGTCAAAGGTGCACAAAAGTGCATGAAGGTGCACAAAAGTGCGCTGCACAAAGTGTGCGGAAGCCATCTAGGAGGTGCGCACAATCGCAAAAATGCTGTAGTATGTGCGCAGGGCAATAGGGAGCCATATCATCTCCTCCCAACTGAAGTACTGACTGTCCTCAGGCAGCATGCGATTGGTCAGCATAAAATTTTCTTTGCTCACATAAGCAGCCATCCTCTCCTTATCTATCTCTGACCACCATCTATCCCCTATAACTCTTTCCACAACCCATCTCCACCTGATCCGATGGCCTCAGCATTTACCTTAGCCCTCAGACAAACGATCCTGGTCCTCAATGAGACCCTCCCTGCTGCTGGGAGCGAGCAGATGACGATGCAAGCTTGGGGTGAAGGGTTTTGTAGTAAACTGGTGCGCTTTTTGTGTTTCTATAACCGGTACAGGTTGCTAAGGGTCGGGGCATGTAGAACATGTATAAAAGCCATGCAGACACTGTTAAAGATGACACAGAACTTGACACACTCCTTGCAAAGGCATGCAGCACATTCAGTGGGATCATGGTGGAGGAGTGGCTTACTTGGGGTGAGGAGCTGATGCCCGATATGCATAAGATGATTGAGGAGAAAGAGTGGTCTGAGGAATTTGAGCATAGAGTGCACGAGCTGGCGGGGTGGCTGGAAGTGCGCAAGGCATGCTGCGCACTCTTGACTGCTGAATTGCAGGCGCCCGAGGTTAACTTGGAGCATCTGGAAGGTGAGTTCAGAGCAATTGACGAGGCAAGTGATATAGATACTGCCAAGGCGCAGGAGGACGAAAAGGTGTGCACCGCGCTGGTGCACTCTCTGCGCGTGCTTTCTGGAGCTACCGATGCTGATGTCATAGGTGAAGGAACTGGGGAGTCTTGGGAGAGTGTGGTGATGAGCGAAGGGGAGAGTGAGCAGAGTGATGAGAGCACCAGTGCGGATGAAGGCACAAGTGCATGCCCAGTGCACGCAATGCGGCAATGTGCATATGTTGAAGTGCCACCACTGAGTGGCATTGGTGCCACCTCTGACACTAATAGCGGACCAGTAAGTTTCTTTGGATATGCTTCAAACTCACTAAATGGTTCCCCTTTTCTACTCTAGTGTGATAACTGCCGCCGCATGGGCCAACCAGCTAGGTGCATCTCTGTCAATGGAAAACAGTGTGCCCCATGCGCAAAGTGTAAGAGAAAGTGTGAATGGATGAAGCACACCCTCGCACAGCTGCGCACAACTTCTAGAGGCAGGAAAGCAGCTACTGGGCGCTCTGGTGTGTCTTTTTCTCATCCTCCTTCCACGCTGTGCTAACTATTTCAAAGGCACATTGCAAACTGACAAGGGCAATGAGAGCGATGTGAGGCTCATCAGCCCCTCAAAAGAGTGCACATCGAAGCGCTGCAAAGTCGAAAATGCGCCCAAGGCCACGCCACCTTACCGTTCACCAGGCAAGTGCACACACGCAATCCTTGCACCAAACCAGATCAGGAAACACAAGGGATGCAGTCTACCAGGGCCAGGATGTCGAGGCGCTCGACTTAGCACAATGCCACTCGGTGGTCACAGTCTTGGGTGCCATGCACAATCGCCTTAAAGAAGATGTCCAAAGGTCACTCATCAAGTTAGAGGTCGCTAAGAGCCGGTTGCGTAGCGCAGAGCAAGCGGAGGCGGATGCAAAGGCGAAACTGGATGTGGTCTCGGAGCACTTGGAGTTCCTGGAGTCCATTGAATAGCTGCTCACCTGTATAAGTTTTAGATAGTGTGTCCATCAATCTCTCTGTTGCACCTGTGATACGCGTGATGCGCTCCGAAGTGGTGCAATGTACGCACTTTGCACCAACCTGTGCGCGCGCTTCCATGGTGCCATAAAACGAACATGTGTAAGTCCAAATAATATATGTAAGGGAAAAGAGATAAGATAAGCAACGTTCGAGCAAGAAATGTCAAGTGCACAAAAATGTGCAAATGCAAAGGAGTGTGGAAAAATCGTCCAACCATCATTTTCCTCCTCCCAACTGAGATATTGACCATGTCCATCGATAAAAGAGTAAGAGATAAAATGAAGTGCATGCCATATGACAAAGTCAAAAAAAATGGGAAAGGCTCAGTAGATCATCATGGCTGGTAAAACCCACAGGTTGTGCAATCATGGAACACTGTTAGGGTGACACCCACTAATCTGCTAGCTGGACTGTGCGGGTTCTCCTACAAGAAGGCGGCGGGGGGTGCGCGCATGATGGGGGGATTTGATGGATTTGATGCGAGGGTTAAAAATAGAACAGTTGGCTGAAATAGGCCTTTCGCACCACTAATGTGGATGGAATACCTAAGAGAACTCAACTGAGGCCTCCTAGTATTTATTTTAGGGTTATATACTATGTTACACATATTGTAGTATGTTATTACAGATGCACGCACACATGCATGTACATGCGCATATATATTGATGTGTGTAAATAAAGAATTCCCACGCTGACAAATAATATGTATATACGCATTTTGTAGTGTATTTTGGTGAAATAAAATAAAATAAAATAAAATAAAAATAGTATTAGGTAATAGGCATGTTAGGAGACTGTTTCCTAACATTACCCCCCTTTTAGGCCTCAACTTCCAGGTGAGAAAATATCGTATCTGTCCCCTCCGTGAAATTTTGGTGAGGCCGGAAATTCATCCCCTCATACACCATTCTAGCAATGCGACACAGAGCATTTGGATTACATTTAAAGAATTGGGCAATTGCCTTGTGTGCTCGCTTACAATTCTCTTCTGGCTCCCACGAATTATTTTCGTCAGTGTAGTTCTTCCACTTGATTAAGAACTCCAATTTGTTCCATCGAAGACGTGAGTCCAAAACCTCTTCCACAATATATTCTGGAGCACCTTCTACCATTATTGGAGCCTGTGGAGTAGTTTGTTGACCAGGAATAGTGGGTGGGCAGTAAGGGCATAAACGGGAAATGTTAATCTCAGGATCAATCTTGAATGACTGAGGTAATTTTAACACTACCACATTGGGTGAAATTATTTTAGAAATCGAATATGGGCCAACTTGCTTCTCCGTAAGCTTTCTTAAAGGTTGTGGAATATTCAGATCCTTGGTACTTAGCCATACCAAGTCACCAACTTGATACTCTGGAGCAACAGCTCGAGTATGATCTGCATGTCGCATCATATCATCACATGCTTTCATCAACGCTGCCTCTGCTTCCTCCTGCACCTTTCACATTTTTGACACAAAGTCCTCCACTGATTGTACCTTGACTTCCCTTCATGGTTCTACTCCCATTCTGGGATGATAACCATAATTAGCGAAGAAGGGTGACATGCGAGTAGCAGAATGGAATTTATTATTGTGGAAAAATTCTGCAATTGCCAACCATTCAGGCCAGTCAGTTTGTCAGTGATTGACAAACATGCATAGGTACTGCTCCAACTTCTGATTCATTCTCTCTGTCTGCCCATCGGTTTGTGGGTGATATGCCATAGACAATTTGGTTTGAATCCCCAATATGTTATTTAACTCTCGCATAAATGCAGAAGCAAATTGTGATCCACAATTGGAGATAACCATATCAGGTAATCCATGTAACTGCCATACCTGATTTAGATAGAGGCACGCCAAGCCCAACGATGAGGTTTCTGCAGTAGTAGGAATGATATGGACTTCCTTTGTGAAGTGGTCGCATACTACAAATATTGCATCGTATCCTTGAGCTTCAGGTAATCCTGTGACAAAGTCCACAGATATATCTCGCCATGGTGCTTTAGGTATAGGGTTCAGCATTAATTTCCCAGCAGGCTTTTCTGGAAATTTCTTTCCCCTCATGCATGTATCACACCCATCCACATACCCCAATACATACTTTGAAATTCCGGGCCACCAATAATTTCTCATCACCAACTCCAATGTCTTCCACCTTCCTGGATGTCCAGCAGCTAGCATGTTATGATGTAACCATACAATTTCCCTTCGTAAATCTTGATCTTTCGGTACATAGACCTTTTTTCTGAATAACACTAATCCTTGTTCTTCAACCCATTCATCTCCTTTAATATTACTTTTCTTCTCTCCCCTCAAAGCTTTCACAGCTTCCACCACTTCATCATCCATCTCTGAACATTGCCTGATTTTAGACAACATTTCCATCTCTGAGCTATCCACCAATAAATGTCCTTGACACATAGCACAAATACGAAAGTATTCAGGTTTGAGTAGGGTAGTATTTTTATTGTCCTCCTCCACTCCACTTTTATGATCTGTACGTCTGGATAATGCATCTGCTTTCCTCATCAAGCTTCCTGCTTTGTGGACCAAGTGAAAATTCAAATGTGATAGGAATAATGCCCAATGTGCCTGTCAACAGTTAAGCTTTTTAGTGGACATGAAGTACTGCAGATTTTGATGGTCTGTCCAGATCTCGATCTGATGTGTACATCCCTCCAAATAATGTCTCCATGCCTCCAACGCTCATATTATTCCCAACATCTCTTTATCATGCACATCATAATTCCTCTCCACATCATTCAACCCTTTAGACAAATATGCACAAGGATGCCATTTGTCATCTTCACATAGCATTGATAATACTGCTCCAGTAGCAAAGTCTGATGCATCTGATTCCACTCGTAAGAGAATCTACTGGGACCAATATTGGCTCTTCCACAAACTTCCTCTTCAGCTCCTCAAATGCTGTCTGCTGTTGTTCTCCCCATCTTCACACTACTCCCTTTCGTGTAAGGTTGTGTAATGGTGCAGCAATTTTGGAAAAATTATGCACAAAGACGATAAAAATTGGCAAGTCCCAAGAAAGCCTGAACTTCCTTGATATGGGTAGGCACAGGCCAATCAACAATTGCCTGTACCTTGATAGGATCCATCTTGATTCCATCAGGACCAATCTTTAATCCCAAGAACTCAATATCACTTGCTCCAAATACACACTTCTCTGGTTTAACAAATAAATCATTCTCTGCCAACCTCTTCAACACCTCCTGCACTATCGCCTCATGATTTTCTTCATCCTCTGTGAATATCAAAATGTCATCAATAAATATTATCACCATGCCTTTGTCTATCACATCCTTGAAAATATCGTTCATCATATTTTGGAAGGTTGGGGGACTATTGGTCATCCCAAAAAAATGACTAGTGGCTCGAAGGATCCCCGATGCATGGCAAATGCTGCCTTCCACTCATCTCCTTTCTTTATTCATATATTGTTGTACCCCCAGCGTAAATCCAATTTTGTAAAGACCTTGGCTTTTCCCACCTTGTCAATTATCTCTGAAATCAATGGCAAAGGGTACACATTCTTCACTGTCCAATCATTCAAATACCTATAATCTGTACACATCCTCTTCCTGTGATCTTTTTTTGGTACAAAGAATACTGGTGATGTCTGCAGTGATTTCGAAGGTCGTATGTATCCCTTGCACAACTGTTCATTAAGGAATGCATCCACTTCTTCTTGTTCCTTGGGAGATAATGGATAGACTTTTGACTTCTTCGGCACAAATCCTGGCTTTATTTCAATAGCATGATCCCATGGCTTTTGCACTGGCATCCACTCCGATTCCTTCTTCTGAAAAACTGACGAATATTTATGGTAGGCTTTTGGCACCCACTCCTCCACTGGCTTCTCCACTTTCTCCACATTTTTATCCCATGACTGTCCTCCACAAATTTCCCTAAAGGTCTGCTTCTGTTCTTCTTTACTTATCATAATTGGAACTTCCCCGTTTGGCATATCTTCATCCTCCACTTCCTCCATCGTAACAGAATACTTCCTCGGACGTTCTTTCTCTTTCTTTTCCTTCTCCTTTTTTACTTTCCTCCCATACACATTACATTCTTTAGGACAATGAGTCATGTGTACCTTCCCAGTTTTCCAATCAATTTCTGGATTATGTTTTCGTAATCATGGACATCCTATTATCAGATTGGTTTTCCTAAGGTTGCACACTTCAAATACGGCTCGCTCCTGATGATTCTGATACTTCAATATCATCATCACTTCCTCCTTAATAGTTCCTCCATGATTGATCATACCATCAATATTGTACACCATTATAGGTTGTGGCAGTTTACGTGTGCGAATACTATTTCTAGTAATTAGGGATTGATTAATGAATAATCCAGTAGCACCACTGTCAAGCAATGCCTCCACATTAATTGCTGCATGCGTGTCCACTGTCTTCAATTCTACTGTCAAGCTGATTTCAGGTTCTATCCACGCTGAGCAAATAAAAAATTTAGGGGTCTTCGGAAATAAGGCTGGACATTTTTCTTTGTTGGATAAATGATGATTAGGCAGTGGCACGGGTAACCTGCGGGTAGTTTTTGGGTTACCCGTACCCGTACCCATAACCCACGGGTCATGAGCTACGGGTCATGCGGGTATGGGTCCACATAGATGGGTCGAGTCGAAAAGTATGCATTAAGAATATATTAAACTAACATACTGTCCCAGCCATCCTCAAGCTCAGGCTCATCATCCCCTTCAACCTCCTGGAGGACTGTAACTGCCAAAACATCACTGTCCTTGACCAGACCCAGCAGACTCCACGAGCCTAAGCACAGAAGTGCCTGGGTGGACTGCGATGAGAGCTGGCTATGGACGTGGGATAAAACGAGGCAGCCGCGGCTGAAGATACGCTCGACGTCGACAGATGTAGCTGAAATAGATAGTTGAGTTGATGATCATGTATCAAAAGAAAACGACGGCCCACCGGGGATCGTCAAGTAATCCAATGCCATATGCGAGAGGCACAGGTACATTCCCCGGTGCTCATGCCACCACATAAGGACTCCCTTTACCATTTCTGGGTCGGTGCTGAGGTACCGGTCAAGCTCGTCCCGCAATTCCTTCTGCGTGGGGGCACTGAGTGACAGAAGGTCGTCGAACATGTTTTTCGGCTTTGACGACGCCTGCCCGCAGACGTTAGCTTAGTTCTTGGGAGAACAAGGAGCATGCACCTTCGATGCCGCGTTTGACATCGCCAGAGTCGGTCTTTCTTCCACACAAGCCTCTTCCTGTTTGTAAGATCGCTCAAACACATCACGTACCATTTCTTTTGCTGTTTCAATCCATTCTTCTTCCCAGCTGGCTGTTCTAAAGTATGAGAGTTTATGATGAGGGTGCAGAACTGATTTCGGATGGAATTAGGAAAGGTTTGTTAGAGGAAACTTGAGTTACAGACCCATAGCGACACGGTACACCTTGGACGAATCTGTGAGCGAGTAGTATCGGTTCAGAGTCTTCTTTCCAAGTTCCAGAGAGGCCTTGATGGCTGGGGAGAGGCTCCAATCGTGTGCGTGTGCAGTAAGCTTGTCATTGATGAAATCCATGGCCGGAATAATGGTAGCGAGGTTGGGCGTTGAGCGAGAGAAGAACAATGTCGCGTCTTTCAAGACCTGTGCAGATGGCGTCACGTTGATGATGAGTCAGCGATCTGTGGATCACTTACATCACTTACCTTGAGGACATCACTCAACTGCACCGCAATCGTCCATTCCCGTTCACTCAACTCATAGTTTCGGAGCTCGTTCTGCCTGTCTGCCATCAGGATGTCGATTGCCTTGCGGTACTCGAGCGCGAACTTCAACATATCATAGGTTGAGTTCCAGCACATTGTCACATCGCAAGGCATGATCCTATCTGATGCTTTGAGTTCCTGGAGCAGTTTTCGCCAAGCAGGCAAGACAATTGTTGATGAGTTAATGACTTTGAAAGCAATTTTCTGAAGCTTCCAATTCCTGTAAGTAACATCCTCCCTGCACAATTGGTATCTCACCTTTACCAGAATGAGTTTGACTGGGCGAATATCTCCCTCGACTTGCTCATGCTCGGCGGGGGAAAGCAACATCATCTCATCGATCCATCCTTCTACGTCATCGTCTGTCTCCATTTCCATGTCCATGTCACCTGTCTCACCGTCGATCTGACGTTGTGCCATAGCATCTATAGATTGTCGTTCTTCGAGGTCCACATCCCCGGCCAGGTCCTGCAATTCTCGCTCAGCCACATCGCCCCGAAGTTCTTGTTCTGCGTTGTCCAGGTGTTGATCTTCTCGCATTTTCTGTACGTCAAACTGTTTTATTATAGATTCTGCCACGAGATTGACAATGTGCAGGAAGCACCATGTGTGGCCAACCTTGGAGAAGGAGGGAAGAATTTTCGCAAGCTCGGCTATCATGACATTATTACACGATGCATTATCGCATGTAATACTCGGAATCTATTGGAGGTGAGGCATTTCTTCCTCAGTTTTGGTTTGATCCTCACCTTGTCTGCTATTCCAAATTCCTGTAGGATCTTTGCGAATGCTGTTGCCAAGTTAAGTCCAGAGTGAGACTACGGAATGGGGCTCATCAGTGAACAGCAACTTCTAACCATGGTAGGTCCATACTTGTGCAACTTCAACAATATCTAATATGAGGCATAGCAGCGTACCATTTCGCTCAAGGTGAACTGTAAGTGCTACAAATGCCTTGTGGTTTGGGGATGTCCACGTGTCGGTTGCAAAGTTCAGTTCGCCATCATATGTCTGTATCCCCTCAGTGTCGTTTAAAGTGGGGCCCAAAGAAATGTCCACTTACCCGCAACATGTTCGCAATCCTCCGCCGCGTGTGCGCAAAAACCATTCGAACATCACAGGATACTGTCGAAGGCGAAGGTATGTAATATTCTGGCCATCCTGTCTTCATCAAGGATTGAAAACCACGATCCTTTACAATCTTGAAGGGTCGAGCACTTTTAGAAACCCAGCGGACAATTTCAGCTCTAAGACAGCAAGTCAGGGAGGGATCTTTCTCGACGCTGTGATGGATGAACAAACTTTGTCTCCGTCTTTGTGTGTTGCCGGTGCGAGAAGGTGACCTTGCCTTTTCCAGCCCTTTCAAACAATGCGGTGATTGATCCATTTGGGTGTCCTGATGTTATTCCAGAGTGATGAGCCTCAGAAGCATCCTTCATTTTGTTGGCGGCTTCGATTGTTTCTGCCCCCCAACATTGCTTGGCATGCTTTTGTAAATTGCTGGTCGATTTTGCATCGGCCTTGTCCAAATAACGACGTATCCTCTTCTGGCAACCATTGGCAGCACAGGCAAAGACATGGAAGCGATGTCCTTTATCATAATCAATAGTTGGTACTGGGTGGAAGAAGGAGTAAATTGGTGCATTCCAGTCCTTTTTCAAACGTTCTGAGCATCGTAATGAGCATCTCTTTTTTTTGTCACAGGGACTGAATGGCGACATACTGAGCTCAACATCTGCGGCCTCTTCTGCCTCTTCCACCTCTGCGTCTGTTTGACCAGTACTGCTATCGATGATGGATGGTTCATCACTCTTGTTACTGCCAGTGTCGGATAACGATATGGTATCCCCAGTAAGTCCTTTTCTCTTCTTTTTTGGCAATAGAGCCTTGACGACTTTTGATGCTTTCCGCTTTAGGGTTTCGATGACTTTTGTTGAGCATTTTATGGATTCATCAGATTTGCGCGAAGCAGGCATGATGCTGGGTCCCTATTTCTTTTTTTGTCATGTTCGTGTAGTTATGCTCAAAACTCCGCCACTGTACAGTTGCGGAGTTGGGCAATATAGTGTACCTTAACTTTGATCTCCTGGTGCATGGGTTTGTGTGGGTCATGGGTCCCAGAACGGTGACCCGTACCCGTACCCATCACTACCCATACCCGTAACCCCTACGGGTTACCAAACCCATGCCACTGCCTAATGATGATGGTTGTACTCTTCAATTTCTCTTTCAGATTCACTCTCGGTTTCCTTGGATACTAAAACATTGTATTGATTCTGGGTCACCAATGGGGAAACCTTCACTGGGACTCTTCCACAAAATTCTTCTGCTTATCTTCCTCCAACTTCACTTTCTCAATTGTTGCTTCCCTAATCTTCCTTTTCTGCCTACAATTTCGAACCATATGCCCTAATTGTCCACAATTAAAACATTTAACTGGAGCTCATCTCCCTACTTGATCAACATCCATCGCATCCATCGATGCTGCTGACTCCTTAACAATAGGTGTCACTGCCATGGCCAGTGGCTGTGCCCTCGGAGTTTGTACCTGAGGTGTCCTTCCTTTCTCGGACTTTCCTCCCAATGACTTTCCAAATCTGGAATTCCCATACATCAATTTCGATTCTGCCTGTTCCTGTTGATACTGCCGATCAAGATGCATTGCCCAATTATACCACTCGTCCAACCTCTCTGGCATAGAAGGTAGTCAATAGATAGACTTGAATAATGAGGGATTTAATCCTGCCTTCAAATATTCCACCAACGCTGCTTCTCCCATATCAGTTTGTGACGCTTCTGCTTTGAACTGCAAAATAAATTCATCTGCAGTCAGAGAACCTTGGCGCATAGTTTTTAATTTTGCATTAGCTGTCACCTTTGGGTTAGGGTCTCCAAACTGTGCCTCCAACCTCTCCAAAAATTTCCTGAAGCTTGCAAACAGTTTATATCCTGTGGCAATTTGATTAATGGCTTCATTTCTCCAGAACTGTGCTTTTCCTCCCTGGATGTATGAGAGAGCAAACATAATTCTAGACTTGGTCATACGAAATTCAGGCTTTCTCCCATGAATATACAACACTATAGAGCTGATAAAGGATTTTGTGTTCTCCATGGTACCGTCAAATATTTGTGGGGGCACATATTTAGGTAAACACATTTTTCCACTCTCAGATCTCTCCTCTGCATATTCACCCTCCTGAGACATCCACTCCACCATCTCCTCCATCTCATCATCTTTATCTTCTACTGTTTCTGCATTTGTTTGTACTTGTTTGGGTGGGGATGCTGCTAATACTGACACTAATTGGGACATTTGTGCTGTTAGAGCATCAATTTTGGCTTCAAGAATGGGCATGGGAACAGGATTGTGTCCAGGATTCGAAGCTGCTTGTTCTGTCATAATTATGTAATCTGTGATGAGTCACTCCTTTGGCTGTGTAGAGATTCGGCTGTAGAATTTTTTCACAAAATTTTGAGTCATGTGATCTGGCTATTTCAGGTACCAAACATGGCAAAACATGTGATTTCGGCAATAACCCTTTCAACAGTGCCTGATCTTGGGGCTATTACTGAATTTGGCTAGTAACTAACCTAAAATAGTCATCCAAATAAAGTAATGTAAATCTTAGCTAAACCAGATCCGATCGGTTGTCTGGTTGCAGCTGTCCTAATGATGAGCGCTGCCTTTCAATCACTGGCGGTCGCGATGTAAGGCAAGGCCTGGCATCAGCTTATGAAAGCAAAGGTAAATACGTATATACAATTAATTCCGGCTCTTGCCGAAATGATACATAAGTGGATGTGGCGCGCTGAGACAAATGACGTATGCGCGTGAGTAAGAGAAGGTGCACTGATAGGGTAGTTGAGTTCTTTTGTTAGGGCGACACCCACTAATCTGCTAGCTGGACCATGTGGGTTCTCCTACAAGAAGGTGGTGGGGGGCGTGCACATGATGGGGGGATTTGATGGATTTGATGCAAGGATTAAAAATAGAACAATTGGCTGAAATAGGCCTTTTGCACCACTAATGTGGATGGAATACCTAAGAGAACTCAACTGAGGCCTCCTAGTATTTATTTTAGGGTTATATACATGTACTATGTTACATATATTGTAGTATGTTATTACAGATGTGAGCACACATGCACGTATATATTGATGTGTGTAAATAAAGAATTCACATGCTGACAAATAATATGTATATAGGTGTTTTGTAGTGTATTTTGGTGAAATAAAATAAAATAAAATAAAAATAGTATTAGGTAATAGGCATGTTAGGAGACTGTTTCCTAACAAACACATCCAGATGCAACTTCGTGAATAGAAAAAGGTCACGTAAAAAAATGAAAGACAGCAAAGTGTATGTATAAAAGGTGAAGTATCCATAGGTGCATGCAGAGCACTAGTTGCACACCTCATCGGCACTTTCTTCATCCTCAGCGCTATCTCCTTGTGCTTCTTCTTTGACAACTGCTTCTTTGTCTCCTGTGTCCACTACTATGGACTCTTCCATCTCCCTCAACCATGGTGTGGTGATATCGAGCACTATGTCTGGAAGCGCGATGGACTTGCGCATGCGGTACAGCACTAGGTGAAATGCAGCTATTGTATAGCACTGCCAAAAGTGATCAAGCAAAGCAGATCATGTCATGTAAAAGCACTTGTGTGCAACATTGTTGTGGCTGGTGCACAATATTGCTAAGCATCTGGACTGCCAAATAACAAGCTGGTGAGCGACGTGCACATTGCACTTCCATAACTGCTCCTTGTGTTTGAAAAATGCGCTCACATAGTGCACAACCACACCATACTCAGAATCCATGAAATCGTTAGGGCGCGTTAGGGTATCCATCCAAATCCACACCAAATCTAACTTCTCATCCTCTGCATCTGCTGTTGTGCTTCTTGGAACTTGGCTATAGTCATCGTCGTAAATAAGTGCACTATTGTGCACATTTTGCATGTTTGCACTTGGCTCTGGTTGCATTAGTGCAGGTGCTTGCACATCAAAGGGCTATGAAATGGGACGTATCGCATGCATAAAGCCATGTAGTGCATCGGTCCAATCCCCAAGTTCTTCATCGTCTTCTTCTTCATCATCTTCTGGAGTAAACAGTGGCAGGTTTGGTAAAAGCACAGGAAGTGCTGCTAGCAGATCGCCTACAATGTTGCGCTTGATGTGGAATTTGTTTGGGACATGTGCAATAACTGGTTTGACTTTTCTAGCAACTGGTTTATACTTCTTCTTGGTTACTATGCCCTTTTGTGGGGTGCGCACCGCTAAATCAATAAAAGTTGCATGCGCATGTGTGCTTTTCGGAAATGCAGCTGGAATAAGCGCCATGGGGACAATCGAATTTAAGAGCACCTGCGCATTACTGTTGGTACATTGGGATAAGTAGAGCTGAGGGGTAAGAGAGGTTGGTGGAATGGAAGCAGAAAATGGAATAAGCGCAAACGTGGAAACATTGCAAGCTTGGGTATCAGAGTCGAATGTTATGATAGTGGCTGCTTCTCCTTGGTCTGCGACAATAGGAAGAGGTGCTTCAATTGCTGTGCTAACTGGAGGTGTTGCATTAAGTGCTTTATCATCCACAAAAGGTGCACACACATCACAGTGTGCAAATGGCATAACGCTTGCAAGGTTGGTAGCTACCAATTCTGTGCCGGTAGCTGCAATGTGCTTTGGGGTAACTTGTTCTCTATGGCGCTGTCTGAGATCGGGCAAAAGGGATAGGAGCTCTTCATGCGAAACCATAACAGAGGGCGCCTTCATGGCACACGCATATACGTCATCAACAATCTGCGGGTTCTGGATGGGAATGACAGTGCAGTATGATGGCTCTTTGCCTTTGGAAGTGTTAGCTGGTATGTCTGGTTTATCTGCTGCTGCGGGCACAAAATGCGCTTTAGAAATGTTGGAATAGGGATGTATGGGCATCTCGTCGAGTGCTTCAGTTGCGCTCACAGCGGGTTGCAAAGCTGGGGACTCGATACTGTCGGCAGGTGCAATGTCTGTGGTTGTAGAATGCATGCTCTCTTGATTGGATGTATTGCGCAGTGCACGCTGCAGAATTTTGATGCCATTGAAGACTTGCCTCTTCCGAAGCGCCATCAACTCCCACTCGAGCGCATTAATGTGCTCTTCCTTCGTTAGTTGCGCATTTGGTGCGCTTTGCATATAATCTGCTGCAGGCACTGAAGTGGCAATGTATGTCAACTGTAAAGGTGCTGCTGGAGCTGGATGAGGCACTATATTGTAGATGAGCTGCAAATTGGTATTAGATGAAAGTCAACCAGTGGCAATCTGCCCTGGGTTGTGCTTATGCCATTCCTTGATGTGCTCACCTAAGAAGTTGCCTGGAATAGAACGCGGCATAAATGCACCACCTGGGAGTACGATGCGCCCTTCCACATTTCGCCTACACTTTCCTTTGCTAATAAGGCACTCAATTGAGGTGCACTCAGGGATATAATGCCCTGTCTGACCGCAACCATTGCACTTGTCATTGTTTAAGTGAGGTGCGCCATTTCCACCATCTCTGCATGATGTGCTCAATGTGGTAACTATCGTCTGTGTCATGCGTTCGAATAAGACTGAAATGTCTTCTGCTTTGACTGCTGGCATGCTAGGTTGCAGCTGGGAAATGGGTGCACTGGGTGCTGAGTAGGGTGCATACATATCGGGGTTTTGCGCTGTGAGCCCGGTAAGTGGCTGGAAATAGCACACTGGGCCCTCAAAGATAAATCCGATCGCATCATGAATTGTGTCTAATGAGTATGGCACATTTGCAGGCTGATTCAGTACCGCAATCGCAAGGTGGCTCAAAATGTGCTCGAGCTGGTCTGGTCAAAACACCCTAATGAACATGCAGCTTTGGTTGTAGCGTGCCAATATGCCTTGCGCAACTAAGTATTTGCTAATGTTGAAAAATGCATGGTAATAACATGCAATTTCTTCTGCAGTTACAAGGCCAACACGTGCAGTCTCACCAATAAGCTTGTCCAGGTCACTAATACTCCATTTACTGCCATTCCTAGAACTGGGATAAAGCTTTAGGACAGCATCTTTGAATGTGCCATAGTTGTGCATCGCGCTATACTCCGGTAGCAGTTTCCAAGTGTCTGCAGTGTCACTGTCCAAATAGTGCACAGTGTGGAACTTCTTATTGATCTCGTCGGTGACGTTACAATCGTGGAGGAGTTGTGCAAGCTCCTCAAAGTACTTCTGGAGTTCGCACGGTTTTGCGGGGTCGAAACGCGGTGCATTTTGGTTGGATGTGGATGGCATATGCATGGTAGCCATAGTAGGTGGAATAAGGTGTGTAGAGTTAAGATCTGGTAAAAGTGCAGCAAAATGCAAAGGCAAAGAAGGATGTGGTGATGCAGACAGAGTTAAGGTAGGTAGGGATGATTCAGGTGAAGGTGGAGGTAAAGACAGTGCAGACAAGTGATGTGTGTTGTTTAGGAAGAGTGATTCAAATACTGGTATTTCCCCAAGCTGGAGTGCAGTTGCTAACAGCTCGGAATGGAGAGTGTGAACGTGGTTAATGTTGAAGCGAAGGGCGAGCCAATGGAGGTCTAAAATACAGTCTGATAAACAGAAACCCCTCGCAGTGGGCTCCAGAAATGATGTGTTCAGTTGGTACTCGGTGCAGAGTCTCAACGGAAGGGGTGAACACTTAACCTACAACTGCAGGCATGCTCAGGGTGAGGGGGGAGTTCGCTTAGAGGGCCTCAGATCATCCTTCAGGGTGCAAAGACTATGGGGAGGCTGGTACAGCAGTTTTCAATGTGCGCACTAGTTGTGTACGCAAAAGGGGAGATATGCGCAGTGGCAGGAAAGTGCGCAATGCAAAGGGGCAAAAACGCGCAGTGCAGAAAAATGTGCAATGACGAGAATGATGAAGACGAGAGGTGTAGTCAGATGGAGACAACACTGGGGTGTGCTGTGAAGGTGGTGCATAGGTTGGGGACACAAACGGGGTGGAAGTGCAAGGGGTGGAAAAAGGTGCAAACGGTGTGCAAAACACAGCTATACAAAATGGTGTGCAAATGTGGCTATATGAAAGGCACACTGTATGAGTGCTCGAACGAGGATGAAGGATGCAACGCAGGGATGAAACGCAACAATATGATGAGGGGATGCAAACAATACACAAATGTGGCTATATGAAGGGCACACTACAAAGGCGCATGGACTGGACACTGGTGCACAGACTACGTGCGATGCTGACTGAGCTATGAACTATGAGGGGGGGAAAGATCCTCTGGATTCTCTATCTGTCTGCCTACTATGTACAAATGGCTTATGTGATAAAAATGGTAAAATAAAGTGTAAAAATGGAAAGCGCCATGCACTACCCACAAGCGCATCCATTTGCCCATCTAAACCCAACCGCACTATGCCGCTGCCTCAGCCAATAAAATTTGCGCACCTATAGCCCACTACCCAATTGTTCTAGTGCAATGCGCTATTTTTGGTGCACTCTAGGTCTCGTGTGCTCTTTCCAATTAATCCGCTTCGGTGTTATGTGTTGCATGCTGTGCCTTAGTAATAATGGCATGATTGACCTGTGCCAGTTACCAGATAAGGCGATGCTGATTGGAAATGCGGAAGAACTATAAGGAGATGCTGTGAAAGGCCAAATACTGCCAAAGCACCACGATTACATGAAGGCGCCCAAGTGCGCACAGTCCAATGCCAAATAGGTGCAAAGCGCCCTGATTATGTGAGAATGTGCAGTTCGCTCATGCCAGAATCATGGTGCATCTCAAATAAATGCGCCAGTAAGATGGGAGCTGCAATGCGCAGTGCACCAGTGCAGTGGATTGTTGTGTGTGTGATAGGGATTGTGCAATGAGTGCACAGCAGGGAATGTGAGTTGCAGGTAAAGCATAAAAGGAGTGCACAAAGGTGCATCAAGCACGCAATAAATGTGGAAGGCAGATAAGGAGTGTGGGGGGGTGCATGGAGGCAGTTTGAAGTGCAACGAGGCAGATTTAGGGCGCACAACAATTGGCAACTATAGGGGTACCAAAAGCACAGTAGAAATGCAAAAGGCACACAAAGGCGCACCTAAATGGTCAAAGGCATGTGAAAGCGCACGAAGCACACAAAGGCGCACGAAAGTGCGCAAAAGCACGCTGTGCAAAGTGTGCGGAAGCCATCTAGGAGGTGCACACAATCGCAAAAATGCCATAGTATGCACACAGGGATGGCAATACTGTTTTTTTCATTTATTATCATTTCTCATTTGTTTTATGTTTTACAATACCTTTATTGCTGTGCATACTGCCTCGTGTTCTACACATGTTATATTTCCTGTTTAGTACTATTTCTTCAAAATGTATATAGACTTGTACTAGTTACTTAGAGAAAAAAAGAGAAGAAGTTACCCTCTCCACTATCGTCTAATTTAAGAGTCGTCCTCTTGAGTCCAAGTCTCATTTCGTACTTCTAAGTTCTGCAAATTATTGTGAACTTCTTTGAACTCTCATATTCACTTCTCGACTTATTGTATATTGCCTATCATCACTCGAAAAAAATTCTAATTTGCTATATCCATTCTTTGATACCTCGACACCAGTCCAACTTTTTTTGAAACTGCTCGAACCCCTTTGAACCTTCTGCAAACTACTTTGAACATCTTTGAACCTATTTCAAACATCTTCCATACATTTTCGTATGCTCCCATCAACTATTTGCCATATATATTACCATTTTGCATTTCTAACTACAACCTTTGGATATCAGCAGTGACATTTAGTACCAACTCGCACCCTTCCTCTAGCCTGTGTTACACTTCTTAGGCCTTTTAACAGGTTTTTGTTAGGTTTCCAGATCGAGTATTATCATTTTGGAGCCCACCATGAGGGGTTCTAAATTATTCCATCATTGAACCTTCCCTTCCTTCTACCAACTATTACACTTAAGGGGGCTCAATGATTTCAGTTTCACATTGAACTCGTAGTGCCTCCAACTCTCCTGAACAACCAGGAGATCTTGATATAGTATTCTGACCATTGATAATA
This sequence comes from Tricholoma bakamatsutake, assembly GCA_029959215.1. Taxonomy (NCBI): domain Eukaryota; kingdom Fungi; phylum Basidiomycota; class Agaricomycetes; order Agaricales; family Tricholomataceae; genus Tricholoma; species Tricholoma bakamatsutake. The sequence continues at coordinate 4,460,406 of CP114860.1, forward strand.
TCACTTTCACTCTCTTCCTCCCTTCGCATTTGTGATTTTGTTACCATTCTTGACTTCACAACATACAAAACTTGATATCACACAAATTTTGACCTCATGACCTTTGAAATCCACTTTGAACATGTCAACGTCCTTTATGCCAGCTCATGGCCATTCGACATCTCTGAAATTTGATTTGAAACACCCTAGAGAACTCCAACAATATTTTGATGAGCTTGAATTTCTGTTCACAACTTGCAGTATTACAAATCAAAAACTAAAGAAGTAGTATGCTTGCAGATATTGTATGTCAACATCGATTCTTACGAACTCTGGGAATGGCTTCCAGAGTACCAGCCCAGCACCTCATTTAATGCATTTTGCATTGCAGTATGCAAGTTCTATCCTGAATTAGAAGACGAAAGCAAATTTAGCACTTTGGACAACGTCAAAGCTTGTATTGCAGCACTCAAACAGGAACTAACCCTTGAAAAAGAGCTTGTGCTTAAAAGAAACATTTTTGAACTTCAAAATTGTAATGTTGCAGCTCCTGTTCCTCATCACATAGTTACAGCTTCATCAGATTCGAGTTTGATCGACCCCATTCTACCTGTTTTATTAGTATCAACTTCACCATCATCAGTCTCGCCAGCTTTGCCTTTATCCATTGTGTCATCCACATCAGTTTCATCTTTGATAATTTTGCCTTCACCTATCACACCAATCATATCACCTTTGACTGTTTCAACATTATCTGATGAATGCAAAATTCTTGAATTTGACTTTGACTCGCCCTCTCACACCATTTTTGCCTTCACAATCTAGCTTGATCTTACCTCCAATATTTTTATCATCTTTATCCCCATTTTTGCCCACTTTGACCTTGACTTTCTGTTCACCACTCCTGATATTTTTGTCCTCAATCTCATCATCTGTGCCATCTTCCATTTTATCATCTATTTCAACATCCTCTTTGCCCTCATCACCAGATTTGTGTTTGCACTCACCCTCGAAGTCCAGTATAGCACTCGAAGTCTCATATCCATCATATATTTATAGTCATCACCTCAAAATTCATCTACCCCTTATCACCAAAATTGTTATTACATCCATCACTGATGAATATCTTCTTGACCTCATTTTTAATCCCTCGATTTTGTGCTTAATTTTGATTTGACCAGTCCCTCGACCAAATTATTATGATTATGGTTAGTAGTATTGTCAACATTGATCAAATTCACCTATTTTGTTTTTTTTTTCTGCATTTTGACCTCATTCTATTTATCTCACATGTTTTACTATGCTCAACATTCCCCGAAATAACTTCAACACCTTTCACTTCTATTTGCCCATGCAGGCCTTTGCTCACCTCAATCTTGACCTCAATACTACCCTCAAAAATGCTCTACACTTATTTTGCTTCTGCCGAATTTCCTCAATATCAACTTTGAACACCTCAAAAAGCTTCAAACACCTTCAAACCTCGATGATAATACTTCTGAAGACTTTTGAGACCTCGAAAATGGATAGCTATACTTTTTCTTTATTTTTCCTTTTTTTTTCACTCTTCTTATCAATACCTTTTAAAACTCACAAAACTCTAAATTCCAAATCAGAAGAAATACAACAAAAATTTTTACCTTACTCCTCCAACATCTCCTCCACCACTTCTATCTGCCTAGACAGGATCTCCAACTTCACCTTCATCCCTGCCAATTTCTTTGTGAGGATATCTCAATGCATCACCCTCTCTTCATCCATCCCCACACCCTCCTCAAAATCTCATGACTTGTGTGCCTTCACTTTGCCCTTTCCTTTTGATGACCTCCTTTTCTCCTTTGGTGATTTCAAAGGTCCTGCAACCAGCTCAGTGTTCTCTACAGGGCCCATGATATGAATTTAATGCATTTTAAAATTCAGAAACAAATTAGCAAAAGCTTTGAAATGATTTCAAATAAATTTCATACCTGGTTTGGGGTGCGAATCTCTTTTCACACTGCCAAATTTCTTTGCCTCACCTTTTTGAAGGCCCCTTCTCGATACCCCACCCCAATAACACCCCTGTGCCTCCTGGGTGCACTTTGTACACTTCGCTGTGCCCTCCTTGACAACACAACATAGCTGAAACTTAAACCCAGCACATTGATTGCACTACGAAAGTGATTAGCAGCATGAAAATTCTTTGCACATAAGAGAAAACACTTACTTGACCCTCAAAATTGAGCAGTCTGCTCACTTCAAGCCTTAGCCACTTTACCACACCTGCACCCTCAATCTCCTCCTCCCCATCTTCCTCCTCCTTGACCTCTACCATCTTTTGCATCGCCACCCTCACCACAGGCAGCTCCTCCTTCTCGTCTTTGCCTTCCTCACTAGCCTCCACCCTCTCAATACCCTTTGCCTCAGCCTCAAACTCTGCATTCCTCCTTTGCAGCTCCTCCTTTGATAATGCCTTCATACAAAACATGGCCAGAACTGCATTTTGGGCATCTGCCAATGCTCTCCTTCGACCTTCAATCTTTGCCCTCTTTGCCTGCTCCTCCTCCTCTTAAACCCACTTTGCTTTCTCCTCCTTTTGCTGCTGCTCTACCTCCCAGCTAGGTCTACAAATAACAATTCCCCGCTATATTAAAGCCATTCCCAATGAGCCAAGGGTCAGTACAGCTCAGAAACTTCTTTCACAACCTTTTTCATGGTTGGGTTGTGCTCCTCACCTAAATTGTCAGCGAGTTCATCATATTCTGCCTACACAAAATGTTTTAGCATCTTTGACTACAAATAGCCCAGCAACAAATGTACCATTTTTGCACGAAACTCCTTCCCCCACACTTTGAAGTTGAGATCTTCTGCAATGCTGTGCTTGGGCATTGATTTCATGTATTTGAGAACCTCAAAGTTGAGTTCAGCCAGAAGAGACATTGTAAAAGTTAGTATTTGAGGGTGTAGAAGGTGATGAAAAAGAACGAGAGGTATTTTGAACTTCGCTAACTTTTTCAACATGATCCCACATTTTGCACATGACTTTGATTGGCTGACTGAGACAGTCAGGATTTCAGTAAGGGGGAGGATGATAGGTCCATTGCGCACTCTAGGGTCTGGGAATTCCAAACGTATCGACATTTTACATTTCATGATTCCAACCCCTACAAACACCACAAATTCGATTTTGAACCTATTTCAAACTATTTTAGACAGCTTTGAAATATTTCGAATGACTTTGTGATACTTCAAATGCCTTCAAACAACTTTGCACTACTTCAAACAATGTTGGCCCCATATAGCTGTCCCAAAACCCTTTCGATACCCACATTACATCTGATATGAGCTACTGTGTCACATATCGAGCACTACTGGACACGAGGAGAGACAACAAAAGACTTAGGATGCAATAATGGTGGTTTTGGGTTTCAATGATATATTGAAACAATAGGATGAGTACTCTTACTATATGACAACACTGTACATTTTATTTATTGTCATTTCTCATTTGTTTTATGTTTTACAATACCTTTATTGTTGTGCATACTGCCTTATGTTCTACACATGTTATATTTCCTTTTTAGTACTATCTCTTCAAAATGTATATAGACTCATACTAGTTACTTAAAGAAAAAAGAGAAGATGTTACTCTCTCCACTATTGTCTGATTTAAGAGCTGTTCTTTTGAGTCCAAGTCTCGCTTCATACTACTAAGTTCTGTGAATTATCGCAAACTTCTTCAAACTTTCATATTTACTTCTCGACTTATTGCATATTGCCTATTGTCTTTGAAAAAATGCTTCTAATTTGCTATATCCATTCTTTGATATACCTTGACACTAGTCCGACTTCTTCTAAACACCTTGAACCTCTTTGAATCCCTTCAAATCTTCTTCAAACTACTTCAAACATCTTTGAACCAATTTCAAACATCTTTCAAACATCTTTGTACACTCCCACAGACTATTCATAATATGTCTCACCATCCCACATCTCTAATCACAACCTTTTGGTATCAGCAGTGACATTTAGTACCAACTCGCACCCTTCCTCTAGCCTGTGTTATACTTCTTAGGCCTTTTAACAGATTTTTGTTAGATTTCCAGGTCAAGTATTATCACCACATTGAGTGCATCACACAGAGATGGTGCAAATGGAGCACCTTATTCAAACAATAACCCCTGTAATGGTTGTGGTCAAACAGGGCACTATATCTCTGAGTGCACTTCAATTGAGCACCTTATTAGCAAGGGCAAGTGTAAATGAAATGTGGAAGGGCACATCATACTTCCAGGTGGCACATTTGTGCTGCATTCTATTCCAGGCAACTTTTTAGGTGAGGAATGGCATAAGTGCAACCCAGGGCAGATTGCCAGTTGTTAGGCTAAAGCTCTTATGTTATCATTCATAGATTATCCTGTTATCGACAAAGATCGAAGTCACTCATAAGCAACTTATGAGAATGACTTAGATCACAAGGAAGAGTGTTGTAAAGCTAGGTCAAGCTGATTGACCTAGCCATTATATTGTCATATTTATACAAATGGAAATGATAGAAATTACTATACTCATAAATATAATAGTGTGAGAAAAAACCAGTTCAAATACAATAGTGTGTGAAATAGGTAGACGAAGTGCATATGCATGTGTACAATAAGGTAGGATAGAAGGTAGCTAGATTAATAAGGGTGTGCTGTAGAACAATAAGAAGTGCCTAGTGCTGCATATATGAGTGAAACAATAATGTGAGAGAAAATAAAGTGTCTCTATCTGTAACATTCATAACATCACCCCCTCACTATCCTCTTTTGTCCATGAAAGATTAGAGCCTAATGGTTTGCATGGGATCGAATGGTATGAAAACTCTTGAGTCTGCCGCTCTCATCGTGATGATATCAATGGTGACATTTGAGTGGTCGAGGTGTGTGGGTAACAGGGCCTCAATATCATCGAGTTCTATTTCTGCAAAAAGCACTGGACTGTCAGAATGTGGAATGCATGGGGTGGTGTCACTTGTGTGGTCTCGAACAACCATTAGAATGAATAGTCTGATCCAATATAAAAACATGACAGCAAGACTGCCACCAAAGATTGTAATGAGAATAATTAGAGCAGTGTAGTTGGATGGCATTGGTGGGAGCAGTTTATGTGGTGCAATGTTGTGGTGGTAGGGATGGATCTCATTGTGGTGCCTGGGGACATAATATTGGCATATGTTTGGGTCACCACTTGTGGCAGTGCAGACATGTGAAATCGGGGCAGTGGGACAAGAAGTGTTCTATTCGAGCACAGGTGAAGCAGACAGAATTTCACATCCATGGGGGTGGAGGAGAGTCAGTGGGTGGAGGTGGTGTCTGTTCTAGATGGTGGCGAGCTTGGTGCCATGTCGTAACTGTCATCTTGTTCTTTGTTGGACTCGATGAGGATGGTTGGGAAAGGCATTTTGATGGCTCTTGGTGTTGGTGCTATTACAGTGGGGTGAGGCTTAGCCTCTTCATTCAGGGAGTTAATGAAGTCGAGGAGTTTTAGCATTTGGGCCTCATTAGCCAGTCTTCGGAAGATCCTTTCTTGCATGGTGATGCTCCTATAGGTGTCAAAAAAGTTTTCTGCGACGTCTTGCAGCATAGGGAGGTGGCATATTTTTGCCTGTAGGTGCTGTTTATTGCTGTTTCCAAGTTCATCTTCGATGAAGTTGAGGATGGTGGAAAATGTTTGTTTGGGATTGGGGTCAGGTCGAGCCAGTGCAATGAGGTGAAGTGCATTCATGTTTGGGGAATTTTCTTTTGGTGCTTGTAATCATTCAGTATTTCTCTGGTGTTCTTTAAGTGTTCTTCTGGCTCCCACATGTTTTTGGAAGTGGGATAGCCTTTCCATTTTATGAGGAATTGTTTCCCCTGGCCCCTGTTTTTATGTGCTATTATTGCTTCCACCTCGTGTTCCAGTTTGCCTTCGATTAACTCAGGGGGTGGCAACAGGTTGTTTGGGCCATGTTAGTCATTCTCTTTGTAGGGTGTGAGTAAAGCAGCATGGAATACCAGATGGATCTTCCATTGTGTGGGTAATTTTAGCTTATAAGCATGTGTGGAGACAGCCTGCATGATCATGAAGGGGCCCTCGTGTTTTGGGGCCAGTTTGCACATGGGGTATCCTAGTTTAAGGTTTCTGGAATCCAGCCAGACCTTCTCCCCCACTTTGAATGGAGAAAAGGATTTGCCCATTCGGGCGATCATAGTCTGGTGGGATAACTCATGTGCAGCAAGTGCTTCTCGTCTGGCATTGTTTAGGTTGGTGAGCCTCTGCTCAGTGGCAGGTAGGTTAGTTTTTTAATAGGTAGTAGGGATTGCTTTGGGGAAGACCCCCCTCATTAGGAAGAAGGGGGTGGACTTCACAGTAGAATGATATTTCTGATTGTGAGTGAATTCTGCAGTTGTGAGATGGTTTTTCCATTGTGAGGGATTGTTGCACAAAAGATTCTGAGGTATATTTCGAGTTCTTGGTTAACTCGCTCAGTTTCTCTATCAGTTTGGGGGTGATAGGCTGTGCTCATGGTCAGTTTGATTCCTAGTAGCCTTCCAAGTTCTTGGAATGTGTTTTCTGCAAATTTTGGATCTCAGTCAGATATGATCTTGTCTGGTAGTCCAAATCTCCTGAATATGTTGTGTAGGTAAAGATCTGCCACTCCTAAGGCATCAATGGTCTTGTTGCAGGGGATGAAAATTGCCCCCTTTGTAAGGCCATGGTTGACCATGACCATGATTTTATCTGAACCCATGTTGGGTGGTAAGTCAGTGATGAAATCCATCATTACCATTGCAAACAGTCATGTGGCTTCTGATTTTTTAGGGGAGAGCATACCTTTTTCCCAGTCAATCCTCAGGCTCTTTTTCCTGTAGCCATGGGAATCCCAGGATTATCCTCTCCTTTCCCAATCTTGTTACCAAAAACCTAGTCTTCTCCTCTTCCCTTGCTATCCTTATGTCAATGTTGACATAGTGGGTGATCGTCCCATTCTTGTTGAGTGTTCCATCAACATTTTTTGCCAGTATCTTTCATGGGAGTGGTCATTTTTTTATTCCATGCTTCTCGACTACTCTGTGGTCAATGAAGGTTCCTCCTGCTCCAGAGTTGATTAGGGCAGGTATCTCAACAGTTTCATTTTCTGGTGTAAAGTGAATTGGGATGTGCATGGATTGACTACTCACATATGCTACAAGTACAGAAGAAATTATTATTTGGGCAGGGTCCGCTGTCAATTCAGTCCACCTCTTCAAAAACCCTCTTTGACCATAAGGTTGAGGACTGCCTCTTTGTCCTCTTCTTCTAGTTTATTTACTAGTGCTCGGATTTTTGCATAATGATCGCACGGTGATTTCTTTGGTTCTGGTTTTTTCATCTCTTCTTTCTTTGTGGGGGGGGTTCCTTCCCATCTTTATGGTCTGATGCTTGGTGCCCAGTTTTGTGACAGATGAAGCACTTTCCCTTCTTTATATGTTTGAGTCTCTCCACATAGGAGAGTCGAGTGGCATCTATATCCATTGCATTTGGATCTTTCTTTGCTGTCCCCCCTCCTCCTCCATTTCTGCTATACGTTCTTTCTTTTATCATTTTTGCCCTATTTAGATGTCCCTACCCCCATGCTGAGTAGGTGTACCATCCTTCAATGGTGTCTGGGGGGTTCTCCATTCCAAAGACTTTATCCAATATCTTGTTGTTGAGTCCTTCAACAAAGTACTCGATAAGAGCACTATCTTCTCTAATTTTCATTTGGTAAGTGAGGGTCTTAAAGAGTGCAATATACTCAATGACCCCCTTTCCTCCCTGAGAGAGGTTTTGTAACTGTGTTATTGCATTCCCTGCATCATCAATCGGTGAGAAGGCATTCTTGACGTTTTCTGCAAAATTTGCGAAAGTGTCCCAGGGGTTCTCATGCCAGTACCTCTCTTCCAAGTACACTTGTTTCCATCCTCCCACCATTCCTCCATTCATATAGGATAGCACAAAGAGAATCTTGCATTGATCATTCTCAAATGCTTTCTGGTTTGCATCGATGTATGTGTTGCATTCTAGAAGGAAAAGCATAGTCTTGGTTTGGTCACCATTGAAGTCGGAGGGTGGCTGTATCCTAACTGCAGTGGGTTTGTCTGATGGAAGAATGATAGGTTGTAAGATGGAGGTCTGGGGAAGAGGGAAAGTTGGTGGTGCATTCATGTTGGAGAAATGGGAGAAGATGATTCCATAGAGAGGGCTGAGAGTGAGAGGAGGTCCGGGGCTGCAGACATCTGTGTTAGTTCTGATATGAATCTGTCCAGACATCATGACATCTGTTAATGTCTCTGATCCTCATAAGAACCAGTTGGTGGTAAAAGTTGTTTCTGCCTGAACTAGTTTAGTTGGCAGGGAGAAAGATCAGCTTGACCTTCTGTTAGGCTAAAGCTTTTATGTTATCATTCGTAGATTATCCTGTTATCGACAAAGATCGAAGTCGCTCATAAGCAACTTATGAGAATGACTTAGATCATGAGTAAGAGCATTGGAAAGCTAGGTCAAGCTGATTGACCTAGCCATTATATTGTCATATTTATACAAATGGAAACGATAGCAATTACTATACTCATGAATATAATAGTGTGAGAGGAAACCAGTTTGAATACAATAGTGTGTGAAATAGGTAGACAAAGTGCATATGCATGCACACAATAAGGTGGGATAGAAGGTAGCTAGATTAGTAAGGGTGCGCCATAGAACAATAAGAAGTGCCTAGTGCTGCATGTATGAGTGAAACAATAACGTGAGAGAAAAATAAAGTGTCCCCATCCATAATGTTCGTAACACCAGTGGTCGACTTTCATTGAATACCAATTTGCAGCTTATCTACAATATTGCACCTCATCCAGCTCCAGCTGCACCTTTACAGTCAACATATGTTACTGCCTCAGCTCCTATGGCAGATTATATGCAAAGTGCACCAAATGCACAACTAACAAAAGAAGAGCGCATCGAGGTGCTCGAGTGGGAGTTGATGGTGCTTCAAAAGAAGCATTGATGGCATTGAAATTTTGCAGCAATACAGTAAATCAAGAGAGTGCACCTTCTATGACTACAGACATTGCACCAGCTGACAGTATTGAGTCACCAGCTTTGCAATCTGCTGTGAGTGCAATTGAAGTGCTCAATGAGACACCCATACACCCCTACTCCAACATCCCTGAAGTGCATTTTGTCCCTGCAGCAGTGGATAAACCAAATGCTCAAGTTAACACTTCCAAAGGCAAGGAGTCATTGTATCACACTGTTGTTCCTATCCAGAATCCACAGATTGTCGATGACATATATGCACATGCCATGAAGGTGCCTTCTATTACCATTTCACATGAAGAGCTTCTTTCACTTTTGCCTGATCTCAGACAGCGCCATCAAGAACAAGTTATCCCAAAATGCATTGCAACTATTGGCACAGAAGTGGTATCTACCAACCTTGCAAGCATTATGCCATTTGCACATTGTGATGTGCACATGCCTTTACTAGAAAATAAAGCTCTTAATGCGACACCTCCAGTTAGCGCAGTAATTGTGGTGCCTCTTACTATTGTTTTACAGGATTCATTCAAACAGTACATCACCCACCTTCAGCCAGGCAAACTTGAGAATCCCAACATTTTGAAGATTGCAAAAGAGTCACACATGCTCCACTCCATTGATTTATTGATTGACAACCAAGAATACTTCAAAGCTATCTTAGATCCAGGTTTGCAAATTATTGCAATGTCAGAAATGGTCTGCCATTGTCTTGGACTGCAGTATGATCCATGCATTCATTTATACATGCAATCTGCCAATGGTGAGGTAGATGAATCAATTGGACTTGCATGCAATGTTTCAGTGTGCATTGGAGATATCATTGTTTATGTGAAAGTGCATGTTATCCATTTGCCCACTTATGATATTTTATTAGGGCATTTCTTCAATGTGTTAACATGCTCCATCATGCACAATCTTGCAAATGAAGCACAAATGATTACTATCTGTAATCTGAACACAGGCACCATCTCCACCATTCCAACAAAGCCTAGGGGAAAGCCGCACCACTTCTTACCAGCCACAGCAACACCACACTTTACTATTCAGGATAATCCACAAAGAAATTTTGCCAGGCTTCGAGGAATTGATTGCAGACCAAGGAGAAGCTGCTACTATCATAACATTAGATTCTGATACCCAATCTTGTGACATTTCCACATTTGTGCTTATTCCATTTTCTGCTTCTATTCCATTAACTTCTATTATCTCTTGACTTTACTTATCCCAATGTACCAACAGTCATGTGCAGGCACTTTTAAATTCTACTGACTGTATGGCACTTATTCCAGCCACATTTCCAAAAAGTGCACATGCATGCACAACTTTTATAGATTTAGCAGCATGTGCACCACAAAAAGGCGTAGTAACCAAGAAAAAGTATAAACTAGTTGCTAGAAAGGTCAAACCAGTTATTGCATTCATTCCAAACAAATTCTGCATTGAGTGCAACATTATTGGTGATCTACTAGCAGTGCTACCTGCACTTTTACCAAATCTGCTGCTGTTTACCCCGATTGGGCACTATACTGAAGAGCGCATGCAAGCACTCCAAAAGTGCCACACTGATTTCTCACTATCAGAAGAGATGAAGATACTGCACCACTTGATGTCTTTGCAGAATGAAGCCTTCGCATGGAGCAATGAGGAGCGCAGCAGTTTCAAGACCACATTTTTCCCCCAGTACAAATACCAGTTATTCCGCACACACCTTGGATAGAGTGCAACATTCCTATTCCACCAGGCATATATGAAGAAGTTTGTGCTATTATTCAGAAGAAGATCGACTCAGGCATTTACAAGCACTTAAATTTGGCATACAGATCACAATGGTTTTGCATGCTCAAGAAAGACAGAAAAGTGCTGTGCATCATACATAGCCTTGAACTGCTTAATTGCATCACCATTAAACACTCTGGCATCACTCCTACACCTGAGAATCTTGCAGGGTGAACATGCAGCGCCATCCTAGATGTGGGATATGACAAGCACTTAAGTAAAGAATCATTGCACAACCTTACAACATTCCAGATGCCTTATGGTGCAATGCACCTTGTTACATTTCCAATGGATTGGACAAACTCAGTATTGATCTTCCACAATGATGTGTGCAATATTCTACAGCCAGAGATGCTGGATTATACAGTTCCATATACTGACGATGTTGCAGTCAAGGGACCTTCAAAGTGCTACATTTTACCAGATGGCTCATGCAAAGTGCTCACTGTGAACCCTGGCATTAGGCGCTTTGTGTGGGAGCACTTTCAGAATGTAAACCACATTGTGCAGTGCATGAAATATAGTGGCAGCACCTTCTCCAGAATAAAATCCACATTGTGCACTGAAAGCTTCATTATTCTTGGTGATGATACTCGACCTGGAAACCTAACAAAAACCTGTTAAAAGGGCTTAAAAAGTATGACACAGGCTGAAGAAAGGGTGCGAGTTGGTACTAAATATCACTGCTGATACCCCAAAGTTGTAGTAAGTGATGTAGAATGACAAATCATGTTGCAAATAGTCCTTATAGGCATACGAAGAAGTGCAAAATAGTTCAAAAGATGTTTGAAGGTGTGCGAAATAGTTTGAAAGAGGTTCAAAGGTGTGCGAAATAGTTTGAAGAAGTTTTGAGGAATGTCGAAGTAATTTGAAGTAGTTCAAGGTATATTGAGAAGCAAGTATAGCAAATGTAAAGTGTTTTTCGGATGGCGATAGGTGACAGGTGATAAGTTGAGAGACTAATATGAAACTTCAAAGGAGTTCGCGATATTTTGCAGAATTTGAAGATATGACACAAAGATAAGACTCAAGAAAACTGCTCTTAAATCTGATGATAGTGGAGAGGGTAACTTCTTCTGTGTTCCCCATTGCTTTTGCTTTCCCTTCTAAGTAACTAATACAGGTCTATATACAATTTGAAGAGATAGTACTAAAAAGGAAATAATAACAAGTGTAGAACACGAGGCAGTATGCACAGCAATAAAGGTATTGTAAAACATAAAACAAATGAGAAATAATAATAAATAAAATGTACATTGTCCCAGTATAGTAAGAGTTCTTGTTCTATTGCTTTAATATATTATTGAAACATAAAGATGCACTTATCACATTCTAAGTCTCTTGTAGTCTTTCCTCATGTCCAGTAGTACTCAATATGCAGCAAATTGGCTCACTCTGAATGTGCAGCATATATCAAAAGTGTTTTAAAACAGCTATACAGTGGCCGATGTCATTTAAAATGCTGTGAAGTCATTTGAAGTGTTGCAAAATAGTTCGAAAGCATTTGAAATGTCTCGAAGTCATCCAAAATAGTGCAAAATAGTTCAAAAAGGATTCGACATTAATTTCATGGTGTTTGTAGTGATTCGGAGTGTGTGTCATAATGTCTCGATATGGTTAAATCCTTCTCCAGACCTTATAGTGTGCAGTAGACCTATCATCTGTCACTATTGCATGCCAGAAGGTAGAAAATCTGAGCACAAAAAGGTAGACATTATCCACAATTGGGATGCATGCCACACTTGTCAGAAGGGCATGCATTACTGGGAACAGTTGGTTTAATGTGCATTTATATCTGCAATTATGTGCACTGCATTCACATGGTCACAAAGCTTATGTGCAAGGACACTCCATTCAAATGGGGTCCAGAGCAGATAGCAGTGCAAAATGACATCAAGCAAGCAGTATTAGATTGCCCTGCACTAAAACTGATTGATTACACATCAAGATTCCCTGTTATCCTTGCAGTCGACACTTCCCAGATAGCAGTCAGCTTCTACCTTTGTCAGCAAGAAAGCACAAATCTGAAAACACACATTTACAATTGGCTCAGCTTGATTATACTCAATGACAGAGAAGCACACTTTTCACAACCAAAGCTAGAAATCTATGGGCTTTATCGTGCACTGTGCAGTTTGCACCTTTATATTATAGGTGTGTGCAACTTAATTGTCAAGACTGATGTGCACTATATTAAGAGCATGCTCCAAAACCCTGATATCCAACCATCTGCCAGCATTAATCAGTGGATTGTCTCAATTCTTACATTCCATTTTACACTCGTACACATTAGAGGAGCAGTCCATGGTCCAGATGGACTTTCATGTCAACAAAAGCAGCCAGAAGACTTAGAAGAAGAAGACTCAAAAGAATTTGAGGATTGGATTGATGCACTACATGGCTTTATGCATATGATATGTCCCATTTCACAGTCCCTCGATGCATAGCTATTCGCACTAATGCAGCCAGAGCTGAGCATAAAAGCACAAAGTGTGCACAACCCTTCACTTATTTACAATGATGACTATAGCCAAGTTCCAAGAAGCACAGCAGCAGATGGAGTAGACTCGAAATGGTTCAGTTCACTATACTCAGTTTTTTGGGTGGAGCACATCACTATTTGGAAGCACCTCAGCATTTCATCATACTTTATTGTTACAAGCATGCAGCCTCTGATACCTCTCAATATTGTTGAAGTGACATACCTTAACCCACCCCCAGATTCTATACTCTCCACTACAGATTTGATTGCATGTTGAGCATGTGCATTGCAAAAGCAGCCAGAAGACTTACCATGCATTCATTCCCCCATCTATGCTGAAAGGGGCAAAGCAGTGCTCTATTTCGAGAAAGTGCACTCAAAGACCATCCATGATTTTGACTTCCAGCATGGCTAAATGAAATGGTGTTTGACAGGCCAATAGCTGCATTTTGCCTAGTGCCATACCATGCACGCAAGTCCATTGCACTTCCTGACATTGCGCTCGATATTACTACCAAGCAGTTGAGGGAGATGGAAGAGTTGATGGCAGTGGACACAGAAGATGAAGAAATAGTTGATGAAGAAGAAGTGCAAGAAGATAGCACAGAGGGTGAAGAAAGCACCGATGAGGCACATAATTAGTGCTCTGTGTGCACCACTATGGATATTTCATTTTTTTTATGTGTACGCTTTGATTTCTTTCTCTTTTTTATGTTACCTTGCTTCTATTCACAAAGTCACATCTGGGCATCTTCAGTGATTGTGCAACCCATGGGTTTTACCAGCCATGATGATCTACTGAGCCTTTCCCATTTTTTCAAAATTTGTTTTATGGTGTGCGCTTGGTTTTATCTCTCATAACTGCAGTGTTTGGACAGAGTTAATATTTTAGTTGGGAGGAGGAAAGTGATGGTTGGACAATTTTTCTGCACTTCTTTGTGCTTGTGCACATTTTTTCTGTGCTTGACATTTTTGTTCAAATATTGCCTATCTTACTTCTTATCCTTTACACATATTATCTGTGCTTATGATTTGCATTCTACATAACCCCAAGAGTGTGCACACATTTGTGCATGCATGTGCTCCAGCGCTCTGGAGTGCACTGTGTGTTTATTCAAGGTGCAATGGTCACAATTGGATTCTGTAACTACAATGGGATTTGTACAGCAGGGGAACTACTCTAGCAACTCAAGAAATTCTAAGCACACTGCAGCTGCAGCTAGCTTCACCTCTGCTTCTGCCTCCACTTGTTCTGTGCTGGGCAACTGGCTTTTGGTAACTTCCAGCTCGACTAGTGACCTCTGCACATCTTCTTTGAGGCGATCATGTGTAGCTTCCAAGATGGTGACCAGAGAGCGGCACTGCACTCAGTTGAGTGCTTTGACATCCTGGCCTTGAGAGATAGCATCCCCAGAAGTGTTTCCCAACCTGGTCTGGCATGATGACAGGCTGTGCACACTTGCTTGTCTAACTGTAAGGTGGCACAGTAATAGGTCCATGGGGAACCCTAGGGTCTGGGAATGGTTTCAAATGTATTGACACATCATGACACATGCTCCTGACCCCTGCAAATTTCATGAATTCAATTTTGAACCTATTCATATCATTTTGGACAACTTCAAACGATTTCAAATGACTTCATGACACTTCAAATGCCTGGAAACAACTTCACACTACTTCTAAAGATGTTGGCTGCCATATATCTATTCTAAAACCCTTTCAATACACATGGTACATCCAGTACAAGCTACTGTGCCACATATCGAGCACCACTGGACATGAGGAGAGATGACAAAAGACTTAGGATGTGATAAATGTGGTTTTGTGTTTCAATGATATATTGAAGCAATAGTACAAGCACTTTTTACTATACTGGGACAATGTACATTTTATTTATTATCATTTCTCATTTGTTTTATATTTTTACAATACCTTTATTGCTGTGCATACTGCCTCATGTTTGCCACATGTTATATTTCCTTTTTAAATACTATCTCTTTAAAATGTATATAGACTTGTACTAGTTACTTAGAACACAGAGAAGAAGTCACCCTCTCCATTATCATTCAATTTAAGAGCCATTCTCTTGAGTCCAAGTCTTGCCTCATATCTCTAAGTTCTGCAAATTATTGTGAACTTTTTTGAACTTTCATATTTGCCCCTTGACTTATCGCATATCACATATCATCTTTCGAAAACACTTCTAATTTGCTATATCCATTCTTTGATATACCTGGACTCCAGTCTGACTCTTTCAAAACTCCTTGAACCTCTTCGAACCCCTTTGAACCTTCTGCAAACTATTTTGGACATCTTCAAACTTACTTTTGAACAACCTCATATGCTCCCACAGACAATTTGCAACATCTCTTATTATTTCATGTCTCTAACCACAACCTTTGGGTATCAGCAGTGACATTTAGTACCAACTTGCACCCTTCCTCTAGCCTGTGTTATACTTCTTAGACCTTTTTACAGGTTTTTGTTAGGTTTCCAGGTCAAGCATTACCAGCAGCCTCGGGTGCTCTTGTGATGGCACAGGAGGTGCATTCTCAACTTTGCAGTGCTTCATAGTATGCTCCTTCGAGGGACTGATGAGCCCCACTAATAATACTCAACCTGGAAACCTAACAAAACCTGTTAAAAGATCTAAGAAGTGTAACACAGGCTAGAGGAAGGGTGCGAGTTGGTACTAAATATCACCGCTGTTACCCAAAGGTTGTAGTTAGAGGTATAGAATGGTGAGAGATGTTGCAAATAGTTTTTAGGAGCATACAAAGATGTTCAAAAGAGGTTCAAAAGGGATTCAAAAGATGTTCAAAGATGTTCAAAGTAGTTTGAAGGAGGTTCAAAAAGGTTCAAGTAGGTTTGAAGGAGTCAGACTGGTGTCGAGGGATATCTGGAAACAAATATAGCAAATTGAGAGAGTTTTTGAGTGATGATAGGTGATAAGCAATAAGTCTAGTGTTTCAAGGTTCAGTCCATAGAACCATAGACTGAACTGGACCAAACCATGGTCCATGCATTGGTCCAGTCCATTTTTCTGAAAAAATGAGTAACCAAAACTGCGGTTCAGTTAATGGTTAACTTGTTTTGAAAACATTTGAAAACAGTTATAAAACCAGTTTAAACTGGTCTTTTAGCATTCAGACTACTTAAACTACAGGAAAGTAAACTAATATAGATAACATATAATAAACTAATGTAAATATTACTAATACTATCATTATAAAATAAAATGGAACAAGCCTGGGGGAAAAGAAGTCATTTGGTGAGACATTGTTGTTGTGCATTTTTCTGCACTGTGCATTTTTGCCCTGTTGCATTGTGCACTTTTCTACTGTGCATACCTTCCTTTTCATGTACACAACTTAGTGCACATCTAGCGAACCATTGAACCAGCCCCTTAGTAGTCTTTGCACCTTGAAAGACAGTCTGAGGCCCTATAAATGAACCCCCTTCACCCAGAGCATGCCTGCAGCTGTAGGTTTTGTGTTCACACTTTCAGTTGAGACTCTGCACTGAGCACCAACTGAACATATCTCCCTTAGTCATGTTCACATCCCATCTGCATTCCTAGTCCATGTGTCACCCCTCTGACACACTCCACCATTGTCCTTGTCCTGCTAAACCTCCCACCTTTTACCTCCATTGTCATTGCACATTTTTGCACTCCTGTTGTGCATTTTTCCATACTGTGTGGTTTCAAGCTTTTATATTGTGTGCTTTTTTGCCATTTGTGCATACCTCCCTTTATGTGTACACAACTTAGTGCACACATCGCAATCCATCAAATCAGTCTCTTTAGTAATCTTTGCACCTTGAAGGATGATCTGAGGCCCTCTAAACAAACCCCTGCACCAGCACACCTGCAGCTGTAGGTTTTGTGTACACATGTTCTGTTGACTCTGCACTGAGTACTAACTGGACATAACATTTCTGGAGTCCACTGCGAGGGTTTTCAGGTTCATAACAGACCTTATTTAGACCTCCATTGGCTTGCCCTTTGCTCCAATATTAACCATCTTTGCAATCTTTATTCTGAGCTGTTAGCAACAGCGCTTCAGCTTGGGAAAGTACCAGCATTCAAATCACTCTTCCCACAATATGCATCACTCATCTGCACTGTCTTTACCACTGCCTTTACCTGAATCATTCCTACCTGCCTTGACACCTTCTGAATCAATGCATTCTTTTCCACCTTCAAATTTTGCAGCACTTTTACCAGATTCTATCTCTACACATCTCAATTCATATACCATGGCTATCATGTACATGTCATCCACATTTAACCAAAACATGCTGTGTTTTGACCCTGCAAAGCTGTGCAAACTCCAGAAGTACTTTGATGAGCTTGCACAACTTTTCCACAATTGTAACATCACTGATGAGACCAATAAAAAGTTCCACACTGTGCACTATTTGGACAGCGACACTGCTGACACTTGGAAACTGCTACCAGAGTATAGTGTGACTCATGACTATGGTGCATTCAAAGACGCTGTTCTAAAGCTTTACCCTGGTTCCAGGGATGGTAGTAAATGGAGTATCAACAATCTAGACAAGCTTATTGGCAAAACTGCATGTATTGGGCTTGTAACCATGGAAGATATTTTGCACTATTATTGTGCATTTTTAAATATTAGCAAATACTTAGTTGCACAAGGCATATTGGCATGCTACAACCAAAGTCACATGTTTGTTAGGGTGTTTAGACCAGACCAGCCTGAGGGCATTTTGAACTGCCTTGTGATTGCAGTACTGAATCAGTCTGCAAATGTGTCATATTTATTGGATGTGATATGCAACACAATTGACTTTATCTTCAAAGGCCTAGAGCACTATTTCCAGCTGCTTATTGGGCTTACATTGCAAAACCCCAATATGTATTCACTCTATGCAGCTTCCAGCATACCCATTTTCCAGTCACCACCTAGTGCACCAGCAGTTAAAGCAGAAGACATCACAGTTCTATATGAGTGCATGACACAGATGATAGTTACTGCATTGGGTGCATTGTACAGAGATGGTGCAAATGGAGCGCCTCATTCAAGCAATGACACCTGCAATGGGTATGGTCAAACAGGGCATTATATTCCTGAGTGCACTTTGATTGAGCATCTTATTAGCGAGGGCAAGTGTAGGCAAAACACGGTGATGATACTCAACCCGGAAACCCAAACAAAACCTACTTAATGGCTTCAGATGGTATAACACAGGCCAGAGGAAGGGTGTGAGGTGGTACTAAATATCACTGCTGAGACCAAAACGATGTGTTTAGCGATGCAAAATAATAAGGGATAATGCAAATAGTCTTTATAGGTGTACGAATATGTCCGAAAGGGTTCGAAAAAGGTTCGAAGGCATGCGAAGTGGTTCGAATAAGTTCGAAGATGCGTGAAATAGTTCAAATAAGTTTGAAGAGGTACGATGTATGTCGAGGAATGAGTTTAGTGAATGTGATGTGTTTGTCGAATAATGATAAGCAATGGGTGATAAAAGGTGGGGCAAATACGATAGTTTCAGAGAAGTTCGCAATATTTCACAGAACTTAGAGATACGACGCGAACTAAGACTCAAGAGAATGCCTCTTAAGTCAGACGATAACTGTGAGGGTAACTTGTGCTGTTCCCTGTTGTTCTATTGTTTTTCCAACTAACTAATACAAGTCTATATACAAAATGAAGAGATAGTACTAAAAAGGAAATAAGAACATGTGTAAAACATGAGGCAAATATATCATACAATGAGAACTTTGTAGATCAAAAATAAATGAGAAATGATAAATGATGAAACATACAGTGTTCCCATATAGTGAAAGTACTTCAATGAAACACAAAAACGCACTTATCACATTCTAACTCTCTTGTACACTCTCCTCGTGTCTGGTAGTGCTCAATATGTGGCGAGTTGGCTTATTCCGAATGTACAACGTGTATCGAAAGTGTTTGAGGACAACTATACAGCCACCGAAGTCATTCGAAGTACTGCGAAGTCATTTTAAATGTCGCGAAATAATTCGAAGTAGCTCGAAGTTGTCCAAAATAGTGCGAAATCGTGCGAAAATGGTTCGAAGTCGATTTCGTGGCGTTCTTAGTACTTCGGAGTGCATGTCGTAATGTCTCCATACAAGTGAAAATGCTTCTCCAGGCTTTAAAGAGCGTAGTGGACCTATCAACGGTGATGATACTCAACCCAGAAACCCAAACAAAACCTACTAAATGGCTTCAGATGTATAAAATGAGTCAGAGGAAGGGTGCGAGTTGGTACTAAATATCACCACTAATACCCAAAAGTCATAGTGAGTGATGTAATATGCCAAAGTGTGTTGCGAATAATCTTTAGAAGCATATGAAGATGTTTGAAAGAGTTTGAAATAGATTTGAAGATGTGTGAAAGAGTTCGAAAGATGTTCGAAAGTGTGCAAATTAGTTCAAAATAGTTTCGAGAAATGTAGAAGTAATTCAAAGTGGTTCAAGGTATATTGAGGAGCGAGTATAATGAATGTGAAGTGTTTTTTGAATGGCGATAGGCGATAGTCAATGGAATGAGGAGCAAATATGATAGTTTCAAAGAAGTTCATGATGTTTCACAGAACTTAGAGATATGATACAAAGATAAGACTCAAGAGAATGGCTCTTAAATCTGACAATGAGTGAGAGGGTAACTTATTCTCTGTTCCCCGTTGTTATTCTTGTTCTCTATAACTAATACAAGTCTACATACAATTTGAAGAAATAGTACTAAAAAGAAAATAATAACAATTGTAGAACACGAGGCAATGTGCACAGCAATAAAGGTATTGTAAAACATAAAACAAATGAAAAATGATAATAAGTGAAACGTTCAATGTTGCCATATAGTAAGAATACTTCTCTTGTTGTTTCAATAGATCGTTGAAACCCCAAAACCACCATTATCATACCCTAAGTCTTTTATCATCTCTCCTTGTGTCTGGTATTGTTCAATAAGTGATGCAGTGGCTCATGCCAAATGTTTTGTGTGTGTCAAAAGGGTTTTAGAATATCCCTATGGTGGCTGATGTCATTCTAAGTAGTGCAAAGTCATTCGAAAGCATTTGAAGTGTCGCAAAATTGTTCAAAGTCATTTGAAGTCATCCAAAATAGTGCAAAATAGTTTGAAAAGTGTTCGAAGTTGATTTCATGGCATTTGTAGCAATTTGGAATGCATGTCATAATGTATAGATATAATGAGATCCTTCTCCAGAGCTTATAGCATGTATTGGACCTATCAACAGAAGGGTGCATTATACTCCCAGGTGGAACATTTGTGCTGCATTCTATTCCAGGCAAGTTTTTAGGTGAGCACATCAAGGAATGGCATAAGTACAACCCAGGGCAGATTTTCACAGGTCAACTTTTATCAAATACCAATTCACAGCTCATCTACAATATCACACCTCATCCAGCTCCAGCAGCACCTTTACAGTTGACATACATTGCTGCCTCAGCTCCTACTGCAAATTATATGCAAAGCACACCAAATGTGCAACTAACAAAAGAAGAGCACATCAAGGCACTCAAGCAGGAGTTGATGGTGCTTTAGAAGAAGCAAGTTTTCAATAATGTTGAAACTCTGTGGCATGCACCATGCAGTACAGCAAATCAAGAGAGTGCACCTTCTACAATCACAGAGATTGCACCAGCAGACAGTATTGAGCCACCAGTTTTGCAATCCACTGTGAGCACAAATGAAGCACTTGATGAGATGCCCATACACTCCTACTCCAACATCCCTGAAATGCTTTTTGTCCTTGCAGTGGTAGATAGACCAGAATCCCAAGTTAACACTTCTAAAGGCACAAAGCCATCATATTGAACCATTGTTCATATCCAGAATCTGCAGATTGTTGATGATGTATATGCATGCTGATAGATCCACCTTGTGCTTTAAGCTTTAGGAACATTTCCCAATACATCGACACATCACCACAGATGCTCCAAACCCCTACAAACCCCACAAAACCACTCCAAAACTATTTTGTAGCACTTCAAACAATTTTGAACAATTTTAAATGACTTTGAATGACTTTACAGCACTTTGAGCAAGTTGGAACAATGTTGCACCACCCCGAATGCCTTCAGCCACCATATACCTATTACACCGCCGTTTAGAACATGCAACACACATTGTATGAGTTAGTGCATTGCATATCAAGCACCACCAGACATGAGGAGACATGACAATGGGCTTTTAGGATGTGATTGTGGCACTTGGATGTTTTGATGATATATTGGATCAACAGGACAGGTACCCATAATACATTGTGACTCTGTATGCTTCCCTTATCATCTCTCATTTACTGTATGATTTGAAAAGTTCTTTATTGTTTTATATCTTGCCTCATGTTGTCCACTTGTTTTATTTCCTTTTAAGTACCATCTCTTCAAAATATATATAGGCTTGTATTAGCTACTTAAAAGAAATAGTCCTTTCATATCCATCATCTGATTTAAGAGCAGTTCTCTTGAGTCCAAGCCTCTTATCTTAGTCCAGGAGTTTAGCATATTAACATGAACTTTTTTAAACTTTCCATACTAGCCTCTCAAACCATAGTCTATTGTCTATTGTCTCTCAAAACCTTCCCAATCTGCTATAGTCTATCCTCAGCATCCATCAAAACCATCATTGTCCTTTACAAACCCCTCGAACATCGTCAAACTCCTCCAAACATCCTCAAACTTTCCTTGAAGCACTTTATGAAGTTTCATATGCTAATAGGTCCATTGCATGCTCTAGGGTCTGGGAAGCATTCCAAATGTATTGACATACTACAATTTATGATTCCAACCCCTATGGACACCATAAATTTGATTTTGAACCTATTTTGAACCATTTCAGATGACTTCGAATGATTTTGAATGACTTCACGACACTTTGAATGCTTTCAAATAACTTTGCACTACTTTGAACAACATTGGCTGCCATATAGCTGTTTCGAAACCCTTTTGATATATGCTGCACAACTGGAATGAGCCATTTTGTCACATACAGAGTGCCACCAGACACAAGGAGAGATGACAAAAGATTTAGAATGCAATAAATGAGGTTTTGTGTTTCAATGATATATTGAAGCAATAAGATAAGTATTTTTACTATACTGGGACAATGCATGTTTCAATTATTATTGTTTCATTTGTTTTATGTTTTACAAGAACTCCTTTATTGTTATGTATATTGCCTCATGTTTTCCACATGTTATATTTCCTTTTGAGTACTATCTCTTCAAAATGTATATAGACTTGTACTAGTTACTTAGAAGAACAGAGAAGGAAACAGAGAAGAAGTTAATCTCTCCACTATTGTCTGATTTAAGAGCTGTTTTCTTCAGTCCAAGTCTTGCCTCATATCTCTAAGGCCTCATATCTTTAAGTTCTGTGAAATATCATGAACTTCTTCAAACCTTCATATTTGTTCCTCAACTTATCGCATATTGCCTATCAACTCTTAAAAACACTTCTAATTCACTATATTTGTTCTTCGATATACCTTGACACCAGTCCGACTCCTTTGAAACTCCTCGAACTTTCTTCAAACATCTTCAACCTTCCTCAAAACTACTTCAAACCTCTTGAACCCCTTCAAACCTTCTTCAAACTATTTTGCACATCTTCAAACCTATTTCAAACTCTTTCGAACTTCTTTGTATGCCTCTAAAGACTATTTGCAACATGCCTCATCATTTTATGTCTCTCACTACAACTTTTGGGTATCAGCAGTAATATTTAGTACCAACTTGCACCCTTCCTCTAGCTTGTGTTATACTTTTTAGACCTTTTAGCAGGTTTTTGTTAGGTTTTCAGGTCGAGCATTATCAACACCCTCAAACTTCATTAAAAATCATTGGACCTCTTTGAACTTAGTTTCCCCATCCTTGGGTAACAGTGGTAATATTTAGTACCACCTCGCACCCTTCCTCTAACTTGTGTTATACCATTCGAGACCTTTCTAGTAGGTTTTGTTTGGGTTTCCAGGTTGAGTATCATCAGTGTGCAATGAAGGTGCCTGTAAGGGGAAAGGAAGGCATCCCAGGCATCTGGGCAATTTTCTGCATTTGTATCATATTTTTTATATTTTATTTCACTCTATTCTGTCTTTTCCATGATTTTATTCCTATTTTATGATTATATTTCAGTTTTTTCCATGTTGGTACATGTTAACAGTTCTATTCTTAGAGGCAGGACCCCTGCTGGATGTTGACACACTTACTTCTACCATCAAAACCTTTGTTAGAGCTCTCCAGTTAAACCCCACACTACCCATTTAAACTCCTAGTGTGCACATGCCACCTAGTGCATGCCTGAGCAAAGATGCATGCATTAAATCAGTGCTCCCACCAAATTCAATGGCACATATTTCTATGCATGTGCCTTCCTCACTTCTTGTGAGCTATACATCAGTCTATGCCCAAACCAATTTGTGGATGATGCTGCTAAAATTTATTGGGCCCTCACATACACGAAGTCTGGGCACGCCTATCTCAATGTCGACCATATATTATGCCAAACCAAAGAACATGGCTCCCTTCCTTTCTCTTCCTGGGGGGACTTTCATGACAAGTTCATATGACATTTCTACCCCCTCAATGAATGCCAATGAGCCATAACATGCCACGAATCCACCTCCTACTGCCAAGCATGTTGATCTGTGGATATTACATTGATGAATTTCAAGACCTGGTGGACATGGAGAGGTATGGGAGTGGGTTACCTGTGGTGGTAAAGTTTTGTAGAGGTTTTAACCAGAAAATTTAAGACCAGAATGCACAGATGCTGGAAGGATGCCCAGCAGATGATAACATGAACACATGGTACGAGGCTGCTTTTCTCTGTGATGAGAACAGACTCACAAATGTGGCATTCACTGTGGCTTTCTGCACTTCTACCACCACCCATGCTTCCCATGCCTTTAATTGAGCACCCCCTCATTCTAACCCCATCCCTATGTGCCAGCCCTCAGTGCTGAACTCCAATACCCCCACTCCAATGGATGTCGACACAGCCCATAGTCTAGCTCACAGGCTATATCTCTGCTACCACTGTGGAAAAACCAGACACATGGCTCAAAACTGTCCCCACCACCAAGACATCCATAAGCTTATGCCTGAGGAATGATGATAATACTCGATCTGGAAACCTAACAAAAACCTGCTAAAAGGTCTAAGAAGTATGACACAAGCTAGAGGAAGGGTGTGAGTTGGTACTAAATATCACTGCTGATACCCAAAAGTTGGAGTTAGAGATGCAAAATGGTGAGACATGTTACAAATAATCTTTAGGAGCATACAAAAAGGTTCAAAAAAGGTTCAAAAGATGTTTGAAGGGGTTCAAAGATGTTTAAAAATGTTTTGAGAAAAATCAAAGATGTCCAAAATAGTTCAAGAAGTTTTGAAAGTGTCGGACTGATGTTGAGGTATGTTGAGGAGCAAATATAGCAAATAGGAAGTGTTTTTTGAAAGATGTTGGGCAATGTGCGATAAGTCAAGGAGCAAATATGAAAGTTCAAAGAAGTTCATGATATTTTTGCAGAACTTAGAGATGTGATGTGAGGCTAAGACTCAAGGGAATTGCTCTTAAATCAGATGATGAGGAAGAGGGTAACTTTTTCTCTGTTCCCTTTTGCTCTTGTTCTAAGTAACTAATACAAGTCTATATACAATTTGAAGGGATAGTACTAAAAAGGAAATATAACTTGTAGAAAACATGAGGCAGTATGCACAGCAAATAAGGTATTGTAAAATATAAAACAAATGAGAAATAATAATAAATGAAATGTACATTGTCCCAGTATAGTAAAAGTACTTGTCCTATTGCTTCAATATATCATTGAAACCCAAAACCACCATTATCGCATTCTAGATCTTTTGTCATCTCTCCTTGTATCTTGGTGCTCAATATGTGATGAAATGGTTTATGCTGGATGTGCCGTGTAAGTCAAAAGGGTTTTGAGACAGCTATATGGCAGCCGATGTTGTTCAAAATGCTGCAAAGTTGTTCAAAAATGTTTGAAGTGTCACAAAATTGTTCAAAATTGTTCAGAGTCATTCAAAGTCATTCAAAAGTGTTTGAAATGGTACGAAATGAGTTCAAAACTGAATTTGTGGCATTTGTAGAGGTTGGAATTATGAATCGTAATGTGTTGACATGATTAGAACCATTCCCCAGACCTTAAAGTGCACAATGGACCTATCAATAGTTTTGAGAGATATAAAGAAATGACTATAGAGAATTGGAAAGGTTTCAAAAGATGACATACAATAGGTGATAGTTTCGAGAGGCTAGTATGAAAGTTCAAAGAAGTTTGCAAGGTATGATGTGAGGCTTGGACTCAAGAGAACAGCTCTTAAATAAGATGATGAATATGAGAGGATGATTTCTTTCTCTTCCTCCTCCCCTTTTAAGTAGCTAGTATAACCCTATATATATGTCTTGAAGAGATGGTACTTAAAAGGAAATAAAACATGTGGAGAACATGAGGCAAGATACAAAACAATAAAGAACTCTGCAAATCATAAAATACATGAGAGATGATGAGTAGGGAGACATTTAGAGTCACAATGTATCAAAAGTACTTGTCACTTGTTCCAATATATCATGGAACTGTTGAAGCACCACAATCACATTCTAGAAGCCCTTTGTTGTATCTCCTCATGTCCGGTGGTGCTTGATATGTGATGCACTACTCATGCAGAGTGTGCTGCATGTGTCTGAAAGGTGGTGCAATAGGCATATAGCAGCCAAAATCATCTGAACTCGCTTGAAGAGTTGCAAAGTCATTCAAAGTCATTCAAAGTCATTTAAAATAGTTTGAAATTGTTTCAGAGTAGTTTCATAGGATTTGTAGGGGTTGGGAGCATATGTCATGAATGTGTTGATGCATTTGAAAGTCTTTCCAGACCTTAGAGTGCAAGATGGACCTATTAACACAAGTTAAGTACTTGGGCTTGATTATCTCAGATGGACAGGTGAAGATGGACCTGGTCAAGGTTGCTGGCATTACAACCTGGCCCATGCCCATGAATGAAAAAGAGGTGCAGTTTTTTTTGGGCTTCATCAATTTCTATCAGTGCTTTATTAAAGATTTCTCACACTATGCATGCCTGTGTTGATATGGCTTTCTATCACCCTGCACTCATACCCCAGCATTTTTCATGATTGTGTGCACCTCTTGGATGACTTTTACACACTTTGCACAGTGCACCTTTGCATGCCCAAGTATGCTTCCATGTGCTTTTGTGTGCATTTCACATTTCTACTGCACCTTTGGATCCC
This sequence comes from Tricholoma bakamatsutake, assembly GCA_029959215.1. Taxonomy (NCBI): domain Eukaryota; kingdom Fungi; phylum Basidiomycota; class Agaricomycetes; order Agaricales; family Tricholomataceae; genus Tricholoma; species Tricholoma bakamatsutake. The sequence continues at coordinate 4,486,992 of CP114860.1, forward strand.
CTTTAGTTGCCTTCTACCATGTGCCTTAAATGCACCTTGTTATGCTTCAAACTGCCTTCGTGCACTCCATGCACTCATTATCTGCCTTTCACAGTTATTGTGCACTCCATGCACCTTTATGCACTCTCTTATGCTTTACTAGCAATTCACATTCTTCATTGCATGCTCCTTGCATTATCCATTTATTACACACAACAATATTTCACACCATCTGTTGTGCTGTGCATCATGGCCTCACACTTACTAGGCAACTTATCCAAAGCACACCACAATTGCATCATGAGCCAACTGTGCACTCTCACATAAGCTGGTTGCTTTGCACCTACATATTTGGTGCTGGACTGTGCACACTTGGGTGCTTTCACATAATTTGGGTGCTTTGGCACTATTTGGCATTGCACAGCATCTCCTTATAGTTCTTCCACATTTCCAATCAGCATTGCTTTATCTGGTAACTAGCACAGGTCAATTATGTCACTATTGCTAAGGCACAGCACACAGCACATAACACTGAAGCAGACTAATTGGGCAGAGTGCATGGGACCTAAAGTGCACCAAAAATAGAACATTGCACTGAAACAGTTGAGTAATGGGCTATAGTGTGCACAAATCTTATTGGCTAAGATAGTGGCATCATGTGGTTGGGTTAATCTGGGCCAATGGATGGACTTGTGGGTAGCACATGGCACTTTCTATTTTTATACTTTATTTTATCATTTTTATTATGTAAGTCATTTGGACATAGTACCAAGGTACATAGAGAATCCTGAGGATCTTTCCCCCCACAGTTCACGAGTTTCATTCTATGTTGCACATAGTCTGTGCATTATCATCTTGTTTGTGTGCCTTTGCAGTGCATCCCTCATATAGCCACATTTGTGCATCATTTGTGCCCTTCATCATATAGCTGTGTTTTGTCTTTCATTTGCATCCATCATCTTAGTTTGTGCACTTTTGCAGTGGACCCTTCATATAGCTGTGTTTGCACATCATTTGTGCCTCTCATTGTATAGCCACATTTTGCACTCCATTTGTGCATTTTCCCCCTAGTTGCATTTGCATCTCACCTGCATGCCTAGTCCATGTTTTGCCCCTTCGACACACTCCAGCATTGTCCTTGTCCTGCTAAGCCTCCTACCTTTCACCTCCATTGTCATTGCACATTTTTGTGCTCCCATTGCACAATTTTCCACACTGCACATTTTTGATTCTTTACATTGCATGTTTTTTTGCCATTGCACATACCTTCCATTCTGTGTACACAACTTAGTGCACACATTGCAACACATGAAACCAGCCTCTTTAACAGTCTTTGCACCTTGAAGAACAATCTGAGGCCCTCTAAATAAACCCATGCACCCTGAGCATCCCTGCAGCTGTAGGTTTTGTGTTCAGAATTTCTGTTGAGACTCTGCACCGAGTACCAACTAAACATATCACCATTATTTGACCTCAGAGTTTCTTGTTGTCCACTGAGATTGTGATTCTGTGTGGGACATAGAATAAGGTTCAGAATAGTATGGGTTGATGTGAGAAGTGTGAGTTTGCAAATACTGTCAAGATTCAAGATCACTACTACCAAGATTGGGACTTGGTCAGGAATACACTGGACTTCTGGTCAGACCCAGTTGGAGGTGGTCGGAGGTGTTCTGGGGTTCTGGGCAGAATCCACTGGGCTGTAGCATGCCAGGTGAAAAGGGGCCAGAGAGGACTTGGCTTCAACTTATAAAAAGTTGTGCCCTTCTCCTCATCAGTTGTCCAATTTCAGGTGGGAAGGAGTGCAGAAGTCCAGGGGGTTTCTGGATGAAGGGCAAAGGTAGAATGAAGCAGAGGTTATAAAGTGATTAAGTTGAGAGGAGTCAAAAGATTAAAGGTTTGGTTCAGGAATGAGTCAAGGGTGATTAAAGGGATGATATTAGGCAAAGGATGATACAAGGCAAGATACAAGCAATAGGCAATGTAATGCACAAGTACAAGTACAAGTAATTTGCAAACTGAAGACTAAGGCTAAGCTATGGATGCTTAAATAATGAGGGCTGGAAGAATAATGAATAATATGGAAGTTTACTAATGGGTCTTGGTAAGTGTCCATGACCAGAATTGGTAAGATTGTATTAGAAATAAAGTGAGTAAGCAAATGATTACTAAAGCATGTGATGACTTGTCTGATGACTAAAAGATGCTGCAGCCAGGATGCCGATGGACAAGGTCAGAAAAGAATTGGAAAAGAGTTAGGAATTATTGGGAATCTGAAGGTCTTGATACACTGCAACACTCTATAATACCATGCATATAGTCACTACAATGCTCTCTAGAGCCAATTCCTGCTCCACTCACTATGACTCTGACTCCTCTTCTGATTATGGATATTCCCAGTTGACTGAAATGATGATTGCCAATGCTCTTGCATTCCCACTTGCTGAGTGTGAGCAAATCCACTCTTTGAAATCAGTGGCTACAGAATGTTGCCAAGGATGAGCAAGTGAATAAAATCCTAGGCTGTTTCCATGACAACCACATCCAGGACTGGGTTCGTGGAGACTGGGCCCAACTCCTCAAGCTCTCCTTCAATGACTTCATCAAGGAGATGAAAGTCAACTACCTTGCAAGTGACTAGGTTGACATAATCTACCTTGAAATGCTCTCACTCACTCTTGCTGCTTGTCCTGCTGGTAGTACATTCCGGGACTATTTCAACCATATGCAAGCCTTGAACTCCCTGCTTATCGACACCAACTCTTTCCAGAATGAAGCCACCTTCCACCAAAAGGTGGAGGCTGGCCTGGATTTAGAGCTCACACAAAAGTGTTGTGCAGAAAAGTGCCATAACATTGTGGACCTGTGCCATTTCCCAGGCAGTAAAGGCCCTTGATGACATCTGATATGCTGACTGTTTGCACACTCTGCAGCACAACTGTTAAACATGGATGTGATGATAACAAAAATGGATATAACAACTCCAATAAATGTCACCATTTACAGTTTAATACAAACATGGCCCCCACTGTGTCCTGAATACATCAGCAAAAGTGCACAGACCAGTTATTCCAAGGTGATGAATGTGTTCTCCCACAAACTTGGCCATTCTGCATGGCTATGAATGGTGCTCACCATTTTGGTCATAACTAGGGATTGTATCTCCAGTCTGTCAGTCATAGATAAAGTGGTATGAACATAGTGGAAGCCTTACAAGGAACCTATAAAAATGTTAAATACCAGGTATAGTGTGTACCAGAGTTTTGAAACTTTGTATGCATGTCACCAATCTCAAAATTACTAGGTATTTACACAGTAAAATGATATATCTTTTTTAAAGTTGAGCCAGAATAGAGGGAATTTTCCAATAATGAAACAGTGTGTCATAATTATGTAGTTCTGCAAGAATATCAAGACTTGGCAAATCCAAGTAAGTCACCTTTGTCTATGTCCCAATCTTCCTCTCCATCCTCCAGTTCTAGTTCATCTTGTTCATCATCGAGCTCATCTTCATCTGGGTCATCCGAGTCATCCTCACTATCATGTCCCTCCTCATCATCCTCATCTGAGTCATGCCCCTCTGAGCCTTCATTATTGTCCTTTCTACTGGATAGACCTGGGATCTTGAGTTCAGCTATGTCATCTTCAGCTGAGTGTCTGGTGATTCATATGCAGATAAGCCCTCTGTAGCATGCTGTGCTGATTTGTATCCAACACTGCCACCTCTGAACTGCATAAGAATGTCCCAATCAACAAACCTGATGACTATTCAATTCCTATTGAAGAAATAAATAGATAGGCCACTCACATTTCCACATAGTAGAAATTCCAATCTTCATTGTTCTTGCTAGGTTGTTGTACAATGGAAGGTCCTACCAGAAGGCTTGATAAGCAAATGCAGGGATCAGGTGAACACCCCAAATGATGACTGCAGGGTTGAGAAAACCAAACGTACCTGGTTGATCCTGATGGAAAAATCCAATGTGGTGAAGTCGACAAGCTAACCAGCCTCCAGCATGGTCCAGATCCTGTCCAAACCATCTCACCCACAGGAAATTCATATGCTGTGCATCATCTGTCTCCAATATTGGCCCCACATGTCATACATTAGCATAGATGACGATCCCAACCACATGCACACACCAGTATGGGTGATGTTTGACACTGCCATGACCTTCATTTTCATGTGACAAGATCATAATATCAGGATGGGTGTGGGGATTGATAGAATCTTGGGAGCATCACATATTGTATGTTGTGTAATTGATCCTAATGACCTTATGATGGTAAATGTAATTGTTGACAAAATAAACAGCATTTCAGTCCTCATCTGAATACTCATGTTCATCCCCATTGAAAGAATAACCAAAAAGATAAGATAGAATATGATCCTTAAGATCTTGGAGGAAATTCTGGAGAATGTGAGTCTGAGAAGCATATGGAATAAAATATTATGACACACCTTCAATTCTGGATCATCAATGTTTTCTGAGAGCCATTTGGTAATGTTTTCAGCATCTGATACCAGTTGGAAGTGTTTTCAGAAGTGATTCAGAATTCTGGAATAAAATGGCCACTGTTTTCTGCATTGGATGCAGCTCTACTGGTTTTTCTAAGGGTTCAGGAATAGATATGTGGGTAGGATGGTTCAGGAGAAGGAGAGGCATGTTGTTGATTGCACTGGTTAATTTTTCAAAGAAGTCATTTATGACATTGGTGTTTGGTAATTTTTCAAGTGAAGCTCTTGAGTTTGTTAGTTCTTGCATAAAAGTGCTTGACACACTGATGTTCAAGCTTGCCCTGAAATAAATTTAGATTGTAAGTAATTGTGGTAGAATAAAAACACATTGTTTGAGTAGTATACATAGTTATCTGATGTGCCAAAATGTGTGATAGCCATGAGATAGTAACCAAAGGCATGTAAGTGGAAAGGGAGGCATCCCAAGTGTCTGGGCAATTTTCTGCATTTGTCCCACATTTTTTTATATTTTATTTCACTCTATTCTGCCTTTACTATGATTTTATTCCTATTTTATTCCTATTTTTTGGTTTTCTCCATGTTGGTACATGTTGAAAATTCTATTCTTAGAGGTGGGACCCCTTCTGGATGCATTACCCATCAGGGTGACATCATTCTGCAGCTTGATCTGCCTACCTCCACCTTTTTTCTGTTTTTAGCCTATTATTTGATTATCCAGTCTATCACATATACTACACATCAACAGATGGGTCCTTGTAAGTTTTCTCTTTGAATTCCCCTCTGTTAGGTGCACCTGAAGTGTCTGTATTATGTAGTATAATGTTAACTTTGGATTCCCCTTTGTTAGCTCATTACTAAGTGAGGCTTTGAGATTGCCCTTACAGCAGAAAACTCTCTCCCTAGGCCTGGAATCAAAGTGCACTGTGGATATAATGTCTCCTACACATACAGGATGCTGCCCAGAATGCAATCGACATCCCCACCTTAAGTGCACACTTATCTCCACTCGATGCACTGCCATGTGCCATGGACACCCAATGAAGCACTTGAAGGCACCACTATCAGATTGCATGTGCAAATCAAATCACTTAAATCATGTATAAAAAACTTCATTAATACCCTACAGCGTAGTTCCCCCCCCCCCCCTACAGTAATACCCCATTTATTTCAACCCCAACCACTTCCAGCATCAATGCACTACCTAATATTACTGGCACACAGATCAAACTGTCCCCCCTTCTGACTTTGATGGTGCACACTCTCACAGACATTCATTTCTCAACTCCTGTAAGTTATACATCAGTCTTCAGCCTAATCAATTCATAGACAACACTGCAAACATTTATTGGGCCTTCACATACATGAAGTCTGAACACATCTACCTGTAAGGCTGCCATGTTTGGGGGCCTACAGTAAGGTAGACAGGTGGACCAGAAAAACAGGATTAGGTTATCTTAATTGCACAGAAGTGGGAACCTGTAAGCTACTACAGGTAAAGAAATAAAATATGTTACTATATTTTCATTGCACAGAAGTGGGAATGAAGGCAGAATTTGAAAGAAGGTCAATAAATATATGTGTGAAAGATTGACCATGTAAGTAAAGGACCACATCAAGTATAGTGTGTGATTTAGAAGGGCTGCATCAACTATAGTCACATGATAGGGAGATGCTGTATCAGTAATCAGCACCGGTGATGCCATCAATGTATGTGTTGTCAGTGTGTGTGTAGTGCTGGTGGTGTATGAATATAAATCATGTGCTGACTAAGTGACCACAGGCAAGTGATAAAAATTTAGTCATGTGATAACTAAGTGACCACAGGCAAGTGCAAGCAGCTGTAACATGGTAGTGTGTCATGTGTTGTCATAAGTCTGTGTGGTCAGGCTTACACTACCTCTATGTTGATCACATTTTGTGCCAAGCCAAGAAACTCAGTTCCCTCCCTTTCTCCTCTTGAGGTAACTTTTGAGAGGAGTTTGTATGACAGTTCTGCCCTCTTCTTGAATGCCAATGAGCTGCAATGTGCCTCAAGTTGTCCTTGTACTACCAAGCACACCAGTCTGTGCACAACTACATCGATGAGTTTAAAGACTTAGTGTAAGGGCAACTTCAAACCTCACTTAGTAGTGAGCTAACAGAGGGGAATTTGAAGTTAATATAATACTACATAATACAAACACTTCAGATGCACCTAACAGAGGGGAACCTGAAGAGAAAACTTGCATGGACCCATCTGTTGATGCCCAATATATGTGATAGACACAAAAATCAAATAGTAGGCCTAGAATGCCTCACGGCTGGTCAAAGAGCTCCACCATTGATGTTCTTCTGCACCTCAATGCATCCAGGCATCTGACTTTGGCCAGATATGATTTAATGCATCGGGGCAATGCATCATAGAAGGGGGGTGATGTAAGGGGAAGGAGAGGCATACCAGGCATCTGGCTAGGTGAGACCCCTCCTGGATATTTATCCATCAAGGTGACATCATTCTGCAGCTTGATCTGCCCACTTTTACCTTTTTTCTATTTTACATCAGACTCTGTGACCCAAGAATTCTCTTTATCCCCATAACCCTTTCAGTGTACCAGGTATTTTAGTTTGCCTCAGCGTAAGCAGCAGTCTAGGATGGACTTGACCTCATACTAAGGTTCACCTTCGATCACTGTATGCAGTGGAGGAGGTCATGCCATACATCCTGAAAATGGATCCATGGGGGCTGGCAGCAGTTTGGTGACATAGAAGACAAAGTGTAGTCTGCATATTGACTGTGGTAGCCATAGGCGATAGGTATGAGCCAACATGTTTGGTGATGAGGAAGGGTTTAAAGAAATGGTGGGTGAGTTTCTTGGATGGTCATGTGAGGTCTTTACACTCCCCCACATATTCCTAATAGGAGTCCAATAGGAATCCTAGGAATCCTACCATATTCCAATGTCAATTTTTGCCAGCCAATTTCATGTCAAATGGCAGGTTCTGAGGTTTTTTATTCCTACTTTATTCTGATGTAGTCCTATCAGAATTTTATAGGACCATCAGAATTTCCTAGGAATTTCTGACTAATAGGAATACATAGGAATATCTGAGGTTATGCAGAGACATCAGACAACATAGTATTCTGATAGAAATTATAGTAGCCTTGCTTAGTAATTAATAGTACAGAAAGTAGATGCACATAGCAGAATTGAATCCTAGGCCTCTGAAATGATTACATAACACTAAGTGACAAGAAGACCACTACACTAAGCATCCATTGGACATGGGTGGTCTTACTGCCCTACATACAGTTCCCATGGGTGTGATGACAAAGCACATAGCTGTGTCTCCACACCTTGCTAGCTCATCACTCCCCACCACCACCATCAATGGCAACCATGACCTCCCCCCCTTACCCCCTTTCCCCCCTCTTCCCACAACCCAAACCACCTCACCTGACACTCCCACTATGACCACTGCCTCTGCAAACAAGCCGCCTGACACACAACACAGCCCAAATGGCATGAATTGTCATTTGGGCCAATAGTATTTTTTGTTTTGTTTTATTTCTTGTTTTTGTAATTTATCTAATTGTATTTATTCTTTTTAAGGTTTTAATCTATTGATAATGACGTGAATCATTGTTTGGGCCAATAGTAAGTTTTTTTTGTTTGATTTCTTATTTTTGTAATTTGATTTCTTATTTTTGTAATTTATATAATTGTATTTATTCTTTTTTAGGTGCTAAACTACTGGTAATGATGCCCAAACACCTAATGATGTGCAACCAATGGTAGGACACGAGACCATGCAGCCCAAATGACATGAATCATCGTTTGGGCCAATAGTAAGTGTTTTTTATTTTATTTCTTGTTTTTGTAATTTATCTAATTGTATTTATTCTTTTTCAGGTTCTAATCTACTAGTAACGATGCTCAAACACCTAACAACATGCATTCAATGATGGGACACGAGACCATGCCAACACCGCCACGTCATGATGGCACACCACCCACACCCAGCCTCTGGTAGGTGGAGCGATGAGGGAGGAGAGATGAGATGGGGGGACGATGACAGGGGAATGATGAACAGGAGACCACCACAATACCAACAACAATCAGCACCCCCCACCACTGCCATGAGCCACTGCTCGTGGGGTGAATACAGGGTGTGAGAGCATGGGGACAACAGGGATGACAATGACAACCCTACAGATGACAAACGATGCACAATGCACCTCCAGCCTCATGAGCAACTGCTCATGGGGTGGATGGTGCATGGAACAACAATGGGGAGGAGGGGAAACAGCAGGATGATGGGGGGGACAGGATGACAAGGAGACGAAAGGGAGGGGAGATGAGGGGGGAGGGGAAGTGGTGATGACAAGACAGCAGTGACACAACACAACACACCACCACCCCCTTCCCCTCATTTTGTTGGGGGAGTGGGTTTTTTAGTATTAAATTGTATAATTAAATAGTATAATCAATTGTCCCCCCATGCATTTGCATGGGTGAATTTTTTTTTTACAATAGTGAACTATCCCTAAGTGCTTTAGATAAACATTATATTGTAAATCTATTGATTCTCCTGTGGCTCAAGTGGTTGAGCACTTGTTTGGTTGTCATGTGATTTATATTCCAAGGTCCATGGTTTAATCCTTGCTGTACCCATTTATTTTGTGAGCACTTGCCAGGTTAAGTCTTCTAAAATGTGGTATTTTGACTGCTTGTTGGAATTGCATAAGGATTTACTCGGAATTTATTAGGAATATCTCGGAAACAAAAGTACATGGTTATCAAGATACATTCCAATCAGAAAACTTGGAATTCTAGGACTACTATTGAAAAACTCGGACTCCTAGGAGTCTGATAGGAATATGTGGGGAAGTGTAAAGTACTGGGTCATGTAGTGGAAATGTCACTGGAGTTGAGGTAGACATGATCACCAACCTTGTATGTGTTGAGATACTCAAAAAACTATGTACAAGTGTCATATACTACTCTTGGGGTGTGCCCAACTATTTACCAGTAAATGAGTGGTGATGTATTCCTGTGTGCTTAGCGTGCTCCACCTCATTGTCCTTATTCAGCTGTGCCACATATTGGCAGTGGAGTTGCCTTATTTGGCTCAGTAATTCCAACATACCACAGCACAATGGCCCATGTTAATGCCATTGCCAACAATGACTTGATATTTCCCTACATCACAAGATAAGCTTCTCTGTTGCCTTGCATAGGAGAAGCAAACTTATGGTACTCTCCATCCATCTGATATATCCACATGCACTTATCGCAAACATGATGAATGGCATCTGGTTGGCCATATATAACAATATAGTTGTTATGTGCCTCCATACCAGCCTTAAATTGGTCCTTCTGTTCACCTATATGCAGTACATGGAGGCATGTTCCTTGTCACTGATGATTGTCAAGAAGCATAGCAATGATGAACCCATCCCAGATGTGGTTGGTGGTAAGTTTAGTAATGAAGGGCCACTCACTTCCCTTGAGGCAATCTCCTGCCATTGTCATATCATATAATTTAGTGGCATTTGATGCAGAGATTCTGTCCAAGCATTAGCATCATTTGATTAAATCAGATTTTGACTATACCACACACCACCCAAGAAGCACCTGCCCAGTCCATGGTGCAACAACCTTCTCCTTGAAACTGATGCACCCCCACTTGAATATGTTTCTCTGAGCAGTATGTCCAGATACCATTCTGCATGCTGTAAGTAATTTTTATGGTAATTAATGTGACAACCTGCACATGCGAAATCAGGTGACAGGACAGGTAAACTGATCCTACACACTTATGACAGCAGGAAAGATGAATAGACAAGGCTGAGGACACTGTGCCCTGCTGTATACATGTATATGATGATGGAGCATTGCTCTTCTTTCTTCAGTATCGACCCATGCTGCACACAATCTGAATTTGTGCAAGTTTTAGATGGAGGGAAAAGTGTTAGTGAAGCTAAGACAGATGAGAAATATGGAGAGCTGCATTATATATGGATGCACTGAGTTCCTTGAATAACATAAGGTCATCTTCAAAAAAAGAGTGCTGGGGAGGCACTCTATCATCTTTAAGGATGTTCCAATAAGCATCAATGCATGAGAGAGAGACTCTAGTTGCTTTACTAAGGAACTCTTCAATACTGGGAGGCAGGATATTGGGTACACATTCAGGAGTGGATTGCTCGAGTGGTAGCAGAAGTTTTATGTCCCTCTTCAGCTGGGCCGCTAGTCAAATGAATTGATTTATTTCATATAGTGTAAGCCTACACAATACTGGGTGCTGCTCAAGCTGCTAGAACACATGCACATACCTTAATGCATTGGGTATCTACTACATGTGCTATGACCATTTTGTGGGAGTGATGGCGAGCTAAATGGGAGAGTTTCTTGGCTGAGAATGGTGATTGATCAGTGATGATTGATGGGATGACGTGCTGATGATACTCAACCCGGAAACCCAAACAAAACCTACTAATGGCTTCGGATGGTATAACACAGGCCAGAGGAAGGGTGCGAGGTGGTACTAAATATCACTGCTGAGACCAAAATGTTGTGTTTAGCGACACGAAATAATAAGTGATGGCTTGAATAATCTGTAAGAGCATACGAAGGTGTTCGAAATAGTTTGAAAGAGGTTTGAATATGTGTGAAGAGGTTTGAAAGAGGTTCAAAGAGGTTCGAAGTCATGCGAAGTAGTCCAAAGAAGTTTGAATAAGTTCAAAGAGGTTCGAGGTATATCAAAGAGCAAGTTTAACGAATGTGAAGTGTTTGTCTAATGGCAGTAGGCGATGGGCGATAAAACGGTGATACGGCTCCCTATCGCCCTGCGCGCATACTACAGCATTTTTTGTGATTGTGTGCACCTCCTAGATGGCTTCCACACACTTTGCACAGCGCGCTTTTGCGCGCCTTCATGCGCTTTCGTGCGCCTTTGCATGCTTCCGTGCACTTTTGCATGCCTTCGACCGTTTAGGTGCACCTTTGTGCGCCTTTTGCATTTCTACTGCGCTTTTGTTTCCCCATAGCCACCAATCATTGTGCGCCCTAAATGCGCCTCATTGTGCTTCAAGCCGCCTCTGTGCGCCCCCCCCATAGCGGTTGGCTTTTACCTTTGCCAGCAAAAGAGTGCAGATGCAAAAACGCGCATTTACAACCGGTTTGGCTCGATTACGCTCAATGACAGAGAAGCATGCTTTTCACAACCGAAGCTAGAGATCTATGGGCTTTACCGTGCGCTGCACAATTTGCGCCTTTATATTATAGGTGTGCGCAACTTAATTGTGGAGACTGACGCACGCTATATCAAGGGCATGCTACAAAACCCCGATATCCAACCATCCGCTAGCATTAACCAGTGGATTGTATCAATCCTTACATTCCACTTTAGACTCGTGCATGTTAGGGGAGTGGTCCATGGTCCAGATGGGCTTTCGCGTCGGCCGAAGCAGCCAGAGGACTTAGAGGGAGAAGAGGATGAAGAGTTTGAGGACTGGATTGATGCGCTACATGGATTTATGCATGCGATACGTCCCATTTCACAGTCTTTGGATGCGCAAGCACTTGCGCTGATGCAGCCAGAGCCAAACAAAAATGCGCAAAATGCGCGCAATAGTGCGCTTATTTATGACGATGACTATAGCCAAGTTCCAAGGAGTGCAACAGCAGATGCAGAGGATGAGAAGTTAGATTTGGTGTGGATTTGGATGGATACCCTAACGCGCCCTAGCGACTTCACAGATTCTGAGTACAGCGCGCTCATGCGCTACGCGAGCGCGTTTTTCAAAGACAAGATGCGCCTATGGAAGCGCAATGCGCATGGTGCTCACCAGCTTGTTATTTGGCAGTCTAGATGCTTACAGATATTGCGCACCATCCATGACAACATTGGACACAAGCACTTTTACGCGACACGCTCCGCATTGCTCGAGCGCTTTTGGTAGCCGCATGTTATGGATGACATCGTTTGGTTCATGCGCACTTGTCATATTTGCCAGATCCAGCAAACACAGAAGGTTCTAATACCGCCAGTCGTCGCAATGCCTGTGCCCCTGTTCAGTAAAGTTTATATTGATACGATGCACTTACCAGTATCAGCAGGGCGGCACTATATCGTCCAAGGGCATTGCTCACTTGCGACTTGGCCAGAATTCTGCGGGCTCCCTAAAGAAAATGCGAGCACACTTGGCGATTGGATGTTCCAAGACCTCATCTGCAGATGGGGTGCATTGTGCGAGATAGTCACTGATAATGGCAAGCCATTCATCAAAGCGCTAGCCTATCTCAGTAAGCACTACCATATCAATCACATCCGCATATCTGGCTATAATTCGCGCGCTAATGGAATTGTTGAGCGTGCACATTTTGACGTGCGTCAAGCACTTATCAAAGCAGCAGATGGAGTAGAATCAAAGTGGTTCAGTGCCCTGTACTCAGTCTTTTGGGTGGAGCGCATCACAGTTCGGAAGCACCTCGGTGTTTTGCCATACTTCATTGTTACAGGCGCACAGCCTCTAATCCCTCTCGATATCATTGAAGCGACATACCTTAACCCACCCCCAGATTCTATACTCTCCATGACAGGCTTGATCGCGTGCATTACAAAAGTGTCCAGCAGACTTAGCATGCATCCATTCCCGCGTCTATGCAGAGAGGCGCAAAGCGGTGCTCCGTTTCGAGAAAGTGCACTCAAAAACCATCCGCAGTTTCGACTTCCAGCGCAGCAACTTAGTCCTTATGCGCAACACAGCAATCGAAAAGAGCCTTAACTGCAAAATGCGCACGCATTATCTTGGTCCTCTAGTTATAGTGTCACGCAATCAGGGCAGCGCATACATAGTTTGCAAGCTCAATGGGACGGTATTTGACAGGCCAGTAGCCGTGTTCCGCCTACTGCCATACCACGTGCACAAGTCCATTGCGCTTCCTGGCATAGCACTCGATATCACCACAACGCGGTTGAGAGAGATGGAAGAGTCCATAGTAGTGGACATGGAAGACGAAGAAGCAGTTGACGAAGAAGAAGCGCAAGGAGATAGCGCTGAGGAAGAAGAAAGCGCCAATGAGGTGTGCAACTAGCGCTCCGCGTGCACCGCTATGGATACTTCACCATTTTATACGTACGCTTTGCTTTCTTTCATTTTTTTACATTACCTTTTCCTATTCGCGAAGTCGCATCTGGACGTGTTCCGTGATTGCACAACCCATGGGTTTTACCGGCCGTGATGATCTACTGAGCCTTTCCCATTTTTTTAGACTTTGTGATATCGCGTGCGCTTCATCTTATCTCTTACTCTTTTATCGATGGACATGGTCAATATCTCAGTTGGGAGGAGGAAAGTGATGGTTGGACGATTTTTCCGCACCCCTTTGCATTTGCGCATCTTTGCGTGGTGCGCGTTTTTTGTGTGCTTGACACTTCTTGCTCGAACGTTGCTTATATTATCTCTTTTCTCTTGCACATATTATTTGGGCTTACAAATTTCGTTTTATGGCACCATGGAAGTGCGCGCGCAGGTTGGTGCAAAGTGTGCACATTCGCGCGCATGCGCACACTTCACTGCTTCGGAGCGCACCATGCGTATCACAGGCGCAACAAAGAGAATGATTAACACACTATCTAAAACTTATACAATTGTGCAGCTATTCAATGGACTCCAGGAACTCCAGGCGCTCTGTGGCTGCACCCAGTTTCACCTTTGCATCTGCCTCCGCTTGCTCCGCACTGCACAACCAGCTCTTAGCGACCTCTAACTCGATGAGCGACCTTTGGACATCTTCTTGAAGGCGATCGTGCGTGGCGCCCAAGACTGCAACCACCGAGCGGCATTGCGCTAAGTCGAGCGCCTCGACATCTTGACCTTGATAAACTGCATCCCCCGAGGTGTTTCCCAATCTGGTTTGGCGCGAGGATTGCATGTGCACACTTGCCTGGCGAACGGTAAGGTGGCGCGGCCTTGGGTGCACTTGCGATGGTGGAGGGGGCGCGTTTTCGACTTTGCGGCGCTTGGATGTGCGCTCTTTCGAGGGGCTGATGAGCCCCACATCGCTCTCATTGCCCTTGTCAATTTGCGACGTGCCTTTGGAAAGTTAGTGCAGCATGGAAGGAGGATGAGAAAAAGACAGACCAGAGCGCCCAGTAGCTGCTTTCCTGCCTCTAGGAGTTGTGCGCAGCTGTGCGAGGGTGCGCTTCATCCATTCGCACTTTCTCTTACCCTTTGCGCATGGGGCGCACCATTTTCCATTGACAGAGGCGCACCTAGCTGGTTGGCCCATGCGGCGGCAGTAACCCCACTCAGTGGTGGCACTTCGACATACGTGCATTGCCGCGTTTTGCGCACCGGGTGCACACTTGCGCCTTCATCCGCACTGGCGCTCTCATCGCTCTGCTCATTCTCCCCCTCGCTCGTCACCCCACTCTCCCAAGACTCCCCAGTTCCTTCACCTACAACCTCAGCATCGGTAGCTCCAGAAAGCGCGCGCAAAGATCGCACCAGCGTGACACGCGCCTTTTCGTCCTCCTGCGCCTCGGCGGTATCTATATCGCTCGCCTCGTCAATTGCTCTGAGCTCACCTTCCAGACACTCCAAGTTAACCTCTGGCACCTGCAATTCAGCGGTCAAGAGTGCACGGCGTGCCTTGCACACTTCAGTGTGCTCCGCGCGCGCTTCCAGCCGCTCCGCCAGCTCATGCGCCCTACGCTCAAATTCCTCAGACCTCTCTTTCTCCTCAATCATCTTATGCATATTGGGCATCAGCTCCTCGCCCCAAGCAAGCCACTACTCCACCATGATTCTGCTGAACGTGCTACGCACCTTCGTGAGGAGCGCGTCGAGTTCTGCGTCATCTTGGACAGAGTCCGCACAGCTTTTATACATGTTCTACATGCCCCGACCCTTAGCAACCTGCGCCAGTTATAGAAACACAAAAAGCGCACCAGTTTACTACAAAACCCTTCACCCCAAGCTTGCATTGTCGTCTGCTCACTCCCAGCAGCAGGGAGGGTCTCATTGAGGGCCAGGATCATTTCTCTGAGGGCTAAGGTAAATGCTGAAGCCATCGGATCGGGTAGAGATGGGTTGTGGAAAGAGTTATAGAGGATAGACGGTGGTCAGAGATGGATAAGGAGAGGATGGCCACTTATGTGAGCGAAGAAAATTTTGTGCTGACCAATCACATGCTGCCTGAGGACAGTCAGTACTTCAGTTGGGAGGAGATGATACGGCTCCCTATCGCCCTGCGTGCATACTACGGCATTTTTTGCGATTGTGTGCACCTCCTAGATGGCTTCCGCACACTTTGCGCAGCACGCTTTTGCGCACCTTCGTGCGCTTTCATGCGCCTTTGCGCGCTTCCATGCACTTTTGCGCGCCTTCGACCATTTAGGTGCACCTTTGTGTGCCTTTTGCATTTCTACTGCGCTTTTGTTTCCCCATAGCCACCAATCATTGTGCGCCCTAAATGCGCCTCATTGCGCTTCAAGCCGCCTCTGTGCGCCCCCCCCACGCTCCTTATCTGCCTTCCACATTTATTGTGTGCTTGATGCACCTTTGCGCACTCCTTTTATGCTTTACCTGCAACTCACATTCCCTGCTGCGCACTCATTGCACAATCCCTATCACACACACAACAATCCACTGCACTGGTGCACTGCGCATTGCAGCTCCCATCTTACTGGCACATTTATTTGAGATGCACCATGATTCTGGCATGAGTGAACTGTGCATTCTTACATAACTGGGCCGCTTTGCACCTATTTGGCATTGGACTGTGCGCACTTGGGCGCTTTCACGTAATCCAGGTGCTTTGGCAGTATTTGGCCTCGCACAGCATCTCCTTATAGTTCTTCCACATTTCCAATTGGCATCGCCTTATCTGGTAACCAGCACAGGTCAATCACACCATTATTACTAAGGTGCAGCATGCGACATATAACACTGAAGCAGATTAATTGGGTAGAGCGCACGAGACTTAGCGTGCACCAATAATAGCACATCGCACTGGAACAGTTGGATATTGAGCTATAGGTGCACAAATCTTATTGGCTGAGGCAGTGGCGTAGTGCAGTCACATTTAGATGGGCAAATGGATGCACTTGTGGGTAGTGCATGGCGCTTCCTATTTTTATACTTTATTTCACCATTTTATCACATAAGCCATTTGTACATAGTAGCGGACAGATAGAGAATCCAGAGGATCTTTCCCCCCCCCTCATAGTTCATAGCTCAGTCAGCGTCGCACATAGTCTGTGCACCAGCGTCCAGTCCATGCACTATCGTAGTGCACCCTTCGTATAGCCATGTTTGCATTATCGTTTGCGTCCCCTCATCGTATTGTTGCGTTTCGTCCCTTGCATTGCATCCTTCGTCCTTGTCTGTGCACTATCATAGTGCGCCCTTCGTATAGCCGCGTTTGCGCACCTTTTTGCATAGCCGCGTTTTGTGCACTGTCTGCGCCTTTTTCCGCTCCTTGCGCTTTCACTCTGTTTACGCCCCCAAACTGTGCACCACCTTCACAGTACATCCCAGTGTCGTCTTTGTCCTGTTACACCTCCCGCCTTCATCACCCTCATCGTTGTGCACTTTTGTGCTCTCGTTGCACGTTTTTCTGCACTGCGCGTTTTTGCCTCTTTGCATTGCGCACTTTTCTGCCACTGTGCATATCTCCCCTTCCACGTACACTACTAGTGCGCACATTGAAAATCCCTGTACCAGCCTCTCTATAGTCTCCGCGCCCTGAAGGACGATCCGAGGCCCTCTAAGCGAACTCCCCCCTCACCCCGAGCATGCCTGCAGTTGTAGGTTAAGTGTTCACCCCTTCTGTTGAGACTCTGCACTGAGTACCAACTGAACTCATCAATGGAGAGCGAATATGATAGTTTTGAAACAGTTTGCAATATTTCACAGAACTTAGAGATGTGATGCCAAGATAAGACTAAAGAGAACGATTCTTAAATCTGATGATAGCGAGAGGGTAACTTGTGCTGTTCCCTGTTTATCTCTTGTTTGTTCTAACTATCTAATACAAGTCTATATACAATCTGAAGGAATAGTACTAAAAAGGAAATAATAACAATTGTAGAACATGAGGCAATGTGCACAGAAAATAAAGGTATTGTAAAACATGAAACAAAATGAAAGATGATAATAAGTGAAATGTACATTGTCCAAGTATAGTAAAAGTTCTTGTTCTATTGCTTTAATATATCAATAAAACACAAAAACGCACTTATTGCATTCTAACTCTGTTGTAGTCTCTCCTTGTGTCCGGTAGTGCTCAATATGTGGCGAGTTGGCTTGTTCTGGATGTGCAACGTGTATCAAAATTGTTTGAGGATAACTATATGGCAGCCGAAGTCGTTTGAAGTACTGTAAAGTCATTCAAAGTGTCGCAAAATGGTTTGAAAGCATTCAAAATAGTTTGAAGTCATCCGAAATAGTGCGAAATAAGTCGAAAATAGTTCGGAGTCGATTTCATAATGGTCGTAGTGGTTTGGAAGGTCTGTCATAGTGTGTCAATATGATTGGAAACTTTCCTCAGACCTTAGAGCATGCAGTGGACCTATCAGTGCATAACATATGCTATAGTCATTTTGTGGGAATGATGGGAGTGATGGTTGATGGGATTACAAGCTTATGACCCATGCCTTTGTCATGGTGTTCAATCGCTTTGCTCGCTCAGCCTGACACCGGCATGGGCCAGCTTGCGTATATGTAATACAATGCTTAATCCTACTACAGTTACTCAACTCTTCAGTTGCCTTTGGACCTTTGGCCCAAAGTTAATATTTGGGGGTTCATGTCCACACAACTGTTTAGTTGACTTTTAGATAGTACACAACTCTTCAGTTGACTTGGGATTGTTGGTCCCAAGTCAATGTGGGGGGGTTGTGGTGTTTATCCCCATTTCAATCTCTATCTCTCTCTCCATCTCCATCTCTCCCTTCCCCTTCCCCATACTCATACCCATACCCATCCCCACCCCCATCCCCACCTCTCTCTTCCTCATCTTCCCCTCCCCCTTCCTCATCTTCCCCTCCTCCATCTCCCCCATCTCCCCCTCCCCCTTCCCCATCTCCCCCTTCCCCTTCCCCATCTTCCCCTCCCCCTTCCCCACCTCCCTCTCACTCTCCCATGTCCCCCTTCCCCCTCTACACCCCCTCATACCCCTCTCCACCCTTCATACCTCTCCTCCATCCCCCTCTTGCCCACCCCCTCACACCCCCTCACACCCCACCCCACCCCTCACACTCTCCTCACACTCCTCTCCACACTCAGCTCACTTGCAAAGTTTCAAACTCCACTTCAAACTCAGCTGCAGCTCACCTCTACATATGCTATGACCACATTTTGAAGCCCAGCTATATTAGTCAGAGCTGACAAATTTTAGTCAGCTCTGACTGACTAATGCCATCATTTCTGACAAATTTTGCACAGCTCTGACCAAGCCTGACAAATTTTAGATAATCCCATCAACCATCACTCCCATCATTCCCACAAAACGACTGTAGGCTATGTTATACAGCTTGTCAACTCTGATCCCATCACACCATCACTCCTACAAAATGGTCATAACATATGTAGTAGACGAGCTTATGACCCATGCCTTTGTCATGGCATTCACTCGCTTTGCTCGCTCAGCCTGACACCGGCATGGGCCAGCTCGCATATATGTAATACAATGCTTAATCCCACTACAGTTACTCAACTCTTCAGTTGCCTTTGGACCTTTGGCCCAAAGTCAACGTTTGGGGGTTCATGGTGACACAACTCTTTATTTGACTTTTAGATACAGTAGTACACAACTCTTCAGCTGACTTGGGACCGTTGGCCCCAAGTCAACGTGGGGGGGTTGTGGTGTTTATCCTCATTCCCATCCCTATCTGTATCTCCATCCCCATCTCCCTCTTTCCACTCTCCCCCTTCCCCCTCCCCCTCTCCCCCTCCCCCTTCCTCATTGCTATCCCCACCTCCCCCTTCCTCATTGCTATCCCCACCTTCCCCTTCCCCCTGCCCATCCCCCTCTCATTCTCCCATGTCCCCCTCCCCCCTCTACACCCCCTCATACTCCTTCCCCACCCCTCATACCTCTTCTCCATCCCCACCCCCTCACACCCCCTCACACCCCCTCACACCCCCTCACACCCCCTCACACCCCCTCACACCCCCTTACACCCCCTCACACCTATACCTCTTCTCCATCCCCCTCCTACCCACCCCCTCACACCCCCTCCCCACCCCTCACACTCCCCTCACACCCCCACACACCCCCTCCCCACCCCTCACACTCCCCTCACACTCCTTCACACTCCTCTCCACACTCAGCTCACTTGCGAAGTTTCAACTCCACTTCAAACTCAGCCATGCTCATCGCAGCTCACCTCTACATATGCTACGACCACATTTTGAAACCCAGCTATATGACTAATTTTTAGTCAGCTCTGACTAATGCAATCATTTCTGACTAATCTTGCACAGCGCTGACCAACTTTGCACAGCTCTGACAAATTTTAGATAATCCCATCATTTTGTTCCCACAAAACGGTCGTCCCATATGTTGTGCACGTCATCCCATCAATCATCACCGATCAATCACCGATCTCAGCCGAAAAACTACCCCATTTAGCTCACCATCACTCCCACAAAATGGTCATAACATATGTAGTAGATGTAAAATTTGTCAGAGCTGTGCAAAATTTGTCAGAGCTGTGCAAGATGAGTCAGAAATGATGGCATTAGTCAGAGCTGACTAAAATTTGTCAGCTCTGACTAATATAGCTGGCCTTCAAAATGTGGTCATCGCATATGTAGAGGTGAGCTGTGGCTGAGTTTGAAGTGGAGTTTGAAACTTCACAAGTGAGCTGAGTGTGGAGGGGAGTGTGAGGGAGTGAGGGGAGTGTAAGGGGTAGGGTGGGGTGTGAGGGGGTGTGAAGGGGTGGGCAGGAGGGGGATGGAGAAGAGGTATGAAGGGTGGAGAGGGGTATGATGGGGTGTAGAGGGGGGAGGGGGACATGGGAGAGTGAGAGGGAGGTGGGGAAGGGAGAGGGGGAGATGGGGAAGGGGGAGGGGGAGATGGAGATGGGGGGGGGGGATAGAGATGGGGGAGATGGGGGAGATGGAGGAGGGGAAGATGAGGAAGGGGGAGGGGAAGATGAGGAAGAGAGAGGTGGGGATGGGGGTGGAGATGGGTATGGGTATGAGTATGGGGAAGGGGAAGAGAGAGATGGAGATGGAGAAAGAGATAGAGATTGGAATGGGGATAAACACCACAACCCCCCCATGTTGACTTGGGGCCAACAGTCCCAAGTCAACTGAAGAGTTGTGTACTATCTAAAAGTTAACTAAACAGTTGTGTGACCATAAACCCCAAAATGTTGACTTTGGGCCGAAGGTCTAAAGGCAACTGAAGAATTGAGTAACTGTAGTGGGATTAAGCATTGTGTTACATATATGCAAGCTGGCCCATGCCAGTGTCAGGCTGAGCAAGCAAAGCAAGCGAACACCATGACAAAGGCATGGGTCATAAGCTCATCTATTACATACAGTGACTCACAAAACTGAGTCAATATTTTGCACTTTTTAATTTATTGTTGAATAACTTCTCATTAACAACAAATACAGACAAAGTATTGTTGTACCAAATAAAGTACATTATCAGGGCTATCAAACAAACAAAGAATTATGTAATTTTAATTACAGTGCATGAAGATATGATAATTTTAAATCAGGGACTCATTGACTCAGTTTTGTGAGGTGGTATCAATATTATGATAAATTGTAATTCTAGTATTTTGTATGACCTCCCTTGGCCTTAATAACTGCTCCCAACCTTCTAGGCATGCTTTCAATCAAATTCTGACACACCTCTGATGAAATATTACTCCACTCTTCCACTACTCTTTCCCATAACTCCCAAATTCCTTTTGGTGCTGTTGGATATTTGTCTAACTGGTTCTTGAGGTGAACCCATTGATGTTCAATAGGGCTGAGGTTTGGAGATTGGGCAGGCCAATCCAGAAGAGTAATATTGTTGTTCTCCATCCATTTCTTGGCCTTTTTTGAGGTATGCTTGGGGTCATTGTCTTGTTGAAAAATCATCTCTTCTCCAGAAATTCCACTCTCCTCCAAGCTAGACAGCATATGGCCCTTCAAAATGGACACATACTGGTCAGCATTTATCCTCCCCTCAACCTCTGCAAGATGCCCCACTTCATTCCATCCCATACACCCCCATACCATAATGTTTCCTCCCTCAAATTTCACAGTTCCCTGCACCTCTCTCTCAATCAGCCCCTCTCCCTTCTGTTTCCAGACCCACTCTCTCCCATCTGACCCAAACCTGTTAATTTTAGTCTTATCTGACCAAATAACCCTCCTCCAGTCCTCCACAGTCCACTCTCTATACTTCTGAGCAAAAGCCAATCTTGCTTTCCCCTTATACTAAGCAAGGGCTTTTTCTTCTTCACCACAGCCTTGAATAAGTTTTTTCTGAGAACTCTTCTGACTGTTTCTGAAGAGACTGGAGTAGGGATAATGTTGTTGATGTAATGGGTGGCCTGAACAGCATTTGCAGCCTTGCCAGTGGTGATTTGGGTAAGGATGGCTCTCTGAGAGGTAGATGAAAGCTTAGAAGGACGACCACCAGAGGGGGAATCCAGGTTTGGATGGAGAGCCCTGAGTGTTCTGGATACACTAGACTGGCTGAGGTTGAGTTTAGAGGCAATAATGCAGGTAGAATAATGATTGGAGGCCAGGGAAAGAATGTTTTCCTTCTAAGCAGAGGAGATGGGATGCATTGGAGATTATTGAAGTATGAAGAATGCTAGTCCTGATTAAATACTATAATTTAAGGTCCCATCAAGGATCACATCACCTTAGAAACAATCTGTCAAGATTTTGACATTATACAGTTGGTGGAGCATCAGATTCTAATATTTCTGACTACCCCTCACAAAACTGAGTCAATGAGTCCCTGAATTAAAATAATCATATCTCCATGAGGGATGATTAAAATTACATAATTCTTTGTTTGTTTGGTAGCCCTGATCATATATGTTATTCGGTACACCAATACCTTGTTTGGTTTTATTGTTTATGGGACGCTATTCAACAATGAATCGAAAAGTCTAAAACATTGACTCAGTTTTGTGAGTCACTGTATGCTATGACTGTTTTGTGGGAGTGATGGCATGATGGGATCAGGACTAAAAATAGATGACAAGCTGCATAACATATGCTACAGTCATTTTGTGGGAATGATGAGAGTGATGGTTGATGGGATTATCTAAAATTTGTCAGAGCTGTGCAAAATTTGTCAGGCTTGGTAAGAATTGGTCAGCTCTGACTAATATAGCTGGGTTTAAAATGTCATCATCACATATGTATAGTACCAAACTACTAAAAAGGCAGGTCAAATTTGTAATGGGGTCAGCAGCAAGTCGATACAAATTTGTAATGAAGTCATAACATTTGTAGTGAGGTCAGTAACAAGTCAATACAAATTTGTAATGAAGTCAGTAACATGTCAATACAAATTTGCAATAAGGTCAGTAACAGGTCAATACAAATTTGTAATGAGGTCAGTAACAAGTCAATACAAATTTGTAATGAGGTCAGTAACAAGTCAATACAAATTTGTAATGAGGTCAGTAAAAAGTCTGAAGTTAGTAAAAGGTCAATACAAATTTAATGAAGTTCAGTATCATGTCAATATAAATGTGTAATGAGGTCAGTAACAAGTCAAATACTGAAAAGGCAGGTCTGCTTGCATAAGATTTTGGTCGCGATATAGTGGACACCTACTTTCACACCTTGCCCAGAGTTTCACAACTTGCCCAGAATGGGCACAACACAATCAAACAGCTGCCTTTTCCTTACATGTGGAGAGAGAGTGCACGACAATCAATTGAGTACCTCTCTTCACACAATGTTTAGGGCTATAATAGTGATACTATTGCAATTGCTACCTATTATCAAATAACAAAATTGTGATTGTCATTACAAAAAGTGTTGGAATTGGCTATTGAAACTTGAAAACAGTTGGATTACAGTGAGTGTTGTGACAACTGGCTGTTAAAGGAAGTTGTTGCTCACCTTACTTCAGCAGTGCTGCACTGTTGGCTATTGAGCAAAATTATTATTGGGCTTTACCATTACTAAATATGTGAGTGCTACTGGCATATGTTGCAATAATGGTGGCTTATTAAAGTATTTGCAGGAATCAAAGTAGACCTTCTACACCAGAAGTAGAAAGGGCTAGAATTAGAGATGCAGACCATTTGGAAAGGTTGCAGATGACCAATCCTGATGATAGAAGAAGCAGAGTCAGAGTGACTGCACCTGCTGAAAGAATTGTTCCACTGAATTATGGAGCTGCATTGGCAGCTCAGATACCACAGGTACAGATGCCTGCTGATTGGGATGCTCCAAGGCAGTTTGGATTGCCTGTTGTACCTCCTGCTCCTGTATTACATAGGAGAGGTGCTCCTGTGATGCCATCTGGACCTGTTTTGGCAAACAATAGACCAGGGGCAAATATAGCTGCTACTATACCACAGGTTCAGCTGCCAGCAGGGTGGGATGCACCTTTGGCCAATTCTATTCCTGTGGTTCCACCTGCACCTCAGTTACAAACAAGGAGGGGCAGAGGGAGAGGGAGAGGGAGAGGAAAAGAACTGGGACCATTGCATAATATTTCAGGTGGTCAAGCTGATCCTGCACTTAATAATCTGCATAGAGGACATATTGCATTGAGGAAAAGAACTGCAGATTATGATGCACACATTCAGAAATGGGCAGCTAAGCAGCATCAGGAGAAATTGTTGAAGGAGGTTGCTGAGGAAAGAAGAGCTGCTGAGGCTGTTACTGCAAGGGAGACAATGTTACAGCAGTTGGCTGAAGTGGATAGGCAGCATAATGTGCGAGTGCAGCAGGAATTGAACAGATCCAAGCTGCTGTGGTGGAAGCAGGTAGATGGCATGATCAACAGTTAGAACAGCTGGCTGAACAAGAGCAGCACAGACAAGCTTCTGAAGCTGAAGAGCATGCACAATATCAAGCTGCTAAAGCTGAAGCAGCTAGGCAGCACAATCAACAATTGCAGCAGCTGGCTGAAGAGGAAAGGGACAGGCAAGCAGCTTTAGCTGCTGAGCCACAATATCATGATCCACCCAGACATATCAATATAGAAGCAGCATTGCAGGAATGTAATAGGTGTGATCAGGAATGGGCTCTCAGGATGCATCAGATGTGGAGAAATGATGATAGGTCCACTATGCATTAAAAGGTCTGAAAATGGATCCCACTTGTATCAACACATTATGACATGCTGATATGGCTCCCTATCGCCCTGTGCACATACTACGGCATTTTTTGCGTTTGTGCGCACCTCCAAAATGGCTTCCGCACACTTTGCACAGTGCACTTTTGCATGCCTTAGTGCACTTTTGCACGCCTTTGATTGTTTAGGTGTGCCTTTGTGCGCCTTTTGCATTTCTACTGCGCTTTTGGTTCCCCATAGCTGCCAATCATTGTGTGCCCTAAATGGACCTTGTTGCACTTCAAACTGCCTCCATGCGCCCCCCTCACACTCCTTATCTGCCTTCTACATTTATTGCATGCTCGATGCGCCTTTGCGCACTCCTTTTATGCTCTACCTGCAACTCACATTCCCTGCTGCGCACTCATTGCACAATCCCTATCACACACACAACAATCCACTGCACTGGTGCACTGTGCATCGCAGCTCCCATCTTACTGGCGCATTTATTTGAGGTGCACCGCGATTCCAACACGAGCGAACTGGGCATTCTCACATAATCTGGGCGCTTTGCACCTATTTGGCATTCTGTGTGCACTTGGGCACCTTCACATAATCCTGGTGCTTTGGCAGTATTTGGCCTTTCACAGCATCTCCTTATAGTTCTTCCGCATTTCCAATCGGCATTGCCTTATCTGGTAACCAGCACAGGTCAATCACACCATTATTACTAAGGTGCAGCACGTGACACATAACACCGAAGTGGATTAACTGGGAAGAGTGCACAAGACCTAGGGCACACCAAAAATAGTGCATCGCACCGGAACAGTTGGGTAGTGGGCTATAGGTGTGCAAATCTTATTGGCTGAGGCAGTGGCATAGCGCTGATAGGTCCACTGCACGCTCTAAGGTCTGAGCAAAGTTTCCAATCGTATTGACACACTATGACAGACCTTCCGAACCACTATGAACATTACGAAATCGACTTCGAACTATTTTTGACTTATTTCACACTATTTCAGATGACTTCAAAGTATTTCGAATGCTTTCGAACCATTTCGTGACATTTTGAACGACTTTGGCAGCCGTATAGCTGTCCTCAAACACTTTCGATACATGATGCTTAACTGGAGTAAGCTATTTAGTCGCATATCGAGCACTACTGGACATGAGGAGGGATTACAAGAGTGTTAGAATGCGATAAGTGTGGTTTTTATGTTTCATGATATATTAAATCAATAGGACAAGAACTCTTACTATACTGGGACAAAGTACGTTTCAATTATTGTCATTTCTCATTTGTTTTTACAATTTTCAAAATCCTTTATTGTTGCACATATTGCCCTTTATTGTATTCCCCTTTTTGGTACTATCTCTTCAAAATGTATATAAACTTGTACTATTTACATAGAACAACAGAGAACCAGTTACCCTCTCCACTATAGTCGGACTTAAGAGCAATTCTCTTGAGTCTTACCTCATGTCATACCACTAAGTTCTGCGAAATATCGTGAACTTCCTTGAACCTTCCTGGTAACGGCTATATTCATTTGTCAAAACATATATCAATGCCAGTAAAATACCTTCGAACCCCCTCGAACTCACCCGAACAACTTCGAATACATTCGAACTTATTTCGAACTACTTCGCACATCTTCAAACCAATTTCGAACATTTTTGAACACCTTTGTACGCTTTAAAAAGGCTATTCATCACATCCTTACCACTTCGCATCACTAAAACAACATTTTGGTATTAGCGGTGATATTTAGTACCACCTCGCACCCTTCCTCTAGCCTGAGTTATACTACAAAAGGCTTTCAACAGGTTTTTTCTAGGTTTCCAGGTCGAGTATCATCAGCGTGGTCAGGTTTAGATGGGCGAATGGATGCGCTTGTGGGTAGTGCATGGCACTTTCTATTTTTACACTTTATTTTACCATTTTTATCACATAAGCCATTTGTACATAGTAGGCGGACATATAGAGAATCCAGAGGATCTTTCCCCCCCTCATAGTTCATAGTTCAGTCAGCATTGCACATAGTCTGTGCACCAGCATCCAGTCTGTGCACCCTTGTAGTGCACCCTTCGTATAGCCGCATTTGTGTATTATTTGCATTCCCTCATCGTATTGTTGCGTTTCATCCCTGTGTTGCATCCTTCATTCTCGTTTGTGCACTCTTGCAGTGCACCCTTCATATAGCTGCATTTGTGCACCTATTTGCATAGCCACATTTTGCGCACCATTTGTGCCTTTTTCCACCCCTTGCACTTTCATCCCATTAGCGCCCCCAACCCTTATGTCACCTCCCCAGCACATCTCAGTGCCGTCTTCATCCCACTACACCTCCCGTCTTCATCACCCTTGTCGTTGTGCACTTTTGCACTCCCATTGCGCATTTTTGCCCCTTTGCATTGCGCACTTTCCCACCACTGTGCATATCTCCCCTTTAGTGTACACAACTAGTGTGCACATTGAAAACCACCATAACAGCCTCCCCATAGTCTTTGCACCCTGAAGAACGATCCGAGGCCCTCTAAGCGAACTCCCCCCTCACCCTGAGCATGCCTGCAGTTGTAGGTTAAGTGTTTACCCTTTCCATTGAGACTCTGCACTGAGTACCAACTGAACACATCAACGCACTCCAAATCACTACAAAGGCCATGATATCGACTTCAAATCTATTTCACACTATTTCGCACTATTTCGGATGA
Organism: Tricholoma bakamatsutake; assembly: GCA_029959215.1. Lineage (NCBI taxonomy): Eukaryota > Fungi > Basidiomycota > Agaricomycetes > Agaricales > Tricholomataceae > Tricholoma > Tricholoma bakamatsutake. The sequence goes on from CP114860.1 coordinate 4,514,421, forward strand.
CTTTGAACAATTTTGCAACACTTCGAATGACTTTGCAGCATCTCGAATGATATCAGCTGCCATATAGTTGTCTTAAAACACTTTCGATACACAATGCTCAACCAGAGTGAGCTATTTAGTTGCATATCGAGCACTACCAGACACAAGGAGAGACTACAACAGAGTTAGAATGCGATAAGTGCATTTTTGTGTTTCATTGAGATATTAAAGCAATAGAACAAGAACTCTTACTATATTGGGAAAATGTATGTTTCACTTATTATCATTTTTCATTTGTTTTATGTTTTACAATACCCTTATTGCTGTGCATATTGCCTCATGTTTTACACATGTTCTTATTTCCTTGTTAGTACTATCTCTTCATTTTGTATATAGACTTGTATTAGTTAGAACGGGGTAAAAAAATAACAATCAACAGGGAACAGCATAAGTTACCCTCTCGCTTATTGTCAGATTTTTAGAGTTGATCTCTTGAGTCATATCTTCGCATTGTATCTCTAAGTTCTGCAAAATATCGCGAACTTCTTCAAAACTATCGTATTCACTCCATGTTTCATTGCCCATTGCCTATCGCCATTCGACAAACACCTAACATTTGCTAAACTCACTCTTCGATATACCTCGAACTGCTTCAAACTTATTCAAATTTGTTTGGACTACTTCACATGACTTCGAACCTCTTCAAACCTTTTTTGAGCCTCTTCACACATATTTGAACATTTTTCGAACTCCTTCGAACACCTTAGTATGCCTATAAAGACTATTCACCACAGCCCTTACCATTTTGTGTTACTAAACACAATGTTTTGGTCTTAGCGGTGATATTTAGTACCAACTCGCACCCTTCCTCTGACTCATGTTATACCATCCGAAGCCATTTAGTAGGTTTTGTTTGGGTTTCTGGGTTGAGTATCATCAATGAACAGTGTGCAGATGAGTAGGTACAGATGAGCTTATGACCCATGCCTTTGTCATGGCATTCACTTGCTTTGTTTGCTCAGCCTGACACCGGCATGGGCCAGCTCATGTATATGTAACACAATGCTTAATCCCACTACAGTCACTCAACTCTAACTTGTTATCAAACTAACAAACACATTATTGATGTATTGACTTCAATTACAAACTCGTATTAACTTGTGACTGACTTTATTACAAAACTTGTATTGACTTGGTATTAACTTGGTATTAACTTGTTATTGACATCATAAAACTTGTATTGACTTCTTATTGACATCATTACAAACTTTATTGACTTTATTACAAACTTTTATTGACCTGTTATTGACATCATTACAAACTTGTATTGACTTGTTATTGACATTATTACAAACTTTTATTGACTTGTTATTGAATACACATTAAGGTTTAGTAACCTGCTCTAAAGTCTTCTCGCAATAAATTTTTCAACCATTTGATTCAATCCAAGTACAATCCAAATTTAATTCTAATTCTAATTCTAATTCTAATTCTAAATCTAAATCTAAATCCAAGTCTATCTTGATATTTATATTAGTTTCCGATTCTTGTAAATAATCTTTCAAGTTACTCACCTTTGCTAAACAACTCCATTCAACACTTTCTTGTATACCACATTGGCAGTTCTGTTATTTCCATTGTTTTCATTCAACAGCACCTTGATCCTTTTTCCAGATGTACACCTTGACAGTGCCACATATAGCTGCCCATGTGAGAACACTGGTGTCAGCAAGTCCAATCCAACATGGGATACCAATTGGCCTTGTGACTTGTTGATAGTCATGGCAAATGCCAAGTGAACTGGAAATTGATGTCGATGGAGTGGTAATGGCAAGGTCTCTGCTGAAGGCTCCAATGTGATCCGAGGAATGAAAACAATATTTCCTGCAAACTGTGCATCACCACTGATGATCCTGCACTTCAATACACATGGTCTGGCTTCAAGGAGGATAAGCTGAGTTCCATTGCAAAGACCCATAGTGACATCCAGATTGCATAGAAGCATGAGAGGACAGCCTATCTTCAGTGCCAGCCTGGAGAGAGGAACGCCACTTGCTTTGATAGAGTTTAGATACTCTGCAGGATATGGCTGGTAGTTGTTTAGCTCCTGCTCTCTGAATGAGACTATATCAGCACTGTTTGCTCTGGTCCAGGAAATCTGGTAAGGAGAAGAGAGTTGATGACATTGTCATTGTCATTTGTGCAGGAGAGAATGGTCCTATCCAGATAGTACTGATCTGGCTTGTTCCCCTGCTCTATGCCTGGATATGTAGAGTTGATAAGGTGATCCATGGTATTTCCATGGCAGAGCATGTTCTGTGGAATCTGTATAGTGTCTGCAGCATCCACTGTTGTGCCTGCACCAATGTGCAAGAGCCAGGCAGCATGTGCAATGTTTTCTGGAGTTCTGTCGAGTCACATATTCTCGTTCAAGTGATAGACAGTAATGCATTGCCAGAGAGTGCTCCTTTTGATGGATGGAGCTATGATCTGTTCTCTAGTGCCTCTGGGAATGACAGGTAAGGTCTGTCTAAAGTTACCTCCAAACAAAACAGTGATTCCACTAAATGAAACATTCTTCTTTTGAGATCATGCAAAGTGTGATCCACTGCATCTGTGGCGTATTTGTGCTGCATATGAACTTTATCCCAGATGATGATGGAAGTTTGATCAAGGACCTGGTGCAAATTTGAACCTCGAAGTATCCTGCAAGTAGAGGCCTCATCAATTTTGATTGGGATTTTAAACATGGAATGTGCTGTGTGACCAACCTTCTAAAAGCAATGCAGCAATTCCAGATAATGCCACACAGAGAGCAATTTTTCCTTGAGCATAAAGAGCAGCTGTGATGGTGTTGCAGACAAAGGTCTTTCCACAACCTCTAGTACTATGCAAGAACATGAGCTTTCCCTTGTTATTGTTCACAGAATCCATTGCAGCATCAAAAACTTGTCTCTGCCTGTGATTTAAAAGCTGGAGATTGTGAGCAACAGTGATGGCCAACTCTTCAACATTGTAATCCCTTTGTTCCTGCAAAAGCCTATTGGCAGGAACATCAATGTGCCAGTTTCCTTCAATGGGAGCCATCTCTGGATAATCAGAAAGTTGTTTGCCAGATCTGATGAGGATCTAATTGATGAGATGCAAGCCATACATGTAAACTTGATCATCTGTAAAGTCTGTATCTGGATAGATGGAACAAAGCTTGACTCTGAGGTCATTACCAATGTGATGTCTAAACTGGTTCCACAGGATGTCAGGAGATGTTGGATTGCAATGAAGAAGAATGGTGGCAAAGAGCAATCTGAGAGAGGAACCGAGCTGCATCTGGGATGCCTCTGTGAGACACTGGACCCATTCCTGGTCATCCTGCAAAAGACCCAATGCAACACAGGTCTGCTTGAGTGTACTATAGACCACAACATTGACAGTGCACAAGTGCTGGAATGATGTTGCCCCTGTGACAACAGTAAGAAGCAGCCTGAAATAGAACCTTTTCCCCTGGGCAGGAGAAGCAAAGTACATTCTGCCAATGGCAGCCTCACTATGCCTTCTTGGGTTCCACTGCTTCTTGGTTCCATTTTAGACCCATGCTTGAGGAAAGTTCTGGTAGGTGACAGTACATGCTGTTGCATATCTTCTGTTGGCTTCAAACCAAGCAGTGAGATGTGTGGTCTTGGCAGCAGGCCTTTCCAAAACCTCATCAATGTTGTTGTCTGCATTGAAGTAGACTGTTTGCTGGTCCTCCAGATGGATGGGCAGATGATAAACATGAGGAGACTTTGAGTGCATTTTAAATTTATATGCCAGCAGCTTTCCACAGATCCAATGTAACATGCATCAAGATACTCCCTGACCTCATCTCTGTCTTAATCCAGAATCTCAATCATGGTTCTGTCATTGCCTTTGTATATGTACTTGTGGATGTACTTGACAGCCTCGATTGAAGAACAGAGCTCGACATTGATGTGACAGTTGTATCTGACAAATGAATCAAATTGTTAACCAGTAAACATGATGTCAGATAAATGTTCCTTACTTTGTAGCCAAATAAGGATTGTATGGGACCACATGTCTGTTATCATAGACATGGTTACACTTTCTCACTGTTCTACCATTGTTGGGTCTGGCATAATCAGGATAATTGTTTACAGTAAAAAAAGTTTGTTCTCTGAACTCCTTGGGATATCACTTGCTGCACTTGTTGTCGACCATAAACATGAAGCCTTGGGTTTGTCATCATCACAAGGACCATGAAGCATGCAGGTAGTTATAATGTGATACAGTATCGGCTGTGTGATGGGGTCAGGAATTTGTGCTGACACAATGGAATTAACATCATGGGCATTTTGTAATGAAGTCAAAGTCACTGTTAGTGGGATTAAACATTGTGTTATGTATATGCGAGCTGGCCCATGCCAGTGTCAGGCTGAGCAAGCGAACACCATGACAAAGGCATGGGTCATAGATTCCATGCCACTTTGCCACATTGGAAATTTTTGCAATGCAGTCCTGCATAAAGACACCATTATCTGCATTTTCAGTTAAGATCATCTCCACAAAGGCATAGGTCATAGATTCCATGCTGCTTTGCCACATTGGAAATTTTTGCAATGCAGTCCTGCATAAAGACACCATTATCTGCATTTTCAGTTGAGATCTTCTTTACAAATGCATGGGTCATAGATTCCATGCTGCTTTGCCACATTGAAAATTTTTGCAACACAGTCCTGCATAAAGACACTGTTATCTGCATTTTTGGTTGAGATCATCTCCAAACTGCTAATAGGTCCATTGCATGCTCTAAGGTCTGGAGAAGGTTTCCAATCATATTGATACATTACAACAGATGCTTCGAACTGCTATGAACCCTATGAACTCAATTTCAAACTAATTTTGAACTTTTCGAACAACTTCACACAATTTTGAATAACTTGGAACAACTTCACAACATTTCAAACATGTTCAAATCACTTTGCACCACATCAAATTATGTCAACTGCCATATATCTATCTTAAAACCCTTTTGATACACATGGCACATCTGAAACGAACTATGGCATTGCAAATTGAGCACTAACAGACATGAGCAGAGATAACAAAAGACTTAGGATGTGATAATAGTGCTTAGAGGTTTCAATGATATATTGAAGCAAAAAGATAAGTACTTTTACTATATGGAGACACTGTACATTTCAATTATTTATTATTTATCATTTGTTTTATGATTTACAAAGTCCTCATTGTTGTATATATTGCCTCATGTACTACACATGTTATATTTCCTTTTTAGTACTATCTCCTCAAAATGTATATAGACTTGTACTAGTTACTTAGAAGAACAGAGAAGAAGTTACCCTCTCTCTTATCGTTTGATTTAAAAAGCCGTTCTCTTGAGTCTTAATCATATCTCTAAGTTCTGCGAAATATCATGAACTTTTTTGAGCTTTTGTATTCACTCCTCAACTTATCACACATCGCCCATCACCTCTCGAAAAACACTTCTCATTTGCTATATTCACTCCTCAATATACCTTGACACCAGTCCAACTCTTTCAAAGCTTCTCAAATTATTTCAAACCATTTTGAACTTCCTCGGAACTACTTTGAACATCTTTGAACCCCTTCAAACCTTTTTTGAACCTTCTTTGAACCTTTTCATACGCTCCTAGAGTTCATTTGCAATGTGTCTCACCATTTTACACTTCTAACCACAACCTTTGGGTGACAGCAATGACATTTAGTACTAACTCACACCCTTCCTCTAGCCTGTGTTATACTTCTTAGACCTTTTAACAGGTTTTTGTTAGGTTTCCAGGTTGAGCATTATCACCACCCGCATCCAAGATGATATTTAAAGTGGAATGGAGCAGATCCTAATTCTTCCCCACATCACTGCTTTTTCCATAAAATCTAAGCCTCAGAGTGTGTTGTGTGATCATGAACTCCAAAATGTTAACTTTGGGCCAAAAGTCCAAAGGCAACTGAAGAGTTGAGTAACTGTAGTGGGATTAAGCATTGTGTTATGTATATGCGAGCTAGCCCTTGCCAGTGTCAGGCTGAGTGAGCAAAGTGAGTGAATGCCATGACAAAGGCATGGGTCATAAGCTCGTCTATTACATATGCTATGACCATTTTGTGGGAGTGATGGTGGGCTAAATGGGGAAGTTTTTCAGCTAAGAATGGTGATGATTGATGGAACGATGCACATAACATATGGGATGGTCATTTTGTGGGAATGATGGGAGTGATGGTTGATGGGATTACATAAAATTGGTCAGCACTGTGCAAAATTTGTCAGGCTTGGTAAGAATTTGTCAGCTCTGACTAATATGACTGGGTTTGAAACATTATCATGGCATATGTACAGGTGAGCTACATGGAGCATGGCTGAGTTTGAAGTGGAGTTTGAAGCTTCATAAGTGAGCTGAGTGTGGAGAGGAGTGTGAGGGAAGTGTGAGGGGTGGGGAGGGGGTGTGAGGGGATATGAGGGACAGGCAGGAGGGAAGAAGTATGATGGGTAGAGAGGGGGTGTGAGGGGGTGTGAGGGGGACATGGGGAGGGGGATGGGAGAGATGGGGATTGGGGAGATGGGGATGGGAATGGGGGGATGGGAATGGGAGAGATGGAAAAGGGGAAGGGGGAGAGGGGGGGAGGAAGGGGGAGAGTGGAAAGAGGAGGATGGAGATGTGTATGGGGGAGGGGGAGGTAGGGAGATGGGAGATGGGGATGGAGATACAGATAGGAGTGGGGATGGGGATAAACACCACAACCCCCCCACATTAACTTGGAGCCACACAGTCCCAAGTAAACTGAAGAGTTGTGTACTATCTAAAAGCCAACTAAACAGTTGTGTGACCATGAACCCCCAAACATTGATTTTGGTCCAAAGGCAACTGAAGAGTTGAGTAACTGTAGTGGGATTAAGCATTGTATTACATATATGTGAGTGAATGCTATGACAAAGGCATGGGTCATAAGCTCATGTTGCAGATGGCGAGACTGGCGGAGTTTGAAATGTGATCAATGGCTGACATGCCACTGAGCAGTCGCCAGTCAGATCTGATATGCCCTCAATTTTTGGTTGGCCTGATTTTGTCCAAACCCAAGGGGGAACCAGGATTGCAAAAATTGCCTGGGGTAGGCAAATTTTTTAATGGGTGGCAGCCTGACCCCCCTCCCCCTACCCCCCAAAAAAGGAAACATCAGGCCAAAAAAGGAAGTCTCACAAAAAAACATGAGCAGATTTTATTGGAACTAAGAATTAGTAAGAAAAGACATCATTTTTTGGGTCCCTCTATTGACATTGATGCTTAGTGGATCAAACATTGTTTGAAAAACATCATATTTAGGCCCTTTATTCTTTTAAAAAGCACTTTACATGTCTGAAATAGTTGAAAGCCTTTAAAAGCCTACTTTTGTCTTTGTCATTGAACCACTGGTGCCAATGTAAATGTTGCATTTTGATACCAGCATGTTGGAGTGAGCCAAAAAAAACATTTTCATTGTGTTAAGAATGTGTAAGATGTTCAAAGTTGAAGCTATGTCAATGAAGTCACTAATGTGTTGTGTTTGGGGCTAAAAATAGTAAAAAATTTAAGGCCTTTGGGTGAGACCACCCCCCCTACCTCAGGTCATGGAACAATGGCCTGGTTCCCCCTTGTCCGAACCTGATTTTGTCCAAACTTTTATTGCCCGATTTTTTTTTGGGATCAGGCCCCCACCTATTAGCAGAGGTCCTGGCTTAAGAGTGGAACAGACCCTCTCATGAATTTGAAGGATCACAATTGGGTGTGGTTCAAAGCCACTGGCAATTTGAAGCTTTCTTATTCAAGTTGCATCATTGTCACAGCATTGACATCTGATTAAACAGCATATGTTTCTATGACTGGGATGATTTGACATCACAGGATCACATTGAACTTTTTGTTCACAGTACTCTCTCGTATATGGACACTACTGGATGACTTTCCATAACACTGGGTGACTATGTGTAAGGATTTAGAAAAATCTAGAAATTTGAAACAATGCACTCCGGAGTTGAAAGAATTTGAAATTTATATTCTCTAGATTTTCCTAGCCTGTAAGCTGTTTCTGCCATCATATTTGTAGTTTTGTGTCAGATCTAAGTAAGATTAGTGCGAGGCAGATAATGTCCTCAAGTTATGAGTCCCTCTTCACAGAAAGTCTGAACCATCTTAGCATCATCAATGACAATGATGAACCCCTTGCCCTCTGTTTAATTATCATACTTTTTGGCATTCTTGAGGCTCACATGGCTCCAGTCCATTGCCATAATGTCAATTGATTGTACCTTCATCGACAAGACTTGCTGCCAAATCCATGCATTGGAACTCCTTGGCAAGTCCTATATGCTGTGAGAAACAACTGTTGATACGGCTCCTTATCGCCTTGTGCACATACTACAGCATTTTTTGTGATTGTGCACACCTTCTAGATGGCTTCCACACACTTTGCACGCTTTTGTGTGCCTTTGACCATTTAGGTGCACTTTTGTGTGCCTTTTACATTTCTACTGTGCTTTTGGATCCTCCAAAGCTGCCTTCTGTCATGTGCCCTAAATGTGCCCTGTTATGCTTCAAACTGCCTCTGTGCACCCCCCACACTCCTTATCTGCTGTTCACAGTTATTGTGTGCTTGATGCACCTTTACATGCACCTTTTATGCCTTACCTGCAACTCACATTATCTGCTGCACACCTATTGCATAATCCCTATCACACATACAACAATCCACCACAGCAGTTGTGCTGCGCATCGTGGCTTCCAGCTTACTGGTGAATTTATTCAAGGTGCATTACGATTCCAACATGAGTGAACTGTGCATTCTCACATAATCTGGGCACTTTGTGCCTATTTGGCATTGGACTGTGCACACTTGGGCGCTTTCATGTAGTCCTGGCACTTTGGTGCTATTTGGCCTCACACAGCATCTCCTTATAGTTCTTCTGCATTTCCAATCGGCATCACCTTATCTGGTAACTGGCACAGGTTGATCACATCATTATTACTAAGGCACAGCATGCAACACATAACACCAAAGTGGATTAATTGGAAAGAGTGCACGGGACCTAGAGCACACCAAAAATAGTGCATCGCACTGGGACAGCTGGGTATTGGACTAGAGTGTGCACAAATCCTATTGGCTGAGGTAGCAGCATAGTGCAGTTGGGTTTAGATGTGCAAATGGATGCGCTTGTGGGTAGTGCACGGCACTTTCTATTTTTACACTTTATTTTACTGTTTTTATCACATAAATCATTTGTACATAGTAGGCAGGCAGATAAAGAATCCAGAGGATCTTTCCCCCCCTCATAGTTCATAGCTCAGTCAGCATCGCACATAGTCTGTGCACCAGCGTCCAGTCCATGTGCCTTTGTAGTGCGCCCTTCATATAGCCACATTTGCATATTGTTTGCATTCCCTTGTCATATTGCTGTGTTTTGTTCCTGCATTGCATCCTTTGTCCTCATTTGTGCACTCAAACAGTGCACCCTTCATATAGCCACATTTGCACACTGTTTGCACATTTATTTGTATAGCCGTGTTTTGCACACCATTTGTGCTTTTTTCTGCCCATTGCACTTTCATCCCATTTGCACCCCCCAACCTGTGCATCAGCCTTTTGGCACATCCCAGTGCCATCCTTGTCCCACTACACCTCCCACTTTCATCTTCCTTGTGGTTGCACACTTTTGCACTCCTGTTGCACATTTTTGCCTCCTTGCATTGCGCACTTTTCTGCCATTGCACATATCTTCCCTTAAGCATACACAAGAAGTGTGCACATTGAAAACTGCCGTACCAGCTTCTTCGTAGTCTCCATGCCCTGAAGAATGATCCGAGGCCCTTTAAGTGAACCCCCTCACCCCGAGCATGCCTGCAGTTGTAGGTTTAGTGTTCACCTTTTCTGTTGAGACTCTGCACTGAGTACCAACTGAACACATCATTACTGGAGCCCACCGCGAGGGGTTTCAGGTTACCAGACCTTATATTAGACCTCCATCAGCTTGCCCTTCGCTTCAACATTAACCACCTTCGCACTCTCCATTCCAAGCTGTTAGCAACTGCACTCCAGCTTGGGGAAATACCAGTATTTGAATCACTCTTCCTAAACAACACACATCACTCATCTGCACTGTCTTTACCTCCACCTTCATCTGAATCATCCCTACCTACCTTAACCCTGTCCACATCACCGCATTTTTCCCCACCTTCGAATTTCGCTGTGTTTTTACCAGATCTTAACTCTATACATCTTATTCCACCTACTATGGCCACTATGCACATGCCATCCACATCTAACCAAAATGCACTGCATTTTGACCCTGCAAAACTGCGCAAACTCCAAAAGTACTTCAAGGAGCTTGCGCAACTTCTCTACGATTGTAATGTCACTGACAAGCCCAATAAGAAGTTCCACACTGTGCGCTATTTGGACAGCAACACTGCAGACACTTGAAAACCACTACCAGAGTATAGTGCAATGCATAACTATGGCACATTCAAAGATGCTGTCCTAAAGCTTTATCCTGGTTCCAGAGATGGCAGTAAATGGAGTATTAGCGACCTGGACAAGCTTACTAGCAAAACTGCACACATTGGCCTCATAACTGCAGAAGAAATTGTGCACTATTATCACACATTTTTCAACATCAGCGAATACTTAGTTGCACAAGGTATATTGGTGTGCTATGATCAAAGCCACATGTTTGTTAGTGTGTTCTGACCAGACCAGCTCGAGTGCATTTTGAGCTGCCTTGCAATTGCAGTACTGAATCAGCCTGCAAATGTGCCATACTCATTAGACACAATATGCGATGTGATTAACTTTATCTTTGAAGGCCCAGCACACTATTTCCAGCCACTTACTGGGCTCACAGCGCAAAACCTGATATGTATGCACCCTACTCAGCACCCAGTGCACCCATCTCCCAGCCACAACCTAGTGCACCTGCAGTCAAAGCAGAAGACATCTCAGTCCTATTCGAGTGCATGACACAGATGATAGTTACCACATTGAGCACATCACACAGAGATGGTGGAAATGGTATGCCTCACTCAAACAATGACACCTGCAATGGTTGCAGTCAAACAGGGCATTATATCCCCAAGTGCACTTTAATTGAGTGCCTTATTAGTGAAGGAAAGTGTAGGTGAAATGCAGAAGGGTGCATCGTACTCCCAGGTGGCACATTCATGCCATGTTCTATTCCAGGCAACTTCTTAGGCGAGCACATCAAGGAATGGCATAAGCACAACCCAGGGCAGATTGCCACTGGTTGACTTTCATCTAATACCAATTTGCAGCTCATCTACAATATAGCGCCTTGTCCAGCTCCAGCAGCACCTTTACAGTTGACATATGTTGCCACTTCAGCGCCTGCAGCAGATTATATGCAAAGCACACCAAATGCGCAACTAATGAAGGAAGAGTTCATTGATGTGCTCAAGAGGGAGTTGATGGTGCTTTGGAAGAGGCAAGTCTTCGACAGCATTGAAATTTTGCGGCATGCACCATGCAATACATCCAATCAAGAGAGCATGCATTTTACAACCACAGACATTGCACCCACTGACAGTATTGAGTCACCAGATTTGCAACCTGCTGCGAGTGCAACTGAAGTGCCCAACAAGATGCCCACACATCCCTATTCCAACATTCCTGAAGTGTGTTTTGTCCCTGCAGCAGCAAATAAACCAGATGCTCAAGTTAATACTTCCAAAGGCAAAGAGCCATCATATTGCACTGTCATTCCTATCCAGAATCCACAGATTGTCGATGACATATATGCACATGCCATGAAGGCGCCCTCCATTACAGTTTTGCATGAAGAGCTCCTTTTGCTTTCGCCCGATCTCAGGCAGCACCATAGAGAACAAGTTACTCCAAAGCACGTTGCAGCTACCGGCGCAGAAGTGGTAGCTACCAACTTTGTGAGCATTATGCCATTTGTGTACTGTGAAGCATGCATGCCTTTTGTGGAAAATAAAGTGCTGAATGCGACACCTCCAGTTAGTGCAGCAATTGCAGCACCTCTTCCTATCATTTTGCAGGATCCATTTGAACAGTACCTCACCCATCTCCAGCCAGGCAAAATCGAGAATCCTGATGTTTTGAAGGTTGCAAAAGAGTCGCATGTGCTTTGCTCCATTGATTGATTGATCGACAACCAAGAATACTTCGAAGCTATCTTAGATCCGGGTTCACAAATTATTGCAATGTCAGAAGCGATCTGCCATCGTCTTGGACTGCAGTATGACCCATGCGTTCATTTATACATGCAATCGGCCAATGGAGAAATAGATGAATCGCTTGGGCTTGCATGCAATGTTTCCATGCGCATTGGAGATATCATTGTCTATGTGCAAGTTCACATTATCTGTTTACCGCTTATGATATTCTGTTAGGGCGCTCCTACGTGTTAACGTGCTCCATTGTGCACAATGTTTTGGACAAAGTGCAAATGATTACTATTTACAATCCAAACACAGGTGCCATCTCCACCATTCCAACAAAGCCTAGGGAAAAGCCACGCCACTTCTTACTAGCTGCAGCAACACTGCACTTCACTATTCAGAATAACCCACACAGAAATTTTTGCCAGGCTTTGAGGAATTGATCACAGACCAAGGAGAAGCTGCCACTATCATAACATTCGACTCTGATACCCAATCTTGTGACGTTTCCACATTTGCACTTATTCCATTTTCTGCTTCTGTTCCATCGACCTCTATTATCTCTCAACTCTACCTATCCTAGTGTACCAACAGTCATGTGCAGGCACTCTTAAATTTGATTGACCCTGTGGTGCTTATTCCAGCCACATTTCCAAAAAGTGCACATGTGCATGCAACTTCTATTGATTTAGCAGCACATGCACTGCAAAAGGGCATAGTAACCAAGAAGAAGTATAAACCAGTTGCTAGAAAAGTCAAACCAGTTATTGTGTTCATCCCAAATGAATTCTGCATTGAGCGCAACATTATAGGTGATCCACTAGTGGTGCTTCCTGTGCTTTTACCAAACCTGCCACCATTTACCCTGACTGGGTGCTATACTGAAGAGCGCATGCAAGCACTCCAAAAGCGCTACACCAATTTCTTATTACCAGAGGAGATGAAGGTTTTACACCACTTGATGTCTTTGCAGAATGAAGCCTTTGCATGGAGCGATGAGGAGCACAGCAGCTTCAAGACCATGTTCTTTCCCCTAGTCAAAATCCCAGTTATTCCACACACACCTTGGATAGAGTGCAACATGCCCATTCTGCCAGGCATATATGAAGAAGTTGCACTATTATCTGGAAGAAGATAGACTCCAGAATTTACGAGCACTCAAATTTGGCATATAGATTGTGGTGGTTCTGCACACTCAAGTAAGATGGAAAAGTGCTGCACATTGTACATAGCCTCGAACTGCTTAATTGTGTTACCATTAAATACTCCAGCATCACTCCTACACCTGAGCACCTTGCAGAGCAGTTTGCAGGGTGCACATGTGGCACTGTCCTTGATCTATATGTGGGATATGATAAGCGCTTAATCAAAGAATCATCACATTGATAGGTCCACTACACGCTTTAAGGTCTGGAGAACATTCCCACTCATATCGAGACATTATGACAGACATTCTGAATCACTAACAAATGCCACAAAATCAATGACAAATCATTTTTGCACTATTTTGCACTATTTCAGATGACTTCGAACTATTTTGAATGCTTTCGAACTATTTTGTGACACTTCAAAACAACTTTGCAGCATTTTGAATGACATTGGCCACCGTATAGTTGTTTTAAAACACTTTTGACACACGCTGCACATCTGGAACAAATGATTTAGTCACATATCGAGTACTACCAGACACGAGTAGAGAGTACAAGAGAGTTAGAATTCGATAAGTGCATTTTTGTATTTCATTGATATATTAAAGTACTTTTACTATATGGGAACACTATATGTTTCATCATTTATTATTTCTCATTTGTTTCATGATCTACAAGTCCTCATTGTTTGATATATTTGCCTCATGTTTTACACATGTTCTTATTTCCTTTTTGGTACTATCTCTTCATTTTGTATATAGACTTGTATTAGTTATTTAGAACAAAGAATATAGAATGAATGGGGGAACAGCAGAAGTTACCCTCTCACTATCATCAGATTTAAGAGTCAATCTCTTGAGTCATATCTTCGCATTGTATCTCTAAGTTCTGTGAAATATCCCGAACTTCCTTGAAACTATTGTATTCACTCTTCGTTTTATTGCCCATCACTTATCGCCATTTGACAAACACTTTACATTCATTATACTTGCTCCTCGATAAACCTTGAACCTCCTCAAACCTCTTCAAACCTACTTTGGACTATTTTGCACATCTTTGAACCTATTTCAGACTCTTTCGAACACCTTTGTATGCTCTTACAAACTATTTGCAACACAATTCATCCATTTGCATCACTAAACATTATGTTTTGGTCTCAGCAGTGATATTTAGTACCAACTCGCACTCTTCCTCTGACTCGTGTTATACCATCCAAAGCCATTTAGTAGGTTTTGTTTGGGTTTCTGGGTTGAGTATCATCAACGTGACCTTACAACATTCCAGACACCTTATGGCGCAATGCACCTTGTTACATTGCCAATGGGTTGGACAAACTCAGTACCAATCTTCCATGACAATGTGTGCTATATTCTACAGCCAGAGATACCAGATTACACCATTCCCTATATTGACGATGTCCTAGTCAAGGGGCCTTCAAAGTGCTACATTTTACTGGACGGCTCATGTGAAGCACTCACTGTGAACCCTGGCATAAGGCACTTTGTGTGGGAGCACTTCCAGAACGTGAACCGCATTGTGCAGTGCATGAAATATAGCAGCGGCACTTTCTCTGGGATGAAATTCACATTGTGCACTGAGAACTTCATCATTCTTGGCCATTATTGCATGCCAGAAGGTAGAAAACCCAAACATGACAAGGTAGACATTATCCACAATTGGGGTGCATGCCACACACTGTCAGAAGTGCGCGCATTCTTGGGAACAGTTGGTTTAATGCACATTTATATCTGCAATTATGCACACCACATTAACGTGCTCACAAGGCTTACATGCAAGGATGCTCCATTCAAATAGGGCCCAGAGCAGATAGCGGCACAAAATGACATCAAGCAAGCAGTACTAGATTGCCCTGCACTACAACCAATCGATTATTCCTCAGAATTCCCCATTATCCTTGCGGTCGACACTTTCCAGATAGCGGTCGGCTTTTACCTTTGCCAGCAAAAAAGCACAAATGTGAAGACATGCATTTACAACTGGTTCAGCTCGATTATGCTCAACAACAGAGAAGCATGCTTTTGCAACTGAAGCTAGAGATCTATGGGCTTTACCATGCACTGCACAGTTTGCACCTTTATATTATAGGTGTGTGCAACTTAATTGTCGAGACTGACGTGTGCTATATCAAGGGCATGCTACAAAACCCCGATATCCAACCATCCGCCAGCATTAACCAGTGGATCGTCTCAATCCTTACATTCCACTTTATGCTCATACATGTTAGGGGAGTAGTGCATGGTCCAGATGGGCTTTCGCGTCGGCTGAAGCAGCCAGAGGACTTAGAGGGAGAAGAGGATGAAGAGTTTGAGGACTGGATTGATGCGCTACATGGATTTATGCATGCGATACGTCCTATTTCACAGTCTTTGGATGCGCAAGCACTTGCGCTGACGCAGCCAGAGCCAAACAAAAACGCGCAAAATGCGCACAATAGTGCGCTTATTTACGACAATGACTATAGCCAAGTTCCAAGGAGTGCAACAGCAGATGCAGAGGATGAGAAGTTAGATTTGGTGTGGATTTGGATGGATACCCTAACACGCCCTAGCGACTTCACAGATTCTGAGTACAGCGCGCTCGTGCGCTACGCGAGCGCGTTTTTCAAAGACAAGATGCGCCTATGGAAGCGCAATGCACATGGTGCTCACCAGCTTGTTATTTGGCAGTCTAGACACTTACCGATATTGCGCGCCATCCATGACAACATTGGACACAAGCACTTTTACGTGACACGCTCCGCATTGCTCGAGCACTTTTGGTGGCCGCATGTTATGGATGACATCGTTTGGTTCATGCGCACTTGTCATATTTGCCAGATCCAGCAAACACAGAAGGTTCTAATACCGCCAGTCGTCGCAATGCCTGCGCCCCTGTTCAGTAAAGTTTATATTGATACGATGCACTTACCAGTATCAGCAGGGCGGCACTATATCGTCCAAGGGCGTTGCTCACTTGCGACTTGGCCAGAATTCCGCGGGCTCCCTAAAGAAAATGCGAGCGCACTTGGCGATTGGATGTTCCAAGACCTCATCTGCAGATGGGGTGCATTGTGCGAGATAGTCACTGATAATGGCAAGCCATTCATCAAAGCGCTAGCCTATCTCAGTAAGCGCTACCATATCAATCACATCCGCATATCTGGCTATAATTCGCGCGCTAATGGAATTGTTGAGCGCGCACATTTTGACGTGCGTCAAGCACTTATCAAAGCAGCAGATGGAGTAGAATCAAAGTGGTTCAGTGCACTGTACTCAGTCTTTTGGGCGGAGCGCATCACAGTTCGGAAGCGCCTCGGTGTTTCGCCATACTTCATTGTTACAGGCGCGCAGCCTCTAATCCCTCTCGATATCATTGAAGCGACATACCTTAACCCACCCCCAGATTCTATACTCTCCACGACAGACTTGATCGTGTGGCACGCACGCGCATTACAAAAGCGTCCAGCAGACTTAGCGCGCATCCATTCCCGCGTCTATGCAGAGAGGTGCAAAGCGGCGCTCCGTTTCGAGAAAGCGCACTCAAAAACCATCCGCAGTTTCGACTTCCAGCGCGGCAACTTAGTCCTTATGTGCAACACAGCAATCGAGAAGAGCCTTAACCGCAAAATGCGTGCGCATTATCTCGGTCCTCTAGTTATAGTGTCACGCAATCAGGGCAGCGCATACATAGTTTGCGAGCTCAACGGGACGGTATTTGACAGGCCAGTAGCCGTGTTCTGCCTACTGCCATACCATGCACGCAAGTCCATTGCGCTTCCTGACATAGTGCTCGATATCACCACAACGCGGTTGAGAGAGATGGAAGAGTCCATAGTAGTGGACACAGAAGACGAAGAAGCAGTTGACGAAGAAGAAGTGCAAGGAGATAGTGCAGAGGATGAAGAAAGCGCCGATGGGTGCACAATTAGTGCTCCCTGCGCACTGCTATAAATCCTTCACCTTTTATACAACTTGTCATATGGCGTGCGCTTCCTTTTATCTCGCATACTTTCACCATTTGGACAGAGTCAAAATTTCAGTTGAGAGGAGGAGAGTGATGGTTGGACAATTTTTCCACATTTCGTTTGCGCTTGCGCACTTTGCTATGCGCATTTTTGTGCGCTTTACTTGGCCTCTTCAAATATCCCAAACATTCACTTCTACCACTCACCCACTTTCTTGGCGCTCACGCTTTGCACTTCAATAGCTGACAAGGATGCTGCCTGGGGACAGTCAGTATTTCAGTTGGGAGGAGATGATGTGGCTCCCTATCGCCCTGCGTGCATACTACAGCATTTTTTGCGATTGTGTGCACCTCCTAGATGGCTTCTGCACACTTTGCGCAGTGTGCTTTCGTGCGCCTTAGTGCGCTTTCGTGTGCCTTTGTGCGCTTCCATGCGCTTTTGTGCGCCTTTGACCGTTTAGGTGCGCCTTTGTGCACCTTTTGCATTTCTACTGCGCTTTTGTTTCCCCATAGCCACCAATCATTGTGCGCCCTAAATGCGCCTTATTGCGCTTCAAGCCGCCTCCATGCGCCCCCCCTCCCCACACTCTTTATCTGCCTTCTACATTTATTGCGCGCTCAATGCACCTTTGCGCACTCCTTTTACACTTTACCTGCAACTCACATTCCCTGCTGCGCACTCTTTGCACAATCTCTATCACACACACCAATCCACTGCACCGGTGCACTGCGCATCACAGCTCCCATCTTACTGGCACATTTACTTGAGGCACACCATGATTCCGGCACGAGTGAACTGCGCATTCTTACATAACTGGGCTGCTTTGCGCCTATTTGGCATTGGACTGTGCACACTTGGGCACTTTCACGTAACCCAGGCACTTTGGCAGTATTTGGTCTCGCACAGCATCCCCTTTTAGTTCTTCCACATTTCCAATCGGCATCGCCTTATCTGGTAACCGGCACAGGTCGATCACGCCATTATTACTAAGGCGCAGCACGCGACATATAACACCAAAGCGGATTAATTGGGAAGAGCGCACGAGACTTAGCGTGCACCAATAATAGCGCATCGCACCGGAACAGTTGGATATTGAGCTATAGGTGCGCAAATCTTATTGGCTGAGGCAGCAGCATAGTGCAGTCAGGTTTAGATGGGCGAATGGACGCGCTTGTGGGTAGCGCATGGCGCTTCCTATTTTTATACTTTATTTCACCATTTTATCACATAAGCCATTTGTACATAGTAGCGGACAGATAGAGAATCCACAGGATCTTTCCCCCCCCTCATAGTTCATAGCTCAGTCAGCGTCGCACATAGTCTGTGCACCAGCGTCCAGTCCATGCGCCTTCATAGTGCACCCTTCGTATAGCCATATTTGCGTTATCATTTGCGTCCCCTCATCGTATTGTTGCGTTTCGTCCCTTGCGTTGCGTCCTTCGTCCTTGTCTGTGCACTATCGTAGTGCGCCCTTCATATAGCCGCGTTTGCGCACCCTTTGCGCACCCTTTTGCATAGCCACATTTTGCGCACCGCCTGCGCCTTTTTCCGCTCCTTGCACTTTCACTCTGTTTGCACCCCCAAACTGTGCACCACCTTCACAGTACATTCCAGTGTCGTCTTTGTCCTGTTACACCTCCCGCCCTCATCATCCTCATCATTGCGCACTTTTGCGCTCTCATTGCGCATTTTTCCGCACTGCGCGTTTTTGCCTCTTTGCGTTGTGCACTTTTCCGCCACTGCGCATATCTCCCCTTTTGTGTACACTACTAGTGTGCACACTGAAAATCGCTGTACCAGCCTCTCTATAGTCTCCGCGCCCTGAAGGACGATCCGAGGCCCTCTAAGCAAACTCCCCCCTCACCCCGAGCACGCCTGCAGTTGTAGGTTAAGTGTTCACCCCTTCTGTTGAGACTCTGCACTGAGTACCAACTGAACTCATCAGCGTGCTCAAAAACCATCCGCAATTTTGACTTCCAGCATGGTGATTTAGTCCTTATGCGCAACACAGCAATCGAGAAGAGCCTTAACCACAAAATGTGCACACGTTATCTCGGTCCTCTAGTTATAGTTTCATGCAATCAAGGCGGTGCATATATCGTTTGCGAGCTCAATGGGACAGTATTTGACAGGCCAGTAGCTGCATTCCACCTACTGCCATACCACACGTGCAAGTCCATTGCGCTTCCTGACATAGCACTCAATATCACCACAATGCAGTTGAGAGAGATGAAAGAGTCCATAATAGTGGACACAGAAGACGAAGAAGCAGTTGACAAAGAAGAAGTGCAAGGAGATAGCACTGAGGATGAAGAAAGCACCGATGAGGCATGCAACTAGTGCTCTGCGTGCACCACTATGGATATTCCACCTTTTTATATGTACGCTTTGCTTTCTTTCATTTTTTTACATTACCTTTTTCCTATTCATGAAGTCGCATCTGGATGTGTTCCGTGATTGCACAACCCATGGGTTTTACCAGCCATGATGATCTACTGAGCCTTTCCCATTTTTTTAGATTTTGTCATATGACATGTGCTTCATTTTATCTCTTACTCTTTTATTGTTTGGACATGGTCAATATCTCAGTTGGGAGGAGGAAAGTGATGGTTGGATAATTTTTCTGCACTCCTTTGCATTTGCACATTTTTGCGCGGGTGCACATTTTTTGTGCGCTTGACATTTCTTGCTCGAACGTTGCCTATCTTATCTCTTTTCCCTCACATATATTATTTGGACTTACAAATTTCATTTTATGGCACCATGGAAGTGCACGCATGCACGCATTGCACCGCTTTGGAGCACATCATGTGTTTATCACAGGTGCAACAGAGAGATGGATTGGCAGACTATCTATTACTTACACAGGCAAGCGGCTACTCAATGGACTCCAGGAACTCCAAGCACTCTGTGGCCACATCCAGTTTTGCCTTTGTATCCACCTCCGCTTGCTCCACACTGCACAACCAGCTCCTGGCAACTTCTAACTTGACCAGTGACCTTTGGACATCCTCTTTAAGGTGATAGTGCATGGCGCCCAAGACAACAACCACCGAGCAGCATTGCACTAAGTCGAGTGCTTCGATGTCTTGGCCTTGATAGACTGTGTCCCCCGAGGTGTTTCCTGACCTGGTCTGGTGCGAGGATTGAGTGTGCATGCTTGCCTGTCGAACAGTAAGGCAGCACAGCCTTGGGCGCACTTGCGACGGTGCAGGGGGCATGTTCTTGACTTTGTGGTGCTTTGACATGTGCTCTTTCGAGGGGCTGACAAGCCCTGCATCACTTTCATCACCCTTGTTGATTTGTGATGTGCCTTTGGCATAGTTAGCAAAGTGTAGGAGGAGCATGAGGAAAAGATGTACCAGGGCACCCAGCAGCCACTTTCCTCCCTCTAGAAGTGGCATGCAGCTGTGCCAGAGTGCGCTTCATCCACTCACACTTTTGCTTCCCCTTTGCACATGGAGTGCACTACTTTCCATTAACAGAGACACACCTAGCAGGCTGGCCCATGCGGTGGCAGTTATCGCACTAGAGTAGGAGGGAAAGCCATTTAGTGAGTCTGAAGCATATCAAAAGAAACTTACTGGTCTGCTGTTGGCGTTGGGTGTAGCACCAATGCCACTCAGTGGTGGTACTTCGATGTATGCATGCACTGGCGCCTTTGTCTGCACTAGTGCTCTCATTGCTGCTCACTCTCCCCTTTGCTTGTCACCCCACTCTCCCAAGATTCCCCAGTCCCCTCGCCTACTACCTCAACATTGGTTGCTCCAGAAAACATGTACAAAGAGCACACCAGCACGATGTGTGCCTTTTTGTCCTCCTGCACTTCAGTGGTATCTATATCACTCACCTCATCAATCACCCTGAACTCATCTTCCAAATGCTCCAAGTTGACCTCGGGCGTCTGCAATTCAGCTATCAAGAGTGCATGGCATGCGCTTCCAGCTGCCCTGCCAGTTCATGCACCCTACACT
This sequence comes from Tricholoma bakamatsutake, assembly GCA_029959215.1. Classification (NCBI taxonomy): domain Eukaryota; kingdom Fungi; phylum Basidiomycota; class Agaricomycetes; order Agaricales; family Tricholomataceae; genus Tricholoma; species Tricholoma bakamatsutake. The sequence continues at coordinate 4,535,686 of CP114860.1, forward strand.
CAAATTCTTCGGACTGCTCCTTCTCCTCGATCATCTTACACATATCGGGCATCAGCTCCTCACCCCAAGTAAGCCACTCTTCGACCAGGATCCCACTGAATGCACTGTGCACCTTTGCAAGGAGCACATTGAGTTCTGCATTATCCTTAACAGTGTCCGCTCAGTTTTTATACATGTTCTACATGCTCCCATCCTTAGTAACCTATGCTGGTTATAGAAACATGAAAAACACACCAGTTTGCTGCAAAACCCTTCACCCCAAGCCTGCATAGTCGTCTGCTTGCTTCCAGCAGCAGGGAGGGTCTCATTGAGGGTTAGGATTGTTTGCCTGAGAGCTAAGGTGAATGCTGAAGACATCAGATTGTGTAGATATTGGTTGTGGAAAGAGTTGTTGAGGATATATGGTGGTCAGAGATAGATAAAAAGAGGATGGCTGTTTATGTGAGCAAAGAAAATTTTGCACTGACCAATCACATGCTGCATGAGGACAGTCAGTACTTCAGTTGGGAGGAGATGATATGGCTCCCTATCACCCTGCGTGCATACTACAGCATTTTTTGCAATTGTGCGCACCTTCTAGATGGCTTCTGCACACTTTGCACAGCACGCTTTCATGTGCCTTTGACCGTTTAGGTGTGCTTTTGTGTGCCTTTTACATTTCTGCTGCGCTTTTGGATCCTCCATAGCTGCCTTCTGTCATGTGCCCTAAATGCGCCCTGTTACACTTCAAACTGCCTCCACACACCCCCCACACTCCTTATCTGCTGTTCACAGTTATTGCATGCTCAATGCACCTTTACACGCTCCTTTTATGCCTTACCTGCAACTCACATTATCTGCTGTGCACCCATTGCACAATCCCTGTCACACACACAACAATCCACCACAGCAGTTGTGCTGCGCATCGTGGCTTCCAGCTTACTGGTGAATTTATTCAAGGTGCACCACGATTCCAACACGAGTGAACTGCGCATTCTCACATAATCTGGGTGCTTTGCACCTATTTGGCATTGGACTGTGCACACTTGGGCACTTTCATGTAATCCTGGCACTTTGGCACTATTTGGCCTCACACAGCATCTCCTTATAGTTCTTCCCATTTTCAATTGGCATTGCCTTATCTGGTAACCAGCATAGGTTGATCACATCATTATTACTAAGGTGCAGCATGTGACACATAAAACCAAAGCAGATTAATTGGGAAGAGCACATGGGACCTAGAGCACACCAAAAATAGTGCATCGCACTGGGACAGCTGGGTATTGGACTATAGCGTGCACAAATCTTATTGGCTGAGGTAGCAGCATAGTGCAGTTGGGTTCAGATGGGCGAATGGATGCACTTGTAGGTAGCGCATGGTGCTTACTATTTTTACACTTTATTTTACCATTTTTATCACATAAGCCATTTGTACATAGTAGGCAGACAGATAGAGAATCCAGAGGATCTTTCCCCACCTCATAGTTCATAGCTCAGTCAGCGTCGCACATAGTCTGTGCACCAGCATCCAGTCCATGTGCCTTTGTAGTGTGCCCTTCATATAGCCATGTTTGTGTATCGTTTGCATTCCCTCATTGTATTGCTGCATTTTGTCCCTGCGTTGCATCCTTCATTCTCGTTTGTGCACTCAAACAGTGTGCCCTTCATATAGCTGCATTTGTGCACTGTTTGCACATTTATTTGTATAGCCACATTTTGTGCACTGTTTGCACCTTTTTCCACCCGTTGCGCTTTCATCCCATTTGCGCCCCCCCAACCTGTGCATCAGCCTTTTGGCACATCCTAGTGCCATCCTCGTCCCACTACACCTCCTGCTTTCATCTTCCTCATCGTTGCACACTTTTGCACTCCTGTTGCACATTTTTCCACACTGCTCATTTTTGCCTCCTTGCATTGCACACTTTTCCACTGATGATACTCAACCTGGAAACCCAAACAAAACCTACTAAATGGTTTCGGATGGTATAACACGAGTCAGAGGAAGGGTGCGAGTTGGTACTAAATATCACTGCTGAGACCAAAATGTTGTGTTTAGTGACATGAAATAATAAGGGTTGTGGCAAATAGTCTTTATAGGCATATGAAGGTGTTCAAAATAGTTCGAAATAGGTTCAAAAGTGTGTGAAAGAGTTCAAAGTAGATTCGAAGATGTGCGAAATAGTTCGAAGAAGTTTGGAGAGGTTCGAGATATATTGAAGAATGAGTTTAACGAATGTGAAGTGTTTGTCGAATGGCGATAGGCGATGGGCGATAAAATGAAGAGCAAATACGATAGTTTCGAAGAAGTTTGTGATATTTTGCAGAACTAAGAGATATGACATGAGCTAAGACTCAAGAGAACGACTCTTAAATCTGAGGATAGTGAGAGGGTAACTTCTGCTATTCCCCCGTTTCTTCTATATTCTTTGTTCTAACTAACTAATACAAGTCTATATACAAAATGAAGAGATAGTACTAAAAAGGAAATAAGAACATGTGTAAAACATGAGGCAAATATATCAAACAATGAGGACTTGTAGATTATGAAACAAATGGGAAATAATAAATGATGAAACATATAGTGTTCCCATATAGTAAAAGTACTTCAATATATCAATGAAACACAAAAATGCACTTATCGCATTCTAACTCTCTTGTACTCTCTCCTTGTGTCCGGTAGTGCTCGATATGCGACAGAATAACTTGTTCCAGATGTGCAGCATGTATCAAAAGTGTTTTAAAACAACTATACGGCAGCCGATGTCATTCAAAATGCTGTGAAGTTGTTTCAAAGTGTCGTGAAATAGTTCAAAGTTGTTCGAAGTTGTCCAAAATAGTGCGAAATAGTGTGAAAGTGGTTCGAAGTCAATTTTGTGGTGTTCGTTAGTGATTTGGAGTGTGTGTCGTAATGTCTCAATATGAGTGGAAATGTTCTCCAGACCTTAAAGTGCATAGTGGACCTATCACCACCATTGCGCATATCTTCCCTTAAGCATACACAAGAACTGTGCACATTGAAAACCGCTATACCAGCCTCTTCGTAGTCTCCATGCCCTGAAGGATGATCTGAGGCCCTCTAAGCGAACCCCCTCACCCCGAGCACGCCTGCAGTTGTAGGTTTAGTATTCACCCCTTCCATTGAGACTCTGCACTGAGTACCAACTGAACACATCACTGTGCATTCATCACTACCATGGGCTTCGATGTTGAAACTTTTCATCATCTTCTCGATGGCCAGGGAAGATTTGCAGAGCGGTTGGAGTTGTCAACAGTTCCTCGAAATGATGTCGATATAATAGGTGAACCTCGTCTTGGAAACTGTTCCCTTGATGCTGCAGGAGGAAGGTCTGAAGGGAGTACTAAAGACCCAAGGTTATGGAACTCTACCTAAAACAAGGATGCGGAGTGCCAAACAGTGAGATCCCATCATCCCAATCATGAAAAAACTGTCTGGAATGAACTACAGAGGGGTCCTAAGGCCTTTGTAAATCACCAAATCTACAAAGGTCGCTTTTCAGGAACAGTAATATAACTCATCCTGATTTGGCTTCGGCATCTTGGCTGATGGTCATTTAGGGGGTTGAAACCTTCCTAGATTTTTCTAGATCCTTATGGGAAGTCACCCACTAACTTGATTGTCTAACTTCAAATCCATGTTGCTAAGGGTCTTCGCCGAGATGCCGACAAAGAAAAGGTCTGAAAACATCACATCTCATCAATTCAAGAGCTCTCCAAACCTTAAATTCAGAAGGATCCGGACCCTCTTTCCAAACTCGAAAACGCCACTTGAATACAAAAAAGGCAGTTGTGCCCGATGCATCTGATGGAACGTGGCCTTGGCGTACTGCAAGTTCTCGACGCGACGACGCCCAACGCGTCTCTCATCGTTGTCCCCACTTTCCAAGCATTTCCTTGCCGTTGTACCATCTGTTGTGATCTTCATTCCTCCCCTGTTCCCATCCTCCCTGTTCCCCTGTGCCCCTGCACTATTTGCCTCCGGATCTTGCACCCGACATACGACAATGCAGACTTTACCAAATCTCTCGACGTCGGACCTACGCCACATCACGCCACATCTATGCTCCCCGACTACGTGGCCTGGCGCAATACATTTACCAACATTTAGCTCCTCGTTGTGATGAATGCCCGATTATTTTGGCTTTCAAAGACATGCTTCCATGCCGTGCCAAAGTGTGGGTTTGGTGGAAGATCAGGTCGAGTCAGGTAGTTCTGGGTTGGCCTACGACGTTCATTTCGAAAAAGTTGCAGCATCCGCCGCAGTCACGATTAGTGTGGCTATGGTTATGATACGAAGATGTTCTTCATCGGCTTCATCATCATCATCATCAACACTCATGAGCACAGGGATTGAAGCGTCGTCCATGGTTAACAAGATGTTGAACACCAAGCACACACATATTGCCATTTAAGGATTTGAAATTTATTTAGAATCTGGAGACGTTGTGAATGTCCTTACGGTTTTCTAACTCCAAACTCTAAACGCGTTTCCACCGACTTGAAAGTCCGCAAATTAAGGTTTGCAGATAGAAAATCAAGTTAGCGTTATGGAAAGTCATCCACTGACGATAACGGATGTATATCTTTGTGACAAAACCGCCGAGGCACGGTGCCGCTGATTTTGAAAACATACTAGGCAAAGGACTCAATTACATACTTAGCTAGCGCTATCGACAACAAAAACTTTAGCGCCTAAATGATAAATATCTCCGGATTGAATCACATCTACCCATGTGTAATATACATAACTGCAAGCATGGTTATTAATTTATTCATCATGATGATACGTACCTATGGACTTCGAATTATTGGATTGCTACCCCACGCCTTAACCAAATTCCCGGACCTTCCTCGTCCACACGGTGTTCCCAATCGTCAGATTCTTCCCATGTTTCTGCCCACCTCTCGTTCTCTTTGCTAACTTCCAGTATGGGAGCTACTATGGGTATCGTTGCAACCGGAGCAGGCTTATAGGGAGGTGCCACGCTGGGGGAGTTGACGGCAGGAGTGTGAGCACTCCGTATGCTGAGGGGTGCAGGCGGAGGGCGCCGCTTCGCCTTTTTTAGCAGGTTGTGCGCAGGCCTCGGAGATCCATGCCTTTGATTTGATGATGTTGTGGAGGTGGATGTTAAGCTGCTTGAAAGACTTGGGGGGTATGAGTGTTGGTCGGCAGGCTGGTCTGAAGTGCTGCCCATTGACTTGTGCTCGTCTGGTGTCGATGATGTCGTAATGGATTTGTCGTCGATGTGTTGGATTGGGTCCCGCGAGTGCGAGCGCGGGAGAGAGAGTTGATTCTCAACGTCGCGATTTTGATAGTCATCCCCATCATCCTCATCGTCTCTGAAGAGTGGTTCGCGATCCAGATGACGAGATAAATTGGGAGAGTTCTCCAACTCAACTGACGTTGGTGTAGATGCCTTGACTATTGAATCAATGAGCCAGAATTGGAGGATATTCATGGTGATAGGGAAAATGCCCATGGTGCTGCGCGAAGTAAATGTCACACGTGGCAAATTCATAAAGATTGAAACGCAAGCACATACAATATGACCTGCAGAGCATCGCCATCGCCTGTCCATGTCCAGCTTAAAAGCCATTCCCCAATCGTGAAAAGAAAGGGGAATAGGATTAGAAGCCCAATGACAAGCAATTTCATGGTCATTAGTGATAGGACGTATAGGGCTGCTTGACGAGGCCAGTACTTGAAGGATGGCGGATCTCCATACACCCCAGATTCAAACCCTCCCAGCTGCAGGATTTCGGAGAATACGTGTGTCAGGACGCGAAGAATGACATAAATACACGCGACACCTGGATACGATTCAAATTAGTCTCATGCAGAATACAATGATTTTCCTCACCTAGCGTGGTGTCCAACAGTATGTGGAGACAATAGAATACACATGCATTTCCAGCGGTATGTTGTGAAATAAGATCTGACAAGAAGACGTTGGCGCCGTGGACAAACATCTGCCCAACAACCTGTTTGGATACATCAAAGAGCCTGACTCTACATCAATGAAATTTTGCGACTGAAGGTGTGATCGACGGACCAAATCCTCCATGGTCGTTTGGGTATCTCTCTGTGTCTCTTGTAAACTAAGGAAAGGAGCACCACAACGCCCAGGATGGCTTGAACAACCTGCAGTATGTAATAATCATGAGAAGTAGTGCAAGAAATACAGGAAATAGAAAACTTGCGAGCGCTGTTGGACCAAGGAGCTCACAAGATTTATCATCTCGAAACTGGTCCAATAAACCCTCGGCTGACGCGCTGGTGGAAGCCATATCATGGAAGCAAAGGACGATGCTACCAACGGCTCAAACTAGAGTCGCTTACGTAACCCATGACACAGTGCGCGACCAACACGACATCCGACGTGGAAATCTCCTAGAATTACCTTCTTAACTTTCTCATCGTACCGAAATGAGTTTCTTCGGCAGAAGCAGCACGCCCACTCGAAGCACGCCACCGCCGCCTCAGAGTGCAACCTACAATCGAATCCCAGATGGCCATCTGCCTCCAAGATCTGGAATGCGTCCACCCGCTCCGATGTCGGATCGATTCAATGCACCTCCGTCACCATATAATGATCCTTCTACTGCACTCTCTGAGAAGAGAGGATACGACCGGAGAGCTCCTCCCCGCTCTGGTGGGATGTACGTTTCAACGCCATGTTATATTCGTAATCATTTGGATAATATACTTGCACCAGGTATGGAGTGGTCAATGCGCCTAGCGACGCTGCTGCAATGTCCAACTGTCTTATGGTCAACCCATCGGACTTCAGAGACGGGCAACATGTCTTGATTAAAGGTGGTTTTGTTTTAACTGCTAGGTATTCCAATGACAAATCTCGTCTGACGTGCAACCTAATATCTACCAAAGACACGATAAAACTGGGACATTACAGCCCGGCACGATCGGCCCATCGAAACCGCAACGTGAATGGATTGGTCTTTCATTGACAGGAGATCAAGTCACCGTTGAACTGCTTCCTCAGCCTCCTCATCCCTCCGCACCAGCCTACCTCCAATCTATCGATCTAGAAGTCGGTTTCAACCGCCCTCGGCACGAAATCGCTGAACAATTTGACCCAGACGAAATGCTCAGGAATTTTATCAAGGCTTACAATGGGATCGTAATGTCTGTTGACCAGATCATTATATTCGAATTTCATGGACAGACTCTAAAAGCCACCGTGAAGGCGGTGAGCCTTTTGGATTTGGCAGATGAACAACGAAAAGGTGTTCCGCAAGGTCAGCGGTACGACCACCTAGGGATATTGATGGATAAAACGGACGTGACGTTCATGAAAGCCCCGGGTAGCGCAATCAAGATCAAGTCGACCTCCAAGAGGTGAGCCGCGCCGATTTTTCTCCGAGTCGATACGCTCATTTGCATGTCCCAGAGCAGCGCCCAATGCTATTCTGGCACCCAATTTCAAATTTGAGGACATGGGAATAGGAGGTCTTGACACTGAGTTCAATGAAATTTTTCGACGGGCTTTCGCATCCCGCGTTTTCCCTCCTGGTCTCGTCGAGAAACTCGGCATTGAGCATGTCAAAGGTATGAACTACCTCGGTTCGTAGAAATCTCCATTCAGTTGTTTCCTATCTTGTCAGGTATCTTGTTGCATGGTCCTCCTGGAACGGGAAAGACCCTTATTGCCCGGCAGATCGGGAAGATGTTGAACGCCAGAGAACCGAAGATTGTGAATGGTCCCGAAATTCTAAACAAATATGTTGGTGCATCCGAAGAGAATATCCGGAAATTGTTTGCCGATGCCGAGAAAGAGGTGTGTCCGTGCTTTTCATCTTTCATCTATTTATCAAATAATTGATTTTTGTGAGATAAGTACAAAGAAAAGAAGGATGAAAGCGGCCTTCACATTATCATTTTCGATGAACTGGATGCTATTTTCAAACAGCGTGGGTCGACGAATAACGGGACAGGCGTAGGTGACAGTGTTGTCAATCAATTGCTTTCAAAAGTCAGCCCGAATTGTCCACTTTCGTTAATTAAATCCTCATAGAATGATCCAGATGGACGGTGTTGATCAACTCAATAACATCCTCATCATCGGTATGACCAATCGCCTTGACATGATTGATGAAGCTCTGTTGCGGCCTGGCCGTCTCGAAGTGCACATGGAAATCTCATTGCCGGACGAACACGGTCGCCATCAAATTCTTGGCATCCACACATCAAAAATGCGGATGAATGGCGTCATGGACCGAGATGTTGACTTACTGGAACTCGCTACCTTGACAAAGAATTTCTCTGGTGCTGAAATCGGAGGTTTGATTAAGAGCGCAACAAGTTTTGCATTCAATCGGCATGTCAAGGTCGGTACCATAGCCGGGATCTCAGACGATGTGGAGAACCTGCGAGTAAACAGAACGGACTTCATGAATGCTTTGGAAGAAGTTCATCCCGCGTTCGGTGTCGCCGAAGGAGAGCTACAACAGGTCATTCAGAATGGGATTATTCATTTTGATACACATATTGACGTATGTATAATCGTATTCTCCGACTGTCTTGACATTCACCTCCTGCCTTCTAGGAACTCTTGCAATCTGGTCAATTGCTCGTAGAACAGGTGCGGTCATCGACACGTACACCACTAGTTAGCGTCCTCCTCCATGGCCCGCCAGGAACAGGGAAAACCGCATTGGGCGCATCGATCGCGCAGGCATCGCAATTCCCGTTCATAAAGTTGATATCTCCCGACACTATGGTTGGATTTTCGGAGCACCAAAAGGTCGCAGCGATCAGCAAAGTCTTTTCTGACAGCTACAAGAGTCCACTCAGTGTGATAGTTGTAGATAACATCGAGCGGTTGATTGGTATGCTTATAACCTGTTACTTGTCGTCTTTGAATACTAAAATCAGACAATCAGACTGGACGCCGATGGGTGCAAGGTTTTCTAATACGGTTCTACAAGCATTGCTAGTATTGCTTGCACGGAGACCACCGAAGGTATTTTCCTGTGTCATTATTGTTCTCGAGCCAATCTTAGTTATTATTTTCAGGGTCGCCGCCTCCTGATCATTGCCACATCATCGCTTCGACCCATTCTCACAGACCTTGGCCTGTCAGAGACATTCGACTCAGAACTACGTGTACCCCCGATAACCAACCTTACAGCTCTGGAGTATGTTCTGCACGAAGTGGGGTTGTTCGCATCAGGGGACGAGCGAAGGCAAGCAATACAGATGCTGAAAGACTCTGGTTTCGGGGGCCAGGATGAGTACTCTTCTAAACTACAGATCGGTGTGAAGAAGCTGTTGAGCGTCATCGAGATGGCAAGACAGGAACCTGATAATGTGGCACAACGGTTAACCGGGGCACTCATGGGTCTGGGAATGTAAACGACACCCACATAACAATTGTAGTGATGTTAGATGTCTGACCGGCGTGACTTGCTATAGATTTTTTGCTTGGCCGTGTACCAGCGTTCTCGGGTGCACTAATCATTTGACGTTCTCTTTGTGGAGCAATCGTTCAATAGCCGACATGGCCAACGATATCCAGGTCTAAGATAACTGATTAGCGGAACCTATCAATGCATGCATCTAAAGACTGTAACATCAACTTTATAATAATCCCCATCATGATTCTGTTTGAAACAGTTGCTTATACCTCGGCAAGTGGGAAAGTCTGGTGTCGGTGCCAAGACATTCTGAGAGAATCGTGCTAGAGAGGTATCTGCAACTCCAAAGTAGAACCCTGTCAGCCAATCAACGTATTGTGATCATTGAAAATTCCTTTTATGTTGATGAAAGAATTTACAGAGTTGCAGATATGACCAAACGTACCACACCGGTGATTGTGTATGATGCGAGCTAGAGCTTCTCTCAGATAGATAGATTTACCAGCCTGTTAGGAACAGTTGACTTCTGGAAAAAACATGTGCTGCGCATCGCTTGCTGTGAAACCTGCCATGCAGATCATATGCATGACTCTCACGTGTATGCCTGTAGATACATACAATGCACAACCGTCTTCTCACAAAACCAATTATGAAATGGATGGTGACCGGTGACGACCAGTACTGCACTCTGCATTGAAAATTGGCGTACTGCGAAGTTTACTGAACTTTGAATTCCAACACACGCAGAGTTAACTGACGGCGAACTTCCACCAGAGTTGACTGAATTTGCCACACACACACATGCACTTTGGCATACGTTCCGTCAGACATTCAATCAAGTGCTCGAATAACTCGCTTCCACTGAAACCCCCGTATCATTCATTCTATTGTCGTGTTGAAATGTAGGGTGGTCTCTCTCCTTATGATCAGGTACAATCGCGACACAATGTGTTTCCATCAAAAGATAAAGCTAATTAATATTACATACCCAATAGTAGCACATAAGTAACAGCCCCTATAGTAAAGTGTACAGCCTACAGTATGCGAGACATGTGATGTGATTGTGATCCGAAATCACGACGGTCAATTGCTCCTTCTAGGAAGATTTGGACTCGTTCGCGTTTCACTTTGGCTTGTGAATGCTTGTGTCTTGAAAGTATCCATCCCTTTGGCTTCACACCCGTTTCAGTTTCAACAACCCAACATGACCGAAATCGGTTGAGGCAATGATGATTTCGTGGTACGGATTTATGACGCGTAAAACTATTATGGCATGCGATCAGGCAGGAGCCCCATCCTATCCGATACAGTCTTTGGCATATATAACACAGTTAAGTCAGATATGGAGGCGTTCTTCCCCACAAAAAAAAAATAGTCCATCAGTCCATCGATATCCTCTACACAACTTGAAGCTTGGTCTTCGTAATGGCTACTCCAGCAGGACCTCCTTCCTCAGGACCCCCTCCAGCTGAAGTGGCATTGGGGCAGAAAGAAGGTCAAGCCATCATTATCTGGACGGTCGGAATGTAACTGTCGCTGTGTGCATCTTAATATACATCTCAAGCTCAAGTTACTAGGTTCTGTATATTTGGATGGGATTATTTCATGAACCTCCCAACTGAGATGGAGCGGATATGGCGGAGGAAGTTCACTGTACGTCTTCCGATTATCAGTGATGTTATTGAAATCTGACTTGGATGATCTCCCAAGTATGTTTCTGTTTTGTACCTGCTTAACAGGTATTATGGGCTTCTTGAGTTTGCTATGGTAGTGCCCTTGATGACGACGCCGATCACGAACCTATTCTCGGTTGAGACTTGCAGCAGTCAGTCTCTCGAATACTTTATTAGCTACCACTAATCAATGTTATGTCCATGACAGAAATTTATCGCTGGGAGCCGGTGGGCGCGCTAATCACAACTTTACTATCGCAAGCAATCATGGGAAGCCGTGTTTATGCCGTAAGTCTAGCAGTGTTCTTCCTCTAAGCAATCTGATTTATGGCATTTTTCGCGTTTCAGATGTATGGAAAATTACTGGTCATTGCAGGAATACTCGGAACAATCATGTCGGCCGAGTTTGGCGTCCAAGTTTATACTCTAACCGTGGTGTTCCCTGCGCCTTCTCCGGCGCCAAGCATACCTGTACCGTGTGTGGCCGTCGGTCCAAAAAAATATCTAGTGGCCTTTTGGGTACGCAAGCCATATTAGATGTATAGATTTTCAGGTCTGACCCAACACTGCTAGGCCATTCCTTTGTTGTTCGACACAGTGACGTTCTTGTTGACTTTCTATAAATCATATACGTTCTGGAAGGCTGAATCCAAGTCCCCCACCATCGCTGTGCTATTCCGCGATGGCTTGGTGTATTTCGCCGCCATTTTTAGGTGAGATGTCTGTTCATTGCTTTTGGCAAACGACTGACATATGACCAGCATGAATCTGATCAACGTTATACTTTTCGTCACCCAGGACACCACGCTGCAGGCCGTCAACCTTCCGTCAGTTTCTGTCTTTTGATTTCATTAGCCTTTGTTGATTATTTTGCTCAACATGCAGTGCTACCCTGATGCTGAACATCATCATGTCTTGTCGGCTCGTGCTGAACCTTCGCGCACCGCAATCTGTCTACAAAATCAGCGGTAACTCATCGGGTGTGAAGCTCCCGATGTACCAGCAACCATCACCACCTAAAGATTTCTTGGACTTGTCCGTACAATCACAGTCTCGGGGAGCGGTGACGGTAATCACTACTTCAGAGACAGTGCGAAGTTCGACAGAGGATCACCCAATTCATTACAAGCACTAATGTATTTTTTATGTACGCTCGCTTTATATTTATCTCTTCGACTGCAGAGTTAGCTTCTCCCAGTGATATGTAGTGTACATTACTTCAACCGAACGTTCCGTTAGCATCCGGAAATTCATATATGACATCAGCAAACATTCATTACCGCTTGAAGGAGGCACGACTGCGAACAGTAAGTATGCGCAATGAAGCACAATTGGAACGGTCGTAAAAAATTTTCTACCAGCAAGATTACCTTCTCGTAGACAGACAGCAACATTCATCAGAGTATTACAGCATAAAACATGGGGATCGCAACATAAAACAAAGGGATATTTCAAGCTAGCACCAAAATCATTGCAAAGAACATGTCAGAAGGTCATACACATAGGGTCAACCTTTCACGCTTTTGGAGCAAATTTCCAAAGCTGGGGAGCAGGTGTCAATCAGTGCAGGTGGCACATTTTGAGAAACTTACCTTGCGATTTGGCTGATAAAAAATGTAAGGTGCTAGAACATTCTTGACGAACCCAGGCACAGGAGGGAACTCGGAAGCTTTTGGGGTGTGGAGGATCAAGTACGTGAGGAAAGTGAAAGGGGGCTAAAGAGCAATCAGATGGTTATCCTGCGCTATATGTATGTCCTTACCATTGTTTTCATATGTTTTTCCGATACTGAAGCAATATGGCGAACCTCCGCTTCTGTGAGACCTGAAGCACGGATCTTCGCGGGTTCAAGGTAAGTAATCTCTTGTATCAACTAAAAGGAGTTCCAATAAGAATTTGTGGGTGGTAAGCGTTGTAAAAACATACATGAGTCGACAATTCATTGACGAATGCGTCGATCAGAGAGCAAAGCTTACTCCTGTCGAACGTCTCCTGCTTGTGGGGTTCGGCGGTGTTTCCATATCCCCACTTGGCACCGGCAGGGAGGCACGATACCAAATATTCCTTGAGATTCTCGACACCAGCATGAAAAGTTTCATGTTCTGCGACTATGAAATCTGTGCTGAATTTCGGATTGAACAGCGGGTAGTAGATCTTCTCTTCCCAACTGTACAGTATTCGGTCAGACGCCCAATATTGCAATAATAAACACCAACGTGTGGTGATGGTCAATTGCAGAGTACCACAGCAGAGCATATTCCACAAAATTTTGGGTTTCACTTGCTTGTACGGTGTTTGCTTTCTACATAATTTTTTAATTATGGTGAGCGTAAGATTCCAAAGTAAGATGTACCTCGTAGAGATTAAGCAACCCATTCATGATGCAGGCGTGAGCGCCAGCCATTTCCCATTGCTGTGCCTCATAGATATCTTTAGGCTGGGGGCCTCGAGCAGGCCCATTAGTGAAGGTCTCGATGCTGGAGCGTATAACTTGCACAGTCGACATTGCGTGGTATGAGACTGAGAGGAGTGAGGGAACTTGCAAAATGAACAGCTGACTTCTTGTAGTGATCCTTGGACGGATACCAACTTACGCTATATAGCCGTGATGATCACGTACAAGAATGATGATGAGAATCGGCCTGTCGATGCAAACTTAATTAATAAGCTTGACAAGCTCTTGATTCCATCAGTACTGCCTGGGAATAGTAAGCCTTATGGTGTTCTGCCCATCGCTGCACTTTCGTAGCATCTGAGAGGGAAATCGAGGGTGACTCATACAAGTCGGCATGAACAATTAACTTAGCGGAAGAACGCGGCGCGTCCCGGCGCCGTCACGGGCATATCAACATATCATGTCACAATCTGTGATCACCTTAAGCTTGTTTGTGTACTACTGTACTGTGCCTTGTAGGCTAACCCTAATTCTTGGGTGCAGTATAAGATAACTATTGCATCTTAGTCACAGTAGTAATGTGGGAAAGGGGACTCAGATACAAATAACTTGGGTTTGCAGAAGAGCTGGTGGTTTTGCCATACAGTTGATATTCTCATAATGCATAGTGTAATCATGCATAAATGTCAATGCATGGCCCTCAGGCTGTTGAGCAGTGCGCTATGCACAGTGTAGAGTGCTCACAGATCTTACTACTTACCTGTTGAGTTGGTTAGTGTGCTAAGTAACTTAGGTTAGAGGGCATAGAACTCTCTGTATTGCTAGGTAGAAGTACAGCGTACTTATATACCTAGAGAGCCCACATGGTCACATGAGGCTCAGTGGGGTGGAGAAAAGGGCGGTGTACCACATGGTTCCTGTCCACATGTCATTATGACATATTTGTATACATGTATTTACATATATATGTGTTTACACTGAGGCACAGAATAGGTGCCACATGCAGATTTTAATTCAACACCCCCCCACAAACTGTACCGGCATCGACCTGGAGGGGCTTTACGATCCAAGGTGCCATGTATAGGTACTAAGTTTGAACCTCGAATTTAATTCCAAGGGAGCTTCTAAATTTCTCGAAGAGCTGCCTCCCAAGATTTTTAGTAAACATATCTGCCAGGTTTTCAGTTCCTGGGATGAAGACGACTGTGACCTTGCCATCTTCGATACATTCGCGTGTATAATGATAGTGAATATCAATATGTTTAGTCCTTCTTTCCTGAATGGGGTTAGATCTGATGAAGATCGACCCCTGATTATCGGCGCAGATAGGCACCTTACTCAAGGGATATCCCAATTTGGAAAATAAGAATGTGATCCACACTATCTGCTGACAAGTGTCAGAGAGAGCCATGTATTCGGCTTCTGTGGAACTAAGTGCTACAGTTTTTTGCATACGGGACTGCCAGCACACGATGCCTCCTGCTAAGGTGGCAAAGTAACCCATTGTGGACTTGCATTTCACGACGTCGGATGCCCAGTCCAAATCAGTAAAGGCTTGGAGGCCCTGTTTGCTGTGGCCATCATAGATAAGCTCATATGATTGAGTACTGACTAGGTAGTGCATTATGTAACGTGCCTTATCGAGATGTTTTTTACTCAGATTAGCCGAGAATTGTGACATCTTTATCACCGTGAAGGTGATATCAGGGCGAGTTCCGAGCATCAGGTACAATAAAGACTCAATCACTGATTGAAACTCAGTTCTGAGAGCCGGATTAGGCTCATCAGGGTTTTCCATAGGGACATATCCTGTGGGAAGTGGAGTGGGGGATGCCTTGGCATTCGTCATTCCAAACCGAGCTAGCACAGTGGCTAGGTAGGTTGTTTGGTTCAGAGTGATTCTTGATGCGCCTTGTGTTATGCACATACCAAGGAATTCAGTAATATGACCAGTGTCCCGACACTCCCAATGCTTGAGACACACATTTTTCTTTTCCTCTACAAGTCGTTTGTTCTTCCCCAAGAACACGCCATCATCGACATAGATTATTGTGATGACAATGTCTTTACCATTCTTGTAGATGAAAATGCTGGCATCTGAGCTGGCACATTCAAATCCAATGGATCGCATGAACATCTCTAGCTCTCTCCACCATGCTAGGGTGGCCTGTTTAAGGCCATACAATGCTCGGCGTAAGCGCATGACTTTGCACTCTTTACCTGGGATGACAAATCCCTTGGGTTGATGCATGTGAATTTCCTCATCTAGTTTGCCGTACAGGAACACAGTTTTTATGTCGAGTCCCATCATGTACATGCCTTCCAGGGCACTTAGGGCAAACATGAGGTGCACTGTCTCATAGCGGACCACTGGAAAGAATATCTCATCATAATCGACACCTTCGACTTGTGAGAAGCCTTTGGCCACGAGTCTGGCCCGTTTTCGTCCATCAGATTTTACAGAGAAAACCCATCTATTTTTGATGGCCTTTCGGCCAGCAGGGAGATCTATGATGTCATAGACATGCCTTTTACAGAGGGCCTCTAGTTCCTCCAGGCATGCACTTCTCCACTCTGATTGCACAGGCTTGGGTAAGCGCACAATGTTGCAATACTGGATCGGGACAGGATCTGACACTGTAGATGGTGCAACTGCTTTGCTAAGCAGAAGGCGCATCAGATCTGTTCCACCTTCAGCGACATAATTATCCCTTCTAGGGCCCCAATATGATGGGGTACCCGAATTGGGTAACCACCATCCTCGCTCCTCATTGGGATTCTGGTGCCAAATCCACAGCACCTCAGACTCCTGAGGTTGAGGGGGTGTCACATACTCTAATCCCAAATTATCTGGGGTCTGTGCAGGAGGAGTTCTACTTGCCACTGGTGGTTGAGAGGGCCCAGCTGGCACCTCTTCTTCAACCTGAGGGAGGGCTGGAGCGCGACTCCTGCCTTGTCCCACTGGTTCCCACTATTGGCACTCCCACACAATGTCTCGTTTGATTTGAATGGGGTCATGATTTTCACCATAGACATTGCCTGGACAAGTTGGGACTCATCGCTGCCTGTTTGATTGCCTTAGTGGAGGTATGGGGGCCTCTACAGCTGGCGGTGCTGGACTAGGCTGGGACAATGGACCCAGTGCACCTGCCAGCGCAAACACATCAGCACCCTGAGGCGGATCGCCAAAGGAGCTGAACAGTGGGTCTCTAGAGATTTTAGGGGTTCCAGACCCTGATTGTGAAGGTGGTGAGGACAGAGCTTGTGGAGGAGGATTCGGCGCCGGTGGAGCATAATGCCCATGGCCCGGATAGAAGCTGTCATCACTTCCTCCATCGCTATCGTTCCCTGATCCCCCAGAGTGGTCATCATCTCCAGAAGGGGGTATATCCCCGAGATCAGTTTTTGCCAGGGTCTTGGCCCCAGGACAATGAGGGAACAGAATCTCATCGAAGAGTGCTGTAGCACCAACAAATATTGACCCTGATGGGTGCATAAAGCACCAACCCTTGATGCCATCTGCCAGGCTGATGTACATCATGAGCTCTGATCTTGCAGCTAACTTATTAGGATGCTTCTCTTTCGGCAGGTAAACGTAGGCACCGCATCCGAATACCTTCTCATCACTCAGATCGGGCTTTTTGCCATCAAGATCTTTGATTGGAGTTTGCCATTTTAGGCAGTTTATTGGTGTTCAGTTGTAGAGATACGTAGCATGCTCTACACAAAATTCCCACCATGATTGTGGTAGGCAGGCAGTAAAGCACAATGTTTGTGCTTTTTCCATTAGTGTCCTGATCGTGCATTCAGCACGACCATTTTGTTGGTGGATGTGGGGCACCGACATCTCAATTTTAATCCCAGTTTCTTTGAGCTGGGTTATGAGTTCCTGATCATGGAATTCCCTTCCAGGATCGAAATGCCAACGCTTGATTTTTGCATCATATTGCATTTTGGCCATCGCCTCGAACTGTCTGATTGACTCAGCAGCATCAGACTTTTTTCTCAGGCACTGACTCCATATGTGTGAAGTTCAATCATCAACAAATACAATAAAATATTTGTACTTGTAATAACTGAGTGTTGGTAATTCCTTCAGATCAGAATGGATCAGCTTGAAGGCCTGTTCAGCCCGAGACTCAGATCCAGGGAATGACTTTGACATCATTTTTCCCTTGGTGCACCCTGGACAAATGTGCCTGTCCCTTGGAATTTTTAGATCCTTGGAAAACTTATGGGTGTGTTTTGGCATCTGTCGCATGGCAGCTTTGCTCAGGTGGCCAAGCTGCTTGTGCCAAATGTCATAGTCAGCAACATAGATAGTCATGACTTCTAATCTCTTAGTGCTCTGAATGTGCGAATCACATACATAGATGGTTTCACCACATATTATTGGCATCGCATCGAGCTGGGGTTTTCCCTTTTTGTTGACAAAGGAAATTATTTTACTGTTTCCTTTTACAGTATATTCCTCAGCAACGAGGAACACTCCCATTGACATAAGCTGACTTGTCAAATCTAGGAGATAGAAAATGGGGGATAAGTGCATGATGTGTGACTCTGTCTTCCCATTAACTTTTACCTGATGACGAATCAGAACAGTGCCTTTGCCTTTGATCGAAGTCACGCTGGTAGTGGTCTTGACCTGCCATTTCTCAGACATAGGCAAATCCTCATAGGAGGCGAAGTCTTTCATCTCACCAGTGAAGTGCAATGATGCACCTGAATCCAAGATCCAAGGGGCACCATGTTTGCATTCCTTTCTGGCACACATCACACATGGCCTGATTAGGGCCTTTGCATCACAAGCAACAATATAATTTATTAAAAATTCTATAGGATGCTCTATATTATGGGAATGGCCCAAATAGTTCGTCCCTGTCAAGCTATTGTTAGCAATGATGTGATGGTCAGGGAAAAGGACTGACATTTCATCATAAGCCCCCATGAAGGGGGCTATTGGCTCGTCTGCGAGCATGTTATCCACACTTTCCCAGATCGATTGATCCGGGACCATCATTTCAGAGCTGAGGGAGACTTCATCATCATCATCCTCAGGCTCAGGTTCCATTTCAGGAACCTCCTCGATTTGAGCTGATGGCTCAGAGGTTTCCACCCAGCAGCGCTTACCTTCCCGCTTACTCATCTGATCTTCTTCAATGATTTGAAGATTCTTGGCCATTTTAGGCACTTCGATGTCTGTGAGCAGGTCCTGGGCCGCCTGGTAGTCTTCATACACAGAGGGGCTGGGGGAGAAGGTTCTGGTGACCTTGACTTGGGCTGATTAGGCTGCTTTCTTGGGTCAGTGGTGCAGAAATACATGGATTTCCCATGTAGCCATGACATTTGAACACTTTGGTCAAACATCAGTGGGAGGCAAGAGGGGCTGGTCTGCGCCAGTCCATTCGAAATGACGCCTTGACCGTTAATAGTCGTGGCAACATGGGCGGAGTGTACTGCACCCACATAAGGTGCGCTAGGCACCATGAAGGGCTCCACCATACTGGTGGAGGCAAGGTGGCTGTGAGATTCCTTTTTCTCATGCTTTTCCCTGGCAGCCTTGCCAGACCTATGCTTCTTCTTCGAGTCGGAGCCCAAAGGCTTGGATGACTTCTCACTGGATTTCTCCGATCCCTTCCCTTTCCACTTAGGGTCACTGCCCTTTCTCTTGACAGCTGACAGCTTCTTCGCCATTTCCCTGGAGCGCACAAAGGCAGCTCGACAGGAGGCTTCTGCCGTCACATGGTCCCTCACTACAGCATAGGAGAGACCGGTGATAGGTCCACTACACGCTTTAAGGTCTGGAGAACAGTTTCACTCGTATCGAGACATTACGACAGACATTCCGAATCACTACGAACACCACGAAATCAACATCGAATCTATTTCGAATGATTTCGAACACTTTCGCAACACTTCGAACGATTTCGAACAACTTCGCGACACTTTGAGCGACTTCGCAGAATTTCGAACAACATCGGCCACCGTATAGCTGTGTTAAAATACTTTTGATACATGCTGCACATCCGGAACAAGCTATTTAGTTGCATATCAAGCACTACCGGACACGAGGAGGGATTACAAGAGAGTTAGAATGCGATAAGTGCGTTTTTGTGTCTCATTGATATATTAAAGCAATAGAACAAGAACTCTTACTATATTGGGACAATGTACGTTTCACTTATTATCATATTTCATTTTGTTTTATGTTTCACAATACCTTTATTTGCTGTGCATACTGCCTTGTGTTCTACACCTGTTATTATTTCCTTTTTAGTACTATCTCTTCATTTTGTATATAGACTTGTGTTAGATACTTAGAACAAAAATATAGAACAATGGGGAACAGCACAAGTTAGCCTCACAGTTATCGTCAGACTTAAGAGTCATTCTCTTGGGTCTTAGCTCACATCATATCTCTAAAAAGTTCTGCGAAATATCGCAAACTTCCTCGAAACTATTAGATTCGCTCTCCGTTTTATCGCTCATTGCCTGTCTCCATTTGACAAACACCTCACATTCGTTAAACCCGCTGTTCGATATACTTTGAACCACTTCGAACTTATTCAAACTATTTCGCGCATCTTCGAACTTATTCGAACCGCTTTGCACGCCTTCGAACTACTTTCGAACTCTTTCGAACAACTTCCGGTGATATTTAGTACCACCTCGCACCCTTCCTCTGGCCTGTGTCATACCATCTGAAGCCATTAGTAGGTTTTGTTTGGGTTTCCGGGTTGAGTATCATCACCGGTCACACTGGTTGTGGATAAGATGGTGGAAGATAAAGAATTGTACTCCTTCGGCAATGCTGAAAGGAGTAATAAGGCCTGAACTATCTCAGGGATTTCAACACCATTGGCAGTTAGCCACTGGTATCTCTCAGAGATCTGAGCCATTGTCGGCACAGGGTTTTGCGCTGGGACTCTGATCAAGATTGCAGATTTAAAGTCTGCAAATATCTGAGAAGGCCCTTCTTGGCCGAAATCGGCCTGCAGGGCTTGCCACAGGGCACTAGCAAGTCCTGTTGCAGATCCAGATCTGGATCTGATGGAGGGAGATAGGCAGAGCGAGATAGCTCCATATGCCTAATCATTCTCCTGATTCCACACCTTACATGCAGCAACATCGGCTGCTACTGGCACTGTTTCAGTGCCAGAGGCAACTTGCCAAAGGCCTTGTGACATAAGCCACACCTTCATACTTTTGGCCCAGGCCTTGTAGCCAGAGCCGTCAAACAAGGAGATGAGTTTATCGAGTGAGGAGGACATTTTTAAGATTTGAGCTAATAAAAGCACCAAATCAGTCACTTGCTCTTAAATTAGAAATGCCAGATGCAAAACTTAGCACTCCATCAGAGTACTTTTGTTTAGCACATGATGAGTACCAAAAGGGCGCATCATTGCTCCATGATGTCATGTCAGAGGGAGTCTAACCCCATCACAAAAGCAATGAGGTGCTCAGTGCAGTGAAGCATGTCGGTAGTAAGACCTGTGCACAATGTGTGAGTTGGAGCTCCGAGGGGCTACAGTACAACTCCTTCCAACTAGAGCTCTGAGGAGCTCATAGCTGTGCAACGTCGCCTACAGGGCCCATAACCTGTTGAGCAGCATGCTATGCGCAGTGTAGAGTGCTCACAGATCTTACTACTTACCTGTTGAGTTGGTTAGTGTGCTAAGTAACTTAGGTTAGAGGGCGTAGAACTCTCTGTATTGCTAGGTAGAGGTACAGCGTACTTATATACCTAGAGAGCCCACATGGTCACATGAGGCTCAGGTCACATGAGGCTCAGTGGGGTGGAGAAAAGGGCGGTGTACCGCATGGTTCCTGTCCACATGTCATTATGACATATTTATATACATGTATTTACATATATATGTGTTTACACTGAGGCACAGAATAGGTGCCACATGCAGATTTTAATTCAACACAGGCATGGGATGCAGGGAGATGGAGTGCATTATGCATAGCTTTAGCAACTCAATTATGCAATACATATGCCAATGCATACTGTTGGGAGTGCCACAATATGTGCCCAAATGGTGACTTCAGTGTCCATAAATTACACTAATGGTTATATAATATACTGGTCAAAAAAAACTCCAAAAAGGAAATAAGTATTATATTTTTAAAGTGATCTTATAATTGTAACAGACTTAAAACTTAATTTATCAAATTTGGAGAAAAAAAAAAAAATGAAAGATTTAAAAAATGAAATTTTAATTGAAAAAAGGAATTTGGAAAAAAATTGGAGGGGTGTTATGGATGGGGGAATCAAATTTCATTTCTATTGTCTTCTACGTATGCTCCCACGCTGATGAGTTCAGTTGGTACTCAGTGCAGAGTCTCAACAGAAGGGGTGAACACTTGACCTACAACTGCAGGCGTGCTCGGGGTGAGGGGAGAGTTCACTTAGAGGGCCTCGGATCGTCCTTCAGGGCATGGAGACTATAGAGAGGCTGGTACAGTGATTTTCAATGTGCACACTAGTAGTGTACATGGAAGGGGAGATATGCACAGTGGCAAAAAAGTGCGCAACGCAAAGAGGCAAAAACATGCAGTGCGGAAAAATGCACAACGAGAGCGCAAAAGTGCGCAACGATGAGGGTGATGAAGGCGGGAGGTGTAACAGGACAAAGACGACACTGGGATGTACTGTGAAGGTGGTGCACAGTTTGGGGGTGTAAACAGAGTGAAAGTGCAAGGAGCGGAAAAAGGTGCAGACGGTGTGCAAAATGCGGCTATGCAAAAAGGTGCACAAACGTGGCTATACAAAGGGCGCACTACGATAGTGCACAGACAAGGACGAAGGATGCAATGCAAGGGACGAAACGCAACAATACGATGAGGGGATGCAAACAATAACGCAAACATGGCTATACGAAGGGCGAACTACGAAGGCGCACGGACTGGACGCTGGTGCACAGACTATGTGCGATGCTGACTGAGCTATGAACTATGAGGGGGGGGGAAAGATCCTCTGGATTCTCTATCTGTCCACTACTATGTACAAATGGCTTATGTGATAAAATGGTGATGAGTTCAGTTGGTACTCAGTGCAGAGTCTCAACAGAAGGGGTGAACACTTAACCTACAACTGCAGGCGTGCTCAGGGTGAGGGGGGAGTTCGCTTAGAGGGCCTCGGATCGTCCTTCAGAGCGCGGAGACTATAGAGAGGCTGGTACAGCGATTTTCAGTGTGCGCACTAGTAGTGTACACGAAAGGGGAGATATGTGCAGTGGCGGAAAAGTGTGCAACGCAAAGAGGCAAAAATGCGCAGTGCGGAAAAATGCGCAACGAGAGCGCAAAAGTGCGCAACGATGAGGATGATGAGGGCGGGAGGTGTAACAGGACAAAGACGACACTGGAATGTACTGTGAAGGTGGTGCACAGTTTGGGGGTGCAAACAGAGTGAAAGTGCAAGGAGCGGAAAAAGGCGCAGGCGGTGCGCAAAATGCGGCTTGCAAATGGGTGCGCAAATGCGGCTATACGAAGGGCGCACTACGATAGTGCACAGACAAGGATGAAGGACGCAACGCAAGGGACGAAATGCAACAATACGATGAGGGGACGCAAACGATAACACAAACACGGCTATACGAAGGGCGCACTACGAAGGCGCACGGACTGGATGCTGGTGCACAGACTATGTGCAACGCTGACTGAGCTATGAACTATATGAGGGGGGAAAAATCCTCTGGATTCTCTATCTGTCCACTACTATGTACAAATGGCTTATGTGATAAAATGGTGAAATAAAGTATAAAAATAGGAAGCGCCATGCGCTACCCACAAGCGCATCCATCCGCCCATCTAAACCTGACCGCACTATGCCGCTGCCTCAGCCAATAAGATTTGTGCACCTATAGCTCAATATCCAACTGTTCCGGTGTGATGCGCTATTATTGGTGTGCGCTAAGTCTCGTGCACTCTTCCCAATTAATCCACTTTGGTGTTATATGTCACGTGCTGCGCCTTAGTAATAATGGCGTGATCGACCTGTGCCAGTTACCAGATAAGGCGATGCCGATTGGAAATGTGGAAGAACTATAAGAGGATGCTGTGCGAGGCCAAATACTGCCAAAGCGCCTGGATTACATGAAAGCGCCCAAGTGCGCACAGTCCAATGCCAAATAGGCACAAAGCGGCCCAGTTATGTAAGAATGCGCAGTTTGCTTGTGCTGGAATCGTGGTGTGCCCCAAGTAAATGTGCCAGTAAGATGGGAGCTGCGATGCGCAGTGCACCGGTGCAGTGGATTGTTGTGTGTGATAGAGATTGTGCAAAGAGTGTGCAGCAGGGAATGTGAGTTGCAGGTAAAGTGTAAAAGGAGTGCGCAAAGGCACATCGAGTGCGCAATAAATGTAGAAGGCAGATAAGGAGCGTGGGGAGGGGGGCGCATGGAGGCGGCTTGAAGCGCAATGAGGCGCATTTAGGGCGCACAATGATTGGTGGCTATGGGGAAACAAAAGCGCAGTAGAAATGCAAAAGATGCACAAAGGCGCACCTAAATGGTCGAAGGCGCGCAAAAGCGCACGGAAGTGCGCAAAGGCGCACGAAAGCACACTAAGGCGCACCATGCAAAGTGTGCGGAAGCCATCTAGGAGGTGCACACAATCACAAAAAATGCCATAGTATGCACGCAGGGCAATAGGGAGCCGTATCAATGGTGAAATAAAGTATAAAAATAGGAAGCGCCATGCGCTACCCACAAGCGCATCCATTCGCCCATCTAAACCTGACCGCACTATGCTGCTGCCTCAGCCAATAAGATTTGTGCACCTATAGCTCAATATCCAACTGTTCTGGTGTGATGCGCTATTATTGGTGCGCGCTAAGTCTCGTGTGCTCTTCCCAATTAATCCGCTTTAGTGTTATATGTCATGTGCTGTGCCTTAGTAATAATGGCATGATCGACCTGTGCCAGTTACCAGATAAGGCAATGCCGATTGAAAATGTGGAAGAACTATAAGGGGATGCTGTGTGAGGCCAAATACTGCCAAAGCGTCTGGATTACGTGAAAGTGCCCAAGTGCGCACAGTCCAATGCCAAATAGGTGCAAAGCGGCCCAGTTATATAAGAATGCGCAGTTCGCTCATGCCGGAATCGTGGTGTGCCTCAAGTAAATGTGCCAGTAAGATGGGAGCTGCGATGCGCAGTGCACCGGTGTGGTGGATTGTTGTGTGTGATAGAGATTGTGCAAAGAGTGCGCAGCAGGGAATGTGAGTTGCAGGTAAAGTGTAAAAGGAGTGCGCAAAGGCGCATCGAGTGCACAATAAATGTAGAAGGCAGATAAGGAGCGTGGGGGGGGCGCATGGAGGCGGCTTGAAGCGCAATGAGGCGCATTTAGGGCGCACAATGATTGGTGGCTATGGGGAAACAAAAGCGCAGTAGAAATGCAAAAGGCACACAAAGGCGCAAAACGGTCAAAGGCGCACAAAAGCACACGGAAGCGCGCAAAGGCGCACGAAAGTGCATGAAGGCACGCAAAAGCGCACTGCGCAAAGTGTGTGGAAGCCATCTAGGAGGTGCACACAATCGCAAAAAATGCCGTAGTATGCACGCAGGGCGATAGGGAGCCGTATCATCTCCTCCCAACTGAAGTACTGACTGTCCTCAGGCAGCATGCGACTGGTCAGCGCAAAATTTTCTTCACTCACATAAGCGGCCATCCTCTCCTTATCTATCTCCGACCACCATCTATCCTCTATAACTCTTTCCACAACCCATCTCTACCCGGTCCGATGGCTTCAGCATTTACCTTAGCCCTCAGAGAAATGATCCTGGCCCTCAATGAGACCCTCCCTTCTGCTGGGAGTGAGCAGACGACAATGCAAGCTTGGGGTGAAGGGTTTTGTAGTAAACTGGTGCGCTTTTTGTGTTTCTATAACTGGCGCAGGTTGCTAAGGGTCGGGGCATGTAGAACATGTATAAAAGCCGTGCGGACTCTGTCTAAGATGACGCAGAACTCGACGCGCTCCTCACAAAGGTGTGTAGTGCGTTCAGCGGAATCATGGTGGAGGAGTGGCTTGCTTGGGGTGAAGGGTTGATGCCCGATATGCATAAGATGATTGAGGAGAAAGAGAGGTCTGAGGAATTTGAGCATAGGGTGCACGAGCTGGCAGAGCAGCTAGAAGTGCACGCGGAGCACACCGAAGCGTGCAAGGCATGCCGCGCACTCTTGACTGCTGAATTGCAGGCACCAGAGGTTAACTTGGAGCGGCTGGAAGGTGAGTTCAGAGCCATTGACGAGGCGAGTGATATAGATACCGCCGAGGCGCAGGAGGACGAAAAGGCACGTGTCGCACTGGTGCGCTCTTTGTGCATGCTTTCTGGAGCTACCGATGCTGAGGTTGTAGGCGAAGGAACTGGGGAGTCTTGGGAGAGTGGGGTGACGAGCGAGGGGGAGAACGAGCATAGTGATGAGAGCGCCAGTGCGGACGAAGGCGCAAGTGCGCGCCTGGTGCGTGCAATGCGGCAATGCACGTATGTCGAAGTGCCACCACTGAGTGGGGTTGGCACCACCTCCAACGCTAATAGCGGACCAGTAAGTTTCTTTGGATATGCTTCAAACTCACTAAACCATTCCCCTTCTCTACGCTAGTGTGATAACTGCCGCTGCATGGGCCAACCAGCTAGGTGCACCTCTGTCAATGGAAAACGGTGTGCCCCATGCGCAAAGGGTAAGAGAAAGTGCGAATGGATGAAGCGCACCCTCGCACAGCTGCACGCAACTCCTAGAGGCAGGAAAGCGGCTACTGGGCGCTCTGGTCTGTCTTTTTCTCATCCTCCTTCCATGCTGCGCTAAACTTTCCAAAGGCACGTCGCAAATTGACAAGGGCAATGAGAGCGATGTGGGGCTCATCAGCCCCTCGAAAGAGCACACATCCAAGCGCCGCAAAGTCGAAAACGCGCCCCCTCCACCGTCGCAAGTGCGCCCAAGGCCGCGCTGCCTTACCATTCGCCAGGCAAGTGTGCACATGCAATCCTCATGCCAAACCAGATCGGGAAACACCTCGGGGGATGCGGTTTATCAAGGTCAAGATGTCGAGGCGCTTGACTTAGCACAATGCCGCTCGGTGGTTGCAGTCTTGGGTGCCACGCACAATCGCCTTCAAGAAGATGTCCAAAGGTCGCTCATCGAGTTAGAGGTCGCTAAGAGCCAGTTGTGCAGTGCAGAGCAAGCAGAGGCAGACGCAAAGGTGAAACTGAGTGCAGCCACGGAGCGCCTGGAGTTCCTGGAGTCCATTGAATAGCTGCACAATTGTATAAGTTTTAGATAGTGTGTTAATCATTCTCTTTGTTGCGCCTGTGATATGCATGGTGCGCTCCGAAGCAGTGAAGTGTGCACACGCGTGCGAATGTGCGCACTTTGTGCCAACCTGTGCGCGCACTTCCATGGTGCCATAAAACAAAATTTGTAAGCCCAAATAATATGTGCGAGAGAAAAGAGATAATATAAGCAACGTTCGAGCAAGAAGTGTCAAGTGTACAAAAAACGCGCACCACGCAAAGATGCGCAAATGCAAAAGGGTGCAGAAAAATCGTCCAACCATCACTTTCCTCCTCCCAACTGAGATATTGACCATGTCCATCGATAAAAGGGTAAGAGATAAGATGAAGCGCATGCGATATCACAAAGTCTAAAAAAATAGGAAAGGCTCAGTAGATCATCACGGCCGGTAAAACCCATGGGTTGCACAATCACGGAACGCGTCCAGATGCGACTTCGCAAATAGGAAAAGGTAACATAAAAAAATGAAAGAAAGCAAAGCATACGTATAAAATGGTGAAGTATCCATAGCGGTGCGCGTGGAGCGCTAGTTGCGCACCTCATTGGCGCTTTCTTCTTCCTCAGCGCTATCTCCTTGCACTTCTTCTTCGTCAACTGCTT
The DNA here is from genome assembly GCA_029959215.1 of Tricholoma bakamatsutake. Lineage (NCBI taxonomy): Eukaryota > Fungi > Basidiomycota > Agaricomycetes > Agaricales > Tricholomataceae > Tricholoma > Tricholoma bakamatsutake. Next base: position 4,563,021 of record CP114860.1, read on the forward strand.
CTTCGTCTTCCGTGTCCACTACTATGGACTCTTCCATCTCTCTCAACTGCATTGTGGTGATATCGAGCGCTATGCCAGGAAGTGCAATGGACTTGCGTGCGTGGTATGGCAGTAGGCGGAATGCGGCTACTGGCCTGTCAAATACTGTCCCGTTGAGCTTGCAAACTATGTATGCGCCGCCCTGATTGCACGACACTATAACTAGAGGACCGAGATAACGCGCACGCATTTTGTGGTTAAGGCTCTTTTCGATTACTGTGTTGCACATAAGGACTAAGTCACTGCGCTGGAAGTTGAAACTGCGGATGGTTTTTGAGTGCGCTTTCTCGAAACGGAGCACCGCTTTGCACCTCTCTGCATAGATGCGGGAATGGATGCGCGCTAAGTCTGCTGGACGCTTTTGTAATGCGCGCGATCAAGTCTGTCATGGAGAGTATAGAATCTGGGGGTGGATTAAGGTATGTCGCTTCAATGATATCAAGAGGGATTAGAGGCTGCGTGCCTGTAACAATGAAGTATGGCGAAACACCGAGGCGCTTCCGAACTGTGATGCGCTCCACCCAAAAGACTGAGTACAGTGCACTGAACCACTTTGATTCTACTCCATCTGCTGCTTTGATAAGTGCTTGACGCACGTCAAAATGTGTGCGCTCAACAATTTCATTAGCACGCGAATTATAGCCAGATATGCGGATGTGATTGATATGGTAGCGCTTACTGAGATAGGCTAGCGCTTTGATGAATGGCTTGCCATTATCAGTGACTATCTCGCACAATGCACCCCATCTGCAGATGAGGTCTTGAAACATCCAATCACCAAGTGCGTTCGCATTTTCTTTAATGAGCCCACGGAATTCCGGCCAAGTCGCAAGTGAGCAACGCCCTTGGACAATATAGCGCCGCCCTGCTGATATTGGTAAGTGCATCATATCAATATAAACTTTACTGAACAGGGGCGCAGGCATTGCGATGACTGGCGGTATTAGACCCTTCTGTGTTTGCTGGATCTGGCAAATATGACAAGTGCACACGAACCAAACAATGTCGTCCATAACATGCGGCCACCAAAAGCGCTCGAGCAATGCGGAGCGTGTCGTGTAAAAGCGCTTGTGTCCAATGTTGTCATGGATAGCGCGCAATATCGGTAAGCGTCTAGACTGCCAAATAACAAGCTGGTGAGCACCATGCGCATTGTGCTTCCATAGGCGCGTCTTGTCTTTGAAAAATGCGCTCGTGTAGTGCACGAGCGCGCTGTACTCGGAATCTGTGAAGTCGCTAGGGCGTGTTAGGGTATCCATCCAAATCCACACCAAATCTAACTTCTTATCCTCTGCATCTGCTGTTGCACTCCTTGGAACTTGGCTATAGTCATCGTCGTAAATAAGTGCACTATTGTGCACATTTTGCGTGTTTTTGTTTGGCTCTGGCTGTGTCAGCGCAAGTGCTTGCGCATCCAAAGACTGTGAAATGGGACATATCGCATGCATAAATCCATGTAGCGCATCAATCCAGTCCTCAAACTCTTCATCCTCTTCTCCCTCTAAGTCCTCTGGCTGCTTCGGCCGACGCGAAAGCCCATCTGGACCATGGACCGCTCCCCTAACATGCACGAGTGTAAAGTGGAATGTAAGGATTGATACAATCCACCGGTTAATGCTAGCGGATGGTTGGATATCGGGGTTTTGTAGCATGCCCTTGATATAGCGCGCGTCAGTCTCCACAATTAAGTTGCGCACACCTATAATATAAAGGTGCAAATTGCGCAGTGCGCGGTAAAGCCCATAGATCTCTAGCTTCGGTTGTGAAAAGCGCGCTTCTCTATCGTTGAGCGTAATCGAGCTGAACCGGTTGTAAATGCGCATTTTTGCATCTGCGCTCTTTTGCTGGCAAAGGTAAAAGCCGACCGCTATCTGGGAAGAGTCGACTGCAAGGATAACAGGGAGTTCTGAGGAATAATCAATCGGTTGTAGTGCAGGACACTCTAGCACTGCTTGCTTGATGTCATTTTGTGCTGCTATCTGCTCTGGACCCCATTCAAATGGAGCGTCCTTGCACATAAGCCTTGTGAGTGCGTTAACGCGGTGTGCATAATTGCGGATATAAATGCGCATTAAACCGACTGTTCCCAAGAATGCGTGCACTTCTGACAGCGTGTGGCATGTGCCCCAATTGCAGATAACATCTACCTTGCCATGTTCGGGTTTTCTACCTTCTGGGGTGCAATAATGGCCAAGAATGACAAAGTTTTCAGTGCACAATGTGGATTTCGTCTCAGAGAAAGTGCCGCTGCTATATTTCATGTGCTGCACAATGCGGTTCACGTTCTGAAAGTGCTCCCACACAAAGCGCCTTATGCCAGGATTCGCAGTGAGCACTTCGCACGAGCCATCCGGTAAAATGTAGCACTTTGAAGGCCCCTTGACTGGAACATCATCAATATAGGGGACGGTGTAATCTGGTATCTCTGGCTGCAGAATATAGCACACATCATCGTGGAAGATTGGTACTGAGTTTGTCCAACCCATTGGCAATGTAATGAGGCGCATTGCGCCATATGGTGTCTGGAATGTTGTAAGGTCGCGCGACGATTCTTTGATTAAGCACTCGTCGTATCCCACATATAGATCAAGGACGGCGCCGCATGCGCGCCCCGCAAATTGCTCTGCAAGGTGCTCAGGTGTAGGGGTGACACTGGAGTGTTTAATGGTAATGCGATTAAGCAGTTCGAGGCTATGTACGATGCGCAGTGCTTTTCCATCTTTCTTGAGTGTGCAGAACCAGCGCGATCTATATGCCGAATTTGAGTGCTCATAAATACCTGAGTCTATCTTCTTCCGGATAATGGCACAAACTTCGTCATATATGCCTGGTGGAATGGGGATGTTGCACTCTATCCAAGGAGTGTGTGGAATAACTGGGATTTCTACTGGGGGAAAGAACGCGGTCTTGAAGCTACCGCGCTCCTCATCGCTCCATGCAAAGGCTTCATTCTGCAAAGACATCAAGTGGTGTAAAACCTTCATCTCCTCTGGTAATAGGAAATTGGTGTGGCGCTCCTGGAGCGCTTGCATGCACTCTTCAGTATAGCGCCCGGTCGGGGTAAATGGTGGCAGATTTGGTAAAAGCACAGGAAGCACCGCTAGCGGATCGCCTATAATGTTGCGCTCGATGCGGAATTCGTTTGGGACAGGCGCAATAACTGGCTTGACTTTTCTAGCAACCAGTTTATACTTCTTCTTGGTCACTACGCCCTTTTGCAGTGCGCGCACCGCTAAATCGATAAAAGTTGCACGCGCATGTGTGCTTTTCGGAAACGCGGCAGGAATAAGCACCACAGGGTCAATCGAATTTAAGAGCGCCTGCACATGACTGTTGGTACACTGGGATAGATAGAGTTGAGAGATAATAGAGGTGGAAGGAACGGAAGCGGAAAATGGAATAAGCGCAAATGCGGAAACGTCACAAGATTGGGTATCAGAGTCAAATGTTATGATAGTGGCGGCTTCTCCTTGGTCTGAGATCAATTCCTCGAAGCCTGGCAAAAATTTCTTTGCGGGTTATGCTGAATAGCAAAGTGCGGTGTTGCTGGAGCTGGTAAGAAGTGGCGTGGCTTCCCCCTAGGCTTTGTTGGAATGGTGGAGATGGCGCCGGTGTTCGGATCACAGATTGTAATTGTTTGCGCTTCGTCCACAAAGTTGCGCACAATGGAGCGCGTTAACACGTCGAAGGGGCACCCTAACAGAATATCATAAGCAGGTGAACGGATAACGTGAACTTGCACATAGACAATGATATCCCCAATGCACGCAGAAACATTGTGTGCAAGCCCAAGTGACTCATCTACCTCTCCATTGGCTGATTGCATGTATAAACGAATGCGCGGGTCGTACTGAAGCCCAAGACGATGGCAGACTGCTTCTGACATTGCGATAATTTGTGAACCTGGATCTAAGATAGCTTCAAAGTACTCTTGGTTGTCGATCAATAAATCAATGGAGCGAAGCGCATGCGACTCTTTAGCAACCTTCAAAACATCAGGGTTTTCAATTTCGCCTGGCTGGAGATGGGTAAGGTACTGTTCAAATGGATCCTGCAAAACAATAGGAAGCAGCGCTGCAATTGCTGCGCTAACTGGAGGTGTCGCATTAAGCATTTTATCTCCTGCAAAAGGCGCGCATGCTCCGCAGTGCGCAAATGGCATAATGCTCGCAAGGTTTGTAGCTACCACTTCCGCACCGGTAGCTGCAATGCACTTTGGGGTGACTTGTTCTCTATGGTGCTGCCTGAGATCGGGCGAAAGGGATAGAAGCTCTTCATGCGAAACCGTAACAGAGGGCACCTTCATGGCGCGCGCATATACGTCGTCGACAATCTGCGGGTTCTGGATGGGAATGACAGTGCGGTATGATGGCTCTTTGCCTTTGGAAGAGTTAGCTGGTACGTCTGGTTTATCTGCTGCTGCGGGAGCAAAACACGCCTCAGGAATGTTGGAATAGGGATGTATGGGTGTCTCGTCGGGTGCATCAGTTGCGCTCGCAGCAGATTGTGAAGCCTCTTGATTGGATGTATTGCGTGGTGCACGCCACAGAATTTCAATGCCGTCGAAGACTTGCCTCTTCCAAAGTGCCATCAACTCCCTCTCGAGCGCATCAATGTGCTCTTCCTTCATTAGTTGCGCATTTGGTGCGCTTTGCATATAATCTGCTGCAGGAGCTGAAGCGGCAATGTACATCGACTGTAGAGGTGCAGCTGGAGCTGGACGAGATGCTATATTGTAGATAAGCTACGAATTGGTATTAGATGAAAGTCGACCCATGGCAATCTGCCCTGGGTTGTGCTTATGCCATTCCTCGATGCGCTCGCCTAGGAAATTGCCTGGAATAGAACGCGGCACGAATGCGCCACCTGGGAGTACGATGCGCCCTTCCGCATTTCGCCTACACTTTCCTTCGCTAATAAGGCACTCAATTGAAGCGCACTCAGGGATATAGTGCCCTGTCTGACCGCAACCATTGCACTTGTCGTTGTTCGAGCGAGGCGCACCATTTCTGCCATCTCTGCGTGATGCACTCAACGCAGTAACTATCGTCTGTGTCATGCGCTCGAATAAGACTGAAATGTCTTCTGCTTTGACTGCGGGTGCGCTAGGTTGTAGCTGGGAAATGGGTGCGATGGGTGCTGAGTAGGGTGCATACATATTGGGGTTTTGCGCTGTGAGCCCAGTAAGTGGCTGGAAATAGCGTGCTGGGCCTTCAAAGATAAAGTCAATTGCGTTGCGTATTGCGTCTAATGAGTATGGCACATTTGCAGGCTGATTCGGTACCGCAATCGCAAGGCGGCTCAAAATGCGTTCTAGCTGGTTTTTGGTTGTAGCATGCCAATATGCCTTGTGCAACTAAGTATTCGCTAATGTTGAAAAATGTGCAATAATAGTGCGCGATTTCTTCTGCAGTTATGAGGCCAACGCGTGCGGTCTCACCAATAAGCTTGTCCAGGTCGCTAATACTCCATTTACTGCCATCCCTAGAGCCAGGATAAAGCTTTAGGACAGCGTCTTTGAATGCACCATAGTTGTGCGTCGCGCTATACTCTGGTAGCAGTTTCCAAGTGTCTGCAGTGTCGCTGTCCAAATAGCGCACTGTGTGGAACTTCTTATCGGTCTCATCGGTGATGTTACAATTGTGGAGGAGTTGCGCAAACTCCTCAATTCTGGAGTTCACGTGGTTTTGCAGGGTTGAAGCGCGGCGCGTTTTGGTTAGATGCAGATGGCATGTGCATGGTAGCCATGGTAGGTGGAATAAGGTGTGTAGAGTTAAGATCTGGTAAAAGCGCAGTGAAATTCAAAGGTGGGGAAAAATGCGGTGATGCGGATGGAGTTAGGGTAGGTAGGGATGATTCAGGTGAAGGTGGAGGTAAAGACAGCGCGGACGAGTGATGTGTGTTGTTTAGGAAGAGTGATTCAAATACTGGTATTTCCCCAAGCTGGAGCGCAGTTGCTAGCAGCTCGGAATGGAGAGTGCGAAGGTGGTTAATGTTGAAGCGAAGGGCGAGCCGATGGAGGTCTAAAATATGGTCTGGTAAACAGAAACCCCTCGCGGTGGGCTCCAGAAAATGATGAGTTCAGTTGGTACTCAGTGCAGAGTCTCAACAGAAGGGGTGAACACTTAACCTACAACTGCAGGCGTGCTCGGGGTGAGGGGGGAGTTCACTTAGAGGGCCTTGGATCGTCCTTCAGGGCGCGGAGACTATAGAGAGGCTGGTACAGCGATTTTCAATGTGCGCATTAGTAGTATACGTGGAAGGGGAGATATGTGCAGTGGCGGAAAAGTGCGCAACGCAAAGAGGCAAAAACGCGCAGTGTGGAAAAATGCGCAATGAGAGCGCAAAAGTGCGCAATGATGAGGGTGATGAAGGCAGGAGGTGTAACAGGACAAAGATGACACTGGGATATACTGTGAAGGTGGTGCACAGTTTGGGGGTGTAAACAGAGTGAAAGCACAAGGAGCGGAAAAAGGCGCAGACGGTGCGCAAAACATGGCTATGCAAAAAGGTGTGCAAATACGGCTATACGAAGGGCGCACTACGATAGTGCACAGACAAGGACGAAGGATGCAATGCAAGGGATGAAACGCAACAATACGATGAGGGGACGCAAACAATAATGCAAACATGGCTATACGAAGGGCACACTACGAAGGTGCATGGACTGGACGCTGGTGCACAGACTATGTGCAATGCTGACTGAGCTATAAAATATGAGGGGGGGGAAGATCCTCTGGATTCTCTATCTGTCCGCTACTATGTACAAATGGCTTATGTGATAAAATGGTGAAATAAAGTATAAAAGTAGGAAGCGCCATGCGCTACCCACAAGCGCGTCCATTCGCCCATCTAAACCTGACCGCACTATGCTGCTGCCTCAGCCAATAAGATTTGCACACCTATAGCTCAATATCCAACTGTTCCAGTGCGATGCGCTATTATTGGTGCACGCTAAGTCTCGTGCGCTCTTCCCAATTAATCTGCTTTGGTGTTATATGTCGCGTGCTGCGCCTTAGTAATAATGGCGTGATTGACCTGTGCCAGTTACCAGATAAGGCAATGCTGATTGGAAATGTGGAAGAACTATAAGGGGATGCTGTGCGAGGCCAAATACTGCCAAAGCGCCTGGATTATGTGAAAGCGCCCAAGTGCGCAGAGTCCAATGCCAAATAGGCGCAAAGCGGCCCAGTTATGTAAGAATGCGCAGTTCGCTCATGCCAGAATCGTGGTGTGCCTCAAGTAAATGTGCCAGTAAGATGGGAGCTGCGATGCGCAGTGCACCGGTGTGGTGAATTGTTGTGTGTGATAGAGATTGTGCAAAGAGTGCACAGCAGGGAATGTGAGTTGCAGATAAAGTGTAAAAGGAGTGCGCAATAAATGTAGAAGGCAGATAAGGAGCGTAGGGGGGGTGCATGGAGGCGGCTTGAAGTGCAATGAGGCGCATGGTACTAAATATCACCGCTGAGACCAAAACGTAATGTTTAGTAACGCGAAATGGTAAGGGCTGTGGATAAAAGTCTGTATAGGCATACGAAGTTGTTCGAAAGAGTTCAAAAGTAGTTCAAAGGCGTGCAAAGTGGTTCGAATAAGTTCGAAGATGCGTGAAATAGTTTGAATAAGTTCGAAGTGGTTCGAAGTATATCGAACAGCGGGTTTAACGAATGTGAGGTGTTTGTCAAATAGAGACAAGCGATGGGCGATAAAACGGAGAGCGAATCCAATAGTTTCGAGGAAGTTCGCGATATTTCGCAGAACTTTTAGAGATATGATGCGAGCTAAGACCCAAGAGAACGACTCTTAAGTCTGACGATAACTGTGAGGCTAACTTGTGCTGTTCCCCATTGTTCTATATTTCTGTTCTAAGTATCTAACACAAGTCTATATACAAAATGAAGAGATAGTACTAAAAAGGAAATAAGAACAATTGTAAAACATGAGGGAATGTACACAGCAATAAAGGTATTGTAAAACACAAAACAAATGAAAAATGATAATAAGTAAAATGTACATTGTCCCAGTATGGTAATAGATCTTGTTCTATTGCTTTTAATATATCAATGAAACACAAAAACGCACTTATCACATCCTAAGTTTCTTGTAATCCCTCCTTTTGTCCGGTAGTACTCGATATGCGGCGAGTTGGGTTGTTCCGAATGTCCAACATGTATCAAAATTGTTTGAGGACAACTATACGGCAGCCGAAGTCATTCGAAGTGTCGCGAAATGGTTCGAAAGCGTTTGAAAAGGTTCGAAGTAGTGCGAAGTTGTTCGAAATTGTGCAAAATTGTGCACAAATGGTTCGAAGTCGATTTAGTGGCATTTGTAGTGGTTCGGAGCGTGTGTCGTAATGTGTTGATATGAGTGGGAGTCTTCTCCAGACCTTAAAGCGCGTAGTGGACCTATCATCCTCCCCCTTACTGAAATTCTGACTGTCCCAGTCAGCCGATCAAAGTCATGTGCGAAATGCGTGATCGTGTTGAAAAATTAGTGAGGTTCGAATTACTTCCCATTCTTCTTCTTTCCATCTCCTACATATCATCCAACTCTAGCTTTTGTTATGTCTCTTCTCACAGAACTTAACGCTGAAGTTATCGAATATGCGAAATCAATGCCCGAGCGCAGCACCGCAGAAGATCTTGACTTCGAAGTCTGGGGTCGGGGTTTCTGTGCGAAAATGGTATGTCTGCTACTCATCTATTCGTGGTCAAAGGTGCCAAAACGTTTTGTGTAGGCAGAATACGATGAACTTGCCGAAGATCTCGGCGAAGAGCACGATGCGACTGTTCAGAAGGTCGTGGACGAGGTTTTCAACATTTTTAGCCCGATGGCCCGGCGTGAATGGATTTCGTGGGGTGGAGAGCTGCTGTTTGTGGATTTAGCGGAACAGGTCGAACGGGAAAAGAGGGAGGAGAAAGCGAAACGTGTTCAAGAGGAGCAGGAGGCAGTTCGGCAGGCGAAGGACGAAGTGCAGAAGGCGAAACTCGAGGTTCGAAGAACCGCACTGGCCGAGGCACAAAATGCAGTTCTTGCTGCATTTCGTGCGAAATCGTTATCGAAGGAAGAACTGCAGCAAAAGAACGCACAGCTTGCAGCAGAGGCACAAGCTATCGAGAGGGCTGAGGCCGGCGAAGGTGATGAGGAGGGCGATGAAGATGAGGAAGAGGCCGAGGGCGAAGAGGAGCTACCCATAGTGCGGGTGGCGAAGCGGAAAGCAGTAGCGGTCGATGAGGAAGAAGGTGGAGAGGAGGAGGTTGAGGGTGTAGGGTCGGCGAAGTGAGCCAGAATCGAAATGAGTGGGCTCCTCAACTTCGAGGGCCCGGTGAATTTTTACTTACGTACGAAGAATTTTTGAGCTACTAAATCTTTCGTAGTGCGATCGTTGCGCTGGGTTTAAGTCTCAGCCGTGCTGTATTGTTAAGGAAGGCGCCCCGAAATGTACGAAGTGTACCCAGGAGGCGCAGGGGTGCTACTGGGGCGGGGTATCGAGGCGAGGGCTTCGCAAAGGTGAGGCGAAGAAGTTTGGGGGCGCGAAATGCGATTCGCGCACAAAACCAGGTACAAAAGTTATTCGGAATCGCTTCGAAGTGATTGCTAACTAGTTTTTGAATTTTGTAGTTCGTCGAATCTGTCTCGTGGGCCCTGTCGAGGATGTCGAACCAGTAGTGGGGCCTTCGAGATCGTCAAAGGAAACGAAGAAGTCGTCGAAGGGGAAGGGAAAGGTGAAGGCGAGGGAGTCGCGCAGTTTCGAGGGGGCTGAGGGTTTGGATGAGGCTGGCATTCGTCGTCGAGTGCTGGCAACTAGATTGGCCGATGTGAAGGTGCAGATGGAGGTGCTGGAGAGGGAGATAGAAATGTTGGAGGAAATGCTAGAGGAATAGAGGGTTTTTTTTTTTTATTTCTTTTTATTTTTTTTATTTTTTATTTTTTATTTTATTTTTTTTGTTGTATATCTGTTTGTTTTTCAAATTTTTGTTAAATGTCTTTGGAAAGTAAAGTAAAGAAAAAAATAAATATAATTTAATAAACAAAGACTTTGCCTTTTTAGGGAAAGGCTCAGTAGTTCATCATAGCTGAAAAACCCTTTGGAGTTTGCATGACCACGCTATGATGCGATATCGCGACTTGTATCATACACTAAAATAATCGGATTTCTTGTAAGTAATTGCAAAAAGGAAAGAAAGGATAATTATTCATTTTCGAAGTTCTGGAAATCTTCGAAGGTATCTTTGTCGAAGTTCGAGGCGCTCGGAGTCGATATCGAGAAAATTCGGTGGTAGGGAAATTGATTTTCGAGCGAGATATGGTAGCAAACGAAATGCGGCAATAGGTCTATGTAGTACTGACCCATCGAGTTCGCAGAGAATATAAGCCCCTCCATAGTTTCATTCGATAACGATAAGAGGGCTGACATATCGGGGTTTCATCTTGCGATTAAGGGACTTCTCGATTTGCGTGTTTCGAAGTAGCACTAAATCTCCTTTCGCAAAGTTGTAGTCGCGCATAGTATGTTCGTGAGCAAGTTTGAAGCATTTTGCAGCTTTGATTCGGGATGTGTAGACCTTCGAACATAACAGTTCGAGATCGTTAGATCATTTTTGTAGCGCTATGGCTCGTTGAGCTATAAGATCGGTTGTCGATAAAATTAAATCGGGTGGCAGTTGTAAGTATGTTGCTTCGGAGATGTCGAGGGGTATTAGAGGATGTGTTTCTGTAACTGCAAAGTAGGGAGAACAACCCATGTGTTTACGGACCATGACTCGCTCTGCCCAAAACACTGAGTGCGCCCCTGCTGACCATTTCACTTGTTCTCCATCGACAGCTTTAAATAATGATTGTCGAACATCGAAATGGGCTCGTTCGACGAGTCCGTTGGCATGCAAATTATAACCACTAATTCGAATATGGTTAATATGATATCGCTTCGCAAGATATTCCATAGCTGCAATAAACGCAGTGCCATTGTCGGTTACGATTTCGTATAGCGAGCCCCATCGACAAATAATGTCTTTGAAGATCCAATCGCCCAGAGACGTGGCATTTTCACGTCGAAGTTTTCGCCATTCTGGATAGGTCGTTAGTGAGCATCGATCTTGTACAATGTATTTAAATCCGTTTGAAGGTGGCATTTGCATTGTGTCGATATAGGCTTTGCCGAAAAGGGGTGCTGGAGTGGCGACTGTGGGCGGAATTAGAACATTTCGCGTTTGTCGAATTTGGCATAGGTGGCAGGTTCGAATATACCATGCAATGTCGAATTTCATGTTCGGCCACCAGAATCGAAGGGCAATAACTGATTTAGTAGCGAATACCATCTTGTGTCCTATGTCGTCGTTAGCTGCACAAATGATTTCGAGATGACATTCTGGAAGAGCGACAATTTTGTGAGCTCCTTGGGAGTCTTTTCTCCACAGTTTGCCCGAGTCTAAAAAGAATCCGGTGCAATATTGAATAAAGGTAGTGTATTCTGCATCTGATAGTTCAGGGGGTCGCACCAAGTCATGTAACCATTTTTGAACGCGAAGTAACCTCTCATCGTTCGTTTTTGCATTATTTGATCGTGGGACATCGTTATAGGTAAGATCCTCCCCCTTACTGAGATTTGAAGAGAGGGAGAAGGTCTTATTTTGATGCGAAGTAAATGGTCGGGTTGTAATAGGATTTATTTGATGTACGAAACTGTGAAGGCGGTCGATCCAGTCTCCGAAATTATTTTCATTGTCGAGCTGAGCATCTTCGTTTTGTGGGGGCCGTCTCAAAAGTCCGTCAGGACCATAGTGTGTCTCTGCGATGTGGACTAATGTAAAGTGAAAGGTTAGGATGGATACTATCCATCGATTGACGCTAGCGCTAGGTGCGATATCAGGATTCGAAAGCATGCCTTTAATATATCGTGCGTCAACTTCGACGATAAGCCTTCGAACTCCTATTAGGTACAATCGTAGTGCTCCGAGAGCGCGATATAGACCGTAAAGTTCGAGTTTGGGTTGCGAAAATCTGGATTCGCGGTCGTTCAGTGTAATCGATCCGAATCGACTATAATATCGTTTTCGAGGGTTTTCGGGATCGCACTGAGCGAGAAAGAAACCAATAGCAATGTTTGAAGTGTCGACCGATAGAATAACCAGGGCTGGAGATGAATAATCGATTGCTCGAATCGCTGGGGAATTGATTAGAGCTGCTTTCAAATCTTGTTGGGCTGCTATTTGTTCTGCTCCGAATTTGAAAGGAACATCTTTTCGAGTGAGTTGTATTAGTGCTGCAGCCCGTTGAGCAAAATTTCAGATAAATATATGACAAACTCCAATGGTTCCTAGGAATGCTTTAACTTCGGTAAGGCTTCGACATGGCCCCCACTTGCTAACAGCGGCGATTTGAGTAGGGTCGGCCATACGACCTTCGATATTGCATCGATGCCCTAAAACAATTATTTCGGGGATGCAAAGATAGAGCTTCGGACCTGAAAATGTTCCTCCGCAATACTTCATGCGCTGGACTATCCAATTTAAATTTTCGAAATGCTCCCAGACAAAGCGTCGAATAGCTGGATTCTCGGGAATCGTTTTGTAGGATCCACCGATCGTTCTATATTCTGATTTTGGACTCTTAACTGGTGTGTCGTCGATGTAAGGAATGGTGATATGAGGAATTTCGGACTGTAGAATAAATGTCACGTCGTCGTGTAAGATAGGGACAGAATTTGTCCAACCCATGGGTAGAGTAACGATGCGAAGTGCTCCGAACGGTGTCTGAAACGTTGTCAGATCGCGAGATGATTCTGCAACTTTCCTTTCGTCGAATGCCACATAGAGATCCAACATTCCTCCACATGATCGTCCCCCAAATTGTTCTGCTAGATGTTCGGGTATTGGTATGACTCCTGAGTGCTAGATCATTACTTGGTTAAGCGGTTCGAGACTGGACAATTCGAAGTGATTTGGCGTCCTTTTTCACAATGCAAAACCATTGTGATCGGTATGAAGAGTTCGATGGTTTGTATACTCCTGCCTCTATCTTCCTTTTCAGCATTTCGCATAGCTGTTCGTACAAACCTGGAGGTATAGGAATGTTTCGCTCAACCCACGGAGTGTGAGGAACGACAGGGAACTCTATAGGAGGAAAAAAGTCAGAGCGAAAACTTCCTCGCTCTTGTTCTGTCCACGCAAAAGCTGTTTCCTGATTTCGAATAAAATCGTGCATAAGATTTCATTCCTCTGGCCATAAGAAATCACCAGGATGATTCTTGTCGATAATAGATTTACGTTCGAGTGTATATTGTGAGGTGGGGATAAACGATGGTGGATAAGGATTTAATTTTGGCATGTTTTCGAGAGAGTTGCCAGTAATTGTTCGAATAATGCAAAATCGGTCAGGTAGTTCGGTAATAACTGGGCAAATTTTTTGTGCGACAGGTTTGTATTTCTTTTTCGATGCCACAAAAGTTGGATATGAGGAGTCAATAATAGGCTTAGAAGTCGTAGACGTTGCCTTCAAGGTCGATAAATATGTTTCGTATTGGTGACTGGCTGTTAAATATAAATTTGCAAGAACCGAGGAATAAGAAACGGATTTCGAGGAGTTCGAGGACTCCATATCGGGAATATTTGCAGTGTGTTCGATATTGATAGATAAATTAAAGGGATCGAATAAGATAACGAAAGCGCACTGGTCAATGTCCGAAATTTTGTCTTCTAGTTGTGAAAATCCTTTCGACGGTGATTAGAACAGGGAATCGTGGGGATAGTGCACGATCGTGTCGAATTAGGATCGTATATTGTAATTGTCTGGGCTTCGTTCCTGTAGTTTTTGACGGTGCTTTCGGTGAGTACATTGAATGGTCGACCGAGTAAAATATCGTAGGCTGGGTCACGAATTATGTGAATTTGCATGAACAGCGTGATACTCCCCACTTCGCAAGGCACATTTTGTGCTAAACCCAAACTTTCGTCAATGCCTCCATTAGCCGATTTGAGTGGGATGTGGATTGAAGGATCGTAAGCAAGGCCAAGTTTGTGGCAAACTTCTTCGGACATTGCGATAATCGAAGAACCGGGGTCTACCACACTTTCCACTGGATTCCTTCCATTGACATTCATAATAATTGACCTAATTGAATGGGATTCCTTCGCTGCGATAAAAGGTTCTGGAATATCGCCAGGTCGAAGACTGTTAATATAAGTTTCGAATGGGTCATCAATCACAAAAATCTTATCGTTAAGCAGATTCGTGGTGTTATTCCCTTCGGACTGCTGAATTCGACGTGGAGTAACCTGTTCCTTCCATTTTGTATGAACTTCGGGCAATAGAGCCAACAATTCCTCGGGCATTAGTGTAATAATTGGCGTCTTCATCGAATGAGCGAAAACATCTTCCGTGATTTTATCTTTTTGAATTGGAGCTTGGTTATGATGCGAAGGACCATCTTTGCCTTTACCTTTCGCAGTGGATCCAAAGTTTCGTTCGTGTGGTGGTAGGTACGAATTTTCTTTTGTAGCGGCGTAAGGATGAATAACAGGCTACAAAGTTGTTTCTGAAATCGAAGATGATGCCGAAGTCGAGGTTGGTAGGTTTGTTGCTGTAGACGAGATGGATGACGCTGGTACATGTGGAGCCGATTGTTCGACTGCCGCAGTGTTTGGCGAAACCGAAGGTCGAGAGATGGGGACTGTTGGCATGTCCGAATTAGTTTTAGCAAAAGTCCTACCACTTCGCAAAGCATATATCTCTTGTTCGAGTTTTGCGATGCAATCTTCGGGTGTCGCAGATTGTTCAGAAGCATGGTAGATGCCCCTAGGCAGTGTCGAAGTAGCCGTTGAGGATGCAATGTTGTACATGAGCGACGATGCAGTCGTGTTCGAGGGATTTCATTGAGTCCATTCGTCGATTCTGTCTTTGATAAAGCGACCAGGAATGTTTCGAGGGGTGAACCGCCCATTTGGAAGCACGATTTTTCCTTCATTGTTCTTTTTACACTTTCCTTCGTTGATATAGGCTTGGCAAACCAAGCAGTTGCTAATGAAATGACCTGTGAGTCCACAAAAGACACAAGCTAAGTTTTCGAGCTGGTCTGAGCGAAATCTACTGTTAGTTTGAGGGGGGTTAGTGGATTTCGAGCCTGCTAAAGCCGTGACAAGTGTGGTTGCGAATTTTTCGAGGATCGCCAATAAGTCTTCCGATTTAATCTGTGTTGAAGATGTCGAAGTCGATACCGATATTTCTAAAGACTGTAAGGATTCCAAATTCGAGCTAATTCACCCTGCTAAAACAAATTTCGCTGCTGTGTGAATGTCATTAAGTGGGTAGGCGTCATCCGGATAGTGGTTGGAAAATTTAAGTTCGAGTCGTCGTGCAATTCGTGACCATAAACCTGGTTGAAAACCTCGAACAAACGCTCTACTTTGTTCTGCCTCCGAAATTTGGCCTTTAGAGAGTAGGAACTTCATAATGTTGTAGAAAGACCTGTAATATAATCCTAAATCGCTCGCGTTATAGATACCCATCTGAAGTTGTTCGCCAACGAGTTTGTCCATGTCTGAAATCGACCATTTTTGATCGTCTTCGGAACCAGGATATAGTCTGTGGATTGCGACGTGAAAATCGTGAAACGAAGTCCCGGTTTCGTATTCGGGAATTGATTCCCAGAGTTCAGATGTATCGATATCGACATATCGACAGGCGTGCTTCTTCATAAGTTCAGGATCCGTAACATTACAGTCGATGAAAAGTATTTCGAGCTCGTTAAAGTATCGACGTAGCTCTCGAGGTTGAGTGGGGTCGAATTTGGGTGCTGTGGAATGTCCTCGAGCTGGCATTGTTGCTTAGGTGGCCATAGATGTACCGATTCGAGGAGTTAGAACCTGAGCGAAGGATGGTAGATGTGTTGAAGTAGCTGGAATAATGAATGATGTAGTAGAGGATGAAGAAGAGGATGAAGAAGAAGAGGAAGATGAAGTTATAGACAAGGAAATAGGTGAAGGGAACAGACAACGATGTGTGGATTCGGCATCAGAGACAGGTATTAAAATATCCCCCGATTGTTCGAGAGATTCGAAGGCCTGGTGAGTCTCGATTCTAAGATTTCGAGCTTGGGTTGGCCTAAGCTGAGAGATTCGAGGTGGATTAGGCAATGAAATGATTTAGACACCCCTCGCGGTGGGCTCCAAAATGATGATACTCAACCCGGAAACCCAAACAAAACCTACTAATGGCTTCGGATGGTATAACACAGGCCAGAGGAAGGGTGCGAGGTGGTACTAAATATCACCGCTGAGACCAAAATGTAATGTTTAGTAACGCGAAATGGTAAGGGCTGTGGATAAAAGTCTGTATAGGCATACGAAGTTGTTCAAAAGAGTTCGAAAGTAGTTCGAAGGCGTGCGAAGCGGTTCGAATAAGTTCAAAGATGCGCGAAATAGTTCGAATAAGTTCGAAGTGGTTCGAAGTATATCGAACAGCGGGTTTAATGAATGTGAGGTGTTTGTCAAATAGAGACAGGCAATGGGCGATAAAATGGAGAGCGAATCCAATAGTTTCGAGGAAGTTCGCGATATTTCGCAGAACTTTTAGAGATATGATGCGAGCTAAGACCCAAGAGAACGACTCTTAAGTCTGACGATAACTGTGAGGCTAACTTGTGCTGTTCCCCGTTGTTCTATATTTCTGTTCTAAGTATCTAACACAAGTCTATATACAAAATGAAGAGATAGTACTAAAAAGGAAATAAGAACAATTGTAAAACATGAGGGAATGTACACAGCAATAAAGGTATTGTAAAACACAAAACAAATGAAAAATGATAATAAGTAAAACGTACATTGTCCCAGTATGGTAATAGATCTTGTTCTATTGCTTTTAATATATCAATGAAACACAAAAACGCACTTATCGCATCCTAAGTCTCTTGTAATCCCTCCTTTTGTCCGGTAGTACTCGATATGCAGCGAGTTGGGTTGTTCCGAATGTGCAACATGTATCGAAATTGTTTGAGGACAACTATACAGCAGCCGAAGTCATTTGAAATGTCACGAAATGGTTCGAAAGCATTCGAAAAGGTTCAAAGCAGTGCAAAGTTGTTCGAAATTGTGCGAAATTGTGCGAAAATGGTTCGAAGTCGATTTAGTGGCATTCGTAGTGGTTCGGAGCGTGTGTCGTAATGTGTTGATATGAGTGGGAGTCTTCTCCAGACCTTAAAGCATGTAGTGGACCTATCAACGTACTTTAGAATGGCGTGGAAACTCAACTGGTGACAGGCTAGATGGAGCCTTTTTCTATCACAATTCAACCTCCAATTGGTACACGTGCTGGGGAAAATGATGATACAATCTGATGCCTTATCATGATGAGGAGACCACATACCTGACGTCGATGATGACAATGATGACATCACATTATTAAAAGACGAGATTTTTACATGGACTATTGACACTGAACTGAAAGAAGTACTGGCTGGAAGCATGATGCGTGATGACCTACTAAAAGAGATAGTAAGGGCCATCAAAGAAGGAGGAATGCCACCGATCAAGTCAGCAGTAGAAGACTGGAGAATGGAGGATGATGGGATGGTCTTTTTCAAGGACCGATGCTACATCCCAGATGACAAGGAATTGAGGAGGAAAATCGTGGAAAAGTATTATGACAACATACTTACGGGACACTCCGGCCGATTCCAGACTCTCGAATTGGTATGGAGGGACTACTGGTGGCCAGGAATGATGATCTTCATCCAGAATTATGTTGACGGATGTGCCACGTGCCAACAAATGAAGGTGAACATGCACCCCACAATGCCACCACTATCGCCGATCAAATCTGAGGCAACACGACCATTTGTGCTGGTGACAATGGATTTCATCACTGACCTACCGATTAGCGAGGGATGTGACACCATCATGGTCATGGTAGACCATGGGCTTACTAAGGGGGTAATTTTCATCCCCTGCAACAAGACCATTGACGCACTGGGGGCAGCAGACCTTTATCTGCAAAATGTGTTTAAAAGATTCGGCCTCCCCGATAAGATCATATCTGACTGCGACCCACGATTCGCCTCAAATGCATTCCAAGAGTTGGGAAGACTCCTGGGAATAAGGCTGGCCATGAGTACAGCCTATCACCCACAGACCGATGGGGAAACAGAGTGAGTTAATCAAGAACTAAAAATCTATCTCCAGATCTTCTGTGCAAATAAGCTGTCACAATGGAAGAGGCACCTCACCACTGCCGAGTTCACACACAATTAGAAGCACCACTTGGCGATCAAAAATACTCTGTTTTACTTGATGATGGGAACACACCCTAGGGCCATCCCCATGACCTATGAGAAAACGAATGTGCCAGCTACCGAGCAGAGGTTAACCGAACTGGGAAATGTACAGTGGGAAGCCTTGGCAATACATGAACTATCCTGACAGGTGAAGATTGGATGAAGCGGACGAGGTTTCCACCCATTCACTGTGGGAGAGAAGGTCTGGCTATATTCTAGGAACTTGAAGCTGGTATATTCAACCAGAAAACTCGCCCCTAAATGTGAAGGGCCATTCCCTATCACCCGGGTGATTTCCTCCCACGCCTACAAATTGAAGCTCCCCTCACAGTGGAAGATACATCCTGTTTTCCATGCCTCGCTCCTTTCGTGTTTCAAGGAGAACGAGACACATGGACCAAATCTTCTTCCTCCACCCGCAGAGCTGATCGAGGGAGAACTCGAACATGAGGTTGAGGCTATTTTGGCCCACAAAAAGATGTGCCGAAGCACCCAATTCCTAGTGAAGTGGAAAGGCTACGGCACAGCGGAAAATACTTGGAAACCAGAAAAATACTTAAAGAACGCCCCAGAAATTCTGGGCAATTACAAGTCCACCCACAACCTACTCCAGTCATGAGCTGCCTTCTACATTTCTTCATGAATGCCACGCCCAACCCCAACCCAATTAGAACTTTCAAACTAATCTTGAGCTTCGTCCGCGACGCTGATGACTCCAGAAATGAGGAAAGACTGCTCTCTATTACCCAGGATCGAGCGCTGCTCAATGGAACAGTGCACAACTTGTTCCAAACCTATCGAGCAATCTCTTCCCTCAAGCAGGTGTTCCAGCGCCTAACCAAAGAAGCATACCACCTGAATTTGCTCCCCCTCATGAGGAGCCCAGACGAGCAGGCTCTCAATTACAGACCTAGAGAGCAAGTCCCCACCCTCAGCAAATATTCATTATAGAACCCCTCGATGATGATGAAGACGAAGGATCCAAAACGACACTAGAACTACCAACATCACCATTTCTTTCACCCCCACCCCAGTATCCATTGTCGCCACCTCCACCACCACACGCGTCTACACCCTATCCCAGATGACCCACTCCAGAATACCCACCTGCACCACCATGGATGCGGAACTCCGTATGTTTCATGTGCGCACGAATTGGCCACTTCTCTTCACACTGCCCCGAGTACCAGTGCCCACACTGCCGACAGTGGCGACCCAAGCACTCTGCTCTTTTCTGTCCCAGTAACCCGACATGTGACAACCCCCCTCATCACTGAACCACATAAACCCGAACAACAATGGTCGAAAATCTCCACCTCATCATCATTCTCGGCGCCATATTCGGCATCACAATTCTCTTTATGCTTACATTCTACACTCTTATCTGGCTCAGAATCCTGACTGCGCCACCCCTCCCCCCCCATCACGATGTTCATGACTGGCACCACCATATGGTTCGCATAGACAAATGAGATTGAACTACTGGCTAGGGTCTACACACACGATGCTCCTACTGCCATGACCTTTAGCACGTTCACAGCAACCACTGAAGGAGGGGTAGTCACATTTGATCCTATGAGGACGGTGAGGGGCTAATTTTGAATGGGACTCGAAATCTTGAGAAGGAGCTGATGTTACAGATGGGGGAATCAAATTTCATTTCTATTGTCTTCTACGTACACTCCCATGCTATTGTCCATTCTTCTATTGTCTTGCGACTGCACGCCTCCAATCTTACATTGCCACAATCCCATCTTATTGTAGCAGACTGTGGACGTCCTTTTGCTATTGTCTTTTCATCCTTATTATTCTTATTGTTCTCGTAGCATGACTTGATCATCTACAATCTATGCTTGTAGTATTTAAGCTGTGAATATAGGACCAGTCAAGCTCAGCTTGACCTGGTCATTTCTACACCTTTACGATCTGATAGCTTGAGTCATCCTCAAGTCGTTGCTCACGAGCTTCGATGATCTTGAACGATTTATTGAAAGTTGTCACTTACAAGCCTCAACTCATTTCATGAACTAAAGGCTTTGACTCTAACAGAGGGGGGGGGGATTTATTAATAATAGTTACAGTACACGAAATGTATAAGCACATGAATATTTCAATGTGCCTAAGCTGTACAAAAAGGCAGACAAATTCAACATCCAAGCACCTGAGTGGCCCTCTGCCTCACTCAGAAACCTTGCAAAAAGCCAGGACCATAGGAGTGACAGCCAAAGGCCCCTTGTCAAGAAAGATGCATTGAGGATGTCTGAAAAAACTACTTCAACCATGCAACACAAGAACCTCACAGGCCATGATTGGATGACTATCTATGCATTTGTTGATGAGCATCCTGGAATATCACATGGTGATGTTGTTTGGCACTTTGCTTTGAGAACAACCAATGCATTGATTTTTACTAAATTGACCCTTTCAAGAAAATTGAAATCACATCTGGACTTCAAGAAATGTATTGCATCTTATCTGAATGGTTTGTCGTCTAAGCATGCTTGAATCCAAAGAGAAAACTCTAAGGACCCATCTGTCGATGCCCAGTATATGTGATAGAGCCGAAAATCAAATAGTAAGCTAAAAATAGCAAAAGGCAGAGATAGGTAGATCAAGCTGCGGTATGACATCACCTTGATGGGTAAATGTTCAGAAGGGGTCCCACCTCTAAGAATAGAACTGTCAACATGTACCAACATGGAAAAAACTGAAATATAATAATAAAATAGGAATAAATCATAGAAAATCATAGAAAAGGCAGAATAGGGTGAAATAAAATAAAATAAAATATGGGATGAATGCAGGAAATTGCCCAGATGAGAGGGAGGGGAGATGAGGGAAAGGGGAAGGGGCGATGACAAGACAGCAATGACACAACACAACACACCACCACTCCCTCCCCCTTGTTTCATGGGGGGGTAAGTTTTTTAGTATTAAATTGTATAATTAAATAGTATAATCAATTGTCTCCCCATGCAAATGCATGGAGGGTTGTTTTTTTTTCAATAGTGAACTATCTCTAAGTGCTTTAAATAAACATTGTATTGTAAATTTATTAATTCTCCTGTGGCTCAAGTGGTTGAGTGCTTGTTTGGTTATCATATGATTTATATTCCAAGGTCCATGGTTCAATCCTTGTTGTACCCATTTATTTTGTAAGCACTTGCCAAGTTAAGTTGTCTGAAATGTGGCATTCTGACTGCATGTTGGAATTGCATAGTAATTTACTCAAAATTTACTAGAAATATCTTGGAAACAAAAGTACATGGTTATCAAGATACATTCCAATTAGACTCCTATTGGAAAACTTGGACTCCTAGGTGGGGGAATGTAAAGTACTGTCTTTGAGGGCCAGGGTAACCCATCGTTGGTGCATTGCTGGAGAATTTTTTATGCCCATTGGCATAACCACCCATTCCCACAGCCCGAATGGTGATGATACTCAACCTGGAAACCCAAACAAAACCTACTAAATAGCTTTGGATGGTATAACACAAGTCAGAGAAAGGGTGCAAGTTGGTACTAAATATCACTGCTGATATCCAAAAGTCATAGTGATTGATGTAATATGCCAAAGTGTGTTGCGAATAATCTTTAGAAGCATACGAAGATGTTCGAAAGAGTTCAGAATAGATTTGAAGATGTGCAAAAGAGTTCAAAAGATATTCAAAGGTGTGTGAAATAGTTTGAAGATGTTTTGAGGAATGTCGAAGTGGTTCAGAATGGTTCAAGGTATGTCGAGAGGTGAGTATAGTGAATGTGAAGTGTTTGTCGAATGGCGATAGGCGATAGGCAATAAAACAAGGAGTGAATATGATAGTTCAAAGAAGTTCACAATATTTCACAGAACTTAGAGATACGACATGAAGATAAAACTCAAGAGAATGGCTCTTAAGTCAGACAATAAGTGAGAGGGTAACTTCTTCTGTGTTCCCCTGCTACTCTTGCTTTCCTATTTTAAATAACTAATACAAGTCTATATACAAATTGAAGAGATAGTACTAAAAAGGAAATAAGAACATGTGTAAAACATGAGGCAATATATCAAACAATGAGGACTTTGTAGATTATGAAACAAATGAAAAATAATAAATAATTGAAATGTGTAGTGTTCCCATATAGTAAAAGTACTTATCTTTTGCTTCAATATATCATTGAAACGTAAAAATGCACTTATCGCATTCTAAGTCGCTTGTAGTCTCTCCTCATGTTTGGTAGTGCTCGATATGTGATGAAATAGTTTGTTCTAGATGTGCAGCATGTATTGAAAGTATTTTAAAACAGCTATATGGCAGCCTATGTCATTTGAAATGCTGCAAAGTCATTCGAAGTGTCACGAAATGTTGCAAAATGATTCAAAATAGTTCAAAGTTGTCCGAAATAGTGTGAAATAGATCGAAAAGGATTCGAAGTCAATTTTGTAGGGCTCATAGCAGTTTGGAATGTGTGTTGTAATGTCTCAATATGATTAGATCCTTTTCCAGACCTTATAGCACATAGTGGACCTATCATCCTCCCCCTTACTGAAATTCTGACTATCCCAGTCAGCCGATCGAAGTCACATGCAGAATGCATGATCATGTTGAAAAAGTTAGCAAAGTTTGAAATACTTCTCATTCTTCTTCTTCCATCTCTACATCCTCCATACTAACTTTCATAATGTCTCTCTTGGCCAAACTCAACATCAAAGTACTCAAGTACGCGAAATCGATGCCCAAGCATGGCATTGCCAAAGATATCAATTTCAAAGTCTGGAGATGAGGGTTTTGTGAGCGGATGGTGGGTTTCATGGTTCATATGAGCTTTTAGTGCTTTATATTTGTTTTTCATAGGCAGAATACAATGAACTCGCCAAAGATCTCAGCAAAGAATGCGACATGGGCATTCAAAAGGTCATGGACAAAGTATTCAAGCTCTATAAACCAATAGTGCGACGCAAATGGATTTCATGGAGTGGAGAGCTATTGTTCATAGATTTAGCAGAAGAGGTAGAGCGCGAGGCTTGGGAGGAGGGAGATAAACACATTTGAGAGGAGGAGGAGCAAGTGAAGAGGGCAAAGATCAAGGGTCAAAGAAGGGCATTGGCAGATGCTCAAAATGTAGCTCTTGCTGCATTTCATGTGAAAACAATTTTAAAGGAGAATTTGCAGAAGAGAAACATGGAACTCGCAGTGGAGACAAGTGCTATCGAGAGGGCGGAGGCTGGGCAGGCAGATAGAAGTGTTGGAGGAAATGCTAGAGGAATAAAGTAGAAATTATTTGTTGTACTTCTTTTGATTGAAAAATAGAGTCTTGTGGGCTTCGAAAAGTAGTGATAAGAACAGTGAAAAGAATAGGAAAATAAAAAAAAGATATAGTTATTTGTTTTTGAAGTTTCAAAAGTCTTTGAAAGTATGATCGTCGAGGTTTGAGGGTATTTGAGGCTTTTCGAGACGTCCAAAGTTGATACTGCAAAGATTTGGTGAAAGACAAATGGTCGTAGAGTATTTTTGAGAAATATCAAGGTCGAGATGAGCAAAGGCCTGCATGGGCAAATAAAAGCAAAAGCTGTCAAAGCTATTTCAAAGAATGTCGAGAATAGTAAAATGTTTTCAATAAATACATAGAATAAGGTCGAAATATGAAAAAGAGAAAGAAAATAGGTGAATTTGATTGATGTTGACAGGGCTAACCATGATCGTAATAATTAAGTTGAGTGCCTGGTCGAATCAAAATTGGACAAAGAATCGAGGGCTCAAAAATGAGGTTGAAAAGATTTTTGTTGGCAATGAATGTAATGAAAATTTTGAGAAAGTGGAGTTGGCGAGTTTTAATATGATAGATATATGAGGGATATGGGATTTCTAGCACTATATTGGATTTCAAAGGCAAATGTGAATCTAGTGTCGAGGATGAAGGCAATATCAAAATAGATGTTGAATCAGAAGAGGGCACAAATGATGAGATCAAAGGCAAAAATATCGGGAGTGGTGAATGGCAAGTCGAGGTTGAAATAGGCAATGGTGGGGGCAAATGTGACAAAGATATCAGAGATAAGATCGAGTACAAAAATGATGAAGGCATGACTATTGGAGTGGACTGGGCTGGAGCTACTGAAGGCAAAGATGATGGGACTGGGATGGACATGTGTGATGAAGCTGGGACAATGCGATAGAGACCAGGAGGTGCAACATGATGATTTTGAAGTGCGACATTTTCTCGTTCAAGTGCAAGCTGTTTTTTGAGGGCCAGTTCCTGTTCAAGAGCAGAAATACAAGCTTTGAAGTCATCTGAATTGTTTGAGCTGTGGGGTATACTGTCAGTTGCTGGGTTCGATGTAGTTGAAGGTGCGATATCAGTGATAAATGAGGTCAGGATGGAAACTTCAGGTGCTGATTTGGTCAAATTCGAAGCTGTGATAACTGATGCAAGGTTTGATGCAAAATTTTCAAAAATGTGCAAAACGTCTTTGAAATCGATCAATGTGCTAGACTGTAATGAATTCAAGGTCAAAATTGATTGCTGGGAAATAGAATATGAGTTCGAGGATGCTATAGCAAATTTCATGGCATCATGGATGTCATTCAGCATATATGGGTCATCAGGATAATGATCAGAGAACTTTACTTCAAGACAATCTGCAATTCAAGTCCATAAGTCTGTTTGAAAGCCTTGAAGAAAAGCTCAACTCTGTTCAGCTTCTCAAAGTCTATGTTTTGAGTGAAGAAAGTTTGTAACATTGTAGAATGACCTGTAATAAGCTCCTACATCATTTTTGTCAAAAATACCAGTGTGAAGCTGTTCATTAATGAGTGTATCCATGTCCAAAATGCTG
Organism: Tricholoma bakamatsutake; assembly: GCA_029959215.1. Classification (NCBI taxonomy): domain Eukaryota; kingdom Fungi; phylum Basidiomycota; class Agaricomycetes; order Agaricales; family Tricholomataceae; genus Tricholoma; species Tricholoma bakamatsutake. The sequence continues at coordinate 4,588,136 of CP114860.1, forward strand.
TATTTTTGTTCATCTTCTATTTCGGAATAGAACTTGACTACTGCGATGCAAAATTTGTCAAATGATGTGCCAGGTTCATACTCTGGAAGCGATTCCCAGAGATTGTAAGAATCGATGTTGATGTATCTGCAAGCATGTCACTTCTTTAAGTCATGATCTGTGATACTGCAAGTCATGAACAGAAATTTGAGATCTCAAAGTATTTTTGAAGGTCTTTAGGTCATCTCGAATCGAACTTTGGAGATGTAGAATGACTGGAAGCTGGCATAAAGGATGTCGACATGTTCGAGGTAGAGTTCAGAGTTTGCAAGGTCGAAATTCATGTGATGTCATGTTTCAAAGTCGAAGATGGTAGTGATGTCATAAGCATAAAAGGCGAAAGAGTGCTAAATAATATTATTGAGGTCGAGATACTGTATTGAGATCTCCTGGTTGTTCAGGAGGGTTGGAGGCAAAATGAGTTTAATATTAAGTCGAAATCATTGAGCCCCCTTTAAGTGAAATGAGAGGTAGAAAGGAGTGGAAGTTCAACAATGAAATGATCTAGAAACCCCTCGCAGTGGGCTCCAAAATGATGATACTCAACCCAGAAACCCAAACAAAACCTACTAAATGGCTTCGGATGGTATAACACAAGTCAGAGGAAGGGTGCGAGTTGGTACTAAATATCACTGCTGATACCCAAAAGTCATAATGAGTGATGTAATATGCCAAAGTGTGCTGCAAATAATCTTTAGAAGCATACAAAGATGTTCGAAAGAGTTCGAAATAGATTTGAAGATGTGCAAAAGAGTTCGAAAGATGTTCAAAGATGTGTGAAATAGTTCAAAAATGTTTTGAGGAATGTTGAAGTGGTTCAAAATGGTTTAAGGTATATCGAGAAGTGAGTATAGCAAATGTGAAGTGTTTGTAGAATGGCGATAGGCAATAAAATGAGGAGCAAATACAATAGTTCGAAGAAGTTCACGATATTTCACAGAACTTAGAGATACGACATGAAGATAAAACTCAAGAGAACGGCTCTTAAGTCAGATAATAAGTGAAAGGGTAACTTCTTCTGTGTTCCTCCACTACTCTTGCTTCCCTATTCTAAGTAACTAATACAAGTCTATATACAAATTGAAGAAATAGTACTAAAAAGGAAATAAGAACATGTATAAAACATGAGGCAATATATCAAACAATGAGGACTTTGTAGATTATGAAACAAATGAAAAATGATAAATAATTGATATGTGTAGTGTTCCCATACATATAGTAAAAGTACTTATCTTTTGCTTCAATATATCATTGAAATATAAAAATGCACTTATCACATTCTAAGTCTCTTGTAGTCTGTCCTCATGTCTGGTAGTGCTCGATATGCAACAAAATAGTTTGTTCCAGATGTGCAGCATGTATCAAAAGTGTTTTAAAACAGCTATATGGTTGCCTATGTCATTCAAAATGCTGTGAAGTTGTTTGAAGTGTCACGAAATATTGTGAAATGATTTGAAATAGTTCAAAGTCATCTGAAATAGTGTGAAATAGATCAAAAAGGATTCGAAGTCAATTTCATAGGATCTGTAGCAGTTTGGAATGTGTGTCATAATGTCTTGATACAGTTAGATCCTTTTTCAGACCTTATAGCATGTAGTGGACTCATCAACAGCATTAACATAGCTGTATATTTTATGTCATCAGGGTGTACTAAGGTTTGGAAAAATGAATTTGTCATATCTATCTTGCCCCAGATTTTTCCCTTTGCACAATCTGCCAGAATGTTGTCAATCCTGGGAAGGAGGTAGTTGTCAGGGACTGTCAAGCAATTCAGGTGACAGTAGTCATTCACCCATCATGGGAGTACTGCTGGGTCCACTATGGTGAGACGTGTTGCGAATGAACTCTAGGAGCATATGAAAAGATTTGAAGGAGGTTTGAAGGAGGTTTGAAGAAGGTTTGAAAGAATTCAAAGATGTTTGAGGATGTTCAAAATAGTTTGAAGATGTCCAAAATAGTTCAAAAGAGTTGGACTGATGTTGAGGTATGTCGAGGAGCAAATATAGCAAATACAAAGTGTTTTTTGAAAGACAATTGACAATGTGTGATAAGTCAAGGACCAAATATGAAAGTTTAAAGAAGTTTGTGACATTTTGCAGAACTTAGAGATGCGACGCAAGGCTAAGACTCAAGAGAATTACTCTTAAATCAGACAATAAGGGAGAGAGTACTTCTTCTCTGTTCCCTTTTGCTTTTCTCTCCTTCTAAGTAACTAATACAAGTCTATATACAATTTGAAGAAATAGTACTCAAAAGGAAACAATAACATGTGGAAAACATGAGGCAGTATGCACAGCAAATAAAGGTATTGTAAAACATAAAACAAATGAGAAATGATAATAAATGAAATGTACATTGTCCCAGTATAGTAAAAATCCTTGTCCTATTGCTTCAATATATCATTAAAACATAAAACTGCACTTATTACATTCTAGATCTTTTGTTGTCTCTCTTCATGTCTGGTGGCACTCAATATGTGATGAAATGGCTCACTCTGGTTGTGCAGCATATATTGAAAGGGTTTTGGAACAGCTATATGGTGGCCACTGTCATTTGAAGTGCTGCAAAGTTGTTTGAAGGTGTTCGAAATGTCATGAAATGGTTTGAAATAGTTTGGAGTTGTTCAAAGTCATCTGAAATAGCTCGAAAAGGGTTTGAAATCGAGTTTGTGGCATTTGTAGCAATTCGGAGCATCTGTCATAATGTCTCAATATGATTAAAAGTGTTCTCCAGATCTTAAAGTGCACAATAGACCTATCAATGGTGAGGCATATGGGGAAGAGGAAGGTGGAATTCATCCCACAGCAACATGTTTGGTCAATCAGGGTCATCTAGCCTGCTTGGTACTTGTGTGGACAGGTGTATGCATGGGCAGCTGGTATGGGCACCCTGGGGAGCAGTTTTATATAGTGGAAAACATCCTGAGGAAGGTCCTTCACATGTGGGATGTCACATGGGAACTGTTTGACATAGGTCTCTTTCATTTTCTTGTCAAGTTTTTGTAACATAACTTCTCCCATGAGTTGTTCAATCTGGGTCTTGATAGAAGCAACCAAGTCCAGTGGTCCTGTTGTGAACAGTTCCATGTTGAACTGTTTCCAGTTTTCTTCAAATAAAGCCATAAGTTCCATATGTACCAACATCCACTTTTTGCATGTTGTTGCTTGACCTTCTTTGATTAGGTGTGCCTCAAGTTTGCATCATTGATATGGTGATCTTACAGTAGGCTTCTGGAATGTCTTTGCTTTGGGTGGGTTCAATAGGTCATAACCAGATTGTTTTGCAACTGCAGAATGGAGGTGGGCATTAACAACTATCTTATTTTTCACTAGAAAATTGAACCCTAGAATAAGGTCAGTGTGTAAGTTTGGACAAATCACCATGTTGAGCACCCATGATTTCCATACAGCGTCTGTGGATTGCACCAGTAGTCTACAATAATGTGTTAAAACAAGAGGACTTGAGGCAGTTGTGTGATCTTTGTTGAATGCACCAGAGACTGAAAGAGGTTTGAACAATGGACAAGGCATGAGGCACCAAAGTTCTGCAAGATCACTAGAAATCAAGACTGGCAGGAAACCATGGTCAATAAGGGCTTTGATAGGTGTTGGTGCACAGGTGGCAGGTGCATTGACACAACATGTCCAAATTAGGATTGAGGGAAGGGAGAGAGATTGGGGCACATACTCCTCAGCTTCATTAGTGTTCATGTACTTCTTGAAACCCTTGCCAGTGACGTCCTCCTCCAGAACCATTGTGGCCTCGAATATGGCTGTGATAGTTGTTGTGCCATTTTCTTTCTTCTTGTAGGCCACCTTTGCTTTGGTTGCATGTGCTGACATTACCTTCTTGCAGTCTTCTGCAGTCAGTCATGGGTTTGTGCAGTTCCAGCTGATGTATTCTGTGTAGAAGATGCATCATTTGACATATCCTTGGTGAAGCTTAACCAAGTATTTCTTGGTGTCTGTCAAGGGGGGGAGAGCCATGGATGGATTGTAGGCAGGGGTGTGGTGGGAGTGTTTTCCATGTTGATGATATTGGTGTCCTTCAAAATATTTTCAGCCTTTGCAGCACGTGCAACCCAGGTAGCGCCTCAGGCTGCCTGCAGGTTGAGTTCCAAAAGCTCCAAGCACTCCAGCCTGTCATCAAAGTCTGTTATTGCATCCAGTATTTCTTTGGTGGCACTGGGTGTGATGCCGTTGTTGGCTTTGTAGAGTCATTTCATGCCATTGAAGAGGCGGGAAAAGAGATGCAGGCAGAAACAGTTGTCAAGGATGTGATAAGGCAATTTTGCAGCTTGTAGTTCATCATTGGCATTCCAGACCTTGTTAACCCACATAAGAAGGTTTATGGATCCCTGAACTGTGATTTGTTTCTGCACAAGATCATTTTCCCAGGTGTGAGGCAAGAACTTCTTCTTCAACGTCATGAGAAATTCAGGGAATTGGAGCCTTATGAGCCGGGCTTCTGTTGGTAACCACTCAAATCCCATTTTCTCAGAGTCTTGAATTTGAATTGCCTATTCATCCTGAATGCATCATTGAAAATGGAAGAAGGTACAATATGTTAAAGATACTTACCCAACTGCAAATATCTCTGGGTTTTTGAATTACCTCGATGGTGTAGAACATGCTCTCCTTCATTTGTACATAACTCCTTTGGAAAGCAAAAAGTGAGAGGTACTCTCGAAGGAGATGCATCGGCCCTGGGAATGCACCCTCTATTGGATGAGGATGTTGTCAGCGCGCACTCTAGGACAGGAGAGGCTTCAAGTCAATAGCTTGCTTCTACGTTATAGAGTCATACACTTACATCATGAGTCTGGTTTGCTTCTTTTTCTTCTTGTTCACCAGTTCATTGATTCAATGAGTCATAGAGCTGCTTTGCTAATTTCTTGATGCCTCCAAAGTTGCAAGTAATACGATTCTCTGACTCTACTCGACCACTGGTTTGGATTCCTGCTGTGAACCGATGTGACACCCAAGCCCACGCCCAGTGTTCATGGCAACCATAGAGGTTGATGTTGAGATATTCGGCTGCAGCGGGGAATTTGGTGCAAAGTTTATGCCAAAGCCATTCAAATTCTTCAGGGGAGACAGCATGGAATGCATTCCAGAAGTGACTCTGAAACTCGCTCCAGGGTGTTGCCACTCGAGCCAAATTCTTATCAATATTCCCTTTTAGATGGTGCAAGCAATAGATATGGAATGTAAAGGCAAGCACAGTGAAAACTGCAGCAATAAGAGCTGCATCGCGATCAGAAATGAAGATGTCTGGATGGGGGTTATTCGAAGCCTTGAGAACGCATTGAAGAACCCAGGTGTGATACTCCATGGTCTCGAACTCCATCAAGCAATACCAAACATTGCGTGAGGATCCCTGCCCATCCACGATGATGCCGATGTTGAGAGCATAGTCATACTGGTTACAGTGATAAGTATTGTCATTAAGGATTATGTCACCATATCATCGAAGAAGCAAGGCTTGATGGGGAGATTGCCACCAGATTGCTGTGACCATTTGATTTTTATCGAGCTTGACAAACGAAACCCAGCCTGGATCTTCCTGATTCTTTGTTGTAATGTCCACTAAGATGGCCTGAAAATCACCACCTTGCCCTTCCACATTGTGCTTTTCCTCACGTCGAAACTAGTTCATGAGATTTGAAACCTGGCGAGGTTCCAGCTTTGGCCCTTTGCAGTTTGCTTCATTTGCCTCTAGTACACCAAGAATATGACTGCATTTGTAAGTTTGACGAGAGCTTGTTGCCAACTGTTTGATGATGGTTTTCTGTTCGTCTGTTGCTCGCTCACAGAACTTTTCACCAGGGATAACTTGAGGGGGATGGTTATGATCAAGTTCAATAGTCATCAAGTGCCAGACATCCATGGCTAACACTCAGTTTATATTGACATGAGCTGTACAGCCTGTCTTGATGGTTTTGCTCTCCCGCCACTGACTTGGATCAATATGAGCTGAATGCTTTGCTGTGTATCCACTGAAATGGGTGCAGATGAGGGTGACCTTCTTGAGAGTGCCAGAGTTCAGAACTGTCTGATAGCTCCACCCCTTTGCCCAAAGATAACCCAACTCTTTTTGCTGGCTAACAACTGCATCTATTGCCTCCTCCATTGTACTAAAGGTGTCACCAATTTTGGGTGTTCGAGAAGAGCACACAATGATAGTGGATGGGCTATGGCTTTGAATGGTAGATGCAATATCGTCCTCAGCCTTGAGTGGGGATAGGAGTGTGAAATCAATGACTGTCTTGGGTTTGACTGTGCCAAGGACTTCCTGCTTGATCGCTGGAACAGATCATGTGTATGGTTCTTTCTTGACAAATTTGACTGGCGATGGTGAGAGCGTCAGGTCAATGACTTCAGCCCTGGAGTGCGACATGACAGGTGAAGGTGAAGTCAGGTCAATAATGGATGATCTCATTCTTGGGTCAGGTGAGATTGAAATGATTTCAATTGGTGGGAGAAGGGTTGGTGTCTGCTCAGGCATCTGCACATCCATGACACATGGCTTGATAATCTCTATTTCAGATTCTGAAGAGTCACCACAAGCATCACAACCTCCTGCCTCCTTCTTGCGGTGGATGGTAAATGATGTAATAGACTTTGGAGTCATGGGTTGCAAGGCTTGGCAGGTTATATGGTGATGAGGTGAGAGCATGAAGGCATCCACAATCTTTCGCTTTGTAGAATGGATGGAAGGTGTCAATGGAGCAGATGCAGTGAGGTTAAGAGGAGGTGTGGTAGGACGAGTTGGGAGATTGAGAATGGAAGTGAGACTGGAATGGCTGGGAGCAGACGTGATGTTCAATGTGATGTTCCCCGAAACACTGGCGAGTAATAGTTTTCCTGTAGGATCTCCAATGGGCATAAGCTGCATCAACGGGTGAGAAGGCTGTGAATATTTCTTAGCAAATGTTTGTGGAGACGAAGAGAATTGCATACCAAAGGAAGATATTGGTTGAAATTGAGAAACTCAAAATCAAAACCCGGAATCAAATGTTATCATCCGTTCCAATGGACAAATCACAAGGCACAACCCAATTTTCAATGACATCACTGGAGGCGTGGGCAAGATAATTGTACAATATCAGATCCAACAGTGCTGCATATCTGAACTCCTATGAATGTGGCCTGATCCATCTTAAATATTCCCAATTGCCGAATGCTTGCACAAAATTTAGAGCAGTGATGCCGCAACTGCCAGCTCCTCCAGCAACTCCCTGTGGTGCAATATTGCCTGTTTTGATGCCTGTTATCATATGAAAGGTAAGAGGCTCCAAAATTCCATTCATCAAATCGAGGATACTGGAGTCAGGATGGTTGTGAAGGGAATCTGCATGAACCAAGGTGTCGCTGTCAAGCAGATATATATATGTGTGTAGTGCAAACTGCTGAGGTGAAAAACCATGATGCCATCAACCTGTCCTTCTTCGGAGGTTGATGTCAGCCGGTGGTAGAGGTCAGCAACACCTGGAGAGCACGCAAGTGTTCCTTTGTCATGATACACATAGGAGAGGTGGCTGAGGAAGAATGTTGGCAGGAACAGGAGACAATGCTGTTGGATGGTGAGAGCAGATGGATGGTATTGTCGGAAGTATGAGAGTTCAGCAAGTGCATTGAAGACTTCTTCATCAACCCAATTCTCGTTCAGTAAGGTAGCCAGGTACACAATCTGAGTCTTCGTGGATAGAAACCCTTCCAATGGCCCACACATCTGTGAGGAAAGGAAATTTTTTATAGCATCCTCAAATTGCTCATGTGATGTGCTGGGACTTGTGAACGTATGCAATTGAAGGCACTTGACAATGGCCATTGCCCACTGGCAGTGCTCTGAAAAGTTTAGGATCTGCTGGATGAAATGATTCTAATGGGAAAAAAAGCCATTAGAGGGTACCGTTCATGGATTTCAGCAGACGGCATACCTTTTGAAAATGGTAACATTGCAAGTTCTGTCTGCCTTCGACAACAACTTCAACTATGACTGATCTTGCACCATTCTGAAACTCCACTTCGAGGCGCTCCTCTGAACAAGTGTCTTGAAGATCGTTGTAATTCGGGATGCCTTCTTTAGAACCATACTCGATGATAGTCGTGTCCTTGTCACTTGGGACATGGCTTGTAAACTGGAGGAGTGAGGCAGAGTTTCTCTGCAGGACAGGTGGGAAAATGACTCAGGAGGCCTCCTCTAGTGTAAGAGACTCAAAATAGGCCTTGGAATAGGGGTCAGTTGCAACATATTAATCATACAGGTGTCGGGATTCCGATCTCTCTCTCTCTAGGGCCTCTTCAGACATTGCAGTGGATGTTACTGGGCTCAAAATCGGTGTTGAGTCTTGATAAAAAATTTTCAGCGCATCGTCGAATGCAGAAAATGGGCTTGCATTTCAAATTCGCAGTGGCAGGCATGGCAAAGTGGTGAATCAAGCAAATGACATTGAAAACATACAGATGTACTAAATGGTACTGCTCCATTGCCTACAATGTAGTTGGCTGTTGGGCACCCATCAGAAGAGATAGCGAGAGAGGTGTGTCGATTTGGAGAAGTTGAGCTCGGGTAAGTTGATGTGATGTGAGGATGCTGCATCCCGGCGTGTGACCACGGCGTGTTGAGGGGTTGCTGGGTAGCACTCGGAACAACATATTATTGCAACTCAGGTTGGTGAAGGCAAGGGGGGTTGCCAAATAGAATTATCCCAATACAAGTTTAATAATAATGTCAATAACAGGTCAATACAAGTTTGTAATGATGTCAATAACAAATTAATACAAGTTTGTGATAAAGCCAATAACAGGTCAATACAAGTTTGTAATGATGTCAATAACAAGTCAATACAAGTTTGTAATATTGTCAATAAGAAGTTCATCCAAGTTTGTAATAAAGTCAACATACCAACTTAATACAAGTTTGTAATAAAGCCAATACATCAATAATGAGTTGAGTTAGAGTTGAGTGACTGTAGTGGGATTAACCATTGTGTAATGTATACGCGAGCTGGCCCATGCCAGTGTCCTGAGCGAGCAAAACAAGCGAACGCCATGACAAAGGCATGGGTCATAAACTCGTTAGTGGCAAGGCAATTACTGATACAAACAGTGGTCAACTGCCGTATGTATCCCGTGCCTTCGGTTTTGCCCGTAGTCATCAGCCTGACAACAACGAGAGTCGGTTAACGAGACTATATGGTTGACAACTTCCGTTAATGGACACCTGATTTTGCAACATTCTTGAGGTATGCTTCGCCTTCAAGGATGCTGAGCTTTAAGTTTCTGAGTATTATGATTACTTCAAGGCACATGGGTCAACCTGAAAAACGGCTCTTATGGCATCCGCGACATGACAACAAGTTCCTTGTCGGTGGAGGTTCACAGATAACCCTATACGAATGGGCTCCAGATTTTCTCATTCGGCAGGTTACCTCTCGACATGATTTGCTGCACATGAAGGTGAGTGAGAATACACGTTGGTACGTGCTGTAGCCAACAACTAATATTTCTCAAATTTGAAGTGCCTCGCGTGGTCTCCAGACCCATCGTTCGATGATCTGATAGCTGTCGGACATGGAACAGGGAAAATCGATTTATTCAGACTGGAAGCATCCAAGTACGCTAACAGAAACAACGTCCTCTCTACCGGGCCCACCCTCACTCTCCCAGTGCGAAACTCGCGCTCCTGTAACTCCGTCGCCTTCTGCAACGTCGACCCAAACTATCTCGCAGTTGGGCTTGACAAAGTCCGTGGGGACTGTAGCCTCCTTATCTGGGACATTGCCACCACTACCCCCATCCTCTCCATCGCCCCGGACTCTCAACACCAACACTTAGACCCGGAAGCCCAAAATCACATACAAATCCAACCAGACCTTGGAGCACGCCGTCCGCAGCCACAGATCTCCCGTGGCGATGTCGGATCCCGTGTCGATCCTCGCCTCCTCCAGCAACATGCGCCCACCGAAACGGTCTCTTCCGTCTGCTTCCTGCCACAGTCTACGCACCTCCTCCTTGCAGGCATATCCTCTCGCTGGTTGCGTCTGTTCGACCTTCGCAGCCCTATCTCTATGACGAATGTCGCATCCAAGGTGCAAGGTATCGTGACAGACCCATTCGATCCGCACCGGATAGCCTGTTTTGGGGAATCCATGATCACTGTCTGGGACGCTCGCAAACTGTCTCATCCTTTGCTTTCATTTACGGAGCGCGATGCGGCGGCGGACGGTGCCCGACCCCGCGCAGAACAGAACGGTGGGTACGTGAGCATAGAATTCTCTAGCACGCGACGCGGGATGCTCGCATCTCTAGAGAAGGACGCGTCATATGTCCGGTTCTGGGACATGGTGGGTGCACAGCCGCCCATGTACACTTTTGATGCCGCGATGTTGGATGAGAGTAAGACTAGGGAGGTGGGGAAGGTGGGGCGGAGGTCGTGGGCGAATCTACCGTGGCCTGCTGGACAACACCAGACTCCTCCGTCACAATCTGAGGCAGCCCTGGCATCTGTGGTGCTGCATGACACTCGTCGAAGTACGCCTGCCTGGTTTTCCTCCCTCTCTGTTCCTAACCTCTCTTTTACGTCTAGCCAAAGCTTTTACTCGAGCCCTCGCATCTTTCGCACTCGTACCAAATACCGGTGCAAATTCACACCCATTAACATCCAATGTTATGGTTGTGAACAAAGACGGTGACCTTGAATTGTACGCTGTGCATGACACGCCCAAGCAAGCAATGTGGAGCACACGCGGGGACCTTGCAATTTCCGCTGGGCAGACATGCCGTATCATCGAAGGCTTCTCCGAATCATCCCTAGTCCGGCGAATTGACCCACTTTCGGACCTCTCTCACTCTAATTCGCAGTCGAGGGAGGTGGACTCCCTCCCTACGACCAATTCCACACACGCAGCTTCCAAAAGTAGACAGAGGACGATGACGGACCCAGTTATTCCGCCTCCTCCTGCGCATCTGTTTGGGAGAGGAGATGAAGCGGGATTCCCGGTGCTGGGCTTTGGGCCTGGTTCGGAGAACTCAATGCGTGTGATCGATTGGAGGGAAAGGAAGGGGACTGCTTCTGGTAATACTTGGCGGGCGAAGTGGGACAGTGGAGGGAGTGTTGTGAGGGCGGAGAACGTTATAACCACTGCTAGTGCCCCGGCATCGGCAACGGCGACAACAGCGAGGGGATCGACGCCGGGTTTACGGAACCGAAGGTCTGGTGATAGGTTAGAAGCAGAAGTAGGGAGTAGGAGTCATAGTATGAGTCGCGGGAGGAAGATGGGGAGGGGTTTTAGTCGGGTTGTGGAGGATGATATTTCGATGTTGATGAGGAGGAGGGCGTTGAAGGGGTATGGGTTGAGTAAGGTGTGTGCATCTTTTTTTGTCGTTATTTTGGTAACGATTTATCAATCCCATTTTCGACCTAGCCACAAAACAACATATTAATCGTGCAGAATGACTACAATCCAATCCACGGGCAGCTAGACCTGCTGGCTGATCTCTGGGCTTGGATATGCCGTCTGTACAACCCTTAGCCCCTGACTTTTATCTGACTCAAACTATCTCACGACCAGACTCGCGCGAATTTCTCACTTCCCCTATCCCCCTCGTGCACGGGTACGATTTCTCCCACCAAGGCCTCCTCGGGATCTGGGAGGGCAATATACCCACTGTTCCCATCTCGCAGTCCGATCCGCTACCGAACCCGACCAACAAGTCATACCACGACCGGCGCTCTTCAAGACATGCAGATGAGATGCATTCAGGAAGCGGGGGAAACTTCCAAGCTGCGCTGTCGGTGCTGGCGGCACGGCGATTGGGCGGTAGTGACATGAGAACATGGAAGCCCGGCGTGGCGACGACGAAGGGGTTGCAACGGCAGATTGCGCTCGTGTTGTGTGGATGGAGTCTGAGAGATGAAGAAATGATGGGGACAATTAAGAAGTGGGTTTCTTCGTTTCGTTGTTGCTGCTTTTGGCGTTGATTCTTTTGGCGTGTTGTGCAGATGGGAAAAGAATGGCGAGATTTCAAGAGCGGCGTGTTGGCTTGTGTTGCTGAAGCAACATACGAAGGCTATCGATATACTCATGCGGAGCGATGGTATGTATCTGTTTTACTCCAAAAAGAACACTCGTAATCTAATGTATCTACAGACGAAGCACACCGCATGATGTCAGGTACCGTCGCTGCCCTTGTTCCACACCTCTCAAGCAGCAAAAGCACCGAACTGCGTGACCACTGCGGACGCCTCATCGTGGGGATGCAGGATCCATACTTTCGGGCTTTGCTTACACACCTCGCCTTGAACGACTGGTCTGAGATCCTTGATGAGGAGACGCTCCCGTTTCGCGAACGTCTCGCCATTGCGTTCCTATTCTTAGACGATAAGGCGGTAGCAGTATACCTCCGCCGCTGCATGGACCGGGCAGTGACAGGGGGGACTGTGGATGGCGTGATGGTGCCAGGGCTGGCGAGCAGGATGGGGCTGGAGATTCTGCAGAGCTATGTGGATCGGACGGGAGATGTGCAGAGTGTAGCGATTCTGGGATCGTATGTGTGTCCGCCAGGGAAAGTGGGACGGCTAGGTTCCTGGGGCTCGGCGAGAGTAGGGAGGTGGGTGGAGAGCTATAGGGATTTATTGGATGGGTTTAGGATGTTCTACTGTCGGGTAGGTTTTGATATTGAGAGGGGGCAACTTGTGCTCGGTGATGGGGTATCTGGTGCTGATAATGCTGATGGGGTGGGGTGGGTCCCGAGGCAGATCATGATTCGATGCAATTATTGCAATAAACCGATTAGCGGGGATGGGACAGATGCTAGTGCCAGAGCCGCGATTGAGCTTAGACAGCAGAAAGAAAAGGTATCTGCTCGTTGCCTGAGAATCTTCGTAGTCACGAAGCTAATAAATGCTCTTTTTGCAGCCTGCCTTGTGTCCTCACTGCAGCCGCATGCTTCCTAGATGTTCTATATGTTTGCAGACACTCAGCGTAGCCTCAGACGTGACACGAGATGCAGAGCTGTTGCAGTCACAGGACAAAGGTATGAACGCTTTTCTCTTCATTTGTGTGTAATAATAGCCTTATGTGGAACTCAGATACGATGGACGAGGCAATTGTTATCTGCCAGACGTGTCGACACGGTGGACACGCCTCGCACATTATTGATTGGTTTTTTAGAGAGGACGGTGTGCAATTACATGATGTCTGTGCTGTCGCGGATTGTGATTGTCGTTGTGCCGATGAAATGTAAATATGAGAACGGTGTTAAAAGAATAATTGTTAGTGCCTTGCATCAAGGCTGGTTAATCTGTAAAAGAGTCAGTGACGATGATAATTACTTCTTCGACGTCCAGTCCAGAACCACAAGAACCAAATTTCGTTGCCAACAGCGACTTCACTTTATTTTCTATCATTACATAGCACCGGTCCGATCCCGGGCCATCCTGTAAGCGTAATCCGCTCCAGTGTCTCAAGTCAACCATGACTATTTCGCATGAAACCCCCAATCTTAATAAGATCAACACTCCGTCTGCAAACCCACCTCCGTACAATGAATATGATCCGGTCACACCATCCCAATCAGTACCGTCTCCTAGACCGGTTCACAATGAATTCGGTCCCACACCGCTTACAACACAACCACTTACCCCATACGCTTACTACGATGCACGCTCGCCCTATTCATTAGCACAGGCTGATTCGCGTGCTCGATGGAGGTTTATTGTCACGCTGCTGTGGGCATTGGCACTGTGGTTTGCGTTCGGGTGTTTAGTCAGTGTCCAGCTGACTACGCGTCGCCATAGTGGGTGGCAGTCACGAATGTACACAATAGCTGCAATGGAGGGGATAGAGGTGGAATGAACCGATTTATACAACACAGAATCCTATGGACATCACTTTATGAGGTTCATTTATGACGATGTTTCCTCTATCAGAAGATACCCCAGGACAGACGCCCGAATCGCTTCATAGGTATATGTATATTTCCAAACTCCCAGTGCATCCTCTTGCTACCACACATGGCTATCACCAGCTTACTATACCCTATAATTATCCATCCAGCTTTCGAGAGGAGAAGCCGTCTTTAACAGCTCTGAAACCTGTTACATCTTGTTTTCTTAGCATCGGCGAGCAAACCGAGCTACATGCCAGTGTGGTATATAAAGTACATAGAAATAATCCAGAACCCTGACGCGACCAGAACCCTCGCTGTTGTTAACTACCGGAGTCCTCGGAAGACTGAATCGGCTTGCGAAGCTAGACTCAGTGGAGAATGTCAAACCAGATTACAGTAAAAGGAGGGTCCAGTCCACTGGTGAAGTCTAGGCTCATGATGGCATATGGATACTACAATGCGGGATGCTCAAATTTCATCCATCTCAACATGTTATTGGCAATGATCGAGCCTTCTAGACATGGTCACCTGACCAGAATCTAAATGCACGCCCGCGGGAGAGCTCTACCCGTACCCGTACCCGCATGGGGATTAACCCGTCGACCCATGGGTTGACACCCGCTGGGTGTCAATTCCCGCACGGGTCTCATAGCCCTCCAAGTATATAAATTATACTACCGAAACTAACTAATAAAACTTATGGCCCAAGAGACGTCGACAACGTCTCTTGGGCCCTTTTTTGGATTTGCTTGGCGTACGCCGCCACCTCCATCACCTGCCCCTCCCCCTTCGTTGTCATCTTCATCGTCGCTCCCCATTTTCACCCGGAGAGCAGTTGCTCGTGATGGTGGTTGGGGGTGCTATTGTGGTGGTGGCCATTGCAGTGTGTACTGAGTTGTCCTCGTTGTCTTGCGTTGCCTAGCAATTGTCCCCCTCCCTGTCCTGTCGTCGTTGGCCATCATTTTCGTCGTCGTCCTCTTCTTTGTCATTGGTCACGGTTGTCCTCCTCTTCATCTTCTTCGTTCTTGTCCTGGCCCCACCATCGTTGTCATTGTTGTGCCCACTCCCTCTCTCATTCCTATCCCCATTGCTCCCCGTTACCACCCCGTGAGCAGAGGCTCGTGGTGGTGGTTTGGGATGCTGTCATGCTGGTGGTGGTGGTGGTGGTAGCGGCTGTTGTTGTAGTCATTAAGTAATTAGTACCGAAAACTTTTAGTCAGTAATGATGAAATGAAAAGACTGAAAAAAAACATACCCATGGCCCAGGAGACGTTGTCGACGTCTCCTGGGCCCTATTTCTGCCATTGTTCCCTGGCCCTGTCATCCTGCCCTCACATCCTTCCCTCGCATCCTCATCTGTTCTCTGTTTGTCATTTGTCATTTGTGGTTGTTGCTCCATTGTCCACCCTGCGAGCAGTGGCTCACAGTGGTGGGGTGGGGTGGGGTGGGGGTAAAATGGGTGGTGGTGGGTCCTGGCACTATCTCATCAAAACATAGATAGAATCTAAAGAAGGAAAGAAAAGATTAGTTAGTTGAAAAAAAAAGATGAAAAGAACATTAAAAAACATTACCTGGGCCCCAAATGACATCTGTCATTGTTTGGGCCTGGGGTGGTTTGAATGCAGCTGTTGGTGGCATTAAGTAGACGAGGTGGTGGCTGTAAGGGCAACCTCAAAGCCTCACTTAATAGTGAGCTAACAGAGAGGAATCCAAAGTTAATATTATACTACATAATACAGACACTTCAGGTGCACCTAACAGAGGGAAATCCAAAGAGAAAACTCTATGGACCCATCTGTCAATGCCCAGTATATGTGATAGACCCAAAAATCAAATAATAGGCTAAAAATAGCAAAAAGGCAGAAATGGGCAGATCAAGCTGTGGAATGATGTGACCTTGATGGGTAAACATCCAGAAGTTCCCACCTCTAAAAATAGAACTGTCAACATGTACCAACAAGGAAAAAACCAAAAAAAAATCATAAAATAGGAATAAAATCATAGAAAAGGCAGAATAGGGTGAAATAAAATATAAAAAAATATGGGACAAATGCAGAAAATTTCCCAAATGCCTGGGACACCTTCTCTTACCCTTACATCACCCCTATTCTATGATGCATCACCCTGATGCATTCGAAAGTGTATCTGGCCAAAGTCAGACACCTGGATGCATTGAGGTGCAGAAGAAGTTGCCAGTGGAACTCCTTGATCAACTGTGGGGCATTCACATTGGACTCTGTGACCCAAGAATTCTCTTCATACCTGTAACCCTTCCAGTGCACCAGGTATTTTCAAGTTTACCTCGATATAAGCAGCTGTCTAGGATGGACTTGACCTCATACTGAGGTTTGCCTTTGATGACTGTAGGTGGTGGAGGAGGTTGTGCCATGCATCCAGAAAATGGATCTGCAGGAGCAGGCAGAAATTTTATGACATGGAAGATGAGGTGGAGTCTGGACATTGACTTTGGTAGCCATAGATGGTAGGCATGAGACCCAATGCATCTAGTGATGAGGAACGGTCCAAGAAAACAGTTTCTTGAATGGGCATGTGGTGGAAATGTTACTAAGGTTGAGGTAGACATGATCACCAACCTTATATGTGGGTGTGGGTGAGTGACGCTGGTTGTAGAAGCATGCTATGTCATCCTTTGCCTTAGCCAAAGCTGACTTTGCCTCCTCCAAAGTGTTCTTCATCCACTCTGTGAACTCGTTCACCATCTCCAAGTGTGAGGGTGCTTGCCAAGGCTCAAAACCCATGTGTGCATGTTACTGTTGATATGGCTCCCTATCATCCTGCACACATCCTACGGCATTTTTTGCAATTGTGCACACCTCCTAGATGGCTTCTGCACACTTTGCGCAGCGCGCTTTTGAATGCCTTTGACCATTTAGGTGCACCTTTGTGCGACTTTTGCATTTCTACTGCGCTTTTGGTTCCCCCATAGCTGCCAATCATTGTATGCCCTAAATGTGCCTCATTGCACTTCAAACTGCCTCCACATGCCCCCCCCCACACTCCTTATCTGCCTTCCACATTTATTGCATGCTCGATGCGCCTTTGCGTGCTCCTTTTATGCTTCACCTGCAACTCACATTCCCTGCTGCGTGCTCATTGCACAATCCCTATCACACACACAGCAATCCACTGCACCGGTGTGCTGCGCATCGTGGCTCCCATCTTACTGGCGCATTTATTCGAGGCGCACCGTGATTCCGACATGAGTGAACTGCGCATTCTCATATAATCAGGGCACTTTGCACCTATTTGGCATTGGACTGTGTGCCTTGGGCGCCTTCACATAATCCTGGTGCTTTGGCAGTATTTGGCCTTTTACAGCATCTCCTTATAGTTCTTCTGCATTTCCAATCAGCACTGTCTTATCTGGTAACTGGCACAGGTCAATCACACCATTATTACTAAGGCGCAGCATGCGACACATAACACTGAAGCAGATTAATTGGGAAGAGCACACAAAACCTAGAGTGCACCAAAAATAGCACATCACACTGGAACAGTTGGGTAGTGGGCTATAGGTGTGCAAATCTTATTGGCTGAGGTAGTGGCATAGTGCAGTCGGGTTTGGATGGGCAAATGGATGCACTTGTGGGTAGTGCATGGCACTTTCTATTTTTACACTTTATTTTACCATTTTTATCACATAAGCCATTTGTACATAGTAGGCGGACAGATAGAGAATCCAGAGGATCTTTCCCCCCCTCATAGTTTATAGCTCAGTCAGCGTCGCACATAGTCTGTGCACCAGTGTCCAGTCCATGCGCCTTTGTAGTGCACCCTTCATATAGCTGCATTTGTGTATCATTTGCATCCCCTCATCGTATTGTTCTGTTTCATCCCTGAGTTGCATCCTTCATCCTCGTTCGAGCACTCATACAGTGCACCCTTCATATAGCCACATTTGTGCACCATTTGCACACCTATTTGTATAGCTGTGTTTTGAGCACCGTTTGCACCTTTTTCTGCCCCTTGCGCTTCCATCCTGTTTGTGTCCCCAACCTATGCACCACCTTCACAGCATATCCCAGTGTTGTCTTCATCCCACTACACCTCCCATCTTCATCACCCTCATCGTTGTGCACTTTTGTGCTCCCGTTGTATGTTTTTCCGCACTGCGCATTTTTGCCCCTTTGCATTGCGCACTTTCCTGCCACTGCGCATACCTCCCCTTCAGCATACACAACTAGTGTGCACATTGAAAACCACTGTACCAGCCTCCCCATAGTCTTTGTGCTCTGAAGGATGATCCGAAGCCCTCTAAGCAAACTCCCCCCTCACTCTGAGCATGCCTGCAGTTGTAGGTTAAGTGTTCACCCCTTCCGTTGAGACTCTGCACTGAGTACCAACTGAACACATCACCGTGTGTTGAGGAGAAAGAGAGTTTGTTGAGTGGAGGAGTGGACATGATTGTTGTACCCAAACTTAGCCATGGGGAGGAAATCTTCCCAATTGTCCTATCATTCATTGATGAAGATGCGGATATACTGCTCCAGTTCTTGGTTGATGTGCTCCATCTGTCTGTCTGTCTGTGGGTGGTAGGTGGTCAACATGAGGAGTTTGATCCCCAGTAGGCGGTACAGCTCTCAGGTGAGGGCTTGGTAGAGATTGGAATTGTAAATTGAACTTGAAGTGTTGTTGAAGTGTAGGATAGCTTAATGATGTCTGAAATACAAAAATGTAATCTTGTTAGTCATGGTAAGGTTTTCATGATTGGAGACTCACAATAATTCCATTGCTAATGCCATTGCGGCATTGCCAATATTGTTTCATTGCAGAACCAGGAGTTGCTGAACATTGATCAACAATGCACATCAACATTGTTTTTGCATTTCTCCACATATCCTGACCTCTCGCAAGTGCAATGGCATATGTTTTTATTGTTATTTGGATCTCTGATACTACTTTATTTCTTTTTAGTATCTAGAATGTTTCGTTTCTATTTAATGACTCAGATGATGTTGCAGTTGCAAGTTTGTGTGTCGAACACACCAAACAATGCATTAGAGGCACTGGGAGACCTGTGGTGCAGGATGCCCACAATATATGCACATAATAATTTCTATAGGACTGCCTACCTGCTGACCACAACTATCATCCCTCCAAATAAGGCTGACCAGGACAACAGGATCACATGCACTAACTGAATTACACACTGAGATCCATGGATGATGCAGCAGATGGCAATAGGGAACAGAGCATAAGTTACCCTCTCCACTACCATCAGATTTAAGAGCCATTCTCTTGAGTCTTAGCTTGCGTCATATCTCTAAGTTCTGCAAAATATTGTGAACTTCTTTGAAACTATCGTATTCATTCCTTGTTTTATTGCACATGGCCTATCACCTCTTGACAAACACTCCTTATTTGTTATATTTGCTTTTTGACATACCTCGACATTAGTCTGACATCTACCAACTTCTTTGAACTTCTTCGAGCCTACTTCGAACTATTTTGCACATCTTTGAACCAATTTTGAACTCTTTTGAACACCTTCATATGTGCTCACAGACTATTTGCACCATTCCTCACTATTTTGCCTCACTAAAAACAACATTTGGATATCAGCAGTGATATTTAGTACCAACTTGCACCATTCCTCTAGCCTGTGTTATACTTGTTAAGCCTTTTTTAACAGGTTTTTGTTTGGTTTCCAGGTCAAGTATCATCAGTGGTAATATGGCTCCCTATCACCCTGCGTGCATACTATGGCATTTTTTGTGATTGTGTGCACCCCCTAGATGGCTTCCACACCCTTTGCATGCTTTCATGCACTTTGGTGCACTTTTATGCACCTTTGACCACTTAGGTGTGCTTTTGTGCACCTTTTACATTTCTACTGTGCTCTTGGTTGCCCATAGCTGCCTGCTGTCGTGCACCCTAAATGTGCCCCATTGTGCTTCAAACCACCTCCGTGTGCCCCCCCCACACTCCTTACCTGCCTTTCACATTTATTTGTGTGCTCGATGCGCCTTTGCGTGCTCCTTTTATGCTTTACCTGCAACTCACATTCTCTGCTGTGCACTCATTGCACAATCCCTATCACACACACAACAATCCACCACACCAATTGCACTGTGCATCGCGGCTTCCATCTTACTGGTGCATTTACCTGAGGCACACCATGATTCCAACACGAGTGAACTGTGCATTCTCACATAATTGGGGTGCTTTGCACTTATTTGGCATTGGACTGTGCACACTTGGGCACTTTCACATAATCCTGGCACTTTAGATGACACATCCATGGGGATTGCAGGGGTTAATGCACAATATTTCTCACAGGTTTGATTTTGCATCACTCATGAGTCATCACTGCTCCTTGTTCCTGCTGCCCCTTGCTCCAACCTCATCTGAGCAGCTTTTGTGAGTCAGACAGCAAGCAATTGCTTGCTGCTGTACACCAGGAGCTTCCAATAGACAAAGGGAGGAGTAGAGGTGGTGCATGATAATCCTTGTTAATTGCAGCCACAAAGCCAGGGCTTGAGGGCCCAGCTCAAGCTTCAGAAACATTGAGCCAAGCCCTGAGCCTTACCAAGCCTGCCCCAAGGCTCGGCTTGGCTCAGGCTTCTAGGGCTCAAGGGCTTTGGGCTGAGCCTTGCACATCACTACTCATTCTATCACTTCTCCCCATTTCCCCCCTTCCTGCCATATGTAGCACCCTCTCCAGTTGAGTATATACATTATATATGACTACATAGCCATGCATTCATAGTATAGCCTCTTAATGAAGAGTGGACACCTTTTCTCCTCCCCTTATCAAAGAGAGTGTGCATATTATAGGCCAAATATAAGCATAAAAGTGAAAATAACTTTTTATTGGCCATATTACAATGTTTTATACCAAAAACATTGATGGGAAAGGGTCAAGAATGAGTAAGATATTATGCTCATTGTCGGGGATGATGAGCGCAATGTCAGCCAAGAGTGTGGTGCATGTTGATCAACCATGGGAGACAGTGATTGGTTAGTGATCAAGGTGGGAACATGTGGTGGGGTTGTGTCCCACTGATATGGCTCCCTATCACCCTGTGCTTATACTACGGCATTTTTCGTGATTGTGCACACTGCTTGGACATCTTCTACTCACTTTGCACAGTGTACTTTTGTGCACTTTCATGCACCCAAGTGTGCTCCATTGTGCTCCATTGCGCTCCAGTGCACTTCCATGTGCTCCAGTGTGCCTCTGTCTGCTTTTGTGTGCCTTTGTGTGCTTCAGTGTGCATTTGTGTGCTTCCATGTGCCTTTGCGTGCTTCCATGCACATTTGTGCACATTTGTGTGCCTTTGACCAATTAGGTGCACTTTTGTGCACCTTTTACATTTCTACTGCGCTTTTGAATCCCCCTTAGCTGCCTTCTGTCATGCACTCTAAATGCATCCTGTTATGCTTCAAACTGCCTCCATGTGCCCTCCCCCCCACACTCCTTATCTGCCTTTCACAGTTATTGTGCACTCAATGCACCTTTGCATGCACCTTTTATGCTTTACCTGCAACTCATATTCTCTGCTGCACACTCATTGCACAATCCCTATCACACACACAACAATCCACCACACCAGTTGCACTGTGCATTGTGGCTTCCAGCTTACTGGTGCATTTACTCGAGGTGCACCATGATTCCAACATGAGCAAACTGTGCATTCTCACATAATCTGGGCACTTTGCACCTATTTGGCATT
Organism: Tricholoma bakamatsutake; assembly: GCA_029959215.1. NCBI lineage: Eukaryota > Fungi > Basidiomycota > Agaricomycetes > Agaricales > Tricholomataceae > Tricholoma > Tricholoma bakamatsutake. The sequence continues at coordinate 4,609,770 of CP114860.1, forward strand.
GGACTGTGTGCACTTGGGTGATTTCACATAATCCTGGCATTTTGGTGGTATTTGGCCTCGCACAGCATCTCCTTATAGTTCTTCTGCATTTCCAATTGGCATTGCCTTATCTGGTAACCAGCACAGGTCGATCATGTCATTATTACTAAGGCACAGCATGCGACACATAACACTGAAGTGGATTAATTGGGAAGAGCGCATGAGACCTAGAGCACACCAAAAATAGTGCATCACACCAGAATAGTTGGGTATTGGGTTATAGCATGTGCAAATCTTATTGGCTGAGGCAGCAGCATAGTGTGGTCAGGTTTAGATGGGCGAATGGATGCACTTGTGGGTAGCACATGGCACTTTCTATTTTTACACTTTATTTTACCATTTTTATCACATAAGTCATTTGTACATAGTAGGCAGACATATAGAGAATCCATAGGATCTTTTCCCCCCTCATAGTTCATAGCTCATTCAGCGTCGCACATAGTCTGTGCACCAGTGTCCAGTCCATGCGCCTTTGTAGTGCACCCTTCGTATAGTCACGTTTGCATATCATTTGTGTCCCCTCATTGTATTGCTGCATTTCGTCCCTGCATTGCATTCTTCATCCTTGTTTGTGCACTATTGCAGTGTGCCCTTTGTATAGCTGCATTTGCACACCATTTGCACATTTATTTGTATAACCGCATTTGCACACCATTTGCACATTTATTTGTATAGCCATGTTTGTGCACCATTTGCGCCTTTTTCTGCTCATTGTGCTCTCATCCCATTTGCACCCCCAACCTGTGCACCACCTTCACAGCACATCCCAGTGTCATCTTTGTCCCACTACACCTCCCGCTTTCATCTTCCTCATTGTTGCACATTTTTGCACTCCCATTCCATGTTTTTCCACACTGCGCATTTTTGCCCCCCTTGTGTTGTGCACTTTTCCACCATTGCACATATCTTTCCTTTAGCATACACAACTAGTGCACACTTTGAAAACTACCATACAAGCCTCTTCATAGTCTCCGCACCCTGAAGGATGATCTGAGGCCCTCTAAGCGAACCCCCCTCACCCTGAGCACGCCTGCAGTTGTAGGTTTAGTGTTCACCCCTTCCATTGAGACTCTGCATCGAGTACCAACTGACCACATCACCGCACATACCCAGAAGTATGATTATGTAAACACACTACATAGGCTTACCTAAGTGAAGTATATATCATATGGTTATGAAGATGTTGTATGTGTTGGGAGGGAAATAATGCCAGTGTCAGGTTTTGATGAAAATGAGCCTTATAATAATGGGTGAGGCATGGGATCACCCACTATTATAAGACTGGGTTTGTGGGAAGATCAGGTGGTACAGCTAGAGGCACTCAATTACTCGGTTCACAAAAACCAAATGAAAAGTTCATCACAAACTTTCTGTTTTTGGTATGGTATTTTCAATCTCTGCTTCATCAAGGCACAATGCAAGCTCATCGAGATGTGCGATGAAGATAACGCTGGCACAATGACAATCTGAACTCCTTGTCCTAGTGGAATCCCTTTTTCAAGCCTCTCTTATATTTTGTGTTGAAGTAAGCCTCACAGTTCATCAGCATCCCAAGAACGCCCTCACTTGTTGGGAAGCAGAGACTGAAAATCATATACCAAAAACAGAAATTTTGTGATGAACTTTTCATTTGGTTTTTGTGAACCAAGTAATTGAGTGCCCCTGTTGAAGAGGACCACTGAACACTGGTTCAATTGCTGAACCAGCCCTGGTTAGCTAAACCACCCTAATTAGCAACACATTAGCCACTCTAGATATGTAACTAATTAGTAAGCTTGATCGTGACACACAATTGCAGCAATGATTTGGTGAATAGATGTGGTGTTATATGTGGTGTTATATGTGGTGTTTACAGGGGCAAGTGTTTGGCAATGATGTGGCTATGATGTGGCTGTAATATATATGGCTGTGCTGAAACTGCCATCTCAATGTTTGTTAGCCAACCACCACCACTCTTGATGCCGCTGCTGCCTCCCACCTCCACCTCCATCCACACTCCTCCAATTCATGCAACAAACAGGCCCAGGTAAGTTTTTTCTTCCCATCTCATTTTTTTCCCTTACAACTAACATAGTATTTTAGGTATTTACATTGTACTTACACCGAGAAAGGTACCTCGGCCCCCACGATGATGACAATGATGGAAATGGCAATGGCAATGACAACAACAATAACAACAATAATGATGATATGGCTCCCTATTGCCCTGTGCTCATACTACGATATTTTTTGTGATTGTGTGCACCTCTTGGATGACTTTTATTCACTTTGTGCTTTCATGCACTTTTGTGTGCCCAAGTGCACTTCCATGTGCTTCTGTGCACTTTCATGCATCTTTGACCACTTAGGTGCGCTTTCATGCACCTTTTACATTTCTACTGCATCTTTGGATCCCCCTTAGCTGCCTTCTATTGTGCGCCTTAAATGCACCTTGTTATGCTTCAAACCACCTTCATGCACCTCCCACACTCATATCTGCCTTTCACAGTTACTGCACACTCGATGCACCTTTATGCGCTCCTTTTACACTTTACCAGCAACTCACATTCTTTGCTGCGCACTCATTGCACTATTCATTTATCATGCACAACAATCCTTCACCATACCTTTTGCACTGCATGTCATGGCTTCCAGCTTACTAGGGTGTTTATTTGAGGTGCATTGCGATTGCATCATGAGCCAACTGTAAATTCTCACATAATCTGGGCACTTTGCACCTATTTGGCATTGGACTGTGTGCACTTGGGAGCTTTCACATAATTCAGGCACTTGGCACTATTTGGCATTGCACAGCATCTCCTTATAGTTCTTCTGCATTTCCAATCAGCATTGCCTTATCTGGTAATTAGCACAGGTTGATCATGTCACTATTACTAAGGTGCAGCACATGACACATAACACCAAAGCAGATTAATTGGGAAGAGCACACAGGATCTAAAGCACACCAGAAATAGAACATTGTGCCAGAACAGTTGGGTATTGGGCTATAGCATGTGCAAATCTTATTGGCTAAGGCAGTGGCATCATGGGGTCAGGTTTAGATGGGCCAATGGATGGACTTGTGGGTAGTGCATGGCACTTTTTATTTTTATGACTTTATTTTACTGCTCTTATCATATAAGCCATTTGTACATAGTAGGAGGGTACATAGAGAATCCAGAGGATCTTTCCCCCCCCACATAGTTCATAGCTCATTCAGCATTGCACATAGCCTGTGCACCAGCATCCAGTTCATGTGCCTTTGTAGTGCACCCTTCATATAGCTGCATTTGCATATTGTTTGCATCTCTCATCGTGCCACATTTTGTCTCTTTGTTTGCATCCTTCATCTTTGTTTGCACTTTTGCAGTGTGCCCTTCATATAGCTGTGTTTGCACCCCTCATTATATAGCCATGTTTTGCACACCATTTGCACATTTTTCCACTAGTTGTGTGCACACCTCACCTGCATTCCTAGCTTGTGTGCTGCCCCTTTGACACACTCTAGTACTGTCCTCATCCTGGTAAACCCCCTACTTTCCACCCCCATTGTCATTGCACATTTTTTCACTCTTGTTGCATGTTTTTGCCCCTTTGCATTGTGCATTTTTTTGCCATTGTGCATACCTCCCTTTTTGTGTACACAGCTTAGTGCGCACATTGTGAACCATTGTACCTGCCTCTTTGTAGTCTTTGCATCTTGAAGGACAATCTGAGGTCCTCTAAGTGAACCCCCTCACCCCGAGCACACCTGCAGCTGTAGGTTTAGTGTTCACCCCTTCTGTTGAGACTCTTCACCAAGTACCAACTGAACCCATCAATGACAACAACAGCAATGATGGCAACAATGACAACAGCAGCGCTCCACCACCATGGCATCCAACAAAAGGGCCCAAATGAAGCTGGACACTGTTTGGGCCCCAGGTAAGTTTTTTTTTCTCATCCCATTATTTTCCTTACAACTAACATAGTATTTTAGGTATTTACATTGTACTAACACCACATGTAACAAAAGGACCCAAATGGCGCTGGGCTCCATTTGGGCCCCAGGTAAGTTTTTACCCTTGCAAGTAGCATATGTAATTGTTATTGTATTTTAGGTATTTCCATTATACTAACACTGAGAAAGGTACCACCACCATGACCACCTTGGCCTGTGAAGGCTGCAGCACCACTGCATGCAGTCCAAGCAATTCCTCTGGATATCCAGGTTTTTTGCTCACCCAGTGGTAGCTATAGCTGTAGCATGTGTCAGGTGCATTGTTACTGGCCTGGCAAGTCCACCTAGTGGCAGGACAAAATGGAGGGAGGGCCAGCAATAAAACACACCACCTGGCTCCAGCTGCACAAGCAACTGCTCATGGGGTGAATCGCAAGTGGATTGATGATGCCAACAACAGGTGGGGGTGGGAATGGTGCTGCCACTGCCACTGCTGCAAGCCCCTGCTTGCAGAGTAGGCAGGGGGAGGGGAGACAATGCTGGGAGAAACTGGACAATGAAGAGGGGAGGGACAACTATAGTGCAGCAAGGGGGGGACAACTATGACAAAGAGAGGGGGGCACCCATGATGAAGAGGGGAGGGACCAGAACTGCATTAAACAAAGGCCCAAGAGGTGTCATTGACATCTCCTGGGCCACAGGTATGGTTTTTTCTTCCCTTCTCATTTCATTTTCATTTTACCAACAAACTTTTTAGATACTAATTTAACTATTGCCACTGACAAATCCACCTGCTCCCTCAAGCATCTGCTCGTAGGGTGGATCCCTATCCCAGCCCCTGTGATGACTATGCAATATGATTGTCATCTTCAGCTCCTGTGCTCGAAGAAGCCTGCAATTGTGGGCCTTTCCAGACACAGGAGCTGTTACATGATGGGAGATGGGATCTTCCATACCTATATGCAATTAGGTAGATACTGTTAATGTAGTACTGTACCAATGATTAATCTATTTACAATGTATTTTAATTCCAAAACCACCACTGCAGTAAGGCCACTTGGCTTGGCCTGGCTGCAAAACATGATCATGTGGGTTTGCCTTGTTTGTCACATTGCACATCTCTAAACTTTTTTGTGATTTGCACTACTATGCCAAAAGCAGCTTGGACGACTCCTGAGCAGCATGCCTGGCTTCACAACCTGCCTGCAGGGTTTTGTGAAACACAGGAGAGTAAAACAGTTCCCACCTCTCTTGCTAAAGTTTACAAAGACTTCCATGACAAATGGCCTGCCAATGCTCCATCTGCTAAGGAGATAGAGTTTGCATCATGATTGGATTTATAATAAGAGTCGTGGTTCAAGTTCAGGTTCTGGCACTTGAAAGGTTCTAAATCTCAAGAGCACTTCACAACTATTACACCACTGGCAAGCATTTGCAAAGTTATATGGAGAAGAGCTTATACCAAAGTTCGACACTGAGTGGGAAGCACATAAAGAAGCCAATCCGACTAAGGAGTTTACACATCACAATCACTTTATCTTTCATAACCAGAAGATGCAGGAATGGTACAATTCAGCCAATGAAACCACCAAGGAAAAGGTAGAAGCAGGAGTATAGGTCCATGGATAGTGAAGGTGATAATCCCAATCACATACTACAAAAGTAAGTGTTGCAAATCTGGGCCATCATGACTTGAATTATATTCTAATTTGCAATAGCCATATTGACATGCTCCCTCATACAATCGAAGATGCTGCCAAGAATATTGCCAGGCAAACAGGTTGGGCTTGTTCAATCATTGTGGGAGGACCGATGCCTCAAGAAGGAGATGCCATTCAAACTCTTATGTAAGTGACTCAACCCATCATTTCTCATGAATCTAACATTCAAATTGATAGCTCAAATGAAGGAACTACATTAAAGGGTCAATCATTGGCCCAGTTTCTGGGAAGCTCATATAATGATGATTTTCTATTGCACTTTGATAGGTTTCTTGAAGCTGCTTATGGTGACAGTCTTAAAAGCATCCAGTATTCAGAGCTGATTGTTTGCCATAGATAAGAAGACTTGTGATTCCCAAGCATTGGAAGGTTTTTCACATGAAGCCACTCCTGCACCTGCTGATGTTGATACTACCCCTTCTGCATCTGCTGATGTCAACACTACTCCTTCTGCACCTACTGATGTCAATACTATCTCTCCTGCATCTACTGTGAAACTTTCTGATTATGAGAAGGAACAAGCAAGTAATATTGCAAGAAATCATTACATGAACTGGAATTGGGTAAAGGGGCTTTGAATTTGATTAACAAATCCTCGAAAAAGGGAAAGGGCAAGAAAATGAAGTAAGCAATATTTATTTGACTATGAGGCTAATGCAAATAAAGAGCTGCTTCTAATGCTGCAGACATGACAAGAGCACCGTTGCCTGAGTTTCCACTAACTTCTAATGTTGTGGATTCAACCCAATCAATTGTTATGAAGGCAACTGAAACCATTCAAAATGCTGCATCAGTGATACCATCCTCTGCTTCCACACCTTCTAGTGGTAATATCATTGTACTCCAACTTCCTACAGCCCACAAAGCAGACAGTGCTGTCATCGCTATTCTACTTTTTTTGAAGAAAATTTTGGATGAAGAGTTTTGGGTCAATCTACTGGAAAACTGGGTTTTGTTTGAGACTGAAAATCCACCAAAAACTGTAAGTGCTAGCTAATTATTGATTTACAATCTAATAGTAGCAATGTGCCTACCAAGAATCGACCTGGTGAGATTGGAGTATGGCTGAAGAATGGCCAGTGGTTACAAGCCGATCAAATTCCACAATTGAAGAATATCAAAGATTTTGGCAATCACTGGTTTGCATGGTGAAAGGGTATCCAGCCAGGCTGGTGGGGTGATGAACTCTCACAACTTATACCTTCTGACCATTCATGGTTACAGCTGTTATGTGGTGGAGTGAATGGCTTTCTTGTTGTTATTCTTGCTTTGGCATGGTGGATGCAAGGTAATACTTCCAATAATAATTCTAATTTGCCTCACCTTAAAACAGCAGTAGTGGATGTTAGTTGGACTTTGGTCCAGCTAAAGATTGCCTTGAATGTGAAAGAGGACCAGGGGAAAAAGTAAGGGATTGATGACACTGAAAATGGGGAATTGCCTGCCACAAAAAAGTATGTGGGGTCCTTTTTTTTAGATTAAACTAACATTTATCAGATCTTGAACTACACATCCACATTAATTATACTTTGTAGTATCCAATAGACTAGAATTATATTCATATTTTTTTGGCAATGTTTTCTGCTATGACTTAAAATAGAGTGAAATGCTATTTATTCATTAGCAATGGTTTACAATAGTTCAAATATTATTTACATGCATTAACAATAAGTCCCAGTACCATTTACAATGATTAACAATGAGCCCCAGTACCATTTACAATGATCAACAATGTATTACAATGGATGCCAGTACCATCTACAATGATTAACAATGGGCCCCAGGACCATTTACAATGATTAACAATGTATTACAATGGGTGCCAGTACCATTTAGAATGATTAACAATGGATGCCAGTACTATTTACAATGATTAACAATGGGTGCCAGTACTATTTACAATGATTAACAATGTATTACAATGGATGCCAGTACCATTTACAATAATTAACAATGTATTACAATGGATGCCAGTACCATTTACAATGATTAACAATAGATGCCAGTACTATTTACAATGATTAACAATGTATTACAAGATGCCAGTGCTGTTTACAATGATTAACAATGTATTACAATGGATGCCAGTACCATTTACAATGATTAACAATGTATTACAATAGTGCCAGTACTAGTTACAATGATTAACAATGTATTACAATAGATGCCAGAATGATCAACAACATATTACCATGGGCCCCAATACCATTAACAATGTATTACAGTTGGTTGTAGTACCATCTACAATTATTAATAATCATTAACAATAACATCTACTACATATATTGGATATCTATTACAATGTCATTGTAATAAAACCATTGGTACTGTGCACAATGGCCTATCAACTAGCACCAATAGATTGTTAACAATAATGCCAGCTACTATTGAGAAACTCTAGGTGCACCACAGCCACAGCTGGCTTTTGGCAACTTCCAGCTCAACTAGTGACCTCTGCACATCTTCTTTGAGGTGATCATGGGTAGCTCCCAAGATGACCACTGAGTGGCACTGTGCTAAGTTGACCACATTGAAGTCCTGGCCTTGAGAGATAGCATCCCCAGAGGTGTTTCCTGACCTGTGTAAGGGCAACCTCAAAGCCTTACTTAATAGTGAGCTAACAGAGGGGAATCCAAAGTGTTGAAATTAAAATCCTCATACATGCTGCATACATGAGGCCATGCATGCAGCACACACATGTTACTGCGCTTACTGCACATACATGTGGTAAACACATTCCCGAGTCATGTGACATCCTTACTATTATGTATATAAGGAGAACCTGTACTATAGTAGATATACAGTGTGTTCTTACCTCTGCTAAACCCTAGCTCTAAAACTAACTAAACCCCAGGTAGGTTATAAGGAACGTGTCATCTCTTCCTCTGTGCAGCTATTATACTACATAATACAGACACTTCAGGTGCACCTAACAGAAAGTAATCCAAAGAGAAAACTCTAAGGACCCATCTGTTGATGCCCAGTATATGTGAGAGCTGAAAATCAAATAGTAAGCTAAAAATAGCAAAAAGGTGGAGATAGGCAGATCAGGCTGTGGGATGATGTCACCTTAATGGGTAAACATCCAGAAGGGGTCCCACCTCTAAGAATAGAACTGTCAACATGTACCAACATGGAAAAAAGGCAAAATATAATAATAAAATAGGAATAAATCATAGAAAATCATGGAAAATGCAAAATAGGATGAAATAAGATATAAAAAAATATGGGACAAATGCAGAAAATTGCCTGGACACCTGGGGCACCTTCCTTTCCCCTTACAACCTGGTCTGGCATGATGATTGGCTGCACACACTCGCTTGTCAAACTGTAAGTCGGCGTGGCCTCAGGCACTCTTGTGACAGCATGGAAGGCACATTCTCAACCTTGCAGTGCTTTGTGGTGCACTGATGATACTCAACACGGAAACCCAAACAAAACCTACTAAATGGCTTCAGATGGTATAACATGAGTCAGAGGAAGGGTGTGAGTTGGTACTAAATATCACCGCTGAGACCAAAACATTGTGTTTAGTAATGCAAAATGGTAAGGGCTGTAATGAATAGTCTGTATAGGCATACAAAGGTGTTTGAAAGAGTACAAAATAGGTTCAAAAATGTGCAAAATAGCTCAAAGTAGGCTCGAAGAAGTTTGAAGAGGTTTGTAGTATATCGAGGAATGAGTTTAGCAAATGTAAAGTGTTTGTCGGAAGGCGATAGGTGATGTGCAATAAAACGAGGAGCAAATACGATAGTTTCAAGAAGTTTGCGATATTTTGCAGAACTTAGAGATATGACATGAAGATAAGACTCAAGAGAATAGCTTTTAAGTCAGATGATAAGTGAGAGGGTAACTTGTGCTCTGTTCTCCATTGGTATTCTTCCTTTTCCAAGTAACTAATACAAGTCTATATACAGATTGAAGAGATAGTACTAAAAAGGAAATAATAACATGTGTAAAACATGAGGCAATGTGCACAGCAATAAAGGTATTGTAAAACATAAAACAAATGAAAAATGATAATAAGTAAAATATACATTATTCCAATATAGTAAGAGTTTTTGTTCTATTGCTTTAATATATCAATGAAATATAAAACTGCACTTATCATATTCTAAGTCTCTTGTAGTCTCTCCTCGTGTCCAGTAGTGTTCGATATGTAACTAAATGGTTTGTTCTGAATGTGCAGTGTGTATCGAAAGTGTTTCAAGACAACTATATGGTGGTCGATGTCATTCAAAATGCTGCAAAGTTGTTCAAAGTATCGTGAAATGTCATGAAATGGTTCAAAATAGTGCAAAATAGTTCAAAAAGAATTCAACGTCAATTTCGTGACATTAGTAGTGATTCGGAGTGCATGTCATGATGATTAGATCCTTCTACAGACATTATAGCATGCAATGGACCTATCAGCACTCTTTCAAAAGACTGATGAGCCCTGCATCACTCTCATCCCCTTTGTCAATTTGTGACACATCTTTTGGCAGTAATTGGTTAGAAGAGCAGTGGCAGGAGGATGAAAAAAAGTACATACCATGTTGCCTTCCTATTCCTAGTGGTAGCATGCAGCTGTGTAAGCATGCAGTTTATCCACTTGCACTTTCACTTCCCCTTGGCACATGGAGCACACCGCTTCCCATTACCAAAGATGCATCCACTCGGCTTGCCTGAATGGCAACAATTATCACACTAGAATCAATGGAAAACTGTTTAGTGAGTCTGAAGCATACCAAAACAGAGTTTACTGGTCCACTGTTAGCATTGGAGGTAGCACCTATGCCACCAGTGGTGGTACTTCTACATATGCTCATTGCTGCTGATGTGTTCAGTTGGTACTCAGTGCAGAGTCTCAACAGAAGAGGTGAACACTAAACCTACAGCTGCAGGCATGCTCGGAGTGAGGGGGTTTGCTTAGAGGGCCTCAGATTGCCCTTCAGGATGCAGAGATTATGAAGAGGCTGGTACGATGGTTTTTGATGTGCACACTAGTTGTGTACACAAACAAGAAGGTATGCACAGTGGCAAAAAAGTGCGCAATGCAAAGGGGCAAAAATGCACAGTGCAGAAAAATGTGCAATGGGCATGCAAAAATACACAATGATAAGGGAGATGAAAGTGGGAGGTGCAGTGGGACAAGGACAGCACTGGGATGTGCTGCGAGGGTAATGCACAGGCTAGGGATGCAAATGAGATGCGAGTGCAACTGGTGGGAAAATGCACAAACAGTGCACAAAATGCAGCTATACAATGAGGGGTGCAAATGGTGTGCAAATGCAGCTATATGAAGGGCACACTGCAAGAGTGCACAAACAAAGACAAAGGATGGAAATGAAGGGACAAAATACAGCAATATGATGAGGGGATGCAAACAATATGCAAATGCAGCTATATGAAGGGTGCACTACAAAGGCACATGGACTGGATGCTGGTGCACAGACTATGTGTGATGCTGAATGAGCTATGAACTATGAGGGGGAGAAAGATCCTCTGGATTCTCTATCTGTCTGCCTACTATGTACAAATGGCTTATGTGATAAAAACAGTAAAATAAAGTATAAAAATAGAAAGCACCATGCGTTACCCACAAGCACGTTCATTTGCCCATCTAAACCCGACCACACTATGCCACTGCCTTAGCCAATAAGATTTGTGCATGCTATAGCCCAATATCCAGCTTTCTGGTGTGATGCTCTATTTTTGGTGTGCTCTAGGTCCCATGCACTCTTCCCAATTAATCCACTTCAGTGTTATGTGTTGCATGCCATGCCTTAGTAATAGTGACATGATCAACCTGTGCCAGTTACCAGATAAGACGATGCTGATTGAAAATGTGGAAGAACTATAAGGAGATGCTGTGCAGGGCCAAATAGTGCCAAAGTGCCAGGATTACATAAAAGCACCCAAGTGCACATAGTCCAATGCCAAATAGGCACAAAGCACCCAGATTATATGAGAATGCACAGTTCACCCATGCTGCAATTGCAGTGTGCCTCAAATAAGCACCCCAGTAAGCTGGAAGCTATGATGCACAGTGCAATTGGTGTGGTGGATTGTTGTGTGTGTGATAAGGATTGTGCAATGAGTGCACAGCAAAGAATATGAGTTGCAGGTAAAGCATAAAAGGAGTGCATAAAGGTGCATCGAGTGCGCAATGACTGTGAAGAGCAGATAAGGAGTGTGGGGGGGGACACATGGAGGCAGTTTGAAGCATAACAAGGCCCATTTAGAGCACACAACAGAAGGCAGCTAAGGGGAATTCAAAGGTGCAGTAGAAATGTAAAAGGCATACAAAAGTGCATCTAAGCAGTCAGAGGTGCACAAAAGTGCATGAAGGTACACAAAAGCATGCTGCACAAAGTGAGCAGAAGCTGTCTAGGAGGTGCACACAATCACAAAAAATGCCATAGATAGGGAGCTGTATCATCTCCTCCCAACTGAAGTATTGACTGTCCTCAGGCAGCATCCTTGTTAGTTATTGAAGTGCAAAATGTGAGTGCCAAGAAAGTGGGCGAGTGGTAGAAGTAAATGTTTGGGATATTTGAAGAGGCCAAGTAAAGCGCACAAAAATGTGCAAGTGCAAAAGAAGTGCAGAAAAATTGTCCAACCATCACTTTCCTCCTTCCAACTGAGATGTTGACTCTGTCCAAACAATAAAAAAGTGAGAGATAAGAGGAAGCGCATGCCATATGACAAATTCTAAAAAAAATGGGAAAGGCTCAGTAGATCATCATGGCCAGTAAACCCCATGGGTTGTGCAATCACAGAAGGTGCCCAGATGCGACTTTGTGAATAGAAGAAAGGTAACATAAAAAAAAGGAAGAAAGCAAAGTGTACATATAAAAAGGTGAAATATCCATAGTGGTGCACACAGAGCACTAATTGTGTGCCTCATCAGTGGTTTCTTCATCCTCAGTGCTATCTCCTTGCTTCTTCTTCATCAACTGTTTCTTCATCTTCTGTGTCCACTACTATGGACTCTTCCATCTCTCTTAACTGCATTGTGGTGATATTGAGTGCTATGTTGGGAAGCACAATGGACTTGCATGCATGGTATGGCAGGAGGTGAAATGCAGCTATTGGCCTGTCAAATACCATCCCATTGAGTTCGCAAACAATATATACACTGCCTTGATTGCATGAAACTATAACTAGAGGACTGAGGTAATGTGCACACATTTTGCAGTTAAGGCTCTTCTCGATCACTGTGTTGCACATAAGGACTAAGTCACCATGCTGGAAGTCAAAATCGCAGATGGTTTTTGAGTGCACTTTTTTGAAATGGAGCACCACTTTGCATCTTTCTGCAAAGATGTGGGAATGAATGTGTGCTAAGTCTTCTGGCCACTTTTGTAATGTGCATGCTTGCTGTGTGATCAAGTCTATAGTACAGAGTATAGAATCTGGGGGTGGGTTAAGGTATGTCACTTCAACGATATAAAGAGGAATCAGAGGCTACACACCTGTAACAATGAAGTATGGTGAAATGCCAAGGTGCTTCCAAACCATGATGCACTCCACCCAAAAGACTGAGTACAGCAAACTGAACTATTTTAACTCTACCCCATCTGTGGCTTTGATAAGTGCTTGGCACACATCGAAGTGTGTGCACTCAACAATTCCATTAGTGCACAAATTATAGCCAGGTATGCAGATGTGATTAATATGGTAATGCTTACTGAGATAGGCTAGCGCTTTGATGAATGGCTTGCCATTATCAGTGACTATCTTGTACAATGTGCCCCATCTGCAGATGAGGTCTTGGAACATCCAATTGCAGAGTGCACTCACATTTTCTTTAGGAAGTCCATGGAATTCTGGCCAAGTCGCAAGTGAGCAACGCCCTTGGATGATATAGTGTCACCCTGCTGATACTGGTAAGTGCATCATATCAATATATACTTTACTGAAGAGAGGCACAGTCATTGTGACAACTGGCGGTATTAGAACCTTCTGCGTTTGCTGGATCTGGCAAATATGACAAGTGTGCACAAACCAAACAATGTCATCCATAACATGCAGCCACCAAAAGCACTCGAGTAACATGGAGTGCGTGGTATAAAGCACTTGTATCCAATGTTGTTGTGGCTGGCACACAATATCAGTAAGCATCTGGACTGCCAAATAACAAGTTGATGAGCACTGTGCACATTGTGCTTCCATAACTGCTTTTTGTGTTTGAAAAAATGTGCTCACATAGCACACGAGCACACCATACTCAGAATCTGTGGAATCGCTAGGGTGCATCAGGGTATCCATCCAAATTCATACTAAATCCAACTTCTCATCCTCTGCATCTGCTGCTGCACTTCTCCAAACTTGGCTATAGTTGTCATCTTAAATAAGCACAGGGTTGCGCACAACTTGCACTTTTGTGCTTGGTGCTGGCTGCATTAATGCAAATACCTGCACATCAAAGGACTGTGAAATGGAATGTATTGCATGCATAAAGCGCTGTAGCACATCAATCCAATCCTCAAATTCTTCATTGTCTTCTTCTTCTAAGTCTTCTGGAGTAAACAGTGGCAGATTTGGTAAAAGTGCAGGTAGTGCCACTAGTGGATCACCTATAATGTTGTGCTCAATGCAGAATTTGTTTGGGGCAGGCACAATGACTGGTTTGACCTTTGTATCAACTGGTTTATACTTTCTCTTGGTTACTATGCCTTTTTGTGGTGCATGTGCTGCTAAATCGATAAAAGTTGTGTGCGCATGTATGCTTTTCAGAAACGCAGCTGAATATAGTGCCATAGAGCCAATAGAATTTAAGAGCACCTGTGCATGACTATTGGTACATTGGGATAAGTAGAGCTGAGAGATAAGAGAGGTCAATGGAATGGAAGCAGAAAATGGAATAAGCACAAATGCAGAAACATCACAAGCTTGGGTATCAGAGTCAAATGTTATGATAGTGGTGGCTTCTCCTTGGTCTGCAACAATAGGAAGAGGCACTGCAATTGCTGCACTAACTGGAGGTGTCACATTAAGCACCTTATTTTCTGCACCAGGCATGCGCACTTCACAATGTGCAAATCGCATAATGCTCGCGAGGTTGGTAGATACCACTTCTGCACCAGTAGCTGCAACGTGCTCTGGGGTGACTTGTTTTCTATGGCACTGTCTGAGATTGGGCGAAAGCAAAAGGAGCTCTTCATGCAAAACTGTAACAGAGGGCACCTTCATGGAACATGCATATATGTTGTCAACAATCTGTGGGTTCTGGATAGGAATGATCGTGCAATATGATGGCTCTTTGCCTTTTGAAGTGTTAACTTGAGCATCTGGTTTCTCTGCTGCTGCAGGGACAAAATGTGCTTCAGGAATGTTGGAGTAGGGATGTATGGGCATCTCATCGCGCACTCAGTTGCGCCCACAGTGGGTTGCAAAGCAGTGACTCAATACTGTCAGCAGGTGCAATGTCTGTAGTTGTAGAAGGTGCAGTCTCTTGATTTGATGTATTGTGCGGTGCATTGATACAGCTCCCTATCACCCTGCACTCATACTACAGCATTTTTTGCAATTGTGCACACCACTTGGACATCTTCTACTCACTTTGCACAGCATGCTTTTGTGCACCTTCATGCACTTTTGCATGCCCAAGTGTGCTCCCGTGCACTTCTGTGCACATTTGTGTGCTCCTGTGTGCCTTTGTCTACTTTCATGCATCTTTGTCTACTTTTGTGTGCCTTTGTCCATTTTTGTGTGCCTTTGTCCACTTTCTGCACTCCCATGCACTCCAGTGTGCATTTGTGTGCTTCCATGTGCATTTGTGCATGTTTGTGTGCTCCCATGCACCTTTGGCTGCTTTTTTGCACCTTTGTCCACTCTCATGTGCTCCAGTGCACTCCCATGTGCCTTTGACTGCTTAGGTGCACTTTTGTGTGCATTTTACATTTCTACTGTGCCTTTTGGATCCCCCATAGCTGCCTGCTATCATGCACCCTAAATGTGTTCCGTTACACTTCACCACCTCCATGCACCCCCCTCACACTCCTTATCTGTCTTTCACAGTTATTGTGTGCTCGATGCACCTTTATGTGCTCCTTTTATGCCTTACCTGCAACTCACATTCTCTGCTGCGCACTCATTGCACAATCCCTATCACACACAAAACAATCCACCACACCAGTTGTGCTGCACATCATGGCTTCCAGCTTACTGGTGCATTTATTTGAGGCACACCATGATTCCAACATGAGTGAACTGTGCATTCTCACATAACCTGGGCGCTTTGCACCTATTTGGCATTGGACTGTGTGCACTTGGGCACTTTCACGTAATCCTGGCACTTTGGTGCTATTTGGCTTTGCACAGCATCTCCCTATAGTTCTTCCACATTTCCAATTGGCATCGCCTTATGTGGTAACTGGCACAGGTTGATCACATCATTATTACTAAGGCACAGCACACAACATATAACACTGGAGCAAATTAATTGGGAAGAGCACACAGGATCTAGGGTGCACCAAAAATAGTGCATCGCACTGGAACAGTTGGGTATTGGGCTATAGCATGCACAAATCTTATTGGCTGAGGCAGCAGCATAGTGCAGTCAGGTTTAGATGGGCAAATGGATGCACTTGTGGGTAGCGCATGGTGCTTTCTATTTTTACACTTTATTTTACCATTTTTATCACATAAGTCATTTGTACATAGTAGGCAGACATATAGAGAATCCATAGGA
Source organism: Tricholoma bakamatsutake (assembly GCA_029959215.1). Taxonomy (NCBI): domain Eukaryota; kingdom Fungi; phylum Basidiomycota; class Agaricomycetes; order Agaricales; family Tricholomataceae; genus Tricholoma; species Tricholoma bakamatsutake. The sequence continues at coordinate 4,626,130 of CP114860.1, forward strand.
TCTTTTCCCCCCTCATAGTTCATAGCTCATTCAGCGTCGCACATAGTCTGTGCACCAGTGTCCAGTCCATGCGCCTTTGTAGTGCACCCTTCGTATAGTCACGTTTGCATATCATTTGTGTCCCCTCATCGTATTGCTGCATTTCGTCCCTGCATTGCATTCTTCATCCTTGTTTGTGCACTATTGCAGTGTGCCCTTTGTATAGCTGCATTTGCACACCATTTGCACATTTATTTGTATAGCAATGTTTTGCACACTGTTTGCGCCTTTTTCCACCTATTGTGCTCTCATCCCATTTGCATCCCCAACCTGTGCGTAGCCCTCCCAGCACATCCCAGTGCCATCTTCATCCCACTGCATCTCCCACTTTCATCATCCTCATCATTGCGCACTTTTGTGCTCCCATTGTGCATTTTTCTGCACTGCATGTTTTTGCCCCCTTGCATTGCACACTTTTCCGCCATTGCATATATCTTCCCTTTAGCATACACAACTAGTGCACACATTGAAAACCGCTGTACAAGCCTCTTCATAGTCTCCATGCCCCGAAGGACAATCCGAGGCCCTCTAAGCAAATCCCCCTCACCCTGAGCATGCCTGCAGTTGTAGGTTTAGTGTTCACCCTTTCCATTGAGACTCTGCACTGAGTACCAACTAAACACATCAGTGTGCTGCAGAATTTCAATGCCATTAAAGACTTGCCTCTTTTGGAGCACCATCAACTCCCTCTCAAGCGCATCAATGTGCTCATTAGTTGTGCATTTGGTGCACTTTGCATATACTCTGCCATAGAAGCTGAAGTGGCAATGTACATCAACTGTAAAGGTGCTGCTGAAGCTAGACGAGGTGTGATATTGTAGATGAGCTGCAAAGTGGTATTTGATGAAAGTCAGCCAGTGGCAATCTGCCCTGGGTTGCGCTTATGCCATTCCTCAATGCACTCACCTAAGAAGTTGCCTGGAATAGAACATGGCACAAATGTGCCACCTGGGAGTACGATGTGCCCTTCCATGTTTTGCCTACACTTTCCCTCCCTAATAAGGTGTTCAATTGAAGCGCACTCAGGGATATAATGCCCTGTTTGACCACAACCATTGCAAGTGTCATTGTTTGAATGGGGTATGCTATATGCACCATCTCTACATGATGTGCTCAATGTGGTAACTATCATCTGTATCATGCACTTGAATAGGACTGAGATGTCTTCTGCTTTAACTGTGGGTGCGCTAGGTTGTGGCTGGGAAATGGGTATGCTGGGTGCTGAGTAGGGTGCATACATATTGGGGTTTTGCACTGTGAGCCCAGTAAGTGGCTGGAAATAGCGTGCTGGGCCTTCAAAGATAAAGTCAATTGCATCACATATTGCATCTAATGAGTATGGCACATTTGCAGGCTGATTCAGTACTGCAATCACAAGGTGGCTCAAATGTGCTTGAGCTGGTCTGGTCAAAACACCCTAATGAACATGCAGCTTTAGTCATAGTGCACCAATATGCCTTGCGCAACTAAGTATTCACTGATATTGAAAAATGCACAATAATAGTGCATGATTTCTTCTGTGGTTACAAGGCCAACACACATGGTTTCACCAATAAATTTGTCTAGATCACTAATACTCCATTTACTGCCATCTCTGGAACCAGAGTAAAGCTTTAGAACAGCATTTTTGAATGCACCATAGTTATGCATTGTGCTATACTCCAGAGGTAATAAAAAATGTGGAGATGCAGACAGAATTAGGGTAGGTAGGGATGATTTAAGTGAAGGTGGAGGTAAAGACAGCGTGGATGAGTGATGCATGTTGTTTAGGAAGAGTGATTCAAATACTAGTATTTCCCCAAGCTGGAGCGCAGTTGCTAACAGCTCAGAATGGAGAATGCGAAGGTGGTTAATGTTGAAGCGAAGGGTGAGCCGATAGAGGTCTAAATAAGGTCTGGTAATCTGAAACCCCTTGCGGTGGGCTCCAGAAATGATGTGTTCAGTTGGTACTTGGCGTGGAGTCTCAACAGAAGGGGTGAACATTAAACCTACAGCTGCAGGCATGCTCAGGGTGAGGGGGTTCACTTAGAGGGCCTTGGATCATCCTTCAGGGTGCAGAGACTATGAAGGGGCTGGTACAATAGTTTTCGATGTGCACACTAGTTGTGTACACAAAAAGGAAGGTATGTGCAATGGCAAAAAAGTGCACAACGCAAAGGGGCAAAAACCTGCAGTGCAGAAAAATGTGCAATGGGAGCGCAAAAATGCACAATGATGAGGGAGATGAAAGCGGGAGGTGTAGTGGGACAAGGACAGCACTGGGATGTGCTGCAAGAGTGACACACAGGCTAGGGATGCAAATGGGATACAAGCACAACTGGTGGAAAAATGTGCAAATGGTGCACAAAATGTGGCTATACAATGAAATGCACAAACAGTGCACAAATGCAGCTATATGAAGGGCACACTGCAGGAGTACACAAATGAAGATGAAGAATGCAATGAAGGGACAAAATGCAGCAATATGATAAGGGAATGCAAACAATATGCAAACGTGGCTATATGAAGGGTGCACTACAAAGGCGCATGGACTGGATGCTGGTGCACAGACTATTTGCGATGCTGAATGAGTTATGAACTATGAGGGGGGAAAAGATCCTCTGGATTCTCTATCTGTCTGCCTACTATGTACAAATGGCTTATGTGATAAAAACAGTAAAATAAAGTATAAAAATAGAAAGCATCATGCGTTACCCACAAGCGCATCCATTCGCCCATCTAAACCTGACCACACTATGCCACTGCCTTAGCCAATAAGATTTGTGCATGCTATAGCCCAATATCCAGCTTTCCAGCATGATGCTCTATTTTTGGTGTGCTCTAGGTCCCATGTGCTCTTCCTAATTAATCCACTTTGGTATTATGCATCACATGCCATGCCTTAGTAATAGTAATGTGATTGACCTGTGCCAGTTACCAAATAAGGCAATGCTGATTAGAAATGTGGAAGAACTATAAGGAGATGCTATGTGAGGCCAAATAGTGCCAAAGTGCCAGGATTATGTGAAAGTGCCCAAGTGCACACATTCCAATGCCAAATAGGTGCAAAGTGCCCAGATTATGTGAGAATGCACAGTTTGCCCATGCTGCAATCATGGTGCATCTCAAATAAGCACCCCAGTAAGCTGGAAGCTGTGATGCACAGTGCAATTGGTGTGGTGGATTGTTGTGTGTGATAAGGATCATGCAATGAGTGTGCAGCAGAGAATATGAGTTGCAGGTAAAGCATAAAAGGAGCGCATAAAGGTGCATCGAGCATGCAATGACTGTGAAGAGCAGATAAGAAGTGTGGGGGGGACACACGGAGGCAGTTTGAAGCATAACAAGGTGCATTTAGAGCGCATGACAGAAGGCAGCTAAGGGGAATCCAAAGGCACAGTAGAAATGTAAAAGGCATACAAAAGCATACAAAAGTGGTCAGAGGCATGCAAAAGCATACAGAAGACTGGAGCACACAAAAGCGCACAAAGGCACACAAAAGCATGCTGTGCAAAGTGAGTGGAAGCTGTCTAGGAGGTGCACACAATCATGAAAAATGCTATAGTATGCGTGCAGGGCAATAGGGAGCTGTATCACCAGACAAGCCTGGTCCAAGTTCTACAAAGGTGCAACCTCCATCTGTCAGACATAGGAATGTTGAAATAGAAGAAATAGACAATGTTGAAATAGAAGAAATAGACAATGTTGAGATAGAAGAAATAGACAATGTTGACAACCATCGTTGGCCTACACTAAAGCCTTCAGACCCCATCCTTTTAGGACCCAAAGAGGAACCCATGGGCGACAAAGAAGATGATCTAGAAGAGATCATCCAGGAATTTACTCAGGATAGATTTCCCAAGGGACCCAATTTTGAACCTCCCAGATTTGACCCCTCTATACCTGTGGTACTTCCACCAGATTAGGTCGATGACTTGAATGACAAACTCTTCACAATTTGCAAAGAGCTAGCTGATAAAGCTAAAAGCAAAGGACCCCTTTCAAAAAAGGACCTTCCATGCCTCTGAGAGGAGTGGAAGCAATCTTGTCAGGACATCCTCAATGGAGTTCCTGACAAACTGCCTCCTTTAAGGGACATAAACCACCACATCCCCTTGGTGGATGAGAAGAAGAAATATAACTACTATCTTCCAAAGTGTCCCAACTCAATGAGGAAATCCCTTGCCAAGAAAATAGCCAAGTACTGCAAAGCAGGCTGGTGGCATCCTGCTTGTGCAGAGCAAGCCACTCCAATGCTAGTGGTTTCCGAGAAAACTGGGAAGATTTGCACTGTGCTCAACACAGTGAAATGTAATGCTAACACGGTAAAAGATGTTAAACCATTTCCTGATCAAGACTTGATTTGTCTGAATGTCACTTGAGCTAAGTACCACTCAAAAATCAACCTCTCCAATGCCTATAAGTAGATCCAAGTTGCCCCAGAGGACATCTGGAAAACTGCCTTCTCGACAGTTCAAGGTGTCTATGAGAGTCTTGTTATGCAACAAGATGACTGCAATGCACCCTGAGATTACATCAGAGTCTTTGTCCATGCCTATCTGGAAGACATCTTTGTATTCAGTGACACCATTGAGGAACACCAGAAGCATCTGGAGCTCATTTTCACCAAACTACATGAGCATTCTCTGTACCTCCAGGCAGAGAAATGTGAGCTCTACACTGAAAAGGTAGAGTGTCTCAGTCATATGATTGATGAGCATGGCCTACACACAAATAGTGACAAAATGGCCCATATACAAGAGTAAAAAACTCCCCATAATTATCACAAAGTCCAGTGTTTTCTGGAACTTGTGCAGTATCTGGCACATTTCCTGCCAGATATAAGTGCTTCCACTAGTCCACTGTCAGTGATGATTAAAAATGGTTAAGCCTTTTTTTGGTGACTGTTGCATGTTCATTGTTTCCAGATGATTAAACACATCTGTTGCATGATGCCCATGCTGAAGCTGATCAACCCAGACTCACCTGAGCTGATCTGGGTGATCTGTGATGCCTCTGTCTTTGGTACTGGAGCAATGTATGGTCAGGGACCTGAGTGGCAAACTTGCTGCCTGCTGGATTCCTGTCCAAGAAATTCTCAAATGCTTAAAGAAACTATCGTACCTTTGAGCATGAAACGATTGCCATACTTGAGGCACTCCTCAAGTGAGAAGACAAACTGATTGGTAGACACATTCATGTCATCACCGATCACCAGGCACTTGAGTTCTTCCAGACTCAACACTGACTGTCTGCTAGACAAACGTGTTGGATGGAATATCTGTCATGTTTCAACTTTGACATTTGTTATGTCAAAGGCAAATTGAATAAAGTAGTGGATGCTCTGTCCTGCTACTACCAATTTGATTCTTGGGATGATGCTCCATTAGTCCAACACTATGTCTTTGCAGATGTATGACTCAATTTCAACCATGAGGATCTCCCATGGGATCAACATCTTGAAATTAAAAATCATGTAATTGAGACTCATTCTACTGCTTCCCAGCAGAAATGAGTTAGTGAACAACTCAATGCTCTTTGAGAATGAATTGAAGAGTGTGAGGCAGCTGCAGCCATATTGATTGCGAATGTGGAAGAAGCAACCACACCTTCTTCAAGGACCAACCAATCAGAGGATGATCCTTCAATTTATGCCTCTCAGGCTAAAGGACATTACCTGCACATTCAGATGTCAGAATTAGACCCTTTGAATGATGATATCTGAAATGGATATGTCAATGACAAGCTTTTCAAGAAGGTTCTTGAAAATCTGAAGAACTACCCAGACTTCCAAATCTGGGACAGTTTCATTTGGAGAAAGAACAGAGGGGGCAATGAGGTCCTTTGCATTCCCACCTCTACTTTGAAAGACATGAGTTTACATGGTTGTATCATCGAACAGGCCCACATCTTGGTAGGGCATTTCAGTCCTCTGAAGACATTGGAATACATCTGATTTTGGTATTGGTGGCCTCAACTTCAATACAAAGTCAAGAAATACTGTAATTCATGCGAGCCTTGCATCTGTTTGAAGGGGAAATATTGCTCCCCTCAAGGCAAGCTGCACTCATTACTGACACCCATGAGACCATGAGAGTCAATTGAAATGGACTTTGTTGGACCCTTTCTAGTGTCTGAAGGATTTAACTACCTTTGAGTAGCTATCTGTCACCTGTCTTTGATGGTTCACCTCATCCCAGTGAACACAATGACAACTGCATCACAACTATCTCCCATCTTTGTGGAGATTGTCCAGTTACATGGATTACCAGGCTTAATCATTTGTGATTGAGATCCTAAATTCACATCCAAATGGTGGCATGAAATCCACCATATTTTGAATGTCAAATTACTTATCTCCACTTCATTCCATCCTCAGATGGATGGAATAATAGAGTGCACAAATTGTTCGATTGCTCAGATTCTCTGCGCATTTGTTGCATCCAATCAAAAAGATTGGGTAAAGTTCCTCTCTCTTGTAGAGTTTGCCATGAACTCCACAATTAACAGAGCAATGGGGATGGCCCCATTCGAAATCAACTATGGATTCTTGCCTTGTATAATGCAAGAGCTTCCTTCTACAGAATGCATTCCTCCCAGAGTGCATACTTTTGCAATGAATGCACTGTGAAACATGGCCATTGCCCATAATAGTATTATTGCTGAAAGAGTCTTTTAGCAACACTATGCTAACAAGCATCAGCAAAAGGAGCCCGATGTCAAACAAGGAGACCTTGTTTACCTCTCCACAAATAACCTTGCATTGCCAAAGGGTCACGCAAGTAAACTAGTACCTAGATTTGTAGGACCCTACAAAGTCCTATAAGCTTTCCCCAAGAAATCCAACTATGAGTTGGATCTTCCTACAGAACTGAAATGCCAGCATATACACCAGTGTTTCTATGTGAGCCTACTAAGGCCTCACCATGCTAATAAAGATGACCCCATGGGGGATGAGAAAATTGACAGAGCTGAGCATATGCATGAGATGGGCCCTAGTAGCCAGTTTCAAAAGGAGAAGGAGAAGGCAAGAGAGCTCAAGCCCACTGGCTCGAGCAGCAGCATACCTCATTGCTCACCAAGCCCTGGTGAGATCAAAGAGGCCATCAGCACTAGCAGACGTTCTGCTAGAGAAGAACAAAACTTGCAAGCTAGGGTGGGCACCAGCTCTTCCACCACTGGAACTTGGAGAATTGACGGTGAAGGCATCATCCTTCACTGAGGCACTTGTGACACTTGCAAGAGCTATGCTTTACACATGTACACCCATGTATATGACAATGATAATGAATATTTCAACGTGAGAGATCATCAAGATTCAGTTATAACTCTGGCATTCTTGCCAGAGCTGAACATATTTATGATGAATACAAAAAGATATTTCTGCCCTCCAGGAGACCATCCAGAACCTGGAAGATGAGAATGAGCACCTGCACAAGCAGCTTGATGGATGTTCATCCAAACGAGCTCATACTTGTGAATTCTCTCCTCACCTGGGGAAGCCCCAGAGTAATTCGTATGCCAGTGCAGCCTCTTGGCCTGCACCACCACCTGCTCTCCACCCCATTGTTTCTGATGAGGACATCAATATGAATGAGGTCTACCCACCTCTTCACAACCTTCCATCCCTGAGATATACATTCTCAGGCCCTGATGTTCCCAGGACAGTGAACTGGAGACCAGCTCCCAAGCTGCATGGCAAAGTTCCTACATCCATTCCTCAGTATTCTGAGGAATTTGATAACTGGTCCCAGATGGCTCACACCTCTGGGAATTACCCAATGTTGGAACAAATGCACAAGTACATGCAGTTCATCAATGATACACCTTCAGGGGCTCGAACTCCCCTGATGATCTATGCCCATGCCCACTGGAGATTACTCGGTTGGCTCCCCATTCAAATGCAGTCAGTGCAAGGATTACACCAACTCAACAATTCTACTCACCTGGAGTAACCCTCGCCGCTGGACTCTGCTGAAATGGTGATGATACTCAACCTGGAAACCTAGCAAAAACCTGTTAAAAGGCTTATGAAGTATAACCAGGCTAGAGGAAGGGTGCAAGTTGGTACTAAATATCACTGCTAATACCAAAACGTTGTGTTTAGTGATGTGAAATGGTAAGGGATGTGGCAAATAGTCTTTAAAAGCATACAAAGATGTTCAAAATAGTTCGAAAGATGTTCAAAGGTGTGCAAAATAGTTTGAAAGATGTTCAAAGGTGTGTGAAATAGTTCGAAGAAGTTTTGAGGAATGTCGAAGTAATTCGAAGTGGTTCAAGGTATATCGAGAAGTGAGTATAGTGAATGTGAAGTGTTTTTCGAATGGTGATAGGCAATAGGCAATGAGTTGAGAGTGAATACAAAAGTTCGAAGATGTTTGCAATATTTTGCAGAACTTAGAGATATGACATGAGCTAAGACTCAAGAGAACTGCTCTTAAATCTGATGATAGTGGAGAGGGTAACTTATTCTCTGTTCCCCTTTGCTTTGCTGTCATTCTAAGTAACTAATACAAGTCTATATACAATTTGAAGAAATATTACTAAAAAGAAAACAAGAACATGTGGAAAACATGAGGCAATATGCACAGCAAATAAAGGTATTGTAAAACATAAAACAAATGATAAATGATAATAAGTGAAATGTACATTGTCCCATTATAGTAAAAGTTCTTGTTCTATTGCTTCAATATATCATTGAAATATAAAAACTGCACTTATCGCATTCTAAGTCTCTTGTAGTCTCTCTTCATGTCCAGTGGTGCTTGATATGCAATGAAATGGCTTGCTCCAGTTGAGCAGTGCAAGTCGAAATAGTTTCAAAACAGGTATACAGTGGCTGATGTCATTCAAAGTGGTGTGAAGCTCTTTAAAAGCATTCTAAATGTCACAAAATTGTTTGAAGTCATTCAAAGTCATCCAAAATAGTGCAAAATAGTTCAAAATAGTTCAAAAAGAATTTTGTAGTGTTCGTAGTGGTTCAGAACATCTGTTGTAATGTGTCGATATGAGTGGGAATCTTCTCCAGACCTTAAAGTGTGTAGTGGACCTATCAACATGGGCACAGTTCATGCACCGACACCTGTACCAGTGGCGATCCCACCCTGGTACCCTGATGGACAAATGGAGGGTTTTCCTTCCACATGTCAGGAGACAACTCCTGCTTCATCAACAGATCCCTTCAGGGCTATTCCCTGAAGCTAAACAACTTCTTTACCTCCATACTGCAGAGGTACTAGCCATGCTGGGACTGTACCAATAGATTCGAGAGCATGAATGCCTCCCACTGTCCCCCATGCACTGTCAGCAGCCTATGCTAATCAGCACCCATCCAACTTTCCTCAAGGATGTCATATGACACCTCGCTACCATGGGCATTGATATGGCTCCCTATCGCCCTGCACGCATACTATGGCATTTTTTGTGATTGTGCACACCTCCTAGATGGCTTCTGCACACTTTGCACACCTTCGTGCACTTTTGTGCGCCTTTGTGCACCTTTGACCATTTAGGTGCACTTTTGTGTGCCTTTTGCATTTCTACTGCACTTTGGTTCCCCCATAGCTGCCTGCTGTTGTGCACTCTAAATGCGCCCTGTTATGCTTCAAACCACCGCTGCGTGCCCCCCTCACACTCCTTATCTGCCTTTCACAGTTATTGCATGCTAGATGTGCCATTGCATGCTCCTTTTATGCTTTACCTGCAACTCACATTCTCTGCTGCATACTCATTGCACAATCCCTACCACACACACAACAATCCACCACACCAGTTGTGTTGTGCATCACGGCTTCCAGCTTACTTGCAGATTTATTCGAGGTGCACCGCGATTCCAACACAAGTGGACTGCGCATTCTCACATAATCTGGGCACTTTGCACCTATTTGGCATTGGACTGTGTGCACTTGGGCGCTTTCACATAATCCTGGCACTTTGGTACTATTTGGCCTCACACAGCATCTCCTTATAGTTCTTCCACATTTCCAATCAGCATCACTTTATCTGGTAACCAGCACAGGTTGATCACATCATTATTACTAAGGCACAGCACGCAACATATAACACCAAAGCAGATTAATTGGGAAGAGCGCACGGAATCTAGAGCACACCAAAAATAGCACATCACACCAGAACAGTTGGGTATTGGGCTATTGGTGCGCAAATCTTATTTGGCTGAGGCAGCGGCATAGTGCGGTCAGGTTTAGATGGGTGAATGGATGCGCTTGTGGGTAGCACATAGTGCTTTCTATTTTTACACTTTATTGTACCATTTTTATCACATAATCCATTTGTACATAGTAGGTGGACAGATAGAGAATCCAGAGGATCTTTCTCCCCCTCATAGTTCATAGCTCAGTCAGCATCGCACATAGTCTGTGCACCAGCATCCAGTCCATTCACCTTTGTAGTGCACCCTTTGTATAGCCATGTTTGCATATCGCTTGCATTCCCTCATCGTATTGCTGTGTTTTGTCCCTGCATTGCATTCTTCATCCTCATTTGTGCACTCTTGCAGTGCGCCTTTCATATAGCCATGTTTGCACACCGTTTGCACCTTTTTTTTGTATAGCCACATTTTGTGCACCATTTGCACCTTTTTCTGCTCATCGCACTCTCGTCCCATTTGTGCCTTTAACCTGTGTGCCTCCCTCACAGTACATCCCAGTGCTATCTTCATCCCACTGCACCTCCCACTTTCATCGTTCTCATCATTGCACACTTTTGTGCTCCCATTGCACATTTTTCCACACTGTGCATTTTTGCCCCTTTGCATTGCACACTTTTCCACTATTGTGCATATCTTCCCTTTAGTGTACACAACTAGTGCACATATTGAAAACCACCATACCAGCCTCTCCATAGTCTCTGCACCCTGAAGGACAATCTGAGGCCCTCTAAGCGAACCCCCCTCACCCCGAGCATGCCTGCAGTTGTAGGTTTAGTGTTCACCCCTTCTGTTGAGACTCTGCACTGAGTACCAACTGAACACATCAGCATCTCAGATGAGAAAGTCCGAGAAGGTTATCACTATGCCATCAGCTGGCTTACAGCAATGGCTATGGCCAACTCCTCCTATTCAGAAAAGTCTTCTACTGCTGCCAACATCATAAGATGTTTGCAGCAATGTTCCAATACCCATTCAGAGGATTCTCCTCTGATGTCTGAACTCCAGTGGTGAATCGCCAGACCTAACGACATGGCCCTTTGAGAGCCATGAAGAAAAAAAAAAGAAAATCCACCACTCTCACCAGAGGCAGAGCTCCCTCTCATTCAGGATGACCCTGCTCTGAATCCATGACTTCCACTGCCTGGTCCTCCAGATTCTCCACTGGACTAACTGCATCTCTGCACGCAAGCACCTCTTGCATGGACAATCAACCTTCTATCTATGCTGGGCCTTCTTACCTGTCTGGCTGGCATCCAACTCCACCAGAGGTATATTTCCTGGAAAACCATCCGACCTCAGGATGGTCTGGGTTTTCTCTCATCGTCAATGCAACTCAAGGCCAGAAGAAGGCCTTGAAGAGAGCAAGAAGAGTCGCTGCCAGCATCTCTCTGAATGGGCACAAGAAGCCCATTAGCAAACTCTGTCCAGTCATGTCTACCAAGCCACAAAAGATCAGAGATCCTGACAACAACAGTGATTACACTGACTCCATCTCCTCATCCAATGATGAAATATTCACTGTCGACAAAGATTGTTTTCCTCTTGATGAAGGGCAGATGATAGACACCTCTGCTCTGGGGAACTCCCCAGAGACCCCCATATCCCAATTGTCTTCATTGACATCAAACAACGAAACAATCCTACTTTCCTCCACACCCAAATATGAGCATGAAGAACCCATACCTACTACCCCAGAGGAAGTTAGGCATATGTTAGTTGATGCCAACCTCCCTGGATCCTCATCGACCCTCAATGAGTCCCACATATCATTGTTGAGCCTCGATGATACCCACATCCCTGATGACCCTACTGAGTAAGGTCATCACATTTTTTAATAAATGAGTGAATTGATTCCTGTCATCATATCCTGATGGTATACACATACCAGACAGTACTCCCTTCGAAATCATCTATTTACTCAAAACATTATGCTTCCCCCTGGGTAAAGCCTAAGGGAGAGGGCATGGTGACCTGGGGCTTGACCCTGTATTTGTATATATTATTTTTCTTTGTTATTGACACAGCTGGGTCCTATAAAGGGACCAACCTTCTATTTACAAATCATCTTTTAATTTACCACCTCGAGTACAACACGACAATACATGTTCTTCATGTTTAGCTCCTGTGTAATATTAAGGGACCTCCTCCGACTCACTACATCTCCAAAGCACAGTGGGCACTATCAGGGTCCAGCAGACAAGCACCAGATTCCCACTCCCAACTTCAATATCAGGAATGGTGTTGCATTTTATGCTAGTCTTGGTATCTCAGAAGACATTCTCCAAACTCTTGGTTGCTGGTCATCCTCAGCTTGGAAAATCTACATCTGTGATCACCCTACCATCCAAATGGAATTACAACTTGCCATTCTTCATCATTCATTCTTATGTGTTTCGCATTCACATTTCTCTTGATCACCACCATCCCCCATATACATCACATACAGCCCTATATAGCCTGCCTGCTCCAGTGCAAAGAGAAGATTTCAAAAGGGTTCTCATGGTCATATGGGGTCCCCATTTTCACTACTATCATCACTATCTGAGGATGCAGCAGAGATTAAGGCAAACATGAGTTCCAAGGGAGCCGAGCATTTTTCGAGGCCTTTGCACACCCTGAAAGTATTCTCTTGTTTCACTTCTTGGCTTGGTGCTGGGCATTTCCAGAACACCCATTGGACCTATGGCTATGCCATAGCTGTAGCCATAGCCATACGTTGCATGGAGACCTGCATTCTCCACCAAACCTTCACACTTCCCATTCAGCCTGTCATCTAAAAACTTTTAAACCACTACAGTTGTAGACAAACAAAGTCAAGAAGTTTGATATCTCGTGATTGAGAGCTTTTGGCAGGAAACTAACTTCAGATTTGGATTCAGCGGGTCGAAATATGTCCAAAAAACACACTCTCAAATTTTTCCCGTGCATTTTTAGGGACGCCAAAAATTTTAGGTCAAGTTATGAAATTTTTTGTATGCTAGCTAGGGTTCAAAACAGCATCAATCGACATCATCGCCATATTAGAAACCTGACGATGTTGTTTTTGCTTCCTGACAGCCCATGCAGCAGCATTGCCAGTAAGCCCTTTTCAGTATGCACTCATGAACTGCCAGGAACAGTTAATAAACTGCTGGATTACATTGGTAGGGCATGCATTCAAGTAATAGAGTGTGATCTCCTTGGCTTCAGTGAAATTCTGCTTGGGGACCTCACAGTAATGATACTTGACCCATCTCCAATACTGAAACATATCAGATTCTGAGCCTATGAGTAATACAAGGCATTACAACTTACCATCTCAATAGGATTGAGCTCACAATGGAACTTGGGTAAGAAAACACATTCATGTCCTGCTTGTTTGATGAGAATCTCAAGCATAGACTCTTGGTTGATGAAATCATCCTGTTTGCTAAGTAACTGGCCCATACAGCAGTAAGTATTTTCAAACAGGCAGACTGGCACACACTTCGCATGCATGTTGCGAACATCAAAACCCCGCTCAGTAAGAACACACTCCAAGCCTTTTGGTCTCCCATCTGGAAGAGTCATCTTCTGGACTTTCCCTTGGTGCTCAGCAACTGCATTTGAGAATGACTGTGTCATGCTGTATACGCTGCTTCCCACCATCAGACTTGTTCATCTCGAAGGCTTTGAGGGCATTAGCGCCTAGGGAGGCATGAGCTGATGACTAATCAAATATAAAAAGGGAATAATTTTCCGGGCTTCATCCATGATATTTCCCTGAGCATCATGAAGGATGAGATGACCGGTAATTGGGTTGATGAACTCCGAGACATGAATTAGTCGGTGTTACGACAGAGTTGCGCAGGGGGGGGAACTCAATTTTTCTATTGTCCTTTATCGTGTACGTCCCATGTTATTATTCTTTATTGTGTATGTCCCATGCTATTATCTCCTACCCTTTTGTCTCAGCAACGCGTTCTCTACATACCTTCCCACACTATTGTAGTATACACTGCGGACGCCTATCATTGCTATTGTCTCTATTGTCCTTACCGTCTTATTGTTCTCTATCCTGCCTGTACTATTTAATGTAACGAATATACGACTGGTCAACCAGCTTGACCTAGTCTCTTTTACAACTCCTAACGGATTGCAATCTAAGCCTTAGCTCGACCGTCGCTTACGAGCCTCGGTGACTCTTGAAAACTCTTTGAACGACGATCGCTCACGAGCATCGATTATCTTTTAATCTAGGAGTTATTTGACCATAACAAAAGGTCAAGCTGGTTCTTCACTCTGCCGACTAAACTACAGTCTAGGCAGCACACATCATTCAACGACATTCTTACGAGAAATATCCGACCACTCCCCACCAGACGTACAATGGCAGCCCCATCTACTCCCACCGCTCCCACCGCACCTATCGCTCTCCCCGCTTGCACAGCCGAGATCAAGATGAGAGCGCCCACTGATTACTCGGGGGATAGAACCAAAACTATGCTCTTTCTACTTGAATGCGGAGCATATGTTGATGCTAACGCAACCGCCTTCCCCGACGATCGACACAAAATCTTGTTCATGCTCTCATATATGAACGGAGGGACAGCAGGGCCGTGGAAGCAGGCCTATCTGGAGGAAAGGTATATCGAATCGAAGCCCTGGGACACGTTCCAGGAATTCATTGCAAAAGTACGCTCTGCATTTTCGCCAATCGATGACGTGGGAAACGTGCGAACACAGCTGAGAGCGCTGTCACAAGGAGGAAAGGGAGTAGATGAGTATATCGCCCAATTCAAGACCCTCGCTTACCGAACCAAAATTAAAGAAGATGCCGCTCTGATTGAATATTTTGTCGACGGGCTGAACAATAAAGTCCTCGACAAGGTCTTCGGAATGGAGAACCCGCCTGACACAATCGAAGGGTGGTACACCCACGCAGCGAGGGCCGAAGGACATCTGAGGAGAGCCAGGGCGATAAAAGAGAGAACATATAGCAAGGTAGGGGGAGGAGGAGCAGGTAGCTCTTCAAGAGACCCTAACGCTATGGATATCGACGCAACACGCCTCTCATACGCTGAGAGGGTAAAACATATGAAGGAAGGTAGATGCTTTGTTTGTCATAAAACGGGACACAGAGCGAGCGACCATAAAGGAGGGAAAGAGCCACCCTCAAAAGACGAGAAGAAAACCGAGACGAAGAAGACCCCACGAGACCACTTCATGAAGATACGAGCTCTCGTCAATGAGCTAGAAGAGAAGGAGAAAGAAGAAGTACTCGACCTTATGGTCGAGGAGGGTTTTTAAAGCGGCGGCCTGCATCGGCAACAGAGTCCGCCAGAGTAGTCGTCTCGAGTGTACTAGTAGCGCATGTAAGTAACCAATCCATGCGCGTTCAAGTTCACTGTTTGCTAGACGATAAGAAAGCCGAAATTCCTGCCTTGATCGACTCAGGGGCAGGCGAGACTTTTATAGATCACCGAGTCGTCCAAAAGCTCGGGCTGAGGAAACTACCTCTCGCCAGAAGGATCCTCGCCAAAAACGTTGACGGGACCCTGAACAAAAACGGAACGATCTCCCACTATGTCACCATCGACACCGAGATCGGAGGGAAAGAAGAGAAGATCAGAATGCTGATAACCGGGCTGGGGAAGGAGATGATGATCTTAGGGTACACGTGGCTTCAAAAACGCAACCCAGACATCGATTGGGAAAAAGGGACTCTCACGGACCGACGGACCGAAAAATCCCTCATGAAGAAGATCCGGACTATGATAGAGCGAACCCGGACCACTATCGGTAAGCAAAGCCTTACTATAGATGACAAGGGGCCGTTAAAACCGAGAGTAACGTTGAGCCCGACTCTCGGGAGGCTACCTATAAGGAGTGCTGGGGAGATCTTCGGAGAAACCCACCTCGCCGCCGCCGAGTACATGAAGAGTAGACTCGGGGCAGTTCATCTCGCAAGAGGGCTTTGCACCGAAGACAAACTGGACAGAAACGGATCATACACGGAAAATAACACGACTACGGACACCTATTCCGAGATCGATCCACCGATCTCCACACCGGACAAATCTAACTACGGCTTATCAACTAACGGAAACAACGACGGAACGGATGCCTTATTCGCCTACATCCGAGGGGAACCGATGATCGGGATATTCAGGACTGAAGAATCCCCCCTTACCATCGAACACGACTACATTCCCCCGAACTATCAAAAACTCAGGCACATTGCACGCATCACTCAATCACGATCGACAGGCAGATTCGTCTTCTCTCACACCACCCACATCCGAGCCAAGACCTCTGTCTCGCAGAGGCTCGCTCACGAGAAGGAGGACGGCAAAGAGAAACAGTCACTCGACGATCTGCTCCCCGACAAGTACAGAGAGTATCGAAGCGTGTTCGAAATGGCAGCGTCGGAAAGATTTCCCGAATCTAGACCGTGGGATCATGCGATCGAACTCAAGCCGGACTTCATCCCCAAAGACTGCAAGGTTTACCCGATTACCCCGGCGGAACAAAAGAAACTAGACGAATTCATCGACGATAATCTGAGAAAGGGGTACATCACCCCATCCAAATCTCCGATGGCATCGCCATTTTTCTTTGTGGCAAAAAAGGACTCCGACGCCCTCAGACCGTGCCAAGACTATCGGTATCTGAATGAAGGGACCATCAAAAACTCTTACCCACTGCCATTAATCGGCGATCTGCTGGATAAGCTGAAAGGGGCAAAGTGGTTCACCAAGTTGGACATTAGATGGGGATATCACAACGTCAGGATCAAAAAGGGAGATGAATGGAAAGCAGCGTTCAAGACCAACAAGGGGCTGTACGAACCCAAGGTTATGTTTTTCGGTCTCTGCAACTCCCCGGCGACTTTCCAGGCCATGATGAATGACATCTTCAGGGACATGCTAAACGAAGGCTGGCTGGTGATATACATGGATGACATTCTCATCTTCTCCAAAGACAAGAAAGAACACGAGGAGAGAACGAAAAGAGTCTTGGCAAGGCTCAGGGAAAACGATCTATACCTGAAACCGGAAAAGTCTAGGTTCGACGTACAGGAGGTTGAATTCCTTGGCCTAATCCTGCGACCGAACCAATTAGCCATGGACCCGACCAAGCTGAGCAGAATAAGGGACTGGCCAGCCCCGACCAACGTAAAAGGAGTCAGATCGTTCCTGGGCTTCGGGAACTTCTATAGAAGATTCATCGGCAATTTCGCTGCGATCACCAAACCGCTAAACGACCTAACAAGGAAAGACCAGCCGTTCCACTGGACTGACGAATGCCAAAGGGCATTCGACCTATTAAAAAAGAAATTCTCCGAGGCACCAGTATTACTGATGCCCGACACAGAGAAACCATTCGTAGTCGAAAGCGACGCATCGAAATACGCAACGGGCGCCGTATTAAAACAAACCGACTCAAATGGAGATTGGCACCCTTGTGGGTATATCTCCCACTCCCTTACGGCAACCGAACGAAACTATGAAATATACGATCGGGAATTGTTGGGAATTATACGAGCACTCGAGACCTGGAGACACTATCTCCAGGGATCAAAACACGCGACTACAATCTTATCAGATCATAAAAACTTAATGTATTTCAGGACAGCACGAAAATTGAATCGCCGACAGGCCAGGTGGAGCCTGTTCTTGTCACAATTCAACCTAAAATTAGTACACGTCCCTGGGAAAATGATGGTCCAGTCTGACGCCTTATCACGGAGGGGAGATCACATCCCCGATATCGACAACGATAACGACGATATCACACTGCTAAAGGACGAGATCTTCGCACGGACCATCGATACCGAGCTAAAAGAAGTGCTCGCTGAAAGTATGATGAAAGACGATCTGCTTAAAGAGATAGTATGAGCAATCAAAGAAGGAGGAACGCCACCGATCAAGTCGGCGGTAGAAGACTGGAGGATGGAAAACGATGGGACGGTCTTCTTCAAAGACCGATGCTATGTGCCGAATGACAGGGAATTACGAAGAAAGATCGTGGAAAAATACCACGATAACTTACTGACAGGGCACCCCGGACGATTCCAAACTCTTGAACTGGTACGGAGGGATTACTGGTGGCCAGGAATGACCATCTTCATCCATAACTACGTCGATGGCTGTGCAACCTGCCAACAAATGAAGGTGAACACTCACCCAACAGCACCCGGACTATCGCCGATCAAATCTAACGCCACACGACCATTCGCTCTGGTGACAATGGATTTCATAACCGATCTCCCAATAAGCGACGGATCTGACACAATCATGGTCGTGGTAGACCATGGCCTTACTAAAGGGGTAATTTTCATCCCCTGCAACAAGACCATCGACGCGCTAGGGGCGGCCGACCTTTATTTACACAACGTATTTAAGAGATTCGGCCTCCCGGACAAGATCATATCCGACCGAGATCCTCGCTTTGCCTCAAAGGCTTTTCTAGAACTGGGAAGACTCCTGGGAATAAAGCTAGCAAGGAGCACAGCCTACCACCCACAAACTGATGGGGAGACTGAGAGGGTAAACCAGGAACTCGAAATCTACCTCCGAATCTTCTGTGCCAACAAACCTTCCCAATGGAAGAGCCATCTCACCACCGCCGAGTTCACACATAATCAGAAACATCACTCGGCCATCAAAAACACCCCATTTTTCGTGATGATGGGAGCACACCCTAAAGCTATTCCCACAACTTATCTAAAGACCAACGTACCGGCTACCGAGCAGTGGATAGCCGAACTAGGAAATGTACGACGGGAGGCCCTAGCGGCCCATGAGCTCTCCCGACAAGTAATGATCGGACGAAACGGACGAGGATTCCGTCCGTTCACAGTAGGGGAAAAGGTCTGGCTAGACTCCAAGAACTTGAAGCTAGGATACCCGACTAGGAAGCTCACCCCTAAACGCAAAGGACCTTTCCTTATCACACGAGTAATATCGTCCCACGCCTACAAGCTGAAACTCCCCCCTCAATGGAGAATCCACCCGGTATTTCACGCTTCTCTCCTCTCACGTTTCAAGGAAAATGAAACACACGGACCAAACCGCCTTCCTCCTCCACCCGATCTGATCGAAGGAGAACTCGAACACGAGGTAGAAGCTATTTTGGCTCACAAGGGGGCAGGGAAAAGAATCCGATTCCTGGTGAAATAGAAAGGATACAACACAGCGGAGAATACTTGGGAACTGCTAGCACACTTAAAAAACGCCGCTGAAATACTAGACGAGTACAGATCAACCCACAACCTCTCCCCAGCATGAGCCACCCTCTCCACCTCTTCCTGACTGCCATGCCCGACCCTGACCCAGTCAGGACTTTCGAATTAATCCTGAGCTTCGTCCGGGATACTGACGATATCCGAAACGAGGAGAGACTGCTCTCCGTAACCCAAGACCGACCTCTACAATACGGAACGGTGCGGAATCTTTTCGAGACCTACCGGGCTATCTCCAGCCTGGAACGGGTGTTTCAGCGGTTGACAGAGGAAGCGTATTATCTGGACATACTCCAACTCATGAGAGGCTTGGATGAACAGGCTCTGCGCTACGCACCCGGAGAGCGGGTCCCTACTCCACAGCGAATCTTTATTATAGAACCGACGAGCGACGAAGAAGACGAAGCGCCCAGACAGACGCCTCTACCTCCACATCCACCACTTCCCCAACGACCTACACAACCTCCACCCCGACGAGCGCCAACACCATTCCCGACCCAAACCCCTACCGAGACACCAGCACCACCCTGGATGAGAAACTCCGTCTGTTTCACCTGCGCGCGGGTGGGACACTTTTCCTCTCACTGCTCGGAATATCAGTGCCCCCACTGCCACCGCTGGCGACCGGAACACTCGGTACTCTTTTGCCCCGAAAACCCGACATGTGACGTGCCACCACGTCATCGAACTACTTGACAGCCAACTACGATGCTCTATAATTTATATGTCATCATCGCTCTCAGCGCCATCTTCGGCGCGTCAATTCTCATTATATTCGCGTGTTATATACTCATCCTATGCAAAATTGTCACCGCTCCGCAACTCCCTCGACTCACCTCTATCCTCACGGGGACCTCAGTTCGTTTCGCTGGAGGAGGAGACATTGAGCTGCCGACTCGGGTTTACGGTCACGACGCTCCCACTCCCACTTCCTTCTCTACATTCACTGCGACGACCAACGACGGGGCGTCTTTCGACCCAATGCGGACGATGAGACCCTAGTTTCGGATGGGACTCGAAACGTTGAAGGGGAGCTAATGTTACGACAGAGTTGCGCAGGGGGAACTCAATTTTTCTATTGTCCTTTATCGTGTACGTCCCACGTTATTATTCTTTATCGTGTATGTCCCACGCTATTATCTCCTACCCTTTTGTCTCGGCAACGCGTTCTCTACATACCTTCCCACGCTATTGTAGTATACACTGCGGACGCCTATCATTGCTATTGTCTCTATTGTCCTTACCGTCTTATTGTTCTCTATCCCGCCTGTACTATTTAATGTAACGAATATACGACTGGTCAACCAGCTTGACCTAGTCTCTTTTACAACTCCTAACGGATTGCGATTTAAGCCTTAGCTCGACCATCGCTTACGAGCCTCGGTGACTCTTGAAAACTCTTTGAACGACGATCGCTCACGAGCATCGATTATCTTTTAATCTAGGAGTTATTTGACCATAACATAATGTGTTGCCACTTTTTTTCATGTCTTTCTCAATTTGTGCTCGCAGAATATCCCATCCATGAATCTCCACACCACCTCCCTGCACACATTCATCCAGATCATCCTCCCATCCAATCTCCTCCTCTTCACCCATGGGTAGAAGGATAACCTCTACACTCTCTTCTCAGATTGCTGGGGGCATCTCAACATCAACAGTCTCATCACATATCATGGGTGGGATCTCCACTTCAACACTTTCTTGACGAATCATTACTGGCTCTGGATTGAGTTCTGTGCTGCTCATGTTTTGCAGCAATCTTGGGACATCGACCATTTTATGAGAGAAGATATGAAGCTGTCCAAAGTTGTTTGATTGCAGTTTGTCTTGCAGTAACAGCTTTGCGTGCGCTTCGATTTGCTCATTACATCAGGACCTTTCACATACTCTTTAGGCCTCTCTGTGTTCATTTAACCGTTGCTGTGAGATTTGACTGTCATGCTCAGGCAATACAGAGACTGACCGATTTTAGGCTTCTTTGCTTTCTTCAGTTGATGAGGAACCCAGTCTTCATCTGTCCAGTCATCCCCTTCACTTAGTGCCAGCTTGACCATGCTTTCCTGCAGATCCTTGTCCTCCCAATCACCACATAACGACACTTCTTTGATGTCTTCATCTGATCCCATGCCAGCATCATCGTCATCAATAAGAAACCTTGTGCTTTCAGCATACAAGCCTAATCCTTTCTCGGGCCTGTCAAGTAAGCTGAAATTAATGAGCTCATTCAAATCATCTGGTGACAACAATGGTTCGACATCATTTGCAAAATGTTCTGCATTTGGTAACTGTGGTATACTTGACTGGGCCGCTTGATTTCGAAGTCCAGTGGTGTTCCAGGTACGTTTTCGAGGCTGTCCATGAGCCATTGGACACTATTCAGGAGTGAGGTGGCAGTCACCTTGCTTTTTTTGCTTTTTTTTTTTGTGCCACAAATGTTAACTAAACCTCAAATATTTTAGTGCAATCATACTCGGCTCATCAAGAGCTCTCGATTGCACATTTTTTCGGATTTTTCCCGATTTTATTAAGGGAGTCGCCAAATTTGGGGGTAGTTTCCCTAAATATCTTCGAGATAAGACAATCGGCACGATAATATATCTTCATTAGGTCCTAATATACATGTTTCTACGGTTTTTGACTACCCTGTGGAAATGTACAAAAATGGGGTAATCAAATTGGTTGACTTTGTTTGTCCGCAACTGTACAAGTCTTATCGTCGTTCGGCTATTATCGATCTTACCAAAGGGGAATGAGTATGTAGATAAGATCGGAAGATCTCTGCACGTGGTGAAAAAATCATGTCATCTTTTCTTTGGTTTTATGTAAAATATATAATATTCACTCCTACACCAACCATACATCTTTCTTGACACAATGTCGACGTGCTCTTAGCGGACAAGGAAGTAACAAAATTAAAATTCATTATCTGCAGCCTGACACATTTTATTACTCGCTTTCTTGTTGGCAAGGCCTCTGCGTGCGTGCTGGAACATCTGCAGCTGCTCAACACAACCTTGCCACATCGTGTGGTGGACTATGCCTTGGCCAAACCCGCTTTCAGGTATGCTGTACGCCGTCGACCAATTATGCCAAGCACTACGCCTCCGACACCTGTTCTGATGACCAGGTGGTGCAAGTGGTACGATGCTCTTGAACTCCCCCGGCTTGGAAGCGATAATTTCGGTTTTACAAACTAACTCATATGATTCACATCGTAATTGGAATGCGAAACCGCAAAAATTACGAAGGGAGCCACATCATTTTTGAGTAAACCTGTTTGGGCTGGGAACTAAGGTCGATGTGCGTCATGCGAGTATGTTGAAAGGACGCACCCAAATCTGGTGACCCGAATCCTGGGTTGGTTTTGGTTCTCTACGGAATACTACGGGGACAACGACATGCAGGATAAGCATCGGGCAGGGCCAAACCCCATTCTCTCTTCAAGCCACCTTCTTTATTTAGTTGTAGTGCCGCTTGTCGCCTTCTGCTACATAGAATTTTACTTTCGGGACTACCACCACCAGCCTCCACCCTCATTGATACAATGTATCGATGATGCGATGTCAGCAATATTTGGCATCGTACGACTAGGTGTGTAACTTTTACCAGAACGAGCCGATGCTCTTTTTTCATGTATTTATTTGTCTGATCTTCGCAAAGGCTTCGTATATACTTCTGGATCATTGCCGCTATTGATCACTGACCAGAAATATCATGGTGGAGGCGCATCAGAAACTGGGTTGCTTGTTGACGATCTTGCGATGTGTGCTGAGCCGCGACCAGATTTACCTGGACAAGTGGATAATGATGACATTTCAGCAGTCATTTACACGTAAAAGAGATCTCTGCAGTGACAAAGGGCGGCGAGGCGCGCGGGTCCATGATCTCTAATGTTTGGATTCGCTCAGTCCATACCGACCGGCCACTGCATTGCCCCTTGATCAATCTTGGGTGGAGCTCAAGATAAGCAATGTGTCTCATAGCACTTCCTCCTCTATCGATTGGTATCTCTCTCCAAGTGCTCAAACGGGTATTTAAATCGTGTACCATCGCAACGACCGTCCAAATCGTCGAACAACTCAAGACCCGCAGCGAAATGGATACATTGTGAGATATCATGTAGATGTGACGTAGATTTATACTTTACCCTTTAGCCATCGATGTTATGAAATACAGAGTGCCCGATATTGTAATGAACTGTAGAGGAATCTGGTAAGAACAAAAGCATTTAGAGAAGAAAGCGTGATAGTCGTTCTATGTGCGGGGAACGGGCACAAAGTCATAAACCCAAGATCTACTACCGATCGGGAATGGCTCTCTTGAGCCAATCCCTCATATCATCCAGTTCTTTTTCGTTCGTTCCATGACGCATCCCGTCGTACACTTTATATGTTAGACCTTCAACTTCATCTGCGGTGGAAAACGGCATTCCCAGGGATGAGGTTAAGATGTTAATCGAGGCCTGGATATGGTTTGGTCGAACCAACGGATCATCCGAAATATGTCCCCAAAACACAGGAATGGATGAGGCTAGTGGAGAAGCCAGCTAATAGGAACATGACATCAATTAAAGGCAGACAACTAAGTTCGAGCGCTTACGGTTGAGAACTTGTCTCTCAGAGGAAGCCATCCACTTAACACCGCGATTCCACCCAATCTCTTCTCGCCTGATAAGCCTGATAATAAAGACATCGTTGCCCCCTGACTGAAACCACCAAGTACAATACGACTAGACTCTGTCCCCGATTCAACTTCGGCCGAGATCAAGTGGTTAATTGATGCTGCCGACTGCAGCATTCCTGCCTCATCTTCAGCACTGTTAAATCCGAAGGCCTCGATATCAAACCTAGCATTCAAACGTTAGGACACCATCATTAGAAGACTAAGTGAGACGGATGTACCAAGACGGCATCTCTAAATCCATATTCGCTCTGACCTTCCGTACTGGCCTTATTAGTGTAACGAAGAGGGTATGCAAATGTCGGTAGGAAGGAGTTTACATGTACAGTTATTGTAATGTTGAAAAAAACAGGACTGTGAGATGCGAATATTAAACCAGAGGCGCAGGGCTTACGACTCGGGTAGGATCCACTTGACATGGGCAAGACCAGGGTCGTGTCGAAACTTGTCTGCTATTCGTTTTAGCCCCTCAGCTCTATCTCCTAATCCCTGATAGTGATTGCGCACAGGCCGCGATGGTCGGGTCAGCGAACATCTGGCCTAGACTGGCGACTTCTTACATGAATAAGTATCACTGTCGCTGTGTGCCTACTAGCAGCAGGAATTGTATATTTAACAGTAGCAGCTGAACTCATGATATCTCGAACAAGCGCGGTCGAAGCGTCGATAGGGTCGTTAGCTAAAGTTACAGCCAAGGCGTTGACTGCAATTCGAGCTCGTCCTGAAATAATCGATCTCAGGTGCATCGGCATCTACCGGCCAGAAGGATCGTCTCGAATTTCGACTATTGTACATCCTTCGCGTCTGGGCCTCTGCGATCACTAGGCAAGTGCCAAACGACGAACACCCATAGCAATAGAACAGACTGGTATGCCCGAAAAGACAGTGATGCGCACGGACCCCATCATCGACTCCACCGCGGCGTCCATTGATCGCGTTGTGCATTCCTCATCCCTCGAAGATGATGCACCCAAGGCGCCTTCCAAGAGCGCGATGAAGAAAGCTGCAAAGGCAGAACGGTATGCAGCGTTTAAGTTGGAGCGTCGGGCCAAAGAGAAGGAAGCGAAAAAGGCGAAGAAACGGCTGAAGGCGCAAAAACGCGCCGCAGGGGAGGTAGACGAGGAGGAGGAGGAGGCGAATCGTAGCCGAAAGAAGCGAGCTCGGCTTCAGTTTGGCGGAAATGTTGTTGTTGACCTCGATTTTGACAAATTGATGAGTGAGAAGGTGGGTGATGTACGAATATCTATGGGTCTTCGTATGCCATGACAAGCCGCGGACATAGGAAATCACATCCTTGTGCTCCCAGCTGGCATACACCTATAGCGCAAATCGGGATGCGGGTTATCCCTTTTCTCTTCTCTTCACGTCCCTCAACGGACGCACCTACACTCGTTTGGAAGGTATGAGCGATGCTGCATATAAACGGTGGGTGAACACAGAATGGTGGCACGAGAGCTATGAGCGCCTCTGGCGGACAAAAGAAGATGTACCCCAGTCCATTATAGAGGCCGATCCTTCCACACAAGGAAATAAGGAAAATTCTGGAGAGATAGTCACGTCAGAAACCAAGCCATCTGGGCGTGAGGCCGTGCAGCAGAATATGATATACCTAACAGCAGACTCTGTGGAGGAACTTACTGAGCTCAAGCCCGAGGAAATCTACATCATCGGTGGGATCTGCGACCACAACCGATACAAGGTGGCATCATCTCTATCCCAAAAAAGAGCATTCTTTGTCTAATATTCCTCATTCTAGAACCTCTGTCTCAATAAAGCCAACGACTCCGGCGTTCGAACTGCACGTCTTCCGATCGGACGCTATTTAGCCTCGCTCCCCACACGGAAAGTCTTGACCGTCAACCAAGTTTTTGAGATTTTGCTAAAGTGGGTGGAGACGAGGGACTGGGAAGAGGCGTTTTATCATGTCATCCCAAAGCGCAAATTCCAAGGGGGCGTGCAGGCACAGCCTGGTCCCGTGAATGAGGACGATACAGCTGAAGAACTAGTGGTAGAACAAGATGATCTCCAGCGGTGCCCCAGAGCTCAAGCCGAAGAAAGCGGCAACATTCTGGCTGCGAATGAGGAATAAGGTTCTACTCATATGCATCTGTCGATAACATCGACATATGGATCATTGGCCCTCACGAGATGCAAGGATTTGCAACATATATATGAGATCGATCTCGCAACTGCAATTTCGGAATACTGGTTGGCCGCGGCTCTTACTCATTGCACCAAGTACTGTTTTTCTCCGCAATGACGCCGCATGTGTTCATCCGACATCGACAAAAGGGCAATCATTGGGTAATTATGGGTCATGATCAATCTTAAATATGCGATCTTGAATATGCGCGTGTTCTTGAGCCTTCCACAGCCGGCCACGAGGCAGGGACTGGCTGAAATAATTTCATTTTATGTATAAGTGTCCCTCCTTTTGGCAACTAACGAGCCTTTTTCGGGATGTGGACGACCGGCGGCATGGTGTCCACTATCATCGTATGCACCCGGCGGCAGTACAATATCAGAAACGGGGTTCACCACTTGGTCCGCCGGCATTCTGAAGAATTACATACACACAACCTATATATTCATATATATTCTCACAGTAGGTAGTATGTAAGTGGCCTTTACAACAGCTAAATATTCTCTACGGAAAAAGGCTTGCCGCCGGCAGAGGAGCTTGAAGCTTGAAGGGCCGCCAGCATGCTGGGAATGTTGTGCATGGAAAAGGGGATCACAAGTCCGATCAGCGTCTTCTTAGGGCCCAAACGCAGAATAAAAATCACAGGACGTCCTTCAAGTTGACCTTGCCCGTACCGCGGTCAAGTGGCTTTGGCTGGCCAGCTGCCGGCTTCCAGCCAATCTGACATATGATAAGTGTAGCAAGTAAAACTGAGTTGAGTAGAGCTACTGACCATGTAAATTATTTGGAACGTAGCTGGGATACTTCCATCCTTATCGCCGTACAGTTCTGGAAGCGACAGGATCAGGAAACAAAATTCCAACAAAAGCATAGTGTGACCTTTGTATATTGCAGAGGCAGCCGTGAGGGTATCTCGATGAATAAAAGGCCGACTACCGGGCAGGTGGAATTCAGTTTTTTTTATGATGAAATACTCACACTCGAATCTAACCGTCCGATAACTGCATTCCCTTCTCCCATGTCTTTTAAATCGTCCATTAGTTCCCACATACTGGGGTATCCCGCTTGTATTTCATCGATGTCAACAGTTAATAACGTGAAACCAGCTCTACCAAGCAGGTTCGAAACATCCCTGGTGTCTGCTCGCCGTGTGAAATTCAAGATATTGGGAAACCTCAAGCGGCAACCAACCTGTCATAGGTGAGATGTGGGGTGAAATTCCGCCCTCACGTTCAACTTCCGCCAATTGAAGTGATGTTCTGGGGTTTGAGTAAAATCAGAGAATAGAAAGGCATTTTTATTTTATTTATTTTACCTCAACTCAAAAAGGGTTTCGCCACCAAACATTGCACCGAGGAAGAGACCATCCGGCCGCAAGGCCTCCTTGATTTGTATTAGTACGCCTGGGGGATTGGAAGCTGATTGATGCTGTCATAGAATACTTTGTTGTCATACCAGGAAGATCGTTCACCCAGTGCAGACCGAGGCAAGACAATATAGCCTCTTGAGAACCTTGTTCTACAATTTCCAGCAAGTGCTCCTCGTCAGCATGTATTCTTTCGATTTCGACTGTTAGATGGTTGAGTAGACTCAGCGCGACATAGCAGGAAGACCCAAACCTTCGAACTCTGAGTCTGCGTCCCGATTCAATATCGACTCTGGGTTAACAGCATGGTCACTTAAGCATGGTTCGGAAGATGATGAGCTTTACCACTGGAATCCACCATAACAACTTTTTTGGTCTTGTCTGACCCCAGAAGTTTGGAGAAATGTCCAGGACCAGAGCCGAGGTCTAGGACGGTATTGAATTCTCGTTTAATATCCTACATGAGTACAGACTACTTGAGAAGCATGATCCACGCGGAGATGTACAAAAACCAACCAGAAACCTTTCCATCATTCTTTCAGCGACTTCATTCCGGATGTAATCGACTGTAATGCTACTAACACCTCCATTTCGCGTCGCTGAACGATTTTTTTGAAGTCTTTTGGCATTTCTGTCGAACACTTGATAGTGTGCAGTACTTCCTACGCTCGGGGGGAGAGATGAAGTTAATGCAGCAAAAGCGCGCTGGCGACTGGCAGTGGCAGAGTGAAAGACGCGAGGAAGAAGCATTTATGGAAAAATATTCTCACGCATCTGTGAAAGGACGTTTAAACAACCCCACTTCTTTGTTCCACTCGACCAGCTAGTCTTCCTCTTGTACGATTACCCCTTTCCCGCAAACCTTCTCTATTCATCCAGGCTTGTTCGACCGTACTAAAATCTAGCATGATGAACGAAGAAACCATACAAATGCTGCAAAATCAGATTCGAGCGGGAGATGAAGCAAAGTACGCGCTCGCTGTGCATTCCAACAAGTGTTGATGTTAATTCATATATAGACGTATACTACAAGCTCTTGACGAGTAAGCCATACATTTTCGCCACACTAGTCCCCAAAGCATTGAGTATTACAGTTCTCGTTCCCAGGCAGGAAATGTTTCATCAAGCCAGCAGTCTCTCACCAGCAATAATTCAATAATGCATCAGTCCAACATTTCCCCGCCAACTATCAGATTTGAGGAGGTACACGTGCGTTTACATACTTATTTGTGCACAGTATCACTCTTATTCTTTTACTAGTCTACACCAAGCTTTTTCACTCAAACGCCTATACTACCACACCCACATTACACGGTGTATGGAGCGACGTCGGCGGCATTGCCCGTCAACCGTGTTCAACAGTCATTCGTTCCTTACAATCCAAATGTATATCCCTATGGACTGGGACAGCAGGATATGCAAACACGAATGCAGGTTGCTCTAACTCATCCAGGGCAACAGGTGAATTATGTGTCGCACCGAGAAGACCACCCGTCTGCCAGTGACGTACGGCAACAGTATGCCCAGCATCAGTGGATGAAACAGCACTATCGGTCTCAACCATCAGGTCAAGGACAAATATCCGCGATGCAGCACACGACGACGGCAACACGGCACTCATCTTCTGCTCCATGGTCTGGATCGCAGAACAGGCATTATTCTCGACGGCCTGTCGGCGTTGCGAACCGAACTCAATTACAAACTCATGTAGAACGACAGCAACAAGAGGAGCGACATTCTGAAATACAGTCGTCTCATGCTGTAGTTTCTGGCGCGTCTCCCATACCGAACACCCTTACCAATCCAATGGCAGTGCCAGTCTATAAACCTAGTATGTTGTCGTCTCAAGCACATGTCCTTCATAATAAATAGCCTTGACAGCTGTTTCATCACATCCTTCAAGTAGTGCAGGTGTGAGTGGAAGGAAGAACAATGAGGTGAATATAGACCCCATCATCATTTTGTGTTCTGACAATAACTAAAATAAAGGTTGTTTTGACTTCTGCTTCAATGGAGTCTTCCGCCGAGCCTTCTGTCTCACTTCCGTCTTCCGCCGCCATGAATACTGCTAAGTCGCCAACTACTGTGACCAACAGTTCCAACCGATCCCCATCGTCGATGGGCCCATCCACAGTGGCTGGTACCCAGACTGGCATACCACCTGCCTCCTTTGACCTGAGGCCATTCAAGCCCATATTTTTGCAAGCAGAGAGGCTGGCGCCTGGCAGTTCCATTGCAATACCCAACTCGGCATTCGAGATCCTCAAGGATCATGACTCCAGAATGTACCTCGTATTCTCTGATGCCAAGGGTGGCAAAACCCGCCTGAACATAGATGGCTGGAAGAACAAATTTCAGACTGCTTCGCCTCAAACCTCCATGCACACCAAGACCAGGGGGAACTTTCAATCTGGTAAAAGCCCACATACAATGGAACAGACGGGGACATACCGTCCCTATGGTCATCTAGCTCAACCCGAAACTCATTTGCACTCGGACGGCAAGAACTTCCAGGTTCTTACAGAACCTTTAAAGAAAGGGCAGCTGACTGGATACCATCCGTCCCCAGTTCCAACAGAACTTGCTAGCGATGTTGAATCTTCCAAGCAGTCATGGAGTCCACGCACCCCATCGCAAGCTGACAAGACACACCTTGCGGAAGATATTTTGCGTGCACTCAAGCCATCTGCACTTGAGAAGCCATGGCCGAAAAGGCCGCTGTCAGAAGATGGTAGTACCGCGGCCGATTCGCTCCAGCGGCCTCCTGCAAAGCGACACGCACCAGAGCCTGGCGTAGAGGCATCCGGCGCTGTTGACTTACCCAGCACAAGTGCAAACCAGGGTAGGAATGACATAATACCCCTTCGAGTTGTTGCTCAGCCTATCATTGACAATATATCTGCGCGAGGGCCGTTGGCTCTTGTGACTTCTGATCAACAGTATCTACCTTCTACACAGCCTTCTATGCCAGAGCCGTCGGCTCCGCCACCTAAGCTACTTGTCCCGTCATCTGAACCACTTGTCCAACCTTCCATCCAGACATCACCTTCGACAACTGCTCAACTTCCTGCATCTATACTACCGCCTTCTGTACCCTCTCCTTCAGCATCCACAACAACACTTCTCATATCTCAGCCGTACGGTCAGTATGGTGCAGAGCCTTTCCCATCTGCTCCTACATCAAAAACCACGTTACCCGCTCCTCAGACAGTGGCTCAACCCTCTGCGCCAGTCCCATCATCTGCTTCGGAGGTAAAATCGAATCTTACCACTTTCAAGACACGCATTCGGCCTGTTGTGGAACTCTCGCCGTTCACCTTTGCGTCGACATCAGTTCTGTCCACGCAGAAAGCGTCAACTCCTTTGCCCAGGCGCAATTCTCCTGTGGGATCGGACTCTGTACCCACGTTGCCAATGACTCCGATCGAGGTTCCCGCCACAAGCGTTATGTCGAACAACGCCGTGGACCGGCTGTCTTCTGCTTCCCGACGTCGAAGTTCACCAAACAACCAGCAACCTGAAATGAGACAGAAAACACCTTTGTTCTTACCATCCCCGACATCTCCTTCCAAAGAGATCATGGATGAAATTGAAAGTACGACGGTCTTCCAGATAGGTGGTCTAGACGACATTATGACTGATTTCAATGTCGTCGAACCGGTAAAGCCACGGCAGCCTAAAGATAAGAATAAGGAAAGACCGCAAACCCGGCCCTATGTTCTTGTGCCTCCTCGACCTACGTATCTTAAACTGTTTAAGGCGAAGCAGTTGGATGCACAGAGACGAAATGAGCGTATTCGACCGATGTCGGAAAGACATGTTTCTGGATTAGAGGGATCCTTATCTGGACTTTCGGAGGAGCCAGGTATGAGCTGTCGTCCTGACCAGTCAAAAGTGACGTGACTAAGTAATGAACTACGAAAGACGTAAATTATGCTGATCCAGCAAGCTTTAACTTTGTCAAGGGTGTGTTTCAAGTGGTTTCCTTTGTTACCTTGTCGTTACCTTGTCGTTGATTCCTCCGTTAGACAAGGCAGAGCGGGAAGCGGCGGTGTTATCGTGCTCAAGGATCTCAGAAAGACCTTGCA
Source organism: Tricholoma bakamatsutake (assembly GCA_029959215.1). Taxonomy (NCBI): domain Eukaryota; kingdom Fungi; phylum Basidiomycota; class Agaricomycetes; order Agaricales; family Tricholomataceae; genus Tricholoma; species Tricholoma bakamatsutake. The sequence continues at coordinate 4,657,801 of CP114860.1, forward strand.
AGTGGAGTGGTTGTGACGTCGTGATGGACTCGGCGGAAAAATTGATAAAACACTTTGCATCAGAGCACAGACCACGGAAGACATCTAAGGTAAATCATGTTCCATTTGCATGTGCTGCAACGCTGTTAAATCCGTATCACAGAATTTATTCGTGTGTCAGTGGCAACAATGTGGAAAACGCCTTCCTGATGCAAAGAAACTTTTCATTCACCTCCGAAGCCATGCGACAACCCCATTGTTTTGTGGATATAAGGGTGCGTTAGTGGTTGTATGGCTGCTCGGCCGGCGCTCATTTTCCTCTAGACTGTGATGAGTACTTCCGCAATCTGAGTCAGCTCGTGAAACATCATGAGGCCGAGCATAGGCACGATGCTCTCAAACAGGCGGCCACATTCTTTGCTCCTGTATTAGATCCACTTCCAGTGGCTCCACAAGTCCTTCCATCATACATGGTTGAGGCTAGGCAAGTTCAACAACCGTCGATATCGAAGGAGAGGCATGCCTCGTTGGTTTCATGGGTAAGCTGGAGCTATTCAAGTGGCGATGTTACTTTGCGTACTCAACCGACATGGATAGGCATTGAAGAAGATCGCAGGACCTATCAACCTTGATGTCAAGCGGTACAATGCAGCCAAACCTCTGCGATCAGCCGATGGAGCAGAAGAGCGACATGGTACACAGGCTTACGACTTCTTGGCATTTCCATCAGTGCAATATTCGTCGGCCCCGTCTCAGCCATCGAAGATACGTAACCTGGATGATCTTGATTCGGGGGAAGTCTCAGAAATGGCTAATGATGGCATGGTTCTTTGGTACGTGCCCGACCTCAAAGAGGAAGAGGCTTCGTCGGATGAGATACCACTATATTCAACTGATCAGACTGGGACCTTGGACGACGAAACAGTGTGATATAATATCATAGACATTAGATAGGTTTTGGCATACCAGTCAGTAAAAATATGATCATGAGAACAACTTATCCGCATTTGGTCACCTTTACAACACCTTAGTTTTTGTCTATGAACACTGACAATGTTTGGCATCGCTGACAGTGGTGACTCTTGTTTTTCTGTCTTCCTTTCTCTCTTAACGTGGTGACTTCCGATTTGTAGGGCCTTTTTACATTTCCGCTCATTCGGCCGACGTTATTCTCTCTGACATAAGACCAATAAAGCTTAAAATCGAGGCATTACGCTCAATTAATATTCTACTCGATGAATTCCTCTACAGCATGCTCAACACAGCATGCTCTCTTTCTACGGACAAGTTACGCGCGAGCCTGCTCAGCTTACTTCCTACTACCCTTGGCAAAGAAGCGCTCTTGGAAGCCGAAGTCGAGCTGAGAACATATTGGGATAGAACTGGTTCTCCAGACGTCGCGGTGCTTGAGGATGACGGAAAGACATTTCAATTGCAGTGGGCGTTCGAGGTTCGGTCCATGTTCCCTTATGAGGGGTACACGAGGCTCAATTTTGATTTCAGTTACTTCGACTCAAATGTGAAGCTTACTCCACACTGAATGAGACAGACGAGGATCCTGAAGCGGAGAGTCGTATCAATGAGAAGATGCATATGGGAGGCGGCTTTCCACCGAAGGCAACACTGATAGCACCTGCTGCGCTGTATCTTACTGCAATCCTGGAGTATGTAACAAGCGTCTGTCCTTGTCTATCCTCTAACAGATCGTTACAGGGCCATGTGCGAGTACGTTCGAAAGCCATTTCTTATCATGGTATTTACACTGAACCTAGACATATATTATCCAATGTTGGACGCGTGGCTTCGCGCGATAGCAGTCGCTCCGCTGCAACGGCCAATGATCTTTTCGTTGCCCTTTGTGAAGATCATTCCATATACGGCTTTTTTAAGACCATGAATGGTACGTCGATTCAATGCATAGGATCTATCATTCAGGATGAAGTACATTGACGACGCTTTCAGTGTATGAACAGATAGAACAGTTGTGCAAGGGCCCGAAAAGCCAAAGAAGGAAGTCCTTCTCACGCAACGATAAACATTTGGACATGTGTTCTACATATCAAGATCTGCCGATTCGGAAAGATAGCACACCTACACGATCTCGTTTTTCATCAGAATCAGGGATGTCAACAACACTTGGGTCTACACCTGCCTCGATTCAGGTTACCAGATCCTCCTTTGAAAAGGGAAGAGCTATGAAAATGTTTAGGGCTAACAGCAGATCTTCGATTGACCGCGATTGGGACTCGCATCAAATCAGTCATAAGAAGTCGGATTCCTTCCTCAGCGAAAATTCCAGGCAGACCTCAGTGCTGGAACCCACAACAGTAGAAGTATGTTATATTAATCGTCTTGATGAATAAAGTCGTCTAACCACACATAGGACGAAGCCATGCAGAAAGAGTTCGATGATTTGATGCGTTCTTCGGCTACAGTGAGGGTCTCCCTTACACCTGATCGGCTGAAGACCATGGAGGTTAGTATATTTTTATCCGGCTTAGTCAGCTACTCTATTTTATCACAAGGTATACCAACAAGAGAAGGACCAAAGGAGTAATCATATCCCTGTGTCCCTGGCCTTGAATTCCGAATCTGATCTTTCTGTTGTTCCACCACGAGGGTCTTCCCGTCGGTCTACCCTCTTACCTGTGGAGTCTATCAAGGAGGACGACGAGGAAACGTCCTTAAAACCATCACGCGCCAGGCAAGGTAGTGTTAGCAGTCCTCCGAACTATTCTGCACCATCTTCCAGCCGTGTTCGCGCGGTCTCGACATCTGGCGTTACGCCACGCATCCTAATGAAGTTCCCTCGTACCACATCGCCTCCGGGTTCAATGCCTTTCAATACATCGAGACCTGTCAAGATGCAGGATAATCACATAGCTAAGGGTCAGGGATACGATCAATTACCTCCTCGGACTCGCACAGTCCAGCAGAATCGGGAGTCAATTGACTTGGACCATGTAATGGGAGAGTCAGATGATGAGAACACCGCGCCACCGCCACCGCCACCGCCTACCAAGGCGATGAATTCCGTAACATCGCCTAGCCGTCCCAAGCATGCAGTCTCTGCTGGTACAAAGGATTTGATCGACTTTCTTGCCCAGGGTCCTCCAGATGTAGGCAGTCAGGACGTCCCAGATTTATTTTTAGAAGGGTCCCATTCGGGGGAACATGGAAAGTCCAAGGGATCAAGACGCTTGCAGAAGATGATCTCAAAACTTTCGCTTGGAGGTGGGGATAAGTCCCGCGGCTCTCACGATGATCTTTCAAAGACGAAAGTTCAACAAAGCTCTTCGAGAAACCAGCAATCACCAATAGCTAGTCCGTCATCATCTAGTGCTAACCGACCCATTCCACCTCGCCCTCCATATCACATGTCACCTCCTTCACCTTCGCTTGATTCCTCTGAGCAGCAGAGCTACATCGGTTCACGTTCTCGCTCGGCGTCGGTGGGACAAAAGAAGCAGGATTTGTCGGAAGCTCATCGTAGTGAGCCGTCGCCTCCTGTACCTTCCCCACCCACTACCTCACACGGGGATCGTGGTGAACAACCATTGTCGAGTCAGCAAATGTCCATCCTTACGGGTATTAATGGACATGTCGTTTTTGGGGAGCCACCCAAACATACCATCTCGCCAACTGTGAATACTGTCGTAAAGGGCAATGTTTCGGCCATCCACAATAGTTCCCAGGATCAAACATCCAGATTTTCACCAGCCTCTCCTACGAAAATACAGGTTCGCAAACCTGCGCCCGTATATGACGGGATTCCCAATAATCCTCACGTGTCTTACGAAGATGCGCGGGATATGCATCGTCTCCTATCCAGAGCTACATCTGCAGACGAATGTCGTCTTATCCTTGACATGTTCCTCGCAAAGTCTGGAATCAAGGTTGAATCAGCAGACAAGCATGGATCTCCACCATCCGCAGCAGCTGTGCAAATCACCCCTGCGGATGCCCCTCTGGAGCACTCGCTGGTAGAGTTATTGCTCGGAGGAACCGATCCTGCATCATCATTTCGCGTACATAAGCATCAGACGAATGATGAATCGAATGCTCAAGCCCTCTCAGCTTCACCGAGTGGTCATGGAGACAAAGAGACTCTTCTGTCGCGAAGAGTGAGATCACAGGACGAAAGAGGACCGATGTCTCCCGAGCTTGCGCTTGCCACATAATTAAGTATACCCTAGCTTCCCAGGTTGGAACGTCATGCATCATAGATATGTTTTATGTTTTAGATTACCTGTTATTTTCTTCATCTTTTAGCCCTGGTTAACAGTCATCTTGATGAGACAATCAGAAGATCTAAGATGTAATGTCTATAGTAGCAGTGAAACATCTATTTGATGTCCAATGAAACAGCGATTCCCATGGAAGCTAATTCCGCACACAGATATCTGAAGACGTAGGGCACGGCGACCACATCCAAGTCACCACCCTTTCTTGCTCGGCCGAGCATGTTCTGAGAAGATATGGCAACATGAACATCCGTCTGAGGTCGCTGGAAGTGTCGTCCAGTCGCCATCGCTTGCCGCTCTCGTTCATCTTCGTCCTCGGCGGCCGCCCGACAGACCCTGCAATATTCTCCCCCGGGTCCGGTTGCTTTCAATGTACCCAACGCCCCAACCGTCATTTCCCCAAGGCTGATATCCTCATAACCTAAAGAGATAAGACTCCCACACGTACGGCACACCCATGCAGTCGAGTAATCGGAGCAGTTCATCAATCTGTCTTGCAGCAAAAAAGAGGTGCCGTGAGCGATCAGAGCATCGCGCTCCATTTCTCCAAAGCGAATACCCCCTGCGCGTTTACGACCCTGTAACGTGTTATGTTGGAAATCATTGTGCTTAAATAATGAAATATTTACCTTTACAGGTTGTCGGGTGATTGGATCAACGGGTCCGGTAGTACGCACTTGAAATTTGTCCATAACCATATGTCGCAATCGCTGGTAATATACAACACCAATGTAGATGTCGGCTGCAAATTCCCGTCCAGTGATGCCAGAGTACATTGGCTCGTTCCCATAATAGTTGTAACCAGCCGCCAGGAGCTGATCGCCGAAGTAGTCAATTGCTGTATCTTCTTCTGTAAATCTAATAGGATCATCAACCGATTATTATTTGGAACTGACAGATCTCTAGATTTTGGTTGCTCACTTGAAAGGTGTGGCGTCCTGAGCGAGACCGTGCATTGCTCCAGCTTTACCGGCCATACTCTCGACCAACATACCGATAGTCATACGACTAGGGAATGCGTGAGGATTAATTATTATGTCAGGCTGCATTCCGCTCTCGCTGAACGGCATATCGATTGCAGGCCACTTTTGTGAGCACACACCCTTTTGCCCATGGCGAGACGCATATTTGTCCCCAATAACTGGAGGCCGAGTTATCCGAAGAGTGATGTGGACTTTCTGAAGCTCTGAATCCCCAGCATCACTACCTGTTTCAAAAAAATTGAAAATCAACGGAGGGTGAAAAATATAGTGAGAAGTGGGTGCTACCAAGCAGTCGCACTTCATCGACAAAAGCCATTTCATCGCCTTTGTACTTCACAAAGTTCGTCCTGCCAGTGGTATCGTCAATGTACGCGGCCAAGGGGTCCCCAGACGATAGTTGAGAACCAATGAAGGGCAAACCATCTAAATCGACGAATAAGCAGTGCGGATGCGCACGTTCGCCTTGAGTCCGAATATCTCTCCCAAGTCCAAAATGCAAGGTTGGCACAGAATTCGACTTAGAAGCCCCACGCATATCTTTGAGATCAATTATTTGGGATTTGTAGACGGTGCCGTAGGTGAACCCCCGCTCATGGGCAGACTTGTTCAGAATCATGGCATCTTCCATGTCGTACCCTGTATACGAAATTACAGCAACGACAGCATTAGTACCGTTGGGGAATGAATCCATCGCATAAGTGTTGTGCAGAGCTGGACGGACGATCGGGCTTTGGCCTGTCTGAAGGCGATAGAATTTGTTGTCTGTCCTATGCTTCAGGGCAGTCGATGGGGTCCCCATAGTTTGTTTGCCCATCTACTCCAGATGAGCCAAATTTGAAGTATAGGTTCATTCATACATACCTGGCACTGATAAATGTTTCGTGGACTCTGAAGGAAGGTCAACAAAGAACACCACTGAAGAAATCTATAATGGAATCATTACCTGATTAAAGTCAGAAAATGGTGTAAGATTTGCTAGGATAGAAAGAAAATTTGTCGGATTATGTTCCACATGAGTTGATACCCCGATTTCAATTTCCTCTGGAGTGCAAGCAATATTCATGTAGACCTGCTCAAATGATCCAATCTGATCGTCACGGCCATTCGCCAAGTATTTAACTGGCCGCATCATTCTAGACTTGGATGCAAACAGGAAAAGTCCAGGATACTGCCCGCCCTTGGACTCGGGCACCCAGCCAATTTCGAGTTCCAGGGGAACTTCATGTTTTCCTTCCGTTTTCCATATCCGAAGATTAGTAGCTAGTTGTGCCGCCAAGGCAGGGCGAGCCCACCCGATTACACGTCCGTCCAATTGGACACATAAGTTGCGCCGACCGTCGATTGACGGCACGAAGGCTTGTGTCATGCCATGCGCAGCTAGGAGGGAAGGTATATGTGTGACGGAGAGGGGAGTGGTAACAATGTTGCAGGTCCTGGATAGATGATTGAGGAGACCACAAGGAGAACCATCTGGCGTATGCACTGGGCACAGGAAACCTATGCCGAAAGAGATCAGAGAGAACTTAGCAAAGAAAAACGTGAACATACCCCAAGCTTCTGGTAACAATTTCCGGACGGTAGTCGTTTTGAGCTCGGCGAAGAATACACCACGATGAATGCACCTAAAGTGGCTGATATACCGTTGCCAGTTCAATTTTTCAGCAACGATTGTGAAACCAGATGCTTGCTGGAGATCGAGTCCAGTTGGAGAGGCTAGATTTCCTGTCGCAAGGAAGTTGGAGAGTTTTGCGCCGATATCAAAGTTGACCCTTGACAGAACCTTTGTGAAGTAACGCTCTTCGAAAATATTCATTTAGGGAACAACTTGGTCCATAACATTTATACTCACTGTCGTTGAAATCAACAACAACACCATTCCTAACGTCCGTTGTGATGTTATTGCGGATGTTATTGAGAATTTCGTCCAGACGTTCTTTGATGATCATCCCATATAAAGCCCCCGAAAGGAGAACTTCTTGGTGTTGAGGTGAATCAGGGTTATCTGCGCAACAAGAGGACGAGACCACCGCATATAGTTTTCGAAGCATGAACCTGTGATCCTGTGAGGGACGCCTCGGAAAAAAACAAAGTGAGACCTACAAGAGCATGCGGAATTTCTCCCGAGGAGAATCCAGGTGGACGAGAACCATTTTTGAAATAAGCCATGCACCAACTGTTCTATTTGCCCAATCATCAGGCGTATTGAGCACTACACGAAACTTGTCTCCCAAGTACTCCAGGCACTGTTCCCCAGTATGCATGGTAAACATTTTGAAACTTCGCAACAGCAGCTCTACGCGATCCGTCAAGAAGGTGTTATCGTAGTCTTGCATCATGATTCCTTCGAATATTTCACTGTCTGAAGCACCGACAAGAGCTTTGAGAACAAGCATGATAGGAATCACATATTCATGCTTTCGCCAGCTGAAGCGCAGCATTGTGCTGCCATTCGAAAGATAGTGTAGACTATTGGTGACACTCGTTTGATCGGGGCGAACACAGCGAATTTGAACGGCGTAAGGAGTGTAGGAAGGACCACGATTGGCGAATGTAGGACGAACAAGAGAAATGACGTGATTGCGCCGGGGAAGAATCAAATATCGTATCAGACGCTCAATTCCATTGACCACGAAATATCCACCAAATTCTTCTGGTTCCTCGTGATGGTGTACGAGATCGGCCGACGACATGTTGCGCAAGTTGCATCTGACAGACTGGCAAACTTGAGAAGATGGTAACTATAACAATCAAATTGAAACCTCGCACCCGAACCATGACAGGCACCAGTCCACAGTCCTTGGGTATCTCATGCCTCTGACCTTGGATGTCTGTCCAGCATAACTTGATGGTCATCCGTCCGCGGTAGGAGGTCAGACGTTCTCGTGCCTACGGTGCTGTGGTCGTCAGGGGACCTTGTACATGGCGGAATAACAAAACCGGATGGCGAACAAAGAGGACCTCAATTATTTATCCTTGGCAAGCTCACCTCTGAAGGAAATACTCTTCTTTCCAAGGCACGATCGTCCTTTTCCGGAACCATAGGCCTTGCAATTGTGACTTTCTCAATCCATACTAAAACATACACATAATCAGTCATAATTTGTAATGTGTTGCTTCATCGAACGATGAACATAAACACACTTCTCATTCGATTACCCCGACCCCCAGTCCCGCTTTCCGAATCTTGTTTTCCAGTTCCATCAAAAACGACACGTTCCCCGATGTCATTGAGAGCTAAAGAGAGTATCCCTTTTCCATCGCCATCGCCTAAAGGCAATCCTGAATCATCAAACAAGGCGTTGAAAGACTGGATGTGCGGTGCAACGAATTCGTTCAGGATACTGTACGTCGATCGATCCTTTGGAGGATTCCTGAACGTCTGCTCGCGTGATAACGTATTGAATGTGGGAGTCCTTTTAGTGGGTGTTGAGCCGTCAGACATAGCGGCCAGAAACCGAGCCCTCAACCCAACGCCGATAAAAAATGCACGTGGTGTGTACAATTGTCAATCACATGATCATGAACGAGCTGAGTCCGAATGACTCTGTAAAGTTGGCGTTGCGGTCAGCGATAAAGACATTTTGCTTGTTAGTCGCTTTCAGCTCTCCTTCCTTTCTCCATGTCCGCGTTTCAGTCCAGCTGGGGTACCCAACAAAATCAGCAACAGCAACCTAATGCTTTTGGCCAACCCTCTGGTTTTGGTTCATCTGGTGAGAGCTCTCTCGCGATAAGCCATCGAACACAGTGTTGAGCCTCTACGTAGCCTTTGGTGGTTCATCAGCTTTTGGTCAGAATCAACAGCAGCAGCAGCCTGCTGCTAATCCAATGTTTGGGAATCTGGGTGGTACGCCCAACACAAACACCGGTACCACGGGTTTTGGTGCGTTTCCTGTGATGATTTCAGACATATCCTGATGTTCTCAAAGGCTCGTTCGGCAGTAGCACCAATACGTCTCAAGGCACATCTGCCTTCGGTTCTTCCAAACCTACCACGGGTTTTGGTGCATTCGGAGGTGGCAGCACTTTTGGAGGTGGCGGGACTTTTGGACAGAATAATACACCCGCGGGTGGATCAGGAACATCTACAGTATTTGGACAACCTCCAACCACTGGCACAACTGGGGCGTTTGGCAACACAGGAATTTTTGTTGCTAATAAGCCAACAACTTCGGGGTTTGGGCCCACAGCAGGTATGCTCATTCCTTTACGGCTCGTCTTTTTCTTGGACCTATACTATATGCAGGTGGCACTCAAGGCACTACTGCTCCTGTGACTACTGGTTCTTCCAATCCCCCATTCCAACCATATACCGAAAAGGAAAATGGAAACAACGGCCCCGTGAATATCCAGTACCAAGCTATATCTTGTATGCCAGCGTACCAAGGAACTTCTCATGAGGTATTTTTTGTCAAGCTGGATATTCCACTCCTCTAAATTACATTGGTAGGAAATACGATACCAAGACTACCTTCAGGGCCGTAAAACAGCAGGTGCTTTTGGTCAATCTGCTACCTTTGGTACCACCCAGCCGACGAATACAACGCTATTTGGCTCGCAACCTGCCCAACAAAATCAACCTTCAGCTTTCGGAGGCGGCACCACGACCACAACTGGATTCGGCGGGTTTGGTTCATCAACCACCAATCAGGGTACAACGGCGCCAACAACAACAGCTGGATTTGGGGGTGGAATATTTGGTCAACAACCACAACCACAACAGCAACCTCAGCAAACCGCTTTCGGTGGATTTGGAAACACAGCTCAGCAACCACAGCAACAGAGTGGAGGTTTATTTGGAAGCACATTCGGTAACAATACGGCCAAACCAGCTGGTTTCTCAGCGTTTGGTGGTAAGTAAAGCGATTTTACTATGTGTCATCACTGATATGTAATAAAATAGGTGGTGGAGGTAGCGTTTTTGGTGGAGGGGCGTTTGGAACGCAGAATCAGCCGCAACAGCAACCGCAACCAGCCAGTGGATTGTTTGGAAACACGCAGACGCAACCTACTGGTTTTAATGCATTCAGTATGTCGTATAACTCCCATTCCAATATCTAGTGACAATTTCCAAATGTCTATCATAGGCAATACGGGCAATAAGTCTATTTTCGGTAGTACGCAGCCCACAACGACGCAGCCCGCCTCAACAGGATTCGGCAGCTTTGGGACGACTCAGCAACCAAACCAACAAGGTCAGCAGCAACAACCGTCGTTATTCGGCGGCGGTAACCAGCAACAGCAGCAACAAAACCCTCAGCAGCCTGCGAGTAATCCATGTACGTCTTTGGACGATTACATCCTTTATTCCCTGCTAATGGAATAATGTGTAGTATTTGGTAATACGAACCCACAGCAGACTGGAGGGGGTTTATTTGGTGGCACCAACCTGTTTGGTAGCAACCAGCAGCAGCAGCAGCCTGGCCAAACGGGAGCATTTAACTTGTTTGGCGGAAATAAACCAGCTGCGCCAAACCAGTCAATATTTTCTGGTGGTTTCAACCAGCAACCGGCGAACAATGCCCAACAGCCTGGCATCTTTGGTGCGCCGCAAGGTCAATCAATCAATCAGCCATCCACGCTAGGAGGAGGGCTGTTTGGCAATAAGCCCATGGTTCCCCCTCTTGGTTCATCGACTTCCACCGGCCAGGGTGGGCTGTTTGGCTCATCCGCCCCTAGCGGAATGTTAAACGCGTCGGCGAATACACCTAGTGCTCAGGGTTCTCTCACAGCCTCGATATCTCAACCCATTGGAGCAAATCTAGCCATCTTCGATATGCTGCCACCTGGTCCACGCCTTGTCAAACTTGAAAGTGCCCAGCCAAAGAAGAAAGCTGGTTTCTTTGTTGACATGCCAACTCGATCTCCCGTCCCACGCGTTCAATTAGGATACACGCCCGCGAATTCTAAATTGCGCGGTTTTGGTTCGTCGACCTCAACACCTTCGACTGCTGGTGGAAATCCGTTCGCTAGTTTGTCCTTCACGTCAGGAAAGCCGAACGCGCTATCCCTCATTCGAGTCAACGACAACAAACCTGCAGTGGGACCAGATACATTTTTGTCCCGCAGCTCCAGTCCAGCTCTTGGGAGTGGTGCCCGGCAGAGCGTAAAAAAAGTAATTTTCGACAAGAAGGTAGATCCAGCCGAGTTGTTTATCAAGTCTGGTAGTTCTCCGAGCTCCTTGCGTGGTGGCAAAGTAGTTTTTAGCCCAGCTTTGAGTGTTGCTGTGCGGGAAAAGGATGCGACAGCGGCCTTCAATTCATCTGTGAATCGCACAACGGAGTCCCCAACGCCCGCTCCACGTACCCAACGTACTCCGAACCGGTTTACTGCCCAGAGCACGCAGAACGCTCTTGAACCTAATGGTGCTGCAGATTCAACAGCTCTCGAAGAGGGTGATTACTGGGTGAAACCTGATCTTGCGACCCTAAAACGGACTGGCTACGATGAGCTGTCGACGTTCAAAGATTTCATCGTCGGTCGGAAGGGATATGGGGAGATCCATTTCCTGGAGCCTGTGGACTTGACAGGTCTTCCAAAACTTGGAGCACTTCTCGGTGAAATTGTTCGGTTCGATGACAAGGAGTGCAGTGTCTATCCTGACAGTGAAGAAGTCGATAAGCCGCCGCCTGGTTCCGGACTGAATGTCCGAGCAAGGCTCACGCTTGCCCGGTGTTGGGCGGTCGACAAAGCTACGCGGGAACCGATTAAAGATGCGAAGCACCCAGCTGCTGTCAAGCATCTGAAGCGATTGAAAAACATGAAAGATACCCATTTTGAGAGCTTCGACGTCACTGAAGGGAAATGGACCTTCGTGGTGGACCATTTCTGATATTGCTGTGCCACTTCTTTCGTACTTACATGTTGCACCATCGCTTTCTCTATTATTTCCAAGTTCTCCTGCCCCATTGCATGTGTGATTTGAATGAACAATTTATAATCTGTATCATATATAAGCAGCTGAGCCCGGACAAATTCGGCATCTTTGTGTGCCCGGATCGTCCCGGAATAGATGTGTACATAACACGGGGCCATGACAAAATACTTATAAAGGTTAAAGCGTCTTATTTAATCGAACAGCACTTCCACAAAATGAAGGTCTGTTCAACTCGCTATCCTATTTTTCTCAGGTCTCAACGTGATCGATATAGCTCATCGATGACGACGAACTTACCCAGCACGATGGGGCGGTGCGGAAGGGCGCGCTCGAGGGCGCCGTTGTGGGTGGTATTCTTGGTCTGGGTGGCTCGTACTACCTTCAACGAACCTTTAGGACCTATCGCAACCTGCCACTTTCTCTCAAAGCATTAGGCGTTGTGATTGTGGTTGCACCCGCTATAACAATACAGGCTGAGCGTCGTTCGCTTGAGTTTGACAGAGGGAGATGGTATGTTGATTTCGGCTTGAATGAACTGGTTCTTGACGTTGCTGTTTAGGGAAGGCGGAAGTTTGCGTCTTCTTGACGAGCAAATAGCGGCCGATAAAGCACGCTGGGAACAAATGACGACAAAAGAGAAGCTTGGAGATTGGGCAGATCGTCATCAATATAGCATCATTCTTGGAGGCTGGGCTTCCAGTCTCGCACTCGCAGGCGCCATTATATCACGGGACAAGTAGGTTTTTCATCTCTTCCTCTTCCTGACCATTAATAAACTTCGTCTAGAATTCAAACCACTGCTCAAAAGGTGCTATAATTGCATACTATTTCTGCGTTTCTCCTAACCATAGTATTTCCAGGTGGTCCAGGCACGTATGTGGGCACAGGGCTTGACGATCGGTCTTCTCATTGTGGCCGGTGCGCTTACCCATTCCAAAAGGGCAGAGGCTCTGAAACATGTGAGTATAGATGTTATTGCGTGCGTAAGCTGCGCGGACTAAGATAATATGCAGATGAACACGGACCATTCATGGAAAGATCTGGTCAGTCGACTTTACCTCTATGCTCTTGTGCAATTTCACCTACTCTTTGAAAGCTTGACCAACAAGAGCGAGAAAGACAAGAGGCAGCACGCCTATTGAAGCAACAAGCCACACCGCCAACACGTCGTAGTCATGTCCCAGCCTAGGACCATTGGACACAATTTCTTTTTAATTGGATCATGTTTACTTGGAGTAAATTATTCTACTAATAGGACCGAGCCTCGACAAGCTTTTATTTTGTTCCGGGGGACATAATACTTTATGTACGCTATACAACCTGCTGCAACATGTGAAGAGTTAAAATCATAATCTCTGTGGCAGGTCGAAAGCCTTATGTACATGTGCGGATCCAGCTTGTTCTGGCAGTCACGCGGTGAGGCTCACGTTGTTTCGAAAGACAACAAACGGCACCGAAACTACTCCTCGCCGATGGACTGGAAACGCCTGTGACACTTGGCCTATATACCTGGAATCACATGTACAGGCTTGCGATTGGGGGGGTTATGTAAGTAGCCGATGCTCCACACCGTTACCCGTGATGCCCACACGACTGCAGCGACCTCATGCTCCTTGATAAGAACGATTGTAGAACCATTTAGCGTTGTCGGCATGGTGAAATAGAATTCTCGCCACGTGATCAGAGAATTTTGGATGAGCCAAGGATGAGCAACATTTTCGCCTTTGGTTCGCCATGCATGAGGATGCTGCAACTCGTTTCTCACTGACCACCATCCAACCTCTCCTTGACAAACATGCCGTCTGACCCATCTGCAGCTCTTCCAACTGTCCCAATCTCGGTAGAAAATCTTGACCAGATTAATGCACACCTCAACTCCCTTACACCTGAGAAGATTCTGGAATGGGGAATTCAAAATCTACCCGGTCTATACCAGACAACTGCTTTCGGTCTTACAGGTCTAGTAGCAATCGATATGCTATCCAAGATCACTTCATCCCCTCCACCTCTGATCTTCATCGACACCCTATATCATTTCCCCGAGACATATGAGCTCGTTGACGAAGTAAAGAAGACTTATAACGTTCCGGTGCACGTGTACAAACCTGCAGGATGCAACACCGTAGACGAATTCGAGAAGAAATATGGACAGAGGTTGTGGGAGACAGACGAGAATACCTATGACTATACAGTTAAGGTCAGTATTTCGCATGACCATGAAACGTTTCAATGCTCCAAACCGGATATTTTCAGGTAGAACCTGCACGACGCGCTTACACGGATCTGGGGGTACAATCTGTCATCACGGGACGACGTGCTTCACAAGGGTCTGATAGGGTCTCCCTTCAATCTCTTGAGATTGATTCCACGGGTCTTTTAAAGCTTAATCCGCTATGTTCATGGGATTTTCGTCTGGTGGAGTCTTATATCAAGGATAACAACGTACCCCGGAATAAGCTGTTGGACCAGGGCTATCGCAGTGTTGGCGACTGGCATAGCACGGTGAGAGTGACTGAGGGAGAGGATGAAAGAGCAGGAAGATGGGCTGGGAAGGAGAAGACGGAGTGTGGGTTACATAAGGACTATTTCATTATGAAAGATAAGGCGAGGAAAGCCGGTGTGTTCTTGTTTCCTCCTGATGCCCAATTGTCCCTTATCCACTTTTTTGGCAAGTTTAAGAGGTACCGTCGGGACTTATCGAGGTTGAATGCGCCGCTGTCCGTGGTACGTCAATGTAAACATAGCTGAACATAATGATGGTTTACCTTTCCAGGACAGATTTTATCTTTATTCTTTTTGTGTTTTATCTTTATTCTTTTTGTGTTGATATGATGGAATGTGATGCTCGCTATTACCCATCAGTCTTCAGATTTTCTTCACCCGCCGCGACCATGGCTATTTCGTGCGGAGACCAGTAAAGACGTCATGTGATTGCTATCGATCTTTCTAACGCGTTTGACGGCGGAGTCAAACATGTTCCTCAAGTGGCTAAACCCCCGATATTCCTTCCTTAAATTTGACATAGTAACAGCATTGCCACCACCCCTGTCCCTCAGGTCCTTCCCAGTGCTAATGTACGCTTCCCCATATTCATTCCCGCAACAGATGACACTTCGGTAAGTCTACTGTTTGTTATTATACTCGCTTGATGATTTCAACCCCCATAGACCGGACTTTGGCACAAACTACTCTCTATTCCCCCCGCTGCCTGACATCATTTCGCCAGAAATCAGGCTACAGGTGTTCACACATCGCAGCTATTTTGCACGTCCGACGCATATCTTTGAGGATCATCCTGATGATCCTAGCCCAGACAACGAGAAGTTCGTGGCTGCACCTGATATCAGAGTTTGGATCTGACCGCCTCGCCGGTAGATACGAACACCTGGGCGATACGGTATTAGGACTAGCTGTGACAAGCCTTATGCTGAAAGAGTATCCGGGTTTACGCGTCGGTCCTTCAACTGTACGTTCTCCGACGCCGGCGGCAAGTGCCGCGATCCGAGCTGTCAACTCACCGCCTATCTTTTTCAGAAAATCAGAGCTTTGATCGTTGGCAATCATACACTTGCGGAAATGTGTGTGTCGTTCTCATGTGTACGAGATCAATGATGTGCTAATTCATAGTCAGCTCTCTTAAGTACAAACTACCTGACCGTCTGCGATTGCACCCTGCCCAGGCAATAACTCTCCGCGCGTCGACACATATTCAAGGTCTGCATATTCCACATATGAAATACTGGCTGAACCCTAACCTCAATTCAGCCGATGTTTTTGAGGTTAGCCCATCCGTCGGTTGTCGTGTTTTTCGGAATTGATCAGATAATCACACAGTCTTTCATTGGTGGGCTCTATCTTGATCAGGGTTTAGATGCTGTCAAGCAATGGCTTTATCCCCTTTTCCGACCCTACGCCAAAGCCGCGTACCTGATCGTTCGTCAACAACATGGCCTCCCTGCCTTGCCAACACCCGCTTCATCACCACGCTCTACTCCTACAGCCGAATCCGACGCCGTGGACCTGACGACAATTACTACCACGACCAGCACGATTGGACATCTGGCACTGTTCAACCAGCATCTCCAGAAGTCCAATCGCTTAGTGGAGTGGGTCTACTCAGACCCTTTGAAAGAAGGCAGTTCGGATCTGAATATGACACCAGAAATCACCAGGGGTATGAAGACAACACCAGTGTGGTGCGTGAAAGTTCTGGTTGATGGGGAATTCTATGGGAAAGGGAGAGGAAGCAACAAGAGGGCGGCAAGAAATGAGGCAGCAAAGGTAGGTTTAGAGAAAATGGGTGTTGTTGTCTGGTGAGTGTGGCAGCCTATACGAGCTCTGTTTCGTTCGGGCTTCTGTAGATGGCTGATCTCTTTCATTTGCACCTGACCTCTTGCTGATGCTTGACGGGCCCAGATTATTGTTGTTACCTCGCTCCCATGGTTTCTCCAGACTTGCGCTGGCTAGATGCTGGGTCGACGCTTGGTCGACTGGGTGGGTTGTCCAGCCCAGGTGTGCAGAAGTCGTGTGTTATACCAATAGAAGCTTCTATGATTTCTTGCTATGTTACTGTTGTCGAGTCACTTTTTTCCCGATCAGATTTTCCGCATGCGAGAAACCCGATGCCGTTGAATCCGCTACCGATGCGACGGAGGCGGAGCATCGTTCCGCAATAGTACTCCGCTGGGAACATATGAATGACAAAACATCTATTTCTTATGAAATTATGAAATGTCGCCGCCAACAAGCAGTAGATATGCGTGGGATATGGTGCACGACAGGGTAGAAGTAATTGAGAAGAATGAGATATAACAATAAGCGGCCTACGCGGAGCCAGTTGAGTAATATCTCCATGCGAAGTAAGCGCCTAAGAGACCGAGAGGAACAAAGTACATCAAACTGTGGATAAATTAGCAGTAAGTAGACAAGGGGAGAGATAGCTCGACGTACTTTGAACCCTTTTCCACTGCACCAGACACCCGAGCCGCTTGCGCTGCGGCTGCACCGGATTTGAGTTTCACGGTCTACGTACAAGTTGGCAAAACATCTGCACATGGAACACAATATTTGTACTCACGCCGCTTTCCTTCTCAAAGTCCCCAATGAACATGTCCGGAAGTAGTGCGCGGGCTTCGTCAGAGTGTCCAACATCTTCAAAAGCCTCCGTCGCGTCGTGACCTAGGTAGATACGGAGGATCTGTGAGCGGCAAGAATGAGCCCGGATAGCCGGAATATATCACATACCAGCTTCAGCGAGAATTACCTCGTCCCCTCCTGGGTGCTATAATCATGTTTTCCTGCGTTAATGGCGCAAGGTGTTGCCGACGTTGTACACACCTCGTCCATGAACTTTGTTACATTGTAGACTAGAAATCAGTGGAAGATAAGACCACGAAAACACGATATGACATTGCTAGGCCCGCTTACCCTTGTCGTGGAGGAGGATGAAGAAACTGTCCTTTGAGTTGTTGGCACGAAGGTCGTCGACAGTGATAACCTTTTGGGACATGGTGTATGAAAGAAGGTTAAGACGAAGGCGAAGGGAGACGAAGTGAGTGCGTCCCTATTGTAGGATAGGAAAGAAGATAGTTTGATATGGATTCAACTTGACGCTTGGCTTATAAAAAAAAAAGCTGCTTGTTTTCTCACGTGTTCTCCTGAGGTGGCACCACATCCTGCCTGTCCCACCGGGCACGCCCCCTTCGGGATCAGAGCTGGGGACCCAGGAAATATGCAGTGCAATAGGAAATAGCCGACCCACAAGTTAGCAACAAGCTATCTACTCTGTCCGACTTCATCGTGAAGGGATCAACAAAACAAAAAATTGGATTGACAGTGCAGAGTGGATAATATTGGTTTTAAAAAAACACATGCATGTCTGCTTGGTTTAGTACTCGAGTGACCAAGGTATAAAATAAAAGATGGACAGTCAAGCGTGGACCAAACGTGTCTGTCTTCCACGTCACAAGTAGAGGTAACGAAGGCATGAAAAGCCATGTTCCTAGGCTTTCGCGAGTGGGAATGTTTTTATTGAGATCGTACGACATATCATGAAAAAGATCATCGAATTGCGAGCTGCATGCAGCACTTGAGCTGCACAAAGTTGATTTTGACGCTCTTGTAGTTTTTAGGCTCCGATTCAAACATAGCCAAACAATGCTGTGGCTGGACAGCGCTCGCGTGTTCCTTGTTTTTGACTTCTACCACCATCCCTGTTCCCGACCAGCGTTCGTCTGCTGTGTGGCTATGGGTGACGACACTTTAGATATCCTTGGCACCCATCATACCCCTATCATACGTGGTAGCCCGTCTGGCAGGTGGTCTGGTCTGTCTTTTGGTGTAAAATCCGCTTTCATCTTTGCTGTAATTCTCGCTGCATATGTGGCTGGTCGTAGGCTTTGGGAATCCTTTCTGGTATGGCGCGAGAAGTCTTACAAGCTGTACGTGCCCGTGGTTTACTACCCCCTTGAGATTTAAGGCTCAATAATTGCTCATCATGCAGGTCGATGCGACGGAGGCATGGTATTCCCGACAATGACCACCGTCCGTTCAGCGTAGCATATGCAGCAGTGATGCGTGTACGTCAAGAGAATGAGGCTACAAAGAGGAAGGCTAAGCTTCAGGAAGCGGCCCTCGGGCAGGATCATCGCAATGCACTGCCTGACCAGAATCTCAGGTTACGCCAAGGTATGTCACGACACTTTTGTTTCCATTATCTTATCTTGCTTCATCTTTGTAATCGCAGGTGGCCAACGTAATACGCAGGCGGCGTGGCCGAATGGAGCTGTCAACACTTTGCCTGGTGGATTGAACCCTTCACAAGATGACTTGTTTACATTAACGGGAAATATAAATGGTTTGAACCAGTACGTGAAGACGCATGCCTTTTATCATCTATGTACCTGACGTCATTCAGCGGCAACAGTGGTTATTCACCCGTTCATCCCCTCAACTTTACGGATCGTTACAACCCCGTTCGTATGGCCGATGTTGGGTTCAAACACAGTCCTCGAGCTGGACCTTCTCATCGATCTAGTCGGAAGAATCTCAACATTTCAGATGACGATCAAGGTCGTAAACGTACATTCGACAAGGAGGAGTTCGAGGAATCTGATCACATGAAGAAATCCAGGGTCGAGGGGGAGGAATTGATCGATGGAGACGAAGATCTTGAATGGGAGGAAGACAGACAGATGCCCCAGCGTGGTTCGAAGCGTGTCCTCGCGGATGAAGATGAAGATGTTTTTCTGTTGAAGCGAGCGAGGGATAAAAGAGCACGGAAAGTTTCACGCGAAAATGCACCTCTATACCAAAGTGATGACATGGAGATCGATGACAATGAAGCCGACGACGAGGTAGCAGAGCTTAAGTCTATCTCGCGTGGAAAGAAACGAGATCGGGCAGAGGCCGGATCGACTTTCGGTGGAGATGATGAAGAGAGTGTACATGAGGCTGAAATCGAAGATGATGTCAAAACTCGCAGGCGTCGCCGCAAACGCAGGACTGTTGGAAAACGGAAGTCCGATGCAGGCAGTTCTTCGCGTGGCAAGAAGCGTGATCGTGACGTTGAGGAAGGCGACAGTGATCTTGAAAGTGTTGACGGAGACTTGCTAAAGGTTTCGCGCAAGAAGAGGGGGAAAAGATCAGCATCTACGTCGTTGTTGGATGAAGAGGAGAGGAGAGTGGGAAGTGATTTGTCAATGGATGAATCACAGACATCTTCTAGCAGAGGAAGAGGCAAACGGATAGGCGACGAATGGGAGAGCAACGGGATCATGTATAAGATAGGACCCAATGGTCAACGCCTTCGTCAGGCCTTAATAAAAAAGGCAAGGCAAAAATTCAATATGGTGCGTTTTTCACGTTGTCCGTGTTTCTCCATTCATTGAGTATTTGTGATGACAGCCTATCGATTCTCAACATCCGGACCGGGATGCCAACCTCGAGGTTTGTGTTGAAACGTGGCTCACGGAGGAAGAGTTTAAAGAGGCGAAGGCTCAACGCTTATTGGCCTGGCAAGATTTACCCAAGGCTTCTACAGAACCAGAAAGTCCGTCTGCTGAGGTTAAGGTTTGTGCCTTCTCATTTATGCGTGGCACTTAATAATGTATCGTGCGGCTAGGATCCGCCCTCACCACCACCTGCTGGCAAAAACCTTCTGTGGAGATCCAGGTCGGCAGCTCCGTCCCCACTCTCCCAACTTCCTGCGCAATCCACACCTCCGAGGCAAATGGATCATTACCGTCGTTCCATTGCCACGAATGTTGGCCTTCGTATCAATCCATTTCAACAAAACATGCCTTCTGGCAAGCGCACCGCATCCGGAGCACGCGTTGCATCGGTTTTCAGTGGTTATGGTGTTACTTCCGGTTCTGCATCGCCTGGCCTTACAGACAGCACAAACGGCAGCTTGCGTAACGGTTACAAGACATTTTCTAAATGGGAGAAACAAGATCTGGAGGCGAAGGCCATGATGAAGATGAGAGAAGCCAGTATGAAGGAGAGGGAGGAAAGGGAGAAAGCTGAGAAGGAGAAAAAAGAAAAGGAAGTTGCTGCTGCTGCTGCTGCGAAACCTACTCCAACCCCAATCATAACCATTACGACGCCGGCGGAAATCAAGGCCCCTCAGGCTGAGGCCAAGCCGCCAAGCCTCTCATTCGCACCCCCTCGAACATCTTCTGAACCTGCCAATGATGCAGCCAGTAAGCAACCATCATTCTTCGGGCCGCCACCGGGTGCTTCTGCACCTCCTTTTACTCTGGGTAATGCACCTGCAAAGTTTGAGGATAAGCCACCTGCCAAGCCTACCCCCCTGCAGCCTTCGAGTTCGGGCTCCATTCCCTTCACGAACCCGTCCGGACTGCTGGCTAAACCTCCAACCCCGCTTTTCAGTGGCGGAACAACGGATAGCAAACAGCAACCAAAGCCTCAAAGTGGTGGATCTTTTTTGTCTAGACTTGCTCCCCCAGCCCAGTCTGTGTCCCAGCCTCAACAGCCTTCCGTATTTTCATTCAATAAGCCTGCCGGTGAAGCTCAAAAATTAGTATTTGGGAACACAACTGTACAGGCTCCCTCTATACCCACTCCGGCAGCAGCCACTACCTCTACTGGTGCCACGTCCAAGCCGAAGTTCGATTTTGGGATTTCCAACAAACCACTCAGTTCAGCTGCTGCCTCTACAGCACCTACATCTTCCTTAAATGGTGCCCTTGGTAACGATGCTGCTAAACCTGCTTCCACCCCGTTATCTTTTAACCCCAAAGCCCCCGCCGTGCCCGCCGGCACAGGTGGGACGAGCACTGAGACGACAGCACCCAAATTTAGCTTTCCTGGCCCGGCAGCTAATGGGACAAATCCATTCGGAGGAAGTAAAGTGCAGTCAACTGCCACTACGCCTCAGTCTAATGATCAAACAAAACCTCTTACATTCGGTGGAACGACTACATCTACTCCCACATTTGGCACAAACCCATTTGGAGGAAACCCATTTGGAGGGAACAAGGATTCAGCACTTACCTCTGGGACTTCTCAGCCGAATGGAACCCAGACCAAATCATTTTCGTTCAGCGCCACAAATTCATCGTACAGTTCTCCATTTGGCACGTCTGGAGGAAACAATAGTTCAACAGTTTCCCAGTCGAATGAATCGCAAATCAAGCCAACTCCATTCAGCACGACGAATCCGTCGACTTCTTCTCCCTTCGGTTCATTTGGAGGAGGTCAGTCGAACAATCCTGCGGCAAACTCGGCATTCACTGGGTTCGGCACTGGGGCACAAGGGGCCTCTCTCGGTTCGAATAGTTCAGGAGCTGGTTCATCTGTGTTTGCTTCCGGTGGAACTTCGAATATATTTGGAAACAATGGAGATGCAGCCAAGCCCGCCGATACCCCGAAAACGACATTTTCTTGGTCTACTACACCGTCATCCACTCCGGCTGCCCCCAATTCTGGGGAGGCTTCCAAACCTACCTTTTTATTTGGAAGTCAGACGGTAAACCCCGTTTCGGCGACCCCTGCCGCTAATGGAGCCTCGTCACCGTTCGCGTTTAAATTTGGTGATACGTCAAAGACATCAACGACGCCTACCACAACGCCACAGGCTTCCGCTGGGCAATCCATATTTGGTAGTAACACTGCGAGCACTACACCAAATGCATTTGGATTTAGCGCTCCTCCAGCTTCGAATGGTACTAGTTCAACAGGAGGCTCTAGTCTGTTCAACAACACCACCTCTTCCACAGGACCGCAACAAAAGTGATAGATAGTAGGGAACCGGGATGTATATACCGCATAGTTTATGTGTTCGGTTGTATTTGTCAGGAGCTTTATCCATATGTAGTTTTTTCATCGTGCAAGTCAAAGTTTTGGTTGTGATCGATGTATAGGAGCAGGAGGCTGACCACTGTCTTATATTAACATCCGCATGGCACACCTATCTCCTTAAACCCCACATTCATCTCCTTCACTGGACTTTATTCCTTATAATGCTTGCTGTAAATATCTCAGAGACTCCTCGTCCTCGTCCACCTGCTAAAGTCCGTCGTTCTGTGTCAAAGTCAGCCTCGACTCCACCTCCATCCTATGCTGCAGCTTTTTCATACACCCCAGAAGGGCAACCGCGACTACTAGGATCTTCCTTGCCTGTCACTCTTCAGTGTGTACAATGGGATAAGGATAATCTCGACAGTGCCATTCCGGCGTTGTCTCCAGCTGCCAAGGGCGATATGGATTGGATGAACGAGAAATCACGCGAGGAACTATCGGAGCTTCTTGTCAAGGCTGATGACCTTATCAAGGAGCGGGAAAACGGTGTGTAAAACTAGTTACCTTACTGGTTGTATGGCGCCGTGGCTGACAGTGTTCGGGGCCCGTCCGTTAGAGCTCGGACATGTTTCCTCGGTATGCAAAACTCTATACGATAATAATGTAGCTATCAAGAGTAAACACCAAGCTTTGCTTGCCCGCCTCCCTTCGTCTCGTTCACCGTCTCCAGAGCCTTTGCCATCCCGTTACAGCATCAGCCTTAGTCGGCCTGTCTCCGAGTACAATAGCTCTCCCCTTGTTCCGAATTTTAAAGGTCATGCGCGTAAAATCTCCGTCTCCACATCAGAGATTTCCCACCTCGCAGACCAGAATGCTGAACTTCTCGAAAAACTGGAAAAACTGGAGTCCGACTCATTCAGTGCGGATCAGTTGGGACGACGGGAATTGAAACGATTGGAGAAGGAGATCTCGGTTCTCAGGGATGAGCTAGAGAAGACTCAAGCAAAAAGCGAAGAGCTGGAGGAGAAAGCGAAGACTGGATTTGCGTGGGATTCCGAGAAAGTCGTGCAGGAGGTTTTGAGAAAGAAACTAGAGAGGGATGAAAGATTCAGGGCGATGAGAAATCTTGGCCAAGGCCTGCCGAGCGAGAGCGAGGGTGATTCAGAGATTAGGGATTTTGCACCCGAAAGTTCATTCTATCCACCAGGAGATACCCCCAGAAGAGTATCAGGCACGCCGTTCAGACGTCCAGTCGTACAGAATTCAGAGTCTACTCAATCCACTCAACAACCAGAATCTTCCCTAATTTCGCAGCTGCTGCACAAGATACAAGAGTTGGAGCTCACCAACACCCGGATTATCGAGCAGCAGACTGAAACGGCGAACCAGCTCAATGTAATGCAACGAGAGACGGAATACATGACGCGGGTCTACGAGTGCTTCGCGGACGAGAATCTTATCGAACTTGCGGATGATCCCGAACCCGTCTCCGAAGGTGCAGAACGACCCCCCCGCGACGACACTATCCGCTTCGGGAGCTTCAAGCGGAATCTTGGAGTCCAATCTGTTGATATGCTGCCTGACGATGATCTTAGCAGGAGCTTAAACCATCCCAGAAATGTCTCTAGAACTCGCAAGTCAGTGATGGGTCTCTTCGACTCCAGTATCGAAGAAAAGTCTGAGGCGGAATTCAAAGCGGATCACCATGCCTTCAGTCTCCCAGTGCCCTTCGCGTCATCTCCATGTAGCGATGGCCTTGGCACAACCCGGTCAGTAAGCACAGGACTGTTCTCCCCTGCGCTGTCAACTCTCAGCCTGTCGTCTCGATCACAAGGACCTGAGCAATTCGATGGTAAGCGCGCCACTCTTCAGGCAGAATTAGAAACCGAGTTAGGCGATGGTTGGTGTCTCAATGCTGGTCATCATCCGCGCCAGTCAAGTAGCCTGTATAACTTCAGTCAAGCGTCCATACCTCCTTCCCCGTCGCCGTCACCAGCACGGTGCCGCTGTGTATCACAGGTCACGGAGACCCCATTGCCCACCCCTATGCCCACGGGGAATCCCACAATGCAACTCTCTGTCGAGCCTCCCACTCCCGAAGATCACAACAGTTTTGTCGGCAGACAAACGAAGAGGTATCACCTTATGTCGGAGACCATTCGCTCGAGGACAAACCGTTGGGTCGATGGGCGTTTTAAGGACCCAGACAACGCGAATATCCGTGCTCACGCGAATGAAGACATGACAACCTCCAAACCTGTGCCGCATCGGCTGGTCGACGCTTTTGTCGAAAATTACACCCATCAGCCGAAGAAGTTGGATGGTACTCATCCGTCCGAAGAAGAAACTAGCTTACCCCCACGTGAGAAGAACCCTCGCGGGTTGGCGGCTGTCATGCTTGAGATTTGGTTGTGGCTGCAGTTCGCAATCATTATTCTGGTGTTTTTGTGGGCTATGGCAAAGCGGGGGCCAAGGTCGGTCTTGGGCCACACTGCTCACCGCAGGGTGTCGTCGACGACGTAGTTGAGGATATCTTTTCTTACATGGTCCAAATTTCGTCCATCTACGTATCTATACCTCCAAGTACACATAGAATCATTATCGCATTTTTGATCTTCCACCAGCTTCCACCATACAGTCCTTTGATCCTTCATTTGACCTAGCTGTACTTATCATGAACTACATGAGATGGCTTAGAAACATGTCTCTCCTTGACCCTTCTGCCGCGCCTCCGTCTCTCTTCACAAAACTCACTGGGTTGCTCGCTTCCCTCGAAGATCAAGAATTAGACCATCGACCAGACATGACATTACGAGTAAGTGTGTCGAGTACTCCGCAGAAATTGGGTGCGAAGGCCTGATGATTATTGTGATGGAAAAAAAAAAAAAAGTAGAGGTCTGTCTACATCAAGATGTGGCTATGCAGCCTAGCTTGTGGCGATCACGTGTTTACTTCCGTTTTGCTTTAATCTTCAACTTCAGGATGAGTTCCTCAAGCAGTCCAAACCCAGAACTTTTGACGCCACCAACGCAGAATAAGAGGAGAAAATTTAAAATAGAAGACTCTGATGACGACTCGGAAGATGAAGACTCCTCACACGCCGGTGATGAACCAGTCCTCTCACACGCCGAACGACGGAGACAGAAGAGGACAAAACAGAAGGTTGCGTCTGAGGAATCCGCACCTAAAAAGCAAAAATTGCAAGATGGCACAGCGGCTCCTATAGTTTCGAACAGACGGCAGAATTCGGTCTGGGTGGGTAACATGTCTTTCAAGACCACCCAAGACGATCTTAGAGCGTTCTTCGAAGGCGTTGGAGAGGTCACTCGGATAAATATGCCTACAAAAATTCTAACTGGACTGGGGCGGAAGCGTGAAAATCGTGGGTTAGTCAACCCATAATACTCTATTTTGTATCCAAGTATTCAACACCCCTGCATCAATCGAAGATTTGCATACGTAGACTTTGCAACACCCGAAGCAAAGACAGCTGCTCTCGCGAAATCCGAGCTGCCCTTGATTGGTCGTAAATTACTTATCAAAGATGGTGGGTATGCCATACCTTCACTCTCGTCAACACCCTCATGGATGTTTAATTACAGGCGATGATTACACTGGTAGACCCACCTCTGCCTCTGCATGGGGTGGAGAAACAGACAAGGCTACTATTGACGGGTCCAAGAGGCATTCAAAATCTGCACAGAAGATTTTGCGCGCTCAGAAGCAGCCTCCTGCTCCAACATTATTTATTGGCAATCTTGGGTTCGAGACGACAGATGATGCCATTCGTGAGCTGTTCAAAGCCCACAGAGAGAAGAAAAAGAAGGCAAAAGATGAGCCTGAGGACGATACTAACCCGAAGGAGAAAACGAAAGATGTCTGGATAAGAAAAATACGAATGGGCACGTTCGAAGACTCCGGCCTATGCAAAGGGTATATATCAATATTTCGTAAAAGCCGTTGGGCTGATGCGAAATTGATTCTACAGCTTTGCGTTCGTCGATTTTACCACAACTGAACAAGCGACCTCCGTCCTGATCAACCCGAAAAATCATTTGCTAAACGGACGAAAACTTGTAGTCGAATATGCAGGAGCTGATGCTGTACGTCGTGGAGCACCAAAAACGAAACGAGAAGAGGGGATTGCTTCCCCTAAGAAACGAGAACCCCATGGCCCTAGAGCCGAGCGATTGAAAAAGAAGCAACATCAAGATTCGTACGAAGGCAAAAACGAGCAGTCTCCTGCTCAGTCTGTCCCTGTTGTGGAAGTCCAACAGCCGCATTCAATACAGCGTCATTCAGAAGATGATAAGCGGAGACAAACCATTGGTACGGAGAAAAAGATGAAAGGACCGAGAGTGCGTCCGAAGCCCGGTGCTGCCCTTGCTCTTGCAAAGCGGGAGACTCCTGCTATACTGCCGAGCCAAGGCAAAAAGATTACGTTCTAGCCTTCCTGTAGTTTCGTACGTATTCCTTGCTTTTTCGTGAAAATAAACTACGTGGATCCAAATCTAAGAACCTGATATTCAATAATCCCTATATGTAGATGAAGCATAAGAAAATTATTCCCTAAAAAATTGCGCGCTTTAGAAAAATTTTTTAATCGTTCACAAATCATCGCTGTCATCTTCCGCCATCATGCCAACCTCATACTCACCACAAACATCCCAACGCGAGCCTTCGGCAGCAGCCGACACGTATTTGACGAACCGCATTACGCGTTCGTCTCGAAGTACGAGAAGCAGACGATTGAATCCCGGTTGTACGGTCAGTAATGTGCTATCCTCTTCATCTTCATCCTCCATTTCCTCATCCACGTCCGTCGGTGGATGCGACGCTTTCCCTTTCCCTGAGCCATTGGCAGCATCTGTCTTTTGGGTGCTTGAACTTGAACGATAGATAGCTGGATCATCTTCTTCATTGTGAGGGGCCATGTAACACTGAGAAGAATGCAAGTTAGAACAAGGACAAGAGGAGTAATAACACGAGGTTCACCTCCCAGCCACCCCACTCGGCGGCTTGCCAACCTCTGACATCTTGCAGGGCCGTGGCTAGTGCCTTTCCTTTCCCAGAAGACCCCTCTCTTGTCTCAACCACCTTTGCCCCAGGCGTCAATCCAAGTACCACATCTAATCTCACGTCTTTCTCCTCGCTCGTAGCGAGCGTGTAATCTAAACCTGGTCTAAACCGCCTTGCCTCCGCAGAATGGCTCAGGGGAAGCAACCTCGACACAATGGCCATCCACGCACGGAACGCCGCACTTGGGAACAACTCATCTTGGAGACTCCTCAGAATCTCGTCGGACGAACCATGAGCAGCACGAGGGGTGACGGCCGCTGCTGGCATTCCTCCTTCACGTGGCTTAAGAACACAGTAGCGCCATTTGTGTGGCGGGCCTTTGATGACCCACGATCCGTTTGTACCTGCGGAATGAGGGGGCAGACGGCCGCCGCGGTCTTCGCCGAGTCCATCTTTGACGTCCAGCTCACGCAGGCGGGGCTCAAGTGACTGGGCAAGAGAGTTTGAAAGGAAGGAGTGTAGTTCAAGAGAGGACTCTTCGGCAAAGCGGGCAGAAAGGGTTTCCATCGTCCGGGGCTGGAGGTAGACGGGGTTGAGAAATTCAGAGAGGAAGCCGATATGCTCTTCGGAAAGAGTAACATCAGGATGAGGGGGCTCTGAAGTGTCTGAGTAAGGTTTAAATATGGTCGATGTTGAGGTCTGCCGAATTATGTTGGTCGCTGATCTGAGATAAGAAACGGATGATACTCACAAGTTGCTCCCGTGAGCTCTTCACCTCAGGTGCCTTGGATTCAGCAATGTATCCCTCTTCTCCCTCCTGAGCCGCATGGAACCACCCACTTATACTCAGGCGCTCTCTTCCATCCTCGCCTTCTCCGCCAACAACAACTTCTTCCACTGAATGGAAACTCCTGCCTGGCTGGACCTCGAAAAATAGGAACTGATTCCAACTAGGAGGGATGGTTTTTGAGGGAACTGGCTCCGGCTCCATCTGGCCATTCTCCCCCATCTTTGTGGGGTAGAGCTCTAAAGCACCACCCCAGTCCTTTTGCCACAACGTATAGTGTGGAAGGGGCATGTAAAGAATGTAGGAAACACGTCGTGTGCCAATCACGTCGTCATGATTGAGGAGATGACAGCTTTTTGTATATGAGTTAAGGGACATGTCCTGCTTCTTTCCAGAGAGAGGGCCGCAGCCTGTAACAGCCTGGAGGAAACTTCGGAAGGTAGATGAGTAGAGGGCATCACGGAGGGTCAGTAAATTAGGAAGAAGTGAGATTTGGGATGTCGTGAGGTAGCTGAGTGAGGCAAGGTCGCCAGTTTGATTGACCTGACAAGTTTTTTATCAAACAAGCGGCAGCTTGTGAAAAGTCGATACGAACCTTGTAGATGTCTGTCTCCTTCTGAGAAAAACTCAATTCGCTCAAACACTCGTCCTTGACCTTCTTCAGAAGGTCATCTTGAAATAATTTATCCACCACTGCAAATTTAAATGGTTCGTTGGTTACATATGCTGACCGTAGTTTCGCGATAGTGTTGTGATCGAAGAGGTCCGACGCGAAGTGGGAAAAGTAGTCCTGAGGACTATCAGCACCAGAGGTCCCGTTAGCGCCATTCGAAGCCCCATGCAAGGTCTTGAGTCTCTTAATCCCAGAAGTCGGGTCAGGCGACGATGATCGTTCCCGTGTACGAGTCATGACTTGCTGGAAATATTGACAGTAGCAGTAGCCTTGATGTGTTTTCTTTGCTACCGAGGTTTGATGCTGTGGAGGTGGCAAGCGATATATTTGTTGGACAGAAGGTCTAGGGACATGTGCCAAGATCGGTCGAGGCCAGTCTGTAACTTTTTTTTTTTTTTTTTTTTTTTTTTTTTCACTAGTATAGCCGCCCAGACGACGCAACTACTTATGTACAGCAGTCCTGACGCGGACTATTAAACCTGTTGAACTATATCGCCCGTCTGTCAGAGTTACTTGCGATGAAATCGAGCCAGGTTCGCACTGCAATCAGACTCCATCAGGCTTAGTCTCGACTCTCGGGCCCTACACGAACATGCTCATCTGATACTAGTATATCCACAGTGAACCCGTGGTTATGTTCTACTTCGGAAGTGAAGGCCCTCGTATTACTGCCGAACAATCTCCATTGGCAGATATCTGATAAAATCCATTTGTAAAGTTGGATCCGTACTGATCAGTTCAAGTAGTACCATATACGCTCCAAGTTCTCAAAGGACCGAAACGGATTGGCCATCCAAGTTTGCGGCGGCCGCGCTGACGTGTGCTATTTGAGGCCCATTCGATTCCGTTCTGGATTTGCAACTCACCGGCAGCGTATTCCTGGCTGTTTTCCCAGCCAGGAACTACGACGTACATCGCTACCATAAAATATGCCGAAACGTTCTGTGATCCCTGTGGGGCTGTTTCAAAGACGTTTCTGTTTCATGCGAGTAACTTTTGCGATACGTGTTCTTCGTAGATGTACAATTGCAATTAAGTATTCTACGAGAACCTGTGTAGATACGGGCAGAAACAAGGAGTGTATGTATGTAGCCAAGGAACTAAAGTAAGTTGCTTTCCGTAGACCGATGGACTGGTGGAAATAAATAAATGGCATGATCATGAAATTGAGTACTCAAGGGAAAAAAACGTAGAACAGGTATTTGACAGGAAGTGAAGAGTGATGGTGGATGATGGTGTCACACGGATATATAGAAGAAAACAGCGGCCGGACCAAGGTAGACTAAAATTACAGCAGTGACAGCAGAAACTAGGCCTTTGTGGCCGCATCTTCGTAGTATGAAGGCAGCAGGCCTTCATCGGGTTGGATGGCAAGTCGTATACGACCTGTCCGTGTGGATGACGATGATCGTGAGGACCGACGGTGGGGGTAATGGCTATGACTGTGGCGCCGATGATGTTTCTGCTGACGCTGATGTTCTTGGTCTTGCGAATCGGACGAACTGTAACCTGTCGACTCGGACAACGTCCTGCCATGCCTCAAAGATCCTGCTCTTGGGACGCTCGGGGAGACCCATGCTTCTGTTGCATTGGCCCTGTAATCTTTCGGAAGGGAGCTGATGGGAACGGGGGTATATACGAGTTCTAGGTCGTCACTGCTACGTTGACAGCTTGGGTTGGAAGGAAGAATGTATATTCTTTGACCGGGAAAGTCTGGATGCCGAGAATGGAGGTGGTTCCGCAAATGGCTGTTCGCGTTTTGAATACGAATGAGGTGAGAGTAAAAGTTAGACACTGCCAAGAGGAAATGAAGCTGTATAGGAGGTCAGACGACAGACAAAATGAGATAGCTGTTGATGACGTACCCGAATGACAATGACAACGACCATCACGGCGACAAAGGCAAGAACGGCACGCTCAAGCCATCTTTCGCAATTCTCAAGGTTGAGGCCCATCTCTAACATATCGCGCAGAAGTTCTGGATGTCGCGAGAGCTCCTCACAAACACCTGTTCGAGCGGTAGCGTGGAAAGAAGCATAGGTGGCAACAGCAGTGAAGAAGGTCGTGAAGGAAAAATCCGCGATGGAATAGTCGCGATAGAAACGCAACAATGAAGGTTTGTTCTGGAAACATTATTGGTACGAATCTCAAGAGGGAAGAAATGAAGGTTCACCTTTATGATTCCCAGAATGCCGATAATACAGACGGTTGCTGCGCAGGCAAAGTAGCCAGAAACCAGTCCCCATATGACCTTCACACCATCGACTTTCCAATCATCGCCCGACGCTTCCCACTCGCTTTCTGGTTCCCACTTCAGTGACCGCCACAAAGCGAGGACTTGAATTGTGAAGGCAAAATTTGATACTGCTCCAAAAAGGGTGATTCCAAGGGCGGCAGACCTATTATAACTCATTGGGAATGCAGAGGGGAAGAGAAAAGAGGGGACGTTACCTGGAGGGGGCCATATGTCAAGGGGATGGCTGATTCAGAGAAGAAACAACGGAAGAACGGAGAGATTGACTTTAAGTAAAACCTAAGCGATGAGACAGAACTAAAATGGAACCGGCTTCTCGGCGATGGTTTCCCACGCCCCAATAGGGGCAATCGGATCAATCAACTCCTTTTGTAATAGTCCACATCAGTCAGCTCAGCTACAACAAGAGGCATCATCCTAGTTCGACCCACTCGACAGCTCACTCTCGCTTCCATCATCGTCGTAGTCATACCTGCAACCGCCATACCTATACGTCGGCCGCACCAAACCGCGGTAAATGTACCCCTCTGTCGAGTAATGTCTGCCCGTGGGAGTCATTCTGGATCTCCTACGCAGGGTATCGCGCTCATCAAATGACTCGTTCATGGCATGCCAGGCGCTCCCATAATTAGACAGATACGAGGATTCTGGGCCCCAGCTGCTACATTGAAAGTCGGACAGCATCCGCTCGCCGACGTTGCTTGGAACAGCTGCAGGCTTTCCCTCGTAGTGGCTGTGTCGATACGCATGGTTGGGGTGACGTAGTCTGACGCGGTCCCGCTCCTCCGCGGCCGCGGTGGATCGGCTGCTGTATGCCATATCACCCCTTGAATCGCTGCTGTCATGATCTCTATCGGCTCCGATTCTCACTAGTCCCATCGCATCTATAAGCGACTGTTCTTTGCTCTCATTCCGATGACGTTCCGCGGCAGACATCCTAGATCCGCGTGAGCCTGAACTGCGTGCTCTTCCTTCGTCGTACGCAGGGTCGTACGATGACCAACTGCTTTCTGAACTACTGTCGCCGGGATCTATATCGTAAAAAACTTGTTCATGTGTGCGTCTATCTTCGGCAGACGATTCCCCGTATCTATAGGCGTACGCAAACATGTCCCTTCCGGAAACCCGATAGCTGAGGGGATTGATAAAAATGAAGAAATTTACAATGGTTTTTGGCACGGACTCACCTGCCATAAAAATTTCCGTAGTACGCCATATCAGGGTCGTTGAAAGCAGTTGGATGCCAAAGAACAAGAGGAGTTTAAAGTACGCGCCAACGTTGAGAACGCATTGATGATGGCATCAATATCGCGTAGCGCGCATGAAGCATGTACTTGCCCATTTGCAAATTAAAGATCTTCGGGACATGTTTTCCCCTAACATATCGGACCCGGGATGAGGTACTTTCACGTTTCCTCATCAGAGCTATACGGCCCAGGTCAATACCGCACCATTTCCCTCTGGGTTACTCGCTGGCAGGCAACTCAGAAGCACTTCCCGAAAGCCACCAAGGCTTCAGGGTGTCGTCGATGATTGATAGCAAGTGACTTGGGAGGCATGATAATAATATTGTTTTCCGGCTTAAGCGTAACCCCGCTCCGCAAGGATATATAGGGCCTTTGTAATGGGTTAAGATCCGAGTTACCGTCACGGTTTGACACGATGTATCTACACCTCCATGTAGACGTCGCCTACCGAAATCAACACAATACCCTAGGCCTAACCTCGGCGTGTTGCGAACGGTTGGTGCGTGGAATCCAGGAAAAGAGAGGACCACATGGCAAAGAGTCTCCCTCTAAGTAGGAAGTGTGGAGGGTAGTCAGCTTGACACCCGTGTGTTGCCGAAGCCCCCTGCAGGGAAATAGTTACTAGAAGAAATGGTCGCAGCTAGGATGATACTTCACGGGAAACATGCCGCGCAGCAGCTAGATCTTGTTCATGTCATACATGAAATGCTCGAGGTTGGCCTTGAATAAGCCACAGCTGACACAAAGACTGAGTCATATGAGTGTATGTGAATTACGGAATTGACTGCATGTGTAATGTACTGTAAGTAATGGCACTACATATGTCCACATGGACCTACATACACAGACTGAATTGCGATAGCGTACGGTACTGGCCATCGCATGTAAGGTAGTAATGTGCATTCGAAACATGAGTAAGACCAAAAAAACCAATCTACATACAATCGAGAACCCGATGCATGCATTCGATGTAGATGTACCACTTCAATAGTTGTGAATAGATCAAGCGAGACGCAGCGACAGCAGATGACAACGACAAGAAGCTGCCAAACAAAAAGAATAGTATACGTGTGGGGAATCGAGCAAGAAGGCAATGATGAGAAGTTCGGGAACATGAAAGATAAAGAAACCACAACCACGCGATAACCAGAGCGAGAAGGAGCAACAAGAAAAACGGTGCATGACTAATAGTAGACGGTGCCCTGGGGAACAGAGTCGGCAGGAGGGTACATCTCATATTGGCCCGCCTGTTGTGACAGGTCCATGTAAGAAACATAACCGTATGCTTCGGGATAGTAATACGGCTGCGAGTAGTGGGGGTAGCCCATCATGGTGGGGTCGGCCATGTGGTGCTGTTGGCTTCCATGTCCTTCATCCCCTGAGGCGCTCCCTTCTCCGCCGTTGATCGGTGCGTACGATGGTGTCGGGTAGGGTAGGAAAAACCCGTTCGTTGAACTATCAGCAGAACGTGATGGTTCAAAGACTGCTGCACTGGTACGCAGCGCTGACGATCGGCTGGACATGGATTTGCCTTGCGACTTGGGGTCGCCGTTCTCAGAAGGTGCCCTGATCTCGATCCGCGAGGTCTGGCGGGGGAATGAGAATATAGGTGTACCGGTGGAAGGATCAATGAAACCATTCACTGGCGGGGTGTGAGGTGATGGCTGGGCGAGGAAATCGGGGGAAACGGCGGAATGGTGCATATGGCCAGGAACGAAAGGGACCGCAGGTGGGGTCAGATGAGAATGCATGACGGGACGAGGGTTGTACATCGGAGCAGGAGCTTGCAGGTAGACCGGCCGTCCACTCGCCAGTTCATACGTCATACCGTGCTGATTCATAGCAACGCCAGGCGGAAGAGCTGGAGGGTATACGTAGGGTGAGCCATATACTGGTGATGGTTGAGGATGAGGCGGAGTAAATTCCGTCTGGATAGTCGCGAGTGAGAGGTGTTGTTCCTCTTCCACCGACTCTACCTGCTCCTCCACCGGTACCTCGGTTGATGGATTCTTCAAGACAGCCTCTTCAGTCTTGGCCGATCGGGCAGGATCCGAATCTTGAGGCTCAAATGACAGCTGTTCAAGTTGAGACTGTGACGCTTCAGTTTGAGATTGTGATGAATCGGCTTGCTGAGGAAGCACATGGGACTCGCTAGGTTGAGGGGCTGATGGCGAAACATCGTCGCCAGTGGAAGTAGATGGTTCAAGGATAGGAAATTTAGCAATGGAACTCTTAGGTGAGGTCGTGCCTTGCGTTGTGACCGCCTCAGTTTGTTGTTCCTTCCCAGGACGCTTGGGCAAACGAACAACATATGCTCTGTCGCCCGCATCACAGACCGACGTGCTCGATGGATAAGTCTTGCCAAAAGAGGTTGATGGATGGAATCTGGACGGTGCTTTGATAACAATAGCATGGCTTCCTGGCAACTTCACTCGTAAACCCAATCCTTGATTTTGACGCGACTTCAAAGCTGAATCGAAATAAAGAAACCCTTCGTGTTGCTTGGTCCACATAAGCTCGGGTTTCATTGCGAACCAAACTCGTCTAGGATTCGAGAACGGAGAGTGCGCATGTGACCTATTTGTGGATGGTGTATAACCACCACGGCCAAAGCCACCACGTCCACCACGAAGAGAACCAGAGCCTCGAGTGCGGAAACCGTTTGCTCCGCGAACTGGCTGGGACGCTCGTGGTTGTCGTGGTGCCTGTTCAGTTGCTCGACGCTGGTCCTCTTTCCGTCTCATCTCCTCAAAGCCATCATGAGTCCATGCGCGCTCAATTGGTGGAACACCATCCATGTTGGTAGATGATTGGTCTTCTATCCCTAGATTGGGTTGGGATGTATGGGGCGCAAAATATCCCCCACGTCCTCCACCCCGCATTACACCCCTCGCATGACCGCGGCCTTGCCATCTACCCCTCCACCAACCACTAAGACTACGCAAGTCTTTATCAAGCAGACGATCGTCATGGCCCCAGAACCCACCAACTGTGGGAACATAGGAGGGATCACTTTCAAGACGTTGTTGGTAAGCCTGACGTGCTGTTTGACCAGGAAGCCGCCTGACAAACGGTGCACTGGTGGAGCGGCGGGACGTGGAAGCAATAGGGTCAGCTTCTTGAACTTCGTCATCTGCTGGCAAAGGCAGGGGTGGTGGGAGCGATTCTGAGGCAGATTTGGCTCTGACTGGTTTTTTCGGTTTACGCGGACGAGATGCATTCTGTAAGCCGACTTGGCCATTGAAATCCGCAAACTCGATCACAGGAAGCTCCGCTGGTCCATTGATAGTTTCGTCAGCGACCATCTCTGACCATTCTCCAGTAGGATGGAAGAACGGTACTGCCTCAGGGCCCAGGCGCGCCACTGAGTCTTTATCCAGTACACCACGGTCTCCTGGGCTCTGACTTGTGCTGGGGGTGAAGTGGTCATTAGGCACAACGTCCTCTGAGGCAGGTTCGGTGTCTGAGTCAGAGTCAGAATCGAGGGACGACCGCTCATCTTCCGACTCTGAGTCTGTCCTCACTTCTCTCTCTATCTCATCGTCGCTTCCGATGGCGTCCTGCACCCTGCCTCTTCGCCTAACAACTCTCGTGTTCTTGATCTGCCCCTGGCTGCGTGGCTTATGCATGACAACTTGGTTGAATATGCGAGGGGACAAAGATGAGCTAACGGTCGCAGGCATGAATCAGGATAAGAAAGATGTGAAGGAGGAGCAGACCTTACTTTATGACTGTTGAAAGTCAGTTCGGCAAAGGCTGAGAAGGGATGTAAAAGCGATAAAAATGGCACAAAAAAGGGGTGATTGTTGTGGGTAAGTAGCAAGGATGGCAAAGGAGAGGTATTTGTAGGTCGTTGAGTGCTTTGTGGAGGTGGTGGCTATCGGCAGTGCACTGGTGACCAAGTCATTAGAAACAAAGCTTCCCCGTCGGTTACCGAACTTATCAGAGCTCCGCTTCATTTTACTTCCATCGTGTTCAGGTCGTGTTCACCCCTTTATTGCAATGGATCCCCAGAATCCAGGCTCTTTCCATCATAGGACGGAAAGACTCTCCACAGGACGTGTATATCACTTTGTATGCGATCACCCTCGTATGACACCTTAATCGATTGATCGTCCGACGTAGGTGGACCAAGTCCCTGAAAACTTCGTCGCACAAAGCACAACTACTCTGCTCTGTCTCCATGGATTTCCAGACCTCTGGTACTTGAAAAAAATATAGCTGTTCTCACTTGAGCGCAGATCCATGTCTTGCAGGTATGGCTGGCGTTACCAGATTGGTCCATGGGTTCGTCAAGGTTTTCGGGTTGTGGTTCCTGATATGTTAGGCTATGGTGGTACCGACAAGCCCGCGGACCCATCTGAGTACTCGACCAGGAGGCTATGTGCTGACATTGCGGTGCTTCTAGACCTCTTGGCCATTTGCAAAGCAGTCGGTAACGAATGTCATTTTGAAAGCTCTAGCGAGCTGATTGTTTCATTTTCAGGTAATTATAGGACACGATTGGGGCTCCTTTGTTGGAGGCCGCTTTGCTCTATGGCATCCAGATAGGCTCTCTGCCTTGATCATGTACGCTACCTTGAGATGTCTGTTGTCAAATCTTTGTTGTGATCAAATTGACTAGGATGAGTGTTCCGTATACGCCTCCGTCACTCTTATATGTACCGCCTGAAGAAATTGTCAAACAAGTTCCAGAGTACGGATATCAGGTCTATTTCGCAACTCAGGAATCGACCTTGGAGATTGAACATCAAGTCAGACTATTTTAATATTTGAGTACAGATCTTAAGCTGAGCCAATCCCAGCTCCATAAATTCCTATCTATAGTTTTCAGAGCTCCAGGCGCCCGCGACGACTTCACGGCTCCTGGGTCGGTTAAGGGGTTGTTGCTTGGATCTTCTGAAGTCCCTAGACATCGTTCCGTTCTATCCGACACAGTGAGTTGATTTTGAGACCTGATAACTTACTGATATTTGCGTTCACAGGAATTCCAGTATTACCACACCCAGCTTAGCAAAGGGATGAATGGCCCACTGAATTACTATCGCACAGGCAAGCTTAGATATGATGAAGAACATGGTAAGATCAGTATCTTCCAATTTTCTAGCAGTAGATTGAGTGGTTCATTTCAGTTGCTCAGCTTCCGTCCAATCTTCGTTCCAGTCTACCTGTTTTGGCCATATGGGGAACAAGTGACCGTACAGCCACTCCAGCTGTATTCAAGAAGGCACGAAAGTTTATCAGAAATCTGCAGGAAGTTGCGCTTGAAGATAAAGGTCATTGGATTCTGGTTGAAGCCAAGGATGAAGTGACAGAAAGGGTATCGAGCTGGCTTCGGGGACTCGCATTGGTCCAGGAGAAGCTGTAATAGACATGTTGACGTGTTTATATCTGTTAGGACCAAGAGTTATTGACTTCGAGTTAACTGTTGAGCATAATCTTCATGTCAAGTACTGCAGCAAATGCGAAAGATGACTTGGACGAGATTCCTCCTCCACAAGCACCGCCTTCTCCTCCTCCTTACACCACATTTGCCGCCAGAGGAGTCCATGTAGGCGACCTTAGAGAGAAACCGTTCACTACCCATGATAATATCAATCCGCTAGCCACCGACGTTCTCTGCTTTCAAACCGCGAGATTACCGGATGCCCAGTCCACAGGCAATGACACACGTCGCTTGGAGTTGCGATGGAAAGAAGCTTGCTGCTGTTGGGATAGATAAGATTACCAGGGTTTGGTCTCCAGAGAAGAGTGTATGTCACGATTTTGATTCAGGCTGTTGAGATATCCTTAATATCTCTCAGATGGAGCCCAGAGCTGCATCGATGTTCTCTGGTGGCCACTCGGATGATGTCGATTATATTTCGTGGAATCCGACACACCCAGAACTATTTTGTACATCAAGTCAAAAGGATCGGAGAATTGTATTTTGGGATGCGAGGCGTACGCACCGATATGCTCGATCTCGTGTATCGCGTGATTGACCCCCCCATTACCCTAGAAAGCCGATATCTCCAACAATGTTCGCTAAAAGTGTCGCCCGTCCAAACGAGTTATTCTCCAGATGGTCGTTCCCTCTTGTACGCGTCTGCAGGACACCAGCTGTTTTTCATGACCTTAGGTAAGGAAGGTGATGAAACAAAAGAGCAATGGCATCTTTCAGAAAAGGACGCAGTTCGTGTAAGTATCTTTTCTTTATTTTTCTATTTTTTTGAGCCAGCCGTTCGGTACTTCGTAGTTGACGGGTTCGACCGCGATGTTCAACCATGTCGGCGACGGTGTCATTCTGACCCATCATTCGGAGCACACTCTTCGTATCATGGACTACCCCAGTCTCACGGTTCGGGAGAGCCCCGCCGCTCACGTTGGAGGCTGCGTTGCGGTTGCTTTAGATCCTCGGGGAAGGTGAGCTAGGACCGAATTACCTTTTCAATTGGCACATACTTTCGCAGATATCTTGCATCTGGAGGATACGATTCGATCGTCAATATGTTTGATTTATCTGAATGGATTTGTGCAAGGACAATAACTGTGTGCGAGTAAGCTGTGGGCCGACTGTCTTCGTTGTGCTGCGGACTCTTATCATTCATCTAGGCATAGTATCAATGCACTCAGTTTCTCTCACGATGGCGAATACTTGGCGATCGCGAATGCTGGAATGTACATTGATATTGTACGTGCATCATTATACAATCCGTCTCCTTGAACTGACATACTTTCAGTGCGCAACTGAAACGGGTGTGCCCCTACACCGTGTCCCTGCCCTTGCTCCTTCGCCCACCGTCAGTTGGCATCCTTCCAAGTATGTTATTGCATACTGTGGCCAGACCAAAATTCGTGAGGGTGGCCCTCCACCCGTCGCGGTCATCAGTATGTTCGGATTGCTTGAATAATTGTGCATGAACATCTCATTGCCATAACTGTATTCTTTTACGTTAAATTCACGTTGGTTTCATGATTCGGTTGAGCGCACAAACATTGAGCAGGACGCGTACAGCATCAGGGAGGGCGGCGCACCATGCATAATTATTGAAGACAGGTAAATGTGGTGTGCTTTTAGATACGTAGACAAGTATAGAGCATAAAGGCCAAAGCATACGTTTTGAAGTATTTGCATATGGGGTTCATTAAGGGCGTAAGCAAGTAGCTAAAGGGAAAACGCGAGTGTAGAAAACATCAAATGCAATGCGATGGAGAAGCGTATGACAGCGAGGTGGAGAGCAGAAAGCACTGAACAATGAAGACTTGGAACATGTCGGTGAATGTAATATAATAATAAGTCATCGTCTGTAACAGAAAGCGTTTCTTGGCAGGGTTATCAAATGAATACAAGAATATTAGCAAGGAAAAAATAGAGTGCCGTTTTAAAGTTCAAAAATGCACGTAGGGGTATCGACCGAATTAAGCACGAAAACGGTAGGCGTACCCGGCACAGTCGGTCATCGATACAACCACGTCCGGCACAACTTCTGCTTTTTGCATGATGCTTCGCATTTTACTGGTATCTGACCTCGCAAGCATCAGCGGTTTCAATTTTTTGTTCCTGCTAGTGGAAGTAGAACTCGGACTAGCGTTTTCGTTCTGTACAGGCGCAGCTGTTTTCGACTTTTGCTTCTTCCCGAGATTCAAAGGACGCGTGACGCCAACGATAGGACAAGCAATAAGGTTCATATTGGGATCCTGCAGGAGTGAGTGCGGACGAAGACCTCCACTGGGGGAGCTTGGTTTTGTGCTTGAATTTAGGTTGGAAAATTTGCGCTGGAGCTTGTTGGTCTTGGGTATAAGTGGGCGGATCGCCCGGGAGGACCACTGTGCCAAAGAAGAAACTGCACATGGGGGTGTTGGTTCAGTACTAGGCGGTTCATCAGAAGGACTCGTAGTTAATTTGATATATACAATATTAGAGCAACGGTTTTGCTGGGGTAAGGGTGGCGAGGCAGCTTGCCTTGACGATTTGGAAAGAGTGTGGTGCGGTGTGATTTCGGCTTGAGGGCCAGAAACCAAACCATCCTCGAAATCCTCGAATAGAGTCACGGTAGAGGCAGTTGAGGTAGGAGGAACCATGGTGGACATCATAGATGATCGCAGTGTCCACGCTGCGAGGAACTTCTGCACGCAGGCCGATCGCGTGAAGCGTCCCAGTCCGGTAGCCTGGCCTTTTGGAACCAAGCAGCCATCTTCCTCCTGTACAGTACGAAGATTTGGGATTGTGTTGGGCCCCGAAAATAGTGTTCCTCCTGCCAATTTCTACGTTACTGGGAACTAAGGTATACTGGCCGACCTTATGCTCTAGAGCGCCTCT
The DNA here is from genome assembly GCA_029959215.1 of Tricholoma bakamatsutake. Lineage (NCBI taxonomy): Eukaryota > Fungi > Basidiomycota > Agaricomycetes > Agaricales > Tricholomataceae > Tricholoma > Tricholoma bakamatsutake. The sequence goes on from CP114860.1 coordinate 4,698,426, forward strand.
GACAAGATCAGGTAAGGAAGAAAGTCCCTAATTCTGAAATCAGCCATAATTGAAAATTTGGGTGGAAATTGAAGCATATCAGAGGAACCCACATTGTCATCAACCAAGTAAACAAGCAGGAATGTGGAGATATCGATCTGTGTCCCAGAACAAGTCGCCAATGCGGCAAGACGCTTCTCTGCCTCAAGACTACCAGGAGCGTATCCATATCCACCCAAAACCTGCGCATCTGCTAATACAGGTGTGCAGGTCAGGAGTGATGGTGTTTCTGAGGATGCCTTCATGATGGGTTGGGTAGCTGTAGCTCCAAGCGGTAAGCGTTGTGTGGTATCCACTCGTGGACGTCAGCCAAGAATTTTGGGATCCCAAGCGTCCACGAGGATGACTTGGAACTGGAGTAGGGACGTCGCGCATGAAGGGATCGGGGTCACTGAGGGTTTCGGAGGCAGGGGACAAGGGGCCGTAAGGAGATGGGAGAGGTGGGAGCGGGGGGACATTATCATCATGAGCAGGAGAGCTGAACCAGAAAGAAGACTTGACGGGAATGAGAAGATACGAGCCTGCCTGAGGACGACCAGAACCATGACCATGATGAGAAGAGGCCGTAGTTGTGTGGTGCGTTCAAAATGAACATGCGGATATAGAGTTGCGACGAGAGCTTGCATTAGAAGTTGTTATCCACGAAGCGCCATGACGGATTGCATCTATCTCTTCGGTTGCAAGAGAGGGCCTGGGCTTCTCTTCCGTCATCTTGACAGGGAGCCAGGGTTCTGTATCATCATTGGGAGCTGCAAGATTACTCCTGATGGCAATAAGAGTGCAGACGAGGCAGCAGAGCATGCCTGTGGGCCTTTAGTCCAAAGGAGAGTTTAAAAAGATTCTCTTCCTCATCAAATAAAACCTTCTGCAGCCTTACTGGACTTTCAGCGGAATACAGTATATGGTACCGATGAAGAAGACTAGATAATTTGATAGGTAACCCTCAGTCAAAATAGTGTGAATAGCATACTGTTGAATCATGGGCAGTTGCTCTTGTGAAAAATGTTGGGGAAAACCCATCACCATAGCTTGAGCTGCTTTGCGAAAGTGATCCTTCTTCGGCACCCCTTGATCCTGTATGTGGCATCCCATAAATCTGTTGAATTGCAATCCCTTCCTTCGGTGACAGATAGATGTTGTCCTTCAAACGCAGGTTCGGTCTTCACTGCAGGATAAAAGTCCCGGATCTTGATGTTCGTGCTGATTCGTTTCGCTGTGGTGCTGACACTCGAACCTGCCCCTTGGGTGGCAGTGGGTGGCACAAATGCGAAGGTCGTGGGGGAAGGAACCGGAGAGTTTGGTATTATGTTCATGTTAATGTTAATGATATTCTGGAATTGACTCCATCGTCGGCTGAAATTAGGGGTAGAAGAATCAGCGGTGGAGCTGGAGTTGTATGTGCATTGTTTCTGAGTGGAGTTGACATAGGAGACAGAAGCGGAGGGAGGAAGAGAAGATCGGGAAGACCTAGACCGCGTGGAAGAGGTAGATGGTGCTTGGGAGACACTTCGCGAGATGGCAGGCGAAGCGGGAGCGGGGCGTGTAGAGGATGGGGTCTCAAGTGGGTTGCTGGTTCCGTTACTGATGGGAAGCGAGAAATAGGATGTTGGGCTGGACGGCATGACGGGCGTCAAGGGAATGGAAGTCGAGTGGATCGAGATGAACAGGGGTGGCGATCTACGAGAGGCATATGATGAGGACGAGGTGAGCAATGAGAGCGAATGGCTGTACCATTCTGGAAGGAATTTGGAGAAGATGTAGCGATATAGATCATATAGTGAAAATGGATGATTACCAATTTGCAGACAGAAAGGCCCAGTCACTGTCGAGATACAATATGATAAAGTCAAACTAGCGTGCAGGAGCTATGCAGTACCAGAAGGGCTAAGGAGTGAGAGAAAAGACATAAGAGGACATGAAAGGAGTTTTAGTAGGCTAGTTCGTGTTGAAGCCTAGGTTGGGGAATCAACTTGTGCATCTGGAGACCAGTATACATGATGCAAAGTAGTGGAGTTGACATCTATTGATCATCTTGATCAACGCGGCCCAGCGGTTTCCGTGAGTTTCAAAGTTTCTGATGCGTCAAATGACAAATGGACTGTGCAGAGTAAACTGAATATGCTCAAAATAACTGTAAGTATATTGATTAGTGGATGACTTTCCGTAGGCAGCTGTGAATTCGAGACCTTTCTAGATTTGAATCAGGAAGGAGCATGCGAGCCTCTCGTTCGGCAGGCAATGTAAAATAGAGTCGTTTTTCAAGGCAGTGGATGGTGGAGAGGGAAAGACTTGAAAAGGCATTCTGGTGGCTGACGGGTGGTGGTTAAAGTTAGTTTGGGTTGGCGTTGAATGTCATCAGCCTCATATGAACTTAGAAATCACATGATCGTTCAACGTCGTTTTTGAACCTCAACCATGCCCCCCGTGCCGCCCCCAAACCCACCTGCAGCCAACACCCCGCTCCCTCCCCAGCCGCAAGACCCTGCAACTCTTGCGGATATTTCAAATGCGATCGCATACAACAAGCAAGTTCTTGTCAGTTATGGTATAATAGGCACGTTCTCTTTTATGACTTGCTTCTCATCGTGTCCAGAGGTAGATGTGGCCACTAAGGATCAAGTTGGAGCAGGAGCTGTGTATGAAGCTGCTCTTATTGCACAGAATACTGGTGGCGGTATAGTGTCTCTGTAACTCCACTAGCACCTTAGTTGACCAGCTGCTGTCAGCCATAGCACCGCCATGGTTTGCACCAGCCCTAGCTGCAGGCTTGGCTGCAGGCTTAGCTCCATTGACACGTGTTGCTCACATTGTAAGTTGAATGTTACCTGCTGCACTGTATGTCTATAATGTTAGAACTAGACATACAACCTTCTTGCTGGTGATGGGCGTTCCCGCCCTTTTGAGGTCATTCCATTTCTCGATGGAACATTGCCGACAGACCCTCAGGTGTGTCCTATCTCACTTTGCATGTTCATCTAATAATTCTGCATCATCAGCACAACCTGCCCCCCCTTGTAGATGTGGGAGTTATCAATGCATTGACTGGGCCACAGGCCACCGCATATCTTGTAGGCTATGGACGACCAGTACCTAATCTTCTTGCAAATCGCCGAAAAGCCATTCGTATTGCAGTTGGCAGTAGTGCGGAATTGTGATGTTCCTACGGTGCACCTTTTGTATCAGCCAGGATTTCGACTTCTCTTCGATCAGTTTCAACTTCCCTTCCATTATCTCTTAGTACGTTCACTGTATTGTCCTATGTTCAAGTCCCCTTGCTGCCCTTATTACTACCAGGCAGATGTTGGGTTTCTGAGGTTGAAGATTGTTGTTGTAATTACCTTCAAAGTATGTCCACTGAATGATGATAAGTATGTCGGGCTTTCTGCCAAAAAATCTTCTGGGCAGGATTTCGCATAACAACAGCACGGGGACCTTGTTTTTTGTATGTTTTTGATGAGAATTTTCGGAACTCCGCATACGTAGGCGTTCGTGACAGTAGCACTCTCCTCAACGTTAACGCCTCCGTTCAGGTGTGGCAGACACAAAGATCATCGATCGAAACCCGAGGGCTCCGAGGATTCCGATGACACTTATCACGATGTGAAGACGGTTATTGAGTTTGCTGCGGCAGAATCAGCAAGAGTCGCACTCGGACAGCTCATTCGCAAGCTGGACCGCTGGGTTGGGTCGCACCGTATCAAGCTCATAATCTACTTCGACGAAGCACACCCTCTCACCAAGGTAATACCCGAGAACGACGACGAGAAGACGCTGTATGACTATTTATGTTCATGTCTCAACCAATTTTTGACATTTCCAATGTTTTCCATTTTCCTATCGACTAATTCAAGCTTAGCCCAGTTCGCTGCACCACGGGCGCTTGCCAAATCTGCTCGCATTCACGGCGGGAAAGCCGTAACACACGCACCCATTACCGAAACGCCCTTTGACTGCTCCAAGGACCTCATGGTGAAGCCAGGCGAGTTGAATATCGAAGACATTAGCAAAATTCCATTTATGGCGCAATTTGGGAGGCCATTGTGAGTGTTCTTGCACCGTTCCATATTTTCAATCGACATGTTGCGATAGATTTTGGACGCTGTTACGAGGAGCCGGGATGGAGGCATCTGACTCCATACACAAATCTTGGAATTGGCACGCGCGAAGCTCGTTGCTTCTCGCGAGATCGACTCTAGCTATTACAACTTCTCATCTGCTGCACGGATGGCAGTTCTAGACATCCAATTGTCACTGGACTTTGAGCCTCGTCGTGAAAAAGTGCAAATCGAAGAGGCTGGTCTAGTCCAGAGCCACATGCGGTATGCATATTCTATTCCTGATCACCGAGAGTACTTGCGGTCTGGATACCCCTCCGAACCCCTTTTTGCCGAGGCTGCCGCCCAGCAACTGTACATGTGGAGGACGCAAAATTCGTTCATGGCAGTCGAAACGCTTACAAATATCTGGCTTGCTTGACCGTGGAGAACTGGGTGAGCTTACTGGTCGTCAACTTCTCCTCGATGCCTACCATCGCGCTGTTGAGCTGGAGCAAGGTGATCGTCACAAGAAGACTCCTCCAAAATTCAGTGCTGGCTGTCGCCTTATAACCTTCATTAAAATGTTGTACAGCAAGGAGTGTGCAAATATGGTTCTTGACAGTACCCCGAATAATGTTGAAAGAATCTCGTTTAGAGAGGCATTCAAAGACGCTCTTATCTGCTTTACACACTTTGGGAAAATGGAAGACGACTGGTACAACTTCTACCGCTGCATGGGTAGTTTTCATCCGTCACATGGCAATCATGTGTCGAAACGGGGAACGCAGCGTCGACTGCATTTTACCTGTCCTCTTGTGGGACACACAGCTGTGCGAGCATGTCATGACTGATGTGCTTATTCAGTTTGAGCGTCGGAAACGCAGCGGTACTATCGCTAAATACTCTATCGACCAAGCCGACTTCAATTTTTTCCCGCAAGCATTGGAGAAATGCGCGCACGGGTCGATCCCTACTTCTTACCGGCCGTACGTCAGCTTAATCATGGAGTTAGGAGTACAAGTCAAACCTTCTGAGGAAGCCGAGACCGCCACTAAATATAAGCCAGACAAGTACTCTTCGTCGTCATCAAAGAAATCCGACGACCCACCTCGAACTCCTCTACCCATCGAGGGAGCTCAAGATCACGCAACACCCTCCAAGATGTATAACCCTCATTATGGTCAACGACATCACCCGAAAGAAGGACACGCCAGATACAACATATTCGCATATGGTTGCTCCCCAACAGCGTACCGCGGCATAGATACCGCCCACAAAGCTTCGTATGCCCTGCTATTGAGTTCTCGTGACTTCCTCGGAGAGCATTGACGTAAAGATGTCCAAACACTCAAAGCAGTTCGGCGGATGAAACCCTTTTGGAATGGGGGTGAGGATTGTTATCACTGGGTTGAACATGACGATGTCCTTCATGGCCCTGTTCCATCAGAGAGGGAGTATTTTCGAGTTGGGAATCAAATATAGCTTAGTGTTTTTAATGTTGTAATTCCAGCTGGCATGAAACCATATCAATGATGGGCAGGTCACTGTGGATGTGGAATAAATTTACAGCGAAATCATTTATGCATTTTTGAATAGTGCATCCAGGAGGCGGGTCAATAAGCATTAACAGTGTTGAACGTTGAACGTTGAGCGTTCGTGCTTATCAACAGGAATGATCGTTAGCACAAAAACGTACAGAGGATGTTATCGGATAATGAGACGTGAGCAGTCGGTCTAGAACGGTGTGCACACTAGTGTATCGACCAAAAGGACAATCTGCAGCTACTCTGGGCAGACGGCGCCTCAAGTAATCTATTCCAATAGATAACGACCTTGAACTTGTACAGATGTTTACGTGAAAGTGGAAACCATCGATCAGAGAGTCTATCCTGTACGGGAGACAGACAACGGGATGCCCAGGTAGGTAGGTAGGTAGGTAGCACCCAAACCTTGATCCATGTCATTCAACAGAGTGTATTCTTTCGCTCTATGTGGCTGGAGCTCCAGAAATTCTGTCATCAAGAAGTCATTGAACATTCAAAACAACAGGGAGCACAATAACTTGAAGTAGGTGAGAAGATTGTAGCAAATATCTTAATATAATATCATGTCTATGTACCTGCTAGTTAGGGCAATCAGAAGACAATGACAAGACATGTTGCTCGAAGTTGGCTGTGTGCCTGCCCAGTCAGTGATTGGATGCTCTTGTTGGCAGTGAGGGGAGGAACAGTAGACGTTTCGCAAGTAAGTCTTCATGTCTCTTGTTGATTTCAGGAAGTATCTGCCAGTGCAATGACTAAGTGTGATATTTTTTGTGCCGTCTTCATAGACACACACCTTAATGGACTCAGTCGCACCATCAGTCACCGCTTTGTATAATCCTGTGCGTATGCCTTGTAGGTGACGTGACCACCAGTTGGCCAACTCCTCGGCGTTTCTAATTTGCTTCTTCCTCAAATCTCCCAAGCATTTCTCCAGCTCGCCATTAACTTTCGTGAACAGACTACTGAAAAACTTTAGATAATTGGTTTTCAGAACGTGCTGATCATCCGATAGAGAGGCTGTGACGAGGTAGTCACGGACAGCATCGTCAGGGATGGGAAAGGCCAGGTCTGCGTTCGTACATCAAAAGCGCCCAAGGAATTCGAAAAAACAAAAAAAGGACCTTGATTGTCGCCATTTTCTCGTAGATTAAACGGAACGGTGAAGACCAGGTTCGCTTGCTCGTGGACCATGCGAGATTTTCCCGTACCGGAGCTCTGAACGATAACGATTTGGTTAGAATATTCTGTTTGTGGGAGTGCGTTAATATTAGCGAACAGGAGCTGATGATTATTTCCCAAGTAACTATCACGCCAAGCGGACCTCAGAGCTTCGAAAATAGGGTTGGCTAAGCAAAACAAGAGCCAGAATAAATAAACACCTTTGTCTAGAGAATCGGTCGGCCGTCAATGAATTACCAAAACAGATGCATCAGTTACGCACTGGTAAGTTCTACATCCTCGTTAGGAAGTAGATGGCACAACCAGCTGTCGTCACCGATCCCAATTACAACAGCGCAGAGAGCGACCTACGAGGTTCTCGCACCACAGGCCAGAGGATCAATGTCCATGTAGCCCAATGATGTGGAGGTCCACAAAATAGGAGAAGCAGCAGGTATAGCACACTGTTGAGGACAGTAATGGTGGATGAGTAGGCAACAAGCGCAGGGAAGAAGCTCTTGATTCCAGCACCAGAGATGACCCCAGCTAGAACAATGGAAATAACGGCCAGCAGCAGAGTTGGTGCCCACAGCATCCACTGTCGCCTACCAAATGATGCAGGTCGACCCATGCGAACGTTCATCAAGGTGACAGAGGAGAGAAGTCTGCCTGATTGTCATCAAAAACCAGATCCGCACGGAGGATGCAGGGTGCAGGGTCATCTGCATTACTGAAACCGGTAGCTGTTTCGTTGACCGTTTGCCAAATGAAAATAGCAACAGTCAAGAGATCAAGCTTCAAGGCTCGCTAGCCAAATGTGACTTTTGTCCGAGCACGACAGGGATCGAAAGGCGGGCAATCCGAATTCAGCCTGGATGAGAAATCATGAGTAGAAAAAGGATGAGGGGGTTAAAATAGGAATTACAATACGGAGTATAAGAAATATAAAGGAGAGCAAGGGTAGGAATGAGAGGAATGATGATGATCAGTGTGAGTTCGTTGAAGCTTGAATCTTGCAAGAAGAAATCAACCGACCACGTGTTTACACGCGTCGGCTATTAGTGCCAGGCATTACCATGCATGTGTACTGCGACTCAAACATGTTGAGGACATGTGGAGAACGTGTTCGAGACTACGCTGTACATTTTGTTCCCAGTCATGTTTGCTATCTGCCACCTCCATGCTATGGTGTAATCCATCAGTTTATCTTCGATCCGTTGTTAATTTCTGTACAGGACATCCGTTTAATGATGGGGAGCAGCTTCGTGGTCGTAGAGCGGACCCATTGGTGGCTAGATCATATGCATGTTTAGACGGGCATAAAGCAGGGCCGAGAATGGACGTACAGGAGTATTGCGTTCCCTAGAAGGCAGTTAGTCATTAGCTCTCTTTGAAGATTATATACGTATATCAATCACCATTTGGTGCCCCCAGGAAATAGAGGTGCTGTTGAAAGATGGTCTCAGTGTCAGCTACACCTTATTGGACAGACTAACAAATGTAAGGATCGGGATGTTTCTTGCTGGCCAGCTCTGCCTCTGCCTTTTCTAAAATAACAGCCAGTTCCCGTGGATCGTGCACATTGCTATATAAGCGGAGGATCAGTCGCAAGTTTAGCAATACAACTTTCTAATGCGCACCGATTTCGTTCAAACTCTGCCCTTATCTGCAAAGCTTGTGCCCTCCAGAGGTCTCTTCTGATAGTCCAATCGAGTGAGTTCTGGAGAAAGCGCTTGTATAACGATTTTACATATAATCTATGAGCCGAAGAGAATGTCGAAGTGGACATGGTAGGCTAAAGGAAAGAACCACCAAGAGTTGAATTATCGGATTCTGACTCATGACATAAGCTGATCAAAAATTTTGTGGCCCATGACAAACAGTAATGTTTTGTATCCAAAAGTCATGGATCCACATTCCAGGCGCTCTCAGTTCAATCAGAGACCCCCAAAATCAGGTCCAAAATCGGTTAATTACAGGTTTGCAGACCTAATGGCCCAGCCAAAACATACTGCCGACAAACGACCGACGATGGTGCCCAAAACACCCTCACCACCGGCTTCAGCATCGCTCCTAATCCAGCGCCCAATTGCCACAAATTCTAGGATTAAACAAGATGAACAATATCGCAAGGATATGTATCTTGCCTTCGTTAATAACGCGTTGCAGCAGAAGTCGAATGTGAGTGGATATCTCGCGATCACACGAGCATAATTCGATATGATCCAGGGCAACACGGAAACATTTGATGAGCTTGTGAACCAATTCAACCCCAAGTTATCGCAAGGACAAGGTGTACCACAGCAGGCTCAATTACGCCTCTGGATCTCAGCTTTCTCGCATGTCGTCTCACGACTCGAAAGAACACACTCTGCGCTGGTCGACGCCATTGTCAACATGCCATGGACAACACTGGATAACGCCACCGTCAAATCATATACCGTCTTCATGGGCATGCTGGTCAGCGCCCGGCCCGAATATCTCTCCCTCGTGTTAGGCAAGGTTGCTCAAGGATTCACTCACCGTGGGTATCATATATCCTTTAAACATTTCGCATGAATTGAAAGTGTCTCTTTCACAGAATCCGGCATCCAAGCACTCGACGCAGGAATGCCTGAAGGGTCGGCCAGTCCGTTGACGCGTCGTGTGATATATGACAGATTACACTACCTTCTTCAGCATCTGATTTGGCTCATCCCAACGCTCCCGTCTACCTTGCAGCCCTTGCTTGTGCGCAACTTTCCACACAAGCGACAAAATCAGGTCATACAGACAACATACATCCGAAATTTGCTACGAATTTCCACGTACTGCCCCGAACTTGCCGACAAGATCTTGGCCACAATTATTGATCGTACAATCCAAATAGATGTACGTGGTGGTTTACTATATAGAACTGGGATGCTGAATGGTGCGTAACCCAGGTCGAGATTCAGGTAGAGCTAGAAGAGTTGGAACAGGAAGAGGCTTCACAAGACCAGGATGTATTTGAATTAGATCCATTTGATACAGTCATCGGACAAGAAGGTACCGATTCTGATTCTGACGGTGGGAGTGAAGGGGACAACTTGAGTGATTTATCGTCTGATACTGGGGATATGGACGATGAAGCTCAACCATTCGAAATCGAAATAAATGCCAAGCACATCCTTGAAATGGTCAAGAAGCTAGATGCGATTCTATCCCTCATTTTTGACCACTTCCACCGGGCACACACATCAATAACGACGTCGGGTTCACTTCCGCTTCCACTATGTGACCTCCCTCCCTTACCCCCATTGACCCCACGATCTTCTTCCCCTGGCACACCCACATTATCTCAAATTGAACCCTCAGCCGGCAAGCAACCTACCTCAATTTCCGATACGCCATCACCCCCATCATCTCTACCCACATCTCAATGTGAATCATCTGAACGCAGCAAAACCTTTTTGCGCACACAATTCCACACCCTCCTCTCCATTTTCGACCGTACCATACTTCGTACCTTCAAGTCACGATACACCCAGTTCCTTATCTTCTGGTACACATCCCTTGATCCTGAATTCTCCGACATCTTCCAAGGCATGCTGGTCGACCGTGCCCTGTTTGAGAACAGTACAGACAATATGACGCAGAACAATACGTCTGCTTTGACACGTGCGGCCGCCGCATCCTACCTTGGCAGTTTCGTCAGCCGAGCGGTATTTGTGGACCGAGAGGATGCACGGAGAGTCGTCGGAGTGTTGTGCGAGTTCCTCAGAGCTCATCTAGAGGCCGTCGAGGAGCTAGTCAGGGGAGGCGGGTATGTGACGGGCGGCATGCCACAGAATGCAGTATTTTACGCCGTTACGCAGGCAGTGTTACTGATTTTCTGTTTTCGTTGGAGAGACTTGCTAGAGGATGAACCGGAAGAGGATGAGCTCCTGATTGGGAAGGGAGGGAAAAAGTGGATGCCACAATTGAACGTGCTGCAGAGAGTGGTGGCTTCTATTCTCAATCCTCTCCGAGTAGGGTCCACTCCATTTTTTTTTGTCTAATAGAACTGACATCTTGCACAGGTGTGCTCGCCGAACGTAGTGATGCAGTTCGCCAGAGTGGCGCACGCGACTGACTTCATCTATTGCTATACGATTCTTGAGTCCAACAAGCGTTCCGAGTACAGACCATCAACCATGGAGGGTCATGCAACGATTCCGGCCCGCCCAACATCGATTGCATTTCATTCAACAATATTTGGTGGAAGTATCAATGCAGAGCTGAATACATTCTTCCCGTTCGACCCGTATCGCCTCCCCAAGTCGAACGTATATATCCGTGCCGTATACCGGGAATGGTCGACTGTCGCCATTGACGATGAAGATGAAGAAGATGAGGAGGAAGATGATTATGGTCACAGTGACCGGAGTGACGTTGGATTCAGCAGCCAGTTGAAGATACCCCGATTGAATGATGAAGGTGATGATGAGGAAGGGCTTGGGGAGTCGTTAGGAAAGATGAGCATCAGTCCTATACGGTCTCCTTTCTATACTTCTGTCTATGCTTAACTGCATTCTTCTCTTCACTTCTTCATCTTGCACTGCTGTTCCGTTGGTTGACTATATTGTATCTACATAGCACCGCATCGATCATCTCTGGGCACCTAGTACTTACGTTGTTAACAGCGGGCGATATATATCAGCAACAGCACTGGTATGACTTGTACCCGACGCCTCAATAGCGGAGGATACCGTCACGCTCTTCAAGAACACAATTCTCTGTATATTCGAATTTACAGCGTTTGAGAAGTGTCTGAAAAATCATGATTCATATACATAGCAGGGCTATCTGTACTCTAAATTATATGGTTGGGTACATAGCTCAGCCAATTGCTAAATATGTTTTTATTGGTATGTAGACATTATGGCATCTGCATCCGACACATATTTTCTCAAGTTTAAAAAAACATTTGAATTACATGTCATACTTGATACGTGACTCTTCTCATGTGGACAAATTTCTGCAATGTGGCCCAACAAGTGGCCAACGGTGACTTAAGTTCACTGGAAGTACATCAAATTTCAAACAAATCTTGTTACGAGATGAGATATTTTCAAGCAGTAATCCACCCTGCAGCATAAAGATACATTTTATGTATTACTAGGTGACTTCCCGCAAAATTTAGCGCGGTGCCAGTAAAATTACAGATCCATTGAATCAAGAGATAAGTGTGGTAAGACTGCCAATGATACGCGAGAGTGCGGAAATCACAGGCCATCGAATGAAGCATAGATATGTAAACATCATTAGCCGAGCTGCCCTGGAGACCCCGTAAAAATGTTCGTGCTCCGATGCCTCTGCAAACGTAAAATCTGGAAGAGGGGCGACCCCTCCTCCAGAATCTAAACGAAAATCCCAGATTTTTTCCGACTCCGACTGCTCTTTCTGCCCTCCAGACGCTACGGGAAGTCATCCACTTTGGCATTGTTTGATGTTGTTACGATCTGAGGTCAATGGCGGCATGGATTCTCGTAAACGACTGAACTGAACTTCGCAAGAACAGGCATGAAGAACGTCTGGTTAGATGTCGATCCGGTATGTTTGCCGTTCTAGGGGCTTTTGTAACATCTATAAAATGGTACAGGGTCATGACGATGCAACAGCGATCATGCTTGCTATCCATTGCACAAACATTCACCTCCTGGGCGTGTCAACGGTGAAATTCCGCGCGTGCTAAATATTTCAACATGGAGATTAAGTTCGTCGAAATACACTTACAGACACACGGAAACGCGAGCAGTGAACTCACAGCTGTAAATGCAGCCAGGTGCCTACTTGCTTTCGGTGCTCAACCGCATGTACGCGTTTACCCTGGTGCCTCGAAGCCTCTCCTACTTGCTGCAAAGCCTGATCCGGAGATTCATGGTGACGATGGACTAGGAGGCGTTGAAGGCCTTCCACCGGCTGATAGTCCAGAGGTTTTGGCATTGTTCGCGACCAGTGAGGATGGATCTACGGTCAGGGCACTCGAAGGAATGGCAAAGTCTGTGAAGGAGACATGGAGCAAGGGTGCTGGTCAAAAGGTAACTGTTGTCTCCAGCGGACCCATGACGAACATCGCGCTGTTTATCAGCGTCTATCCCGACTTGTTGGACGCGGTAGATGAGTTCGTCTTCATGGGTGGAGGTGTTGGAATAGGGAACAGGTCTGCTGTTGCGGAATATAATATTCTATGCGATCGTAAGTTTTACCTCCCAGCACTCGACCTGCCTTTAAGAATCCCAACCAGCTCATGCAACTCAGATTGTTCTCGATGCCCCAGTCAAAAAGACCATGATTCCGATCAATGTTACGCATACTGCGATAGTGACAAAGCACATACAAACCCTGCTTCTAAACTCAGGTGCTGCACAACAGACCGACGACATTCTTCCTACCCCCGCATCTAATTTACGCCACACCCTGTCAACTCTTATCACGTTCTTCGGGGATTCATATAAGTCCACGTTTGGCTTTAATGACGGCCCTCCTCTGCATGATGCCCTGACTGTCGGATACGTATCAAACCCAGAATTGTTCAAGACCATCCGCTACCGCGTCGATGTTGAGCTCAACGGAACGCATTGCATGGGTGAAACTGTGGTGGACATTTGGCAATATAGGGACTGCGATGATTCGTGGGGATCGAATGGTAGAAATTGTCTGGTCGCGCAATCTCTGGACGTAAGTTCTTCTGATGGCCAATGATCCCGACTGCTGACTATCAGAATGCAGGTGCCTGCATTCTTTAATATTCTCCTAGAATGTGTGTCTCGATGTGATGCGGTTTCACCACTGAATTCTAGTAGATGAACGTGGTAATTGATCATCGTTACAACCACACTCTGATGGGGTAGAATCACTCAAAGCATATGCATATCTAAATGTAAGGTACAGACTGACAATGTGCCCCAACTCCCAATTGCGTTGGGTTTGGGTATCTGGGGATTAGGCTGAATCTCATGGACGCCAGCCGAGGGTTCACTCGCTGCTGTAATACTCCTAGCGGATGTGCCAGTTGCCATTCTGCAAACCAGTTCTTCATGGCAGGGAGTACATAAGCTTGCACTACGGTAGGATCAGCAAGGCCAGATGGAGAAGCGTGAAAAACCATCGCTCAATCTGATCGGCCGTTGAGGGGTACTCGAAATATCGATCCCTTACGCAGAGACGGTTACATCTCTCCATGGATCATCTATGGAGGCCCGCATTATTACGCACGCAAATGAATGGCATATATACTTACGAGACGTTAGCAAGGAACAGACCATCTTCTCTCACATTCCAGCCGTGATATTTCAGGTTTGGTGGCTGTAATTCGTACTTGGGGAAGTTGTGGGAATGCAGCACATAACATTAATTGACATTGTTGCTATCATCAATCCCCTTGTCAGAAATATAGCAAACAGATGCTTCCACACCAATATGGACCAGAAAGGTATATTGCTCAGAATGTACCTGAACTCTTAAAGAACGCATTCACGGGTTTGGGACTGTGGATGTTCTCCTGACCGACACTAAATTCGCTCCCGCCTGTGACATTCTTCGTGGGTGAATTGCCGCTCGGTTTCCATTGCGTGAGCCAGCCTTTCAAGGCAGCGAGTGCAGCAGTTTGCACCGCGCCCACGGTAGGATCAGCAAGGCCGGATGAAGTTCCCATATCAGTGCAATGGAAACCATCACCCACTTTGATCGGCTGCTGAGGGGTACTCGGAATGAAGAGCCCATCCGCAGAGACGGTGGCATCTCTCCATGGATCACCTACAGAGGCCCACGTTATTGTGCACGCAAATGAGTGGCATGGGATACACTTACGAATGCCGTTAGCAAAGAACAGACGGTTTTCTCTCACATTCCAGCCATGGTATTTCAGGTTGGTGGCTGAAGTTTGCACTTGAGGAAGTTGTGGGAATGCAGCCGGGAACATTAATTGACATTGTCGCTATCATTAATCCGCTTGTCAGCATAGCAAACAGGTGCTTCCACATCAATACGGACCAGATCGTAAGGAGGTTGAATCAGACGGCTGACAAGTGATGGATACCACATTGGTGCCCCTTCCTATTGATGAGATATCAGTGATCAAAGATGCCTCAGAGAAATAACAGTCATACCTGGAGATAGCCTACTTCGTTACATCTGAAATTGGAATCAAATATAATGAACCACTGCAGATAATAATAAATGATTCTCACACTATCCAGAACCAGGAACGTGAAGCGTTATCCACGCTGGTGTCTGTGTAATATGCTTGGGTTGCGTTGTACGTCCCCAGACAGTTCCTGAAGTGTAAGATCAGATTGTAATGCACATGATCGTCAGTACCATCATCAGCTCACTCAGCAGTCAGGTTACCACAGACTTCAGGAAACGAAGTTCAGCTTTCTAGGATAAGAGAGGTATTGGGGAAGAGGACTTATTGGGAGATATGTGTTCTTGAAATAAGCGCCCCATGCAGGAAGTGCATGATTCAGGCCCCATCCACTTGCAGGTGCATTGGTTCCATTTTTGACTTCCAAGGCATCACAGAATTTGTAGAATAAGGCCCCTGGGCCAGTAGTCGGTTGCAGTGACTGCCAATCCCAGAGATTGTTGCGGACTAAATTCGGAAGTGACTCGAATAAGTGAAGGGTCCGTCGCCAGCAAAGATGTACCTACGAGCGCCTGCAACATCATCCAAGTGGGTTACATCAGTCATCCCAAACATGTCCTTGATGCCTTGAATCGCTGTCGCATTTGTACCAGTGAACGTAGAGTCAATGTGACTTATCACTGCTTGGACGTCCGCAGAGCAGTTCCGAGGCATGTTTTGACGGATAGGCTCAAAATATTTCCAGAAATCGCTAGATAACTGATTGTGGTAAAGGACAGTATGACGCACCATGGGACTCACAGTATAGCCTCGACGACTGCAGAGGATGCATAGCCGGCAAAGAAAACCCCAGGTTTACTGCAGCATTCGGATGAGAGATTGCGAGGCAAAGATAAATAACGCAACTTACTTGACCATCGTCCAACTTGTGAGTGCACCTGGTTACCATGCATCCGATTAACACCGGTCGAACCTTCTGATGAGCAGGGTGAGTCATACCTGCGTAACTTCCTCCTACGAGAATCCAAGGAGCCTCGTCTGGTGTGACTTTATCGCCTCCGGGCATCGGGAGATTGACATTGTAGGCGAAATAGGCCAGGTCATCAATAGCTTGCTGGATTGTATGAAGCCTCAAGCTTTCCACAGTGAGATCAGGACGTGGATTGCTGAGACCGTAGAATCTGTGTTCAAGTACAATTGTAGCTCCGTTCTGTTCTTGTGCTGAGCGTTAGACGGAGACAAGTTAGATATAGTATTCCAAGGTAATTCAAATTAGCTGTGAACCTATGCGACCATTTATGGTGCTGTTCGTGAGGTAATGGTAATATGCTGCCTGAATGTCAGAGGAAGAAGCGCAGATGAACGAATCAGAACGTACGTTGTGCATTTGCTTCCCCAGGGGTCATAAGGATGATTGGGCCCCCTCGAGAGCAAGTCAAATGATAAGTAGCAACCATCGTGACATGCACTTACCAGGTTTATAAAATTCCCAAGTATGCCAATAACGTTGTTGGAAAGTGCCCAAGGAAGGACGGGTGTGGTCAATAAGTTGATTAAAGAAATAAGTAGTAGTAATTGGAGGAAGCTGAGTGCCATTCAAACTCTTGGGTGTGATATTGGCGTCATCTGTAACGATTGGAATTCCAGGTGGACGCATTGCATTTCCATGTAGTCGGCCATCTGGAAGAATTGCGTTTATCAATGGCGAAAGAGAAGACAAAGAAGCAAAAAGGAGGATTGATTTCCAGAGGCCAGGTGTCGTCGCCATTGCTGAGGGAATCTATCGAGAGAACTAGCAGGGGAGTCGTTGAGCTGCATATTAATATGGAAGTTGTTCATGTGGCGGAGGGAAGCTCGTAATAGCAGGATCATACGTACACGCAGGGCCGCAAGGCAAAGAAATACAAGTATGGTTCCTGGTGCTGGGTGGTAGCGAGCCGAAATAATGCATCGTGGGACCAAGTGCGTGAGCTCCAGAGCCACGTTGGGAGATACGACCCTCTTAATATAGATCTTTGGGTGTCCACGACTGGCCGAAGCGTCCCATTCGTCCGTATTGAGCTCGATTGCATGACAAGCAAAGAGTCTGATGAAGAGAAGACAGCATTGCGTTACAGAAACTGGGCTGTAAGCGATTCAGAACAGCTTCGCGATGTTCAAAGAACGGAATTCGGGTGAAGTTGGGCCCTCGCGGTGAATACAAGCGCTCAAGCTACAGCGACACGGAACGACGCCCTCCGATGAAATTTGTTAGGCATGACGTCTCTTTTAGATATAGTTTAGCTGTGAATTATTGAAAACGGTGTGTAGCGATGCAGAAAGTGGCGACTGATGTAAAAGACTCGACTCGGGCAATTCCTACTATATTGGACGCCATTGGTGTTCCTTCCAACTTAAGTATGAAGGACGTCAGTGCTAGACAGAGGTCGGGCGGAGAGGAAGGCCGCGACTTTGCTGAGGATCTTGTCAAGAAGAGGGCCCGCTCTGATCGGACACACCGGGCTCTGGTGAAGAATCAACCCTTCCTGGCCCCGACTCGTCATTTGACTGCGAAGCAGCAATGGACTCCCTTCCAAATTCTGATCAAAAGGCTTCGTTACATAGTCATTTTCGCATGTCTTGCGGTAAATATTATACCATAGCATGCATCACAAGAACGGAACGTTTTTCATCTCTCCAGCTGCCAACAAATCTTCGTCAAATGCCTCGTTGCCCACATCATCATCGTCTACCAATATTTCGTCCTCTTCCGCCCCTTCACCCGCCTCATCTCCAAAGAACGGTGGCTCATCCTCATCCTCATCCTCATCCACACCAAAGTGCATCTCGTCCAGTGTCCCAGGCATGCTAGTCATACTTCTCCGCCGCTCTCGCCTCCTCCGCCTCCCATCCGCTCCCAATTCCAAGTCGTCGCCATCCTCATCGTCAGAGTCATACGATCCCAATGAAGCCGGGCTTGTACTCCTTCGACTGTAGCCCGTCGCCACTGCCGCCGAATGCACGGGGGAGGGCGACAACCTATTAGTGCTTTGTCTGCTCACCAGACTGAAATTCCTCAGTCGGGCCAAGGCACTTTGGTTCGAGGTATCGGAGCGTGCACTGAGGGCTGGTGAGGGCGGTGATAGATCTGGGAGAGGGAAGTCCTGCACCGGAGTCTTCCAATAGTTAAAGTCCGTAAACTCCGGTGTCCATTTGCGATGGATGGGCGGGAACATTTGGTCCACGAGATCAGTCATATGAATATACCTATCCAGGGTTATTAATCAAACTAAAGTAATGCACAAAACGTTGCAGGGGACCTACGAAGACTTATAACCCGCCAGTTCTAATAACTCCATCTTTACTTCACCCGACGAATCAATGGTAAATATTCGTGCACTGGGAACGTTTACGCTTCGGTAAGATAGAGCGTCCGTGATACGATTCCCGAATCCTGCATAAAATGGATTCCGAGAAGCTTCCCCAAACAGACGCTGGATATCCCTCAAGCATGCCATTTTGAACACTTCTGGCTTGCGCATAATGACCTCACTGGACAAGTCAAGTTCAGTCAGGACCGAATATATCGGGGTAATGCATACCGATGGAGCGAGGCCATTAGACGATCAGGGCTCATAATGACAGGACCCTCAGGGAGCTGATAATCATTCTGCTTGACCCCTTTGAGATAATCACGCGTTGCGTCTGCCTGTCCAATAGCCCGCGACGTAAGATACATGACCTTATATCCATTCCGTCTAATATCAGTGTACAATTTCGCAACGCCGACATGGGTCCAGTCCCGTCCAATCATCGCAAAGACGTGACCCAAGCCATCAGATCTGACAGAAATAAAGTGGTGTCAATGTCATATATATTCAAGTAGGCACGAGGATCTGTGCCGCAGAATACCCACTTCGTTATCGTCCCATCTATGTCGGACACAACGACTAGGTCCGTGGAGTCCCATACAAAGATGCGAGCGGTACAGGCGATCACCCCAGAGGCGGAAAGGGAGAACGTGATGGGGTTGGCGCCAGGCTTCAGGTTAAGTGCTTTCTGTTTGTAGAGGGAAAAGGTGCGTTCAGTTTCATCACTGAACAAGCAGGGAAGGGAACATACCAGCTGCTCAGAAGTCAACCGTAAGGTCTTTGCGAATTTCCGCTTCGCCAAGAGTGCTTCAGACAAAACGGGAATTGGTGCAACTGCGGCATCCTTCACAGGGGTCTGAATGGGAGTTGAGGGTAATGCAGGTGCTGATTGAGAAAGAAGGCTCTCTCTCATTAGCTTCATCTCGAGTTCAGCTGGCGGGGCCATCGTGACTTGTCCCTGAAATGTGGATGTTAGCCCAAACTGCTTGTAAGAGTTAGATAAGATGCTCACATCCTGCAGAGGCGCCGAGGCTGTTCCGCGGAGTGTAAGCCTCTCGACTTTACCTTGGGAGGCGGAGGTTTTATCGTTGCGTTTATCAGTATCTATGTTGTTGTTCGAAGCAGCGTTAGGCTTGCCACGCCGACCACGGTTCCACCATTGCACCCAGGACGACGTGCGTTTTCCAGGTGGCTTTTCCGGTGGCTCTGATTTTGACCGCGTGTGGTGTTGTCGGTCATACGCCTGCTCGTGTCCATCTGATGAATGTGGTAAAGGCTCTGCATCTGCATGGTGGTCATCAGAAGGAGCCGAAACAGAAATGCCGGGTTTTGCACGCTGTAGAAGAGCTGTGTCGCGCCATTTACCAAGCGCCCGCATGACAGGAGATCCGTCATTTCGTGTGATGTATCTACGAGGGAAAATGAACTTCGACTACACTGAGACGGTTACAAGTTTATGGCTTACCGCTCACCAGCCCACCGTACCACAAGCCTTGGATCATCGACGAGATCGTCATCGTCCAAGAACCTATAAAAGTCGATCTTCCCAAGCGAAAATAGCCTAGAAGCCTCCATTTCTCCCAGTTTGTCAAGCCTCTGCGTTCCACCGGGCCCGCCATATCGATTCCGCCTTCCCCTCACTTTGGCCAACTCTCCGGACTCCTCGGGATCGGACATCGGACCGTCTACATTCGCTACACCCTCTGTATGCGATATCAGACTCAGCTCAAATATAATCTCCCTCCCATCAATCGAAAGTAGGAAGCGCATCGGGTCTGAAGGGGAAGGCTTTAGCCTCCCCCCCCCCCCGAAGGCCAGCAGTGTCGCATCTATATCTCCAATACCGTCTCCAATACCGTACGGGTCTTCACCTGAGTCACCCACCTGTTCCAACTCACCAAACATCTCATGATCTTCAGGGAGCTCCCTATGTTTTCTCTTCTTTGACGGACTCCCTTCTAGCTCAGGGGGTACGCTATGGCTTCTGCCATGCTCATGTTCACTCTCCTGATCCAGTTGTTCTTCAGACACGTCAACTGAACTAGGACCCATGTTTGTCATCCCCTTCCCTTTCCCCCAAGACCTTCCGCCGAGTGTCGTCAGCATGGGTGATGGCTGTGGAAACGCACCCCACTCCCAGGAATACTCTTGAGTAGGTGAGAGAAGCGACAGAGGTGTAGAGGAGGGCGAGGAGGTTTGATTCTGTGATGACGGTCCCGGGATATGTTCGTGCTCGACTGCGTCTGGGGGCGGTTCCGAGATGGCACGGAAGGTTGGGAAGCCATGTGATTCATTTGCATGACTGGGATCTTGTGGTTGCGAACGTGACATCTCGCGGATGGGGGAAGAGCTTGAAGATCCTATACGAAAATCAATAACAAGACATAATATCGGGACATATTAAGGAGAACGAACTGGACGTGCCGCTAGAGGGGAAACGAAATTGTCGAGGAGTTTTTGCCAAGTGATCAGACCGTTCGCTGGTCTTGGCATGATATCCCTCTGCATCTAATGTAATGTCTTTTAGAAGATTAGCTGTTGATTCATAGCTAGACGGAAGCTTGAGCCACTGACGACGATGATATTCAACTTCTGGGGCAAAGAATTTATGCGTAGCAGTCTGTATTGCCTCGTCCACGCGTTTATCCTGAGCAAGCATTTCTTCTGTGTTGTTGTGCAGGGAATGCGTGTGGGTCGGTGTTAAGGGAGGGGAAGGCAAGACTTGGGCAGATCGCACCGGTTGCGAGATGGAAACTTGTGACGGCTTCTTAGAGAAGGAAGGACGACTGTCGGGCTTTAGCGTGGTATCAACAGTTTTGAACGCTTCGTCCTCTTCTTGAGGGGGGGAAGGTAGGGCATCGAGATCTAAGAACTCCGGCTCTTGGGTGTCGGGCTCCCTCTTTTGCATTTCATCATATGTGCGACCGTCTTTACCCGGTTGGATATGTTCGCCGCCATCGGGGCCTTGTAGGTCATCTGGTGGGGCGCCTGGCGTTGGACTGGCTTTGTCGGGACGAGTGGGTTGAAGGAGAGGACTCGTAATGAGGTCGGCCGGGACCTCATCGTCCGTCTCGAAGACGAAGAAAGCTTCTCCTGCTTCCCCGATCTTCATATTGAATGGAATAGGATGACCATTGACGGATACATTAACCTGTGGAGTGGTTCTCCGGTTCATATTGAGAAAGGAACAAAAGAAAAAGGACAGACCTTCTTGTCTCCTGGTCGTAGGACTTGCCATTTTCCAAATCGAACGTGGAACGGAGAGCAGACAAGCTCTGTGTCGCCGTTGTCGGTTGGCCGCTGGATGACAATGACGTCGATGGCACCAGTAAGGGTAGAAGGGTTTATTGGTGGCAGATCCTTGTAGTACTGGTAGGGCGCGCTGATTACATTGACAGCGCCCCGAATATAATTCATCGGTGGAGGAACAAGGAGCGTCTATTTGAACTTGTTTGTGCCCCGAGCGCCCACCGGCCCGCAAAGTACCGGGTGCAGCACTTGATCCACCATCGCGACCGACAGAATGCTCGCGCAATCTCAGTCGTTGCGTTCTCCTCTGGGCACACCTAATAATCTGCAGCAACCCAATGGTGACGCCTTTGATGTCGATCCAAGTGCTTCGTACCTCGGGGCTACAGGGGATGATACGCTGCAAGGTCAGGCGTCTCCTCCTGTTACCAGGGATTTTGTTGGAGGCTTTGTCGGAGGCGTGAAAAGAGTTTTTCGAGGGAACAGGCCGAACCAGTCGAATTCTCCTGAGGATGGCATCGTTATGATCACCACAAATCCCGAACCATCGCCGCCTCAAATGCCTGTCGCTCACACCCATCCTATGCTACCTCCTACACGACCCCTCTCAGTACCAGTCTCCCGTAGATCAAACTTCACTGCCGACGGCGATGTCCACCACGAACCGCTCCCAGATCCCCTACCCATGGGAAGCCCTATCTTTGTCGAACCTCAACCCGGCTCCGACTACGCCAAAATGGACTCCCCAACGCCTACACCATCCACTGCCTCCTTGGCCTCCTACTTATCTCGTGTGCGTAAGTTCTTCCAGGAGCTCAATGATCTCCCGTGGGTTGCCTCGGAACGCGTGACAGTAGACTATTACCCCAGCCGGAGCCAACGTGCGGCCAGGCGCCGCAGCACAGTGCATGCGCGCTCACCCCTTCCCCCACCTCCCCAGCGGCCCGTCATTTCCTGGTACGATACTAATAATCCGGCGAATCAAGGTCTGGTTGACCTTTTTTCATCTTCATCGAGCCCTTCCACCGTCATGGCGGAGGTCCAGATCCAGGGCGCGCAGCCTCTACCCAAGAACGCACGGGTGGTGTATCCCGCGGTATACGGGCCCGCGACCCCCTTCCGGCAAAACCAGTACCCTAATGCCCTTCCTGCTCCTGTCGGTGTTTATGCTCCTGCCCCTGCCCCTGCCCCTGTTCCCATGTCGTATCGGGCGACGGTGAGGACGGAGTCTTCTTCGTCCTCCCGTGAAGGTGAAGGATCGTACAATATGCCCATGTATCCGCATGGTTACGTGTCGTACCAGCAGCATGGTGCAGCGGGGGCGCAGTACGCTGGTGACACCATCCATCATATGACCCAGCCTGCTCGCAGTCCCGTATATTCTGTTCCTCCGCATACGTAGATTTCCTTATCGGTAACTGTCTAAATCCGACACCTCGGCTAACTTAAAATTCGGTGTCGATAACAAACGACTGACTTCGTGACGTGTGCAACTAAGGCCTACATAGACTCGGACTTTCCGATTTCATTGATATGTCTACATCTTGTGCTTTCATTGCATTGGCTGGACCACTGTTGTAGTTTTAGTTCTGTAGCTGAACTGACATTCATTCTCATATATCCCTTCATACATACCCTACTGCTTGCCACCCCTGCGTCACAGGAAGACCCCACGAGCTTAGCTATTACAATGCACGAGTCAAGGATACGCGGATTACATCATGAAAATAAGTTCTTTATGATTAACATATCACACCACATATTTTGTCGTGTGTGCAACTCTTGCCTGTCTTTCAAATGATATACTTCCTTTTGTTCATTAGTATTTAACTCTAGGTTCAGCATTAACTGGGTATGTGACCTAGAAAAAAAAATGGCACTATGAGAGCCAATTGAACAAGCGAATTGATAGGTGCTAAAAAATCTGCATATATAGAATATATCATAGTGATCCAGAGAACATCATTCTGAAAATATTCACTCAAATGAACGACTGAGGCCGTCCAGTGCCACCATTTGTCCCATCCAAAAACATTTTGCTCAACGGCTGCGAAGCCTTGGGACGCGCCCTGCGCCGGCCATCCCGTATACTGCGAATTGTTTCGTCAAAATCACCGCGACCCACAGACCGTTGGCCAGCTGCGTACCCCTGCGACTTCGCAGGAGGGCGCATGAGTGACTGTCCTGACGAAGAGCTTGGGCATGCATTTTCCTTCATTGTCTGTGTTTTATTTAGAATTTAGCATTAATAGCCGAGATGAATGAGGGAAATACTAACGTCGTCTTGGGGTACTTCCTCGGGTTCTTCTGGAGGCTTGGGTAGCGATGCCTTTAACTTTTCTTCTGCATCATGAACCTCTAGAGCACATTTCTGGACGCAACTGTGATTGAGTGCGCTGTGAAGTGAAAATAATCACTTGCCTGAAGAGAGGAAGAAAAAGATGCAATGAGCGCGAAAAAGTCCTCAGGCTTTGGTGCGTCTGGAGAATCAGGATTTTCTCCGTAATATGCTAACAAAGAACGTAGTTCTCCTTCTAACGTGCTGCCCATGTTTTTCAATGCATCGACGCTGGGACTAACCTTCTTAATGAAGGGCTAACAAGTAGTCTTATGGTTATTGAAAGAAATAAAAAAAGGCTTTAAGCAGGACTCACTTGCATGACAGAAATAAAATGATCATCTGCCGACAGCTCGAGTGGCTGTAATTCCTTGATTTCATCCTTGATTTGTTCCAAGCCCGAGACTAAAGCCTTTACAGATTGAGTAATCGTTTGTACCGACACTAAAATTGAAAATAACGTCATCACGAAAGTTAACAAAAACGAGCGCATACCTCGAGCTGCAGGTTCGAGATTCGGGAGATCCTCGATGTATTGGATTACAGAACGGTCTGTTCTTAACAGAATTCGTGCCAGGTAATGTAGCAAGGTCGGACACTCAGAACCACCCTTTGCTGTCTTAGTCTCCTTCATCTGTACAAAACGTTAACGAGGAAATGAAAGACAACCATTTTGTCAGACCTTGAGCAACACTTCAAGCCGGAAACCGCGTGCACCACCTCGATAGCTTGAACCGTTCAAAGCGTTTCCAATCGCCAAGATGACCTAAAGATATGCTATTATAATCAATTCTTTGCCATATCGGAACAGATCTTACTTGCAGAATCTTTTTAAATTTTGCAGACGATCGAAGTTCTTGTGAAGCATTACGCAAAATGTTCAACTCTGGTCGAATTTCTTCGATATCAAGGTCGAGTTTGCGGCGATAGATCATGCATTCAAGGCGTTGTGAAAGGCGCGGGATGGTCATGATCTAAAATATTATCAGGGTAAGAAAGGGCAAATAAAGCGTCGGAAAGACCTGGGCGAAATATTGGTCTGCCTTAGACAGCTTCCGAACATCATCGAAGTCCCTAATTCTGCCGATCTAAGCAAAAAAATATAAACGAATCAATAGAGTGCGCATTTGAATAGGCGTGACCTCTTCTGGGGTCGGAAGTTGTCTGCCAACTGCCTTGAGATCATCGACAAGCAATTTCTCATCGTCTATGTCCAATAGAGCTTTCCGAATATCTGGGAGACCCAATTTTATTCTAGAGAGCATTATTGCTGGCAAATCATCAAAGCGTCAGTTCATATGGTGATGAAACCACTGAGTTGACTTGCCAACGTTGTTAGCCCGTGTAATGTCCAACAACGTCGTACCGTTTTGTTTTCTTGTCGGACTTTTAACTTCGGAGAGCGTTGAAATATTGCTGTCAATAGTAAAGGTTGTTTCCAGATCATCCATATTGAAATGAAAATCTGACGACACATCATTCCAAACGGTTGATGTCAGAGCTGTGTTGGCTACTTTATTCCAGAAGAAGGGTTTCAACCGCTTAGCAGGGCCGACTATCTTCGCCTTGCCACTCATCCTGAATGCCGAGGGGGGAGGGATGGGAGGAAGGGATGGGGCTAGTAGTGGAATTAGGCCATTTGGTGTGGGTGGAGGAGGCTGCAGGGGGGGAGGTGGCGGCGGTGGCGGTGGTGGCGGAGGTCCGAAGTTCAGTCGTGGTGATGCAGAGACGACCGGGGATCTAATGGAGGCAAGTGATGGTGGTGGCGGTGGTGGTGGTGGCGGAGGCGGAGGCGAAGCGATATGGGCTTCTGGGACACTTGATGTCTGTAGTCTCTTAGGCCTCGTAGGAGGTGGAGGTGGCGGAGCCTTTGCCTTGAACTCTTTCTCTGTCATGGGCTTGGCCGCTAGTTTAACCTTCAGATCAGTCACCTCTGCAGAAAGAGCGGCAATACGGTCATCTTTCTGCACTGATTTTTCAATCGTCCGAGCTACCATTAGTTCGGGATCGATTTCGACTTCTCGGCTTTCTTCTCGAGCATCCTCACGTGACATAAAACGGCTGTAAACAGATTCCAGACCGCGCTTGAGATATGTAATCTCTTTGTCTTTAATTCCAAGAGATGCTTCCAATTCGCTGTTCTGAAATATGGTTAGCACAGAGCTCAATATTTTGATAAATGCATATATAAGGTTTAGCCAACCTTGACTTTTTGCTTCGCTATTTCGTCATTCAAAGTATTCCACTTTGCTCTGTCCCGTTCCCGCTTTGCGCGTTCATCCTGGCGTCCATAATTTCATCAAGTAAAAAGATGAACTAGTTTCTAGAAGCTTACAGCCTCGCGATCTTCGACCGGGTTCAGCGCTTTCAGGTTATCAAGCTCAGTTTGAAGATGGAGGACTTTTTTTTCCTTCTGCACGAGCCGTTGGACCAAACCATGAATGTGCTAGAGCAGTGCTATGAGACACTGTTGTGATATAAAATGCTAACACTGATACCTCGGAGCCTGCTTTGCCAGCAGGCTTTACAAGAGGATCCTGGAGATTGAAGGGTAATGATTTCAGAGTGTTGATCTCGGCGATCTTCTCGTCGAGATCATTACGTAGTTTCCTTCGCTGCGGGAATTAATCAAGTAGGAACTCAGTGGAAAAGATCTTGCCTCGTTGCTGAGTTCTTCAACTCTACTCCGCAAATCCTCTATTTCTTGCTTCACTATATCCCTAGAGTCGACTGCTTTTACCTCCAACTCCTGGCCAGTGATGTACTGTACAGAAGCTGCGAAACGCTTCATGAAGGGGTGCCACTTGTCGTCGCTGTATGACAAAGGAAAATGACATGATAAAATATGAGCACGGTCAGAACGACCAACTTACAAGTTGTCGAGCAAAGCTACGTGTTCCACAAAACGGTCAAGAATAGCGAACAATTCAGCCTTGAGTTTTCTGGAACTGTTGTGAAGAGATCAACAGAACAGAACAGTCATACACCTACATTTCAATATCTCTCTGTAAAATCTGACCATAATGATTCAAGATACCGACCATGATGGGGTAAAGTTCTTCATGCTTTTTAGCTGGAATAATAAGGTCCCCAAGCACGACTTCTAAATCGGACCTTGTCCTCGAAAGCCTTCCGACAGCTTGACCCATCAAAGCACGGGCGCGTTCACGCATATTTTCTTCATCCTCAAATTTCTCTTCGGTGTAAACGTCTAGTTGAGTCAATAATAAATCTGGAGGTTTGATATATCGCAAAGCCTGTAACATTGTGTAAATGATGCAAATGGGTAATGTTGAAGGTGAGGCTCTAGCCGTTACGTACAACTATGACTTCGTTCAGTCCTCGTCTGCCAAATTCTTCTCGAAGAAGGACACGATCCTCGAGAGACTCGGAATAGTTGATGAGCGCATTGATTAGGGCCATGGACGCCGTACGAGCCTCCCATACTCCTTCCTCGTCATTGCCAAAGCCAAACATATTGTCATCATTGTCGAAGCTGCCGATATCTGGGATGTGAAGGGAACCTACAAGCGTTTCGAAGCGGAAAGACTCTTCATATGCAATGCAATAGTCAGACATTGCCGCCAAAACGGCTTTATGACCGGGCTCCAAGGCCAGTACACATATAGCTGCAAGCAACTCTGAAGATAGCGTCCTCAGTTTTAAAGACGAGATGTGAAGTGAGTAGGCGATATGCGTAAGTATGCCAGGTGATAATAATACTTGGGAAAAGCCAGGCTATGTGTATCACTTAGCACGAGGACTACATGAAGCGATGTAAAAACTCGCCTCTGTATTGAGCAACACTCGTAGACACCTGACGAGCTCTAGTAGAACGGTCGTTTCCACATCGTTCAGACTGCGTCTCTTCCCACCTTTGCCGACGAGACCTGCCAATAAGGCTTCTAGGGCATCCAGTCCCTTTTCCTTACTTATAAATTCTTCAATCCAAGCCAGCCTCGCCGTGGATAAGTGAACACGTAACGATATCAGGTGTTTCACAAGCTTGTCATCCACCGATATTCCAGCTCGCAAGGCCTCTACGTACCAACTGGCTGGTTTGGAAGAAGTATCTTTCGTCCCAGCCTTCTGACCGGACACAATGTTGTCGCCCCCAGATGAGACCCACCAACTGCCCCAAAGACCTCCGGTAGATTGAGGTTGAATTGGTCGTAATTCCTCTACAACCGTTTCTACCTGTGATTTCCCTTTGCCATTAGCGTTTGAGGCGAATTCGCCGCTGGAACGGTCAGCAGAAGACATCAAAGGAGGTGCAGTACCTCCGGCCCCCCATCCGGAAAGTGAAAATCTACGCATGAGACCAGCGTCTCCTGTAAGTTGAGGTACAAGGCGTGGTAACAAAGCTGAACCGCTTGATGGTCCGTAAGACGCAGCATATGATAATTGAGTATGACTTGAGATCGTTGAAGATTGTTTCGTATTTGATCGAGATCCTCGGTTTTGTTCAAGTAGGTACCTCTTACTAGTAGTCGGGAGTTCATACATGCGAGTTCGATTCTCCCCTCTCAGGCCCATCTCGTCCTACGGAACATTAGTGATGTAATTTCTCGCAGCTAGTAAAATCATACCAGCATATCGTCAAAATCTGACGAATTGATGTCCTCTGTCACATCACCAGATGCCTCAGGACTCGTGACGCTGCTCCCGGTATGATGCTCAACAAGCCTTGGCTCGCTTACATTTTTCTTATTGTCTGATGGATGAGCGATTGCATCACGATGGGATAAATTGGGTGATGTAGGAGATGTGGATCGCAACCACCGGCCGAAAAGACTTGATAATCGGTTCTGAGAGAATGACCCTCTCCAATCTGCACTGTCTGGCGGGTGCGTGTTTGGACGACCTACACCAAGCTTCGCCGTTCCCTCGTCTTCATCCTCCTCGTCCGATTCTTCAGGAGATGTAAGCTGCTTCGAAGGCAGCGTGGATATTTGAAAGGGGGTTATAGACACATTGCGAGACTTTGAACGACGATACCATTCGTCGGGTATACATATTCTGAATCGGCGGTTTGCTGATGATGAAAATGGGTTGGCCGAGTATGGCAACTGTATAAAATCATACATCGAAGAATGTGAAGGCAGCCTTGAAGACTCTGCATGGTAGGATCTGTTAGTTGAAGAAAACTTTAATGTAATATACCATACTCTCGGAGTTCTTATCAACCCAAACTTCTTCAATCACATATTGTAGAATGCCACCACCAGGAATAGGTAGTGATCTTGTCAAGCCGAGTTCTTCCATTACTCTTTCAATAACTTCGTCGACTGTCATAATTCTGGAGATAAAGAACTTGTATTCGAACCCGTCGTGAATTTCTGGCACCCGAAGGAACGTAAAGTTGATCGTCAGTAGGACGTTCAGAGATACCAAGCGGAGGATGGGGGTGTGTAGATGTGAGGTCAAAGGGAACGAGGAAAAATGTCGTTGAGCAGCCGACCGTGACGTAGGAGGTGTAGCATTTACCAGCAGTGCTACAGGTGTAGTGCTTTCGATGATTCCTGTGTGCACCATTGTCGTGGCTTAGAATAAGTTATCTGGTTTCAAAGAACATGAACTAACCATCTCCAAGAGCTTTTAGCTCATCTTCATCCCATGGCCGACCACTACGTTCTGCTCGGATCCTTTGTAGAGCCCAGCCCTGATCCTCGAGGTCCCCGATCACTTCGGTTCTTACTTCCTCTGCAGCTGCCAAAGAATTTATAATATCCTGCGCTACGGCATCCTCTTGAACCTCAGCGAAACGAAGAGAACCAGTTGTTAGGACAATTGGCACAATCAACGGTCTGGCCACCGACATTGGGTATGCGGTAGAATAGTCCTGGCTTCTCTCGTACAACGCTGTCCCGACGGGCTCATCCGACTTGAAAAGTCGGGTTGGGTGTCTGACCTATAGTACCACTATACTTACTTGGGATTAATTGCAGCTGTTGAAGGACACGTGCCAGTGGAGTTGCATTGCCGCAAGTAACTGTCAGTGCTCTTCCATCACAAATACTTATGGCCAAAATCTGGACAATGATACATCCACTAATACAAAAGTCTACACAGCGGTGAATATATTAAAGCAAGAAGAAAGCAACTACAACAGAGAGGAGAAGAGAAATCACGATGTCGATGTCAAGGAAGACCCCTCTGTATCCACGGCGGGATGCACCATGTAGTATACACGCACATTCTCGTCTGCGATAGCCACAGAGGATTCCTGACTTGCCTCATCTGTGGGTGGAAGGGACTCCTGCACATCTCCCTTAACTTCGATGAGGTAGTTATCCTGCCAAGAGGTCAGCCGTTATTCGATCTCATCTGAAGAACGTCCAGCTCACTTTGACCAATCGCCTCAACATCTTTGTAATGAGTTCCTTCTCATACTCCAGTTCCTCCACGTCCTGGATCTCTGATTCTTTCGATTCCAAATACCAATCGATCAACTCGTCACGATCGATACCACGTCCTGTCTCTCGTTCCGTGGCGGAGAGATGCAGGACAAGCAAGCTCTGTAACGTCATATATTTGTCATGCGTAATGACCATGCGCCTCTTCGGTGCTGCAGGAGGAGGCATACTCTCACCAGCCAAAGCGGCGCTACCGGCTCGGGATGATAACCCGCCTTGTGGTGCAGGAACTGCAGGCGCGTGGATGCGTACATTGACTGGCATAGAACTCTCATTCATCTGGTCTGCTGTGTCCATCTCTGTGTCCATCGGCATATCCTGGTCATCATCAACATCGTTCACGCCATTTGTTTGTGGAGGACGTCTATCGCCACGCTCGCCCTCCAGTTCTTCCTCATCAAATTCTATGTCGTCCTGCTCTACATGAATAATTGATTGTCGGAGTAAAGTGTATGCTTCGCGAACAAAGGCAGGGGTAATCTATACAAGTCAACCTCAAATTTTGAAAAAATAAATAAATTTAACGTACCTCGGAAGTGCAGTTCGCTCGAGCAATAGCCTCGCTGAGTCGAATCATGCTCTCCAACTGACGCACCGTGATGCGGTAGGAGTGTTTGCCTGCACCTGAAGCATCGTCTTGTCTCAAAATGCGATATTTCTCCACCAGGACGTCGGCAGCTTCACGCGTCAGCTTCAATATACAGATTGTCAAAACTTCTACTCGGGTAAAGAAACAAAATAACGTTACCTTCGGGTTGAATGTTCTTGCATACCGAATATATCTCTGCAGTGTTTCGGTGCTGAATTCGGGGCGAATTGCCTCATCCTGGAATCGATGCACATTCACGATATGCTTCGCGATGTTTATATCGACTTTTGGGTCGCATTCATCAAGAACGACGAAGAATAGATCGAAACGACTTATGATTGGTGGGCTCATCTGAACATTTGCCCGGAGGGTCTTTTTTCGGTCATACCTTCCGCCCACGGGATTGGCAGCTGCAAGAATGGATGTCCGGGCATTGAGAGTTGCGTGAATTCCAGCCTTGGCGATGGATATTGTCTGCTGTTCCATGGCTTCGTGAATGGCGACTTGGTCAGAGATATCCATTTTGTCGAATTCATCGATGGCGCAGATGCCATTGTCAGCCAGCATGAGAGCGCCAGCTTCTATAGTAAAGTCACCCGTTTCCTCGTCTTTCACAACGGCGGCAGTAAGACCAGCTGCGGAGGAGGCTTTGCCAGATGTGTACACTGCACGAGGCAAGAACGAGCAAACATATCTGTGAAATGCTTGTAACGATTTGCATACCGGAGCACAAGACATACTGACTTCAAAAATTGTGATTTCGACGTCGACGGATCTCCGATAATACAGATATTGATGTCACCACGTAGATGCATGCCTTCTGGCGTCTGTTTATGCACTCCACCCATGAGCTGCAGCAAAAGCCCCTTCTTGACAATTTCATGACCGTACACGGTAGGAGCAATGCTCTCTACGAGTCGAGAATAAATGTGATCAGAATCGATCATGCTCTTCAGCTCATCGAATTCGGGCTCAGTAAGTGACTGGATGAATGTTTGTCCATTGTCTTCCGCCGATTCCTCTTCACCTCGGACATTTGTACCGCCCTATAACCTTATCAGCCATAGTTCGAACTGGGGCCAGGATCACTTACCCTTCCGTCAGCATCGTGAACCATACACGCTAAAAACGCCGTCTTGTATTGCAGATCTCGTACTCCCAGGCTTTTCAGACCAGTAACACCACTGCCACCAACTCCACCTGTGGAAGTATTGGCACTACCTTTACTTGCTTCCCGCTGTAATTCAGCCTTATTTCCGCCAGGAAGTCCGAGTTGGCTGACATCGGGCACGACAATGAACGTGCCAGTAAACACACATTTGTCTCCAGCTTTGGCCCGCTCAACTAGTTCGGAACGAAGAATGATGTCAAGAGAGCGAGGCATAGAGCCGGTCGGAATTTCGGAAGGGTTTTCTTGAATTCGCACTTTCTGCCAATCTGTAAATTTTGACGAGTCAATTTGCAGTTGCCATGCCGTACGGTTGCCGCATGTAGGATTAGGGCAAAGCGCGGGCTGGACACGTGAATGAATACAGAGAACGATGAAACAATCTCAAACGTACTTCAGTGTATTTAAACTGTTGTTCGATGTCGTTGACAAGTCCATTACAGACCTCGCAGATGAAGCTGCCGAATAGTAGTTCTGGTCGTACTTCACTGGTCCGCGTAACCGTTCCACTGATGCTCATGAGCGTTCCAATCTTTTCCGTCCTCAGATCGCGAATACCTGACACTAGCGGAAGATGATACAAGGCGACGTCAAATTCGCGCGACTGAAGATTAGCGGAATCGGTAGTAGCAGCTGTGGGGTTGATTTTTAAGTACTCGGGTTCATATTCGGTGACGAGACTGAGCAGGGCACGGCGAAGATAAGGAAGAAACCGGTAGTATTGTTTTTGTATCGCGTCTGCAAGCACGTCGTCTTTTTGTAAGAGGTGCCCATAATCAACGTAGAGGGTGGTTAACTCGTATTCACGCATTGTGTGAATTTGCTCAATGTAGATTATTTCTCCTTCTGCGGGTTCTGGGATGTCTCCATCTGATGCAGGCGTTGCAGGCAGGGCGACGTCTTCCGTAAATCTAAATCCAACTCCAGAAGGGGATGCGCAAGAATGGAAATGGAACGTACGTTTTAAGGAACGTTTCAAAGCTTTCGGCTACGCTTTCCCCAACAGCGTCTTTAACTAGCGGAACATCACCATTCACCTGACCTCTCTGCCTCCTCCGTTTTCTTGCGCCACTGCCGCCTTGTTCCTCCTGTTCACCAGGCTCATCATCGCCAAGCGCCAGAGCATCGACAGTTGGCCGTTGTGGAGATCGAGTATCATTGGACAGCAATGGATCTGGAGCACTGCTCGGGGGTAAAGAAGAAGGTATCGCGGGCGGAGATGATAGTCCGTCGAAATCCATGGTTAAACTGGGTAAGGACTGGCGACAGGGAAGCTAGTCCAGCACGTCACGATCACACGTTAAGGGTAGGCATTCTCGCGTGTGTGACTCTGACATCGTGATTTCACGAAGCTACTTGGAAGCTACTCTTGTCGCGGGCCATGAGAGATCTCGACCCCCTGGATCCGGCGTATGTCGCAGAGGTTTTGTCTCGCCCACCATTTGTAAAAATATCTGGAGTGACCAATGCTCGAGCCCTTGGTTCATACCCTTCAATAACCCATCCTGGCAAGATGGTCAAACCTCGGCTACTCTTTCGTTCGGCGGAGGTATCAAGTATAACGGAAGAGGGTATGCCATTCAAATGACATCGATCTTTATCGTATAATGTTATTCTACTCCTAGGAAAGGCTCAATTGAAAGCCCTAGGCATCGCTAAAATCTTTGATCTTCGATCGGATACTGAGATTCAGAAATACAAGTCTCCACTGCCAAATATTGACGGGGTAGAGGTCCTTCACACACCAGTATTCAGGACAGAGGATTACAGCCCAGAGGCGATGGCCAAGTACGTACGTGAAACACTTCAGGAAGTTTGTACGTACGTCGACTCATTCACGTCCAGGCGATTCCAATTGTATGCCAGCGGAAAGACAGAAGTGATTCTTTTAATTTATGCATATCACATCAATTGAGTATAGTTGTAGGCCTTCATGGAGCTCTACTCGCAAATTTTGGACCATGGTGGCTCGTCATTCGGCACCATTCTACGGCATGTAAGAGACGATCCAACAACAGGATGTCTGGTGCATTGCACAGCAGGGAAAGATAGAACGGGTATCATATCACTCATCTTGCTCAAGGTATGCTCTCTTTTATATTAGTTTATTGTACCGTCACATCTATTGTCTAGCTTGCTGGTGTAGACGATGAATCCATTGCAGATGACTACGCTCTGAGTCGGATCGGTCGTGAACCCATACGAGAAATGGTTATGAAGCGTTTGGCAATGGAACCAATCTTCGCATCAAACAATGAAGCTGCGCTTAACATGTTTACCTGCAGGTATACACGATGAACTTCACCTCTTTCTGATTCTCAAAACTACTGAGCAGACGTGAGACCATGGTGGCCTTTCTGCATTTAATGCAAGAGAAATATGGCGGGGTAGAGGAATATTGTAAACAGCACGTTGGGCTTTCGGATGAAGACATTCATAGAATCCGGAGCAACATCCTAGTTTCTACTAACTCGCACCTATGAATATTGGGTAATATGGAATGTATATCACAAACGGTATCTTTGAACATGGTTTCATATGGGGAGAGACTAGACCTGTCGTACACTAAATGGTATTTGTGCACAAAGCGTTAGCTCGGGCCTCAAGAGGTCTTCAAGCCGACAATCAAAAGAAAAAAACAAGAAACTTTGATGACCGACTTATTTCCTGGTAAGGCTAATTGTCCGCTTTTGCTTCAGCTGCTGTGCAACTAATGGGGTAGGGGCGGACCCGTTCTGTCCTTGAGCTCCAATTCTTGCCTTGGGATTCAGAGGTGACAGTGCCCCAGGCCTACCAGGCGTAGAGGCGGTGATTGGATTAAGCGGTAGCTCCCCGGTCACCCTTCTCCGTAGTGGAGCCCGTCCCATAGTGAGAGGACGTCCAATCCGGTCCGTTCCGGCACCGCTCCCTCCTGATGGATCACCAGCCCTCTCCGTTTCGATAGACTCCGACTGCGGTGAGGTGTCAGCGCCTAATGCCTGTCGTCGCGCCTTTTCGTGCTTGGCTTGCACTGACCGGAAGTGTGATAAGAGTTCTTGCCATTTGATTTCGTCGCGTCCAATTTTAGATCTCGTAGCCAACTGCCCGACTGCTCTATTTTCCATCCTTCAGTAACAGTTTGAAATTTTGAACAGAGCAATAATTACGATTTTGGAGCAATATGTAGGAAACCGGCGGAGTTTACGGCGTTCAATCGATTTCGCAACGACACGAATGCTGAGCTCTGAGGCAAAAGCATCAACAACCCATAAAGACATTTGAAGAGGTGTGGGTATCTCTCTGGTTCTAGCAATTGCAAACGAATATCTACAAGCAATAATAATATCGCAAGAGACGACGGAGGGAGGCGAAACATACAAGTGAAGACTGGTGACTCGATCAACTGCACGAGTTTATCAATCTGAACGAGCATTTGCACTGTAACTTCCAGATCTGCGCTTTACTTTTAATGAGCAACTTTGTAACCTTATTGGGCTAAACCAGACGGACAAGATGTATAGGAGATTGGAAGCATGTTCATAAGCTTGAGCAAGGAGGCACAGTGAAAAGACGGCAACAGCATTGTGGCACCACGACCGGTACAGTGTCGTAAATAGAGCTTGACCATCTTGCTGTAGGATGGTTGGAAAAGAAGACCGTGTTACACCAGCAGACTTACTCTTGTTTCAAGGCTCTTCAGTCGTTTGCGGAAATCTGCGAGCTCCGGAGAGGTGATGAGGATGATGTTCAATTTCTGGACAATAACACCGGCAAATTCAAGATCCTGAAGGACGTAGAAAATGAGGCCTCGCATGTTTGGTTAGAAAACAGGTTACGGACATCTTCTTTCTCCAAGATTTCGGCGAATGTCCGATAGATCTTCTCGGTATTGAGATTGAGGCAAAGCTGACGTATGATCAAACTTCCCCGTGTCTCTAGCAGTCGGCGATCAGTGCTAAAGAGCTCCAGCAGATTCATCATGAAAGCTTTGAAGTAGTTTTCTTCTGAACTGGAAGATATCTGCGCGAGAAGCTGGAGATCATGCTTGATCACCTATTTACAGTTAGTAAGATAAGTTGAAGACCGTCAAGAATCTATTCGTACTTCTTCCGAACTATCTGATAGTGTTTTAAGTAACGCCGGGAAAGTCCCATCATCCATTGCAAGAATCTATCTGAAGGTGAGCTCACAGTGGACTCAGATGCGTCGCCATACCTTCTTCGGGGCCTTTTGATGCAGCATGATAAGCCATTTCAAGGCAGCAACGCGCGTCTCCTCGAATTCGCTCAGAAATTGGATCGTAAGCTCGTTCACGGTGGCTTGATAGTCAAATGGGTCAGTCTCTTCGGGCGGCTTGGGGATGTTGCCAGTCTGGCTTGTCAAAGATGCAGGAGAATGTGGTCGACTAGGCCCAGAGGTTGACACTGGCGGTGGGGGCATCTCGATACTCGGTACTGCGCGGGAAATCATTGGGACATCTGTTGTATTACCTCGTGCCCTTTGCAACGAGACTGATGGGATTGGAGAAGACTCCAGGACTAATTCTGGAGATGGGATGTCCCTGGATGAATCTTTGCTAACCGTAGACCGCCTGGTGATAGGTGCGGTTGGTGTGGGTGACCTAAGCACTTGAGGGGATGTTTGTTTGTTGACACTGGGACGTAATGATGCGTCTACCGGAGAAGGGAGATTCTGAATCACACTGAGAAGGAGTTTGTTCGTGCGAATGGCGGCAGACTGTATCATTGAAACATGATGCGCAAGATTCGGCAAAATTGCAGGGATCAGCCGCGGTGTGAATGGTACCATAACCTCATGAGCGAAGCTCAGGAATTCTGCGAGCCATCTCAAGGCGGTCGATTGCTGAATCTCTTCATCTGCTAAAAGGCTCAGATGTAATCAAGAGACGGACTAAAATATCACAAACGTTCGCCGTCAAGTTGTTCGATGAGTATTTCGATGATCGCAGCATAATCTATCTTCACACCCTGACCAGGAATCCAAACTGTTATGATATCAGCTAAGTGTCCTGGAGCTGTTCGCGATCTTACCACCAGTGCCTCGCTCATCGCCATTCGACACAAAATCATCCTTGATCGCGGACTCATTGTCATGATGTGGATAGTCGTCATTCTCGTTAATAAACACAGCCCGCTCCGAAGTATCCAAAGTAAGATCAGGCAATCTTTCTTGCGTAATATCAACACTGACAGGCTCAACGAGCGTCTTGGTTTTGATTTGCTCTCCAAGTTGGTGATGCACAGCGCTGACACCACGGATCTCTCGAAGAAATTCGCCAAGAATGTTTTCGGCAGCAACACGGACGTCTTCCGTTGGATCAGAAAGATACTTCCTATGGAGCATGGTAAGTGAATTAAAGTTTCAAGTATAAGTAGCATATACTGACAAAAGGCCGTCAAGAAACTCTGGAAGGTATGATATTAACTCTAACTCAGGAACCGAGTCAAGAACGGCAATCCAAGAGACGAGGTAGCTCCGAGTGAAAGGGCTAACAACATAGATACGCTCCCGAAGAAGAGGGATAAAGTGAGCGAGCGAAAATGCTTTCTTGGCTTCGGGGAAATCCCCGCCACATGAGCCATCGGGATAAGGGACCAAGACGCCACGATTCTCTTCTCTTTCATCCCGAACTTTCTCAGTTTCTGGGTAAAGCGGGATATAGACCGATGCAGATTCAGCAACGATATCTTTGAGGAGACGATCCAGGAGTTCAGCTCCATTCTGAACAGATATTACTGAATCTGCTGCTAGCTAGGTCGGAATGAGTAGGAGCAGAGGAAAACAAAAATGGTACAACTCGCCTTACTCAAGGCATCGAAGATGTCATTGAAATAAACAAGAATTTCGCCCTTTGACACCTTGGCAATGTTATACAGACATTCAGCAGAGAAGTACCGAATTCTGTTTTCAGGGTCCACAAAACAATCAAGCAGGGGTCCCACAAACTTCTCCATATACGGTGCAACATCAACGCCTAAAGCAATAGCAGTTCCAGCTAGACCAATGAGCCCTCCATTCCGAATATGCAGAGGGTTGGTAGTGTTGCTGAACATGTCAATCAGTTGGTCAATGATTTGACTTATTCGGCGTTGGTCTCCTTGCTGTTGACATTCTCGAATCTGCCTGAAACGAAAGTCAGCTACTCGGACATGTGTCATTGGACGCGATTCACTTCTCAAGATCAAGCGCCGCAGCTTTGCGTTTCTCGTAGATTTTGTCAATTAATTGTTTTGAGATGGCAGAGTCTGTAGAACATTCAGGGAGTAGATTGAAAACGATTTAGAGAAGAGACACACCCATCATGCAACCGGAAGATTCAGAGTCATAAGTTGCCAATACTGTGTGGCTGTGCAACTGATGGCCCCCGCCAAGTTCTTCTCCAGTTCCCTTCTTCTCCTCACTCCGTTCGCTCTTCAGCA
Source organism: Tricholoma bakamatsutake (assembly GCA_029959215.1). NCBI lineage: Eukaryota > Fungi > Basidiomycota > Agaricomycetes > Agaricales > Tricholomataceae > Tricholoma > Tricholoma bakamatsutake. The sequence goes on from CP114860.1 coordinate 4,736,822, forward strand.
ATGACTCGTGTTTGAACCATGTTTTCTTTGGGAACTTTCAAGATAGTGGAAAGACACTCAGTATCTTTCGTCCTGACACTTCTTGTCTTACTGAGTGGACGTCTGAGACTCTTGCCTCGTCTGCCTCATTCGCTGAAGCGTCAAGCGAGATTCAGCAGCTGGTGTGGCTAGCAAAGCAATCAACTGATGATGCCCTGAAATCCCATACACGATCATTCAGAGACGGATTCGACACTTTCCTGAATACGTTATCAGATCATTCATTGCATAGTACTCTGACTCTGGCCCAAAAAGTCATAACACATCCTCAACAACAGCCTGGTTATGAGCTGCTCTACCGTACCCCATCGGCAGTACTGTTGTCCATTAGTCACGAGAAGGCAAATACCATCGATACATTCCTTCCTCGATTCTGGAAATCGACCTTGCTCCAGACTTCACCCGTATCTTACATTCCTGTGCCATCTTCAGCAACAAAGCATGTCGAGGAAGTTTTGTCTAATCTTCGATTCGATCCCGTTGTAGCTTCAATCGTGAATGATCTGTCCATCATGCAGATGAAGAAGGATATCCGTTTCCTCACAGGTGAAGGTGAGGAGTCCGGCATTAATTCCAGGCACTCATTTGCTCCCGGTGCTTTGGTTGCTGCATCGTGGTTGAAAGCTCGCTTTGAGGAGGCAGGCGCCACATGCAAGTTACAATCCTTCTTGTCGGGTTTTGCACCCAATGTCATTTGGTGCGCGAGTCCCGCTTCTCGTTGATTACCATGCCCCAATTTTCTGGAGAAATAGTCGATACCCTGCCCTCATCAACACAACTGCTACCGTGTTACTAAGTGGTCATTACGATAGTCGCGGCTCGTTCGGCATGACACGGGCACCAGGCGGTAATGATGACGGTTCTGGAACCGTTTCGGTATTATCCATTGCGCGTGCCATCTCGAAGAAAGGTATACGATTCCACAGCAATGTCGAGCTCGTCGCCTTTGCTGGAGAGGAACAAGGGCTGTTTGGTTCTCGAGCATACGCTGGTAAGAATTGATAGTCTCACAATCAGACATCGGCTCATGTTAGTTTTAGCGGAGCTGAGGGCCGTTAATGCTAATGTGACGCTTATGATCCAAGCCGACATGCTTGCCTATCATAAACCCGGCGAACCGTTGCAGCTGGGTATTCCAGACGTGTTTGTCATCATATCCATCTTCCAAGGATTGTAGTCTAATTTAGGCGATCTATTATAGGATCGGCTCCCCTTCTGTTATCAACCTGCTTTCGAATGTCTCTGCCATCTACAGTCCAGAATTGCATGTTGGCTCCACTTCTGTTCGTTAGCTGGTCATTGGCACCTCACAATTCTCACCATAATTAACAGGTGTGTTGCAGTGATCACCAAGTGTGTGATATGGATTATTTTATCTTGTCTTGAATTCTCACTACCTTGTCAGCCATTCCATGAACAAGGCTTTCCTGCTGCACAACTCTTTGAGCGTGCAGGACCCAGTATGTCTCATCTTCTTTACATCTTTGTGCATCCCTTATGACCTCTATCAGTCGCGGACCCGATGTACCACAGCAGTGGTGCGTCAATGTCCTTGACTTTTTGGCTTGTTTCGACGATCAGTTATACAGGTGATGTGAGCGAACGAGTTGGCTTTGATTTTGAACAGCTGAAGTCCATTACTAAAGTCCAAGTTCGTCTTCATCCATCCGTATTGCATCAACCGTTTTTCAACCTTCCCAACAGTTGGCGACCCTCCTTCATACTGCTGGGTATGAGCTGATTGGCAAGTAATTGAACTTGCAGAAGATCTGTATTCAATGGAAGCGGGACATACGATATGATACCAGTCGCATTGCTAAATCCAGTTGAAATTAGATGGCGTACAAGAGTATTTGTCATTTCTTACATTGAAAATACTCTTAATTCCTTGATCAGCATGGAATTGCCTTTGGCCTTGGATGGTCAAGATGCTAGGTTTGGTGGAAGCCCTGTTCGGGCGTCTAGGCGCAACCACTCTGAAAAATGTAGAATCCGTTCCATACATCTTCTATGCAGCCGAAGAACAATTCCACATACGTCTGAGGCCTCGATAAAAGAGTCGCCTCAACCTAATGAACGTACACTAGAATGGATACGGAGATCATACAACCTTGTGCAGACACTGCCTGATTGGCAATTGGGTGGCAAACAATGCACATATTGGTGGGCTTCCATTCCTCGGCGTAATGAAGAATGACCATTTGTACTCAGAGCAATGATTAGATACCAAGAGCTCCGAGCCTAAACAACAGGTGCTTCAAGTTGTATTGAACTTGACGCAACAGTGCACAAGTTTGTTTATCTATCCCAGTGAATTTAAAAACAGAGGGCTGTGTTCACAAAAGTTATCGCTGAAACTGTCCATCTATAGAACCATTCATCGATGGTGCCAACGACTCACTAATGGCATTATTTCTGGGAAGCACATAAATGTACGTGTCATGATAACATTCTCGTGGATTATCGCTAGCCTCGGAATCCAACTGCATATCGGATAGAGTTTAGTAAAATGTGGTTGTAATCTCCACCAGCCTCCCACATTGCAAAGCCCCTGAGTCTTGTTGATTTAATGAACCTGCCTTTGGCAGCAAACGACTAGAATCAACTGGTTGACAACCTGTTTGCAGAGAAAGCGAAATGACGGTTCACGTACTCGCGCATTGTCGAAGGACACCATTACTTCTGTGTTTTGATTGTAAACGAAGGGCTGCAGTAACGTCGCATAAGTTGTCGATCATTGATGGACTCCTGTCCGCTACTTACAGTCTGGCTGCAGTTGTCAAATGCGTAAGCAATTCCTTTCTTTGGTGTCCCATCAGTATTGAGATAACCTTGCTCGATCAATCCCCAAAAATTGATATTCCCTCCAGGAGATTGCACAGCTCCACAAACATCGCTGCCTGCGCCATCATCCCATGAATCGCCGGATGGTTGGTCGGTCGCGTTGAACTTGGGGTAGGAAGCGAGGACGGTTGTGGATCCAGCCTCGAACGCATCGTTTTTCCGGACCCTGAAAGAATGCCCGTAACTAGCGACTCCCAAAACAATTTGACTGGTCGGAATTCCCGCCTTGTTCCACTGCTTGACAGCGGAGACGGCGGATCCTACTCGGTTATTAGCGACTGCACATGTGTCGTTAAGTGGTGCATTGGGGCCGACGGTCGGACTCCAAGAGCCCCAGATGTCATAGTTCATGATCGCGATGAAGTTAAGGACTTGACTGAATCCAGCCACGTTTACGGATGGGTTACCATTTTGATCTGCGAACGGAACTGTCGCAGTCGCAGCGGTCAAAATGAGTTGCTTCCCTTTTGGATCCCTGCGAAGTTCCTGCAGGAAGGACAAGAAATTGGCGCTGTCCTGCGGACTGACTGTGTTGCATCCAATTCCTTGGCTACCTGGATATTCCCAACTAAAACGGAATCTCGCATCGGCAAAAATTCCAAGTTAGACAGTAACATACTCGAAGTCTAAGCCATCCAGCCGATATTGTGTCGCAAATTTCGTAACAGTTTTCACGAAGGCCGTTCGGTTGTGAGCAGTTGCGACATTCGACGAAAAGAATCGGGATCCGGCCCAACCACCAATGGAAACGAGTGCCTTGACTCCCTGAAAACTTTTAAGAAAGTATCTGTCTAAGCAGCAGAGCACTCAACCCACGTTTTTTTGCGCTTGGGCGACAAATAGGGGCAGTAAGTTTGGGTTTGATGTCAAGTTAAGACTACGGATGTCAGGCGTAGTTTCTCTAACGGTAAAATTCAAGCTTGCGGCATGGAGTGAATACAACCACTGACGCAAAGGCATATGTCAGATGAGTATACTTCGACCAACTGACTTCGGACAAGGGGAAACCCGCGGTGGAGTGCCACCCAGCGTACCAAGCGGCGGCCACTGAATTCAAGGCAATGTTAGTATTCGCCTCTGTAACGCAGAAAGCGGCGGCAGTAAAGAGGATAAGTATTCCCACAACAGAGGAAAGCATTTTGAAACAAGTTAGAGAGAGAAAGATGCCTCATAATTACTATGATTCAAAAGTGCGCTTTATAGAAACAAGCGTGAGTACAAAACTTGAGGCAAGAATATACGCCACAGGATCCGCGATGCTTCGTTGCGGGAGATGTCGACATTACTCAGTCCCTCGAGCGTTACATCGGGTCCAAGGGAAGCACACTTAAGCCCACGTGAATATTTAGCGTCTCAACGCGTTTGGTCGTTGCAGACTAGTGTTCGCAAAGTTTAGCCACACTGACATTTCCATATGAGGCAAGTTGACAATTCCAAACAAACAATGGATATTCCCAACACGACCATCCTCTACGACATATAGCCGCCGCCTTCCCATAACACCCCACCCTTCCGTAAACGGCGTTCTTTATCACCACCGTAGCCTCCCGACCCTAGTAAGCGTTTATGTAATGTTTTTTCTTACTGACAAGTTCCTAGGTTACATTTTCCATGTACCATGACAACTGGGTTTGTTTGGGTCTAGCATAACCCTAGGAAGGCGCCCGGAGGCCTGAGCAGTTGCCACCTACAAGGTAAGCACCTGCTACCCCTGTATTCCCTAATGCAAATTATGTAGAGCCGCCTCGCCTCTCTTGTGTTCGCATGAGGGAGTTAAAAACTTATTCATTTGACTAGGTGAAAAACTTTTTTGGATGTCGGTGTGGGGAAGAATAAGGGTACTTTGTGAATAATGCAAATATGGCAAGAGTGCCTGCCGGAGCTGCATAGCGGTGCTCTCCAGGATGTCGACTATTGAGGCGATCTGTGGCAATCGTAAATCCCGCTGTAACTGTATACAGTCGAACCCCTCATAACCCATACCCCTGATAACCCATAACCCCTTATACCCCATAGCCTGAGCTGTCCACCAACTTGGTTCGCAGGGAATTGCATACCATAACCCATAGGTCTGCAGTAACCCATACCCCATACCCCTTGGTTGGCAAAACCCATAGGTTTTGACTACCCCATTAGGCTTAGTCTCTTGATTCAGCTGTCAAACACAGCTGATATAATGTCAAACAGCTCTGTTTAGTGACTGTTGAGTTTTATCTATCAGTGATGGAACCCCATGCCGAGGCACCCGAGCACACCAACAACAAACTTTGCCATTGCACTTGGCTTGTTGGCATTGGATTCCATCAAAACAAACAACTAAACAGTCCTCAGCATTCATAACACAGTATGGATTGTGCTTTTAGATTTTTTATTTACTGCATAGGCAACCTGGTTAACATTGCAGAGAACAAATAAAATCATATGGGTTTTTTATGTCCAAGAAAAGTATACCATTCATGTATCGAATGATTCCATTGATATTAAGGTAAACAGCAGAGATGATGTCAGTGAGGATGCCCATCATGGGCCAACCAAGTATGACATTTTCAAGGCAGTATCAGCAATCAACAGACTTGGGATATCATAATATCAACTCTGACTTAAAAACTCAAAAGCACTTCCAATAAAAAACAAACTTGAAACTGCTTTTATCACTCAAATTCACCAATAGCATTTTAGTAGTGCTAGCCTGTAGCCCTAATTTTTTCTATGATTTTTTACAATTTTTCCATGATTTTTAGAGTCTATTTTTAGCATACCTCTGCAAACCCATGACCCCTCATAACCCATAGCCTGGGCTGTCCACTGAGGGGTATGGGTTATGAGGGGTTCAACTGTCCTCCATACGATTACATAATCGCGAACCTTCTTAAGTGGCCCGATACTGATGTTTGTGGCAAACAAATTACAAATTAAATCAAAAATAAATCAAAAATCAAAAAAAGAAAGAAGGGAGAAAGGGAAACTCACCAACTCAGTGTCACTTGTCAGGAGAACCTCCGAAGCCCTGACTACATGTGTGCGAGACACATACTGGCATTTCACATTTTTCTTCTGTATTTTACCATAAGAGGTGTGGAAACGTCAACCGTTTCCACCACCGATACTCGCTTATTCTGCCACAGGGATGGTACCTTTTCCGAGAGATTTGACTTTTTTGGTTAAGCACATCCTGATACTCGCTTAGATATTGGTTGCCGATTATCGAGAGAGGCCCAGAACCAGAACGCCCATCACAATTTCCCAGTGCTGTCTCCCACGGTCTTGAATACTTTCGTGCCCACTCTTTCTGATGATGAGCTCACTAATTCCCTTGTTTCCCAATCTTTTCTTTTGCTTTCTTTTCGATTATTCAGTCATACTGTACACACATCATTGCTGTAATGTAATAGAGCCATTCTCAACCACTCACAGGGTGTGGTGTCCTTGAATGGTATCCTGCTCAGTGGGGGACCAAGCAGGGTACCCTATTGAAGGTGGCTCATTACCCATACTCGCTTACTCGGACTCGCTTATGCATACATATCATGAATTCCATATTATTTCTGTTATTCTCATTTTACAACAGATATTTCAAACTTATGGATGCCCATCTCCCTATGGACTTCCACCCTGCCATTATAAGTACCATTATGATATGTTATCAATACCTCAGTCGTTCTTACACATATCGTGTCGACTGAGGTATGTTTGCTATTTTATCTTACAACAATGGACTATTACTTACTGTTGAGCAGTGTGCTATGCACAGTGTAGAGTGCTCACAGATCTTACTACTTACCTGTTGAGTTGGTTAGTGTGCTAAGTAACTAGGTAGAGGGTGTAGAACTCTCCGTATTGCTAGGTAGAGGTACAGCATACTTATATACCTAGAGAGTCCACATGGTCACATGAGGCTCAGGTCACGTGAGGCTCAGTGGGGTGGAGAAAAGGGCGGTGTACCACATGGTTCCTGTCCACATGTCATTATGACATATTTGTATACATGTATATGTGTTTACACTGAGGCACAGAATAGGTGCCACGTGCAGATTTAATTCAACACCCCCCCACAAACTGTACCAGCATCGACCTGGAGGGGCTTTACAATCCAAGGTGCCATGTATAGGTACTAAGTTTGAACCTCGAATTTAATTCTGAGGGAGCTTCTAAATTTCTCGAAGAGCTGCCTCCCGAGATTTTTAGTAAACATATCTGCCAGGTTTTCAGTTCCCGGGATGAAGATGACTGTGACCTTGCCGTCTTCAATACATTTCTGTGTATAATGATAGCGAATGTCGATATGTTTAGTCCTTTTTTCCTGAACGGGGTTAGATCCAATGAAGATCGACCCCTGATTATCAGCGCAGATCGGCACCTTACTCAAGGGATATCCCAATTCAGAAAATAAGGATGTGATTCACACTATCTGCCAACAAGTGTCAGAGAGAGCCATGTATTTGGCTTCTGTGGAACTAAGTGCTACAGTTTTTTGCATATGGGACTGCCAGCACATGATGCCTCCTGCTAAGGTGGCAAAGTAACCCATTTACACACATACCAAGGAATTCAGTAACACGACCAGTGTCCCGACACTCCCAATGCTTGAGACACGCATTTTTCTTTTCCTCTACAAGGCGTTTGTTCTTCCCCAAGAACACGCCATCATCGACATAGATTATTGTGATGACAATGTCTTTACCATTTTTGTAGATGAAAATGCTAGCGTCTGAGCTGGCATGTTCGAATCCAATGGATCACATGAACACCTCTAGCTCTCTCCACCATGCTAGGGTGGCCTGTTTAAGGCTGTACGATGCTCAGCGTAAGCGCATGACTTTGCGCTCTTTACCCAGGATGACAAATCCCTCAGGTTGATGCATGTAAATTTCCTCATCTAGTTTGCCATACAGGAATGCAGTTTTTATGTCAAGTCCCGTCATGTACATGCCTTCTAGGGCACTCAGGGCAAACATGAGGCACACTGTCTCGTAGCGGACCACTGGAGAGAATATTTCATCATAGTTGATGCCTTCGACTTGCGAGAAGCCTTTGGCCATGAGTCTGGCCCATTTTCGTCCATCAGATTTTACAGAGAAAACCCATCTATTTTTGATAGCCTTTCAGCCAGCAGGGAGATCTATGATGTCATAGACATGCCGTTTATGGAGGGCCTCTAGTTCCTCCAGGCATGCACTTCTCCACTCTGATTGCGCAGGCTTGGGTAAGTGCGCAATGTTGCGATACTGGATCAGAACAGAATCTGATGCTGTAGATGGTGCAACTGCATTGCTAAGCAGAAGACGCATCAGATCTGTTCCACCTTCGGCGACATAATTATCCCTTCTAGGGCCCAAATATGATGGGGTACCTGGATTGGGTAATCACCATCCTTGCTCCCCATTGGGATTCTGGTGCCAAATCCACAGCACCTCAGACTCCTGAGGTTGACGGGGTGTCGCGTTCTCTAATCCCAAATTATCTGGGGTCTGTGCAGGAGGAGTTCTACTTGCCACTGGTGGTTGAGAGGGCCCAGCTGGCACCTCTTCTTCGACCTGAGGGAGGGCTGGAGCACGACTCCTGCCTTGTCCCGCTGGTTCCCACCATTGGCGCTCCCATGCAATGTCTCATTCAATTTGAACAGGGTCACGATTTTCACCATAGACATTGCCCAGATGAGTTGGGACTCATCGCTGCCTGTTTGATCGCCTTAGTGGAGGTATGGGGGCCTCTACTGCTGGCGGTGCTGGACTAGGCTGGGACGATAAACCCGGTGCACCTGCCAGTGCAAACAGATCAGCACTCTGAGGCAGATCGCCAAAGGAGCCGAACAGCAGGTCTCTAGACATTTTAGGGGTTCCAGACCCTGATTGTGAAGGTGGTGGGGATGGAGCTCGTGGAGGAGGATTCAGCGCCAGTGGAGCATAATGCCCGTGGCCCAGATAGAAGCTGTCATCACTTCCTCCATTGCTATCGTCCCCTGATCCCCTAGAGTGGTCATCATCTCCGGAAGGGGGTATATCCCTGAGATCAGTTTTTGCTGGGGTCTTGGCCCCGGGACAATGAGGGAACAGAGTCTCATCGAAGAGTGCCATAGCACCAACAAATATTGACCCTGATGGGCACATAAAGTGCCAACCCTTGATGCCATCTGCCAGGCTGATGTACGTCATGAGCTCTGATCTTGCAGCTAACTTATTAGGATGCTTCTCTTTCAGCAGGTAAACATAGGCACCGCATCTGAATACCTTCTCATCACTCAGATTGGGCTTCTCGCCATCGAGATCTTCAATTGGAGTTCGCCATTTCAGGTGGTTTATTGGTGTTTGGTTGTAGAGATACGTAGCATGCTCTACACAAAATTCCCACCATGATTGTGGTAGGCAGGCAGTAAAGCGCAATGTTTGTGCTTTCTCCATTAATGTCCTGATTGCACGTTCAGCATGACCATTTTGTTGGTGGACGTGGGGCACTGACATCTCAATTTTAATCCCAGCCTCTTTGAGCTGGATTATGAGTTCCTGATCATGGAATTCCCCCCCAGGATTGAAACACCAACGCTTGATTTTTGCATCATATTGCATTTTGGCCATTGCCTCGAACTGTCTGATTGACTCAGCAGCATTGGACTTTTTTCTCAGGCACTGACTCCACATATGTGAAGTTCGATCATCAACAAATACGATAAAATATTTGTACTTGTGATAACTGAGTGTTGGTAATTCCTTCAGATCGGAATGGATCAGCTCGAAGGCTCCTTCGGCCCGAGACTCAGATCCAGGGAATGACTTTGATGTCATTTTTCCCTTGGCGCACCCTGGACAAATGTGCCTGTCCCTTGGAATTTTTAGATCCTTGGGAAACTTTTGGGTGTGTTTTGGCATTTGTCGCACAACAGCTTCGCTCGGGTGGCCAAGCCACTTGTGCCAAATGTCATAGTCAGCAACATAGATAGTCGTGACTTCTAATCTCTTAGTGCTCTGAATGTGCGAATCACACACATAGATGGTTTCGCCATGTATTATTGGCATCACATCGAGCTGGGGTTTTCCCTTTTTGTTGGCAAAGGAAATTATTTTACTGTTTCCTTTTACAGTATATTCCTCAGCAACGAGGAACACTCCCATTGACATAAGCCGACCTGTCAAATGTGGGAGATAGAAAATGGGGGATAAGCGCATGATGCACGACTCTGTCTTCCCATTAACTTTTACCTGATGATGAATCAGAACAGCGCCTTTGCCTTTGATCGAAGTCACACTGGTAGCAGTCTTGACCTGCCATTTCTCAGACATAGGCAAATCCTCATAGGAGGCGAAGTCTTTCATCTCACCAGTGAAGTGCAATGATGCACCTGAATCCAAGATCCAAGGGGCACCATGTTTGCATTCCTTTCTGGCACACATCACACATGGCCTGATTAGGGCCTTTGCATCACAAGCAACAATATAATTTATTAAAAATTCTATAGGATGCTCTATATTATGGGAATGGCCCAAATAGTTCATCCCTGTCAAGCTATTGTTAGCAATGATGTGATGGTCAGGGAAAAGGACTGACATTTCATCATAAGCCCCCATGAAGGGGGCTATTGGCTCGTCTGCGAGCATGTTATCCACGCTTTCCCAGATCGATTGATCTGGGACCATCATTTCAGAGCTGAGAAAGACTTCATCATCATCATCCTCAGGCTCAGGGTCTATTTCAGGAACCTCCTCGATCTGAGCTGATGGCTTGGGGGTTTCCACCCGGTGATGTGTTCAGTTGGTACTCGGGGCAGAGTCTCAATGGAAGGGGTGAACACTTAACCTACAACTGCAGGTGTGCTCAGGGTGAGGGGGGAGTTCACTTAGAGGTCCTCGGATCGTCCTTCAGGGTGCAAAGACTATGGGGAGGCTAGTACAGTCGTTTTCAATGTGTGCACTAGTTGTGTATGCTAAAGGGGAGGTATGCACAGTGGCGGAAAAGTGCACAACGCAAAGAGGCAAAAATGCACAGTGCGGAAAAATGTGCAACGGGAGTGCAAAGTGCGCAATGATGAGGGTGATGAAGACAGGAGGTGTAGGGGGATGAAGACAGCACTGAGATGTGCTGGGGAGGTGATGCAAAGGTTGGGGGCACTAATGGGATGAAAGTGCAAGGGGTGGAAAAAGGCACAAACGGGGTGCAAAACGTGGCTATGCAAATAGGTGCGCAAACGGTGCGCAAATGCAGCTATGTAAAGGGTGCACTGCAAGAGTGCACAAACGAGGATGAAGGATGCAATGCAGGGATGAAACACAACAATATGACGAGGGAATGCAAACACAGCTATACGAAGGGCACACTACAAGGGCGCACGGACTGGATGCTGGTGCACAGATTATGTGCAGTGCTGACTGAACTATGAACTATGAGGGGGGGGAAAGATCCTCTGGATTCTCTATCTGTCCGCCTACTATGTACAAATGGCTTATGTGATAGAAAATGGTAAAATAAAGTGTAAAAATAGAAAGTGCCATGTGCTACCCACAAGTGCATCCATCCACCCATCTAAACCTGACCGCGCTATGCCGCTGCCTCAGCCAATAAGATTTGTGCACCTATAGCCCACTACCCAACTGTTCTGGTGCGATGCACTATTTTTGGTGCGCTCTAGGTCTCGTGCACTCTTCCCAATTAATCTGCTTCAGTGTTATGTGTCGCATGCTGTGCCTTAGTAATAATGGCATGATTGACCTGTGCCGGTTACCAGATAAGGCGATGCCAATTGGAAATGCAGAAGAACTATAAGGAGATGCTGTGAAAAGCCAAATACTGCCAAAGTGCCAGGATTATGTGAAGGTGCTCAAGGTGCACAGTCCAATGCCAAATAGGCACAAAGCACCCCGATTATGTGAGAATGTGCAGTTCGCTCGTGTTGGAATTGCGGTGCGCCTCAAATAAATGCGCCAGTAAGCTGGGAGCTGCGATGCACAGCACACCGGTGCAGTGGATTGTTGTGTGTGTGATAGGGATTGTGCAATGAGTGTGCAGCAGGGAATGTGAGTGCAGGTAAAGCATAAAAGGAGTGCGCAATAAATGTAGAAGGCAGATAAGGAGTGTGGGGGGGGCACATGGAGGCGGTTTGAAGTGCAATGAGGCGCATTTAGGGTGCACAACGATTGGCAGCTGTGGGGAACCAAAAGCGCAGTAGAAATACAAAAGGGCACATAAAGGCACACCTAAATGGTCAAAGGCACGCAAAAGTGCGCTGCGCAAAGTGTGCAGAAGCCATCTAGGAGGTGTGCACAATTGCAAAAAATGCCGTAGTATGCACGCAGGGCGATAGGGAGCCATATCATCTCCTCCCAACTGAAGTACTGACTGTCCTCAGGCAACATGCGATTGGTCAGCATAAAATTTCCTTCGCTCACATAAGCGGCCATCCTCTCCTTATCCATCTCTGACCACCATCTATCCCCTATAACTCTTTCCACAACCCATCTGTACCTGATCCGATGGCCTCAGCATTTACCTTAGCCCTCACACAAATGATCCTGGCCCTCAATGAGACCCTCCCTGCTGCTGGGAGTGAGCAGATAATGATGCAAGCTTGGGGTAAAGGGTTTTGTAGTAAACTGGTGCACTTTTTGTGTTTCTATAACCGGTGCAGGTTGCTAAGGGCCGGGGCATGTAGAACATGTATAAAAGCTGTGCGGACACTGTTAAAGACGATGCAGAACTCAACGTGCTCCTCATGAAGGCGCGCAGCGCATTCAGTGGGATCATGGTGGAGGAGTGGCTTACTTGGGGCGAGGAGCTGATGCCCGATATGCGTAAGATGATTGAGGAGAAAGAGCAGTCAGAGGAATTTGAGCGTAGGGTGCACGAGCTGGTGGGGCAGCTGGAAGCATGCAAGGTGCACCGCACACTCTTGACTGCTGAACTGCAGGCGCCCAAGGTTAACTTGGAGCGTCTGGAAGGTGAGTTCAGAGCAATTGATGAGGCGAGCGATATAAATACCACCGAGGCGCAGGAGGATGAAAAGGCATGCGTCATGCTGGTGTGCTCTCTGCGCACGCTTTCTGGAGCTACCGATGCTGAAGTCGTAGGTGAAGGAACTGGGGAGTCTTGGGAGAGTGGGGTGACGAGCGAAGGGGAGAGCGAGCAGAGTGATGAGAGTGCCAGTGCGGATGAAGGCGCAAGTGCGCGCCCGGTGTGCACAACACGGCAATGCGCATATGTCGAAGTACCACCACTGAGTGGAGTTGGCACCACCTCCAACGCTAATAGTGGACCGGTAAGTTTTTTTGGATATGCTTCAAACTCACTAAACAGTTCCCCTTTTCTACTCTAGTGTGATAACTGCCGCTGCATGGGCCAACCGGCTAGGTGCACCTCTGTCAATGGAAAACGGTGCGCCCCATGCGCAAAGGGTAAGAGAAAGTGCAAATGGACGAAATGCACCCTCGCACAGCTGTGCGCAACTTCTAGAGGCAGGAAAGCGGCTACTGGGCACTCTGGTGTGTCTTTTTCTCATCCTCCTTCCATGCTGTGCTAACTATTTCAAAGGCACGTTGCAAACTGACAAGGGCAATGAGAGCGATGCAGGGCTCATCAGCCCCTCGAAAGAGCGCACATCGAAGTGCCGCAAAGTTGAAAACGCGCCCTTTCCCCTGTCGCAAGTGTGCCCAAGGCCACACTGCCTTACCATTCGCCAGGCAAGTGTGCACATGCAATCCTCGCACCAAACAAGATTGGGAAACACCTCGGGGGATGCGGTCTACCAAGGCCAGGATGTCGAGGTGCTTGACTTAGCGCAATGCCACTTGGTGGTCGCAGTCTTGGGCACTACGCATGATCACCTTAAAGAAGACGTCCAAAGATCGCTCGTCGAGTTAGAGGTCGCTAAGAACCAGTTGCACAGCGCGGAGCAAGTGGAGGCAAATGCTAAGGTGAAACTGGATGCAGCCTCAGAGCACTTGGAGTTCCTGGAGTCCCTTGAATAGCTGCTCGCCTGTACAAGTTTTAGATAGTGTATCAATCAATCCCTCTGTTGTGCCTGTGATATGCATGATGCATGCGCATGCACGCAAAAGTGTGCACTTTGCGCCAACCTGCGCATGCGCTTCCATGGTGCCATAAAATGAAAATTGTAAGTCCAAATAATATATGTGAGGGAAAAGAGATAAGATAAGCAACATTCGAGCCAGAAATGTCAAGCACACAAAAATGTGCTGATAGGTCCACTATGCTCTTTAAAGCCTGGAGAAGCATTTCCACTCATATGGAGACATTACAACATGCACTCCAAAGTACTAAGAACACCACAAAATCGACTTCGAACCGTTTTCACATGATTTCGCACTATTTCAGACAACTTCGAGCTACTTCGAATTATTTCGTGACATTTAAAATGACTTTGCAGTACTTCGAACAACTTCGGCAGCCGTATGGTTGTCCTCAAACACTTTCGATACACGTTGTACATTCGGAATAAGCCAACTCGCCACATATCGAGCACTACCGGACACGAGGAGAGAGCACAAGAGAGTTAGAATGCAATAAGTGCGTTTTTGTGTCTCTTTGATATATTGAAGCACAGGATAAGTACTTTTACTATATGGGAACACTGTATGTTTCATCATTTATCATTTCTCATTTATTTTTGATCTACAAAGTCCTCATTGTATGATATATTTGCCTCATGTTTTACACATGTTCTTATTTCCTTTTTAGTACTATCTCTTCATTTTGTATATAGACTTGTATTAGTTAGTTAGAACAGAAAATAGAATAACAGGGAACAGCACAAGTTACTTTCTCACTATCATCAGATTTAAAAATCATTCTCTTTAGTCTTATCTTCACGTCATATCTCTAAAGTTCTGCGAAATATCGCGAACTTCCTTGAAACTATTGTATTCGCTCTCTGTTTTATCGCCCATCGTCTACCGCCATTTGACAAACACTTCACATTCGTTAAACTCGCTCTTCGATATACCTCGAACCTTTTCGAACTTATTCGAACTTCTTCGGACTACTGTGCACGACTTTGAACCTCTTTGAACCTTTTTTGAACCTATTTTGCACATCTTCGAACATCTTTCGAACTATTTCAAACACCTTCGTATGCCTATACAGACTATTATCCACAACCCTTACCATTTCACATCACTAAACATTATGCTTTGGTCTCAGCGGTGATATTTAGTACCACCTCGCACCCTTCCTCTGGCCTGTGTTATACCATCCGAAGCCATTAGTAGGTTTTGTTTGGGTTTCCGGGTTGAGTATCATCAGCGCACCAGCGCAAAAATGCACAAATGCAAAGGGGTGTGGAAAAATCATCCAACCATCACTTTCCTCCTCCCAACTGAGATATTGACCATGTCCAACGATAAATGAGTAAGAGATAAAATGAAGTGCACACCATATGACAAAGTCTAAAAAAATGGGAAAGGCTCAGTAGATCATCATGGCTGGTAAAACCCATGGGTTGCACAATCACAGAACGTGTCCAGATGCGACTTCGTGAACAGGAAAAAGATAACGTAAAAAAATGAAAGAAAGCAAAGCGTACATATAAAAAGGTGAAGTATCCATAGCAGAGTGCTAGTTGCGCGCCTCATTGGTGCTCTCTTCATCCTCAGTGCTATCTCCTTGCGCTTCTTCTTCGTCAACTGCTTCTTCATCTTCTGTGTCCACTACTATGGACTCTTCCATCTCCCTCAACCGCATTGTAGTGATATCGAGTGCTATGTCTGGAAGCGCAATAGACTTGCATGTGTGGTATGGCAGTAGGCAGAATGTGGCTACTGGCCTGTCGAATACCGTCCCATTGAGCTCGCAAACAATATATGCGCTGCCTCGATTGCGTGACACTATAACTAGAGGACCGAGATAACGCATGCACATTTTGCAGTTAAGGCTCTTCTCGATTGCTGTGTTGTGCATAAGGACTAAATCGACGCGCTGGAAGTCAAAACTGCAGATGGTTTTTGAGTGCGCTTTCTCAAAACAGAGCGCCACTTTGCGCCTTTCTGCATAGATGCGGGAATGGATGCATGCTAAGTCTTCTGGATGCTTTTGCAACGCGCGCGCGCGCCGCGCAATCAAGTCTGTAGTGGAGAGTATAGAATTTGGGGGTAGGTTAAGGTATGTCGCTTCAATGATATCAAGAGGGATTAAAGGTTGTGCGCCTGTAACAATGAAGTATGACGAGATGCCAAGGCGCTTCCGAACTGTGATGCACTCTGCCCAAAAGACTGAGTACAGTGCACTGAACCACTTCATTTCTACTCCATCTGCGGCTTTGATAAGTGCTTGATGCATGTTGAAATGTGCGCGCTCAACAATTCTGTTAGCATGTGAGTTATAGCCAGATATGCGGATGTGATTGATATGGTAGCACTTACTGAGATAGGCTAGCGCTTTGATGAATGGCTTGCCATTATCAGTAACTATCTCGCACAATGCGCCCCATCTGCAGATGAGGTCTTGAAACATCCAATCACCAAGTGCGCTCGCATTTTCTTTAGGGAGCCTGTGGAATTCTGGCCAAGTCGCAAGTGAGCAACGCCCTTGGACGATATAGCGCTGCCCTGCTGATACTGGTAAGTGCATCGTATCAATATAAACTTTACTGAAGAGAGGCACAGGCATTGCGATGGCTGGCAGTATTAGAACCTTCTGCATTTGCTGGATCTGGCAAATATGACAAGTGTGCATGAACCAAATGATGTCATCCATAACATGCGGCCACCAAAAGTGCTCGAGCAATGTGGAGCATGTTGCGTAAAAGCGCTTGTGTCCAATGTTGTCATGGATGGCGCACAATATCGGTAAGCATCTAGACTGCCAAATAACAAGCTGGTGAGCGCCATGCACATTGCACTTCCATAGGCGCATCTTGTCTTTAAAAAACATGCTTGCGTAGCACACGAGTGCGCTGTACTCGGAATCTGTGAAGTCGCTAGGGCACGTTAGGGTATCCATCCAAATCCACACCAAATCTAACTTCTCATCCTCTGCATCTGCGGTTGTGCTCCTTGGAACTTGGCTATAGTCATCATCGTAAATAAGCACACTATTGCGTGCATTTTGCACATTTGCGCTTGGCTCTGGCTGCATTAGCGTGAGTGCTTGCACATCAAAGGACTGTGAAATGGGACATATCGCATGCATAAAGCCATGTAGCGCATCAATCCAATCCTCAAACTCTTCATCCTCTTCTCCTCCTAAGTCCTCTGGCTGTTTTGGCCAACATGAAAGCCCATCTGGACCATGCAATGCTCCCCTAACATGTAAGAGCGTAAAGTGGAATGTAAGGATTGAGACAATCCACTGGTTAATGCTAGTGGATGGTTGGATATCGGGATTTTGTAGCATACCCTTGATATAGCATGTGTCAGTCTCCACAATTAAGTTGCGCACACCTATAATATAAAGGTGCAAACTGCGCAGTGCATGGTAAAGCCCATAGATCTCTAGCTTCGGTTGTGAAAAGCATGCTTCTCTGTCATTGAGTGTAATTGAGCCGAACCGGTTGTAAATGCGCATTTTTGCATCTGTGCTCTTTTGCTGGCAAAGGTAAAAGCCGACCGCTATCTGGGAAGCATCGACCGCAAGGATAACAGGAAGTTCTGAGGAATAATCAATTGGTTGTAGTGCAGGACACTCTAGTACTGCTTGCTTGATGTCATTTTGCGCCACTATCTGCTCTGGGCCCCATTCGAATGGAGCATCCTTGCGCATAAGCCTTGTAAGCGTGTTAATGCGGTGCGCATAATTGCGGATATAAATGCGCATTAAACTGACTGTTCCCAAGAATGCGCGCACTTCTGACAGCATGTAGCATGCGCCCCAATTGCAGATAATGTCTACCTTGTCACATTCAGGCTTTCTACCTTCTGGTGTGCAGTAATGGCCAAGGATGATGAAGTTCTCAGTGCACAGTGTGGATTTCATCCCAGAGAAAGTGCCACTGCTATATTTCATGCGCTGCACAATGCGGTTCACGTTTTGGAAGTGCTCCCACACAAAGCGCCTTATGCCAGGGTTTGCAGTGAGTGCTTCGCACGACCCATCCGGTAAAATGTAGCGCTTCGAAGGCCCCTTGACTGGGACATCGTCGATATAGGGAATGGTGTAATCTGGAATCTCTGGCTGCAGAATATAGCACACATCATCGTGGAAGATTGGTACTGAGTTTGTCCAACCCATTGGCAATGTAATGAGGTGCATTGCACCATACGGTGTCTGGAATGTCATAAGGTCGCGCAATGATTCTTTGATTAAGCACTCGTCATATCCCACATATAGATCAAGAACGGCGCTGCATGCACGCCCTGCAAACTGCTCTGCGAGGTGCTCAGGTGTAGGGGTGACGCCGGAGTGTTTAATGGTAATGCGATTAAGTGGCTCGAGGCTATGTATGATGCACAGTGCTTTCCCATCTTTCTTGAGTGTGCAGAACCAGCGCGATCTATATGCTGAATTTGAGCGCTCATAAACGCCTGAGTCTATCTTCTTCCAAATAATAGTGCAAACTTCATCATATATGCCTGGTGGAATGGGGATGTTGCGCTCTATCCAAGGGGTGTGCGGAATAACCGGGATTTCTACTGGGGGGAAGAATGCAGTCTTGAAGCTGCTGCACTCCTCATCGCTCCATGCAAAGGCTTCGTTCTGCAAAGACATCAAGTGGTGCAAAACCCTCATCTCCTCTGGCAATAAGAAGTCGCTGTGGCGCTTTTGGAGCGCTTGCATGCGCTCTTCAGTATAGCACCCGGTCGGGGTAAATGGTGGCAGGTTTGGTAAAAGCGCAGGAAGCGCCACTAGTGGATCACCTATAATGTTGTGCTCGATGCGGAATCTGTTTGGGATGGGCACAATAACTGGTTTGACTTTTTGAGCAACCAGTTTATACTTCTTCTTGGTTACTACGCCCTTTTGCGGTGTGCGCGCCACTAAGTCGATAAAGGTTGCACGCGCATGTGTGCTTTTTGGAAATGTGGCTGGAATAAATGCCATGGGGTCAATCAAATTTAAGAGTGCCTGCACATGACTGTTGGTACACTGAGATAGGTAGAGTTGAGAGATTATAGAGGTCGAAGGAATGGAAGCGGAAAATGGAATAAGCGCAAACGTGGAAATGTCACAAGATTGGGTATCAGAGTCGAATGTTATGATAGTGGTGGCTTCTCCTTGGTCTGCAATCAATTCCTTGAAGCCTGGCAAAAATTTCTTTGTGGGTTATGCTGAATAGCAAAGTGCGGTGTTGCTGGAGCTGGTAAGAAGTGACACAGTTTTCCTCTAGACTTTGTTGGAATGGTGGAGATGGTGCCTGTGTTCGGATCGCAGATTGTAATCGTTTGCACTTCATCCACAAAGTTGCACACGACAGAGCACGTTAACACATCAAAGGGGCACCCTAACAGAATATCGTAAGCAGGTGAACGGATAACGTGAACTTGCACATAGACAATGATATCTCCAATGCACGCAGAAACATTGCGTGCAAGCCCAAGTAACTCATCTACCTCTCCATTGGCCGATTGCATGTATAAGTGAATGCGCGGGTCATACTGAAGCCCAAGACGATGGCAGACCGCTTCTGACATTGCGATAATTTGCGAACCCAGGTCTAAGATAGCTTCAAAGTATTCTTGGTTGTCGATCAATAAATCAATGGAACGAAGTGCATGCGACTCTTTTGCAACCTTCAAAACATCCAGGTTTTCAATTTCGCCTGGCTGGAGATGGGTGAGGTACTGTTCAAATGGATCCTGCAAAACAATAGAAAGCGGCGCTGCAATTGCCACGCTAACTGGAGGTGTCGCATTAAGCACTTTATTTTCCGCAAAAGGCACGTGCACATCACAGTGCACAAATGGCATAATGCTTGCAAGGTTGGTAGCTACCACTTCTGCACCGGTAGCTGCAATGCGCTTTGGGGTAACTTGTTCTCTATGGCGCTGTCTGAGATCAGGTGAAAGGGATAGGAGCTCTTCATGCGAAACCATAACGGAGAGCGTTTTCATGGTGCACGCATATATGTCATCAACAATCTGCGGGTTCTGGATGGGAACAACAGTGCGGTATGATGTCTCTTTGCCTTTGGAAGTGTTAGCTGGTATGTCTGGTTTATCTGCTGCTGCAGGCACAAAATGCGCTTCAGGAATGTTGGAATAGGGATGTATGGGTGTCTTGTCAGGTGCTTCAGTTGCGCTCGCAGCGGGTTGCAAGGCTGGGGACTCAATACTGTCGGCGGGTGCAATGTCTGTGGTTGTAGAATGCACACTCTCTTGATTGGATGTATTGCGTGGTGCACGCCACAGAATTTCGACGCCGTCGAAGACTTGCCTCTTCCGAAGCGCCATCAACTCCTGCTCGAGCACATCAATGTGCTCTTCCTTCGTTAGTTGCACATTTGGTGCACTTTGCATATATTCTGCTGCAGGTGCTGAAGTGGCAACGTATGTCGACTGTAAAGGTGCTGCTGGAGCTGGATGAGGTGCTATATTGTAGATGAGTTGCAAATTGGTATTAGATGAAAGTCGACCAGTGGCTGTCTACCCTGGGTTGCGCTTATGCCATTCCTCGATGCACTCACCCAAGAAGTTGCCTGGAATAGAACACGGGATGAATGCGCCACCTGGGAGTACGATGCGCCCTTCCACATTTCACCTACACTTTCCTTCGCTAATAAGGCACTCAATTGAAGCGCACTCCAGGATATAATGCCCTGTCTGACCGCAACCATTACACTTGTCATTGTTCGAGCGAGGTGCGCCATTTCTGCCATCTCTGCATGATGCGCTCAACACAGTAACTATCATCTGTGTCATGCGCTCGAATAAGACTGAGATGTCTTCTGCTTTGACTGTGGGCACGCTAGGTTGAGGCTGGGAAATGGGTGCGCTGGGTGCTGAGTAGGGCGCATACATATCGGGGGTTTGTGCTGTGAGCCCAGTAAGTGGCTGGAAATAGCGCACTGTGCCTTCAAAGATAAAGTTGATCACATCACAAATTGCATCTAATGAGTATGGCACATTTGCAGGCTGATTTGGTACTGCAATCGCAAGGTGGCTCAAAATGCACTCGAGCTGGTCTGGTCAAAACACCCTAATGAACATGCAGCTTTGGTCGTAGCATGCCAATATGCCTTGCACAACTAAGTATTCGCTAATGTTGAAAAATGCGCGGTAGTAGCATGCAATTTCTTCTGCAGTTACAAGGCCAATGCATGCGGTCTCTCCAATAAGCTTGTCCAGGTCGCTAATACTCCATTTACTGCCCTCCCTAGAGCTGGGATAAAGCTTTAGGACAGCGTCTTTGAATGCGCCATAGTTGTGTGTCGCGCTATACTCCGGTAGCAGTTTCCAAGTGTCTGCAGTGTCGCTGTCCAAATAGCGCACAGTGTGGAACTTCTTATCAGTCTCGTCGGTGACGTTACAATCGCAGAGGAGTTGCACAAGCTCCTCAAAGTACTTCCGGAGTTCACATGGTTTTGCAGGGTCAAAACGTGGCGCATTTTGGTTGGATGCAGATGGCATATGCATGGTAGCCATAGTAGGTGGAATAAGGTGTGTAGGGTTAAGATCTGGTAAAAGCGCAGCAAAATGCAAAGGCGGAGAAGGATGCAGTGATGCGGACGGAGTTAAGGTAGATAGGGATGATTCAGGTGAAGGTGGAGGTAAAGACAGCGTGGATGAGTGATGTGTGTTGTTTAGGAAGAGTGATTTAAATACTGGTATTTCCCCAAGCTGGAGCGCAGTTGCTAACAGCTCAGAATGGAGAGTGTGAAGGTGGTTAATGTTGAGATGAAGGGCGAGCCGATGGAGGTCTAAATAAGGTCTGATAAACAGAAACCCCTCGCAGTGGGCTCCAGAAATGATGTGTTCAGTTGGTACTCAGGGCAGAGTCTCAATGGAAGAGGCAAACACTTAACCTACAACTGCAGGCATGCTCAGGGTGAGGGGGGAGTTTGCTTAGAGGGCCTCGGATTGTCCTTCAGGGTGCAAAGACTATGGGGAGGCTAGTATGGTGGTTTTCAATGTGCGCACTAGTTGTGTATGCTAAAGGGGAGGTATGCACAGTGGCAGACAAGTGCGCAACGCAAAGAGGCAAAAATGCACAGTGCGGAAAAACGCGCAACGGGAGCACAAAAGTGCACAATGATGAGGGTGATGAAGACAGGAGGTGTAGGGGGATGAAGACAGCACTGAGATGTGCTGGGGAGGTGATGCAAAGGTTGGGGGCACTAATGGGATGAAAGCGCAAGGGGCGGAAAAAGGTGCAAACAGGGTGCAAAACACGGCTATGCAAATAGGTGCGCAAACGGTGCACAAATGCAGCTATGTAAAGGGCGCACTGCAAGAGTGCACAAACGAGGATGAAGGACGCAATGCAGGGATGAAACACAACAATACGATGAGGGAATGCAAATGCAGCTATACGAAGGGCACACGGACTGGACGCTGGTGCACAGACTATGTGCGGTGCTGACTGAACTATGAACTATGAGGGGGGGGAAAGATCCTCTGGATTCTCTATCTGTCCACCTACTATGTACAAATGGCTTATGTGATAAAAAACAGTAAAATAAAGTGTAAAAATAGAAAGCACCATGCGCTACCCACAAGCGCATTCATCTGCCCATTTAAACCCGACCGCGCTATGCCGCTGCCTCAGCCAATAAGATTTGCGCACCTATAGCCCACTACCCAACTGTTCTGGTGCGATGCACTATTTTTGGTGTGCTCTAGGTCTTGTGCGCTCTTCCCAATTAATCTGCTTCGGTGTTATGTGTTGCATGCTGCGCCTTAGTAATAATGGTGTGATTGACCTGTGCCAGTTACCAGATAAGGCGATGCCGATTGGAAATGCGGAAGAACTATAAGGAGATGCTGTGAAAGGCGAAATACTGCCAAAGCGTCAGGATTACGTGAAGGCGCTCAAGGCGCACAGTCCAATGCCAAATAGGCACAAAGCGCCCCAATTATGTGAGAATGCGCAGTTCACTCGTGTTGGAATCGCGGTGCGCCTCAAATAAATGTGCCAGTAAGCTAGGAGCTGCGATGTGCAGTGCACCGGTGCAGTGGATTGTTGTGTGTGTGATAGGGATTGTGCAATGAGTGCACAGCAGGGAATGTGAGTGCAGGTAAAGCATAAAAGGAGTGCACAAAGGCACATCGAATGCGCAATAAATGTAGAAGGCAGATAAGGAGTGTGGGGGGGCGCATGGAGGCAGTTTGAAGTGCAATGAGGCACATTTAGAGCGCACAATGATTGGCAGCTATGGGGAACCAAAAGCGCAGTAGAAATACAAAAGGGCGCACAAAGGTGCACCTAAACAGTCAAAGGTGCACAGAAGCACGGAAAGGCACACAAAAGTACACAAAGGTGTGCAAAAGCGCGCTGCGCAAAGTGTGCGGAAGCCATCTAGGAGGTGTGCACAATTGCAAAAAATGCCGTAGTATGCACGCAGGGCGATAGGGAGCCGTATCACTGGTGGCACTTACCTTCCCGCTTACTCATCTGGTCTTCTTCGATGATTTGAAGATTCTTGGCCATTTTAGGCACTTCGATGTCTGTGAGCAGGTCCAGGGCTGTCTGGTAGTCTTCGTACACAGAGGGGCCAGGGGAGAAGGTTCCGGTGACCTTTGACTCGGGCTGATTAGGCCGCTTTCTTGGGTCAGTGGTGTGGAAATACATGGATTTCCCATGTAGCCATGACATTTGAACACTTTGGTCAAACGTCAGTGGGAGGCGAGAGGGGCTGGCCTGCGCCAGTCCATTCGAAATGACGCCTTGACTGTTAATGGTCGTGGCAGCATGGGCGGAGCGTACTGCGTCCGCATAAGGTGTGCTAGGCACTATGAAGGGCTCCACCATACTGGTGGAGGAGAGGTGGCTGTGAGATTCTTTTTTCTCATGCTTTTCCCTGGCAGCCTTGCCAGACTTATGCTTCTTCTTCGAGTTGGAGCCCAAAGGCTCGGACGACTTCTCACTGGATTTCTCTGGTCCCTTCCCTTTCCACTTAGGGTCGCTGCCCTTTCTCTTGACAGCTGACAGCTTCTTCGCTGTTTCCCTGGAGTGCGCAAAGGCAGCTCGACGGGAGGCTTCTGCCATCACATGGTCCCTCACTACAGCATAGGAGAGACCGGTCGTACCAGTTGTGGATAAGATGGTGGAAGATAAAGAGTTGTACTCCTTCAGCAATGCCGAAAGGAGTAATAAGGCCTGAACTATCTCAGGGATGTCGACACCATTGGCAGTTAGCCACTGGTATCTCTCAGAGATCTGAGCCATTGTTGGCACAGGGTTTTGCGCTGGGACTCTGATCGAGATCGCAGATTTAAAGTCTGCAAATATCTGAGAAGGCCCTTCTTGGCTGAAATTGGCCTGCAGAGCTTGCCACAGGGGACTAGCAAGTCCTGTTGCAGATCCAGATCTGGATCTGATGGAAGGAGATAGGCAGAGCAAGATAGCTCCATATGCCTGATCATTCTCCTGATTCCACACCTTATGTGCGGCAACATCGGCTGCCGCTGGCACTGTTTCAGCGCTGGAGGCAACTTGCCAAAGGCCTTGTGACATAAGCCACGCCTTCATACTTTCGGCCCAGGCCTTGTAGCCGGAGCCATCAAACAAGGAGACGAGTTTATCGAGCGAGGAGGACATTTTTAAGATTTGAGCTAATAAAAATACCAAATCAGTCACTTGCTCTTAAATTAGAAATGCCAGATGCAAAACTTAGCACTCTGTCAGAGTACTTTTGTTTAGCACATGATGAGTGCTAAAAGAGTGCATCATCGCTCCATGATGTCATGTCAGAGGGAGGCTAACCCCGTCACAAAAGCAACGAGGTGCTCAGCGCAGTGAAGCACATCAGTAGTAATACCTGTGCACAACGTGTGAGTTGGAGCCCTGAGGGGCTACAGTACAACTCCTTTCAACTAGAGCTCCAAGGAGCTCATAGCTGTGCAACATTGCTTGCAGGGCCCATAACCTGTTGAGCAGCACACTATGCACAGTGTAGAGTGCTCACAGATCTTACTACTTACCTGTTGAGTTGGTTAGTGTGCTAAGTAACTAGGTAGAGGGCATAGAACTCTCCGTATTGCTAGGTAGAGGTACAGCATACTTATATACCTAGAGAGTCCACATGGTCACATGAGGCTCAGGTCACGTGAGGCTCAGTGGGGTGGAGAAAAGGGCGGTGTACCACATGGTTCCTGTCCACATGTCATTATGACAT
Organism: Tricholoma bakamatsutake; assembly: GCA_029959215.1. NCBI lineage: Eukaryota > Fungi > Basidiomycota > Agaricomycetes > Agaricales > Tricholomataceae > Tricholoma > Tricholoma bakamatsutake. The sequence continues at coordinate 4,761,912 of CP114860.1, forward strand.
ATTTGTATACATGTATTTACATATATATGTGTTTACACTGAGGCACAGAATAGGTGCCACGTGCAGATTTAATTCAACACTTACTTTCCATACTGTTGTAGCCTTTGTTTTCATTAGGTATTTACAACAATTCAGTTGTTCTTACACATATCGTGTCGACTGAGCCTTTGTTTTCATTATACCCCAGAGTAATTGCATAGCCAAATGGATTGAAAATAACATCAATATATGTCTCATGCAATGTAACAGGAGGGAGAGAGCTAGGAGAAGTGAAAAAAGTGAACCTACAGACAGGGGAGGAGGAGTAACATGTTCCACCACAAGGCCAGGGGAGGGGGAGGGAGTGAGGGACATACCAGGTTTTCTGTAAAGGGGAGACAGGGCATCCAGTTGGTGTCCTGGGCAGTGGAGTGGTGTAATGACCACTGGAAATTCATCAGTAAGAATTATTTGTGCTCCTGGAGGTCATATATCAGGGAAAAAATTAATAGAGGGGGAGAAGAACACACCTTAGTCACCAATGTTATATGAGAGGATGAAGCACCTACTCAACAGCCTACTGTAGAAATTTGTTGAAGGGCTTACCAGGTGCATAAAACATTTGGAGGATGTTTAGGTGGTAGTACAGGCCTCCAAGCGTCGGTTTAACAACAAGTTGAAGGCCCCAGAAGCACTGTATGTTAGGAAGTAGGTGTGTACAAAAAACATGTATTTTGAACTTACCTATGGAATGAGGGAATTTGGGACCATACAATAAGTAATGAATATGTAAGATAGGCATTCTAGAGTCATATACAAGTGGTATTTTAATAGTCCAGGAGACGTGGAAGGTAGAGGGTACAGAAATGTTGTCAATACCTTGGGAAGTGACCAGATAAGTGCGCGGGAAGGTACTTCCTTCTCAGGTGATTACATCAGTGCCGAAGCTGCCGAGTATCGGTACTGGTATCGTGCCACAAACATGATTAACGCGCCTCTTAAGTAATGTCATCGTCAGTTTCAGAACCAGTGGACGCAGCTTTGCTCAAAACTTGGGTTGCAGAGAACGGGGGCGCTTTTCATCCACACGCCCGTTTTGTTGAAGGTAATCGTACAATTTGAATTTCTCTAGTACGCGTGCTGATTATGCACGAATGGAAGGGCCAGCAGGGCTATCCGTCATCGCAGACACCGAGTTGGTGAGTAACACGACGATCGTAACATGCCCTTTTGCCCTTGCTATCACGGAGAGCTTTGCCCAACAAGCCTTGCTTAACTTCTTGAACTCGGACAATCTCATGGCTGCAAAGGGTTGGACTGAACGACAATGGATTGCATCGTATTTGTGCTTTCACCGGATCAACGGAGATTCAAGGTGTCTTTATTCCTCACTACACCGTAAGCCTTGCGCTTAGCTTAACAAGCCATCTGGCCCATCGCACTTACTTGAAGACCTTGCCTCCACCCCATGCGCTGCGTACGCCTCTGCATTTCACCCCACTGGAGTTGGAAATGTTTAAGGGAACCAACTTATATGGTGCAACATTGGATCGTGAACGGGAATGGCGGACTGAATGGCGTCATTGTCATGGTGTAATTGCAGGAGCAAATTCTGAGTGGGGTCACAAATTTTCTTGGTGAGTTCCAGTGCACACCCAACTTCTTTACGTCGTTCTCGAATTTAAATGGCAGCAACAGGGAATCATATCTCACGGCAGCCACCCATATTTCCTCGCGCGCGTTTCCTTCCACAATTCTATCGCGAACGCCTTCGTTGCAATCTTCGCCTTCAACCAAACCCATTCTTCTGCCTGGCATTGATTCGCTGAACCATGGCCGTGGTCAACCTGTGTCATGGGTCGTATCGTATCCAGACGTAAATGAGACTGAGACCGCTTTAAAAACCCCAAATATTTCTCTTGTGCTTCACACACCCACGGAAAGAGGTCAGGAGCTGTTGAACAATTATGGAGCAAAACCAAATTCAGAGTTGATATTGGGATATGGTTTTTCATTGCCTCAAAATCCAGACGACACGATTGTCCTTAAAATAGGTGGTATAGATGGAAAGAAGTGGGAGGTCGGTCGGTCTGCAAAGGGAGTAGAGGGTATATGGAATGAGATTGTTCGCTCCCTTCAAGAAAATCCTGATTCGCCGCCGAACTACGAGGATCATCTCAATGCTGCAGGTGCTCTGATGGAAATGGCTGAAGCTCTTCTCGATCGCCTGCCTAGTAACACAAGTAAACCGCAGCGTGTCGACATACGTCCAGAAGTCTTGTTAATGTTTCATGATTACATTGAAGGTAGATTTGCCACGAAATCATAGGTCCTGATGCTCAAATTTATTATCAGGTCAGCGCGACATATTAGGATCGTTGATTGGCTTTGCTCGTGAACAAGAGCGCCTTGCTATCGAAGCAGCCCTCGCAGAGGGTGTGGAGATTGTGTTAGAAGATTAGCGCTTAGCGATGACCTGCGAAAGTCTACGGTTCAAAGGTCAGGCATGCATCCACTGACGATATGGTACGTAGTGCATGTGACATCCTTTTAAAGAGCCACACTAAATAGTCTCCTTCTCGATGAAATAGGGCGCGCACACTATAGGTGAATGATTGTGAAGTCGTCCAATGTCGCTTGTCCATACACTGTTCAGGTTGATTTTCCCACACTAACTACACAGATTTATGATACACCTAGCTTATTTAAAAAATGAAAAATCTACTGAATTTCATCCCTGCATGAAATTCTGAGTCCGCAGGGATGAAATTCAGTCCTTAACCTTGTCCCAAGAATTGTCACTCTGCCAAACTAGACATGTCACGTGACTTGATGCATTTGTATTGATACTAATTTTCATAGCCTTTCCTTCATAATGAACTCAATGGTAACCATTATTTTTTACAGATTGTACTTTGTAACAAACTCAATTTTGTTGACTTTACTTCACAAATGAGTTCATTCAATACTGACCTGACTTTGTAATGCCCTCAGTTATACAATTGTAATGACACTTTATTGATCCAACTTGTTACTGACTAATACAGTGATGTGTCTAAATCATTTTATTTGGGTCATGTGCTGAGGTCATGATCAGGTTTTTGCATTTTGTTCAGCCCATGAGGTTCACTTAGTCAGCTTTCCCAGCATAGCAAAAGAATGATGGTTGAGCTACTTCATCAAATTTTATTCAGCAAACACTGCAATACAGCTCCTTACATGCCATGCAGACATTATTGTATGTAGAAAATGAGCCCAGACCCAGAAAAAAAAGATCAAGATGGCAAAAAATTAGCCAAGAAAAAAGTTCCCACCTTTGAGTTATATTTGTCATCATTTCTCACACCTCTCAATTTCTCCCAGCCCCTTCAGAGTTGGTCATCTTTCTCCCACCCCTTTGGAGTTTGTCATCCATTTACCCATGCCCTAGTCATGTGACCAATCTCACTTTATTATTGACAAGGTTGGGAGTGTGCCTCCGGCATGCGTTAACATGTTTAATAAGTATGGACTTCATTTCTATGTTAGTCTAATAGTACTTCATTATATACAATATTTTTGGTTTTTGCACTTGCACTGTCACTTGGCCATATTGCCTTGATGTTGTGCACGGACCTTACTCATGATATCGCCACATAGAACTGCCCATGAGTGAAGACAGGACTCCTGAAATCTAATCCCACATGCTGCACTGACTGTCCCTGGGATTTGTTGATTGACATTGAAAAGCATAGTCGAACAGCAAATTGGAGTCGAGACAGAGTGAAAGGAAGTTGTCCTTCGATTGGCTGCAGTCACATCCATGGAATAAACACCTTCTCTCCAGCATGATCTCCAGTAATCAACCGAACCTCCAACACTCTGTTCCGAATCTGAGTCAAAATCCCTCGAGAGCCATTGCAGACCCCTCCAGCGATATTGAGATTGCAAAGTATCATCACAGGGATGCCAACCTTGAGTGCCAAGTGTGCCAAAGGTAGACCGGAGCAGTTGATTGAGTTGAGGTATTTAGGTGGATACAGAAGTTCATTGTTTGCGATAGAGTCTGCACTGTGAAACACTTGCTCCTCTCTAGGGAACCTCTGAAGAATGTAATGGTTCAAATCATCCACATCATCATTTTTGCTTGCCAGGACGATCCGCTCTGAGAAGTATTGATCAGGATGCTGAGCATGATTATAGATGCCAGGATAGATGGTGTCGATGAGGCAAGCCAGAGTATTTTCAGGACACTTGAAATGGTTGCGAAGTTCGATGTTGCCACCCTCATCTGTATGACCACCCTTTCCAACTTCCAGCTGCCACTTTGCAAACTGTCGCTCTTCAAGATCATCCGTGTTCAATTGCATGTTGATTTTGAGATGAAGAACTTTAATATGTTGCCAAAGAACAGAGCGCTGCAAGGAAGCACCAACAATCTGAGGCTGTGAACCCCTCTTGATAACAGGCAGGATCTGGTGAAAGTTGCCCCCAAAAGTGATAGGAATGCCACCAAAGGGTTGATCAGATTGGAGAATGTCTTTGAGAGTGCAGTTGACAGCTTCATGGAGATGAAGATGCTGCATGAGTGCCTCGTCCCAAATGATCAAGTCAGTCTCCTGCAACAGCTTTGCCCAAATTGAACCTCTGGAGATAGAGCAGGTGGATGACTCATTGGTGATGAGAGGAATTTGGAGACATGAATGAGAAGTGGAGCCACCTTTGAGCAGGAGTGCAGCAATGCCGGATGATGCTATACAGAGGACGATTTTGCCCTGAGAATGAAGCTGATGGGCCAGAGTGTTGTATACAAAGGTTTTGCCTGTGCCACTGGGACCATGGAGGAAAAATGTCTGGCCAGTCTTGTTGTTGACAGCATGCATGATCTCCTCAAAGACAGCTCTCTGGTCTGGATTGAAAGTGTCCAAGTTCTATGCAGCCAACTTAGCCTGCTCCACAACATCGTATCTGTGCTGCTCTGCAATCAACCAGTTTTTGAGGTTGGCTTCCCAATTCTGAGTGATCTGAGGCATGTATGGCCAATCCTTGCTGAGAGATTTGCCAGAAGATAAGAGAAGCTGGTTGATCAAGTAGAGGCTGTAATCCTGCACATCATCATCAGTAGGGTTGAAATGGATATTGTTGTGCTGGAGCTGATACTGCAGGTCATCGCAAATGTGGGGCCAGTATGTGTTCCAAAGCTGGACAGGATCAGAGGATGCACAATCACGAAGAATAGTGACAAAGAGTTGCCGAAGCTGATGACCTGTTGCCATGGACTTTGCTTTCTCCAAATACTGCACCCAATCTTGGTCATCCTCCAAAAGGCCACATGCCAGACATGCTTCTCTGAATGAGGGAGAGACATTTCCCTGAAAAGTGCACAGATGTTCATATGATGTTGCACCCTTGACAGCTGTCAAGAGAAGCCTGAGGTAGAAGCGTTCACCTGCAGTAGGCTGAGTGTAGTACATCCTCCCAATAGTGAATCCTCTCTGTCTTGGCTTCTACTTGTGGACTTTCTGATTCCACACAAATTTGGAGGGAAAGTCCTGATAGAGAAGATCCTGTGCAAGCTCTGGATACTGCTGATTGGCTTTAAAATAGCCAGTAAGAGTGGTGTCATGCTGTGCAGCATGCTGGACGATTTCCTGGATAGACTGTGGACCGTTGATGTGTTCAGTTGGTACTCGGTGCAGAGTCTCAACGGAAGGGGTGAACACTTAACCTACAACTGCAGGCATGCTCGGGGTGAGGGGGGAGTTCGCTTAGAGGGCCTCGGATCATCCTTCTGGGCACAGAGACCATGAGGAGGCTGTAACGGCAGTTTTTAATGTGCGCACTAGTTGTGTATGCTCAAGGGAAGATATGCGCAATAGTGGCAAAGTGCACAATGCAAAGGGGCAAAAACGCACAGTGCGGAAAAATGCACAATGGGAGCGCAAAAGTGCACAACGATGGAGAAGATGAAAGCAGGAGGTGTAGTGAGACAAAGATGGCACTAAGATGTGCTGGGAAGGTGACACAAAGGTTGGGGGCGCAAACGGGATGAAAGCGCAAGGGGCAGAAAAAGGCGCAAACAGTGGGCAAAATGTGGCTATGCAAATAAGTGTGCAAATGGTGTGCAAACGTGGCTATATGGAGGGCACACTACAATAGAGCACAAACAAGGATGAAGGATGCAATGCAGGGACGAAACACAACAATACGATGGGGGGGACACAAACGATATGCAAACACAGCTATATGAAGGGCGCACTACAAAGGCGCATGGACTGGATGCTGGTGCACAGACTATGTGCGACGCTGACTGAGCTATGAACTATGAGGGGGAGAAAGATCCTCTTGATTCTCTATATGTCCGCCTACTATGTACAAATGGCTTATGTGATAAAAACGGTAAAATAAAATGTAAAAATAGAAAGCGCCATGCACTACCCACAAGCGCATCCATTCGCCCATCTAAACCTGACTGCACTATGCCGCTGCCTCAGCCAATAAGATTTGTGCACCTATAGCTCAATATCCAACTGTTCTGGTGCAATGTGCTATTTTTGGTGTGCTCTTCCCAATTAATCCACTTCGGTGTTATGTGTCACATGCTGCGCCTTAGTAATAATGACATGATCGACCTGTGCCAGTTACCAGATAAGGCAATGCTGATTGGAAATGCAGAAGAACTATAAGGAGATGCTGTGAAAGGCCAAATACCACCAAAGCACCAGGATTATGTGAAAGCACCCAAGTGCGTACAGTCCAATGCCAAATAGGTGCAAAGCACCCCGATTATGTGAGAATGCGCAGTTCGCTCGTGTTGGAATCATGGCGCACCTCGAATAACTGCGCCAGTAAGATGGAAGCCACGATGCGCAGCGCAACTGGTGTGGTGGATTGTTGTGTGTGTGATAGGGATTGTGCAATGAGTGTGCAGCAGAGAATGTGAGTTGCAGGTAAAGCATAAAAGGAGTGCGCAATAACTGTGAAAGGCAGATAAGGAGTGTGGGGGGGGCGTGGAGGCAGTTTGAAGCGCAACAGGGCACATTTAGGGCACATGACAGCAGGCAGCTATGGGGGAACCAAAAGCACAGTAAAAATGTAAAAGGCACACAAAAGTGCACCTAAATGGTCAAAGGCGCACAAAAGCACACCTAAATGGTCAAAGGCGCACAAAAGCGCACCTAAATGGTCAAAGGCGCACAAAAGTGCACGGAAGTGCATGAAGGCATGCAAAGTATGTGGAAGCCATCTAAGAGGTGCGCACAATTGCAAAAAATGCCATAGTACATGCGCAGGGCAATAGGGAGCCATATCATCTCCTCCCAACTGAAGTACTGACTGTCCTCAGGCAGCATGCGATTGGTCAGCACAAAATTTTCTTTGCTCACATAAGCAGCCATCCTCTCCTTATCTATCTCTGACCACCATCTATCCTCTATAACTCTTTCCACAACCCATCTCTACCCGATCCGATGGCCTCAGCATTTACCTTAGCCCTCAGACAAACAATCCTGGCCCTCAAAGAGACACTCCCTGCTGCTGGGAGCGAGCAGACGACAATGCAAGCTTGGGGTGAAGGGTTTTGTAGTAAACTGGTGCGCTTTTTGTGTTTCTATAACCGGCGCAGGTTGCTAAGGGTTGGGGCATGTAGAACATGTATAAAAGCTGCGCGGACACTGTTAAAGACGATGCAGAACTCAATGCGCTCCTCGCGAAGGTGCGCAGCGCATTCAGTGGGATCATGGTGGAGGTGTGGCTTACTTGGGGTAAGGAGCTGATGCCTGATATGCATAAGATGATTGAGGAGAAAGAGCGGTCTGAGGAATTTGAGTGTAGGGTGCATGAGCTGGCGGGGCAGCTGGAAGCATGCACCGCACGCTCTTGACTGCTGAATTGCAGGTGCCCGAGGTTAACTTGGAGCATCTGGAAGGTGAGTTTAGGGCAATTGATGAGGCAAGCGATATAGATACCGCCAAAGCACAGGAGGACGAAAAGGCACGCATGTGCTGGTGTGCTCTCTGCGCATGCTTTCTGGAGTGACTGATGCTGAGGTCGTAGGTGAAGGAACTGGGGAGTCTTGGGAGAGTGGGGTGATGAGCGAAGGGGAGAGTGAGCAGAGTGATGAGAGTGCTAGTGCGGATGAAGGCACAAGTGCATGCAATGCAGCAATGTGCGTATGTCGAAGTACCACCACTGAGTGGCATTGGTGCCACCTCCGACATAAATGGTTTCCCTTTCTACTCTAGTGTGATAACTGCCGCCACATGGGCCAACCGGCTAGGTGCATTTCTGTCAATGGAAAGTGGTGCGCTCCGTGTGCAAAGGGTAAGAGAAAGTGCGAATGGATGAAGCACACCCTCGCACAGCTGCGTGCAACTTCTAGAGGCAGGAAAGTGGCTACTGGGTGCCCTGGTGTGTCTTTTTATCATCCTCCTTCCACGCTGCGCTAACTATTCCAAAGGTGCATCGCAAATTGACAAGGGCAATGAGAGTGATGCAGGGCTCGTCAGCCCCTCGAAAGAGCGCACATCGAAGTGCCGCAAAGTGAAAAATGCGCCCCCTCCCCCGTCGCAAGTGTGCTCAAGGCTGCACTGCCTTACCATTTGCCAGGCAAGTGTGCACACGCAATCCTCGTGCCAAACCAGATTGGGAAACACCTCGGGGAATGTGGTCTACCAAGGCCAGGACGTCAAAGTGCTCAACTTAGCACAATGCCACTCAGTGGTCACAGTCTTGGGCGCCACACACGATTGCCTTAAGAAGACGTCCAAAGGTCGCTCGTCGAGTTAGAAGTCGCTAAGAGCCGGTTGCACAGCATGGAGCAAGTGGAGGCGGATGCAAAGGCGAAACTGGATGCAGCCATGGAGCGCTTGGAGTTCCTGGAGTCCATTGAATAGCTGCTCACCTGTATAAGTTTTAGATAGTGTGTCAATCCATCTCTCTGTTGTGCCTGTGATATGCATGATGCGCTCTTAAGCGGTGCAAAGCACGCGATGCGGTGCGCATAATTGCGGATATAAATGCGCATTAAACCAACTGTTCCCAAGAATGCATGCACTTCTGACAGCGTGTGGCATGCACCCCAATTGCGGATAACGTCTACCTTGTCGTGTTCAGGCTTTCTACCTTCTGGGGTGCAATAATGGCCAAGAATGACGAAGTTCTCAGTGCACAGTGTGGATTTCATCCCAGAGAAAGTGCTGCCACTATATTTCATGTGCTGCACAATGCAGTTCACATTCTGGAGGTGCTCCCACACAAAGCGCCTTATGCCAGGGTTCGCAGTAAGCGCTTCACATGAGCCATCTGGTAAAATGTAGTGCTTCAAAGGCCCCTTGACTGGGACATCGTCGATATAGGGAATGGTGTAATCCAGAATCTCTGGCTGCAGGATATAGCACACATCGTCATGGAAGATTGGTACTGAGTTTGTCCAACCCATTGGCAATGTAACAAGGTGCATTGCACCATACAGCATCTGGAATGTCATAAGGTCGCACAATGATTCTTTGATTAAGCGCTTGTCGATCCCACATATAGATCAAGGATGGCGCTGCATGCATGCCCCACAAACTGCTCTGCGAGGTGCTCAGGTGTAGGGGTGATGCCGGAGTGTTTAATGGTAACACAATTAAGTGGCTTGAGGCTATGTATGATGCGCAGCGCTTTTCCATCTTTCTTGAGTGTGCAGAACCAGCGCGATCTATATGCTGAATTTGAGCACTCATAAATGCCTGAGTCTATCTTCTTTTGGATAATAGTGCAAACTTCATCGTATATGCCTGGTGGAATGGGGATGTTGCGCTCTATCCAAGGGGTGTGCGGAATAACTGGGATTTCTACTGGGGGAAAGAATGCGGTCTTGAAGCTGCCGCACTCCTCATCGCTCCATGCAAAGGCTTCATTCTGCAAAGACATCAAGTGGTGTAAAACCCTCATCTCCTCTGGTAATAAGAAAACAGTGTGGCGCTTTTGGAGCGCTTGCATGCACTCTTCAGTATAGCACCTGGTCAGGGTAAATGGTGGCGGGTGTGGTAAAAGCACAGGAAGTGCCGCTAGCGGATCACCTATAATGTTGTGCTCGATGTGAAATTCATTTGGGATGGGCGCAATAACTGGTTTGACTTTTCTAGCAACCGGTTTATACTTCTTCTTGGTTACTACGCCCTTTTGTGGTGTGCGTGCTGCTAAATCGATAAAAGTTGTGTGTGCATGTGCACTTTTCGGAAATGCGGCTGGAATAAGCACCATAGGGTCAATCGAATTTAAGAGCGCCTGCACATGACTGGTGGTACACTGGGATAGGTAGAGTTGAGAAATAATAGAGATTGAAGGAACAGAAGCAGAAAATGGAATAAGCGCAAACACAGAAACATCACAAGATTGGGTATCAGAGTTGAATGTTATGATAGTGGCAGCTTCTCCTTGGTCTGTGATCAATTCCTAAAAGCCTGGCGAAAATTTCTTTGTGGGTTATGCTGAATAGCAAAGTGCGGTGTTGCTGGAGCTGGTAAGAAGTGGTGTGGCTTCCCCCTAGGCTTTGTTGGAATGGTGGAGATGGCACCTGTGTTCAGATCGCAGATCGTAATCATTTGCACTTCATCCGCAAAGTTGCGCACGATGGAGCATGTTAACACATCGAAGGGGCACCCTAACAGAATATTGTAAGCAGGTGAATGGATAACGTGAACTTGCACATAGACAATGATATCTCCAATGCATGCAGAAACATTGCATGCAAGCCCAAGTGACTCATCTACCTCTCCATTGGCCGATTGCATGTATAAGTGAATGTGTGGGTCATACTGGAGCCCAAGACGATGGCAGACCGCTTCTGACATTGTGCTAATTTGTGAACCCGGATCTAAGATAGCCTCAAAGTATTCTTGGTTGTCGATCAATAAATCAATGGAACAAAGTGCATGCGACTCTTTTGCAACCTTCAAAATGTCCGGGTTTTCAATTTTGCCTGGCTGGAGATGGGTGAGGTACTGTTCAAATGGATCCTGAAAAACAATAGGAAGCGGCGCTGCAATTGCCGTGCTAACTGGAGGTGTCACAATAAGTGCATTATTTTCTGCAAAAGGCATGCATGCTTTGCAGTGCGCAAATGGCATAATGCTCACAAGGTTGGTAGCTACCACTTCTGCGCCGGTAGCTGCAATGCGCTTTGGGGTAACTTGTTCTCTATGGCGCTGTCTGAGATCGGGCGAAAGGGATAGGAGCTCTTTATGTGAAACTGTAACGGAGGGCACCTTCATGGCGCGCACGTATATGTCATCGATAATCTGCGGGTTCTGGATGGGAACGACAGTGCGGTATGATGGCTCTTTGCCTTTGGAAGTGTTAGCTGGTATGTCTGGTTTATCTGCTGCTGCAGGCACAAAATGCACTTCAGGAATGTTGGAATAGGGATGTATGGGTGTCTCGTTGGGTGCTTCAGTTGCATTCACAGTGGGTTGCAAAGCTGGGGACTCGATACCATCGGTGGGAGCAATGTCTGTGGTTGTAGAATGCACACTCTCTTGATTGGATGTATTGCATGGTGCGGGCCACAGAATTTCAATGCCGTCGAAGATTTGCCTCTTCCGAAGCGCCATCAACTCCCACTTGAGCTCATCAATGCACTCTTCCTTTGTTAATTGCACATTTGGTGTGCTTTGCATATAATCTGCTGCAGGCGCTGAAGCAGCAACGTATGTCAACTGTAAAGGTGCTGCTGGAGCTGGATGAGGCGCTATATTGTAGATGAGCTGTGAATTGGTATTAGATGAAAGTCGACCAGTGGCTATCTGCCCTGGGTTGCACTTATGCCATTCCTTGATGCACTTGCCCAAGAAGTTGCCTGGAATAGAACGTGGGATGAATGCACCACCTGGGAGTATGATGCACCCCTCTGCATTTCACCTACAATTTCCTTTGCTAATAAGGTGCTCAATTGAAGCGCACTCAGGGATATAATGCCCTGTTTGGCTGCAACCATTGCACTTGTCATTGTTCAAACAAGGTGCACCATTTCTGCCATCTCTATGCGATGTGCTCAACGCGGTAACTATCATCTGTGTCATGCGCTCGAATAGGACTGAGATGTCTTCTGCTTTGACTGCGGGCATGCTAGGTTGAGGCTGGGAAATGGGTGCACTGGGTGCTGAGTAGGGTGCATATATATTGGGGTTTTGTGCTGTGAGCCCAGTAAGTGGCTGGAAATAGCGCACTGGGCCTTCAAAGATAAAGTCGATCACATCGCGTATTGTATCTAATGAGTATGGCACATTTGCAGGCTGATTTGGTACCACAATCGCAAGGCAGCTTAAAATATGCTCTAGCTGGTCTGGTCAAAACACCCTAACAAACATGCAGCTTTGGTCGTTGCACGCCAATATGCCTTGCGCAACTAAGTATTTGCTAATGTTGAAAAATGCGCAATAATAGTGTGCGATTTCTTCTGCAGTTACAAGGCCAACATGCGCAGTTTCTCCAATAAGCTTGTCCAGGTCGCTAATACTCCATTTGCTGCCATCCCTAGAGCTGGGGTAACACTTTAGGACAGCGTCTTTGAATGCACCATAGTTGTGGGTCGCGCTATACTCTGGTAGCAGGTTCCAAGTGTCTGCAGTGTCACTGTCCAAATAGTGCACAGTGTGGAATTTCTTATCGGTCTCATTGGTGACGTTACAATTGTGGAGGAGTTGCGCAAGCTCCTCAAAGTACTTCTGGAGTTCACGCAGTTTTGCGGGGTCAAAACACAGCACATTTTGGTTAGATGCAGATGGCATGTGCATGGTAGCCATAGTAGGTGGAATAAGGTGTGTGGAGTTTAGATCTGGTAAAAGTGCAACAAAATGCGAAGGCGGGGAAGAATGCAGTGATGCGGACGGAGTTAAGGTAGGTAGGGATGATTCTGGTGAAGGTGGAGGTAAAGACAGTGCAGACAAGTGATGCATGTCGAAGCATAACCAGATATAGCCAAACCATGTCCATTCTTACCTGGCAGGACATATATCATATAACACAGATTGAATAGAAGTAGATTTGTTTCCAAATTACAGCTATTCCCAAAAATAATGACACTTGCACCTTCTTTTTTTGCTGCAAAATTTTGAAAATGGATTGACCAAATATGGAAAGATCAAATCATGCCATGTGTTTTCCACCCACATCACCCTTGCCCTGCTCAATAAAATGGCCAAGGAGAAGACTTTCAATCAAGAGATACGTAAGGATATCATCCCTGGCTTTGCACCTGAATTTGAAGAAATATTACTAAAAAGGAAACAAGAACATGTGGAAAACACGAGGCAATATGCACAGCAAATAAAGGTATCGTAAAACATAAAACAGATGAGAAATGATAATAAGTGAAATGTACATTGTCCCAGTATAGCAAGAGTTCTTGTTTTATTGCTTCAATATATCATTGAAACATAAAACTGCACTTATTGTATTCTAAATCTCTTGTAGTCTCTCTTTGTGTCCAGTGGCACTTGATATGCAATGAAATGGTTTATTCCAGATGAGCAGTGCAAGTCAAAATGGTTTCGAAACAGCTATACAGTGGCCAATATTATTCAAAGTAGTACGAAGTCATTCTAAGTGTCACAAAATCATTCAAAAGCGTTCAAAATGTCTCAAAGTTATTCAAAATTGTTTGAACTCGTTCGAAGTAGTGCAAAATGGTTCAAAAATGTTCAAAAAGGGTTTGTGGTCGATTTCATGGCATTTGTAGCAGTTCAGAGCATCTGTTGTAGTGTGTCAATACAATTGAAAAGTTTCTCCAGACCTTAGAGCACACAGTGGACCTATCAGTATGACCTCCAACATGCAATGGGGGTAGAGGTGCTGTTTTGACATTGACATACATACAAATCTCAACTGTGTGCTCATCATTAGATGGTTCCAATGGCACCTCCTCGGCCTCAGGCTCCTTCAATTTGGCCTTGCTCTTGCCCTTCCCTGATGCCACTGCTGATATCTTTATCCTCTTGTTCTTGACTGTGTCACCATCTACCTTTTTTGGTCAGCTACATTTTTGGGTTTCAGATCATTGTCAGTATTGTTATCTCAATCGTAGTAATTGTCTTCTGTGGTCATGATAAAGTCATGTTCACTACCCACCTGAGGAATGGACCCCAAACCATTTTGCTTGAACTGGACAATCAAGACATTGAATATATGTTAGAATTGGACAATGAATGTCTACAATACATATTTTTTTTTAGAGTGATTCAAATACTGGTATTTCCCCAAGCTGGAGCCCAGTTGCTAACAGCTCGGAATGGAGAGTGCGAAGGTGGTTAATGTTGAGATGAAGGGCGAGCCGATGGAGGTCTAAATAAGGTCTGATAAACAGAAACCCCTCGCGGTGGGCTCCAGAAATGATGTGTTCAGTTGGTACTCGGTGCAGAGTCTCAATGAAATGGGTGAACACTTAACCTACACCTGCAGGCATGCTTGGGGTGAGGGGGGAGTTTGCTTAGAGGGCCTCGGATCGTCCTTCAGGGCACGGAGACCATGAGGAGGCTGTAATGGCAGATTTTAATGTGTGCACTAGTTGTGTACACTCAAGGGAAGATATGCACAATAGCAGCAAAGTGCACAATGCAAAGGGGCAAAAACATGCAGTGTGGAAAAATGCGCAATGGGAGCGCAAAAGTGCGCAATGACAGGGAAGATGAAAGGTGTAGTGAGACAAAGACAGCACTGAGATGTGCTGGGGAGATGATGCAAAGGTTGGGGGCGCAAACAGGATGAAAGCACAAGGGGTGGAAAAAGGCGCAAACAGTGCACAAAACATGGCTATGCAAGTAAGTGCACAAATGGTGTGCAAATGTGGCTATATGAAGGGCGCACTACAATAGTGCACAAATAAGGACAAAGGATGCAATGCAGGGATGAAACGCAACACTACGACGAGGGGATGCAAATGATATGCAAACGCAGCTATATGAAGGACACACTACAAAGGCGCACAGACTGGACGCTGGTGCACAGACTATGTGCAACACTGACTGAGCTATGAACTATGAGGGGGGGAAAAATCCTCTGGATTCTCTATCTGTCTGCCTACTATGTACAAATGGCTTATGTGATAAAAATGGTAAAATAAAATGTAAAAATAGAAAGTGCCATGCGCTACCCACAAGTGCACCCATTCGCCCATCTAAACCTGACTGCACTATGCTGCTGCCTCAGCCAATAAGATATGCACACCTATAGCCCAATATCCAACTGTGCCAGTGTGATGTGCTATTTTTAGTGCACTCTAAGTCTCGTGCACTTTTCCCAATTAATCCGCTTCAGTGTTATGTGTCACGTGCTGCACCTTAGTAATAATGATGTGATCGACCTGTGCCAGTTACCAGATAAGGCGATGTCGATTGGAAATGCGGAAGAACTATAAGGAGATGCTGTGAAAGGCCAAATACCACCAAAGTGCCAGGATTATGTGAAAGCACCCAAGTGTGCACAGTCCAATGCCAAATAGGTGCAAAGTGCCCCGATTATGTGAGAATGTGCAGTTCGCTCATCTTGGAATCATGGTGCACCTCAAATAAATGTGCCAGTAAGCTGGAAGCCGCGATGCGCAGCGCAATTGGTGTGGTGGATTGTTGTGTGTGTGATAGGGATTGTGCAATGAGTGCACAGCAGAGAATGTGAGTTGCAGGTAAAGCATAAAAGGAGCACGCAATAACTGTGAAAGGTGGATAAGGAGTGTGTGGGGGCGCATGGAGGCGGTTTGAAGTGCAACAGGGTGCATTTAGGGCGCACGGCAGCAGGCAGCTATGGGGGAACCAAAAGCACACCTAAATGGTCAAAGGTGTGTGAAAGCACACAAATGTGCACGGGAGCGCAATGGAGTGCACTGGAGCGCATGGGAGCACAATGGAGTACATAAAGTGGACAAAGCGCACAGTAGCACACAGGAGCACACTTGGAACACACGAAAGTGCATGAAGGCGCACAAAAGCACATGAAGGCATGCAAAAGCGTGCTGCGCAAAGTGTGTAGAAGATGTCCAAGCGGTGCGCACAATCATGAAAAATGCTGTAGTATGAGCGCAGGGTGATAGGGAGCTGTATCACTGTGCTGTCTCTACCTCCACCTTCACCTGAATCATCCCTACCTACCTTAACTCCGTCCACATCACCACATTTTTCCCCACTTTCGAATTTCGCTGCACTTTTACCAGATCTTAACTCTACACACCTTATTCCACTTACCATGGCTACCATGCACATGCCATCTGCATCTAATTAAAATGTGCTGTGTTTCGACCCCGCAAAACCGCGTGAACTCCAGAAGTACTTTGAGGAGCTTGCGCAACTCCTCCGCAATTGTAACGTCACCAATGAGACCGATAAGAAGTTCCACACTGTGCGCTATTTGGACAGTGACACTGCGGACACTTGGAAACTGCTACCAGAGTATAGCACAATGCACAACTATGGCGCATTCAAAGACGCTGTCCTAAATCTTTATCCCAGCTCTAGGAATGGCAGTAAATGGAGTATTAGCGACCTGGACAAGCTTATTGGCGAAACCACATGTGTTGGCCTTGGAACTGCAGAAGAAATCATGTGCTATTATCATGCATTTTTCAACATTAGCGAATACTTAGTTGCGCAAGGCATATTGGTGTGCTATGACCAAAGCTGCATGTTTGTTAGAGTGTTTCGACCAGACCAGCTCAAGCGCATTTTGAGCTGCCTTGCGATTGTGGTACCAAATCAGCCTGCAAATGTGCCATACTCATTAGATGCAATCGACTTTATCTTCGAAGGCCCAGCACGCTATTTCCAGCCACTTACTGGGCTCACAGTGCAAAACCCCGATATGTATGCACCCTACTCAGCACCCAGTGCACCCATTTCCCAGCCACAACCTAGCGCACCCACAGTCAAAGCAGAAGACATCTCAGTCCTATTTGAGTGCATGACACAGACGATAGTTACCACATTGAGCACATCATGCAGAGATGGCAGAAATGGTGCACCTCATTCGAACAGCAACATTTGCAATGGTTGCAGCCAAACAGGGCATTATATCCCTGAGTGCACTTCAATTGAGCACCTTATTAGTGAAGGAAAGTGTAGGCAAAATGCAGAAGGGTGCATTGTACTCCCAGGTGGCACATTCGTGCTGCATTCTATTCTAGGCAACTTCTTAGGCGAGTGCATCGAGGAATGGTATAAGCGCAACCCAGGGTAGACAGCCACTGGTCGACTTTCATCTAATACCAATTTGCAACTCATCTACAATATAGCACCTCATCCAGCTCCAGCAGCACCTTTATAGTCAACATACATTGCCACTTCAGTGCCTGCAGCAGATTATATGCAAAGCACACCAAATGCGCAACTAACGAAGGAAGTGCGCATCGATGCGCTTGAGCGGGAGTTGATGGTGCTCCCAAAGAGGCAAGTCTTCAACGGCATTGAAATTCTGCGGCGCGCATCATGCAATACATCCAATCAAGAGAGCGCGCCTTCTACAACCACAAACATTGCACCAGCCAACAGTATTGAGTTGCCAGCTTTGCAACTCACTGTGAGTACAACTGAAGCACCTGACGAGATGCCCATACATCCCTATTCCAATATTCCTAAAGCATGTTTTGTCCCCACAGCAGCAGATAAACCAGACACTCAAATTACCACTTCCAAAGGCCTTTAAAGAGCCATCATATCACACAGTTGTTACTATCCAGAATCCACAGATTGTCAATGACACATATGTGTGCACCATGAAGGTGCCCTCCGCTACAGTTTTGCATGAAGAGCTCCTTTCGCTTTCGCCCGATCCCAGGTAGTGCCATAGAGAACAAGTCACCCCAAAGCACATTGCAGCTACTGGTGCAGAAGTGGTAGCTACCAACCTTGCGAGCATTATGCCATTTGCACATTGCACAGTGTGTGTGCCTTTTGCAGATGATAAAGTGCTTAATGTGACACCTCCAGTTAGTGCAGCAATTGAAGCACCTCTTCCTATCGTCGCAGACCAAGGAGAAGCTGCCACTATCATAATATTCGACTCTGATACCCAAGCTTGCGATGTTTCTGTGTTTGCGCTTATTCCATTTTCTGCTTCCATTCCACCGACCTCTCTTATCTCTCAGCTCTACTTATCCCAATGTACCAACAGTAATGCGCAGGCACTCTTAAATTCTATTGACCCTATGGCACTTATTCCAGCCGCATTTCCAAAAAGCGCACATGTGCATGCAACTTTTATTGATTTAGCAGTGTGCGCACTGCAAAAGGGCATAGTAACCAAGAAGAAGTATAAACCGGTTGCTAGAAAAGTCAAACCAGTTATTGTGCCTGTCCCAAACAAATTCCACATCGAGCGCAACATTATAGGTGATCTGCTAGTGGCGCTTCCTGTGCTTTTACCAAACCCACCACCGTTTACTCCAGAAGACAATGAAGATGAAGACGATGAAGAATTTGGGGATTGGATTAATGCACTACATGGCTTTATGTATGCGATATGTCCCATTTCACAGTCCTTTGACATGCAAGCACTCACGCTAACGCAGCCAGAGCCAAGCAAAAATGTGCAAAATGCGCACAATACTGCATTTATTTACAATGATGACTATAGCCAGATTCCAAGAAGTGCAGCAGCAGATGCAGAGGATGAGAAGTTAGATTTGGTGTGGATTTGGATGGATACCCTAATGCACTCCAGCGATTTCATGGATTCTGAGTACGGCATGCTCGTGCGCTATGCGAGTGCATTTTTCAAACACAAAAGATGGTTATGGAAGTGCAATGTGCACAGCGCTCCTTGTTATTTGGCAGTCCAGATGCTTACCAATATTGTGCACCAGCCACAACAACCTTGCACACAAGTGCTTTTATGCAATGCAATCTGCTTTACTTGAGCACTTTTGGTGGCACTATACAATAGCCACATTTCACCTAGTGCTGTACTGCATGCGCAAGTCCATTGCACTCCCAGACATAGTGCTCGATATTACCACAACATGGTTGAGAGAGATGGAAGAGTCCATAGTAGTGGACACAGAAGACGAAGAAGCAATTGATGAAGAAGTGCAAGGAGATAGCGCAGAGGACAAAGAAAGCACCGATGAGGTGCACAATTAGCACTCTGCATGCACTGCTATGGAAATTTCACCTTTTTATACAATTTGTCATATGGTGTGCACTTCCTTTTATCTCTCATACTTTCACCTTTTGGACAGAGTCAAAATTTCAGTTGAGAGGAGGAAAGTGATGGTTGGACAATTTTTCCACACTTCATTTGCGCTTGTGCATTTTGCTTCATGCATTTTCATGCACTTTACTTGGCCTCTTCAAATATCCCAAACATTCACTTCTACCACTCACCCACTTTCTTGGCGCTCACATTTCGCACTTCAATAACTGACAAGGACACTGCCTGAGGACAGTCAGTATTTCAGTTGGGAGGAGATGATACAGCTCCCTATCACCCTGCGCTGATGATACAGCTCCCTATCGCCCTGTGCACATAGTATGGCATTTTTTGTGATTGTGCACACCTCCTAGATGGCTTCCGCACACTTTGTGCAGCGCGCTTTTGTGTGCCTTCGTGCATTTCCGTGCGCCTTTTACTTTTCTACTGTGCTTTTGGATCCCCCATAGCTGCCTGCTGTCATGTGCCCTAAATGTGCCCTGTTATGCTTCAAACCGCCTGTGTGCGCCCCCCCCACACTCCTTATCTGCCATTCACAGTTATTGCGTGCTCAGTGCACCTTTGTGCACTCCTTTTATGCTCTACCTGCAACTCACATTCTCTGCTGCACACTCATTGCACAATCCCTATCACACACACACCAATCCACCACAGCAGTTGCGCTGTGCATCGTGGCTTCCATCTTGCTGGTGCATTTATTCGAGGCACACCACAATTCCAACACAAGCAAACTGCACTTTCTCACATAATCTGGGCACTTTGCACCTATTTGGCATTGGACTGTGTGCACTTGGGCGCTTTCACATAATCCTGGTGCTTTGGCACTATTTGGCCTCACACAGCATCTTTTTATAGTTCTTCCACATTTCCAATCAGCATTGCCTTATCTGGTAACCAGGACAGGTTGATCACATCATTATTACTAAGGTGCAGCACGTGACACATAACACTGAAGCGGATTAATTGGGAAGAGCACATGGGACCTAGAGCGCACCAAAAATAGCACATTGCACCAGAACAGTTGGGTATTGGGCTATAGCATGCGCAAATCTTATTGGCTGAGGCAGCGGCATAGTGCAGTCGGGTTTAGATGGGCAAATGGATGCACTTGTGGGTAGCACATGGTGCTTTCCATTTTTACACTTTATTTTACCGTTTTTATCACATAAGCCATTTGTACATAGTAGGCAGACAGATAGAGAATCCAGAGGATCTTTTCCCCCCCTCATAGTTCATAGCTCAGTCAGTGTTGCACATAGTCTGTGCACCAGTGTCCAGTCTGTGTGCTTTTGTAGTGCGCCCTTTGTATAGTCATGTTTGCATATCGTTTGCGCCCCCTCGTCGTATTGCTGTGTTTCGTCCCTGCATTGCATCCTTCATCCTCATTTGTGCACTATTGCAGTGTGCCCTTCATATAGCTGCATTTGCACACTGTTTGCACATTTATTTGTATAGCCACATTTGTGCACCATTTGCGCCTTTTTCTGCTCGTTGCGCTCTCATCCCATTTGTGCCCCCAACCTGCGCACCACCCTCACAGCACATCCCAGTGCTGTCTTCATCCCACTGCACCTCCTGCTTTCATCACCCTCGTCATTGTGCACTTTTGTGCTCCCATTGCACATTTTTCCACACTGCATGTTTTTGCCCCTTTGCATTGCACACTTTTCCACCATTGTGCATATCTTCCCTTTAGCATACACAACTAGTGCACACATTGAAAACCGCCGTACCAGCCTCTTTATAGTCTCCACTGATATGGCTCCCTATCACCCTGCATGCATACTATGGCATTTTTTGCAATTGTGCGCACCCCCTAGATGGCTTCCGCACACTTTGCGCAGCACACCTTTGACTGTTGATAGGTCCACTACATGCTTTAAGGTCTGGAGAACAATCCCACTCACATCGAGACATTACGACACACACTCCGAATCACTATGAACGCCACGAAATTGACTTCGAACCATTTTTGCATGATTTCGCACTATTTCGGACTACTTCGAACTACTTTGAACTATTTCGCGACATTTCACAACACTTTGAACAACTTCACAGCACTTTGAACAACTTCGGCCACTGTATAGCTGTCCTCAAACACTTTTGATACATGATGCTCAACTGGAGTGAGCTATTTAGTTGCATATCGAGTACTACTGGACACAAGGAGGGATTACAAGAGACTTAGGATATGATAAGTGCATTTTTGTGTTTTATTGATATATTAAAGCAATAGAACAAGAACTCTTACTATATTGGGACAATGTACATTTCATTTATTATCATCTTTCATTTTGTTTCATGTTTTACAATACCTTTATTTGCTGTGCACATTGCCTCATGTTCTACAATTGTTATTATTTCCTTTTTAGTACTATTTCTTCAGATTGTATATAGACTTGTATTAGATAGTTAGAAAAAACAACAGAACAATGGGGAATAGCACAAGTTACCCTCTCGCTATCGTCAGATTTAAGAATCATTCTCTTTAGTCTTATCTTTGGGTCACATCTCTAAGTTCTGTGAAAGATTGCGAACTTCTTCGAAACTATCGTATTCGCTCTCTGTTTTATTGCCCATCACCTACCGCCATTTGACAAACACTTCACATTTGTTAAACTCACTCTTTGATATACCTCGAATCTTTTCGAACTTATTCGAACTTCTTTGGACTACTTTGCATGACTTTGAACCTATTTTGCACATCTTCGAACCTCTTTTGAACTCTTTCGAACACCTTCGTATGCTTATACAGACTATTCACCACAGCCCTTACCATTTCGCATCACTAAACATTATGCTTTGGTCTCAGCAGTAATATTTAGTACCACCTCACACCCTTCCTCTGACTTGTGTTATACCATCCGAAGCCATTTAGTAGGTTTTGTTTGGGTTTCCAGGTTGAGTATCATCATTTTGGAGCCCACCGCGAGGGGTTTCTAGATCATTTCATCGTTGAACCTCCACTCTTTCCACCACTCATTTTACCATTTAGGGGCTCAATGATCTCGACTTCAAATTGAACTCGCTTTGCCTCCAACCCTCCTGACCAACCAGGAGATCTCGATACACTTTTTTGACCTCGATAAAATTATTTCACATTATATCGCCTTTCGCATGTACAACCTCGCTACCATCCTTGACTTTGAAACATACAAACTATGACACCGCACAAATTTCAACCTCACGACCTTCGAAATCTACCTCAAACATGTCGACATTCTTTATGCCAGCTCCTGGTCATTTGACAGCTCTGAAATTCGATTCAAGACAATCTAAAGACCTTCGAAATTACTTCGAAGACCTCAAATTTTGTTTATAACTTGCGGTATTACAGATCACGACCTAAAGAAGCGACATGCCTGCAGATACATCAATGCTTATGACCTCTGGGAATCGCTTCCAAAGTATGAACATGGCACTTCATTCAACAACTTTCGCATCGCAGTATTTACATTCTATCCAGAAGTAGAAGATGAACAAAGATACAGCATTTCGGACATGGATACATTCATTAACGAACAACTTCGCACCGGCATTTTTGATGAAAACGATCTAGGAGCTTATTACAGGTCATTCTACAAGATCACCAGCTTCCTACGATCGAAACGTAAACTTTCAGAAGCCAAACAGAGTCGAGTTTTTCTTCGAGGCCTTCAAATGGACTTACAGACTCGAATTGCGGATCACCTGGAAGTAAGGTTTCCTGATCATTATCCTGATGACACATACATGCTGAACGACATCTATGATGCCACGAAATTTGCTATAGCATCCTTGAATTCATACCTCATTCCCCAGAAATTGATTTTGACCTCGAATATATCGCAGTCTAGCACATCGATCAATTCCGAAGACATTTCGCACATCCTCGAAAATTTCGCATTAAACTTCGCATTGGTTATCGCAGCTTTGAATTCGACCAAATTAGCACCAGAAGTATCAGTCTCGACCTCGTTCATCGCCGATATCGCACCTTCGACAACATCGAACCCAGCTTCTGACAGTAGACCCCACAGCGTGAATAATTTGAATGACTTCGAAGCCTGTATTGCAGCCCTCAAACAGGAATTGACCCTCGAAAAACAGCTTGCCCTTGAACAAGAAAATGTCGCACTTCAAAATCATTATGTCATGCCTCCTGTTCTTCATTGCATCGTCCCAGCTTCATTGCCCATGTCCATTCCAATCCCATCGTCTTCGCCTTCAGTAGTTCCTGCCCAGTCCACTTTGATAATCGCACCTTCGTCAGCTTCAAACTCAATCTCACCTCTGAAACCCTCGTCGCATTCATCCCCATTATCGCACATTTCGACCTCGACCTGCTGCTCGCCACTCCCAGTATTTTCGTCTTTGATTTCATCATGTGCACCATCTGCCATCTCATCATCTATTTCGATATCACCTTCACCCTCAACACTAGTTTTGCATTCGTATTCACCTTCGAAGTCCAGTATAGCACTCAAAAGTCCATTCGCATCATATCTCTACAATCATCGCCTTGAAATTCGCCTTCCCCTTATCGCCAGAAAGTTTATCACATCCATCGCCAGCACATATCTTACAGACCTCATTTTCCACCACCCGATTTTGCATCCGATGTCGATTCGACCAGTCCTTCGACTTGATTATTACGACCATGGCTAGGACCATCG
Organism: Tricholoma bakamatsutake; assembly: GCA_029959215.1. NCBI lineage: Eukaryota > Fungi > Basidiomycota > Agaricomycetes > Agaricales > Tricholomataceae > Tricholoma > Tricholoma bakamatsutake. The sequence continues at coordinate 4,785,701 of CP114860.1, forward strand.
ACATCGATCAAATTCACCTCTTTTTTTTTTTTTTTTTTTTTTTTTCTTCCTCGTTTTTATATTTCGATCTTATTCTATTTATCAAACATGTTTTACTATCCTCGACACTCTTCAAAACAGCTTCGACAGCTTTCGTCTTTATGCGCCAACATATGCCTTTGCTCACCTCGATCTCTATCTCGATATTCTTCGAAAATACCTTACGACTATTTCGCTTTCGCCAAATCTTCTCAATATCGACTTTGAACACATCGAAAATCTTTGAATACCCTCGACCCTCGACAATCATACTTTCAAAAACCTTTCGATACTTCGTAAATAAATAACTATACCTTTCCCTTATCTTTCTATTGTTTTCACGTTTCTTATCACTACTGTTCGAAGCCCACGAGACTCTATATCAAATTGAAAAAGAAATACAATGAAAGCTTTTGTTCTACTCCTCCAACATCTCCTCCAACATTTCTATCTCCCTCCCCAGCACCTCCATCTCCACCTTTATCTCGGCCAATCTAGTTGCCAGCACTCGACAACGAATGCTGGCCTCATCCAAACCCTCAGCCCCCTCGAAACTGTGTGACTCCTTCGCCTTCGCCTTTCTCTTCGACAACCTCTTTTTCTCCTTCGATGTTTTCGAAGGTTCCACTATCGGTTCGACATCTTCGAAGGGGCCCACGACCCGAATTCGACGAACTATGAAATTTTTGAAAACAAGTTAGCAGTCGCTTCAAAACGATTTCGAACAAACATTGTACCTGGTTTTGTGCGCAAATCTTGTTTTGCGCCCCCGAACTTCTTCGCCTCGCCTTTTCAATGTCCTTGCCTTGACACCCCTCCCCAATAACACCCCTGTGCCTCCTGGACGCACTTCGTACACTTCGCAGCGCCATTCTTGATGACGCAACATGGCTGGGACTTGAACCCAGTGCATCTATCGCACTAAGAAACATTTAGTAGCTCAAAAACCTTTCAAAAAGAAGTAAAAGACTTACAGGGCCTTCGAAATCGAGCAGCCCTCCCATTTCCATACGCATCTGCTTTGCCAACCCTGCGCCCTCAAGCTCATCTTGCCCATCCTCCTCCTCGTCAACCTCTACCGTCTTTCGCTTCGCCACCCACGCTAGGGGCAGCTCCTCTCTGCCCTCATCCTCGTCCTCATCTTCATCACCTTTGCCAGCCTCTGCCCTTTCGATTGCCCTCGCCTCTGCCTCAAACTCGACATTTCGTTGCTGCAATTCCTCCTTCAAAATTGTTTTTGCATGAAATGCAGCAAGAGCCACATTTCGTGCCTCTGCCAGTGCAGTCTTCCACCCCTCAATATTCACCTGCTTCACCAGCTTCTTCTCCTCTTGAGCTTGTTTTGCATTTTCCTCCCTCTTCTCCCATTCGATCTGTTCCGCTAGATCCACAAATAGTAAGCCTTCGCCCCATGAAAGCCATTCGCAATGAGCCATTGGATTATACAGTTTGAAGACCTCGTTAACGACCTTTTGGCCAGCCAGGTCACATTCTTCCACCAGGTCATCCACAAGCTCATCATATTCTGCCTACAAAACACAAAAATAGCGCACTAAACACAAGTACAAACACGAAACATACCATTTTCTTGCAGAAACCCCATCCCCACACTTCAAAATTGATATCTTCGGTGATGCCATGCTCGGGCATCAATTTCGCATATTCGATAATGTCGACGTTGAGTTCAGCCAGAAGAGACATGACACAAGCTAGAGTTGGATGATATGTAGGAGGTGAAAGAAGAAGAACAAGAAGTATTCTGAACCTCGCTAAGTTTTCAACACGATCACGCATTTCACACATGACTTTGATCGGCTGACTGAGACAGTCAGGATTTCAGTAAGGGGGAGGATGATAGGTCCACTATGTGCTTTAAGGTCTGGAGAACAATCCCACTCGCATTGAGACATTACGACACACACTCCAAATCACTATGAACGCCATGAAATCGACTTTAAACCATTTTCGCACTATTTCGCACTATTTCGGGACAACTTCGAACTACTTTGAACTATTTCGCGACATTTTGCAACACTTCGAATGACTTCGCAACACTTCGAATGACTTCGCAGCACTTCGAACAACTTCAGCCACTGTATAGCTGTCCTCAAACACTTTTGATACACGATGCTCAACTGGAGTGAGCTATTTAGTTGCATATCGAGTACTACTGGACACAAGGAGGGATTACAAGAGACTTAGGATACGATAAGTGCATTTTTGTGTTTTATTGATATATTAAAGCAATAGAACAAGAACTCTTACTATATTGGGACAATATACATTTCACTTATTATCATCTTTCATTTTGTTTCATGTTTTACAATACCTTTATTTGCTGTGCACATTGCCTCATGTTCTACAATTGTTATTATTTCCTTTTTAGTACTATTTCTTCAGATTGTATATAGACTTGTATTAGATAGTTAGAAAAAACAACAGAACAATGGGGAACAGCACAAGTTACCCTCTCGCTATCGTCAGATTTAAGAATCATTCTCTTTAGTCTTATCTTTGGGTCACATCTCTAAGTTCTGTGAAATATCGTGAACTTCTTCGAAACTATCGTATTCGCTCTCCGTTTTATTGCCCATCGCCTACCGCCATTTGACAAACACTTCACATTCGTTAAACTCGCTCTTTGATATACCTCAAATCTTTTTGAACTTATTTGAACTTCTTTGGACTACTTCGCATGACTTCAAACCTCTTCGAACCTTTTTCGAACCTATTTTGCACATCTTTGAACCTTTTTTGAACTCTTTCGAACACCTTTGTACGCTTATACAGACTATTTGCCACAGCCCTTACCATTTTGCATCACTAAACATTATGCTTTGGTCTCAGCGGTGATATTTAGTACCACCTCGCACCCTTCCTCTGACTCGTGTTATACCATCCGAAGCCATTTAGTAGGTTTTGTTTGGGTTTCCGGGTTGAGTATCATCACTGTTTAGGTGCACCTTTGTGTGCCTTTTGGATTTCTACTGCGCTTTTGGTTCCCCCATAGCTGCCGATCGTTGTGCGCCCTACATGCACCTCATTGCACTTCAAACTGCCTCTATGCGCCCCCCCACACTCCTTATCTGCCTTCCACATTTATTGCGTGCTCCTTTTATGCTTTACCTGCAACTCACATTCTCTGCTGCGCACTCATTGCACAATCCCTATCACACAAACAATAATCCACCACACCAGTTGCACTGCGCATCGCGGCTTCCATCTTACTGGTGCATTTATTCGAGGTGCACCATGATTCCAACATGAGTGAACTGCACATTCTCACATAATTGGGGCACTTTGCACCTATTTGGCATTGGACTGTGCGCACTTAGGCGCTTTCACATAATCCTGGCGCTTTGGCAGTATTTGGCCTTTCACAGCATCTCCTTATAGTTCTTCTGCATTTCCAATTGGCATTGCCTTATCTGGTAACTGGCACAGGTCAATCACATCATTATTACTAAGGCACAGCACGTGACACATAACACTGAAGCAGATTAATTGGGAAAAGCGCACGAGACTTAGAGCGCACCAAAAATAGTGCATTGCACCAGCACAGTTGGATATTAGGCTATAGGTGTGCAAATCTTATTGGCTGAGGCAGCAGCATAGTGCAGTCGGGTTTAGATGGGCGAATGGATGCGCTTGTGGGTAGCACATGGCGCTTTCTATTTTTACATTTTATTTTACCATTTTTATCACATAAGCCATTTGTACATAGTAGGCGGACAGATAGAGAATCCAGATGATCTTTCCCCCCCCTCATAGTTCATAGCTCAGTCAGTGTTGCACATAGTCTGTGCACCAGCGTCCAGTCCATGCACATTTGTAGTGTGCCCTTCATATAGCCATGTTTGCATATTGTTTGCATCCCCTCATCATATTGTTGCCTTTCATCCCTGCATTGCATCCTTTGTCCTTGTTTGTGCACTATTGTAGTGCGCCCCTTTGTATAGCCATGTTGGCGCACTGTTTGCACACTATTTGCATAGCCACATTTTGCACACCATTTGCACCTTTTTCTACCCCTTGCACTTTCATCCTGTTTGCGCCCCCAACCTTTGCATCACCTTCCCAGCACATCTCAGTGCCATCTTTGTCTCCCTACACCTCCTGCTTTCATCTTCCCCATCGTTGCACACTTTTGCGCTCCCATTGCACATTTTTCCACACTGCGCATTTTTGCCCCTTTGCGGTGCACACTTTGCTGCCACTGTGCATATCTCCCCTTTAGCATACACAACTAGTGCGCACACTGAAAACCGCTGTACCAGCCTCTCCATAATCTCCGTGCTCCGAAGGACGATCTGAGGCCTTCTAAGCGAACTCCCCCCCTCACCCTGAGCATGCCTGCAGTAGTAGGTTAAGTGTTCACCCCTTCCATTCAGACTCTGCACTGAGTACCAACAGAACACATCATTTCTGGAGCCCACCACGAGGGGTTTCTGTTTATCAGACCATATTTTAGACCTCCATCGGCTTGCCCTTCACTTCAACATTAACCACCTTCGCACTCTCCATTTCGAGCTGTTAGCAACTGCGCTCCAGCTTGGGGAAATACCAGTATTTGAATCACTCTTCCTAAACAACATGCATCACTTGTCTGCACTGTCTTTACCTCCACCTTCACCAGAATCATCCCTACCTACCCTAACTCCGTCCACATCACCGCATTCTTCCCCGCCTTCGCATTTTGTTGCACTTTTACCAGATCTAAACTCCACACACCTTATTCCACCTACTATGGCTACCATGCACATGCCATCTGCATCTAACCAAAATGTGCTGTGTTTTGACCCCGCAAAACTGCGTGAACTCCAGAAGTACTTTGAGGAGCTTGCGCAACTCCTCCACAATTGTAACGTCACCAATGAGACCGATAAGAAGTTCCACACTGTGCACTATTTGGACAGTGACACTGCAGACACTTGGAACCTGCTACCAGAGTATAGCGCGACCCACAACTATGGTGCATTCAAAGACACTGTCCTAAAGTGTTACCCCAGCTCTAGGGATGGCAGCAAATGGAGTATTAGCGACCTGGACAAGCTTATTGGAGAAACTGTGCACGTTGGCCTCATAACTGCAGAAGAAATCATGTGCTATTATCGTGCATTTTTCAACATTAGCAAATACTTAGTTGTGCAAGGCATATTGGTGCACTACGACCAAAGCTGCATGTTTGTTAGGGTGTTTCGACCAGACCAGCTCGAGTGCATTTTGAGCCACCTTGCAATTGTGGTACCGAATCAGCCTGCAAATGTGCCATACTCATTAGATGCAATATGCGATGCGATTGACTTTATCTTTGAAGGCCCAGTGCGCTATTTCCAGCCACTTACTGGGCTCACAGTGCAAAACCCCGATATGTATGCACCCTACTCAGCACCCAGTGCACCCATTTCCCAGCCACAACCTAGCATGCCCACAGTCAAAGCAGAAGACATCTCAGTCTTATTTGAGCGCATGAAACAGACAATAGTTACCACATTGAGTGCATCATGCAGGGATGGCAGAAATGGCACACCTCGCTCAAACAACGACAAATGCAATGGTTGTGGTCAGACAGGGCATTATATCCCTGAGTGCGCTTCAATTGAGCACCTTATTAGCAAAGGAAAGTGTAGGCGAAATGTGGAAGGGCACATCATACTCCCAGGTGGCACATTCGTGCTGCATTCTATTCCAGGCAACTTCTTGGGCAAGCGCATCGAGGAATGGCATAAGCGCAACCCAGGGCAGATAGCCACTGGTTGACTTTCATCTAATACCAATTCGCAACTCATCTACAATATAGCGCCTCGTCCTGCTCCAGCAGCACCTTTACAGTCGACATACATTGCCACTTCAGCGCCTGCACCAGATTATATGCAAAGCACACCAAATGCGCAACTAACGAAGGAAGAGCGCATCGATGTGCTTGAGCGGGAGTTGATGGCGCTTTGGAAGAGGCAAATCTTCGACAGCATTGAAATTCTGCGGTGTGCACCACGCAATACATCCAATCAAGAGAGTGTGCATTCTACAACCACAGACATTGCTTCCACCGACAGTATCGAGTCCCCAGCTTTGCAACCCGCTGTGAGCACAACTGAAGCGCCCGATGAGATGCCCATACATCCCTATTCCAACATTCCTGAAGTGCATTTTGTGCCCACAGCAGCAGATAAACCAGACGTACCAGCTAACACTTCCAAAGGCAAAGAGCCATCATACCGCACTGTCGTTCCCATCCAGAACCCACAGATTGTCGATGATGTATATGCACGCACCATGAAGGCGCCCTCCATTATGGTTTCACATGAAGAGCTCCTATCTCTTTCACCCGATCTCAGACAGTGCCATAGAGAACAAGTTACCCCAAAGTGCATTGCAGCTACCAGTGCAGAAGTGGTAGCTACCAACCTTGCGAGCATTATGCCATTTGCGCACTGCGAAGCGTGCGCACCTTTTGCAGAAAATAAAGTGCTTAATGCGACACCTCCAGTTAGCATGGCAATTGCAGTGCTGCTTCCTATTGTTTTGCAGGATCCATTTGAACAGTACCTCACCCATCTCCAGCCAGGCAAAATTGAAAACCTGGATGTTTTGAAGGTTGCAAAAGAGTCACATGTGCTTCGTTCCATTGATTTATTGATCGACAACCAAGAATACTTTGAGGCTATCTTAGATCTGGGTTCACAAATTAGTGCAATGTCAGAAGCGGTCTGCCATCGTCTTGGGCTCCAGTACCACCCGTGCATTCGCTTATACATGCAATCAGCCAATGGAGAGGTAGATGAGTTGCTTGGGCTTGCACGCAATGTTTCCATGCGCATTGGAGATATCATTGTCTACGTGCAAGTTCACATTATCCATTCACCTGCTTACAATATTCTGTTAGGGCGCCCCTTTGATGTGTTAACATGCTCCATCGTGCGCAACTTTGCGGACGAAGTGCAAATAATTATGATCTGCGATCTGAACACAGGTGCCATCTCCACCATTCCAACAAAGTCTAGGGGGAAGCCACACCACTTCTTACCAGCTCCAGCAACACCGCACTTTGCTATTCAGCATAACCCACAAAGAAATTTTCGCCAGGCTTTGAAGAATTGATCGCAGACCAAGGAGAAGCTGCCACTATCATAACATTCGACTCTGATACCCAATCTTGTGATGTTTCCATGTTTGCGCTTATTCCATTTTCTGCTTCCATTCCTTCAACCTCTATTATCTCTCAACTCTACCTATTCCAGTGTACCAACAGTCATGCACAGGCGCTCTTAAACTCGATTGACCCCATGGTGCTTATTCCAGCCGCATTTCCAAAAAGTGCAACTTTTATCGATTTAGCGGCGCATGCACTGCAAAAGGGCATAGTAACCAAGAAGAAGTATAAACCGGTTGCTAGAAAAGTCAAACCAGTTATTGCGCCCATCCCAAATGAATTCCGCATCGAGCGCAACATTATAGGTGATCCACTAGTGGCGCTTCCTGCACTTTTACCAAACCCACCACCATTTACCCTGACTGGGTGCTATACTGAAGAGCGCATGCAAGCACTCCAAAAGCACCATACCGATTTCTTATTACCAGAGGAGATGAGGGTTTTACACCACTTGATGTCTTTGCAGAATGAAGCCTTTGCATGGAGCGATGAGGAGCACAGCAGCTTCAAGACCGTGTTCTTTCCCCCAGTAGAAATCCTGGTTATTCTGCACACCCCTTGGATAGAGTGCAACATCCCCATTCCACCAGGCATATACAATGAAGTTTGCACTATTATCTGAAAGAAGATAGACTCAGGCGTTTACGAGCACTCAAATTCAGCATATAGATCGCGCTGGTTCTGCACACTCAAGAAAGATGGAAAAGCACTGCGCATCGTACATAGCCTCAAGCCGCTTAATCACATTACCATTAAACACTCCAGCATCACCTCTACACCTGAGCACCTCACAGAGCAGTTTGCAGGGTGCGCATGCAGCGCCGTCCTTGATCTATATGTGGGATACGACGAGTGCTTAATCAAAGAATCATCGTGCGACCTTATGACATTCCAGATGCTGTATGGCGCAATGCGCCTTGTTACATTGCCAATGGGTTGGACAAATTCAGTACCAATCTTCCATGACAATGTGTGCTATATCCTGTAGCCAGAGATTCCAGATTACACTGTTCCCTATATCGACGACGTCCCAGTCAAGGGGCCTTTAAAGCGCTACATTTTACCGGACGGCTCATGTGAAGCACTCACTGCGAACCCTGGCATAAGGCGCTTTGTGTGGGAGCACCTCCAGAATGTGAACTGCATTGTGCAGCACATGAAATATAGTGGCGGCACTTTCTCTGGGATGAAATCCACACTGTGCACTGAGAACTTCATTATTCTTGGCCATTATTGCATGCCAGAAGGTAGAAAACCCAAACGTGACAAAATAGACGTTATCTGCAATTGGGGTGCATGCCACACGCTGTTGGAAGTGCGCGCATTCTTGGGAACAGTCGGTTTAATGCACATTTATATCCGCAATTATGCACACCACGTTAACGTGCTCACAAGGCTTACGCGCAAGGATGCTCCATTCAAATGGGGCGCAGAGCAGATAGCGGTGCAAAATGACATCAAGCAAGCAGTACTAGAGTGCCCTGCGCTACAACCGATCGATTATTCCTCAGAACTCCCCATTATCCTTGCAGTCAACACTTCCCAGATAGCGGTTGGCTTTTACCTTTGCCAGCAAAAGAGCGCAAATGCAAAAATGCGCATTTACAACCGGTTCGGCTTGATTATGCTCAATGACAGAGAAGCGCGCTTTTTACAACCGAAGCTAGAGATCTATGGGCTTTACCGTGCGCTGCGCAGTTTGTGCCTTTATATTATAGGTGTGTGCAACTTAATTGTTGAGACTGATGTGCGCTATATCAAGGGCATGCTACAAAACCCCGATATCCAACCATCCGCCAGCATTAACTGGTGGATCGTCTCAATCCTTACATTCCACTTTACGCTCGTACATGTTAGGGGAATGGTGCATGGTCCAGATGGGCTTTCGCGTCGGCCGAAGCAGCCAGAGGACTTAGAAGGAGAAGAAGATGAAGAGTTTGAGGATTGGATTGATGCGCTACATGGCTTTATGCATGCGGTACGTCCCATTTCACAGTCCTTTGACATGCAAGCACTCGTGCTAACGCAGCCAGAGTCAAGTGCAAACACGCAAAATGCATGCAATAGTGCGCTTATTTATGACAATGACTATAGCCAAGTTCCGAGGAGCGCAACAGCAGATGCAGAGGATGAGAAGTTAGATTTGGTGTGGATTTGGATGGATACCCTAACGTGCCCTAGCGACTTCACAGATTCCGAGTACAGTGCGCTCGTGTGCTACGTGAGTGCGTTTTTCAAAGACAAGATGTGCCTATAGAAGCACAATGCGCATGGCGCTCACCAGCTTGTTATTTGGCAGTCTAGATGCTTACTGATATTGTGTGCCATCCATGACAACATTGGACACAAGTGCTTTTACGCGACGTGCTCTGCATTGCTCGAGCACTTTTGGTGGCCACACGTTATGGAAGACATCATTTGGTTCATGTGCAATTGTCATATTTGCCAGATCCAGCAAACACAGAAGGTTCTAATACCGCTGGTCATCGCAATGCCTGCACCTCTCTTCAGTAAAGTTTATATTGATATGATGCACTTAGCAGTATCAGCAGGGTGGCGCTATATTGTCCAAGGGCGTTGCTCACTTGCGACTTGGCCAGAATTCCGTGGGCTCCCTAAAGAAAATGCGAGCGCACTTGGTGATTGGATGTTCCAAGACCTCATCTGCAGATGGGGCACGTTGTATGAGATAGTCACCGATAATGGCAAGCCATTCATCAAAGCGCTAGCCTATCTCAGTAAGTGCTACCATATCAATCACATCCGCATATTTGGCTATAACTCGTGCACTAATGGAATTGTTGAGCACGCACATTTTGACATGCATCAAGCACTTATCAAAGCCACAGATGGAGTAGAGTCAAAATGGTTCAGTGCGCTGTACTTAGTCTTTTGGGTGGAGTGCATCACAGTTCGGAAGCACCTTGGCATTTTGCCATACTTTATTGTTATAGGTGTGCAGCCTTTAATCCCTCTCAATATCATTGAAGCGACATACCTTAACCCACCCCCAGATTCTATACTCTCCACTACAGACTTGATCGTGCAGTGTATGCATGCATTACAAAAGCATCCAAAAGACTTAGCGCACATTCATTCCCGCGTCTATGCAGAAAGGTGCAAAGCGGTGCTCCATTTCAAGAAAGTGCACTCAAAAACCATCCGCAATTTTGACTTCCAGCACGGCGATTTAGTCCTTATGCACAACACAGTGATCGAGAAGAGCCTTAACTGCAAAATGCATGCACGTTATCTTGGTCCTCTGGTTATAGTGTCATGCAATCAAGGCAGTGCATATATCATTTGTGAACTCAATGGGATGGTATTCGACAGGCCAGTAGCTGTGTTCCGCCTACTGCCATACCACATGTGCAAGTCCATTGTGCTTCCTAACATAGTGCTCGATATCACCACAATGTGGTTGAGGGAGATGGAAGAGTCCATAGTAGTGGACACAGAAGACAAAGAAGCAGTTGACGAAGAAGAAGTGCAAGGAGATAGCGCTGAGGATGAAGAAAGCGCCAATAAGGCGCAACTAGTGCTCCACGTGCACCGCTATGGATACTTCACCTTTTTATATGTACGCTTTGCTTTCTTTTATTTTTTTACGTTACCTTTTCCTATTCAGGAAGTCGCATCTGGACGTGTTCCATGATTGCACAACCCATGGGTTTTACCAGCCATGATGATCTACTGAGCCTTTCCCATTTTTTAGTCTTTGTCATATGGCGTGCACTTCATTTTATCTCTTACTCTTTTATCATTGGACATGGTCAATATCTCAGTTGGGAGGAGGAAAGTGATGGTTGGACGATTTTTCTGCACTCCTTTGCATTTGCACATTTTTGCACTGGTGCACGTTTTTTGTGTGCTTGACATTTCTTGCTCAAATGTTGCTTATCTTATCTCTTTTTCCTCACATATATTATTTTGGACTTACAAATTTCGTTTTATGGCACCATGGAAGCGTGCACGCATCACAAATTTAATTTATGTGTTAATATTTCCAAAATAGGATGCATATCACAGGCACAACAGAGAGATGGATTGACACACTATCTAAAACTTATACAGGTGAGCAGCTATTCAATGGACTCCAGGAACTCCAAGCGCTCCATGGCCACATCCAGTTTCGCCTTTGCATCCACCTCTGCTCGCTCCATGCTGTGCAACCGGCTCTTAGCGACTTCTAACTCGATGAGCAACCTTTGGACGTCTTCTTTAAGGTGATCATGCATGGCGCCCAAGACTGCAACCACTGAGCAGCATTGCGCTAAGTCGAGCATTCGACGTCCTGGCCTTGGTAGACCATGTCCCCTGAGGTGTTTCCTGATCTGGTTTGGTGCGAGGATTGCGTGTGCACACTTGCCTGGTAAACGGTAAGGCGGCGCGGCCTTGGGCGCACTTGCAATGGGGGAGGGGGCGCGTTTTTGACTTTGCGGTGCTTCAATGTGCACTCTTTCGAGGGGCTGATGAGCCCCGCATCGCTCTCATTGCCCTTGTCGATTTGCGATGCACCTTTGGAATAGTTAGCGCAGTGTGGAAGGAGGATGATAAAAAGACACACCAGGGCGCCCAGTAGCTGCTTTCCTGCCTCTAGAAGTTGCACACAGCTGTGCGAGGGTGCGCTTCATCCATTCGCACTTTCTCTTACCCTTTGTGCATGGAGCGCACCACTTTCCATTGACAGAGACACACCTGGCCAGTTGGCCCATGCAGCAGCAGTTATCACACTAGAGTAGAAAGGGAAACTGTTTAGTGAGTTTGAAGCATATCCAAAGAAACTTACCAGTCCGCTATTAGTGTCAGAGGTGGCGCCAACACCACTCAGAGGTGGTACTTCGATATATGCGCATTGCCGCATTGTGCACACTGGGTGCGCACTTGCACCTTCGCTCATCACCCCACTCTCCCAAGACTCCCCAGTTCCTTCACCTATGACCTCAGCATCAGTCACTCCAGAAAGCGCGCACAGAGAGCACACCAGCACGATGCACACCTTTTCATCCTCCTGCGCTTTGGCAGTATCTATATTGCTTGCCCCATCAATTGCCCTAAACTCACCTTCCAGACGCTCCAAGTTAACCTTGGGCACCTGCAATTCAGCAGTCAAGAGCGCACGACGCATGCTTCCAGCTGCCCCGCCAGCTCGTGCACCCTACGCTCAAATTCCTCAGACTGCTCTTTCTCCTCAATCATCTTATGCATATCAGACATCAGCTCCTCACCCCAAGTAAGCCATTCCTCCACCATGATCCCACTGAATGCGCTGTGCGCCTTTGCAAGGAGCGCGTCGAGTTCTGCATCGTCTTTAACAGTGTCCATGCAGCTTTTATACATGTTCTACATGCCCCGACCCTTAGCAACCTGCACTGGTTATAGAAACACAAAAAGCACACCAGTTTACTACAAAACCCTTCACCCCAAGCTTGCATCGTCGTCTGCTCACTCCCAGCAGCAGGGAGGGTCTCATTGAGGGCCAGGATCATTTGTCTGAGGGCTAAGGTAAATGCTGAGGCCATCGGATCGGGTAGAGATGGGTTGTGGAAAGAGTTATAGAGGATAGATGGTGGTCAGAGATAGATAAGGGGAGGATGGCCACTTATGTGAGCAAAGAAAATTTTGCGCTGACCAATCGCATGCTGCCTGAGGACAGTCAGTACTTCAGTTGGGAGGAGATGATACGGCTTCCTATCGCCCTGCACGCATACTACGGCATTTTTTGCAATTGTGTGCACCCCCTAGATGGCTTCCACACACTTTGCACAGTGCACTTTCATGCGCCTTTGCGTGCTTCCATGCACTTTCGCGCACCTTTGACTGTTTAGGTGCGCCTTTGTGTGCCTTTTGGATTTCTACTGTGCTTTTGGTTCCCCCATAGCTGCCGATCGTTGTGTGCCCTACATGCACCTCATTGCACTTCAAACTGCCTCTATGTGCCCCCCCACACTCCTTATCTGCCTTCCACATTTATTGCGTGCTCCTTTTATGCTTTACCTGCAACTCACATTCTCTGCTGCGCACTCATTGCACAATCCCTATCACACAAACAACAATCTACCACACCAGTTGCACTGCGCATCGCGGCTTCCATCTTACTGGTGCATTTATTCGAGGTGCACCGTGATTCCAACATGAGTGAACTGCACATTCTCACATAATCAGGGCGCTTTGCACCTATTTGGCATTGGACTGTGCACAATTGGGTGCTTTCACGTAATCCTGGCGCTTTGGCAGTATTTGGCCTTGCACAGCATCTCCTTATAGTTCTTCCACATTTCCAATTGGCATCACCTTATCTGGTAACTGGCACAGGTCGATCATGTCATTATTGCTAAGGTGCAGCATGCGACACATAACACCGAAGCGGATTAATTGGGAAAAGCGCATGAGACTTAGAGCACACCAAAAATAGTGCATCACACTGGCACAGTTGGATATTGGGCTATAGGTGCACAAATCTTATTGGCTGAGGCAGCAGCATAGTGCGGTTGGGTTTAGATGGGTGAATGGATGCGCTTGTGGGTAGCGCATGGTGCTTTCTATTTTTACATTTTATTTTACCATTTTTATCACATAAGCCATTTGTACATAGTAGGTGGAGATAGAGAATCCAGAGGATCTTTCCCCCCCCTCATAGTTCATAGCTCAGTCAGCCTCACACATAGTCTGTGCACCAGCATCCAGTCTGTGTGCCTTTGTAGTGTGCCCTTCATATAGCCGCGTTTGCATATCATTTGCGTCCCCTCGTCATATTGTTGTGTTTCATCCCTGCATTGTGTCCTTCGTCCTTGTTTGTGCACTACTATAGTGCACCCCTTTGTATAGCCACATTTGCGCACCATTTGTGCACTATTTGCATAGCCATGTTTTGTGCACCATTTGCACCTTTTTCCACCCCTTGCGCTTTCATTCCGTTTGCACCCCCAACCTTTGCATCACCTTCCCAGCACATCTCAGTGCTGTCTTTGTCTCCCTACACCTCCCGCTTTCATCTTCCCCATCGTTGCACACTTTTGCACTCCCATTGCACATTTTTCCACACTGCGCATTTTTGCCCCTTTGCATTGTGCACTTTGCTGCCACTGTGCATATCTCCCCTTTAGCATACACAACTAGTGCGCACACTGAAAACCGCTGTACCAGCCTCTCCATAATCTCTGCACCCTGAAGGATGATCCGAGGCCCTCTAAGTGAACACCCCCCCTTACCCCGAGCATGCCTGCAGTAGTAGGTTAAGTGTTCACCCCTTCCATTGAGACTCTGCACCGAGTACCAACAGAACACATCACCGTGCCCTGAAGGACAATCCGAAGCCCTCTAAGTGAACCCCCCTCACCCCGAGCATGCCTGCAGTTGTAGGTTTAGTGTTCACCCCTTCCATTGAGACTCTGCACCGAGTACCAACTGAACACGTCAACGGTCATAGCATATGTAATAGACAAGCTTATGACCCATGCCTTTGTCATGGCATTCGCTCACGTATACATATGTAACACAATGCTTAATCCCACTACAGTTACTCAACTCTTCAGTTGCCTTTGAACCTTCAGCTCAAAGTCAACATTTGGAGGTTCATAGTCATACAACTCTTTAGTTGACTTTTAGATACAGTAGTACACAACTCTTCAGTTGACTTGGGACCATTGGCCCCAAGTCAACGTGGGGGGGTTGTGGTGTTTATCCCCATCCCCATCCCCATCCCTATCTGTATCTCCATCCCCATATCCCATATCCCCACCTCCCCCATCCCCATCCCTATCTTCCTCTTCCTACTCTCCCCCTTCCCTCTCCCCCTCTCCCCCTCTCCCCCTCTCCCCTCCCCCTTTCCCCCTTTCCCCCTCCCCATCTCCTATTCCCATTCCCATCTCCCCCTTTCTCATTGTTATCCCCCACCTCCCCCTTCCACCTCTCCATCCCCCTCTCACTCTCCCATGTCCCCCTCCCCCCTCTACACCCCTCATACCCCTCCCTATCCCTCATACCTTTTCTTCATCCCCACCCCCTCACACCCCCTCACCCCCTCTCACACCCCCTCCCCACCCCTCACACTTCCCTCCACACTCAGCTCACTTGTGAAATTTCAAACTCCACTTCAAACTCAGCCATGCTCAATGCAGCTCACCTCTACATATGTGATGACCACATTTTGAAACCCAGCTATATGACTAATTTTTAGTCAGCTCTGACTAATGCCATCATTTCTGACAAATTTTACACAGCTCTGACCAAGCCTGACAAGTTTTAGATAATCCCATCAATCCATCATTCCCACAAAATGACCGTAGCATATGTTATGCGCGTCATCCCAATCAATCACCGATCTTAGCCAAAAAATTCCCCCCTTTAGCTGATGCCATCACACCATCACTCCCATAAAATGACTGTACCATATGTAATAGACGAGCTTATGACCCATGCCTTTGTCATGGCATTCACTCGCTTTGCTCACTCAGCCTGACACCAGCATGGGCCAGCTCACGTATATGTAACACAATGCTTAATCCCACTACAGTTACTCAATGACCGAAATGGTCATAGCATATGTAATGAATTACACTCCTTTTCTTTCAGCTCCTCTAGACACTCTTTTTATACAAAACCATGTCCATTTTGAACCAAACTTGCCCTGCTTTTATTTCTTCCTCGTCTTCAAAGAGAGATTCTTTTGATCTTCTTGATTGACTTGTTATTGACATTATTACAAAGTTGTATTGACTTGTTATATCGACTTTACTACAAACTTGTTGCTAATATCATTACAAACTTTTATTGACTTGTTATTGACTTTATTACAAATTTGTATTCACTTGTTATTGACTTGTTATTGACATCATTAGAAACTTGTATCGATCTGTTATTGACATTATTACAAACTTTTATTGACTTGTTATTGAATACACACCAAGGTTTAGTAACCTGCCCTAAAGTTTTCTCACAATAAATTTTTCAACCATTTGATTCAGTCCCAGTACAATCCAAATCCAATTCTAATTCTAATTCTAATTCTAATTCTAAATCCAAGTCTATGTTGATATCTATATTAGTTTCCAATTCCTGTAAATAATCTCTCAAGTTACTCACCTTTGCTAAACAACTCCATTCAACACTTCCTTGTATACCACATTGGCAGTTCTGTTATTTCCATTGTTTTCATTCAACAGCACCTTGATCCTTTCTCCAGATGTACACCTTGACAGTGCCACATATAGCTGCCCATGTGAGAATACTGGTGTCTGCAAGTCCAAGCCAACATGGGATACAGATTGGCCTTGTGACTTGTTGATAGTCATGGCAAATGCCAAGCAAACTGGAAATTGATGTCGACGAAGTGGTAATGGCAAGGTCTCTGCTGAAGGCTCCAGTGTGATCCAAGGAATGAAAACGATATTTCCTGCAAACTGTGCATCTCCACTGATGATCCTGCACTTCAATACATGTGGTCTGGCTTCAAGGAGGATAAGTCAAGTTCCATTGCAAAGCCCCATGGTGACATCCAGATTGCATAGAAGCATGAGAGGACAGCCTATCTTAAGTGCCAGCCTGGAGAGAGGAAGGCCACTTGCTTTGATAGAGTTTAGATACTCTGCAGGATATGGCTGGTAGTTGTTTAACTCCTGCTCTCTGAATGAGACTGTATCAGCACTGTTGAAGACATGCTCTGGTCCAGGAAATCTGGCAAGGAGAAGAGAGTTGATGACATCGACATTGTCATTTGTGCAGGAGAGAATGGTCCTATCCAAATAGTACTGATCTGGCTTGTTCCCCTGCTCTATGCCTGGATATGTAGAGTTGATAAGGTGATCCATGGTATTTCCATGGCAGAGCATGTTCTGTGGAATCTGTATAGTGTCTGCAGCATCCACTGTTGTGCCTGCACCAATGTGCAAGAGCCAGGCAGCATGTGCAGTGTTCTCTGGAGTTCTGTTGAGTTGCATATTCTCAGTCAAGTGATAGACAGTAATGGGTTGCCAGAGAGTGCTCCTTTTGATGGATGAAGCTATGATCTGTTCTCTAGTGCCCCTAGGAATGACAGGTAGGGTCTGTCTAAAGTTACCTCCAAACAAAACAGTGATTCCACCGAATGGAACATTCTTCTTCTTGAGATCATGCAAAGTGTGGTCTACTGCATCTGTGGCATATTTGTGCTGCATAGAAACTTCATCCCAGATGATGATAGAAGTTTGATCAAGGACCTGGTGCAAATCTGAACCTTGAAGTATTCTGCAAGTAGAGGTGTCATCGATTTCGATTGGGATTTTGAACATGGAATGTGCTGTGTGACCCCCTTCTAGAAGCAATGCAGCGATTCCAGATGATGCCACACAGAGAGTGATTTTTCCTTGAGCATGAACAGCAGCTGCGATGGTGTTGCAGACAAAGGTCTTTCCACAACCTCCAGCACTATGCAAGAACATGAGCTTTCCCTTGTTATTGTTGACAGAATGCATTGCAACATCAAAAACCTGTCTCTGCCTGTGATTGAAAAGCTGGAGATTGTGAGCAACAGTGATGGCCAACTCTTCAACATTGTAATCCCTCTGTTCCTGCAAAAGCCTATTGGCAGGAACATCAATGTGCCAGTTTCCTTCAATGGCAGGCATCTCTGGATAATCAGAAAGTTGTTTGCCTGATCTGATAAGGATCTGATTGATGAGATGCAAGCCATACATGTAGACTTGATCATCTGTAAAGTCTGTATCTGGATAGATGGAAAGAAGCTTGACTCTGAGGTCATCACAAATGTGATGTTTGAACTGGTTCCACAGGATGTCAGGAGATGTTGGATTGCAATGAAGAAGAATGGTGGCAAAGATCAATCTGAGAAAGGAACCAAGCTGCATCTGGGATGCCTCTGTAAGACACTGGACCCATTCCTGGTCATCCTGCAAAAGACCCAATGCAACACAGGCCTGCTTGAATGTATTATGGACAACACCATTGACAGTGCACAAGTGCTGGAATGATGTTGCCCCTGTGACAACAGTAAGGAGCAGCCTGAGGTAGAATCTTTCCCTCTGAGCAGGAGAAGCAAAGTACATTCTGCCAATGGCAGCCTTGCCATGCCTTCTTGGGTTCCACTGCTTCTTGGTTGGATTGTAGACCCATGCTTGAGGAAAGTTCTGGTAGGTGACAGTACGTGCTGCTTCATATCTTCTGTTGGCTTCAAACCAAGCAGTGAGATGTGTGGTCTTGGCAGCAGGCCTCTCCAAAACCTCATCAATATTGTCATCTGCATTGAAGTAGACTGTTTGTTGGTCCTCCAGATGGACAGGCAGACGATAAACATAAGGAGACTCTGCATGCATTCCAAATTCATTCATGTGCCAGCAGCTTTCCACAGATCCAATGTAACGTGCATCCAGATACTCCTTGACCTCATCTCTGTCTTGGCTGAGAATCTCAATCATGGTTCTGTCATGGCCTTTGTATATGTACTTGTGGATGTACTTGACAGCCTCTACTGAAGAACAGATCTCGACATTGATGTGACAGTTGTATCTGACAAATGAACCAAGTTGTTAACCAATAAACATAATGTCAGATAAATGTTCCTTACTTTGCAGCCAAATAAGGATTGTGCGGAATGACATGTCTGTTATCATAGACATAATTACACTTCCTCACTGTTCTACCATTGTTGGGTCTGGCATAATCAGGATAATTGTTTGCAGTAAAGGAAGTTTGTTCTCTGAACTCCTTGGGATACCTCTTGCTGCACCTATTGTCAACCATGCATGAAGCCTTGGGTTTGTCATGACTGCAAGGACCATGAAGCATGCAGGTAGTTATAGTGTGATAGAGCATTGGCTGTGTGACAGGGTCAGGAATCTGAGCAGACACAATGGAATCAACATCATGTGCATCACGGATTTTGTCGGCTGGATGGAGAAATATAAGGAGGTGCATATGTGGAAGGCCTCTCTTTTGAAACTCGATGGTATGGATGTGTGCCACCACTTTACTCAAAACACCATCCTTGACATCCTTGATCAATGCATTCTTTTTCTGTTCAAAGACATGTGCAACAATGTCTGGCCTGTCATAAGCTTCCTGCTTTTTTCTATGGGTGCTAAAACGTGGATTGGGTGATTCCTCCTGCAACAGAGCTTCCTGGATTTTTGGCCACTGTGGATTGGCAGTCATGGTAAGAAAGAGATCTGGCTTGCTGAAAAAGTGACAAATGGCCATGGAATCCTGGAAAAGCTGATTCATTTGCCTTTCACTGCCTATATGGGTTGATGGAAGAATGATGCGACTCCCATGATCCTCTAGATTGATATTTTCATCCCGGTCACCCATGGCAGCATCCCTCAATCTAGCATACACATCGGCCCTAAGCTCCTTCTGGTGATGTCAGACCCAGTTCAACATATTCTGTTCGATAGATGCCCAAGCATCTACAACATACTGCTGCAAAAGATTTCCACCCCAAAACAATGGTGGCTGCTCTCCTGGCCTTGGATGCAACCGATAAGCATGGTAGCATCTCTGACTGACATTGGGAACTCTTCTGGCTCCATATGCACCTTGGTGTGCAGGTATATCTGAGTGGCATCCATCTTCACCATGAGGAAAGAGCAAGACATAGTGCAGAGTTGAATAGGATGGATGCAACTGGCTGATACACCTAAGCCCTCCCCCTCTCAGCCTGAGAACAATATCTCTGTGATTAGATCATTCCTCAGAGCCATCACCTGGAATAATAGCTGCCACTTCATCATTGGCTGTAGGAAGATTATGGTGACGTAAATCCTGGGTTCTATCTGATCGCAGCCATATGGAGACATTGTCCTGCTCTTCTGGAGGCTTTTCCCTCATGATCTGAAATGCCTGCTTGAATAAAGGCACATAAGGATGGGTGTTATTCAGCATGGCCTGCAGCTCTGTCATGATAACTGAATTGAGATTATTGTTTCGCTGCTCCCGGATATTGAGCTGTGCAATAGGATCATGAATATAGAGCTGTGCATAGGCTGCAGGCTGTCCAGGAGGTGGCAGAAGTGTTCCAGAAAGATAATGAAGATCACCATGAATACGAAAGCTGTATACCCCTGATGTACCTGTAACAGAATGGTCCACCTTGACACCCAAAGAAGTGAATGCAAATGCAGCATTGTACTGTCGGATATTTGTTTTAAACTCCTTAGAAAGAGGACTTTTGTCACACAACAGATCTCGCAATGTGGCAGGAGCAGGTCAGAAAGATAGCAGACGAATTTGTCCCTGCAAGCAGCAACTTCCAAACTTTGGTACAGCTTGGGTAGACCTGGCCAACTTTTTACAATCAAAATGCAAGGCATGGCAGTGTGGACACTCCACATTCATGGGTCCAAGTGAATGTCTGGGAATTGACTCCTGATAAGGTGCACAACCAAGTGGTAATGGCCTTGCAGGTTGATGTGGAGGTAGAGGGACAGGCATAGGTGGAAGCAAAGGTGGCAACATTGGGGGATTCAAGAATAAAGCAGGTGGCAGCAGTGAAGGAGATTGTGTGGGAGATGGTGGCAATGATGGAACATGGAATATTGGGTCAGGCAGCAGTGGTGATGAAGATTGCGGAGGAGAAGATGGAAATTGTAGAGGAGACACCCTTCCAAACTCATCATAATAATCTGATGGCATAGGGGATGGTGGAAATTGCAAAGTGGTCACCCTTCCAAATTGATCATAATAATCTGATGGCAGGGGAGAAGGTGGAAATTGCAAAGAAGACTCGCTCCCATCATCATCATCATCAGATTCCTCATTCTCCATTTCCCTCCTCAAAGCAATCTCATTATTTCTCTGTTCTTCATACTCAGCAGCCAACAATGCAGCCATTTCTCTATCCATTTGAATTTGTTCTGCTTGTGCATGCACTTGAGCTCGATATTGATCAATCCGATGATGAGTTCAGTTGGTACTCAGTGCAGAGTCTCAACAGAAGGGGTTAACACTTAACCTACAACTGCAGGCGTGCTCAGGGTGAGGGGGGAGTTCGCTTAGATGGCCTCGGATCATCCTTCAGGGTGCGGAGACTATAGAGAGGCTGGTACAGCGATTTTCAGTGTGCGCACTAGTAGTGTACACGAAAGGGGAGATATGCGCAGTGGCGGAAAAGTGCGCAACGCAAAGAGGCAAAAACGCGCAGTGCGGAAAAACGCGCAACGAGAGCGCAAAAGTGCGCAACGATGAGGATGATGAAGGCGGGAGGTGTAACAGGACAAAGACGACACTGGGATGTACTGTGAAGGTGGTGCACAGTTTGGGGGTGCAAACAGAGTGAAAGCGCAAGGAGCGGAAAAAGGCACAGATGGTGCGCAAAATGCGGCTATGCAAAAGGGTGCGCAAACGCGGCTATACGAAGGGCGCACTACGATAGTGCACAGACAAGGACGAAGGACGCAACGCAAGGGACGCAACGCAACAATACGATGAGGGGACGCAAATGATAATGCAAACACGGCTATACGAAGGGCGCACTACGAAGGCGCACGGACTGGACGCTGGTGCACAGACTATGTGCGACACCGACTGAGCTATGAACTATGAGGGGGGGGAAAGATCCTCTGGATTCTCTATCTGTCTGCTACTATGTACAAATGGCTTATGTGATAAAATGGTGAAATAAAGTATAAAAATAGGAAGCGCCATGCGCTACCCACAAGCGCGTCCATTCGCCCATCTAAACCTGACCGCACTATGCCGCTGCCTCAGCCAATAAGATTTGCGCACCTATAGCTCAATATCCAACTGTTCCGGTGCGATGCGCTATTATTGGTGCGCGCTAAGTCTCGTGCGCTCTTCCCAATTAATCCGCTTTGGTGTTATATGTCGCGTGCTGCGCCTTAGTAATAATGGCGTGATCGACCTGTGCCAGTTACCAGATAAGGCGATGCCGATTGGAAATGCAGAAGAACTATAAGGGGATGCTGTGTGAGACCAAACACTGCCAAAGCGCCTGGGTTACGTGAAAGCGCCCAAGTGCGCACAGTCCAATGCCAAATAGGCGCAAAGCGGCCCAGTTATGTAAGAATGCGCAGTTCACTCATGCCGGAATCGTGGTGTGCCTCAAGTAAATGTGCCAGTAAGATGGGAGCTGCGATGCACAGTGCACCAGTGCAGTGGATTGTTGTGTGTGATAGAGATTGTACAAATAGTGCGCAGCAGGGAATGTGAGTTGCAGGTAAAGTGTAAAAGGAGTGCGCAAAGGCGCATCGAGTGCGCAATAAATGTAGAAGGCAGATAAGGAGCGTGGGGGGGGCGCACGGAGGCGGCTTGAAGCGCAACGAGGCGCATTTAGGGCGCACAATGATTGGCGGCTATGGGGAAACAAAAGCGCAGTAGAAATGCAAAAGGCGCACAAAGGCGCACCTAAACGGTCAAAGGCGCGCAAAGGCGCACGAAAGCACACAAAGGCGCGCAAAAGCGCGCTACGCAAAGTGTGCGGAAGCCATCTAGGAGGTGCACACAATCGCAAAAAATGCTGTAGTATGCGCGCAGGGTGATAGGGAGCCATATCATCTCCTCCCAACTGAAGTACTGACTGTCCTCAGGCGGCATGCGATTGGTCAGTGCAAAATTTTCTTCACTCACATAAGCGGCCATTCTCTCCTTATCCATCTCTGACCACCATCTATCCTCTATAACTCTTTCCACAACCCATCTCTACCCGATCCAATGGCTTCAGCATTTACCTTAGCCCTCGGACAAACGATCCTGGCCCTCAATGAGACCCTCCCTGCTGCTGGGAGTGAGCAGACGATGATGCAAGCTTGGGGTGAAGGGTTTTGTAGTAAACTGGTGTGCTTTTTGTGTTTCTATAACTGGCGCAGGTTGCTAAGGGTCAGGTCACGTAGAACATGTATAAAAGCCGTGCGGACTGTGTCCAAGATGACGCAGAACTCGACGCGCTCCTCACAAAGGCGCGTAGCGCATTCAGCGGAATCATGGTGGAGGAGTGGCTTGCTTGGGGCGAAGAGCTGATGCCCGATATGCATAAGATGATTGAGGAGAAAGAGAGATCTGAGGAATTTGAGCGTAGGGCGCACGAGCTGGCGGAGCAGCTGGAAGTGCGCACAGAGCGCACCGAAGCGCGCAAGGCATGCCGCGCACTCCTGACCGCTGAATTGCAGGCACCAGATGTTAACTTGGAGCGGCTGGAAGGTGAGTTCAGAGCCATTGACGAGGCGAGTGATATAGATACCGCCGAGGCGCAGGAGGACGAAAAGGCATGCGTCGCACTGGTGCGCTCTTTGCGCGCGCTTTCTGCCGCTACCGATGCTGAGGTTGTAGGCGAAGGAACCGGGGAGTCTTGGGAGAGTGGGGTGACGAGCGAGGGGGAGAACGAGCATAGCGATGAGAGTGCCAGTGCGGACGAAGGCGCAAGTGCGCGCCCGGTGCGCGCAACGCGGCAACGCACGTATGTCGAAGTGCCACCACTGAGTGGGGTTGGCACCACCTCTAACGCTAATAGTGGACCAGTAAGTTTCTTTGGATATGCGTCAAACTCACTAAACCATTCCCTTTCTCTACGCTAGTGTGATAACTGCCGCTGCATCGGCCAACCAGCTAGGTGTGCCTCTGTCAATGGAAAACGGTGCGCCCCATGCGCAAAGGGTAAGAGAAAGTGTGAATGGACGAAGCGCACCCTCGCACAGCTGCGCGCAACTCCTAGAGGCAGGAAAGCGGCTACTGGGTGCTCTGGTCTGTCTTTTTCCCATCCTACTTCCATGCTGCGCTAAACTTTCCAAAGGCATGTCGCAAATTGACAAGGGCAATGAGAGCGATGTGGGGCTCATCAGCCCCTCGAAAGAGCGCA
This sequence comes from Tricholoma bakamatsutake, assembly GCA_029959215.1. Classification (NCBI taxonomy): domain Eukaryota; kingdom Fungi; phylum Basidiomycota; class Agaricomycetes; order Agaricales; family Tricholomataceae; genus Tricholoma; species Tricholoma bakamatsutake. The sequence continues at coordinate 4,809,676 of CP114860.1, forward strand.
CATCCAAGCGCCGCAAAGTCGAAAACACGCCCCCTCCACCATTGCAAGTGCGCCCAAGGCCGCGCCGCCTTACCGTTCGCCAGGCAAGTGTGCACATGCAATCCTCGTGCCAAACCAGATCGGGAAACACCTCGGGGGATGCGGTTTATCAAGGTCAAGATGTTGAGGCGCTCGACTTAGCGCAATGCCGCGCGTTAGTTGCAGTCTTGGGCGCCACGCATGATCGCCTTCAAGAAGATGTCCAAAGGTCGCTCATCGAGTTAGAGGTCGCTAAGAGCCGGTTGCACAGTGCGGAGCAAGCGGAGGTGGACGCAAAGGCGAAACTGGGTGCAGCCACGGAGTGCCTGGAGTTCCTGGAGTCCATTGAATAGCTGCACAATGGTATAAGTTTTAGATAGTATGTTAATCAATCTCTTTGTTGCGCCTGTGATACGCATGGTGCACTCTGAAGCAGTGAAGTGTGCGCACGCGCGCGAATGTGCGCACTTTGTGCCAACCTGCGCGCGCACTTCCATGGTGCCATAAAACGAAATTTGTAAGCCCAAATAATATGTGCGAGAGAAAAGAGATAATATAAGCAATGTTCGAGCAAGAAGTGTCAAGCGCACAAAAAACGCGCACCACACAAAGATGCGCAAATGCAAAGGGGAGTGGAAAAATTGTCCAACCATCACTTTCCTCCTCCCAACTGGGATATTGACCATGTCCATCAATAAAAAAAGTAAGAGATAAAATGAAGCGCACGCGATATCACAAAGTCTAAAAAAATGGGAAAGGCTCAGTAGATCATCACGGCCGGTAAAACCCATGGGTTGCGCAATCACAGAACGTGTCCAGATGCAACTTCGCGAATAGGAAAAGATAACGTAAAAAAATGAAAGAAAGCAAAGCGTACGTATAAAATGGTGAAGTATCCATAGCAGTGCGCACGGAGCGCTAGTTGCGCGCCTCATTGGCGCTTTCTTCTTCCTCAGCGCTATCTCCTTGCGCTTCTTCTTCGTCAACTGCTTCTTCGTCTTCCGTGTCCACTACTATGGACTCTTCCATCTCTCTTAACCACGTCGTGGTGATATCGAGCGCTATGTCAGGAAGCACAATGGACTTGCGCGCGTGGTATGGCAGTAGGCAGAATGTGGCTACTGGCCTGTCAAATACCGTCCCGTTGAGCTCGCAGACTATGTATGCGCCACCCTGATTGCACGACACTATAACTAGAGGACCGAGATAATGTGCGCGCATTTTGCGGTTAAGGCTCTTTTCGATTGCCGTGTTGCGCATAAGGACTAAGTCGCCACGCTGGAAGTCGAAACTGTGGATGGTTTTTGAGTGCGCTTTCTCGAAACGGAGCGCCGCCTTGTGCCTCTCTGCATAGACGCGGGAATGGATGCACGCTAAGTCTGCTGGATGCTTTTGTAATGCGCGCGCGCACCGCGTGATTAAGTCTGTCGTGGAGAGTATAGAATCTGGGGGTGGGTTAAGGTATGTCGCTTCAATGATATCGAGAGGGATTAGAGGCTGCGCGCCTGTAACAATGAAGTATGGCGAAACACCGAGGCGCTTCCGAACTGTGATGCGCTCCACCCAAAAGACTGAGTACAGTGCACTGAACCACTTTGATTCTACTCCATCTGCTGCTTTGATAAGTGCTTGACGCACATCAAAATGTGCGTGCTCAACAATTCCATTAGCACATGAATTATAGCCAGATATGCGGATATGATTGATATGGTAGCGCTTACTGAGATAGGCTAGCGCTTTGATGAATGGCTTGCCATTATCAGTGACTATCTCGCACAATGCACCCCATCTGCAGATGAGGTCTTGGAACATCCAATCGCCAAGTGCGCTCGCATTTTCTTTAGGGAGCCCGCGGAATTCCGGCCAAGTCGCAAGTGAGCAATGCCCTTGGACGATATAGCGCCACCCTGCTGATACTGGTAAGTGCATCATATCAATATAAACTTTACTGAACAGGGGCGCAGGCATTGCAACGACTGGTGGTATTAGAACCTTCTGTGTTTGCTGGATCTGGCAAATATGACAAGTGCACACGAACCAAACGATGTCGTCCATAACATGCGGCCACCAAAAGTGCTCGAGCAATGCGGAGCGTGTCGCGTAAAAGCGCTTGTGTCCAATGTTGTCATGGATGGCGTGCAATATCGGTAAGCATCTAGACTGCCAAATAACAAGCTGGTGCGCACCATGCGCATTGCGCTTCCATAGGCGCGTCTTGTCTTTGAAAAACGCGCTCGTGTAGCGCACGAGCGCGCCGTACTCGGAATCTGTGAAGTCGCTAGGGCACGTTAGGGTATCCATCCAAATCCAGACCAAATCTAACTTCTCATCCTCTGCATCTGCTGTTGCACTCCTTGGAACTTGGCTATAGTCATCGTCATAAATAAGCGCACTATTGCGCGCATTTTGCGCATTTTTGTTTGGCTCTGGCTGCGTCAGCGCAAGTGCTTGCGCATCCAAAGACTGTGAAATGGGACGTATCGCATGCATAAATCCATGTAGCACATCAATCCAGTCCTCAAACTCTTCATCCTCTTCTCCCTCTAAGTCCTCTGGCTGCTTTGGCCGACGCGAAAGCCCATCTGGACCATGCACCGCTCCCCTAACATGCACGAGTATAAAGTGGAATGTAAGGATTGAGACAATCCACCGGTTAATGCTAGCGGATGGTTGGATATCAGGGTTTTGTAGCATGCCCTTGATATAGCGCGCGTCAGTCTCCACAATTAAGTTGCGCACACCTATAATATAAAGGCGCAAACTGCGCAGTGCACGGTAAAGCCCATAGATCTCTAGCTTCAGTTGTGAAAAGCGCGCTTCTCTGTCGTTGAGCGTAATCGAGCTGAACCGGTTGTAAATGCGCATTTTTGCATCTGCACTCTTTTGCTGGCAAAGGTAAAAGCTGACCGCTATCTGGGAAGAGTCGACTGCAAGGATAACAGGGAGTTCTGAGGAATAATCGATCGGTTGTAGTGCAGGACACTCTAGCACTGCTTGCTTGATGTCATTTTGCGCTGCTATCTGCTCTGGGCCCCATTCAAATGGAGCGTCCTTGCGCGTAAGCCTTGTGAGCGCATTAACGCGGTGCGCATAATTGTGGATATAAATGCGCATTAAACCGACTGTTCCCAAGAATGCACGCACTTCTGACAGCGTGTGGCATGCGCCCCAATTGCAGATAACGTCTACCTTGCCGCGTTCGGGTTTTCTACCTTCTGGGGTGCAATAATGGCCAAGAATGACAAAGTTTTCAGTGCACAAGGTGGATTTCGTCCCAGAGAAAGTGCCGCCGCTATATTTCATGCGCTGCACAATGCGGTTCACATTCTGAAAGTGCTCCCACACAAAGCGCCTTACACCAGGGTTCGCAGTGAGCGCTTCGCACGAGCCATCCGGTAAAATGTAGCGCTTCGAAGGCCCCTTGACTGGAACATTGTCAATATAGGGAACGGTGTAATCTGGTATCTCTGGCTGCAGAATATAGCACACATCATCATGGAAGATTGGTACTGAGTTTGTCCAACCCATTGGCAATGTAACGAGGTGCATTGCGCCATATGGTGTCTGGAATGTTGTAAGATTGCGTGACGATTCTTTGATTAAGTGCTCGTCGTATCCACATATAGATCAAGGACGGCGCCGCATGCGCGCCCCGCAAATTGCTCTGCAAGGTGCTCAGGTATAGGGGTGACGCCGGAGTGTTTAATGGTAACACGATTAAGCAGTTCGAGGCTATGTACGATGCGCAGTGCTTTCCCATCTTTCTTGAGTGTGCAGAACCAGCGCGATCTATATGCCGAATTTGAGTGCTCATAAACACCTGAGTCTATTTTCTTCTGGATAATGGCGCAAACTTCGTCATATATGCCTGGTGGAATGGGGATGTTGCGCTCTATCCAAGGAGTGTGCGGAATAACTGGGATTTCTACTGGGGGAAAGAACGCGGTCTTGAAGCTACCGCGCTCCTCATCGCTCCATGCAAAGGCTTCATTCTGCAAAGACATCAAGTGGTGTAAAACCTTCATCTCCTCTGGTAATAGGAAATCAGTGTGGCGCTCCTGGAGTGCTTGCATGCGCTCTTCAGTATAGCGCCTGGTCAGGGTAAATGGTGGTGGATTTGGTAAAAGCACAGGAAGCGCTGCTAGCGGATCACCTATAATGTTGCGCTCGATGCGGAATTCGTTTGGGACGGGCACAATAACTGGCTTGACTTTTCTAGCAACCGGTTTATACTTCTTCTTGGTCACTACGCCCTTTTGCAGTGCGCGCACCGCTAAATCGATAAAAGTTGCGCGCGCATGTGCGCTTTTTGGAAACGCGGCAGGAATAAGTGCCACTGGGTCGATCGAATTTAAGAGCGCCTGCGCATGACTGTTGGTACACTGGGATAGGTAGAGTTGAGAGATAATAGAGGTGGAAGGAACGGAAGCGGAAAATGGAATAAGCGCAAACACAGAAATGTCACAAGATTGGGTATCAGAGTCAAATGTTATGATAGTGGCGGCTTCTCCTTGGTCTGAGATCAATTCCTCGAAGCCTTGCAAAAATTTCTTTGCGGGTTATGCTGAATAGCAAAGTGCGGTGTTGCTGGAGCTGGTAAGAAGTGGCGCAGCTTCCCCCTAGGCTTTGTTGGAATGGTGGAGATGGCGCCGGTGTTCAGATTGCAGATTGTAATTGTTTGCGCTTCGTCCGCAAAGTTGCGCACGATGGAGCGCGTTAACACGTCGAAGGGGCACCCTAACAGAATATCGTAAGCAGGTGAACGGATAACGTGAACTTGCACATAGACAATGATATCCCCAATGCGCGCAAGCCCAAGCGACTCATCTACCTCTCCATTGGCTGATTGCATGTATAAACGAATGCGCGGGTCGTACTGAAGCCCAAGATGATGGCAGACCGCTTCTGACATTGCGATAATTTGTGAACCCGGATCTAAGATAGCTTCAAAGTACTCTTGGTTGTCGATCAATAAATCAATGGAGCGAAGCGCATGCGACTCTTTAGCGACCTTCAAAACATCGGGGTTTTCAATTTCGCCTGGCTGGAGATGGGTAAGGTACTGTTCAAATGGATCCTGCAAAACAATAGGAAGCGGCCCTGCAATTGCCACGCTAACTGGTGGCGTCGCATTAAGCATTTTATCTCCTGCAAAAGGCACGCGCGCTTCGCAGTGCGCAAATGGCATAACGCTCGCAAGGTTTGTAGCTACCACTTCCGCACTGGTAGCTGTAATGCGCTTTGGGGTAACTTGTTCTCTATGGCGCTGCCTGAGATTGGGTGAAAGGGATAGAAGCTCTTCATGCGAAACCGTAACAGAGGGCGCCTTCATGGCGCGCGCATATACGTCGTCGACAATCTGCGGGTTCTGGATGGGAATGACAGTGCGGTATGATGGCTCTTTGCCTTTGGAAGAGTTAGCTGGTATGTCTGGTTTATCTGCTGCTGCGGGCGCAAAACGCGCCTCAGAAATGTTGGAATAGGGATGTATGGGTGTCTCGTCGGGCGCATCAGTTGCGCTCGCAGCGGATTGCGAAGCTGGGGACTCCATACTGTCGGCGGGTGCCATGTCTGTGGTTGTAGAATGCACACCCTCTTGATTGGATGTATTGTGCGGTGCGCGCCGCAGAATTTCAACTCCGTCAAAGACTTGCCTCTGCCGAAGCGCCATCAACTCCCTCTCGAGCGCATCAATGCGCTCTTCCTTCGTTAGTTGCGCATTTGGTGCGCTTTGCATATAATCTGCTGCAGGAGCTGAAGCGGCAACGTACGTCGACTGTAGAGGTGCAGCTGGAGCTGGACGAGGCGCTATATTGTAGATGAGCTGCGAATTGGTATTAGATGAAAGTCAACCCGTGGCAATCTGCCCTGGGTTGCACTTATGCCATTCCTCGATGCGCTCACCTAGGAAATTGCCTGGAATAGAACGTGGCACGAATGCGCCACCTGGGAGTACGATGCGCCCTTATGCATTTCGCCTACACTTCCCTTCGCTAATAAGGCGCTCAATTGAAGCGCACTCAGGGATATAGTGCCCTGTCTGGCCGCAACCATTGCACTTGTCGTTGTTCGAGCGAGGCGCACCATTTCCGCCATCTCTGCGTGACGCGCTCAATGCCGTAACTATCGTCTGTGTCATGCGCTCGAATAAGAATGAAATGTCTTCTGCTTTGACTGCGGGTGCGCTAGGTTGTGGCTGGGAAATGGGTGCGCTGGGTGCTGAGTAGGGCGCATACATATCGGGGTTTTGCACTGTGAGCCCAGTAAGTGGCTGGAAATAGCGCGCTGGGCCTTCAAAGATAAAGTCGATCGCATCGCGTATTGCATCTAATGAGTATGGCACATTTGCAGGCTGATTCGGTACCGCAATCGCAAGGCGGCTCAAAATGCGCTCTAGCTGGTCTGGTCGAAACACCCTAACGAACATGCGGCTTTGGTTGTAGCGCGCCAATATGCCTTGTGCAACTAAGTATTCGCTAATGTTGAAAAATGCGCGATAATAGCGTGCGATTTCTTCTGCAGTTATGAGGCCAACGCGTGCGGTCTCACCAATAAGCTTGTCCAGGTCGCTAATACTCCATTTACTGCCATCCCTAGAGCCAGGATAAAGCTTTAGGACAGCGTCTTTGAATGCACCATAGTTGTGCGTCGCACTATACTCTGGTAGCAGTTTCCAAGTGTCTGCAGTGTCGCTGTCCAAATAGCGCACTGTGTGGAACTTCTTATCGGTCTCGTCGGTGACATTACAATTGCGGAGGAGTTGCGCAAGCTCCTCAAAGTACTTCTGGAGTTCACGCGGTTTTGCAGGGTCGAAGCGCGGCGTGTTTTGGTTAGATGCAGATGGCATGTACATGGTAGCCATGGTAGGTGGAATAAGGTGTGTAGAGTTAAGATCTGGTAAAAGCGCAGCAAAATTCGGAGGTGGGGAAAAATGCGGTGATGCGGACGGAGTTAGGGTAGGTAGGGATGATTCAGGTGAAGGTGGAGGTAAAGACAGCGCGGACGAGTGATGTGTGTTGTTTAGGAAGAGTGATTCAAATACTGGTATTTCCCCAAGCTGGAGCGCAGTTGCTAGCAGCTCAGAATGGAGAGTGCGAAGGTGGTTAATGTTGAAGCGAAGGGTGAGCCGATGGAGGTCTAAAATATGGTCTGATAAACAGAAACCCCTCGCGGTGGGCTCCAGAAAATGATGAGTTCAGTTGGTACTCAGTGCAGAGTCTCAACAGAAGGGGTGAACACTTAACCTACAACTGCAGGCGTGCTCGGGGTGAGGGGGGAGTTCGCTTAGATGGCCTCGGATCGTCCTTCAGGGCGCGGAGACTATAGAGAGGCTGGTACAGCGATTTTCAGTGTGCGCACTAGTAGTGTACACGAAAGGGGAGATATGCGCAGTGGCGGAAAAGTGTGCAATGCAAAGAGGCAAAAATGCGCAGTGCGGAAAAACGCGCAACGAGAGCACAAAAGTGCGCAACAATGAGGATGATGAAGGCGGGAGGTGTAACAGGACAAAGACGACACTGGGATGTACTGTGAAGGTGGTGCACAGTTTGGGGGTGCAAACAGAGTGAAAGCGCAAGGAGCGGAAAAAGGCGCAGACGGTGCGCAAAATGTGGCTATGCAAAAGGGTGTGCAAACACGGCTATATGAAGGGCGCACTACGATAGTGCACAGACAAGGACGAAGGACGCAACGCAAGGGACGCAACGCAACAATACGATGAGGGGACGCAAACGATAATGCAAACACGGCTATACGAAGGGCGCACTACGAAGGCGCATGGACTGGACGCTGGTGCACAGACTATGTGCGACGCTGACTGAGCTATGAACTATGAGGGGGGGGAAAGATCCTCTGGATTCTCTATCTGTCTGCTACTATGTACAAATGGCTTATGTGATAAAATGGTGAAATAAAGTATAAAAATAGGAAGCGCCATGCGCTACCCACAAGCGCATCCATTCGCCCATCTAAACCTGACCGCACTATGCCGCTGCCTCAGCCAATAAGATTTGCGCACCTATAGCTCAATATCCAACTGTTCCGGTGCGATGCACTATTATTGGTGCGTGCTAAGTCTCGTGCGCTCTTCCCAATTAATCCGCTTTGGTGTTATATGTCGCGTGCTGTGCCTTAGTAATAATGGTGTGATCGACCTGTGCCGGTTACCAGATAAGGCGATGCCGATTGGAAATGCAGAAGAACTATAAGGGGATGCTGTGCGAGACCAAACACTGCCAAAGCGCCTGGGTTACGTGAAAGCGCCCAAGTGCGCACAGTCCAATGCCAAATAGGCGCAAAGCGGCCCAGTTATGTAAGAATGCGCAGTTCACTCATGCCAGAATCGTGGTGTGCCTCAAGTAAATGTGCCAGTAAGATGGGAGCTGCGATGCGCACTGCACCGGTGCAGTGGATTGTTGTGTGTGATAGAGATTGTACAAATAGTGCGCAGCAGGGAATGTGAGTTGCAGGTAAAGTGTAAAAGGAGTGCGCAAAGGCGCATCGAGCGCGCAATAAATGTAGAAGGCAGATAAGGAGCGTGGGGGGGGCGCACGGAGGCGGCTTGAAGCGCAACGAGGTGCATTTAGGGCACACAATGATTGGCGGCTATGGGGAAACAAAAGCGCAGTAGAAATGCAAAAGGTGCACAAAGGCGCACCTAAACGGTCAAAGGCGTGCAAAGGCGCACGAAAGCGCATGAAGGCGTGCAAAAGCGCGCTATGCAAAGTGTGCGGAAGCCATCTAGGAGGTGCACACAATCGCAAAAAATGCCATAGTATGCGTGCAGGGCGATAGGGAGCCATATCACCGATCTCCAGACATATTGTTTGCCAATTGATCCAACCTCATCATTCATTGATGCAAGTTCCTGTCTGCAATGGATAGATGTTGTAGCTCCTCAGCCTCATCCATCTGTGCCTGCTCATCTGCAAGCTGTTCATTTCTCCACATCTGATGCATCCTGAAAGCTCATTCCTGATCGTGCCTGTTACATTCTTGCAATGCAGCCTCTATATTAATATGTCTGGGTGGATCATGATATCATGGCTCAGCAGCTAAAGCAGCTTGCTGGGCAGCTGTCTGCCTCTCCCTTTCCTGTTCAGCCAGCTGCTCCAATTGTTGATTGGTTACTTCAGCTGCAGCTGCTTGCTGCTCCATGTGCTCTTCAGCCAGCTGCTGCAATTGTTGATTGGCTGCTTCAGCTGCAGCAGCTTGCCTGTTCCTTTCCTGCTCAGTCAGCTGCTGCAATTGCCTAGCTGCTTCAGCTTCAGCAGCTTGTCTTTGTGCATGCTCTTGAGCTTCAGCTGCTTCCCTCTGCTTTTCCAGTTCAGCCAGCTGCTGCAATTGCCAATTATGCCACCTAGCTGCTTCCACTTCAGCAGCTTGCCTCTGTTCAATCACCTCCTGCAATTGCAGATTATGCTGCCTAGTCATTTCAGCCACCTGCTGTGATATCCTCTCTCTGGCAGCAACAGCCTCAGCAATTCTTCTTTCCTCAGCAACCTTCTGTAATAATTCCTGCTGATCCTGATACTCCTTAGCTGCCTTAGCTTGTTGTAACTCCTGAAGATGTGCATCATAATCTGCAGTTCTTTCTCTCAATGCAATATGTCCCCTATGCAGATTATTGAGTGCAGGATCTGCTTGACCACCTGAAATATTATGCAATGGTCCCAGTCCCCTCCCTCTCCCTCTCCCTCTCCCTCTTCCCCTTCTTGTTTGTAACTGAGGTGCAGGTGGAACCACAGGAATAGGATTGGCCAAAGGTGCATTCCACCCTGCTGGCAGTTAAACCTGTGGTATAGTAGAAGCTATATTTGCCCCTACTCCATGGTTTGTCAAAACAGGTCCAGATGGCATCACAGGAGCTCCTCTCCTATGTAATACAGGAGCAGGAGGTACAACAGGCAATTCAAACTGCCTTGGAGCATCCCAATCAGCAGGCATCTGCACCTGTGGTATCTGAGCTGCCAATGCAGCTCCATAGTTCAGTGGAACAATTCCTTCAGCAGGGGCAGTCACTCTGACTCTGCTTCTCCTCTCATCAGGATTGGTCATCTGCAACCTTTCCAGATGGTCTGCATCTCTAATTCTAGCCCTTTCCACTTCTGGTGTAGAAGGTCTACTTTGATTCCTGCAAACACTCTAATCAGCCATAATAATTGCAACATATGCCAACACCACTCACATGTTTAGTAATGGTAAAGCCCAACAATAATTTGGTTTAATAGCCAACAATCCAGCACAGCTGAAGCAAGGTCAGCAACAACTTCCTTTACCAGCCAGTTGTCACAACACTCACTGTAATTCAACTTTTTCAAGTTTCAATAGCCAATTCCAACACTTATGTAATGACAATCACAATTTTGCTATTTGATAATAGATAGCAATTGCAATAGTATCACTATTATAGCCCCAAATGTTGTGTGAAGAGAGGTACTCAACTGATTGTCGTGCACTCTCTCTCCACATGTAAGGAAATGTCAGCTGTTTGGTCATGTTGTGCATGTTCCGGAAGAGGCGTGAAAGTAGGTGTCCACTATATCGCAACCAAAATTTTGTGCATCCAAATCTCCCTTTTTGGTATTTGACTTGTTACTGACCTCATTACACATTTCTATTGACATGTCACTGACTTCATTAAATTTGTATTGACCTGTTACTGACTCAAACTTTTTACTGACCTCATTACAAATTTGTATTGACCTGTTATTACAAATTTGTATTGTCATGTTACTGACATCATTACAAATCACAAATTTGTATTGACTTGTTACTGACCTCACTACAAATTTGTATTGACATGTTACTGACCTCATTACAAATTTGTATTGTCATGTTACTGACCTCGTTACAAATCACAAATTTGTATTGACTTGTTACTGACCTCACTACACATTTGTATTGACATGTTACTGACCTCATTACAAATTTGTATTGTCATGTTACTGACATCGTTACAAATCACAAATTTGTATTGACTTGTTACTGACCTCACTACACATTTGTATTGACTTGTTACTGACCAGTACTATTACATATGGGATGACCACATTTCAAACCCAGTTGTATTTGTCAGAGCTGACAAATTTTAGTCAGCTCTGACTAATGCAATCATTTCTGACAAATTTTGCACAGCTCTGACCAAGCCTGACAAAGGCTGACCAATTTTACATAATCCCATCAACCATCACTCCCATCATTCCCACAAAATGACTGTAGCCTATGTTATACAGCTCGTCGACTCTGATCCCATCATGCCATCACTCCCACAAAACAGTCGTAACATATGTAGTAGACAAGCTTATGACCCATGCCTTTGTCATGGCATTCGCTCGCTTTGCTTGCTCAGCCTGACACCGGCATGGGCCAGCTCACGTATATGTAACACAATGCTTAATCCCACTACAGTTACTCAACTCTTCAGTTGCCTTTGGACCTTCAGCCCAAAGTCAACGTTTGGGGGTTTGTGGTGACACAACTCTTTATTTGACTTTTAGATACAGTAGTACACAACTCTTCAGTCGACTTGGGACCCTTGGCCCCAAGTCAACGTGGGGGGGTTGTGGTGTTTATCCCCATTCCAATCTCTATCTCTATCTCCATCTCCATCTCTCCCTTCCCCTTCCCCATACCCATCCTCATACCTATCCCCACCCCCATCCCCACCTCTCTCTTCCTCATCTCCCCCTCTCCTTTCCTCATCTCCCCCATCTCCCCCATCTCTATCCCCATCTCCTCCATCTCCATCTCCCCCTTCCCCTTCCTCATCTCCCCCTCCCACTCTCCCTTCCCCACCTCCCCCTTCCCCCTCCCCATCCCCCTCTCACTCTCCCATGTCCACCTCCCCCCACTACACCCCCTCATACCCCCTCCCCACCCATCATACCTCTTCTCCATCCCCCTCCTGCCCACCCTCTCACACCCCCTCCCCACCCCTCACACTCCCCTCACACTCCTTCACACTCCCCTCCACACTCAGCTCACTTGCGAAGTTTCAAACCCCACTTCAAACTCAGCTGCAGCTCACCTCTACATATGCTATGACCACATTTTGAAGCCCAGCTATATTAGTCAGAGCTGACAAATTTTAGTCAGCTCTGACTAATGCGATCATTTCTGACTCATCTTGCACAGTGCTGACCAATTTTGCACAGCTCTGACAAATTTTAGATAATCCCATCAACCATCACTCCCATCATTCCCACAAAACGAATGTAGCCTATGTTATACAGCTCGTCATCTATTCTTAGCCCTGATCCCATCACGCCATCACTCTCACAAAACGGTTGTAACATATGTAGTAGATGGTTGTTTTGTGGGAATGATGAGAGTGATGATTGATGGGATTATCTAAAATTTGTCAGGCTTGGTCAGAAATGATGGCATTAGTCAGAGCTGACTAAAATTTAGTCATATAACTGGATTTGAAATGTTGTTGTCCCATATGTACAAGGTTGGGAATGTGCCTCCAGCATGCGTTAACATGTTTAATAAGTATGGACTTCATTTCTATGTTAGTCTAATCGTACTTTATTATATACAATATGTTTGGTTTTTGTACTTCCACTGTCACTTGGCCATATTGCCTTGATGTTGTGCACAGACCTTACTCATGATATCACCACATAGAAGTACCCATGAGTGAAGTATGGCACATGTTGTTCACTGTGTTTATTAATTTTATCAACATCTCATTGCATTTCTTGACTCAGTCTGTGAATGTGTCAGTGGTGGTTCATTTTCATTGGGCCAGCTCATATATACATAACACAATGCTTAATTCCACTACAGTTACTCAACTCTCCAGTTGCCTTTGGACTTGGGGGGTCATGGTCACACAACTCTTTAGTTGACCTTTAGATAGTACACAACTCTTCAGTTGACTTGGGACCAATGTGGGTGGATTGTGGTGTTTATCCCCTTCCACATCTCCCCCATCCCCATTTCCCCCATCACCTTCCTCTGCTTCCCCTTCCCCATCCCCATCCCCCCCATCCCCACCTCTCCCATCCCCATCCCCATCCCCCTCTTCCCCCTCTTCCACTTCCCCCTCTCCCTCTCCCTCTCCCCCTCCCCCTTCTCCACCTACCTCCCCATCCCCTTCTCCACCTACCCCATCCTCATCCTCTTCTCCCCCTTCCCCCTTCCCCATCTCTCTCTCTTCCCATCCCCCTTCCCCCTCTCACCCTCTCCATCCATCCTCCTCCTCCCCTCTCCCCCCTCCCCTACCCCCTCACCCCCTCACTACTTCACCCCCTCACCCCCTCACCCCTGCTCGCCTCCCTCTCCTCTCTTTAAATTTTGTAAAAAATCTCCAACTTCACTTTGTCAATATTAAAGTAATATTTATTGACTTTACATTATAACGAACTTAATTTATAACTTGTTAGTAAGTCTGCATAATGACTTCGTATTGAACTAATTTTTATTGACTTGACTTCATAATGGTAACTTCGAAGATATATATATTTTACTAACTCATTTTTAAACTTGACTCATTTCTAGACTAATTTTTGTAGACTTTACTTCATAATGAACTCATTTGTAACTGTTATTTTACTGACTTTACTTTGTAACGAACTCAATTTTCAATTCAAACTTATTGTATTCAAGCAATTTTTATTTCCTTGGACTCATTTCCAGACTTTGTATTGATACTAATTTTCGTAGCCTTTCCTTCATAATGAACTCAATTGTAACCATTATTTTTTACAGATTGTACTTTGTAACAAACTCAATTTTGTTGACTTTACTTCACAAATGAGTTCATTCAATACTGACCTGACTTTGTAACGCCCTCAGTTATACAATTGTAATGACACTTTATTGATCCAACTTGTTACTGACTAATACAGTGATGTGTCTAAATCATTTTATTTGGGTCATGTGCTGAGGTCATGATCAGGTTTTTGCATTTTGTTCAGCCCGCGAGGTTTGCTTAGTCAGCTTTCCCAGCATAGAAAAAGAATGATGGTTGAGCTACTTCATCAAATCTTATTCAGCAAACACTGCAATACAGCTCCTTACATGCCATGCAGACATTATTGTATGTAGAAAATGAGCCCAGACCCAGAAAAAAAAGATCAAGGTGGCAAAAAATTAGCCAAAAAAAAAGTTCCCACCTTTGAGTTATATTTGTCATCATTTCTCACACCTCTCAATTTCTCCCAGCCCCTTCGGAGTTGGTCATCTTTCTCCCACCCCTTCAGAGTTTGTCATCCATTTACCCATGCCCTAGTCACGTGACCGATCTCGCTTTATTATTGACAAGATTTTTAAATGTGCCTCCAGCACACATTGTTCACTGTGTTCATTGATTTTCACAATATAGATTTTAATGTAATAACATTTTCTGTGAGTAGTGGTTACATATGTACAATATATATTTTAATCTAATAACACTTCATCATATACAATATTTTTTTGTCTTTGCACTTTCCTCTGAGCTTGGCCATATTGCCTTGATATTGTGCACTGACTTGACCCATGATATTGCCACATAGAACTGCCCATGTGTGAAGACAGGACTCCTGAAATCCAAACGCACATGCTTCACTAACTGCCCTTGTGACTTGTTGATCGACATTGAAAAGCAAAGACGAACAGTAAACTGCAGTCAAGAGAGTGTGAAGGGGAGTTGACCTTCAATGGGCCGAAGTCACATCCGTGGAATGAAAACAGTCTCTCCTGCATTATCTCCAGTGATCAACCGAATCTCCAAAACCCTATTCCTGATCCGAGTCAATATCCCCCGACTTTCATTGCAGACCCCTCCAGCAATATTGAGATTGCAAAGTATCATCACTAGTGAATGACATGGGTAACCCTGGGGTAAAAAAATCTGACCCGTACCCTTACCCATGCATACCTGTACCTGTGAATGAAGGGTAAGGGTAAGGGTGGATAAGGGTCAAGGGTACAGCTAGTGGTCGTCATGGGTAACCCACAGCTGACTCAACCTCTACCCGCACCCATACCTGCATGAAACCCATACCCGCACTCACAGGTATGGGTATGGCTACTTGCAGGTAGCGTGTACGGCAGGTTTTTTCTTTTTTTACTTACACATCGCTAGTGTTTATTTACTGGTTTCGGCACTCAGATGAGTGCCGAAACCAGTAAATCATTAAACACTAGCAATGTACAAAGAAAAACCCACTGTACCCATCTGAGGGGTATGGATTTTCCAGGGGTACAATAATTCGTACCCATACCCATACCCTCACATACCCATCATACTTACCCCGTGGGTCTGCATACCCATGTCATTCACTAATCATCACAGGGATGCCAACCTTCAGTGCCAAATGTGCCAAAGGTAGACCTGAGCAGTTGATGGAATTCAGATATTCTTGGAGATATAGAAGTTCACCATTCTCATCATTTGCAATCGAGTCAGCACTGTGAAAGACCTGCTCCTGTCCAGGAAAATTGTAAAGAATGTGATGGTTCAAATCGTCGACATCATCATTCTTGCTCGCCAGGATGACCCACTCCAAAAAGTATTGATCTAAATGCTGAGCCTGATCATAGATGCCAGGATAGATGGTGTCGATAAGGGAAGTGATGGTGTTCTGAGGACATTTGAGATGATCAGGAAGATTGATAGTGCCACCTTCATCTGTATGACCACCCTTTCCAACCTCCAACTGCCACTTTGCAAAGTTGCACTCCTGAAGATTGTCTGTGTTCAAACGCATGTTGATTTTGAGATAAAGGATTTTGATGTGTTGCCAGAGAACAGAGCATTGCAAAGAAGCACCAACAATTTGAGGTCGAGAACCCTTCTCAATGACAGGCAGGATCTGATGAAAGTCCCCCCCAAAGACCACAGGCACACCACCAAAGGGTTTGTCACATTGGAGAATGTCTTTTAGACTGTGGTTGACAGCTTCATGGAGATGATGATGTGCATGAGTGCCTCATCCCAAATAATCAAGTCGGTCTGCTGCAGTAGCTGTGCCCATGTTGAACCTCTGGAAATGGTGCAGGTGAATTACTCATTTATGATGATTGGAATCTGAAAGCAGGAATGGGAAGTACGAATGCTGATAGGTCCATTGCACACTATAAGGTCTGGAGAAGGATCTCATCGTATCTATACATTATAACACACACTCCAAATCACTATGAATGCCACGAAATCGACTTCAAATTATTTTCGAACTATTTTGCACTATTTCGGATGACTTCAAACGACTTCGAATGACTTTGCAGCATTTCGAACAACATCGGCTGCCATATAGCTGTCTTGAAACACTTTCGATACACACTGCACATCCAGAACAAACTATTTAGTTGCATATCGAGCACTACCAGACATGAGGAGAGACTACAAGAGACTTAGAATATGATAAGTGCAGTTTTATGTTTCATTGATATATTAAAGCAATAGAACAAGAACTCTTACTATATTAGGACAATGTACATTTCACTTATTATCATTTTTCATTTGTTTTATGTTTTACAATACCTTTATTGCTGTGCATATTGCCTCATGTTTTCCACATGTTCTTGTTTCCTTTTTAGTAATATTTCTTCAAATTGTATATAGACTTGTATTAGTTATAAAAAAGAATACCAATGGAGAACAGAGCACAAGTTATCCTCTCACTCATCGTCAGATTAAAGAGCCATTCTCTTGAGTCTTATCTTTGCATCATATTTCTAAGTTCCACAAAATATCGCGAACTTCTTCAAAACCATCGTATTCACTCCTCGTTTTATTGCCCATCACTTATCACCTTTCGACAAACACATCACATTCGCTAAACTCATTCCTCGATATACCTCAAACCTCTTCAAACTTCTTCGAACTATTTTGCACATCTTCAAACTTATTCAAACTATTTCGCACGTCTTCGAACCGATTTCAAACTATTTTGAACATCTTCGTACACTTCTAAAGATTATTCGCAACACAATTCGGCATATTACATCACTCTCTATGACTTTTGGGTATCAGCGGTGATATTTAGTACCAACTCGCACCCTTCCTCTGACTCATATTATACCATCCGAAGCCATTTAGTAGGTTTTGTTTGGGTTTCCAGATTGAGTATCATCACCGCCTTTGAGCAACAGAGCAGCTATTCCAGACGATGCAGCACAGAGGACGATCTTGCCTTGAGAGCGAAGCTGATGGCAGAGGGTGTTGTAAACATAGGTTTTGCCAGTGCCACCTGGACCATGGAGAAAAAATGTCTGGCCAGTCTTGTTGTTGACTGCATGCATAATCTCATCAAATACAGCCCTCTGATCCTGATTGAAAGTGTCCAGATTGTGTGCAGCCAACTTGGCCTGCTCCACAACATCATATCTGCGCTGCTCTGCAATCAAATGGTTTTGGATGTTGGCATCCCAATTCTGAGTGATCTGAGGCATGTATGGCCAATCCTTCTTGAGTGATTTCCCAGAGACCATGAGAAGCTGATTGATAAGATAAAGGCCATAATCATGAACATCATCATCGGTGGGGTTGATACAAATGTTGGTGTGCTGGAGCTGATATCTCAAGTCATCGCAAATATGAGGCCAATATGTATTCCAGAGGTGGACAGGATCAGATAGAGCATAGTCATGAAAGATGGTGATGAAAAGATTGCAAAGCTGATGACTAGTTGCCATGGACTTTGCTTCCTCCAGACACTACTGCCACTCTTGGTCATCCTCTAAAAGGCCACGGGCAAGGCAGGCCTCTCTGAATGAGGGAGCAATGATGCCCTGAAAAGTGCGAAGGTCTTCATATGATGTAGCACTTTTCACAGCAGTGAGAAGCAGCCTGAGGTAAAAGTGTTCACTAGCACTGGGTGGAGCATAGAACATTCTTCCAATGGTAAATCCTCTCTGCCTGGGCTTCCACTTGTGAGCCCTTTGATCCCACACAAATTTGGAGGAAAAGTCCTGGTAAAGAACGACCTGTGCAAGCTCTAGATACTCCTGATTGGTCTTGAAGAAGGCAGTGAGGGTGGTGTCACGCTGTGCAGCATACTGAACAATTTCCTGGATATACTGGACTGTTCTGATTTCAAGTGACATACTGCTGGCCAGGAAGGTGGACCTGAAGATGGATGACATTGGGAGAAGCACCACACATGGTAAAGTGGAAGAGGCATTAGATGCTTTCGCATGCAGATATGTAGCGAGCATCAAGGTACTGCCTGACTTCATTATTGCAAGTTCCAAACTCCATAGTGATGTGATCATGGCCTTCGTAGACATATTTGTAGATGTACTTGATGGCCTTGATAAAGCTGATGGACTTGATATTGATGTGGCAATAGTACTTCCAGATGAGATAGGCTGAGTAAGTGACCACTCAACGATTGTTGACCTGCTTTCTCCAAACATGATATGTCTGTCCAGTGTCCCGATGCTTGGTAGAAGCATAGGCATCCTCAGAGATGGTTGTCTGATCCCTGAAATGTACATTGTCCCAGTATAGTAAGAGTTCTTGTCCTATTGCTTTAATATATCATTGAAACATAAAAACTGCACTTATTGCATTTTAGATCTCTTGTAGTCTCTCCTTGTGTCTGGTGGCACTCGATATGTGACTAAAAGGCTCATTCCAAATGTGCAGCATGTATTGAAAGTGTTTTAAAACAGCTATATGGTGGCTGATATCATTTGAAGTAGTACGAGTTGTTCAAAGTAGTGCAAAATCATGCAAAGTTGTTTGAAAAGTGTTTGAAATCAATTTCATGGCATTTGTCGATACAATTGGGAACCTTCTCCAGACCTTAGAACATGCAGTGGACCTATCATCAGAATCACTGCATTGCTTCTAGAAGGTGGTCGCACAGCACATTCCATGTTCAAAATCCCAATCAAAATCAATGAGGCCTCTACTTGCAGGATACCTCAAGGTTCAGATTTGCACCAGGTCCTTGATCAAACTTCTATCATCATCTGAAACGAAGTTCCTATGCAGCACAAATATGCTACAGATGCAATCGACTGCACTTTGCATGATCTCAAGAAAAAGAATGTTCCATTTGATAGAATCACTGTTTTATTTGGAGGTGACTTTAGACAGACCCTACCTGTCATTCCTAGGGGCACTAGAGAACAGGTCATAGCTTCATCCATCAAAAGAAGCACTCTCTGGCAACACATTACTGTCTATCACTTGACTGAGAATATGCGACTCAACAGAACTCCAGAGAACACTGCACATGCTGCCTGGCTCTTGCACATTGGTGCAGGCACAACAGTGGATGCTGCAGACACTATACAGATTCCACAGAACATGCTCTGCCATGGAAATACCATGGATGACCTTATCAACTCTACATATCCAGGCATAGAGCAGAGAAACAAGCCAGATTGGTACTATCTGGATAGAACCATTCTCTCCTGCACAAATGACAATGTCGATGTCATCAACTCTCTTCTCCTTACCAGATTTCCTGGACCAGAGCATGTCTTCAACAGTGCTGATACAGTCTCATTCAGAGAGCAGAAGCTAAACAACTACCAGCCATATCCTGCAGAGTATCTAAACTCTATCAAAGCAAGTGGCCTTCCTCTCTCTAGGCTGGCATGAAAGATAGGCTATCCTCTCATGCTTCTATGCAATCTGGATGTCACCATGGGTCTTTGCAATAGAACTCGACTTATTCTTCTTGAAGCCAGACCACATGTATTGAAGTGCAGGATCATCAGTGGAGATGCACAGTTTGTAGGAAACATTGTTTTTATTCCTCAGATCACATTGGAGCCTTCAGCAGAGACCTTGCCATTACCACTCTGTCAACATCAATTTCCAGTTCGCTTGGCATTTTCCATGACCATCAATAAATCACAAGGCCAATCTGTATCCCATGTTGGGTTGGACTTACAGACACCAGTGTTCTCACATGGGCAGCTATATGTTGCACTGTCAAGGTGTACATCTGGAGAAAGGATCAAGGTGCTGTTGAATGAAAACAATGGAAATAGCAGAACTGCCAATGTGGTGTACAAGGTAGTATTGAATGGAGTTGTTTAGCACAGGTGAGTAACTTGAGAGATTATTTACAGAAATTGGAAACTAATATAGATATCAAGATAGACTTGAATTTAGAATTAGAATTAGATTTGGATTGTACTTGGATTGAATCAAATGGTTGAAAAATTTATTGTGAGAGGACTTTAGGGCAGGTTACAGTAAGGGACAAAACCTTTCAAATGATTTTTGAAGCTGAACTATTTCTTGAATAACTCAAGAACAACTCAACCAAACAAGTCCAAATTTGGGATAGTGGTAGAGTATCATGTGAATAATAAGTTGCAATTTGTTTTATTACATGATCTTAATTTGTTCCCATGTTATTAATATTTTACTGGCACAAGTCCATTTAAAAAGTTTTGTTCCTCTGGTATTATAAAATATTATTCTAATATTCTAGTACTTGGTATAGCCCCCCTTTGCCTGTAACACAGCCTGAACCCTTCTAGGCATACTCTTTATCAGATTCTGACAGACAGATGCTGGAATATCATTCCACTCCTTCTGTACTCTCTCCCACAACTCTGCAATTCCAGATGCTGGAGTATCATACTCTCCAAGTCTAACCTTGAGGTGATGCCAAAGGTGTTCAATGGGGTTAAGGTCTGCTGATTGAGGGGGACACTGCATAACCTCTAATCCACTGTCTTGAAGCCATTTTTGGGCCTTTTTGCTCTTGTGTTTGGGGTCATTGTCCTGCTGAAAAAGAACATCTGTTGGATTTTTCTGGTAATATCTGATTGACTCTTGAAGTTCATCATCCAGAATGCTGACAAAAAGGTCAGCATCCATTCTCCCATCAATCTTGGTTGCATATCCAGGCCCTTCCCAGAACATACAGCCCCAGATCATCAGAGAACCCCCTCCAAACTTGACTGTCCCCTGCACCAGCCAATCACTCAACCCCTCTCCTGGCTTTTTCCACACCCATTTCTTCCCATCTGACCCCAAACAATTGATTTTGGTCTCATCTGACCATATAACCCTCTTCCAGTCCTCCACTGTCCAGTCTTTGTGTGCTTCTGCAAAGTCCATCCTAAGCCTCCTATGCTTCTTAGAGATAAAAGGTCATTTTTGCTTGGTTACAGCCTTCATTCCAGTGCCTCTGAGTGCTCTTCATACTGTCTTCACAGTAAATGATGTGTTGGTCATGTCTTATAAGGTTTTGGTGACCTCAGTGGCATTTTCAGCCTTCTGAGAAGTGATGAGGTGAATGGCATAGTGGGTGTCAGCAGGTGAAAGCTTCCGTGGGCCACCAACAGATTTGGAAAGTGTTGAATGATGTTTGGAGCAAATACTGGATACAGAACCAACACTTATACCAGTGATGGAGGAGATAGCAGGACAAGACTGCCCTTTGTCAAGCAGTTCAAGAACACGAGTGTGTTGAGCAGAAGTAAATGATCGCATGAGTGTATGTGGGGGGATTTGGTGTGGGAAATGACAAAAAGTTGGACACAGAGTATATATACATATTTTCACCAAGTCACATGTTTTATTTGTACTTATTTGCTTTGATTAAACAAAGTCATGTGCCTGACATACCAGAGGGACAAAACCTTTCAAATGAACTTGTGCCAGTAAAATCTATAATAAAGCGAGCATGGTCACGTGAAGGGGTCGTGGGAATGATGACAAACTCAGAAGGGGTGGGAATGGCATCACGCCGTGAGACTCTGCAGAGGTGTGGGAATGGGAGAATGGTGAGAAAGTATGACAAATATCAAAATCTGTCATTGTGGGAATCTAATCCAATTTTCAGCTAACCTGGGTGTTTCCATCATTTCAAAAATTAGCCGAAAAAAAATTTCGGCTATTTTTAACTGTTTCCATGATAAGTTTTGGGCCCGATCACAAATTCAATATAACCCGATCACAAATTCAATATAACTGTTCCCATCAGAACAAATATTTTCCTGATGACAAATATAATTAAGTGTTCCTATGATGACAAATCTAATAACTTAGTGTAGGAACCACCAAATTTTCGGCTACTTTGTGGCCTGATGACAAATAAGGTTACCATGATGACAAACCTAATAACTGAGTGTAGTAACCAAATTTTCGGCTGATGTTTGACCTGCTGACAAATATAATAAGGTGTTCCTATCATGACAAATCTAACAACTGAGTGTAGGATCAATTTTTTCAGCTAATTTTCGGCTTGCTGGGTGTAGGAACCAAATTTTCAGCTGATTTTTGGCCACTTCTAGCTTTTCTGCTCTCTTTCTGGCTCTGGGCTCTTTTCCAGTGGGGTTGTTTTTGCATTCTTGGGGTATCTGTAGACCAAGGTGAAGCTCTGTGAAGTCCTACCTCCCTGGCTTCTCTTTTTTCAACAAAAAGAGTGTCTGCCAGTTGTTTTTTGGACCTCTCTCAGGGCACAGTGTGCAGGGAGATTGGGCTGGCGGGTTTGCAGTTGCCTCCCCTTCCATTTTTGGAAGTCGCTCCACTATCAACTGCCACTGTTTGCACCGATTTCACAGCCTCCTACAAGAATCTCAGTTCCTCTGCTGCTGTAAGAGAGCTCTCCGATTCCCATGGACCTGACTCCGCCCAATACTCCTCGACGTGTTCGGACGGCCGCACAGCAAACTGAACGGGACCAACGGACCTTGGATAGCCCTACTCGCCACCGGACTCCACACCACGCTCGCACAATGAACATCGCCCAGCCTTTGCTGCCTGTGCCACCTCCCCATGGTGGTTTGCTGAATGGGAATGACTCCAATCCTTCTCTTGCCCCTCCACCTCCACCTCCTCAATACAACCATCTTCCTCCTCATTTGGCACAACAGCTGGCAGCACTTCCTCCCCTTCCACAGGTGGTGAGAGGCAGAGGCAGAGGAAGAGGAAGAGGGAGGGAAAGAGGCTCAAGTCATGCAGCTCCACCACAGCCTGTCGTTGCTCCTTTACACAATCCAGCTCTCCCATATTATTTTAATGCCCCTCCTGCCCCTCCTGTTTTTGACCCTCCTGTTTCAGCACCTCCTATTCTTGCACCTCCCATTCCTGTTTCTCCTGCACCTGCTATTCCTGTTGCACCTGCACCTCCTATTCCTAATACTTATGCAATCGCCCAGGCTGGGCTGCGAGTTCCATCTTTGGGTCCTCCTCCTGTTTTTGACCCTCCAGCTCCTGTTCCTTTGGTTCCTGCACCTCCTATTCCTGTCGCTCCTCCAATGGCCTGGCCTGGACATCAAGTTCCTGTAGCTGTATGTTGGATTACATATTCTTCTATGTGACACAGGTTAATTAACAACATAATACTGATGCAGCCTTTTCTGCCTCCTGTTTTTGACCCTCCGGCTCCTGTTCCTCCTGTTCCTGCACCTCCTGTTCTGAGCAAGTTCCACTTTTTTTTCCTGCTGTACGTTGGAGTTTTCCTTCAGGTGAATAGATGTACAAACTAACAACATATCATTACAGCTTCCTCCTCCTCCTGTTTTTGACCCTCCTGTTCCTGTTCCTCCTGTGCCTGCACCTCCCATTCCTGTGGCCAATATACCTCTACCAATGGCTCCTCCGCCAATGGTTCCTGCAATAGCCTGGGCTGCGCTTGCTGTGCAGCATGCAGCACTTCCACCTCTGGCTGCTGTATGTTCAATTATATTCTACATGATGTGCAATGGTCTGACTGAATAATAATGTAGCTACCTCTACCTCCCCCTCTACCTCTCCCACCTCTGGCTGTTCCTGCTGTTCCTGCTGTTCCTGCTCCTGCTGTTCCTGTTGCCAACGTACCTCCACATGTAAGCAAGCTGTTATTGTTTTGATGAATGTGGTGACTGACTTGATCATCCAAGATTGATCCCGCCCCTCTTCCACATGTTCTGCTGCCTCCTGCACGCCGCCCATTTAGCCCACTTTGGCCTATTCATGATCTCGGAAGAATGGATGTTCAGTGTCCCAATTGCCATGCTTTGCACTGGATGGCTGAACGTCTTACCACATCCTCCAATATAAATCCCAGATTCGGCATGTGCTGTCTGAGTGGAAAGATCGCTTTGCCACCTCTTCACCCAGTCCCACCTGAGCTTATACAATTGCTCACTGCTCAGGACGACATTGGAAAATCATTTTGTGATCACATCCGCACTTACAATAATGCACTCGCCATGACTTCTATCGGTCGCAAGATTGACGAGTCGGTCAATGAGGGTGAAGAGGCTGTGAATGATGGTGTTGGTCCCTATGTCTACAAACTCCATGGCGAGCCGTCCCACAAAATTGGATCTCTTCTTCCACCAGAGGGTGAACCTCCTGTTTATGCTCAGCTATATATTTACGATCCAGCTGACGCTGTCAACTTTCGCATGGCCAATGCCTGGAACACTCACCTCCATCACCACACTTTGCTCACTCTTCAGGACATGCTCCACCGTCACCATCCAGCAGTTCAGATGTACAAGCAGGCTCATGAGCTCACCAGGAACTTGCCTTCACACCAGCAGTGCAAGATAGCTTTGCGTTTTGATCAATCCTGTGACCGTCGCCGCTACAATCTGCCCGATGCTACCAACAATGAGATTGCTGTCATTCTTCCAGGTGATGGCGATCAGCCAGAGAGCACACGCGACATCGTTCTCTACCGCAGGCATGGCCCTCCCCTTCAGCGCATCAGTGACGTCCATCCTCTCTATCCAGCCCTTCACTATGTTTTGCTGTTTCCTACTGGCCAGCTCCAATGGCACCCTCAAATCGAGTATGCAGCTGTCGATGCCAACAACCGAGGTGGTGCCAGAGTTCACAAACATGTCTCCAAATCCGAATTCTACTGCTATCGCCTCCACCTTCGACCACCTGCTGTTGAGCCCCAGCATATCTTTCTGACTGGAAAGCTCTTTCAGGAGTTTGTGTGTGATGGATGGGCCACTGCTGAGCAGGATCGATTGCGCTGGATTTTGATGAATCAGGACACCATTCGGGGCGAAGTCTATGTTGGCCTGGCAGATGCTGTGGCTGCAAACATCGATGTGGACACAGAGTCTCTGGGTCAAAGAATCATTCTTCCTTCGTCCTTTGCAGGAAGCACACATCACATGCAGCAGCTTCTTCAGGATGCATTCGCCATCAATCGTCACTGCAATGGAGGGGATCTCTTTCTCACCATCACTGCCAACCCTGCCTGGCCAGAAATACAGGATGCTCTTCGTCCAGGGCAGACTGCAGCAGATCGCCCAGATTTGGTTGTTCGTGCATTCTATGCAAAGCAGAAGGAGATGATCAAGGATATTGAGGCTGGCATATTTGGAAAGGCTGTGGCTTATCTTTTCACCATCGAGTTTCAGAAGCGTGGCCTTCCTCACATGCACTGCATTATCTTTCTCGATGAGCAATCCAAGCTTCGCACCCCCGAGCAGATAGACAGCCTTCTGTCTTCAGAGTTTCCTGACGATGATCCTGAGCTCCTCGACCTCATCAAAAAGTTCATGGTCCATAAACCCTGTGGTGCAGAGAACCCTGCAGCTCCTTGCATGGTGAATGGACAGTGCTCCAAAGGTTTCCCCAAGCCATTCAGGGATCAGACCACCATCTCTGAGGATGCCTATGCCTCTACCAAGCGTCGGGACACTGGACAGACATATCAGGTTCGAGGAAAGCAGGTCGACAATCGTTGGGTGGTCACTTACTCTGCCTATCTCATCTGGAAGTACCATTGCCACATCAATATCAAGTCCATCAGCTCTATCAAGGCCATCAAGTACATCTACAAATATGTCTACAAAGGCCACGATCGCATCACCATGGAGTTTGGAACTTGCAACGATGAAGTCAGGCAGTACCTCGACGCTCGCTACATATCTGCATGCGAAAGCATCTGGCGCCTCTTCCACTTCACCATGCATGGTGCTTCTCCCAATGTCGTCCGTCTTCAGGTCCACCTTCCTGGCCAGCAGTATGTCACTTGGAATCAGAACGGTCCACAGTCTATCCAGGAAATCGTCCAGCATGCTGCACAGCGTGACACCACCCTCACTGCCTTCTTCAAGGCCAATCAGGAGTATCCAGAGCTTGCACAGGTCGTTCTTTACCAGGACTTTCCTTCCAAATTTGTGTGGGATCAAAGGGCTCACAAGTGGAAGCCCAGGCAGAGGGGATTCGCCATTGGAAGAATGTTCTATGCTCCACCCAGTGCCGGTGAACGCTTTTACCTCAGGCTGCTTCTCACTGCTGTAAAAGGGGCTACATCATACGAAGACCTTCGCACTTTTCAGGGCATCGTCGCTCCCTCATTCAGAGAGGCCTGCCTCGCCCGTGGCCTTTTGGAGGATGACCAAGAGTGGCAGCAGTGTCTGGAGGAAGCAAAGTCCATGGCAACCGGTCGTCAGCTTCGCAATCTTTTTGTCACCATCCTTCGTGACTGTGCTCCCTCTGATCCTGTCCACCTCTGGAATACATATTGGCCTCACATTTGCGATGACTTGAGATATCAGCTCCAGCACACCAACATTCGTATCAACCCCACCGATGACGATGTCCATGATTATGGCCTTTATCTTATCAATCAGCTTCTCATGGTCTCTGGGAAATCTCTCGAGAAGGATTGGCCATACATGCCTCAGATCACTCAGAATTGGGATGCCAACATTCAGAACCGGTTGATCGCAGAGCAGTGCAGATACGATGTTGTGGAGCAGGCCGAGTTGGCTGCACACAATCTGGACACTTTCAATCACGATCAGAGGGCTGTCTTTGATGAGATCATGCATGCAGTCAACAACAAGACTGGCCAGACGTTTTTCCTCCATGGTCCAGGTGGCACTGGCAAAACCTATGTTTACAACACCCTCTGCCATCAGCTTCGCTCTCAAGGCAAGATCGTCCTCTGTGCTGCATCGTCTGGAATAGCTGCTGCTCTTTTGCTCAAAGGCGGTCGTACTTCCCATTCCTGCTTTCAGATCCCAATCATCATAAACGAGTCATCCACCTGCACCATTTCCAGAGGTTCAACACGGGCACAGCTCCTGCAGCAGACTGACTTGATCATTTGGGATGAGGCACTCATGCAGCATCGTCATCTCCATGAAGCTGTCAACCGCACTCTGAAAGACATTCTCCAATGTGACAAACCCTTTGGGGGTGTGCCTGTGGTCTTTGGGGGCGACTTTCATCAGATCCTGCCTGTCATTGAGAAGGGTTCTCGACCTCAAATCGTTGGTGCTTCTTTGCAACGCTCTGTTCTCTGGCAACACATCAAAATTCTTCATCTCAAAATCAACATGCGTTTGAACACAGACGATCTTCAGGAGCACAACTTTGCAAAGTGGCAGTTGGAGGTTGGAAAGGGTGGTCATACAGATGAAGGTGGCACTATCAATCTTCCTGATCATCTCAAATGTCCTCAGAACACCATCGCTTCTCTCATCCACACCATCTATCCTGGCATCTATGATCAGGCTCAGCATTCAGATCAATACTTTTCAGAGCGGGTCATCCTGGCGAGCAAGAACGATGATGTCGACGATTTGAACCATCACATTCTTCACAATTTTCCTGGGCAGGAGCACGTCTTTCACAGTGCTGACTCGATTGCAAATGATGAGAATGCCGAACTTCTATATCCCCAAGAATATCTTAACTCCATCAACTGCTCAGGTCTACCTTTGGCACATTTGGCACTCAAGGTCGGCGTCCCTGTCATGATACTTCGCAATCTCAACATTGCTGGAGGGGTCTGCAATGGAAGTCGGGGGATATTGACTCGGATCAGGAATAGGGTTTTGGAGATTCGGTTGATCACTGGAGATAACGCAGGAGAGACTGTTTTCATTCCACGGATGCGACTTCGGCCTATTGAAGGTCAACTCCCCTTCACACTCTCTCGACTGCAGTTTGCTGTTCGTCTTTGCTTTTCAATGTCGATCAACAAGTCACAAGGGCAGTCAGTGAAGCATGTGGGTTTGGATTTCAGAAGTCCTGTCTTTACACATGGGCAGTTCTATGTGGCAATATCCAGGGTCAAGTCTGTCCACAATATCAAGGCAATATGGCCAAGCTCAGAGGATAGTGCAAAGACAAAAAATATTGTATATGATGAAGTGTTATTAGATTAAAATATATATTGTACATATGTAACTACTACTCATAGAAAATCAATGAACACAGTGAACAACGTGTGCCGGAGGCACATTTAAAAACCTTGTCAATAATAAAAGGAGGATGGTCAGGTGACTAGGCCGTGGGAGTTGCTCTGAGTGGATGGGAAAGTGATGACCTACTTTGAGAGTCGTGAGACATGATGACAAATATAACTCAATGGTGGGAACCTTTTTCTCAGCTAATTTTTGCCACCTCTATCTTTTTTTTTTTTTGGGTCTGGGCACTTTTTCTATATAGAGTGTAAAAATTGAGTTTAATGACAAAGTGAAGTTGGAGATTTTTTACAACATTCAAAAGAGAGGAGAGGGAGGAGAGCAGGGGTGAGAGGGTGAGGGGGTGAAGTAGTGAGGGAGAGAGGGGGGGAGGGGGTGAAGGGGGGAATGGGAGGTGGGAGTGGGTGAGGGGGTGATGGGGGAGGGGGGGGAGTGAGTAGGGGAGGGGGGAGAGAGGAGGAGGAGGATGGATGGAGAGGGGGGGAGAGGGGGGAGAGGGAGGGGAGTAGGGGAGAGGGGAGAGGGGGTGAAGGGAGGAGGGGGGTGAAGGGGTGAGGGGGAAGGAGGGGGGAGGAGATGAGGAGGGGGAGAGTGAGTGAGGGGGGGAGGGAGTGAGTGAGGGGGTGATGGGGGTGAAGTATTGAGGGGATGAGGATATGAGAGTGGGAGAACATGAGAGGGGGGGGTGAGAGGGGGAGTGAGGAAGAAGGGGGAGAGAGAGGAGAGAGGGGAGAGGGAGGAGGGGGAGGGTGCATGAGGAGGTGAGGGGGGAGGGGAGGGGGGGAGAGGGGAGAAGGAGGGTGGATGGAGAGGGAGAGAGGGAAGGGGGAGGTAGGGATGGGAAGGGGATGGGGGTGAAGTAGGTGGAGAAGGGGATGGGGATGGGGTAGGTGGAGAAGGGGATAAGGGAGAGGGAGAGGGAGAGGGAGAGGAAGAGGGAGAGGGAGAGGGAGAGGGAGAGGGAGAGGTGGATGGGGATGAGGGAGATGGGGATGGGGGATGGGGGAGAAGGGGATGGGGATGGGGGAGATGGGTATGGGGGATGGGAATGGGGAGGTGGGGATGGGAAGGGGATGGGGGTGAGGTAAGTAGAGAAGGGGATGGGAATGGGAGAGGTTGGGATAGCGGAGATGGGGATGGGGAAGGGGGAGAAGAGGATGGAAATGGGGGAGATGGTTATGGGGGAGATGGGTATAGGGGAGATGGGTATGGGGGATGGGAATGGGAAAGTGGGGATGGGAAGGGGATGGGGGTGAGGTAAGTAGAGAAGGGGATGGGAATGGGAGAGGTTGGGATAGCGGAGATGGGGATGGGGAAGGGGGAGAAGAGGATGGAAATGGGGGAGATGGTTATGGGGGAGATGGGTATAGGGGAGATGGGTATGGGGGATGGGAATGGGGAGGTGGGGATGGGAAGGGGATGGGGGTGAGGTAAGTAGAGAAGGGGATGGGGATGGGGTAGGTGGAGAAGGGGATGGGAATGGGAGAGGTTGGGATAGTGGAGATGGGGATGGGGAAGGGGGAGAAGAGGATGGAAATGGGGGAGATGGTTATGGGGGAGATGGGTATAGGGGAGATGGGTATGGGGGATGGGAATGGAGAGGTGGGGATGGGAAGGGGATGGGAATGGGAGAGGTTGGGATAGCAGAGATGGGGATGGGGAAGGGGGAGAAGAGGATGGAAATGGGGGAGATGGTTATGGGGGAGATGGGTATAGGGGAGATGGGTATAGGGGAGATGGGTATGGGGGATGGGAATGGGGAGGTGGGGATGGGAAGGGGATGGGGGTGAGGTAAGTGGAGAAGGGGATGGGGATGGGGTAGGTGGAGAAGGGGATGGGGATGGGAGACGTGGGGATAGGGGAGATAGGGATGGGGAAGAGGGAGAAGAGGAAGGTGATGGGGGAGATGGGGATGGGGAAGGTGATGGGGGAGAAGAGGAAGGAGATGGAGAAAATGGGGATGGGAGAGATGTGGAAGGGGATAAACACTACAATCCACCAACTGAAGAGTTGTGTACTATCTAAAAGTCAACTAAAGAGTTGTGTAACCATGACACCCCAAGTCCAAAGGCAACTAAGAAGTTGAGTAACTGTAGTGGAATTAAGCATTGTATTATGTATATGCAAGCTGGCCCATGAAAATAAACCACCACTCACACATTCACAGACTGAGTCAAAAAATGCAATGAAGTGAACAATGTGCACTGAAGTCAAAAAATGCAATGAGATGTTGATAAAATTAATGAACACAGTGACCAACATAAGCCATACTTCACTCATGAGTGGTTCTGTGTAGCAATATCATGAGTAAGGTCTGTGCACAACATCAAGGCTATATGGCCAAGTGACAGTGGAAGTGCAAAAACCAAAAATATTGTATATAATGAAGTACTATTAGAGTAACATAGAAATGAAGTACTATGTATATAGAAATGAAGTCCATACTTATTAAACATGTTAACACATGACAGTGGAAGTGCAAAAACCAAAATAATAAAGTACTATCAGACTAACATAGAAATGAAGCCATGACAGTGGAAGTGCAAAACCAAAAATATTGAATATATTACTTATTAAACATGTTAACGCGTGCCGGAGGCACATTCCCAACCTTGTCCATAATAAAGTGAGCATGGTCATGTGAAGGGGTTGTGGGAATGCTGACAAACTCCGAAGGGGTGGGAATGGCATCACGCCGTGAGACTCTGCAGAGGTGTGGGAATGTGAGAATGGTGAGAAAGTATGACAAATATCAAAATCTGACATTGTGGGAATCTAATCCAATTTTTGGCTAACCTGGGTGTTTCCATCATTTCAAAAATTAGCCAAAAAAAAATTTTCAGCTATTTTTAACTGTTCCCATGATAAGAAAAAATTTCGGCTAAGTTTTGGGCCCGATCACAAATTCAATAAGACTGTTCCCATCAGAACAAATATTTTCCTGATGACAAATATAATTAAGTGTTCCTATGATGACAAATCTAATAACTTAGTGTAGAAACCACCAAATTTTCGGCTACTTTGTGGCCTGATGACAAATAAGGTTACCATGATGACAAACCTAATAACTGAGTGTAGTAACCAAATTTTTGGCTAATGTTTGACCTGCTGACAAATATAATAAGGTGTTCCTATCATGACAAATCTAATAACTGAGTGTAGGATCAATTTTTTTGGCTAATTTTCGGCTTACTGGGTGTAGGAACCAAATTTTCAGCTGATTTTTGGCCACTTCTAGCTTTTCTGCTCTCTTTCTGGCTCTGGGCTCTTTTCCAGTGGGGTTGTTTTTGCATTCTTGGGGTATCTGTAGACCAAGGTGAAGCTCTGTGAAGTTCTACCTCCCTGACTTCTCTTTTTCAACAAAAAGAGTGTCTGCCAGTTGTTTTTTGGACCTCTCTCAGGGCACAGTGTGCAGGGAGATTGGGCTGGCAGGTTTGCAGTTGCCTCCCCTTCCATTTTTGGAAGTCGCTCCACTATCAACTGCCACTGTTTGCACCGATTTCACAGCCTCCTACAAGAATCTCACCTCCTCTGCTGCTGTAAGAGAGCTCTCCGATTCCCATGGACCCGACTCCACCCAATACTCCTCGACGTGTTCAGATGGCCGCACAGCAAACTGAACAGGACCAACGGACCTTGGATAGCCCTACTTGCCACCGGACTCCACACCATGCTCGCACAATGAACATCGCCCAGCCTTTGCTGCCTGTGCCACCTCCCCATGGTGGTTTGCTGAATGGGAATGACGCTGATCCTTTTCTTGCCCCTCCACCTCCACCTCCTCAATACAACCATCTTCCTCCTCATTTGGCACAACAGCTGGCAGCACTTCCTCCCCTTCCACAGGTGGTGAGAGGCAGAGGCAGAGGAAGAGGAAGAGGGAAGGGAAGAGGCTCAATTCATGCAGCTCCACCTCTGCCTGTGGTTGCTCCTTTACACAATGCAGCTTTTCCATATTATTTTAATGCCCCTCCTGCCCCTCCTGTTTTTGACCCTCCTGTTTCAGCACCTCCTATTCTTGCACCTCCCATTCCTGTTGCTCCTGCACCTGCTATTCCTGTTGCACCTGCACCTCCTATTCCTAATACTTATGCAATCGCCCAGGCTGGGCTGCAAGTTCCACCTTTGGGTCCTCCTCCTGTTTTTGACCCTCCAGCTCCTGTTCCTTTGGTTCCTGCACCTCCTATTCCTGTCGCTCCTCCAATGGCCTGGCCTGGACATCAAGTTCCACCAGTTATTCCTCCTGTAGCTGTATGTTGGATTACATATTCTTCTATGTGACACAGGTTAATTAATAACATAATACTGATGCAGCCTTTTCTGCCTCCTGTTTTTGACCCTCCGGCTCCTGTTCCTCCTGTTCCTGCACCTCCTGTTCTGAGCAAGTTCCACTTTTTTTTCCTGCTGTACGTTGGAGTTTTCCTTCAGGTGAATAGATGTACAAACTAACAACATATCATTACAGCTTCCTCCTCCTCCTGTTTTTGACCCTCCTGTTCCTGTTCCTCCTGTGCCTGCACCTCCCATTCCTGTGGCCAATATACCTCTACCAATGGCTCCTCCGCCAATGGTTCCTGCAATGGCCTAGGCTGCGCTTGCTGTGCAGCATGCAGCACTTCCACCTCTGGCTGCTGTATGTTCAATTATATTCTACATGATGTGCAATGGTCTGACTGAATAATGATGTAGCCACCTCTACCTCCCCCTCTACCTCTCCCACCTCTGGCTGTTCCTGCTGTTCCTGCTGTTCCTGCACCTGCTGTTCCTGTTGCCAACGTACCTCCACATGTAAGCAGGCTGTTATTGTTTTGATGAATGTGGTGACTGACTTGATCATCCAAGATTGATCCCGCCCCTCTTCCACATGTTCTGCTGCCTCCTGCACACGGCCCATTTAGCCCACTTTGGCCTATTCATGATCTCGGAAGAATGGATGTTCAGTGTCCCAATTGCCATGCTTTGCACTGGATGGCTGAACGTCTTACCACATCCTCCAATATAAATCCCAGATTCGGCATGTGCTGTCTGAGTGGAAAGATCGCTTTGCCACCTCTTCACCCAGTCCCACCTGAGCTTATACAATTGCTCACTGCTCAGGACGACATTGGAAAATCATTTTGTGATCACATCCACACTTACAATAATGCACTCGCCATGACTTCTATCGGTCGCAAGATTGACAAGTCAGTCAATGAGGGCAAAGAGGCTGTGAATGACGGCGTCGGTCCCTATGTCTACAAACTCCATGGCAAGCTGTCCCACAAGATCGGATCTCTGCTTCCACCAGAGGGTGAACCTCCTGTTTATGCTCAGCTATATATTTATGATTCAGCTGACGCTGTCAACTTTCGCATGGCCAATGCCTGGAACACTCACCTCCATCACCACACTTTGCTCACTCTTCAGGACATGCTCCACCGTCACCATCCAGCAGTTCAGATGTACAAGCAGGCTCATGAGCTCACCAGGAACTTGCCTCCACACTAGCAGTGCAAGATAGCTTTGCATTTTGATCAATCCTGTGACCGTCGCCACTACAATCTGCCCGATGCTACCAACAATGAGATTGCTGTCATTCTTCCAGGTGATGGCGATCAGCCAGAGAGCACACGCGATATTGTTCTCTACCGCAGGCATGGCCCTCCCCTTCAGCGCATCAGTGACGTCCATCCCCTCTATCCAGCCCTTCACTATGTTTTGCTGTTTCCTACTGGCCAGCTCCAATGGCACCCTCAAATCGAGTATGCAGCTGTCGATGCCAACAACCGAGTTGGTGCCAGAGTCCACAAACATGTCTCCAAATCTGAATTCTACTGCTATCGCCTCCACCTTTGACCACCTGCTGTCGAGCCCCAGCATATCTTTCTGACTGGAAAGCTCTTTCAGGAGTTTGTGTGCGATGGATGGGCCACTGCTGAGCAGGATCGGTTGCGCTGGATTTTGATGAATCAGGACACCATTCGAGGTGAAGTCTATGTTGGCCTGGCAGATGCTGTGGCTGCAAACATCGATGTGGACACAGAGTCTCTGGGTCAAAGAATCATTCTTCCTTCATCCTTTGCAGGAAGCACACATCACATGCAGCAGCTTCTTCAGGATGCATTCGCCATCAATCGTCACTGCAATGGAGGGGATCTCTTTCTCACCATCACTGCCAACCCTGCCTGGCCAGAAATACAGGATGCTCTTCGTCCAGGGCAGACTGCAGCAGATCGCCCAGATTTGGTTGTTCGTGCATTCTATGCAAAGCAGAAGGAGATGATCAAGGATATTGAGGCTGGCATATTTGGAAAGGCTGTGGCTTATCTTTTCACCATCGAGTTTCAGAAGCGTGGCCTTCCTCACATGCACTGCATTATCTTTCTCGATGAGCAATCCAAGCTTCGCACCCCCGAGCAGATAGACAGCCTTCTGTCTTCAGAGTTTCCTGACGATGATCCTGAGCTCCTCGACCTCATCAAAAAGTTCATGGTCCATAAACCCTGTGGTGCAGAGAATCCTGCAGCTCCTTGCATGGTGAATGGACAGTGCTCCAAAGGTTTCCCCAAGCCATTCAGAGATCAGACCACCATCTCTGAGGATGCCTATGCCTCTACCAAGCGTCGGGACACTGGACAGACATATCAGGTTCGAGGAAAGCAGGTCGACAATCGTTGGGTGGTCACTTACTCTGCCTATCTCATCTGGAAGTACCATTGCCACATCAATATCAAGTCCATCAGCTCTATCAAGGCCATCAAGTACATCTACAAATATGTCTACAAAGGCCATGATGGCATCACCATGGAGTTTGGAACTTGCAACGATGAAGTCAGGCAGTACCTCGATGCTCGCTACATATCTGCATGCAAAAGCATCTGGCGCCTCTTCCACTTCACCATGCATGGTGCTTCTCCCAACGTCATCCATCTTCAGGTCCACCTTCCTGGCCAGCAGTATGTCACTTGGAATCAGAACGGTCCACAGTCTATCCAGGAAATCGTCCAGCATGCTGCACAGTGTGACACCACCCTTACTGCCTTCTTCAAGGCCAATCAGGAGTATCCAGAGCTTGCACAGGTCGTTTTTTACCAGGACTTTCCTTCCAAATTTGTGTGGAATCAAAAAGCTCACAAGTGGAAGCCCAGGCAGAGGGGATTCGCCATTGGAAGGATGTTCTATGCTCCACCCAGTGCCAGTGAATGCTTTTACCTCA
Source organism: Tricholoma bakamatsutake (assembly GCA_029959215.1). NCBI lineage: Eukaryota > Fungi > Basidiomycota > Agaricomycetes > Agaricales > Tricholomataceae > Tricholoma > Tricholoma bakamatsutake. The sequence continues at coordinate 4,844,975 of CP114860.1, forward strand.
GGCTGCTCCTCACTGCTGTGAAAGGGGCTACATCATACGAAAACCTTTGCACTTTTCAGGGCATTGTCGCTTCCTTATTCAGAGAGGCCTGCCTCACCCGTGGCCTTTTGGAGGATGACCAAGAGTGGCAGCAGTGTCTGGAGGAAGCAAAGTCTATGGCAACCGGTTGTCAGCTTCACAATCTTTTTGTCACCATCCTTCATGACTGTGCTCCCTCTGATCCTGTCCACCTCTGGAATACATATTGGCCTCACATTTGCGATGACTTGAGATATCAGCTCCAGCACACCAACATTCGTATCAACCCCACCGATGACGATGTCCATGATTATGGCCTTTATCTTATCAATCAGCTTCTCATGGTCTCTGGGAAATCTCTCGAGAAGGATTGGCCATACATGCCTCAGATCACTCAGAATTGGGATGCCAACATTCAGAACTGGTTGATCGCAGAGCAGTGCAGATACGATGTTGTGGAGCAGGCCGAGTTGGCTGCACACAATCTGGACACTTTTAATTACAATCAGAGGGCTGTCTTTGATGAGATCATGCATGCAGTCAACAACAAGACTGGCCAGACCTTTTTCCTCCATGGTCCAGGTGGCACTGGCAAAACCTATGTTTACAACACCCTCTGCCATCAGCTTCGCTCTCAAGGCAAGATTGTCCTCTGTGCTGCATCGTCTGGAATAGCTGCTCTTTTGCTCAAAGGCAGTCGTACTTCCCATTCCTGCTTTCAGATCCCAATCATCATAAACGAGTCATCCACCTGCACCATTTCCAGAGGTTCAACATGGGCACAGCTACTACAGCAGACCAACTTGATCATTTGGGATGAGGCACTCATGCAGCATCGTCATCTCCATGAAGCTGTCAACTGCACTCTGAAAGACATTCTCCAATGTGACAAACCCTTTGGGGGTGTGCCTGTGGTCTTTGGGGGCGACTTTCATCAGATCCTGCCTGTCATTGAGAAGGGTTCTCGACCTCAAATTGTTGGTGCTTCTTTGCAATGCTCTGTTCTCTGGCAACACATCAAAATCCTTCATCTCAAAATCAACATGCGTTTGAACACAGACGATCTTCAGGAGCACAACTTTGCAAAGTGGCAGTTGGAGGTTGGAAAGGGTGGTCATACAGATGAAGGTGGCACTATCAATCTTCCTGATCATCTCAAATGTCCTCAGAACACCATCGCTTCTCTCATCTACACCATCTATCCTGGCATCTATGATCAGGCTCAGCATTCAGATCAATACTTTTCAGAGCGGGTCATCCTGGCGAGCAAGAACGATGATGTTGACGATTTGAACCATCACATTCTTCACAATTTTCCTGGGCAGGAGCATGTCTTTCACAGTGCTGACTCGATTGCAAATGATGAGAATGCCAAACTTCTATATCCCCAAGAATATCTTAACTCCATCAACTGCTCAGGTCTACCTTTGGCACATTTGGCACTCAAGGTCGGTGCCCCTGTCATGATACTTCGCAATCTCAACATTGCTGGAGGGGTCTGCAATGGAAGTCGGGGGATATTAACTCGGATCAGGAATAGGGTTTTGGAGATTCGGTTGATCACTGGAGATAATGCAGGAGAGACTGTTTTCATTCCACGGATGCGACTTTGGCCCATTGAAGGTCAACTCCCCTTCACACTCTCTCGACTGCAGTTTGCTGTTCATCTTTGCTTTTCAATGTCGATCAACAAGTCACAAGGGCAGTCTGTGAAGCATGTGGGTTTGAATTTCAGGAGTCCTGTCTTTACACATGGGCAGTTCTATGTGGCAATATCCAGAGTCAAGTCTGTCCACAATATCAAGGCAATATGGCCAAGCTCAGAGGACAGTGCAAAGACAAAAAATATTGTATATGATGAAGTGTTATTAGATTAAAATATATATTGTACATATGTAACTACTACTCATAGAAAATCAATGAACACAGTGAACAACGTGTGCCGGAGGCACATTTGAAAACCTTGTCAATAATAAAAGGAGGATGGTCAGGTGACTAGGCCGTGGGAAGTGATGAGGCTGTGGGAGCTGCTCTGAGTGGATGGGAAAGTGATGACCAACTTTGAGGGTCATGAGACATGATGACAAATATAAGTGAAAGGTGGGAACAAAATTTTCGGCTAATTTGGAGCCAGATCACAAATATACTAAGTAATAATGTGTGGAAACAGTATTTTTTCAGCTACAGTGTGGGATCAATTTCGGCTACAATAATATAATGCAGGAACAACATTTTCGGCTACATTGGGGGATCAAAATTTTTAACTAATTTTTTTTTTTGGGACCTGATGACAAATATAATTACTGGGTGCTATGATGACAAATATAATAATTGGGGGATCAAAAAAAAAAATTTCGAGCTAATTGTTTTTTTGGGGGCCTGATGACATATAATTACTGGGTGTTGCTATGATGACAAATATAATAACTTTATGTAGGAACAACATTTTCGGCTACAGTGTGGGATCAAAATTTTCGGCTAATTTTTTTTTTTGGACCTGATGACAAATATAATTACTGGGTGTTGCTATGATGACAAATATAATTAGCAACAACATTTTCGGCTACAGTGTTGGCCTGATGACAAATATAATGGCCTGATGACAAATATAATATGGTGTTTATATGATGACAATTCTTATAACTGACTGTAGTAACCAAATTTTCAGCTACTTTGTGGCCTGTTGACAAATATAATAAGGTGTTCCTATCATGACAAATCTAATAACTGAGTGTAGGATCAATTTTTTCGGCTAATTTTTGGCTTACTGGGTGTAGGAACCAAATTTTCGGCTGAGTTTTGGCCACTTCTAGCTTTTCTGCTCTCTTTCTGGCTCTGGGCTCTTTTCCAGTGGGGTTGTTTTTGCATTCTTGGGGTATTTGTAGACCAAGGTGAAGCTCTGTGAAGTCCTACCTCCCTGGCTTCTCTTTTTTCAACAAAAAGAGTGTCTGCCAGTTGTTTTTTGGACCTCTCTCAGGGCACAGTGTGCAGGGAGATTGGGCTGGCAGGTTTGCAGTTGCCTCCCCTTCCATTTTTGGAAGTCACTCCACTATCAACTGCCACTGTTTGCACCGATTTCACAGCCTCCTACAAGAATCTCACCTCCTCTGCTGCAGTAAGAGAGCTCTCCGATTTCCATGGACCCATCTCCGCCCAACGCTCCTCGACGTGTTCAAACAGCCATGCAGCAAACTGAATGGGACCAACGGACCTTGGATAGCCCTACTTGCCACTGGACTCCACACCATGCTCGCATGATGCACATTGCCCAGCCACTGCTGCCATTGCCACCAGCCCATAATATTGCCTTGCTGAATGCTGATCCTTTTATTGCTGCTCCTCCACCACCTCCTCAATACAATCACCTTCCTCCTCATTTGGCACAGCAGCTGGCGGCACTTCCTCCCCTTCCACAGATTGCAAGAGGCAGGGGCAGAGGGAGGGGAAGAGGGAGGGGAAGAGGCTCAAGTCATGCAGCTCCACCTCAGCCTGTTGTTGCTCCTTTATACAATGCAGCTTTCCCATATTATTTTAATGCCCCTTCTGCACCTCCAGTTTTTGACCCTCCTGTTCCTGCACCTCCAATTCCTGCACCTCCCATTCCTGTGGCAGCTCCTGCAATGGCCTGGACTGAACTTGGTTTTCAGCATGCTGCACTGTCACCTCTATTTCCTGCTGTATGTTGGTTTATCTTTCACATGATGTATGTTATCTGACAATATCATGATCTAGCCTCCTCCTCCTCCTCCTCCTCCTCCTGTTTTTGATCCTCCTCCTGCTGTTCCTGCTGTTCCTGCTCCTATTGTCCCTCTTGCCAATATCCCTCTCCATGTAGGCTTATATATGTTCTTTTGAGTATATTAACTGACAACAATGATGATGTAGCATCCTGCTCCTGCTCCTCCTGTTTTTGATCTCCCTGCACCTGTTCCTCCTGTTCCTGCACCTGCTATCCCTGTTTTTGATCCCCCTGCACCTGTTCCTCCTGTTCCTGCACCTGCTATCCCTTTTTTTGATCCCCCTGCACCTGTTCCTCCCATTCCTGCTCCTGTTGTCCCTGTTGTTGATATTCCTCCACATGTATGCTTATGTCCTTTTTGTTCATGTCTTTATTTTGTGACTGACTCGATTATCCCAGGTGGCTCAACATATTGATCCTGCACCTGTTCCACTTGGGCCCCTCCCTCCTGCATGCCGTCCTTTTAGTCCTGACTGGCCTGTTCATTATCTGGGAAAAATGGATATTCAGTGTTCCAATTGTCATGCATTGCACTGGATGGCCGAGCGTCTCACAGCATCCTCCAATATAAATCCCAGATTTGGCATGTGCTGTTTGAGTGGAAAAATCATTTTGCCTCCTCTCCACCCAGTCCCATCTGAGCTTCTCCAGTTGCTCACTGCTCAGGATCACCTTGGCAGGTCATTTTGTGATCATATCCACACATACAACAATGCTCTTGCCATGACTTCCATTGGGCACAAAATCGATGAGTCTGTTAATGAAGGTGAAGAGGCTGTGAATGATGGTGTTGGCCCCTACATCTTCAAACTGCATGGCGAGCTGTCCCACAGGATTGGCTCTCTTCTTCCACAAGAGGGTGAATCTCTGGTATATGCTTAGCTTTACATTTATGATCTAGCTGACGCAGCCAACTTTTGCATGGCCAATGCCTGGAACACTCACCTCGATCACCACACTTTGCTCACCCTCCAGGACATGCTCCACTGTCTCCATCCTGCAGTTCAGATGTACAAGCAGGCCCATGAGCTCACCAGGAACTTGCCTCTACACCAGCAGTGCAAGATAGCTTTGTGCTTTGATCAATCCTGTGACCGTCGCCACTACAATCTTCCTGATGCCACCAACAATGAGATTGCGGTCATTCTTCCAGGTGATGGTGATCAGCCACAGAGCACACGTGATATCATTCTCTACCGCAGGCATGGCCCTTCCCTTCAGCGCATCACCGATGTCGATCCCCTCTATCCTGCTCTTCACTATGTCCTCCTGTTTCCTACTGGCCAGCTCCAATGGCATCCTCAAATTGAGTTTGCAGCTGCTAATGAAGGCGGTGCAAGGGTTCGCAAGCATGTGTCCAAATCAGATTTCTACTGCTATCGTATCCACCCCTGACCACCTGCTATCGAGCCTCAGCATATATTCTTGAGTGGAAAGCTCTTTCAGGAGTTTATTTGTGACCAGTAGGCAACTTCAGAGCAGGATTGGTTGCACTTTATCATGATGAATCAGGACACTATTCGTGGTGAAGTCTATATGGGCTTGGCTGATGCTGTGGCTGCAAATGTGGATGCAGACACAGAGTCTCTCGGTCAAAGAATCATCCTGCCTTCTTCATTCGCAGGGAGCACACGTCATATGCAGCAGCTTCTTCAGGATGCCTTGGCTATCAATTGCTACTTCAAGGGTGGTGATCTCTTTCTGACCATGACTGCAAACCCAGCTTGGCCAGAGATTCAGGATGAGCTCAAGCTTGGACAGACTGCTGCCGATCGCCCTGACTTGGTCGTTCGTGCATTCCATGCAAAGCAGAAGGAGATGATCAAAGACATCGAGGCTGGGATCTTTGGCAAGGCACTCTCTTATGTGTTTGTGATCGAGTTTCAGAAGTGTGGCCTGCCTCACATGCACTGCATTATCTTTCTTGATGGGGAGTCCAAGCTTCGCACTCCTAAGCAGATAGACAGCCTCATGTGCTCAGAGTTTCCTGATGACAATCCTAAGCTGCTCGAGTTGGTCAAGAAGTTCATGGTCCATAAACCCTGTGGTGCAGAGAACCCTACAGCTCCTTGCATGGTAAATGGACAGTGCTCCAAAAATTTCCCCAAGCCATTCAGGGATCAGACAACCATCTCTGAGAATGCCTATGCCTCCACCAGGCATCGGAACACTGGAAAGACATATCAGGTTCGGGGAAAGCAGGTTGACAATCGCTGGGTCATCACTTATTCACCCTATCTCCTCTGGAAGTACCGCTGCCACATCAATATCGAGTCCATTGCCTCTATCAAAGCTGTCAAATACATCTACAAATATGTGTACAAAGGTCATGATCACATCACCATGCAGTTTGGGACTTGCAACAATGAAGTCAAACAGTATCTGGATGCTCGCTATATTTCTGCCTGTGAGAGCATTTGGCGCCTCTTTCATTTACCTATACACTCTGCTTCTCCCAATGTTGTCCGACTTCAGATCCACCTTCCTGGCCAGCAGTATGTCACTTGGAATCAGAATGGTCCACAGTCTATCCAAGAAATCATCCAGCATGCTGCACAGTGTGACACCACCCTCACTGGCTATTTCAAAGCCAATCAGCAGTATCCAGAGCTTGCACAGGATCTTCTCTATCAGGACTTTCCCTCCAAATTTGTGTGGGATCAGAAAGCCCACAAGTGGAAGCCCAGACAAAGAGGGTTCACTATTGGGAGGATGTACTACACTCAGCCTACTGCAGGTGAATGCTTCTACCTCAGGCTTCTTCTGACAGCTGTCAAGGGTGCAACATCATATGAACATCTGTGCACTTTTCAGGGAAATGTCTATCCCTCATTCAGAGAAGCATGTCTGGCACATGGCCTTTTAGAGGATGACCAAGAGTGGGTGCAGTGTTTGGAGGAAGCAAAGTCCATGGCAATAGGTCGTCAGCTCCAGCAACTCTTTGTCACTATTCTTCGTGATTGTGCACCCTCTGATCCTGTCCAGCTTTGGAACACATACTGGCCCCACATTTGCGATGACCTGTGGTATCAGCTCCAGCACAACAATATCCGTCTCAACCCTACTGATGATGATGTGCAGGATTACGGCCTCTACTTGATCAACCAGCTTCTCTTATCCTCTGGCAAATCTCTCAGCAAGGATTGGCCATACATGCCTCAGATCACTCAGAATTGGGAAGCCAACCTCGAAAACCAGTTGATTGCAGAGCAGCGCAGATATGATGTTGTGGAGCAGGCTGAGTTGGCTGCACAGAACTTGGACACTTTCAATCCAGACCAGAGAGCTGTCTTTGAGGAGATCATGCATGCTGTCGACACCAAGACTGGCCAGACCTTTTTCCTCCATGGTCCTGGTGGCACAGGCAAAACCTTTGTATACAATACTCTGGCCCATCAGCTTCATTCTCAGGGCAAAATCGTCCTCTGTATAGCATCATCTGGCATTGCTGCACTCCTGCTCAAAGGTGGCTCCACTTCTCATTCATGTCTCCAGATCCCTCTCATCATCAATGAGTCATCCACCTGCTTTATCTCCAAAGGTTCAATTTGGGCAAAGCTGTTGCAGGAGACTGACTTGATCATTTGGGATGAGGCACTCATGCAGCATCGTCATCTCCATGAAGCTGTCAACTGCACTCTCAAAGACATTCTCCAATCTGATCAACCCTTTGGTGGCATTCCTATTATTTTTGGGGGCGACTTTCACCAGATCCTGCCTGTTATCGAGAGGGGTTCATGGCCTCAGATTGTTGGTGCTTCCTTGCAGCGCTCTGTTCTTTGGCAACATATTAAAGTTCTTCATCTCAAAATCAACATGTGATTGAACACGGATGATCTTGAAGAGCGACAGTTTGCAAAGTGGCAGCTGGAGGTTGGAAAGGGTGATCATACAGATGAGGGTGGCAACATCAAACTTCTCAACCATTTCAAGTGTCCTGAAAACACTCTGGCTTCCCTCATCGACACCATCTATCCTGGCATCTATAATCATGCTCAGCATCCCGATCAATACTTCTCAGAGCAGATTGTCCTGGCAAGCAAAAATGATGATGTGGATGATTTGAACCATTACATTCTTCAGAGGTTCTCTGAAGAGGAGCAAGTGTTTCACAGTGCAGACTCTATTGCAAACAATGAACTTCTGTATCCACCTGAATACCTCAACTCAATCAACTGCTCCAGTCTACCTTTGGCACACTTGGCACTCAAGGTTGGTGTCCCTGTGATGATACTTCGCAATCTCAATATTGCTGGAGGGGTCTGCAATGGTTCTCGAGGGCTTTTGACTCGGATTCGGAACAGAGTGTTGGAGGTTCGGTTGATTACTGGAGATCATGCTGGAGAGAAGGTGTTTATTCCATGGATGCGACTGCAGCCAATCGAAGGACAACTCCCTTTCACTCTGTCTCGACTCCAATTTGCTGTTCAACTGTGCTTTTCAATGTCGATCAACAAATCCCAGGGACAGTCAGTGCAGCATGTGGGATTAGATTTCAGGAGTCCTGTCTTCACTCATGGGCAGTTCTATATAGCGATATCACGAGTAAGGTCTGTGCACAACATCAAGGCAATATGGCCAAGTGACAGTGGAAGTGCAAAAACCAAATATAATGAAGTACTATTAGAGTAACATAGAAATGAAGTACTATGTATATAGAAATGAAGTCCATACTTATTAAACATGTTAACACATGACAGTGGAAGTGCAAAAACCAAAATAATGAAGTACTATCAGACTAACATAGAAATGAAGTCGTGACAGTGGAAGTGCAAAAACCAAAAATATTACTTATTAAACATGTTAATGCGTGCTGCGGAGGCACATTCCCAACCTTGTCAATAATAAAAGAAGGATGGTCAGGTGACTAGGCCGTGGGAAGTGATGAGGCCATGGGAGTTGCTCTGAGTGGATGGGAAACTGATGACCAACTTTGAGGGTTGTGAGACATGATGACAAATATAACTCAATAGTGGGAACCTTTTTCTCAGCTAATTTTCACCACCTCTATCTTTTTTTTTTGGGTCTGGGCACTTTTTCTATGTAGAATAATGTCAGGATGGCATGTAAGCAGCTGTATTTGAGTGTGTGCTGAATAAAATTTGACACAGCGGCTCAACCAGCATCCTTTTACTATACTGTGAAAGCTGACTAAGCAAACCTCACGAGCTCAACAAAATGCAAAAACCTGATCATGACCTTGGCACATAACCCAAATAAAATGATTTAGACACATCACTAAGTAGGATCAATAAAGTGTTATTACAATTGTATAAGTGAGGGTATTACAAAGTCAGGTCAGTATTGAATGAACTCATTTATGAAGCAAAGTCAACAAAATTGAGTTTGTTACAAAGTAAAATCAGTAAAATATAAGAGTTACAATTGAGTTCATTATGAAGTAAAGTCAATGAAAATTAGTCTACACATGAGTCCAAGGAAATAAAATAACAAGTTTAAAAATGAGTCAGTAAAAGATAAGTTTAATATGGGTCAATAGAAAAAAAAAGGGGGGGGTTCAAAACAAAGTTAGGTTAACAATACAAGTTGAAAGTTGACCTCATTACCTTTGTACCAAGTCAAGTCAGTAAAATATGTAGATCTTCGAAATAAGGCATCAATAAAATAAAATTACATTCATCATTATGAAGTCAAGTCAATAAAAATTAGTGCAATACAAAGTCATTATGCAGATTACTAACAAGTTATGAATTCAGTTTGTTACAATGGATCAAGTTCATTATAATGTAAATATTACTTTAATACAAAGTCATAAAAATTGAGTTTGATGACAAAGTGAAGTGAGAGATTTTTTACAACATTCAAAAGAAAGGAAATGGAGGAGAGCAGGGGTGAAGGGGTGAAGTAGTGAGGGGGAGAGGCAGTGAGGGGGAGAGGGAGAGAGGAGAGAGGAGAGGGAGGGGGTGAAGGGGGGAATGGGAGGTGGGAGTGGGTGAGGGGGTGATGGGGGAGGGGGGGGAGTGAGTAGGGGAGGGGGAGAGCAGAGGAGGAGGATGGATGGACAAGGGGGAGAGGGGGGAGAGGGGGGAGAGGGGGGAGAGGGAGGGGAGTAGGGGGGAGGGGTGAGGGGGAAGGAGGGGGGAGGAGATGAGGAGGGGGGAGGAGATGAGGAGGGGGAGAGTGAGTAAGGTGGGGAGGAAGTGAGTGAGGGGGTAATGGGGGTGAAGTAGTGAGGGGGTGAGGATATGAGAGTGGGAGAACATGAGAGGGGGGGGGGGGAGAGGGGGAGTGAGGAAGAAGGGGGAGAGAGAGGAGAGAGGGGAGAGGGGGAAATTGGAGGGAGGAGGGAGGAGGGGGAGGGTGCATGAGAAGGTGAGGGGGGAGGGGAGGGGGGGAGAGGGGAGGAGGAGGATGGATGGAGAAGGGGAGAGGGAAGGGGGAGGTAGGGATGGGATGGGGATGGGGGTGAGGTAGGTGGAGAAGGGGATGGGGATGGGGTAGGTGGAGAAGGGGAAGGGGGAGAGGGAAAGGGAAAGGGAGAAGTGGGAGAGGGGGAAGAGGGAGATGGGGATGGGGATGGGAGAGATGGGGATGGGGGAGATGGGGATGGGGAAGAAGGGGCAGAGGAAGGTGATGGCAGAGATGGGGATGGGGGATGGGAATGGGGAGGTAGGGATGGGAGGGGGATGGGGAGGTAGGGATGGGAGGGGGATGGGGAGGTAGGGATGGGAGGGGGATGGGGAGGTAGGGATGGGAGGGGGATGGGGAGGTAGGGATGGGAGGGGGATGGGGAGGTAGGGATGGGAGGGGGATGGGGAGGTAGGGATGGGAGGGGGATGGGGAGGTAGGGATGGGAGGGGGATGGGGAGGTAGGGATGGGAGGGGGATGGGGAGGTAGGGATGGGAGGGGAGAGGGAGAGGGAGAGGGAGAGGGAGAGGGAGAGAGAGAGGTGGGAGAGGGGGAAGAGGGAGATGGGGATGGGGATAGGAGAGGTGGGGATAGGGGAGATGGGGATGGGGGAGATGTAGAAGGGGATGAACACCATGATCCACCCACGTTGACTTGGGACCAACAGTCCCAAGTCAACTGAAGAGTTGTGTACTATATAAAAGTCAACTACAGAATTGTGTGACCATGACTCCCCAAGTCCAAAGGCAACTAGAGAGTTGAGTAACTGTAGTGGAATTAAGCATTGTGTTATGTATATGCAAGCTGGCCCATGAAAATGAACCACCACTCACACATTCACAGACTGAGTCAAAAGATGCAATGAGATGTTGATAAAAATAATGGACACAGTGAACAATGTGCACCAATGCAATGAGATGTTGATAAAATTAATGAACACAGTGAACAACATGTGCCATACTTCACTCATGGTAGTTCTATGTGGCGATATCATGAGTAAGGTCTGTGCACAACATCAAGGCAATATGGCCAAGTGACAGTGGAAGTGCAAAAACCAAACATATTGTATATAATAAAGTACTATTAGACTAACATAGAAATGAAGTCCATACTTACTAAACATGTTAACATGTGTTGGAGGCACATTCCCAACCTTGTATTAATAACATGGGAACGAATCAAGATTATGTAATAAAACAAATTGTAACTTATTAGTCACATGATACTCTACCACTATCCCACATTTGGACTTGTTTGGTTGAGTTGTTCTTGAGTTATTCAAGAAATAGTTCAACTTCAAAAATCATTTGAAAGGTTTTATCCCTTACTGTACTATGCCTTGGTGTGTATTCAATAACAAGTCAATAAAAGTTTGTAATGAAGTCAATAACAGGTCAATAAAAGTTTGTAATAATGTCAATAACAGGTCAATACAAGTTTGTAATGATGTCAATAACAAGTCAATACAAGTTTGTAATAATCAATAACACCTTAATACAAGTCAGTAACAAGTTAATATGAGTTTGTAATAAAGTCAATAACAAGTCAATAAAAGTTTGTAATGATGTCAATAACAAGTTTGTAGTAAAGTCATATAACAATCAATACAAGTTTGTAACGATGTCAATAATAGGTCAACAAAAGCTTGTAATAAAGTCAATAAAAGTTTGTAATGATGTCAATAACAAGTCAATACAAGTTTGTAATAAAGTTAATAACAAGTCAATACAAGTTTGTCATGATGTCAATAACAAGTTAATACCAAGTTAATACCAAGTCAATACAAGTTTGTACTAAAGTCAATACAAGTTTGTAATAAAGTCAGTAACAAGTTAATACGAGTTTGTAATGAAGTCAATACATCAATAATGTGTTAGTTTGATAACAAGTTAGGCTTGAGTAACTGTAGTGGGATTAAGCATTGTGTCACATATACACAAGCGAACGCCATGACAAAGGCATGGGTCATAAGCTCGTTCCTCCTCAATTGGCGACGACAGCACACATTACCAACAGGTAACTAGGTAGGCTACAGTTATTGCTATATATGATATCTAAGTTATCCGCCGTAGCTGATTCGCATGATATTTTTTGAGAAAACCCAGTGAATACTGAACAAACCTCGAGCACTCACACCGAACCAAAGATCTCGAAAATCTGCCCAAACGTCACCCAGGATAAAGGCCTTGCAAAGCGGTTTATAGGTCCAAAATGGATTTTAAAAAAATTAATGATAGCCTGCCACCAAGCTGCAGTATCCAAAATGCACAGATCATTGTTGCCATAAGCTGCAGGCGCCGGTCCTCTGAAGATCGGTAGTGTTGCAAGCGTTAAGGCTAAATAAATATGCAACTGGTCACGTGAAGCAGCTTCATCCAAAATCATCCTACGCAATCCATTTTCAAAATATCCGTGGACGCCGTAGCAAGAGCCCCCAATAAATCATTGTCATTCATAGTAGGCTGATGGCCGTCCCAAGTTCACCAAAGTATGTTTCACGGAAATCCTTCGAGTTCGGACTGATAAATTTACATGCCCTGCTCAAAGAGGAAAGAAACGAGCTCATGAGGAGGCGCGTGCTAGTTCGTCTTCCTGGTCACCCTTGCCGCTTGATCCCCCAAAAGCGAAGAAACGTTCGTGGATTACTAACTTCTCCGAAATTTATGAGTTCTGACCTTTCTCGCAACAGTCAAGCGGGCAGAAACAAGAAAATGTCCCATATGCGAGGAACCAATTCCTCTGAGGTTGCTGGCGACCCATGCCGAACTCGAATCCGAGCGACTGGAAGAGATAATCAAGCAGGTGGGATCGACAGACATATTACTGGACGATGCATATGATTGGTGTGTTTCAATTTTCTCAACCTACGGTATGATGAATATAACCTATAATTCAGCCCAGAGCCAAGCTCGCGGCCCCGCCGTTCAGCTCTGAGAGCACGCAAATCCCTGAATGCCTTAACTCCACGCAGTCACAATCCTACCGACACTCTGGAGAAGGCTGTAAAGGCTATTCAAACCATCAAACGGCGTCGTAAACACCGGCATGCTCAATTGCATGACATGGCTAGGGAGGACGAAGAGGGGCTTCATGGACGGAGTCGGTCGTTCAACGGTGAAGAGATTGTGTGTCCGATATGTTTGGTGACCGTCAGAGGCGACCAGGATGTAATAGATGCACATATAGACGCATGTCTGGCAGATGAGCGTCTGCAGTTAGATGAGCAAATGCTACGGGAAGGAGAACTTCAGAGAGCAGATGAGGAGGAGGTATTGGAAGAGACGGACGAGGGAGCTGTGGGGCATGTAGGGAACGTAAGAGGTATCACACTCTACCTCTCCTGTCGGGCTGTCTCGAAAGCTCATCTATAGGAACTGGATTTCACACACGAAATCGTAATGAACAGGACGTGGACGACGAAGTGGATGTAGACGGAGATGACCAGTTTGGAGATGCGCAGTTTACAGAGGGAGACATTCTGCCAGTTGACACGTCACAACCAGCAGTGGAAGAAGAGGTTGAGGTGGACATTGAGGATGACGACGAAGATGAAGCACAGCGGGCACAGAAAACGCTGCGTGCTCTAGTTGCAGAGGGAAAGGTTGTGCGAAGAACATCGGATGACGGTGTAGCCTGCGTTAAAGCGAAGATGGAAGTGCTGGGGGTAGCGGATGCAGAAAAGATGGACATTGCGGTTTTGGGAGCACGGAAGCCCGGCAACAAGTCTTTCTTGATCAAAGCTCTAGAGAATAAAGTGAAACAGCTGGTAAGCACCTGCAAGAACCTCGTTGACCAGGTCTGACCAGCTGCGAATCTTCTAGGAGTCGATGCGAGTTTCGTCATCCACCTCAATACTTTGTCGGATTTGTCTTGATCCATACACCGAACCTACTGTATCAACTGGATGCTGGCATACTTGTTGTCGAGAATGCTGGCTCCGTTGCCTGGGCTCAACGAAACTCTGTCCCATTTGCAAACGTATTACAGCAGCCACAGATTTACGAAGAGTCTACTTATGACTTCATGTTTTTTGGCTGCTATTTCTGTCAACTCCAATTAGTCGCCTGTTATAATCCTGTCAGTAATGTCATTTTGGTATAGCAGGATTCGTGTAATAAGTAAGGAAGCTCATATCTGGCCTTGTCAAATCCGCATTTCAACCGTCATCATTTCTAAACCAGCTCAACAAATGGCGGTTCAAAGAAAAACAGGTTGAATCAGGGTACAGTAATAGTACCGCCACGACGTATGAAATCATTGCTTTTTTACAATGAGAAATTTACTCGCCTGAAAAAAAAAAACCGTATACACCGGCGTGAATTGCAGCACTCGCTGGTCGAACGAGTTTAAGTGGGAATCGGGTGAAGTCCGAGATGTATTTTGAAGTGTCTAATATATACATGTACATGGCTTTTCATGCCAGCGGACTGATCAACCTGATAGCGAGAAATGCTGTAAGTCAAAATTCAAGAATGTTTTACAGAGACACACTTGATCAATGAGGGTTGGGGGTTACTCCTTGTGAACCCAACATAGATGATTAGAGGTATCCAGCCGTAATGGATGATGGTCTACATCGTGAAAACAAGTGAGATTGTGTGGTCTTTATGCTGGGACTTTGAAGCGTCACGTACGCGGCCAACTTCAATTGCTTTTACAATTCGTTCCTGGCAGCAGAAATCAGAGGTCCTATTGCACGGAACAGACGCAGAATATCCGACCTTCACTTCTTCAGAGGGCATTTTGAGGACTTTTTGTTTGTCAAGGCGACGTCAAAGCTGATAGGATTGAAAGGGCGGTGCGGCAATTCCCGAACAACTTTTTCTGATAGCTTGGTGGTTTCAAACAAAAAATGTCCTTGGGGCCATCATCCTCTGCGATCTACGTGCAAAGCGACTCTACAACGTCCTCTCAAAACTCTGCGTAGGTGATGTTGATTTTATGAACATTTTCTCTCTGACTTGTCCCGTAACCTCGCAGGCGTACACTATCGAACATAACAATTCATCCAGTCGCCCTCTTCTCCATTCTTGATCATTATCTTCGCCGCACAGATGCTCAGGATCGGGTCATTGGGACACTACTAGGATTACGCACGGAAACTGAAGTAGAGGTTCGCTCATCGTTCGCTGTTTTGCACAGCGAAACAAGCGAGCAGGTCGCAGTGGATATGGAGTACCATAGGACAATGTATGAATTGCACCACAAGGTAAATCCGAAGGAGGTCATTGTAGGATGGTGAGCCTCCGTTTGATTTGATTTATGTGTTGAAAGTATACTACCACTCGTGACAGGTATTCAACAGGATCAAATCTCAATACGTACTCTGCACTCATTCAAAATTTTTACTCGCAAGAGACAGCTCCGCATCATGCCGTGCACGTTGCGGTAAACACTGGCGTGGAAGAAGGCGAACAGGCAGGCGTAAAAGCATATGTCAGGTATTTTATTTACCTTTGAATTCGTCACCGGCGACCAGACCATAACACGTACTTTTCAGTTCACCAGTGGGCGTATTCCCAAAACCTGAGAATTGTGTATTTGTACCCGTTCCTGTGGAACTGCGCTTCCACGATGCCGAACGCAGTGGTAGTAAGTTGATCATGTCTTCCTTCCATCTCATGTAAATCATCTTTGCGTTTAGTTGATCTATTAATCAAAACGCTGTCTTCACCTAATTCCACCTCCACACAACCGGTGTCGGATCTCGAGATATTAGAACAATCCATAGAAACCGTTGTGGGTATGCTCGATCGCGTTCTCGAATATGTTCGGGCGGTTTTGGTTGGTGAGAAGAAGGGTGATGCAGCAGTTGGTCGGTACCTTATGGACACACTCGGCGCGAGCACCCACGATCTAGAGAAGGGCGGATTTAATGCAAGCCTACAGGCACGTTTTCCCTTCTTTCAACTCGTATACAGCATATTGAAACTCCAGGGTACAGGATACATTAATGATCTCATACCTCGCCAACCTCGTCCGGTCACAAGCAGAAGTATCTTCCCGATTAGCCCTCACTGCTGCATCATAAGATCAATAATGTATTGATGGTATATATTGCTTTCTTTTTGCTTTCTTGTTCCATGCCAAGTGATCTAGAATCGGCTGGCATGGGCAGTTCAGCTATTGAATATGCGGCAATGCTGTAAATCATGTCGTGCTGCGAGGATGTCGCCCAGAGGCCATGTATTTGCAGCACCATTTAAGGTTTCGTCAAAACCATCCTCTGACTTCTCTAAAAGCCCTGTACGTAGATCCTTGCATCTCAATCCTTCTCCTGCCACCAAAGGGCGGACGACATGTAGTAAGATCTGCTGTGCGCCATATGGCCCAATATCATTCAGGCGGACGGATGCCGAAAGAAGGCTCCGTGCGTGGAGGAACAGATGGAGATACTGTGACCTCTCTATAAACCAATTTTTAAAACGGTTTCAAGCCTATCTGGTTTTGGTTTGCATACCTAATGTCAATCCAAGGGCAGCCGTCAATGCGCCCCAGCATATTGGAAGATGTCCATGACCTTCCTCTCTCCTTACCCGAAGTTTGAGTGCTTCGAACAAATCGCTCATTCGTGATTCGCGACCTTCCAAGTCCCGGCCTAGGAATATGGACAACGAGGGAGAGTGCGAGAATCCTTTGGAGTATAGGGAAAGAAGAGCTACCCCTTGTGACTTGGAGGCGCGTCTGGCCACATGATTGAGAGTCATGGTATCGTACAAATCGTCAAGAGCTGAAAGGTCATCAATGACCATTGTGTTGGTATCGCCATCCGGTGTATTGAGCCTGCTCACAATACGATGTGAATCGGAGACAAACGGAAGTGCGCTATGGGCATATGACGCGAGGCTGTCGCGAATAAAGTTGATGGTAGTATTAGTCGAGTCCGGGCCACACGAAAATCCGTGTTTCACATAAGATTCAAGACCTGAGGAGGCCACAAAGGATCCAGTAGGGAGGTTGCTGTCTGAAAGAAGGAGCAGAATGTACGCTTCATCGTCGTTCATGATCAGATGGGACTGATAAGATAAGATAACGGAATTGTACTACGTTCGGAGTGCCGGAGTAACTTGTAGTAACTTAAGTTGAACATCTCCGTACTACTCTTCAGGTTTGTGTCAGGGTCCGATCCATATCCTCTTGAACGTTTTCTGGGAGAGTGTTCAAGTCATTGTAACCTCCTAAGGGATTGCATACATAGTATAGGGGCGGTCATCGAACTTCATATACCCAAGGTGGAATGAAGCCTACACTGACTATCCTCCCGACCTATCCACATCGTCGGATATGTGCAGCAATAAATCTTCGCCCCAGATGCTCTACAACTAACCCGGCTCAACCCGCTATACTTCCAAAGAAACGAGGAATAACACCCTACTCATCACTAACCCTCAATACAAACACTAATCCTCACAATGATAATCATTCCATGCTCAGGACCACTGGACCTACAACTAATCATCTGCTGGACCCTTCAGAGACAGGTAATTCGATTCGAATTCCCTCAGTACTTCTGTCCATATCTCGTTACAGGGGCAACACCACTACATGAGTACCGTTACCTCATAGAGACAGGCGCGTTGCAGGGAGACGATCATCAAACACGGATAATTCAGAAGCTTCAGGATCTGCATGATAAACTTGTTGACTATCAACCTCCAAGGATACCAGATATAACAAAGTCTAGCTCCCTTGTATGTGCAATATCTGCTTCGTCTCCGGATGTTGACATCTCACTCAACGTTATTTAGTTTTCTCGCGTGTTCACCAAGGACATACGTATTCCCGCGTCGCCACCTGAAAGTGCGCCAAAAGGACTTTACTTGTACGGCGATGTTGGAACAGGAAAGACAATGCTAATGGATTTATTTTACAAAACTCTTCCTCCGTCAATAACGCGTAAACGACGTGTACACTTCCATGCATTCATGATAGATGTGCATAAACGTGTTCATGCTGCGAAGATTGCCATGGGTTTTACTGGGGGCGATCCTATCTTACCGGTGGCAAGAAATCTGGCAAACGACGCTTGTGTGCTCTGTTTCGACGAGTTTCAGGTGCAGTGGTACTTTGTACACCCTCCGTTCGATTTCTAAAATCATGTACAGGTGACGGACATTGCCGATGCAATGATTCTTCGTCGACTACTGGAAACTATGCTCAACTTCGGCGTAGTGTGTGTAATGACTTCCAAGTCAGTGTTGTTCACGAGGTGTCAGGCTCTTGGTAATGGTAATTTACAGTCGACATCCGGATGACCTCTACAAGAACGGCATCCAACGCTCGAGCTTCATCCCAGCAATTGAACTTCTCAAGTCCCAATTTGAAGTTACCGACCTTAATTCTGGCACAGGTAAGCATATAAATGTTGCATTTCTACTTCATCTTTTCTCCACCTACACACCAGACTATCGTCGAGTCCCCCGTGCCCTGTCCAATGTTTATTACCATCCTTTAAACGACGACAACAGGCGCGAAATTACCAAGCTCTTCAACTCCTTCGCCTCTTCTGATCCATCTGATCCTCCAATTCGCGATCGTGCACTCAATATCTGGGGCCGATCTCTTCTTGTGCCAGAGAGCACGAGCAAGCTAGCGAAATTCCATTTTGATGATCTATGTGGCCAGCCACTGAGCGCTGCGGACTACCTAGAGATAACGAAGACTTTTGGAACTGTATTTGTATTGGATGTGCCTAAGATGGGGTTAGATAGCAAGGACAAGGCAATTTATCTCTCTGAATCTTAATTGTTGGGTTGTGAGCTAATAGAAGTTGTTGACAGGCTCGACGATTCATCACTTTCATCGATGGTGCGTACTTCTTCTCCTGCTGTGCAGTGATGACTAAAGTCCTCTTTGCTCCTCTTCAGCGTGCTATGAAAGCAAGGTACAACCTTTTTACTTTCGTCTGACGCGGGAAATTTACGGAAAGTCTAACAGACGAAGCTCTTTGTAACATCGGAGGTGCCAATATTCCAGGTATTCTCAGATGACCCATCCAGTTCTGGTTCGAAGCCCATTTCTGACCACATGCGGTCTGTGATGGACGATCTCGTCAGTGTCTTTGTTTGTTTTTTTCTATTGACCATGATACATATACATTTTCATATTCAAGGGACTCTCTGATCAAGTTGTCGGAAGTAGCTCGATGTTCACGGGGGAGGAAGAGGTTTTCGCTTTTGCACGGGCTTGCTCACGGCTGGTGCAAATGGGCAGCAAAGAATGGGCGGAGATGGTTGGACAAACGTAAATTAGACTACATACTACATACGTTCTCTTGAATTTCCCAGAGAAATAATCGATACAAAATCGCTCTGGAGTTTCGATGAACAGCTGAGAGTGCGAGAGGTGATCCACACAGGAAGGCGAAGTGGGTAATCGGCTCAGAAGGGCATGTTCACACTCTTGTGCATTTGATGTCTTGTGACTCTTGCCGATTTCACGTGTTAACTCCGGCGTCCGCACATTCGGCACAAGTATCACCAATATTCCATGTCATCAAACATAGGTTCGAAGAGGAAACTTGAACGTCCAACTATCAGTGACTGAAATCATTTAGTTGAGTGAGAACAATGTCATTGATATAATTACAAATGTGACTGTCTGTTGAACTTCATCTCCTCAAAGTATAGCAACGATCGAAGTCCCACCTAGTTCCTCGAGCTGCCCCTCCCAACGTCAACAGATCCACTCCCCCTCGATTTGTTGGTCGTGGTTGTGTTGGTCGAGGCAATGCTATCACTAGCCTGCTTCTTGCCCTTCTCCAATATTATTCTGACTACGTCTTCATCTTTAGTCGTTCCAAAGTCCGTGTCGAGTTGCTGATTTGATGGTTGACCAAGGAAGCCTTGATGACCCTGACTCGAATGGAATATGGCGAAAGCTATGTTTGATATATCAATCTAGGTTACCAATGAAACATGGATATGGCGCACAATCGACGACGGCAGAAAGGGGGATTGTACTGCAGAGAAACATATCAGTCTTGGCAAGTAGAAAACACCAATTTCATGTACGTGTCTATGCAGCACACAGAGAAAGGTCAGTATAGATCAGAAACAATCAGATGTAATGAGCTTACCGCCTTCCTTCCACTTGTTGTACTGGACGACAATGAAGACAGGTGAGGAAAATCTGCTAAAGTCACGGACAAAGGAACCCACTTCTTCTGGATTGACAATCACCATGTATTCACGCGTAGACAAGTTGTCAAGTTTGTAGACAACTTTTGTGAGAGCTTTTGTCATGATGATATCTGAAAGCTTTGACGATGGGGAGGCGAGATGAAAGGTTATTGTGTTTACTAAGAGCCGATGATGTCACTCCAATTTAACGTCACGCGCCAATATTATCGACACACGTGAAACTTCATTCAGAATTCAATCGGGACCATGCACATGCTACCCTCTTTCTCCCCTTTGCACCTCTGATATTCGTCAAGGGCACCAACGATGGCCTATGTAAATGTGTGAGCAAAATCATCAAGAGAATCGTTGTCTGCCGTACCGCCCATGAGCACACTGGAAAGGAAAAGCAGTTTTCGACAAGCGCTCGACCAGACTTTCGCATTGCGATATACTGAGGGCATCATTGAACATGATGGCTCCTTAGAATGTGTTCAGGCATATGCAAGGGAGACGAAGATTGGAATGAATTTACCTCGACATGCTTTCGAGTTGATCATGTCCAACAATTCACGTGGACACCACCGTAAAGCCTTCAGCCAGTTAAACTCGCCCTCATGAGCCTTGCCTGGAGTGGTCGAGATGGGTATGGAATCTTCCATCTCCAGTTGGCCAAGAAACCCTTTCACCAAATGCTGGAGCTCCTCCCCAAGCTGCAACTGACAATAGAGATTCTGAGTCAATCTTCATTCTTATCAGAGCGGAGACCACCCATACCTTGTCGCCTACTACCTCCGGAATGCCTCGAACTAATACTTGTGCGTATATGGGATTGCTGTCGTCATTGATCTGTGAATCAGCTTCCGAATCACAGCATCTTATGTTAGACAACTCCGCGAAATGGAAGCCCCAATGTCTAAAAATTGTTTGGATTCGTGGAGAGCCTTTTAGCTTCTGCGCCTCATGAAGAGTAAGAAGCACTGGGAAGGGCGGCGATAATTCTCTGACCCGAACCCCGTTTGTAGAGTCTTCAATTTTTTCCTGATTGTGCAAAAAGCCGAGGCATAATTCTTTAAGGAAACATTCTACGCGAACACGCTCGTCGGCTGCGTGTTGGTCAATTAGCACCAAAGCATGGCCATCGTTATTCGAGCCTCCCAGACAGCAACCTTCCTTGTCCCCATCCGACTGATCATCGAAAAGACAAGCAATAAACTTTCGATCTACTTGGCTGATTATTTGAGCGCGTCGAAGGTCGCTTTTGCGAAAGCAATGAGAGAGAGAAGCTGCCGATCCATAAGCAGATGTCTTGTGTGGGACGTTACAGTCATGCCAATGAGGTTTAATCGTATTAGAGTTTGGCGTGTCCGGTTCAAAAGTCGAACAAAGTTTTAATCCGGGTATTGGACTGTCGGTCATTTCAAATGCTTTATTAGCCTACGTCGTGATCAGCTTCACAGACAAAACTATAAAACAGTCCCAGACCTTCAGGGCTTTTCGAAGCCACTCAGGTACAAGAACCTCTGATGTGTTTACATTTTCGTGAGGAATGTTGTGATAAGGAATAGTTCGTCTGCGCCGAGGGAAGTTCGACTCCATATCGGCTTCACATTCTCCTAAAGTATAAACTTGTTGCGCCAACCGAGAATTACCAGTTCGTGTATCTATAACAAAAACTTCCCCCGTGTGGGGGTCAGTCCAGTTTGTTTCCTCCTGGTTATCATCAGTCTATCAACTAGATGAGGATTGGGAGGGAAGCGTCCAGAGAAATACATACAGTCTTAGACAAACAGTGCCCCGTCGGTAGCTCAGCAGGCATAGAGCGAGCTCGTGTTTCCAACCGGCTAATCTCGATTTGTTCTCCATATCCAGAATCACCTTCAAAATTCGATTTCCTTCGCTTCAAGGGAGAGGGAGAATCTAGGTTCTCATAGCACTGTTCGTCTGCGGGCGATAGAAACCCATGTCGGGTCAGAAAGTCCTGGATTGACGATGACAAGAAAGTTGCAATTGTCTTTCTATCCTGTGGAGAGGATCAGAGGTAACACCACTTCCATGAACATTGAAATTCACCTGGAAATTAATATTCGTCTTTGCGGGCTCCAGTGAGTTATCTATCTCGGACGGGGGTACGGTTAAATTGAGCACATATACAGGCTTCTTCTCCACCTTGCGGGGCGACCGTCGTATATCTGAAGTTGGCTAGAGTATCATCGAACAAAAGTAGAAAATGTAACGCACTGGAGCGGGGTAAGCTCAGTTCTCCTGCTTCATCGAGTGCCTGGCAAGCACTGAGTAAGACACAGGTGTGCAGCGGGAATGAAATTGACCCACATTCTTGCCAAAAGTACTTGAAGCGAACGCAGAGTTTATTATGTTATGCAGGTCGCTGAGAGCTACTGGATGGCGATTAACGTCTAGACAAGAATATAAGCAAAAAGAGCACAATCCAGAAACTGAACTTGCATAGATATTGGTATGCCTAATGGCAAGGGAGATGTCATTGACAGCCAATCTAGGCATTTAGAAAGAGTTACCCTAGAATGTGCGCCATTGAGACTGATAAAGCCTTCTAGCTTGAGTTGTCCGCAACTCAGATCAATTTCTTCTACGTGCTTTGGATTGAGTGAGGTACTATTACTCTCAGTGTTGTTCAGTCACACTTACTTCAGTCAAGGCACGACCGTATATGTTGCGGAAAGCAGCCAAGCTTGATGATGTCTGACAGACTTCAGGACGAATTTCGCACGAAATGAAAAGATATCACATACTTTGGATATTCTCAATCCTCGTCCTTTAGAAGAACCAGCTTGACGTTCTTTGTTTATGTCTTCGACTGTAAACGTGACATTGGTGAAAATAAGAGCCAGCGTTTCAATGTCCTGGCGGATCAATTCCAAAGTACGCGCAGTCGAAGGATGGGAGAGTCGGCGAACCGGAAGCTAGAGAAGAATACTCAGTCTTATACAACAAAAAAACTTCCCAATAGAGAGCGCACATTGTAGAACGCATCACGAACGCACACCGCTGTGCCAGCGGACTCCCTCCGCCATCGAACAGCTGGACCTGAGTATAGGCAGTTCCCCCCCTTGATAATGATGGACCATGTTTCCCGTGATTTTCCAGTGCGAGATGATATTTCCAGGCAACCAAGTTCTGCGACTGAAGCCAGAGCTGACATTTTCCTTAGACACGGCAGTCTTGTGCTAACCAAATGTGATGATTTACCTTCTCCGCGAAATCCAAACGTAGAGAGTGAATTCAGAGTCCCAGGTGCGTAGGGTTTAGATGTTCCTGGAAATAAGAACCTTTTGCTAAAGCTGCAAAGATTAGAGACGGTTCGGTACATACCATATCTGCCTTCTTCCGAACACTGTCCGAGTACAGAGAGACTATCCTTGCTTATACCGCATCCATTATCTTTGACCCAACAAATCCATTCTTCGCAGTCAATACCTATGTCAACTGCACTTGCACCAGCGTCAAGGGAATTCTGCACAAGCTCAGATACAATTTGTGGAAACGAGGTCAAGATTTGAGTAGAACGAAGCTTTACACGCGTAGGGGCATCAAGTTTCTCCAAAGAAACTTGCTGCATATGAGTGAATAGGTCGGACGGAGCGCTATAAATAGTCACAACCAAACACCGACCCGATTACATTCTAAATACCCCATAGCCCTTACTATCTCCATCCCACGTCGAGGAGCCTCGACCACCAGCCGGACTTCTTTCGCGTGCGGCAAGTGCCAGTCCTAATCCTATTACATCTCTCGTGTCCGTTGGTTTGATTATGCCGTCATCCCAGAGACGTGCAGTTGAATAAAGGGCTGTCGTTTGACTCTCGATTTCAGCTCCCAACGATGCATGCTGAGCCGGGTCTCTGTTTTGGATAACTTCCCAGTCAGCTATCAGTCAACCAGCAAACAAGAAAATTTATACTTAGAGACGGTTGTCATTACTTGAGAAAGTTGCCCCGAACCCATCACACCGACTTTTGCGTTCTGGTTACCACGTAGTAAAATCCTTATACGAGTAACAGGAGACAACAACTCCACGTACAGGCCACATCCACAAAAATCTTGGCGAGTACTGTGGCCCGCTTTCGAATCAAACATCGGTTCTCTGACTTAAAAAGGTACTTACAGCCCGACCAGACATTCCTAGTGACCTCCTGTAAGGCATTTTTAAATCAGAAAAGAAATTCTGGCCAACCGTAATTGCCAGCTCCAAAGCTTCCCCCCACAACCATGGTCAACTTAGGGACATCTGCACAAGCAACTGCGCGGACCATCTTCGCGCCTTTTGAATACATCAATATCTTCTTTAAACCCTCAACGATTTTTACGTGCCATCTTTTGCAATGCCTCCCTTCTCAGCCTTTGATCCAACCATGTATCCTGCGCGCATTACTCACTTGATCGAAACATTCAACACGGAGTAGACTTACCCGTGACGTTGACGAGGAAGAGTAATGGTATTTGACGTTGTGAGCAAAGCTCAATAAAATGTGTCGCCTTCAATGCAGAAGGGGAGAAGAGAATTCCATTATTGGCAACAATCCCAACTGGAAATCCATGAATGTGTGCAAAGCCCTGTCACGCAATATCAGTTTTCATCAAGGGAGAATTAAAAGAAATCTGGTCTACTGTGATCATTGTGGTCCCATATTCCTTCTTGAACTCTCTAAACCTGCTTCCGTCAACTACACGCGCTATTACATCTCGCATGTCAAAGGCCTGACGGACATCAGTGCCAACGATACCGTGCAATTCCGAAGCTGGATAAAGTGGGTCTTCAGGTTTCTCTGTAGGCTAGTAGAATCTCCTACTCAGTTGATTTCTTCCGGTGAAAGAATGAAAAGTTTACTCACGAATGCTTCTCTACTTCCCGCTTTCCCGAGATCTCCTACTACTTCTCTGGCAATGGCCAACGCGTGCTCGTCATCTCTAGCCAAGTGATCTGTAACACCACTCTCACTCGAATGCATCAAACCGCCCCCTAATGTCTCCTCGTCGACCTCTTCCCCAGTCGCTGCTTTGACGAGTGGTGGACCAGCCAGGAAAATTCTTCCTTGATTCTGGACAATGATATTTTCATCCGCAATTGCAGGGACATACGCTCCGCCTGATAAATGTTTTAGTAAGTGACTTTGTTCGATATAAAGGTAACGGCAGCACCTGCAACAGATGTACCATGCACGACGGCTATCTGAGGGATACCAAGCGCAGACATTTGCGCCTTACCCGTGGAATATGAGCATAGGATATGTCAAGAATGTAATCCCGTACCATGTTGTAAAATATGCGTCCGAAATTCTCCTTGTCTGGGAAAACATTGGCTTGATACGGGAGAGCAGCGCCCCCAGATTCCACTAAAAATCACGTCACTACAAGAATAAAGAATCTTAAGACGCCAAATAAAGCGCACCGACGTATACGCAAGGAAGCCCGTGTTCACGTGCGATCTCTTGAGCACGGAGGTGCTTCTTGACCTATGGAAAGGCTATGAACGCGATTCAAAGGCTCTCAAGACAGCAGAGCGGCGTACCGTCAAAGGATAATAAGAGCCACCCTTGACAGTCGCGTCATTCACAACGACCATGCACTCTCTTCCAGAAATACGGCCAATTCCAGTGATTATCCCCGCACCAGGGATAGGCTCCGGGTAGACACCATGCGCAGCCAATGGAGACAGCTCTAGGAAAGGTGTATGCGGGTCAAGCAGTAAGCCCAGTCTATTGAGATCGTCAAGGACGTGATAAATTAGGGGCACCAGGTTACATGCCGTTCTCGAGGAATTTTCTTTCCTTTACTCCGCATTCTTTCAACTGCTCGAGAACCGCCACCCAGACGGGCATCAGCCGTCTTTTGCTCGACATCTGCTATGAGTTCATCCATGGATGCAGCCTTGGCTACGAATTCGGGTGACGAGATCGAAACGAGAGAGGGCAATACAGAGGCATGATAAGACCTGTGTCTCGTTGAGATTGAAGCAAATGCTCGCTGCATGGATTTCTGTAATAATGCCATAGTGGTAGGAGTTGCGGTCCTGCCTTGGCAATAGACCTTTCACCGTGGTCACGGTCGGATCTTGAGGATACCAACCTCTTCAATCCATAACAAAAGAACATGATTGAGTGGTAACACATAGAATCAATATATGAACGTGTCTAATGTATCCGAAAGTGTCGAAGCATGTAATGGAGTGCTAGAAATCGTTCCACTCATCGTCCCATTCGCTGTTTTTCTTCTTCGGAGGTGTACGTGAGATGGTAGGCTTGTTCGATTGGACTGATGTCGCTTGAACTAAAGAGACTGCTGGCTCGGGATCATGATCATACTCGTGAAAGAAGTCTTCGGAGCCATCTTGATAAAGAGCCGAGCTCTCTCCATAACTCTCCGTCGGTACAGCTCCATAACCAGCCCTTGATGGATCAGTAAACCTGTCCTTGACAGTCCCCGCCATACCACCGACACTGGCGCCCACATCTACACCTAGCTGCTGCTTTGACCACTGATTAACAGCCCCTCCTGCGGCCGCTGCTTTCTTCTGTGCCTCCGTCATATATCCCTTGACACTGGCTTGGAAATTGGGATCAGTCACTCTCTCCACGCCTGGCTGAATGACATTCTCGGAGACAACCCGCCCAGCACCGACAACAGCAGAAGAAAACAACGACCAGCCCTTGCTGAGCGCGCCCAAGGGATTCTCTTGAAGCTCAGCGAACGATGGAGCGGCTGAAGATGATAATCCATACGATGGATGTTGAGTCGGTGGCGTAGGGGTATTTCCAAAACCTTGGTACCGCCCCCCTTGCGACGGTGGCAGATCCGTTGGTCGGGATTCGTTCGCTTTGCCCAAGTTGGCAAAGTAGGCCTCGTTGAGGGTCTTATGATCAGTGGGTGGGGTACCGCGTGGAGAGCCACGCAAGGACGACGGGGAGGCAGAATCGCTACGCAGTGAGTTCCCTACCACAGAACGCGTGGATGCACGGGATTTCCGAAGACCGGAAGATGGGTTGGGCGAGGACAATCGGTTGTTTGGAGTTGATGAGGGAGGAGGGGCGGAAGGAGTCCATGTTTTTCCAGCGAGCTCTGTATCCAGCTTTGAAGAAATTATGAAAAGTAGAGTCTATCACGAAAAATACCATACCTTGTCCCGGTACTGCGACGCTGCCCAGCAGTGGTATTTATCATATGGACTCAGGTTATCATTATACCCTCCTTGTTCGACGGGGGTGTAAGATCGCACGAATTCACAGAAGCGCGCGTTACCACCAAGCTATAGCCGGCTCAATGGCGTGTTATACCTTGTACAACTTTGCAGGCGTACCTGCATTCGTTTGACTTGTTCGTCCTGCCAAGTATCCATCGATATAGATCTAACAAAACTGAAAGGAATTTTTATGATAGATCGGACGCCAAAGTAACTTTCCTCACGAACCTAACGTGGACACCATAACCTCGATGCGTTCCAGCGCATTGCAGGCATAGAAAAACGGCAAAACTAAAGTTTTACTGGCACATGAATGCCAGCATACTGCGTACTGGAATTTATTTACCTTACGGAAGCCCATTGGGGATTAAGATTTGAACAGTCGTTGCAGGTTTTGTTTCTAAGGTCTTCACGCTTTGAAAGTTCGGAGAGGATCTTTTTGGCAGCTGCTTGGTCTGCCATTTCTGACGAGAAAGAGAAGTTTTAGGACGCCTGATGATGTGTAAAATGAAAGAGGAATATTGAGGCCGTAGAAGGCGGCTCACAAAAGCCGATATTATAATGATGAGGACGTTTCAAAGTTTCAGGTTCGATGGCTTACATCTACGGGTATGCATTGTACATACAAGAAATAATGAGTCAAGAGATTATATCACACGTACATATCCTCCCAGTCATCGTCGTCAAGAGGAGGTTGAGCTGCAGCTGTTGTACTCTCAGTCAAACTTGTAGCCGCGACTGGGGTTAGTGGTATGGCGGCTGGCGCATTCTCCATTTCCTTGACGACATCCCACATATCTTCATCCTTATTCGCAACAAAGGACTTGGTGAGAGTAGAAGAACGTTCCTCGATATCGTCAACTGCATCCCACATAAGGTCATCATCGCCACTACCCCCAGTCACTGTTATACTTGATTCCGCCGACATAGCTGCATCGAGGATTGGGTCCATCTCGTTCCACATTGCATCGTCGTTTTCATCAGTGATTACCATGTTGCCCTTGCCCTTACGTACGTGATCCTGCTCCTGTGCAGCTCGTTCTCTCGCATTGCGTTCCACCTCTTCTCGAATAACGGCATCAATGTCGAAGTCGTCGAAGTCGATTTCGGTTCCAGAGGATGGCGGTCGGGAGGGAGCGGGGGAAGAGGAGGAAGCGTAGTCTGCCCGTGCCGAGCCTGAAGACGGGCGTGAGACTGGTGTTTCATCTTTCACGTCTTGTTGGATGTTTTCAATGTCTTCGTGATCCTCAAGCTTTTTGTCATGAACAACCCCATGAGCTTCATCTCGCCAGACGCTAAGAGCAACCTGTAAGAAGGACATGGAAATGATGAACTGGGACATAAGATGAGCGCCCACGCACATTCATGCGTTTTGAATGGCACAATTTCTCGACACGATCCACCGTATCCCTGAACTGACCTGGCGGGAACATCTCGTGTGTCCAAAACTGATAAATGTTGAGTAACCTGTTCAGATCCGTAGCCTACAAGCCATCAACTAGAGCAGTGGAGTACATGAATGATGGAAGCTACCTCGTGACCTTTTCCCTTGGTTTTGAAGTTTTTCGTGTTCTTTATAAGCTGTGGAAAGCCTGTTGGACCCAATAGTCTCCCTTCATCAAGCCTCACTGGCTTGCGTCTCTCCCTTTTCACCTCTGTGCCACCTTGCTTGGATTTCGGAGCTTGATCTGAAGGAGTCTCTCTGGGAGGTGAGCTGCTAGGTAGGATGGCATGCGGAGTCAGAGCTGGGATGTTGTTGTTGTGTCGTAATTCAGCTTCACGTGTGAGAGCTTCAGTATCGAGAGCTGGTGCAAGAGGTTGGAAGCTGAAGAGGTCATTTCCATCATCCTCTACGTCGGCAAATATGGCATCCAGGTCAATATCGGCAATTGGAGGAGCCTTGTGTACCAGGTGATCATCGTCAGAATCGGCGAGGAAGAGAGATTGAGGTGCGTCGAGCATGACGCGTTGTTGATGTATGTTTGTGCCTATATAGATAAAGCTGCCCCAAAGACTTGCCTTGTCTCTGCTCACTCATCACATTTGATAACAAATGGCCAACGTTCTACCCCCCCTCCCATACGATTATGATGCTCTCGAGCCTTATATCTCTAAAGAGATCATGACTCTTCACCACACGAAGCATCATCAGACCTATGTAAATGCACTGAACGCTGCGGAGGCTCAATACGCCAAAACTAGCAGCCCCAAGGAGCGTATCGCCCTCCAGGCTGCCCTCAAGTTCAACGGCGGTGGTACGTATCAGGCGAATTCAAGTGATTGATCAAAGGATCGTCTCATCGCATCTGATCAGGTCACATCAATCACTCCCTCTTCTGGAAGAACCTTGCACCCCACCCACAGCGCGGGGGCAACGGGGGCGTCCTCAAGGACGGCCCTCTTAAGACTGAAATCGAGCGTACTTTTGGCAGTGTCGAGCAATTCAAGACCCAGTTCAACACCACCACTGCTGCGATCCAGGGTTCTGGTTGGGGATGGCTTGTAGGTCTTTTTTTTTCCATTGGACAATCATATCTTGGCTGCTGATGCTGTTTCATCAGGGCTACAGTCCCACCACCAAGCGTTTGGAGATCACAACTACCCCTAACCAGGATCCCCTTCTCACCCACGTCCCCATCATCGGCGTCGACATTTGGGAGCATGCCTTCTACCTGCAGTATCTCAACGTCAAGGCTGATGTATATCTCGTTAGTTCTGTCGTGATATTGATCTCACATATATGCACAGTACCTCAACGCAATCTGGAATGTAATCAACTTTGGTGAAGCCGAGAAGCGTTTCGAAGAAGCTACCGCTGGCTCCAAGTTGTAAAAACGTCTTGAATGTTCCTTGCCGCGTGGCATTCCTTTCGCGTATGATCACTCAGCAAAGGTTTGGATAGACAATGTTGTAGTACCATGAAGGAGAAAAATGTATAACGCTGTAGCAATTCAATTCAAGTTGTATTCGACTGAAGGCTGTAGCCAAGTTGTTGACCAGCTGAGTGATCCAGCTTCCGGATGTCGGAACGATGTCACCGATGATGAGTGGGTCAAGCCCACTGTGCGACCCGAAGATCCTCGCACACATACCTTGACCTTGATTGACAGATGCCCTATACGAGTATGCGTCGTACAAGTCTGGGGAGTGAAGCTGAGCAGTAGTATAGGTCTGCACTGTTCCGTACAAGTCTGGGGAATGAAGCTGAGCAGTAGTACATTCGATGGAAAACTTTGTGCGGCAATATTAAGTAAGTATGTTATCGCCGGCAATAACTTCCTTCACGTGACGTTGATGGAGTCCGTCCCTGATCCCGACATCGAGGACGGCATCGACTACTGGAAGTCTCAGCCTGCCAGTCTAGACGGTGTACTCGGTGAGCAGAACACGATTCTCAAACAAGTTCAACCTAGTTTACCAACAGCCCACAGGAGGTTATGGTTCCGGAGTAAGCATATCCTTCTGCATCATGATTTGACCTAACCTCTTATTGACCATGTAGCCACTACCGCGCATCGATTCACTTGGTTCTCGTCTATTCCTCCTACACCTCTACCCAGAACTATCCACCGTACCATCGTCTTTCCACCCCAATCCGCCCAACAACCCTCCTCGGACAAGAGCTCTAGACGTCGGCGCAGGAATCGGTCGCGTAACGCAAGATGTCCTCCTCCACCTCATATCGGACGTCGTTCTTCTCGAGCCCGTAGACTCCTTTGTCCAAGAGGCGCTAGCCAGGGCCCGTGCAAGTGCTTCTCTCCACCTCAGACCCCACCCCTGGAAGGGCATTGCAGACGCGACTAAAAGTGTCACAATCCTCCAAGGGACAATACAGGATTTTCATCCTATGATGCCGCACCATGCTACGTTCCTCGATCGCGTTGGTTATCACTCTGTGCGGCCCACGGATGACATCGTCCTGGGTTTTGACGTGATATGGTGTCAGTGGTGTTTGGGTCATTTGAGTGACATCGATTTAATCGCGTTCTTACGGCGTAGCCATGCTGCCCTCAGGGATAAGGATAAGGGGAGAAGTCTCATTGTGGTGAAGGAGAATTTGTGCCGTGATTTCGATGACGGAACCCCACGTACCGTTTTTGATGAGCAGGACTCCAGTTTGACGAGGTCCGTAAATTTTTTGTGCCTTTACGTGGACCTCGATGAATATGTGTCTAGATCTGACAAGGCATGGAAGGCAATTTTCGAGCAGGCCGGACTGAGGCTTGTTCGGGAGCAGATACAACAAGGTTTACCGGAGGGTTTGTATGAGGTCAAAATGTTTGTTTCATTGGATGACATAGTGAGATCAAGGCTAATACTATTTATATAGGTA
The DNA here is from genome assembly GCA_029959215.1 of Tricholoma bakamatsutake. Lineage (NCBI taxonomy): Eukaryota > Fungi > Basidiomycota > Agaricomycetes > Agaricales > Tricholomataceae > Tricholoma > Tricholoma bakamatsutake. The sequence continues at coordinate 4,876,772 of CP114860.1, forward strand.
CGCTCTGCGATAGGGGAGACTTTCTGTATCTATACACCACAGATATACCATCGCCTATAGAAATACAACAGCAATGAATATCACTGACTTGGGACGGATTCCAAGGTTCCAAAATACTTAATTCCGAATTGAATCTACAACCCTGCCCGCCCACACAGCCTTGCTGTGGGTAGGACTCTTCGTTTTCCGCGGGTCAATCCTCTCCTTCACGCCAGGAAATGCCGACCGAATGAGTGCATGAAGATGAGACCAATTCTCGTCTGATGTAACTCCCGTGAGCGTCCTGAGTTTCAATCTGGGGGATGGCGGATGGAAAGCAAGCTGATGGGGATGCTGATGTGAATTGTGAGTTATGCTCCCTGGTGCTGATGTGGTCGCATAGTATGATAGAAGCGGAGCGGTGGAAGCGTAAAATTGGGCTAAGCGACGAGCAAAGGTTTCCTGTGGAATATACACATCAGAACACGATCCAGATGCCAGTGAAATATACGAACAGGATTGTCATCAGGACGTTTGGTTAGTGGTTCTCCAGTAAGATCATCACGGCCTTGGATTTTGGGAGGATTGTATGAGAGGTTGTACACACGACCAGAAGGGAGATGAACCCAGCGGTCGGATATTCGACTGAGGATAATCTTGTCAGAGACATCCAAGTTAACCACAAGGGTAAGAGGTATGTTTTTATTCCTAGAAGAACAGAACTATAATCAATACGCGGATAAAGCGTCGAGAAGAGTGTTACATGCCTGAGATGAGAATCTAGAAGCTTCCCTTGACCAAGCGTACGAGGGAAACCATCAAGTATCCAATGCTACTCACAAAGTATAAGCTAATGTAAGTGATTGGATCAACAAGCTATACCTTGTTGTGTAAGAGATCTAGTTTGCTTCTAACGACCTCCAGCATGATTTGGTCCGGCAATAGTCCTCCACGAGCAACGATTTCTTTCGCCTGTTGCCCGACCGTAGTTCCTTCAGCAATATGCTGTCTCAAGAGATCCCCCGTAGAAAGCGACACAATGTCGTACTTGTCAACTAGCCAGGATGTAAGTGTGCCCTTCCCCGCGCCAGGTTTGCCGAACATGAGCATGCGCAACATGGGACTCTGGTCATGATCACGATCATCATGAAGCTGAGCATTCCGGTATGTGTTAAGGGATAATGAGAGAGCCTTTGGAGAAGCTGCAGAATAGGCGAAGGAACGCCGCGCAACGAGTGTGAAAGTTGGTGAGAAGATTCGCATGTGATGCACGACACACATAAATTACTTATATACAAAGCAGAAACAAGTCGTCCCACTTGTAAAGACCGAACGCATGCGAACAAAGGAGTTGGGACGAGGAAAGCTGTTGCAAAATAGCACCCGATTCATTTCGTGTTACACGTCAAAATGTCTAAGTACAGCCCGCTCCCCGATATTTTCCGACCATCCAATCATTTCACGCATTTGCTTTACGCCAATCACACCCCGCACGTCAGAATCTAACGCAACACAAATTGCTTCCGCGACATGATCGACATGGATTGGGGGTATGGTGACGGCATTGGCAATAGCGTTGAGAGATGTCCCCAAATGCGAAAACGTAGACCCGAGGATGCGAAGAAGATTGGATGGTGTTGGAATTGTCGGCGGCAATTTAGAGTGCAATGTTGCCGATAAATCGAGCAGGACAGCAACAGGTGTTGTCAGTGGTCGGTGGTGTGCGTGGTATACCAAGCCTGGGTGGACATAAAACACATATTTACAGGATAGCCATATAGAAAACACGTACTCGGCCGCATATACACCCCGCGATAACCAGGTTTGCTGAGTATGATTGATTCGATACCCTGTTCGGCTTCCCGTTTTGTTTCGATGTATCTGGCAGGAATGACAGGACGGAATATATCTTCCGCTGATAAGTACACGAATGGTCGAGATATATTATTGGTTTTGACATCTTCAGAAGCACTTGAAGATACAAACGCCTCACAGACGCGCAAAGCTGTCATGCTAAGCAGTTGAAAAAAAAATACAAGCACAGGAAACAACGAACCTGTGTCGCGATTGATGACTTGGTAACTGCCATTCCGGTCTCTGACTGCATTTCTTTCCAAAGGATTCCCATGGTCACCAGCCACCGATCGGAAGAAACTCCCTACAAGACCAACAAGGTTTCCCTCCTTCAGCGCCTGCTTGTACGTGCCGTCCTCAATGAGGGTTCCGAGGGTGTGTACCACGCCGCCTACTTGAGGGAAAAGATGCGCAAAGGTCTCGGGTTCAAGTGCATCACCCTTTTGCCAATCCACCTAAACACTGTGTGCTTGAGTAATATAGAAAGTGCCCAACTAGTCGACACACTTTGGATACCCAGGCTGGTGTGTGTCCTTTCCCAGTGCGATACGGCAGCCCAGAAGAACTGGAGAATGAGCTCATCAGTGTGTTCAGAGATTTGAACAGAAGGATGATGCCTGACGCTCGTGACTTGAATTCCTCGTGCCAAGGCTGCTTTGCAAACAGCAGAACCTAACAAGAGACATGAAAAATGAGCAGCAAGGACAGGGTTGCACCTACCTATGAAACCATTGCCACCTACGACAAGGATGCGTTTGAACGCTGTGCTCATTAAGTTGTTTCAAGGAAAGACACAGCGGAGCTTGAATTGATTGTTGCTTGTTGCAAGCGCAGGTGAGACTTTTGTCCTTCATATCTCACATCGCCTCAGTCGAAAAGTCGTTAAAAAACATATAAAAAAAACTTTTATATACAAGCGGTCACTTGTTGCCTCTTCAAGTTTGTCATTTCCTGTCGCTGCGCTCTCCTGCTTCCCCTCATCCTCACCAGTCCCAGAAAAGTCACATAAAGCAGTAACGACCCCCAAAAACCCCAGAAAATCTTCCATTGTAGAATGTCTGCTCCCTCTGTTGCTCAGCCCGAGATGCTTCAGGTCGTTCCTGAGGTAGCCCCGATCTCAGCTCCTGCTCCTTACAACCCTACCCCAGCAACCTCCGTCGCTTCTCCCCCTTCGGCCTCCCTTTATGTTGGAGAACTTGATCCCACTGTCACCGAGGCAATGCTTTTCGAGATCTTCAACATGATTGGGCCTGTTGCTAGGTGCGTGCTGATCCACTCCGTGCTGAGCCCATGATATATTCTCACCCCCCACCAGCATTCGCGTCTGCCGTGATGCTGTTACCCGCCGCTCTCTTGGATATGCCTATGTCAACTATCTTAACGCGAGCGATGGTGACTTTGCCGTTTCATCGCATCGCAGTTCAATTCGCTAACACCCACTAGGAGAGCGGGCCCTTGAGCAACTTAATTATTCGCTGATCAAGAACCGTGCATGGTAATCAATTCTCATTACGTTTGGACACTGCCCTGATGAAAAATTTCGTCCGATTTAGCCGGATCATGTGGTCTCAGCGTGACCCCGCCCTCCGCAAGACTGGTCAGGGCAATATCTTCATCAAAAATTTGGATGAGCTTATCGACAACAAGGTTCGTCAGGGTCCGTGCAGAAACAATGCATCGTCACTTATGCATGTTAATAGGCTCTCCATGATACCTTTGCGGCCTTTGGCAATGTCTTGTCGTGCAAAGTCGCTACCGACGAACAGGGCCGCTCGAAGGGATATGGCTTCGTCCACTATGAGACTGCGGAAGCCGCTGATAACGCCATAAAGGCTGTCAACGGCATGTTGCTCAATGACAAAAAAGTCTACGTTGGCCTTCATATCTCTCGCAAGGTGTGTGCGCATGTCATTTTCGCTGAATGCCTAGACCCTGTTTTTTTCTTTCTAGGAGCGTCAATCTAAGCTCGACGAGATGAAAGCCCAGTTCACGAATCTTTATGTCAAGAACATTGATCCGGAATTAAGCCAGGAGGATTTCGAGAAACTATTTACCAACTTTGGCCGTGTTACTTCCGCCCTGCTTTCTCTGGACGAGGAGGGTAAGAGCAGGGGTTTTGGATTCGTCAATTACGAGAACCACGAGGAAGCGCAGCAAGCCGTTGATGCCTTGCATGACTCTGAACACAATGGTCGAAAGCTTTTCGTCTCTCGTGCTCAGAAGAAAGCTGAACGCGAGGAAGAGTTGCGCCGGTCGTACGAAGCAGCAAAAATGGAAAAACTGAGCAAGTACCAGGGTGTCAATCTTTACATCAAGAATCTGGAGGACGATGTCGATGACGAGAAGCTCCGTGGAGAGTTTGAGCCATTTGGGACTGTCACAAGTTGCAAGGTCATGCGGGACGAAAAGGGTACCTCCAAAGGTTTTGGCTTCGTTTGTTTTTCCACCCCCGACGAGGCAACGAAGGCGGTAGCAGAGATGAATAACAAGATGATTGGCTCCAAACCCCTCTACGTTTCCCTGGCGCAGCGTCGTGAGGTCCGCAGGCAGCAGTTGGAGAGCCAGATTGCCCAGCGCAATCAAATCCGTGCTCAACAGGCTGCTGCCGCTGGTATTCCAGGCGGATACCTAAATAGCCCAATGTACTACCCTCCACCTGGCCCAGGCTTCCCCCCTCAAGGCCGAGGCATGATGCCATATGGCCAGCCGGGAATGTTGCCACCTCGAGGGGGTGCTCGTTATGGACCTGGTGGCATGCCTATGCCTGCTGCGTATCCCCAAGGACCCCCTCAAGGCTATGGGATGCCAGGTTACCCGAACCGTGGGCCTCCTCGCCCGCCTGTCCCTCGTGGGCCAGGATCGTCACCTACTAATCCTACTGTTCCCATGCCTCGCTCCAATGGTCCTCCTCCAGTCAACGGTGCTCCGCGTCCCGTACCTCAAGGCCCACCTCCTCCTCAGGGCCGTGCTCCTCCCCCACCAGCTGGCCCTGCACGTGTGCCTCCTCAACAGCAGCCACCGGCGGGCTACAAGGCCAACGTGCAGCCGCTACGTAGTGCTGCGCCTGCTCCCGCCGCACCTGCGCAGCCTGAAATTCCGGCTCTCACCACTGATCAGCTCGCTGCTGCCACGCCTATGGAACAGAAGCAGATGCTCGGTGAGGTCATCTATCTCAAGATTGCGAAGTATGTCTCTTCTTTTCGTTTACTTCGAAAGCTTCTGCTAACAAAATGTCATAGCAACCAACCCGAGTTGGCTGGGAAGATCACTGGAATGCTTCTTGAGATGGACAACTCGGAGCTTCTGCACCTTCTGGAAGATTCCGAGGCTATGAATGCCAAGGTCAATGAGGCTCTCACGGTCTTGAATGAGTTCAAGTCTTAAGACGGTAGAGCTTGGCGGAGATGTGTGCCACTCACAGGCGATATGGTCTTATGTCACATGGAGTGGAATTTTCCGACTCGTCCCTTCCTTTATGATTTCTATTCTTTTGATATGATGGCGTTGGATCACCAGCGGCCTTGTGCCCTCCGTTAGGCTTTGTTCTCTTAATACGTAGGGTTTTTGGTGGTTGTTCCTTTGTTGTGTACTCTGTGAAGGAATATAGGTGATGATCTGCTTGATATTTGGTTGTCGTGTCGCGTGACGTCACCCTCTGTTGTCCCTCTCCAATGGAAAATCCAGACAAGCAAGTTCCTCCACGCCAATCAGACGATCCCAGGGGCTCCTCTGAGAAACCCGCAGCAAATGCGATCTCATCATGGTGCTGGGCAGGAGCTTCAATGTAAGCAATGTATCACTACGCTATCCATACATACTAATACGTAAGTGCCATCCTCATAGACTCCTATTGGCAGCCTCGTTCCTGACCTTATTTCCTCGTTTGCTGCTTTTCGTCTCGGAGACTGAAAGTATCTCTGAACATCGCCGATCTGCCCTTACGCCACTAGAGTCATTCCTTGCCCTCCACTTTGGGATTTGGCTTGGAGTCATAGCCGTTGCGCTCATCCTTGATGCAAGTGGTGATTCATGTTGTCCGTCTATCTGCCTTACGGTGACCTCAGATTCCATCCTCCTCCTCCGAAGTACCCGACAACCAACATTCGTCCTCATACCATCCTCTCCTGTGGCCAGTCTCTGGGGCGGCAAGCGTCACTGCGTTTCTGTCTTACAATACCAGGAACGTCGGAACGCTCTCATGGATGGCCTTTGTAGGCTCTACCATCATCGGTGTGTGGGGTTTCTGGACGGTGAGTGTTCTTGAACTCAATATCATGATCTTAATCATCGTCATACTGTTTCAGATTGTTTTTGGAACTTCATCCCTGATATCCAAAAAGACTGGAGCTGACAAGCGAACCTCGTCGTTCCTATTCGGGAACAGGAGTGCAGCCTCTGTGCAGAAGAAGCAGTGGACAAACGAGCAGAGGAGAAAACGCCAGTAGATACTAACAATAGTTGCCTTCCATTGTATTATCAGCACCTAAAAGTTTCTCACCAGTGTCTAACAAGTAGCAACTCCACTTTGATGAGAAGAATATGTTCTAGACATAACCGAGGTGGACATCGGCCGATATTCGCATCGGGTATAGTAGATGGAATGTGGCTGTGCCGAGAAACTTGACTCGAGAACGCTTCCAACAGACGCCTGCAAAAGTAAACGCACGGTTGAATCTCGACTTTAATTGAATCTTCGTACAGCTTTGAGCATCTCTTGCCTCGAGCCATTGACGATTCCGTCGACTAGGAGCTATTCTTCGTGAGAAAGACATTATCCTTTTCTTTAATTCACGGCTTTACGGCCGACTTGTGCCGATACCCTCTTGGTCGATCAAACAAAGAGAGAACAGCCAGGTACCGCAGCATCATTGATACACTGTAGCATTCCATTCCTTGCAGGATGATCCAACAAACCGACGCTAGGCAGGCAAGTACTTCGCTAGCACCTCTTCGCCAATCTCAGGATGGCCCTGAGATTTGGGGTCAATGGTTGGGCCACAGGCCAGTCTCTCATCAACCCCTTTAATTCATTATCTCATGTGTTTCCCTTCTAGGCATTATTCTCTTGAGGTTGTGCAACATCCGGTACGTGCTCGAATGTGTGGTTTCGGCGACAAAGTGCGTCCATTGCCGCGTTATCAGGTTGTGTTATGTAGGGGAGATATCTTAGGATCGGAGACCATTGGCGCCAGCCGCTGTAGCGAAAATGATAGTGAAAAGTGAGGACGATAGTCTTGTGGACGTAGAGTAAGTTTATTTATTGCTATTGTCTACTTCTCTGTTATGACGCTATTGCCAGTGATGTAGATTGTTCATTCTTCCTGGTTACAGTTGATTTGTGGTCTGGAGACGGAAAACATGAGATGAATCTTGTTTTACATCCATCGTCTACTGATCGTCACCCACCACCTCACTCCGCGAGGCCAAGGCGTCGCGGAGCTAGTATCGTCTCCCATTCTCGGTCCTCAGGAAACCAGACACCAGCTGCACGCACCACTCCAACTCCAATTCAATATAAACCTGGCGAACCCGTGAGTCGCATACCGCTTCCCCAAGTTTAAGCTTAAATCAAATGTACAACCTTATAGCCGTCTGGTTACAACACTCAGGCGTATTTCCCTCCTGTATCTGACCAAATGATTTACTCCCCCCCGACGTCGTACAGTGCTACTACACCTTCTGAGGCTCCTACATGGGCGTACAACGCTCAATCCCCTCCGATGGAACGTAACAATAATTTCCCTCCTCCACTCCTACCCTCGATTCATCAATCAGAACCAGAGTCAGGGACATCGGCGTACCGTGCTTGGGACGCAAACGCACCTTATCAACCATCCGACAGCTATGCCAACTCCCAAGTTGACCCTGCTCTTCGGGCGCCCCCCAATCAGGATGGACGAGAGTGGTCATCGCAGACGGATCGATACACTCAGGACACATACTCTCCGACTACACCTCAACTCGACAATGCAATCTACACGCCTGCATCTTATGCTCAACATCCGCCACTACCTCACCATCCACACTACTCGTCGCATTATCCTCCGCATGTCCATGCCACGTCTCAACAATCCACAAATTCGAATATTTCCCCTCGGCATTCCTACACACGTACGCTCGTCGGTCCGCTTTCTTCAAATGCCAGCCGTTTGCTGGACGAGCATCGCAAGCATGGTATTTTCTTCCTCTTCCAAGACCTCTCAATCCGTACAGAAGGTGAGTCTACGTCTGATTTTCAATTCGAAATTCAACATTGGGGCTTAGGTACTTTTCGCTTGAGACTACGTCTCATGAACGTCGGAGAGTGAGCACTCGTTCGGTATTGGTGGTCGAGATTCTTACCAATTCTGTTCCAGCCCACCTGCTCCGGATTTTGGGGCAGTTCGTGTTCACAACAACATATCGCCTGTCCTTGCTCAGACCTTCACTGAACCATTTGTTGTGTACTCTGCAAAGCGTTTTCCTGGTGTCCCAGGTATGTGCATTGGTTGTAAACAGTACTGTAGGTTAAATTTGCCTTGCCCTAAATAGATACTACAGCACTTTCTATTGCCTTCGGCAATCAGGGACAGAAATTACCCTTGGTAGGATTCCCTTATTATTATTACAACTGTAGAATCTGACAGGCATGAGCTACTAGCGCAACCGCCATGGGTCGAGTAAGCGTCGTAGGCGTGGTGATTCTGACTCCGATTCTGACTCGGATGAAGAGGCATGACCATTCCGGTGGTTGGGACAGACAGATTGCCCGTTTTCTGTAGCTGTTGTGATTTGCCATTTGATAGACAGCCCTTTATCGCCACTTGTACGTTCTGTCGTAGTTATCTGCTAACCTACGTCTTTCTTCCACCTCAAACATCATGACGACTTGAACGGCGTCAGGATAGTTCTTGTAGATTCTGTTGAGCATTTCTCTAGCCTTCAATGCTTTCTCGATGTCGGCAGGAGCGGCATCATCCAAAACATTGTCTAGCGTGACAGGCTCTACGAGAGCTCCCGACTGCAGCCGAGAGAGCACCATCAACAGGACGCTGAGTGTTGCATGATGCGGTCTCCAGGTAGCCCAAGCGGGCGAAATCTGATGGAGAATATGAAGCGGATGTGCGAAATCATCCGCGTGTTCCTCATCTTCCAAGGCGAGCTCGATCTCGGCCAGTCTGGCTGTCGCAATTCCCGCGGCGACTGACCTGCCTATCCCGTGAGTGGGCACCTCTACTGGCATCTCGGGCATGCCACCGCCAGAAAGCGCATCATCGCTCGGAAGTGCGTCCGACGAGAGTGGGGTGAGTGGAGCTCGGTCCCTAACCTTTTGCACACGTTCGCTTTCGCGTTGATACGGCAAGATCACTCTCTCCACAACTTCGAACGCACGTTCAGGCTCGCCCGCACGCACAAGTGCCACGGTAAGATGGTTGAAGTTATGGGAGTCAAATGTGAATCCAAGGCGCTGGAACTCCTTCCAAATGGCAGCAATTTCGAGATGTAAACCTGCTGCCGACAAAGCGTCGATGTAGATAGAAAGGGGAATGCACAGGATATTTCCCTGTAGCCTGCGTCGAGTGGGGTCGTTCGCATTGTCGTGGAACACCAGTCCGTCTGAGGAGGCCTGTAGACCAAGTTCGAAGATCTGAGGCCAAAGTTGCTGGACGGCGTCGATGTTGAATGTACGGCGATATGCATCAAGAACCATCGTTAAAATGCCGAGCGATGGCTTTTCACCTTCCTTTATCATATCTCGTAACAAGCGTTCCACCTGTTCCGGCTGTTGCTGTTTCGCGTATGCGTTGAGAAGAGGTCCATAAATATGGCTGAGGGCTGATGACCGACCATGTGAGGGTGTAGCCCATACTCGGTCCTCCGGAGGAGCACTCATGAGACTCTGGACAAACTGCTCAGCTATCTGCATACTCTCCTCCGTCTTCTCATTACCATATGCGAGCAAAATTTTGCGGAAAGTGACTGAGCTTGGCTGAATGCCTTGTTCTCGCATTTCATCATACACAGACTTGGCCTTGACTTTGTCACCAACCTGTAAAAATCCGGCCATGATGATAGTGAGGGCATACACATTGACGAGAAGGTCAGATCCCCGTTCTTTCATTTCGTAGTAGATATCGGAAGCGATTTCTATGCGGCCAGCATCACACGCCGATTGAATAAGTAAAGAATAAGTATAAGCGTCGGGTTTGATTTTTGAAGCCTCAAGTCTTGCGAAAAGTTTGGAGACAACATTGAAAGGAGCACCGATTAACACATAGGCTTTGAGCAGAGTGTTGTAGACTTCGACGGTCAGGCGAATTCTTGGTGTTGACTTCATATAATCGAAAACCCGAATGACTCCTTTCCAGGACCCTGCAGCGACATGAGCATTCATCATTGCCGTGATCATGCGGCGATCAGGAACGACACCCTCGTCTACAGCACGTTTATATACCGCCTCAGCGCTGGCAGGATCTCTCCGACGTGCGAGGAGAGTGATCAAGGTTGTATATGTCACCAAGTTTGGCTGTATACAAGCTGTGCGCATCTGGTTTAGCACGGCAACAATTGACTCCATGTCACCACGCAAAGCAAAACTTCTGAGGATGTTGGTATACACGTATAAATCAGGTGTGAATCCAGCCGTCGATGCGGACTGCAACCAAGTGTTCATTCCCGCCAAATCGGCTTTCTGGGAGAATGCATAGATGACGACAGAGTAGTGCAGCAAGGAAGGATAATTCAACCGGGTTCCGTCAGGGGCTACAGGAAAGAGGTTGTTGAACAACGCAGCAACTTGTTCAGTCCTACCCAAGGTGGCATACGAATATAGAAACATGGCGATGTCATTCTTCGTTGCCCAGCTGTGATCGACGAGGTTATTGTAATACTTTTCAGCCTGGATCGTGTTGCCCTGATGCGCATGCAAGTAGAGACCGGTCGACAGGTGGAACTTGAACATTGACTCGAACCCCTCAATAGAGGAATACAACGCATTCGCTTGTTCAAACAGATCTTCCCGCACAAGTTCACGGACCAAAACCAGCTTAAGGTTGATGGGAACTGAGAGCTGTTGTCGATCCATCTCCTCTAAAACCTCAAGTGCATCTGAAGGTAGACACTGGTCGCACAAGACCTCGATGAGGAAATTGCCCATGTTTTGCCGGCGGTCGTCAGTCCAGTTTGTTTTGCTAGCTAGCATGGCTGCCGGGTGTTCAATCTCGACAAGAATCGCAAGGGCAGATTGTCGTAAGGACCGGCCCATTACTGCAGGAGACGCGTGATGAAATTCGCCAGATGGTCCTTTAAGATGAGACCCAACAAGTAACCACTCATCCATGATAAGTTCCAAAACATCGACGCTGGTGCGATGCCGCCAGGTTGATAAAATGATGGATTGAAAAACACGAAGAATTGCACCTTTGTCCTCGTAAACTGAAGGTATTTTCTTTGCCACGTGAAACAAAGCTGTCGCCGTTTGAAGATCGCCCTTCAATGCTGCAGACCGTGCCAGTAAAAACTGCCACTGCACATCGAACATTGACGCAACAGCAACGTGAGAATTGAAGGATTCAAGAACACCTTCAATTTTGCGACCCCATTCGTGTATTGTCCCTAGTTCTGTGTCACGTTGATATTGCAATTCAACTGCTTCCGTCAGTTTCTCGAAGAACGACAATAGAGTCGCAATGCCCAAAGATGACGCAGCCCCACAGTCTACCACAGCGCTGTATGCATCCCACGCTACCTCAATGTCAACTTTTTCCACCGGATATTTCAATATTAGTTGCAAGCGTTGGACGGCGATGGCATTGAGATCAGTGATTAGGGTTGTCGTTGACGGGGACGCGACCGGAAAGGCCGAGTCGTCTGCCAGGTGATTGCCTGATTCTGGAATGTCAGAAGAACCTGAGGCATGTCGTCGCTGGCCACGATTGATCAGCGGGGTCGCGGAAAACTTTCGAGTGTTTTGGAGGTGGGATATGTGGTTTGTTGTGTAACGATGAGGTCGGTCGTGGGCCGAAGCAAATTCCTCCATCAGTATAGCGCGACTCTGGTCTTGGATAAAAGTACGTAAGGCAAGGAACAAACATTTGCAAGAGATACTCACGAGGACACCATAATGAATGTCTCTTTGCACAAATAGACCATTCCTGACACTGTGACAGATGACATGGGAGGCTCATGTTGTTCTGGACCTTTTCTTTTCCCTTTACGCGTCGCGGTTGGGGGGTAAAAAAATCGGGAGTTAGGGACATTCGATGTTTCATGGCTTTTGTAACAGGCTTTAATGACAGAGAATATCTCAATGTCGAACAGCTGGGAAGGAGTGAATTAAGGACGACCGCTGCTAAAGGTTCGACCATGGAATCTCGTCCCAGCCGACGAGTCCCAGGAAGCCTGAAATCGGATCGCAATAAGCCGCATATACAACGGCATAGACTTTGCAGATCTGCGGTCTTACCTGTAGCAGCTGTTATATTACAAAGTAGGAGATGCGTTCAAACGGACGAGACTTTTCTTGTGCTGTTTAACCATGTTACTTCTTAAAGCCATTTGGTTGTCACGTGATTCTAGCAGCTGACTCTGAGCTCTTCCGGAAAAGATAGGTATTTTTTTACCGTGCCTTTATTTTACCAGTAAATTACTGGCTAATTACTATGCCTCGGGTCGTCACACGGAGGTAGCCAGAAAAGGAGGGTGTGCCCTGAAATCAGCGGCATTCCTAGGCTCGTGACCATCCGCATTCGGCAACTCGTATCAACACCGCCTTCCTTTTTCGGCAACATGTGCACGTGCTGATATACCTGACTAGGTCGCGAGTCTACATAAATTGAACAAGAGTTGAAATCAGTGGCAGCGGGGGCCGTAAACGAGGTAGCTACATCCACCCTGAATCAGTGGTGGCCTAATTACGTGAGAACGCTATAAGATGCTAGTGAAAGAATAACTATACGAAACGTAAGTTTGCGCGCGGCGTGAGCCAAACAATTGTGTACCCATACGAAACGTAAGTTAACTAGGTGAAAGTAAAGTAAGTAACGACGATATAAGTAGAATAAGTAAAGTATTCACCTAAGTGTTTTGCGCGTGGGAGTGTGAGCCAAACAACTGAGGTGCAACAAAACTATACAACTTTTATACTGGGTGACTTTCCGTAAGGATTTAGAAAAATCTAGAAATTTGGAACAACGCACTCCGGAGTTGAAAGAATTTGAAATTTATATTTTCTAGATTTTCCTAGCCCGTAAGCCGTTTCCGTCATCATATTTGTAGTTTTGTGTCAGATCTAAGTAAGATTAGTGCGAGGCAGACAATGTCCTCGAGTTACGAGTCCCTCTTCACAGAGAGTCTGAACCATCTTAGCATCATCGATGACGATGACGAACCCCTTGCCCTCTGCTTAATTATCATACTTTTTGGCATTCTTGAGGCTCACATGGCTCGAGTCCGTTGCCGTAACGTCAATCGATTGTACCTTCGTCGACAAGACTTGCTGCCAAATCCATGCATTGGAACTCCTTGGCAAGTCCTATATGCTGCAAGAAACAACCGTGCATTCATCACTACCATGGGCTTCGATGTTGAAACTTTTCATCATCTTCTCGATGGCCAGGGAAGATTTGCAGAGCAGTGGGAGTTGTCAACAATTCCTTGAAATGATGTTGCTATAATAGGTGAACCTCGTCTTGAAAACCATTCCCTTGATGCTGCAGGAGGAAGGTCTGAAGGGAGTACTAAAGACCCAAGGTTATGGGACTCTACCTAAAACAAGGATGTGGAGTGCCAAACAGTGAGATCCCATCATCCTGATCATGAAAAAACTGTCTGGAATGAACTACAGAGGTCCTGAGGCCTTTGTAAATCACCAAATCTACAAAGGTTGCTTTTCAGGAACAGTAATATAACTCATCCTGATTTGGCTTCGGCATCTCGGCTGATGGTCATTTAGAGGGTTGAAACCTCTCTAGGTTTTTCTAGATCCTTATGGGAAGTCACCCACTATGAGAACGAAACCGTCTGTATGGCTACAGTAGTTACGATGAATAATAAGCTTATAAATAGCATGCCAAGGGGGGATACCCTTGGGTCTATGGAAATTTAGGCTCTGTTTGGGAACACAGTTAGGTTGAGGTCAGGTCAGGTTGGAGAAATCTCAGCCTTGTCCGAACCGTTAATTACAGTTGGTCAGTCATGTCATAGATCAACAATCAAAATAGAAATCTCCCTCCAAAAAGCTTTGCTCTGAGGAGCTTCGCCAACAATGCTGGAAGGCAATGCTCATTGCTGCGATTGGAGGAGTGTAAGGATGGTCTTATTTACACTTGTGTACTACCTACCTTGGACACATCCTTACTGACCTTATCATCTTACCACCATCATCCCCCCCCCTTGTTTTTCCATAGTACTAGTTTCAATCGCATACACCTTGAGCCCATTCCTTTTCATCCCCTTCTCTCTCTCTCTCTCTTTCTCTCTCCCTCATGATCTTCTCTTCTGAGTGAAGGTCATGCCACATAGCATGACCTTACACTTTTTTTTGAATGCCGCTCAACATGCCTCACACACATGCATGCATACAACCACCTTGCCATTGTCACTGTAACACTTTTTTGTGGGCCTTACTGGTACCTTATCGTATACCACCGTCAATCGCCTACTGTTGCCCTGCCTGCCTCTGACATGCCATCAGTTGCAAGGACTCACCGATCCTCTCAACACCTGTCCTCACACCACCAATCAATTGCTAACACCAACTAAAGAATGTGCAGTGCCGGATCTAGTGCATACAGCTGGTCTAGATTCTTCCACCTCTGATTCTGATTCTGATTTGTTTTCCCCCACTATCACCACTGTTTCTCATACTGTTGCTGCCAAAATGCCATCTAACACTCTTGGCAAATGTCACCATGTCGAACTGAAGCGTATTCCACTCCTCACCCTGGGAGAGATTTCACCGATGATTCTCTGGGAGTGGGAAATGGCTTGCGAGGACCATTTTGCTGCCAATCATAAAGTTGAACCTGCCCAATATGTTGCTGCTATCCTCCCTGGTCTGAAGGATATGAAGATCAGAGACTGGATTGGAACTCACCATGCTAAGCTTAGTAATCTTTCTTTTGTCAATTTCATGAGACTGTTATGCAAAGAATTCCTCCCAGAGGGCTGGGAGGAAGAATACTGTTCCAAGATTGCCAATGCTCATTTGAAATCCACTGACCTGTTCTCTGCATGGTTGAATAATGTTTGCCTGGATAATTTTGCACTTCACAACACTGACTACCATCTCGATGATGATGCACTCTGCACTCAACTTGATGCCCTCCTTGACACTGCTCTTCATACCCATGGAAAGAATAGAAAAGTCAAAGAACTCATTGAGGCTGCTGTCGACGAGGATGGTGAAAAGACTGCGGAAGCTTGTTTTGCTCATTGGAAGAGTGAGTACAGGAAACTCACTGATGGGTGTGTGCAGGACATGAAATGCTACCTCGAGGCTGCCAAGGAGTTACAGTGCACCCTGAAACATCAAGTACTTGTGCAAAACTCACAAAATTATAACACCGCTGATATGGCTCCCTATCGCCCTGCGCTCATACTATGGCATTTTTCATGATTGTGTGCACCTCTTGGATGACTTCTGCTCACTTTGTGCAGTGCGCATTTGTGCACCTTTGGCTGCTTAGGTGTGCTTTTGTGTGTTTTTTACATTTCTGCTGCACCTTTGGATCCCTCTTAGCTGCCTTCTATCATGCGCCCTAAATGTGCCTTGTTATGCTTCAAACTGCCTCCGTGCACCTCCCACACTCCTTATCTGCCTTTCACAGTTACTGCGTGCTCGATGCACCTTTATGCACTCCTTTTATGCTTTGCCAGCAACTCACATTCCTTGCTACACACTCATTGCACTATCCATTTATCACATACAACAATCTACCACCACACATATTGCGCTGTGTGTCATGGCTTCCAGCTTATTGGGATGCTTATTTGAGGTGCACTGCAATTGCAGCATGAGCCAACTGCGCATTCTCACATAATCTGGGTGCTTTGCACCTATTTGGCATTGGACTGTGCACACTTGGGCGCTTTCACATAATCCAGGCACTTTGGTGCTATTTGGCCTTGCACAGCATCTCCTTATAGTTCTTCCACATTTCCAATTGGCATCGCCTTATCTGGTAACCAGCACAGGTCAATCACATCACTATTACTAAGGTGCAGCATGCAATACATAACACCAAAGTGGATTAATTGGGAAGAGCACATGGGACCTAAAGCACACCAAAAATAGAACATCGCACTGGAACTGTTGGGTATTGGGCTATAGTGTGTGCAAATCTTATTGGCTAAGGCAGTGGCATTGTGTGGTTGGGTTTAGATGGGCCAATGGATGGACTTGTGGGTAGCACATAGCACATTCTATTTTTATACTTTATTTTACTGCTTTTATCACATAAGCCATTTGTACATAGTAGGCAGACAGATAGAGAATTCAGAGGATCTTTCTCCCCACATAGTTCATAGCTCATTCAGCATCACACATAACTTATGCACTATTGTCCAGTCCATGCGCCTTTGTAGTGCACCCTTTGTATAGCTGCATTTGCATATTGTTTGCATCCCCTCATTGTATTGTTGTGTTTCATCCCTGCATTGCATCCTTCATCCTTGTTTGTGCACTATTGTAGTGTGCCCTTTGTATAGCCACATTTGCACACCATTTGCGCACTTATTTGCATAGCCATATTTTGTGCACTGTTTGCGCCTTTTTCCACCCCTTGCACTTTCATCCTGTTTGCACCCCCAACCTTTGTGTCACCTCTCTAGCACATCTCAGTGCTGTCTTTGTCTCACTACACCTCCCACTTTCACCTTCCCCATTGTTGTGCACTTTTGCACTCCCATTGTGCATTTTTCCACACTGCACATTTTTGCCCCTTTGCATTGTGCACTTTGCTGCTATTGTGCATATCTTCCCTTGAGCATACATGACTAGGGTGCATATTAAAAACCGCCGTTACAGCCTCCTCATAGTCTCCATGCCCAGAAGGACGATCCAAGGCCCTCTAAGTAAACTCCCCCCTCATCCTGAGCACGCCTGCAGTTGTAGGTTAAGTGTTCACCCCTTCCATTGAGACTCTGCACCGAGTACCAACTGAACACATCAGCAGCATAGTGCAGTCGGGTTTAGATGGGCGAATGGGTGCGCTTGTGGGTAGCGCATGGTGCTTTCTATTTTTACACTTTATTTTACCATTTTTATCACATAAGCCATTTGTACATAGTAGGTGGACAGATGGAGAATCCAAAGGATCTTTCCCCCCCTCATAGTTCATAGTTCAGTCAGTGTCACACATAGTCTGTGCACCAGCATCCAGTCCGTGCGCCTTTGTAATGCGCCCTTCATATAGCTGCATTTGTGTATTGTTTGCATCCCCTCATCGTATTGTTGCATTTCGTCCCTGTGTTGCATCCTTCATCCTCGTTCATGCACTCTTACAGTGCACCCTTCGTATAGCTGCATTTGCACACCATTTGCGCACTTATTTGCATAGCCATGTTTTGCACACCATTTGTGCCTTTTTCTGTCCCTTGCGCTTTCATCCCATTTGCGTCTCCAACCTGCGCACCACCTTCACAGCACATCCTAGTGTTGTCTTCATCCCACTACACCTCCCACCTTCATCATCCTCATCATTGTGCACTTTTGCACTCCCATTGCACATTTTTTTGCACTGCGCATTTTTGCCCCTTTGCATTGTGCACTTTCCTGCCACTGCGCATATCTCCCCTTTAGCATACACAATTAGTGTGCACATTAAAAACTGCCATACCAGCCTCTCCATAGTCTCTGCACCCCAAAGGACGATCCAAGGCCCTCTAAGCGAACTCCCCCCTCCCCCCTCACCCCGAGCATGCCTGCAGTAGTAGGTTAAGTGTTCACCCCTTCCATTGATGTGTTCAGTTGGTACTCGGTGCAGAGTCTCAATGGAAGGGGTGAATACTTAACCTACAACTGCAGGCATGCTTGGGGTGAGGGGGGAGTTCGCTTAGAGGGCTTCGGATCATCCTTCAGGGCACAAAGACTATGGGGAGGCTGGTATGGCGGTTTTCAATGTGCGCACTAGTTGTGTATGCTAAAGGGGAGATATGCACAGTGGCGGGAAAGTGCGCAATGCAAAGGGGCAAAAATGCACAATGGGAGCGCAAAAGTGTGCAATAACGAGGGTGATGAAGACAAGAGGTGTAGTGGGATGGAGACAACACTAGGGTGTGCTGTGAAGGTGGTGCATAGGTTGGGGACACAAACGGGGTGGAAGTGCAAGGGGCAGAAAAAGGTGCAAATGGTGCACAAAATGCAGCTATACAAATAAGTGCACAAACGGTGCACAAACATGGCTATATGAAGGGCGCACTGTATGAGTGCTCGAACGAGGATGAAGGATGCAATGCAGGGACAAAATGCAACAATACAATGAAGAGATGCAAATGATACACAAACGTGGCTATACGAAGGGTGCACTACAAAGGTGCATGGACTGGATGCTGGTGCACAGACTATGTGCAATGCTGGCTGAGCTATGAACTATGAGGGGGGAAAAGATCTTTTGGATTCTCTATCTGTCCGCCTACTATGTACAAAT
Organism: Tricholoma bakamatsutake; assembly: GCA_029959215.1. NCBI lineage: Eukaryota > Fungi > Basidiomycota > Agaricomycetes > Agaricales > Tricholomataceae > Tricholoma > Tricholoma bakamatsutake. Next base: position 4,895,233 of record CP114860.1, read on the forward strand.
GGCTTATGTGATAAAAGCAGTAAAATAAAGTGTAAAAATAGAAAGTGCCATGCGCTACCCACAAGCGTATCCATTCACCCATCTAAACCCGACCATGCTATGCCGCTGCCTCAGCCAATAAGATTTGTGCACCTATAGCCCACTACCCAACTGTTCCAGTGCGATGCACTATTTATGGTGCACCCTAGGTCTCATGCGCTCTTCCCAATTAATCCGCTTTGGTGTTATGTGTCACATGCTGTGCCTTAGTAATAATGGCATGATCGACCTGTGCCAGTTACCAGATAAGGTGATACCAATTGGAAATGTGGAAGAACTATAAGGAGATGCTGTGAAAGGCCAAATACTGCCAAAGCGCCAGGATTACGTGAAGGCGCCCAAGGTGTACAGTCCAATGCCAAATAGGTGCAAAGCGCCCTGATTATGTGAGAATGTGCAGTTTGCTTGTGTCAGAATCACAGTGCACCTCGAATAAATGTGCCAGTAAGGTGGGAGCTGCAATGCGCAGCGCACCGGCGTGGTGGATTGTTGTGTGTGTGATAGGGATTGTGCAATAAGTGTGCAGCAGGGAATGTGAGTTGCAGGTAAAGTATAAAAGGAGTGTGCAAAGGCGCATCGAGCACGCAATAAATGTGGAAGGCAGATAAGGAGTGTGGGGGGGGTGCGCAGAGGTGGTTTGAAGTGCAACGAGGCACATTTAGAGTGCACAACAGCAGGCAGCTATGGGGGAACCAAAAGCACAGTAGAAATACAAAAGGTGCACAAAGGTGCACCTAAATGGTCAAAGGCATGTGAAAGCGCATGGAAGCACACAAATGCACACAAGTGCACATGGAAGCACACAGAGGCACACTGGAGTGCATAGGAGCACACTGGAGCACATAGCAGCACACTAAAGCACATAGCAGTGCACTGGAGCACATTTGAGTGCACTGGAGCACATTTGAGCACACTGGAGCACATTTGAGTGCACTGGAGCACATTTGAGCGCACTGGAGCACATTTGAGCGCATGGGAGCGCACTGGAGTGCATAGGAGCACACTGGAGCGCATAGGAATGCATGGGAGCACATAGGAGTGCACAGGAGCACACTGGAGCACATAGGAGTGCACGGGAGCACATGGGTGCGCATAGGAGTGCAATGGAAGCACAGGAAGTGGACAAAGGCGCACAGTCCAAGCAGTGCACACAATCATGAAAAATGGTGTAGTATGAGTGCAGGGTGATAGGGAGCTGTATCATCTCCTCCCAACTGAAATACTGACTGTCCCCAGGCAGCATCCTTGTCAGCTATTGAAGTGCGAAGTGTGAGCACCAAGAAAGCGGGTGAGTGGTAGACATGAATGTTTGGGATATTTGAAGAGGCCAAGTAAAGTGCACAAAAATGTGTGAAGCAAAGTGTGCAAGCACAAACAAAATGCAGAAAAATTGTCCAACCATCACTCTCCTCCTCTCAACTGGAATTTTGACTCTGTCCAAATGGTGAAAGTATGAGAGATAAAAGGAAGCGCATGCCATATGACAAATTGTATAAAAGGTGAAGGGTCCATAGTGGTGTGCATGGAGCGCTAATTGCACGCCTCATCAGCACTTTCTTCATCCTCAGCACTATCTCCTTGCACTTCTTCTTTGTCAACTGCTTCTTTATCTTCTGTGTCCACTACTATGGACTCTTCCATCTCCCTCAACCATGTTGTGGTAATATTGAGTGCTATGTCTGGAAGTGTGATGGACTTGCACACGTGGTACAGCACTAGGTGAAATGCGGCTATTGTATAGCGCCACCAAAAGTGATCAAGCAAAGGGGATCGCATTGCATAAAAGCACTTGTGCGCAATGTTGTTGTGGCTGGTGCGCAATATCAGTAAGTGTCTGGACTGCCAAATAGCAAGCTGATGAGCGCCATGCACATTGCACTTCCATAACCGCTCCTTGTGTTTGAAAAATGCACTCGCATAGTGCACAAGCACACCATACTCAGAATCCATGAAATCATTAGGGCGTGTTATGATATCCATCCAAATCTACACCAAATCTAACTTCTCATCCTCTGCATCTGCTGTTGTGCTTCTCGGAACTTGGCTATAGTCATCATCGTAAATAAGCACACTATTGCATACATTTTGCACATTTTGCATGTTTGTGCTTGGCTCTGGCTGCATTAGTGTGAGTGCTTGTGCATCAAAGGACTGTGAAATAGGATGTATCACATGCATAAAGCCATGTAGGGCATCAATCCAATCCTCAAACTCTTCATCCTCTTCTCCTTCATCATCTTCTGGAGTAAATGGTGGCAGGTTTGGTAAAAGCACAGGGAGTGCCACTAGCAGATCACCTACAATGTGGCACTCGATGCGGAATTCATTTGGGACAGGCGCAATAACTGGTTTGACTTTTCTAGCAACCGGTTTATACTTCTTCTTGGTTACTACGCCCTTTTGCAGCATGCACACTGCTAAATCAACAAAAGTTGCATGCGCATGTGCACTTTTTGGAAACGTGGCTGGAATAAGCACCATGGGGTCAATCAAATTTAAGAGCACCTGCACATGACTGTTGGTACACTGAGATAGGTAGAGTTGAGAGATAATAGAGGTCGAAGGAACAGAAGCAGAAAATGGAATAAGCACAAATGTGGAAACATCACAAGGTTGGGTATCAGAGTCAAATGTTATGATGGTGGCAGCTTCTCCTTGGTCTGCGATCAATTCCTCAAAGCCTGGCAAAAATTTCTTTGTGGGTTATGCTGAATAGCAAAGTATGGTGTTGCTGGAGCTGGTAAGAAGTGGCATGGCTTTCCTCTAGGCTTTGTTGGAATGGTAGAGATGGTGCCTGTGTTCAGATCACAGATAGTAATTGTTTGTGCTTTGTCTGCAAAGTTGCACATGACGGAGCATGTTAACACATTGAAGGGGTGCCCTAACAGAATATCATAAGCAGGTGAATGGATAACGTGAACTTGCACATAGACAATGATGTCTCCAATGTGCGCAGAAATGTTGTGTGCAAGCCCAAGTGACTCATCTACCTCTCCATTGGCTGATTGCATGTATAAGCGAATGCACGGGTCATACTGGAGCCCAAGATGATGGCAGACTGCTTCTGATATTGCAATAATTTGTGAACCCGGATCTAAGATAGCCTTGAAGTATTCTTGGTTGTCAATCAATAAATCAATGGAATGAAGCACATGCAACTCTTTTGCAACCTTCAAAACGTCTGGGTTTTCAATTTTGCCTGGCTGGAGATGGGTGAGGTACTGTTCAAATGGATCCTGCAAAACAATAAAAAGCGGCGCTGCAATTGCTGTGCTAACTGGAGGTGTTGCATTAAGCACTTTATTTTCTGCAAAAGGCGCGCATGCATCACAGTGCGCAAATGGCATAATGCTTGCAAGGTTGGTAGCTACCACTTCTGCACTGGTAGCTGCAATGCGCTTTGGGGTAACTTGTTCTCTATGGAACTATCTGAGATCAGGTGAAAGGGATAGGAGCTCTTCATGTGAAACCATAACAGAGGGCACTTTTATGGTGCACGCATATACATCATCAACAATCTGTGGGTTCTGGATGGGAACGACAGTGTGGTATAATGGCTCATTGCCTTGGGAAGTGTTAGCTGGTATGTCTGGTTTATCTGCTGCTGCAGGCACAAAATGCACTTCAGGAATGTTGGAATAGGGATGTATGGGCATTTCGCTGGGCACTTCAGTTGCACTCTCAGCAGGTTGCAAGGCTGGGGACTTGATACTGTTGGCAGGTGCAATGTCTGTGGTTGTAGAATGCATGCCCTCTTGATTGAATGTATTGCGTGGTGCGCACCACAGAATTTCGACGCAATTGAAGACTTGCCTCTTCCGAAGCACCATCAACTCCCACTCGAGCGCATCGATGCGCTCTTCCTTCGTTAGTTGCACATTTGGTGCACTTTGCATATAATCTGCTACAGGCACTGAAGCGGCAATGTACATCAACTGTAAAGGTGCTGCTGGAGCTGGATGAGGCACTATATTGTAGATGAGCTGCAAATTGGTATTAGATGAAAGTCGACCAGTGGCAATCTGCCCTGGGTTGCGCTTATGCCATTCCTCGATGCACTTGCCCAAGAAGTTGCCTGGAATAGAATGCGGCACGAATGCGCCACCTGGGAGTATGATGTGCCCTTCTGCATTTTGCCTACACTTTCCTTCGCTAATAAGGCACTCAATTGAGGCACACTCAGGGATATAATGCCCTGTCTGACTGCAACCATTGCACTTGTCGTTGTTCAAGTGAGGCGCGCCATTTCTGCCATCTCTGCATGATGTGCTCAACATGGTAACTATCGTCTGTGTCATGTGCTCGAATAGGACTGAGATGTCTTCTGCTTTGACTGTGGGTGTGCTAGGTTGTGGCTGGGAAATGGGTGCACTGGGTGCTGAGTAGGGTGCATACACATTGGGGGTTTGCGCTGTGAGCCCAGTAAGTGGCTGGAAATAGCATGCTGGGCCTTCAAAGATAAAGTCAATTGCATCGCAAATTGCATCTAATGAGTATGGCACATTTGCAGGCTGATTTGGTACCGCAATCGCAAGGCAGCTCAAAATGTGCTCGAGCTGGTCTGGTCGAAACACCCTAACAAACATGTGGCTTTGGTCATAGTGCGCCAATATGCCTTGCGCAACTAAGTATTCGCTAATGTTGAAAAATGTGCTGATACAGCTCCCTATCACCCTGCGCTCCTACTACACCATTTTTTATGATTGTGTGCACTGCTTGGACATCTTCTACTCACTTTGCACAGCATGCTTTTGTGCACCTTCATGCGCTCCAGTGTGCTCCCATGCACTCCCATGTGCTCCATTGCACTCCAGTGTGCTCCATTGCGCTCCAGTGTGCTCCCATGCACTTCCAGTGTGCTCCTATGCGCTCCTATGTGCTCCAGTGCGCTCCTATGCGCTCCAGTGTGCCTCTGTGCACTTCAATGTGCATTTGTGTGCTTCTGTGCACTTTCATGTGCCTTTGATCATTTAGGTGCACCTTTGTGCGCCTTTTGCATTTCTACTGCACTGTTGGTTCCCCATAGCCACCAATCATTGTGTGCCATAAATGTGCCTTGTTGTGCTTCAAACTGCCTCCACATGCCCCCCCCACACTCCTTATCTGCCTTCCACATTTATTGCGTGCTCGATGTGCCTTTGCATACTCCTTTTATACTTTACCTGCAACTCACATTCCCTGCTGCACACTCATTGCACAATCCCTATCACACACACAACAATCCACTGCACCAGTGTGCTGCGCATCGCAGCTCCCACCTTACTGGCACATTTATTTGAGGCGCACTGCGATTCTGACATGAGCGAACTGCGCATTCTCACATAATTGGGGCGCTTTGCACCTATTTGGCATTGGACTGTGTGCCTTGGGCGCCTTCATGTAATCCTGGCGCTTTGGCAGTATTTGGCCTTTCACAGCATCTCCTTATAGTTCTTCCACATTTCCAATTGGCATCGCTTTATCTGGTAACTAGCACAGGTTGATCACACCATTATTACTAAGGCGCAGCATGCAACACATAACACCAAAGCAGATTAATTGGGAAGAGCACATGAGACCTAGGGTGCACCAAAAATAGCACATCACACCGGAACAGTTGGGTAGTGGGCTATAGGTGTGCAAATCTTATTGGCTGAGGCAGCAGCATAGCGTGGTCAGGTTTAGATAGGCGAATGGATGCACTTGTGGGTAGCGCATGCGCTTTCTATTTTTACACTTTATTTTACCGTTTTTATCACATAAGCCATTTGTACATAGTAGGTGGACAGATGGAGAATCCAGAGGATCTTTCTCCCCCTCATAGTTCATAGTTCAGTCAGTGTCACACATAGTCTGTGCACCAGCATCCAGTCTGTGCGCCCTTGTAGTGCACCCTTTGTATAGTCACGTTTGCATTCCCTCATCATATTGTTGCATTTCATCCCTGCATTGCATCCTTCATTCTCGTTTGTGCACTCTTGCAGTGAGCCCTTCATATAGCTGCATTTGTGCACCGTTTGTGCACCTATTTGCATAGCCGCATTTTGTGCACTGTTTGCGCCTTTTTCCACCCCTTGCGCTTTCATCCCGTTAGTGCCCCCAACCTTTGCATCACCTCCCCAGCACATCTCTGTGCCGTCTTCATCCCACTACACCTCCCGTCTTCATCACCCTCATCGTTGTGTGTTTTTCCGCACTGTCCGTTTTTGCCTCTTTGCATTGCGCACTTTCCCGCCACTGCACATACCTCCCCTTTAGTGTACACAACTAGTGTGCATATTGAAAACCACCATACTAGCCTCCCCATAGTCTTTGCGCCCTGAAGGATGATCTGAGGCCCTCTAAGTGAACTCCCTTCTCACCCCAAGCATGCCTGCAGTTGTAGGTTAAGTGTTTGCCCCTTCCATTGAGACTCTGCCCCGAGTACCAACTGAACACATCAGTGTGGTAATACCATGCAATTTCTTCTGCAGTTATAAGGCCAACATGTGTGGTCTCACCAATAAGCTTGTCCAGGTCACTAATACTCCATTTACTGCTATCCCTAGAGCCAGGATAAAGCTTTAGGACAGCGTCTTTGAATGCGCCATAGTTGTGTGTCATGCTATACTCCGGTAGCAGTTTCCAAGTATCTGCAGTATTGCTGTCCAAATAGCACACAGTGTGGAACTTCTTATTGGTCTCATTGGTGACATTACAATCGCGGAGAAATTGTGCAAGCTCCTCAAAGTACTTCTGGAGTTTGCGCAGTTTTGCAGGGTCAAAACGCAGCGCATTTTGGTTGGATGCAGATGGCATATGCATGGTAGCCATAGTAGGTGGAATAAGGTGTGTAGAGTTAAAATCTGGTAAAAGCGCAGCGAAATGCAAAGGCAGAGAAGGATGTGGTGATGCAGACAGAGTTAAGGTAGGTAGGGATGATTCAGGTGAAGGTGGAGGTAAAGACAGTGCAGACGAGTGATGCATGTTGTTTAGGAAGAGTGACTTGAATACTGGTATTTCCCCAAGCTGGAGTGCAGTTGCTAACAGATCGGAATGGAGAGTGCAAAGGTGGTTAATGTTGAAGTAAAGGGCGAGCTGATGGAGGTCTAAAATACAGTCTGATAAACAGAAACCCCTCACGGTGGGCTTCAGAAATGATGTGTTCAGTTGGTACTCGGTGCAGAGTCTCAACGGAAGGGGTGAACACTTAACCTACAACTGCAGGCATGCTTGGGGTGAGAAGGGAGTTCACTTAGAGGGCCTCAGATCATCCTTCGGGGCGCAAAGACTATGGGGAGGCTAGTATGGTGGTTTTCAATGTGTGCACTAGTTGTGTACACTAAAGGGGAGGTATGTGCAGTGGCGGGAAAGTGCACAATGCAAAGAGGCAAAAACGGGCAGTGCGGAAAAATGCACAACGATGAGGATGATGAAGACGGGAGGTGTAGTGGGATGAAGACGGCACAGAGATGTGCTGGGGAGGTGATGCAAAGGTTGGGGGCACTAACGGGATGAAAGCGCAAGGGGTGGAAAAAGGCGCAAACAGTGCACAAAATGCGGCTATGCAAATAGGTGCACAAACGGTGCACAAATGCAGCTATATGAAGGGCTCACTGCAAGAGTGCACAAACGAGAATGAAGGATGCAATGCAGGGATGAAATGCAACAATATGATGAGGGAATGCAAACGTGACTATACAAAGGGTGCACTACAAGGGCGCACAGACTGGATGCTGGTGCACAGACTATGTGTGACACTGACTGAACTATGAACTATGAGGGGGAGAAAGATCCTCTGGATTCTCCATCTGTCCACCTACTATGTACAAATGGCTTATGTGATAAAAACGGTAAAATAAAGTGTAAAAATAGAAAGCGCATGCGCTACCTACAAGTGCATCCATTCGCCTATCTAAACCTGACCGCGCTATGCTGCTGCCTCAGCCAATAAGATTTGCACACCTATAGCCCACTACCCAACTGTTCCAGTGCAATGCGCTATTTTTGGTGCACCCTAGGTCTTGTGTGCTCTTCCCAATTAATCCACTTTGGTGTTATGTGTCACATGCTGTGCCTTAGTAATAATGGCGTGATCGACCTGTGCTGGTTACCAGATAAGGCGATGCCAATTGGAAATGTGGAAGAACTGTAAGGAGATGCTGTGAAAGGCCAAATACTGCCAAAGCACCAGGATTATGTGAAGGTGCCCAAGGCACACAGTCCAATGCCAAATAGGTGCAAAGCGCCCCAATTATGTGAGAATGCACAGTTCGCTTGTGTCAGAATCGCAGTGTGCCTCAAATAAATGTGCCAGTAAGGTGGGAGCTGCGATGTGCAGCACACTGGTGCAGTGGATTGTTGTGTGTGTGATAGGGATTGTGCAATGAGTGCGCAGCAGGGAATGTGAGTTGCAGGTAAAGTATAAAAGGAGTGTGCAAAGGTGCATCAAGTGCACAATAAATGTGGAAGGCAGATAAGGAGTGTGGGGGGGGTGCACAGGGGCAGTTTGAAGTGCAATGAGGCGCATTTAGGGCACATGACAGCAGGCAGCTATAGGGGAACCAAAAGCACAGGAGAAATACAAAAGGCGCACAAAGGCGCACCTAAATGGTCAAAGGTGCGTGAAAGCACACAAATGCGCAGAAGTGTGCACGGAAGTGCACAGAGGTGCACTGGAGCACATAGGAGTGCATAGGAGTGTACTGGAGCACATAGGAGTGCACTGAAGCACATTTGAGTGCATAGGAGCACACGGGACTGCACTAGAGCACAATGGAGCACAATGGAGCACACGGAAGCACACTGGAGTGCAATGGAGCGCATGGGAGTGCAATGGAAGTGCAGGAAGCAGACAAAGGTGCACAGTCCAAGCAGTGTGCACAATCATGAAAAATGGTATAGTACGAGCGCAGGGTGATAGGGAGCTGTATCACCATTGAGACTCTGCACTGAGTACCAACAGAACACATCATCATATAGCTGTCTTTGCATATCGTTTGCATTCCTCGTCATATTGCCATGTTTTATCCCTTCATTGCATCCTTTGTCTTTGTTTGTGCACTCTTGTAGTGCACCCTTCATATAGCCACATTTGTGCATCATTTGTGCCCCTCATTGTATAGCCACATTTTGCACACTGTTTGCACATTTTCCCACCAGTTGTGCTCACATCCCGCTTGCATCTCTAGCCTGTGCATCACCCTTGCAGCACACTCCAGTGCTGTCCTTGTTCCACTACACCTTCCACTTTTGTCTCCCTCATCGTTGTGCATTTTTGTGCTCCCGCTGCTCATTTTTTCCCCTTTGCATTGCACACTTTTTCACCATGGTGCATACCTTCCTTTTTGTGTACACAACTAGTGTGCACATTGAAAACCATCATACCAGCCTCTCCATAGTCTCTGCACCTTGAAGGATGATCTGAGGCCCTCTAAGCGAACCCCCTCACCCCAAGCATGCCTGCAGCTGTAGGTTTAGTGTTCACTCCTTCTGTTGAGACTCTGCACCAAGTACCAACTGAACACATCAACATATAAGGAACTCATGGAGCACATCTTACTCAGTCACAAATGCTCTGGACATTCCTCTTCTACTGCCAAACCTGTCACCGCTGTTACCACTTCCACACATATTGATGAACATAGTGATGACATGGACTCATCTTTTGTTGGTGTGGTGATGCCCTCGAGTGTCTTGGGTAACAATTCTGAATCAGAAGATGAGGTGAGCACACCGTTAACTGTGCCATACCTTTGCTGGCCCTGCTCTCTACTTGGGCCAAACACTGATGATCCCATTACAGTGAATACATTGCTTGATTGTGGAGCACAAGTTGTGCTCATCACTGAGGACCTTGTATACCAACTGGGTTTATGACGGTATCATTTGCACAAACCACTCCCTGTTTCGGTTGCACTTAATAACACCGCTACTTCTGATAGTCACTTGCATGAGTTTGTTAAAATTGCTCTTTTTGCTGCAGGTTCTACATGGGTTTCCAGTACCATTAGAACCATCATTGCTCCACATTTTTGTGTCCCCTTACTTCTTGGTCTCCCATTTCTTACAGCCAACCATATTCTCATTGATTTCACTACTCACTCTGCTGTTGACAAAACATTGTAATTATGACCTTTTGAACCCATCCCCTTGTAAACCCAATCGAAGAATCTTTGACAATCACAACCTTAAACGACTACTTAAGAAAGAATTCAGTGTTGTGCTCCTAGAACTGGTTAATGTTTGTCATGATTGTTTGGCTGCGGGCAAGTGTGTCCCAGAAGAGGTCAAACCTGTAAATGTTGCTACATTAATCAAGGATCAAATCAAGGTCTTGGCCTTCCAGGAGAAGGTCAGAAAATTAGAAACTAAATTTTTATCAGAATTTCATGATGTTTTTGAACCCTTGCTGCATGTTAGTAAATTACCTACCGATATTACTGCTCAAATTAAGATTAAGAATGCTGAGCATACCATTAAGACCTGCACTTATGCTTGTTCTCAGAAATTCTGGGAAGCATGGCAGATCCTTATACAACAACATCTTGCTGCGGGACACATTCAACCTTCATCTTCTCCACATCCTTCACCAGCTTTCATCATTCCTAAATCTGACCCAGCAGTGCTGCCACATTGGGTAAATGATTATTGGCAGCTTAACAGAAACACTGTTGCTGACTCTCACCCTCTTCCTCAAATTGATGATATCTTGAATGATTGTATGAAGAGTAAAATCTGGGGTACATGACATAACAAACAGTTTCTTTCAGACATGTATGCACCTGGAAGATATCCCTTTAACTGCCATCTCAACACCATTTGGTCTTTTTGAATGGACCATCATGCCTATGGGTTTGAAGAATGCATCTGCTATCCATCAGCGGCAGGTGACCACTGCTCTTTGGCCTTGGATTGGAAAAATTTGCCACATATATCATCTCAATGACATTGTCATCTGGTCAGACTCCATCACCAAACACTGCAAAAATGTGTGCACAATCTTGGGCACACTCCAAGCTGCCCAGCTATACTGCAACCCTATGAAAATGCACCTTTTTTCAGTTGGAAATCAATTTCCTTGGCCACTACATCTCCTCACATTGAATTGAGGTGGACTCGAAGAAGACTGATCACATCCTCAATTAGCCTATTCAAGAGCATCAAGGATGTCAGATATTTTTGCAGCCTCACATGTTATGTTGCCAATTTCCTTCCCCATATCATTGAACACACAAGTGTGCTGACTGAACTTACAACTAAAGAATGTAATAAGGTTTTTCCTCAATGGACTATGCAACACCAAACCGCCTTTGATGAGATCAAAAAGGCGGTGGTCAGCTGTGAATGCCTTATGATGATCAATTTCAATCTGATGCCGAATTATAACATCTTCGTCACTACAGATGCTAGTGATTACCAGTCTGGAGCTGTTTTATCATTTAGTGAATCTTGGGAATCTGCCCACCCTGTTGCCTTCGACTCCATGAGCTTCAAGAGAGCTGAACTGAATTACCCTGTTCATAAAAAAGAAATGTTAGCCATCATATGGGCACCCCAGAAATGGTGTTCAGACCTCATCAGAGTGCCTTTCACCATTTACACTGACCACAAGACCTTAGAAAACTTTGATGTTTAATGTGATTTGAGTCATCGACAAGCACTCTGGATGGAGTTTATGTCCCAATATGACTGCAAGATTGTCTATGTCAAAGGCAAAGACAACTCAGTTGCTGATGCACTATCCTGGACTCCTTTCAACCTTGACTATGTCACTTCAATTCCTTATCCCCCAGACAATACCAATGTTGTTGCAATCATTTTCAATTGAAGTGACAGTGCCTTCACCTGTGCCCACCTCCTGTCTTCCCATGACATGTCCTCTATCCCAACTATGACTGTGATTGCAGCTACCCTATCCATCACTGCAGATGGCGAGCTACTAAAGGCGATTCATACCAGTTACATCAATGATCCTTGGTGCAAGTGCATCATGAATGCAAAGATTTTGCTCCATGGGATCTGGATCACTGATGGCCTGTTATATTCAGGACAACGTCTTGTTGTTCCTCAGGCATCTAATGTACATAAACTACTTTTCCATCTTGCTCATGATATTCTAGGCCACTTCAGTTTCTCAAAATCATATGAATCATTATGTGACTCCTTCTACTAGCCTAACATGTAGCATGATCTGGAATTGGCATATGTCCTGGCATGCACTAACTGTCAAAGGAACAAACCATCCACAAAGAAGCCAATAGGACCACTTCACCCCTTACCAACCCCTGATCAGTGTGGAGACTCAGTCGCAATGGATTTCATTGGTCCACTGCCCAAAGATGAAGGCTACAACTGTATCATGACATTCACCAATAGGCTAAATAGTAATCTTAGGGTTATACCCACTCAGACTGACATTGGCACTGAGGACCTTGCAGTAATCTTCTTTGATAAGTGGTACTGCAAAAATGGGTTACCACTCGAAATTATCTCAGACTGCGACAAACTCCTTCTTTCTAAATTCTGGCAAGCTCTCCACAAGCTCACCAGTGTAAAACTCAAAATGTCCACTGCATACCATTTCCAATCCAATGGTGCGAGTGAATGCTCAAACAAGACAATCAACCAGTGCCTCCATTTCCATGTAGAAAGGAACCAGACTGGTTGGAAGCACATGCTTCCAAGGGTGCATTTTGACATAATGAATACTGTTAATGCTTCTATAGGTTTCTCCCCTTTTCAACTGTGAATGGGGCATAGCCCCAGGATCATTCCTCCTCCTGTACAAACTTTGGATGGCAGCCTTGAAGACATCCATGCATCTCAAGTTATTGAACACCTGATGCTCAATGTAAAAGAAGCTCAAGACAACATGCTTCAGGCTAAGATTTCTCAAACTCTTGCTGCTAATGAATACCATACTGATGAATTTCTATTTGAAAAAGGAAAATGGGTTATTTTATCTACCCTCCATCATCAGTGTGATTACAAAGTGAATGACAAAAAAATGTTGCAAAATTTATGCCTTGCTACGATGAACATACATCATCACTGACACAGCTCCTGAGATTTTGACTGTGATGGTTGATCTTCCCAACAACCCTTAAATGTTCCCCACTTTCCACATGTCTCGAGTCCTACCATTCATTAAAAATGACCCTACCCTATTTCCTTCTCATAAACTCAAGAGACCTCCTCCTATTACCATTGACATAGAACAGGAATTCTTCATCAACTGCATTCTGGATGAATGGAAGCATGGACACAGGGTTTAGTACCTGGTGAGTTGGAAAGGTTATAAACCTGAAGATGACCATTGGTTACCCAGTGATGTGTTCAGTTGGTACTCAGTGCAGAGTCTCAATGGAAGGGGTGAACACTTAACCTACAACTGCAGGCGCGCTCGGGGTGAGGGGGGAGTTCACTTAGAGGGCCTCAGATCGTCCTTCAGAGTGCAAAGACTATGGGGAGGCTGGTACGGCAGTTTTCAATGTGCGCACTAGTTGTGTACGCTAAAGGGGAGATATGCACAGTGGTGGGAAAGTGTGCAGTGCAAAGGGGCAAAAACACACAGTGCAGAAAAATGTGCAATGGGAGCACAAAAGTGCACAACGATGAGGGTGATGAAGACGAGAGGTGTAGTGGGATGGAGACAACACTGGGGTGTGCTGTGAAGGTGGTGCATAGGTTGGGGACACAAATGGGGTGGAAGCACAAGGGGGTGGAAAAAGGCACAAACAGTGCGCAAAATGCAGCTATACAAATAAGTGTGCAAATGGTGTGCAAATGTGGCTATACAAAGGGTGCACTGTATGAGTGCTCGAACAAGGACAAAGGATGCAATGCAGGGATGAAATGCAACAATACGATGAAGGGACACAAATGATACACAAATGCAGCTATACGAAGGGTGCACTACAAAGGCACATGGACTGGATGCTGGTGCACAGACTATGTGCGACACTGACTGAGCTACGAACTATGAGGAGGGGGAAAGATCTTCTGGATTCTCTATATGTCCACCTACTATGTACAAATGGCTTATGTGATAAAAACGGTAAAATAAAGTGTAAAAATAGAAAGCACCATGCGCTACCCACAAGTGCATCCATTCACCCATCTAAACCTGATCACGCTATGCTGCTGCCTCAGCCAATAAGATTTGCACACCTATAGCCCAATACCCAACTGTTCCAGTGCAATGCACTATTTTTGGTGCACTCCAGGTCTTGTGTGCTCTTCCCAATTAATCCACTTTGGTGTTATGTGTTGCATGCTGCATCTTAGTAATAATGGCGTGATCAGCCTGTGCTGGTTACCAGATAAGGTGATGCCGATTGGAAATGCGGAAGAACTATAAGGAGATGCTGTGAAAGGCCAAATACTGCCAAAGCGCCAGGATTACATGAAGGCACCCAAGTGCGCACAGTCCAATGCCAAATAGGTGCAAAGCGCCCTGATTATGTGAGAATGTGCAGTCCACTCATGTTGGAATCGTGGTGCGCCTCGAATAAATGCACCAGTAAAATGGGAGCTGTGATGCACAGCGCACCGGTGCAGTGGATTGTTGTGTGTGTGATAGGGATTGTGCAATGAGTGCACAGCAGGGAATGTGAGTGCAGGTAAAGCATAAAAGGAGTGTGCAAAGGCACATCAAGCATGCAATAAATGTAGAAGGCAGATAAGGAGTGTGGGGGGGGCACGCAGAGGCGGTTTGAAGTGCAATGAGGTGCATTTAGAGTGCACAATGATTGGCAGCTATGGGGAACCAAAGGCGCAGTAGAAATGCAAAAGGCACACCTAAACGGTCAAAGGCGCATGAAAGTGCATGGAAGTGCACAAAGGTGCACAAAAGCGCATGAAGGCACACAAAAGCACACTGTGCAAAGTGTGCGGAAGCCATCTAGGAGGTGCGCACAATCGCAAAAAATGCCATAGTATGTGCGCAGGGCGATAGGGAGCCATATCATCTCCTCCCAACTGAAGTACTGACTGTCCTCAGGCAGCATGCAATTTGTCAGCATAAAATTTCCTTTGCTCACATAAGCAGCCATCCTCTCCTTATCTATCTCTGACCACCATCTATCCCCTATAACTCTTTCCACAACCCATCTCTACCTGATCCGATGGCCTCAGCATTTACCTTAGCCCTCAGACAAACGATCCTGGCCCTCAATGAGACCCTCCCTGCTGCTGGGAGCAAGCAGACAATGATGCAAGCTTGGGGTGAAGGGTTTTGTAGTAAACTGGTGCACTTTTTGTGTTTCTATAACTGGTGCAGATTGCTAAGGGCCGGGACATGTAGAACATGTATAAAAGCCATGCAGACACTGTTAAAGATGATGCAGAACTCGATGCACTCCTCACGAAGGTGCGCAGTGCATTCAGTGGGATCATGGTGGAGGAGTAGCTTACTTGGGGTGAGGAGCTGATGCCTGATATGCATAAGATGATTGAGGAGAAAGAGTGGTCTGAGGAATTTGAGCATAGGGTGCACAAGCTGGCGGGGTGGCTGGAAGCATGCGCTGTGCACTCTTGACTGCTGAACTGCAGGCACCTGAGGTTAACTTGGAGCATCTGGAAGGTGAGTTCAGAGCAATTGATGAGGCAAGCAATATAGATACTGCCAAGGTGCAGGAGGATGAAAAGGCATGCATCGTGCTAGTGTGCTCTCTGCATGCACTTTCTGGAGCTACCAATGCTGAGGTCATAGGTGAAGGAACTGGGGAGTCTTGAGAGAGTGGGGTGATGAGCGATGGGGAGAGTGAGCAGAGCGACAAGAGTGCCAGTGTGGACGAAGGTGCAAGTGCGCGCCTGGTGCGCGCAATGCAGCAATGCACATATGTCGAAGTGCCACCACTGAGTGGCGTTAGCGCCACCTCCGATGCTAATAGTGGACCAGTAAGTTTCTTTAGATATGCTTCAAACTCACTAAACGGTTCCCCTTTTCTACTCTAGTGTGATAACTGCCACCACATGGGCCAACCAGCTAGGTGCATCTCTGTCAATGGAAAATGGTGTGCCCCATGCACAAAGGGTAAGAGAAAGTGTGAATGGACAAAGTGCACCCTCGCACAGCTGCATGCAACTTCTAGAGGCAGGAAAGTGGCTATTGGGCACTCTGGTGTGTCTTTTTCTCATCCTCCTTCCATGCTGTGCTAACTATTTCAAAGGTGCATCGCAAACTGACAAGGGAAATGAGAGTGATGTGGGGCTCATCAGCCCCTCAAAAGAGCACACATCGAAGTGCTACAAAGTCGAAAACGCGCCCCCTCCCCCATCACAAGTGCGCCCAAGGCTGCGCTGCCTTACAGTTCACCAGGCAAGTGCGCACACGCAATCCTCATGCCAAACCAGATTGGGAAACACCTCAGGGGATGTGGTCTACCAAGGCCAGGATGTCGAGGTGCTCAACTTAGTGCAATGCTGCTTGGTGGTTGCAATCTTGGGTGCCATGCACGATCGCCTTAAAGAAGACATCCAAAGGTTGCTCATTGAGTTAGAGGTCACTAAGAGCCAGTTGTGCAGTGCGGAGCAAGTGTAGGCAGATGCAAAGGTGAAACTGGATGCGGCCTTGGAGTGCTTGGAGTTCCTGGAGTCCATTGAATAGCTGCTCACCTGTATAAGTTTTAGATAGTGTGTCAATCAATCTCTCTGTTGTGCCTGTGATACGTGTGATGCACTGCGAAGCAGTGCAATGTGTGTGCACACGCAAATGTGTGCACTTTGCACCAACCTGCATGTGTGCTTCCATGGTGGCATAAAATGAAATTTGTAAGTCCAAATAATATATGTGAGCGAAGAGAGATAAGATAAGCAATGTTCAAGCAAGAAATGTCAAGCGCATAAAAATGCACACCAGAGCAAAAATGTGCAAACACAAAGGGGTGTGGAAAAATTGTCCAACCATCACTTTCCTCCTCCCAACTGAGATATTGACCATGTCCAACGATAAAAGAGTAAGAGATAAAATGAAGCGCACACCATATGACAAAGTCTAAAAAATAGGAAAGGCTCAGTAGATCATCATGGCTGGTAAAACCCATGGGTTGTGCAATCACAGAATGTGTCCAGATGCGACTTTGCGAATAGGAAAAAGGTAATGTAAAAAAAATGAAAGAAAGCAAAGCATACATATAAAAAGGTAAAGTATCCATAGCGGTGTGTGCAGAGCACTAGTTGCGCACCTCATCGGCACTTTCTTCATCCTCAGCGCTATTTCCTTGCACTTCTTCTTCGTCAACTGCTTCTTCATCTTCTGTGTCCACTACTATGGACTCTTCCATCTCCCTCAACCACGTTGTGGTGATACTGAGCGCTATGTCAGGAAGCACAATGGACTCGCGTGCATGGTATGGCAGTAGGCAGAAAGCGGCTACTGGCCTGTCGAATACCATCTCATTGAGCTTGTAAATGATATATGTGCCACCTCGATTGCACAGCACTATAACTAGAGGACCAAGATAATGCGCATGCATTTTGTAGTTAAGGCTCTTCTCAATTGCTGTGTTGTGCATAAGGACTAAATTGCCATGCTGGAAGTCAAAACTGCAGATGGTTTTTGAGTGTGCTTTCTCGAAATGGAGCGCCGCTTTGCACCTTTCTGCATAGACATGGGAATGGATGCATGCTAAGTCTTCTGGACACTTTTGCAATGCGCGCACGCACTGCGCAATCAAGTCTGTAGTGGAGAGGATAGAATCTGGGGGTGGGTTAAGGTATGTCACTTCAATGATATCGAGAGGGATTAGAGGCTGCACGCCTGTCACAATGAAGTATGGCAAGATGCCAAAGTGTTTCCGAACTGTGATGCGCTCCACCCAAAAGACTGAGTACAGTGCACTGAACCACTTTGTTTCTACTCCATCTGCGGCTTTGATAAGTGCTTGATGTACGTCGAAATGTGTGCGCTCAACAATTCCATTAGTATGCAAGTTATAGCCAGATATGCAGATGTGATTGATATGGTAGCGCTTACTGAGATAGGCTAGCGCTTTGATGAATGGCTTGCCATTATTGGTAACTATCTCGCACAACATGCCCCATCTGCAGATGAGGTCTTGAAACATCCAATCGCCAAGTGTGCTCGCATTTTCTTTAGGGAGCCCATGGAATTCTGGCCAAGTCACAAGTGAGCAATGCCCTTGGATGATATAGCGCTGCCCTGCTGATACTGGTAAGTGCATCATATCAATATAAACTTTACTGAAGAGAGGCGCAGGCATTGCAATGACTGGTGGTATTAGAACCATCTGCATTTGCTGGATCTGGCAAATATGACAAGTGCACATGAACCAAACGATGTCGTCCATAACATGCAGCCACCAAAAGCACTCGAGCAATGCGGAGTGCATCGCATAAAAGCGCTTGTGTCCAATGTTGTCATGGATGGCGCACAATATTGGTAAGTGTCTAGACTGCCAAATAACAAGCTGGTGAGTGCCATGCGCATTGCGCTTCCATAGGCACATCTTGTCTTTGAAAAATGCGCTCACATAGCACACGAGTGCGCTGTGCTCGGAATCTGTGAAGTCGCTAGGGCGCATTAGGGTATCCATCCAAATCCACACCAAATCTAACTTCTCATCCTCTGCATCTGCAGTTGCGCTCCTCGGAACTTGGCTATAGTCATCATCATAAATAAGTGCACCATTGTGCGCATTTTGCACGTTTGTGCTTGGCTATGGCTGCATTAGCATGAGTGCTTGCACATCAAAGGACTGTGAAATGGGACATATCGCATGCATAAAGCCATGTAGCACATCAATCCAATCCTCAAACTCTTCATCCTCTTCTCCTTCTAAGTCCTCTGGCTGCTTTGGCCAATGCAAAAGCCCATCTGGACCATGCACCACTCCCCTAACGTGTACGAGTGTAAAGTGGAATGTAAGGATTGAGACAATCCACCGGTTAATGCTAGCAGATGGTTGAATATCAGGGTTTTGTAGCATGCCCTTGATATAGTGTGTGTCAGTCTCCACAATTAAGTTGTGCACACCTATAATATAAAGGCACAAACTGTGCAGTGCACAGTAAAGCCCATAGATCTCTAGCTTCGGTTGCAAAAAGTGCGCTTCTCTGTCATTGAGCATAATCGAGCCGAACTGATTGTAATTGCACATTTTTGCATCTGTGCCCTTTTGCTGGCAAAGGTAAAAGCCGACTGCTATCAGGAAGTGTCGACTGCAATGATAACAGGGAGTTCTGAGGAATAATCGACTGGTTGTAGTGCAGGACACTCTAGTACCGCTTGCTTGATGTTGTTTTGCGCCGCTATCTGCTCTAAGCCCCATTCAAATGGAGCATCTTTGCACGTAAGCCTTGTGAGCGCATTAATGTGGTGCACATAATTGCAGATATAAATGCACATTAAACTGACTGTTCCCAAGAATGTGTGCACTTCCGAAAGCATGTGGCATGTGCCCCAATTGTGGATAACATCTACCTTGTTGCATTCGGGTTTTCTACCTTCTGGTGTGCAGTAATGGCCAAGGATGATGAAGTTCTCAGTGCACAGTGTGGATTTCATCCCAGAGAAAGTGCCGCCGCTATATTTCATGCACTGCACAATGCGGTTCATGTTCTGGAAGTGCTCCCACACAAAGCGCATTATGCCAGGGTTTGCAGTGAGCGCTTCACATGATCCATCTGGTAAAATGTAGCGCTTTAAGGGCCCCTTGACTAGAACATCATCGATATAGTGAATGGTGTAATCCGAAATCTCTGGCTGCAGAATATAGCACACATCGTCATGGAAGATTGGTACCAAGTTTGTCCAACCCATTGGCAATGTAACGAGGCGCATTGCACCATATGGCATCTGGAATGCTGTAAGGTCATGCGACGATTCTTTGATTAAGTGCTTGTCGTATCCCACATATAGATCAAGGACAGCGCTGCATGTGTGCCCCGCAAACTGCTCTGTGAGGTGCTCAGGTGTAGGGGTGACGCCGGAGTGTTTAATGGTAATGCAATTAAGCAGCTCGAGGCTATGTACGATGTGCAGCGCTTTCCCATCTTTCTTGAGTGTGCAGAACCAGCGCGATCTATATGCCAAATTTGAGTGCTCATAAACACCTGAGTCTATCTTCTTCCAGATAATAGTGCAAACTTCGTCGTATATGCCTGGTGGAATGGGGATGTTGCACTCTATCCAAGGGGTGTGCAGAATAACTGGGATTGCTACTGGGGGAAAGAATGCGGTCTTGAAGCTACCGCGCTCCTCGTCGCTCCATGCAAAGGCTTCATTCTGCAAAGACATCAAGTGGTGTAAAACCTTCATCTCCTCTGGTAATAGGAAATCGGTGTGGCGCTCCTGGAGTGCTTGCATGCGCTCTTCAGTATAGTGCCCAGTTGGGGTAAATGGTGGCAGATTTGGTAAAAGCACAGGAAGCGCCGCTAGCGGATCGCCTATAATGTTGCACTCGATGCAGAATTCGTTTGGGACAGGCACAATAACTGGCTTGACTTGTCTAGCAACCGGTTTATACTTCTTCTTGGTCACTACACCCTTTTGCGGTGCGTGCACCGCTAAATCGATAAAAGTTGCGTGCGCATGTGCGCTTTTTGGAAATGCGGCAGGAATAAGTGCCACAGGGTCGATCGAATTTAAGAGCGCCTGCACATGACTGTTGGTACACTAGGATAGGTAGAGTTGAGAGATAATAGAGGTGGAAGGAACGGAAGCAGAAAATGGAATAAGCGCAAACGCGGAAACGTCACAAGATTGGGTATCAGAGTCAAATGTTATGATAGTGGCAGCTTCTCCTTGGTCTGAGATCAATTCCTCGAAGCCTGGCAAAAATTTCTTTGCGGGTTATGCTGAATAGCAAAGTGCGGTGTTGCTGGAGCTGGTAAGAAGTGGTGCGGCTTCCCCCTAGGCTTTGTTGGAATGGTGGAGATGGCGCCAGTGTTCGGATTGCAGATTGTAATTGTTTGCGCTTTGTCTGCAAAGTTGCGCATGATAGAGCGCATTAACATGTCGAAGGGGCACCCTAACAGAATATCATAAGCAGGTGAATGGATACCGTGAACTTGCACATAGACAATGATATCCCCAATGCGCGCAAGCCCAAGCGACTCATCTACCTCTCCATTGGCCGATTGCATGTATAAATGAATGCGCGGGTCATACTGAAGCCCAAGACGATGGCAGACCGCTTCTGACATTGCGATAATTTGTGAACCCGGATCTAAGATAGCTTCAAAGTACTCTTGGTTGTCGATCAATAAATCAATGGAGCGAAGTGCATGCGACTCTTTAGCAACCTTCAAAACATTGGGGTTTTCAATTTCGCCTGGCTGGAGATGGGTAAGGTACTGTTCAAATGGATCCTGCAAAACAATAGGAAGCAGCGCTGCAATTGCCACGCTAACTGGAGGTGTCGCATTAAGCGCTTTATTTCCTGCAAAAGGTGCGCGCGCTTCGCAGTGCGCAAATGGCATAACGCTCGCAAGGTTTGTAGCTACCACTTCCGCACCGGTAGCTGCAATGCGCTTTGGGGTGACTTGTTCTCTATGGCGCTGCCTGAGATCAGGCGAAAGGGATAGAAGCTCTTCATGCGAAACCGTAATGGAGGGTGCCTTCATGGCACACACATATACGTCATCAACAATCTGCAGGTTCTGGATGGGAATGACAATGCGGTATGATGGCTCTTTGCCTTTGGAAGAGTTAGCTGGTATGTCTGGTTTATCTGCTGCTGCGGGGGCAAAATGCGCCTCAGGAATGTTGGAATAGGGATGTATGGGTGTCTCGTCGGGCGCATCAGTTGCGCTCGCAGCGGATTGCAAAGCTGTGGACTCAATAGTGTCGGCAGGTGCCATGTCTGTGGTTGTAGAATGTGTGCCCTCTTGATTGGATGTATTGCGCAGTGCGCGCCGCAGAATTTCAACGCCATCGAAGACTTGCCTCTTCTGAAGCGCCATCAATGCGCTCTTCCTTCGTTAGTTGTGCATTTGGTGCGCTTTGCATATAATCTGCTGCAGGAGCCGAAGCGGCAATGTACGTCGACTGTAAAGATGCAGCTGGAGCTGGACGAGGCGCTATATTGTAGATGAGCTGCGAATTGGTATTAGATGAAAGTCGACCCATCGCAATCTGCCCTGGGTTGCGCTTATGCCATTCCTCGATGTGCTCACCTAGGAAATTGCCTGGAATAGAACGCGGCACGAATGCGCCACCTGGGAGTACGATGCACCCTTCCACATTTCGCCTACACTTTCCTTCGCTAATAAGGCACTCAATTGAAGCACACTCAGGGATATAGAGCCCTGTCTGACTGCAACCATTGCACTTGTCATTGTTTGAGTGAGGTGCACCATTTCTGCCATCTCTGCATGATGCGCTCAACATGGTAACTATCATCTGTATCATGCGCTCGAATAAGACTGAAATGTCTTCTGCTTTGACTGCGGGTGCACCAGGTTGTGGCTGGGAAATGGGTGCGCTGGGTGCTGAGTAGGGCACATACATATCGGGGTTTTGCGCTGTGAGCCCAGTAAGTGGCTGGAAATAGCATGCTGGGCCTTCAAAGATAAAGTCGATCGCATCGTGTATTGCATCTAATGAGTATGGCACATTTGCAGGCTGATTCGGTACTGCAATCACAAGGCAGCTCAAAATGCACTGGTGCTGGTCTGGTCAAAACACCCTAATGAACATGCAGCTTTGGTCGTAGCGTGCCAATATGCCTTGCGCAACTAAGTATTCGCTAATGTTGAAAAATGCACAGTAATAGCACACAATTTCTTCTGCAGTTACAAGGCCAATGTGTGCAGTCTCACCAATAAGCTTGTCCAGGTCACTAATACTCCATTTACTGCCATCCCTAGAGCCAGGATAAAGCTTTAGGACAGCGTCTTTGAATGCACCATAGTTGTGCATCGCGCTATACTCTGGTAGCAGTTTCCAAGTGTCTGCAGTGTCGCTGTCCAAATAGCGCACTGTGTGGAACTTCTTATCGGTCTCATCGGTGACGTTACAATTGTAGAGGAGTTGTGCAAGCTCCTCAAAGTACTTCTGGAGTTTGCGCGGTTTTGTGGGGTCGAAGCGCAGCGCGTTTTGGTTAGATGCAGATGGCATGTGCATGGTAGCCATGGTAGGTGGAATAAGGTGTGTAGAGTTAAGATCTGGTAAAAGCGCAGCGAAATTCGAAGGTGGGGAAAAATGCGGTGATGCAGATGGAGTTAGGGTAGGTAGGGATGATTCAGGTGAAGGTGGAGGTAAAGACAGCATGGACGAGTGATGCGTGTTGTTTAGGAAGAGTGATTTGAATACTGGTATTTCCCCAAGCTGGAGCGCAGTTGCTAGCAGCTCGGAATGGAGAGAGCGAAGGTGGTTAATGTTGAAGTGAAGGGCGAGCCGATGGAGGTCTAAAATATGGTCTGATAAACAGAAACCCCTCGCGGTGGGCTCCAGAAAATGATGAGTTCAGTTGGTACTCAGTGCAGAGTCTCAACAGAAGGGGTGAACACTTAACCTACAACTGCAGGTGTGCTCGGGGTGAGGGGGGAGTTCGCTTAGAGGGCCTCGCATCATACTTCAGGGTGCAGAGACTATAGAGAGGCTGGTACAGCGATTTTCAATGTGCGCACTAGTAGTGTACGCAAAAGGGAAGATATGCGCAGTGGCAGAAAAGTGCGCAATGCAAAGAGGCAAAAACATGCAGTGCGGAAAAATGCGCAATGAGAGCGCAAAAGTGTGCAACGATGAGGATGATGAAGGCGGGAGGTGTAACAGGACAAAGACGACACTGGGATGTACTGTGAAGGTGGTGCACAGGTTGGGGGTGCAAACGGAGTGAAAGTGCAAGGAGCGGAAAAAGGCGCAAATGGTGCACAAAATGTGGCTATGCAAATAAGTGTGCAAATGGTGCGCAAATGCGGCTATATGAAGGGCGCACTACGATAGTGCACAGACAAGGACAAAGGATGCAATGCAAGGGACGAAATGCAACAATATGATGAGGGGATGCAAATGATAATGCAAACACGGCTATATGAAGGGCGCACTACGAAGGTGCACGGACTGGACGCTGGTGCACAGACTATGTGTGACGCTGACTGAGCTATGAACTATGAGGGGGGGGGAAAGATCCTCTGGATTCTCTATCTGTCCACTACTATGTACAAATGGCTTATGTGATAAAATGGTGAAATAAAGTATAAAAATAGGAAGCGCCATGCACTACCCACAAGCACATCCATTCGCCCATCTAAACCTGACCGCACTATGCCGCTGCCTCAGCCAATAAGATTTGCGCACCTATAGCTCAATATCCAACTGTTCCGGTGCAATGCACTATTATTGGTGTGCACTAAGTCTTGTGCGGCCTGCCCAATTAATCCACTTTGGTGTTATGTGTCACATGCTGCACCTTAGTAATAATGATGTGATCGACCTGTGCTGGTTACCAGACAAGGCGATGCTGATTGGAAATGTGGAAGAACAATAAGGAGATGCTGTGTGAGGCCAAATACCGCCAAAGTGCCAGGGTTACGCGAAAGCGCCCAAGTGCGCACAGTCCAATGCCAAATAGGCGCAAAGCAGCCCAGTTATGTAAGAATGCACAGTTCGCTCGTGTTGGAATCGCGGTGCGCCTCAAGTAAATGCGCCAGTAAGATGGAAGCCACAATGCACAGCACGTTTGAAGTGGTGAATTGTTGTGTGATGGTAAGAATAGTGCAGTGAGTGTGCAGCAAGGAACGTGAGTTGTGAGTAAAGCATAAAAGGAGCACATAAAGGCGCATCGAGCGCGCAATAATGGAAAATGGCAGGTAAGGAGTGTGGGGGAGGGTGCACAGAGGCGGCTTGAAGCACAATGAGGCGCATTTAGGGCACACAATGATTGGCGGCTATGGGGAACCAAAAGCGCAGTAGAAATGCAAAAGGTGCACAAGGGCGCACCTAAATGGTCAAAGGCGCACAAAAGCGCATGGAAGCACGCAAAGGCACACGAAAGCGTGCAAAAGTGCGCTGCGCAAAGTGTGCAGAAGCCATCTAGAAGGTGCACACAATTACAAAAAATGCCATAGTATGTGCGCAGGGTGATAGGGAGCCGTATTAGCGCATTGCAGCTCTCATCTTACTGGCACATTTATTCGAGGCGCACCGCGATTCTGACACGAGCGGACTGTGCATTCTCACATAATCAGGGTGCTTTGCATCTATTTGGCATTGGACTGTGCACACTTGGGCACCTTCATGTAATCCTGGTGCTTTGGCAGTATTTAACCTTTCACAGCATCTCCTTATAGTTCTCCCGCATTTCCAATCGGCATCTCCTTATCTGGTAACCAGCACAGGTCGATCATGCCATTATTACTAAGGTGCAGCATGCGACACATAACACCAAAGCGGATTAATTGGGAAGGCCGCACAAGACTTAGTGCACACCAATAATAGCACATCGCACCGGAACAGTTGGGTAGTGGGCTATAGGTGTGCAAATCTTATTGGCTGAGGCAGTGGCATAGTGCAGTCAGGTTTAGATGGTCGAATGGATGCACTTGTGGGTAGTGCATGGTGCTTTCTATTTTTACACTTTATTTTACCATTTTTATCACATAAGCCATTTGTACATAGTAGGCAGACATATAGAGAATCCAAAGGATCTTTCCCCCCCCTCATATTTCATAGCTCAGTCAGCGTTGCACATAGTCTGTGCACCAGTGTCCAATCCATGTGCCTTTGTAGTGCACCCTTCATATAGCCACGTTTGTGTATCGTTTGCATCCCTTCATCGTATTGTTGCATTTTGTCCCTGCATTGTGTCCTTCGTCCTTGTTCGAGCACTCATACAGTGTGCCCTTCGTATAGCTGCATTTGCACACTGTTTGTGCACTTATTTGTATAGCCGTGTTTTGCACACCGTTTGCGCCTTTTTCTGCCCCCTTGCGCTTCCACCCTGTTTGTGTCCCCAACCTATGCACCACCTTCACAGCACACCCCAGTGTTGTCTCCATCCCACTACACCTCTCATCTTTATCACCCTCGTCATTGTGCACTTTTGCACTCCTGTTGCGTGTTTTTCTGCACTGCATGTTTTTGCCCCTTTGTGTTGCGCACTTTCCCGCCACTGCACATATCTCCCCTTTAGCATACACAACTAGTGCGCACATTGAAAACTGCCATACCAGCCTCCCCATAGTCTTTGTGCCCTGAAAGATAATCCGAGGCCCTCTAAGCAAACTCCCCCCTCACCCCAAGCATGCCTGCAGTTGTAGGTTAAGTGTTCACCCCTTCCGTTGAGACTCTGCACCGAGTACCAACTGAACACATCATTTCTGGAGCCCACCACGAGAAGTTTCTGTTTATCAGACCATATTTTAGACCTCCATCGGCTCACCCTTCACTTCAACATTAACCACCTTTGCACTCTCCATTCCAATCTGTTAGCAACTGCGCTCCAGCTTGGGGATATACCAGTATTCGAATCACTCTTCCTAAATAACACGCATTACTCGTCTGCGCTGTCTTTACCTCCACCTTCACCTGAATCATCCCTACTTACCCTAACTCCATCTGCATCACCACATTCTTCCCCGCCTTCAGATTTTGCTGCACTTTTACCAGAACTTAACTCTACACACCTTATTCCACCTACTATGGCTACCATGCATATGCCATCTGCATCTAACCAAAACGCACTGCATTTCGACCCCGCAAAACCATGCAAACTCCAGAAGTACTTTGAGGAGCTTGCGCAACTCCTCCATGATTGTAATGTCACCAATGAGACCAATAAGAAGTTCCACACTGTGTGCTATTTGGACAGCAATACTGCAGATACTTGGAAACTGCTACCGGAGTATAGCACGACACACAACTATGGTGCATTCAAAGATGCTGTCCTAAAGCTTTATCCTGGCTCTAGGGATGGCAGTAAATGGAGTATTAGTGACCTGGACAAGCTTATTGGTGAGACTGCACACATTGGCCTTGTAACTGCAGAAGAAATTGTGTGCTATTACTGTGCATTTTTCAACATTAGCGAATACTTAGTTGCGCAAGGCATATTGGCACGCTACGACTAAAGCTGCATGTTCATTAGGGTGTTTTGACCAGACCAGCACCAGTGCATTTTGAGCTGCCTTGCGATTGCGGTACCGAATCAGCCTGCAAATGTGCCATACTCATTAGATGCAATTTGTGATGTGATTGACTTTATCTTTGAAGGCCCAGCACGCTATTTCCAGCCACTTACTGGGCTCACAGCACAAACCCCCAATATGTATGCGCCCTACTCAGCACCCAGTGCACCCGTTTCCCAGCCACAACCTAGCACACCCGCAGTCAAAGCAGAAGACATCTCAGTCCTATTCGAGCACATGACACAGACAATAGTTACCACATTGAGCACATTGCGCAGAGATGGTGGAAATGGCGCACCTCGCTCGAACAACGACAAGTGTAATGATTGTGGTCAGACAGGGCATTATATCCCTGAGTGCGCCTCAATTGAGCACCTTATTAGCAAAGGAAAGTGTAGGCAAAATGCGGAAGGGTGCATCATACTCCCAGGTGGCACATTTGTGCCACATTCTATTCCAGGCAACTTCTTGGGCAAGCGCATTGAGGAATGACATAAGCGCAACCCAGGACAGATAGCCACTGGTTGACTTTCATCTAATACCAATTCACAGCTCATCTACAATATAGCGCCTCATCCAGCTCCAGCAGCACCTTTACAGTCGACATATGTTGCCGCTTCAGCGCCTGCAGCAGATTATATGCAAAGTGCACCAAATGCGCAACTAACGAAGGAAGAGTGCATCAATGCGCTCGAGCAGGAGTTGATGGCACTTCGGAAGAGGCAAGTCTTCGATGGCATCGAAATTTTGCAGCGCACACTGTGCAATACATCCAATCAAGAGAGCACGCATTCTACAACCACAGACATTGCACCCGCTGACAGTATTGAGTCCCCAGCCTTGCAACCTGCTGTGAGCACAACTGAAGTGCCTGACAAGATGCCCATACATCCCTATTCCAACATTCCTGAAGCGCATTTTGTGCCCGCAGCAGCAGATAAACCAGACATACCAGCTAACACTTCCCAAGGCAAAGAGCCATCATACCGCACTGTTGTTCCCATCCAGAACCTGCAGATTGTTGATGACGTATATGTGCGCGCCATGAAGGTGCCCTCCATTACAGTTTCACATGAAGAGCTCCTATCCCTTTTGCCCAATCTCAGACAGTGCCATAGAAAACAAGTTACCCCAAAGTGCATTGCAGCTACCGGTGCAGAAGTGGTAGCTACCAACCTTGCAAGCATTATGCCATTTGTGCACTGTGATGTGCACATGCCTTTTGCAGAAAATAAAGTGCTTAATGCGACACCTTCAGTTAGTGTGGCAATTGCAGTGCCATTTCCTATTGTTTTGCAGGATCCATTTGAACAGTACCTCACCCATCTCCAGCCAGGCAAAATTGAAAACCCAGGCATTTTGAAGGTTGCAAAGGAGTCACATGTGCTTTGTTCCATTGATTTATTGATCGACAACCAAGAATACTTTGAAGCTATCTTAGATCCAGGTTCACAAATTATCACAATGTCAGAAGCAGTCTGCCATCATCTTGGGCTTCAGTACGACCCGTGCATTTGCTTATACATGCAATTGGCCAATGGAGAGGTAGATGAGTCGCTTGGGCTTGTGCACAACATTTCTGCATGCATTGGAGATATCATTGTCTATGTGCAAGTTCACATTATCCGTTCACCTGCTTATGATATTCTGTTAGGGCACCCCTTTGATATGTTAACACGCTCTGTTGTGTGCAACTTTGCGGACGAAGTGCAAACAATTACTATCTGCAATCCAAACACAGGCGCCATCTCCACCATTCCAACAAAGCCTAGAGGAAAGCCGCACCACTTCTTACCAGCTCCAGCAACACCGCACTTTGCTATTCAGCATAACCCACAAAGAAATTTTTGCCAGGCTTCGAGGAATTGATTGCAGACCAAGGAGAAGCTGCCACTATCATAACATTCAACTCTGATACCCAATCTTGTGACATTTCTGCATTTGTACTTATTCCATTTTCTGCTTCCATTCCTTCGACCTCTATTATCTCTCAACTCTACCTATCTCAGTGTACCAACAGTCATACACAGGCGCTCTTAAACTCGATTGACCCCGTGGTGTTTATTCCAGCTGCATTTCCGGAAAGCGCACATGCATGCGCAACTTTTATTGATTTAGCGGTGCATGCACCGCAAAAGGGCGTAGTAACCAAGAAGAAATATAAACCAGTTGCTAGAAAAGTCAAACCAGTTATTGCGCCTGTCCCAAACGAATTCCACATTGAGTGCAACATTATAGGTGATCCGCTAGTGGCACTTCCTGTACTTTTGCCAAACCTGCCACCATTTACCCCAACCAGGCGCTATACTGAAGAGTGCATGGAAGCGCTCCAAAAGCGCCACACCAGTGTCTTATTGCCAGAGGAGATGAGGGTTTTGCACCACTTGATGTCTTTGCAGAATGAAGCCTTTGCATGGAGCGACAAGGAGCGCGGTAGCTTCAAGACCACATTCTTTCCCCCAGTAGAAATCCCAGTTATTCTGCACACTCCTTGGATAGAGCGCAACATCCCCATTCCACCAGGCATATACGACGAAGTTTGCACTATTATCCGGAAGAAGATAGACTCAGGTGTTTATGAGCACTCAAATTCGGCATATAGATCGCGCTGGTTCTGCACACTCAAGAAAGATGGAAAAGCACTGCACATTGTACATAGCCTCGAACCGCTTAATCGCATTACCATTTAACACTCTGGTGTCACCCCTACACCTGAGCACCTTGCAGAGCAATTTGCAGGGTGTGCATGCAGCGCCGTCCTTGATCTATATGTGGGATACGACGAGCGCTTAATCAAAGAATCGTCGCGCAACCTTACAACATTCCAGATGCCATATGGCGCAATGTGCCTCGTTACATTGCCAATGGGTTGGACAAACTCAGTACCAATCTTCCACGATAATGTGTGCTATATTCTGCAGCCAGAGATACCAGATTACACCATTCCCTATATTGACGATGTTCCAGTCAAGGGGCCTTCGAAGCGCTACATTTTACTGGATGGCTCGTGCGAAGCGCTCACTGTGAACCCTGGCGTAAGGCACTTTGTGTGGGAGCACTTTCAGAATGTGAACCACATTGTGCAGCGCATGAAATATAGCGGCAGCACTTTCTCTGGGATGAAATCCACATTGTGCACTGAAAACTTTGTCATTTCGGCCTTATTGCACCCCAGAAGGTAGAAAACCTGAACATGGCAAGGTAGACGTTATCCGCAATTGGGGTGCATGCCACACGCTATCAGAAGTGTGTGCATTCTTGGGAACAGTCAGTTTAATGTGCATTTATATCCACAATTATGCACACCACGTTAACGCGCTCACAAGGCTTACGCGCAAGGATGCTCCATTTGAATGGGGCCCAGAGCAGATAGCGGCGCAAAATGACATCAAGCAAGCAGTGCTAGAGTGTCCTGCACTACAACTGATCGATTATTCCTCAGAACTCCCTGTTATCCTTGCGGTCAACTCTTCCCAGATAGCGGTCAGCTTTTACCTTTGCCAGCAAAAGAGCGCAGATGCAAAAACGCGCATTTACAACCGGTTCAGCTCGATTATGCTCAACGACAGAGAAGCGTGCTTTTCACAACTGAAGCTAGAGATCTATGGGCTTTACCACGCGCTGCGCAATTTGCGCCTTTATATTATAGTTGTGCACAACTTAATTGTGGAGACTGACGCGCGCTATATCAAGGGCATGCTACAAAACCCCGATATCCAACCATCCGCTAGCATTAACCGGTGGATTGTATCAATCCTTACATTCCACTTTACACTCGTGCATGTTAGGGGAGCGGTGCATGGTCCAGATGGGCTTTCACGTCGGCCGAAGCAGCCAGAGGACTTAGAGGGAGAAGAGGATGAAGAGTTTGAGGACTGGATTGATGCGCTACATGGCTTTATGCATGCGATACGTCCCATTTCACAGTCTTTGGATGCACAAGCACTTGCGCTGATGCAGCCAGAGCCAAACAAAAACGCGCAAAATGCGCGCAACAGTGCGCTTATTTACGACGATGACTATAGCCAAGTTCCAAGGAGTGCAACAGCAGATGCAGAGGATGAGAAGTTAGATTTGGTGTGGATTTGGATGGATACCCTAACGCGCCCTAGCGACTTCACAGATTCTGAGTACAGCGTGCTCATGTGCTATGCGAGCGCGTTTTTCAAAGACAAGATGCGCCTATGGAAGCGCAATGCGCATGGTGCTCACCAGCTTGTTATTTGGCAGTCTAGACGCTTACCGATATTGCGTGCCATCCATGACAACATTGGACACAAGCGCTTTTACATGACATGCTCCGCATTGCTTGAGCGCTTTTGGTGGCTGCACATTATGGATGACATCGTTTGGTTTGTGCGCACTTGTCATATTTGCCAGATCCAGCAAACACAGAAGGTTTTAATACCGCCAGTCGTTGCAATGCCTGCGCCTCTCTTCAGTAAAGTTTATATTGATACGATGCACTTACCAGTATCAGCAGGGCGGCGCTATATCGTCCAAGGGCATTGCTCACTTGCGACTTGGCCGGAATTCCGCGGGCTCCCTAAAGAAAATGTGAGTGCACTTGGCGATTGGATGTTCCAAGACCTCATCTGCAGATGGGGTGCATTGTGTGAGATAGTCACTGATAACGGCAAGTCATTCATCAAAGTGCTAGCCTATCTCAGTAAGCGCTACCATATCAATCACATCCACATATCTGGCTATAATTTGCATGCTAATGGAATTGTTGAGCGCGCACATTTTGACGTGCGTCAAGCACTTATCAAAGCAGCAGATGGAGTAGAATCAAAGTGGTTCAGTGCACTGTACTCAGTCTTTTGGGTGGAGTGCATCACAGTTCGGAAGCGCCTCGGTGTTTTGCCATACTTCATTGTTACAGGTGCGCAGCCTCTAATCCCTCTCGATATCATTGAAGCGACATACCTTAACCCACCCCCAGATTCTATACTCTCCATGACAGACTTGATCACGCGGCGCACGCGTGCATTACAAAAGTGTCCAGAAGACTTAGCATGCATCCATTCCTGCATCTATGCAGAGAGGCGCAAAGCGGCGCACCGTTTCGAGAAAGCGCACTCAAAAACCAATCGCAGTTTTGACTTCCAGCGCGGCGATTTAGCCCTTATGCGCAACACAGCAATCAAAAAGAGCCTTAACCGCAAAATGCACGCACGTTATCTCAGTCCTCTAGTTATAGTGTCGCGCAATCAGGGTGGCGCATACATCATTTGCGAGCTCAATGGGACGGTATTTGACAGGCCAGTAGCTGTGTTCCGCCTACTGCCATACCACGTGCGCAAGTCCATTGCGCTTCCTGACATAGCGCTCGATATCACCACAACGCAGTTGAGAGAGATGGAAGAGTCCATAGTAGTGGACATGGAAGACGAAGAAGCAGTTGACGAAGAAGAAGCACAAGGAGATAGCGCTGAGGAAGAAGAAAGCGCCAATGAGGTGCGCAACTAGCGCTCCGCGCACACCGCTATGGATACTTCACCATTTTATACATATGCTTTGCTTTCTTTCATTCTTTTTACGTTACCTTTTCCTATTCGCGAAGTCGCATCTGGACGTGTTCCGCGATTGTGCAACCCATGGGTTTTACCAGCTGTGATGATCTACTGAGCCTTTCCCATTTTTTTTAGACTTTGTGATATCGCGTGCGCTTCATTTTATCTCTTACTCTTTTATCGATGGACATGGTCAATATCTCAGTTGGGAGGAGGAAAGTGATGGTTGGACAATTTTTCCGCACCCCTTTGCATTTGCGCATCTTTGCGTGGTGCGCGTTTTTTGTGCGCTTGACATTTCTTGCTCAAACGTTGCTTATATTATCTCTTTTCTCTCACACATATTATTTGGGCTTACAAATTTCATTTTATGCCACCATGGAAGTGCACACGCAGGTTGGTGCAAAGTGCACACATTCCCATGCATGCGCGCACTTCACTGCTTCGGAGCGCACCATGCGTATCACAGGCACAACAAAGAGATTGATTAACACACTATCTAAAACTTATACAATTGTGCAGCTATTCAATGGACTCCAGGAACTCCAGGCACTCCGTGGCCACACCCAGTTTTGCCTTTGCATCCGCCTCTGCTTGCTCCACACTGTGCAATCAGCTCTTAGCGACCTCTAACTCGACGAGCGACCTTTGGACATCTTCTTGAAGGCGATCGTGCGTGGCGCCCAAGATTGCAACCACTGAGCGGCATTGCGCTAAGTCGAGTGCCTCAACATCTTGACCTTGATAAACCGCATCCCCCGAGGTGTTTCCCGATCTGGTTTGGCACGAGGATTGCATGTGCGCACTTGCCTGGCGAACGGTAAGGCGGCATGGCCTTGGGCACACTTGTGATAGTGGAGGGGGCGCGTTTTCGACTTTGCGGTGCTTGGATGTGCACTCTTTCGAAGGGCTGATGAGCCCCACATCGCTCTCATCGCCCTTGTCAATTTGCGATGTGCCTTTGGAGTAGTTAGCACAGCATGGAAGGAGGATGAAAAAAAAAAAAAGACATACCAGAGCGCCCAGTAGCCGCTTTCCTGCCTCTAGGAGTTGCGCACAGCTGTGTGAGGGTGCACTTTGTCCATTCGCACTTTCTCTTACCCTTTGCGCATGGGGCGCACCATTTTCCATTGACAAAGGCGCACCTAGCCGGTTGGCCCATGCGGCGGCAGTTATCACACTAGCATAGAAAAGGGGAATGGTTTAGTGAGTTTGAAGCATATCCAAAGAAACTTACTGGTCCGCTATTAGCGTTGGAGGTGGCGCCAACCCCACTCAGTGGTGGCACTTCGACATACGTGCATTGCCGCATTGCGTGCACTGGGCGTGCACTGGCGCTCTCATCCCTCTCCCCCTCGCTCGTCACCCCACTCTCCCAAGACTCCCCAGTTCCTTCGCCTACAACCTCAGCATCGGTAGCTCCAGAAAGCGCACGCAAAGAGCGCACCAGCGCAACGCACGCCTTTTCGTCCTCCTGCACCTCGGCGGTATCTATATCGCTCGCCTTGTCAATTGCTCTGAACTCACCTTTCAGATGCTCCAAGTTAACCTCGGGCGCCTGCAATTCAGTGGTCAAGAGTGCGCGGCGCGCCTTGCATGCTTCCAGCCGCCCCGCCAGCTCGTGCACTGTATGCTCAAAGTCCTCAGACCTCTTTTTCTCCTCAATCATCTTACGCATATCGGGCATCAGCTCCTCGCCCCAAGCAAGCCACTCCTCCACCATGATCCCACTGAACGCGCTACGTGCCTTTGTGAGGAGCACGTCGAGTTCTGCATCATCTTGGACAGAGTCCACATGGCTTTTATACATGTTCTATATGCCCCAACCCTTAGCAACCTGCGCCAGTTATAGAAACACAAAAAGTGCACCAGTTTACTACAAAACCCTTCACCCCAAGCTTGCATTGTTGTCTGCTCACTCCCAGCAGCAGGGAGGGTCTCATTGAGGGCCAGGATCATTTGTCTGAGGGCTAAGGTAAATGCTGAAGCCATTGGATTGGGTAGAGATGGGTTGTGGGAAGAGTTATAGAGGATAGATGGTGGTCAGAGATGGATAAGGAGAGGATGGCCACTTATGTGAGCGAAGAAAATTTTGCGCTGACCAATCGCATGCTGCCTGAGGACAGTCAGTACTTCAGTTGGGAGGAGATGATACAGCTCCCTATCGCCCTGCGCGCATACTATGGCATTTTTTGTGATTGTATGCACCTTCTAGATGGCTTCTGCACACTTTGCGCAGCGCGCTTCCATGCGCTTTTGCGCGCCTTTGACCATTTAGGTGCGCCCTTGTGCGCCTTTTGCATTTCTACTGCGCTTTTGGTTCCCCATAGCCGCCAATCATTGTGTGCTCTAAATGCACCTCGTTGCGCTTCAAACTGCCTCCGTGCGCCCCCCCCACACTCCTTACCTGCCTTTTTCCATTATTGCGTGCTCAATGCACCTTTATGCACTCCTTTTATGCTTTACTCGCAACTCACGTTCCTTGCTGCACACTCACTGCACTATTCTTACCATCACACAACAATTCACCACTTCAAACGTGCTGCGCATCGTGGCTTCCATCTTACTGGTGCATTTACTTGAGGCGCACCATGATTCCAACACGAGTGAACTGCGCATTCTTACATAACTGGGCTGCTTTGCACCTATTTGGCATTGGACTGTGCACACTTGGGCGCTTTCACGTAACCCTGGCACTTTGGCAGTATTTGGCCTCGCACAGCATCTCCTTATTGTTCTTCCACATTTCCAATCAGCATCGCCTTGTCTGGTAACCAGCACAG
This sequence comes from Tricholoma bakamatsutake, assembly GCA_029959215.1. NCBI lineage: Eukaryota > Fungi > Basidiomycota > Agaricomycetes > Agaricales > Tricholomataceae > Tricholoma > Tricholoma bakamatsutake. The sequence continues at coordinate 4,930,625 of CP114860.1, forward strand.
GTCGATCACATCATTATTACTAAGGTGCAGCATGCGACACATAACACCGAAGTGGATTAATTGGGAAGGCCGCACGAGACTTAGCACGCACCAATAATAGCGCATTGCACCAGAACAGTTGGATATTGAGCTATAGGTGCGCAAATCTTATTGGCTGAGGCAGCGGCATAGTGCGGTCAGGTTTAGATGGGCGAATGGACGTGCTTGTGGGTAGCACATGGCACTTCCTATTTTTATACTTTATTTCACCATTTTATCACATAAGCCATTTGTACATAGTAGTGGACAGATAGAGAATCCAGAGGATCTTTCCCCCCCCTCATAGTTCATAGCTTAGTCAGCATCGCACATAGTCTGTGCACCAGCATCCAGTCCATGCGCCTTCGTAGTGCGCCCTTCGTATAGCCACATTTGTGTTATCGTTTGCATCCCCTCATCGTATTGTTGTGTTTTGTCCCTTGCGTTGCATCCTTCGTCCTTGTCTGTGCACTATCGTAGTGTGCTCTTCGTATAGCTGTGTTTGCGCACCATTTGCACACTTATTTGCATAGCTGCGTTTTGCGCACCATTTGTGCCTTTTTCCACTCCTTGCGCTTTCACTCTGTTTGCACCCCCAACCTGTGCACCACCTTCACAGTACATCCCAGTGTCATCTTTGTCCTGTTATACCTCCCGCCTTCATCATCCTCATCGTTGCGCACTTTTGCGCTCTCATTGCGCATTTTTCTGCACTGCGCATTTTGCCTCTTTGCATTGCGCACTTTTCCGCCACTGTGCATATCTTCCCTTTTGCATACACTACTAGTGCGCACATTGAAAATCGCTGTACTAGCCTCTCTATAGTCTCCGCGCCCTGAAGGATGATCCGAGGCCCTCTAAGCAAACTCCCCCCTCACCCCGAGCATGCCTGCAGTTGTAGGTTAAGTGTTCACCCCTTCTGTTGAGACTCTGCACTGAGTACCAACTGAACTCATCAGCGCAGCACACCGTGCAGTGGATTGTTGTGTGTGTGATAGGGATTGTGCAATGAGTGCACAGCAGGGAATGTGAGTGCAGGTAAAGCATAAAAGGAGTGTGCAAAGGTGCATCGAGTGCGCAATAAATGTAGAAGGCAGATAAGGAGTGTGGGGGGGGTGCGCAGAGACAGTTTGAAGTGCAACGAGGCGCATTTAGGGTGCACAATGATTGGCAGCTATGTGGAACCAAAGGCGCAGTAGAAATGCAAAAGGCACACAAAGGTGCACCTAAATGGTCAAAGGCACATGAAAGCGCATGAAGGCGTGCTTTTGCATGCTGCACAAAGTGTGCAAAAGCCATCTAGGAGGTGTGCACAATCGCAAAAAATGCCATAGTATGCATGCAGGGTGATAGGGAGCTGTATCACCAGATGCAAACTCGATGACTGTGAAGCTCTTGATATTTGGTTGGCTCACAAAAACTCAGTTATTCTTACTTAGTACCTTCTTCTTTGTCTGCTGACCAGTAGCTTTTTCCACTGGGGTTTTTGATGCACCTGTGTTTGAGCACCCTTTACTTACCTCTTTTTCACTTCTTGGGTTGAATTTTTAGAGGCAGAGAGGATGTAAGGATGGTCTTATTTACACTTGTGTACTACCTATCTTGGACACATCCTTACCAACCTTATCATCTTACCACCATCATACCCCCCCCCTTGTTTTTCCCTAGTACTAGTTTCAATCGCATACACCTTGAGCCCATTCCTTTTCATTCCCTTCTCTCTCTCTCTCTCTTTCTCTCTCCCTCATGATCTTTGAGTGAAGGTCATGCTGCATATCACCACCTAGATAAAGAGCCCATGCACACATCTCAACACGCTGGCCAGGGTTGGATTGAAGAATTGTTAGAAGGCACCTAGTCATCAATTACATGAATGAATAAAGACAGTGGTAGTGAACAAGAGAGAGATGAGTTCAAACACTGGAGTTTGAAGCAAAAATCAGTGCTGTTTTCAATGCAGAGGAGAAAAATAAAATTTCTCACCACATTGCAAGACATGCTTCATCCATGTTCAAGCCACACATTTTTACTCAGGAAAGGCCATGATACCAGGGACAATGCAGGGGAAAATATACTCAAGCCAAAGAGAAATGCCTCAAGGGAGGACTCAGAAAGCCTCAGCCAAAAACAGATCCTAACCCTTCTTGAAACCCAATCAGGGACTATGGTATCCTGGTAGGTTGGATCTCAGTCACAGGAAACAGGTGAGTAAAGTAGCACACAATCCATTGAGGGAGAGAAGAACAGTGAAGATATTTCTTATCAGGGGATCATGATTATACCAGATCTAAGATATGGAATTCCAGCATGACAATCCCAAATACTGTAAGGGTAAGAGGAGGCATCCCATGCATCTGGGCAATTTTCTGTGTTTGTCCCATATTTTTTCATATTTTATTTCACCCTATTCTGCATTTTCTATGATTTTATTTTTATTTTATAATTATTTTTGGTTTTTCCCTTGTTGATACTATTAAGTGAGGCTTTGAGTTGCCCCTTACATGCACAATGTTTGTGCATGTATTGTCTTAGTTTGTGCATCTTTGTAGTGCATTCTTCATACAGCCATGTTTGTGCATTATTTGCACTCTTCATTGTATAGCCACATTTTGTGCTTTTTGTTTGTATAGTTATATTTGCACACTGTTTGCACATTTTGTCTGTATGTCACACCTTCCACACACTCTAGTATTGTCCACATCTCATTGTGCTTGCCACTTATATTGTCTATCATCATTGTGCATTTTTGCACTCTTGCTGCATGTTTTTCCATACTGTGCTTTTCTGCTCTCTTACATTGTGCACTTCTGTACCACTGCACAAACCTTTATTTCTGCATTACCTACATTGTGTGCACTTTATATCCCAGCGACTCTGTGTCCCTAGCTATTGTCACACTTTGAAGGATGATCCAAGGCCTCTAAACAAACCCCTACACCCTGAATGCTCCTGCAGCTGTAAGATTTGTGTTCAAGTACCAACATCACACATCATTTCTGGAGCCTACTTCAAGCGGTTTCAGGTTTATAACAGATCTTATTTAGACCTCCATTAGCTTGCCCTTCACTCCAATATTGTAATGGGAAAGGAAGGTGCCCCAGGCATCTTGGCAATTTTCTGCATTCCTCCTATTTTTTTTTATATTTTATTTCACCCTATTCTGCCTATTCTATGATTTTCTATGATTTATTCCTATTTTATTATTATATTTCAGTTTTTTCCATGTTGGTACATGTTGACAGTTCTATTCTTAGAGGTGGGACCCCTTCTGGATGTTTACCCATCAAGGTGATGTCATTCCACAGCTTGATCTGCCTATCTCTACCTTTTTGCTATTTTTAGCTTACTATTTGATTTTCAGCTCTATCACATATACTGGGCATCGACAGATGGGTCCTTAGAGTTTTCTCTTTGGATTCTCCTCTGTTAGGTGCACCTGGAGTGTCTGTATTATGTAATATAATATTAACTTTGGATTCCCCTCTGTTAGCTCACTATTAAATGAGGCTTTGAGATTGCCCTTACAGTAGAAAACTCTCTTCCTAGGCCTGGAATCGAAGTGTACTGCAGATATAACATGTCCTACACCTACAGGACATCACCCAGGATGTAATCGACACCCTCACCTTAAGTGTGCACTTATCTCCGCTCAACATGCTGCCACTTGCCATGGATGACCAAAAACACATTGAAGCACTTGAAGGCACCGTTACTGGATTGCGTGCACAAATTAAATCACTTAAGTCATGCATCAAAAGCTTTGTTAATACCCTATAGCTTAGTCCCTCACCTAATATCCCATTTATTCCAACTCCAACCACTTCCAGCATCAATGCTCTATCTAATACACTTGCACACAGATTAAACCATCCCTGTGAGTTATACATCAGTCTTTGCCCTAATCAATTCCTAGATGACACCGCAAAATTTTATTGGGCCTTTACATACATGAAGTCTGAGTGAGCCTACCTCTATGTCGACTGCATTTTGTGCCAAGCCCAGAAACTCAGTTCCCTCCCTTTTTCCTCTTGGGACGACTTTAGGGAGGAGTTTGTACAACACTTCTGCCCTCTTCATAAGGGCCAACAAGCTGCAATGTGCCTTGAGTCATCCTTATATTACCAAGTGCACTGATCTGTAGACAACTATATCAATGAATTTAGGGATTTGGTGGACATGGTGGGACATGGGAATGGGCTACCAGTGGTGGTTAAATTCTGTCATGGTCTCAATCAAGAGGTTCAGGACAAGATTGCACAGATGTTGAAGGGACGCCTAGCTGATAACAATATTGACGCTTGGTATGAAGCTGCTTCTCTCTGTGATGAGAACCAACTCATGAATGCAGCTTTTAACAATTAACTCCATGCCACTATGATCACACATGCCCCCAATACCTCCAATTATCCACCTCCACTGCCCACCAGTAACTACTTCAATACCCTGCTGGTCAACCCACTGGAGGAAGAACTTCACCCTATGACCAACTTCCCCCCCTGAGTCCCTCAGCTCAATGGAAGTCACACCCGCTCCCCTCACATCTGTTCCTCCTCTTCCCAAATTGAAATCTTGGGTCCAAGATTTCAAGCCTTAAGAGAGAGTTTTCTACTGTAAGGGCAACCTCAAAGCCTCATGTAATAGTGAGCTAACAGCGGGGAATCCAAAGTTAATATTATACTATATAATACAGACACTTCCAGTGCATCTAACAGAGGGGAATCCAAAGAGAAAACTCTAAGGACCCATCTGTCAATGCCCAGTATATGTGATAGAGCTGAAAATCAAATAGTAAGCTAAAAATAGCAAAAAGGCAGAAATAGGTGGATCAAGCTGTGAGATGATGTCACCTTGATGGGTAAACATCCAGAAGGGGTCCCACCTCTAAGAATAGAACTGTCAACATGTACCAACATGGAAAAAACTGAAATATAATAATAAAATAGGAATAAATCATAGAAAATCATAGAATAGGCAGAATAGGATGAAATAAAATATAAAAAAATATGGGATAAATGCAGAAGATTGCCCAGATGCCTGGGGCACCTTCCTTTCCCCTTACAATGATTCTCCAACTGCTTCATTTATTTCTTTTCAACTCCCACCCAGGTTCTGTCTGCTGCTTCTTCCACACAGAGTTATATTGGGATCAAGTGACCAACTAAGGCTGTAGATGATGATGAGGATAGTGTAAGGGGACTAGGAGGTGTCCCAAGGGTCTTGGCAATTTTTGTAACAGTAGTAGGCAGGTCTACTGCCACTCAGAGAATACAAAACTAAACTTGAATGTAGTATGGATTCAAGAAGAATTAGAAGAGGTGGTTATCTAAGACAGAAGGGTATGATAATAGAATGGGATACACATCACCATGTATCTTACATGGCATCATGATTGATTGATCATCATAAGCATAGGGAATACTCTTACAATTTTTTGCATTCATCCCATATCTTTTACATTTTATTTCACTCTATTCCACATTCTCTATGATTTTCTATGATTTTATCCCAGTTTTATGATTATTTTTCCATTTCTCCACATTTGTACATGTTGACAGTTTTATTTTTAGAGGCAAGGCCCCTGTTGGATACCTACCCATTGAGGTAACACCATTCTATAGCTTTGATTAGCCTATCTCCATCTTTTCTATTTTTAGCCTACCATTTAATTTTCAGGTCTTTTACATATACTGGGCCTTGACATATGGGTCCTCAAAGTTTTCTCTTTGGATTCCCCTCTGTTAGATGCACCTGAGGTGTCTGTATAATATTAAATTTGGATTCCCCTCTGTTAGCTCACTATTGAGTGAGGCTTTGAAGTTGCTCTTATAGTAGAAAACTCTCTCCCTAGGCCTGTAATTGAGGCACACCATGGATATAACATCTGCTACACATACAGGACATCACCCAGGATCACCCAGAATGCAATCAACACCCCCACCTTGAGTGTGTGCTCAACTCTGCTTGATATGCTGCCACATGCCATGAATACCCAAAAATGAATCAAAGTGCTCAAAAGTGCTGTTATCAGATTGCACACTGATGTGTCATGTTGGCACTCAGTGCAGAGTTTCAACAGAAGATGTGAACACAAGTCCTACAACTGCAGGAGTGTTTGGGGTGCAGGGGTTTGTTTAGGGGGCCTTGGAACATCCTTCAGGGTGTGGTGGTAGCTATGAATGTAGAGCTGCTGGGATATGATGTGCATGCAATGTAAATAACACAGAAATAAAGGTTTGCATGGTGGTGCAAAAGTGCACAATGTAAAGGTGTGGAAAAGCACAATGCAGAAAATAAAGAAAAAGTGCAAACATGGCTATATGAAGAGTGCAATGCAAAAATGCATGAGCTAAGACAATAAGGTCTTTTTTGGTAACTGGTTAGGATAGGATTTGGTCAGGTTAAGCTTCCTAATATGTAGATAGCCAACTTGATGTTGTAAATGGAAGGAAAGGTGCCCCAGGCATCTGGGCAATCTTCTGCGTTCATCTCATATTTGTTTTATATTTTATTTCACTCTATTCTGCCTTTTCTATAAATTTCTATGATTTTATTCCCATTTTATGATTATATTTTAACTTTTTCTATGTTGGTACATGTTGACAGTTCTATTCTTAGAGGCAGAACCCTTTCTGGATGTTTACCCATCAAGGTGATGTCATCCTGCAGCTTGATCCACCTATTTCTGCCTTTTTGCTATTTTTAGCTTACTATTTCATTTTCAGCTCTATCACATATACTGGGCATTGACAGATGGGTCATTAAAGTTTTTTCTTTGGATTTCCCTCTGTTAGATGCGCCTGAAGTGTCTGTATTAAAATCTCGGACACTCTGCCAAGATAGGCAGGTACAAAGTAGAAGATGACTTCCAGAGCTCTACAGACTCCCTACACACCGTCCCAGACACTTCTACCTTTAGTGGGCACTGCTTTTCACCCAACCCGCCACCTAGCACCATGGATATCCTGGAGTGCAGTAATGCACTTGAAGGCAACATCACTGGAATTTGTGTGCAAATTGATACACTTACATTTACTATTGAAACCTTTGTTAGAACTCTCCAGTTGAACTCCTCTCTACTCATTTTGACCCTTAGCATGCCAAGAGTGCACGTGCTGCCCGATGTGCACCCAAGTGAAGATACATGCATTAAACCCATGCCCCCCACTGAATTCAATGGTGCACATTCCCACAGATGTGCTTTCCTCAATTCCTGCGAGTTGTACATCAGTCTATGCCCAAATCAATTTGTGGATGATGCCACTAAAATTTATTGGGCCCTCACATATATGAAATCTGAGCGCACCTATCTCTACATCAACTGTATATTACACCAAACCAAGAAGCATGGCTTCCTTTCATTTTCCACCTGTGGGGACTTTTGTAATGAGTTTATATGACACTTCTTCCCCCTCAATGAATGCCAATATGCCATAATATGCCTTGAATCCACCTCCTACTACCAAGCATTGATCTGTGGATAACTACATTGATGAGTTTTGAGATCTGATGGACATGGTGTTGAAGTTTCATCAAGGTCTTAATCAGAAAATACAAGACCAGATTGTACAGATGTTGAAAGAACACCTAGCAGATAATAATATATGTAAATACTTGGTACAAGGCTGCTTCCCTCTGTGATGAGAATTGACTTACAAATGCAGCATTTACTGTGGCTTTCTGCACTCCTATCACCACCCATGCACCCCACACCTTTAATTGAGCACCTCCTTGTGCTAATCCCATCCCTATGTGCCAACCCGCGGCATTGAGCTCCAACACCCCCACTCCAATGGATGTTGATGCAGCCCATAGTCAAGCTTGCAAGCTAGATCTCTGCTACTACTATGGGGAAACCAGACACATGGCTCAAAATTGTCCCTACTACCAAGACATCCATAAACTCATGCCTGAGGGACGAGACAAGCTTCTCCAAGACCTGTTGGCACTGGTGGATGTTGAAGGCCTGGAGAAAGAGGAAGTTAAAGAGGAAGAGGCAGAGAAACAGAATTTTTCCACCCATGACAAGTGAACAGTACATCCTCATTGCCTGTACATAATCAGTTTGAAGTTCTGTCTGTTGATTTACTAGAGGATGAATCTTATTCTGTGACTATTCCTTCTCTAGATTTTTCTAAAGTGGCTAAAGACATACCTACCCCTTCCTCCTACCCCTCCCTCTACCCAGATTAAAATCTTGGGAGTGTAAGCTACTATGCAAGTACATTGTAGTGTCCACCCCCTTCCAATGATCCTTAGAATTGAAGATTGAGCTGCAGACCATGGATATGAGGCAAGTACTCAGTGTCTCTGCTTTCCTGGACTCAGATGCCATGAGCCTTTTTATCGACTCACACCTGGTTCAACAAAAACAACTCAATACCCACTCACTATCTCAACCTATACCTGTCTACAATGTGGATAGTTCCCTAAATAAAGCTGGGGCAATTCAGGAGGTTGTTGACCTAGTCCTCTGATACAAGGATCATAGTAAATGGGCTCTCTTCACTGTGACCCAACTGGGGAAGCAGGAGGTGATTTTAAGCTACCCATGACTTCATGTACAGCACACTTAAAAATGTTGTGCTGGTCCAATGCCTGTGGACGATGTGGACTTAGAAGACATTCCAGATCTTGCACCTGATTCTGATGATGATGAAGAGGAAATGGAAGAGATTGAAGAAGGTGACCAAATTTTTTATACTGCTATTAACCCTTTGCATGAGGTGTGTGCCACCTCAAATGTCTCCCAGCACCTTGCAAAGGCCTTCCACAAGAATAGTGCCCCCAAATCCTTTGCTGACTCTGTGCTTCCTTACCTGCATGACTTTAAGGATGTTTTCTCCAAGGAATCCTTTGACTCACTTCCTAGCCATAAGCCATAGGATCATGCAATTGAGCTCACACTAGGTGCCACACCCTCCTCCTGCAAGGTCTATCCCCTCTCCCCTAAAGAACAATGACAACTCGACAAGTTCATTGATGAACACTTGGCTTCAGGTTGTATCTGCCCTTCAAAATTCCCCATGGCCTCATCCTTTTCTTCCTTGTCAAGAAGAAGGATGGGTCCCTTTGGCCAGTTCAAGACTATCAATACCTTAATGACATCATAGTCAAGAATTGCTATCCACTACCCCTCATATCTGAACTCATAACTAACTCTGCAGGGCGCATTACTTTACCAAGCTCAACATCTGCTATGGTTACAACAATGTATGGATAGAGAAAGGGAATGAGTGGAAGGCAGCTTTCCACATAAGCCATGGTCTTTTTGAACCACTTGTCATGTTCTTTGGTCTCACTAATAGTCCTGCTACCTTTCAGACTATGGTGAATGACATCTTCCATGATCTCATACTGGAAGGGGTTGTCTGTATCTACCTCGACAATATCCTCATCTTCAGTCAGGCCCTTGATGGACATTATTGAATCATGTGCCTGGTACTGAAGCAACTTTAGTGGCACAAACTTTATCTTTGTCATGACAAGTATGAGTTTGAGAACACACAAATCAAGTACTTGGGCCTGATTATCTTGGATGGGCAAGTGGAGATGGACCCAGTCAAGGTTGCTGGCATTATGACCTGGCCCTCACCCACAAACAAGAAAGAGGTGCAGTCTTTCCTAGGCTTCATCAATTTCTATCGGTGCTTAATTAAAAACTTTTCTCACCATGCACACCTGTTACTTGACCTCACTGGCAAGGAGGGATGGAAGTGGGAAAATGCACAGCAGGAAGCATTCAAGAAGCTCAAAGAGATGGTCACTTCCACTCCAATCCTTACCTTTGCTAGTGACTCACATCCCTTCCATATAGAAGCTGACAGTTCAGACTTTGCAATGGCACAGTGTTGTCCCAACAGTCTCCTGAGGACCAGAAGTAGCACCCCATTGCCTTCTACTCAAAGAGTCTCGATGCTAGCAATAATGCTGGTGTTGGAGGAGTGGCAACGTTTCTCAACACAAGGTCAAGATCTGGACAGACCACAAGAACCTTGAGTACTTCATGACTGCCAAGAAACTTAATTGTGGTCAAGCCTGCTGGTCCCTCTATCTCTCCAGATTCAATTTCTCCCTGCATTATTGCCCAGAACACAGCATGGGGAAGACTGATGCCTTCTCTCGTTTCCCGGACCACTGGGATGGAAGCAATGACAATCAAGGTATTGTATTGTTGCAACCTGATCTGTTTACAGTCCATGCATTAGAAGGTGTTACCTTGGAGGGTAAGGAGCACAGTATCCTATGTGACATTCATCATGCAAACCATAGCAGTCTACATGAGGATGCTGTGGCTCTAGCAGTGAAGGAGCTGAGAAAGGGATCCACTGCTTTGCTTTGTGCAGCAGAGTGGGCAGAAAAGGATGACATTCTATACTTCCATGACTGCATCTACATCCCTACCAATCCCCAGCTTCAATGACCACTTATCTCTCAGCACCACAACTCACTCATTGCTAGCCACTCCAGATGTTGGAAGATGCTGAAGCTCATATCACGGAATTATATGTGGCCCCAGATGTCTTGACTCATTGGTCAGTACTGTCATACCTGTGATCTCTGCTTACACACCAAGATTCCATGGCACAAGCCCATGGGTGAGTTACACCCCCTTCCTATCCCAGAAAATCATTGGGATGTCATCAGTGTGGACTTCATGGTAGAACTACCAGAGTCCAATGGGTTTGATGTGGTAATGTGCATAGTCGACTCTGCTGGGAAGCAAGCTCATTTCATCCCCATTCATATGACTGTCACTACACTTGGAGTGGCTCGACTCTATTTGCACCATGTGTGGAAGCTCCATGGACTGCCTGGTGCATTCGTCTGCCACTGAGGACCACAATTTGTTGCAGAGTTCACCCAAGAGCTGTACCGCTTGCTGGGAATCAAACTCCTCGCCTCGACCACCTACCTCCCACAGACAGATGGACAGATGGAATGAGTCAACCAAGAACTGGAGCAGTACATCTGTATCTTTATCAATGAGTGATAGGATGATTGGGAAGATCTCCTCTTCATGGCCAAGTTTGTATACAACAATTATGTCTACTTTTCCACCCAACAAACTCTCTTCCTCCTCAACACAGGGTGATACCCATGCATAGGCTTCGAGCCTCCACAAGCACCCTCACACTTGGCGATGGTGAATAAATTCACAGAGCAGATGAAGGACACCTTGGAGGAGGTGAAGCAGCTCTGGCCAAGGTGAAGAATGACATGGCACGCTTCTACAACCAGCATCACTCACCCACACCCACATATAAGGTTGGTGATCATGTCTATCTCAACTCTAGTGACATTTCCACCATGTGTCCATCCAAGAAACTTGCCCACTGCTTTCTTGGACCATTCCTCATCACTAGACGTGTCAGGTCACATGCCTACTGCCTACAGCTACCACAGTCAATGTCCAGACTCCACCCTGTCTTCCATGTCATAAAGCTGCTGCCTGCCCCCACAGATCCATTTCCTGGACATGTGACGATCTCCCCCACTGCCTACAGTCATCAAAGGTGAGCCTCAGTACAAGGTCAAGTCCATCTTAGACAGCTGCTTACATCAAGGTAAACTTGAATATCTGGTACACTGGGAAGGTTATGGGTACAAAGAGAACTCCTGAGTTGCAGAGTCTGATGTGAATGCCCCACAACTGGTCAGAGAGTTCCACCAGCGACATTCCTCTGCACCTCAGTGCATTCAAGTGTCCAACTTTGGGCAAATATGGTTTTGAATGCATCAAGGTGGTGCATCATAGAAGGGGGGTAATGTAAGGAAAAAGGAAGGTGCTCTAGGCATCTGGGCAATTTTCTGTGTTCGTCCCATATTTTTTTATATTTTATTTCACCCTATTCTGCCTATTCTATGATTTTCTATGATTTATTCCTATTTTATTATTATATTTCGGTTTTTTCCATGTTGGTACATGTTGACAGTTCTATTCTTAGAGGTGGGACCCCTTCTGGACATTTACCCATCAAGGTGATGTCATCCTGCAGCTTGATCTGCCTATTTCTGCCTTTTTGCTATTTTTAGCTTACTATTTCATTTTCAGCTCTATCACATATACTGGGCATCAACAGATGGGTCCTTAGAGGTTTCTCTTTGGATTCCCCTCTGTTATGTGTACCTGAAGTGTCTGTATTATGTAGTATAATATTAACTTTGGATTCCCCTCTGTTAGCTCACTAGTGAGGCTTTGAGGTTGCCCTTACAATCATGCTTATGCTGTAGATGGGACTGAAGTAAATGCAAATGAGGTCATATCCTGTGTTGTCTTCCATGGTTGATTTTTTTATCCAGTCTGTGTAAACAAATTACTGTAATGATGGTTGAGGAAGACATGTGAAATCTGTATGGGAACTAATGTGAGATGTACTTGTTTGTTGTCATGTGTGCAAAGGGTAGTGGAAACAGTTATGAGTTTGGTGCTTTCATTGTCAAATATGTAAGATGCTCATGTTCTCAGTGGCTTCAGTGGGTTTTGCAAGTGCAAGGCAGAACCTTGGTTTGGGAGAGTCAGTAATAGGCTAGGGAATGCATAAGAATGAAAAAATGTTGAGTACTGTTGATGAAGATGGAGTTCCCTTTTCTGCCATCAGGAGTGAGGACATAGTTGATGCCAAAGGTAGTGCTGGCAAGCATTTTATTGCCCAGGTTGTTATTTAAATTCCCTTGCAAACTTTTTGTTCTTTGATCTTCATCCATGGTAGATGAGGAAGAAGATGCAAGGACATTGAGGGGGGGGTGAAGTTGGTGGTTTATATAGATGTCTTGCATGGGATGTGTCATCATATGTCATTTGCATCATCATTTGCTTTTCAGCATGGTGCCACCATTGGTGGAAGGAGGTGCATGCTGTGGATGTTTTCAAGAAAGGAGGTGTGAGTACATTGATGGGGTTGGCATTCAAATGCATCCATGTGTGTGTAATCACATCAATAATGTCTTTAAAAGGTAATAACATCATCACATTTGCATTGTCCCCACAGACCACATGAGGGGACAAGCTCAAAGGGTGTTCACTGCAAGTGAGTCATGATTTCGAAAATTCTAGTAGATAGCTTAAGAAAACCGGACATGCGTGAGCGCCAGAAAATTTTGAAAGCTATATACCTATCCAAAAAATCACGTGAAATATTTTACCGGTAATTTACCGAGCTTGAATATTTTCCGCAACCCTAGTCTTTCTTCCAGGAATTCCTCTTGCATCATCAATATTGCGAAGTGTAATTCAAACACGATTTTTCCGATGGTCGATTCAAGAAAAGAGGTCCCCACGCATGAGATAGTGGTTGCGCAGACCGAATCAGACGTACAACAATGCTACGATGTGGTAAAGGACTAAAAGTTTTCATGCTGTTCATGGCGCAATCATGATACTTCGTCCTCTAAACTTTTCTAGCGAGTGGAGGTTTTCCACCACGAACAGAAATTTCCTTTGGATACGGAGTTTGACGCGTCTGTAAATTTCTTAAACTATTAATGCGAGCATTCCCTTTCTCTGACTTGCACGTCTTTCGTAGTTATGATAAAATCTCAACTCACTTCTTGCTGAGGCTCACACCATCTTTAACGGCAATTGGCACAATCCGTGCCTCCAAGCTTCCAGGAACGAACCGCTACAAGCTCAGCCGATTGGCTGTCCGAAAAGACTACCGCAAATTTGGATTTGGGCGCAAAATGGTGTTGGCCTTGCATGACTGGGTAGCAGCAGATGCCCGACAAACGGGAGAAACAGGATTCATCGAGATCATCTCCCATTCCCAAATCCCCGTCAAAGGGTTCTATGCCAAGTGAGTCGGAGGCCGACGGTTATTTCGGCCATCATCTGACCGCATCTGCTAGGTTTGGATATGAATCTGAAGTAGGGCCATTTCGTATATTTATCCACATAATGACAACTCAGATCTTTGGATCGCCTCAGGGTGCAGAGTTCGATGAAGATGGCGATCCTCATCAAAAGATGGTGCTTTGGCTGCCGTTATAGTCGCCATTATAATATACAATGACGTAGCCTTAATAGAGGGTAGTACGTATTATGTCCAGTGGCTGAAGCCTGATCTACCAACTGTTCCAGAGGTACATAGTTATAGATGGTCGTCCGAGGAATACAAAAGGTATAATATAGATAAAAAAAGGTTACATGAAACTCGTAGCCCAAGATCCCAGCTTCATGGAGAAATCATGAAAGGTCGTGAACGTGAAGAGACAATTCGAAAATGATGATACCGGAAATTAAGACCGAACAGGACGATCATGTCCATGATCGAGCAAGGCGTCCTCGCTCTCGCTCTCAGACTCCATCCTCATTGTCGGAAACGATGGGCTTCCGGGAAGAATACTAAAGTTGATACTTGATGAAGCATAGCCAGCGGAACCTTCTTCATAAATCCTTCTAGCAGCTTCGTACTCCATTTTCTCTTGCTCCGCTTGAGCAAGGAAAGGCTAATTTTTTATATATGTATCAATCGTTTTCCGCGGATCATGACAGATATAGTTACTAACCTGGCGCTCCGCGTCGGTCATTGAACGCCATTTGGCTGCTGCGAGGACGCTCTGCTTGGTAGTTTCGGTTTCGTCTCCGAATATCTCCCGAACTAAATGTGGATTTGCCCGGATGCGCTGCAAAAACATGAAATAAGCGCTCAAAGGTTTCTTGGGAGCATTTGGGTCTTTGATGTTGCTCTTTCGTGATTTACCGGCTTTCCGTTGCGCTGCCCGAAAAGTATTCTCGCGTTTGATGTCACTGGGTGTAAGAGTGCGCATGTAAGCAGAGAGTTCTCGTTCGCGAGCGTCCTTCGCGGCCTGTGATCGCCTTTTATAGGGCTAGGAGGAGAACAATGAGACGATGTTGTCGTATGACGTCAGGAGAAAAAGTGAATTACCTCCTTCTCCTCAGCACTGAGGGATGCGTATTCTTGTCCCGCCTCTTTCGCTGCTTGTGCTACATTTAATTTCCGTGTGCCCGTCGCCTGCTGTTTCTGGATCCAGTCTGTGAAGTAAAGCTGCCAAGCCGAAGGTGCCAATTTCGGCGGCCGTAGGACAGACTTGAGGGCTGCGGAAGACAGAATGTCAATCTTAGACTAAATAATCAGGGAGTAACGATAACGGGAAACTAACGACTGTCATTGTTTTTGACAGCCGAAGAACTAGGTTCTTCGATCGGGGGTGTGCGTTTCTTCCGACGGATGGTAGCATCATAGTCATCGTTGACGCTTTCTGACTCGGCTCGTCGGCTGTACGCACGAGTCATTGGAGGTGCCCGAGGTTCGAATACAGAAGGAGCGCTGGAAGATTGGAATATTTGACCCGAGGATACGGATACTGTACGTACTGGAACACGTTGGCGCATCGTGGAATCCGAGAGTGGTGAGTGTCGTACTGCGGTTCTGGAGGACGGGGGTGGGCGAAGAGAGCTGGGAGAGTCGAATAGTTGTGAAGCCCAAGAGGGCGTATGCAGACGTGTATCCAAGGGTGAAATGGAGTGAACGCGTTGCCTTGGCATATGAGGAAGCTCTTCGAACGATGAAGGGGGAGTAATGGAACGTGGAAGTGGATGAAGGGCAGCAAATTCAGTAGGTGAGAAAGTAGCACTTGCCGGAAAATGAGACTGGTCAGTATATGCGACAAAAGATGGTGATTGGGGAGGTGCAGGAGATGGAATGGAAATAGGCGATGAAGGGGAAGAGAGTGATAAGTCTGGATCGTTTATCCAGTTTGCAAGGAACATATTGTCGATGTGTGGAGAGCTCTTCACGACGTTAATATCAACGTGCCCACCATCGAAGAAACCACTGTCAGCGGGAGACATCTGTGGTACGTCATAGTCATATGCTGAGACCATAGATGATGATGAAAAGTCAAAACGAGGTTTGACATCGTATTCTATGTCATTAAAGGGATCCCAAGAGAGGTGAGCGGGCGATGAAGAAGTATAATCATCGAATTCCAAAGGACCGAAGAGCATCTGATCTGGATCAGTGGGCGCGAAACTGGCGATGTTGTCGACATTGAGCAATGGGGTTGCCGGTTTGGAGAAAGAATCGGAAGAGTAGGTAGGAGAGATGGACATTAGATCGGGAGAAAAAGGACGACGTGAAGTGGAGGGCATAACGGTGTAGGAAGGCACGTCGCGCTGTTTGAAAGACAAGGGCGTCCTGAAGTGACAGGTACGGATGGGACCAAGATATTTCCAGAGGCGCCGGAGATCGAGTTTATAAGGGGACCGGGTGAGGAGGAGCGGTGTTCCCAAGACTTGCATCGACTCTTATTGAATCAGCGACACAACCTAAACTTGATACAACGACCGAGTTCTCCAGATGTGTTCTTGACAGTGCTGGGAGTTTCCTTTTCCAGACCGAGCATATGTTGCCTCCCAAAGCCAGGATTCCGATATAGATCTGACCTATGGACTGCGCGCCCAGTGTTGATCAACCCACCGTTTCAGGCTGTGTGCAGATGAACCCTTATTGGCAAGCACGATCCACTGCATTGGCGGTTATTTGCACTTGTTTGGTTTCTATTTGTATGCTGAGGTACTCCTACAATGGAAGTATGTAGTGCTACGGACCCACGGCAGCTACCATCAAAGGATAACAATTTCTGGTGACCGGTATCTTGAGCTGTTGTACACACTTTTGCCAGCCTGGTGACACCATGAATGTTGATGCGCAAGCAGATAGAAGGGCCGATAATACGCAATCGATCAGCATCATATCATAAGGTCTCCACAGGGGTCATCTTACCTCCCAGCCCTTCACATCCTTCATGATTTCCTTTTCCCTCACCAAGGCAGCCTGTTGACGTCTATACGCGTCACGATCACCTTCCGCCATAAGCAGCGGCACTAGATGAATGCGAGACCAGATTTTCTCCCGTTGCAATTCCCTGAAAACAAACCAGTTTCAAATCAGCTTGGTTTCCCCTTTCAGTTACGGACCGAGAGCTATGTGATAGATAAGCTCATCCACATGCGGCCGGATCCTGTGCACCACGTTTCGTGGCGAGCGGGGGTATAGTAGGGGCCACGTTCTACGGCCAGCTGACTCCCAACTGACCTCCTTTGCCGGGGATAAAAATTGGCTCATACCTTCTTTCTAGATTACCCTTTCCAAGGCGATAAAAGCCATACGCACATATCCCTGTCACACCCCCAAGAATAACCAATGATCCAGGGCCTCGGAATGGAAGATTTCTTTTATACTTGATGGCCTCAAAGCCCCCCGCAGGGGGCATGTCCCTGCACCCAAGTTATGGGAAAAAGAGGTGGCCCGAGTATACGGATACGTACTGTCGATAGGATACAGACACTAAACGAGTTAGTTAGTGCCATAGAGATATATAGAACGCCACATACTATACTGCTTGGGTTGTGATCAGTGTCAGTGGTCGAGGTGTGATTATCATTCAGGAGACGACCGAGTGAAGTCACGTGTTGACACGTTGGCAAGCCGAGCTGCATCGTCAAGCTCATTTGCCAAGTTGGATATTATGATGTACATAGCCTTGATTGTTGGTCGGTGCCTTACTGATGATACTTATGGGCCGTGTGCAGATGCTTTCTAGGAAGAAGGAGGACGTGTACGATAATGTTTCTAAAACGAGCTGTGGTATATTGCGTAGGAGGAGTTGAGCCGAATAAGGGAATCTATCGAACAATCGAAGCGTCTGTTTGGCGGACTCAACGCCAACCAGAAATATGTAATACTCCCGATATTGCCAGCTGGCCCGGCTTTCATCCCTTCCCATCATGTCCTCCCGCCCTTCTCCCGGTCCCTCCACTCAATCGCTTCCTTCTAGACAAAAACAAAAGCCTTACATCATTGGCATTGCTGCAGGTGCCGAGGATGCAAAATATCAGGCAAAATATAAAGACCTCAAAAGGAAAGTCAAAGAGATTGAGGCTGTTAGTTTTTCGCCTCCCTATCCATACATATCTCCTTCTAACTAACTTCAAGGACAATGATAAACTACACTTCAAAGTTTTGCAGGCCAAACGAAGTATTCAGCGAATGAAGGTAGAACGAGCGTAAGTTTTTATCATTACGTGTACTTTAGCGCCTCTTAAACACGCCCTCCTCAGTGTCCTTTACGAGCGTCTTTCTGGTGTGTCGCAGGCACAGGACTTACATGATCGACATGCTCTCGTTCCGCCTATTCATCCAGTTCCAGGCCTTCAATCCTCCTCCCGTTCTCATCCGGGGAACCATCACCATCGAGAGATCCGTGATCACCCATTGCCCATCGAGTCTGACCGCCCGTTCCAAGAGCAGAGTCGCTCGCACGACAATCCTAGGTTTGCTCCTGGGCATGATAGTCGTTCGGTGCCTATCTTAGCACCCATGGGCCCTGCCGTAGACCCCTCCCCCCGCATGTCCACAATGCAATCTCCTCTGAGACGAGCTTCAGCTGGATCAAGACACGACTCTTTGCGTCTACCATCGCATCTCCCGCATTTGCCCCCTGTACAACATATGGAGCCGTCTGGTGCTTATTCTCATTCTCGATCTTATACCAGCCCTCCTATGCACCATTCACACCCGAGTTTGTCTTCACTCGAACGCACTAGGTCACAGTCATTATCCACACGTCCACGGGTTCGTCACTCCAACTCTCAGCCTTATCCAGGATACTCCCATCCGTATCCTGAGGTTCTGCCACCCATGCAACATGTTATGCATAGCCCGCCCATCTCTGAAAGGGAACGGCCGAGACACGACCTTCATGAACTTGTAAGCCAACATGGCGACCATCATGGACATGGGCGACCTATCGCTCATCATTCATCTCCTCTGCATCCCTCGGACACCAGATCCTCAGGTCGCGTCCATTCCCCACACATTCATCGTGACGAGCACCACTATGAACGTCAGCGAGGTTTGGACAGGGAGCGAGAACAGGAATGGGAACGCGAACGCGAACGAGGGCGCGAACATCGTGACCTCGGGCGTGGCCGGGAGTTGAACTCAACGCACATTCTCTCGCCCCAGATGGTGCATGGCTCTCGTCAACCTATTGACAGGGAAGATTACCAAGAACATCATACTATTTCTTCCCGAATGCGTGAAGATCAAGGATATTATCACGATGCGCCGGCCCCGGGAGCTTACGCCATACTCTCCCGTTCTGGCACACCTGGATCTGGCTCGGGGTCAGGATCCGGGATCGGCGCAGGCGAGGGTCCCTCTCGGCCTGATTCGCGCACCCAGTATTATGACCATGATCGCACACGGTCGTATAGGTTACGTCCGGTCAATCAGCCGAATGAAGACGTTGACATTGTTCATGAGGACAGTCAACCAGCATCTCGCGATCGAGGAGGCGGTGGCGGTGGCGGTTTTCCGCTACCGGAACAACGAACATCAGTGGAGTCGCGCAAGAGGAACCACAACGACATGGATGTAGACAGTGACAATGACGTAGGCGATGGGCCTTCGGGTCATATGTACCCAACCGGGAGAATACCAGAAGATAGGGGCTCCAAACGCTATCATCGAGAACCTCGTCGGAGTGTCGAGAACCAGGAGGAGAACCGAATGGGACCCCCATGAACACCCTTTAAGTTATACCCATTTGGTACTCTTGACATGCTCGGTTCGGTGTTCCGAAACCACCTATCTTCGTAAGAAGTTTGTTTTGTACGCATGTCTTGTCCGTGTAATGCTATCATGGTGATCTGGCTCTTTCGTTTTAAGCCCACGGTACGCCGAAACGCTAAGAGCAGCTTGAAGGAGGTGATCTGGTGACAGGATCCATTCCCGGACTCAATCGATTATTTATATCCGAGGCAGTTTAGGGACCTGCCCAGGAACAAGGGTCATTTTCTGTGCTCTTGGAAGTAAAAAGTAGATAAGTATCACACACAAGGCGCCATTCATTGAAATTTTCGAGATTTCAAACTACAGTTTATCAAGCCAGAAGGAGCAAGCAAAAGACTGACAAAAAAAGAACTGCAAGCTTAGTGAAGTCCTAACATGGAAATGACAAGGACGAGTCACATCTCTTCACTATAACCGTGTGTCATCAACGTGGACAAAGCAGGGGCATTTGCCAATTGTTGTTCGTCTAAGGAAGGCGACCAGGAAGCTGTAGAGCGCTCATTAGAGTCAGGAAACCGGATATTGATCCCCTCAGCCAGTGTCCGCATGCGCCAGCGAACAGCTTCGTCGGCCCAATATGTAGCCAAGCTCAGTTCATCCCTAAAGTTGTACTGGTAGCGTAGACAAGTAGGCTCTTGGTTACGGCGAATGGCTTCTAACAACGCATCTTCGTCGAAGTCCACTGATGGAGACCGGGAATCCAGAATGACATCCATGATCGAAGGCTTTCGGCCGAGCCAGTCTGTCTGTAGATCGACAACCTGACGCGCCTCTGACAATGACACCTTGGTACAGAGTGGATAACGGTGATACAGTTGTTTATCCACAAACAGCGAACTAGCTTGGCTCCCAGCTGTGTGCGCAGTTGATGTAGAGGAGCCAAATTTTCGGGAGTGTGAAGCGGTAGGAAGGCAGCTAGGGCCGTGAGATAGGGGCGCGAGAGACTGGCGCCTGGCCATACGGGTAGAATAGTTGTTTGACTCTCGGCTACCGGAGGCAGTGCGTGAAGAAAAATGTCGGAAACTACGGCGAGGAGATTTCACGGCCCCTGACAATTGTTCGCCGCCATGTGAAAGACTATCGCCCCTTCGTGAGAAGATAAGTGGAGATTTGGAATGCTGTGGAGCTTACCTTTGCGGAGCTAGCTGCGTATTCGAGCAATTTTTCCGCATGCGAGCAAAAGCATCTGGGTCAAGAATAACGCGGAAGGCCATGTAGGTTATGGGAAGAAGATTTTTCGGCGGCTGACGCGGAGGCCGCAAGAGACTGTCCTTTGTAAACAAGCCGTCAGTCGGATTCCGAAGCATGACACTGACATCTATAAGCTGGATTCGAATATGACGCATCTTGTGGGTGTGGGTGTGTGACCGTGAGGCAAAATGACTCAGTATTACGCGGCGATATTTTGGCAGAACTCGTCGGGCGGCCAGAAACCCCTCGTCGTAGCCGTATCCAGGAATTAACTGACATCCATGGGTACCCTAGACGGGGATCAAAACGTGTACTGACATTTGCATTGATTGCCCGCGATGTCGAATAAACATGTCGAATCAGGAATATAATTAATTAAAGTGCGGGTGCGCGGCGACGAAATTGAGTCAGCTCTTGTACAAACTATAAGAAACAGGAAACAACGTTACGTAGACGCTGGAAAGCTGTGGAGCAGAAAGACATCAACCTCCACACAGCAGTGCTGTATAGCCTGAGTATGCTACCAATGCAAGTGCAATGACATAATTCTCAGATCGGAAGCGCAATAGGCTCGGGCTTGATCGATGCGTACCCACTTGATCTCCTGTCGTGCTCATCTGAAGCTATAAGGGAATAAGCAATGGTAAAGCGTTGGTTCAGAACTTCCAAAACAGTGTTACATCACGCGACAAAGCTCGAGAAGGGAAGTCGATCATTTTGATATTATCGCTTTGTACGTCGATGAGAATTCAGATATTTATAGCCACCCTTTGCTCAGTTCACAATGTTCCCTCACCGATAAACGTGATCAGCTGTGAAGATAAATGTCAGGCCAGCTGAGGGGGCTTGAAAAGCCAAATACGGCGTACAATGGAGGTTTGCAGCAATTTCGGCCTCAGCTCTGTCTCCATTCGCAAGGAGCTTCTCTTTGTTATAGAGCAGTTCTTCCCGTGTTTCGGTCGAGAATTCCTGGTTTTGGGCTTGACAATAATGAACGTCCCTTCCATAATTGGTTTTCGAACGCAAAACAAACTTACTTTCCACTATGGCATCCACCGGACAAGCCTCCTGACAGAAACCACAATAGATGCATTTGGTCATATCAATATCTAGGGAGAATCAGGAAAGGGTCTCTAAACTAAATGTGGCAAAACCGACCGTATCTGGTGGTTTTTCTAGAACCATCCATACGCGCTTCACTTTCAATTGTGATGGCTTGGGCGGGACAGATTGCTTCGCACAGTTTGCAAGCTGGGGAAAATGTAACTTGGAGCGGAAAGGCTTGTCGTAGATCTGACATACCTATGCATCGCTCTTCACCACTAGGGTACCGCCGGAGAGCGTGTTCTCCGCGGAAACGCGGTGAGAGGGGACCCTTCTCAAATGGATACATAATGGTGTATGGCGGTCGGAAGAAGTTTTCCAGTACAATCCACATTCCTTTTCCAACCCATTAGAGCTAGGGAGACGGGTGGAATATAACGGTTACCTCGAAGAATCTCCGTGAAGAAAAATAGATGAACAGCCTTATCAATGGAGCTCGGTTCGTCTTTGTACGGGTTGACATCACCCCCCTTGGCCATTGAAACGGTATTGTGGTGATGTGATCCCTTGGCATGTTCAGCATGGGACCGAGTAGAAGTGGATAATAAACGTTGAGCAATGAGAGCTATATGCACAGATGACACACGAGAAGGCACCCGCAGACGCGGCTGTAAACCAAGAAGAAGACGCGGCCTGGCGAAGGACATGATTGAGATTGACGTTGCCACCAACGGCGACGATGGACGTGACACGGGAGCTTAAGGGTCACGTTGTCACACTTCGTCACCGCAAAATGTCTTCAGCAGCCAAATCTAAAGCAAAGCCGCCTGTGCTTTCAACTCAGGGTGAGTGTTGTACTATACATGTATTTCTTACCGATCTCACTCATAGATTAGTCAGAGATCCAACAAAACTTTTCTCGCATGCAAAATGAGCTGCAAGCATTGGCAGGTAAGATTGGAGAGTTAGAACAGGAATCAGACGAATACGGGTGAGTACGTAGTATCGCCTTATATTTCGCTGTTCTCATACCTTTTTTCAGACTGGTCTTGACAACTTTGAACGAAGTCCTTGCGGAAGAGCCAGATCGCAAGTGCTTCCGTCTCATTGGTGGTGTGCTTGTTGAGCGGACGGTCAAGGATGCTGTTCCTGCGCTCCAAACAAACCGCGATGGGGTTCGTCAATTTGTCAAGTAATCTTCTTGTCTTGACTTGTCCTCTAGATACGTAAAGTCATCGGTACTCTCGCAGAGCAGTACAAAACCAAGGAACAAGATCTCGATTTATTTAAACGAGATTACAACATTCGTCCTGTGTAGAAATGGGACTCACGTTATTCAACGTCATAAAGTATAAATGTGCTGGGAGTTCGGGATCTCCTGGTTGGATACGAACCTAGTTATATCTATGCTTCATTGCGGCAGGACCCTGCCAGGGAGTGGAAAAAGACTTTGTTTTTTTGATGCTATTCCTGTTTGTGATTAGCGCTACGTTTAATATTACGTCTATGTATTATGCTAATTTTAAGTCAATTGACCTCATCGCCCAAGGGAACCTATAAAACTAGAAAGATCAAGCCCCTCATACTCATGCTCTGGTGGCAAGTCCTCCAAGCCTTGAAGCACATTCTTCTGGCTTACAGGCCCAGACAACTCCGCTGCTTTCTTTTTGGCATCAATGGCGGCATCTTCCTCCTCGGTCGTACGTTTGAAAAGGTCGAGTACTAGATCGGTGTCCATGGAGGCCAACTCTGAGTTTTGTTGAGTGACGACCGAGTTTGCAATATTGAGCTTGAACCGTTGTAGTCTAAAGCAGATTACTAATCTATGATCTATTGACAAAAGTATTCGTCACTCACCCCATGATTTTCTCCTCCAGCGTTCCTTTAGTAATTAGCCGATAAACGTTCACAACCTTCTTTTGACCAATACGATGGGCCCTGTCCATGGCTTGGAGATCCTTCATAGGGTTCCAATCATGCTCCACGAATATTACTGTATCGGCACCAGTGAGCGTCAAGCCCAATCCACCAACGTGCGTTGTGAGAAGTAAACAGTCGATGCTGGGATCAGAATTAAACGTTTGCACAACTGCATGACGCTTGCCAGCCTCCGTTCCACCGTCGAGTCTCATATACGTAACAGAAGGCATATGCTCCTTGAACAAATCCGTCTCGATGATATCAAGCATCTGCTTCATTTGACAAAATATGAGAACGCGGTGTTGGGAGAAGGCGCCGTCTGACTCGGCGACCGTATCAATTAGCTCGCTCTTCCCAGAATCGTTTATGCCGTTGGATGCACATCCAATCCCACAGTCAATCAGGAGTTGGCTGAGAAAGGCGATGAACACGGGCATCAGGAAAAGATCACACTGCACGACTTACCGTAGCGCGAGTAATTTTGGTGCATGTTGTATATCATTTAGTCCGACTGGTTGGCTTCCAACCTTCAGCAAGGCAGCCTTGATCACTTCGGGATCCTTGTTCAGAACTAATGCTGGGTGGTTGCATAGTTTCCGCAAGTACTGCAACGATTGGAAGATGTGTTGTTGCTCTGGTCCCCCTTTGCTCGGTCGATCATCCTTTACGGCGTCTTTGACAGAAACGTGTGCTTTGGACTTTGAGAAATCATCGTATAGATATTTCTGCAACTCGGAGAGCTCGCAATAGTAGTCCTGGATAATCTTGGGCGGTAGGTCGTTCAGAACATCTTCCTTCAACCGACGAAGTAGAAATGGCAGAACTTGCTTATGTAATGCTTCAAGAGCCAGTGCGGCTGAATGTTTAAATGGATTAGCGACCACAAAAGTGCAAGATACTTTACTGACCAGCTTCGCCATTTTTTGCCTTCCCATCGCGGTTGGACAGTATTGGCTTCCCAAAACGTTCGTTGAAGGATGTTTCCGTACCAAGAAACCCAGGCATCAAGAAGTCAAAGAGGCTCCACAGCTCCAACACATTGTTTTGTATTGGTGTGCCAGACAGAATAAGGCGATGCTCAGCTCGTATACACTTGACGGCCTTCGTAAGTTTTGTTTTGGCATTCTTTATAATGTGCCCTTCGTCAAGAATGCAGTAGAGCCAATTGAGTTCTTGAAGACTAGAGATATCGTTTCGAACCACCTCGTACGATGTGATCACAACGTCGTATGACTTCAGTTTTGACATCAGCCTAGACCGTTCTCGAGAATTGCCAGTATACAGGACAGGACGCAGATTCTCCGAATATTTAAGAATCTCGTAATACCAGTGACCAGTGAGAGTTGGTGGACAGATAATGAGTGATGGAAGGTGCACAGAATCAGGAGACGAATTCTCCTGATGCCGCTGAAATCGCTCGTAATGTTTGCTTGATAAGATGCATATTGATTGTAATGTCTTGCCAAGACCCATATCTAGACAGATTTCCAGCCAGTCTGAGCATAATAGAATTGTTGACAGACTCACCGTCACATAGAATGCCATGCAGGTGGTACTTGGCAAGAAAAGCCAGCCAGTTAACACCGTCCTGTTGGTACTTGCGGAGTTCTGCTTTGATAGCAACAGGAATGATATATGGTTCAACTTTGGACCCATCAAGTAACTGCATCAAGAATTGACGTTCAGTTTCGCGACGTTTGAGTAAATCATCGGGGAAGCCAGGTGGATCTGGAAGGCCAGCCTAAATTCTTAATCAGTGATAGTAATTTCACTAAGAGTATCCATCTAACCTCGAGAGGCACCATTTTTACTAGGGCGGCAAACGTGTTCGTAGCAATTGAGCGGATATCGTCATTCGAGTCGCTCATCCTGCCAAGAACGGGAACGATCATGAAAATCACGTACGGCAGTGCCTTAATGTCGAGGCGCTGGACAATATCTATAGTGGTGTCAATGTTGCCGATCTAGTAAAGAATCAATGTACCAACGATATATCAACTCTGTGGCTCCTTGTCGATTGGCGAGAGTAAGTGGATCTCCAAGTGAAGGGACCAGATGCTCGACGACGTAACGCATTGCATCCAAGGTCATCACGTCACAGATTGTTGCAAAACATCTAGCGGCAGACTGTCGAATTATAGCAAGTCGGCTACGAAGCGCCAAGTCCAACATCGGAAAGATCTCCACCAGTTTCGGATAAAGATCCTGGTGAAAGGTAGGTGCGATGGCTTCTAACACGCTAAGTGAATCGATGACATCTTGTCCATACTGTTTTTCAATGAGCACGTCCGACTGTTCTGGTGAGCCTATTGAGAACGGTTAGTTGACACATCTCCGGCTAACATGAACGGAACAAACCAGATTGGAATGCACTGACAAGTCCACCCGCCATCGATTGCCACATACTGGGAATGATGTCCAATAATCGGGGTCCAAACTTTAGCGCAAGTTGATCAAACGCTAAACGTGCACCACGTCGGGAAAGGCGCGCTTTAGCACTCTCGTCAGGTTTCTCAACATCTGGTTTGTCCTTCAGTTTTCCACTGTCTTTACTGTTTTGCTGAGAGACAGAGTTGACGGCATGAAGAGAAAGTATTCCGTCGGTGCGCTGGCGGGTGTAGGCGAAGGTAGGCGTCTGCTCAACATCCTGGCAGAGGAAGGTACACAGATTCTTTACAATCTTGTCCAGAGGTTGCGCGATATTGTGATTGGCACAGAATTCGATGAAGGCACCGATCGCCACAGCAGAACGAGTCTGGAGATCTGAGTTCTCCTCATTCTAGACTAGAGACATCAGAGATGAATATACTGAGCAGAGTTGCAATTACCTTGATGCCATTCATTATACCTTTCACGACTGGGCTTACTTTGTCTGGAGTACTTTTGAAAGCAACGAAGGCAGCTGCGAAGGCAGCCGATACCCGTATATCATGCTGAGCTTTTACCTCGATATATCGCTCGATGGTCGTGACAGTCTTATACCGCTTCTCGGCAATAATGCCCAGTTCGCGTTTCTTGGTCCTGCCCAAGCTGTCTTTCAGCGTTGTGTACATAGTCCCGACGGCAGCCTGTGCCATTTCGATGGTAAAGCACCCTTGTTTTGTACCCGTTATATCAATTTCCGTGCCCAAGAATGGTATTGATGAAAGTGGTAGCTTGCAATCAGTTGCAAAGGACTGAAGAAGAGAGATGCAATCTGCGTGAATCCGACTAAGAGTGAAAGCCATCTCATGATAAGCAGAGGGAGGTTTTGCTTGGAGGCATGACAAGGTCTTTATACTGAGTTCCTTAGCAAGGGATGACGTCTCGATGAGGGGGCGATCCGTCGAGATAGAAGCATGTTCCCTTGCCCATTCCTCCGATATCACAGCAGCCAAAAACTTCTGAAGCATGCTTGTCGACTCAATATAATGGGTGAGTATTGGTTGGAAAAACTCGTCCACGCGCTATGAAAGAACGGATGAATAGCGTTAACTAGCTCAAGCTTCTTAAACTCACCTCACTAGGCCAAAATGTTATGAGATAAGCCAACGCTGTGGCGGACGCGACCCTTGCCTTGAGAATGACTTCAGTCGTGATCAAGGAAAGATCCTGGGTAAGCATGTTCTTATCAACGTTATGTCGTTCATGGGTGACCTCGCCTTCAGAAGCCATGGAAGGTCGGTAGAAGGTTGAAGAGTCTATTGCCACTCCAAAGGGTGTCATCATAACTGCGTACCATTCGAGAATAAGCTGATGATCTGCAACAGCCTCCAGCCGGCCAGGGGTAGCAGCCATGATAGAAAAGGCTGTTCGCCAAGCTGCAAGACTCGCATCACGGATATCTGATCGTTCTTCAACGATGAGGTTTTGGAAAATAAGGCGAAGGAAAGGAGGTGCTATCCAGTCTCGCGGAAGGGATGGCACATTCATAAAGGCACTGAGTGTTTTGACGACAGCCAGTCGCACGCTTGCAATCGTATGTCGAAAAAATGGGAATAGTGTGGATGCAAGCGTTGTGAGTGGTAACCTGCCAAAGGGATCAGATGTAGGTAGTTATAAAGTGAAAACCAAAACACGAACGAAATAGTATCATTTGCCAGCATTGTAATCACTTGGTCGTATGTGACTAGCTTGCCTAATTTTACGATCATCAGAGAAGGAAAATGGATGGATAACGGGACACAGACCCAGAAGATCCATCACTACTCCAACGCTTGAGCTCAAGTCATCTTTCATGTCGCACAAACAACGCCACAAAACCAGTAATACGTCGCCTAAGGATTCAGGAAGGTGCTCTACAAGATGGCCTGCCACTGGCAACAAGCAAGAGGCCGCCACTGACCGAACATCGTCATCACGATCCCCAAGACTATGATTCAAGAATTCAGCAATACAGACAACGGGATGGTTTATAACCCACACACCCTAAAATGGCAGCATCCACGACACCCCGAAGCACCGCATGACCAAACTCACCCTCTTGCTTCACGGCGTGTTGATCAAATAAATCGCTCCTAACAGCAACCTCGTATTTAATTCCAAGTAAGCCTGCATGCCTAATCTCCCATATGTGATTTTTCCCGTCGTTGGCCTTCAATTTTTTGCCTTGCATCGGAATAGGAAAGTCCTGCCGAATCATCTGGAGAAGAATGGCATGTACATGTAGTAGTGACCGGTGGGGCATGTGCAGCAATAATGATCCCAACGTTTGCGATACTGTTTCGCGGACCGGCGCTACTACCTACGTGAAGATCGATTGAGTATCCATTGATAATTTCTCGAAGAGGACAAGGAAGACCTGGTCTGACACGAAATCGCCAAAGCGATCTAAAACGAACACGCAAAGAAATTTTGCAGCCAAATCATTGCACCACCTTTCGTGGGCGAGCTGATTATCTTCCCATGATGCGTCATCTATTTAAATGTAAGAAGGAAACTGAGTTGGAACTGAGAACAAAGTATCCAACCTCGCATCCCTCCATAATTGCCCTGAATTTTGATTAACTCGCGCAACGCCATTGCAGCGCCATGTCTAACTTCCCAGGCAGCACTGAATAAGTCAACCTCAAGGACGCTGACCACGCCGTTCCAAACCCAGTCACCGGCCTTAACGTCCAATGCCTTTGATTGTTGGATAGTTTTGGGGGATACAGCACCCCCCTTCGAGGGGTCAATGATAACCTTCTCTGCGGTTGAACCATTAGCACTTGGTTTAGGACTCGCTACTCGCGAACCCGGGGGAATTTTGTCGTCAGTCGACAATAGGCGAGCTCTACAAACATTGTCAATGAGATATGTAATGGATTGCGACAAACAATCAAATATCGTACTTGCTGGACGAAGCAGCGGGAGCTGCATTATATTTGGCTCCCGTGACTTGCGGCGGGGGAGCAGCAACGAAGGCAGAATTGCCAGGTTTTCGTTTCCGCTTTAAACGATTACGTTCACGAGCCGATAGAGCAACTAGATCCTCAGGAACCGGTGTTGGGGGAGACGGAGCAGAAGGAGTCACAGAACGCGTGGCAGGCCGGTCTTCTTGTTTTATAGGATCCTCTGACGGGAAAGTCTGCATGGGAGAAAGAGGTTCAACACTTGGTTCTGATTTCATAGGGACGTCTTCCATTTCAACGTCGCCATCAGCCTCTGCATCTGCGAACTCTTTTTCAAGGTCCATCTCGTCTCCCACGTTGTCAAGAAAATCCAAGCCGAGACGTCCCATTGCTTCTTTGCGTGCTTTCTTAACCTCAGTTGCGCTTGAAAGAATACCGGCAGGCTTTACAAATTCTTTACCAGATGAGGCCAAGAGCAACTTTCCTTGCAAGACAAGATCTTGGACCGAGAAACTTGGAAAAGGCGGCGCTGGGGAGGGCGGCTCTGCAATGAGACTTTGCATGGCGTCGACATCTTGAGAGGGTTTCCAGAGAGGTACCAGTGTGAATATGTGGGATAGTGCAACAGATGCAGCCGTCCGCGTTTCGAAGGATTTTGAATGAAGAAAGGGAATTATCTACGCGTTTTTCAGACATAAACAGAGGCAAAATATGCTGCAAACGCACCCGGGCTACTACTGACATCAACTCAGCCCAGGCGGATGGATCTCCGAGGGATACATGCTGACGGTTTGATTTGATGTCCTCATCGTTGATTGAAACGTCACCAATGACGCTTTTGGCAGCCAACTGTGCAAGTTGCTTTGCTGCAGTATTCCTTACAGAGGTGGACGATCCTGTATCAAGTAAAAGAAGGAGCCTGTCCAACCTGATTGAAATGAGCGGAGCGAACGAAAGTTTGTATGCGATCTAAGGCACACCTCGAAGTCATACCGCAAGGGGATAACCGGGCCGAGTTAATTCTAATGAGAGTGTGTTTGGGCTTGTTTACGGGGGGATGTCTATCGCATGAAGAACGTTCGCCTTTATAAATCTTCTCGTGCCCATCCGGTGTTTGTCAGCTCTGTAGATGCCTAACATGGCAAAACAGCCTCCCCGCACTAATACATTCCAGGAAAGACAGAGAGAGTTTGCGGAAAACATGCGCATTTGATCACTTCAGACTATTCATCTTCCATTTACCGGTATGACTGTTCGTATAATACTTTTGTGATGAATCTCTCCGTATGTTCGCATGTTTGTTGCCGCAGAAGTCGCCAAGGCTACGTGCCGCGTGAGCCAGTGGGATGTGCAGCCATTTCCTATCCGGAGGCTTGCTTTTTGAGCTCTCATTGCACACACTCCTTTACTTTTCAACATGATCGTTTTCATTCTGCTTTCTATCATTTTTACACTCTTTTCCAACTGTGTTGTATATGCCCTACCTTTTTTCGAACCCTCCCAATCCCAGATCGATAACATCCTACTCGCCCATAACAACATACGCAGTACGCATAACGCTTCCGACTTGATATGGTCACGTCAATTTGCAGCGAAAGCTGCTTTATGGGCAGACGAATGTCTGCTCCAGTTGACCCGCGGGACTTTGAGTAATACTCCGTATGGGGAACTCCTAGTCGCTGCCACTGGCAAGTTCTCAGTTCACGATGCCATTGCTACATTTATTCAAGATGAACGCAAGTCGGCTCATTTTGAGAATGTTTCCTGTTGATTGACTATCCTTCTATAGCAAGTTACAATCCTAACCGTCCAACACCCAGCCATTTCACGCAAGTTGTGTGGAAGGCAACTACCCATGTCGGCTGTGCCGTTAGCCAGTGCAAGGGCTTGTTGACGCCGAACTCTGGTGGCAGCAATAGCACATCCAGTTTGGACCGACTAGATGCGACATATTATGTCTGTCTGTATACTCCCCCAGGAAACGTCATAGGACAAGAAAAGTAAGTATATGATTGCCCCCCTCAAACACTTACCCTTTAATACGTTCAGGGCCAATGTACAACCGTGATCCTCTTGTCTGGCAGTTTTTTGTTAGTTTTGGGCGTTCTCGTACACTCTTCAATTCTTGTCTTCTATCCGGAGCCCTATGCGCCTGCTCGACGCTGCGTTATTAGCTCGTTGCACAAAGTCGGAGACTTCTTAGACTGATATTCTTTCGAGTTTTTGCGATCAAGGTTATATCCTAGCACAATCTGTGTCACTTATTTACAATATCTGTACGACTTCACTTCACCCTCGCTGATGTTATGCGTAAATTACTTCGTGCCCTTTATGCGCAATGTCAAATCTTCATTGACAGTGCAAAAATATCGTGTGTATCGTACACATAATTGCAAGTCGAAACACATGCTGACTTAGATCGTATTCTTTCACGTTGGCCGTGAATCGAAGCTAGAATACCAGCTCCATGCACAATAACCTCACCAATCGATCCAGTCATGTGTTTCCTTGAATAGTCTGCTTGCTATCGATGTTTGTCAATATGGTGCTAAGTGTCACTTGCTTCTAGGCTTCAGCCCGTAAGCATAGTGACGAGGATTAGTAGGCCCTCGGATCCATCAACTCAGGCTTGTAACTTCGTTGCTTCATGATGAGCACGTGATCTGTTACAAACTTACTTGACCCGCAAGCATGTGCGGCAAGGTGCGGCAAGGTGCGGCAAGAGGAATATCAGAGACATCCACCTGAATTTTTTTCGGCGGTCCAATATTGGACCTCCTATATATGGTAAATTTTTGTCACGTGTTGATTTTTTTTTTTCTGAAAAAAATTCGACACTCCCACATCCCACATGCCTTCAAGTTATCTCCTGCTCGGTTCTTGCATGTCCTCAAGACATCAACGCATCACCATCTGTTCTTCTGGGAATGTAAAACATGTGGCAGCAAGCATGTTAACGACCCCGACATTGCCTCCATCGCTAACGAGACGACTCCCCAATCCAGTGTACTTCGCACTGCTGCGACTCGGAGTGACCGCTCGCATGGCACATACAGGGTGCTAATGACAGGAGTGGCAACGCTAGAGCAACCTCAGTGGAAGCAAGTCTACGGCGCTTGTGTTGCACAGGCCCGGAACCCGCAAATTTCTCGCCGTTATTCGTGTTGCATAGTGAATACAGTTGAATACAGTCGAATATTGTATAATTAACGTTCAAATGAGTTTATGAGGGAGTTATAGTTCCCGAAGTAGTTAATTCATACTTATCTAAAAGACGCCTCCTGACACCGTAAGTCTCCGTTTATACCACTTGAGTAGCTATTCTAAGTGTTTCATGGCCCAACGAAGCCATTCTGCATCATTTACATGTAGGTCCTTCCGGCGGTAATCCCCCTACTCGCGGTTCCGGATTCCCGTTCCGCCAGCGCCGGGATAATTTAATGCAGCTCGTGTAGATGATGAATGACGAGGGCGAGCAGGAGAAGGGTGTTTTGATTCGTTGATCGGTCCTCGTCGTCTACCACCAGGGTTTGCGAGCCAGCCCTCTGCTCGAGGGTCGAATCCGAGTTGTAAATGAACGGTTTTTTCGTGTCTGGGTTGGAGTTTTGAATGTAACATATGTAAGGCGGTTGATGAAGACGGATGGTGCAATTCATGAGCGGTCAAGCCATTCTGAGAAGTTGATGCGAGAGGTAAAGAAGGGATACTGTCGTTCGCGTTACTATGGAGAGGATTAACTGGTCGAAGAGTTACGTCTTTTGCCACGTCAGGTTTCAGGCAATGGACATCAGGTCGAGCCGTAGCATGAGAAGGACCAAGTTGAAAATTCGAATTCAGAGAGAAACCATGTGATTCCACGAGCATCGTGGAGATGTGATTATTTCTCCCAGAAGCAGTATCGATAATATCAACAGGAAGGTGAGTGTCTCGAGTTCGGAATAGTGCATCATGACCGCCGGTGGTAGCGAAGTTTGCTGATAGGGGACGGTCCAAGTGCACAACCTCCCCGTGGTTCGGGGGTCTTGTTGGAACCATGGCAGGGGTGGGAGGGCGAGTTTTATGCCATTCAGTGGAATGTCCGCCACTCATTCCGTGCAGCATCTCATTATCCAAACGTGTAACAAACTGAGGCGGCGAAGATATGTATCGAGGATCCTCCGGCGGGGCATTTTCTAGTCCTATCTGAGCACTAGTTTCGGCAGACAAAACCCTCCCGTCAGATTCAGGTTCGCTACATAGATATCTCCGAGCTACGAGATTGGTGCCCGACCCTTGCTGCTCGCATGCGATACGATATGGATCAGGACCATTGGCATCCGGATCAAAATTCCCACCACTAAGACGGCGAGGCTGAGATGATTTCGAAGCGGTTGGCTGCGATTGGATATTGGCCAGATATTCGCGTTGCACAAGAGACAGTGGTTGGTAATGATATTGCTTAGATGCAGTAGCACCGATGACGGTTTGGGCAGTGAACCGTGGATCATGAGGTGCTTGCCATTGTTCCGTCGCGTCATATGCAGAGGCGTTGGAAGCGGTATTGTGAGAAACTCGAGAATGCGAACCAGGGAATCGGCCTGACTTGGTAGAAACCGCGTCAGATACCGAAGGATCGTGAACTGGTTTCAATTCGTCTGCAGTAGAAGGTTGCATCGAAACATCTGTGGTCATCTTCGAAACGGCTTGACAAACAACTTGGATGTGGGAGCCACTTTGCTGCTGGTTACCAGAAGCCACGGGATCATGTGAATGAGTGCAATCATCCGGAACAGCTGGTTCATCCACATGTCTAGTCTCATCCGAAATAGCTTGATGTCCGCGAACCCCTTGATCATGAGAACCATTTTCCCGCTGTGCTCCTGATAGCCATGGATCGTGAGAGGGAGCCCATGCATCTGCATTCGATCGATTCGAAAGATCAGCGTATCTAGCGCCGTGCGAAGTGACTCGAGAAAGGGACACTTCTTGAGGACTAGATTGTTGTCTTTGAGTCTTAGACACCCATGGATCGTGGGACGGCCTCTGATCGGCTGCTTCATGCAGTCTACCTGAAGCACCCGCATAGTGATGCCTCAGCTCATGAGAGACGGTTTGAACACGAGTTTGGGAGGTGTCTTGCCACCGGGTTTCAGATGAATCCCCAATATTTCTCTGGTGCTGAGGCCGGCCCCTTCTGCCATCCAGTGGAATTTCGTGATGACTTCCAGCATGCTCATCCCGCATATATCGAGATTCTGAGTATCTTGTTAAGTTCCGTGTAGGCTTGGTTGAGGGTTGAGAATTACTGCGATCGTTTCCTGAACCTCCTCCTCGTCGGGCTCGTCGATGATCCTTCAATCTGAGGTCTTTAGCTGCGGAGTCGAGAGCAGCATAGCTGATCTCTGGAATTACAGGGCCTTTTGATTGAGGAGGTGCAAGAAGAGGTCGACTGAGAATCTCCTTGGCAAGTCCTGGATGTTGTGCTGCGAGCTGGGAATGCGTCAGTCAAAGAAAGTTGCCCACCAGAATTTGTATATCTCACGTTCGCAGCTTCTGCGTATGTGGCGGCAAGAGGAATACTGGCAAGGATCAGGTTCTTATCGGTATGAGTACCCGACTTCTGTGGTGTGGGCTGTGAGGTTACATAGTAAGATTGTACACGACTGCACAATAACTACTGCGAACCTTGGTGGCAACGGTGTCTGTGATGACCGAGACGACATTATCAATGGGAGCTAGATTTTCTCGGCAATGGTGTGAAACTTGGGCGGCAATAACAGAAGCCTTGGATTCCGGAGTGAGCACTGAGGGCTGGATCTAACGAAGACAATTTAGTCAGATCTAGTGGAACAAAAGTTTACCCCAAACCATACCATTAATATGTTATTACAGCTGGAAACCGACGTGATATCATGGAGAGCTGAAGCAACAAGAGTTGCGGTACAGGGACCTAATGCTATGTCTGAGGGCTGAGAGGACATATTCGGTGCTGGAAAGTACGGGACGCCAAAAAAGCTTACATGCGATATACCAGCCGTTGTCCCAGCACAATCCTTAGCTTCAGGAGTAAAGAGAGGCTGCTTGTCATTTTCGGATATAGTGATGGCATCTGCAGCAAACAAAAAGTCAGGATCAGGACCTAGAGCATCCTTTGCGGGGGAAATTGGTCGAAGTGTGGAGGGGCTGTTGTGCGAGGCGAAGGTAGATTGCGTCGTTACCGATTTAAAAGACGACTGGTGCATACTCGTTAGTACCGGTGTGGAGGAAGACATACACAGCCTATATGCGCACCGTATTGGAGAGAGTAACTTGATCAGTGACACCTGCATGTATGGTGCCGGGAGTGACAAAGCAGTCGGACAGTTCACTGGGATTAGAGAAAGTTATTTCAGCTGAAATGTCAAAAGTCGCGGGAAGCGCGGATTCTGAGATAGGAAAGGATGTGTTGCTGGATTGAGTAGAGATATCAAATGTTCCATCGGGAGGGATTTGAATATTGCTCAAGTCCTGGTAGTGATCGTCAGCGAATCTGGATGATTGGTGTGATTGACCATTACCGCGATAGCCAGCCACATGGTAGGAGAATCTGCATCATTCGGTAAAACAGGAGACGACGGCCGGGTTATATCAGCAGGACCAGAGCCATCCTTCATGAACTGAAGATTAAATGATAGGCAACGAGCAACAAAGAACGAATTCATTCATACCTGTGTTGATGAAGACTGTGTCGATGAAGGCAACGAGGAAGGCACACAATTGCTGTCCGAATTCTGAAAACATGCGGAGGTCAGTGAAGGTCCAGGAC
Source organism: Tricholoma bakamatsutake (assembly GCA_029959215.1). NCBI lineage: Eukaryota > Fungi > Basidiomycota > Agaricomycetes > Agaricales > Tricholomataceae > Tricholoma > Tricholoma bakamatsutake. The sequence continues at coordinate 4,966,492 of CP114860.1, forward strand.
TTCGAGATGTATTCCTACAATAGGTACTTCAGGATCCATTGTTCTGTTTTCCTGACTGTCCTGCGAAGCTCCAGGTAATCCTGCAGCGTTGACAGCAGTAGAGCGGGCTCTCTCGTTAGCGTTACCCATGGCTTAACGAGAGAAATGGCCCGTCGTTCTCGCTTTTTAGAAAGAATGAAGATGCAAAAGCACAAGGACAGCAATAAATCGAAGGTGAAAGGGATTCGAGTAATTTGGAAACAGTCAATGCTTTTGATTCGGGTACCGGTGTGACAAAGCAACAGCAAGCCAGGCTAAGGCTGAATGGACTTCGGGCTTGGGAGTTAGTATTCTCAATCGGAAGAAATGATCCCAGTTCAAACGCTGAGAATACTGGCAGGCCATGATGTAATGAAAACGGTACCTGGAACGCGCTAGATCGCTCGTCGAATGTCATTATACCACTTACTTCTTCAGTGACTTGCTAGTGCTCCATAGCTCACTCTCGGGCTTTCTGTGGAGAGATAGACAAAGAGTGCCGGCGCCCCTGAATCAGTGATCGCTACCAGTTTTGACAGCCGCGCGAACAGTTGCAACAATTTGAACATCCGGTTGCTGGACACAACCTATACCTCTGCAATATCCGCTACGTCTATAAGCCTAGCACTTGGTGCAGCATATCTTTGACATGGATGGTCATAACGTTCGTGCCGCTGATGGGTCTCCAATTTTTGATACGCTTGACATCGACCTCATCGTCAAAGTGCTGACACACACAGCTTTTAGTGAGGATATCCATTTCGAGCTTCGAAGCAGCAATTAACTTCCTTCCAGGTCCATTCTTTTTGTTCTTCATCCCCGTTTTCCACATCTTCCAGGGTGCTAAGCTCACTGATCATGTGGTCGTGTTGTCTGGTGGGTATTATGCAGCAGTATCTCTATTCTGTGCGTCCCTATGTTGAAGGGAGAGACATGAGAGCCTAACCTTCTTCAGGGTTTGTCCTATGGTGTTCACGATTATATCGCAATCAAGGAAGTCTGATATATGGTCCTGGAAAATTTGATTGGGGAGAGCAGATTGTAGTTATCACTGGAGGTGCGTCACTGTAACCGCTTGTAGCATTAGTCTCATAATTTCTGCAGGCGCTTCTGGAATCGGAGAACTGTTAGCGAATACACTGGCTGTTCGCAATGTCACCGTTGTTGTGCTCGACGTGAATCCCATCGTCACTGAAAATTGTACGATACGAGAGGCTACAGCAATGATACAAAAAATTGATGCTACCTTGCAGACAATATTACATACTTTAAATGCGATGTCTCGAAATTTGAGGAAGTCGAGACTGTATCCAAGAGGATTATTGAAGAAGTGTGCACATAGTTTGTGCGTTGTGTAAAGGCTGATAAAATTCTAGATTGGTGATCCAACTGTCCTTGTTAATAATGCGGGCATTGTTCAAGGGAAATTACTTTTGGATCTCTCCCCAGAAGACATAAAACAGTGAGTCATTAATTCTTCGTTTGCACTCTACCTCATTTGGTACTTTAGAACCTTCGAGATAAATACCCTTGCGCATTTCTGGACACTCAAGGCATTTCTTCCAGTGATGTTGAAAAACAAATCGGGTCATATTGCAAGTTCTTCCTTGATCAAGTCTCACATTGTTGACGTGCTAACCAGATTACTGTCTCTTCGGTTATGGGCATTGTCGGTGCAGCGCAGATATGTGATTATGCCGCCTCGAAAGCGGCCCTTATTTCTCTCAACGAGTCGTTAAGATACGAACTCGATCACCGGTACGTTCCTCTGAACATCATTATTCGCTCAGTCCTCCTTATATCATACTGTCCAGTTATAATTGCCCCCAAATTCGAACGACGCTAGTCGTCGCGGGCCACGTTCTTACTCCCATGTTCAGCTCTGTCAAGTTTCCATCATTCGCATTACATAAATTCGTTTTCCCCTCGGTCCCACCTGTCACCGTCGTCAAGCGCATAATATCAGCTCTAGATGAACAGCATTCTCAGGTCATAATGCTTCCTTTTTTTGTATACTTCACTCCTTTCCTCACCTCTTTGCCGAGTTTTGTGAGGGATCTTGCACAGTGGGTAGGTAATACCTACTTTCATTCAGCTGAGTTGATATATTGATGAGTCGTGATTGAAGGTGTCAGGTGCCGATTATGCCCTGCGGGGTTTTGTCAAGACTTCCAGTCCACGAGTGTATGAAAAGAAAGCCTAAAGACGGAATGAACTACATCTGTTGTAATCAGGTTTTACTGTACTGAATCACATTGACTATTTCACCGTTGAACTCATGACCGATTATCAGAGATAGCAGACGGTCGCCAATTCCAGAATCTCCTTGACTCAGTCAAGAGAAAAAGTTTATATAACACGACCCCATTGTTCGCGGAAAGGCCACTCATTAGGAAACTCCGAAACCTAATAGAAAAAGAAATGAAGTTGTGGATAGTGGACGGCCATAGCACAGCGCTGGGGCCACTGAACAAAGGCTGTTGAAACACAAAGCGTTCAAGATCACCTGAGCTCTACAAACACCAATTCACTGTACTTAAGCGCTGCTTAACAGTAACTTCCATCATTTTCAAATTTACGTCGCTGAAACCCATTGCTTCTCTCCATCTGAATTCGAAGCTTCGCTAAACGTCACTCGAGCTTGACACACGACCAAAATTTTGGATCAGAGTCAGCTTGCAATGTTATCTTATCATGAAGCACACTGGAAGATGAAGACTCCATACTTGTGCAACTCACCTGTCGCGCTCACCAGCTCACTAACTATGAACGGGATTAACGAGGAAACTGAAAGAGGCAAGTCACCGTCACATGACTCGACCAATTTTTGAACTCTATATCACTGAAGTTGCTCTCATCGCTATCGTTGAAGATTCCTGGACTGACCGTAGTGTAGGCGCTCATCCTTTGATTGGGCATAATTATTACTAATCGGTAGCATACTGATCACGTTACCGTTTAGAGTGATGTTCCGAGCAGAGATTTGGCAGGCGACGCGTCTATTCCGATTTGTAGAGCTTCATATCATGAGGGCGTTATCAGCGGAGATAACAGCATAAGTGGGATAATACTCGCAGCACGGAGTCAAGTTGCCTCGTGCCTATCGCGCTTAGAAATGTTCCACCACTACGAGGAAGGGGAAACGCGTCATAACCTTGAGGAGGTGGTAAATTTTTCTCTTGCGTTCCCACTTTTTAACACGTTGCCCATGCAGGTTGACAACCTTCAAATGCGAACTGCTTCAAACAAAGGCCAGCTCGTGTGTGATCTCGTGCGAGACAATGTGAGCCTTTGCTTAAATCTCTCTGTACGACGCGCTTATTTATATACCAAATTACAGGATGTGCTTAGGGAGTTCTGTCGCAGCCAGAAAAATCTCGTGCTCGACTCCCTATACCCGGAGTTAGCGCCCCACGTCGTCGTGACTACTGTTGAAGAGACTTGGAATGACAGCTTCATACAGTGGCAGAACTCTGTCAATTTTCAACAGCCCGAATACCTAATAGCTCCCCATTATCCCGCGCTTCTGGATTGTTGTCCGCCGGATGCAGGACACCTCAAGTACGCCACAGAAGCAAATAATTCGGAGACATCAGCAGACATCGCCCCGAAGATGTCATGTGGATCCAAATCTGTCTTCAGCCTGCCAGTCTTTAACAAACATGTATGTGTGCATTACAAACCTTCCAGAGTTGTAAGTCAGACTCTCTGTTTTAGATCGACGATGCTTCTATTGAACGTCTCGTCTTCCATCAGATTGTGAGGACATTACAGAAACAGCGATGTAAGGCAGCAGTAAGTCATTTAGGGTGTTTTGTCTCGCGCAATCCTCTTACTCAATTATCCTTCCAGTTTTTTGATGCTTGCAATGTCGCAATGACGTTCCGGAAGCGCTATGACTTTTCACCTGATTGTTTCAATGCTATTGAGACACCGTATGTATGGTCTGATCCTGCAGAGGTATGTCCCATTGTACAGAGTGTGTATTCCGAACGCCTCACGTCGGAGCACTGACATATTGTCAGCCTATCCTATTATTGTCCCAGAGACTACGTGGAACTACCATAATTGATTCCCATTTTCCCTTCCGCGTGCCACACATCATTATCAACGCTCCACCGCCACAGGACCTCTGGATTCCATGGAGCAACGCTATCAACAAACCTCAGGACTATGGCTATGGTAGATTCCTTATCGTGCCGTCTTCTTCCGTAGAAGTTATCAATACTTCCATTGAAGACCGGGAAGTCTACTCTTTGTCAGATTCTTCCATAGCTGGCCTAACGGTGGATCCATCGGAGAGCTCACGACCCGGTACACCTGCGCCCCAAACTCCTGTGGATGATGTTGACCTCAGTTTCTTCGTCGTGCGGCCCGAAGGAGAGATTGGTGACGTGGATAGTTTTGATTATCCAAGCCTTATATCCGCTTCGAACGAACTACCTTGTGCCTCACATCTTCCACGACCATCTCGACCGATATTCAGTTTCGAGGAGGATGAAGATGATCTTCCTCCTTTCGATGACTGGTACAAGCAGTGACATATCTGCGGTCGCTAAATTTGCCCCAGATTGCTGCTTTCAAGTTGACGATATATCATTTGGTATACCTTAAGTATATGTTGTTTCAGCCTTGAGATAGTCCGCCTATTATTGCAGGTACATTTAGCATGTAAGTATGGCTGCCCAGTGGAATACTTTATATAATTATTTACTTCTCTATTTGTTGAATGAACGACTTGGAGTAAGTAGATAATTGCGACAAGGAAGTTGTCCTATAGGTATACACCCGTTTAAATATTGTACCGCCCTTCGTTCAAACTATCTACACCGACAAGCTCAGAAATACGGTCGACTCCCTCATAACCCATAGCTCTGATAACCCATACTCTCCCATAACCCATAGAATTTTTGATCCACCAAGTTGGTAGGCGGGGAATTCGAACCCATAACCCATACTCCCTAATATCCCATAACCCATACCTGTTGCGAGGTAAAACCCATACATTTCATTACCATATATATTATATATGTTACAGTCGACACCCTCTTAACCCATACCCCTGGTAACCCATACTCTCTCATACCCCATAGAATTTTTGAGCTACCAAGTCAGTAGGCGGGGAAATGGAACCCATAACCCATACTCTCTAATACCCAATAACCCATACCCTTTACGAGGCAAAACCCATACATTTTATTACTATATATGTAATAGTGCATGTGAACTTCGAACTATTTGGATGCGCCACAAATCCTAAGTAACTTTTTTTGACACTTGAATCTTCACCTGCTCTGGCTGCTCATGACATTAAAGGCTCTTGAGGTTCTGAAAAATGGGCTCAAAATCTTGCAGGCCCAGGTTAAAGCTAAGAAAGAGAAGCTCCAGGCTCAACTGCATGAGAGGAAGACAATCTCTTCACACGACGAAAAATGGCTGGACAACGAAACTAATTTGGTTGAATGAGCAACAGGTTTTGGATGCTCTGGAGAATGCTTCGGATTATGAAAGAGGTTTGGAAAGACTTGATGATGTGCAGAAGGGTGCTGTCAAAAGATTACGGGAGGTGGCAGGTAGTGTTGCCAACGGCGCGGCTCGGAGCCGTGAGCCGTTAAGCCGCGCCGCTATTTTGGGTGAGCTGCGCCGCTAAATCAGCTCACGGCTCAGAGCCGCTCAGAGCCGTCTGAGCTATGCCCTTAGTTCTATAACATGGAGAATAGGTAGGTGACCTGAACCATTTAAAAACAGTAGAACACACTCTGTAGATCTACCTAATACTATTTTTAAGGCATATTACTGCACACTACTCCCTGGAGCCATCTTGCGAGCATTTTTAGTAATAGGTACAAGGGAAAGAACATGGCCAAACACTGTCATCAAAAGTACCGATTCATGTAAAACTCGATAGTGCAACATATTTCTTGTACAATAATAGTTTGCACAACCTAATTAGCATATAAAAAGCATAAGTAATGCATGGATTCCAGTATGGCAGCCAGCTCACAGCTTTGGGCATTCTCGAGTGGCTTAGTGTTAGAGTGACACCCACTAATCTGCTAGCTGGACTGTGTGGGCTCTCCTACAAGAAGGCAGTGGGGCATGCGCGCATGATGAGGGTTTTGATGGATTTGATGTGAGGGGTTATTTTTAGATGACTTGGCTGAAATAGGCTTTTCACACCACAAATGTGGATGGAATACCTAAGAGAACTCAACTGAGGTTCCCCAGGCATATATTTAAGATTTATATACTATGTTACACATATTGTACTACATATGTTGCTACCAATGCACATATACATTGTTGAGCAGCACACTATGCACAGTGTAGAGTGCTCACAGATCTTACTACTTACCTGTTGAGTTGGTTAGTGTGCTAAGTAACTTAGGTTAGAGGGCATAGAACTCTCTATATTGCTAGGTAGAGGTACAGCATACTTATATACCTGGAGAGCCTACATGGTCACATGAGGCTCAGTGGGGTGGAGAAAAGGGCAGTGTACTGCATGGTTCCTGTCCACATGTTGTTATGACATATTTGTATACATGTATTTATATATATATGTGTTTTAAGGGTTCTTACACCGAGGCACAGAATAGATGCCACATGTGCAGATTTAATTCAACATACATGCATGTACATATTGATGGGTGTAAATAGAAAATTCCCATGCTGACAAATATAGCATTTGTAGGCATTTGGTAGCATATTTTGATGTAATAAAATAAAAGAATAAAAATAAAATATTATTATATAATAGGCATGCTAGGAAACTGTTTCCTAATATTACCCCCCTTTTATGCCTCGACTTCCAGGCAAGAAAATATCACATCTGCCCCCTCTGTGAAATTTTGGTAAGGCTGGAAATTCATCCCCTCATATACCATTCTAGCAATGTGACACGGAGCATTTGGATTATGTTTAAAGAATTGGGTGATTGCATTATGCACTCACTTACAATTCTCTTCAGGTTCACATGAGTTATTTTCATTGGTGTAATTCTTCCACTTGATTAAGAACTCCAATTTATTTCATTGAAGATGTGAGTCTAAAACCTCTTCCACTACATATTCTAGAGCATCTTTTACCATTATTGGAGGTTGTAGAGTAGTTTGTTGACTGGGAATAGTGGGTGGGCAGTAAGGGTGTAAGTGGGAAATGTTAATTTCAGGATCAATCTTGAATGATTGAGGTAATTTTAACACTACCACTGATGTGTTCAGTTGGTACTCAGTGCAGAGTCTCAGCGGAAGGGGTGAACACTAAACCTACAACTGCAGGTGTGCTCGGGGTGAGGGAGTTCACTTAGAGGGCCTCAGATTGTCCTTCGGGGCACGGAGAATATGAAGAGGCTGGTATAGCAATTTCCAATGTGTGCACTAGTTGTGTACGCTAAAGGGAAGATATGCGCAATGGCAGAAAAGTGCACAATGCAAGGGGGCAAAAATGCACAGTGCAGAAAAATGTGCAACAGGAGTGCAAAAGTGAGCAACGACGAGGATGATGAAAGCAGGAGGTGCAGTGGGATGAAGATGGCACTGGGATGTGCTGAAAGGGGGACGCACAGATTAGGGGCCCAAACGGGATGAAAGCGCAACAGGCAGAAAAAGGCACAAACAGTGTGCAAAATGCAGCTATACAAATAAATGCACAAATGGTGCACAAAACATGGCTATATGAAGGGCGCACTGTTTGAGTGCACAAACAAGGACAAAGGATGCAATGCAGGGATGAAACACAGCAATACAACGAGGGAATGCAAATGATATGCAAACACAGCTATATGAAGGGGTGCACTACAAAGGCGCATGGACTGGACGCTGGTGCACAGACTATGTGCGATGCTGATGGAGCTATGAACTATGAGGGGGGGAAAGATCCTCTGGATTCTCTATCTGTCCACCTACTATGTACAAATGGCTTATGTGATAAAAATGGTAAAATAAAGTGTAAAAATAGAAAGCACCATGTGCTACCCACAAGTGCACCCATTTGCCCATCTAAACCCAACTGCACTATGCCGCTGCCTCAGCCAAAAAGATTTGTGCACACTATAGCCCAATACCCATCTGTTTCAGTGTGATGTGCTATTTTTGGTGCGCTCTAGGTCCCGTGCACTCTTCCCAATTAATCTGCTTCAGTGTTATGTGTCACATGCTGTGCCTTAGTAATAATGACATGATCCACCTGTGCTGGTTACCAGATAAGGCAATGCTGATTGGAAATGCAGAAGAACTATAAGGAGATGTTGTGTGAGGCCAAATAATGCCAAAGCGCCCAAGTGCACACAGTCCAATGCCAAATAGGCACAAAGTGCACAGATTATGTAAGAATGCATAGTTCACTCGTGTCAGAATCGCAGTGCACCTTGAATAAATGCACAAGTAAGCTGGAAGCTGTGATGCGCAGTGCAATTGGTGTGGTGGATTGTTGTGTGTGTGATAGGGATTGTGCAATGAGTGTGCAGCAGATAATGTGAGTTGTGGGTAAGGCATAAAAGGAGCACATAAAGGCACATCGAGCACGCAATGACTGTGAAAGGCAGATAAGGAGTGTGGGGGGGGCGCATAGAAGTGGTTTGAAGTGTAACAGGGCACATTTAGGGTGCATGACAGGAGGCAGCTATGGGGGATCCAAAAGCACAGTAGAAATGTAAAAGGCACACAAAAGCACACCTGGATGGTCAAAGGAGCGCGAAAGTGCATGGAAGCACACAAAGGCGCATGAAAGTGCATGAATGCATACAAAAGCGCACTGCACAAAGTGTTTGGAAGCCATCTAGGAGGTGCATACAATCACAAAAAATGCCGTAGTATGCATGCAGGGCAATAGGGAGCTGTATCATCTCCTCCTAACTGGAGTACTGACTGTCCTCAGGCAGCATGCGATTGGTCAGTGCAAAATTTTCTTTGCTCACATAAGCAGTGATATGGCTCCCTATCGCCCTGCATGCATACTACAGCATTTTTTGCAATTGTGCGCACCTCCTAGATGGCTTCCACACACTTTGCGCAGCATGCTTTTATGCACTTTCACGTGCCTTTGACCATTTAGGTGTGCTTTTGTGCACCTTTTACATTTCTACTGTGCTTTTGGTTCTCCCATAGCTGCCTGCTGTCGTGCGCCCTAATTGCACCCTGTTACACTTCAAACCGCCTCCACGTGCCCCCCCCACACTCCTTACCTGCCTTTTACAGTTATTGTGCACTTGATGTGCCTTTGCGCACTCCTTTTATGCTTTACCTGCAACTTACATTCTCTGCTGCACACTCATTGCACAATCCCTATCACACACACAACGATCCACCACACCAATTGCACTGTGCATCACAGCTTCCAGCTTACTTGTGCATTTATTCAAGGTGCACCGCGATTCTGACACGAGTGAACTATGCATTCTTACATAATCTGTGCACTTTGTGCCTATTTGGCATTGGACTGTGTGCACTTGGGTGCTTTCACATAATCCTGACACTTTGGTGCTATTTGGCCTCACACAGCATCTCCTTATAGTCCTTCCACATTTCCAATCGGCATCACCTTATCTGGTAACTGGCACAGGTCAATTACATCATTATTACTAAGGCTCAGCATGCAACACATAACACTGAAGCAGATTAATTGGGAAGAGCGCACGGGACCTAGAGTGCACCAAAAATAGTGCATCACACTGGAACAGTTGGGTATTGGACTATAGTGTGCACAAATCTTATTGGCTGAGGCAGCGGCATAGTGCAGTCAGGTTTAGATGGGTGAATGGATGTGCTTGTGGGTAGCACATGGCGCTTTCTATTTTTACACTTTATTTTACCATTTTTATCACATAAGCCATTTGTACATAGTAGGTGGACAGATAGAGAATCCAGAGGATCTTTCCCCTACTCATAGTTCATAGCTCAGTCAGCATCGCACATAGTCTGTGCACCAGTGTCCAGTCTGTGCACCTTTGTAGTGCACCCTTCGTATAGCCACATCTGCATATCATTTGCATCCTCTTGTCGTATTGCTGCATTTCATCCCTGCATTGCGTTCTTCATCCTTGTTTGTGCACTATTGCAGTGTGCCCTTCATATATCTATGTTTGTGCACCATTTGTGCATTTATTTGTATAGCCATGTTTGTGCCTTTTTTTCTGCTTGTTGCGCTCTCATCCTGTTTGCGCCCCCAACCTGTGCACCACCTTCACAGCACATCCCAGTGTCGTCTTTGTCCCACTACACCTCCTGCTTTCATCTTCCTCGTTGTTGCACACTTTTGTGCTCCCATTGTGCATTTTTCCACACTGTGCATTTTTGTCCCTTTGCATTGTGCACCTTTCTGCCATTGCGATATCTTCCCTTTAGCGTACACAACTAGTGTGCACATTGTCAACCGCTGTACCAGCCTCTTTATAGTATCCATGCCCCAAAGGTCAATCTGAGGCCCTCTAAGTGAACCCCCCTCACCCTGAGCATGCCTGCAGTTGTAGGTTTAGTGTTCACCCCTTCTGTTGAGACTCTGCACCGATGATGATACTCAACCCAGGAACCCAAACAAAACCTACTAATGGCTTCAGATGGTATAACACAAGTCAGAGGAAGGGTGCGAGGTGGTACTAAATATCACCGCTGAGACCAGAATGTTGTGTTTAGGAACATGAAATGGTAAGGGCTGTGGTGAATAATCTGTATAGGTGTATGAAGGTGTTCAAAATAGTTCGAAATCAGTTCGAAGTCATGTGAAGTAGTTTGAAATAGGTTCAAAGAGGTTCGAAGTCATGCAAAGTAGTCCGAATAAGTTTGAATAAGTTCGAAGGGGTTTGAGGTGTATCGAAGGGTGAGTTTAATGAATGTGAAGTGTTTGTCGAATGGCGATAGGCAAGGGGCAATAAAACGGAGAGCAAATATGATAGTTTAGAAGAAGTTCATGATATTTCGCAGAACTTAGAGATACAATGCAAACTAAGGCTCAAGAGAACAGCTCTTAAGTCAGATGATAAGCGTGAGGGTAACTTGTAGTGTTCCCTGTTGATCTGTTATCCCATTCTAACTAACTAATACAAGTCTATATACAAAATGAAGAGATAGTACTAAAAAGGAAATAAGAACATGTGTAAAACATGAGGCAAATATATCATACAATGAGGACTTTGTAGATCAAAAATAAATGATAAATGATAAATGATGAAACATACAGTGTTCCCATATAGTAAAAGAACTTATCCTGTGCTTCAATATATCAAAGACACACAAAAATGCACTTATCGCATTCTAACTCTCTTGTACTCTCTCCTCGTGTCCAGTAATGCTCGATATGCAATGGAATAGCTTGTTCTGGATGTGCAGCATGTATCAAAAGTATTTTAACACAGCTATATGGTGGCCGATATCATTCGAAGTGCTGCGAAGTCATTCGAAGTCTCGCGAAATAGTTTGAAAGTGTTCGAAATAATTCGAAGTCATCCAAAATAGTGCAAAATAGTGCTAAAATGATTCAATGTCGATTTCGTGGCCTTTGTAGTGGTTCAGAGCATGTGTCATAATGTGTCGATACGAGTGGAAAGCTTCTCCAGAGCTTATAGCATGTAGTAGACCTATCACTGAGTACCAACTGAACACATCAGCAGCCATTCTTTCCTTATCTATCTCTGACCACCATCTATCCTCAACAACTCTTTCCACAACCCATATTTACACGATCCGATGGCTTCAGCATTCACCTTAGCTCTCAGGCAAATGATCTTGGCCCTCAATGAGACCCTTCCTGTGGCTGGAAGCGAGCAGACAGCTATGCAGGCCTGGGGTAAAGGGTTTTGCAGCAAACTGATGCGCTTTTTGTGTTTCTATAACTGGTGCAGGTTGCTAAGAATGGGGGCATGTAGAACATGTATAAAAGCCGAGTGGACACTGTTAAGGACAATGCGGAACTCGATGCACTCCTTGCAAAGGCATGCAGCACATTCAGTGAGATCCTGGTCAAAGAGTGGCTTACTCAGGGTGAGGAGCTGATGCCTGATATGCATAAGATGATCGAGGAGAAGGAGTGGTCTGCAGAATTTGAGCATAGGGCATATGAACTGGTGGGGCAGCTGGAAGTATGCAAGGCATGCCGTGCGCTCTTGACAGCTGAATTGCAGGCACCTGAGGTCAACTTGGAGCAGTTAGAAGGTGAGTTCAGGGCGATTGATGAAATGAGTGATATAGATACCACCGAAGTGCAGGAAGATGAAAAGGCATGCATTGTGCTGGTGTGCTCTTTGCATGCGCTTTCTGGAGTGACCAATGTTGAGGTAGTAGGCGAAGGGACTGGGGAATCTTGGGAGAGTGGGGTGACAAGTGAAGGGGAGAGTGAGCCGAGCGATGAGAGCACAATGCGCATATGTCGAAGTACCACTACTGAGTGGCATTGGCACTACATCCAATGCTAATAGCAGACCAGTAAGTTTTTTTTGATATGCTTCAGACTAACTAAACACTTTTCCTCCTACTCTAGTGTGATAACTGCCGCTGCATGGGCCAGCCTGCTAGGTGCATCTCTGTTAATGGTAAGCAGTGCGCTCTGTGTGCAAAGGGGAAGTAAAAGTGCGAGTGGATGAAGCACACTCTTGCACAGCTGTGCACCACCTCTAGAGGCAGAAAAGTGGCTGCTGGGTGCCCTGGTATGTCTTTTCCTCATCCTCCTCCCACACTTTACTAACTATGCCAAAGGTGCATTGCAAACTAACAAGGGCAATGAGAGTGATGCAGGGCTCATCAGCCCCTCAAAAGAGCACACATCAAAGTGCTGCAAAGTCAAGAATGTGCCCCCCATGCTGTCGCAAGTGTGCCCAAGGCCATGCTGCCTTACCATTTGACAAGCAAGTGTGCACACTCAATCCTCGTGCCAGACCAGGTTGGGAAACACCTTGGGGGATGCAATCTATCAAGGCCAAGACATCAAAGCACTCGACTTAGCACAATGCCACTCAGTGGTCACTGTCTTGGGCACCACGCATGATTGCCTTAAAAAGGATGTCCAAAGGTCGCTGGTTGAGTTGGAAGTCACCAAGAGCCAGTTGTGCAGTGCAAGCAAGCGGAGGTGGATGCGAAGGCAAAACTGGATGCAGCCACAGAGTGCTTGGAGTTCCTGCAGTTGATCAAATAGTCGCCTGCTTGTGTAAATCCATAGATAGCCCATCAATCAATTTGTGTGTTGTGCCTGTGACAAATGCATGATACACCCCAAAGTAGTGCAATGTATGCACTTTGCACCAATGTGCATGCTGATACAGCTCCCTATCACCCTGTGCTCATACTACAGCATTTTTCATGATTGTGCACACCACTTGGACATATTCTACTCACTTTGCACAGCACACTTTTGTGTGCCTTCATGTGCTTTCGCGTGCCCAAGTGCACTCCCGTGTGCCTTTGTCTGCTTTCTGCACTCCAGTGTGCTCCATTGCACTCCATTGCACTCCATTGCACTCCATTGCACTCCATTGCACTCCATTGCACTCCATTGCACTCCATTGCACTCCATTGCACTCCATTGCACTCCATTGCACTCCATTGCACTCCATTGCACTCCATTGCACTCCAGTGTGCCTCTGTGCACTTTTGTGCACCTTTTACATTTCTACTGCGCTCTTGGTTCCCCTTAGCTGCCTGCTGTCGTGCACCCTAAATGCACCCCATTGTGCTTCAAACCACCTCCACGTGCCCCCCCCACACTCCTTACCTGCCTTTCACATTTATTGCGCACTCCTTTTATGCTTTACCTGCAACTCACATTCTCTACTGCACACTCATTGCACAATCCCTATCACACACACAACAATCCACCACATCAGTTGTGCTGTGCATCGCGGCTTCCATCTTACTGGCACATTTACTTGAGGTGCACTGTGATCCCAACACGAGTGAACTGCACATGCTTACATAACTGGGGCGCTTTGCACCTATTTGGCATTGGACTGTGCACACATGGGCGCTTTCATGTAATCCTGGTGCTTTGGCAGTATTTGGCCTTTCACAGCATCTCCTTATAGTTCTTCCACATTTCCAATCAGCATTGCCTTATCTGGTAACCAGCATAGGTAGATCACATCATTATTACTAAGGCACAGCACGCGACACATAACACCGAAGCAGAATAATTGGGAAGAATGCATGAGACCTAGAGCACACCAAAAATAGTGCATCGCACTGGAACAGTTGGGTATTGGGCTATAGGTGTGGTTTAGTTGGGTATTGGGCTATAGGTGTGGTTTAGATGGGCAAATGGGTGCACTTGTGGGTAGTGCATGGTGCTTTCTATTTTTACACTTTATTTTACCATTTTTATCACATAAGCCATTTGTACATAGTAGGTGGACAGAGAGAGAATCCAGAGGATCTTTCCCCCCCTCATAGTTCATAGTTCAGTCAGCGTCGCACATAGTCTGTGCACCAGTGTCCAGTCCATGTGCCTTTGTAGCGCACCCTTTGTATAGCTGCATTTGCATATCGTTTGTGTCCCCTTGTCGTACTGTTGCATTTCGTCCCTGCATTGCATCCTTCATCCTAGTTTGTGCACTATTGTAGTGCACCCTTCATATAGCTGCATTTGTGCACCATTTGCGCACTTATTTGCATAGCTGCATTTTGTGCACCGTTTGCACCTTTTTTTTGCCCCTTGCACTTTCATCCTGTTGATAATACTCAATCCAGAAACCCAAACAAAACCTACTAAATGGCTTCGGATGGTATAACACGAGTCAGAGGAAGGGTGTGAGGTGGTACTAAATATCACCGCTGAGACCAATACGATGTGTTTAGCAACGTGTAATAATAAGGGATGGTTCAAATAATCTGTAAGAGCATACGAAGTTGTTCAAAACAGTTCAAAAGAGGTTTGAAGTTGTGCAAAATAGTTCGAAGTAGATTCAAAGATGTGCGAAATAGTTCGAAGTAGATTTGAAGAGGTTCGAGGTATATTGAGGGATGAGTTTAACGAATGTGAAGTGTTTGTTGAATGGCGATAGGTGATGGGCGATAAAACGTGGAGCGAATATGATAGTTTCGAGGAAGTTTGTGATATTTTGCAGAACTTAGAGATATAATACGAGCTAAGACTCAAGAGAATGACTTTTAAATCCGACGATAGCAAGAGGGTAACTTGTGCTGTTCCCCATTACTTGTTATCTCCCTCATTATTCTAACTAATACAAGTCTATATACAATTTGAAGGAATAGTACTAAAAAGGAAATAATAACAATTGTAGAACATGAGGTAATGTGCACAGCAAATAAAGGTATTGTAAAACATAAAACAAATGAAAAATGATAGTAAGTGAAACATACATTGTCCAAGTATAGTAAGAGTTCTTGTTCTATTGCTTTAATATATCAATGAAACAAAAATCCACACTTATCATATCCTAAGTCTGTTGTAGTCTCTCCTTGTGTCTGGTAGTGCTCGATATGCAACTAATTGGCTTGTTACAAATGTGCAGTGTGCATCGAAAGTGTTTGAGGACAGCTATATGGCGGCCGAAGTCATTCAAAGTACTGCAAAGTAATTCGAAGTGTCGCGAAATGGTTCGAAAGCATTTGAAGTTCCCTGAAAGAGTGCAAAATCGTGCGAAAATGGTTCAAAGTTGATTTTGTGGTGTTCGTAGCGATTCAGAGTGTGTGTCGTAATGTCTCGATGCGAGTGGGAATGTTTTTCAGACCTTAAAGCATGTAGTGGACCTATCACCATTTGTGTCCCCAACCTGTGCACCACCTTCACAGCACATCCCAGTGTTGTCTTCATCCCACTACACCTCCCGCCTTCATCATCCTCATCATTGTGCACTTTTGTGCTCTCATTGCACATTTTTCTGCACTGCGTGTTTTTGCCCCTTCGCATTGTGCACTTTTCCACCACTGTGCATACCTTCCCTTTAGCATACACAACTAGTGCGCACACTGAAAACCACCGTACCAGCCTCTCCATAATCTCTGCACCCCGAAGGATGATCTGAGGCCCTCTAAGCGAACTCCCCCCTCACCCTGAGCATGCCTGCAGTAGTAGGTTAAGTGTTCACCCCTTCCGTTGAGACTCTGCACCGAGTACCAACAGAATACATCAGCGTGCACTTCTGTAGTGTTGTAAAATGCAAGTTGTAAGCCCAGATAATGTGTGAATGAGAAGAGATAAGACAGGCAACATTCAAACAAGAAATGTCAAGTGCAAAAAGAATGCGCACCAGTGCAAAGTGTGCAAATGCAAAGAAGTGTGGAAAAATTGCCCAACCATCACTTTCCTCCTCCCAACTGAGATATTGACCATGTCCAAATGATAAAAGAGTAAGAGATAAAAGAAAGCGCACACCATATGACAAAGTCTAAAAAAATGAGAAAGGCTCAGTAGATCATCATGGCCAGTAAAACCTATGGGTTGCACAATCATGGAATGTGTCTAAATGCGACTTTGCAAATAGAAGAAAGGTAACATAAAAAATGAAAGAAAGCAAAGCGTACATATAAAAAGGTGAAATATCCATAGCAGTGCATGCGGAGCACTAATTGCATGCCTCATTGGTGCTTTCTTTGTCCTCAGCACTATCTCCTTGCACTTCTCCTTCGTCAACTGCTTCTTCATCTTCTGTGTCCACTACTATGGACTCTTCCATCTCTCTCAACCATGTTGTGGTAATATCAAGCACTATGTCAGGAAGCACAATGGACTTGCATGCATGGTATGGCAGTAGGTGAAATGCAGCTACTGGCCTGTCAAATACTGTTCCATTGAGCTTGCAAACAATATATGCACTGCCTTGATTGCACAACACTATAACTAGAGGACCAAGATAATGCACATGCATTCTGCGGTTAAGGCTCTTCTCGATCACTGTATTGCGCATAAGGACTAAATTGCCATGCTGGAAGTCAAAATTGCAGATGGTTTTTGAGTGCACTTTCTCGAAATGGAGTGCCACTTTGTGCCTCTCTGCATAGATGCAGGAATGAATGCATGCTAAGTCTTCTGGATGCTTTTGTAATGCATGTGCATGCTGCACAATCAAGTCTGTAGTGGAGAATATAGAATCTGGGGGTGGGTTAAGGTATGTCACTCCAATGATATCGAGAGGGATTAGAGGCTGTGCACCTGTAACAATGAAGTATGGTGAAATGCCAAGGCACTTCCAAACTGTGATGCACTCCACCCAAAAGACTGAGTACAGCGAACTGAACCATTTTGACTCTACTCCATCTGCAGCTTTGATTAGTGCTTGATGCATGTCGAAATGTGCATGCTCAAGTATTCTATGGCAACAGAACCTGGACAGCCCCATTTTGGAAAACTGATCCGTCCGTTTTGGAACATCTACGGGGTCCCAGTTGTCACCGCTCGTGCATCATGCTCAGCAGCTCAGGCTGCCGACCTTGATGCTGCTTGTACTGAACAATGTTGTCACTGTGATACATATATTCATCAATTCAAAGTATTTTTCATACTACAGTGTCCGAGTTCATGCGAGTTTCTAATTGGGTGTCATGTTTATCAACATGCTTCAAGAACACGAGGTAACAGGTTTCGCACCTCCTTTGTACATGCCACGACAGAGTCGAGGGAGAAACGCCCAGACCGTGGCTGCCCAGGCTCTACCGTCACAATGGGGTGGTCGACACAAACCACTTCGTATGTTTTCCCTTTATCCCAATGGTTGATGACCTGTACTCACGATTCACTGGGTTACAGCCCCGCGAAATGAACTGGAGCTGCTGATCCAATACTATTGGCGTCTAGGTTTCCCAGACACAAAGATTGCAGATCATGCTCTCGATCACTTCGATCACAATACCTACGGACTAAGGTACTTTGTCAAGCACCTCGCCTGTCACGAAAACATTCAAGTTCACCCGTTGCAGCCAGAAATCAGTACAGAGGATCAGGAAAAAGCTCGATCTCAAGGGAACCATACAACAAGGCGCGACATACGAAACCATCATGGACATCTACAATATCATTCGTTCCCGCTTCCCCACCATGGGAGCGCGTCGCATGGTGACAGTGATCAGGCAAGAGTATGGTATTCGGGTCTCTGAGTAAGTTCCCCCTGCCATTCGCTATGGAATCTGATGCAGCCTTGCTCATAGGAAACTTGTCAATGAGTTTTTACTTCACGTTGAGCCTCGAGCTGTAGAAAAATGGAAACGTCGTCGATTCAAAAGACGACGGTTCTGGTCGGCAGGCGTTATGGAGTATTTGTCAATGGACCAACACGACAAGTGGGGGAGGTTCGGCTTGTGGTTGCATCTTGGACTGGATCCGTTTTCCGGTCGCTTTGCATGGCTCAAAATCTGGTGGTGCAATCGGAACACCCGTCTTCTTATACACTATTATCTCGAAGCTGGTCGTAAAGTTGGAGGTATGTTTCTTCTGCAGTTCCTTTCGTTGAAATGTAAAACAAGCGACATCTAGGCATTCCGCTCATGACGATGAGTGACCCTGGCCAGGAAAACAATGGGATCGCAAATGTACATACCTTACTTCGCCATCAACTCGATCCTGCCTTGCATGATACTTTGCAACACCGTTTTTGTCCTGAAAAGACAAACATCAAGTCTGAAATTGGCTGGTCCCAATTTCGAGCTCAGTGGGTACCGGGTTTCGAAGATCTTTTTGATTTTGGTGTCAATAATGGGTTGTACACTGTGTCTGACCCACTCGAAAAGTATGTGCATCGGCCTCAGCATAACAGTCTCTTAATCCCACATTCAAGCTTGGTATTCCAGTGGCTGGCGATCCCGTGGCTTCAAGCGGAGATTGACAAATGGGTCGGGATGTATAACTCCAGCCCTCGACGGGCCAATAAACACAAGTCTCTACCCCATGGGATACCAGATTTGATCCACTCGAAGCCTGAGCGATTTGACTCTCAAAACTTCCAGGTATGTAGAAATACTGTATTGCCATGCTGTTAATGTTGCTTGTTTACAGATTGTTGTCTCGTCTGATATGTTTGATGAATTGCAGCAAGAATGGGCTCCACTTGATGATCCGGTATTCCAGGTAACACCAACGTCATTCCATGACCAAGCCAACAATCACTACACTTTGCTCGGTTCTCCCGCTATATCCACTGGGACATTCTGGGATGTTTACGAAGCCCTTCTTGCCTGTTTCCGCCAGGATCCTGTTGATAGCGCATTTGATGAAGATTTCAATTTCGCTAATCTTGCTGCGCATCATGACGTTGATCTCCTTCCGGGATTACGTCAATTACGGATGGGGGACGAGGTTGTTGGAGATGGAGTGGTATTGCAGGAGGACTACGATGCAGCAGATTTCACTAGTACTGAGGAGGAGACTGACGATGATAGTTTAGCAGCGGACTTCACTGATGCCGAATAGTTTTCCGCTTTATCGTTGTTGACTTATCTCGATCAATCCAGTTCGTTGTCCCTTGGCATGTTCGTGGATCCAAAATACTGTATCTCGCTTTATCCAGTGCCACGTCAGGCATTATTTCTCTTCAACAATGGGTGACCAACCGTCATATTACGCCAACTTTACAAGCCTCAACAATGGTGTGCAGCGAGCATGTGAGAACTGCAACACTATGGCTGTTCTGAAGCACATGCACAGCAAAGATGCCTCGAAGGCCGGCCGGGACCTATGCCCACAGTGCTACCAGTATTATCTCAACAAGAGTGGTACTGTCCGTCATAGCAGCGCAGGAACATCACAGGCACGGATGCAGCACTCGTCGAGCTACCAGGAAAATGTTCAAAAAAGTCTAGCTCAAGCTCAGCGAGGTAAGCACGCTAGTAATCTGAAGGAAATAGCATGCTCACATTCAATCAGGCCATGGTCAAAATGTCCAAGGTGTTGGGAAGCATACTCAAGTCATTGAACAAGGCCACACTGTGGGCTACGTCATGACTACCACATCGGGTCCACTTCAGACACCCGGTCCATCTGTTCATCTCCCAGGAAAGGTTCCAAGATATACGGTTGCCCCTTCGACACGCTTGCATTCGGGAGGCCCCCAGGCTGCCGGCTATACACCGGCACATGCATTATATTCTACAGCACGACAAGAGCGAATGCAGCAGGCATACTCAACTCACAATGCCGAAATTGTTGTCGTTGAATTGAGAATGGTACACATGCCTCCTGGTCGCGTACAGGTATCACTCATACACGTGAGTTCGTTCAATGAGAATTCAAATTGCGTCATTGCCTAATCATCATATCAACCTTAGGATCTCGTTGAAGCAGTTGATCACATACCGGCACATATTGGAGCAGTTGAACTGAAGGGAATACTGTACAATGCAATAATGCCGAGGTGGGATGCATGGACGAAAAACTTCCCGCTGCCGATTGATGACATCATTATGCGCGACAAGAATTGGGTTGAGCTCGTACCGAGGATTCCAGATCATGATATTATCTACAAACATTTCATAAGCAGCCGAGGCAAGAAAGGTCCGACATTCAAGGCTGGCAAAACTCTCATTCAATTTCATGTTCTGAATGAGATTCATGCTGCAATGCTCGAGAAGAGGGAAGCTGATGAGTTGGCAGAGTTCGAGAATGCCAGTGAGGAAAGGGCAAGGAACAATGTCACCACAGAAAGAGCGGCAGCAGATTTCACGGTAGGTGCTATGTGCACAAAAGAATACCTGACTAAATGGATATTATTAGGTCGTTGTGAAAAAAGGGAAAAAACGGGCCCGAAGCCCCTCGCCTGCTTACGAGCAAGACCTTGTTCCTCAAGCATCTTCCGATATCGAAAAAATACCTTCCTTGCCACCCATCGTTGCAGCCACATCAACTGCCTCAAAGTCTAAAAGGACTGTTAATTCAAGTCGTCCAGCCTTTGTGAGTCTACAAAGGCTGGGGCAATCTGAGGGGTGGCAGAGCACGGAGCCAAATACGTTCGGTGCAGCACAGTATCCCATGTTAAAGTTGAGCGATGCTTCACCATCGGCTGAACGGATCAGCCAAGCATTGAGGACACAAAGGCTGCTGACAGGCAAGGAGATGAGTTCTTTTCGTAAGCTTCCAATGTTCAACCCCATTGAATTTTGACTCACTGAAATCCAACAAGTTTGCCGCACCACCTTCAACGTCCTCATCTACCCCGTTGAGTGCCAGGCATGGGAGCAACTCATTGTCCAACCTACACAGGTATCCATCGACAAACCAAACAACCTCTATCTCGGGACGGCGAAAGCCTCAATTTTGCAGTTAGATCTGTCGGCCACAAACACGAAGAAAGGTAGCTTCAAAATCGCTGCCTTTGGTACATCAACGGCTCCTGTCTTCAATGGTGGTGAAGGCATGCAGGAGATCTGTGCTAAACAGACTTACTATACAAAAGAGAGGGTCGTTGAAGTCAATGGCTCACTTGCAACAAAGTTCGTCACCATACCTTATGATGGGGAGAAGCAATTTCAGTTCCTCATGATGGAAGTCTCCTGCTTGGTCTGGTCTGGTGCACTGCTCACTATGGTTTACGATTTCATTGATGAACAGCGCAATGACTCAACGGAGATATTGCCTTTTACAATCCCACGTTTCCGTTTCGTCAAGGCGGCATTAGCAGTATCGATTGAGCCACCGTCGGGTTCATCGGCAGTTGCGAAAAAGACCAGCTTCCTTCTTGAGGAGGTTATCGATGTCGATACGGAGGGCCCATTTAGGAAATACCTCAACAATGTCTCGCCGAAGCCACTGACGATGGATATGAAGGAGGATGAAGCACGGGCCAAATTCCTGGCATTTAGTCAGCACGTCCAGTACTGGAAAACCAAACGACAAGCATTCGTTTCTGATTATCAAGGTAAGTCCTAGTCATTCAATGTCATTCGAACATTTTTACTGATGTATTGATGTCCTCAACCCAGGTGGTTCTACGTTGCTCAGTGATCCGCAAATTTCGTCAGCTAGGTAGGCCCTCAATCATCGTGTCGAATATTGATGAGGTTATCTGAGCACTGTGACATCTTTCCAGCTCTCTGGGACCTATATTCGCGGATGGTAACGTTCCCGCTGCGCACCGCGATTTCGAAAAGAACCACGTCTGCAACTTTTTCTGCCAATGGTTCATGGTCCCAAGCTTTGACTCAATCTGATTTCCACCGCTTCGAGATTTTCAGTAAGCAGTTACCAACTAGCATTGCTATCATATCTCATTTTAATACTTCTGCTGACTTGGAGTTAATGCCTTTCATCAATCCCATCGTTCTTTCCTATACCTTTCCTTTAGACATTCAGATTCACACCATTCCACGACACATTCTTTTAGACTCCACATCCTTATTCATTTACCTAGACCTGACACTCCCTCTCGAAAGCACATTCTTTTAGGCTGGACTCTTTCTGACTCGTATACACGTATTAGGATGTCTTATCTACGTTACAACTTATCTGAGTCAACTATTGGACATTTGTGCATCCATGGACCATTGGTGAGCATCGAGGTTGGCAGCCTGAGCTGCTGAGCATGATGCACGAGCGGTGACAACTGGGACCCCATAGATGTTCCAAAACGGACGGATCAGTTTTCCAAAATGGGGCTGTCCAGGTTCTGTTGCCATAGTATTCCATTAGCATGCAAATTATAGCCAGAGATGTGGATGTGATTGATATGGTAGCGCTTACTGAGATAGGCTAGCGCTCTGATGAATGGCTTGCTGTTATCAGTGACTATCTCATACAATGCGCCCCATCTGCAGATGAGGTCTTGGAACATCCAATCGCTGAGTGCGCTCACATTTTCTTTAGGAAGCCTGTGGAATTCTGGTTAAGTCGCAAGCGAGCAATGCCCTTGGATGATATAGCGCCACCCTGCTGATACCAGTCAGTGCATTGTATCAATATAAACTTTACTGAAGAGAGGCACAGGCATTGTGATGACTGGTGGTATTAGAACCTTCTGTGTTTGCTGGATCTGGCAGATATGACAAGTGCCCACAAACCAAACAATGTCGTCCATAATGTGTGGCCACCAAAAGTGCTCAAGTAATGTGGAGTGCATCGCGTAAAAGCACTTGTGTCCAATGTTGTCATGGATGGCGTGCAATATTGGTAGGTGTCTAGACTGCCAAATAACTAGCTGATGAGTGCCATGCGCATTGTGCTTCCATAAGCACATCTTGTCTTTGAAAAAGGTGCTCGCATAGCACATGAGCATGCCATACTTGGAATCCATGAAATTGCTAGGGCGTGTTAGGGTATCCATCCAAATCCATACCAAATCTAACTTCTCATCCTCTGCATCTGCTGCTGTGCTTCTCAGAAGTTAGATATAGTCATCATCATAAATAAGCGCACTATTGCATGCATTTTGTGCATTTGCACTTGGCTCTGGCTGCATTAGCGCGAGTGCTTGCACATCAAAGGACTATGAAATGGGACATATCACATGCATAAAGCCATGTAGCACATCAATCCAATCCTCAAACTCTTCATCTTCTTTTCCTTCTAAGTCTTCTGGCTGCTTTGGCCAATGCAAGAGCCCATCTGGACCATGCACTGCTCCTCTAACATGTATGAGTGTAAAGTGGAATGTAAGGATTGAGACGATCCACCCACTGGTTAATGCTGGCAGATGGTTGGATATCTGGGTTTTGTAGCATGCCCTTGATATAGCATGCATCAGTCTCGACAATTAAATTGTGCACACCTATAATATAAAGGTGCAAACTGCACAGCACATGGTAAAGCCCATAGATCTCTAGCTTTGGTTGTGAAAAGCGTGCTTCTCTGTCGTTGAGCATAATTGAGCTGAACTGATTGTAAATGCACATTTTTGCATTTGTGCATTTTTGCTGGCAAAGGTAGAAGCTGACTGCTATCTGTGAAGTGTCGACCGCAAGGATAACAGGGAATTTTGAGGAATAATTGATCAGTTGTAGCGCTGATGTGCTCTGTTGGTACTCAGTGCAGAGTCTCAATGGAAGGGGTGAACACTTAACCTACAACTGCAGGTGTGCTTGGGGTGAGGGGGGATTCGTTTAGAGGGCCTCAGATCATTCTTCGGAGTGCAGAGACTATAGAGAGGTTGGTATGACAGTTTTCAATGTGTGCACTAGTTGTATACACTAAAGGGAAGATATGTGCAGTGACGGGAAAGTGTGCAATGCAAAGGGGCAAAAATGCGCAGTGCAGAAAAATGCACAATGAAAGTGCAAAAGTGTGCAATGATGAGGATGAAGAAGGCGGGTGGTATAGTGGGATGAAGATGGCACTGAGATGTGCTGGGAAGGTGACGCAAAGGTTGGGGGTGCAAACGGGATGAAAGTGCAAGGTGCAGAAAAAGGCGCAAATGGTGCACAAAATGCAGTTATGCAAATAAGTGTGCAAATGGTGCACAAATGCAGCTATACAAAGGGCGCACTACAATAGTGCACAAACAAGGAAAAAGGATGCCATGCAGGGACGAAACGCAACAATATGATGAGGGGATGCAAACGATATGCAAATGTGGCTATACGAAGGGTGCACTACAAAGGCGCATGGACTGGACACTGGTGCACAGACTATGTGCGATGCTGACTGAGCTATGGACTATGAGGGGGGGAAAGATCCTTTGGATTCTCTGTCTGTCCGCCTACTATGTACAAATGGCTTATGTGATAAAAACGGTGAAATAAAGTGTAAAAATAGAAAGCACCATGTGCTACCCACAAGTGCACCCATTTGCCCATCTAAACCTGACCGCACTATGCCGCTGCCTCAGCCAATAAGATTTGTGCACCTATAATCCAATATCCAACTGTTCCAGTGTGATGCACTATTTTTGGTGCACTCTAGGTCTCGTGCGCTCTTCCCAATTAATCTGCTTTGGTGTTATGTGTTGCATGCTGTGCCTTAGTAATAATGATGTGATTGACCTGTGCTGGTTACCAGATAAGGCGATGTTGATTGGAAATGTGGAAGAACTATAAGGAGATGCTGTGAAAGGCCAAATAGTGCCAAAGTGCCAGGATTACATGAAAGCGCCCAAGTGTGCACAGTCCAATACCAAATATGTGCAAAGTGCCCCAATTATGTGAGAATGCGCCATTTGCTCATGTTGGAATTGTGGTGCGCCTCAAGTAAAATGTGCCAGTAAGATGGAAGCCATGATACACAGCACAACTGGTGCAGTGGATTGTTGCGTGTGTGATAGGGATTGTGCAATGAGTGTGCAGCAGAGTATGTGAGTTGCAGGTAAAGCATAAAAGGAGTGCGCAATAAATGTGAAAGGCAGATAAGGAGTGTGGGGGGGGGGGGGCGTGTGGAGGCAGTTTGAAGCACAATGAGGTGCATTTAGGGCACACAATGGCAGGCAGCTATGGGAGAACCAAAAGCACAGTAGAAATGTAAAAGGTGCACAAAAGTGCACCTAAGCAGTCAAAGGCATGTGAAAGTGCATGGAAGCATGCAAAGGTGCATGAAAGTGCACAAAAGCACACAGAGATGCACTGGAGTGCATGGAAACGCATGGGAGCGCACTGGAGTGCAATGGAGTGCATGGGAGCGCACGGGATTGCATGGGAGCACAGAAAGTGGACAAAGGTGCACAGAAGTGCATAAAGGTGCACAAAAGTGTGCTGTGCAAAGTGAGTAGAAGATGTCCAAGTGGTGCGCACAATCACCAAAAATGCCATAGTATGAGCACAGGGTGATGGGGAGCTGTATCATCTCCTCCCAACTGAAATACTGATTGTTCCTAGGCAGCATCCTTGTCAGCTATTGAAGTGCAAAGCGTGAGTGCCAAGAAAGTGGGTGAGTGGTAGAAGTGAATGTTTGGGATATTTTAAGAGGCCAAGTAAAGTGCACAAAAATGTGTGAAGCAAAGTGTGCAAGCGCAAACAAAATGTGGAAAAATTGTCCAACCATCACTCTCCTCCTCTCAACTGAAATTTTGACACTGTCCAAATGGTGAAAGTATGAGAGATAAAAGGAAGTGCATGCCATATGACGAATTGTATAAAAGGTGAAGGTTCCATAGTGGTGCACATGGAGCACTAATTGCGTGCCTCATCAGTGCTTTTTTCATCCTGTGCACTATCTTCTTGTGCTTCTTCTTCATCAACTGCTTCTTCTTCATCAACTGCTTCTTCGTCTTCTGTGTCCACTACTATGGACTCTTCCATCTTTCTCAACCATGTTGTGATAATATCGAGCACTATGCCTGGGAGTGCGATAGACTTGTGCATGTGGTATGGCACTAGGTGAAATGTGGCTATTGTATGGCACCACCAAAAGTGCTCAAGTAAAGTGGATCATGTCATGTAAAAGCACATGTGCACAATGTTGTTGTAGCTGGTGCGCAATATTGGTAAGCATCTGGACTGCCAAATAACAAGCTGGTGAGCGCTGTGCACATTGCACTTCCATAACCGCTCCTTGTGTTTGAAAAATGTGCTCGCATAGCGCACAAGGGCACCATACTCAGAATCCATGAAATCGTTAGGGCACATTAGAATATCCATCAAAATCCACACCAGATCTAATTTCTCATCCTCTGCATCTGCTGTTGCACTGCTTGAAACTTGGCTATAGTTATTGTCATAAATAAGCACACTATTGTGCACATTTGTGCTTGGCTCTGGCTGCGTTAGCACGAGTGCTTGCACTTCAAAGGACTGTGAAATGGGATGTATCACATGCATAAAGCCATGTAGCGCATCAATCCAATCCTCAAACTCTTCATCTTCTTCTCCCTCTAAGTCTTCTGGCTGCTTTGGCAGACATGAAAGCCCATCTGGACCATGCACTGCTCCCCTAACATGTACGAGCATAAAATGGAATGTAAGGATTGATACAATCCACTGGTTAATGCTAGCGGATGGTTGGATATCGGGGTTTTGTAGCATGCCCTCGATATAGCGTGCATCAGTCTCAACAATTAAGTTGTGCACACCTATAATATAAAGGCGCAAACTGCACAGTGTGTGGTAAAGCCCATAGATCTCTAGCTTCAGTTGTGAAAAGCACACTTCTCTGTCGTTGAGCATAATCGAGCCGAACTGGTTGTAAATGTGCATTTTTGCATTTGTGCTCTTTTGCTGGCAAAGGTAAAAGCTGACCGCTATCTGGTAAGTGTTGACTGCAAGGATAACGGGGAGTTCTGAGGAATAATTGATCAGTTGTAGTGCAGGGCAATCTAGTACTGCTTGCTTGATGTTGTTTTGTGCCGCTATCTGCTCTGGGCCCCATTTGAATGGAGCATCCTTGCACGTAAGCCTTGTGAGCACGTTAACGTGGTGTGCATAATTGCGGATATAAATGCACATTAAACCGACTGTTCCTAAGAATGTGTGCACTTCTGACAGCGTGTGGCATGCGCCCCAATTGCAGATAATGTGTACCTTGTTGCGTTCGGGTTTTCTACCTTCTGGCATGCAGTAATGGCAAGAATGACGAAATTCTCAGTGCACAATGTGGATTTCATCCCAGAGAATGTGCTGCCACTATATTTCATGCACAGCACAATGCGGTTCACATTCTGGAAGTGCTCCCACACAAAGCGCCTTACGCCAGGGTTCACAGTGAGCGCTTCGCATGAGCCATCCAGTAAAATGTAGTGCTTCAAAGGCCCTTTGACTGGGACATCATTGATATAGGAAATAGTGTAATCTGGAATCTCTGGCTGTAGAATATAGCACACATCATTGTGGAAGATTGGTACTGAGTTTGTCCAACCCATTGGCAATGTAACGAGGCGCATTGCACCATACGGCATCTGGAATGTCATAAGGTTGCATGATGATTCTTTGATCGAGCACTCATCATATCCCACATATAGATCAAGGACAGTGCCGCATGCGCACCCCGCAAACTGCTCTGCAAGGTGCTTAGGTGTAGGGGTGATGCCAGAGTGTTTAATGGTAATGCGATTAAGTGGCTCAAGGCTATGTACGATGCGCAGCACTTTTCCATCTTTCTTGAGCATGCAGAACCAGCGTGATCTATATGCCGAATTTGAGTGCTCATAAACGCCTGAGTCTATCTTCTTCCAGATAATAGTGCAAACTTCATTGTATATGCCTGGTGGAATGGGGATGTTGTGCTCTATCCAAGGGGTGTGCAGAATAACCAGGATTTCTACTGGGGGAAAGAACATGGTCTTGAAGCTGCTGTGCTCCTCATCGCTCCATGCAAAGGCTTCATTCTGCAAAGACATTAGGTGGTGTAAAAGCTTCATATCCTCTGGTAATAAGAAATCAGTGTGGTGCTTTTGGAGTGCTTGCATCCACTCTTCAGTATAGCACCCAGTTGGGGTAAATGGTGGTGGGTTTGGTAAAGCACAGGAAGCGCCACTAGTGGATTGCCTATAATGTTGCGCTCGATGCGGAATTTGTTTGGGATGGGCGCAATAACTGGTTTGACTTTTCTAGCAACTGGTTTATACTTCTTCTTGGTTACTATGCCCTTTTGTGGTGCATGCACCACTAAATCGATAAAAGTTGCATGCGCATGTGCACTTTTTGGGAATGCAGCTGGAATAAGCGCCACGGGGTCAATCAAATTTAAGAGTGCCTGCACATGACTGTTGGTACACTGAGATAGGTAGAGTTGAGAGATAATAGAGGTCGATGGAACGGAAGTAAAAAATGGAATAAGCACAAACATGAAAACGTCACAAGATTGGATATCAGAGTTGAATGTTATGATAGTGGCAGCTTCTCCTTAATCTGTGATCAATTCCTCGAAGCCTGGCAAAAATTTCTGTGTGGGTTATTCTGAATAGTGAAGTGCAGTGTTGCTGCAGCTGGTAAGAAGTGGTGTGGCTTTCCCCTAGGCTTTGTTGGAATGGTGGAGATGGCTCCTGTGTTTGGATTGCAGATAGTAATCATTTGCGCTTTGTCCACAAAATTGTGCACAATGGAGTGCATTAACACGTCGAAGGGGCGCCCTAACAGAATATCATAAGCGGGCAAATGGATAACGTGAACTTGCACATAGACAATAATATCCCCAATGCACATGGAAACATTGCATGCAAGCCCAAGTGATTCATCCACCTCTCCATTGGCTGATTGCATGTATAAACAAATGCGTGGGTCATACTGAAGTCCAAGACGATGGCAGGCCACTTCTGACATTGCGATAATTTGTGAGCTCAGATATAGCTTTGAAGTATTCTTGGTTGTTGATCAATAAATCAATGGAGTGGAGCACATGCGACTCTTTTGCAACCTTCAAAATGTTGGGGTTTTCAATTTTGCCTGGCTGGAGATGGGTGAGGTACTGTTCAAATGGATCCTGCAAAACAATAGGAAGGGGTGCTGCAATTGCTGCACTAACTGGAGGTGTCACATTAAGTGCTTTATTTTCCACTAAATGCATGCACACTGATATAACTCCCTATCACCCTGCATGCATACTACAGCATTTTTTGCGATTGTGCGCATCTCCTAGATGGCTTCTGCACACTTTTGCATGCTTTTGTGTGCTTTTGTGTGCCTTTGTGCACTTCCATGTGCTTTTGCATGCCTTTGACTGCTTAGGTGCGCTTTTGTGTGCCTTTTACTTTTCTACCATGCTTTTGGATCCCCCATAGCTGCCTTCTGTCGTGCACCCTAAATGCACCCTGTTACACTTCAAACCACCTCCGTGCACCCCCCCACACTCCTTATCTGCCTTTCACAGTTATTGTGCACTCGATGCGCCTTTGCATGCTCCTTTTATAATTTGCCTGCAACTCACATTCTCTGCTGTGCACTCATTGCACAATCCCTATCACACACATGACAATCCACTACATCAATTGCACTGTGCATCATGGCTTCCAGCTTACTTGCACATTTATTCGAGGCACACTGCAATTCCAACAGGAGCGAACTGCACATTCTCACATAATCAAGGCGCTTTGCACCTATTTGGCATTGGGCTGTGTGCAGTTAGGCACTTTCATGTAATCCTGGCACTTTGGTGCTATTTGGCCTTGCACAGCATCTCCTTATAGTTCTTCCACATTTCCAATCAGCATCGCCTTATCTGGTAACCAGCACAAGTTGATCACATCATTATTACAAAGGTGCAGCATGCAACACATAACACTGAAGTGGATTAATTGGGAAGAGCGCATGGGACCTGGAGCGCACCAAAAGTGCATCGCACTGGAACAGTTGGGTATTGGGCTATAGCATGCACAAATCTTATTGGCTGAGGCAGCAGCATAGTGCGGTTGAGTTTAGATGGGCAAATGGATGTGCTTGTGGGTAGCACATGGCGCTTTCTATTTTTATACTTTATTTTACCATTTTTATCACATAATCCATTTGTACATAGTAGGTGGACAGATAGAGAATCCAGAGGATCTTTTCCCCCTTCATAGTTCATAGCTCAGTCAGCGTCGCACATAGTCTGTGCACCAGTGTCCAGTCCATGCACCTTTGTAGTGCGCCCTTCATATAGCCACATTTGCATATGATTTGTGTCCCCTCATCGTATTGCCGTGTTTCATCCCTGCATTGTGTCCTTTGTCCTCGTTCATGCACTCTTGCAGTGCACCCTTCATATAGCCACATTTGTGCACCATTTGCACATTTATTTGTATAGCCATGTTTTGTGCACCATTTGTGCCATTTTCTGCCTGTTGCACTCTCATTCTGTTTGCGCCCCCAACCTGTGCACTACCCTTTCAGCACATCCCAGTGCCATCCTCATCCCACTACACCTCCCACTTTCATCTTCTCCCTTGTTGCACATTTTTCCACACTGCACATTTTTGCCCCTTTGCATTGCATACTTTCTGCTATTGCGCATATTTTCCCTTTAGCATATACAACTAGTGTGCACATTGAAAACCACCATACCAGCCTCTTCGTAGTCTCCATGCCCCAAAGGACGATCCAAGGCCATCTCAGCGAACCCCCTCACCCCAAGCATGCCTGCAGTTGTAGGTTTAGTGTTCACCCCTTCCATTGAGACTCTGCACTGAGTACCAACTGAACACATCATTTCTGGAGCCCACCATGAGGGGTTTCAGGTTACCAGACCTTATTTAGACCTCCATCGGCTTGCCCTTCACTTCAACATTAACCACCTTCGCACTCTCCATTCCGAGCTGTTAGCAACTGTGCTCTAGCTTGGGAAAATACCAGTATTCAAATCACTCTTCTTAAACAACATGCATCACTCATCCACGCTGTCTTTACCTCCACCTTCACCTGAATCATCCCTACCTACCCTAACTCTGTCTGCATCACCACATTCTTTCCCGCCTTTAAATGACTTCATGGACTCTGAGTACAGCATGCTCATATGCTATGCAAGCACCTTTTTCAAAGATAAGATGTGCTTATGGAAGTGCATTGCGCATAGCGCTCACCAGCTTGTTATTTGGCAGTCTAGATGCTTACCAATATTGTGCACCATCCATGATAACATTGGACACAAGCACTTTTATGTGACATGCTCTGCATTACTTGAGCCCTTTTGGTGGCCATACATTATGGACAACATCATGTGGTTCATGCACACTTGTCATATTTGCCAGATCCAGCAAATGCAGAAGGTTCTAATACTGCCAGTTGTTGCAACTCATGTGCCTCTCTTCAGTAATGTTTATATTGATACGATGCACTTGCCAGTATCAGCAGGGCAGCACTATATTGTCCAAGGGTGTTGCTCGCTTGCGACTTGGCCAGAATTTGATGGACTTCCTAATGAAAACGCGAGTGCACTCGGCAATTGGATGTTCCAAGACCTCATCTGCAGATGGGGCACATTGTATGAGATAGTCACTAATAACGGTGATGCGGCTCCCTATCGCCCTGTGCGCATACTACAGCATTTTTTGCAATTGTGTGCACCTCCTAGATGGCTTCCGCACACTTTGCGCAGCGCGCTTTTGTGCACCTTAGTGCGCTTTTGTGCGCCTTAGTGTGCTTTTGTGTGCCTTAGTGCGCTTTCGTGCGCCTTTGTGTGCCTCCGTGCGCTTTTGCACGCCTTTGACCGTTTAGGTGCACCTTTTGCATTTCTACTGCGCTTTTGTTTCCCCATAGCCGCCAATCATTGTGCGCCCTAAATGCGCCTCGTTGCACTTCAAGCTGCCTCCATGCGCCCCCCCCACGCTCCTTATCTGCCTTCTACATTTATTGCACACTCGATGCGCCTTTGCGCACTCCTTTTACACTTTACCTGCAACTCACATTCCCTGCTGCGCACTCTTTGCACAATCTCTATCACACACAACAATCCACTGCACCGGTGCACTGTGCATCGCAGCTCCCATCTTACTGGCACATTTACTTGAGGCATACCATGATTCCGGCATGAGCGAACTGCGCATTCTTACATAACTGGGCCGCTTTGCACCTATTTGGCATTGAACTGTGCACACTTGGGCGCTTTCACGTAACCCAGGTGCTTTGGCAGTATTTGGTCTTGCACAGCATCCCCTTTTAGTTCTTCCACATTTCCAATCGGCATCGCCTTATCTGGTAACCGGCACAGGTCGATCACGCCATTATTACTAAGGCGCAGCACGCGACATATAACACCAAAGCGGATTAATTGGGAAGAGCGCACGAGACTTAGCACGCACCAATAATAGCGCATCGCACCGGAACAGTTGGATATTGAGCTATAGGTGCACAAATCTTATTGGCTGAGGCAGCGGCATAGTGCGGTCAGGTTTAGATGGGCAAATGGACGCGCTTGTGGGTAGCGCATGGCGCTTCCTATTTTTATACTTTATTTCACCATTTTATGACATAAGCCATTTGTACATAGTAGCGGACAGATAGAGAAACCAGAGGATCTTTCCCCCCCCCCTCATAGTTCATAGCTCAGTCAGCGTCGCACATAGTCTGTGCACCAGCATCCAGTCTGTGCGCCTTCGTAGTGTGCCCTTCATATAGCCGTGTTTGCATTATCATTTGCGTCCCCTCATCGTATTGTTGCATTGCGTCCCTTGTGTTGTGTCCTTCATCCTTGTCTGTGCACTATCATAGTGTGCCCTTTGTATAGCCGCATTTGCACACCGTTTGCGCACCCTTTTGCATAGCCACATTTTGCGCACCGCCTGCGCCTTTTTCCGCTCCTTGCGCTTTCACTCTGTTTGCACCCCCAAACTGTGCACCACCTTCACAGTACATTCCAGTGTCATCTTTGTCCTGTTACACCTCTCACCTTCATCATCCTCATCGTTGCGCACTTTTGCGCTCTCGTTGCGCGTTTTTCCGCACTGCGCGTTTTTGCCTCTTTGCGTTGCGCACTTTTCCGCCACTGCGCATATCTCCCCTTTCGTGTACATTACACCTCTCGCCTTCATCATCCTCATCGTTGCGCACTTTTGCACTCTTGTTGCGCATTTTTCCGCACTGTGTGTTTTTGCCTCCTTGCGTTGCGCACTTTTCCGCCACTGTGCATATCTCCCCTTTCGTGTACACTACTGGTGCGCACACTGAAAATCGCTGTACCAGCCTCTCTATAGTCTCCGCGCCCTGAAGGACGATCCGAGGCCATCTAAGCGAACTCCCCCCTCACCCCGAGCACGCCTGCAGTTGTAGGTTAAGTGTTCACCCCTTCTGTTGAGACTCTGCACTGAGTACCAACTGAACTCATCATTTTCTGGAGCCCACCGCGAGGGGTTTCTGTTTATCAGACCATATTTTAGACCTCCATCGGCTCGCCCTTCGCTTCAACATTAACCACCTTCGCACTCTCCATTCCGAGCTGCTAGCAACTGCGCTCCAGCTTGGGGAAATACCAGTATTTGAATCACTCTTCCTAAACAACACACATCACTCATCCGTGCTGTCTTTACCTCCACCTTCACCTGAATCATCCCTACCTACCCTAACTCCGTCCGCATCACCGCATTTTTCCCCACCTCCAAATTTCGCTGTGCTTTTACCAGATCTTAACTCTACACACCTTATTCCACCTACCATGGCTACCATGCACATGCCATCTGCATCTAACCAAAACGCGCCACGCTTTGACCCTGCAAAACTGCGCAAACTCCAGAAGTACTTTGAGGAGCTTGCGCAACTCCTCCGCGATTGTAACGTCACCGATGAGACTGATAAGAAGTTTCACACAGTGCGCTATTTGGACAGCGACACTGCAGACACTTGGAAACTGCTACCAGAGTATAGCGCGACGCACAACTATGGTGCATTCAAAGACGCTGTCCTAAAGCTTTATCCTGGCTCTAGGGATGGCAGTAAATGGAGTATTAGCGACCTGGACAAGCTTATTGGTGAGACCGCACGCATTGGCCTCGTAACTGCAGAAGAAATCGCGCGCTATTATCGCACATTTTTCAACATTAGCGAATACTTAGTTGTGCAAGGCATATTGGCGCGCTACGACCAAAGCCACATGTTCATTAGGGTGTTTTGACCAGACCAGCTGGAGCGCATTTTGAGCCGCCTTGCGATTGCGGTACCGAATCAGCCTGCAAATGTGCCATACTCATTAGACGCAATATGCGATGCGATCAACTTTATCTTTGAAGGCCCAGCGCGCTATTTCCAGCCACTTACTGGGCTCACAGTGCAAAACCCTGATATGTATGCGCCCTACTCAGCACCCAGCACACCCATTTCCCAGCCACAACCTAGCGCACCCACAGTCAAGGCAGAAGACATTTCAGTCTTATTCGAGTGCATGACACAGACGATAGTTACTGCGTTGAGCGCATCACGCAGAGATGGCGGAAATGGTGCGCCTCGCTCAAACAATGACAAGTGCAATGGTTGCGGTCAGACAGGGCACTATATCCCTGAGTGCGCTTCAATTGAGCGCCTTATTAGTGAAGGAAAGTGTAGGCGAAATGCGGAAGGGCGCATCGTACTCCCAGGTGGTGCATTCGTGCCGCGTTCTATTCCAGGCAATTTCCTAGCCGAGTGCATCGAGGAATGGCATAAGCGCAACCCAGGGCAGATTGCCACGGGTCAACTTTCATCTAATACCAATTCACAGCTCATCTACAATATAGCGCCCCATCCAGCTCCAGCTGCACCTCTACAGTCGACGTACGTTGCTGCTTCAGCTCCTGCAGCAGATTATATGCAAAGCGCACCAAATGCGCAACTAACGAAGGAAGAGCGCATTGATGCGCTCGAGAGGGAGTTGATGGCGCTTCGGAAGAGGCAAGTCTTCGACGGCATTGAAATTCTGCGGCGCGCACCGCGCAATACATCCAATCAAGAGGGTGTGCATTCTACAACCACAGACATGGCACCCGCCGACAGTATTGAGTCCCCAGCTTCGCAATCCGCTGCGAGCGCAACTGATGCGCCCGATGAGACACCCATACATCCCTATTCCAACATTCCTGAGGCGTGTTTTGCCCCCGCAGCAGCAGATAAACCAGACATACCAGCTAACTCTTCCAAAGGCAAAGAGCCATCACACCGCACTGTCATTCCCATCCAGAACCCGCAGATTGTCGACGACGTATATGTGCACGCCATGAAGGCGCCCTCTGTTATGGTTTTGCATGAAGAGCTTCTATCCCTTTCACCCGATCTCAGGCAGCGCCATAGAGAACAAGTTACCCCAAAGCGCATTGCAGCTACCAGTGCGGAAGTGGTAGCTACAAACCTTGCGAGCATTATGCCATTTGCACACTGCGAAGCGCGCGCACCTTTTGCAGGAAATAAAGCGCTTAATGCGACACCTCCAGTTAGCGTGGCAATTGCAGCGCTGCTTCCTATTGTTTTGCAGGATCCATTTGAACAGTACCTTACCCATCTCCAGCCAGGCGAAATTGAAAACCCCGATGTTTTGAAGGTCACTAAAGAGTCGCATGCGCTTCGCTCCATTGATTTATTGATCGACAACCAAGAGTACTTTGAAGCTATCTTAGATCCGGGTTCACAAATTATCACAATGTCAGAAGCGGTCTGCCATCATCTTGGGCTTCAGTACGACCCGCGCATTCGTTTATACATGCAATCAGCCAATGGAGAGGTAGATGAGTCGCTTGGGCTTGCGCGCATTGGGGATATCATTGTCTATGTGCAAGTTCACGTTATCCGTTCACCTGCTTATGATATTCTGTTAGGGTGCCCCTTTGACGTGTTAACGCGCTCCATCGTGTGCAACTTTGCGGACGAAGCGCAAACAATTACAATCTGTGATCCGAACACCGGCGCCATCTCCACCATTCCAACAAAGCCTAGGGGGAAGCCGCGCCACTTCTTACCAGCTCCAGCAACACTGCACTTTGCTATTCAGCATAACCTGCAAAGAAATTTTTGCAAGGCTTCGAGGAATTGATCTCAGACCAAGGAGAAGCCGCCACTATCATAACATTTGACTCTGATACCCAATCTTGTGACATTTCCGCGTTTGCGCTTATTCCATTTTCCGCTTCTGTTCCTTCCACCTCTATTATCTCTCAACTCTACCTATCCCAGTGTACCAACAGTCATGTGCAGGCGCTCTTAAATTCGATCGACCCTGTGGCGCTTATTCCTGCCGCGTTTCCGAAAAGCGCACATGCGCGCGCAACTTTTATCGGTTTAGCGGTGCACGCACCGCAAAAGGGCGTAGTGACCAAGAAGAAGTATAAACCGGTTGCTAGAAAAGTCAAGCCAGTTATTGCACCCGTCCCAAACGAATTCCGCATCGAGCGCAACATTATAGGCGATCCGCCGGCAGTGCTTCCTGTGCTTTTACCAAATCCGCCACCATTTACCCTGACTGGGCGCTATACTGAAGAGTGCATGCAAGCGCTCCAGGAGTGACACACTGATTTCCTATTACCAGAGGAGATGAAGGTTTTACACCACTTGATGTCTTTGCAGAATGAAGCCTTTGCATGGAGCGATGAGAAGCACGGTAGCTTCAAGACCGCGTTCTTTCCCCCAGTAGAAATCCCAGTTATTCCGCACACTCCTTGGATAGAGTGCAACATCCCCATTCCACCAGGCATATACGATGAAGTTTGCGCCATTATCTGGAAGAAAATAGACTCAGGTGTTTATGAGCACTCAAATTCAGCATATAGATCGCACTGGTTCTGCACACTCAAGAAAGATGGAAAAGCACTGCGCATCGTACATAGCCTCGAACCGCTTAATCACGTTACCATTAAACATTCCGGCGTCACCCCTACACCTGAGCACCTTGCAGAGCAATTTGCGGGGCGCGCATGCGGCGCCATCCTTGATCTATATGTGGGATACAATGAGCGCTTAATCAAAGAATCGTCACATGATCTTACAACATTCCAGACACCATATGGTGCAATGCACCTCGTTACATTGCCAATGGGTTGGACAAACTCAGTACCAATCTTCCACGATGATGGGTGCTATATTCTGCAGCCAGAGATACCAGATTACACCATTCCCTATATTGATGATGTTCCAGTCAAGGGGCCTTTGAAGCGCTACATTTTACCGGATGGCTCGTGTGAAGCGCTCACTGCGAACCCTGGTGTAAGGCGCTTTGTGTGGGAGCACTTTCAGAACATGAACCACATTGTGCAGCGCATGAAATATAGCGGCGGCACTTTCTCTGGGACGAAATCCACCTTGTGCACTGAACACTTTGTCATTCTTGGCCATTATTGCACCCCAGAAGGTAGAAAACCCGAACACGGCAAGGTAGATGTTATCCGCAATTGGGGCGCATGCCACACGCTGTCAGAAGTGCGCGCATTCTTGGGAACAGTCGGTTTAATGCGCATTTATATCTGCAATTATGCGCACTGCGTTAACGCGCTCACAAGGCTTACACGCAAGGACGCTCCATTTGAATGGGGCCCAGAGCAGATAGCGGCACAAAATGACATCAAGCAAGCAGTGCTAGAGTGTCCTGCACTACAACCGATCGATTATTCCTCAGAATTCCCTGTTATCCTTGCAGTCGACTCTTCCCAGATAGCGGTCGGCTTTTACTTTTGCCAGCAAAAGAGCGCAGATGCAAAAAGGCGCATTTACAACCGGTTCGGCTCGATTACGCTCAACGACAGAGAAGCGCACTTTTCACAACCGAAGCTAGAGATCTATGGGCTTTACCGCGCGCTGTGCAATTTGCACCTTTATATTATAGGTGTGCACAACTTAATTGTGGAGACTGACGCGCGCTATATCAAGGGCATGCTACAAAACCCCGATATCCAACCATCTGCTAGCATTAACCGGTGGATTGTCTCAATCCTTACATTCCACTTTACACTCGTGCATGTTAGGGGAGCGGTGCATGGTCCAGATGGGCTTTCGCGTTGGCCGAAGCAGCCAGAGGACTTAGAGGAAGAAGAGGATGAAGAGTTCGAGGACTGGATTGATGCGCTACATGGATTTATGCATGCGATACGTCCCATTTCACAGTCTTTGGATGCGCAAGCACTTGCGCTGATGCAGCCAGAGCCAAACAAAAACGCGCAAAATGCGCGCAATAGTGCGCTTATTTACGACGATGACTATAGCCAAGTTCCAAGGAGTGCAACAGCAGATGCAGAGGATGAGAAGTTAGATTTGGTGTGGATTTGGATAGATACCCTAATGCGCCCTAGCGACTTCACAGATTCTGAGTACAGCGCGCTCGTGCGCTACGCGAGCGCGTTTTTCAAAGACAAGACATGCCTATGGAAGTGCAATGCGCATGGTGCTCACCAGCTTGTTATTTGGCAGTCTAGATGCTTACCGATATTGCGCGCCATCCATGACAACATTGGACACAAGCGCTTTTACGTGACACGCTCCGCATTGCTCGAGCGCTTTTGGTGGCCGCATGTTATGGACGACATCATTTGGTTCGTGCGCACTTGTCATATTTGCCAGATCCAGCAAACACAGAAGGTTCTAATACCGCCAGTCGTCGCAATGCCTGCACCCCTGTTCAGTAAAGTTTATATTGATATGATGCACTTACCAGTATCAGCAGGGCAGCGCTATATCATCCAAGGGCATTGCTCACTTGTGACTTGGCCAGAATTCCATGGGCTCCCTAAAGAAAATGCGAGCACACTTGGCGATTGGATGTTTCAAGACCTCATCTGCAGATGGGGTGCATTGTGCGAGATAGTCACTGATAATGGCAAGCCATTCATCAAAGCGCTAGCCTATCTCAGTAAGTGCTACCATATCAATCACATCCGCATATCTGGCTATAATTCGCGCGCTAATGGAATTGTTGAGTGTGCACATTTTGACGTGCGTCAAGCACTTATCAAAGCAGCAGATGGAGTAGAATCAAAGTGGTTCAGTGCACTGTACTCAGTCTTTTGGGCGGAGTGCATCACAGTTCGGAAGCGCCTCGGTGTTTCGCCATACTTCATTGTTACAGGCGCGCAGCCTCTAATCCCTCTCGATATCATTGAAGCGACATACCTTAACCCACCCCCAGATTCTATACTCTCCACGACAGACTTAATCGCGCGGTGTGCGCGCACATTACAAAAGCGTCCAGCAGACTTAGCGCGCATCCATTCCCGCGTCTATGCAGAGAGGCGCAAGGCGGCGCTCCGTTTCGAGAAAGCGCACTCAAAAACCATCCGCAGTTTCGACTTCCAGCGCGGCGACTTAGTCCTTATGCGCAACACGGCAATCGAAAAGAGCCTTAACCGCAAAATGCGCACGCGTTATCTCGGTCCTCTAGTTATAGTGTCGCGCAATCAGGGCGGCGCATACATAGTCTGCAAGCTCAACGGGACGGTATTTGACAGGCCAGTAGCCGTGTTCCGCCTACTGCCATACCACGCGCGCAAGTCCATTGCGCTTCCTGACATATCGCTTGATATCACCACAACGCGGTTAAGAGAGATGGAAGAGTCCATAGTAGTGGACACGGAAGACGAAGAAGCAGTTGACGAAGAAGAAGCGCAAGGAGATAGCGCTGAGGAAGAAGAAAGCGCCAATGAGGCATGCAACTAGCGCTCCATGCGCACCACTATGGATACTTCACCATTTTATACGTACGCTTTGCTTTCTTTCATTTTTTTTATGTTACCTTTTCCTATTCACGAAGTCGCATCTGGACACGTTCCGTGATTGTGCAACCCATGGGTTTTACCGGCC
This sequence comes from Tricholoma bakamatsutake, assembly GCA_029959215.1. Classification (NCBI taxonomy): domain Eukaryota; kingdom Fungi; phylum Basidiomycota; class Agaricomycetes; order Agaricales; family Tricholomataceae; genus Tricholoma; species Tricholoma bakamatsutake. Next base: position 5,006,439 of record CP114860.1, read on the forward strand.
GTGATGATCTACTGAGCCTTTCCCATTTTTTTTAGACTTTGTGATATCGCGTGCGCTTCATTTTTATCTCTTACTTTTTTTATTGATGGACATAGTCAAAATTTCAGTTGAGAGGAGGAGAGTGATGGTTGGACAATTTTTCCGCATTTCATTTGCGCTTGCGCACTTTGCTATGCGCATTTTTGTGCGCTTTACTTGGCCTCTTCAAATATCCCAAACATTCACTTCTACCACTCACCCACTTTCTTGGCGCTCACGCTTTGCACTTCAATAGCTGACAAGGATGCTGCCTGGGGACAGTCAGTATTTCAGTTGGGAGGAGATGATGCGGCTCCCTATCGCCCTGCGCGCATACTACGGCATTTTTTGCGATTGTGTGCACCTCCTAGATGGCTTCCGCACACTTTGCGCAGCGTGCTTTTGTGCACCTTAGTGCGCTTTTGTGCGCCTTAGTGCACTTTTGTGCACCTTAGTGCGCTTTCATGTGCCTTAGTGCACTTTTGTGCGCCTTTGCACGCCTCCATGCGCTTTTGCGCGCCTTTGACCGTTTAGGTGCACCTTTGTGTGCCTTTTGCATTTCTACTGTGCTTTTGTTTCCCCATAGCCGCCAATCATTGTGTGCCCTAAATGCACCTCGTTGCGCTTCAAGCTGCCTCCATGCGCCCCCCCCACGCTCCTTATCTGCCTTCTACATTTATTGCGTGCTCGATGCGCCTTTGCGCACTCCTTTTACACTTTACCTGCAACTCACATTCCCTGCTGCGCACTCTTTGCACAATCTCTATCACACACAACAATCCACTGCACCGGTGCACTGCGCATCGCAGCTCCCATCTTACTGGCACATTTACTTGAGGCATACCACGATTCTGGCACGAGCGAACTGTGCATTCTTACATAACTGGGCCGCTTTGCGCCTATTTGGCATTGAACTGTGCACACTTGGGCGCTTTCACGTAACCCAGGTGCTTTGGCAGTATTTGGTCTCGCACAGCATCCCCTTTTAGTTCTTCCACATTTCCAATCGGCATCGCCTTATCTGGTAACCGGCACAGGTCGATCACGCCATTATTACTAAGGCGCAGCACGCGACATATAACACCAAAGCGGATTAATTGGGAAGAGCGCACGAGACTTAGCACGCACCAATAATAGCGCATCGCACCGGAACAGTTGGATATTGAGCTATAGGTGCGCAAATCTTATTGGCTGAGGCAGCGGCATAGTGCAGTCAGGTTTAGATGGGCAAATGGACGCGCTTGTGGGTAGCGCATGGTGCTTCCTATTTTTATACTTTATTTCACCATTTTATGACATAAGCCATTTGTACATAGTAGCGGACAGATAGAGAAACCAGAGGATCTTTCCCCCCCCCCTCATAGTTCATAGCTCAGTCAGCGTCGCACATAGTCTGTGCACCAGCATCCAGTCCGTGCGCCTTCGTAGTGCGCCCTTCGTATAGCCGTGTTTGCATTATCGTTTGCGTCCCCTCATCGTATTGTTGCATTGCGTCCCTTGCGTTGCGTCCTTCGTCCTTGTCTGTGCACTATCGTAGTGTGCCCTTTGTATAGCCGCGTTTGCGCACCGCTTGCACACCCTTTTGCATAGCTGCATTTTGCGCACCGCCTGCGCCTTTTTCCGCTCCTTGCGCTTTCACTCTGTTTGCACCCCCAAACTGTGCACCACCTTCACAGTACATTCCAATGTCGTCTTTGTCCTGTTACACCTCTCGCCTTCATCATCCTCATCGTTGCGCACTTTTGCGCTCTCGTTGCACATTTTTCCGCACTGCACGTTTTTGCCTCTTTGCATTGCGCACTTTTCCGCCACTGCGCATATCTCCCCTTTCATGTACACTACTGGTGTGCACACTGAAAATCGCTGTACCAGCCTCTCTATAGTCTCCACGCCCTGAAGGACGATCCGAGGCCATCTAAGCGAACTCCCCCCTCACCCCGAGCACGCCTGCAGTTGTAGGTTAAGTGTTCACCCCTTCTGTTGAGACTCTGCACTGAGTACCAACTGAACTCATCAACGGCAAGCCATTCATCAAAGCACTAGCCTATCTCAGTAAGTGCTACCATATCAATCACATCCACATATCTGGCTATAATTTAGGCACCAATGAAATTGTTGAGTGCACACATTTCGATGTGTGCCAAGCATTTATTAAAGCCACAGATGGAGTAGAGTCAAAATGGTTCAGTTCACTGTACTCAGTCTTTTGGGTGGAGCGCATCACGGTTTGGAAGCACCTTGGCATTTCACCATACTTCATTGTTACAGGTGTGCAGCCTCTGATTCCTCTCAATATCATTGAAGCAACATACCTTAACCCACCCCAAGATTCTATACTCTCCACTACAGACTTGATCGTGCAGCGAGCGCATGCATTACAAAAGTGGCCAGAAGACTTAGCACACATTCATTCTTGCATCTATGGAGAAAGGTGCAAAGCAGCACTCCATTTCAAGAAAGCGCACTCAAAAACCATCTGCAATTTTGACTTCCAGCACAGCAATTTAGTCCTTATGTGCAACACAGTGATTGAGAAGAGCCTTAACTGCAAAATGCATGCACATTATCTTGGTCCCCTAGTTATAGTGTCATGCAATCAAGGCAGCATGTATATCATTTGCGAACTCAATGGAATGGTATTCGACAGGCCAGTAGCCGCATTTTGCCTACTGCCATACCATGCATGCAGGTCCATTGCACTTCCAGACATAGCACTCAATATTACCACAATGCGGTTGAGAGAGATGGAAGAGTCCATAGTAGTGGACACAGAAGATGAAGAAGCAGTTGATGAAGAAGAAGCGCATGGAGATAGTGCCAAGGATGAAGAAAGTGCTGATGAGGCATGCACCACTATGGATATTTTACCTTTTTATATGTACACTTTGCTTTCTTTCATTTTTTTATGTTACTCTTCTTCTATTCGCAAAGTCGCATCTGGACACATTCCATGATTGTGCAACCCATGGGTTTTACTGGCCATGATGATCTACTGAGCCTTTCCCATTTTTATAGACTTTGTCATATGGTGTGCGCTTCCTTTTATCTTTTACTCTTTTATCGTTGGACACAGTCAATATCTCAGTTGGGAGGAGGAAAGTGATGGTTGAATAATTTTTCTGCACTTCTTTGCATTTGCACATTTTTTGTGTGCTTGACATTTCTTGCTCAAACATTGCCTATCTTATCTCTTCTCCTTCACACATATTATTTGGGCTTACAATTTGCATTTTATGACACTATGGAAGCACACGTGCAGGTTGGTGCAAAGTGCACACATTTGCATGCATGCACACATTGCACTGCTTTGGGACACATCACATGTTTATCACAGGCACAACAAAGAAATCAATTGATGGCCTATCTATTGGTTTACACAAGTGAGCAGCTATTCAATTGACTCCAGGAACTCCAAGTGCTCCATGGCTGCATCCAGTTTCACCTTTGTGTCTGCCTCCACTTGTTCCATGCTGCGCAACCAGCTCTTAGTGACTTCCAACTTTACCAGCGACCTTTGGATGTTCTCTTTAAGGCAATCATGTGTGGCACCCAAGACAGTGACCACCGAGCGGCATTGCGCTAAGTCGAGCACTTTGACATCTTGGCCTTGATAGACTGCATCCCCTGAGGTGTTTCCTGACCTGGTCTGGCATGAGGATTGAGTGTGCGCATTTGCTTGTTGAATGGTAAGGCAGCGCGGCCTTGGGTGCACTTGCGATGGTGCAGGGGGTGCGTTCTTGACTTTGCAGCACTTTGTCATGCACTCTTTTGAGGGGCTGATGAGCCCCACATCACTCTCATTGCCCTTGTCAATTTGTGATGCACCTTTGGCATAGTTAGCAAAGTGTGGGAGGAGGATGAGGAAAAGACATACCAGGGTGCCCAGCAGCCACTTTCCTGCCTCTAGAGGTGGTGCACAGCTGTGCAGGAGTGCGCTTCGTCAACTCGCACTTCCGCTTCCCCTTTGTGCATGGAGCACAGTGCTTACTATTAACAGAGCAGGCTGGCCCATGCAGTGGCAGTTATTGCACTAGAGTAGGAGGAAAAGTGTTTAGTGAGTCTGAAGCATATCAAAAGAAACTTACTGGTCTGCTGATAGGTCCACTACATGCTTTAAGGTCTGGAAATGGATCCCACTTGTATCGACACATTATGACACACACTCCAAAGTACTATGAATGCCACAAAATCGACTTCGAATCAATTTTGCACTATTTCACACTATTTCGGATGACTTCAAACTATTTTGAATGACTTTGAACTATTTTGTGACACTTCGAAATGACTTCACAGCATTTTGAACGATATCGGCCGCCATATAGATGTTTTGAAACACTTTCGATACATGCCACACATCTGGAACAAGTTATTCCGTTGCATATCGAGCACTACCAGACATGAGGAGAGAGTACAAGAGAGTTAGAATGTGATAAGTGCATTTTTGTGTTTCATTGAAGTGCTTTTACTATATGGGAACACTGTATGTTTCATCATTTATTATTTCTCATTTGTTTCATAATATACAAGTCCTCATTGTTTGATATATTTGCCTCATGTTTTACACATGTTCTTATTTCCTTTTTAGTACTATCTCTTTATTTTGTATATAGAGTTGTATTAGTTAGTTAGAATGAAAAACAGAACAATGGGGAACAGCACAAGTTACCCTCTCACTTATCATCAGATCTAAGAATTGTTTCCTTCAGTCTTAGTTCGCATCATATCTCTAAGTTCTGCGAAATATCATGAACTTCTTCGAAACTATCATATTCACTTCTTATTTTATCACATATCGCCTATTGCCATTCGACAAACACTTTACATTCGTTAAACTCGCTCTTCAACTTACCTCGAACCTTTTTGAACCTATTCAAACTTATTCAGACTACTTCGCATGACTTCAAACCTCTTCGAACCTTTTTCAAACTACTTCACACATCTTCGAACTGATTTTGAACTATTTTGAACACCTTTGTATGCCTATACAAACTATTCACCACAGCCCTTACCATTTCGCATTACTAAACATTATGTTTTGGTCTCAGTGGTGATATTTAGTACCACCTCGCACCCTTCCTCTGACTCGTGTTATACTGTCTGAAGCCATTTAGTAGGTTTTGTTTGGGTTTCCGGGTTGAGTATCATCACCGCTATTAGCATCGAATGTAGCGCTGATGCGGCTCCCCATCGCCCTGCGTGCATACTACGGCATTTTTTGCGATTGTGTGCACCTCCTAGATGGCTTCCGCACACTTTGCGTAGCGCGCTTTTGTGCGCCTTTGTGCACTTTTGTGCGCCTTTGCGCGCCTTTGACCGTTTAGGTGCGCCTTTGTGCGCCTTTTGCATTTCTACTGCGCTTTTGTTTCCCCATAGCCGCCAATCATTGTGCGCCCTAAATGCGCCTCATTGCGCTTCAAGCCGCCTCCATGCGCCCCCCCCCATGCTCCTTATCTGCCTTCTACATTTATTGCACGCTCGATGCGCCTTTGCGCACTCCTTTTACACTTTACCTGCAACTCACATTCCCTGCTGCACACTCTTTGCACAATCTCTATCACACACAACAATCCACTGCACCGGTGCACTGTGCATCGCAGCTCCCATCTTACTGGCACATTTACTTGAGGCACACCACGATTCCGGCATGAGCAAACTGCACATTCTTACATAACTGGGCCGCTTTGCGCCTATCTGGCATTGGACTGTGCACACTTGGGCGCTTTCACGTAACCCAGGCGCTTTGGCAGTATTTGGTCTCGCACAGCATCCCCTTATAGTTCTTCCACATTTCCAATCGGCATCGCCTTATCTGGTAACCGGCACAGGTCAATCACGCCATTATTACTAAGGCGCAGCACATGACATATAACACCAAAGCAGATTAATTGGGAAGAGCGCACGAGACTTAGCGCACACCAATAATAGCGCATTGCACCGGAACAGTTGGATATTGAGCTATAGGTGTGCAAATCTTATTGGCTGAGGCAGCGGCATAGTGCGGTCAGGTTTAGATGGGCAAATGGACGCGCTTGTGGGTAGCGCATGGCGCTTCCTATTTTTATACTTTATTTCACCATTTTATCACATAAGCCATTTGTACATAGTAGTGGACAGATAGAGAAACCAGAGAATCTTCCCCCCCCCCCCCCCCCTCATAGTTCATAGCTCAGCCAGCGTCGCACATAGTCTGTGCACCAGCATCCAGTCCGTGCGCCTTCGTAGTGCGCCCTTCGTATAGCCGTGTTTGCATTATCGTTTGCGTCCCCTCATCGTATTGTTGCGTCGCGTCCCTTGCGTTGCGTCCTTCGTCCTTGTCTGTGCACTATCGTAGTGTGCCCTTCGTATAGCCGCGTTTGCGCACCGTTTGCACACCCTTTTGCATAGCCGCATTTTGCGCACTGCCTGCGCCTTTTTCCGCTCCTTGCGCTTTCACTCTGTTTGCACCCCCAAACTGTGCACCACCTTCACAGTACATTCCAGTGTCGTCTTTGTCCTGTTACACCTCTCACCTTCATCATCCTCATCGTTGTGCACTTTTGCGCTCTCGTTGCACGTTTTTCCGCACTGCGCGTTTTTGCCTCTTTGCGTTGCGCACTTTTCTGCCACTGCGCATATCTCCCCTTTCGTGTACACTACTGGTGCGCACACTGAAAATCACTGTACCAGCCTCTCTATAGTCTCCGCGCCCTGAAGGACGATCCGAGGCCATCTAAGCGAACTCCCCCCCTCACCCCGAGCACGCCTGCAGTTGTAGGTTAAGTGTTCACCCCTTCTGTTGAGACTCTGCACTGAGTACCAACTGAACACATCAGCGCCAATGCCACTCAGTGGTGGTACTTTGATGTATGCACCAGGCATGCACTTGTAAATCTTAAATATATGCCTGAGGGACCTCAGTTGAGTTCTCTTAGGTATTCCATCCACATTTGTGGTGCGAAAAGCCTATTTTAGCCAACTTGTCTAAAAATAACCCCTTACATGAAATCCATCAAAACCCCCATCATGTGCATGCACCCTGCCACCTTCTTGTAGGAGAGCCTACACGGTCCAGCTAGCAGATTAGTGGGTGTCACCCTAACAGAAGAACTCAACTACCCCATCAGTGCACCTTCTCTTACATGTGCATACATCATTGTTTCAGCATGCCACAACCACTTACTCACCCTTTCAGCAAGAGCTGGAAGTAATTGTATATACATATTTACCTTGCTTTTGTAAGCTGATGCCAGGCCTCACCTTACATTGTGACCACCAGTGATCGAGAGGCAGTGCTTGTCATTAGGACAGCTGCAACCAGACAACCAATCAGATCTGATTTAATCGAGATTTATCTTACTCTATTTGGAAGACTATTTTAGTTAAATTAGTTACTAGCTGAGTTCAGTATTAACCCTGAGATCAGGCATCATTGGAAGGGTTATTGATCTGAAGTGCCCAAGTGTTGACAAATAGCCGAAATCATGTGTTTTGCCATGTTTGGTACCCAAATTGCCAGATCACATGACTCAAAAATTTGTCAAAGAATTCTGAAGCCGAATCTTGACTCAGCCAAAGAAGTGACTCATCACAGCTTACATTATTATGTCTGAACACTCAACTTCAAATCCTGGTCACAATCCTGTTCCCACACCAGCGCTAGAAGCCAAAACTGATGCGCTTACAGCACAAATGTCCCAATTAGTATCAGTATTGGCAGCATCATAGCCCAAACAAGCAGAAATAAAAGCAGAGACAGTAGAAGATAAAGATGATGAGATGGAAGAGATGGTGGAGTGGATGTCTCAGAAGGATGTGCATGCAGAGGAGAGATCTGAGAGTGGAAAAATGTGTTTACCTAAATATGCACCCCTGCAAATCTTTGATGGTACCATGGAGAATACAAAATCCTTCATCAGTTCTATAGTATTGTATATTCATGGGAGAAAGCCCGAGTTTCATATGACTGAGTCTAGGATTATGCTTGCTCTCTCATACATTCAGGGAGAAAAAGCACAGTTCTGGAGAAATGAAGCCATTAATGAAATTGCTGCAGGATATAAACTGTTTGCAACCTTCAGGGAATTTTTGGAGAGACTGGAGGCACAGTTTGGAGACTCTAATCCAAAGGTGATGGCTAATGCTAAATTAAAAACCATGTGCCAAGATTCTCTGACAGCAGATGAATTTATTTTGCAGTTCAAGGCAGAAGCATCACAGACAGATATAGGAGAAGCTGCATTGGTAGAATTTTTGAAGGCAGAATTAAATCCCTTATTATTCAAGTCTATCTATCGACTACCTTCTATGCTGGAGAGGTTGGACGAGTGGTATAATTGGGCAATGTGTCTTGATCAGCAATATCGACAGGAACAGGCAGAATTGAATTGATGTATGGGAATGCCAGATTTGGAAAATCATCAGGAGAAAAGTCCAAGAAAGGAAGGACACCTCAGGTACAAACTCCGAGGGCACAGCCACTGGCCATGGCAGTGACACCTAAAGTTATGGAGTCAGCAGCATCGGCAGATGTGATGGATGTTGATCAAGCAGGGAGATGAGCCCCACTTAAATGTTTTAATTGTGGGCAATTAGGGCATATTGCTAGGAATTGTAGGCAGAAAAGGAAGATTAGGGAAGTGACAATTGAGGAAGTGAAGTTAGAGGAAGATAAGCAGAAGAATTTTGTGGAAGAGTCCCAGTGGGGGTTTCCCCATTGGTGACCCAGAATCAATATAATGTATTAGTATCCAAGGAAACCCAGAGTGAACCCGAAAGAGAAATTGAAGAGTATGACCATCATCACTTATGCAACAAAGAAAAATGCCCAGCCTTATTTCTGAAGACCCCTAAATTCTTTATTTGCTCTGCGCAGATAGAACCCAAAATCAGCTTGACAGTAGGATTGAAGACAGGGGACATGCATGCAGCAATTAATGTGGAGGCATTGCTTGACAGCGGTGCTACCGGATTATTCATTAATTAATCCTTAATTACCAGAAATGGTATTCACATGCATAAACTGCCACAAACTATAATGGTGTACAATATTGATGGTACAATCAATCATGGAGAAACTATTAAGGAGGAGGTGATGATGATACTGAAGTATCAGGATCATCAGGAATGAGCCATATTTGAGGTGTGTGACCTTGGGAAAACCAATCTGATAATTGGATGTCCATGGTTATGAAAGCATATGTAACCCAGAAATTGATTGGAAAACTGGAAAGGTACACATGACTCATTGTCCTAAAGAATGTAATGTGTATGGGAGGAAAGTAAAAAAGGAGAAGAAGGAAAAGAAAAAGAAAGAATGTCCGAGGAAGTATTCTGTTATGATGGAAGAAGTGGAAGATGAGGATATGCCAAACAGGGAAGTTCCAATCATGACCAGTAAGGAAGAACAGAAGCGAACCTTTAGGAAAATTCATGGAGGACAGTCATGGGATAAAAATGCTGTGAAAGTGGAGAAGCCAATGGAGGAGTGGGTGCTGAAAGCCTACCATAAATTTGTCAGTTTTTCAGAAGAAGGAATTGGAGTGGATGCCAGTGCAAAAGCCATGGGATCATGCAATTGAGATGAAGCTGGGATTTGTGCTGAAGAAGTCAAAAGTCTACCCATTACCTCCAAAGGAACAAGAAGAAGTGGATGCATTCCTTAATGAACAATTGCACAAGGGATACATATGACCTTCAAAATTACTGCAGACATCACCAGTATTCTTTGTACCAAAAAAGGATCAGAGGAAGAGGATGTGTACAGATTACAGGTATTTGAATGAGTGGACAGTGAAGAACACATACCCTTTGCCATTGATCTCAGAGATAATTGACAAGGTGGGAAAGGCCAAGGTCTTTACAAAATTGGATTTATGCTGGGGGTACAACAATGTATGAATAAAGAAAGGAGATGAGTGGAAGGCTGCATTTGCCACACATTGAGAATCTATTACATATGCTATGACGATTTTTGTGGGAGTGATGGCGTGATGGGATCAGGGCTAAAAATAGGTGATGCACTGCATAACATAGGCTATAGTCATTTTGTGGGAATGATGGGACTGATGGTTGATGTGATTATCTAAAATTTGTCAGGCTTGGTCAGAAATGATGGCATTAGTCAGAGCTGACTAAAATTTGTCAGCTCTGACTAATATAGCTGGGTTTCAAAATGTGGTCATAGCATATGTAGAGGTGAGCTGCAGCTGAGTTTGAAGTGGAGTTTGAAACTTTGCAAGTGAGCTAAGTGTGGAGAGGAGTGTGAAGGAGTGTGAGGGGAGTGTGAGAGGTGGGGAGGGGGTGTGAGGAGGTGGGCAGGAGGGGGATGGAGAAGAGGTATGAGGGGTGGGGAGGGGTATGAGGGGGTGTAGAGGGGGGAGGTGGACATGGGAGAGTGAGAGGGGGATGGGGAGGGGGAAGGGGGAGGTGGGGAAGGGGAAGGGAAATGGAAAGGGGAAGGGAAAGGGGAAGGGGAAGGGGAACATGGGGGAGGGGGAGATGAGGAAGGGGGAGGGGGAGATGAGGAAGAGAGAAGTGGAGATGGGGGTGGGGATGGGTATAGGTATGGGTATGGGGAAGGGAAAGGGAGAGATGGAGATAGAGAGAGAGATAGAGATGAGGATGGGAATAAACACCACAACCCCCCCACGTTGACTTGGGGCCAACGGTCCCAAGTCAACTAAAGAGTTGTGTACTACTGTATCTAAAAGTCAATGAAAGAGTTGTGTCACCACGAACCCCCAAACATTGACTTTGGGCCAAAGGTCCAAAGGCAACTGAAGAGTTGAGTAACTGTAGTGGGATTAAGCATTGTGTTACATATATGCGAGCTGGCCCATGCCGGTGTCAGGCTGAGCGAGCAAAGCGAGCGAACGCCATGACAAAGGCATGGGTCATAAGCTCGTCCTTCAAACCGCTTGTCATATTTTTTAGGATGACCAATAGTCCCCCAACTTTCCAAAATATGATGAACGACATTTTCAAGGATGTAATAGACAAAGGCATGGTAATAATATGTATTGATGACATTTTGATATTCATGGAGGATGAAGAAAACCATGAGGCAATAGTGCAGGAGGTATTGAGAAGATTGGCAGAGAATGATCTATTTGTTAACTGGAGAAGTGTGTGTTTGTGAAAACCTACCCTGTAATTGGGAATAGGAAACACTAAGCAGAGATGAGACAAGCTAACACTCACATCAAATCACCAGATGACAGGACAATGACATGGTATTAAGCATAGACAATGATATCAAAGTATATGACAGGTGGAATATACAAGGGAAAGGGAAGAATGGGAATAAGTGATGTGATGTGTAGTTAATATGGCAAGTTCCTGAAGTGTGTACAAATAAGTGTCAATGTGTATGTAAGCCAGGCTTACAGTTTGGGGCAAGTGAGATCAAGTTCTTGGGATTAAAGATTGGTCCTGATGGAATCAAGATGGATCCTATCAAGGTACAGGCAATTGTTGATTGGCCCATGCCCACCCATATCAAGGAAGTTCAGGCTTTCTTGGGACTTGCCAATTTTTATTGTCACTTTGTTCATAATTTTTCCAAAATTGCTGCACCCTTACACAACCTTACACAAAAGGGAGTAGTGTGAAGATGGGGAGAACAACAGCAGACAGCATTTGAGGAGTTGAAGAGGAAGTTTGTGGAAGAGCCAATATTAGCCCCAGTAGATTTCATGCATCCCTTACAAGTGGAATCAGATGCATCAGACTTTGCTACTGGAGTGGTATTATCAATGTTATGTGAAGATGACAAATGGCATCCTTGTGCATATTTGTCTCATGGGTTGAATGATGTGGAGAGGAATTATGATGTGCATGACAAAGAGATGTTGGGAATAATACGAGCATTGGAAGCATGGAGACATTATTTGGAGGGATGTATGCATCAGATCAAAATCTGGATGGATCATCAAAATTTGCAGTACTTCATGTCCAGTAAAAAGCTTAACCATCAACAAGCACGTTGGGCATTATTCCTATCACATTTTAATTTTCACTTAGTTCACAAAGTGGGAAGCTTGATGAGGAAAGCAGATGCATTATCCAGATGTACAGATTATAAAGGGGGGTGGAGGAAAACAATAAAAATATTACACTACTCAAACCTGAATACTTTCATATTTGTGCTATGCATCAAGGGCATCTATTGGTGGATAGCTCAGAGACAGAAGTGTTGTCTAAAATTAGGCAATGTTCAGAGATGGATGATGAAGTAGTGGAAGCTGTGAAAGCTTTGAGGGGAGAGAAGAAAGGTAATATTAAAGGAGATAAATGGGTTGAAGAACAAGGGTTAGTCTTGTTCAGAGGAAAGGTATATGTACTGAAGGATCAAAATTTATGAAGGGAGATTGTACAGTTACATTATAATATGCCAGCTGCTGGACATCCAGGAAGGTGGAAGACGTTGGAGTTGGTGATGAGAAATTATGGTGGCCCAGAATTTCAAAGTATGTGTTGGGGTATGTGGATGGGTGTGATACATGCATGAGGGGGAACAAATTTCCAGAAAAGCCTGCAGGGAAATTAATGCCGAACCCTATACCTAAAGTGCCATGGTGAGATATATCTGTGGACTTTATCACAGGATTACCTGAAGCTCAAGGATACGATGCAATATTTGTAGTATGTGACCACTTCACAGAGGAAGTCCATATTATTTCTACCACTGCAGAAACCTCATCGTTGGGCTTGGCGTGCCTCTATCTGAATCAGGTATGGCAGTTACATGGATTGCCTGATATGGTTATCTCTGATTGTGGATCACAATTTGCTTCTGCATTTATGCAAGAGTTACATAACATATTGGGGATTTAAACCAAGTTATCTATGGCATATCACCCACAAACTGATGGGCAGACAGAGAAAATGAATCAGGAGTTGGAGCAGCACCTATGCATGTTTCACTGACAAACTGACTGGCCTGAACGGTTGGCAATTGCTGAATTTTCTCACAATAATAAATTCCATTCAGCTACTCACATGTCACCCTTCTTTGCTAATTATGGGTATCATCCCAGAATGGGAGTAGAACCTCAAAGGGAAGTCAAGGTACAGTCAGTGGAGGACTTTGTATCAAAAATGCGAAAGATGCAGGAGGAAGCAGAGGTGGCATTGATGAAAGCATGTGATGATATGATGTGGCATGCAGATCGTACTCAAGCCATTGCTCCAGAGTACAAAGTTGGTGACTTGGTATGGCTAAGTACCAAGAATCTAAATATTTCACGACCTTCAAAAAAGCTTACAGAGAAGCAAGTTGGCCCATATGCAATTTCTAAAAGAATTTCACTGAATGCGGTGATATGGCTCCCTATTGCCCTGCGCACAGCATTTTTTGCAATTGGACGCACCTCCTAGATGGCTTCTGCATACTTTGCGCAGCATGCTTTCACATGCCTTTGACTATCCAGGTGCACTTTTGTGTGCCTTTGACTGTCCAGGTGTGCTTTTGTGCACCTTTTACATTTCTACTGCACTTTTGGATCCCCATAGCTGCCTCCTGTCGTGCGCCCTAAATGTGCCCTGTTACACTTCAAACTGCCTCCGCATGCCCCCCCCACACTCCTTATCTGCCTTTCACAGTCATTGCATGCTCAATGTGCCTTTACATGATGCCTTACCCACAACTCACATTATCTGCTGTGCACTCATTGCACAATCCCTATCACACACACAACAATCCACCACACCAATTGTGCTGCACATTGTGGCTTCCAGCTTACTTGCACATTTATTCGAGGTGCACCGCGATTCTGACATGAGTGAACTGTGCATTCTCACATAATCTGGGCACTTTGCACCTATTTGGCATTGGACTGTGTGCACTTGGGCACTTTCATGTAATCCTGGCACTTTGGCATTATTTGGCCTCACACAGCATCTCCTTATAGTTCTTCTGCATTTCCAATTGGCATCACCTTATCTGGTAACTGGCACAGGTGGATCACATCATTATTACTAAGGCGCAGCATGCAACACATAACACTGAAGCAGATTAATTGGAAAGAGTGCACAGGACCTAGAGCACACCAAAATAGCATATCGCACCAGAACAGATGGGTATTGGGCTATAGCGTGTGCAAATATTATTGGCTGAGGTCAGCAGCATAGTGCAGTCAGGTTTACATGGGTGAATGGGTGCACTTGTGGGTAGTGCATGGCACTTTCTATTTTTACACTTTATTTTACTGTTTTTATCACATAAGCCATTTGTACATAGTAGGTGGACAGATAGAGAATCCAGAGGATCTTTCCCCCCCTCATAGTTCATAGCTCAGTCAGTGTCACACATAGTCTGTGTACCAGTGTCCAGTCCATGCGCCTTTGTAGTGTGCCCTTCATATAGCCGTGTTTGTGTATCATTTGTGTCCCCTCATTGTATTGCTGCATTTCATCCCTGCATTGTGTCCTTCATCCTTGTTTGTGCACTCAAACAGTGCACCCTTCATATAGCCATGTTTTGCACACCATTTGCACATTTATTTGTATAGCTGCTGATGATACTCAACCCAGAAACCCAAACAAAACCTACTAAATGGCTTTGGATGGTATAACACGAGTCAAAGAAAGGGTGTGAGGTGGTACTAAATATCACCGCTGAGACCAAATGATGTGTTTAGCGACGCAAAATAATAAGTAATGGTTCGAATAATCTGTAAGAGCATACGAAGCTGTTTGAAAGAGTTCGAAAAAGGTTCAAAGATGTGTGAAATAGGTTCGAAAAAGGTTTGAAGTCATGCGAAGTAGTCTGAATAAGTTTGAATAAGTTTGAAGTATATCAAAGAATGAGTTTAGTGAATGTGTAGTGTTTGTCGAAAGGGGATAAGTGATATGCGATAAAATGAGGAGCAGATATGATAGTCTCGAAGCAATATTTCACAGAACTTAGAGATACAATGTGAACTAAGACTCAAGAGAATGGCTCTTAAGTCAGATGTTAAGTGTGAGGGTAACTTGTGCTGTTCCCCATTGCTTCTATTCTTGTTCTAACTAACTAATACAAGTCTATATACAAAATGAAGAGATAGTACTAAAAAGGAAATAATAACAATGGTAGAACATGAGGCAATGTGCACAGCAAATAAAGGTATTGTAAAACATGAAACAAAATGAAAGATGATAATAAGTGAAATGTACATTGTCCAAGTATAGTAAGAGTTCTTGTTCTATTGCTTTAATATATCAATGAGACACAAAAATGCACTTATAGCATTCTAACTCTGTTGTAGTCTCTCCTCATGTCTGGTAGTGCTCGATATGCAACTAAATAGCTCACTCCAGTTGAGCATCGTATATCGAAAGTGTTTTAAGACAACTATACAGTGGCTGAAGTCATTTGAAATTCTGTGAAGTCATTCGAAGTGTTGCAAAATAGTTCGAAAGTGTTTGAAATAGTTTGAAATTGTCTGAAATAGTGCGAAGTCATCCAAAATAGTGTGAAGTCATCCGAAATAGTGTGAAGTTGTCCAAAATAGTGCGAAATAAATCAAAAAGTGTTTGAAGTTGATTTTGTGGCATTTGTAGTGATTCAGAGTGCATGTCATAATGTGTCGATATGAGTTGAATCCTTCTTCAGACCTTAGCGTGCACAGTGGACCTATCACCACATTTTGCACACCGTTTGCACCTTTTTCTGCCCATTGCACTTTCATCCTGTTTGGGCCCCTAACCTGTGCATCCCCCTTTCAGCACATCCCAGTGCCATCTTCATCCCACTGCACCTCCTGCTTTCATCATCCTCATCATTGCGCCACTTTTGCACTCCCATTGCATGTTTTTCCACACTGCACATTTTTGCCCCCTTGCATTGCACACTTTTCTGCCATTGCGCATATCTTCCCTTTAGCGTACACAACTAGTGTGCACATTGAAAATCGCCGCACCAGTCTCTGCACCCTGAAGGATAATCTGAGGCCCTCTAAGCGAACCCCCTCACCCCGAGCATGCCTGCAGTTGTTCACCCCTTCCATTGAGACTATGCACTGAGTACCAACTCAACACATCATTTCTGGAGCCCACCGCAAGGGGTTTCAGGTTACCAGACCTTATTTTAGACCTCCATTGGCTCACCCTTTGCTTCAACATTAACCACCTTTGCACTCTCCATTCCGAGCTGTTAGCAACTGCGCTCCAGCTTAGGGAAATACCAGTATTTGAATCACTCTTCCTAAACAACATGCATCACTTGTCCATGCTGTCTTTACCTCCACCTTCACCTGTATCATCCCTACCTACCATAACTCCATCCGCATCACCATATTCTTCCCTGCCTTCAAATTTCACTTTGCCTTTACCAGATCTTAACTCTATACACCTTATTCCCCCTACCATGGTTACCATGCACATGCCATCTGCATCTAACCAAAATGCACCATGTTTTGACCCTGCAAAACCATGCAAACTCCAGAAGTACTTTGAGGAGCTTGCACAACTTCTCTGGGATTGTAATGTCACTGATGAGACCAATAAGAAATTCCACACTGTGCGCTATTTAGACAGTGACAGTGTGGACACTTGGAAACTGCTACTAGAGTATAGCGCAATGCACAACTATGGTGCATTCAAAGACGCTATCCTGAAGCTCTACCCCGACTCTAGGGATGGCAGCAAATGGAGTATTAGTGACCTAGACAAGCTTATGGTGAAACTGCATGTGTTGGCCTCATAACTGCAGAAGAACTGTGCACTATTATCATGCATTTTTCAACATTAATGAATACTTAGTTGCACAAGGCATATTGGTGCGCTATGACCAAAGCCACATGTTCATTAGAGTATTCCAACCAGACCAGCTCAAGTGCATTTTGAGCCACCTTGTGATTGCAGTACTGAATCAGCCTGCAAATGTGCCATACTCATTAGACGCAATATGTGATGTGATCGACTTTATCTTTGAAGGCCCAGCATGCTATTTCCAGCCATTTACTGGGCTCACAGCACAAAACCCTGATATGTATGCACCCTACTCAGCACCCAGCGCACTCATTTCCCAGCCACAACCTAGCACACCCACAGTGAAAGCAGAAGACATCTCAGTCCTATTCAAGCACATGACACAGACAATAGTTACCACATTGAGTGCATCACGCAGAGATGGTGGAAATGGCATGCCTCATTCAAACAGCGAGACTTGCAATGGTTGTGGCCAAATAGGGCATTATATCCCTGAGTGCACTGATGTGTTCTGTTGGTACTCGGTGCAGAGTCTCAACGGAAGGGGTAAACATTTAACCTACTACTGCAGGCATGCTCAGGGTGAGGGGGGAGTTCGCTTAGAGGGCCTCGGATTGTCCTTTGGGGTGCAGAGACTATGGTGAGGCTGGTATGGCAGTTTTCAATGTGCACACTAGTTGTGTACACTAAAGGGGAGATATGCGCAGTGGCAGGAAAGTGTGCAACGCAAAGGGGCAAAAACACACAGTGCAGAAAAATGCACAATGGGAGTGCAAAAGTGCGCAACGATGAGGGTGATTAAGGCAGGAGGTGTAGTGGAATGAAGACAACACTGGGATGTGCTGTGAAAGTGGTGCATAGGTTGGGAACACAAACAGGATGAAAGCACAAGGGGCGGAAAAAGGCACAAACAGTGCACAAAATGTGGCTATGCAAATAAGTGCACAAATGGTGTGCAAACATGGCTATATGAAGGGTGCACTGTATGAGTACACAAATGAGGACGAAGGATGCAATACAGGGACAAAATGCAACAATACAATGAGGGGACACAAATGATATGCAAACATGGCTATATGAAGGGTGCACTGTATGAGTACACAAATGAGGACGAAGGATGCAATACAGGGACAAAATGCAACAATACAATGAGGGGACACAAATGATATGCAAACATGGCTATATGAAGGGTGCACTACAAAGGCACACAGACTGGATGCTGGTGCACAGACTATGTGCAATGCTGACTGAGCTATGAACTATGAGGGGAGGAAAGATCCTCTGGATTCTCTATCTGTCCACCTACTATGTACAAATGGCTTATGTGATAAAAATGGTAAAATAAAGTGTAAAAATAGAAAGTGCCATGTGCTACCCACAAGCACATCCATTTGCCCATCTAAACCTGACCACACTATGCCGCTGCCTTAGCCAATAAGATTTGCACACCTATAGCCCACTACCCAACTGTTCCAGTGCGATGTGCTATTTTTGGTGTGCTCTAGGTCTCGTGCACTCTTTCCAATTAATCCACTTCAGTGTTATGTGTCGCATGCTGTGCCTTAGTAATAATGGCGTGATCGACCTATGCTGGTTACCAGATAAGGCAATGCCGATTGGAAATGCAGAAGAACTATAAGGAGATGCTGTGAAAGGCCAAATACTGCCAAAGCACCAGCATTACGTGAAGGCACCCAAGTGCGCACAGTCCAATGCCAAATAGGCACAAAGCGCCCTGATTATATGAGAATGCGCAGTTCGCTCATGTTGGAATCGTGGTGTGCCTCAAATAAATGCGCCAGTAAGATGGAAGCCACAATGCGCAGCACAACTGGTGTGGTGGATTGTTGTGTGTGTGATAGGGATTGTGCAATGAGTGTGCAGCAGAGAATGTGAGTTGCAGGTAAAGCATAAAAGGAGCATGCAATAAATGTGGAAGGCAGATAAGGAGTGTGGGGGGAGGATGCACAGAGGCAGTTTGAAGCATAACAAAGTGCCTTTAGGGCACACGACAGCAGGCAGCTATGGGGGAACCAAAAGCGCAGTGGAAATGCAAAAGGTGCACAAAGGCGCACCTAAATGGTCAAAGGCATGTGAAAGTGCACAGAGGTGCACTGGAGCACACAGGAGCACATAGGAATGCACAGGAGCGCATAGGAGCACACTGGAGTGCACTGGAGTGCATAGGAGTGCATAGGAGTACAATGGAGTGCAATGGAGTGCAATGGAGTGCAATGGAGTGCAATGGAGTGCAATGGAGTGCAATGGAGTGCAATGGAGTGCAATGGAGTGCAATGGAGTGCAATGGAGTGCAATGGAGTGCAATGGAGTGCAATGGAGTGCAATGGAGTGCATAGGAGTGCATAGGAGTGCAATGGAGTGCAATGGAGTGCACTGGAGTGCACTGGAGCACAATGGAGCACACTGGAATTGCAGGAAGCAGACAAAGGCACACAGAATTGCACAGGAGCGCACTTGGGAGTGCGAAAGTGCATGCAGGTGCACAAAAGTGCGCTGTGCAAAGTGAGTAGAAGATGTCTAAGCAGTGCACACAATCATGAAAAATGGTGTAGTATGAGTGCAGGGTGATAGGGAGCTGTATCAGCACTTCAATTGGTGCCTTATTAGTAACAGAAAGTGTAAGTGAAATGCGGAAGGGTGCATCGTACTCCCAGGTGGCGCATTCATGCCGCATTCTATTCCAGGCAACTTCTTAGGTGAGTGCATTGAGGAATGGCATAAGCACAACCCAGGGCAGATTGCCACTGGTCGACTTTCATTGAATACCAATTTGCAGCTCATCTACAATATAGCACCTCGTCCAGCTCCAGCAGCACCTTTACAGTTGATGTATGTTGCCACTTCAGCACCTGCAGCAGATTATATGCAAAGTGCATCAAATGCGCAACTAACAAAGGAAGAGCACATTGATGCACTCAAGTGGGAGTTGATGGCGCTTTGGAAGAGGCAAGTCTTCAATGGCATTGAAATTCTGCAGCATGCACCACACAATACATCCAATCAAGAGAGCATGCATTCTACAATCACAGACATTGCACCTACCAACAGTATTGAATCACCAGCTTTGCAACTCACTGCGAGCGCAACTGAAGTGCCTGACGAGACACCATACATCCCTATTCCAACATTCCTGAAGCGTGTTTCATCCCCGCAGCAGCAGATAAACCAGATGCTCCAGTTAACACTTCCAAAGGCAAAGAGCCATCATATTGCACTGTCATTCCCATCCAGAATCCACAGATTGTCGATGATGTATATGTGCGCACCATGAAGGCGCCCTCTATTACAGTTTCACATGAAGAGCTCCTTTTGCTTTCACCCAATCTCAGGCAGCACCATAGAGAACAAGTTACTTTAAAGTGCATTGCAGCTACCAGCACAGAAGTGGTAGCTACCAACCTTGTGAGCATTATGTTATTTGCGCACTGCGAAGTGCACTGATAGGTCCACTGTGCACACTAAGGTCTGAAGAAGGATTCAACTTGTATCGACACATTACAACATGCACTCCGAATTACTATGAATGCCACGAAATCAACTTCGAACACTTTTCGATTTATTTTGCACTATTTCGGATGACTTCGCACTATTTCAGATGACTTCACACTATTTCAGATGACTTCGAACTATTTCAAATGCTTTCGAACTATTTCATGACACTTCGAATGACTTTGCAGCATTTCAAATGACTTTGGCTGCCGTATAGTTGTTTTGATATATGATGCTCAACCGGAGTGAGCTATTTAGTTGCATATCGAGCACTACCAGACACGAGGAGAGACTACAACAGAGTTAGAATGTGATAAGTGCATTTTTGTGTCTCATTGATATATTAAAGCAATAGAACAAGAACTCTTACTATACTTGGACAATGTACATTTCACTTATTATCATCTTTCATTTTGTTTCATGTTTTACAATACCTTTATTTGCTGTGCACATTGCCTCATGTTCTACAATTGTTATTATTTCCTTTTAGTACTATCTCTTTATTTTGTATATAGACTTGTATTAGTTAGTTACAACAAAGAATAGAAGCAATGGGGAACAGCACAAGTTACCCTCACACTTAACGTCTGACTTAAGAGCTGTTCTCTTGAGTCTTAGTTTGCATCGTATCTCTAAGTTCTGTGAAATATCGCAAACTTCTTCAAGACTATCATATTCGCTCCTCATTTTATCGCATATTGCTTATCCCCTTTTGACAAACACTACACATTCACTAAACTCATTCTTCAATATACTTCAAACTTATTCAAACTTATTCGGACTACTTCGCATGACTTCGAACCTTTTTTGAACCTATTTCGCACATCTTCAAACCTCTTTTGAACTCTTTCAAACAGCTTCATATGCTCTTACAGATTATTCGAACCATCACTTATTATTTCGCATCACTAAACACATCATTTGGTCTCAGCGGTGATATTTAGTACCACCTCACACCCTTCCTCTGACTCATGTTATACCATCCAAAGCCATTTAGTAGGTTTTGTTTGGGTTTCTGGGTTGAGTATCATCAGCGTGCACCTTTTGTGGAAAATAAAGTGCTCAATGCGACACCTCCACTTAGTGTGGCAATTGCAGTGCCTCTTCCTATAGTTCTGCAGGATCCATTTGAACAGTACCTCACCCATCTCCAGCCAGGTGAAATCAAGAATCCCAATATTTTGAAGGTTGCAAAAGAGTCGCATGTGCTCCACTCCATTGATTTATTGATCAACAACCAAGAATACTCCAAAGCTATCTTAGATCTTGGCTCACAAATTATCACAATGTCAGAAGTGGTCTGCCATCATCTTGGACTTCAGTATGACCCACACATTCGTTTATACATGCAATCAGCCAATGGAGAGGTGGATGAATCACTTGGGCTTGCGCACAATGTTTCCACATGCATTGGGGATATTATTGTCTATGTGCAAGTTCATGTTATCCATTTGCCCACTTACGATATTCTGTTAGGGTGCCCCTTCGACATGTTAATGCGCTCCATTGTGCACAATTTTGTGGACAAAGTGCAAATGATTACTATCTGCAATCCAAACACAGGCACCATCTCCACCATTCCAACAAAGCCTAGAGGAAAGCCACACTACTTCTTACCAGCTGCAGCAACACTGCACTTCACTATTCAGAATAACCCACACAGAAATTTTTACGAGGCTTCGAGGAATTGATCGCAGACCAAGGAGAAGCTGCCACTATCATAACATTCAACTCTGATACCCAATCTTGTGACATTTCTGTGTTTGCGCTTATTTCATTTTCCACTTCCATTCCATTGACCTCTATTATCTCTCAACTCTACCTATCCCAATGTACCAACAGTCATGTGCAGGCGCTCTTAAATTTGATTGACCCTGTGGTGCTTATTCTAGCTGCATTTCCAAAAAGCACACATGCACGTGCAACTTTTATCGATTTAGCGGCGCTCCCTGTGCTTTTACCAAACCCACCACCATTTACCCCAACTGGGCACTATACTGAAGAGTGCATGCACCGATTTCTTATTACCAGAGGAGATGAAGGTCTTACACCACTTGATGTCTTTGTAGAATGAAGCCTTTGCATAGAGCGATGAGGAGCATGGCAGCTTCAAGACCATGTTCTTTCCCCCAGTCGAAATCCCAGTTATTCTGCACACTCCTTGGATCGAGTGCAACATCCCCATTCTGCCAGGCATATACAAAGAGGTTTGCACTATTATCTGGAAGAAGATAGACTCAGGCATTTATGAGTGCTCAAATTCAGCATATAGATCATGGTGGTATTTCGCACATTTTTGAACATCTTCGAACTATTTCACACATCTTCAAACCAATTTTGAACTATTTTGAACTTCTTCATATGCTCTTACAGACTATTCGCAACACGATTCATCCTTTCACATCACTAAACACAACATTTTGGTATCAGTAGTGATATTTAGTACTGACTCACATCTTTCCTCTGACTCATGTTATACCATCCAAAGCCATTTAGTAGGTTTTGTTTGGGTTTCCAGATTGAGTATCATCAGCAGTTTGAAGCATAACAAGGCACATTTAGAGCACATGATAGAAGACAGCTAAGGGGGATCCAAAGGCACAGTAGAAATGTAAAAGGTGCACAGAAGTGCATGAAGGCATGCAAAGGCACACTAAAGCACACAAAGATGCATGGAAGTGCATGGGAGCGCACTTGGGCACATGAAGATGTGCAAAAGCACGCTGTGAAAAGTGAGTAGAAGGTGTCCAAGCGGTGCACACAATCACAAAAAATGCTGTAGTATGAGCACAGGGTGATAGGGAGCTGTATCAGCATCGAGAATTTCAAGCCAAACCTCACTACACATGTCCAACCAATGGATCAGGGTATCATACAATGCTTCAAAGCTCATTACCATGCAAAGTATATACAACATGCTATTGACCATTATGATGCAGGCATCACTCCCTCCAAAATCTATGATATCGATCAACTCAAAGCAATGCAGCTTGCTGATAGGGCTTGGCATGAAGTGGACACAACTACAATCAGGAACTGCTGAAAGAAAGCTGCCATTCTTTCATCATCCTCTTCGCTGGTTCTAAATCCAAGCATCCCTGTCTCATCACTCCTTAATGTTAATGACACTCATGGTTTCAAAGATCCTGTCACAATTGCTAAGAAGCAGCTTGAGAGTGCTCTTGATGAGTTGGTATCAACTGAGGCACTTTAAGCGAGCAACAAAATTGGATATTGAAGGACTACTCAATCCATCAGACGAGTCACATGTCATAGATGAGACAACAGATGAAGAAATATGCCAGGCTGTGTTGGATGCATGAAAAGCTCAGGAATAGGGGCTGATCAATAGTGGGGATAATGATGTCAACAATGATGCCCTGTTGAGCCTTGTCCCACATTTCACGAAGTGCTTCAGGCAGCTTCAGTTATCAATAAGTATATTGATAGTGTTGATGATCCTGTTGCATGCAAGCTTGAGGGGATTCTGGCCTCTTTCTAACATCAAATGCAGTTGGAGATGTCCTTCGCCATGAACTCTACTCAACTTGCTGATTATTTTTATCATATACAATCTTATTAGTAGTATATAATCCCCCCTAGAGACAAATGGTTGATTTAGCTGTAGATACTTTACTTTATTGGTTATAAGTAGTTATACTGTACCTTGGAAATTTAAAGCCAAATTTTTCAGATTTTTATTGAATTTTTTGGACCTATTTTTTAGCACTATCCTTGAACCCCATACTCCCTCATACCCCATAGCCCTGAGTGTCCACGGAAGGGGTATGGGTTAAGAGGGTGTCAACTGTAGTTCAGTTGGTTATGTAAACTGTGATGCACCACAAACATCTAATTTGCTTTCTCAATACTCAAATCCCAGTTACCTATGCCATTAAGGCCTCTCAAGGTCCTGAAAAAGGGGCTAAAACCTTGCAGGCACAGGTTAAAGCTAAGAAAGAGAAGCTTCAAGCTCAGCTGCATGAGAAGAAGTCCATATCGTTACTTGAAGAAAAATGGCTCGACAACGAGGCAAATTTGCTGGATGAAGAACAGGTTTTGGAGATACTGGAAAAGGCTTCAGATTACGAGAGAGGCTTAGAAAGACTTGATGAAGCACAGAAGGGTGTTGTCAGAAGATTGCAAGGTCACCTAAGCATGGTGATTGTAAAGAAGTAGTGATGTATTCAGTTGGTACTCAGTGCAGAGTCTCAACAGAAGGAGTAAACACTAAACCTACAGCTGCAGGCATGCTCAGGGTGAGGAGGTTCACTTAGAGGGCCTTGGATCATCCTTCAAGGCACAGAGACTATGAAGAGGCTGGTACAATGGTTTTAATGTGTGCACTAGTTGTGTACATAAAAAGAAAGGTATGCACAATGGCAAAAATGTGCGCAATGCAAAGGGGCAAAAATGTGCAGTGCAGAAAAATGTGCAATGAGAGTGCAAAAATGCACAATGATGATGGGGGTGGAAAGTAGGAGGTTTAGCAGGACAAGAACTGTACTAGAGTGTGTCGAAGGAGTGGCACAGACTAGGGATGCAAATGGGATGTGAGTGCAACTGGTGGGAAAATGCCCAAACAGTGCACAAAATGCAGCTATGCAATGAGGGGCACAAATGATGCACAAATGCAGCTATATGAAGGGCACACTGCACGAGTGCACAAATTAAGACAAAGGATGCAATAAAGGAATGAAATGTGGCAATACGATGAAGGATGCAAACGATATGCAAATGCAGCTATACAAAGGGTGCACTACAAAGGTGCATGGACTGGACAATGGTGCACAGATTATATGCGACACTGAACAAGCTATGAGCTATGTGGGGGAAAAGATTCTCTGGATTCTCTATCTATCCACCTACTATGTACAAATGGCTTATGTGATAAAAACAGTAAAATAAAGTATAAAAATAGAAAGCACCATGCGCTACCCGCAAGCCCATCCATTGGCTCACCTAAACCTGACTGCACTATGCCACTGCCTTAGCCAATAAGATTTGTGCATGCTATAGCCTAATACCCAACTGTTCTGGCATGATGTTCTATTTTTGATGTGCTTTAGGTCCCATGCACTCTTCCCAATTAATCTGCTTTAGTGTTATGTGTCACGTGCTGCACCTTAGTAATAGTGATGTGATTGACCTGTGCTGGTTACCAGATAAGGCAATGCCAATTGGAAATGTGGAAGAACTATAAGGAGATGCTGTGCAAGGCCAAATATGCCAAAGCACCTAGATTATGTGAAAGCACCCAAGTGTGCAAAGTTCCATGCCAAATAGGTGCAAAGTGCTTGGATTATGTGAGAATGCACAGTTGGGTTGTGATGCAATCGTGATGCACCTCGAACAAGTGCCTAGTAAGTTGGAAGCCATGACACACAGCTCAATAGGTGTGGTGAAGGATTGTTGTGTGTGATAAATGGATAGTGCAATGAGTGTGCAGCAAGGAATGTGAGTTGCTGGCAAAGCATAAAAAAGCGCATAAAGGCACATCAAGCACACAGTAACTGTGAAGAGCAGATAACAAGTGTGGGAGGCACATGAAGGTGGTTGGAAGCATGACAAGGCACATTTAAGGTGCATGATAGAAGGCAGCTAACAGCGATCTAAAGGTGCAGTAGAAATGTAAGAGACGAAAGCACACCTAAGCGGTCAAAGGTGTGCAAAAGTGCACAAAGGTGCACAGAAGCGCACGGGAGCACACTTGGGCACATGAAAGTGCACAAAGGCATGCAAAAGTGTGCTGCACAAAGTGAGTAGAAGTCGTCCAAGTGGTGTGCACAATCACAAAAAATGCTGTAGTATGAGTGTAGGGTAATAGGAAGCTGTATCAGCAGGAAAGTACATGAACAGTTATGGCAGCAGTATCATTGTGGTAACATTGAACTGACATAAAGGATCTGAACCCAAAGCTAATGATAAGAACCCATCAAATAAGGAGTGTAGCACACCTGTTTTCATCAAGAAGGAGAATGTGATGCTTACCCAGACATTGAAATTTTGGACTGGTATCATAAGAATGGCAAAAATTAGTTGAAAACAGTGAAACACTTGGATTCAATATATCTGAATTTAAAGATGAAGCAGCCACTGGTCTCTGCATAGGTAAAGGATGAATTAAAATGGCGGGAAGAGTGGGAACATAACAATGGAGAATGCACAGCCAAATGGGCTCATCAAATACAGCACCCAGAGGTGACAGAAATGATGGAACTGTGGGTGTCAAAGGTGATGGCAGAGAATATTCTACTCATGGGTGAAATCCTATGCCAGAAGTGGACAAAGTTTGCAGACCTGGCAGGCATCCCACAGGATGATCGACTCAATCTAAGTGATGGTTGGTTGACTTATTTCAAGGCCTGGACTGGTTTGAAGCAATTCAAGCACCATGGCGATGCGGCATCAGCAGATCTGGAAACAGTGAAGAGAGAGCAAAAATGTATCCAGGAGCTTATCAATAAGTATGGTTATGAGCTGCGGGACATCTTTAACATGGATGAGACTGGGTTATTTTATGTGTACATACTTGTGGTGACCTGGAGCTTGACTTCATGTTTGTATATATTATTTTTCTTTGCTATTGATCTGGCTGGCCCCTTTAAAGGGACCAACCTTCTATTTACATAAACAATCTTTTAATACCACCTTGATAATACAGTGACTCACAAAACTGAGTCAATGTTTTGGACTTTTTGATTCATTATTGAATAGCTTCCCATAAACAACAAAACCAAACAAGGTATTGGTGTACCGAATAACATACATGATCAGGGCTACCAAACAAACAAAGAAATATGTAATTTTAATCATCCCTCATGGAGATACAAGCTTATGACCCATGCCTTTGTCATGGCATTCACTCGCTTTGCTCGCTCAGCCTGACACCGGCATGGGCCAGCTCACGTATATGTAACACAATGCTTAATCCTACTACAGTTACTCAACTCTTCAGTTGCCTTTGGACCTTTGGCCCAAAGTCAACGTTTGGGGGTTTGTGGTCACACAACTCTTTATTTGACTTTTAGATACAGTAGTACACAACTCTTCAGTTGACTTGGGACCCTTGGCCCCAAGTCAACGTGGGGGGGTTGTGGTGTTTATCTCCATCTTCATCCCTCCATTCCAATCTCTATCTCTCTCCATCTCCATATCCCATATTCCCACCTCCCCTATCCCCATCCCCATCTCCCTCTTCCCACTCTCCCCCTCCTCCATCTCCCCCTCCTCCATCTCCCCCATCTCGCCCATCTCTATCCCCCCCCCCAATCTCCATCTCCACCTCCCTCTTCCCCCTCCCCTTCCCCCTCTCACTTTCCCATGTCCCCCTCCCCCCTCTACACCCTCTCATACCCCCTCCCCACCTCTCATACCTCTCCTCCATCCCCCTCTTGCCCACCCCCTCACACCCCCTCACACCCCACCCCACCCCTCACACTTCCCTCACACTCCTCTCCACACTCAGCTCACTTGCGAAGTTTCAAACTCCACTTCAAACTCAGCTGCAGCTCACCTCTACATATGCTACAACCACATTTTGAAGCCCAGTTATATTAGTCAGAGCTGACAAATTTTAGTCAGCTCTGACTAATGCCATCATTTCTGACCAAGCCTGACAAATTTTAGATAATCACATCAACCATCACTCCCATCATTCCCACAAAATGACTGTAGCCTATGTTATGCAGCTCATCATCTATTTTTAGTCCTGATCCCATCACGCCATCACTCCCACAAAAATCGTCATAGCATATGTAATAAATGATTATTTTAATTCAGGGACTCATTGACTCAGTTTTGTGAGGGGTAGTCAGAAATATTAGAATCTGATGCTCCACCAACTGTATAATGTCAAAAACTTGACAGATGGTTTCTAAGGTGATGTGACCCTTGATGGGACCTTAAATTATAGTATTTAATTAGGACTAGCATTCTTCATACTTCAATATTCTCCAATGCATCCCATCTCCTCTGCTCAGAAGGAAAACATTCTTTCCCTGGCCTCCAATCATTATTCTATCCACAATATTGCCTCTAAACTCAACCTCAGCCAGTCTAGTGTATCCAGAACACTCAGGGCTCTCCATCCAAACCTGGATTCCCCCTCTGGTGGTCATCCTTCTAAGCTCTCATCTACCTCTCAGAGCCATCCTTACCCAAATCACCACTGGCAAGGCTGCAAATGCTGTTCAGGCCACCCATTACATCAACAGCATCATCCCCACTCCAGTCTCCTTAGAAACAGTCAGAAGAGTTCTCAGAAAAAACTCATTCAAGGCTGTGGTGAAGAAGAAAAAGCCTTTGCTTAGTATAAGGCATAGGAAAGCAAGATTGGCTTTTGCTCAGAAGTATAGAGAGTGGACTGAGGAGGACTGGAGAAGGGTTATTTGGTCAGATGAGACTAAAATTAACAGGTTTGGGTCAGATGGGAGAGAGTGGGTTTGGAAACAGAAGGGAGAGGGGCTGATTGAGAGAGAGGTGCAGGGAACTGTCAAATTTGGGGGAGGAAACATTATGGTATGGGGGTGTATGGGATGGAATGGAGTGGGGCATCTTGCAGAGGTTGAGGGGAGGATGAATGCTGACCAGTATGTGTCCATTTTGAAGGACCATATGCTGCCTAGCTTGGAGGAGAGTGGAATTTCTGGAGAAGAGGTGATTTTTCAACAAGACAATGACCCCAAGCATACCTCAAAAAAGGCCAAGAAATGGATGGAGAACAACAATATTACTCTTCTGGATTGGCCTGCCCAATCTCCAGACCTCAGCCCTATTGAACATTAATGGGTTCACCTCAAGAACCAGTTAGACAAGTATCCAACAGCGCCAAAAGGAATTTGGGAGTTATGGGAAAGAGTAGTGGAAGAGTGGAATAATATTCCATCAGAGGTGTGTCAGAATTTGATTGAAAGCATGCCTAGAAGGTTGGGAGCAGTTATTAAGGCCAAGGGAGGTCATACAAAATACTAGAATTACAATTTATCATAATATTGATACCACCTCACAAAACTGAGTCAATGAGTCCCTGAATTAAAATGATAATATCTCCATGAGGGATGATTAAAATTACATAATTATTTGTTTGTTTGGTAGCCCTGATCATGTATGTTATTCGGTACACCAATACCTTGTTTGGTTTTGTTGTTTATGGGAAGTTATTCAACAATAAATTAAAAAGTGCAAAACATTGACTCAGTTTTGTGAGTCACTGTATATGTTATTTGTGTTTAGCTCCTGTGTGATCTTAAGGAATTCTTTTCCAACTCACAACAGTTTTTTAAACACTCAAACTCATATAGAGTTAAGCTCGACATCGCCCTCAGTGATTGTCATTAACACGATCATGAATATCTCCCACAAAGAGAAAAAATTTTCAATGCAATCAGTGACAGAAGCATATCCATTGCTAGGATCTGAATCAAATTTCTTTGCACTTGACTCTTTGCTTTTCACCTGCTGCTACAACCAAAATTTTTTTCTCCATTGCTGAAGATTGTATCTCAAGAATGAGACCATGGTTTTAACCAGGGCCAAGAACAAGAACAAGCTGAAGCCTGCTCCCAAGCAGAATGCACAAGGTAAATTTTATTTATCACCACCAGGGTCGGATTCTTCTTGCCACACTCTGAAAGATTTGGCTGGATCCCATCCACTCGAGGCACATACAAGCACCTTGAGAAATGATGTTTCTCCTACTAGGGACTTTCAGACCCCCGAAGTGCATACAGCTGCTTTGAGAAATCTCAATTCCTCTGCCCTCTGCCTACACCATCAACAGCCCACCATCAAGGATGCTGATGATAGTGAACCCAAATCCAAAAAATCTTTCTCATCAAACAACAGTTGATGAGACACTCATTCCAATCCAGGGCCTCCTCCTGTCTTGCAGAAGCTTTTTCCTCTGGATAAATTAACCCCAGAGCCCAACAACCACTGGACTACCCCTGGTAGTGGTATCAATCTTTCCTGCAACAGCCAGATGTATGAAACACCTAGATTATTCCCTGCTGTATGGCCAGATTTAACAGCATCAGCACTTGCAATGCCAATGAACACTGACTATCAGCTGTGCTGATGCCTAGAGAAAAGACCCCTCAAGGCCAAACCTTGAGAGGATGAATTGGACGATGAATTTGGAGCTGAGCATTTTGCTCAGATTGCAATGGATATGTTTACCCATTGCATAGATGCAAGAGATTTTGAACCGATTAAGTTGGAAAACCAACTTAAAGATCTGGCACTAAGTTATGCCAGTCACTTTGCCCATAGGAAAATAATCAACCCTACTATACCTCGTTCCACAGCAATGGAACAAGATTCCAACCCTGTCTAACCTCGCTCCACCAACCCAGCAGAACAAGAACATCCTTCCATCCACAGACCCCTGAGTTATCTCATGAATTACCTTCTAAAAAGAAGGTACATTATATCAACAACAATATGATTGTTCTTCAAAGAATATGCAATGGTGACATCCAGGATGGAAATCCCACAGAAACTCGTCAGTTGCTGCTCATTTGAACCTTTTGTGCAGGATCTGTTTTTCTCAGAGATATCTCCATTTTCTACCTCTCTACCTCTCACTCTCATCTAGGCAAAAGCTTTCTCTTAGTGTTAGTTTATTATAGGGAAAAATGACACCCTCAATGGTCCAAAGGGTTGGTCAGAGAGGTTTCATGCATTTTCATGCATTCATGTTCTTGAGGTATGCCTACTCTAACTAGCAGTGGGAGTGGAGGGAGTACAAAAATATGAGAGAATTACAGAGTAGTGGAGCTAGATGAGAGTGAGAGGTGAATAGACTAACACTAAGAGAAAGCCCTTGCCTAGATGAGAGTGTGAGGTAGTGAGGTAGTGAGACATGGGGTGTCTCTGTGACTCAGTGCTCACATGTCTCACTAGGAATAGGGGGTCGGTGCACATAGCATGACTTGAGAAAAGTCCAGCATGAACTTTTCTTGCATGCAGTGTGGAAGCAAAGGCATGCATGCAGGCAGGATTGCAAGAGTGAGCATGTGGTGCTAGACATGGTAAGAGGCACACACGGTGCTAGGGAGTGTAGGTGTGAGCATTACCACAACCAGGCCTTGTTCCATTGGACTTGTGTAAACAGACTTTAAACTTGACCAATGGATGAGGATGTGCTATTGATTCATGTGGACAGTTCCATAGGTAGGGGAAAATGACACCCTCAACAGCCCAATGGGTTGGTCAGAGGGGTCTCATGCATTCTCATGCATTCATGTTCTCGAGGTATGCCTAAGTCCTATAGAGGTCAAAAACAAAAAGGGGGAGAAGTAGGAAGGTGTAAAGTAGGAAGATGAGAATATGAGGCTCGCGATGTGAGAAGTAAGAATATGAAAGTAGAAGTGTCTTATGGAAATAGTGTCCAAAGCACCAGGCAATACTATAAGTACAAGTGTCAATCTGAGTGCAGTGATAGAAGTCTGAGGCTAGAGCAAAAAATGAGAAAGTTGTCTGAGTTTCCCTTGCAGGGAAGCTGTTGCAAGTATACTTCAAGCGTGAAGCATAGCTTGAAGAAGGGTGGAGTGCTTATGGATGTAGATCTGCCATGCAGGTGAAGCCCAACATCCAATCCCCTGTATGATGTGTGGTGCAACTCCATTCTCTGCCAGGGATGTGGCTCCACCTGCCCTCATAGACTGTCCCCCACATCTTTGTCAAAGAAATTGTTAAAGTCAAAGTTCCTAGAATCAGTCGAAGCTCATAAGCGATGATATCAAAGCAAGATGTCTTCAGAGAATCGCTGAGGCTCGTAAGGGACAGTTGTGAGGATGACTTATTCAGAGTTCGTTAGGAATGTAGAACTGACCAGGTCAAGCTGGAGCTTGACTAGTCATTGTATTGTTGTTTAAATACTACAAGTACAAGAGAAGTCGTGTAGTAGGAATGTCAGAACAATAACATGGGAGTGTCTGCAACCTACTACAATAGCATGAGAGTGAAAAGGTGGCAAAGGTGTACAGTCACAAGACAATAGAATCATAATGATGCAGTCGATGACAATAAGAACAATAGTGAGTAGATGTCATCAAGAACAATAGTGTGGGGCATACTCAAGAAGAACAATAAAGACAATAGAAAAGAAAATTGATCCCCTATCCCTGCGCCTTCTCATAACATTAGCTCTCCCCCAACATTTCGAGTCCCATCCAAAACTAGGCCCTAACCATTCTCATCGGGTCAAATGATGTTGCCCATTCCTCGTCAGTCATCGCAGTGAATGTGCTGATCGTCGTCGGAGTGGGGGCATCGTGGGCATAGACTCTGGTGGGTAATTCAATGTCGTCTGCCCCTGTGAATCTCACCAATGTGCCGGTTATGAATGTGATGCTATGAGGTAAGGGTGTGGAGGTGAGGATCCTGAGTGAGACAAGAACATAGAAGATAAGCATAATAAAAATGGTGGCACCAAATACAGCACTGAGGACAATGATGAGCATTAGATTTTTGATCATGGTGGTTTGGAATTAGGTGGTGTGATGACAAGGTGGATTGTCACATGATGGGTTACTCAGACAGAAGAGTGGCGAGTGTTCGGGATGCCATCATCAGCAGTGGGGACACTGGTATTCTGGGCAATGGGAGGAGAAGTAGCCAATCTGGGTGCATGTGAAACAGATGGAGTTCTGCATCCACAGAGGTGCAGGCAGGTAGTCGGGGGTAGGCTGTCTAGGATAGGGTGTAGGGGTGCATAGTGGTGGAGGTGGTGACGATGGACCCATGGGTGGTTGAGGAGGTGATGGGGGCAGTACTGTCAGTCGTTCTGGTGCCATCTCGAATTCCTCATCATCTTTGCTGTCGGAAGGTTCTATAATGAATATACACTGCAGTGTGGGGACTCATTCTCCAGGTCTGTAGTGTAGTGCCTGCTCATCTAAGCTCCTCATGAGTGGGAGCAGATCAAGGTGGTAGGTGTCTTCAGTTAGATGCTGGAATACCCATTCAAGGGCAGAAATCACTCAGTATGTCTCGAAAAGGTTGTGTATGGTTTCGTGGAGAAGTGCCCGGTCTTGGGTCATAGAGAGCAACCTCTTTTCATTTCAGATGACATCAGTGTCACGGATGAAGCTGAGGATTAGTTCGAAGGTTCTTATGGGGTCGGGGTCAGGCATGACATTCATGAAGAAGTGTAGAGGGCGGCTCATGATGGTAGCAGGTTATGGGTAGACTTGTATTCATTCAAGATTTCTGAAGTGTTTTTCAAGTGTGCTTCCAGCTCCCAAGTATTCTCTGCCATGCCGTAACCTTTCCATTTCACCAAGAATCGGGTTCCTCAGCCCATCTTTTTGTGGGCTAAAATTGTCTCGACCTCATGTTCCAATTCTCCCTCGATCAGCTCAGGGGGTGGGGGAAGAAGGTTGGGTCCATGTGTCTCATTCTCCTTGAAACGTGAAAGAAGAGAGGCATGGAAGACTGGGTGAATTCTCCATTGTGAAGAAAGTTTTAGTTCGTAGGCATGGGAGGAGATCATTCAGGTGATAGGAAATGGCCCCTCATGTTTTAGGGTGAGTTTCCTAATTGGGTATCCCAATTTCAGGTTCTTCGAGTCCAGTCATACCCTTTCTCCCACCATGAATGGGCGGAAGCCTCATCCATTGTATCCGATCATAACTTGTCGGGACAGTTCATGCGCCACCAGGGCCTTTCGCTGTATGTTCCCTAATTCGGCTATTTTCTGTTTGGTAGCTGGTATGTTCGTTTTTTCGTATGTCGTGGGGATGGCCTTGGGGTGTGTTCCCATCATTATGTAAAATGGGGTATTCTTGATTGCCAAGTGGTGCTTCTGATTATGCATAAACTCAGCAGTGGCAAGG
The DNA here is from genome assembly GCA_029959215.1 of Tricholoma bakamatsutake. NCBI lineage: Eukaryota > Fungi > Basidiomycota > Agaricomycetes > Agaricales > Tricholomataceae > Tricholoma > Tricholoma bakamatsutake. Next base: position 5,040,479 of record CP114860.1, read on the forward strand.
TGTCGTTTCCATTGTGACAGTTTGTTTGCACAGAAGATCCGGAGGTAGATTTCTAGTTCTTGATTGACTCACTCCATTTCCCCATCAGTCTGTGGGTGATAGGCTGTGCTCATGGCCAGTTTTATTCCCAGGAGTCTTCCCAATTCTTGGAATGCATTAAAGGCAAATCGTGGATCACGATCCGATATGATTTTATTGGGGAGGCCAAATCTCTTAAACACATTATGCAGATAAAGGTCTGCTGACCCCAGTGCGTCAACGGTCTTGTTGCAAGGAATGAAAATCACCCCCTTAGTAAGCCCATGGTCTACCATGACCATGATGGTGTCAGATCCATTGCTGATCAGTAAGTCCATGATGAAATCCATGGTTACTAGTGCGAATGGTCATGTCGCTTCTGATTTGATTGGCGAGAGCAGCGGTGTTGTAGGGTGTGTGTTTACTTTCATTTGTTGACATGTGGCACATCCATCAATGTAGTTCCAGATAAAGATTGTCATTCCGGGCCACCAGTAGTCTCTTTGCACCAGTTCTGGCATCTGGAATCGGCTGGGGTGCCCCATAAGTAAATTGTTGTGGTACTTTTCCATGATCTTTCTTCATAGTTTCTTGTCATCCAGGATGTAGCATTGGTCTTGGAAAAAGACCGTCCCATCATTCTCTATTTTCCAATCTTCTACCACTGACTTGATCGGTGGTGTTCCTTCTTCTTTGATGGCCCTTACTATTTCTCTTAGTAGGTCATCATGCATCATGCTTTCCGCTAGCAGGTCCTTTAATTCCATATTGATCATTCATGTGAAGATCTCATCCTTCAACAGCATGTTATTGTTGTTGTTGTTGTTGTTGATCTCTGGTGTGTGATCTCCTCATCATGACAGCGCATCGGATTGTATCATCTTCCCCGGCACATGCACCAGTTGAAGATTGAATTGCGACAGGAAAAGGCTCCATCTTGCTTGTCATTGGTTCAATTTTCGTGCTGTTCTGAAGTACATGAAATTCTTATGATCTGATAAAATAGTGGTGGGGTGTTCGGATCCCTGGAGATAGTGCCTCCAGGCTTCTAGGGCCCATATTATCCCCAGTAGTTCTCAATCATAGATCTCATAGTTTCATTCGGTCGCTGTCAAGGAGTGGGAGATATAGCCACAAGGGTGCCAGTCCCCATTTGTGTCAGTCTGCTTCAGCACAGCCCCCATTGCATATTTCGAGGCGTCACTTTCTACTACAAATGGCTTTTCAGTGTTTGGCATCAGCAGAACTGGTGCCTCAGAGAATTTTTGTTTTAGTGTTTTGAATGCCTCTTAGCATTCACTTGTCCAGTTGAAGGCCTGGTCCTTTTCATTAGGTCATTCAGTGGCTTCATGATTGCAGCGAAATTGCCGATGAATCTCCGATAGAAGTTTCCGAAGCCCAGGAATGACCTGACCCCTTTGACATTGGTTGGGGGTGGCCAGTCCCTGATTCCACTGAGTTTTGTTGGGTCCATGGCTAGGTGGTCCGGTCGCAGGATCAGCCCAAGAAATTCGACCTCCTGCATGTTGAATCTAGATTTTTTGGGTTTTAGGTAGAGGTCGTTTTCCTTCAACCTTGCTAGAACCCTCTTTGTTCTTTCCTCATGTTCTTTTTTGTCTTTCGAGAAGATTAAGATGTCGTCCATGTAGATCACCAGCCATCCCTCGTTCAGCATGTCATGAAAGGTGTCATTCATCATTGCTTGGAAGGTTTCTGGGGAGTTGCAAAGGCCGAAGAACATGACTTTGGGCTCGAACAGTCCCTTATTGGTCTTAAATGCTGCCTTCCATTTGTCCCCCTCCTTGATCCTGACATTATGGTATCCCCATCTAATGTCCAGTTTTGTGAACCATTTTGCCCCTTTCAGTTTGTCGAGTAGATCGCTGATCAAAAGAAGGGGATAGTGTTAGAGTCAAGGTTCTTTCTGTCAGTCGAAGCTCTTAAGCATCGATGTTAAAGTAAGAAGTTCTGTAAAGAGTTACTGAGGCTTGTAAGCAACAGTTGAGGATGACTTAGCTGGAGTTCATTAGGAATGTAGAAATGATCAGGTCAAGCTAAGCTTGACTGGTCCTGTATTTGCAGTTTAAATACTACAAGCACAAGATCGTAAATAAAATGAGTCATGCTATGAGAACAATAAGAACAATAGGAATGAAAAGACAATAGTGTGTGGACATCCACAGACTACTACAATAGAGTGGAATTGTGATGATGTGTGATTAGAGGTATGCGGTCGCAAGACAATAGGAAAAGGAACAATAGCATGGGACGTACACAAGTAAGACAATAAGAACAATCATGAAGAAAATTGATCTCCCCATCTGAACATCTCCGTAACATTAGCTCCCCCTCGACATTTCGAGTCCCATCCAAAACTAGCCCCTGACTGTCTGCATCGGGTCAAATGGCATAGGCTGTTCTTTATCACTCATCGAGAATGTGTCGATCGTTGTTGCGGTGGGTGTGCCATGCATGTAAACTCTGGTAGGTAACTCAATGCTGTCCATCCCTGCAAATTGCACCGAGGTGCCGGTTATGAGTGTTGTGATTCGAGGTAGAGGTGGGGTGGTCATGATTTTGAGCATGATAAGAAAGTAAAAGATCATCATAATTAAAATGGCCGCGCTGAATATGGCGCTGAGAATGATAATGAGGTGAAGATTTTTAATCATGGTTGGTCGGGTTCAGGTGGTTCAGTGACGAGGAGGGTTGTCATGTGTTGAGTTGTTGGGACAGAAGAGTGTGGAATGTTCCAGGCACCACTGTCGACAGTGGGGGCATTGATACTCCGGGCAGTGTGAGGAAAAATGCCTGATCTGGGCACATGTAAAACAAATGGAGTTCCACATCCATGGCAGTGTGGGCGGATATTCTGGTGTGGGTTGTCTGGGATGAGGTGTAGATGCACGTAGTGGTGGAGGTGGCGATGACGGATACAGGGGTGGGGGTGAAGGAGATGGTGATGTTGGCTATTCTAGTGTCATCTCAGACCCTTCATCTTCTTCATCATCAAGAGGTTCTATAATGAATATCCATTGAGGTGTGGGGACTTGTTCTCCAGGTCTGTAATTAAAAGCTTGCTCATCTAAGCTCCTCATGAGGGGGAGCAAATCCAGGTGATAGGCTTCCTCGGTCAGGCATTGGAACACCCGTTCGAGGGAAGAGATCACTCGGTAAGTCTGGAACAGATTGTGCACAGTCCCATTGAGCAATGCTCAGTCCTGGGTCACGGAGAGCAGTCTCTCCTCATTTTGGGAGTCATCAGTATCGCGGACAAAGCTCAAGATCAATTCGAAGGTTCTAATTGGGTTGGGGTCGGGTGTGGCATTCATGAAGAAGTGTAGAGGGCGGCTCATGACGGGAGTAGGTTGTGGGTAGATTTGTATTTACTTAAAATTTTTGGGGCATTTTTTAAGTGTCCCTCTGGTTCCCAAGTATTTTCCGCTGTGCCGTAGCCTTTCCACTTCACTAGGAATCAGGTTCTTTGGCCCATCTTTTTGTGGGCTAAAATAGCCTCAACCTCGTGTTCGAGTTCTCCCTCGATCAGCTTGGGGAGTGGAGGAAGAAGATTTGGGCCGTTGATAGGTCCACTACGCACTTTAAGGTCTGGAGAAGACTCCCACTCATATCAGTACTATAATGCCACAAAATTAACTTTGAACCATTTTTGCATTATTTTGCACTATTTTGGACGACTTCGAGACACTCTGAATGCTTTCGAACTATTTCGCAACACTTCGAACAACTTCACAGCACTTCGAATGACTTCGGCCGCCGTATAGTTGTCCACAAACAATTTTGATACACACTGCACATCCGGAACCAGCTATTTAGTCGCATATCAAGCACTACCGGACACGAGGAGGGATTACAAGAGAGTTAGAATGTGATAAGTGCATTTTTGTGTTTCATTGATATATTAAAGCAATAGAACAAGAACTATTACCATACTGGGACAATGTATGTTTTACTTATTATCATTTTTCATTTGTTTTGTGTTTTACAATACCTTTATTGCTGTGTACATTCCCTCATGTTTTACAATTGTTCTTATTTTCTTTTTAGTACTATCTCTTCATTTTGTATATAGACTTGTGTTAGATACTTAGAAAAGGGAGAAATAGAACAACGGGGAACAGCACAAGTTACCCTCACAGTTATCATCAGACTTAAGAGTCATTCTCTTGAGTCTTAGCTCGCATCGTATCTCTAAAAGTTCTGTGAAATATCGCGAACTTCCTCGAAACTATTGGATTCGCTCTCCGTTTTATCGCCCATCGCCTGTCTCCATTTGACAAACACCTCACATTCGTTAAACCCGCTGTTCGATATACTTCGAACCTCTTCAAACTTATTCAAACTATTTCGCACATCTTCGAACTTATTCGAACCGCTTCGCACACCTTCAAACTACTTTCGAACTCTTCCGAACAACTTCATACGCCTATACAGACTTTTATCCACAGCCCTTACCATTTCGCGTTACTAAACATTATGTTTTGGTCTCAGCAGTGATATTTAGTACCACCTCGCACCCTTCCTCTGGCCTGTGTTATACCATCTGAAGCCATTAGTAGGTTTTGTTTGGGTTTCCGGGTTGAGTATCATCACCATGTGTTTCATTCTCCTTGAAACGTGAAAGGAGAGAGGCATGGAAAACGGAGTGTATTTTTCACTGTGAAGGAAGCCTCAATTCATAGGCATAAGAGGAAATCACCTGGGTGATAGAGAATGGCCCTTCATGTTTAGGGGCAAGTTTTCTGGTCAGGTATCCCAATTTCAAGTTCTTAGAATCTAGCCAAACCCTCTCCCCCACTGTAAATGGGCGGAAGCCTTGTCCACCTCATCCGATCATTACTTGTCGGGACAGTTCATGCACTGCCAGGGCTTCTCATCACATGTTTCCTAATTCGGCTATCCTTCATTTGGTAGCCGGTACATTTGTTTTTTCGTATGTCATGGAAATGGCCTTGGGGTGGGTTCCCATCATCAAGTAAAATGGAGTATTCTTGATCGCCAGGTGGTGCTTCTGATTGTGTGTGAACTCGGCAGTGGTGAGGTGCCCCTTCCATTGTGATGGCTTGTTCGCACAGAAGATCCAAAGATAGATTTCCAGTTCTTGATTAACTCGCTCCATTTCCCCATCGGTCTGTGGGTGATAGGCCGTACTCATGGCCAGCTTTATTCTCAGGAGTCTCTCTAATTCTTGGAATGCATTGGAGGCAAATCATAGATCGTGATCTGATATGATCTTATCAGGGAGGCTGAATCTTTTAAACACATTTTGCAGATAAAGGTCTGCTGCCCCCAGTGCATCAATGGTCTTGTTGCAGGAAATGAAAATTACCCCCTTAGTAAGCCCATGGTCTACCACGACCATGATGGTGTCACATCCCTCACTGATCGGTAAGTCAGTGATGAAATCCATTGTTACCAGTGCAAATGGTCATGTTGCTTCTGATTTGATTGGCGATAGTGGTGGAGTCATGGGGTGCATGTTTACCTTCATTTGTTGGCATGTGGCACATCCATCAATGTAGTTCTGGACAAAGATCATCATTTCTGGCCACCAGTAGTCCCTCCGTACCAGTTCAAGAGTCTGAAATCAGCCAGGGTGACCTGTGAGTATGTTATCATGGTATTTCTCCACGATTTTCCTCTGCAACTCCTTGTCGTCCAGGACATAACATCAGTCCTTGAAAAAGGCTGTCCCATCATTCTCCATTCTCCAGTCTTCTACCGCCGACTTGATTGGTGGTGTTCCTCCTTCTTTGATGGCCCTTACTATCTCTTTTAGTAGGTCATCGTGCATCATACTTCCTGCCAGTATGTCCTTCAATTTGGCATCGATCATTCGTGCAAAGATCTCATCTTTTAACAGTGTGATGTCATCGTTGTCATCGTCGACCTCAGGTATGTGATCTCCTCATCGCGATAGCACATCAGACTGTATCATCATCTTCCCTGGCACGTGTACGAGTTGAAGGTTGAACTGTGACAGAAAGAGGCTACATCTAGCCTATCGTCTGTTCAGTTTCCGTGCAGTTCTAAAGTACATGAGATTTTTATGATCCGATAGGATCATGGTTGGGTGTTCAGATCCCTGGAGGTAGTGTCTCCAGGTCTCCAGTGCTCCAATTATTCCCAGTAGTTCCTGATCGTAGATCTCATAATTCCATTCAGTTGCTGTCAGGGAGTGGAAAATATAACCACAGGGGTGCCAGTCTCCATTTGTGTCAGTTTGTTTCAGGACAGTTCCCGTTGCATACTTATAAGCATCGCTCTCGATTACAAATGGCTTCTCAGTGTTCGGCATTAACAGCACTGGTGCCTTGGAGAATTTCCATTTTAGTGTGTCAAATGCCCCTTGGCATTCATCTGTCCAATTGAATGGTTGATCTTTCCTTGTTAGATCGTTAAGCGGCTTTGTGATCGCAGCAAAGTTGCCGATGAATCTTCGATAGAAATTCCCAAAACCTAGGAATGATCTAACTCCTTTGACATTTGTCAGGGGTGGTCAGTCCTTAATCCTGCTCAGTTTAGTTAGGTCCATGGCCAGTTGGTTTGGTCACAAGATTAGCCCAAGAAACTCGACCTCTTGTACGTCGAACTTAGACTTTTCTGGTTTCAGATAGAGGTCGTTTTTCCTCAGTCTTGCCAGGACCCTCTTCATTCTCTCCTCATGTTCTTTTCTGTCTTTCGAGAAGATTAAGATGTCATCCATGTAAATCACCAGCCATCCCTCGTTTATCAAATCTTGGAAGATGTCATTCATCATCGCCTGGAAGGTCACCGGGGAGTTACAGAGGCCGAAGAACATGATTTTGGGCTTGAACAGCCCTTTGTTGGTCTTAAACGCTGCCTTCCACTCATCTCCCTTTTTGATCCTGATGTTGTGGTATCCCCATCTGATGTCTAATTTCATGAACCATTTCACCCCTTTCAGCTTATTGAGCAGATCACTGATCAACAGAAGGGGATAAGAGTTCTTGATGGTTCCTTCATTTAGGTACCGGTAGTCTTGGCAGGGCTGGAGCACATCAGAGTCCTTTTTCACAATGAAGAAGAATGGGGATGCCATAGGTGATTTAGATGGGATGATATACCCCTTCCTCAGGTTCTCATCAATGAACTCGTCTAATTTCTTCTGTTCAGCTGGGGTGATGGGGTAGACCTTACAGTCTCTTGGGATAAAGTCTGGCTTGAGTTCGATTGTGTGGTTCCACAGTCTCGACTTGGGGAATCTTTCCGATGCTGCCTTTTCGAACATGCTTTGGTACTCCTTATATTTATCTGGGAGTAAATTATCGAGTGACTGCATCTCCTTGTTCCCTTTACTCTCATGGGCGAGCTTCTGCGAGACAGAGGTCTTTGCTCAGATGTAAGTCATGTTGGAGTAAGTGATTCTGCCAGTTAGCCAAGATCGAGTGAGGTGTGAGATCCGTTGGAGTTTCTGGTAGTTCAGTGGTATGTAGTCATCTTCGATGGTGAGGGGTGATTCCTCAGCCCTGAATACTCCAACCATAGGTTCTTCCCAAACATAAGTGAATAGTGTGTCCATTCCATCATGATCTTCCTCAGCATCGGGTAGTACGTTGGTGCCCGCGGCGTCTAGTATGGGGATCTGTAGATCAATCCCAGGATGGATGTCTGTTGCCATGTCTGTTGCCAGGTTTGATCCATCATGATCAGGTTTGTCTCCGGTGCAAAGTCTTGTTGCGAGATGAACTGTCCCGAGCCTACTCTTCACGTGCTCAGCAGCAGCAAGGTAGGTTTCCCCAAAGGTCTCCCCAGCACTCCTTATAGGTAGCCTCCCGAGAGTCGGGCTCAACATTACTCTTGGTCCAAGTGGCCCCTTGTCATCTATAGTGGGACTTTGCTTACCAAAAGTAGTGCGCGTCCACTCAATCATGGTTCAGATCTTCTTCATGAGGAACTTCTCAGTTTCCCTGTCAGTGAGGGTTCCTTTTTTCCAATCAGTGATCAGGTTATGTTTCTGGAGCCATGAATACCCCAGGATCATTCTTTCCTTTCCCAGCCCCATTATCAGCATTCTGATCCTCTCTTCCTTCCCCCCGATCTCCGTGTCAATGTGGACATAGTGTGAGATCGTTCCATTCTTGTTAAGGGTCCCATCAATGTTTTTGGCAAGAATCTTTTTGATGAGTGGGATTTTTTTTAGCCCAGGTTTCTCAACAACTCGGTGGTCTATAAATGTCTCTCCTGCTCCTGAGTCAATCAGGGTGGGTACTTCGGCTTTTTTGTCTCCTAGCAAGTAGTGAACCAGAATACACATTGATTGATGGCTCGTGTTTGCTACCATTACAGTTGAGACAACTATTCTGGTGGGCTCCATTGCTGATGTGGGCCGCCGTTTTAAAAACCCTCTGCTACCATAAGATCTAACACTTCTTCTTTTTCTTTTTATTCCAACTCGTTGATGAGGGCACAGATCTTTGTATAATGGTCATGAGGTGTCTTCTTCGTCTCTTTCTTTTCTTCTTTCACAGGTGGCTCTTTCCCTCCCTTGTGGTCACTAGCCCTGTGTCCTGCTTTGTGACATATAAAGCACTTTCCTTTCTTGATATGTTCAAGCCTCTCTGCATAGGAGAGGCGTGTTGTGTCTATATCCATGGTGTTAGGGTCTTTGGAGGAGCATCCCGCTCCTCCTCCTCCTGCCTTACTGTATGTTCTTTCTTTAATCACCTTTGCCCTCCTTAGATGCCCCTCAGCCCTCGCTGCATGGGTGTACCACCCCTCGATCATGTCAGGCAGATTCTCCATGCCAAAGACTTTGTCAAAGACTTGATTGTTGAGTCCGTTGACAAAGTACTCAATCAGGGCAGCATCTTCTTTGATTTTAGTGCGATAAGCGAGAGTCTTGAACTGAGCAATATACTCATCTACCCCCTTTGCTCCTTGTGAAAGGGCTCTGAGCTGTGTTCGCATGTTCCCCACATCGTCGATCAGCGAGAATGCTGCACGTACTTTTGCTATGAACTCCTGGAATGTATCCCAGGGTTTTGACTCAATGTACCTCTCCTCCAGATATGCCTGCTTCCATGGCCCTGCTGTTCCTCTGTTCATATAAGAAAGCATGAATAAGATTTTGTGGCGGTCATCTGGAAAAGTGGCAGTGTTGGCATCGATGTATGCTCCACATTCCAGAAGAAAGAGCATTGTCTTTGCCCTGTCTCCAGAATAGTCAGTCGGCACCCTCATCTTGATTTCAGCAGAACAAGCAAAAGCAGTGGGTGCAGTGGGGATGGTGGGTGTGGATGGAGCTGCCATGTTTCTTCTCTGTTGGGTGGGATAAGGTCGGGTGGTTCTTGTAAGAATTCTGTCGTGGTGTATGTGCTGCCTAGACTGAGGTTAGTTGGCAGAGTTCAGCTCAGCTTGACCTTTTGTTAGAGTCAAGGTTCCTTCTGTCAGTCGAAGCTCTTAAGCATCGACGTTAAAGTAAGAAGTTCTTCAAAGAGTTACTGAGGCTCGTAAGTGACAGTTGAGGATGACTTAGCTGGAGTTTGTTAGGAATGTAGAAATGACCAGGTCAAGCTAAGCTTGACTGGTCCTGTATTTGCAGTTTAAATACTACAAGCACAAGATCGTAAATAAAATGAGTCGTGCTACGAGAACAATAAGAACAATAGGAATGAAAAGACAATAGCATGTGGACGTCCGCAGACTACTACAATAGAGTGGAATTGTGATGATGTGTGATTAGAGGTATGTGGTCGCAAGACAATAGAAAAAGGAACAATAGCATGGGATGTACACAAGTAAGACAATAAGAACAATCATGAAGAAAATTGATTTCCCCATCCAAACATCTCCATAACAGATAGGAGTTCTTGATGGTTCCTTCATTTAGATACTGGTAGTCTTGGCAGGGCCAGAGCATGTCAGAGTCCTTCTTCGCAATGAAGAAGAATGGGGATGCCATAGGTGATTTAGATAGGGTGATGTACCCCTTCCTCAGATTCTCGTCGATGAACTTGTCTAACTTCTTTTGTTTGGCTGGGGTGATGGGATAGACTTTGCAGTCCTTCAGGATGAAGTCAGGTTTGAGTTCGATCGCATGGTCCCATGGTCTAGACTCAGAGAACCTCTCTGATGCTGCTTTTTTGAACACGCTTCAGTACTCCTTATATTTGTCTGGGAGTAAATCATCAAGTGACTGCATCTCCTTGTTGCCCTCACTCCCATGAGCAAGCTTCTGTGAGACAGAGGTCTTTGCTTGGATATAAGTTGTGTTTGAGTAGGCAATCTTGCCGGTTAGTCAGGACCGAGTGAGACAAGAGATCTCTTGGAGTTTTTGGTAGTTTGGTGGGATGTAGTCACATTCGATAGTGAGAGGTGATTCCTCTGCTTTGAATATTCCTATCATGGGTTCTCCCTGAACATAGGTGAATAGTGCATCCATTCCATCATGATCTTCCTCCATGTTGAGCAGTATGTTGGCACCTGTGGCATCTAATACAGGGATCTGTAGATCGATCTTGGGATGGGTGTCCATTGCCGTGTCCATTGCCAGGTGTGATCTGTTGCATTCAGGTTCATTTCCAGTGCAAAGTCCTGTTGCGAGATGAACCATCCCGAGCCTACTCTTCATGTACTCGGTGGCAGCGAGGTGGGTTTCCCTGAAGGTCTCCCCAGCACTCCTTATAGGTAGCCTCCCGAGAGTCGTGCTCAATGTTACTCTCGGTACGAGTGGCCCCTTGTCATCTATAGTAGGACTTTGCTTACCAAATGTAGTGCATGTCCATTCAATCATGGTTCGGATCTTCTTCATGAGGAATTTCTCAGTTTGCCTGTCAGTGAGGGTTCCTTTTTCCCAGTTGATGATGGGGTTACATCTTTGGAGCCATGAGTATCCCAGGATCATCCTTTTCTTTCCTAGCCCCATTATCAGCATTCTGATCTTCTCTTCCTTTCCTCCGATCTCTGTGTTGATGTGGACATAGTATGAGATCATTCCATTCTTGTTAAGGGTTCCATCAACATTCTTTGTGAGGATCCTCCTGATGAGTGGAATCTTTTTCAGTCCGAGTTTCTCGATGACTCGGTGGTCGATAAATGTTTCGCCCTCTCCCGAGTCGATTAGGGCGGGGACTTTGGCTTTTTCATTTCCTAGCAGATAGTGAACTGGAATGTGCATGGATTGGTGGCTCCCATTTGCTACTAGTACAGAGGAGACAATAACTCTGGCAGGCTCTGCTGCCAACGCAGGCCATCGCTTTAAAAACCCTCCACTGCCATGAGGTCTAGCACCTCTTCTTTTTCCTTTTCCTCCAGCTCGTTGATGAATGTGCAGATTTTTATATAGTGATCGCAGGGTGTTTTCTTTGTCTCGATCTTCTTCTCTTCTTTCACAGGTGGTTCCTTCCCTCCCTTGGGGTTGCTTGCCCTGTGCCCTGCTTTGTGGCAGATGAAATACTTTCCTTTTTTAATATGTTCGAGCCTCTCTGCATAAGAGAGGCACATCTATTTCCATGGCATTAGAATCTCTTGAAGGGCTTCCTGCTCCTCCTCCTCCTGCCTTACTGTATGTCCTTTCTTTAATCACTTTTGCCCTTCTGAGATGCCCTTCTGCCCTCGCTGCATGGGTATACCATCCCTCGATCATGTCTGGCAAATTTTCCATCCCAAAGACCTTGTTGAGGACTTGATTGTTGAGTCCATCGATGAAATATTCTATGAGGGTGGCATCTTCTTTAATTTTTGTGCAGTAAGCGAGGGTTTTGAATTGTGCAATATACTTATCTACTCCCTTTCGCCCCTGTGAGAGTGCCCTGAGCTGTGTTCGCACATTCCCTGCGTCGTCGATCGGCAAGAATGCTGTGTGTACCTTCACGATAAACTCCTGGAACATGTCCCAGGATTTCGATTTGATATACCTTTCTTCCAAATAGGCCTGCTTCCATGGCCCGGCTATCCCTCCGTTCATGTAAGAGAGCATGAACAAGATCTTGTGGTGATCGTCAGGGAATGTGGTTGAGTTGGCATCGACATATGCCCCGCACTCGAGGAGGAATAGCATGGTCTTTGTTCTGTCTCCAGAGTAATCGGTTGGTGCCCTCATCTTGATCTCTGCGGGTCGGGCAGGGGCGATGGGTGTAGTGGGGATGGTGGGGGTGGACGGTGCTGCCATAGCTTTTCTTCGTCGGGTAGAATATGGTCAGGTGGTTCTTGTAAGAATTCTGTCATGTAATGGATGCTGCCTAGACTAGAATTAGTCAGCAGAGTAAGGAGCAGCTTGACCTTTTGTTAAAGTCAAAGTTCCTAGAATCAGTTGAAGCTCGTAAGTGATGATATCAAAGCAAGATGTCTTCAGAGAATCGCTGAGGCTCGTAAGGGACAGTTGTGAGGATGACTTATTCAGAGTTCGTTAGGAACGTAGAATTGACCAGGTCAAGCTGGAGCTTGACTAGTCATTGTATTGTTGTTTAAATACTACAAGTACAAGAGAAGTCATGTAGTAGGAATGTCAGAACAATAATGTGGGAGTGTCTGCAACCTACTACAATAGCATGAGAGTGAAAAGGTGGTAAAGGTGTACAGTCACAAGACAATAGAATCGTAATGATGCGGTTGATGACAATAAGAACAATAGTGAGTAGATGTCATCAAGAACAATAGTGTGGGGCATACTCGAGAAGAACAATAGAGACAATAGAAAAGAAAATTGATCTCCTATCCCTGCGCCTTCTCATGACAGAAACTCTGCAGTCAACACATGAAAAAAAATTTTGTTGGAATGTCTCCAGTTGATTTTAGCCAGAGGAAGGAAGACAGGGAAAACAGGCAGTCACGAGAGCGAATGTAGGAGTGGAAGAGTATCATTGGGTCATAGGGAAAAGGATTGGAGCATAGTATAATAGTATTTCCTTTGAAAAACTTGTTGGCCTTGTGGCCAGGCAAAAAAAACTGGAAAGAGGAGTCATTAATCATGATTGAGTTATGCTTAGTCACCTTGCCAGGGTTGCATAGGTCACCATCATCTGGCCATGTTAGTTCACCTAGATGCATTAATGCAAAGAAAACTACACACAGTTGAGTGCAGAAGAGGAGGTCATTGTGTGTTGGATTGTGGGAGTGAGTAGTGCACACCAAATCGAGGTCTGCAATTGTGAGAGCTCATTTCCTCACTGTTGGAGTCCCTTGTAACTGTTTGCACCCTTCCAGTGTGCAGTGGACCATGCACAATTTCCAGATCTCCTGAACATGGGGGAAGTAGGATTCGAGTTGGTGGCATATTTCCAAAAGGTATGTGTCTACCGAGTCTGATTTGATGTGGTGACACATGTAAACTGTGTAGAGGCTTAAAGTATCAGCAGTGGGTTTGACTGGCATGTTGTGCATGCAGACGAAAGAGAGATATGAGTTGAGTGTAAATCTGTAGTTCTTCCACATGCTGATGTCAATTGCCTGTTCCAGTGCAATAGCACATTCTCAGACAAGGTGCTTGCATATCCATGGCTCCTATACTGGTTGCCAGGCATGCACACATGATGTAATCATTTTTTGGATGCCCTTATCATAATGAAGTGTGGGGGTTAGAAGGCTGAGATGTGCAGCCCAGGCACTAATCTTGTTGCTCTGTCAAAATCACAGTGGGAAATGGCATCCGCCACTTTGTTCTGTTCCCCTGGGATGTGGAGAACATGCACATCCAAATTATTGCTGAGGAGGATGTCAATGTAATGTTATAGGAGAGGGTTGAACTTGGACTGGCAATGAAGGGAGCTAGAAATGTCCACTGTGTTCATGCTGTCAGAGAAAATGATGATCTTGGAGTACTCAGTCCCTCATGCACGTAAGTTGTTGAGAGTGCTGGTGACAGCCAATGCTTCATAGTAGAAGATGATGTCGCAACTTGCTCCCCATGGCACAGGAGAGTAAAAACCCTGTTGATGGTTGGGGTATCAGAAACTAAGTCTGCATCTTCTGCCTTTCAAGTAATGGAGGATAGCAGTCTGATTCCCAGCAATTCCTGGAGGTGTGTCATTGCCCATGTAAGGTCCTCGCAAACAGTGTTGTTGATCCAAATCTTCATTAGGGTCCACTGTTTCCCTGAAATCTTGAGATACAGGTTGTTGAGTAACTGGTGGATCATGGGAAACACAGTAAAGCTCCAGTTCATCCATCCTGCCAGTTGTTGCCAACAACATAGTGTCCTCTTTCTCATGGAGAATGATGTGAACTCCTCCAGTTTGTGAAACAAGTCCTTGAGTGCTCATTTGGGGGAGGGTGAGAGTCAAACTATTGGCATTGACTTTGATGCCAATGATGGTGAGTTTCTTGCCAAACAGTTGTTTGTGCAGCTTATGGGGAATTCCCTGTTCATCCCATAACAACAGCAGTTTGACTTGATTGGCTGGCAGATGTTTATCATACTTGTGGTACCACACTACATTCTCTTCTTCATCAATCCCAAAGGAGTCATCCATGTAAGTCCACAGATCAAGGATCAACCAGATGTTCTTGGCAATCCACGTTATGAGGCCATTGAAGGAGATATAGATTCCTGCAGAGCCTTGGCTCCCAAAGCAGTTGTTATGGTTAACATTGCACTCATCATTGATGGTGATGATCTGCTTGATTTGCCATAGAGGGTGCATGGGCAACAATCAGTATGCTTCAGCGACATCTGACTTGAAGAGTACCCAGCATTGATTAGGTTTAGCATGGTGATGAGCAAGTAATCTGTCCCCGAGATGCCTCATGTTATCCAAGGGGAATCCCTTGATGTCTTCATGCTTAATCATCATGTTTGGTGCATAAGGGCTGGCACTTTGGTTGATGACTATGTGCATTTTCTCTGAGTGTGGTTTTGGAACTGCATGTATAAAGGAAGTGTGCATGCCCAGGAGTAGATCTCAACTGAAAGGGCTGGAGAACCTTCCCTTCTCGTGCTCATGGTCTCATTGGGAATGCAGGAACTCCTTCTCTTTCTCCTTCTGTGGCATCTCTAAGGACTCATCAACTGTGCATAGGTAGGTTTTATGCTGTGTGTCAGCCCAGGGCCAGCCAGAAGCCTTCTCGTAGGCCTCTACATACTGAATTAATAAAGGGATGATTTGGGTGCAACTTGAGTAGGTCCTCAAAATGGTTTTCATTGACTGGCATGACAATTTTGAACAGATGAGGGTTATTTTCTATTGTGTTCATTGCCTTAATGTTTTCGAATTCTGACTTGGGTACACTAGGGAGTGGCTTTGCATACTTAGTCCAGTCTTCAAGAAAAGGTGGCATGGGCAAATATCCAAAGGAACTCTCCTCTTCATTACTCCACAAGTTGTACCTGAGATATTTCAGCCACATCCCATACCATGCTGTTTGCACTTGATGCAGGTGTGCCTATATCTGCAAGTACCTGCTGTTCTCTTGCTCTTGCACTGTTGAATCGACGGCACACTTTGGCCAGTTGATCCTTTGAGCATTGATCTCCAGTGACTTGCCCACTTGCTGCTCCTTGGACACCATCAGGGAGGAGGTACGCTGAGTACAGGTAGGTGAATTGGTCACAATCAGTGAGTAGGATTGCTTGTCCTCCTCCAATCATTGCTCTGACTGCTTTGTCAAAAGAGATGAGCTTGTGATGTGCATTGGGTTGCTTAGTGGAGAATTTGGATGCCATGTAGTCTTCCCATTATCATAACTCTTCACTCCTATGAGGGAAAGCAAACAAGGTCACTTTGGAGGCCGCATGCCAAGTGACGGTCTAGTTGCCACTCATTTGGACCTTTTGTGCAGGATCTGTTTTTCCAAGAGATATCTCTGTTCCTCTGATGCAACCCACATTCTTCTTAAAAGGGGCAATGTGATGCAGGTTCCTGAAGATGATGTCAAGGTTGATGGCTTCTCCTTTGAAAATCTGTTTCTACTTGGACTCTAGGCAGCCTTGAGGGGCTAAGGCTGCTCAACATATTTTCTTTTCAGCAAAGGTGAGATCAGTCTGGAAGACAGCGAGGGTTTCTCTAGTCCTCTTTCAGTTATCGTCAATTTCACTGGCTTCTGCCATGACTTTTGTTGGATGGCTTCTGCCATGACTTTTGTTGGATACCAAGGTAACTGGAATTGGTAGACCTGTTTCTTCTTGTTGGACCCTCCCATACCCTCTGGTTGTGGATTACTATCTGAGTCTGAGGACTCAGAGGGGCTTCAGTGTTATTTCTTGTGGATAAGTTCTTAGCGGAGTCCCTGTAAAAGTTGCTCTGCTTCTCCCATGTTAGTTCTGCCCAGTCAGTCAAGATCTCTCCATCCTTCAACCAAGGTTCTTACATTCTCTGGTTCTGCTTGGTGCTCACCTCCAACTCACAAACCTCATCATTCAGCTCCTCTCTGTTTTGCAGCGATAATGTCAGTGTAAAGTGTGTATTGCTCAAGGGTGGCCTTTTAGTCAGGCTCATCGAGGTTAGTATTGTGCAAGACTTGTAAGATCTGGTATAAGGTTTCCATTCTCAAAGTCTTCTCCTTTCTGAAGTCCTTGACAAGGCTGTCCATCTCTGCAATGAGACTAGCCCTGAATGGGTTTTTATCAGAACCTGGATCTTGCCCCTGGATGAGCGGAAGTGCTCCATCTTCTCCCTGATTAACTGTGGGCATGTGAAGATCATTTTCTCCAGTTGTTCCAGTAAGGATTGTTTGGGTAGACTGGCCATCAGATACATCCCCTTTAGATGCTCCTGTAATGTTAGGCTGCAATGAAGTCTCATCTCCTCTGGAGGTAATGGGTTGTCCAAAGAATGCTGCATGGTCATCACTTGTCATATGAGGAACAATGTGTACTTTGGAGTACAAAAATATAAGAGAATTATGGAGTAGTGGAGCTAGATGAGAGTGAGAGGCAAATAGACAACTCCTGCACATCGATGGACTTAACGACTTGAAAATTTTTAAGTCATGTTGGGGGTATACCTTGCCCAACAAATTTCACACTCCACAACTTTACATCATGCAGAGTTTCAATTTTTTTTTTCTTCATTGCTTGGCACACTGCCATGGCGAGTATTTCTCCAGACAAAAATGACCCCATGGGGGATGATCACAACAACAGACCTACCTGTACATGTGAGATGGGCCCTAGTAGCCAGTCTCAAAGGGGAAAGGAGAAGCAGAGAGAGCTTGAGCCCACTGGCTTGAGCAGCAGCATTACTCAACTCCATCACTCACCAAGCCCTGATGAGATCGAAGAAGCCATCAGCACCAGTGGACATTCTGCTAGAGAAAAACAAAACTGGTGAGCTGGTGTAGGCACCAGCTCTTCTGCTGCCAGAAATTGGAGGATTGACAGTGAATGCATTGTCCTTTACCGAGGCACTTGCAACACTTGCAAGAGCATGCTTTATATGTGTACACTCACATGTATGATGATGATGATGATAAATATTTCAACATGAGAGATCGTCAAGATTCAGGTATTAACTCTGGCACTCTCACCAGGACCAAATGTGTTTATAATTTAAAAGATATTGCTGCCCTCCAGGAGACCATCTGAAACCTGGAAGATGAGAATGAACACCTGCATGAGCAGCTCGATGGACATTCATCCAAATAAGCTTGTACTTGTAAACCCTCTCCTCATCTTGAGAGGCCTTAGGGTAATTTGTATGCCAGTGCAGCCTCTCAACCTGCACCACCTCCTGCTCCCCACCCTGTCATCCCTGATGAGGACATCAATATGAATGAGGTCTACCCACCTCTTCCCATCCTTCCACCCCTGAGATATACATTCTCAGGCCCTGATGTTCCCAGGACAGTGAACTCGAGACCAGCTCTCAAGCTGTGTGGCCAAGTTCCTATGTCCATTCCTCAGAACACTGAGGAATTTAATAACTGGTCCCAGATGGCCCACACCTCTGGGAACTACTCAATGTTGGAACAAATACACAAGTACATGCAGTTCATCAATGATACTCCTTCAGGGGCTCGAATGCCCCTGATGACCTATGCCCTTGCCCACTGGAGATTACCTGGTTGACTCCCTGTTCAGATGCACTCAGCATGAGGATTATGCCAATTTAATGATCCTACTCACCTGGAGCAACTTTTGCTCCTGGACTCTGCTGAAACATGGGTGCAGTTTATGCACTGACACCTGTACTAGTGGTGATCCCACCCTGGTATCCTGATGGATGAACAAAGGGTCTCCCTCCCACACATCAGGGGACAACTCCTGCTTCATCAACAGATCCCTTCAGGGTTATCCCCTGAAGCTAAACTACTTCTCTATCTTCATACTGCAGAGGTACTAGCCATGCTGGGACTGTACTGACAGATTTGAGAGCATGAACACCTCCCACTGTCCCCTGTGTACTGTCAGCAGCCCATGTTGATCAGCACCAATCCAACTTCCCTCGAGGACATCATATGACACCTCACTACAATGGGCATCTTGGATGAAGAAGTCCTAGAAGGTTCTCACTATACCATCAGCTGGCTTACAGTAATGGCTACTGCCAACTCCTCCTATTCAGAAGAGTCTTCTACCACTGCTGATATTATATGTAAGATATCTGCAGCAACATTTCAATACCCATTCAGAGAATGCTTCTCTGATGTCTGAACCCCGGTGGTGGATTGCTGGGCCTAACAACATGGCCCTTCGAGAGCCACAAAGAAAAAGAAAAAGAGAATCCACTGCTCCCACCAGAGGCAGAGCTCCCTCCCATTCAGGGTGACCCAACCCTGAATCAATGACTTCCACTGCCCAGTCCTCCAAATTCTCCACTGGACTATCTGCATCTCTGCACGCGAGCACCTCTCGCATGGACAACCAACATCCTGCTCATGCTGGGCTTTTTTACCTGTCTAGCTGGCATCCAACTCTTCCAGAGGTATATTCTCTGGAGAATGATCCGACCTCAGGATGGTCTGGGTCCTCCCTCACCATCAAGGCAACTCAAAGCCAAAAGAAGGCCTTGAAGAGAGTGAGGAGAGTTTCCACTGGCATCTCTCTAAACAGCCACAAGAAGCCCATTAGCAAACTCACTCCAGTTATGTCTACCAAGCCACAGAAAATTAGAAACCCTGATGACAACGTTGATTCCACCAACTCCACTCCATGAGTCCCACATATCATCATTGAGTCCTGATGATACCCACATCACCGATGACCCTACTAAATAAGGTCATCACATTTTTAACAAATGAATGAATTGATTTCTTTCATTGTATCCTGATGATACCTACATACCAGATGATGCTCTTTTCAAGATCATCTATTTACTCAAAGCATTATGCTTCCCCCTGGACAAAGTTTAAGGGGGAGGGTGTGGTAATCTGGGGCTTGACCCTGTGTTTGTATATATTACTTTTCTTTGCTATTGACCTGGCTGGCCCCTATAAAGGGACCAACCTTCTATTTACATAAACAATCTTTTAATACCACCTTGAGTACACACGATAATATATGTTATTTGTGTTTAGCTCCTGTGTGATCTTAAGGGACCCCCCTCTGACTCACAACAGTACCATACCAATTTCTTAGTTTGCATGCACTCATTCTCAGAAATAGGATGCCCCAGATTGAGGGTTATCAGGCAAGAAACATTTGGGAGTGAAGGACTGAAAGGTCAGACTCATCTATGCATTTATATCTAATGCATATGGGTCTGAGAAACTGTCACCTATCATCATTGGTAAAGCAAAGAAATCTTGAGAAGTCAGGCAAGCAGCTAGGCTTTTACTATTGGAACAGTGCAAAGGCTTGAATGACTTCAGCACTGTATCAGGAATGGATTCAGGAATGGTATTCTGAACTGTTCTTAAAAAACTGTAAGATCCTTCTTTTACAAGATAATTTCTCTGATCACATTCTCCCAGATGGTTTTCAAAACATTCACATCGAGAATTTCAGCTGAATCTTACTCCACATGTCTAGCCAATGGATCAGGGCATCATCTGATGCTTCAAAGCTCATTACCATGCAAAATACATCCAGCGAGCCATTGACAATTATAAGGCAGGTGTCACTCTCTCAGAAATCCATGACATTGACCAACTCCAAGCGATGCAGCTTGCAGATGCAGTTTGATGCAAAGTGGACATGACTATGATCAGAAATTGCTGGAAGAAGGCCAGTATTCTTCCCTCATCTTCTTGCATCCCAGTTCCCAATCCAAGTATCCCTATCTCATCACTCCTCAATGTTAACAACATTGAAAATACAGTTGCACCTGCCAAGAAGCAGCTTAATCAGGCTCTTGATGAGCTGGAATCAACTGGGGTGCTTCAGGCAAGCAACAGGATAGATATTGAGGCACTGCTCAATCTGGCTGATGAGTCATGGGTTATGGATAAGACAACAGATGATGAAATATGCCAAGCTGTGTTGGATGTGAGAAGAGCACAGAAAGAGGCATTGATTAATAGTGGAGATGATGACACTGATGACAATGCATCCATTGAACCATGTCCTACACATCGCAAAGTCCTTCAAGCTGCTTCTGTCCTCAATAAGTATACTGATACCCTCAATAATCCCATTGCACACAAGCTAGAGGGAGTCTTGGCTTTCTTTAGATGTCAAATGCAACTGGAAATGTCTCATTCCATAAAGTCTACTCATCTTACTGACTACTTTCATTGCTTATAATCTTCAAATAATTTTAGTAACAGTATATAGTCTACCTTATCAGTCATACATAGTTCTACTCTAAAGTTGGCACCTGAAACAGCCCCAGATGCTTTAAAAATACATAACTGATTTTTTTCTGAATTTTCCCAATTTTTCCTGATTTTTTGAGACTTTTTTTTTAGGACCATCCTCAAACCCCATACTTCCTCATAACTCATAGCCTGGAGTGTTTACCGAGGGGTATGGGTTATGAGGGAGTTGACTGTATGTTTTTTTTTTTGACTTTAGGAAGACCACGTGATGTCCATTTGGTTAAGGATACTGAGTAAGGTAGGTTTGCATTACCTGTTATTAGCATGTGTTATGTAAGCAAACATTCCACTTTTGTGATGGCTATAACCTTCACATTATATATTTCATAATTCTAAACCCTGAAAACAGTAGATAGGATGCCTATGAAAAGATCTCTGAGAACAATTTCTACAATACTACATTTTTAAAGTGTTAATTAGAGGTGCAATTTTTAAGTCATAATTTATTTCCAAACACTTTATCTATCATTTTGAACAATATTGAGACCAAGTTAAAATTTTTGCTCCATACATTTGGCCAGATCACATGATCAAACACATGATATTCCACTGCAAAGGAAAGCAAAAAACTGGATGCCCAAAGCTACCCCAGTGTATCATGGGATGGAAGTCTAGAGCTACCAAGACTCATGTTCAGAACCTCTCCAGGAAGCTTACTGTTGAAGAAGTTGATGACAAGGAATCACCAACATGTTGCAACTTAAAACATTGCCAGATCTGGATGAGGATGATGAGGATGATGAGGGCCTGACCAAGGATGCAGAAGATAATGCTGACATTATGGAAATTCTCCAAATTGAAAGTGTTCATAGCAGCTCTGGAACAAGCACAGGCTATTGCAACTGCTGCTGAGAGTGAGAGAGAAAAAGGAAACAAGAAATCAAAGTGGTATGCTGGAAACTCAGCCAGAACCAAGAGGCAGCATGTCCAGAAAGCAAGGGAATTTGTGAAGAATGGTTACCCCTCGAGTTCCAGATGGCTCGGGTCAAGAAAAGGTCTTGGAATGGAAATGATATCAGAGAGGGCCATACAATCTGACTCGGAGGTCAATGCAACTGATGACAAAGTAGGATTTGTGGAAATTTTACAAGATTTTATTTAGTTAGACTGAAGGAACATGGTTAGCACAATAGCTTTGAAGTAAATTATAACACTGACTTGGACAATCCTTGGGACCACCAGTCCTCAAGTGACACAGACTCAGAAGGGAGTGAACCTGAGGACCACACACCCATCTCTGATTCTTGCAGTATATTTCAAGAGCTTTTGCAAAAGCTTCAAGATGGCCAGAAACCACAGGATTATAGTCCTGCAATAGCCTCAGATGCAGTACTTGATCAGCTACACTATAAAAACTTTCCCATACTTTGATGAGCATGTGCCCAGCTCATGATTAAAAGTAAAGACAAGAAGATTGATGTTGTTTTCTGAATGTGCATCACAGAAATAGCTGGCACACTCAATCTATGTTTAGAGCTTCTATTCCATTGATATGGCCAACTTTGGATGTTCATCCTGGAAGACAAAGATTTTTTGCAGGCAATCCAGCTCTATCTGCAAGAAATTGTCAAGAATGGATATATTCAGCACAAGACATTGTTGAATGAGCTTATGACCCATGCCTTTGTCATGGCATTCGCTCGCTTTGCTTGCTCAGCCTGACACTGGCATGGGCTAGCTTGTGTATGTGTAACACAATGCTTAATCCCACTACAGTTACTCAATGACTGAAATGGTCATAGCATATGTAATAAATTACACTCCTTTGCTTTCAGCTCCTCCAGACACTCTTTTTAATACAAAACCATGTCAATTTTGAACCAAACTCACCCTGCTTTCATTCCTTTCTCATCTTCAAAGAGAAATTCTTTCGATTTTCTTGATTGACTTGGTATTGACTTGTATTAAGGCATTATTGACATTATTACAAACTTGTATTGACTTGTTATATTGACTTTACTACAAACTTGTTGCTAATATCATTACAAAGTTTTATTGACTTGTTATTGACTTTATTACAAATTTGTATTCACTGGTTATTGACTTGTTATTGATATCATTAGAAACTTGTATTGACCTGTTATTGACATTATTACAAACTTTTATTGACTTGTAATTGAATACACATGAAAGGTTTAGTAACCTGCCCTAAAGTCTTCTCACAATAAATTTCTCAACCATTTGATTCAATCCAAGTACAATCCAAATCTAATTCTAATTCTAATTCTAATTCTAATTCTAATTCTAAATCCAAGTCTATCTTGATATCTATATTAGTTTCCAATTCTTGTAAATAATCTTTCAAGTTACTCACCTTTGCTAAACAACTCCATTCAACACTTCCTTGTATACCACATTGGCAGTTCTGTTATTTCCATTGTTTTCATTCAATCCTTTCTCCAGATGTATACCTTGACAGTGCCACATATAGATGCCCATGTGAGAACACTGGTGTCTGCAAGTTCAAGCCAACATGGGATACTGATTGGCCTTGTGACTTGTTGATAGTCATGGCAAATGCCAAGCGAACTGGAAATTGATGTCAACAGAGTGGTAATGGCAAGGTTTCTGCTGAAGGCTCTAGTGTGATCCAAGGAATGAAAACGATATTTCCTGCAAACTGTGCATCTGCACTGATGATCCTGCACTTCAATACATGTGGTCTAGCTTCAAGAAGGATAAGTCGAGTTCCATTGCAAAGACCCATGGTGACATTCAGATTGCATAGAAGCATGAGAGGACAGCCTATCTTAAGTGCCAGCCTGGAGAGAGGAAGGCCACTTGCTTTGATAGAGTTTAGATACTCTGCAGGATATGACTGGTAGTTGTTTATCTCCTGCTCTCTGAATGAGACTGTATCAGCACTGTTGAAGACATGCTCTGGTCTAGGAAATCTGGTAAGGAGAAGAGAGTTGATGACATCGACATTGTCATTTGTGCAGGAGAGAATGGTCCTATTTAGATAGTACTGATCTGGCTTGTTCTCCTGCTCTATGCCTGGATATGTAGAGTTGATAAGGTGATCCATGGTATTTACATGGCAGAGCATGTTCTGTGGGATCTGCATAGTGTCTGCAGCATCCACTGTTGTGCCTGCACCAATGTGCAAGAGCCAGCAGCATGTGCAGTGTTCTCTGGAGTTCTGTCGAGTCGCATATTCTCAGTCAAGTGATAGACAGTAATGCGTTGCCAGAGAGTGCTCCTTTTGATGGATGAAGCTATGATCTGTTCTCTAGTGCCCCTAGGAATGACAGGTAGGATCTGTCTAAAGTCACCTCCAAATAAAATGGTGATTCCACCAAATGGAACATTCTTTTTCTTGAGATCATGCAAAGTGCAGTCGACTGCATCTGTGGCATATTTGTGCTGCATATAAACTTCATCCCAGATAATGATGGAAGTTGGATCAAGGACCTGGTGCAGATCTGAACCTTGAAGTATTCTGCAAGTAAAGGCCTCATCAATTTCGATTGGGATTTTGAACATGGAATGTGCTGTATGACCACCTTCTAGAAGCAATGCAGCGATTCCAGATGATGCCACACAGAGAGCAATTTTGCCTTGAGCACGAACAGCAGCTGCAATGGTGTTGCAGACAAAGGTCTTTCCACAACCTCCAGCACTATGCAGGAACATGAGCTTTCCCTTGTTATTGTTCACAGAATCCATTGCAGCATCAAAAACCTGTCTCTGCCTGTGATTGAAAAGCTGGAGATTGTGAGTGACAGTGATGGCCAACTCTTTAACATTGTAATCCCTCTGTTCCTGCAAAAGCCTATTGTCAGGAACATCAATGTGCCAGTTTCCTTCAATGGCAAGCATCTCTGGATAATCAGAAAGTTGTTTGCCTGATCTGATAAGGATCTGATTGATGAGATGCAAGCCATACATGTACACTTGATTATCTGTAAAGTCTGTATCTAGATAGATTGAAAGAAGCTTGACTCTGAGGTCATCACAAATGTAATGTTTGAACTGGTTCCACAGGATGTCAGAAGATGTTAGATTGCAATGAAGAAGAATGGTGGCAAAGGGCAATCTGAGAGAGGAACTGAGCTGCATCTGAGCTGCCTCTGTAAGACACTGGACCCATTCCTGGTCATCCTTCAAAAGACCCAATGCAACACAGGCCTGCTTGAATGTATTATGGATGACACCATTGACAGTGCACAAGTGCTGAAATAATGTTGCCCCTGTGACAACAGTAAGAAGGAGCCTGAGGTAAAACCTTTCCCCCTGGGCAGGAGAAGCAAAGTACATTCTGCCAATAGCAGGCTCGCCACGCCTTCTTGGGTTCCACTGCTTCTTGGTTGCATTGTAGACCCATGCTTGAGGAAAGTTCTGGTAGGTGACAGTACGTGCTGCTTCATATCTTCTGTTGGCTTCAAACTAAGCAGTGAGACATGTGGTCTTGGCAGCAGGCCTCTCCAAAACCTCATCAATATTGTCATCTGCATTGAAGTAGACTGTTTGCTGGTCCTCCAGATGGACAGGCAGATGATAAACATGAGGAGACTCTGAGTGCATTCCAAATTCATTTATGTGCTAGCAGCTTTCTACAGATCTAATGTAACATGCATCAAGATACTCCTTGACCTCATCTTTGTCTTGGTCCAGAATCTCAATCATGGTTCTGTCATGGCCTTTGTATATGTACTTGTGGATGTACTTGACAGCCTCAATTAAAGAACAGATCTCAACATTGATGTGACAGTTGTATCTGACAAATGAACCAAATTGTTAACTAATAAACATGATGTCAGATAAATGTTCCTTACTTTGCAGCCAAATAAGGATTGTGTGGGACCACATGTCTGTTATCATAGACATGGTTATGCTTTCTTACTGTTCTACCATTGTTGGGTCTGGCATAATCGGGATAATTGTTTACAGTAAAAGAGGTTTGTTCTCTGAACTCCTTGGGATATCTCTTGCTGCACTTGTTGTCAACCATGCATGAAGCCTTGGCTTTGTCATGACCACAAGGACCATGAAGCATGCAAGTAGTTATAGTGTGATAGAGCATCGGCTGTGTGACAGGATCAGGAATCTGTGCTGATACAATGGAATCAACATCATGGGCATCATGAATTTTATTGGCTGGATCGAGAAATATGAGGAGGTGCATATGTGGAAGGCCTCTCTTTTGAAACTCAATGGTATGGATGTGTGCCACCACTTTACCCAAAACACCATCCTTGATATTCTTGAGCAATGCATTCTTTTTCTGTTCAAAGACACATGCAACAATGTCTGGCCTGTCATAGGCTTCCTGCTTTTTCCTATTTGTGGTAAAATGTGGATGGGTGATTCCTCCTGCAACAGAGCTTCCTGGATCTCTGGCCACTGTGGATTGGCAGTCATGGTGAGAAAGAGATCTGGCTTGCCAAAAAAGTGACAAATGGCCATGGAATCCTGGAAAAGCTGATTCATATGCCTTTCACTGCCTATATGGGTTTGATGGAAGAATGATGCAACTTCCATGATTCTCTAGATTGATATTTTGATCCTGGTCACCCATGGCAGCATCCCTCAATTCAGCATACACATCAGCCTGGTGATGTTGAACCCAGTTCAACATATTCTGTTTAATAGATGCCCAAGCATCTACAACATACTGTTGCAAGAGATTTCCACCCCAAAATAATGGTGGCTGCTCTTTTGGCCTTGGATGCAATTGATAAGCATGGTAGCATCTCTGACTGACATTGGGTGCCCTTCTGGCTCCATTTGCACCTTGGTGTGCAGGTATATCTGGGTGCCATCCATCTTTACCATGAGGGAAAAGCAAGACATAGTGCAGAGTTGAATAGGATGGATGCAACTGGCTGATGTGCTTGAGCCCTCCTCCTCATAGCCTGAAAACAATATCTCTGTAATTAGACCGTTCCTCAGAGCCATCACCTGGAATAATAGCTGCCACCTCATCATTAGCTGTAGATTATACCAATGTAAATCTTGAGTTCTATCCAATCACAGCCATATAGAGACATTATCCTGCTCCTCTAAAGGCTTTTCCCTCATGATCTGGAATGCCTGCTTGAATAAAGGCACATAAGGATGGGTCTTATTTAGCATAGCCTGCAGCTCTGTCATGATAACTGAGTTGAGGTTAAAATTCCATTGCTCATGAAGATCAAGCTGTGCGATAGGATCATGGATATAGAGCTGTGCATAGGCTACAGGTTGTCCAGGAGGTGGCAAAAGTGCTCCAGAAAGATGATGAAGATCACCATGAATATGAAAGCTGTATACATCTGATGTACCTGTGACAGAACGGTCCACCTTGACACCCAAAGAAGTGAATGCAAATGCAGCATTTTACTGTCAGATGTTTGTTTTAAATTCCTTAGAAAGAGGGCTTTTCCCACACAACAGATCTTGCAATGTGGCAGGAGCAGGTCGGAAGGATGGCAGATGAATCTGTCCCTGCAAGCAGCAACTTCCAAACTTTGGTACAGCTCAGGTAGACTTGGACAGCTTTTCACAGTCAAAAATGCAAGGCATGGCAGTGTGGACACTCCACATTCATGGGTCCAAGTGAATGTCTGGGAATTGGCTCCTGATAAGGTGCATAGCCAAGTGGTAATGGCCTTGCAGATCGATGTGGAGGTAGAGGTACAGGCATAGATGGAGGCAAAGGTGGCAACATTGGGAGATTCAAGAATGAAGCAGGCAGCAGCGGTGAAGGAGATTGCGTGGGAGAAGGTGGCAATGATGGAACATGGAATATTGGGTCAGGCAGCAGTTGTGATGAAGATTGTGGAGGAAAAGATGGAAATTGTAGAGGAGACACCTTTTCAAACTCATCATAATAATCTGATGGCATAGGAGATGGTGGAAATTGTAAAGCAGTCCCCCTTCCAAATTCATCATAATAATCTGATGGCAGGGAAGAAGGTGGAAATTGCAAAGAAGACTCACTCCCATCATCATCATCAGATTCCTCATTCTCCATTTCCCTCCTCAAAGCAATCTCATTATTCCTCTGTTCTTCATACTCAGCAGCCAACAATGCAGCCATTTCCCTATCCATCTGAATTTGTTCTGCCTGTGCATCCACTTGAGCTCAATATTGATTAATCCAATCACCAGACATATTGTTAGCCAATTGATCCAACCTCATCATTCGTTGATGCAAGTTTCTGTCTGCAATGGATAGATGTTGGAGCTCCTCAGCCTCATCCATCTGTGCCTGCTCATCTGCACACTGTTCATTTCTCCACATCTGATGCATCCTGAGAGCCCATTCTTGATCGCACCTGTTATGTTCTTGTAATGCAGCCTGTATATTAATATGTCTGGGTGGGTCATGATATCATAGCTCAGCAGCTAAAGCAGCTTGCTGGGCAGCTGCCTGCCTCTCCAACTCCTGTTCAGCCAGCTGATGCAATTGTTGATTGGCTGCTTCATCTTCAGCAGCCTGTCTGTTCCTTTCCTGTTCAGCCAGCTGCTGCAATTGTCAATTATGCTGTCTAGCTGTTTCAGCTTCAGCAGCTTGTCTTTGTGCATTCACATGCTGCAGTTGTAGATTATGCTCTCTACTCACTTCAGCCTTCTGCTGTAATATCCTCTCTCTGGCAGCAACAGCCTCAGCAGTTCTCCTTTCCTCTGCAATGTTCTGTAATACTTCCTGCTGATGCTGATATTGCTTAGCTGCCTCAGCTTGTTGTAACTCCTGAACATGTGCATCATAATCTGCAGTTCTTTTCCTCAATGCAATATGTCCCCTATGCAGATTATTGAGTGCAGGATCTGCTTGACCACCAGAAATATTATGCAATGGTCCCAGTCCCCTCCCTCTCCCCTTTCTTGTTTGTAACTGAGGTGCAGGTGGAACTACAGGAATAGGATTGGCCAAAGGTGCATTCCACCCTGCTGGCAGTTGAACCTGTGGTATAGTAGAAGCTATATTTGCCCCTATTCCATGGTTTGCCAAAACAGGTCCAGATGGCATCACAGGAGCCCCTCTCCTATGTAATACAGGAGCAGGAGGTACAACAGGCAATTCAAACTGCCTTGGAGCATCCCAATCAGCAGGCATCTGCACCTGTGGTATCTGAGCTGCCAATGCAGCTCCATAGCTCAGTGGAATAATTCCTTCAGCAGGGGCAGTCACTCTGACTCTGCTTCTCCTCTCATCAGGATTGGTCATCTGCAACCTTTCCAGATGGTCTGCATCTCTAATTCTAGCCCTTTCCACTTCTGGTGTAGAAGGTCTACTTTGATTCCTGAAAACACTCTAATCAGCCATTATTAATATGCCAACACCATTCACATGTTTAGTAATGGTAAAGCCCAACAATAATTTGGTTCAATAGCCAACAATGCAGCACAGCTGAAGTAAGGTCAGCAACAACTTCCTTTAACAGCCAGTTGTCACAACACTCACTAGAATCCAACCGTTTTCTACTTCCAATAAACAATTTCAACACTTTTATAATAACAATCACAAATTTGCTATTTGATAATAGATAGCAATTGCAATAGTATCACTATTATAGCCCCAAATTTTGTGTGAAGAAAGGTACTCAATTGATTGTTGTGCACACTCTCTCCACATGTAAGGAAATGTCAGCTGTTTGGTCATGTTGTGTGCATTCTGGGAGAGGCATGAAAGTAGGTGTCCACTATATCATGACCGAAATTTTATGCATGCAAATCTCCCTTTTTGGTATTTGACTTGTTACTGACTTCATTAAATTTGTATTGACCTGTTACTGACTTCAGACTTTTTACTGACCTCATTACAAATTTGTATTGTCATGTTACTGACTTTGTTACAAATCACAAATTTGTATTGACATGTTACTGACCTCACTACAAATTTGTATTGACATGTTACTGACCTCATTACAAATTTGTATTGACTTGTTACTGACCAGTACTATTGATGCTATACAACGACATTTCAAACCCAGCTGTATTTGTCAAAGCTGACAAATTTTAGTCAGCTCTGACTAATTCCATCATTTCTGACCAAGCCTGACAAATTTTAGATAATCACATCAACCATCACTTCCATCATTCCCACAAAATGACTAGAGCATATGTTATGCAGCTGATCATCTATTTTTAGTCCTGATCCCATCATGCCATCACTCCCACAAAACTGTCATAGCATATGTAATAGAATTTGTTTCTCAGCCTGAGATGCAATCAAAACTCAAAGCATTTGGCACCAAGAAGAGAAGTATATCAATTCAAATAGAACAACATTGGTTACACAATATGGGTTGGCAGTATGGTAAAAGGAGGAATGGGATGTACATTGATGGACATGAGCAAGATGATGTCGTGGAGTATCGTGACACTTTTAAAGGTGGAAGGGCTACAAAAAATGAATGGTTACATATGATAAGGATGGTAATGCTGACAACAAACTTTGAGGCTTCACAGTACCTCCAGGCCAGGCATTCAAATTGATCTTGGTCACCCATGGTGAATCAACATTCTACAAAAATGACTGGTAATGGAACTGCTGGTCACACAAGAATGACAAGGCAACACACAGCAGAAAGGGGAAGGCACTTCACTGATGGTATTCGATTTTTTGACAACTGAATGGGAAAGATTAATCCATGGTAATGTGTAAGCAATATTCTTTAATAGCAGTTCCCATTAATGTTCATTGCTGTACAGAGAGGCTTGGATCATCTTCAAAGCTGGGAAGAATCATAATGGATACTTTACAGCTGACAATCTAATTAAGCAAGTTGATACAGCAATTGATATCTTCAAAGGTCACACAAATGGGTTTGCAACAGGGCTGTGGTGCTTTGATAATGCTGAGCCACCAGAAGTGTGCTAATGATGCACTGTCTGCACAGAAAATGCCAAAGAATCTAAATCAAGGCTGGACACACTGAAAAGATGGTGTGTGGATGTGAAATGCAACATTTGCAGATGGCCAATCTCAAGAATTATACTGAGATCTTGATCATCCAACAATGCCTGGATGGTTCAAAGAGATGGAGCAAATTATCTGTGAGTGTGGACTGTTAACCAATGTCAGGCTTTTGGCACAATGTGAAGGGTTCAAATGTGTACCTGGCTGCACAGATTGTATTGTTGTTGTCGAAGGCTATTATTTATGCAGCCTGATTTTGTTTTACAGAAATCTCAACTTGAAGAACTTGTGGTATCTCAAGAACACATATGTGACTTCTATCTGAAATATCACTGAGCTTGATCTTATTAAACAATACTGTGGGGCTGCAAAACTCCAATATCGACCATCTACATGAACATCAAATGTCATCAAGATGGAAAAGAACATGCTTGCATGCCTCAATAATGTTCCTCTTCTCCAAATGAGGCAGTTTGTTCCTCTTTTAGATTTGTTGCCTAATTCCATGTCAATATAAGCCTATATACTACAGATATGCAAACCGTTCTGCCTGCTTCATATCTGCTTATAACCAAGGCTTGTCTGGTACTGAAGCTGCATGGGCCAATCATAGATATGTATCATGGTCATCAGACCCTTCCATCTGTAATGGCTGCAAGAGTGCGGCACACTAATTCAAATCCACAATCCTATTTGTAGATGACATTCTATGATAGCAGGATACCTTCTTTCATATTCTCTGCCAATATGGGTGCTGGTAATGGGTGATGCCTACCTTACTGAGTATTGTACTATATAGTTGCCAAGCAAAGTCAACAAAAATAATTATTCCCAGATCCATTATTCACAGAACCCCAAATTACTCATTTTATCATGGGTACATTTTATTTAGGACCTAATAATATTCATGAGTCAATTTTACTCAATTATTTAATGATCTGGGAAAATGTGCCCCCAAGTATTTGGCCAACCCCAAGCCAGCCCTAGTAAAATTATGAAAAATAGTGCAATCACTAGCTTTTTTCAAACTGAAGATTTTAAGAGAATTGGGACTTTTCTACAACCAGTTTCAGCAGGAAAAAATACCTAAGATTGTGAGAAATCTATCTATTAAAGTCATGCCAAGAATTTCCTAATGTCACATTTTTACTCAGTGTGCTATCACAACATCTCAATAATACTCAATACACTTCACTAAGATGCTAAAACAATGCATGTATCTTGCACTATCATCAAGCCTGGTTTCCCCAAAGATCACACCATGGCTGACTGACAACCTCACAAACAAGGACTTGGATACCATGCAGATTAACCAACCCACCTGGACCATGAGTAATGGAGGTTTCATATTTGCTGAAGCTAGTTAGGTTGTGCTTGCATGAAGCCAGACAGGCATGTTGAGGATAAAAGGTCATAATGCAGCACATTTGGAAATGCCATGTTGGACTGATGCCTATGTCTGATGTGGACTTGGGGGTGTCCCTGATCTTGCACCAGATTCTGATGACAAGGATGAAGAGATGGAACAGATTGAGGAAGGTGATCAAGCAGTATAGATAGTGCTTTAAGGTCTGGTCCAGTCACAATTTTTGGGCCCATTTTGGAAAGACCATGACCATAACCAGTTAACCATAAAAAAAATTGCCAAATAACCAGACTGAAACCAAAAAAACATTGCAAAAAACCAGTCATAATCAGTCATAACTGGTTTGCATAAAAACTGGTTAAAACTCCAGTTCATACTGGTCATGACAACATGTGGGACACCTTCCTCTGCCAATTACCTTTAAACTGACCAAAAAAGAAGGCAAATTGGTCAAGAAATGATATCACCAAAACTGAGTTTAACTGCCTAAAACTTGATATCAAACTTGGCTTTAATGATATCTCATTCAATTCTTGACTGATTTGGTTAAGTATTTGGTCATTTTGGAGGGGTTTACAAGGGGATAATGTGGCTGTGTCATTTCAGTCATTAAACAGTTATAACTGGTCTTTTAAAACCAGTTTTTTGTGGTTTTCTAGTTTTGAAAACTAAAAGACTGCAACTGATGGTCTGGTTTTTTCAGGTCACAGTCTGGTCAGATTCTGGTTTTTTTGTGGTCACATTGACCAGACCTTCATGCACTAAGTATAAAAGATTTGATCATGCCACATCAAACATTTTTCAGCACTTAGTGGAAGCATTCCACAAGAACAGTATGCCAAATTCTTTACTGGTTCTGTACTTCCTCACCTGAATAAATTTGAGGACATCCTCTCCAAGGAATCCTTTTGACAACTGTAAGCTATGGGATCATGCAATCAAACTCATGCCTGGTGCAACACCCTTCTTCTGCAAGGTCTATCCTCTCTTTCCTGAAGAACAGAGAAAACTTGACAAGTTCATTAGTGAACACCTGGCTTCAGGTGGCATCTGACCTTCAAAGTTACCCATTGTAAGGGCAACTGCAAAGCCCCACTTAATAGTGGCAATCAAACATCTGGATTTAATGGCAATTCAGATGTCAATTCAGATTCAGAGGGTGATTCAACAACCCAAAACATCACTTAAATTGCCTGTATTTTTGAATCATTAGATCACCTCTGGAGTCACTCCAACTTTTTGAATCATGACTCACTCCAGGATGATCCACACTCCTTCTCTCTTGGCACCAATTTCAAATTCTATCTTTGTAATCTGTCCTGAATTACATTTCCAATAACATGCCACTTTCAAGTCACTATGGTTTCTGAGTCTACTATCAATCCACCAAATCAATGCCTCCTCTCAAGACTAAACCTGTTTCAAAAAAACCTCCCCCACATGCCAGAAAGCCTACCAAAAAAGCCAAGGCTGCCAAAGAAGCCCCTTCTGATGAAGACATTCCAGAGCTTAAGAAAAAGAAAATGCCAGCAAAGAGCAAAACTACCCACAAAAAGAAGGTATTAGAGTTGTCTGACAGTGATGATGAAGGAGAGGTAGAGGGGAAAATGATAATAACAGTGTGGGAGATGATGCTGGTGACAATGCTGATGATAAAGTTGAGTGAGTCACTTTCTATGATTATGATGCAGCTACAAAATTTGAGAATCATCAGTTGGAAAGACATTGATCTGAACTGGAGCCTTGTTACCATTCTAGAAAAGAATCAGACCAT
This sequence comes from Tricholoma bakamatsutake, assembly GCA_029959215.1. NCBI lineage: Eukaryota > Fungi > Basidiomycota > Agaricomycetes > Agaricales > Tricholomataceae > Tricholoma > Tricholoma bakamatsutake. Next base: position 5,074,160 of record CP114860.1, read on the forward strand.
CAGACAAGGACTATTTCCTGTACCTGGAGTGAGCATACCAGTCGCACATGGTGACAAGCCCAAGACAGACTATCAGTGGATGCTAGCCCAGAAGTTATTTGAGAACCACATGAAGTACAGGGATATATTTGCATCAGTCCAAACACCAGCAGACAAGGGGAACTGGCAACATAAAATCAAAACCCATCTCAACTGGTGACGATAAGGCTATTTTCACATAGGCTTGTTATGCTAACAGTAGAATGAAGGATGACAAAGGACATCTGCAAGTACCATGATATGATGGGGGAAACAGGTGCTGGGATAATGTGGGAGGAAGGCATTGATATGGAGCACAGCAACTGACTAACTCAGAGCTGGGGTATGTTTCTTCAAGTTGAAGGCAATCATTAACAAGCACCCCAATGCTATTTCCATTGGTGTTGGAAACAACAGTTCAGGGTATGATGTGTCAATTATGATGACAAGTGGAAACACTTCAGAGCTTGATTGGAGCAATGTGGGCCTTGGGCTCAGTACCACCAATGGCACACCATTTGTGCATTTTCCCACCAGTTGCGCTCACATCCCACTTGCATCCCTAGTCCATGCATCCACCTCTCAGCACACTCCAGTGCTGTCCTTGTTTTGCCAAACCTCCCGCTTTCACCTCTCTAATCATTGCACATTTTTGCACTCCCATTGCACATTTTTGCCTCTTTGCATTGTGCACTTTTTTGCCATTGCACATACCTTCCTTTTTGTGTACACAACTTAATGCACACATTGCAAACCATCATACCAGCCTCTTCATAGTCTTTGTGCCTTGAAGGACAATCTGAGGCCCTCTAAGTGAACCCCCTCACCCTGAGCATGCCTGCAGCTGTAGGTTTAGTGTTCACCCCTTCTGTTGAGACTCCTCACTGAGTACCAACTGAACACATCACCATCTTTATGCAAATCATGAAACTTCTGGTCACTTTTCCATCTGGTGAAGTGTTCAATCTGACATTTTTTGTAACTCTGCTTGATTCTTTCTGTTCTGCAGTCCTTGGTCATAACTGGCTGAAAGAATACAATCTGTTGATTGACTGGTCTTCTGGCCAAATAACTTTTCACTCTGCAGAACATAGAGGTCCAGCACCCCTGATGTCTTCTGACTCCCTGACTACCAAGTCACCTCTGAACCTTCCAGTGGAAACCTGATTATATCCTGAAATCTCCTTCATCAATGCTGCCACCTACATGTGTGCTAGCAAACTTCCTGGAGCTATTGCTTTTCAGATGATCTTTTTCCCAGAAGGCCTCACAGCCAAATCCTTGTCCATCACCAGAAACTTGGGTGGACCTTTTGGATATCCCTGAAGAGTACCATGAATTCACTAATGTCTTCAATAAACAGAAGGTAAACACCCTTTCTCCACACTGCCCTTACAACCTAGAGATAGAGACAGAAGATAATGCACCTTCACCTCCAGGCCACATGTACTCCCTCTCCCCATCCAAACTTGAAGCCTTGTGGGTGTTCATTTAAGAGAATGGTTGTTCCAGCTTTATCCGACCTTCTAAATCCCCTCATGGCACTCCTATACTCTTTGTCAAGAAAAAAAATGGTATGCTCCAGTTATGCATTGACTACTGGTGATACAGCTCCCTATCGCCCTGCACTCATACTACAGCATTTTTTGTGATTGTGTGCACTTCTTGGATAACTTTTACTTACTTGCACAGTGCACTTTTGTGTGCCCAAGTGTGCTTACATGCACTTCTGTGCACTTTTGTGCACTTTCATGCACCTTTTACATTTCCACTATGCCTTTGGACCACCTTTAGCTGCCTTCTACCATGCATTGATGTGTTCGGTTGGTACTCAGTGCAGAGTCTCAACAGAAGGGGTGAACACTAAACCTACAGCTGCAGGCATGCTCAAGGTGATGGGGTTTGCTTAGAGGGCCTCAGATCGTTCTTCAAGGTGCAAAAACTACAAAAAGGCTGGTATGATGGTTTTCAATGTGCACACTAGTTGTGCATACAAAAAGGGAGGTATGCACAATGGTGAAAAAGTATACAATGCAAGGGGCAAAAATGCACAGTGCGGAAAAATGTGCAACAATGAGGAGGGGTGAAAGTAGGAGGTGTAGTGGGACAAGGACAGCACTGGAGTGTGCTGAAAGGATGACACACAGGCTAGGGACACAAATGGGATGTGAGCACAACTGGTGGGAAAATGTGCAAACAGTGCACAAATGCAGCTATACAATGAGGGGCACAAATGATGCACAAATGTGGCTATATGAAGGGTGCACTGCAAGAGTGCACAAATGAAGATAAAGGACACAACGAAGGGATGAAATGTGGCAATACAATGAGGGATGTAAACAATATGCAAATACAGCTATACAAAGGGCACACTACAAAGGTGCACAGACTGGATGGTGGTGCACAGATTATGTGTGATGCTGAACGAGCTATGAACTATGTGGAGGGAAAGATCCTCTGGATTCTCTCTGTATCCACCTACTATGTACAAATGGCTTATGTGATAAAAGCAGCAAAATAAAGTATAAAAATAGAAAGTGTCATGTGCTACCCACAAGTCCATCCATTGGCCTATCTAAACCTGACTGCACCATGCTGCTGCCTTAGCCAATAAAATTTGCACATACTATAGCCCAATACCCAACTGTTCCAGCGTGATGTTCTATTTTTGGTGCACTTTAGGTCCTGTGCACTCTTTCCAATTAATCTGCTTCAGTGTTATGTGTCACATGCTACACCTTAGTAATTAGTGATGTGATCGACCTGTGCTGGTTACCAGATAAGGTGATGCCAATTGGAAATACAGAAGAACTATAAGGAGATGCTGGGCAAGGCCAAATAGTGCCAAGCACCTGAATTACATGAAAGCACCCAAGTGCACACAGTCCAACACCAAATGGGTGCAAAGCACCCAGATTATGTGAGAATGTGCAGTTGACTCATGCTGCAATCATGATGTGCCTTGAATAAGCACCCTAGTAAGCTGGAAGCCATGATGTGCAGCACAATAGGTGTGGTAAAGGATTGTTGTGCATGATAAATGAATAGTGCAATGAGTGCACAGTGAAGAATGTGAGTTGTGGGCAAAGCGTAAAAGAGTGCATAAAGGTGCATCGAGCACACAGTAACTGTGAAGGCAGATAATGAGTGTGGGAGGCATATGAAGGCAGTCTGAAGTGTGACAAGGTGCTTTTAGGGCACATGATAGAAGGCAGCTAAGGGGGATCCAAAGGCACAGTATAAATGTAAAAGGCACATGAAAGCACACCTAAATGGTCAAAGGTACACAAAAGTGCACGAGAGCACACAGAAGCACACTTGGGCACATGAAAGTGGTCAAAGGTGCTCAGAAGCACATGGAAGTGCATGAAGGCATGCAAAAGTGCACTGCACAAAGTGAGTAGAAATCATCCGAGCAGTGTGCACAATTGTGAAAAATGCTGTAGTATGAGTACAGGGTGATAGGGAGCCATATCAGCATCTTAAACGCATTTTGTTATGCTTTGAACTGCCTTTGTGCACCCACTGCACTCGTTATCTGCCTTTTACAGTTACCGCATGCTCAATGCACCTTTATGTGCTCTCTTATGCTTTACCAGCAATTCACATTCTTTGCTGCATACTCTTTGCACTATCCATTTATCACACACAACAACCCTTCACCTCATCTGTTGCACTGTGCATCATGGCTTCTAGCTTACTAGGCAACTTATTCAAGGTGCACCACGATTGCATCATGAGCCAACTGTGCATTCTCACATAATCTGGGTGCTTTGCACCTATTTGGCACTGTACTACATGCACTTGGATGCTTTCACATAATTTGGGCACTTTGGCACTATTTGGCATCACACAGCATCTCCTTGTAGTTCTTCTACATTTCCAATCAGCATTGCTTTATCTGGTAACTGGCACAGGTCGATCACATCACTATTACTAAGGCACAGCACATGACACATAATACTGAAGCAGACTAATTGGGCAGAGTGCATGGGACCTAAAGTGCACCAAAAATAGAACATCATGCTGGAACAGTTGGGTATTGGGCTATAGCATGTGCAAATCTTATTGGCTAAGGTAGTGGCATCATGTGGTCAGGTTCATATGGGCCAATGGATGGACTTGTGGGTAGTGCATGGTGCTTTCTATTTTTATACTTTATTTTATCATTTTTATTACATAAGCCATTTGTACATAGTATCCAGGTACATAGAGAATCCAGAGGATCTTTTTTCCCATACAGTTCATGAGTTTCATTCAGTGGTGCACATAGTCTGTGCATCATCATCCAGTTTGTGCACCTTTGCAGTGCACCCTTCATATAGCTGTGTTTTGCACATCATTTGTGCCCCTTGTCATATAGCTGTGTTTTGTCCTTTGTTTGCATCCATTGTCTTAGTTTGTGCACTGTTGCAGTGCACCCTTTGTATAGCTGCATTTGCACTGCAAATTGCAGTTTGTTTGCACCTCTCATTGTATATCCATGTTTTGTGCACTGTTTGCACATTTTTCCCCTGGTTGTTGTGTTTATGTTGATAGGTCCACTTTGCACTCTAAGGTCTGGGGAAACTTCCAAATGTATCAACATATCATGACACATGCTCCCAACCCTTATGAACCTTTATGAATCTCATGAAATTGATTTTGAACTATTTTGAACTATTTTGAACTACTTTGAATGACTTTGCAACACTTCAAATGAGTTCAAATAACTTCACAGCACTTCGAATGACATTGGCTGCCATATGCCTATCCCACCACCCTTGCAATACACACAGCACACCTGGCATGAGTTAATGCATCACATATCGAGCACCACTGGACATGAGGAGATACAACAAAGAACTCTTAGGATGCAATTGTGGCGTTTTGGTGTTTCAATAATATATTGAAACATTAGGACAAGTAATTTTGCTATACTGTGACTCTGTACATTTCATTTATCATCATTTCTTATTTGTTTTATGATTTGCAAAGTCCTTTATTGCTGTGCATATTGCCTCATGCTCTCCACATGTTGTATTTTTTTTTAAGTACTATCCCTTCAAAATGTATATAGACTTGTACTAGTTACTTAGAACAAGAGAGAAGAAGTTGTCCTCTCCCATTCATCATCTGATTTAAAAGCCATTCTCTTGAGTCCAAGCTTCATGCCATAATTCTGAGTTTTGTGAATCATCGCAAACTTCCTCAAACTCTCATACTAGCCTCTTGAAACTATCGCCTATAATCTCTCATCTCTCAAAAATCTTCCCAATGAACAGGTAGAGGACCCAGCCAAAGTTGCTAGTGTTATGACCTGGCCCACACCCATGAACAAGAAAAAGGTGCAGTCTTTTCTGGGATTTATCAATTTCAAGTGGTGCTTTATTAAAGATTTCTCACACCATGCATGCCCACTATTCAATCTCACTGGCAAGGATGCATGGAGGTAAGGCAATGTGCAGCAGGAGGCATTTTAGAAGCTCAAAGAGATGGTCACTTCTACTCCCATCCTTACCTTTGCTAATGGCTCACATCCCTTTCATGTAGAAGCTGATAGTTCTGACTTTGCAATAGGTGCTGTGTTGTTCCAACAATCTCTAGAGGATCAGAAGTGGCATCCCATTACCTTCTACTCGAAGAGCCTTAGTGCTGTGGAATGCAATTACAAAATCCTTGACAAGGAGGTGCTGGCAATAATGTGGGTGTTGGAGGAGTGGCAACATTTTCTGGAGGATGCAGATCAGCATAAGGTCAAGATCTGGATGGACCACAAGAACCTCAAGTACTTCATGACTGCCAAGAAAATTAATCGCTGTCAATCCCACTAGTCCCTCTACCTCTTTAGGTTCAATTTCTCTCTGCATCATTGCACAGGTTGCAGCATGGGGGAGACTGATGCCCTCTCTCATCATCTAGATCATGGAAATAGAAGTCATTACAATCAAGGTATTGTGCTACTGCAACCAGACCTGTTTATAGTCCATGCATTTGAGGGTGTTACCTTGGAGGGCAAGGAGCATAGTATCCTATATGACATTCATCATGTGAACCTTAGCAGTTTAGATGAGGATGCTGTGGCTCTAGCAGTGAGGAAGCTGAGGAAGGGATCCACTCCTTTACTTCATGTGACAGAGTGGACAGAAAAGGATATTTTATACTTTCATGATCATATCTATGTCCCTAATGACCACTTTAATAATGACTTATATCCCAGCACCACGACTCACTAATTGCTGGCCACCCTAGGCATTGAAAGACATTGGAGCTTGTATTATGGAATTATTGGTGGCCCCAGATGTCTTGACTCATTAGTCACTACTATCACACCTGTGCCTCTGCTTACACACCAAAACTCCATGATGCAAACCCATGGGTAAGTTACACCCTCTCCCAGTCCCGGAGAATCATTGGGACATTGTGTTAGGAAACAGCCCCATTACATAATAATATTTTATTTCATTTTATTACATCAAATTATGCTACCCTACGCTGAAGGATGCTACACTTTGTTAGTGTGAGAATTTTATTTGGCATGCATCAACATGTACATGCATGTATGAGCGCATCAGTAGCAACATTGTACAACATGTGTAACATAGTATATAAATTGTAAATATACACCTAGGGGACCCCAGTTGTGTTCTCTTAGGTATTCCATCCACACTTCTGGTGCAAAAAAAAAAAGCCTTTCTCAACCAACTCATCTATTAATAACCCCTCACATCAAAACCATCAAAACCCCTATCATGCATGTGGATCCTGCCCTCTTCTTGTAGAGAGAACCCACACAGTCGAGATAGCAGATAAGTGGGTATCACCCTGACATATTGTCAGTGTGGACTTCATGGTAGAACTACCAGAGTCCAATGGGTTTGATGCAGTAATGTGCACATTTGGCTCTGCTGGGAAGTGAGCTCATTTTATCCCCACTAATATAACTGTCACTGCACTTGGAATGGCTCGACTCTATTTGTGCTGATGTGTTCAGTTGGTACTCAGTGCAGAGTCTCAACGGAAGGGGTGAACACTTAACCTACAACTGCAGGCGTGCTTGGGGTGAGGGAGGAGTTCGCTTAGAGGGCCTCAGATCATCCTTCAGGGCACAAAGACTATGGGAAGGCTGGTATGGCAGTTTTCAATGTGTGCACTAGTTGTGTATGCTAAAGGGGAGGTATGCGCAGTGGTGGGAAAGTGCACAATGCAAAGAGGCAAAAATGTGCAGTGCAGAAAAACGTGCAATGGGAGTGCAAAAGTGTGCAACGACGAGGGTGATGAAGATGGGAGGTGTAGTGGGATGAAGATGGCACTGAGATATCTCAGTGCTGGGAAGGTGACACAAAGGTTGGGGGCACTAACAGGATGAAAGCGCAAGGGGTGGAAAAAGGCACAAATGGTGCACAAAATGTGGCGATGCAAATAGGTGTGCAAATGGTGCACAAACGCAGCTATATGAAGGGTGCACTGTAAGAGTGCACAAACGAGAATGAAGGATGCAATGCAGGGATGAAACGCAACAATACGATGAGGGAACGCAAACGATATGCAAACGCGGCTATACAAAGGGCGCACTACAAGGGCACATGGACTGGATGCTGGTGCACAGACTATGTGCGACGCTGACTGAACTATGAACTATGAGGGGGGGAAAGATCCTCTGTGGATTCTCTATCTGTCTGCCTACTATGTACAAATGGCTTATGTGATAAAAATGGTAAAATAAAGTGTAAAAATAGAAAGCACCATGTGCTACCCACAAGTGCATCCATTCACCCATCTAAACCCGACTGCGCTATGCCACTGCCTCAGCCAATAAGATTTGCATACCTATAGCCCACTACCCAACTGTTTTGGTGTGATGCACTATTTTTGGTGCACTCTAGGTCTCATGCACTCTTTCCAATTAATCTGCTTTGGTGTTATGTGTCACGTGCTGCACCTTAGTAATAATGGCATGATCAACCTGTGCTAATTACCAGATAAGGTGATGGCAATTGGAAATGCAGAAGAACTATAAGGAGATGCTATGAAAGGCCAAATACTGCCAAAGCACCAGGATTATGTGAAGGCACCCAAGGCACACAGTCCAATGCCAAATAGGCGCAAAGCACCCCGATTATGTGAGAACATGCAGTTCGCTTGTGTCAGAATTGTGGTGCACCCCAAATAAATGTGCCAGTAAGATGGGAGCTGCAATGTGCAGTGCACTGGTGCGGTGGATTGTTGTGTGTGTGATAGGGATTGTGCAATGAGTGCGCAGCAGGGAATGTGAGTTGCAGGTAAAGCATAAAAGGAGTGCACAAAGGCACATCGAGCATGCAATAAATGTGGAAGGCAGATAAGGAGTGTAGGGGGCGCGTGCGGAGGCAGTTTGAAGCGCAATGAGGCGCATTTAGGATGCACAATGATTGGCAGCTATGGGGGTACCAAAAGTGCAGTAGAAATGCAAAAGGCATGCAAAAGTGCCCAGAAGCATGCAAAGGCGCACAAAAGCACACAAAGGCACACAAAGTGTGCAGAAGCCATCTAGGAGGTGTGCACAATTGCAAAAAATGCCATAGTATGCATGCAGGGTGATAGGGAGCCATATCAGTGCCATGTGTGGAAGCTCCATGGACTGCCTGGTGCATTTCTCTGTGACCAAGGACCACAATTCGTTGCAGAGTTCACCCGAGAGCTGTACCACCTGCTGGGGATCAAACTTCTCACCTTGACCATCTACTACCCTCAGACAGATGGACAGATGGAGCATGTCAACCAAGAACTAGAACAGTACATCCACATCTTCATCAACAAGTAACAGAACGATTGGGAAAACTGTAAGGGCAACCTCAAGCCTCACTTAACAGTGAGCTAACAGAGGGAAATCCAATGTTAATATTATACTACATAATACAAACACTTCAGGTGCACCTGACAGAGGGTAATCCAAAGAGAAAACTCAAAGGACCTATCTGTCGATGCCCAGTATATGTGATAGACCCAAAAATCAAATAGTAGGCTAAAAATAGAAAAGGTGGAAGTAGGCAGATCAAGCTACAAAATGTCATCACCTTGATAAGTAAACTCTGCCTTACTGACAATATGTACCAACATGGAAAAAAACAAAAAATAATTATAAAATAGAAATAAAATTATAGAAAAGGCAGAATAGGATGAAATAAAATATAAAAAAACATGGGACAAACACAGAAAATTGCCCAGATACCTGGGATGCCTCTCTTTCCCCATACAAAAATCTTCTCCTCATGGCCAAGTTTGGGTACAACAATCACATCCACTCCACCCAACAAACTCCCTTCCTCAGCAGAGGATGACACCCACACATGGGCTTTGTGTAAGGGCAACCTCAAAGCCTCACTTAGGAGTGAGCTAACAGAGGGGAATCCAAAGTTAAATATTATACTACATAATACAGACACTCCAGGTGCACCTAACAGAGGGGAATCCAAAGAGAAAACTCTAAGGACCCATCTGTCAATGCCCAGTATATGTAATAGAGCTGAAAATCAAATAGTAAGCTAAAAATAGTGAAAAGGTGGAGATAGGCAGATCAAGCTGTGGGATGACATCACCTTGATGGGTAAACATCCAGAAGGGGTCCCGCATCTAAGAATAGAACTGTTAACATATACCAACATGAAAAAAAGTTAAAATATAATAATAAAAAGGGAATAAACTATAGAAAATCATAGAAAAGGCAGAATAGAGTGAAATAAGATATAAAAAAATATGGGATGAATGCAGAAAATTGCCCAGATACCTGGAGCACCTTCCTTTCCCCTTACATCACCACCCTTCTATGATGCATCTCCCCGATGCATTCCAAACCCTATCTGCCCAAAGTCAGATGCTTGGATGTGCTGAGGCGCAGAGGAATGTCACTGGTGGAACTCCCTGACCAGTCATGGGGCATTCACATTAGACTCTGTGACCCAGGAGTTCTCCTCATACCCATAACCCTTCCAGTGTACCAGGTATTTGAGTTTAGCTCGATGTAAGCAGCTGTCTAAGATGGACTCGACCTTATACTAAGGTTCACCTTCAATAACTGTAGGCAGTGATGTGTTCAATTGGTACTCGGTGCAGAGTCTCAACAGAAGGGGTGAACACTAAACCTACAGCTGCAGGCATGCTCAGGGTGAGGGGGTTTGCTTAGAGGGCCTTGGATCATCCTTCAGGGCACTAAGACTATGAAGAAGCTGGTATGATGGTTTTCGATATGTGCACTAGTTGTGTACACAAAAGGGAAGGTATGCGCAATGGCAAAAGATTGCACAATGTAAAGGGACAAAAATGTGCATTGTGGAAAAATGCACAACAGGAGTGCAAAAATGTGCAACAATGAGGGAGACGAAAGCAGGAGGTTTGGCAGGACAAGTACAGCACTGGGATGTGCTGCAAGGGTAATGTACAGGCTAGGGATGCAAACAGGATGTGAGTGCAACTGGTGGGAAAATGTGCAAATGGTGTGCAAAATGCAGCTATACAATAAAATGTGCAAATAGTGTGCAAACATGGCTATATGAAGGGCACACTACAAGAGTGCACAAATGAAGATGAATGATGCAATGAAGAGATGAAACACAGCAATACGATGGGGGGATGCAAACGGTATGCAAATGCAGCTATATGAAGGGCGCACTACAAAGGCACATGGACTGGACACTGGTGCACAGACTCTGTGCGATGCTGAATGAGCTATGGACTATGAGGGGGGAAAAAATCCTCTGGATTTTCTATCTGTCCACCTACTATGTACAAATGGCTTATGTGATAAAAATGGTCAAATAAAGTATACAAATAGAAAGTGCCATGCCCTACCCACAAGCGCATCTATTGGCCCACCTAAACCCGACTGCACTATGCCACTGCCTTAGCCAATAAAATTTGCACATGCTATAGCCCAATATCCAACTTTCCAGCATGATGCTCTATTTTTGGTGCACTTTAGGTCCTGTGCACTCTTCCCAATTAATCTACTTTGGTGTTATGTGTCGCATGCTGCACCTTAGTAATAATGTCATGATCAACCTGTGCCAGTTACCAAATAAGGTGATGCCAATTGAAAATGTGGAAGAACTATAAGGAGATGCTGTCTGAGGCCAAATAGCACCAAAGTGCCAGGATTACATGAAAGTGCCCAAGTGCACACAGTCCAATGCCAAATAGGTGCAAAGCACCCAGATTATGTGAGAATGCGCAGTTTGCTCATGCTGCAATCATGGTGCACCTTGAATAAGTGTGTCAGTAAGCTGGAAGCCATGATGTGCAGTGCAATTGGTGTGGTGGATTGTTGTGTGTAATAAATGGATAGTGCATTGAGTGTGCAGCAAAGAATGTGGGTTCCAGTTAAAGTGTAAAAGGAGTGCATAAAGGTGCATCGAGCATGCAATAACTGTGAAAGGCAGATAAGGAGTGTGGGAGGTACACAAAGGCAGTTGGAAGCATAACAAGGTGCATTTAGAGTGCATGACAGAAGGCAGCTAAGGGGGATCCAAAGGCGCAGTAAAAATGTAAAAGGCATACAAAAGCATACCTAAGCAGTCAAAGGCATGTGAAAGTGCACAAAAGCATGCGGAAGCGCACTGGAGCACACAAAAGTGCACAAAAGCACACAAAGGCATACAGAAGTGCACAAGAGTGCATGGGAGCACACAGGAGCACACTGGAGTGCACCAAGGCATGCAAAAGTGTGCTGCGCAAAGTGAGTAGAAGGTGTCCAAGCAGTGTGCACAATCACAAAAAAAGCCATAGTATGAGTGCAGGATGATAGGGAGCCATATCAGCAGTGGGAGAGGTCATATCAACATCCAGGAAATGGATCTGTGGATGCAGGCAGCAGCTTTACAACATGGAATACAGGGTGGAGTCTGGATATGGACTGTAATAGCCATAGGTGGTAAGCATGCGACCTGACACATCTGGTGATGAGGAACAGTCCAAGAAAGTGGTGGGCAAGTTTCTTGGATGGACATGTGGTGAAAATGTCACTGGAGTTGAGATAGACACAATTAGCAACCTTATATGTGGGTGTGGGTGAGTGACGCTGGTTGTAGAAGCATGCCATGTCATCCTTTGCCTCCTCCAAGGTGTCCTTCATCTGCTCTGTGAACTCATTCACTGTCTCCAAGTGTGAGGGTGCTTGTCAAGGCTTGAAACCCATATGTGGGTGTCACCCTGTGTCGAGGAGGAAGGGAGTTTGTTGGGTAGAAGAGTGGGCATGATTGTTGTATCCAAACTCAGCCATGGGGAAAAGATCTTTCCAATCGTCCTGTTGCTTGTTGATGAAGATATGAATGTACTGCTCCAGTTCTTGGTTGACTCGCTCTGTCTGTCCATCAGTGTGTGGTGGTAGGCAGTCGAGGTGAGAAGTTTGACTCCCAGCAGGTGGTACAGCTCTCGGGTGAACTCTGCAATGAATTGTGGTCCTTATTCACAGAGGAATGCACCAGGCAGTCCATAGAGCTTCCACACATGGTGCAAATAGAGTCGAGCTGCTTCAAGTACAGTGACAGTCATATGAGTGGGGATAAAATGAGCTCGCTTCCCAGCAGAGCCAACTGTGCATATTACTGCATCAAACCCATTGTACTCTGGTAGTTCCACCACAAAGTCCATACTGATGATATCCCAACAATTCTCTGGGACTGGAAGGGGGTGTAACTCGCCCATGGGCTTGCACCATGGAGTCTTGGTGCATAGGCAGAGATCACAGGTACAGCAGTACTGACCAATGAGTCAAGACATCTGGAGCCACCAATAATTCCATAATATTAGTTTCAACATCTTTCAATGCCCAGGGTGGCCAGCAATGAGTGAGTCATGGTGCTGAGAGATGAGTTGTCTTCAAAGCTGAGGATCATTAGGGACATAGATGCAGTCATGAAAGTATGGGATGTCATCCTTTTCTGCCCACTCTGCTGCATGAAGTAAAGCCATGGATCCCTTCCTCAGCTCCTTTACTGCCAGAGCCATAGCATCCTCATGTAAACCACTATGGTTTGCATGATGAATGTTACATAGGATACTGTGTTCCTCACCTTCCAAGGTAACACCTTCTAGTGCACCTACTGTAAACAGATCAGGTTGCAACAACACAATACCTTGATTGTCATTGCTTCCATCCCCATGGTCCAGATGATGAGAGAGGGCATCAGTCTTTCCCATGCTGCATCCCAGGTGATGATGCAGGGAGAAATCAAACCTGGAGAGATAAAGGAACCAGCAGGCTTGGTGATGATTAAGTTGCTTGGCAATCATGAAGTACTCAAGGTTCTTGTAATCCATCCAGATCTTGACCTTGTGTTGAGCACCCTCCAGGAAATGGCACCACTCCTCCAATGCCTGCATTATTGCCAGCATCTCCTTGTTGTGGATCTCATAATTGCATTCTACAGCACTGAGACTCTTTGAGTAGAAGGCAATGGGGTGCCACTTCTGGTCCTTGGGAGATTGTTGGGACAGCATTGTGCCTGTTGCAAAGTCCAAGCTGTCAGTTTCTACACAGAAGGGATGTGAGCCATCAGCAAAGGTGAGGATTGGAGTGGAAGTGACCATTTCTTTGAGCTTCTCAAAAGCCTCCTGCTGTGCATTTTCCCACTTCCATCCCTCCTTGCCAGTGAAGTCAAATAATGGGCATGCATGGTGGGAAAAATCTTTAATAAAGTGCTGATAGAAATTGATGAAGCCCAGAAAAGACTGCACCTCTTTCTTGTTTGTGGGCATGGACCAAGTTGTAATGCCAGCAACCTTGACTGGGTCCATCTACACCTGTCCATCTGAAATGATCAAGCCCAAGTACTCAATCTATGTCTTCTCAAAATTGCACTTGTCATGACAAAGGGAGAGTTTGTGCCGCTGAAGTCACTCTAGCACCAGGCATGTGATTCGACAATGTTCATTGAGGTCTCAAGTGAAGATGAAAATGTCATCGAGGTAGACACAGACCACACCTTCCAATATGAGATCATGGAAGATGTTGTTCATCATGGTCTGAAAGATGGCAGGATTATTAGTGAGACCAAAGAACATGACAAGCAGTGATATGGCTCTTTATCACATGCACAACAATCCACTACACCAGTTGTGCTGTGCATCGCAGCTTCCATCTTACTGGCACATTTACTTAAGGCGCTCTGCAATTCCAACACGAGCGAACTGTGCATTCTCACATAATCAGGGTGCTTTGTGCCTATTTGGCATTGGACTGTGTGCACTTGGGTGCTTTCACATGATCCTGGCACTTTGGCAGTATTTGGCCTTTCACAGCATCTCCTTATAGTTCTTCCACATTTCCAATCGGCATCACCTTATTTGGTAACTGGCACAGGTCAATCACATCATTATTACTAAGGCGCAGCACACAGCATATAACACCAAAGCAGATTAATTGGGAAGAGCGCACGAGACCTAGAGCACACCAAAAATAGTGCATCACAGTGGGACAGTTGGGTATTGGGCTAATGGTGTGCAAATCTTATTGGCTGAGGCAGCGGCATAGTGCGGTCAGGTTTAGATGGGCAAATGGGTGCACTTGTGGGTAGCACATGGCGCTTTCTATTTTTACACTTTATTTTACCATTTTTATCACATAAGCCATTTGTACATAGTAAGCGGACAGATAGAGAATCCAGAGGATCTTTCCCCCTCTCATAGTTCATAGTTCAGTCAGTGTCACACATAGTCTGTGCACCAGCATCCAGTCCATGCACCTTTGTAGTGCATCCTGCATATAGCCACATTTGCATATCATTTGCATCCCCTCATCGTATGGTTGCGTTTCATCCCTGTATTGCATCCTTCATCTCTGGTCATGCACTCTTACAGTGCACCCTTCATATAGCCATGTTTGCAGACTTATTTGCATAGCTGCATTTTGTGCACCATTTGCACCTTTTTCCACCCCTTGTGCTTTCATCCCATTTGTGTCCCCAACCTGCACACCACCTTCACAGCACATCCCAGTGTTGTCTTCATCCCACTACACCTCCTGCCTTCATCATCCTTGTTGTTGCACACTTTTGCACTCCCATTGCATATTTTTGCCCCTTTGCATTGCACACTTTCCTGCCACTGCACATATCTCCCCTTTAGCATACACAATTAGTGTGCACATTGAAAACTGCCATACCAGCCTCTCCATAGTCTCTGCACCCCAAAGGACGATCTGAGGCCCTCTAAGCAAACTCCCCCCTCACCCCAAGCATGCCTGCAGTAGTAGGTTAAGTGTTCACCCCTTCTGTTGAGACTCTGCACCAAGTACCAACAGAACACATTAGCAGTTCAAAAAGACCATGGTAATAGGTCCACTATGCACTTTAAGGTCTGGAGAACATTTCCACTTGCATCGAGACATTATGACACACACTCTGAATCACTACGAACACCACAAAATCGACTTCGAACCATTTTCGCATGACTTCGCACAATTTCAGATGACTTCGAACTACTTCAAACTATTTCATGACATTTTGCAACACTTCAAATGACTTTGCAACACTTTGAACAACTTTGGTTGCCATATAGTTGTTTTAAAACACTTTCGTGGCATGCTGCACATCTGGAACAAGCCAATTTACCACATATCGAGCACTACCAGACACAAGGAGAGATGATAAAAGAATTAGGGTATGATAATGGCAGTTTTGGGGTTTCAACAATCTATTGAAACAACAAGAGAAGTACTATTACTATATGGCAACACCGAACATTTCACTTATTATCATTTTTCATTTGTTTCATGTTTTACAATACCTTTATTTGCTGTGCACATTGCCTCATGTTCTACAATTGTTATTATTTCCTTTTTAGTACTATTCCTTTAGATTGTATATAGACTTGTATTAGTTAGAATAATGAAGCAAGAGATCAACAGGGAACAGCACAAGTTACCCTCTTGCTATCATCAGATTTAAGAATCATTCTCTTTAGTCTTATCTTCATGTCACATCTCTAAGTTCTGCGAAATATTGTGAACTGCTTCAAAACTATCATATTCACTTTCCATTTTATTGCCCATTGCCTATCGCCATTCGACAAACACTTCACATTCGTTAAACTCACCCTTCGATATACTTTGAACCTATTTTGTACTTCTTCAAACCTCTTCAAACTTTTTCATGCCTACTTCGAACTATTTTGAACAACTTTGAACCTCTTTCGAACTGTTTCGAACAACTTCATATGCTCTTACAGATTATTTGAACCATCCCTTATTATTCCACATTGCTAAACACATCGTATTGGTCTCAGCAGTGATATTTAGTACCACCTCGCACCCTTCCTCTCACTTGTGTTATACCATCTGAAGCCATTTAGTAGGTTTTGTTTGGGTTTCCAGGTTGAGTATCATCATTTTGGAGCCCACTGTGAGGGGTTTCTAGATCATTTCATTGTTGAACCTCCACTCTTTCCACCACTCGTTTTACCATTTAGGAGCTCAATGATCTTGACTTCGAATTGAACTCATTTTGCCTCCAACCCTCTTGAACAACCAGGATATCTCGATCGATACAGCATCTCAACCTCAATGATATTATTTCACATTATATCACCTTTCGCACTTATGACCTCGCTACCATCCTCGACCTCGAAAACATATGAACTATGACACCACATGAATTTTGACCTCGCTACCTTCAAAATTTACCTCAAACTTGTCGACATCCTTTATGCCAGCTCCCAGTCATTCTACATCTCTGAAATTCAACTCGAGACGACCTAAAGAACTTCGAAATTACTTTGAAGACCTCGAATTTTTGTTTATAACTTGCAGTATTACAGATCACGGCCTAAAGAAGTGACATGCCTGCAGATACATCGACTTCAATTCTTATGACCTCTGGGAATTCCTTCCAGAGTACGAACCTGGCACTTTGTTCAATGAATTTTGCACCGCAGTATTCAAATTCTATCCCGAAATAGAAGATGAATAAAAATACAGCATTTTGGACATGGATTCACTCATTAACAAACAGATTTGCACCAGTATTTTTGATGAAAATAATTTAGGAGCTTATTACAGGTCATTCTACAAGGTCACCAGCTTTCTTCACTCAAAACATAGACTTTCAGAAGCTGAACAGAGTCGAGCTTTTCTTCGAGGCTTTCAAACGGACTTATGGACTCGAATTGCAGACCGTCTCAAAGTGAAGTTCCCTGATCATTATCCTGACGACCCATATATACTGAATGACATCTACGATGCCACAAAATTTGCTATAGCATCCTCGAATTCATACTCCATTCCCCAGCCATCGATTTCGATGTTGAAGTTATTGCAGGCTAGCACATTGACCGATTCTGAAGATGTTTTGACATCATTGAACATTCTGCATCAAACTTCACATCAATTATTGCAGCTTTGAATTCTACTAGATCAGCGCCTGAAGTTTCTGCTCCAATCTTGTTCATCACCGATATTGCACCTTCGACTACATCGAACCCGGCATCTGACAGTATACTGAGTAGCTCAAACACTTCGGATGACTTTGAAGCTCGTATTGTGGCCCTCGAACAGGAACTAGCCCTTGAAAAACAGCTCGTGCTCGAACAAGAAAATGTAGCCCTTCGAAAACATTATGTTGTGCCTCCTGGCCCTGCTCACATAGTTTCAGCCTCATTGAACATGTCCATTCCAATTCCATCATCTTCGCCTTTGGTAATTCCACCCCAGTCCACTTCAATGGTTGCACCTTCATCAGCTTCAAACCCAATCTTACCTTCAAAACCCTTGTCACATTCGTGCCCTCCATTGCCTATCTTGATCTCGACTTGCCGTTCACCACTTCCGATATTTTCATCCTCGATCTTGTCATCTGCACCCTCTTCCCCTATTTGATATCACCTTTGCCCTCGACACTAGATTTGCATTTGCATTCACCTTCGAAGTCCAGTATAGTGCTCAAAACTCTATCCCCATCATATACCTACAGCAATCGCCTCAAACTTTGTCTACCCCTTATCCTCCAAAATTTTATGACATCTATCGCCAACAAATATTGCCTCGACTATGTTTTCTCCTCCTCAATTTTGCATCTGATTTCGATTTGACTAGTCCCTCGACTCGATTATTATGACCATGGCTAGTACTGTCGACATCGATTGAATTTGCCTCTTTTTCCTTCTCGTTTTTATATTTTGATTTTATTCTATTTATTGAACACATTTTACTGTCTTGGACACTCTTTGAAACAGCTTCAACAGCTTTCACTTTTATTCGCCCACATATGCCTTCACTAACCTTGATCTCGACCTCGATATCTTTCAAAAATACCTTACGACTATTTCGCTTTCGCTGAATCTCTTCAAAATCGACTCTTTGAACGTCTTGAAAAAGCCTCGAATACCCTCAAACCTTAATGAAAATACTTTCGAAGACTTTCAAAACTTCAAAAATGAATAACTATGTCTTTTCTTATTTTCTTATTTTGTTCACTTTTCTTATCACTACTCTTCGAGACTCAGAAGATCCGAAACTCAAACTCAAAAAGATATACAGTGACTCACAAAACTGAGTCAATGTTTTGCACTTTTTAATTTATTGTTGAATAACTTCCCATAAACAACAAAACCAAACAAGGTATTGGTGTACCGAATAACATACATGATCATGGCTACCAAACAAACAAAGAATTATGTAATTTTAATCATCCCTCATGGAGATATGATCATTTTAATTCAGGGACTCATTGACTCAGTTTTGTGAGGTGGTATCAATATTATGATAAATTGTAATTCTAGTATTTTGTATGACCTCCCTTGGCCTTAATAACTGCTCCCAACCTTCTAGGCATGCTTTCAATCAAATTCTGACACACCTCTGATGGAATATTATTCCACTCTTCCACTATTCTTTCCCATAACTCCCAAATTCCTTTTGATGCTGTTGGATACTTGTCTAACTGGTTCTTGAAATGAACCCATTGATGTTCAATAGGGCTGAGGTCTGGAGATTGGGCAGGCCAATCCAGAAGAGTAATATTGTTGTTCTCCATCCATTTCTTGGCCTTTTTTGAGGTATGCTTGGGGTCATTGTCTTGTTGAAAAATTACCTCTTCTCCAGAAATTCCACTCTCCTCCAAGCTAGGCAGCATATGGTCCTTCAAAATGGACACATACTGGTCAGCATTCATCCTCCCCTCAACCTCTGCAAGATGCCCTACTCCATTCCATCCCATACACCCCCATACCATAATGTTTCCTCCCCCAAATTTGACAGTTCCCTGCACCTCTCTCTCAATCAGCCCCTCTCCCTTCTGTTTCCAAACCCACTCTCTCCCATCTGACCCAAACCTGTTAATTTTAGTCTCATCTGACCAAATAACCCTTCTCCAGTCCTCCACAGTCCACTCTCTATACTTCTGAGCAAAAGCCAATCTTGCTTTCCTATGCCTTGTACTAAGCAAAGGCTTTTTCTTCTTCACCACAGCCTTGAATGAGTTTTTTCTGAGAACTCTTCTGACTGTTTCTGAGGAGACTGGAGTGGGGATGATGCTGTTGATGTAATGGGTGGCCTGAACAGCATTTGCAGCCTTGCCAGTAGTGATTTGGGTAAGGATGGCTCTTTGAGAGGTAGATGAGAGCTTAGAAGGATGACCACCAGAGGGGGAATCCAGGTTTGGATGGAGAGCCCTGAGTGTTCTGGATACACTAGACTGGCTGAGGTTGAGTTTAGAGGCAATATTGTGGGTAGAATAATGATTGGAGGCCAGGGAAAGAATGTTTTCCTTCTGAGCAGAGGAGATGGGATGCATTGGAGAATATTGAAGTATGAAGAATGCTAGTCCTAATTAAATACTATAATTTAAGGTCCCATCAAGGGTCACATCACCTTAAAAACCATCTGTCAAGTTTTTGACATTATACAGTTGGTGGAGCATCAGATTCTAATATTTCTGACTACCCCTCACAAAACTGAGTCAATTAGTCCCTGAATTAAAATAATCATATCTCCATGAGGGATGATTAAAATTACATAATTCTTTGTTTGTTTGGTAGCCCTGATCATGTATGTTATTCGGTACACCAATACCTTGTTTGGTTTTGTTGTTTATGGGAAGCTATTCGATAATGAATCAAAAAGTCCAAAACATTGACTCAGTTTTGTGAGTCACTGTACATCAAAAAAAAAAAACCCCTCTACTCCTCTAGCATCTCCTCCAACATTTCTATCTCCCTACCCAGCACCTCCATCTCCACCTTCTTCTGCACCAGTTTTTCAGCGATAATCTGATGCCGCACCGCCCATTCTCCTTCGATCCCTTCGATAACTCGAACCTCCCTCACCTTCGCCTTCCCTTTCGACGAGGTTTTCTTTTTTTTCAATGCCCTTGAAGGCCCTGCGACTGGCTCAACATTTTCAAATGGGCCCACGATGCGAATTTGATGTACTACGAAATTTGAAAACAAGTTAGCACTCGCTTTGAAATGATTTCAAATAAATTTCGTACCTGGTCTTGTGTGCAAATCTCATTTTGCACCCCTGAACTTCTTTGATTCGCCTTTGTGAAGCCCTCACCTCGACACCCCCTCCCAATAGCACCCCTGTGCCTCCTGGGTACACTTCATACATTTCGGGGTGCCATCCTTGATGATACAGCATGGCTGGGACTTAAGCCCAGTGCAACAATTGCACTACAAAAGATTTAGTAGCTCGAGAATTCTTTGTACATAAGTAAAAACTCACCAGGCCCTCAAAATCGAGGAGCCTGCTCATTTCGACCCTGACTCGCTTTGCCAACCCTACACCCTCGACCTCCTCCTCTCCACCTTTTTTCTCGTCAACCGCTACTGCTTTCCACTTTGCCACCCACACTATGGGTAGCTCCTCTTTGCCCTCGTCCTCTTTCTCATCTTCGTCACCTTCACCAGCCTCCACCCTCTCGATAGATTTTGCCTCAGCTGCGAGCTCTGCATTTTTTTATTGTAGGTCCTCCTTTGATAAAGTTTTTGCCCAAAACGCAGCGAGAGCCACGTTTTGTGCCTCAGCCAGTGCAGTCCTCTACCCCTCAATATTCGCCTGCTCCTCCTCTTCTCGAACCCATTTTGCATTCTCTTCTGCTCTTCCTCATACTACCTCTTCAGCTAAATCCATGAATAATACTTTTGCGCCCCACAAAAGCCACTCGCATCAAGCCAAAGGCTTGTAGACCTCGAAAACCTCATCGATGACCTTTTGCATGGCTGGGTCATGCTCCTCACCTAAATCATCTGCAAGTTCATTGTATTCCACCTACAAAAAATGAAAATAAAGCACTAAGACTTGTATGAACCACGAAACTCACCATCCGCTCACAGAATCCTTTCCCCCACACTTCAAAATCAATATCTTCGGCAATGCCACGCTCTGGCATCGATTTTGCATATTCAAAAATTTTGACATTGAGCTCCACAAGAAGAGACATGATAGAAGCTATACTTCAAGATGTAGAGGTAAAAGAAGAAGAATGAGAAGTATTTTAAACCTTGCTAAGTTTTCAACATGATCATGCATTTTGCACGTGACTTCGATCAGCTGACTGGGACAGTCAGGATTTTAGTAAGGGGGAGGATGATAGGTCCACTACACACTTTAAGGTCTGGAGAACATTTCCACTCACATCGAGACATTATGACACACACTCCGAATTGCTACAATGCCACAAAATCGACTTTGAACCATTTTCGCATGACTTCGCATGATTTCAGATGACTTTGAACTACTTTGAACTATTTTGCGACATTTTGCAACATATCGTATTATCATCAATTTTGCTATGCTGCATGCAGATGCCTGCTGAATATCAAAAAGAAGAGACTGTCTATATAGTTAATTAGTCCTGCAATGTCACTCGATTCGATTTTAATGTTTACTTACTGCACCTGTTCTAGTTCCAATGCAGCGACAATAAATGTACTTGGTGTTACATCTCTAATGTCTAGATCTGTTGCTGCCTCAGCCTCAGCATGGTCTTCTGATGAAAGTTGTCATTTAACATCAGCCCAAGTGACCTCTGCTTTTGTCAGCATCTGCTGCACTTCCACTCTGTTAACACTCACTTTGATCTTTTATGTCATAGGGTGTTTTTTTTTTCAACCTCAATCCATCATATTCCCAGGTCCAAACTTTGTCTTCCCAGGCCTGTACCCATTTGACATTTTCAGCATTCAGGCTGTTGGTGAAGCCAACAAGGGCAGAATGGTGAATGACTGCCTCAGGAATCGCCAACATCAGTTTCTGCAGCAAAAACTTATCTGAATTGACTATCTTAGCAGATTTAAAACAGCCTTGTCATCATACTTACCCAATTTTACAGTTTTCACCCAGTTCCAGTAGTTGCAAATGTCATCCATCATGTCCCATCGTCCTCCAGGTCCCATCATCGACAATGACAGTGCCACATTATTCAGCTCCAATCAATTTCTTTCAACCCCTTCCCCATCCATACGTCCAACACCTGGAGTGTAGTTGAATGAATAAGGCGCATGACACTTGGGGATGTGAGCTGGCAGGTGAAACTTTGGAACAAAAAATTGAAATTTGGTATCAGGACAGGGTCAAAGGTGCTGAGGAATAGACTTGCCACAAGCACAGAGATGCTTGTGCCACTGGCAGGCAATGTCATATGAGATGACCATGGTTTTCAACTGGCTGTAAGCTATGCTCAAGAAAAAAAGATAATCCATGTTTGCATAGCTGTTGTGTCCATGAGATGCCATGCTTGATAAATCAATAATGTTTAAGCACATATTGTTCGCCTTTCTGAAGGTCACCCATCCTGTTTGCACGATACATTGAATGATGAGTGCAGATAACAGCACCAATTCCCGTTGCATGTAAACCTTCTGATTTTTTCATATTCGCATTCCACATGGCAGCAAAACCAATGCAATGAGAGATCTAGTAAATGATGAGTGGACGATAAACTAAAGTAATCAACACATACCTCAGCGGTGTTCGATGCACTGGAAACATACTGTAGATAATCCTGGTTCTCTACAAATGTACCCCATCCTGGTCTGAGAGGAGGGTCCTTGTCAGTGTTAGAATGGTTACAGGCCTTCTGCTTGAAGTTCGCATCTTCTGACAAGAAAAGATTGTAGTGCCACCTGAAACAGAGTGAGTGACTTATGTTAAATCAAAAGAATATATTTTTACCAAGTTTCCAAAGGCTCATGCTCCCAATGGGGCAGGAGGTTGATTTCTGGATGTGGACAAGGGTGACATGCCGCTGTAAACCCACTGGATAATGTGGTGTTTATTCTGGTGGAATCGTGGGCATGCCCAGCATGCTTCCACCATCTTTGAATGCCTCTACTCCCATGTCATCACCATCCACTGCATCAAGCGGTCCTGAAATAAAATGATCAGTGAGGCACTTGATAATATTATTCTGGTCGCTTACCAGCACGTTAGTCAACCCATCCCCTGATGTCAACTGCTCCAAGCTATGATAGAAATCCATCAGTGTTATCTGCCCTTGTAGTGTTATAATATGGAAGAGATGAATGACAGACATCATCGCCACAGTCTGTGGCTCTAGAGGCATTGAAGGCCACCATTTCATCTCAAGGAGTTGTTGGTAGTGGGATGGTGCACCAATGCAACCACAAAAGTCGACAGAAACTTTGTGAATACCATTGATGTCGATGAGTATGAATTCCTTGTGTCCTTGTTGACAGAATGAACAGTATTCACCCAGTTTGTGGCCAAGTTGAATTTGAAGACCCAAATTCTGCAGGGAAATGTACCGGAAGAATGGCACTTGCCATTCCTTCAATAGGTATGTATCTGTATCACAATCAATTAAAAGAGAGACTCATACCTGGATCCAGTGTAGTGGATTAACATAATGTGCTTCCAAAATACATGTCTTGCAGAACATGAACACCCCAAAGCAGTCGGTGCAGCAGTATGCAGTGGCAGCAGACTGCTGCTCACATTTAGGATTGGCACAGGCATCATGAAAATGGCCACATCCTTCCAGTACAAGACAAGCATCCAGGTACTCACTGCAGTACTCTTTCCATGTGAGTAATGGTGCATCCTTCAAAAAAATCTGTATGAAAACAATTGTTTATTTTGGAATACTTTACTTACCGAATTAACATATCACTTGGCCTTTGTACACACCTCAAAACCAGCAGGAAGATCCTCAGTTGGTCCCAGGTCATCAATAGCAGGAATTGGAAGGGCATCAAATGAGTCAAGTTCTGGTATCGTTCACAAAACTGGCTCAGCTGGTATTGATGTGACTACCTGTCAGGTATGTGTAGCAGTATTGCTGGAATGTACAATCTGATTTGTGATGACAAGATCACTGGCCGAGGTCGTCTGATTGTGGCTTCACTTTGTGCATTTGGAAGACATGGTGGTGGTGACAATCTTCCTCATTGTTTAGGAAAATATGTTTGGATATGGCACATAAAATATTTCAAATACAAGCATAGTCACCTAAAGTCATAAAATCATAATTTGAATCTTATTGCAGCCTTAGACAACTGCCAAACAATGCAAACTATCTTTATTTGCAAAACATGCCTGTTCAGGTTGGTGAGCTCAGGTTTTCTTATGATGCATCGATGAATCAACCAAGGCACTGTGCCTTCTCAGCATGTTTGTGGTAGGCACAGCATCCAATTTTTTTTTCTGTATTTCAAAATCATGTTAATTCCAATTACATCCAGTTGCCACTTGCTAAAATTATACTTTCAATGTGATCATAGTCATAGATAACTACTGAAATTTATCAACTGATTTAATCAAATGTGCTTATTTACATTGGTAAGATAGGCTCTTCATATGATATGCAGACACAATCTCATCATATCCATCCAATGCTGTGCAGAATAGATCTTCAATCCACTTCGAATGACTTTGCAACACTTTGAACGACTTCGGCCGCCATATAGTTGTTTTAAAACACTTTCGATGCACACTGCACATCTGGAACAAGCCAATTTGCCGCATATCGAGCACTACTGGATGCATGGAGAGACAATAAAAGAATTAGGGTATGATAATGGCAGTTTTGGGGTTTCAACAATCTATTGAAACAACAAGAGAAGTACTCTTACTATATGGCAACACCGAACATTTCACTTATTATCATTTTTCATTTGTTTCATGTTTTACAATACCTTTATTTGCTGTGCACATTGCCTCATGTTCTACAATTGTTATTATTTCCTTTTTAGTACTATTCCTTCAGATTGTATATAGACTTGTATTAGTTAGAATAATGAAGCAAGAGATCAACAGGGAACAGCACAAGTTACCCTCTCACTATCATCAGATTTAAGAATCGTTCTCTTTTAGTCTTATCTTCATGTCACATCTCTAAGTTCTGTGAAATACCGTGAACTGCTTCGAAACTATCATATTCACTTTCCATTTTATTGCCCATCGCCTATCGCCATTCGACAAACACTTCACATTCGTTAAACTCACCCTTCGATATACTTTGAACCTATTTTGTACTTCTTCGAACCTCTTCGAACTTTTTGGGCCTACTTCAAACTATTTTGCACAACTTTGAACCTCTTTCGAACTGTTTTGAACAACTTCATATGCTCTTACAGATTATTTGAACCATCCCTTAGTATTCCACATCGCTAAACACATCGTATTGGTCTCAGCAGTGATATTTAGTACCACCTTGCACCCTTCCTCTGACTTGTGTTATACCATCTGAAGCCATTTAGTAGGTTTTGTTTGGGTTTCCAGGTTGAGTATCATCAATGGTTCATGCAAAAAGCTGCCTTCCACTCATCCCCTTCCTTTATCTGCACATTGTTGTAAACCCAATAGACATTTTGGTGAAGTAACACACCCCACAGAGTTGGTTGACAAGTTTGGATATGAGGGTAGTGGATAGCAGTTCTTGACTGTGATGTCGTTGAGGCATCGATAGTTTTGAACTGGTCAAAGGGACCCATCCTTCTTTTTAACAAAGAAGAAAGGCAAGGCCATGGGTGACTTTGAAGGGTGGATATGACCAGAAGCCAAGTCTTCATTGATGAACTTGTTGAGTTGATGTTGTTCTTCAGGGGAGAGAGGATAGATCTTGCAAAAGGAGGGCATGGCACCCAGCATGAGCTCAATTGCATGATCCCACAGCTTATGGCTAGGAAGTGAGTCGAGATATTTTTTGGAGAAAACATCCTCAAAGTCATGCAGATGAGGAAGTACTGAGTCAGTGAAGGATTTGGGCACATTGTTCTTGTGGAAGGCCTCTGCAAGGCACTGGGAGACATTTGAGGTGGCATGCACCTCATGCGAAAGGTTAATAGCAATGTAGAAAATTCAGTCACCTTCCTCAATCTCCTCCACTTCCTCCACATCATTATCAGAATCAGGTGCAAGATCTGGAATGTCTTCCAAGTCCACATTGGCTATAGGCATTGGACCAGCACAACACTTTCGAGTGCACTGTAAGAGGACCTTTCATCCTCAACATTCCTGTCTGCCTTCAGTGAAGCAAGTACAGCAACAAGAGGGACAACAACTCATCATAACTTCACCTGTCACCCAGTTGACCTCAGGATTATGGTCACAAAGCCATGGGTAGACTAAAATCACCTTCTGCTTCCCCAGTTGGGTCACAGTGAAGAGAGCCCATTCACTGTGGTCCTTGTACTGGACTAGGTTGACAACCTCCTGAATCACCCTGGCTTCATTTAGGGAGCCATCCACATTGTAGACAGGTATGGGTCGAGATAGTGAGTGGGTATTTAGTTGTTTTTGTTGAACCAGGTGTGAATTGATGAAAAGGCCCATGGCACCCGAGTCCAGGAGAGCATAGACATTGAGTATTTGCCCTGTATCTGTAGTCTGCAGCTCAATCTTCAATTCTAGTGATCGTTGGGAGGGGGTGGACACCACAATGTATTTGCGTGGTAGCTTGTGCTCCCAAGATTTTGATCTGGGAAGAGGAGGAACAGGTGTGAGTGGAGTGGATGTGACTTCCATTGAGCTGAGGAACTTGGGAGGGAAGTTCATCATGGAGTGAAGTTCTTCCTCAAGTGGGTCAATTAGCAGAGCATGAAAGCAGTTACTGGTAGGCAGTGGAGGCAGACAGTTGGAGGGATTTGGGGCATGTGTAGTCATAGTGGCATGGAGTGTAGTGTTAAAAGCCACATTCATGAGTCAGGCCTCATCACAGAGAGAAGCAGCTTCATACCAAGCATCAATATTGTCATCAGCTGGGCGTCCCTTCAACATCTGTGCAATCTGGTCCTGAACCTCTCGATTGAGACCATGATGAAATTTAACCACCACTGGTAGCCCATTTCAATATCCCACCATGTCCACTAAATCCCTAAACTCATCAATATAGTCATCTACAGATTGGTGCACTTGGTAATAGAAGGATGACTCAAGGCACATTGCAGCTCGTTGGCATTTATGGAGAGGGCAGAAGTGTTGTACAAACTCCTTCCTAAAGTCATCCCAAGAGGAAAAAGGAAGGGAACTGAGTTTCTGGGCTTGGCGCAAATGTGGATGATATAGAGGTAGGCACACTCAGACTTTATGTATGTAAAGGCCCAATAAATTTTTGCAGTGTCATCTAGAAATTGATTAGGG
Source organism: Tricholoma bakamatsutake (assembly GCA_029959215.1). NCBI lineage: Eukaryota > Fungi > Basidiomycota > Agaricomycetes > Agaricales > Tricholomataceae > Tricholoma > Tricholoma bakamatsutake. The sequence goes on from CP114860.1 coordinate 5,101,728, forward strand.
CAAAGACTGATGTATAACTTACAGGAGTTGAGGAAAGAACATTGAGAGCATGCATCATTAAAGTCAGCAGGGGGGGACAGTTTAACCTGTGTGCCAGTGGTATTAGATAGAGCATCGATGCTAGAAGCAGTTGGAGTTGGAATAAATGGGATATTAGGTGAGGGACTAAGCTGTAGGGTATTAACAAAGCTTTCGATGTATGATTTAAGTGATTCAATTTGTGCACGCAATCCAGTAATGGTGCCTTTGAGCACTTTGATGCATTTTTGGGCATCCATGGCACATCAAGTGGAGATAAGCGCACACTTAAGGTAGGGGTGTCGATTACATCTTGGACAATATCCTGTAGGTGTAGGACATGTTATATCTGCAGTGTGCTTTGATTCTGGGCCTAGGGAGAGAGTTTTCTACTGTAAGCACAACCTCAAAGCCTCACTTAGGAATGAGCTAACAGAGGGGAATCCAAAGTTAATATTATACTACATAATACAGACACTCCAGGCACACCTAACATAGGGGAATTTAAAGAGAAAACTTTAAAGACCCATCTGTAAATGCTTAGTATATGTGATAGAGCTGAAAATCAAATAGTAAGCTAAAAATAGCAAAAAGGCAGAGATATGTGGATCAAGCTGTAGGATGACATCGCCTTGATGGGTAAACATCCAGAAGGGGTCCTGCATCTAAGAATAGAACTGTCAACATGTACCAACATGGAAAAAAATTAAAATATAATAATAAAAAAGGAATAAATCATAGAAAATCATAGAAAAGGCAGAATAGGGTGAAATAAAATATATAAAAATATGGGACAAATGCAGAAAATTGCCCAGATGCCTGGAATGTCTTCCTTTCCCCTTACACTTTGAACCTCATCAAGCACCATCACACTTGGAGATGATGAATGAGTTTATGGAACAGATGAGAGACACCTTGGAGGAGGCAAAGGCAGCTCTGGCTAAGGCAAAAGACAACATGGCAGGCTTCTACAACCAATGTTATTCACCCACACCCATATATAAGGTTGGTGATTGTGTCTACCTTGACTCCAGTGAAATTTCCACCATGCGACCATCCAAGAAACTCACCCACCACTTCCTTGGATCCTTCCTCATCACCAAATGCATTGGGTTGCATGCTTACCATCTATGGCTACCTGTTAGGAAACAGTTTCCTAACATGCCTATTACCTAATAATATTTTTATTTTACTTTATTTTATTTTATTTTATTTCACCAAAATATGCTACTAAATGCCTATACACACTTTATTTGTCAGCATGGGAATTTTCTATTTACACACATCAATATGTATGCACGCGTCAGTAGCAACATAGTACAATATATGTAACATAGTATATAACCTTAAAATAAATACTAGGGGACCTCAGTTGAGTTCTCTTAGGTATTCCATCCACATTTGTGGTGTGAAATGCCTATTTCAGCCAACTACTCTATTTTTAGCCCATCACATCAAATCCATCAAACCCCCCATCGTGCACGCGCTGTTAAAATTAAATCCTGATACATGCTGCATACATGAGGCCATGCATGCAGCACACACATGTTACTGCGCTTACTGTGCATACATGTGGTAAACACATTCCCGAGTCATGTGACATCCTTACTATTATGTATATAAGGAGAACCTGTACTATAGAAGATATACAGTGTTCTTACCTCTGCTAAACCCTAGCTCTAAGACTAACTAAACCCCAGGTAGGTTATAAGGAACGTGTCGTCTCTTCCTCTGTGCAGCGTATGTAGTCTGCTCCAACACGCGCACTCCGCCACCTTCTTGTAGGAGAGCCCACATGGTCTAGCTAGCAGAACAGTGGGTGTTGCCCTAACAGAAGAACTCAACTACCCCATCAGTGTGCCATCTCTTACACGTGCATACATTATTGTCTCAGCACGCCACAACTGCTTACTCATCATTTTGGCAAGAGCCAGAATTAATTGTATATACATATTTACTTTGCTTTCATAAGCTGATGCTATGCCTCGCCTTACATTGCGACTGCCAGTGATCAAGAGGTAGTGTTATGGTCGAAGCTCCTAGATTGTAATCGTCAGTTGTAGCTCTTAAGCAACAACTTATCTGTGAGCATTCAAGACTATCGAAGCTCGTAAGCGACGATCTGAGGATGTCTTAGAAGTCTGGTCCTTAGGAGCGTAGAAGGGACCAGGTCAAGCTGAGCTTGACTAGCCATAACATTGCAGTTTAAATAATGTACATGCAAGAATGTAAGTAAGGCGAGTACGTACATTGAGAACAATAAGACAATAAGAATGGTTAGACAATAAGAAAAAGAATTAGAGTCCCATCCATACTATGTCTCGTAACATTAGCTCCCTTCTAAAGTTTCGAGTCCCAGCCGAAACTATGTTCTGATTGTCTGCCTGGGGTCAAAGGACGCTGCATCGTCTGTTGTCATGGTGAACATGCTGAAGGTAGTAGGGGTCGGGGTGTCATGCACATAAACCCAAGTTGGTAGCTCAATGTTGTTCCCTCCTGCAAAATGCACCAAGGTGCCAGTAATGAACATAGTGAGTTGTGGTATACACGGGGCGGAGATGATTTTAAATAAAATGAGGACGTAACAGAGCATCATGATGAGAATGGCCGTGCCAAAGATGGCGCCAAGAGCGATAGCGATGTAGAAATTGTAGATCATGATGGTTAGGTTCAGGTTGTGTGATGTCGTGGTGGATTGTCACATGTAGGATTATTTGGACAAAAGAGCACAGAGTGCTCTGGTCGCCACTATCGACAATGTGGGCACTGGTATTCAGGACAGTGCGATGAGAAGTGTCCTACTTGTGTGCAGGTGAAGCAGACCGAGTTGCACATCCACAATGGTGCAGGCGCGTGTTCGGCGGAGGTCTGGGTGGGATAGGGCGTGGGCGCTCATCATGGTGAAGGTGGACATGGGGGAGTTGTAGTTGGGGATGGAGTCGTTGGTTCTTCAGGCACAATGTCAAATGTTCCATCTTCTTCATCACTCAGTGGCTCTATAATAAAAATTCGTTGTGGGGTGGGGACCCACTCTCTGGGTTTGTAACGGAGCGCCTGCTCATCCAAGCTCCTCATGAGCGAGAGTAGATCCAGATGGTAGGCCTCCTCTGTCAAATGTTGGAACATGCGCTCAAGGCTGGAGATGGCTCGGTAGGTTTCGAAGAGGTTTCGCGTGGTGCTGTGTAGGAGCACACGATCTTGGGTCACGGAGAGCAATCTCTCCTCATTTCGGATGTCATCCATGTCTTGGACAAAGCTGAGAATAAGTTCAAAAGTTCTAATGGGGTCAGGATCGGGTGTGACATTCATGTAAAAATGAAGAGGGTGGCTCATGTTGGAGAGAGGTTATGGGTGGATCTGTATTCGCCCAGTATTTCAGCAGCGTTTTTTAAATGAGCCTCTGGCTCCCAGGTGTTTTCTGCTGTGCTGTACCCCTTCCACCTCACCAGGAATCGGGTCCTTTGGCCCGTTCCCTTGTGAGCCAGGATAGCCTCAACCTCGTGTTCCAACTCTTTTTCGATCAGATCGGGTGGTGGAGAAAGAAGATTCGGTCCGTGGGTCTCATTCTCCCTGAAACGTGAGAGAAGCGAGGTGTGAAATACGGGGTGAATTTTCCATTGGGAGGGGAGCCTCAATTCATAAGCATGCGATGAGATCACCCATGTGATGGGGAATGGTCCTTCGTGCCTGGGGGCGAGTTTTCTGGTTGGGTATCCCAACTTCAAGTTTTTTGAGTCGAGCCAAACTTTCTCTCCTATGGTGAATGGGTGGAAGCCTCGTCCATTTTGTCCAATCATCACCTGTCGGGACAGTTCGTGTGCTGCCAGGGCTTCCCGCCATATGTTTCCTAGTTTGGCTATTCTTTGCTCGGTAGCCAGTACGTTTGTTTTCTCGTAAGTTGTGGGGATGGCCTTGGGGTGTGTTCCCATCATTATGTAAAATGGGGTGTTCTTGATCGCCAAATGGTGCTTCTGATTGTGTGTAAATTTGGCGGTGGTGAGGTGCTTTTTCCACTGCGATGGTTTGTTTGCACAGAAGATTCGGAGGTAGATCTCAAGTTCTTGATTTATCCTTTCCGTTTCCCCATCCATCTGAGGGTGATAGGCTGTGCTCATTGCCAACTTTATTCCCAGGAGTCTCCCCAGTTCTTGGAATGCATTTGAGGCAACACGTGGGTCATGATCCAATATAATCTTGTCTGGGAGGCCAAATCTCCTAAACACATTGTGCAGATAAAGGTCTGCTGCCCCTAATGCGTCGATGGTCTTATTGCAAGGGATAAAAATCACCCCCTTTGTAAGACCATGGTCTACTATGACCATGATGGTATCACATCCATCACTTATCAGCAGATCTGTGATGAAATCCATTGTTACTAGCGTGAATGGTCAGGTGGCATCAGACTTGATCGGTGACAGCCCTGGTGTTGTCGGATGTGTGTTCACCTTCATTTGTTGACAGGTGGCACAGCCGTCGACGTAATTTCGAATAAAAATAGTCATTCCTGGCCACCAGTAGTCTCTCCGTACTAGTTCCAGGGTCTGGAATCGGCCGGGGTGTCCCGTAAGTACATTGTCATGGTACTTTTCCATGATTTTCCTCCTCAGTTCCTTGTCATCTGGGACATAGCATCGGTCTTTGAAAAAGACCATTCCATCATCCTCCATTCTCCAGTCTTCTACTGCTGACTTGATCGGTGGCATTCCTCTTTCTTTGATGGCCCTTACTATTTCTTTTAGCAGGTCATCGCGCATCATGTTTTCTGCAAGTATTTCCTTTAGCTCGGCGTCAATCATCCATGCGAAGATCTCGTCTTTTAATAGCGTGATGTCATCGTTGTCATCGTCGACATCTGGTGTGTGATCTCCCCGTCGTGATAGGGCATCGGATTGGATCATCATTTTCCCTGGGACATGGACCAATTGGAGGTTAAATTGCGATAAGAAAAGGCTCCATCTAGCTTGTCACCGATTTAGTTTCCATGCCATCCTGAATACATGAGATTCTTGTGATCTAATAGGATCTGTTGGAGCAGACTACATACGCTGCACAGAGGAAGAGATGACATGTTCCTTATAACCTACCTGGGGTTTAGTTAGTCTTAGAGCTAGGGTTTAGCAGAGGTAAGAACACTGTATATCTTCTATAGTACAGGTTCTCCTTATATACATAATAGTAAGGATGTCACATGACTCAGGAATGTGTTTACCACATGTATGTGCAGTAAGCGCAGTAACATGTGTGTGCTGCATGCATGGCCTCATGTATGCAGCATGTATCAGGATTTAATTTCAACACCCCCCCTCAAACTGTACAGCGCTCTAAGCAGCTAAGTTTGAATCTCGAAAGTAATTCGAGAGAGTCTCTAAATTTCCTGAATAAGACAGCACCAAGGTTCTTTGTGAACATGTCAGCTGGATTATCATTTCCAGGAATGAAAACGACCGTGACTTTGTCATTTTCTATGCATTCACGGGTATAGTGGTAGCGAATGTCTATATGTTTGGTCCTTCTTTCCTGAACTGGATTTGATCCGATAAAGATGGATCCCTGATTATCAGTGCAGATTGGTACGTGCTTCAGTACATATCCAAGTTCCTGGAATAAGGACTCTATCCACACTATCTGTCGACAAGTGTCGGAGAGAGCCATATATTTGGCTTCTGTGGATGACAGTGCTATAGTTTTTTGTAAACGGGACTGCCAGCACACAATGCCACTTGCTAGAGTAGCAAAGTAACCCGTTGTAGATTGGCGTTTGACAGTGTCAGCTGCCCAATCAGAATCTGTGAAGGCCTGTAGCCCCTCAGACTTCTCACCATCGTAGACAATATTATATTTCTGGGTTCCCACCAGATAGCACATGATGTACATCGCTTTGTCTAGATGTTCTTGGCTAGGATTAGCTGAGAATTGCGACATCTTGATTACCGCATAAGCGATATCAGGTCATGTTCTGAGCATCAGATACAATAAAGATCTGATCACAGACTGATATTTTGATCTAAGCATCGCGTTGGGCATTGCTGTGTTTTCCGATGGTCTGTAACCAGTCGGGAGTGGAGTGGGGGTCACTTTGGCATTTGTCATCTTGAATCTCTCAACCACTTTGGCAAGATATTCAGTTTGATCGAGTTTGACTTTGCTTGCAGTCTGGGTGACATGCATGCCTAAGAATTCTGTGACTTTTTCAGTACTACGGCACTCCCAATGCTTTAGACAAGCATTTTTCTTTTCATCCACAAGTTTCTTGTTCTTCCCCATGAACAAGCCATCATCAACATAGACGAGTGCAATAACAATGCTGCCTGTCTTAGGATCCTTGTGTATGAAAATGCCGGCATCGGAGCTGGCGCGCACAAACCCAATGGTGCGCATAAATGCCTCTAGCTCTTTCCACCATGCAAGTGAGGCTTGTTTAAGGCCATACAATGCTCGGCGTAAGTGCAATACTTTGCGCTCTTTTCCCTCGAGTCTGAAACCCTCGGGTTGATCCATATAGATCTCCTCATCTAGTTTGCCATATAAAAATGCGGTTTTTACATCTAGGCCAGTCATATACATGCCTTCTAGAGATGCAAGTGCAAACATGAGGCGTACGGTCTCGTAGTGGACTACCGGTGAGAAAATCTCATCAAAGTCAATGCCTTCGACTTGTGAAAAGCCTTTGGCCACGAGTCTGGCTCGTTTTCTTCCATCCGATTTTATGGAGAAAACCCATCTATTTTTGATCATTTTTCAATCATGTGGAAGATCAACGATGTCATAGACTTGTTGCTTATGAAGAGCCTCTAATTTTTCATGACAAGCTTGTTTCCACTCACGTTGCTGCTGCCATGGTAGGCACGCAATATCGCGAAATTGGTTTGGAACTTGACTTATTTCGCTTGATGGTTTGACTGCTTTTGACAACAGCCAGCAAATAAGCTTATCTCCTCCTTCCTTGGTTATCTTTTTAATATAACCTGCTTCGTCCGGTTCCCCCATTGGGTGATCATGTTCTTGATCATTGGAATCGGGCACACTCTCATGGCCAGCAACCGGTTCTTTCTGTTGAGATTGTGGTCGTGTTCGGTTATGATCCGAATCTTGACCTACAGATCTCTTCCAATATCAATCACGTGCAATGTCTCTCTCTATGTCAGAGGGGAGTCGCTTCTCTCCATAGGTATTGCCAGGACAGTTTGGGATGTTCCTCTGCCTGCCTGATCGACGGGGCAATTGCTGCCATTCCTGTTGATCATCACGTCTTGGACGAAAGTCCTCAGTGGTTACTGGAGGTGGTGGAGGAGGAGCATCTGTCACATCGTCATGTGCCTTTTGCTCACTTGGTACATCATAATCATCATTTTCTGATGATGGAGGAAGGGGTGGATCTTGTGGCGGTATAGAATCATCGCCATCCATTCCAGATGAGTGGTCATCATCTTCTGGTTCTGGAGGTGGAAAATCACCAAGGTCCGTATTGGCAGGAGTTTTAGCTCCGGGACAGCATGGGAACAACGTTTCATCAAATAGTGCCGTAGCACCGATGAATATTGCGCCACTAGGTCGCATGAAATGGTATGCTTTAATGCCATCTTCTAATCCAAGGTACGTCATCAACTCTGATCGAGGAGCCAATGTGTTTGGACACTTCTCCTTGGGTAGGTAGATGTAAGCACCACAACCAAAAACCTTCAGATCATTTAGATCTGGGCGGACCTTTGTCAGGTCCTCAACCGGTGTCAGCCATTTCAGGCGCCTTATCGGGGTTCGGTTGTATAGGTGTGTTGCATGTTCAATGCAAAATTCCCACCATGATTGTGGTAGACATGCGGTAAATCACAGGGTTTGTGACTTTTCCATTATTGTCCTTATGGCACGCTCTGCACGCCCATTCTGTTGGTGAACGTGGGGTGCAGACATCTCTATTTTGATGCCAAAGTCCTTGAGCACATTTTGTAGCTCATGATCTTTGAACTCCCCCCCTGGATCAACATGCCAGCGCTTGATTGTAGCGCCATACTGTGTCAAAGCCACTGCCCGAAATTGTCTGATGGCCGCAGCAGCATCAGATTTCTTTTTAAGGCATTAGACCCAGATATGTGACGTTTTGTCATCCAGAAATACAATAAAGTATTTATGTTTATGGTACGATAGTACTGGGAGTTCCTTCAGATCAGAATGTATTAATTCAAAGGGTCTTTCAGCACGTGAATCTGATTCAGGAAAAGATTTTGAGGTCATTTTCCCTTCAGCGCACCCTGGACATATAATTTTGTCTTTAGGAATAATTAAATTCCTTGGGAATTTTATAGTGCTATTAGGCATCTTCCCTAGCGCCTCTTTGGATGGGTGTCCAAGTCGCTTATGCCAAGTCGAGTAGTCTGCGACATACATTGTCGCGACATTGATTCCCTTGGTGCTCAATATATGAGTCCAAGCCCAATAAATAGTGTCACGTTTCATAAGAGGGACGCAATCCATAATTGGGTTTCCTTGCTTGAAAAATGAAATGTGTGCGGAGGAACCACGCACATCACTTCCGTCTTGTAAGAAGACGCCCATTGACAGTAATCGAGCATTACAGTCAGGTATGTAGTAGACGGGGTATAATCGCATTTCATGCGTCTCTGACTTCCCATGACATACTACCTGATGTCTAATGAAGACTGCTCCTTTCCCTACTATATGAGTAGTACCCGTGGCTGTTTGAACCAGGGTAGAGTCCTTTCTCGGTAAAGGCTCGTAAGAAGCAAAATCTTTAATTTCACCAGTGAAGTGTTTTGATGCGCCTGAATCCATGATCCAGTCAGCACCTTTCTTACAATTTCCATTTGCACACGTGACACATATATTAAGATGTAAATTGTTCCATGATACATTTAGTAGCGGTAAAATTTCACATGAAAAGTTCGCTGTGATCAGTGGAATGTTAATTCTTGTGCTTGTGGCAAGGAAAAGGACTGACTTTTCATCATATGTACCTGTTTCAAGCAGTTCATCGACAAGCATTTCGTCGACGGCTTTCCATACTTCTTCATCAGAAACGGCAGGTTCTGATCCAAGGGAGACACTATCGTCTTCTACCTCTACGATCCTTGGTTCTGGTTCAATCCTCCTCCTCTTACCTTCTCGCACTGTTAGGTGCTCTTCCAGCGGTCGCAGATTTTTCGCGCTGCATGGGAGATTCATTTGCTCGAGGGTATCTCGAGCCTGCTGATATTCAGTATAGACCGAATGAGAGGTAGAGGCCATGCCCGTGTATGCCTGTGCAGGCGGTCGGCAGCGAGGATCCCTTGTGGGAGTATGTTCACGCTTCTCGATGCGCTGGATGAGCGGCATCGGCAGTATGATGGTGCCATTACCATTTATAGTAGTAAAGGCTTGTGAGGCGAGGTGGGAATGTTTCTCTTTAGGTTTTTCCTCTTTAGTCTTTTTGTCCCCACATCGTCCACGCTTTCGGGACGATTCTCCATTGTTGCCTTGAGATTGCCATTTGGGGTTTCCCCCTTTGCGCTTGACAGCAGAAAGCTTGGTGGCCTGAGGTGGGCCAATGGGCTTTCCAACTGCTGTGCGCTGTGAGGCTTCAGCGACAATGGAGTCCTTGACATGTTTAAATGTCAAGGCTCTAGTAGCGGTCGTGTTAAGGACCGTGGCAGATAGAGAATCGTACTCGCGCGGCATCGCAGCAAGTAGAATCATTGCCTGTACTAATTCAGGGATGGCGACATTGGCAGCCGTAAGGCGCTCGAATTTACCAGCCATTTTGGCAATCTCTGGCACAGGATTTGCAGCCAGAATTTTGATTGCGATTGCAGACCTAAAGTCCACAAAGACTTGGGAGGGGCCATCGACACCATAGTCAGTGCGGATGAGATCCCATACCTCCTCAGCAGTGTCCTTGGTGTTGGCATGCTGCCGAATAGAGGGGGCCAGGCGGAGCACTAGGCTACCAATTGCCTGGTCATTCTTATTGTTCCAGGTCTGGAGCTTGGCATTAGCTTCCGCTACTAGTGCAGCGTTTGTCGCCGTCAAAGGAGGCGCCAGGGGTGGTTTTAGTTCCATCCCGCTAGTTATTTGCCAGAGGCCCTGAGACCTGAGCCATGCCTTCATTGAGTCGGCCCATTGAATGTAGTTAGAGCCGTCAAAAGTTTGTACGAGTTTTTCAAGAGTTGAAGACATGATGTTATAGTGGCAGCTGGTAAAAGTGCTCAATCAGTCCTCTTTATTCAAGAAAACACGTTCCATAATCTCAGGCAAAAACACTCCTTCAGAGTGGTTAACCCTAGTCAACCTGGGTTTTTTAAATGCAGCTCGCAGAGAGCGCAATGCAGCTCACGAAGAGCGCAAGGTTATAATTTGGAGACAATGAAGTCAACGTCGTTCGCAGCCAGTTAAGGCATGTTCACGACGTGCCCAGCAGGGCCCATAACCTGTTGGAGCAGACTACATACGCTGCACAGAGGAAGAGACGACACATTCCTTATAACCTACCTGGGGTTTAGTTAGTCTTAGAGCTAGGGTTTAGCAGAGGTAAGAACACTGTATATCTTCTATAGTACAGGTTCTCCTTATATACATAATAGTAAGGATGTCACATGACTCAGGAATGTGTTTACCACATGTATGCGCAGTAAGCGCAGTAACATGTGTGTGCTGCATGCATGGCCTCATGTATGCGGCATGTATCAGGATTTAATTTCAACAGGATCGTCATCGGATGTTCGGATCCCTGGAGGTAATGTCTCCAGGTTTCTAGCGCTCATATTATCCCTAGTAGTTCTTGATCGTAGATCTCGTAGTTGCGTTCGGTTGCTGTTAGGGAATGGGAGATGTAGCCACAGGGATGCCAATCTCCATTGGTGTCAGTCTGTTTCAAGACAGCACCTGTCGCATATTTAGAGGCGTCGCTTTCGATTACGAATGGTTTCTCAGTATCAGGCATCAAGAGCACTGGTGCTTCTAAGAATTTCTTTTTCAGCATGTCAAATGCTCTTTGGCATTCATTCATCCAATTGAAGGGCTGATCCTTCTTTGTCAAATCATTAAGTGGCTTTGTGATCACGGCAAAGTTGCCGATGAATCTCCGATAGAAGTTCCCAAAGCCCAGGAACGATCTGACTCCTTTGACGTTGGTTGGGGGTGGCCAATCTTTAATCCCACCCAATTTTGTTGGGTCCATTGTCAGTTGGTCTGGCCATAGGATTAGCCCGAGAAACTCAACCTCTTGTACATCGAATCTGGATTTCTCGGGTTTCAGGTATAAATTGTTCTCCCTAAGTCTCGCTAGCACCCTCCTAGTTCTCTCCTCATGTTCCTTTTTGTCTTTGGAGAAGATAAGGATGTCGTCCATATAGATTACCAGCCAGCCTTCGTTCAGCATGTCTTGGAAGATATTGTTCATCATTGCTTGGAAAGTCGCCGGGGAGTTACAGAGGCTGAAAAACATGACCTTGGGTTCGAACAGCCCCTTATTGGTTTTGAATGCCACTTTCCATTTGTCTCCTTTCTTAATTCTGACATTATGATACCCCCATCTGATGTCTAATTTAGTGAACCATTTTGCCCCTTTCAGTTTGTCGAGTAGATCACCGATCAGTGGAAGGGGATAGGAATTTTTGATGGTTCCTTCATTTAGATAGCAGTAATCTTGGCATGGCCTAAGCGCATCAAAGTCCTTCTTTGCTACAAAGAAGAACGGTGATGCCATGGGTGACTTGGATGGGGTGATGTATCCTTTCCTTAGGTTATCATCGATGAATTCGTCCAATTTCTTCTGTTCCGCTGGGGTAATGGGGTAGACTTTGCAGTCTTTTGGGATGAAGTCAGGTTTAAGCTCGATCGTGTGGTCCCACAGTCTGGATTCGGGGAATCTCTCCGATGCTGCCTCTTCAAACATGCTCCGATACTCTTTGTATTTGTCAGGGAGTAAGTCATCGAGCGAGTGTGTTTCCTTGTCGCCATCTTTCTTGTGGGCAAGCCTTTGAGAGATGGAAGTCTTTGCTCGAATGTATGTGGTGTTAGAGTAAGCAACCCTGCCAGTTAATCAAGATCAAGTGATGCACAATATGTGCCTGAGTTTCTGGTAATTCGGGGGGATATAGTCATGTTTGATCGTAAGGGGGGATTCCTCGGTTCTGAACACCCCGATCATTGGTTCCCCTCGGATGTAGGCAAACAGTGCATCAGTTCCATCATTATTCCCTTCAGTATCAAGTGATAAGCTGATATTGGAGTTGTCCAGTACAGAGATCCATGGATTGATCTCGGGATGGGTGTCCATTGCTGTGTCCATTGCCAGGTGTGATCCGTCTTTATCGAGTTCGTCTATGGTGCAAAGTCCTTTTGCGAGATGAACCGTCCTGAGCCTACTCTTCATGTGCTCGGCGGCGGTGAGGTGGGTTTCCCTGAAGGTCTCCCCAGCACTCCTTCTAGGTAGCCTCCCGAGAGTCAGACTCAATGTTACTCTCAGTGCAATTGGCCCCTTGTCATCTATAGTGAGACTTTGCTTACCAATTGTGGTTTGCGTCTGCTCAATCATGGTCCGGATTTTCCCCATAAGGGTTTTCTTGGTCTGTCTGTCGGTAAGGGTCCCCTTTTCCCAATCAATGATGGGGTTACATTTCTGGAGCCATGAGTACCCCAGGATCATTCTTTCCTTTCCCAGCCCTGTTATCAGCATCCTGATCTTCTCCTTCATTCCCCTGATCTCCGTGTTGATATGGACATAATGAGAGATCATTCCATTCTTGTTGAGGGTCCCATCAATGTTTTTGGCAAGGATCTTCCTGATGAGCGGGTTTTTCTTTAGTCCGAGTTTCTCGACAACTTGGTGGTCGATAAATGTTTCTCCCACCCCTGAGTCGATCAGGGTGGGTATTTCAGCCTTTTTGTCTCCAAGCAAGTAGTGAACCGGAATACGCATAGATTGGTGGCTCACATTTGCTACCATAACAGTTGAGACAATTATTCTGGTGGGCTCTGCTGCCGATGCAGGCCGCCGTTTTAAAAACCCTCTTCGACCATCAAGTCTAACACCTCTTCCTTCTCCTTTTTCTCCAACTCATTGATGAGCGCGCAGATTTTGGTGTAGTGGTCGTGTGGTGTCTTCTTTGTCTCGATTTTCTTTTCTTCCTTTGGGGGTGGTTCCTTTCCCCCCTTATGATTGTTTGCTCTGTGCCCCGATTTATGACAAATGAAGCACTTTCCTTTCTTTATGTGTTCGAGCCTCTCTGCATAAGAGAGGCGGGTCGTGTCGATGTCCATGGCATTGGGGTCCTTCAAAGAGCTGCTTGCTCCTCCTCCTCCCCCTACCTTACTGTATGTTCTCTCCTTGATCGCCTTCACCCTCCTAAGATGCCCTTCAGCCCTTGCCACATGGGTGTACCACCCCTCGATCGTATCGGGTGGATTCTCCATGCCAAAGACCTTGTCGAGGACTCAGTTATTGAGTCCATCGACAAAGTACTCGATCAGGGCGGCATCTTCTTTGATTTTAGTGCGATAGGCGAGAGTCTTGAATTGAGCAATATACTCATCTACCCCCCTTGCCCCTTGTAAGAGGGCTCTGAGCTGTGTTGCGCGTTCCCCGCATCATCAATCGGCGAGAACGCCGCGCATACCTTTGCAATAAACTCTTGGAACGTATCCCAAGGTTTCGATTCAATGTACCTCTCCTTCAGATATGCCTGCTTCCATGGCCCTGCCGTCCATCCGTTCATATATGAGAGCATAAAAAGGATCTTGTGGTGATCATCTGGGAATGCAGTAGCGTTAGCGTCTACGTACGCTCCACATTCCAGGAGAAAGAGCATCGTCTTTGCTCTATCCCCAGAGTAATCGGTTGGGGCTCTCATCTTGATTTCGACAGGACGAGCGGGGGCGGTGGGTGGTGTAGAAGTGGTGGGAGTGGATGGGGCGGCCATGTTTCTTCTTCGGGTGGGGTAGGGTCGGGTCGTTCTTGTAAGAATCATGTCGTAGAGTGTGGGCTGCCTAGACTGAGATTAGTCAGCAGGATATCAATCAGCTTGACCTTTTGTTATGGTCAAAGCTCCTAGATTGTAATCGTTAGTTGTAGCTCTTAAGCGACAACTTATCTGTGAGCATTCAAGACTATCGAAGCTCGTAAGCAATGATCTGAGGATGTCTTAGAAGTCTGGTCCTTAGGAGCATAGAAGGGACCAGGTCAAGCTGAGCTTGATTGGCCATAACATTGCAGTTTAAATAATGTACATGCAAGAATGTAAGTAAGGCGAGTACGTACATTGAGAACAATAAGACAATAAGAATGGTTAGACAATAAGAAAAAGAATTAGAGTCCCGTCCGTACTATGTCTCGTAACAGGTAGTGCTTGTCATTAGGACAGCTGCAACCTGACAACCGATTGGATCTGGTTTAGCCAAGATTTACATTACTCAATTTGGATGACTATTTTAGGTAGTTACTAGCTGAATTCAGTAATAACCCCAAGATCAGGCACTATTGGAAGGGTTATTGATCCAAAGTGCCCAAGTGTTGACAAATAGCCGAAATCACGTGTTTTGCCATGTTTGATACCCGAATAGCCAGGTCACATGACTCAAAATTTTGCAAAAAAATTCTGAAGCTGAATCTTAACTCAGCTGAAGAAGTGACTCATCACAGCTTACATCAGAACAAGCAACTTCGAATCCTGGTCACAATCCTGTTCCCACGCCAGTTCTAGAAGCCAAAATTGATGCTCTTACAGCACAAATGTCCCAACTAGTGTCAGTATTGGCAGCATCACAGCCCAAACAAGCAGAAACAAAAGCAGAGACAGTAGAAAATAAAGATGATGAGATGGAAGAGACAGTGGAGTGGATGTCTCAGGAGGATGTGCATGCAGAGGAGAGATCTGAGAGTGGAAAAATGTGTTTACCTAAATATGCACCCCCGCAAATATTTGATGGTACCATGGAGAACACAAATTCCTTCATCAGCTCTATAGTCTTGTATATTCATGGGAGAAAGCCTGAATTTCATACAACCAAGTCTAGGATTATGTTTGCTCTCTCATACATTCAGGGAGGGAAAGCAGAGTTCTGGAGAAACGAAGCCATTAATCAAATTGCCACGGGATATAAACCATTTGCAACTTTCAGGGAATTTTTGGAGAGATTGGAGGCACAGTTTGGAGACCCTAATCCAAAGGCGACAGCTAATGCAAAATTAAAAACCGTGCGCCAAGGTTCTCTGACAGCAGACAAATTCATTTTGCAGTTCAAGGCAGAAGCGTCACAGACCGATATGGGAGAAGCTGCATTGGTAGAATTTTTGAAGACAGGATTAAATTTCTCATTATTCAAGTCTATCTATCGACTACCTTCTATGCTGGAGAGGTTGGATGAGTGGTATAATTGGGCAATGCATCTTGATCAGCAATATCAACAGGAACAGGCAGAGTCAAAATTGATGTATGGGAATGCCAGATTTGGAAAGTCATCAGAAGGAAAGTCTGAGAAAGGAAGGACACCTCAGGTACAAACTCTGAGGGCACAGCCATCAGCCATGACAGTGACACCTATTGTTAAGGAGTCAGCAGCATCAACAGATGCGATGGATGTTGATCAAGTAGGGAGACGAGCTCCACTTAAATGTTTTAATTGTGGGGAATGAGGGCATATTGCTAGGAATTGTAGGCAAAAAAGGAAGATTAGAGAAGCAACTATCAAGGAAGTGAAGTTGGAGGAAGATAAGCAGAAGAATTTTGTGGAAGAGTCCCAGTGAAGGTTTCCCCATTGGTGACCCAGAATCAATATAATGTATTAGTATCCAAGGAAACACAGAGTGAATCCAAAAGAGAAATTGAAGAGTCCAACCATCATCATTTATGCAACAAAGAAAATGCCCAGCCTTATTTCTGAAGACCTCTAAATTTTTTATTCGCTCAGCGCAAATAGAACCCGAAATTAGCTTGACAGTAGGATTGAAGACAGTGGACATGCATGCAGCAATTAATGTGGAGGCATTGCTTGACAGTGGTGCTACCAGATTATTGATTAATCAATCCTTAATTACTGGAAATGGTATTTGCACATGTAAACTGCTGCAACCTATAATGGTGTACAATATTGACGGTACAATCAATCATGGAGGAACCATTAAGGAGGAAGTGATGATGATACTGAAGTATCAGGATCATCAGGAACAAGCCATATTTGAGGTGTGTGACCTTTTAAAACCAATCTGATAATTGGATGTCCATGGTTATGAAAGCATAATTCAGAAATTGATTGGAAAACTGGGAAGGTACACATGACTCATTGTCCTAAAGAATGTAATGTGTATGGGAGAAAAGTAAAAAAGGAGAAGAAGGAAAAGAAAGAGAAAGAATGTCTAAGGAAGTATTCTGTTATGATAGAGGAAGTGGAGGATGAGGATATGCCAAACAGGGAAGTTCCAGTCATGAACAGTAAGGAAGAACAGAAGCAGATTTTTAGGGAAATTCGTGGAGGACAGTCATGGGATAAAAATGCTGTGAAAGTGGAGAAACCAGTGGAGGAGTGGGTGCCAAAAGCCTACTATAAATATTTGTCAGTTTTTCAGAAGAAGGAATTAGAGTGGATGCCAGTGTGAAAGTCATGGGATCATGCAATTGAGATAAAGCCGGGATTTGTGCCAAAGAAGTCAAAAGTTTATCTGTTATCTCCAAAGGAACAAGAAGAAGTGGATGCATTCCTTAATAAACAATTGCGCAAGGGATACATACAACCTTTGAAATCACTGCAGACATCACCAGTATTCTTTGTACCAAAAAAGGATCAAAGGAAGAGGATGTGTACAGATTATAGGTATTTGAATGAGTAGACAGTGAAGAACATGTACCCTTTGCCATTGATCTCAGAGATAATTGACAAGGTGGGAAAGGCCAAGGTCTTCACAAAATTGGATTTATGCTGGGGGTACAACAATGTATGAATAAAGAAAGGAGATGAATGGAAGGCAACATTTGCCATACATCGAGGATCCTTTGAGCCGCTTGTCATGTTTTTTGGGATGTCAAATAGTCCCCCAACTTTCCAGAATATGATGAACAACATTTTCAAGGACATAATAGACAAAGGCACGGTGATAATAATTATTGATGACATTTTGATATTCACAGAGGATGAAGAAAATCATGAGGCAATAGTGCAGGAGGTGTTGAGGAGATTGGCAGAGAATGATTTATTTGTTAAACCAGAGAAATGTGTGTTTGGGGCAAGTGAGATCGAGTTCCTGGAATTAAAGATTGGTCCTGATGGAATCAAGATGGATTCTATCAAGGTACAGGCAATTGTTGATTGGCCTATGCCTACCCATATCAAGGAAGTTCAGGCTTTCTTGGGACTTGCCAATTTTTATTGTCACTTTGTTCATAATTTTTCCAAAATTGCCACACTATTACACGAACAGCAGCAGACAGCATTTGAGGAGTTGAAGAGGAAGTTTGTGGAAGAGCCAATATTAGCCCCAGTAGATTTCATGCATCCCTTACAAGTAGAATCAGATGCATCAGACTTTGCTACTGGAGTGGTATTATCAATGTTATGTGAAGATGACAAATGGCATCCTTGTGCATATTTGTCTCATGGGTTGAATGATGTGGAGAGGAATTATGATGTGCATGACAAAGAGATGTTGGGAATAATATGAGCATTGGAAGCATGGAGACATTATTTGGAGGGATGTATGCATCAGATCAAAATCTGGATGGATCATCAAAATTTGCAGTACTTCATGTCCAGTAAAAAGCTTAACCATCAACAAGCACGTTGGCCATTATTCCTATCACATTTTAATTTTCACTTAGTTCACAAAGTGGGAAACTTGATGAGGAAAGCAGATGCATTATCCAGATGTACAGATTATAAAGGGGGGTGGAGGAAAACAATAAAAATATTACACTACTCAAACCTGAATACTTTCATATTTGTGCTATGCATCAAGGGCATCTATTGGTGGATAGCTCAGAGACAGAAGTGTTGTCTAAAATTAGGCAATGTTCAGAGATGGATGATGAAGTAGTGGAAGCTATGAAAGCTTTGAGGGGAGAGAGGAAAGGTAATATTAAAGGAGACGAATGGGTTGAAGAACAAGGGTTAGTGTTATTCAGAGGAAAGGTATATGTACTGAAGGATCAAGATTTATGAAGGGAGATCATCCAGTTACATCATAATATGCCAGCTGCTGGACATCCAGGAAGGTGGAAGACATTGGAGTTGGTGATGAGAAATTATTGGTGGCCCAGAATTTCAAAGTATGTGTTGGAGTATGTGGATGGGTGTGATACATGCATGAGGGGGAAGAAATTTCCAGAAAAGCCTGCAGGGAAATTAATGCCGAACCCTATATCTAAAGTGCCATGGCAAGATATATCTGTGGACTTTATCACAGGACTACCTGAAGCTCAAGGATATGATGCAATATTTGTAGTATGTGACCGCTTCACAAAGGAGGTCCATATCATTCCTACTACAGCAGAAACCTCATTGTTGGGCTTGGCACACCTCTATCTAAATCAGGTATGGCAGTTACATGGATTACCTGATATGGTTATCTCTGATTGTGGATCACAATTTGCATCTGCATTTATGTGAGAGTTAAATAACATATTGGGGATTCAAACCAAGTTATCTATGGCATATCACCTACAAACCAATGGGCAGACAGGGAGAATGAATCAGAAGTTGAAGCAGTACCTACACATGTTTGTCAATCACCAACAAACCAACTGGCCTGAATGGTTGGCAATTGCAGAATTTTCCCACAATAATAAATTCCATTCAGCTACTCGCATGTCACCCTTTTTCACTAAGTATGGGTATCATCCCAGAATGAGGGTAGAACCTTGAAGGGAAGTCAAGGTACAGTCAGTGGAGGACTTTGTATCAAAAATGCGAAAAGTGCAGGAGAAAACAGAGGCAGCATTGATGAGAGCATGTGATGACATGATGCGACACACAGATCGTACTCAAGCTGTTGCTGCAGAGTACAAAGTTGGTAACTTGGTATGGCTAAGTACCAAGGATCTAAATATTTCATGACCTTCAAGAAAGCCTACAGAGAAGCAAGTTGGCCCATATCCGATTTTTTAAAATAATTTCACCCAATGCGGTAGTGTTAAAATTACCTCAATCATTCAAGATTGATCCTGAGATTAACATTTCCTGGTTATGCCCTTACCACCCACCTACCATTCCTGGTCAGCACACTACTCCACAGCCTTTAATAATGGTAGAAGCTGCTCCAGAGTATATTGTGGAAGAGGTTTTGGACTCATGTCTTCGACAAAATAAATTGGAGTTCTTAATCAAGTGGAAGAACTACACCAATGAAAATAACTCATGGGAGCCTGAAGAGAATTGTAAGTGAGTGCATAATGCAATCGCCTAATTCTTTAAATGTAATCCAAATGCTCCACATCACATTGCTAGAATGGTGTATGAGGGGATGAATTTCCGGCCTTACCAGAATTTTACAGAGGGGACAGATACAATATTTTCTCACCTGGAAGTCGAGGCATAAAAGGGGGGTATTGTTAGGAAACAGTCTCCTAACATGCCTATTACCTAATAATATTTTTATTTTACTTTATTTTATTTTATTTTATTTTATTTTATTTTATTTTATTTTATTTCACCAAAATATGCTACCAAATACCTATACATTGCTTTATTTGTCAGCATGGAAATTTTCTATTTACACACATCAATATGTATGCACATGTATGTGTGCATCGGTAGCAACATAGTACAATATATGTAACATAGTATATAACCTTAAAATAAATACTAGGGGACCTCAGTTAAGTTCTCTTAGGTATTCCATCCACATTTGTGGTGTGAAACACCTATTTCAGCCAACTAGTCTATTTTTAGCCTGTCACATCAAATCCATCAAACCCCCCATTATATGCATGCACCCCACCACCTTCTTGTAGGAGAGCCCACATGGTCCAGCTAGCAGAACAGTGGGTGTCACCCTAACACTACCACAGTCAATGTCCAGACTGCATCCTGTCTTCCATGTCATCAAACTGCTACCAGCTCCCATGGATCCATTCCCAGGATGTACTACATGACCTCCTTCACCACCTATAGTCATTGAAGATGAACCTCAGTATGAGGTCAAGTCTATTCTAGACAGCCGCTTACACTGAGGCAAGCTCAAATACCTGGTGTGCTGGAAGGGTTATAAGTACAAAGAAAATTATTGGGTTACAGAGTCCAATGTGAATGCCCCACAGCTGGTCAAAGAGTTCCACCATCGACATGCCTCAGTACCTCAATGCATCCAAGCATCCAACTTCAGCCAAATATGATTTTGAATGCATTGAAATAATGCATTATAGAATGGGGGTGATGTAAGGGGAACAGGAGGTGTTCCAAGTGTCTGGGCAATTTTCTGTGTTCATCCCACATTTTTTTATATTTTATTTCACCCTATTCTGCCTTTACTATGATTTTCTATGATTTTATTTCCATTTTATTCCTATTTTATAATTATTTTTTTGTTTTCCCACATTTGTACATATTGACAGTTCTATTCTTAGAGGCAAGACCCTTCTGGATGCTCACCCATCAGGGTGATGTCATTCCATAGCTTGATCTGCCTATTTCCACCTTTTTTCTATTTTTAGCTTATTATTTGATTTTTGGGTCTAGTACATATACTGAGCATTGACAGATGGGTCCTCAAAGTTTTCTCTTTGAATTCCCCTCTGTTAGATGCACCTGAAATGTCTGTACTATGTAGTATAATGTTGACTTTGGATTCCCCTCTGTTAGCTCACTATCAAGTGAGGCTTGAGGTTGCCATTACAGTATTAGTCTTGGTGCTTCACCTGCCCCACCCACTTGTGGTACTGTGACATATGCTCTTTGCCTTGTAAGGTGTGTGGAATGCACATTGGTGCCCTCATCCATACTGGTGCCCTAATCACTCTGTTTGCTTTCTCCCTCAGTCATCATTGCACTCTCCTGGAATTCAGCTGTTCCCTTGTCCATTATTTCAATATTGGTGACCTCAAAATTAGTGTTCAAAGGTCTGGTCAATAGGACCAAAAAAGACCATTAACTGAACATAACCAGACCAATATTAACCAGACCAGTGGTTACAGTTAGGGATGGTCTTTAGCAGTTAAGGTTAAGGTCTTTCAAATTTGAAAAACATTGCTAACTGCAAAAAAATGGTTTAAATTGGTTAAAACCAGTTATTGATCATGTGAGCTATTCTACCTAATTGCCCTGCTTATTGCTTTGAATTTGGCCCTTTGTCAAAGTTTAAAACTGCTACTACCAGGGTTGGGACTTGGTCAGGAATACACTGGACTTCTGGTTGGAGCCGGTTATTGATGGTCAGAGGGTTTCAGGGGTTTCCAGGCAGAATCCACTGGGCTGTAGCAGGCCCAGGTGAAAAGGGGCCAGAGAGGGCTTGGATTCAACTTATAAGAAGTTGTGCCCTTCTCCCCATCAGTTGCCCAATTTCAGGCAAAGGGGTTCAGATGTCCAGTGGGTTTCTGGATGGAGGGCAAGGATAGATTAAGCAGAGGTTATAGAGTGAATTGAAGTCAAGAGGAGCCAAAGAGATTAAGAGTTTAAGTCAAGATTAAGTCAAGGATGATTTAAGGGTTAATATTAGGCTTGAAGATGAATAGATGAAGATACAAAGGCAAGATACACACAAGGTACAATGTAAGACACAATGTAATTTGCAAACTGGAGACTAAGGCTAAGCTACAGGTGCTTAAACATTGAGGGCCAGAAGAATAACAGAAAATGCAGAAGTTTACTAATGGGTCTTGGTAAGTGTCCATGACCAGAATTGGTAAGACTGTATTGGAATAAAGTGAGTAAGAAATATTTACTAAGGCATGTGACAACTTGTCTGATGACTAGAAAGTGCTGCAGCCAGAATGCTGACAGACAAGGTCAGAAAAGAGTTGGAAAAGAATCAGGTATTGTCAGGAATCTGATCGGGTGAAACAGCTCTTGACACCCTTGGTTCATCCAAAACAGTCAAGAATTGAGAAAACACATTTGATACCATTATTTTTTCCATGTTCAAAATAACATTGATTGTACTGCTTATAACTTGTGCGACAAAATGTGGGGTACAGTTATACATCATCAATTACATCACAATAACACATATAAACATCTGTACCTTGTATATTTTACTCATTTAACAGCACTGACAAGTTCTAACTACATACTGCAAACTGCAAACTAATACGAGGCACTTTCATTTTGGCTATATCTCAGTCAAATCTTAACTGGTCTTTTTTCAGTCTATTAACTGCATAAGACTGGTCTTAATCAGACTGGTTATGTCCTCCTAATATCTGGGTCAGTCCTAGACTGGTTATGGTTATGGTCTACCCATTGTATGATCAAAAAACTGAACCAGACTGGACCTTAAAACACTACTCAAAATTGACTTGCAAGGAGTGCACTAGAACCATCCATGCCTTTTGTCTTTCTTGGCCTCTGCAGTATCTACATAGATCACTCACCTCATCAATTACCTTGAACTCCCCTTCAAGGCACTTTAAATCTACATTGGGCACATGCATTTCCACTGTCAAAAGAGAACAGCACACCTTGCATGCTTCAGTGTGCTTTTCATGCACATCCATCTGACCTGCAAGTTCTAGTGACATATGTACAAATTCTGCTTGCCTCCAGTTTTCCTCAATCATTTTGTGCATGTCAGGCATCAACTGTTCACCCCAGGCAAGCCACTCTTTGATCAAGATAGTGCCAAAAGCACCACACACTTCTGATAGCAGTGCTTCAAGCTCCACATCATCTTGTACAGTATCTGCATGAGTTTTATACATGTCAGACAAGTCCTCATGTGCCTTAGTAATCATTTGTTTACTCACTTTATTCCTAATACAGTCTTACCAATTATAGTCATGGACACTTACTGTCAAGGTTCAAGATCGCTACTACCAAGGTCGGGACTTGGTCAGGAAAACACCAGACTTCTGGTTGGACCCAGTCATGTGTGGTTGGAAAGTTTCAGAGATTTCTGGGCAGAATCCACTGGGCTGTAGCAGGCCAGGTGAAAAGGGGCCAGAGAGGACTTGGCTTTAACTTGTAAGAAGTTGCACCCTTCTCCTCATCAGTTGTCCAATTTCAGGTGGAGGTGGTTCAGATATCCAGAGGGGTTTCCAGACAGTGCATGAGTATAGATTAAACAGAGGTTATAGAGTTGAATTGAAGTCGAGAAGAGTCAAAGGATCAAGAGATTAAGTCAAGATGAAGTCAAGGATGATTAAGGATTGATATTAGACTGGAGATGAATAGACGAAGATACACATATACATGTACACACATGTATACACAATTTGCAAACTGAAGACTAAGGCTAAGCTATGGGCACTTAAATAATGAAGGACAGAAGAATAATGGAAAAGGCAGAAGTTTACTAATGGGTCTTGGTAAGTGTCCATGACCAGAATTGGTAAGACTGTATTAGGAATAAAGTGAGTAAGCGGATGATTACTAAGGCATGTGACAACTTGTCTGATGACTAAAAAGTGCTGCAGCTGGAATGCTGATGGAGAAGGTCAGAAAAGAGTCGGAAAAGAGTCGGGAGTTATTGGGAATCTGATTGGGTGAAACCCATCTCGACACTTACAAAGATCCATTAGTAAATATAGTAAATATCTGCATTTTCTGTTATTCTTCCAGCTTCCAATATTTAAGTGCCCATAGTTTAACCTTGTACCTCAGTTTGTAAATGAACAAAGTATTGACAAGCCTCAACATAATCTTGACATAGCAAACCAATTCTAATCAACTTAATCTCTTAACTCTTCTGACACCTTCCAACCTAGTCCCAACCAAAAACTTACTTCTCAAACCTATCTCAAACATCTGCTGATTTTTGCCTTCACCCTCCTCCAGAAATCTGAACTTGCTCCACTAACCTTTGTCTTGAAATATGTAGAACAACTGATGAGGAAATAGAAGGGTGCAACTTCTTACAAGTTGAAGCCAAGTTCTCTCTGGCCTCTTTCACCTGGCATTCTCCAGCCTGGTGGATTCTGTCTTGGAACTTGCCCAAAATCCCTGAACCCTCTGACCACTGAGGGCCAGGTCTGACTGGAAGTCCAGCATTTCCCAACCCTTGCCCCACCCTCACCCCAGCTTGAACAGCACTTGACAATCAACAATGAACAGAAGCAAATGTAAGCAACAGAATCAAGTCATGACCTGTCATGTGTGAGGCATGTCTCAATTTGGCAAAGTGTGGCAACACTTGACAGTGTGTGCATCCCTGTCATGTAGAATCTGTCTCTATGTATGTGCACAACTATCATGGCCAATGTAGCTATAGTGCTGACATATTGGATGCTATGGACAGCTCCTCTTAGGCTACTGGGATCTACCACAGCTACCAATGCCTGGGCTACCAATGCCTGGGCTACCAATGCCTGGGCTACCAATGCCTGGGCTCCCCCATCCAGCTATATCACCTCCTGGAGTTTTGCCAGGATGACTGTAGTCTGTAGTCATTTCCTGTTTCCTGATGTATATTGCATTGTATCAATAAATATAAAAACTTTATGTATTAGCACACAAGGGGTACAGTAGGAATAATTTGCCCATCCCCTTTGCGACAGGGGCTTGGTCGAGCTGAAAAGGTAAAAGAAAAAAACTCTTGTGAATGGGGGGGGGTGGTCATGCAAGCACCTCTCTACCCTGCAAGCAGCAGTTTGTAATGCTCTGCCAGGTGTCTTGCTCCCTCCCCACCATCTCCTCACCCTGTGGTGTGTCATTCACTGTCATTCCCCCCTCCCCTGACATCCCTTGCCAATCACCCCTCCCTGCTGTCCCCTCACCTTCATTGCTGTCTTTTGACAGGGAGGGGGTGTGCACAGGTGCTGTTGGGCACTGGTCATCTCATGTTGTACCTCAGTAAATCAGATCCTAGAATGAAAGAATGAGTTTTTTATATGAACAAGAAATGGACACAAAAACTCACCCATGGGAAACATCAAACTGTGACATCAGTGTGGCTGAAAAGCCATACAGTCATGATCAGAACTAGTAAGATTTTTGCACATGATATATGCAATGCATGATATGACAGTCAACGCATCATTTGCATTGAGACTATAGAGCCACAGCTTCAGGGCCCAGCTCAGGGCTTTGTCAAGTGCGAGCCAGCCCTACGAAGGCCTCAGGCTTCTAGGGCTCGGCACCCGGGGCTTGACGGCTTGGAGCCGGGCCTTGCAAATCACTAGTGCGGAGGAGCGCATGAGCCCGCACAGCGTGCTGTTTCTCAACCTGAACGATATAAATAACTCGGAGACTTGATGGTAACGGGTTTCCTCACCAACAGGTTAGCCGTTCTCACAGTTGAGCTATACATGTGGTTAATGCCATTTTCGCCAAGCACCCGAGAAAAACGGTTGACAAGACCGTATTTGTCTAGAAAACTCAGGATCAGCTTGCACTCCACAGGAGACAGTGGTACTAATTTACCCAGCCCAAAACGACGAAGGTCGATCTGCAGACATTTCAGAGCATTTCCAAGATGAAAGGTACCTTCTTCTTGGTCTTCATCCTCATCGTCCGACTCTGTTCCATCGGCGAGGCGATGGTCTGCAGCATCCAGTTCACCACTGCAAATCACCATGTGTCGCTCATGGGGCGGGAATAATGTGGCAAGGATGTATACATCGGCGGTTAACGAGGAACCCTCTGACGTCCTCGTGTAACTGAAAAAAGGCGCTTGAGATCCACTGTTGCTATCTATAGAGGACCTAGGAGAGCGGCTAGAAATTTTAATTGGACTAACTGAAGCTGACAACATTGAGGTGAGATGTTTCGAAGACGGCTGATATGAGGGTGACTTTGTCGATTTTGTTCTCAGATCAGAGGATGATCGGACTGGTTTT
Organism: Tricholoma bakamatsutake; assembly: GCA_029959215.1. Taxonomy (NCBI): domain Eukaryota; kingdom Fungi; phylum Basidiomycota; class Agaricomycetes; order Agaricales; family Tricholomataceae; genus Tricholoma; species Tricholoma bakamatsutake. The sequence continues at coordinate 5,127,650 of CP114860.1, forward strand.
GGGAGAGACGGATAAGATAATGATTGCGGAGAATGAGAAAAGTAGCCGTCCTCGTCATTGGAAGACGAAGAAGAGCTGGAGCTGCTGTAGGTAAGAGAGTCTACTGCAGGAGGTGAGAATTCGAAGAGGGGTGCGGAAGCTGAAGGCGATGTACGAAGGAAAGACGTGTCCGATGGGATTGAACGTGAGGGAATTTTAGCAGAAGATATCAAGTCAGGGAATGCTACCAATTTCACAATTTTGAGGCCCCAATGATCGACACCGAATTCGTCCGACAGACCTACGCACGCGAAATCTGATGAAAGTAAGCAAACTTCACCGCTGGAAGGTGACCTTGCCGGAGATGTTGGCCTCGGTTCAAAGTGTTTCGCTTGGTCTCTTCTGGCAGACGGATCTGAGGATAAAATATCATCGATTTCGCTTCGATCCCGGGTGAGAACGGCGCTCCGGTCTCCAACCCGGGGTGTGCTGATTGGTAACTCTGAGAATGCTTTGGAGGTGAGGTTGCCAAAATCAGACGAGTGGATGTCAAAGCCCGCTTCCGAGAATAAATTCATGACCTCTTGGAGGCGAGATTCTTTGACCTGCGTGGAATATATGAGGAGAAAGAGACGGTAAAGAGAAACGACGTACGAAAATGAAATCACTCATATAGGTGGACTGATATAATATAGAGATCCCAGCTGCAGCTAAAGGAGCGGAGAGCTCATAGATTCGTTCTCCGGCGTTGTCTAAAATACCTCTATCAAGTTAATGACACCGATACATGAGCAGGACATACCAATTTGATCGCTATGTGAATCAATTTGAAGGACGCTCCATTTCTCACAAGAGATCTCGACAAGTTCCTGGTCATTACTCCCACTTCTTTTTCGACCCGATGCCGATCCGGAACGAGAACGCTGCTTGTAGCGATCGCGCCTGGCAATGGGCTCAAAATCTTTGAGCATAGATTCCTCGGCAAAAATGCTGAGCTCGACCTCGTTGCAAGTGATGTTCAAGAACGTGGATTTTGGTTGGAGAATTTGCCTGAGAACCGGGTGCAAGAGATTCGATAGGCGTGCGCGAGGGATGTGGACAAGAGACAAGGAGGCAGGAAGGAGAGATATAGTAACCTGCATTGAGAATTACACGGGCAAAGAAAAAAGTAGAGCAGTTCCCCCAGCGGACTTTTGAAGGACGGTCATTCTACAACGCGTCTGAATCAATGCATCGCGTAAGAATTGCCCCTGGATGATATCGGATACCCGGGCCGTGCCTATCAATAGATTTGTGTATGAGATCTGGCGTGCGGGACATGCATTTAATTATAATGAATGACCCAAGAATCGTATCCAACACACAGTCGCTTCTGCGGCGTGGTAGTTACGTCCAAGATACACAGCCTAATCTAGCTAATGGATTCTGTCCATTCGTAAGAATCATTTCTACTATTTCTGACTGGCACGATCGGCAGACTCTCGTGCCACGTCAGATGTGGTTAGCTAGCAGATGTGATGCGGGTAAGGTGTGCCATTACGATTCACATCTCCTGACCTCTGTCAGGTGCAAATAAGTCCGATCCATCTGCAGGGGTGATCCTCGAGGTAGGCTTCCTCGGAGTTGAAATGCGTTTCTTCAAGACACACGCACCTCCGGCATGGAGGAATTTGTGAGCCAAAACCACATTTTCATCAGTTTCATGACCGCGGTTTTTTATCTATTGTCCTATTTAGAATTTTCCCATGTATCTGTTCGGCCTCGGATATTGCGGAATATATTCATCGGAATAAAATCCAATTGGCTGCAATAAATAGGTCACGTGACTGACACACATTAAGCAGTCAAATCCATGAAAATAAGACGTATTTGCAAACATTTCTACTAAGCCTGTCAGCCAATCAGCTTACCACGATCATTATACGTCAGTTGCAAATGCGCGCTAATACATATCTACGCGCGCTTATGAAACGACAATTTCTGATCAATATGTTATCGATAATTTTTGGCTCACAACTTCCAGGGTAGCATATACTAACCCTGTTCGGCTGCAGTGTATGGGATTCACATGTGCCTTCTCGTTGCTACGTGCTTCTGTTATCTCCATTTATGTCGGATATCGCTCCCGCGACTCGATTTATAGAAGGATATACTTAATACTGTTATAATTACAGTGAGATTCTGGTAATCGTAACCGAGAAGTGAACTCGTGCTAATAATGATATTCCTACAGCTTGAACTGCCCTCGACCCAATAAAGGAACGGTGTACGTATGCAGCTGCGGAAGCGACAAGGAATGGAGAAAGGAAGGGTGGCGATACATCGACAAGTCCCATGAGCAAAAACTATGGAATACACCTAAGCACAACCATAAAAAAACAGCCTGGGGTAATGTGGAAAAAATGCTACAGCGGAGGTCACTTAATAATTATCCTGTCGTCATTGGTACTCTGAGTTGCATTTCGTGTCCGTATGGTTCGTGATCTAGGCGAACCATTCGCGTTGTGCGGTTTTGCCTGTGAATGAGAGGATTGAATCGAACATGCTATCGGGCGAGAGTTAACTTGCTTGTGGGGAAATACAGCACGGTTCGTACGCGAGGCAGACGTTGTGGGAGATGGAGGCGGCTTTACAACGACTCTCTTCCGTAGGTAGTAGCGCGGAGCCGAAGGTGTCGGAGAGGCGCTAGGTGAATGTGACTCTGGAGATGAATTCAACGATCGCGCAGGGATTGTTGCCGGAAAACGGAGAGGTGACGAGCGTATGGTAGCTCGAGTCGATGGACCAGGTAAATGGTCTAGCTCCTGTGGAAAAGGAATGGGGGATGCGGAAGGATCAGACAACACAGAAGAGGATGCTCGCGATACTGGTCGTTGCGAGGGCTCGTCCGCCTGAGAGAAGCCGGGCTGCGAGTATGACAATGGCTCTAGTGTAGCCTGCAGGGCCATATCTAACTGAGATAATGGAATGGCACTGTTATCGGCTACTGGCCATTGTAGCGAGCCATTCGGCGTGACGAAGGGCGTATCAATATACGGTTCAGATTCCTGCGACTCGAAATATAGAGCGGGCGGCTGAGAAGCTGCTAAATCACTTTGTTGAGAGTTGACGATGAGTTGAGAATCCGAAGCAGGGTCGTAATCATCAAGGTTAACAAAACCTCGTTCGCGTGTCGGGGGAATACATAGTTGGAGGACTGGTTCTGTGACCGTACGCTCCAATTTCATCTTCTTTGAGGAATTACCTTCCCTTTCCGCTGCATTTCCGGCAGTGGGTTGAGAAAATACATCTTCAACATCATCAGCTCTTATGCGTTTCAAGGGCCTGAGGCCGGGTTGAATTTGACGAGGTAGAAGATGCACTGGCTTGACTGGCGGCAATGTACTTTCGTATGCAAAATCTCTGACTTTAATGCCATAACTTGCTAATTTTGCTGCATCAGGTTGCTGGGACTCGCGAACTTGTGCAGGGGTAGACGAAGGCTTGGCTGTGCTTCCCGCGATGGGCAAAGTTGACGTCACTGGTTGAGGTGCTGGAGACTTGAGACACATTATATCAGGATTTACTTGATGATCTGCTGTGTATACACCATGTTCTTGACTTACGGGATGAGGGGATGGTGGGATCTTTGACACCAAAAGCTGAAAGAACGTGGACACGCCTGTGTCCGATTGAGGCAGGACCCTTTGCTCTTGAGATGACTCGATTTCCTCAGCCATCTCATACAGCGCGTTCTTGGACAGAATCCGATTAAGCAGGTTCCGAGTAGTCTACAAGAGCAGGCAACCTGACAGGAGACAGATAGAAAGCAAACAACTCGGAAGATTCGCAACTTGGGGTTCGAACCGGGTGGACGATGGCTTTGCATCCAAACAAACTTTGTCACGTGGTTGACAAAATAGGGAATCATGCCAAGGACTCGTGTCAGCTCTCATAAATATTTACATAAATATTCACCACGTACGTTGACAACCCTTACTTACAGATTAAAGTCGTTCTGAACTTACTGCAGGGCTCAATTCGGTATATTTTATCCTTTTATCATCAAACTCAGACTGACTCGGATGCTTGGACTTCGAAGGTTATCTGTCGAAACGATTAACCTCGTTTCGTAGTGTCTGGCATGATACGTCGTGTATGGAAACCTGTTGCTGCAGCTGTGATCGTCGGTACACCAGCTTATCTATACTACAAATCAATGCGAGAGCGGCAGCAAACTTTCGATTTCCATGTCCGGGTGAGAGGCCCTGACGGTAAATCCGAACTTTCGACACAAACAGCTTCTTTGCTTCCGATGAGCCTCTTTGACTCACGCATCCGAGAGCACGCAACGATTAATACCTACTCGCGACCTGGAGGTCCCATTTGGAAATATACAACGGCTGCTTTGCCATCGAATGACCCTATAGAAGACGCGCATTGCAGCCAGATCATCCAAAGAGATGAGTCGGACCCTTCGGCGCCGGGGGACTATCTTTTCTTCGCCGTTATGGATGGGCATGGGGGGCGTGAAACGTCTCAGCTTCTTTCCGGTGTCCTCATCAAGGGTGTTGCGTTGGAACTCAATTCGCTTGTAGCAAACCCTCAAACAGAATCGGAACCAAGCCTTATCCAAAAAATGAAATCCTCGTTGTGGTCTTCTTCTTCGCCGTTAGCACAATCAGCATCGCTTTCTCATCCCGAACAAGTTTCGCGTGCCATCCAGAACGCATTCACCAAACTCGATACCGAACTTATCAATGCACCACTCAATATATTGGCGAATAATATACATCCCGAATCTCTCAAAAATAAAGTTATTCCCGATCTAAGTCAGCACCCTCTCGCATTGACCTCCATGCTTCCCGCTATCTCCGGTACGTATATTTCATTATATCCGCTTCGTTTCACTTAGGCCCTTTAGGGAGCTGCGCATTGATGGCAGTTCTCGACACTGCTCACCGCGATCTATACATTGCCTGCACGGGTGATAGCCGAGCTGTCGCAGGCGTCTGGGAGAAGTCTGCGGACGGTAATGGGTGCTGGCGAGTGGAAGTCCTAAGTGAAGATCAGACAGGAAGGAACCCGAATGAACTTAAACGGTGAGATTGTATCTGTACTGATTCTTCGTAACTGAAATGATATTCATAGAATGCAATCAGAACATCCACAGGACGAAGCAGATGACGTGATACGTGATGGACGTGTTCTTGGTGGGCTGGAGCCATCGCGTGCATTCGGTGATGCACGGTACAAATGGCCACGTGAGATCCAACAAACGTAAGTATACTTAGCTCCATCTGTACACAAAGCCTTTCCGACTTACGGCGTCCAGTCTGAGTCAAGCTTTCCTCGTTGGAAATGGAAGACCTTTGCGACCTCCCCCAGCCCTGTTCAAGACACCACCATACGTAGTCGCACGGCCTGTCGTCACGCACCGCAAGCTATCATTCTCGCCGCCTGCGGATGGTTCCCCTGAAAAAACTCTTCGGTTCCTCGTTCTTGCTACCGACGGTCTATGGGACCAGCTTAGGTACGCCCCTTGCTCGACATCATTTCATCGATGCTGAGTGGAAAATAAGCTCTGAGGACGTGGTGAGCTTAGTTGCCGGACACTTTGCGGGATTGAAAGGGACTGTTTCCAAATCCGCCCTTCCTTCGCTTGTTCCAGTATCTGCAGGCTCTCTCGGCATAGAAGGAAAGCACAAGAAGAATAAGGCAACTGCTGGTTCGTGGGCGTTCACTGATGATAACGTCAGTGCGCATCTAATCCGTAATGCGTTTGGTGGAGGAGATGAGATGGCCTTACGGAGAATACTCAGTATCCCTGCTCCGTACGCCAGAAGGTATAGAGATGATGTTACAGTTACTGTTGTCTGGTGGGAGGACGGCAACGAGGAGGGTGCACGTATCACATCTTTTACCGACAAAATGAGATCTAAGCTCTAAGACGAATCCGTCTTTCGCATATACACGTATGTTTTTGGGCGTTTAATATTAATATTTAATGTTAAGCTTACAACACTGTCCACGTTACAAAGGCAAAGGAGCAATGTCCATGATTATAAAGCTCTAGGTTTCCTATGCTTTCCATGGTTGTTCGAGGACATCCGGTTGAATGGACTGAACGAAGAACCAAGCCTACTCGCATGATCTGGTCGGCGGGGTATTCGCTGCCGGGCGTCGTTCGCTATACGCGCTTCCGAGTCAGCATCTGTATCGGGTGATTTACGTTTCTTTCCATTGACAGCACCGTAAAAACTTGTCGTCGAGACTGGAGATGAGGGGGGCAAGGCAGGGGGCGATGATATGCTCTGGGGCTCCTCTATGGACGACGGCTTATCATTCTCCGCAGGTGGCGACGTTTTCTCTTTGTCAGACTCATCTTCACTCCCTGAGGCGTAAGCGTCGAGACTCGTGAGAGTGACGCGAGCTTTGGCCGCAGCGGCTTCTATTTTTCTCTTCACTAGAGTAGCCTGAGGATCTGCTGCGTTCACCTCAACCTTCTGCCGCTTCGCTTCCGAAGTGTTGGAATATATTGGTGAGGAAGGGAGTAGCGGTCCGATGAACGGCTTAACAACCTTGACCCCCATATCCTCCGCGTTTTCATCTTGGCCACCTTCCCAATCCTTCCTCTTCTTCATACCAGCTATGATATTCAGCTTCTGGTGTGGCGCTGAACGTGGAATTTGGGTGGAGTTGACTGCTGCCTCTAAACCCTGCCCCTTCCTTCGGATATAGAATAGCATATATGCGTTCTTCCTACCAACCGGAGGACCTGGAATTCTGGTAACCGAATCGTCGTTCATCTCCCACCACGTATCACTACCACCCTTGACGAAAGCATAGTAATGCCCTGAATTCGGCCCACCACCGGCGTGACAAATAACGCCATATAATGAATACGCTGGTCCAAACTGATCCTCACTCATGTACGGTTGCATCGAGAGGTGCTCATCATAGTCAACATGATGACCAATTTTTCGACCCAGAGGTGAAAATCGTTTCAGATGAACCGTTAGGACCAGCGGAGCTTGGTGCAACGTAAATTGCTTTTCAGCGTTGACATGCTTTTTGCACCTGGAAATAGTTGATAAATGGCTCGAATTTATGATGTGTAATAGTTGCTCACCTCTCGCATTTATACTTGTCAGCACCCTTTAAATAATCCACTGCTATAAATTTACGAAGGGCGCCTTTCAACTCGGCCGCCCTATGAATATCGACACTAAGATCTAGTATTCGATCGAAGGTGTCGCTATGGTGGCCACAATCGAAACATGTAACACGGGAGCGAAGTTGGCCGCCGAAAATCTTATGTACCCAGGTAGTTTCGGCAAGCTTGGGATCTATTTTCCTTTAGCTGATGTGAGCCTCTGAGAAACAAAATACAAGGTCCATGACGTACTGAGGGTATTCTGCCAGACAAGACTTTTGCAATGCGTCGATAGCATACCTAAGAAATTCATGTGAATCCTCCTGTCTGCCTCTCCTCAAATGTTTGGCGATGACTAATAGTTCGTTTAGTTAACATTAAGTCATTGCCTATGAGAAGCTCACAGTGCAGTTTAGTGGTTATGGCAGTGGGCGAAAATGCTGTGTCATGTAGGTACGACTGAACCATGACCGCCCTCATACTACAGATCATGCAGAAACCCTTGTCTACACGACCTGGTCAAGTAGAAGATAAGTTTCTAGACAGAGAAGCTTGGTTGATGAAGTAACATACATGCAGTTGGCTTATGCGCATGCAACATGCGAATGAGCGGGGGCGTGTGGAGGAGACACTGTAGAGCGCTGTTAAGGAAGCATGTGTTCCCACTGTTGTACAGTCCACTGCCACGGGTAAATGAGCCAGGCCATGTAGACTCAATACCACCAGGATATAGTGAGACGCTTTTGGCGTTTGATGGAGCTGATGGCGTTTTTAAGGGTTTAACGGGTGTTGAAGGTGATTGTGCATGAAAGTCAGGTCGCTACGAAAATGTTTTCAAAGAGGAAAGGATATAACGCGAAAAGACGCTCACGTTTGGTTTAACAGCTTTCGGTGATGCATTGATTGGATCGTATTTACCTGGAGGGACAGCCAACGCGCCAGATGAAGAACCCTCCACAAACTCGATAGGGGGCGGAAGCAGGCTGTTGAAGGCCTCTTTGTCTTTGGATGGTCGGTATTGCAGGGAATCGTCGGCTGTGGTGAATCCTGGCTGTATGGGTAAAAGTGGAGATGCAAGCATTGCAGCGTGCCGCTGCTGCAGAAAAGCACCAAGCGTCGAGCTGGAAGCTGCGCTTAGAACTTGAAAAGGAGTCCAATGCCAGCGGAGGGCGATTGACGAAACCAGAACCAACTGCTAGAATTTGGCAAAATTTTGATCCCACTTGTAAGCTATTGTTTGTTTTGAAAGTCTGGAATCAACAACATATTTACTATTAAGCATTATTATACTATAGACAGCACACGAGAGTAAGAAGTGACGTCCCACGTTCGCAGTTTCCGAGGGTGCGTGGCCTCAGAAAAAAACAACGGCGAAAGTCGAGAAAGTGAGCTGAAAGAGAAATTAGGTGAAGAGCAAAATGAATGTGGTGTTATGTAGTTTGCACTGTGTGGACGGCTAAATTGTTCGGGTGTACGGACAAGGTCATTATGGGAAGGGGTTGGTGATGGGGACATGGAGAAATCTAAATCAGGGGGAGATGGCGTTGTATTGATTGTATATCCTCTAGTATTAGTAGGGATGCCCAGCATCCCCGGTAATTGCATCGTGCTGCGTTCGACTAGCAGACAGTCATCCGTGGCGTAGGAGCCGGAGTGAGGGATATTATACGATGAGGCATTCGAGTAAGCGAAATCTGAATCGACGAATCTTGTGAGACAAGAAAGGTGCACCAATCGATGACGAAAACTGACTATAGACATGATTATTGTTAGAATATGAAATATTAGGCGTCGCATTGAGCGCCTTGGAATCCATCGGTGAAGATGGCTGGGACTTTTGTCGTTGGAAGGTCTGTCGAGCAAGCAACGTGGGAGCCAAGGCAGCAATATCAACAGTTTCGGGGTCGATTCCATGCTTTCTCAGGTGTAGTCGGAACGCCGAACGACGTTTGATACTATAAAGCAAAGCGAGTTTGCTAGATGAATATCAAGCAAGCACAACATGAATACCTTGATTTGCATAGAGAGACTGGACACCGATAGGCTCCGATAGTTTGGTGCCTTTCCTTGCGGTGTCGAGTACAAGACGACGGGTCGCCGAAAACGGCTGTGCAACCATCCAACTCGCACGCAAAAGGTTTCACTTTGGTGCTGTAACACGACAGAAATTAGAACGAAAACATTTGCAAGAACATGCTGACAGAACGCACTGAACGTTCCTGTGTGTTTTCAATCCAGAAAACTGAGCAAAGGCCTTTCCACAGTCTTGACAGACGTGTGGCCTAGTGGGAAGAGGTAGTCAATATCGAGGGCGCATATGTATAGGACGCTTGATTCATACTTGTAGCCTGTGTGAAGATGGTTGTGTCGGGTGAGGTCCCCTTTACGTGAGAAGGTTTTGGAACAAGATTCGCAAGCCCACTAGAAAAGAGATAAGATCGTATTTATGAACTCCGGGTGTAATGGCTTACCATGAAAGTCATGTCAATATCAGAAGCAATGTTGTAGAGTAACAAATTAAATAATAATCAGCAGTTGCCCTGCAATAGCGTCGGTATGGAAAATTATAAAGGAAAAGGGTGGGAACCGGGGGACGAGAGGAAAGGGTACCAGACCAAAGTTACAGTGTCCAAATGACCATAGCTTGCTTCTTCTTAAATGGTGCGCCAGTGCCTATTTTCCAATAAAGAAGGAAGCGGTCTGCCGACATCCTATTGTCTTGAACAAAGATTTTGTAGATCAATAAACTGATATCAGAAACGTCTGCTAAAATCAAAGGAATTTCAAACGGTATCTTCATTCGGTGCCATAACAAAGGATGGAAACCACCGACTTACCGATCTTGTTTCCTCACGTGATCCTTAATTCCGCATACAATGTTTATATGATACACAAGTCTCTTCAATAGGGGATAGTCAACTGAAGTATAAGTTGCGTATAATTATGTGGGACATATGTTGCACAAGAAAAAATCCTCGTACGTGTTATATACCTAGCCCCGGACCGTCAATCTTCTTGGTAATCCTCTCTTCCAGCCATGGTGCGATGGCCCACAGATCACTCCAAGTGAATGAACAATACTGCTGTCGTCCCGGACCTACGACTAGATCTAAATCCTGAAGAGGCGGCCAATCACCAGACAGCTCATGCGTGTGTGGTCCCAATATTTGAGCAATGATCCTAGAGAAACACGATGTTAAAAGTTGGCCACCTTCAAAAGAAAGCTCAGACTGACATAAGTCCGCCAACCCATCGACGACCTTCTTCCTCCACCTGTCCCGAACCCAGCCAACGCTTATCTCCGCCACCAGGTGTGTAGAAAGGGTAATTCTTGTGCGATAAAGCAGGTAAAGGATGAACCAAGCGCGTGTATGTCGCAGAAGAAGCATAAGATGCTACAAGAAAGATATTGTTGTAGATCCAGAAGCAAAAGCCACCAAAAGGTAAGACATACGGTAAGGAGGGAACCAGGATTCGTCATGCACGGGATAGACACCGTGATCCTCAACTAAATCACTAAGCTTCGGCGTAGAATGGTGTGCGTGCATGTCATCAGCGTCCACGCCAGGAGGATGTAAAAGAATATGAGCATTGGGATTGATGGTGAGTGTGCTTCTCGGACGATTCAACGTGCCAAAGGCAAGAACACGTATATCAGGGAGTTCCACGACCAGCTAATATCCGCGGGGGAAAGTCAGAACGTGTTAGCTCTATATGAAGATCATCAACAAACCCGGACGCGTGTTTCCAAATGGGCTAGGTTGTTTTGAAGCCTGAAAAACAATTAGGCCAAATGGCTTGTGCCGCGTTGACCATGTCTTCCACAAGCAGACGTACTTCATTTCATTGAACAACACAACGGGGTTGAAGTTACGAGACGTGATTTCGAGTTCATTGGCAGAACCGTTGCGATTAAGGACAATATATCTAGTCAGCTGTGAACAAAAAAGAGGGACTAACAGCAGGACACTGACTTGGTCCAGGCTTCATCTGCAGTACAAGAAGTGGTGCTACGATGTGCGACCCGATGTAACATCCTAACAAGTTAATATGGTGGTCTGAAGAGCTAGATGGACGCCAACGCAAGGAAGAACTGACTTCAAGTATACGGCTTTCCAAGTTCCATCCTTCTTCCATTTGCGCCAGCCTGGGAGAAAACGACGCTTGAAACATTCTTCCCACTCAGACACCTTCAGATTAGGAAGAGTCGCATCGAAGAGAATGAAGGAAGGATGAGCAAGTGTCAGAATCTCGACCCAGTTTTGTCGGGGTACAGTACTGCGGACGCTGAGGTGCTTAAGGCAGTCCTCGTACTGGCCCGAACGAAGAGTGCGGAGAATGGGCCGTCTCCAAGGATTCAATGAAGAGTCTGAAGCGATGTTGCGGAGTCTCCTGGAGAGGTATGAGAGAGTTATGAGGGATTGAAGGTCAAGCTCCGCAAGAATATCAGCGATGAGCTCGACAGGAAGGGATTCGAATGTGACTGGCATTCGAAGTGAAACATGCGGAGTTTCCTGATCGGGAGTTATGTCCGGGCCGGCATCGACCGCCAATTTCCTCCGTCGCTCCGTCCGTGCAGTCGCCATGGTCGGCGACAACAGACCGTCCTTGCCTATGGTGCATTCTTTAATTTGCTTCATGATCAACCGGGGGGGGGGACCGCACTAATAACCTTTTCCTCGGGATTCGAATTCTTCCCGCTGCTTTTACGTTCTTATTTACATACATCATGCTCTTATCATCTCTCTCTCTCCCTTTCCCATGTCCCTCTCTCCTCCCACCAAGTTGTCCAGTTTCCCCTCAACTCAAACGCTCCATGGGCTTCATAGCACCCCCTCCACTCCCAGGCTAGGTGGAGAAAGCTGGGTCGGTCATCTTTAAGTATTCCCCACCCCTCATTCAACTCATTTCTTCCCCATCAGAATGGTTCGGACACCCCTTATTCTTTCGGCGGCTCAAGGCTCAGTACAATAACCGACAAGGTCAAACTTCTTTTTTTATCACATTCTCCTCGTGCCTCAACTTCCCGTAGTTCTCTCTAAACCCTGATCCCCGCCTATGGGGTCACGATCTATCTCCGGATTTGATTGAACCGGATGATGCTCTCCATAATCCAGATGAGAAATCTGAGCAAGTCGATGACGGTAGTGACAGGCTCTCATGTTCTAGGAGAGGCCTGGCAAATCTGGGTTGTCTGGTTGTGCTTTGTACAGGCATTCTTATGCTCTTGTGGGTGACAAGAAAATCGACCATCGATCGAACTCAAAACCCTTTTTTTACAGTATTGGGTACCCGGTCCTTACTTATATCAGCCATGGCTCTTTCGATTCCCCGTTTAATTTGGGTGGAGTCAGTTCGAGTGGCCACGTCAGTTATCTGTCCGCCTTTCTACGTTCAGTGATGATGAACGTCTTTAGGTCCCGTCAATGGGAAACTTCGGGCTGATAGACCAAGAAACACCCAAATCCGCCTACTTCAAGCCTTCGTACAGAGACGGTGCTCAGTGGCGGCTGGTCTTTTCCGACGAATTCAACACAGATGGCCGTTCATTCTATTCCGGTGATGATCCCTATTGGGAGGCAGCCGATCTACATTACTGGGTCAGTAGCAACGCTCCTTACCTTAACGGAGAATGCCTCATAAGACATCCATTAGGCGACTAACAACTTGGAATGGTATGATCCGGAAGCAGTAACCACGGCGAATGGCTCACTTGTAATCACCTTCTCCGAGAAGTCCACACACAATTTAAACTTTCAAGGAGGTATAGTCCAAGGTCTTTGTTTCTGAATTTAACTCATTTTGCTTTCAAAGGCCTCATATCGTCATGGTATGAATTTCTTGCAGTAAACTTCCTTGATTCATGATGCATGCCTTGTTAAGGAATAAGTTCTGCTTTACCGGGGGTCAGATTGAGGTGTCCGCCCAACTCCCGGGGACGAATAACGTAGTTGGAATGTGGCCCGCGGTATGGACCATGGGAAATCTCGGTCGCGCAGGTTATGGAGCGAGTCTTGAAGGAATGGTAAGCTCATCAATATTTCGGCCAACTTCAAAGGTTAACATCTACAAGTGGCCATACTCGTATGATTTTTGTGACGTTGGGACGGCACCAAATCAGACTCGTAACGGTATACCTTACGCTGCCACAATTAATGGAGACCCCAGTTACAACTATGCGTTGTCATATTTGCCCGGACAGCGGCTATCCAGATGCACCTGTGATGGCGAAAGCCATCCGGGGCCAAAACACTCCGATGGAACATACGTAGGTCGGTCTGCGCCGGAGATAGATGTCTTTGAAGCTCAGGTAATGCCGCCAAACTTGACTCTACATTTTGACTCACTTGTTGTAGATGAGCGGGAATCCACTGACAGGTGAAGTGTCCCAGTCCGCGCAGTGGGGGGTGCGCTAAATTTCATGCTTTATATGATTGCTCTTCTCTTAACGATAAAACATGTAGCCATTCAACCACGCATGGGAGTGGGACAATAGTTCTGCCAACATGATTGTCAACAACCTTTCGAAATCCAGATTGAACAGTTTCGTGGGTAGCGCAACCCAGCAAGCGACGTCTGTTGTAACAAAGACGAATCCAAATTGCTATGAATATGAGGGTGGCTGTTACTCGATTTATGGATTCGAGGTATGAATCGCTCCTTTATTCGTACACAGAGGCTTAGCTGGGATTTTCAATTCCAGTACAAACCTGGTCAATACACCACTTTCTCCCTTCATCGCTTTCTAATCTTGGTCTACTATATCTACTTGTAGGATATGACAACGCCGTGAGTGTGCTGCCTGGCGAAGGAGTCAGCGTTTATGCTCACATGCTACCAAGTACATCTCTTGGGTTTCAGATAATCAAGCTTCTTGGACGTTGAATGTTGCTGGTGTGGGTCCTGATCCCGTAGTTGAGATCTCTGCACGAGTTGTACCTCAAGAACCGATGGTCGGTGCTCTCACTCTGCATCTTATCATTCTTCAAACACAAAATTCATTAGTACATTATCATCAATTTGGGAATGTCCAAGAACTTTGGCGCCGTCGATCTTACTCATTTGATGTTCCCAAATCATCTACGAATCGATTATATCCGGGTTTACCAACCCCCTCAGTCTATAAATATTGGGTGCAGTCCTCCTAATTTCCCCACTCAGGATTACATTAACAAGTCCGCATCTTCACACCGTGTCAAGCGAACCACAACTATCGCTTACCCTTTCTCATTTACACAGGTATATCGAAGCTTACACGAATCCAAATCTCACGACGTGGAAAGGTGACTACGGTCAAACGTTTCCGAAGAACTCTTTCTTGCAATCATGCAGCAGCGGTGGTTGACACTGATGTGACTCCGGTATCATTTGTCGGACGATATCGTATTTCGGGCACAGTACACTAACTTTCTATTGTTGCCGAACAGAAAGAGGCAACACACAATCGTTACTTAAGCTACGTACTGATTGACCTGCTAATTCTCTTGTGTACTACAGAGTAGATTCTGTAAAATGTACGACCAGCTGCATGACATAGAATATATATATCTATTGTTTGTAACTTCGGACATTTATGACGTAGTTCGGACGCAACTTGACTTCCTAGGTAAAGTACTTAATGCATTATGTTGAACGGGCCGAGGTCATGACTATCATGCGAACATCGTACCCTCTAACATAACAGTGTCAAAAGATGAATGTCCACTCACTAACATTTAGGTTGGCATTGTAAATAGACCCATGTATATTTAATTCACATATTCTTTCTCCAGATAGGGTAACAAGCATCAACGAGACCTTTAAACGTTTCACCACTCGAAAAAGATCGTGGCATCAATTACCTCAAGACGTGGGCTTCACCCATCCCTTCTTCACAGCATACGCCACGATTTCACCAGCACAGGACGGGCCAGTCATTACATGAGCTTTGACTTGTACTAGCTTTCGTCTACCCTTCCCTTTCGGGGCCGGTTTTATTTTACTTGACGGAGCAAGTGCGCTGACGCAATTTCCTAGCCAAGCCTCAATATCAACAAGACAGTTGTAGCAGTCATTTTCGGTGAATGCGGCTGTAAGACGGGTAGCAGCTTCAGGAGTCCTTGCCTTTCGTGAGGCCGTGGGAGGTTTGAGGCGTTTAGAACGGAGGAGTTTAAGGGCTAGATAGTGCAGCCACTGCGCCAGCGGGTCAGCTTGATGGAGTTACATGAGGTGATGGATGACCAAAAATACGTACCATTACGTTCGTCATAGGATTAAAATCCTCCCAAGCACCTCTATTATACTCCCGCATAATGCGATATACATCAAATTGGTAGTCACCTTTCAAGCGCAAGGCAACCATAAGCCATTCAATTCGAAGAGGGTAAACTGCAATCTAACCTTCGCCCATGAATACCTCATCATCGAAAGGTGTCCAATGCACCCGTTCTCCGCCTGCACCATCACCCGCATCCATTCTTGATAAGCCCAGGTCAATTAAAGTTCCGCGTACACCATGAGCTAAGTCGTCCATAGGAAGGCGCGTTGACAGTGCTTTCGACTGGTTCTGGTTCAGCGATTTGAGTGGTGAGGGACTGGTGATAAGAAGATTCTTGACTAGAATCTGACCCCAATGGAGATCGCGATGCTGCGAGTCCAAGGATCATGAACATCAGAAAACGAACAGTTCTGCTGAGCACCTACCTCAAAAGATACAAGTTGTTCTGCATGTGCAAGGGCTTTGGAGACTTGCCAAAATATGCTGCATGCTTGTCTCCAGCCCATTTTGCTAGCATTTACAAATTTGTATGCTTCCAGATCTAGTCCGCCATTGGGAAGCACAATGATGGCGTATACCTGCGAAACGAGAAAAGTATCTATGTTCATGGGGGGGGTGTGGTATTGAGTATTTATTAATGTAAGCTAAACGAGACGTGTACATACCAGGCCGCACGCTTTCCGAGCCTTTCGTTTCCTGATACTCATCCCAAAGCCTAAGCAACAGCTCAGGGTATTTCCCCCTGACAATATACGTCTTCAAAAGCTTCACAAAGCCATCACATACCTCGCCCATTACGCGAGTTACGATTATCTCCTTTCTTACGTCCCTAGCATCACTTGGTGCCGGACCATCTTCCACCTCGCCACTGTCGTTCCATTTTACGTTCGCCTTTAGCTTGCTCGTCGATACATCGCAGGTGGATTCATCTCGCAAGGGGATTACTTTGAGAACCACATCGCCGATGCCGAAGACTTCTGAGTAACTTGCCTCTCCGATTTTCCTGAAAGTGGCACCAATAGGTTCACCATTTTCTGACCGGACAACAGGATCGAAAGGGAAGGTGTCAATAAAGGAAGAGAATTCGATAGGACCACAGATCTCTTGATGGCATTCCTCCAGAAGAGGTTGGAGATAACTAGGGTACTCAGGCTCGGTGTGGGAAGAGGTGTTAGTATGTGACGAGGAATCTAGCTCAAGTTCTTCGAACTCCAAGGAAAGGTCCAAATCCGTAAATGTCGGAGATGGTGGTGAGCGTGGTTCAAACAAATGTCCACCGCGAGAACCCCGAATGGGAGTAAGCCTACGTGGTCTGAGAGGTGGGGAGGGAGCTGGCTGATAAGAGTTGGCAGGCGGCAGCGGCGGTTTTGACGATGCCAATAACGAAAAAGTCGTTTTCACAGATCTTTTGGTTGGATGAATGGAATATGGGGCTGGTGGAACGGCGACATCCAAGACGCGTAATGATTCAGCCCTCACTCCCCGGCTGGGTGATAGCTGCAATGTGGTGGTATTTTTACATGCCTGTTGTATAGCTGGAGCATCGTCATCAGACTCTGAATCATCAGAGTATATTGTAAGAGCACGTCTTGCCGATCGTTTCGGCTTCTTGGGTTGCTCGACGAACTCGACATCACTGTCGGTAGAGCCAGGGGGAGGCTGGCTGCGCTTTTCTACAGTAAGAGGGCGTTTCGATTTGATGTTTCCCTGGCTAAAGGGGTTCATTTCAATATCAGTTCGAGATACTCTTCTCTCCTGTTTTACAGTTTTCCCATTCTCGTCCAAAATAATGATATCCATGTCCACTAATGGCGAAAACGGCTTGCTTCGCTTCAGAGGCGTTCCCTTCGTTTGAGGTGACCATCCAGCTGGGACAGCTGGAGATCCGGGCACGTTAAGGGAAAAATTACCGAAGGGTGTTCTCGGAGGAATGATTGCTGTGTCGAAAGCAGCTTTTGAACTCGAAGCTTTCGTCATCGATCTGGCAGTGGATGATTCTCGTTTCGGAGCTTCTGCGTCTATTATCTGAGCTACGCGAGACCCCTTCTTCGTAGCCAACAGTACAGGAGAGAGTCGCTTCCTCCTGTTCATGCGTACGACCTTTGGGGAAGGAGTCCTAGACTTGAACGGGATAGCATTTTCACGTTTTTTCATTCTGGACGCAATGGGGGCCCGTTGTATGGATTCCAAATTTTCAAATATGCTGACAGCTTCTCTAGACTGACAACGCTCTTCAGAGACGTTGACAATGCGTTGGCTACGCTTGCCATAAGAAAAGACCTGTTTCGTTCGAGTTCCGAGCATAATGGTGAATGTGAAGAGAAGTAGCAGCACCGTCACCACAGGGCCACTTGTAGTGTGCGAGATGAGTGTTGGAGAAATTGTAGCAAGAGATGCCAAAGAAGCGAAGTTTCCAGTGAACTTGAGCTTGATCTATTTTGGGATTCAAACCAAAACGCGAAGTAGCACATGATCGAAATTGTCATGTGACTATCACGTGATTAACGCGTTTTGACAGATTGTGTTTGTATTTTTTGCAAATCTCTGCTTCGCTGTCTGCTACGACCATGGCTCAAGCTGGCATTCTTGAATGGTCCAACGCCATTCGGTTTAATATGGCAACCGACCCAGGACGCCAGCTCTTTCAAGACCAGATAAACACATACGGCTTTCTTTTTCTTGATGACTATCTGGACAACATTCTCTCTGGAGCCAAGCAAGAGTGAGCTTCCCCGGTTCTGTTTGGATATTTTCTTACTTTGAATTAGCCCTCTTATTGAACTAGTTAAGACACCTGGTCGTAAGAAAGCTGTTTCGATGAAACCAAAACCAACCTCCAAGTTGAATGTTGTCACCTCTTCATTACAGGTGCGTTATGTTGAACTATGAAATCAATAGTGCTCACTCTGATTTAGGATGAAGAACATGACAAAGAGAACATTACGCCTATCAACAACTTTCACAAGGCGCTGCTGGAGGCTAAGGACAAACCGCTTTACAAACCCCTACCACCCGCGTCATTTCAGTCTAATACGAATAACATACAGTGTCATGTTCCTCTAGGCTTTGATATGGGAAACATGCCTCCTGCAGTCAATTCCGTTCCTTCATCTAACGACCTCCCTACAACACTCCCGAATGAGCAGGCTGATGACATTCTCACTCACATTGACCAAAACGAGTTATCCGCCATTGCAGAAGACGACGAGAATGTTGAACAATCTGATCGTAGCCATGTCTCTTTGCAAGTGTCACGCCATGGCAATGATGCACAACCGACGGTACCCCTCAAGGAAAATGTATGGATTTCGGGATATACGGACGTCTCATCTATATTTCCAAAGACTTCCGTCCAGGAAGAACCACAAGCCATGAACGCGACCACCTCCTCTTCGGATATATTCCATTCAATTACTTTAGACTCTCCCCCAGCTGAACAACCGTCCAAGGCACCTTCACGATCGCCATCTCCTCTGCCTACTATTCCCGTCGTAAAATCCAAGCTCTCAGAAAGTCCTGAAGGCAAACACGAACAGTCGGTCGAAAACAACATGGCTCCTCTTCCTCCGTGGAACCCGCCCATTCACGTTGATAACCTAAGTGTTCTCGCGCCTTCCGTGCCTCCAGCTACGACAAGTTCATCCCTTGTCCAGGCCATTGGTGCTGCTCCACTTTATGACGAGCCTTCTCCCAAAGGTATTGATCAGAAGTCTGATGCCTCTTTATACCCCGCACTTCCCGCACCAATGCCACTACGGAAATCCATGCGTGCACCACGCGACCCATCTGTTGGGTCAGCCCCTCTCAGTACCACCACACCCGGTGCTCCGCTTGGTGGGAAGCGTACATCATGGCTCAAGAAGGCGAGGGAGGTCAAAGCATTGGAAGGTACCACTCGAAACATTGCCACCTTTGGATTACCAGCAGGGATATCTCAACCTCGTATGCCTTTTTTGACAAATCCCTTGAAAAGAAAGAGTGGAGATTTGATAACCATTCCTGCCGCAACGGGTCTAGAGGATGAAGAACGCCATTACAAAAATGCCAAAAATGCCGATGGCGATGTTGCACCGTTACAATCCCAAATTTCCCAGCCTGCGAAAGGGAAGGAGAAGGAAGAGAAATATCAGGTGCCAGTCCAATTCTCACAGGACCAAGTTCCACATGGAGAACACGAAGGCATGCTAGATCGTCTTAAGAAAACTGTTGAAGGTCTTGGTGCACGTGTTGGGAAGAGCATGGGTAAGTCGCTCGGTGCGGGAGCCGCTGGGAATGCCCTGGCGGAAGCCAGAGCTGCTGCCGAGGCGAGAGTGGTGGAGAGGCACAACAAAGATGAAGAGCTTACGAGGATCGTGGCCGCTCTTCCTACTCCAGAAGCCATTCCGCAATCTATTAAAACACCTTTGGCATCAATAAACGAGTGTGAAACTACCAGTCCGCCTGTCTTGCCTACATCCTCGACACAGGAAGCTGAGCGACGCCTTAGCATATCTGATCTTTTCCCACCAAACGATGGTGTAGCCAAAATCAAGAGCAAGGCATCCGAGAAGATATTCCAGATCACACCTCCAGTCAATCAAATTATCCTCGGCAACCAGAGCAATATGCACCACGAAAGCAGAACGACAACGCCTCCTGATTCACCGCCTGCCACTCGGCCCACAAGTTTCATCCTGCCTTCTGGTCCCGTCTTCAACAAGCCACCCCCTGTTTTCATACCCCCAGCTCCCGCAAGCAAGCCTGTGCCCCCCGCAACTCAGGGCTCTGTAGTTTCTCCTTCTGTTACTACGGTTTCCGTCCCTGCTCCAGTGCAGCCCGCTCCCTTAACTGCGCAATTGACTATGGAAAGCGTGAAATCGGACGGACTTTTTGATCACGACGACGACGACGACGTCCCGGCTTGGATGCCGACGACACAGGACACCGAGTACTTTGGCTCTCAGGATGGTGTTGGACACACAAATGTCCTGGATGAGGACGACAGTTGGCCTCTTGACGAGAAGCTTGCCCCGGGTGCGACATGGACGTTTGGCGGCGGTATGAGCAAGGAGGATAGCATAACATGGAGCACCGCGCCTTCGCAAAGTCAGAGGTTTGATACGACTCATTCGCACAAGGACCAGACGTCCTCAACTAGGCACGACAATGAACTTCAGACAAACAAGGTCATACCTGGTGCTTTTGACATAGATATGGACACCGAAGAGCGAGAGGTAAGCGTGATGATTACCGGCAACGATATCGACCTGGAGGAAATGGTAATGGAGGGTGCGTCAACTGTAAGCCTTGTGGAAGTAAGTTTATTCTTGTTCTCTTGGTCTAATAGTTGTTGAGCGGTGTTGTGCCAGCCGGCAGTGCCGAGAAGTCAAAGCCAAGCATCAATGGCCTCGTCTGCGTCCTCTCAATCTCAGGCTGGCTTCTTCGGCCAGGCTTCGAAACTATTGAATAGCGCGTTGGGAACTAGCAAAAAAGGAAAGCCGGAAGTCAAAAAGGTGCTACAGATGGCTGCTGTCGCTGCTAAGAAGGTTGTTTTTCGAATGACATCCCCGTGTCTGCTGCTCATTACGTTCAAATAGCAACAAGAAGAGAATGACAAGAAGGCTGCGCGACTGAAGGACATGGAGAATCGACGTCAGCAGGCCATTCAGAGAAAAGCTGAAGAAGAAAAGGTTAAAATCCAAGAGGCAGAGAGGAAGTTGAAGGAAGAAAGTGAGCGTCGCAAAAGGGAGCGAGAAGAAAATACAGAGAAACGGCCATTGAAAACTGCTCCTAGCAAAAAGGTAGGTGTTGCTGCAAGAATATTTCATTTACATCTCATTATATTTTATTGATAGGATGAAGAGCCCACTAAGAAACGTAAAGTCACAGTTGAGGTTGAGAAGAAACCGGAGCTCAAAAAGCCTTCCTCAAAGACAGCACTCAAGTCTACGACGAAGCAACAAACCACTCTCCATTCGTCCACTGCTTACAACTCATCCTTCCAACCAACGACAAATATCAATGCCACGTCCATTCCCCAAACAGGTGAAGCTAAGTCTAAGCCTTCAATAGCGGCCGTACAGAAAGGGAAAGAGAAAACCCCATCGAGCAATGCACCGCTTGTGAAGGATGAGGTTACGCAGCCTTCACGGGTGGTACAGGCTCGAATGACCGCTCGGGCCAAAGCTCAGATGCAGGCTGCAAAACAAGCGACTGTTCAAAGCGAAAGCATCGAGCTACCAGACATCAACAGCGAATACTCTGACTCTGATGATGAAGATCGCGTCAAGACGTTTGATCCTCCTCATTGGGCACAGTCCCCTGAGTTGCGACAGGCGCTGCAGGTACAGAGTACCATAAACCCTGACGACATCTTTGGTTCAGTTAGGCCATTGAAGATGGAGGAACTGTTCAAGAAACGGACGAGCAGATTTAGAGCGAGGACCAGCTCAGCGAATTGGACAGGTGCGGACCGGCTCACGCTCGAAGAGGAGAAAGAGTATGCGAGAAAGATGGGATTCAAGTAGGTGCATCGCAAGGCGAGGAGTCGGTCCCCAGCACAGGAATATCTTGTATAGACTCGCAACCACTTCTTCGTATATATATATACATGAGCATGTCTGGTATATAGTATAGTTGTAGCCATAGGTGTATTTTGTTTTTATATTTTTATATGCATGAGATTGGCAAAAAAGTTCGGTGGTATAGCGCACGCCTTACGGTTTGGATATTGAAACCAATGGCTCTACCTCAATCTCTACGCGTATCTATAACGCCCCCTGAACTTGAACTGATCGCGTCCCAACAACTCATCGAAATCGTACCCCTCATATCAATGGAGAGGACGGCATTCATCTCGGTACAACTTGTGCACAATGGCATGTTAATTCAAACACTCAAGACTCGCAGGGCGCGTACGGTCCTCTACGGCCGCCGAACAAAGCCAGGGTACCACTGTGGATGGCGTTCAATCTGAAGCTGAAGAAGAAATGCCGTATCGTCGCGCCTCCTTGGCTTAATGTCGGTGCGTTCCCATAAATATATTTTTGAGCAACGATCAAAGTTAATGCTGCTGTTCATGGAAGACTACCTCCAAGATCGGCTGAACCGCGAAACGTCAGAACAAGGGTTCAGCAATCTTCCGTTCCGTTTTGCAGAAATATCAAAAGTGTTACTGGACGTGTGCGTCTTTCATTTGTCCTTTGGTTCTACGCAATACTCATTTCTCAGAGCCTCTGATGACCTCGAAAACCCCGATAAGCTTCGCACACTGCTCAAAGACCTGCGTGAAGCCCGACAGGCCAAAAGTCGAGATGGTCTTAAAACACTCGACCACAGCGAACTCAGTGTACGCATTTCTGTGTCTACATCTGCTCCCTAGTATATTAATGAACAACAGCTTCCAAACCTTTGCTCGATGGAGATCAATGAAATTCGACCTTTCTTCGTTCAATCGATGAACGTCTTGGCAAAATTCCAACTGGAACGGGGAAATACCTCTGTGCCATAGATGAAGTTATTTAGTACATGTGGTGTCTTTCAATCTACCCTACGTATCGGCGCCCAGGAATTCCTACCTGTTTATGTATCAGCGAAGGAAGCTAATCTCAATCACAACATGACGAAATGTGCATCATCGAGTAACTTCACAAGTCCATAAAATATTCACGTTCATCAGGTTCCAACTTGTGTAGATGTGCACAAGTCAGACAGTAACGTCAGGGCGTCCTAGCTGGTTTGCTCCTGTAACTTCTGTAGCAACATTGCCATTTGCTGTTTCAGTTCGCTAATCTCTTTTAAGATCGTCGCTTCGCTTGACTGTCATCACCGTTATAAATAAGCCTTGCTTGCCATATCAAAAGTCTACTGACCTGTTGCGTATCTGGGAAGACCTTGACCAACTCTTCATATGGGACCCTACTGATTTTCAGCCTATTACATTCGTCATCCGCCACGTCGGGATTCCTGATTTGAGGGGAGTCTTCTTCAATGTTGTCAATGCCCCGAAGCCAATTCTTCGTCCATGCATTTTCAGGATGGAATGACGCCTCGTAGAACGCGATCATGGCCAACGGTATAAAGAAAATAGTGATCATTACATATCGGTTGACCTGGAGAACGTCATCAGTTCTAAACCTTGGTGACAAAGACGGCAGTTTCACTTGGGCATATGTGTTTGGGCTAAGGCGGAATCGTGAGAAGAACCTAAGAAGTACGTCATGAGGTGGATAGATAATATCAGTGCCTGCAAAAAGACTTGCTCCAGAGGTGCAACAAAGACTGCTTCAAAGATGTTAAATGGCGCTGGATAAACATATGAATCTGGGGCTCGAATCATGCCTACAGTCTTGGAGGCAAAGAATGCCAGGTATTGTGCTTCTGCGTCCTCGACAACCTAATGATGCAGTGACATCAATGACATCAGAAGAATAACCATGAAGCGAGATACACTCACGTCAGAATAAGCTGAAGAGAACAATGAGATGAGGACGTTAAGCAGGATAATTGCAGTAACCGTATTCCAACTACCACACTGTCGGACATGGTACAATGAATGCACAAGTGAGATGCTCACAAGTAATATAAAAGGAGATTTGCAGCGCTAAGAATGTTATGATATTTTAACACGAGCAACTGTCATCGAAAGATATCGGTCACCTCGCTTTATATTTTTCATAATCCGGAGACCTGACAGAACGATCAGCCGAGAAACAGTAAATCTAGAAAGAACGTCTTACTGTAAAAGGGCCTGGACCAAGATATGAACTACCTGGAAACTTGTGTTGACTTGGCTAGCGCAAGAAATAAAGGCATCAAACGTACCGTAGAAGGGGGTTCAGTATGCCCATCAGCTGCATCCAACGCATATAATGCTTGCGCAAATCCTATTGCAAGGACAGACAACAACTACGATTCTTCATGAGCTGAAAGTTAAAAGAGGGACCTCGGTTGGCGAACCGCAAAAAAGATGCCAGATTCTTTCAACATCCGTGCCACGCAAATCTGCATGGTGCCAATGTACCTAGAATTGAACAAATGTCACAAGAAAAATGGTACTGAGCCTATCTCCACTTACTTGTATCGATCAAACACAGTGATAAGCTCTGAGCGCCAAAATTAGGACTTCTCAATGCATTGGGATAGTACCTACTCACTCATCCTGGGATCACAATCAGAAATTTGAGAATGAGCTACAAACATGGCACTTAAACAAACGTACCATATGAACGGTGCTACAAAGCTCAAAACCTGGAAGCTCTGCAGCCGTCTAGCTGCCACTTGATCACCGCTGGCACTCAGGCTGAGAAGGTGTAGGGTAAAGGCTGTGGTTAGAAGTGCATCCGTGACCAATGAGATGACGTTCCAAAATGAGAATGCCCGCCAGGTGACGAAACGAAGTAGCGTGAAAACCTAAATGGGTGTGAGTTGAAGCAGCGCGCAAGTAATTTGGTCGAGGTTACTTTGTGCAAGTCTAGAGTAATGAATAAAATGATTGAGGTCAATGCTCTACCTAATTTGAGAAACCATACCCTCGATAACAAATGAAAGTCCCATAACGTAAAGAACAATCTCCCAAATATCAAATCCTGCATAGTTATCAACCAGCCGTTCAAGGGGCTCCCGAACTGGACGCCAAACTTGAAAGGAACCCTAGTAAGTAGATGATGTAGCATACCTGCTTGTGAATACACAAAAAGGAAGAAGAACCAGATTATGATCCGAAGGATATTCTGATATCTATACACTGTGAAAAGATCGAATGACCATTATAAGGAGAATCTACCTTGGAACCGAAAGCCTTGAAGGGTCTAGGTGGCCCCAGAAAGTATGCTCGCGAGTCTCGGCGAAAGGAACATCTACAGGTCAATGTCAAGGCATGCATAAAACTCATGATCGGCAATTACAATCAATCTCGTCATTTTCGTTGTTTTTCTGTATGAGATCTCCGCTCCAGAGTGCATTGACGACTAATATAAGACGATAAGAATTGCTCATATAAAACGGAAAAATGGGTTTCACCCTCTTGAGCTTCAGTCGACGACAGGAATATCGTACTGGTCATATTAATCAGCATCCTGGTCAGACGTGGTAACTAAAAAATAATAAATACCAATTGGAATCTATCGCTGTCTCCAAAGCACTGGACAGCTCACTTTCACCACCGTCAGCCTGCCGATACCGAAAGCGTTTTGACATTATTCCAGCGAGCGAATCATGCGCGGATAAATGTACTATCCTTCGAGCGAGGACTTCACAAGCAAAAGCTTTCAGCATCCCATGAGGACGTTGGACATTGAACAAAGGATCAATGAACGTTACCCCGTCCGAGATTTTCACCAAAGTCTGCAGGATTATGATTGGCATCTGACATGAATTCTACCCTTGCACGAAGGAGACAATATGGAAGCTGCGAAAGATCAGGAATCACAACCAAATTAAAAGCACGACTAACAGCTTCGACAAAGTCTCCCGCAGCTGCTCTGTAGGCAGATATGACTTCAGGTGTGATCACCCTGCTTGTGGGATCATTGATACTGGCAGGGTCAACCTCTACGGGGAGCAAGGCAAAAGTAAGAACGCGAAGGCGTTTGATAAGTTCTGAAATTGGTGTGCCACTGAGTGGATTCTTCCCCGACACAAGCACTGGCACATACTAGTGAGAGTGTCCGGTGGCGGTTTAATGGACTGCACAGAAAGCAATGAAGCACGTTCGTCATTCTCCATTGAATTCCAAACGCAAACGGATCGAAACTTGAATTTAGAAAGTCAAGGGCAGTTGCCAAACAGACGCAAACAACCGCTTTCATTCTAACCATGCCTGTGAGTGTCAGTTGTGATGAACGGCTCATTTTTTTCATGGGGATTCCCAGGCATACCATTCTTCTTTGAATGAGGATCCTGATGCTAGACTGGTAGGCAATATCTCTATCCTTCCCATCAAAACTAGAATCCGCGGTCCAGCACCTGTCGGTACGGTTTCACGACATCATGAAGTTACCACTCATTAAATCTTGTTAGCCGACCGCTCGCAAGGAGACATCATCGATGAAACTCTCGATCTTTTTCGCGCCAACTCTCTCTTCCGTAATTTCGAGATCAAAGGTCCCGCAGACCGCACCCTCATCATCCTGATCCTTTACGTCTCCGATTGCCTTGCCAAGCTGGGCAGCGCCAAGACAGTGCCCACCCAAATCGAAGCGTCCAAAATACTCAATACGTTGTCGGTAGACAATTTCCCCATACCTGGGGATGCCAACTTCCCTTTGAATGCGCACTATGCTGCGCCTCCGAGTAGATCAGAGAGCGGTGAGTTGTCAATGTGGTTTATCTGATCGGCCTTACTGACGGACAGTGACAGATTACCTGCGGCAATACCTTACACAAGTGCGCCAGGAGCTAGCTGCTCGTCTAGTCGAACGTCTGTACGCTGACGGAACAGGCAAGCCGAGTAAATGGTGGATGTCTTTCCAAAAGAGGCGATTCATGAATAGAAGTTTGGGCACATAAAACGCGACTGAATTGTACACCACCAGATATAAATTGATCACGCCAGAGTATGAACAACGCACAGTGAGAACAGTCTGATCGTTTACCTATGCCTCCTCTCATTGGGATTCTTCTTGCCGTATCCGATTTGTGGCATATCGCCATCCATTCCTGCAGTCCTTACCGTCCTTCCTTTCCCCCCCGTGCCAGCACTAATCATTTCAGGTACCCAGTCAGGATCCATCCAGTTTCCAACGCTTGCCGCACCCATGTTGCCTTCAACACCTCTGCCAATGATCCCCTTCAACATCTTTGCCTCCTCTCGTTCCCGTTTTCCATCCGCTTGCTTCTTTGCTCTCACGTACTCAATTTGATCTTCTCGCAAGATAAGGCCACCGCCTGAACCCTTTTTCGCTGATCCTGGTTTGGGTGCGGGAATTGGATACTTCGTTCCCCGTGTTTTGTATTGGAAGTTGGGTTTGAGATGCACTTGCATTGCAGGCGTATTCGGTGAGGCACCGGGAGCTGCGATAGTTACTGAAGCACGCAGAAGTGACGGGTTCCCGCAAGAAGGACAGAACTTCTTCGACGAGTCCTTGCAAATTCTACCCAAAAAAAAATATTCATGAGTTCTTGGTTATAACGAAAGACAAAAACAGACTTGAAGCAAGCGTGACACCGCAGCACCCAGCTCTTCACCTTCTCTATTCGTTTTCCCTCGACTCCGACAAGACTTAGTCCCATCTGCAATAACACATTCTGCATCGCAAAATCTGCGGTCATGCAGCCCGTGTCAAATACCTCATCATCACCTTTGCGCGTCCCTTTGGCAATACCGGAACCGGGCAGCAGATCAAGCGCACGCGATTTGTGCAAACCAACGTTGCTGGGTGTTATCCATTCCCCTTCGCCGTCGTCAGAGTCTGATGGATCATCAAAAATTGGACCGGATTGTGCCTGGGAAGGTGGATGTCCAGCAAGTGGAAGTAAAGACAAAGCGTCGTCCTGGACTGGATGAAGCTCTACATCTAACTGCTCGAGCTGCTCCTCTGCTCCTGCAATGGCTTCCTCTGGTTCCTGAGAGTCAGAAAGTGCCTCTTCTGCACTCAAGGCAACAGATACTGCTCTATTGTGCGCCGTACTTTGAGAACCCTACTGTCATGCATAGTTAGCTTTGATGTTTGGGCGTGAATTGCCAAGCCACTTGCTTGATCACACTCTTTCTTTTCTACCACCATTTCCTTTGCCTTTCTTCCCTGTTCATGTAACATATAGGTCAAAGCCAGAACACACAGATCTGGATGAGATAAAACGGCGTAATCTCCAGTTTTCTTGGCCCATTGGATGACTGAAACGATAATTAACTAAATAAAAGGCAGAAGTTGTAGACCAAACACACCATGAGCCAGGCTCGCAGGATCAGGAGATTTGATTTCGATCTTCACGCCTGAGATCAAGCCCAATCGTTCAAAATGTTCTCGGGCGCGTTTGTCCTTCAGTTCCGCAAGAACCTGAGGAACAGTAAGATATGTTTCAGCCAGGCCTCGGAGGGGTGATAACGAGAGGAGCGGTCCTGCATCGAGGACAAGATTTTTACACCGCGGTAGTTGAGTAGCTGCCATTATGTAACTTTCAAAAATTGTCACGCGGATAAGATCCAAGTATTCTATTTTCGGCCGATCCGACATAACCGATATTAAATAAAAACAATCCTCTCCGTTTCCGAGTCTGCAAAACTCCAATGGCTGCTAGATCGTGAGTTCAGTGACCATAGCCTAACATAAATTTTAAAAATATCATATCTAGATTCCGCATTGTCGTTCTGCCAGGCGATGGCATCGGTACGCGCCGTCAGGTGTTATCTGCCACTCAGATTCACGTGTTATATTAACAGGACCAGAAGTCGTTGAACAAGCCGTACGGGTTCTCGAGACAGTCAATGAAATATCCACAGATTTCGAGCTCGAACTCGAATCCCAGCAGTTCGGTGGTTGTGCAATTGATGCTTTTGGCGAGCCCTTACCTCCCTCAACGTTGAAGGCATGTCAAGAAGCAGACGCCATCTTGATGGGTAAATATAATTTTGCATCGCATCGTCTAAAATCCTTCAATGACAACCAGGTTCCATTGGTGGCCCTAAATGGGGTGTGAACGCGAAAGTACGGCCGGAAACCGGACTACTTGCTCTCCGGAAGACTCTCGGGCTCTACGCTAACATCCGTCCTGCGAAGCTTGCCTCCAATGCACTCCTTCAATATACCCCCTTACGACCCGAGATCGCAAAAGGGGTCGATATCGTTGTCATCCGAGAGCTTATCGGTGGTGCATACTTTGGCAAACGCAAAGAACAAGGAGTTGAGCCTGATGTAGATACTGCTTGGGATACCACAATTTACAGCGTCTCAGAAGTCCAGCGTATAACCCGCGTTGCGGCTAAAGTTGCGATGACGACTAACCCTCATATGGAAATTCACTCGGTTGACAAGGCGAATGTGCTCGCAAGCTCTAGACTGTGGAGAAGAGTGGTCACTGAAACTTTGACTAACGAGTTCCCGCACCTCAAGCTCCACCATCAATTAGTCGATTCAGCTTCGATGCTCATTGTGTCAAATCCCAGAAAATTAAACGGTGTCATTCTAACCGAAAATCTTTTCGGAGATATGTGAGCGCGACAGCAATTCGCTGCTTAATGTCATTATTCATTTAATTTTTTGCCAGACTTTCTGACGAATCAAGTGTCATACCTGGATCGCTGGGACTGCTTCCATCTGCTTCATTGGCCGGAGCACCTTCTTCTTCCCCCTTGTCTGCCGACTTCAAGCCAACATCAGGCCTCTACGAACCCATACACGGCTCTGCTCCCGACATCGCAGGCAAAGGTATCGCTAACCCCATCGGCACCATTCTCAGTGCCGCTCTACTCTTGAGATATTCTCTGGGACTCGAAAAACCCGCAAAATCAATCGAGGCCGCTGTTCAGAAGGTCCTGGATGACGGACTTAGGACAGCAGATCTTGGCGGAACAGCCAGTACAAAGGATACTGGTGACCGGATTATAGAGGTACTAAAGAAGTTGTGAGCCACCTCGCAGGAGGCCCGATATACGTGGAAGACCAAAGAATAGAAGCATGTACAATATTTTGCCACAAACTCAATTCAAGTTGTCTTGGGTTACGAAACTGGTCACCATCTATCTAAACAAAGGCAGTGTGGTAAGCTTCCTGCATCAGTCCAAGACTTGCATGCTTCATCTTGAGCTTTACTTTGATTCTGAAACCGAGTCTTTCAGGCTCGTGAATTGTCTAGAACGAAAAACAAAAGAACTGTTGATACATCAAGTAATAATGGCTCTGAACTTTTCTGGAAAGCAAAGAACTCTCGGATGACGCCGTACAGCCATGCGATTCTAGCTTCTTTCTCACTTGATTTTTGCTAGGACCATGCAAGTTCTCGAAGGAATGTAAACCTGCTTACCGGAAGATCATTCGCGCTGTTATTAATTGTGCAAGAAGCAAGAGGACCGACCTGCAACCAGTTTTTCCTCCCATTCCACTCCATTGGCGTGGTGAAATACTTCCCATCAGTGGCTATGTTATCGAAACCGGCAAACTTCCCTTGGTCACTGTTCAAAACGACTTCGTACTCGCCAGGTTCTTCAATGCCCACCCTGTAATCTGTGAAGCTGGCGGTAGGGTGAAAGTTAAAGATGAACAACAGCCCAGCACGTTCATACACGATGACTTTGTCGACGTCATGTTTGAGCGATACATAAGCCTGATATGAAATCACTATTAGTATGAGGTAGAGCGTAGCCTAAATTGAGGGCCAACCTGGGGCGCTTCGAGCCATTTATACTTCGCTGCTGACATATTCATCGCCTGATCGAAGTTGTTCAAGTATTTGTACCGGAGCAGGGGATCGTCCACTACGTTCCACTGACGACGGGCATAATGAAACGAATTGTTATTTCCCGCTCGAGGAAAGTCGAGCCACTGTAGACAGGGAATCAGCGGGGTTGTAAAGGGTGGAGGAAATACCCGCCTCGGGATGGCCAAACTCGTTCCCTTCGAAGTTCAAGTATCCTTCGCCCCCAAGCGAATGTGTTAATAGACTACAATATAGTCAGGGTATATGTCGGCAAGCTGACGCATTCACGTACCGAATCATCTTGTGCAGAGCAAGTCCACGGGCAATGACCGGCGTCATAGGAGTCAAATCAGACATATGTGTATCTGGAAAAAGGTTTAAAAATTATACATGGTTCTCCACAAGTCGCTTACACATTTCTTTATCCATTAGCCAGAATGCCAACGTCTTGTCCCCTACGAGCGCCTGATCATGACTCTCACAGTATGCGATGCTCTTTTCACCGTGTCGCCTGTTCGTCAATGTGTGGACAACGTTCTCAAGGTCCCATTGGTCGTCGGATTTGTGCTTGAGTAACTTGATCCACATGTCAGGAATAGCCATGGAAAGTCGGTAGTCGAAGCCAACACCACCCTTATCCACGGAACAACAAAGAAGTGGCATGCCAGAAACATCCTCGGCAATCGTAATGACCGAGGGATACAAACTTCGCAGTAGATCGTTAGCCTTCAATTGCAGATGAGTGAAAGGAAAAAACGCTTCGGGATATTATGGCTTACAAGCATAAGATACACCACTCCTTCTTGGTCGGCGCCGTCTCCAAAATACTCGTGATATCCACCGGAGAATCCTGTGCCAATTCCATGATGCTTGTACATCATACTTGTCACACCGTCGAATCTAAAGCCGTCGAACTGAAATTCCTCCATCCAGAACCGCAAGTTGCTGAGTAAAAATCTCAACACCTCATGTGAGTTGTAATTGAACAATCTACTATCCCATAGGTCATGTCGGCCTTTCCCACCCTCATGGAAGTATAAGTGATCTGTTCCGTCAAACTCGTTGAGTCCATCTAGAACATTTTTGCAGGCGTGCGAATGGACGATGTCAAGAAGAACGGTTAATCCCATTCCGTGTGCGGTGTCAATCAGCTCTTTGAGATCTTCAGGAGTGCCATAACGAGAGCTTGCAGCAAAAAAGCTCGTCACTTGGTAACCGAATGCTGATCCTTGGTGATCAACACACTATCGAAACGCACACTAGATGTCACTTACATGCATAATAAGCATGCTCCATGATAGCCATAAGTTGAATAACATTGTACCCGAGGTCCTTGATTCGTGGCAGGACATCACGCGTGAACTCCTTGTAGGTGCCTACTCTTCCCTCTGTGGTCGAAATCCCAACGTGAGCTTCGTATATTCTCACGTTTGTTGCTTTGGGGGGTTTCTGATTCTTGAACCTGTATTTATCTGAGGGAGGAGGATTCCAGAAACGCGCATCGTATACAGGTGATACGTTTAAATCCTGCGTAACGCGCTTGATCCATGCTGGGAGGCGTTCAATTCGTTGCCCCGATGGAAGAACCATTGAAATCTAGTAGAATACGTTTAAGAGAACAACGCGACTATGAACACCTGAATAACCTTAATTTTGGAATCATGCGGGATTGCGCATACACCAGGAGAGATGGGTGGAATTGTGATTTCCCAGACCCCAAAGCTGTCCTTCTTCATCGGATGAGACTGTCTGTTCCACTCGTCTGATTCAATTAGAAAAAGTCATAGTAGTCAGCTGTGAGCTACGATAAGGAGAAAGGAAACTTTACTGAATTCGCCAATGATGTTCGCTTCCACCGCATTGGGAGCCCATTCTCGATACACTACTTCGCCGTTTGGAGCAACATTAAGACCAAACTTGAGATATCCGTTAGTAAATTTGTCATAACCCCCTTCATGTTCCTCGATAGTGTCTTTCCACTTGGTGAAGCTAGCATGTCGATTGAGTATAGCATCCACATTGGGCTGCAGGTAGCCATCTTGGTCGAGGACCACCTTGCGATTAAGAGGGGCCGTGGGCATGGAGAACTAGTAGTGAGGATGGTGGTGGAGTGGAAGATGAATATCTGGCTGAGGAGTCGAAATTGATCATTGCTTGGTATTAACCTTGTAGCTATGACGTAATGCATCGAATCAGATAGTGATGGCAATGTCGCACAAGTTTCTCAACATATACATCGGTGATACCTGCATACGAGCACAACATTTGTTGCTAAGGTATTGGTCACTAAACTAACGTTAAAAACAAGGTTGAGCCAAGGAATCACGGTGTTGCTGATGCGGAACTCGTCCGAGGAATCGCCGGCATGAAAGACCGTCTAGAAAGGACGATTAGTGCACAGTACGAAACAGGAAAGGCGAACTCCGTCTCACCTATTTAGCACAAGCCCCTTCAAGGCCCTGACCTCCCTCCTGAACTCTTCTTCAGCAGGTCCCAACGTGCTTCCCATCGCAAGGAATCCTGTGCCACCCTGTAATGGACGGAAAG
Organism: Tricholoma bakamatsutake; assembly: GCA_029959215.1. Taxonomy (NCBI): domain Eukaryota; kingdom Fungi; phylum Basidiomycota; class Agaricomycetes; order Agaricales; family Tricholomataceae; genus Tricholoma; species Tricholoma bakamatsutake. The sequence goes on from CP114860.1 coordinate 5,160,901, forward strand.
GCTGATATATTTGTGTACTGATGTATCCAGTGAAATCGGTGAGGGTCTGCAAGGTATGTTGATATGAACTTGTCCGTGACAATTTCGGAAGCGTGGTCGATAACATAGTAAGAGATTGAAGAAGAGGCGATGGATCAGGGGGAGTAGGGGCAATATACGTCCAGGATATCAGATCCAAGTTTTCTGCTTCTGCACCTGCAGAGGGTGTCGATAGCAAAGGAGTTCCCTGGAAAAGTGGGCAGGTGGAGAGTGTTTCCCATAGCTTTTGCTGCGTCCAACAACTAAGGTTCAGCACAAAACATGAGCGCAAAAGATGCTGATGCTTACCTCGTATTTCAACCCCTCCTCTGAAACCAGCCACGGCATTTGACCCTCCAAGAATCGGAACAATTCCTCCGTTGTCGGTTTTGCAGACTCTCCTTCTTTTCCCTTTCCATAATCTTGAATTCCACAACGAATAAGCGAAACTGTGGGAATATCTTGCATTACGGGATCCTTCTCCGCAAGCTTCCCTAAAACCTCAGCTACAGAATGACACCCTGCAAAGCTGACTGGTTCCTTGTACGGTTGCGGGCGTGGAAGGACGGCGTGTGATTCAGATTGAGACTCTTTCAGGGAAGTAAGAGATGTTGTAATCCTACGCATGAGTGTGAGATGGTGTGTTTTGATGGAGTGTCGAGCATGGAAGGTTAGGGCGATACGAGGTAGAAGAAAGCGCTGTACCAACCATCAGTCAGAATATTGCAGTTGAATAAAGGAGTGAATGACTACACGCACGTAATAAATGGCTACAAGAATGGCAGAACCCCCTACTATCCATGTAAATAGACGGATGAGGCCTAACAGAAGGGTTGGAAGATTTGAAGGTGGCGGTTGAGGGTATGTTCGTGGCGGAACAGCAGGCCTTTGTAGAGGCTAGCCACTTCAGTTTAGCAATGTATGCTTCACATGAACTAGCTCAAGCATACCGGCTCTCGTAAAAGACGTTCAATCTCTAGTTCACTCAGGCCTTTCTCTAAAAGAAATCTCCGCTTGGCGGCGGCATCCTGGTCTATGATTTGAGGTGAATTAAGAAATATGCGTGCGCGAGCTAACAACTCTGTTCTTTCGGTCGTTGGCGGAGACGGCGAGAGTTCAACAAGTTTGGATTGTTGGGAAGAAGATGTATTGGTAGGCGGTGAGACTCTAGAGGATTCTTCCGCCATTTGGATACTTACACTTCCAAGGGTTCAAATCAGGTGACTTGGATCGCAAGCATGGCCGTTTCCGTTGGCGCAAGGTTGTGCAAATTTACCGAATATGCTTCGTCCTCGCTGTCCGTTGTCCGCCCGCGGTTGCTTCGGTTTGGGATAAGTCACATAAAGGGAATTTTGATATTGATATTCTCAGATTGCAGCCTTCTATTACGTGGTCCCCGATTCATCTCATATCCGACGGACGAGCTCGAGAGTTGAAACGGTCACAACACTAGAACTGATTGCCTGGCACGAAAGTACACCGTGCATATGCCGGGAGTCCAATTCTAAGATCTTCTCCACACTTAATGATTCTGTGCACTTGGCACAAACAACCTGGCGTTGTGATCGAGTTCGGCAGCTGACTGGAGACCAAAGAGAAATTAAACGAATTTATGTCGGATGTCATATTCTAAGGGTCAACTCAAAGCCAGCTACTATTCTCGTGCCAAGAATGCTCACCCGAATGATACGTCACGGCGGATGAACAGGAGGAAGATGAGCTTTTTGGCATCCAGCCACAGACCACGCTCATTCATGGCAACACAGACAACCCTCTATGTCTTGCAGAAACTGGTTAACCCTGCCTATCAGTTATACTTATGATGGGCTGCCAAAATCTTTCCAGCATTTGTACGCATTCCAATTCAAACTTGAAAAACGCAACATGTTCACATTGTAACATATTATGTACTTGTTTGAAAAATCCGCCCTACAACAATCGTCTCACTAATAAACCGCGATCGTACAAGCGACTGACACTGTGCGTGTGCATAAACATAGTGGAAAACTCAATACATAATCACATGCAACATCTTTACCCATAATTGCGAGCCTCATTGCTAATCATAGCTGGCGGATATGAATTCCAAACTGTATAAAATTCAGGAAAGCGACAAGTAGCGAAAGGGTGCCTAAAACATATTCGCCAGTTTGCTTGCAGCCTCCCTCGCGTCCAATCTAGGCCGCGTGGGTTGTATGCGCATCGAGCTCGACATCTGACTCGGCTTGATGTGGCCCAGCGGGTCGACCCTATTGCCTAGCGTCGTCTGCCCATTCGTTGTCCATTTAGGTGCATCATTAGGTGAATCTGCAGCTGGCCGGCTGAGAGGATCGCTATGGAGCAAGCCACTCACTCGTGAGTGATGTTGAGGCGTAGCACTGAAGGACGAGGAAGATGAAGAGGTGGGTATTATTGGTGCGGGATGTGAAGGTTGGGTAGGCTCGATGAACATAGATTTCGTGCCATCAACAAAGCGGCCGCCGAGGGGAGGCCCATTCACTGGGGTTTGTGTACGGGTATTCTGGCCCAGAGTGGAAGAAGGACCCGCACCTGGGCTTTCAGCAAGCATCTCAGGTCTGGGTGATGGTGAAGGCGAAAAAGTACCAGTGGGAGAAGATAAGGATGAGTGAATGGATGACGCAGACAATGGCTCGTGGCTTTGTGCGGGGGGCTGGGGGAGGCTTAGTGGACCTTGAGCAGAGTACGACTGAGGAAGTGGCTGTTGCGCTGAAGAACCTGGTTGGGACGTATGTGGAGGGGTTTGCAGGTGCGGGGAGTGTGGCAGGAGGCCATTCGAAACAGGAGCAGTGGTCGGACGAGACAAAGAATGAAAATGCTCTTTGAAATCCTCCAAGGGTGGAACGATAGTTGGTTTAGGAGTCCCGTTGGCAGCCGGTTCAACTTTCTTGGCGGCATTACTTACATCTACTCGAAGGGCCTCCAACTCTCGAAGAAGCTGACGTTCATACATGATGGACGAGCGAGCGTGTTCGATCAATGCAGTTGTTATGTCGTCATTGGCATAACGGTTATGAGTTTGAAGAGCACGGTGGAGATTCTGAGAGATACCGTCCACCCGCTTGGCGAGGACTTGCTCATATTTGTTGGCCTATAACATTTTTGTCAGATTGCTGCATAGTGTCTAACTGGGCATCTACTAACCTCTTCCATCTCCTCAAGAGCTTCATCTACACGATCTGGCCTGATGTTTGAACTTGCTTTCAGGCGTTCTATATGCCGACGTTTTGATATCGTCGTCTTCACCGCTGCTTGGTATTCCTCAAGAACTCCAGTGCGCATTAACAAAGTTTCCTTCGCAGATCTTGCATTCATTCCTTGATAGCCTAAGGAGTCTCCCACCACAACGCATTCACTGATGGCTTGCGCATGTCCAAGGTCAGCAATGCTATGCCAAGCACGTCCAATCTTGCGGAATGTATTCCCCAGTGGAGGATGTGCTTCAGTCGTGGCAACGTTGATGAGCTTATTGCCCATCTCAATATGTACCCCAGCGAGTGCTGTGATGTACACGTTGAACAAAAAAGGAAAGGAGAAAGAAGGTATTGTATTGATACATACTTTTGCGGGTCACAGCAAGTTTGTCAACCGCCTTGGCGGTATCAAAGAACTGAGTCTCCAACTTGGTCAGCTCAAATCGAGCTCGTTGAAGTTCTTCATCCTCATCAGGCACCCCTCGACGAATAAGACTAAATCCTCCTGTGGCTTTTCGGCGAGGTCGGGGTGTGGGTTGGTATCCAAAGTCATTTTCAATAAACGAGCGCACATCCTCATCATGGAGCAGAATCGGGTCCTCGCATACCCTCGTAATCCAACGTTGCAACATGATTTTGACCAAGCGATCATCCTCCTCGTCTGTTGGAGCAGAGGACTGTGCCAAGGGCAACGCTGGTATGATAGTTTGAGGATTGCTATGAATGATAGACTCGTAAAACTGCTGGAACTCGAGGTAAGAGCGCGACACGTTGCGATAGGTTGTACCTGTAAAATTAGAGAGATTGGTCTGGTGTATGGTTAGTTTGATAATGCGAAGCAAAAGAAGAACACAGGCAAACTCACTTGTGCGTCGAGCTTGACCAGTATATCTCTCCGATTTCTATCCAAGCCAGTAATTCTCACTCTGAGATAGGGCTCTGTCCTCTCAAAAGAAGCGCCATTGGACCCAACAGTATCTCGTGGAGAGATAAGTCCAGCTTCAGGTTGACCGTAAATCTGGGGCTGTTTTCCATAGAGTCCTGAGGATGGACCCTTGTCAGGGGTTGGAGGAGCAGGGGAAGCTCGGCTAAGGGTAGATATGGGAGAGTTGGGAGGGTGAGGAGTAGTTGGCCAAGGTGGAGTTGAGTCGCTTCCACCAAAGGCCGCAGTTGAGCTCAAAGGATCGAACATGGATTCAGCGTTGGAGATGAGTTGTCACAAATGAAGCATTATGTAATACATTGTCCTGAGTAAGTACTACAGCAGCCACGATACCTCAGGCTGGATTTAAAGCACAGGACAGTCAGGTATTCTGACACCTTTAAGAGTACGACTGCATTGCAATGAACATCAGTACCATATTATCACTCAACGGACAACTTACTCTTCGCGAAAGAGACCCCACCATCCCTGTAAGTTAAACATGAGAAGAGCTCGGAATAATCCAGTGAAAGTCCTACCTCGACACCACTATATTGAATGTCCTAGATAGATAAAGTATCATCAGCGTGGCAAATATACACCTCTTCACTATACACACCTTCCATTTCTCATCAAAAAACTATAGATGATGGCCAGATCAGAATCGACTATACAGCAGAATTCGTCCGAATTACCTCAAAAAAGAAATAAGGAATGCCTCTCGCATTTGCTTGACAAATGAATCTATCCAAGAACACTTGAAGGTTGGCCTCCGAAGCGATGGAGGCGCCGTTGTTGGCGTTTCCAGCGTCGGACGATGCCTGTAAGCACAAGGGTCAATGAAACGCTATCGGAATAACTCGATGAAGCCAGCGCACGGTTGGCCAGCCTGTTTCCGCAATGTACATCTTGGGCTGTTACGCAGAGCTTAAGTTACGGCGGTCGTGGAACGAAGAAAATAACCAAACCTTGTTGGGCAAAAGAGACGCTGGTCGAACATTTGTGTCCTCGAAGAAATTAATTACCCAATCAGAGGCACCCTCGGCAGATGTGTTCGCAAACCATGCATGTACGTTGGACAGCTAAGACCAAACCATTATTGCCGTGAAGAGAACAACTCATAAAGACTTACACCGTAATCAACTGAGCTGAGAATTTCTCTGCTGAAGAAACTGCCTGCGTCCGAGTTACCTACTGGTATATTAACACCCATGTCAGCGAGCATATTCCGCGTGTCCTGAATATCAGCCTTAAGGATGGAGGCGCCTACGACAATAGCATCAGCTAGGACCAACGAGAAACAGGAATGGCATACCCTCCATTCCAACTATGCCATTAGGGTCTTGCTGATTGCGCTGAAGAAGATAGCTACGAAGAGATTAGTCTGCATTTTCTTAAATCCTACAGGTCATTACTTGAGCATAAACTCGTTCCCAACAGTGATTCCAGCAATGTGATCAGGTCCATACGTTTGGATAGCCTTTCCGATAATGTCACGTTGTCGTTTGTAGGCTTCGTTGTCTGAAGGGAGGACATAGTTTCCCAGGAAAGCTTTCATGTCAACTTTCGTCTGTTTGATGGCCTCCAGCTGATTAAAAATAGCATGACTAGAGTTGCGCAGTAATCTGCACAGAGAGAAACTTACGACAAGGGCAGACTGGTTGCAGTCAGCACCATAAAGGCGCACGCGATTCGTCAACTGCGACATAATCTGGACGAGATGAATTTGACCGGCATAGTTGAACGGAGAAGGTGGCACCTGAATATCTTTTATAACACTCTCTATGATTTGAGTAAGAAAATGATGAAATTGATAAGCAAAATACACAAACCTAAAGAGCTTCCACAGGCAGGCATTTGGGAACCTTTGGGGGTATAGGCCATGCCATAGAACGACTTATGCAACGCTGGATCTTTAGCAAATACACTAGGATCAGGTGTAGAGTTGTGTTTCTGTTTCTGAGACAGCACCACACCGAGAGCAACACTGATTACTACGAGAATAGCAAGACCAATGAGAGAGCCAATGACCTGTGGAGAATGAGTCCTGGATTTCTAACACATGTTATGAGTACACACAATCCATTTCAACCGTCGTTGTCCCGCTGCTGGCTTCACCATCGTGAGAGAGTCAGAAACGGTATTGGACTAAAAGTGAGAAGGACGCCGGACTAATTCATAGAGACACGACAGAATCCGGAAATGGCTGGCCTTAGACCTTTGACTTGGCATACGGCAAGATCGTACTTAAAGACACACGATGCCTAGCCCAGTGAGACACATGAAATCCTTGGCGTCGCGTCCAACCCGATAACGGTCTCTAAGAGACACACAAAACGATTTATAAACACAAAGCAAGACTCGACGAGAACGACGTGACTGTCGACTACTGGATAGAGGGCCAGGCGGTGCAATTCTTCGTTGTATAAGTGGGAGATGGAACAGAGAGTGAGGACTCTCAACGGCCCTTACTGCTAGACAGTGTAGGAGGCATAGCACAAAACTCTTCGGTGGTCTAGCATGGAAAGGTCGATATCGGAGTTGTTACAATGGTGAGTCTTCAGGTTGACGAGAAGTTCTGTAGCCACAATCAAAATCACACGATCGGTGCATAGATAGCGTTAACTCCGTAGTCCTGTCTACCCCCTACATATAAAAGTAGCATACATCATAAGATAAGTATCTATATGGATAACAAGTAACATGCTCGTCTATACCCCCACGCTCGTCTGCACCCCTCAGTAAGAATCACCGTATCAGGCGTCCAATCCATCCATCCACAACGGCAACATATGACCCATCTTCAAAACCTTAGTCCGCAGATATTTATCAAGATCGTCGCCGTAAACTGCATTCCCACCGATCAATGTCGCACCAGCTATCCTCTCATTCTCATCCTCATCCTGTCTAATAACAACGGAGATAGGTTCCGCTGGCACCTTTGTTGGTGCTAGCTGGTGTCTCATCTGCCAGCTCCTCGGAATCATCGGAACGCGCTCCACAACGGCCAAGCCCTCATTCTGCAGTGCCTCTACTTTATCGGGATTGTTGGTGAGAACACGCACACCTTCTCCTAATCCCTTCTCCGTGCCGTTTCCCATGCCTAGATCACGCAGGATGGCAACGGCAATCTCGTACCCACGTTCGTCTGCCTGATGTCCTAGCATGAGGTTGGCCGTTACGGTATCATGACCTAGGTCCTGCAGGTTGTAAGCTCGAATCTTTGACAAAAGGCCAATCCCGCGACCTTCCTGCCGAAGGTATATTACAGCGCCTCGGCCGGGAATTGTGGTAGGTTTGTCTGGAGGAGATGTCGAGGGAAGGGTGATAGGGTGAGATATAAGTCTGATTGCCTCCTCTAATTGCTCCCCACAATCACAACGCATGCTACCCACGGTTTCTCCGGTAAAACATTCAGAGTGGATCCGAATGAGCGGGGGAGGAATATTTCTCACAACATTCACCGAGGACGGGAGAGGGGATGATGGATCGGATGCTTTCTGAGACGTTGGTGACAATCGTCCAACATAAGCGCCACGGGTGATACGATCCATCTCAGTCTCGTTGTCGTCCCATACCGCATCTAGAGAGCGCGATCGGATAGGAAGTGCTGATCCGGAGTTCTCGGACAGCTGTGCTGGATCTATAACGATGGCGAGATGTTCCTTGCTATCGCGATTATTATGATATAGGTGTAAGAAAGCGGGGCCGTGGGGAGTAGGTATGCGTGTGCGGGCCATACATCTTACTTGGACAGATGCAGACGTAGTCCTCGGAGGCACAACGGGTTCGGAAGACAGTGATGGTTTGGACCGAGACTTTGCCTCCGGACTGGAAAGAGTCGACGGAGAGATCAAAGATGGTCTCCGCTTTTTGGCAGCGGGTGGGAGATTATCTACTAATTTGAGCGGGTCCGTCTCAGGCTCTATGGGATTGTTCTCCTTGCCTCCGTCGGAAACGGGAAGACTTTGCAGGCGTTGTTTACGGGGAGCTTGTCTGCTGACATATGCGAGCCGCCTACGCTCAGATTTTGTGGAAGAGTCCTCGCCAGTCCATTTCGTCCAGTCCCAAGAGCCTTCGAATTGAGGAAGTACAATACCCGGAAAGAAGTCGTGGTGGTAATGATTTCGAGTGACATTCGGACCGGAAGCAGCTGCGGCAGCAATCAAGAGAGGGTCGAGGGCCGCATCGCGACGTTCAAAAGTCTTCAAGGTTGGCACTGCTGGACCAGTGAGCATGTCGAGTAAAGCAGCATCTGACTGAAGGTCAGAGTGGTGAGAGGGGGGGAAATGGCGCTGCAAAGGATTCCTCGACATGCTGGGACGAGGGGATGGTATAGTGTAGTGTGCTCGGGGTAGGCTATGCAGCGTTAAGTACGGTAACAAGTTTGTAAGGACTATGGCGCCGGGCCGGTTGCAATGACATAAGCAGATCATGTTTTTCGTTCTATTTATAATCCAGAGAAAGTCGTCGACTACCACCACCACTGCCATGGGTGGTTTGATCCGACTTCTTGGTTCAAAATGTTACGCCTTCTTTCATTAATGCTACTTGTCATACAGTAAGTCTCCTATTCTATTGTTTTTTCAACTCGAGCTCTCATTTCAACTAGAACTTTCGCGTCGACTAACGTTTCCATCACCCCCACCCAGTCCACCGTTCGAACCACAACCCCCAGTCATCACATTCCAACTATCCATCATCCACCATCCCATTTTACATTCCCTACGGCACTGACGTTCACTCCAGCCCCTCCCATCCCCACCTCCTGGCGGGGCTCTGGTCCTGCTACGAACCAACCTCCAACTAATAACCCAACTTCTATATTTTTTGAAGTCTTCGGTGCCCTAATTGGCTTTGTCCTCGTCCTCGGCCTCACGCGCTGTCTTTACAATTACCACAAGACCCCTCCCCCTGACCGGATAAGTGGGGTGGTGAATAGATACCATCTACAGAGAGAACTTGAGGAGCTGGAGCGAAATCCTTTTGCTCTTCGACGTCCTTCTCTACGAGATCCAGCCCCTCCATACATACCCAAGCCACCATCTTACTCAGAACGCCCTTCATCGCCTCCACCGCATGGTCCTGAGTACGCCGAAGTGCCCAGTCGGGATCCTCATGGCTCCCCAATTACTCCGCGAGTGTCGTTCGAGGCTCCGACCGCACCAAACCATTTCCCACCCAATGGATCATAAAATTGTATTTTTTTTTCGGCAACCATCATGCATCATGTATCTTCGCTTTTTATAGGACGATAGCAAGCTGAAGGATATATTTCATGGGAAATCTCACACATTGTGCCGGAAGCAAACCAGAAACGGAACTCGGTGAGATCTAGTGGCCCTTAGGGCGTGATACGCAAGTTTCGACATAGACGTGCTACTACTACACTCGTCCCAACGGTCCCGTCTCTTTGCTTTGACAACAAGTCATATCTAGTATTGAAACTAATAAATATTACGCGTCTGTGGAAGTAGTGTTAAAGGCTGCTCCACCCACCGCCATGTGTGCGCAATATGACAGCGTAGGCGATATTTGTCGGAACCAGCTCGAATTACAAACAGTGAGTAACTGTCATGTAAAGGTTAGAGTCACAATTCTGTTGTCCGTTGATCGGTCGACAAAATTAATTTTTTGATGGGACTTTCCATGATGCTAATTTCCATAACTCCAAACCGGTGGCGTTCAGGTCCTCGCCGAGGTGCCGACAGAAAACAAGTCCAACGCCATCACGTCCATCAATTCAAGAGCATTTCTAAATAGGGCTGCGTTAGATATTATTTCGCTGGTGTTAGTGGATGACTTTCCGTAACGCTAACTTGATTTTCTATCTCCAAACTTTAGTCTGCGGACTTTCAAGTCGGTGGCAACGCGTTTACAGTTTGGAGTTAGAAAACCGTAAGGACAAAATGTCATTCACAACGTCTCCAGATTCTAAATAAATTTCAAATCCTTAAATGGCAATATGTGTGCTTGGTATTATCCTGTGATCGATTTTAACCATGGGTGATGCTTCAATCCCTGTGGTACTCATAACTGTTGAAGATGATGAAGCCAATGAAGAAGATCTTCGTATCATAACCACAGCTGCACTAATTGTGACTGCAGTGGATGCTGCACAACTTTTTTGAAATGAATGTCGTTGGCCAACCCGGAACTACCTGACTCGATCTGATTTTCCACCAAACCCACACTTTGGGACAGCATGGAAACATGTCTTTGAAAGCCAAAATAATTAGGCGTTCATCACAACGATGGGTTTTGATGTGGAAACTTTCAATTTCATCATTGATTCAGGGTTTGGAGAACTGTGGGACCTCACACCAATTCCCCATGATGATACTAGACCATGTGGCAACCCATGGCCTGGGTGCAGGTCTCTTAATGTCAATGGGGCATTGGATTTAGTTTTACATTATCTCAATTCAACAGCCATGGAGTATAGTCTCCAGGAGATCTTCGGCTTAATCCCCTTGACAGTGTCTTGGTACATTACATTCAGCTTGGAAATATTCCTCAATGTACTGCATCGCATTCCTGATTCCAAGATACAATGGCCAGGGATTCAGCAGCAGTTTGAAAACTACACCAATCTGATCATGGCATGCCACTCACAGTTACATGGGGCATTTGCAACAATTGATGGTCTGAATCTGCCAGTGGAGACTGCAGATGACATAGATGCCGAGAATGCAACTTACAATAGTTGGTTATCTGAGGATTTTATCAGCAGTGTTATTGTCTTTGCCCCTGATGGTATGAAATATATCTGTATTATCTGATGAATGTTGGTCGTCTGACAAATTTCACTGTCAAGGTACAATTCTATCTGTAAACTCCAATGCACTGGGTAGCTGGCATGATGCACAAGTTGCATATCTGATTTACAGCCAATTATTAGAACATACACCGGATGGCTTTTATCTCATAGCTGACACAGCATTTCCTTGGGGAATAGCAAGCATTGAAGGCTGCATCGTTGCCCAAATGAAGCCTGGACAGATGATCACTGGTACACAAGAACAAATTGAGGAAAAAGCTCTATTTGACTGTGAAGTCATCTTGTATCGACAGTCAGCTGAATGGGGCATGCAGTTGATTCAGGGTTCATTTGGATGACTGTGGCTTCCCCTCTCAATTTGCAATAATCAGCAATGAGCTGATCTCCTGGAAGTCTGCTTCAGACTTCATAATCTGCATACTTGGAGAATAGGGCAAAATCAAATTCAATCAGTCTATATGCCTGATTGGTGGAAAACAGCACAGGAGGAAGAAATATGGACAAACTTTGAGAACATGTTGTTTGGGGATTAGCAGGAACATGATCAAGTCAGACAATTTTATAATCACTTTATATATGAATGATACTTATAACGACAGAATGTAGGTATGTTCTGTGAATAATACTTAACATAGTTCAGGGCATAATTTGCTCAAAGGCTCTATAGAACAAAGATGCACATTTGCCATCATAAGTAATCCTCATATTCCATGCACTCCAGTTTTTTCCCCAAGGTCACTTGTGCTCATTCCATCATGTCCACCTCAGCTGTTGGCGATTTATGTGTTGGGCTGGTACTCCAGCTTGTTAGTTGGCTAGGAAGTCGACTACACTGCCTTCCACCTGCAATTCAGCATGTCCCATCTTCACAAACTTAGCATTAAAATGACAATTGTAGTACCCCAAAATGATGCATTGATGTGTTGTGTTGGTACTGGGTGCAGAGTCTCAATGGAAGGGGTGAACACTTAACCTACAACTGCAGGTGTGCTCAGGGTGAGGGGGGAGTTCACTTAGAGGGCCTCGGATCGTCCTTCAGGGCGCAAAGACTATGGAGAGGCTGGTACAGTGGTTTTCAATGTGCGCACTAGTTGCATATGCTAAAGGGGAGATATGCACAGTGGCAGGAAAGTGCACAACACAAAGAGGCAAAAACACGCAACGGGAGCACAAAAGTGTGCAACGATGAGGGTGGTGAAGATGGGAGGTGTAGTGGGATGGAGATGGTACTGAGATTGTTGAAATTAAATCCTGATGCATGCTGCATACATGAGGCAATGCATGCAGCACACACATGTTACTGCGCTTACTGCACATACATGTGGTAAACACATTTCTGAGTCATGTGACATCCTTACTATTATGTATATAAGGAGAACCTGTACTGTAGTAGATATAGAGTGTTCTTACCTCTGCTAAACCCTAGCTCTAAGACTAAATAAACCCCAGGTAGGTTGTAAGGAACGTGTCGTCTCTTCCTCTGTGCAGCATATGTAGTCTGCTCCAACAGGTTATGGGCTCTGCTGGGCACATCGCGAACGCGCCTTAACTGGCTGCAAACGACGTTGACTTCATTGTCTCCAAATTGTAACCTTGCGCTCTTCGTGAGCTGCATTGCACTCCCTGCGAGCTGCATTCAAAAACCTGGTTGACTAGGGTTAACCACTCTGAAGGAGTGTTTTTGCCTGAGATTATGGAACGTGTTTTCTTGAATAGAGGACTGATTGAGCACTTTTACCAGCTGCCACTATAACATCATGTCTTCAACTCTTGAAAAACTCATACAAACTTTTGACGGCTCTAACTACATTCAATGGGCCGACTCAATGAAGGCATGGCTCAGGTCTCAGGGCCTCTGGCAAATAACTAGCGGGATGGAACTAAAACCACCCCTGGTGCCTCCTTTGATGGCGACAAATACTGCACTAGTAGCGGAAGCTAATGCCAAGCTCCAGACCTGGAACAATAAGAATGACCAGGCTATTGGTAGCCTAGTGCTCTGCCTGGCCCCCTCTATTCGGCAGCGTGCCAACACCAAGGACACTGCTGAGGAGGTGTGGGATTTCATCCACACCGATTATGGTGTCGATGGCCCCTCCCAAGTCTTTGCGGACTTTAGGTCTACAATCGCAATCAAAATTCCGGCTGCGAATCCTGCGCCAGAGATTGCCAAAATGGCTGATAAATTCGAGTGCCTTATGGCTGCCAATGTCGCCATCCCCGAATTAGTACAGGCAATGATTCTACTTGCTGCGATGCCGTGCAAGTATGATTCTCTATCCGCCACAGTCCTTAATACAACCGCTACTAGAGCCTTGACATTTAAACATGTCAAGGACTCCATTGTCGCTGAGGCCTCATGGTGCACAGCAGTTGGAAAGCCCATCAGCCTGCCTCAGGCCACCAAGCTTTCTGCTGTCAAGCACAAAGAGGGAAACCCCAAATGGCAATCTCAAGGCAACAATGGAAATTTGTCCCAAAAGCATGGACGACATGGGGACAAAAAGACTAAAGAGGAAAAGCCTAAAGAGAAACATTCCCACCTTGCCTCACAAGCCTTTACTACTATAAATGGTAATGGCACCATCATACTGCCGATGCCGCTCATCCAGCGCATCGAGAAGTGTGAACATACTCCCACAAGGGATCCTCGCCGCCGTCCACCTGCACAGGCATACATGGGCATGGCCTCTACCTCTCATTTGGTCTACACCGAATATCAGCAGGCTCGAGACACCCTCGAGCAAATGAATCTCCCATGCAGCGCGAAAAATCTGTGACCACTGAAAGAGCACCTAACAGTGCGAGAAGGTAAGAGGAGGAGGATTGAACCAGAACTAAGGATCGTAGAGGTAGAAGACGATAGCGTCTCCCTTGGATTGGAACCTGTGGTTTCTGATGAAGAAGTATGGAAAGCCATCGATGAAATGCTCGTTGATGAACCGCTTGAAACAGGTACAGTACATATGATAAAAGGTCAGTCCTTTTCCTTGCCACAAGCACAAGAATTAACATTCCACTGATCACAGCAAACTTTTCATGTGAAATTTTACTGCTACTGAATGTATCATGGAACAATTTACATCTAAATATATGTGTTATGTGTGCAAATAGAAATTGTAAGAAAAGTGTTGACTGAATCATGGATTCAGGTGCATCAAAACACTTCACTGGTGAAATGAAAGATTTTGCTTCTTACGAGCCTTTACTGAGAAAGGACTCTACCCTGGTTCAAACAGCCACAAATACTACTCATATAGTAGGGAAAGGAGCAGTCTTCATTAGACATCAGGTAGTATGTCACAGGAAGTCAGAGACACATGAAACGCAATTATACCCCGTCTACTACATATCTGACTGTAATGCTCGATTACTGTCAATGGGCATCTTCTTGCAAGACGGAAGTGACGTGCATGGTTCCTCCGCACACATTTCATTTTTCAAGCAAGGAAACCCAATTATGGATTGCATTCCTCTTATGAAACATGACACTATTTATTGGGCTCGGACTCATATATTGAGCACCAAGGGAATCAATGTCGTGATGATGTATGTTGCAGACTACTCAACTTGGCATAAGCGACTTGGACACCCATCCAAAGAGTCGCTAGGGAAGATGCCTAATAGCACCATAAAATTCCTGAGGAATTTAATTATTCCTAAAGACAATATTATATGTCCAGGGTGCGCTGAAGGGAAAATGACCTCAAAATCTTTTCCTGAATCAGATTCACGCACAGAAAGACCCTTTGAATTAATACATTCTGATCTGAAGGAACTCCCAGTACTATCATACCATAAACATAAATACTTTATTGTATTTCTGGATGACAAAACGTCACATATCTGGGTCCAATGCCTTAAAAAGAAATCTGATGCTGCTGTGGCCATCAGACAATTTCGGGCAGTGGCTTTGACACAGTATGGCACTACAATCAAGTGCTGGCGTGTTGATCCAGGGGGGGAATTCAAAGATCGTGAGCTACAAAATGTGCTCAAGGACTTTGGCATCAAAATAGAGATGTCTGCACCCCATGTTTACCAACAGAATGGGCATGCAGAGCATGCCATAAGGACAATAATAGAAAAGTCGCAAACCCTGCGATTTACTACATGTCTACCACAATCATCGTGGGAATTTTGCATTGAACATGCAACACACCTATACAACTGAACCCTGATAAGGCGCCTGAAATGGCTGACACCAGTTGAGGACCTGACAAAGGTCCACCCAGATCTAAACAATCTGAAGGTTTTCAGTTGTGGTGCTTACGTCTACCTACCCAAGGAGAAGCGTCCAAACACATTGGCTCCTCGATCGGAGTTGATGACATACCTTGAATTGGAAGATGGCATTAAAGCATACCATTTCATGTGATCTAGTGGCACAATATTTATTGGTGCTACGGCACTATTTGATGAAACATTGTTCCCATGCTGTCCTGGAGCTAAAACTCCTGCCAATATGGACCTTGGTGATTTTCCATCTCCAGAACCAGAAGATGATGACCACTCATCTGGAATGGATGGCGATGATTCTATACCGCCACAAGATCCACCCCTTCCTCCATCATCAGAAAATGATGATGATGATGTACCAAGTGAGCAAAAGGCACATGATGATGTGACAGATGCTCCTCCTCCACCGCCTCCAGTAACCACTGAGGACTTTCGTCCAAGATGTGATGATCAACAGGAATGGCAGCAATTGCCCCATCGATCAGGCAGGCAGAGGAACATCCCAAACCATTCTGGCAATACCTATGGAGAGAAGCGACTCCCCTCTGACATAGAGTAAGACATTGCACGTGATCGATATTGGAAGAGATCTGTAGGTCAAGATTTGGATCATAACTGAACACGACCACAATTTCAACAGAAAGAACCGGTTGCTGGACCGAGTTTGGCACCCCACGAGAGTGTGCCTGATTCCAATGATCAAGAACATGATCACCCAATGGGGGAACCAGATGAAGCAGGTTATATTAAAAAGATAACCAAGGAAAGAGGAGATAAGCTTATTCGCTGGCTGTTGTCAAAAGCAGTCAAACCATCGAGCGAAATAAGCCAAGTTCCAAACCAATTTCGCGATATTGCGCACCTACCATGGCAGCAGCAACGTGAGTGGAAACAAGCTTGTCATGAAGAATTAGAGGCTCTTCATAAGCGACAAGTCTATGATATTGTCGATCTTCCACATGATCGAAAAATGATCAAAAATAGATGGGTTTTCTCCATAAAATCGGATGGAAGAAAACGAGCCAGACTCATGGCCAAAGGCTTTTCACAAGTTGAAGGTGTTGACTTTGATGAGATTTTCTCACCAGTAGTCCGCTACGAGACCATATGCCTCATGTTTGCACTTGCATCTCTAGAGGGCATGTATATGACTGGCCTAGATGTAAAAACTGCATTTTTATATGGCAAACTAGATGAGGAGATCTATATGGATCAACCCGAGGAAAAAGAGCGCAAAGTAATGTGCTTATGCTGAGCATTGTATGGCCTTAAACAAGCCTCACTTGCATGGTGGAAAGAGCTAGAGGCATTTATGCACACCATTGGGTTCGTGCACGCCAGCTCCAATGCCAGCATTTTCATACACAAGGATCCTAAGACAGGCAGCATTGTTATTGCACTCGTCTATGTTGATGATGGCTTGTTCATGGAGAAGAACAAGAAACTTGTGGATGAAAAGAAAAATGCTTGTCTAAAGCATTGGGAGTGCCATAGTACTGAAAAAGTCACAGAATTCTTAGGCATGCATGTCACCCAGACTGCAAGCAAAGTCAAACTCGATCAAACTGAATATCTTGCCAAAGTGGTTGAGAGATTCAAGATGACAAATGCCAAAGTGACCCCCACTCCACTCCCGACTGGTTACAGACCATCGGAAAACACAGCAATGCCCAACGCGATGCTTAGATCAAAATATCAGTCTGTGATCGGATCTTTATTGTATCTGATGCTCAGAACATGACCTGATATCGCTTATGCAGTAATCAAGATGTCGCAATTCTCGGCTAATCCTAGCCAAGAACATCTAGACAAAGCGATGTACATCATGTGCTATCTGGTGGGAACCCAGAAATATAATATTGTCTACGATGGTGAGAAGTCTGAGGGGCTACAGGCCTTCACAGATTCTGATTGGGCAGCTGACACTGTCAAACGCTGATCTACAACGGGTTACTTTGCTACTCTAGCGAGTGGCATTGTGTGCTGGCAGTCCCATTTACAAAAAACTGTAGCACAGTCATCCACAGAAGCCAAATATATGGCTCTCTCCAACACTTGTCGACAGATAGTGTGGATAGAGTCCTTAATCCAGGAACTTGGATATGTACTGAAGCACATACCAATCTGCGCTGATAATCAGGGATCCATCTTTATCGGATCAAATCCAGTTCAGGAAAGAAGGACCAAACATATACAGTGACTCACAAAACTGAGTCAATGTTTTGCACTTTTTAATTTATTGTTGAATAACTTCTCATTAACAACAAATACAAACAAAGTATTGTTGTACCAAATAAAGTACATTATCAGGGCTATCAAACAAACAAAGAATTATGTAATTTTAATTACAGTGCATGAAGATATGATAATTTTAAATCAGAGACTCATTGACTCAGTTTTGTGAGGTGGTATCAATATTATGATAAATTGTAATTCTAGTATTTTGTATGACCTCCATTGGCCTTAATAACTGCTCCCAACCTTCTAGGCATGCTTTCAATTAAATTCTGACACACCTCTGATGGAATATTATTCCACTCTTCCACTACTCTTTCCCATAACTTCCAAATTCCTTTTGGTGCTGTTGGATACTTGTCTAACTGGTTCTTGAGGTGAACCCATTGATGTTCAATAGGGCTGATGTCTGGAGATTGGGCAGGCCAATCCAGAAGAGTAATATTGTTGTTCTCCATCCATTTCTTGGCCTTTTTTGAGGTATGCTTGGGGTCATTGTCTTGTTGAAAAATCACCTCTTCTCCAGAAATTCCACTCTCCTCCAAGCTAGGCAGCATATGGTCCTTCAAAATGGACACATACTGGTCAGCATTCATCCTCCCCTCAACCTCTGCAAGATGCCCCACTCCATTCCATCCCATACACCCCCATACCATAATGTTTCCTCCCCCAAATTTGACAGTTCCCTGCACCTCTCTCTCAATCAGCCCCTCTCCCTTCTGTTTCCAAACCCACTCTCTCCCATCTGACCCAAACCTGTTAATTTTAGTCTCATCTGACCAAATAACACTTCTCCAGTCCTCCACAGTCCACTCTCTATACTTCTGAGCAAAAGCCAATCTTGCTTTCCTATGCCTTATACTAAGCAAAGGCTTTTTCTTCTTCACCACAGCCTTGAATGAGTTTTTTCTGAGAACTCTTCTGACTGTTTCTGAGGAGACTGGAGTGGGGATAATGCTGTTGATGTAATGGGTGGCCTGAACAGCATTTGCAGCCTTGCCAGTAGTGATTTGGGTAAGGATGGCTCTCTGAGAGGTAGATGAGAGCTTAGAAGGATGACCACCAGAGGGGGAATCCAGGTTTGGATGGAGAGCCCTGAGTGTTCTGGATACACTAGACTGGCTGAGGTTGAGTTTAGAGGCAATATTGTGGGTAGAATAATGATTGGAGGCCAGGGAAAGAATGTTTTCCTTCTGAGCAGAGATGGGATGCATTGGAGAATATTGAAGTATGAAGAATGCTAGTCCTGATTAAATACTATAATTTAAGGTCCCATCAAGGGTCACATCACCTTATAAACCATCTGTCAAGTTTTTGACATTATACAGTTGGTGGAGCATCAGATTCTAATATTTCTGACTACCACCTCACAAAACTGAGTCAATGAGTCCCTGAATTAAAATAATCATATCTCCATGAGGGATGATTAAAATTACATAATTCTTTGTTTGTTTGGTAGCCCTGATCATGTATGTTATTCGGTACACCAATACCTTGTTTGGTTTTGTTGTTTATGGGAAGCTATTTAACAATGAATCAAAAAGTCCAAAACATTGACTCAGTTTTGTGAGTCACTGTAGACATTTGCTACCACTATACCCATGAATGCATAGAAAATGACAAAGTCACAGTCGTTTTCATTCCTGGAAATGATAATCCAGCTGACATGTTCACAAAGAACCTTGGCGCTGTCTTATTCAGGAAATTTAGAGACTCTCTCAGAATTACTTTCGAGATTCAAACTTAGCTGCTTAGAGCACTGTACAGTTTGAGGGGGGGTGTTGAAATTAAATCCTGATGCATGCTGCATACATGAGGCAATGCATACAGCACACACATGTTACTGCGCTTACTGCGCATACATGTGGTAAACACATTTCTGAGTCATGTGACATCCTTACTATTATGTATATAAGTAGAACCTGTACTGTAGTAGATATAGAGTGTTCTTACCTTTGCTAAACCCTAGCTCTAAGACTAAATAAACCCCAGGTAGGTTATAAGGAACATGTCGTCTCTTCCTCTGTGCAGCGTATGTAGTCTGCTCCAACAGAGATGTGCTGGGGAAGTGATGCAAAGGTTGGGGGCGCTAACGGGATGAAAGTGCAAGGGGCAGAAAAAGGTGCAAATGGTGCACAAAATGTGGCTATGCAAATAGGTGCACAAATGGTGCGCAAACACAGCTATGTGAAGGGCACACTGCAAGAGTGCACAAACGAGAATGAAGGACACAACGCAGGGATGAAACACAACAATATGACAAGGGAATGCAAACAATATGCAAATGCGGCTATATGAAGGGCGCACTACAAGGGCGCATGGACTGGATGCTGGTGCACAGACTATGTGTGATACTGTCTGAACTATGAACTATGAGGGGGGGAAAGATCCTCTGGATTCTCTATCTGTCCACCTACTATGTACAAATGGCTTATGTGATAAAAACGGTAAAATAAAGTGTAAAAATAGAAAGCACCATGCACTACCCACAAGCGCATCCATCCACCCATCTAAATCCGACTGCACTATGCTGCTGCCTCAGCCAATAAGATTTGTGCACCTATGGTCCACTACCCAACTGTTCCAGTGCGATGTGCTATTTTTGGTATGCTCTAGGTCTCGTGCGCTCTTCCCAATTAATCCACTTCAGTGTTATGTGTTGCGTGCTGCGCCTTAGTAATAATGGCGTGATCGACCTGTGCCAGTTACCAGATAAGGCAATGCCGATTGGAAATGTGGAAGAACTATAAGGAGATGCTGTGAAAGGCCAAATACTGCCAAAGCACCAGGATTACATGAAGGTGCCCAAGGCGCACAGTCCAATGCCAAATAGGTGCAAAGCACCCCAATTATGTGAGAATGTGCAGTTCACTCGTGTTGGAATCACAATGCACCTCAAATAAATGCACCAGTAAGCTGGGAGCTGCAATGCACAGTGCACCGGTGTGGTGGATTGTTGTGTGTGTGATAGTGATTGTGCAATGAGTGTGCAGCAGGGAATGTGAGTGCAGGTAAAGCATAAAAGAAGTATGCAAAGGTGCATTGAGCATGCAATAAATGTAGAAGGCAGATAAGGAGTGTGGGGGGGGGCACACGGAGGCGGTTTGAAGCACAATGAGGCACATTTAGGGCACACAATGATTGGCAGCTATGGGGAACCAAAAGCACAGTAGAAATACAAAAGGGCATGCAAAGGTGCACCTAAACGGTCAAAGGTGCATGGAAGTGCATGGAAGCACGCAAAAGTGCGCTGTGCAAAGTGTGTGGAAGCCATCTAGGAAGTGTGCACAATCACAAAAAAGGCCGTAGTATGCACGCAGGGTGATAGGGAGCCATATCATCTCCTCCCAACTGAAGTACTGACTGTCCTCAGGCAGCATGCGATTGGGCAGCGTAAAATTTCCTTCACTCACATAAGCAGCCATCCTCTCCTTATCTATCTCTGACTACCATCTATCCCCTATAACTCTTTCCACAACCCATCTCTATCTGATCCGATGGCCTCAGCATTTACCTTAGCCCTCAGACAAACGATCCTGGCCCTCAATGAGATGCTCCCTGCTGCTGGGAGTGAGCAGACGACAATGCAAGCTTGGGGTGAAGGGTTTTGTAGTAAACTGGTGCACTTTTTGTGTTCCTATAACCGGTGCAGGTTGCTAAGGGCTGGGGCATGTAGAACATGTATAAAAGCCATGCAGACACTGTTAAAGATGATGCAGAACTCAACGCACTCCTCATGAAGGTGCACAGCGCATTCAGTGGGATCATGGTGGAGGAGTGGCTTACTTGGGGCAAGGAGCTGATGCCCGATATGCATAAGATGATTGAGGAGAAAGAGCAGTCAGAGGAATTTGAGCGTAGGGTGCATGAGCTGGCAGGGTGGCTGGAAGCACGCAAGGTGCACCGCGCACTCTTGACCGCTGAACTGCAGGTGCCCAAGGTTAACTTGGAGCATCTGGAAGGTGAGTTCAGAGCAATTGACGACGCGAGTGATATAGATACCGCGGAGGCGCAGGAGGACAAAAAGGTGCACATCGCGCTGGTGCACTCTCTGTCAATGGAAAATGGTGCACCCCATGTGCAAAGGGTAAGAGAAAGTGTGAATGGATGAAGCACATCCTCGCACAGCTGTGCGCAACTTCTAGAGGCAGGAAAGTGGCTACTGGGTGCTCCAGTGTGTTTTTTTCTCATTCTCCTTCCACGCTGCGCTTACTATTTCAAAGGCATGTCGCAAACTGACAAGGGCAATGAGAGCAATGCGGGGCTCATCAGCCCCTCGAAAGAGCACACATCGAAGTGCTGCAAAGTTGAAAACGTGCCCCCTCCCCCGTCGCAAGTGTGCCCAAGGCTGCGCTGCCTTACCGTTCGCCAGGCAAGTGCACACACACAATCCTTGTGCCAAACAAGAATCGGGAAACACCTCAGGGGATGCAGTCTACCAAGGCCAGGATGTCAAGGCGCTCGACTTAGTGCAATGCTGCTCAGTGGTCGCAGTCTTGGGTGCCATGCATGATCACCTTAAAGAAGATGTCCAAAGGTCGCTCATCGAGTTAGAGGTCGCTAAGAGCCAGTTGCGCAGTGTGGAGCAAGCGGAGGTGGATGCAAAGGCAAAACTGGATGTGGCCTCGGAGTGCTTGGAGTTCCTGGAGTCCCTTGAATAGCCGCTCGCCTGTACAAGTTTTAGATAGCGTATCGATTAATCTCCCTGTTGTGTCTGTAATACGCATGATGCGCTCCAAACCAGTGCAATGCCTGCACATGCGCAAATGTGCGCACTTTGTGCCAACCTGCACGCATGCTTCCATGGTGCCATAAAACGAAAATTGTAAGTCCAAATAATATATGTGAGGGAAAAGAGATAAGATAAGCAACGTTTGAGCAAGAAATGTCAAGCGCACAAAAATGCACAAATGCAAAGGGGTGCAGAAAAATCGTCCAACCATCACTTTCCTCCTCCCAACTGAGATATTGACTATGTCCAATGATAAATGAGTAAGAGATAAAATGAAGCACACACCATATGACAAAGTCTAAAAAAATGGGAAAGGCTCAGTAGATCATCATGGCCGGTAAAACCCATGGGTTGCACAATCACAGATCGTGTCCAGATGCGACTTCATGAATAGAAAAAAGGTAACGTAAAAAAAATGAAAGAAAGCAAAGTGTACGTATAAAATGGTGAAGTATCCATAACAGTGCACACGGAGTGCTAGTTGCACACCTCATCAGCGCTTTCTTCATCCTCAGCGCTATCTCCTTGTGCTTCTTCTTCATCAACTGCTTCTTCATCTTCTGTGTCCACTACTATGGACTCTTCCATCTCCCTCAACTGCATTGTGGTGATATCGAGCACTATGTTGGGAAGCACAATGGACTTGCACACGTGGTACGGCAGTAGGCAGAACATGGCTACTGGCCTGTCAAATACCATCCCATTGAGCTTGCAAACGATATATGCGCTGCCTCAATTGCATGACACTATAACTAGAGGACCGAGATAACACTTGTGCATTTTGCAGTTAAGGCTCTTCTTGATTGCTGTGTTGCACATAAGAACTAAATCGCTGCACTGGAAGTCAAAACTGCGGATGGTTTTTGAGTGCACTTTCTCGAAATGGAGCGCTGCTTTGTGCCTTTCTGCATAGACATGGGAATGGATGCATGCTAAGTCTTCTGGACGCTTTTGCAATGCACGCGATCAAGTCTGTAGTGGAGAGTATAGAATCTGTCACAATGAAGTATGGCGAGATGCCAAGGTGCTTCCGAACTGTGATGTGCTCTGCCCAAAAGACTGAGTACAGTGCACTGAACCACTTTGTTTCTACTCCATCTGCGGCTTTGATAAGTGCTTGATGCACATCGAAATGTGCACGCTCAACAATTCCATTAGTGTGCGAGTTATAGCCAGATATGCAGATGTGATTGATATGGTAGCACTTACTGAGATAGGCTAGCGCTTTGATGAATGGCTTGCCATTATTGGTAACTATCTTGCACAATGCGCCCCATCTGCAGATGAGGTCTTGAAACATCCAATCGCCAAGCACGCTCGCATTTTCTTTAGGGAGCCTGCGGAATTCTGGCCAAGTCACCAGTGAGCAATGCCCTTGGACGATATAGCGCCGCCCTGCTGATACTGGTAAGTGCATCGTATCAATATAAACTTTACTGAAGAGAGGTGCAGGCATTGCGATGACTAGCGGTATTAGAACCTTCTGCATTTGCTGGATCTGGCAAATATGACAAGTGCGCACAAACCAAACAATGTCATCTATAATGTGCGGCCACCCAAAGTGCTCGAGCAATGCAGAGTGCATCGCGTAAAAGCGCTTGTGTCCAATGTTGTCATGAATGGCGCACAATATCGGTAAGCATCTAGACTGCCAAATAACAAGCTGGTGAGCGCCATGCACATTGCACTTCCATAGGTGCATCTTGTCTTTGAAAAATGTGCTCATGTAGTGCATGAGCATGCTGTACTCAGAATCTGTGAAGTCGCTAGGGCGCATTAGGGTATCCATCCAAATCCACACCAAATCTAACTTCTCATCCTCTGCATCTGCGGTTGCGCTCCTTGGAACATGGCTATAGTCATCGTCATAAATAAGTGCACTATTGCATGCATTTTGTGCGTTTGCGCTTGGCTCTGGCTGCGTTAGCGTGAGTGCTTGCACATCAAAGGACTGTGAAATGGGATGTATCGCATGCATAAAGCCATGTAGCACATCAATCCAATCCTCAAACTCTTCATCCTCTTCTCCTCCTAAGTCCTCTGGCTGTTTTGGCTGATGCGAGAGCCCATCTGGACCATGCACCGCTCCCCTAACATGTATGAGTGTAAAGTGGAATGTAAGGATTGAGACAATCCACCGGTTAATGCTAGCAGATGGTTGGATATCGGGGTTTTGTAGCATGCCCTTGATATAGCACGCGTCAGTCTCCACAATTAAGTTGCGCACACCTATAATATAAAGGCGCAAGCTGCACAGTGCACGGTAAAGCCCATAGATCTCTAGCTTCAGTTGCAAAAAGTGCGCTTCTCTGTCGTTGAGTGTAATTGAGCTGAATTGGTTGTAAATGTGCATTTTTGCATCTGCGCTCTTTTGCTGGCAAAGGTAAAAGCCAACCACTATCTGGGAAGTGTCGACCACAAGGATAACAGGGAGTTCTAAAGAATAATCGATCAGTTGTAGCACAGGACACTCTAGTACCACTTGCTTGATGTTGTTTTGCACCGCTATCTGCTCTGGGCCCCATTGGAATGGAGCATCCTTGCGCGTAAGCCTTGTGAGCGCATTAATGTGGTGCACATAATTGCGGATATAAATGCGCATTAAACTGACTATTCCCAAGAATGTGCACACTTCTGAAAGCATGTGGCATGTGCCCCAATTGTGGATAACATCTACCTTGTCACGTTCGGGCTTTCTACCCTCTGGGGTGCAATAATGGCCAAGAATGACAAAGTTCTCAGTGCACAGTGTGGATTTCGTCCCAGAGAAAGTGCCACCACTATATTTCATATGCTGCACAATGCAGTTCACATTCTGGAAGTGCTCCCACACAAAGCGCCTTATGCCAGGGTTTGCAGTGAGCACTTCACATGATCCATCTGGTAAAATGTAGCGCTTCAAAGGCCCCTTGACTGGGACATCGTCAATATAGGGAACAGTGTAATCCGGAATCTCTGGCTGCAGAATATAGCACACGTTGTCATGGAAGATTGGTACTGAGTTTGTCCAACCCATTGGCAATGTAATGAGGCGCATTGCGCCATACGGCATCTGGAATGTCATAAGGTTGCATAGCAATTCTTTGATTAAGCACTCATTGTATCCCACATATAGATCAAGGATGGCGCTGCATGCACGCCCTGCAAATTGCTCTGCGAGGTGCTCAGGTGTAGGGGTGACGCTAGAGTGTTTAATGGTAATGTGATTAAGTGGCTCGAGGCTATGTATGATGTGCAGCGCTTTCCCATCTTTCTTGAGTGTGCAGAACCAGTGCAATCTATATGCTGAATTTGAGCGCTCATAAATGCCTGAGTCTATCTTCTTCTGGATAATAGTGCAAACTTCGTCGTATATGCCTGGTGGAATGGGGATGTTGCACTCTATCCAAGGGGTGTGCAAAATAACCAGGATTTCTACTGGGGGGAAGAATGTGGTCTTGAAGCTGCCACGCTCCTCATCGCTCCATGCAAAGGCTTCGTTCTGCAAAGACATCAAGTGGTGCAAAACCCTCATCTCCTCTGGTAATTAGGGTTCAACACGGGTCACACCGTGGGTGACTTTAGATATTACCATACCTGTCACCCGCAACACCACACCCGTTCATGTACCAAACCCATGGGTAAAGGTCAGAACGACGGTGTTTATTGAGGAACCGCGGTATCTGCACACCGCGGTGCACCATGCAACCGCACAGTGACACCACAGGTGCAGCCCATGGTGAAGACATACCAAGACTACGTAGTTAATCATATGAGTCCAAATACACGATACGAAAGCTATTCCTCTTCCTCAGCATTGGAGTCACTCAGATGTTGCTTTTGAAGACCCCTCCCAGACTGAATAGCATCCACAACATCAGATGATGAGATCAAGTCTTTCCAGCTCCAATTGCCAAAGCACATCAATGCTCGGATAGACCATCCAGACAACCGATTGCGCATGAAATGCAACAACTGTCTTCCCTGCAAGAAGACACACTCAACAGCAGTCAACATAGCTAAAACAATATTGGAATGTTGATAAGCAAAATAAGCAACATTACCAGCGACTCGTACCTGGAACACTAAGGTAGTTGAAGGCCATCTTCGACAACTTGGGAAAGACCTGACGATGGTCCCACCACCACGTGATGGGGTCGCGTACTTTTTCGATAGGCTATAAGAGATAATCATTGAGTTCATGTGGCTCTTTGATGCCATCCATCGGAATGTCGAAGAAGTCGACCACTTCATCATCAGTGACAGATACTATCTGTCAAACTGCTATCAGCATCGTGCAAGAGAACATAGAGGCAACATTCATACAGAGGGAGCCGGTGCATCATCAGCCTTGTTATACTTAGAGAACTCCTCCCTAATGATCTCTTCGGCAGTCTCAACCCACTTCTTCTCCCACCCCTGCTGCTGGAAGTACCGGAGCTTGAGCTGGGGGTGGAGAACTAATAGGTCATGTCAGCTAGATAATCATAACAACAGGCAAAGAACCAAGATGCACTCATGGCAATGCGGTAGATGTTCGACAAGTCCATCTTGGCGTAATATTTGTCGATAAGCTTTTGGGTGAATGTAAGTGCGTGTTTAACAGTGGGGTGGAGTGGCTTAGTTCCCGAGCCGTTGTGTAGGACAATATCGATGCGATCCATGGTCAGAATGACATGGGCAATGGTGGTGCAGGAGTCCTGTGAGAAGAATAGTGTAGCTTCCTTGTAAATCTAGGACAGATAAGTTAACGAGCGAATAGTGAATAAGGGTAGGCGTACCTTCAATACCCGAATGAGATCAGAGACGATCTCCCAGTCTTCATCATCCAACTCATACTTTCATAGTTTGAGGGCCTTGTTCGCAGTGATGTCATCGATAGCAGGGCGGTACTTGATGGCCATCTTGAGCATGTCGTACACCGAGTTCCAGCGGGTCTTAACATCGTGAGGGATGAGACAGATGAGTAGACAATTGGCAACACACGCTTTATGCCATGCAGGGAGTGTGATCGTTGTGGAATGTATGACGGCAAAGGAAAGTTTCCGGACCTGACAAGGATGTAAGTGAGACGACAAAGGTTATGAAATAATGAACAACTGCATACCTTATCAAGCGTGGTCCGAACTGCAGCTGTACCTTCAAGTAACTCCTGCTGAGCATCCGCATCTAGCGCCTCAAACAAATTGTCATCGTCGTCTTCTCCTTCAGCTTCATCTTGATCATCGCCGCTAACCAAGTCGGAGTCGATATCATCCTCCCCATCCTCCTCATCGGCATTGTCGTCGTTGTCCGCTTCACCCGAGAGAACATCGATATCATCGGTGTCAGGAAGTTCGTCGCCATCTGAATTAGCCGAGGTGGTTGGTGTGTCAAAAGGTTTCATGAGGGCCTTCGCTGAGAGCTGCATTGTGTGATTGAAGCAGTGTACGCGATTGACTTCCTCGAAGGCGTTTGGAAACTTATCAAGGTGAATGGTTTGTTTGTCGTTGGATGTTGCATTATCCCCATTAAACGCGAGAATCTGCATAGTGTGAGATATGTCATCACAGGGCGAAGGGTGACAATTATGATCAGCATACCTTCTTTTCGAGCCCATGGGCAATCAACATATTATGAAAGGCCTTTGCAAGGGCTTCGCCAGTGTGGGACTGATAAGGCAAGATTACAAAGCGATCCTGGAAAGCAGAGGACTGACAACGCACCTCAGGGACTTCGATAACATCAAGAAGAAATGCTAGAACATGGCCGGTGTCATGAAGGTGGACAGTCCACGCAACAAATGCCCAGTGATTGGGAGAGGTCCAGGCATCTGTTGCGAAGTGGACTTTACCTGAGTGTTCCTGCAGAGACCCTGAGCTAGTGATGACGATTAGGAGATGAAAACACGCACCCGAAGAATTTGGTCAATGCGTGACCAGCATTTGTCAAACGACAACTCTATGTCCCGTGAAACTGTTTTTTGACTCGGTATGGAAGTACCAGGATGGCCGGTTTTCATGAGGAAATTGAATTCGCGATCCTCAACAATTCCAAGCAGGCGATTGCTCTCTGCGCACCAGTGGGCGATATGGGCCCTGCAATGGGTCAAATAATTTAATGACAAGGTGTTAAATGGAGCGTACCTTGTTTCCTCGGTCATGTGTGCACGATGAGATACCGTTACAGGAGCCTGCCCCCGACAAGCAAATTCAGCGAAGATTGATCCATCACGAGTACCTGGGTTTGACCGGTTGTTGAAGGCGGTGTCGACAGCATCACGTCCAAAGCACTTGACAGCATGACTCTTCAGATTTGAAGTGGCAGCACGGTCTTTCGAGTCTTGATATCGGTGAACACCACTGCTTCCTTTGCACCTCTTGGCAGCGCACTGGAAGTAGTGGTACTTATGCCCATTTTCATAACCAACTCGAACCTTGGACTTGAAAAAACCATATGCTGGGGAGCGCCAGGTGGTTTTCAGCCTCTCTGGAAGCTCGTTAGTATGCTGAGGACTCGGAGTTGCCTAGGAAGAGTGCACATACTGAGCTCTTGTTCGTCGGTCTCTGGATTGTCATCAGGTTTGTTGGAATCAATGTCGACGACTGATGGTTGTCGGGATGAATTGCTGTCGACATCTGAATAATATCTATAAGATTGACCATCGATGATTGGGGCCTCAAGACACCAACCTGTACCGTTACGAGTGGGAGACAAAGTGGTCGATGCAGAGGTGGTGCGAAGCTTCTGGAATGGGTGAGTGATGGCTGTCGCACCTTTTTTAATGGCCTTCTGGACAGATTTGGCGACCTTTTTCACGGACTGAGTGGTGCTGGATGTGACTGAGCGAAGCGAGGGGGATGAACGAGAAGGGTCTGGGCAAGCCATGATCAAGGTCCTATTGAGATGAAGACCTGGACTTTATATCAAGAAAAATGTGCCGCTAAGAAAATTTTAAGCCTTCTACACAATACGGTGCTCGTAATAAGAACTTGTCATAGATATGGCTTGACAACTGCAGATGTCGCCAGCAAAGACAAGGATTTGCAAAGAAATAACCATGGTGTACTGGCATTCTGTTGCAGAGGGGTGACAGGTAAGGAAGCAAGAGTAATAAAGGAGCAGCCATGTAATAAGTAATGGGAGCAGGTGTTTCATCTTGACATATATATGTAATTAATTAGCTTTATTACACAACTCAGATGGTCTAGATCCATCACCGGAAAGGGAAATACCTGCTCAAACCTGCGGGACAGGTCACAGTATGACACAGGTGTGACATGTGCAATACCACACCTGTACCTGTGAACCCCATACCTGTAACACCGTGGGTTTACCCATACCCATGTCTAACCCTACTGGTAATAAGAAATCGGTGTGGCGCTTTTGGAGCGCTTGCATGCGCTCTTCAGTATAGTGCCCGGTCGGGGTAAATGGTGGCAGGTTTGGTAAAAGTGCAGGAAGTGCCGCTAGCAGATTGCCTATAATGTTGCGCTCGATGCAGAATTCGTTTGGGATGGGTGCAATGACTGGTTTTACTTTTCTAACAACCGGTTTATACTTCTTCTTGGTTACTATGCCCTTTTGTGGTGCGCGCACTGCTAAATCGATAAAAGTTGTGTGCGCATGTGCGCTTCCTGGAAATGCGGCTGGAATAAACACCATGGGGTCAATCGAGTTTAAGAGCGCCTGTGCATGACTGTTGGTACACTGAGATACAGTGACTCACAAAACTGAGTCAATGTTTTGCACTTTTTACTTTATTGTTGAATAACTTCCTATAAACAACAAACCAAACAAGGTATTGGTGTACCGAATAACATACATGATCAGGGCTACCAAACAAACAAAGAATTATGTAATTTTAATCATCCCTCATGGAGATATGATCATTTTAATTCAGGGACTCATTGACTCAGTTTTGTGAGGTGGTATCAATATTATGATAAATTGTAATTCTAGTATTTTGTATGACCTCCCTTGGCCTTAATAACTGCTCCCAACCTGCTAGGCATGCTTTCAATTAAATTCTGACACACCTCTGATGGAATATTATTCCACTCTTCCACTACTCTTTCCCATAACTCCCAAATTTCTTTTGGCGCTGTTGGATACTTGTCTAACTGGTTCTTGAGGTGAACCCATTGATGTTCAATAGGGCTGAGGTCTGGAGATTGGGCAGGCCAATCCAGAAGAGTAATATTGTTGTTCTCCATCCATTTCTTGGCCTTTTTTGAGGTATGCTTGGAGTCATTGTCTTGTTGAAAAATCACCTCTTCTCCAGAAATTCCACTCTCCTCCAAGCTAGGCAGCATATGGTCCTTCAAAATGGACACATACTGGTCAGCATTCATCCTCCCCTCAACCTCTACAAGATGCCCAACTCCATTCCATCCCATACACCCCCATACCATAATGTTTCCTCCCCCAAATTTGACAGTTCCCTGCACCTCTCTCTCAATCAGCCCCTCTCCCTTCTTTTTCCAAACCCACTCTCTCCCATCTGACCCAAACCTGTTAATTTTAGTCTCATCTGACCAAATATCCCTTCTCCAGTCCTCCACAGTCCACTCTCTATACTTCTGAGCAAAAGCCAATCTTGCTTTCCTATGCCTTATACTAAGCAAAGGCTTTTTCTTCTTCACCACAGCCTTGAATGAGTTTTTTCTGAGAACTCTTCTAACTGTTTCTGAGGAGACTGGAGTGGGGATGATGCTGTTAATGTAATGGGTGGCCTGAACAGCATTTGCAGCCTTGCCAGTGGTGATTTGGATAAGGATGGCTCTCTGAGAGGTAGATGAGAGCTTAGAAGGACAACCACCAGAGGGGGAATCCAGGTTTGGATGGAGAGCCCTGAGTGTTCTGGATACACTAGACTGGCTGAGGTTGAGTTTAGATGCAATATTGTGGGTAGAATAATGATTGGAGGCCAGGGAAAAAATGTTTTCCTTCTGAGCAGAGGAGATGGGATGCATTGGAGAATATTGAAGTATGAAGAATGCTAGTCCTAATTAAATACTATAATTTAAGGTCCCATCAAGGGTCCCATCACCTTAGAAACCATCTGTCAAGTTTTTGACATTATACAGTTGGTGAAGCATTAGATTCTAATATTTCTGACTACCCCTCACAAAACTGAGTCAATGAGTCCCTGAATTAAAATAATCATATCTCCATGAGGGATGATTAAAATTACATAATTCTTTGTTTGTTTGGTAGCCCTGATCATGTATGTTATTCGGTACACCAATACCTTGTTTGGTTTTGTTGTTTATGGGAAGCTATTCAACAATGAATCAAAAAGTCCAAAACATTGACTCAGTTTTGTGAGTCACTGTAGGTAGAGTTGAGAGATAATAGAGGTTGAAGGAATGGAAGCGGAAAATGGAATAAGCACAAACACAGAAACGTCACAAGATTGGGTATCGGAGTTGAATGTTATGATAGTGGTGGCTTCTCCTTGGTCTGCAATCAATTCCTTGAAGCCTGGCGAAAATTTCTTTGTGGGTTATGCTGAATAGCAAAGTGCGGTGTTGCTAGAGCTGGTAAGAAGTGATGTGGCTTTTCTCTAGGCTTTGTTGGAATGGTGGAGATGGCACCTGTGTTCGGATTGCAGATCGTAATTGTTTGCACCTCGTCCACAAAGTTGCACACAACAGAGCGTGTTAACACATCAAAGGGGCACCCTAACAGAATATCATAAGCAGGTGAATGGATAACATGAACTTGCACATAGACAATGATATCTCCAATGCATGTGGAAACATTGCGCGCAAACCCAAGCGACTCATCTACCTCTCCATTGGCCGATTGCATGTATAAGCGAATGCACAGGTCATACTGAAGCCCAAGACGATGGCAGACCGCTTCTGACATTGCAATAATTTGTGAACCCAGGTCTAAGATAGCTTCAAAGTATTCTTGGTTGTCGATCAATAAATCAATGGAATGAAGCGCGTGCGACTCTTTTGCAACCTTCAAAATGTCCAGGTTTTCAATTTCGCCTGGCTGGAGATGGGTGAGGTACTGTTTAAATGGATCCTGCAAAACAATAGGAAGTGGCGCTGCAATTGCCATGCTAACTGGAGGTGTCGCATTAAGCACTTTATTTTCTGCAAAAGGTGTGCACACATCGCAGTGTGCAAATGGCATAATGCTTGCAAGGTTGGTAGCTGCCACTTCTGCGCTGGTAGCTGCAATGCGCTTTGGGGTAACTTGTTCTCTATGGCACTGTCTGAGATCGGGTGAAAGGGATAGGAGCTCTTCATGCAAAACCATAATGGAGGGCGCCTTCATGGCGCGCACATATATGTCATCAACAATCTGCAGGTTCTGGATGGGAATGACAGTGCGGTATGATGGCTCTTTGCCTTTGGAAGTGTTAGCTGGTATGTCTGGTTTATCTGCTGCTGCGGGTGCAAAACGCGCTTCAGGAATGTTTGAATAGGGATGTATGGGCATCTCGTCAGGCACTTCAGTTGCACTCACAGCGGGTTGCAAGGCTGGGGACTCGATGCTGTTGGTGGGTGCAATGTCTGTGGTTGTAGAATGCGCACTCTCTTGATTGGATATATTGCGTGGTGCATGCCACAGAATTTCGACGCCATTGAAGACTTGCCTCTTTTGAAGCGCCATCAACTCCCGCTCGAGCACATCGATGTGCTCTTCCTTCATTAGTTGCACATTTGGTGTGCTTTGCATATAATCTGATGTAGGCGCTGAAGTGGCAATGTACATCAACTGTAAAGGTGCTGCTGGAGCTGGATGAGGTGCAATATTGTAGGTGAGCTGTGAATTGGTATTCGATGAAAGTCGACCAGTGGCAATCTGCCCTGGGTTGCTTATGCCATTCCTCGATGTGCTCGCCCAAGAAGTTGCCTGGAATAGAATGTGGCACGAATGCACCACCTGGGAGTATGATGTGCCCTTCCGCATTTCGCCTACACTTTCCTTCACTAATAAGGTGCTCAATGGAAGCGCACTCAGGGATATAATGCCCTGTCTGACCACAACCATTGCACTTGTCGTTGTTCAAGCAAGGCGTGCCATTTCTGGCATCTCTGCGTGATGCGCTCAACGTGGTAACTATCATCTGTGTCATGTGCTCAAATAACACTGAGATGTCTTCTGCTTTGACTGCGGGCATGATAGGTTGAGGCTGGGAGATGGGTGTGCTGGGTGCTGAGTAGGGTGCATACATATCGGGGGTTTGCGCTGTGAGCCCAGTAAGTGGCTGGAAATAGCATGCTGGGCCTTCAAAGATAAAGTCGATTGCATTGCGAATTGCATCTAATGAGTATGGCACATTTGCCGGCTAATTTGGTACTGCAATCGCAAGGCGGCTCAAAATGCGCTCGAGCTGGTCTGGTCGAAACACCCTAAAGAACATGCAGCTTTGATCGTAGCGTGCCAATATGCCTTGCGCAACTAAGTATTCACTAATGTTGAAAAATGTGCGGTAATAGCATGCAATTTCTTCTGCAGTTACAAGGCCAACGCATGCAGTCTCACCAATAAGCTTGTCCAGGTCACTAATACTCCATTTACTGCCATCCCTAGAGCCGGGATAAAGCTTTAGGACAGCGTCTTTGAATGCACCATAGTTGTGTGTCGTGCTATACTCCGGTAGCAGTTTCCAAGTGTCTGCAGTGTCGCTGTCCAAATAGTGCACAGTGTGGAACTTCTTATTGGTCTCGTTGGTGACATTACAATTGCAGAGGAGTTGTGCAAGCTCCTCAAAGTACTTCTGGAGTTCGCGCAGTTTTGCAGGGTCGAAATGCGGCGCGTTTTGGTTAGATGCAGATGGCCTATGCATGGTAGCCATAGTAGGTGGAATAAGGTGTGTAGAGTTAAAATCTGGTAAAAGTGCAGCGAAATTCGAAGGCGGGGAAGAATGCAGCAATGCGGACGGAGTTAGGGTAGGTAGGGGTGATTCAGGTGAAGGTGGAGGTAAAGACAGCGTGGATGAGTGATGCATGTTGTTTAAGAAGAGTGATTCAAATACTGGTATTTCCCCAAGCTGAAGCGCAGTTGCTAACAGCTCGGAATGGAGAGCGTGAAGGTGGTTAATGTTGAAGCGAAGGGCAAGCCGACAGAGATCTAAAATATGGTCTGATAAACAGAAACCCCTCGCAGTGGGCTCCAGAAATGATGTGTTGTGTTGGTACTCAGTACAGAGTTTCAATGGAAGGGGTGAACACTTAACCTACAACTGCAGGTGTGCTCGGGGTTGGGGGGGAGTTCGCTTAGAGGGCCTTGGATTGTCCTTCAGGGTGCAAAGACTATGGAGAGGCTGGTACAGTGGTTTTCAATGTGCGCACTAGTTGCATACACTAAAGGGGAGATATGCACAGTGGCAGGAAAGTGTGCAATGCAAAGAGGCAAAAACGCGCAACGATGAAGGTGATGAAGATGGGAGGTGTAGTGGGATGGAGACGGTACTGAGATGTGCTGGGGAAGTGATGCAAAGGTTGGGGGCACTAATGGGATGAAAGCGCAAGGGGTGGAAAAAGGCACAAATGGTGTGCAAAACGCGGCTATGCAAATAGGTGCACAAACACAGCTATGTGAAGGGCACACTGCAAGAGTGCACAAACGAGAATGAAGGATGCAATGCAGGGATGAAACGCAACAATACGATGAGGGAATGCAAACAATATGCAAATGTGGCTATACAAAGGGCGCACTACAAGGGTGCACGGACTGGACGCTGGTGCACAGACTATGTGCGATGCTGTCTGAACTATAAACTATGAGGGGGGGAAAGATCCTCTGGATTCTCTATCTGTCCACCTACTATGTACAAATGGCTTATGTGATAAAAACAGTAAAATAAAGTGTAAAAATAGAAAGCGCCATGTGCTACCCACAAGTGCATCCATCCGCCCATCTAAACCCAACCACACTATGCCGCTGCCTCAGCCAATAAGATTTGTGCACCTATAGCCCAATACCCAACTGTCCCAGTGCGATGTGCTATTTTTGGTGCACTCTAGGTCTCGTGCGCTCTTCCCAATTAATCCACTTCAGTGTTATGTGTCGCATGCTGCACCTTAGTAATAATGATGTGATCGACCTGTGCCGGTTACCAGATAAAGCGATGCTGATTGGAAATGCAGAAAAACTATAAGGAGATGCTGTGAAAGGCCAAATACCGCCAAAGCACCAGGATTATGTGAAAGCGCTGATATGGCTCCCTATCACCCTGCGTGCATACTATGGCATTTTTTGCGATTGTGCACACCTCCTAGATGGCTTCCGCACACTTTGCGCAGCACGCTTTTGCGCGCCTCTGTGTGCTTTCGTGTGCCTTTGACCATTCAGGTGTGCCTTTGTGCACCTTTTGCATTTCTACTGTGCCATTGGTTCCCCATAGCTGCCAATCATTGTGCACCCTAAATGTACCTCGTTGCACTTCAAACCGCCTCCGCACGCCCCCCCCCACGCTCCTTCTCTGCCTTCTACATTTATTGCGTGCTCGATGTGCCTTTGTGCACTCCTTTTATGCTTTACCTGCACTCACATTCCCTGCTGCACACTCATTGCACAATCCCTACCACACACACAACAATCCACTGCACTGGTGCACTGCGCATCACAGCTCCCATCTTCCTGATGCATTTATTTGAAGCACACCATGATTCCAACATGAGCAAACTGTGCATTCTCACATAATTGGGGCGCTTTGCACCTATTTGGCATTGGACTGTGCACACTTGGGCGCCTTCACATAATCCTGGCGCTTTGGCAGTATTTGGCCTTTCACAGCATCTCCTTATAGTTCTTCCACATTTCCAATCAGCATTGCCTTATCTGGTAACCAGCACAGGTCAATCACGCCATTATTACTAAGGCGCAGCATGTGACACATAACACTGAAGTGGATTAATTGGGAAGAGCGCACAAGACCTAGAACACACCAAAAATAGTGCATCACACTGGTGATAGGTCCACTACATGCTTTAAGGTCTGGAGAACAGTTTCACTCATATCGAGACATTATAACAGACATTCCGAATCACTACGAACACCACGAAATTGATGTCGAATCTATTTCGCACTATTTTGCACTATTTCGGAAGACTTCGTGACACTTTGAACAACTTCGAACAACTTTGTGACACTTCAAGTGACTTCGCAGAATTTTGAACAACATCAGCCACTGTATAGCTGTGTTAAAATACTTTCGATATATGCTGCACATCTGGAACAAACTATTCCGTCGCATATCAAGCACTACCAGACATGAGGAGAGACGACAAGAGATTTAGGATGCAATAATAGTGTTTTTTATGTTTCAATGATATATTACAGTGAAGGATAAGTACTTTTACCATATGGGGACATGTATGTTTCAATTATTTATCATTTCTCATTTATTTTTGATCTACAAAGTCCTCATTGTATGATATATTGCCACATGTTTTACACATGTTTTACTTCCCTTTTCAGTACTATCTCTTCAGAAATGTATATAAACTTGTACTAGTTACTTAGAACAACAGAGAACCAATTACCCTCCCCACTATAGTCGGATTTAAGAGCAGTTCTCTTGAGTCTTACCTTGCATCATATCTCCGAAGTTCTGCGAAATATCGTGAACTTCCTCGAGCTTTCGTATTCATTCTCAACTCATCATCGCCTATCATCACTAAAAACACAGCTCGCAACTGCAATATTCATTTGTCAAAACATATATCGACGCCAGTCAAACACCTTTGAACCCCCTCAAACTCACCTGAACAACTTGGAACCCATTCGAACTTATTCTGAACTACTTCGCACGACTTCGAACCATCTTCGAACATCTTCGTACACTTTAAAAAGGCTATTCGTCATGTCCCTACCATTTTGCATCACTAAAACAACATTTTGGTATTAGCGGTGATATTTAGAACCACCTCGCACCCTTCCTCTAGCCTGAGTTATACTACAAAAGGCTTTTAACAGGTTTTTGCTAGGTTTCCAGGTTGAGTAACATCACTGGAACAGTTGGGTAGTGGGCTATAGGTGTGCAAATCTTATTGGCTGAGGCAGCGGCATAGTGCGGTTGGGTTTAGATGGGTGAATGGATGCGCTTGTGGGTAGCGCATGGCACTTTTTATTTTTACACTTTATTTTACCATTTTTATCACATAAGCCATTTGTACATAGTAGGCAGACAGATAGAGAATCCACAGGATCTTTCCCCCCCTTATAGTTCATAGTTCAGACAGCATCGCACATAGTCTGTGCACCAGCATCCAGCCTGTGCGCCCTTGTAGTGCACCCTTCGTATAGCCGCATTTGCGTTCCCTCATCGTATTGTGGCGTTTCATCCCTGCATTGCATTCTTTATTCTCATTTGTGCACTCTTGCAGTGCGCCCTTCAGATAGCTGCATTTGCGCACCTATTTGCATAGCCGCATTTTGCGCACTATTTGCGCCTTTTTCTGCCCCTTGCACTTTCATCCCGTTAGCACCCTCAACCCTTGCATCACCTCCCCAGCACATCTCAGTGCTGTCTTCATCCCACTACACCTCCCGTCTTCATCACCCTTGTCGTTGTGCACTTTTGCACTCCCATTGTGCATTTTTCCGCACTGCATGTTTTTGCCTCTTTGCATTGTGCACTTTCCTGCCACTGCGCATATCTCCCCTTTAGCGTACACAACTAGTGCACACATTGAAAACCACTGTACCAGCCTCCCCATAGTCTTTGCACCCTGAAGGATGATCCGAGGCCCTCTAAGCAAACTCCCCCCTCACCCTGAGCACGCCTGCAGTTGTAGGTTAAGTGTTCACCCCTTTCATTGAGACTCTGCACCAAGTACCAACTGAGCACATCAGCACCCAAGTGTGCATAGTCCAATGCCAAATAGGTGCAAAGCACCCTGATTATGTGAGAATGTGCAGTTCACTCATGTCAGAATTGTGGTGTGCCTCGAGTAAATGCGCCAGTAAGATGGAAGCTGCGATGCGCAGTGCAACTGGTGTGGTGGATTGTTGTGTGTGTGATAGGGATTGTGCAATGAGTGCACAGCAGAGAATGTGAGTTGCAGGTAAAGCATAAAAGGAGTGCACAAAGGCGCATCGAGTGCACAATAAATGTGAAAGGCAGATAAGGAGTGTGGGGGGGGGGTGCATGGAGGCAGTTTGAAGCGCAACAGGGCGCATTTAGAGCACACGACAGCAGGCAGCTATGGGGGAACCAAAGCACAGTAGAAATGTAAAAGGCATGCTGTGCAAAGTGTGCAGAAACCATCTAGGAGGTGCACACAATCACAAAAAATGCCATAGTATGCACGCAGGGCGATAGATAGCCATATCATCTCCTTCCAACTGAAGTACTGACTGTCCTCAGGCAGCATGCAATTGGTCAGCACAAAATTTTCTTTGCTCACATAAGCAGCCATCCTCTCCTTATCTATCTCTGACCACCATCTATCCTCTACAACTCTTTCCACAACCCATCTCTATGTGATCCGATGGCCTCAGCATTCACCTTAGCCCCCAGACAAATGATCCTGGCCCTCAATGAGACCATTCCTGCTGCTGGGAGTGAGCAGACGATGATGCAAGCTTGGGGTAAGGGGTTTTGCAGTAAATTGGTGCGCTTTTTGTGTTTCTATAACCAGCATAGGTTGCTAAGGGTTGGGCCATGTAGAACATGTATAAAAGCTGTGTGGACACTGTTAAAGGTGACACAGAACTCGACGTGCTCCTTGCAAAGGCATGCAGCACATTTAGTGGGATCATGGTGGAAGAGTGGCTGACTTGGGGTGAGGAGCTGATGCCCAATATGCATAAGATGATTGAGGAGAAAGAGTGGTCAGAAGAATTTGAGTGCAGGGCACATGAACTGGCGGGGTGGCTGGAAGCATGCAAGGCACACCACGTGCTCTTAACAGCTGAATTGCAGGTGCCTGAGATCAGCTTGAAGCATCTAGAAGGTGAGTTTACGGCTATTGATGAAGCAAGTGATATAGATACCGCCGAAGTGCAGGAGGATGAAAAGGCATGCATCACGCTGGTGCACTCTCTGCATGCACTTTCTGGAGTGACTGATACTGAGGTCATAGGTGAAGGAACCAGTGAATCTTGGGAGAGTGGGGTGACAAGTAAAGGAGAGATTGAGCAGAGCGATGAGAGTGCTAGTGTGGATGAAGGTGCAAATGCGTGCCCGGTGTGCGCAACGCTGCAATGCACGTATGTCGAAGTACCACCACTGAGTGGTGTTGGCACTACATCTGACACTAATAGCAGACCAGTAAGTTTCTTTTGATATGCTTCAGACTCACTAAATGGCTTCCACTCCTACTCTAGTGCGGTAACTGCCGCTGCACAGGCCAGCTGGCTAGGTGCATCTCTGTCAATGGAAAGTGGTGCACACCATGTGCAAAGGGTAAGCAAAAGTGCGAATGGATGAAGCACATCCTCGCACAGCTATGCGCAACTTCTAGAGGCAGGAAAGCAGCTACTGGGTGCCCTGGTGTGTCTTTTTCTCATCCTCCTTCCATACTGTGCTAACTATTCCAAAGGCACATTACAAACTGACAAGGGCAATGAGAGCGATGCGGGGCTTGTCAGCCCCTCCAAAGAGCACACGTTGAAGTCCCACAAAGTCGAAAACGCGCCCCCTGCAGTGTCGCAAGTGCGCCCAAGGCCATGCTGCCTTACCATTTGCCAGGCAAGTGTGCACACTGAATCCTTGTGCTAGACCAGGTCAAGAAACACCTCGGGGAATGCAGTTTATCAAGGTCAGGACATCGAAGTGCTTGACTTAGTGCAATGCCACTCAGTAGTCACTGTGTTGGGTGCCATGCACAATCGCCTTAGAGAGGACGTCCAAAGGTCCCTCATCAAGCTAGAAGTGCCAAGAGCTGGTTGCGCAGCACAGAGCAAGCAGAGGCAGATGCAAAGGCAAAACTGGATGTGGCCACAGAGTGCTTGGAGTTCCTGGAGTCCATTGAGTAGCCGCTTGACTGTATTAACCAATAGATAGCCCATAATCAATTTTCCTGTTGCGCCTGTAATAAACACATGATGTGCTCCTCAGCAGTGCAATGCATGTGTGCATGCAAATGTGTGCACTTTGCGCCAACCTGCACACGCGCTTCTATGGTGCCATAAAATGAAATTTGTAAGTCCAAATAATATATGTGAGGGAAAAGAGATAAGATAGGCATTGTTCGAGCAAGAAATGTCAAGCGCACAAAAAACGTGCACCGGCACAAAAATGCGCAAATGCAAAGGAGTGTGGAAAAATTGTCCAACCATCACTTTCCTCCTCCCCACTGAGATATTGACCATGTCCAAATGATAAAAGAGTAAGAGATAAAAGGAAGCGCACACCATACAGTGACTCACAAAACTGAGTCAATGTTTTGGACTTTTTGATTCATTGTTGAATAGCTTCCCATAAACAACAAAACCAAACAAGGTATTGGTGTACTGAATAACATACATGATCAGGGCTACCAAACAAACAAAGAATTATGTAATTTTAATCATCCCTCATGGAGATATGATCATTTTAATTCAGGGACTCATTGACTCAGTTTTGTGAGGGGTAGTCAGAAATATTAGAATCTGATGCTCCACCAATTGTATAATGTCAAAAACTTGACAGATGGTTTCTAAGGTGATGTGACCCTTGATGGGACCTTAAATTATAGTATTTAATTAGGACTAGCATTCTTCATACTTCAATATTCTCCAATGCATTCCATCTCCTCTGCTCAGAAGGAAAACATTCTTTCCCTGGCCTCCAATCATTATTCTACCCACAATATTGCATCTAAACTCAACCTCAGCCAGTCTAGTGTATCCAGAACACTCAGGTCTCTCCATCCAAACCTGGATTCCCCCTCTGGTGGTTGTCCTTCTA
The DNA here is from genome assembly GCA_029959215.1 of Tricholoma bakamatsutake. Lineage (NCBI taxonomy): Eukaryota > Fungi > Basidiomycota > Agaricomycetes > Agaricales > Tricholomataceae > Tricholoma > Tricholoma bakamatsutake. The sequence continues at coordinate 5,201,866 of CP114860.1, forward strand.
AGCTCTCATCTACCTCTCAGAGAGCCATCCTTACCCAAATCACCACTGGCAAGGCTGCAAATGCTGTTCAGGCCACCCATTACATCAACAGCATCATCCCCACTCCAGTCTCCTCAGAAACAGTCAGAAGAGTTCTCAGAAAAAACTCATTCAAGGCTGTGGTGAAGAAGAAAAGGCCCTTGCTTAGTATAAGGCATAGGAAAGCAAGATTGGCTTTTGCTCAGAAGTATAGAGAGTGGACTGTGGAAGACTGGAGGAGGGTTATTTGGTCAGATGAGACTAAAATTAACAGGTTTGGGTCAGATGGGAGAGAGTGGGTCTGGAAACAGAAGGGAGAGGGGCTGATTGAGAGAGAGGTGCAGGGAACTGTCAAATTTTGGGGAGGAAACATTATGGTATGGGGGTGTATGGGATGGAATGGAGTTGGGTATCTTGCAGAGGTTGAGGGGAGAATAAATGCTGACCAGTATGTGTCCATTTTGAAGGACCATATGCTGCCTAGCTTGGAGGAGAGTGGAATTTCTGGAGAAGAGGTGATTTTTCAACAAGACAATGACCCCAAGCATACCTCAAAAAAGGCCAAGAAATGGATGGAGAACAACAATATTACTCTTCTGGATTGGCCTGCCCAATCTCCAAACCTCAGTCCTATTGAACATCATTGGGTTCACCTCAAGAACCAGTTAGACAAGTATCCAACAGCACCAAAAGGAATTTGGGAGTTATGGGAAAGAGTAGTAGAAGAGTGGAATAATATTCCATCAGAGGTGTGTCAGAATTTGATTGAAAGCATGCCTAGAAGGTTGGGAGCAGTTATTAAGGCCAAGGGAGGTCATACAAAATACTAGAATTACAATTTATCATAATATTGATACCACCTCACAAAACTGAGTCAATGAGTCCCTAAATTAAAACGATCATATCTCCATGAGGGATGATTAAAATTACATAATTCTTTGTTTGTTTGGTAGCCCTGATCATGTATGTTATTCGGTACACCAATACCTTGTTTGGTTTTGTTGTTTATGGGAAGTTATTCAACAATAAATTAAAAAGTACAAAACATTGACTCAGTTTTGTGAGTCACTGTATGACAAAGTCTAGAAAAATGGGAAAGGCTCAGTAGATCATCATGGCCAGTAAAACCCATGGGTTGTGCAATCATGGAACGTATAAAAAGGTAAAATGTCCGTAGCGGTGTGTGCGGAGCGCTAGTTGCATGCCTCATCGGCACTTTCTTTATCCTCAGCACTATCTCCTTGCGCTTCTTCTTTGTCAACTGCTTCTTCGTCTTCTGTGTCCACTACTATAAACTCTTCCATCTCTCTCAACCGCGTTGTGGTGATATCGAGTGCTATGTTGAGAAGCGCAATGGACTTGCACATGTGGTACAGCAGTAGGCGAAACACAGCTACTGGCCTGTCAAATACCGTCCCATTGAGTTTGCAAATGATATATGCACTGCCTTGATTGCATGACACTATAACTAGAGGACCAAGATAACGTGCACGCATTGTGCAGTTAAGGCTCTTCTTGATTGCTGTTTTGCACATAAGGACTAAATCGCCATGCTGGAAGTCAAAATTGCAGATGGTTTTTGAGTGCACCTTCTCGAAATGGAGTGCAGCTTTGTGCCTTTCTGTGTAGATGTGGGAATGAATGCATGCTAAGTCTTCTGAATGCTTTTGTAATGCATGCACACACTGCACAACCAAGTCTGTAGTGGAGAGTATAGAATCTGGGGGTGGGTTAAGGTATCTCGCTTCAATGATATCGAGAGGGATTAGAGGCTGTGCACCTGTGATGATGAAGTATGGCAAAATGCCAAGGCGCTTCCAAACTGTGATGTGCTCCACCCCAAAGACTGAGTACAGCATGCTGAACCATTTTGACTCTACTCCATCTGTGGCTTTGATAAGTGCCTGACACATGTTGAAATGTGCATGCTCAACAATTCCATTAGCATGCAAATTATAGCCAGATATGCGGATGTGATTGATATGGTAGCACTTACTGAGATAGGCTAGCACTTTGATGAATGGCTTGCCATTATCAGTGACTATCTCGTACAATGTGCCCCATCTGCAGATGAGGTCTTGGAACATCCAATCGCCAAGTGCACTCACATTTTCTTTAGGAAGCCTGCAGAATTCTGGCCAAGTCACAAGTGAGCAATGCCCTTGGATGATATAGCGCCACCCTGCTGATACTGGTAAGTGCATTGTATCAATATAAACTTTACTGAAGAGAGGCACAGGCATTGCGATGACTGGCAGTATTAGAACCTTCAGCATTTGCTGGATCTGGCAAATATGGCAAGTGCGCACAAACCAAACAATGTCATCCATAACATGCGGCCACCAAAAGCGCTCGAGCAATGCGGAGCACATCGCATAAAAGTGCTTGTGTCCAATGTTGTCGTGCATGGCACGCAATATTGGTAAACATCTAGACTGCCAAATAACAAGCTGGTGAGCACCATGCACATTGTGCTTCCATAAGCACATCTTGTCTTTGAAAAAGGCACTCGCATAGTGCAAGAGCACACTGTACTTGGAATCTGTGAAGTCGCTAGGGTGCATTAGGGTATCCATCCAAATCCACACCAAATCTAAGTTCTCATCCTCAGCATCTGCTGTTGCACTCCTCAGAACTTGGCTATAGTCATTGTCATAAATAAGTGCACTATTGTGCACATTTTGCGCATTTTTGCTTGGCTCTGGCTGCATTAGTGCAAGTGCTTGCACATCAAAGGACTGTGAAATGGGATGTATTGCATGCATAAAGCCATGTAGCACATCAATCCAATCCTCAAACTCTTCATCTTCTTCTCCTTCTAAGTCCTCTGGCTGCTTTGGCCAACGTGAAAGCCCATCTGGACCATGTACTGCTCCCCTAACATGTATGAGCATAAAGTGGAATGTAAGGATTGAGACAATCCACCAGTTAATGCTGGCAGATGGTTGGATATTGAGGTTTTGTAGCATGCCCCTGATATAGCATGCATCAGTCTTGACAATTAAGTTGTGCACACCTATAATGTAAAGGTGCAAGCTGCACAGTGCATGGTAAAGCCCATAGATCTCTAGCTTCAGTTGCAAAAAGCGTGCTTCTCTGTTGTTGAGCATAATCAAGCTGAACCAGTTGTAAATGCATGCTTTTGCATTTGCACTCTTTTGCTGGCAAAGGTAAAAGCCGACCACTATCTGGGAAGTGTCGACTGCAAGGATAATGGGGAGTTCTGAGGAATAATCGATCAGTTGTAGCACAGGGCAATCTAGTACTGCTTGCTTGATGTCGTTTTGCACCGCTATCTGCTTCAGGCCCCATTCGAATGAAGCATCCTTGTGTGTAAGCCTTGTGAGTGCATTAATGCTGATGTGTTCAGTTGGTACTCAGTTCAGAGTCTCAACAGAAGGGGTGAACACTTAACCTACAACTGCAGGCATGCTCAGGGTGAGGGGGGGGTTCGCTTAGAGGGTCTTGGATTATCCTTTGGGGCACAGAGATTATTGAGAGGCTGGTACAGCAGTTTTCAGTGTGCACACTAGTTGTGTATGCTAAAGGGAAGATATGCACAGTGGTGGGAAAGTGCACAACAGAAAGGGGCAAAAATGCACAGCGCAGAAAAACATGCAACAAGAGTGCAAAAGTGTGCAATGACAAGGATGATGAAGGTAGGAGGTGTAATGGGACAAAGACGACACTGGGTTGTGCTGTGAAGATAGTGCACAGGTTGAGGGTGCAAACGGGATGAGAGCGCAATGGGCAGAAAAAGGCTCAAATAGTGCACAAAACGCAGCTATACAAAAAAAGGCACAAATAGTGCACAAATGTGGCTATATGAAGAGTGCACTGCAAGAGTTCACAAACAAGGATGAAGAATGCAATGCAGGGATGAAACGCAGCAATATGATGAGGGAGGCACAAATGATATGCAAACACAGCTATATGAAAGCTGCACTACAAAGGTGCATGGACTGGATGCTAGTGCACAGACTATGTGCAACGCTGACTGAGCTATGAACTATGAGGGGGGGAAAGATCCTCTGGATTCTCTATCTGTCTGTCTACTATGTACAAATGGCTTATGTGATAAAAACAGTAAAATAAAGTGTAAAAATAGAAAGCGCCATGTGCTATCCACAAGTGCATCCATTTGCCCATCTAAACCTGACTGCACTATGCCACTGCCTCAGCCAATAAGATTTGCACATGCTATAACCCAATACCCAACTGTTCTGGTGCAATGCACTATTTTTGGTGCACTCTAGGTCTGTATGGTCTTCCCAATTAATCTGCTTCAGTGTTATGTGTCATGTGCTGCACCTTAGTAATAATGATGTGATCAACCCATGCTGGTTACCAAATAAGGCAATGCTGATTGGAAATGCGGAAGAACTATAAGGAGATGCTGTGAAAGGCCAAATACTGCCAAAGCACCAGGATTACATGAAGGTGCCCAAGTGCACACAGTCCAATGCCAAATAGGCACAAAGCACCTTGATTATGTGAGGATGCGCAGTTCACCCATGTTGGAATCACAGTGCGCCTCGAATAAATGTGCAAGTAAGCTAGAAGCTGTGATGCACAGCGCAACTGGTGTGGTGGATTGTTGTGTGTGTGACAGGAATTGTGCAATGGGTGTGCAGCAGAGAATGTGAGTTGCAGATAAAGCATAAAAGGAGCACATAATAACTGTGAAATGCAGATAAGGAGTGTGGGGGGGCACACAGAGGCAGTTTGAAGCATAACAGGGCACATGTAGGGCGCATGACAGCAGGCAGCTATGGGGGAACCAAAAGCGCAGTAGAAATGTAAAAGGTGCACAAAAGTGCACCTAAACAGTCAAAGGCACACAAATGCACATGGAAGCACACCAATGCGCACACAAATGCACACAAATGCACACATGGAGCACATGGGAGTGCAATGAGAGTGCAATGGAGCACACTGGAGTGCAGAAAGTGGACAAAGGTGCATGGAAGTACACAGAAGTGCACTTGGGCATGCAAAAGCACATGAAGGTGCATTAAACTAACTGTTCCCAAGAATGCATGCACTTCTGACAGCATGTGGCATGCGCCCCAATTGCAGATAATGTCTACCATGTCAGGTTCGGGTTTTCTACCTTCTGGCATGCAGTAATGGCCAAGAATGACAAAGTTCTCTGTGCACAATGTGGATTTCATCCCAGAAAAAGTGCTGTCACTATATTTCATGCGCTGCACAATGTGGTTCACATTCTGGAAGTGCTCCTGCACAAAGTGCCTCATGCCAGGGTTCACAGTGAGTGCTTTGGAAACCCTTTGACTGGAACATCATCGATATAAGGAACAGTGTAGTCTGGAATCTCTGGCTGCAGAATATAGCACACATCATTGTGGAAGATTGGTACTGAGTTTGTCCAACCCATTGGCAATGTAATGAGGCACATTGTGCCATATGGCATCTGGAATGTCATAAGGTTGCACGATGATTCTTTGATTAAGCACTTGTCATATCTCACATATAGATCAAGGATGGCGCCGCATGCACACCCTGCAAACTGCTCTGCAAGGTGCTCAGGTGTAGGGGTGATGCCAAAGTGTTTAATGGTAATGCGATTAAGCAGTTCGAGGCTATGTATGATGCACAGCACTTTTCCATCTTTCTTGAGCATGCAGAACCAGTGTGATCTATATGCTGAATTTGAGCACTCATAAACACCTGAGTCTATCTTCTTTCAGATAATAGTGCAAACTTTGTCATACATGCCTGGTGGAATTGGGATGTTGCACTCTATCCAAGGGGTGTGCAAAATAACTGGGATTTCGACTGGGGGAAAGAACACGGTCTTGAAGCTGCCGCACTCCTCATCACTCCATGCAAAGGCTTCATTCTGCAAAGACATCAAGTGGTGTAAAACCTTCATCTCCTCTGGTAATAAGAAATCGGTGTGGCACTTTTGGAGCACTTGCATGTGCTCTTCAGTATAGCACCTGGTTGGGGTAAATGGTGGTGGGTTTGGTAAAAGTGCAGGAAGCGCCACTAGCAGATTGCCTATAATGTTGCGCTCAATGCAGAATTTATTTGGGATGGGCACAATAACTGGTTTGACTTTTTTAGCAACTGGTTTATACTTCTTCTTGGTTACTACACCCTTTTGTGGCATGCACATCACTAAATCGATAAAAGTTGCATGCGCATGTGCACTTTTCAGAAATGCAGCTGGAATAAGTGCTACAGGGTCAATTGAATTTAAGAGCACCTGCGCATGACTGTTGGTACAATGGGATAGGTAGAGTTGAGCGATAATAGAGGTCAATGGAACGGAAGCAGAAAATGGAATAAGTGCAAACATGGAAACATCACAAGATTGGATATCAGAGTTGAATGTTATGATAGTGGTGGCTTCTCCTTGGTCTGTGATCAATTCCTCAAAGCCTGGCAAAAATTTCTTTGTCGGTTATGCTGAATAGCAAAGTGCAGTGTTGCTGGAGCTGGTAAGAAGTGGCATGGCTTCCCCCTAGGCTTGGTTGGAATGGTGGAGATGGTGCCTGTGTTTGGATTGCAGATAGTAATCGTTTGCACTTCGTCTGCAAAGTTGCACATGATGGAGCATGTTAACATGTCGAAGGGACGCCCTAACAGAATATCATAAGCGGGTGAACAGATAACGTGAACTTGCACATAGACAATAATATCTCCAATGTGCATGGACATGTTGTGTGCAAGTCCAAGTGATTCATCTACCTCTCCATTGGCTGATTGCATATATAAATGAATGCATGGGTCATACTGAAGCCCAAGACGATGGCAGACTGCTTCTGACATTGCAATAATTTGTGAACCCAAATCTAAGATAGCTTCGAAGTACTCTTGGTTGTCAATCAATAAATCAATGGAGAAAAGCACATGCGACTCTTTTGCAACCTTCAGAACGTCGGGGTTTTCAATTTCACCTGGCTGGAGATGGGTGAGGTACTGTTCAAATGGATCCTGCAAAACGATAGGAAGAGGCAGTGCAATTGCTGCACCAACTGGAGGTGTTGCACTCAGTGCTTTATTTTCCACAAAACGCACATGCACTTCACAGTGCGCAAATGGCATAATGCTCGCAAGGTTGGTAGCTATCACTTCTGCACCAGTAGCTGCAATGTGCTTTGGGGTGACTTGTTCTCTATGGCGCTGTCTAAGATCGGGCAAAAGTGAAAGGAGCTCTTCATGTGAAACTGTAACAGAGGGCACCTTCATGGTGCACACATATACATCATCGACAATCTGTGGATTCTGGATAGGAATGATGGTGCGATACAATGGCTCTTTGCCTTTGGAAGTGTTAACTGGACCATCTGGTTTATCTGCTGCTGCGGGGACAAAACGTGCCTCAGGAATATTGGAATAGGGATGTATGGGCATCTCATTGGGTGCCTCAGTTGCACTCACAGTGGGTTGCAAAGCTGGTGACTCAATACTGTCGGTGGGTGCAATGTCTGTGCTTGTAGAATGGTGCTGCTCTCCTGATTAGATGTATTGCATGGTGCACGCCACAGAATTTCAGCGCTCTTCCTTCATTAATTGTGCATTTGGTGCACTTTGCATATAATCTGCTGCAGGAGCTGGACGAGGCACTATATTGTAGATGAGCTGCGAATTGGTATTAGATGACAGTTGACCAGTGGCAATCTGCCCTGGGTTGCGCTTATGCCATTCCTCGATGTGCTCGCCCAAGAAGGTGCTCGCCCAAGAAGTTGCCTGGAATAGAATGTGGCACGAATGCGCCACCTGGGAGTACGATGCACCCTTCTGCATTTCACCTACACTTTCCTTTGCTAATAAGGCACTCAATTGAAGTGCACTCAGGGATATAATGCCCTGTCTGACTGCAACCATTGCAAGTGCTGTTGCTCAAATGAGGCACACCATTTATGCCATCTCTGCATGATGTGCTCAATGCAGTAACTATTGTCTGTGTCATGCACTCGAATAAGACTGAGATGTCTTCTGCTTTGACTGCGGGCACGCTAGGTTGAGGCTGGAAAGTGGGTGCACTGGGTGCTGAGTAGGGTGCATACATATCAGGGTTTTGCACTGTGAGCCCAGTAAGTGGCTGGAAGCAGTGCACTGGGCCTTCAAAGATAAAGTCGATCACGTCACATATTGCATCTAATGAGTATGGCACATTTGCAGGCTGATTAGGTACCGCAATTGCAAGGTGGCTCAAAATGCACTCAAGCTGGTCTGGGTGAAACACCCTAATGAACATGCAGCTTTGGTTGTAGCATGCCAATATGCCTTGCGCAACTAAGTATTCGCTAATGTTGAAAAATGCATGATAATAGCATGTGATTTCTTTTGCAGTTATGAGGCCAACATGCATGGTTTCACCAATCAGCTTGTCCAAGTTGCTAATACTCCATTTGCTGCCATCTCTAGAGCTGGGATAAAGCTTTAGGACAGCATCTTTGAATGCGCCATAGTTATGCATTGCGCTATACTCTGGTAGCAGTTTCCAAGTGTCCACAGTGTTGCTGTCCAAATAGCGCACTGTGTGGAACTTCTTATTGGTCTCATTGGTGACATTACAATTGTGGAGAAGTTGTGCAAGCTTCTCAAAGTACTTCTGGAGTTTGCGTGATTTTGCAGGGTCAAAATGCAGCGCGTTTTGATTAGATGTGGATGGCATGTGCATGGTAGCCATGGTAGGTGGAATAAGGTGTGTAGAGTTAAAATCTGGTAAAAGTGCAGCGAAATTTGAAGGTGGGGAAAAATGTGGTGATGCGGATGGAGTTAGGGTAGATAGGGATGATTCAGGTGAAGGTGGAGGTAAAGAGAGCGTGGATGAGTGATGCATGTTGTTTAAGAAGAGTGATTCGAATACTGGTATTTCCCCAAGCTGGAGCACAGTTGCTAACAGCTCGGAATGGAGAGTGTGAAGGTGGTTAATGTTGAAGTGAAGGGCGAGCTGATGGAGGTCTAAATAAGGTCTGGTAAACAGAAACCCCTCGCGGTGGGCTCCAGAAATGATGTGTTCAGTTGGTATTCAGTGCAGAGTCTCAATGGAAGGGGTGAACACTAAACCTACAACTGCAGGCATGCTCAGGGTGAGGGGGGGTTTGCTTATAGGGCCTCGGATCATCCTTTGGGTCATGGAGACTATGAGGAGGCTGTAATGGCAGTTTTTAATGTGTGCACTAGTCATGTATGCTCAAAGGAAGATATGCACAATAGCAGGAAAGTCCACAATGCAAAGGGGCAAAAATGCGCAGTGCAGAAAAACGCACAATGGGAGTGCAAAAATGTGCAACAATAAGGAAGATGGAAGTGGGAGGCACAGTGGGATGAAGATGGCACTGGGATGTGCTGTGCAGGAGGTGCACAGGTTAAAGGCACAAATGTGACAAGAGTGCAATGAGCAGAAAAAGGTGCAAATGGTGTGCAAAATGCGGCTATACAAAAAAAGGTGCAAATGGTGTGCAAACATGGCTATATGAAGGGTGCACTGCAAGAGTGCACAAATGAGGATGAAGAATGCAATGCAGGGATGAAATGCAGCAATACAATGAGGGAGATGCAAACAATATGCAAACACGGCTATATGAAGGGCACACTACAAAGGCGCACAGACTGGACGCTGGTGCACAGACTATGTGCGATGCTGACTGAGCTATGAACTATGAGGAGGGAAAGATCCTGTGGATTCTCTATCTGTCTGCCTACTATGTACAAATGGCTTATGTGATAAAAACAGTAAACTAAAATGTAAAAATAGAAAGCGCCATGTGCTACCCACAAGTGCACCCATTTGCTCATCTAAACCTGACTGCACTATGCTGCTGCCTCAGCCAATAAGATTTGTGCACCTATAGCCCAATATCCAACTGTCCCAGTGCAATGCACTATTTTTGGTGCACTCTAGGTCCATGCACTCTTCCCAATTAATCCGCTTCAGTGTTATGTGTTGTGTGCTGCACCTTAGTAATAATGACGTGATCGACCTGTGCTGGTTACTAGATAAAGCGATGCCGATTGGAAATGTGGAAGAACTATAAGGAGATGCTGTGAAAGGCCAAATACTGCCAAAGTGCTAGGATTATGTGAAAGTGCCCAAGTGCACATAGTCCAATGCCAAATAGGTGCAAAGTGCCCCAATTATATGAGAATGCACAGTTCGCTTGTGTCGGAATCATGGTGCACCTCGAGTAAATGCACCAGTAAGATGGAAGCCATGATGCGCTAATGATACTCAACCCGGAAACCCAAACAAAACCTACTAAATAGCTTTGGATGATATAACACAAGTCAGAGGAAGGGTGCGAGGTGGTACTAAATATTACCGCTGAGACCAAAATGTTGTGTTTAGTATTGCTAAAGGATGAATTGAGTTGTGAATAGTCTGTAAGGGCATACAAATATGTTCAAAAGAGTTCGAAATAGATTCAAATATGTGCAAAAGGGTTCGAAAAAGGTTTGAAGAGGTTCAAAGTTGTCTGAAGTAGTTTCGAGGAATGTTGAGTAAGTTTGAAGAGGTTCGAGGCAAGTCAAAGAGCGAGTTTAATGAATGTAAAGTGTTTGTCGAATGGTGATAGGTGATGGGCAATAAAATGAGAAGTGAATATGATAGTTTCAAAGAAGTTCACGATACTTTGCAGAACTTAGAGATATGATGCGAACTAAGACTCAAGAGAACAATTCTTAAATCTGACAATAAGCAAGAGGGTAACTTGTGCTGTTCCCCATTGTTCTATTATTCTAACTAACTAATACAAGTCTATATACAAAATAAAGAGATAGTACTAAAAAGGAAATAAGAACATGTGTAAAACATGAGGCAAATATATCAAACAATGAGGACTTGTAGATCATGAAACAAATGAGAAATAATAAATGATGAAACATATAGTGTTCCCATATAGTAAAAGTACTTCAATGAAACACAAAAATGCACTTATTGCATTCTAACTCTCTTGTAATCCCTCCTCGTGTCTCGTAGTGCTCAATATGTGACTAAATAGCTTACTCCAGTTGAGCATCATGTATCAAAAGTGTTTTAAGACAAGTATACAGTGGCTGAAGTCATTCAAAGTGCTGCAAAGTCATTCAAAGTGTCGCAAAATAGTTCAAAAGCATTCGAAATAGTTCGAAGTCATCTGAAATAGTGCAAAATAGTGCAAAAATGATTCGATGTCGATTTCGTGGCCTTCATAGTGATTTGGAGTGCATGTTGTAATGTGTCAATATGAGTGGAAAGCTTCTCCAGAGCTTATAGTGCATAGTGGACCTATCAGCACAGCGCAACTGGTGTGGTGGATTGTTGTGTGTGTGATAGGGATTGTGCAATGAGTGTGCAGCAGAGAATGTGAGTTGCAGGTAAAGCATAAAAGGAGTGCACAATAGATGTGAAAGGCAGATAAGGAGTGTGGGGGGGGCACACGGAGGTGGTTTGAAGCGCAACAGGGTGCATTTAGGGTGCACAACAGCAGGCAGCTATGGGGGAACCAAAAGCACAGTAGAAATGTAAAAGGCATGCAAAAGCGCACGGAAGCACACAAAATGTGTGGAAGCCATCTAGAAGGTGTGCACAATCACAAAAAATGCTGTAGTATGTGCGCAGGGCAATAGGGAGCCATATCAGCATTCAAGAAGCTCAGACATGGAAATGCCTGGTGTACAACATGTGGGGATAAATTTACCTACATGAAAGTAAATATGTTTGCAATGACATCAAGGTTGCATGGCTCAAGATAACATACCTAGGCTTTTCACATACCCATATACATCATCATGGCCTGCATCTGCATATGGAACCTTATTGTGAGCAATGTAATCAATTTTGAATTTCTTCATAAAGGATTCATCGATAATCCAGGATGCCTTGGGAATGACTTGGTCCACCCATCTACAGTGCCTTACCACCTCAAGCCTAGCCTTGTGGTCAACATTACTTCTACTCTTACAATGGAAGGGTGAGCCAAACCTTTCAGCATGCGTCATGATACCTTGAGCCTTGTTCACTCTAACTTGTTCATTGGAGTTGACACCAACAAGAAGATAAATGGATGGAAATGATAGCTTAGCTTGGCATAACTGAAGTGCAGTTAGGATATAGGGAGCATAATAAGTTGGGCTTAGCTATCTGGATGTAATGACAATATGTAGTTGGTGTGTAATGAGTGTAAAGCTTGGGCATGGCACCAAAAACTGGACATCTGAAAAAGGAGTGAAAGTGTCACTCATCACCATTCATACTTCCCAAGAGCTTTCAGCTTGAAGTGCAGAGTTGTGCAAAGAGGAGAACCCAGCCTTTAAATGATCAGTGATGTAAGTGGAAGCTTTACAAGATGGCCGATAAGGGGAAGAAAAGAATGTTGGAATTTCATTTTCCTTATTGTTATCAAAATTGGAAGCACTGGACCCATCAGTAATCCATGTTGTATAAGAACCACCTTCAGGATGATGAATTGTGGACCAAACTTTGCCACAAACATGTTTAATGTCAGGATAGTATTTACAAGATCTGAGTGGAAATCCAGCAGCTGACATTGCTGTCCCTGCCATTCCCCTTTCAAGATTGAGTTCCATGTCAATGTGGTCATGGATGCACTCAACCATGTGAAGGCAATTGTGAAGCTGATTAATCTCAGTTTGGAGTGATCGGTTAAGTTGTTGGGAGTCTCGCAACTGGTGTGTAAGGGAGAGGAAGTGGGTCTGTTGAAGTGAACATTGGCCTGTTCCTCATTGTGAGCACATTGAGTCTCAGGATCAAGGGCAGTGGCAATCTTTCCAACGAGCTCAGAAGTTTGATGTGCATGGGTGTGACAAGGTTTGAGAACATCAGAGCAACCATTACAGGCCACAGCAGTGTGGACTTTGTACCGCAAGATAGACTTTTATAATCGGACACATTGGAGGGATCATCAGCATCAGGATCATTGATATGACAGAGGGAGAGTTTCTCATTGATTTTTTGGTTGATGGTTCTTGCATGGGAGATGTGAGTTGGGTGCTTTCCATTCCTGGTTGGTTTCTTTGCCTTTGCAAGCTGCAATAGGAAATATTGGATTAGAATCTGATACATTAAGAATAATAAATGTACTCCTTTGAATTTTGATTTCAGAGTTTTCGCATTGTGAACAGGTTGACCCTTACAAGTTGCCCATTGTACAAAATGGACAGCCACCAATAGGTAGCTCTTCCTCTATCATCATCCTTGTAGTTGCCAGCACCTGGTCTGCGACCTCCATAACATCCTTTTGCTTTCATTATCTCACTTTCATCACCAGAGTTGACTGAATCAATGTCAGCAACATTGATGACTTTGTGCTTGCCCAGGGCCTTCGAGCTAGAGGGTGTAGGCTTGTGGTGAGAATCACCAGCCTTCATTGCAGGTTTGCAACCAACTGTGGAGGCTATGGTTGGTCCATAGTGGAGATCATGATCTGAGGTGGCAGGAAGGAGGATGCAGGTGGGATCAACAACTGGGTTTGATGGATGACTGATAAACAGTGGAGGAAAGGAAGGGAGAGTCAGAGCAGGTAAATTTGGAGCCATGGACCTGATTGCTGAAATCAATAGGAGAATAAGATCACATAAAAATTCCTGTACTGAGAGGTGACTAACATCATTGTGAATTATTGGTGGATCCAAAGGCTGAAGCAGAAGAGGAACACTGGTAGATGACATAGTGAAAAGAGCAGGTTTTGATTGAGGTGTGGAGAATAGACCTTTTTGCCTCTTTATAGCCTGGTCACTCATGTCTGCAACCCCTGCAATCAGCGGGTCATGCAAACAATTTGCATCAAAAATGCCAGTTGTCAGCTCAGCTGACAATGACAAAGTATGTGGCATAATGGAGATGCAGGGTTGGCAGAGCTAAATGTTGGTCAATGTATTGCACAGGCCATGGAGTTGGGGAGCATAGATGTAGTGTAGGTCTGATGTCGAGAGATTTGGTAAAGTCTGCATTCTCATATATTGGGTGCAAGATCCAGAGGCTAGTGCAGGGGAACAGGGGAACAGGGGAGGAATGAAGATCACAGCAGATGGTACAATGGCAAGTGAATGCTTGGAAAGTGGGGACAACAATGAGAGATGCATTGGGCATTGCCACATCAAGAACTTGCAGTATGCCAAGGCTACATTCCATCAGATGCATTGGTCCCAACTGCCTTTTCATATTCAAGTGGCATTTTTGAGTTTGGAAAGGGGGTCCAGACCTTCCTTCCAAATTTAAGGTGTGGAGAGCTCCTGAATTTATGAGATTTGATGTTTTTGGACCTTTTCATTGTTGGCATCTTGGCAAAGACCCTTAGAAATATGAATTTGAAGTTAGACAATCAAGTTAGCATTATGGAAAGTCATCCAATTCCCACTACTTTAGTAGTGGGTTATTTGGGGTACCAATTTCAAATGATCAGAAATCACATGACATTTTCACATGAAAGGAATGAGTGAAAAAAATAGCCTGGCAAGCCCATCTTGTAGTATTACTGAAGATAGTCATTACTAATATAAAGCCTGGTACCTAACATGTGGGTCTTCCATAGAACCCCCAAATTAGTGTTGCCACAATGTGAGGTACCCCAAGATCAATATCATGTTGAGGTACAACATTTTCTTTTTTGGCCATCTTGAGGTGAGGTAGTTCTAAGGCAGGACTCTGGATAGTACCCTTCAAGGCAGTTACCAAAATGTTGAAATTTCGTGATTTTTGTCCAGAAACTTTTGGCACATTTGTCCAGATTGCAACTAGCTGTTTCATTTTTTGTTGAAGTTTGTCCAGACATTGGAAACAGCCATTTTTGGGGCCCAAAATTGGCTGGATTATGGAAACAGCCTCCCAGAAGCCCAGAATTTTGTGTGGGGAGCATGAAAACCTCTAGAAATGAACAGAAACTATGTTATGGAAGGCTGAAACCAAGTGATATACTAGTAGAGTAGCTATGACTCTAATTAATCTTCCTCGAGCTCATCATTCCATGTCTCTGCTCCCTTTCCTCTCTTCCTCAACAACTTCATTGCATCCTTGAGCAGTACCTTTGTCAAGAGTTCTAAATCAATGACTATCTTCTTCTGTGAGTTCAAGAGTGCTGGGTATTGAGTGCACCTTTGGGGAGACAGAGCAAGCAAAGGAATGACATTGATGGCAGCAAGGCAAACTGTTTTATTTTCAGATGAGAAGTGACTTGAGGAATGTGTTGGAATTGGCAAATAAAAAAAGGCCAAAGATACACAGATACTATAATGTAACACAAAAAAAATCCCACTTCAAAGAATTGAACCTACATCCTCACAACAGGTCAGCCACAACTTTTTCAAAGTAACCACTACTCCATGTGGCTCATGTCCACACACATGATATGGCCTTACATATAAACCCCCACTATGTCCAGATAACTACAACAGGTATACCCCCATTTTGATTTCATTTTGTCTGGATTGGAACTGGCCTAATGGCTAAAACTTCCCAAAATCTGTCTGGATTGTGTAACACCCTTAGGGTGTATTATCTGGGGTCCTTCTAAGGCATGACACATTCCCTTCCTGTCATGCAATGTTGACATGCTGATATAACTCCCTATCGCCCTGTGCTCATACTATAGCATTTTTCATGATTGTGCACACCTGTTGGATGACTTCTACTCACTTTGCACAGCATGCTTTTGCACACCTTCATGGACTTTTATGTGCTTTAAATGCATCTTGTTATGCTTTGACCCACCTTTGTGCACCCCCTACACTTGTTATCTGCCTTTCACACCTACTGCATGCTCAATGCGCCTTCATGCGCTCTCTTACACTTTACCAGCAACCCACATTCTTCGCTGTGCACTCATTGCACTATTCATTTATCACACACAACAATCCTTCACCACATCTATTGGACTGTGCATCATGGCTTCCAGTTTACTAGGGTGCTTATTTGAGGTGCACCACGATTGCATCATGAGCCAACTGCGCATTCTCACATAATCTGGGTGCTTTGCACCTATTTGGCATTGGACTGTGCACACTTGGGTGCTTTCACGTAATTCAGGCACTTTGAGGCTATTTGGCTTTGCACAGCATCTCTTTATAGTTCTTCTGCATTTCCAATTGGCATCGCTTTATCTGGTAACTGGCACAGGTCAATCACATCACTATTACTAAGGTGCAGCACATGACACATAACACTGAAGCAGACCAATTGGGTAGAGCACATGGAACCTAAAGTGCACCAAAAATAGAACATCATGCTGGAACAGTTGGGTATCAGGCTATAGTGTGTGCAAATCTTATTGGCTAAGGCAGCAGCATCATGTGGTCAGGTTTAGATGGGCCAATGGATGGACTTGTGGGTAGCACATGGTGCTTTCTTTTATTTTACTGTTTTATCACATAAGCCATTTGCACATAGTACCCAGGTACATAGAGAATCCAGAGGATCTTTTCCCCCCACATAGTTTACAGTTTGTTAAGCATTGCACATATTCTGTGCATTATTGTCCAATTCATGCACCTTTGAAGTGCACCCCTTGTATAGCCAGATTTGTGTATCGTTTGCACCCCTCATCATTGACATGGCTCCCTATTGCCCTGCATGCATACTACAGCATTTTTTGCGATTGTGCACACCTCCTAGATGGCTTTTGCACACTTTGTGCAGCATGCTTTTGCATGCCTTTGTGTACTTCTGTGTGCTTTCACATGCCTTTGACTGCTTAGGTGTGCTTTTGTGCACCTTTTACTGTTCTACTGCACCTTTGGATCCCCCATAGCTGCCTCCTATCGTGTGGCCTAAATGCACCCTGTTACACTTCAAACTGCCTCCATGCACCCCCCCCACACTCCTTATCTGCCTTTCACAGTTATTGCATGCTCAATGCACCTTTATGCACTCCTTTTATGCTTTACCTGCAACTCACATTCTCTGCTGTGCACCCATTGCACAATCCCTATCACACACACCAATCCACCACACCAATTGCACTGCACATCACAGCTTCCAGCTTACTTGCACATTTATTTGAGGTGCACCATGATTCCAACATGAGCAAACTGTGCATTCTCACATAATCAGGGCGCTTTGTGCCTATCTAGTATTGGACCATGTGCACTTGGGTGCTTTCATGTAATCCTGGTGCTTTGGTGCTATCTGGCCTTGCACAGCATCTCCTTATAGTTCTTCTACATTTCCAATCGGCATCACTTTATCTGGTAACTGGCACAGGTCAATCACATTATTATTATGAAGGCACAGCATGCGATGCATAACACCAAAGCAGATTAATTGGGAAGAGCACACAGGACCTAGAGTGCACCAAAAATAGCACATCACACCGGAACAGTTGGGTATTGGGTTATAGCATGCACAAATCTTATTGGCTGAGGCAGCGGCATAGTGCGGTCAGGTTTAGATGGGCAAATGGATGCACTTGTGGGTAGCGCATGGCGCTTTCTATTTTTACACTTTATTTTACCATTTTTATCACATAAGCCATTTGTACATAGTAGGTGGACAGATAGAGAATCCACAGGATCTTTCCCCCCCTCATAGTTCATAGTTTAGTCGGCGTCGCACATAGTCTGTGCACCAGCGTCCAGCCCGTGTGCCCTTGTAGTGCACCCTTCATATAGCTGCATTTGCATTCCCTCATCATATTGTGGCGTTTTATCCCTGCATTGCATCCTTCATTCTCATTTGTGCACTCTTGCAGTGTGCCCTTCAGATAGCTGCATTTGTGCACCTATTTGCATAGCCACATTTTGTGCACCATTTGTGCCTTTTTCTGCCCCTTCACTTTCATCCCGTTAGCACCCCCAACCCTTGCATCACCTCCCCAGCACATCTCAGTGCCATCTTCATCCCACTACACCTCCCGTCTTCATCACCCTCATTGTGCACATCATTTCTCAGACTCTTAATCTGAAGATTGCGAGTTCGACCCTCATGGTGGGCTCCAGAAATGATGTGTTCAGTTGGTACTCAGTGCAGAGTCTCAACGGAAGGGGTGAACACTAAACCTACAACTGCAGGTGTGCTTGGGGGTGAGGGGGTTCACTTAGAGGGCCTCAGATCATCCTTTGGGGCATGGGGACTATGAAGAGGCTGGTATGGTGGTTGTGGAGTTGCACACTAGTTGTGTATGCAAAAAGGAAGGTATGTGCAATGGCAAAAAAGTGCACAATGCAAAGGGGCAAAAATGTGCAGTGTGGAAAAACATGCAATGGGAGCACAAAAATGCACAACAACAAGGGAGATGGAAGTGGGAGGCGCAGTGGGATAAAGATGGCACTGGGATGTGCTGTGTGGGAGGCACACAGGTCAAAGGCGCAAATGGGACAAGAGTACAATGAGCAGAAAAAGGTGCAAACAGTGCACAAATGCGGCTATATGAGGGGTGCACTGTTTTGCACAAATGAGGATGAAGGATGCAATGCAGGGACGAAATGCGACAATACAATGAGAGGATGCAAATGATATGCAAACATGGCTATACAAAGGGCGCACTACAAAGATGCATGGACTGGATGCTGGTGCACAGACTATGTGCGATGCTGACTGAGCTATGAACTATAGGGGGGGAAAGATCCTGGATTCTCTATCTGTCTGCCTACTATGTACAAATGGCTTATGCAATAAATATGATCAACCTGTGCTGGTTACCAGATAAGGCAATGCTGATTGGAAATGTGGAAGAACTATAAGGAGATGCTGTGCAAGGCCAAATAGTGCCAAAGCGCTAGGATTATATGAAAGTGCCCAAGTGCACACAGTCCAATGCCAAATAGGTGCAAAGTGCCCAGATTATGTGAGAATGCGCAGTCCACTCATGTTGGAATCGTGGTGTGCCTCAAATAAATGCACAAGTAAGCTGGAAGCCATGATGCGCAGTGCAACTGGTGTGGTGGATTGTTGTGCATGTGATAGGGATTGTGCAATGAGTGCACCACAGAGAATATGAGTTGCAGGTAAAGCATAAAAGGAGCATGCAAAGGCACATCGAGCATGCAATAAATGTGAAAGGCAGATAAGGAGTGTGGGGGGGGTGCATGGAGGCAGTTTGAAGTGCAACAGGGCACATTTAGGGTGCACGACAGCGGGCATCTATGGGGGAACCAAAAGTGCAGTAGAAATGTAAAAGGTGCACAAAAGCACACCTAAGTGGTCAAAGGCATGCAAAGTGTGTGGAAGCCATCTAGGAGGTGTGCACAATCGCAAAAAATGCCATAGTATGCATGCAGGGCGATAGGGAGCCATATCATCTCCTCCCAACTGAAGTACTGACTGTCCTCAGGCAGCATGCGATTGGTCAGCACAAAATTTTCTTCACTCACATAAGCAGCCATCCTCTCCTTATCTATCTCTGACCACCATCTATTCTCTACCACTCTTTCCACAACCCATCTCTACCCGATCCAATGGCTTCAGCATTCACCTTAGCTCTCAGGCAAATGATCATGGCCCTCAATGAGACCCTCTCTGCTGCTGGGAGTGAGCAGATGATGATGCAAGCTTGGGGTGAAGGGTTTTGTAGTAAACTAGTGCGCTTTTTGTGTTCCTATAACTGGCATAGGTTGCTAAGGATTGGAGCATGTAGAACATGTATAAAAGCCACGCAGACACTGTTAAAGACAATGCAGAACTCGACGCACTCCTTGCAAAGGCACGCAGCACATTCAGTGGGGTCCTGGTGGAAGAGTGGCTTACTTGGGGTGAGGAGCTGATGCCTGATATGCATAAAATGATTGAGGAGAAAGAGCAGTCCGAAGAATTTGAGCGCAGGGCACACAAACTGGTGGGTCAGCTGGAAACATGCAAGATGCGCCGCACTCTCTTGATGGCTGAATTGCAGGCGCCCGAGGTCAACTTGGAGCATCTGGAAGGTGAGTTCAGGGCTATTGATGAAGCAAGTGATATAGATACTGCCAAAGTGCAGGAGGATGAAAAGGTGTGCATTGCACTGGTGTGCTCTCTGTGCGCGCTTTCTAAAGTGACCGATACTGAGGTAGTAGGTGAAGGAACTGGGGAATCTTGGGAGAGTGGGGTGACAAGCGAAGGGGAGAGTGAGCAGAGCGACAAGAGTGCTAGTGTGGATGAAGATGCAAGTGCATGCCCAGTGCATGCAATGCAGCAATGCGTGTATATCAAAGTACCACCATGAGTGGTGTTGGCACCACATCTAACACTAATAGTGGACCAGTAAGTTTCTTTTGATATGCTTCAGACTCACTAATACAGCTTCCCCTCCTACTCTAGTGCGATAACTGCCACCGCATGGGCCAGTCTGCTAGGTGCATCTCGGTTAGTAGAAAGCAGTGCGCTCCATGCACAAAGGGTAAGTGAAAGTGCAAGTGGATGAACCGCACTCTTGCACAGCTGCATGCCACTTCTAGAGGCAGGAAAGCGGCTGCTGGGTGCCCTGGTACGTCTTTTCCTTATCCTCCTTCCACACTGCACTAACTATGCCAAAGGCACATCGCAAATCAACAAGGGCAATGAGAGCAATGCAGGGCTTGTCAGCCCCTCGAAAGAGCGCATGTCAAAGTGCCACAAAGTCAAAAATGCACCCCCTGCACTGTCACAAGTGTGCCCAAGGCTGTGCTACCTTACCATTTGACAGGCAAGTGTGCACACTCAATCCTCGCACCAGACCAGGTCAGGAAACACTTCAGGGGACACAGTTTATCAAGGCCAAGATGTCGAAGTGCTTGACTTAGTACAATGCTGCTCAGTGGTTGCTGTATTGGGTGCCATGCATGATCGCCTTAAAGAGGATGTCCAAAGGTCGCTCATTGAGTTAGAAGTCGCCAAGAGCCAGTTGTGCAGCGCAAAGCAAGTGGAGGCAGACACAAAGGCAAAACTGGATGTGGCCACGGAGCACTTGGGATTCCTGGAGTTGATTGAGTAGCTGCTTGCCTGTGTAAAGCAATAGATAGTTCAATAAGCAATTTTTTTGTTGCACCTGTGATAAACACGTGATGCACTCTGAAGCAGTGCAATGCATGCACATGCATGCAAATGTGCACACTTTGTGCCAACCTGCACGCACACCTCAATGGTGTTGTAAAATGAAATTTGTAAGTCCAAATAATATGTGTGAGGAAAAAGAAATAAGATAGGCAACATTTGAGCAAGGAATGTCAAGTGCACAAAAAAATGTGCAAATGCAAAGGAGTGCAGAAAAATCATCCAACCATCACTTTCCTCCTCCCAACTGAGATATTGACCATGTCCAAACAATAAAAGAGTAAGAGATAAAAGGAAGCGCACGCCATATGACAAAGTCTAAAAAAATGGGAAAGGCTCAGTAGATTATCATGGCCAGTAAAACCCATAGGTTGCACAATCACAGAATGTGTCCAGATGCGACTTCACGAATAGGAAAAAGATAACATAAAAAAATGAAAGAAAGCAAAGCATACATATAAAAAAATGAAATATCCATAGCGGTGCACATGGAGCACTAGTTGTGCACATCATCGACGCTTTCTTCATCCTCAGCCCTATCTCCTTGCGCTTCTTCTTCATCAACTGCTTCTTCATCTTCTGTGTCCACTACTATGGACTCTTCCATCTCTCTCAACCATGTTGTGGTGATATCGAGTGCTATGTCAGGAAGTGCAATGGACTTGCACACATGGTACAGCAGTAGGCGAAACATGGCTACTAGCCTGTCGGATACCATCCTATTGAGTTCACAAATGATATATGCGCCGTCTTGATTGCACAACACTATAACAAGAGGGCCAAGATAATGTGTGCACATTTTGTGGTTAAGGCTCTTCTCGATTGCTGTGTTGCACATAAGGACTAAATTGCCACGCTGGAAGTCAAAATTGCAGATGGTTTTTGAGTGCACCTTCTCAAAACAGAGCACTGCTTTGCGCCTTTCTGCATAGACATGGGAATGAATGCACTCTAAGTCTTCTGGATGCTTTTGTAATGCATGCAATCAAGTCTGTAGTGGAGAGTATAGAATCTGGGGGTGGGTTAAGGTATGTTGCTTCAATGATATCGAGAGGATTAGAGGCTGTGCACCTGTAACAATGAAGTATGGTGAAATGCCAAGGCACTTCCAAACTGTGATGCGCTCCACCCAAAAGACTGAGTACAGTGCACTGAACCATTTTGACTCTACTCCATCTGTGGCTTTGATAAGTGCTTGATGCACATCCAAATGTGCATGCTCAACAATTCCATTAGTGTGCAAATTATAGCCAGATATGCGGATGTGATTGATATGGTAGCACTTACTGAGATAGGCTAGCGCTTTGATGAATGGCTTGCTGTTATCAGTGACTATCTCATACAATGCACCCCATCTGCAGATGAGGTCTTGGAACATCCTATCACCAAGTGTGCATGCATTTTCTTTAGGAAGCCCATGGAATTCTGGCCAAGTCGCAAGCAAGCAACACCCTTGGATGATATAGTGCTGCCCTGCTGATACTGGTAAGTGCATCATATCAATATAAACTTTACTAAAGAGAGGTGCAGGCATTGTGATGACTGGTGGTATTAGAACCTTCTGCATTTGCTGGATCTGGCAAATGTGACAAGTGCACATGAACCAAATGATGTCATCTATAACGTGTGGCCACCAAAAGTGCTCAAGAAATGCAGAGCGCATTGCATAAAAGCACTTTTGTCCAATGTTATCGTGGATGGTGCACAATATCGGTAGGCATCTAGACTGCCAAATAACAAGCTGGTGAGTGCCATGCAAATTGTGCTTCCATAAGCACATCTTGTCTTTGAAAAAGGTGCTTGCATAGTGCATGAGTGCACTGTACTTGGAATCTGTAAAGTCGCTAGGGTGCATTAGGGTATCCATCCAAATCCACACCAAATCTAACGTCTCATCCTCTGCATCTGCTGTTGTGCTCCTTGGAACTTGGCTATAGTCATCGTCATAAATAAGTGCACTATTGCATGCATTTTATGCATTTTTGCTTGGCTCTGGCTGCGTTAGTGCAAGTGCTTGCACATCAAAGGACTGTGAAATGGGATGTATTGCATGCATAAAGCCATGTAGCACATCAATCCAATCCTCAAACTCTTCATCTTCTTCTCCTTCTAAGTCCTCTGGCTGCTTTGGCCGATGTGAAAGCCCATCTGGACCATGCACTGCACCCATAACATGCATGAGCATAAAGTGGAATGTAAGGATTGAGACAATCCACCAGTTAATGCTGGCAGATGGTTGGATATCAGGGTTTTGTAGCATGCCCTTGATATAGCATGCATCAGTCTCAACAATTAAGTTGTGCACACCTATAATATAAAGGCACAAACTGCACAGTGCATGGTAAGGCCCATAGATCTCTAGCTTCAGTTGCAAAAAGCATGCTTCTCTGTTGTTGAGCATAATCGAGCCAAACCGGTTGTAATTGCATGCTTTTGCATTTGCGCTCTTTTGCTGGCAAAGGTAAAAGCTGACCGCTATCTGAGAAGTGTTGACTGCAAGGATAACGGGGAGTTCTGAGGAATAATTGATCACTTGTAGCGCAGGGCAATCTAGTACTGCTTGCTTGATGTTGTTTTGCACCGCTATCTGCTCTGGGCCCTATTTGAATGGAGCATCCTTGCATGTAAGCCTTGTGAGCGTGCTAATGCAGTGCACATAATTGTGGATATAAATGTGCATTAAACCAGCTGTTCCCAAGAATTTTTACACTTCTGACAGCGTGTGGCATGCGCCCCAATTGTGGAAATGTTTACCTTGTTGTGTTCGGGTTTTCTACCTTCTGGCATGCAACAATGGCCAAGAATGACAAAGTTCTCAGTGCACAATGTGGATTTTATCCCAGAGAAAGTGCTGCTGCTATATTTCATGTGCTGCACAATGCGGTTCATGTTCTGGAAGTGCTCCCACACAAAGTGCCTTATACCAGGGTTTGCAGTGAGCACTTCACACAAGCCATCTGGTAAAATGTAGCGCTTTGAAGGCCCCTTGACTGGGACGTCGTCGATATAGGGAACAGTGTAATCTGGTATCTCTGGCTGCAGAATATAGCACACATCATCATGGAAGATTGGTACTGAGTTTGTCCAACCCATTGGCAATGTAATGAGGTACATTGCACCATACAGCATCTGGAATGTCATAAGGTTGCACGATGATTCTTTGATTAAGCACTTGTCATATCCCACATATAGATCAAGGACAGTGCTGCATGCGTGCCCTGCAAACTGCTCTGCAAGGTGCTCAGGTGTAGGGGTGACACCAGAGTGTTTAATGGTAATGCAATTAAGCGGTTCGAGGCTATGTACGATGTGCAGCACTTTTTCATCTTTCTTGAGCATGCAGAACCACCACAATCTATATGCCAAATTTGAGTGCTCATAAACGCCTGAGTCTATCTTCTTCCAGATAATAGTGCAAACTTTGTTGTATATGCCTGGTGGAATGGGGATGTTGCACTCTATCCAAGGGGTGTGCAAAATAACTGGGATTTTGACTGGGGGAATAAATGCAGTCTTGAAGCTGCCATGCTCCTCATTGCTCCATGCAAAGGCTTCATTCTGCAAAGACATCAAGTGGTGTAAAACCTTCATCTCCTCTGGTAATAAGAAATTGGTGTGGCGCTTTTGGAGCACTTGCATGCGCTCTTCAGTATAGTGCCTGATCAGGGTAAATGGTGGTGGGTTTGGTAAAAGCACAGGTAGCACTGCTAGCGGATTGCCTACAATGTTGCACTCGATGCAGAATTCATTTGGGATGGGCGCAATAACTGGTTTGACTTTTTTAGCAACTGGTTTATACTTCTTCTTGGTTACTACACCCTTTTGCGGCATGCACATCACTAAATCGATAAAAGTTGCATGCGCATGTGCACTTTTCAGAAATGCAGCTGGAATAAGTGCTACAGGGTCAATTGAATTTAAGAGCACCTGCACATGACTGTTGGTACACTGGGATAGGTAGAGTTGAGAGATAACAGAGGTCAATGGAACAGAAGCGGAAAATGGAATAAGCGCAAATGCAGAAACATCACAAGATTGGGTATCAGAGTCGAATGTTATGATAGTAGTGGCTTCTCCTTGGTCTGCGATCAATTTCTCAAAGCCTGGCAAAAATTTCTTTGTCAGTTATGCTGAATAGTGAAGTGCAGTGTTGCTGCAGCTGGTAAAAAGTGGCATGGCTTTCCTCTAGGCTTTGTTGGAATGGTGGAGATGGCGCCTGTGTTTGGATTGCAGATAGTAATCATTTGCACTTCATCCACAAAGTTGTGCATGATGGAGTGCCTTAACACATCAAAGGGGCACCCTAACAGAATATCATAAGCGGGTGAATAGATAACATGAACTTGCACATAGACAATAATATCTCCAATGCATGTGGAAATGTTGTGTGCAAGTCCAAGTGATTCATCCACCTCTCCATTGGCCAATTGCATGTATAAACAAATGCATGGGTCATACTGAAGCCCAAGACAATGGCAGACCGCTTCTGACATTGCAATAATTTGTGAACCCAGATCTAAGATAGCTTCGAAGTATTCTTGGTTGTCAATCAATAAATCAATGGAGCGAAGTGCATGTGACTCTTTAGCAACCTTCAAAATGTTGGGGTTTTCAATTTCACCTGGCTGAAGATGGGTGAGGTACTGTTCAAATAAATCCTGCAAAACAATAGGAGGTGGCACTGCAATTGCTGCACTAACTGGAGGTGTCACATTCAGCACTTTATTTTCCACAAAAGGTGTGCACACTTCACAGTGTGCAAATGGCATAATGCTTGCAAGGTTGGTAGCTACCACTTCTGTGCCAGTAGCTGCAAAGCACTTTGGAGTAACTTGTTCTCTATGGCGCTGCCTGAAATTGGGTGAAAGTGAAAGGAGCTCTTCATGTGAAACCATAATGGAGGGCACCTTCATGGCATGCACATATACATCATCGACAATCTGTGGATTCTGGATAGGAATAACAGTGCAATATGATGGCTCTTTGCCTTTGAAAGTGTTAACTGGACCATCTGGTTTATCTGCTGCTGTGGGGATGAAACGTGCTTCAGGAATGTTGGAATAGGGATGTATGGGTGTCTCATCAGGTGCTTCAGTTGCACTCGCAGTGGGTTGCAAAGCTGGTGACTCAGTACTGTCAGCGAGTGCAATGTCTGTGGTTGTAGAATGCGCACTCTCTTGATTGGATGTATTGCGCAGTGCATGCCACAGAATTTCAATGCTGTCGAAGACTTGCCTCTTCCAAAGCACCATCAACTCCCGCTTGAGCACATTTATGCACTCTTCCTTTGTTAGTTGTGCATTTGGTGTGCCTTGCATATAATCTGCTGCAGGCACTGAAGCAGCAACGTATGTCAACTGTAAAGGTGCTGCTGGAGCTGGACGAGGTGCAATATTGTAGGTAAGCTGTGAATTGGTATTCGATGAAAGTCGACCAGTGGCAATCTGCCCTGGGTTGTGCTTATGCCATTCCTTGATGTGCTTGCCCAAGAAGTTGCCTGGAATAGAATGTGGCACAAATGCACCACCTGGGAGTCCGATGCGCCCTTCCACATTTCACCTACACTTTCCTTTGCTAATAAGATGCTCGATTGAAGCACACTCAGGGATATAATGCCCTGTCTGACCACAACCATTGCAAGTGTCGTTGTTCGAACAAGGCAGTAATACAGCTCCCTATCACCCTGCATGCATACTATGGCATTTTTTGCGATTGTGCACACCTCCCAGATGGCTTCTGCACACTTTGCACAGCGCACTTTTGCATGCCTTCATGTGCCTTGTGTGCTTCTGTGTGCTTTCACATGCCTTTGACCATTTAGGTGTGCTTTTGTGTCCCTTTTACATTTCTACTGCGCTTTTGGTTCCCCCATAGCTGCCTGCCTTCCTGTGCCCTAATTGCACCCTGTTATGCTTCAAACCACCTCTGCATGCCCCCCCATGCTCCTTATCTGCCTTTCACAGTCATTGCATGCTCGATGTGCCTTTGCATGCTCCTTTTATGCTTTACCTGCAACTCACATTCTCTGCTGTGCACTCATTGCACAATCTCTATCACACACTCTACAATCCACCACACCAGTTGCACTGTGCAGCATGGCTTCCAGCTTACTGGTGCATTTATTCGATGTGCACCATGATTCCAACATGAGTGAGCTGTGCATTCTCACATAATCAGGGTGCTTTGCACCTATTTGGCATTGGACTGTGTGCACTTGGGCACTTTCATGTAATCCTGGCACTTTGGCAGTATTTGGCCTTGCACAGCATCTCCTTATAGTTCTTCCACATTTCCAATTGGCATCACCTTATTTGGTAACCAGCACAGGTTGACCATGTCATTATTACTAAGGCACAGCATGCGACACATAACACCAAAGAAGATTAATTGGGAAGAGCACATGAGACCTAGAGCACACCAAAAATAGTGCATCGCACTGGAACAGTTGGGTATTGGGTTATAGTGTGTGCAAATCTTATTGGCTGAGACAGCAGCATAGTGCAGTCGGGTTTAGATGGATGAATGGGTGCACTTGTGGGTAGCGCATGGCACTTTCTATTTTTACATTTTATTTTACCATTTTTATTGCATAAGCCATTTGTACATAGTAGGTGGACAGATAGATAATCCAGAGGATCTTTCCCCCCCTCATAGTTCATAGCTCAGTCAGCATCGCACATAGTCTGTGCACCAGCATCCAGTCCATGTGCCTTTGTAGTGCGCCCTTCGTATAGCCAATTTGCATATCGTTTGCATTCCTTCATTGTATTGCTGCATTTTGTCCCTGCATTGTGTTCTTCATCCTCATTTGTGCACTCTTGCAGTGCGCCCTTCGTATAGCTGTGTTTTGCGCACCGTTTGCACCTTTTTTTGTATAGCCACATTTTGTGCACCATTTGTGCCTTTTTCTGCTCATTGCGCCCTCATCCTGTTTGCACCTTTAACCTGTGCACCTCTCTCACAGCACATCCCAGTGCTATCTTTGTCCCACTGCACCTCCCATTTCCATCTTCCTCGTCGTTGCACACTTTTGCGCTCCCTTTGCACATTTTTGCCCCTTTGTGTTGTGCACTTTCCTGCTATTGTGCATATCTTCCTTTGAGTGTATGCGACTAGTGCACACATTAAAAACCACTGTTACAGCCTCCTCATAGTCTCCGCGACCTGAAGGATGATCTGAGGCCCTCTAAGTGAACCCCCCCCTCACCCCAAGCATGCCTGCAGTTGTAGGTTAAGTGTTCACCCCTTCTGTTGAGACTCAACTCTGCACCAAGTACCAACTGAACACATCAGTGTGCCATTTCTGCCATCTCTACGCGATGCACTCAATGTGGTAACTATTGCCTGTGTCATGTGCTTGAATAAGGCTGAGATGTCTTCTGCTTTGACTGCAGGCATGCTAGGTTGTGGCTGGGAAATGGGTGCGCTGGGTGCTGAGTAGGGTGCATACATATCGAGGTTTTGCACTGTGAGCCCAATAAGTGGCTGGAAATAGTGTGCTGGGCCTTCAAAGATAAAGTTGATCACATCATGTATTGCATCTAATGAGTATGGCACATTTGTAGGCTGATTCGGTACCACAATCGCAAGGTGGCTCAAAATGCGCTTGAGCTGGTCTGGTCAAAACACCCTAATGAACATGCAGCTTTGGTCATAGTGCACCAATATGCCTTGCACAACTAAGTATTCGCTGATGTTGAAAAATGCGCAATAATAGCATGCAATTTCTTCTGCAGTTACAAGGCCAATGCATGCAGTTTCGCCAATAAGCTTGTCCAGGTTGCTAATACTCCATTTACTACCATCCCTAGAGCTGGGATAAAGCTTTAGGACAGCATCTTTGAATGCACCATAGTTGTGCATCGCACTATACTCCAGTAGCAGTTTCCAAGTGTCAGCAGTGTCGCTATCCAAATAGCGCACAGTGTGGAACTTCTTATCAGTCTCATCAGTGACATTACAATTGCAGAGGAGTTGCACAAGCTCCTCAAAGTACTTCTGGAGTTTGCACAGTTTTGCGAGGTCGAAATGTGGCATGTTTTGGTTAGATGTGGATGGCATGTGCATGGTAGGCATGGTAGGTGGAATAAGGTGTGTAGAGTTAAAATCTGGTAAAAGTGCAGCAAAATTCGAAGGTGGGGAAAAATGTGGTGATGCGGATGGAGTTAGGGTAGATAGGGATGATTCAGGTGAAGGTGGAGGTAAATAGAGCGTGGATGAGTGATGCATGTTGTTTAAGAAGCATGATTCGAATACTGGTATTTCCCCAAGCTGGAGCGCAGTTGCTAACAGCTCAGAATGGAGAGTGTGAAGGTGGTTAATGTTGAAGTGAAGGGCAAGCTGATGGAGGTCTAAATAAGGTCTGGTAAACAGAAACCCCTCGCGGTGGGATCCAGAAATGATGTGTTCAGTTGGTATTCAGTGCAGAGTCTCAACGGAAGGGGTGAACACTAAACCTACAACTGCAGGCATGCTCAGGGTGAGGGGGGGTTTGCTTATAGGGCCTCGGATCATCCTTTGGGGTGCAGAAACTATGAAGAGGCTGGTACAGTGGTTTTCAATGTGTGCACTAGTTGTGTATGCTAAAGGGAGGATATGCACAATAGCAGAAAAGTGCACAATGCAAAGAGGCAAAAACATGCAGTGCAGAAAAATGCACAATGGGAGTGCAAAGGTGTGCAACGATGAGGGTAATGAAAGTGGGAGGTGTAGTTTTATGAGGGCTGCACTGGGATGTGCTGGGAAGGTGATGCAAAGGGTGGGGGCACAAATGGGATGAGAGCACAACAGGTGGAAAAAGGCACAAATGGTGCACAAAGTGCAACTATATAAATAAATGTGCAAATGGTGTGCAAACATGGCTATATGAAGGGCACACTGTAATAGTGCACAAATGAGGACAAAGAACGCAATGCAGGGATGAAATGCAGCAATACGATGAGGGGATGCAGACGATATGCAAATGCAGCTATACAAAGGGTGCACTACAAAGGCGCATGGACTGGATGTTGGTGCACAGACTATGTGCGACACTGACTGAGCTTTGAACTATGAGGGGGGGGAAAGATCCTCTGGATTCTCTGTCTGTCCACCTACTATGTACAAATGGCTTATGTGATAAAAATAGTAAAATAAAGTGTAAAAATAGAAAGCACCATGTGCTACCCACAAGTGCATCCATTTGCCCATCTAAACCTGACTGCACTATGCCGCTGCCTCAGCCAATAAGATTTGTGCATGCTATAACCCAATATCCAACTGCTCCAGTGCAATGCACTATTTTTGGTGCACTCTAGGTCTCGTGTGCTCTTCCCAATTAATCTGCTTCAGTGTTATGTGTCGCATGCTGTGCCTTAGTAATAATGATGTGATTGACCTGTGCCAGTTACCAAATAAGGTAATGCCAATTGGAAATGTGGAAGAACTATAAGGAGATGCTGTGCAAGGCCAAATACTGCCAAAGTGCCAGGATTACATGAAAGTGCCCAAGTGCACACAGTCCAATGCCAAATAGGTGCAAAGCACCCCGATTATGTGAGAATGCACAGCTCGCTCATGTTGGAATCATGGTGCACATCGAATAAATGCACCAGTAAGCTGGAAGCCATGCTGCACAGTGCAACTGGTGTGGTGGATTGTGGAGTGTGTGATAGAGATTGTGCAATGAGTGCACAGCAGAGAATGTGAGTTGCAGGTAAAGCATAAAAGGAGCATGCAAAGGCACATCGAGCATGCAATGACTGTGAAAGGCAGATAAGGAGCATGGGGGGCATGTGGAGGCGGTTTGAAGCATAACAGGGTGCAATTAGGGTGCAGGAAGGCAGGCAGCTATGGGGGAACCAAAAGCGCAGTAGAAATGTAAAAGGGACACAAAAGCACACCTAAGGAGTGTGAAAGTGCATGCAGGTGCACAAAAGTGCGCTGTGCAAAGTGAGTAGAAGATGTCTAAGCAGTGCACACAATCATGAAAAATGGTGTAGTATGAGTGCAGGGTGATAGGGAGCTGTATCAGCACTTCAATTGGCGCCTTATTAGTGACGGAAAGTGTAAGTGAAATGCGGAAGGGTGCATCGTACTCCCAGGTGGCGCATTCATGCCGCATTCTATTCCAGGCAACTTCTTAGGTGAGTGCATTGAGGAATGGCATAAGCACAACCCAGGGCAGATTGCCACTGGTCGACTTTCATTGAATACCAATTCACAGCTCATCTACAATATAGCACCTCGTCCAGCTCCAGCAGCACCTTTACAGTTGATGTATGTTGCCACTTCAGCACCTGCAGCAGATTATATGCAAAGTGCATCAAATGCACAACTAACAAAGGAAGAGCACATTGATGC
Source organism: Tricholoma bakamatsutake (assembly GCA_029959215.1). Classification (NCBI taxonomy): domain Eukaryota; kingdom Fungi; phylum Basidiomycota; class Agaricomycetes; order Agaricales; family Tricholomataceae; genus Tricholoma; species Tricholoma bakamatsutake. Next base: position 5,233,139 of record CP114860.1, read on the forward strand.
ACTCAAGTGGGAGTTGATGGCGCTTTGGAAGAGGCAAGTCTTCAATGGCATTGAAATTCTGCAGCATGCATCACACAATACATCCAATCAAGAGAGCATGCATTCTACAATCACACACTTTGCACAGCATGCTTTTGCATGCCTTCATGTGCCTTTGCACGCTTCTGTGTGCTTTCACATGCCTTTGACAAGACAAAGAATGAAATGCAGAGACGAAATGCAGCAATATGATGAGGGGATGCAAACGATACACAAATGCAGTTATATGAAGGGCACACTACAAAGGTGCATGGTCTGGATGCTGGTGCACAAACTATGTGCAGTGCTGAATGAGCTATGAACTATGAGGGGGGGAAAGATTTTCTGGATTCTCTATCTGTCCACCTACTATGTACAAATGGCTTATGTAATAAAATGGTAAAATAAAGTGTAAAAATAGAAAGTGCCATGTGCTACCCCCAAGCGCATCCATTTGCCCATCTAAACCCGATTGCACTATGCCAAGTGAATGAGTTCACAGAGCAGATGAAGGACACCTTGGAGGAGGTGAAGTCAGCTTTGGCCAAGGCAAAGGATGACATGGCATGCTTCTACAACCAGCTTCACTCACCCACATTCACATATAAGGTTGGTGATCATGTCTATCCCGACTCTAGTGACATTTCCACCACATGTCCATCCAAGAAACTCACCTACCACTTTCTTGGACTGTTCCTCATCACTAGACATGTTGGGTCACATGCCTACCACCTATGGCTACCACAGTCCATGTCCAGACTCCACCCTGTTTTCCATGTCATAAAGCTGCTGCCTGCACCCACAGATCCATTTCCTGGACATGTAACATGACCTCCCCCACTGCCTACAGTTATCGAAGGTGAACCTCAGTATGAGGTTGAGTCCATTTTAGACAGCCACTTACATCAAGGTAAACTCAAATATCTGGTGCACTGGAAGAGTTATGGATACAAGGAGAACTCCTGTGTTGCAGAGTCTGACATGAATGTCCCACAACTGGTCAGGGAGTTCCACCAGCGACATTCCTCTGTGCCTCAGTGCATCCAAGCATCCAACTTTGGGCAAATATGGTTTCAAATGCATCGGTGCAATGCACCAAAGAAGGGGGGTGATGTAAGGGAAAAGGAAGGCACCCCAGGCATCTGGGCAATTTTCTGCATTCGTCCCATATTTTTTTATATTTTATTTTACCCTATTCTGCCTTTTCTATGATTTATTCCTATTCTATTATTATATTTCAGTTTTTCCATTTGGTACATGTTGACAGTTCCATTCTTAGAAATGGGACCCCTTCTGAACATTTACCCATCAAGGTGACATCATCCTGCAGCTTGATCCACCTATCTCCACCTTTTTGCTATTTTTAGCTTACTACTTGATTTTTGCTCTATCACATATACTGGGCATCGACAGATGGATCCTTAGAGTTTTCTCTTTGGATTCCCCTCTGTTAGGTGTGCCTGGAGTGTCTGTATTGTGTAGTGTAATATTAACTTTGGATTCCCCTCTGTTAGCTCACTTCTAAGTGAGGCTTGAGGTTGCTCTTACACAACTGTTCCAGTGTGATGTTCTATTTTTGGTGCACTTTAGGTCCCATGCACTCTTTCCAATTAATCTGCTTCAGTGTTATATGTTGCATGCTGCACCTTAGTAATAGTGACATGATCGACCTGTGCTGGTTACCAGATAAGGCAATGCTGATTGGAAATGCAGAAGAACTATAAGGAGATGCTGTGCAATGCCAAATAGTGCCAAGCATCTGAATTACATGAAAGTGCCCCACAGTCCAATGCCAAAGAAGTTCAAAGTGCCCAGATTAGGTGAGAATGTGCATTTGGCTCATGATGCAATTGCAGTGTGCCTTGAATAAGCACCCTAGTAAGTTGGAAGCCATGATGCACAGCGCAATAGGTGTGGTGAAGGATTGTTGTGTGTGATAAATGGATAGTGCAATGAGTGCACAGCAAAGAATGTGAGTTGCTGGTAAAGCATAAAGGAGCACATAAAGGTGCATCAAGTGTGCAGTAACTGTGAAAGCCAGATAACAAGTGTGGGGGGGTGCACGAAGGCAGTTTGAAGTGTAACAACATGCATTTAAGGTGCACAATAGAAGGCAGTTAATGGGGATCCAAAGGTGCAGAAGGAATGTAAAAGGTGCACAAAAGTGCACAAAGCCACACAAAAGCACACAAAGCCACACAAAAGCACACAAAGCACACAAAAGTGGACTTGGGTGCATAAAAGTGCACAAAGGCACATAGAAGCACACAAAGATGCATGGAAGCACACAAAAGTGTGCTGTGTAAAATGAGTAGAAGTCATCCAAGAGGTGTGCACAATTGCAAAAAATGCTGTAGTATGAGCACAGGGTGATAGGGAGCCATATTACTGGGTCACTTAGGATTTGGGCACATTTCAAGCAGTCATCAGTAGTCCCCATGATAACAGCAATTGGCTCGCAGTTGTCTGGCAGGTATGGAATAGATGTTTCTAAATCAAGGTTGAAAGAAGTCCGAGACAATGCATCTGCCATGCAATTGTTGTCCCCCTTGATGTAGACGATTTTGCAGTCATATTGAGACATAAACTCCATCCAATGTGCCTGATAATGGCTGAGATTCCATTGGCAATCAAAATTTTCTAACATTTTATGATCTGTAAAAATTGTGAAAGGTACCCCCCCAATCAAGTCGGCATGCCATTTTTGCAATGTGTGAATAATTGCCAGCATTTCTTTTTCATGCACTGGGTAGTTCAGTTCCACACCTTTGAAAGTCATTGAGTTGAGGGCAACAAGTTGAGCACTTTTCCAGGTCTCCCTGAAGGACAGCACTGCACCAGACTGATAATTGCTGGTGTCTGTGGTCACAAAAATTTTGTGAGCTGGCATCAGTGAAAAATTGATAGTAGTCAAGCATTCTTGGCTAATCACTGCCTTCTTAATGCCCTCGAAAGCTACTCGATGTTTTTTCTTCCCACTTCAGAAACACTTTATTGCACTCCTTTGAAGTCAACTCTGTGTAAATCTGAGTGTGTTTAGTGATGTGAGGCAAAAAGGAGGAGACATACTGGACAAGCCCCAAAAACTGGCATACTTCCTTTGCACTTCTAGACTGAGGCCACTTCATAATGCGATCCATTTTTATTGAATTGGCCTCAATACCCCATGTTGACACATGATGTCCCAAGAAGTTGATCTCCATTTGAAAAAGATGTGTCTTCAGTGGGTTGCAGTATAGTCCTGTAGCACGTGAGGCTTCAAGAATTATACAAACAATCTTTTCATGTTCCACTAATGAAGATGACCAGATCATGATGCCATACAGGTAGATATGGCAAATCTTCCCAATCCATTCTCATAGCACTGTTGTAACATGATGCTGGTGTATAGCGGGCGCATTTTTCAACTCCATCAGCATTACCATCCACTCAAAAAGTCTGAATGGTGTAGACATGGCTGTCAAATTGATGTTTCCAGGCTCCATAGGCATTTAAAAAAAGCTGTTGGTCATGTCAATGGTGCCCCATATTTTACCTTTTGCACAGTCATTTAGGATGTCATCAATCTGTGGCAAGGGGTGAGAATTTGCAATTGTGTTCTTGTTCAGTTGTCTGTAATCATTCACCCACCTGGGTAACATGGAGCCTTAGGAATTATGAATGCTGGAGATGCATGCAGTGATAATGAAGGCCTGATTCTCCCAGCATCCAAGTGCTGCTGTATCAACATTTTCCACAACTCCCAAAACTTGCATGGACAAGCATAAGTACAGGTCTTGATTGTCTGTTCCACATTCTTCAGTTTAATCCTAGCTGTTACATCTTGCAGCAACTTGTCAACATGGGGAAGAGGTTGGAAAACATCAGCAAACTCCATAAGCATTTTCTGCTCCATGTCCTGAAGTTGCATCTTGAAGTTCAAGATTTTGATGTGGTCCTTGATCATGCTCACCACACTTACAAGGTGCAACAATTTTTGGGACCATTTTTTTCTCAGCTAGACACTGCTTACAAACTTCCACAAGTTCATGCAACATCAATTTCTTACTTGCTTTTGCTTCAGCCATGGTGACATTAGGTAGAACCACTTTCCTATAAACTTTTATAGCAGGAGGTTGTAGTAAATTGTAACCAGTCTCCTTGTCAATTGCACTTCTTTGCTTGAAATCTGCTACGATATGATTTACAGTGAGGAATGGCAGTCTAAATAAAATAGGTACACAAAGGTTTGGAGCTATTACAGCTTTCACAGTCTTAGAAGATTCCAAGCCTCTCGACCAAAGCGCTATCAATGAGGACCATGTGTGCACCTGAGTCCAGCATGGAATTCACTGTTATAGGATCATCAGCTCTGGGTCCTATCAATGAGCATGACCAGTGAAGGTGGGCCACCATGAGTAGACTCTCCTCCTCCTCTGATTTGGATCCAGCACCAAGCACAGATGATGGCATAATAGCACCCATCATGAAGGAGCTATCTTCATCCTCTACCTCCTCAATCTGTGATGTATTCCCTGTAGCTGCTCCTACAGTTTTGCTACTGGTAGGAACAAATGTCTGCTTTCTCTGGCTCAGTAGCATCTCCTTGGTAACCTTCTTGTAGTTACGACCATCTGGAAATTCATTTGGACAATCTGTAGCACAATGATTTTGGTAACTGCGATGGCATTTCAAGCACTCTTGGTGCTTCAAGAGTAAGGTATGTTCATTCTCTGTCAAATGAGGAGGTTTATGGCTAGTGGAAAATGAACTTGCACTTCCACTGGTGGATGAAGACCCTCGCACTTTGTAGCCTCCCACAGTGTTTGAGTTCCATGTGGGGTTGGCTAGCACTTGTCTTTTTGGCAGTCATTGGAGGTCCTCAGCTGCTTCCAAATAATGCTTTGTATCATTAGCATGTTCTTCCACCAACTTCCTTACTTCTGAAATCCAGCACACTAGCCTAGCCTCATCTGTCTGTTGAGCAGTAGCCTTTGTCACTTTATCCACAATGTCTTTGATGTTCCTGTTCTTGCAATGACTTCATAAGTCCACATCTAACAAACTGTTCAATTGGAGATGGAGGTTGGCATCCATGAAGTAGTATTCAGTGTTCTGTAGAACAATGTTCAAATGTCTGATGTCATTAACCCAAGTGGAGAAAGAATCCGAAGTTTTCAAATGCATGTTTCAAATCTTTGCATGCAACTTGTCATCCCATCCATTGGGTAGGAACTCTTTTTGCATTTCCTTTATGAAGACAGCAAACATCATTTCTGCCAATCTATCGCCATGAGTTGCAACCCAGTCTCTTACACACATATCCTTTAAACCTGGCAATATTGCAACAATGCGCTTTCCCAATGTGATCTTTTTAATCACTCTGAAAAAGTCAGTGCATGCCATTTCCCATTGATGCATTACCATCAGTAACAGCACTCCAGGAGTTAATAGCAGAATCTATTACATATGCTATGACTGTTTTGTGGGAGTGATGGTGTGATGGGATCAGGGCTAAAAATAGATGACAAGCTGCATAACATATGCTATGGTTGTTTTGTGGGAATGATGGGAATGATGGTTGATGGAATTATTTAAAATTTGTCAGGCTTGGTCAGAGCTGTGCAAAATTTGTCAGAAATGATCGCATTAGTCAGAGCTGACTAGAAATCAGTCATATAGCTGGGTTTAAAATGTGGTCATCGCATATGTATAGGTGAGCTGCATGGAGCATGGCTGAGTTTTAAGTGGAGTTTGAAGCTTCACAAGTGAGCTGAGTGTGGAGGGGAGTGTAAGGGAGTGTGAGGGGAGTGTGAGAGGTGGGGTGAGGTGTGAGGGGGTGGGCAGGAAGAGGATGGAGAAGAGGTATGAGGGGTGGAGAAGGAGTATAAGGGGATGTAGAGGGGAGAGGGGGACATGGGAAAGTGAGAGGGAGATGGGGATAGAGATGGGGGAGATGGGGAAGATGGGGATAGAGATGGGGGAGATAGGGATAAACACCACAATCCCCCCACATTGACTTGGGGCCAATGGTCCCAAGTCAACTGAAGAGTTGTGTACTATCTAAAAGTCAAGAGTTGAGTAACTGTAGTGGGATTAAGCATTGTGTTATGTATATGCAAGCTGGTCCATGCCGGTGTCAGGCTGAGCAACAAAGCAAGCAAACACTATGACAAAGGCATGGGTCATAAGCTCATCCTTTTTGATTCTATGTAAATGCATTCTGCAGCAGTGCTCAGTGACATTCTATCTGCAGGAATTGATGTACAGCAGTATGAGTCAGATATAGATCCTGAGCTGCCTTCAGCATTATCAGAGAATTTACTAGAGCTATCGAACTCATTGGAAGGTTCAGGGGTAGTGACAGCAGGGATATTCAGTACAGGAGATGTGTTGGTGCCTATATGTGCGCTATTAGCTATCATCAATGATTCACCAAGTGTATGCACATCAAACAGCACTTCACCTGAAGATCTTCATAATCCTGGGTCAGCATCACCTAGCGGAGAGGCAGCACTTTATTCAGATAGTGTCAATGGTGGCAGAGATGGCAACAACAGGCCCAGCTGGGTGTTTGGAGGAGTGAGTGCTTGCTTGCACATGGTCAGCAGTTTGATCAGCGCAGTCCTAAGACCTTTCAACGACAGTAGTTTTTGCTTCAGCAAAACCTTATTTTTGCAATGTTTAAAAAAAAGTGTAAGTATGCACTTGGAGATGCATGTACTTCACTAAGACCAGAGTCTAAACAGGCAAAATTGGTGGTTTTATAAGAAAAGGAATAGAGCTCTATGTAAGATGATCATAGTCTGAGAGAGAGCACTGATAGGTCCATTGTGTGCTTTAAGGTCTGGAGAATGCTTCCAATTGTATCGACACATTATGACACACACTCCGAACTGCTATGAACACCACGAATTTGGTTTTGAACTATTTTGGACTACTTCGAATGACTTTGAACAATTTCAAATAATTTTGTGATACTTTGAATGCTTTCAAACAACTTCTCACTAGGTCAAACAACATTGGCTGCTATATAGTTGTCCCAAAACCCTTTCGATACACACTGAACAACCAGAGTGAGCCATTTCATTGCATATCGAGTGCCACTAGACATGAAGAGAGATGACAAAAGATTTAGAATGCGATAAGTGCAGTTTCATGTTTCAATGATATATTAAAGCAATAGGAGGAGAACTTTTACTATACTGGGACAATGTACATTTCATTTATTATCATTTCTCATTTGTTTTATGTTTTACAATACCTTTATTTGCTGTGCATACTGCCTCATGTTTTCCACATGTTATTGTTTCCTTTTTAGTACTATTCCTTCAAATTGTATATAAACTTGTATTAGTTACTTAGAAAAAGCAAAAAGTGGAATAGAGCAGAAGTTACCCTGTCCCTTAAACATTTAATTTAAGAGCCATTCTCTTCAGTCTTACCCTCACATCGTATCTATAAGTTCTGGAAAATATCGTGAACTTCTTTGAACCTTTGTATTAGCCTCTTGACTCATTGCCTATCACCTATCGCCACTCAAAAACCACTTCTTATTCACTATATTTGCTTTTTGATATACCTCAACACCAGTCTAACTCTATCGAAACTCTTCAAACATCTCTGACTTTCTTCGAAACTACTTCAAATCTCTTTGAACCCCTTCGAACTATTTCACATGTCTTTGAACCTATTTCAAACTCTTTTGAACTTTTTCATACACCTCTAAAGCCTATTTGCAACATGCCCCATCATTTCACATCACTCACTACAACTTTTGGATATCAGTGGTGATATTTAGTACCAACTCACACCCTTCCTCTAGCCTGTGTTATACTTCCTAAGCCTTTTAACAGGTTTTTGTTAGATTTCCAGGTCGAGTATTATCAGCACATCCATACAGCCAAGGACCTAATCCTTGGCTGATGGTAAATAAGTATAAATAAGGGTAACATCATTACAGATACTATCCATTGATTGATGCTAGTGCTAGGTGCAATATCAGAATTCAAGAGCATGCCTTTGATATACCTTGCATTGACTTCAACGATAAGCTTTTGAACCTCTATTAGGTACAATCAAAGTGCTCCAAGAGCACGATATAGACCATAGAGTTCAAGTTTTGGAGTTTTGGTTGCAAAAATCGAGATTTGCAGTTGTTAAGCATAATTGATCTGAATCAACTGTAATGCTGTTTTTGAGGGTAGTCAGGATCACATTGAGCAAGAAAAAAACTGATAGTGATCTGCAAAGTGTCAACTGATATGATAACTGGGGTGGGGGATGAGTAGTCAATAGCTCAAATCACTGGAGAGTTGATTAGAGCTTTCTTCAAATCTTTTTGTGCTGCTATTTGTTCCAGTCTGAATTTGAAAGGAACATCTTTGCAAGTGAGTTGAATCAGTGCTGCAGCACATTGAGCAAAATTTCAAATGAACATATGACAAACTCCAATAGTTCCTAGGAATGCTTTAACTTCAGTAAGGCTTTGACAAGGTCCCCATTTGCTAACTACTGCAATATGAGTGGAATTAGCCATACAACCTTTGATGTTGCATTGATGCCCTAAAACAATTATTTTGGGGATGCAAAGGTAAAGTTTAGGACCAGAAAATGTTCTTCCACAATCCTTTGTGCATTGAACTATGCAATTCAAGTTTTCAAAATGTTCCCAGATGAAGGATTGAATAGCTGGATTATCAGTGATCATTTCATAAGATCTGCTGATCATTTGATATTCTGATTTTAGGCCCTTAACTGGTGTATCATCGATGTAAGGTATAGTGATATGAGGTATTTCTGGCTGTAGGATGAATGTGACATTGTTGTGTAAGATTGGGACTGAGTTCATCCAACCCATGGGTAGGGTAGTGATACAAAGTGCCCCAAATGGTGTCTGAAATATCGTTAGATCACCAGATGATTCTGCAACTTTCCTTTTGTTAAATGCCACATAAAGATCTAACATTCCTCTGCAAGATCATCCACCAAACTGTTCTGCTAGATGTTCAGGTATTGGTACAATACCTGAGTGCTGTATCATTACTTGATTAAGTGGTCCAAGACTGTGGATGATTCAAAGTGATTTCGTTTCTTTCTTTGCAATGCAAAACCATCGTGATCAATACAAAGAGTTCAATGGCTCGTATACTCCTGCTTCTATCTTCTTTTTCAGCATTTTGCAGATCTGTTCATATAAACCAGGAGGTATAGGAATATTTCATTTGACCCAAGGAGTATGGGGAATGACAGGGAATTCTATAGGAGGGAAGAAGTTAGGGTGAAAACTTCCTCATTCTTGTTCTGTCCACGTGAAAGCTGTTTCATGATTTTGAATAAAGTTGTGCATAAGCTTCCATTGATGTATTCAGTTGGTACTCAGTGAAGAGTCTCAACAGAAGGGGTGAACACTAAACCTACAACTACAGGCATGCTCAGGGTGAGGGGTTTGCTTAGAGGGCCTCAGATCGTCCTTCAAGGTGCAAAGACTACAAAGAGGCTGGTACGATGATTTGCAATGTGCACACTAAGTTGTGTACACAAAAATGAAGGTATGCACAATGGCAAAAAGTGTGCAACACAAAGGGGCAAAAAATGCACAACAGGAGCACAAAAATGTGCAACGATGAGGGAGGTGAAATTGGGAGGTTTGGCAGGACAAGGACAGCACTGGAGTGTACTGAATGGCAGATGCATGGACTAGGGATGCAAGCGGGGTGTGAGTGCAACTAGTGGGAAAATGCGCAAATGGTGTGCAAAATGCAGCTATATATGAGGAGTGCAAATGATGTGCAAATGCAGCTATACAAAGGGCACACTGCAAAAGTGCACAAATAAAGATAAAGGATACAAACAAAGGGATGAAACGCAACAATATGATGAGGGATGCAAATGATACACAAATGCAGCTATATGAAGGGTGCACTACAAAGGTGCATGGACTGGATGATAGTGCACAAACTATATGCAACACTGAATAAGCTATGAACTATGTGGGGGAAAAGATCCTCTAGATTCTCTCTGTATCTGTCTACTATGTACAAAGGGCTTATGTGATAAAAGCAGTAAGATAATGTATAAAAATAGAAAGCACCATGCGCTACCCACAAGTCCATTCATTGGCCCATCTAAACCCAACAAATGCCACTGCCTTAGCAAATAAGATTTGTGCACACTATAGCCCAATACCCAACTGTTCCAGCACATTGTTCTATTTTTGGTGCACTTTAGGTCCCATGCACTCTTCCCAATTAATCTGCTTCAGTGTTATGTGTCATGTGTTGCACCTTAGTAATAGTGACATGATTGACCTGTGCCAGTTACCAGATAAAGTAATGCCAATTAGAAATGTGGAAGAACTATGAGGAGATGCTGTGCAATGCCAAATAGTGCCAAGTGCCTGAATTACATGAAAGCACCCAAGTGTGCATGGTCCAATGCCAAATAGGTGCAAAGCACCCAGATTATGTGAGAATACACAGCTGACTCATGATACAATTGTGGTGTGCCTTGAAAGGTGCCCTAGTAAGCTGGAAGCCATGATGTGCAGTGCAATAGGTGTGGTGAAGGCTTGTTGTATGTGATAAATGAATAGTGCAATGAGTGCACAGCAAAGAATGTGAGTTGCTGGTAAAGCATAAAAGGAGCACATAAAGGTGCATCAAGCATGCAGTAACTGTGAAAGGCAGATAACAAGTGTGGGGGGGTGCATGAAGGCAGTTTGAAATGTAACAATGCACATTTAAGGCACACAATAGAAGGCAGATAAAGGGGGATCCAAAGGCACAGTAGAAATATAAAAGGTGCATGAAAGTGCACCTAAGTGGTCAAAGGCATGTGAAAGTGCATGAAAGCATATGGAAGTGCACTTGGGTACATGAAAGCACATGAGAGCACATGAAAGTGCATGAAGGCATGCAAAAGTGCACTGCACAAAGTAAGTAGAAGTTGTCCAAGAGGTGCACACAATTGTGAAAAATGCTGTAGTATGAGTGCAGGGCAATAGGAAGCCATATCACTGTTCCTCTGGCCATAGGAAATTGCCAGAATAGTTTTTGTCGATAATAGCTTTGCATTCGAGTGTATATCAGAGAGAGGGATTAAATAATGGTGGATGAGGATTGAGTTTCAGCATATTTTTGAGGGGGTCACCAGTGATTGTTCAAACAATACAAAATCGATCAGGTAGTTTGATAATAACTGGTCAAATTTTCTGTGCAACTGGTTTGTATTTCTTCTTCAATGCTGCGAAGGTCAGATATAGGGAGTCAGTTGACAGAATAGTAGGGATAGAGGGCATAAGAAAGTCTTGCATAGATGTCACCATCAAGGTCAATAAATGTGTTTCATACTGATGACTGGCCATTAAATATAAGTTGGCAAGAATTGAGAAATAAGAAAGAATGTTTGAAGAATTTGAGGAGTCCATATCAGGAATATTCACAGTGTATTTGACAGTGATTGACAAATTAGAAGGATCAAAAGAGATAATAAGAGCTCACTGATTTCTGTCCAAAATTTCATCCTCTAGTTGTGAAAATCCTCTCTGACTATCTTTCGACACTGATTAGGATGGGGAATTGTGGGGATAGTGCATGATCGTGTCAAGTTAGGGTTGAATATCATGATGGTCTGTGCTTCATTTCTGTAATTCTTGACTGTGCTTTCAGTGAGAACATCAAATGGATGACCAAGCAGAATATTGTAGGCAGGGTCATGAATGATGTAAATCTGCATGTACAGTGTGATACTACCAACTTTGCAAGGAATATTTCATGCTAAACCTAAACTTTTGTCAATGCCACCATTAGCTGATTGAAGTGGGATATAAATCGAAGGATCATAAGCGAGGTCAAGTTTGTGACAGATCTCTTTGGACATTGCAATAATTGAGGAACCAGGATCTACAATACTTTCAATGGGGTTTCTTCCATTGACATTCATAATAATTGATCTAATCAAGTGAGATTCCTTCACAGCAATAAATGGTTCCAGAATATCACCAGGTCAAAGACTGTTAATGTAAGTTTCGAAAGGATTGTCAATCACAAAAATATCATCATTAAGGAGATTCATAGCATTATTTCCCTCAGGCTGCTGGATACAATGTGGGGTGACCTGTTCCTTCCATTTTGTATGAACTTCAGGCGATAGAGACAGTAATTCTTCAGGGGTTAATGTGATAATCGGGATCTTTATCAAGTGAGCAAAAATGTGTTCCATTATTTTATGCTTTTGAATCAAGGCTTGGGTATGATATATAGAACCATCTTTGCCTTTATCTTTTGCAGTCAATCTAAAGTTCCATTTGTGAGGTGGTGATGATACTCAATCCAGAAACCCAAACAAAACCTACTAAATGGCTTCAGATGGTATAACACGAGTCAGAGGAAGGGTGCAAGTTGGTACTAAATATCACTACTGATTTCCAAATGTTGTTTTTAGTGATGTGAAAGGATGAATCGTGTTGCAAATACTCTCTAATGGCATACGAGGAAATTCGAAAGAGGTTGAAATGGGTTTGAATATGTGTGAAAGAGTTCAAAAAAGGTTCAAAGAGGTTCAAAGTTGTGTAAAGTAGTTTTGAGGAATGTCAAAGTGGTTTGAGGTATATTGAGGAATGAGTTTAGCGAATGTAAAGTGTTTTTTGAATGGCGATAGGCAATGGGCGATAAAAAGAGGAGCAAATATGATAGTTTTGAAGAAGTTAGCAATATTTTGCAGAACTTAGAGTTACAATGCGAAGATAAAACTCAAGAGAATGGCTTTTGAGTCAGATGATAAGTGAGAGGATAACTTGTGCTCTGTTCCCCATTGGTATTCTTTTTTATTCTAAGTAACTAATACAAGTCTATATACAAATTGAAGAGATAGTACTAAAAAGGAAATAATAATATGTGTAAAACATGAGGCAATATGCATAGCAATAAAGGTATTGTAAAACATAAAACAAATGAAAAATGATAATAAGTGAAATGTATATTGTCCCAGTATAGTAAGAGTTCTTGTTCTATTGCTTTAATATATCAATGAAATATAAAACCACACTTATCGTATTCTAAGTCTCTTGTAGTCTCTCCTTGTGTGCAGTGGTGCTTGATATGTGACAAAATGGTTTGTTCCAGATGTGCAGCATGTATCAAAAGCATTATAAAACAACTATATGGTGGCCGATGTCATTTGAAATGCTACAAAGTCATTCAAAGTGTTGCAAAATTGCTCAAAGTCATTCAAAGTTGTCTGAAATAGTGCGAAATAGTTTGAAAAGGATTCAATGTCGATTTTGTGGTGTTCATAGTGATTCAGAGTGTGTGTCGTAATGTCTCGATATGGTTAGATCCTTCTTCAGACCTTATAGTGCATAGCGGATCTATCAGTGGCAACAAGGGTATGTCAGAAAAATAATTAAGCATTACCAGGTCAATTTTTTTAAGGCACCAAGGCTGGGGCTAACTAACTAGGTGTGGGAACTAATTACCAAATTAGGAAATTGCTATATATAAGTCCCCTTGCCCATTGTTTCCCTGCTCATTTCTGACCAACCCCACTTGCCTTACAAGCTTCACAAACCCACCCATTGACACTGCATTCGAGCTGAACACACTGCAAGTGGTACTGTATACCAAATTAGTGAGGCTCAATTGACTCTCAACCAACAATTGACTGATCCATTCCATTTTACATCCAGCACATTGGCACATGATAACACCCCCTCCTTCCAATATCTTGCTCTCTGACACTGCCTGTCCACACATACATACCGCTAGTATGATATACAAGTCATGGGGTTTACACTTTCTACCAACTCACATCTCTGGAGCATTGAGAGTGAATTAACTGTCTGTTGGGGTGTCGACACACATTGAGGAAGGCATGGGCAATAGATTCAGTTAGCCTGCCATTACAGGGTCATCTTCTGATGTGTCATATTGATCTTCTGCTAGAGCTGGAGTTGAATATTGTGGTATTGCCAGCATGCTCCCATCTTTGAGGTACACCCCACTACCAAACATCCAGGGGCAGAGCTTCAACACGAGACCACAGTTTCCATAAAAGCTTAATTTCAATTGGGCAACCAGCTGGAACCAGCAGCATTGGTAAATCACCACAAAAGTTTTCCCCCAAGGAGGCAGGATTGGAAAAGGACTTGATGCTGGTAAATGCATGTGGGTGCAGAGGTTTAGGAGCTCCAACTATTGGTGGTACATGAGGAGCTCAAGGATGAAAGAAGTTGAATGCATTTTGCTTTGTCTTTTCAATGGTGTCTTCAACTTTCTTCTTCTTCTTGTTAACTGCACACTGAGCACTACCCTTATGTTGCTTGTAATAATTCTGTATTCCAACCTTTCTAACTGTGACTTGGGTTTCTCAATTAGGACAGAGTATGCAACCATTTTCGATGGTCAGTTCTGGTTCCTTTCCAAACATACAATGAATTTATTATCTTGTGGTGACAAAGTTGATCTCACCCCAGTCTGATTTTGCATTATTGACATGCCACTCACTTGTTTTTGACTTGCCAGTACCTTTTTTCCCAATGGGGAATGATTGTGCCTTTCAATTTTCCATCGAACCAACCCCCCAGGTACATAATCACATGATATTCCTGAAAATTTTGAATGGACCAATGGCTGGACTAACTAACCTGCCCTATATGGTGGATTGAACACATGACATATGTACCCTTGGGTGGCAAGTACAAATTTTCTTTTGTAGCAGTGTATGGGTGAATGATGGGTTGCGAAGTTGTTTTGGAAGTTGAAGATGATGCCGAAGTCGAAGTAGGTAGATTAGTTGTCATGGACGAGATAGATGGTGCTGGTACTTGTGGAGTGGATGGTTTGGCTGGTGCAGAGTTTTGAGGGATCAAAGACCAAGATGCAGGAACTGTTGGTATATTCAAATTAGTTCTGGCAAAGGGTCTACCACTTTACAAAGCATATAGCTCTTGTTCAAGCTTTGCAATACAATCTTCAGCTGCTGTGGATAGGTCAGAAACTTGGTAAATGCCTCTGGATGGTGTCAAAGTACTTGTTGAAGGTGCAATGTTATACATTAGCAACAGTATAGCAGTAGATGGAGAGTTTCATTGAGTCCATTTGTCAATTCTGTCCTTGATAAAATGACCGGGAATGTTTTGAGAAGTGAATCGTCCATTTAAAAAAACAATTTTCCCTTCAGTGTTCTTCTTACACTTTCCTTCATTGATCTATGACTAGCAAACACCAAACAGTCACTAATAAAATGACCAGTAAGTCCACAGAAGACACAAGCTAAATTTTTGAGCTGGTCTGAACAAAATCCACTATTAGGTCAAGGAGTATTAGTAGGTTTAGAGCCTGCTAAAGCAGTGACAAATTTTTCAAGGATTGCCGATAAGTCTTCCAATTTAATTTGTGTTGAAGATATCAAATTTGATGGTAATGCCGAAGTTGCTGAAGAGTGTGAACCATGTAACAATGTCAACTCTGAACTGATTGATCTGGCTAAAATGAACTTTGCTGCTGCATGAATATTATCAAGTAGATAGGTGTCATCTGGATAATGGTCAGGAAATTTAAGTTTGAGTCGTCATGCAATTTGTGACCATAAGCCTGGCTGGAAACCACAAATAAATGCTCTGCTTTGTTCAGCTTCCAAAATTTGGCCTTTAGAAAGAAGAAACTTTGTGATGTTGTAGAACGATCGATAGTACAGCTCTAAATCGCTTGCAATAAAACTTTCCATGCAAAGTTGTTCACCAACAAGTTTGTCCATGTCTGAAATCAACCATTTGCAATTATCTTCAGAACCAGGGTATAGTCTGTGAATCACAATGTGAAAATCCTGAAATGAAGTGCCAGTTTCATATTCTGGAATTGATTCCCAAAGTTTGGAGGTGTCAATGTCAACATATCAGCAGGCATGCTTCTTCATGGCTTCTGAGTCCATAATATTGCAGTCTATAAAAAGTATTTTGAGCTTGTTAAAATATTGACAAAGCTCTCAAGGTTGGGTGGGATCAAATTTCAGAGCTGTGGAATGACCATGAGCTGGTATAGTCACTTGTGTAGTCATAGATGTGATAATACTTGGGGTAGGAGTTAAAACTTGGGTGAAGGATAGTAGAGGTGTTGAAGTTATTAGAAGAATAAATGAAGAAGTAAATGATGAGGACAAAGAAGAGGATGACATTGAAGACAAGGATATAGGTGAAAGAAACACTCGATGATAAGTAGACTCTGCTTCAGAAACCAGAATTAAAATATCTCCCAATTGTTTGAGAGACTCAAAGGCATGATGAGTGTTATGAAGAGGACAGACATGGGGAATTCATTTTTCTTTTGGCATGTCATCATTCCTATTGTCCTTATTGTCTTCATCTGAGTTATGTCTCATGTTATTGTTCTCTTTACTTATTGTCCTGTACATGCTCACTCAGTCTCTTATTGTCTCCACTGCACTGTGCCCACAAACCCCTTAATCATACCTCATCACTCTCCCATGCTATTGTAGTGATCGTGGAACATTCCTATTGTCTTCATTACCTTTCTATATGCAACTCATCCATACACGTATCTACGATCTCACGTTTGTAGTATTTAAACTGTAATGGAAAGACCAGTCAAGCTCAGCTTGATCTGGTCACTTTAACAACTCTTCTACGAGCCTAAAGAAAGTCATCCTCAAACTATTACTTAAGAGCGGTAGCGATCTCTAACCTGAATTATTGATTAAAGAGTTACTTGACTCTAACAAAAGGTCAAGCTGTTCAAAACTCTGCTGACTAATCTGAGTCTAGGCAGCCACTAAACTAAACAAATGAACACACTCTTATGAGAGCCAGACACCACCACAAACAATGGCAGTAGTCACCACCCCCACTGTTTCTGAAGCACCCATTGTACCTGTCTGGACAGGGGAGATAAAGATAAGGGCACCTACTGATTTCTCAGGTGACCGAGCAAAGATGATGCTCTTCCTCCTGGAGTGTGGAGCATATATAGATGCCAACCCACAGGCATTCAAAGACGATTGACAAAAAATTCTTTTTATGCTTTCATATACGAATGGAGGGACAGCTGGGCCATGGAAGCAGGCCTATCTAGAGGAATGGTACATCGAGTCAAAGCCCTGGGATATATTCCAGGAGTTTGTTGCAAAGGTACGAGCAGCATTCTCACCGATCGATGATGTGGGAAATCCATGAACGCAGCTCGTGGGTGCTCTCACAAGGGGCGAAGGGAATAGATGAGTACATTGCCCAATTCAAAACTCTCACTTACCACACCAAAATCAAAGAAGATGCTGCCCTAATTAAATACTTCATCAACAGACTCAACAACTGGGTCCTCGACAAGGTCTTCAGCATGGAAAACCCACCAGACACAATCGAGGTATAATAACTCATGTGGCAAGGGCAGAGGGGCATTTGAGGAGGGTGAAAGCAATAAAGGAAAGGACCTACAGCAAGGCAGGAGGAGGAGGAGGAGCGGGAAGCTCTTCCAAAGATCCAAACACCATGGATATTGACGCGATGTGCCTCTCTTATGCAGAGAGGCTTGAACACATCAAAAAAGGAAAGTGCTTCATTTGTCACAAAGCAGGACACAGGTCAAGTGACTACAAGGGAGGGAAAGAGCCACCTGTGAAAGAAGAAAAGAAAGTCGAAATGAAGAAGACACCTCATGACCACTACATGAAGATCCATCTCTCATCAATGAGCTGGAAGAAAAGGAGAAGGAGGAGGTACTGGACCTCATGGTAGCCAAGGGTTTTTAAGGTGGCAGCCTGCATCAGCAGCAGAGCCTGCTAGGATTATTGTCTCCACTGTACTAGTAGCGAATGTGAGCCATCAATCTATGCATATTCTGGTTCACTATCTGCTAGGAGACAAGAAAGCTGAAGTTCCCACCCTGATCGACTCGGGAGTGGGTGAAACATTTATCGACCACCGAGTTGTCAAAAAACTCGGACTAAAGAAGATCCCGCTCGTCAGGAGGATCCTTGCCAAAAATGTCGACGGAACCCTAAACAAAAATGGGATGATCATGCATTACATCCACATCGACACAGAAATTGGAGGAAAGGAAGAGGGGATCAGGATGCTGATAACAGGGCTGGGAAAGGAGAGAATGATCTTGGGGTACTCATGGCTCCAGAAGTGTAACCCCATTATCGACTGGAAGAAGGGAACTCTCACCAACAAGCCGACCGAGAGGCTCCTTATGACGAAGATCTGAACCATGGTCGAATGAGCGCACACCACATTTGGTAAGTAAGGTCCCACTATAGATGACAAGGGGCCATTCGCATGGAGAGTAATGTTGAGCCCAACTCTCAGGAGGCTACCTATAAGGAGTGCTGGGGAGACCTTTGGGGAAACCCACCTCGCTGCCACTGAGCACGTGAAGAGTAGGCTTAGGACAGTTCATCTTGCAACAGGACCTTGCATTGAGAACAAACCTGATCGCAACAGATCACACTTGGCAATGGACATGGTAACGGACACCCACCCCGAGATCAACCCACAGATACCAGCACTAGACGCCGTAGATGTCAATATATCACTCTACACTGGGGAAGATCACGATGGAACAGATGCATTATTCACTTACATTCGAGGGGAACCCATGATAGGAGTATTCAGAGCTGAGGAGTCACCCCTCACTATCGAAAATGACTACATCCCACCAAACTACCAAAAACTCCAGCGAGTCTCTTGTCTCACTCAGTCCCAGCTAACCAGCAGAATCGCTTACTTGAACACGACCTATATCTAAGCAAAGACCTCTGTCTCGCAAAGGCTTGCTCATAAAAATGGAGACAATGAAGAGACACAGTCACTCGATGATTTACTCCCAGACAAATATAAGGAGTACCGAAGCATGTTTGAAAAGGCAGTGTCAGAAAGGTTCCCTGAGTCAAGACCATGGGACCATGCAATCGAACTCAAGCCAGACTTCATCCTGAAAGACTGTAAAGTCTACCCCATCACCCTGGCCAAACAGAAGAAACTAGATGAGTTCATCGACGAGAACCTAAGAAAGGGGTACATCATTTCATCTAAATCACTGATGGCATCCCCATTCTTCTTCATTGCGAAGAAGGACTCTGATGCACTGCGGCCCTGCCAAGACTATCGATATCAAAAATTCTTATCCCCTTCCATTGATCGACAATCTGCTCGATAAACTGAAGGGGGCAAGATGGTTCACAAAGCTAGACATCAGATGGGGATACCATAATGTCAGAATCAAGAAGGGAGACAAATGGAAAGCCATGTTCAAGACCAACAAGGGTTTATTTGAACCCAGAGTCATGTTCTTCGGGCTCTGTAATTCCCCAGCCACCTTCCAGGCAATGATGAATGACACCTTCTGAGACATGCTAAATGAGGGATGGCTAGTGATCTATATGGACGATATCCTAATTTTCTCAAAGGACCGAAAGGAACACGAGAAGAGAATGAAGAGGGTTCTGGCAAGGCTGAGGGAAAATGACCTCTACCTGAAACCTGAAAAATCTAAATTTGACGTGTAGGAAGTTGAATTTCTTGGACTGATCCTGCAGCCAAATCAATTAGCCATGGACCCAACTAAACTTAGCAGAATTAGGGACTGGCCATCCCCGACCAATGTCAAAGGGGTTAGATCTTTCCTAAGCTTTGGAAACTTCTATTAAAGATTCATCGGCAACTTCGCTGCAATAATAAAACCACTGAATGATCTAACAAGGAAAGATCAGGCCTTCAACTGGACGAATGAATGCCAGAACACATTCAAAACACTAAAACATAAATTCTCTGAGGCACCGGTTCTGCTGATGCCAAACACCGAAAAGCCATTCATGGTAGAAAGCGATGCTTCAAAATATGCAATGGGGGCTGTCCTGAAACAGACAGACACAAATGGGGACTGGCACCCCTGTGGCTACATTTCCCACTCCTTGACAGCTACTGAACGGAACTATGAGATCTATGATCGAGAACTACTAGGGATAATACGGGCCCTGAAACCTGGAGACACTACCTCCAAGGGTCCGAGCACCCAACCACTATTCTATCTGACCACAAGAATCTCATGTACTTTAGGATGGCACAAAAATTAAACTGATGACAGGCCAGATGGAGCCTTTTCCTGTCACAATTCAACCTTCAACTAGTACACATACCAGGGAAGATGATGATACAGTCTGATGCACTATCACAATGGAGGGACCACATATTGGAAATCGACAATGACAATGATGACATAACACTATTAAAAGATGAGATCTTCACATGAACAATCGATACAGAATTAAAAGACCTGTTAGCAGAAAGTATGATGCATGATGACCTACTAAAAGAAATAGTAAGAGCCATCAAAGAAGGAGGAATGCCACCAATCAAATTGGCGGTAGAAGATTGGAGAATGGAGAATGATGGGACGGTCTTTTTTAAAGACTGATGTTACGTTCCAGATGACAAGGAGCTGCGGAGGAGGATCATGGAAAAATACCATGATAATTTGCTTACAGAGCACCCCAGCCAGTTCCAGACCCTAGAATTGGTGCAAAGAGACTACTGGTGGCCCGGGATGACCGTTTTTACCAGAAACTACATCGATGGATGCACCACATATCAACAAATGAAGGTGAACATGCATCCCACAGCGCCACCATTACTACCCATTAAATCTAAAGTGATGAGACCCTTTGCACTGATAACCATGGATTTCATCACTGACTTACCCATCAGCGATGGATCTGACACCATCATGGTTGTGGTAGACCATGGGCTTACTAAGGGGGTAATTTTCATTCCTTGCAACAAAACCATCGACGCGCTGGGGGCAGCGGACCTTTATCTCCATAATGTGTTTAAAAGATTTGGCCTCCCTGACAAAATTATATCCGATCGAGATCCATGATTTGCTTCTAATTTACATAATGATGGGAGCCCACCCCAAGGCCATCCCCACAACGTACGAAAAGACAAATGTGCTGGCTACCAAACAGAGGATAGCTGAATTAGGGAATGTGCAATGAGAGGCCTTGGTAATGCATGAACTGTCCTGACAAGTCATGATCAGATGAAATGGATGAAACTTCCACCCATTCATAGTGGGAGAAAGGGTTTGACTGGACTCTAGGAACTTGAAACTAGAATACCCAACCAGGAAACTTGCCCCAAAATGTGAGGGGCCATTCCCTATCACCCGGGTGATCTCCTCCCACACCTACAAATTGAGGCTTCCTTCACAATGGAAGATTCACCCCATTTTCCATGCTTCTCTCCTTTCGCATTTTAAGAAGAATGAGACACACAGACCTAATCTTCTCCCTCCACCCCCTGAGCTGATCAAGGGAGAACTAGAACAAAAGGTCGAAGCAATTTTAGCCCACAAAAGAATAGGCCAAAGAACCTAATTCTTGGTGAAATGGAAAGGCTATGGCATGGCAGAAAACACTTCGGAGCCAGAAGCACATTTAAAGAACGCTTCAGAAGTCCTGGGGGAATACAAATCCACCTATAACCTACTTTCATCATGAGTCACCCTCTATATTTTGTCATGAACGTCATACCAGACCCCAACCCAGTAAGAACTTTCAAATTGATTCTGAGCTTTGTTCGAGACACAGATGACTCCCGGAATGAAGAGAGACTGCTCTTCATGACCCACGACCGAGCACTGCTCAATGGAACCATGCACAACCTGTTCGAGACATATCGAGCGATTTCTGCTCTCAAATGAGTATTCCAATGCCTGTCAGAAGAGGCCTATCACCTCGATTTACTCCCCCTCATGAGGGACTTAGACGACCAAGCACTATGATACAGACCTGGAGAACGGGTCCCAATGCCTTAATGCATATTCATTATAGAGACCTTGGATGATGATGAAGATGAACAGTTCACAACTGCGCCCAAACAACCACCTCAACCATCACTGCCATCACCACCACCCCCCTCGCCACCATGCGTACAGATACCCTACCCAAGACAACCAATACCCAAGTACCCCCTGCGCCTCCATGGATGTGAAACTTGGTGATGTGTTCAGTTGGTACTTGGTGCAGAGTCTCAATGGAAGGGGTGAACACTTAACCTACAACTGCAGGCATGCTCGGAGTGAGGGGGGAGGCCCTCTAAGCGAACTCCCCCCTCACTCCGAGCATGAACTATGAGGGGGGGAAAGATCCTCTGGATTCTCTATCTGTCCGCCTACTATGTACAAATGGCTTATGTGATAAAAATGGTAAAATAATATGTAAAAATAGAAAGTGCCATGCGTTACCCACAAGCGCATCCATTCGTCCATCTAAACCTGACTGCACTATGCCACTGCCTCAGCCAATAAGATTTGTGCACCTATAGCCCACTACCCAACTGTTCCAGTGCGATGTGCTATTTTTGGTGTGCTCTAGGTCTTGTGTGCTCTTCCCAATTAATCCACTTCGGTGTTATGTGTCACGTGCTGTGCCTTAGTAATTATGGCATAATCAACCTGTGCCAGTTACCAGATAAGGCGATGCCAATTGGAAATGCGGAAGAACTATAAGGAGATGCTGTGAAAGGCCAAATACTGCCAAAGCACCAGGATTACGTGAAGGCGCCCAAGTGCGCACAGTCCAATGCCAAATAGGCACAAAGCACCCCAATTATGTGAGAATGTGCAGCTTGCTCATGTCAGAATTGCGGTGTGCCTCGAATAAATGCATCAGTAAGATGGGGGCTGCGATGCGCAGTGCACCAGTGCAGTGGATTGTTGTGTGTGTGATAGGGATTGTGCAATGAGTGAGCAGCAGGGAATGTGAGTTGCAGGTAAAGCATAAAAGGAGTGCGCAAAGGCACATTGAGTGCACAATAAATGTGGAAGGCAGATAAGGAGTGGGGGGGGGGGGGGGGGGGGGCACGCAGAGGCAGTTTGAAACACAACGAGGCACATTTAGGGCACACAATGATTGGCAGCTATGGGGGAACCAACAGCACAGTAGAAATGCAAAAGGTGCACAAAGGTGCATCTAAATGGTCAAAGGTGCACGAAAGTGCATGGAAGCATGCAAAGTGTGCAGAAGCCATCTAGGAGGTGCACACAATCGCAAAAAATGCCATAGTATGCACACAGGGCAATAGGGAGCCATATCATCTCCTCCCAACTGAAGTACTGACTGTCCTCAGGCAGCATGCGATTGGTCAGCATGAAATTTTTTTCACTCACATAAGCAGCCATCCTCTCCTTATCTATATCTGACCGCCATCTATCTCCTATAACTCTTTCCACAACCCATCTCTACCCGATCCGATGGCCTCAGCATTTACCTTAGCCCTTCAATGAGACCCTCCCTGCTGCTGGGAGCGAGCAGATGACGATGCAAGCTTGGGGTAAAGGGTTTTGTAGTAAACTGGTGCACTTTTTGTGTTTCTATAACTGGTGCAGGTTGCTAAGGGTCGGGGCATGTAGAACATCTATAAAGGCCATGTGGACACTGTTAAAGATGACGCAGAACTCAACATGCTCCTCGCAAAGGCGTGCAGCATGTTCAGTGGGATCATGGTGGAGGAGTGGCTTACTTGGGGTGAGGAGCTGATGCCCGATATGCGTAAGATGATTGAGGAGAAAGAGTGGTCTGAGGAATTTGAGCATAGGGTGCATGAGCTGGCAGGGTGGCTGGAAGTGCACGCAGAGTGCACCAAAGCACGCAAGGCACACTGCACACTCTTGACTGCTGAATTGCAGGTGCCTGAGGTTAACTTGGAGCATCTGGAAGGTGAGTTCAGAGCAATTGACAAGGTGAGCGATATAGATACCACCAAGGCACAGGAGGACAAAAAGGCACGCGTCACGCTGATGCACTCTCTGCGTGCACTTTCTGGAGCTACCAATGCTGAGGTCATAGGCAAAGGAACTGGGGAGTCTTGGGAGAGTGGGGTGATGAGCAAAGGGGAGAGTAAGCAGAGCGACAAGAGCACCAGTGTGGATGAAGGTGCAAGTGCGCGCCCAGTGTGTGCAATGCGGCAATGCACGTATGTCAAAGTGCCACTACTGAGTGGTGTTAGCACTACCTCCAACGCTAATAGCAGACTGGTAAGTTCTTTTGGATATGCTTCAAACTCACTAAACAGTTCCCCTTTTCTACTCTAGTGTGATAACTGCTGCTGCATGGGCCAACCGGCTAGGTGTGCCTCTGTCAATGGGAAACAGTGCACCCCATGCGCAAAGGGTAAGAGAAAGTGCAAATGGACAAAACGCACCCTTGCACAGCTGCGTGCGAGTTCTAGAGGCAAGAAAGCAGCTACTGGGTGCTCTGGTGTGTCTTTTTCTCATCCTCCTTCCATGCTGCACTAACTATTTCAAAGGCACATCGCAAACTGACAAGGGCAATGAGAGCGATGCAGGACTCATCAGCCCCTCAAAAGAGTGCACATCGAAGCGCTGCAAAGTCAAAAATGCACCCCCTCCACTGTCGCAAGTGTGCCCAAGGCTGCGCTGTGTTACTGTTCACCAGGCAAGTGCGCACACACAATCCTCACGCCAAACCAGATCAGGAAACACCTTGGGGGATGTGGTCTACCAAGGCCAGGATGTCGAGGTGCTCAACTTAGTGCAATGCCACTCAGTGGTCACAGTCTTGGGTGCCATGCACGATTGCCTTAAAGAAGACGTCCAAAGGTCACTCGTCGAGTTAGAGGTCACTAAGAGCTGGTTGCACAGTGCGGAGCAAGCGGAGGCAGACACAAAGGTGAAACTGGATGCGGTCTCGGAGCACTTGGAGTTCCTGAAGTCCATTGAATAGCTGCTCACCTGTATAAGTTTTAGATAGTGTGTCAATCAATCTCTCTGTTGTGCCTGTGATACACATGATGCACTCCAAAGCAGTGCAGTGTGCACACATGTGCAAATGTGTGCACTTTGCGCCAACCTGTGTGCACACTTCCATGGTGCCATAAAATGAAATTTGTAAGTCCAAATAATATATGTGAGGGAAAAGAGATAATATAAGCAACATTCAAGCAAGAAATGTCAAGTGCACAAAAATGTGCACCAGCACAAAAATGCACAAATGCAAAGGAGTGTGGAAAAATCATCCAACCATCACTTTCCTCCTCCCAACTGAGATATTGACCATGTCCATCGATAAAAGAGTAAGAGATAAAATGAAGCGCATGCCATAGGACAAAGTCTAAAAAATGGGAAAGGCTCAGTAGATCATCATGGCCAGTAAAACCCATGGGTTGTGCAATCACGGAACATGTCCAGATGCAACTTCATGAATAGAAAAAAGGTAACGTAAAAAAAATGAAAGAAAGCAAAGCATACATATAAAAAGGTGAAGTATCCATAGTGGAGCACTAGTTGTGCACCTCATTGGCACTTTCTTTATCCTCAGCACTATCTCCTTGCGCTTCTTCTTCGTCAACTGCTTCTTCGTCTTCTGTGTCCACTACTATGGACTCTTCCATCTCCCTCAACCACATTGTAGTGATATCGAGCACTATGTCAGGAGCACAATGGACTTGCACAAATGGTACAGCAGTAGGCGAAATGTGGCTACTGGCCTGTCGGATACCATCCCATTGAGTTCACAAATGATATACACACTGCCTTGATTGCATGACACTATAACAAGAGGGCCAAGATAATGCACACGCATTTTGTGGTTAAGGCTCTTCTCAATCACTGTGTTGCGCATAAGGACTAAATTGCTGTGCTGGAAGTCAAAACTGCAGATGGTTTTTGAGTGCGCTTTCTCGAAACAGAGTGCCGCTTTGTGCCTTTCTGCATAGATGCAGGAATGGATGTGCACTAAGTCTTCTGGACACTTTTGCAATGCACGCGCATGCCGTGCGATCAAGTCTGTAGTGGAGAGTATAGAATCTGGGGGTGGGTTAAGGTATGTCACTTCAATGATATCGAGAGGGATTAGAGGCTGCGCACCTGTCACAATGAAGTATGGCGAGATGCCAAGGTGCTTCCGAACTGTGATGCGCTCTGCCCAAAAGACTGAGTACAGTGCACTGAACCACTTTGATTCTACTCCATCTGCAGCTTTTATAAGTGCTTGATGCACGTTGAAATGTGTGCACTCAACAATTCCATTAGCACATGAGTTATAGCCAGATATGCAGATGTGATTGATATGGTAGCGCTTACTGAGATAGGCTAGCACTTTGATGAATGGCTTGCCATTATCAGTAACTATCTCGCACAATGCGCCCCATCTGCAGATGAGGTCTTGAAACATCCAATTGCCAAGTGTGCTCACGTTTTCTTTAGGGAGCCCATGGAATTCCGGCCAAGTCACAAGTGAGCAACGCCCTTGGATGATATAGTGCCACCCTGCTGATACTGGTAAGTGCATTGTATCAATATAAACTTTACTGAAGAGAGGCACAGGCATTGCGATGACTGGTGGTATTAGAACCTTCTGCATTTGCTGGATCTGGCAAATATGACAAGTGCACACAAACCAAATGATGTCATCCATAATGTGCGGCCACCAAAAGCGCTTGAGCAATGTGGAGTGCATCACATAAAAGCGCTTGTGTCCAATGTTGTTGTGGATGGCGCACAATATTGGTAAGTGTCTAGACTGCCAAATAACAAGCTGGTGAGTGCCATGCACATTGCACTTCCATAGGCACATCTTGTCTTTGAGAAACGTGCTTGCGTAGCGCACAAGCACGCTGTACTCGGAATCTGTGAAGTCGCTAGGGTGCGTTAGGATATCCATCCAAATCCACACCAAATCTGACTTCTCATCCTCTGCATCTGTGGTTGCACTCCTCGGAACTTGGCTATAGTCATCGTCGTAAATAAGCACACTATTGCACACATTTTGCATATTTTGCGCATTTTGCATGTTCGTGCTTGGCTCTGGCTACGTTAGCACAAGTGCTTGCGCGTCAAAGGACTGTGAAATGGAATGTATTGCATGCATAAAGCCATGTAGCGCATCAATCCAATCCTCAAACTCTTCATCCTCTTCCCCTTCTAAGTCCTCTGGCTGCTTTGGCTGATGCGAAAGCCCATCTGGACCATGCACCGCTCCCCTAACATGTACGAGTGTAAAGTGGAATGTAAGGATTGAGACAATCTACCGGTTAATGCTAGCAGATGGTTGGATATCGGGGTTTTGTAGCATGCCCTTGATATAGCGTGCATCAGTCTCCACAATTAAGTTGTGCACACCTAGTTTGCTTAGAGGGCCTTGGCTCATCCTTCAGGGCACTAAGACTATGGGGAGGCTGGTACAGTGGTTTTCAATGTGCACACCAGTTGTGTATGCTAAAGGGGAGATATGTGCAGTGGCGGGAAAGTGCGCAATGCAAAGAGGCAAAAACGCACAATGGGAGCACAAAAGTGCGCAACGATGAGGGTGGTGAAGATGGGAGGTGTAGTGGGACGAAGACAACACTGGGATGTACTGTGAAGGTGGTGCACAGGTTGGGGATGCAAACGGGATGAAAGCGCAAGGGGCAGAAAAAGGCGCAAATGGTGCACAAAACACGGCTATGTGGAAAAAGGTGCAAACAGTGTGCAAATGCAGCTATACGAAGGGCACACTGTATGAGTGCTTGAACGAGGACAAAGGATGCAATGCAGGGATGAAACACAACAATACGATGAGGGGATGCAAACAATATGCAAATGCGGCTATACAAAGGGCACACTACAAAGGTGCATGGACTGGACACTGGTGCACAGACTATGTGCGACGTGGACTGAACTATGGACTATGAGGGGGGGAAAGATCCTCTGGATCCTCTATCTGTCCGCTACTATGTACAAATGGCTTATGTGATAAAATGGTGAAATAAAGTATAAAAATAGAAAGCACCATGCGCTACCCACAAGCACATCCATTCGCCCATCTAAACCTGACCGCACTATGCCGCTGCCTCAACCAATAAGATTTGCGCATGCTATAACCCAATACCCAACTGTTCTGGTGTGATGCGCTATTTTTGGTGTGCTCTATGTCTCGTGCACTCTTCCCAATTAATCTGCTTCGGTGTTATGTATTGCATGCTGTGCCTTAGTAATAATGATGTGATTGACCTGTGCCAGTTACCAGATAAGGTGATGCCGATTGGAAATGTGGAAGAACTATAAGGAGATGCTGTGTGAGGCCAAATACTGCCAAAGCACCAGGATTACGTGAAAGCGCCCAAGTGCGCACAGTCCAATGCCAAATAGGCGCAAAGCGGCCCAGTTATGTAAGAATGTGCAGTTTGCTCATGTTGGAATCGCGGTGTGCCTCAAGTAAATGTGCCAGTAAGATGGAAGCCACAATGCGCAGCGCATTTGAAGTGGTGAATTGTTGTGTGATGGTAAGAATAGTGCAGTGAGTGTGCAGCAAAGAATGTGAGTTGCGAGTAAAGCATAAAAGGAGCACATAAAGGCGCATTGAGCATGCAATAATGGAAAATGGCAGATAAGGAGTGTGGGGGGGGCGCGCAGAGGCAGTTTGAAGTGCAACAGGGCACATTTAGGGTGCACAACAGCAGGCAGCTATGGGGGAACCAAAAGCACAGTAGAAATGTAAAAGGCGCACAAAAGTGCACCTAAGCAGTCAAAGGCATGCGAAAGCACACAGAAGCATGCAAAGGCATACAAAAGCACATGAAGGCGTACAAAAGTGCACTGCGCAAAGTATGCAGAAGCCATCTAGGAGGTGTGCACAATCGCAAAAAAATGCCATAGTATGCGCACAGGGTGATAGGGAGCTGTATCAATGCAGTGCACATAATTGCAGATATAAATGTGCATTAAACTGACTGTTCCCAAGAATGCGCGCACTTCTGAAAGCATGTGGCATGCACCCCAATTGTGGATAACATCTACCTTGTTGTGTTTGGGTTTTCTACCTTCTGGTGTGCAGTAATGGCTGAGGATGACGAAGTTCTCAGTGCACAGTGTGGATTTCATCCCAGAGAAAGTGCCACCACTATATTTCATGCGCTACACAATGTGGTTCACATTCTGGAAGTGCTCCCACACAAAGCACCTTATGCCAGGGTTTGCAGTGAGCGCTTTGCACAAGCCATCCGATAAAATGTAGCGCTTCAAAGGCCCTTTGACTGGGACATCGTCGATATAGGGAATGGTGTAATCCGGAATCTCTGGCTGCAGAATATAGCACACATCATCATGGAAGATTGGTACTGAGTTTTTCCAACCCATTGGCAATGTAACGAGGCGCATTGCACCATAAGGCATCTGGAATGTTGTAAGGTTGCATGACGATTCTTTGATTAAGCACTCATCATATCCCACATATAGATCAAGGATGGCGCCACATACATGCCCCACAAACTGCTCTGCGAGGTGCTCAGATGTAGGGGTGACACTGGAGTGTTTAATGGTAATGCGATTAAGCAGCTCAAGGCTATGTATGATGTGCAGCGCTTTCCCATCTTTCTTGAGTGTGCAGAACCAGTGCGATCTATACGCCGAATTTGAGTGCTCATAAATGCCTGAGTCTATCTTCTTCTGGATGATAGCACAAACTTCATCGTATATGCCTAGTAGAATGGGGATATTATGCTCTATCCAAGGGGTGTGCGGAATAACCAGGATTTCTACTGGGGGGAAGAACATGGTCTTGAAGCTGCTGTGCTCCTCATCACTCCATGCAAAGGCTTCATTCTGCAAAGACATCAAGTGGTGCAAAATCCTCATCTCCTCTGGTAATAAGAAATCGGTGTGGTGCTTTTGGAACACTTGCATGCACTCTTCAGTATAGCGCCCAGTCAGGGTAAATGGTGGCGGGTTTGGTAAAAGCACAGGAAGCACCGCTAGTGGATTGCCTATAATGTTGCGCTCGATGCAGAATTTGTTTGGGATGGGTGCAATAACTGGTTTGACTTTTCTAGCAACCAGTTTATACTTCTTCTTGGTTACTACACCCTTTTGTGGCACGCATGCCACTAAATTGATAAAAGTTGCACACACATGTGCACTTTTCAGAAACGCAGCTGGAATAAGGGCCATGGGGTCAATCGAATTTAAGAGTGCCTGCGCATTACTGTTGGAACATTGGGATAGGTAGAGTTGAGAGATAATAGAGGTCAAAGGAATGGAAGCAGAAAATGGAATAAGCGCAAATGCAGAAACGTCACAAGATTGGGTATCAGAGTTGAATGTTATGATAGTGGCAGCTTCTCCTTGGTCTGCAATCAATTCCTCGAAGCCTGGCGAAAATTTCTTGGTGGGTTATGCTGAATAGCAAAGTGCGGTGTTGTTGGAGCTGGTAAGAAGTGGCACGGTTTCCCTCTAGACTTTGTTGGAATGGTGGAGATGGCGCCTGTGTTCGGATCACAGATCATAATCATTTGCACCTCGTCCACAAAGTTGTGCACAATGGAGCACATTAACACATCAAAGGGGTGCCCTAACAGAATATTGTAAGCAGGTGAATGGATAATGTGAACTTGCACATAGACAATGATGTCTCCAATGCGCACGGTAATGTTGCGCACAAGCCCAAGCGACTCATCTACCTCTCCATTGGCTGATTGCATGTATAAGCAAATGCGCGGGTCGTACTGAAGCCCAAGACAATGGCAGACTGCTTCTGACATTGCGATAATTTGTGAATCCGGATCTAAGATAGCTTCAAAGTATTCTCGGTTGTCGATCAATAAATCAATGGAACGAAGCACATGCAACTCCTTTGCAACCTTTAAAACATTTGGGTTTTCAATTTTGCCTGGCTGGAGATGGGTGAGGTACTGTTCAAATGGATCCTGCAAAACAATAGGAAGCAGCGCTGCAATTGCCACACTAACTGGAGGTGTCACATTAAGCACTTTATTTTCCACAAAAGGCACGCATGCATCACAGTGTGCAAATGGCATAATGCTCGCAAGGTTGGTAGCTACCACTTCTGTGCCAGTAGCTGCAATGCGCTTTGGGGTAACTTGTTCTCTATGGCGCTGTCTGAGATCAGGCAAAAGGGATAGGAGCTCTTCATGTGAAACCGTAATGGAGGGTGCCTTCATGGTGCACACATATGTGTCATCAACAATCTGCAGGTTCTGGATGGGAACAACAGTGCGGTATGATGGCTCTTTGCCTTTGGAAGTGTTAGCTGGTATGTCTGGTTTATCTGCTGCTGCAGGCACAAAATGCGCTTCAGGAATGTTGGAATAGGGATGTATGGGCATCTCATCGGGCGCTTCAGTTGCACTCACAGTGGGTTGCAAGGCTGGGGACTCGATACTGTCGGCGGGTGCAATGTCTGTGGTTGTAGAATGCATGCTCTCTTGATTGGATGTATTGCATGGTGCACGCTGCAGAATTTTGACACCGTCAAAGACTTGCCTCTTCCAAAGCACCATCAACTCCCGCTTGAGTGCATCGATGTGCTCTTCCTTCATTAGTTGTGCATTTGGTGCCCTTTGCATATAATCTGCTGCAGGCGCTGAAACAGCAACGTACATCGACTGTAAAGGTGCTGCTGGAGCTGGATGAGGCACTATATTGTAGATGAGCTGCAAATTGGTATTAGATGAAAGTCGACCAGTGGCAATCTGCCCTGGGTTGCGCTTATGCCATTCCTCGATGTGCTCGCCCAAGAAGTTGCCTGGGATAGAATGTAGCATGAATGCGCCACCTGGGAGTATGATGCACCCTTCCGCATTTCACCTACACTTTCCTTCACTAATAAGGCACTCAATTGAGGCGCACTCAGGGATATAATGCCCTGTCTGACCGCAACCATTGCATTTGTCATTGTTCGAGTGAGGCGTGCCATTTCTGCCATCTCTGCATGGTGCGCTTAATGTGGTAACTATCATCTGTGTCATGTGTTCAAATAAGACTGAAATGTCTTCTGCTTTGACTGTGGGTGCGCTAGGTTGTGGCTGGGAAATGGGTGCACTGGGTGCTGAGTAGGGTGCATACATATTGGGGTTTTGCACTGTGAGCCCGGTAAGTGGCTGGAAATAGCATGCTGGGCCCTCAAAGATAAAGTCAATTGCATCGCATATTGCATCTAATGAGTATGGCACATTTGCAGGCTGATTTGGTACCGCAATTGCAAGGTGGCTCAAAATGTGCTTGAGCTGGTCTGGTCGAAACACCCTAATGAACATGCTTTGGTCATAGCATGCCAATATGCCTTGCACAACTAAGTATTCACTAATGTTGAAAAATGCATGGTAATAACTTGCAATTTCTTCTGCAGTTACAAGGCCAATGTGTGTGGTCTCACCAATAAACTTGTCCAGGTCGCTAATACTCCATTTACTGCCATCCCTAGAGCCGGGATAAAGCTTTAGGACAGCATCTTTGAATGTGCCATAGTTGTGCATCGTGCTATACTCCAGTAGCAGTTTCCAAGTGTCTGCAGTGTCACTGTCCGGATAGCACACAGTGTGGAACTTCTTATCAGTCTCATCAGTGACATTATGATTGCAGAGGAGTTGCGCAAGCTCCTCAAAGTACTTCTGGAGTTCACGTGGTTTTGTGGGGTCAAAACACGGTGCATTTTGGTTGGATGTGGATGGCATATGCATGGTAGCCATAGTAGGTAGAATAAGGTGTGTTGAGTTAAAATCTGGTAAAAGCACAGCAAAATGCAAAGGCAGAGAAGGATGTGGTGATGCAGATGGAGTTAAGGTAGGTAGGGATGATTCAGGTCAGGGTGGAGGTAAAGACAGTGCAGACGAGTGATGCGTGTTGTTTAGGAAAAGTGATTCGAATACTGGTATTTCCCCAAGCTGGAGCGCAGTTGCTAACAGCTCAGAATGGAGAGTGCGAAAATGGTTAATGTTGAAGCAAAGGGCAAGCCGATGGAGGTCTAAAATATGGTCTGATAAACAGAAACCCCTCACAATGGGCTCCAGAAATGATGTGTTCAGTTGGTACTCGGTGCAGAGTCTCAACGGAAGGGGTGAACACTTAACCTACAACTGCAGGCATGCTCGGAGTGAGGGGGGAGTTCACTTAGAGGGCCTCAGATCATCCTTCAGGATGCAAAGACTATGGGGAGGCTGGTACAGCAGTTTTCAATGTGTGCACTAGTTGTGTATGCTAAAGGAGAGATATGCGCAGTGGTGGGAAAGTGCACAATGCTAAGGGGCAAAAACGTGCAACAGGAGCACAAAAGTGCACAATGACAAGGGTGATGAAGACACGAGAGGTGTAGTGGGATAGAGACAACACTGGGGTGTGCTGTGAAGGTGGTGCATAGGTTGGGGACACAAATGGGGTGGAAGCGCAAGGGGCAGAAAAAGGCACAAATGGTGCACAAAATGTGGCTATACAAATATTGTAAGTGTGCAAATGGTGTGCAAACGTGGCTATATGAAGGGTGCACTGTATGAGTGCTCGAACGAGGATGAAGGATGCAACACAGGGATGAAATGCAACAATACGATGAGGGGATGCAAACAATACACAAATGTGGCTATATGAAGGGTGCACTACAAAGGCGCATGGACTAGACGCTGGTGCACAGACTATGTGCAACACTGACTGAGCTATGAACTATGAGGGGGGGAAAGATCCTCTGGATTCTTTATCTATCCGCCTACTATGTACAAATGGCTTATGTGATAAAAATGGTAAAATAAAATGTAAAAATAGAAAGCACCATGCACTACCCACAAGCAGGTCCATTCACCCATCTAAACCTGACCACGCTATGCCGCTGCCTCAGCCAATAAGATTTGCGCACCTATAGCTCACTACCCAACTGTTCCAGTGTGATGCACTATTTTTGGTGCACTCTAGGTCTCATGCGCTCTTTCCAATTAATCCGCTTCAGTGTTATGTGTTGCATGCTGTGCCTTAGTAATAATGGCGTAACTGACCTGTGCCAGTTACCAGATAAGGCGATGCCAATTGGAAATGCGGAAGAACTATAAGGAGATAACATGAAAGGCCAAATACTGCCGAAGTGCCAGGATTACGTGAAGGCACCCAAGTGCACACAGTCCAATGCCAAATAGGCACAAAGCGCCCCGATTATGTGAGAATGCACAGTTTGCTCGTGTCGGAATCATGGTGCACCTCAAATAAATGTGCCAGTAAGATGGGGGCTGCGATGCACAGTGCACCAGTGCAGTAGATTGTTGTGTGTGTGATAGGGATTGTGCAATGAGTAAGCAGCAGGGAATGTGAGTTGCAGGTAAAGCATAAAAGGAGTGCGCAAAGGTGCATCAAGCATGCAATAAATGTGGAAGGCAGATAAGGAGTGTGGGGGGGGGGGGGCACTCAGAGGCGGTTTGAAGTGCAATGAGGCACATTTAGGGCACACAATGATTGGCAGCTATGGGGGAACCAACAGCACAGTAGAAATGCAAAAGGTGCACAAAGGCACATCTAAATGGTCAAAGGCACATGGAAGCGCATGAAAGTGCACAAAGGTGCATGAAAGCACATGAAGGCATGCAAAAGCATGCTGTGCAAAGTGTGCGGAAGCCATCTAGGAGGTGCGCACAATCACAAAAAATGCCATAGTATGCACGCAGGGCGATAGGGAGCCATATCATCAGTATGCTTTACTTGTGCTCGAATTGGCCACTTTTCATCCCACTGCCCAGAGTATCAATGCCCCCATTGCCAACGATGACACCTGGAACACTTGGCTCTTTTCTGTTTGAACAACCCAACATGTGACAATCCACCACGTCACTAGACTACCTAAACCTTGAACCATCATGTTCAAAAATTTGACCCTCGTCTTATCTATAAGCGCTGTATTCGGTGCTGCCATCCTCATTATGTTCTTACTCTATTTAATTATCTCATTTAGAGTTCTCATGTCTCCTCTCCCATGCATGATGACTTTCTTAATGGGTACCTCAGTTCGATTTGCCAGTGGGTGCACTGAAGAAATTGAACTTCCCACAGCCATCTATTCACATGAGGCGCCCACTGCCACTATGTTCAGCACATTTACCATGACGACTGGTGAGGAACAGTCACCAGCATTTGACCCAATGCAGACAATGAGGCCTTAGTTTCAGATGGGACTCGAAACATTGAGGAGGGGCTGATGTTATGAGATGTTATGAGAGGCAGGAAATCATTTTTCTTTCAACATGACATCACTTGCTATTGTTCCTATTGTCCTCGCTTGAGTATACTCTCACACTATTGTTCCAACTTGTTATTGTTCTTGATACATGACTCATATCGTTCTAACTTGTTATTGTTCTTGTTACATAGCTCATTTCATGCTATTGTTCTAACTCGTTATTGTTCTTGTTACATGACTCATTCCACTTACATATCTACAATCTTGCGCTTGTAATATTTAAACCGCAATACAAAGACCAGTCAAGCTTAGCTTGACCTGGTCATCCCTATGTTCTTAACAAACTGCGATAAGTCACCCTCAAGTTGTTGCTTACGAGCTCCAATGATCTTTTGAATGTCTTTCTTGAAGTTGTTGCTCACGAGCTTCAGCCGATCTATGAACTAAGAACTTTGATCTTAACAGACACTTTAGGTACACCTAACAGAGGGGAATCCAAAGAGAAAACTCTATGGACCCATCTGTTGATGCCCAGTATACAGTGACTCACAAAACTGAGTCAATATTTTGCACTTTTTAATTTATTGTTGAATAACTTCCCATAAACAACAAAACCAAACAAGGTATTGGTGTACCGAATAACATACATGATCAGGGCTACCAAACAAACAAAGAATTATGTAATTTTAATCATCCCTCATGGAGATATGATCATTTTAATTCAGGGACTCATTGACTCAGTTTTGTGAGGTGGTATCAATATTATGATAAATTGTAATTCTAGTATTTTGTATGACCTCCCTTGGCCTTAATAACTGCTCCCAACCTGCTAGGCATGCTTTCAATTAAATTCTGACACACCTCTGATGGAATATTATTCCACTCTTCCACTACTCTTTCCCATAACTCCCAAATTTCTTTTGGCGCTGTTGGATACTTGTCTAACTGGTTCTTGAGGTGAACCCATTGATGTTCAATAGGGCTGAGGTCTGGAGATTGGGCAGGCCAATCCAGAAGAGTAATATTGTTGTTCTCCATCCATTTCTTGGCCTTTTTTGAGGTATGCTTGGAGTCATTGTCTTGTTGAAAAATCACCTCTTCTCCAGAAATTCCACTCTCCTCCAAGCTAGGCAGCATATGGTCCTTCAAAATGGACACATACTGGTCAGCATTCATCCTCCCCTCAACCTCTGCAAGATGCCCCACTCCATTCCATCCCATACACCCCCATACCATAATGTTTCCTTCCCCAAATTTGACAGTTCCCTGCACCTCTCTCTCAATCAGCCCCTCTCCCTTCTGTTTCCAAACCCACTCTCTCCCATCTGACCCAAACCTGTTAATTTTAGTCTCATCTGACCAAATAACCCTTCTCCAGTCCTCCACAGTCTACTCTCTATACTTCTGAGCAAAAGCCAATCTTGCTTTCCTATGCCTTATACTAAGCAAAGGCTTTTTCTTCTTCACCACAGCCTTGAATAAGTTTTTTCTGAGAACTCTTCTGACTGTTTCTGAGGAGACTGGAGTGGGGATGATGCTGTTGATGTAATGGGTGGCCTGAACAGCATTTGCAGCCTTGCCAGTGGTGATTTGGGTAAGGATGGCTCTCTGAGAGGTAGATGAGAGCTTAGAAGGACGACCATCAGAGGGAGAATCCAGGTTTGGATGGAGAGCCCTGAGTGTTCTGGATACACTAGACTGGCTGAGGTTGAGTTTAGAGGCAATATTGTGGGTAGAATAATGATTGGAGGCCAGGGAAAGAATGTTTTCCTTCTGAGCAGAGGAGATGGGATGCATTGGAGAATATTGAAGTATGAAGAATGCTAGTCCTAATTAAATACTATAATTTAAGGTCCCATCAAGGGTCACATCACCTTAGAAACCATCTGTCAAGTTTTTGACATTATACAGTTGGTGGAGCATCAGATTCTAATATTTCTGACTACCCCTCACAAAACTGAGTCAATGAGTCCCTGAATTAAAATAATCATATCTTTATGAGGGATGATTAAAATTACATAATTCTTTGTTTGTTTGGTAGCCCTGATCATGTATGTTATTCGGTACACCAATACCTTGTTTGGTTTTGTTGTTTATGGGAAGTTATTCAACAATAAATTAAAAAGTGCAAAACATTGACTCAGTTTTGTGAGTCACTGTATGTGTTAGACCCAAACATCAAATAATAGGCTAAAAATAGCAAAAGGGCAGAAATAGGTGGATCAGGCCATGGAATGACATCACCTTGATGGGTAAACATCCAGAAGGGGTCCCACCTCTAAGAATAGAACTGTCAACATGTACTAACATGGGAAAAACCAAAAAATAATCATAAAATAGGAATAAAATCATAGAAAATCATAGAAAATCATAGAAAATGCAGAATAGGGTGAAATAGAATATATAAAAATACAGTGATGATACTCAACCTGGAAACCTAACAAAAACCTGTTAAAAGGCTTAATAAGTATAACACAGGCTAGAGGAAGAGTGCGAGTTGGTACTAAATATCACTGCTGATATCCAAACATTGTGTTTAGTGATGTGAAATGATAAAGGATGTTGCAAATAGTCTGTGGGAGCATATGAAGATGTGCAAAGTAGTTCAAAATAGGTTCAAAGATGTGCGAAGTGGTTCAAAGTAGGTTCGAAGAGGTTTTAGGTATATTGAGAAACAAGTTTAGTGAATGGAAAGTGTTTTTTGAGTGGCGATAGGTGATATGCAATAAGTCAAAGGTGAATACAATA
The DNA here is from genome assembly GCA_029959215.1 of Tricholoma bakamatsutake. Classification (NCBI taxonomy): domain Eukaryota; kingdom Fungi; phylum Basidiomycota; class Agaricomycetes; order Agaricales; family Tricholomataceae; genus Tricholoma; species Tricholoma bakamatsutake. The sequence continues at coordinate 5,270,840 of CP114860.1, forward strand.
GTTTGAAGAAGTTCATGATATTTCCCAGAACTTAGAGATATGATGTGAGGCTGAGACTCAAGAGAATGGCTCTTAAATCAAACAATAAGGGAGAGGGTACTTCTTTTCCATGTTCCCCTTTGCTTGTCTTCTAAGTGACTAATACAAGTCTATATACAATTTGAAGGAATAGTACTAAAAAGGAAACAATAACATGTGGAAACATGAGGCAGTATGCACAGCAAATAAAGGTATTGTAAAACATAAAACAAATGATAAATGATAATAAATGAAACATACATTGTCCCAGTATAGTAAAAGTTCTTGTTCTATTGCTTCAATATATTATTGAAACATCAAACTGCACTTATTGCATTCTAAATCTCTTGTCTTCTCTCTTCGTGTCCGGTGGCACTCAATATGTGGCAAAATGGCTCACTCCAGTTGTTCAGCATGTATCGAAAGGGTTTTGGAGCAGCTATGTGGTGGCCGACGTCGTTTGAAGTGGTGCGAAGTTCTTCGAAAGCATTCAAAATGTCATGAAATAATTTGAAATGGTTCGAAGTCATTTGAAATCATGCAAAGTTGTTCAAAAAGGGTTCAAAGTCAATTTGGTGGCATTCATAGCAGTTCGGAGTGTGTGTCGTAATGTCTCGATATGGTTGGAAACCTTCTCCAGACCTTAGAGCGTGCAGTGGACCTATCAATGGGACAAACGCAGAAAATTGTCTAGATGCCTGGGATGCCTCCCCTTCCCCTTACAAACATGGCAAACAACAATAGATGTATAGCAGACAACAAATGAATCCACAACAGAAACAACACTATGACTGTAAGTGTTCATTTCTGACAGTGCAGTTGCCTCGCAGAACTTGGATAGATCAATCACAGGTAAGTATATGCAAAGCCTGGCCATCTGTGTTTGGCAACATAAGGGTTTGTACACTGGCAAGCCGGAGATCGAACAAATGGATGCGGCAAGGTAGCATGAGGGAAAGATTCGTTAGCGAGAGAATTGGTTATGTAGATATGATGAGGATTCAAATGATTTCGAGGTTTATTCACAGCTTCGAGTTTTATTCAGAGTTTCGAGTCGTCGACGAAGTGACTGAGACCGCTTTGAACTTCGTAAATAACTCCACACTTATCAATTTGGAAGGCTCATCGAACCCGAGGGTGTGATGATCGTCAAATTAGACGATTGTATGAATAAATACATGTGGTCGAATCGCCTTCGACATCAATATTTCAATACTCAAGCGACGTTCGTCCGAATCATCGTTAAAACATGCTTCCAAGCTCGGACAAATCCCGCAGCGCTCAACGGATCTGGGCTTACTACCCCAAAGGTATTATATGCAACGTGCTGAGGAAATTGTCCATGACATGGCCATACCAGTAATTTATTGCGCTATATTTGGAGAACGGAGGCGGCGGAAAACACTCATCACCGTCTTTCCGCCTTCTGAGCCCCACCTAGAACAAACCATTAAGAAGTGAATATTATGTAGGATAGAAAAATCATACTCTCCAGCCGCCACCTCTTGGCAACACTGTTCAAACTCGTCAGAGACAGATACTTCCTCCCACTTGTTGACCACATAATCCTTCAACAAAGAAACATCAACAAAGCGTAAGCGAGACACGGAGTTACAAACCTCAACGAGCATGTGTAACTCATCCCACACTGATGTTGCCAGCAACATTGCAAAGCTTGATTGAGGGGTAATAGTGTTCATTATATGTTCCAAGGCAAGCGTGGCCAAAGTTGGCATCGCATATCGGTGTGCAACCTGGTACATCGATAAGGCGGAAGCGGGCCTGGGGGCGGGGGTTGGATGTGGATGCGGGTCTGGTATGGATAGTTGATTCTGCCTTCCTGAGCGGGGTGATATAGGGTAGGTAGGGTGGGCGGAAGGAGCGTAATTTGTCGGCGTAACAGGGACAGGAACAGACTTCGTACGCGAAACAGATGGAGCACTCAGGGTGACGCCGCTCGCCGGCGCCGGCGTTGGACCGGTGCGTCGAGAAGCAGGAGTACTCGTATGACGAGATGTCGTTGCAGAGTTTGACATAGTCTTAGATGGAGTCAGCGCTGGCCGTGAGGTAGAATTGACAAGGGTAGTGACTGCAGTGGGTACTGCAGAAGGCTGCAACGTCTGAGACTTTCCAACAGACCTCTGAGATTCGGCACCGGATATCAGGCTCTCACCACTAGCAGCACTTCTTGCATCTACAGCATTGTTTTCATCGGTGCTCGATTTAGTGAATGTTTTCCAATCCCATTCACCGCCTTGTGAATTGAGCCACTTTGCGCTCCAGCCAACGCCAACGCCATCCATAGCAGCTCTAGGATCATCGTGTTCTTTGAAGAGTAACCAAGCTGCATAGCAATACTTCAACAGCCAATAGATAGTCTCAAATTCGGCTTCTTCCACAACGACAGTGTAGAGCTTGCGTTCACCAGAAACGAATGTCGGATTCTCCAAGAACGAAGATGCCAGCATGTTAGCGAAATATTCTGACCGCCGAGTCAAAATGTCAGAGTGAGCATAAATAATTCGCTTCCGAGCAGTTGTCTGGGACGAGAACGGCGAAGACGATGATGCCGAAGACGATGGCCGCGGATCTGTGAGTGGTATGGCATCAGAAATCGGTGAAGTTTGAACATCGGCGGTTAGCCTTTCAAGGCATACAAAGCGCACATCCCCGGTGTCTGTGTGATACTGCTATTGAAGGCACGAGAAAAAGATGACGGAATCCTCACTTGGGTTGTCCAAAGATGCTTCGAGTCCCTCTAGTAGGTCTCGTGGAACCGAATAAACTGAAGGCTGCTGAGGAAATGACGGCCCATATGGACAATGGATTTGGACACAGATGACCAAAGAATCCGTTTCTCGAATTCTAGCATTTTCTAACAACGCAGAAAGCGGTGGGAGGGGGCATTCTGATGACACACATTCACATAGGTTGATGGGTAAGATTTCTTCCTGGAAAGCTTACCCCAGACTTCGTGCCCTTGTCGGAAAGTCCAATCCATCTGCCAGAACTCCCACACCCATTCAACAGGTGCACCGCGCTCCCCCGCGCGGTCTGCCTGACACTTGATGGCAGTCATCATTGATGCAGAGGATTCGTAATCGGCATGAGCAAAATCGACCATCAACGAAGTTATGTAAAGAGAAAGCCTGGGTTTGGTTGTAGACGTGTCAGTGGCTGCTTCATTAGGTTGCACACAAGCTGTAAGAGTTCAGGCGCATAAAGACCCTCACATGGAATCACACTGACCAATTTCTAGCTTGAATTTGCTGTCCCCTAGAACTGGGGACTGCTTCAGAATCTCGAAGTCAGAACTCTCCTCCTCAATAGACGCCTCGCCTTCTACAAAATCCCTTAACTTGTGGACATCACGAACGGCCCATTCAAACCCCTGGAAACGCGTCGAGGGAGGTTAGCGGCGGGCGTCAAAGTAGCGCTTCGTACCATGAAGGTCCACTGTTGGGTTGTCTCCTCTTGAGAGTTATTTGTGTTGCCCATTGATGAATTTCGAGCTTGCCTTGGAGTCGACTGCCAACTAACAGAAGTAGAATTCTCGTGTGCGCCAAAGCTGCTTATAGGCCGTGACGAATGGGTCAATGATGGTCTGTACTGTAGACTAGATAAAGGACTTGAAGAGGAACGCAGAGGAGATGTTTGCCAAGGCCAAGCAGGCCGTGCAATTGTGGTAGGGCGACCTGGGGAAGAAGATATGGGTGATGATATGCGGAGGTGGTCCGACATGAGGTGGCAGAAAAATCCTTTTGCCTCAATATTTTACCACACCGCTTATACATACATAGCCTACTTCAGAATTATTTTATGTAACTGGTGCCGGTGGTCAACAGTTCGTGTGTGCAAGGACAATCTTACTACATGCTAACACCCCAGGCCAGGGAGCTTATTACATCGAGGCACATATTAATAGGTTTCCCAATGCACGTCCGGCAAAACTTCCCTCATTACTACTTACACGCTCAGCAAAGATAAAATCGAAACTGGCAAGGTAAGTACGCACTGGACCAATGATGCAAACTCTGTTGCCTTTGGAGTTTACCTAACGGATTGTGGGCATCAGTCAAAATGTGCTTGTCATCGCTGTCGGTATTGATTGTCGGTCTGATGAGATCGAGCCTGAGTTCACGGTCAGGCATGATGCCGAGCACATGCCGCCGCAAGGGAGAGCCAAGAGCATCTCGCAAGGTTGCTACCCGAAAGGTCAACGGTGCCTTTGATGAAGTACAGAAGAACACCTGGGATTTTGCGAGAGAATGTGTTTTAAGCGTTGTGTATCACATCCTCCGTGTTACTTACGATATTCAGAAACTCAGTCTCGTATTTATCCTCCTGCAAACTTTCAAAAAGATCTTGAAATCCTCTGCATTGGCCAAAGCTCTTCTCGAGGGTAAGAAGTACCATTTTCGAAGAATCTGACTTGGGAATCCCAGCAAAGTTCTGATTATACCAGAATAATCAATCAACCTTGTTCGTGGATAGATAGCAGGGTCTTACAACTACAACCACCCCGTCAGGGAGCAGGATGGTTTTGAGATCTTCCCAGAACTCCAGTGTAAAAAGTTGTTCTGGTACGCCTCCTCCAGAAAAACAATCATGTACGACGAAATCATATTGTATCTCTCTATTTCCGGCCTGAATGCTTAGTCGTTTCGTTGCAACCCATGACCTAGCATCTTCCAGGAAGACCTTGTCAGGACCGGGATCCGGGAATCCGAAAAAAGTCCTTGCTGCATCATACACCGCAGGATCAATCTCAACAATGGTAGTCGAGATTCCATGACGCTGAAAAGCAGTTGCTGATATTCCAGTTCCCAGGCCACTTCATAACATTCGATCACAATGAAGGGGATTAAAATTAGTGACCGACTTACATAATCAACCCGTTCTTCAGGGAGCCACTTCTTCCCTTCCCTGTGCTATTAATTAAACGTACAGCTTCTTGTAGCACAAATGTACTGTAAATCGAGTCGCCTAGCTGGGTTCCAAAGGAATCTACGATCGCAGGCTCGTTGCCTATCGTGGCTATTTGTTCACCGATCCAGACTCCGCCGAGTATGGAATGAGAAGCACGCAGAAAGCGGGCAGAATGGATTTCCTGGCTATGTACACTGGCGTGCATATTCTCGGAAGGAGATAAGGATTGTCCAACTACAATCAGGCCAGTTGTAGATTGTACAGAGGAAAGAATTTGCAGTGGTACCTTTGGGTGTGTATACGTTTCTTTCAGCGGATGGGACAAGACGGGAGATGACAGTCGCGGGTATACGGACCACCATAGGGCAACGGCGGCGAAGAGAAGAGCTGACCTGACTTGCGCTGGAGTGAGGACAGCATGCTTGTTCTTCTTTCGGGGACGAGATGGGGTAGTTGACATAGGTAACACCAGAATCCATATGGCATATGCGATACCAGCCAGAGCGAGGAACTGCGCTGAATGGATCAACGGATCGAAAGATTGAAATGGGTTCATCGTACTATCTCGCTCTCTGACACCTGATTCAGGTACGTTATTCTGGGCCAAAATTGTCCAGACAGAAGCGTCCCAACCGCATAACATATTCCTGCTACCAGCAAACGATAGGACACAGGAGCTCTGGTATCATTAAGTCTCCCTTGGGTCAATGTCCGCTGGTAATGATCTTCAGACAGCAGAGTGTATTCAAGCTAATTCTGCACTCACTGTACCCAGTTCAATGATACACGTTGTCCAAATGAAGATCAACGGGGCCAGCACAGTAACATGAGTAACAGTGGGTCCCCAGACAGGATCCTTCCTTCTCGATGTCCACACAGCAACCCAATAAGTGGCATTTGGAGCGAGAGATAGTGCTAGAGCGGCATAGAGCCAGACCTGAGTCGTAGATATGATGAACGGGTGAACAGCAGCAGCGAGTGATGTGGTTAGAATGACATTTCTGAGGGTATAGTTTGTAGGACCCGAGGCATAAAGCGGGATCAACGCTCGTTCATATGTGAAGAGAATGAAAGAAAGAGGTAAAAGGCTGACGGCGGCTCCGAGCATGAGGCTTGAGGATGGCGATGACTAGTGACTGCAGATAGTTTGGCGTCGTCAAGTACCAAAAACAGGATTGGACGACTGGGGATTTTTTGGTGTACCAGCGGAAACCAAGGCACGCACCGGCCATGCAACACACCTCAAACCCATCAGTTGACTGTCGTACGCAAGCTTGCATGGAACGATCTCAAACGATCTCATGATCAAACCGAGCAGACACAGACGAGATTGCTACCCGCCAATGCATCTTGAAGAGATTGTGGAGGAATCGCCGGCCTCAGGAAACCGATCCTCCGCACGTTGGATTTCTTCCCAGGTAACTTACCGTAAGTGCTGTGGTTATCTGGTATTCTGATAAATATTCGTTAAACTCGTCATGATCTCCATCTTCTTGTTATGCGTTCCATCGCCCTTGGACTCGACCTGGAAGAGAACTTCTTCGATGCGATGATAGCATTGTCGCAATTTCTGGCTTATATTTCATCCTTGAAAAGGCTCTGTTAGAAAGGGTGAGGATCAGATGCTCATGCCGGCGTGGTCCAACTCAGTTCTTATTCTAGCACGTATCATAGAAGATAATGACAGATCATGGAATTTTGACACTTCTCTCCTAAGCCTCGGTAAGCATTTATATATTCTTCGTACGCCTAAATTCTTCTTCAGGTTGGAGGTCTTGAGGTGTAAAATCCTTATCTTTTATTCTGCGACACCCATCTTCTCCAATGCCCTTAGGTTCCCCATACAGCCAGCGATGATCGTTGTAAATCTTCTCTTTCGGTGGAGCAACGACGCTCTTCGATCCACTCTTCATCGTGTAATCGCCCGTCCAGTAAAGCAGACTGAAACCATGACACCAGCACGGCAGTCGATTGTATTCTTCTGCACTCCCAACTTCGGCACTGAAATAGTCTGCTTGCCAGATGGCGGACACAAGGTCAATACTCATCTATTATCGGACGATTGGCAGCAACATATACATGAGGACGATTACTGTACAGGAGGTATGGTATATTCAACATATGTGATTTGGCCAAAGGAATATACTTTTTTCGGATCTCAATCATCAAATTCCTCGTCGGATATTCCAGCAAATTCGAACTCTTTCTTCTGTGCGGCGGTCCACTTGCTAATGTCCCAGCTTCCCGGCCCTCGCAGGGGGTCCTTTGTAACAGTGGCCAAATATTCCCTGTACTTCTTCCAAACGAGTGAGAGCACAAAATCTTGGTCCTTGTCTTGCTCATCACTGCTTTTACCCCCAGCATACCAGGGTTTGTTTTTGTCCTTTCCCTCCATCTCCTTTATGTCTTCTCTGACCTCAGCCTGTACCTCGGCTTTGAGTCCCTTCATCCATTCCTCCAGACGGGCTTTTTCTAAAGCAATATATTCCTCCGACTTGTCCTTGAACAACCTTTGTCCTATGGCTTTGCACACCAGGTCGTAATTTGGGCCGTCGGATATCCCTTTCATCCCTTCGCACCATTCTACAACGTGCTTGAGGAAGAATTCGAGACTTGGGAAGTGAGTCACGTCAAGACGACCACCTTTGTCCAGGGCACGTAACAGCGTGATCACCATGGCCCCATATACCTTGTTGGTGACTTCGACGCGTTCGCCATCATCACACACTGTCAGATCAGATAAAAGATGAAGGGCCACTATTGCTTTGAAAGAGCGTGAACGTACTCAACCAAGCCGACTCCATATCATTAAAGATCGTCAGAGCCTCGAGGATACAATATGCCTCGTCGTAGTCCTTCTTGGTAATCCTGGAGTGAGCTGCGCTAAGTTGCTTGTCCACCAGATCCAGCACAGCGTATGAGTGAAAGTCTTACGAGGTCAAGGGTGAGCAAGGAAAGAAAGACGCGTCGTCAATGCGCTGACCATTGTAAATGTACATGTCAAACACGTCGGGGTTCCTGTTTGCTGACTTTTTCATCGAGTCCTCCAGCATCTCGTATGCCTTGTTCGATATGAGGGTCTCAAGATTCAAGAACCTATATCCAGCAGGGATGGTAGACTGTGACTGCAACTTGATTGAATCAGAGAACGTCAACAAGTCGATCGTCGTATTTCACTCACATCTTGTGCCATTGTGAGGGTTAGTTCGCGTCAAGTGGAGAATGCTTCATGTTTTAGCCGGATATAAATAGAATAAATATACTAACTCATCAAATTTTCGCGTTTGTGGCGCCGTCTTACGTATTTGAGTCCATGGGCACTGGTCACAACAAGGAATTAGTCCTATGCTTCTACATGCTAGGCACAACACTGTGAATAAAGCGAAGACAGTATACGTAGTGAGATCCAGTAGATAAAAGTCTTGTTGTCTCCTCTTTATTCACTTCTTCCTGAACAGCCCCAAGGTATGCTGCCCGCCACAAGAGACAGAAACAGCAGCCCAGGAGCCACCTTCCTTGCGTACAATGACCTTTGGCGTCCTCACCTCCTCATCCGCCACGCCGAGCTCGCCCTGCATCCCCTGACCCCAGCAATACAATGCGCCACCCTTCGTGACCGCCATATTGTTGTGAGACCCAGAAGAAACGTGTACAATCGGATCATCTGGATCGGGGAACGTGACTAAAACAGGCTCGGGCACGAAATCAGGATCAATACGGTTTCTGAAGGCTTCGTCATCATCGGCCAGGCCGAGTTGCCCCGCATTAGACCGACCACAGGCATAGACCTTCCCGCCCATAGTTAGGAATAATGTGTGATGGTTTCCTCCATCGACTTGTAACACAACGTCACCCCCGAGCTCTTCTCTGCTGAGTCGTTTCACTTTCTGCGGTAGTTGCACAACACTGTCGTCAGATGACTCCCAACCTGTTCCAGTCTGACCCATGCTGTTGAGACCCCACGCCCAAACATCCCCGTTATCATCAACAGCAAAAGAATGGAAGGAACCTGCTCCAATCGCCAGCGCCTTGCGGGAACGATTCCCAAGCGTTACCTTCTCAGGAACGGTTCCATGTATCTTCCGACGTTCGAGAACCTTGCGGCCCAGCTGGCACTGCTCACCTGCTCCCCATGTGTAAATGTTCCCATGAGTAGTGAGAACGAGAAGATGGTTGCTTCCTGCGGCGATGGAGGTCACTTTCTCTGTATCTCCTGGTTTTTCTTTAAGTTCGAGGATGGGGGCAGGAAGGAATTGATGCTGCAATCCAGATGAGAATCCTAGGGACCCTTCAAAAGCCTGCGATGAATGATCTCAAGTTTTTACTATTAAGTCATGGAAAAAAAAAAACACATACTCGAAAAGAACCCCACACTCGAAGATCGCCTTCCACGCTGAGAGCTGCACAAATGCTGTCTCCAGCTGCAACCTGCACTGCGCGGAACTTTTCATCCAATAATGATTGCAAGGGATGTGGAACGCTTGTAAGTTCGTCAATGTCCAGGAAAGTATTAGGATTGCTCGGATCTGGAACGTTATGTGTGACACGACCCAAGGCGGCGTCATCGTTCACACCACAAGACCATACCTACAATGAGTCGTGAATTAAGTAAACATGAAATATTCTGAAATTGAACTCACTGTCCCTTTCTCATCAATAAACAGTGTATGAAGGCCACCACCAGCGATGGACTCGAGCCCTGCGCCAACCTCACCAAAAATGCCTTCCTGCATTTTCTGCTCGACCCACACATTTCTCTTGGGTTTATCAAGCTCTCCCAAGACGTCTGGCCCCATACCAAATTGCCCAAAGTTGCCAGCACCCCATGCGAAGAGCTGCAAACCAGGACGGCTTTTGGGAGGTGGAGTAGGTAAGGGGTTGAAGTAGGGCTTTTGCTGTGGCACAGGAGCAGGAGGTGCCTCGAGAACAGGCGACAGTTCAGCTCGAGACTTCTTTGCCGCAGGAAGCGACTTCTCCACCTCTCGCGGGGTACCTTTCAAACTGGACCTGGCCATTCTCGGGATGGTTTTCACAACGCCAGAAGAGAATTTCTTAGTCTTTGAACTGGGTTTACGTGTCAGGGCGGGTACAGGAGGATCGTTCTCGGGTTTTTGTACTAGAGTTGTCCGAGATCGCTTGGGAGGGGGCGAAGGTGTTCGCTCTGATGAAGCATCGTGCTTATTGTGTGACTGCTGACTTCGGGATCGTGGAATTGCTTTTTCTGGAACCTGAAGCGTTGTTTGCGATGGTGGCTTGGCCGAAATAGAACGAGAAGAGCGTCGCAGAGCCATATAGTCTGACTATAAGTGGGTGATGACAGTGAAAAACGAGCGTAAAAGATGACTTCAGAATACCAACAGATGGACGATGGTGAGGATGAAGAGGAAGGAGTGGAAGGCCACGGTTCGAAATCCTTATGTAGTGACAAGTCACTCGGCACCTCAGTGTTGAACGTGGGAAAGTGCACGTGACGACGCGTTGTGGACATGTATTTGAATTATTTGCACATCAAAAGTAACCAGTTTCAGCCTGTCAGGTTAGCTGGAAAATCTCTGCGTAAAATTAAATATCTGAGATATCAGGTAAGGTTTCAAAAGATCGACTATGGAAAATATTTCAGTAATAAAATCCTCAACATGTAAAGCAAATTGCCGGATAGGCTGTGTGCCAGTGTGTGGAAGGCTGCAAGTATTTTTTGGTAAAGAGGACCAAGTAAATACAAATATCTCGCACGACATATGTTAGACAGCACTATGGCGGTCAGGAGATGTGCCTTCCTGGTTCACAGCGTATGTTGGTCGGAATATCGGGTGACGTTGCTCATTCCGTATATCAGCGATCCATGTCCCACAAGGCTCGATATGGTGCCAAAATATCGCCATTTTTGAGTAGCATCAACTCGCGAGAGCGAGACGACGCTGAGGAGTTGGTGTATTTCTGCATATTATATTAAGCGTAAGCGACGCTAAAATGCAGTTGAATTGACTTATGTAGAATCACTGTCTACAATCCTGCAAGTGGAGAAAGTCTTTGCCAGTGAGTTCTTCGAGCTTTCAACCGGCGTCAAATCACAGTGTCGAGCCGCTGTATTACAGAGTTGAATGCGCATCTCCAGAGGTCGTCAACAGCGCGATTCATAACGCTCAATCAGTTTTAGAATCGGGGATATGGTCAAAGGCTCCAGCCATGCATCGCTCCAAAGTTCTTTCAAATCTTGCTCGGCTCCTAGCAGAGCGTATCCCAGACTTTGCCAAATTAGAAACCAGTCAAACAGGTAGGACTATCCGTGAAATGAATGCACAGCTGGGTCGGCTTCCCGAATGGCTGTAAGCCCTTTCCACTCTGCAGTGTGCGTTCAACTTTTTTTCACCTGCTCAGTGATTACTTCGCAGCTGTTCTTCGAACTAATCAAGCATTCATGGCTCCTACGCAAGGGAAGTTGCTAAACTATGTCCATCGTGTTCCGCTTGGTGTTGTTGCACAAATTACTGTGAGCCACGTGCATATATATGAGCTCTGATGGCCGTGCTTATTCTATCTCGGAAGCCTTTCAACCATCCGCTGCTTATAGCAGTGAAAAAAATAGCACCTGCCCTTGCAGCTGGAAACTCCGTTGTTGTTAAACCATCCGAGGTGTCTGTTCCTTGTTTTATATGATGCATTAGACGTAGGTTTATGAGACTCGGTAGTTGGCGCCCATCACGGTCTTTGAATTTGCAGATTTAGCTGAAGCGGCGGGTGGTAATAACATTGATCTTTCTATTAAACAATAGACTGATGTTTAGGCAACAATAGTTCCTTTGGGAGTGCTATCTGTTCTTCCAGGTTACGGTCCAACAACCGGCAGAGCAATTGTCAGCAACCCTCTTATTCGCAAAGTGGATATTACGGTTAGTCAACTCTTATATACTGTACCTCCGCTCTGGATGTTTCTTAGGCTGGCACACACACTGGCCGTGCCTTGGGAAGTGTCGTCGGCGCTAATTTGGCTGCATTCACGGCTGAACTTGGGGGAAAAGTAAGCGCATTCAATATAGTTCTTTTCAATCTATCAGCTTCTGAAATTAAACTCACCTTCAGGCTCCCGTCGTGGTCTTCAATGATGCGGATTTGATTTCTGCTGTGAATGGTGTTGCTTTTGCCTCTTTTATTGCTTCCGGACAAACCTGCGTGTCGGGCACGCGAATACTTGTGCAGGACGATATCTATGACGAATTCATGTCCATTTTCATCCAAAAGACTCACAGTATCAGGTCCAGAATGGGAGATCGTGTGTCGTTTCGCATAAAAGTATGAATCAAAATGCTAATATACATCGTGGCCACCATAGCAATGAACCCAAAATCAACTATGGGGACTGTCATATCTCCACATCATCTTCAGCGCATTGAGTCGATGATCAATCGTACTGGCGGCAAAGTCATCACAGGTGGGGAGCGTATGCTTGGGAAGTCGGAGCTGGATTCCTTTGACTTCTCAAATGGATGTTTCTTCCCTCCTACAATCATCTCAGAAATTAATTTAGACGATGAATTATGGAAGGAAGAAGTTTTCGGTCCTGTGGTTGTAGTCAAAAGATTTTCGGTGGGCATATATTTCCCCCTGAAGCGAGTCCCTTACCCCTGTCATCCAGAGTGAGCAGGAAGGCATCGAATTAGCTAATAACTGTAAATACGGTCTTGGAGCGGGCATTTGGACTTCAGATCTTTCGCGTGCGCATCGGGTGGCTGCTGAGATCCAGACTGGTCTATGTTGGATCAATACGCATCATAGAAATGATCCAAGTTCTCCCTGGTACATGTTCTTACCCACTAACCCGCAAATTTGTGCTTACCTTTACTTTAGGGGGGGGATGAAGGAAAGTGGGATTGGGAGGGAGAACGGCCTGGAAGCATTCGAAGCTTGTACGTCGTCTTCTGATCGTATTTCAGACATTGACTATTTGCATGAGCAGACTCACAGAGCAAGTCCACCATCGTGAATATTGCTACGGTTGATGAGACGCGAGAATCAGATGATTGGTTTGCTGAAATACCGGACGGCCGCAGGTATGGCTGAGGCTTTGACATACAACCTAGGTTGATCTACTCAGTCTCTTGCCTCTGCCAGTACTGTGTATTCATTACATGATTGGCATATGCTACAATTGGGTCCATTAATCAATACAATGCGTCTAAGCTGTCGTCTTGAGCGCTTCTGGCCTTGCGGGTGTCTGTATATTGTATTTTATCAGGTAAATCACGTCAATTCCAAAAGGGAGGGTACAGACTTCTTCAACTGCTGCTGGTGGCTCATCGATGAAATCAGGAACTTTGTTCAAATCGGCAAGATATGATGTGCCTTCTTCTTCCTCCTCCAATGCAAGCGCGTCAAGTTCTGGGTGTAAAACGCTTTTAAGTGTTCTGTATCCTATGAACAATTCGAAAAAACATACCAGCCTCCAGATCTGCCTCGTCGATTTCGTCTGGCACGGCGTATGATCGTCCCAGTGACTCCTGTATTTCATTTGCTTGCTCGAGCATGTCCTCCATATCGTAATGAATTTTCTGGATAAAAATCAATGACAATACAAGGAGGGATGCGCAAGAACTCGTAAGCACACCTCAATCTTATCAATATCTATCTTTCCGTACTGTTTCTTCATCTCCTTGTTTGCCACTTGCATAGCGTCCAAGGTGGCCATCGTATTCCGAAGGTTGTCCGTTGTAATAGCTGCAGACTCCATATTGAAAGTCTGCTGAGAAAGCTGCGCCAACTGTGCCTCATACATCCGCTTCTGTTTCAAAGTTCTCAGAGCTCGTTGTTGAATCGCGTCCTGGATGCTAATTGATCGACCATTATTCAGACATCTTCAAATACATACCTTGCCTGGGCCATTTCGAAGTTTGCTCATTTGTTCTTTGTAACGACCTAATTCACCGTCCAGCTTCCGAACTTTAACCTCGATCGAGGACATTCGGGCATCGGTCTGCACTCGAGGTCATGATAGGATTGCAAGGGGGTTCATTTCGTCACTGACTGATGCTATCGCATCTTGAAGGGTTGGCTTAGGCTTTCGACTTGAAGATGACCCGAATATTCGATTCATGGTGACTCCAGCTTGCAAGCAGTGGCGAGCAGAATGCGACGACACGTGGGAAGTTACGTTTCTCACGGCGTCGTTTATGGTTTCTAAAAAGGTTGCCGCAAAAAGGCATTCAATAACACTCAACCATATTCCGATATGGAGTCTATGCATTCGCGGTTCATCCAGAGACACGACTCACTGCCGAGCACTTGATGCTCTTACTATCATCAGCAAGATCTCAGGTGGTTACAGGGAAAATAATCGACACCGCCGCGGCCTCAATCTGGATTCATGAAAGTTCTTCAGGTTCTGGTGTTTGAGGCTGACCACATGGCACTCAATCAATAAAGGGGCATTAATGACGAAGAAGCTGACGGCAGCCTGTTTCGCGGATCAAGATTAATGCTGGAATGGAAAAAAAGTTTATACTACAATGACTCGATACTTAGGATTTATGGTACGCCACAGCGGATGTGAATTTCGTCAACTCTTTGGTGTACTTCATTGGACGCTGCTTTTACTAGGCGTTCCGTACACCGCATTACGTATTTTGTGTCGAAACCTGTTGTCTAAATCTTGGCCACGGATTTTGCTCTGGAATGTTTCACCTACTTGGAGGCATCACTTGAGACAATGAAAGCGGAATTCCGGATGCGGCGGGCGATCCATTTAACTGGGTGACTTTCCGTAAGTGTTTTCTCCTGAAGCATCTTGGGGCCATGCATTAGACTCTCGGGTGAAGTTTTCACAGAATTTAGTACTGTGAAGGTTGTCAAAAAATTGCTCAGGTAAAATGATATACATCCTACGCAGTTAAGGCACGTCATCTGGACCCCAGTTCATGAGGCCCATAACGACTTGTTCGCTATGGGACTCGTGGGTGTGGTTCGTGGAAAAAGTGCATGGCATCACGGAAAAGTTTCACCACAAATTTATGCGACACAACCCAGAGATTTGTGAGCAGTTCAGGTATATGTTCTACATTCCCATCTATCCACCGAGTGTAGTCCGATGCGACAGGTGACAAAGGTGACTTTATGAGATGCGCAGCATTTCTGAAGGTATTCTACCGTTCCAAAGCCAGGCGCATTGGAAACACCTGGGACACAAGGGCCTTGTGTGGTCACGCAAGAAGGGCAGGCATTTTATTTAGTCAGACCACACCAAATCATGCAACCTGAATGGAATGCAGAGATAGATCAGCATGCTTTCATGCGACAAGCATAGTACGAGCGCCGAATCATCAGCTGGATAATCAAGGAACCTAAATCCGATTCCGGAAGATTGCAGAGGTGCAGAAGTTGGAGCAGGTAGTGGTCTTGTTGGGGAAATGAATCCCAGTTTCGATGGGAAGACAGGGTCACTTGACAAGGAAATTTACTGGGACTCAAAAGCCCAGTGGCATACGACTGTGCGGCTGGCGAAGGAGCACCCAAGTGAGATTTGGCTTGCCAAGGCTTTAGGCCATTCTCGCATTTTAATGTGTCTGTCCTTGTTGACGAGAACGAATAGCAGGGTTTAGTGAGTGAGGGGATGATGAGTATTCAATCATGGAGCTAGGGAATGAGATGTTTGTGTCTCCTGTGCTCAGAGTATATTACATTCCAGAGCGAGAATAGGCTGTGTATACGAGTCAGTGCAATCTACATCCTAAGTTAACGTCGTTGTAATCACGACAAAAATCCTCTGATCGCACCACCGACGTTCAGCACATCAAGCCTACATGATCACTAGTGAGCTATCGAGATCAAATCAATGCACCTGAACTCACAGGAACGTATCATGACCCCACACGCCCCCCAGCTCATAATAGCTGACTTCCTTATTGCCCGCCATCCTCAACGCGTCCGCGAGCTCGCGCTGCTGCTCGACCGTGAACAGGATGTCGCTCTGCACCCCCAGTACGAGGGTAGGGATGTTTGCGAGGGGGCACAGCCCATGTGCGAGGGCGTTGAGGTGAGGCGGAGCATTGAGAGGAGGCGGGTGGGATTTGGAGTGTGAGGCTGTGGGGTGGGGGACGGTAGACAGTGAGGATGTTGATGTCAGGGCAGAAGGGGAGAGGTTGAGCTCTTCGAGAGCGGGGAGGGTCATGTCAAATAAGTCCATTGCTTTAGAGATGTAGATGAGGGAATTGGCATCGTATTTGAGGCAGAACTCCTCGCCCTGTTACGTACATGTCAGAGTGGGAATGGAATATGCGGAAATGTGGATCGAACCTGATGGTCAAGGTATGTTTCGATGAGGAAATCGGGACAGAGAGCAGGTATTCGGGGGTCTGAGGGATCTTCATCCGCGGGACGAGGGCGGAGTCGTCGTCCGAAACGGTGGTCCCATTCTGGGCCAGAACGATAGGTAATAGTAGCGATTTCTATAAAGAATGTTAGACAAACGAAGTGTATTCCGGTTGTACGCACGTCTAGCTAATTTCATGCCTGTGTGAGGAGGGAGAGAATCATAGTAGAACCCGTTGTTCCAGTTTGGGTCAGCCATGAGGACTGAAATGTGGTAAGAATGCGAGTTGAAGAGAGAATCAGCTGTACTTGCCGCTTCTCTGGGCATAGCGCATCGCGATAGAAGAAGGACTGCTACGTGCAGTTCCGCTGATGCTAACTATTTTCCCTACTCGATCAGGATGGAGCCAGCCAGCAGCGAGGCTCTGCATGCCGCCCATGGAACAACCGACGCTCGCGCAGAGTTTGTCAATCTTGAGATGATCGAGGAGGCGGTATTGAGCGCGGACCATGTCGAATATGGATAACAGAGGAAAGGTGGTAGCGTACGGCCTGCCTGTTTCTGGGTTGATGGAGGAAGGGCCGGTGGAGCCATAGCATCCCCCAAGAACGTTTGTGCAGATGACAAAGAAGTGAGTAGTGTCGAGAGGCCTTCCTGGGCCGATGAATTTCTGCCACCAGCCATCCGCCGGGTTTATTGGAGTAGAAGCTGCATGTGACGAGGCGGAGAGGCCTGTGTGAAGAAGGATAGCGTTATCGCGTGCTGGAGAGAGAGTACCCCATGTTTCGTAGGCGATGTCGAAGGAATTGAGGGGAGTTTGAGAGTAGGTTAGAGGCAGAGAGTGGGGGTGATGGTAGACGTTGTACGAAGTGGGATTTGGACGAGCATAGGGTGGTTCTGGACCAGATTCACGGTGATCTGTGGAAGCTTTAAGTCGAGATTCGCGAACAACGTGTGCATCTACGCAGGGGAAGCGGGCAGAAGAAAGGAAACGAACAAAGGGAATACGTTGAAGTCGCGGTAATAGAAGAGACATAAGCCAACCCTAACCCTAACTTCAGTGTTGTTCATCGTTGCTCCCAACGACGAGCCCTTCATCTTCATCGCCATGACTTTCCTTGGCCACGTCTACACTACAAGTGTTGTAAATGACTCGCCAGATGATGTTCATGCGATGCTCCTTACAAGGCTAGATTCGACACCAACCACGTCTTCTGATTCACGGTCCACGTCAAGGGCCGCCAGACGTACCCTGAGTGCTCTCAGCGGTCTCCCTTTGGAAGTGAGCATACGATGATGGATTTGCACCCCATGTGTTCAACACGTGTTGCCTTTCAGATCTCTGCTTTGATTCGTTCTCACAGCGCCTCTCGCAGACACCATTCGGTCAGTCAATCAACATTCCGTTAATTTCGCTTGTAATCGCTTATGATGTTTGCCATTCGAATCCAGAGCTCTGACACGGAAATGACTCCTGATGACGATCGTCCTTCCAGAAAAGCAAAATTTGAAAATAAAGCACGTTTTTGTCTTTTCAGTATTCTGCTGATCTCACTCTTTCACAGATTTACAACTTCCTTACCCGTTCACGATCACGTTCTCGTTCAAAAAATAGTCGCGTTTTTTCTGTTGACCCTTATGAACCTGTTCCAGATCTCCCTGAAATCCCTCGGACACGCATGACATCGCCCTCAAAACCCTCTTCTCGCATTCCATCTAGGCCTTTGTCCTCTACCACTACTGCTACCAACATCACTGTTGTTCCTGGTACTCCACGTCCTAGAAAACGTCCGTCTGGTATTCCCGTTCCCGTAGAACCTCCTCAACCAAGACCTGACACCCCAAAACATTCCGGCACGCGCAAAACACTCCACAATCTTTTCGGAATCCCCCTCTCCAGCTCTAAAAAATCATCATTCAGCTCATCGCAACGAGATAGTCCCAGAACATCTCTCGATTCTGGTCCAGGCCACGACGACCTCTACGAAGACACCCCCAAAGCACCCAAGTCATTTTCTCCTCACCCAAACTCACGCCCAGACAGTCCAACCCCACCATCGAGACGTCCCACCAATGACGGCGTCAGCAGCACTGCCACCTCTTCCACCTCCACCTCCTCAAGACTACACAAGTTCTTTACTGGCCGGAAAACACCTCCCCGCATAGCTCCTTCTCCCGAAACCGTATCCGGTCCACTCCGACGTCCTTCCCTTTCTTCGCATCACAGGCACAGTAGCACAGAAAGCAATTCTTGCACCTCCGATCCGATATCGTCACGTACCAAGACAACCGGTGATATGGCCCCTCCGCCACTCCCACCAAAAGTTCTTCACACACGAGCAATACCCCAAGCCACGAGGCCTGATGCTGCCCCTTTTTCATCAGCTACACATGAGCAGAACTTGAGCCATCGGATGAGGTCATTAGACTCCGGATACCGGCACCGGATGGGCGAAAGAATGGCGGTGGTAGACGAAACGGGGGTAGTGCGGGGAAATGGGAAGGGTAAAGAGCGAGATTTGGGAAATGAAAATGGAACTGCGATGGGGAACGGTATTTCGAGGATGAAGTCCAACTATGGTCGCGGGACTGCAGGACGGTCGACGAAGCATGGTAGTTTTGATTTTGAGAGGCCGGGGTGGAGCGCGGCGGGTGTGATACACAGGAGCGGGAGCGGCGGCACGACGGGCTCTGGGGAGACTGGAACGAGTGGATGGAGTAAAAATCCGAATGGGTTCTTGGGTGGGATACGGGAGAGCGCAATGGGTCCTGGGTTGGCGGGTGTCGGGACGTTGCAGAGGGACCAGTCGCTGAAAAGAGCAAAAGAGAGAGAAGAGATAATCATGCGTGCTCGAGAAGATGATAGGAAGAGGCGAGAAAAGGAAAAAGGAATGAAGGAGAGGCAACAACAGCATCGGTCCTCATCGCGGGCAACACCATTGCCTGACGCAGATGAAAATGGTGTCAGAACGTCTACTTCTACGACTGGGAAATCATCAAGTTTGGGGAAGAAGCAAGGCGGCTTTCTTCGCGACGGAAGTTCCAAGGGAAAACGTTCAGCGTTTGGAATAACGCATGGCCGGTTTGCGTTCGAGCCACCTGTGTCACCTACGAGGAGCAACGGGAGCTCGGGCACCAATGGAGGAGTAGATGCCCAGCTATCTGCGTCATGGACCGGGGGTACTGAGCTCCAGAAGGAAAACACCCGGCTCAAGGGAGAGATGGAGCGCGAACGGGAAAAAGCAAGAAAGAATCACCTACAACGCGACCGTGCGCCCGTCCCCGTCCCAAGTGTCGGGCATAGGTCTGCCGCGAAAGGTCGTTCGCTGGATCTGAAGCTCGGACTGGCATGGGCGCCGACCAAACTGAGAGAAGAGGCGCTGTTGCCTGCTTCTGGGTTCTTTGCACGGTCGGTCAGCGCATCGTCCTCACAGGATGTTCATAGGTCGGTGTCGGGGTCTACTAATACGAGCGGGGATGGACGTGCGGGGTCAAAGGTGGGGAGAGAGATTGCTGTTGTCTTTAGGAATGCGCTGGATGACGAGGGTTATGCCGCGTTCAAGAAATGTATGTCCTCATTTTCCTACTTTTCTCTTCAACCCCCGGCTGTCCGGCGGATGTCTATCTGATATCGGATCCGTCATCTTGGATATGCGGTTACTGATTCGTATTTTATCTTTTGTGCGGGGCTTAGACGTTCATCGGTTTGACGCTCACGATATCCCATTCGACGGACCCACTGGCATCGTGGCCCGTGTTGAGCGGCTTTTGAAGACCGCACCTGATCTCAGTGAAGAAGGCAAGAAACAACTATTGGACAGCTTCGTTCGCATCGTTCTTCAGAACGCATGAGAAAATGCAGTTTCCCGTACCCACGTTCTCCCCTTTCGTTGAAAATCTGAAGTCGCAACCACGTCCCTGGATTTCGAGTATTCTATTGTTCAGTTCGTTCTTCACCCGGAGCACGTTCCACTTGCATAGGCGCCAGGTTGCCACTGTTATACCTTCCGGAGTTTGTTGGTCTTTCGGCTGGCTATATGTCTAAATATTCCGGTTTTCTGGTAATTTTTGTTTCTCATCTTCCCATGACCTTCATACCATTACTCACGGCAATGTTTAATGCCTGACACGCTATCTATTCTTGTGGTATCCATTCCGTTCCATGCCTTTTCATGATCTTCTGTTGCTTCTATTATCGCAAAATCCCCATCCATGCCTTCAACGCCATATACGATTCATTCGGATAACACCGTTTCATTTTGTTCTTGGGGCTTTGACTCCCTCAACGTATAATGTCTTTAAGTACACGTATCTCATGTTGACAGTATGATTAATGCGTCCATGTCTATAGAGCTGTACAAGAATTTCCGGATATATACCTCCAACAGTAGTACAACCAAGAAATGGATTGAAGACGAAGCGCCTGCGTCCAACTACGTCGCCGGTCGTAGCGCCCTCAGCCGCTCAGCGAGTTTGTCATCCTCCTCCCCAATCTTCTCCCGCGGGCTCAGCTCCGGCACGACATTGATAGCCTTCGACGAGAGATCGTGCTGCAACTCGATATCGGCCTCTTCGGCAGTCTGTCGCAGAAGCTGGTCGATCTGGTCTTGTGGAGTCGATATGGCAGTCGTAGACCCCATCGCATCTTCCATGTACGATGTCTGGACGTCGAGATCGGAAAACTGGGATTCGAATTTGTCCATCACGATGGAAATCTGTTTGATGGAGCAAGGCATAACGTGTGAGTTGGCTATTCAGGAAAGGTGTTGCAGGGCGTTGGTGTTGGGTGGTACTCACGCGTTCAAGGTTCATGCTCTCCATCGCTTTATCCATTCCTCGAACAACCGATGTCATGTTTCCTGTCACCTGCCGCATCGTGACGGCCGTTTCTACTCGGCTTGCGACGGCGTCTATGCGGCTGGACAGTCTCAGGAGGTTCAGAGATTCAGACTTCTTCCGGATGGCATTGGAGGCGTATATCCGGGCTCCTTCATTGTTGCCCTGCTGCAGCGCCTGGTGGAACGGATGAGAGTGAGATGGGAATAGAGTAATAGGCATGTACCTTTTTCAGCCGACCCTTTTCAAGATTCTCGTCCTTCTGCGCCTTCTTGGCCTGTCGATTTAAAGTCTTTGCTGTGAACTTGGCGACATTGAGTCCAATTACGGCTTGACTTGAGAGTCTGAAGTATCACCTTTAGTTGAAAGAGGGTTTCTGATCAACATTAGCCAAGATAGAAAGAACTGAAATGCTGGTTCTCACTTTCGAGATTGCTCATGGTATATGCAGCGAGTCAACGCAAACTTAGGTCTCGCAGCTGCGTGCCCCAGTCACATGACCATCTGATAGTGTGAAAACTGACTTGCCTGTCTCTGTGATTGCAATGGGTCTGCTGTACTATCTCAGGTCGATTTCAGCTTCCCAGTAATGTCCCGCGTCTTATGCTCATCCAGCGTTACAGTTATCTTGCTGTTTTAGCCGCATTTGCATTCGTTACACTCTCCCTTGGTCGGTTCACCTTGTATCAATGTCATAGTCTGCCTGAAATTCCTTTGCTTTCAAGCAAGCGGCCTATTGTATATATCAGAGCTAATTGAAGAGCACTCACGACTGGCTAAAGTAATTGGGCAGCGGGGGATACATGTGTGTTTACACCTGCTTCGCTGTTTAATCCGCTCAGCAACCGACGACCGCACAGGCCATAATAGCTCTTCATGTCATCCTATACTTCTCCGACTCACTACCATTCTTATACGTTGCATTCTCAGTCGTGTGCCACATCGTCTACCTTCAAAACTTTTCCGCATTGTGGCCTCTCATCTCCTTGTCGTCCATCTCTTTCCTCGCGTCCTGCTTCTTCGTGATTGCGGACCATTTTCTATGGTTCTTCTACTTTTCTCGCATAACTAGTGAAGCACGACAATCGAGAACTTACCGAGGTCCCGTACCAAATGTCCTCGGATTCACCGAGATTGCATCCTTCTTTGGGATCTGCGTCTGGCTTGCGCCTTTGTTCCTCTTCCTGAGTCTTAGCGCAAACGATAACGCACTTCCTGTCTCTGTAGGTGGGGTCTTTGCCTTCTCTCGTTCCAAACCTAGACTAGAATTTTGTCATTTAAGCTGATCCAGGATCCCCGTCTGCCATGCAATATGCACAAAGCCGTGTTTCGCTCTTCCGATCTCTGTGTTCGTTCGAAAGTTTGCCGAAGATGCGACTAAAGCCTTCTAGGAGGAATACCACGGAAGGAATCCTTGCCTCTCACTCGCCGACTCAGTCACTGTCACCCATACCTCCGGGGAGCCCTTCACCATCCTTGACTCCTCGATACGGTGCCATGACACCCCCACCCCGTTCTCCGGGTCCTCCAAGGCTCCAGGAAGAATCGCATCCATTTTCACAAAATCAAAGCTTTAAGCTTGGAACACCACCTCGGCGGACATCCCAGCCATTGCGCAGGCAAACAGGTACGGCGGTAGATCAGACAAGTGCAGGACTGGGGATTGGGTTGAGAAGGGCAACGTCGGGCACCGTCATGGATGAGGGCAGTACACTCGGGGAACGGTGAGGTTTCACGATATGTACTGTTTCACGATTATAGACTTTAATGATAATATTGTTTGGGACTGTCGTTCAAATGTTTGTGTCACTCCTCGTCGCCAAACAACGTTTCTGCTCATGTATTTGTACCTTGGCAATAATCCTCGAGTTTTGTACGTTGTCACAAGTTCACACGACGACAAACTGGGAAGACCTCCACGAGCTCTTGTGTTTCGTGCAGGGAATGCTAACTCACAAGCTGTTGTTGAGTTCTTGCGCAAGGATGAAATTGACCTCGCAAACGTTGTCCGGCTAACAAGCAGAGTTGTGAAGGGTTGTCTTGGACTGATATCGATCGAAGATGGTCCGTGTGTCTTTCTATACTGTATTGTTCGGCATAACTTCTTACCTAGACATATTCCTGGCTCTCGTGACAAGTGCTACCGAAGTGGGCAATACAAGACCGTCTGGCAAGAAATCAGAATCTGTGGCGCGAATCCATGAAGTATCATTCTACAGCTTGTCCTCATCAACTTGGGATGACCTCCCGGCTGTGTCTGAGGGCTTTCTTGGACTGGATGGCGTCGATCCAATCAATAGGGAGACGTATACTCCGCCGGGGGCTGCACCTCCGGTTTTCGAACATCCATGCATGCCATTGACGAAGATCCTCTCGTCCGGTTCATTTTACTATGCACTTGATTCTCCATGGGACCTTTCTTCAAGGTTGGCGATTCGTCTATATAGAGACCCTGCGTCTGTAAAAGATATTGGAACATTCGACGAGCGCTTTGTCTGGAACGAGTACATAGTTCGAAGCCTTTTGGATTTTCGAGAGCGGCTTGACGCAAACGAACGCGAAGATTTGGATAGCTGTCAATTCATTGTAAGTCGTTCACGTTGACCTGCCAAAGCTCTTTCAACATCTGTACTAGATTTTGGCTATACAAGGCTATGTGGGCATGTTCACCATGGCTTTACCAGCACCACCAATAAATGGTTCTCCTACAGTGGCCACACTATCCCTGATCTCTAGACTTGGTTGGAAGCGGGCAGGTACACGATTTAACACTCGTGGTGTCGATGACGATGGAAATACGGCTAACTTCGTGGAGGTCGGCATTTCTTCCCGTCTTGTTCTGATACAACATCTGAGGATTGGTGCAGACTGAGGTGGTTTTGAGCACAGATCAACACTGTGTTAGTTATGTACAAGTCCGCGGGAGTGTCCCCCGTATGTACTCCAGCTTGAATACACATTTGCCTTCCTAAATGACAAATCCTTCCGTAGTATTTTGGGAGCAACAAGGCTTGCAAACATTTGGTCAGCGGATCCAAATCACGCGTCCTCATGCATCCCAGCCAGCTTTTGAACGACATTTCGCTCAGCTGATGGAAGAATATGGCTCTTTGCATGCGATAAACCTGCTGGGAACCAAAGAAAATGAAGCTTCGTTGACAAGCGCTTATGACCGCCATCTTCAGATTGCTCGGGGAGCGACTGGAGATGAACTTAGTATCACGCATTATGACTTTCATGATGCCGTCCGGATAGGTGGACACGACAGTGTGATCAGGGACATAAGGTACGCCTCCTTGACATTTTTACAACATTTACCTTAATCCCCGCATCGTAGCCATCTGGAGAGCATAGTAGACCATGTGGATAGATTTGGATTTTCGATGTGCGACGCTGTATCAGATGACATAGTAACGGATCAGAAAGGCATTTTTAGAACGAACTGTCTCGACTGGTAAGTGTTTCGTCTGCTATCACTTTAGCGTATCGTTATTCGCTGTTCAGCCTAGATCGCACGAATTTTGTCCAAGATATACTCTCCCGCACAACTTTGGAACAGTATCTTCTGCTTGTTCGGCGTGAATGGATTCATTCCCATACCTTGTGGTCTTATCACCGCGAGCTCTGGGCTGAAAATGGTGACGCTTTGTCTAGAATATATGCTGGCACGGGCGCCCTCAACACTAGTTTTACTCGAAGTGGAAAACGAACACTGGCAGGCGAGTACTCGTCTATCAGAAATCTCCATCAATTCTGAGAGAATATCTGAAGGTGTCCTGTCTGACGCCACGAAGAGCCTATCACGGGCATATATTAACAACTTTCAGGACAAGGGAAAGCAGGTAGCAATCGACATGTTTCTGGTTTGTCCATCGCGTATATACTTGAAGTCACTTACATTCTAATATATCGGCAGGGCAACATGAACAACCAACGTCCTGTTATGATTTTTGATCCCATTCATGACTCAGTTCGTGAAGCTTTAGAGCAAAGGTAGACGCTTATTAAATTCCAAGTGCTGTGGTCTGACAGTGTTCAGGTTGCCTGAGTATTCTACGACGAAGCAATGTACAATATTCGCGGGCACGTGGAATCTCAAAGGCCGAGTCAGCTTGTTCGATTGCTTACCGATATTTTACTAACTTCCGACAGCCTCCATCTGAATCGCTACTTCCCTGGCTTTTCCCCCGAGAAGGTGAGTATGTCGGCTAATATTTCTCTGGCCCCCATCCTCATTGTCGATTAAGATATCATCGAGTATGTTTGATTATACCCGTTATTCTCGCGACGAAGGTTGACCCTCCTAGTCCCGACATGCTTGTGATAGGCTTCCAGGAAATTGTGCCTCTGACAGCCCATCAAATTGTCCAAACAGATCCTGAAAAACGGTATGTGATGTCAACTTGCCTTGGAACCGTGTATCCTAGAACTCGTCGTAGGCGCATCTGGGAGAATAAGATTCTTGAGACACTCGATCGGCGCTCCAAGAAGACATGCAATTATGTCCTTCTGAGGAGTGAACAGGTATTATTTTATTTGTTATATTTAATCTGCTCCCTGGTTCTCAGTACACAATTTTAATAACGAAACTCACAGCTGGTGGGAACGGCTCTAATGGTTCTCGTGAAAGCAGACTTGACCGCTGTCATCAGGAACGTAGAGGCCACAACGCGCAAGGTATGTTGACTCAGATCTGTTATCCTCATGGTGCTAACTTTGGACAGACTGGCCTACGAGGAATGTCTGGGAACAAAGGTGCTGTGGGAATTCGGCTGGAATACCATGACACGAGTTTTTGTTTCCTGACTGCACATCTTGCTGCGGGACATGCAAATGTTGAGGAGCGGAATGCTGATTACGGGACCATCGCCAATGGACTGCATTTCCAAAAAGGCAAAACGATCTCTAGCCATGAGTAAGAGTTCTTTCTCTGGAATTGTACTTACATTCAAGTGGAAACAGCAATGTCATCTGGGTTGCAGATACAAATTACAGAGTTGACCTCGATTACAACACAGCTAAAGCGTTGGCGGAAATGGATGATTTCGAGACATTGTTCGCGGTTGATCAGGTTTGTGGTCTATATTGTGGTCTATATGATGTTGTTATTCCGACTAACACCGACTGTCAACAGTTAAGACAGGCCATGGACACAGGGGCAGCATTTGTAGGATACACAGAGGGACCCCTGCTGTTCCGGCCGACGTATCGCTACGATGTTGGGACAGATCATTATGATACAAGCGATAAGATGCGAATACCGGCATGGACAGGTAAGCAACTCTGTGGTGGGGTAGGATTTGACCCTCACTTCATGACAGATCGCATTCTGTACCGTGGTAATCAGCTTGACCTTTCGGCATACTCGAGGTCAGAGCTGCGCGGGTCAGATCACAAACCAGGTTTCGATTTTTTTTACTAAATTCTTGTTTTCTCTGCTGCTCAAAATCGCCCCTAGTTTTCGCATTTTTCCGTGCACAGGTCCTTATCATTGACACTGTCAAGCGAGCCGCGCTGTCTCGATTGCTTCTGGACAACATCATCTCTACAACACCAGGAGAAAAGTTAGATGAAAAGCTAGCAGCACTGGTATTCCCGGTGGACTATACAGAATGTTTGTCGCTCTACCTTGCAAGCACTATATCGTTCACATGCTAGTTTCGTTAGTCCCCCCCCCCAGCTCAGATGAAGCCGCTTGGTGGGATAGACCAGGTGAGCGCCCCATCACAGGCATCCATTTATTTTGACTGATTAAAGTACAGATTCTCCTGGTGGCGTTCTACCTCTTTACAAATACCAAAACCCGACGAACCATAAAACAAACCCCTTCGATTCTCCGTTGGACTCTCCGATATCATCCTCTCCTTCGTCGTCTGATGAGGAGCTCTACAGTGATGCCCTATCGCTGCAGCCACCGATGGCACCTGTACAGGCAGCTTGGAAATCGTTACCACATCCCCCTTTGCCTCAGTCGGCTAAACCAGAAGGCGTATAGCAGTTTCATAAGATTTTTTATCTCATAGATGTTATTAGCATATATAGACATCAAAATGTGCATTCAGACTGACTACCAAAATAAAACACGACTAGATCAAACCTTGCTTTTTGAGGTCTTCGTAAGTTTTACGGTTGTATACATTGCCCTCGTCATCCTCAAGTTCCTCCATCGTCTCCTGCTCAAAGATCTCGTGACGGCCCTCTTGTTTGAGCTTCTCAGCGACTAGAAACATATGTCAGAACACCCCTACTTTGCAAATAGAACATTAACAAACGTGACAGAGCATCCTCAATTCGTGTGATCTCATGGAAATGTTTTGTGTTAGGCAGGCCAAGGGCACGCATGCCGAACGCATGCCTAGATTCCTGTTCGCGAATCAGCAACCATGCATTCAGCGTCGAGCCATAAGGGATACATACTTGGAAATGTCGATCAAAGTTTTTCCTTGGCAGTCAAGTCAGACAGACCACAATAAGCGAAACTCAGGAGCTCACCTCCCCATGTAGACATGATCAGAACATATCTCACACCGATACTCCACACCAAGTCCGTGAAGTTTATATAACCAGTAAGGAATGGGTTTGCCATCCCACCCCAGTGGCAATTTGAGCGGGTTATAAATACGTTCCTCCTCCTCTTCCTCTTCTCCTTCAGGACCGACTGTGTTGTTCGTGGGCGGAGGTGGGGGTTTGGCCTGCTCAAGAAGTTCTTGCTCGCGTTCACGAGCAGTAAGAGAGAACCTTCTTTCGACGTTTGATTTTGTCTCGTTCAGAGTAGGTACTAGTGTCACAAGTAGAGCGGTAGCTAGATGTGTGAGCAGAGCAGAATTCCGTAATCGAGACTTCATGGCAGAATTTTGTATGCCATCGGAAAAAGGTGCAGGTCTATCAATAGGGGTGTTACCATTTGGGTTAGCAGGGACCGTCCCTGAAGCGGCATGCTTGGCTACAGCTTTGACGTGCTTTTTGGATGTTAAATGAGCATCATAAACTGTCTGCTTCGAATAGTGTTTTTGACCTTGTGTTGAAAGAACATGAAAGAATCGCATGGATTGCAATAACAGAATACGTACACGCTGCACACCAGATCCCTGCAGTTCCATTTCCATTGATCTGCGCTTTTGGTTTACTCCCTTCCCACCCTGGCACTTGTCCAGCTTCCCATTTCTGATTAAATTCAACTTCGGCCTCTTGTTGTCGTGCTTGAACATCTACCAGCGGCATAGTTCGTTTAGCGAAGGAGAGTAGATATACATGAAGATTCTGAAGGTACCTGCTCGAGATTAGATAGAATAGAACAAAGATAGTCTGACAGTTTACACACATTTCATAATCCTTCGCAGAGCGCGTTTCTTTTGGCAAATCCTGGTGAATGGGACCAGTCTGCGCGGCAAAAAGCAAATCAAGGTATTGAAGATATCCAGGTCGTTTCCCGATGTTTTTCAGGTTGTTATACGCCGTGTGATTCGCGTATAAATCAAGATATCTTCCGTAACCCTCTTCTCCGGAAAACAACAAAGAAATAGCTGAAGAGACGCAGAATGAGATCGGCAGAGATGAGCTGAAAGCGGATACGCACGGTCTTCTTCTTCGTACTCATCATCGCCGTATTCTGGATCTGGCTCTTCAAGAAGAGCAGCGAGTTCGAGGTCGAAACCTCCTGCGACAGAATCAGGGTACTTGCTGTGGTGCTCCTGAATTTTCACCAACCGCGAGTAAAATTCAGAGAGATCATTCGCCTGTGAAGGCGCGGACAGTGCATCCAACTCGAGTTTTCTAGAATCTTCATCCTGGTAGGAGGAATTTAAGACGGAGGCCCTGGAGGATATACGGTCCAGTATTTGGGATGCCTTGTGCTCATTTCGAAGCCTAGCCTCATGAGACTGCTGAGGCCTTGAGAGCAGGGTATAAAGAGCTCGTTCAAAACGTTCAATTTCTTCGTGAGTTTGTCGCTGGAGTTCGATGACTGAGTCCATTTCTACTAAAAGAGTTCAAAATATGTTGCCAGGTTGCTGTTAAGTTGTCGATTTCCAACTCCGCCGCTCTCATCCCACTAAAACTATCAAAATGGCAGGAATCAACTCTGGAGACGACGTACGCACCAGACTTCTCATCTTTTATTGAATTCATTCACCTTTATCTACAGAAACTTGTTTTTGAATCGTCTGAAGCCGTTTCCGTGATCTCAACATTCGACGACCTCGGTCTGAAAGAAGACCTAATACGCGGCATCTACGCCTACAGTGCGTTTATGGAGCCAGTCCGCTATTTCGACTGACCTTACCTGGCAACCAGATTTTGAAAAGCCTTCCGCTATCCAACAGCGAGCCATTCTACCCATTACCCAAGGGCGCGATGTCATAGCACAAGCCCAGTCTGGTACGGGTAAAACTGCAACATTTTCTATTTCCATCCTTCAGTCAATCGATGTTACTGTTCGAGAAACACAAGCGCTCGTTCTATCGCCCACACGCGAACTGGCAACTCAAATTCAGTCCGTCGTGCTTGCACTCGGCGACTACATGAATGTGCAGTGCCATGCGTGCATTGGCGGTACATCCATTGGAGAAGACATTCGAAAACTAGAATATGGGCAGCATGTTGTCTCTGGTACACCAGGTCGTGTTTTCGACATGATTCGGAGGAGAAGCCTGCGCACACGAAACATTAAAATGCTTGTCCTCGACGAGGCAGATGAACTCCTTAACAAGGGTTTCAAGGACCAAATATACGACGTATATCGGTATCTCCCCCCCGCAACCCAGGTGGTGGTGCTGAGTGCCACACTGCCCTACGACGTTTTGGAGATGACCACGAAGTTCATGACGGATCCAATTCGTATCCTCGTAAAGCGTGACGAGTTAACCTTGGAGGGAATCAAACAGTTCTTTGTTGCTGTGGAGAAGGAAGAATGGAAATTTGACACCCTCTGCGACCTTTACGACACACTTACAATTACCCAAGCTGTCATTTTCTGCAACACGCGACGGAAGGTTTGCAGACACTATTCCTTAAGTGTTAGCCGATTCCATTAACCAACCTTTTAGGTGGATTGGTTAACGGAGAAAATGCGTGCTTCCAACTTCACCGTCTCATCGATGCACGGCGAAATGGTGCAGAAGGAGCGTGATGCCATCATGGCTGAATTCCGCGGTGGTACTTCGTAAGTTGGGCTCATTCTCCATATTATGAAGTCTGATGGAAACCTCAGTCGTGTACTTATAACAACTGATGTTTGGGCACGAGGTATCGACGTCCAGCAGGTTTCTTTAGTCATCAATTACGACCTCCCAGCGTATGTTTCATTTCCATCTGTCTGCGTCTCTCGCTTACTGGCATTTCCTGGTTCAGAAATCGTGAAAACTACATTCATCGTATTGGTCGTTCTGGACGTTTTGGTAGAAAAGGTGTCGCTATCAATGTCGGTTCATGATTCTGATTGTTCGCTCCCTTACTCATACCTGTATGAATTAGTTTGTCACGGTAGACGATGTTCGTATATTGCGTGACATCGGTCAGTCTAGTCTCATTGATCTTCACCGAGTATACCAGCTAATCCGACCACTCCTATTACAGAACAGTTCTACAGCACACAAATTGTTAGAGCTTAACTCATACGTCATACCTGTCCTATAATTAACTCACGATATTCTAGGATGAAATGCCTGTCAATGCTGCCGAACTGATCTGAGTTTGTTCGATTTTATCGCCGGAGTTTTACCTCGTAGAGCGGCAATGATTCGTATTACCTACCCACTTTTACAATTGCTCCCCCGTAGTTTTAAAGTTTATCAATATAGCTATTGCTCCATTTCCTCAGCTCCTGGTCCGTTCATCAATAGCTGGCAAGAGATTCATGGAAGTGATAGGTACTGGTCCTATGTCTTCTTGATGATAACACACCTCCTACTGCTCGGACACCCAAGTTGCTGGGCGAATGCATCGGATAAATGCCATTGGTAATTCGAAATCCGATGTCTGAAGAGCGTGGTACTGGTTCTTGTACTGTCTAAATTAAGTACACGGGGGCCATTGGATTGGGTGGGCTTGGCAGCTTTTACATCTCTGATCTGCAGTCTGCGTAAAACAGGGTAGGGCCAGTTGGTAATGGTGAAGCATCGTGCTCATCGCTTCTTAGGTGGAAAAAACAACAGGGGGGACGCTCCCCACGATCGTGAGCCTGTCAGTGGGCACCAAATATGGGAACCAGGACTATAGTAGAACGGCCCACCTTGTGGCGAAGCGTTGCCACTCTGGAATCCCTGTCCACTTCAACTACTTGACCATCTCACATGACGCCAAGATGACATGTTGAATACAACCGGTTGCCACCCTCGAAATGAGTAATTCTTCTCTTCCAGTGCCCTGAATAGACAACCATGTGTGTTACGTCCATGATAAGAATCTGGTTAGGCCTGAAGATTTTCACAATGAATTTCTTTTGCGGAATCTCGATCGATAAAAACAGGCATTAAAAGAACCATCTGCAACATAGTGAGTTGAACGATGACCGGGATTGTTTGTTGGTGGTCCGTGGAGCAACGAACGGCGATGAGAAGCAGCAGATATTCTTGACACACATCTTGTGCCACACCTTGCAGCAAGCTCGGGTGGTTATTCCCGAAAAGTCCGAGTTCCATTACGCTTGCGTCGTGGGACGTGCAGCATGAGGTTGTTCGCGGTTCTAACAAGACAGATCTCCCACCCCTTCATCTGTTTGAGCATGCCAAAAGGTTGAACACATAAAACACGAGGTTCAAACACTTACATCCGTTAGCTATCAATATCGAGATAACTGAATTCAGAACTCTACCTAATGCATCGTATACCCGGCGCTGATCCACGCCAACCTGAGGGACAATGCTGGAATGAACAGAGCGACCAACTACAAGCCGCGAATGCTCCCAGATGATAGTCCCTGCTACATTAAATAATGAAATCTTCAAATTATCAAGGTGGTTAAAGAAAACTTACCAATATCACCCTAGGAAACAAAATGTAGACAGATTTCTACATTGGCTTCAACACTACATGCGGTAAGTCATGCGCGTTAGCGCTACCCATGTTCTGCTACGCACAATATTAATAAGATATGTCGGCTGGCCTTAGATTACCACAAACGTCCCGCATCCGTTAATGATACTGACATAGAGCAGTGTGATATCTTGCCCCGTAGCTACTGAAACAAAACTGTAGGTGACTCGGACCGCTAGTGTTGATCGGATCTATACCTAACAAAGTCTTTCTTGAGTGCAAAGTATGTGCGATGAGACCAGCCCGCGTGTAGAGCCACAGGCCGCATCTGGGACGCAAGCGAAATTAACACGATATCCCGCCATATGGATGCGACACGGAAGATGGGTGGGACTTCGCAGGTGTGCTTCTAAATTCAAGTGAGTCATCGCCAATCCAGAGTGTCCATGGCCGGGTGCTTCTGAACATGTCACAAGACAATGAATGACATCCTAATTGACTGTTGTCTCATCATCGTCCCAAAATCGTGTTAAAGACCGTGCCGGCAGGGTTTGAACCAACCTTCTTCCTTATATTAGACACTGACATCCGAACAGGTCACGGAAATTACCACTGGCAGGGACTGCACACCCAGTAATCTCATGCGGTTCCCGCCAGGCGTGCCGATCTGTTCCAATGAGAAAACTATATAACGAGGTTGATAGTCAAGGTTCCCTCCACAATTATTCGAGCATGTGCTACTGGCGTAGGTGAGCAAAGACGAGCCCTGATGATATCATTCGCTTACGCGTGCGTTGCAGGGTGCGTAACATCTACAAGCAGTGAGCACAACGTGTATTTTCTTCTAAATACTATCGCCTGATTGCAGAAATCTCCAGTTGCGGCCATGCTGTAAACCAGGTTAGTTACAATGGTTTTTCGAAGTTGTTCTAACTTTAATCCCTGTCTGACCGATAGCCTGACGAAGAGGTGAGACACTGGCCACGAACCAGTTTCGTGGACTGACGATTTGGCAGATAAAATGCGACATGACAACTTGCATATTCAGTCCAGCCCATCCAAAGGACTGTCCAAGATGCAGTAAAACATGCTGGCAATAGTAAGCTAAATGCGGACGGTGGCAAGGCCGCACTGACGCCTTCCAAGTCATCAATACCCACAGCAATATTCACCGCACGTCGATAGACTTTGTCCTGCATGCACTGCCGCACAGGCCTAGAAGATGTTTCGCGGAGTGATGTAAAGGTTGTTCCGAAATGGTCGGTTAGAAGGATACTGACAATTGAGTATGATAAGACGGTGAAACGAGATAGATATCCTTCATCAGAAAGCAGACGTCGAACATACTCTGGAGTCTGTATGATAATCTTGTCAGCTTCCGCTTGCTTCTTATGAAATGTGAACTGTGCAAAGAAACTATTTCTATTATTTCAGCTGGTGTACAGATTGGCGTGATAGCGTCCTACATGGAACTTCAGTCATCTCCAATATTGTGCTCCTTCTTCAATTGAACAAGCTCTTCTTCACGTCGTGCTAAATCTGCTTTTGCAGCAGCTGCATCTTGTTTGGCTGGCATATGGTATAAGACGACGATATAGCGCTCTTGTAGATGGAAGCCATTCAGGTGGTCAAGAGCATTTTTTGCCTACCAGATATGGGGGTCAGTCTGAGGGTGGAGCAGTGACAGGAAGGATACACACGTCCATCACGTCGTCGAACACAACAAAAGCTGTACCTTTTGTCTTTTGCTCGTTTCCTATTCGTATTTGACGTATGCTGCCATAGCGTCCAAACAAGTCATATAAGTCCTCCCCAGTTATTTGGTAATTCAAGTTCTTGACGAACAGTATTCGATTGGCGCCTGGCGGAAGTTTTGTCTTTCTCCAATGTCAGTAAGCATCTTTGCCAACAAGAGTGGGCTTACTGTTGGACGTGGCAGCGCCATCACAGCATAGAGTACTTACAACTGTCTGAGGCATTACTTAAGTCATACTTGTTTAAGCGTATTTGGCAACAAAATGCTGGAATAATAATAACTTACAGAATGTCTCTTTCAGAGATCGTGAGGTAGTAAGCGAATATCAAATTGTAAGTCAAAGAGGATCCAAGGAAGTGTCTTAAAAGTAAATGAAACTAGGTGAGTACAATAAATCAAAAAAAACGTCAAGATAACAAGAAAATCAAGGCTAGCCCTGAAAGGACACTGCCTGACGTGCCACCACTCGTTTTTGTACTCTTGGGTGCGGTTGATGTTGGAGATGAAGTGGTTGTCGAGTTGCCTGGACCCACGAGGAAAAAGCTCCCCGCAATAGGAGTGCCCAGATTAACAGCAGAGGCAAAAGTGGTTAAATTGAAATGCTGTCTTGAAGTGGTGGCATTGACGAATGAAGAAGCTCGTGTGTTGAAAGTAGCGGTTTGATCATAGACCACGAGGACGTAACTGAATAATTGATTTTGAGAAGCTGTGAGCAGGAAGATTCCACGTTGCAACGTATCGATGAGGGTCTGACCCTGCCGGAGGTGTTGGTAAGTAATCCATCAGCGCCAGCTTTGATTCGTTAATAGAGTCGGGTTACTATCGTGTGGAAGTTTCCAGCAAGAAGATGGAGATACTGTGATATAGGGGAGTTGGCACGTCTGGGTCAACCAAAACTAAAGATCTTCTTAACCGTGCTGGTGGTGTTATTAGTTACCAGGAAGAAAGTCGGCTCTGCAGCAGTTTCTGTAACGAGCGTAACAGTCAAATCTGGTTTCAATTGAAAATACAGATTGTGAGCTCTTACGGGGTTCCGTCAAGAGGGAGCCCGTCGTCACACTCAAGTTTCCCGGACCTGCGAAGTTCATATTGACGAGAGCCGTTTGAGAACATCTTGGCCTGGGAGAATGCCTGTGTAACATTGCGACGATCCGGGTTGTGCAGAGGCCGTATAGAACAGGCATGCGAGGAAGAGTAAATGCAGCATCGCAATACGTTAATCAGACCAGCCGCAAATCACGATTTTATGCCGATGGGAATACAGCTGAGAACATTATCCCAAATCCACGTAAGTGTTGTGCACGGAAGTAATCATGTTTGTCATATGAACAGTGGGGAATTTGAATAACCACAATATCTGTAGAAGAAATTCAAGTCGAGACTAATAGTCCGGTGCAGAGAACAGGGTTGTTTCAACTTGCAATATTGTCCATAAGAGCTTTGTTGTTCATTATGTAATACGACACTGTAATTGCCAGTGTTGAGCAACTGCCCAAGTCTTCATGCATATGTTGCCGCCAATCGTCCGACAATGTAGTCTCCTGCGTTAATAGGCGAGTATTTAGCCTTCTGTCCACAATTTGGTAGGCATGCTATTTCAGCGCTGAAGTTAGGGTTACAGAAGAATGCAATGGACTGTCGTGCTGGCGTCATTGGTGCCGTCTCATCAATCTTTGCTGGAGGGGCGACCACACGATGAAGAGTGGATCGAAGCGTATCGTTGCTCCACCGAGAGAGAAGATCACCTACATTTACAACAATCGTCCCCGGCTGTATCGAGAACATAAGTGAATCTGAGACTCGGACGATTCACAAACGAAGGACATACAATGGGCGTCGTAGGAATAAAAGCACCAGTGTGAGGATTTTGCACTTCAAGGCCTCCGACCTGAAGAAGAATGTCAGGAGAGTGTAGACATGGAGAAGATATAAATATTTACCGAGTCTTGGAAGAGGAGCGTTAAAGTGCCATAATCTGTCATTTATTTTTGGTGATACTTTCTCGGAATGGGCAGTGAATCAGACTATACCAGTATGAGCTCCTGCACGAGCCTGACCCTCACCCTCTAACAGGGCCTTCTGGATGGGCGGATAAGATAAAAGCCGTAAATTGTGGCATTGCTCGTCTATCTTTAGATCGAAGAAGTCCTCTTCAAGGTCGAGTCCAAGGGCGATGGAGCGCATGACAAGAACATGAAGATCGTGACAAGTCTAACAAATGCTGAGAACCATACACCAGGTAGCCACAACACTTACTTGGAAGAAATCTAACATAGTACACTTGAACAGCGGGACATCAATTTCCTGAGGCCAGCGATTCCTCCAGTCCGTATCCCAGTCTCGACCAATCTCCATAGTTTCTTTGCAATCAGGTGCACTGGCACGAAGGGCAGCAATCTCCTCCGGGTCTGCGCATCGTGTTACGCGCTCACGCCCAATTTGAACATAACCACGGTTTGCGCGTGGATCATCCCATGCAAGCTTGTCCTAGGCTATGGTCAACTGGTGGGTTGGAAGTGGAACATAGTCAGTGCATGCCTTCTTTTCCACTGGCAAAGCAAAAAAATCGGCACTCTGGTAATGTGTATGACTTGAGCTGAATCCTAATCGAGCCAGTATGCAGATACCTTTTCGAACATAGTCTGAACAACGCCTGGAACTGTTACTTGGGTGACCAAGCGAACAATATTAAGAACAAACTTGAAGGTATGCCATGGCCAGACAGATAAATGAATCCACTTTGCTTGAAGGCAGAAACAACGCTACGGGCGGTAGGTCTCTTTTCCGATAGTCTAGTTGCTTCGCGAAACTTGGTGAAGTCGATTACCGGTACACCAAAAGTCCTGCTATCTTGAGCATGAGTAGCGAGAGGACGTTTTGTGAATGCAATCGACTGGACAAGACGATGCCCACGAGGGACGCGAGAAAGTAGCATAACGAACAAATGAGGAACAAAAACTTGTACTACTAAGGGCCTTTTCGGTAACCGGTTAGTTGGTCAGGCTTCCTAATATGTAGATAGCCAAGTTGATGTACCGTAACCTGACTCAAAGACGGCTGCAGCAAGCCCAAGGTTAGGATGTCACAAATAGCGTCACACCACGTTAAGCAGTGTGTATCTACAGATAGGGGCGTGGTGGCTTAGTGGTATCATCACGGCTGCCTTGACAAGACCAGGCAGTCATGGGTTCGAATCCTGGCCCCACCATCTAATGGACTACACCATTAGCTTCTACCACTAACTTCTTCATTATATGTTTGGGAATACTATGACATTCTGCATGGGACCCTAGTTGCTTATGCTGGAGGTGGAATTTGCCCTGCTATCTTCATCACCCAGCATGACTCAGGTGCTTTAATTTGATCTCAATCGATAGTTTCCATTTTGTGCTCTGCTTTGTGCAGACCTTGGCTATGGTCGGGGGCACAGTCTAATCATCAGTTGGGCGCAAGTCTGCAACCGAAATAGGAGGAGAACTAATACGTCATGGAAGGCTGCCAACAGCCGATCATGCGCTGTCCCTGCGTGGTGCAACACCATTGTTTAGGAGAGAAGTTGGCATAACTCAACTAGTTTGCTGATGAAAGATTGTTGCCATGGACAGATGAGGCATGGGGGGGGGAACAGGGGGAGAACTGGTTGGGTAGGTGCAGGGGGAAAATTCCAAAGAGTTAAGGTGAAGCCATTTATTTAAACCATGATCATTACTTCTAATTTCTGAAGCTGCTAGTTAAACCTTTCTGTCAGTGACCCTATCCAGTAACACCAACATTATGCATGGAAGCCATCGATGCCTCATGCTCAGGGTGATCAATTCTGGTATGGAAGAATCGAGTACCAAAGTGGGCTAATCTGCAGCTTGATTAGTCAGGCAAGGGTAGTCTGCGAGTCTTATCAGGGCACAGGTAGCGGGTCCAAGCACACTTTGATGAGGAGGGTAGTTTAGGTGTAGCCTACCTCCAGGGACTGCGATCGAGCACCCATTGTGTAGATAATAAATATACTTGAGTTAAAAAAAAAAAAAAAAAAAGTGTGTATCTACATATTTAAGATAGTGGCAGTCAGGATCTGACATCCTTTATGTAAGTAAAATGATGACCACTACTGCTTCAAACCACAACTACTAGGAGCTATTGTGAGGACTGGAAATAGTGCATTATATACTAAGGAAGAAGTTGCAGTAGTCACACTATATAAATTCTTATTACAACTTATGCAGTAATAGTTTCTTTTTTCAATTTTTTTTTAACTCTCAAATGTGTTTTTACATCGAACTGAACATTTCTGCTAAACTGAACAATTTTGAGATCATAGATTTGGTGGCTGACTAATCACCCCATGTGATGCATGACCAGCAAAGCAAAGGAGTGGGAAGAGCTATAATTCAGAGGAAAATGCCTAGAAAAACCTGTGCGAATGCTGCTCGAGCTGAAAACCTTTGTAAATGGCAGAAACAGGCCCCAAGACCGACAGTCAAAGATGCAGAAAACAGTGAATTCATGGACTTGCATTCCTGCCTGCCCAGCTCACATGCCCGTCCAAAACCCGATGTGTCCTCATGCCAACAGGATGACATCATCAGTGACTCAGAGCTTCTTGACATTATTAGTGTGCTTAGAGGGGCCACAATGATTGATAATGAGGATGATAGCTCTGAATCTGAATCAGAGGATAATAAGAGTGACAAAATTCAGGAAATTACCATGTTAGAACATTTCGCATCCACGCTGCAACAGGCACATGATCTTGCAACTGCTGCAGAGCGAGAACGAGAGAAGGGAAGAAAGAGATCCAAAACATATACTGGGAACTCAGTCAGAACAAAGGAACAGTGTCAACAGAGAGGCCGTAAGCTAGCTACCAAAGGGTTCCACTCAGTAAAAGCCTGGCTGCTTCAAATGCCAGCACCATTCACTTTGCATAAAACAACTGCATGCAACACCCCAGAACCAGAAAGATTAGATCTCATGAGGAATCTGAAGAATCAGCATCTGAGAATGAGATCTAGCCAATCAGGATAGAGCAACCAAGGGGTTCTACAACTCAAAGGCCATTAAGACAGTGGAAAATTGTAACAGCAGTTCTAAAAACTGACTCCGAGTCAGAATCTCAAACAGTGGTTGGGTCACATGCATCAGGTGCGAAGAACAGTGAGACATTGGATCCCAAGGAAAAGGAAAAGTTGTGCTGCCAGGATATCATGGCTGAGATATTGAAGGATTTATGAGATGGAAAAACTCCTCATGACATGAGTGAAGAAACTCCAACAGATCGAGCACTGAACCAGCTGAACTACAAGAACTTCCTTGCACTCCGCTGAGCACTTGCCAAGTTGACAGTGAAGAGCAAGGATAAAAAGATCAACATTGTTTTTCGCGCTTGGATCACTGCCATGGCTGGGACTTTGAACCTATATCTTGATCCTGAGATGTTATATTCCTAGAGGAAAGCTTCGTTAGTTGTGTCAAAGTTACAAGGCCATGGTGTCTATCATGCACGAACTATTCGGCAGTGGATCTACAGATTTATCAATCATGGAAAGATTCCCCTGCATTGCTACAAAGGCACTCACTCTAGTATTCTTGAAGATGAGGATATCACTATGGAGATTCAGCTGAAGCTGGCAGAGTGGGCAAAGAACAGCTTTATCAAGGCATTGGATGTGGTCGAGATAGTTGCTGGTGCAGAAATACAGGAATGTTTGAAGGCAGCTGGCATTGAGAAGCGAAAAATCTCAGAGCGAAGTGCAAGGCAGTGGCTCAAAAAGTTTCGATGGTGTTATTCTCGCAAGAAGAATGGGATGTATATTGATGGCCACAAGCATGAAGATGTCATCACCTACCGTCAAAAATTTGTGAGTCAGTTTCTCACCCGCTATGCACCTCGGATGTATACCTCGGACAACAAAGGAAATGAAACAAAGCCAGTTGGATTTAATTCACCTGACTTTAATGGCCATTTCCGACTCATTCCTGTGACACATGATGAATTGACATTCTATGCAAATGATGAGAGGAAGACACAATGGATCCATGAGAGCCAGAAGGCAACTCCAGAGAGAAAGGGAGAAGGAACATTGATCATGATCTCCGACTTCTTGACTTCAGAGTGGAGACATTTGATGAGTGCAGATGGCACAGAGTACAATATCTTATCATCAATCTGATCAATCTACTCCTTATCAAATTTCACTGTCAACAGAGATGCTCGCGTTGTTTTCAAAGCTGGCAAAAATCGCAATGGATATTTTAATGCCAATGATCTCCTTGCCCAAGTTGACAGGGCCATCGACATCTTTGAGGGCAGAACTAATAGTTTTGCAACAGGCTTGTTTCTGTTTGATAATGCTCCAAGTCATCAAAAGTGAGCCTCTGATGCACTTTCTGCATGCAAGATGCCCAAAAATCTGAATGATGGATGGACTCATCACAAAGGTGGCCCTTGCATGCAACCAACTACACTTGCTAATGGACAAGTTCAAGAGTTTTACTTTCCAGATGACCATCCACAATATCCGGGATATTTCAAAGGGATGGAGCAAATCATTCAAGAACACACTGATATGGCTTCCTATTGCCCTGCACGCATACTACAGCATTTTTTGTGGTTGTGCACACCTTCTAGATGGCTTCCTGTTAGGGTGACACCCACTAATCTGCTAGCTGGACTGTGCGGGTTCTCCTACAAGAAGGCGGCGGGGGGCGCGCGCATGATGGGGGGATTTGATGGATTTGATGCAAGGGTTAAAATAGAACAGTTGGCTGAAATAGGCTTTTCGCACTACTAATGTGGATAGAATACCTAAGAGAATACAACTAAGGTCTCCTAGTAGTTATTTTAGGATTATATACTATGTTACACATATTGTAGTATGTTATTATGGATGTGTGCACACATGCACACACATGCGCGTACATGCACATACATATTGATGCATGTAAATGAAGAATTCCCATACTGACAAATAATGTGTATATAGGCATTTTGTAGTGTATTTTGGTAAAATAAAATCAAATCAAATAAAATAAAATAAAATAAAAATAGTATTAGGTAATAGGCATGTTAGGAGACTGTTTCCTAACATTACCCCCCCTTTTAGGCCTCG
Source organism: Tricholoma bakamatsutake (assembly GCA_029959215.1). Classification (NCBI taxonomy): domain Eukaryota; kingdom Fungi; phylum Basidiomycota; class Agaricomycetes; order Agaricales; family Tricholomataceae; genus Tricholoma; species Tricholoma bakamatsutake. Next base: position 5,311,755 of record CP114860.1, read on the forward strand.
ACTTCCAGGCGAGAAAATATCGTATCTGTCTCCTCTGTGAAATTTTGGTAAGGCTGGAAATTCATCCCCTCATACACCATTCTAGCAATGCGACGCAGAGCATTTGGATTACATTTAAAGAATTGGGTGATTGCCTTGCACGCTTGCTTACAATTCTCTTCTGGCTCCCACGAATTATTTTCGTTGGTGTAGTTCTTCCACTTGATTAAGAACTCCAATTTGTTTCGTCGAAGATGTGAGTCCAAAACCTCTTCCACAATATATTCTGGAGCACCTTCTACCATTATTGGAGGCTGTGGAGTAGTTTGTTGACCAGGAATAGTGGGTGGGCGGTAAGGGCATAAACGGTGATGAGTTCAGTTGGTACTCAGTGCAGAGTCTCAACAGAAGGGGTGAACACTTAACCTACAACTGCAGGCATGCTCGGGGTGAGGGGGGAGTTCGCTTAGATGGCCTCGGATCGTCCTTCAGGGCGCAGAGACTATAGAGAGGCTGGTACAGCGATTTTCAGTGTGCGCACTAGTAGTGTACATGAAAGGGGAGATATGCGCAGTGGCGGAAAAGTGCGCAACGCAAAGAGGCAAAAACGTGCAGTGCGGAAAAACGTGCAACGAGAGTGCAAAAGTGCGCAATGATGAGGATAATGAAGGCGGGAGGTGTAACAGGACAAAGACGACACTGGAATGTACTGTGAAGGTGGTGCACAGCTTGGGGGTGCAAACAGAGTGAAAGCGCAAGGAGCGGAAAAAGGCGCAGGCACTGTGCAAAATGCGGCTATGCAAAAGGGTGCGCAAACAGTGCACAAACGCGGCTATACGAAGGGTGCACTATGATAGTGCACAGACAAGGACGAAGGATGCAACGCAAGGGACAAAATGCAACAATACGATGAGGGGACGCAAACAATAACGCAAATACGGCTATATGAAGGGCGCACTACGAAGGCGCACGGACTGGACGCTGGTGCACAGACTATGTGCGATGCTGACTGAGCTATGAACTATGAGGGGGGGAGAAAGATCCTGTGGATTCTCTATCTGTCCGCTACTATGTACAAATGGCTTATGTGATAAAATGGTGAAATAAAGTATAAAAATAGGAAGCGCCATGCGCTACCCACAAGCGCGTCCATCCGCCCATCTAAACCTGACCGCACTATGCCGCTGCCTCAGCCAATAAGATTTGCGCACCTATAGCTCAATATCCAACTGTTCTGGTGCGATGCGCTATTATTGGTGCGCGCTAAGTCTTGTGTGCTCTTCCCAATTAATCCACTTTGGTGTTATATGTCGCATGCTGCGCCTTAGTAATAATGGTGTAATCGACCTGTGCCAGTTACCAGATAAGGCGATGCCGATTGGAAATGTGGAAGAACTAAAAGGGGATGCTGTGCGAGACCAAATACTGCCAAAGTGCCTGGGTTACGTGAAAGCACCCAAGTGCACACAGTCCAATGCCAAATAGGCGCAAAGCGGCCCAGTTATGTAAGAATGCGCAGTTCGCTCGTGCCGGAATCATGGTATGCCTCAAGTAAATGTGCCAGTAAGATGGGAGCTGCGATGCGCAGTGCACCGGTGCAGTGGATTGTTGTGTGTGATAGAGATTGTGCAAAGAGTGCACAGCAGGGAATGTGAGTTGCAGGTAAAGTGTAAAAGGAGTGTGCAAAGGCGCATCGAGCGCGCAATAAATGTAGAAGGCAGATAAGGAGCGTGGGGGGGGCGCATGGAGGTGGCTTGAAGCGCAATGAGGCGCATTTAGGGTGCACAATGATTGGCGGCTATGGGGAAACAAAAGCGCAGTAGAAATGCAAGAGGCGCACAAAGGCGCACCTAAACGGTCAAAGGCGCGCAAAAGCACATGGAAGCGTGCAAAGGTGCATGAAAGTGCACTAAGGCGTGCAAAAGCACGCTGCACAAAGTGTGCGGAAGCCATCTAAGAGGTGCACACAATCGCAAAAAATGCCATAGTATGCGCACAGGGCGATAGGGAGCCATATCATCTCCTCCCAACTGAAATACTGACTGTCCCCAGGCAGCATCCTTGTCAGCTATTGAAGTGCAAAGCGTGAGCGCCAAGAAAGTGGGTGAATGGTAGAAGTGAATGTTTGGGATATTTGAAGAGGCCAAGTAAAGCACATGAAAATGTGCATAGCAAAGTGCGCAAGCGCAAACGAAATGCAGAAAAATTGTCCAACCATCACTCTCCTCCTCTCAACTGAAATTTTGACTCTGTCCAGACGGTGAAAGTATGCGAGATAAAAGGAAGCGCACGCCATATGACAAGTTGTATAAAAGGTGAAGGATTCATAGCGGTGTGCACAGAGCGCTAGTTGCGCGCCTCATCGGCACTTTCTTCATCCTCAGCGCTATCTCCTTGCGCTTCTTCTTCATCAAATGCTTCTTTGTCTTCTGTGTCCACTACTATGGACTCTTCCATCTCCCTCAACCGCGTTGTGGTGATATCGAGCGCTATGTCAGGAAGCGCAATGGATTCGCACGTGTGGTATGGCAGTAGGCGAAATGCGGCTATTGTATGGCGCCGCCAAAAGTGATCAAGCAAAGCGGATCGTGTCGCGTAAAAGCACTTGTGTGCAACGTTGTTGTGGCTGGTGCGCAATATCGGTAAGTGTCTGGACTGCCAAATAACAAGCTGGTGAGCGCCATGCACATTGCACTTCCATAACTGCTCCTTGTGTTTGAAAAATGCATTCGCATAGCGGACGAGCGCACCATACTCGGAATCCATGAAATCGTTAGGGCGCGTTAGGGTATCCATCCAAATCCACACCAAATCTAACTTCTCGTCCTCTGCATCTGCTGTCGTGCTCCTTGGAACTTGGCTATAGTCATCGTCGTAAATAAGCGCATTATTGCGCGCATTTTGCGTGTTTTTGTTTGGCTCTGGCTGCATCAGTGCAAGTGCTTGTGCATCCAAAGACTGTGAAATGGGATGTATCGCATGCATAAATCCATGTAGTGCATCAATCCAGTCCTCAAACTCTTCATCCTCTTCTCCCTCTAAGTCCTCTGGCTGCTTCGGCTGATGCGAAAGCCCATCTGGACCATGCACCGCTCCCCTAACATGCACGAGTGTAAAGTGGAATGTAAGGATTGAGACAATCCACCGGTTAATGCTAGCGGATGGTTGGATATCGGGGTTTTGTAGCATGCCCTTGATATAGCGTGCGTCAGTCTCCACAATTAAGTTGCGCACACCTATAATATAAAGGTGCAAATTGCGCAGCGTGCGGTAAAGCCCATAGATCTCTAGCTTTGGTTGTGAAAAGCGTGCTTCTCTGTCGTTGAGCATAATCGAGCCGAACCGGTTGTAAATGCGCGTTTTTGCATCTGCGCTCTTTTGCTGGCAAAGGTAAAAGCCGACCGCTATCTGGGAAGAGTCGACTGCAAGGATAACAGGGAGTTCTGAGGAATAATCGATTGGTTGTAGTGCAGGACACTCTAGCACTGCTTGCTTGATGTCATTTTGTGCCACTATCTGCTCTGGACCCCATTCAAATGGAGCGTCCTTGCACGTAAGCCTTGTGAGCGCGTTAACGCGGTGCGCATAATTGCGGATATAAATGCGCATTAAACCGACTGTTCCCAAGAATGCGCGCACTTCTGACAGCGTGTGGCATGCGCCCCAATTGCGGATAACATCTACCTTGCCGCGTTCGGGTTTTCTACCTTCTGGAGTGCAATAATGGCCAAGAATGACAAAGTTTTCAGTGCACAAGGTGGATTTCGTCCCAGAGAAAGTGCCGCTGCTATATTTCATGCACTGCACAATGCGGTTCACGTTCTGAAAGTGCTCCCACACAAAGCGCCTTACACCACGGTTCGCAGTGAGCGCTTCGCATGAGCCATCCGGTAAAATGTAGCGCTTCGAAGGCCCCTTGACTGGAACATCGTCAATATAGGGAACGGTGTAATCTGGTATCTCTGGCTGCAGAATATAGCACACATCATCGTGGAAGATTGGTACTGAGTTTGTCCAACCCATTGGCAATGTAATGAGGCGCATTGCGCCATATGGTGTCTGGAATGTTGTAAGGTCGTGCGACGATTCTTTGATTAAGCACTCATCGTATCCCACATATAGATCAAGGACGGCGCCGCATGCGCGCCCTGCAAATTGCTCTGCAAGGTGCTCAGGTGTAGGGGTGACGCCGGAGTGTTTAATGGTAACGCGATTAAGCGGTTCGAGGCTATGTACGATGCGCAGTGCTTTTCCATCTTTCTTGAGTGTGCAGAACCAGCGCGATCTATATGCCGAATTTGAGTGCTCATAAACACCTGAGTCTATCTTCTTCCAGATAATGGCGCAAACTTCATCGTATATGCCTGGTGGAATGGGGATGTTGCGCTCTATCCAAGGAGTGTGCGGAATAACTGGGATTTCTACTGGGGGAAAGAACGCAGTCTTGAAGCTACTGCGCTCCTCATCGCTCCATGCAAAGGCTTCATTCTGCAAAGACATCAAGTGGTGTAAAACCTTCATCTCCTCTGGTAATAGGAAATCAGTGTGGCGCTCCTGGAGCGCTTGCATGTGCTCTTCAGTATAGCGCCCGGTCGGGGTAAATGGTGGCAGATTTGGTAAAAGCACAGGAAGCGCTGCTAGCGGATCACCTATAATGTTGCGCTCGATGCGGAATTCGTTTGGGACAGGTGCAATAACTGGCTTGACTTTTCTAGCAACCGGTTTATACTTCTTCTTGGTCACTACGCCCTTTTGCGGTGCGTGCACCGCTAAATCGATAAAAGTTGCACGCGCATGTGCACTTTTCGGAAACGCGGCAGGAATAAGCACCACAGGGTCGATCGAATTTAAGAGCGCCTGCGCATGACTGTTGGTACACTGGGATAGGTAGAGTTGAGAGATAATAGAGGTGGAAGGAACGGAAGCGGAAAATGGAATAAGCGCAAACACGGAAACGTCACAAGATTGGGTATCAGAGTCAAATGTTATGATAGTGGCGGCTTCTCCTTGGTCTGAGATCAATTCCTCGAAGCCTGGCAAAAATTTCTTTGCGGGTTATGCTGAATAGCAAAGTGCGGTGTTGCTGGAGCTGGTAAGAAGTGGCGCGGCTTCCCCCTAGGCTTTGTTGGAATGGTGGAGATGGCGCCGGTGTTCAGATCGCAGATTGTAATTGTTTGCGCTTCGTCCACAAAGTTGCGCACGATGGAGCGCATTAACACGTCGAAGGGGCGCCCTAACAGAATATCGTAAGCAGGTGAACAGATAACGTGAACTTGCACATAGACAATGATATCCCCAATGCACGCAGAAACGTTGCGCGCAAGCCCAAGCAACTCATCTACCTCTCCATTGGCTGATTGCATGTATAAATGAATGCGCGGGTTGTACTGAAGCCCAAGACGATGGCAGACCGCTTCTGACATTGCGATAATTTGTGAACCCGGATCTAAGATAGCTTCAAAGTACTCTTAGTTGTCGATCAATAAATCAATGGAGCGAAGTGCATGCGACTCTTTAGCGACCTTCAAAACATCGGGGTTTTCAATTTCGCCTGGCTGGAGATGGGTAAGGTACTGTTCAAATGGATCCTGCAAAACAATAGGAAGCGGCCCTGCAATTGCCGCGCTACCTAGAGGTGTCGCATTAAGCATTTTATCTCCTGCAAAAGGCGCGCGCACTTCGCAGTGCGCAAATGGCATAACGCTCACAAGGTTTGTAGCTACCACTTCTGCACTGGTAGCTGCAATGCGCTTTGGGGTAACTTGTTCTCTATGGCGCTGCCTGAGATCGGGTGAAAGGGATAGAAGCTCTTCATGCGAAACCGTAACAGAGGGCGCCTTCATGGTGCACGCATATACGTCGTCGACAATCTGCGGGTTCTGGATGGGAATGACAGTGCGGTATGATGGCTCTTTGCCTTTGGAAGAGTTAGCTGGTATGTCTGGTTTATCTGCTGCTGCGGGTGCAAAACGTGCCTCAGGAATGTTGGAATAGGGATGTATGGGTGTCTCGTCGGGCGCATCAGTTGCGCTCGCAGCGGATTGCGAAGCTGGGGACTCCATACTGTCAGCGGGTGCCATGTCTGTGGTTGTAGAATGCACACCCTCTTGATTGGATGTATTGTGTGGTGCGCACCACAGAATTTCAACGCCGTCGAAGACTTGCCTCTTGCGAAGCGCCATCAACTCCCTCTCGAGCGCATCAATGCGCTCTTCCTTCGTTAGTTGCGCATTTGGTGTGCTTTGCATATAATCTGCTGCAGGAGCTGAAGCGGCAACGTATGTCGACTGTAGAGGTGCAGCTGGAGCTGGACGGGGCGCTATATTGTAGATGAGCTGCGAATTGGTATTAGATGAAAGTCGACCCGTGGCAATCTGCCCTGGGTTGCACTTATGCCATTCCTCAATGCGCTCGCCTAGGAAATTGCCTGGAATAGAACACGGCACAAATGCGCCACCTGGGAGTACGATGCGCCCTTCTGCATTTCGCCTACACTTTCCTTTGCTAATAAGGCACTCAATTGAAGCGCACTCAGGGATATAGTGCCCTGTCTGACCGCAACCATTGCACTTGTCGTTGTTTGAGCGAGGCGCACCATTTCTGCCATCTCTGCGTGATGCGCTCAATGCAGTAACTATCGTCTGTGTCATGCGCTCGAATAAGACTGAAATGTCTTCTGCTTTGACTGCAGGTGCGCTAGGTTGTGGCTGGGAAATGGGTGCGCTGGGTGCTGAGTAGGGCGCATACATATCGGGGTTTTGCACTGTGAGCCCAGTAAGTGGCTGGAAATAGCACACTGGGCCTTCAAAGATAAAGTCGATCGCATCGCGTATTGCGTCTAATGAGTATGGCACATTTGCAGGCTGATTCGGTACCGCAATCGCAAGGCAGCTCAAAATGCGCTCCAGCTGGTCTGGTCGAAACACCCTAACGAACATGCGGCTTTGGTCGTAGCGCACCAATATGCCTTGCGCAACTAAGTATTCGCTAATGTTGAAAAATGCGCGATAATAGCGTGCGATTTCTTCTGCAGTTATGAGGCCAACACGTGCGGTCTCACCAATAAGCTTGTCCAGGTTGCTAATACTCCATTTACTGCCATCCCTAGAGCCAGGATAAAGCTTTAGGACAGCGTCTTTGAATGCACCATAGTTGTGCGTCGCGCTATACTCTGGTAGCAGTTTCCAAGTGTCTGCAGTGTCGCTGTCCAAATAGCGCACTGTGTGGAACTTCTTATCGGTCTCGTCGGTGACATTACAATCACGGAGGAGTTGTGCAAGCTCCTCAAAGTACTTCTGGAGTTCGCGCGGTTTTGCAGGGTCAAAGCGCGGCGCATTTTGGTTAGATGCAGATGGCATGTGCATGGTAGCCATGGTAGGTGGAATAAGGTGTGTAGAGTTAAGATCTGGTAAAAGCGCAGCGAAATTTGGAGGTGGGAAAAAATGCAGTGATGCGGACGGAGTTAGGGTAGGTAGGGATGATTCAGGTGAAGGTGGAGGTAAAGACAGCACGGATGAGTGATGTGTGTTGTTTAGGAAGAGTGATTCAAATACTGGTATTTCCCCAAGCTGGAGCGCAGTTGCTAGCAGCTCGGAATGGAGAGTGCGAAGGTGGTTAATGTTGAAGCGAAGGGCGAGCTGATGGAGGTCTAAAATATGGTCTGATAAACAGAAACCCCTCGCGGTGGGCTCCAGAAAATGATGAGTTCAGTTGGTACTCAGTGCAGAGTCTCAACAGAAGGGGTGAACACTTAACCTACAACTGCAGGCATGCTTGGGGTGAGGGGGGAGTTCGCTTAGATGGCCTCGGATCGTCCTTCAGGGCGCGGAGACTATAGAGAGGCTGGTACAGCGATTTTCAGTGTGCGCACTAGTAGTGTACACGAAAGGGGAGATATGCGCAGTGGCGGAAAAGTGTGCAACGCAAAGAGGCAAAAACGCGCAGTGCGGAAAAACGTGCAACGAGAGTGCAAAAGTGCGCAACGATGAGGATGATGAAGGCGGGAGGTGTAACAGGACAAAGACGACACTGGAATGTACTGTGAAGGTGGTGCACAGCTTGGGGGTGCAAACAGAGTGAAAGTGCAAGGAGCGGAAAAAGGCGCAGGCGCTGCGCAAAATGCGGCTATGCAAAAGGGTGCGCAAACGCGGCTATATGAAGGGCGCACTATGATAGTGCACAGACAAGGATGAAGGACGCAACGCAAGGGACAAAACGCAACAATACGATGAGGGGATGCAAACGATAATGCAAACATGGCTATACGAAGGGCGCACTACGAAGGCGCACGGACTGGACGCTGGTGCACAGACTATGTGCGACGCTGACTGAGCTATGAACTATGAGGGGGGGGAAAGATCCTGTGGATTCTCTATCTGTCCGCTACTATGTACAAATGGCTTATGTGATAAAATGGTGAAATAAAGTATAAAAATAGGAAGTGCCATGCGCTACCCACAAGCGCGTCCATTCGCCCATCTAAACCTGACCGCACTATGCCGCTGCCTCAGCCAATAAGATTTGCGCACCTATAGCTCAATATCCAACTGTTCCGGTGTGATGCGCTATTATTGGTGCGCGCTAAGTCTTGTGCGCTCTTCCCAATTAATCCACTTTGGTGTTATATGTCGCATGCTGCGCCTTAGTAATAATGGCGTGATCGACCTGTGCCGGTTACCAGATAAGGTGATGCCGATTGGAAATGTGGAAGAACTAAAAGGGGATGCTGTGCGAGACCAAATACTGCCAAAGCACCTGGGTTACGTGAAAGCGCCCAAGTGTGCACAGTCCAATGCCAAATAGGCACAAAGTGGCCCAGTTATGTAAGAATGCGCAGTTCACTCGTGCCGGAATCATGGTATGCCTCAAGTAAATGTGCCAGTAAGATGGGAGCTGTGATGCGCAGTGCACCGGTGCAGTGGATTGTTGTGTGTGATAGAGATTGTGCAAAGAGTGCGCAGCAGGGAATGTGAGTTGCAGGTAAAGTGTAAAAGGAGTGCGCAAAGGCGCATCGAGCACGCAATAAATGTAGAAGGCAGATAAGGAGCGTGGGGGGGGTGCATGGAGGCGGCTTGAAGTGCAATGAGGCGCATTTAGGGCGCACAATGATTGGCGGCTATGGGGAAACAAAAGCGCAGTAGAAATGCAAGAGGCGCACAAAGGCGCACCTAAATGGTCAAAGGCGCACCTAAACGGTCAAAGGCGCACGAAAGCGCACTAAGGCACGCAAAAGCGCGCTGCACAAAGTGTGCAGAAGCCATCTAAGAGGTGCACACAATCGCAAAAAATGCCGTAGTATGCGCGCAGGGTGATAGGGAGCTGTATCAATGGGAAATGTTAATCTCAGGATCAATCTTGAATGACTGAGGTAATTTTAACACTACTGAATTGGGTGAAATTATTTTAGAAATCAGATATGGGCCAATTTGCTTCTCCATAAGCTTTCTTGAAGGTCGTGGAATATTCAGATCCTTGGTACTTAGCCATACCAAGTCACCAACTTTATACTCTGGAGCAACAGCTTGAGTACGATCTGTGTGTCGCATCATATCATCACGTGCTTTCATCAACGCTCCCTCTGCTTCCTCCTGCACCTTTCACATTTTTGACACAAAGTCCTCCACTGATTGTACCTTGACTTCCCTTCATGGTTCTACTCCCATTCTGGGATGATACCCATAATTAGCGAAGAAGGGTGACATGCGAGTAGCCGAATGGAATTTATTATTGTGGGAAAATTCTGCAATTGCCAACCATTCAGGCTAGTCAGTTTGTCAGTGATTGACAAACATGCGTAGGTACTGCTCCAACTCCTGATTCATTCTCTCTGTCTGCTCATTGGTTTGTAGGTGATATGCTGTAGACAATTTGGTTTAAATTCCCAATATGTTATTTAACTCTCGCATAAATGCAGAAGCAAATTGTGATCCACGATCGGAGATAACCGTATCAGATAATCCATGTAACCGCCATACCTGATTTAGATAGAGGCATGCCAAGCCCAATGATGAGGTTTCTGCAGTAGTAGGAATAATATGGACTTCCTTTGTGAAGCAGTCGCATACTACAAATATTGCATCATATCCTTGAGCTTCAGGTAATCCTGTGATAAAGTCCACAGATATATCTTGCTATGGCGCTTTAGGTATAGGGTTCGGCATTAATTACCCAGCAGGCTTTTCTGGAAATTTCTTTTCCCTCACGCACGTGTCACACCCATCCACATACCCCAACACATACTTTGAAATTCCAGGCCACCAATAATTTCTCATCACCAACTCCAATGTCTTCCACCTTCCTGGATGTCCAGCAGCTGGCATGTTATGATGTAACCATACGATCTCCCTTCATAAATCTTGATCCTTCAGTACATAGACCTTTCCTCTGAATAACACTAACCCTTGTTCTTCAACCCATTCATCTCCTTTAATATTACTTTTCTTCTCTCCCCTCAAAGCTTTCACAGCTTCCACAACTTCATTATCCATCTCTGAACATTGCCTGATTTTAGACAACATTTCCGTCTCTGAGCTATCCACCAATAAATGTCCTTGATGCATAGCACAAATACGAAAGTATTCAGGTTTGAGTAGGGTAGTATTTTTATTGTCCTCCTCCACTCCCCTTTTATGATCTGTAAATCTGGATAATGCATCTGCTTTTCTCATCAAGCTTCCCGCTTTGTGGACCAAATGAAAATTAAAGTGCGATAGGAATAATGCCCAACATGCTTGTCAACGGTTAAGCTTTTTAGCGGACATGAAATACTGCAGATTTTGATGGTCTGTCTAGATCTCGATCTGATGCGTACATCCCTCCAAATAATGTCTCCATGCTTCCAAAGCTCATATAATTCCCAACATCTCTTTATCATGCACATCATAATTCCTCTTAATTCCTCTCTACATCATTCAACCCTTTAGACAAATATGCACAAGGATGCCATTTGTCATCTTCACATAGCATTGATAATACTGCTCCAGTAGCAAAGTCTGATGCATCTGATTCCACTCGTAAGGGACATGTGAAATCTACTGGGACCAATATTGGCTCTTCCACAAACTTCCTCTTTAACTCCTCAAATGCTGTCTGCTGTTGTTCTCCCCATCTCCACACTACTCCCTTTCACATAAGGTTGTGTAATGGTGCAGCAATTTTGGAAAAATTATGCACAAAGCGACGATAAAAATTGGCAAGTCCCAAGAAAGTTTGAACTTCCTTGATATGGGTAGGCACAGGCCAATCAACAATTGCCTGTACCTTGATAGGATCCATCTTGATTCCATCAGGACCAATCTTTAATCCCAAGAACTTGATCTCGCTTGCTCCAAATACACACTTCTCCAGTTTAACAAATAAATCATTCTCTGCCAACCTCTTCAACACCTCCTGCACTATCGCCTCATGATTTTCTTCATCCTCCGTGAATATCAAAATGTCGTCAATAAATATTATCACCATGCCTTTGTCTATCACATCCTTGAAAATATCATTTATCATATTTTGGAAAGTTGGGGGACTATTGGTCATCCCAAAAAACATGACTAGTGGCTCGAAGGATCCTCAACGTGTGGCGAATGCTGCTTTCCACTCATCTCCTTTCTTTATTCATACATTGTTGTACCCCCAGCATAAATCCAATTTTGTAAAGACCTTTGCCTTTCCCACCTTGTCAATTATCTCTGAGATCAATGGCAAAGGGTATGCATTCTTCACTGTCCAATTGTTCAAATACCTATAATCTGTACACATCCTCTTCCTGTGATCTTTTTTTGGTACAAAGAATACTGGTGATGTCTGCAGTGATTTCGAAGGTCGTATGTATCCCTTGCGCAATTGTTCATTAAGGAATGCATCCACTTCTTCTTGTTCCTTCGGAGATAATGGATAGACTTTTGACTTCTTTGGCACAAATCCCAGCTTCATTTCAATAGCATGATCCCATGGCTTTTGCACTGGCATCTGCTCCGATTCCTTCTTCTGAAAAACTGACAAATATTTATGGTAGGCTTTTGGCACCCACTCCTCCACTGGCTTCTCCACTTTCTCCACATTTTTATCCCATGACTGTCCTCCACGAATTTCCCTAAAGGTCTGCTTCTGTTCTTCTTTACTTGTTATAATTGGAACTTCCCCATTTGGCATATCTTCATCCTCCACTTCCTCCATCGTAACAGAATACTTCCTCAGACATTCCTTCTCTTTCTTTTTCTTCTTCTCCTTTTTAACTTTTCTCCCATACACATTACATTCTTTAGGACAATGAGTTATGTGTACCTTCCCAGTTTTCCAATCAATTTCCGGATTATGTTTTTATAACCATGGACATCCAATTATCAGATTGGTTTTCCCAAGGTTGCACACTTCAAATACGGCTCGCTTCTGATGATCCTGATACTTCAATATCATCGTCACTTCCTCCTTAATAGTTCCTCCATGATTGATCGTACCATCAATATTGTACACCATTATAGGTTGTGGCAGTTTATGCATGCAAATACTATTTCCAGTAATTAGGGATCGATTAATAAATAATCCGGTAGCACCACTGTCAAGCAATGCCTCCACATTAATTGCTGTGTGCGTGTCCACTGTCTTCAATCCTACTGTCAAGCTGATTTCAGGTTCTATCTGTGCTGAATGAATAAAAAATTTAGGGGTCTTCAGAAATAAGGCTGGGCATTTTTCTTTGTAAGATAAATGATGATGGTTGTACTCTTCAATCTCTCTTTCGGGTTCACTCTCAGTTTCCTTGGATACTAATACATTATATTGATTCTGGATCACCAATGGGGAAACCTTCACTGGGACTCTTCCACAAAATTCTTCTGCTTATCTTCCTCCAACTTCACTTCCTCGATTGTCACTTCCCTAATCTTCCTTTTCTGCCTACAATTTCGAGCCATATGCCCTAATTGCCCACAGTTAAAACATTTAACTGGAGCTCATCTCCCTACTCGATCAACATCCATTGCATCCGTCGATGCTGCTGATTCTTTAACAATAGGTGTCACTGCCATGGCCGGTGGCTGTGCCCTCGGAGTTTGTACCTGAGGTGTCCTTCCTTTCTTGGACTTTCCTCCCAATGACTTTCCAAATCTGGAATTCCCATACATCAATTTTGATTCTGCCTGTTCCTGTCGATATTGCTGATCAAGATGCATTGCCCAATTATACCACTCGTCCAACCTCTCCAGCATAGAAGGTAGTCAATAGATAGACTTGAATAATGAGGGATTTAATCCTGCCTTCAAATATTTTACCAATGCTGCTTCTCCCATATCGGTCTGTGATGCTTCTGCTTTAAACTGCAAAATAAATTCATCTGCAGTCAGAGAACCTTGGCGCATAATTTTTAATTTTGCATTAGCTGTCACCTTTGTGTTAGGGTCTCCAAACTGTGCCTCCAACCTCTCCAAAAATTCCCTGAAAGTCGCAAACGGTTTATATCCCATGGCAATTTGATTAATGGCTTCGTTTATCCAGAACTGTGCTTTCCCTCCCTGGATGTATGAGAGAGCAAACATAATTCTAGACTTGTGTCAGAATTTGATTGAAAGCATGCCTAGAAGGTTGGGAGCAGTTATTAAGGCCAAGGGAGGTCATACAAAATACTAGAATCACAATTTATCATAATATTGATACCACCTCACAAAACTGAGTCAATGAGTCCCTGAATTAAAATGATCATATCTCCATGAGGGATGATTAAAATTACATAATTCTTTGTTTGTTTGGTAGCCCCGATCATGTATGTTATTTGGTACACCAATACCTTGTTTGGTTTTGTTGTTTATGGGAAGTTATTCAACAATAAATTAAAAAGTGCAAAACATTGACTCAGTTTTGTGAGTCACTGTAGCTCATTCAGCATCGCACATAGCCTGTGCACCAGCATCCAGTTCATGTGCCTTTGTTGTGCACCCTTTGTATAGCCACATTTGCATATTGTTTGCATCCCTCATCATATTGCCATGTTTTATCCCTTCATTTGCCTCCTTTGTCTTTGTTTGTGCACTTTTGCAGTGTGCCCTTCATATAGCTGTATTTGTGCATCATTCACACTCCTCATTATATAGCCACATTTTGTGCACCATTTGCACATTTTTTTGCTAGTTGCGTGCACACCTCACCTGCATTCCTAGCTTGTGTGCTGCCCCTTCAACACACTCCAGTACAGTCCTCATTCTGCTGAACCCCCTACCTTCTATCCCCATCATTTTTGCACTCTCGTTGTGCATTTTTGCCCCTTCACATTGCACACTTTTTTGCCATTGTGCATACCTCTCTTTTTGTGTATACAACTTAGTGCACACATTGCAAACCATCATACCAGCCTCTTCATAGTCTTTGTGCCTTGAAGAACAATCTGAGGCCCTCTAAGTGAGCCCCCTCACCCTGAGCATGCCTGCAGCTGTAGGTTTAGTGTTCACCCCTTCTGTTGAGACTCTTCACTGAGTACCAACTGAACACATCACTGAGGACCACAATTTATTGCAGAGTTCACCTGAGAGCTGTACTGCCTGCTGGAAATCAAACTCCTCACCTCGACCACCTACCACCCACAGACAGATGGACAGACAGAGTGAGTCAACCAAGAACTGGAGCAGTACATCCACATCTTTGTCAATAAGCAACAGGATGATTGGGAAGATCTCCTTCCCATGGCCGAGTTTGGATACAACAATCACATCCACTCTTTCACCCAACGAACTCCCTTCCTCCTTGACACAGATTGACACCCATGCATGGGCTTCAAGCCTTGACAAGCACCCTCACACTTGGAGATGGTGAATGAGTTTACAGAGTGGATGAAGAACACCTTGGAGGAGGCAAAGTCAGCATTGGCCAAGGCAAAGAATGATATGGCATGCTTCTACAACCAGCATCACTCACCCACACCCATATATAAGGTTGGTGATTGTATCTATCTCGACTCTATTCACATTTCCACCACTCATCCATTCAAGAAACTCACCCACCACTTTCTTGGACTGTTCCTCATTACTAGATGCATCAGGTCACATGCCTACCACCTACAGTTACCACAGTCAATGTCCAAACTCCACCTGTCTTCCATGTTGTAAAGCTGTTTCCTGCCCCCACAGATCCATTCCCTGGATGCATGACACAACCTCCCCCACCGCCTACAGTCATTGAAGGTGAGCCTCAGTACAAGGTCGAGTCCATCTTAGACAGTTGCTTACATTGAGGTGAACTCAAATACCTGGTACACAGGAAGGGTTATGGGTACGAAGAGAACTCCTGAGTCACAGAGTCTGATGTGAATGCCCCACGACTGGTCAGGAAGTTCTACTGGCGACATTCTTCTGCATTTCAATGCATCCAAGCGTCTGACTTCAGGCAAATACAGTTTTGAATGCATCAGGGCAATGCATCATAGAAGGGGGTTTATGTAATGGGAAAGGAAGATGTCCCAGATATCCTGGCAATTTTCTGTGTTCATCCCATATTTTTTATATTTTATTTCACCCTATTCTGCCTTTTCTATGATTTTTTATGATTTTATTTCTATTTTATGGTTATATTTTGGCTTTTCCATGTTGGTACATGTTGACAGTTCTATTCTTAGAGGCAGGACCCTTCTGGATGTTTACTCATCAAGGTGATGTCATTTCACAGCTTGATCTGCCTATTTCTGCCTATTTGCTATTTTTAGCTTACTATTTGATTTTTGGCTCTATCACATATACTGGGCATTGACAGATGGGTCCTTAGAGTTTTCTCTTTGGATTCCCCTCTGTTAGGTGCACCTGAAGTGTTTGTATTATGTAGTATCATGTTAACTTTGGATTCCCCTCTGTTAGCTCACTACTAAGTGAGGCTTTGAGGTTACCCTTACAGGTATGGCTTCTGACTATGGATCATGCCAGAGAGACTGTGTTCATTCCAAGAATCACACTGTGACTGACTGAGGATCAAGTGCCTTTTGAGTTCACTGGGAGGCAGTTTCCAATGCAGTTCTCCTTTGTGATGACAATCAACAAGTCACAGGCCCAGTCTGTCAGACATGTTGTTCTTGACCTGCAAACTTCAGTTTTTGCACATGGGCAGTTCTGTGCAGCAATCTCTCAGGTGACATTGGTTTACAACATCAAATCAATCTAGGCAGTACAAGTGAGGAGGCTATAACAAAAAGTATTGTATATAATGAAGTTTTTGTTGAAATTAAATCCTGATACATGCTGCATACATGAGGCCATGCATGCAGCACACACATGTTACTGCACCTACTGCGCATACATGTGGTAAACACATTCCTGAGTCATGTGACATCCTTACTATTATGTATATAAGGAGAACCTGTACTGTAGTAGATATACAGTGTTCTTACCTCTGCTAAACCCTAGCTCTAAGACTAACTAAATTCCAGGTAGGTTATAAGGAACGTGTCGTCTCTTCCTCTGTGTAGCGTATGTAGTCTGCTCCAACAGGTTATGGGCCCTGCTGGGCACGTCGCGAACGCGCCTTAACTGGCTGCGAATGACGTTGACTTCATTGTCTCCAAATTGTAACCTTGCGCTCTCTGCGAGCTGCATTTAAAAAACCCAGGTTGACTAGGGTTAACCACTCTGAAGGAGTGTTTTTGCCTGAGATTATGGAATGTGTTTTCTTGAATAAGAGGACTGATTGAGCGCTTTTACCAGCTGCCACTATAACATCATGTCTTCAACTCTTGAAAAACTCGTACAAACTTTCGATGGCTCTAACTACATTCAATGGGCTGACTCAATGAAGGCATGGCTCAGGTCTCAGGGCCTCTGGCAAATAACTAGTGGGATGGAACTAAAACCACCCCTGGCACCTCCTTTGACGGCGACAAACGCTGCACTAGTAGCGGAAGCTAATGCCAAGCTCCAGACCTGGAACAATAAGAATGACCAGGCGATTGGTAGCCTAGTGCTCCGCCTGGCCCCCTCTATTCAGCAGCGTGCCAACACCAAGGACACTGCTGAGGAGGTATGGGATCTCATCCGCACTGACTATGGTGTCGATGGCCCCTCCCTAGTCTTTGTGGACTTTAGGTCTGCAATTGCAATCAAAATTCCGGCTGCAAATCCTGCACCAGAGATTGCCAAAATGGCTGATAAATTCAAGTGCCTTACGGCTGCCAATGTCGCCATCCCCGAATTAGTACAGGCAATGATTCTACTTGCTGCGATGTCGCGCGAGTACAATTCTCTATCTGCCATGGTCCTTAACACGACCGCTACTAGAGCCTTGATGTTTAAACATGTCAAGGACTTCATTGTCGCTGAAGCCTCACGGCGCACAGCAGTTGGAAAGCCCATTGGCCCACCTCAGGCCACCAAGCTTTCTGCTGTCAAGCGCAAAGGGGGAAACCCCAAATGGCAATCTCAAGGCAACAATGGAGAATCGTCCCGAAAGCATGGACGATGTGGGGACAAAAAGACTAAAGAGGAAAAACCTAAAGAGAAACATTTCCACCTCGCCTCACAAGCCTTTACTACTATAAATGGTAATAGCACCATCATGCCGCCGATGCCGCTCATCCAGCGCATCGAAAAGTGTGAACATACACCCACAAGGGATCCTCGCCACCGACTGCCTGCACAGGCATACACGGTGATACGGCTCCCTATCGCCCTGCGCGCATACTACGGCATTTTTTGCGATTGTGTGCACCTCCTAGATGGCTTCCGCACACTTTGCATAGCGCTTTCATGCGCCTTTGCGCGCCTCCATGCGCTTTTGCACGCCTTTGACCGTTTAGGTGCGCCTTTGTGTGCCTTTTGCATTTCTACTGCGCTTTTGTTTCCCCATAGCCGCCAATCATTGTGCACCCTAAATGCACCTCATTGCGCTTCAAGCCGCCTCCATGCACCCCCCCCCATGCTCCTTATCTGCCTTCTACATTTATTGCGCGCTCGATGCGCCTTTGCACACTCCTTTTACACTTTACCTGCAACTCACATTCCCTGCTGCACACTCTTTGCACAATCTCTATCACACACAACAATCCCCCGCACCGGTGCACTGCGCATCGCAGCTCCCATCTTACTGGCGCATTTACTTGAGGTGCACCATGATTCTGGCATGAGTGAACTGCACATTCTTACATAACTGGGCCACTTTGCGCCTATTTGGCATTGGACTGTGCGCACTTGGGCGCTTTCACATAATCCAGGCGCTTTGGCAGTATTTGGCCTCACACAGCATTTCCTTTTAGTTCTTCCACATTTCCAATTGGCATCGCCTTATCTGGTAACCGGCACAGGTCGATCATGCCATTATTACTAAGGTGCAGCATGCGACATATAACACCAAAGTGGATTAATTGGGAAGAGCGCACGAGACTTAGCGCGCACCAATAATAGCGCATCACACCGGAACAGTTGGATATTGAGCTATAGGTGCGCAAATCTTATTGGCTGAGGCAGCGGCATAGTGCGGTCAGGTTTAGATGGGCGAATGGACGCGCTTGTGGGTAGCGCATGGCGCTTCCTATTTTTATACTTTATTTCACCATTTTATCACATAAGCCATTTGTACATAGTAGCGGACAGATAGAGAATCCAGAGGATCTTTCCCCCCCCCCCCTCATAGTTCATAGCTCAGTCAGCGTCGCACATAGTCTGTGCACCAGCGTCCAGTCCGTGCGCCTTCGTAGTGCGCCCTTCGTATAGCCGTGTTTGCATTATTGTTTGCGTCCCCTCATCGTATTGTTGCATTTCGCCCCTTGCGTTGCATCCTTCGTCCTTGTCTGTGCACTATCATAGTGCGCCCTTCGTATAGCCGCGTTTGCGCACCATTTGCGCACCTTTTTGCATAGCCGCGTTTTGCGCACCGTCTGCGCCTTTTTCCGCTCCTTGCGCTTTCACTCTGTTTGCACCCCCAAACTGTGCACCACCTTCACAGTACATCCCAGTGTCGTCTTTGTCCTGTTACACCTCCCGCCTTCATCATCCTCATCGTTGCGCACTTTTGCGCTCTTGTTGCGCGTTTTTCTGCACTGCGCGTTTTTGCCTCTTTGCGTTGCGCACTTTTCCGCCACTGCGCATATCTCCCCTTTCGTGTACACTACTAGTGCACACACTGAAAATCGCTGTACCAGCCTCTCTATAGTCTCCGCGCCCTGAAGGACGATCCGAGGCCATCTAAGCAAACTCCCCCCTCACCCCGAGCACGCCTGCAGTTGTAGGTTAAGTGTTCACCCCTTCTGTTGAGACTCTGCACTGAGTACCAACTGAACTCATCATTTTCTGGAGCCCACCGCGAGGGGTTTCTGTTTATCAGACCATATTTTAGACCTCCATCAGCTCGCCCTTCGCTTCAACATTAACCACCTTCGCACTCTCCATTCCGAGCTGCTAGCAACTGCGCTCCAGCTTGGGGAAATACCAGTATTTGAATCACTCTTCCTGAACAACACACATCACTCGTCCGCGCTGTCTTTACCTCCACCTTCACCTGAATCATCCCTACCTACCCTAACTCCGTCCGCATCACCGCATTTTTCCCCACCTCCGAATTTCGCTGCGCTTTTACCAGATCTTAACTCTACACACCTTATTCCACCTACCATGGCTACCATGCACATGCCATCTGCATCTAACCAAAATGCGCCACGCTTTGACCCTGCAAAACCGCGCGAACTCCAGAAGTACTTTGAGGAGCTTGCACAACTCCTCCGCGATTGTAACGTCACCGATGAGACCGATAAGAAGTTCCACACAGTGCGCTATTTGGACAGCGACACTGCAGACACTTGGAAACTGCTACCAGAGTATAGCGCGATGCACAACTATGGTGCATTCAAAGACGCTGTCCTAAAGCTTTATCCTGGCTCTAGGGATGGCAGTAAATGGAGTATTAGCAACCTGGACAAGCTTATTGGTGAGACCGCATGTGTTGGCCTCATAACTGCAGAAGAAATCGCACACTATTATTGCGCATTTTTCAACATTAGCGAATACTTAGTTGCGCAAGGCATATTGGCGCGCTACGACCAAAGCCACATGTTCGTTAGGGTGTTTCGACCAGACCAGCTGGAGCGCATTTTGAGCCGCCTTGCAATTGCGATACCGAATCAGCCTGCAAATGTGCCATACTCATTAGACGCAATACGTGATGCGATCGACTTTATCTTTGAAGGCCCAGCGTGCTATTTCCAGCCACTTACTGGGCTCAGTGCAAAACCCCGATATGTATGCGCCCTACTCAGCACCCAGCGCACCCATTTCCCAGCCACAACCTAGCGCACCCGCAGTCAAAGCAGAAGACATTTCAGTCTCATTCGAGCGCATGACACAGACGATAGTTACTGCATTGAGCGCATCACGCAGAGATGGCGGAAATGGTGCGCCTCGCTCGAACAACGACAAGTGCAATGGTTGCGGTCAGACAGGGCACTATATCCCTGAGTGCGCTTCAATTGAGCGCCTTATTAGCGAAGGGAAGTGTAGGCGAAATGCAGAAGGGTGCATCGTACTCCCAGGTGGTGCATTCGTGCCACGTTCTATTCCAGGCAATTTCCTAGGCGAGCGCATCGAGGAATGGCATAAGTGCAACCCAGGGCAGATTGCCACGGGTCGACTTTCATCTAATACCAATTCGCAGCTCATCTACAATATAGCGCCCCGTCCAGCTCCAGCTGCACCTCTACAGTCGACATACGTTGCCGCTTCAGCTCCTGCAGCAGATTATATGCAAAGCGCACCAAATGCGCAACTAACGAAGGAAGAGCGCATTGATGTGCTCGAGAGGGAGTTGATGGTGCTTCGCAAGAGGCAAGTCTTCGACGGCATTGAAATTCTGTGGCGCGCACCGCGCAATACATCCAATCAAGAGGGTGTGCATTCTACAACCACAGACATGGCACCCGCCGACAGTATGAAGTCCCCAGCTTCGCAATCCGCTGCGAGCGCAACTGATGCGCCCAACGAGACACCCATACATCCCTATTCCAACATTCCTGAGGCGCGTTTTGCACCCGCAGCAGCAGATAAACCAGACATACCAGCTAACTCTTCCAAAGGCAAAGAGCCATCATACCACACTGTCATTCCCATCCAGAACCCGCAGATTGTCGATGACGTATATGCGCGCGCCATGAAGGCGCCCTCTGTTACGGTTTCGCATGAAGAGCTTCTATCCCTTTCACCCGATCTCAGGCAGCGCCATAGAGAACAAGTTACCCCAAAGCACATTACAGCTACCAGTGCGGAAGTGGTAGCTACAAACCTTGCGAGCGTTATGCCATTTGCGCACTGCGAAGCGCGCTGATGAGTTCAGTTGGTACTCAGTGCAGAGTCTCAACAGAAGGGGTGAACACTTAACCTACAACTGCAGGCGTGCTCGGGGTGAGGGGGGAGTTCGCTTAGATGGCCTCGGATCGTCCTTCAGGGCGCGGAGACTATAGAGAGGCTGGTACAGCGATTTTCAGTGTGCGCACTAGTAGTGTACACGAAAGGGGAGATATGCGCAGTGGTGGAAAAGTGTGCAACGCAAAGAGGCAAAAACGTGCAGTGCGGAAAAACGCGCAACGAGAGCGCAAAAGTGCGCAACGATGAGGATGATGAAGGCGGGAGGTGTAACAGGACAAAGACGACACTGGGATGTACTGTGAAGGTGGTGCACAGTTTGGGGGTGCAAACAGAGTGAAAGCGCAAGGAGCGGAAAAAGGCGCAGACGGTGCGCAAAATGCGGCTATGCAAAAGGGTGCGCAAAGGGTGCGCAAATGTGGCTATACGAAGGGTGCACTATGCTAGTGCACAGACAAGGACGAAGGACGCAATGCAAGGGACGAAACGCAACAATAAGATGAGGGGACACAAACGATAATGCAAACATGGCTATACGAAGGGTGCACTATGAAGGCGCATGGACTGGATGCTGGTGCACAGACTATGTGCGACGCTGACTGAGCTATGAACTATGAGGGGGGGGGGGGGGGGGAAAGATCCTCTGGATTCTCTATCTGTCTGCTACTATGTACAAATGGCTTATGTGATAAAATGGTGAAATAAAGTATAAAAATAGGAAGCGCCATGCGCTACCCACAAGTGCGTCCATTCGCCCATCTAAACCTGACCGCACTATGCCGCTGCCTCAGCCAATACGATTTGCGCACCTATAGCTCAATATCCAACTGTTCCGGTGTGATGCGCTATTATTGGTGCACGCTAAGTCTCGTGCGCTCTTCCCAATTAATCCGCTTTGGTGTTATATGTCGTGTGCTGCGCCTTAGTAATAATGGCGTGATCGACCTGTGCCGGTTACCAGATAAGGCGATGCCGATTGGAAATGTGGAAGAACTAAAAGGGGATGCTGTGCGAGACCAAATACTGCCAAAGCGCCTGGGTTACGTGAAAGCGCCCAAGTGCACACAGTCCAATGCCAAATAGGCGCAAAGCGGCCCAGTTATGTAAGAATGCACAGTTCGCTCGTGCCGGAATCGTGGTATGCCTCAAGTAAATGTGCCAGTAAGATGGGAGCTGCGATGCGCAGTGCACTGGTGCAGTGGATTGTTGTGTGTGATAGAGATTGTGCAAAGAGTGCGCAGCAGGGAATGTGAGTTGCAGGTAAAGTGTAAAAGGAGTGCGCAAAGGTGCATCGAGCATGCAATAAATGTAGAAGGCAGATAAGGAGCGTGGGGGGGGTGCATGGAGGCGGCTCGAAGCGCAATGAGGCGCATTTAGGGCGCACAATGATTGGCGGCTATGGGGAAACAAAAGCGCAGTAGAAATGCAAAAGGTGCACAAAGGCGCACCTAAACGGTCAAAGGCGCGCAAAAGTGCATGGAGGCGCACAAAGGCGCATGAAAGCGCACAAAGGCGCGCAAAAGTGCACTGCGCAAAGTGTGCGGAAGCCATCTAGGAGGTGCACACAATCGCAAAAAATGCCATAGTATGCGTGCAGGGCGATAGGGAGCCGTATCAGCGCGCGCCTTTTGCAGGAGATAAAATGCTTAATGCGACACCACCAGTTAGCGCGGCAATTGCAGGGCCGCTTCCTATTGTTTTGCAGGATCCATTTGAACAGTACCTTACCCATCTCCAGCCAGGCGAAATTGAAAACCCCGATGTTTTGAAGGTCGCTAAAGAGTCGCATGCACTTCGCTCCATTGATTTATTGATCGACAACCAAGAGTACTTTGAAGCTATCTTAGATCCGGGTTCACAAATTATCGCAATGTCAGAAGTGGTCTGCCATCGTCTTGGGCTTCAGTACGACCCACGCATTCGTTTATACATGCAATCAGCCAATGGAGAGGTAGATGAGTCGCTTGGGCTTGCGCGCAACGTTTCTGCGCGCATTGGGGATATCATTGTCTATGTGCAAGTTTACGTTATCTGTTCACCTGCTTACGATATTCTGTTAGGGCGCCCCTTCGACGTGTTAACGCGCTCCATCGTGCGCAACTTCGTGGACGAAGTGCAAACAATTACAATCTGTGATCCGAACACCAGCGCCATCTCCACCATTCCAACAAAGCCTAGGGGGAAGCCGCGCCACTTCTTACCAGCTCCAGCAACACCGCACTTTGCTATTCAGCATAACCCGCAAAGAAATTTTTGCAAGGCTTCGAGGAATTGATCTCAGACCAAGGAGAAGCCGCCACTATCATAACATTTGACTCTGATACCCAATCTTGTGACATTTCCGCATTTGCGCTTATTCCATTTTCTGCTTCCGTTCCTTCCACCTCTATTATCTCTCAACTCTACCTATCCCAGTGTACCAACAGTCATGCGCAGGCGCTCTTAAATTCGATCGACCCTGTGGCGCTTATTCCTGCCACGTTTCCGAAAAGCGCACATGCACATGCAACTTTTATCGATTTAGCGGTGCGCGCACCGCAAAAGGGCGTAGTGACCAAGAAGAAGTATAAACCAGTTGGTAGAAAAGTCAAGCCAGTTATTGCGCCCGTCCCAAACGAATTCCGCATCGAGCGCAACATTATAGGCGATCCGCTAGCAGCGCTTCCTGTGCTTTTACCAAATCCGCCACCATTTACCCCGACCAGGCGCTATACTGAAGAGCGCATGCAAGCGCTCCAGGAGCGCCACACTGATTTCCTATTACCAGAGGAGATGAAAGTTTTACACCACTTGATGTCTTTGCAGAATAAAGCCTTTGCATGGAGCGATGAGGAGCGCGGTAGCTTCAAGACCGCGTTCTTTCCCCCAGTAGAAATCCCAGTTATTCTGCACACTCCTTGGATAGAGCGCAACATCCCCATTCCACCAGGCATATACGATGAAGTTTGTGCCATTATCCGGAAGAAAATAGACTCAGGTGTTTATGAGCACTCAAATTCGGCATATAGATCGCGCTGGTTCTGCACACTCAAGAAAGATGGGAAAGCACTGCGCATTGTACATAGCCTCGAACTGCTTAATCGCATTACCATTAAACACTCCGGTGTCACCCCTACACCTGAGCACCTTGCAGAGCAATTTGCGGGGCGCGCATGTGGCGCCGTCCTTGATCTATATGTGGGATACGACGAGCGCTTAATCAAAGAATCGTCGCGCGATCTTACAACATTCCAGACACCATATGGCGCAATGCGCCTCATTACATTGCCAATGGGTTGGACAAACTCAGTACCAATCTTCCACGATGATGTGTGCTATATTCTGCAGCCAGAGATACCAGATTACACTGTTCCCTATATTGACGATGTTCCAGTCAAGGGGCTTTCGAAGCGCTACATTTTACTGGATGGCTCGTGCGAAGCGCTCACTGCGAACCGTGGTGTAAGGCGCTTTGTGTGGGAGCACTTTCAGAACGTGAACCGCATTGTGCAGCGCATGAAATATAGCGGCGGCACTTTCTCTGGGACGAAATCCACCTTGTGCACTGAAAACTTTGTCATTCTTGGCCATTATTGCACCTCAGAAGGTAGAAAACCCGAACGCAGCAAGGTAGATGTTATCCGCAATTGGGGCACATGCCACACGCTGTCAGAAGTGCGCGCATTCTTGGGAACAGTCAGTTTAATGTGCATTTATATCCGCAATTATGCGCACCACGTTAACGCGCTCACAAGGCTTACGCGCAAGGACGCTCCATTTGAATGGGGTCCAGAGCAGATAGCGGCGCAAAATGACATCAAGCAAGCAGTGCTAGAGTGTCCTGCACTACAACCGATCGATTATTCCTCAGAACTCCCTGTTATCCTTGCAGTCGACTCTTCCCAGATAGCGGTCGGCTTTTACCTTTGCCAGCAAAAGAGCGCAGATGCAAAAATGCGCATTTACAACCGGTTCGGCTCGATTACGTTCAACGACAGAGAAGCGCGCTTTTCACAACCGAAACTAGAGATCTATGGGCTTTACCGCGCGCTGCGCAATTTGCGCCTTTACATTATAGGTGTGCGCAACTTAATTGTGGAGACTGACATGCGCTATATCAAGGGCATGCTACAAAACCCCGATATCCAACCATCCGCTAGCATTAACCGGTGGATTGTCTCAATCCTTACATTCCACTTTACACTCGTGCATGTTAGGGGAGCGGTGCATGGTCCAGATGGGCTTTTGCATCGGCCGAAGCAGCCAGAGGACTTAGAGGGAGAAGAGGATGAAGAGTTTGAGGACTGGATTGATGTGCTACATGGATTTATGCATGCGATACGTCCCATTTCACAGTCTTTGGATGTGCAAGCACTTGCGCTGACGCAGCCAGAGCCAAACAAAAAACGCGCAAAATGCACGCAATAGTGCGCTTATTTACGACGATGACTATAGCCAAGTTCCAAGGAGCGCAACAGCAGATGCAGAGGATGAGAAGTTAGATTTGGTGTGGATTTGGATGGATACCCTAACGCGCCCTAGCGACTTCACAGATTCCAAGTACAGCACGCTTGTGCACTACGCGAGCGCGTTTTTCAAAGACAAGATGCGCCTATGGAAGCGCAATGCACATGGTGCTCACCAGCTTGTTATTTGGCAGTCTAGATGCTTACCGATATTGCGCGCCATCCATGACAACATTGGACACAAGCGCTTTTACGCGACACGCTCCGCATTGCTCGAGTGCTTTTGGTGGCCGCATGTTATGGACGACATCGTTTGGTTTGTGCGCACTTGTCATATTTGCCAGATCCAGCAAACACAGAAGGTTCTAATACCGCCAGTCGTCGCAATGCCTGCGCCCCTGTTCAGTAAAGTTTATATTGATACGATGCACTTACCAGTATCAGCAGGGCGGCGCTATATCATCCAAGGGCGTTGCTCACTTGCGACTTGGCCGGAATTCTGCGGGCTCCCTAAAGAAAATGCAAGCGCACTTGGCGATTGGATGTTCCAAGACCTCATCTGCAGATGGGGTGCATTGTGCGAGATAGTCACTGATAATGGCAAGCCATTCATCAAAGCGCTAGCCTATCTCAGTAAGCACTACCATATCAATCACATCTGCATATCTGGCTATAATTCACGCACTAATGGAATTGTTGAGCGCGCACATTTTGACGTGCGTCAAGCACTTATCAAAGCAGCAGATGGAGTAGAATCAAAGTGGTTCAGTGCACTGTACTCAGTCTTTTGGGCGGAGCGCATCACAGTTCGGAAGCGCCTCGGTGTTTCGCCATACTTCATTGTTACAGATTCTATACTCTCCACGACAGACTTAATCGCGTGGCGCGCGCGCGCATTACAAAAGCGTCCAGCAGACTTAGCGCACATCCATTCCCGCGTCTATGCAGAGAGGCACAAGGCGGCGCTCTGTTTCGAGAAAGCGCACTCAAAAACCATCCGCAGTTTCGACTTCCAGCGCGGCGACTTAGTCCTTATGCGCAACACGGCAATCGAAAAGAGCCTTAACCGCAAAATGCGCGTGCGTTATCTCGGTCCTCTAGTTATAGTGTCACACAATCAGGGCGGCGCATACATAGTCTGCGAGCTCAATGGGACGGTATTTGACAGGCCAGTAGCCGCGTTCCACCTACTGCCATACCACGCATGCAAGTCCATTGCGCTTCCTGACATAGCGCTCGATATCACCACAACGCGGTTAAGAGAGATGGAAGAGCCCATAGTAGTGGACATGGAAGACGAAGAAGCAGTTGACGAAGAAGAAGCGCAAGGAGATAGCGCTGAGGAAGAAGAAAGCGCCAATGAGGCGCGCAACTAGCGCTCCGTGCGCACCGCTATGGATACTTCACCATTTTATACATACGCTTTGCTTTCTTTCATTTTTTTTACGTTACCTTTTCCTATTCGCGAAGTCGCATCTGGATGCGTTCCGTGATTGCGCAACCCATGGGTTTTACCGGCCGTGATGATCTACTGAGCCTTTCCCATTTTTTTTAGACTTTGTGATATCGCGTGCGCTTCATTTTATCTCTTACTTTTTTTATTGATGGACATGGTCAATATCTCAGTTGGGAGGAGGAAAGTGATGGTTGGACAATTTTTCCGCATCCCTTTGCATTTGTGCATCTTTGCGTGGTGCGCGTTTTTTGTGCGCTTGACACTTCTTGCTCGAACATTGCTTATATTATCTCTTTTCTCTCGCACATATTATTTGGGCTTACAAATTTCATTTTATGGCACCATGGAAGTGCGTGCGCAGGTTGGCGCAAAGTGCGCACATTCGCGCGCGTGTGCACACTTCACTGCTTCGGAGCGCACCATGCGTATCACAGGAGCAACAAAGAGATTGATTAATATACTATCTAAAACTTATACCATTGTGCAGCTATTCAATGGACTCCAGGAACTCCAGGCACTCCATGGCTGCACCCAGTTTCGCCTTTGCGTCCGCCTCTGCTTGCTCCGCACTGTGCAACCGGCTCTTAGCAACCTCTAACTTGATGAGCGACCTTTGGACATCTTCTTGAAGGCGATCGTGCGTGGCACCCAAGACTGCAACCACCGAGCAGCATTGCGCTAAGTCGAGAGCCTCAACATCTTGACCTTGATAAACCGCGTCCCCCGAGGTGTTTCCCGATCTGGTTTGGCGCGAGGATTGCATGTGCACACTTGCCTGGCGAACGGTAAGGCGGTGTGGCCTTGGGCGCACTTGCGATGGTGGAGGGGGCGCGTTTTCGACTTTGCGGCGCTTGGATGTGCACTCTTTCGAGGGGCTGATGAGCCCCACATCGCTCTCATTGCCCTTGTCAATTTGCGACGCGCCTTTGGAAAGTTTAGCGCAGCATGGAAGTAGGATGAGAAAAAGACAGACCAGAGCGCCCAGTAGCCGCTTTCCTGCCTCTAGGAGTTGCGCGCAGCTGTGCGAGGGTGCGCTTCATCCATTCACACTTTCTCTTACCCTTTGCGCATGGGGCGCACCATTTTCCATTGACAGAGGCGCACCTAGCTGAAAGGGAATGGTTTAGTGAGTTTGACGCATATCCAAAGAAACTTACTGGTCCGCTATTAGCGTTAGAGGTGGTGCCAACCCCACTCAGTGGCGGCACTTCGACATATGCACGTTGCCGCGTTGCGCGCACCGGGCGCGCACTTGCGCCTTCGTTCGCACTGGCACTCTCATCGCTATGCTCGTTCTCCCCCTCGCTCATCACCCCACTCTCCCAAGACTCCCCAGTTCCTTCGCCTACAACCTCAGCATCAGTAGCGGCAGAAAGCGCACGCAAAGAGTGCACCAGTGCGACGCGCGCCTTTTCGTCCTCCTGCGCCTCGGCGGTATCTATATCGCTCGCCTCGTCAATGGCTCTGAACTCACCTTCCAGCCGCTCCAAGTTAACCTCTGGCGCCTGCAATTCAGTGGTCAAGAGTGCGCTTCCAGCCGCTCCACCAGCTCGTGCGCCCTACGCTCAAATTCCTCAGACCTCTCTTTCTCCTCAATCATCTTACGCATATCAGGCATCAGCTCTTTGCCCCAAGCAAGCCACTCCTCCACCATGATTCCGCTGAATGCGCTACGCGCCTTTGTGAGGAGCGCGTCGAGTTCTGCGTCATCTTGGACACAGTCTGCACGGCTTTTATACATGTTCTACATGACCTGATCCTTAGCAACCTGCGCCAGTTATAGAAACACAAAAAGCGCACCAGTTTACTACAAAACCCTTCACCCCAAGCTTGCATCGTCGTCTGCTCACTCCCAGCAGCAGGGAGGGTCTCATTGAGGGCCAGGATCGTTTGTCTGAGGGCTAAGGTAAATGCTGAAGCCATCGGATCGGGTAGAGATGGGTTGTGGAAAGAGTTATAGAGGATAGATGGTGGTCAGAGATGGATAAGGAGAGGATGGCCGCTTATGTGAGCAAAGAAAATTTTGTGCTGACCAATCGCATGCTGCCTGAGGACAGTCAGTACTTCAGTTGGGAGGAGATGATACGGCTCCCTATCGCCCTGCGCGCATACTACGGCATTTTTTGCGATTGTGTGCACCTCCTAGATGGCTTCCGCACACTTTGCGTAGCGCGCTTTTGCGCGCCTTTGACCGTTTAGGTGCGCCTTTGTGCGCCTTTTGCATTTCTACTGCGCTTTTGTTTCCCCATAGCCGCCAATCATTGTGCACCCTAAATGCGCCTCATTGCGCTTCAAGCCGCCTCCATGCGCCCCCCCCCACGCTCCTTATCTGCCTTCTACATTTATTGTGCACTCGATGCGCCTTTGCGCACTCCTTTTACACTTTACCTGCAACTCACATTCCTTGCTGCACACTCTTTGCACAATCTCTATCACACACAACAATCCCCTGCACCGGTGCACTGTGCATCACAGCTCCCATCTTACTGGCGCATTTACTTGAGGCGCACCATGATTCCGGCATGAGTGAACTGCGCATTCTTACATAACTGGGCCGCTTTGCGCCTATTTGGCATTGGACTGTGCGCACTTGGGCGCTTTCACGTAATCCAGGCGCTTTGGCAGTATTTGGCCTCACACAGCATTTCCTTTTAGTTCTTCCACATTTCCAATCGGCATCGCCTTATCTGGTAACCGGCACAGGTTGATCACACCATTATTACTAAGGCGCAGCACGCGACATATAACACCAAAGCGGATTAATTGGGAAGAGCGCATGAGACTTAGCGCGCACCAATAATAGCGCATCGCACCGGAACAGTTGGATATTGAGCTATAGGTGCGCAAATCTTATTGGCTGAGGCAGCGGCATAGTGCGGTCAGGTTTAGATGGGCGAATGGACGTGCTTGTGGGTAGCGCATGGCGCTTCCTATTTTTATACTTTATTTCACCATTTTATCACATAAGCCATTTGTACATAGTAGCGGACAGATAGAGAATCCAGAGGATCTTTCCCCCCCCCCCCTCATAGTTCATAGCTCAGTCAGCGTTGCACATAGTCTGTGCACCAGCGTCCAGTCCATGCACCTTCGTAGTGCGCCCTTCGTATAGCCGTGTTTGCATTATCGTTTGCGTCCCCTCATCATATTGTTGCGTTTCGTCCCTTGCATTGCATCCTTCGTCCTTGTCTGTGCACTATCGTAGTGCGCCCTTCGTATAGCCGTGTTTGCGCACCGTTTGC
Organism: Tricholoma bakamatsutake; assembly: GCA_029959215.1. Classification (NCBI taxonomy): domain Eukaryota; kingdom Fungi; phylum Basidiomycota; class Agaricomycetes; order Agaricales; family Tricholomataceae; genus Tricholoma; species Tricholoma bakamatsutake. The sequence goes on from CP114860.1 coordinate 5,342,182, forward strand.
GCACCCTTTTGCATAGCCGCATTTTGCGCACTGCCTGTGCCTTTTTCCGCTCCTTGCGCTTTCACTCTGTTTGCACCCCCAAACTGTGCACCACCTTCACAGTACATACCAGTGTCGTCTTTGTCCTGTTACACCTCCCGCCTTCATCATCCTCATCGTTGCATACTTTTGCGCTCTCGTTGCGCATTTTTCCGCACTGCGCATTTTTGCCTCTTTGCATTGCGCACTTTTCTGCCACTGCGCATATCTCCCCTTTCATGTACACTACTAGTGCGCACACTGAAAATCGCTGTACCAGCCTCTCTATAGTCTCCGCGCCCTGAAGGACGATCCGAGGCCATCTAAGTGAACTCCCCCCTCACCCCGAGCACGCCTGCAGTTGTAGGTTAAGTGTTCACCCCTTCTGTTGAGACTCTGCACTGAGTACCAACTGAACTCATCAACGGGCGCGGCCTCTACCTCTCATTTGGTCTATACCGAATATCAGCAGGCTCGAGACACCCTCGAGCAAATGAATCTCCCACGCAGCACGAAAAATCTGCGACCACTGGAAGAGCACCTAACAGTGCGAGAAGGTAAGAAAAGGAGGATTGAACCAGACCCATGGATCGTAGAGGTAGAAGATGATAGTGTCTCCCTTGGATCGGAACCTGCCATTTCTGATGAAGAAGTATGGAAAGCTGTCGACAAAATGCTTGTCGATGAACCGCTTGAAACAGGTACATATGATGAAAGGTCAGTCCTTTTCCTTGCCACAAGCACAAGAATTAACATTCCACTGATTACAGCGAACTTTTCATGTGAAATTTTACTGCTACTAAATGTATCATGGAACAATTTACATCTTAATATATGTGTTACGCGTGCAAATGGAAATTGTAAGAAAGGTGCTGACTGGATCATGGATTCAGGTGCATCAAAACACTTCACTGGTGAAATTAAAGATTTTGCTTCTTACGAGCCTTTACCGAGAAAGGACTCTACCCTGGTTCAAACAGCCACGGGTACTACTCATATAGTAGGGAAAGGAGCAGTCTTCATTAGACATCAGGTAGTATGTCATGGGAAGTCAGAGATGCGTGAAACGCGATTATACCCCATCTACTACATACCCGACTGTAATGCTCAATTACTGTCAATGGGCGTCTTCTTACAAGACGGAAGTGATGTGCATGGTTCCTCTGCACACATTTCATTTTTCAAGCAAGGAAACCCAATTATGGATTGCGTCCCTCTTATGAAACGTGACACTATTTATTGGGCTCAGACTCATATATTGAGCACCAAGGGAATCAATGTCACGACAATGTATGTCGCAGACTACTCGACTTGGCATAAGCGACTTGGACACCCATCCAAAGAGGTGCTAGGGAAGATGCCTAATAGCACCATAAAATTCCCAAGGAATTTAATTATTCCTAAAGACAAAATTATATGTCCAGGGTGCGCTGAAGGGAAAATGACCTCAAAATCTTTTCCCGAATCAGATTCACGTGCAGAAAGACCCTTTGAATTAATACATTCCGATCTGAAGGAACTCCCAGTACTATCATACCATAAACATAAATACTTTATTGTATTTCTGGATGACAAAACGTCACATATCTGGGTCCAATGCCTTAAAAAGAAATCTGATGCTGCTGCGGCCATCAGACAATTTCGGGCAGTGGCTTTGACACAGTATGGCGCTACAATCAAGCGCTGGCATGTTGATCCAGGGGGGGAGTTCAAAGATCATGAGCTACAAAATGTGCTCAAGGACTTTGGCATCAAAATAGAGATGTCTGCACCCCATGTTCACCAACAGAATGGGCGCGCAGAGCGTGCCATAAGGACAATAATGGAAAAATCGCAAACCCTGCAATTTACCGCATGTCTACCACAATCATGGTGGGAATTTTGCATTGAACATGCAACACACCTATACAACTGAACCCCGATAAGGCGCCTGAAATGGCTGACACCGGTTGAGGACCTGACAAAGGTCCGCCCAGATCTAAACGATCTGAAGGTTTTTGGTTGTGGTGCTTACGTCTACCTACCCAAGGAGAAGCGTCCAAACACATTGGCTCCTCGAGCGGAGTTGATGACGTACCTTGGATTAGAAGATGGCATTAAAGCATACCGTTTCATGCGACCTAGTGGCACAATATTCATTGGTGCTACAGCACTATTTGATGAAACGTTGTTCCTATGCTGTCCCGGAGCTAAGACTCCTGCCAATACAGACCTTGGTGATTTTCCACCTCCAGAACCAGAAGATGATGACCACTCATCTGGAATGGATGGCGATGATTCTATACCGCCACAAGATCCGCCCCTTCCTCCATCATCAGAAAATGATGATGATGATGTACCAAGTGAGCAAAAGGCACATGACGATGTGACAAATGCTCCTCCTCTGCCGCCTCCAGTAACCACTGAGGACTTTCATCCAAGACATGATGATCAACAGGAATGGCAGCAATTGCCCCATCGATCAGGCAGGCAGAGGAACATTCCAAACCGTCCTGGCAATACCTATGGAGAGAAGCGACTCCCCTCTGACATAGAGAGAGACATTGCACGTGATCGATATTGGAAGAGATCTGTGGGTCAAGATTCGGATCATAACCGAATACGACCACAAACTCAACAGAAAGAACCGGTTGCTGGACTGAGTTCGGCACCCCACGAGAGTGTGCCCGATTCCAATGATCAAGAACATGATCACCCAATGGGGGAACTGGACGAAGCAGGTTATATTAAAAAGATAACCAAGGAAGGAGGAGATAAGCTTCTTCGCTGGCTGTTGTCAAAAGCAGTCAAACCATCGAGTGAAATAAGCCAAGTTCCAAACCAATTTCGCGATATTGCGCGCCTACCACGGCAGCAGCAACATGAGTGGAAACAAGCTTGTCATGAAGAATTAGAGGCTCTTCGTAAACGACAAGTCTATGACATCGTCGATCTTCCACATGATCGAAAAATGATCAAAAATAGATGGGTTTTCTCTGTAAAATTGGATGGAAGAAAACGAGCCAGACTCGTGGCCAAAGGCTTTTCACAAGTCGAAGGCGTTGACTTTGATGAGATTTTCTCACCAGTAGTCCGCTACGAGACCGTACACCTCATGTTTGCACTTGCATCTCTAGAGGGCATGTATATGACCGGCCTAGATGTAAAAACCGCATTTTTATATGGCAAACTAGATGAGGAGATCTATATAGATCAACCCGAGGGTTTCAAACTCAAGGGAAAAGAGCGCAAAGTATTGCGCTTACGCCGAGCATTGTATGGCCTTAAACAAGCCTCACTGGCATGGTGGAAAGAGCTAGAGGCATTTATGTGCACCATTGGGTTCGTGCGCGCCAGCTCCGATGCTGGCATTTTCATACACAAGGACCCTAAGACAGGCAGCATTGTTATTGCACTCGTCTATGTTGATGATGGCTTGTTCATGGGGAAGAACAAGAAACTTGTGGATGAAAAGAAAAATGCTTGTCTAAAGCATTGGGAGTGCCGTAGTACTGAAAAAGTCACGGAATTCTTAGGCATGCATGTCACCCAGACTGCAAGCAAAGTCAAACTCGATCAAACTGAATATCTCGCCAAAGTGCTTGAGAGATTCGAGATGACAAATGCCAAAGCGACCCCCACTCTACTCCTGACTGGTTACAGACCATCGGAAAACACAGCAACGCCCAATGCGATGCTTAGATCAAAATATCAGTCTGTGATCGGATCTTTATTGTATCTGATGCTCGGAACACGACCTGATATCGCTTATGCAGTAATCAAGATGTCGCAATTCTTGGCTAATCCTAGCCAAGAACATCTAGACAAAGCGATGTACATCATGCGCTATCTGGTGGGAACCCAGAAATATAACATTGTCTATGATGGTGAGAAATCTGAGGGGCTACAGGCCTTCACAGATTCTGATTGGGCAGCTGACACTGTCAAACGCCGATCTACAATGGGTTACTTTGCTACTCTAGCAAGTGGCATTGTGTGCTGGCAGTCCCGTTTACAAAAAAACTGTAGCACTGTCATCCACAGAAGCTGAATATATGGCTCTCTCCGACACTTGTCGACAGATAGTGTGGATAGAGTCCTTATTCCAGGAACTTGGATATGTACTGAAGCGCGTACCAATCTGCGCTGATAATCAGGGATCCATCTTTATCAGATCAAATCCAGTTCAGGAAAGAAGGACCAAACATATAGACATTCGCTACCACTATACCCGCGAATGCATAGAAAATGACAAAGTCACAGTCGTTTTCATTCCTGGAAATGATAATCCAGCTGACATGTTCACAAAGAACCTTGGCACTGTCTTATTCAGGAAATTTAGAGACTCTCTCAGAATTACTTTCGAGATTCAAACTTAGCTGCTTAGAGCGCTGTACAGTTTGAGGGGGGGTGTTGAAATTAAATCCTGATACATGCTGCATACATGAGGCCATGCATGCAGCACACACATGTTACTGCACCTACTGCGCATACATGTGGTAAACACATTCCTGAGTCATGTGACATCCTTACTATTATGTATATAAGGAGAACCTGTACTGTAGTAGATATACAGTGTTCTTACCTCTGCTAAACCCTAGCTCTAAGACTAACTAAACCCCAGGTAGGTTATAAGGAACGTGTCGTCTCTTCCTCTGTGTAGCGTATGTAGTCTGCTCCAACAGTTTTATTGGATGAGATTGTAGATAATGTAGCATAGCATATTTGTAAATACTGTATTATGATTGCAATACCTTATAGCATAGCATAGCATGTACAAGAAATACTATGCACCAATAGCACATTGAAAAAGCTTGTATATATATATTACATAATATTTATATTACTACTTAAGTAGTGCGCCAATTTGAGGAAGGAAAAAAAAAAATAATTCCTTCAATTTTGAACCCCATGACTGTTGCTCTAGCCAATCGTTTCTTATATCTAAAAAAAAAAGAGTATTTTCACTAAACCGATAAGAAAATGGGTGAGCCAAGTTTTGGTTGTACAAAAGCGGCGGTGATTAGGTGACCTGCTCCATAGCTGTACAGCATCCATCAATCACACACCACACAACAGTCATACATTTTGGCTGTCTTGATCTGAATGTCTGTACCGCAATGGTACTATAGCAACCAGCCGAATATGAAACAAATTCACCGTGCTCGCTGGTCACTATTCGCCTAGATTACCCCTACTGGTCACCATTCGCAAGTATCAAGTTGCTCAACGATATTCATGCCTCTGTTAAAACTCAAACTTACGAAGGCTGACTTGCCACCGTCGCCCTTGCCACTTCCAAGATCCCTCTTCCTCTTCACATGCACATCACTGCTAGGCTCATTTCTGCTTTTCATCATCTCGATGCTGGACTTGGGTTACCTTTCCATGTGGTGAATCCCTGCGCGTCAATAATCTACCACATGGGCGTCATCCTCATAGCACACAAAAAGCGCGTTCCTGATGCCCCATCATACTTCTCAACTGCCATATTTTCTGCATATCTTCTAGTTTTTGTATGGTTCATTGCGTTCGTCCTGACCCTTGTGGTCCTTGTATCAAGTCATGGGAACGCTTTGAAGGTAGGTTTGGGACAAGGGCCTGCAAACGTCCATACGCAGAGAGCACAGATATTTTTGACGCTGTACGAGATGTTGGTGATGAGTGGAATGGCTGTTACGGGTCATGCAATCGTAAGGAAGGAAGGTCCAGATCCGGAGGAATGGAGAAATTTGGAAAGCGGCGATGTATGTGATGTTTCACTATGCTCTATCATCATTAAACAACGAGTTGATCATTCGTCAGGCTGCTGGTGTGTCGGTAGAACCTCACATGACCGAGGCTAGAGGTTGATGAGTGATAGGCATCTACTCCGATTTCGTGAAGCCAAACTGGAACTTTGCGAGCCAACTACGGTCGCAAAGGACTGCTGTACCTTTCTGTTTTGCTTCACCCCTGCAAGGTACAACGCAGCCGGGAGTGGACGTCCTCGATCTCCTCTATATTCAAATGGTCGTAAATCGTACACATGTTTCGGCAGTAATGAATGATAATGAGCTGTCTCTGGGACTAATGTGAACACATATTTTTGAAATAGCAATGCAGACGTACACTCTCCAGCAACAATCATACATACAATCATGTACACTTAGACCCTACGTCCTCCCTCTCATTAGACGTTCAACATTTGCGCATTCGTTCTGCCCTCTGATGCATATGACCGTAGCTTCATCTCCATCAGCATCAGGAATTAGGCACTTGATGTCCTGAACGTCAGGACATGGACATTCCATGGGTCTGGCAACGCAGTCCAGTGTCGTCGGGCAAAGGTACTCGGAACAAGACACTAGATACACTATTAGATTATTTCTTAACACCCTGTGCTTCCTGTACGTACCGCTTTCCACATGTGCAGCCCATTGTGATGCCCCTGAACGATGTTGTTGTTGTTGCTGCTGTTGTTGTTGTCCAAAAATATTGCCAAAAAAATCAAACTGTCCGTAAGCGAGTCCAAACACTAGAGGCGCAACAACGGTGAAAGTTCGTAACATCTTGAGAATGGGGACAAGAAGCCAACGTGTCTCACTTGTTATCACGTGATAATGAGTCGCGGTTGCATTACGAATCACACAGCCACTCAAAAACTGTAGAATGCGCGTCTTAAAGTCGAGAAAACCACAGACCTAGCGAACATGGTCCAATGTTTTTACGGGTATTTTTATAATCTCGTTTGGGATTTCATCTCGCTTGGTTGAAACTGATCACAGAAAATGACTTAAAATTATATTCTCAAAAATCCACTCTCTGCACCTACCTTATTTGGGTCTATCTGACACTAGATATAATAGGTTTGTGGTTAAGTGAAATATTGACTTTCTACTTACTTGTTACTTGCTTGATATCCGCCTATGCCAACTAAATGCCTCTACAAACCAGCACCGAAGACACATCTTGTTCGAGTGTTCTTATTCCTAGCATCAAGACGCGATAAATAATTGCTGTGTGGCTATGTACAAATGCTCTGTATATGGCAGGGATGCTGGTCGGCATGAGGCTACCGTCCGTACAAATATACAATGACAAGAAAAGTATACAAGATGAAAAGAAGCTCCAAAGTCGTAAGTGAATCATAAATGAGTGGAAGATGGTGATATCAAACAACTAATGCAGGTTGTAAATACGAATAGATATGTTTGGCAGTTGATTGATACAGAGAGTAGGTCAGTTGTGGGATATTAGTGTGTACGTTGTTGTGCGGATGATGGGGGCATTAGGCATTCTTGAGTACAATTTCTTTCATCGGTTTTGATCGGGCAGACCGGCGATAAGCTTCGTCGTTGTCACCTTCGTCTTCGTCACCTTCGTCTTCGTCACCTTCATCAACTTCATCTTGGAGGGTTCTTTTCATCTCCCTCCTCTCCATTTCTATTACCCTCGGAGTAGATGGGGTCACCGACTGTGATAGTCCCACACCGAGTCTACGTAGGGTCGGACTATCTCCAGAATCCCACTTATCGCTGCCAAGAAGTCTCTTAGAGACTACCGGTACGGACTTTGCTCTGCCCAACTTATCCATCTCTCGTTTTTTCGCGTCGGGAGAAAACACGTGTAATTTGAGGTTGGTATTTGGGGTTGTGACCACTTTGGGCGGCCTTCGGCGGGGGGCCAGATTTTCCTTCTGTCCATCTTTATCGTTGTCCCAAAACGACAACTTTTCCAAGCCATCGTCGACTGGTGTTAACAGGATGTTTGTATCTGGGTGCACGCGGAAACCTGGATAATGGACGGACTGAGGGTCAGGTGGAGGGGGCATTTCGCGTTGGACTGATGTAGGGACGTCAGAGGAACGGGAAGATGACGATGAACAATTGGGCATAATGAAGCCGTCGTTCATCTCGCCGTCATCTCCCGGCCATGAGGACCGTGACTCGGGCTTTAATTCTGGAGAAGGGGCGAGTCCATGGTCCAAAGAAGCAAGGCGTGTAGGTGTTACCTCCAATGCAGCGATGATGGAAGCACTAGCATCCTTTGTGGAATGTTTTGGGACCCCAAAATCAAGCTTTCTAGCCGGGCTGCTGGGCCCACCAAGTACATCGGTGAAGCGATGAGGAGTGCTTCCTGAGGAAATTGGGCTTTTGATTGTCTTTTCTGGAGAAAAGATGCCCCCTTCATTAAGAATGCGACGTTTGGCTGGACTGTACAAGGTTGGAGATAGCGGGCGTTTATATGGCCTTGATTTCCTGGCAGATGAAATGGGGAGAAACTGTTCGAGAGGAAGTTCTTGAAGAGGACCTGGACAGCGCATGAGGATGAACAATGAAAAACGTGGTGGGAATTTTTCAAAAAGAACGTTCCTTGTCACATCGGATGATCAGTGACATCACGCGTCTTATTATGTAAGTCTAATTAATCAATTTACGCGCCAACGGGCATCACCACATCAAACACACCAGTCCCTGTCTGGTTCGGACGTCCCAACACAATGTTCCCAGATGGGGTGGCCAGATTGTCAAAGTCTCCGTAAAGAGTCGCTTCAGATAGGAACGCTGCTGTCGTTTCGAACGATGCTTTTAACAATGGCGAAGGATTAGTCGATATACCTTTCCGGTTAAATGGCTTGTAGCCACCCTCGTACGTCTACCGGTGCAAATAAGCAGTCATATCTTAGTCAGAATTGAGAATGGCTACGCACCATATAATCTGCAATTAGCTCAAGATGACGTCTATCCACCTGGATATTGTACGCTCCAAATACCCCTCCCATCTCCTTTAGGATCGCAGCACGGGCCATTTCCACTCCGTAGGTCTTCAGGATCGCGTAGATATCATTCGAGTAGATGTCATCTTCTTCCAACATGTTTTCCTCGGACGCAGCAGCGAAATGCCACATCCCATGGAAGTTAGACCCATTCGTTATCAACTACGACCAGGTTCAGACTGGTTAGGCGAATATCATACAGACCGACCTTTATCTCGGGCACTCCATTCTTTTTGCTATCGTCCTTCGCCTGGAAACACTCTGTGATGCCGGGAATCTCGCGGATGATCGTTGCGCGACATGTACGCTCAACGATACCGACAAAGAGTAATTTTGGAATGTCTGATAGGAACTGAGAAAGAAAATTGTTAAGCGAAACTCTGTGGCAACGAATAGGACGACCCACCTCAAGTTGGAATGTACAGCCTAATTCGGTGAACTCGAACGAAGTGGTTTGATGCAGATTTTGAGTGAATAAACCAGCAACCTTCTTCACCTCCGACTTGAAAGATCCCTTGGCTTTTTTCTCGACAAATTGGTTCTCATCCGAAAAACCGAATTCCGCTTCAAGATCGGCATCACCGTACTCCTCAGGGTCTTCCATGTCACCTTCATCACTGTCATATGTTGCCTGTTCTTTTTGTTGTCTCGCGCGCTTTTCATCATCCGCGCCTCCATCACCAACTTCGCTGCCCTCACCTGTATCCTTTTGCCTTTTCGTCGACTCTCCTTCCTCGTTCTCGCCCGCTTCATCCTCGCCCGCACCTTCCCTGGGCTTTTTACCTTTACCTAGGTCCGCCATCTGCCCACGTAGATCCGTATCCAACTTCTTCATTTCCTTCAGCATCTCTTTCTTCAGTGTTAGGGGGAATGTCGTCGCGAAGGCCGCCAGGATTTCCAAGGGCTCAACATCGTATTCTGCCTGGTATTCTTCTTGCGAGAAAAACTTGATGTCGACTGTTAACTGCGTCCGCCGGACCTGCCCTTCAACTTTCAGCTTCTCCCTCACGACCACGCTGTCGACAACTTGAGAAAGCTTGACTCGGCTGGCTCTCTTGCAAAACAAGACAACATCTTCTTGGGGTACACTGGGGCGTATTTTCATGGTCATAGATGGCGTCTTTGGTTTCTGAGATGCAGTCATGACAATTTCTCGCAGACGAGGTATACCAAGCGTGACATTGGCTGCACCATGTCCTGCCATGCCACATAAAACTCATCAGGAAATTTCGGAAGAACATGACTCACCAGCAAAGTGGAAAGTATTTAGAGTCATTTGGGTTGACGGTTCTCCAATACTGAAAAATGGCCATCAGCTACGCACAGACCACCGAAAATGGTGCCAAATCACCCCTGCGATGCTAACAGCCCAACAGCCTCGCCTGGCTCCACCAAACTTCGCATGTATTTGACATTCATCAATAATCGGAAGTTGATTGCTGGAATAGGCGCCTTCCGCGTTCGAATGATATTCTCATCTTTGGATTTGATAAGATTATGAGGATTTGTTTTCACATATTGGTCAACCGCCGTCGCGAACTGCTCTGATGTACTTCCCAGATACCGGCTCGGACTATACAGAGATAAAGCAGGATCATATTTATCACGTTTTGCTGGGGTGTTTTTGTCTGGACGGTCAAGAGATCTCTTCAGAACCTTTTTCATATAAGCAGCAGCCGTGACATCGTCAATCACTCCAGTGATAACTCGCGGTTTCAGAAAATTGACAACGGAAACTTCGTTTTGAGCGATGAATTCGAATTGATACAAGTGCTTCTGTTTTGTGACATCGAGCGCATCGCCACCATAATGGAACTGATAGATCGAGTTGTCGCTGCCTCGCACGGTATGGTCGTAGTGGACGCGAATGCCCTCCAGGTGCTTGATCAGACACCGCTGCAGATAACCAGATCGCGAAGTTTTTACAGCAGTGTCAATCAGCCCTTCTCGACCAGCCATACAATGGAAGTAGAACTCCTGTGGCTTGATGCCAGTCAGGAAGCGACTTGCGACGTATCCGCCCGCAATGGCCTTGGTCTCGAAAGGCCGAAACGAAGGTAACGTCTTTCCACTGACCATCACTGGAACACGACGGCCCTCCAGCTCCTGTTGACCCAACGCACACGAGATCTGTCGGGCGTTTACAGCTGTACCTTTAGCTCCTGAAAGAGTCATGTTCTGCATGTGATTATGGGGAAACTTCCGCCAAAGTCCATGCGGAATACAAGCATCAGAGATAGAGGAAGTGAGCTTGGATAGTTTCGTCTTGACAGTGACATCAAGGCCAGCCATCTTGTTGTCGTCCCGAAGTACATCCTCCAGCAAGGAAGTCAGCGCATTTGGCAGATCTGCAGGGAGAGTCTCGCTCAATGACGGGAAGTTCTCAATAGCGCCTTCAGTGCCCATATTCTTTGCCTGCCGTAGAAGGTCAGCACGTTTCGAGTTGCCCTCATGTGTTAAAATCAAATCGTCCATCCGGCATGTAAACGCACGGTGCTGCAGAAATTTGGTGAATAGTCGGCTTAGTATGCCAAGCAGCTTTCCAGCTATTCCAGCACCGTACAGTTCGTAGATGGAGTGTACCAGACCATAGTCGGTGGCGCCAAAAGCTGATTTGTCAAGCACACCACAAAGCAGCTCGCCGTCCATAAACAAGACCTTGTCCTCTTTGGACTCATTACCCCAAAGATAGCCAGGCACTTTAGTTTTAGCACTCAGATTCAAGCCTTCGAAATTGCTGGGCGTAATGTTCTTGAGGATCGTGGAGATCTACATATTTCCACTATCAGACAGGCATTTCCTCTTTCTAGATATCGCGCTTACGATTTGCTTTCCAGTCCATAGGAGTTTGGGACACCAGATTGCTGGCGGTAATGTTTTTAAACGACCGCCATGTCCATCATCATCCTCAGGCCACAGGGCTCCGTACAGTAATTGGAAATACTCCTCTCGGGTGAAAAATGCGTCCTGGCTTGTCATCCAGACGCCTGCGACAACGTGATCTTGGATCAATCCTCGAAGAGGATTTCCGGAAGTAGGCACCAGATATTGATTGTCAGTATTGGCGATCATAGTTGCTTCAGCGCGGGCGACCTGGTTTTCTGTATGTAAAATATGGCTGTGTTTTTATCTGGAAATTCGAAAATTGCACATACGAGGAAAATGTATGTTCATCTCTACCTGATAATGTTAGATGAAGTCAAGAACTCCGGAGAAAACAACATACCATCTCCGTCAAAATCGGCTGTTATCAAAAGCATTAGACAACCCTCGACTTATCATACAAGAATCGAATACTCACCATTGTATGAGTTACTAAAATCGGTATAATGTAAGCTAACTTGTTCGATGGAAAAGGAATGAACTAACCAGTTTGCGTAATGCATCCGGATGGTCTTCTCTCCCTGCAACACTCGGGCTTTATGAGCCATTATACTGGGCTTATGGAGCGTCGGTTGACGGTTGATAAGAAGAATGTCGCCGTCCCGTAAATGCCGGTACACCTTCTTATTGACGGCAGTGGTCCGGGTGTATAATCCCCGTCGCCCACCGGTAGCACGATCCCCATCTTGTGGTGTCAGAAGCTGATTTGCAATAGCAGTACGTTGCTCCACAGTAAGCTTGTCCTACACACAAAATTAAAGCGATCAATGTACATAAAAGTGTGGGATCCTACAAGAGATTGCTGACGTCCATCCTCGTACTCCACCATGGAAGCCCCAGGATATCCCCTGGGTCCCGCAATAACCTGCTGTCGCAGTTCGTGAAAATTTGCGGGGGTAACAGGCTCAGGAAATGTCAATTTTCTGGCGAACACAGGAGGTATGCCAATTTCGTTAGGCTCTATATTGACGTCTGGGGAAATGACAGAGCGGGCAGCGTAGTTTACTCGTTTACCCTGAAGTTTAATGATCAACTACATATCCACTAAATTCGAAGGAAGCGTACCATCATATTCCTCCGAAATAGCCCTTCCTTCTTTTCTAGACCTTGCTTCACTCCAGGGGTAGGAAGTTTCCCCTGTCGCATCGGCGTCGGGTTCTTGTTACTATCCATAAAACTATTGACATCGTTCTGCAGATATATCAACTGCTCGAGCAGAGCACCCATCAGCTTCCTACGTGATGCCTCGTCACCGGACGTCTTTTGTGACATGCCGCGCAAATCAATGTTCAGATCTCGTAATCGATATGACGTGTTCAAAACTTTAGCAAGCAGTTCATTGTGTGGATGCTCGAATAGGGTGTCGTTCATTGGTGTTGCTGGTCGAAAACGAGTTGGGGTGACGAGAATGACGTCCATGAAAAACATATCAGCCGATGAGTAGCAAAATCCCTCCCGCGAGAGGGGTGCTAAAGGCCCATGTCGTCCATATATTAGTGAACACATGATGGCTTCGTTGTGAAACAGGCGACGGAGATGGGCTCGACACTCTTCAGGAGCAACGACACGTTCGTTCCTACCCCGTGATGTCTTTGTCCTGCCGTTGGCAGCTTTGGGAAGGGGTGCAGTTTTGGGTGCGCTAGATTCCTTCTCGCTTTCTTCATCCTCATCCTCCTGTTCTAGATTTTCACCCATTTCTTCGCTTTCTTCAGGGTCAGACATGTCGACATCGAGGTCCTCGTTAGTTCCAGCCGTCTGGCGCGAAAAAAAGGGACCGCTTTTCTCCGCAAGCAAGACATCAGGTCGTTTTTTCCCCACTTGCCCTTTTTGCTTCTTGGACAAGTCATATTCAATGACCTTTGTATGTCCCTCCTTCCGAAAAGTATAAGCTGGGCTGCAGCTCAGTTAGATACGAGGTGTAATTCCGAGAATAGAGGACTCACCAACTACAATCGCTATTCTGGCACTTTTTCAAGAGATTTGCTTTCAAAAACTCGCTAATCAAGTCCTTTCTGGCCTGATACACAAGTGCATCCTTGTAATGATCACGCTTGCTATTTGATGCCCTGCTGAGATGCACAGCGACGTACAGGTGGACTCTCATCATGAACTCTTGAGAAGTTTCATCTCGAACTTCACCCTGAGGTTCTTGTGCGATTACATCGTCCTCTTCATCATTTTCATCTTCACTGACACCTGCTTTAGTTTTCCGCGTAGTTTTTTCTCTCTTTCGACTGACGTGAAGCTTCAGATCATCCACGCCTTGAGCTGCATCCAAAAGGCCGCGCTCCAGAAGTTGGAACTTAGCAATAAACTTGCATAGCTGGATGATAGCTCAAGGACAGTGAAAACACCATATGTTCCAGCGTACGCACCACGGTCCTGCTCAATTTAAAGCGATGACAGAATAGACAAGTCCCGCGTAGAAGGTTGTACATGTTGATCATAAACAAAGGGTGGAATACAGGTGCTGGCAATTCAATGTGTCCGAAGTGTCCAGGGCAGGTGTAGTAGGTGAGGTGGCATGTCTTACAACTGCACACGAGAAATGAGATATAGAAATGGTGATTAAGTTGTGGTACGCACACATCCGACCGCTCAGCTGGACCAAGTGCAGGATCATAAAGACCTCCGATGTTTGGTCGATTCAGGTCATCCAATAAGATAGGATTGACGATTTGTTTTACAGAAATCCGTCGAATATCTTCGGACGTAAGGAAGGAAAAGGACACCCCAGACACAGTGGATGGAAGGGAATGTGAGATATTCATCGCTGAGAAGCTTTAACGCTGCAAACTCTGCAAAACTTTTACATCATGTGATCAACCAGATTAGGCTGCTAACTACTTAAACTTATAGATTCATTAATTCATCACGCTCCCCGTTCGAGATGCACTCGCTCGAGGCTTTCCTGATTTTATTTTTTGTGCTTCACCAACGAGCTCTGCTATCAGTCCATTGTACGTCTCGTTGTCCTGCTGAAGAGACTCCCTCGTTTGTAGTAGATGGGTAAGTAACGTCGACGCTGATGCAGTTTGAGTACGAAGTTCCGCAACATGTCGCTCAAGCGTCGACAGGGGCTGGATAGTTAACATCCCTGCAATGACATTCAGCACAACACAATCTAAATGGCGTGTATGTAATCGGACCTGGATCAAGTTCCAAGAGTCTATCTATTTTTGCAAAATCTAGTTCTGGCTTCGGACCAAAGTGTGACGGTGGGGACGGTCGTCGACTTATGGGTGTTCCAGCACGAGAATTGTTGATGGACGAACGTGGCACGTTATTGTGTGAAAGTGCGTTGCGCGGACCTGGTGGGGCGGACATGGGCCGGGTACTTATTTGCAGTGGTGGCATTGTTTTCACATTGGTACGCGGCAGCACTTCGTCTAGATTGACAGGTAATCCCAATGCGATGAGGTGCTGTCGACGTATTCGTGATCGCGTCCAGTTTGGCGGTTTCGTCGGCGGTGGCGATTCAATGAGCATCTTGTACAAATCACGACTAGACAGTTCAATAAAACCAAGTAGATATATGTTAGATCGAACCGCGTACCTTTCCGAGGTCACCAGTATCTGACTGAGCCCTTCCACCTCACGGATTCCCTCATCTGTCAAGTTCTTTGACGTATGACCATACCCCCATATTGGCTCAAGTATCTCCTTCACCTGCTCTGCCAGTTCTGATCGAAGAGGTAATGGGTCTAATTTCAGTGGATGCCATTCCCTGTGTGATGAAGGCTCTGCAACCGAGACTTCCCCGAAGCCCATATCATCCTCAAAACCGGTCGAGTTCACTATTTCTGTCTCTCCAAAATCTCCAAAATCTCCAAAATCATCGTCCACCACGTTTGCATTTTCCCCCGTTGGGCCATTGAAGTCGTCGAACGGATCATTATCTTGTTGGAGATCAGAAGACGTAGGCATTAAAGAAACTGTTTTCAGAGGAAAAGGAGTGACGTCTTCACTCGTTCCCCATACTGAAGTACCGAATGTGAGGTCGTCGTCCATTTTGACAAGAACGAAATCTTTGGTTGTGTTTGCTCCGAGAACCATACTTCAAATGATGTCGTCTGATGACCACAGATTCCTCTTCGCGCCGTTGGATTCACGAAAACCCTTGACTGCTCGAAAAGTACACATACGTCGCCTCTACGATATCCTCCAACTATCAATTCATTGCAATGACCTAGCCCGAGCTCGCCGGGCTTGGTGTATTCTAGTAAGGTGTGAGGAAGTGCATTGGATGGCCATGTGGACTACGGGTTTGCACCTTCTTGGTGCTGACACCGATAAGGCGGTCCCCGATTCAAGGCGCTTAGAATACTTGCGCACAATGATGCTTCGAAACCCAGAAGCCGTAAGTAAATGTGCTCGTTCTGCGATTCGCATCAATCAGCTTCATCCTTTTAGCGTGAAGATATCATAAAAGAACTGGTTCTGCACTTGATTCTCGCTGGTAGCCATAGAGAGGCTTTGGACGAACTGGAACTGTGCGCATGTTCATTGTAACCTTTTCTTCGAGCCATTAATGAAATAATAATAATAATAATACAAGGTATTTACCCTCGTTTCCATATCAAGACAATCCTGTCCTCCATACCTACGCAGGTTTGATATCTCTCTATCTAGTACAACCCTCTCGTTCAGAAGGCAAGTTGAACCGGCTGTGAAATATAATCCCCCTACCAACAGCCCTTTGATGCAGGTCTCCTGCGAGATGCTCAATCCCATTTCGAGCGTTCCATTATTCTAGATCCTGAAAACGTTGTGGCACACGCGTTTCTCGACAAGGCTCGTCTGGTTAATCCTTCACATCCACTTTTTGTATATTTGTCTCTCAAACAGATAGCCACCTTCGCGAATAGTCCATCAGACGATGACCCTAGTTCAGACCACCAAGGTATGGACTTAGACGATCATGACTTCAGGCGAAAACGGGTGCGATCATGATCATAGCCACGTCAGTACTACAAGTGAGATGGTAATTAATCTCCATCTGAATCCGAATCTAAGTTGATCGCAGGCATTTCTTCATCTTCCTCTTCATTCGCAGATGTTGTGGTGGGAACTGGACGCAAATGGAAGGCTGGTGACTGAGATATTGAGGCTACGTTTTCTTCCAGGCCTGGTTCCGTGGGCGACTGGTGTGATGGAGCCGAGGTAGACAGTGGTGGTTGCGAAACACGATTACGCACATCTGGTCTTTCAGTGGGAGAACATAATAGTCTCTCGGACAGAGGAAGAGAAGCTATAGATGTCTGAACCTGGAACGCAGGATACTCCGTGCTCTCGGTCTCTACTAGCCGCATTCTCGTCTCTTCTTCCATTTGGACATCTTGTACGGAGGGTGGTCGCTCTGGATGTAGGGATGTCTCTTGGTATGTCAAATTAAGAGCTTCACGAGCTTTGCCTTCCTCCTGCGACTCTTCCGTACGGAACAAAGATAATGACTCCACATGAGGTAACGAGCGAACAAGGGGCGGCACCCGAGGATGCAACAAGATGTCAAGGTCGCGAAGGGGTGCCTAGTGCGCAGCAGTCACAATCAGATCGTCATTGAGTAGTGTATATTGGGACGTACAATGTTGTTCTCTTTTGTTACTGTAGCGCGGATGACAAGGCCAAGGCTTTTGCTCATGACACTCGCCGACCCAGAGCCGATCTCCATACTGATTACGTGCACCAGTTCGCACACATCTGCGTGGAGACTAGGATCTGGAGATAAAGCAGCGGGCGATATCTGTGGCAACAAAAGAAGAACGTTCAACAGGACGCGGGATGATAATGAATGCATTGCTGAAGAAACGTGAGGGTTACGCAGGAGAAGCTTCATCACTAGAAAGTGTGTGAGAGGACGGATATGAGATCTAATCGAGCCTAGCTCATACCTTCAAGTGCTGTAAGAAGAACCTTGCCATGGTCTATTGTAGGACATATGACTTCACGAGCTACCTTGAAGACTTCATCACCCTCGTAGCCGCGTGCCCGTTTTTTCCCCTTTTTCCCTCTGTTTGGCATGGCAGGCGTGTTTTCAGGATTCTGAGAATCGGATGGTGCGGAAAGGATGTCAGAGATCGAGGGGAGGATAGCTTTTACCAGGCGAGTCGACATTAGAGGGGAGTCAAGAGGATGACAGTGGATCAGGATGTTCCGAATTGTCGTCAGGAAGAAGAGACGTTGAGGGCTAGGGGTCATGTCATCAAGATGTACTCTTCATTCCAGGGGCGTTATTCAACATACGGAATTGGATTTTGTTCCAGGCGGAAAGCGAGATATGACATTAGCCGTGTTAAATTGGGGGTCAAATGATGGCGAACACTACAATGTGGAGTCAAATCGTTTGCAAAAAAATTGGTGAAATAACTGATCCACCATTTTGCTAAGCATGAAAGCATGTCACAACCGAACTTCCAAATGTCAGGGATTATCGCAACCTCCATCGCTCGGATGTCAAGATCGGAATAGTCCACTTGCTATTCGCACAAAATAAACATAACGAAGATAACCTGGACTTGAAAAGTCACCTTGTCGTCTTTCGTGCAGCTCAAGAGAGTCATGATGAGCTTTAGGACAGCCCCGAGTGGAACTTGAACAGGACGATGTGTTGTTGCACTATGGGGGATTCAAAAATTGCTACGGAGATCAATTTTTGAATATTTACCTCAAGAGGTCGCATATAACAACGGTCCCACATCGTAGGCGGTCTAAATTGAGAAGAATTGAAATGTGTGGCTCGCTATCCGTTACCGGGGGGGCAGGACGTCCTTGAGATGAGATGAGCCACAGGTGAGGAAGGAGATGTCTCTCTGACCTTCTATGGCAAATGTGGATCTTAGTGCAAAAAAGGTACTCCAAACGAAACTTAAAATTTCATCCAATGCTTTCCTCCATAGATTTGCAGCGCCAACTTTTCCACCAGTAAAGTGCAAAGCAGCATACAGTCGCGATGCAGCTTCGAGTAATGTTTTGCTAGTCGGATTGGGAGCACTGCCATTCAGGAACCGCAAAGACAGCACAGACAGCGCCGCGTGCGAAGGCCTGTGCAGAGTAGGATACAAGGGAACAAGTCGATTGAGTGTCATTAATAGGAGAACCTAGTAGATTCACGAAGGTTAGAAGTATGACTGGCCAATAACGGAGCCATCATCACCTTTAACTCCTCATCCTGATCTTTTTCTGCAAGTCCTATAATGGCAGTTATAAATTTTGGAACGTTGGGTGTCACCACTTGACGTTGAAATTCAGGAGTTCCCAGCCCGGCAATAAAGATCAGCCGCACAAGCCGTATGGCGCTCTTCAAGATAGGCAAAGGTTCATTTCTCTTTCGAGGTACGTTGATTAAGATGAAGAATATGAAGACAAGGGTGCGGAGTACAGACAGACAGTATTGGTAAAGCAACACCCAGCCAACTTTGAGAGAATTCCGCCATCGTATTCTTTGAGAGAAGAGATGTTTTGTGAGCCAGACATAGGCCAGCCCACCGACCACCGGCCTCCTTTGAATGCAGAAGTGAGTTTATTCGCGTTGTCCATTTCGACAGATGTGATGAGGGCAGGAAGTCGTCCGATGTAAGAAAAGCCAGCACATAAGGGAGGTTGATAACAGCAGAAGAATCGGAAGCCAACTGAAGTTGAAGCAGCGATTTGAGTGAATGAGCAGACTCCATTTTTTATGTGGTCGTGCAAAATCTGTACGTAGGCATCTGCCCTCAACAGAACCAAACAAATGACTCCACTTACTTTGGCTGCTTCCCGCGTTTCTCGTGTCAATTCATGTCCAGGAGTCGAAATCTGTCATCATTGGATCCCAGCGTCGAGGAACATCTACATCTTTCTGAATTCAAGGGAAAATTTGATGTCACTGAATTTGTTGGATCGGTTTCTGAGAAATTAATAGCGCAATCCAAAACCGATAACGGACGTATGTGACACTACCTCCCTCCTCACTTCATCTCAACTTTGCATACAGCATTCGACCCCCAACCGTTTATAAAAACTTTTGAGGCTGCAGTAGACAAACTCATTGCCGTGCGCAGAGATGTGCAAACAAAAACGGAACAGATGGAAAAGAGCGCACGGGTTGCAGAGCGAGAGTATTCTAAGAGGATGGCAGAGCTGAATCGTGGGTTCGAAGTATGTATGCGCAAATTTTATCGATGTCTTATTTATGGCGACTTCAGACAGTTGGCAACTCCTTCTCTGGTATGGAAGCCAGAATGAATGAAGTCAGCAGCACCGCTGTTCGGATAGGTTTGCATACGCCCTTGCGAGTGTCTATCATAACTGAACATGTATCAGGCGAACAGCTGGAAACTATACATATTGAACGTCAAAGAGCGCAAGCTGCGTATGATCTCATTGATTTCTACAATCAAATGAGCAAAGGCGATACGGCACGTCTGGATACCATGCGGAAAGAAGGCAGGGCGGGTAGACGGCAGGTCGCTGTCATTCTGCGGAGGTTGAATACAGTTGCCAAAGAAGTGGATCTGCCTTCCGCAGACAAGGTGCATCAGATACGGATGTTTGCTTTGAAATGCTGAATGATTGGACAGACACGCGAAAACATCGAGAAATACTGCGAAAAGTTCGAAAAAGAGATGCTCAACCTTTTTGACAGATGTTATCGGAAGGGAGACCCTAAAATGATGCATGTCTGTCATGAATCGCAATATCCTTTCCAGCAGCTATCTGACGTATTCATTCTGCCAGCACTGCGCGCAAACTCTTCTGGAATTCAATGGAGGCGCGTCTTGCGTTCAAGTCTACGTTAACCAACATGATTTCTTCATCAATAATGTGCGCGAGCACAAGCCTACAGAAGACACTTCGCTGTGCGTTTGTTCACCCCTTCGATAGTCATTTACTGACCGACTTATGTACAGATGGAACCTACTACCAGATCCCAACGCAACTCCGCCGAAGAGTGAACTGGGGATGACTCAATTGTTCGCTGAAATTCGTGCTACTGTCGATACAGAAGCACAGATTGTCAAAGCGGTATTTCCCAACCCGTCGGTGGTGATGCAAGTCTTTCTGCAGCGAGTATTTGCGCAATCAGTAAGACAGGCCCGATAGCATTTCGCAGAAGTCAGCTCATTCTTGCACAGATACAGCAACATATGGAGCAACTTCTTCATCGAGCCTCAGCCATTTCAGATCTTGCGTATCTTCGTGTGCTACAGCTTGCCCACATCCAAGCTTCTAACCTTGTGGAAGATTTGAAGACTTATGAACTTCCCCATATTTCTCCACGAACTCCGTACGAAGCAAATGAATTTCGCCGATCACTGACTGGTTCTGCAGCAACGCCACCCGCGGGCACGTCTGCAGCAGTCAGTACCATGTTAGAGACTGCCCTAGAGGAGCTATTTGTACCTTACACGGAGGGGCAAAGGTATCTCGAGCGCGAAAGCCGAAGTTTAGGGACACTGTACTCAAACCTCCTGACTAATTTCACCCGATATCATGTACGCAGTTATGGATTGATCGTTGATGTTCTTAATGAGTTGTTCATTTTGGCAGGAAAGAACACATCGCGGAAAGGCATCTGTGTTTGACCGCATGGTCAATCAATTTCAATTGAGTGCGGCGGCAGCAGCGACATCAACGAGCGGGAACTCTACACCATCAGCTCAGGCTGCCGCAGCATTCATGAGATTCGGAGGTATCAACTCTGCTAACCAAGATAAATTCAGTGAAGAGCCCATCCGAGAAGAGGATGGTATGTTGAGCATAGATATCGCAGAAAAAATGCTGAAATGGCATGCCGAGGCCATAGGACGATGCGTTGAACTCAGCTTAGCAAACGATGTGTGAGTGTCCGTAATTTTTGATCTTCTCAGCTCATGTATTACAGTGCCAAAAACACATTTGCATTGCTTCGCGAGCTTGCAGAGGCTATTGGTAGTGCCTATGTTGGAGCAGCGATTGAAAGGTGGGTGTGATTAAAATTATCTCAATTTTTGCTCATTGTGGAAACAGCGCTCAAATGCGTTTGGAGGTGGCTGAGTCAAAGACGGAGCCAAGCCTGCAGCCATTGGCCATCATGAGATCTGTTGACCTCATCTGTCATTTATGGCAGCAATATGTCAATACTGCTCTGCTTCCGCTGGCTAGCTCTTCCGTTACCATTCGACGCGAGATGGTTGTTTTCAATAACCAGTCGGTGAGCAGACTCGAGGGGGCCGCTAACCAGCTGTTGCAGCGAGTCACGGACTGTATGTCTTCCTCATCTGCAAACTAGTTCTGCTTAACATTATCTTTCGCTCAGCGGTTGTCTCTTGGTTATCCGCACAACTAACGAAGCAAAAGCGTAACGATTTCAATCCGCGCGACGATGATTTGTCATTTGCTCGTGTAAATACTGAACCATGCATGTTGTGTTGTGATATGTTGGAGAAAGTCCGTGATGCTTCCACACATAACCTGAGTGGGAAGAATCTGGAAGTCTTCCTGACAGAAATTGGAGTTGCATTCCACAGGTTGGTCACCTTCGTGCTTTGACCTGGTCAATCACCGCTGAAATCATGTTTTGCAGTGCTCTGCTAGACCACCTACGGAAGTTTCCAGTCAGTGCGACTGGTGGATTGATGCTCGCCAAGTCCGTAGCTTGACTCCAGCAGTCATTTATGATTTATTGACTTCATAACCATACACAGAGACCTCAAGTCATACCAAGACACAATAAGTAGCTTTGGTATTCCGGCGCTCCACGAACGCTTTGAATTTATTCGCCAGCTTGGAAACGTGTTCCTCGTCCGACCAGAGATTCTCAAGTCATATATCACCGAGGGCTATCTGGGACGAATCGATGCTAGTTTACTTAAACCATACCTCACATTACGCAGCGATTGGGGCCAATTTGGAAAACTATTCAATGACACAGAAGGCCTACCGGACGATGGTAACGGAGGGACTGAAAGCCGGGGGTTGAAAGACCGGTTTGGTCGATTGAGTGTGATGATGAAGGAACTTGAAGGATTAAAACTGAGTGAGGGTCTCGCCATTCCTACGAGTTTTGGAGGTGGATTATCTATACCAACGAGGCCCTTCTGATTGACATCGAGCATCTCGAGAGTTCAGGTTGTAGTTGTTATCTATTTCCATAATTATTCGCCTTTAAAGATAGGACGTCGCTTTTCTTTGAATGCCTCGAGGGCTTCCAACCGATCCTGACTTTTTAACAGACCTTCATAAGATGCTCGTTCAAAATCAAGGCCTAAGACAAGAGGTCAATGTTAGAGATTGATCTTGCGTGTGATGTGACATGCTACTTACCTGTCTCCAGCGCAAGATCTTCTGACCTAGAAATAGCCTGTTTCGCCGCCCGTAAAGCCAAAGGTGCTAGTGAATAATCAGCTAGGTGCATGAGTCAGTCAGCACATTGGTACTGCACACCGTTCTTGGCAATGGCTTCAGCTAATAAAAGTGCACGGCCAAACGCGCTTGAATCCGGGCTGGATACGTAGTCAACAAGACCTGGGTAATTGAGAAGATTTGCTTCAGAGATGAAACTGATGATATACCCCAGTCAAGGGCCTCTTCTGCAGACAGTGCACGAGCTGTGAAGATCAAGTCTTTTGCTTTTGAAGGGCCCAGAAGCCTCGCGGCTCTCTGAGTGCCGCCAGCACCGGGTATAATTCCTAAACTTGTTTCAGGAAGGCCAATTTTTGTAACACCGTGACCTGGAATAAAACTTGGGGATGATGATCAGGGCGTATGATGACACAAAAATACCTGCTACTCGTAAATCACAGGCCAGGCTTAACTCAAGACCGCCACCGAGAGCTGGCCCGTCAATAGCTGCTATGGTAGGCATGGGGAGATTTTCCAGCCTCCCTAGAGCATCTCGGAGATCCGTAAGAAACTTGGCTACCTGGATTTGTGACATAGTACGCCTCTCTGCAAGGTCAGCTCCAGCACAGAATGCACCGACTGTCGTCGACCGGAGGATGAGCACACGGACACTGTCCGATACTATAATGAGTATCAACTGGGAACACCAAAGAAGGCACCTTTTGTCGAAATGAGCATTCTCTAGACTTTCTCGGAGTTGCTAGAAGCAGGTAAGGTAAATGGGAGAAGTTTGCAAGCGATAAAAGGGAGGTCACTTGGAGAAGAGCCAAAGAAATCGCGTTCTTGCTTTGTGGTCGATTGAGCGAGAGACAAGTGATTCCTGGATGAGATACAAGCGGTTCTAGGAAGGCCTGATTCTGGGAAACTGAGGAGAATCTACGACTGCGACCATTTCTCAATACTATTCCGCGAAACATTCCAACGAGTCACATGATCTGCTACAGACTTCTTGTCCGTCTTGCAGTATAGAGTGAAGACATATGTTGTTCCCGGAAATGGAGTATGTTGTCTTCCACAAAATAAGCCTAGGTGGATACATTTCCGGCATGATCTACAAGTTCCTCTTAAATGTTGTTGCGTTGTTGTAGTCCCTGCTCCCATCTTCTTGTTGGTGTTCGTATTTCTCCTGCCGATGTCTTCCCGTCATATTTTTATCTTGTAAACCACATGGCCGTCAAGTTTACGATGCCAGTGGGCGTCAACTTCAGGATGATTGCACGGAGAATTCACGTTTCTGTCATGCAAGATGCAGGGCGTCATAGCTATAGTCATATGGAATAATCGAGACATCCTTGCTTTAGCTTTCTCAGTACAATTGATGGTATTTCGGTAGTGTCTGATCGGCCAGCCGATGCTGCGCATCATCGTGGAACAAGCGAAGTCCCACTGTGCAATGTACTCCAAGAAGATAAAGATATCTAGCAAGACAAGTCAGGACGCAAAGAGAAGATGTCCTTCTACCAGATTTGAATGAGTGTGCAAGACCACAAACGTAAATGTCACATTTGAACGAACAGTTGTAAAAAGGTTCATGCAGCACCATAGAACGAATCAATGGATCGCTGATACGATGCTCGAGCGACACTCTTCCGGTTTTGTGCGGACCCCTGCCCAGGAGGGGGTATGTAATAAAGTTGTGTGGGTTGCGTGCTAGCAGAGTAGACGGATGGTTGTGACATCACTGGCTCGTGGTCGAATTCGCTTGAGTACTCCTGCTCTCGAACAGGTTCAAGGCTGTGTACTGGGTAGTTGTACCCGTGATTTTGTGAGAGATGTTGATTCGTCGCATAAGCGTCCATAGGTGTTTGTCCTGCCAGATCGACGACACTGGGTCCAGGGGATATGGTCATACTATGGCCGTTTGCGGACACGGTGCGAGCAGATGCACTACGCGCTACTTCTGGCTCTGGAGCAAAACTTGTAAAGAACTCTGAATTGCCGCGTGTCGCACGTCGATTCTTGCGTATGACGAAAAATAGAATAGCCACGATAGCCCCGAGCAAAACCAGAGCGAGTACAGTAAATGTCCCAGCAACAGCCCCTTTGTTCTGCAAGAACCTGGTGAACATGTATGAGGACTAATCGAGGACGAACTTGGGCGCGGAAGGAAATAACGTACCCTGTACTTGCAGAAGCAACTCGCGCTGTTGTGATGGGCGAAGGGGACGTAAATGTTTGAATAACAATCATTGTCGAAATATCAGAGGGGATAACAAGTGAAGTTGTTTTGGAGTCCAAACTGGATATTGATTGTGAAGTCTCTGAAGTCACAAAAGTGGAGGAGCTACCGGCGCTCAGCGAGGAGGACGGCACAGCGCTGTAAGCTTAGGTCAACAGGAGAACATAGCAACGTAGGATAATGGTACATACGTCGTAGAGGGTGCAGAAGAACGACTCGCGCTGCTCGATGAATCAGAAGATGTGGTCTTTGACGCTATTTGGGGTATGGAAGTGGAGTTCGAGATTGAAGTCGACGTGGAGTAGCCTGAAGTAGAGTTCGAGGCTGAAAACGAGGTGCTGGAACCCGTTGAAAATAATAGCGTAGTTGAATTCAAAGCTGGTGATGTTACACGAACAAGTGGGCGAGCAGGATTAGAGACGGTCGAGGACGGAGGAGTGTAGTTCTGGGCCTGACGAGGTAAGTGGGCATGCCAGCTTTGTGGTGGTACAAATGAACGATGGTTAATAGCAGGGATTAGAAAGAGTAGAACGGCCGTAAAGACGAGAAGGAGCGAAGATGAGCTGGAGGCCATTTACAAAGGAACTCAAAGCCAGAGGAGAGACGGATCAATTAACGATTAAGTAATATTGGGCAATGGCAATCACTGCATAGTCCGTACCCCTCGACCCTCAAACCCCATCTTTCGAGCCAATCCCTGCGATATTTCCCAGTAGCCGGTGCTCGAAATCCGAACGCAAATTTGGCTCAACTCCTTGCTATCCAAGCGACGCATAATCTCTTCTTCTTCCATGTTACCATGGCAACGCTCCCTTAATTTCTTTGCAATCTTGCTTCTCGACTGCAAAGCCATTAGTGACACTCTCACTCACAGCTACATATGCTCACCTTTCTTCGCAGGTCTGGCCATGTTGGCAAGACATCTATTACATCCCACGCGTGTGCCCCTACATAAAACCACTTGTTCTGTCTCAAATCATCAGATTCACACGTGGCCAAAGATAAAATTCATTTACCTTCTGCATCGGAAATACAAACGTATGAAACACTGCATCTTGCGTGATATACTTCGCCGTTCCTTCATTTACAGAATCACTTCCCCAATCCAGAAGCATTGTTTGCGTCGAGGCTTCAAGGAAAATTGGGTCATATACAAATGCAAACCGGCCCTCGATATGAACACGCAAGCCAAAGTCATTCTGCAACTCAAGCCTGCCAGTATCGTAAACAGCTCAGTCTCGCAATGAGATGAAGAGCATCAAGGTACCTCTGTAGCGATTCGTGCTGCCTCAAACTTGGTCAGTCCTCTCGAAATCATGCAAGACCAAATCTGCAAACCAAATCTTGCCTCCCTTCCAAGTGCTTCACAATCCGATTGGGTGATACTGGTCCGCAAGACAGCTCCGATGACCCCGGAATTTTGGAGTATTGTATCTGCCACCCAAGTCCGTCTGCAGCCAGGGGATTTTCAGACCTAGCGGTATGAACCGACAAACTAGACGACCCCGTGCTAGAGTTCGTCGACCCAGTACTAGGCTCGTCGGCCACAGAACTTCTTGTTGGAGTGTGGGGATCTTCAACGCGACTTGCAGGTCTGGATTTAACTATCTCTGTAGTTTGTTCGTTTTGCCGGCGG
This sequence comes from Tricholoma bakamatsutake, assembly GCA_029959215.1. Taxonomy (NCBI): domain Eukaryota; kingdom Fungi; phylum Basidiomycota; class Agaricomycetes; order Agaricales; family Tricholomataceae; genus Tricholoma; species Tricholoma bakamatsutake. The sequence continues at coordinate 5,368,996 of CP114860.1, forward strand.
CCTCGTCCACGTATTGTCGCGTCGCTGTCAGAAGCTGATGGTGATCCTTCTGCCGCATATGCGTCGGTTATAACCTCCCCAATCTCCTCGTCAGTCAGCTCCTTCTTGTTGATTTCATCTATCTGTTGCCGATCTTGGACAAGAATATCAGAGATCATTCATCAAGAGAATTTACCTTGTCTGCCAAGTCGACAACGACTCTGTAGGCATTGCGTAGTTTTCGAGTTGCCAGCCGGGCGTTTATTGCGTTATCCATCTCTGGCTTCTGTTGTGCAATCCTACGCTCCAGCTCAGCATTCTGATGGCTGAGAACTTGGGAGTTCTGAAGTGTCTCCTGGATCGTGTTCTCGAGCTCTACGACTCTTGTCTGCCACAACTCGTCAACCTCTTCGGACCGACGCGATAGATCAGTCAGACGGACTTGAAGCTTTCGAAAGCTCGTAGTCATCTGGCAATTATGATGTCGTTGAAATACTGATTGCCGATGAAAAGATCGCATGAAATGGTACCTCTTCTTGAAGAGATTGCAACTCTTGTTGGAATGGCGATATCATTTATATCAGACACGATGAAGCTGGAGCGCAGCTTGATCGTGCTATGTATGTTCGCGGATCTGATGGCCGGCCAGGGTCACCGAAATCACCGAAATCACAAATTTGCTTCCGAATCTGTATTTGCTTGTTTGATCCAAAATTTCTCAAGCTCACGCAGATATATGGCGTCCAAGCTTCTTGTCGACATACATACCCATGTATACTTGCCCAGGTATGCCTCATTGTTGCGGTCACGAGCTTCGGTACCCTTTATTCGTTCAGCGACGTGCAACGGAAAGCTGGACGAGAGGCTCTTGATATTAGATCACGAGCCTAGTGGTGGCCGACCAGTGGGGCCGCAATACTGGGATCGTGAGGAAAAGCTGAAGTTCATGGATAGACATGGCATCCATGTTTCGGTCGTGAGGTGGGCGTTGACCCGAACCATGATGCACTTGCCTGACATCCGCAAAGCACCGCCAATCCTTGGCTGGACTTCCTTCCAGCGTCTCAAGCACGCATACTAGCAGAAAAACTCAACGAAGATCTCGAGCAGTACTGCTCCACATCCCCAGATGTTCCCGATTACCAGATCAAGCGTTTGTACGGGTTCGGACTCTTGCCGCTCGTCCCGGAGATTGCGACAGTTTCACTTCTTGATACTGTGGACCAGATCTCAAGACTACCCCATCTTAGAGGTTTAATCATGGGCACTCATGGCGTTGGGAAGGGCCTTGATGACCCAGCTCTCGATCCTGTCTGGGCTGCGATCGAACAGGCTGCTCTGGTTGTCTTCATACACCCACACTATGGAGTGGATGGCAAGGCCTGGGGCGACAACGATAACGGTCATGTACTTCCGCTTGCTTTGGGTTTTCCTTTTGAGACTACGACTGTGAGTATGCTTCACCGAAGGAGACTCACATGCTGATGACGGGATATAGGCGACGACCAGGCTAATTCTATCGGGAGTTCTTGACCGCTTCCCATCCCTCCGGCTCCTTCTTGCTCACTCTGGAGGAGCACTCCCTCAGCTCTCTTCTCGCTTGGCATCTTGTATTGATCATGATCCTGTTGTAGCATCGAGACTCAAACATGATGCTCGATACTATCTAGGAAAGCTGTACTTTGATGCCGTAGCGTATGGCGCGGAGGAGCTTGGGTTTGTCAGCGATGTGGTAGCTCGCTCCGAAAAGTATCAGATGGGCGTTTTTGTCTCTGGACCCGTGACGCGTAGTCTGGGCTGTCAGAGAATGCTATTCGGGACTGATCATCCATTCTTCCCACCACTTACGTCAACTGAAAAATGGAGGAGCGTTGTGGAGAATCTGGAAGCGATCGATACCGTCCAGGGGTGGAGTCAAGCTGACAAGGATGGCGTACGTGGAGAAAATGCAGTTTCTCTATTTAATTTAACAAGATAAAAACAACGTTCAATGATGGCACCTTCGATTAGTTTGCTTTCGGGATCTGAAGCTTGAGACTAAAGTCGACATGCTGAACCGATTGATGGACGACGCTGGTGCTTAAAATGTCGATTTCTAGAAACAGAATCCCAAGTCGGCCCAAAAGGTATGATTGAAATACTCACCGTTGATAGCCCGTCTTTGCAGATTTGCTTCTGTGATATTTCCACTTGTTTCAAGTAAAAACTTCCTCTGACCCTTCCACTTCTCCTTCAAGCGGCGCGCTACATTGACAAGCTCGTCTCCTTCCATATTATCTAGCATAATAATGTCGGCTCCAGCGTCGATAGCCTCGTCGGCTTCAGCCTCAGATTGGACTTCCACATCAAGGAGTAAGGTAAACCCTCCAACAGAGCGCGCGCGTTGTATGGCAGCCGTGATGGAACCTGATTAATTCATGAGTGAATGAACATGGAAATGCCATATGCTTGCCTGACGACCAGATGTGGTTGTCCTTGAGCATGATCATGCTCGATAGATCATGGCGGTGGGGATCGATCCCTCCCACCAGCATACCGTATTTTTCAACAAGCCTGAATCCTGATCATCGGTAACTGTCGACGTCAATGCGGCATTGAGAAAATATCGTACCTGGAGTGGTCTTGCGAGTACCAGCGATAATTCCATTATACCCGTACCCTCTCGCTAGGTCCTTGATCTTTCTCGATCTACGGACGCATTGATGAGATGATGGGAGCCGCGAAAGAAATGCATATTTACTTGGTGGCGATACCGCTACATCTCGCAAGCATGTTCAAAGCCACCCGCTCGCCCAAGAGCAGGTGACGAGCTTTCCCTCTGATAGTCGCGACATGTTTGACAGGTTCAAAGGTACCGCCTTCCTTGATGTGCCATTCCACTCTGTTCGCATCATAGTCAACAAAGATGTAGGCAGATTGAATGAATACGCACTCGCAATCAAGTTGAGCGAAGATTTGAGTGAAAAATGGGGATCCGGCAAGTACAGCCGCACTTTGCCCCTTTCCGAGGAGGAACGCTTCTCGCTGAGTCTCGCCAACGACGTATCCGCCATAGTCAAATGATGGCACATCTTCTGCGAGCCAGGTGGCAACTTGCGTCTTCCAGCTTGGAGGCAGAAGATGCTCGAACGATTCAGACATGACAGAAATGGCAACAAAGCAATGATTCGTTACGAACGTTCAACAAACATATTCTCCACCCTCTACATATAGGATATCCGATCATAGACAGCTAGAGTACGGGTAAGGGTAGGGTAGAATATAGTTTTTCAGTCTGTGCCAAAGATCAACCCAAATTACATTGTCCAAAAAGAATGACGATTAAACTCGGAAGAACCATAAATCCAAAGGAAGGAACGCTGTACGGAGCCACTCAGACAAGCAGAAAACCAATCAAAGCGAATATTGAAATAAACCCAGATTGAACACGCATAGAAGGAGAGGCGGCACTCGATGGTAGGTTGGTATTAGAGGTGGAGCTAGGAGAAAGGGTAGACGGGGTATAGGTAGTAGGGACATTCACGGTTGCACTGAGATCATCGCGTACCGTCAGCTAGATAAACAGCAGTGATAAAAATGAACAAACGATGTAGTTGTCGAGGAGAGCGTGTTGTTGAGAGGCACGATTGGAAACACGCTGGACTGGGCAAGAAGGGAGTTCAAATGGCCTACGTCTTGGGCGAAATTAACGCGGAACCCCTGCCCTACTGGCCAACCACCGCTTGGAGGAGGGATGGACATCTGGCCAAGAGTGCCATCGACAAGCGCAGCCAGGACCTGAGTCACCGCACTGTTCTACGACGACGAACGAACGTCAGTGCGATGAAAAGTGGTTGCTGTAAATTTCACCTCCTTCACCAGGGTGATAGTAAAGTTTTGCGGATCAGTAGTGACGCGATCCCACCGACATCTAAGACATTCAGTTGAGATCTAGGGAAAGAGAGGTGGAAGCATACGGCTGAGCCCCAGTATTATTCCAACCTTGGTCGTCAGGAGAGATGATAGAGTAGGCTATAGCAGAAGCCACAAAGGACAGGCAAAAGAGCGCGGTGGAACGCATGGTGGGGGTGGGGGGGCTGAAGCGAACGTAGCAGGCTTTAAAGGGCTACATATTATGTAATATAAAGACCTATTGTAGACTCGGCGCCCTTACCATGCCTTCCGCGTCCATCCAAAGATCTCTCTGCGCCCACACACCCTCAATCGTACACACAACAATCCAACACGCCCGCTCACTCATTATCTCCGGTTCATCTTCCTTCATCCTTGTATCCACTACTGGTGAAGTCCGTGTCTGGATAGACTTTTCCAGTAGCCCAAGACAAGCCCTCGCCAGATTTCGCAACAGACTCATGTCGTCTCCAGATATGTGATCTTCGACCTTTGATAACAACGCGAAAATCCATCGCGCATGGGTTTCAAGGGGACGAGTGGCCGGGTCAGGTTGTTGCAGATGTAAATTGAACCAGTGCGCGAAATACATAAGAAGATGTAGCGCCATTTTCTAGTAAAACAGATCAACATCACGGTATGGTTAGCAAGTAAGCGTCCCCTGCCTGATCAATGTGTTTCAGCAGGGACGGGATTGGTTCCCTTGGCTTTAAAATCGTTGTTCGCTTGAGTAAGACGTCTTCTAGGTCAAACAAGGAAGAGTTGACAACCTGATCTTCCCTTGGAATTGATGGCGCGGAGTATATGGGTGTGCGTAGCGATCCCACCGGATCTCTCCTCTGTACCTTTTCTACCTCTCCCTCATCGTTCTGCCACAGTTCTTCCTGAGGGTGTTGATGGGATCCAGGATCATCTGCAAAGCCACGCATCCCTCCCCGGTGCTTGGATGATTTCGGGCTCTGTTTGGGTTTCTTGGGAGGGTTCCATTCTGATTCTGGCTTTCCAGCTAGATAGGCCCACCATAGATCTCTTTCTTTCTTCTCGGGCATGAGCCTATTGTGTTCTTTTTCGGGAGTTAACTGAACATGGATAGTCGGTTGATTCACATTCTGCAATGGATTATCAGCATGTCAATAAAGGCAGTATGCACTACACTACTACCTTGCGGAAATTTCTGAACCGCGTCACGAGAAGTACTCGCCATTCTTCAGACGGCAAGGTTATATAACTCGGAATGACACGATTATCACAATGTACTGTATCAGGTTCCTCTTTCTCAAATGGGTTTGCGACTCGTGTTACTTGCGGAAGATGTCTGGCGTCCCGTCTGTGACATACGATGAGCATCACAGACCAAAGGAGAGAAAGCATGTCATACATACCGAACGGTAAATAGGTATTGCATTCCATCGCTAGGTTCTTCGTTGAAGTCCTCCGGAAGGTCTGCGACAGGAAGAATCTGCCTGCCGAAAGATGGCTCCTCGTCGTCTGAATCTTCAATCTCGTCCCTTTTACGCTTGAACGGTACCATCCAGATATGTAGCGTGCTAGGTGAGACGTACAAGAATAGCCTTGGTTCGATGTAAGCTGTGACATAAGTTGATGGACTACATCTACCTCTCATATGTACAACGTATAAATTCCCATATACCCTCACATTTCAATGGACAATCACTATATCGACGAGGATGAAATTGACACAGAAGCTCTGCAGGCTCAGATTGACCTGTCCATGTCATTTGCTCACAACTTGGTATCTTCATGGGTAAAACCATCTCCTAAACTACCTAATAGGAGCAGGAACTTGGAGGCTGAGCTAAAGGAGTACATGCGCCGTCCCCCTAGGTTTTTTCCGCGTTGTCTTGCATTAATTGACTTCTGACTGCTTCTGTTTAGACTGGGATTGGGAGCGCTCATTCCTGAGACTCAGATTTTTTCTCGTGAAGCAGCACGTTTGAAAGGTCAACTTACTAGAAATGGCACGAAACGCTCCAGAGAGGGAGAGGAAGATGTGAGAAAGGATAAAGCCGAGAACAGCGATGAGGAAAGCAGAGCCGGAGCTATAAAAAAGAAGGTCAAGTCGGATCCGTTTGGAGATGGCAATATAAAGAAGAAAAGAAAACAGCAAGTGACACCCGACGACAACATTGGGACCACGTCTGCGCCGTCATCTATAGCAGGCCCAATCCCAACCGACATCGAAATTTCTGAAACGGCCGAAGTGATGGGAATGATAACTGAAGCTGATGCGACTAAAGCCCAGGGTGCGGTAGTGTCGTCTCCACAATCCCTCATACCTAACGGCTTGACCGAGCAAGCGCTCCCTGCCAAACCCACTTTGTCTAGTACTGTTGACAAGGCGAATTACAGCCCTCCTGGAAAGCATCCAGGCAAGCATCTATTTTCATAATATTCCCGTTCTACTAAATGTCCCAAGCAGCGAGGGACTTTCTGCCACAATCACCAAATGCACTTCAAGCCGTGGACAAATCGCTCACAGAGACACCAGTCCTGTCACCAAATCGTCGCTCACTATCATCTCAATCGTCTGAAATCTTAAAACAGCCCGTGTTAAACCTGGATCCCTTTTCTAGTGACGACAATTCAGACCAAGAAGCGGGCCCAAAAGCTTCCTCTGCCCTCAGTCCAAAAAAGAAGAGGAGGAGGCGGAAGAAAAAGAAAAAAACTTATTTAGCAGACGTAACTACGACGCCCAAATTTAATGTGGATATCTAAGTCTAACAGTGTCTTTGAGTATTGCATTTAATTTCAGACTGATTATCGGACAGCTGAAGTGATTTGCGAATGTTTTCTTTGGGAGGCCTCGTTTACACATAAATGGGGCGAGTGCATATGTGTGTTCGGTGCCTTCCTTTTCCCGAGGAATGCAACATAATAGTGGTACAACCAAAAGGGGGTCGACCATGGTTTAACGGAGAATCCTTATGTCCTAGTCTATCCATCGACATTAATCAGTTCAAACCCCGAGAGCGCCCAGTCGAGCATCTCTGCATTTCGTCACCACGACGCTACGCTTTTTGGCAGAAAGGTCGCCCTCACAGTGAGATCACACAGAAGCGCAAATTCCACGGGCGTGAATTGCAGCTTCTGAGAAATGACAAAATGAGACGAATGATCATTCCGTTCAGATTCATTTATCTCGCGCGAAGAACACGATTAGGGCGAATACCCCAAGCTACAAAATTGTCAACACGTCGGAACCGTCAGGACTTGACTGTTTGTCATGCCATCGACGACAAGTCCTTGGGGATACAGATGGCAACGAACAACGACTCGGGCAAGTCAACAAAAGAATAGACCTAGGGATCTACGTCGAGACGTTGTCAGCCGCCTGGGGGGGGAAGCTTGTTGAATCGACCAGCGATCAATTACAAGATCTACATAGTGTCTTGCGCATGCAGTGCTTTCTACTCAACTCCAGTAAGTAAGCATATCAGATTTCGGATTTCGGAGAACGCGCTGCATGGCGACAGAACGATCAGGTTTCCAGCTTTGAAGTTTTAACTGCACGCCACTACATTCCACAGTCGTACATATGCTTCTAATACCCCAGGAAATAGATATATGTTACAGTTCATAATAATCTGATCGTGTACACAGGTGTGGAGAGATCGTGTGTCACGATCATGAACGACTCCCTCTTCTCGTTGCATGAGCATGCGGACGAGATGAACCTCGTCTCGTAGCACCAGTGGATATCCGTGACGTTTCCGATTGTGCGGATGGCTTCCGGGACTGGGTTGGTCGTGCGGGAGCTCGGCTTGGTCTTGATCCTCGATTACCTCGTCCCGCATCTCGAGTAGTTCTCCTTCGCACCGGGGGCTGCGATGTTTTCTGGTGTGTCCCGAAAAAACTGAATAGGGTACGGCTGCCTTGGACCTGCCTCTTCTTTGCCCTCTTATGCTTGTGTACAGCACTAGCCTCCCGCATCTCTTGCATACCCTGCCATACAGCATCGGGACGAGATGCTGTTAATAAGCAATGTCCCTTACCTTACTTCTCAAAGTCTCATCTCCAAGTAAAGTTCCTCTCATTTTGGCGAGCCATCCATGCATCGTCGAGGGTGGCGGCCTCCGTCGGGAACCATCCTTCCGAAACTGGAAACAAAAAGATTAGAGGTCTTCTCAACAAACAATAACGGGGTATAACTCACTGATGATGCCCATTCTATGGTGATTGGCATGATGAGGTTATAAGCAACATGAAATTTATTTTACGCTTTTGAATCATTGAGGTTGTTGTGATTATGTAATGATTATCCCCAATGCCGCCACCACGTTGGCATCCGCGCATGGAATGAAAGAGGTGTGCTCTGGGGCGAGGACATGGATATGGTCTGTGCGTTTGGTTTGGCTGATGCGTATGAGTCAAAATCTCTGTCCAGAGTAAACTTCATTCCGCCTGGCAAACCACTTGTCCCCCTCATGTTCTCCGAGCAAAACCTATACAGAGGGTTGATGTCTTGAATGTGTTGAACTGCTTTCACGTAGTCCCGAGACCACGTTGTGAATGGAGGACTGAGAGTACGTCTTCCGGGTACCTGACAAACCGACTCATGATCCTGTCTTGACGGGATAGATATATTTCAAATATATTTGCATCGCCACAGGAGTTGGAGGTTTTCCGGCGGATTACCAAAAGGGGAATCGAATGTCAGAGAGGCACCCAAAGAAGCGACAAGATGTATTTTTAGTTACTTATGCTTGAACGTCAACACTGCTTTTTTTCAAAGAATGCTACTCTCGCTAGAACATGGTGTAGACGGATTTGTCGTTCACCGAAAGGACGGGAGCTCGTCAGCCCCGTCTCAATGAGATTAGAGGTACAAGAACAGGCATTCGAACTTGGAGAAATGGCAAGCCCAGGACGTGCAGTTCGAGTCATCTAGAGTTTTCTTGACAAGATGGCCTGGAAAAACATCGACGCTGTCATAGAGAACAGGCTATTTTTAGGAAAGTCAGTATTTCCATTGATTGATTTATATTTCCAGCTGTAACCAATTGATGACAGCATCCTCGCGGCGCGCTCCTCTCGATCACTGTCGGAGCGGCGCATCACCCACATATTGTCAGTGTGCTCGGATGCTATACCTGCGGAATCACCCGCGTCAGGTATCACCCACAAGCGTATCGCCGTGGACGATGTCGACTATGAAGATCTGTTGATACATCTTCCTGGCGCCTGTCGGTTTATTGACCAGGCTCTTCGGGACGGAGGAAACGTATTAGTACACTGTGTGCAGGGTGTTTCTCGAAGCGCGACAGTTGTGGCTGCTTATTGTAAGTCCCTCTCGTACCGTAAGAGTGACATGAGTTCAGGAAACAATCTTAAAGTGATGTGGACGCGTCGTATCAATACTACCCAAGCATTGCAGGTCGTACGATCTGGTAAGAGGACATTCATCTCTGATCTTTCTGCACAGATGACTTACACGCCACAGTTAGAGATCAGATCTGGCCAAATCCTGGCTTCCAAGAACAGCTGGTTCTGTTCGAGCTCTGTCAGTACTCGCCATCTCCTTCGAATGGGATCTACATGAACTGGAGGACACAACTCGATCGCAAATTGAAAGCTTCTGGCTTACGATGAATATTGTGTTGTTCTCTTCAACATACGGCTATAGATAATACCCTCATTCCTTGAAACCTTCTTTTAATACGGTTTTCTGTATGCTTCTCTTGGTATTTGCTCTCATTTGTAGTGTTGCACACTAGTGACTAGAGGTATTATAATACATTAATTTTTCTTCTGCCACATCTTGATTTAAAACATGAATCCTCCTGGACAGCAAATATGCATCCGCCTCGAAGCGAGGTCGAAAGATGTTATGGTCGAGAAAATTCTGATATTTGCCTCACATGCCGAAGTGTGTTGCATTGGTGAAAAAGTCGAATAACAGAAAGCCTTCTAATTCTTTCCGCTGTACGATATGAACACGCCGCGATGTACAATTCTTCTTGAGGCAAAAATTCGAGTTTTTTTGGCCACAACCCGTCACAGCTTGATGCGTAGCGCGCAAGACTTGTCGGAACCGTCACATTTGTTGAAGATGACTGTAGATCACACTTATGCAACACAGTAGATAGGCATTCGAGTACCACGTCTCAATACGTGTAGTCTCCGGAATGTTAGGGTCAAAGTTAGGGTCATGAAATTTTTTGCTGTGTTTCTTTTGCTGTGTTTTAGAAGCGGGATTCCAAATTTTAAGAGTCACACGTAACATCTTCCGACTTGTCCCCCTTACACACAACTTCAACTTCCTTTATCCACTCTCTCAACAATGGGTCTTTCTGTTTCTCGTTTGCTTTCCGGCCTATTTGGAAAAAAGGAAATGCGTGCGTACCACTCATCGATCAATGGGAGCTGCTGAATCACAGCTTCGTCTTTTTCCAACAGGGATACTAATGGTTTGCTGCTATGTTCCTTATAAACATGTTGTCTGATCTTGCGGCAACAGGTCGGTCTGGATGCTGCTGGTAAGACCACCATTTTATACAAGTTAAAACTTGGCGAGATCGTCACGACAATTCCAACAATTGGTGTGTGACCCAGCCTTTTCTTCTAAATGACTAGATGTTCATATCGCCCAAAGGTTTCAATGTTGAGACCGTCGAATACAAGAACATTTCATTCACTGTTTGGGACGTTGGAGGTCAAGACAAGATTCGTCCCCTCTGGAGGCATTGTGAGTATCGTTGCTGGCGTAGGCGGGATCTTGTTTATGTTCCATTCTTTAGATTTCCAAAACACTCAAGGCATCATTTTCGTGGTTGACTCGAATGATCGGGAACGTGTTTCTGAGGCTCGGGAAGAACTTCAACGGATGCTCAACGAAGACGAACTTCGTGATGCTCTTCTTCTCGTTTTCGCCAACAAGCAGGACTTGCCGAATGCGATGAATGCTGCAGAGATCACAGATAAACTCGGACTGCATGGACTGCGGCAGAGAACTTGGTACATTCAGGTGAGCAAATGTTTTTACTTTTTTCCCATGATGTATTCTCATGACACCATAGGCGGCATGTGCCACGTCCGGAGATGGTTTGTATGAAGGCCTGGAGTGGTTGAGCGCAAACATCAAACGTCGGGTGTAATGGTCTTTCTTCTCTATTACGTACTCTATTAGCGTCACACGATTATCTCCTGATGCCGGAACCTGTCTGCTCCGTGGTTTTCTGTTCACTCCCTTCCCTCAATCCATTTCTCCAGCATCTTCTGCCCTAACCTGACTCATGTATACAGATATGACCATGGGGATTTCCCAAATGCTCTTTTAGACCAGACGATCATTATGATCATATAATCTTTCCTTCGTGATTGCATATTTCTATGAGCTCCCAAGTTCAACGTCCCTCACCAGGAAATAGTCTGCCAACAGCATCAGCTTGCTTCCTCCGCTTCTCGGCTAACTCTCGGACTGCGGGATCTCGTTTTAGTGCCCCAGCCTTTGACAACTTCTCAAGAAGCGCTTGTAGGCGCTTGTGTTTGACAATGCTGTACGACGAGTGCCGCATAGCGGGAACAAGATATTCATGTACTGTGTCTGTCAGTGGAATGGAAGTTGTCTGCGATGGGTCAGAAATAGCCGCTATCGTACTTTAATTAATGACTTACAAGTCGGAGCTCCGCGAATACTGATGTTAGGTGTGGTCTTCCAATGCGCTTGAGTTCCTCTTCTAGGAAATCGACGTCTACTAAGATATTTGATATTGCATTTTCGTTCATCATCAATATATCCCTGCCCGTCAAGAAATTCTACAATTCTTCCTCACTTTGGCGGATCATAAGCTACGGTTGAGAACACGTACCATCAAGCATTCCGCAATGTATTCGAGGGCGCCTTTGTAGGCTTTGTCCTTGTAAGCCTCCTTGATTACAAGTGAATCCACGACAGTAGTTAGCCAGTTGACCAACTCATAGAGGTACATGCTAGGAGCATCTTCCCGAGTTTGTGGAGTCCACTGGTATTCAGAAAGCTCGAAGAACTGATCGAGCTTGGAAGTGATGAGACCGGTGATCCGCTCAAGGGAGCGAGATATTGTCGCCTCGAATGAGGCAATCGCAGTGAGGCTAATGGTACCACCTCGTTGCGCGGAACTGGGGACAGAATGGATAAGAGAAGGGATCGCCAGGTAATCGAATTTTGACGTACCGGAGATTAGTGAGCGAACGCTCTAATTCAGTACATGCGACCTGGAAATGCTCCAAGTTGGTGACAATCTGAGCAATTTGCGTGAGTGTTGACGTTCCGGCAAGTCGCCGGCCAATTGCCTCGCTGATATGGTCGGTAAAGAGGCTATCTAACGACTGCAGAAAAAAATGGTACTAATGAAAGTAGCACATATAAATCTAAGAAGGGCTTACTTTACTTAAGAGTTCGTCGATGTTCCGGTGGTGCTGAGATACCCCTTCAATAAAAGTATAAAACTTTTGAATGAATCCTCGTATCTTCGAAAGCTGTTAAAGTAGTGCTGAAAAAGAACCATCAAGCTTACATCTTGACAACTTAAATAGAACGTCTGTGACCAAGGAAGTGAATAAGGCAGCGCAATTCTATCGAGAATAAGATCGAACGACACAAGCGAGAAAGGCCCCATACTGGTAAAGTTCGGCCCGTTCTGTATCGCTGACCCAAACTCTGTCAAGCACACTGTCCAGTTCATTCGGGACCTGTATGTACATTGGCAGATGGTCATCTTGGTGTACAATCTAAGACAGTCTGTTTGATTTTTACTGATCTGAGCACAAAGAAAGCTCACATTCTCCAATCGTCGGCCAAACTGGGCTTCTAAGAGTTTCACATATTTCTCAAACAACAAGAGAATGAAGGAATGCAAAGAGTGCGTTGAGTAGGAGAATGCCTAAGTAACTTGGGTTATTATACTTGGATACCAGAAGAATCAGCGAACCTCTAAAGTCATAATTGATCGGAGTAAACACTCTTTTACCTTGAGGAATACCTCAGGGTCTGTCTCCGTACGGAGTGAACTTGTGATGGCTGTGGCAAGGCCCACAACTAGGGCATCCCATAGTTCTTCTACATCACGTTCTGACCGAAAATCAGTGGTTGTTTCAAGTACATGTTTCTCGACGATAAAGAAACCCGAAATTTCTTGTGTGAGTGAGGGAAGAGACGACAACGGGAGGGGATTGGGGAGAATGAGATCCGATTGTGCCTTTATGCCCAACTCGGTGAATTAATCAACCAAATGCAAATGGGAAGATACTCACCTTTCTATCGGCTTGATAAGACTTTTGTAATTCATCCAGGGACTCGAGAGCTGTGTAGATGTGTATGCACTCAAACAAGGGTTTGAAATCCACACGTAGCGTGTCGTTTTCAAACACGTTAACTATCCCGCAGGTCGGTAAGGCTGCTCAAGTAACAGAGTTGGATAACCTACATTCTGTCTTTTCGTAGGTTATCATTTCTACGGCACTTCCGACACGACTCATTCGTAGAAGAGGATCTTTCTCTCGACGTGTTCTCCACCGTCGAGTTCTGGCTTCCATCGCTTCTGTGGCTAATTTCCCTACTTCAGTACTCACGTTTCGTATTTCAAGAAGCCATTGTTTCATGGATGCAGTGACGGCGTCTTTGATTTGTCCACGTAAGGAAGGTAAAGACGACAGAAGATGCTGGAAAAATGGGGTTTGTGATAGTGATGTGGGTGGCATGCTCTGAATGTCTTCTAGCGACTGCAAAAAGTGATGTATTGCATTGAGAGATTGTACCCGACATATGGCATAAACAACAGACCCTCAGCGCACTCCAGTATTTCCCTCGTTTGACCATTTCGCCAACACGATTCACGACGTCGAGGACGCGGAGGCACGCGTGCAATGTATCGATAGCCTCATCAAGATTAGCTGCCGTCTTCTTGGTCTGCAATAGATTGCGTTTCTTCTCGACAAGACCTCTTCCAAGCTGTGAAACACTGTTGTCAAGTGAAGAAATGTTCTCCTTCATCTTGTCCGTGTATGACTTGACCGTGAACAAAGTTGACACGGAGGAAATAAAGTCTTGATAGTTGTCCCCACATATCTTTTCGATCTCAGCATCCTTGGCCTCGATAAGGCCCTGCACAGTACGAAGGAAAGCTTCTTGTTGACGGTTGCTGTGTATCTGCTTTATGACAGGTCCGAGTTGTTCAAGATTTTCCGACGAGGATGAAGGGTCAAGAAGATGGATCTGCTGAAGTTGTTGGTCGATGCTTTCCTGGGTAAATTGTGGACGCCTACGCGGAGGCATGACTATGCCGAACCAACACGAGTGAGCAAGCGAGTGGAAACCTTTATTTGTCTATCACCCTAGATACAAATACATCTATTTATGGATCTAACCGTAACATCGCCTCTGACGCGCTAGCGCTTTCGAATACCCGTTTCCTTTTTTCCAAACTCTACTTAATCTATTACTTCGGTCTTTTCAGAACCAGGTTTTTCGAAACGTGGGCCTGTGTATCTACCTCTGTTCTCCTGAATAGGGTTTTGAGCAAATGACTTGAGATGTCCGAACCAGACGGCATTGCCGCACAACTCGAAGCGCTGGTCGGATCGAGTTAGTTTTATGTAGGGTAGGCGTCTTAGTAACAGACTTTGAAAAGGCAGTTACGACGTCGGAGGATGATATACTCCTGTCAAAGTACAACCCGATCGCGAGCTCCTTAGGCATCTCGACACCTTGTACGAGTTACTGAACTTTGTGCAAAGGAAGGATCCCTGAAAGTACTCTCAGATGCCTGATCTCCTGGTGCGGATAAAAATGTGGCAAAAAATCTATGGAAATTTTGGGTAAAATGCTCGACATACGATGAAACACCTAAATCCAAGGTCGGAAAGCATGGGAATATTTTTTTGGTGCGGATAAAAATTCAATTTTGAGGATCAGGCATGTCATACTACTTCCAGGGGTTCTACAAAGGAGCATCGAACTTCAGCGGAGTCTGTAATGGTTACAGTCAACTTTGGAACCTTTGCTCTATAGTGTAAATATGGCTTCGGTAGAAGAGTGCATAGATAATTTACCGGTCAACGGGGTACTGCATTGTGCATGAGGAAACAGGAGGATGACAATACTGAGGCTTACGAGAAAAACGAAAAATGGGGTATTTCAGGTATCTCTTGGTGTCCCTCTTGGGATCAAGATAGGGATAAGTTCAAGTGGACCTCCCTCTCTCTAATACTCGCCTTCCCCATCAACGTCTGCTGAGTCTGTACCGACCTCCTCGTAATCTTTCTCGAGCGCTGCAAGATCTTCACGGGCTTCAGAAAATTCACCCTGATGCAATATATTAGTCTGGAAAATTGGCAAGTCTGCACTACATACCTCCTCCATCCCCTCGCCAACATACCAATGCACAAAGGCGCGCTTTGAATACATCAGATCAAATTTATAATCTGCCATAGGAAGAAATAAGCGATAGATGCTATGAAACTTCTAGAATACTTACTGAGACGTGCCCAAGCGGAGGAGATGGCAGTCGTACTGTATATTGCGTAAGTTTAGATAATGCCGAGTAGTTTAGGTGACTTACTTGGAAAGCATGCAAAGGCTGCGAGATGTCTTGGCCAGGTCTCCAGTAGGAACGCACGATGAAGGCTCATTGCAGACACCAAGCTGTGAAAATTAATCTTCGCTCTCTCTAAGCATAATACATGATACACACTTTGAACCCAGTGGGGCACCAGTCCACGAATTGAATTGTTCGCTTGGTCTTGATCGTAGCGACAGCGGCCTGGACATCCTTGGGAACGACATCACCACGGTACAACAGGCAGCAGGCCACTACACCAGAGTGAGAGGTCTGAATAGTGAGTGACTGAGAAGTGACGTACTGTATTTGCCCTCCTTCGGATCACATTTCACCTGCGGATATGCATTTAAACCGGGTTCAAAGAACGGTATACAAGTCACACACCATCTGATTTCCATTCTCAAAGCAAGCGAACGTCATTTCAGCTACTGAGTTCTGCTCGTGAGTAGCCTTGTCCGCTGACAAAAGAGGTGCATAGGTTGCCAGAGGAAAATGTATACGAGGGAAGCTGCGTAGTTGTATGGTAAGACGTGAGATTGATGATTCTGCGCAGGAAGGGACTTACGGCACCAGGTTGGTTTGGAATTCGTTCAGATCAACGTTCAGGGAGCCATCGAAACGAAGTGAAGCCGTGATGGTAGAAACAACCTGGGCAATGAGTCGATTCAAATTGGTGAAGCTGGGAAACGCGACGCCCAAGTTCTTCTTGCAGATATCATAAATTGCTTGGTTATCAACCTAGCATATTAATCAGTGTCAGTGCATTCAGCGAATAACGCAATCACGCACCATGAATGAACAGTCAGAGTGTTCAAGGGTTGTGTGAGTCGTAAGAACGGAGTTGTAGGGTTCGACAACGGAGCTCGACAGTTGGGGTGCGGGGTACACGCAAAACTCGAGCTTAGATTTCTTGCCATAATCCGTGGAAAGACGTTCCAGTAAGAGTGCACCGAAGCCGGACCCAGTTCCTCCGCCAAATGAATGGAAGACGAAGAAGCCTTGTAGGCCTGAACAATTATCAGCAAGTCGACGAAGCTTGTCCATCACGGGGTCGATGAGCTCCTTCCCAACCGTATAATGTCCACGAGCATCTGGACGATGGCTCTTAATACGTGTAGGTGTGAAGAGAACTGATTCGCGCACAATTGTTAGCAGCGTCCTCCTTTCCTGTGATCATCGTCTCGGGATGGAAAAGGGACCTGTACAAGCCAGTCTTGACATCGTCGATCACGCCCGGCTCAAGATCAATATACAGGGAGCGTGGAACATGCTTCCCTGAGCCTGTCTCCGAGAAGAAGGTCGAAAAGCCGGTATCAGTGGCTGATGGCGAACCTGGCACGATACGGCCATCAGGCTTGAAGAGCATGTGCTTTTAGAGAAATACAAGGCAAAGAATGAAAACATACACTCAGCCCATGCTCAAGCGTGTACAGCTCCCCTGCAACAAGTCAGCACGCGGACCTAAGGCGAAAGTGATACGACGTGAGAGAGTCGTGACACTGCAGACTTACAGCAGGCGTTCCCGATCTGCACACCAGCTTGCCCGACATGAAGAGAGATGACTTCTCGCATTGTACGTTAAAGAGTTCGATGAGACGTAAGTAGCAGGGGAAAAAATTGGCGGAGATGTGGTCAGAAGGCAACCAAAATTCCGCGATATTTGGCCACTACGACGCTGCACGGTCATGCTATCAGAAAATAACATGCGACTACAAAGTCACAATATATTCATATGTAGGTCAGGCCGCTACAAGTGCATGGAGATTATATATTTCCCGCCGCACCGTGTAATACACGTCAGAAACATTGCCTTCGAGCTCAACCTTTCCTTTTGCCGTTTTCCTCACGGCCACCGACTCGTCAAGAGTTTCAGCAGTTGAATTACGTTTTGCACCTGCTCCGCAGATAAGTACACCTTCACCGATGAGTTCTGCATGCACTCCGATTGACGCCAGACGGGTTTTGAGGGCAGTCAACTTGAGTTCGCCAATCATCGTGGAATGCGGGAGTGTGATAGCCGGTCGGACACCTAGAGTGCGTTGTTTGGTCTCAACACGCTCCTGTGGACCCAGAGGAGAGGAGGAAACAGGCTCTAATGTAGGAATTGTGGAGGTCGCATGAGCAATCACTCTTCCTGTCACATAACCAACCTCATTGTCCTCGAACTGCAAAATACGTGTAAGCACAGATATTGATAAGGACTTAACAAAGTAATATGTACCCTCGACATTTTCAAGGACGCCAGCAGTTCGTCGCTGATAGAAATAGAAAAGCTATTTGTCTGCTGTCCGATCTGCACGCACTCCCCAGTTGCAGGAGCAAATATGTCTTTCGTCATCGCACGAATATTGGCACAACTCTCAATCAATGCATCTGTTGCGTCCGATGAAGCGTGGACAATGATCTTGCGTAATAATCAGCTATGCACAGGGGAAAGAGGGAAAGCGGTTACCATTTTACGAGGATTGACTTGAGGAACGATAGTCTTGACAGCACGGCCATCGTTCAAACCTTCCATGTCAACAAACAATAAACGGCATGCCAATTGAATCTCGACTTCAGACGAAACAAATTTCGAAGGGGGCTCTCGCACGGCCTTGTTAGCACCGAAAGACACTTCAGCATGAAATGCAGTATTTGTAAGACAGGTTGCACACCTTTACTTCGTCTTCTGTTTGATTTCGAGAGTCTGCTGCGTCCTCCTTCGCTAAGTCCTCTTCAAGAACCTTTCCCTTCCTGAGCCACATCCCAACGTCAACGGTCTCTCCATATTCGTCCACCCGCCGCTTCTTTTCCACATAGGGGAACATTCTGAAACGTTGGGTCTGACCCCCTGCACTCTTGAAAAAAGATGTCGCCTTCGAGACATTGCCTTTTATATAGATGTCAAACGAAAGCAGCTGTTTTGTCAGTCCTTCATCTCCATCCAAACCCCAGTCCACGCCATCCATTCCTTTGTCCCCTTTTCTCCGTCTACTGTTTGCGTCGGCTCCTCCAGAGCCGTCCATATCAGTATCGTTGAGGTCACCCTCAAGCGTTCGCCGTACCTCGTCCTCATCCTCAGTATCGGAATCGGAGTCGGAGTCGCTCTCATCCTCATCGGCTTCAAGCATTCGTTGATTTCGAGCAAGGGCAGCCTGATGAGCAGCTTCTTTCTCTTTTGCAGCGCGTTCTTTTTGTTGAAATGCCTCGAGCTCGGCACCTTGCAGAGGAACTTTGTGATTCATCTTGAAAGCGTGTCAATCCACTCGTTGAATTGTGTCATGAAAGACTCACTCGGAGTTTAAGCACACCATCCATCATGATGTTGCTCCCAATCTTGCCTTTGTCCCATTTGTCATCTGCGCGTTGTGAATCGTTCCATTTGTTAAAAAGATCACGTCCAAGTGTCCCTTCATCGCATCGTCCAGTTAGCAGAACAACATTGTCTGGGACAGTCGCGAAGTCTGAAAAGAGGTGCCTGGATGGGCCGTGAGACAATGACGCTGGGACAGCGAGGATTAGTTTAGGATCCTTCGAAGAGTAGGTCTGTAGTAGTGCCTGTGGGTTTGGGAAGAACTCAAGATGCCTGGCCCCAAAACATTTAAGCAAACACATAGAATCGTACACGGAAACATACTTGAATCGCAAAGCAAAAGCGCCTAATGCATCATCATCACCGTCGTCATCGCGTTTCCTTTTATTGTGGTGCTGATACTGGCGCTTGCCCGTTCCTTCCTCTCCGACATCTTCTTTACTGACTGTGCCCCCGAGCCATTCCATCATGCTCCGCACAAATGTAAGCATCTCTCTTCCAGTTCGTGACAGGAAACAGATAGGGTATCTTAGTCGAGAATAACTCCAGTGCTGGTCAAGCAAAACAAGGAGCTCCAGGACTCTGGTACTCGAGTCGCATGGCAGCAGTAAAGAAGACCGGGATGTAAGAGTGGCTGTAATGGTGTCTAGAAGGTGGTGAGCATCAACGGAGGAGATTATAAAACCAGCTGACGAACCAATAAGCGCAGCATCACGGTCTTTACGCCTACTCGTCGTCACAGATGCCCTTTTCGCATCGGTTATCAGCAGATCTGGCCTAGCCAGAGGCTCAAAGACTCCGCCAGCAGCCTGCCTCATAAGTACTGTCCCGTCCAGATGGCGTTCACGCATGTGGTTGATATTTACGGCATAAAGAATCGTTCCTGAGGAAGGAGACCTTATTTTCCACATTGTGCCTCCAAGAGTGTGTCCTGCGTTAAATGGTGTAATTGTCAACCCTTGACACTTTCCTAGACAAGAAAATTACTTGTTCTTGATAAACGTGGATCAGATAAATGACGAACCTTGGAGGTGTGTAGGCTGGGAATACCGGAGAGTGTTGACAGAATCAAACGCATCCTGGACCTCGATAAGCGTTGCAACATACTTTCCCTTTGGAACATTTCGGTTCGGAGAGGGACTCCTGGAGTCTTCATGCAGCTCTGTGATACCATCAGCTTGCTCTTGCTTGTGCTCTTTCTCATCTCCGACGTCTTCCTCTTCTCGTACTCCTTCCACGTCTTCCGTCACAGCTATTCGACCCATTGCCTGCACAGGTAGAGTGGTATATGCAGGGGCTTTCAAATTAAATCTTGAATAAGCATAAGGATACAGGCCGACATGAGCCAAATCGCCATGTGAGAGAAGGACCAAATCAATTGTCGGTGCAATTCTACGACAGTAATTCATTTAGTTGGCTCTGACAACGAACTCAAATAATGTTCATTCGCTCACTGTCGAAGA
This sequence comes from Tricholoma bakamatsutake, assembly GCA_029959215.1. Lineage (NCBI taxonomy): Eukaryota > Fungi > Basidiomycota > Agaricomycetes > Agaricales > Tricholomataceae > Tricholoma > Tricholoma bakamatsutake. The sequence goes on from CP114860.1 coordinate 5,389,182, forward strand.
GCCTTACAATATGTTTCCCAGTGATATACGGGCTCCTCACTACCTTCGATTTTTATTTCATGTGCTGGTTCTGGGACCCAATCTGGAGAACCACAGTCCAGAAGAATGCGAACATCATCGATCTGAAGGAGATACGCCAATGGTGTTGTGTTGGACGATCGTGCAGCTCCTGACAAAGGTGTGAATGTGATCATTGCACAGAACTGTCGCCGAACGGAACGAAGAATGTCAGTTGTTTGGCAGAGGCAATGGAAGTAAACACTTCGATCGTATCCTATTACATAATGCCATTAGATTGTTCTCACGGATGTTGGGACTGTACGTCTCTGTGGCCATTGCAATGCTAGCAGAAGCCCTCATACATAGCCTCCCAAACGTTCTACAGGACCAGAACTTGACAGTTTGTACATCCTATATTTGTATTCCATCTGCGCCCTTCAGACGATTACTTGGGTTGTTCTCTCCAAGTCAATGTTTCACCAGAATCAGGACATGCAGATACTCCGAAATCTACTGAGGCTCGTATACTAGAACTGGACGATTCTCGATGTCGCTGCCACTAGAGAGAAGGTGAAAATACAAAGAGAAATGCTGGACGACATGAATTGAAGTTCTGAACAGGAAGCAGTAGGTTCCGAGAGGAGTACATCAGGATTAACCCACAATTGACATAGTTCAGCAAGGTAAACATGAAGGACATTGACGACTATGACATCGAAGTCTGGACAACCAAGCCACCGAGAGTGCTGAAGAAATTATGCAAAAACTGAGTAAGTTGACTGTCCTTCTGCCACCCTTTTTCTAGCCATCGTCAATTTATCATCTCTCCTGTGCTTCAAGGATCCCTCGGCAATCTATATATTTGGTGGTAACGACGAAGCCTTGCGAGATAAGATCATCTGTCTCGCCCATTGTGCTGCCCACCTCGTTCGATATCCTGTAAACCATGGAGCACTGTGAGATGGTAGACGTCGAAACGTGTATGTGGGTCCCACAACGCTTTGTTGACGAGGTGCACTGAAAGCTAAATCTCTGCCCTGCTCCAAATCCACCTTCCATTGTTCGACGGTAGGACTGTTTTTTCGAAGTAGGCGTGATTCGGAATGTTCTGACTGTCGCTATCTTCACAGCTCCTTATTTAAATGGTAACGTGTCGATCATAGATCAGCTAGGCTAAGTATGCTTATGCAGAGTCTGTGAAACATGTCTCTTCCATGACCCATGAATCCGAAAGTATTGACGCGCAGGGATTCACCACATGGAAAGGTAACCCAAGTCCAGCATCGAGATGATGAAAAGCAGAAATGAGCCTAGCAGTGTGACTGTTCGTCGCCAGCCAATTATCCAAGCGAAGAGCAAATATAAAGGAAACATGTCTCAAGGCGTTAGCGGTGCTCATACATCGCCCAGATTGAACATTTCCGCTTGAGTGATACAGACGGGGCTTTATTTTATTTTATGTTTTATTCCTAATATAGCCCTGAAACGCACAGACCATGGTGTGATGCGTGGGAAGGCACGAGTTGTTCAATTTTTGAGGACATGCAACTCGCTTATTAGCAGTTTCCTTGTTCTTCCATCGTAGTCTCCTTTCTCAATCTCCCCGTATGTCCCCTCCAATTTCTTTCTTTCTCCCATTCTAATATCACTTCGCTTCTTCTGCAGTTGTATCTTTGAAAAAATGCGTGAAGTCATCTCTGTGCATGTTGGTCAGGCCGGTGTTCAGATTGGTAACGCCTGCTGTAAGTCCCATCGCCTTCTTGGTTGTTTCATATATATCCGTAGTCGCGATAAACACTCGCGATAACGCGTCATTTTTCTCTTTATCTGCTGTGTCATAGTGAACAGAAAGTGGCACGATGCTGATCCGATTAGCACAGGGGAGCTCTACACCGTCGAGCACGGCCTCAGCGTGAGTTTCAACAACCTTCGCCTTTGACTACCCCTCACTTTCCCTGCAGCCCGATGGTCGTCTCATGGAAGGCTCGCCTTCTGCTGGCGATAGTGGCTTCAGTACATTTTTCTCGGAGACTTCTTCGGGCAAACACGTCCCACGGTCTCTCTACATCGATCTTGAGCCTAATGTCATTGATGAGGTCAGGAACGGTCCATACAGAAGTCTTTTCCACCCCGAGACTCTTGTGACTGGAAAGGAGGATGCTGCCAGCAACTGTATGATGATTCCTTCAACTTCTTTTGATTATTTAGTTCTATTCTTCTAGATGCTCGTGGTCATTATACAATTGGAAAGGAGAAGATTGATCTCGTGATGGACAAAGTCCGCCGCCTGGCGGACAACTGCAATGGTCTCCAAGGCTTCTTTGTTTTCCACTCGTTTGGTGGTGGAACTGGCTCTGGTCTCGGTGCCCTCATCCTTGAGCGTCTGTCTACCGACTACGGCAAAAAGTCTAAGCTAGAATGCAGTGTATACCCTGCTCCTACACTCGCCAACTCAGTGGTAGAGCCTTACAACTCAGTCTTGACTACTCACACCACGCTTGAGCATTCTGACTGCTCCTTCATGGTAGTTATCATATTCATTCTTGCAAGTAAGACCCATCACTCATTGTTCTATGTTAGGTTGATAATGAAGCTATCTACGATATTTGCAAAAAGAACCTTAACATTCAATCGCCCAGTCTTACAAACCTGAACCGTCTTATTGCTCAAGTTGTTTCTTCCATCACAGCCTCATTGCGTTTCGATGGATCATTGAATGTCGATTTGAACGAGTTCCAGACTAATTTGGTTCCGTAAGTTCTCGACCGTTCCCTAATATTTACTGGCTGATATACATGCAGCTTCCCTCGTATACATTTCCCTCTTGCTACCTTTGCCCCCATCATTTCTGCAGAGAAAGTTCACCATGAACAGAATTCTGTTGCCGACATGACGTTCTCTTGCTTCGAAACCGGCAACCAGCTGGTCAAATGCGATCCCAGAGAAGGCAAATATAGTATGTACTTACCATTATGCATATCTGTTACAACAGCTTACATGTGATTCAGTGGCTTGTGCATTGCTCTACCGTGGTGATGTCGTCCCGAAGGATGTCAACGCCGCTGTTGCCATCATCAAGACAAAGCGAACAATCCAATTCGTCGATTGGTGTCCCACCGGTTTCAAGCTCGGCATCTGTAATGAGCCTCCTGCACATGTCCCGGGAGGCGACTTGGCCAAGGTTTCCCGTAGTATGTGTATGTTGTCGAACACAACCGCCATCTCCAGTGCATGGAGTCGCCTCGACCACAAGTTCGACCTCCTGTACTCCAAGCGTGCCTTTGTTCACTGGTATGTTGGCGAGGGTATGGAGGAGGGTGAGTTCTCGGAGGCACGTGAAGACCTTGCTGCTTTGGAAAAAGACTACGAAGAGGTTGGTCTTGATTCTTCTGAGAACGAGACGGAGACGGAGTATTAGCGACTTGATGTGAGGCATGCCATCCTTATGCCATCCTTATGGAAATTAGTCCACGTTTAACGTTTTTTTGCTACTTCATGATTTTTTACTCTTTGCTCTTGAGCTCGCTGACTATCATACAATACCGGAACTGCACGTTTTGACATCCTCATCTATGAGTGGGAATCATCGTTTTATTCGAAACAAAACCCTGACTTGCCAGCATTGGCAATGATAAGGGCCAACCTACAAATTGCTAGCGTTATTGGTTTAGAGAAAGTTATACTTGGCATATCATTCATCAATGCTCAATATTCATGCCGTTTTCCCTGAATCCTCCTTCAGGCTAACAATACGGTTGAGAACCAGGTAGTCTCCCTGTGTCCGAGCTGGCGCAGCGTCGCTTGTTTCATCAAGACAAGCCACCCGAGAATCCTTGTCAAGGGCGAAATATGCAACCCGCAGACCCTGGAAACGAACGCACTCCATCCCAACAAGCTGTTCAGTGGTAGCATGGGGAGTATCACTATCGGGTTTCACGCCTTCCCTTGCCATTGAATGATCTTTCAATGCTTGTTCCGTCCGCGCCTTTGCCTCCCGTGTAGCGTCAGCTATGCAACGTTTGGCCAATGGCCAGAATCCAACCTCCGCCATGGCTCCTCTGACTACTTCCAGACTGTTTGACGTAAGATCAGAGACATCGCCTGTCGGGCGATCGCTCTTGAACAACCGATGGAAAATCCGCGTCTCGTCTATACGGACTGGGCTCCCTGAAGGAGCATGCTCGCCCACCCACTGAATGAAAGCCTTGGGCTTTTTTATCGCGCCTTCATTCTCCAGTCTGCATACCAACTCAGTTACTTCTCCAGACAATGGATCAGTCTTGTGAGAGATATAACTGATGGGATGAGGTGCTCTAAAGAGGCCGACAGTTTTGCCTGGTGCGAGGCGGAAATAATCTTTGGAATCCTCCAAGCGGAAATCATCAGCATCGATGTAGATGGTGCGTGTCAAGGGTACAGATGATGAGCCAAGATCTGGTACTTTGGGATGCAGAGGTTTCTCGACCATCATCAGGTAATCCTCCGGAAGATTCTCAATCGTCACTCGGATGGGGCGCAGCACCATCAGCAGACGTGGAACAGTATTCTCAAGATAGTACCTAACGGTCTGTTCAAAGCGGGATATCTCGATGTTGCTGGTAGACGTTGATACGCCCAGATTGCTCACGAAGGAAATAATAGCACCAGGAGGTATACCGCGACGCCTCAGAGCAATCAGTGTGAAGAGGCGTGGATCATCCCAGCCACTCACATGGTGATTTTGAACAAGCGCATGAATTTTCCGCTTGGACATAATAGTCCCCTCTATGTTGAGTCTTCCATACTCGGACTGTCTTGGTTTGTAAACCTCCAATGCATCGCAAAGCCAATCGTAAGATTGACGGGAGGCGACGAATTCCATCGTACACAAAGAATGCCTACGCGACAGACGGAATCGGTGGGGAGTAAAGAAAGGGTTGATTTCACGCACGATATGTTCTCAAAACTGTCAACTAGGCAATGAGTGAAGTCGTAGGTAGGATAAATTTTCCACTTGTCATGTGTCCGGTGGTGAGGTGTATCGAGTACTCGATAAGCTGTGAGATCCCACATTTGAGGGTTACCATCCTCTAGATCTTGCTTCATCCGCAGGTTAGCTTCTTTGGGGCGGTACTTGCCATTTTTCATGGCTTCAAATTCCGCTAAAGATTCGGGGACAGATCTCGTGCGGTGAACGCACGGCTTTGGGCGGCCTCTCCTCTCTCCTCGATCAGCCTTAATCTCCTCCTCTGCTCTTTGAATTTTAGAGCGTGGCATAAACTATAAATGAGCACGCACGAGTACAATGGCACACATATGCCTTATCGCGTTTTATCAATTCCACCGCAAGGTCGTACAATTCTGTGAAGTAGTCGCTGGAATACGTGATCTTCCATGGCTCAAAACCCAGCCATCGTATCATCTCCAAGATGCTTTCGAAGTAGCGAGCTTCTTCTTTTTCAGGGTTTGTATCATCATACCGTAGATAACATTTACCACCATGATGGGCGGCAAAACCAAAATTAACGAAGATGGCCTTAGAATGGCCGATATGCAGATAACCATTTGGCTCAGGTGGGAAACGAGTCCAAACATGTCCATCGGTAGCAGCAAGGTGTTGCTCACGAAGATATGGATGGATCTGAGGGTTCTCCCCTGGTTTGTGAAGTTGCCCAAGAAATCCTTCTTCGAACGCTGTTTTACGAGTAGCAGGCTCGTCGAGTGTCGGATCTGACGACGAAGGCTTTGCAGCAGAGGATTTCGAATCCTTCTTCATTTCCTGGGTGGAAAGATAGTAAAGGATCGTGTGGAGACCCAGCGGGGTTGTAAAGGGACACAGACGGCTCGTGATTGCCGCTTACAACGCGCGGGAGGTCACGTCGGCTATGGGCAGCATTCAAAAACGACGTGCTACCTTAACTTATTTACTCCCTCTCGCTGTAGCATTCCGCGCCTGTACTAAATCGTACTACTTCAGTGGTATCGCTGTTATCGCGCATTCAGTTGATCTCCCACGAAACGTCGGTGATGGATTCGGATGATATCCCCATCGATGCGCAAGCCGCTACGCCGCTGTCTGTTCTCAACCAACCGTCAACGCTGCTGCAAGAGTAGTAGGATCTAAAAGTGCCGAGGAAGTCCTCATGGCCAGTTAATATTATCTGGATATGCTTTTCATGAATCACTGAATCATTGTGAGTCCTGGCATCTTGCTTATCTTGCCCTTGTACACGTTATGACGCCTGTTTTAATAATGCAGAGAAGATATCAAATGAAAAAACTGCTTCAGGACGCGTTAATCACCCGCAACGTCTCTTTTCCAAATCAGCCAACCTCGAGCAGCTAAGAGACCGCCTTGCCCAGTTTTGGTAAGTATCATGTACTATCTCTCCTGTGTAGCTTAAACTAAACAGTTTATAAGTATCCCGGATTTGTCGATGAGCCGCAATCTGACTACCCCCCTCCACCAATACCATAGATGCACATCCTCGTCCCATCCATCGTCTGGCCCATATATTCGGGCAGATCAGTGTTGCTGACAACGAGGAGATCTCACTTGTGGAGGATTTTGATGTAGATGGTGCTAATGCCGGCGAGATTCTTGGTTATGAAGGCGATGGTGACAATGACAATGGTGATGACGATGGCAACGATGGCGATGACAGCAATGATGGTGACAATGAAGGGATCAACTAGAGGATGAAGGGCTTAGTGACGATGACAGTGGCAAGAACACCGATTCTGCAGGTCATGGTGCCAGTCGACGTGAGGGCTTCGGTGCCTTTCAATAAGCATGTGAGGGTCACTGCAGCAAAGAGAGCTGAATGAGATCGATGCGCTGGTGGGCTGAAGACACAATGTGCCATGGTAAAGGCATGGGGGGTACATTGAAATTCCATGTCTTTTTGTTGGCATTCCAGCTGACATGTAACAATTTGTTGAGTGTGTGCTTTGCAGGGGGGAAATAAAGGATGCTATTGTTGATGAACACTCACTCTTGTGTTTCATTAACTTCTGCGCGGAACGATGCAAGCGAGATCATCAAGGGAATGATATCTCGGGCACATTCCTTGGGGCAGTTTGTCCTTCCTCGTGCATTGCACATTACATCAAATCAAGAAAGTGCACCTGCTGTGACCACAGAAATTGCACCTACCAACAATAATGAGTCACAGATCTTCCTGACGTGCATTTCATTCCTACAGTGACAGATAAACTGAAATCTCAAGTTACCACTCCTAAAGGCAAGGATGCATCATATTGCACAGTCATTCCTATCCAAAACACATGGATTGTTGATGATGTGTATAAGTGCACCATGATAGTGCCTTCAGCTACCATCTCTCACAAGGAATTCCTTTCACTTTTGCCCAATCTCTGACAGTGCCATTGGGAACAGGTTATGCCAAACATGTTGCCCCTAACAGTGTTGATGTGGTTTCTACTGATCTCACTAGCATTATGCCATTTGTGCATGGTGGGGTAGACATGGTTGATTTGGATAACAAAGCCCTTAATTCAACACTGCCAGTTGAAACAGTGATTGCAGTGCCTCCACCTATCATTTTATAGGACCCATTTGAACAGTATATCAACTGGCTTTGGCCAGGTGAAGTTGAGAATCCTGACATTCTGCAGTTGCAAAAGAGTTGCATGTGCTTCACTCCATTGACTTATTGATTGACAACCAAGAATACTTTGAAGCTATCCTAGATCCAGGTCAACAAATTATCACAATGTCAGAAGCAGTCTGCCATCATCTTGGACTCCAGTATGACCTGCACATTCAGTTATATATGCGATCAGCCAATGGTGAGGTAGATGAATCACTTGGGCTCACATGCAATATCTCAGCATGCATAGGAGATATTGTCATCTATATTCAGGTGCATGTTATCTGTTTGCCTGCATACAATATTTTACTATGGTGCCCTTTTCATGTGTTAATGCACTCCATAGTGCACAACTTTGTGAACAAAGTGCAGACAATTACTATTTGTGATCCAAATACAGGCACTATCTTGACTATTCCAACTAAGCCTAGAGGAAAACTGTGTCACTTGCCAGGCTTCAAGAAATTGATTAGAGACCAAGGAGAAGCTGCAACTACATATTGTAACCTTTGATTCTGATACCCAATCTTATGACATTTCTACTTTTGTGCTTATTCCATTTTCTTCTTCCATTCTATCTGCTTCTATTACTACTTATCACAATGTACCAACACCCACATGCTGGCACTTTTTAATTCTATTGACTCCATGGCACTTATTCCTGCCAAGATTTCAAATTTTGCACATTGTTAGGGTGATACCCACTATCTGCTAGCTAAGACCATGCAGGTTCTCTCTACAAGAAGGATGGAATACACGTTGATGAGTTCAGTTGGTACTCAGTGCAGAGTCTCAACAGAAGGGGTGAACACTTAACCTACAACTGCAGGCGTGCTCGGGGTGAGGGGGGAGTTCACTTAGAGGGCCTCAGATCATCCTTCAGGGTGCAGAGACTATAGAGAGGCTGGTACAGCGATTTTCAATGTGCTCACTAGTAGTGTACGTGAAAGGGGAGATATGCGCAGTGGCGGAAAAGTGCGCAATGCAAAGAGGCAAAAACACGCAGTGCGGAAAAATGCGCAATGAGAGCACAAAAGTGCGCAACGATGAGGATGATGAAGGCAGGAGGTGTAACAGGACAAAGATGACACTGGGATGTACTGTGAAGGTGGTGCACAGTTTGGGGGTGCAAACAGAGTGAAAGCGCAAGGAGCGGAAAAAGGCGCAGACGGTGCGCAAAACACGGCTATGCAAAAAGGTGCACAAACGGTGCACAAACGCGGCTATACGAAGGGCGCACTACGATAGTGCACAGACAAGGACGAAGGTTGCAACGCAAGGGACAAAACGCAACAATATGATGAGGGGATGCAAACGATAATGCAAACACGGCTATACGAAGGGCGCACTATGAAGGCGCACGGACTGGACGCTGGTGCACAGACTATGTGTGATGCTGACTGAGCTATGAACTATGAGGGGGGGAAAAGATCCTCTGGATTCTCTATCTGTCTGCTACTATGTACAAATGGCTTATGTGATAAAATGGTGAAATAAAGTATAAAAATAGGAAGCGCCATGCGCTACCCACAAGCGCGTCCATTGGCCCATCTAAACCTGACCGCACTATGCCGCTGCCTCAGCCAATAAGATTTGTGCACCTATAGCTCAATATCCAACTGTTCCAGTGCGATGCGCTATTATTGGTGCACGCTAAGTCTCGTGCGCTCTTCCCAATTAATCCGCTTCGGTGTTATATGTCGCGTGCTGCGCCTTAGTAATAATGGCGTGATTGACCTGTGCCGGTTACCAGATAAGGTGATGCCGATTGGAAATGTGGAAGAACTATAAGGAGATGCTGTGCGAGGCCAAATACTGCCAAAGTGCCTGGGTTACGTGAAAGCGCCCAAGTGCGCACAGTCCAATGCCAAATAGGCGCAAAGCGGCCCAGTTATGTAAGAATGCGCAGTTCGCTCGTGCCGGAATCGTGGTGTGCCTCAAGTAAATGTGCCAGTAAGATGGGAGCTGCGATGCGCAGTGCACCGGTGCAGTGGATTGTTGTGTGTGATAGAGATTGTGCAAAGAGTGTGCAGCAGGGAATGTGAGTTGCAGGTAAAGTGTAAAAGGAGTGCGCAAAGGCGCATCGAGCACGCAATAAATGTAGAAGGCAGATAAGGAGCATGGGGGGGCGCATGGAGGCGGCTTGAAGCACAATGAGGCGCATTTATGGCGCACAATGATTGGTGGCTATGGGGAAACAAAAGCGCAGTAGAAATGCAAAAGGCGCACAAAGGCGCACCTAAATGGTCAAAGGCGCGCAAAAGCGCATGGAAGCATGCAAAGGTGCACGAAAGCGCATGAAGGTGCACAAAAGCGCGCTGCACAAAGTGTGCGGAAGCCATCTAAGAGGTGCACACAATCGCAAAAAATGCTGTAGTATGCGCGCAGGGCGATAGGGAGCCGTATCATCTCCTCCCAACTGAAGTACTGACTGTCCTCAGGCAGCATGCGATTGGTCAGCGCAAAATTTTCTTCGCTCACATAAGCGGCCATCCTCTCCTTATCCATCTCTGACCACCATCTATCCTCTATAACTCTTTCCACAACCCATCTCTACCTGATCCGATGGCTTCAGCATTTACCTTAGCCCTCAGAGAAACGATCCTGGCCCTCAATGAGACCCTCCCTGCTGCTGGGAGTGAGCAGACGACAATGCAAGCTTGGGGTGAAGGGTTTTGTAGTAAACTGGTGCGCTTTTTGTGTTTCTATAACTGGCGCAGGTTGCTAAGGGTCGGGGCATGTAGAACATGTATAAAAGCCGTGCGGACTCTGTCCAAGATGATGCAGAACTCGACGCGCTCCTCACGAAGGCGCATAGCGCGTTCAGCGGAATCATGGTGGAGGAGTGGCTTGCTTGGGGCAAAGAGCTGATGCCCGATATGCATAAGATGATTGAGGAGAAAGAGAGGTCTGAGGAATTTGAGCGTAGGGCGCACGAGCTGGCGGAGCGGCTGGAAGCGCGCTGCGCACTCTTGACTGCTGAATTGCAGGCGCCAGAGGTTAACTTGGAGCGTCTGGAAGGTGAGTTCAGAGCTATTGATGAGGCGAGCGATATAGATACCGCCGAGGCACAGGAGGACGAAAAGGCATGCATCGCACTGGTGCGCTCTTTGCGCGCGCTTTCTGGAGCTACCGATGCTGAGGTTGTAGGCAAAGAAACTGGGGAGTCTTGGGAGAGTGGGGTGACGAGCGAGGGGGAGAACAAGCAGAGCGATGAGAGTGCCAGTGCGGACGAAGGCGCAAGTGCGTGCCCAGTGTGCAAAACGCGGCAACGCACATATGTCGAAGTGCCACCACTGAGTGGGGTTGGTGCCACCTCCAACACTAATAGCGGACCAGTAAGTTTCTTTGGATATGCTTCGAACTCACTAAACCATTCCCCTTTTCTACACTAGTGTGATAACTGCCGCCGCATGGGCCAACCAGCTAGGTGCGCCTCTGTCAATGGAAAACGGTGCGCCCCATGCGCAAAGGGTAAGAGAAAGTGCGAATGGACGAAGCGCACCCTCGCACAGCTGCGCGCAACTCCTAGAGGCAGGAAAGCAGCTACTGGGCGCTCTGGTCTGTCTTTTTCTCATCCTCCTTCCATGCTGCGCTAAACTTTCCAAAGGCGCGTCGCAAATTGACAAGGGCAATGAGAGCGATGTGGGGCTCATCAGCCCCTCGAAAGAGCGCACATCCAAGCGCCGCAAAGTCGAAAACGCGCCCCCTCCACCGTCGCAAGTGTGCCCAAGGCTGCGCCGCCTTACCGTTTGCCAGGCAAGTGTGCACACGCAATCCTCGCGCCAAACCAGATCGGGAAACACCTCGGGGGATGCGGTTTATCAAGGTCAAGATGTTGAGGTGCTCGACTTAGCGCAATGCCGCTTGGTGGTTGCAGTCTTGGGCGCCACGCACGATCGCCTTCAAGAAGATGTCCAAAGGTCGCTCATCGAGTTAGAGGTCGCTAAGAGCTGGTTGCTCAGTGCGGAGCAAGCGGAGGCGGACGCAAAGGCGAAACTGGGTGCGGCCATGGAGTGCCTGGAGTTCCTGGAGTCCATTGAATAGCTGCACAATTGTATAAGTTTTAGATAGTGTGTTAATCAATCTCTTTGTTGTGCCTGTGATACGCATGGTGCGCTCTGAAGCAGTGAAGTGCGCGCACATGCGCGAATGTGCGCACTTTGCACCAACCTGTGCGCACACTTCCATGGTGCCATAAAATGAAATTTGTAAGCCCAAATAATATGTGTGAGAGAAAAGAGATAATATAAGCAACGTTCGAGCAAGAAATGTCAAGCGCACAAAAAATGCGCACCACGCAAAGATGCGCAAATGCAAAGGGGTGCGGAAAAATTGTCCAACCATCACTTTCCTCCTCCCAACTGAGATATTGACCATATCCATCGATAAAAGAGTAAGAGATAAAATGAAGCGCACGCGATATCACAAAGTCTAAAAAAAATGGGAAAGGCTCAGTAGATCATCATGGCCGGTAAAACCCATGGGTTGCACAATCACAGAACGTGTCCAGATGCAACTTCGCGAATAGGAAAAGGTAACGTAAAAACAATGAAAGAAAGCAAAGCGTACGTATAAAATGGTGAAGTATCCATAGCGGTGCGCATGGAGCGCTAGTTGCGCGCCTCATTGGCGCTTTCTTCTTCCTCAGCGCTATCTCCTTGCGCTTCTTCATCGTCAACTGCTTCTTCATCTTCCGTGTCCACTACTATGGACTCTTCCATCTCTCTTAACCGCATTGTGGTGATATCGAGCACTATGTCAGGAAGCGCAATGGACTTGCGCACGTGGTATGGCAGTAGGCGGAATGCGGCTACTGACCTGTCAAATACCGTCCCGTTGAGCTCGCAAACTATGTATGCACCACCGTGATTGCGCGACACTATAACTAGAGGACCGAGATAACGCGCACGCATTTTGTGGTTAAGGCTCTTTTCGATTGCTGTGTTGCGCATAAGGACTAAGTCGCCGCGCTGGAAGTCGAAACTGCGGATGGTTTTTGAGTGCACTTTCTCGAAACGGAGTGCTGCTTTGCGCCTCTCTGCATAGACGCAGGAATGGATGCATGCTAAGTCTGCTGGACACTTTTGTAATGCGTGCATGCACCGCGCGATCAAGTCTGTCGTGGAGAGTATAGAATCTGGGGGTGGGTTAAGGTATGTCACTTCAATGATATCGAGAGGGATTAGAGGCTGCGCGCCTGTAACAATGAAGTATGGCGAAACACCGAGGCGCTTCCGAACTGTGATGTGCTCCACCCAAAAGACTGAGTACAATGCACTGAACCACTTTGATTCTACTCCATCTGCTGCTTTGATAAGTGCTTGACGCACGTCAAAATGTGCGTGCTCAACAATTCCATTAGCGTGCGAATTATAGCCAGATATGCGGATGTGATTGATATGGTAGCGCTTACTGAGATAGGCTAGCGCTTTGATGAATGGCTTGCCATTATCAGTGACTATCTCGCACAATGCACCCCATCTGCAGATGAGGTCTTGGAACATCCAATCGCCAAGTGCACTTGCATTTTCTTTAGGAAGCCCGCGGAATTCCGGCCAAGTTGCAAGTGAGCAACACCCTTGGATGATATAGCGCCGCCCTGCTGATACTGGTAAGTGCATCGTATCAATATAAACTTTACTGAACAGGGGCGCAGGCATTGCGACGACTGGCGGTATTAGAACCTTCTGTATTTGCTGGATCTGGCAAATATGACAAGTGCGCACAAACCAAACGATGTCGTCCATAACATGCGGCCACCAAAAGCGCTCGAGCAATGCGGAGCATGTCGCGTAAAAGCGCTTGTGTCCAATGTTGTCATGGATGGTGCGCAATATTGGTAAGCGTCTAGACTGCCAAATAACAAGCTGGTGAGCACCATGCGCATTGCGCTTCCATAGGCATGTCTTGTCTTTGAAAAATGTGCTCGCGTAGCGCACGAGTGCACTGTACTCGGAATCTGTGAAGTCGCTAGGGCGCATTAGGGTATCCATCCAAATCCACACCAAATCTAACTTCTCATCCTCTGCATCTGCTGTTGCACTCCTTGGAACTTGGCTATAGACATCGTCGTAAATAAGCGCACTATTGCGCGCATTTTTGTTTGGCTCTGGCTGCATCAGCGCAAGTGCTTGTGCATCCAAAGACTGTGAAATGGGACGTATCGCATGCATAAATCCATGTAGCGCATCAATCCAGTCCTCAAACTCTTCATCCTCTTCTCCCTCTAAGTCCTCTGGCTGCTTCGGCCGACGCGAAAGCCCATCTGGACCATGCACCACTCCCCTAACATGCACGAGTGTAAAGTAGAATGTAAGGATTGAGACAATCCACCGGTTAATGCTAGCGGATGGTTGGATATCGGGGTTTTGTAGCATGCCCTTGATATAGCGTGCGTCAGTCTCCACAATTAAGTTGCGCACACCTATAATATAAAGGCGCAAATTGCGCAGCGCGTGGTAAAGCCCATAGATCTCTAGCTTCAGTTGTGAAAAGCACGCTTTTCTGTCGTTGAGCGTAATCAAGCCGAACCGGTTGTAAATGCGCGTTTTTGCATCTGCGCTCTTTTGCTGGCAAAGGTAAAAGCCGACCGCTATCTGGGAAGAGTCGACTGCAAGGATAACAGGGAGTTCTGAGGAATAATCGATCGGTTGTAGTGCAGGACACTCTAGCACTACTTGCTTGATGTCATTTTGCGCCGCTATCTGCTCTGGACCCCATTCAAATGGAGCGTCCTTGCGCGTAAGCCTTGTGTGCGCATTAACGCGGTATGCATAATTGCGGATATAAATGCGCATTAAACCGACTGTTCCCAAGAATGCGCTGATGAGTTCAGTTGGTACTCAGTGCAGAGTCTCAACAGAAGGGGTGAACACTTAACCTACAACTGCAGGCATGCTCGGGGTGAGGGGGGAGTTCGCTTAGAGGGCCTCGGATTGTCCTTCAGGGCGCAGAGACTATAGAGAGGCTGGTATAGCGATTTTCAGTGTGCGCACTAGTAGTGTACATGAAAGGGGAGATATGCGCAGTGGCGGAAAAGTGCACAATGCAAAGAGGCAAAAATGTGCAGTGTGGAAAAACGTGCAACGAGAGCGCAAAAGTGCGCAACGATGAGGATGATGAAGGTGGGAGGTGTAACAGGACAAAGACGACACTGGGATGTACTGTGAAGGTGGTGCACGGTCTGGGGGTGCAAACAGAGTGAAAGCGCAAGGAGCGGAAAAAGGCGCAGACAGTGCGCAAAACGCGGCTATGCAAAAAGGTGCGCAAATGGTGCGCAAACATGGCTATATGAAGCGTGCACTACGATAGTGCACAGACAAGGATGAAGGATGCAACGCAAGGGACAAAACGCAACAATACGATGAGGGGACGCAAACGATAATGCAAACGCGGCTATACGAAGGGTGCACTATGAAGGCGCACGGACTGGACGCTGGTGCACAAACTATGTGCGACGCTGACTGAGCTATGAACTATGAGGGGGGGGGGAAAGATCCTGTGGATTCTCTATCTGTCCGCTACTATGTACAAATGGCTTATGTGATAAAATGGCGAAATAAAGTATAAAAATAGGAAGCGCCATGTGCTACCCACAAGCGCATCCATCCGCCCATCTAAACCTGACCGCACTATGCCGCTGCCTCAGCCAATAAGATTTGTGCACCTATAGCTCAATATCCAACTGTTCCGGTGCGATGCGCTATTATTGGTGCATGCTAAGTCTCGTGCGCTCTTCCCAATTAATCCACTTTGGTGTTATATGTTGTGTGCTGCGCCTTAGTAATAATGGCGTGATCGACCTGTGCCAGTTACCAGATAAGGCGATGCCGATTGGAAATGTGGAAGAACTAAAAGGGGATGCTGTGCGAGACCAAATACTGCCAAAGCGCCTGGGTTACGTGAAAGCGCCCAAGTGCACACAGTCCAATGCCAAATAGGCACAAAGCGGCCCAGTTATGTAAGAATGTGCAGTTCGCTCATGCCAGAATCGTGGTATGCCTCAAGTAAATGTGCCAGTAAGATGGGAGCTGCGATGCGCAGTGCACCGGTGCAGTGGATTGTTGTGTGTGATAGAGATTGTGCAAAGAGTGCGCAGCAGAGAATGTGAGTTGTAGGTAAAGTGTAAAAGGAGTGCGCAAAGGCGCATCGAGCACGCAATAAATGTAGAAGGCAGATAAGGAGCATGGGGGGGGCGCATGGAGGCGGCTTGAAGCGCAATGAGGCGCATTTATGGCGCACAATGATTGGCGGCTATGGGAAAACAAAAGTGCAGTAGAAATGCAAAAGGCGCACAAAGGTGCACCTAAATGGTCAAAGGCATGCAAAAGCGCATGGAAGCGCGCAAAGGTGCACAAAAGCACGCTGCGCAAAGTGTGTGGAAGCCATCTAGGAGGTGCACACAATCGCAAAAAATGCTGTAGTATGCGTGCAGGGCGATAGGGAGCCATATCAGTGCGCACTTCTGACAGCGTGTGGCATGCACCCCAATTGCGGATAACATCTACCTTGCTGCGTTCGGGTTTTCTACCTTCTGGGGTGCAATAGTGGCCAAGAATGACAAAGTTTTCAGTGCACAATGTGGATTTCGTCCCAGAGAAAGTGCCGCCGCTATATTTCATGCGCTGCACAATGCGGTTCACGTTCTGAAAGTGCTCCCACACAAAGCGCCTTACGCCAGGGTTCGCAGTGAGCGCTTCGCACGAGCCATCCAGTAAAATGTAGCGCTTCAAAGGCCCCTTGACTGGAACATCGTCAATATAGGGAACGGTGTAATCTGGTATCTCTGGCTGCAGAATATAGCACACATCATTGTGGAAGATTGGTACTGAGTTTGTCCAACCCATTGGCAATGTAACGAGGTGCATTGCGCCATATGGCGTCTGGAATGTTGTAAGGTCGCGCGACGATTCTTTGATTAAGCGCTCGTCGTATCCCACATATAGATCAAGGACGGCGCCGCATGCGCACCCCGCAAATTGCTCTGCAAGGTGCTCAGGTGTAGGGGTGACGCTGGAGTGTTTAATGGTAACGTGATTAAGCGGTTCGAGGCTATGTACGATGTGCAGTGCTTTTCCATCTTTCTTGAGTGTGCAGAACCAGCACGATCTATATGCCGAATTTGAGTGCTCATAAACACCTGAGTCTATCTTCTTCCGGATAATGGCGCAAACTTCGTCGTATATGCCTGGTGGAATGGGGATGTTGCGCTCTATCCAAGGAGTGTGCGGAATAACTGAGATTTCTACTGGGGGAAAGAACGTGGTCTTGAAGCTACCGCGCTCCTCATCGCTCCATGCAAAGGCTTCATTCTGCAAAGACATCAAGTGGTGTAAAACCTTCATCTCCTCTGGTAATAGAAAATTGGTGTGGCGCTCCTGGAGCGCTTGCATGCGCTCTTCAGTATAGCGCCCAGTCGGGGTAAATGGTGGCAGATTTGGTAAAAGCACAGGAAGCACCGCTAGCGGATCGCCTATAATGTTGCGCTCGATGCGGAATTTGTTTGGGACGGGCGCAATAACTGGCTTGACTTTTCTAGCAACCGGTTTATACTTCTTCTTGGTCACTACACCCTTTTGCAGTGCGCGCACCACTAAATCGATAAAAGTTGCGCGCGCATGTGCGCTTTTCAGAAACGTGGCAGGAATAAGCGCCACAGGGTCAATCGAATTTAAGAGCGCCTGCGCATGACTGTTGGTACACTGGGATAGGTAGAGTTGAGAGATAATAGAGGTGGAAGGAACAGAAGCGGAAAATGAAATAAGCGCAAATGCAGAAACATTGCAAGCTTGGGTATCAGAGTCAAATGTTATGATAGTGGCTGCTTCTCCTTGGCCTGCAACAATAGGAAGAGGCACTTCAATTGCTGCGCTAACTGGAGGTGTCGCATTAAGCGCTTTATTTTCCACAAAAGGCGCGCGCGCTTCGCAGTGCGCAAATGGCATAACGCTCGCAAGGTTTGTAGCTACCACTTCCGCACCGGTAGCTGCAATGCGCTTTGGGGTGACTTGTTCTCTATGGCGCTGCCTGAGATCAGGCGAAAGGGATAGAAGCTCTTCATGCGAAACCATAACAAAGGGCGCCTTCATGGCGCGCGCATATACGTCGTCGACAATCTGCGGGTTCTGGATGGGAATGACAGTGCGGTATGATGGCTCTTTGCCTTTGGAAGAGTTAGCTGGTACGTCTGGTTTATCTGCTGCTGCGGGCGCAAAACACGCCTCAGGAATGTTGGAATAGGGATGTATAGGTGTCTCATCGGGCGCATCAGTTGCGCTTGCAGTGGATTGCGAAGCTGGGGACTCAATACTGTCAGCGGGTGCCATGTCTGTAGTTGTAGAATGCGCACCCTCTTGATTGGATGTATTGCGCAGTGTGCACCGTAGAATTTCAATGCTGTCGAAGACTTGCCTCTTCCGAAGCGCCATCAACTCCCTCGGGAGCGCATCAATGCGCTCTTCCTTCATTAGTTGCGCATTTGGTGTGCTTTGCATATAATCTGCTGCAGGAGCTGAAATGGCAACGTACGTCGACTGTAAAGGTGCAGCTGGAGCTGGACGAGGCGCTATATTGTAGATGAGCTGCGAATTGGTATTAGATGAAAGTCGACCCATGGCAATCTGCCCTGGGTTGCGCTTATGCCATTCCTTGATGCGCTCGCCTAGGAAATTGCCTGGAATAGAACGCGGCACGAATGCACCACCTGGGAGTACAATGCGCCCTTCTGCATTTCGCCTACACTTTTCTTCGCTAATAAGGCACTCAATTGAAGCACACTCAGGGATATAGTGCCCTGTCTGACCACAACCATTGCACTTGTCGTTGTTCGAGCGAGGCGCACCATTTCCGCCATCTCTGTATGATGCGCTCAACGCAGTAACTATCATCTGTGTCATGCGCTCGAATAAGACTGAAATGTCTTCTGCTTTGACTGCGGGTGCACTAGGTTGTGGCTGGGAAATGGGTGCGCTGGGTGATGAGTAGGGCGCATACATATCGGGGTTTTGTGCTGTGAGCCCAGTAAGTGGCTGGAAATAGCGTGCTGGGCCTTCAAAGATAAAGTCAATCGCATCGCGTATTGCGTCTAACGAGTATGGCACATTTGCAGGCTGATTCGGTACCGCAATCGCAAGGCGGCTCAAAATGCGTTCTAGCTGGTCTGGTCGAAACACCCTAATGAACATGCAGCTTTGGTCGTAGCGTGCCAATATGCCTTGCGCAACTAAGTATTCGCTAATGTTGAAAAATGCGCGATAATAGCGCGCGATTTCTTCTGCAGTTACGAGGCCAATGCATGCGGTCTCACCAATAAGCTTGTCCAGGTCACTAATACTCCATTTACTGCCATCCCTAGAGCCAGGATAAAGCTTTAGGACAGCGTCTTTGAATGCACCATAGTTGTGCGTCGCGCTATACTCTGGTAGCAGTTTCCAAGTGTCTGCAGTGTCGCTGTCCAAATAGCGCACTGTGTGGAACTTCTTATCAGTCTCGTCGGTGACGTTACAATTGCGGAGGAGTTGCGCAAGCTCCTCAAAGTACTTCTGGAGTTCGCACGGTTTTGCAGGGTCGAAGCGCAGCGTGTTTTGGTTAGATGCAGATGGCATGTGCATGGTAGCCATGGTAGGTGGAATAAGGTGTGTAGAGTTAAGATCTGGTAAAAGCGCAGCGAAATTCAAAGGTGGGGAAAAATGCGGTGATGCGGACGGAGTTAGGGTAGGTAGGGATGATTCAGGTGAAGGTGGAGGTAAAGACAGCGCAGACGAGTGATGGGTGTTGTTTAGGAAGAGTGATTCAAATACTGGTATTTCTCCAAGCTGGAGCGCAGTTGCTAACAGCTCGGAATGGAGAGTGCAAAGGTGGTTAATGTTGAAGCGAAGGGCGAGCCGATGGAGGTCTAAAATATGGTCTGATAAACAGAAACCCCTCGCGGTGGGCTCCAGAAAATGATGAGTTCAGTTGGTACTCAGTGCAGAGTCTCAACAGAAGGGGTGAACACTTAACCTACAACTGCAGGTGTGCTCGGGGTGAGGGGGGAGTTCGCTTAGAGGGCCTCGGATCGTCCTTCAGGGCGCGGAGACTATAGAGAGGCTGGTACAGCGATTTTCAATGTGCTCACTAGTAGTGTACGTGAAAGGGGAGATATGTGCAGTGGCAGAAAAGTGCGCAATGCAAAGAGGCAAAAACGCGCAGTGCGGAAAAATGCGCAATGAGAGCGCAAAAGTGCGCAATGATGAGGATGATGAAGGCGGGAGGTGTAACAGGACAAAGACGACACTGGGATGTACTGTGAAGGTGGTGCACAGTTTGGGGGTGCAAACAGAGTGAAAGCGCAAGGAGCAGAAAAAGGCACAGACGGTGCGCAAAACATGGCTATGCAAAAAGGTGCACAAATGGTGCGCAAACGCAGCTATACGAAGGGCGCACTATGATAGTGCACAGACAAGGATGAAGGTTGCAATGCAAGGGACAAAACGCAACAATACGATGAGGGGACGCAAACGATAATGCAAACACGGCTATACGAAGGGCGCACTACGAAGGCGCATGGACTGGACACTGGTGCACAGACTATGTGTGACGCTGACTGAGCTATGAACTATGAGGGGGGGGAAAGATCCTCTGGATTCTCTATCTGTCCGCTACTATGTACAAATGGCTTATGTGATAAAATGGTGAAATAAAGTATAAAAATAGGAAGCACCATGCGCTACCCACAAGCACGTCCATTGGCCCATCTAAACCTGACCGCACTATGCTGCTGCCTCAGCCAATAAGATTTGCGCACCTATAGCTCAATATCCAACTGTTCCGGTGCGATGCGCTATTATTGGTGTGCGCTAAGTCTCGTGCGCTCTTCCCAATTAATCCACTTCAGTGTTATATGTCGCATGCTGCGCCTTAGTAATAATGGCATGATTGACCTGTGCCGGTTACCAGATAAGGCGATGCCGATTGGAAATGTGGAAGAACTATAAGGAGATGCTGTGCGAGGCCAAATACTGCCAAAGCGCCTGGGTTACATGAAAGCGCCCAAGTGCGCACAGTCCAATGCCAAATAGGCGCAAAGCGGCCCAGTTATGTAAGAATGCACAGTTCGCTCGTGCTGGAATCGTGGTGTGCCTCAAGTAAATGTGCCAGTAAGATGGGAGCTGTGATGTGCAGTGCACCGGTGCAGTGGATTGTTGTGTGTGATAGAGATTGTGCAAAGAGTGCGCAGCAGGGAATGTGAGTTGCAGGTAAAGTGTAAAAGGAGTGCGCAAAGGCGCATCGAGCGCGCAATAAATGTAGAAGGCAGATAAGGAGCGTGGGGGGGGCGCATGGAGGCGGCTTGAAGCGCAATGAGGCACATTTAGGGCGCACAATGATTGGCGGCTATGGGGAAACAAAAGCGCAGTAGAAATGCAAAAGGCGCACCTAAACGGTCAAAGGCGTGCAAAAGCGCACGGAAGCGCGCAAAGGCGCATGAAAGCGCACGAAGGCACGCAAAAGCGCAAAAGCACGCTGCGCAAAGTGTGTGGAAGCCATCTAAGAGGTGCACACAATCGCAAAAAATGCCATAGTATGCGCGCAGGATGATAGGGAGCCGTATCAACGTGCATGATGGAGAATTGATGGTTATGATGAATAGGGTTACTATTTGATGAGTTGGTTGAGAAAGGTGTTTTGCACCACAAGTGTGGATGGAATACTTAAGAGAACACAGCTGGGGTCCCCTAGGTGTATATTTAAGGTTTATATACTATGTTACATGTATTGTACAATGTTGTCACTGATGCACTGATATGGCTTCCTATCACCCTGCATGCATACTATGGCATTTTTTGCAATTGTGCACACCTCCTAGATGGCTTCTGCACACTTTGCATAGCATGCTTTTGTGTGCCTTTGTGCACTTCCATGCACTTTCACATGCCTTTGACTGCTTAGGTGCACTTTTGTGTGCCTTTTACATTTCTACTGCGCCTTTGGATCCCCCATAGCTGCCTTCTGTTGTGCACCCTAAATGCGCTCTGTTATGCTTCAAACTGCCTCCATGCACCCCCCCCACACTCCTTATCTGCCTTTCACAGTTATTGCATGCTCGATGCACCTTTGCACACTCCTTTTATGCTTTACCTGCAACTCACATTCTCTGCTGTGCACTCATTGCACTATTCTTACCACACACACAACAATCCACCACACCAATTGCACTGTGCATCATGGCTTCCAGCTTACTGGCACATTTATTTGAGGTGCACTGCGATTCCAACATGAGCAAACTGTGCATTCTCACATAATTGGAGTGCTTTGCACCTATTTGGCATTGGACTGTGTGCACTTGGGTGCTTTCACATAATCCTGGTGCTTTGGCACTATTTGGCCTCACACAGCATCTCCTTATAGTTCTTCTGCATTTCCAATTGGCATTGCCTTATCTGGTAACTGGCACAGGCCAATCACATCATTATTACTAAGGTGCAGCATGCGATGCATAATACTAAAGTGGATTAATTAGAAAGAGCACATGGTGATGTGTTCAGTTGGTACTCGGTGCAGAGTCTCAATGGAAGGGGTGAACACTTAACCTACAACAGCAGGCATGCTCGGGGTGAGGGGGGAGTTCAGTTAGAGGGCCTCAGATCATCCTTCAGGGCACAAAGACTATAGGGAGGCTGGTACGGTGGTTTTCAATGTGCACACTAGTTGTGTATGCTAAAGGGGAGATATGCATAGTGGCAGGAAAGTGCGCAATGCAAAGGGGCAAAAATGCACAGTGCGGAAAAATGCGCAATGGGAGCGCAAAAGTGCGCAACGATGAGGGTGATGAAGACGAGAGGTGTAGTGGGATAGAGACAACACTGGGGTGTGCTGTGAAGGTGGTGCGTAGGTTGGGGACACAAATGGGGTGGAAGTGCAAGGGGGGTGGAAAAAGGCGCAAATGGTGCACAAAATGCAGCTATACAAATAAGTGCACAAATGGTGTGCAAATGTGGCTATACGAGGGGTGCACTGTATGAGTGCTCGAACGAGGATGAAGGACACAATGCAGGGATGAAATGCAACAATATAATGAAGGGATGCAAATGATACACAAATGTGGCTATACGAAGGGCGCACTACAAAGGTGCATGGACTGGACGCTGATGCACAGACTACATGCAATGCTGACTGAGCTATGAACTATGAGGGGGGGGAAGATCCTCTGGATTCTCTATCTGTCCACCTACTATGTACAAATGGCTTATGTGATAAAAACAGTAAAATAAAGTGTAAAAGTAGAAAGTGCCATGCGCTACCCATAAGCACACCCATTCGCCCATCTAAACCTGACCATGCTATGCCGCTGTCTCAGCCAATAAGATTTGCGCACCTATAGCCCACTACCCAACTGCTCCGGTGCGATGCACTATTTTTGGTGTGCTCTAGGTCTTGTGTGCTCTTTCCAATTAATCCGCTTCAGTGTTATGTGTTGCATGCTGCACCTTAGTAATAATGGTGTGATCAACCCATGCTGGTTACCAGATAAGGCGATGCTGATTGGAAATGCAGAAGAACTATAAGGAGATGCTGTGAAAGGCCAAATACTGCCAAAGCGCCAGAATTACGTGAAGGCACCTAATGCCAAATAGGTGCAAAGTGCCCTGATTATGTAAGAATGTGCAGTTCGCTCATGTCAGAATCGCAGTGTGCTTCGAATAAATGTGCCAGTAAGATGGGAGCTACGATGCGCAGTGCACCAGTGCAGTGGATTGTTGTGTATGTGATAGGGATTGTGCAATGAGTGCACAGCAGGGAATGTGAGTTGCAGGTAAAGCATAAAAGGAGCGTGCAAAGGCACATTGAGTGCGCAATAAATGTGGAAGGCAGATAAGGAGTGTGGGGGGGGCGCGCAGAGGCAGTTTGAAGTGTAATAGGGCACCTTTAGGGTGCATGACAGCAGGCAGCTATGGGGGAACCAAAGGCGCAGTAGAAATGCAAAAGGTGCACAAAGGCGCACCTAAATGGTCAAAGGTGCACTGATGTTACTCAACCTGGAAACCCAAACAAAACCTACTAAATGGCTTCGGATGGTATAATACGAGTCAGAGGAAGGGTGCGAGGTGGTACTAAATATTACCGCTGAGACCAAAGCATAATGTTTAGTGATGCATAATAATAAGGGCTGTGGCGAATAGTCTGTATAAGTCTACAAAGGTGTTCGAAAGAGTTCGAAAGAGGTTCGAAGATGTGCAAAATAGGTTCGAAAAAGGTTCAAAGAGGTTTGAAGTCGTGCGAAGTAGTCCAAAGAAGTTCGAATAAATTCGAAAAGGTTCGAGGTATATTGAAGAGCAAGTTTAATGAATGTGAAGTGTTTGTTGAATGGCAGTAGGCGATGGGCGATAAAATGGAGAGCAAATACGATAGTTTCAAAGAAGTTCATAATATTTCACAGAACTTAGAGATGTGACCCGAAGATAAGACTAAAGAGAACAATTCTTAAATCTGACGATAGCAAGAGGGTAACTTGTGCTGTTCCCCATTGTTCTTATATTTTTCTTCTAACTAACTAATACAGGTCTATATACAAAATGAAGAGATAGTACTAAAAAGAAAATAAGAATGTGTGTAAAACATGAGGCAAATATATCAAACAATGAGGACTTGTAAATTATGAAACAAATGATAAATGATGAATGATGAAATGTATAGCATTCCCATATGGTAAAAGTACTTATCCTGTGCTTCAATATATCAAAGAAACACCAAAATGCACTTATTGCATTCTAACTCTCTTGTACTCTCTCCTTGTGTCCAGTAGTGCTCGATATGCGACTAAATGGATTGTTCCAGATGTGCGGCATGTATCAAAGGTGTTTCAAAACATCTATATGGCAGCCAATATTGTTCAAAATGCTGCGAAGTCATTTGAAATGTCGCAAAATGTTGTGAAATAGTTCGAAAAGGTTCGAAGTAGTGCAAAACCATGTGAAATAGTTCAAAAATGATTCAAAGTCGATTTAGTGGCATTCGTGGTGGTTCGGAGCACACTGGAAGCACATGGGAGCACATAGGAGTGCAATGGAGCACACTGGAGCGCACTGGAGTGCAGGAAGTGGACAAAGGCACATGGAAGTGCACAGGAGCACACTTGGGCACACAAAAGTGCATGAAGGCACACAAAAGTGCATGAAGGCGCACAAAAGTGCGCTGTGCAAAGTGAGTGGAAGATGTCCAAGCAGTGCACACAATCATGAAAAATGGTGTAGTACGAGTGCAGGGTGATAGGGAGCTGTATCATCTCCTCCCAACTGAAATACTGACTGTCCCCAGGCAGCATCCTTGTCAGGTATTGAAGTGTGAAGCATGAGCATCAAGAAAGCAGGTGAGTGGTAGAAGTGAATGTTTGGGATATTTGAAGAGGCCAAGTAAAGCGCACAAAAATGTGTGAAGCAAAGTGTGCAAGCACAAACGAAATGCGGAAAAATTGTTCAACCATCACTCTCCTCCTCTCAACTGGAATTTTGACTCTGTCCAAACGGTGAAAGTATGAGAGATAAAAGGAAGTGCACGCTATATGACAAATTGTATAAAAGGTGAAGGGTCCATAACGGTGCACGTGGAGTGCTAATTGCGTGCCTCATCAGTGCTTTCTTCATCCTCAGTGCTATCTCCTTGCGCTTCTTCTTCATCAACTGCTTCTTCATCTTCTGTGTCCACTACTATGGACTCTTTCATCTTCCTCAACCATGTTGTGGTAATATCGAGCACTATGTCTGGAAGTGCGATGGACTTGCGCACGCGGTACAGCACTAGATGAAATGCGGCTATTATATAGCACCGCCAAAAGTGATCAAGCAAAGCAGATCACATCATGTAAAAGCACTTGTGCACAATGTTGTTGTGGCTGGCGCGCAATATCGGTAAGTGTCTGGACTGCCAAATAACAACCTGGTGAGCGCCATGCACATTGCGCTTCCATAGGCATGTCTTGTCTTTGAAAAACATGCTCGCGTAGCACATGAGCACACTGTACTTGGAATCTGTGAAGTCGCTAGGATGCGTTAGGGTATCCATCCAAATCCACACCAAATCTAACTTCTCATCCTCTGCATCCATGGTTGCGCTCCTCAGAACTTGGCTATAGTCATCATCATAAATAAGCGCACTATTGCATGCATTTTGCGTGTTTGCGCTTGGCTCTGGCTGCATTAGCACGAGTGCTTGCGTGTCAAAGGACTGTGAAATGAGACGTATCGCATGCATAAAGCCATGTAGCGCATCAATCCAATCCTCAAACTCTTCATCCTCTTCTCCTTTTAAGTCCTCTGGCTGCTTTGGCTGATGCGAAAGCCCATCTGGACCATGCACCACTCCCTTAACATGTATGAGTGTAAAGTGGAATGTAAGGATTGACACAATCCACTGGTTAATGCTAGCGGATGGTTGGATATCGGGGTTTTGTAGCATGCCCTTGATATAGTGTGCATCAGTCTCCACAATTAAGTTGTGCACACCTATAATATAAAGGCGCAAACTGCACAGCACATGGTAAAGCCCATAGATCTCTAGCTTCGGTTGCAAAAAATGTGCTTCTCTGTCATTGAGGATAATCGAGCCAAACTGATTGTAATTGCATGTTTTTGCATCTGTGCCCTTTTGCTGGCAAAGGTAAAAGCCAACTGCTATCTGGGAAGTGTCGACCGCAAGGATAACAGGGAGTTATAAGGAATAATCGATCGGCTGTAGCGCAGGGCACTCTAGTACCGCTTGCTTGATGTCATTTTGTGCCACTATCTGCTCTGGGCCCCATTCGAATGGAGTATCCTTGCGCATAAGCCTTGTGAGCACGTTAACATGGTGCGCATAATTGTGGATATAAATGCGCATCAAACCGACTGTTTCCAAGAATGCGTGCACTTCCGAAAGCGTGTGGCATGCACCCCAATTGTGGATAACATCTACCTTGTTGCATTCAGGTTTTCTACCTTCTGGTGTGCAGTAATGGCCAAGGATGATGAAGTTCTCAGTGCACAGTGTGGATTTCATCCCAGAGAAAGTGCCGCTGCTATATTTCATGTGCTGCACAATGCGGTTCACATTCTGGAAGTGCTCCCACACAAAGTGCCTTATGCCAGGGTTTGTAGTGAGCGCTTCGCATGATCCATCTGGTAAAATGTAGCGCTTCGAAGGCCCCTTGACTGGGACATTGTCAATATAGGGAATGGTGTAATCCGGAATCTCTGGCTGCAGAATATAGCACCCATCATCATGGAAGATTGGTACCGAGTTTGTCCAACCCATTGGCAATGTAACGAGGCACATTGCGCCATATGGCGTCTGGAATGTCGTAAGGTCGCACAACGATTCTTTAATTAAGTGCTCGTTGTATCCCACATATAGATCACAGATGGCGCCGCATGCGCGCCCTGCAAACTGCTCTGTGAGGTGCTCAGGTGTAGGAGTGACACCGGAGTGTTTAATGGTAATGTGATTAAGTGGCTCGAGGCTATGTACGATGTGCAGCGCTTTCCCATCTTTCTTGAGTGTGCAGAACCAGTGCGATCTATATGCCAAATTTGAGCGCTCATAAGCACCTGAGTCTATCTTCTTCCAGATAATAGCACAAACTTCGTCGTATATGCCTGGTGGAATGGGGATGTTGCACTCTATCCAAGGGGTGTGCGGAATAACTGGGATTTCTACTGGGGGAAAGAACGTGGTCTTGAAGCTGCCATGCTCCTCATCGCTCCATGCAAAGGCTTCATTCTGCAAAGACATCAAGTGGTGCAAAACCCTCATCTCCTCTGGTAATAAGAAATCAGTGTGGCACTTTTGGAGCGCTTGCATGTGCTCTTCAGTATAGTGCCCAGTTGGGGTAAATGGTGGTGGGTTTGGTAAAAGTGCAGGAAGCACCACTAGTGGATCGCCTATAATGTTGCGCTCGATGCGGAATTTGTTTGGGATGGGCACAATAACTGGTTTGACTTTTCTAGCAACTGGTTTATATTTCTTCTTGGTTACTATGCCCTTTTGCGGTGTGCACGCCACTAAATCGATAAAAGTTGTGGGTGCATGTGCGCTTTCTGGAAACGTGGCTGGAATAAATGCCATGGGGTCAATTGAGTTTAAGAGCACCTGCGCATGACTGTTGGTACACTGAGATAGGTAGAGTTGAGAGATAATAGAGGTCGAAAGAACAGAAGTGGAAAATGGAATAAGCGCAAACGTGGAAACATCACAAGATTGGGTATCAGAGTCAAATGTTATGATAGTGGTGGCTTCTCCTTGGTCTGCAAACAATTCCTCGAAGCCTGGCAAAAATTTCTTTGTGGGTTATGCTGAATAGCAAAGTGCGGTGTTGCTGGAGCTGGTAAGAAGTGGCATGGCTTTCCTCTAGGCTTTGTTGGAATGGTGGAGATGGTGCCTGTGTTCAAATCGCAGATAGTA
The DNA here is from genome assembly GCA_029959215.1 of Tricholoma bakamatsutake. Classification (NCBI taxonomy): domain Eukaryota; kingdom Fungi; phylum Basidiomycota; class Agaricomycetes; order Agaricales; family Tricholomataceae; genus Tricholoma; species Tricholoma bakamatsutake. The sequence continues at coordinate 5,417,186 of CP114860.1, forward strand.
ATTGTTTGTGCTTCATCTGCAAAGTTGCGCACAATGGAGCACATTAACACATCAAAGGAGTGCCCTAACAGAATATCATAAGCAGGTGAACAGATAACATGAACTTGCACATAGACAATGATATCTCCAATGTGCGCAGAAACATTGCGTGCAAGCCCAAGCAACTCATCTACCTCTCCATTGGCCGATTGCATGTATAAGCGAATGTGCGGGTCATACTGAAGCCCAAGATAATGGCAGACCGCTTCTGACATTGTGATAATTTGTGAGCCTGGATCTAAAATAACTTCATAGTATTCTTGGTTGTCGATCAATATCCAATGGAACGAAGCGCATGCGACTCCTTTGCAACCTTCAAAACATCCAAGTTTTCAATTTTGCCTGGCTGGAGATGGGTGAGGTACTGTTCAAATAGATCCTGCAAAACAATAGGAAGCAGCGCTGCAATTGCCATGCTAACTAGAGGTGTCACATTAAGCACTTTATTTTCTGCAAAAGGCACGTGCATATCGCAGTGCGCAAATGGCATAATGCTCGCAAGGTTGGTAGCTACCACTTCTGTGCCGGTAGCTGCAATGCACTTTGGAGTAACTTGTTCTCTATGGTGCTGTCTGAGATCAGGCGAAAGGGATAGGAGCTCTTCATGCAAAACCATAACAGAGGGCGCCTTCATGGTGCGCTGATGGGTTCAGTTGGTACTCAGTGCAGAGTCTCAACAGAAGGGGTGAACACTTAACCTACAACTGCAGGCGTGCTCGGGGTGAGGGGGGAGTTCGCTTAGATGGCCTTGGATCGTCCTTCAGGGCACGGAGACTATAGAGAGGCTAGTACAGCAATTTTCAGTATGCGCACCAGTAGTGTACACGAAAGGGGAGATATGCGCAGTGGCGGAAAAGTGCACAACGCAAAGAGGCAAAAACGCGCAGTGCGGAAAAACATGCAACGAGAGCGCAAAAGTGTGCAACGATGAGGATGATGAAGGCGAGAGGTGTAACAGGACAAAGACGACACTGGAATGTACTGTGAAGGTGGTGCACAGTTTGGGGGTGCAAACAGAGTGAAAGCGCAAGGAGTGGAAAAAGGCGCAGGCGGTGCGCAAAATGTGGCTATGCAAAAGGGTGCGCAAACGGTGCGCAAACGCGGCTATACGAAGGGCGCACTACGATAGTGCACAGAAAAGGACGAAGGACACAACGCAAGGGACGCAATGCAACAATATGATGAGGGGACGCAAACGATAATGCAAACACGGCTATACGAAGGGCGCACTACGAAGGCGCATGGACTGGACGCTGGTGCACAGACTATGTGCGACGCTGACTGAGCTATGAACTATGAGGGGGAGGGAAAAGATCCTCTGGTTTCTCTATCTGTCCGCTACTATGTACAAATGGCTTATGTGATAAAATGGTGAAATAAAGTATAAAAATAGGAAGCACCATGCGCTACCCACAAGCGTGTCCATTCGCCCATCTAAACCTGACTGCACTATGCCGCTGCCTCAGCCAATAAGATTTGCGCACCTATAGCTCAATATCCAACTGTTCCAGTGCGATGCGCTATTATTGGTGCGCGCTAAGTCTCGTGCGCTCTTCCCAATTAATCCGCTTTGGTGTTATATGTCGCATGCTGCGCCTTAGTAATAATGGCGTGATTGACCTGTGCCAGTTACCAGATAAGGCGATGCCGATTGGAAATGTGGAAGAACTAAAAGGGGATGCTGTGCGAGACCAAATACTGCCAAAGTGCCTGGGTTACGTGAAAGCGCCCAAGTGCGCACAGTCCAATGCCAAATAGGTGCAAAGCAGCCCAGTTATGTAAGAATGCGCAGTTTGCTCGTGCCGGAATCGTGGTATGCCTCAAGTAAATGTGCCGGTAAGATGGGAGCTGCGATGCGCAGTGCACCGGTGCAGTGGATTGTTGTGTGTGATAGAGATTGTGCAAAGAGTGCGCAGCAGGGAATGTGAGTTGCAGGTAAAGTGTAAAAGGAGTGCGCAAAGGCGCATCGAGCACGCAATAAATGTAGAAGGCAGATAAGGAGCGTGGGGAGGGCGCATGGAGGCGGCTTGAAGTGCAACGAGGTGCATTTAGGGCGCACAATGATTGGCGGCTATGGGGAAACAAAAGCACAGTAGAAATGCAAAAGGCACACAAAGGCGCACCTAAACGGTCAAAGGTGCGCAAAAGCGCGCTACGCAAAGTGTGCGGAAGCCATCTAGGAGGTGCACACAATCACAAAAAATGCCGTAGTATGCATGCAGGGCGATAGGGAGCCATATCATCATGCAAAACCATAACAGAGGGCGCCTTCATGGTGCGCGCATATATGTCATCGACAATCTGCGGGTTCTGGATGGGAACGACAGTGCGGTATGATGGCTCTTTGCCTTTGGAAGTGTTAGCTGGCATGTCTGGTTTATCTGCTGTTGCAGGCACAAAACGCACTTCAGGAATGTTGGAATAGGGATGTACGGGCATCTCGTCGGGCGCTTCAGTTGTGCTCACAGTGGGTTGCAAGGCTGGGGACTCGATACTGTCGGCGGGTGCAATGTCTGTGGTTGTAGAATGTGCACTCTCTTGATTGGATGTATTGCGTGGTGCGCGCCGCAGAATTTCGACACCGTTGAAGACTTGCCTCTTCTAAAGCCCCATCAACTCCTGCTCGAGTGCATCAATGCCCTCTTCCTTCATTAGTTGCGCATTTGGTGCACTTTGCATATAATCTGCTGCAGGCGCTGAAGCAGCAATGTACATCGACTGTAGAGGTGCTGCTGGAGCTGGACAAGGTGCTATATTGTAGATGAGCTGTGAATTGGTATTAGATGAAAGTCGACCAGTGGCAATCTGCCCTGGGTTGCGCTTATGCCATTCCTCCATGCGCTCACCCAAGAAGTTGCCTGGAATAGAATGTGGCATGAATGCGCCCACCTGGGAGTACGATGCACCCTTCCGCATTTCACCTACACTTTCCTTCGCTAATGAGGTGCTCAATTGAGGCGCACTCAGGGATATAATGCCCTGTCTGACCACAACCATTGCACTTGTCATTGTTTGAATGAGGTGTGCCATTTCCACCATCTCTGCGCGATGCACTCAATGCGGTAACTATCATCTGTGTCATGTGTTCAAATAAGACTGAAATGTCTTCTGCTTTGACTGCGGGCGCGCTAGGTTGTGGCTGGAAAATGGGTGGGCTGGGTGCTGAGTAGGGCACATACATATCGGGGTTTTGTGCTGTGAGCCCGGTAAGTGGCTGGAAATAGCATGCTGGGCCCTCAAAGATAAAGTCGATCACATCGCGTATTGCATCTAATGAGTATGGCACATTTGCAGGCTGATTCGGTACCGCAATCACAAGGTGGCTCAAAATGCACTCGAGCTGGTCTGGTCAAAACACCCTAACGAACATGTGGCTTTGGTTGTAGCGCACCAATATGCCTTGTGCAACTAAGTATTCACTAATGTTGAAAAATGTGCAGTAATAACATGCAATTTCTTCTGCAGTTACAAGGCCAACGCATGCAGTCTCACCAATAAGCTTGTCCAGGTCGCTAATACTCCATTTACTGCCATCCCTAGAGCCAGGATAAAGCTTTAGGACAGCATCTTCGAATGCGCCATAGTTGTGCATCATGCTATACTCCAGTAGCAGTTTCCAAGTGTCTGCAGTGTTGCTGTCCAATTAGCGCACAGTGTGGAACTTCTTATCGGTCTTATCAGTGACATTACAATCGCGGAGGAGTTGCGCAAGCTCCTCAAAGTACTTCTGGAGTTTGCATGGTTTTGCAGGGTCAAAACGCAGCGCGTTTTGGTTGGATGTGGATGGCATATGCATGGTAGCCATAGTAGGTGGAATAAGGTGTGTAGAGTTAAGATCTGGTAAAAGCACAGTGAAATGCAAAGGCGGAGGAGAATGCGGTGATGCGGACTGAGTTAAGGTAGGTAGGGATGATTTGGGTGAAGGTGGAGGTAAAGACAGCACGGACGAGTAATGCGTGTTGTTTAGGAAGAGTGACTCGAATACTGGTATTTCCCCAAGCTGGAGTGCGGTTGCTAACAGCTCGGATTGGAGAGTGCGAAGGTGGTTAATGTTGAAGCAAAGGGCAGGCCGATGGAGGTCTAAAATACGGTCTGATAAACAGAAACCCCTTGCAGTGGGCTCCAGAAATGATGTGTTCAGTTGGTACTCAGTGCAGAGTCTCAATGGAAGAGGTGAACACTTAACCTACAACTGCAGGCATACTCGGGGTGAGGGGGGAGTTCGCTTAGAGGGCCTCAGATTGTCCTTCAGGGCACAAAGACTATGGGGAGGCTGGTACAGTGGTCTTCAATGTGTGCACTAGTTGTGTACGCTAAAAGGGAGGTATGTGCAGTGGCAGAAAGTGTGCAACACAAAGGGGCAAAAATGCGCAGTGCAAAAAAATGCGCAATGGGAGTGCAAAAGTGCGCAATGATGAGGGTGATGAAGATGAGAGGTGTAGTGGGATGGAGACAACACTGGGGTGTGCTGTGAAGGTGGTGCATAGGTTGGGGACACAAACCAGGTGGAAGCGCAAGGGGCAGAAAAAGGCACAAATGGTGTGCAAAATGTGGCTATACAAAAAAGGTGCAAACAGTGTGCAAATGTGGCTATACGAAGGGTGCACTGTATGAGTGCTCGAACAAGGATGAAGGACGCAATGCAGGGATGAAACACAACAATATGGTGAGGGGATGCAAATGATACACAAATGTGGCTATATGAAGGGCACACTACAAAGGTGCATGGACTGGTCGCTGGTGCACAGACTATGTGCAATGCTGACTGAGCTATGAACTATGAGAGGGGGAAAGATCCTGTGGATTCTCTATCTGTCTGCCTACTATGTACAAATGGCTTATGTGATAAAAACAGTAAAATAAAGTGTAAAAATAGAAAGCGCCATGTGCTACCCACAAGCGCATCCATTCGCCCATCTAAACCCGACCATGCTATGCTGCTGCCTCAGCCAATAAGATTTGCACACCTATAGCCACTACCCAACTGTTCCAGTGATGGATTTTTCCCCCCCCTTCTAGTTCATAGTTCAGTCAGCATCGCACATAGTCTGTGCACCAGCATCCAGCCCGTGCGCCCTTGTAGTGCACCCTTTGTATAGCTGCATTTGCGTTCCCTCATCGTATTGTTGCATTTCATCCCTGTGTTGCATCCTTCATTCTCATTTGTGCACTCTTGCAGTGTGCCCTTCATATAGCTGCATTTGCACACTGTTTGCACACCTATTTGCATAGCCGCGTTTTGCGCACCATTTGCGCCTTTTTCCATCCCTTGTGCTTTCATCCCGTTAGCATCCCCAACCCTTGCATCACCTCCCCAGCACATCCCAGTGCCATCTTCATCCCACTACACCTCCCATCTTCATCACCCTCATCATCGCGCACTTTTGCATGCCTGTTGCATGTTTTTCTGCACTGCACATTTTTGCCCCTTTGCATTGCACACTTTCCTGCCACTGCGCATACTTCCCCTTTAGTGTATACAACTAGTGCGCACATTGAAAACCACCGTACTAGCCTCCCCATAGTCTTAGCACCCTGAAGGATGAGCCGAGGCCCTCTAAGCGAACTCCCCCCTCACCCTGAGCATGCCTGCAGTTGTAGGTTAAGTGTTCACCCCTTCCATTGAGACTCTGCCCTGAGTACCAACTGAACACATCACCAGTGCGATGCACTATTTTTGGTGCACTCTAGGTCTCGTGTGCTCTTCCCAATTAATCCACTTCAGTGTTATGTGTCGCATGCTGCACCTTAGTAATAATGGCATGATCGACCTGTGCCAGTTCCCAGATAAGGTGATGCCAATTGGAAATGCAGAAGAACTATAAGGAGATGCTGTGAAAGGCCAAACACTGCCAAAGCACCAGAATTACGTGAAGGCACCAAAGGTGTACAGTCCAATGCCAAATAGGTGCAAAGCACCCCGATTATGTGAGAATGCACAGTCTGCTCGTGTTGGAATCATGGTGTGCCTCGAATAAATGCGCCAGTAAGATGGGAGCCATGATGTGCAGTGCAGTGGATTGTTGTGTGTGTGATAGGGATTGTGCAATGAGTGTGCAGCAGGGAATGTGAGTTGCAGGTAAAGCATAAAAGGAGTGCACAATAAATGTGGAAGGCAGATAAGGAGTGTGGGGAGGGCACACAGAGGTGGTTTGAAGCGCAATGAGGTGCATTTAAGGCACTGATATGGCTCCCTATCGCCCTGTGCACATACTACAGCATTTTTTGCATTTGTGTGCACCTCCTAGATGGCTTCCATACACTTTGCGCAGCGTGCTTTTGTGCGCCTTCATGCACTTTCATGCACCTTTGCATGCTTCCATGCGCTTTCGCACACCTTTGACCATTTAGGTGCGCCTTTGTGTGCCTTTTGAATTTCTACTGCGCTTTTGGTTCCCCATAGCTGCCAATCATTGTGCACCCTAAATGCACCTTGTTGCACTTCAAACTGCCTCCGCGCGCCCCCCCCACACTCCTTATCTGCCTTCCACATTTATTGCGCACTCCTTTTATGCTTTACCTGCAACCTACATTCCCTGCTGTGCACTCATTGCACAATCCCTAGCACACACACAACAATCCACTGCACCGGTGCACTGCGCATCGCAGCTCCCATCTTACTGGCGCATTTATTTGAGGTGCACCACAATTCTGACATGAGCGAACTGCGCGTTGATGATACTCAACCTGGAAACCCAAACAAAACCTACTAATGGCTTCGGATGGTATAACACAGGCCAGAGGAAGGGTGCGAGGTGGTACTAAATATTACTGCTGAGACCAAAATGATGTTTTTAGCAATGCAAAATAATAAGGGATGGTGCGAATAGTCTTTATAGGCATACAAATATGTCCAAAAGAGTTCAAAAAAGGTTCGAAGGTGTGCGAAGTGGTTCGAATAAGTTCGAAGATGTGCGAAATAGTTCGAATTAGTTCAGAGGGGTTCGAGGTGTATCGAAAGGCAAGTTTAATGAATGTGAAATGTTTGTTGAATAGCAATAGGCGATGGGCAATAAAATGGAGAGCAAATATGATAGTTTTTAGAAGAAGTTCGCGATATTTCGCAGAACTTAGAGATACGACGCGAACTAAGACTCAAGAGAATGGCTCTTAAGTCAGATGATAACTGTGAGGGTAACTTGTGCTGTTCCCCATTGTTCTATTTTCTGTTCTAACCAACTAATACAAGTCTATATACAAAATGAAGAGATAGTACTAAAAAGGAACAAGAACATGTGTAAAACATGAGGCAAATATATCATACAATGAGGACTTTGTAGATCAAAAATAAATGAGAAATGATAAATGATGAAACATACAGTGTTCCCATATAGTAAAAGTACTTATCCTGTGCTTCAATATATCAAAGAGACACAAAAACGCACTTATCGCATTCTAACTCTCTTGTGCTCTCTCCTTGTGTCCGGTAGTGCTCGATATGCAGCGAGTTGGCTTATTCCAAATGTACAACATGTATTGAAAGTGTTTGAGGACAACTATACAGCCACTGAAGTCATTCGAAGTACTGTGAAGTCATTCTAAATGTCACGAAATAATTCAAAGTAGCTCGAAGTTGTCCGAAATAGTGCAAAATCGTGCGAAAATGGTTCAAAGTCGATTTCGTGGCATTCTTAGTACTTCGGAGTGCATGTCGTAATGTCTCCATACGAGTGGAAATGCTTCTCCAGGCTTTAAATAGCATAGTGGACCTATCAATGTTTTGCACACCATTTGCACCTTGTTCTGCCCCCTTGCACTTCCACCCTGTTTGTGTCCCCAACCTATGCACCACCTTCACAGCACATCCCAGTGTTGTCTTCATCCCACTACACCTCCTGTCTTCATCACCCTCATCATTGCACACTTTTGCACTCCCATTGCATGTTTTTCCACACTGCACATTTTTGCCCCTTTGCATTGTGCACTTTCCCGCCACTGTGCATATCTCTCCTTTAGTGTACACAACTAGTGTGCACATTGAAAACTGCCATACCAGCCTCCCCATAGTCTTTGCATCCTGAAGGACGATCCGAGGCCCTCTACGCGAACTCCCCCCTCACTCCAAGCATGCCTGCAGTTGTAGGTTAAGTGTTCACCCCTTCCGTTGAGACTCTGCACTGAGTACCAACTGAACACATCACTGCGCATTTGCTTATACATGCAATCAGCCAATGGAGAGGTAGATGAATTGCTTGGGCTTGTGCGCAACATTTCCGCATGCATTGGAGATATCATTGTCTATGTGCAAGTTTATGTTATCTGTTCACCTGCTTACAATATTCTGTTAGGGCACCCCTTCGACGTGTTAATGTGCTCCGTTGTGCGCAACTTTGCAGATGAAGTGCAAACAATTACTATCTGCAATCCAAACACAGGCACCATCTCCACCATTCCAACAAAGCCTAGAGGAAAGCCACGCCACTTCTTACCAGCTCCAGCAACACCACATTTTGCTATTCAGCATAACCCACAAAGACATTTTTGCCAGGCTTCGAGAAATCGCAGACTAAGGAGAAGCTGCCACTATCATAACATTCGACTCTGATACCCAATCCTGTGATGTTTCCATGTTTGCGCTTATTCCATTTTCCACTTCCATTCCATTGACCTCTATTATCTCTCAACTCTACCTATCTCAGTGTACCAACAGTCATGTGCAGGTGCTTTTAAATTGACCCTGTGGTGCTTATTCCAGCCACGTTTCCAAAAAGTGCACATGTGCATGCAACTTTTATCGATTTAGCAGCGTGCATGCCACAAAAGGGTGTAGTAACCAAGAAGAAGTATAAACCGGTTGCTAGAAAAGTCAAACCAGTTATTGCGCCCATCCCAAATGAATTCTGCATTGAGCGCAACATTATAGGCAATCCACTAGTGGTGCTTCCTGCGCTTTTACCAAACCCGCCACTATTTACCCTGACTGGGCACTATACTGAAGAGCGCATGCAAGCACTCCAAAAGTGCCACACCAATTTCTTATTACCAGAAGAGATGAGAATTTTACACCACTTGATGTCTTTGCAGGATGAAGCCTTTGCGTGGAGCGATGAGGAGCATGGCAGCTTCAAGACTGCATTCTTTCCCCCAGTAGAAATCCTGGTTATTCTGCACACCCCTTGAATAGAGTGCAACATCCCCATTCTACCAGGCATATATGACGAAGTTTGCGCTATTATCCAGAAGAAGATAGACTCAGGTGTTTATAAGCACTTAAATTCGGCGTATAGATCGTGCTGGTTCTGCATGCTCAAGAAAGATGGAAAAGTGCTGTGCATTATACATAGCCTCGAGCCACTTAATCGTGTTACCATTAAACACTCCGGTGTCACCCCTACACCTGAGCACCTCACAGAGCCGTTTGCGGGGCGTGCATGCAGCGCTGTCCTTGATCTATATGATGAGTGCTTAATCAAAGAATCATTGTGCGACCTTACAACATTACAGACACTGTATGGTGCAATGTGCCTCGTTATATTGCCAATGGGTTGGACAAACTCAGTACCAATCTTCCACGACGATGTGTGCTATATTCTGCAGCCAGAGATTCCAGATTACACCATTCCCTATATCGACAACATCCCAGTCAAGGGGCCTTCAAAGTGCTACATTTTACTGGATGGCTCATGTGAAGCACTCACTGCGAACCCTGGCATAAGGTGCTTTGTGTGGGAGCACCTTCAGAATGTGAACCACATTGTGCAGCACATGAAATATAGTGGCAGCACTTTCTTGGGATGAAATCCACATTGTGCACTGAGAACTTCGTCATTCTTGACCATTATTGCATGCCAGAAGGTAGAAGACCTGAACGCAACAAGGTAGACATTATCCGCAGTTGGGTTGCATGCCACATGCTGTCAGAAGTGCACACATTCTTGGGAACAGTCAGTTTAATGCACATTTATATCCACAATTATGTGCACCACGTTAATGCACTCACAAGGCTTACGTGCAAGGACGCTCCATTCGAATGGGGCCCAGAGCAGATAGCAGCACAAAACGACATCAAACAAGCAGTACTAGAGTGCCCTGCACTACAACTGATCAATTATTCCTCATAACTCCCCGTTATCCTTGTGGTTGACACTTCCCAGATAGCGGTCAGCTTTTATCTTTGCCAGCAAAAGAGTGCAAATGCAAAAGTGCACATTTACAACTGGTTCGGCTCGATTATGCTCAACGACAGAGAAGCATGCTTTTCGCAACCGAAGCTAGAGATCTATGGGCTTTACTGCGCACTGCACAGTTTGCACCTTTATATTATAGGTGTGCACAACTTAATTGTTGAGACTGACGCATGCTATATCAAGGGCATGCTACAAAACCCCGATATCCAACCATCTGCTAGCATTAACCAGTGGATCGCAAGTACCAACTGATCACATCACGAGTACCAACTGAACACATCATTTCTGGAGCCCACTGCGAGGGGTTTCAGGTTACCAGACCTTATTTAGACTCCATCGGCTTGCCCTTCGCTTCAACATTAACCACCTTTGCACTCTCCATTCCGAGCTGTTGGCAACTGCACTCCAGCTTGGGGAAATACCAGTATTTGATTCACTCTTTCTAAACAACATGCATCACTTGTTCACACTGTCTTTACCTCCACCTTCACCTGAATCATCCCTACCTACCCTAACTCTGTCTGCATCACTGCATTTTTCCCCACTTTTGAATTTTGCTGTGCTTTTACCAGATCTTAACTCTACACACCTTATTCCACCTACCATGGCTACCATGCACATGCCATCCACATCTAACCAAAATGCACTGCGTTCCAACCCTGCAAAAGTGCTGATACAGCTCCCTATCACCCTGCACCCGTACTACACCATTTTTCATGATTGTGCGCACTGCTTGGACATCTTCTACTCACTTTGCACAGTGCACTTTTGTGTGTCCAAGTGCGCTCCTGTGCACTTCCGCATGCCTTTGTCTGCTTCCTGTGCTTCCATTGTGCTCCTATGCACACCCATGTGGTCCATTGTGCTCCAGTGTGGTCCAGTGCGCTCCCATGCACTCCAGTGTGGTCCAGTGCACTCCCATGCGCTCCAGTGCAGTCCATTGTGCTCCAGTGCGCTCCTATTCACTTTCGTGCACTTCTGCGTGCCTTTGACCATTTAGGTGCGCCTTTGTGCGCCCTTTTGTATTTCTACTGCACTTTTGGTTTCCCATAGCTGCCAATCATTGTGCACCCTAAATGCACCTCATTGTGCTTCAAACCGCCTCCATGCGCCCCCCCCACACTCCTTATCTGCCTTCTACATTTATTGCATGCTCGATTGTGCCTTTGCGCACTTTTTTTATGTTTTACCTGCACTCACATTCCCTGCTGCACACTCATTGCACAATCACTATCACACACACAACAATCCACCACACCGGTGCACTGCGCATCGCAGCTCCCAGCTTACTGGTGCATTTATTTGAGGCGCACCATGATTCCAACATGAGCGAACTGCGCATTCTCACATAATCAGGGCGCTTTGCGCCTATTTGGCATTGGACTGTGTGCCTTGGGCGCCTTCACGTAATCCTGGCGCTTTGGCAGTATTTGGCCTTTCACAGCATCTCCTTATAGTTCTTCCACATTTCCAATCAGCATCACCTTATCTGGTAACCGGCACAGGTCGATCATGCCATTATTACTAAGGCGCAGCACGTGACACATAACACTGAAGCAGATTAATTGGGAAGAGCACACGAGATGTAGAGTGCACCAAAAATAGCACATTGCACCAGAACAGTTGGATATTGGGTTATAGCGTGCACAAATCTTATTGGTTGAGGCAGCGGCATAGTGTGGTCAGGTTTAGATGGGCAAATGGGTGCGCTTGTGGGTAGTGCATGGCGCTTCCTATTTTTACACTTTATTTTACTGTTTTTATCACATAAGCCATTTGTACATAGTAGGCGGACAGATAGAGAATCCAGAGGATCTTTCCCCCCCTCATAGTTCATAGCTCAGTCAGCATTGCACATAGTCTGTGCACCAGCGTCCAGTCTGTGCGCCTTTGTAGTGTGCTCCTGTATAGCTGCGTTTGCATATCGTTTGCGTCCCCTCATCGTATTGTTGCATTTCATCCCTGCATTGCATCCTTCATCCTCATTTGTGCACTCTTGCAGTGCGCCCTTTGTATAGCCACATTTGCACACTGTTTGCACCTTTTTCTGCATAGCCATGTTTTGCGCACCATTGCGCCTTTTTCTGCCCTTTGTGCTTTCGCTCCGTTTGCACCCCTAACCTGTGCACCTCCCTTTCAGCACATCCCAGTGCTGTCTTTGTCCTGTTACATCTCCCGCCTTCATCATCCTCGTCGTTGTGCACTTTTGTGCTCCCATTGCGCGTTTTTTTCCGCATTGCACATTTTTGCCCCTTTGCATTGCGCACTTTCCCGCCACTGCGTATATCTTCCCTTTAGTGTACACTACTAGTGCGCACATTGAAAACCACTGTACCAGCCTCTCTATAGTCTCTGCGCCCTGAAGGACGATCTGAGGCCCTCTAAGTGAACCCCCCCCTCACCCTGAGCATGCCTGCAGTAGTAGGTTAAGTGTTCATTTCTTCTGTTGAGACTCTGCACCGAGTACCAACTGAACACATCAGCACGCAAACTCCAGAAGTACTTTGAGGAGCTTGCACAACTTCTCCACAATTGTAATGTCACTGATGAGACCGATAAGAAGTTCCACACTGTATGCTATTTGGACAGCGACACTGTGGACACTTGGAAACTGCTACCGGAGGATAGTGTGATGCACAACTATGGCACATTCAAAGATGCTGTCCTAAAGCTTTATCCTGGTTCCAGGGATGGCAGTAAATAGAGTATTAGTGATCTAGACAAGCTGATTGGCAAAACTGCATGTGTTGGCCTCATAACTGCAGAAGAAATCGCATGCTATTATTGCACGTTTTTCAACATCAGTGAATACTTAGTTGCGCAAGGCATATTGGTGCACTACAACCAAAGCTGCATGTTCATTAGGGTGTTTTGACCAGACCAGCTCGAGCGCATTTTGAGCTGCCTTGCGATTGTGGTACTGGATCAGCCTGCAAATGTGCCATACTCATTAGATGCAATATGCTAATAGGTCCACTACACACCTTAAGGTCTGGAGAACAATCCCACTCGCATTGAGACATTACGACACACACTCTGAATCACTACGAATGCCACAAAATCGACTTCGAACCATTTTCGCACAATTTTGCACTATTTCAGACAACTTCAAACAACTTTGAACTATTTTGTGACATTTCGCAACACTTCGAACAACGTCGCAGCACTTCAAATGACTTTGGCCATCAAATAGTTGTCTTAAAACACTTTTGATACATGATGCTCAACTGGAGTGAGCTAATTAGTCACATATCGAGCACTACCAGACACGAGGAGAGACCACAACAGAGTTAGAATGCGATAAGTGCGTTTTTGTGTTTTATTGATATATTAAAGCAATAGAACAAGAACTCTTACTATATTGGGACAATGTATGTTTCACTTATTATCATCTTTCATTTTGTTTCATGTTTTACAATACCTTTATTTGATGTGCACATTGCCTCATGTTCTACAATTGTTATTATTTCCTTTTTAGTACTATTTCTTTAAATTGTATATAGACTTGTATTAGTTGGAATAAAACAAAAAACAACAGAACAATGGGGAACAGCACAAGTTACTCTCTTGCTATCATCAGATTTAAAAATCATTCTCTTTAGTCTTATCTTTGCATCATATCTCTAAGTTCTGTGAAATATCACGAACTTCTTCGAAACTATTGTATTCGCTCTTCGTCTTATTGCATATCGCCTATTGCCATTCGACAAACACTTTGCATTTGTTAAACTTGCTCTTCGACTTACCTCGAACATATTCGAACTCATTCAAACTTATTCAAACTTATTCGAACTTATTCAGACTACTTCGCACGACTTCAAACCTTTTTCAAACCTCTTCGCACATATTCGGACCTCTCTCGAACTCTTTTGAACACCTTCATATGCTTATACAGACTATTCGCCACAGCCCTTACCATTTCACATCACTAAACATTATGCTTTGGTCTCAGCGGTGATATTTAGTACCATCTCGCACCCTTCCTCTGACTCGTGTTATACCATCCGAAGCCATTTAGTAGGTTTTGTTTGGGTTTCTGGGTTGAGTATCATCAACACGATGTGATCAACTTTATCTTCAAAGGCCCAGCACACTATTTCCAGCCACTTACTGGGCTCACAGTGCAAAACCCCAATATGTATGTGCTCTACTCAGCACCCAGCACACCTGTTTACCAGCCACAACCTAGTGCACCACCAGTCAAAGCAGAAGACATCTCAATTCTATTTGAGTGCATGACACAGACGATAGTTACCACATTGAGCGCATCATGCAGAGATGGCAGAAATGGTGCACCTTGCTCAAACAATGACACTTGCAATGGTTGTGGTCAAACAGGGCATTATATCCCTGAGTGCACTTCAATTGAGCACCTTATTAGTGAAGGAAAGTGTAGGTGAAATGTGGAAGGATGCATTGTACTCCCAGGTGGCACATTTGTGCCACGTTCTATTCCAGGCAACTTCTTAGGTGAGCGCATCAAGGAATGGCATAAGTGCAACCCAGGGCAGATTGCCACTGGTCGACTTTCATCGAATACCAATTCGCAGCTCATCTACAATATAGCACCTTGTCCAGCTCCAGCAGCACCTTTACAGTCGATGTACATTGCTGCTTCAGCTCCTGCAGCAGAGTATATGCAAAGCACACCAAATGTGCAACTAGTGAAGGAAGAGCACATTGATGCACTCGAGCAGGAGTTGATGGCACTCTGGGAGAGGCAAGTCTTTCATGGCATTGAAATTCTGCAGCGTGCACCATGCAATACATCAAATCAAGAGAGCGTGCATTCTACAACCACAGACATTGCACCTGCTGACAGTATTAAGTCACCAGCTTTGCAACATGCTGCAAGTGCAACTGAAGTGCCTGATGAGATGCCCATACATCCCTATTCCAACATTCCTGAAGCGGGTTTTGTCCCCGCAGCAGCAGAGAAACCAGACGCTCAAGTTACAACTTCCAAAGGCAAAGAGCCATCATATCGCACCATTGTTCCTATCCAGAATCTGCAGATTGTTGATGACGTATATGCATGCACCATGAAGGTGCCCTCCATTACAGTTTCACATGAAGAGCTCCTTTTCCTTTTGCCCAATCTCAGGCAGCACCAAGAGAACAAGTTACCCCAAAATGCATTGCAGCTACCAACACAGAGGTGGTAGCTACCAACCTTGCGAGTGTTATGCCACTTGCGCACTATGAAGTGCACATGCCTTTTGTGGAAAATAAAGTGCTTAATGTGACACCTCCAGTTAGTGTGGCAATTGCAGCACCTCTTCCTATAGTTCTGCAGGATCCATTTGAACAGTACCTCACCCATCTTCAGCCAGGTAAAATCAAGAATCCTGATGTTTTGAAGGTTGCAAAAGAGTCGCATGTGCTCTGCTCCATTGATTTATTGATTGACAACCAAGAATACTTTGAAGCTATCTTAGATCTGGGTTCACAAATTATTGCAATGTCAGAAGCAGTCTGCCATTGTCTTGGACTTCAGTATGACCCACACATTCATTTATATATGCAATTGGCCAATAGAGAAGTAGATGAATCCCTTAGGCTTGCACGCAATGTTTCCGCATGCATTAGAGATATCATTGTCTATGTGCAAGTGCACATTATCTGTTCGTCCACCCTAAATGCACCTTGTTATGCTTCGTACCACTTCTGTATCCCCCCCCCCCCACACTCCTTATCTGCCTTTCACAGTTATTGCATGCTCAATGTGCCTTTGTGCACTCCTTTTATGCTTTACCCGCAACTCACATTCTCTGCTGTGCACTCATTGCACAATTCTTATCACACACACAACAATCCACCACACCAATTGTGCTGCACATCACAGCTTCCAGCTTACTGGCATGTTTATTCAAGGCACACCACGATTCCAGCATGAGCAAACTGCACATTCTCACATAATCTGGGTGCTTTGCACCTATTTGGCATTGGACTGTGTGCACTTGGGTACTTTCACATAATCCTGGTGCTTTGGTGCTATTTGGCCTTGCACAGCATCTCCTTATAGTTCTTCTGCATTTCCAATCAGCATCACCTTATCTGGTAAGCAGTGATAGGTCCACTGCACATGCTAAGGTCTGGAGAAGGATTTAATCATATCGAGACATTATGACAAACACTTTGAATCACTATGAACACCACAAAATTGACATTGAATCCTTTCCGAACTATTTCGCACTATTTCGGATGACTTTGAGACATTTTGAATGCTTTCGAACTATTTTGCAACACTTTGAATGACTTTGCAGCATTTCAAATGATATCGGCCACCGTATAGCTGTCTTAAAACACTTTCGATACATGTTGCACATCTGGAACAAGCCAATTTGCTGCATATCGAGCACCACTGGACACAAGGAGAGACTACAAGAGACTTAGAACGTGATAAGTGCAGTTTTATGTTTTATTGATATATTAAAGCAATAGAACAATAGCTCTTACCATACTGGGACAATGTACATCTCACTTATTATCATTTTTCATTTGTTTTATATTTTACAATACCTTTATTGCTGTGCACATTGCCTCATGTTTTACACATGTTATTATTTCCTTTTTAGTACTATCTTTTCAATTTGTATATAGACTTGTATTAGTTACTTGGAATAAAAAGAGAATACCAATGGGGAATACAGCACAAGTTACCCTCTCACTTATCGTCTGACTTAAGAGCCATTCTCTCAGGTCTTATCTTCATGTTGTATCTCTAAGTTCTGCAAAATATTGCAAACTTCTTCGAAACTATCATATTTGCTCCTCATTTTATTGCACATTGCCTATCACCATTCGAAAAACACTTCACATTTGCTAAACTCATTCCTTGATATACCTCGAACTTCTTTAAACTTATCCAAACTGCTTCACACATCTTCAAATTTATTCGAACTATTTCACACATCCTTGAACCTATTTCAAACTATTTCAAACATCTTCAAATGCCTTTTAAAGACTATTCGCAACGTTCCTTACCATTTTGCATCACTAAACACAATGTTTTGGTCTCAGCAGTGATATTTAGTACCAACTCACACCCTTCCTCTGACTAGTGTTATACCATCCAAAGCTATTTAGTAGGTTTTGTTTGGGTTTCTGGGTTGAGTATCATCACCAGCACAGGTCAATCACATCATTATTACTAAGGTGCAGCATGCAATGCATAACACTGAAGTGGATTAATTGGGAAGAGCGCATGGGACACAATGCACACCAAAAATAGAGCATCACACTAAAACAGTTGGATATTGGGCTATAGCATGCGTAAATCTTATTGGCTAAGGCAGGGGCATAGTGCAGTCAGGTTTAGATGGGCCAATAGATGTGCTTGTGGGTAGCACATGGCACTTTCTATTTTTATATGTTATTTTACCATTTTTTATCACATAAGCCATTTGTAAATAGTAGGCAGACAGATAGAGAATCCAGAGGATCTTTCCCCCCCTTATAATTCATAGCTCATTCAGTGTCATGCATAGTCTGTGCACCAGCATCCAGTCTGCATGCCTTTGTAGTGCACCCTTTGTATAGCCACATTTGCATATCATTTGCATCTCCTCATTGTATTGCTGTGTTTTGTCCCTTCATTGCATCCTTTGTCTTCTCATTTGTGCACTCTTGTAGTGTGCCCTTCATATAGCCACATTTGCACACCATTTGCACATTTTATTGTATAGCTGCATTTTGCACACCATTTGTGCATTTTCTCACCAGTTGTGCTCACACCCCATTTGCATCTCTAGCCTGTGTGTTATCCTTGCAGCACATCCCAGTGCTGTCCTTGTCCCATCAAACCTCCCACTTTCATCTCCCTCATCGTTGTGCATTTTTGCACTCCCATCATGCATTTTTGCCCCTTTGCATTGCACACTTTTTTGCTATTGTGCATACCTTCCTTTTTGCATACACAACTGGTGCGCACATAGAAAGCCACTGTACCAGCCTCTTCATAGTCTCTGCACCCCGAAGGATAATCCAAGACCCTCTAAGTAAATTCCCTCACCCTGAGCACACCTGCAGCTGTAGGTTTAGTGTTCACCCCTTCTGTTGAGACTCTGCACCAGGTACCAACTGAACACATCAATGCAGGAGAAAGTCAAGTATGGTTAGCAAACAGATATCTAAACAACCCGATTGGGAATGGTGGAAAGGCTTGTATTTCAACCTTAAAAGTACCAGACACTGATGGTTTGGTGTGAGAGGTAAACACTAACAAGGGCAAAGCCAAGGTGCTAACAAGGGCATTCTTTTCCCCAAGACCTGCAGCCTCAACTGTACCACCAAACTATCCTTATCCCCAGCAGCTCCCAAATCCCTTTCCCATCACAGCACAGTGGATATACTGCCACATTCAAAAAACCTCCCCACATAAGGCACCAGGTCCCAATGGCATCCCCAACATCGTACTTCAAAAAGTGGTGGAACTTCTAGTTCCTCACCTCCTCTTCATTTACATAGCAGTCTTCAATCTCAAGACATACTACAAGGGTTGGCAGGAGTCCATCACATGCATCCTTTGCAAACCAGGCAAAGCTCAATACAATATCCTGAAATCTTACTGACCCATTGCCCTGCTGTGTACCATGGCAAAGGTACTCACTTCTATGGTAGCCAAAGACCTCAGCCACCTCACTGAAAATCTTCAACTCATCCTGGCTACCCATCTTGGGAGAAGACTGGGAAGGACAACAACAGACGCCATCCACCTGCTGGTACATCAAGTGAAAGAAGCATGGCAGAAAGGGAAGATAGTGTCCATACTCTTCCTCAACATCAAAGATGTGTTCCTGAATGCCATTACTGATCGCTTACTCCACAATATGTGAAAAAGAAGAATCCTACAGTCCATCATCTCCTTCATGGAAAAACTGCTAACAGGATGTTCTACACAGCTGAAGTTTGATGACTACATGTTGGGACCCATTCTGATCTACAATGGAATAGGACAGGGAGACCCTGTCTCGGTAGGCTCCTTCATATTCTACAACTCTGACTTACTTGAACTCCTGACACTCTTACAATCCCTAGAATATGTCAATGATATAATGGTTATGGTGATGGGCAAGAACTTCATTGAAACCACTGCCAAGTTGAGAAATTTGATGGAGGGTGAGGATGGCAGCTTTCAGTGGGCAATCGACCATAACTCAAAGTTTGAAATCAGCAAACTACCAGTAATGCACTGTGGTGGAAGAAAACAAGGAACCAGGATGGGAAACTTACCCCCCTGCACAGACCGACACTCAAATTGAAGGACAAGATATTCAGGAGGTCCAAAGCTACAAGTACCTTGGAGTTCTCATTGACAACAAACTGGATTGGAAAACACATGAATACCATGCCATTGAAAAGGTCATAAAATGGGTTCTGCAATGCCAATGCCTAACAAAGCACATGTTTGGACTATTAGCATGCTACATGTGATGGCTCTACCTGGCTGTGACCATCCACAAGATCATGTATGCAGCCAATGTATAGTACACACCTCACATTAAGCCACATGGGTCAAAACACAGCCAAGGATCAGTATGCACACTCAAACAGCTAGGGAAAGTACAATGCAAAGCATCACTTGCAATAAATGGAGCCCTAAGAACCACCTTCACTAATATTCTTGATGCACATGCTAACATACTTCCCATGGAACACATGATGAAGAAAGCATGCCATAGACCCCTGGTATGGATCTGCATGCTCCCTGAAACTCACCCACTACACAATATCATTCGAGACTACTAGAATCATCATACCCAAAAACATAAAATCCTGCTACATAAGCTACTACTCTCCTTCCCAGAAGTCATCCCAGGCTGAATTGAGATCATCAACCTGCCATCAGTCTCTCTGTCCTAGTACCTCCCTTCACCACAGAAGTAGTCCGAAGCAGAGATGAGTCAATGAGGGAGGAAGCCATGAGTGAGTCAGAGATCAAGATTTTCACTGACGGTTCAGGACTCGAGGGGCAAGTAGGTGCAGCAGCAGTTCCCTATTGAAAAGGTAACCCATGTTGATGATACTCAACCTGGAAACCCAAACAAAACCCACTAAATGGCTTCAGATGGTATAACATGAGTCAGAGAAAGGGTGCGAGTTGGTACTAAATATCACCGCTGAGACCAATATGATGTGTTTAGTGACGTAAAATGGTAAGGGCTGTGGCAAATAGTTTTTATAGGCATACTAAGGTATTGAAAAAAGTTTGAAAGAGGTTCAAATATGTGCAAAGAGGTTTGAAAAAGATTCAAAAAGGTTTGAAGTTTATTGAGGAGCAAGTATAACAAATGTGAAGTGTTTTTCGAGTGGCGATAGGTGATAGGCGATGAGTCAAAAGACTAATAAGAAAGTTTGAAGAAGTTCACAAAATTTTGCAGAACTTAGAGATATGACACGAGCTAAGACTCAAGAGAATGGCTCTTAAATCTGATGATGAGTGAGAGGGTAACTTGTTCTGTGTTCTCCATTCCTTTTTCTTCTTACTAACTAATACAAGTCTATATACAAATTGAAGAAATAGTACTAAAAAGAAAATAATAACAATTGTAGAACACGAGGCAATGTGCACAGCAATAAAGGTATTGTAAAACATAAAACAAATGAAAAATAATAATAAGTGAAACATAAATTGTCCCAGTATGGTAAGAGTTCTTGTTCTATTGCTTTAATATATCAATGAGACATAAAACTGCACTTATCGTATCCTAAGTCTCTTGTAATCTCTCCTTGTGTCTGGTAGTACTTGATATGCAGCAAATTGGCTTGTTCTGGATGTGCAGCATGCATTGAAAGTGTTTCAAAACAGCTATATGATGGCCAAAGTTGTTTGAAATGCTGCGAAGTCACTCAAAGTGTCGTGAAATGTCGCAAAATAGTTTGAAGTAGTTCGAAGTCATCCAAAATAGTGCAAAAATAGTTCAAAAATAATTCGAAGTCGATTTCATGGTGTTCGTAGCAATTTGGAGTACATGATGTGATGTATAGATACAATGAGAATGTTCTCCAGACCTTAAAGCATGTAGTAGACCTATCAATGTCCACAAAAATCCTATGATACCACCTCGGCAGTATCACTGAACACACAATGTACGAAGGTGAGGTAGTGGGCACCATCCTCAGCACTTGGTTGTTGCAAAGGGAACATGTAGCAAGGAGAATGCCAGTAACCATCTACATGGACAGTCAAGCCTTCATCCAAAGTGCAGGAAAATGAACCTTGCATGCAGCCCAGCATCTAACAGATAAATTCCTCACACTAGCAAACAAAATCAATCATGTCAATGTCAATAGTGGACAGAACCACTTTGATCTCAAGTGGATATCTGGAGACAGTGGCATTGAAGGTAACAAAAGAGTAGACAAGGAAGCCAAAAGGGCCACAAGTGGCACATCCAGCCAACCTCTACACCTTCCACCACTGCTCCACTCTCCTCTCCCAACCAGCACCTCAGCAATCAAACAAAAACTCACAGCTGACCTTAATGCAGCATGGAAACAGCAATGGGAATCCTCACCATGATTTCTAAAGTTTCGATGACTCAAACCTGGTTTTCCCATCAAGAAGTTCGGAAAGATCTGCGCCAACCTGACCCAGGCCCAGACAGTCTACTTATGCAAATTTGTTCAGCACACATTCTGCTGAATTTCTTTCTCGCTATAATCAAAAGAACTGACTCCAACAAATGCAACCCCTGCACTCAAAGAGATAGAATCCCAACCAAAGAAACACTAACACATTTCCTATGAAGAATGTGTGGCATACAACAATGCACATCATGAGTTAGACTGCAAGATGGGACATAAATTGCAAGACATAGCTGCCCTGCTCTCAACTGAAAAAGGTGCCCAAGCACTACTCAAGTTTATAAACTGGACAGGCCAACTCAAGAGCAAACAAGGTGAACAGCCTATATGATAGAATTCTGTATTTTACCCGCACTCTGCTTTACAGCTGATATAACTATTCCACCACCCTGCACACGGCAAGATGAGGCAACACATCATCTAAGCAAATGAACCTCATGAGCAGTAACTCCACACCATGCAACAGGACTCACACCCCCATCCCATCCATGCCTGTCACCTAGCGACATGGCACTTAGCAAGTCAACTCAACTCAACAGAAGCTAGATCGGCCTAGAAGTAGCCTGTAACTCTAAATGGTCCTCATGGATCAGGCTACAGGGAAATGATGATAGGTCCACTGTGCGCTCTAAGGTTTGGAGAAAGTTTCCAATCATATTGACACACTACAACAGACCCTCCGAACTGCTATGAACACTACAAAATCGACTTCAAATTCTTTTCAACTTATTTCACACTACTTCGAACGACTTTGAATGACTTTGAAAGATTTTGCAACACTTCAAACAACTTCATAGTATTTCTAACAATATCAGCTGCTATATAGCAATCTTGAAACAGTTTCAATACATGCTGCACATCTGGAACAAACTATTCTGTTGCATATCAAGCACTACAGACACAAGGAGAGACTACAAGAGAATTTGGATGCGATAATAGCATTTTTATGTTTTGATGATATATTGAAGCACAAAATAAGTACTTTTACCATATGGGGACATGTATGTTTCAATTATTTATCATTTCTCATTTATTTTATGATCTACAAAGTCCTCATTGTATGATATATTGCCTCATGTTTTACACATGTTTTATTTCCCTTTTCAGTACTATCTCTTCAAAAATGTATATAAACTTGTACTAGTTACTTAGAAAAACAGAGAATCAGTTATCCTCTCCACTATAGTCAGATTTAAGAGCAGTTTTCTTGAGTCTTACCTCGCATCATATCTCTGAAGTTCTGCAAAATATCGCGAACTTCCTCAAACTTTCGTATTTGTTCTCAACTCGTCATCATCTATCGCCACTCAAAATCCACTTCTTAATTGCTATATTCATTTGTCAAACATATCTCGACACCAGTAGAACACCTTCGAACCTCCTCGAACTCACCCAAACAACTTTGAACCTATTCAAACCTATTTTAAACTACTTTGCATGTCTTCGAACCAATTTTGAACTTTTTCAAACATCTTCATATGCTTTTAAAGACTATTCATCACATCCTTTACCATTTTGCATTACTAAAAACAATGTTCTGGTATTAGCAGTAATATTTAGTACTGACTTGCATCCTTCCTCTAGCCTGAGTTATACTTCATAAGCCTTTTAACAGGTTTTTGCTAGGTTTCCAGGTTGAGTATCATCAGCGATTGCCACGGGCATTCCATCTGTAGCGCATGGGTCGAGGTGAGGGTAAGGCAATGGGGCCTCAGTAGAACTACTATTACATGTAAGGTCCATAGTGGAGCTTCTCTCCAATCGGACAATAAATACACACAAAAAAAAAAAAAAAGACAAAAAAAAAAAAAGCACCCTCACACTTGGAGACAGTGAATGAGTTTACAGAGTGGATGAAGGACACCTTGGTGGAGGCGAAATCAGCCTTGGCGAAGGTGAAGGATGACATGGCACACTTCTACAACCAGTGTCACTCACCAACACCCCCATATAAGGTTGGTAATCGTGTCTATCTCAACTCTAGCAACATTTCCACCACACATCCATCCAAGAAACTCACCCACCATTTTCTTGGACCATTCCTCATCACTAGATGTTGATAATACTTCACCTGGAAACCTAACAGAAACCTGTTAAAGGCTTAAGAAGTATAACACAGGCGAGAGAAAGGGTGCGAGTTGTTACTAAACATCACCGCTGATATTCAAAGGTTGTAGTGAGTGATGTGAAATGACAAGGTGTGTTGTGAATAAACTTTAGAGGCATACAAAGAGGTTTGAAAGAGTTTGAAATAGGTTTAAAGACATGCGAAATAGTTAGAAAAAGGTTCAAAGAGGTTCAAAGTTGTTCAAAGTGAGTTCGAGGAAGTTCAAAGATGTCGGACTAATGTTGAGGTATGTTGAGGAGTGAATATAACAAATAAGAAGTGTTTGTCAAGAGGTGATAGGTGATGTGCAATAAAACAAGGAGCAAATACAATAGTTCGAAGAAGTTCATGATATTTTGCAGAACTTAGAGATATGATGTGAGCTAAGACTCGAAAGAATGTCTCTTAAATCAGATAATGGGTGAGAGGGTAACTTTGTCCATGTTTCCCTTGCTTTCTCTTCTCCTAAGTAACTAATACAAGTCTATATACAATTTGAAGGAATAGTACTAAAAGGAAACAATAACATGTGGATAACACGAGGCAGTATGCACAGCAAATAAAGGTATTGCAAAACATAAAACAAATGAGAAATGATAATAAATGAAATGTACATTGTTCCAGTATAGTAAAAGTTCTTGTCCTATCGCTTCAATATATCATTGAAATATAAAACTGCACTTATCGCTTTCTGGATCTTTTGTTGTCTCTCTTCATGTTCAGTGGCACTCAATATGCAGTGAAATGGCTCACTCCAGTTGTTCAGCATGTATTGAAAGGGTTTTGGAACAGCTATGTGGTGGCATAGATGTTAGCACCCAATGGAAAGATGGCACCAATAATGGATTTACCCAAGTGTCACTCGCATCAACAAGTGGCACCAATGTTTGTCTTGCTGATGATGGGTTCAGTTGGTACTCAGTGAAGAGTCCCAACAGAAGGGGTGAACATTAAACCTACAGCTGCAGGCATGCTCAGGGTGAGGGGGTTTGCTTAAAGGGTCTCAGATCGTTCTTCAAGGTGCAAAGACTATGAAGAGGCTGGTATGATGGTTTACAATGTGCATACTAAGTTGTGTACACAAAAAGAGAGGTATGCACAATGGCAAAAAAGTGTGCAATGCAAAGGGGCAAAAATGTGGAATGAGAGCACAAAAAAAGCACAATGACAAAGAAAAAGTAGGGGTTTTAGTGGGGCAAGGACTGTACTGGAGTGTGTTAGGCAGCACACAAGCTAGGAATGCAGGTGAGGTGTGCGTGCAACTAGCAGAAAAATGTGCAAATGGTGTGCAAAATGTGGCTATATAATGAGGGGCACAAGCAATGCACAAATGCCGCTATATGAATGGCACACTGCAAAAGTGCACAAACAAAGACAAAGAATGCAAATGAAAGGACAAAATGTGGCAATATGATGAGGGATACAAACAATATGCAAATGTGGCTATACAAAGGGTGCACTACAAAGGCACACAAACTGGATGCTGGTGCACAGGCTATGTGCAACACTGAATGAGCTATGAACTATGTGGGGGGGAAAGATCCTTTGGATTCTCTATGTGTCCATCTACTATTTACAAATGACTTATGTGATAAAAGCGGTAAAATAAGGTATAAAAATAGAAAGCACCATGTGCTACCCACAAGTCCATCCATTGGCCCATCTAAACCCAACCACACAATGCCGCTGCCTTAGCCAATAAGATTTGTGCATGCTATAGCCCAATACCCAACTGTTCCAGTGCAATGTTCTATTTTTGGTATGCTTTAGGTCCCATGCACTCTTCCCAATTAATCTGCTTCAGTGTTATGTGTCATGTGCTGCACCTTAGTAATAGTGATGTCATCGAACTGTGCCACTTGCCAGATAAGGCAATGCCAATTGTCAATGCAGAAGAACTATGAGGAGATGCTGTGTGATGCCAAATAGTGCCAAGTGCCTGAATACATGAAAGTGCCCAAGTGTGCACAGTCCAATGTCAAATAGATGCAAAGCACCCAGATTATGTGAGAATGCGCAGTTGGCTCATGATGCAATCACAGTGCACCTTGAATAAGCGCCCTAGTAAGCTGGAAGCCATGACATGCAGCTCAATCAGTGTGGTAAAG
Organism: Tricholoma bakamatsutake; assembly: GCA_029959215.1. Taxonomy (NCBI): domain Eukaryota; kingdom Fungi; phylum Basidiomycota; class Agaricomycetes; order Agaricales; family Tricholomataceae; genus Tricholoma; species Tricholoma bakamatsutake. The sequence continues at coordinate 5,443,156 of CP114860.1, forward strand.
GATTGTTGTGTGTGATAAATGCATAGTGCAATAAGTGTGCAGTGAAAAATGTGAGTAGCAGGCAAAGCATAAAAGAGTGCATAAATGTGCATCGAGCACACAGTAATGGTGAAAGGCAGATAACAAGTGTGGGAGGTGCATGAAGGCAGTTTGAAGCATAACAAGGCACATTTTAAAGTGCATGATAGAGGGCAGCTAAGGGGGATCCAAAGGCACAGTAGAAATGTAAAAGGTGCACAAAAGCTCACAAAAGTGGTCAAAAGGCATGTGAAAGTGCATGAGGGCACATGGAAGCACATGAAGACACACAAAAGTGCACTGCACAAAGTGACTAGAAGTCATCCAAGAGGTGCGCACAATGCCATAGTATGAGCGCAGGGTGATAGAGAGCTGTATCACCGAGTCTTCATAAGACTTATTCTGTGCCATGCCCCAATCCTCCTCATACTTAAGCCTATTATCCTTATTCCCATTCTTGTGATCACTGTGGGTGTCACCCTCAATGTTGCTGCCACAGTCATTCTGATCTTCATCCATGAAGTCTCCATCCAAACTCAGCTCATATTTTGTGTCACTTTACTTAATGTTGGACATTCTAGCTGGAGGGGATGACAAAATCTTGGGAGGGAAGAAGGAGGGAACATGCACAATGATTGAAGAAGCCATGCTTGGTGCATAATCAGCATTCATAAAATTGTGGGATTGAATGGATAAATTCCTGTTTTTTTCAAAAGACTTCTGAATGAGATCTGGGGTTATGACACCTGCCATGGTTCAAGATCACTACTACCAAGGTCAGAACTTGGTCAGGAATACACCAGACTTTCAGTCGGACCCAGTCATCAGTGTTCAGAGGTATTCAGGGGTTCCAGGCAGAATTCACCAGGCTGTAGCGTGCCAGGTGAAAAGGGGCCAGAAAGGACTTGGCTTCAACTTATAAGAAGTTGCACCCTTCTCCTCATCAGTTGTCCTATTTCAAGCAGGAGGTGAGCAGGTGTCCAGCAGGTTTCCAGATGGAGGGCGAAGGTAGGATGAAGCAGAGGTATGTGGAGAGATTAAGTCGAGAGGAGTCTACAAGGTTTAAGGTTTGGTTCAGGAATGAGTCAAGGATGATTAAGAGGATGTCATTAGGTGAGAATGATACAAGAATAACTGCAAATACAAGTACAAGTGTAAGCACAAGTAATTTGTAAACTGGAGACTAAGGCTAAGCTATTGGTGCTTAAATAACTAGGGTTGGAAGAATAACAGGTAATGCAGAAGTTGACTAATGGGTCTTGGTAAGTGTTCATGACCAGAATTGGTAAGACTGAATTAGGAATAAAGTGAGTAAGCAAATGATTACTAAGGCCTGTGATGACTTGTCTGATGACTAAAAGGTGCTGCAGCCAGGATGCCGATGGACAAGGTTGGAAAGGAATTGGAAAAGTGTTCAGGGAAGACCAGGAATCTGATCAGGTGAGTCAGGTCTTGACAACACCCCGGATCTTTACATACTCATGGACAATATTGTATCAGTCAATTGTAACCCCCAAAGCCACCAGCTCTTTGCAATGTGAGGACCAAGCATGTTGGACAGCAATGAACATGACAACATTGAGGGGTTGGAGCTTATGCATGGTTTTTGACAGGAAACAATATCATTTTCATGTGCCATGTGCTTCATGGTGGGTGTTTTGTGTGTGTCATGACCATCGAGAGTGAGAACAATGGGCTTATCAGGACAGACATGTCTGGCAAGCACAGTGGGAACAAAGACTGTCAAAAACCATCTTTCACAAAGTTCACAACCTGTCCAGCCACTTTCCAACATCTGAATACTGGCTATTAAATGTAAGCAATGGATATGATGGATGGAAAGGAACACACACCTTCCAACTGATCCATCTGGGAGATCATACACATCAGGCGTTGGTCCATCAGAAAGAATAAATGACAGTGGACATGCTTCTCCTGCAGCTGAGATACATTCAATGACCATGACTAACTTGAGGTTATCACTATGAATGTGATAGCACTCCTTACGGTTGCATACAAAAATGTATTTCCTGCTACTGTTCTTTTGTCCTCCACCCATCTGAATACCCTTTTCATCCATGTTCCAATCATGCTCCAGCAGTATGCCATTATCATTCAGGTTCTTCCTATTCTCAAAGTAATCCAGGACCACTGTCTTGTTGAAATTCTTTGGACTGCACCACTCAGAAAGGACACCCTCCTCTTCCAGCACAGGAATCTGGGATTTCTCAGCTGCCTTGCACCTGCTGACTGTTTGTCCCTTGAACTGGTTCTGCAGAGTCTGCTGTGCCACCTGAAATGAGTAGTAAGTGGTGTTTCTTCCCACATCACAAAGTCTACAATGCACCCTTGATTTTCTAGCAGCCTCTGAGATAGTAAGAAATGAGCCATCTTGTCAACCCTTGATAGCATCCTGCAAACGAGATTTATAGCCGCTGTCTCCAGTACTTTGCAGTTTACCTTTACATGTCATAACATCTACCCAGCGGTTGTTGATGAGATGCATCGATATGAGTTTGACACATTCAATGCTAACAAAAGTTTGAGACTCCGCTATGGGATTCAATAGAAAGGTGACAAGTGGTGACAATCCACCCAACAAAAAGACTCTTCTAATAATGCGAATTTTGCTACAAACATTCAGGTATATATTCTTATTGTGTATAAGTAGGCCTATGTGAAGTAGCTAGGGTGCAGCATGTCAAATGACTGAGATATAGAAGGGGTGCTGATTTGGGGGGGGGGTTGGTTCCATAGTAGGCCATAGTAACAGTCCAACTTCAAAAATCATTTGAACAGTTTTGTCCCTCACTGTATGTACTATAATATTAACTTTGGATACCCCTCTGTTAGCTCACTATTGAGTAAGGCTTTGAGGATGCCCTTACAGTAGAAAACTCTCTCCATCAACCCAGGATTGAAGTGCACTGCAGATATAACATCTTCTAAGCATACAGGATATTGCCCAGGACACAAACAACACCCCTGCCTTATGTGCACACTTATCTCTGCTCAATGTGCTGCCACATGCCATGGATACCTAGTGAATGGCAGGGGTATGCAAAACCCTGGGAGTATTTGTGGGTAGGTGAGGGTAGGGGTGAGGGTACAGAATTTTATACCCTCAACCAAGCCTTACCCTTTGGAGGGGTCTGAGGGTAGGTAGAATTTTTGGATGGGGGGCATATAATAAAGATAGTTTGCATTAAGACTTATGCAGAGGTTATGCTAAATTTAGAGAATATACATTCCATTTACATACCTTAGATTAATATTTTGATGTTATATGGTTTACAAACTGTGCCTCACCACTGCCAACTGAGAATGTGTCCCAACATGCCCTTGTTGATGATCAACAATTCTAATATCTGTTCCCTGCCATGTCCCCCCATCTCTGTCACCTGCCATGACCCCCCATCTCTGTCAAATTCTGTCCACTGTCTGTCTGTGGCTTGTAGCTGCACATGCCAGTGTTGCTGCTATTGGATTTCTGTTCCTAGGATTGGTCATTTCCTAGTGCCTGTCTGGTTTATAACAGTTACTACTACACAGCACTCTTACACCACCAACTTAAGAAAGTGGCCAGAAGTCCTTTTTTTTGAAACAATTCATAGTAAAAGTGATTTGAGTCATCTTGTGACAATACCCTGGTGCACTCACTACCCAGGGGGTATTGTGTACCCTCCATACCCTTCCATACCCTTACCTATATACCTCAAAACCCTGAGCCTTTCAAAGGGTAAGGGGTTTTGGAGGATAGAGGTAAGGGTAGCCTCAGAATACCCCAGGGTTACCCCTGCCATTCTCTATTGATACCCAAAAACACATCAATGCACTTGAAGATGCCATTACTGGAATGCATGCACAAATTGACTCACTTAAATTGTGCATAGAAGGCTTTGTTAATACCTACAACACAGTTCCCCACACAATACTCCATCTATTTCAACCCCAACTGCTTCCAACATTGATGCACCACCTAATATGCACCCAACCAGTTGATTAAATAAATTACATGATATTTAAGTCTTAAGAATTAATTTTAACAGGTCATGTGGTGTCATAGAAGGTAGGACGGTTGTTTTGCAGTTTTGCTTTCTACCCCTTACTTATGTCCACCCAGCCTCTCCTACAGCGAACAGCCAATAAACGTATTGCTCTTCCTGTCCGCGTAGAGCCTAAAGTCTCCTTTGCCAACGAGCGTACCTTCTTGTCATGGTTACATTTCACTGTTGTCCTAGGGGGCCTCTCCGTGGGTCTTCTGAATTTTGGAGATAAGGAATGTATATTTGTAAACTTATTCTGTGCACACTAACTCCTGGAACAGGTGGGGAAGATCAGTGCTGCGATGTTCTCTGCTGTTGGTGTGTAGAGGTGTTTGTCTCACCGTAGAAATTATTAACTAGCCCACCCATGGACATAGCAATGGCAATTATGGTTTACGCGCTGTATACATATCATTGGAGAGCGGCATCCATCCGTCGGGGAGGAAGAGGACCTTATGATGACAGATTTGGTCCCGTACGTCCTTACTTGCTTATCATCATTCCACGTTCTGATACTTATGACGGCTAGACGATTTTATGCATCGCGCTTTTGGGTAATGCATATTCCTTCCAATCTTATCATCGCGTCTAAGTCGAATTCTGCAGTTGCTATCATTGTCAATTTTGTCCTCAAGTTTACGGACACCTGAACTCAGCCTTCTGTGCAGCTGGGACATAAGCTTCCTGGTAGCTTCTAATTCGTCCATTCTAATTCGTCCAGCTAAGGTGCAAGCCTATGCAAGATGATGTACGCAATACATGTAAAAATTACTGGCAGAATTACAGTTATTTTAAATATATGTACATGGATGCGGAACTCGAACAGCCAGATCAAGTGATGTCTAGCTTCGCTTCTGACGCTTGGTGCCAGCTCGAGTGGAAACTGTATCCACCGAGGAGGTAGACATTGATCGCCGAGTCTGCATATGTGTAGGGTCAGGTGGTTCTCCGATGACCAGCCTAAACTCACGTGTTTCCTGCTTCTTGCACTCCTCGTACTGACGACGCTTTGAGCCCGTCCATCGTCTGCGACGTCTCCATCGTTAACCTCATCGATATCCATCGCGTAGGTAGCTGTCCCACCCTCAGTCTCAGCCTCTGCCCCTAAACCTTCTCTCATTCCAAGCCGAGTTTTCAACACGTTGATGTCGTACTCAACTTTGTCCACAACACGTTTGGTCTCCACTAACGCTGTCGTAGCTTCCAGCAATGATTCCAGCTGCGCAATATTATCGCGAGTAGGCATGACAAGCCGACTATGTGAAATGCCTAGTTCCGCAAGGGCTGCTGTAACTTTGGGGGCAATAGCAGCTTTAGGAACCGGTAATTTGAAAGAACGAAGGTAAGCCGGTTGGTGAGCGGCCTTGGTTACAGGGGTCGTAGATGGTGGATCTGTACGTATGATACAGTTGGCGACATCTTGCGAAGGATTATCAGCGGAACGACCTAAGACTAGGAAACTGAATTAGGGTACCGTGTGCAATACTCTTGGCTGTTTGTGGGCGCTTTATAGGCATAGCGGGGAGTCCTGGGGTTGATGGGCTATCCATATCCATTCCCAGACCGCCTTTTTTCTTCTTCTTCACATCGACCACTAAATTCATCACGCTTTCATCTTCGATGACATCGGGTAGTCCAGAGTCTATTCCAGCAAGCGTTCGCAGAAGCTCATCCCTTTCTCTTTTGAATCGTCTTTCATTTTGTTCCAGTCGTTTTATTTCGATGTAGAGGGCTTCTTCCTCCACTAATTGCGCAGGCGTTCGGTTTTCGAGACTCACAAGATACTTTTTGCGTGTCAGCTCTCGCTCTGCCACAACGTCATCACTTAGAAGGAATATAAAATAGGTAAGGCCTACCTTTGTCAAATTGGAAACTCGATATAAACTGAGCCTTACTTGCTTCATCACCAGCCCATGGTCGATTTCGAACAAGCTTTCGACAAACGCTATAGTACCGATCCTTCAAATCCTGTAATCCAATAAATAAGGGAATGATGAATGACATGCAGAAACAGATTTGCCTCTAGAAGGCGGGGAACACCACCTGGAAAATCATAGCGGTCGTGTATGATGTACCATCGCAAATCATACGCTTGGACAACGCTAAACAGATAGTCTGTTTCTTCCTTAGTCCATTCTTTATCTTGATGTTCTATTTAGTTATTCCTGGCGAGCAGATTACCGCGTTCGCATACCTTCCAAGAAACGAGTGTACTCGTCTTGAGAGTAGGTATACGACGTGTTTTGTACGTTATATTTGGCAAAAGGGTATTCTGAAGGGAGTGGTAGGTGAAGTGAAAATGATACCAGCTACAAAATACTTACCAGCATCAGGATCCGTGGAAGCATGTACCCAATGTTTAAGCTGCAGCGAATCCTGTCGTGCAGCATTCCGAAAGGGACGCTGCTCCCTAAAAACGCAGCGTAATAAAGCACAAAGCCGACAGACTGTTGCTGACATACCATTTAACTTTCGCACCACCTCCAAAATTGGGTTTCTGCTTTAGCCTCGGCTTTGCAAACTGAGCAGCTAATGAAGGTGCAGATGGTCCAATAAGCGAGTAAAGTTCCCGGGAGATTCCTTCGGGTTTTCGTGTGGAAGAAGCTACAGGTTTCTTTGACTGGGATTGTCCAGGTGTCGATAAAGGTTCAGGGAGTGATAGGATGCTGCGAACATCTGAAGCTGAAGCTGCCATGATTGGGGAGCTTGCTCCCCACTATTATGCTACCGTCAGCAACGCTGGTTTGTTGTTGTTTGGCTTTTGAAGCGGCACAGTGCCTGCCGACTGCTTTTAATTTGGGCAAAACCCCTTAATCCAAATTAGCCGTCAACATAACACTTGCGCCTTTATTTATTTACTCATACTTACTCTTTGGTATCTCCCTACTACATGGTCTATCGAGGCTTACTTCTAGTATGTCCTTAGCTATTTAGGTAGCGGAGGTAGATGTCAATATAGTAACATAGTAACACTGCTGTCTTCTCGGTGACTTTTTGGGCTTGCTACTACTTCTGAAACTGCTCTGCACACTTCGGCTATTGATGACCAGTGATTTCAACCATATAGCACACTCAGGGAAATGCATGGGTTTCCTACACATTAAAGCAATCTTGAGCTGCACATGATCTCATCACCAGACTCTTCGTTTTCGAGCTTGGAGTCTGACGTCAGGATTGCACATAAAATTTGGTGTTACAGTCTTTCTCATAATGCATGACGTAATATTGCATAATTCTGTTGTTGCATAGCTTTTGCATCGGAACCAGCATGGGACGCAGGGATATGAGGTGCATAACGCATAATGCATAATGCATAGGTCCAGTGGCAACAATATGCAGTATCAAACCACTGTATTTGTGGCGGCGATTGTGGATGATCACTCAGTCGGTGATTCGGGCATGCCCAGAATCATAATATATAAGAATGATAGCTACTTCCAAGGAGCATGAAAAAATTTTCAATGCCATGTTTCACCTCATAAGTAACTCCTCGAAAATTCATGTGTTTGACAAAATGCCCTTAGAGCCTACTTGGAAGCCTTGTGAAAAGTCCAAACCCTACCAGCAAAAGCCCAAGGTTCCTGTTCTGAAGGATGCACTGAAAACTTCTGCAAGGACAGTCAAAGAAAAGAAGCACAAAAACTTGACTCTGCATGACTGGGTGGCAGTCTTTGCATTCATTGACCAGCACCCTGGTGATGTGTTCAGTTTACTTGGTGCAGAGTCTCAACAGAAGGGGTGAACACTAAACCTACAGCTGCAGGCATGCTTGGGGTGAGGGGGTTCACTCAGAGGGCCTCAGATCATCCTTCAGGGTGCAGGGACTACAAAGAGGCTGGTATGGTGGTTTTCGAGGTACGCACTAGTTGTGTACGCAAAAAGGAAGGTATGCACAATGGTGAGAAAGTGCGCAATGCAAAGGGGCTAAAACACACAGTGTGGAAAAATGTGCAATGGGAGTGCAAAAATGTGCAACGACGAGGGAGATGAAAGCGGGAGGTTTGGCAGGACAAGTACAGCACTGGGATGTGCTGCAAGACTGATGCACAGGCTAGGGACACAAATGGGGTGCGAGCACAACTGGTGGGAAAATGTGCAAATGGTGGGAAAATGTGCAAATGGTGTGCAAAATGCAGTTATACAAATAAATGTGCAAACAGTGCGCAAATGTGGCTATATGAAGGGTGCACTACAAGAGTGCACAAATGAAGATGAAGGATGCAATGAAGAGACGAAACACAGCAATACGATGAGGGGATGCAAATGATACACAAACACAGCTATATGAAGGGCACACTACAAAGGTGCACAGACTGGATGCTGGTGCACAGATTATGCGCGACACTGAATGAGCTATGAACTATGAGGGGGGAAAGATCCTCTTGATTCTCTATCTGTCTGCCTACTATATACAAATGGCTTATGTGATAGAAAAATGGTAAAATAAAGTATAAAAATAGAAAGCACCATGTGCTACCCACAAGCACATCCATTGGCCCATCTAAACCCGACTGCACTATGCCGCTGCCTTAGCCAACAAGATTTGCGCACGCTATAGCCCAATATCCAACTGTTCTGGTGCGATGCTCTATTTTTGGTGCATGTTGGGTCTTGTGTGCTCTTCCCAATTAATCTGCTTCAGTGTTATGCATTGTGTGCTGCACCTTAGTAATAATGATGTGATTGACCTGTGCCAGTTACCAGATAAGGTGATGCTGATTGGAAATATGGAAGAACTATAAGGAGATGCTGTGCAAGGCCAAATAGCACCAAAGCACCAGGATTATGTGAAAGCGCCCAAGTGTGCACAGTCCAATGCCAAATAGGTGCAAAGTGCCCAGATTATGTGAGAATGTGCAGTTCACTCATGCTGGAATCATGGTATGCCTCGAATAAATGCACCAGTAAGCTGGAAGCTGTGATGCACAGCACAATTGGTGTGGTGGATTGTTGTGTGTGTGATAAGGATTGTGCAATGAGTGCACAGCAGAGAATGTGAGTTGTGGGTAAAGCATAAAAGGAGCATGTAAAGGTGCATAGAACACGCAATAACTGTAAAAGGCAGATAAGGAGTGTGGGGGGGGGGCGCACGAAGGCAGTTTGAAGCATAACAAGGCACATTTAGAGTGCACAACAGCAGCTAAGAGGGATCCAAAGGTGCAGTAGAAATGTAAAAGGTGCACAAAAGTGCACCTAAGCAGTCAAAGGCACATGAAAGCACACAAAAGTGCACAGAAATGCACAAAAGCACACAGAGGTGCACTGGAGCACATTGGAGCATCCTGGAGCATACAAAAGCAAACAAAGGTGCACAAAAGCACATGAAAGCAGACAAAGGCACATGAAAGTGCACCAAGGCATGCAAAAGCATGCTGTGCAAAGTGAGTAGAAGGTGTCCAAGCAGTGGACACAATCACAAAAAATGCTGTAGTACAAGCGCAGGGTGATAGGGAGCCACATCATCAGAATGAGCTTATGACCCATGCCTTTGTCATGGCGTTCACTCGCTTTGCTCACTCAACCTGACACCGGCATGGGCCAGCTCACGTATATGTAACATAATGCTTAATCCCACTACAGTTACTCAACTCTTCAGTTGCCTTTGGACCTTCAGCCCAAAGTCAACGTTTGGGGGTTTGTGGTGACACAACTCTTTATTTGACTTTTAGATACAGTAGTACACAACTCTTCAGTTCACTTGGGACCATTGGCCCCAAGTCAACGTGGAGGAGTTGTGGTGTTTATCCCCATTCCAATCTCTATCCCCATCCCCACCTCTCTCTCTTCCTCATCTCCCCCTCCCCCTTCCTCATCTCCCCCTCCCCCATCTCCCCCATCTCTATCCCCATCTCCCTCTTCTCCATCTCCCCCTTCCCCTTCCCATTCCCCATCTCCCCCTACCCCTTCCCCACCTCCCCCTTCCCCCTCCCCATCCCCCTCTCACTCTCCCATGTCCACCTCCCCCCTCTACACCCCCTCATACCCCTCCCCACCCCTCATACCTCTTCTCCATCCCCCTCCTGCCCACCTCCTCACACCCCCTCCCCACCTCTCACACTCCCCTCACACTCCTTCACACTCCTCTCCACACTTAGCTCACTTGCGAAGTTTCAAACTCCACTTCAAACTCAGCTGCAGCTCACCTCTACATATGCTACAACCACATTTTGAAGCCCAGCTATATTAGTCAGAGCAGACAAATTTTAGTCAGCTCTGACTAATGCCATCATTTCTGACCAAGCCTGACAAATTTTAGATAATCACATCAACCATCACTCCCATCATTCCCACAAAATGACTGTAGCCTATGTTATGCAGCTCATCATCTATTTTTAGTCCTGATCCCATCATGCCATCACTCCCACAAAAATCATCATAGCATATGTAATAGACGAGCTTATGACCCATGCCTTTGTCATGGCGTTCGCTTGCTCAGCCTGACACCGGCATGGGCCAGCTCGCATATATGTAACACAATGCTTAATCCCACTACAGTTACTCAACTCTTCAGTTGCCTTTGGACCTTCAGCCCAAAGTCAATGTTTGGGGGTTTGTGGTGACACAACTCTTTCCTTGACTTTTAGATACAGTAGTACACAACTCTTCAGTTGACTTGGGACCCTTGGCCCCAAGTCAACGTGGGGGGGTTGTGGTGTTTATCTCCATCTTCATTCCCCCATTCCAATCTCTATCTCTCTCCATCTCCATATCCCATATTCCCACCTCCCCTATCCCCATCCCCATCTCCCTCTTCCCACTCTCCCCCTCCTCCATCTCCCCCTCCTCCATCTCCCCCATCTCCCCCATCTCTATCCCCCCCCCATCTCCATCTCCACCTCCCCCTTCCCCCTCCCCATCCCCCTCTCACTTTCCCATGTCCCCCTCCCCCCTCTACACCCTCTCATACCCCCTCCCCACCCCTCATACCTCTCCTCCATCCCCCTCCTGCCCACCCTCTCACACCCCCTGCCCACCCCTCATACTCCCCTCACACTCCTTCACACTCCACACTCAGCTCACTTGCAAAGTTTCAAACTCCACTTCAAACTCAGCTGCAGCTCACCTCTACATATGCTACGACCACATTTTGAAGCCCAGTTATATTAGTCAGAGCTGACAAATTTTAGTCAGCTCTGACTAATGCAATCATTTCTGACTCATCTTGCACAGCGCTGACCAATTTTGCACAGCTCTGACCAATTTTGCACAGCTCTGACAAATTTTAGATAATCCCATCATTTTGTTCCCCCAAAACGGTCGTCCCATATGTTGTGCGCATCGTCCCATCAATCATCACCGATCAATCACCGATCTTAGCCGAAAAACTCCCCCATTTAGCTCGCCATCACTCCCACAAAACGGTCGTAACATATGTAGTAGATGACCCAAGGTGACATCATGAAGCACTTTGCTTCGAAGTCTGATGGCACATTGATATTCAACCAATGTACCCTATCCAGAAAAATAAAGTCATGGGAAGAACTCAAGCTGTGCATCACATCCCACCCTAATGCACTTTCTTCGAAGCATCTGCGTGTTGTCACAAGACATGATGTTGAGAGGGCCCTTGTTCTCTGGGTAAGGCATATGGAGAAGAAGGGAGAAATGGTTAATGGCCCAATGTTGAAGGCAAAGCGATTTAAATTTGAAGAATAGTTTGATGTCCTGGAAGCAGAGCACCTGACTGCAGAAGGTTGGATTGCTCCATTCTGTAAGGCATACAGCTACAAGGAGAGACATTGACATGGAGAAGCAGGGTCTGTTGATATTGAGGCTGTGAAAAAAGAACATAAGCATATAAAGATGATTTTGGCGACATATGCTGAATGGGATCAATGGAATGGTGATGAAAGCAGTCTGTTTGCATTGTGAGTTGATTACCATCACAGCGACAGTGTTTTAATCTAAAACATCAGTGTGCCACCAGATTGAGGGCTTGCAGCGAAGCTGATGGCTGGAAAGAAGAAAGAAAAGTTTAGGATTACAATGTTCTCCACATGTAACACAGATGGAAGTGAGTGCTTACCACCAATGTATATTGGTAAGGCCAAAAAGCCATGCTGCTTCAAAAAGCAGAGTCCTGCTGAGTGCAGTGATAGGTCCACTGCATGATATAAGGTCTGGAGAAGGATTTAATTGTATCTATACATTATGACATGCACTCTGAAGTGCTATGAATGCCACAAAATTGACTTCGAACACTTTTTGAACTATTTCGCATTATTTTGGATGACTTCAAATGACTTTGAACTATTTTGCAACACTTCAAATGACTTCGAACTATATTGCAACACTTCAAATGCCTTCGAACTATTTTGCAACACTTCAAATGACTTCGCAGCATTTTGAACAATATTGGCTGCTGTATAGTTGTTTTAAAACATTTTTGATACATGCTGCACATCTGGGACAAACCATTTTGTCACATATCGAGCGCCACCAGACATGAGGAGAGATTACAAGAGACTTAGAATGCGATAAGTGCAGTTTTATATTTCATTGATATATTGAAGCACAAGATAAGTACTTCTACTATATGGGAACACTATACATTTCATCATTTATCATTTATCATTTGTTTCATGATATACAAAGTCCTCATTGTTTGATATATTGCCTCATGTTTTACACATGTTCTTATTGCCTTTTTAGTACTATCTATTCAATTTGTATATAGACTTGTGTTAGTTACTTAGAATGGGAAGTGAACCAACAGGGAACAGAGCACAAGTTACCCTCTCACTTATCATCTGACTTAAGAGCCATTCTCTTGGATCTTATCTTTGAATCATATCTCTAAGTTCTGCAAAATATCATAAACTTCTTCGAAACTATCGCATTTGCTCCTCATTTTATTGCACATCGCCTATCGCCTTTCGACAAACACTTCACATTTGTTAAACTTGTTCCTCGATATACTACGAACCTCTTCAAACCTCTTTGAACTTCTTCGAGCCTACTTCAAACTATTTCACACATCTTCGAACCTATTTCGAACTCTTTTGAACACCTTCATATGCCTATAAAGACTATTCACCACAGACCTTATTATTTTGTGTCACTAAACACAATGTTTGGGTATCAGTGGTGATATTTAGTACCAACTCGCACCCTTCCTCTAGCCTGTGTTATACTTTCTAAGCCTTTTAACAGGTTTTTGTTAGGTTTCTGGGTTGAGTATCATCAGTGGTTTTTACTATCGGAACAACAGGAAGGCTTGGATGACCTCCAAGTTGTTCGAAGAATAAGCAATTATGAGCTTATGGCACATGCCTTTGTCATGGCATTCACTTGCTTTGCTTGCTCAGCCTGACACCAGCATGGGCCAGCTCATGTATATGTAACACAATGCTTAATCCTACTACAGTTACTCAATGACTGAAATGTTCATAGCATATGTAATTTAGATTACACTCCTTTGCTTTGAGCTACTCCAGACACTCTTTTTCTACAAAACCATGTCCATTTTGAACCAAACTTGCCCTGCTTTCATTTCTTCCTCATCTTCAAAGAGAGATTCCTTCAATCTTTTTGTCTGGCATTCACTCGCTTTGCTTGCTCAGCCTGACACCAGCATGGGCCAGCTCACATATACATAACACAATGTTTAATCCCACTAACAGTGAGTTTGACTTTATTACAAACTTGTATTGACTTGGTATTGACTTGTATTAGGGTGTTATTGACATTATTACAAACTTGTATTGATTTGTTATATTGACTTTACTCTAAACTTGTTACTAGCATCATTACAAAATACAAATTTGTATTGACTTGTTATTGACATCATTACAAACTTGTACTGACCTGTTATTGACATTATTACAAGCTTTTATTGACTTGTTATTGAATACACACCAAGGTTTAGTAATCTGCCCTAAAGTCTTCTCACAATAATTTTTTCAACCATTTGATTAATCCAAGTACAGTCCAAATCCAAATCTAAATCTAAATCTAAATCTAATTCTAATTCTAATTCTAATTCTAAATTCAAGTCGTGATATCTATATTAGTTTCCAATTCCTGTAAATAATCTTTCAAGTTACTCACCTTTGCTAAACAACTCCATTCAACACTTCCTTGTATACCACATTGGCAGTTCTGTGATTTCCATTGTTTTCATTCAACAGCACCTTGATCCTTTCTCCAGATGTACACCTTGACAGTGCAACATATAGCTGCCTGTGAGAACACTGGTGTCTGCAAGTCCAATCCAACATGGGATACAGATTGGCCTTGTAACTTGTTGATAGTCATGGCAAATGCCAAGCGAACTGGAAATTGATGTCGACAGAGTGGTAATGGCAAGGTCTCTGCTGAAGGCTTTAATGTGATCCAAGGAATGAAAACAATATTTCCTGCAAACTGTGCATCTCCACTGATGATTCTGTACTTCAATACATGTGGTCTGGCTTCAAGGAGGATAAGTCGAGTTCCATTGCAAAGACCCATGGTGACATCCAGATTGCATAGAAGCATGAGAGGACAGCCTATCTTAAGTGCCAGCCTGGAGAGAGGAAGGCCACTTGCTTTGATAGAGTTTAGATACTCTGCAGGATATGGCTGGTAGTTGTTTAACTCCTGCTCTCTGAATGAGACTGTATCAGCACTGTTGAAGACATGCTCTGGTCCAGAAAATCTGGCAAGGAGAAGAGAGTTGATGACATCGACATTGTCATTTGTGCAGGAGAGAATGGTCCTATCCAAATAGTACTGATCTGGCTTGTTCCCCTGCTCTATGCCTGGATATGTGGAGTTGATAAGGTGATTCATGGTATTTCCATGGGAGATGTTCTGTGGAATCTGGATAGTGTCCGTAGCATCCACTGTTGTGTCTGCACCAATGTGCAAGAGGCAGGCAGCATGTGCAGTGTTCTCTGGAGTTCTGTTGAGTTGCATATTCTCAGTCAAGTGATAGACAGTAATGCATTGCCAGAGAGTGCTTCTTTTGATGGATAAAGCTATGATCTGTTCTCTAGTGCCCCTAGGAATGACAGGTAGGATGTGTCTAAAGTCACCTCCAAACAAAACAGTGATTCCACCAAATGGAACATTCTTTTTCTTGAGATCATGCAAAGTGCAGTCTACTGCATCTGTGGCATATTTGTGCTGCATAGAAACTTCATCCCAGATGATGATGGAAGTTTGATCAAGGACCTGGTGCAAATCTGAACCTCGAAGTATCCTGCAAGTAGAGGCCTTATCAATTTCCATTGGGATTTTGAACATGGAATGTGCTGTGTGACCACCTTCTAGAAGCAATGCAGCAATTCTGGATGATGCCACACAGAGAGCAATTTTGCCTTGAGCATGAACAGCAGCTGTGATGGTGTTGCAGACAAAGGTCTTTCCACAACCTCCAGCACTATGCAAGAACATGAGCTTTCCCTTGTTATTGTTCACAGAATCCATTGCAGCATCAAAAACCCATTTCTGCCTGTGATTGAAAAGCTGGAGATTGTGAGCGACAGTGATGGCCAACTCTTCAACATTGTAATCCCTTTGTTCCTGCAAAAGCCTATTGGCAGGAACATCAATGTGCCAGTTTCCTTCAATGGGAGGCATCTCTGGATAATCAGAAAGTTGTTTGCCTGATCTGATAAGGATCTGATGGATGAGATGCATGCCATACATGTAAACTTGATCACCTGTAAAGTCTGTATCTGGATAGATTGAAAGAAGCTTGACTCTGAGGTCATCACAAATGTGATGTCTGAACTGGTTCCACAGGTTGTCAGGTGATGTTGGATTGCAATGAAGAAGAATGGTGGCAAAGAGCAATCTGAGAGAGGAACCAAGCTGCATCTGGGCTGCCTCTGTAAGACACTGGACCTACTCCTGGTCATCCTGCAAAAGACCCAATGCGATACAGGCCTGCTTGAATGTATTATGGATGACACCATTGACAGTGTGCAAGTGCTGGAATGATGTTGCCCCTGTTAAACAGTAAGGAGCAGCCTGAAGTAGAATCTTTCCCCCTGAGTAGGAGAAGCAAAGTACATTCTGCCAATGGCAGCCTCGCCACATCTTCTTGGGTTCCACTGCTTCTTGGTTCCATTGTAGACCCATGCTTGAGGAAAGTTCTGGTAGGTGACAGTACATGCTGCTTCATATCTTCTGTTGGCTTCAAACCAAGCAGTGAGATGTGTGGTCTTGGCAGCAGGCCTTTCCAAAACCTCATCAATGTTGTCATCTGCATTGAAGTAGACAGTTTGCTGGTCCTTCAGATGGACAGGCAGACGATAAACATGAGGAGACTCTGAGAGCATTCCAAATTCATTTATATGCCAGCAGCTTTCCACAGATCCAATGTAATGTGCATCCAGATACTCCTTGACCTTGTCTCTGTCTTGGTCGAGAATCTCAATCATGGTTCTGTCATGGCCTTTGTATATGTACTTGTGGATGTACTTGACAGCCTCTACTGAAGAACAGATTTCAACATTAATGTGACAGTTGTATCTGACAAATGAACCAAATTGTTAACCAATAAACATGATGTCAGATAAATGTTCCTTACTTTGCAGCCAAATAAGGATTGTGTGGGACAACATGTCTGTTATCATAGACATAATTATGCTTCCTCACTGTTCTACCATTGTTGGGTCTGGCATAATCAGGATAATTGTTTGCAATAAAGGAAGTTTGTTCTCTGAACTGCTTGGGATACCTCTTGCTGCACCTATTGTCGACCATGCATGAAGCATTGGGTTTGTCATAACCACAAGAACCATGAAGCATGCAGGTAGTTATAGTGTGATACAGCATTGGCTGTGTGATGGGGTCAGGAATCTGTGCTGACACAATGGAATCAACATCATGGGCATCATGGATTTTGTCAGCTGGATCAAGAAATATGAGGAGGTGCATATGTGGAAGGCCTCTCTTTTGAAACTCAATGGTATGGATGTGTGCCACCACTTTACCCAAAACACCATCCCTGACATCCTTGATCAATGCATCCTTTTTCTGTTCAAAGACATGTCTGGCCTGTCATAGGCTTCCTGCTTTTTCCTTTGTGTGGTAAAACATAGATTGGGTGATTCCTTCTGCAACAGGACTTCCTGGATTTCTGGCCACTGTGGATTGGCAGTCATGGTGAGAAAGAGATCTGGCTTGCCAAAAAAGTGACAAATGGCCATGGAATCCTGGAAAAGCTGATTCATATGCCTTTCACTACCTATGTGGGTTGATGGAAGAATGATGTGACTCCCATGATCCTCTAGATTGATATTTTCATCCTGGTCACCCATGGCAGCATCCCTCAATCCAACATACACATTGGCCCTAAGCTCCTTCTGGTGATGTCGGACCCAGTTCAACATATTCTGTTCAATAGAGGCCCAAGCATCCACAACATACTGCTGCAAAAGATTTCCACCCCAAAACAATGGTGGCTGCTCTCCTGGCCTTGGATGCAACCGATAAGCATGGTAGCATCTCTGACTGACATTGGAAACTCTTCTGGCTCCATTTGCACCTTGGTGTGCAGGTATATCTGGGTGTCATCCATCTTTACCATGCCCTCCCCCTCTCAGCCTGAGAACAATATCTCTGTGATTAGACCATTCCTCAGAGCCATCACCTGGAATAACAGCTGCCACTTTATCATTGGCTGTAGGGAGATTATAGCGACGTAAATCCTGGGTTCTATCTGATCGCAGCCATATGGAGACATTGTCCTGCTCTTCTGGAGGCTTTTCCCTCATGATCTAAAATGCCTGCTTGAATAAAGGCACAAAGGATGGGTATTATTCAGCATGGCCTGCAGTTCTGTCATGATAACTGGATTGAGATTATTATTTCACCACTCATGAATATTGAGCTGTGCAATAGGATTATGAATATAATAAATAGGCTGCAGGCCATCCAGGAGGTGGCAGAAGTGCTCCAGAAAGATGATGAAGATCACCATGAATACGACAGCTGTATACACCTGATGTACCTGTGACAGAACTGTCCACCTTGACACCCAAAGAAGTGAATGCAAATGCAGCATTGTACTGTTGGATATTTGTTTTAAATTTCTTAGAAAGAGGACTTTTGCCACACAACAGATCTCGCAATGTGGCAGGAGCAGGTCAGAAAGATGGCAGATGAATTTGTCCCTGCAAGCGGCAACTTCCAAACTTTGGTACAGCTTGGGTAGACCTGGCCAACTTTTCACAATCAAAATGCAAGGCATGGCAGTGTGGACACTCCACATTCATGGGTCCAAGTGAATGTCTGGGAATTGGCTCCTGATAAGGTGCATGACCAAGTGGTAATAGCCTTGCAGGTTGATGTGGAGGTAAAGGTACAGGCATAGATGGAGGCAAAGGTGGCAACATTGGAGGATTCAGGAATGAAGCAGGCAGCAACAGTGAAGGAGATTGCATGGGAGAAGGTGGCAATGATGGAACATGGAATATTGGGTCAGGCAGCAGTGGTGATGAAGATTGTGGAGGAGAAAATAGAAATTGTAGAGGAGACACCCTTCCAAACTCATCATAATAATCTGATGGCATAGGAGATGGTGGAATTTGTAAAGCAGTCACCCTTCCAAATTCATCATCTATTACATATGCTACAGTTGTTTTGTGGGAGTGATGGCATGATGGGATCAGCTAAAGGGGGGAATTTTTTGGCTAAGATCAGTGATTGATTGGGACAATGCACTGATAGGTTCCTAGCACAGTTCAAGCATCGATACATCAGTTTTCACATTTTCAATTGACTTTGAATGCTTTGTACAGCTCACAATATACACTTGGAACATCTTTGATAACTTCTGAACCAATTTTGAGCAATATCGCAGCTATATCAGCCTTCAAACAAGTCTGAAGAAACTTCAAAAATCTTTGAAAAATATTGAACTTCAAAAAAAATCTTTGGACACAGTATTTTCTATTCAACAATCTTCGGATGCATGCTGGACACATGGAGCACTATTCCGAGTATATCAAACACATTTCGATTGCATGTGCATGCATACAATCAGTGCAAAGCAGTTTCCGATGTTTTATGCAATTTATAACAAGGACAGTTCATTTTGGTGTTTCAATGATATATTGAAACATTAGAACAAGTACTTTTGATATACTGCAACCCTGTACATTTCATTTATCATCATTTCTTATTTGTTTTATGATTTGTTCTTTATTGCTGTGCATATTGCCTCATGTTCTACACATGTTGTATTTCCTTTTTAGTACCATCCCTTCAAAATGTATATAGACTTGTACTAGTTACTAAAACAGACAAGCAATCATATTCCTCCCAGATGGCAGTGATTTGAAAAGTTCACCTTACTATTTTTCAGTACAAAGTCTTGCATCTACACTAAATTTCTTTGAAATTCTTTAAAAATCCTCAAAAATCCTTGCTTTATGCCATTTTTACTTTTATTTCCCTCAATTCACCTTTTTTTCACTATTATTACTCATCTAGTCCCTTGATCTTGCATCCGAACATATTTTTGCACTCCAAATTCATCAATCTAGCCATGAAATTCTCTGAAATCCTGTGAAACACATTCTTTAGCTTCAAATTTTTTTGACAGGTCAATACAAATTTAATGAAGTCCATATTAGTCTCTCGACTCATTGCCTATCACCTATTGCCATTTGAAAAACACTTTACATTTGCTATATTTGCTTCTTGATATACTTCAAACCAATTCGAACCACTTCGACATTCCTTGAAACTTCTTCAAACTATTTCACACACCTTCAAACATCTTTTGAACTATTTTGCATGTCTTTGAACCTATTTTGAACTCTTTCAAACATCTTTGTATGCTTTTAAAGACTATTCGCCACATTCCTTACCATTTCACGTTACTAAACACAATGTTTTGGTATCAGCAGTGATATTTAGTACCAACTCACACCCTTCCTCTAGCCTGTGTTATACTTCCTAAGCCTTTTAACAGGTTTTTGTTAGGTTTCCAGGTCGAGTATCACCATCACAATATTTCACAGAACTTAGAGATACAATGCGAAGATAGCGAAGATAAGACTCAAGAGAATGGCTCTTAAGTCAGATGATAAGTGAGAGGGTACTTCTTTTCTATTTTTCTAAGTAACTAGTACAAGTCTATATACATTTTTGAAGAGATAGTACTAAAAAGGAAATTTAACATGTATAGTACACGAGGCAATATGTGCAGCAATGAGGACTTTGTAAATTATAAAACAAATGAGAAATGATAAATAATTAAAATGTACAGTGTCCCTGTATAGTAAAAGTACTTATTTTTTTGCTTCAATATATCATTAAATCTTCTAAGCACTATCATCGCATCCTAAATCCTTTGTCATCTCTCCTCGTGTCTGGTAGTGCTTGATATGTGACAGAATAACTCATTCTGGTAGTGCAGCATGTATCAAAAGGGTTTAAAGACAGTTATATGATGGCCAATGTCATTTGAAGTGGTACAAAGTCATTCGAAAGCATTTGAAGTGTCATGAAATTGTTCAAAATCATTTGAAGTTGTTCAAAGTAGTTCGAAAAGGGTTTGAAGTCAATTTCGTGGCATTTGTAGGAATTCAGAGTGTTTGTCATAATGTCACAATATGATTGGAGGCATTCTCCAGACCTTAAAGTGTGCAATAGACCTATTATCCTCCCCCTTACTAAAATCCTGACTGTCCCAGTCAGCTGATTGAGGTCATGTGCGAAATGCATAATCATGTTAAAAAAGTTGGTGAGGTTCAAAATACTTTTTATTCTGGCATGTCACCTCCTACATCCTCAAGTACTAGCTTTCATAATGTCTCTTTTCATTGAGCTGAACTCCAAAATTGTCGAATATGCAAAGTTGATGCCCAAGTGCAGTGTTGCAGAGGAATTGGATTTTGAAGTCTGGGGGAGAGGGTTTTGTGGAAAGATGGTATGTCTCTTGTTGACCTATTCATAGTCAAAGGTGCTAAAATGTTTTGTGTAGGCAGAATATGATGAACTTGTGGACAACTTAGGCAAGGAGCATGACCTGGCCATACAAGCAGTCATTAATGAGGTTTTCAAGGTTTTCAGCCCAATGGCCCAATGTGAATGGCTTTCATGTGGTGGTGGATTATTATTCATGGACTTGGCTAAGCAAATAGAACACAAAAAAAGGGAGGAGGAAGAAAAACAGGTTAGAGAGGAGCAGGAGAAGGCGAAGAGGGCGAAAATCAAGGATCAGAGGAGGGTGCTGGTGGATGCCTGAAATGCAGCTCTGGCTGTTTCATGTGAAAACCTTATCGAAGAAAGATTTACAGCAGAAGAACGCAGAGCTTGCTGCTGAGGTGAGCACTATCAAGAGGGCAGAGGGGGAAAATGAAGTCAAGGATGAGAAGGAAGTCGAGCTACCCTAGTGAAGTGAAAAATGGTGGAGGTCAAAGAGGAGGATAATTTGGAGGAAGAGATCAGGGGTGGAGAGGCAGTGAAGTGGGCTAAGCTTGCGAGAAGTGAAACCTTTGAGTTCGAAGGACCAGTAAGTCATTTCATTTGAGTTTGATCATTTTTTGGGGTGCTAAAAATGTTTATAGTGCAATCAGTGTGCTGGGTTCAAGTCCTAGCTATGCTGTGTCATCAAGAAGGGTGCTGCAAAATGTTCGAAGTGCACCCAAGAGGCACAAGGGTGCTACTGGAGTGGATTATCAAGGAGGGGGCTTCGCAAGGGCAAAGCAAAAAAGTTTGGGGGTGCAAAATGGGATTTGCATCTGAGGCAAGGTATGAACTTTGTTCAAAATTGTTTAAAGTGGTTGCTAACATGTTTTTGAATCTTGTAGTATGTCGAATTTGCATAGTAGGACCAGTAGCCAATGTAGAATCCATCGCAGGGCCTTCAAGTGATTGCAGCCAACAAAACAGTCATTGAAGGGGAAGGAAAAGGTGAAGGTGAGGGAGTCATGGGAGTTCAAAGGAAATGAAAATGACTGGGTGGCACACCATGGTTTGATTGCCATGAAATTGGTGCAGAAGAAGGTAGAGATGGAGATGTTGGGGAGGGAGATAGAGGTGTTGGAGGAGATGTTGGAGGAGTAGGACTTTTTTGTTTCTGTTTCTTTGTTTTGTCTATTTCAATTTCAAATTATGTTTTTGTTATATGTCTTTCAAAAGTAAGGTGAAGAAGAAATGAAGATATAATGAATGAAAAAATTGAATTTTTTAGGGAAATGCTCAGTAGTTCATCATACCCAAAAAACCCTTTGGAGTTTGCATGACCACACTATGATGCAATATTGTGATTTGTATTGTACACTAAAAGCAATTGAAATTTTTTGTAAGTAATTGCAAACAAGAAAAGGAAAAATAATTATTCATTTTTGAAGTCCTAAAAATCTTTGAAAGTATCTTCATCAAAGTTTAAATTTGTTTGAAGTTGTTCTAGGCAGTTGGAGTTGATATCAAGGAAATTCGGTGGAAGGGAAATTGATTTTTGAGCGAGATATGGTAGCAAATGAAATGCAGCAATAGGTCA
This sequence comes from Tricholoma bakamatsutake, assembly GCA_029959215.1. Taxonomy (NCBI): domain Eukaryota; kingdom Fungi; phylum Basidiomycota; class Agaricomycetes; order Agaricales; family Tricholomataceae; genus Tricholoma; species Tricholoma bakamatsutake. The sequence goes on from CP114860.1 coordinate 5,465,668, forward strand.
ATGTAATACTGAACTGTTGAGTTTGCAGAAAATGTAAGCTTCTTCATAGTTTCATTCAATAACGATGAGTGCCAAAATATCATGGTTTCATCTTGCAATTGAGGGATTTCTCGATTTGTGCATTTTGAAGTAGTACTAAATCTCCTTTCACGAAGTTGTAGTCACGCATTGTATGTTTGTGAAGGAGTTCAAAGCATTTCACAGCTTTAATTCAAGGGGCATAGTATGTTGCCTCAGAGATGTCTAGGGGTATTAGAAAATGTGCTCCTGTAACTGCAAAGTAAGGAGAACAACCCATGCATTTATGAACTGTAACTTGTTCTGCCCAAAATACTAAATGTGCCCCTGCTGACCATTTTGCTTGATCTCCATTGACAGCTTTGAATAAGGATTGTCGAACATTGAAGTGGGCTCTTTTGATGAGTCCATTGGAACACAAATTATAACTGCTAATTTGAATATGGTTAATGTGATATCATTTCACAAAATACTCCATAGCTGCAATAAATGCAGCACCATTGTCAGTCACAATTTTGTATAGTGAACCCTATTGACAAATAATATCTTCAAAGATCCAATTACCCAGAGATGTGGCATTTTTGCATTGAAGTTTCTGCCATTCTGGATAGGTCATTAGTGAGCATCGACCTTGTACAATGTATTTAAATCTGTTCAAAGGTGGCATTTGCATCATATCAATATAGACCTTGCTAAAAAGGGGTGCTGGAGTGGCGACTGTGGGTGGAATTAGAACATTTCACATTTGTCAAATTTGACATAGGTGGCAGGTTTAAATATACCATGCAATGTCAGCTTTCATGTTTGGCCACCAAAATCGAAGGGTGATGACTGATTTCATAGCAAAAACCATTTTGTGTCCGATATCATTGTGAGCTGCGTGAATAATTTCAAGATGATGTTCTGGAGTCGCAACAACTTTGTGAGCTCCATGGGAGTCTTTTCTCCATAGTTTGCCTGAATCTAAAAAGGATTTGGTGCAATATCAAATAAAGGTAGCGTATTCTGCATCTGATAGATCAGGGGATTGCACCAGGTCATGTAACCATTTTTGAATGCGAAGTAATCTTTCATCATTCATTTTTGTGTTATTCATTCATGGGACATCATTGTAGGTAAGGTTCTCCCCCTTACTGATATCTGAAGAGAGGGAGAGGGCCGAACTTTGATGCAAAGTAAAGGGTCGCGTCATCATAGGATTGATTTGATGTACAAAACCATGAAGATGGTCAATCCAGTCTCAAAAATCGTCTTCATTGTCGAGCTGAACATCTTCGTCTTGTGGGGGGCATCTAGAAAGTCTGTCAGGACCATGGTGCATCCCTGCGACATGGACTAATGTAAAGTGGAAAATTAGAATGGATACTATCTATTGATTGATGCTAGTGCTAGGTGCAATATCAGGATTCGAAAGCATGCCTTGATATATCATGCATCGACTTTGATGATGAGCCTTAGAACTCCTATTAGATACAATCATAGTGCTCCGAGAGTGCGATATAGACTGTAAAGTTCGAGTTTTGGCTGTGAAAATTGAGATTTGCAGTTGTTAAGTGTAATCGATCCAAATCAACTATAATATTGTTTTCGAGGGTTTTCTGGATCGCATTGAGCAAGAAAGAAACCAATAGCAATGTTTGAAGTGTCAACAGATAGAATAACTGGGGCTGAAGATGAGTAATCGATAGCTCGAATTGCTGGGGAATTGATTAGAGCTTCTTTCAAATCTTCTTGGGCTGCTATTTGTTCTGCTCTGAATTTGAAAGGAACATCTTTTTGAGTGAGTTGGATCAGTGCTGCAGCTTGTCGAGCAAAATTTCAAATAAAGATATGACAAACTCCAATGGTTCCTAGGAATGCTTTGACTTTGGTGAGGCTTCAACATGGTCCCCACTTGCTAACAGCTGTGATTCAAGTAGGATCGGCCATACGACCTTCAATATTGCATCGATGCCCTAAAACAATTATTTTGGGGATGCAAAGATAGAGTTTAGGACCTGAGAATGTTCCTCCACAATACTTCGTGTGCTGAACTATCCGATTTAAATTTTTGAAGTGTTCTCAGATGAAGCATCAAATAGCTGGATTGTTGGGAATCATTTTGTAGAATCCACTAATTGTTCAATATTCTGATTTTGGGCCCTTAACTGGTGTGTCGTCGATGTAAGGGATGGTGATATGAGGAATTTTGGGCTGTAGAATAAATGTCACGTCATCGTGTAAGATAGGGACAGAATTCATCCAACCTATGGGTAGGGTAACAATGTGAAGTGCTCCAAACAGTGTCTGAAACATGGTCAGATCGCAAGATGACTCTGCTACTTTCCTTTTGTTGAATGCCACATAAAGATCCAATATTCCTCTACATGATCATCCACCAAATTGTTCTGCTAGATGTTGGGGTATCAGTATGATGCCTGAGTGCTAGATCACTACTTGGTTAAGCAGTTCGAGACTGGACAATTTGAAGTGATTTTGTGTCTTTCTTCACAATGCAGAACCATCATGATTGATATGAAGAGTTCAACAGTTCGTATACTCCTGCTTCTATCTTCTTTTTTAGCATTTCGCATATCTGTTCATACAAACCTGGAGGTATATGAATGTTTCATTCAATTCATGGAGTGTGAGGAATGACAGGAAATTCTACAGGAGGAAAAAAGTCAGAGCAAAAACTTCCTCACTCTTGTTCTGTCCATGCAAAAGCTGTTTCATGATTTCAACTAAAATCGTGCATAAGCTTCCATTCCTCTGGCCATAGAAAATTACCAGGATGATTCTTGTCGATGATAGCTTTATGTTCGAGTGAATATTGGGAAGTGGAAATAAATGATGGTGGATGAGGATTTAGTTTTGGCATGTTTTTGAGAGGATCACCAGTGATTGTTCAAATAATACAAAATTGGTCAGGTAGTTCAGTGATAACTGGGTGAATTTTCTGTGTGACAGGCTTGTATTTCTTTTTCAATGCTGCAAAAATCGGATGTAAGGAGTCAAGAATAGGCATAGAGGGTGTAGATGTCACCATCGAGGTCGATAAATATGTTTTGTATTGATGACTTGTTAAATATAAATTTGCAAGAATCAAGGAATAAGAAACAGTTTTCGAGGAGTTTGAGGACTCCATATTGGGAATATTCACAGTGCATTTGATAGTGATAGATAAATTAGAGGGATTGTCAATGTCCAAAATTTCATCCTCTAGTTGCAAAAATCCTTTCAACACTGATTAGAATGGGGTATCGTGGGAATTATACATGATCATGTCAAATTAGAATTATATATTGTGATTGTCTGAGCTTCGTTTCTGTAGTTTTTAATGGTACTTTCTGTGAGCACATCGAATGGTTGACCAAGTAAAATATCGTAGGCTGGGTCACAAATTATGTAGATTTGCATAAATAATGTGATACTCCCCACTTTGCAAGGCACATTTTATGCTAAACCCAAACTTTCAGCAATGCCTCCATTAGCCAATTGAAGTGAAATGTGGATCGAAGGATCATAAGTGAGGCCAAGTTTGTGGCAAATTTCTTCAGACATTGCGATAATCAAAAAACCAGGGTCTACAACACTTTCAACTGGATTCCTTCCATTGACATTTATGATATGACCTAATTGAATGGGATTTCTTAGCAGCGATAAAGGGTTCTGGAATATCACCAGGTCGAAGACTGTTAATATAAGTTTCGAAGGGATCATCAATTATGAAAATCTCATTGTTAAGCAAATTTGTGGCATTGTTTCCTTTGGACCACTGAATTCAATGTGGAGTGACCTGTTCCTTCTATTTTGTATGAACTTCAGGTGATAGAGACAACAATTCCTCAGGGGTTAGTGTAATAATCGGCATCTTTATCAAACAAGCAAAAACATTTTCTATTATTTTATCCTTTTGAATTGGGGCTTGGGTATGGTTCGAAGGACCATCTTTGGCTTTACTTTTTGCAGTTGATCCAAAGTTTCATTCATATGGCGGTAAGTACAATTTTTTTGCAGCAGCAGCGTAAGGATGAATGATGGGCTGCAAAGTTGTTTCTGGAGTTGAAGAGGGTGCCAAAGTCGAGGTTGGTCAGTCCGTTGCTGTAGATGAGATGGATGATGCAAGTACTTGTGGAGTCGATTGTGCGACTGATGCAGTTTTTAGAGGAATCAAAGGCTGAGAGACAGGGACTGTTGGTATGTTCAAATTAGTTTTAGCAAAGGGCCTACCACTTTGCAAAGTGTATATCTCTTGTTCGAGCTTTGTGATGAGATCTTCAGTTGTTGTGTATTGTTTGGAAACTTGATAAACTCCTCTAGGTGGTGTTGAAGTAGCCATCGAAGATGCAATGTTGTACATTAGTGATGACGCAGTTGTAGTTGAAGGATTTTGTTGAGTCCATTCATCAATTCTGTCTTTGATAAAGTGATCAGGGATGTTTCGAGGGGTGAACCATCCATTTGAAAGGATGATTTTTCCTTCATTGTTCTTTTTGCACTCTCATTCATTGATATAGGATTAGCAAACCAAGCAGTCACTAATGAAATGACTGGTGAGTCCACAAAAGACATAAACTAAATTTTCGAGCTGGTCTGAATGGAAGCCACTGGAGGATTAGTGGGTTTCAAACCTGCTAGAGTCATGACGAGCATAGTTGCAAATTTTTCGAGGATCGCTGATAAGTCTTCCAATTTGATTTGGGTCGAAGATGTTGAATTCGATGCTGGAGTACCCAAAGACCATAAGGATGTCAAATCCAAGCTATTTGACTTTGCTAAAACAAATTTCACTGCTGTGTAAATGTCTTCTAGTGGGTAGGCATCATCTGGATAGTGGTCAGAAAATTTTAGTTCAAGTTGTAGTGCAATTCATGACCATAAGCCTTGCTGGAAACCTCAAATAAATGCTCTACTCTGTTCTGCTTCTGAAATTTGGCCTTTAGAGAGTAGAAACTTCATGATGTTGTAAAATGATCTGTAGTATAACCCTAAATTGTTTCTGTCAAAAATACTGATGCGAAGTTGTTCACCAATGAGCTTGTCCATATCCAAAATTGACCATTTTTGATCATCTTCAGAACCAGGGTATAATCTATGAATTGCAATGCAAAAGTCTTGAAATGAAATGCCAGTTTCGTATTCTGGAATTAATTCCCAGAGTTCGGAAGTATTGATATCGACATATCGGCAGGCATGCTTTTTCATAATCTCTGGATCCATAATATTGCAATCTCTAAAGAGTATTTTGAGGTTGTCAAAGTATCGACAATGCTCTCAAAGTTGAGTAGGATCAAATTTTGGTGCTGTGGAATGTCCACGAGCGGGCATTGTCACTTGGGTGGCCATAGATGTAACAATTCCAGGAGTTAGAACTTGAGCAAAAGATGGTAGATATGTCGAAGTGGCTGGAGGAATGAATAAAGTAGTAGATGATGAGGAAGAAGAGGAAGATGAGGTTGGAGACGAGGAAATAGGTGAGGGAAACAAACAACGATGTGTAGATTCTGCATCAGAGACAGGAATTAGAATATCTCCCAACTGTTCAAGAGATTTGAAGGTGTGGTGAGTCTCAATTTTAAGGTTTCGAGGTTGGGTTGGCCTAAGCTGGGAGATTCGAGATGGATTAGGCAATGAAATGATTTAGAAACCCCTCACAGTGGGCTCCAAAATGATGATACTTGATCTGGAAACCTAACAAAAACCTGTTAAAAGGCTTAGGAAGTATAACACAGGCTAGAGGAAGGGTGCGAGTTGGTACTAAATATCACCACTAATATCCAAATGTTGTTTTTAGTGAGGCAAAATGATAAGGAATGGTGCAAATAGTTTGTGAGAGCATACAAAGTTGTTCAAATGAGGTTTGAAATAGGTTCAAAGGTGTGCAAAATAGTTCAAAGAAAGTTTGGAGAGGTTCAAAGAGGTTCAGAGTAATTTTGAGGAAGTTTGTAAATGTTGGACTTGTGGCGAAATATGTCAAGAAACGAATATAGCAAATAAAAAGTGGTTTTTGGGTGGTGAGAGGCGATAGATGATGAGTTGAGAGTGAATACAAAAGTTTGAAGAAGTTTGTGGTATTTTGCAGAACTTATAGATACAATGCAAAGATAAGACTCAAGAGAATGGCTCTTAAGTCAGATGATAAGTGAGAGGGTACTTCTTTTCTATTTTTCTAAGTAACTAGCACAAGTCTATATACATTTTTGAAGAGATAGTACTAAAAAGGAAATCTAACATGTGTAGTACACAAGGCAATATGTGCAGCAATGAGGACTTTGTAAATCATAAAACAAATGAGAAATGATAAATAATTAAAATGTACAGTATCCCTGTATAGTAAAAGTACTTATTTTTTTGCTTCAATATATCATTAAATCTTCTAAGCACTATCATCGCATCCTAAATCCTTTGTCATCTCTCCTCGTGTCTGGTAGTGCTTGATATGTGATGGAATAACTCATTTCAGTTGTGCAGTGTGTATCAAAAGGGTTTAAAGAGAGTTATACAGTGGCCAATGTTGTTTGAAGTAGTGCAAAGTCATTCAAAAGCATTTGAAGTGTCACGAAATCATTCAAAACCATTCGAAGTTGTTTGAAGTAGTTTGAAAAGGGTTTGAAGTCAATTTCATGGCATTTGTAGAAATTTGGAACATCTGTTGTAATGTCTCAATATGATTGGAGGTGTTCTCCAGACCTTAAAGTGTGCAATAGACCTATTACTGGCATGCCAGAGTACTGCTCTGGCTGGTAATTAGGGAGATAGATATGCTATGCTAGTCCTATGTTCATTGCCCTCCTCGCTGCCCTGTGGAATAACCATGGGAAAATACAAAATGGTGATGGGTCAAGATCAAGAAGTGTTTTTTCAGTGAGGGTGCTTGTTGAGGTTCAAAGCCCATGCATGGTTGTCACCCTGTGTCAAGGAGGAAGGGAGTTGGGTGGAAGAGTGGACATGATTGTTGTATCCAAACTCAGCCATGGGGAGGAGATCTTCCCAATCATCCTGTCACTCATTGACAAAGATGCAGATGTATTGCTCCAGTTCTTGGTTGACTCACTCTGTCTGTCCATCTGTCTGTAAATGGTAGGCAGTCGAAGTGAGAAGTTTGATTCCCAGCAGGTGGTACAGCTCCCAGGTGAACTCTGCAATGAATTGTGGTCCTCAGTCACAGAGGAATGCACCAGGCAGTCCATGGAGCTTCCACACATGGCACAAGTAGAGTTGAGCCACTCCAAGTGCAGTGACAGTCATATTGGTGGGAATAAAATGAGCTTGCTTCCCAGCAGAGTCAACTGTACATGTTACTGCACCAAACCCATCGGACTCTGGTAGTTCCACCACAAAGTCCACACTGACAATGTCCCAATAATTCTCTGTGTTGGAGCAGACTACATACGCTGCACAGAGGAAGAGACGACATGTTCCTTATAACCTACCTGGGGTTTAGTTAGTCTTAGAGCTAGGGTTTAGCAGAGGTAAGAACACTGTATATCTACTACAGTACAGGTTCTCCTTATATACATAATAGTAAGGATGTCACATGACTCAGGAATGTGTTTACCACATGTATGCGCAGTAAGCGCAGTAACATGTGTGTGCTGCATGCATTGCCTCATGTATGCAGCATGCATCAGGATTTAATTTCAATACCCCCCCTCAAACTGTACAGCACTCTAAGCAGCTAAGTTTGAATCTCGAAAGTAATTCCGAGAGAGTCTCTAAATTTCCTGAATAAGACAGCGCCAAGGTTCTTTGTGAACATATCAGCTGGATTATCATTTCCAGGAATGAAAATGACCATGACTTTGTCATTTTCTATGCATTCGCGGGTATAGTGGTAGCGAATGTCTATATGTTTGGTCCTTCTTTCCTGAACTGGATTTGATCCGATAAAGATGGATCCCTGATTATCAGCGCAGATTGGTACGTGCTTCAGTACATATCCAAGTTTCTGGAATAAGGACTCTATCCACACTATCTGTCGACAAGTGTTGGAGAGAGCCATATATTCGGCTTCTGTGGATGACAGTGCTACAGTTTTTTGTAAAAGGGACTGCCAGCACACAATGCCACTTGCTAGAGTAGCAAAGTAACCCATTGTAGATCGGCGTTTGACAGTGTCAGCTGCCCAATCAGAATCTGTGAAGGCCTGTAGCCCCTCAGACTTCTCACCATCGTAGACAATGTTATATTTCTGGGTTCCCACCAGATAGTGCATGATGTACATCGCTTTGTTTAGATGTTCTTGGCTAGGATTAGCCGAGAATTGTGACATCTTGATTACCGCATAAGCGATATCAGGTCACGTTCCAAGCATCAGATACAATAAAGATCTGATCACAGACTGATATTTTGATCTAAGCATCGCATTGGGCATTGCTGTGTTTTCCGATGGTCTGTAACCAGTCGGGAGTGGAGTGGGGGTCGCTTTGGCATTTGTCATCTCAAATCTCTCAAGCACTTTGGCAAGATATTCAGTTTGATCGAGTTTGACTTTGCTTGCAGTCTGGGTGATGCGCATGCCTAAGAATTCCATGACTTTTTCAGTACTATGGCACTCCCAATGCTTTAGACAAGCATTTTTCTTTTCATCCACAAGTTTCTTGTTCTTCCCCATGAACAAGCCATCATCAACATAGATGAGTGCAATAACAATGCTGCCTGTCTTAGGATCCTTGTGTATGAAAATGCTGGCATCGGAGCTGGCACGCACGAACCCAATGGTGCACATAAATGCCTCTAGCTCTTTCCACCATGCAAGTGAGGCTTGTTTAAGGCCATACAATGCTCGGCGTAAGCACAATACTTTGCGCTCTTTTCCCTCGAGTCTGAAACCCTTGGGTTGATCCATATAGATCTCCTCATCTAGTTTGCCATATAAAAATGCTGTTTTTACATCTAGGCCAGTCATATACATGCCCTCTAGAGATGCAAGTGCAAACATAAGGCGTACGGTCTTGTAGCGGACTACTGGTAAGAAAATCTCATCAAAGTCAACATCTTTGACTTGTGAAAAGCCTTTGGCCACAAGTCTGGCTCGTTTTCTTCCATCCGATTTTATGGAGAAAACCCATCTATTTTTGATCATTTTTCAATCATGTGGAAGATCGATGATGTCATAGACTTGTCACTTATGAAGAGCCTCTAATTCTTCATGACAAGCTTGTTTCCACTCATGTTGCTGCTGCCAAGGTAGGCGCGCAATATTGTGAAATTGGTTTGGAACTTGGCTTATTTTGCTTGATGGTTTGACTGCTTTTGACAACAGCCAGCGAATAAGCTTATCTCCTCCTTCCTTGGTTATCTTTTTAATATAACCTGCTTCATCCAGTTTCCCATTGGGTGATCATGTTCTTGATCATTGGAATTGGGCACACTCTTGTGGGGTGCTGAACTCGGTCCAGCAACCGGTTCTTTCTGTTGAGTTTGTGGTCGTGTTCGGTTATGATCCGAATCTTGACCCACAGATCTCTTCCAATATCGATCATGTGCAATGTCTCTCTCTATATCAGAGGGGAGTCGCTTCTCTCCATAGGTATTGCCAGGATGGTTTGGGATGTTCCTCTGCCTGCCTGATCGATGGGGCAATTGCTGCCATTCCTGTTGATCATCACGTCTTGGATGAAAGTCCTCAGTGGTTACTGGAGGCGGCGGAGGAGGAGCATCTGTCACATCGTCATGTGCCTTTTGCTCACTTGGTACATCATCATTATCATTTTCTGATGATGGAGGAAGAGGCGGATCTTGTGGCGCTATAGAATCATTGCCATCTGTTCCAGATGAGTGGTCATCATCTTCTGGTTCTGGAGGTGGAAAATCACCAAGGTCCATATTGGCAGGAGTTTTAGCTCCAGGACAGCATGGGAACAATGTTTCATCAAATAGTGCCGTAGCACCAATGAATATTGTGCCACTAGGTCGCATGAAATGGTATGCTTTCATGCCACCTTCTAATCCAAGGTACGTCATCAACTCTGATCGAGGAGCCAATGTGTTTGGATGCTTCTCCTTGGGTAGGTAGACGTAAGCACCACAACAAAAAACCTTCAGATTGTTTAGATCTGGGCAGACCTTTGTCAGGTCCTCAACCGGTGTCAGCCATTTCAGGCGCCTTATCGGGGTTCGGTTGTATAGGTGTGTTGCATGTTCAATGCAAAATTCCCACCATGATTGTGGTAGACATGCGGTAAATCACAGGGTTTGCGACTTTTCCATTATTGTCCTTATGGCATGCTCTGCGTGCCCATTCTGTTGGTGAACGTGGGGTGCAGATAGTCTTTTAAAGTTAGGTTACATAATTTTTTTTTAACCATAACTGGACTGTAACCTAACCAATAATTAACTGGACCATGGTCAAGGTTAAGCAAAGTCAAGCTATTAAACGGTTATGGTTACACCAGAAAGCAGAAGTTGATTAACTGTTAGATAACCAGTTATAACCGGTCACTAACCGGTTAATAGGACATGTGGGCAACATGTGTGCAACATGTATGCAACGTGCCACAGAATGTTGAACAAAGCTAAATAGAATCAAGGTGAACATGCCTGTTCCATCCCTCCTTTTCATGGTTCACCCCAAACCACGGGCAAAGGCCCAACCATCCCATCATGCTGCCAAAAGCCAGAAACGACAATATTCTGATAATAAAAACTCTTCCGACAATGTAACAAAGTCCCCCCCACAAAAAACAAAGACTTCGAAAAAGAAGAAAGCTGTTTCGAAAGAAAAGGGCAAAGCAAAACAACCTGTAATCAAGAACATGAGTGATGTGGAATTAGAAAGTTCAACAGTGGAAGATGTGGACGATGAGGAGCCAGTGGTGAAGCAGATAAGTAGTGATGAGTCAGAGGAACACGAGGTAAGTAACGTTGGAATAGAACCAAAAAAAAAGCTAATATGAATGTAAAGATAGACAGTGATGGCTTAAAAGATAGACACTGCACAGACATTCCAAAGAAAGTGGTAACAAAGAGAGACAAGGCTCAAGATATTAGACTGATATTCACAGACCGGATTACAGTAAACTTTAACTCCACAAAAGGAACGAGGACTGAGACGGGGTGATGGTGCCTTCTATGCAAGTAAGTATTACATAATTAAATTTAAATTAAATAAAACTTATGGTGAATGACAAGAGAGGACACGGACTTCATAAAAAAGAAAGGAACAAGGGCTGCATTTATCAAAGGGGGTAATTCCTCCTGTCGGTATCATATTCATCAGCATTATGAGGTCTACACGAAGAAATGTGCTGAGGCTAACATACCAGTACATCATTGGGCAATTCTTTGCGAAATCTGGAAGACCATGCAGGAAACAAAAAAAGGAGGTGAACAACAGAGGATCGACAGGATGATGAACAAAGCACCAGACATATCTAAAGAGTTTTCGCAAGAAAGAATCCTTGATGCAGTGGCCAGATTTGTCGTATGTGAAAACCAGGTAAGTGCACATCACGTCGCGAAAGAATGATGCTAATTCCAGATAGTCTTTGGTTGTTGTGGACAGAACTGTGTTCCGAAACTGTCTTGTCGTTATGAGGCCCAAAATGAAGGAGAAAGAGCTCCCAAGCACTCACAATGTCAAGAAATACATTCACAATCAATTTGTTGACCACTTGAAAGCATTGAAAGAAACCTTCGAGGTGAGAAAAGCCCCAAAAGATTGAGGAGAACCTATAGCTTACCTTACAATCCAGAGAGCACCAGGGAACATTTCCATTACAGTGGATGGGTGGACAGCAGACACATCAAGCCATGGATTTCTGGGAATGACAGCCCACTGGATCGAGGTTCAGACAGAAAAGGAATGTCGAGAGGGTGAAGAGAAGCTCAGGCAGAACTGGAGCTTGAGATCTGCTGTGATTGGGTTCCGTGGTCTCTCGGGTGGCCATGATGGGCAGAACGTGGGGCGATTCATGGTAGGATTGACCGACCGTGTTGGCATCACCAGGAAAAAGAAATCCAAGGTCTGCAATTCTCACGCATAGTCCAGTTTCTAATCTTATCTCCCTTGCAGTTATTCATCACGACACTCAATAACGCCTCCAGCAATGGAACAGCATGCGGGACCATTGAAACAATCCATGATCTTCGCTTGCTGGAGCACTGGCCCGCTGATCAGAACCAGCATCCGTGAGTATTATAGTTCGCTGCACTGTCTGTGACTTAACCACACTTAGTTGTCTCGGACATGTAATCAATCTTGGCACCGTCTCGTTTATGGGCAAAGTTACAAAGATTGCTGGTGTTGCTACGACAAACGCCATCTGGGAGTATGATCCCCAGGATCCACATAACCATGTGATTCATGGTGCTATCGATGTTGTTGCTGTGGTGCGGACACTATCAGTAAAGGTGCCATACTATTTTTCTCCGATGTAGACAGTCGGTTTTCATTATGAATTATTAGATTCTTGCCTCTCAGACCCGCATTCAATACTTCGAAAAACTACAGATGGACCACAGTGACAATGATCAGCCCCTGAGACTGAAGCTGCATTCCAATATTCGCTGGGCAAGTGCGTACACAATGCTCAACAGAGCCTCAGAATTAGAAGATGTAAGTCTCCTCCAAGGTCTCCTCCATTGCGATTGTTAACAGCTTCATTTCTTCGTAGGCTATTGACCTTTTCATCAGTGCAGCCGACAAGATGTTTGGCCCTATCACAACAACACGAAATCAAAATGGCCAGATTGCAAAGAAGATACCATGGTCCGTGTTTCGACTCATGAAGGAGGACTGGGAATGTCTGCAGGATGTGCATGATATATTGGCAGTACGTCTCGAAGATCAATCCCCTTCTAAAACATTACCTATCGCACTCAGCAGGACTCTTATGCGATCCAGCAAGCCTTCTCCACTGAAACTCAACCCAATCTCTTTCACATGATCCCTCTTTTCGAGGAGCTTCTAACTGCCTGGGAGGACAAACTCGAAGACAATCGTTACAAACCATACGAAACAGTGCTGACAAAAGGCATCGACAAGTTGAACAAATACTACACTGACTTTGACACCAAACCAGCCATTCTCATCGCGCTGGGTAAGTGGAATCTCAACGACAACTTTGACAGTCACTAATCATTTCCAACATGCAGTACTACACCCATATTACAAACTCGACTACATCAAGCATCGTTGGGGGGGCGAGGAGGAACAGCAGGCTCAGATTGAGGCAGGAAACCCTAATGCGAGAAATTGGCAGTCGGAAGCGATGCAGCTAATGGAAGCATTGGTGAGTTTCCAACTTTGTCTATACATTTAACATTTGCTGAAACCCACTTTAGATGGAGAAGTACTGGATCGATCCCAGTTCAACAGCTAGTACACGACAATCAACTCCTGCATCGATGACTACAGCACCAGAGCTGTCAGGATCCCAGCCTGGACGATGCCGCCGCCCCACCGACTTCGATAAGCACTGCATGACCCTCACAAACCCGGAGGTCGATGATGGATGGCGTGGAGAGTTGCGTCAGTATCTCAGGACAATGTTCAACGTCGATAAGCATGTCGACATCATTAAGTGGTGGCAAGTGCATTATTTTTTTCACCTCCCATTACAATTCTGACTATCCTAGGACCATGTACACGATTTCCCTACTCTCGCAAGGATCACACTTGATTACCTTGCAATCCTGGGGTCATCAGTTCCTTGCGAGCAGTTATTTTCGGCGGGCAAACTCATTGCTATGGATCGACGCTCTCGGCTTGGTGATGACCTCTTTGAAGAACTCCAGATTATGAAGCATGCGTGGAAGGATGACATTGTGGATCTCGCAGCATGGCATTCGCAGGAGATTGAAGACGTCCAGGATACATCTCTTTATGAGACTCTCCTACAAGAAGACCTCGCTGCCGCTGAATGGGGCAAGGAATTTAGATTGGATTACTAGCGCACATGTTTTTTTTTTACCCCAATTTATTTGTCCCCAATCATCAGAGACATCGACATTTCCATCATCATTGTTTCCCAGAAGGAGTAGATGAAATTCTACTCAGAAAGAGCATCGAGGACTGCTGGGAGTTCTACCTCACCCAAGAGTTGGGGTTTATGCCCGTTGCCCTGACGGAGCCCTGTGGCGGCAACAATGAAGCCTCTCAAATGTCTTGCCTCAGAAGCTGCAGCCAAGATATGGCTGGACATTGTCAAAAGCATTTTACTGCTGATGAGCCTGATGAATGGGCACACTCTTTCGGATTGCACCTGAGATCTTGTTCTAAGCCGTAGTTGATGTCTATAGTTTACTTACTACTTAACCAGTCCACAACTGGTTTCTGACCAGTTATGGAGGGGCCCGCTGTTAACTGGTCTGCAACCGGTTTTAACCCAACCATCATACATTCTAACCGATCCTAACCGGTTAAGATCGGTTATGGTCCAGTTAATCAAAAATATGTAAATGTCCCTAACTGGTTATGGTTAGGTTAATGGAAATTATGGCCATTAACCTAACCTAACCTAACTTTAAATGACTAGGTGCAGACATCTCTATTTTGATGCCAAAGTCCTTGAGCACATTTTGTAGCTCACAATCTTTGAACTCCCCCCCTGGATCAACATGCCAGCGCTTGATTGTAGCGCCATACTGTGTCAAAGCCACTGCCCAAAATTGTCTGATGGCTGCAGCAGCATCAGATTTCTTTTTAAGGCATTGGACCCAGATATGTGATGTTTTGTCATCCAGAAATACAATAAAGTATTTATTTTTATGGTACGGTAGTACTGGGAGTTCCTTCAGATCAGAATGTATTAATTCAAAGGGTCTTTCTGCATGTGAATCTGATTCAGGAAAAGATTTTGAGGTCATTTTCCCTTCAGCGCACCCTGGACATATAATTTTGTCTTTAGGAATAATTAAATTCCTCGGGAATTTTATGGTGCTATTAAGCATCTTCCCTAGCACCTCTTTGGATGAGTGTCCAAGTCGCTTATGCCAAGTTGAGTAGTCTGTGATGTACATTGTCACGACATTGATTCCCTTGGTGCTCAATATATGAGTCCGAGCCCAATAAATAGTGTCACATTTCATAAGAGGGACACAATCCATAATTGGGTTTCCTTGCTTGAAAAATGAAATGTGTGCAGAGGAACCATGCACATCACTTCCGTCTTGTAAGAAGATGCCCATTGACAGTAATCGAGCATTACAGTCAGGTATGTAGTAGATGGGGTATAATCGCATTTCACGTGTCTCTGACTTCCCATGACATACTACCTGATGTCTAATGAAGACTGCTCCTTTCCCTACTATATGAGTAGTACCCGTGGCTGTTTGAACCAGGGTAGAGTCCTTTCTTGGTAAAGGTTCGTAAGAAGCAAAATCTTTCATTTCACCAGTAAAGTGTTTTGATGCACCTGAATCCATGATCCAGTCAGCACCTTTCTTACAATTTCCATTTGCACACATAACACATATATTAAGATGTAAATTGTTCCATGATACATTTAGTAGCGGTAAAATTTCACATGAAAAGTTTGCTGTGATCAATGGAATGTTAATTCTTGTGTTTGTGGCAGGGAAAAGGACTGACCTTTCATCATATGTACCTGTTTCAAGCAGTTCATTGACGAGCATTTCGTTGACAGCTTTCCATACTTCTTCATCAGAAACAGCAGGTTCCGATCCAAGGGAGATGCTATTGTCTTCTACCTCTACGATCCTTGGTTCTAGTTCAATCCTCCTCCTCTTACCTTCTCACACTGTTAGGTGCTCTTCCAGCAGTCGCAGATTTTCCACACTGCATGGGAGATTCATTTGCTCGAGGGTGTCTCGAGCCTGCTGATATTCGGTATAGACCGAATGAGAGGTAGAGGCCGCGCCCGTGTATGCCTGTGCAGGCGGTCAGCAGTGAGGATCCCTTGTGGGAGTATGTTCATGCTTCTCGATGCGCTGGATGAGCAGCATCAGTGGTATGATGGTGCCATTACCATTTATAGTAGTAAAGGCTTGTGAGGCGAGGTGGGAATGTTTCTCTTTAGGTTTTTCCTCTTTAGTCTTTTTGTCCCCACGTCGTCCATGCTTTCGGGATGAATCTCCATTGTTGCCTTGAGATTGCTATTTGAGGTTTCCCCCTTTGCGCTTGACAGCAGAAAGCTTGGTGGCCTGAGGTGGGCTGATGGGTTTTCCAACTGCTGTGCACCATGAGGCCTCAGCAACAATGGAGTCCTTGACATGTTTAAATGTCAAGGCTCTAGTAGCGGTCGTGTTAAGGACCGTGGTGGATAGAGAATCATACTCGCGCGGCATCACAGCAAGTAAAATCATTGCCTGTACTAATTCAGGAATGGCGACATTGGCAGCCGTAAGGTGCTCGAATTTATCAGCCATTTTGGCAATCTCTGGCGCAGGATTCACAGCCGGAATTTTGATTGCGATTGCAGACCTAAAGTCCGCAAAGACTTGGGAGGGGCCATCGACACCATAGTTGGTGCAGATGAGATCCCACACCTCCTCAGCAGTGTTCTTGGTGTTGGCACACTGCCGAATAGAGGGAGCCAGGCAGAGCACTAGGCTACCAATCACCTGGTCATTCTTATTGTTCCAGGTCTGGAGCTTGGCATTAGCTTCTGCTACTAGTGCAGCATTTGTCACCGTCAAAGGAGGTGCCAGGGGTGGTTTTAGTTCCATCTCGCTAGTTATTTGCCAGAGGCCCTGAGACCTGAGCCACGCCTTCATTGAGTCGGCTTATTGAATGTAGTTAGAGCCGTCAAAAGTTTGTACGAGTTTTTCAAGAGTTGAAGACATAATGTTATAGTGGCAGCTGGTAAAAGTGCTCAATCAGTCCTCTATTCAAGAAAACACATTCCATAATCTCAGGCAAAAACACTCCTTCAGAGTGGTTAACCCTAGTCAACCTGGGTTTTTAAATGCAGCTCATGAAGAGCGCAAGGTTACAATTTGGAGACAATGAAGTCAACGTCATTCGCAGCCAGTTAAGGCGCGTTCGCGATGTGCCCAGCAGGGCCCATAACCTGTTGGAGCAGACTACATACGCTGCACAGAGGAAGAGACGACACATTTCTTATAACCTACCTGGGGTTTAGTTAGTCTTAGAGCTAGGGTTTAGCAGAGGTAAGAACACTGTATATCTACTACAGTACAGGTTCTCCTTATATACATAATAGTAAGGATGTCACATGACTCAGAAATGTGTTTACCACATGTATGCACAGTAAGCACAGTAACATGTGTGTGCTGCATGCATTGCCTCATGTATGCAGCATGCATCAGGATTTAATTTCAACACTCTGGGACTGGGAGGGGGTGTAACTTGCCCATGGGTTTGCACCATAGTGTCTTGGTGTGCAAGCAGAGATCACAGGTGTGACTGTACTGACCAATGAGTTGAGACATTTGAGGCCACCAATAATTCCATGATATGAGCTCCAGAGTCTTCCAATGTCTGGGGTGACCAGCAATAAGCAAGTCGTGGTGCTGAGCGATAAGTTGTCATCACAGCTGGGGGTCATTAGGGATGTAGATGCAGTCACAGAAGTGCTGCACAAAGCAAAGCCATGAATCCCTTCCTCAGCTCCTTCACTGCCAGAGCCACAGCATCCTCGTGTAAACTGCTATGGTTCACATGATGAATGTCACATAGGATACTGCACTCCTCACCCTCCAAGACAATGCCTTCTAGTGCATGGACTGTGAACAGATCAGGTTGCAACAACACAATAGGTTAATTGTCATTGCTCCCATCCCCATGATCCAAACAGTAGGAGAGGGCATCAGTCTTCCCCATGCTGTGACCTGGGTGATGATGTAGGGAAAAGTCAAACCTGGAGAGATAAAGGGACCAGTGGACTTGGTGATGGTTAAGTTTCTTGGTGGTCATGAAGTACTTGAGGTTTTTGTGGTCCATCCAGATCTTGACCTTGTGTTGAGCACCCTCCAGAAAATGCTGCCACTCCTCCAATGCCCACATTATCACCAGCATCTCCTTGTTGTGGATCTCATAATTGCATTCCACAGCACTGAGACTCTTTGAGTAGAAGGCGATGGGGTGCCATTTCTGGTCCTTGGGAGATTGTTGGGACAGTACTGCACTTGTTGCAAAGTCTGAACTGTCAGCTTCTATACAGAAGGGACACAAGTCATTAGCAAAGGTGAGGATTGGAGTTGTGTCTTCAACTCTTGAAAAACTCGTACAAACTTTTGACGGCTCTAACTACATTCAATGGGCCGACTCAATGAAGGCGTGGCTCAGATCTCAGGGCCTCTGGCAAATAACTAGCGGGATGGAACTAAAACCACCCATGGCGCCTCCTTTGACAGCGACAAACGCTGCA
Source organism: Tricholoma bakamatsutake (assembly GCA_029959215.1). Classification (NCBI taxonomy): domain Eukaryota; kingdom Fungi; phylum Basidiomycota; class Agaricomycetes; order Agaricales; family Tricholomataceae; genus Tricholoma; species Tricholoma bakamatsutake. The sequence continues at coordinate 5,483,964 of CP114860.1, forward strand.
CTAGTAGCGGAAGCTAATGCCAAGCTCCAGACCTGGAACAATAAGAATAACCAGGCAATTGGTAGCCTAGTGCTCCGCCTGGCCCCCTCTATTCGGCAGCGTGCCAACACCAAGGACACTGCTGAGGAGGTATGGGATCTCATCCGCACCGACTATGGTGTCGATGGCCCCTCCCAAGTCTTTGCGGACTTTAGGTCTGCAATTGCAATCAAAATTCCGGCTGCAAATCCTGCGCCAGAGATTGCCAAAATGGCTGATAAATTCGAGCGCCTTACGGCTGCCAATGTCGCCATCCCCGAATTAGTACAGGCAATGATTCTACTTGCTGCGATGCCGCGCGAGTACGATTCTCTATCTGCCACGGTCCTTAACACGACCGCTACTAGAGCCTTGATGTTTAAACATGTCAAGGACTCCATTGTTGCTGAAGCCTCATGGCGCACAGCAGTTGGAAAGCCCATTGGCCCACCTCAGGCCACCAAGCTTTCTGCTGTCAAGCGCAAAGGGGGAAACCCCAAATGGCAATCTCAAGGCAACAATGGAGAATCGTCCCGAAAGCGTGGACGACATGGGGACAAAAAGACTAAAGAGGAAAAACCTAAAGAGAAACATTCCCACCTCGCCTCACAAGCCTTTACTACTATAAATGGTAATGGCACCATCATACCGCCGATGCCGCTCATCCAGCGCATCGAGAAGTGTGAACATACTCCCACAAGGGATCCTCGCCGCCGACCGCCTGCACAGGCATACACGGGCGCGGCCTCTACCTCTCATTCGGTCTATACCGAATATCAGCAGGCTCGAGACACCCTCGAGCAAATAAATCTCCCACACAGCGCGAAAAATCTGCGACCACTGGAAGAGCACCTAACAGTGCGAGAAGGTAAGAGGAGGAGGATTGAACCAGAACCAAGGATCGTAGAGGTAGAAGACGATAGTGTCTCCCTTGGATCGGAACCCGCGGTTTCTGATGAATAAGTATGGAAAGCCGTCAATGAAATGCTTGTCGATGAACCGCTTGAAACAGGTACATATGATGAAAGGTCAGTCCTTTTCCCTGCCACAAGCACAAGAATTAACATTCCATTGATCACAGCGAACTTTTCATGTGAAATTTTACCGCTACTAAATGTATCATGGAACAATTTACATCTTAATATATGTGTTACGTGTGCAAATGGAAATTGTAAGAAAGGTGCCAACTGGATCATGGATTCAGGTGCATCAAAACACTTCACTGGTGAAATTAAAGATTTTGCTTCTTACGAGCCTTTACCGAGAAAGGACTCTACCCTGGTTCAAACAGCCACGGGTACTACTCATATAGTAGGGAAAGGAGCAGTCTTCATTAGACATCAGGTAGTATGTCATGGGAAGTCAGAGACGCATGAAACACGATTATACCCCGTCTACTACATACCCGACTGTAATGCTCGATTACTGTCAATGGGCGTCTTCTTACAAGATGGAAGTGATGTGCATGGTTCCTCCGCACACATTTCATTTTTCAAGCAAGGAAACCCAATTATGGATTGCATCCCTCTTATCAAACGTGACACTATTTATTGGGCTTGGACTCATATATTGAGCACCAAGGGAATCAATGTCGCGACAATGTATGTCGCAGACTACTCGACTTGGCATAAGCAACTTGGACACCCATCCAAAGAGGCGCTAGGGAAGATGCCTAATAGCACCATAAAACTCCCAAGGAATTTAATTATTCCTAAAGACAAAATTATATGTCCAGGGTGCGCTGAAGGGAAAATGACCTCAAAATCTTTTCCCGAATCAGATTCATGCGCAGAAAGACCCTTTGAATTAATACATTCTGATCTGAAGGAACTCTCAGTACTATCGTACCATAAACATAAATACTTTATTCTATTTCTGGATGACAAAACATCACATGTCTGGGTCCAATGCCTTAAAAAGAAATCTGATGGTGCTGCAGCCATCAGACAATTTCGGGCAGTGGCTTTGACACAGTATGGCGCTACAATCAAGCACTGGCGTGTTGATCCAGGGGGGGAGTTCAAAGATCGTGAGCTACAAAATGTGCTTAAGGACTTTGGCATCAAAATAGAGATGTCTGCACCCCACGTTCACCAACAGAATGGGTGCGCAGAGCGTGCCATAAGGACAATAATGGAAAAGTCGCAAACCCTGCGATTTACCGCACGTCTACCACAATCATGGTGGGAATTTTGCATTGAACATGCAACACACCTATACAACCGAACCCCGATAAGGCGCCTGAAATGGCTGACACCGGTTGAGGACCTGACAAAGGTCCGCCCAGATCTAAACGATCTGAAGGTTTTTGGTTGTGGTGCTTATGTCTACCTACCCAAGGAGAAGCATCCAAACACATTGGCTCCTCGATCAGAGTTGATGACGTACCTTGGATTAGAAGACGGCATTAAAGCATACCGTTTCATGCGACCTAGTGGCGCAATATTCATTGGTGCTATGGCACTATTTGATGAAACGTTGTTCCCATGCTGTCCCGGAGCTAAAACTCCTGCCAATACGGACCTTGGTGATTTTCCACCTCCAGAACCAGAAGATGATGACCACTCATCTGGAACGGATGGCGATAATTCTATACCGCCACAAGATCCGCCCCTTCCTCCATCATCAGAAAATGATGATGATGATGTACCAAGTGAGCAAAAGGCACATGACGATGTGACAAATGCTCCTCCTCTGCTGCCTCCAGTAACCACTGAGGACTTTCGTCCAAGACGTGATGATCAACAGGAATGGCAGCAATTGCCCCGTCGATCAGGCAGGCAGAGGAACATTCCAAACCGTCCTGGCAATACCTATGGAGAGAAGCGACTCCCCTCTGACATAGAGAGAGACATTGCACGTGATCGATATTGGAAGAGATCTGTAGGTCAAGATTCGGATCATAACCGAACACGACCACAATCTCAACAGAAAGAACCGGTTGCTGGACCGAGTTCGGCACCCCACGAGAGTGTGCCCGATTCCAATGATCAAGAACATGATCACCCAATGGGGGAACCGGACGAAGCAGGTTATATTAAAAAGATAACCAAGGAAGGAGGAGATAAGCTTATTCACTGGCTGTTGTCAAAAGCAGTCAAACCATCGAGCGAAATAAGCCAAGTTCCAAACCAATTTCGCGATATTGCGCGCCTACCACGGCAGCAGCAACGTGAGTGGAAACAAGCTTGTCATGAAGAATTAGAGGCTCTTCGTAAGCGACAAGTCTATGACATCGTCGATCTTCCACATGATCAAAAAACGATCAAAAATAGATGGGTTTTCTCCGTAAAATCGGATGGAAGAAAACGAGCCAGACTCGTGGCCAAAGGCTTTTCACAAGTCGAAGGCATTGACTTTGATGAGATTTTCTCACCGGTAGTCTGCTACGAGACCGTACGCCACATGTTTGCACTTGCATCTCTAGAAGGCATGTATATGACCGGCCTAGATGTAAAAACCGCATTTTTATATGGCAAACTAGATGAGGAGATCTATATGGATCAACCCAAGGGTTTCAGACTCGAGGGAAAAGAGCGCAAAGTATTGCGCTTATGCCGAGCATTGTATGGCCTTAAACAAGCCTCACTTGCATGGTGGAAAGAGCTAGAGGCATTTATGCGCACCATTGGGTTCGTGCGCGCCAGCTCCGATGCCAGCATTTTCATACACAAGGATCCTAAGACAGGCAGCATTGTTATTGCACTCGTCTATGTTGATGATGGCTTGTTCATGGGGAACAACAAGAAACTTGTGGATGAAAAGAAAAATGCTTGTCTAAAGCATTGGGAGTGCCGTAGTACTGAAAAAGTCATGGAATTCTTAGGCATGCGCATCACCCAGACTGCAAGCAAAGTCAAACTCGATCAAACTGAATATCTCGCCAAAGTGCTTGAGAGATTTGAGATGACAAATGCCAAAGCGACCCCCACTCCACTCCCGACTGGTTACAAACCATCGGAAAACACAGCAATGCCCAATACGATGCTTAGATCAAAATATCAGTCTGTGATCAGATCTTTATTGTATCTGATGCTCGGAACACGACCTGATATCGCTTATGCGGTAATCAAGATGTCGCAATTCTCGGCGAATCCTAGCCAAGAACATCTAGACAAAGCGATGTACATCATGCACTATCTGGTGGGAACCCAGAAATATAACATTGTCTATGATGGTGAGAAGTCTGAGGGGCTACAGGCCTTCACAGATTCTGATTGGGCAGCTGACACTGTCAAATGCCGATCTACAATGGGTTACTTTGCTACTCTAGCAAGTGGCATTGTGTGCTGGCAGTCCCGTTTACAAAAAACTGTAGCACTGTCATCCACAGAAGCCGAATATATGGCTCTCTCCGACACTTGTCGACAGATAGTGTGGATAGAGTCCTTATTCCAGGAACTCAGATATGTACTGAAGTGCGTACCAATCTGCGCTGATAATCAGGGATCCATCTTTATCGGATCAAATCCAGTTCAGGAAAGAAGGACCAAACATATAGACATTCACTACCACTATACCCGCGAATGCATAGAAAATGACAAAGTCACAGTCGTTTTCATTCCTGGAAATGATAATCCACCTGACATGTTCACAAAGAACCTTGGCGCTGTCTTATTCAGGAAATTTAGAGACTCTCTCGGAATTACTTTCGAGATTCAAACTTAGCTGCTTAGAGCACTGTACAGTTTGAGGGGGGGTGTTGAAATTAAATCCTGATACATGCTGCATACATGAGGCCATGCATGCAGCACACACATGTTACTGCGCTTACTGCGCATACTGCGCATACATGTGGTAAACACATTCCTGAGTCATGTGACATCCTTACTATTATGTATATAAGGAGAACCTGTACTATAGAAGATATACAGTGTTCTTACCTCTGCTAAACCCTAGCTCTAAGACTAACTAAACCCCAGGTAGGTTATAAGGAATGTGTTGTCTCTTCCTCTGTGCAGCGTATGTAGTCTGCTCCAACACCAATGAGTGTATCCATGTCTGAAATGCTGTATTTTAATTCGTCTTCTATTTTGGGATAGAACCTGAATACTGCAATGCAAAAGTTGTTAAATGAAGTGCCAGGCTGGTACTCTAGAAGTGATTTCCAGAGATCATAAAAATTGATGTCGATGTATGTATCTGCAAGCATGTCTCTTCTTCAAGTCATGATCTGTAATACTGCAAGTTGCAAACAAAAATTTGAGCTCTTCAAAGTATTTTAAGAGTTCTCTAGGTCATCTCGGATCAAATTTCAGAGATGTAGAATGTCTGGAGGCTGGCATAAAGGATGTCGACATGTTCGAGGTAGATTTTGGAGGTTGTGAGATTGAGATCTGTGGAATGTCGTGTTTCATATGTTTTCAAAGTTGAGGATGGTAGCAAAGTTGTAATTGTGAAAGGTGAAAGAGTGCAAAAGTGATATTATTGATGGTCAAGATACTATATTGAGATCTCCTGGTTGTTCAGGAGGGTTGGAGGCAAAACAAGTTCAATGCAAAGTCGAAATCATTGAGCCCCTTTAGGTGAAATGAGTGGTAGAAAAGAGTGGAGGTTCAACAATGAAATGATCTAGAAACCCCTTGCAGTGGGCTCCAAAATGAAAATATCCGACCTGGAAACCTAACAAAAACCTGTTAAAAGGCTTAGGAAGTATAACACAGGCTAGAGAAAGGATGCAAGTTGGTACTAAATATCATTGCTGATATCCAAACATTGTTTTTAGTGAGGTGAAATGATAAGGGATGGTGCAAATAGTCTGTGAGAGTGTACAAAGTTGTTCAAATGAGGTTCAAAATAGGTTCAAAGAGGTTCGAAGTAATTCAAAGAAGTTTGGAGATGTCAGACTGGTGGCGAGATATGTCGAGAAATGAATATAGCAAATAAGAAGTGGTTTTCAAGTGGTGGTAGGCAATAGGCAATGAGTTGAGAGCAAATACGAAAGTTTGAAGAAGTTCATGATATTTTGCAGAACTTAGAGATATGATGCAAGAAGCTAAGACTCAAGAGAACTGCTCCTAAATCTGACAATAGTGGAGAGGGTAACTTATTCTCTGTTGTTCTAAGTAACTAATACAAGTCTATATACAATTTGAAGGAATAGTACTAAAAAGGAAACAATAACATGTGGAAAACATGAGGCAATGTGCACAGTAAATAAAGGTATTGTAAAACATAAAACAAATGAGAGATGATAAATATTGAAATGTACATTGTCCCAGTATAGTAAGAATTCTTGTCCTATTGCTTTAATATATCATTGAAATATAAAAACCACACTTATCACATTCTGGATCTCTTGTAGTCTCTCTTCATGTCCGGTGGCGCTTGATATGCAACTAAATGGCTCATTCCAAATGTGCAGCATGTATCGAAAGAGTTTAGAAACAGTTATGTGGTGGCCAACTTTGTTTGAAGTGCTGCGAAGTTGTTCAAAAGCATTCGAGATGTCGCGAAGTCATTTAAAATGGTTCAAAGTTGTTCGAAATTGTGCAAAGTTGTTCAAAAAGTTTGAAATAGTTTGAAAAGTGTTCAAAATTGATTTTGTGGCATTCATAGCAGTTTGGAGCATCTGTCATAATGTGTCAATACAATTGGGAATCTTCTCCAGACCCTAAAGTGTGCAATGGACCTATCAACGTCTGAGCATGTCTACCTCTATATTGACTGCATTTTGTGCCAAGCCCAGAAACTTGGTTCCCTCCCTTTCTCCTCTTGGGGCAACTTTTGAGAAGAGCTTGTACAACATTTCTGCCCTCTTCATGAATGCCAACGAGTTGCCATACACCTCAAGTCAATGAGAGTGGGCTACCAGTAATGGTTAAATTTCATTGTGGTCTCAATTGAGAGGTTCAGAATTAGATTGCACAGATGTTGGAGGGGCACCCAGCTGATGACAATATTGATGCTTGGTATGAAGCTGCTTCTCTCTGCAATGAGAACCGCCTTATGCATGCAGCTTTTAATACTACACTCCATGCCACTACTACCACACATGCCCCCAATCCCTCCAACTGTCCACCCCCACTGCCCACTAGTGACCACTTTGATGCCCTGCTAGTTGACCCATCTCGACCCATACCTGTCTACAATGTGGATAGGTCCCCAAATAAAGCCAGGGCAATTTGAGAAATTGTCAACTTAGTCCTCTGGTACAAGGATCATAGTGAATGGGTTCTCTTTGCAGGGACCCAACTGGGGAAGCAGGAGGCAATTTTGCTTGGCTTCATGACCATAATCCTGAGGTTGATTGGGTGACAGGTGAAGTCATGATGAGTCATTGTTCCTCTCGTTGTCGTACTTGCTTCACTGAAGGCAGACAGGAATGTCGAGGGTGAAAGGTCCTCTTACAGCACACTTTAAAATGTCATGCTGGTCCAATGCTTGTGGCCAATGTGGACTTGGAAGACATCCCAGATCTTGCACCTAACTCTGATGATAATGAAGAGGAGGTGGAGGAGATCGAGGAAGGTGACTGAATTTTCTACACTGCTATTAACACTTCACATGAGGTATATGCCACCTCAAATGTCTCCCAATGCCTTGTGGAGGCCTTCCATAAGAACAGTGCACCCAAATCCTTCACTGACTCCATGCTCCCTCACCTGCATGACTTCGAGCATGTCTTCTCCAAAAAATCCTTCAACTAACTTCCTAATTGTAAGCTGTGGGATCATGCAATTGAGCTCACGCCAGGTGCCACACCCTTTTCTTGCAAGGTCTATCCCCACTCCCCTGAAGACCAATGACAACTTGACAAGTTCATCGATTAACACTTGGCTTCAGGTCATATCTGCCCTTTAAAATTATTTATAGCCTTGCCCTTCTTCTTTGTCAAGAAGAAGGATGGGTCCCATCGACTGATTCAAGACTATTGATGCCTCAATGACATCCGTCAAAAATCATTATCCACTACCCCTCATATCCAAACTTGTCAACCAACTCTTCGGGGTGTATTACTTTACCAAGCTGGACATCTGTTGGGGCTACAACAATGTGCATATAAAGGAAAGGGATGAGTGGAAGGTGGCTTTCCACACAAACCATGGTTTTTTTGAACCACTTGTTATGTTCTTTGGTCTCACTAATAGTCCTGCCACCTTTCAGACCATGATACATGACATCTTCCACAATTTCATACTGGAAGGCATTGTCTGTGTCTACCTCAATGACATCCTCATCTTTACTCAGAACCTCGATGAACATCATTGAATCATGTGCCTGGTACTGGAGCGACTTCAGCAGCACAAACTCTACCTTCATCATGACAAATCTGAGTTTGAGAAGACACAAATCGAGTCCTTGGGCCTGATTATCTTGAATGGACAGTTGGAGATAGACCTGGTCAAAGTTGCTGGTGTTACAACCTGGCCCATGCCCACAAACAAGAAAGAGGTGCAGTCTTTCCTGGGCTTCATCAATTTCTACCAGTGCTTTATTCAAGATTTTTTCCACCATGCCCACCTGCTATTTGACCTCACTGGCAAGGAGGGATGGAAGTGGGGGAATGCACAGCAGGAGGCATTTGAGAAGCTCAAAGAGATGGTCACTTTGATGTTATAGTGGCAGCTGGTAAAAGTGCTCAATCAGTCCTCTTATTCAAGAAAACACGTTCTATAATCTCAGGCAAAAACACTCCTTCAGAGTGGTTAACCCTAGTCAACCTGGGTTTTTTAAATGCAGCTCGCAGAGAGCGCAATGCAGCTCACGAAGAGCGCAAGGTTATAATTTGGAGACAATGAAGTCAACGTCGTTCGCAGCCAGTTAAGGCGCGTTCGCGACGTGCCCAGCAGGGCCCATAACCTGTTGGAGCAGACTACATACGCTGCACAGAGGAAGAGACAACACATTCCTTATAACCTACCTGGGGTTTAGTTAGTCTTAGAGCTAGGGTTTAGCAGAGGTAAGAACACTGTATATCTTCTATAGTACAGGTTCTCCTTATATACATAATAGTAAGGATGTCACATGACTCAGGAATGTGTTTACCACATGTATGCGCAGTAAGCACAGTAACATGTGTGTGCTGCATGCATGGCCTCATGTATGCAGCATGTATCAGGATTTAATTTCAACAATTGGCAAATAGCTTCACATCAGTATTTTTGATGAAAATGATTTAGGAGTTTATTATAGGTTATTCTGCAATGTTATGAGCTTTCTTTGCTTGAAACATAGACTTTCAGAGGCTGAACAAGGTCAAGCATTTATCCGAGGCTTTCAAATGGACTTATGGAATTGAATTGTGGATCACCTTGAAGTGAAGTTCCCTGATCATTATCCTGATGATTCATATATGCTGAATGACATCCACAATTCTGCAAAATTTGTTATAGCATCCTCAAACTCATATTCCATTTTCCAGCAATCAATTTCGACCTTGGAGTTATTGCAATCTAGCACACCCATCAACTTTGAAGACATTTCGCACATTTGGGAACAGTTTGCATCCAACCTCACATTGGTTCTCACAGATTTGAATTTGAACAGATCAGTACCCAAAGTTTCTGTCCTGACCTCATTCCTTACCAACACAGCACCTTTGACTACATCGAACCAAGCATCTGACAGTATACCTCACAGCTCGAATGATTTAAACAACTTTGAAGCTCATATCGTGGCACTCGAACAGGAACTAGCACTCAAAAAACAGCTTGCACTGGAAGAGAAAATGTTGCACTTCAAAATCATCATATCATGCCTCCTGGTCTTTATTGCATTGTCCCAGCTTCATCACACACATCCATGCCAGTATCATCGTCTTCACCTTCAGTAGTTCTAGCCCAGTCCACTTTAACAGTCGCACCTTCATCACCTTCGAACTCGATCTCACTTCCAAAATCTTTGTCACATTCATCCCTACCATTGCCTACTTTGACCTCGACTTGCCAATCACCACTTCCAATATTTTCTTCTTCAATCTTGTCATCTGTGCCATCTTTTGACTCATCATCTATTCCAATATCGCCTTTGCCATATATTTCATCACCAGATTCATATTCACTGATATAGCTCCCTATTGCCATGCACATACTACAGCATTTTTTGTGATTGTGTGAACCTCCTAGATGGCTTCCGCTCACTTTGCACAGCATGCTTTTGTGCGCCTTTAACCGCTTAGGTGCTTTTGTGTGCCTTTTACATTTCTACTGTGCCTTTGGATCCCCCATAGCTGCCTTCTGTCATGCGCTCTAAATGTGCCTTCTTATGCTTCAAACTGCCTCTGTGTGCCCCCCCCCTACTTCTTATCTGTCCTTCACAGTTATTGTGTGCTCGATGCACCTTTACATGCTCCTTTTACACTTTACCCACAACTCACATTCTTTGCTGCACACTCATTGCACTATCCTTACCATGCATACAACAATTCACCACACCAATTGCACTGCACATCACGGCTTCTAGCTTACTGGCACATTTATTTGAGGTGCACCACAATTCCAGCATGAGCAAACTATGCATTCTCATGTAATCTGGGCACTTTGCACCTATTTGGCATTGGACTGTGTGCACTTGGGCGCTTTCACATAATCCTGGTGCTTTGGCACTATTTGGCCTTGCACTGCATCTCCTTATAGTTCTTCTACATTTCCAATTGGCATCGCCTTATCTGGTAACTGGCACAGGTTGATCACATCATTATTACTAAGGCACAGCACATGACACATAACACCAAAGCAGATTAATTGGAAAGAGCACACAGGACCCAATGTGCACCAAAAATAGAGCATCACACTGGAACAGTTGGGTATTGGGCTATAGCATGCACATATCTTATTGGCCAAGGCAGCAGCATAGTGCAGTTGGGTTTAGATGGGCCAATAGATGCACTTGTGGGTAGCGCATGGTGCTTTCTATTTTTATACTTTATTTTACCATTTTTTATCACATAAGCCATTTGTACATAGTAGGCAGACAGATAGAGAATCCAGAGGATCTTTTCCCCCCTCATAGTTCATAGCTCATCCAGCATCGCACATAGTCTGTGCACCAGTGTCCAGTCTGTGCGCCTTTGTAGTGTGCCCTTCGTATAGCCATGTTTGCATATTGTTTGCATTCCCTCGTCATATTGCTGCATTTTGTCCCTTCATTGCATTCTTCATCTTCACTTGAGCTCTCTTGCAGTGTGCCCTTTGTATAGCTGCATTTGCACACCATTTGCACATTTTATTGTATAGCCACATTTTGCGCACTGTTTGCGCATTTTCCCACCAGTTGCACTCGCATTCCATTTGCATCCCTAGCCCATGCATCACCGTTGCAGCACATCCCAGTGCTGTCCTTGTCCCACTACACCTCTCACTTTCATCCCCCTCATCATTGCACATCATTGCGCTCCCATTTAGGTTTTTCCACACTGTGCATTTTTGCCCCTTTGTGTTGTGCACTTTTTCGCCATTGTGTATACCTTCCTTTTTGCATGCACAACTAGTGCGCACATTGAAAACCACTGTGCTAGCCTCTCCATAGTCTCTGCACCCCAAAGGATGATCCAATGATAGGTCCACTGCGCACTTTAAGGTCTGGAAAAGAATCCCACTTGTATCAAAACATTACGAGACACACTCCTAATCGCTACAAATGCCACAAAATTAACTTCAAATCATTTTCGCATTATTTTGCATTATTTCAGATGACTTCGAACTACTTCGAACCATTTCGCAACATTTCGAATGACTTCACAGTACTTCGAATGACTTCAGCAGCTGTATAGTTGTCTTAAAACACTTTCGATACACGCTGCACATCCGGAACAAGCTATTCCATCGCATATCGAGCATTACTGGACATGAGGAGAGAGTACAAGAGAGTTAGAATGTGATAAGTGCATTTTTGTGTTTCTTTAATATATTGAAGCACAGGATAAGTACTTTTACTATATGGGAACACTGTATGTTTCATCATTTATCATTTCTCATTTATTTTTGATCTACAAAGTCCTCATTGTATGATATATTTGCCTCATGTTTTACACATGTTCTTATTTCCTTTTTAGTACTATCTCTTCATTTTGTATATAGACTTGTATTAGTTAGTTAGAACGGAATAATAGAACAATGGGGAACAGCACAAGTTACCCTCTCACTATCATCAGATTTAAGAATCGTTCTCTTTAGTCTTATCTTCACATCATATCTCTAAGTTCTACGAAATATTGCGAACTTCTTCAAAACTATTGTATTCACTCCTCGTCTTATTGCATATTGCCTATCACCATTCGACAAACACTTTGCATTCGTTAAACTTGCTCTTCGACTTACCTCGAACTTATTTGAACTCATTCAAACTTATTTGAGCTTATTTGGACTACTTCGCATGACTTCGAACTTTTTTCGAACCTCTTCGCACATATTCAGACCTTTCTCAAACTCTTTCGAACATCTTCATATGCTTATACAAACTATTCACCACAGCCCTTACCATTTCGCATTACTAAACATTATGCTTTGGTCTCAGCAGTGATATTTAGTACCACCTCGCACCCTTCCTCTGACTTGTGTTATACCATCCGAAGCCATTTAGTAGGTTTTGTTTGGGTTTCCAGGTTGAGTATCATCACTGAGGCCCTCTAAGCAAACCCCCTCACCCCGAGCACATCTGCAGCTGTAGGTTTAGTGTTCACCCCTTCTGTTAAGACTCTGCACTGGGTACCAACTGAACACATTAGTGTACTTTCAAAACTTCAAAATGGATAACTATACCTTTTTCTCATTTTTCTATTCTTTTACTCTTTTGATCACTACCTTTCGAAGCCCACAAGCCTCTAAATTCCAAATGCAAAGAAATATAACAACAGGCTTTTACCCTACTCTTCTAGCATCTTCTCCAAAGCTTCTCTTTGATCTCCCTCCCCAATATTTCCATCTCTACCTTTTTCTGTGCCAATCTTGCAGCAATCAAGCCACGGTGCACTACCCATTCACCCTCAGCCTCCTCAAAACCTCATAACTCCTTCACCTTCGCCTTCCCCTTTGATGACTTTTTCTTCTCCTTTGATGCCTTTGATGGCCCTGTGACTGGTTTGACATCTTTGAATGGGCCCACAATCTGAATTTGACATACTACAAAATTTGAAAAAATGTTAGCAATCACCTCAAAACAATTTTGAATAAAAATTGTACCTTTTCTTGGGTGCAAATCTTGTTTTGCATCCCCAAATTTCTTTGACTCACCTTTTCAAAGGCCTCTCCTTGACAATCCCACTCAATAACATTCTTGCGCCTCTTGAGTGCACTTTGTGCACTTTGTAGCACCCTCTCTACCAACACACTGTGGCTGGGACTTGAACCCAGTGCATCTATCACACTATAAAAGAGTTAACAGCTCAAAAGTCCTTCAAAAATAAGAAAACACTCACTGGACCCTTGAAATCGAGCAGTGTGCTTGTTTTGAGGTGCACTCACTTTGCTGCCCCTCCACCCTCGACCTCTTCCTCCCCATCCTCCTCTTTGACATCTATCATTTTTTGCTTTGCCACCCACACCACAGGCAGCTCCTTCTCATCATCGTCATCATCCCCTCTCTCTGCCCTCTCGATAGTGCTCACCTCTGCTGTGAGCTCCGCATTTTTCTGCTGCAACTCCTCCTTCGACACCATCTTCACACAAAACACAGCAAGAGTTGCATTTTGCACGTCTGCCAGTGCCCTCCTCCAACCCTTGATTTCCACCCTTTTTGCCTGCTCCTGCTCCTCTGGAACCCATTTTGCATCCTCCTCCTTTTGTTCCCTCTCAAACTCCTCTGCTAAATTGATGAATAACAGTTCGCCACCCCACGAAACCCACTCCTGATGAGCCAGAGGTTTGTACACCCCGAAAACCTTATTAACTATGGTTTGTACCACAGTGTCACATTCCTCATCTAGATTGTCAGTGAGTTCATCATATTCTGCCTCCACAAAACATTTTAGCATCTTTAACTATAAATTGATCAGTGACAGACATACCATTTCTGCACAAAAACCCTGCCCCCAGACTTCGAAGTTAATATCTTCTGCTACACCACACTCAGGCATCGACTTTGCATATTTGAGTACTTTGGTGTTTAGTTTGGTCAAGAGAGACATTACAGAAGCTAGTATTGGTGGATGTAGGAGCTGACATGGAAGAACAAGAAGTATTTTGAACCTCACTAACTTTTTCAATACGATCACACATTTTGCACGTGACTTTGATTAGCTGACTGGGACAGTCAGGATTTCAGTAATGGGGAGGATGATAGGTCCATTGCATGCTTTAAGGTCTGGAGAAGATTCCTAATCATATCGACACATTACAACAGATGCTCCAAACTGCTATAAATGCCACAAAATTGATTTTAAACACTTTTTGAACTATTTCGAACTTTTTGAACAACTTCGCATGATTTTGAATGACTTTGAACCATTTTGAACAACTTTGCAACATTTCAAATGCTTTAAAATGACTTCACAGTGCTTCAAATAAAGTCAGCCACCACATAGCTGTTTCAAAACTCTTTCGATACATGCTGAACATTCAGAATGAGCCATTTAGTCACATATCGAGCGCCACTGGACATGAAGAGAGACTACAAGAGATCCAGAACATGACAAGTGCAGTTTTTATGTTTCAATGATATATTAAATCAATAGGACAAGAACTCTTACTATACTGGGACAATATACATTTCAATATTTATCATTTCTCATTTGTTTTATGTTTTACAATACCTTTATTTGCTGTGCACATTGCCTTGTGTTTTCCACATCTTATTGTTTCCTTTTTAGTACTATTCCTTCAAATTGTATATAGACTTGTATTAGTTACTTAGAACAACAGAGAATAAGTTACTCTCTCCACTATTGTCAGATTTAATAGCAGTTCTCTTGAGTCTTAACTCGCATTGTATCTCTAAGTTCTGTGAAATATTGTGAACTTCTTCGAACTATCGTATTCACTCCTCATTTTATCGCACATTGCCTATCACCTCTTGACAAATCTTTCTTATTTGCTATAGTCACTCCTCGACACCGGTCCAATATCTTCAACTCTTTTCAAAACTATTTCAAACTACTTCACACATCTTTGAACCTTATTTGAACTACTTCACACATCTTTGAATTACTTCGCACATCTTTAAACCTTATTTGAACTACTTTGCACATCTTTGAACCTTATTGAACTACTTCACACATCTTCAAATGCTCCTCAAAATTATTCACAACATGGCTCACCATTTTGTGCCTCTCACTACAACTTTTGGGTATTAGCAGTGATATTTTGTACCAACTCGCACCCTTCCTCTAGCCTGTGTTATACTTCTTAAGCCTTTTAACAGGTTTTTGTTAGGTTTCCAGGTCGAATACCATCAATGTCATGTGTGTGAAGGCCCAATAAATTTTTGTGGTGTCATCTAGGAAGTGATTAGAACAAAGACTGATGTATAACTTACAGGAGTTGAGGAAAGAATGTCCACGAGAGTGTGCGCCATTAAAGTCGGCAGGGGAGATGGTTTAATTTGTGTGCCAGGTATTAGGTAGAGCATCAATGCTGAGAGTGGTTGGGGTAGAAATAAATGGAATATTAGGTGAGGGACTAAGCTGTAGGGCATTAACAATGCTTTCAATATACAATTTGAGCAATTCAATTTGCACATGCAATCTGATAATGGCACCTTCAAGCACTTCAATGCATTTTTGGGTGTCCATGGTGCATGGTGGTGCATTGAGTGGAGATAAGGATGCACTTAAGGTGGGGGTGTTAATCACATCCTGCGCAATATCCTGTATGTGTAGGAGATGTTATATCTGCAGTGTGCTTTGATTCCAGGACTAGGGAGAGAGTTTTTTACTGTAAGGGCAACCTCAAAAGCCTCACTTAGAAGTGGGCTAACAGAGGGGAATACAAAGTTAACATTATACTACATAATACACACACTTCAGGCACACCTAACAGAGGGGAATCCAAAGAAAAAACTCTAAGGACCCATCTGTCGATGCCCAGTATATGTGATAGACCCAAAAATCAAATAATAGAAATAGATGGATCAAGCTGTGGAATGATGTCACCTTGATGGGTAAACATCCAGAAGCAGTCCCACCCCCAAGAACAGAACTGTCAACATGTACCAACAAGGGAAAAATGGAAAGATAATCATAAAATGGGAATAAAATTATAGAAAATCATAGAAAAGGCAGAATAGGGTGAAATAAAATATGAAAAAATATGGGATGAATGCAGAAAATTCCCAGATGCCTGGGATGCCTCCCCTTCCCTTACAGAAGCTGCTGGCATATGAATGAATTTGGAATGCATGCAGAGTCTCCTCATGTCTATCATCTGCCAGTACATCTAGAGGACCAGCAAACTGTCTACTTCAATGCAGAGGACAACATTGATGAGGTTTTGGAAAGGCCTTCTGCCAAGACAACATGTCTCACTGCTTGGTTTGAAACCAACAGAAGATATGAAGCAGCATGTACTGTCACCTACCAGAACTTTCCTCGAGCATGGGTCTACAATAAAAAGAAGAAGCAGTGGAGTCCAAGACAGCATGATGAACCTGCTATTGGCAGAATGTACTTTGCTTCTCCTGCTCAGATTATCTCAGTCTACTCCTTACTGTTGCCACAGGGGCAACATCATTTCAGCACTTGGACACTGTCAATGGTGTGGTCCATAACACACTCAAATAGGCCTGCATCACATTGGGTCTTTTGCAGGATAACCAAGAGTGGGTCCAGTGTCTTACAGAGGCAGCCGAGATGCAGCTCAGTTCATCTCTCAGATTGCTCTTTGCCACCATTCTTCTCCACTGCAATCCAACATCTCCTGACATTCTGTGGAACCAGTTCAGACATCACATTTGTGATGACCTCAGAGTCAAGCTCCTTTCAGTCTATCCAGACACAGACTTTACAGATGATCAAGTTCACATGTATTGCTTGCATCTCATCCACCAGATCCTCATCAGATCAGGCAAACAACTTTCTGATTATCCAAAGATGCCTGCCATTGAAGGAAATTGGCACATTGACATTTCTGCCAATAGGCTTTTGCAGGAACCAAGAGATTACAATGTTGAAGAGTTGGCTATCACTGTTGCTCACAATTTCCAGCTTCTCAATCACAGGCAGAGACAGGTTTATGATGCTGCAATAGATTCTGTAAACAATAACAAGGGAAGCCTTATGTTCTTGCATGCTAAAGGTTGTGGAAAGACCTTTGTCTGCAACACTATTGCAGCTGCTGTTCATGCTCAAAAAAAAATTGTTTTCTCTGTATGGCATCATCAGAAATTGCTGCATTGCTTCTAGAAGGGGGTTGCACAGCACATTCCATGTTTAAAATTCCAATTGAAATTGATGAGGCCTCTACTTGCAGGATACTTTGTGGTTCAGAATTGCACCAGGTCCTTGATCAAACTTCCATCATTATCTGGGATGAAGTTCCTATGCAGCACAAATATGCCACAGATGCAGTGGACCACACTTTGCATGATCTCAAGAAGAATGTTCCATTTGGTGGAATCATTGTATTGTTTGGAGATGACTTTAGACAGACCCTACCTGTCATTCCTAGAGGCACTAGAGAACAGATCATAGCTTCATCGATCAAAGGAGCACTCTCTGGCAATGCATTACTGTCTATCACTTGGACCAGAATATGTGACTTGACAGAACTCCAGAAAACATTGCACATGCTGCCTGGCTGTTGCACATTGGTGCAGGTGCAACAGTAGATGCTGCAGACACTATACAGATTCCACATAACATGCTCAAGCCAGATCAGTATTATTTGGATAAGACCATTCTCTCCTGCACAAATGACAATGTGGATGTCATCAACTCTCTTCTCCTTAGCAGATTTTCTGGACCAGAGCATGTGTTCAACAGTGCTGATACAGTCTCATTCAGAGAGCAGGAGCTAAACAACTACCAGCTATATCTAGCAAAGTATCTAAACTCTACCAAAGCAAGTGGCCTTCCTCTCTCCAGGCTGGCACTCAAGATAGGCTGTCCTCTCATGCTTCTATACAATCTGGATGTCATCATGGGTCTTTGCAATAGAACTCAACTTATTCTCCTTGAAGCCAGACCATGTGCATTGAAGTGCAGGATCATCAGTAGAGATGCACAATATGCAGGAAACAGTGTTTTCATTCCTTGGATCACATTGGAGCCTTGTTAGAGCAACACCCACTGTTCTGCTAACTGGACTGTGCGGGCTCTCCTACAAGAAGGCAGTGGGGTGCATGCACATGATGGGGGGGTTTGATTCTGTATGATTCGGTACCACCCGGATGACACTGTTCAGGTGGTCCATGAATGAGACAATGCAGTCAGTTTGTCAGTGATTGACAAATATCCATAGGTACTGCTCCAACTCCTGATTCATTCTCTCTGTCTGCCCATCAGTTTGTGGGTGATATGCTGTAGATAACTTGGTTTGAATCCCCAATATGTTATTTAATTCTCATGTAAATGCAGAAGCAAATTGTGATCCACGATCAGAGATAATCATATCAGGTAATCCATGTAACTGCCATACCTGATTTAGATAGAGGCGCACCAAGCCCAATGATGAGGTTTCTGCTGTAGTAGGAATGATATGGACTTCCTTTGTGAAGCAGTCGCATACTACAAATATTGCATCATATCCT
This sequence comes from Tricholoma bakamatsutake, assembly GCA_029959215.1. Classification (NCBI taxonomy): domain Eukaryota; kingdom Fungi; phylum Basidiomycota; class Agaricomycetes; order Agaricales; family Tricholomataceae; genus Tricholoma; species Tricholoma bakamatsutake. The sequence continues at coordinate 5,502,603 of CP114860.1, forward strand.
TGAGCTTCAGGTAATCCTGTGATAAAGTCCACAGATATATCTCACCATGGTGCTTTAGGTATATGGTTCAGCATTAATTTCCCTGCATGCTTTTCTGGAAATTTCTTTCCCCTCATGCACATATCACACCCATCCACATACCCCAACACATACTTTGAAATTCCAGGCCACCAATAATTTCTCATCACCAACTCCAATGTTCCACCTTCCTGGATGTCCAGCAGCTGGCATATTATGATGTAACTGTATGATCTCCCTTTGTAAATCTTGATCCTTTGGTACATACACCTTTCCTCTGAACAACACTAACCCTTGTTCTTCAACCCATTCATCTCCTTTAATATTACCTTTCTTCTCTCCCCTCAAAGCTTTCACAGCTTCCACTACTTTATCATCCATCTCTGAACATTGCCTAATTTTGGACAACATTTCCATCTCTGAGCTATCCACAATAAATGCCCTTGATGCATAGTGCAAATGCAAAAGTATTCAGATTTGAGTAGGGTAATATTTTTATTGTTTTCCTCCACCCCCCTTTTATGATCTGTACATCTGGATAATGCATCTGCTTTCCTCATCAAGCTTCCCGCTTTGTGGACTAAGTGAAAATTAAAATGCAATAGGAGTAATGCCCAACGCACTTGTCAATGGTTAAGCTTTTTAGTGGACATGAAGTACTGCAGATTTTGATGATCCATTTAGATTTTGATCTGATGTGTACATTCCTCCAAATAATGTCTCCATGCTTCCAATGCTTGTATTATTCCCAACATCTCTTTGTCATGCACATCATAATTCCTCTCCACATCATTCAACCCTCGAGACAAATATGCACAAGGATGCCATTTGTCATCTTCACATAACATTGATAATACTGCTCCAGTAACAAAGTTGGATGCATCTGATTCCACTTGTAAGGGATGCATGAAGTCTACTGGGGCTAATATTGGCTCTTCCACAAACTTCCTCTTCAACTCCTCAAATGCTGTCTGCTGTTGTTCTCCCCATCTTCACACTACTCTCTTTCACGCAAGGTTGTGTAAGGGTGTGGCAATTTCAGAAAAATTATGAACAAAGCGACAATAAAAATTGGCGAGTTCCAAGAAAGCCTGAACTTTCTTGATATGGGTGGGCATGGGCCAATCAACAATTGCCTGTACCTTGATAGGATTCATCTTAATTCCATCAGGACCAATCTTTAATCCCAAGAACTCGATCTCGCTTGCCCCAAACACACACTTCTCCAGTTTAATGAATAGATCATTCTCTGCCAATCTCCTCAACACCTCCTGCACTATCGCCTCATGGTTTTCTTCATCCTCTATAAATATCAAAATGTCGTCAATGAATATTATTACCACACCTTTGTCTATTACATCCTTGAAAATGTCATTCATCATATTTTGAAAAGTTGGGGGACTATTAATCATCCCAAAAAACATGACTAGTGGCTCGAAGGATCCTCGATGTGTGGCAAATGCTGCCTTTCACTCATCTCCTTTCTTTATCCATACATTGTTGTACCCCCAGCATAAATCCAATTTTGTAAAGACCTTGGCCTTTCCCACCTTGTCAATTATCTCTGAGATCAACAGCAATGGGTACGCATTCTTCACTGTCCACTCATTCAAATACCTATAATCTGTACACATCCTCTTCCTCTGATCTTTTTTCAGTACAAAGAATACTGGTGATGTCTGCAGTGATTTCAAAGGTCATATGTATCCCTTGTGCAATTGTTCATTAAGGAATGCATCCACTTCTTCTTGTTCCTTTAGAGATAATGGGTAGACTTTTGACTTCTTCAGCACAAATCCCAGCTTCATCTCAATAGCATGATCCCATGGCTTTTGCACTGGCATCCACTCCAATTCCTTCTTCTGAAAAACTGACAAATATTTATGGTAGGCTTTTGGTACCCACTCCTCTACTGGCTTCTCCACTTTCACAGCATTTTTATCCCATGACTGTCCTCCATAAATTTTCCTAAAGGTCTGCTTCTGTTCTTCCTTACTGGTCATGACTGGAACTTCCCTATTTGGCATGTCCTCATCTTCCACTTCCTCCATTGTAACAGAATACATCCTCGGACATTCTTTCTCTTTCTTTTCCTTCTTCTCCTTTTTTACTTTCCTCCCATATACATTACATTCTTTAGGACAATGAGTCATGTGTACCTTTCCAATTTTCCAATCAATTTCTGGGTTATGCTTTCATAACCACAGACATCCAATTATCAGATTGGTTTTCCCAAGGTCACACACCTCAAATACAGCTTGTTCCTGATGATCCTGATACTTCAGTATCATTGTCACCTCCTCCTTAATAGTTTCTCCACGATTGATCATACTATCAATATTGTACACCATTATAGGTTGTGGCAGTTTATGTGTGCAAATACCATTTCTGGTAATTAAGGATTGATTAATGAATAATCTGGTAGCACTACTGTCAAGCAATCCCTCCACATTAATTGCTGCATGCATGTCCACTGTCTTTAATCCTACTGTCAAGCTGATTTCAGGTTCTATCCACACTGAGTGAATAAAGAATTTAGGGGTTTTCAGAAATAAGGCTGGGCATTTTTCTTTGTCGCATAAGTGATGATGGTCATACTCCTCAATTTCTCTTTTGGGTTCACTCTGGATTTCCTCAGATACTAATACATTATATTGATTCTGGGTCACCAATGGGGAAACCTTCACTGGGACTCTTCCACAAAATTCTTCTGCTTATCTTCCTCCAACTTCACTTCCTCGATAGTCGCTTCCCTAATCTTCCTTTTCTGCCTACAATTCCAAGCCATATGCCCTAATTGCCCACAATTAAAACATTTAAGTGGGGCTCATCTCCCTACTCGATCAACATCCATTGCATCTGTCGATGCTGCTGACTCCTTAACAATAGGTGTCACTGCCATGGCCAGTGGCTGTGCCCTTGGAGCTTGTACCTGAGGTGTCCTTCCTTTCTCAGACTTTCCTCCTGATGACCTTCCAAATCTGGCATTCCCATACATCAATTTCGACTCTGCCTGTTCCTGTTGATATTGCCGATCAAGACACATTGCCCAATTATACCACTCGTCCAATCTCTCTGGCATAGAAGGTAGTCAAATAGACTTGAATAGAAGGGATTTAATCCTGCCTTCAAAAATTTTACCAATGCAGCTTCTCCCATATCCGTCTGTGACACTTCTGCCTTGAACTGCAAAATAAATTTGTCTGCTGTTAGAGAACCTTGGCACATGGTTTGTAATTTTGCATTAGCTGTTGCCTTTGGATTAAGGTCTCTAAACTGTGCCTCCAATCTCTCCAAAAATTCCCTGAAGGTTGCAAATGGTTTATATCCTGCAGCAATTTGATTAATGGCTTCATTTCTCCAGAACTGTGCTTTCCCTCTCTGGATGTATGAGAGAGCAAACATAATCCTAGACTCAGTCATATGAAATTTGGGCTTTCTCCCATGAATATACAACACTATAGAGCTGATAAAGGATTTTGTGTTCTCCATGGTACCATCAAATATTTGTAGGGGTGCATATTTAGGTAAATGCATTTTTCCACTCTCAGATCTCTCCTCTGCATGCACATCATCCTGAGACATCCACTCCACCATCTCCTCCATCTCATCATCTTTATCTTCTACTGTCTCTGCTTTTGTTTCTGCTTGTTTGGGCTGGGATGCTGCTAATACTGACACTAATTGGGATATTTGTACTGTAAGAGCATCAATTTTGGCTTCTAGAGCTGGCATGGAAATAGGATTGTGACCAGGATTTGAAGTTGCTTGTTCTGACATAATGACATAAGCTGTGATGAGTCACTTCTTCGGCTGAGTCAAGATTCGGCTTCAGAATTTTTTCGCAAAATTTCGAGTCACATGACCCAGCTATTCAGGTACCAAACACAGCAAAACATGTGATTTCAGCTATTTGTCAATACTTGGGCACTTTGGATCAATAACCCTTCCAACAGTGCCTGATCTCGGGGTTATTACTGAATTTGGCTAGTAACTACCTAAAATAGTCATCCAGATTGAGTAATGTAAATCTTGGCTAAACCAGATCCGATCGGTTGTCTGGTTGCAGCTGTCCTAATGATGAGCACTGCCTTTCGATCACTGGCAATCGCAATGTAAGGTGAGGCCTGGCATCAGCTTATGAAAGCAAGGTAAATATGTATATACAATTAATTCCAGCTCTTGCCGAAATGATGAGTAAGTGGTTGTGGCATGCTGAGACAATGACATATGCACATTGATACAGCTCCCTATCGCCCTGCGCGCATACTACGGCATTTTTCGCAATTGTGCACACCTCCTAGATGGCTTCCGCACACTTTGCGCAGCATGCTTTTGCATGCCTTCATGTGCTTTTGTGTGCCTTTATGTGCTTCCATGTGCTTTCACGTGCCTTTGACTATTTAGATGTGCTTTTGTGCGCCTTTTGCATTTCTACTGCGCTTTTGGTTCCCCCATAGCTGCCAATCATCATGTGCCCTAAATGCGTCTCGTTGTGCTCCAAACTGCCTCCGCATGCCCCCCCCACACTCCTTATCTGCCTTCCACATTTATTGCACGCTCAATATGCCTTTGCACACTCCTTTTATGCTTTACCTGCAACTCACATTCCCTGCTGTACACTCATTGCACAATCCCTATCACACACACAACAATCCACCGCACTGGGATGCTGCGCATTGTGGCTCCCATCTTACTGGCACATTTATTCAAGGTGCACCATGATTCCAACATGAGCGAACTGCACATTCTCACATAATTGGGGTGCTTTGCACCTATTTGGCATTGGACTGTGTACCTTGGGTGCCTTCATGTAATCCTGGCACTTTGGCAGTATTTGGTCTTTCACAGCATCTCCTTATAGTTCTTCTGCATTTCCAATTGGCACTGCCTTATCTGGTAACTGGCACAGGTCAATCACATCATTATTACTAAGGCGCAGCATGCAGCACATAACACCGAAGCAGATTAATTGGGAAGAGTGCATGAGACTTAGAGTGCACCAAAAATAGCACATTGCACTGGAACAGTTGGATATTGAACTATAGGTGCACAAATCTTATTGGCTGAGGCAGCAGCATAGTGCAGTCAGGTTTAGATGGGTGAATGGATGCGCTTGTGGGTAGCACATGGTGCTTTCTATTTTTACACTTTATTTTACCGTTTTTATCACATAAGCCATTTGTACATAGTAGGCGGACATATAGAGAATCCAGAGGATCTTTCCCTTCCCTCATAGTTCATAGCTCAGTCAGTGTTGCACATATTCTGTGCACCAGCGTTCAGTCCGTGCGCCTTTGTAGTGTGCCCTTCGTATAGCCACATTTGTGTATCATTTGCATCCCCTCATCGTATTGTTGCATTTCGTCCCTGCATTGCATCCTTCATCCTCATTCGAGCACTCATACAGTGTGCCCTTCATATAGCTGTGTTTGCACACCATTTGCGCACTTATTTGTATAGCCACATTTTGTGCACCATTTGCACCTTTTTCCACCCCTTGCACTTCTACCCCGTTTGTGTCCCCAACCTATGCACCACCTTCACAGCAGATCCCAGTGTTGTCTTCATCCCACTACACCTCCCATCTTCATCACCCTCATCGTTGCGCACTTTTGCACTCCAGTTGCGCATTTTTCCATACTGCACATTTTTGCCCCTTTGCGTTGCACACTTTCCTGCCACTGCACATACCTCCTCTTTAGCGTTGATACAGCTCCCTATCACCCTGTGCTCATACTACACTATTTTTCATGATTGCACACACCACTTGGACATCTTCTACTCACTTTGCACAGCGCGCTTTTGTGCACCCTCATGTGCTTTCGCACACCCAAGTGCACTCCCATGTGCTCCTATGCACTCCTGTGCACTCCTATGCACTCCTGTGCGCTCCTATGCACTCCTGTGCGCTCCTATGCACTCCATTGTGCTCCCACGTGCTCCAGTATGCTTCATTGCACTCCATTGTGCTCCCATGCACTCCATTGTGCTCCCATGCACTCCATTGTGCTCCTGTGCACTCCCATGCACTCCAGTGCACCTCTGTGTGCTTCTGTGTGCACTTGTGTGCATTTGTGCACTTTCATGCACATTTGTGTGCTTCTGTGCACTTTTGCATGCCTTTGACCATTTAGGTGCACTTTTGTGCACCTTTTACATTTCTACTGTGCTTTGGTTCCCCCATAGTTGCCTGCTGTTGTGCACCCTAAAGGTGCCCTGTTATGCTTCAAACTGCCTCTGTGTGCGCCCCCCCCACACTCCTTACCTGCCTTCCACATTTATTGCATGCTCGATGCGCCTTTGTGCACTCCTTTTATGCTTTACCTGCAACTCACATTCTCTGCTGTGCACTCATTGCACAATCCCTATCACACACACAACAATCTACTACACCAGTTGTGCTGTGCATCGCAGCTTCCATCTTACTGGCGCATTTATTCGAGGTGCACCGCAATTCCAACACGAGCGAACTGCGTGTTCTCATATAATCAAGGCACTTCGCTTTGTGCCTATTTGGCATTGGACTGTGCACACTTGGGTGCTTTTACATAATCCTGGCGCTTTGGCAGTATTTGGTCTTTCACAGCATCTCCTTATAGTTCTTCCACATTTCCAATCGGCACCACCTTATCTGGTAACCGGCACAGGTCAATCATGTCATTATTACTAAGGTGCAGCATGCGGCACATAACACTGAAGCGGATTAATTGGGAAGAGCGCATGAGAGTTAGAGCACACCAAAAATAGCACATCACACTGGAACAGTTGGATATTGAACTATAGGTGTGCAAATCTTATTGGCTGAGGCAGCAGCATAGTGTGGTTGGGTTTAGATGGGCAAATGGATGCGCTTGTGGGTAGCACATGGTGCTTTCTATTTTTACACTTTATTTTACCATTTTTATCACATAAGCCATTTGTACATAGTAGGTGGACAGATAGAGAATTTAGAGGATTTTTCCCCCCCCTCATAGTTCATAGCTCAGTCAGCGTTGCACATATTCTGTGCACCAGCATCCAGTCCGTGCACCTTTGTAGTGCACCCTTCATATAGCCACATTTGCATATTGTTTGCACCCCCTCATTGTATTGTTGCATTTCGTCCCCTGCATTGCGTCCTTCGTCCTCGTTCGTGCACTCATACAGTGCACCCTTCATATAGCTGCATTTGCACACTGTTTGCACACTTATTTGTATAGCTGCATTTTGCACACCATTTGTGCCTTGTTCCACCCCCTTGCGCTTCCACCCCATTTGTGTCCCCAACCTACGCACCACTTTCACAGCACATCCCAGTGTTGTCTTCACCCCACTACACCTCCCGTCTTCATCACCCTCGTCATTGCACACTTTTGTGCTCCTATTGCATGTTTTTGCCTCTTTGTGTTGCACACTTTCCCACCACTGTGCATACCTCCCCTTTAGCATACACAACTAGTGCGCACATTGAAAACCACTGTACCAGCCTTCTCATAGTCTCTGCACCCTGAAGGACAGTCCGAGGCCCTCTAAGCGAACTCCCCCCTCACCCCGAGCATGCCTGCAGTTGTAGGTTAAGTGTTCACCCCTTCCATTGAGACTCTGCACCAAGTACCAACTGAACACATCAACGTGTAAGAGAAAGTGCACTGATAGAGCAGTTGAGTTCTTCTGTTATGGTGACACCCACTGTTCTGCTAACTGGACCATGCAGGCTCTCCTACAAGAAGGTGGCAGGGCATGCACACATAATGGGGGGGTTTGATGTGATGGGTTAAAAATAGATCAGTTGGCTGAAGTAGGCTTTTTGCACTACTAATGTGGATGGAATACCTAAGAGAACTCAACTTGTATTTATTTTAAGGTTATATACTATATTACATATATTGTACTATGTTGCTACATGCACGTGTACATGTGCATACATATTGATGCATGTAAATACAAAATTCCCATGCTGACAAATAAAGCATTTATATGCATTTGGTAGCATATTTTGGTGAAATAAAATAAAATAAAATAAAATAAAAATATTATTATGTAATAGGCATGTTAGGAGACTGTTTCCTAACAAGCCTTCAGCAGAGACCTTGCCATTACCACTCTGATGACATCAACTTCCAGTTCACTTGGCATTTTCCATGACTATCAACAAGTCACAAGGCCAATCTGTATCCCATGTTGGGTTGGATTTACAGACACCAGTGTTTATGGGCAGCTATATGTATGTTGCACTGTTAAGGTGTACATCTGGAGAAAGGATCAAGGTGCTATTGAATGAAAATAATGTGGTATACAAGGAAGTATTGAATGGAGTTGTTTAGCAAAAGTGAGTAACTTGAGAGATTATTTACAGGAATTGGAAACTAATATATGTAGATATCAAGATAAAATTAGAATTAGTTTTGGATTTTGGATTGTACTTGGATTGAATCAAAGGGTTGAAAAATTTATTGTGAAAAGACTTGAGGGCAGGTTACTAAGCCTGGGGGTGTATTCATTAACAATTTAATACAAGTTTGTAATGATGTCAATAATAAGTCAATATAAGTTTGTAATAAAGTCAATTACATGTCAATACAAGTTTGTGATGATGTCAATAAGTTTGTGATAAAGTCAATAACAAGTTAATACCAGTTTGTAATAACATTATCAAAAACATCCTTGTTAACTTTAAAACTATAATATTCTTCATTTTTATCATCTATATTAGATATTACTCATGCAACATCTTTGTTTTTAAGACAAGTCAATAACAAGTCAATGCAAAGTTGTAATAAAGCCAATAACAAGTCAATAAAAGTTTGTAATGATGTCAATACATCAATAATGAGTTAATACCAAGTCAATACAAGTTTGTAATAAAGTCAATACCAAGTCAATACAAGTTTGTAATAAAGCCAATACATCAATAATAAGTTAAGTTAGAGTTGAGTGACTGTAGTGGGATTAAACATTGTGTAATGTATACACAAGCTGGCCCATGCTGGTGTCAGGCTGAGCAAGCAAAGCAAGTGAACACCATGACAAAGGCATGGGTCATAAGCTCATTCCTTTAGATTGAATGCAAAGTCTAATGGGCATATAGCAGGGTAGTTTGTAAGCCCGGACAACATCGAAGCCCGGACAACATCGATAAAGGAGTTGTCACTCTGTGTGACAGGTTTTTCGGCAGAGACGGCAGGTCTATCAGAGGTCGGGCCTCGAAAACGAGCTGTCCTGGTTCTGTTGCCATAGAAACGAGATTTTTCTGGATCCTTACGGGAAGTCACCCACTGACAGTAAATGTGAACTTATCTCAGTCTGGACCACGCAACGCAGTCACGAGTGAACGGTCCGAACCCGAAGTTACTTACACGATCTGTCTCACAAGACACAGGACAAACACACTCAGTGAGTCATCTTCCTCCCATCATTCTTAATCTATCAGGGTGGATGCTGGGACCGCTCCCAGGTGGGGGACTACTGTTAGAATTCAGTGGAGTTTGAGACGGAGGAGGACCGCCAAAGTTCCCACCAGGCAGGCCGCCAGGAGGCCCTGTGCCATTGGGGGGGAAGGGAGGCGCACCAGGAAGACCGCCTGGAGGGCCACCACCAGGAGGGAATGGTGGGGGACCTAACCTCCATTTAGTAAATGCGAAAATATAACATATAGACGTACCACCGGGGAATCCGGGAGGCATCCCACCAGGGGGAAAGGGAGGAGCACCAGGCAACATCGGAAAGCCTGGGCCAGGGGGGAATGGAGGTCGCGCTGCCGAATTACTGAGTGGGAAACTGAGACTTCTAAACGTATGTAGACTTACGTCCACCAAGCCCTGGAGGGGGAGGACCTCCAAAACCCATGGGCGGCCCTCCAAACCCAGGTTGGGGTCCACCTAAATGTTGTGGTCCAAATCCGAAACCACCTGGTGGTGGTCCGCCGCCGGTTTCATATGCTGAGGTGATTTGATCGATTATACTTTGAGCTTTGTCGTGTCCGAGCGCTGCAGACCGAAAATATGATCAGCTCACAGAAAGGTTTTCGAGTGATGTTAACACGAACAGGCATAGTAGTCCCGAACATTGGAAAGGTGATTTCTTCCACTGTTATGGGCTTTTCGCACTAGGGTCAACCACTGGTGAGAAGCGAATGCTGGATAAGGTGCCGTGGGCTTACCTGAAGTAGAGTCATGGGTCAAGAAGACATCACAATAGTCACAGTAGTGCTTCTACAAAAAAAGCGATCAGCAGTAGAGCCAGATACCGGGGAAAAGGTCATACAGGCATGTTGAATTGCGAATCACGATGGTCAACTTCGTCGAGGAACTCTCACTGCTCAGCACATGAAAGAAATTCAAACAAGCGGAGATTGAATTGACATGTGACCAACGACAACTTCTATCAATCTCTTATCATGGACCCTTCGTCCTCAGGCATCCAGGAGCCCTTCGATCTCATCAGGTTATCACTGAGCGAACGCGTATTTGTGAAATTGAGAGGTGATAGAGAAGTGACAGGGATTCTGCATGTGAGTTTTAAGACATCTAAACACTCAGCCAATTTGGTTCCAACGACGATCCTCAGGCGTATGACGGCCATATGAATTTGATCCTTAGCGATGTGGAAGAAACCATTATGATTGTAGATGTGGAGGGTGCACCTGAGGGTACGATAAATGTAGGATCTCGTTACACGTAGTTATATCCGACCCACTTATCATCTGTGCAGGTTGCAAAACGAAAGATGGAGATGTTGTTTGTAAGAGGGGATGGTGTAATACTAGTGAGTCTCTTGTATCAACATTGCCTGAATCACGTTAATATGTATGTCTAATAGGTGTCGCCGCCGTCTCGAACGTAGTAAGGGCAGGGGTCCCGATGTCGCTTTCCAAGCATTGATGTATCTGACGAAGCACTTCCTGCCAATATACTTTTCGGCAGTATCTGCTCGGATTCCGGGACCCTACATTGGTGGTCTTGCCTGTGTATTTCTAGGTATCATCGATGTCTATACGCACGATACAAGACAGATCTGTATATTTCTAATAATACAAATGTTGGAAAATTAGATATCATTGTAGATGAATAACGAACCATTAGTGGATTATCAGGTCAATCAGCAATGTCAACCTGCTGCCGCCCCAAACGCACTTTCTTCGTCGAGATTGACAGCCAGACAAGGTTCTGGTCCAGACATGAACAATGGTAGATATGATTTAGGTTCAGAAGGAGGTTCACCGTCAAGAAGAATGTCATCTGGTTCGGGTGCCACAGCACCAAGAGGCCATGTATTATCGCGTAACCATGCAGCATGTACGATCTTAATCTTCACGACATAGATGAACACTACGGGGAGATTTGAAGCAAAAGGTTACAAACATACGATGAGGGCCATAGGCAGTCTTCGTTTAAACTTTCCACCCGCATTCAAGCCCTTCCAAACTGACTCTATGCCACTGTTCCATACTTCGTCGCTTTCTGCTGCGTGTGGGAAGTCTAGCAGCCTCTCCAACCTTTGAAGAGAGGTAGAGGGCTCGATCTGAGAAGACTCTACTATGTGTCGGCCCTGTCGAGGGGTTAGCCATAGTTTCCTCCGCGCAAGATAATGGTCAGGACCCGGTGGGGGGAGTTGTGACGCAGAGAGGATATCGATGTCATCTACGTTGTACTGGGACATTTGGGATGTATAGACTGGGTATAAGCGGACTTTGTCTCACGTAAGACGGTTATCCGATACTATCTTGCTCTCCAACCGTCTACATGTACAGACAACAGATATCCTCAGCCACTTCTCTGTCAGACTACGACGAAGATCACGACGACAAAACTATCTTTGCTTCCTCACATCGCTCATCCCCGACTGTTGTACCCGCCAAATGGTCTTCCAAAATTCGCACCAACACAAAACGCATTTCGAAGCGTTCTCCGATATCTCATCTACCTCCAGAAGTCCTCATCCACATTCTCAAACTCCTTTACTCACCACGCGATATATCGAGCGCGCTTCGTGTTTCACGAACATGGTGTGAATGCTCTGTCGAGTTGTTGTGGCATAAACCTGCTTTTCCCGGGTACGAGACTGTTCAGAAGATGGCCAGACTTCTGGCCAAACCCAGACATACCTTCACATATTTTAGTTTTATCCGACGTTTGAATTTCCTTACCCTGGGCGCCCACCTCACCGATGACGTATTTTCCGCCTTTGCTCGCTGTGATCGGCTTGAGCGACTAACTCTCGTTGGTTGTGAGCATATTTCAGGGGATGCGTTGACTCGCATTTTCCCCTGTTTTCCTAACCTAGTTGCGGTTGATTTGACCGGCGTCGTGAAGACAACCAACGAGGCAATCATTGCCCTGGCATTATCCGCGCGGCGATTGCAAGGCATCAATTTGGCTGCATGTGGCAAGGTCTCCGACGAAGGTATCATGGCATTGGCTGAAAATTGCCCGCTCCTTCGACGAGTCAAATTGAGTGGCTTGGTAACCCTCACTGACACACCTATCTCCCTCTTAGCAAAACGGTGCCCGTTGCTGTTGGAGATTGATCTCAATCAATGCCTGCTCATCACCGACATTGCCATTCGTGACATCTGGACGTATTCAACTCATATGCGTGAGATGCGCGTGTCTCATTGTCCTCTGCTCACCGACAGCGCCTTCCCTGCTTGTTCACTGTCTGATGCCATCTTGCCGCCTGATGTTCCTGATCCTTTCCCCTGTTCTACTGTAAACAACGTCACAGACCTACCTCCTCTTATTCTAACACGTACGATGGAGCACTTGCGGATGTTGGACATGACTGCTTGTGCCCTTGTAACAGATGACGCCATCGAGGGAATCATATCGCATTCTCCTAAGATCCGCAATCTTGTACTATCAAAATGTGTTCTCTTGACAGATAGGTCCGTTGAGAATATCTGTAGGCTTGGAAGACATCTTCATTACCTACATCTTGGACATGCGGCCAAGATCACGGATCGTTCTATCCGTACATTGGCAAGGTCTTGCACTCGTTTGAGATATGTGGATTTCGCCAGTACGCCAGTGACTTCTATTTTGCGTGACTGTTGACTCATTTTAGCATATATGAAGATTGTCTTCTGTTGACAGATATGTCTGTTTTCGAGCTCTCAGCTCTGCCTAAACTTCGACGAGTCGGCCTTGTTAGGGTGTCGAATCTGACTGATGAGGCCATTTATTCCCTTGCTGAACGTCACGCGTCATTGGAGCGTATCCATCTTTCCTACTGTGACCAAATCTCGGTGATGGCGATTCATTTCCTTCTACAAAAGTTGCACAAGTTAACCCATCTGAGTCTGACGGGTGTTCCGGCTTTCCGCCAACCCGAGTTACAACAATTCTGTCGTGAACCGCCGAGGGTGAATCGTCTCGTCCTTTCTAGTCTGCTCACTGATCTGGATCGTATTTTGCAGGAGTTCAATTCGACTCAACAGCTCTCTTTCTGCGTATACTCAGGGAGGGGAGTGTCACAGCTACGCGCCTTCCTCACCGAGTTATTTGATCACATCACCGAATTGAATGGCACAGACGATACGGAGTACGAAGACGACGACGATGACGACGCTTACCTAGACGAGGACACGCCTGAGCCGGAAACAGGAGGCGAAGATGATGACGATGACGAAGTATATGTACCTAGAAGACAATCCCCCGATTTGGCGAACGTCACCATGTATCGTGGTCATCGGTCACATTCGCTGACTCATAATTTGCCCCAGTCCCATGAATTTGTTTTCCGTCGCGATCGTCCCATTCGCGGGGCCACTATACCTCCAGCTCTCAACAGGACGCAGCTACCTCCATCAGCTAATATTCAAGGTGCCACGAGCCGACTCAATGCCCAGATATTAGCTGCCTACACTTCCCCGGGACCGCCCTCGCCACGGCCCAGGGGACAAGGCCAAGGACTTCGTTCAATGGCGGACATGCTTCCCATCATCGAGTCGTCGGTTTCTCCTCCACCTAGCGATGTTGCATCAAATCGCAGTGAGAGTGCAAGTCAATCCAATAGAGGAGGACTTGGGGGCGGGTTGTCTGGTGACATTGGTGCTCTGCCCCTTGATCTCAATTTGGCAGAGATTGAATATGACCGAGGAACAGACGATATTCATATCCCCACACTACTGACGCGTCACCTGCGACGGGGTCGTGAAACCATTCCTGAACAGAGACAGCCTTTCATCGACATTGACCGTAGACCTCTGCCGAGGACATTGTCTCCCTTGCAAGTACAAACTGAAAACATACGTGATCAGGCATCCGTGACCACGTCACCAACTATATACCAATATCAGGACAATTTGCAGGGGCAAACTCCTGTTGACTGGCCTTACAGAGAACCCAATGATCCCAGTTCTCCTTTTAATTCATCGATGAGAGACCTTGAGCCGGTCCAGCCTGTCTCCGGTGCAGACGGACGTGGGAGGAGTGCGAGAAGGAGTTTTCGCAACACACTCAACGTTGCCGAGCATTACGCTAGTTCTTTTCTCTTTGGTCGTCCACCGAATGGACCGGATGATGGCAATACTTCCAACAACAGAGGGAGCGGAAGTGGAAATGTGAGCGGACGCTAGGCGTTCTTTATTTATTTCCTTGTTCTCGTCTGGGTATGGACCTCCTCTGCATCTGGCGATACCATTTCTCACTATCCACGTTGTACCAGCATAGCTACGCATTATTACTGTATCAAAGTCGGCGGGACGAGATCTCATGATCACTATACATAACTTTTTGTAAGTATGCTGCCGACGTTGTGACATTACTATCTGGGCCAGTATTACATAATGCATTCCAGGGCTTGAGCCACCACACAATGAGTCTCTACTATACATATATCCTAACTGTGGTCAACAGTACCCCTCCTAAGCTTTCATTCCCATGCACCACTAGAAACCCCCTAACCTTGGAGTCCAACAGTATTATACTACATAGTACAGACACCTCAGGTGCACCTAACAGATCCAAAGAGAAAACTTTTAAGGACCCTTCTGTCAATGCCCAGTATATCTGTGACAGACCCAAAAATCAAGTAGTAGTCTAAAAATAGAAAGAGGCAGATGATAGGCTGATTGAGGTGATGGAGTGATGTCATATCAGTGGGTAGGCAGCTCCACCTCTAAAAATGAAACTGTCAACATGTACAAATATGGGAAAATAGGGCTAATCACATGTTCAGGACTGGAAATGGGATGAATATAGCTGAAAGTGGTTGTGCTCTGATAGCAGCAGCACAACCAGTCATGAATTGCATGAATACAGCTGCTTACTCTACAGTACATTAAGGTGAAAAATAGTAAAATATGAAAAACTTGTGTGGGTGTGTCAAAACCTCCATATTGCCAAAAAACCCAATGGGAAAAGTGCAACAAGTAGTTGGAGGAAAGCTACCACAACAAGTTCTACACATGAACTGGTATGATCATTGACCAGTCCGCCCATGTATCAGAAGTAAAAAAGGGGTGGGAGGGATGGGTCAGCAGAAATACAGTGAGACTACTAAAGCACAAAAGCTGTGAGCCGAAAAAGATGACAAGACAATATAAGAAGAGAGGCTTACTCAAAGTATGAGAGCTGTAAGCTGAAGGGGATGATGAAGAGCTCTCGCACTATGAATAAGGTTTAAATATCACCTGTGAGACATATGTTGTCATAATGAGTAAGCCAAATGAGCTGTAAAGCTCGAGAGTGGTATGCCAGTGCATACAGACACTCAAAAGATGAGCTGCAGAAGCTCGAAGAGGTACACAAGGAGTGTACAGGCACTCGGAAGTGTGGGCTATCGTCGCCGAAGGCTGTTCCCTTACGGTGATTAGTTTTAAGTAAACCAAGGTTTAAATTCAAATAAAATCATAGAAAATGCAGAATAGAGTAAAATATGATCAGAAGAGATATGAGATGAACACAGAAAATGGACAAGACCATTGAGACACCTCCTATTTCCCTTATATTATGCATATTATGCACATTTCACATTCCCATTGTGCTCTTCCAAAAACTAGAAGGGCAACCTCAAAGCCTCACTTAATGGTGAGCTAACAGAGGGGAATCCAAAGTTATATTATACTACATAATACAGACATTTCAGGTGCATCTAACAGAGGGGAATCCAAAGAGAAAACTCTAAGGACCCATCTGTCGATGCCCAGCATATGTAAAAGACCCAAAAATTCAAATAGTAGGCTAAAAATAAAAAAAGGCAGAGATAGGCTGATCAAAGCTACAGAATGATGTCACCATGATGGGTAAGTATCCAAAAGGGGCCCCTCTTCTAAAAATAAAACTGTCAACATGTACAAATGCAGGGAAATAGAAAATAATCATAAAAGAAGGATAAAATCATAGAAAATCATAGAAATTGCAGAATAGAGTAAAATAAAATGTAAAAAAATATGGGATGAATGGAGAAAATTGCCAAGACCCTTGGGACACCTCCTAGTCCCCTTACAGGGGGAGGGCATGAGTGACATCTCAGGAAAGGATCCATAGGGGCTGGGAGAAGTTTCACGATGTGGAAGACAGAGTGAAGTCTGGACATGGATGGTGGGAGGCATAGGTGATAGGCATGAGATCCAACACATTTGTGGATGGGAAAGGGTCCAAGTAAGTGATGGGCAACTTTTTTGGATGGTCAGGTAGTGGAGATGTTACTGGAGTCAAAGTAGACATGATCACCAACCTTGTATGTGGGTGTGGGTGAGTGACACTAGTTGTAGAAGCATGCCATGTCATCCTTCACCTTAGCCAAAGCTGACTTTGCCTCCTCCAAGGTGTCCTTCATCTACTCTGTAAACTCATTCACCATCTCCAAGTGCAAGGGTGCTTGCCGAGGCTCGAAACTCATGCATGGGTGTCATCCTGTGTCAAGGAGGAAGAGAGTTTGTTGGGTGGAGGAGTGGACATGATGTTGTATCCAAACTCAGTCATGGGGAGAAGGTCTTCCCAATCATCCTGTTACTCATTAATGAAGATATGGATGTACTGCTCCAGTTCTTGGTTGATACACTCTGTCTGTCCATCTGTCTGTGGGTGGTAGGCAGTCGAGGTGAGGAGTTTGATCTCCAGCAGGTGATGCAGCTCTTGGGTGAACTCTGCGATGAACTGTGGCCCTTGATTGCAAAGGAATAGTGTTCAAGGGTCCAGTCCATAGGACCAGAAAAAAGACCAAAACTGGACTGAATTGGACCAGAAAAGACTGGACCAGAGGTCTATTTATAGAACAGTCTTTTGCGGTCCAGTTAGCAGTCTTTTATTTTTGAGAATTAATATAAAACCAAAAAAGACCAATCTTATTATGGGAACATATATTGTACCATTTTTCCACATATAATGTGGTAAATTTGATCCTGGGTTCATTAAAAACAGTTAAGAATTGAGCAAGATATAACCAAATACACTTTTGTATGAGTTTGGTTTTGGACCAGATTGACTTTCATTGTATCTCACTCATATTTTGACCCATTTCTTCATTTAATTAGTGAATATAGGGTAAATATGTAGTAGAATATTTTCACCATCAATTAATGCAGGGTATGGATCACATGATTTATGGTTGTCACATTACATTTTGCCTGAGTCTTTAGAATATCAACTCAGTTTTGCATCAAATCTTCATCAAATCTCTTAAAAGTCAGATCAGGAGCTGGGTATTTACAATACCTATCTTATCTTATTAATCATTTAAAGTTATGAGTGATGCTAGTTACAAAATACATGCATATATTGTTACAACAAATGTCACAACAAAAAACCAGTTTTTCCAGTTTATTGACCAAAAAAGACTGGTCCTAGGAGGTCCAGTTCAGTCTCCCCAACATTAGGAACAGTCCTAGACCAGTTTAGATTGCAGTCTTTTAATTTTTGGTCAAAAAACCAGACTGGACTGGACCCTTTAACACCACAGAGGAATGCGCCTGGCAATCTGTGGAGCTTCCACACATGGTGCAGATAGAGTCAAGCTGCTCCAAGCACAGTGACAGTTGTATGAGTGGGGATAAAATGAGCTCGCTTCCCAGCAGAGTCGACTGTGCACATTACCACATTAAACCCATTGTTCCACCATGAAGTCCACACTGATGACATCTTAATGATTCTCTGGGACTAGGAGGGGCTGCAACTCACCCATGGGCTTGTGTTGTAGAGTCTTGGTGCATAAGTAGAGATCACAGGTGCAACAGTACTGACCAATGAGTCGAGACATCTGGGGCCACCAATAATTCTGCAATATGAGTTCCAATGTCTTTCAATGCCCAGGGTGGCCAGCAATGAGCGAATTGTGGTGCTGAGAGATGATTTGTCATCAAAGCAGGGGATCATTAGGGATATAGATACAGTCATGGAAGTAAAGAATGTCATCCTTTTCTGTCCACTCTGCTGCATGAAGCAAAAGAGTGGATACCTTCCTCAGCTCCTTCACTGCCAGAGCCACAGCATCCTCATGTAAACTGCTATGGTTCGCATGATGAATGTCACATAGGATATTTTGTTTCTTACCCTCCAAAATAACACCATCCAATGCATGGACTGTAAACAGATCAGCTTGCAACAATACAATACCTTGATTGTCATTGCTTCCATCCCCATGGTCCAGACAACAAGAAAGGGCATCAGTCTTCCCCATGCTGCAGCCTGGGCAGTGATGTAGGGAGAAGTCAAATCTGGAGAGGTAGAGGGACCAGTGGGCTTGGCAATGATTAAGTTTCTTGGCAGTCATTAAATACTCGAGGTTCTTGTGGTCTGTCCAGATCTCTACCTTGTGTTGAGCACCCTCCAGGAAATGTCGCCACTCCTCCAATGCCCGCATTATTGCCAGCATCTCCTTGTCATGGATCTTGTAGTTGCATTTTACAGCACTGAGATTCTTTGAGTAGAAGGCAATGGAATGCCACTTCTTGTCCTCAGGAGACTGTTGGGACAACACTGTGCCCATCACAAAGTCCAAACTGTCAGCTTCTACATGGAAGGGACACAAGTTGTTAGCAAAGGTAAGAATGGGAGTGGAAGTGACCATCTCTTTGAGCTTCTCAAATGCCTCCTGCTGTGCATTTTTCCCTCCATGCCTCCTTGCCAATGAGGTCGAATAACAGGCATGCATGGTGTGAGAAATCTTTAATAAAGTGCTAATGGAAATTGATGAAGCCCAGTAAAGACTGCACCTCTTTCTTGTTTGTGGGCATGGGCCAGGTTGTAATGCCAGCAACATTGACCAGGTCTATTTCCACCTGTCCATCTGAGATAATCAAGCCCAAGTACTTGATTTGCATCTTCTCAAACTTCACTTGTCATGACAAAGGTAGAGTTTGTGCTGCCAAAGTTGTTCCAGCACCAGGCATGTGATTTGACAATGTTCATTGAAGTCTCAAGTAAAGATGAGAATGTCATTGAGGTAGACACTGACAACACCTTCCAATATGAAATCATGGAAGATGTCATTCATCATGGTCTGAAAGGTGGCAGGACTGTTAGTGAGACCAAAGAACATGACAAGTGGTTCAAAAAGACCATGGTTCATGTGAAAAGCTGCCTTCCACTCATCCCCTTTCTTTATCTGAACATTGTTGTAACTCCAACAGACATCAAGCTTAGTGAAGTAATGCGCCCCACAGAGTTGGTTGACAAGTTCAGATATGAGGAATAGTGAATAACAATTCTTGACTGTGATGTCATTGAGGCATCAATAGTCTTGAACCGGTTGAAGTGACCCATCTTTTTTTTTGACAAAGAAGAAGGGCAAGGCCATGAGCAACTTTGAAGGGCAGATATGACCCAAAGCCAAGTGTTCATCGATGAACTTGTTGAGTAGTCATTGTTCTTCAGGGGAGAGAGGATAGACCTTGCAGGAGGAAGGTGTGGCACCTGGCATCAGCTCAATTGCATGATCCCACAGTTTACGGTTGGGAAGTGAGTCAAAGGATTTCTTGGAGAAGACATCCTCAAAGTCATGCAGGTGAGGAAGTATGAAGTCAGTGAAGAATTTGGGTGCACTGTTCTTGTGGAAGGCCTCTGTGAGGCAGTAGGAGACATTTGAGGTGGCATGCACCTCATGCAAAAGGTTAATACTAGTGTAGAAAATTTAGTCACCTTCCTCAATCTCTTGACCTCCTCTTTACCATCATCAGAATCAGGTGTGAGATCTGGAATGTCTTCCAAATCCACATTGGTCATAGGCATTGGACCAGCACACTTCACACTTTTGAGTGTGCTGTAAGAGGACCTTTTACTCTCGATGTTTCTGTCTGCCTTCAGTGAAGCAAGTATGACAATGAGAGGGGCAGCAACTTATCATGACTTCACCTGTCACCCAGTCAACCTCAGGATTGTGCTCACAAAGCCATGGGTAGCCCAAAATTGCCTCCCACTTCCCCAGTTGGGTCACAGCAAAAAGAGCCCATTCACTATAATCTTTGTGCTAGAGGACTAGGTTGACAACCTCCAGAATTGCCCCAGCTTCATTTGGGGAACTGTCCACATTGTAGACAGGTATGGGTCAAGATAGTGGTGTGTATTGAGTTGTTTTTGTTGAACCAGGTGTGAAACAATGAAAAGGCCCATGGCACCCAAGTCCAAGAGAGCAGAGACACTGAGTACTTGCCCTGTATCCATGGTCTCCAGCTCAATTTTCAATTCTAGGGATCGTTAAGAGGGGGTGGACACCACAATATACTTGTGTAGTGGTTTGGAGCATCTGTCATAGTGTGTCAATATGATTGGAAAGCTTCTCCAGACCTTATAGCATGCAGTAGACCTATCAATGCATTGGGCAGCACATGCACACTCAGTATGTTAGAGGTCAAAATGGGTGGGGTGGGGCTCGACTGGAGAGTTCTAATGAAGGTTTCAATGGTAGACATAAGTGTATTAATTTTTGCACAACTTCCAGCAATGTCACCTTCAAGCACATCAATGCACTCCAGGGCATCCATGGTGCTAGGCAGCTAGTTGGGTGAAATGCAGTGCGCACTAAAGGTGGGAGTGTCTGGGATGGTGTGTAGGGAGTCAGTGGAGCTCTGGGAGTCATCTTCTACTCTGTACCTACCTATCTTGGCAGAGTGTCCAAGATTTTGAGCCTTAAGGGAGAGTTTTCTATTGTAAGGGCAATCTCAAAGCCTCACTTGATAGTGAGCTAACAGAGGGGAATCCAAAGTTACTATTATACAGACACTTCAGGAACACCTAGAAGAGGGGAATCCAAAGAGAAAACTCTGAGGACCCATCTGTCGATGCCCAGTATATGTGATAGACCCAAAAATCAAATAGTGGGCTAAAAATAGCAAAAAGGCAGAAATAGGCAGATCAAGCTGTAAAATGATGTCACCTTGATGGGTAAACATCCAGAAGGGGTCCTGCCTCTAAGAATAGAACTGTCAACATGTACCAACAAGGGAAAAACTGAAAAACAATCATAAAATAGAAATAAAATCATAGAAAATCATAGAAAAGGCAGAATAGGATGAAATAAAGTATAAGAAAATATGGGACAAATGCAGAAAATCACCCAGATGCCTGGGACGCCTTCCCTTCCCCTTACATCACCCCCCTTCTATGATGCATCACTCCAATGCATTCAAAATCATATCCATATCTGGCCAAAGTCAGATGCCTGGATGCATTGAGGTGCAGAAGAATGTCGCTGGTAGAACTCCTTGATCAACTGTGGGGCATTCACATCAGACTCTGCAACCCAAAAATTTTCTTTATACCTGTGACCCTTCCAGTGCACCAGGTATTTGAGTTTACCTTGACGTAAGTGGCTGTCTAGGATGGACTCGACCTCATACTGAGGTTTGCCTTCAATGACTGTAGGCAGTGGAGGAGGTCATGCCATGCATCCAGGAAATGGATCAGTAGGGGCTGGTAGCAGTTTGACAACATGGAAGACAGGGTGCAGTCTGGACATTGACAGTGGTAGCCATAGGCAATAGGCATGCAATCCAATGCATTTGGTGATGAGGAAGGGTCCAAGGAAGCAGTGGGTGGGTTTCTTGGATGGTCGTGTAGTGGAAATGTCACTGGAGTCAAGATAGATACAATAACCAACCTTGTATGTGAATGTAGGTGAATGGTGTTGGTTATAGAAGCATGCCATGTCATTCTTTGCCTCCTCCATTGTGTCCTGCATTTGCTCTGTGAACTCATTCACCATCTCCAAGTGTGATAGTGCTTGACAAGGTTTGAAACCCATGCATGGGTGTCATCCTGTGTTGAGGAGGAAGGGAGTTTGTTGGGTGGAGGAATAGAAATGTGATTGTTGTATCCAAACTCAGCTATGGGGAGATCTTCCCAATTGTCCTGTTACTCATTGATGAAGATGCAGAAATACTGCTCCAGTTCTTGGTTGATGTGCTCCATCTGTCCATCTGTCTGTGGGTGGTAGGTTGTCAAGATGAGAAGTTTGATCCCCAGTGGGCAGTACAGCTCTTAGGTGAGCTCTGCAGCAAACTGTAGCCCTTGATCGCAGAGGAATGCACCTGGCTGATTGCATCATGAGCCAGCTGTGCATTCTCACATAAGCTGGGCACTTTGCACTTATTTGGCACTGGGCTGTGCATACTTGGGTGCTTTCACATAATTTGGGCACTTTGGCACTATTTGGCATGGCACAGCACCTCCTTATAGTTCTTCCACATTTCCAATCAGTACTCCTTTATCTGGTAACTGGCACAGATTGATCACATCACTATTACTAAGGTGCAGGACATGACACATAACACTGAAGCAGACTAATTGGGCAGAGCACATGAAACCTAAAGCACACCAAAAATAGAACATTGTGCCAGAACTGTTGGGTATTGGATTATAGTGTTGATGTGTTCAGTTGGTACTTAGTGCAGAGTCTCAACAGAAGGGGTGAATACTAAGCCTACAGCTGCAGGTGTGCTTGAGGTGAGGGGGTTTGCTTAGAGGGCCTCGGATCATCTTTCAAGGTGCAAAGACTACAAAAAGGCTGGTATGATGGTTTTCAATGTGCGCACTAGTTGTGTATACAAAAAGGGAGGTATGCACAATGGCAAAAAAGTGCGCAATGCAAAGGGGCAAAAACACACAGTGCAGAAAAAATGCACAATGGGAGCACAAAAATGCACAACGATGAGGAGGGGTGAAAGTGGGAGGTGTAGTGGGACAAGGACAGCACTGGAGTGTGCTGAAAGGGTGATGCACAGGCTAGGGATGCAAAGGGGATGTGAGCACAACTGGTGAAAAAATGCACAAATGGTGCACAAAATGCAGCTATACAATGAGGGGCACAGATGATGCACAAATGTGGCTATATGAAGGGTGCACTGCAAGAGTGCACAAACAAAGATGAAGGACACAATGAAGGGATGAAGCATGGCAATACGATGAGGGATGCAAATGATATGCAAACACAGCTATATGAAGGGTGCATTACAAAGGTGCATGGACTGGGCAATGGTGCACAGATTATGTGCGATGCTGAATGAGCTATGAACTATGTGGGGGGAAAGATCCTATGGATTCTCTATGTATCTGCCTACTATGTACAAATGGCTTATGTGATAAAAGCAGCAAAATCAATTATAAAAATAGAAAGTGCCATGCGCTATCCACAAGTCTATCAATTGGCCCATATAAATCTGACCACATGATGCCACTGCCTTAGCCAATAAGGTTTGCACACACTATAGCCCAATAGCCAACTGTTCCAGTGTGATGTTCTATTTTTGGTGCACTTTATTTTCCATGCACTCTTCCCAATTAATCTGCTTCAGTGTTATGTGTCGCATGTTGTGCCTTAGTAATAGTGATGTGATCGACCTGTGCTGGTTGCCAGATAAGGTGATGCCAATTGGAAATGCAGAAGAACTATAAGGAGATGCCCTGCAAGGCCAAATAGAGCCAAAGCACCTGGGTTACATGAAAGTGCCCAAGTGCGCACAGTCCAATGCTAAGTAGGTGCAAAGCGCTCAGATTATGTAAGAATGCACAGTTGGGTTGTGATGCAATTGTGGTGCACCTCGAACAAGTGCCTAGTAAGCTTGAAGCCATGGTGCACAGCTCAATAGGTGTGGTGAAGGATTGTTGTGTGTGATAAATGGATAATGCAATGAGTGCACAGCAAGGAATGTGAGTTGCTGGCAAAGCATAAAAGGTCACATAAAGGTGTGTCGAGTATGCAGTAACTGTGAAAGGCAGATAATGAGGGTGGGAGGCGCACAAAGGCAGTCAGAAGCATGACAAGGTGCATTTAGGGCACACAACAGAAGGCAGCTAAGGGGGATCCAAAGACGCAGTAGAAATGTAAAAGGCACATGAAAGTGCACCTAAGTGGTCAAAGGCATGCAAAAGCACATGAGAGTGCACATCAGTGCATGGAAGCACACTGGAGCACACAAAGATGCATGGAAGCACATGGAAGCACATGGAAGCACATGGAAGTGCACAAAGGTGCACAAAAGCATGCTGTGCAAAGTGAGTAGAAGTCATCCAAGCAGTGCACACAATCACAAAAAATGCTGTAGTATGAGCACAGGGTGATAGGGAGCCATATCAGTGTGTGCAAATCTTATTGGCTAAGGCAGCAGCATTGTGTGGTCAGGTTTAGATGGGCCAATGGATGGACTTGAGGGTAGCACATGGAGCTTTCTATTTTTATACTTTATTTTACCATTTTATCACATAAGCTATCTGTACATAGTACCCAGGTACATAGAGAATCCAGAGGATCTTTCCCCCCACAGTTTGAGTTTCATTCTGCATTGCACATAGTCTGTGCATTATCATCTAGTTCTTGCACCTTTGTAGTGCACCCCTCATATAGACACATTTTGCACATCGTTTGTGCCCCTCATCATATATCTGTGTTTCATCCTTCGTTTGCATCCATCATCTTAGTTTGTGCACTTTTGCAGTGCACCCTTCATATAGCTGTGTTTGTGCATCTTTTGTGCCCCTCATTATATAGCTGCATTTTGTGCACCATTGGCATATTGTCCCTCTAGTTGTACTCATGTCCCACCTGCATTCCTAGTCCATGTGTCACACCCCCTGAGCACACCTGCAGCTGTAGGTTTTTGTTCACACTTTCTGTTGAGACTCTGCACTGAGTACCAACTGCACATATCAATGGTGATACAGCTCTCTATCACACTGTGCTCATACTACAGCATTTTTCACAATTGTGCACACCACTTGGACATCTTCTACTCACTTTGCACAGCACGCTTTTGTGTGCCTTCATGCACTTTTGCACACCCAAGTGTGCTCCTGTGCGCTTCTGTGTGCCTTTGTCCACTTAGGCGCTTTCACATAATCCTGGCACTTTGGTGCTATTTGGCCTTGCACAGCATCTCCTTATAGTTCTTCTGCATTTCCAATCGGCATCACCTTATCTGGTAACCAGCACAGGTCGATCATGTCATTATTACTAAGGCACAGCATGTGACACATAACACTGAAGTGGATTAATTGGGAAGAGTGCATGAGATGTAGAGCACACCAAAAACAGCACATCACACCAGAACAGTTGGGTACTGGGTTATAGCATTGATAGGTCCACTACACGCTTTAAGGTCTGGAGAACATTTCCACTCACATCGAGACATTACAACACACACTCTGAATTGCTATGAATGCCATGAAATCGACTTTGAACCATTTTCGCATGATTTCACACTATTTCAGACGACTTTGAACTACTTCAAACTATTTTGCGATATTTCGCAACACTTTGAATGACTTCGGCTGCCATATAGTTGTCTTAAAACACTTTCAATATACAATGCTCAACTGGAGTGAACTATTTAGTCACATATTGAGCACTACCAGATGCAAGGAGAGATGATAAAAGAATTAGGGTATGATAATGGCGGTTTTGGGTTTCAACAATCTATTGAAACAACAAGAGAAGTACTCTTACTATATGGCAACACTGAATGTTTCACTTATTTTCATTTTTCATTTGTTTCATGTTTTACAATACCTTTATTTGCTGTGCACATTGCCTCATGTTCTACAATTGTTATTATTTCCTTTTTAGTACTATTCCTTCAGATTGTATATAGACTTGTATTAGTTAGTTAGAAGAAAAGAAGAAGAAGAAATGGGGGAACAGCACAAGTTACCCTCTCGCTCATCATCAGATTTAAAAGCCGTTCTCTTGAGTCTTAGTTCACATTGTATCTCTAAGTTCTGCAAAATATCGCGAACTTCCTTGAAACTATCATATTCGCTTCACATTTTATTACCCATCGCCTATCGCCATTTGACAAAACACTTCACATTCATTAAACTCGCTCTTCGATTTACCTCAAACCTTTTTGAACTTATTCAAACTTATTCAAACTACTTCGCACAACTTCGAACCTTTTTTGAACCTCTTCACACAACTTCAAACCTTTTTCGAACCTCTTCGCACATATTCGAACCTCTTTCAAACTCTTTCAAGCACCTTCATATGCCTATACAAACTATTCCCCACAGCCCTTACCATTTCGCATTACTAAACACAATGTTTTGGTCTCAGCGGTGATATTTAGTACCACCTCGCACCCTTCCTCTGACTCGTGTTATACCATCCAAAGCCTTTTAGTAGGTTTTGTTTGGGTTTCTGGATTGAGTATCATCAGTGTGCACAAATCTTATTGGCTGAGGCAGTGGCATAGTGCAGTCAGGTTTAGATGGGCGAATGGATGCACTTGTGGGTAGCACATGGCACTTTCTATTTTTACACTTTATTTTACCATTTTTATCACATAAGCCATTTGTACTTAGTAGGTGGACAGATAGAGAATCCAGAGGATCTTTCCCCCCCTCATAGTTCGTAGCTCAGTCAGCATCGCACATAGTCTGTGCACCAGCATCCAGTCCATGCACCTTTGTAGTGCACCCTTTGTATAGCCACATTTGCATATCGTCTGCATCCCCTCATCATATTGCTGTGTTTCATCCCTGTGTTGCATCCTTCATCTTCATTTGTGTACTATTACAGTGCGCCCTTCATATAGCCATGTTTGCGCACCATTTGCGCATTTATTTGTATAGCTGCATTTTGCGCACCATTTGCCCCTTTTTTCACCTGTTGCGCTCTCATCCTGTTTGTGCCCCCAACCTTTGCATCTCCCTCCCAGCACATCCCAGTGTCATCTTCGTCTCACTACACCTCCCGCTTTCATCTTCCTCATCGTTGCGCACTTTTGCACTGCCATTGTGCATTTTTCTGCACTGCACATTTTTTCCCCTTTGCATTGCACACTTTCTGCTATTGCACATATCTTCCCTTGAGTGTACACAACTAGTGCACATATTGAAAACCGCTGTTCCAGCCTCTTCATAGTCTCTGCGCCCTGAAGAACGATCCAAGGCCCTCTAAGCAACCACCCCCCCTCACCCCAAGCACACCTGCAGTTGTAGGTTAAGTGTTCACTCCTTCCATTGAGACTCTGCACTGAGTACCAACAGAACACATCATTTCTGGAGCCCACCGCGAGGGGTTTCTGTTTATCAGACCTTATTTAGACCTCCATCAGCTCGCCCTTTGCTTCAACATTAACCACCTTCGCACTCTCCATTCCAAGCTGTTAGCAACTGCACTCCAGCTTGGGGAAATACCAGTATTCGAATCACTCTTTCTAAACAACATGCATCACTCGTCCACGCTGTCTTTACCCCCACCTTCACCTGAATCAACGGTTAGGAAGTGAGTCAAAGGATTCCTTGGAGAAGACATTCTCAAAGTTATTCAGGTGAGGAAACACAGGATCAGTGAAGGATTTGGGTGCACTGTTCTTGTGGAAGGCCTCCTGTAAGGGCAACCTCAAAGCCTCACTTAATAGTGAGCTAAGAGAGGGGAATTGAATCCAAAGTTAATATCATACTATATAATACAGATACTACAGGCACACCTAACAGAGGGGAATTCAAAGAGAAAACTCTAAGGATCCATCTGTCGATGCCCAGTATATGTGATAGACCCGAAAATCAAATAGTGAGCTAAAAATAGCAAATAGGTAGAAATAGGCAGATCAAGCTGCAGGATGATGTCACCTTGATGGATAAACATCCTGAAGGGGTCCCACCTCTAAGAATAGAACTGTCAACATGTACCAACATGGAAAAAGCTGAAATATAATAATAAAATAGGAATAAATCATAGAAAATCATAGAAATGGCAGAATAGGGTGAAATAAAATATAAAACAAATATGGGATAAATGCAGAAAATTGCCCAGATGCCTGAAGCACCTTCCTTTCCCCTTACATTACCCCCCTTCTATGATGCATTGCCCCAATGCATTCAAAACTGTATTTGCCTGAAGTCGGATGCTTGGATGCATTGAGGTGCAGAGAAATGTTGCTGGTAGAACTCCTTGACCAGTTGTGGGGCATTAACATCAGACTCTGAGACCCAAGAGTTCTCCTCATACCAATAACCCTTCTAGCACACTAGGTACTTGAGGTTGCCTCAGTGAAAGTGGCTGTCCAGGATGGACTTGACCTCATACTGAGGTTCACCCTCAATCACTGTAGGTGGTGATATGTCCAGTTGGTACTCAGTGCAGAGTCTCAACAGAAAGTGTAAACACAAAACCTACAGCTGCAGACATGCTTGAGGTGAGGGGATTCATTTAGAGGGCCTTGAATTGTCCTTCGAGGCACAAAGACTACTAAAGAGGCTGGTTCAATGGGTCACTAGGTGCACACTAAGTTGTGTACGCAGAATGGAAGGTATTCACAGTAGTGAAAAAGTGTGCAATGCAAAAGGGCAAAAATGTGCAGTGCAGAAAAATGTGCAATGGGAGCACAAAAATGCACAATGACAATGGAGGTGAAAGATAGGAGGTTTAGTGGGACAAGGCCAATGCTGGAGTGTGCTGAAGAGGCGACATACAGACTAGGAACACAGGTGAGATGTGCATGCAACTAGCAGAAAAATGTGCAAATGGTGTGCAAAATGTGGCTATATAATGAGGGGGGACAAATGCTGTGCAAACACAGCTATATGAAGGGCGCACTACAAAAGTGCACAAGCAAAGATGAAGGATACAAACAAAGAACAAAATGCAGCTATAGCGCAAACAATATGCAAATGTGGCTATATGAGAGGTGTACTTCAAAGGTGCATGAACTGGATGATGGTGCACAGACTATGTGCAATGCTGAATGAACTGTGAAATGTGTGGGGGGAAAGATCCTCTGGATTCTCTATGTACCTAGGTACTATGTATAAATGGCTTATGTGATAAAACAGTAAAATAAAGTATAGAAATAGAAAGTGCCATGCACTACCCACAAGTCCATCCATTGGCCCATCTAAACCCAACTGCACAATGCTGCTGCCTTAGCCAATAAGATTTGTGCACACTATAGTTCAATACCCAACAGTTCTGGCATGATGTTCTATTTTTGGTGCACTTTAGGTCCTGTGCACTCTGCCAATTAGTCTGCTTTGGTGTTATGTGTCATGTGCTGCACCTTAGTAATGGTGATGTAATTGACCTGTGCCAGTTACCAGATAAAGCAATACCAATTGGAAATGTGGAACAACTATAAGGAGATGCTGTGTGAAGCCAAATAGTGCCAAAGCACCTGAATTACATGAAAGTGCCCAAGTGCACACAGTGATAGGTCTGCTGCACATGCTAAGGTCTGGAGAAGATTTCCACTCATATCGACACATTACAACAGACATTCCAAACCACTACAAATGCCATGAAATTGACTTCGAACTATTTTGAACCATTTCATGACACTTTGAATGACTTTGGCTGCCATATAGCTGTCTTGAAACACTTTTGATACATGCTGCACATTTGGAACAAGTTATTCCATTGCATATTGAGCACTACCAGACATGAGGAGAGTGTACAAGAGAGTTAGAATGCGATAAGTGCGTTTTTGTATTTCATTGATATATTGAAGTACTTTTACTATATGGGAATACTATATGTTTCATCATTTATTATTTCTCATTTGTTTCATGATCCACAAGTCCTCATTGTTTGATATATTTGCCTCATGTTTTACACATGTTCTTATTTCCTTTTTAGTACTATCTCTTCATTTTGTATATAGACTTGTATTAGTTAGTTAGAACAAAAAATATAACAATGGGGAACACAGCATAAGTTACCCTCTCGCTATCATCAAATTTAAGAGCCATTCTCTTGAGTCACATCTTCACATCGTATCTCTAAATTCTGTGAAATACTGTGAACTTCTTTGAAACTATCATATTCGCTCCACGTTATATCGCCCATCACCTATCGTCATTTGATAAACACTTCACATTCATTAAAATCACTACATTGTGCACTGAAGACTTTGTCATTCTCAGTCATTACTGCATGCCAGAAGGTAGAAAACCTGAATGTGACAAGGTAGATGTTATCCACAATTGGGGCACATGCCACACATTGTCAGAAGTGTGTGTGTTCTTGGGACCAGTTGGTTTAATGTGCATTTATATCTGCAATTATGTGCACTACATTAATGTGCTCACAAAGCTTATGTGCAAAGACAATCCATTTGAATGGGGCCCAGAGCAGATAGCGGTGCAAAATGACATCAAGCAAGCAGTACTAGATTCTACCATCCTTTCAAAATGTATATAGACTTGTACTAGTTACTTAGAAGAACAGAGAGGAAGTCATCCTCCCTCATTTATTGTCTGATTTAAGAGCCATCCTCTTGAGTCCAAGCCTCATGTCATATTTCTAAGTTCTGCGAATCATCGTGAACTTCTTTAAATTCTCATACTAGCCTCTCAACCTATCGCCTATTGTCTCTTAAAAACCTTCCCAACTTGCTATATTCAACTCTTGATATTCCTCAAGACAAATCCAATTCTCCCCATTAAACTCCTCAAATGTCCTGGAAGGAAAGTATCACAGTACTTCTCTACACTCAGAGTGGAAACCAGATGAACAGGAAATTTGTATGTATTCCAGAGATACCAAACTATCAAAAAACATGTCATACAATAATCAAATCAGATGCATATGATTGTGTATCTTAGTAATCAAAGCTCAGAGGATGTACTGGTAAGGGATTTGTATATGGAGAATCTATTACACCTTGGATATTCCCTTTCGAAAAAAGCTAAGCATGATCTTGTTCCCAGGCAGCTAGGGCCTCTGTGTTTATGAGTTTGCTTGTTGGTAACCACAAGTCATGTTCAGATCTATAACCACACCAATGTACAAGGTATTTCCTCATGGTCAGTGGTCCAAGATCTTCTCGATGAAATATTTGGTGGTACCATCTGCAGTCACCAGAGGTCTTGGAGGCATCCCCTGATGATCTGGGAACAGTTCATTATTGTTTTTAAAATGTGTTTGGAGTTGTGATACATGGAACATGGAATGAGCTTTGGAAGATGGGGGAAGCTGGAGGTGATAGGAGGATGACTCCAGGAATGCTTGTAGCACTTTGTAAGGTCTGTCATATCATGGCATGAACTTTGCTACTTGCCCATCCTTCACCTGCATATATTCATGTCATCGATGGGCCGTTGTTAGCATAACCTTATCCCTCACCTTGAATTCAGGATCTGGTCATCATTCTTTGTTTGTTACATGTGCCTGCCTGATTTTTTGCTGCGAGTAAGCTGTCTTGCATAGCCTTTGTTTGTTCTTCCATGTCTGTGATGAAAGTGCATGCTGCTTCATCGTCAATTGAGGAGTTTTCTGTTGGTGTCTTTTCCATGTTGAGTAGGGGTGGTATTAATCGAGGCAAGTGCCCTGTCTTCAAAATAAACAGTGAGAAGCCAGTTGAGGCATTGACTGTGTTTATGATGTCAAATCTGACTTTTGGTAATGCCTTTGCCCATCCTTTCTAATTTCTTTCAACATGGAACCAAAGGCACTTGATTATGGTCTTGTTTGATTGTTCTGACAAACCATCTGTTTGCGGGTGGTACACTGTGGACATTTTATACTTGATCCCTGTGAGTCTCATGAGCGCTTGCCAAAATTTTGATACAAATAGTTTATCGTGGTCACTGATGATTTCTTTGGGACAACCATTCTTACAGTACCATCTGTCAAAGAAGAGATATGCAAGTTCCTCTGCAGTCATAGATGTGCAGCAGAGTACAATTTGCATGTTGGCGCCCAAGTGATCTGCATCCCATAGAAATGCATATAATTTCTCACTTCCAAAATGGCCTAAATTGTCATGTGTGAGCTTGAACAGGTGTTCACATAAGTTTTTGTATTTCGGTATGATGAGACATTTTTTGATGAAGAGCAACCCATGTCGCATGGTGATATTTAGCCTTGCATCAAGCATGTTCCTTTTTATATCATCCAATATTCCTAAGCACCATGGATCTGCTCTGTATCCATGCTTGATGCGTTTGATGAGTTTTTGGTTGCTGCTGATTGAGAAAACCACAGCTGCAGTGATTTGGTTCAGTTTGTCATCTACCATGTTGGGTAAACATGATAGAGCATCTGTAACCATGTTATGTTCACCATTGATGTAAGTGATAGAGTACTCATATTGTGACAAATATTCCATCCAGCATGCTTGATGCTGTGAGAGGTCCCATTGCATGTCAAAGTTTTGTAGTGTCTTGTAGTCAGTGCAGATGTGGATGTGCACTTTCAGGAAATCCACATGCCACTTGCATAGTGCTCACATGATTGCAAGCATCTCCTGTTTGTGTACAGGGTAATTCCATTTGGCACTGTTGAGTTGCCAACTTTTGAATGCCACTGGCCTAGCAGATTTCCAAGTGGTTCCAAAAGATAAGATGGCACCCATCTGTTTCTTGCTTCCATCACAGGTAATAAAAATCTTGTTATCTTTAGGGTTTTCATGGTTGATGACTGTGAGGCAGTCATGGCTTACCACCAGGCATTTGATAGCATTGAATGTGTATTGGTGTACACTTGTCCATTTTGGAAAATCTGCATTACATTCTTTTCACATGAGTGGAGTGAGGATGGTGGTGTGTTCCATGAGGGTTGGGAGGAAAGAGCTTATGTATCTCATGAGGCCCAGGAATTACCTGATGTGCTTCACCATAGTTGGAGCTGGCCAGTTGAGTATGCACATGACTTTGGAGTTGTCCATCTCAATGCCATGCATTGATAGGTGATGGCCCAAAAAATCAATCTCAGTGCAGAATAATGATGACTTCTTTAGTGAGCAGTACAACTCTGCTTTATGTAGTGCTTCAAGTACAAGTGTGACATTCACTTTATGTTCTGCAAGTGAGTTTGACCAAATGACAATGTCATTCAGGTATACATGGCATATCTTCCCAATAAGGTCCTTCAAGGCCAGTGTCACATGACGTTGATGTGTTGCTGGAGAATTTCACATGCCCATTGGCATTATAACCCATTCCCATAGCCCAAATGGAGTCAGAGTTGCTGTGTACTTTACATGGTTTGGGTGCATGAGAGTCTGAAAAAATGAGTTCATCATGTCGATCTTTCCCCAAATCTTTCCCTTCACACAGTCTGCCAGGATGTCATCTATGCATGGCTGGAACCCTGCCCCATAATTAGAGGAGGTAGGCAACACTATGTCAGAGAGAGAAGGAGAAAAGAGAAAAGGAACTGAACCCACTACTAATCATGCAACAGACAGGACAACGACATGATATTTGGAAGCAAGTAAGGTACAAGATATGAGGGTCCAGGGGGAACATAATGGGGGAAAAAAGGAAGAATGGAGAATCTAGCTACAAGGCCATCTTTATTAGTAAGAAAGTGAACTGTATGCAAACAAGTGTCAGCAGTGTTATATAAGCTAGGCTTACACCCTCCCACTCTCATAAAAGTGTCTGGGTACCATTGGTGAGAAGGGCAAGGGTTGGGAGGGGAAATAAGAAATCAATGTCACATCAACCAAGATGTCGGGTGCATTAAAAAACCCAGTGGGAAAAAGCTAGAAAGTGTTCAAAGTGTCACGAAATTGTTCAAAGTCGTTCAGAGTCATCCAAAATAGTGCAAAATAGTTCAAAACGTGTTTGAAGTCGATTTCGTGATGTTCATAGTGTGTGTCATAATGTATAGATACAATTAGACTCTTTTCCAGACCTTATAGCATGCAGTGGACCTATCACCAGGATAGTGCATCAGCCACAGTGTTGTCCTCACCATGATGTAGTGTATGGACATGTCAAATTGAGAAAGGTGTTCCATCCATTGGGCTTGTCATCAGGACAAGTCTTTTTGGCTATCAAAGTTTTCCAGTGTGCGATAATTGGTGTACACAATGAATTTTAAGCCTAGAAGATCTGAGCGCCATTTCTTAAGTGCTTGAATGATAGCTAGCATTTCTTTTTCATGGACTGGGTAGTTCTTTTGAGCATCCTTCAGTGGCATTGAATCAAAGGTGACTGGTCTCATGGCTGCCTAGGTTGGACCCCAGCTTCAAACAGCGCCAGTTCTCAGGTTGCTTGCATCGCAAGTCACAAAAATTTTATTGTCACCAGGTGCAGTGTGGTCAATCACTGTCAGGCACTCATGGCTGACCACCAGAGCTTTTATAGTATTGAACGCCTTCTGATGTGGTGGGCACCATTCTGAAAAGGTTTTATCATGTTCCTTTATAGTCAATGGTGTCAGGACAGTGGTATGTTCAGCAAGATGAGGTAAGAAGGCAGATATGTATCAAACAAGTCCTATGAAGCTTCTAACCTCACTTGCAGTTTTGGGGGTTGGCCAGGACAAGATTTTGTCGACTTTAGAAAAACAAGCCTCAATCTCTTGTTGGAAAATTTTATGTCCCAAGAATACAAGTTCAGTGAGATAGGACCTCAATTTCTTGGCATTACAGTATAGTCGAGCCATTTGAAGAGCGTTCATGATCAGATTGATATGTCTCATGTGCTCTTCAATTGAGTGAGACCAAATGATGATATTGTCTAAGTAGATATGGGCAAAGATGCCCAGGAAAGGACATAATGTGGCCATTACCTGTCTTTGGTGAATTGGGGGTGCATTTTGTAGATCTTGTGGCATTACCAGCCATTCATATAGGCCAAGGAGAGTGGTTACAGCAGTGAGGTGGATACTTTCTGGGTCCATTTTAGTGTGGAAGAGGCTATTGGTCATGTCAAGTTTACTCCAGATTTTTCCTTGACCAGCATCTGCCAATATGTCATTAGTATGTGGCAGAGGGTGTGAGTCAGTTATGGTGTTAGCATTCAACTGACAGTAGTAGTTTACCCAACATGGCAGTACTGTCACATCAGCTTTGTGAACAAGGAAATCAGGAGAAGCATGGGTTGAAAAAGATGGTCAGATGTGACCAGCATCCAAGTGCTGTTGTATCAAAGTACTCCAGGCATTGTGAAATTTTTGTGGGCAGGAATAATTCCTGGTGTCTATAGTTTTTGTAACATCTTTCAGGTTAATTTTGCACAGCACAGTGTCCAGCATCTCATCGACATATGGGATGGGTTTGAATACATCTGCATAACTGTCTTTTATTCTGCAATCCAGCTTCTCAAGTTCTTGTTCAGCAGCCAGTTGTTCAATATAAACTCAAATGGCAGCAATAATGTTTATCCCATTCACACATTCACACTTTGCATCTACAAGGGGCCAACGAATAGTGCAAGTCTTTTTAACTCTTCAATAAGCAGTTTTTGATTTCTTTTAATTTCATTAAACAAGTCACATAATTTTATTTTTGGTACATGTTGTACAGGTGCAATAGGATGTAGTAGGTCAAACATGCAGTTGCTATCTACCACAGTATGATTGTGGGCATTAATGACTACATGGTTGTGTAAAAAAAAAGGAAGCCCTAGGATAATCTTATGGCAAAGGTTTGAAGCTACAGTGGCACAGACTGTGCATGCAGAATACCAGTTGTTATAATTATGCAATTGTAATTTCACCCAGTGGGTGAGCAAGACTTGTGCAGACTGTTCAGAACTTGTGAAAAAGGCACCAGAAATGGGAAAAGGATGAGGCAAGGGGTGAGTAGGTAAATGCAAGTGATTGACAAGCTTTTGGTCAATTAAAACTGAAGGGGAACCATGGTCAATCAATGCTGAAACAGGGATGCAAGACAATGAGGAAATGTTATGGCTATTAATGGCACACTCCCATATCAAGTGGGGCAATAAAAAAGGAACATGCATTCTCACTGAGTCATTAGAATCTCAAAACAGATCACTATCACCAGCGGCAAGGACAGAGCTGTTGTTGGGCAGGTAGATTGAGGTGATAGAATACGATGACATTCCAAGCACAGATGCAACCAGGAGCAGGGGTGGTGCAGTAGTTGGCTGAGTGGGGAAATTGTTGGACACAGCTCCAATGGTTGTGATGATTTCATCTCTGGGGACAGGGAGGGCAGGCAACTTGATGTGTTTGCAGGCATCATTCACAGTCATCATTGAACATTCGATGTACCCCTCTCCCAATGGAAACTCGCACGAGTGATTGTCAGGCATGTAGAAGTTGCAACACTTCTTACATCCATTATACATCTCAAGATATTTCTGTTCATGGTCAGTGAGTTTTGGTGGGCATGCGGCAGTCAAAGATGATGATGACAGTTGTGCATGGTTGTTGTATGTCAAAGTATTTCAAAAGTACGGTGCCCATCAAGATGCATCAGATAGGCCCACACTCAAATCAGAGTGCTTAAGGCTCCTAGCAGCATCCTCTGCATCCCTCTTCCTGGCATTCCGATCCTCAATAAGTTTCTGATCGAAATTTGTAAGCATATCGACAAAGGACTGCAGTTTTGCTTCAGCTTTTAATGCGTCAGAGACAGTTTTCACCAGTTCAGTAGCTGCAGCAGTAAGTGGCTCAACTGGTGCATCATTCTCTTTTTCCAATTCATCATTGGAAGATTTATGATTGTTTTTCCGCCTATTGAAGGTGGCTGCAAGTTCCGGTGCGATGTTCAATTTGATTTGAGTGCATAGGTAGGACAGGGTGAAATGGAACTGGGAACCTTTCAGCAGAAGGTTGATGTGACATAGGGAGTCGATGAACTCAGAGAAAGCAGATTTCCCTTGCTTTGTCGACTGGACTTTGCAAGCAAGCTCCTATTGCCAGTGTTTGGGCAATCAGCATGCACAAACTTTTGCCATGAAGTCAGCAAAGGATAGTATAGAAAGCAATTCCTGCTGCGACTGGTACCAGTCAGAAAATAAGGGATCCTTGAAAGAATATACAATGTGGTCAACAAAGTTTATTGCATCAAGTCTGTTTTTATTCTGGAGGTACCTGCAGACATGGTGTTTGAAATGGTGAAGTAGTTTTGGAGTCATGGCTTTAGCAGAAATCATAGGTCATTTACTGTTATTGAGGCTGAGCACAGTGGTGGATGTAGTAGTCAATGACATGTTCATCATTAAACAGATGATACAGATGAAGTCAAGGAATGTCGATGATGTGCAATGGAGATGGGAGGAGGGGGTGAGGCAGAAGGAGAAGGGGTTAGATCAAAGAGGTTGGATGGAGTCAGTGTATGCATGTCATCAGTCACAACAGCCATTTTGGTGAGGTCAGACAGAGTCGATGTATGCACATCAATGGCATGGTTCAAGGGAGGCCCAGAGTCAGCACTGACAGCAATAACAGAGTCTGATGTCAAGGTGAGGGCATTGTCATAAATGACAGCAGGCATGGAGGAAGCCAGTGATGAAACATTCAGAGCATCACTGATGCAGTGATCTGACATGTGTCCACTAAGCAGATTCGCCTTCCTCGCTCTACTGCAAGTAGTGAGGGGTATGGTGAGGGCCAGTAAAGAAGGTGATAGTGGTGTGCTGTCAGCAGAAGGAGATGTCAGTGCAGTAAAATGACAAGTTCACAGCGTTGATGGCAGGAGTAAGGTGGTAAGCATAGTAAAACAACAATTTCAAGCATCAATGGCAGGAGTAATATGATAAGCACAGAATGAGATGGCAGCACAGTCAAACAATAAGTCAAAACACAAGTTTACAGTGTTGAGGGCAGGAGAAAGACATTAAAAAAAATTTTATGTTGTTGTCGATGTCAAAAAAAAAATAGAATCCTGCCCCATAATCGGAGGAGGTAGGCAACACTATGGCAGAGAGAGAGGGAGAAAAGAGAAAAAAAACCAAACTCACTACTAATCATGCAACAAACAGGACAACAACATGATATTTGGAAGCAAGTAAAGTAAAAGATATGAGGGTCCAGGAGGAACGTAATGGGGAAAAAAGGAAGAATGGGGAATCTAGCTACAGGGCCATCTTTATTAGTAAGAAAGTGAATAATAGTATGCAAACAAGTGTCAACAGTGTTATGTAAGCCAGGCTTACAGTGGCAGTGGATAATTATCTGGGATAGTTAGGTGGTTCAGGTGTCAGTAGTTATTCACCCACCAGGGTAGTACAGCAGGGTCTGCTTTAGATATTATGAATGAAGGGGAGGGATAAGGTGAAGATGATGGATGGATTCATTGATATGGCTCCCTATCGCCCTGCACGCATACTATGGCATTTTTTGCGATTGTGCGCACCTCCTAGATGGCTTCTGCACACTTTGCACAGCATGCTCCTGTGCACTTTCATGTGCCTTTGACTGCTTAGGTGTGCTTTTGTGTGCCTTTTACATTTCTACTGCGCTCTTGGTTCCCCATAGCAGCCTACTGTCATGCACCCTAAATGTGCCCTGTTGTGCTTCAAACCGCCTCTGCACGCCCCCCCCCCCCCCCCCCACACTCCTTATCTGCCTTTCACATTTATTGCACGCTCAATGCACCTTTGCACACTCCTTTCCCACTTTACCTGCAACTCACATTCTCTACTGCGCACTCATTGCACAATCCCTATCACACACACAACAATCCACTACACCAGTTGCGCTGCGCATCACAGCTTCCATCTTACTGGCACATTTACTTGAGGCACACCACAATTCCAACACGAGCAAACTGCGCATTCTTACATAACTGGGGCACTTTGCACCTATTTGGCATTGGACTGTGCACACATGGGCACTTTCACATAATCCTGGTGCTTTGGTGGTATTTGGCCTTTCACAGCATCTCCTTATAGTTTTTCCACATTTCCAATTGGCATTGCCTTATCTGGTAACTGGCACAGGTCAATCATGTCATTATTACTAAGGCACAGCACGCGACACATAACACTGAAGCAGATTAATTGGGAAGAGTGCATGAGACCTAGAGTGCACCAAAAATAGTGCATCGCACCGGAACAGTTGGGTATTGGGCTAATGGTGCACAAATCTTATTGGCTGAGGCAGCGGCATAGTGCGGTCAGGTTTAGATGGGCAAATGGATGCGCTTGTGGGTAGTGCATGGTGCTTTCTATTTTTACACTTTATTTTACTGTTTTTATCACATAAGCCATTTGTACATAGTAGGTGGACAGATAGAGAATCCAGAGGATCTTTCCCCCCCTCATAGTTCATAGTTCAGTCAGCGTCGCACTTAGTCTGTGCACCAGTGTCCAGTCCATGCGCCTTTGTAGTGCACCCTTCATATAGCCACATTTGCATATTGTTTGTGTCCCCTCGTCGTATTGTTGCATTTTATCCCTGCATTGCATCCTTCATCCTAGTTTGTGCACTATTGTAGTGTGCCCTTCATATAGCTGCATTTGTGCACCATTTGTGCACTTATTTGCATAGCTGCATTTTGCGCACCATTTGCACCTTTTTCTGCCCCTTGCGCTTTCATCC
Source organism: Tricholoma bakamatsutake (assembly GCA_029959215.1). Lineage (NCBI taxonomy): Eukaryota > Fungi > Basidiomycota > Agaricomycetes > Agaricales > Tricholomataceae > Tricholoma > Tricholoma bakamatsutake. The sequence continues at coordinate 5,542,218 of CP114860.1, forward strand.
TGTTTGCGACCCCAACCTGCACACTACCTTCACAGCACATCCCAGTGTTGCCTTCATCCCACTACACCTCTGCATTCATCACCCTCATCATTGCGCACTTTTGCACTCCCATTGCACATTTTTCTGCACTGTGCATTTTTGCCCCTTTGCATTGCACACTTTCCCACCACTGCGCATACCTTCCCTTTAGCATACACAACTAGTGCACACACTGAAAACCACCATACCAGCCTCTCCATAATCTCTGTGCCCCAAAGGATGATCCGAGGCCCTCTAAGCGAACTCCCCCCTCACCCCAAGCATGCCTGCAGTAGTAGGTTAAGTGTTCACCCCTTCCGTTGAGACTCTGCACTGAGTACCAACAGAACACATCATTTCTGGAGCCCACCGCAAGGGGTTTCTGTTTATCAGACCATATTTTAGACCTCCATTGGCTCGCCCTTCATCTCAACATTAACCACCTTTACACTCTCCATTCCAAGCTGTTAGCAACTGTGCTCCAGCTTGGGGAAATACCAGTATTCAAATCACTCTTCCTAAACAACACGCATCACTCATCCATGCTGTCTTTACCTCCACCCTCACCTGAATCATCCCTACCTACCTTAACTCTGTCTGCATCACCGCATTCTTCTCCGCCTTTGCATTTCACTGCACTTTTACCAGATCTTAACTCTACACATTTTATTCCACCTACTAAGGCTACCATGCATATGCCATCCACATCTAACCAAAATGCACCGCGTTTTGACCCTGCAAAACCATGCGAACTCCAGAAGTACTTTGAGGAGCTTGTGCAACTCCTCTGTGATTGTAATGTCACCAATGAGACCGATAAAAAGTTCCACACTGTGCGCTATTTGGACAGCGACACTGCAGACACTTGGAAACTGCTACCAGAGTATAGCGTGACGCACAACTATGGCGCATTCAAAGACACTGTCCTAAAGCTTTATCCTGGCTCTAGGGATGGCAGTAAATGAAGTATTAGCAACCTGGACAAGCTTATTGGTGAGACCGCACGCGTTGGCCTTGTAACTGCAGAAAAAATCGTGTGCTATTATTGCACATTTTTCAACATTAGCGAATACTTAGTTGTGCAAGGCATATTGGCATGCTACAACCAAAGCTGCATGTTTGTTAGGGTGTTTCGACCAGACCAGCTAGAGCACATTTTGAGCCGCCTTGTGGTTGCAGTACCTAATCAGCCTGCAAATGTGCCATACTCATTAGATGCAATACACAATGCGATCAACTTTATCTTTGAAGGCCCAGCGCACTATTTCCAACCACTTACTGGGCTCACCGTGCAAAACCCCAATATGTATGTGCCCTACTCAGCACCCAGTGCACCCATTTCCCAGCTGCAACCTAGCATGCCCACAGTCAAAGCAGAAGACATCTCAGTCTTATTCAAATGCCTGACACAGACAATAGTTACCACATTGAGCGCATTGCACAGAGATGGCAGAAATGGTGTGCCTCGCTCAAACAATGACAAGTGCAATGGTTGCAGTCAGACAGGGCATTATATCCCTGAGTGCACTTCAATTGAGTGCCTTATTAGCGAAGGAAAGTATAGGCAAAATGTGGAAGGGCGCATCGTACTCCTGGGTGGTGCATTCATGCCGCATTCTATTCCAGGGAACTTCTTGGGTGAGCACATTGAGGAATGGCATAAGCACAACCCAGGGCAGATAGCCACTGGTTGACTTTTATCTAATACCAATTTGCAGCTCATCTACAATATAGCGCCTCGTCCAGCTCCAGCAGCACCTTTACAGTCGATGTACGTTGCCGCTTCAGTGCCTGCAGCAGATTATATGCAAAGCACACCAAATATACAACTAATGAAGGAAGAGTGCATCGATGTGCTCGAGCAGGAGTTGATGGCGCTTTGGAAGAGGCAAATCTTTGACAGCGTTGAAATTCTGTGGTGCACTGATGATGCTCGACCTGGAAACCTAACAAAAACCTGTTAAAAGGCTTATGTAGTATAACTCAGGCTAGAGGAAGGGTGCAAGGTGGTACTAAATATCACCACTGAGATCAAAATGATGTGTTCAGTGACGTGAAATAATAAGGGATGGTTCGAATAATCTGTAAGAGCATACGAAGATGTTCAAAACAGTTCGAAAGAGGTTCGAAAATGTTCAAAACAGTTCGAAAGAGGTTCAAAGATGTGTGAAATAGTTCCAAGTAAGCCCAAAGAAGTTTGAAGAAGTACAATATAGGTTCGAAGTATATCAAAGGGTGAGTTTAATGAATGTGAGGTGTTTGTCAAATGGTGATAGGTGATGGGCGATAAAACAGAGAGCAAATACGACAGTTTTGAGGAAGTTCGCAATATTTCACAGAACTTCAGAGATATGATGCGAAGATAAGACTAAAGAGAATGATTTTTAAATCTGATGATAGTGAGAGGGTAACTTGTGCTGTTCCCCCCCATTGTTCTAAGTAACTAGTACAAGTTTATATACATTTCTGAAGAGATAGTACTGAAAAGGGAAGTAAAACATGTGTAAAACATGTGGCAATATATCATACAATGAGGACTTTGTAGATCAAAAATAAATGAGAAATGATAAATAATTGAAACATACATGTCCCCATATGGTAAAAGTACTTATCTTTCACTGTAATATATCATCGAAACATAAAAAACACTATTATTGCATCCTAAATCTCTTGTTGTCTCTCCTCGTGTCCAGTAGTGCTTGATATGCGACGGAATAGTTTGTTCTGGATGTGCAGTGTATATCGAAAGTATTTTAACACAGCTATATGGCAGCCAATGTTGTTCGAAATTTTGCGAAGTCGCTCAAAGTGTCACAAAGTTCTTCGAAGTCATTCGAAGTGTTGTGAAGTCTTCCAAAATAGTGCAAAATAGTGCAAAATAGATTCGACATCGATTTCATGGTGTTCGTAGTGATTCGGAATGTCTGTCGTAATGTCTCAATATGAGTGAAACTGTTCTCCAGACCTTAAAGCGTGTAGTGGACCTATCAGCGCACCGCACAATACATCCAATCAAGAGAGCACGCATTCTACAACCACAGACATTGCACCCGCTGACAGTATTGAGTCCCCAGCTTTGCAACCCGCTGTGAGTGCAACTGAAGTGCCCGACGAGACACCCATACATCCCTATTCCAACATTCCTGAAGTGCATTTTGTGCCCACAGCAGCAGGTAAACCAGACATACCAGCTAACACTTCCAAAGGCAAAGAGCCATCATACTGCACTGTCATTCCCATTTAGAACCCGCAGATTGTTGATGACATATATGCATGCGCCATGAAGGCGCCCTCTGTTACGGTTTCACATGAACAGCTCCTATCCCTTTCACCCAATCTCAGACAGCGCCATAGAGAACAAGTTACTCCAAAGTGCATTGCAGCTACTAGTGCAGAAGTGGTAGCTACCAACCTTGCAAGCATTATGCCATTTGTGCACTGCGAAGCGCACATGCCTTTTGCAAAAAATAAAGCACTTAATGTGACACCTCCAGTTAGCAAGGCAATTGCAGCTCCACTTCCTATTGTTTTGCAGGATTCATTTGAACAGTACCTCACCCATCTCCAGTCAGGCGAAATTGAAAACCCAGACATTTTGAAGGTTGCAAAAGAGTCGCATGCACTTTGTTTTATTGATTTATTGATTGACAACCAAGAATACTTCGAGGCTATCTTAGACCCGGGTTCACAAATTATCGCAATGTCAGAAGCAGTCTGCCATCATCTTGGGCTTCAGTATGACCCATGCATTCACTTATACATGCAATCGGCCAATGGAGAGGTAGATGAGTCGCTTGGGCTTGTGTGCAACATTTCTGCTAATAGGTCCACTACATGCTTTAAGGTCTGGAGAAGACTCCCACTCGTATCAACACATCACGACATGCACTCCAAATCACTATGAATGCCACGAAACTGACTTCGAACACTTTTTGATTTATTTCGCACTATTTAGGATGACTTCGAAACACTTCGAACTACTTCGAACTATTTCGCAGCATTTTGCAAACACTTCGAATGACTTCGCAGCACTTCGAACGACTTTGGCCGCCATATAGTTGTTTTAAAGCACTTTCAATACACAATGCTCAACCAGAGTGAACTATTTAGTTACATATCAAGCACTGCTGGACACGAGGAGAGATGATAAAAGAATTAGGGTATGATAATGGTGGTTTTGGGGTTTCAACAATCTATTGAAACAACAAGAGAAGTACTCTTACCATATGGCAACACTGAATGTTTCACTTATTATCATTTTTATTTGTTTCATGTTTTACAATACCTTTATTTGCTGTGCACATTGCCTCATGTTCTACAATTGTTATTATTTCCTTTTTAATACTATTCCTTCAGATTGTATATAGACTTGTATTAGTTAGAATAATGATATAGAAAATGGGGAACAGCACAAGTTACCCTCTCGCTATCATCAGATTTAAGAAGTCGTTCTCTTGAGTCTTAGCTTGCATTGTATCTCTGAGTTCTGCGAAATATCACGAACTTCCTTGAAACTATTGTATTCGCTCTTCATTCTATTTTCCATCACCTATCGCCATTTGACAAACACTTCACATTCATTATACTTGCTCCTCAATAAACCTCAAACCTCCTTGAATATCTTCAAACATCTTTGAACATCTTTGAACCTCTTTGAACCTACTTTGGACTATTTCACATGATTTTGAACCTATTTTGAACTCTTTCGAACACCTTCGTATGCTCTTACAAACTATTCGCAGCATGATTCATCCTTTTGCATCACTAAACATTATGTTCTGGTCTCAGCGGTGATATTTAGTACCACCTCGCACCCTTCCTCTGACTCGTGTTATACCATCCGAAGCCATTTAGTAGGTTTTGTTTGGGTTTCCAGGTTAGTATCATCACTGCATGCATTGGAGATATCATTGTCTATGTGCAAGTTCACGTTATCCATTCACCTGCTTATGATATTCTGTTAGGGCACCCCTTTGATGTGTTAATGCGCTCCATCATGCGCAACTTTGCAGATGAAGTGCAAATGATTACTATCTGTGATCCAAACACAGGCACCATCTCCACCATTCCAACAAAGCCTAGAGGAAAGCTGTGCCACTTCTTACCAGCTCCAGCAACACTGCACTTTGCTATTCAGCATAACCCACAAAGAAATTTTTGCCAGGCTTCGAGGAATTGATCGCAGACCAAGGAGAAGCTGCCACTATCATAACATTCGACTCTGATATCCAATCTTGTGACATTTCTGTGTTTGCACTTATTCCATTTTCCGCTTCCATTCCTTCGACCTCTATTATCTCTCAACTCTACCTATCCCAGTGTACCAACAGTCATGCGCAGGCACTCTTAAATTTGATTGACCCCGTGGTGCTTATTCCAGCTGCATTTCTGAAAAGTGCACATGCATGTGCAACTTTTATCGATTTAGCGGTGCGTGCACCACAAAAGGGCATAGTAACCAAGAAGAAGTATAAACCAGTTGCAAGAAAAGTCAAACCAGTCATTGCACCCATCCCAAATGAATTCCGCATCGAGTGCAACATTATAGGCGATCCACTAGCGGTGCTTCCTGCGCTTTTATCAAACCCACCACCATTTACCCCAACCAGTGATACAGCTCCCTATCACCCTGTGCTTGTACTACACCATTTTTCATGATTGTGCACACTGCTTGGACATCTTCTAATCACTTTGCACAGCATGCTTTTGTGCACCCAAGTGCGCTCCTGTGCACCCAAGTGCGCTCCTGTGCACCCAAGTGCGCTCCTGTGCACCCAAGTGCGCTCCTGTGCACTTCCATGCACCTTTGTCTGCTTCCTGTGCTTCCAGTGTGCTCCCGTGTGCTCCCGTGTGCTCCATTGTGCCCCTATGTGCTCCCGTGCACTCCATTGTGCTCCAGTGTGCTCCATTGCGCTCCTATGTGCTCCTGTGCACTCCATTGCGCTCCATTGTGCTCCTATGCACTCCATTGCACTCCTATGCACTCCCGTGCACTCCTATGCACTCCTGTGCGCTCCTATGCGATCCTATGTGCTCCAGTGTGCCTCTGTGCACTTCTGTGCACTTTTGCGTGCCTTTGACTGTTTAGGTGCGCCTTTGTGCACCTTTTGCATTTCTACTGCGCTGTTGGTTTCCCCATAGCTGCCAATCATTGTGCACCCTAAATGCACCTCGTTGCACTTCAAACCGCCTCTGCATGCCCCCCCACACTCCTTATCTGCCTTCCACATTTATTGCACGCTCGATGCACCTTTGTGCACTCCTTTTATGCTTTACCTGCAACTCACATGCCCTGCTGCGCACTCATTGCACAATCCCTATCACACACACAACAATCCACTGCACTGGTGTGCTGCGCATTGTGGCTCCCATTTTACTGGCACATTTGTGCACCGTTTGCGCACTTATTTGCATAGCCATGTTTTGCGCACCATTTGCGCCTTTTTCTGCCCCTTGCGCTTTCATCCCGTTTGCGACCCCAACCTGCACACTACCTTCACAGTACATCCCAGTGTTGCCTTCATCCTACTACACCTCTGTGTTCATCACCCTCATCATTGCGCACTTTTGCACTCCCATTGCGCATTTTTCTGCACTGCGCATTTTTGCCCCTTTGCATTGTGCACTTTCCCACCACTGCGCATACCTTCCCTTTAGCATACACAACTAGTGCGCACACTGAAAACTGCCGTACCAGCCTCTCCATAATCTCCGTGCCCTGAAGGATGATCTGAGGCCCTCTAAGCAAACTCCCCCCTCACCCCGAGCATGCCTGCAGTAGTAGGTTAAGTGTTCACCCCTTCCATTGAGACTCTGCACTGAGTACCAACAGAACACATCACTTCTGGAGCCCACCGCAAGGGGTTTCTGTTTATCAGACTCTCGTCTTCATCACCCTCATCGTTGCGCACTTTTGTGCTCCCATTGTGCATTTTTCCACACTGCACATTTTTGCCCCTTTGCATTGTGCACTTTCCTGCCACTGCACATATCTCCCCTTTAGCGTACACAACTAGTGCACACATTGAAAACTGCCGTACCAGCCTCCCCATAGTCTTTGTGCCCTGAAGGACGATCCAAGGCCTTCTAAGCAAACTCCCCCCTCACCCCGAGCATGCCTGCAGTTGTAGGTTAAGTGTTCACCCCTTCTGTTGAGACTCTGCACTGAGTACCAACTGAACACATCACCAGGCACTATACTGAAGAGTGCATGCAAGTGCTCCAAAAGTGCCACACCGATTTCTTATTACCAGAGGAGATGAGGGTTTTACACCACTTGATGTCTTTGCAAAATGAAGCCTTTGTGTGGAGCGATGAGAAGTGCGGCAGCTTCAAGACCATGTTCCTTCCCCCAGTAGAAATCCCAGTTATTCTGCACACTCCTTGGATAGAGCACAACATCCCCATTCTACCAGGCATATACGATGAAGTTTGCACTATTATCTGGAAGATGATAGATTCAGGTGTTTACAAGCACTGAAATTTGGTGTATAGATTGCGCTGGTTCTGCACACTCAAGAAAGATGGAAAAGCACTGTGCATTGTACATAGCCTCGAGCCGCTTAATCACATTACCATTAAACACTCTGGCATAACCCCTACACCTGAGCACCTCGCAGAGCGGTTTGTGGGGTGCGCATGCAGCGCCATTCTTGATCTATATGTGGGATACGACAAGTGCTTAATCAAAAAATTGTTGCACAACCTTATGACATTCCAGACACTGTATGGCACAATGCACCTCATTACATTGCCAATGGGTTGGACAAACTCAGTACCAATCTTCCACGACGATGTGTGCTATATTCTGCAGCCAGAGATTCCAGATTACATTGTTCCCTATATCAACGACGTCCCAGTCAAGGGGCCTTCAAAGTGCTACATTTTACTGGACAGCTCATGCGAAGCGCTCACTGCGAACCCTGGCATAAGGCACTTTGTGTGGGATCACTTCCAGAACATGAACCACATTGTGCAGCACATGAAATATAGTGGTGGCACTTTCTCTAGGATGAAATCCACATTGTGCACTGAGAACTTCGTCATTCTTGGTTATTATTGCACACCAGAAGGTAGAAAACCCGAATGCAACAAGGTAGACGTTATCTGCAATTGGGGCACATGCCACACGCTGTCAGAAGTGTGCACATTCTTGGGAACAGTCAGTTTAATGCACATTTATATCCACAATTATGTGCACTGCGTTAATGCGCTCACAAGGCTTATGCGCAAGGACACTCCATTCAAATGGGGCCCAGAGCAGATAGCAGTACAAAATAACATCAAGCAAGCAGTACTATAGTGCCCTGCGCTACAACTGATCAATTATTCCTCAGAACTCCCCGTTATCCTTGCGGTCGACACTTCCCAGATAGTGGTCAGCTTTTACCTTTGCCAGCAAAAGAGCGCAAATGCAAAAGCATGCATTTACAACCAGTTCGGCTTGATTACGCTCAACAACAGAGAAGCACACTTTTCACAACTGAAGCTAGAGATCTATGGGCTTTACCATGCACTGCACAATTTGCACCTTTATATTATAGATGTGCACAACTTAATTGTTGAGACTGACACACACTATATCAAGGGCATGCTACAAAACCCTGATATCTAACCATCCGCTAGCATTAACCAGTGGATTGTGTCAATCCTTACATTCCATTTTACACTCATACATGTTAGGGGAGCAGTGCATGGTCCAGATGGGCTTTTGCATCAGCCGAAGCAGCCAGAGGACTTAGAAGGAGAAGAAGATGAAGAGTTTGAGGATTGGATTGATGCGCTACATGGCTTTATGCATGCGATACGTCCCATTTCACAGTCCTTTGATGTGCAAGTACTCGTGCTAATGCAGCCAGAGCCAAGTGCAAACATGCAAAATGTGTGTAATAGTGCGCTTATTTATGACAATGACTATAGCCAAGTTCCAAGGAGCGCAACAGCAGATGCAGAGGATGAGAAGTTAGATTTGGTGTGGATTTGGATGGATACCCTAACATGCCCTAGCAACTTCACAGATTCCAAGTACAGCATGCTTGTGCACTACATGAGTGCATTTTTCAAAAACAAGATGCACTTATGGAAGCACAATGCCCATGGCGCTCACCAGCTTGTTATTTGGCAGTCTAGATGCTTACCAATATTGCGCACCATCCACGACAACATTGGACACAAGCACTTTTACATGACGTGCTCTGCATTGCTTGAGTGCTTTTGGTGGCTGCATGTCATGGATGACATCATTTGGTTCATGTGCACTTGTCATATTTGCCAGATCCAGCAAATGCAGAAGGTTTTAATACCACCAGTTGTCGCAATGCCTGTGCCTCTCTTCAGTAAAGTTTATATTGATACGGTGCACTTACCAGTATCAGCAGGGCAGTGCTATATCATCCAAGGGTGTTGCTCACTTGCGACTTGGCCAGAATTCCATGGGCTTCCTAAAGAAAATGTGAGTGCACTTGGTGATTGGATGTTTCAAGACCTCATCTGCAGATGGGGCGTGTTGTGTGAGATAGTCACTGATAATGGCAAGCCATTCATCAAAGCACTAGCCTATCTCAGTAAGCACTACCATATCAATCACATCCGCATATCTGGCTATAACTTGTGTGCTAATGGAATTGTTGAGCATGCACATTTCGATGTGCATCAAGCACTTATCAAAGCCACAGATGGAGTAGAGTCAAAATGGTTCAGTGCACTGTACTCAGTCTTTTGGGTGGAGCACATCACAGTCCGGAAGCGCCTTGGTGTTTTGCCATACTTCATTGTTACAGGCGTACAGCCTCTAATCCCTCTCGATATCATTGAAGCAACATACCTTAACCCACCCTCAGATTCTATACTCTCCACTACAGACTTGATTGCATGGTGCACGCACGCATTACAAAAGCATCCAGAAGACTTAGCATGCATCCATTCCTGCGTCTATGCAGAAAGGTGCAAAGCAGCGCTCCATTTTGAGAAAGCGCACTCAAAAGCCATCCGCAATTTTGACTTCCAGCATGGTGATTTAGTCCTTATGCACAACACAGCAATTGAGAAGAACCTTAACCGCAAAATGCATGTGCGTTATCTCAGTCCTCTAGCTATAGTGTCGCACAATCAAGGTGGTGCATATATTGTTTGTGAGCTCAATGGGATGGTATTCAACAGGCCAGTAGCTGCGTTCCGCCTACTGCCATATTATGCATGCAAGTCCATTGTGCTTCCTGACATAGTGCTCGATATTACCACAACGCGGTTGAGAGAAATGGAAGAGTCCATAGTAGTGGACACAGAAGACGAAGAAGCAGTTGACGAAGAAGAAGTGCAAGGAGATAGTGCTGAGGATGAAGAAAGCACCGATGAGGCATGCAACTAGCACTTCACGTGCACCGCTATGGATACTTCACCTTTTTATACGTATGCTTTGCTTTCTTTCATTTTTTTACATTACCTTTTCCTATTCACAAAGTTGCATCTGGATGCATTCCATGATTGTGCAACCCATGGGTTTTACTGGCCATGATGATCTACTGAGCCTTTCCCATTTTTTAGACTTTGTCATATGGCATGCACCTCATTTTATCTCTTACTTTTTTATTGTTTGGACATGGTCAATATCTCAGTTGGGAGGAGGAAAGTGATGGTTGGATGGTTTTTCCACACTCCTTTGTGTTTGCACATTTTTGCGCTGGTGCACGTTTTTTGTGCACTTGACCTTTCTTGCTCGAACATTGCCTATCTTATCTCTTTTCCCTCACATCTATTGTTTGGACTTACAAATTTCGTTTTACAGCAGCATGGAAACATGCACGCAGGTTGGCACAAAGTGCACACATTTGCATGCGTATCACAGGCGCAACAGAGAGATGGATTGACAGACTATCTATTACTTATACAGGCAAGCAGCTACTCAATGGACTCCAAGAACTCCAAGCGCTCCATGGCTGCATCCAGTTTTACCTTTGCATCTGCCTCTGCTTGCTCCACACTGCACAACCAGCTCTTGGTGACTTCTAACTCAACGAGCGACCTTTGGACATCTTCTTTAAGGTGATCGTGCATGGTGCCCAAGACTGCGACCACTGAGCAGTATTGCGCTAAGTCGAGCACCTCGACATCCTGGCCTTGATAGACCACATCCCCTGAGGTGTTTCCCAATCTGGTTTGGCATGAGGATTGCATGTCCGCACTTGCCTGGCAAATGGTAAGGCAGCGTGGCCTTGGGCACACTTGTGATGGGGGAGGGGGCGCATTTTTGACTTTGCAGTGCTTTGATGTGCGCTCTTTCGAGGGGCTGATGAGCCCCACATCGCTCTCATTGCCCTTGTCAATTTGCGATGCACCTTTGGAATAGTTAGCACAGCATGGAAGGAGGATGAGAAAAAGACACACCAGAGCACCCAGTAGCTGCTTTCCTGCCTCTAGAAGTTGCATGCAGCTGTGCGAGGGTGCGCTTCATCCATTCACACTTTCTCTTACCCTTTGCACATGGAGCACACTGCTTTCCATTGACAGAGATGCACCTAGCTGGTTGGCCCATGTGGCGGCAGTTATTACACTAGAGTAGAAAGGAAAACCATTTAGTGAGTTTGAAGCATATCCAAAGAAACTTACTGGTCCACTATTAGCATCAGAGGTGGCGCCAATGCTACTCAGTGGTGGTACTTCGACATACGTGCATTGTGCGCACCAGGCATGCATTTGCACTTTTGTCTGCACTAGCGCTCTCATCGCTCTGCTCACTCTCCCCTTCGCTCATCACCCCACTCTCCCAAGACTCCCCAGTTCCTTCGCCTACAACCTCAGCATCGGTCGCTCCAGAAAGCACGCACAGAGAGTGCACCAGCCCGATGTGTGCCTTTTCATTCTCCTGCGCTTCGGCAGTATCTATATTGCTTGCCTCGTCAATGGCCCTGAACTCACCTTCCAGATGCTCCAAGTTAACCTTGGGCGCCTGCAATTCAGCAGTCAAGAGTGCGCGGTGCACCTTGCACGCTTTGGTGTGCTCCATGTGCGCTTCCAGCCACCCCGCCAGCTTGTGCACCCTATGCTCAAATTCCTCAGACTGCTCTTTCTCCTCAATCATCTTATGCATATCAGGCATCAGTTCCTCACCCCAAGTAAGCCACTCCTCCACCATGATCCCACTGAATGCGCTGCATGCCTTCGCGAGGAGCACATTGAGTTCTGCATCATCTTTAACAGTGTCTGTGCAGCTTTTATACATGTTCTACATGCCCTGACCCTTAGCAACTTGCACTGGTTATAGAAACACAAAAAGCGCACCAGTTTACTACAAAACCCTCCACCCCAAGCTTGCATCATCGTCTGCTTGCTCCCAGCAGCAGGGAGGGTCTCATTGAGGGCCAGGATTGTTTGTCTGAGGGCTAAGGTAAATGCTGAGGCCATCAGATAGGGTAGAGATGGGCTGTGGAAAGAGTTGTAGAGGATAGATGGTGGTTAGAGATAGATAAGGAGAGGATGGCCACTTATGTGAGTGAAGAAAGTTTTGTGCTGACCAATCACATGCTGCCTGAGGACAGTCAGTACTTCAGTTGGGAGGAGATGATATGGCTCCCTATTGCCCTGGCACATACTACAGCATATTTTGCGATTGTGCACACCTCCTAGATGGCTTCTGCACACTTTGCACAGCGTGCTTTTGCACGCTTTCATGTGCCTTTGCATGCTCCTGTGTGCTTTCATGTGCCTTTGACCACTTAGGTGTGCTTTTGTGTGCCTTTTACATTTCTACTGCGCTCTTGGTTCCCCATAGCTGCCTGCTGTTGTGTGCCCTAAATGTGCCCTGTTGCACTTCAAACCACCTCTGTGCGCCCCCCCCCCCCACACTCCTTATCTGCCTTTCACATTTATTGTGCGCTCCTTTCATACTTTACCTGCAACTCACATTCTCTACTGTGCACTCATTGCACAATCCTTATCACACACACAACAATCCACTATACCAGTTGCGCTGCGCATCGCGGCTTCCATCTTACTAGCTCATTTACTTGAGGCACACCGTGATTCCAACATGAGCGAACTGCACATTCTTACATAACTGGGGTGCTTTGCACCTATTTGGCATTGGACTGTGCACACATAGGCACTTTCACATAATCCTGGCACTTTGGCAGTATTTGGCCTTTCACAGCATCTCCTTATAGTTCTTCCACATTTCCAATTGGCATTGCCTTATCTGGTAACCAGCACAGGTCGATCACATCATTATTACTAAGGCGCAGCACGTGACACATAACACCAAAGCAGATTAATTGGGAAGAGTGCACGAGACCTAGAGCACACCAAAAATAGTGCATCACACTGGGACAGTTGGGTATTGGGCTAATGGTGTGCAAATCTTATTGGCTGAGGCAGCAACATAGTGCAGTTGGGTGTAGATGGGTGAATGGATGCGCTTGTGGGTAGCGCATGGTGCTTTCTATTTTTACACTTTATTTTACTGTTTTTATCACATAAGCCATTTGTACATAGTAGGCAGACAGATAGAGAATCCAGAGGATCTTTCCCCCCCTCATAGTTCATAGTTCAGTCAGCATCACACTTAGTCTGTGCACCAGCGTCCAGTCCATGCGCCTTTGTAGTGCGCCCTTCATATAGCCATGTTTGCATATCATTTGCATCCCCTCATCGTATTGTTGCATTTCATCCCTGCATTGCATCCTTCGTCCTCGTTCGTGCACTCATACAGTGTGCCCTTCATATAGCCATGTTTGCACACTGTTTGCACACTTATTTGCATAGCCACATTTTGCACACTGTTTGCGCCTTTTTCTGCCCCTTGTGCTTCCATCCTGTTTGTGTCCCCAACCTATGCACCACCTTCACAGCACATCCCAGTGTTGTCTTCATCCCACTACACCTCCCATCTTCATCACCCTCATTGTTGTGCACTTTTGCACTCCCGTTGTGCATTTTTCCGCACTGCACATTTTTGCCCCTTTGCATTGCGCACTTTTCCACCACTGCGCATACCTCCCCTTTAGTGTACACAACTAGTGCATACACTGAAAACCGCTGTACCAGCCTCTCCATAATCTCTGCTGATGTGTTCAGTTGGTACTCGGTGCAGAGTCTCAATGGAAGGGGTGAACACTTAACCTACTACTGCAGGCATGCTCGGGGTGAGGGGGGAGTTCGCTTAGAGGGCCTTGGATCATCCTTTGGGGTGCAGAGACTATGGGGAGGCTGGTATGGCAGTTTTCAATGTGCGCACTAGTTGTGTATGCTAAAGGGAAGATATGCGCAGTGGCGGGAAAGTGTGCAATGCAAAGGGGCAAAAATGCGCAGTGCGGAAAAACATGCAATGTGAGTGCAAAAGTGCGCAACGACGAGGGTGATGAAGATGGGAGGTGTAGTGGGATGAAGACAACACTGGGATGTGCTGTGAAGGTGGTGCATAGGTTGGGGACACAAATGGGATGGAAGCGCAAGGGGCAGAAAAAGGCACAAACAGTGTGCAAAATGTGGCTATGCAAATGAGTGTGCAAACGGTGCGCAAACATGGCTATATGAAGGGCACACTGTATGATTGCATGAATGAGGATGAAGGATGCAATGTAGGGATGAAACGCAACAATACGATGAGGGGATGCAAATGATATGCAAATGTGGCTATACAAAGGGTGCACTACAAAGGTGCATGGACTGGATGCTGGTGCACAGACTAAGTGCGACGCTGACTGAACTATGGACTATGAGGGGGGGAAAGATCCTCTGGATTCTCTATCTGTCTGCCTACTATGTACAAATGGCTTATGTGATAAAAACAGTAAAATAAAGTGTAAAAATAGAAAGTGCCATGCGCTACCCACAAGCACATCCATTCACCCATCTAAACCCAACCGCACTATGCCGCTGCCTCAGCCAATAAGATTTGCACACCTATAGCCCACTACCCAACTGTTCCAGTGCGATGTGCTATTTTTGGTGTGCTCTAGGTCTCGTGCGCTCTTCCCAATTAATCTGCTTTGGTGTTACGAGTCGCATGCTGCGCCTTAGTAATAATGGTGTGATCGACCTGTGCTGGTTACTAGATAAGGCAATGCCAATTGGAAATGTGGAAGAACTATAAGGAGATGCTGTGAAAGGCCAAATACTGCCAAAGCACCAGGATTATGTGAAGGCACCCAAGTGCACACAGTCCAATGCCAAATAGGTGCAAAGCGCCCTGATTATGTGAGAACGCGCAGTTCGCTCATGTTGGAATTGCAGTGCACCTCGAATAAATGTGCCAGTAAGATGGGAGCCATGATGTGCAGTGCACTGGTGCAGTGGATTGTTGTGTATGTGATAGGGATTGTGCAATGAGTGCACAGCAGGGAATGTGAGTTGCAGGTAAAGCATAAAAGGAGCACACAAAGGCGCATCAAGCGTGCAATAAATGTGGAAGGCAGATAAGGAGTGTGGGGGGGTGCATGGAGGCGGTTTAAAGTGCAACAAGGTGCATTTAAGGCACTGATATGGCTCCCTATCACCCTGCGCGCATACTACGGCATTTTTTGCGATTGTGTGCACCTCTTAGATGGCTTCTGCACACTTTGCACAGCGCGCTTTTGCGCGCCTTCGTGCGCTTTCATGCGCCTTTGCGCGCTTCCGTGCGCTTTTGCGTGCCTTTGACCGTTTAGGTGCGCCTTTGTGCGCCTTTTGCATTTCTACTGCGCTTTTGTTTCCCCATAGCCGCCAATCATTGTGCGCCCTAAATGCGCCTCATTGCGCTTCAAGCCGCCTCCATGCGCCCCCCCCACGCTCCTTATCTGCCTTCTACATTTATTGCGCGCTCGATGCGCCTTTGCGCACTCCTTTTACACTTTACCTGCAACTCACATTCCCTGCTGCACACTCTTTGCACAATCTCTATCACACACAACAATCCACTGCACCGGTGCACTGCGCATCGCAGCTCCCATCTTACTGGCACATTTACTTGAGGCACACCACGATTCCGGCACGAGCGAACTGCGCATTCTTACATAACTGGGCCACTTTGCACCTATTTGGCATTGGACTGTGCGCACTTGGGCGCTTTCACGTAACCCAGGCGCTTTGGCAGTGTTTGGTCTCGCACAGCATCCCCTTATAGTTCTTCCACATTTCCAATCGGCATCGCCTTATCTGGTAACCGGCACAGGTCGATCACGCCATTATTACTAAGGCGCAGCACGTGACATATAACACCAAAGCGGATTAATTGGGAAGAGTGCACGAGACTTAGCGCGCACCAATAATAGTGCATCGCACCGGAACGGTTGGATATTGAGCTATAGGTGCACAAATCTTATTGGCTGAGGCAGCGGCATAGTGCAGTCAGGTTTAGATGGGTGAATGGACGCGCTTGTGGGTAGCACATGGCGCTTCCTATTTTTATACTTTATTTCACCATTTTATCACATAAGCCATTTGTACATAGTAGCGGACAGATAGAGAATCCACAGGACCTTTCCCCCCCTCCTCATAGTTCATAGCTCAGTCAGCGTCGCACATAGTCTGTGCACCAGCATCCAGTCCATGCGCCTTCGTAGTGCGTCCTTCATATAGCCGTGTTTGCGTTATCGTTTGCGTCCCCTCATCGTATTGTTGCGTTTCATCCCTTGCATTGCATCCTTCGTCCTTGTCTGTGCACTATCGTAGTGCGCCCTTTGTATAGCTGCATTTGCGCACCATTTGCGCACCTTTTTGCATAGCCGTGTTTTGCACACCGTCTGCGCCTTTTTCCGCTCCTTGCGCTTTCACTCTGTTTGCACCCCCAGACTGTGCACCACCTTCACAGTACATCCCAGTGTCGTCTTTGTCCTGTTACACCCTCCCGCCTTCATCATCCTCATCATTGCGCACTTTTGCGCTCTCATTGCGCATTTTTCCGCACTGCACGTTTTTGCCTCTTTGCATTGCGCACTTTTCCACCACTGCGCATATCTCCCCTTTCGCGTACACTACTAGTGCGCACATTGAAAATCACTGTACCAGCCTCTCTATAGTCTCCGCGCCCTGAAGGACGATCCGAGGCCCTCTAAGCGAACTCCCCCCTCACCCCGAGCATGCCTGCAGTTGTAGGTTAAGTGTTCACCCCTTCTGTTGAGACTCTGCACTGAGTACCAACTGAACTCATCAGCGCATGATGATTGGCAGCTATGGGGGAACCAAAAGTGCAGTAGAAATGCAAAAGGTGCACAAAGGTGCCCCTAAATGGTCAAAGGCACATGAAAGCACATGGAAGTGCATGAAGGCGTGCAAAAGCATGCTGCGCAAAGTGTGTGGAAGCCATCTAGGAGGTGTGCACAATTGCAAAAAATGCTGTAGTATGCATGCAGGGCGATAGGGAGCTGTATCATCTCCTCCCAACTGAAGTACTGACTGTCCTCAGGCAGCATGTGATTGGTCAGCACAAAACTTTCTTCACTCACATAAGTGGCCATCCTCTCCTTATCTATATCTGACCACCATCTATCCTCTATAACTCTTTCCACAACCCATCTCCACCCGATCCGATGGCCTCAGCATTTACCTTAGCCCTCAGACAAACAATCCTGGCCCTTAATGAAAGCCTCCCTGCTGCTGGGAGCGAGCAGATGATGATGCAAACTTGGGGTGAAGGGTTTTGTAGTAAACTGGTGCACTTTTTGTGTTTCTATAACCGGTGCAGGTTGCTAAGGGTTGGGGCATGTAGAACATGTATAAAAGCCATGCAGACACTGTTAAAGACGATGCAGAACCCGACACGCTCCTCGCGAAGGCATGCAGCGCATTCAGTGGGATCATGGTGGAGGAGTGGCTTACTTGGGGTGAGGAACTGATGCCTGATATGCATAAGATGATTGAGGAGAAAGAGCAGTCTGAGGAATTTGAGCGTAGGGCGCACGAGCTGGCGGGGCAGCTGGAAGCGCACACGGAGTGCACCAAAGCGTGCAAGGTGCACTGCGCACTCTTGACTGCTGAATTGCAGGCACCTGAGGTTAACTTGGAGCATCTGAAAGGTGAGTTCAGGGCAATTGATGAGGCAAGCAATATAGATACCACCAAGTTGCAGGAGGACGAAAAGGCATGCATTGTGCTGGTGTGCTCTCTGCGTGTGCTTTCTAGAGCGACCGATGCTGAGGTCATAAGCGAAGGAACTGGGGAGTCTTGGGAGAGTGGGGTGATGAGCGAAGGGGAGAGTGAGCAGAGCGACCTCGGTGCATGCAATGCAGCACCATGCATATGTTGAAGTGCCACCACTGAGTGGCATTGGCGCCACCTCTCATGCTAATAGCGGACCAGTAAGTTTCTTTGGATATGCTTCAAACTCACTAAATGGTTCCTTTTTTCTACTCTAGTGTGATAATTGCCACCACATGGGCCAACCGGCTAGGTGCATCTCTGTCAATGGAAAATGGTGCACCCCATGCGCAAAGGGTAAGAGAAAGTGCGAATGGATGAAGCGCACCCTCGCACAGCTGTGCACAACTTCTAGAGGCAGGAAAGCAGCTACTGGGCACTCTGGTGTGTCTTTTTCTCATCCTCCTTCCATGCAGTGCTAACTATTCCAAAGGCACATCGCAAACTGACAAGGGCAATGAGAGTGATGCAGGGCTCATCAGCCCCTCGAAAGAGCGCACATCGAAGCACTGCAAAGTCGAAAATGCGCCCCCTCCCCCGTCGCAAGTGTGCCCAAGGCCACCCCACCTTACCGTTCGACAGGCAAGTGTGCACACGCAATCCTCACACCAAACCAGATTGGGAAACACCTCAGGAAATGCAGTCTACCAAGGCCAGAATATCAAGGTGCTCGACTTAGCGCAATGCCACTCGGTGGTCGCAGTCTTGGGTGCCACACATGATCGCCTTAAAGAAGATGTCCAAAGGTCACTCATCGAGCTAGAAGTTGCCAAGAGCCGGTTGCGCAGCATGGAGCAAACAGAGGCTGATGCAAAGGTGAAACTGGGTGTGGCCATGGAGTGCTTGGAGTTCCTGAAGTCCATTGAGTAGCCGCTCGCCTGTATAAGTTTTAGATAGTGTGTCAATCCATCTCTCTGTTGCGCCTGCGATATGCGTGATGTGCTCTGAAGCGGTGCAATGCGCGCACTTCCATGGTGCCATAAAACGAAATTTGTAAGTCCAAATAATATATGTGAGGGAAAAGAGATAAGATAAGCAACATTCGAGCAAGAAATGTCAAGCGCACAAAAAATGCGCACCACTGCAAAAATGTGCAAATGCAAAGGAGTGCAGAAAAATCATCCAACCATCACTTTCCTCCTCCCAACTGAGATAATGACCATGTCCAAATGATAAAAGAGTAAGAGGTAAAATGAAGTGCACGCCATATGACAAAGTCAAAAAAATGAGAAAGGCTCAGTAGATCATCATGGCTGGTAAAAACCACGGGTTGCGCAATCATGGAATGTGTCCAGATGCAACTTCGTGAATAGGAAAAGGTAGCGTAAAAAAATAAAAGAAAGCAAAGTGTACATATAAAAAGGTGAAGTATCCATAGCGGTGCACATGGAGCACTAGTTGCACACCTCATTGGTGCTTTCTTCATCCTCAGCACTATCTCCTTGCGCTTCTTCTTCGTCAACTGCTTCT
This sequence comes from Tricholoma bakamatsutake, assembly GCA_029959215.1. Taxonomy (NCBI): domain Eukaryota; kingdom Fungi; phylum Basidiomycota; class Agaricomycetes; order Agaricales; family Tricholomataceae; genus Tricholoma; species Tricholoma bakamatsutake. The sequence continues at coordinate 5,561,811 of CP114860.1, forward strand.
TCATCTTCTGTGTCCACTACTATGGACTCTTCCATCTCCCTCAACTGCATTGTAGTGATATCGAGCGCTATGTCAGGAAGTGCAATGGACTTGCGCACGTGGTACAGCAGTAGGCGGAACGCGGCTACTGGCCTGTCGAATACTGTCCCATTGAGCTCGCAAACAATATATGTGCCGCCTTGATTGCGCGACACTATAGCTAGAGGACCAAGATAATGTGTGTGCATTTTGTGGTTAAGGCTCTTCTCGATCGCTGTGTTGCACATAAGGACTAAATCACTGCGCTGGAAGTCAAAATTGCAGATGGTTTTTGAGTGCGCTTTCTCGAAACGGAGTGCCACTTTGTGCCTTTCTGCATAGACATGGGAATGGATGCATGCTAAGTCTTCTGGATGCTTTTGCAATGCACGCGCATGCCACGTGATCAAGTCTGTAGTGGAGAGTATAGAATCTGGGGGTGGGTTAAGGTATGTCGCTTCAATAATATCAAGAGGGATTAGAGGCTGCGCGCCTGTTACAATGAAGTATGGCGAAATGCCAAGGCACTTCCGAACTGTGATGCACTCCACCCAAAAGACTGAATACAGTGCACTGAACCACTTTGATTCTACTCCATCTGCGGCTTTGATAAGTGCTTGATGCACATCGAAATGTGCATGCTCAACAATTCCATTAGCACATGAGTTATACCCAGATATGCAGATGTGATTGATATGGTAGTGCTTACTGAGATAGGCTAGCGCTTTGATGAATGGCTTGCCATTATCAGTGACTATCTCACACAACATGCCCTATCTGCAGATGAGGTCTTGAAACATCCAACCGCTGAGTGCACTCGCATTTTCTTTAGGAAGCCCGCGGAATTCTGGCCAAGTCGCAAGTGAGCAACGTCCTTGGACAATATAGCGCCACCCTGCTAATACTGGTAAGTGCATCGTATCAACATAAACTTTACTGAAGAGAGGTGCAGGCATTGTGACAACTGGCGGTATTAGAACCTTCTGCAGTTGCTGGATCTGGCAAATATGACAAGTGCGCACAAACCAAATGATGTCATCCATGACATGCAGCCACCAAAAGCACTCAAGCAATGCAGAGCACAGCGTGTAAAAGTGCTTGTGTCCAATGTTGTTGTGGATGGCGCGCAATATCGGTAAGCATCTAGACTGCCAAATAACAAGCTGGTGAGCGCCATGCATGTTGCACTTCCATAGGCGCATCTTGTCTTTGAAAAACACGCTCGCATAGTGCACGAGCACACTGTACTCGGAATCTGTAAAGTTGCTAGGGCACGTTAGGGTATCCATCCAAATCCACACCAAATCTAACTTCTCATCCTCTGCATCTGCTGTTGCGCTCCTCGGAACTTGGCTATAGTCATCATCATAAATAAGCACACTATTGCACACATTTTGTGCATTTATGCTTGGCTCTGGCTGCGTTAGCATGAGTGCATGCACATCAAAGGACTGTGAAATGGGATGTATCTCATGCATAAAGCCATGTAGCACATCAATCCAATCCTCAAACTCTTCATCCTCTTCTCCTTCTAAGTTCTCTGGCTGCTTCGGCCAACGTGAAAGCCCATCTGGACCATGCACCGCTCCCCTAACATGTACGAGTGTAAAGTGGAATGTAAGAATTGAGACAATCCACCAGTTAATGCTAGCGGATGGTTGGATATCGGGGTTTTGTAGCATGCCTTTGATACAGCGTGCATCAGTCTCCACAATTAAGTTGCACACACCTACAGTGACTCACAAAACTGAGTCAATGTTTTGGACTTTTTGATTCATTGTTAAATAGCTTCCCATAAACAACAAAACCAAACAAGGTATTGGTGTACCAAATAACATACATGATCAGGGCTACCAAACAAACAAAGAATTATGTAATTTTAATCATCCCTCATGGAGATATGATTATTTTAATTCAGGGACTCATTGACTCAGTTTTGTGAGGAGTAGTCAGAAATATTAGAATCTGATGCTCCACCAACTGTATAATGTCAAAAACTTGACAGATGGTTTCTAAGGTGATGTGACCCTTGATGGGACCTTAAATTATAGTATTTAATTAGGACTAGCATTCTTCATACTTCAATATTCTCCAATGCATCCCATCTCCTCTGCTCAGAAGGAAAACATTCTTTCCCTGGCCTCCAATCATTATAAAAAGGCCAAGAAATGGATGGAGAACAACAATATTACTCTTCTGGATTGGCCTTCCCAATTTCCAGACCTCAGCCCTATTGAACATCAATGGGTTCACCTCAAGAACCAGTTAGACAAGTATCCAACAGCGCCAAAAGGAATTTGGGAGTTATGGGAAAGAGTAGTGGAAGAGTGGAATAATATTCCATCAGAGGTGTGTCAGAATTTAATTGAAAGCATGCGTAGAAGGTTGGGAGCAGTTATTAAGGCCAAGGGAGGTCATACAAAATACTAGAACTACAATTTATCATAATATTGATACCACCTCACAAAACTGAGTCAATGAGTCCCTGAATTAAAATAATCATATCTCCATGAGGGATGATTAAAATTACATAATTCTTTGTTTGTTTGGTAGCCCTGATCATGTATGTTATTCGGTACACCAATACCTTGTTTGGTTTTGTTGTTTATGGGAAGCTATTTAACAATGAATCAAAAAGTCCAAAACATTGACTCAGTTTTGTGAGTCACTGTATAATATAAAGGCACAAACTGTGCAGCGTGCGGTAAAGCCCATAGATCTCTAGCTTCAGTTGTGAAAAGTGTGCTTCTCTGTCATTGAGCGTAATAGAGCTGAACTGATTGTAATTGTGCGTTTTTGCGTCTGCGCCCTTTTGCTGGCAAAGGTAAAAGCCGACCGCTATCTGGGAAGTGTCGACCACAAGGATAATGGGGAGTTTTGAAGAATAATCAATCGGTTGTAGCACAGGACACTCTAGTACTGCTTGCTTGATGTCATTTTGTGCCACTATCTGCTCCGGGCCCCATTCGAATGGAGCGTCCTTGCGCGTAAGCCTTGTGAGCATGTTAATGTGGTGCACATAATTGCGGATATAAATGCACATTAAACCGACTGTTCCCAAGAATGCATGCACTTCCAAAAGTGTGTGGCATGCGCCCCAATTGCGGATAACATCTACCTTGTCATGTTTGGGTTTTCTACCTTCTGGTGTGCAGTAATGGTTAAGGATGATGAAGTTCTCAGTGCACAGTGTGGATTTTGTCCCAGAGAAAGTGCCACCACTATATTTCATGCGCTGCACAATGTGGTTCACGTTCTGGAAGTGCTCCCACACAAAGCATCTTATGCCAGGGTTTGCAGTGAGCGCTTCACACGAGCCGTCCAGTAAAATGTAGCACTTCGAAGGCCCCTTGACTGGGACATTGTCGATATAAGGAACGGTGTAATCTGGAATCTCTGGCTGCAGAATATAGCACACATCATCGTGGAAGATTGGTACTGAGTTTGTCCAACCCATTGGCAATGTAATGAGGTGCATTGCACCATACAGCATCTGGAATGTTGTAAGGTCGCATGATGATTCTTTGATTAAGTGCTCGTCGTATCCCACAAATAGATCAAGGATGGTGCTGCATGCATGCCCTGCAAACTGCTCTGCGAGGTGCTCAGGTGTAGGGGTGACACCGGAGTGTTTAATAGTAACACAATTAAGCAGCTCGAGGCTATGTACGATGCACAGCACTTTCCCATCTTTCTTGAGTGTGCAGAACCAGTGCGATCTATACACTGAATTTGAGTGCTCATAAATGCCTGAGTCTATCTTCTTCTGGATAATAGCACAAACTTCGTCGTATATGCCTGGTGGAATGGGGATGTTGCACTCTATTTAAGGGGTGTGCAGAATAACCAGGATTTCTACTAGGGGGAAGAATGCAGTCTTGAAGCTGCCATGCTCCTCATCGCTCCATGCAAAGGCTTCATTCTGCAAAGACATCAAGTGGTGCAAAACCCTTATCTCCTCTGGCAATAAGAAATCGGTGTGGCGCTTTTGGAGCGCTTGCATGCGCTCTTCAGTATAGTGCCCGGTTGGGGTAAATGGTGGCGGGTTTGGTAAAAGCACAGGAAGTGCCGCTAGCAGATCGCCTATAATGTTGCGCTCAATGCGGAATTTGTTTGGGATGGGCACAATAACTGGTTTGACTTTTCTAGCAACCGGTTTATACTTCTTCTTGGTTACTATGCCCTTTTGCGGCATGCGCGCTGCTAAATTGATAAAAGTTGTGCGCGCATGTGCACTTTTTGGAAATGTGGCTGGAATAAGCGACACGGGGTCAATTGAATTCAAGAGCGCCTGTGCATGACTGTTGGTACACTGGGATAGGTAGAGTTGAGAGATAATAGAGGTCGAAGGAATGGAAGCAGAAAATGGAATAAGCGCAAACACGGAAACGTCACAAGATTGGGTATCAGAGTTGAATGTTATGATAGTGGCAACTTCTCCTTGGTCTGCGATCAATTCCTCAAAGCCTGGCAAAAATTTCTTTGTGGGTTATGCTGAATAGCAAAGTGCAGTGTTGCTGGAGCTGGTAAGAAGTGGTGTGGCTTTCCTCTAGGCTTTGTTGGAATGGTGGAGATGGCACCTGTGTTTAGATCACAGATCGTAATCATTTGCACCTCATCTGCAAAGTTGCGCATGATAAAGTGCATTAACACATCGAAGGGGTGCCCTAACAGAATATCATAAGCAGGTGAATGGATAACATGAACTTGCATATAGACAATGATGTCCCCAATGCATGTGGAAACATTGCGTGCAGCTCAAGCGACTCATCCACCTCTCCATTGGCCAATTGCATGTATAAGCAAATGCATGGGTCATACTGAAGCCCAAGACAATGGCAGACCACTTCTGACATTGCGATAATTTGCAAACCCAGGTCTAAGATAGCTTCAAAGTATTCTTGGTTGTCGATCAATAAATCAATGGAACGAAGCGCATGCGACTCTTTTGCAACCTTCAAAATGTCCAGGTTTTCAATTTCGCCTGGCTGGAGATGGGTGAGGTACTGTTCAATTGGATCCTGCAAAACAATAGGAAGCAGCGCTGCAATTGCTGCACTAACTGGAGGTGTCACATTAAGCACTTTATTTTCTGCAAAAGGCATGTGTGCATCACAGTGCACAAATGGCATAATGCTCGCAAGGTTGGTAGCTACCACTTCTGCGCTGGTAGCTGCAATGCGCTTTGGGGTAACTTGTTCTCTATGGCGCTGTCTGAGATTGGGCAAAAGGGATAGGAGCTCTTCATGCGAAACCATAATGGAGGACACCTTCATGATGCGCGCATATATGTCATCAACAATCTGTGGGTTCTGGATGGGAATGACAGTGCAGTATGATGGCTCTTTGCCTTTGGAAGTGTTAGCTGGTGTGTCTGGTTTATCTGCTGCTGTGGGCACAAAACGCGCTTCAGGAATGTTGGAATAGGGATGTATGGGCATCTCATCAGGCACTTCAGTTGTGCTCACAGCGGGTTGCAAAGCTGGGGACTCAATACTGTCGGTGGGTGCAATGTCTGTGGTTGTAGAATGTGCACTCTCTTGATTGGATGTATTGCATGGTGCGTGCCGCAGAATTTTGATGCCATTGAAGACTTGCCTCTTCCAAAGTGCCATCAACTCCCACTCGAGCACATCGATGTGCTCTTTCTTCATTAGTTGCACATTTGGTGTGCTTTGCATATAATCTGCTGCAGGCACTGAAGCAGCAACGTACATCGACTGTAAAGGTGCTGCTGGAGCAGGACGAGGCACTATATTGTAGATGAGCTGCAAATTGGTATTAGATGAAAGTCGACCAGTGGTGATCTGCCCTGGGTTGCGCTTATGCCATTCCTCAATGCGCTCATCCAAGAAGTTGCCTGGAATAGAACGTGGCATGAATGCACCACCTGGGAGTATGATGTGCCCTTCTGCATTTTGCCTACACTTTCCTTCGCTAATAAGGTGCTCAATTGAGGTGCACTCAGAGATATAATGGCCTGTCTGACCGCAACCATTGCACTTGTCATTGTTCAAGCAAGGCGCGCCATTTCCGCCATCTCTACATGATGTGCTCAATGCAGTAACTATCATCTGTGTCATGCATTCGAATAAGACTGAGATGTCTTCTGCTTTGACTGCGGGCGTGCTAGATTGTGGCTGGGAAATGGGTGTGCTGGGTGCTGAGTAGGGTGCATACATATTGGGGTTTTGCGCTGTGAGCCCAGTAAGTGGCTGGAAATGGCGCGCTGGGCCCTCAAAGATAAAGTTGATCACATCATGTATTGCATCTAATGAGTATGGCACATTTGCAGGCTGATTTAGTACTGCAATCACAAGGTGGCTCAAAATGCGCTCAAGCTGGTCTGGTCAAAACACCCTGATGAACATGTGGCTTTGGTCATAGTGTGCCAATATGCCTTGTGCAACTAAGTATTCGCTAATGTTGAAAAATGCATGATAATAGCATGCAATTTCTTCTGCAGTTACAAGGCCAATGCATGCGGTCTCACCAATAAGCTTGTTCAGGTCACTAATACTCCATTTACTGCCATCCCTAGAACCGGGATAAAGCTTTAGGACAGCGTCTTTGAATGCGCCATAGTTGTGCATCATGCTATACTCCGGTAGCAGTTTCCAAGTGTCTGCAGTGTCACTGTCCAAATAGCGCACAGTGTGGAACTTTTTATCGGTCTCATTGGTGACGTTACAATCATGGAGGAGTTGTGCAAGCTCCTCAAAGTACTTCTGGAGTTTGCACAGTTTCATGGGGTCGAAATGCGGCACATTTTGGTTGGATGTGGATGGCATATGCATGGTAGCCATAGTAGGTGGAATAAGGTGTGTAGAGTTAAGATCTGGTAAAAGCACAGTGAAATGCAAAGGCGGAGAAGGATGTGGTGATGTGGATGGAGTTAAGGTAGGTAGGGATGATTCAGGTGAGGGTGGAGGTAAAGACAGTGCGGATGAATGATGTGTGTTGTTCAGGAAGAGTGATTCGAATACTGGTATTTCCCCAAGCTGGAGCGCAGTTGCTAACAGCTTGGAATGGAGAGTGCAAAGGTGGTTAATGTTGAAGTGAAGGGCGAGCCAATGGAGGTCTAAAATACAGTCTGATAAACAGAAACCCCTTGCGGTGGGCTCCAGAAATGATGTGTTCAGTTGGTACTCAGTGCAGAGTCTCAACAGAAGGGGTGAACACTTAACCTACTACTGCAGGCATGCTCGGGGTGAGGGGGGAGTTCGCTTAGAGGGCCTCGGATCGTCCTTCGGGGTGCAGAGACTATGGGAGGCTGGTACGGTGGTTTTCAATGTGTGCACTAGTTGTGTATGCTAAAGGGGAGATATGCACAGTGGTGGGAAAGTGCACAATGCAAAGGGGCAAAAACATGCAGTGCAGAAAAATGTGCAACAGGAGTGCAAAAGTGCGCAACGATGAGGGTGATGAAGACCGGAGGTGTAGTGGGATGAAGACAACACTGGGATGTGCTGTGAAGGTGGTGCATAGGTTGGGGACACAAACAGGATGAAAGCACAAGGGGCAGAAAAAGGCACAAACAGTGTGCAAAACATGGCTATGCAAATAAGTGTGCAAATGGTGTGCAAACATGGCTATATGAAGGGCACACTGTATGAGTGCACGAACGAGGATGAAGGATGCAATGCAGGGATGAAACACAACAATACGATGAGGGGATGCAAATGATATGCAAATGCAGCTATACAAAGGGTGCACTACAAAGGCACACGGACTGGACACTGGTGCACAGACTATGTGCGACACTGACTGAGCTATGAACTATGAGGGGGGGAAAGATCCTCTGGATTCTCTATCTGTCCACCTACTATGTACAAATGGCTTATGTGATAAAAATGGTAAAATAAAGTGTAAAAATAGAAAGTGCCATGCACTACCCACAAGCGCATCCATTCACCCATCTAAACTCAACTGCACTATGCCGCTGCCTCAGCCAATAAGATTTGTGCACCTATAGCCCACTACCCAACTGTTCCAGTGCAATGCACTATTTTTGGTGTGCTCTAGGTCTCGTGTGCTCTTCCCAATTAATCCGCTTCAGTGTTATGTGTCATATGCTGTGCCTTAGTAATAATGGCATGATTGACCTGTGCCAGTTACCAGATAAGGCAATGCCGATTGGAAATGTGGAAGAACTATAAGGAGGTGCTGTGAAAGGCCAAATACTGCCAAAGTGCCAGGATTACATGAAGGCACCCAAGGTGCACAGTCCAATGCCAAATAGGTGCAAAGCACCCCGATTATGTGAGAATGCACAGTTCACTCATGTTGGAATCGCGGTGCACCTCGAATAAATGCACCAGTAAGATGGGAGCCACGATGCGCAGCGCACTGGTGCGGTGGATTGTTGTGCATGTGATAGGGATTGTGCAATGAGTGCGCAGCAGGGAATGTGAGTTGCAGGTAAAGCATAAAAGGTGCATGCAAAGGTGCATCGAGCACACAATAAATGTGGAAGGCAGATAAGGAGTGTGGGGGGGGGGCACGCAGAGGCGGTTTGAAGTGCAATGAGGCACATTTAAGGTGCACAATGATTGGCAGCTATGGGGGAACCAAAAGTGCAGTAGAAATGCAAAAGGCACACAAAGGCGCCCCTAAATGGTCAAAGGCACATGAAAGTGCATGAAGGTGCGCAAAAGCGCACTGCACAAAGTGTGCAGAAGCCATCTAGGAGGTGTGCACAATCGCAAAAAATGCCATAGTATGCACGCAGGGTGATAGGGAGCCATATCACTGTGCCCTGAAGGATGATCTGAGGCCCTCTAAGTGAACTCCTTCCTCACCCCGAGCATGCCTGCAGTAGTAGGTTAAGTGTTCACCCCTTCCATTGAGACTCTGCACTGAGTACCAACAGAACACATCATCGTCCAGCTGTGAGATGTTGGCTGATCAATGTTTTCCAGCCTGCATGGTATTTTTGTGGGCACATATAGGCATGGTTGACAGAGATGGATGCACTGGGGAGTAGATCAATTCAGTGGAAGACATCGCATGGGAGATCTTTTATGTGAGGTATATCTGATGGAAAGCAGTCGTTAAATGATTGTTTGAACTGTTTGGCCAAACTTTGAAGTGTTGCCTCTCCATCAAGCTGCCAGATCTGGGTTTTTATTAAAGCAATAAGATCAGGTGGTTCAGTTGTAGAATCTGTCATGTCAAAATGGTCTGTATTTTCCTCAAATAGAGCCATTAGCTCCCTGTGGACCAACGTGCAAAACTTTTGAGCTTCTTTTTGTCCAGCATGGATGTCTCAGGCTTCTTTGCATTTTTGAGCCAGAGACTCAAGTGGACATTTGCAAAATGATGTTGGATCAGGGGGGTTGAGGAGATCATAATTGGTTTCTTTTACAATTGCTGAGCATAGAGATGCATCAACCACTATTTTATTTTTTTATGAGAAAATCCAGCCCTAAGATAAGGTTGGTGTGAAGTTCTGGGCATATAACGGCATTGATTGCTCATGACTTTCAGATTGAGTCAGGTGATTGGAGGTGTAATCTACAGTACTGAGTTAAGATGATTGCGCAGTCTGAGTAATTCTTTCATAAAGGCACTGGAGACAAAAAGTTTCTTGAACAAGGGTCGGGGTGTGAGGCAAAGCAAATCTATGAGGTAGCTAGAAATCAAAACTGGGGCACACCCATGGTCAATAAAAGCATCGATCAGTGTGGGAGCACAAGTAGCAGGTGCATCAATACAGCAAGTCCAGTGAAGGTGGTCAGGAAGTGAAAAAGGATGTGGCACATACTCTTCTGCTTCATTAACATTGACAAATTTATTACCCTCTTCATCGTTGTCACTGTCACTGAATGTATGCTCTCCCTCAAAGATGGCAGCAATGATGGTGGCGCCATTTTTCTTCTTCTTGTACACAATCTTTGCTTTGGTGGTGAAGGCTGCCATGACATTCTTGCAGTCTGCTGGGGTAGAATGTGGATTATTGCAATTATGGCCTATGTAACCTGCATAAAAAAATAACATTTGAAACAACTCATATATTGATGCAGAAGTTCTTTTTCCTTGTCAGTGAGGGGGCTAAGTGGGGTGAGTACTTGGTTCAAAGTAGAGGCAGATGGATTAGCAATGGAGTTGGAGACATTGATGACCCTGGAGTCTTTGAGTATGGCACCACCCACCTTAGCAGCATGAGCCACTCAATTGTTACCATGTATTGCTAGAAGGTCGATCTCGAGAAGGTGTATGTGTTCCAGCCACTCATCAAAGTCAGTGAGTGCATCTAATGTTCCTGGCATTGTGCCAGGCACAATTCCATTATTTGCTTTGTATAGGCATTTGAGGCCATCAGAGAGTCATAGAAGAAGATGTAGATAGAAGCGATCAGGTAGGATGTAGTAGGGGAATTTGGTGACCCTGAGCTCATCATTGGCATTGCGAACTTTGTTTACCCACATCAAGAAGTTGGAAGAGCCTTGGATCGAGATCTGGTCCTGGACCAAGTCATCCTCCCAGGTACACAGCAAAAACTTTTTCTTAAAGGCTATTAGAAAATTGTTGAAGCTCATTGCGAGAAGGCTGTCTTTCTCAGCCATCACCCAAGACTGAATGACTGCAGATTCAAAGTTGTAGATTATTTTGCTGATGTGATCATCTGTGTCTATGTCCTTCATTGAAAAATAGTGATGGCAGGCATTCTCGAATTGCCGTACAACAGAAATTGTCAAGAGGCTGGATGAGAGGATTGGGGGTGCTGATGGTGAGGCTTGCCTGACATCTGCAGGCACATACAGAGGGTCAGTGATGGCAGACATTCAAGTAGTGCTGGGGGAGATGTCAGAGTCTGATGATGATGATGAAGTTGTACATTTCCATGAGATGAGTCCTGGGTTACTGGGTGCTGATGATGTTCATGGAGAAGGGTGCAACAAGGTCAAAGGCGAGGTCAAAGGCAAGTGGTTGGGCTAAACAGGAGCTTGGGCAATTTTTCGAGCATGGCACTGAATTGTCAGCAGTACTGCTAAGAATGGACATCGAGACAGGGTGGTAGTTTATGACAGTGTGGACAGTATGATGGTGTCGATAGTGTGGGCATTGTTGGTCCTAAGTCCATTCTTATATGGGTTACCAGGTGGGGATCGTGATAAGAAAATGCTGGGGCTGTAAGGAGTTGACAGGGAAGAACATCGGGAATTCAGAGCTACTGTGGCTCCTATCCCAAGATAGTTTTAATTTATCTGTAAAGAGCAAGTCACCATTCCTAGTGTGAAGAGGTAGTGACCATTTCAATTATGATATGGCGGGCGTGGTTTCTGGAGTATTGCAGGCTTAATTTCAGGGCAGTTTGGGGCATGGTTGGTGCCAATCCACATGACATACAAACTGATGTTTAAAAAAAAGTAGAAGGGAAGTATCACAGTACTTCCCTTTACTCAGAGTGGGAACCAGATGAACAGGAAGCTTGTATGTATTCCAGAGATACCAAACTATTGAAAGACATGTTGTATGATAATCAGATCAGATGCATGTGATCATGTATTTTAGTAATCAAAGCTCAGATGATGTACTGGTAAGGGATTCATATACAGAGAATCCCTTACACATCCTTCAATGTCCTTGAACTTTCTCGAACCTCTTTGTAGCCCTTCAAAAATCTTTGTACACTCTTAAAACTATTTACAACATTTCTCACCACTTTATACCTCTCACTACAATCCTTGGGTAACAGTGGTGATCTTTAGTACCACCTTGCACCCTTCCTCTAGCCTGTGTAACACTTCTTAGACCTTTTTAGCAGGTCTTTGTTTGGTTTCCAGGTTGAGTATTATCAGCAAGTTGTCAGCAAAGGTAAGGATGGGAGTGGAAGTAAACATCTCTTTGAGCTTCTCAAACACCTCCTGCTGTGCATTTTCCCACCTCCATTTCTCCTTGCCAGTGAGGTCAAATAACAAGCATGCATAGTGGGAGAAATCTTTAATAAAGCACCAATAGAAATTGATGAAGCCTAGAAAAGACTGCACCTCTTTCTTGTTCATAGGTGTGGGCCAGATTGTAATGCCAGCAACCTTGACCAGGTCCATCTCCACCTGTCCATCCGAGATAATCGAGCCCAAGTACTCAATTCACATCTTCTCAAACTCATATTTGTCATGATGAAGATACAGTTTGTGCCACCAAAGTCGCTCCAGCACTAGGTGCATGATTTGATGATATTTATCGAGGTCTCAAATGAAGATGAGAATGTTGTTGAGGTAGACACAGACAACACCTTTTAATATGAAATCATGGAAGATGTCATTCATCATGGTCTGAAGGGTGGCAGGACTGTTAGTGAGACCAAAGAACATGACAAGTGGTTTCAAAAAGACCACAGTGATAATGCTCGACCTGGAAACCTAACAAAAACCTGTTAAAAGGTCTAAGAAGTATACATAACACAGGCTAGAGGAAGGGTGTGAGTTGGTACTAAATATCACTGCTGATACCCAAAAGTTGTGGTGAGAGATGTGAAATGATGAGGCATGTTGCAAATAGTCTTTAAATGCATATGAAGAAGTTTGAAAGAGTTCAAAATAGGTTCAAAGACATACAAAATAGTTTGAGAAAGGTTCAAAGGGGTTTGAAGAGGTTTAAAGTAGTTTTAAGGAAAGTCGAAGATGTCGGACTGGTGTCGAGGTATGTTGAGGAATGAGTATAATGAATGAAAAGTGTTTTTCGAGAGGCGATGGGCGATATGCGATGAGTCGAGGTACAAATATGAAAGTTCAAGGAAGTTTGCGATATTTCACAGAACTTAGAGATACGACATGAGGCTAAGACTCAAGAGAATGGCTCTTAAATTGAACGATAATGGAGAGGGTAACTTCTTCTCTGTTTCCTTTTCTCCTGTTCTAAGTAACTAATACAAGTCTATATACAATTTGAAGAGATAGTACTTAAAAAGGAAATAAAACATGTGTAGTACACAAGGCAATATATAATTTTTGGCACTCGATGCTCATAGAAAGCACTGTATAACCATATGCATGGCCGTGATGGCCATCTTTTGATGGTCAATCTTTACCATCAAGGCAAGGCTCAAGGTACTGATGGTACAGGTACCACAAAAGTCAGACGGCATGGTGTAACTGTTGGTGCACAGCCCTAATCACTGTGGGCCGAAGGTGAGTGAAAATCTTTTTAAAAAAGATTACATAATTATTTCCAAATATAGCAGTGATATCCCATGGGGTCCTCAACTTCCTCTTCAAAAAATTTACTGACCCCGTGTCGTTGCTAACATCCCAGGTATTCCTTGAAAACAGTCAACTCCGACACCTTTTGGTGTTTCAATTTGTCTGGACGGCACCTAGCTTTTTGGAGCTCTAATTTCTGTCTGGACGTCAGGGCCATTTTTTCTCTGGACACTATGGTGCACAACACCTAGTCACCATCACTTTTGTACAATGGAAACAGATGAACAAAAAAACCTTGTTTTTATTATTCCTCTGGTAAAAATGCTCCATTTAAAAAGAGGATTAAATCTACCAGAGCATTTGTCAAAATACCCAAAACTGACAGAGTTTTTCTTTTTTGTCACACAGAATTTGGCCATATTACTATATATGGACAGATTTGGACCCTGAACTACCACATTTGGCAGGATCCTATCTTCACAAAATGTCTGTTCCACTGTGTATGGGATGCAACGATGCATAGATAGGCCCCAGACAAGTGTTTTTAAGTCTCTTCTTTCGTTTCCTTCATTTAACTAACTTCTATTTTCATCATCTACAGATGTTATCTAACAACGACACTACAATGACAACCGATGTACCGCACTGGCTTACCACCTCTTGTTTGGGCATAGCAGACCCAGCACCCGTCCCCACCACTGCGTGCTCCTGGTGAACTACGGTTGCTATGGATGGCGACAATGGTGACACAAGGAAAAGGAAAGTAAACAATGACCAGGGACGGCCAGGATAGAACCAGAACAAGCAGCACAACAAACCCCACGATGACGGGGATGAACAAAAAACGGTGGGGGAAAATGATCAGAGTAACTCGCATTTTTCGCAGAAGAGGTTTTTTTATTATCATTCATCAGTTTTGTAATCCCTCCCTCGCTGCGTGCGAGGGCGGTTAGTTATGTTATCTCAATAAAAATCCTTAACATTTGTATCGTCCCCCTCGCATTAATATTATTCAAAAACAAAATTTTCAATCTATGCTGAAAAACACTGTGGACCATTGCAAATGACAGATTCCTGTCTGCGACGTGCGTTGTTTACCATGGTATATTGGAACACTATATTCAATTTTGTATATTGAGAAATGGATGACAGTGTTGATGACACATTTTTGGCCCCCAGACCACCCTAGAACACAAGGAAAGGGCGAAAATTTGTTACTTTTTGTATTTATGTCTACTACTTCGCCTCCGAACACAGTTATGAGCCATGAGTAGAAAAAAAAATTAAGCCTCCGGCAGCCCCCCCCCCTGTCACGGATCAACATCCCGGGTACCCCTTGACCTCCCTTGACCGTTTTGGGATCAGGCATTTGAAGGCACAAGTCGGGGACCTCGGTCAATTGATCGCAACCATATATCTGATCAATATGTACCTTGACGGTGCAAACATTATTCAGCTGTTAAGGCAAGGGTCGCCAAACGGTTTTTTCTCCCTAAGTACTTTTGCCCATTTCATAAACCCTCGCACATTGGTCGAGTTTAAAGGTCTATTTACACAAGTCCAATGACGAAGGTTTTGGACAGTGGGAGTCGACTGCACCGCGTACCCAACCGTAACGGTTCGGTCTCAGTCGACAGCATCGCGTGCACGCCGTAACGCTTTATGGTCATGGACAGTTCTCGGAACTATATCAAATGTTACATCATAAAGTAATATCGATTGGTCCCATCAAAAATTATCCACACAGGATAGGACGGAACCTAAATTTCAACTTCCGCTATGTATTTCTATAATCGATCACGATTCACAATGGGAATCCAATGTAATTTTTAGTGGCCTAAGAGTTTGGCTGTAAACGAAGCTCTGGCCGTGTACGATCCGGTTGGTGGAAGCATCAGGTCTTGGAGCGAAAGCGGTTCAATTTCATCAGGCAGGGAAAAAATAGGTATGTATTCTTTACCGTCCCTTTTCTTACTGGTAATTTACAAGTAATTGACCAAGTCATTTGGTAGCCTGTCACATGATGTGACGTTTTCTGAATAATAATGAGAAGGCTTGGCATTTTTTAAGAATGTGCCCGAAAGTGATGTGAAAACATCACGTGAAATATTTTTTAAGGGCTGGAATATTAACAATCAAACCTGGTATGGCTGAATGAGCATTGTTCCTCGACCTGGTTGGTGTTCCTCACTGTTTGCCATGATGAGCACGATGTTTTTATCATTTATGGATTTTTTCCATTTTAATATGTTTTTACACAAGGACATATTCTACATTTATCCTTGAAATTTTCATAGTTGACTTGTGCTGCTCGTTGTGCACAATGACGATGAGCAGTCAATGGCAATGTCAAGCAAAGTAAAAGATCAATATGTCACATCAGGTCACTAACATAAACTATGATTTGTAAAAGGAAATTCTCGCCATATTCTGTTCCCAAACGGACCCTAATACAGCCTAATACGCAACTGTGTTGTTGACTCATTTTGGTGCGTGTGAATTTCTGGAGTGGCTGTACAAATTTTCGGATGAAACGCTTGTAAGTTCGGCCGATTTAGTATGTCAACGCTTCATCTCGATTGATCTCGCTCAGGTACGAGCAGATCTTCACTGGGAGCTCCAGTGCGAATCTCTGCGTATTATAGATCAGAGATTGCTACAATGTCCAAGGTGTGCTACGATTATTGCCCTGCAAGATCCCAAAAGCTACATACTCAAGGAGGAACGAGAGATTGACGATAACGAGCCCGGGAAAGGCGTTCCCACCCGCCGCCTCCTTTCTGGGGCCGGTTAGATACCATCAGATACCATCGTATTTTATGTGCGAGTGTACTTCAAGTGTACTTACACATGTTTTTTCTGAATGCTCTTTCTCTCTGAATCCCAAGGCCGCTTTCCAGTCGGTGCAATAACCTTTGTGACGCCTGCACGGCCTACTCGTACATTTGGCACGGCAAAGTTGCGAAGCTCAACATCCAAAAATGCAGAGCCAGCCTTCTGTCTGCGAGAGGTGGCTTTCACTGCATACTACCCTGCAGAATCCACTTCAAACAAAGGTCTTCACTGGATAGTCCGGTCAGTCAATATTCTCATTATCCCGATCTTCCTCTCAACCAACGTCAAAATCAGACCGTTAAATGAATCTTTACATGGCATCGCCCGCTTCCTGTGTGCGTCTTTCATACCACCTCACATATATCCCCCTATCTCATGTCTATGCAGCACTTCCGTCTTGGCTTCTTTATCCTATCATCTATTTAATCGGGGCCTTTATCAAGGTGAGTTGACATGGTCATCACAGTACGATGTGCAACTCATGGACTCGAAGATTCCCGTCTATCCAAATGCACCGCTACTTAATCCTGATTCAGCACGGGATCTGTCGATTCACCAATGGCCTCTGGTGATATTCTCACATGGACTTGGAGGAAGTCGCACCGCTTACAGGTCTTCCACTTTCTTATGGCGTCCTGTGCTATGAGTTGGCTAATCAGATTATCCATTTCACAGTCAGTTATGTTCACGATTAGCATCATCTGGAAAAGTTGTTCTTGCTGTGGAGCATCGGGATGGGTCAGGTTATGCGTGCACACCTCGCTTATGGGGGACCGATGGGAAGATAAATACCCAGCCAATTCTTTACTACAGTGAGGATGACATAAAGTATGTCATAAAGGTATAGCTTTGACCACGCTTCTTGCTAACTCTGTGGTAAGATGGAACAACAAGTCAGATGATAGCTTGCCAACACCTTTTCCTCTCCGCACTGATCAACTTGCTCTCCGTCACGAAGAAATATACCTCGCATATCAAGCATTCTGTCGATTCATGCAAAATGACCCAACTTTGGAACTGGAGGCCATAGATGAGGTTGACCTTGCCAAGCAAGGATGGTTACAAAATTCGGGTAAAGGATATGTATGCACTGAAAATGTCGTGCTCGTAGGACACTCGTTCGGAGGGTGCACAGTGGTCTGTTTCTGCTGTCTGTCTGTGACGCTCATAATAACGAAGGTGTATAGCTATCCATACTTTCAACAAAACCCCCACCAGAGTATGCATCTATGCCTGTCACCAATGCACTCGTTTTAGACCCATGGCTCGAACCTCTACCGTCACCAGGACCTTCTCCCATCTCTTCTGATTCGTCCACAATGGAATCAGTTACGAAATCTCCAGCGTCCTCACTAGATCTCGATAAATCCGGTATACAGAACGAATCCGACACTTTTCTCCCCCGAATTTTGGTGCTCAATTCTGAATCATTCACCCTTTGGACAGACCACTACCAGAGACTTCAAGATGTGGTTCGATGCTGGGAGCCTCGCGGACAGCGAATTATCACGTTAAGTCAGTGTTATGCTCTTTGTTGAGTCTTCAGATTTGTATATTCATTTTTCCTTCAGTTGGATCCAGGCATATGTCATTTTCAGATGTCAAGATATTACCTCTTCTCTCTACAAGTAGAGCTCGTAAATTGATAGATGTCATCTCCAAGCTATCCATTGCATTTATAGACGGAAACTTGGAACGAGTGTTGGAATTGACCCCGAGTAGGAAAATGGAAGTGGAGATTGTCGGGAAGAAGCAATCCGGATGGCTCAATAAGAAATTGGTGGGAAGCGTTGGAGAGATCATCGTAGAGTAATGTGGTTTTGTTGTCCAAGCGATCTGAACAGTAAATAAGACCAAATTTACCCAAATGAAACAAATTTATCTAGTATTACAGAAAATGATAATACTTACTTTGTTCTGTGACGAATTCTTGTCGATCCTAAAAGGATTATGATGAATGTCCGGCCTATGCGGGTATGTTAATTTTATTGCCACCGAAATCTACGCTCCTTCATGGGTTTTGCAGGTAGATGACCTGATGGGTATGCAGGCGTGTAATCTTCAGAACTTACCAGAGAACTATACTATGAAATACTGTACGTTAACATCTGAACTAAATATTACCGCCGGAAGGCTGAGCAGACTGTCGTCAGATTTATATCACGCCATGACGTGGCCGTCCCTTTCATATGTGGCAGAAGACACTGATAAGGGAAGAATTGTCGGATACATCCTTGCCAAAATGTAATATCAGTCCGATTTCAATACAGCATGCACAGTTAACCTTGACGCTGCGAGTGGAAACACAGGGAAGAGGATGTCCCAGAAGGTGAAACGCCTCACGGTCACGTAACATCCATATCTGTTCTGCGACCATACCGAAGGTTAGGTTTGGCCAAGAAATTGATGGTGCAGTCTCGTGCGTGATTTACATTATATGTAAGTAGATTGATGTTTAAAAGACTGACACATTGTAAAAGAAGAAGCTATGGCATCAATTTATCACGCATCCGATGTATCGTTGCATGTGCGCAAGTCGAATCGTGCGGCTCTTGGGTTATATAAGGACACGCTTGGGTTCACAGTGAAAAGTACTGAGAGCAAGTACTGTACGTTTCTCGTTTTGTTTGCAAGTCAAGTAATTTACTAGATCGATGGCCAGATGCTGATGGTGAAGACGCCTATGCAATGCACCTATCCCTGAAGGCATAATGGAAATATCATATGGGCGGCCATCCCCTCTGGCACGCTGCCAGATATTATAGATATAACACCTGATCTCACTCTGACGAATAAGTCTATTACCGTCACACCGTATCCAAAATGTAGCAGTAAGCTTGTACCGTAGAAAAACCAGTACCACTGATTCTTGTTACAATAAAGAAACCTATTTACGCCTACTAGAGACCAAGGCTAGCTAAGTAGCTACCCTTGACAGATTATCAGACAAAAAATTCAAGTTGGTACACAAATTCAATTCATTATGTTTCTAGCATTTACTCTTCAGGAGTCTTCCGAAGACTGATAATCCTCCGAGGCCCTGCCAAATAAATGATATATGTGCTTTCACTCTCTTTTCCATACCACGCCGGATGATCAGGTCAAAGTGAAGAAGCTGACCTGGGTGAAAATACACTGATCGACGCTCCAGTGACTGCAGATCTTTCATCACTTTCTGTTCTGTTCGAGTCCACTTGTCCAGCGTCTCTGCATCCTGCTTCACAGGTGCAAACAAACGAATCTTTAACAGATACGTGAATCATTTGCAAGGGGAGCAATATCTATCCTTGCCAGAGGTTGTATGGTACCGAAACACTTTATACATACATATGAATAACGATATATTAGGGTACGTACCAAGTATACATCGACTGTTTCTCCGAAATTCAGCCATCATGCGATAAACATCTTTGCTGAAGCAGCGATTCTCTGATGACTTTCGACGTTGCAAGACCTAAATCGTAATATCCATCATTCGTCTTCCCAGCAAACATTCCAGTGTGGGCCTGGAGTTCGTCCGGTGCGATACTATTTCTGGTCGGGATGAATCGGGGATATGCTCGTTGGTTTTTCTGAGGAAGAATAACGAAGGTCCGAGGGGACATGTGGACGGGTGGTGATGGTGGGAGATATGTATAAAACCTGAAATCTTCGTAATCGCAAGACACCGCACAATATGGTTTTGCTCACGTGCGGAAATGTACGCCTTCCTGCTCTTCAGCGTCGATCAAAGCATCTACACGCCTCTTGAGTGCCTCCTCATCCCAAAGATTTCCAACGTATTTCATGTGATCCGTGGCCCATGCTAAGCCGACATTTATATCATCGCGTTTATAGTATGCGCCACCGGCAGCAGCACCTGCGAGGACCGCACCGCCGACTGCGTATGCAGCAGGAGTAGTCCATTTCTTCCAACTTGCAGCAGCTGACGAATTATCTGGTTTTATTTGCTGGGTAGAGGATATGGATGTAGTGGCCTTCTTCGCGCTGATTCCAGCGAAGGCACCCAATAATGTTGATCCTATAGTCTGAGCTGTGGTGACAGCATTACTGACCGTGTTCTTAAAGACATATGGATGTAGACCAAGATACTATGAAGGTATCAGTGAACAAATCTTGATGGAAAGGGAAGGTATCTTGCAGGAGTATCAAAGGCTATGCAAGCGATTATTTTCGGCCATAACGGACATCGCTTGTCTGGTCGAGTGTTGACGAATTGCAGCAGGGTGTCCGCGATGAGCAACCCTCCCATACTAATGCCCTATATTGCGCTATATGTTGGCTGGATAGTGAGCGACGCAACGTACCTATGCCCACAAAGTATTATCTTCGCTTTACCGGCACCACCGCCGGAGGCAACTTCTCTCTCAACCGTAAGGGTTGTAAGCCAGTCTGCGAAGCGCACAACGGCTTCACCCTAAGAAAGGTCGATATGACTTCATGCAATAACAAAAAACACCCACCAGGTCGCCTTTAGTCTGAGTGATGATGGCATAAAGTCAGATTCATTCTCCTGTTCAAGGGCACTGTGCCCTACCTCGTAGGCGGGAAACACCATACAATCCACAGAGACTTGGTCAATGGTCTCTGTGAGGATATGTTGAAGTCTCTGAGGAAATGCACCAAATGTTTCGTCGGTGCCCTTGAAGCCATGGACAAAGACTACAAGAAGCAGTTCAGTGACGTCTGCCTTCTTGTCCTCTGTTTTTGGTACGTGGCCTATGGTAGAAGATGTAGATGGACCACCTCCGTTCGATTCCTGCGGAGAATTCATGATACAGACGTTAAAACGTTAACCTTTTGAGGTACAACTTCATATACAGGAGAGTTCAACAACAGTGGCAGTGTCTCTCGGCATGTTCGGCTATGCAGTATTACGATTCAAGCACGAGATGAAGTATCATGTCAACTCGTAAAAGCCTAAAAGGCTGGATATATATTACATACAACTCGTAGAAATCAGTAGGTTACTGGCTAGAGCTAGTACTCTGACTCTGATACGGAGCCTGAGTTTGAAATGGAGAGTACGATCTGCGTCCTACCCAATTCGTTTGGCTTTGAGATTGCGACCAGCCTATCGGCGACCGAGACTGCGAACTGGAATGCTCTGCAGAACTTCCCCTATGTTCCGGCTGGACAGGTTCCAATTTTGTTGGTGTTATCTGCAGCGTACCGGACTGGAACATGTTTCCTGATGGGCGAGGAGTTACGGATTGGACATTCGGGTGGGGATTCGCATCTTGAGAGGAATGAACAGCTTGCGCAAAGGGTTTAGAGGCATGAAAACCTGTCACGGACTGATGGACATCGCCTGCAGAGAGGCTGGAGTTCTGACGCGATTTGCGCTTCTTATGAGAAGGCAGCGTTCCATACCACGCCTGTCTCTGCACAGACGTTGTAGGAGTATGGACATTTCCCATGGACATCATAGAAAGCGAATGACCTTGAGTTTGAAGCGGTGCGAGAGACGAAATCACTTGGGATGACCATGTGTTTGATGCTGCCATCTGGGAGCTTTCCGCTGCCCACTGCAATTCTCCCTTATAACTGTTCTGTTCTGTTTGTGCAGGAGTAAGCGCGACAGCGCAGTTCTTTTGCGTGACTTGTCCACGACGTTCGTCATCGTCAACATCCATGCTTTCCGTGAGCTGTTTCTCGACCTGAGATTCCTGTGAGTTTCGCCATTGAGAACTGAGTGACTGAGCCAAAGAAAAGTGTCCATCTTCGCGTTTTCTCTTTCCGTTTGTTGCTTCGCACACTAACAAATCGAATGAGGAACTACCTGGAACAGTAGGGATAGCAGGAGGACCCGCAGGAGACGAGGGCAACGCGAAGGTCGGGGTGGCACACCTGCTTTCGGGGGATCGAGCCAAAAGTAGCTGTGATTTTGTGGGAGTTCCAGGTCTGGATGCCATATTCGGGAAAGACTGTTGTTGCATGTGAGGCGGGGGGCGTCGGGAGGCATCGGGGTGAGGAGAAGAATTACTTGCCTCCCCATCAGAATATGTGAGAAGTGGTGGTGGAGAAGGTAGATAAAGGGGTGAATAGTTAGATACATCTATAAAACATCACATCGGGTCAACGAAAAGAAGCATCGAATCGACTCACCGTTTTTGGACTTCAATCCGCCACTTAGTTGATCTTCGTGATTTGGATGGGATGTATCAGTGTAGGACGTTCCAAAGCCAGACATACTCTCCCCTATGCCTTCTTCCACCCTTCTCAGCATAGGTATGTCTTTACGCAAGACCGGAACCACCTGACGAACGTGGTCATAAATAACATGGTTCACAAGCTCAGCATTTATGGAAAAGCTCAGACAACACCACGCCCATCTGCAGCTGTGTATCCGGGGTTGGTCGTGAGCCTGTAATCGGACGGGGGATCCTGGGGCCACATCAGCTTGTACCATAGAATAACACGAGACGGAATTGAGGTAAAACAGAGGCGATCGAGTAGATCAAGAGGGACACTCAGAGCTCGAGCCAGAGCTGAACTGGGATAAGCCATTCTGGCAACACAGTTATTTACATGTGTTTGATCATCAAGGTTTCGCCGTCCTCGTCACCATCACTAAGCCAGAACTTCATTGATCATGTCCGTAGCTCCAGTCTTTGACAAATCTCCCGCCCTCGCATATCTCGGACTACCAGATGATTATGAACCTTCTCCACAAAACGCCACAATCTCTTTCTTGGTCAAACATGTCACACAACTCCCACCCCATCTTCTCGCGCATTTCAGTTACATAACTTCACCAAAGGATCGAACGACTATCACTACCATCCGTAACCGTCGCCTCAAGTATGCCGGTAGCAATCCACCTGAACTTTGCTTCGCCTCGGCAAGTAACAGATGGCCTAATTTATGGCACGGGAGAGAGCAACCAGGGGTGGATGAGGCTGTTGAAGAAAGGGCTTGGGCCGACAATGACTTTCTACAGGGCGCAAGGAAACACGTCGGAAATTTAGGTAACTTGTTGGGTGGTTACGAGGAGGAGCGCGAGGCCGAACGAGTGAGAATTCTGAGAAGAGAGAGGCAGGTTATCAATGATCTCGTTCCAGAAGAAGATGAGAGCAGTGACGAAGGCGCAAGCGAAAATTCCACAGAAGAGGCAATCGAAGATAAGAAAGCATCATTTGAGCGGCTGATACGAGAGCGCTTTGTGTATGGATTGCTTGAGGCGAGCTGTAACCTCGAAAGAGACTGGAATCTTGGTCCTGACTCGATTTGCAGCCATTCGAATATGACAGAGTCGATTGGGATGAATCTCTGGACAGTGAAAATGATAGAGAAGCAGAAGAGCGTTGGTTTGATGAAGAGGAGTCAGTGTAAAGTCTTGAATATACAAAGATTGTGGGAGTGTCACGCTGTGTCACGATAGTCACGGTTGAGAACGGCTGCCAACCTTCTTGAAGCCGCTGCCCACCCTAAATGATGTCAAGCGGTCTGATTCCTTCGCCAACCTTTGCCCAAAATCACTCCTTCATCGATTCCATTGCTTCAGCTTCCCCTGACATCCAGCTTTCGAAGAAGAAGAAAAAGAAGCGTCATCATGAAGATGCTCATGAACCACAGGACGCGCCACAGAAGAAAAAGAAACGGAAAAAACAACATAGTGAACAAGAACCTCATATTCAGGTACAAACGGCAGTGGATCCTGCCCTCTTAACCACTGTTTCCACCAGTGACGCTCCTCCTGTCAAACGGAAGAAAAAGAAAAAAGACAAGAAGCTACAACCAGCGGTTGCTCCTCCTGCAGACCCTGTTCAGCCAATAGACGATTCTGATCCTTCAAATGCAAACCCACAACATGCCGCGGCTGCGTTGATCTCGGCAATCGTCGCTGCCGCTACAGGGACTTCAGACTCTGTTCCGGAACATCCCCAGCATTCCCATGAATTTCAACCCCAGGTCCCACCTTACATGCTTCCTCACCCACACTACGTACCATATCCGTTCAATCCTTATCCTTACGGTGTTTCACCCCTCATGTCACCAAACGCACCGCCGCCTATAACCGTCTTCCCTCCTAATATGAGCCTTCCGTTTTCTGAAATGACATTCGGGTCCAACGACGATGTGTTGCGCGCCCTGCAAGCGTTGGACATGTCTAAAATTACGAATGTTCTCAAAACACTTGGAGACGCTGCGGCTGCAGTGAGTGAGCAATCTTCCGTTGGTGAGCAACCACGGCCAACTCCTCTGGGACAAGTTCCAGTTGCGTCGGGTGCAATTCTGGGCCACCCATCAAATGGAGCGAACCCTACCTCTAGACATCGACGGACACTTGACATGAGTCTGGCGGGCTCTGAGCATCAGGATAATCCTGACCACGCCTACCTTCTTGCTAACAAGTGGTTGAATGCGGGAAAGCTATCCGAACTTGCAAGGACTGAAGGTGCGTTAACTTTCCATAGAGATAGAGAACTGTCCTTAGTGAGGTTTAGGTCTTATGTACAAAAAGGGCAAATTTTCTGCTATCGAGGAAGAGCAGCTGAGGAATGCGATTGAGAACTATCGGATCGTGTGTTCCTTTTTCTTCAGCAGATAGACGTCTTGATCACACCCCATAGTCTAAATCGCTAGCGCCCGAGCACATGGAAGACGTCATCTTCCCAAAAATTGAAAAGAACAAGGATACCGCTTTCTGGTCCGAAATAAGTCAGATAAAATTGTTATATTTAATGATTTCTAGAGACTAATGACTTATTCAGCGGCTGCTGTTCCTCTGCGCCCTATCATCGCTGTGTATCATCACGTTCGTCGGAGCTACCATCCACTCAAACAGCAAGGAAAATGGACGGAAGCCGAAGACGCTGCCCTCAAACAGTAAGCAATGCAATTGAAATTTTTTCTTATGAATTGATCAATGCATATTTCGCAGAGCCGTAGTCGATCTAGGTCAACAGTGGGAAAAAGTGAGCAAAAGAGTTAACCGGATGTCTGCAGACTGTAGGGACAGATATCGAAACCACATAAAAAATAGAGATATCCGCATCAGTGGTAAGTTTCACAAACTTTGTCGTTATTTTGATTCATCTCAATGTTTTACGTGTCAGGACACTGGACTAAAGACGAGGAGGAGAAACTGACCAAAATTGTAACGGACATGACTATTAAGCAAGGAAGGGATACTGATAATGATGTATTCTGGGGACGAGTAAGCGAGCTCATGGGTGGCACACGCGGTCGTCAACAATGCAGGATAAAATGGCACGGTAGTCTTACCACTATGCGGGAACTTTATCAACTCATTGAACTGCTGTAGGACCGACGCGTTGAATAAAACGGTAAAAAATGCGGGACAGAAACCTCGCTGGAGTCAACAAGATGGTTACATCCTAGTCCATAAGTGAGTGACATACGCTAGGTTCGTGGGGGCATCGCTAAAATATTAATTGCAGAATAGACTCCTTAAATGTACGGGATGACACCGAGATAGATTGGAAGACGATATCTGATCCACAGTGGAACTTGTGGAGTGCCCACACTCTGCAACGCCGTTGGCTGACAATGAAAAGGGGCATCAAAGGCTATGAAGATATGACCCATCAAGGTACGTTTTTGAATTGCAATACGAACATTCTTCACACTTTTGTTATCAGAAATCATGGATATCCTCAGAGTCAAGAAAGCACAATTACCCGCTGCATCTCATCCTAGTGGGCGGAAGCGGAAGGAGCGAAAGGTCGTTAGCGCTGCCATTATTACGGATGCTGATTCGCAACAAGACACTCCTACTGACGCGGGTTCTAGTACTGGTCTGGGTGCTCTCCCAACTGGTACCATACCGACTGAACAGGACAGCGATGAGGACGAATCTAGTGATTCGGAATGAGGACCTGCCAGGAGGCTAAATACATTATTTTCCAAAACGTGCATTTATGTGTTGTACCGTGTCTCAGGCTACCGCGAGACTCTACAAAATGCATCACATCCTAGACATGAACTTAGCGAAGTAACCATTCCATTGATACAATTATTTACATAATAAACAAACATGGCCACATGTTTTCCCAGACTTGGCTGATAACTTCTTGGAAGCCTGATGTGATCGTAATTTCGTACAACACGCGTGTGCAGTGTGTACGGTACATGGCAAGATTCTACACACGGGTGACGACCATTGATGGTGACAGTACTGCTTCCAGACCACCATGGCTGGTAAACCGCACATCCCAGACGTCAAGTGGACCGATCTCCATTCCTCGAGAATGCCCATGCTTGTTTTGCTAATTTCTCTGGCCACAGTACTGTCGATTCTTGTCTCTTACTCTATATCCTTGCTACACTCGTCGGAGCATAGTTTACAGCATGCACCTATCGATGCGCAAAAGATCCTCGCTCGGTGCATGTCTCTCAAAGCTCCGCCAGGTCCATCTCCTGCGTTCTACTCTCGTGACATCTCGGACAGATATGAGCTAGGAACTAATGCTACTTGGATTAAAAACGGCATGATTTTTACCGGAGAGCAAAATGGAACTGTTATTGTTAAGGGTGACCTCCTGTTGGATAAAGGCATTGTGAAAGCCATCGGAAGAATACCTGGTTGGATGCTTGACCAAGTGGAGAACCTTACGATCGTGAATGCTAACAATGCATGGATAACTCCAGGACTTGGTCAGGCGTTCTGAACGTAAACCATCAATTACTGACCTGCCTCCAGTGGACCTGCATTCGAATCTTGGTGTTTTAAGTTCCCCAATGACAGCTGGTTTGTTCTTCATATAATCCTGGTTATCCAACTGATTGAGAAATTTAGGTGCCAATGATTTGACTTCCAAACACGGTCCAATTTTACCTTGGTTGAGGAGCATTGATGGTTTCGATACTCACGATGATTCATTTGAGCTCGCGATGGCTGGAGGGGTAACATCTGCTCTAATACTCCCTGGTAGTGCAAATGCGATTGGTAACTTCATTCAGGGAAGATTTCGGTGTAAAATGATTGACCGATCTTATAGGTGGACAGGCGTTTATGATCAAACTGCGGAAAACTGCAGAAAACTCGCCTTCCTCCATGATTGTAGAGCCGCCGCAAAGCTTAGATGGGTCGCAACACAATCCTGAAAACCCCCGATGGCGTCATTTACAGTACGCGGTTTCGTTTGCCTCATGACTGCGTAGGACTGATTATTGTAGACAAACATGCGGGGAAAATCTACGACGATATGGCAACCGCATGGACTCTGTCTGGGCCTTGCGTTCGGCGTACAGTGAAGCACGCAAGGTCATGATGGCACAGGATGCATATTGCTCGAAAGCCGAAGCAGGTTTGTGGGACTCATTGGTGGGAAACTTCCCTGATAATTCGAAGTGGGAGATGCTCGTCGATGTTCTTCGTGGAAGAGTCAAGGTGCGGAACTTTCGTACACAGTTTTTTATACTCCACCTAAAGTTTTACGGTAGATATTCAATCATTGTTATGAAATTGTCGATCTTGATGGCATGATTCGCGTAAGTACATCGATACGTTCCAACAAAATTCCTTTCAATGTACACAGCTGAGCAATGAGTTCAAATTTCCTATCGCTTCTTTTCATCATGCATCCGAGGCGTGGCTCGTGCCGGAACTGTTAAAGCGAACGTGAGCTCAAAGACACTTCCTATGTAGCGCGACCTAAACGAGTTCAATCTAGGTGGGGTGAAACTCCCGCTATTGCTGCATTCGCAACCAATCATCGGTAAGATTCCTCGTCTGTTCATTCAACCAGGTTTTTTGAAGAGAGCTTATAGTTACAAACGGGAAGCATTTAGGGGCTCTGAATTCGCACCTCGAATATTGTCTGATGCAGGCATTTCTGTCGTTTTGAAGGTATTTGTATTCTTCACTCAACATTCTCAATCTTGACCGATTATCTTCAAGTCGCACCATCCTGTCATCAATTCACGATACCTGATGTACGAAGCGCAGCAGGCCCATTATTTTGGTCTGCCAGACAATCTATCACTTACAGCAGTCACCTCTGCTCCAGCCACCGCCGCTGGACTTTCCCATCGTATAGGGATGCTGAAAGAAGGCGCAGATGCGGACGTAGTCATTTGGGATTCTCATCCTTTGCAACTGGCTGCGACCCCGGTCAAGATATGGATAGATGGAATATTGCAGATACCTGTTTCATCCAAAACGAATAAAGAAACGAGCATTGAGGTAGGAAAGGGCAAGGAAGGAGATGAGTGGCGGAAGGTGCCAGATGTGCCTAAGTGGGACAAAGAACGAAAAAACGCTATCTTATGGGAGGGTCTCCCTCCACTTCAAGGCAAGTTGAAGGACGGCAGAATTGTCTTTAACAACGTGAAGCAGTTGCTCAGGAGAGGAACAAATGGTAGCATCGAGGAGGTGGTGTCAGACAACGACGGCAGTGAGCTAGGTGTGGTCATAGTGGATAATGGAAGAATTGAATGTGTAGGTGCATCATGTTTGAGCAGCACAGGGACTGCCAACATGGTCGATCTTCATGGCGGCTCTATCTCCCCTGGCTTGATGTCTTTCGGCTCACCCCTTGGCCTGGAGGAGATCGCTGCAGAGCCATCCACCGGTGACGGCGAGCTGCCCAACGCCTTCACAACCAATACCCCCGATATTTTGGACGATTCAGGAGGCGTCTTGAGAGCAATGGACGCCCTGATGTTCCACACCCGCAATGCCTTGTGAGTTCATTTCCTTCGAACTCCCAGGATAGGTGGGTTCACGAAGAATTCAATGATAGGACAGCATATCGTTCTGGCGTAACATTTGCAACATCTTCATTGGCCAAACCCGTCCCCCTAGGCAGTTTAGGTCCTCAAGTAATTTTTGGCCTGTCGACAACGTTCCGCACTGGATCTGCACATGCAATGGAACGGGGAGCTATTATACAGGACATCGCTGCTTTGCATGTCACTATTGGAAGAGCTCATCCTCTACTAAACCCAGGGGTTAGTGTGAGCACGCAAATATCGGGCCTGAGAAGGCTGTTGTATGGTTGGGAAAGTACCCGCAAAGAAACGGGTTTTTGGTTCAGGAAAGCCGCGGAGGTCTGTCTCATACGCGGCAATCATTCGATTCTTAATCTAAAAAATTTCTGGTAGGGTGTGGTACCTTTGGTTATCGAAGTCGAAAACGCAGATATCATGGCCACGTTGCTAATTTTGAAGGCGGAAGTGGAGGATAGGATTGGTTCAAGGATGAGAATAGTGTTTAGTGGAGCTGCGGAAGCACATCTTATCGCAGAAGAATTAGGTATGCCAAGGTCATTGAGTTATCCATAGACGAGGCTGAACAACAATAGGAATGGCTGGAGTTGGAGTGATTCTGAACCCTGCCAGGCCATTTCCTTCTACTTGGGATCAACACAGGATGTACGTACCGTATCGCAATCTAGCTGTCCCCTAAGTATTAATATCTCCGATTTACAACAGCTTGCCAGGACCCCCACTTTCGAATAATACGGCACTGGTGACACTGATAAACCACGGGGTCACGGTGGGATTAGGTGTACGAGAAGCTTGGCAAGCACGTAACACCCGTTTTGATATTCAATGGGTGCGTGATCCCAAATTACTTCCGTTCTCGTACGTCCTGCTAATGATGTTCAAAGGCGATCCTTGAATCGAATGGCCGAATCAATCAAAAGCAGGCGTATGCACTGGTTTCCACTAATTTGGAGAAGCTTCTGGGAGTCCGGGCAATGGGTGACGAAGACATAGACATGGTAGCTTATGAGGGAGGAGGGATATTTGACCTATCCAGCAAAGTCGTTGCTGTCATATCTGCTCAACGACATGGCGTGGATTTCTTCTAATTGCATAAACAGTTTCTGTGGCACATATAGGCGTAGACATTTCGTTCTTGATATTTTTGTTTGGTCTGCCCTTTTACACTGCCCCAAGAAGGGCAGCACTGCTCTTGACTCCACGGTTTCTCGCAGCGGCCAGGCTTATGAAAACACAACTCAACAAAAACCCAGTAAATCTTGCAGAAAATATTCATTCAAAATAACGTCCATGGGTAGTCAAGGGGAATGAATGGTACCTGAAAAAGGCAACACGAGAGATGGAACGCTCCTCATGGGGTGTGCGTGAGGATGCAAATATGGAGCGAAGAACAGCTGGAGTGACTGGTATACGACTTGAAGAGTCAGAACGTGGCTGCTGGATGGGTGCAGTGTGAGTAGGTCTAGCTGTACGTGTAGATGTGGTGGACGTCGAGGAAGACATGGTTGATTCTGTGGTGGCACTGTGCGCGTGACTGGCAAGTTGAAGTACATAGTGGCCACTGGTTCAACTTTCTACTTCTCAACGCCTTGAACTTTCGGCTGCCGTGGCGTCTCTTAGCAATCGGATGACCTGGACGGGCTCTGCAGGTGTGTTTGCCTTCAAGCTTACACGAAAGCGCCTCAATTTTTTACAGTCGTCCTCACATAAATAAAAATCTTGACATGTTTGAGTCAGATCAAGACGAGACCTTTCACGATGACATGATGAAATTAATAGATCGACTCCCGATGCCAGAGGAGTACCGCAGAGTTCGACACCTTGCTCTTCAACGTCCTAGCGAGCCAACAATCTCGGACAGCCAGCTGGCCGATGTTCTCGATGCCTGCCCTCATCTGGAAAGCGTTGTTCTGTCAGGAGTGCCAGATACGACCGACAGAACAATCGTTTTACTGGCCGAGAATGCAATGAATCTCCAAGGAATCAATTTGACAGGTTGTTCCCAGGTAACGGATGTCGGTGTACTCGAGCTTGCGACCAAATCACTTCCTCTGCAGTGGATTCAGCTAAACGGAGTGACAGGGATCACGGATCCTTCTGTCTCTGCAATTGCCAAAACTTGTTCTCGCCTGATAGAACTCGAATTGTGTGATCTTCCACTCCTTACACCTTTATCTGTGAGAGATATATGGTCCTTTTCCAGGTCAGTCTTTGCCCGAATATCACGTATCTTCGTCAGCGCTCAATTTTTATAGGAAGTTACGTACTTTACGGCTGGCCCGTTGTCCATTGCTAACCGAGAAGGCCTTTCCTTCTTCTTTGGGTCCTGAACTACCTGATATTGTTAGTGTTGGCAGTGAGAAGCCCTTACCCCCACGGCCGATCACATGGCTCGACACGTTGCCCCCGCTCATCCTGCGTCATTCGGCCGAGAATTTGCGGGTCCTGGATCTGGCGTTCTGCAAGATTACTGACGATGCCATCGAAGGTATCGTGACACATGCGCCGAAGATGCAAAGCTTAATTCTCTCTGGATGTTCGCTGTTAACGGACCGAGGTGTCGCAAGCATCTCCAAGTTGGGTGAACACCTAGATGTTTTGATGCTCGCGCATGTCGCCAATATCACCGATCGCGCCGTTGTCAGGCTTGCTCGTTCCTGTGTGAATCTTCGGTGTGTGGACGTAGCGTGTGAGTCTAGCTATACCTGATTGATGCTTGTGCTGCTGTGGATATTTAATGATTTGGGTCCAAAAAGTTTGCCGGAATTTAACAGATATGTCCGTATTTGAGTTTGCTGGATTGAAGGGTCTTCGACGCTTGAGTTTGGTTCGGGTGCAGAAAGTTACAGATATCGGTATCTTCTGCCTCGCGGAGCACGCCACAGCACTGGAACGCATTCACCTATCTTACTGCGACGGTCTCTCTCTGGAAGCCATCCATCTACTCCTCAAAAAGCTTGAATCTCTGCAGCATCTTACGGCCACAGGCGTTCCATCGTTCAGAAGGAAAGGTATACATCGCTTCTCGGACGTCCCACCCCCCGTACGTCCGTTGCTCTCATGCGGTATTTTTGCTTACCTGTGTGCGATCTTTCTGGTAGAGTTATGACCTTGATCAGCAAGCAGCATTTCGAGTATTCAGCGGCGCGAACGTTGCTGGATTGCGAAGATTTCTGGATAAGGAAGAGAAGCGGCGGCAAGATGCTGAGACAAGGAATATACCATTTGCGCCTCGTTCGGACGACAAGCTCGATTTGTACTAGAAATTCCCATAGATGACTGTGAGTGACATGTTCGCCTTCTTGGAGCATGGATGGGTTTACGCATTACCCGGTAGGCCGACTTTAAAACCTCGCTGCGATCGCCGCAAAATTGCGGACCCCACATGTTCGAGTTGGGGCGCCCGGGAGAAATATTAGTGCCTACCCGTTTCTTGGTTGGTGACCAGGGAGCAAACCAGTGTCTGACACGATTTGCCTACATCGGTAATATCATCATCCGCATTTTCATAATGCGGCATTAGCTTCGTTAACACGATCGCACCAGGGGATTCGTCGCCGTCTAAGACTGGTGCCGTAATTCTAGTGAGGGATCTTGCTCAATGTTTTTTATATTGTGAATCTCTGGAGCACCACATGTCGTGCGGATGTGTACAATTGCTCCTATTCCTTGCGATGCCAAAGGAGCCAAACTCGACACTGCCAGACTTGACCCTGAGGATAAAATGTGTAGTTACGTATACTCAAGTGGCAGCTACTACTCGCGCGTTTAGAACTTCTGAGTTGATCTGCAGAGTTGGACCGGTGGTCGATCTGAAACCAACTCCGCGCATTTCGACGGTCAAGATCGTCCTTGTTATAACACCTTGTCCCCTATACCAACCCCCATCCCCAACGTCTCTTTCATTCCATCCCTCACGTTGCAAACGACCAGCAATCGTCATCCAGCTTTCATTACCTGGACTGGTCACCGGCGTCGTTGGCCGTCAGGTGCGTACGTGTTGAAACGCCTCGCCTCTTTTTTTGTGGCTTTCATCTTTTCCTCTTTCAATTGTATGTCCCTTTTATTTTGATATTCATGTCGGCGTACAGAATCCTACAGTATCTGTTATGGAATATCTTACGCCGCCATCCAAGGAACCGTTTGACCCTCTCTTTCGAACCGGTTGCCACACCAACGAATTGCCACCTTCGTCCCTCCTTTCGCGCAGGACAAACCGAAGGCATGTTGGGCACAATTCTGTTGACAACAATTACTCGGCTTGGTCGCCTACCGATAAGAGCAGCCCTCGAAAAGTCGCTAAATCTGCTCTTCCATCTATCACTGCGTCTCCCATCTGTACGCCGTCGTCCACCATATCTTCTCATAGCCCTATTTCCGACGAGGGACGTGCCGTTGTACACAAGGATGCAGAAGATTCCATCCCAGCACCTGCATCCTCCCCCCAATCATCACCGGTCGTTTCACTGCTAGTCTCTGCGCCACCCACGTGGGTGTCTACTCCTCCAACGCCGCCCCAAAAACCTCTCAAGCGATCGATCACTCTAACACGTCCCTTTACACCGTTTCCGTCATCTGCCTCGTTCCCTGCCTCCATATCTCCGCATGTTCCTGCTAAGACCGATCGTCTCTTGAAATGTCGTGCTTCTATCCCATCAGGGTTGTCACGACCACGCGCTTCTTCTGATCCTTCAGCCGAGCTTGTACGACCCGATTACCATGCAACCGAACGAACATCCCCTGTAATTGCGAGCCCCCTGCAAGTTACATTTATTGCGGCAGCCGCAGATGAAAGCAAGACTTCTTCTGCCCGAAATATACGTTTAAGACCTATGTTCCATATTGAGCGTGTACCATGCACCAGTACCGACGATACCAGCCATCATTTTACGGAGAGTCCGAAGCAGACACATGAAGAATTCAGCATGGATGGAAGCTGGAGTGAAAACGACTCCGATGATATCTTTCAGTTAGAGAAAGTCAAAGACGACGTCCGAAAGTACTACGCCCTGGAAGAATTGCTCGTCACTGAGGTTGGATACCTTTTGGATTTAAGGGCGTTGGTCAATGTCAGTCTTCCTTCTCATATATTCCTATATGTGTTCATCTCTACTTCAGGTGTACTTTCGTATCTTACCTATATTGATTAGCCGGATTACAGGCTCCCCGTTTTCCCGTGCTTCGTCGTTCACTTCAGGACCGTTGGTCAATCATGCGCCTGTCTTCTCTTTTCCCATAGCCCTCTCTGACAACACTGCGCATGCTAAAGAGCAAACTAAAGGTTCTGCGCGTTACCTGTTCACGTTATTAACTCGGAACGCTGAAGAATTACTTCAATTGCACGAGCATTTCGTTCAAGAGCTTCGTGCTGACTTGGCTCCTCTCGGCTTCAACATGCATGCTCCACACGGAACAGACCGTAACAAATGTAAAGGGGAACGTATACAAAACACAGATGCAGCCATTCGCGCCGTTTCCACCAAATTTGCGACGGAGGTTTGTACAGCCTTCTCCCGGTGTTTAGAGTTTGATCGATTTTAATAGGCTTCACGGTTTAATTCATATCAAACATTCTGTGTTGGGCATGCCGAAGCGTTAGATCTTGTTAGAAAGGTGCAATCACAACATCCCCTTGAGTGGGATGCTTACGAGCAGCGCTGTTCATCACTGGTCATACAGCTAGGGCTATCCACCACCATAGGTCCCGGAACCCAACAGCCCCCCCCGCCCGCTGAATCGGAGACCGCATTTCTTCCAAATAAAGAACGGAACCGTGCAGGATCATTCTCGTCCGTTGATAGTGCTGTTCGCTCTCTCCGTTCCCGAGCCAGCAGTCTCTCGCCCAGGGACTCTTTGACGACTCCTTTTGAGCCACGGAAGGACAAGGGTCCCCCTCGTCTTGCCCTGATGGACTACATGATAAAGCCAGTGCAACGCATATGCAAGTACCCATTGATCCTTGACCAGCTGAAACCGGGAAAATCACTGCGAGCTTTGTCACCCGCTCGTCTCCGTTCGGATGTGGATGTTGTTGTGGAGAGTGCTGCACAGGCGATGAGGCATGTGGCGAGCTCTGTCGATGAAGCTCGACACCGTCAAGATGTTGCTATACAGTCCGCACTTATAGTTTCCCGTATCTCTATTGCTAGTCCGACCATGTCTCAGATGACATCTGTGCATCCTGCATTTCAGACGTTAACAACTCTCTTTCTTTCATCACTAGGTACCTGTCTTCTTGCAGGTTCCCTGGACGTGATGCATTCCCATATGTCACAATCTCCAGGTGGTTCCAGCATCCAAGCGAAATATCTCGGGGCATTCCTCTACCCTGGAGGCTACCTGATCCTCGTGAAAGTCTCCAAAGGCAAAGTCTATAAACCGAGACATTGGTTTTCTCTTGGTGATTTTGACATATCTGAGCGCGAGGAAGATGATGGTATGTCATTGATGCACTTTGTTTCTATAATGCATTGGCTGAAAGGCTCTGTAGCTATGTTACCTTGCTCTTTCCGCCTGTCCTTCCAGGAGCATCGGTTTGAAATGGCGGCAGCATGTCAACGAGAGAAGAATGCCTGGATAACTTCGATCCGGGAATCGCTCACGCAACCACCCACCTGGATCAACGAACCTACTTCTAGCCTGGAATTTGACGGCAAGGGTGAGCTTATTGCTTCGGCTTTAGACGACGGACCTTTTGAGGCTATCAACGCTCTGCCAACGATTCAGTCCATCCCCGAACTTGCCGGAAATTCTTCAGATCCTCAGATAACAGAGTCAGTGCTTGCAACTCTTCAGTCGGACATGAAGGAAATTGTTTCATCGAAATTAGAGTTCCCCATCAGACAAGATCCCGAACTCCCTAGTCGCCGCTCATCTACTGCATCTGTGAAGGCAATCTTCGCTCCATCAGAATCGGATACGATTATCATTCGACGTTCTTCATCATCTGCTCGCTCGCGAGTTGATGTAGGCCTCCAAGACGTTATTTCACAAGTATGCCTTACCGCTCGATTATACGCCACTAGTCGTGAGGAAGAGTTGTTCCAAGCTCCCAAAACCAGTCGCTTTGGCTTTGTGCATTCACATCCAGGCCTCACCATGGCTGGCATGGCCAAAAACCGCTTAACCAGGCATGAAAGCATTCGGATCCTGAGACGCAAGAGCTTGCTGGAACCGAATCTTCTCCCAAACAAGCATGCTTCCTCAAGTCAATCACTAGCAACCAGGAGGCGATCGAAGCATCTCGGTATCACTCCTTTGCCAGAGTTTGACAGTCGCTTCTGCACTCGCAACTCCGATCCTTCATCTCCTTTTTCACAGACTTCTTCGGCCACGGCATCTACGCTAGACATAGCTTCAGGAAGTCCAACTCAACGTGCTGCAATTCTAGAAACATCTGGCGGGATTACTGAAGCCACAACGCCTTTAAAATCGTCACGTTCTTTTGTCGATAATGTGAAGGGATTCTTCGGCCCTCGGTCCTCGTCGCCGGTCTCACTTACCCCAGCCACCTCGAATCAATCATTCGACGTTGAGCCTCCCGCAAATAAAACGCTTACTCCTGGATCGATCAGACTTTGGGCTAAATGTTCTCTTCATCATCGTCGAACCCGAAGCGCACCAGAAGTACCTGACGTACCTCTACCTTCGTCCACCAATTCTGAAGTAGTAGATACTCAAAAACTGAACGTCGAAGCTCCTATCCTGTTATCTTGTTCTTCCAGTGTCATCCCTGATCAACGACTTAGGCAACGCTCGTCCAATCACAAGGCTTCCCGGCGCAGATCGTTCTTATCTTCCTCTCTTCGCTGTTCCTTCGCCGAAATGAACTCGTGAAGAAGTTAAGAACCAGTCGTTACTACA
Source organism: Tricholoma bakamatsutake (assembly GCA_029959215.1). Classification (NCBI taxonomy): domain Eukaryota; kingdom Fungi; phylum Basidiomycota; class Agaricomycetes; order Agaricales; family Tricholomataceae; genus Tricholoma; species Tricholoma bakamatsutake. The sequence continues at coordinate 5,598,374 of CP114860.1, forward strand.
GTGTTTAAAGCCTTAAGCTCTCCTTTTTCATAGACTTGAACATACACATCTGTACTTTTACCAATTTATACGATACCCGCCTCATTATTTCCGGTATCCTACGTACCTTTTTATTGTATCTTGTGAAGACATTCTCAGCTCTGCATCATTTGTGATATCAATACATCCAACAGTAGTATATGAAAATCAGATAACGAAATAATTACGATGCCGTAGATCTAAATAGTACAAATCAGTGCTTCAAATTATACAAATGTTAGCAGGCTGGGTGGTTTGAGCACAGTCCGTATTAGAGACTACAACGATGAATACATTCGGGTCAAGGAATCAATCCATGAGCACGAAGTAATGATCCCCATCTGAGAAAGGTGTAAATACAGGCGTTACGCCAATAAGTAAACGACGCACTCATCTCTTTGCATTTCCGCCTCGGCAATTCGCCGTTTTAGTTGCCTAGTGATGAAGTCCTTGTATACTGCGCCTTTCTGAGGAGGGACAACAACTTACGAATTCTCCTTGCTGAGCGCATTCCGAGCTTCTTTGGTAGTCCTCAGGTCTTCCGACATTGCTACCCATGCTTCGTCGTCGGGAAGGTTGATATCGTTGTACATACCGTCTAGCTCTTCGTTGAACGCCTGAAATGCTATCAGAGAAGTACGCATGTCCACACCCTTTGGAGCATACCTCATACATGATTTCCTTCTCTGCCGTAGCATCGGCCAACAAACTTTTGACTAGTTCGCATTGACGTTTCGAATTCTGTAGTTCAAATTTCGCCATCTCAAGGTCAGCTGATTTCTAATGGTCTGTCAGCAACATATGGTGCATATCAAGAGGAACCGACAAACCTCCTTCAAACTACTTGCCACCTCCATTATATCTTGGCGCAGAGTTGCTTGATAGGAGATAGCTCGCGAAAGATCTTTGTCGGCTTCAGATACCAATGTTCCAATAGTACGCGAGATATCGACCACGCTCGCCTGAGTTGAACTTTGCGAAGGCGTATCGAAGGCAGTGCTACGTGGTCTAGAGCGAGGGGTACCGTCCACTTGTCGTCGCCCTATTAGCTGTCGCATCTCTTCCATGCGCTCCTGGGCAGCCTTGGTCTGCAAATTTTTTGTACATTTGATTGTGAAGAACAGATTCAACTTGGAGAACACTGACCATTGCAGGCGTTGCCCGCTGTGGAGTTCGGCTGTCTTTATCTGGAGAAGAAGGTCTTTCTTCGTTGTACTGAGGAAGTTCATCAGTCCGGAGATCGTCAGCTCGGAATTTTATACGCTTGATTTTCTGGCGTGAGGACTCGATCTAACACATGATCAGGTTTGTATTGCATAGGACTACGAGATACCATTGCTTACATCGTCAGTGGCAGCTTGGCACATTCCTAGCATCCTCTCAGTTGCTTCATTCTGATGCACAGAATTTTGAGAAATTGGTGCCAGCTTACGCTTGCCTAGTTGGGGGGAAACCCGTCGTGAAGGTGTGATACGGGCAGAATGACGAGATAATGGCGAGCTATAACCGTACGTCTTTCGTGCAGGTGTTGTAGAACCACTATTAGTGACACGGACTGATGACTTCTTCTTGATTGTCAAGGGCTCAATTGTATTGGGAGTTGTAGGTGGAAGGGCTCCAGCAGTTTTAGGAGTCGACTCGTTGTTACTGGGGAGAAAGAAAGGCTGCCGCTTGCTTCTAGGTATGGCAGTCGGAGTGCCTTGATGTTTCGATGGTACCGTCGATGGTCGAGATGGACTGGGAATTGCTTCGCGAGGGGAATCATCGTCCATCGGAGACTGGCCGCCCGGAAGCTGGATAGGCAGTGGGACCGGGCTCTTAGATGGTGGTAAAGGTGAAGGAGTTCTTGGACCAAGAGGCCGACGCTCATGAGAATGTTGTGACACTGAGCGAGAATGCCGTGGAGGCGAGTCCACGGCCATGGTGATAGTGTCGTCATCAAGATGGGGCGTTGTGGATCTATGAGAATGTTGAGAGGCACGTGAAAGCGGTCGAACGGAGTGCGGAGGATCTTCTGTACGTGGTGCTCAAAAGGGAATGGTGTTGAGTTGAGATTTATTCACTGACCTTCATAAATTGTTGCCTCAGGAGGCAGCTCCAGGGGTGCTGAGGGTACAAGGTTTCCATGCTGATTTTGGCTATTCCGCCTAGCTAGTTCCAACTGCATAGCGAGATTCCACTCAGATGAGTCAGGATCCTTCGGGTGAGCTAAAATTCCATCGTCTTCTGCAACATCGTTTTCGGGTTCTACCGACGGCGACCTTGATCTAGAAAGTGAACTCGACTTTGTCAATCGCCGACGGGGAGACTCGGATTCCGATGCAGAGCCGCCAGGTGACTTCCCTCTCTTCACAAGTTTCCTCGACCTTGATGATTTGGAAGCAAAAAAGGCCTCATCGTCGTCCATGTTTGAGACTGTGGTGGCTCCTGTTGCCGTCGAGTTTGAACGGTGAGAAAACTTCATCAAGCTGCTGTCTCCCGTGGTCGTCGTCTGGGTATACATGGATGATCGACTTGTGGTCGATTTAGTACGTTTATGACCATTAATTGAACCCCCAAAAAAGTCTCCCATCGACGAACCAGGACGTGTATTGAACAAATTCCGCGAAATGGCATCCAGTCCGAAGATAGCCACACGGGAACGGGCAACTGGTGTTGACGGACGTGAGTCTCGCCCTGTCCGGAATTCAAACAAACCAAACTGATGAACTTAAAATGAGAAACTTTAGCCGATTATATAGAAGCAAAACATTCGGACATACTAGTGTGTACTATCCGTGACGGTACCCTTTCAGTTTGCACGATGTCCTCCTCTGGTTCATCCCTCGGGTCACTTGAGCTTACAGCGTAACGACAGAGTCCGCCAGCCAGTGGCTGTACTCTTATTCGCGCGAATGGGGAAGCACCGATGCCAAACGGGATTGGATCCGCTGATCCCAACAGGTCGATATGAACCACAATCTTCGTCTACAAAAGCGATGTCATTACTGTGGAAGAACATCTGTAAGTTGCTTCCTCACCTTTTTTGGCTCTTGTAGAAATGCAGTACGTTGATAGACATTGAAATACGTACGAGCAATAGTAACCCTCCCAGCTTTGGACTCTACTTCCTGCTCATCAGCACACAGGACAACTGATTGTCCTGCACGTGATCTGTATGTTGCTTGAACATGCCATAGGTTTTCAAGGAACCGCCGCTTGTCCGCTTCAGTCTGCGTAGGATCCAAGTTGATTGGGGCTGGAGGATGCACTACTGAGAGGGAGCGAAAGGGTCGCCCTGACCATCGGTCGCTTGTGTCTTGGGGAGGGTTCTCCAAGTACAGATTGATTTCTAGGGAAGGAAACCGAGCCGTGAGATATACATCGTTATTCTTGCCTCTTGAGGAGCTTACCAGCACCACCAACGTCCGTGGCAACAACATCAGTCACATCCAGGACTCCCTTGCAGCTCATTCCACTCTTCTTCTTGCCGGCAGGTATACCGCCAGCCTTCGTTACCTTATCCAGCTCATCCAACCCAGATAAGACCTTAGCGCCCTTCTCACCGTTTCCGGGTCGTTTGACGATCACAAGCTTGTCATCAAAGAGGAAAAGCGTGCAATGAAGTGAGGTATTCGATGACCCTGACGCCGATGCTGGATTGGAGGGTGCAGCCGCATCGGTCAATACATCTTCAGCATCGATACAATCTATGAAACGACGCGAATTCGAAAATAGGTCTGGAGGGAAACCGTCGATGGTTGCCGTTAGACAATAAAAAATTGCAGCTCGTTTCGTCTGTTCGTCGGCTTCTGCGAGCGCGATTTTGCTCGCAATTTCATCGGCTTCGACCAGCTTGTCTCGTTGTGGGTCCCCTGGTGCCATATGTTTGAGCATGGTGCGAAATAAAAGGGTGTATCGAGGGATGCGCTGTACAGGCTCCATAAGAAGCTCTCGTAATCCAACCCTGTTCTTCGGATCGGTAGATTGGTATTTGATGTGCTATTGGCGTCACAGGCTATGTGTCATACTACGGGTAGTTCAAAGCAAAATGACTCACGTCGATATAGGATGCGAAACGGGAAGATCTCTTCGATACTTCTCGTTCAAAGATCAATTGGGCATCTTCACGCTTGACATAATATTGCTTGTACTGTTCGAAACCCCGCAGTTCCTTGAAATGTCGAAGGGCAACGTCACCCACACCACCAACTGTTTTTGAGCCATTGGGAGCCATCATCTTCTCAAGGTCGGTGAGGAAAGCCTCATTCACCGGAAGTAGATTGTCCACGTTTCCAAATAGAGTTTTCGCTTCGTATGCAAGTAAGATAGCTGTATCTTTACTTCGTGCAAAGTTCCGCAGAGGGTCTGCGTAATCCTGCTTCAATATTTGGAGGCGCTTGACGTAAGATCGTTCGCTTGTCACCAGCTCATTTATGACGGAAGCGAGGGCAGAAGAATCGGTGAGAGCATGTTTTCTCTGAGTGGAATGATCCTGAGTTCAAAAGTCAGTGACAAGCTTTAGGGAGTGATAGATACTTGTCTAGGTATTGGTAGAGTGACAAAAAACCTGGCCGTGATGTTGAGCCAAGTGGCCGGAATGGATTGGTTTATACGCTATACATTGGGCAGAAGATGCTTACGTTGTCATTCAACGACGAGTCTGAGGAAGACGAATGTATTTCCCTTGATACCTCAGAAGGAAGAGGATTCCCCAAGGAAAGAACAAAATCCTGAATGTCTTTTCACCAAAGTAGAATAAGAAAGCACCACTCGATAGACAACAAGCTAACCTTCAGGAAGCCTTCTTCCATTCTCTGAACCCTCTACTACCACTCCACAATAGAAAACACGCTTCGTCACACCAGAGCCTGACGATGAATCTTTGCGAGGTCTTGATGAATCACCACTGGCCAGGGGTACGATTTTGCGAGGCGAGGTGCTCAGCGCCATGAGTGCCTGGGTGGCCTATGTCAGTAGTGATACTAGAATGACCGCCCAGGCTACCGGTACTTGATATGTACAAGGAAGAAGTTATGCTGTCAGTAACCAATTTCACTACTTCACAAATGCCAAGAACCAAACCAACGCGGTCACGTGGTATTCATTTACCGCCAAATTGAGACAAAGTCATTGGCAGACCACCACAAGCTATGGTCTGCTATGGTGCAGGTCACCGTCACCACCAGGGATGAGAAAAACAACAATCGCACAGAGTTGGTGACCTGCACCGTAGTCAAGGCTTGTTGTTCTATTGAACTCCTAAATGACTCCATTGATATCTTATCTACTAAGGAATGATGGCTGAAGGTTGTTGGTCTGATAATTGCTATCATTCGCAAGCCGGACACGCAAAAGCTGTATTATTGTGGCCATTAGTACGAGAGTATTGTTGTAGCCGTATGAGCCACGTGATTCAATGTCTATTGTATACAGGCTATATAAAGGCAACACAGAATCAATTGCTCATCCTGAATACAATGCTTTCTCTCCCCAGTTCCCTGGGCGCTAGCCAGTCTTCATTCTTTTCGATTCTAACCAGACGGAAGAAGTTGCCAGCTCCAGGTTCTACATCACCCTCATTCCTAACCCAATTACCGCCAGAGTTACTTTTTCATATTGCTCAATCCTTCCTTTGCACTCGCGATATTCTTAAGCTTTGCACCACGGTAAGCCCTTTCTTCCCTGCTAACATGACCACCGCTGATGTTGCTCGGATTCACAGTCGTCTGTATTATGCGCTGTGCTGCTTTCTACCTTGTACGCCCGTGTTGAGGCGAAAACATTGGCACAATGCAACCAGAGGCTAGACTTTCTTTTAAGTCGGCCGCATATAGCCTGCCACGTCCAGAAACTCGTTCTCAGGCCGAGCCACTCATCCACTTCGTCGCCACAAGCCCTTCGAGGAGAAGTGTCGCTTGCAAAAAGCCTAGAGCTTTTGGCACCAAACCTAACTTCTCTCCGTACATTCATCTGGGATGGGCATGAAATGCCAGAGGATAGCATCTGGGCAACTCTTCGCGCATGGCACGTCATTTTTTTCTTATTTGGTTTCCAGTCTAATTGTCAGCAGCTGTCCTCGCCTATGTTATGTTGGCAGCAGTGTTGGAACGAGACCATTTCCAAACAAGAGCGAGGTAATGCATTCCCTTACGCTAGTTTGATTCTTGCAGACACAGACCCCTCCAGCTTTTTCAATTTGAATTCCTTCGCGGGTTTTACCTCACTACTAAGCGGCACAGATCAGCATGGACTAATTTTTTAAGTAAACTCCCCGTAATCACATTGAAATTGTATTCCCTACTGAGGATTGTTTGCCAGCTGACCTTCCTTTTGAAGAACTCCCAGATTCTCTTTGGGAAATGCTTTACCGTTGCAGTAATTTGGAAGAATTAGAGCTTGGGGGCCAAGGAGGTTCACTGTTTACGCGGCTCTTGGATGTTCGGCCGCTTACTTCTGGACACTGGCCGAAACTGAAAACCCTAAAACTTGGCCACACATTGATGCGAGAAGGTCGACAAAGAGAACAGATGTCTAGGAATCCTTTCGAACTCTTCATATCTTCCCATCCAAACTTGAAGGAACTGTCTCTCCCGTATCCCACAAGAATCTTTACAATTAGTAGTTTGGCTCCCGGCGTCATCATTGAGTCATTCGGCGGCTCTCTTCCTTACTTGAGTGGCATACTCCCATTCTGTCATTTAACGACGCTCAGCTTATGCACTGAGGAACATCCAGCATGGTACATTCCATACGTTCGGCAGACACTCAAACAGTGCATCTTTCTTACGACACTCTCGCTGTGGATCGATTTGTCCCATCGTGATGTTCTACCTGCGGAGACCAAAGATGATCCTGAACTGCGGGAAACAGATCACATCAAGATCTTCCGCTCCATTCTGGTCAGTTGTCCAGAGCTTCTGCACTTCAAACTATTATGTTCCACCAAGAGAAAGTATGGGTTTCAAATGGCAAGTCAAGTTGAACATTGCCACATAATTCCGTCTCTCATATTATTACAGGTGGACTTTCCAAGAGCATTGGAAGGTGGACCCAAGCTGAAAACCCTGGAGGTTCAAAAGGTTATGCGCTTCGTAGAAGAAGATATGCCACAAAGCGCGCTGCACATGCAGCGTCTATGTCCCAGCCTTGAGCGAATTACACTTCGATATGGTTTCGACACCTGGTCAGATATGCGACCATTCGAACTGATGCAACAAGGGGTTTATGATCTGTCGACAGACGATGGCGGAAATCTCATTCGGCTTGATGCTGACGAGGTGCGTACAGGCTTCTCAGGGCAGTACGTGCGTCGATACCAACGTGATTTGCGTCCACTACGAGGTCAACTTGCGCAGAAATTTGTTCACAAGGGGAGATCGTGACAAAAAAATACAGCATAACATTGACATTTCTTTATTCTATCGATTCGAACATAATGCGATCACAGGATCCAAAATAATATAATATACAAAATTTTTTGGTTATGTTGTCGTCTCTTATTCAAATTCCGGAATTCTGAGTCTGCTCATGTTCCATGGCCTGGTGACCATTCAGTGCACGTGATCTATTTGGATAATAAGGGGAAGCTTGCATGCCTTACCAAGTCCCTGTCGATTAGTGGTTAAATCATCTCGTTGTGGTTTCATTGCTCCGAGAAGCCGGAAGTTCGAATCCTCCTAGGGACAGTTTTGTACAGCTCAAGTTGGATAGGCAGCACGTATATTTTTCAATTCTTGTATAACATTCTATCAGGTTAGACTAATAGATGAGAACCTTAGCAAGACCTAGATTTTTTCAACATCCTGGACTGAACTTGTATATCAGGTTTGATATTCAAGGAGCTCGGCACTGAAGCCTTCAATGGCATCTACACGTCCAACTAGTTTGAACATCACATTTCTTGGGACTGCGTCTGCTCAACCATCCTCGACGAGAAACCATTCATCTCTGGCGTTGCGCTTGGGATCTGATGTATGGCTGTTCGACTGTGGAGAGGCAACTCAACACCAAATCCAAAGAAGCAACGTAAAGATGGGCAAGATCCAGAAGATCTTCATCACACATACTCATGGTGATTGTGCTAGAATTTACTATTGTACCTATCTGTGACATATCTTTTAGGCGATCATATTTTCGGTCTAATACCTTTGCTTGCCAGCTGTCTGAACGGCGCGGGGGGTACTTCTGATGGCGCAGACGACCCCAGGAAACAGGTCGACATCAATCAACAGGTCTGTCTTCCCAATATCTTTCTGTATTGCACGTTCTTGATAGGCTTCCATAGCCCCTCGAGATCTATGGTCTGCTCGGCACGCGCGCCTATATCCGTAGTGGTCTGGCGTACACGCACTCGCTTCTTGGAAAGCCATACGTAGTGCACGAACTACGATTTCCCTCGGATCCACAAACTGGCGACTACACATCTCTCTCTCATCTTCCTTTCGAGCTTCCTGTGGGTCGTAATATACCTCAAGTCGACGGTGTCTGGACAGATATCTTCAAGGACAAGAATGTCTCGGTTTCAGCAGCGCCAATACGCCATTCTGTGCCCTGCATCGGGCTTGTTGTCTTAGAAGCCCCTGTGCCAGGTAAGTTAGACCCAACGTTGTATATTCCAGACCTTAAGCGGACAAATGCCCCAATGTCGACCATGCGACGACTTCAGCAAGGAGAGAGTATAGAACTGTCTGACGGTACTGTGCTTCATGGCCCATCTCCCAGGACAGGACGAAAGCTTGTCATCCTGGGTGACACTTTCGACCCATCGCCCATAGTACCGCTGGCGATGAACGCAGACTTGCTTATACATGAAGCCACCAATGCACATCTACCCGTCGTCGACGAGAATACAAAGGAATCTGATACGTATGAGATAGTTGAAGCCAGAACGAAATCGCGAGGTCATTCTACTCCCCAGATGGGAGGTGCATTCGCGAAACGCATCCAAGCGCGCAAGTTAGTGCTCAATCACTTTTCTGCTCGCTATCCCGGAGGTGACTCAGACGATGCGAGGCAAATCATGGGTGCTATCGCGGAGCTAGCAGCAAAGGAGTTCGGACATGACGTTGTCTGTGCAGAAGATTTTATGAGCTTTGATGTAGGCTTTCCTGATCAACAATGACAATACTACTTGAATGCAAAACCAAAGTAAAAATGAGAACTCAATCATCTGGCGGGTCGGAAAGAGCACTGCTCGTATCGCTAGCTTCCCCTTCTTCCAGCTCTTCCCTGAACTTTTTCTTCCCTTTATCATTCTTGGGTTCTTCGACCTCACCCATCTCGATATCATCCTCACCCATTTCTTCAGTCACTGGCACAGAAAGCACCTTATCTTCCTCCCCTTCCTCTTTCTCTTCGACTTGTACCACATCTGTAGCAACCAAACCAGTGTCAGGGGCATTTTCTGCGATATCCATAACTTCCTCAGGTACAGGTGTTGCACGCGCTGATGGAAGTTCGGAAGTAGCATCTCTATCTTTCCCCAAAAACCGCAGTGACCCCAAATCAGATATTATTCCGTCGAGCGCAGATTTTTGTCCTTGTATGATTTTATTTTGCGTGTCGTGTTCGGATCGTATAGCTGCCATGTCGTTCTCCAAAGCTTGAATAGACCTGCGATACACCGTCACTAACCTGGTGTAAGTTGTACCGCAGCTACTCACTGTTCGAGCTCCTCTCTGCTTGGAAGCGTGTTGACCTTTTCAGCAACGAGATCATACTCTATTTTTCGCCGGCGAAGCATCTGAGCATGTTCCAGCGCAGTCTTCAACTCTTCGATTTGCCCTCGTAACGTTCCATGCTCCTCATCTACATTTTGATGCTGTGAGATTTGTGGAAAGTCGATGAGCAACTTAACGCCCACCAATCCGACACCGTTCTCTTTGATATTCCTCCACTTGCCTCGCCTCTGCCTCACATATCATAGCACTCTTTTTGAGCGACAGCTGAAACGTCCCCAACTCTACCAAGAAGGCGTCTCGTGCATCGTCTGCTGATGTTCCTGCAATGACGGTAGGAACTACTGCCGCATGCGAATGCGATGTATAATTGTGGAACTTTTTGATCACTCGTTTCAGAGGACGTTCATCATTTGTTATGCGTGCAAGTATGATCTGGTCTGCAAGCGATCGCTGTCAGTTCGAGTTCAGTCTCCATGTGGAAAAGAGGAGACATGAGCCGACGCACCTTCCTCTTCTGATGTCAGCGGTGGCACTACGACTGGACGTGGGGCTGAAGGCTGAAAAAGTTCTGGAACATTTGAGACCGCCATCCCAGAATTGCAAGACAGACTTCAACTAGTGCGCTGGCAGCAAGTAGAAAAGGCGTGCGAAATTTATACATATGTATGTAGTATACGTACAGTGTGATAGCAATATGTGCGTCTATGGGATAACGCATGAAGATAGGGTAGTACACCGAGAACGAAACCAAGTCCCAGTGCACCATGGCCAAGAGAACAGATGTCATCACAGTGTCAGCCCCATTCATTTGGCACGAATGGAGTTACAAGCTCGTAAGTGTCTTCATTACCGCCCGTCCTAGTCGACTTGTTATTACTGCGGCCAATAACTCTCTTAAACAAGCCACCAACGCTACTCCGCTCAGGTGAATCCGGCAGGCCATCCTCTTCTCTGATTGGATAACATGTCTGGACCATCTTAGCAAGCTTCCTGTTGCCTCTGGAACTATCATTAAGGTATCTCCTGGAATCCTCCAGTGCAGCATGCAGATACATTGCAAGGTTCGGAAACGTGATAGGAAGCGTGGGATATGGAACAGAATCTGACGCTGGAATAGTGTATGTTTTAGAGATTGGAGTATCGGCTGCGTCGCGGAGAAGTGTCGGAATTGTCGACAGGCTGTACGAATATGGCAATACGTTGACATCTTGTCTTGTATCTCCAGTACGTGGTGAAGGGTAGTCGAGAGTAAAGTACAGTATTGTCCTCCATTCGGACGATGTACGAAGCGGCTGGTCGAATGTCAAAAGTTCCAGCAAACAGGAGAATACACCAACGACGTACCTTGACAAATTGAATGACTGTACGTAGCTTCATCTTCTTTTTCTTAACTGGTACTGCCCCCAAGGTCGCCGCCTCCATCCTTGTCCCACTGAGCCTCGCCATTAGCATGAGTAGATGTCTCCAGCTTGGCCCTTGAAGATGGAGGGGAGGACATTTCCCATACGGAAGAGATATTATGTTGGGCATTATTTCCAGCATCATAATAAGGTCAGTAGATATTGGGGGAGCGGAAAAGCCGACCGCTGAAAACGGGCTAAAAAATACAACTGTTAACGAAGACACTGGTTGTACTCACAGACTCCCAGAAAAAGTCGTTGGTCAACAAACTGATTGACATTGACTACACTTGACCCAGGATTCGAAATTGAGTTGGTTTCTGAGATGGACCCTTGGTTGCCTGGTAGGGAGGCCCCCGAAGATATGCGGCTAAGGCGATGATGTGAAGGCATTACGACGTTATCTCCGGTGTGCGGATGTGAAGGGCCAGCACCCTGAGGCGGCAGTGGTGAGCCCGACGAGGAGCGCCTAGCCTTGGAACCGTCTATTGAAGGGCGGACTTGCGGAGAAAATCCTTGCGGTCGAGCAGCATCAGTGTACGCAGGAAGTGGCGGCACGGGAGCAGAAGGGGGGATATTAGGGGAATTAGACGTAGATGCTATATGGTCAGTGCGTTCGGGCGTGCGTTCGGGAAGAGTTGAGGTCGGATGCGCAACAAGAGGCAGACTTGGCAGGGACGTATTACGTGTAGTAATTGTACCTGCCTCCTCCAAAGCAAGTCGGAGAGCTAGTGCTTCATCCTGTGCTATCATGTCATTGTTGGCTGGTTCGATCAATATAGATAGCTCGTCTTGGTCCAGAAGAAATGAAGAATTCACTGCACCCCTCGGAGCTGAACGGGCAAAGGAAGTTTGTATAGCCGCTGAGGAGCTCCTAGAAGGTCTTGTGTACATCAACGACTCCCTGAGGGCTCTGGCTAAATCCTCTTCCTCCTGAGTTGAGAGTCTGTCTCGCATCTTCTGTTCATTCCTAGCATCGAACTGTGATAATGCCAGAGCTAGTGCAAGTCCGTCTTCATCCCGATGTGGAGAAGTAGCATTTGATTGAGGGGTCGAATGTGGAATTGTGGGGTTACTTGGAACAGCACCACTGGATAAACTTGTATCAGACCTAGGACGTGAGAATGGTTTTGGTGGAATCGGAGGAGCGGTCATCGTCCTGTCATTCAACAAAGGGGGAATGGGGGGCGGAGATAGAGGAGGAGGAGAGAAATGACTCGAATTTGCAAAAAACAGGTCGGAAGAGTGAATTACATTCGGAAGCTGGCCAGGCATTAGTGCTCGCGGATGCATTGGAGCTGGTTCTGTTGAAGCTCGTCGTGGTGGCCGCCGATAGCTGTCGACGTCGTCGCTCCATTCAGCTACAGATTCCAGAATGGTCGTCAATACAGCAGCTGCAATGGCATTGCCATAATCTCCACACACCATTCATGTTTCAGCGCCCTCAGGCTGTGCAGTAACAGCAACGCACGTCGACGTTAAGTGAAAATGCCGTTGGCATGCCTTAATTATAACCCGTTCCTGAGTGCTCGTTGCAATAACTGTCAGACAGCAATTCAAAAGCTGACAGTATTTAGTGGCACAATGTATCTAGTATGATTTACAATGCAGGGTAACGGAGGGAATGCAGGAGAAAAGGATATTGCTGGGATCAATGTGAGGATGCTGGCAAAGTAATGTGTACGAAAGCGATAGAGCGAGTGGGCATGGGATGAGAGCAAAATGGGTGAAAATGCGGGCATAACAAAAAACGAACGTATATCATGAAATCGGGTGAGCTGCAGCGGTAACTTTCGTTGCCCCTGGTCCGCCCTGGATCGTGGATGTTTTGAAGCCAAGTTGACGCATAACGGCTGAACATGTAAACGATTTAGTCTCAATTCAGAAAATGGATTAAACGGCAGTTACTGACCTAGCAGATCAGCCTTTTGCAATGGTTTCGAAAGAGAAGCGGTAAACAAATTGTTTACTTCTCCAGGATCCGTTCCACTGTACGCGCTTACAGCGATTATAGGAGTGTTGGTATTTTTGCTGTTGGTGCTCCTGATGTATCGGGCAGCTCCCTCGCCATCGACTACAAAATGTCAGGCATGTCCACTTCCACGAACAACAAGGTATACTCACGAACTGGCATGTGAAGGTCCATCAGGATACAGTCAAACTCTGATAATAATGTTAGAATATGAATCGCTCGTGGTGAAAACCAAACTCACTAATATCACCCATCGCTACACTGATAGCCTCTGATCCATCAGCAACGACTACACACCGGCAACCTAATCGAATCAACAACGTTTCGATGATTTTTGCCGTGATGGGATTATCTTCCGCAAGTAAACAGGTCACAGCGCGATCACTGGGATCAGGCCCTTTCCGCAAATCAATGGAATGAACGGAAGAAGGCGGAGTATTATATTCCGGCTGGCTCCCATGAGCCGACGAATTCCACGTTTCAGAACCAGATCCGTCTCCTGCACTAGACACCGAAGCTGTGCGTAGCCGACTGGGCATCGAATTCCGCCGATCAACACCTTCCAAGTGATTGAGCTTGAAGCGCTCAACAGCGCCATATTCCGACGGTTTCCTACTATGATTCCCAGTACCGCTGCCTGGGGTAGATGGCGGGAGACTTGTCCGAGACGGAGACGATGCTAATGATGACGTAGAAGTAGCCGGCGACGGGGGATTTGTGGCCATGACTTTTGTATCCATATTCGTGACCACATGAGGTGGCATCTTGAAGCGCTGAGACACACTGCGCTTTCGCTGGTGGAAACCAATCGGCTCAGTCAATGCCTGTGAGAGAGGTGCCATCTGGTCCGTCTTGAGCTTGCGAATTACATCATCGTTGGCTTGTTTAAGGATAGGCAAGTTCTTAAAGCTGAATGAGCCAAAATCGTCACTGTTCGGAGTAGAAATGGTATCTTTGCTGTTCGCGAAAGGAACCGGATTGGAAGCAGGTAGCATCGTAGGTCCACTGATCGGACTATCTGCGCTAGGCTGGCCGATGGCAATTTGATCATCATCCTGGAACAGCTGGGGGATGGCACCACGAGGGTCGAAGTAGTCTGTCGACTCAGGATCTGTGACCTGGGGAATGAACACAGCCTCTGTGGTGGTAACCTTATCCCACTCGATGCCCTCAAAGAAAGGGTGAGCCTTGACCTCCTCTGTCCCGTTCGATCCCAGGCGTTCGGCAGGATCAAGCGTGATCAGCGCTGCCATGAAGTCGCGCGCCTCTTCAGAGAATTCAACATAGTCATCGTGCCACTCGATATGACCCGAAAGAATGTTCTCGAAGACTTTCTCGGGAGTTTCAGCATGGAAAGGCGGGATCCCATACAAGAACTCATACGTAATGACACCGAGTGCCCACTGCATTCCACAATCAGCCGAAAGAGTGCTGAAATACGAAAAATAACGTACCCAATCAACAGCAGCATCATCACCGCGAAGACCGAGGATAGTTTCTGGCGCAAGATAGTCCGGCGTGCCAACGAACTTCTGCTCCCCGGGTGGGGTAGTGCCACCCGAATTGGAGTGAGAACGCAGATCGTTCGTCAGTTCTGTTGCGAATGACTGCAGCGGACTGTCATTCGCCTTGCTTCGACGTTTAAAAACTCCTGGGAAGGAATCTGACCCGCTTGATTCACCGACATCATCTGCAGAAAGAGGATAAGGCGAATTTGCTATGCGTGGACCGGGCTGTGTCCGCTGGGAGAAGTACGAACCTCCACCAGAAACATCTGCATGAGTTAATGGTGACGACAGATAAGCAGAATCCATTGACGGCGGCCGAGAGCGCGAGTTATATCTCGTCAGTGCTCGACCTATTTGAGCTTCCTGAGTCTGACGGCCAAGCAGACCAATTCTGCTCAGACCAAAATCAGTAAGCTTTAGGTGTCCATGTTGATCAATAAGTAAATTATCAGGTTTTAGGTCACTGGGACGGCGACAGTTAGTTTTAGGTTGGTACAGATATTCAAGATATCGCACCGATGGACAACCCCACGTTGATGTAAATATTCCAAACCAAGAACAACCTCAGCAATGTAGTTTTTTGTCCATTCCTCGGGTAGTGAACCCAATGACTTGATGAGTGCAGCACAGTCCCCACCGTTGAGGTACTCCATGACCAGGTATAAATTATCCTTGCTTTGGAACGTGAAATAAAGCTTGGCCACAAAAGGTGACTCCGCTTGTTTCATCAGAATCATCCGCTCAGCTTTAACGTTGGTAATTTGATTCTTTGCTATCATGTCAGCTTTCTTCAGGACTTTGATGGCGTAGTAGTCCCCTGTGACTTTCTTTTTTGCAAGAAACACAGAGCCAAACGCGCCCTTACTGATGGGTTTAATGATGTCAAAATCTTTTATGGACGCCGGCGTGGTGCGGGACAGCGACGCTGCTGGTATCTGCCTAGGGGAGAGAGGCCCAGAAGCGGTAGCAACGGGGTTGATAGTGGAGTGTCGGCGATGTCCACGTTTCGTAGAGGACTCGCGGGTCAGAGAGGGTCCGCGGGTCAGAGAGGGTGCGTCTCGAGGTGAAAATAACGGAGATGTCGGCGGCGTGACAATGAATTTGGGCTCCAGTAGACTCTGATTGGACTTGCGAGTCTTGATTTGCAAACCGGGGCCATCATCAAGTGTCATAGGCATCATAAAATCATCCACCATAGGGGGCGCCACTATTGGCGCGGCAAGTGCGAGGGGAGAAGAGATTGATGAAGGAGTGGATGATCTGGTATGAAATGACTGGCGCGTACCGTAGATAGGAATCGGGGCAGACGGAAGAGGTATGGTTGCTGATCGAGATTCCAAGGGAGTAGGAGTGGGCGCGGGAGACGACGAAGCCAACGGCGTTGGTCCAGCCGATGTATCGCCACTGAAAACATTTTCAGACCTCATACTTGAGTGGTCATCTCCTTCATTTTCATGGTCTCCTTCATTTTCATGGTCTCCTTCATCCTGATGGTCTTCGACATCCTCCTCATCGCTATCATCAGACTCCGGTACAGTGGCGAGAGCTTCACCAACTCGTTCTTCCCATTCATGCCAGATCTTCTCCGCATATCGAATTGTGTTCTGCATGCGAACGACATTGTCGATCTTCTGTCGCATAACACGTTCACCATCCTGGAGAAGTTGACCCAAAGCTGCATCCTCGGTTGTAGGCTTACACCAGTTCCGAATTTGGGAGATCTTCCTTTCTGAACCAGGAGAAAGCAGACGCTGGCGTTCGATGGGCTCCTTAGCTTCCTCGTCTTTGAGAGCGGGCATTGAAACCTCAGAGGCGACTTGTAAAATGTCATCGAGTTGATCCAGTAACCGTTTCTGTGTTTTCTTCATGCCAAATCTTTGCATTCTGCCAGCACGGAATAGCTGCAGAGGGGAAGAAACCACGGGAGAGGAGGTCGGCACAAAGATAGGCATGCCACGATACTCCGGAATAGCAGCTGAAGACGATCGATCGACAGCTATGATAAGGTCACGAATTGTATTCCGTAACTCTGCAATCGACTCGTTGCATTCAACGATTTCGGCCTCAAGTCGGTGCGTCTCCGCACATGTTTCGCTGTGTTTTTCAAAATACCACTGCGGAATTTGGCACTCACAGATCCGACAAAGTATGGGGTCAACTACAATGGGTTGGCTGAAGGGGAAAGGTGTTATGGGCTCGTTTGGCCTTCGGTCACCGAAAGTAGCAAAAGTGGATGAAGCAGGTTCGGGAGCCAAATCATCCGCCTCCAAGTGGAGGGTTTCATGTTCGTAACGAGCAGGGGCAATCGGTTTAACGACCCACATGGTATGCGAAGGTTGACCGTCTTCACGGTCAATCATCAACATCCCCTTACCCTCCATGAGCTGGAAGAATATGCCAGAGGACAGGTCGCGCTCGCCATTTGGCTCGATCTGTAGTCTGAATCGAACTTCGACGGTATGAGAATCATCCTCCAAAAGGCGCTGAGTTGCTTCTTTGAAGACCCCCGAGTCACCTTGAGCGAGTAAGCCTGATATCCGTGTCCCTGCCAGTACATCAGGATCAGTACTGCAGAAAATGACGTTTAGCGAGATCACACATGACGTATACGAAAAGGCTTACCCAACCACTACTCTCCATGCATGATTGATCCAAATGAAATGATCACCATCGAGGCTAAGCTCCATGACGATGTTCTGATTGTGAGCCGTTTCTGCCTGAAGCCTTAACCGTTCTGTGGCTAGCACACGAGCAGACTCCGTGTTCTCCTTTCCGGACGGTCCACTAGGTTGCACCGCAGAAATTTCCCCTGCAGAAGTCGTCGGGACTGCGGAGAGGTCTTTGGGTTGTTCATCCCTAGATTTTCGAGCCTGAGCTGCAGATCTTGGGAGCTGTGGCTTGCTTTCGTCATCGTCGTTGAGTCGAAAACCCTCCAACTCTGCGTCAAGTTGCTTAGAGGGTGATGGAATAGCAACTTCCTCGTCAGCTGGTTTCATGACGAACGTCAACGGCTCATCTTGTTCATCGTCGTTGTCGTCGAAGTTCCAAAATTGTTTTTCCGCCTCCCACCACTCTACCACTCGACTCAGGCTGGCTACCGCCAAGAGGACTTGGACATACCAGTTCCTTCCATGCCAGTCAGGATGGTCATCCCACGCTTTGCCAATGTTTTGGACTTGCTGAACAAGCGATTCGCATATCTTTGGCTGGGCAGTGAGTTGCACAACAGACATTTCAGTGATATCTGTGGCAACGCCGATTATATCATATAATGCAGTCATAATCGGATCAACAGGGTCATCGACGAGTATCCTAGAAGAGCGACGATTTGTTGTGGAGGACCCCGCAGAAACAAAGTCAGAGAAACTTGAGTGACTGGAAAGGGGAGGTAGAGGGGACCGAGATCGAGAAGTGGAACGGGAACTTTGGCCGGAACGTGGGAGATGAGTAGGGATATGTATAGTGCGAGAAAGGCGACGAGAGAGGGCGGCACCTGTACCCCATGAAGTAGAAGCGGGAGGGTTGGTTTGCTTTCGGGTGATGGGAGCGTCGGGTAAAACGATGGTTGATGGGGCAGGGCTAAGAGCAATGACACTAGACGAAGCGGAAGCACTAAGTGGTCTGTCCCATGAAAGAGTATTTTGCCGACGTGAACTCCCTGGGCTCATCTGTGACCCGGATGAAACTGTATTAAGGAAAGGCAATGATGTGCAGTAAGTCAAGGTTTGCACATTGGCATACTCGCCGTGAACTAGGTACGTACGTTGACGATTATGATGACTATGGTCGACTTCTGCATCGTAACCACCGTCCGAGCTTGATTCATCAGTCTGCAGAGCAGAACCAAACTCTGCACGCTGGAAAACAAAAGCATCACGGAGGGTGTCTGGGTCTCCGAGCTGTGAATCGCGGTCTCTTCCTCTAGCTTGTTCACGATCTCGCTCTGTCTCGTGATCACCTTCTCTAAGTCTTTCCTCAAAAAACGTGGTGATGTTGTTGGTGACTCGTTGCAGTTCTTTATCACATTCAGCCTTGGCAGCCTTGAGACGTCGAGTTACATGACGTCGAACAAACGGCATAGATACAGTATTAGAACCAGATCCATTGTTGCCAGAAGTGCTTTTCTGGAGCTGGGGAGGGGACAAGACTGACTCCGGGCTAAATACGAGTGGACTGGGCAGCTGTCGACGTTGGGGGCCGCTGTCCGACATGGAAATGCCCAGTTGAGAGAGCAATGACTGAAAACTGCAGTGACAGAGTCGCTGGACTCGCTACAAAGGCAAGTGAGAGGGTAGCCAGTATAGTTGAGAATAAGATATGGAGAATCGATAGGATGAGGGATGACCGGTGACTGCTAGGAGAACATGAAGGGACGGAAGGGGGAGGAAGGGGAGGAGGGACGAATGTGGGATATGCGTAAGAGTCAAGTGAAGCCTGGGTGGTCGGTGACTTGCTTTCACCCCAGATTCCAGATCAGCGACAACGCTCGAACGAGTTCTCCATCTATATTTCTGACATGTTCCATAGCTCATAACCCATATCCCCCTTCCCCCCCTCATCGTCCTAGACGATGAGACACTCTTTTCAAATAACATGGTCATGGGGGGCATCGAATTTCAATCGCTGATCTCCGTGCCAGAATAGGAAACCACCACATCTTCATTCACGCCGTTGGAATGTTCAGTCTCTTCCGTTCTGCCATTCCCAGGCGGTTGGTTGCTAAATATTCAACTGACGAGGCCAGTTCTGGTTGGAACGTTATCACCGAACTGTTGGACGAGGTGTCGAAAGAGCAAATTTCTTCATCTGGCGGTGAGTTTCTTGCCCCATAACGCTCATCGGTTCCATTACAACGACCCCAACTAGTCCGCCGCCATGTAAAATGGAGACCATTCGCCCCAAATACCGTATGTCGATCTTTTTCAGAACTTTTCACGTCGTCAAGCTTTCAACTCATGATAGGTCGTGAGGCCACATGATCTCACCTATCAATCCCGCCTCATTGCACCCCCTCCGCCTCGACGAAGACCTGTCGTCGGCCCACCACCCAGCGTCGCTCGCTATACCGACGTGTTTCACCAGTTTGATATTGACCCATTATCGGTAGCCGAAAACCCTCACATTCTTGCTTCATTCTTGTCCGATATGGGCAAGATATACAGTAGAAACATCACTGGTTTAACTAGTAGGAGCCAAAGGAAACTGGGCAAGGCCATCCGAAGAGCAAAAATGATGGGTGTTATTCCAGTTCTCAGCAGGCCTAGCAATATATACTCCACTTATTCTAAACGTTGAATACATCTTCTAAGATTTCCCGTTCTCTCCAAGGCACAATGCCCGGGCTCCGTAATATATCATATGTAGATTTAATGGAGCATCGAGTGGTGGAATGGTTGACTTCGGGACAACTGGGCATTCCCTTCTACTAAATTCTAGCTGGAACGATGCAGACTACTGCGATCAAGATCCATACCTTTGTACTGTTGATGTAAAGAATCTCCTCGTGTCTTCTCATGTGCAACTATTGCCTCACCCTGAGGCAGCCTGAGGCCCATTCTGCGAACATCGTTCCCATGTCTTCAGGGGCCTTTGTCACATGAACTACTTGTGATATTGCTTCATCTTCGGCAGTACACCGGATGGGGCAAGAAGGAATGAAATTAAGCTCGCAAAATCCTCAAGGCATTCGAAATGATATGATATAGCACAGTGAATTCGGATCCCAGTGAGGCACGTTACTGGTCGTGTGATGCAATGGCTTCACCAGTATTGCACCGATTTGGCAGATCTCTACAACTGGGACCAAAGCCCCCCAAACTGCCTTCTAGACACAATTGATGGAGAACGAAACAATGGTCAGTTGTGACACGGCCAGGCCCACTCTATAGCTCCGCTAGGAGCATCGTTCCCAAATTCTGAACAACCTGATCACCCATGGCTTTTTCGACTGCTTCCTCCAAGTGCCGTTTCGGATCTTGTTTGCCTACATGCCGCGTCTTGAGCTGTTCGGGGGTCAGCGTAGATTCTTCTTGAACTGACTTGTTGTATGCCTCGGAAAGGCTGAGCATCGACTGCAGAGAAGTACTCAACGTGAGCGTCCCCCTCTACCTCAGTGGATCATTTCTGGAGTACCTTTATCGCTTTCTCGTTCGCTTCTTTGTGCATGTTAAAGTCTCTTAGCTTCAAACCTTCTGTCCAGTTTCTTTTGTGTAAGTTCATCAACATCGACTGCTCCAGTTCGGTCTTGCGATAGTTGACTGCGATAGAGTAATAGTGACGATTCAGGCCATGAATGAGGGCTTGTATCGATGGTTTATTGATATGCCCAATGTTGGATGTCGTCTGTCGTGGTTCTTGGCCGGAAATGACAGATTGAGGATTGATAAGACGAAAGGCATCCACGACAACCTTTCCCTTGACAGATTGTATAGGATCAATGACGACGGCAACAGAACGGGGATCAAGCGATTCGAATGACTTTTGGAAGAAAGCAGGGTGAACATAACGTCTGGAATTAGCGACAATTCCAAGGTCACCTGCTGCGTATTAATATCCACACTTGATAACCAGCAGCCAAATCCAGGATGAGAGTGATACCATCCCACTACCATTTCAGGTCTGATATGTCATAAGCCAATGGGCGGTGTGGGGGAACACAATGGGGACTTGCCTCCCTGTTTGTTTCAACATTTCCACCATCTTTGTCTGAAATACGTGGTCAACTGATTCAACTGTTACAGTTGTGCCAGACTGAGGCATAGCAAAAACATCGATCACTTGAACAGTATACTCGTCCACAAATTCTCCTAACATAAGACCCATGACTTCCATGGGCACACCTGCACGGCCATGTTTAAGCATCTATCAAATTGATGAGCCAAAAACAACGCTGGCTCATCCTTGAGCTAACCTTGAGGAGAGCCAGGGATGATATGTGAATGACTTCGCCACTGACGCGACGAATCAGTCTAAGTTTTGGGAGTAAGGATATTCTTACTTGTCAGGGACTATTCCACCACCGCGTGGAGCCTGTCCTTGCCTATTCATAGCTTGGGACATCATTTGGTCGAAATTGGGCTCCATAGTGTATGATAAAGAGTATATACAGATGACGCGTCTACAGGCGTTGTTTGGCAGCGTCCTGGGAACCAAATACGCGACTCGGAGCACAGTTGTAGGCTTG
The DNA here is from genome assembly GCA_029959215.1 of Tricholoma bakamatsutake. Lineage (NCBI taxonomy): Eukaryota > Fungi > Basidiomycota > Agaricomycetes > Agaricales > Tricholomataceae > Tricholoma > Tricholoma bakamatsutake. Next base: position 5,620,117 of record CP114860.1, read on the forward strand.
ATGCACACTAGTGAATTACTGAATGCTCTCAATCCATATGCCACTCAGTCCAGGTCAAGAAATGCATACCAAGCTCCTCCTGGGCTGGTAAATCAACCAGAACAACAGTATACTCCTCACCGTAGCGAATTAGAGCTTGCAATTTCAGAACCTCCACCCCCGTATGTCATATCTTTCCCTTTGAAACTCGACGTTAAGCCTTCGAACAGTGCGAGCGCCCCAAGGACAAGACATCCTACACCCGCTAACTTACAAGCTGTACACGAGCTCCTCCGCATTGTAGCCACAACGCGAGAATCACATGAGATTGAACGAAAGAGGAGAGTCGCATGGGAACAGGAACAGGAGGCAAAGTATACTCAGCGACAAGCAGAGATGGAAAGGCAGATGTTGGAGTTGCGCCAAGAGATCACATCCCTCCGATCCCTTGTTAATGCGAACGCGAACGCACTCCTTCCAACGCCCTACAGTCAGTATAATATGTCTCCTGCGATGTCTATGCAACAAAGACCTCCTCAGCCGGCTTCGCCGGTATCTCCAGGTTTTCAATCCTCGCCATATGCACAACCTATGTTCGTCGAGGGTTCTTCGAGCAATCCACTTGATCATCAGGGCCCGTGCAATAGGCAGTCGCAGCCCTTCCAGCCGCAACCGCAGCCTGAAATTACCATATCTGTCCCTGCCGTGACTCCAGCATCATCACCACTTCATACATTTGTCGAGCCTTCGCAACTGCGACCTGAAGGTTCCACCTCTCCCGCTGCAGCCAACCACAAAAAAAGGCAGACATCTGACCTTTCAAGTGATGAAGAAGATCAGTACAATAATTCGGACAGTTCTGCTTCAAATAAAGGCCGACCTCTTAAACGTGCAAATCATCATGACAAGCGATGTCTGACAATCAACGTAAGAAAGTTCCGTGGTGGATCTATCTTTTAGCATCGCTGATCGACGGTTTAACGTCTAGCATGCCGTGCGCGTACATACCATACGCCTTATGGGTCTCGAAAACGACAAACAACTCCCGGACAGTCACCCTGAAGGAATCACGCTTGGACCTGAAGATCCCGTTCGTTTCGTTTGGGACAAAACCACAAAGCAATCTGTCCACAACGCTCGAATGAAAGCTCGTATCATGGCTGACATCAAGTCAAACCGGAAGATGTACAAACATGTTCCTGAGAAAGACTTCAGCAAGAAGACTCTAGATGCCGCCTTTGAGCAGTCATTCATAACCTTGAGACAAAAGTTCAAGGCACAGCGGGATGCTGCCACTGCTCTTGCTCTGAAGAAACGCGAAGACATCAAATCACGGACTGCAAGACACCTCTCCCGAAGGAAACTTGTAAATCCTTAACCTTGACTTTGTCAAGTATTTTGCCTGACTATATCTAGAAACTGAGCAGCCGTGCTGATGCCAGGCTGAAAACAGACGTATTCGAACATGTCGTATTTGATGGCGCACTTCAGCTTGAGTGTATGTCCTCAGACGAATCAGACGTGGAACTTAGCGAGGCGTACCCTTCTGGAACTCTTCGCACTCGTGGTTGTCTATGGCGGAGCTCACGCTTGACAAGATTCTATTGCATCCTTGACGACGAAGATAAAGCGGACAGACTGACGAAGCCGAAACGAGGTGTGGGAAGGAAGGGGAGATATCCTGGGCCCCCGAAAGAAGGTTTTCACCTTCCACCGAAAGGTGTGGCGACTTGGATGATCAGTAAGCGATGGATCAAAGCTTCTCAGATGCGCTACGCCGACCTTTCGAACGTTCTGAATAACCTAGTGGATGATCCTCCGGGCTTCAATTGGGATCAGTTTGACGTACTTGGGGGTGAGAGTGAGGAGGACGAAATGCACTCATTAACATCGCAACAACACAACTCAGGAAGCACTTCTTCATTAAACTACGCATTAGTATAGCCTTCATGAATTCAGTGCATTACATTCTGTAGTACTACTCATTGTTTTGATTTCCCAAAAAGGCAGTTGGTTCAGTGCGTGGCATTGACTAGGCCAGTACGTAAATGCTATGCAATCTATCCGTATAATTCGCATTCATGACTATACAACGCACAGAGCAATCAGTTGGCAGAGGGTCAGGACAATTCTGTATGTTCTGAAAGTGTCAGTGTCTCTGGTTTATTCACTGATGGGTGGCAAGACCGCAGGCGTGCAAAGGAATTCTTAGAACTCCATGACCAGGTCCAGGTAAACCCTCATCATTTCCATCGCATCTTGTTCACTCACCTTTTGGCAGACAAGCGTTAACTTATTGGATTCCCTAGAATCTTTCCTGTCCACATTCCAGAAAGACCTGTCTGCAGTTTCCGGCCAGATATCAGAGCTACAGAATCGAAGTAAGGATATTGACAACAGACTAAAAAGCCGAAGGGTGAGTGACTGCTCCAGCTTCTTCGTTAATTGTGTGTGATCTTTCTCCGACTACAGAAAATAGAGAAACCACTCTCAAACCTCCTTACCGACATCACATTACCGCCAGCACTCACGACTCTCATACTAGATTCTGATGTAGGGGAACCTTGGATCACAGCAATCCCAGACTTTGAGAGGAGACTCGAGACGACGAAAGCTCGGTCGCGTGTCAAGGCTGCCAGAGACCTGGGTGAGGTAACTGAGGGATTACGTATAGTGGTATGTTCTCTTATTCGCTGTTTCTGTACAATTCACAACTTTTATTGAAGGCTGCAACAAAATTACGAGCATTTTTTCTTGCCCTTTTTCGACCCATCAGAGGAAGCGTAACAACCAATATGCAAGTTATCCAGACGTCCGTTCTCTTGAAGTACGCCCCGCTGTTCGCATTCCTACAACGGCAGGCTCCCAATGTCGCGCACGAACTGCAAAGGTCATACGTAGGGGCGGCGCGTGTGTACTATGAAACAGGCTTTAGAAGGTATGTCCGAAGTCTTGGTTGGATAAAGGTCAGTCTGGACATTCAGGCTATGTGATGCTGCTACATTAACTTTGCTAGGCACGATCTATCGAAAAGCATGAATCGATTGTGGCAAGCGAACGAGAAGGAGACCTGCAGGTTGACGCCGCGCGCCTTGCACACGCTAAGATAGAGGGTCCGGGCGTTACGCTTGCTTACATGGCAGATGACAAGAATCATGTGAGTGTTTACTTCCGTTCCAGCGACTTCATAATAAATCAGAGAGAAAGAAAGAACCAGTAGAGGCCTTGTTACGATCCCTGTTACTTGTATTCATGGACAACGCGACTGCCGAATACACTTTTGCGACAGCTTTCTTCTCATATGATGCCACCGTTCCTACCGGGGAATCCAGTAGTTCAATAATGTCCCCTGCAGCATTCTTATCGCCCGATCGAAGAATAATTACTGAACAGCGATCCACGGCCGGCTCAGATTATGGTGGTGAACGTGTACGATCTGCCGGTACGGCCAGCGCCAATGGTCTTTCAATTGATGCAGCACAGAAAGAGGCACAGGCTACTGTGGACGCAATATGGAAGCAGATAATGGACCCAGTGCTGGGGTACTGTGAAGTGTGTCATTCCGCTCATCTGTTTACTGAGAGCTAAGCATTGGTGTAGACATTTGTGCGATCAGTGTTGGAACCAATACCTCCTTCAATACCTCTGCTTACAATGATTCGCCTAATGGAGGACGTAATTCTTGAAGTACAGAAACGGAATTGTTCACCAGTGGAATTCTTTGTCTTCGGTCTTCGATTGCAAATGTGGCCTGTGTTTCAGAAATCTATGGCGGAACACATTGATGCACTTAAAAAACTTGCGGAGGGCGCGAGTTCAGGCTATTTTAGTCGTGTCCCAACAACCACGGATACCAGTGTTATGAGCGTGAGTTTATTTTGAACTCGACGGTCTCAACTCACCGGGGGCTTCAGATTTGTAAACGATATACCACACTTTTCAATTCGTTCATTGTATTAACCGACCAAGAGGAGGAAACCATGATTTTCTCGAAGTCAAATATGTTTCTTTCTGTTGCTGCAGGTTAATAACTTCTTTTGCCAGTCTCCTCCGTCTGCGACAGGAACTATCAAAATTGATTCTACGACATACCAATGGAGTTCATGATACCGTAGGCAAAGCAACTGCGCAGTCCACAATCTACGAGATTCTACTCCAAGGCCTAAGCGTGTGTATCTTATTCATGATGAGATACTTGTAGCTATCATCTTACCTTGACCTAGAGAGGAACACATCTTTCAGCTCATCCAAAGTCACAGCAAGAAATTGCATACTGGGCAAAATTGGAGGAGGAATCGAGGAGGAAAATCATATTTGCAGGTCATCCAAGTTCTGGGCAGCAGAAAAGAGACACTTCAGATTCTTTGAAGGTATCATTAAGTAAGCAATAGGTTATAATACATGGATTCATTGTCAAATTAGACTGAAAGTGTCCTGGGAAAGAGTTGATGGATGAGTGACCCTACTTAACAGACGGAGCCCTGCAACGGCTTCGGTCAGACCTTATCTTAGCCACATGGATCTAAATACTGACCGCTGACCAATTTTCTGTGGGAACGAGGCCTTGAGGAGACTTCCGTTTTGTTTGCCAATGCCAAGTCTGTTCAATACATCTCGAACATCTCCCGATCCAGAATGTAAAGAATGTTTCTTGGTTCGCGACCTCGATCGTGTCTGTGAGAGTCTTAGATTGTCTATCCCGGTGCTCGACGGCGCGTGCTCAAGAGTGGATATAGAAGGCGGCCTGGCAAGTGCGGGGTTTGATATTGACATACTGCTGCGCCCTTCTAGTGCCTCCCTCAGATCCGTGACGCCTACCCCCCTCGTCGATTTAGCCAGGCTCTGCAAGGAGATATTTTCAATGTGCATCAGAGCTGGAGAAATTTTAAGAAGGGGTGAAATGCCATCTCCACGGGTTGAGCTCTCGTATGTAGACGTTTTCTCCACCGCTATTCGCAGCTCGGGTTAGTCGGCCACGTCGACGACGGGTATAGAAATCGATAGCCACTTACAGTCTCTGAGAGCTGCATCAGCAGTCCACGTGGTAGAAAATCGCCAAAGAAGTCCTTGTCTATCCAGACCAGTTGCTTCTTGCACAGACTTATTGCAAGTGATCGCTTCGAGAACTGCCTCTGAACTCACACCGCTCCATGGTGTGATTCCAGTGGAGTCTGGCGGAAACCCAACAGCGCCTCGAGGTGAAGCGTATGATCCCAGCTCGAACGGCAGGATTTCTGGCAGGTTGGTAGCTGTAGGCATGGAAGACAGAGCCTGGATATGTCGTTGAGCAACTAAATCCTTCTATTTGAATAACTGACAAACCTTCTCCGCTATATCCATTATATCCGATGACTTCCAGACCCTTCCAACGACCAACCAAACTCTTGCAATGACCTCCTTGATAACGGTGATACGATGAAGCATATGGAGGTCATCCGCGTCCTGGGGATTAGTCGACGCGTCCAGTGCAAGTAGCATAGGAATTCCCGTGAGCAACCCTCGCACGGGAAGTTGCTCATGTATTGTTGTTAGTATATTCAGGACATGTGCATAATCCGCCAAGCATGCAGATGTGGATGCAGATACTCCAGATGCCGTCCCATCTAACAAACGTTGGACCACGGAAGCTTTGCGTGATCGTGGACCGTGAGGTACAGAGGAAGAGCGCCGACCAGGAGATTGTGATTGCGCGTGGGAATCCTTTCTTTCAGTTTCCAATTCAGTTGGAGTGCTAGGAATAACGTTTATACCGGAATCGTCGACCACTGACTGGGAGGGAGATGTGGAAGAACTGGTAGACAGGCTAAGAGAAGAAGTGGTGGAAAGGATATACATATAAGCATGTACAGCGTTGAGGAATTTTGTACCAAAATCCCCAGCGTGAAGTAAAGCAGTCATGTTCATGGCTTGTTGCAATGGGCCTTCAGCCAGCCATCGCGTCCTCTTTAAACTATCAGAATCAGCGATGTTACTATGTTTAGGCATCTCATTCGAGATATAGAAAACGAGGGCCTCCGTATAGTCAGCTCGCACAGAGTAGTCACTGCAACACAGAAGGCTCAGTGTATCGTGCCAGATATCTGGGGAAATTCGACTTCGCCGAGATGCACGAGCCGGTCCGCCGTCTTTTCTTGACGTCTCTAGCATTGATTCAGCCGGAGCTTCTTCTCCACTTTTCACGAGGTCGGTTTTATTTGCTGCCTGTATCAGTCCCAGCAGACCAGCCAGGAGACAGCGCACAGCCTGCCATCGACTGTGTGTAGAACCGTTTTTGCCACGGCCTAGTGTTCTAACATCTTGAGCTTCGATGACGACAAGGCGGGAGATTAGCTCTCCCTAAGGATTGTCAATGCAAGCAAATATTGAAGGTCAGGGCACTCACAGCAAGGTCTTGAATTTGATCCGAATAGTAAACGTGCCGACCCAAGGAAGAAATACACTCCACTAATGCTGGTATAAGTGAGTCGTTTGGATCTAACGTAGTACGACGAAGAAGTAGTGTGACAAGGTTGGATATGATATCTGACGTGGACAGATTGATCAATGGGGTGGGCGAGTTGAAGACTGTCGTCACCATAGCTAGAAGTGTAGTATGCAAGGGCGTAGCTGGGGCCATCTCCTGACTTACGTGGAGTCGTTCCACTAGCCAAGTTGGGACTGCATAACGATATTGATATTGGGACCATTCCACCGCTTTCCGCGAAAACCAACAGCAGTGATCTAGGCTGGTCCAGCTTTGTAATTGATCGAGACTGTCAAACGATGAATGCATGATATAGCCAATCTGTGAGCCATTTGCATGACCAAGCAAGGAGAACAGGGCACGTAATGAGGCGTTAGAGACGTCTGCCATGGTTGGGCCGTTATCTCCATCGGCATGAATGTGGATAGAAGCTGCATGTCGTTCTGTAGCAGGTCGTGTCCTGAACTCGGCTAGATATATAGAGATAGGGGCATCTTTAACTGCCGCAGCCCTGCGTGGAATTAGGAAAATAGTTTGCTCTGCAAATGACCAACCTCACTGTTCATCTAGCATCGCTATCTCGGTTTGAAACAAGGTGCCCAGAATTGGACGCATTATCCTAGAGATCTGTGCTCGGAACTGGACAGCATCACTATACAAGGCTTCGGAGTTCAGAGCCCCAGTAAGGGCTGCAAACCCAATTAGACGAGTTCTAAATTGCAACTTGGCGATGAGTTACAACAGAAGAAGACAAGAAGTAAATTCCGACCGATTTTTGACTTCTTCATCAGCTGCGGAAGAAGTGCTCAAGGAAGCAAAGTGATCTAGGACCAACAGATAATCTGTTGTCATATTGCTATCAGTTCCTATTAGATGACCATCCGTATATGTGGTCCAAGCTGTGAACTGCCAGTAACTGTTCAAACTTTGTAATGCGGCGGGATGGAAGGAACATACAACGCTGGCTGCTCTCGTGACTACTTCCAAGTCGGCGGGAAGAGCGGAGAGCGTGACGTTGACGGAAGCCACCAATGACGGAGAAAGAAGAGCAATATCGCGTCTACATTCTGTTGTGAGTGATCGAAAGATGGCCAAGGTCATTAGAAGCGACCTGTGCTGATGAATCAATAGGAGGTCTAGTGTGAATAACATGTAAACCCTCACGCCCTATAGCGAAGATTTCCTGCCTGGGCCTTTCGACACTCTGCTCTGAGTCGCTTCTCCAATTCATTGCCAAGTTTATTTAATTTGCTGGGATGATTTGACCTGGACCGATGATAGTCATTACAGCATTGCAACGGGATATTAGAAGCCTACGCATAATAGGTTAGGCGACTAAGTTCCTGTGTGTTTGGAGAATAATTTGGACCTGCAGTTAGCAGGGCAGAAGCAGGAGGATAACAGGATTTGAGGAGTTGCACGTGATTGGGGGTGAAGAGAAGGTGCATTGTGCACTGTGACTGTGAGATGAGATTGGAAACGAGTGATTTAAGACCACAATGGCACGTTCGCAGAGAATGATATCGTCATATAAGGCGACGACCAGGTAGTTCGGTACTCGAGACAGGTTGAACTGTCGGCTCGTGATGTGGATTGTACGTGGGAATATTGAGAACGGCTATAAAAGGCTGGCTTGCACGAAAATCTTTTTCGTCCTATCGTCCAGGTGAGCTTCTCTTCCGTTTCAATCTTCTGTGATGCAATCATTGCTGTGCACCAGGCCAAGTGTATTCTTGCACAAAGACGACAACTACCCTGGCTCCCTTTATACGCTTGGGCGCCCTGAATCTTTTCCTTGTTCTTTTCCTGGATTTCGTTGGAACACCTCGACTGACCAGTCCTTTCCCCCCAAGGTTCCATCCCGTTGAATGCGTCGCATTAAGTCGTCAAGGAAATAGCATTCTATAGTACAATGTAATCCGGTACATGCAACGTTGTACGAACAGTCTCAATTCAGTGTTGTCTCGACCTTTGGCTTGAGCAGAGTGTCTTGTAGGTTCTTCGTGGTTGTGATTTTGATGACTGAGTATCCTCGCTCAAGCTTCCTTTTGCCTGCTTTCACACTGTCGATCACCCACTCCGGTTTCACAATATGAACTTTGGTTCTTGTTTTTGTGGTTAGGATTTTATGTGTTTTTGATCCACTAAGTTGCTGTGAGGTTAATATATGGGTGCATGCGGAGGCGGTAGGGCTTCGCAGATTGATAGGTCAGATCAAGTCCACAGTGACACGAAGAGCTGTGCATACACTATCTGTCCGCCAGACTGCATTATGATTCTTTTCATTTCAATGTCCGTTGTATTGTCCAGAAACCCATCGATATACACTCGAACATTGTGAAAGATTTGAGGCATGTCGCTAGATGAATTAGCTTCTCTCTGACGAGCAAGCTTATGCTCTCTGTCTTCCGACCAAAGTCGTTGGCCCCCTCTCCGTCCCTCGGACACTTGATGACCGGTTGAGGTGGAGAAGACGTGATCTATATTGTTCACAAACGGAATGAACACATCATAGCAGCAAATAACAGGCATTGTACCAGAACGTTGACCGATATCTGAGTGCGTTATCGGATTTGACGCGTGTGCAAGCGTATTGAGTAGAAACTTGTTCAAGGCAGATGAAGACAGCTTAGGTTCGTTCGTCTGAAACCTACAAACTGGTTTCAGTAAGGTTAGGGAAAGAAAAACAAACATACGTAGGATCCTGTCCATTTGATTGCTTGCGAGACAAATTATCATAAGGCTGATATCTTGCTGTCGCGTCTCTTCCAATCTTGTCACCATTCGTCTTGCTGCGGGAGGATGATTTTGATTTAGAGACGACCGGAAAATACTTCTCCATGAATCAACAAGGTAATTTCGTTAGTTGTAGATGTAAGGAATGTATTGAAGAATATGTACGCGCAGTTTGAATCAATGAATGTACAAAGAAGTGGCAGAATTCTGAACTTCAAGTTCGACAACACGACGCGGTTGCCACGTGATCTATGTTCCAACCATCACATGTACTTATCACATCAGAACTCTATTAGTATATGATCATGGTGGTATCGACGCGCTCAACATTCATTTTTTCATCATTTTTTCGTTCTCTATCGTCGAAGCTAAAGACATCTTCTGCGGTCCCCAGAAATATGTCTACAAGAACATATAAAGATGCTGTCGAACTCTTGAACTCTCTGCAGTCCAACGCAGCAACTTTAGAAGCGCTTCGTGCTTCTGGAGGGCGCTTAAGTGCGTTCGCCATCCCGGAAATGTTGGAATACCTTGGAAGGATAGGTTACAGTGTACGCGTTTATGTGGACAGTCCCTGCTTATTTCTGCCATCTTAAGCGAATGTCTATAGGCGAATGACTTAAATGCGCTTAATGTTATACACATTACTGGAACTAAAGGCAAGGGCTCCACCAGTGCATTCACGGAATCCATACTTCGTCATCACATGCCGGGATGGAAAATTGGTGCGATTTGAATTGTCGAGTGCAAATACCCATGTCTTGACGACGTGATCGTGATAAGGTCTATACACCTCTCCTCATCTAGTAGCCGTGCGTGAACGCATCCGGATCAACGGGGCACCGATATCCGAGGAACTATTTGCGCAATTCTTCTTCGAGGTATGGGACAAATTAGTCGAAAATGACGTGGTACCATTTTGTCTTTTAGTTCAGCACAAACTCAAATGACAAATGAATTTCAGAGACAATTACCTAGTACATCTCCGATGCCCGGATACTTTCGATTCCTGACTCTAGTTGCGTTCCACACATTTTTGGCGCTTAAAGTAAACGCAACAGTTCTTGAAGTTGGGGTGGGAGGGACGTACGACAGCACCAACGTTGTGCCCAAACCTATTGTGACGGGGATAACAGCGTTGGGAATTGATCACGTTTCAGTCCTCGGTCCCACGTTGAAAGATATTGCCTGGCAGAAAGCAGGAATATACAAGGTCAGTTCTGAGCTCCAGGACTGTCTTTCCATCTGCCCGAAACCCCATTCAGGAAGGCGTTCCTGCGTTTACAGTGAACCAACCGAGAGAAGGGATGGTTGTTCTTGAGGACCGAGCCAGAGAACTCAAGGCAAGCTTCAAATGAATTTCATTGTCAGAGTATGTTTCCCTTTCCGCAGGCATCCAGTTTAACTGTGACTTCTTCGGTACTTGGTCTTTCCGACATCAAACTTGGTATGACCATTCGTTGTAGGATATACCCATCATTACCTCATTTCATTGCCAGGTGTCGCTGGTATTCACCAGCTGCAAAATGCAACACTTGCTGTTAATCTTGCGCGATCATTCTTACAATCACAAACATCATTTAAAGATGTTGGTGATCTTCCCAAATCGTTCATCACCGGTCTTGAGCAAACCAAATGGCCTGGACGTTGTCAGACGGTCCTTGACCCACAGCGTGAAAAAGTCACTTGGTATCTAGATGGGGCTCACACCGTCGAAAGCCTTGATTGCTGTATGCAATGGTTTGTAAGCCCAGGCGTAGGGCTGTCATCTGAACAAGCCACGTATGTTGCCGTAGGACATCTAATCCTTTCGTTGTTTAATTAATATATGGAGTCTCTAGGAGAGGAATCCGTATTCTGGTTTTCAATTGCACAAGCGGTCGCTCTGGTTCGTCTTTTTTAGGCTCCGTTCAAGCGAAGGTCTCTGCCCAACTCAGACTACACAAACGACTGGAAACTCCAGAACTATTCTTCGACCACGTAATATTCTGTACCAACGTAACATACGCTGATGGTCATTCCAAAGGAGGTGCGTCATTTCCATGTGGATGATCTTCAGAATTGTTAAGAAAATGCTAGATCTGACATCACTTGTCATTCCAACCGACGATCTCGCGCAATTGAAAACTCAACGAGAGCTTGCATCAGCTTGGTTTTCACTTATTCCAAGCTTCTCAAGCTCCAAAATACATGTATTACCATCCATCGAGCATGCAGTGAAAGAGATTGAAAAGATAGAATCAAATTCTTCGGAGTGTACGAAGGTCCTGGTTGCTGGTAGTCTACATCTCGTTGGTGGCGTAGTTGAGGTTGCGGGGCTATCTGCTGCTGCTTTCCAGACTTTCTAGCGGATCTTCGAGGATTATCTTTAAGGAGTAAACCCAGTATTCCTAGAGACTTTTTTCTTTCCACCAGGGAAGCTCAATCAACGCCTCCGTCCATTTGTTTCATTTCCATAGAAGCTGATGGCCTTCAACAGTCATGAGTGCAATGGTTTGCAGCATGCACAGTAAGATATACCTCTTTGTCGAGATACCTTCGTAGACGGGCTTTCAATTTCCCGGAAGCCGAACATGAGAACTCATCTGTTGCCAGCTTTAGAAACACTTCAAAATGTATCGGCTTCACAACATCGATATTCATGGGTCAATGCTGCCAAACACGTATTATATCCACTAACCTCATACCGCAGGATACGGAGGTATAAGTCGGTGTCTCGAACTATGACGTCTTTCATGCGTGTGTCCCATAGTTCAACATCATCTTCTGCTTCGACTTGTCGTTTACCTTTACCCTTCCTCTTTACAACAGTATCCTTTTTTTCCAGGCTGTTCTTGACACGGATGTCTGTTGCATAGGTTACTTGAGGTTGTACAGGCTTCTTGGGTTTGGGTTCCGGCGAGTGTACGATGCTGACGTCACCAGGCGAGCGTGGAAGACCTGTCGCCTTGGGCAGAATGTAGGTCCCCAAAGGTGCCATTAACTGCTGCTGATTATCAGCTCCAGGAACGAAGTGCATATACGCATTGTCATTGTCCATTTCACGCTCACTGATCTGCTCACATGGATCCTGTATGTCATTAATGTTGCACTGTTTCCTGAAAGTGTGGGCCAGACTGTTAAGAATAATTCTATCAGATTTTTGCATATTGCGTCTCCTCGACACCGGAGATGGAGAGCGCTCTCTTCCACTGATTGCATTAGGGAATACATCAAAGTGAATGTGAGGAGGTTCCTGTTTGTTCTCAGCTACGTTCGGACAGCGAATGAGCCAAGCGCACATTCGTCGGATTGACCCAGGTGTCAACTGAGACAGAAGTAGCTTGGGAATCTCGGTCAGAAGGGAACACATCTTTTCGAGACTCAAACAGCGCATGAGGTCGATGAACGGCGTCGCCAAACTTCGATGGGGCAAAGACTGGAGTGGCCGGCAAAACACTCTCTTCCTCCTCTGAACAGCCTGGTGGCGAAGAATCTGCTAAGATATAGCGTGTGTCCGTTCGATGCCTTTGGGCCAAGGCACTTTGTCCAAAAGGCTGAACTGATTTCGGAGGGTCACCGATTCCACAGTCATCGGTTCCTACGGACGGTTCACCAGCTGGCGAGCCGACGCTCGCCTCTGTCCGATATTGCGAAGAAACGGAATCCAGGATAACTCGAGCCCGGTCCAAGATCGCATTGCGAGTAGCAGTGACACTTCGAACCGACTCGCCGGTTTCCACACGGCGCCCTTTCTTCTTGGGGGCAGCATCAATGACGATGTGCTCATAAAAAGTCTTCGGAGTTGGTGACTGTGGAGGAGGGACTTCACCTATCCCTTTCTTGTCTGCGGCTTTGCCAACAGTTCCCAAGACACTTTCAAGTTCTTTTCGAATCAGGAAACGGATAGTTTCGTCGTTGAAGGAATGCTTCTTCGTACAAGACAGGACATGCTTCATTTTTTGCGCAACAGTCTTCCTTGTTGTCCAATGAGCATTACAGCTGACACATGTAGACAGCTTCGCCAGTTCAGCATCAGAAAAATCACCAGAAAACTGATGTTTAATCACTGCCTTCTTTTTAGGAGGAGCTTTGGTGCTACTAGGTCCAATAACTGTGCTTGATCTCTTGCGGGAAAGGACCGGCCCAGAAGAGGGACCATTTATAGATGGTCGCGAGCCTATGAATGCATATCGCCCGAGGTTAACTCCTTCATCTGTGTCTTCACTGTCGTTAGATGAGACGTTGGGAGGCAGGGGACTATGTAGCACAATATCTGGCTGTTTACTTAAGGTGGAAGGGGGCAATGAAGGTGGAGGCGTCTTCAATGCCTTTGGCGCTAGTTGAGATTCTGCTTCCGGAGAGACGCATGGCATGTCTGCGCTTTGTGTTACTTTATATTTTATGGTATTCATTGGCGGTAGTTGTAAGGCGACGCAAACACATACCTCTCTGCTTCATCAGGCTCTGTGGATGGTGCTTTTGAATGGACCAAATTTCGTGAGAACTCGAGTCTGAGGTGCAATCTGATGTTTCAAGTGTCAATAGTCGAAACGAAGTTGACCAATAGTTGCTCTACCAGATATTTCAATCACATCAAGGGGCAGGGATTCATGGTCAGTGAGTTCGATAACTTCATGCCTCGCTGTCCTGGCTCTCGAGTAAAACCTCTTTCTCAGGTTCTCTCGTTCCGGCTCAGAGTCATCCACGATCTCGTCCTGAAAGCTTCTTGTCATGGTGTCGAATGACAAAAGTGAGTGGGAACTTACGTGACAGTAACGCGACGCGTTCTTTGTGACTATTTGTTTGGATTAGTAGGCACTTCGCGACACAATCGTCGAGGATTCTTTTCCAGGTGTCGCTCCTCTTTCTCGTGCAATAAACATCCGTTTACGTTTATCGCGTATCATGAATCTCGCCAAAGGCGTGAATGTAGAGCATGTATCTCCACAAGAACTATACGATGTCATGACTGCTGCTTCCTCTCAGGATCTTGCACAGATTCAACAGTCCAGTAAACGTCTCAAGCAGATGCTTGACATGTTTGGTACCTTCGATGCCTTACATGAAATTGCCGCAACAAGGACAGTGCCCTTGATTATTCGGCAGCAATCTATTATCCAGTTCAAGAATGCAGCACTAGGCCATTGGAGATCACGAAAGTCAGCAGCAGACAATGATCCATTTTTATTCATTCTGATATTAACATCTATAGAGTACTCTCGGACGAACAAAGGATTCGGATTCGCAATCGCTCCCTCACATTTCTTGAAGAAGAAGACGATACTGTACTGTAGCCTGTTACCCTTTCAGTGATCTTTCCTGACTTCATCCACCTACTATAGATTGCTCAATGCAATGAGATCATAGTATCTAAGATCTCACGGCAGGACTTTCCTGCTAATTGGTGAGTTTTCATTTGCTTCTTTCATGCTGAAGTATCATAAATGCACACTAGGGGTTCTCTTGTTAACGATATCATTGGCACAATCGATATGAAGCTGCAAGCACGGTACACAACCATGGACGAAGACCCACGGAACGTGTTGATGTTGCGTAGAGGCTTGAAGCTCTTGAACGGGATATTGAAGGAGTTTGCGAGCATCAAGATGTTGAATGGCGTCAAGACGATGGCAAAGGTAAGATACTTTTATCTGCTACTGAGTCTTACCCATCAGCATCTCCGGACATCTACAGATCGTTGAGGATCTTCATCTCGTGCTTTACAATTATTATTCACAGCTGTCCACAAATCTCTACCCCAGCGCCGTGACAATTGGTTCCATCCGTGTTTACGAGGATATTTTACTGGCTCACCTAGTGTACAAATGTATGGTAAAAATGGCCATATGGCTGTGGAGCAGGATAGACAAGGTGCCGAAGGATGAAACAGAGAGAAATCAAGCTTGGGTCGGGTCTCTTTTATATGGCTATGGCATGAGTACTGACTGTATTTGCAGTTAAGCGGATTATTCCAAAATTTGGCCATCCAACTAAAAACTCTGACAGAGTTGCGCAATGTTATCGTAATGTCCCTCACTCACAATGGGGTTGCACTTGTTTCGAATACTCGTCGCTCCGTTGATCTCCTCACACGACATATCCGACATTTTGGCAAATTCTTCCGCCGCTTGCAACAGCTTGCGCCGATCAGATTTGTCGAGTTACCTACGTGCGGCGAAATGATACTCTTTTACTGGTCTCAAGTTGATGAGGCTACGCGCGGACCTCCGGAACTAATTGGGGGTGAGGATTTTCATCCTACTGTAAGCTCTAATAACATTTGGTGGCAGATAACAACGAATCCGTGTACCCTCTCCGTTTTCTTGTTCAGGGGATGGTGCTCTTCAAGGAGAGTCTTTCCAGATGGACTCCGCATTCCAGAAAACATGACATTTCGAACAAAAACAGTGCGTTTACCCAACGTTAACAGCTTTTAATCGCCCTGATCAGCATTTTAATTCCCAATATGCTAGCGCTCTCTGAAGAGTTTGTTAAAAACGCCGTGCAGTTACTCATAACACGTTTCATGCCTCTCAATCCAACAGATCTAGAGCAGTGGATGGCAGATCCCGAGGAGTGGGTAAACAATGAAGACAAGGAGAACGATCTTTGGGAATATGAGATACGAGTGCGTTTTCTACAGGATTACGGAGTCCTTTCTTACGGAATATCCCATTAGCCTTGTAGTGAAAGAGTTCTGATGCAGCTGTGCAACCAATATGATCAAGTCGTCATACCATTATTAGAGGATATCTTCAAGCAGGTTGCTGGTAAATAGGTCTGTTTGTCATTGGTTATCTGTAAATTGACTTCCGTCTTAGCCAAGCAGTCAGTTGATCTTCAGAGTGTTGTCCAAAAAGAAGCTCTATACTGCGCTATGGGACGATGCGCCACACGATTAAAAGATGTGATTCCTTTCACACAGTGGCTGGAGCAAACACTTACTGTGGAAGCTCACGATACAAATCCAAAGTATGTAACAACATTCTAATACTGTTATTAGTACGTGGTTCTGAGCCCAGAGTCACTAGCTATCCTATCATTAAACGCCGGATCGCATGGCTAATTGGGAAATGGGTCAGTGAAGATTGCGCATCTCCCAATGATCCAAGAATCTGGGAGGTGTTGGTCCATTTACTCAAGGATCGTGGACCAGGCACGGACTCTGTTGTACGCTTAACCGCAGCCATGGCCCTAAAGGAATGCCTTGATGTGTGCAATTATGTTGCATATCCGTGAAGGTCAACTTCTAATATAACCCTTTACAGAGTGTTGATTTTAATCCAGAGTATTTCGTGCCATTCTTACCAACAGCTGTATCAGAGCTAATAAGGTTACTTGGCGAAACGGACACATTCGATAGCAAGCGTCGTATCGACCAGAGTCTCAACGTCGTCATTGAGCAGTCAAGAGAACGGGTAGCTACACTTCATGTTTCTGTCACTTATTGCTTATTACATTACTGACCATGTTTCTCTCAGATTGTTCCCTTCGTGGCTATCATCATTGAACCTCTACCTCAACTTTGTAAGCCGACTTCTGGTATTCTTGTGGCAGACGTTCCGACGCCTAAACAGGGACCGAGGCTGGAGACCAGTGGCTGTTCAAATCTTCACTTCTCGTCACGGTCACGAAGCTGGTCGAGGTCAGCCAGGTGTAATGGGTTAGATTCCATTGGTGCTCATGATATTGTTAGTCTGTACGTTCAGAATCGACATCTTTAGGCGCAATTGTAGTTCCGCTGGTCCGAGAAAGTTTGTCTCCTGGAGTAGGCCGACTTTTGTTGTTATATCCTCTTCCTCGTTCTCATCGGTTTATGCAGGTTGTCATCAATCTTGACGAGGACGGCTTGAATCTTTGGCTAGCTGCCCTTCGAAACACGCTAACCCTAGCAAGCGTCAACGGCGCTCCTGCTTTGTTCGATCTCTTCCCTCAAGCGTTGTTGCTGCTATCGACAAACTTGGATCTGCTCGGGAAAACAACAAGCATCATCGAATCCTATTTTTTATTAGATGCACCTGCTTTGTTACAGGTCTGTTTAACATTTCTCAGTACATTGCATACTGAGACTATTGTGATTAGGCAGCTGCAGTAGATGTATTCGGCGCCCTTCGTACTGCTCTCAAAAGTCAAGCGGTTATGGTGAATATAAAAGATATCCTAATTGCTTTGAATTTACTTATCCAACTCACTCCGTCGAATCTTTGGGGAGAGCCACTGCACACTTCTGGCCTTTTCGCTCATATATTAACAACACTTATTGATGGAGAGGTATCTAATTTGTTCATGTGTTCGGAGGTGGGGCTGATCACCCGAACAGATTTCAACCCTTTTGCTAACAGAGCATATGTGCCTCCTTGCGCGGATTGCGATGGCAAATGCGCAGATGTTCCTGCAGTTGATGTCAGCTACTGCGTCATCGAAAAATGTGACGGAAGCTTTCCTATACGAAGGACTGCTTGATCAATGGTGGAGCAAAGTATGTGTTTTTTTGAATTTGGTCTTTATATGGACCTTTACATGGTCACCAGTTCGACAATATGAGCGAACCCCGCCATCGCAAGCTTACTGCCATGGGCATCGCATCTCTCGTTTCAACAGGGCGGCCCGAAGTCCTTCAGCGGCTTCCGATTGAAATCTTCAACCTGTGGATTGATGTCTTTTGTGAGATTAAGGAGGCACGAATTTCTGCTGAAAACGATAGAGCTGAGTCTGTGTGCTGGCTACTTTATTTTCTGGTTCTAGTACTGAAAGTTTGATACATTTCAAAGCTCTTTCGCGCCCTCTCCGTCGAGCCTTAGGCGGTATTGGGAACTCGATGAAGCGCCGCTCTATTACTACCAAGGGACAGAAGGTACACCAGAATATGACCGACGGAAAGCTGTACGTATGATGGCTCCTGCACATTCACTATATGTGATTCATCCCCGTGATACAGCTCTATGATCGTGACCCAGTTCGTACGACGCAACTTGGCGCACACGTTGCTATACATCTTCAACAGGCCGAAGTGACATGTGGTGCAGAAGCATTCCGAGTAAACTATCTAGAAAAGGCAGAACCAGCTCTGCTGAAACAGATCCAGAGCGAATTAGCAACAATAGAACTGAATATCTAAAAGTACATAATTTTGACGACATTCTGCTGGATTTTATTACTGATGAGTGCTATCTTGTTTGTAGCTTGAGCAGCTATTTTAAAGAAACATCTATTTCGTACTACCCTCGCCCTGTATAGTGTTCTGATTCAGTATAACTTCCCATCGACCCCGAGATATCACTAGTGTTCATATCGAAATCGCTGCTGAACTCGTAGTCACTTCCACTACTCTCGCTCCCCAGTTCTACAGTATACCTCTCCGCACTTTTCACCGTCTCACTACACCGTAAACACTCCCATCCCTCGTCTCCGTCATCTGCTACTCGCATCATTCTCTCTGTAATGCAATGATAGCAATATAGGTCTCCACATGATGTAATATAGGGATTATATATAGGATATGCGGGCGGCTCAACATTCGACCCAGCAGACGCAGATTCAGGGAACGAGGCTAACGACTCATATGGCCCCGCTGCTAATGTAGTGAACATATTAGCTGGGTCTGCAAGGTTAAGGTTAAATGATGCGTTTTCGGCACAAATAGCACATTGATCCTGTGGTAGTGACCAATATTTTCCGTATTTCTGAGAATTGCTTCCGTGTCGACTGTGCGACGGCGATGAGAATTTAAATGGTAGCAAGGCTGTTAGAGAGGATGCGGAAAGAAAATTTCCAAGCCGATTGAAACGGCGACGTATAGTCCGAGCATTCACGAGTGGGAGGAAGAATAGGAGGAATTCCTAGCAATAAGTATCGTGAATTGCCAGTTAGGTACACTAATTGTGTTCAACGTACAGTGAATGCATGCCAGACCATTTGACGGTTCATGAATTCGTAACTAACGTCACGTTTGACTAGCCTGCGCACCGGTGCTAGCCTCATTTTGAGAAGTCTATCAGCGATGGTTCGATATCTATGAGCAGGATGGGAATTACTATAGACAGAAACACAAAGTAAATTACGAACCGCCCATCCCATAGGAATACAACAAAATTTGTGATTCCCAGTAATGCATAGGTTGATTCTATGGAGGTCATGGCATCCCATGCTTTTCGCCGCCGATCGGATGAAGGCGCGTCGGGCCAGGCAGAAGAAAGAGCGTATGATCGAAGCCTTGTGTGTAGATAAGGCAAAATCATGGTCAACGTTCCATGTATGACAAGCAATCGTCGAGGAAGGCCAGACGCTACGGAAGCAATCAGATGCTAAGCCATGAGGTGAGAAAAGATAAACTACGCACGAGCAACATAACGGTCAGAAGACGAAGGCACAGAATATCGAAGGTCCTGTAGCTTGGCTCCATAGCTCGCTCCCGTGTTCCATATAGATAATTTGTACAGTGTGAGCTGGATAAGCAAACTCAGTTCAGGCTCAAACCGTGCTTTTAAGGAAGCCTGTGTGCGATTATGATTGGTCGGAAACACAACGATGTATCGCTTTTCTGGCATACGTTTATCAACGAAAGTGCACTGTTAAGAGGCTCTTGGAGCAACTGAACAAGCTCCTGATCTAAAAGTTCTGAGTCCAGCTGGCCAACTCGAATGATGCGAGGATCTGGTGAGTCGTATGGGTTTAGCCCATTCCGTATTGAGGAGAGTCTTGGTTGAGCTCTGTTCCACGCTTCCTCCCAAACTGAAGTGTTAGCCATGTAGATATGTATAAGTCGACTACGTTACGTAGAGGACTGTTGGCAGGGTTATTGGATAACGTGACTCATCTTGGGATATTCATGTGATCGACGTGAAGTTAATCTTTCGAGTCAATCTGCAGTCGAACTTGTACGACACGATGGCCGAGTCTTTGCAGCAGCTTATCCTGGACACTCTAGATGCACATTCAACTATTCAGGACAGTCGATCTTTGACTATTCAAGGACAAACACAGCCGGCTACATCACATGAGGACCAGATCACTATCCTTGGTGCGCTCAACTCACTGTTGAGTCGCGATGTACGTTCTGATCTGGTCATTTATCGTATTCCATAATTGAAAATCTCCAAGATGATAAAATTTGAGACGCATGAGAATGTTGCCCACATATTAACACCTGAGGGTGCACAAATTGTGAACGAAGGCTCGCATGAAGCTCGTGTTTGGGCAGCGCTTCCGGCACAAGGGAAGGGGGCACCTGTTACTCCGCCGCAGCTAAAAAAACAAGTGGGAGAAGAGACGTCCAAGGTGGGGCAAGGACGTGCGTTTAAGAACGGATGGATTGGGAAAGACGGTGATGGCTTGGTCAAACTTGTTCGTTCCTATCATTCTGCGAGGAAGTCACCAATTTTCTAATTTCTGAATGCATGGAATCAGGTTTCTGAAATTCAAGATACCACACGAACCGACCTACAAGAAATCGCATCTACAGGAACACTGAAAACAGGAGAGAAAACTCTTGCAGACTTACGAAAACGCAAGCTTGTCATTCAAAGGTATAATTGACCTGATTATTTAATCACTCCTTATGGACGTCCTCTAGGAAGGTCCAGTGGTTCACTGTACACAAAGGACCCAATTTTAGTACATCGACAGCAAAACCAGAAACTGATCTGACTGTGGACATGTTGACCTCGTGAGTTTCCATTTTACTGTTCATAGATCATATACATATTCGTGACTGCAATTGAAGTGGAGCTTGGAAGACGTCGACTTTCAAGAAGTATAATTTCGAAGCTGAAGGTATCCCAACGAACGGCGGTGCGCTGCACCCACTTCTCAAGGTCCGTGAAGAGATTCGGAACATTTTTCTAGAGATGGGGTGTGTACGCGTCCACATGTCAAGAAATATCTCACAGAAATGCAATGAACAAAAAGATTTGCAGAAATGCCTACATCATCTTTTGTTGAATCCGGCTTTTGGTGTTTCGATGCATTGTTTGTACCCCAGCAGCACCCTGCAAGAGATTTACAAGATACTTTTTATCTCTCCGGTATTTATATAATTCTACCAGTACGACACTCAACTTATCTATATCCTATAGATCCGAAACATTCACTTCCACCTGAGCCGTCGTACTATAAACTAGTCTCCACTGTTCATGAGCATGGGGGATTTGGCTCAACCGGATATCGTGCCCCCTGGGTCCACGAAGAGTCCACTAAATTGCTTCTACGGACACACACCACAGCATCTTCCGCACACATGCTATACAAACTCGCAGCGAAATGCAGAGGAAAGGAAGTAGATGGAGTTGAGAAGGAATTCACTCACGGCGTCAGTGCTACGACAGGAAGTTCCAAAACTGGGGGAAAAGATGACGGCTTCCGCCCTGCCAAGTTGTTCAGCATCGACCGGGTTTTCAGAAACGAGACAATGGATGCGACGCACCTGGCTGAATTCCATCAGGTGGAAGGAGTTGTTGCTGATCGCGGACTAACGTTAGCTGACCTAATCGGTGCGTTCCCTTTAGGGTATCATACCATCCAAAGGCTTATTTATGTACCAGGCTTTATGAGGGTCTTCTTCGAAAAGATGGGCATTGACAAGGTGAGGTTCAAACCCGCCTACAACCCTTACACCGAGGTCTGTTTATTGTTATCTGCATCTACCCTTGACTGACCATAGCATTATAGCCCTCTCTCGAAATTTTTGCTTTCCATCCAATGCTCAACCGCTGGGTGGAGGTTGGAAACAGTGGAATGTTCCGTCCTGAAATGCTTGAGCCGATGGGTTTCCCTAAGGATGTGCGTGTTCATGGATGGGGTCTAAGCTTGGAAAGACCCACTATGATCCGGTAAATCCTATTACTGCCTGAATCTCGTACAGCAAGCTAACAGTATCGCAATCAGATATGGAATTAATAACATTCGGACATTAGTGGGGCATAAGGTATCTATAGAAGGCATCGAGAACTCGCCAGCTGTGATGTTCTAGTCTTGTAGACGTGTCGATAACAACTGTACCCATAGACAACAATGACGGTCGAGGTAATTAATTATATTGTACTGTGCCAGACAATCGGATACAAAGAAAGATTTATGAAATATTCTATCATTCTTCCAGACTCAGAAAGAGAATACAGCAGCATTCTTCCGAGTGCCAAAGGCATACACAATAGCCTGGCTCATGAAAAGCCCAACGGTGATACCAATCGTCACTGCGATCATAGCACCTCCAATATCAATACCGCTGCCGTTCGCAGTGATACCTCCTGCCTGAGAAAGTCCAGACTAATCACACTATCGTGAGGAAGGCAGGAATACGAGATGTTGAAAGTATACTCACGGGTACCAAAAATAAGACACCTGTGACCATCGATGTGAATGCCGTACCACCCATTTTTCGCGAGTATGCATTGCCCAGAAGCCCCACAGTAAATGCACCAATAGCAGAAACGACGTCCGAGCGATTGAAAATGTAGTGATTGGCAACCTTATTCGACGCATATGAACAGCATGATATGATGACCATCACAGGGAGCTGCTTGCTGCGCAATGGCTGCAGGTTTGCAAGCGAAGATATGGTGGAAAACGTGGGGACAATCAGCAACGAAGTCCACCACGGGAACGGCTGAAGATACCATCCGAAGCGACTCGGACGATAACATCCATCATGGATATCGTAACGATTGGGAGCGACTGCATGTGTAAAAGTCCATGTGCCAACCGTCGGGACGGGAAAGTTTGCAGTATCATTGTCACCCGTCCAACTTCCCGTCATTACAACTGTAGAAAGAAGACTTGCTGCCAGAGAATCTAGATGATGGCGTGCCTTGGGATCAACCAGGAGGTAGAAATCGGACCCAATTTGTAAGCCAAAACCCTACCCAATTGACATGAATATCCTAGCCTGACTCGAATGCAAGGGACTCACTAAAAACAAGGTATAGATTAGCGCATAGACCATCTTGACACTGCCACACACGATATTCTTAGAAGCAAGCTCAAGGGAGCTGCTCACTGTGAGAAATATATCAGTAATGCATCATTAAAAACTGCGAGAAATGTACAAATCAAGTATCCGGGCAAAATACCAATGATGGCAGAAGAAGAAATGGCTGTATAACAGAAAATCTGGGTTCTAATACTGCTGAGGCCTCGCGCAGTGAATGAAACTAAAATTGCCGTAGTAATTCTAAAGCAGATCAGTTGAATGAACAGTAGGGAAAATAACTAAGCAACGACGCACTCGAACACGTTGGCATACATTGCACTCTTCGTGGCGACGTTGAGCTGAAGGATTGCTAACACCAGCGCCCCAGTGCCAGCTATCCACATGTCCATGAATGAGCCACCAAAAGCGAGAGGACAAATGAGCGCTGAAAGACAGAAGGCAAAGATACATCGTGTCAAAATCGAGTAAAGAGGCGGAGCAGTAAGCAGTTGTCCCAAATAATCCGAAGCCATTTTTGCGCTCATCTCATCGTGGACCACAGAACGATAGAGGATGTGTACTTTGTGAAGAGCGCCTAGCGAAAGCCTTCCGCTGCACTTTATAAAGTGAGTTTCAGAGCAACCAAGATCCTGGTCTCCAAAGGAGCAGATGATGACATTTGGAAGATGTATGAATTCGGCTTCCACTTCGAGGATCCTGGCCGCGGCTACTAATTGGGATTCGATCCTATGTGATGGTGCCCCAAAAGTCATGAGTGCTTTGGCAAGCGTAATTAGGAATTCCTGTCTATTAAGCATCGCTGTAATCATGATGTTAAACTCAATAAAAGTCAAAGAAGGGAAGCCTATACAAGACACATTGAATTCGATCTTGACACGCCTTCGATGTTTGCGGCGGGATCGGTAATCCATTCCACGAAGTGTATGTTTCTCGATATCTTCGGGGTCTTCCAAATACCTTGCCCTCACACCAGTGACTCGAGGATCGTCAGGATCAAGCATATCAGAACCTCCGGATACCGTTGACGCGAACGAGTCCCTGCGGCGCATGAAAGTGCGAGCGCTTGTGTATGCGTAGCCGTCCGAGGCACCGTCAGAGTCTTGTCGTTGCGTTTCCGTTTGTTCTTCATTTCGAGCGTTTAATGCATAAAGATCCAGCATATTGGACGGTATTCCGCGCCTCTTAAGGGCCCGATCAGTTTCAGCATCAGTCTCTTCTTCTTCGTCAGGAATGTACTCGCGGACCATGGGTTGTTGGTCTGAGAAGCTGACACTACGACGACGAGCAGCGGGTCTCTTGGACGACTGTGTAGCAAAACCACCGGGGCCCGAGTATACGCCTTGTGGGGGTTGTATGTCATATGGATGTTGATAGGATGAGAAAGAGTATTTCGCATAATGGTCATTCTCGTTGCTTTGAGACCCTTCATCCAGTGTCGCGTCACTTGTACCAGAGCCACGTCGTGTATCATCGGGAACGATAGCGCCGAGATGTCGGGAAGGGAATTCCTCGGGACTGTGATCGCCAGCGGGAAAGTACTCTTGTGTTGTGTCGTGGATCGGCATTTGCCATTGTGGTTCCGCAAGATACTCAAGACGGGGAGTAGGATGAGCAACAGCTGCCATGTTAATAGAAGGATCATTTGGTGAGAGCTGATATTCCTGTTGCACATGATGTGCAACGAAATGTCTCCGAGGAGCTGCAGAAGTAACTGCAGGTGGAGGTGACTGCAAACCAGAGCGAGCAGAAGTACTAGATGGCATTCCTCAAGATCGCCCAGTCAACACGTTGACGAAGGTTGAGAAAAGGCAGGTGGTAGCAGACGCGACGCGTTGTTTGCTTGTATTTGTTCCTCTGGTATACCTCAATTCACAAATTTGAAGCCCATCTGATCATCTTCTCCTTCTATCTGTGTAAATCCCACCCGCTTGTAAAACTTCCTCGCTTCCAAATTCCTGCGGTTCAATCCCAGACATACTCCAGCCCCTTTCACTTCCTGCCCTTTGAGGTATTCAACAGCCGTCGTGATCAGCTTCCTTCCCCATCCTTGCCTCTGATACTTTTCCAAGATGTTGATGTGCAAGTGCGCAGCAGCGAATGCAATATTTGCATCGGGAGCAGTGGGCATCTTCTGGAACAGATCCATGTAGCGCTTATCGTCAGGCTTTATAGCCAGTGATGGTGGGTACTTCTCCGCCAACTGTGGCCACCAATGTTGTGCAGCATATTTCTCATATGCACGAGTGTCGGTCGATCCCACGATGTAGCCAACAGCTTCATCGGATTCATCCACCAGTACGAATGCCCATGTGGTAGGTAGCTTGACATAGGGAACCGAGAAGACGAGACCTGGAAGCTCCCCATATTCATGAAGGTGTTCTGCAGATTTTCCTGCGTTCGCAGTGAGCAGACAGATGCGAGATAGTGCGGGCGTGTCTGCTTCTGTCGCTTTACGGATTGTTAACGACATCTGCTAAGCTCTAATTGATTGGTATATTGACTAATCAGATCTGATTACTTATAAACCAACCGTATAACAGTGCGGAAACATAATTTACAATATGCGAAGTGCACTGACATGGTTAAAATATTCTCAAAGTCCTTTCACAACAGTCCTGCACTCCTCAAATCGGCTTGCAATCTCCTTTCATTGGCCAGCACCTCCGCAATGCGTCTACTCCTTTCGGGATCAATAGGATCCACAGGTATCATAAGATCAGTTTCTCGTGCCTCCTGATCGCCTTCACGCACATTTCCCTCCTCTGCCCTGACCAAACGGGCTGTCTGCTGATCCTCTGAATGGCGATTTCTACGTGATCCAAACCCAAAGCCTTGGCGGAATAAATCTATTCGTGATGTGCCGCGTAGGCTGAATGTATTCTCGAGTCGCGAGAGGAAAGCAGCATGGGATGATTGCACGTCAGCCGAGATATCCGAATGATCCTGTTGTGATGCAAGAATGCCACGTTCCCATCGCTTAACACGCCAAAATCCGAGTAAGGATGTGAGAAGTATGAACCAACCTGTCGATGACAAGCGTAAATTAAAAGGTTACTTCGATAGGATATATGTCACGCACCAACTGTCATGAGAAAGAATGACAACCATTCTGTAGTAGCACCTGCAACTATCATACTGGTCTGTTCATCTGTCATGGTCTCATTACCAGCGGCGCCATAGTGATTGCCATAAAACGGGGAGTCCTCAGACCCGGATGGACTGGAGGGTGCGGATGGCCAACTACCATTCCAACCTGCAGAATCACCCTTATTTCCGCTGGAGTCATCTGAACGCGCTCTCAAGGCGAAGCCGTATTGAATCAACGTTACACCGAGACCAGCACGAGAACCGAGGCGTGCGGCATGCGTGGTGTGCAAAAGGTAGGTGAGAAGAAATCCAACAAATTGGAAAGATACTGATACAAGCATGTTCCATAGGAACGAAAATAAGGAGCCGGTGGGGAGTGAGTCCACAATCATTTCTCCGAGCGCGCCAGGGGCAAAGGGTGCATGCACTGTAGTCTCCCAGTATGGAGGGACAGCGTCGGCTTGTGCAGATGCATATGAAGGCGGGGCTTCCGGACGGCTATCTTCAGGGACGACATAAGTGTCATTACCTATAGTGATAGTCAACAAACATAGTAGTGTGCTGTAAAGGGGCAGATTACCATCTTGAACAGTAATAGGGCGTGTGGGCTTTGCAGTAACGTTGGCAAAAACGCCATCATTAAGCGTACCACCTCCGACTGCGCCAACTGGACGCTGTCGGGTAAAGCCAAGACGCTGAGCATAGGAGGATGGCAGCACCGCAGCAGCTGTTCGTCTAAACCAATTTGGTTGAGGTCCAGAAGCAGAACCGAATGAAAAGGAGGGAATGAAACCGTTCGAGTTTCCGTGATCGTTGGGAAGGGCGACTTGCGACGGCCCAGGTGGGGAACCGGGTGGTGGGTAGTCATAATCAAAATCGTATGTTCTTGAGGTTTGAGCTGGGTTCAAAGGATGTGATTCTGAGGGGTTGTCGTCCTCGTCCTCGTCCTGGTCTTCAGAATAATCAAAAGCGGCCTCCAACTCATCCTGGACAACACTGGGATCTAGTGGTAGCATGAGACGGTTGTTTGGCTTTGTTTATTGGCTCAATGAGAACTACGACGTTCGCGACTCTGCTGGCGTCGATACGCTTCATCTGCGCAGAGCCCACGTCCTTCAAACTTTTCCATCGTCTATATCAACCGACAGAAGAACAGACTTCCTTCTCAGAACGAGGTTTGCTTCTTCTTTCAGAAGACAATGTGCTTTCCTTCCAGCCGTCCCCGTCGTACGTCCGGGATCTCAACGCATTCGCCCAGGCTCTGCATACACCATCGGATAGTATAGACCTTGCTTTGTACCAGGTTGCCTTAGAACGTGAAGGTGATGTAAAGCAATGGGATATATCTTCAGTCAAAGTGGTCTGTGTTGCTTTACTGATGTTGGCCGTCGACGTTTCAACCCTGAATTTTCTCTGCCTAGTGCCATTTGCACCAAATCACATCTGAGTTCATCTACCTCCATACACACGGTCCCCACAGTGCCAAACCCTACGCTATCGATTATTTTGTTTCTCCTATTCCCCATCAAGGTGCCTGCCCAAAGTCAACATCAAAGAAAAATTTCCCTGCACACCGGTCCCCCTTCCATGCATTTGCCGAAAACAACCGGTTGAACACAACAGTCGTTCTACAAAGTACACGCTATCCTCCTTTGTAAGCGCTTTTCACTTACATGAAGCTGTCTTTAATTGCTAAAATGTTTATCACACAAGGCCCGAGTTGTCCGCGCCTCCACCACTCTCCTCTGAAGGGGAACAGATTGTCCCAGTACCCGAACAGACTTTTTTGCAGAAGTATTGGATATACATTGTTGTTCTCCTCTTTGCGCTCAGTTAGTTGCCTCGGTTTTTGATCCTCTGCTCCCAAATTGACCGTTATAAAGTAATGACAGGTGGCGGAGAAGAGGAACAACGGAGAAAATGATATTTTCCTTCGTTCAATGTTGACATTGTGTGTGCAGCAGCACTGCATCCAATACTCTATTACATTTCTTCTCTATTATCGACATCTCACTCGTCATTCGTCCAAATCTTTTGCATCTGTTTCTTGAAAGGGTCAAGTGTAAATTCAAGCGCAGAACAAGGGTATCCAATCTCGAACTTGGCAAGCACGCTTGGATGCAATATCCCTAAAGTACCGATTTGTGTATCCTTCTTGATGTGGAGTGCAGTTTCGACGTCGCGTTCCATAGCCGACGATACATCCTTCTGTGGGGCAGCACGGTAGTAGATCGTGGCAGCCCGGCCAGGGAAGAAAGCAGGGTCTATGAATGCCATAAGCGGATAACAGCGGAATACAAGGGGTGCGCTCACCGCGGTTCTCTTTAATGTAGTAACCAGTTTCGGCCTTGAGATCTTCGCTCCCGATCCTAGGAACCTCTAGCATCTTCATCGCCCGATCCAACATCCCATGGACGACTTCAAAACCAGCTGTCTTATTACACCAAACTGCCGCGGCGTATCTTACATTACGTGCCTGACGCTCTCTCAAGGTATCTTTGAACACCACATCGGACGTCTCAAAAACCTTGATAGGAAGCGGATGTGAACGATTTTCGCGAATTGTCTTCAGAAGCCCTGGGATTAAGGATGTGCGGACCACTTGGAATTCAAGTGTTTTGGGATTGGCGATTTTCACTGCAGTGTTACCGTCATCTTCATGGTTTAGCCATTCAAAGTTCTCTTCGTGTGAGCACTATGACGAGGGTTAGCGACGAGACTGGATAAGGCATAAGAGCACTCACGAGGATCAATGGAAGTACTTCTACCCATCCTGCTAACGCCCATTCTACGCGTATAATGTCACTCAGTTTACTGATGGCCAAAGGTTGTGCCACAGTACTTGTAGCAGGGAAAGTATGCGGTAGATTGTTAAAACCATACGCGATGGCAGCGTCCTCCATGATATCACACTCATGAAGAATATCCGGTCGCGTCGCCGGTATTTCTACTGCGACCTGATCAGGATTTGATGGCGAGCAGGACGTGTGAAGCGCCATTCGTTGCAAAAGATTCGATAGGTCGGAGGTAGTGAGAGAAAGGCCAGTGCAAGAATTCACATAAGATGCATGAGCTGTGGTGTGTCGTTCGAAGATGTGGGGTGAGATACGAGTCTGGCCATCCGGAAGGACAACCTTCACTGGCTCAATGCTGGAACATAGTGTAGGTTTACTGCTGAACGTGTTACGAATTTCGAAACTCACGTGTACGGTTCTGCACAGTACTCCGAGAACATGGTTGATATGATGTTGACAACTATATCGAGTTTGGTCTGATCAGTTGCAGTGACATCTATGAAAATATTCCGGGTGTTCAACGTGATTTTACTGTGTTCCGAGTTGATGATCGGAGGCATGGACAGCACGCGGTCTTTGGCGTCATAGATAATAGGGTAAACTGGAGAATCACGAATTATGTGGAGGTATCTTGATAGATGCTTTTCAGACTACGGAGGACATTGCATCTTCAGGGTAGTCGGAAGCATGGGAGAAACGCACTTCGTATAGGGTCATAAGCTCCTCTGCGGTATAGGCTTGATTTTTTCCCAAGGGGGCAAACTTGATATCTTTGGGAGGTCTAGCTTCGTATCTGAACGGCGCCTGTAGTGTATCCAGATCGTGCGTTCCTATAGCTACGAGCTGTCGTCGGCGACAGATATTCTGATGAAGCTTGTCTTGCAGATCGATGAAAGAGGTATAAGATCGTGGTGTGAATTTTACATTGCGCAAGATAGCGCAAGCAAAGAACGGCCTGATCCTCTTGACCTTCACACGAAATGTGAGCTAGATGCAGTAAGGTGGACTGTACAACTATACCTCGGGACTGCAGGTCACTGTCAATAATTGTGATTCACCACCGGGCGGATATACAAGTTTGTATCGTGGTGCTTCGTCTTTCTGTAGGAAGACACGGAGAGCACGCGCGATCCCTTCAATGCAAAGAAGGTCATATCTAAGCAGGATAATCAGGTGAGTGATGAGCCAAATGATTATACATGGTTATGTACCTATTTGCGGGAACCTCTATTTTCAATTGCTGTTGGGAGACCACAATCAGCGAGGATACCACGAAGATGACACCAACTACGCACCGGACGTTCAGCAGGCAAACCAGCCTTAATCGCCTCTTCTACTTCTGCAGTAGTCTATGGGAGGAACATTGTGATATATTCGGCTGGCCTAGAATATAAGTTGTACGCACGTCTTCATCGAGCTCTAGTCCGTAGTCGAAGCAAAGCTTGTCGAAATCCTCTGAAGCTGGGAAGATGGCGATCAAGATAGATACGAGTAGAGAAAGAATGAGATCGAAGTACAATACTCCTGTCCAAGTCGTTCCCAGAGATCAGCTTTGTCGACTGCTACGGTGGGCATTTTGTAGAGTTAAAAATGGGAAAGAAGACAAACTCTGACTACTGAGACTCCGACTACCGTTTTCGGTAGGCTTACCCTGAACTTCGATGAAATACCTTGCGTTGCTCAGTGGCGGCAAAGACAGTTGCTACAATCTATTACACTGCGAAAAGAACGGCCATGAACTCGTAGCTGCAGCATCACTGGGGCCTGGGGCGGGAAAAGGTCCAGTACCTATTTTTCATACGACGACTGCTTCCAACGAGCAATTTCATCAACTCAGAGGAACTTGATTCATATCTCTATCAGACAGTCGGGCAAGATGCGATCGAGTTTGTTGCTCGTGCTCTTGATATTCCGTTGTATCGACGTGTGATTACTGGTTACGCGGTCGACCAAGGTGCTGAGTATGGTGCCAGAAATGATCCGGCAGGCATCGAAGGGGATGAGACGGAGGATCTGCTGGTTCTATTATCCACCGTTAAAGTACATGTTGCTTCCCTGCTTTTGAATCAAAATCTGATCCTTTCTTTGAGTCTCATCATCCTGAAATCCAAGGCGTGTCTGTTGGTGCTATCCTGTCCAATTATCAACGCGTGCGTGTCGAACATGCGTGAGATGACCTCTTTGCTGACGATATGTCGTTCTAATTTCTCGAGGTCAATAGTTGCCGCCGCCTTGGTTTGACTCCCCTCTGCTACTTGTGGCAGAGGGATCAGGGAGAATTGCTCGCCGAAATGATAAGTTCGGGAATGGAAGCAGTTCTCATCAAGGTAGCTGGAATTGGGCTCAAAATAAATCACCTCGGAAAAACGCTGGCGGACATACAACCAACTCTTGTTAAGCTGGTAGGTCTTCATGAATGTCATGGTTATCTCATAATAGTTTCCTCGCAGAATGATCTCTATGGATCTCACATCTGTGGCGAGGGCGGAGAATACGAGACTTTGACCCTGGATTGTCCGCTGTTCAAGCATCGTATAGTCCTGTAAGATATGCTGTCCACTTTATTTAGAATTTTCTGACGCACATCAATAGCACGGAGGTTGAAAATGTGATTCATTCTGATAACGATTTTGCGACTGTTGCATTTCTACGCATAAAGAGAGCTAAGCTCGTTTCTAAAACAACCAACAGAACCCCTTTTATACCAGCCCCACCTTTGCTGGAGGATGATTTTCGAGCTGTTCGTGACACCATCGCACAGTCCCAAGAGCGCTCTAGCGCTTCAGTGGGTGAAGCTCTGCAGCAGACTGTAGTCATTGAGCCGATCGATAGAGTTGTTCAGACCCGGAAAATTAATT
Source organism: Tricholoma bakamatsutake (assembly GCA_029959215.1). Lineage (NCBI taxonomy): Eukaryota > Fungi > Basidiomycota > Agaricomycetes > Agaricales > Tricholomataceae > Tricholoma > Tricholoma bakamatsutake. The sequence continues at coordinate 5,651,944 of CP114860.1, forward strand.
CCTGGATATCTGTTGCAAACATAGAAAGAAAGCTCAGGAATCCCATGGTGGATATTTCTATTGAAGATGAGGTGGCAGAGTGTTTCATGATTCTTAAAGGTCTGGTTCAACCTCATTACCTGTTATGTTCGCTCTGACTCGTCAGTGAAGAACGCCTCAACGAGCATTCTCTTGATATCTCTCACTGTACAATCATCAACATCTTGTTGTCATCAATGGACTTGTTTGCCCGTGTCAATACGGTATATTCAAGTTTCTTCGGGTCTAGCCCCCCTGCTCGCGCATGCGTGGCCGTTGATCTTCCCCATCCCATACGTATCCGGCTTGATTGTATCGCGTTTGTAGAACAAAATCACACAGACCGGCAAGCTCTCCATGTACAGGGCTTGAGTTACTGGGCACCAGCAAACATAGGGCCTTATTCCCAAGCTATCAAGGTCTGCAGAATTTCTACATACTATAATTTTGTTGGCTACAACAATGGTTTCAGGCTGATGAGCATGTTTTTATTTCGGGCCAAATCGGTATGATACCCAGATGTCTTTCTCTGCCATCGCCTCCGTCGCTTGCGATGGAAACGGCTCTGGCATGTCAACACGTGGCGCGAGTCATTGACGCTCTAAAAGGTAATTCTGGCGGTGGATGGTTCGGCCATACCCAGGCAGCTCTCTATTGGCTTGTTGATATCAACCATCTACCACATGTGGAACATGGGCATCGGAGAAGTTCCAAGGTTGCGAATTTGTATGGTTTCTCCGCCGGCTCTGATCCCATGTCCAGATTCTGATGGAAGCAAATACACCAACGCTTTTCGTTATCATCAAAGCTCTGCCGAAAGAAGCCCTGATTGAAAAGCAAGTATATCTGCATACTGGTCGGTGCTCCATTACAGATGATGACGATGTTTCAATGCAACCGCGAGCGCCCATCTTTGAACAAGGTCTAGTGTTGCTATCAGATAGATACATCGAGACTGCTCACACAGTAACAGATCGTTTAGATTTTACCCCTGGCGTAGCATTACACTGGCAGATGTCACGCTTCCAAGATACCACTTCAGCCTCTGCTATCATATGTGTTCGAGGCGAAGGTAGCTAGCTGTCGGCCATCTCCTGAGATTGATTGTCAACTCCTGATGACAGATAATCCTTGGGTTGCAAAAACAATCAGCACAGCAAACAACCTCTGTTCGATGGCAAGGCAAAGTCTTTCGATTAGGCTGTTTTTCGTTCCATCACGCGCAGCTTCCTGTGAGCACTTCTACTTGCGCAGCAATTGTTTTTTAATACAGGCTTTACATCAGTTGCTTCTCTTTCTCAAACTATCTTTGGAGTTCAGGGGTGTCCTCCCACCACATTAGTGCCATGCCGATTTATTTCGTCAGGAGATGCTGATGATTGGGATTATGCTATCTGTATTTTTAAACCTTGATTCTGGCCTTGAATCAATGTAAAAAATTTGTTCAAGAAAATATTTTAGCAATCTTTTTAATAGCTCTTTTGCCGTTGTCATACCACTAAGCAGTCATGGGAGAAAGGGTAATGCATCCCGACTCGAACTCACGCATCGAGAACAACAGGTTTTCAGATTAACTTTGGCGAACACAATAGTTTCAGCGATGTGACTAGGAAAAACCTTGTTTCGGTCAACCCAAAATATTTCAGCCACTTTAATGAAACCAGAAAATTTCCGCTTTGGAGAATCGGGATGTCCGTTCGTCCTCCCGTCGGTCTGCACACAGCATGAAAATTATATTCTAATTGGAAACAATTACATTATGCATTCTAAATGTATCAGTGGCGATGGCGGTCCAAATCACGTGATTTCAACTAAGGTAGTTTTCTCAAGGGGTTGCAAAGTTTTCTCCCTATGCAGAATATATACAAGTATACATTCTATGCAAATATAAGATTTCAGGGTATTTCTCATGGTAGGATGCATACAATTCCATTAAGAACACAGCAAATGTGAACATCAGAACATGTAGTCCGCGTTGGCGGACTTTAGAAATCACGTGATGAATGACATTCTCCAAAAAAACTAGCATGGGGCTAGTTTTCACCGGTATGGTTGTATCATAACATAACAAAGCCATACTACCATAGTGTAACACAAAAAACTTCAATTATTTTTATAAGACGGACGGACGGACGGACATCCGGATTCTCCAATCCCGAAATGTCCTCACTGAAACCGTAGTTTTCAACTGACCTGAAACTTGTCGTTGTGTCACAACTTTAGTTTTACATATATTATCAGCACACAGCACCGAACACTGCTCACAATAAGATCCACATGATGTAAACTACAGAACCCGATCTTTAAATCCGGATTAGGTGGAGAAAAGACGATCAGTCCCAAACAACTCGATACAACAAGAAGCCCTAGGCGCTGTTCTCCTGCTCAAGCAACTGCATCTCGCCAAGTCTACGTCGCATCGCCTTCTCTGTGGGAGTAGGAGGAACTTTACGAACGATCAGTGCTCCCACTAGCGCGCAGCATCCGCCAAAGCGCAACGCCCATCCAACTCCCGTTTTGCCTAGATATGTCGTGCGTCCAGCATCAATTGGACCGTCGCCATCAACAATCCGGAAGATTGCACTCGTGACCAGAGCAACCTGAGGCAAATAGATATGGGCCACGGATAATGGCCACAAATATATGAGTTGAGACTCACAATGAATTGAGGCATCACGATGGCGAGATTATGAATACCAAGCACTGTTCCCCCAGTGGTTGGCGCTGAAGGATCTGCTCCTTCATTTTCAGCTTCGTACTGGTCGTGAGAACGACGACGAATCAACGGCTGCCGCTCGCCACTCGGGCGATATGGAGAGGGAGTAGAAAGAGCACGGCTGTGAGACGGTCTCAGGGATGGTACAGATGTTGTCGACGAAGATTCCTTTAAGAACTGATCAAGGTTAATTGTATAGAGAGAGGATTGAAATGTGATCACATACTTCCATGATGATAGCAAAGGGTACCCACATAGCGACCGCCCAACTAATCCCGACTAAAGTGATGAAGATAGTTGCCTGCGTGAAGATCAGTGAGGTGTACAACCTTATTTGAATACGAAAGCTACCTGGACGACAGTGGTGATAAAGAACGTTGAGAAAGTCAAAATGGCAAAAAAGATCAGTGCCCCTGTCCAGATGTTACGCAGCAAGAATGGCATTATAGGAAGCCTAAGAGGTTTGCCATGGCGAACTGCTTCTGCACGCCATTCACGAACAGTATTCCGCAGGCGAGTCAACTCGGCATCTTCATCCACATCATCCTTATGTCCCATCAGACGACGATCGCGACTAGCAAGATGGGGCAAAAGAGTGCCTGCAACTACACCAACTATACGGAAGCTTAGGCTTTTAAAAACGGCAACATGCTTTTTACCAAAGACGTACCGATGCTATACAGAAGCATCGCGAATTCGCCACTTCGCGTCGCTAGCTCCGGATCAGGCTCTTTTTGATTTTCATAAGCCATAATTTGTCCCATATATGTCGTGCTACAAGGAGATCATGATAAGCAATACATCTTTGGAAATAAGAAACTACATACGAATAAAACAAGAATGGAAACCTTAAGCAAACATAAGCCGAGGCTCTGTCAGAGAGATGAGAATAAGGATGCCCACCAGCCCATGAAGGCAAATAACTGAACATAACAAACGCGCCGAACAGGCTTTGGAAGGTTAATGATTGCAACCTTAATGTTCAGAAGTACATCTTGAAATTTGCTATGAGATGCGTGAAATTCAGGAACCGGATAGATCAATGACAACAACACCTACCTCCGTTTGGTGTACTCCTCAGGGCGCTCTTCTTCCTCGTGGCAGATACAGGTTATCCAAACCGTGGTAACGAGAATAACAATACATATGACACAGAACTTTCGGAACTGATCACCTCCCAGGAGCCGTATGATAGGAAGTTGTGCCAGAGGCAAAAACCCTAAATTCATTTGGTACATGATGGGGAAGCAAGCATGCACACGCACCGAATCCAAAGCCAACGATGTTGCCTGCATTGGTCATCCTACTATGCCATGCATTACCAGCACTAAGCTGAGCAGAAGGGGTGACATCGAGAAGTAGGTTTCGAAGAGAAGCTTGTAGTCCATTGAGGGCGAAGTCGAGGACATAAAAGGAACATATAGCGAATCCAATGGCCGTGCTTGTAACCTACCATATCTCAGGAGATGTGTGTACTTCGGTAAGTCATAAAACTGACCTTGTTGTTCCGTCGTTCATCCCAGTCGCCTGCACCGACGCCAAGTAGATCGACCAGGACAGAGGCCAATTCTTGGCAATATGCAAGAACCAAGGTAGATATTACAAGGGCGACAGTGGACAATATGACCCAGTATCTTCGACGATACTTTGAGGGAGAAGAATCAGACAAGGCACCTGAGTGCAGCGTAAGTATTGAAAGCAGGGTGACAAAAAGGCCAATCCCACCTATAACAGGCTGCGCGATCAGACCACTGATGGGTCCTGCCAACCATACAAGAGAAGTGATATGTTCCGAGAGTCCAAGGCCTAAGAGAAATGGCGTCCCATAACTAAACGACTGAGGTCAGATGGATAACCATAGTCAAAATACCCATACCCGAGCTCAACAGTCCACGCAATTTGTGCTCCTGCCATGGATATGCTCAAGGTGATCAGGTCCCATGTGGTCAATCTGCGCTTAGAATGTTTTGCCCTCCCGTTTGCTTCAGGTGCATTCTGCATTACACCATCGTCAACCACTATTTCGGCAGAGTCGAAGCCTTCTGTGTTGTGCCTCGATCGGGCTGAAGGCCAAGGCATTTGAGTAGTTGGATCCGGGTCACCATCCGCAATTGGAGGTATCATTAGTCTGTCTCAAAGATCCAAGAGGGCAAAGGAAGTGTGTTGGTTGGTTGCAGGCATGAGATATGAACGAGCCCTATAAGTAGCTTGTCCTCGTACTTATGTATGTGACATGACCACCTTCACGTTCCCATGTTCGGCTCTATCCGGGCCTCACTCGAGCCAAGACTTACTTAGCTTAACTTTCAGACACGGAGCATCTGCTGTCTAATAAGCTCTTAAGCATTCCGGAGCATTGAACACGAGCCATGCATTATTATAATAGTGAATACAACAGTAGTGTTTGTGTATACGGTACTACTAGTAAAGGCGACTTGTAGTCAATCTGTAGTAATCCGAGTCGAACTGAAAACATCAAAGTAGGAAAACAAGATAAATACTACAAAGACTGATTGTACAGACACAAAACCGTCTTCAACGCATGGAATTTGCAGACATCCCTCGTCGATGACTGATCCCCAACGGTTCCAAATTCGGCAGAGGTTTCGATAGGAGGTGGTGAAAAGCCTTCCGACGACCAGCTGTCGGCATGGTGCTATCCTCTATTGGTAAAGGGGGCTCAGGGAACTGAGCATACTGGCTTGAAGGACCGATATAGGTTTTGTCTTCTTCAAGGACGCCTCGATCGGGACTTATCAGAGAATGTGGCGAGGTAGAGGTAGAGGATGAACGAGTTAGTAAAGGGAGGGGTGATAGTGATGGTCGCGTAGGATTCGTGCCAGACCGACTCCGGCTGTCAGATTGTGCAGGAACGATGCCATTTGAAAGAGTTTCGGAGCGAAGTTGCATGGCAGAAAAAGATGGTCGTAGTCGTCGGGGAGTTGTCGACCCGCTAGCTGGAAGATGATTTAGTGTTGATGTCTCGTCGATATTCGCAGAAGGTCCAGCCGAAGAATAGTTTGAACCATTTTGCGATTTGTTTTCTGTTGACGAAGTGCCCTGGCTTCCACTACGGTTACGTCTTAGGTATTTCTCCATGGCGTCAGCATCTCGTTCTCGCATGCGATTTGCAACGGGAGATAATGCGGACGCAGGATTACTAGGCGCGGCAAGCGTGGAGCCTTGTGGAGCTGGAGCTGAAAAGAGAAATGCAGCAGCCGTGGAAGGACCATGAGTATGGTGACCTGGTAATTGCTGGTTATGAAGATGTGACGTCGATCTCGTTTGTGATGGCGATGAAGACGGAGAGAAGGATGAATGACTTTGTGGGCCAGGTGCCAGGCTATCGCTGTCCGAGGTGGCAGTTGTGCGACTGGTCCCGGATCCACTCCTCATCCTTGGAACATTGTTACGCGCCATCTTCGGGGGCACAGGGGGTGCGTTCCCTGAATGCAACCCTCCCCATTCGTTCCCTCGTTCAGCAGCCTGGGCGAACACATTCCTACGAGATTTCTTGTTGTTTTCGAATTGTAGACGGGCAGTATCTTGTAGTGTATCCCTTGTGCTAAACCTGCCAGTGAATATTATTTACCAGGATATGGGTGGAAAGCCCGAGTACACGCACGAATAAGCATAATCGGAAGCTGTAAAGCCTTGATTATTTCTAGCAGCATACTGGCACCCTCTCTCAATAAGAAGTTGCACAACCTATGTAACCATTAGCGAGCTTACCAACATAGCCTCAGATAGCTACTCACAGGTATATGTCCCCACGAACTGGCGCTATGATCGTAGTTGATTATACTGTGCTGAAATTGGAGAAGCAAAACTCACTAATGGAGCGGAGTGTTTCCTTTGTTGTCAGAAAGATCATAGTCAGCCCCGAGGTCGCAAAACATCTAGGTGGGGACACGAGGTAAGTAGATTGAGCTCTGAGCCACAGAAACACTGCACATACCCGCACTAGCTCTTCATTTCCTTTCAATGAAGCAATGTGGAGAGCTGTCTTTCCTTGAGTATTTGACCAATCTAAAATCCCCGAATAACGATCGTAATACAAACGGGTCATCCGCAACGATGCCCCCGAAACGTCTTCTTGCGCTGACTGGGGCGTATAAGGGTCAACAGGAGAAGGCCTATGGTCTGCTAAAAGCATGAGGATAGTATTATTTTCCGAGTCCTGGGCACAGAGGTAATTCGGCGATGTAATTGCATTGGGAGACATAACCTGCATACCTTGCTTAGTTCCTCGTCATCATGACCAGCGCTTAGCAGAAATTCAAATGTCTCCTCATGTCCCAACACAGCAGCCCATGCTAATGAAGTAAACCGTCGCGGCGCAGGGTCAGGATTTCTCATATCCGTCCTCTGGACAAGTCGTTTGACAAGAAATAAGTTGTTTTCTAATGGTATGGAATTAATTGGCATTGCAGTTGATGCCTGCAGAAAATAAACATACCTTTCACGGCTCTTCTGAGTCTCGCCGTGGCATCCTTTTCAGCCATAGAGCGAGAGGAAAGGTGGAAGACAAAAAATCAGGAGACTGCAGCTTACCGGTACACCGGCAGATACCGAGACGATATATGGAGAAGGGGGTTTCCCCCCGTGTGTTATCAGCAATTTAGAACATTGCTCCATTGTGATATACGCAACGACTGAATTAAATAATAGGACGTGACAGTCTTGTAATCTACCCAATGCTGTGAACCGAGGAATCTCCAGGTTGAGTTATCCATTGTCCGGGGATCAAAGTGGTCACCGCATTATAGGAGCAGTCACGTGTATCGCAAAGCTGTGTAAGATGGAATCAAATGTTTTCCGTCAGTGTCAAACTAAGTGGTGTGCCATTACAGATGCCCAAAGTCGTTTCCCGCTCAGCGGTCTCGTCATCCTCTGATGGTCTGTCGCCTAGGTAATTGTACCCGAGTGTTCGGATAACTTACCGTATCTCTGGTCACCCACCCACAGCACGGCCAACTGCATCTTCCGCTGCAGCCCTGCGTGTTTATTGTGTGTATTGTTTCGTCTAGCCAGATGGAGCATGCTGACCCGCATCAGATTGTATTTGTGGCGAGTTCATCGTACGTCTCATCTACCATTGCTTTTTTTGTCTTCAACATATTGCAGCTTGTTATTGACAAAAATCTCGCGACACTTCCGCGCCGCAAGACTGACAATGCTATTATCATTCGATCCCAAGATAGCGATGTTGCGAAGGCGAGGGTGTTCAAACTAAATGCAGTTTCGGGTGAACCTATTCTTCTTGAAAGGTACGAACAAGTTGCCTTTTTTTTTTTATGTTCATACCTTAACCGTCAATGTAGACAGCATGGACATGAACGCCAGTACAGATTTCATTGTCCACGGTGTTCCTTGGTTATCGGTTATCAGTCATTGCCGCCGCCTGTCAAATCCGCGCCATTTCTCTACATAATCTCCGGCGCTCTCACTCAAATGCAGGGTCAAATGCCACCAGACGCGTTTCAAGAGGATGAAGTAGAATAGATTTGACCTTTACGTGACTGTCTATGTACAATACATTGTAGAGCAAATACATGCGAAGATCACCAGCGATCTGAAATAAGAAACTGGTAAGCCACAGGCCATCAATAGACAACAGAAGAATGAAGATGGCGGCTCAGCTACCGTTGTAGAAAACAGTCATGACGAAGGTGTTCGTGACACAAACGTTCATACAGTGTGAATAAAATTGTCATCAAAGCCAGAAAGTGAACGAAGGGGGTAAAACAGGCGGACGTACCATAGGCTGCAGTAGAGTTGACGTTTGATATGTATCTGACAGAGGGCTGAGCGAAAATTTATAGCACAACTTTATTTGGTGCTGCTTGGGGATAGAAGCCAAATTCAACAGAGATACTGCTTGCGTAGCCAGAGTCAGTTAGCCTTCATAAGTTGGTGGATGGCAAAGCGAAGAACATAATAGTTTTCTGTGTCGAAGCGAATACTGGCATGTTAAGATAAAAATCTGACATTGTGGACACTGCGGCAATGATAGACGCCTAAATAATTTCAACATCCGCTCAGCGGCATCTTGACCACCATCTGTCAGAGTGTCGGGACATTCTGAAGTTGAGAGTCAAGTCTACTTCAAGCGTCCTCGGCCATGGAACTTCCTTCAACTCGAGAGTTGGAATTGGAAACACTGTTGAGGCAACGAGACAAACAGGTCGCTGAACTTAGTGTGAGATTTCAGTCAAGCACTCGTGGGTTCCACTGACATTTGGTAAAGGATGAAATAACACAGCTGCGACAATACCTTGCCTCGCAACCTGGTCCTTCAACTACCGATCCTGTTACCCTTCCGCCATCTCTAATATCTGTTCTACTGCCCCATATTCATGCTGCTTCCGCTGGACCAGATGTGACGGCAGGCTCTAATACGGTTACTGCCGCGCTTACGCAAAGGTCGCGACTTCTGCAAGAGGAGAACGACGAACTTTATGATCTTCTAAAACAAGGAGAAACAGGCAAACTAAAAGAGGAAGTCCGTGGTCTCCGCAGAGTTGTGGAGAGGTTGGAGACAGCACTCCGAGGTCCGTAGCGTATATAAAGCTTGACAGCAGTTATCTCACCTTTGACATAGAGTCCCATGGAGTGATCACCACAATCTCGTACGTTCTCACCCCCATCTTCTGTGGCAGACTTTAAAAAATCTCATACACAGCACTGAGCTTGACAAGTCTTACGAAAGTTTCATAGCATCCACGCGCCTAAACAATGCTTTGAACAGCACAAAATCGTATTCCCAATCTCCGCGGGCCTCCTACCACTCGCTATCCCAAGTTGGCCCTGCCGGTAATGGAACTGGCATGTCGAAACTACCTCCCACAGGTCCGAGAGCCTACAAGAAACCACGTCTGTCAGAAGCGCAGGCTTCGCCACCACCTCATCGAACAAACACAGCTCCCCCTCTTCATAAATCGCATAGTAAGTATAATCCACCCGCTCGAGGTCATGACACACGCGATTCCGCGCGTCGTGTGCCCGAAGGACGCGGGAAGCCTAATCATGTAAAAATGGACTTGGAGGAAGACCCAAGGTCGATACCTCCACCGGCTTACGACCGTGAGAGGGAACGTGACCGTGAGAGGGAGCGAGAACGGGAGAGGGAGCGAGAACGTAGATCAAAAGAGCGAGACAGGGATGGGGGCCGGGAACGCGATGGGAATAGGCCCTCCAGGCGCAATAGTGGTTTTGCGGGTCGTGGCGGGGGTCCTCTACGAAGGGCCGAGCGTGTATTAGGGCCTATTGACTCATTTCCTGGGGGGGATCGGACGTTGGCTGAACGGATGGGACTATAAACTTGCTTTGTGTTGCGTTTATCTGGACGGTTCCGAGAAATCAGCCAGATGATTTGTAGTATATATCCGGTACGGAGTCTTTCCCACTTCAAGTGTCGTATTCTGTAGCGATAGCTGACCTTTCGTCGTCTCACAGTTGTGTATTCCTATATCCTGCATGCAATGTACAATAACCATGCGGCTTGACTGATTTCTCATGAAACAGAGAGACACGAAAGGTTATCTAGATTGGATATGTAACTCCGTGGGCTCGGACGGAACATATATATATATATATATATTATGACAACTAACATTTTATGGACGACGCCGATATCGATGCTATTTATATATATGTTCTTCGTCGGCTCCACGCGCCGATTTATGCGGTCGGAACACTCAGCCGTGCTGTCCGAATCAGGATGAAACGAAATCAAATTATTATCATGATAGACAATGGTACAGTAAGGAAAATTAGACGAGCGTACATATGTAGTGTACTAGAAACTCTAAGATAGCGGAGGGGATAAGAAATACAGTACAATGTACAAAAGGATGTTCGTGGAAGAAATATGTGAGACTGGCTCAAGAGATCATGCACCAAAAATCCAAGATAAAGTAAATCGATGCCATTCATGCATTGGTTGTGAACGAAGTGCTCTGCTTCGTATTGTGCTTTGGATGGCACAATGAGAAGAATTTCAAGCAGGTCATGCCTATACTGCTGTGTTTTTGCGGAGGAGGCGCTTTAGGGAGCTGTCGGGGGATATATGTAGATTCCGACAGAGGAGACACGTTATCAAAGTCGGGGAGGTGTATTGGAGACACGGACATCGGTTGCAAAGGTTGGTGCATGTGTTTGACTTCCTTAGGTGCGGTACCCACGAAGGCTGGGATGGGGGGCACGGGTGGAGGTGGGGAGGGCACGGATGGGGTCGGCGGAGGCGAGCGGTACGTTGTCGTGTATGAAGGATGGCGACGATAGGGTCGACTGTGGTCACCGGAAAGCGACGCAGAAGGACGGGGCAATGAGGGTGGCGTAGTGGGTAGGGACACGATTGGACTAGAGGAAGTCCTTCTCCTCTCGGAACGCTCGCCTAATTGTTCATATGAGCGGGTAGAATGAATGAAATTACGGGGGCCTGTAGAGGGATGAAGGCCTGGGGGAAGGGATGGTGAAGATGGGATGGACTGTTTGCTAGAAGACTTGCGAAGACGGGCGCGGAGATGAGGAGAAGGCAAAGGAGCCGGCACGAATTCAGGAGACGGCTGACGAGGAGGAGGAGAGTCTGGACGGACAAAGATAGACATTGGAATACAGAACGAACATGGCAGACAAGGGCTTTATAGTAGAATACCGTAATAACGAAACAATGGTGGCAGGAAAGGAAATTCCGGTCGCCACACGCGAGTCATCGGTTCTTAGATCTGCAGCGGCTGCGTCTGCCTCGAGTCTAACTTTACCTCGGTCTCTGTCTCCTTGGCAGATCTCTTTCAGAGAGCCGACCGTAGTGACATGATACGCCACCCCATGATGTGCGCCACGAGGCCTTATATAGCTTAAACGTGTATCGAGCCCCGCGCTATCCCCTCCCACGAATGCGTGCATCACGCCGGGCCGCTGCAACGCTTCACCCGCGTATTCTTCTGCTTCTACTAGCCATCATGATGTCTCCAATGTCGCCGCTTGGCTTGCCTTCGCTCTCGGTGCCGCAAGGATTCTACTCTATGTGCTAGCCCATTGGTCTTATCGGTCTAGGTTTGGACATGTGTAGGTGGATACTACGACACCGTTAACATATCACACGCAAGCTTGTCGTCGTCGTCGGATTGTGCTCTGAATAGGTTCTCACCATTCCAACAATCCCTTCCTTGGATAGCACTGGCGCATAAAATTTTTATTCCAAGTGTTCCTAATGCAAACAACCTTTGACAGGCAACTTCCGTGGCGACAAGGTATTGTGCCATGGCGTCCAGGACTCTACGCGACATGCAGAGTGATAGCTGCCCCATACACTATAGAGACGGCGAAGACAACGGCGCACACATACGTTGAAAAAAAAACAGTGTTGAATGGGGTTCTGACACGGCGCTTCCCCTGGGCCTGCTGTAGTTCGATTATGCCGAGCTGGCAACAACTGGATCAGAGTGGGCATCAACCCAGTGGCATATCATTATCCGTGAGTTACAGAGCCGATCATTGGTGAAAAAGCATTTCCTCAGTGTCCTTGCTAGATGCTCATCGGACAGCATGAAATTTTAGGGTGGATCTTTCATTCCTTCCGGTGATAATTGTTAATTCCTCCAGCTGTCAGAGGTGAGGTTTTCCAGAAAGCCGAGAAAACAACAGAAGACTTGGTACAGGTACACGTCTTCCATGGCGTTTCGCGAGGTTTGTATAATCTCGTTACAAGGCCATCTGTCAAAGAAGGTTGGGCCTTTCTTTGGCATTTCAACGTAAAGGATACACCGACTGAGTCAATAGCACCAATGGTCATGATCCCGATAAATTCACATACAGCGTAGAGAAATTAGATAACCTTTCCGGAAGAATTATCAGCGGCGAAATCTCCTGTGCTTTGTGCCCAAGTTGCAAACATCAAGGAAAGACCTGTGTAACTAGTAGCAGTAACATGGCAATTGACGGGTTGGGGGTTGCGGCTTCGCTCATGGCTAGATACGAGCGACAAGGGCGAGGCAACGGACTCGATTTCGGTATTTGTATGTCTTTGTACACTGCAGAACATTGTTCCCGAACAGTCCAAAAAATGTGTACAATTGTGCAACATCCTTAGTGTTGAATACTTGAACGGCAGAAGTTTCCTGGCGTCTCCATGGCTCTAGGAAACAGTTTCCTGGCAACTATCTGTGCTATCATCTAGCGCAGCGGCATTGTGGGCTTTCCCTGAACATTCCAAAACTGAAAATTTTATTTCAACATAGATTTTGGATAAATTGGGTAAACTGCACTGTTCGGCTCATTGGCATCTTCACCAGATCCTCCGTTACTCCAATGGGAATAGATTTTGTATCACATAAGAGGTTCCTACTTATAAATAAGTTTCGGGGCGGGAGTTCCTTCTCCATACTTGGAATGTGCACATACACGGCATGGCACCCAAGTTCCATGATGGCGCCTGCCGCCGTGTACGTGAACGGCCCGTAGCTCAGCTCATGATTCTGGACTCGGAGGATATCCCCTTCCAATTGCCGCACTGCACGCGACAAGCGCTTTCACGAGTCACCACTTTCTCATAACACACTGATTGCTTAAGTAGCACGTAATTACGTGGGTGGAGGAAAGGAAGGGCCGTAAACCGCTACAGTAACAACTTGCATAGCGGACACAGCACAAAGCGCTCTCCCGTCTCGTATATTATTCATGAGCAACCGAGTTCTTCACCGATTTTATCAGGTCCCATTCGTCAGTGTCACCATCTATACTGAACATATTTACTCCTCGAAATTTTAGTTCCCTTGCAAACTGCGCCTTCATTCCAAGCGACGTAGGATCATCATACGTGATGACCTGCCTAGCCGATGAAGAGTGCAAGAAGGGCGTAGCGGAGCAAACGTCCCACGATCTCTGGAAACCACCACTGGCAATATAAGAACATAGACCGTCCGACTTCGCATGAGTCGTGCAAACAAGGACACCTTGAGCGACCAGGTCGCGAAACTGGATTTGGCTACCATCGGCGACGACAGTGACTGATGATGAAGAGTTTGATCGCGTCTCGAGGGCTGTGGCGTCAGATTGGGACAAATATCCGTACGAAGGAACCCCAAGGACGAGCTGTGAGGAAGGAAAGCCAGCTGCTGTCCATGCCTTCAATGCGGCAAGGGCACTTCCCTCAGGCTGACTAGAATTTTTACAGCCATCGTATAACGGCGCGTTGGGACCAGGATAGGGTGATGCTGTACGTTGCATCAGCGGTTGGAAAGAATTTAGTATATCGAAGAACTTACATGGATGCGTGTCATAATTCATCAGCAGTATCCAATCCAGGACATCAGCAAACTCTGACATTGTCCGGCCAACAGAATTAGTGAATGGTACGGTCTGGGCGGCTGCGGTTATTCGGGCGGTTGGAGGCAGGGCCTTGCGGAGGCACCACAGGAAGGAAAGGAAGTTCTCTGAGTCTGACGGGTCCACTTTGTTGCCACTAGCGCCTTCGTGTCCAGGGTATTCCCAGTCGATATCAATGCCGTCCATATCATACAGATCATAAAATTCACGAATATTCCTTGATAACGTGTCTCTGCTCACGTTCGTGGCGACCGCCGAAGAGAACGACCTGTGGTGTTCTTCAGCCTTCTATTTCGTTATTTCGTTTAAAAAACTACAGTGCATACTTGCTTCCCGTCCATCCACCAATACTGAGCTTGACCTTTGTGCCTGCTGCATGAGCCGCCCGTACGAGTCTACTGAGTAGTATTGGCGCGTTTTCAGATTCCCAGGTGAGATTATGTTGTTCGTTCGGCACAGCAAATGCAAAATCAATCCAATCCAGAAGTCCAAAATCGATCTTCTCAGGAGGGAAGCTTGCGCCAGCCCAATCGGGATAGTATGCCATAACAAGAAAGCTTGCGCTGTTGTTCGTGACTTGCGATGGAGGATTAGGAGCCGTTGAAACAGCATTGGTACGAACGAGAGGAGAGTCCGGGGAGTCTGACAGCGTATTTTGTCGATTATCGAGAGCGTCGATGGAAGAAGGGGGATCAGTGCAAGTGTTCTGGGAAGGAATAAGTACGGCTTCAGCTGCTTGAAAAGCTTCGAAACCTGTAGGCCCAGATGATGATGGGGCACACTGAGCGAGTAATGAGAACAGCAACAAAGAAAGAACAGCAGACAAGAGCATTGTGAAGAGAAATAAATGGAGGGGTAGATGTTCAAACACCTGGGAGTATAGGGGGTCGGCGTTGGTCAGCCCTTATACACGCTCCATTTAAGTTTAAACTGGCGGACTGAAGGATGACCATATACTTCCCGAGGCCATGTGTTGCTAGAAAATATTCCACATGGATACTCAAACTGGCAATACCAACTTGATAATCGGGCCATTTGGTAGTAGAATCATAAAAGACCAGAATTAAAGAGACTGGTTAGCATTGTATGCCATAGAGGACAGTTGCTATGTCAGAAAACACTTTGTGCAGGACTGCGCTGGACAAGACCTGGCCAAATTGATGAAGTTGAAATTTGGCCGCCCGTCGGCACTGCTCTTCTTCCCTCTTCGTCCCCCTCACGTGGTGGATCACGCGATCACGCGCCGTCGACACCGCCCCATTCGTGCTACGTTCCTAATCCGTGGCTGCCCGTAATTGCGAATGCAAACTGATGATGCTGGGGGGTGGGGAAAACTTGAATGGCATGTACGAGTCGCAGCACTCATGCACGAGAGGCTTTGGAGGGTGAGGGGAGTAAAGCTGGGATAGCACGGGCTATCAGAACAGTGGAGAGAAGGCTAGCCATTGCTCTAAGGTCCGTTTAGTCATAATTTGACATGTACTTGTATCATGGACATAATATCGTCCTAGATTTTTCTGCACGTTATTTCAATTTGTGTATTTCGCGTTGCCGATATTAACCGCACCACTCATCTGAGGGCAAGCAGAGGCACGGAGGAAGGGAGGAAGGCGGGCAGTGGTCAATGATCGATCCCGTCTTTGCTGCCTACCTTTCTAATTCACCATATATATTGCGGAGCCATGAACATATCATTCAGATCAGGATGCCTGAGGTTGAGGACACCGAGTGCTAATGGAGATGGGATGATTGAATTGACAGATAAAAAATCTTCATTCATCGAGATCGAAAACCTCGTCATCTCCCTCGAGATGTGACGACGATATCTTATACACCATTTCTAGACTATTACCCTTTGTCTTTTGGAGGACACCTGCAGAGACGTTATG
This sequence comes from Tricholoma bakamatsutake, assembly GCA_029959215.1. Taxonomy (NCBI): domain Eukaryota; kingdom Fungi; phylum Basidiomycota; class Agaricomycetes; order Agaricales; family Tricholomataceae; genus Tricholoma; species Tricholoma bakamatsutake. The sequence goes on from CP114860.1 coordinate 5,667,898, forward strand.
AGTAAGGTTCGTTGATTGCAACAAACCAACTGACCAGAAGCAGAGAGTCGTAGATCGAGCACAGCGGTTTCGAAACCATCAATATTCCCTAATTCCTCGAATCCAATTATCCTGCATTTGGTCAACATATGATCTACACACAACATCGAAGGATTACTTGTCCTTGGATACTCCATCTACAAAGCATATCACGCAGGGAAGCACCTTGATACCCAATTTTTCGACCAACCATGGTACGTTCTCTACGAAGACACGGAAAAATCGAGTAGAGAAATATTTGGGTGCAAGTTTCTGCGTATAAGTTGTAATAAGATAAACGTTACGAGCAGGGAAGCAGCCTACAGCAAGATGTTTATCCATGATCTCGCACCGCTTGAAGTTGGAATGGTAAAAATGCACCACACATCTTGGTTCTCTTCTGTAACCCATATCAGTCGTGCCTTCCACCCAGCAATGAATAAATCGCCACAAACTCACGCACTCACTCGTATCACCTCTTTTTCATCCATGATCTCCGTGTATTTGCCGTGTTCGTTTTCTTTCATTTGCTTCATGCGTTCCATCCTGTTATGAACATCATGTCAGAACGGCATGAAAGGGATGGCGAGCAAGGCCCCTTACTCCCTTCTGAAAACGTCTAGACCTTGTTCCCTCATTGCTGAACCGCTGTCATTCTCGATCTCAGCCTCTAGTTCTGCGAATAGTGCTTCGTCGTCGTCGTCGTCTTCGTCGTCAGTGTTATTGCGTTTGCTACGCCGCCAAGGATCATTTGGTTCGACAAGCCGGGTTGCAATTGACGTGATTTTAGGATTTCTCTCGAGCATCAAGTCAAGCAAAAAAGGAAATAAATAATAGTATATGATGATCGATCGTTGTCTTCAACATGAAACTAATCAGCAGACATATTGACAAGCATGGTTCTGTAGGGTCTTCTCCAGCGTATTCGACGCTCATTTGATCCCTGATAGATATCTTTAGGGACATGCCACATTACGTCCAGAGGACGACGAGGATATGTGGCATTTGTATAATCTGATCCAAGAAGGCGATTCTGTCCGTGCACCAGCCATTCGGTGAGAAAATATCCATTCCGTGAAATTATTTCTTGATGTTGTTGTCCTAGCCGTGTTCAGACTGTATCATCAACCGGATCAACTGAATCTCATCGTGTTCGTTTAAACCTTACACTTCAAGTGGGCCGAGTGGATTTCTCATCTTCTGCCGCTCCAGCAACCCCCGCATCAGATTCTAGTAATGCAGACCAAAGCGGGTCGTCTGCACTACCACCTACATCGGCTGCTCTTCACATTTCCGGTCGCGTCACTTCTGAAAATCCTCATGTCAAGTTGGGTGCTTTCCATACGTTAGATGTTGAAACCAATCGGGACGTGCGAATTGAAAAGGCCGATGGATGGGACAGCGTTGCTCTAGCCCGAGTGGAAGAAGCGATCATACCGGGTAGAGGAGCAGAGCTGGGGGCGGTGGTTTGTGGGGAGGGAACGGCAGCATTTTGTCTGCTTTCGCAGCATATGACGCTAGTCGCGAACCGGATTTCAGTTCATATACCGCGTAAATCTGCGTCTTCGGGTCCTTCGCAGCATGAGAAAGGACTAGTCAAATTCTATGGGACGCTATACGATTCATTCGTGAGACATATTCCGTATGGAAATATAGGGCTTAAGGCGATTGTAATTGCCAGCCCTGGATGGGTGAGAGATGCAGTCCTGGAGTATATGATCGGAGAGGCAACAAGAAGGGGCGATAAAGTGTTGCAACGGGCATTGAAGGAAAAGGTGCTTAAGGTACATGTGAGCAGTCCGCATGTGCATAGTTTGATGGAGATTTTGAAGAGTCCGGAGGTACGTCAAAATCGGCATCTCTCGTTCGGTATTCCTTTGACTTACGTTCCATAGATTGTGTCACAGTTGAAAGAGACCAAGTTTGCGCGAGAAGGTGTTATGCTGGACAAGTATGTGCTGCTACATTCACTTCTAAAACTGGAATTGACAATACGCGTCCGTCAGATTTTTCAAGATGCTCGGCAGTGACGAGATGCGGGCATGGTACGGCCCTGATCATGTATGCCTTGCAGCTGATCGAGGCGCTATTGGTACTTTGCTCATTTCTGATGATCTCTTTCGGTGAGGTTGGCATTATGTCACTGACATATGGGAGTTAATCATCTCATGATCTTAGTGCAAGCAACCCCGTAACTCGCAAAAAATATGTGAACGTCGTGGAAGCCGTTCGTCAAAGGGGCGGCGAAGTGCTCATTTTCTCAAGTCTGCATGAATCTGGGCAACGTAAGATGCTTGTGCATTCAATTGTAGTGGACCACCAGCTCAACGGAAGCTCAGAGTTGAATCAGTTGACAGGAATTGCTGCAATATTAACGTTTCCTTTGGATGTTGAGGTTGTAGAAGCAGAAGAACGGGAGGAAGAGGAGGAGAGAACACGAAAAGCAGCGGCAGAGGAACAGTAGATGAGAGACCATGTCACGACGATCGAGGCGCGTCATAGTGAGTTGTATATATATAAAAGAAACAGCCCATGCTTTGCCACACCCATGTCCAAACACCCAAGGTCCCCCAGTGATAACACAACCTTGTACAAACGATCCCCGCACAACTCATTCTACCTTTCTACCCACTTCTGCTTCATCAAGGCGAGTGTGACATATTCTGAATCTGTATCCAGTTGACATTTCAACCACAGATATCCTTGTCCAATCTGCATATTCCTCTCCACACTATATATCACATGCCGTTGCATGTTTTGTTACTTGTATGCAACTTACGATCCACAAACCTATATGCAAACATCAAATGTGAGGTTGATGAGCTTCGGCGTGATATTCAATTCTGTGAACTCGCGGGTATATGGTGCAGTGCACTTAGTCACCACTACTTTCGTACAAGGTTTATTACATCAGCAAATTTTGTCCTTTTTCTTATTCGTCTTGCCCCAATGCTCAGCTTGATGAGGAGAATTGATTGGCTAGAGTGATTGTCAATTGGAGCACAATTGACAGAGTTATTTTTTTTCCACACCCAGATTCCGCCGCATTACTATATATAGTACTTATAGATGACACAGTATCTATCACGTGAATCTACCCTTTTTGGAAGCTCATGACCCGCAATTCAGGTGCACAGCCAGTGGAGTCTTATTGGACCACTCTGTGCACCTTCAGTGTAAAATAGGCCTCCAGGATTGCCATAACTGTGAGTTAAGAGGGTGTCAAATTATTATTTTTTGACCACCATCCATTCCGCCGCTGTGCAAAAGTAGTGGTGACTAAGCGCACTGCACCATAGGTACAGTCGACTTTCTCATACTGCATAGCCTCGGGACCGGCTCAACATATATGCATCACTGAAATATGTCACGTTGTGTGACATTTGTGACCCCCTACAAAAGTGTGACATAGATTCAGCCATCGTCGAAGACTGCTACTCTATGTAGTTTACTGTAAAATAACTATCTAATGATGATTGAGTACAGTTAAGAAGATCATCGCACTGTAGCTGAGCTCTGTACCTGTGCAAATGACAAGGTAGTTCAAGAGAAGTGTCAAGGTCCCCATACCTAATGCATGTTTTCTCCAGCAACGCACACAGTTCCATAACCTCTCGACGAGGAAGAAAATCATTATCGTCGTCATCTTCATCATCACACCCCGTGCGACAGCCATCTCATGCTGGACCTCAGTGTTGGAGCAGACTACATACGCTGCACAGAGGAAGAGATGACACGTTCCTTATAACCTACCTGGGGTTTAGTTAGTCTTAGAGCTAGGGTTTAGCAGAGGTAAGAACACTGTATATCTTCTATAGTACAGGTTCTCCTTATATACATAATAGTAAGGATGTCACATGACTCAGGAATGTGTTTACCACATGTATGCGCAGTAAGCACAGTAACATGTGTGTGCTGCATGCATTGCCTCATGTATGCAGCATGTATCAGAATTCAACACTCAGCCACAATTTCTGCATCACCTCCCTCGAATCTATATGGCGAGTCACCAACTTCACATTCTTCAATTGGGTTGACAAGGTCCTCGAGGGTCGGTGGGGGTCCTATGATTCATTTGCGCTTCACTAGTTCTTCAACCGAATTTATCAAGTCTTTTTCTGCTTCAACGATTCGAGCAGAAATTGATATGGGATCTGAAGATCATACTTGGTCTAGCCACGAAGGTAATCTAATTGTTAATCATGGCAATTGAGTCATTGAGGAAAGCCGTGCTAGCACTTCTTGTGCTTGTACTATGTCGCCCTCAGTGTTCATGACTATGTCAAGAGCCAGCTGCCAATCCCATGTGTTGCATCGATCACCGAGGTGTGTTTTCAACTGTCCCTCGGCAGCAGGTAAGGTCATACTGCTTGTTGCAAAATTTCGTAGTATTTCCCATGCACCACAATCTGAGCATGGAGAAGATGTCTCGTATATATCATCTTGTAAGAGTTCCCTGTGGAATAAATGAATAAATGTACCATGAAATAATCAATTTCAAATATGGCACAAACAGACAAACCCTTGAATTTTTGCATGGTCCCAGCAATTCTTAATGGTTGATGCTTCGACCTGTCTCCATCCCATATGTGCCATCAGCATTTCTTCCATCAAATTAATTTTATAGATATCGCGTTCCCCTGCATCATCCCTCTTGATCGCACAAAGGCAGAATTTTCAGTGGTAGTGAGCCTTGAAACACCTAATAATCCCCATGTTGAGCGGCTGGACAAAAGAGGTCATATTAAGTTCAAAGTACACGAGGTGAATGTTCTGTGGCTGATATTGAATGCCATAGCCCGAAAAATTGTCAAGTGTGAGACAGATATGCTGGTTCTGGTTGTGCATTTTTATGTCGAAATCTTTGATATATCTGAAGACAGATCAGCTGCCTCCAGATATTGATAGGAAATAATTTTCTTACTCTTCAAACAACTCAGAGGTCATCCAAGCCTTCTTATTGTTGTGATAATAAAAACCATGCTCAGTAGGGCTCTGCTTTTTGAAGCAGCATGGCTTTTTTGCCTTACCAATGTACATTGGCGGTAGGCACTCACTTCCATCTGCGTTACATGTGAAGAGCATTGTAATTCTAAATTTTTCTTCCTTCTCTCCAGCTATTTATATTGAAGCAAGCCCTCGATCTGGCAGTGCACTGTGACAGTCATCAGTTTATCAATGATTGAACCTGCACATGTCAAGCCACTCACAATGGAAACAGCCCACTTTCATCAGCATCAAACTGATCCTGCTCTGCATATGTCACTAAGATCATCTCTATTCGTTTGCGCTCTTCTTCCATGGCCTCAATATCAACTGACTCTGCCTCTCCATTTTGACATCTCTCCTTGTAGCCATATGCCTTACAAAATGGGGCAATCCAACCATCTCCACTGAGGCACTCTGCTTCAGGGACATCAAACTTCTTCAAACTTGAGTCACTTGACTTTCAACATCAGACCATTAACAGTCTCTTTCTTCTCCTCCATATGCTTCACCCACAGAATGAGGGCCCTCTCAACATCTGGTCTTGTGACAACACATGGATGCTGATAGGTCCACTGCACGCTCTAAGGTCTGAGGAAAGTTTTTAATTGTATTAACACACTATGACAGACCTTCTGAACCACTACAAATGCCACTACATCGACTTCGAATCATTTTCGAACTATTTTGCATGATTTTGCACTACTTCGAACCTTTTTGAACTATTTTGCAACATTTCATGACATTTCAAACAACTTCACAGCACTTCTAACAACTTCAGCTGCCGTATAGTTGTCTTAAAATACTTTTGATATATGATGCTCAACCGGAGTGAACTATTTAGTCGCATATCGAGTACTACCGGACATGCAAGGAGAGATGATAAAAGAATTAGGGTATGATAATGGTGGTTTTGGGGTTTCAACAATCTATTGAAACAACAAAGAGAAGTACTCTTACTGTATGGCGACACTGAATGTTTCAATTATCATCGTTCCTCATTTGTTTTACATTTTACAATACCTTTATTGCTGTGCATACTGCCTCATGTTCTACACCTGTTATATTTCCTTTTTGGTACTTACCTCTTCGAAATGTATATAGACTTGTACTAGTTACTTAGAATGAGGGAGAACCAGTTACCCTCTCCACTATAGTCGGATTTAAGAGCAGTTCTCTTGAGTCTTACCTCGCACCATATCTCTGAAGTTCTGTGAAATATCGCAAACTTCCTCGAACTTTCGTATTCATTCTCAACTCATCATCGCCTATCATCACTAAAAACACAGCTCATAACTGCTATATTCATTTGTCAAAATGTATATCGATGCCAGTCAAACACCCTTGAACCCCCTTGAACTCACCTGAACAACTTTGAACCAATTCGAACTTACTCCGAACTACTTCGCATGTCTTTGATCCTCTTCGAACATTTTTGTACGCTTTAAAAAGGCTATTCATCACATCCTTACCATTTTGCATCACTAAAAACAACATTTTGGTATTAGCGGTGATATTTAGTACCACCTTGCACCCTTCCTCTAGCCTGAGTTATACTACCCAAGCCTTTTAACAGGTTTTTGTTAGGTTTCCAGGTCGAGCATCATCATTTTGGAGCCCACCGTGAGGGGTTTCTAAATCATTTCATCATCTAATTTACCTCGAATCTCTCGGCTTAGGCCAACACAAGCTCGAAACCTTAGAATCGAGACTTGCCAGGCCTTTGAATCTCTTGAACAATCGGGGGATATTCTAATACCTGTCTCTGATGCCGAATCTACACATCGTTGTCTGTTTTCTTCACCTATTTCCTCGTCTACAACTTTGTCTTCCTCTTCTTCCTCATCCTCTACCACATCATTCATTATTCCAGCTACTTCGACACATCTACCATCTTTCGCTCAGGTTCTAACTCCTCGAATCGGTACATCTATGGCCATCCAAGCAACAATGCCAGCCTGAGGACATTCCACAGCACCTAAATTCGACTCTACTCAACCTCGAGAGTTACGTCGATACTTTAACGAGCTTGAAATACTTTTCATCAGCTGTAATGTCACAGATTTCAAACTTATGAAGAAGCACGCCTGTCGATATGTCGATATTGATACGTCTGAACTCTGGGAATCAATTCCTGAATATGAAACTGGCACTTCATTTCACAATTTTTGCATTGCAATCCACAGACTATATCCTGGTTCCGAAGACGATTGAAAATGGTTGATTTCAGACATGGACAAACTCGTTGGCAAACAACTTCGGATGGGTATCTATAATGCGAGTGATTTAGAATTATATTACAGGTCTTTCTACAATATTACAAAGTTTCTACTCTCTAAAGGCCGAGTTTTGGAGGCAGAACAAAGTAGAGCATTCGTTTGAGGTTTTCAACCAGGTTTATGGTCACGAATTGCACAACGACTCGAACTTCAATTTCCCGACCACTGTCTGGATGACACCTACCCACTTGATGACATTCACACAGCAGCGAAATTTGTTTTAGCAGGGTCAATTAACTCGAATTCGGCATCATTACAGTCTTCAGAAACATTGGCATCGACTTCGATTAAATTGGAAGACTTATCAGCGATCCTTGAAAAATTCGCAACCACACTTGTCACAGCTTTAGCAGGTTCAAAACCCACTAACCCTCCTCAAACTAACAGTGGATTTCGTTTGGACCAGCTCAAAAACTTAGCTTGTGTCTTTTGTGGACTCACAGGTCATTTTATTAGCGACTGCTTGGTTTACCAAGCCTATATCAATGAAGGAAAGTGTAAAAAGAACAACGAAGGAAAAATCATGCTTTCAAATGGATGGTTCACCCCTCAAAACATTCCTGGTCGCTTTATCAAAGACAGAATCGATGAATGGACTCGACGAAATCCTTCGAACACAACTGCATCATCGCTCATGTACAACATTGCATCCGCAACGGCTACTTCGACACCGCCTAGGGGCATCTACCAGGTTTCCGAACAATCTGTGATATCCAAAGATTGCATCGCAAAGCTCAAACAAGAGATATATGCTTTGCAAAGTGGTAGGACTTTTGCTAAAGCTAATCTGAGTATACCAACAGTCCCCGTCTCTCGATCTTTGGTTTCCCCAAGCACTGTGGCAGTCGAACAATTGACTCCACATGTACCAGCATCATCCATCTTGTCCATGGCGACAAACCTACCAACCTCGACTTCGGCATCATCTTCAACTTCGGAAACAACTTTGCAGCCTGATATTCATCCTTACGCCACTACAAAAGAAAATTTGTACCTACCACCACATGAATGAAACTTCGGATCAACTGCGAAAGGTAAAGGCAAAGATCGTCCTTTGCACCATACCCAAGCGTTAATTCAAAAAGATAAAATCAAGACAATTACGATATATGATTCTAATTTTACATGATCATGCGCTATCCCCACAATTCCCTGTTCTAATCACCATCAAAAGGATTTTCGCAACTAGAGGACAACATTTCAGGCATTGACCAGTGCACTTTTGTTATCTTATTTGACCCCTCTAATTTATCTATCAATATCGAATGCACTGTGAATATTGCTGATATGGAGTCCTCGAACTCCTCAAAATTTGTTTCTTATTCTTCGATCCTTGCAAATTTATATTTAACAGCCAGTCACCAATATGAAACATATTTATCGACCTTGACAGCAACGTCTACGCCTTCTATGCCTATTATTGACTCCTCATATCCAACTTTCATGGCATCGAAAAAGAAATACAAACCTGTCACACAAAAAATTCACCCAGTTATTACTGAGCTGCTTGGCCAATTTCGCATTATTCGAACAATTACTGGTGACCCTCTCAAAAACATGCCAAAATTAAATCCTCATCCACCATCGTTTATCCCTACTTTGCGATATTCACTCAAACGTAAAGCTATCATCGACAAGAATCATCCTGGTGATTTCCTATGGCCAGAGGAACGAAATCTTAGGCATGATTTCATTCGAAATCAGGAAACAGCTTTTGCATGGACAGAACAAGAGCGAGGAAGTTTTTGCTCTGACTTTTTTCCTCCCATAGAGTTCCCTGTCGTTCCTCACACTCCATGGGTTGAGTGAAACATTCCCATACCTCCAGGTTTGTACGAATAGATATGCGAAATGCTAAAAAAGAAGATAGAGGCAGGAGTATACGAACCATCAAACTCTTCATACCGATCACGATGGTTTTGCGTTGTGAAAAAGGATGCGAAATCACTTCGAATTGTCCACAGTCTCGAACTGCTTAACCAAGTAATGATTCAGCACTCAGGGGTCATACCAATACCTGAACATTTAGCAGAACAATTTGGGGGACGATCATGCAGAGGAATGTTGGATCTCTATGTGGCATTCGACAAAAGGAAAGTCGCAGAATCATCTCGCAATCTGACAATGTTTCAGACACCATTCAGAGCACTTCACATCGTTACCCTACCCATGGGTTGGACAAATTCTGTCCCTATCTTATATGACAATGTGACCTTTATTCTACAGCCCAAAATTCCTTATATCACCATCCCTTACATTGATGACACACTGGTTAAGGGTCCGAAATCAGAATATAGAACGATCAGCAGATCCTATGAAATGATTCCCAAGAATCCAGCTATTCGACACTTTGTCTGAGAGCATTTCGAAAATTTAAATCGAATAGTCCAGCATATGAAGTATTGCGGAGGAACATTTTCAGGTCCGAAGCTCTATCTTTGCATCCCCAAAATAATTGTTTTAGGGCATCGATGCAATATCAAAGGTCGTATGGCTGACCCTACTCGAATCGCCGCTGTTAGCAAGTGGGGACCATGTTGAAGCCTTACCAAAGTTAAAGCATTCCTAGGAACCATTGGAGTTTGTCATATATTTATCCGAAATTTTGCTCAATGAGCTGCAGCACTAATCCAACTCACTCAAAAAGATGTACCTTTCAAATTTGGAGTGGAACAAATAGCAGCCCAAAGAGATTTGAAAGCAGCTCTAATCAATTCTCCAGCGATTTGAGCTATCAATTACTCATCATCAGCCCCAGTAATCCTATCGGTCGACACTTCGAACATTGCTATTGGTTTCTTTCTCACTCAGTGCAATCCCGAAAACCCTCAAAAATGATATTATAGTCAATTCAGATCGATTATACTTAACGACCACGAATCCTGATTTTTGCAGCCAAAACTCGAACTTTATGGTCTATATCGCGCTCTCAGAGCACTACGATTGTACCTAATAGGAGTTTGAAGGCTTATCGTTGAAGTCGACGCATGATATATTAAAGGCATGCTCTCGAATCCTGATATCGCACCTAGCGCTAGCATCAATCGATAGATTATATCCATCCTAACCTTTCACTTTACATTAGTCCACGTTGTGGGGACACACCATAGTCCTGATGGACTTTCGAGATGACCCCCACAAGACGAAGATGTTCAGCTCGACAATGAAAATAATTTTGGAGACTGTATCAACCGCCTTCACAGTTTCGTACATCAAATAAATCCTATTACAACCCGACCATTTACTTTGCATCAAATCTCGACCTTCTCCCTCTCTTCGAATTTTAGTAAGGGGGAGGATCTTACCTATAACGATGTCCCATGATCAAATAACACAAAATGAATGACGAAAGGTTACTTCGCATTCGAAAATGGTTACATGACCTGGTGCGATCCCCTGATCTACCAGACACAGAATACACTACCTTTATTCGATATTGCACCAAATTCTTTTTAGACTTGGGCAAACTATGGAGAAAAGACTCCCAAGGAGCTCACAAAATTGTCGCTCCTCCAGGACATCATCTCGAAATCATTTGCGCAGCTCACAACGATATTGGACACAAAATGGTTTTCGCTACTAAATCAGTTATCGCCCTTCGATTTTGGTGGCCAAACATGAAAGCCGATATCGCATGGTATATTCGCACCTGACACCTATGCCAAATTCGACAGATGCAAAATGTTCTAATTCTGCCCACAGTCACCACTCCAGCACCCCTTTTTGGTAAAGTTTATATTGACACAATGCAAATGCCACCCTCGAACAGATTTAAATACATCGTACAAGGTCGATGCTCACTAACGACCTATCCAGAATAGTGGAAACTTCGACGTGAAAATGCCATGTCACTTGGTGATTGGATCTTCGAAGACATTATTTGTTGATGGGGGTCGCTATATGAAATTGTAACCAACAATGGCACTGCGTTTATTGCAGCTATGGAGTATCTTTCGAAATGATATCACATTAACCATATTCGAATTAGTGGTTATAATTCACGCACCAATGGACTCATCGAACGAGCCCACTTTGACATTCGACAATCATTATTTAAAGCTGTCGATGGAGATCAAACAAAATGGTCAACAGGGGCGCACTCAGTATTTTGGGCAGAACAAGTCACGGTTCGTAAACGCATGGGTTGTTCTCTCTACTTCGCAGTTACAGGAGCACATCCCCTAATACCCCTCGACATCTCCGAGGCAACATACTTACAACTGCCACCCAATTCAGTCTTATCGACAACCGATCTTATAGCTCGATGAGCCATAGCATTACAAAAATGATCGAACGACCTTGAAGTATTATATTCGAAGGTCTATGCATCTCAAATCAAAGCTGCAAAATATTATGAACTTACTCACAAACATACGATGTGTGACTACAACTTTGTGAAAGGAGATTTAGTGCTACTTCGAAACACACAAATCGAGAAGTCCCTCAATTGCAAGATGAAACCACGATATGTCGGCCCTCTTATTGTTATCGAACGAAACTACGGAGGGGCTTATATCCTCTGCGAACTCGATGGGTCAGTACTACATAGACCCATTGCCGCATTTCATCTGCTACCATACCTCGCCCGAAAATCAATTTTCCTACCACCGAATTTCCTCGATATCGACTCCGAGCACCTCAAACAACTTCGAACAACTTCGAACTTCGACAAAGATACTTTCGAAGATTTTCAGGATGTTGAAAACAAATAACTATCCTTCCTTTTCTTTTCACAATTACTTACAAAGATTTTGATTGCCTCTAGTGTACAATACAAGTCACGATATCGCATCATAGCATGGTCATGCAAACTCCAAAGGGTTTTTCAGCTATGATGAACTACTGAGCCTTTCCCTAAAAGTCATATTTTTTTTTTATTCATTAAATTATATTCATTTTTCTCTTTCTTTACTTTACTTTCCAAAGACATTTAATGAAAATTTGAAATTAAAACAGATATACAACAAAAGAAAAACATTTCTACTCCTCCAACATCTCCTCTAACAGCTCAATCTCCCTCCCCAATATCTCCATCTCGACTTTCTTCTGTGCCAGTTTTCCTGCAATAATCCCATGATGCACTGCCCAATCTTCTTCGATGTTTTTGACCACCCGGGACTCCCTCGCCTTCCCCTTCGACAATGTTTTCTTCTCCTTTGATGCCTTCAAAGGCCCGGCAATTGGCTCGACATCTTCGAATGGGCCCACAACCTGAATTCGACATACTACGAAATTTAAAAACAAGTTAGCAATCACCTTCAAATGATTTCGAATGAAAGTCATACCTTTTCTTGGGCACGAATCTCATTTCATGCCCCCAAAGTGTTTCACTTTGCCTTTGCGAAGCCCTCGTCTTGATGTCCCATCCTAGTAGCACCCCTGTGCCTCCTGGGTACACTTCATACATTTCGGGGCACCCTCCTTAATGATGCAGCGTGGCTGGGACTTGAACCCAGCACATCGATCACACTATAAAAGCATTAGTACCTCGAAAAGTTTTCGAAAGTAAAGAAAAGACTTACTGGGCCCTCGAAATTGAGGAGCCCACTTGATTTGACCTGCACCCACTTCACATCCCCCCTGCCCCTGATCTCTACCTCCTCTTCCTCATTCTCGTCGTTCCCCACCTCGACTACTTTTTGCTTCGCCACCCTTACTACAGGTAGGTCCTCTTCACCCTCATCTTTGTCTTTGTCGTCTGCCCCAGCCTCCACCCTCTCGATTGCTTTTGCCTTCGCCTCGAACCCAGCATTTTTCTTTTGCAAATCATCCTTCAAAATAGTCTTCAAGCCTCTGCCAACACTCTCCTCCAACCCTCGATCTCTGCCTTCTTCATCAATTCTGCCTCCTCTCAAACACATCGTTCCTCCTCTTCCCTTTGTTCTCGTTCTACCTCCTCCACTAAATCGACAAATAGCAGCTCTCCTCCCCACGAAAGCCACTCACATTGAGCCATCAGTTTGTAGAGCTCGAAAGCTTCGTTCACAACCTTTTGAATGGTCACATCATGCTCTTCACTGAGATCTTCAGCAAGTTCGTCATATTCTGCCTATACGAAATGTTTTAGCACCTTTGACCACGAATGAATGAAGACAAAACATACCATTTTCTTGCAAAAACCCTGCCCCCAGACTTCGAAGTCAGCATCCTCAGCAACACCTCATTTGGGCATCGATTTTGCATATTCAAGTACTTCGACGTTGAGCTCGGCCAACAGAGACATCATGAAAGCTAGAGTTGGATGATATGGAGAAGGTGAAAGAAGAAGAACGAGAAGTATTTCGAACATTGCTAAGTTTTCAACACGATCATGCATTTTGCACGTGACTTTGATCAGCTGACTGGGACAGTCAGGATTTCAGTAAGGGGAAGGATGATAGGTCCACTGTGCACTCTAAGGTCTGAGGAAAGTTTTCAATCATATTAACACACTATGACAGACCTTCCGAACCACTATGAATGCCACTACATCAACTTCGAATCATTTTTGACCTATTTTGCATGATTTCGCACTACTTCGAACCTTTTCGAACTATTTTGCAACATTTCGCGATATTTTGAACAACTTCACAGCACTTCTAACGACTTCAGCTGCTGTATAGTTGTCTTAAAACACTTTCGATACATGATGCTCAACTGGAGTGAACTATTTAGTCACATATCGAGCACTACCGGACATGCAAGGAGAGACGATAAAAGAATTAGGGTATGATAATGGCGGTTTTGGGGTTTCAACGATCTATTGAAACAACAAAGAGAAGTACTCTTACTATATGGTGATACGGCTCCCTATCGCCCTGCACGCATACTATGGCATTTTTTGTGATTGTGCGCACCTCCTAGATGCCTTCCGCACACTTTGCGCAGTGCACTTTTACATGCCTTTGTGCACTTCCATGCGCTTTTGCATGCCTTTGACTATTTAGGTGCGCCTTTGTGCACCCTTTTGTATTTCTACTGCGCTTTTGATTCCCCATAGCTGCCAATCGTTGTGTGCCCTAAATGCACCTTGTTGCATTTCAAACTGCCTCTGCGTGCCCCCCTCACACTCCTTATCTGCCTTCTACATTTATTGCGTGCTCAATGCACCTTTGCACACTCCTTTTATGCTTTACCTGCACTCACATTCCCTGCTGCGCACTCATTGCACAATCCCTATCACACACACAACAATCTGCCACACTGGTGCGCTGTGCATTGCAGCTCCCATCTTACTCATGCATTTATTCAAGGCGCACTGCGATTCCAACACAAGCAGACTGTGCATTCTCACATAATCAGGGCATTTTGTGCCTATTTGGCATTGGACTGTGCGCACTTGGGCACCTTCATGTAATCCTGGCACTTTGGCAGTATTTGGCCTTTCACAGCATCTCCTTATAGTTCTTCTGCATTTCCAATCAGCATTGCCTTATCTGGTAACCAGCACAGGTCAATCATGCCATTATTACTAAGGCACAGCATGTGACACATAACACTGAAGTGGATTAATTGGGAAGAGCGCACGAGACCTAGAGTGCACCAAAAATAGCACATCATACTGGAACAGTTGGGTAGTGGGCTATAGGTGCGCAAATCTTATTGGCTGAGGCAGCGGCATAGCATGGCTGGGTTTAGATGGGCAAATGGGTGCACTTGTGGGTAGCGCATGGCACTTTCTATTTTTACACTTTATTTTACTGTTTTTATCACATAAGCCATTTGTACATAGTAGGCAGACAGATAGAGAATCCAGGATCTCCCTCCCCCCCTCATAGTCCATAGTTCAGTCAGTGTCGCATATAGTCTGTGCACCAGTGTCCAGTCCATGCGCCTTTGTAGTGCGCCCTTCGTATAGCTGCATTTGCATATTGTTTGCATCCCCTCATCGTATTGTTGCATTTCGTCCCTGCGTTGCATCCTTCATCCTCGTTCAAGCACTCATACAGTGCGCCCTTCATATAGCCACATTTGCACACTGTTTGCACACTTATTCACATAGCCACATTTTGTGCACCATTTGCGCCTTTCTCTGCCCCTTGCACTTTCATCCCGTTAGTGCCCCAGCCCTTTGCATCACCTTCCCAGCACATCTCAGTACTGTCTTTGTCCCACTACACCTCCCATCTTCATCACCCTTGTCACTGCACACTTTTGCGTGCCCATTGTGCATTTTTCCGCACTGCACATTTTTGCTCCTTTGCATTGTGCACTTTCCCGCCACTGCGCATACTTCCCCTTTAGCATACACAACTAGTGCGCACATTGAAAGCCGCTGTACCAGCCTCCCCATAGTCTTAGCACCCTGAAGGACGAGCCGAGGCCCTCTAAGCAAACTCCCCCCTCACCCTGAGCATGCCTGCAGTTGTAGGTTAAGTGTTTGCCCCTTCTGTTGAGACTCTGCTCCAAGTACCAACTGAACATATCAATGGCGACACTGAATGTTTCAATTATCATTGTTCCTCATTTGTTTTACGTTTTACAATACCTTTATTGCTGTGCATACTGCCTCGTGTTTTACACCTGTTATATTTCCTTTTTAATACTTACCTCTTCAAAATGTATATAGACTTGTACTAGTTACTTAGAACGAGGGAGAACCAGTTACCCTCTCTACTATAGTCGGATTTAAGAGCAGTTTTCTTGAGTTTTACATCGCACCATATCTCTGAAGTTCTGCGAAATATTGCGAACTTCCTCGAACTTTCGTATTCATTCTCAACTCATCATCGCCTATCATCACTAAAAACACAGCTCATAACTGCTATATTCATTTGTCAAAATGTATATCGATGCCAGTCAAACACCCTCGAACCCTCTCGAACTCACCTGAACAACTTCGAACCAATTTGAACTTACTCCAAACTACTTCGCACGTCTTCGATCCTCTTCGAACATTTTCATACACTTTAAAAAGGCTATTCATCACATCCTTACCATTTCGCATCACTAAAAACAATGTTTTGGTATTAGCGGTGATATTTAGTACCACCTCACATCCTTCCTCTAGCCTGAGTTATACTACCCAAGCCTTTTAACAGGTTTTTGTTAGGTTTCCAGGTCGAGCATCATCAACGCTTCAAAGAAAGTGCATTGGGATGTGATGTGACACACTTCTTGAGTTCCTCCTGTGACTTTAGCTTTCGGGACAGAGTGCACTGGTTGAATATCAATGCATCGTCAGACTTGGAAGCAAAGTGCTTGACAATGTTGCCTTGGGTCATTTCAGGGTGCTGGTCAATAAATGTGAAGACGGTCATCCAGTCATGCAGAGTTAAGTTCTCATGCCTCTTTTCTTTGATGATTTTCACAGAAGTTTTTGGTGCATTCTTTATGATGGAAAGCTTGGGTTTTCGCTAGTAGGATTTGGGCTTTTCACAAGGTTTACAAGTAGGCTCAGAGGGCATTTTGTCAAATGCATAAATTTTCGAGGAGTTACTTATGAGGCAAGACATGGCATTGAAAAAAATTGACATTTTTTCATGCTATACTCTCTTTGGAAGTACATACATTCTTATATATTGAGTTCTGGGCATGCCCGAATCATTGAATGGGCGGTTGTCCATGATTGCTGTCAGAGATGCAGTGTTTGATACTGCATATCGCTGCCACTGGATCTATGCATTATGCACCTCATATTCCTGTGTCCCATGGTGGTTCCGATGCAAATGCTATGCAATAAGAGAATTATGCATGATTACATCATGCATTATAAGAAAGTCAACTGTACTACATTTGTTCACAATAAATGCATTCTAGAACCAGGAGTTATTGTTGGGAAGGCCAATGAAACTTACATGGTGAGTAGTCATATACATTTTTTTGAATGGATTCAACGATGCACTTCAGGTTTATGCCCCATATTGGTGAAATTGATTAATTGCTCTGAACAAGAATTACCTGGAAAACTGTCCAAAACCCCAGCCAAACTTGGAGTCTATCCATGAGATGGACCAATCTGGTTTCCTCCTCGATATGTATGTTCTGGCTTCTATTCCTGGATTTGAGCTGGATGATGAAGACTGATGATATGGCTCCCTACCACTCTGCACTCATACTATGGCATTTTTTATGATGGTGTGCACCTCCTGGATGACTCCCACTCACTATGTGCTGTGCACTTTTATGTGCCTTTAACTGCTTTTATGTGCTTTTAGTAGCTTTCATGTGCTTTTTATGATTTTGTTGTGCTTCTGGACACCTCTAATCCACTTTGTGCTGTGCATCTTTTATGCCCAACTATCTTGCATGCCAACTTCTCGACATAGGATTGTGCATCACTGAAAGCACTCGAGTGTATGCTGTGTGGTGCCAAATAGAAGCAAAGTGCATGGATTATGTGAAAATGCACTACTGTCACATGATGCAGTCTTGGTGTGCTTCGACTAGCTTGTGTGGTAAGTAGGTGGCATTAATCCCAGTGCTTTGTCCCTTGGTCATTCCACATTTTCAATTGGCATTGCCTTCTCTGGTAACTTGTATGAGTTGATCACATCATTATTACTAACATGCAGCACTTGCACATAAAACTGAAGTGGACAAATCAGGTGCAAACATATGCACATCAAAAATAGAACATCACACCAGATCACATTGTTGTTGAGCTATAGTGTGCACAAATCTTACTGGATAAGGTAGCAGAATCATGCAGTTGGGTTAATGGATGGACTTGTGGGTAGCACATTGCACTTTCTATTTTTATATTTCATTTTACTGTTTTCATAACATAAATTATTTGTATATAGCATCCAGAGAGAGAAACCAGAAAATCTTTCCCCCCCAGTTCAGCAGTCTCACTTAGTATTGTGCATCATTTGCACCTTAGGGTCCATTCGGGAACAGAATATGGCAAGAATATGATATTCTGATGCCCATATTATTACCATATCAAGTCCATGAGAAAATGTAAAGCATTTGTCAGCTTGTGACAGGGTGTGACTGTTTTATTTTGCAAAGTCACATTGTGCTTGCATCGCCTCATTGAGGTTAATGCAATGTGTAAAATAATATAGTCAGGATAACCACTTGGAAATAGAGTCATTTGAATGCTGAAACTGCTCCCTGACATGTTGAATAGATAATCCCATTATGCAGGTGTACAAAAATATGGCAACCTGCTCTCAAAGACTGACACCTTTGGAGTCATTGAGACCACATAGCCAGAGTTCTGCTACCAAGGCAAAAAATACATGCACTCTCATCTCAAGCCCATTCCAGATGCAATCTGGATGACTATAAATTAGCTCGTTGACCCAAGCCTCACCAGTTAAAGCTGATGTGTAGTAATCCTACTTCCAGTAGAGTGGGCTTGCATACAAGACTGCAGCTATACCTACAAGCTGGACAACAAAAGCAGCTACAGCTGCAAGTATCTGACATGATTACTATCTGTACTGTTTTTGGAAGTCACACTTTTATGTAAGGATCAATAATATGGGCATCAGAATATCATATTCCTGCCATATTCTGTTCCCGAATGGACCCTTATTGTCTTTGTCTGTGCACATTTGCATAGTGCCTTTCATATAACCATTTTTATGCATTGTTTGCACCTGGAAGGAAGCTGAAGCAAGGGAACCAGAACATGTAAGGAACTTAGTATATTTCAAGGGAGGAAACTAAGATACAGTACAAGTACTTGAGGTTTAGACTATATACCAGTGGAATAGCATGTGATAATGGTGTGTATGTGCTATAGATAAGGCTTGCTGATGTAAGAGACACTCTTACACTTTCACATACTTCCAAAAATTTGACAGGGGGGGGGGCTGAACCAGTGACAGTGCTGCAGGGGATGGTGTCAAGAGCATGGTTGCAACAAGGTAGATGTGGCTGCCATAATACTGTAAAAAGTAACTTTACATGTTCATGAGAACACTGGATGAGGACATGGGTATGGACATGGGTATGGACATGGGCATGGATATGAGCATGGATGTGAATGTGGACATGGTGCTTGTAAGGGGACTAGTAGGTTCTTGGCAATTTTCTGCATTTGTTTCATATTTTTTTACATTTTATTTCACTCTATTCTGCACTTCCCATAATTTTCTATGATTTTATACCTGTTTTATGATTATTTTGCCATTTACACACATTTGTACATGTTGACAGTTTTATTTTTAAAGGCAGGGCCCCTTTTGGATACTTACCCATTGAAGTGACATCATTCCATAGCTTTGATCAGCCTATCTCTGCCTTTTCTATTTTTAGCCTACTGTTTGATTTTTGGGTCTTTCACATATACTGGGCATCGACAGATGGGTCCTTAGAGTTTTCTTTTTGGATTCCCCTCTGTTAGGTGTGCCAGAGGTGTCTGTATTATGTAGTATAATATTAACTTTGGATTCTCCTCTGTCAGCTCATTATTAAGTGAGGCTTTGAGGTTGCCCTTACAGTAATAAACTTTTTCCCTAGGCCCAGAATCAAAGCACACTGCAGATATAACATCTCCTATGCATACAGGATGTTGCCTAGGATGCAATTAACATTCATGCCTCAAGTGCACACTTATCTCTGCTTGATGCACTGCCACACACCATGAACACATTGATGTGCTTGAAGGTGCCATTATTGGATTGTGCATGCAAATCAAATCACTTAAATTGTGTATTAAAAGCTTCATTAATACACTATAGCTTAGTTCCCCACCTAATATTCCATTTATTTCAACTTCAAATGCTTCCAGCATTGATGCACTATCTAATACCACTGGCACACAAATCAAATTATTTCCCCCTGCTGACTTTAATGGTGCATGCTCTCATGGACATTCATTCCTCAACTCCTGTGAGTTATACATCAGTCATCAACCTAATCAATTTATACATAGATGACACCACAAACATTTATTGAGCCTTCACATGCATGAAGTCTGAATGTGCCTACCTCTATGTTAACCACATTTTGTGCCAAGCCCAGAAACTCAGATCCCTTTTTTTCTCCTCTTGGGGTGACTTTTGAGAGGAGTTTGTACATGCCTTGAGCAAATAAAGAATTTCAGATTTTGCTGAATACAGCTTGGTGCATTGGCTGGACAACTCCTGACTTTAGCTAACATCAGCAATTGAGAGGTTCAGTGTAAGGGCAACCTCAAAGCCTCACTTAATAATTGTAAGCTTATGTGTAGTAAGCTTGTGACAGCATGCAATCAGAACAGGACCAGACTTTATTCATCTAGTAATAAGCAAGGGGGACAAAAGGGGGGAATCAGATATGTAGCACAAGGGAGAGAATGGGGGTAAGAAAAAAGGGGGAAACTGATCAGTATGTCAGGTATATGAGTGTCATTGGTCTTCACCAAATAGGTGTAATCAGATGAGTAAGCACCATGCTTACATCCCTCCCCACCCAAAAAAAATCCACAGCAACAATCAACCAGAAAATAAGAAAATTACTACCTACAATGCTGCTCAGCACGAGTGCATCAAAAACCCCATGGGAAAAAGCTACCAGTGTCAGGGACAAGAAGAAGGTGAACAGAACAAGCCTAGTCCTTCCCTATACCTGCCAACCATTCATCCAGTGCAACATTGTCCTTGAGGGCTGATCCTGGTAACCAAAGATCTTCCTTAGGTCCATATCCAGCCCATCACACAAGGTATTGTATGCCACGTCTTCTTCTTTGTTCATCCATGATACATTCCACAAAATATTCTTCTTCTCTGTTAGTAGTCATGATAGGCCCAGGTTTACTGTGCTCCCGGGAAGGGAATAGTGAAGCATCATTCTTGTTGTAAGGTTTCACATCAGCCATGGAGAACTTGGGGTATATATTTGAAGTCACCGGTAAGTCGAGCATCACTGTCAAAGCCTCGTGGTCCACCTCCAATACTCAGAAAGGTCATCAAATCTAGGCATAAATTTAGCAACACATTTATTACCTTTTGAAATGTATTCATATCGATGGTTCTTGGTGCACAACATGACTTTGCCTCCCTGTTGATATGGCTCTCTATTACCCTGCGCACATACTACGGCATTTTTTGCGATTGTGTGCACCACCTAGATGGCTTCCACACACTTTGTGCAGTGCGCCTTTGACTGTTTAGGTGCACTTTTGTGCACCTTTTGCATTTCTACTGCGCTTTTGGTTCCCCCATAGCTGCCTACTGTTGTGCACTCTAAATGCACCCTGTTACACTTCAAACTGCCTCTGCATGCCCCCCTCACACTCCTTATCTGCCTTTCACAGTTATTGTGCACTAGATGCGCCTTTGCACGCTCCTTTTATGCTTCACCTGCAACTCACATTCTCTGCTGTGCACTCATTGCACAATCCCTACCACACACACAACAATCCACCACACCAGTTGCACTGCGCATCGCGGCTTTCAGCTTACTTGCAGATTTATTTGAGGCACACCATGATTCCAGCATGAGCAGTGATACAGCTCCCTATCGCCCTGCGCACATACTATGGCATTTTTTGTGATTGTGCACACCTCCTAGATGGCTTCTGCACACTTTGTGCAGCGCACTTTTGCATGCCTTCATGTGCTTTCGTGTGCTTTTGCATGCTTCCATGCACTTTCATGCACCTTTTGCATTTCTACTGCACTTTTGGTACCCCCATAGCTGCCAATCATTGTGCACCCTAAATGTGCCTCGTTGCACTTCAAACCACCTCCGCACACCCTCCCCCACACTCCTTATCTGCCTTCCACATTTATTGCATGCTCGATGTGCCTTTGTGCACTCCTTTTATGCTTTACCTGCAACTCACATTCCCTGCTGTGCACTCATTGCACAATCCCTATCACACATACAACAATCCACCGCACTGGTGCGCTATGCATCGCAGCTCCCATCTTACTGGTGCATTTACTTGAGGTGCACCATGATTCCAACACAAGTGAACTGCGCATTCTCACATAATTGGGGTGCTTTGTGCCTATTTGGCATTGGACTGTGCACACTTGGGTGCCTTCACGTAATCCTGGCACTTTGGCACTATTTGGCCTTTCACAGCATCTCCTTATAGTTCTTCCACATTTCTAATCGGCATCACCTTATCTGGTAATTGGCACAGGTCGATCATGCCATTATTACTAAGGCACAGCATGCGACACATAACACCGAAGTGGATTAATTGGGAAGAGCGCATGTGACCTAGAGTGCACCAAAAATAGCACATCACACTGGAACAGTTGGGTAGTGGCTATAGGTGCACAAATCTTATTGGCTGAGGCAGCAGCATAGCGCGGTCAGGTTTAGATGGGCAAATGGATGCGCTTGTGGGTAGCGCATGGCGCTTTCTATTTTTACACTTTATTTTACTGTTTTTATCACATAAGCCATTTGTACATAGTAGGCAGACAGATAGAGAATCCAGAGGATCTTCCCCCCCCTCATAGTTCATAGCTCAGTCAGCATCACACATAGTCTGTGCATCCGCATCCAGTCCATGCGCCTTTGTAGTGTGCCCTTTGTATAGCCACATTTGTGTATCATTTGCATCCCCTCATCATATTGTTGCGTTTCATCCCTGCGTTGTGTCCTTCATCCTTGTTCAAGCACTCATATAGTGCGCCCTTCATATAGCCACATTTGTGCACCATTTGCGCACTTATTTGTATAGCTGCATTTTGTGCACCATTTGTGCCTTTTTCTGCCCCTTGCACTTCCACCCCATTTGTGTCCCCAACCTATGCACCACCTTCACAGCACACCCCAGTGTTGTCTCCATCCCACTACACCTCTCGTCTTCATCACACTACACCTCTCGTCTTCATCACCCTCGCCATTGTGCACTTTTGCACTCCCATTGTGTGTTTTTCTGCACTGTGCATTTTTGCCCCTTTGCATTGCGCACTTTCCCGCCACTGCGCATATCTCCCCTTTAGCATACACAATAAGTGCACACATTGAAAACTGCTGTACCAGCCTCCCCATAGTCTTTGCACCCTGAAGGACAATTCAAGGCCCTCTAAGCAAACTCCCCCCTCACTCTAAGCATGCCTGCAGTTGTAGGTTAAGTGTTTACCCCTTCCGTTGAGACTCTGCACTGAGTACCAACTGAACACATCATTTCTGGAGCCCACCGCGAGGGGTTTCTGTTTATCAGACTGTATTTTAGACCTCCATTAGCTTGCCCTTCACTTCAACATTAATCACCTTTGCACTCTCCATTCCGAGCTGTTAGCAACTGCACTCCAGCTTGGGGAAATACCAGTATTTGAGTCACTCTTCCTAAACAACACACATCACTCGTCCATGCTGTCTTTACCTCCACCTTCACCTGAATCATCTCTACCTACCTTAACTCCATCCGCATCACCACATCCTTCTCTGCCTTTGCATTTTGCTGCACTTTTACCAGATTTTAACTCTACACACTTTATTCCACCTACTATGGCTACCTACCATGCATATACCATCCACATCCAACCAAAATGTGCTGCATTTCGACCCTGCAAAACCGCGCAAACTTCAGAAGTACTTTGAGGAGTTTGCGCAATTCCTCCACAATTGTAATGTCACTGATGAGACCAATAAGAAGTTCCACACTGTGCACTATTTGGACAGCAACACTGCAGACACTTGGAAACTGCTACCGGAGTATAGCGCGATGCACAACTATGGCACATTCAAAGACACTGTCCTAAGCTTTATCCCAGCTCTAGGGATGGCAGTAAATGGAGTATTAGTGACCTGGACAAGCTTATTGGTGAGACCGCATGCATTGGCCTTGTAACTGCAGAAGAAATTGCACGTTATTACTGCGCATTTTTCAACATTAGTGAATACTTAGTTGTGCAAGGCATATTGGCATGCTACGACCAAAGCCGCATGCTCATTAGAGTGTTTCGACCAGACCAGCTCGAGTGCATTTTGAGCTGCCTTGCGATTGCGGTACCAAATCAGCCTGTAAATGTGCCACACTCATTAGATGCAATACATGATGTGATTGACTTTATCTTTGAAGGCCCGGCGCACTATTTCCAGCCACTTACTGGGCTCACAGCGCAAAACCCCGATATGTATGTGCCCTACTCAGCACCCAGCACACCCATTTCCCAGCCACAACCTAGCACACCTGCAGTCAAAGCAGAAGACATTTCAGTCTTATTCGAATGCATGATACAGACAATAGTTACCATGTTAAGCGCATTGCGCAGAGATGGCGGAAATGGCATGCCTCACTTGAACAATGACAAGTGCAATGGTTGTGGTCAGACAGGGCATTATATCCCTGAGTGCACTTCAATTGAGTGCCTTATTAGTGAAGGAAAGTGTAGGCGAAATGTGGAAGGGCGCATTGTACTCCCAGGTGGCGCATTCATGCCGTGTTCTATTCCAGGCAACTTCTTGGGTGAACGCATTGAGGAATGGCATAAGCGCAACCCAGGGCAGATTGCCACTGGTCGACTTTCATCGAATACCAATTTGCAGCTCATCTACAATATAGTGCCTCATCCAGCTCCAGCAGCACCTTTACAGTCGATGTATGTTGCCGCTTCAGCACCTGCAGCAGATTATATGCAAAGTGCACCAAATGCGCAACTAATGAAGGAAGAGCGCATCAATGTGCTCAAGCGGGAGTTGATGGCACTTCAGAAGAGGCAAGTCTTTGACAGCATCGAAATTCTGCAGCGCGCACCATGCAATACATCCAATCAAGAGAGCACGCATTCTACAACCACAGACATTGCACCTGCCGACAGTATTGAATCCCCAGCCTTGCAACCCGCTGTGAGCGCAACTGAAGCACCTGACAAGACACCCATACATCCCTATTCCAACATTCCTGAAGCGCGTTTTGTGCCTGCAGCAGCAGATAAACCAGACATACCAGCTAACACTTCCAAAGGCAAAGAGCCATCATACCGCACTGTCATTCCCATCCAGAACCCACAGATTGTTGATGATGTATATGCATGCACCATGAAGGCGCCCTCCATTATGGTTTCGCATGAAGAGCTCCTATCCCTTTCGCCCGATGTCAGACAGCGCCATAGAGAACAAGTTACCCCAAAGCGCATTGCAGCTACTGGCACAGAAGTGGTAGCTACCAACCTTGCGAGCATTATGCCATTTGCACACTGCGATGCATGCGCACCTTTTGCAGAAAATAAAGCACTTAATGTGACACCTCCAGTTAGCATGGCAATTGCAGCGCCGCTTCCTATTGTTTTGCAGGATCCATTTGAACAGTACATCACCCACCTCCAGCCAGGTGAAATTGAAAACCCGGACATTTTGAAGGTTGCAAAGGAGTCACATGCACTTCGTTCCATTGATTTATTGATCGACAACCAAGAATACTTTGAAGCTATCTTAGATCCAGGTTTGCAAATTATTGCAATGTCAGAAGCAGTCTGCCATCATCTTGGGCTTCAGTACAACCCACACATTCGTTTATACATGCAATCGGCCAATGGAGAGGTAGATGAGTCACTTGGGCTTGTGTGCAACATTTCTGCATGCATAGGGGACATCATTGTCTATGTGCAAGTTCATGTCATCCATTCCTTACCAGCCTCAGCAACACCGCACTTTGCTATTCAGCATAACCCACCAAGAAATTTTTGCCAGGCTTTGAGGAATTGATCGCAGACCAAGGAGAAGCTGCCACTATCATAACATTCAACTCTGATACCCAATCTTGTGACGTTTCCACATTTGTGCTTATTCCATTTTCCACTTCCATTCCTTTGACCTCTATTATCTCTCAACTCTACCTATCCCAATGTACCAACAGTAATGCGCAGGCGCTCTTAAATTTGATCAACCCTGTGGCCCTTATTCCAGCTGCATTTCCAAAAAGTGCACATGTGCATGCAACCTTTATCGATTTAGCGGTGCACGCACCACAAAAGGGCGTAGTAACCAAGAAGAAGTATAAACTGGTTGCTAGAAAAGTCAAACCAGTTATTGCACCTGTCCCAAACGAATTCCACATCGAGTGCAACATTATAGGTGATCTGCTAGCGGCGCTTCCTGCACTTTTACCAAACCCACCATCATTTACCCCAACCGGGCACTATACTGAAGAGTGCATGCAAGCGCTCCAAAAGCGCCACACCAATTTCTTATTACCAGAGGAGATGAGGGTTTTGCACCACTTGATGTCTTTGCAGAATGAAGCCTTTGCATGGAGCGATGAGGAGCATGGCAGCTTCAAGACCGCATTCTTCCCCCCAGTAGAAATCCTGGTTATTCTGCACACTCCTTGGATAGAGCGCAACATCTCCATTCCACCAGGCATATATGATGAAGTTTGCACTATTATCCGGAAGAAGATAGACTCAGGCATTTATGAGTGCTCAAATTCGGCATATAGATTGCACTGGTTCTGCACACTCAAGAAAGATGGAAAAGCGCTGTGCATTGTACATAGCCTTGAGCCGCTTAATCGTGTTACCATTAAACACTCTGGCATCACCCCTACACCTGAGCACCTCGCAGAGCAGTTTGCAGGACATGCATGCAGTGCCGTCCTTGATCTATATGTGGGATACGATGAGCGCTTAATCAAAGAATCGTCACATGACCTTATGACATTCCAGACACCTTATGGTGCAATGCACCTTGTTACATTGCCAATGGGTTGGACAAACTCAGTAACAATCTTCCATGATGATGTGTGCTATATTCTGCAGCCAGAGATTCCGGATTACACCGTTCCCTATATCGACGATGTCCCAGTCAAGGGGCCTTCGAAGCACTACATTTTACCAGATGGATTGTGTGAAGCACTCACTGCAAACCCTGGCATAAGGCGCTTTGTGTGGGAGCACTTCCAGAACATGAACCACATTGTGCAGTGCATGAAATATAGCAGCAGCACTTTCTCTGGGATGAAATCCACACTGTGCACTGAGAACTTCGTCATCCTTGGCCATTACTGCACACCAGAAGGTAGAAAACCCGAATGCGATAAGGTAGATGTTATCCGCAATTGGGGCACATGCTACATGCTTTCAGAAGTGCGTGCATTCTTGGGAACAGTCAGTTTAATGCACATTTATATCCACAATTATGCACACCACGTTAACGCACTCACAAGGTTTACGCGCAAGGACACTCCATTCGAATGGGTCCCAGAGCAGATAGCAGCACAAAATGACATCAAGCAAGTGGTACTAGAGTGTCCTGCGCTACAACCGATTGATTATTCCTCAGAGCTCCCTGTTATCCTTGCAGTTGACACTTCCCAGATAGCAGTCGGCTTTTATCTTTGCCAGCAAAAGGGCGCAGATGCAAAAATGCACAATTACAATTGGTTTGGTTCGATTATGCTCAACGACAGAGAAGCATGCTTTTCACAACTGAAGCTAGAGATCTATGGGCTTTACCGTGCACTGTGCAGTTTGTGCCTTTATATTATAGGTGTGCACAACTTAATTGTGGAGACTGACGTGTGCTATATCAAGGGCATGCTACAAAACCCTGATATCCAACCATCCGCTAGCATTAACCGGTGGATTGTCTCAATCCTTACATTCCACTTTATACTCATACATGTTAGGGGAGCAGTGCATGGTCCAGATGGGCTTTTGCATTGGCCAAAGCAGCCAGAGGACTTAGAAGGAGAAGAGGATGAAGAGTTTGAGGATTGGATTGATGCGCTACATGGCTTTATGCATGCAATATGTCCCATTTCACAGTCCTTTGACGTGCAAGCACTTGCACTAACGCAGCCAGAGCCAAGCGCAAATATGTGCAATAGTGTGCTTATTTATGACGATGACTATAGCCAAGTTCCGAGGAGCGCAACCACAGATGCAGAGGATGAGAAGTTAGATTTGGTGTGGATTTGGATGGATACCCTAACATGCCCTAGCGACTTTACAGATTCCGAGTACAGCGCGCTTGTGCACTACGCGAGCATGTTTTTCAAAGACAAGATGCGCCTATGGAAGCACAATGTGCATGGTGCTCACCAGCTTGTTATTTGGCAGTCTAGATGCTTACCGATATTGCGCGCCATCCATGACAACATTGGACACAAGCACTTTTATGTGATGTGCTCCGCATTGCTCGAGCACTTTTGGTGGCCACACGTTATGGACGACATTGTTTGGTTTGTGCGCACTTGTCATATTTGCCAGATCCAGTAAACGCAGAAGGTTCTAATACTGCCAGTTGTCGCAATGCCTGTGCCTCTCTTCAGTAAAGTTTATATTGATACGATGCACTTACCAGTATCAGCAGGGCGGCACTATATCATCCAAGGTCGTTGCTCACTTGTGACTTGGCCAGAATTTCACAGGCTCCCTAAAGAAAATGTGAGTGCACTTGGCGATTGGATGTTTCAAGACCTCATCTGCAGATGGGGCACATTGTGCAAGATAGTTACTGATAATGGCAAGCTATTCATCAAAGCGCTAGCCTATCTCAGTAAGTGCTACCATATCAATCACATCCACATATCTGGCTATAACTCGTGTGCTAATGGAATTGTTGAGCATGCACATTTCGACATGCATCAAGCACTTATCAAAGCTGCAGATGGAGTAGAATCAAAGTGGTTCAGTGCACTGTACTCAGTCTTTTGGGTGGAGCGCATCACAGTTCGGAAGCACCTTGGTGTCTCATCATACTTCATTGTGACAGGCATGCAGCCTCTAATCCCTCTCGATATCATTGAAGTGACATACATTAACCCACCCCCAGATTCTATACTCTCCACTACAGACTTGATCACATGGCACGCGCCCGCATTGCAAAAGCATCCAGAAGACTTAGCATGCATCCATTCTCATGTCTATGCAGAAAGGCGCAAAGTGGCACTCCGTTTCGAGAAAGTGCAGTCAAAAACCATCTGCAGCTTTGACTTCCAGCATGGCGATTTAGTCCTTATGTGCAACACATCGATCAAGAAGAGCCTTAACCACAAAATGTGCGCGTGTTATCTTGGTCCTCTAGTTATAGTGTCGCGCAATCAGGGTGGCACATATATTGTTTGCGAGCTCAATGGGATGGTATTCGACAGGCCAGTAGCTGCATTCCACCTACTGCTGTACCATGTGCACAAGTCCATTGCACTTCCTGACATAGTGCTCGATATCACTACAATGCAGTTGAGGGAGATGGAAGAGTCCATAGTAGTGGACACAGAAGATGAAGAAGCAGTTGATGAAGAAGAAGCACAAGGAGATAGCGCTGAGGATGAAGAAAGTGCCAATGAGGCACACAACTAGTGCTCTGCATGCACCGCTATGGATACTTCACCTTTTTATACATATGCTTTGCTTTCTTTCATTTTTTTTATGTTACCTTTTTCCTATTCATGAAGTCGCATCTGGACACATTCCGTGATTACACAACCCATGGGTTTTACCAGCCATGATGATCTACTGAGCCTTTTCCATTTTTTAGACTTTGTCCTATGGCATGCGCTTCATTTTATCTCTTACTCTTTTATCGATGGACATGGTCAATATCTCAGTTGGGAGGAGGAAAGTGATGGTTGGACGATTTTTCTGCACTCCTTTGCATTTGTGCATTTTTGCACTGGTGCGCATTTTTGTGCGCTTGACATTTCTTGCTCGAACATTGCTTATCTTATCTCTTTTCCCTCACATATATTATTTGAACTTACAAATTTTGTTTTATGGCACCATGGAAGCATGCACACAGGTTGGTGCAAAGTGCACACATTTGCGCGTGCATGCACATTGCACTGCTTCAGAACACATCACGTGTATCACATGCACAATAGAGAGATTGATTGACACACTATCTAAAACTTATACAGGTGAGCGGCTATTCAATGGACTCCAGGAACTCCAAGCGCTCTGAGACTGCATCCAGTTTCACCTTTGCATCTGCCTCTGCTTGCTCCATGCTGCACAACTGGCTCTTAGTGACCTCTAACTCGACGAGCGACCTTTGGATGTCTTCTTTAAGGTGATCGTGCGTGGCGCCCAAGACTGTGACCACCGAGCGGCATTGCACTAAGTCGAGCACCTTGACATCCTGGCCTTGGTAGACCACATCCCCCAAGGTGTTTCCAAATCTGGTTTGGCATGAGGATTGCGTGTGTGCACTTGCCTGGCGAATGGTAAGGCAGTGCGGCCTTGGGTGCACTTGCAACAGTGGAGGGGGCATGTTTTTGACTTTGCAGCGCTTCGATGTGCGCTCTTTTGAGGGGCTGATGAGCCCCGCATCGCTCTCATTGCCCTTGTCAGTTTGCGATGCACCTTCGAAATAGTTAGCACAGCATGGAAGGAGGATGAGAAAAAGACACACCAGAGCACCCAGTAGCTGCTTTCCTGCCTCTAGAAGTCACGCGCAGCTGTGCAAGGGTGCGCTTCATCCATTCGCACTTTCTCTTACCCTTTGCGCATGGGGCACACTATTTTCCATTGATAGAGGTGCACCTAGCCGGTTGGCCCATGCAGCGGCAGTTATCACACTAGAGTAGAAAAGGGAAACCATTTAGTGAGTTTGAAGCATATCCAAAGAAACTTACCAGTCTGCTATTAGCATCAGAGGTGGCATTTCGATATACGCACGTTGCCGTGTTGCGCGCACCAGGCGCACACTTGTGCCTTCATCCGCACTGGTGCTCTCATTGCTCTGCTTACTCTCCTCTTTGCTCATCACCCCACTCTCCCAAGACTCCCCAGTTCCTTCACCTATGACCTCAGCATCGGTAGCTCCAGAAAGCACATGCAGAGAGCGCACCAGCACAACATGCACCTTTTCGTCCTCCTGCGCCTCAGCAGTATCTATATCACTCGCCTCGTCAATTGCTCTGAACTCACCTTCCAGATGCTCCAAGTTAACCTCGGGCACCTGCAATTCAGTGGTCAAGAGTGTGCGGCATGCCTTGCATGCTTTGGTGCACTCCACGCGTGCTTCCAGCCACCCTGCCAGCTCGTGCACCCTACGCTTAAATTCCTCAGACCGCTCTTTCTCCTCAATCATCTTATGCATATCGGGCATCAGCTCCTTGCCCCAAGTAAGCCACTCCTCCACCATGATCCCACTGAACATGCTGCATGCCTTCACGAGGAGCGCGTCGAGTTCTGCATCGTCTTTAACAGTGTCCACATGGCTTTTATACATGTTCTACATGCCCCAACCCTTAGCAACCTGCACCAGTTATAGAAACACAAAAAGCACACCAGTTTACTACAAAACCCTTCACCCCAAGCTTGCATCATCATCTGCTTGCTCCCAGCAGCAGAGAGGGTCTCATTGAGGGCCAGGATTGTTTGTCTGAGGACTAAGGTAAATGCTGAGGCCATCGGATCAGGTAGAGATGGGTTGTGGAAAGAGTTATAGGGGATAGATGGTGGTCAGAGATAGATAAGGAGAGGATGGCTGCTTATGTGAGCAAAGAAAATTTTATGCTGACCAATTGCCTGCTGCCTGAGGACAGTCAGTACTTCAGTTGGGAGGAGATGATATGGCTCCCTATCACCCTGCGCGCATACTATGGCATTTTTTGCGATTGTGTGCACCTCCTAGATGGCTTCTGCACACTTTGCGCAGCACGCTTTTGCATGCCTTTGTGCACTTTCGTGCACCTTTGCATGCTTCCATGCACTTTCGTGCGTCTTTTGCATTTCTACTGTGCTTTTGGTACCCCCATAGCTGCCTTCTGTCGGGCATTTTTAAATGCACCCTGTTATGCTTCAAATCACCTCTGTGCACCCTTCCCACACCCCTTATCTGCCTTCCACATTTATTGCATGCTTGATGTGCCTTTGCACACTCCTTTTATGCTTTACCTGCAACTCACATTCCCTGCTGTGCACTCATTGCACAATCCCTATCACACATACAACAATCCACTGCACCAGTGCGCTATGCATCGCAGCTCCCATCTTACTGGCACATTTACTTGAGGCACACCACGATTCCAACACAAGTGAACTGTGCATTCTCACATAATCGGGGCATATCGACACATCACGACATGCACTCCAATCACTATGAATGCTACAAAATCGATGTCAAATCATTTTTGCACTATTTTGCACTATTTTGGATGACTTCGAACTATTTCGAATGCTTTTGAACTATTTCATGACACTTCAAATGACTTCACAGCATTTTGAACGATATCGGCCATGGTATAGCCATCTTGAAACACTTTTGATACACGCTGCACATCCGGAACAAGTTATTCCATTGCATATTGAGGACTACCGGACACGAGGAGAAAGTACAAGAGAGTTAGAATGCGATAAGT
Source organism: Tricholoma bakamatsutake (assembly GCA_029959215.1). NCBI lineage: Eukaryota > Fungi > Basidiomycota > Agaricomycetes > Agaricales > Tricholomataceae > Tricholoma > Tricholoma bakamatsutake. Next base: position 5,700,313 of record CP114860.1, read on the forward strand.
GCATTTTTTTGTTTCATTGATATACAGTACTTTTACTATATGGGAACACTATATGTTTTATCATTTATTATTTTTCATTTGTTTCAGATCTACAAGTCCTCATTGTTTGATATATTTGCCTCATGTTTTACACATGTTCTTATTTCCTTTTTAGTACTATCTCTTCAATTTGTATATAGACTTGTATTAGTTAGTTAGAATGGACAATAGAACAATGGGGAACACAGCATAAGTTACCCTCTTGCTATCATCAGATTTAGGAGCCATTCTCTTGAGTCACATCTTTGCATCGTATCTCTAAGTTCTGCAAAATATTGCAAACTTCCTTGAAACTATCGTATTCGCTTCTCGTATTATCACACATTGCCTATTGCCTTTCGACCAACACTTCACATTCATTAAACTCGCTCTTTGGTACACCTTGAACATCTTCAAACTTATTCGAACATATTCGGACTACTTCGCACAACTTCGAACCCCTTCAAACCTTTTTCGAACTCTTTCGCACATACTCGAACCTATTTTGACCTCTTTCAAACATCTTTGTATGCCTTTACAGACTATTTGCAACACAATTCGTCCTTTTGCATTACTAAACACAATGTTTTGGTCTCAGTGGTGATATTTAGTACCACCTCGCACCCTTTCTCTGACTTGTGTTATACCATCTGAAGCCATTTAGTAGGTTTTGTTTGGGTTTCCGGGTTGAGTATCATCACTGTGTGCTTCTGTGCACCTTTGTCCGCTTTCTGTGCTTTAGTGTGCTCCATTGCACTCCATTGTGCTCCATTGTGCTCCCGTGCACTCTAGTGTGCTCCCATGCACTCCAGTGTGCCTCTGTGTGCTTTTGTGTGCCTTCATGTGCTTCCATGTGCATTTGTGTGCTTTCATGCATGTTTGTGCACCTTTTACATTTCTACTGCACCTTTGGATCCCCCTTAGCTGCCTTCTGTCATGCACCTTAAATGCACCCTGTTATGCTTCAAACTGCCTCTGTGTGCCCCCTCCACACTCCTTATCTGCCTTTCACCATTATTGCACCTTCATGCGCTCCTTTTACGCTTTACCTGCAACTCAAATTCTCTGCTGCATACTCATTGCACAATCCCTATCATACACACAACAATCCACCACACCAATTGCACTGTGCATCGCAGCTTCCAGCTTACTGGCACATTTATTTGAGGCGCACCACGATTCCAACATGAGCAAACTGTGCATTCTCACATAATCTGGGCACTTTGTGCTTATTTGGCATTGGACTGTGTGCACTTGGGCGCTTTCACATAATCCTGGCACTTTGGCACTATTTGGCCTTGCATAGCATCTCCTTATAGTTCTTCTGCATTTCCAATTGGCATTGCCTTATCTGGTAACTGGCACAGGTCAATCACATCATTATTACTAAGGCACAGCATGTGACACATGATACTGAAGCAGATTAATTGGGAAGAGCGCACAGGACCTAGAGTGCACCAAAAATAGAGCATCATGCCAGTGATGATACTCAACCCAGAAACCCAAACAAAACCTACTAAATGGCTTCAGATGGTATAACATGAGTCAGAGGAAGGGTGCAAGTTGGTACTAAATATCACCACTGAGACCAATACAATGTGTTTAATGATGCGAAATGGTAAGGGTTGTGGCAAATAGTCTGTATAGGCATATGAAGGTGTTCGAAAGAGTTCGAAAGAGGTTTGAATATGTGTGAAGAGGTTTGAAAAAGGTTTGAAGAGGTTTGAAGTTGTGCAAAGTAGTCCGAATAAGACCTATCCAGAGTGGTGGAAACTTCGATGCGAAAATGCCACGTCGCTTGGTGATTGGATCTTTGAAGATATTATTTATCGATGGGGTTTGCTATACAAAATCATAACCGACAATGGCGCTGTGTTTATCACAGCTATGGAGTATCTTTTGAAATGATATCACATTAACCATATTCGAATTAGCAGTTATAATTCGCATGCCAATGGACTCGTCAAATGAGCCTATTTCAATGTTTGACAATCATTATTTAAAGCTGTCGATGGAGAACAAGTGAAATGGTCAGTAAGGGTACACTCAGTATTTTGGGCAGAATGAGTCACAGTTTATAAATGCATGGGTTGTTCTCCTTACTTTACAGTTACAGGAGCACATCCTCTAATACCCCTTGACATCTCTGAGGCAACATACTTACAGCTGGCCACCCGATTCAATTTTATCGACAACCAATCTTATAGCGAAGGTCTACGTGTCCCAAATCGAAGCTGCAAAACACTTCAAACTTGCTCACGAATATACGATGTGTGACTACAACTTTGTGAAAGGAGATTTAGTGCTACTTCGAAACATGCAAATCAAGAAGTCCCTCAATCGCAAGATGAAACCTTGATATGTTGGCCCTTTTATCATTATCGAATGAAATTATGGGGGGGCTTATATTCTCTGCGAACTCAATAGGTCAGTACTACATAGGCCTATTGCCACATTTTGTCTGCTACCATACCTCGCTCAAAAATCAATTTCTCTACCACCGAATTTCCTCGATATTGACTCTGAGCACCTCAAACAACTTTGAACAAGTTTGAACTTCGATGAAGATACCTTCAAAAATTTTCAGGATGTTGAAAATGAATAATTATCCTCCCTTTTCTTTTTTGCAATTACTTACAAAGATTTCGATTGCCTCTAGTGTATGATACAAGTCATGATATCGCATCATAGCGTGGTTGTGCAAACTCCAAAGGGTTTTTCGGCTATGATGAACTACTGAGCCTTTCCCTGAAAAGTCATTTTTTTCATTCATTATATCTTTATTTCTTCTTCACCTTACTTTCCAAAAGACATTTAAAGATAATTTGAAATAGAGCAACAGAAACAAAAAAAAAAAAAAAGTTCTACTCTTCCAACATCTCCTCCAATGCCTCTACCTTCCTCCCCAATACCTCCATCTCAAATTTTTTCTGTGCCAATTTTGCAGCGATCAAGCTATGGCACACAACCCATGCATTATCAACCCCTTTGACCCCTTTGACAACTTGTACCTCCCTTGCCTTGCCCTTCGATGATCACCTTTTCTGTTTTGATTTGGGCATCGATGGCTTGGATGGCCCCATGACTTGCTCGCCATCTTCGAAAGGGCCAACGACATGAATTTGATGCACTATGAAGTTCAAAAACCAGTTAGTAGGCCTTTTGAAATAATCTCGAATATTTTTTGTACCTTGTCTGGAGTGCAAATCTCATTTTGCACTGACAAACTTCTTTGCTTTGCCTTTTCGAAGGCCTCGCCTGGACAACCCTGCCCAGTAACAGCCTTGTGCCTCCTGGGTGCATTTTGAACATTTTGTGGCACCTTTCCTAACAACACACTGCAGCTGGGACTTGAAACCAGCATACTGATCACACTACGAAAGTGATTAGCTGCACAAAAAAATCTTTGAATATAAGAGAAAACACTTACTGGACCTTTGAAATCGAGCAACTTGCTTGTTTCGACTTGCATTCACTTCACAGCCTCTACCCCTGCAACCTCCTCTTCCTCATCCTCTTCGCTCTCAACCTTGACCACCTTTCGCTTTGCTACCCTCACCATAGGCAGCTCATCTTCATCCTCATTTTCATCCTTCTTGCCTGCCTCCACCCTTCCAATTGCTTTAAATTCAGCCTCAAAATTTACACTCTGCCTTTTCAAATCCTCCTTCGAAGTTGTCTTCGCATGAAATGCAGCAAGAGCCATATTTTGAGTGCCTGCCAATGCCCTCCTCCAATCCTTAATATCCGCCCTCTTCGCCTCCTCCTGCTCCTCTCTAGCCTGTTTTGCTTCCTCCTCCCTTCTTCTGCATTCTATCTCCTCAGCCAAATCTATGAACAATAGCTCTCTGCCCCACGAAATCCATTCATGTTGTGCCATCAGTTTATACAGCTTGAATACTTCATCCACGATCTTTTGAATGGCCACATTGCATTCTTCGCCAAGATCTTCAGCGAGTTCATCATATTCTGCCTACATGAAACATTTTAGCATCTTTAACTATGAATCGATCAGCGACAGACATACCATTTTCACACAAAAACCCTTCCCCCACAGTTCAAAATCCGAGTCCTCAGCAATGCCATGCTCGGGCATCGATTTTGCATATTCAAGGATTTTGGCATTGAGTTCGATGAGGAGAGACATTATAGAAGTAAGAGTTGATGAATGTAGGAGGGGACGTGGAAGAATGAGCAATATATTAAACCTCACTAATTTCCTCACCCCGCTTGCGCATTTCGCACATGACTTCGATCAGCTAACTGGAACAGTTAGGATTTCAGTAAGGGGGAGGATGATAGGTCCACTGCACATGCTAAGGTCTGGAGAAGATTCCCACTCATATTGAGACATTACGACATGCACTCCGAACCACTATGAAAGCCACAAAATCGACTTCAAATTATTTTTGAACTATTTTGCACTACTTTGGACGGCTTCGAACTATTTTGAACTATTTCACAACACTTCAAATGACTTTGCAGCATTTTGAACAACTTCGGCCACCATATATCTGTCGTGAAACACTTTCAATACATGCTGCACAACCGGAACAGGTTATTCCATCGCATATCAAGCACTACTGGACACAAGGAGAGACTACAAAAGAATTAGGATGTGATAATAGCATTTTTATGTTTTGATAATATATTGCAGCAAAAGATAAGTACTTTTACCATATGGGGACACATATGTTTCAATTACTTATCATTTCTCATTTATTTTTGATCTACAAAGTCCTCATTGTATGATATATTGCCTCATGTTTTACACATGTTTTACTTCCCTTTTCAGTACTATCTCTTCAAAAATGTATATAAACTTGTACTAGTTACTTGGAAAAATAGAGAACCAGTTACCCTCTCCACTATAGTCGGATTTAAAAGCAGTTCTCTTGAGTCTTACCTCACATTGTATCTCTGAAGTTCTGCAAAATATCGCAAACTTCCTCGAACTTTCATATTCATTCTCAACTTGTCATCGCCTATCGTCACTAAAAACCCACTTCGTAACCACTATATTCATTTGTCAAACATATCTCGACACCAGTCGAACAACTTTGAACCCCCTTGAACTCATCCAAACAACTTTGAACCTATTTGAACCTATTTTGAACTACTGTGCATGTCTCTGGACCAATTTCAAACATCTTTGTATGCTTCAAAAAGACTATTCATCACACCTTTTACCATTTGCATCACTAAAACAATGTCTTGGTATTAGCAGTGATATTTAGTACCAACTCGCATCCTTTCTCTAGCCTGAGTTATACTTCATAAGTCTTTTAACAGGTTTTTGCTAGGTTTCCAGGTTGAGCATTATCAGCATGCTCGTGCGCTATGCAAGTACCTTTTTTGAAGACAAGATGTGCTTATAGAAGCACAATGTGCATGGAACTCACCAGCTTGTTGTTTGGCAGTCTAGATGCTTACAAATATTGTGCACCATCCATGACAACATTGGACACAAGCACTTTTACATGATGTGCTCTGCATTACTTGAGCACTTTTGGTGTCTGCACGTTATGGATGACATCATTTGGTTTGTGTGCACTTGTCATATTTGCCAGATCCAGCAAATCCAGAAGGTTCTAATACTGCCAGTTGTTGCAATGCCTGCACCTCTCTTCAGTAAAGTTTATATTGATATGATGCACTTACCAGTATCAGCAGGGTGGCGCTATATTGTCCAAGGGCATTGCTCGCTTGCGACTTGGCCAGAATTCTGCAGACTTCCCAAAGAAAACTTGAGCGCACTTGGCGATTAGATATTCCAGGACCTTATCTGCAGATGGGGCACATTGTACAAGATAGTCACCGATAATGGCAAGCCATTCATCAAAGCGCTAGCCTATCTCAGTAAGCACTACCATATCAATCACATCCGCATATCTGGCTATAATTTGTGTGCTAATGGAATTGTTGAGCATGCACATTTCAATGTGTGCCAAGCACTTATCAAAGCCACAGATGGAGTAGAGTCAAAATGGGTCAGTTCACTGTACTCAGTCTTTTGGGCAGAGCGCATCACAGTTCGGAAGCACCTTGGCATTTCACCACACTTCATTGTTACAGGCATGCACCCTCTGATTCCTCTCGATATCATTGAAGCGACATACCTTAACCCACCCCTAGATTCTATACTCTCTACTACAGACTTGATCGCATGGTGAGCGTGCACATTACAAAAGCAGCCAGAAGACTTAGTGTGCATTCATTCCCATGTCTATGCAGAAAGGTGCAAAGTGGCACTCTGTTTCGAGAAAGCGCACTCAAAAACCATCTGCAATTTTGACTTCCAGCATGGTGATTTAGTCCTTATGCGCAATACAGTGGTCGAGAAGAGCCTTAACCACCAAATGCATGCACTAATGATACTCAATCCAGAAACCCAAATAAAACCTACTAATGGCTTCAGATGGTATAACACAGGCCAGAGGAAGGGTGCAAGGTGGTACTAAATATTACCACTGAGACCAAAACGTTGTGTTTAGTGATGCGAAATAATAAGTGATGGCTTGAATAATCTGTAAGAGCGTATGAAGGTGTTCGAAATAGTTCAAAATCAGTTCGAATATGTGCAAAGAGGTTCAAAAGAGGTTCAGAGAGGTTCGAAGTCATGCGAAGTAGTCCGAAGAAGTTTGAATAAGTTCGAGGTATATCAAAGAGCAAGTTTAACGAATGTGAAGTGTTTGTCTAATGGCAGTAGGCGATGGGCGATAAAACAGAGAGCGAATACCATAGTTTCGAAACAGTTCACGATATTTTGCAGAACTTAGAGATGTGATGCCAAGATAAGACTAAAGAGAACGATTCTTAAATCTGATGATAGCAAGAGGGTACCTTGTGCTGTTCCCCATTTATCTCTTATTTGTTCTAACTATCTAATACAAGTCTATATACAATCTGAAGGAATAGTACTAAAAAGGAAATAATAACAATTGTAGAACATGAGGCAATGTGCACAGCAAATAAAGGTATTGTAAAACATGAAACAAAATGAAAGATGATAATAAGTGAAACGTACATTGTCCAAGTATAGTAAAAGTTCTTGTTCTATTGCTTTAATATATCAATAAAACACAAAAATGCACTTATCGCATTCTAACTCTGTTGTAGTCTCTCCTCATGTCCAGTAGTGCTCGATATGCAGCAAGTTGGCTTGTTCTGGATGTGCAACATGTATCAAAATTGTTTGAGGACAACTATACGGCAGCCGAAGTCATTCAAAGTACTGCAAAGTCGTTCGAAGTGTTGCAAAATGGTTCAAAAGCATTCAAAATAGTTCAAAGTCATCCGAAATAGTGCAAAATAAGTCGAAAATAGTTCGGAGTCGATTTCATAATGTTCGTAGTAGTTCAGAAGGTCTGTCGTAGTGTGTCAATACGATTGGAAACTTTCCTCAGACCTTAGAGCGTGCAGTGGACCTATCATCCTCCTCCTTACTGAAATCCTGACTGTCCCAGTCAGCTGATCAAAGTCATGTGTGAAATGCATGATCATGTTGAAAACTTAGCGATGTTCAAAATACTTCTCGTTCTTCTTCCATCACCTCCTACATCCAAACTCTAGCTTTCATCATGTCTCTTCTGGCTGAACTTAACGTAGAAGTACTTGAGTATGCAAAGTTGATGCCGGAGCGCAGTGTCACCGAAGATACAGATTTCAAAGTCTGGGGGCATGGTTTTTGTGCAAAAATGGTACGTCTGCTGCTTGTCTATTCGTGGTCAAAGGTGCTAAAACATTTCGTGTAGGCGGAATATGATGAACTTGCCGAAGATCTCGGTGAAAAGTGTGACATGGCCATACAAGTGGTCTTTAATGAGGTTTTTAAAGTATACCGACCTTTGGCTCATTGGGAGTGGGTTTCGTGGGGTGGCAAGCTACTTTTCATGGATTTAGTGGAAGAGATAGAATGTGAAAGGAGGGTGGAGAAAGAACGATGAATTCAGGAGGAGCAGGATGAGGTTTGAAGAGTGAAGAACGTAGTGCAGAAGACGAAACTCGAGGGTTGAAGGACTGCATTGGCAGAGGCACAAAATGCAGCTCTTGCTGCATTTCGCACAAAAACAATTTTGAAGGAGGAGTTGCGACAATGAAATGTCGAGTTCGAGGTGGAGGTGAGGGCGATTGAGAGGGTGGAGGCTGGTGAAGGTGATGAAGACGAGGGAGAGGACGAAGATGAGGCCGAAGACGAGCTATCCGTGGTGTGGGTGGCAAAGCGAAAGGCAGTGGAGGACAAAGAGGAGGCAGATGGCGATGAAGGGGGTGCAAAGTGGATGTGCATGGAAATGGGAGGGCTGCTCAATTTTGAGGGCCCAGTAAGTCTTTTACTTATTTTTGAAAGGTTTTCGAGCTACTAAATGTTTCTTAGTGCGATAGATGCACTGGGTTCAAGTCCCAGCCGCATTGCGTCATCAATAATGGTGCTGCGAAGTGTACAAAGTGCGTCCAGGAGGCGCAGGGGTGTTATTGGGGAGGGGTGTCAAGGCAAGGGCTTTGAAAAGGCGAGGTGAAGAAGTTCGGGGGTGTGAAACGCAATTTGCACACAAAACCAGGTATGAAAGTTATTCAAAATCGCTTCAAAGTGATTGCTAACTTGTTTTCAAATTTGTTAGTGTGTCGAATTCGTCTCGTAGGCCCAGTAGAGGATGTCGAACTGATAGCGGGGCCTTTGAGGCCATCGAAGGAAAAGAGAAAGTTATCGAAGGGAAAGGGAAAGGTGAAGGCAAGGGAGTCACGGGGAGTCGAGGATGTCGAGGAAGAATGGGCGGTGCGGCGTCAGATTATTGCTGGAAAACTGGTGCAGAAGAAGGTGGAGATGGAGGTGCTTGGAAGGGAGATAGAAATATTGGAGGAAATGCTAGAGAAATAGAGTGAAAGCTTTTATTGTATTTCTTTTTGAATTTAAATTTTGGATCTTCTAAGTCTCAAAGAGTAATGATAAGAAAAATGAAAAGAATAAGAAAATAAGGAAAGACATAGTTATTTGTTTTCGAAGTTTCAAAGGTCTTCGAAAGTATCTTCGTTGAGGTTTGAGGGTATTCGAGGCTTTTACGAGACATTCAAAGTTGATATCGAGAAAATTCGGCGAAATGTAAATGGTCATAGGGTACTTTCAAGGGTGTTCAGAGTCGAGATTGAGGTGGGCGAGGGTATACATGGGCGCATAAAAAATAAAAGCTGTCGAAGCTATTGTAAGGAATGTCGAGCATAGTAAAATGTTTTCAATAAATAGAATGAGATCAAAATATAAAAACAAGGAGGAAAAAAGGTGAATTTGATCGATTTCAATGGTACTAGCCATGGTCGTAATACTTGAGTTGAAGGACTGGTCGAATCGAAATCAGATGCGAAATCGAGGGGGCAAAAACGAGGTCTAGAAGATATGTGCTGGCGATGGATGTCATAAACTTTCTGGCGATAAGAGGAAGGCGAATGTCAAGGCGATGATTGGAGATATATGATGTGAATGGAGTTTCGAGTGCTATACTGGATTTTGAAGGTGAATGTGAATGTGAATCTGGTGGTGAGGGCAAAGGCAATATCAAAATAGATGGGAAGATGGAAGATAATGCAGTTGTCGAGATTGAAGATGAAAATATTGGAAGTGGCAAACGGCAAGTCGAGGTCGAGATAGGGAATGGAGGTGGTGAATGCGATGAGGATATTGGAGGCAAGATCGAGTTTGAAAATGATGAAGGTGCAACTATCAAAGTGGATGGGGCTGGAGCTACCGAAGGCAAAGACGATGGAGTTGTCATAAACATAGGCAACGAAGCTGGGGCAATGTGATAAAGACCAGGAGGTGCGACATGATGATTTTGAGCTGCGACATTTTCTCGTTTGAGTGCAAGCTGTTTTTCGAGTGCTAGTTCTTGTTCGAGTGTCGCGATACAGGCTTTGAAGTCATTCAAATCACTTAAGCTGTGAGGTATACTGTCAGATGCTGAATTCAATGTAGTCGAAGATGCGATATCGGCAACGAATGAGATCGAGACTGATACTTCTGGTGCTAATTTGGTCAAATTTGAAGCTGCGATAACTGATATGAAGTTTAATGCAAAATTTTTGAGGATGTGTGAAACGTCTTCGGAATCAATCGATGTGCTAGACTGCGATATATTTGAGGTCGAAATCGATTGCTAGGGGATAGAATATGAGTTCGAGGATGCTATAGCAAATTTCGCAGCATTGTAAATGTCGTTCAGCATATGTGGGTCATCGGGATAGTGATTGGGAAACTTTACTTCAAGACGATCCATAATTCTATTCCATAACTTCATTTGAAAGCCTCAAAGAAAAACTTGACTCTGTTCAGCTTCTGAAAGTTTATGTTTCGATCGTAGGAAGCTGGTGATCTTGTAGAATGACCTGTAATAAGCTCCTAAATCATTTTCGTCAAAAATACCAGTGCGAATCTGTTTGTTAACAAGTGTATCCATGTCCAAAATGCTGTATTTTTGTTCATCTTCTATTTCAGGGTAGAACTTGAATACTGCGGTGCAAAATTTGTCAAACGAAGTGCTGTGTTCGTACTCTGGAAGCAATTCCCAGAGGTCGTAAGAATCGAAATTGATGTATCTGCAAGCATGTCACTTCTTCAAGTTGTGATCTGTAATACTGCAAGTTATAAACAAAGCTTTGAGATCTTCAAAGTAATTTCGAAGTTCTTTAGGTCATCTTGAATTGAATTTTGGAGCTGTTGAATGACCGGGAGCTGGCATAAAAAAGGTTGACATGTTCGAGATGGGTTTCAAAGGTCGCGAGGTCAAAATTCATGCAGTGTCGTAGTTCATATGTTTTTGAGGTCGAAGATAGTAGCGATGTCATAAGCACAAAGGGTGAAAGAGTGTAAAATAATAGTATCGAGTGGCGAGATGCTATATCGAGATTTCCTGGTTGTTCAGGAGGGTTAAAGTCAAAATGAGTTCAATTCGAAGTTGAGATCATTGAGCCCCTAAATGGTAAAATGAGTGGTGGAGAGAGTGGAGGTTCAACAATGAAATGATCTAGAAACCCCTCACGGTGAGCTCCAAAATGATGGTACTCAACCCGGAAACCCAAACAAAACCTACTAATGGCTTCGGATGGTATAACACAGGCCAGAGGAAGGGTGCGAGATGGTACTAAATATCACCACTGAAACCAAAATGTTGTGTTTAGCGATGTGAAATAATAAGTGATGGCTTAAATAATCTGTAAGAGCATACGAAAGTGTTCGAAATAGTTTGAAAGAGGTTCAAATATGTGCGAAGAGGTTTGAAAGAGGTTCAAAGAGGTTTGAAGTCATGCGAAGTAGTCCAAAGAAGTTCGAATAAGTTCGAAGAGGTTTGAGGTATATTGAAGAGCAAGTTTAACGAATGTGAAGTGTTTGTCTAATGGCAGTAGGCGATGGGTGATAAAATGGAGAGCGAATACAATAGTTTTGAAACAGTTCGCGATGATATGGCTCCCTATCGCCCTGCGCGCATATTACAGCATTTTTTGCGATTGTGTGCACCTCCTAGATGGCTTCCACACACTTTGCGTGCCTTAGTGCACTTTCGTGCGCCTTTGCATGCTTCCATGTGCTTTTGCGTGCCTTTGACCGTTTAGGTGCGCCTTTGTGCGCCTTTTGCATTTCTACTGCGCTTTTGTTTCCCCATAGCTGCCAATCATTGTGCACCCTAAATGCGCCTCATTGCGCTTCCAGCCGCCTCCATGCACCCCCCCCACACTCCTTATCTGCCTTCTACATTTATTGCGCGCTCGATGCACCTTTGCGCACTCCTTTTACACTTTACCTGCAACTCACATTCCCTGCTGCCCACTCTTTGCACAATCTCTATCACACACAACAATCCACTGCACCGGTGCACTGCGCATCGCAGCTCCCATCTTACTGGCACATTTACTTGAGGCACACCACGATTCCGGCACGAGCGAACTGCGCATTCTTACATAACTGGGCCGCTTTGCACCTATTTGGCATTGGACTGTGCGCACTTGGGCGCTTTCACGTAATCCAGGCACTTTGGCAGTATTTGGCCTCGCACAGCATCCTCTTATAGTTCTTCCACATTTCCAATCGGCATCGCCTTATCTGGTAACCAGCACAGGTCGATCACGCCATTATTACTAAGGCGCAGCACGTGACATATAACACCAAAGCGGATTAATTGAGAAGAGCGCACGAGACTTAGCGCACACCAATAATAGTGCATTGCACCGGAACAGTTGGATATTGAGCTATAGGTGCGCAAATCTTATTGGCTGAGGCAGCGGCATAGTGCGGTCAGGTTTAGATGGGCGAATGGACGCGCTTGTGGGTAGCGCATGGCGCTTCCTATTTTTATACTTTATTTCACCATTTTATCACATAAGCCATTTGTACATAGTAGTGGACAGATAGAGAATCCAGAGGATCTTTCCCCCCCCCCCCCTCATAGTTCATAGCTCAGTCAGCGTCGCACATAGTCTGTGCACCAGCATCCAGTCCGTGCGCCTTCGTAGTGCGCCCTTCGTATAGCCGTGTTTGCATTATCGTTTGCGTCCCCTCATCGTATTGTTGCATTTCGTCCCTTGCGTTGCATCCTTCGTCCTTGTCTGTGCACTATCGTAGTGCGCCCTTCATATAGCCGCGTTTGCGCACCCTTTGCGCACCCTTTTGCATAGCCGCATTTTGCGCACCGCCTGCGCCTTTTTCCGCTCCTTGCGCTTTCACTCTGTTTGCACCCCCAAACTGTGCACCATCTTCACAGTACATTCCAGTGTCGTCTTTGTCCTGTTACACCTCCCGCCTTCATCATCCTCATCGTTGCGCACTTTTGTGCTCTCATTGCGCGTTTTTGCCTCTTTGCGTTGCGCACTTTTCCGCCACTGCGCATATCTCCCCTTTCGTGTACACTACTAGTGCGCACACTGAAAATCGCTGTACCAGCCTCTCTATAGTCTCCGTGCCCTGAAGGACGATCCGAGGCCCTCTAAGCGAACTCCCCCCTCACCCCGAGCACGCCTGCAGTTGTAGGTTAAGTGTTCACCCCTTCTGTTGAGACTCTGTACTGAGTACCAACTGAACTCATCAGCGATATTTCGCAGAACTTAGAGATGTGATGCCAAGATATGACTAAAGAGAACGATTCTTAAATCTGATGATAGTGGAAGGGTAACTTGTGCTGTTCCCCATTTATCTCTTTTTTGTTCTAACTATCTAATACAAGTCTATATACAATCTGAAGGAATAGTACTAAAAAGGAAATAATAACAATTGTAGAACATGAGGCAATGTGCACAGCAAATAAAGGTATTGTAAAACATGAAACAAAATGAAAGATGATAATAAGTGAAACGTACATTGTCCAAGTATAGTAAAAGTTCTTGTTCTATTGCTTTAATATATCAATAAAACACAAAAACACACTTATCGCATTCTAACTCTGTTGTAGTCTCTCCTCGTGTCCAGTAGTGCTCGATATGCAGTGAGTTGGCTTGTTCCAGATGTGCAACATGTATCGAAATTGTTTGAGGACAACTATATGGCAGCCAAAGTCATTCAAAGTGTTGTGAAATGGTTTGAAAGCATTCAAAATAGTTCGAAGTCATCTGAAATAGTGCGAAATAAGTCGAAAATAGTTCGGAGTCAATTTCGTAATGTTTGTAGTGGTTCAGAAGGTCTGTCATAGTGTGTCAATATGATTAGAAACTTTCCTCAGACCTTAGAGCACGCAGTGGACCTATCAACATCTTGGCCTTGATAGATTGCATCCCCTGAGGTGTTCCCCGACCTGGTCTGGCATGAGGATTGGGTATGCACACTTGCTTGTCAAACAGTAAGGCAGCATGGCCTTGGGCACACTTGCGATGGTGCAGGGGGTGCACTCTCGACCTTGACCTTGCAATGCTTCGATGTGCACTCTTTTGAGGGGCTGACAAGTCCTGCATTGCTCTCATCACCCTTGTTGGCTTGTGACACACCTTTGGCAAAAACTAGTTAGGGAAGTGTGGGAGGAGGATGAGGAAAAGTACATACCAGGGTGCCCAGCAGCTGCTTTCCTACCTCTAGAGCTGGCACACAGCTGTGTGAGAGTGCACTTCATCCACTTGCACTTTCACTTCCCCTTTGTGCACAGAATGCACTGCTTTCCATTAACAGAGATGCACTTAGCCAGCTTGCCCATGCGGTGGCAGTTATGGCACTAGAGTAGGAGGGAAGCCAGTTAGTGAGTCTGCAGCATATCAAATGACACTTACTGGTCCACTATTAGCATCAGATGTAGCACCAATGCCACTCAATAGTGGTACTTTAATGTATGTGCATTGCTGCATTGCATGCATTTGTGCCTTCATCCATGCTGGCACTCTCATCACTTGGCTCACTCTCCCCCTCACTTGTCACTCCACTCTCCCAAGATTCACCTGTCACTTTGCCCACTACCTCGACATTGGTTGCTGCAGAGAGAGCACACAAAGAGCACACCAGCATGACACACACCTTTTTATCTTCCTGTGCTTCAGCAGTATCAATGTCGCTCACTTTGTCGATCACCCTGAACTCACCTTCTAACCACTCCAAGTTGACCTCGGGCACCTGCAATTCAGCTGTCAAGAGTGCATGGTGCTGATAGGTCCACAACATGCTATAAGGTCTGGAAAAGGATCTAATCATATCTACACATTATGACACACATTCCAAATCACTATGAATGCCATGAAATCGACTTCGAATACTTTTCGAACTATTTCACACTATGACTTTGAATGACTTTGAACAATTTCGCAACACTTCCAATGACTTCGCAGCATTTTGAACAACATTGGCTGCCATATAGCTGTCTTAAAACACTTTCAATATACATTGCACATTCAGAACAAATTATTTAGTCGCATATCAAGCACTACCAGACATGAGGAGAGACTACAAGAGACTTACAATGTGATAAGTGCATTTTTATGTTTCATTGATATATTAAAGCAAAAGATAAGTACTTTTACTATATGGGAACACTACACATTTCATTATTTATTATTTTTCATTTGTTTCATGATCTACAAGTCCTCATTGTTTGATATATTGCCTCGTGTTTTACACATGTTATTATTTCCTTTTTAGTACTATCTCTTCAATTTGTATATAGACTTGTGTTAGTTACTTAGAATCAGAAAAAGAAAAAGCAATGGGGAACAGAGAACAAGTTACCCTCTCACTCATCATCAGATTTAAGAGCCATTCTCTTGAGTCTTATCTTCACGTCGTATCTCTAAGTTCTGCAAAATATTGCGAACTTCTTCAAAACTATTGTATTCGCTCCTTGTTTTATCGCCCAACACTTATCACCATTCAAAAAACACATCACATTCGCTAAACTTGTTCCTTGATATACCTCAAACCTCTTCGAACTTATTAGAACTACTTTGCACATCTTCGAACTTATTCAAACTATTTCACATGTCTTCAAACCTATTTTGAACTATTTCAAACTTCTTTGTATGCTCTTACAGACTATTTGCACCATCCCTCATCAATTTGCCTCACCAAAAACAACGTTTGGAAATTAGCAGTGATATTTAGTACCAACTTGCACCCTTCCTCTGACTTGTGTTATGCCATCTGAAGCCATTTAGTAGGTTTAGTTTGGATTTTTGGGTTGAGTATCATCAGTGCATGCTTCCAGCTGACCCGCCAGTTCATGTGTCCTATGCTTAAATTCTATGTACCTCTCTTTCTCCTCAATCATCTTATGCATATCTGGCATCAGTTCCTCACCCCAAGTAAGCCACTCTTCGACCAAGATTCCACTGAATGCACTGCATGCCTTTCCAGAGAGCGCATCAAGTTCCACATTGTCTTTAATAGTGTCCACTTGGCTTTGATACATGTTCTACACACCCCCATCCTTAGTAACCTATGCCGGTCATAGAAACACAAAAAGCGCACCAGTTTGCTGCAAAACCCTTTGCCCCAAGCCTGCATAGCTGCCTGCTCACTTCCAGCAGCAGGGAGGGTCTCACTGAGCACCAAGATTGTTTGCCTGAGAGCTAGGGTGAATGCTGAAGACATTGGATCATTTAGATATGGGTTGTGGAAAGAGCTATTGAGGATAGATGGTGGTCAGAGATAGATAAGGAAAGGATGGCTGCTTATGTGAGCAAAGAAAATTTTGCGCTGGCCAATTGTATGCTGCCTGAGGACAGTCAGTACATCAGTTGGAAGGAGATGATACAGCTCCCTATCATGCTGCATGCATACTATGGCATTTTTTGTAATTGTGCACACCTCCTAGATAGCTTCTGCTAACTTTGTGCACACCTTTGTGCGCTTTTGTGTGCCTTTGTGCACTTCCATGCACTTTCGTGTGCCTTTGACTACTTAGGTGTGCTTTTGTGCAGCTTTTACATTTCTACTGTGCCTTTGGATTCTGTCTATGTGAAAGCTGTTTTGTAATTTTGAATAAAGTCATGCCCCATAGCTGCCTTCTGTCGGGCGCTATAAATGCACCCTGTTATGCTTCAAACTACCTCCGTGTGCCCTCTCCCCACACTCCTTATCTGGCTTTTACAGTTATTGCACACTCGATGTGCCTTTATGCACTCCTTTTATGCTTTACCCACAACTCACATTCTTTGCTGTGCACTCATTGCACTATCCTTACCACACACACAACAATCCACCACACCAATTGCACTGCACATCATGGCTTCCAGCTTACTTGTGCATTTATTCAAGGTGCACCACAATTCCAACATGAGCGAGCTGCACATTCTCACACAATCGGGGCACTTTGCACCTATTTGGCATTGGACCATGCACACTTGGGCACTTTCGCATAATCCTGGCACTTTGGTGCTATTTGGCCTCACACAGCATCTCCTTATAGTTCTTCCACATTTCCAATTGGCATCACCTTATTTGGTAATTGGCACAGGTCAATCATGTCATTATTACTAGGGAGGCACAGCACGTGATGCATAACACCGAAGTGGATTAATTGGGAAGAGCGCATGGGACCTAAAGTGCACCAAAAATAGTGCATCGCACTGGAACAGTTGGGTATTGGGCTATAGCGTATGCAAATCTTATTGGCTAAGTTAGCGGCATAGTGCAGTTGGGTTTAGATGGGCAAATGGATGTGCTTGTGGGTAGCGCATGGTGCTTTCTATTTTTATACTTTATTTTACTGTTTTTATTACATAAGCCATTTGTACATAGTAGGCAGACAGATAGAGAATCCGGAAAATCTTTCCCCCCCTCATAGTTCATAGCTCAGTCAGCATCACATATAGTCTGTGCACCAGCATCCAGTCCATGTGCCTTTGTAGTGCGCCCTTCGTATAGCCACATTTGCACACCATTTGTGCCTTTTTTTGTATAGCCGCATTTTGCACACCATTTGCACCTTTTTCTGCCCATTGCGCTCTCATCCCATTTGCACCCCTAACCTGTGCATCACCCTTTTCAGCATATCCCAGTGCCATCCTTGTGCCACTACACCTTCTGCTTTCATCTCCCTCATCATTGCACATTTTTGCACATTTTTCTGCACTGCACATTTTTGCCCCTTTGCATTGCACACTTTTCTGCTATTGTGCATACCTTCCCTTTAGTGTACACAACTAGTGTGCACATTGAAAACCACTGTACTAGCCTCTTCATAGTCTCTACACCCTGAAGGACAATCTGAGGCCCTCTAAGTGAATCCCCTCACCCCGAGCACACCTGCAGTTGTAGGTTTAGTGTTTACCCCTTCCATTGAGACTCTGCACTGAGTACCAACTGAATACATCACTGAATCAGCCTGCAAATGTGCCATACTCATTAGATGCAATACACAACATGATTGACTTTATCTTCGAAGGCCCAGTGCACTATTTCCAGCCACTTACTGGGCTCACAGCACAAAACCTTGATATGTATGCACCCTACTCAGCATCCAGCATAACCATATCCCAGCCACAACCTAGTGCACCCACAGTAAAAGTAGAAGACATCTCAGTCCTATTCGAGTGCATGACACAGATGATAGTTACCGTGTTGAGTGCATTGTGCAGAGATGGCACAAATGGCACACCCCATTTGAACAATGACACTTGCAATGGTTGCAGTCAAACAGGGCATTATATCCCTGAGTGCGCTTCAATTGAGCACCTTATTAGCAAGGGAAAGTGTAGGCAAAATGCAGAAGGGTGCATCATAGTCCCAGGTGGTGCATTTGTGCTGTGTTCTATTCCAGGCAACTTCTCAGGCGAGCGCATCAAGGAATGGCATAAGAGCAACCCAGGGCAGATTGCCACTGGCTGACTTTCATTGAATACTAATTCGCAGCTCATCTACAATATAGCACCTTGTTCAGCTCCAGCAGCACCTTTACAGTCGATGTATATTGCTGCCTTAGCTCCTATGGCAGAGTATATGCAAAGCACACCAAATGCACAACTAATGAAGGAAGAGTGCATTGATGTGCTTGAGAGGGAGTTGATGGTGCTCCAAAAGAGGCAAGTCTTTGATGGCATTGAAATTCTGCGGTGCTGATATAGCTCTCTATTGCCCTGCATGCATACTACAGCATTTTTTGTGATTGTGCGCACCTCCTAGATGGCTTCTGCTAACTTTGTGCAGCATGCTTTTGCATGCCTTCATGCACTTTTGTGTGCATTTGTATGCCTTTGTGCACTTCCATGCACTTTCGCATGCTTTTGACTGCTTAGGTGTGCTTTTGTGCAGCTTTTACATTTCTACTGCACCTTTAAATCCTGTCTATGCAAAAGCTGTTTTGTAATTTTACATAAAGTCATCCCCCATAGCTGCCTTCTGTTGGGTGCTCTAAATGTGCCCTATTATGCTTCAAACTGCCTTTGTGCATCTCCCACACTCCTTATCTGCCTTTCACAGTTATTGCATGCTCAATGTGCCTTTATGCACTCCTTTTACACTTTACCTGCAACCCACATTCTTTGCTGCACACTCATTGCACAATCCACTTATCACACACACAGCAATCCACCACTACACACACAGCAATCCACCACTACACACACAGCAATCCACCACTACACACACAGCAATCCACCACCACACATACAGCAATCCACCACCACACATACAGCAATCCACCACCACACCAATTGCGCTGTGCATCATAGCTTCCAGCTTACTGGGGCACTTATTCGAGCTGCACCACGATTGCAGCATGAGCAAACTGTGCATTCTCACATAATCTGGGTGCTTTGCACCTATTCAGCATTGGTCTGTGCACACTTGGGCACCTTCATGCAATCCAGGCACTTTGGCACTATTTGGCCTCACACAGCATCTCCTTATAGTTCTTCTGCATTTGGTAACTGGCACAGGTCGATCACATCACTATTACTAAGGTGCAGCATGCGACACATAACACCAAAGCAGATTAATTGGGAAGAGCGCATGGGACCTAAAGTGCACCAAAAATAGAACATCAAGTTAGAACAGTTGGATATTGGGCTATAGTGTGCGCAAACCTTATTGGCTAAGGCAGTGGCATCATGTGGTCAGGTTTAGATGGGCCAATGGATGGACTTGTGGGTAGCACATGGCACTTTCTATTTTTATACTTTATTTTACCATTTTTATCACATAAGCCATTTGTACATAGTATGTGGACAGATAGAGAATCCAAAGGATCTTTCTCCCCACATAGTTCATAGCTCATTCAGTGTCACACATAGTCTGTACACCAGTGTCCAGTCCATGCATCTTATAGTGCGCCATTCATATAGCCACATTTGCATATCGTTTGCATCCCCTATTGTATTGCCGCATTTTGTTTCTTTGTTGCGTTCTTCAACTTCATTTGTGCACTCTTGCAGTGTGCCCTTTGTATAGCCACATTTGTGCATCATTTGTCCCCTTATTGTATAGCTGCATTTTGTGCACCATTTGCACATTTTCCCACCAGTTGCACTCACATCCTGCTTGTGTCCCTAGCCTGTGCATCATCCTTGCAGCACACTCCAGTGCTGTCCTTGTCCCACTACACCTCCTGCTTTTGTCTCCCTCATTGTTGCACATTTTTGTGCTCCCATTGCGCATTTTTCTGCACTGTGCATTTTTGCCCCTTTGCATTGTGCACTTTTTTACCATTGCACATACCTTCCTTTTGGTGTACACAACTAGCATGCCCATCAAAAACCATCATATCAGCCTCTTTGTAGTCTCTGCATCTTGAAGGATGATCTGAGGCCCTCTAAGTAAACCCCCTCACCCTGAGCATGCCTGCAGCTGTAGGTTTAGTGTTCACCCTTTTTGTTGAGACTCTGCACCAAGTACCAACTGAACACATCAGTGTGCACCATGAAATAGATCAAATCAAAAGAATGCACCTTCTATGACTACAGACATTGCACCCACTGACAGTATTGAGTCACCAGTTTTGCAATCTGCTGCGAGCACAACTGAAGCGCCCGATGAGATGCCCATACACCCCTATTCCAACATTCCTGAAGCATGTTTTGTCTCTGCAGTGGCAGACAAACCAGATGCTCAAGTTAACACTTTCAAAGGCAAAGAGCCATTGTATCGCCCTGTCGTTCCTATCCAGAATCCGCAGATTGTCGACAATGTATACATGCGTGCCATGAAGGCACCCTCCATTACAGTTTCACATGAAGAGCTCCTTTAGCTCTCATCCAATCTCAGACAACGCCATAGAGAACAAGTTACCCCAAAATGTGTTGCAGCTACTGGCACAGAAGTGGTATCTACCAACCTTGCGAGTGTTATGCCATTTGTGCATTGTGAAGCATATGCACTTTTAGCAGAAAATAAAGTACTTAATGCAACACCTCCAGTTAGTGCAGCAATTGCAGCCCCTCATCCTATTGTTTTACAGAATCCATTTGAACAGTACATCACCCATCTTCAGCCAGGTGAAATTGAGAATTCCAATGTTTTGAAAATTGCAAAAGAGTCGCATGCACTCCACTCCATTGATTTATTGATCAACAACCAAGAATACTTCGAAGCTATCTTAGATCCAGGATCCCAAATTATTGCAATGTCAGAAGCGGTCTGCCATCATCTTGGACTCCAGTATGACCCACGCATTCATTTATACATGCAGTCAGCCAATGACGAGGTAGATGAATTACTTGGGCTTGCACACAACATTTCTGCATGCATTGGAGATATCATTGTTTATGTGCAAGTGCATGTTATCTGTTCACCTGCTTATGGTATTCTGTTAGGGTGCCCCTTTGACATGTTAATGTGCTCCATCATGCGCAATTTTGTGGACAAAGTGCAAATAATTACTATTTGTGACCCAAACACAGACACCATCTCCACCATTCCAACAAATCCTAGGGAAAAGCCATGCCACTTCTTACCAGCTGCAGCAACACCGCACTTTACTCTTCAGGATAATCCACAAAGAAATTTTTGCCAGGCTTCGAGGAATTGATCACAGACCAAGGAGAAGCCACTACTATCATAACATTCGACTCTGATACCCAATCTTGTGACATTTCCACATTTGTGCTTATTTCATTTTCTGCTTCCATTCCATCAACCTCTATTATCTCTCAACTCTACTTATCCCAGTGTACCAACAGTCATGTGCAGCCATTCTTAAATTCGATTGACTCTATGGTGCTTATTCCAGCTGTGTTTCCAAAAAGCACACATATGCATGCAACTTTTATTGATTTAGTGGTGTGTGCACTGCAAAAGGGTGTAGTAACCAAGAAGAAGTATAAACCAGTTGCTAGACAGGTCAAACCAGTTATTGCGCTCATCCCAAATGAATTCTGCATTGAGTGCAACATTATAAGTGATCTGCTAGCGGTGCTACCTGTGCTTTTACCAAATCTGCCACTGTTTACTCCAGAAGACTTAGAAGAAGATGATGATAAAGAATTTGAGGATTGGATTGATGCACTGATGATACTCAACCCGGAAACCCAAACAAAACCTACTAATGGCTTCGGATGGTATAACACAGGCCAGAGGAAGGGTGCGAGGTGGTACTAAATATCACCGCTGAGACCAAAATGTAATGTTTAGTAACGCGAAATGGTAAGGGCTGTGGATAAAAGTCTGTATAGGCGTACGAAGTTGTTTGAAAGAGTTCGAAAGTAGTTCGAAGGCATGCAAAGCGGTTCGAATAAGTTCGAAGATGCGCAAAATAGTTCGAATAAGTTCGAAGAGGTTCGAAGTATATCAAACAGCGGGTTTAACGAATGTGAGGTGTTTGTCAAATGGAGACAGGCGATGGGCAATAAAACGGAGAGCGAATACAATAGTTTCGAGGAAGTTCACGATATTTCGCAGAACTTTTAGAGATGCGACGCGAGCTAAGACTCAAGAGAATGACTCTTAAGTCAGACGATAACTGTGAGGGTAACTTGTGCTGTTCCCCATTGTTCTATTTCTCCTTATTCTAAGTATCTAACACAAGTCTATATACAAAATGAAGAGATAGTACTAAAAAGGAAATAAGAACAATTGTAAAACATGAGGCAATGTACACAGCAATAAAGGTATTGTAAAACACAAAATAAATGAAAAATGATAATAAGTAAAACGTATATTGTCCCAGTATGGTAATAGATCTTGTTCTATTGCTTTAATATATCAATGAGACACAAAAATGCACTTATCGCATTCTAACTCTCTTGTACTCTCTCCTCATGTCTGGTAGTGCTCGATATGCGATGAAATAACTTGTTCTGGATGTGCAGCGTGTATCGAAATTGTTTGAGGACAACTATACAGCGGCCAAAGTCATTCGAAGTGCTGCGAAGTTGTTCGAAGTGTTGCGAAATAGTTTGAAAGCATTCGAAGTGTCTTGAAGTCGTCCAAAATAGTGTGAAATAATGCGAAAATGGTTCAAAGTTAATTTCGTGGCATTATTAGTACTTCGGAGTACATGTCGTGATGTGTTGATATGAGTGGGAGTCTTCTCCAGACCTTAAAGCGCGTAGTGGACCTATCAGCGCTACATGGCTTTATGCATGCAATACATCCCATTTCACAGTCCTTTGATGCACAGGTATTCACACTAATGCAGCCAGTGCCAAGCACAAAAGTGCAAAATGCATGCAATCCTGTGCTTATTTACAGTGGTGACTATAGCCAAGTTCTGAGAAGTGCAGCAGCAGATGCAGAGGATGAGAAGTTAGATTTGGTATGGATTTGGATGGATACTCAAATGTGCCATAGAGATTTCACAGATTCCAAGTATGGTGCACTCATGCGCTATGCGAGCACATTTTTCAAACACAAAAAGTGGTTATGGAAGTGCAATGTGCATGGCGCTCATCAGCTTGTTATTTGGCAGTCCAGATGCTTACCGATATTGCATGCCAGACATGACAACATTGGACACAAGTGCTTTTATGTGATGTGATCCACTTTACTTGAGTGCTTTTGGCAGCACTATACAATAGCCACATTTTGCCTAGTGCTGTTGATGATACTCAACCTGGAAACCTAACAAAAACCTGTTAAAAGGCTTAAGAAGTATAACACAGGCTAGAGGAAGGGTGTGAGTTGGTACTAAATATCACCGCTGATACCGAAGATGTTCAAAATAGTTCAAAAGATGTTCGAAGGGGTGCGAAATAGTTCAAAAGATGTTCAAAAGTATGCGAAATAGTTCAAAGTAGTTTTGAGGAATGTCGAAGGGATTCGAAGTGGTTCAAGGTATATCAAGGAGTGAGCATAACGAATGTGAAGTGTTTTTCAAATGGCAATAGGCGATAGGTGATAAAACGAGGAGCAAATAAAATAGTTTCAAAGAAGTTTGCAATATTTCACAGAACTTAGAGATATGATGCGAAGATAAGACCCAAGAGAATGGCTCTTAAGTCAGACAATAAGTGAGAGGGTAACTTGTGCTCTGTTCCCCATTTGTATTCCTTTTTTATAATTAATACAAGTCTATATACAATTTGAAGGAATAGTACTAAAAAGGAAATAATAACAATTATAGAACATGAGGCAATATGCACAGCAATAAAGGTATTGTAAAACATAAAACAAATGAAAAATGATAATAAGTGAAATGTACATTGTCCCAGTATAGTAAGAGTTCTTGTTCTATTGCTTTGATATATCATTGAAACATAAAGATGCACTTATCGTATTCTAAGTCTCTTGTAGTCTCTCCTTGTGTCTAGTAGTGCTCGTTATGCGACGAAATGGTTTGTTCCGAATGTGCAGCATGTATCAAAAGCATTTCAAGACAGCTATATGGTGGCTGATATCATTCAAAATGCTGTGAAGTCATTCTATGTGTCATGAAATGTCACAAAATAGTTCGAAATAGTGTGAAGTTGTCCAAAATAGTGCAAAATAAATTGAAAAGTATTCAAAGTTGATTTTATGGTGTTCATAGTGATTTAGAGTGCGTGTCATAATGTGTCGATATGGTTAGATCCTTCTCCAGACCTTATAGTGCATAGTGGACCTATCACCATACCATGCATGCAAGTCCATCATGCTTCCCAACATCACACTCATTATTACTACAAAGCAGTTGAGAGAGATGGAAAAGTCCATAGTAGTGGACATGAAAGATGAAGAAACAGTTGACAAAGAAGAAGTGCAAGGAGATAGCACAGAGGATGAAGAAAGCACCAATGAGGCATGCAATTAGCACTCCATGCACACCAGTTTGGATGTTTCATTTTTTTATGTGTACACTTTGATTTCTTTCTCCTTTTTTATGTTACCATTCTTCTATTCACAAAGTCGCATCTGGGCACCTTCTATGATTGTGCAACCCATCAGTTTTACTGGCCATGATGATCTGCTGAGCCTTTCCCATTTTTTCAGAATTGGTTCTATCGCGTGCACTTCCTTTTATCTCTCACACTTTCACCATTTGGACAGAGTCAAAATTTCAGTTGGGAGGAGGAAAGTGATGGTTGGACAATTTTTCTGCACTTCTTTTGCGCTTGCACATTTTGCTTTGTGCATTTTCATGTGCTTTACTTGGCCTCTTCAAATATCCCAAACATTCACTTCTACTACTCACCCACTTTCTTGGTGCCCACTTTCTTGGCACTCACGTTTCGCACTTCAATAACTGACAAGGATGCTGCCTGAGAACAGTCAGTATTTCAGTTGGGAGGAGATGATACAGCTCCCTATCACCTTGCACTCGTACTACAGCATTTTTCGCAATTATGTGCACTGCTTGGACACCTTCTACTCACTTTGCAGAGCATGCCTTCATGTGCTTTAGTGCACTTCTGTGCACCTTTGTCTGCTGTTGTGTGCCTTCATGCACTCCCATGTGCTTCCATGCACCTTTGTGCACTTTCATGTGCCTTTGTCTGCTTCCATGTGCTCTAGTATGCTTTCATGCACTTTTGTGCACCTTTTACATTTCCACTGTGTCTTTGGATCCCCCTTAGCTGCCTCTAATTGTGCACCTTAAATGCACCTTGTTATGCTTCAAACCACCTTTGTGCACTTCCCACACTCCTTATCTGCCTTTCACAGTTACTGCACGCTCAATGCACCTTTATGTGCTTCTTTTATGCTTTGCCAGCAACTCACATTCCTTGCTGTGCACTCATTGCACTATCCATTTATCACACACAACAATCCTTCACCACACCTATTGTGCTGTGCATCATGGCTTCCAGCTTACTGGGGCACTTATTCAAGGTGCACCATGATTGCAGCATGAGCAAACTGTGCATTCTCACATAATCTGGGCACTTTGCACCTATTTGGCATTGGATTGTGCATACTTGGGCACCTTCATGCAATCCAGGCACTTTGGCACTATTTGGCCTCACACAGCATCTCCTTATAGTTCTTCCACATTTCCAATCAGCATTGCCTTATCTGGTAACTGGCACAGGTCAATCATGCCACTATTACTAAGGTGCAGCACATGACACATAACACTGAAGTAGATTAATTGGGAAGAGCGCACAGGACCTAAAGCACACAGGACCTAAAGCACACCAAAAATAGAACATCACACCAGAACAGTTGGGTATTGGGCTATAGCATGTGCAAATCTTATTGGCTAAGGCAGTGGCATCATGCAGTCGGGTTTAGATGGGCTAATGGATGGACTTGTGGGTAGTGCATGGCACTTTCTATTTTTATACTTTATTTTACCATTTTTATCACATAACCCATTTGTACATAGTAGGTGGACAGATATGTAGAGAATTCAGAGGATCTTTCCCCCCACATAGTTCATAGCTTGTTCAGCATTGCACATAGTCTGTGCACCAGTGTCCAGTCCATGCACCTTTGTAGTGTGCCCTTTGTATAGCCATGTTTGCATATCATTTGTGATCCCCATCGTATTGCTGCATTTCATCCCTTCATTGCATT
The DNA here is from genome assembly GCA_029959215.1 of Tricholoma bakamatsutake. NCBI lineage: Eukaryota > Fungi > Basidiomycota > Agaricomycetes > Agaricales > Tricholomataceae > Tricholoma > Tricholoma bakamatsutake. The sequence continues at coordinate 5,726,648 of CP114860.1, forward strand.
CTTCATCTTCATTTGTGCACTCTTGCAGTGCGCCCTTCATATAGCCACATTTGCACATCATTTGTGCCTTTTTTTTTTATATAGCTGCATTTTGTGCACCGTTTGGGCCTTTTTCTGCTCATTGCGGTGATATGGCTCCCTATCACCCTGCACTCATACTATGGCATTTTTTGCGATTGTGCGCACTGCTTGGACATCTTCTACTCACTTTGCACAGCATGCTTTTGTGCACCTTCATGCACTTTCATGTATCTCTCATATTGGGTGTCAGCCCATGGCCAGAACCCTTCTTGTAGGTCTCTGCAAACTGAATCAACAAAGGGTCGATTAGGGTGTGATGCCAACAATTCTTCGAATTTGTTGACATTGATTGGTGTGATGACTTTGAATAAGTTTGGATTGTTCTTGATTGTTTTTGTCACCTCAGCATTATTAAATTTGTGTACTGGTACTGACGGAAGCAGCTTCACGATCTCAGTCCAGTCTGCCAGATCAAGAAGAATCAATGGAATTGGTGTGTTGCGCTTCTCCTCACTATTCATGAGTTATACCTGAGGTATTTGGAATGCATTCCATACACTGTATCAGTTTTGCTAAGTGCAACCTTCTTGCCCATAGCCATGCTGCTTGCACTTGTTGCAAATGTGTCGATAGCAGCAGGAGGTTGATGTATTGCGACATCCTCCCATGCTGTTGAATTATCAGCAGATGTCTGCTGATCGCTGTTTTGACCCCCGTTGATCACCACCTGTAAAGCACCCACTTCCACTTCCTTGGACACCATCAGGGAGAAGATATACTAAATACAGGAAAAAGAACTGGTTCTGATCAGTGAGCAGGATCGACTGACCTCTCCTGACTATGGCTCTGACTGCTTTGTCAAAGAGCGATGAGTTTGTGGTGGCTGTTTGCATGCTTAGCAGAGAATTTGGATGCCATGTAGTCACCCCACTGTTGTAGTTCCTCAACTTGGTGAGGAAAAACAATGAGGTCGCTTTGACAGTCGCATGCCAAGCGACGATCCAGTCACCATTCACTTGGACTTTTCAAGCTGGACCTGCTTTTCCAAAAGAGATCTCCATTCCTCTGATGCATCCCACATTCTCCTTAGGAGGGGCAATGTGGTGAAGATTACTGAAGACAATGTCAAGGTTGACTGCCTTTCCCTCAAAGATGTGTTTCCATTCTGACTCTGGAAACCCTTGAGGCACAGTTCCTGCTCATTGAATTTCTTGCTCTGCAAATCCAAGGTCTTTCTGAAGAATGGCAAGTATTTCTCTAATGATCTTTCAGTTTCCATTAACCTCCTTAACCTGGGCAGTGATGTGTTTAGTTGGTACTCAGTGCAGAGTCTCAACAGAAGGGGTGAACACTAAACCTACAGCTGCAGGCATGCTCGGGGTGAGGTGGTTCACTTAGAGGGCCTCAAATTGTCCTTCAGGACACAGAGACTGCAGAGAGGCTGGCACAGTGGTTTTCAATGTGAGCACTACTTGTGTATGCAAAGAGGAAGGTATGCACAATGGTGAAAAGGTGCACAATGCAAAGAGGCAAAAATACGCAGTGCAGAAAAATGTACAATGGGAGTGCAAAAATGCACAATGATGAGGGAGATGAAAGTGGGAGGTGTGGTGAGCAAGTACAGCACTGGGATGTGCTGCAAGGTAACACACAGTCTAGAGACGCAAATGGGATGCGAGTGCAACTGGTGGGAAAATGTGCAAATGGTGCACAAAATGCAGCTATACAATAAAATGCACAAATGGTGCACAAACATGGCTATACGAAGGGCACACTGCAAGAGTGCACAAGCAAAGATGAAGAATGCGATGAAGGGATGAAATACGGCAATACGATGAGGGGACACAAATGATATGCAAACACAGCTATATGAAGGGTGCACTACAAAGGCACATGGACTGGATGCTGGTGCACAGACTATGTGCGATGCTGGATGAGCTATGTAATATGAGGGGGGGAAAGATCCTCTGGATTCTCTATCTGTCCACCTACTATGTACAAATGGGTTATATGATAAAAAACAGTAAAATAAAGTATAAAAATAGAAAGCACCATGCGCTACCCACAAGTCCATCCATCTGCCCATCTGAACCTGACTGCACTATGCCACTGCTTTAGCCAATAAGATTTGTGCATGCTATAGCCCAATACCCAACTGTTCTGGTGTGACACTCTATTTTTAGTGCACATTGGGTCCCATGCGATCTTCCCAATTAATCCACTTCGGTGTTATGCGTTGCATGCTACACCTTAGTAATAATGATGTGGTCAACCTGTGCCAGTTACCAAATAAGGCAATGCTGATTGGAAATGTGGAAGCACTATAAGGAGATGCTGTGTGAGGCCAAATAGTACCAAAGTGCCAGGATTATGTGAAAGTGCCCAAGTGCACACAGTCCAATGCCAAATAGGTGCAAAGCATCCAGATTATATGAGAATGCACAGTTCGCTCATGCTGGAATCATAGTGTACCTCGAATAAATGCACCAGTAAGCTGGAAGCTGTGGTGCACAGCACGATTGGTATAGTGCATTGGTGTGTATGTCATAAGGATTGTGCAATGAGTGCGCAGCAGAGAATGTGAGTTGCAGGTAAAGCATAAAAGGAGTGCGTAAAGGTGCATCGAGCACACAATAACTGTGAAAGGCAGATAAGGAGTGTGGGGGGAGGGGCACACAGAGGTGGTATGAAGCATAACAAGGCACATTTAGAGCACACGACAGAAGGCAGCTAAGGGGGATCCAAAGGCACAGTATAAATGTAAAAGGTGCCCAAAAGCACACCTAAGTGGTCAAAAGCACGTGGAAGTGCACTGGAGCACACTGGAGCACATTGGAGCACACTGGAGTGCACTTGGGTGCACGAAAGTGGACAAAGGTGCATGGGAGTGCACTTGGACACACAAAAGCACACTGGAGAACACTAGAGAACACTGGAGTGCACGGGAATGCACTGGAGCACATAGGAATGCATGGGAATGCACTGGAGCGCACTTGGGCACACAAAAGTAGACAAAGGCACACAAAAGTGCACTGGAGTGCATTGGAGCACACAAAAGTGGACAAAGGCACACAAAAGTGCATGAAGGCATACAAAAGTGTGTGTGGAAGTGCACTGTGCAAAGTGAGTAGAAGGTGTTCAAGTGGTGCACACAATCGTGAAAAATGCCATAGTATGACTGCAGGGTGATAGGGAGCCATATCAGTGGCAACCTCCAAGGCACACCACAGTAACTGAGATGAATACACTCGCTTTTTCTTGTTACCCAGGCAGTGTGTCATCTCTGGAGTCTGAGGATTCCGATGGGCTTTATCATCACTTTCTGTGGGGATAGGCCCTATGGATTTGCTAAAAAATCCAATCAGCTTCTCCCATGTGAGTACTGGTGCTGAGTGGTTGTCCATCTGGTCTACTGTCATTGACAGCATTGAGCCCTCACTCCTCTCTTCCCTCCTCTCCTCATGCTAATAATCCTCGATACTCAGCCCCTTTTTGCTGAGAGGCAATGATGTCGATGTACAATGTGTACTCTTCAAGGGTAGATCAACAGTCAGATTCTTTGATTCCAGCTTCGGGTAAGGTTTTGAGTATCTGGTATAGGGTCTCTAATTTTGATGCTTTTTCAGTCCAGAAATTCTGGACGAGAGTATCCATCTGTGAGATGAGGCTGGCTCTGAATATGTCATTGGGGACTAGGCTCTGAGCTCCTGGGCGAATGGCATTTTGACCTTCCAGTCCTGGAACATCGGGTGTGGGTCCTTGGATCCCATCCATTCCAGTAGCGATAGTTTGGCTGGAGTTGTCAGTCATTCCTGTAGGGTTTGTTTGTGTTGTATTGTTCCCATCCTCAGGTTCACCTGCTCTGGTAACAATGGTCTGACCAAAGTAAGCTGAGTGTCTATTGCCTGACAGTGAGGTATGATGTTCAAGTAAAAAGATCAAAAAACTATGCACAAGCAATGAGTCTAGGTGAGGACACTAGGAGAGAAGGAGAGTTGCAGGTGAGTATGGCATGCAACGTGTGGAAAGAAAGATATGCAGCGTGGTGCAACATGTAAGTGTGCACATGGTGCAAAGGTAAAAGGGAGCGTGACAACACTACATTTCAGACTGCTCGCCATTGGACTTGAGTAAACAGGTTTTAAACTCAATAAAATCATAGAAAATCATAGAAAATGCAGAATAGGGTGAAATAAAATATATAAAAATATGGGATGAATGCAGAAAATTGCCCAGATGCCTGGGATGCCTCCCCTTCCCCTTATATAGACAGTCAATTATGTTGGGGGAAACTGGAGTACCTGGTGCATTGGAAGGGTTATGGATATGAGGAAAACTCCTGTGTTGAGGAGTCAGATGTAAATGCACTCCAGTTGGTGAAGGAGTTTCACTAGTGCCATACTTCTGCACCTCAGCATGTTCAAGCAATGGACTCTACTACAGTTTCAAAAGCATTGGGGCAATGCATCATAGAAGGGGATTGATGTAAAGGGACTAGGAGGTGTCCCAATGGTCTTGGAAATTTTCTGTAATCTTATATTTTGTTATGGAGGTGGGCCCCTTTCAGATACTTACCCATCAAGGTGATTTCATTCTGTAGCTTTGATCAGCCTATCTCTGCCTTTTTTCTATTTTTAGCCTACTATTTGATTTTTGGGTCTTTCACATATTTGACAGATGGGTCCTTAGAGTTTTCTCTTTGGATTTTCCTTTGTTAGGTGTGCCTGAGGTGTCTGTATTATGTAGTATAATATTAACCCTCTGTTAGCTCACTATTAAGTGAGGCTTTGAGGTTGCCCTTACAATAACTGCCATGTACCTTACCAGGCACTTGATGGAGAGTCAGGGAAAGGGTGCATTCCAGGTTTTTTGTTGTGTGCACCTGCTAATATTCTGCTGGTCAGTATTTCATGGAACAATTGATTGATGGTAACCTTGCATTGAATGATAGAGGGTTGGCAATGGAGTAGAGCAGATCCTTGTCCCTATTCAGCCCTTACATTCAGAGCAAGAAGGTATTCACTGTTTTCACATGTTTGCTTCCTTCCCTGACTAGGGCATAGACAGATCCCAATGGTGATTTTATCAATCATTGGGTTCCAGAACTCTGAAAATTGAGCAGTGCCAGTAAAACATAATCCTCCTGCATCTGTTGAGGAAGAGCTGGGATCCCAGATACCCCAGGCCTGTTATCAAACACGAGGATGCCTACAAAGGTAAAAATCCTGGATCACTGTGAACGAGAATCTCGTTCAGATCATCGTTCAGATCATAGATTGGTCAAAATAGTTTTCCCATACAAAGCAACGTGATCTTGTATGATGTAACTATAAGTCAAAAGTCTCTCTGTCAATACACTCAACTCAAAACAGCCATTGTTTTTGCCTTTATGGCATTTCCATGGTCACAGCAATCGGTTACTAGGCAACTATATTTGCTGTCCTTTGCCCTTGTGGGCTTCGCTAAACATTTGCCAAAAGTGGGAATTTCGCCTTATAATGAATCGATTCTGTGGCATCCATTCAATCTGAGCGCTGAGCGTCGAGGTGGCCGACCGTATACTACGGTGTGCTGCTATTTAATCTGATCGGAAACGTCTGCTCCAGTATACTCATCACAACCCCACCAGTCTCTGGATATTAACTTGTCAGCGACCACTGTTTGCCATGTCTTACTCTGCAGTTATCGCCTCTTACACATTCCCCGCTTTCCCTTCCGCCCCCAACGCATTCAACCTCTTCATCCCCGCACAGTCCCCTCGTGACACTCATGCGACATACGAGAACCTTCGGAAGGTCTTCCGTCCCTCGAATGGGAATAGATCTGTGTTCCAAAGGAACTCCTTCAGTAATCTAGTAGTGGCTGCGGGAACTAAACTTGCTTTATCAAAATAGACGCCATGGTCTTTCCGCTCGCCGCGATACAAAGAGCTTCAGATCATTATTCCCTCTGGGTGTATGAACGCCATGCAATTTTGCACCTCCCACTCAAACGATATTCCTGCAACATCATAGAATTCTTCTGGAAGGGCTTATGGTATGCAGTTCTTTTGTTGTGGTAATTTAGCACATGGACCTCAGTGGGCAACTTTCATGTATTACATAGTTATCAACACTTACATCCACTTATTCGACTCAAAACGAGATATCAGTACAAAAATGCGTGCTAGATAGAATACAGATTGCAGGGATTGTTGAAATCCAATTTGTTTCGCCAAACATACCTCTGAAGGACAGAGGTAGCACGACAGCGTCATCCTCTGTGCTCCCTATTTTTGCTGGTGTAGTAGTGCACCAGCGACCCACATCGCCCAACTACCACCGGTCAAAACAACAATGCAGCGTCTCCACAGCAAAATTGTGTTTAACCTAACCCTACGCGATACGCGAGCGCTGTTGAAGCGAAAAGCCAGAAGTCTTTCAAGCAGTGGATTCACCACGAGCCCACTTCGCAGCATTAACGAGATTGATCAAAGAGGCTGACAGAAAAGATATTAATCACAGTCGATGACGTGGTAAGCAGTGAAACGGACCTTCAGTCTCTTTCCAGCCACGAGTCTTGAGCCCACAGTCCTATTAAGACAGGTAAGATCCCACAACAACATATCAACACACAACGAACAGGATTAACAAAGAGCAATGCGTCTGGGAGGATTTCACGCATTGCCTGGAGACGATCTCTTATTTCCTGGTCGCCAGGGACACGAGGGGAGTGGATGTCGTAAACACCGGGGCCAATCTGATTAGAGTAACCGTATTGCTTGAAAGTTTGGATGAGCTTCATATCACTCTTGGAAGCTTCTATCGAGATGACATCAGCGTCAAGACGCTGGATGGAAGGGAAAATGTCTCCAAAGTCGGAGTAGCAGAAGTGAGAGTGGGTCTGCAACTGGTCGGTAACACCGGCGGTAGCAAGCTTGAATGAGTCAACCGCCCATTTGAGGTAGGCGTCCCAGTCAGCACGACGAAGGGGCAACTAGACACAGTTAGCCTTAACCAAAAACAGTGCTTCAAAAACGCTTACGCCTTCACGAATGGCGGGCTCATCCACCTGAATAGCATGAATACCGGCCTTTTCCAAGTCAACGACCTCGTCACGAAGAGCGAGAGCAAGCTGCTTTGACTGGAGCTCGCGAGAAACATCTGCACGAGGGAAGGACCAGTTCAGAATGGTGACAGGGCCAGTAAGCATTCCTTTCATGGGTTTTTGGGTAAGGCTTTGAGCATAGCTACTCCACCTGACGGTCATAGGTCCCGGGCGGCTAACATCCGAGACGATGATCGGAGGGCGCACATAGCTTATCCAAACAGGATTTGAATGGACTTGCAAACATAATTTAAAATCAAAATCTCACCGTGAACCGTAGCTTTGAACCCATGCGTTCTGAGTGAAGACGAAACCATGCAATTGCTCTCCAAAGTACTGAACCATGTCGTTTCTTTCAGGTTCACCATGAACCAAGAGGTCAAGGCCAATCCTTTCCTGGAAACGAACAACAGCCTCGATCTCTTTCTTGATGAAATCATCATATTGCTCGGAGGTAATCTCTCCCTTGCCTAGTTTCGCGCGAGCCTGACGGATTTCTTTGGTTTGCTAAAAAATTCGGCGGGTTAGATATTACCTTTGAGGAACAACCAAAAAACATACGGGGAACGAACCAATCGTTGTGGTGGGGAACTTCGGAAGGCTCATGTGTTTTGCTTGTACCTCCTTTCGAACAGCGAAAGGGCTCTTACGTTCAATTTGGTCGGGTGTGATGGCTGCCACGCGCTTACGAACGGTATCATCTGAGTTGCTCTCGAATTGACGTCGCTTGGCGATGGATACCCTGTTCTCCTCCAATGCCGCTGTAATTTTGGTGTCCTGAGAACCAGAGAGGGCTGCTGCAATTATGGAGACCTCGGAAGCCTTCTCCAACGCGAAAGCAAACCAATCCCTCTGCTCGGATGTCAACTTGGTCTCAGAGGCCAACGTGACGGGCGTATGGAGAAGCGACGAAGATGTGGCCACAATTACGCGGTCTTGACCAAGGGCATCAACAGTGGTCTGCGCCAATTTAATAGCTTTAGTGAAATCAGTCTTCCAGATGTTGCGACCAGAAACCAAGCCAAGCGAAAGGACGATGTCAGTACCCTTGATGGCGCTGACGACCTCCTCAAGCTGGCCAGGAGCACGGTCGAGGTCGATGTGGAGACCAGCAACTGGGAGCTTGACGACATAAGTGAGGTTCGAATCAAGACGAGAGAAATAGGTGGTAAGAAGGATCTTGGGCGCAACGGGTGCAAGCTCGGTATATGCAGCGACATACTGCTTTTCAAGGCCAGCCGCAGTGTCCAGGGCGAGCACCGGCTCGTCAACTTGTACCCATTCAGCGCCAGCAGACTTCAGGTCAGCCAAAAGTGTGCAATAGATAGGAAGGAGCTTCGGGAGCAGAGAAATAGGTTGGAAGCCGAGTGTGGCACCCTTGGCAGATTTTCCGAGAACGAGGAAGGAGATGGGTCCAAGGACAACAGGTCGAGTGGTGATACCAATAGCCTGTGCTTCCTTGAACTCCTCGACGGCTTTGTTGAAGTTGAGTTTAAACTCAGTGCCCTCCGAAAATTCGGGAACAACGTAATGATAGTTTGAGTCAAACCTAGAATTTATTCTTAGCAGCCGAGTAATGAAAAATAAATAAATAACTCGCCATTTCTTCATTTCTGATGCAGGGACGTCAACACCATCCGCCTGTCGACCGCGACCCATCGCAAAGTAGACATCAAGAGGCGACAATCCAAGACCAACATATCGCTTTGGAATTACATTGAATGCAGCAGAGTGGTCAAGGACATGATCATAGAGCGAGAATTCACCGCTAAAATCCTAATCAACAAGGTGTGTCATCACACCGATAACTCCATACCTTGGCACAAAGTTGACACCATGAGCTTTCACACTGGTCCAGCTCGCCTTCTTTACTTCTGCAGCAGCCTTTGTGAGGTCATCAGCAGAAATTTTTCCCGACCAGTACGCTTCTACGGCCTTTTTCACTTCACGATTCGCACCTGACAGCATTGATGCATGAACACGTAGCAATCAAGAAGTGACATTGGATAGACAAAAACGAACCGATGCGAGGAAAGCCAAGAACACTGGAAGAGACCATCTTTTGGAGTTGTTTTGTGAGGAAACGAACGATGGGTGGCACGATGAAGAAGCGCACTGATAGCGATTTTTATACAAGATGCACGTGGTCGGTATCGATGAATCCGATCACAGGTCCGAGTAATTACAACCGTGAATCGGGGGGGGAGAAGAAATGTTATCCCTATACTGTAGATAAGAATATATACAAAAACTCGACCGTACGTGACTGAAACAACTAATGAACTGATAATATACGACAGTAAGTATTCGTGAATCAGCAGCATCTTCACAAAATATCTTCGTTTCCAGCCATGCCACGTTGGAGAATCGCGATTGAAATTATGGTCGATGGCGAAAAGCAAGTGTATGTACGTGAAAGACCCCGGTAAACGACAACATTTTTCTGTCCTCCGCAAGACAAATTTCGTATTCCTTGGTCTCCGGTAGTAAGATGATGATTCCCGGCCGGTCACGGGTTGTAATCTATATATTGAATGAAAGCGAACGTAGGGGCAAAGAAGACGTAAAAGATCTAAGCAAAGGAGGATGCATCATCTTCACGATGACGTGCTGCTGAGTGACAGGGACTTTAACCGCTGAAGCGCCAAACGAACTTGATGAGAGCCTTTCCAAAGAGGATTTCTGATCCTGGCTGCTGGGGGTTGCTTGGGTATATCGGCGGCGATGACAGGGAATGCGGCTGACTGGTTAAGAGTCTCACCCTCGGGAAGATCGGGTACCTCAATAGCAGGATCGGTGGGTCGGGTGGCCGGTGTGATGGGTCCGCCGCTGTCTGCACCGGAACTTAGCGAATCCGATCCAGAACCTTGTCCGTCAGAAGAAAGCAGAGAGCCAACGAAAGAGACCCCGACAATTCGGGCACCCTCGATGACAGGAACAGGTACTGTTTCAGGAAGCATCGTATGATCGTCGGGTGGGCTCCTGAAGACATAAACTTCGTCCGAACTGAGTGAACTGGATGTGGCTTCGCTACTGCTGCTATCTCCAAACATGTTATCGTGGAACGAGACTGGAGGCGCCTCCTGAGAGATATCATCCTGGGTACCTTGCAGCGCTTGGCGGACGGATGGGGCAGCAGCAGCAAGCTCCTCTTCGGACATAAAGAACGAATCCAATTGCAGGATGTCCTCGCGCAACTCGGATAATGAAATGCGACATAACGGATTCAAGTGGAAGATCCGCTTCAATATTGCATTAGCTCCCTGTGATATGGGTAATGCTTTGCGAAGCCAGTCCTCATCATGCAAGAATGCGACGAAACACTCGTCCTTGGTGGTGGCATAGCGCCACGGATTGCGGCTGGTGATCATGTTAATAAGAATGATGCCAAGGGACCAGATGTCGCTATGGCGAGTGGAATATTTGCCTACACAAATTTCCTTCCCGATACACTCTGCGAAGAGGCAGTCAATGTTGGCGGCAGACGAGTTAAGTAGACATATGAGGCTGACCAGGACTCATGTAGTAGGCACTGCCACAGCCGAATGACTGAGAGATCTGACCTTGGCCGGAGAGACCGAAGTCGGCTAGGAGCAGCCTGCCATCTTTGGAGAAAAGGACGTTCTCTGGCTTGAGGTCACGATGGAAGACAAGTTTCCGATGGCAATGGTCGACGGCATCGATAAGCTGAATGAAAGTGTCCTTGATGAGGCGGTCATTATTGAGGAATATTCGGGATTCGGCGATAGCGGCGAACAAGTCACCTCCTTCGCAAAGATCGAGAATCACAAAGATAAATGGATGTTCAGAGATAATACCATGGAAAGTGACGATATTGGGGTGATCGCAAACCAAGGGATGATGGGTGAACTCGCGACGTTGGTGCTCCTCTTGACTAGACCCAGAATCAGGTATGAGCAAACACTTTACAGCAAAGTAGGTGGGGTTATGTGCAGGAGACGATACATCGAGAGCACGGTAGACCTTTCCGTAGGCGCCAGCACCTAGGTGATCCAGAAGTATGAGCCGACTGTCGAGAAGCCGACCGGTGAAATCAGGCATTTTGTCGGTGTCAGAAACTCTACGAGGCATGGTGAATGAAGAAAAGTGTAGAAAGAAGGTAGAATAGAAAGATGAAAGCAAAGAAGAAGTGGGAAACCAGCCGACATCTTAGCCTCTTTTGAGGGGGCGTGCAATAGGAGGTCAAGCAGGCGCATCACGAGGACAGTCGCGTGATTCCACTTTCCCCGCAATCCCCATTCACCAGCAATGACCGATAACCCGTCCTTCGTCTTACGCTCAATCGAGAATGTTTCTTTTGAACAACGTCCCGTTCCTAACAGTAGGTTCTTCAATCCTATAGCAGTCACCACTGACTTATGGTTGGAAAGTTTTGGACGATGAAGTTCTCATCGAAGTGAAGAAGACTGGTGAGTAAATAACATTATTGCATAGTTCCAATTTTCATCTCCTCCCCAGGGATCTGCGGCTCAGATGTAAACTTTTCTCTGCAGGTGATGTGTCTGGTTCAATGAGCCTGATTTTACCAAGGTACACTTCCTTGTCGAAGGACGGATCGGAGACTTCATCGTCAAGGAGCCTATGGTATGCCGATCCGCAGTTGTTTGACTTGATACGGTATGCACCTCGTTAATAGGTCCTTGGCCATGAATCTTCCGGCATTATCTCCAAAGGTCAACCACACATATCCTTCGTATCATAATTTGAAATTCCTTTTATAGTGGGTTCCAACGTCACACACCTTAAAGTTGGCGATCGAGTTGCAATGGAGCCAGGAGCGACATGCCGTGCGTTGAATTTGATCAAGTTCTTTACATCCTGTTTACTTCTCAAATTCAGGCAAATGTGGGTCATGCAAGGCTGGACGGTATGAGGTGCGCAGTATTGTAGTAATGACCCTACCACATCCATCCTGACTATTTATTTTATTATAGCTATGTAAGGACATCGTCTTTGCCGCCACTCCTCCGCACGATGGAACCCTTGGTCGTTACTATCGTTTACCGGCAGACCTTGCCTACCCATTGCCTGCCAATGTCTCTCTTGAAGACGGTGCCATGGTACGTATTGTCTCATCCCCAAGTCCACACTCTCATTTTGTATAGATGGAACCTTTATCAGTTGCTGTTCACTCTGTTTCTAATCTAGGCCAGTTCCGCGCCAATCAATCCATAGTTGTCTTTGGTTGTGGCCCTGTTGGACTTCTTTGCATGGCGGTCGCAAAGGCACTTGGTGCTTCTCGCATCATAGCCGTTGACATTGTGCCGGCTCGTCTCGAATTTGCAAAGAAATATGCCGCAACCGAGGTCTACCTCCCACCGAAATTTGATGATGCTGAAAGCAAGGTTGACTATAGTAGACGCAATGCTGAGAACATGAAGAAGGTGCTTGGCATTACGGACAGAGGCGATGAAGCGATCGATCTAGTTTTGGATGCCAGTGGAGCTGAAGTGTCGATACAGACTGCAATTCATGTCGCCAAGGCAGGCGGAGCTGTTGTCCAGGTAGTCGTATTTCTAGACATGGATGCGACATTGCTAATTTGTATCAGGTTGGTATGGGGCACCCACACGTCACAATCAACGTTAGTCTGCTCATTACGAAAGAGCTCTACTACAAAGGTTCTTTCCGCTACGGTGTACGTTTCGCCTTCTGGTTTGTTCTCCCTTGCTTAACGCATTTATCAGCCTGGGGATTACCCACTTGCTATTGCCCTTGTATCTCAGGGCAAAATTGACCTCAAGCCTCTTGTCACTCATCGGTATGATCTCATTCTTAGAGCTCAAGATCCCCGTTTCAATCATTTTATTCAAGTTATCGTTTCGACGATGCAAAGGTTGCCTTCCAGGCGACACGGGCAGGAAAGAGTGAAGATGGCAAAGGAGTTATCAAGGCCATAATCTCGGGGCCCGACTTCCCAGCAGAGGCTGCCTAATCAAGACATCGCACAAGCAAAAATACATGTATTTTTTATGAACATTGCTCGCCCATTCCAATTGTACACTGTATTCAAACATTTGTATTGCGCAAGATCGACAACAAGCTTGAGAAATGAGTGACTATCACAGTTGGCATCAGGATGTACCGTCGTCGGCTTCCAAAAACAACCACTCCAACGCTACACACAACCTTAATGGGAAAGAGTCTTTGAGTGAGGTGTTGCAGACCTGAGCCAGGTTTGTACATACAAACCTGCAGTAATCGAGTGAGAGTTGGAGACGAGGACCTTATTACAGCTTCCACACTTGGTTTGCTGTGAATCCCATGTCAGCCAAAACCCCGCCAATAGGACCTTGCGAAAAATTGCGACCATAGGGTCCAGATATTGCATTTATCATGCTGGCGAAATATCACAATGCATCAGAAATCTATCATTGACGAATAAACAGACATTCACGGTTCGGGTCCACACACTAAAAATAAGATCTTCTGAGGCAATCGTTTTGTGACATTGGGCTTTCGGTAAAAGCTACTCCACCAGGAAGGATGATGGTTACCTAAGCCCAGGCACTGCTCAATTGCCGATTTTCCAATACGACCGACTCGTAAATGTGGTAGTGGGGGGTTTGATCTATCAGCGGAGTCCACGAAAAAATGCAAGGTGAATTTTTCGGGGTTGTCTGCGGCAAACGTAGTGAGTTTATCTAAAATGATTGCAGGCGGTAGCTCAGCGGGAGTGCGGGACGAGTGGAGTAGCGTAAAGCGAGTCCTCAGAGAATTAGATGAACGAGAAATCACTGAATTAAACAACTGATAAAATGGAGTGATGCCAGTTCCTCCAGAAATCTAATACGACCGGTTCATTAGATGAACATCAGTAACAACCTTGATCACAGACCATAATGATCTCATCCCATTCATCTTCCTTCCATGACCATGTCTTCAACGGCCCCCGTAACTCGACTTGGCACCCCACGGCTTTGGAATGAAGCCATCGGCCAACCTCACCATTAGGGTATTTTTTGATCCAGAAGAGTAGTCGTCCCAGCTCGTCGATTCCTTGTAGCGGGGTATATAATCGCTCTACCTGGATATCATCGTCCTTTATGAATACGGACCAGATCGGTTCAAAGGAAGGATTCGACGCGTCGTAACGAGGAAGCAGATGCGGTGGAACGGCGAGTTGCAGGAGTTTAGTATCAGGTCCGGAAGATTCACTGGATACGATGCTCGCTGGTGTAAAGTGCGATGGAGAGAGGGGGAGATTTATTGAAGTTGGTGCGGATCGTGATACATTGGGGTAGAAGAGGTATAACGAAGCACCTGCGCATGTTCCGAATGCAAGAGCAAGCGCCAGGGCTGTCCGGCTGCGAGTATACTCACCATGACGCGCTCCAGGACTAGTTTGCGACAGACCACGATGTTGACAGTGTATTACCTGGTTCAGTCCTCGCAACCGACAGCGATAAGAGAGTAGCATTAGTTGCTGTCACGTTGTCACGCGCGCCTTCCTCCGAACCTGATGCCTTTCAGACCTCGGAATCCATATTACTTACGTATCTCAGAAAAGAATGTACTACCCGTATATGTACGTCTCCGACATCAGTTTGTTCAGGCCAAATCTCATATAAGTGTTCCAGCTGTACCTTGACGAACGACACCTTGATTGGATGTCAAACTTGATATTGCAACATGTACTCTCAGATCTTAGACCACAGTCAGGCATGCTCGTCCCCGTTGAATGGTATTAACTCAGTATCTGCAGTATCCTGCCCAAGTTGAAGGCGGAGACGGATATTCATTCAGGAAACAGTCAGTCGCCCTCTAAGGCGACTGTAGACACATACAGAGGAGGTGAGACACATACGACTATATCTGCTGTTTAATAGACACCCAGTTAGAATCATATCAATTTTGTTATTTCTTTCGCAAAACAGAACCCCATTCCGTGATTCTTAAAGCGCGTCTATCACATTTCTTGCATTTGTGATGAAACTCAACTCTTTGACAATCAGACCAGACATTTCGTGGCAGCACCTCCAGAGAAGAGATTGACGATGCCTCCGCCTTCCATTCCATCAGCGTCAAAGCCGCAGCGGTCAAAAAGGAAAGCTGCAGCTACTAAAGAAAAGAATCATCACAACATCTGGAAGAAGCGCAAGACAAAGAGGAAAGGCAAGGCACAGGCACAACAAGAAGAGCTCGAAATGTCAAGTTCAGATGATACGCAAGATACCACTCTACAACCACGCCGATCGGGAAGGATCACGAATCTCCCTGAAGGTGGGTACCGTGAAACGAGCGATGACTTAGGTACGGAGGCGGTCGAGGAGCAAAATGTCGACGATGATGTGCATGATGACTCAACCGCTTTATCCTCAACCAGACCCGTCCCGGTCGGCGAAAATGAAACCGACGGGATGGAGGTTGATCGCCAGGATGAGCCTACTTCTACGCTCGAAGTTGAAATCGAGGAAGACGAAAAGCCGAAACCGATGCTGCAGGTGACTTACCAAGGCTTTAGCATATACGGTCGCTGTCTATGCATCGTTGTTGAGCCGTGGCCTCCCATACGGTCTGTGTCAAGAGCTCCTTCAGTGCGTGAAGCGACTCCCCGCTTGAGAGGAACAAGCATTGGTACAACTTATTCCATACCTACCGCTGAAATTAGTGCTTGGACTAGAACACCGCTTTTCCTGCCTGACGACACAGATCGAGAAAGGAGCGAGACTGTTAATCCATCTCAGAGCCACAAAAGCCTTTCTCTTGTCCCATCCTTCTGCGATACCAACTTTCAATCTGAAAATTCAGATGATTCCGATGAAGGTGGAATGATGGAATTTAGCCAAGTTTTGAATGCTGCTGGAGACTTGCGGGCAGGGGCCGCTGATGACGATGAAGATATGGAAGGCGCAGGCGCGGCGTTCTTTGGCGATGCAGACGAGGCGAGAGAGTTTTAACCATGTAAATTATGACAAGGTCTTGATAATACGCTACCTATGAAATTCTCTATGCCCTACCGATCTCCTTCAGAATCTCTAGTTTTCGCGTTTCTGACACCTCTCTGAAGCCTGCATTGGACATCTCAAAGTGGCCATGCCCAGCAGACAGTGCACGTAACCGGTTGGAATAGTCCAACATTTTGCTTAGTGGAGCAAGCGCATGGACGGAACGTTTCACCTGTGGTAGGTTGGATCCAGACCCAAAAGAATCCCCAGACGGAGATAACCACGAAGGAGGAATGTACACTCCTTCATCCAAATACCCTCTAGCTTCATCTGTCCCAGAACCTGTCCCAAGATCCAGAACTTCGCCACCATGTTCTGTAAGGTCTTTAACAACCTTACCAATGCTGTCTTCATTCACCGAGATTTTCAGGTGAACGTACGGCTCCATTACCGGGCCAGTGCCGGCATCCCGTAGTCGATTGTGGAGGATCATAGCACATGCACCTGTCAGAGTTGAAATCGCCGTTGAAGAAGGGACCACGAAGTCCTCCAATTGGATGCGTAGATGGGATATCGCTAGCGATGTATTTGGAGAATTCGACAATGCACTTGAGATACCTCGGGCTATGAAAGACAGCGGTGTTCCGGTCATGGAGTCTGGGGCAGGCAATGGTTTGCCCGTCTTGTCGAGGACTAGATTGCCGTCCCATACTGGATCTGCCTCTTCATGCTCTTCCAATGAGCGAACATCAAAAGTCACAGAAATATCAACTTGTTTCCCTCCATGTTCCGTGCGCCAGATATTCGAGTGTTGGGAATGTTCTCCGGGACCCAAGCCTTCACGGTAGGTGACACGACGCTTGCCAAACTCAAACCTAGCGTTCCACTCATCTCTCAATCTCCCTTCAATGATCTCGAGATGAAGAGCACCCATCCCATGGACAAGTATCTGACCTTCTTGCAAATCTACGCGTATGGATGGGTCCGTGCGAGCGAGAGACTCTAATGCTTCCTGTACAGGTACCAGATCTGAATTCGATTGCGGGATGACAGATGTTGAAATGACAGCTGCGGGAGGTATGATTTCAGGGAGAACCGTGGAAATGGATGATGAGCCACCAATAGACACCAGTGTATCTCCAGTGCGGGTATACTTTAGCCCAAGGATTACACCCACTGAGCCGAACGGAAGCTCGTCTACTTCTTCTGCTTCTGATGCGTAGAGGAGAAGCAGTTTTGAGACACGTTCACGTTGGTTTGCAGTAGTGTTCAAGACAACGCTCTGGCGCGTAAGCTTGCCTATGAACTATTAAAAGCCTGGAACGGATGAGAGCATACATCAAGGAATACCTGAGTAGACTCGGACAAAAGTCATCCATCCTCTCTTTTTGTCCCACATCACCTTCCAGGCCAAAAGTCTGAGCGGTGGATTTCGAGTTTGAGGGTCGTAAGCCACGTCAAGCGGACTCGCTAACAGTTCTCCAACGTAATCCATCACCAAGTCTGTGCCAACATTCTTCATTGCCGAACCACATAGCACTGGAAGAATCTCGTTTCTAAGCGTGGCTTGACGGAGGTGATGTATAATAACCGAGCTGTCGAGGTGGAGATATGAGGTGGGACTTGATGGTAAATTTAGAAGTGATTCCATTAGGTCGTCAGAAAACATGGACAGGTTTTCTAAAAGTTGCGTCCGAGCGGGTATCAAGTGGGGAAGCATGGGATGAGATGCAGGGATGATATCCAAACCATCCAAAGCCTCACTGTCCCTTGGAAGAGGATGACATGATACTTGTTCGTTGTGATCCCACTTCCAAACTTGCCACTTCACTAGATCTACCAATCCCTGGATACCTGGCTCTGCCTGCTTGTAGTGCTGAGGATCGAATGATGCTATTGGAAGCGACAGCGCCATGGGCTGCGGATGAAGTCTATGCGAGAGCAAGGATGACATGGAAGCCTTAAAAGAGGCACCCGGCCGATCCAGCTTGTTAAAAAACATAATTCGTGTTGAGACTCCGTACCTTGGAATTAGCAATGTCAACTGGTCATCAGCCTAAGACCGCAAACCCCTTACCTAGGCCACGCACCTGTCTAGCTGTCTCCACACGCCTTTTGTTTGGGCCTCTACGCCTTCGACGGAGTCAATAAGAACAACGGCACCGTCCACGACCCGGCTAGCACTCTCAACCTCCATTCCAAAATCTGCATGTCCTGGCGTGTCGATGAGATTGAAAGTCCAATCTTTCCACTTCACTGGGATACTGGCGGATTGGATAGTTATCCCCCTTTCCCTTTCGGCGGGTAGGAAATCAGTCGTAGTGCTTCCTGTGTCGACCGTGCCTCGGATGGAGAGATAGGATGATTTGAGAAGAATAGACTCCGTCAAAGTTGTTTTCCCAGAGTCTGGTCGAGTAGCGGTTGAATTATAGAAACCAGATGCAGAATTTCACAGACCAATGTGAGCTACTAAAGCCATATTCCGGATTTTGGATGGTTCATGACCAACTGCATTCGTATAACCACGACGGCCCAAGTTCCTGGCACTCAGTAAGCTGTAGGGTGTCCATCGAAATCCGTACATGAGCTCGTCATGAGCCAATTTGAAATTTGAATGACCAGAATATAACAGAAGTAAACTTGAGCCTATTGTTCAAACAATGAATACTTGCACTCTTCCCTCTTGGATCCACAAAGATGGCTGCTGATGCTGCAGATAACATTGAAATACGTCTTCGACAGCGAGAAACAATTCAACCTCAAGCCACCACTCCCGGGCCAGGGGGCAACAGTCGCAACACTCCTCTTGTAGTGTCCATCATCGCATTCCTCTTAGGAAGTTTATTTGCGCTCGGCGCTCTGACCTTTGTGGTCGGTGGGTTTGGATTGTGGTGGTCTACCTATCGATTAGGCTTCTTCGTTGCGGCATGGGCTTTTTTTCATTGGGGAGAGTTTGTTGTCACTGCTGGCTGGAATTTGGAAAAATGTAGCGTTGATTGTAAGCGAATCCATTTCTTCACAACCCAGACTCCAAGATCCATCTTTCAGCGTTTTTACTGAATAATGGCTCCATGTATCACATTGCCCACTGCACAGCACTGATAGAATATCTTCTTACCCTCTTTTTCAAACCTACACTCAAATCATACCCATATGTCTCCCTCCTTGGTATAAGCAACGGCTATTGTTGTCTTGGTGAGAATGGCTGAACGACCATATAGGTATAATTCTTGTAATGGGAGGCCAGCTTCTGCGTTCAGCGGCCATGATTCACGCGTCTACAAATTTTTCACATTCTGTGGCCTTTCGAAAGCGTGAAACCCATCAACTTGTCACCACCGGTGTTTACGCGTAAGTATAGCCGTTGTGTCTTTCTGTCGCATCCTGATGTCCAACGCAGCTGGTTCCGTCACCCTTCTTACGCAGGATTCTTCTACTGGGCACTGGGTACCCAACTTGTTCTTCAAAACCCTTTAACGTTTGTATTCTTCGCGGTCCTACTATGGAGGTTCTTTTATTACAGAACAAGAGGTCAGCTCATCTTAAAGGAATGGTCTTCAAACTTATTGCTTGTTCCATGCCAACAGCTGAAGAGAAAGCATTGATCAAGTTCTTCGGAGATGATTATGAGACCTATCGACGTGATGTTGGAACGAAAATACCATTTATTCCGTAACGATCTCACTCGTTTTCGCCACTAGGTTCAGCATGTACATACTAGATTTCGAAAATACGGTTCATGGTCTCATAAGTATGTAGCAAGATGTGTGGTCTACTACTCAGTAACAATTGCACCTCTGTGGGATACATAGATTCCATCCAAAAACTTACGGATGTCCTTGTTTCGCACACGGCAGATACCATGGATCGAAGCAGCTGTAGTGAAGAACTTCAGGAAGATTCGTACTTGCATTATGACATCAACATGCCTGATTGCGAAACCATGTCGATGTCATTACCCTCCACAATCAATTCGTCCTTCTGTGATTTTGATTCCGCAACGGTGACTCCTTCCAACATGCTGACATGTCGCACAGTCTACGACTCGACAGGTTAACAAATATTAATCAGGTCCATGACATACGCACCTTCTCGCCCAGGAAGTTCCGAATTTCTACTATGGATCCGTTGTCTTGAATGATACAGTTAATTGGGAAATGAGCATATACAGCTCGCATTTTGTATCGGAAACCCTGTAAGGTAAGGTATATGAAGATGGACACATGAAGCTTTGGACGTTGTTTGCAAACCTTGGTAACGCCGATGACCATGTTATTGATCAATGTCCTGATCGTGCGCAGGCATGCTACATGCTTGCGCCCACCTTGCCAAACAGCCAATGTAACCTTCTTGGTCTTCCCTGTCACCAGTCGGATGTCCATGTCGACGTGACGAACGTTCTTCGTCAGTTTTCCTCTCGGTCCGGAAACAGAGATAACGCGAGATTTGACGGTAATGACGACCCCATCTGGAATTTCGAGCTCTTCAGTCTTGAGGACGTCCCGCATCTAGGAAGGAGAGTCAGTTCCTACTCCCAAGGTGGCCTACGCCATCCAGATCGGTCCCATGCCATCCATCTTGTATTTTAAAGGAGATTTGATAAAGAAACCACAGAAAGACTCCAACACACGAACGACGGCACAAAGAGACAACAAAACACACCTTGAACGATGGCTTTAGCAAGTGTTGAGCGGGTTTGTGGGTTCGATGGCCAAAATGTGGTTTCGCGCTGACATAAGCGTTGTTGCCTATTTTTGGCTGTTCATAATGAAACTACTTAAAATGCATGAATGGTCCCTCTACATAATGCAAGATTTTTCAACGTTTTCAAAGTTCATAAAGAGATGCATATCGCGTCCTTTTGGTCTACACATTGGGTGCTTTCGAAATTCGTAGAAACCACAGTCCTTTCACGTGATGGGATCGGAGCTCAAAACGGAGCTATTGTCATCGCTCGTGATAACAGTCACTCTTCCAGCAACCACCACCATCGTCGTCGCCGTTCATGTGTGAGATCGATTGAATATTTTACACTACTCCTCAGACCATATCGCCGAACAGCATCATTGTCTCGTCTGCTTGTTGACTGCTTGAGATCTACCATCCTCCGAGTCGTCGTATAAGTTTGATTATCATGTCTGTGTATTCTCAGAGTCACTTTGGACAGCCTTCCTACCCTTCCACCTTTTCGCAACCTCCCATCTCCAATGGATATCATTATCCATACCAATATCCCCCTGCTCCACCCCCGCAGATCTACCATGTCGACCCAATTACCTTTCGTCGCGATTACACTAGTCGCCTTGCAGAACTTACAGTTAACTCCAGA
This sequence comes from Tricholoma bakamatsutake, assembly GCA_029959215.1. Lineage (NCBI taxonomy): Eukaryota > Fungi > Basidiomycota > Agaricomycetes > Agaricales > Tricholomataceae > Tricholoma > Tricholoma bakamatsutake. Next base: position 5,747,993 of record CP114860.1, read on the forward strand.
CCAATTATCCAGAATCTCTCAATGCTTGCACAAGACTATTCGCGGTTTGCAGAAATAGTTGCCCAGTGCCTGGAGGCTCATATACGACGGGTGAGTTCTCTCTCCCCTTTCCCTTGTTTGTTGTACTCTCAGCTGGGTCTGAATTAAAATTGGGTGGTCGTTTTTTCGCCTTGTCCTGATAATGCTTGTTGCTCCGTTATTTCATGTATTATAGTAGTTGTAGTTTTACATTGAGCACAAAGATACGTAAGACGGCCTGCTCAGAGGCAGCTTAAAAACGCGCTAGATGCAAACGTTTGTTGCCTTTTTACACCATTTTTTTCTTTTACTTTGGCCCCATTCCGCGGATCGCTGACTCATCATTTCCGTTTTGGTTCGCCTTGTGCCAGGTCCCGCCTTGGATGAAGCTGCCCGCGTTCTATCTCTTGGATGCCATCTCCAAGAATGTTTATGAACCTTACGCACGTCATTTTGCAGTGTTCGTCATTCCCTTGTTTTTGGAAACATATGGGCAGGTTGATGAGAACACCCGGAGTAAAATGGAGGAGATGCTATTAACTTGGAGAACAGGTTCTCCGACTGGTAAGGAGCTCTTTGGTGTGCCTTCTCAAGTTGCGATAGAACGTGGCGTTTGGGGTGACGGTGCGACGAATCATAACGTATGTCTATTTTGAGCAATATGCTTCTATCAGACCTTGATTTTATTCCAGACAAACGGTGGATTCCATGCTTCTGGCCAAATCACGAAGTCACAAGTGCTTAGCGAATTGGAATTCAGCCTTGGTCAAAAGGAACGAGCTCTGCAGTCAAATCCTTACGACACAGCGTCACAGACCCACATTAATGTACTACACCAGGTGTGTTGAACTCACCTCTTTTCGTGATGTTACCCGTTTAACTCACCATTTGTCCAGCTTCGCAAGCTTATCGAGGCGGGTGTTTCACAAGAAGAGTTGCTACAGATTCTGAACCAGCTTCGCACCCTGGCTCGTGGCTCAGCACCTCCTGCTCCTTCTGCATCTCCCGTACAATGGCAACCTCAACCTTCATATCAAGCACCGCCGCCTATACAACCCCCTTTCCCGCCTTCTACTGTACAACACTATACTCAACTACCAAGCCTGCCATTTCGTATTGATATATCAGACACGGTTAATCCAGAAAGTAAATTGTCGTCTCAAGCCGGAGCGTCGTTCTCTCCTTCGGCTGCTCCACCACAAGCCAATATCGCAAATTTACTGTCTACACTCCTCAAAGCAGGAGTTGTATCGGCAAGTGCGACTCCTCTAGGTGCTGGCACCACGGCGAAGGAAGAAGATACCAAGCAGCCGAGTGCGGAAAGTGTTGATCTTGAACGGGAGTCCTGCAGAGCATATCGACAGGCCATTCTTTCACAACAGATACAATTGACCAGTTCAGGCCTTACAAAGTAGGTGTTCGTCCGTCCATTTCTTGCCATCATTAAATTTGAGCCCTTGGTGAAGGAACCGACCACGAATCGTAGAGTTTTTGTACGATCAGTTGACTGCTCAATGTAAACAGTGTGGGATTCGTTTCGCAGACACTGTTGTTGGGAAGAAGAACATGGAGGATCATCTTGATATGCATTTCAGACAAAATCGTAAGGCTAATCAGAACATCGGTCGTGGTCACAGCCGGAGCTGGTTCATCGGAGTAGAGGTACGTCAGAGTATTCTTCTTATCATCCGTCCTTTCCTGACCAAACTTGCCATATAGGATTGGATACATGATGTCTCAACGGATGTCAAAGGCCAAGGTCGTGCTGATGGTCATAGGCGATTGAACCCGAAGGCTGCAGCTACTGCAGAAGTTGCTAAACGTGAGGCTGAATTGCGAGCACTTTATGTCGTTGTTCCACCAGGTGATGAGGCGAAGCCTATATCATGTCCGATTTGTAAGGAAACTCTGAAGTCCGAATTCCTTGAGGACGACGAAGACTGGGTGTGGAAGAATGCAGTTAAGAAGGATGATCGAGTATGTGACATTTGCGTTTGAGGACTGTTTTAGCCAGCTGACCGTGCTCTGATAATAGGTGTATCATGCAACATGTCATGCAGAGGCTATATCATCGACAAGTAGTCTTGCAGCGCGGTTACGAACTGAGCTGGCTTCCGGAAGCCGTACTGGCAGTCGTTCTGGTACACCTGAGGCATCAACAGCATCAGTTTCACATTCTCGTTCAACCCCACCCCCAGCAAGATTGAGTGACTCTGTATCCAAGTCCCCCTCGTCACCACCATCTGTCGAGTCCAAGCTTGCAGGGACCAAGCGTAAGGTCGAACAAAATGATTCGGCAATTACTGATGGGGTGGATGGGACACCGCCGCTCAAAAAGATGGCGCTGTCGCCATCAGCAGTGCTGACAGCTTGAACACCACGCCGTATTTTTATTATCGTTAGCATTAGCATTATCACCCGGAGGTATCGTTCGCATTCTTTCTTAACATTGATCTTTAAGCACCCAGCTTCGGCTGTCCTGCATCTGTATTCTCCGCAATCATCTATAGATGCAATAACATGATTTTAATTAAATAATATTATTATGTATAAGCGTGATAAACTCAACTTTGTTTCATTCACAACGTGAACTTGGAAGGACACGAGCAACTTGCGTGCAATTGAATGCTTCTGGTTCTTAGGTCCAGGTGAGTGCAATGCCGGTTCCTGACTACGATTTCTACACCAGGGGCGATGCGTCTTCATCAAACACTCTCTCTGCCAATGCAGTTCCTACTACTTGTCCGCGCATTTTCTTGGAGGCGGACCAGCCATCGAATTTGACATCCAATCACTATATAGATGCAAACTTACAATATATTCATACCACTGTTCAAAAAATTGATCAGATCGCCAATGAGGATGTTGAGATGCAGGTAAGCTGCATGCTACATTCACTAGTGATTACATCCGCCATGACAAGATGCTGCACACCCGTGGGTCAATGAACTGATTTTCCTGTTAATAGGGGCCATCCTCCGAGGGCATGAGGTTTCTTGTTATAGACACGAATGTTCTCTTGGACCACCTTGAAGTTCTCGAAACCTTCGTCGAGGTGGTCAAGGCATTGAATTTGCCTGTGGCCGTTGTAATTCCAGGAATTGTTATTCAAGAACTTGATAGGCGCGTGTTTCTCTGCGTGTCAAGGCATGTCCTGATGTTATGACCTGATAGACAAAAGACAAATGGTGATAGACGAGCCAAGCTGGCGAGACATGCCTCGTCATGGCTTCTTGCAGCGGTCAAAGAAAGGCGGATTGTCAAGGGTCAGGCGAACGACGAGACATGCAAATCGTCGGGTAACTGGAAATTGAGGGGGATTGGAGAGGTAGGTTACCCGTCCAAAATGACATTCTACTGTGCATCGACAAGAGACAGATTGTTCCATCAAACGACGAACTCGTCTTGGACTGTTGTCAGTTCTATTCTCGACAACAGCTGCGAACCTATCTCTGCACTGCAGATGTCAATCTTGGTATTGGAGGTGAAATTGCTGAACGTGATGGTACTGCATGGATTCTATCGTCACTAGCTTCTCACAAACGAATTCTGCCTAGGCCACATTCAGACGATATCTCCACCTAACGGACTGAGGTGGGGTAGCATGGCCATTTTCTCAGTAATTTTTGACAACGAACCTGACGTACTAGAAATATTGAAAAAGTGGCACGAAACAGGGAATAGATCAAATACGCGCAGTGCACTGGTAGTTCCCGACGTCTCCGAAAATAATAGCATGGATGTGGATGTTAGTCCTCTGCCGAGTCACCCGCTTGATCAGTTGCACGAGCAGGTCATCGCAGAGTTTTCAAAGCTACTCGATAAGCTCGTTCTTCGGGTAGCAGGGCGAGAGATACACGTCGCTGTTGAATCCATGTATGCTCCGGAATGGCGACAGAAACCCTTTTCGCAGTGGACAGCGGAACTTTGCTTGAAATATTTGAATAGCTTGCGAAAGGTACAACCAAGTCGTCCGGAAGCAGGCGTGTTCCTCACGTTGCCGCATTCGCGTTCGGGTGTTCCAGGGCGTCGGGGACAAGATTGGCCGCGGGAAGCATGGGACGAAGTTATCAAGTACCTGACCAGGCTTGGCGCCATCTGGGAAGATGCTGCAATGCAGAAGTCACTAGGAAAGCTGGAGTTTGAAGTGGAGGAAAGGTTTGCGATGAAGATGCGGCCAACTGGAACCTAATAGGTTGTGCGCGTCGGAACAGAGTAATTGAACATTCTGAAGTCGAATATCGAATACACCAGGTGTCCTGTTCCGATGGATGCGACATCACTGCGGCAGAGTTAGAGATAAATATAGAATCTGACCGAAATTGGAAATAACAAATTGATTTGCCAACGCCGTTCCTTTCATCTTGCCTTCATGAGTCGTCGTCGCGCCCTTTACATATTCCTTACTCTCCTAGCTCTCGTTCTCCTTGGGACCGTCGCCGTTCTCTCCTCAGTCACATACTATCTAGCAATCAATCCCCATGCTTATCTCACTGAACTCGATGTGCCTTTCCTTTCCAATACTACTCGTTGGAACGCAACCGAGCATGGTCAGGTAGAACGTATCCCAAGGATCTTGCATCAGACTTGGAAATCAGAGACATTACCTGCTCGTTGGAAAGGTATTTCCAAGGCCTGTCGGAATATGATGCCCGACTAGTGTGTTTTCATTCTAATCACTTGGTCACATTCTAATCTTTCTTACAGTGATTACATGCTATGGACAGATGCCAGTTCTCGCGAATTCATCGCCAACAATTATCCGTGGTTTCTAGAAACTTTCGATAGCTATACCTATCCTATACAGCGTGCAGACGCAATCCGCTATTTCGTCCTTCATTATTATGGTGGCATATATCTTGATCTAGACGTCGGATGTCTTCGTCCCCTGGACCCCCTTCTCATATATCCCGTTATTCTCCCAAAGACTATCCCAGTTGGCGTGTCGAATGACCTCATTTTCGCTGAACAAGGCCATCCCTTGCTTGACCAGGCTATTCACAACCTCATCACCTTCGATCATTCCTGGATCTTGAACTATCCTACAGTCATGTTCTCTACAGGTCCTATGTTCCTCTCCGCACAGTACGGCCTTTATACTTCCTCACACCCCACCACTTTTATGGATGACATACGCATCTTGCCCAAGTCTTTGTACGGCAAGAATGCGAAAGAAGGCGAAGCTCCACACTCCTTCTTTTCCCACTACTATGGAAGTAGCTGGCATGCTGACGATGCTGGTTTTATCTTTGGTCTATATACATGGGGCAAGGGATTGATGTGGGTTGGTTTGGTCATTCTAATCGTGGGAGTTGTGTGGCTACCCACGAAGAAGAGAAGATATAGTTTGAGAAGAATGGGCGGATACGAAGTTCTATTCAGGCGTACAGGATGGCACTTCCATCTTGGTGGCACATCAGAGTCCTCCACACAGCCTGATATCAATGGCGAGGAGCACTCCCCCATTGATGTTGATGGTGATGTTCCTGTGCTCCATCTACCCTTCGATGTTCGTCCTGGTTCACCTACATCGTTGTCCGAAACTTCAACCATGTCAGAGCCTTACGCAGGTCGCGTCAACAGTCCCATCGTCGAGGCATTCCAACGCATCAGGAATAGAGTCGTGTCACTTGCTAGTCCACGTGAAGAGGTCCAGCGCTCGCCTGTCAGACCCAGACGGCAGCAATACAGCCGAGGAGTTCTTTTCTTTCTACCAGCTATATTTACGCAAAGCCAAGACATAGAGCTAGCACCTGCTGCTCTGCTCCCGCCTCGGATTGTAGCTGCACCGCCGTCCCGAACGACATCACGTGCTGCTCAATTGAGACCGCCTGAGAAGTCTCGAGATTTAGAGAGTGGTAGGGATCTTCGCAGGGATGTCCCAGAACGACTACGCCCACATGATAACATATTGAGCTCCAATCGCTCTTCTCACGAAGACCTCGTGGATGTTGATGATTTGCCTTCCCGCCCCCACTCGCGCAGCAGCAGCTCCTCGAGGTCACGAAGTGCACCCCGCCCTTTGATCTCGTGGGACTCATAGATTATAAGAGTAAGCTTGCTCCGTTCCATCGAATTCGATCTCCTATACCCACCACACATCCGTTCATTAGCCTTCACCAATGATGGGATGCATGCAATCTTCAGAATACCCATTCATCATTTATCCTCACCACCCTCGCCTCCTCGCCCCACCTTACAGGGATTCCGTCTGCAACGAGTTATCTTGTGTCTCACCTTTACCAAATAATCAAAGACCAGCAAGGACTCCACATGCCCACGGACAATGATTTTATCCTTATCTACTCTACAGGCTCATGCTTTGAGAGCAATATAAATATTCCAGATAAATAAATCATGCCTTCTATCTTCATCTATGAGTCTGCTCTGCTGCTGATGACAATCTCGTCCTTTCTACTGATTTCATACTGACGGACAAAGCTAACATGGCGGATGCTGATACACCATATGTACACGATGGACCGAAAGTCCAGTATGATACACATGCTGGACCATGAGATAAGTCAACAGTTCAGTGCAGCAGTGGTTTCGAAAAACGTACCCAATAATGGTCCAATTGCACGCCCCAGCTGACCAGAGGATCTGAACTGACCAAGCGCCTTACCCTTCGCAAGCTGCGGGTGTTCATCGATGGGCTTACCCGTGACTTCATCAAAAACGCCTTCGTCACATTGCAAAGACGCAAAGGCCGTCAAAGAATTAACTACCGTGGCGCTGGTAAACGCCATGCACACAGCGGCACCTTGCAGTAACCTCATGGCAAGAGTGATGTTTGTCGACACAAACTGAGGCATGCAGGTGAGAAGAACAAGACCTATGGCACAGCATGAGACGCCACGGCGTGCCATGACACCCTCTCCAGTTCTCGCAGTTGCACGCCGTACATAGGCACCTTGAAGGAGTGCGCTGATGATCCCTATGGATCCAATCAGCATCCCGTTCTGCTTGTTGTCCCAATCTAGTACTGATCACCATGTGAGACCAATTATGTTTTGACAGTTAACATGGCTCACGATCGAAAGTCAGAAAAGTGAGGGTAAATTCTATCCCGGAGAAAAGACCAAGGAATAGAAAGTGAAATCGCCGAAGAGTTGCCAGCAGTACAATCCTCTCCTCAACAGACTGCTTGTTCGTACGCTTCACAGCAGAGTTGCTAGCCTTTTCGTTCCTGTTGGAATGAAGGTTCTCGCCCCGAGTTTCTGGAAGGAATAGCACCAAAAATATTGTTTCCACAACCAGGAGGATAAGAGTGAGGATGGCAGGAAGTGCATAGATATTGAGTTCTGGCCCCCGGGTACCCATGGAATGGGGAAGAGGACGAGACGCGAAGTATGCTCCGATAGGAGGCCCTATGCAGAAGCAGATGGCGAAAGCAATACCGACGTATGCGAGGCCTTCGGAACGATTGGCAGACGTAGTGACATCAGATATGATGGCACTACTTGAAGTTTACGAGAGAACCTCCCGAAACTAAGTAACGAACTTACATTGCGAGCTGTACATTGCCCTCGCTCAAACCCCCAATCACACGCGAAAGCATGTAGGACGCGAAAGTCGTAGATTGAATCCATCTGATTGTTTTGCCCGTTGAGCACAACAATCATGAGAGAAGAACCATATAGAGTGACGCACACAACTGCCGACAAAATATTCCCAATCAGAGAAATGAGAAGGACATGTTTGCGCCCATATTTATCTGACAACGCGCCAATCCTTGGTGACACAATAAACTGCAGCGTCCTATCTTGTGTGTTAAAGTATAGAATTCATGATTCGAGCAGCACCCACGAGAACACGGAGCCCATCAGTCCACCTACAAAGTTTGAGTAGTTATGTCTGACAGACTTGATCAACGCTGCAACATCGACTCACCCAGAAGAATCACATCCCATCTCTGCGAATGTTCTACTGGTTTATAGACAAAACTTCGCACATGCGACACGAATGCCAGGGTTCTTGACAAGAAACCTGATGGATCTGATGCTTCTCTCTGCCGAGACACCTATGTAAATTAGCGCCTTTTTCAAGAAGTCAAGCTCACCAAAGTATACCATTCTATGAGCCGAGGAAAAAGTGGAAGAGGGATAGTGAATGCGAAAAGATCAAGGACAAGGGACAAGAAAACAACTGTTTGGACTTTGGTCATGACTTGTATTTACTATTGCCCTATGCTTCGTTCTCATATTTATACGGTCGTTTGTTATCAATCAAGGCCTCATATATCAACTCATTTATATTTAATGTTCAAGAGTGAGAACAAAAAAAGACTGAGTGTCGAGGTTTTCGGACACAGCTGTAAGGGCCCGACTCGCATTGCATGTTTTCACAACAGAGGACGACGACTCTGAGATACTTATTATTATTCCAATTGCTACAAGACCATACGGGCATCATAATGTTTGGCCAAGGAACGGTACGGCTGCATGAGAGCACTTGAAATGCCAGTCGTACTTGGTAGTTAGTTCCAGAGAATGATATCACATGGTCTCCGAGTCAGCGTCGGCTGCGGCATGGCCGGTATCAACTCCTCGATACTTCTGGTCTTCAGCTGCGTTCGTAAGATTAGTTTGGAAGTGAGAACTAGTCTCCGTTTTGGTGATCTCTCGTAAGGCCATAGTTGCATATGACGCTGTTCCGAGGGTGATGCTTATTTGGAGTGCCATGAATTTCCCATCGTCCACAATGGCAGGCGGATCGAAATTAAGCAATTTATCTTCGTCCGCCTGTGCTAAAGCAACATCTGGATCTGTGTATCGTAAGACAGACCATGACAGCTCCTTCGGAAGGTGAAGAATTGCTCGATAAGATCCATTGAGCGTATAATCCCTTTGTAACAATCAGATTAATTATTGACATCGTAAAGCTGAGACTATTCCTACTTTTGCTTTCGTACCCAATTATCGGGATCCAAACCATCCACCCGAAGATACTCTCGGTATCGTTCTCCGAGCAGGCCTCCGGGGTATGCAACATCCGTCCCAGGCAAAGGCATGATCACGTCAAAAATGGTATACTTGTCCAAATCACCTTCTGTCAGAGTCTTGATGCGAGGCGGAACCCAGGGTTTCCTGGACTTTTTGTGAGAGCTCGATGGGTCCATCGCAGAGGTTCCTGCCTGGTTATCTTGGGCATTGTTCTCGTAAAGTTCTTCAGAGTTCAAAGGTTGGCCAGCTATGCTCTGATCATCATTGGTTTCAAATACTAGATCCCCAACCACGGGCTTGTCAGCCCCATATTTGCGAATTCTCTCCGAAACGATGGCATTCCATACGTACGACTGATATGCATGGATGTACATCAGGCGGAGATTACGCGGAATCTGTAGAAAGAAAGGCCTGCATAATTTTAGTGTTCTGGAAGAAAAAAGATTGTTTACCGTTGATAGTGCCCCCATTGCATTTCGGGTATCACCACCTTGCTTCTTGAAACTCTCGAGGATACAACGTTCAGCAATCACCCTCTTGGGCATCAAATTCAAAGCTTTGTCCAAGTCTCCATCAACGAGCCATGCGTCTCTGGCCACGACGACGTCAGGATGCTCTCCATGTCGCTTTCTTAAGATCAAAGATATTGCTTTCTGCCACTCCGACTTCAAAAGAGCTAATCCGATGGAATGAGTGGGAACAGAGGCAGTCCCGAAACGTTGCATCCCTTCAGAGGAAAGTCCTCGGTCAGCGTGGTATATAAAATGACGAATGGAGACATTACCGTAATAGTTGATAAACCCTTTATATTTGATGACGTTCAACGCTGTATCAAGAGTTTCCATAGAATCGACTTTGACACTTCTGATGCAGGGAGACATCTTAGCAAGATGTCATGAACGAGACACAGGGTCGAAGAAACACACCGGAGCGTGATAATGAAAGCATTTCCCTTCAACATTCCCAGCTCCAGGCTCGCCTTGCGATAATTGAAGTCCGCTATGCGGACTCCTCGCTCGCCACGCTGTGTTACGGCTTCTTTAGGAGTACGACGCCCATTGGCACTTCTCCATATATCTTCTACAGTTTTGCCATTACGTTTGAGTGATACACGCTGAACAGTCACTCCGCGTTTGTCTTTAGTACCTGCGACGGATAAATCCTTGATATTGACATGCAGAGTCCTAGCTAGATGACCCAACGCATCTTGTGTGTCACGATTGGTTTTCTGGAGAGTAAAATGGATGTAGGGAGGATATGTTCCCCTGGGGATACGTTCACCACGACCAGTCGCGCCTCCTATAAGTCATGAGCAGACAAACGAGACGGTCATGAAGAAATGTACCTTCAGCAGCACCTCGTCCGCCTCTCCCTCCACCTCGTCTGGCCCATTTGATGACAATTCTGGAACCTTCTTTGGAGGAAGTGGTGGAAGTATCTGTTTCTGTGTCCAATTTTCCACCGAACAGTTGACGAACAGCTTGGTGCAAAGCAGTACGCGTGGTCTTCGATGTGATGGGCTATTGAAATATTAGAATTCGTATTGGGCCTCAGGCGGTATAAACATAGCGAGACACAGACATCCGACAGAACCTTCCTGTGATCTTCCCTGTCCCCTCCGGCTCTCCCACCTCTCCCACCTCTGCCTCCACGCTCACCTCTACTGTTACGCCCGGCGCGATCTCTTCCACGTTTCCCGTCCTTAGTTTGTTCTGGTTCTTCAAGAGTAGGATCAGGATTTATATTGTTCGTGTCTTCTTGAACTGTAGGCTTTGCCACCCGCCCTCCCCATCCGCTATCACTAACTCTAGGGGGTTCCGGGCCTTCAAGGTACATCTGCTCAACCTGCTCTATAGCTTCTTTGGAGAGAAAAGAAGAGAGAGCAGTTGTGAAATGTTCCGGCCAAGGCTCGCTATGGTTCGGCTGCGGTGCGGGCTCCTGGCTCATCCCTTCCTCTGCTGTACTTTCTTGGGCACCGCTAGTGTGCATGTTGGAATTGTCTTGAACTTCTGATATTTTTGTAGTTTCCATACTTGTGTTGTCGTCAATCCCTTCCATGAGATCACCTGCGGCTTTGCTCGTCGAGGAATCAGCCTTTGGCTCAATTTGGTTCTTTGAAGAGGCAGGTTTTTCAAGTGATTTAAGGTGCAATGTATTTCCGTCAAGGTCAATCTCGTATACAAGGAAATCTGTAAATCTGTTAAAGCAGTGAATCATTAGTCCCAATGAATGATTTGCGCCAAACCTTTGCTTGATGATGCCCTCTATTTTCGGAATACCGTGGCCAATATATTCAGATATTCCTACATCGGATTCCAAAAAAGTCATGGGGGCGTCATCATGTTGCACTGGAAGTGGGATTCCCAGAAGAGCATGGCTGGGGGGCAAAACATGTTCCGAGGGAGTATCACTTGTTTTTCCCGCGGAGATCTCTGGTCCGTCGATTCTGCTTCGTTTTGAATATCGTTCGAGATCTCCATCATCTTGTTCACGCTCATGAACGGTCGAAGAAGACATGGATGAGATCGGCGGGATTGTTGAAGATGATCAAATTTGAAATTTCAGGTTCGAAGGTTCCAGTGATCGCATCTTATCGACAAGTATCACGGTCAACCCAAGCACATTATCGAATGTACGATGCGTATAAACAATCGTATGGCCATAGGGCACTTGGACAGAAGAATCCTGCCGCGAGACTACTTCTCGAAACAATGGAGCGGAAGAAATCGAACCTTGCCGTGAGCGTCGATGTCACAAGGACAAAGGACTTCCTTGCCATCATCGACGTTGTCGGCCCTTTCGTTTGTCTGATCAAGGCAACATTTCTATTTTCCGACGGGCCTTATCCTATTCTCACGAATTTGAATCAAGACACACATTGATATCATCGAAGACTTCGACTCGAGTCTGATTGAACACCTCCAAGCTTTGAGCGCCAGGCATGACTTCGTCGTTTTCGAGGATAGGAAGTTTGCTGATATAGGTCAGTACATCCATTGAACCAAAGGTGCCAAGACTTGAAATGTTGCAGGCAATACTGTAGCCTTACAGTACTCAAGTGGAGTGTACAAGATTGCGAGTTGGTCGCATATCACCAATGCTCATCCTGTCCCAGGACCGTCAATTATTACAGGCCTCGCATCCGTCGGTTTACCTCTGGGTCGTGGGTTACTACTTCTTGCAGAGATGAGTACAAAAGGGTCCCTGGCGACTGGTTCCTATACTGAGGATGCTGTGCGTTTGGCACGCACAAATCGTGACTTTGTCATAGGATTCATTGCACAACGTCGCATGGATCACGTTGGAACGGCGGAGGCGGAGAAGGGCATTAACGAAGACTTCTTGATCCTGACGCCGGGTGTTGGGCTTGATACCAAGGGCGATGCAATGGGTCAGCAATACAGGACACCTCGAGAAGTAATCCTGAACTCTGGCTGCGACGTCATTATTGTTGGGCGGGGAATATATGGCAACGATCTTAGCTTAGTTGATACTATTGCAGCTCGTTCTAAACAGTATATGACAGAGGGTTGGGCTGCATACCTCCAACGCCTATCCTTCTGAGATTCGATTGCTGGTCGTTGCAATAAATGGAGTTACAATCAGTGTGACCTATTTACGGTACATGCAAGTCCAGTCTCGCCGCTGAAATACTGATACATTATTTCCGAGAAAGGGATGCAGCGGATGGTCTGTGCTTGACAGGTGGAACCATCATAATCTCTTCCACAACTGGCACGGGGTCCTCCATTTTCTTTTCAACATTGGAGCCATCTTGTGGATTTTGATTACTGGGTCCCTGCAATGCCTCTCGGAGCCGTTCTTCGACTTCTCCAACTAGCTTGGTCTTTTTGCCTCCAAGCCAGATAAATACTGCAGCAAATATACCGCATAGGAAACTGAAAGTGATTAGGGTGGCGGTCGTCCATGCGGGACGCTTGAATCTAGAAGAAACTATTATGACAACTAGCTTGATAACAAGATAAACCGGAACCTACCGATTAAGACCCCACATCGTACCACAGAGCATGACCTATGGTGAAGAAAAAATTAGTACAATAGCAAGCTTTGCCAGTTGGCTTGCCACTGACTTGGAAGATCGAGTTACCGTCGCTTAAAAGACAGATAAGCAGGGCAGTGCTAGCGAGAAATCAGATTCAAATATCGGCTCGTCAAGCGAAGGTTAATACTTGATAGAAAATGCCTAAGTACACAGGATTAACAACCAGTCATGAACCATCCCAAATTACGTACGCGGTGGGTATCTGTTCTATGAGGTCGATACCAAGTTTGACTATGCTGAAACTTGCGTTGGACTGAAAAGACAGACTGTCAACAAATGTTTCCACCTTATTTACATGCAACTAACGTTTGCTCAGGTGATTCTGCTCTTGTTCTGTTAAAAAATGACGGTAATTCGGGTCCAATGCCGGGTCTGGCAAGTCATCAACGTTGACAGGTGGTTCTAGGCCGGCTTGTGCCCGAAGCTTGTTTGTCTTGCGCTTGTAATGCCAAATCCAATAAATCCCTGCAGGAAGGAAAAAATTGAGAAGTTATGATGGAAGCAACAATCATCACTCTTTACGGTACGTAGCCAATACACGTGAGGGGATGAGCCCAACGCCGGTGATTGTAAAAAGGCCTGTCTGACAGTTAGTTCCGATGTAGGTCAAAAGGCTAGCTCCTTACCGTTCTCCACTTGTGAACTGATTTCCACCCAGATACCTTGCCGGTTCTTGTCGTGGAGATTGATGATTTTTGCAACGAAAAAAACAATGGCAGCACCCCAAAAAACTGGTAGACACATTTAATACAAGGTTGCCATGATCACCAAGTTGAAAAGGTTAACTCACCGACCAGAAAGCCGTATATAGCTGTGATAATCTATACGTAATATATAGATTATTATAAACACGAAAAATGTAATAGATTACATACGCCCATGGCTATAGAGGCTGCTTAGGGATCATGAAGGCGAATAGTACTAAGGACTTACGTGTTTTGAGGAATGACCAAACGCCTTTCATTGTTCGTCGCAGCCTGGAAGGCCGCCTCAAGACATCATCGACATGTCGATCCAACGTATGCTCATAGTGAGTGTCTTTAACTATACCTGCTTCTGCGTCGATCGGGTCAGCTGATGGAATAGGCGTTAGCTCCACAAGGGGTTTTCGTGAGTACCACGACAAGGGTGGACTAATGTAGCGAATCAGCAAGTTGATGCCAGGGGAGAAACATCGAGGTTACATCAAGATTGTATTGGCAGCGTTGGCCAAATTTGAAATTGTCGACACTTGAGGATCTACGGAGCGGGTTCATGCGGACCAAGTGAGAGAGAGAGATATACCACTCTACCAATAACGTCTAGGTGCTCTATAACGTCATCATGATGTACTTCAAGTTCACTTCCGTAGGTCGCACGAATGCTGTCGGCGTTAGTGTGGCTGGCAGCACTTGTATTAAGAGCCCCTTGCGATTCTTCCTCTTCGTCTGAAAGCAATGGAAGAGCTGAAGTAGAAGAAGTTTGTGGATCCGGAGAAAGTGTATATCTGGAAGAACTTCGCATGATGTGGTCCTGCACCCGACTTGTTGTTGAACCAGAACGAGATCTTTGTAGTCTTCTTTGAGAGGATGTCGAACTAGAGCGATGATGACGCAATGTGGGCATGGTGCGCATACGAGGGAGGAATCGCTGGGGTGAGATAGGCTGCGCAATATCATCCTGACTGGAAGATTGCGGTTCAGCAGGAAGAGGGCTCTCAACGCGGGCAATCTGAAGAAAGGTGGAATCTACAATTCTGACTGACGGCATGGTGGTATGGAGAGACGGAGAAGCAACCACAAACACGACACTTTCATCTTTCAAAAGCCGATATTAAGGTCGGATGAATCTCCTGATATTTGGTCGGAAATAGGGGTGATTGATCATGAGTACATATTCAAATCTCCTCGGTAGCTACGCTATGGCCGCCGTTGATATCCACTCTAACCATACGGAGTGTTAAGTGGGGTATATTTAAAACCAATCGGTCCTCGCTTGACCCAGGCGATATGTAGCAGCGCTGGAGGATCCGGATAGCACCAACAGCACGTAATCACTGATCGTCTTCACTTACACTCAGGAATCACTTTTCGGCTGCGCTCGACTGAAAAGACTTCTTAGTCGCTTACGACTATTAATATTGGGCCTCTCCAAGTCGTCCGAAGCCAGCGTGTCCGGTTCATCCGTCAGTGGAAGAGGTGTAAACTTCTGTAGTGTCCCAGCTTCAGACTTCCCGCGTGACCCTTTTTGTTGTGGGGACTGGGACCGTGCTCGCACTATTTTAGACTGGACCAAATCAAGTTTCGTATCATCGCCCACTGATAAGACTTTCGCTCGAGGTAGTTTTGGAGGTCCCTTGAGATCAATTTGGGCTGGCGCCTTGGAGGACGATGCAATCCATTTTGTCTTGGAGATAAGCTCTCGTGCCACAGGAAAGACTGGAAGCAAAGGTTGGTTGAAAGCCATCTTTATCCAGCCCCTCCAACTCATGTTGGATGGAATGAATTGATTCACCAACTCCTCAAACTACAGAATGTTGGATCAGAGTCTAAAGATTTGTGCTTAGACGAACAAACGCACACTCCAAGTCTGGTTATGGTATTCGAGGTCGCGAGTTCTGATCCGAGCATCGTGGCATTCAAAGGAACCTTCCTTGACGATGCTGAGCAATAAGCTCAGGCTGAGGTTTGCGTGTCAGGTTAGCCTTCAAGTGGTTGCAAGATATAATCTACTTGCCTCGAGATTCGTACTAGAACGAAGCTCTTCTGCGACGCACGAGTCTTCATCTCTGCCGCATCTCCGGTATTCTTATGCAAACGACTCCGGTGTTTCGTCCGACCGTCCCCAAGATCCAACGCTACGTGAAGAGTGTCTGATGAATGAATTCTGTGGAGAGCTGGCAGCGGTAAGGCTTCCCTCGTGGTTTTCAAATCAGTGAATGATCGTGAAGTCCCAAGCCTCCGCAGAGGCGGCATGAGTTCGCCTTTCCTTGCATATGCATCGTCTGTAGACGCATACAATCCTCGTGGAGAGTCTAACGAAGTCCGAAATGGGCTTTTAGGGGGGATTTCGAGTACGTTCTCCAGGTCTTCGGTTCCGATGTGGTCAGCAGCAATATGCCGCTGTCTTCTTGCAGGCCATAGGTATTCCATAATTCGGCTTCCCAATCGAGCATCAATCTGTAATCGCATAGGATGCAAGGATAATTCGAATGATTCGTATATGGTGATACCACCAACTGGAGGCAAGATGGTCCAACTAGCCAGAATGAACAGTCCTTTCTGCAGGAATGAAGTTAGATTGGCTGACATCTGTCTTTCAAAAATTATGAACCTTTACGAGTGGATGGCTCGGCGGCTCATCATACTTGGAGAGAATCTCGGCCCAGAGGGCATGCCGCGAGCCATCGAACGCCTGCATATTCCCCACAGTTAAATTGTTTCCAGTTGAACTATCTTGTCGACTGAGCCAGTTGAAGTCAATGTTCTGAACAACAAGTTTGGAAAGGAGGTCGCGCCTGTCATCCAACATATGCCAGGATATCTCGGAGGATGATGTATGCAGCAAAAGTGCGGACTTTTGATCTGTGTGGTCGTCCAAACGGTCTTGCGCTAATTTGATAGCATCGAACAAGAGATTGAGGTCTTCAGTCAGTAAGAATATATGGGCCTTCAGCTTGAGAAGCTCCATTTTCCCCTCCTCCCCTTCAAGTCGACGGCTGTGAATATTTTCCGCACTTTCTTGTGCTTCCATGGCATCTTTCAACCGATTCTGTAGACTGGACACAACATTTGCAGCAGATGCAAGATCTGTGAAGTCATATGTGAATAACAATGTTTCTAGTTTGTCTAGACGTGTTTTGTGAGCTGGATCAGAGAAAAGCAGCAGTTGTGTCACAATATGCGATATTGCTTGAAACTGTTCGTCGCTTGCAGAAACCGTAAATCTCGGTATATGAATTCGGATAAGATCCTGCATACGAAATTAGGCAGAACGTCCATCAGCATGTGTTTACTGACCGTCTGATCCTGCAGATGATGATCACGAGAGTCTGATTTCCTTGTAGATGGCCGTACAGCTGATGTAACGTTGTTGCGCAAGCGAAGACGATTGAATTTGTCATAATGGATCGTCGCATCGGTCTGTGGAACAAGGCAATCGAAATCGCTGTTCTCGCATCGTAGATCAATAAGAACCTCAAGGGGAACGGAGCCATCCCCTGAAATCTCTGGGCTAACAGGAGAGAATGACTGGAGACCAGACACAGAGGTGTAACTCCTGATGATAAAAAGTTAGGCTTTATTCTAGTCATGAATGTATGCACTCGCCTCGACATAACTTTTCCACTGACAGGATCACTGGCGTTAGAATTATCCATAATGGCGAATGATTGAAGTTTGGCTTGCACGGCGGCTACTATGCAAGTGTCTTTAGGCTCTTGCCCGCACATCACAATTTGGGGTTTCAGAAGAAGGCAACAATGGCTTTTTCGAAGCGAAACACCATTCGACCAGCCGTTCAATGGATCAACAACCTCTCGATGCTCCTCAGTAGAAATCTCCACTGACGACTTCGAATAATCCATTTTCAACATTTTGAGCAGCGCTGAAGCTGCCAGTTGAGCGGCACTACCAGGATCTTGAACCTTCTCTGTATCGTCGATCTTTTGGTCTTCTATGGCAAGAGCAGCATTCGCTTGATCACGGATAAATTTGACCGCACTGATATAAGTAAGTATCATTTCCAAGTATTTTAAAAATTTTGAGCATACCGCGTTGCCAAATGATATTCAAACCCTTTCCTTGCACGAGAGCAATAGTAATATTGTATCATGATCTTTGGGCTCTATTAATACTGCAGAATTGTAGGCAACGTGAAAACAACATACATCACGGATTGCACTATCCATATAGATTTTTGGACAATGGATTGTATAAACGTTCTCAAACTCTGCCCACTCAGCAGGCGAAACGGTCTGTGAAGGCATGAGATAGCTCTGTGTAGTTTCTTCCGATCTTGGTTCAGCTCGTAAAAAGGTCACATAATCTTCTAACAATGACATCATTTTCTGCAGGGAGGAAGGGTCCTGTATATGTTGTCAGCAACGTAGAAGTCAACGAAGGGATATCTTACTTCGCTTCTAGCTACTTTCTGACGAATCGCTCTCTTAATCTCACGAATTCGGGTTGATACCAATGAAATCTGCACTTCTGGAATAGCTGTTGGAGTTGTTGAAGGCCAATTGCCGGTCGAATAAGGAGCATACGCACATGGTTCTTCTCCAAGCAGACAATTATGTGACTTCTCAATACCGAACTTGCTTCTTTCCGCTGTGTTCCCCTGCATGGCTGAATTTCGTTTGAAATACGTGAAATGGGGGCACGTCGCAACAGGGAGTAGGTGTAGACTTGGATTGTCTGAAGGAGACCAATCAGTTTCAACGAAGTCATCAGCATCATGCCAAGCGGACGAGAGTTCTATTGTGGGCAAGCTTTTATGCGCGCTATAGTTACTCCGGTGTGGGGATGCTACCATTTGCACAACCTGCCGAAGATCCTCATCGAATGACGCCAACATCGCACGCATATCTAGACCTTTCGAGATTACCTCCGCAGCGTAGAAGGGTTTGTGGTGTGTTACTTTCATTGTATCCGGGAGAAGACCTGGCACGGTTGTTTCTTCCTCACGTTGGTGCATGTCAACTTGGAATTCGTCGATCATTGCTTTGACGCCAATCCATGGGATTACACCATCTGCCCAGGCTGAAGAAAACACTCCATGAGAAACCTAGCAAATCGACTTATTGAACTACTTACTTTCCCTGGATTCGTTAATATACGCGTGTGAGATGAACAAACGGCGAATATAAACGCGGTACTTCACTGTTGCCAAGTGACGTCCGAATTTCGGAGAGATCAACCGCGGAGGATAATACGTTCCTTGCCGAATGGGAAGAGAAAGAACTCCGTCAAATAATGCACACCAGGACCAAAAGTGGGCAAACGCCTTCGGGGTCAAATGAAGACTACTAGAATTATGGTGATGGTGCTTGCTATGAGCAACAGTCCTTGTTGAAGATGCCAAAGAGATAGACAAATGGATGAAATCTGATCGGAAGAAATTGTAGGAGTCTTCTGGTCCCTGCTTTTCCATTAGCTGAACAATCCTTCTTCAGAGCGAAGTATTCACCTTCACCAGTGGTATCCTGGGTTTCTTCTGCAATTTGACCTCGTAATGTGGTCGAAAATCGAAATGCCGACACTGGCGCTGAAAAGTTGTTCCAGAACATTTGACACATTCTTCCCCACATGATCGTTCTAGGACAAATCCAATCCCAAAGCGAACACCAGATCGTAGCTTGGCGCAGATTTTTTGAAAAGGTTTCGAGCTTTCCGGGATCTGGAATGCATGAGAAGACCGTCGATTATGTGGGGCAAGGTGTTCCAAACTATTTCACGTCAAAAAGCATACTTGCTTCAATCTGGACATTACTTACTTTGGAATCGCGATGGACATAGAGTCACTAACGACTTGTATCAGTTCTCTATTTTCGTTTTGGCGACCAATGAGTAACATCGTGTTTCCTTGCCAGGACAAGACAAACCCAGCGCCAAGGCCAGTGACCTGGTGAGGATCACGTGTGCCTGAATAAACTTAGTAGTGGAAGAAAGAGGATGAAAAAGACATCCCGGCGAACCTTTCATGTGAAAGCGTACTTCACCTTTGAATGACGCTTCGAGACTCCAATGGAAAACAAGCCTTATCTGGAGGCAACGGTAAGGTCATGCCTACGAAGGAGGCTAAACTAACCTTATCCCAGAAGCCGACTACTGGAGATGAATCACGAGGCGAACTTGAAAGTGTTTCTATAACCCTCATGAGATCATGAATGGCTGCCGTGTAGCTAACACTCCAAGAAAGGATGGTTGGTGCGTCTGTGGTCACACGAACAACAGGATTTGCGTAAGTTTTAACAGGCATAATTGTTTTCGGAACGAGAATCAACATTGGAGATGCACCATGAACCCCATAATGTGATCCCACAATGGGGCAATTAATCCAATCGACGGACAGGTCCGTGCCTATTTCTTCGCCGATGACAAGGTCGGTTTCAAATTCCCAGGCGGCCAGGTTGTCAACTTTATGAGGCGGGATACTGAAAAACGGCAATGGGTAGTCCCTGAGCGTAACATGCACCGAAGATAAGGAAAATCTGATGTGCATCGGGACTAGCAATGAGAATTGAGTGTCTCGCGGAAGACCAGATCCTTGCTCGAAAAGAAAATCGGGGAGTCGCTCTATGGGAAACGACGGGGGTTGTGCGATGAGGGATAAGCCGTTAAGCAGTGCTCTGAAGAGTGGTGGATTGTCTTCAGTTACCGACACATCCACTATGTTTGGGATTGAACTTGTGCCTTTGGCGGTATGTAGGCTTCTTAACTTTTGCGTGATGACGTCCTCATACTTGGAACACTTCTCTCTAAGATTTTGCAATCGTAGAGTCCAATCCAACGAGTGAACTTCATCCAATCTGTGGCGTGCCTCTTCAATAGAGACTGAGTGCTTCCCTCCGAATTGATATTCATGTTCACCGGTAGAGTATGCTGGGTCCGGAAATTCGGCTTCTGCTGCCCGGATTGCAGCCACCTTCGCTGAAAAAGCTTTCTCTCGTTCCATTCTCTGTTTCACAGCTTCGAGCCCACAACGCCATATAACAGCCAGTTTACTCTCAAAGGGATCGTCGGATGCCTCCAAGCACAGACGACCAACACGGATAGTTAGGTTCGGCATGCTTTTGGAACCTTCTGGTGCAGGAGTTGGTATTGTCATGTAGCATCCTATTGCTGTGATTTGAAACAAGTGGCGCAGTGCTTTGACTGTGATAATTGCATCGAAGATGAGATCTGCGAGAATGTAGCCGAAAGGTATACGCAACCGTGCGCCATCACCATCCGCAAGAATTGATAAAACACCACCGGAGGGGAAGAAAGATATATCCCACTTGTGCAAGGAAAGAAATTCTTCCCATTTCTCTCCAATATCTTCATTCCACCCGTTTATCTGTGACGGTAGACAGACCCAGACGAGTGTATTATTCAGCTGGATTTTCGGCGATTTATCTTTAGACAGATGAACATTAATGCCATCAATCCGAACGGCGAACTTTTGCTTCGGTAATGCCAGCAAGATCTGGAAAGTTGGAATAACTACTCTGAAGTTGTATGCAAGGCTAGAATGTTGTCGAGGGGTGTTGGCCAAAGATACTGGCAAGAACGAGCGCAAAGTCTGAAGGGCCAACAGCATACAATACATATGAGCCAAGCTGAATGTAGCACGTATGTATGGAATGTCCACACATATTTCACAACTGTCGCCTGTTTGATATGGGACCGAGCCACACTTCCTGGATAAACATAGGTTGATTCCAACGTTAGCAATACGCAAAAACTCTTGATGCTTCAATGCAGGATCGTCACGTTCAGCAATCAATGGATCATCCGCATCATACTGAGTCGCGACAGCACTTCGCAATGAAGTGTCGGAGAAGCATATTTTGATGTAAGCCGTGGCGTCGGTAGTTAGCACAGAAGCTCTGGCAGCCGCAACCGCATCCACGATCTGCTCCAGAGGTAAATAAAGTTTATGTCGAGTGTGTGTTCGTTTAGGAAGGTCGTGGAAACGATCTGTATGACTAGCGTGCATTGAGGAGTAACTTACGGAGAAACCTGTACAGATGGCAAAGCCTCGGGACAAACCCATTATCTCGCTAGGATTGATGTCCGGTGCGGTGATAAAAACAACAAATCGGGCCAACGCCAGAGTAGCAGATAACCCCGTGGGCAGTCGGTCGAGTAAGGGTAGTGAATGAGACAGGGCCGGTTTGTCGCTTGGTCCTGGAATGATGGAAAGTAGCCGATGAGTTCCCTTGACGACATTAGGGTGCCATAATTCGAGACAAAGCGCGTCTGTAGAAACATGGAGATCGAGGGTTGTCGATGAGGAAGACACCAAGGCAACACTTGTACTGTCATGTATGATTGATGCAATGGCACAACCTTCCCCATAAACCTCGAGGGACTCCATCGAGAAAAGGGGAGGGTCGTTCAAGAAATCCGCATCAGAGGAACGGAGATTCATGAATAAATTGTTGCGAATTACCACCATCGATCGCACTCGGACAAGCGTGGGCTCCAACGAGATAGAAAGCTTGTAGTCCATCAACAAACGGGATAAACTAGCATCTGATACAAAATCCTGCCGAGAGGTGGGATCTGTCCTAAAACTGGATGTGGCGGAAGCAATCAAACCGTTGCTTCTCAGCTCCACGATAAGAGGGCTTGATTCTTGAGCCTCCTCGCAGATGATACGAGTTCGCACAGTACCACAATGTAACTCGAATGAAACCCGGGGCAAGGAGTGGAAAGTCCTGGAATCCTTTCGCCGATTGGCTACGGATTTTTGGGCTGAACCTATACAAGCAGCTAGATGACGCAAATATTCCACGCGTTCTATTGTGTCTATCCCAGCGATGTTTGCGCGTACCACCAGAAGAGGAGCGTTCGGATCGCCACATAAAAACGAAGAAGCAGCGAGCCAAGGAGCTGGCCACTGAGTCACAAGCGCTTCAACGTCTATTATGCGCATCGTCAGAACCTGCAGACTGTCAAGTTTCGTGCGCCGTTCGACTGCAAGTTGTTGAATAGAGAACTTGAGTCCATAAATATCGGGGTCATGAATATCCACTTTCTTGTTCTTGCCAAACCACTGCTGTTGAAGAAGAGAAAGAGTGGGATCATCACGTACGTTACAGCTCAATTCAATATCTTGGATGATGGCTTCGTAGGAGCCCACACCCCAAACGGGCTCAGCAGAAAAAGTGATGGTCGACAGGGTGATGCGCGCACTCCTGAGCGACGAGATTATCGACTACAATGATGGTGAGATTGCAGGCGAGTAAGGAGCATTCAAAAGGCATACAGTGTCTTTAACATCTTTAAGCTTGAAGCATGGGCGGTGTATGTATCGGCGGCGAGAGCGGATGGATGCCTTTGGAAACCTGATGTCAGAAGTTAAAGAGAGATACTGGTGTGACATACGGAAAGGACTTGTAGCAGTGGAGAAGTCGGCGATGCGTGCAAGATAGGACTACGCGTGTCTGATGATAACGAAGTCGACATTGGGGATGAGTCGCCAATAGGAGACAGAAAAAGCTCCGGACGAGGCGTAGTGGGCGTCAAGAGTGCCGACATAGGAGGTTCGGAGGATGTAACAGCTGTAATGTCAAAGGAGTCAATTTCTGGATCTGTCTGAAATACATATAACTGTTTTAGGTTGCTCAGAAGCAATTTCAAGGCATCCAGCTGGACGAAACAGTGTCCTATGGCGAGGGCAGTAACCAAACTGTGTGTATCTACAGTTCCTTCTCTGGGATTGAAATCCATTGAGGCCTCAAAGTCAATTGCACCTGGCAAACGGAGAAACTGGAGGTCTTTCCCATCTGTGTGCAATAGATGAGTGGCGCACCGAGAAGACATCGGAATCCTCACCAGTTAGTGCCGAAAGCTGTTGCGTTGAACCTGCGACATTATGCAACTTCAGGGTGACCGCTGCATGTCCTTGAGCTTTCCCCCATGCTCGATCTAGAGACCTCTGGAAGCTAGCCATTAAACGCTTTCTCCATGCCGTCATGCCGTATAACCTTCGAGCTTGTAAAGGCCTTGGTGTTTGATGTTGGTTCAGAGTGTCAATCACTGTTCCCAACTGAGTAAACGATAACTTTGCGTGTATGGATAATTGACCGGCGGATATCTGAGTCCCAGGTAACTCAGGGAATGTCAGCGACGTTGATTGAAGGTCAAATGTTAGGCCTTCAACGATGTGAGGCAGCCAACGAATAAACAGACGAAGGCATGCCACAACACAAGTGCGAATAACAGGACGAAAATACGGTTCCAGTAAGTTATAATAGTTGAACACAAGTCTCCGGAGTCGATGTGCCATTGGAAAAGGAGCAAAGTCCGCAAGGGTCAGCTTGCGAAAGTGACCAAGGGATGGAGGAGAGATTTCCACTGCCTCCTCTTTTCCAATTTCCACGCTTAATCCGCGTAATCGAACATTCAACCCGTTTGTACGGGACCAACTATAGCTGAGGCGATCCACACGAAAGCTTTTAGCGCCTTTGCGAACATAGAGCCCTCGTATAGACCACAGGCTGATGCTTCGTATTCGCACATGTTTTGACATTACTGAGAAGGCCCAGGGAATTAAGAAGGTCCGGAGGAACAGAGAAAGGGTCGCAATCCTGATGAGCCAGAATAGTAAGGAGGGCCACCAACCATCTCCTGGAGTGTCTAGAAAAAGCAAACGGAGGACTGATAAAGGGAGATGGTGGCCGACTGTCATCATCTATTTACACGCCTGAGTGTAAGAACAAGTTCAACTGCGAGTTGAGATACGTACTTAGTAGCACTGGTAGCAAGCACTGCACTGGACGAGTTGACCGTCGCTGACGAGGACTCCTAAGAGAAGTTATGAGAATCAAATCGTAGAATACGGCAATGGTTGAGTGCTCGAGCGATGCGACGTCCAGTCGACATCCTCAGTAGAGTTTTGTGACAGAAAACTGAAACAAAGTTATTTGTAATTTGTGACAGAGGCATCATAACCTTTTTTGGGTACTCATTATACCAAGTTGTATACTACACTGCTTCACATGTCATGTCCGAGTTCTCACAATGTGCATGTGTGCATGCAA
The DNA here is from genome assembly GCA_029959215.1 of Tricholoma bakamatsutake. Taxonomy (NCBI): domain Eukaryota; kingdom Fungi; phylum Basidiomycota; class Agaricomycetes; order Agaricales; family Tricholomataceae; genus Tricholoma; species Tricholoma bakamatsutake. The sequence goes on from CP114860.1 coordinate 5,772,753, forward strand.
CATTCCTTTTATTGCAGTGCCAAATCGTAAGCTGATGACATCAGTATTACATTGTAGCAGATATGTGACAACATAGGTCAAAGTGTTTATCTAAGCCCCCTTTTTCTTTATATTTAAACTGCCAGTTTCAGAATCTACTTCTGTCTTGCATCAGGAAAAAAGGTGACAGTAATATAGAGCTATGTAGCCTATGTAGTAATTATAGCCTGGTAGTCTTCCCCAAAAAATATAGTTCACTGTAGCTGCGGGCCACACACTTGGACACAAGAACTGATTGAACATAATAATAATAATAATAATAATAATTTAATAGTAATCCCTCTTATATTTTAGCTGGCGGAAGCAACCAAAAGGAGATACTATTTAATAACATTGTAGAATAACAATAAAAATAGATAGATTAAATAAATAAAAAAATACCCTAAAACAAACAAATAAAAAAAATATCCTAAAACAAACAAATAAAAAAAACATACCCTAAAACAAACAAATAAAAAAACACTAATTTTTTTTTAAATATTAATAATGAGTTCACAGAGCAGATGAAAAACACTTTGAAGGATTTTCCAGGATGTCACTCATGCCCTACTTCACCTACAGTCATTGAGGGAGAGCCACAGTATGAGGTTGAATCAATCCTAGACAGTTGATTATGGTGTTGTGAGTTGGAGGAGGGTCCTTTAAGATCACACAGGAGCTAAATACAAATAACATATATTGTCATGTGTACTTGAGGTAGTATTAAAAGATGTTTATGTATGTAAATAGAAGGTTGGTCCCTTTATAGGGGCCAGGTCAGTAGCAAAGAAAAATAATATATACAAATACAGAGTCAAGCCCTGGGTCACCACATCCTCCCCCTTGGACTTTGCCCAGGAGAAAGCATAATATTTTGAGTAAATAGACGATCTCGAAGAGAGCATTGTCTGATATGTGGTGATGAGTTCAGTTGGTACTCAGTGCAGAGTCTCAACAGAAGGGGTGAACACTTAACCTACAACTGCAGGCGTGCTCGGGGTGAGGGGGGAGTTCACTTAGATGGCCTCAGATCGTCCTTCAGGGCGCGGAGACTATAGAGAGGCTGGTACAGCGATTTTCAGTGTGCGCACTAGTAGTGTACATGAAAGGGGAGATATGCACAGTGGCAGAAAAGTGCGCAACGCAAAGAGGCAAAAACGTGCAGTGCGGAAAAATGCGCTGATACGGCTCCCTATCGCCCTGTGCGCATACTACGGCATTTTTTGCGATTGTGTGCACCTCTTAGATGGCTTCCGCACACTTTGCGCAGCGCGCTTTTGCGCGCCTTAGTGCACTTTTATGCGCCTTTGCACACTTCCATGCGCTTTTGCACGCCTTTGACCATTTAGGTGCGCCTTTGTGCGCCTCTTGCATTTCTACTGCGCTTTTGTTTCCCCATAGCCGCCAATCATTGTGCACCCTAAATGCGCCTCATTGCACTTCAAGCTGCCTCCATGCGCCCCCCCCACGCTCCTTATCTGCCTTCTACATTTATTGCGCGCTTGATGCGCCTTTGCGCACTCCTTTTACACTTTACCTGCAACTCACATTCCCTGCTGCGCACTCTTTGCACAATCTCTATTATACACAACAATCCACTGCACCGGTGCACTGCGCATCGCAGCTCCCATCTTACTGGCACATTTACTTGAGGCATACCACGATTCCGGCACGAGTGAACTGCGCATTCTTACATAACTGGGCCGCTTTGCGCCTATTTGGCATTGGACTGTGCGCACTTGGGCGCTTTCACGTAACCCAGGCGCTTTGGCAGTATTTGGTCTCGCACAGCATCCCCTTTTAGTTCTTCCACATTTCCAATCGTCATCGCCTTATCTGGTAACCGGCACAGGTCGATCACGCCATTATTACTAAGGCGCAGCACGCGACATATAATACCAAAGTGGATTAATTGGGAAGAGCGCACGAGACTTAGCATGCACCAATAATAGCGCATCACACCGGAACAGTTGGATATTGAGCTATAGGTGCGCAAATCTTATTGGCTGAGGCAGCGGCATAGTGCGGTCAGGTTTAGATGGGCGAATGGACGCGCTTGTGGGTAGCGCATAGCGCTTCCTATTTTTATACTTTATTTTGCTATTTTATCACATAAGCCATTTGTACATAGTAGCGGACAGATAGAGAATCCAGAGGATCTTTCCCCCCCCCCTCATAGTTCATAGCTCAGTCAGCGTCGCACATAGTCTGTGCACCAGCGTCCAGTCCATGCACCTTCGTAGTGCGCCCTTTGCATAGCCGTGTTTGCATTATCATTTGCGTCCCCTCATCGTATTGTTGCGTTTCGTCCCTTGCGTTGTGTCCTTCGTCCTTGTCTGTGCACTATCGTAGTGCGCCCTTCGTATAGCCGCGTTTGCGCACCCTTTGCGCACCCTTTTGCATAGCCGCATTTTGCGCACCACCTGCGCCTTTTTCCGCTCCTTGCACTTTCACTCTGTTTGCACCCCCAAACTGTGCACCACCTTCACAGTACATTCCAGTGTCATCTTTGTCCTGTTACACCTCCCGCCTTCATCATCCTCATCATTGCGCACTTTTGCGCTCTCGTTGCGCATTTTTCCACACTGCGCGCTTTTGCCTCTTTGCATTGCGCACTTTTCCGCCACTGCGCATATCTCCCCTTTCGTGTACACTACTAGTGCGCACACTGAAAATCGCTGTACCAGCCTCTCTATAGTCTCTGCGCCCTGAAGGACGATCCGAGGCCATCTAAGTGAACTCCCCCCTCACCCCGAGCACGCCTGCAGTTGTAGGTTAAGTGTTCACCCCTTCTGTTGAGACTCTGCACTGAGTACCAACTGAACTCATCATTTTCTGGAGCCCACCGCGAGGGGTTTCTGTTTATCAGACCATATTTTAGACCTTCATCGGCTCGCCCTTCGCTTCAACATTAACCACCTTCGCACTCTCCATTCCGAGCTGCTAGCAACTGCGCTCCAGCTTGGGGAAATACCAGTATTTGAATCACTCTTCCTAAACAACACGCATCACTCGTCCATGCTGTCTTTACCTCCACCTTCACCTGAATCATCCCTACCTACCCTAACTCCGTCCGCATCACCGCATTTTTCCCCACCTTTGAATTTCGCTGCGCTTTTACCAGATCTTAACTCTACACACCTTATTCCACCTACCATGGCTACCATGCACATGCCATCTGCATTTAACCAAAATGTGCCACGCTTTGACCCTGCAAAACCATGCGAACTTCAGAAGTACTTTGAGGAGCTTGCGCAACTCCTCCGCGATTGTAACGTCACCGATGAGACCGATAAGAAGTTCCACACAGTGCGCTATTTGGACAGCAACACTGCAGACACTTGGAAACTGCTACCAGAGTATAGCGTGATGCACAACTATGGTGCATTCAAAGATGCTGTCCTAAAGCTTTATCCTGGCTCTAGGGATGGCAGTAAATGGAGTATTAGCGACCTGGACAAACTTATTGGTGAGACCGCACGCGTTGGCCTCATAACTGCAGAAGAAATTGCGCGCTATTATCGCGCATTTTTCAACATTAGTGAATACTTAGTTGCGCAAGGCATATTGGCATGCTACGACCAAAGCCGCATGTTCGTTAGGGTGTTTCGACCAGACCAGCTAGAGCGCATTTTGAGCCACCTTGCGATTGCGGTACCGAATCAGCCTGCAAATGTGCCATACTCATTAGACACAATATGCGACACGATTGACTTTATCTTTGAAGGCCCAGCACACTATTTCCAGCCACTTACTGGGCTCACAGTGCAAAACCCCGATATGTATGGGCCCTACTCAGCACCCAGCGCACCCATTTCCCAGCTACAACCTAGCGCACCCGCAGTCAAAGCGGAAGACATTTCAGTCTTATTCGAGCGCATGACACAGACGATAGTTACTGCGTTGAGCGCATCACGCAGAGATGGCGGAAATGGTGCGCCTCGCTTGAACAACGACAAGTGCAATGGTTGCGGTCAGACAGGGCACTATATCCCTGAGTGTGCTTCAATTGAGTGCCTTATTAGCAAAGGAAAGTGTAGGCGAAATGCGGAAGGGCGCATCGTACTCCCAGGTGGTGCATTCGTGCCGCGTTCTATTCCAGGCAACTTCTTGGGTGAGCGCATCGAGGAATGGCATAAGCGCAACCCAGGGCAGATTGCCATGGGTCAACTTTCATCTAATACCAATTCGCAGCTCATCTACAATATAGCGCCTCGTCCAGCTCCAGCTGCACCTCTACAGTCGACGTACGTTGCCACTTCAGCTCCTGCAGCAGACTATATGCAAAGCACACCAAATGCACAACTAACGAAGGAAGAGTGCATTGATGCGCTCGAGAGGGAGTTGATGGCACTTCGGAAGAGGCAAGTCTTCGACGGCGTTGAAATTCTGTGGCATGCACCGCGCAATACATCCAATCAAGAGGGTGCGCATTCTACAACCACAGACATGGCACCTGCCGACAGTATTGAGACCCCAGCTTCGTAATCCACTGCGAGCGCAACTGATGTGCCCGATGAGACACCCATACACCCCTATTCCAACATTCCTAAGGCGCGTTTTGCGCCCGCAGCAGCAGATAAATCAGACATACCAGCTAACTCTTCCAAAGGCAAAGAGCCATCATACCGCACTGTCATTCCCATCCAGAACCCGCAGATTGTCGACGATGTATATGTGCACGCCATGAAGGCACCCTCTGTTATGGTTTCGCATGAAGAGCTTCTATCCCTTTCGCCCGATCTCAGGCAGCGCCATAGAGAACAAGTCACTCCAAAGCGCATTGCAGCTACCAGTGCGGAAGTGGTAGCTACGAACCTTGCGAGCGTTATGCCATTTGTGCACTGCGAAGCGTGCACGCCTTTTGCGAGAGATAAAGTGCTTAATGTGACACCTCCAGTTAGCGCAGCAATTGCAGCGCCGCTTCCTATTGTTTTGCAGGATCCATTTGAACAGTACCTTACCCATCTCCAGCCAGGTGAAATTGAAAACCCCGATGTTTTGAAGGTTGCTAAAGAGTCGCATGCGCTTCGCTCCATTGATTTATTGATCGACAACCAAGAGTACTTTGAAGCTATCTTAGATCCAGGTTCACAAATTATCGCAATGTCAGAAGTGGTCTGCCATCGTCTTGGGCTTCAGTATGACCCGCGCATTTGTTTATATATGCAATCAGCCAATGGAGAGGTAGATGAGTCGCTTGGGCTTGCGCACAATGTTTCTGCGCACATTGGGGATATTATTGTCTATGTGCAAGTTCACATTATCCGTTCACCTGCTTACGATATTCTGTTAGGGCGCCCCTTCGATGTGTTAATGTGCTCCATTGTGCGCAACTTTGCGGACGAAGCGCAAACAATTACAATCTGTGATCCGAACACCGGCGCCATCTCCACCATTCCAACAAAGCCTAGGGGGAAGCTGCGCCACTTCTTACCAGCTCCAGCAACACCGCACTCTGCTATTCAGCATAACCCGCAAAGAAACTTTTGCCAGGCTTCGAGGAATTGATCTCAGACCAAGGAGAAGCTGCCACTATCATAATATTCCACTCTGATACCCAATCTTGTGACGTTTCCACTTTTGTGCTTATTCCATTTTCTGCTTCCGTTCCTTCCACCTCTATTATCTCTCAACTCTACCTATCCCAGTGTACCAACAGTCATGCGCAGGTGCTCCTAAATTCGATCGACCCTGTGGCGCTTATTCCTGCCACGTTTCCGAAAAGCGCACATGTGCGCGCAACTTTTATCGATTTAGCGGTGTGCGCACCGCAAAAGGGCATAGTGACCAAGAAGAAGTATAAACCGGTTGCTAGAAAAGTCAAGCCAGTTATTGCGCCCGTCCCAAACGAATTCCGCATCGAGTGCAACATTATAGGCGATCCGCTAGCGGCGCTTCCTGTGCTTTTACCAAATCCGCCACCATTTACCCCGACTGGGCGCTATACTGAAGAGCGCATGCAAGCGCTCCAGGAGCGCCACACCGATTTCCTATTACCAGAGGAGATGAAGGTTTTACACCACTTGATGTCTTTGCAGAATGAAGCCTTTGCATGGAGCGATGAGGAGCGCGGTAGCTTCAAGACCGTGTTCTTTCCCCCAGTAGAAATCCCAGTTATTCTGCACACTCCTTGGATAGAGCGCAACATCCCCATTCCACCAGGCATATACGACGAAGTTTGCACCATTATCCATAAGAAGATAGACTCAGGTGTTTATGAGCACTCAAATTCAGCATATAGATCGCGCTGGTTCTGCACACTCAAGAAAGATGGAAAAGCACTGTGCATCGTACATAGCCTCGAACCGCTTAATTGCATTACCATTAAACACTCCAGTGTCACCCCTACACCTGAGCACCTTGCAGAGCAATTTGCGGGGCACGCATGCGGCGCCGTCCTTGATCTATATGTGGGATACGATAAGCGCTTAATCAAAGAATCGTTGCACGACCTTACAACATTCCAGACACCATATGGCGCAATGCGCCTCGTTACATTGCCAATGGGTTGGACAAACTCAGTACCAATCTTCCATGATGATGTGTGCTATATTCTGCAGCCAGAGATACCAGATTACACTGTTCCCTATATTGACGATGTTCCAGTCAAGGGGCCTTCGAAGTGCTACATTTTACCGGATGGCTCGTGCGAAGTGCTCACTGCGAACCCTGGCGTAAGACACTTTGTGTGGGAGCACTTTCAGAACGTGAACCGCATTGTGCAGTGCATGAAATATAGCGGCGGCACTTTCTCTGGGACGAAATCCACATTGTGCACTGAAAACTTTGTCATTCTTGGCCATTATTGCACCCCAGAAGGTAGAAAACCCGAATGTGGCAAGGTAGATGTTATCCGCAATTGGGGCGCATGCCACACGCTGTCAGAAGTGCGTGCATTCTTGGGAACAGTCGGTTTAATGCGCATTTATATCCGCAATTATGCGCACCGCGTTAATGCGCTCACATGGCTTACGCGCAAGGACGCTCCATTTGAATGGGGCCCAGAGCAGATAGCGGCGCAAAATGACATCAAGCAAGCAGTGCTAGAGTGTCCTGCACTACAGCTAATCGATTATTCCTCAGAACTCCCTGTTATCCTTGCAGTCGACTCTTCCCAGATAGCGGTCGGCTTTTACCTTTGCCAGAAAAAGAGCGCAGATGCAAAAACGCGCATTTACAACCGGTTTGGCTCGATCACGCTCAACGACAGAGAAGCGCGCTTTTCACAACCGAAGCTAGAGATCTATGGGCTTTACCGCACGCTGCACAACTTGCGCCTTTATATTATAGGTGTGCGCAACTTAATTGTGGAGACTAACACGCGCTATATCAAGGGCATGCTACAAAACCCCGATATCCAACCATCCGCTAGCATTAACCGGTGGATTGTATCAAGCCTTACATTCCACTTTACACTCGTGCATGTTAGGGGAGTGGTGCATGGTCCAGATGGGCTTTCGCATTGGCCGAAGCAGCCAGAGGACTTAGAGGGAGAAGAGGATGAAGAGTTTGAGGACTGGATTGATGCGCTACATGGATTTATGCATGCGATATGTCCCATTTCACAGTCTTTGGATGCGCAAGCACTTGCGCTGACACAGCCAGAGCCAAACAAAAACATGCAAAATGCGCGCAATAATGCGCTTATTTACGACGATGACTATAGCCAAGTTCCAAGGAGTGCAACAGCAGATGCAGAGGATGAGAAGTTAGATTTGGTGTGGATTTGGATGGATACCCTAACGCGCCCTAGCGACTTCACAGATTCCAAGTACAGCGCGCTCATGCACTATGCGAGCGCATTTTTCAAAGACAAGACGTGCCTATGGAAGCGCAATGCGCATGGTGCTCACCAGCTTGTTATTTGGCAGTCTAGATGCTTACCGATATTGCGCGCCATCCATGACAACATTGGACACAAGCACTTTTATGCGACATGCTCTGCATTGCTCAAGCGCTTTTGGTGGCCGCATGTTATGGACAACATCATTTGGTTCGTGCGCACTTGTCATATTTGCCAGATCCAGCAAACACAGAAGGTTCTAATACTGCCAGTCGTTGCAATGCCTGCGCCCCTGTTCAGTAAAGTTTATATTGATACGATGCACTTACCAGTATCAGCTGGGCGGCGCTATATCGTCCAAGGGCGTTACTCACTTGCAACTTGGCCGGAATTCTGCGGGCTCCCTAAAGAAAATGCGAGTGTACTTGGCGATTGGATGTTTCAAGACCTCATCTGCAGATGGGGTGCATTGTGTGAGATAGTCACTGATAATGGCAAGCCATTCATCAAAGCGCTAGCCTATCTCAGTAAGCACTACCATATCAATCACATCTGCATATCTGGCTATAGTTCGCGCGCTAATGGAATTGTTGAGCACGCACATTTTGATGTGCATCAAGCACTTATCAAAGCAGCAGATGGAGTAGAATCAAAGTGGTTCAGTGCACTGTACTCAGTCTTTTGGGCGGAGCACATCACAGTTCGGAAGTGCCTTGGTGTTTTGCCATACTTCATTGTTACAGGCACGCAGCCTCTAATCCCTCTCGATATCATTGAAGCGACATACCTTAACCCACCCCCAGATTCTATACTCTCCACGACAGACTTGATCGCGTGGCACGCACGCACATTACAAAAGCATCCAGCAGACTTAGCGCGCATCCATTCCCGCGTCTATGCAGAGAGGTGCAAAGTGGCGCTTCGTTTCGACAAAGCGCACTCAAAAACCATCTGCAGTTTCGACTTCCAGCGCAGCGACTTAGTCTTTATGCGCAACACAGCAATCGAAAACAGCCTTAACCGCAAAATGCGCGCGCGTTATCTCGGTCCTCTAGTTATAGTGTCACGCAATCAGGGTGGCGCATACATAGTTTGCAAGCTCAACGGGACGGTATTTGACAGGCCAGTAGCTGTGTTCCGCCTACTGCCATACCACGCACACAAGTCCATTGCACTTCCTGACATAGCGCTCGATATCACCACAACACGGTTAAGAGAGATGGAAGAGTCCATAGTACTGGACACGGAAGACGAAGAAGCAGTTGACGAGGAAGAAGTGCAAGGAGATAGCGCTGAGGAAGAAGAAAGCGCCAATGAGGCGTGCAACTAGCGCTCCATGTGCACCGCTATGGATACTTCACCATTTTATACATACGCTTTGCTTTTTTTCATTTGTTTTTACGTTACCTTTTCCTATTCGCGAAGTCGCATCTGGACGCGTTCCGTGATTGTGCAACCCATGGGTTTTACTGGCCGTGATGATCTACTGAGCCTTTCCCATTTTTTTTAGACTTTGTGATATTGCATGCGCTTCATTTTATCTCTTACTTTTTTATCGATGGACAGGGTCAATATCTCAGTTGGGAGGAGGAAAGTGATGGTTGGACAATTTTTCCGCACCCCTTTGCATTTGCGCATCTTTGCGTGGTGCGCGTTTTTTGTGCGCTTGACACTTCTTGCTCGAACATTGCTTATATTATCTCTTTTCTCTCGCACATATTATTTGGGCTTACAAATTTCATTTTATGGCACCATGGAAGTGCGCGCGCATGCGCACACTTCACTGCTTCAGAGCGCACCATGCGTATCACAGGCGATGATACGGCTCCCTATCGCCCTGCACGCATACTACGGCATTTTTTGCGATTGTGTGCACCTCCTAGATGGCTTCCGCACACTTTGCGTAGCGCGCTTTTGCGCGCCTTTGTGCGCTTTCGTGCGCCTTCGCGCGCCTCCGTGCGCTTTTGTGCGCCTTTGACCGTTTAGGTGTGCCTTTGTGCGCCTTTTGCATTTCTACTGCGCCTTTGTTTCCCCATAGCCGCCAATCATTGTGCACCCTAAATGCGCCTCATCGCGCTTCAAGCTGCCTCCATGCGCCCCCCCCCCACGCTCCTTATCTGCCTTCTACATTTATTGCGCGCTCGATGCGCCTTTGCGCACTCCTTTTACACTTTACCTGCAACTCACATTCCCTGCTGCACACTCTTTGCACAATCTCTATCACACACAACAATCCACTGCACCGGTGCACTGCGCATCGCAGCTCCCACCTTACTGGCACATTTACTTGAGGCACCCCACGATTCCAGCACGAGCGAACTGTGCATTCTTACATAACTGGGCCGCTTTGCGCCTATTTGGCACTGGACTGTGCGCACTTGGGCGCTTTCACGTAACCCAGGCGCTTTGGCAGTATTTGGTCTCGCACAGCATCCCCTTTTAGTTCTTCCACATTTCCAATCGGCATCGCCTTATCTGGTAACTGGCACAGGTCGATCACGCCATTATTACTAAGGTGCAGCACGCGACATATAACACCTAAGCGGATTAATTGGGAAGAGCGCACGAGACTTAGCGCGCACCAATAATAGCGCATCGCACCGGAACAGTTGGATATTGAGCTATAGGTGCGCAAATCTTATTGGCTGAGGCAGTGGCATAGTGCGGTCAGGTTTAGATGGGTGAATGGATGCACTTGTGGGTAGCGCATGGCGCTTCCTATTTTTATACTTTATTTCACCATTTTATCACATAAGCCATTTGTACATAGTAGCAGACAGATAGAGAATCCAGAGGATCTTTCCCTCCCCCCCCTCATAGTTATTAGCTCAGTCAGTGTCGGACATAGTCTGTGCACCAGCGTCCAGTCCGTGCGCCTTTGTAGTGCACCTTTTGTATAGCTGCATTTGCATATCGTTTGCATCCCCTCGTCGTATTGTTGCATTCCATCCCTTGCATTGTGTTCTTCATCCTTGTCTGTGCACTATCGTAGTGCACCCTTCGTATAGCTGCGTTTGCGCACCCTTTGCGCACCCTTTTGCATAGCCGCATTTTGCGCACCGTCTGCGCCTTTTTCCGCTCCTTGCGCTTTCACTCTGTTTGCACCCCCAAACTGTGCACCACCTTCACAGTACATCCCAGTGTCGTCTTTGTCCTGTTACACCTCCCGCCTTCATCATCCTCATCGTTGCGCACTTTTGCGCTCTCGTTGCGCGTTTTTCCGCACTGCGCGTTTTTGCCTCTTTGCGTTGCGCACTTTTCCACCACTGCGCATATCTCCCCTTTCGTGTACACTACTAGTGCACACACTGAAAATCGCTGTACCAGCCTCTCTATAGTCTCCGCGCCCTGAAGGACGATCCGAGGCCATCTAAGCGAACTCCCCCCTCACCCCGAGCATGCCTGCAGTTGTAGGTTAAGTGTTCACCCCTTCTGTTGAGACTCTGCACTGAGTACCAACCGAACTCATCAGCGCAACAAAGAGATTGATTAACATACTATCTAAAACTTATACCATTGTGCAGCTATTCAATGGACTCCAGGAACTCCAGGCACTCCGTGGCTACACCCAGTTTTGCCTTTGTGTCCGCCTCCACTTGCTCCGCACTGAGCAACTGGCTCTTAGCGACCTCTAACTCGATGAGCGACCTTTGGACATCTTCTTGAAGGCGACTGTGCGTGGCGCCCAAGACTGCAACCACCGAGCGGCATTGCGCTCAGTCGAGCGCCTCAACATCTTGACCTTGGTAAACCGCATCCCCCGAGGTGTTTCCCGATCTGGTTTGGCACGAGGATTGCGTGTGCACACTTGCCTGGCGAACGGTAAGGCGGCACGGCCTTGGGCGCACTTGCGACGGTGGAGGGGGCGCGTTTTCGACTTTGTGGTGCTTGGATGTGTGCTCTTTCGAGGGGCTGATGAGCCCCACATCGCTCTCATTGCCCTTGTCAATTTGCGATGTGCCTTTGGAAAGTTTAGCGCAGCATAGAAGGAGGATGAGAAAAAGACAGACCAGAGTGCCCAGTAGCCGCTTTCTTGCCTCTAGGAGTTGCGCGCAGCTGTGCGAGGGTGCGCTTCGTCCATTCGCACTTTCTCTTACCCTTGCGCATGGGGCGCACCATTTTCCATTGACAGAGGCACACCTAGCTGGTTGGCCGATGCGGCAGCAGTTATCACACTAGCGTAGAGAAAGGGAATGGTTTAGTGAGTTTGAAGCATATCCAAAGAAACTTACTGGTCCGCTATTAGCGTTAGAGGTGGCGCCAACCCCACTCAGTGGTGGCACTTCGACATACATGCGTTGCCGCATTGCATGCACCGGGCGCGCACTTGCGCCTTCGTCCGCACTGGCGCTCTCATCGCTATGCTCGTTCTCCCCCTCGCTCATCACCCCACTCTCCCAAGACTCCCCAGTTCCTTCGCCTACATTGCCTACAACCTCAGCATCGGTAGCGGCAGAAAGCGTGTGCAAAGAGCGCACCAGTGCGACATGCGCCTTTTCGTCCTCCTGCGCCTCGGCGGTATCTAGGGCGTGGAGACTATAGAGAGGCTGGTACAGTGATTTTCAGTGTGCGCACTAGTAGTGTACACAAAAGGGGAGATATGCGCAGTGGCGAAAAAGTGCGCAATGCAAAGAGGCAAAAGCGCGCAGTGCGGAAAAACGCGCAATGAGAGCACAAAAGTACGCAATGATGAGGATGATGAAGGCGGGAGGTGTAACAGGACAAAGATGACACTGGAATGTACTGTGAAGGTGGTGCACAGTTTGGGGGTGCAAACAGAGTGAAAGCGCAAGGAGCGGAAAAAGGTGCAGGCAGTGCGCAAAATGTGGCTATGCAAAAGGGTGCGCAAATGGTGCGCAAACAGTGCGTAAACATGGCTATATGAAGAGCGCACTACGATAGTGCACAGACAAGGACGAAGGACGCAACGCAAGGGACGAAATGCAACAATACGATGAGGGGACGCAAACGATAATGCAAACACAGCTATATGAAGGGCACACTACGAAGGTGCATGGACTGGACGCTGGTGCACAGACTATGTGCGACGCTGACTGAGCTATGAACTATGAGGGGGGGGGGAAAGATCCTCTGGATTCTCTATCTGTCCGCTACTATGTACAAATGGCTTATGTGATAAAATGGTGAAATAAAGTATAAAAATAGGAAGCGCCATGCGCTACCCACAAGCGCATCCATTTGCCCATCTAAACCTGACCGCACTATGCCGCTGCCTCAGCCAATAAGATTTGCGCACCTATAGCTCAATATCCAACTGTTCCGGTGCGATGCGCTATTATTGGTGCGCGCTAAGTTTCGTGCACTCTTCCCAATTAATCCGCTTTGGTGTTATATGTCGCATGCTGCACCTTAGTAATAATGGCATGATCGACTTGTGCCGGTTACCAGATAAGGCGATGCCGATTGGAAATGTGGAAGAACTAAAAGGGGATGCTGTGTGAGACCAAATACTGCCAAAGTGCCTGGGTTACGTGAAAGCGCCCAAGCGCGCACAGTCCAATGCCAAATAGGCGCAAAGTGGCCCAGTTATGTAAGAATGAGCAGTTCGCTCATGCCGGAATCATGGTATGCCTCAAGTAAATGTGCCAGTAAGATGGGAGCTGCGATGCGCAGTGCACCGGTGCAGTGGATTGTTGTGTGTGATAGAGATTGTGCAAAGAGTGTGCAGCAGGGAATGTGAGTTGCAGGTAAAGTGTAAAAGGAGTGCGCAAAGGTGCATCGAGCGTGCAATAAATGTAGAAGGCAGATAAGGAGCATGGGGGGGGCGCATGGAGGCAGCTTGAAGTGCAATGAGGTGCATTTAGGGCGCACAATGATTGGCAGCTATGGGGAAACAAAAGCGCAGTAGAAATGCAAGAGGCGCACAAAGGCGCACCTAAATGGTCAAAGGTGCGCAAAAGCGCACGGAAGCATGCAAAGGCGCACAAAAGTGCACTAAGGTGCACAAAAGCGCGCTGCGCAAAGTGTGCAGAAGCCATCTAAGAGGTGCACACAATCGCAAAAAATGCTGTAGTATGCACGCAGGGCGATAGGGAGCCATATCATCTCCTCCCAACTGAAGTACTAACTGTCCTCAGGCAGCATGCGATTGGTCAGCGCAAAATTTTCTTCGCTCACATAAGTGGCCATCCTCTCCTTATCCATCTCTGACCACCATCTATCCTTTATAACTCTTTCCACAACCTATCTCTACCCGATCCGATGGCTTCAGCATTTACCTTAGCCCTCAGACAAACGATCCTGGCCCTCAATGAGACCCTCCCTGCTGCTGGGAGTGAGCAGACGACGATGCAAGCTTGGGGTGAAGGGTTTTGTAGTAAACTGGTGCGCTTTTTGTGTTTCTATAACTGGCGCAGGTTGCTAAGGGTCGGGGCATGTAGAACATGTATAAAGGCCGTGCGGACTCTGTCCAAGATGACGCAGAACTCGACGCGCTCCTCACGAAGGCGCGTAGCGCATTCAGCGGAATCATGGTGGAGGAGTGGCTTGCTTGGGACGAAGAGCTGATGTCCGATATGCATAAGATGATTGAGGAGAAAGAGAGGTCTGAGGAATTTGAGCGTAGGGTGCACGAGCTGGCAGAGCAGCTGGAAGCACGCGCCGCGCACTCCTGACCGCTGAATTGCAGGCGCCAGAGGTTAACTTGGAGCGGCTGGAAGGTGAGTTCAGAGCCATTGACGAGGCGAGCGATATAGATACCGCCGAGGCGCAGGAGGATGAAAAGGTGCGTGTCGCACTGGTGCACTCTTTGCGCGCGCTTTCTGCTGCTACCGATGCTGAGGTTGTAGGCAAAGGAACTGGGGAGTCTTGGGAGAGTGGGGTGACGAGCGAGGGGGAGAATGAGCATAGCGATGAGAGCACCAGTGCGGACGAAGGCGCAAGTGTGTGCCTGGTGCACGCAACGCAGCAAGGCGCATATGTCGAAGTGCCACTACTGAGTGGGGTTGGCGCCACCTCTAACGCTAATAGCAGACCAGTAAGTTTCTTTGGATATGCTTCAAACTCACTAAACCATTCCCTTTCTCTACGCTAGTATGATAACTGCCGCTGCATGGGCCAACCAGCTAGGTGCACCTCTGTCAATGGAAAACGGTGCGCCCCATGCGCAAAGGGTAAGAGAAAGTGTGAATGGACGAAGTGCACCCTCGCACAGCTGCACGCAACCCCTAGAGGCAGGAAAGCAGCTACTGGGCACTCTGGTCTGTCTTTTTCTCATCCTCCTTCCATGCTGCACTAAACTTTCCAAAGGCACATCGCAAATTGATAAGGGCAATGAGAGCGATGTGGGGCTCATCAGCCCCTCGAAAGAGCACACATCCAAGCACCACAAAGTCGAAAACGTGCCCCCTCCACCGTCGCAAGTGCGCCCAAGGCCGTGCCGCCTTACCGTTCGCCAGGCAAGTGTGCATACGCAATCCTCGTGCCAAACCAGATCGGGAAACACCTCGGGGGATGCGGTTTACCAAGGTCAAGATGTTGAGGCACTCGACTGAGCGCAATGCCGCTCGGTGGTTGCAGTCTTGGGCGCCACGCACAGTCGCCTTCAAGAAGATGTCCAAAGGTCGCTCATCGAGTTAGAGGTCGCTAAGAGCCGGTTGCTCAGTGCGGAGCAAGCGGAGGCGAACACAAAGGCAAAACTGGGTGCAGCCACGGAGTGCCTGGAGTTCCTGGAGTCCATTGAATAGCTGTACAATGGTATAAGTTTTAGATAGTATGTTAATCAATCTCTTTGTTGCACCTGTGATACGCATGGTGCGCTCTGAAGCAGTGAAGTGTGCGCACACGCGCGAATGTGTGCACTTTGCGCCAACCTGTGCGCGCACTTCTATGGTGCCATAAAATGAAATTTGTAAGCCCAAATAATATGTGCGAGAGAAAAGAGATAATATAAGCAATGTTCGAGCAAGAAGTGTCAAGCGCACAAAAAACGCGCACCACGCAAAGATGCGCAAATGCAAAGGGGTGCGGAAAAATTGTCCAACCATCACTTTCCTCCTCCCAACTGAGATATTGACCCTGTCCATCGATAAAAAAGTAAGAGATAAAATGAAGCGCACGCAATATCACAAAGTCTAAAAAAAATGGGAAAGGCTCAGTAGATCATCACGGCCAGTAAAACCCATGGGTTGCACAATCACGGAACGCATCCAGATGCAACTTCGCGAATAAGAAAAGGTAACATAAAAACAAATGAAAGAAAGCAAAGCGTACATATAAAATGGTGAAGTATCCATAGCGGTGCGCACGGAGCGCTAGTTGCGCGCCTCATTGGCGCTTTCTTCTTCCTCAGCGCTATCTCCTTGCACTTCTTCTTTGTCAACTGCTTCTTCGTCTTCCGTGTCCAGTACTATGGACTCTTCCATCTCTCTTAACCATGTTGTGGTGATATCGAGCGCTATGTCAGGAAGCGCAATGGACTTGCATGCGTGGTATGGCAGTAGGTGGAACGCGGCTACTGGCCTGTCAAATACTGTCCCGTTGAGCTCGCAAACTATGTATGCACTGCCCTGATTGCGTGACACTATAACTAGAGGACCGAGATAACGTGCGCGCATTTTGCGGTTAAGGCTGTTTTCGATTGCTGTGTTGCGCATAAAGACTAAGTCGCCGCGCTGGAAGTCGAAACTGCGGATGGTTTTTGAGTGTGCTTTCTCGAAACGGAGCGCCGCTTTGTGCCTCTCTGCATAGACACGGGAATGGATGCGCGCTAAATCTGCTGGACACTTTTGTAATGTGCGCGCGCGCCGCGCGATCAAGTCTGTCGTGGAGAGTATAGAATCTGGGGGTGGGTTAAGGTATGTCGCTTCAATGATATCGAGAGGGATTAGAGGCTGCGTGCCTGTAACAATGAAGTATGGCAAAACACCAAGGCACTTCCGAACTGTGATGCGCTCTGCCCAAAAGACTGAGTACAGTGCACTGAACCACTTTGATTCTACTCCATCTGCTGCTTTGATAAGTGCTTGATGCACATCAAAATGTGCGCGCTCAACAATTCCATTAGCACACGAATTATAGCCAGATATGCGGATGTGATTGATATGGTAGTGCTTACTGAGATAGGCTAGCGCTTTGATGAATGGCTTGCCATTATCAGTGACTATCTTGCACAATGCACCCCATCTGCAGATGAGGTCTTGGAACATCCAATCGCCAAGTGCACTCGCATTTTCTTTAGGGAGCCCGCGGAATTCCGGCCAAGTCGCAAGTGAGCAACGCCCTTGGACGATATAGCGCCGCCCTGCTGATACTGGTAAGTGCATCGTATCAATATAAACTTTACTGAACAGGGGCGCAGGCATTGCAACGACTGGCAGTATTAGAACCTTCTGTGTTTGCTGGATCTGGCAAATATGACAAGTGCGCACGAACCAAACGATGTCGTCCATAACATGCAGCCACCAAAAGCGCTCGAGCAATGCGGAGCATGTTGCGTAAAAGTGCTTGTGTCCAATGTTGTCATGGATGGCGCACAATATCGGTAAGCATCTAGACTGCCAAATAACAAGCTGGTGAGCACCATGCGCATTGCGCTTCCATAGGCGCGTCTTGTCTTTGAAAAATGCGCTCGCATAGTGCATGAGCGCGCTGTACTTGGAATCTGTGAAGTCGCTAGGGCGCGTTAGGGTATCCATCCAAATCCACACCAAATCTAACTTCTCATCCTCTGCATCTGCTGTTGCACTCCTTGGAACTTGGCTATAGTCATCGTCGTAAATAAGCGCATTATTGCGCGCATTTTGCATGTTTTTGTTTGGCTCTGGCTGTGTCAGCGCAAGTGCTTGCGCATCCAAAGACTGTGAAATGGGACATATCGCATGCATAAATCCATGTAGCGCATCAATCCAGTCCTCAAACTCTTCATCCTCTTCTCCCTCTAAGTCCTCTGGCTGCTTTGGCCGATGCGAAAGCCCATCTGGACCATGCACCACTCCCCTAACATGCACGAGTGTAAAGTGGAATGTAAGGATTGAGACAATCTACTGGTTAATGCTAGCGGATGGTTGGATATTGGGGTTTTGTAGCATGCCCTTGATATAGCGCACGTCAGTCTCCACAATTAAGTTGCGCACACCTATAATATAAAGGCGCAAATTGCGCAGCGCGCGGTAAAGCCCATAGATCTCTAGCTTCGGTTGTGAAAAGCACGCTTCTCTGTCATTGAGCATAATCGAGCCGAACCAGTTGTAAATGCGCGTTTTTGCATCTGCGCTCTTTTGCTGGCAAAGGTAAAAGCTGACCGCTATCTGGAAAGAGTCGACTGCAAGGATAACAGGGAGTTCTGAGGAATAATCGATCGGTTGTAGTGCAGGACACTCTAGCACTGCTTGCTTGATGTCATTTTGCGCCGCTATCTGCTCTGGGCCCCATTCAAATGGAGCATCCTTGCGCGTAAGCCTTGTGAGCGCGTTAACGCGGTGCGCATAATTGCGGATATAAATGCGCATTAAACCGACTGTTCCCAAGAATGCATGCACTTCTGACAGCGTGTGGCATGCGCCCCAATTGCGGATAACATCTACCTTGCCGCGTTTGGGTTTTCTACCTTCTGGGGTGCAATAACGGCCAAGAATGACAAAGTTTTCAGTGCACAAGGTGGATTTCGTCCCAGAGAAAGTGCCGCCGCTATATTTCATGCGCTGCACAATGTGGTTTACATTCTGGAAGTGCTCCCACACAAAGTGCCTTATGCCAGGGTTCGCAGTGAGTGCTTCGCACGAGCCATCCGGTAAAATGTAGCACTTCGAAGGGCCCTTGACTGGAACATCGTCAATATAGGGAACAGTGTAATCTGGTATCTCTGGCTGCAGAATATAGCACACATCATCGTGAAAGATTGGTACTGAGTTTGTCCAACCCATTGGCAATGTAACGAGGCGCATTGCGCCATATGGTGTCTGGAATGTTGTAAGGTCGCGCGACGATTCTTTGATTAAGCGCTCGTCGTATCCCACATATAGATCAAGGACAGCGCCGCATGCGCACCCCGCAAATTGCTCTGCAAGGTGCTCAGGTGTAGGGGTGACACCGGAGTGTTTAATGGTAATGCAATTAAGCGGTTCGAGGCTATGTACAATGCGCAGTGCTTTTCCATCTTTCTTGAGTGTGCAGAACCAGCGCGATCTATATGCCGAATTTGAGCACTCATAAATGCCTGAGTCTATCTTCTTCCAGATAATAGTGCAAACTTCATCATATATGCCTGGAGGAATAGGGATGTTGCGCTCTATCCAAGGAGTGTGCGGAATAACCAGGATTTCTACTGGGGGAAAGAACGTGGTCTTGAAGCTGCCGCGCTCCTCATTGCTCCATGCAAAGGCTTTATTCTGCAAAGATATCAAGTGGTGCAAAACCCTCATCTCCTCTGGTAATAGGAAATCAGTGTGGCGCTCCTGGAGCGCTTGCATGCGCTCTTCAGTATAGCGCCCAGTCGGGGTAAATGGTGGCGGATTTGGTAAAAGCACAGGAAGCGCCGCTAGCGGATCGCCTATAATGTTGCGCTCGATGCGGAATTCGTTTGGGACGGGTGCAATAACTGGCTTGACTTTTCTAGCAACCAGTTTATACTTCTTCTTGGTCACTATGCCCTTTTGCGGTGCGCACACCGCTAAATGGATAAAAGTTGCACGCGCATGTGCACTTTTTGGAAACGCAGCAGGAATAAGCGCCACAGGGTCGATCGAATTTAAGAGCGCCTGCGCATGACTGTTGGTACACTGGGATAGGTAGAGTTGAGAGATAATAGAGGTGGAAGGAATGGAAGCGGAAAATGGAATAAGCGCAAACGTGGAAACGTCACAAGATTGGGTATCAGAGTCAAATGTTATGATAGTGGTGGCTTCTCCTTGGTCTGAGATCAATTCCTCGAAGCCTGGCAAAAATTTCTTTGCGGGTTATGCTGAATAGCAAAGTGCGGTGTTGCTGGAGCTGGTAAGAAGTGGCGCGGCTTCCCCCTAGGCTTTGTTGGAATGGTGGAGATGGCACCGGTGTTCGGATCGCAGATTGTAATTGTTTGCGCTTCGTCCGCAAAGTTGCGCATGATGGAGCGCGTTAACACGTCGAAGGGGTGCCCTAACAGAATATCATAAGCAGGTGAACGGATAACGTGAACTTGCACATAGACAATGATATCCCCAATGCATGCAGAAATGTTGCACGCAAGCCCAAGTGACTCATCTACCTCTCCATTGGCTGATTGCATGTATAAACGAATGCGCGGGTCATACTGAAGCCCAAGACGGTGGCAGACCGCTTCTGACATTGCGATAATTTGTGAACCCGGATCTAAGATAGCTTCAAAGTACTCTTGGTTGTCAATCAATAAATCAATGGAGCGAAGCACATGCGACTCTTTAGCGATCTTCAAAACATCGGGGTTTTCAATTTCGCCTGGCTGGAGATGGGTAAGGTACTGTTCAAATGGATCCTGCAAAACAATCGAAAGCGGCGCTGCAATTGCTGCGCTAACTGGAGGTGTCGCATTAAGCACTTTATCTCCCGCAAAAGGCGCACGCGCTTCGCAGTGCGCAAATGGCATAACGCTCGCAAGGTTTGTAGCTACCACTTCCGCACTGGTAGCTGCAATGCGCTTTGGGGTGACTTGTTCTCTATGGCGCTGCCTGAGATCGGGCGAAAGGGATAGAAGCTCTTCATGCGAAACCGTAACAGAGGGCACCTTCATGGCGCACGCATATACATCGTCGACAATCTGTGGGTTCTGGATGGGAATGACAGTGCGGTATGATGGCTCTTTGCCTTTGGAAGAGTTAGCTGGTACGTCTGGTTTATCTGCTGCTGTGGGTGCAAAACGCGCCTCAGGAATGTTGGAATAGGGGTGTATGGGTGTCTCGTCGGGCGCATCAGTTGCGCTCGCAGCGGATTGCGAAGCTGGGGACTCAATACTGTCGGCGGGTGCCATGTCTGTGGTTGTAGAATGCACATCCTCTTGATTGGATGTATTGCACAGTGCGCGCCGCAGAATTTCAACTCCGTCGAAGACTTGCCTCTTGCGAAGCACCATCAACTCCCTCTCGAGCGCATCAATGCGCTCTTCCTTCGTTAGTTGCACATTTGGTGTGCTTTGCATATAATCTGCTGCAGGAGCTGAAGTGGCAACGTACGTCGACTGTAGAGGTGCAGCTGGAGCTGGACGAGGCGCTATATTGTAGATGAGCTGTGAATTGGTATTAGATGAAAGTTGACCCGTGGCAATCTGCCCTGGGTTGCGCTTATGCCATTCCTCGATGCGCTTGCCTAGAAAATTGCCTGGAATAGAATGCGGCACGAATGCGCCACCTGGGAGTACGATGCACCCTTCTGCATTTCGCCTACACTTTCCTTCGCTAATAAGGCGCTCAATTGAAGCGCACTCAGGGATATAGTGCCCTGTCTGACCGCAACCATTGCACTTGTCATTGTTCGAGCGAGGCGCACCATTTCCGACTTCTCTGCATGATGCGCTCAACGCAGTAACTATCATCTGTGTCATGCACTCGAATAAGACTGAAATGTCTTCTGCTTTGACTGCAGGTGCACTAGGTTGTAGCTGGGAAATGGGTGCGCTGGGTGCTGAGTAGGGCGCATACATATCGGGGTTTTGTGCTGTGAGCCCAGTAAGTGGCTGGAAATAGTGCGCTGGGCCTTCAAAGATAAAGTCGATCGCATCGCATATTGCATTTAATGAGTATGGCACATTTGCAGGCTGATTCGGTACCGCAATCGCAAGGTGGCTCAAAATGCGCTCTAGCTGGTCTGGTCGAAACACCCTAACGAACATGTGGCTTTGGTCGTAGCGTGCCAATATGCCTTGCGCAACTAAGTATTCGCTAATGTTGAAAAATGCGCGATAATAGCGTGCGATTTCTTCTGCAGTTATGAGGCCAACGCGTGCGGTCTCACCAATAAGCTTGTCCAGGTCGCTAATACTCCATTTACTGCCATCCCTAGAGCCAGGATAATGCTTTAGAACAGCATCTTTGAATGCACCATAGTTGTGCGTCGCGCTATACTCTGGTAGCAGTTTCCAAGTATCTGCAGTGTCGCTGTCCAAATAGCGCACTGTGTGGAACTTCTTATCGGTCTCATCGGTGACGTTACAATCACAGAGGAGTTGTGCAAGCTCCTCAAAGTACTTCTGGAGTTTGTGCGGTTTTGCAGGGTCAAAGCGCGGCGCGTTTTGGTTAGATGCAGATGGCATGTGCATGGTAGCCATGGTAGGTGGAATAAGGTGTATAGAGTTAAGATCTGGTAAAAGCGCAGCGAAATTCAGAGGTGGGGAAAAATGCGGTGATGCGGACGGAGTTAGGGTAGGTAGGGATGATTCAGGTGAAGGTGGAGGTAAAGACAGTGCGGACGAGTGATGCGTGTTGTTTAGGAAGAGTGATTCAAATACTGGTATTTCCCCAAGCTGGAGCGCAGTTGCTAACAGCTCGGAATGGAGAGTGCGAAGGTGGTTAATGTTGAAGCGAAGGGCGAGCCGATGGAGGTCTAAAATATGGTCTGATAAACAGAAACCCCTCGCGGTGGGCTCCAGAAAATGATGAGTTCAGTTGGTACTCAGTGCAGAGTCTCAACAGAAGGGGTGAACACTTAACCTACAACTGCAGGCGTGCTCGGGGTGAGGGGGGAGTTCGCTTAGATGGCCTCGGATTGTCTTTCAGGGCGCGGAGACTATAGAGAGGCTGGTACAGCGATTTTCAGTGTGCGCACTAGTAGTGTACACGAAAGGGGAGATATGTGCAGTGGCGGAAAAGTGCGCAATGCAAAGAGGCAAAAACGCACAGTGCGGAAAAACGCGCAATGAGAGCGCAAAAGTGCGCAACGATGAGGATGATGAAGATGGGAGGTGTAACAGGACAAAGACGACACTGGAATGTACTGTGAAGGTGGTGCACAGTTTGGGGGTGCAAACAGAGTGAAAGCGCAAGGAGCGGAAAAAGGCGCAAGCGGTGCGCAAAATGCGGCTATGCAAAAGGGTATGCAAACAGTGTGCAAACACGGCTATACGAAGGGCGCACTATGATAGTGCACAGACAAGGACGAAGGATGCAATGCAAGGGACGAAATGCAACAATACGATGAGGGGACGCAAACGATAATGCAAACATGGCTATACGAAGGGCGCACTATGAAGGTGCACGGACTGGACGCTGGTGCACAGACTATGTGCGACGCTGACTGAGCTATGAACTATGAGGGGGGGGGGAAAGATCCTGTGGATTCTCTATCTGTCCACTACTATGTACAAATGGCTTATGTGATAAAATGGTGAAATAAAGTATAAAAATAGGAAGCGCCATGCGCTACCCACAAGTGCATCCATTCACCCATCTAAACCTGACCGCACTATGCCACTGCCTCAGCCAATAAGATTTGCGCACCTATAGCTCAATATCCAACTGTTCCGGTGCGATGCGCTATTATTGGTGCGCGCTAAGTCTCGTGCGCTCTTCCCAATTAATCCGCTTTGGTGTTATATGTTGCGTGCTGTGCCTTAGTAATAATGGCGTGATCGACCTGTGCCAGTTACCAGATAAGGCGATGCCGATTGGAAATGTGGAAGAACTAAAAGGGGATGCTGTGCGAGACCAAATACTGCCAAAGCACCTGGGTTACATGAAAGCGCCCAAGTGCGCACAGTCCAATGCCAAATAGGCGCAAAGCGGCCCAGTTATGTAAGAATGCACAGTTCGCTCATGCCGGAATCATGGTATGCCTCAAGTAAATGTGCCAGTAAGATGGGAGCTGCGATGCGCAGTGCACCGGTACAGTGGATTGTTGTGTGTGATAGAGATTGTGCAAAGAGTGCGCAGCAGGGAATGTGAGTTGCAGGTAAAGTGTAAAAGGAGTGCGCAAAGGTGCATCGAGCGCGCAATAAATGTAGAAGGCAGATAAGGAGCATGGGGGGGGCGCATGGAGGTGGCTTGAAGTGCAATGAGGCGCATTTAGGGCGCACAATGATTGGCGGCTATGGGGAAACAAAAGTGCAGTAGAAATGCAAAAGGCGCACAAAGGTGCACCTAAACGGGCAAAGGCGCGCAAAAGCACATGGAAGCGCGCAAAGGCGCATGAAAGCGCACTAAGGCACGCAAAAGCGCGCTGCACAAAGTGTGCGGAAGCCATCTAAGAGGTGCACACAATCGCAAAAAATGCCGTAGTATGCGCGCAGGGTGATAGGGAGCTGTATCAGTGGGTATTGTCAGGGTACGACGAAAGGAATCAATTCATTTGTTTATTAAAAATGTGATAACCTTATTTAGTAGAGTTATTGGGGATGTGGGTATTGTTGAGACTCAACGATAATATGTGGGACTTGTTGAGGATCGATGAGGATCTGGGGAGGTTGGCATCAACTAACATACATCTAACTTCCTCTAGAGTGGTAGGTATGGGCTCTTTGTGGTTATAATTGGATGTAGAGGAAAGTAGAGTTGTTTTGTTATTCAATGCCAATGAAGACAATTGGGATATGGGAGTTTCTGGAGAGTTCCCCAGAGCAGAGGTGTCCATTGTCTGCCTTTCGTTAAAAAGGAAACGGTTCTTGTCGATAGTGAATATTTTATCATCAGATAAAGAGTCGGAGTCAGTGGAATCACCATTGTCATCAGAGTCTCTAATTTTTTATGGCTTGGTAGATGTGACTGGAGTAAGTTTGCTAATGGGCTTCTTATGCCCATTCAGAGGAATGCCAGTAGTGACTCTCCTTGCTCTCTTCAAGGCCTTTTTTTGGCTTTGAGTTGCCTTGATGATGAGGGGAGACCCAGACCATCCTAAGGTCAGATCGTTCTCTAGAGAACATATCTCTGGAAGAGTTGGATGCCAGCTAGACAGGAAAGAAAGCTCAGTGCAGGCAGGAGGTTGGTTGTTTATGCAAGAGGTGCTTGCATGCAGAGATGCAGATAGTCAAGTGGAGAATCTGAAGGACTGGGCAGTAGAAGTCATTGATTCAGGATGGGGTCATTCTGAATGAGAGAAAGCTCTACCCCTGGTGGGAGCAGTGGATTCTCTTTTTCTTTTTCTTCATGGCTCTCAAAGGGCCATGTCGTTAGGCCTGGTGATCCACCACTGGGGTACAGACATCAGAGGAGCATCTTCTGAATAGGTATTAGAATATTGCTGCAGACATCTTATAATATTGGCAGTGGTAGAAGTCTCTTCTGAATGAGAGGAGTTGACAGTAGCCATTGCTGTAAGCCAGCCGATGGCATAGTAATAATCTTCTTGGACTTTCTCATCCAAGACACCCATGGTAGCGAGGTGTCGTACAATATTCTCGAGAAAAGTTGGATTGGTGCTAATTGGCATGGGCTGCCGACAGGGCACAGAGGACAGTAGAAGGTGTTCGCGCTGATATGGCTCCCTATCACCCTGCGCTTGTACTACAGCATTTTTCGTGATTGTGCATACTGCTTGAACATCTTCCACTCACTTTGCACAGCACACTTTTATGTGCCTTTGTGCATCTTTGTGCACTTTCACATGCCCAAGTGCACTCCTACTGCGCTCCCGTGCACTCCTACTGTGCTCCCGTGCACTCCTACTGCGCTCCCGTGCACTCCTACTGCGCTCCCATGCACTCCTACTGCGCTCCTGTGCACTCCCATTGTGCTCCCGTGCACTCCCATTGTGCTCCCATGCGCTCCCATTGCACTCCTGTGCGCTCCCATTGCACTCCTGTGTGCTCCCATTGCACTCTCGTTGATATGGCTCCCTATCATCCTGCATGCATACTACAGCATTTTTTGCGATTGTGCGCACCTCCTAGATGCCTTCTGCACACTTTGTGCAGCGCACTTTTATGCGCCTTCATGCGCTTCCGTGCACTTTCACATGCCTTTGACTATTTAGGTGCGCCTTTGTGCACCCTTTTGTATTTCTACTGCGCTTTTGGTTCCCCATAGCTGCCAATCGTTGTATGCCCTAAATGCGCCTTGTTGCACTTCAAACCGCCTCTGCGCGCGCCCCTTACACTCCTTATCTGCCTTCTACATTTATTGCGTGCTCGATGCGCCTTTGTGTACTCCTTTTATGCTTTACCTGCACTCACATTCCCTGCTGCGCACTCATTGCACAATCCCTATCACACACACAACAATCCGCCGCACTGGTGCACTGCACATCGCAGCTCCCACCTTACTGGTGCATTTATTTGAGGCGCACCACAATTCCAACATGAGCAAACTGTGCATTCTCACATAATCGGAGTGCTTTGTGCCTATTTGGCATTGGACTGTGTGCCTTGAGTGCCTTCACATATTCCTGGTGCTTTGGCAGTATTTGGCCTTTCACAGCATCTCCTTATAGGTCTTCTGCATTTCCAATCAGCATCGCCTTATCTGGTAACTGGCACAGGTCGATCATGCCATTATTACTAAGGCACAGCACACGACACATAACATCAAAGCAGATTAATTGGGAAGAGCGCACGAGACCTAGAGCACACCAAAAATAGCACCTCATACTGGAACAGTTGGGTAGTGGGCTATAGGTGTGCAAATCTTATTGGCTGAGGCAGTGGCATAGTGCAGTTGGGTTTAGATGGGCGAATGGATGTGCTTGTGGGTAGCGCATGGTGCTTTCTATTTTTATACTTTATTTTACCATTTTTATCACATAAGCCATTTGTACATAGTAGGCAGACAGATAGAGAATCCAGGATCTCCCCCCCCCCTCATAGTCCATAGTTCAGTCAGCATTGCACATAGTCTGTGCACCTTTGTAGTGCGCCCTTCATATAGCCGCATTTGTGCACTTATTCACATAGCCGCATTTTGCACACTGTTTGCGCCTTTCTCTGCTCCTTGTGCTTTCATCCCGTTAGTGCCCCAGCCCTTTGCATCACCTTCCCAGCACATCTCAGTGCCATCTTTATTCTACTACACCTCCCGTCTTCATCACCCTCATCGCTGCACACTTTTGCGCGCCTGTTGCATGTTTTTCCACACTGCACATTTTTGCCCCTTTGCATTGTGTGCTTTCCCGCCACTGCGCATACTTCCCCTTTAGCGTACACAACTAGTGTGCACATTGAAAGCCGCTGTACCAGCCTCCCCATAGTCTTAGTACTCTGAAGGACGAGCCGAGGCCCTCTAAGCGAACTCCCCCCTCACCCCAAGCACGCCTGCAGTTGTAGGTTAAGTGTTCGTTCCTTCTGTTGAGACTCTGCTCCGAGTACCAACTGAACACATCATTTCTGGAGCCCACCGTGAGGGGTTTCCGTTTATCAGACTGTATTTAGACCTCCATCGGCTCTTCTTTCACTTCAACATTAACCATCTGTGCACTCTCCATTCCGAGCTGTTAGCAACTGTGCTCCAGCTTGGGGAAATACCAGTATTCAAATCACTCTTCTTAAACAACATGCATCACTCGTCCGCGCTGTCTTTACCTCCACCTTCACCTAAATCATCCCTACCTACCCTAACTCCATCTGCATCACCACATTCTTCCCCGCCTTCGAATTTTGCTGCGCTTTTACCAGAACTTAACTCTACACACCTTATTCCATCTACTATAGCTACCATGCATATGCCATCCGCATCTAATTAAAATTGTGCAACTCCTCTGTGATTGTAACGTCACCGATGAGACCAATAAGAAGTTCCACACTGTGCGCTATTTGGACAGCGACACTGCAGATACTTGGAAACTGCTACCAGAGTATAGCGCGACACACAACTATGGCGCATTCAAAAATGCTGTTCTAAAGCATTATCCTGGCTCTAGGGATGGCAGTAAATGGAGTATTAGCAACCTGGACAAGCTTATTAGTGAGACCGCATGCATTGGCCTTGTAACTGCAGAAGAAATTGCGTGCTATTACTGCACATTTTTCAACATTAGCGAATACTTAGTTGTGCAAGGCATATTGGTGCACTATGACCAAAGCCGCATGTTCATTAGGGTGTTTCGACCAGACAGCTTGAGCGTATTTTGAGCCACCTGGCGATTGCAGTACCGAATCAGCCTGCAAATGTGCCATACTCATTAGACGCAATTCGCGATGCAATCGACTTTATCTTTGAAGGCCCAGGGCACTACTTCCAGCCACTTACTGGGCTCACAGCACAAAACCCCAATATGTATGTGCCCTACTCAGCACCCAGCGCACCCATTTCCCAGCCACAACCTAGCGCACCCACAGTCAAAGCAGAAGACATTTCAGTCTTATTCGAATGCATGACACAGACAATAGTTACCATGTTAAGTGCATTGTGCAGAGATGGTGGAAATGGCATGCCTCGCTCGAACAATGACAAATGTAATGGTTGCAGTCAGACAGGGCATTATATCCCTGAGTGTGCCTTATTTGAGCATCTTATTAGCAAAGGAAAGTGTAGGCGAAATGCGGAAGGGCGCATTGTACTCCCAGGTGGCGCATTCATGCCGCATTCTATTCCAGGCAACTTCTTGGGTGAGCGCATTGAGGAATGGCATAAGCGCAACCCAGGGCAGATTGCCACTGGTTGACTTTCATCTAATACCAATTCACAGCTCATCTACAATATAGCGCCTCGTCCAGCTCCAGCAGCACCTTTACAGTCGACATACATTGCCGCTTCAGTGCCTGCAGCAGAATATATGCAAAGCACACCAAATGCACAACTAATGAAGGAAGAGCACATCGATGCACTTGAGCGGGAGTTGATGGTGCTTCAGAAGAGGCAAGTCTTTGATGGCGTCGAAATGCTGTGGCGTGCACCATGCAATACCTCCAGTCAAGAGAGTGCACATTCTACAACCACAGACATTGCGCCCGCTGACAGCATCGAGTCCCCAGCCTGGCAACCCACTGTGAGTGCAACTAAAGCACCCGACAAGACGCCCATACATCCCTATTCCAACATTCCCAAAGTGCATTCTGTGCCCGCAGCAGCAGATAAACCAGACATACCAGCTAACACTTCCAAGGGCAAAGAGCCATCATATCGCACTGTCATTCCCATCCAGAACCTGCAGATTGTTGATGACATATATGCGCATGCCATGAAGGCGCCCTCCATTATGGTTTCACATGAAGAGCTCCTATCCCTTTCACCCGATCTCAGACAGTGCCATAGAGAACAAGTTACCCCAAAGCACATTGCATCTACCAGCGCAGAAGTAGTAGCTACCAACCTTGCAAGCATTATGCCATTCACGTGCTGCGATGTGCACATGCCTTTTGCAGAAAATAAAGTGCTTAATGCAATACCTCCAGTTAGCATGGCAATTGCAGCGCCGCTTCCTATTGTGTTGCAGGATCTATTTGAACAGTACATCACCCACCTCCAGCCAGGTGAAATTGAAAACTCGGATATTTTGAAGGTTGCAAAAGAGTCGCATGCGCTTCATTCCATTGATTTATTGATCGACAACCAAGAATACTTTGAAGCTATCTTAGATCCAGGTTCGCAAATTATCGCAATGTCAGAAGCGGTCTGCCATCGTCTTGGGCTTCAGTATGACCTGTGCATTCGTTTATACATGCAATCGGCCAATGGAGAGGTAGATGAGTCACTTGGGCTTGCGCGCAACATTTCTGTGTGCATTGGAGACATCATTGTCTATGTGCAAGTTCACATTATCCGTTCACCTGCTTATGATATTCTGTTAGGGCACCCCTTCAATGTATTAATGTGCTCCATTGTGCGCAACTTTGTGGACAAGGCGCAAACAATTATGATCTGTGATCCGAACACAGGTGCCATCTCCACCATTCCAACAAAGCCTAGAGGAAAACCATGCCACTTCTTACCAGCTCCAGCAACACTGCACTTTGCTATTCAGCATAAACCACAAAGAAATTTTTGCCAGGCTTCGAGGAATTGATTGCAGACCAAGGAGAAGCCACCACTATCATAACATTCGACTCTGATACCCAATCTTGTGACGTTTCCATGTTTGTGCTTATACCATTTTCTGCTTCTGTTCCTTCGACCTCTATTATTTCTCAACTCTACTTATCTCAGTGTACCAACAGTCATGCACAGGTGCTCTTAAACTCGATTGACACTGTGGCATTTATTCCAGCCACATTTTCAGAAAGCACACATGCACATGCAACTTTTATCGATTTAGCGGCACGTGCACTGCAGAAGGGTGTAGTAACCAAGAAGAAATATAAACTGGTTGCTAGAAAAGTCAAACCAGTTATTGCACCCGTCCCAAACAAATTCTGCATTGAGCGCAACATTATAGGTGATCTGCTAGCAGTGCTTCCTGTGCTTTTACCAAACCCACCACCATTTACCCCAACTGGGTGCTATACTGAGGAGCGCATGCAAGCACTCCAAAAGCACCACACTGATTTCTTACTGCCAGAGGAGATGAGGGTTTTGCACCACTTGATATCTTTGCAGAATAAAGCCTTTGCATGGAGCAATGAGGAGCGTGGCAGCTTCAAGACCACGTTCTTTCCCCCAGTAGAAATCCTGGTTATTCCGCACACTCCTTGGATAGAGCGCAACATCCCTATTCCTCCAGGCATATATGATGAAGTTTGCACTATTATCTGGAAGAAGATAGACTCAGGCATTTATGAGTGCTCAAATTTGGCATATAGATCGCACTGGTTCTGCACGCTCAAGAAAGATGGGAAAGCACTGCGCATCGTACATCATAGCCTTGAGCCACTTAATCGTGTTACCATTAAACAATCTGGCGTCACCCCTACACCTGAGCACCTTGCAGAGCAGTTTGTGGGGCGCGCATGCGGCGCCATCCTTGATCTATATGTGGGATATGATGAGCGCTTAATCAAAGAATCATCACGTGACCTTACGACATTCCAGACACCGTATGGCGCAATGCACCTCGTTACATTGCCAATGGGTTGGACAAACTCGGTACCAATCTTCCACGATGATGTGTGCTATATTCTGCAGCCAGAGATTCCGGATTACACTGTTCCCTACATCGACGATGTCCCAGTCAAGGGGCCTTTGAAGCACTATATTTTACCGAACAGATCGTGCGAAGCGCTCTCTGCAAACCCTGGCATAAGGCACTTTGTGTGGGAGCACTTCCAGAATGTAAACCACATTGTGCAGCGCATGAAATATAGCAGCGGGACTTTTTCTGGAACAAAATCCACACTGTGCACTGAGAACTTTGTCATCCTTGGCTATTACTGCACACCAGAAGGTAGAAAGCCTGAACGCGACAAGGTAGATGTTATCCACAATTGGGGCACATGCCACATGCTTTCAGAAGTGCGCACATTCTTGGGAACAGTCAGTTTAATGTGCATTTATATCCACAATTATGCGCACTGCATTAATGTGCTCACAAAGCTTACGTGCAAGGATGCTCCATTCAAATGGGGCCCAGAGCAGATAGCGGCACAAAACGACATCAAGCAAGCAGTACTAGAGTGTCCTGCACTACAACTGATTGATTATTCTTCAGAACTCCCTGTTATCCTTGCGGTCGACACTTTCCAGATAGCGGTCAGCTTTTACCTTTGCCAGCAAAAGAGCGCAGATGCAAAAACGCGCATTTACAACTGGTTCAGCTCAATTATGCTCAACGACAGAGAAGCGTGCTTTTCACAACCGAAGCTAGAGATCTATGGGCTTTACCGCGTGCTGCGCAGTTTGTGCCTTTATATTATAGGTGTGCGCAACTTAATTGTGGAGACTGATGCACGCTATATCAAGGGCATGCTACAAAACCCCGATATCCAACCATCCGCTAGCATTAACCAGTGGATTGTCTCAATTCTTACATTCCACTTTACACTTGTGCATGTTAGGGGAGCAGTGCATGGTCCAGATGGGCTCTCACATCAGCCAAAGCAGCCAGAGGACTTGAAAGGAGAAGAGGATGAAGAGTTTGAGGATTAGATTGATGCACTACATGGCTTTATGCACACGATACATCTCATTTCACAGTCCTTTGACGTGCAAGCACTCGCGCTAACGCAGCCAGAGCCAAGCGCAAATGCACAAAATGTGTGCAATAGTGCACTTATTTATGATGATGACTATAGCCAAGTTCCAAGGAGTGCAACCACAGATGCAGAGGATGAGAAGTTAGATTTGGTGTGGATTTGGATGGATACCCTAACACACCCTAGCGACTTCACAGATTCTGAGTACAGCGCACTTGTGCACTATGCGAGTGCATTTTTCAAAGACAAGATGTGCCTATGGAAGTGCAATGCGCATGGCACTCACCAGATGGTTATTTGGCAGTCTAGATGCTTACCAATATTGCACACCATCCATGACAACATTGGACACAAGCGCTTTTACGCAATGCACTCCGCATTGCTCGAGCACTTTTGGTGGCTGCACATTATGGACGACATAGTTTGGTTCATGCACACTTGTCATATTTGCCAGATCCAGCAAATGCAGAAGGTTCTAATACTGCCAGTCGTCGCAATGCCTGCGCCTCTCTTCAGTAAAGTTTATATTGATACGATACACTTACCAGTATCAGCAGGGCGGCGCTATATCGTCCAAGGGCATTGCTCACTTGCGACTTGGCCAGAATTCTGTGGGCTCCCTAAAGAAAATGCGAGCGCACTTGGCGATTGGATGTTTCAAGATCTCATCTGCAGATGGGGTGCATTGTGCAAGATAGTTACCGATAATGGCAAGCCATTCATCAAAGTGCTAGCCTATCTCAGTAGGCACTACCATATCAATCACATCCACATATCTGGCTATAACTCACGCACTAATGGAATTGTTGAGCGTGCACATTTTGACATGCATCAAGCACTTATCAAAGCTGCAGATGGAGTAGAAACAAAGTGGTTCAGTGCACTGTACTCAGTCTTTTGGGCAGAGCACATCACAGTTCGGAGGCGCCTTGGCATCTCGCCATACTTCATTGTGACAGGCGCGCAGCCCCTAATCCCCCTTGATATCATTGAAGCGACATACCTGAACCCACCCCCAGATTCTATACTCTCCACTACAGACTTGATTGCATGGCGCGCGCGTGCATTGCAAAAGCGTCCAGAAGACTTAGCGCACATCCATTCCCACATCTATGCAGAAAGGTGCAAAGCGGCGCTCTGTTTCAAGAAAGCGCACTCAAAAACTATCTGCAGTTTTGAATTTCAGCGCGGCGATTTAGTCCTTATGTGCAACACAGCAATCGAGAAGAGCCTTAACTGCAAAATGTGCGCGCGTTATCTTGGTCCTCTAGTTATAGTGTTGTGCAATCAGGGTGGCACATATATCATTTGCAAGCTCAATGGAATGGTATTCGACAGGCCAGTAGCCACATTCTGCCTACTGCTGTACCACATGCGCAAGTCCATTGTGCTTCCTGACATAGTGCTCGATATCACTACAACGCGGTTGAGGGAGATGGAAGAGTCCATAGTAGTGGACACAGAAGACAAAGAAGCAGTTGACAAAGAAGAAGTGCAAAGAGATAGCACTGAGGATGAAGAAAGCACCAATGAGGCATGCAACTAGCGCTCTGCATGCACCATTATGGATACTTCACCTTTTTATATGTACGCTTTGCTTTCTCTCATTTTTTTACATTACCTTTTTTCCTATTCGCAAAGTCGCATCTGGACACATTCCATGATTGCACAACCCATGGGTTTTACCAGCCATGATGATCTACTGAGCCTTTCCCATTTTTTTAGACTTTGTCATATTGCATGCGCTTCATTTTATCTCTTACTCTTTTATCGATGGACATGGTCAATATCTCAGTTGGAAGGAGGAAAGTGATGGTTGGACAATTTTTCCGCACCCCTTTGCATTTGCGCGTTTTTGCGCTGGTGCATGTTTTTTGTGCGCTTGACATTTCTTGCTTGAACGTTGCTTATATTATCTCTTTTCTCTCACATATATTATTTGGACTTACAAATTTCATTTTATGGCACCATGGAAGTGCACGCGCACACACTTCACTGCTTCGGAGTGCACCATGCATATCACAGATGCAACAAAGAGATTGATCAACACACTATGTAAAACTTATACAGTTGAGTGGCTATTCAATGGACTCCAGGAACTCCAAGCACTCCGAGGCTGCATCCAGTTTCGCCTTTGCATCCACCTCCACTTGCTCCATGCTGCACAACCAGCTCTTAGCAACCTCTAACTCGATGAGTGACCTTTGGATGTCTTCCTTAAGGCGATCATGCATGGCGCCCAAGACTGCGACCACCGAGCAGCATTGCACTAAGTCTAGTGCCTCGACATCTTGGCCTTGGTAGACCGTGTCCCCCGAGGTGTTTTCCGATCTGGTTTGGTGCGAGGATTGTGTGTGCGCACTTGCCTGGTGAACGGTAAGGCGGTGCAGCCTTGGGCGCACTTGCAACAGGGAAGGGGGCGCGTTTTCAACTTTGTGGCTCTTCGATGTGCACTCTTTTGAGGGGCTAATGAGCCCTACATCGCTCTTATTGCCCTTGTCAGTTTGCGATGTGCCTTTGAAATAGTTAGCGCAGCATGGAAGGAGAATGAGAAAAAGACACACCAGAGCGCCCAGTAGCTGCCTTTCTGCCTCTAGAAGTCGCGTGCAGCTGTGTGAGGGTGTGCTTCATCCATTTGCACTTTCTCTTACCCTTTGCGCACGGGGTGCACCATTTTCCATTGACAGAGATGCACCTAGCCAGTTGGCCCATGCGGCGGCAGTTATCACACTAGAGTAGAAAAGGGGAACCATTTAGTGAGTTTGGAAGCATATCCAAATAAACTTACTGGTCTGCTATTAGCGGCAGAGATGGCGCCAACGCCACTCAGTGGTGGCACTTCGACATACATGTGTTGCCGCATTGCGCGCACCAGGTGCGCACTTGTGCCTTCATCTGCACTGGCACTCTCGTCACTCTGCTCACTCTCCCCTTTGCTCATCACCCCACTCTCCCAAGACTCCCCAGTTCCTTCACCTACAACCTCAGCATCGG
Source organism: Tricholoma bakamatsutake (assembly GCA_029959215.1). Lineage (NCBI taxonomy): Eukaryota > Fungi > Basidiomycota > Agaricomycetes > Agaricales > Tricholomataceae > Tricholoma > Tricholoma bakamatsutake. The sequence continues at coordinate 5,807,444 of CP114860.1, forward strand.
TAGGTCCAGGAAGTGCGTGCAGAGAGCACACCAGCACGATGCATGCCTTTTCGTCCTCCTGCACCTCGGCAGTATCTATATCGCTTGCATCATCAATTGCTCTGAACTCACCTTCCAGGTGCTCCAAGTTAACCTTGGGTGCCTGCAGTTCAGCCGTCAAGAGTGTGCGGCATGCCTTGTGTGCTTCGGTGCATTCTGCACGCGCTTCCAGCTGCCCTGCCAGCTCGTGCGCCCTACGCTCAAATTCCTCAGACCTCTCTTTCTCCTCAATCATCTTATGCATATCGGGCATCAGCTCCTCGCCCCAAGCAAGCCACTCCTCCACCATGATCCCACTAAATGCACTGCACGCCTTCGCGAGGAGCACGTCGAGTTTTGTGTTGTCTTTAACAGTGTCCACATGGCTGTTATACATGTTCTACATGCACCGACCCTTAGCAACCTGCACCAGTTATAGAAACACAAAAAGCGCACCAGTTTACTACAAAACCCTTCACCCCAAGCTTGCATTGTCATCTGCTCGCTCCCAGCAGCAGGGAGGGTCTCATTGAGGTTCAGGATCATTTGTCTGAGGGCTAAGATAAATGCTGAAGCCATCAGATCAGGTAGAGATGGGTTGTGGAAAGAGTTATAGAGAATAGATGGTGGTCAGAGATAGATAAGGAGAGGATGGCCACTTATGTGAGCGAAGAAAATTTTGCACTGACCAATCACATGCTGCCTGAGGACAGTCAGTACTTCAGTTGGGAGGAGATGATATGGCTCCCTATCGCCCTGCGCACATACTATGGCATTTTTTGCAATTGTGCACACCTCCTAGATGCCTTCCGCACACTTTGTGCAGTGTGCTTTTATGCGCCTTTGTGTGCTTCCATGTGCTTTCATGTGCCTTTGACTATTTAGGTGCACCTTTGTGCACCCTTTTGTATTTCTACTGCGCTTTTGGTTCTCCATAGCTGCCAATCATTGTGTGCCCTAAATGTGCCTTGTTGCACTTCAAACCGCCTCCGTGCGTGCCCCTCATGCTCCTTATCTGCTTTCTACATTTATTGCGCGCTCGATGCACCTTTGCGCACTCCTTTTATGCTTTACCTGCACTCACATTCCCTGCTGCACACTCATTGCACAATCCCTATCACACACACAACAATCTGCTGCACTGGTGTGCTGCGCATCACAGCTCCCATCTTACTCGTGCATTTATTCAAGGTGCACCACAATTCCAACAGGAGTGGACTGCGCATTCTCACATAATCGGGGTGCTTTGTGCCTATTTGGCATTGGACTGTGTGCACTTGGGCACCTTCATGTAATCCTGGCACTTTGGCAGTATTTGGCCTTTCACAGCATCTCCTTATAGTTCTTCCACATTTCCAATCGGCATCGCCTTATCTGGTAACCAGCACAGGTCAATCACACCATTATTACTAAGGCACAGCATGCGACACATAACATCGAAGCAGATTAATTGGGAAGAGTGCACGAGACCTAGAGTGCACCAAAAATAGCACCTCGCACCAGAACAGTTGGGTAGTGGGCTATAGGTGCGCAAATCTTATTGGCTGAGGCAGCAGCATAGCATGGCTGGGTTTAGATGGGCGAATGGGTGCACTTGTGGGTAGCGCATGGCGCTTTCTATTTTTACACTTTATATTACCGTTTTTATCACATAAGCCATTTGTACATAGTAGGCAGACAGATAGAGAATCCAGGATCTCCCCCCCCCCTCATAGTCCATAGTTCAGTCAGCATTGCACATAGTTTGTGCACCAGTGTCCAGTCCGTGCGCCTTTGTAGTGTGCCCTTCATATAGCCATGTTTGCGCACCATTTGCACACTGTTTGTGCCTTTCTCTGCCCCTTGCGCTTTCATCCCATTAGCACCCCAGCCCTTTGCGTTACCTTCCCAGCACATCTCAGTGCCGTCTTTGTCCCACTACACCTCCCGTCTTCATCACCCTCATCGCTGCACACTTTTGCATGCCCGTTGCACATTTTTCTGCACTGCATGTTTTTGCCCCTTTGCATTGCATGCTTTCCCACCACTGCGCATACCTCCCCTTTAGCATACACAACTAGTGCGCACATTGAAAGCCACCGTACCAGCCTCCCCATAGTCTTAGCACCCTGAAGGACAAGCCGAGGCCCTCTAAGCGAACTCCCCCCTCACCCCGAGCATGCCTGCAGTTGTAGGTTAAGTGTTCACCCCTTCTGTTGAGACTCTGTCTCGAGTACCAACTGAACACATCACCGTGCGCTCCCATTGCACTCCCATGCACTCTATTGTGCTCCCTCTGTGTGCCTTTGACTGTTTAGATGCACTTTTGTGTGCCTTTTACATTTCTACTGTGCTTTTGATTCCCCCATAGTTGCCTGCTGTCATGCACTTTAAATGCACCCTGTTACACTTCAAACTGCCTCTGCGCCCCCCCCCCCCCCACACTCCTTATCTGCCTTTCACAGTTATTGTGTGCTCGATGTGCCTTTGTGTGCTCCTTTTATGCTTTACCTGCAACTCACATTCTCTGCTGCGCACTTATTGCACAATTCTTATCACACACACAACAATCCACTACATCAGTTGTGCTGCACATTGTGGCTTCCATCTTACTGGTGCATTTACTTGAGGTGCACTGCGATTCCAACATGAGCGAACTGTGCATTCTCCACATAATCAGGGTGCTGTGCACCTATTTGGCATTGGACTGTGTGCACTTGGGTGCTTTCACATAATCCTGGTACTTTGGCAGTATTTGGCCTTTCACAGCATCTCCCTATAGTTCTTCCACATTTCCAATCGGCATCACCTTATCTGGTAACTGGCACAGGTCGATCACATCATTATTACTAAAGTGCAGCATGTGATACATAACACTGAAGCAGATTAATTGGAAAGAGTGCACGAGACCTAGAGTGCACCAAAAATAGTGCATCACACTAGAACAGTTGGATATTGGGCTGTAGGTGTACAAGTCTTATTGGCTGAGGCAGTGGCATAGTGCAGTCAGGCTTAGATGGGCAAATGGATGCACTTGTGGGTAGCACATGGTGCTTTCTATTTTTACACTTTATTTTACCATTTTTATCACATAAGCCATTTGTACATAGTAGGCAGACAGATAGAGAATACAGAGGATCTTTCTCCTCCTCATAGTTCATAGCTCAGTCAGCATTGCACATAGTCTGTGCACCAGCATCCAGTCCATGCGCCTTTGTAGTGCACCCTTCATATAGCCACATTTGCATATCGTTTGCATTCCCTTGTCGTATTGCTGCATTTTGTCCCTGCATTGCATTCTTCATCCTCATTTGTGCACTCTTGCAGTGCACCCTTCATATAGCTGCATTTGCACACTGTTTGTGCCTTTTTTTTTTGTATAGCTGCATTTTGTGCACTGTTTGGGCCTTTTTCTGCTCGTTGCAGTGATATGGCTCTCTATCACCCTGCGCTCGTACTATGGCATTTTTCATGATTGTGCGCACTGCTTGGACATCTTCTACTCACTTTGCACAGCATGCTTTTGTGTGCCTTCATGCACTTTTGTGTGCCCAAGTGTGCTCCTATGTGCTTCCATGTGCCTTTGTCCACTTTCTGCACTCCAGTGTGCTCCCGTGCGCTCCAATGCACTCCATTGTGCTCCCGTGCGCTCCATTGCGCTCCATTGCACTCCCGTGCGCTCCATTGCACTCCCGTGCGCTCCATTGCACTCCTGTGTGCTCCATTGTGCTCCTGTGCACTCCAATGCACTCCATTGCACTCCAGTGCACTCCAATGCACTCCCATGCACTCCAATGTGCTCCTGTGCACTCCAGTGTGCCTTTTACATTTCTACTGTGTTTTTGGTTCCCCATAGTTGCCTGCTGTCATGCACTTTAAATGCACCCTGTTACACTTCAAACTGCCTCTGCGCCCCCCCCCCCCCCACACTCCTTATCTGCCTTTCACATTTATTGCGCACTCAATGCGCCTTTGCGTGCTCCTTTTATGCTTTACCTGCAACTCACATTCTCTACTGCACACTCATTGCACAATCCCTATCACATACACAACAATCCACTACACCAGTTGCACTGCGCATCACAGCTTCCATCTTACTGGCACATTTACTTGAGGTGCACCGCGATTCCAACATGAGTGAACTGTGCATTCTTACATAACTGGGGTGCTTTGCGCCTATTTGGCATTGGACTGTGTGCACTTGGGCACTTTCATGTAATCCTGGCACTTTGGCAGTATTTGGCCTTTCACAGCATCTCCTTATAGTTCTTCCACATTTCCAATTGGCATCGCCTTATCTGGTAACTGGCACAGGTCAATCACATCATTATTACTAAGGTGCAGCACACGACACATAATACTGAAGCAGATTAATTGGGAAGAGTGCATGAGACCTAGAGTGCACCAAAAATAGCGCATCACACCAGAACAGTTGGATATTGGGCTATAGGTGTGCAAATCTTATTGGCTGAGGCAGCAGCATAGTGCAGTTGGGTTTAGATGGGCGAATGGGTGTGCTTGTGGGTAGCACATGGTGCTTTCTATTTTTATACTTTATTTTACCATTTTTATCACATAAGCCATTTGTACATAGTAGGCAGACAAATAGAGAATACAGAGGATCTTTCCCCCCCTCATAGTTCATAGCTCAGTCAGCATCACACATAGTCTGTGCATCAGCGTCCAGTCCATGCGCCTTTGTAGTGCACCCCTTCATATAGCCGCATTTGCATATCGTTTGCATCCCCTCATTGTATTGTTGCGTTTCGTCCCTGCATTGCATCCTTTGTCCTAGTTTGTGCACTATTGTAGTGTGCCCTTCATATAGCTGTGTTTGCATGCCATTTGCACACTTATTTGCATAGCCGCATTTTGTGCACCATTTGCACCTTTTTCCGCCCTTTGCGCTTTCATCCCATTTGCGTCTCTAACCTGTACACTACCTTCACAGCACATCCTAGTGTTGCCATCATCCCACTACACCTCCGCATTCATTACCCTCATCGTTGCGCACTTTTGCGCTCCCGTTGCACATTTTTCTGCACTGTGCGTTTTTGCCCCTTTGGTTGCACACTTTCCCACCACTGCACATACCTTCCCTTTAGCATACCAACTAGTGCACATACTGAAAACCACCTTACCAGCCTCTCCATAATCTCTGCGCCCCGAAGGATGATCCGAGGCCCTCTAAGTGAACTCCCCCCTCACCCTGAGCATGCCTGCAGTAGTAGGTTAAGTGTTCACTCCTTCCGTTGAGACTATGCACTGAGTACCAACAGAACACATCAGTGGTCTTGTCCCATTTGCACCTTTAACCTGTGCACCTCCCTCACAGCACATCCCAGTGCCATCTTCATCCCACTGCACCTCCCACTTTCATCTTCCTTATCATTGTGCACTTTTGCACTCCCATTGTGCATTTTTGCCCCTTTGCATTGTGCACTTTCCTGCTATTGTACATATCTTCCCTTGAGCGTATGCGACTAGTGCGCATATTAAAAACTGCTGTTACAGCCTCCTCATAGTCTCTGCAACCTGAAGGATGATCCAAGGCCCTCTAAGCAAACCCCCCTCTCACCCCGAGCATGCCTGCAGTTGTAGGTTAAGTGTTCACCCCTTCTGTTGAGACTCTGCACCAAGTACCAACTGAACACATCAGTGCTCTTGAATCTGTTGGTACAGTCCCAGTGTGGCTAGTACCTCCACAGTATGAAGGTAGAGAAGTAGTTTAGCTTCAGGGAATAGCTCTGAAGGGATCTGTTGATGATGATAATGCTCAATCTGGACATCTAACAAAAACCTGTTAAAAGATCTATGAAGTATAACACAGCCTAGAGGAAGGGTGTGAGTTGGTACTAAATATCACTGCTGATATCCAAAGGTTGTGGTTAGAGATGCAAAATGGTAAGATGTGTTGCAAGTAGTCTGTAGGAGCATACAGAAGATGCTCGAAAGTTATTCAAAATAGGTTCGAAGATGTCCAAAATAGCTTGAAGGGGTTTGAAGAGGTTTGAGGAGTTTCAAGAGAGTCAGACTGGTGTCGAGGGATATTGGGAGATGAATATAGCGAATTAGAAGTGTTTTTGAGAAATGATATGTGATATGCGATAAGTCGAGGAGCAAATACGACAGTTCAAAGAAGTTCATGATATTTTGCAGAACTTAGAGATATGAGGTGAGACTTGGACTCAAAAGAATGACTCTTAAATCAAATGATAATAAAGAGGGTAACTTCTTCTCTCTTCTTCTAAATAACTAGTACAAGTCTATATACATTTTGAAGAGATAGTATTTAAAAAGGAAATATAACATGTGGAAAACATGAGGCAATATACATAACAATAAAGGAGTTTTTGTAAAACATAAAACAAATGAGAAATAATAATAATTAAAATGTACATTGTTCTAGTATAGTAAAAGTGCTTGTTCTATTGCTTTAATATATCATTGAAACACAAAACTGCATTTATCGCATCCTAAATCTTTTGTTGTCTCTCCTCATGTCCAGTAGTACTTGATATGCAATGTAATGATTCATTCCAGATGTGCCGTGTAAGTCAAAAGGGTTTCAAAACAGCTGTATGGTAGCTGATGTTGTTTGAAGTAGTGCAAAGTTGTTCAAAGGCATTTGAAGTATTGCAAAGTCATTCAAAATCATTCGAAATAGTTCGAAGTTATCTAAAATAGTTCAAAATAGGTTCAAAATTGAATTTGTGGCATTTGTAGAGGTTGGAAGTGTGTGTCATAATGTGTCGATACATTTGGAACCCTTCTTCAGACCCTAGGGCATGCAATGGACCTCTCAACAGGCAAGTAGGGTCATTGAGTCAGCATAATCCTCATGCTGACTGTATCTGAACAGGGAGCCAACTGGATGAGCTTATGACCCATGCCTTTGTCATGGTGTTCACTCACTTTGCTCACTCAGCCTGACACCAGCATGGGCCAGCTCACGTATATGTAACACAATGCTTAATCCCACTACAGTTACTCAAGTCTAACTTGGTTATCAAACTAACACATTATTGATGTATTGACTTCATTACAAACTTGTAACAAACCTGTGTTGACTTTAGTACAAACTTGTATTGACTTGGTATTAACTTGGTATTAACTTGTTATTGACATCATGACAAACTTGTATTGACTTGTTATTGACATTATTACAAATTTTTATTGACCTGTTATTGACATTATTACAAACTTCTATTGACCTGTTATTGACATTATTACAAACTTTTATTGACTTGTTATTGGATACACACCAAGGTTTAGTAACCTGCTCTAAAGTCTTCTCACAATAAATTTTTCAACCATTTGATTCAATCCAAGTACAATCCAAATCTAATTCTAATTCTAATTCTAATTCTAAATCCAAGTCTATATTGATATCTATATTAGTTTGCAATTCCTGTAAATAATCTTTCAAGTTACTCACCTTTGCTAAACAACTCCATTCAACACTTCCTTGTATACCACATTGGCAGTTCTGTTATTTGCATTGTTTTCATTCAACAGCACCTTGATTCTTTCTCCAGATGTACACCTTGACAGTGCAACATATAGCTGCCCATGTGAGAACATTGGTGTCTGCAAGTCCAAGCCAACATGGGATACAGATTGGCCTTGTAACTTGTTGATAGTCATGGCAAACGCCAAGCAAACTGGAAATTGATGTCAACGGAGTGGTAATGGCAAGGTCTCTGCTGAAGGCTCCAATGTGATCTGAGGAATAAAAACAATATTTCCTGCAAACTGTGCATCTCCACTGATGATCCTGCAATTCAATATACGTGATCTGGCTTCAAGAAGGATAAGTCAAATTCCATTGCAAAGACCCATGGTGACATCCAGATTGCATAGAATCATGAGAGGACAGCCTATCTTAAGTGCCAGCCTGGAGAGAGGAAGGCCACTTGCTTTGATAGAGTTTAGATACTCTGCAGGATATGGCTGGTAGTTGTTTAACTCCTGCTCTCTGAATGAGACTGTATCAGCACTGTTAAAGACATTCTCTGGTCCAGGAAATCTGCTAAAGAGAAGAGAGTTAATGACATCAACATTGTCATTTGTGCAGGAGAGAATGGTCCTATCCAAATAGTACTGATCTGGCTTGTTCCCCTGCTCTATGCCTGGATATGTGGAGTGGATAAGGTGATCCATGGTATTTCCATGGCAGAGCATGTTCTGTGGAATCTGTATAGTGTCTGCAGCATTCACTGTTGTGCCTGCACCGATGTGCAAGAGCCAGGCAGCATGTGCAGTGTTCTCTGGAGTTCTGTCGAGTTGCATATTCTTGGTCAAGTGATAGACAGTAATTCATTGCCAGAGAGTGCTCCTTTTGATGGATGAAGTTATGATTTGTTCTCTAGTGCCCCTAGGAATGACAGGTAGGGTCTGTCTAAAGTCACCTCCAAACAAAATGGTGATTCCACCAAATAAAACATTCTTCTTCTTGAGATCATGCAATGTGTGGTCTACTGCATCTGTGGCATATTTGTGCTGCATAGGAATTTTATCCCAGATGATGATGTAAGTTTGATCAAGGACCTGGTGCAGATCTGAACCTCAAAGTATTCTGCAAGTAGAGGCCTCATTGATTTCGATTGGGATTTTGAACATGGAATGTGCTGTGCGACCCCCTTCTAGAAGCAATGCAGCGATTCCAGATGATGCCACACAGAGAGCAATTTTTCCTTGAGCACAAACAGCAGCTGCGATGGTGTTGCAGACAAAGGTCTTTCCACAACCTCCAGCACTATGCAAGAACATGAGTTTTCCCTTGTTATTGTTGACAGAATCCATTGCAGCATCAAAAACCCATCTCTGCCTGTGATTGAAAAGCTGGAGACTGTGAGTGACAGTGATGGCCAACTCTTCAACATTGTAATCCCTCTGTTCCTGCAAAAGCCTATTGGCAGGAACATCAATGTGCTAGTTTGCTTCAATGGCAGGCATCTCTAGATAATCAGAAAGTTGTTTGCCTGATCTGATTGATGAGATGCAAGCCATACATGTAGACTTGATCATCTGTAAAGTCTGTATCTGGATAGATGGAAAGAAGCTTGACTCTGAGGTCATCACAAATGTGATGTTTGAACTGATTTCACAGGATGTCAGGTGATGTTGGATTGCAATGAAGAAGAATGGTGGCAAAAAGCAATCTGAGAGAGGAACCGAGCTGCATCTGAGCTGCCTCTGTAAGACACTGGACCCATTCCTGGTCATCCTGCAAAAGACCCAATGCAACACAGGCCTGCTTGAATGTATTATGGATGACACCATTGACAGTGTGCAAGTGCTGGAATGATGTTGCCCCTGTGACAACAGTAAGAAGCAGCCTGAGGTAGAACCTTTCCCCCTGGGCAGGAGAAGCAAAGTACATTCTGCCAATAGCAGGCTTGCCACACCTTCTTGGGTTCCACTACTTCTTGGTTGCATTGTAGACCCATGCTTGAGGAAAGTTCTGGTAGGTGACAGTACGTGCTGCTTCATATCTTCTGTTGGTTTCAAACCAAGCAGTGAGATGTGTGGTCTTGGCAGTGAACCTCTCCAAAACCTCATCAATATCGTTGTCTGCATTGAAGTAGACTATTTGCTGGTTCTCCAGATGGACAGGCAGACGATAAACATGAGGAGACTTTGAGTGCATTCCAAATTCATTTATGTGCCAGCAGCTTTCCACAGATCCAATGTAATGTGCATCAAGATACTCCTTGACCTTGTCTCTGTCTTGGTCGAGAATCTCAATCATGGTTCTGTCATGGCCTTTGTATATATACTTGTGGATGTACTTGACAGCCTCGATTGAAGAACAGATCTCAACATTGATGTAACAGTTGTATCTGACAAATAAACCAAATTGTTAACCAATAAACATAATGTCAGATAAATGTTCCTTACTTTGCAGCCAAATAAGGATTGTGTGGGACCACATGTCTGTTATCATAGACATGGTTACACTTTCTCACTGTTCTACCATTGTTGGGTCTGGCATAATCAGGATAATTGTTTGCAGTAAAGGAAGTTTGTTCTCTGAACTGCTTGGGATACCTCTTGCTGCACCTATTGTCAACCATGCATGAAGCCTTGGGTTTGTCATGACCGCAAGGACCATGAAGCATGCAGGTAGTTATAGTGTGATAAAGCATTGGCTGTGTGATGGGGTCAGGAATCTGTGCTGATACAATGGAATCAACATCATGGGCATCACGGATTTTGTCGGCTGGATCGAGAAATATAAGGAGGTGCATATGTGGAAGGCCTCTCTTTTGAAACTCGATGGTATGGATGTGTGCCACCACTTTGCCCAAAACACCATCCTTGACATCCTTGATCAATGCATTCTTTTTCTGTTCAAAGACATGTGCAACAATGTCTGGCCTGTCATAAGCTTCCTGCTTTTTTCCATGGGTGCTAAAATGTGGATTGGGTGATTCCTCCTGCAACAGAGCTTCCTGGATCTCTGGCCACTGTGGATTGGCAGTCATAGTGAAAAAGAGATCTGGCTTGCCAAAAAAGTGACAAATGGCCATGGAATCCTGGAAAAGCTGATTCATATGCCTTTCACTGCCTATATGGGTTGATGGAAGAATGATGTGACTCCCATGATTCTCTAGATTGATATTTTGATCCTGGTCACCCATGGCAGCATCCCTCAATCCAGCATACACATCAGCCCTAAGCTCCTTCTGGTGATGTTGAACCCAGTTCAACATATTCTGTTCAATAGATGCCCAAGCATCTACAACATACTGTTGCAAGAGATTTCCACCCCAAAATAATGGCGGCTGCTCTCCTGGCCTTGGATGCAATTGATAAGCATGGTAGCATCTCTGACTGACATTGGGTGCCCTTCTGGCTCCATTTGCACCTTGGTGTGCAGGTATATCTGGGTACCATCCATCTTCACCATGAGGGAAAAGCAAGACATAGTGCAGAGTTGAATAGGATGGATGCAACTGGCTGATGCACTTGAGCCCTCCCCCTCATAGTCTGAGAACAATATCTCTGTGGTTAGACTGTTCCTCAGAGCCATCACCTGGAATAATAGCTTCCATCTCATCATTAGCTGTAGGGAGATTATACTGACATAAATCTTGGGTTCTATCTGATTGCAGCCATATGGAGACATTATCTTGCTCCTCTGGAGGCTTTTTCCTCATGATCTGGAATGCCTGCTTAAATAAAGGCATGTCAGGATGGGTGTTATTTAGCATAGCCTGCAGCTCTGTCATGATAACTGAGTTGAGGTTATTATTCTGTCACTCACAAAGGTCAAGCTGTGCAATAGGATCATAAATATAGAACTGTGCATAGGCTACAGGTTGTCCAGGAGGTGGCAAAGCACTCCAGAAAGATGATGAAGATCACCATGAATACAAAAGCTGTATACATCTGATGTACCTGTGACAGAACAGTCCACTTTGACACCCAAAGAAGTGAATGCAAATGCAGCATTATACTGTCAGATGTTTGTTTTAAATTTCTTAGAAAGAGGGCTTTTCCCATACAACAGATCTCGCAATGTGGCAGGAGCACATCGGAAGGATGGCAGACAAATTTGTCCCTGCAAGCAGCAACTTCCAAACTTTGGTACAGCTCGGGTAGACCTGGACAGCTTTTCACAGTCAAAATGCAAGGTATGGCAGTGTGGACACTCCACATTCATGGGTCCAAGTGAATGTCTGGGAATTGGCTCCTGATAAGGTGCATGGCTGAGTGGTAATGGCCTTGCAGGTCAATGTGGAGGTAGAGGTACAGGCATAGGTGGAGACAAAGGTGGCAACATTGGGGGATTCAAGAATGAAGCAGGCAGCAGCAGTGAAGGAGATTGCATGGGAGAAGGCAGCAATGATGGAACATGGAATATTGGGTCAGGCAGCAGTTGTGATGAAGATTGTGGAGGAGAAGATGGAAATTGTAGAGGAGAAACCCTTCCAAACTCATCATAATAATCTGATGGCATAGAAGATGGTGGAAATTGTAAAGCAGTCACCCTTCCAAATTTATCATAATAATCTGATGGCAGGAGAGAAGGTGGAAATTGCAAAGAAGACTCGCTCCCATCATCACCTTCAGATTCCTCATTCTCCATTTCCCTTTTCAAAGCAATCTCATTATTCCTCTGTTCTTCATACTCAGCAGCCAACAATGCAGCCATTTTCCTATCCATCTGAATTTGTTCTGCCTGTGCATCCACTTGAGCTCAATATTGATCAATCTGATCACCAGACATATTGTTAGCCAATTGATCCAACCTCATCATTTGTTGATGCAAGTTTCTGTCTGCAATGGATAGATGTTGGAGCTCCTCAGCCTCATCCATCTGTACCTGCTCATCTGCACGCTGTTTGTTTCTCCACATCTGATGCATCCTGAGAGCCCATTCCTGATCATGCCTGTTACGTTCTTGCAATGCAGCCTCTATATTAATATGTCTGGGTGGGTCATGATATTGTAGTTTAGCAGCTAAAGCAGCTTGCTGGGCAGCTGCCTGCCTCTCCAACTCCTGTTCAGCCAGCTGCTGCAATTGTTGATTGGCTGCTTCATCTTCAGCAGCCTGCCTGTTCCTTTCCTGTTCAGCCAGCTGCTGCAATTGCCAATTATGCTGTCTAGCTGTTTTAGCTTCAGCAGCTTGTCTTTGTGCATTCACATGCTGCAGTTGTAGATTATGCTCCCTACTCACTTCAGCCTTCTGCTATAATATCCTCTCTCTGGCAGCAACAGCCTCAGCACTTCTTCTTTCCTCTGCAATGTTCTGTAATAAATCCTGCTGATGCTGATACTGCCTAGCTGCTTCTTGTTGTAACTCCTGAACATGTGCATCATAATCTGCAGTTCTTTCCCTCAATGCAATATGTCCCCTATGCAGATTATTGAGTGCAGGATCTGCATGACCACCTGAAATATTATGCAATGGCCTCAGTCCCCTCTCTCTCCCTCTCCCTCTCCCTCTGCCCCTTCTTGTTTGTAACTGAGGTGCAGGTGGAACCACAGGAATAGGATTGGCCAAAGGTGCATTCCATCCTGCTGGCAGTTGAACCTGTGGTATAGTAGAAGCTATATTTGCCCCTACTCCATGGTTTGCCAAAACAGGTCTAGATGGCATCACAGGAGCCCCTCTCCCATGTAATACAGGAGCAGGAGGTACAACAGGCAATTCAAACTGCCTTGGAGCATTCCAATTAGCAGGCATCTGCACCTGTGGTATCTGAGCAGCCAATGCAGCTCCATAGTTCAGTGGAACAATTTCCTCAGCAGGGGCAGTCACTTTGACTCTGCTTCTCCTCTCATCAGGATTGGTCATTTGCAACCTTTCCAAATGGTCTGCATCTCTAATTCTAGCCCTTTCCCCTTCTGGTGTAGAAGGTCTACTTTGATTCCTGCAAATACTCTAATAAGCCATTATTATTGCAACATATGCCAACACCACTCACATATTTAGTAATGGTAAAGCCCAATAATAATTTTGTTCAATAGCCAACAATGCAGCACAGCTAAAGTAAGGTCAGCAACAACTTCCTTTAACAGCTAGTTGTCACAACACTCACTGTAATTCAACTGTTTTCTACTTCCAATAAACAATTTCAACACTTTTGTAATAACTTGCTATTTGATAATAGATAGCAATTGCAATAGTATCACTTTTATAGCCCCAAATGTTGTGTGAAGAGAGGTACTCAATTGATTGTCATGCATTCTCTCTCCACATGTAAGGAAATGTCAGCTGTTTGGTCATGTTGTGCACATCCCAGAAGAGGTGTGAAAGTAGGTGTCCACTATATCGCAACCTAAATTTTATGCATGCAAATCTGCCTTTTCAGTATTTGGCTTGTTACTGACCTCATTACACATTTCTATTGACATGTTACTGACTTCATTAAATTTGTATTGACCTGTTACTGCCTTCAGACTTTTACTGACCTCATCACAAATTTGTATTGTCATGTTACTGACTTCATTACAAATCAAAAATTTGTATTGACTTGTTACTGACCAGCACTATTGGTGCTATACATATGGGACAACAACATTTCAAACCCAGTTATATGACTAATTTTTAGTCAGCTTTGACTAATGCCATCATTTCTGACCAAGCCTGACAAATTTTAGATAATTGCATCAACCATCAGTCCCATCATTCCCACAAAACAACTGTAGCCTATGTTATGCAGCGCATCACCTATTTTTAGCCCTGATCCCATCATGCCATCACTCCCACAAAATCCATCATAGCATATGTAATAGATGAGCTTATGACCCATGCCTTTGTCATGGCATTCACTCGCTTTGCTCACTCAGTCTGATACTGGCATGGGCCAGCTTGTGTATATGTAATACAATGCTTAATCCCAATACATTACTCAACTCTTCAGTTGCCTTTGGACCTTCAGCCCAAAGTCAACATTTGGGGGTTTATGGTCATACAACTGTTTAGTTGACTTTTTGGATGAAGCATGAGCTCTAATCTGGTATCTGTATAAATAATACACATTGAGTCAACGTGGGGGGGTTGTGGTGTTTATCCCCATCCCCTTCTCCCCATCCCCATCCCCATCCCCATCCCCATCCCCATCCCCATCCCCATCCCCATCCCCATCCCCATCCCCATCCCCATCCCCATCCCCATCCCCATCCCCATCCCCATCCCCATCCCCATTCCTATCCCCATCTCCCCCTTCCCCCTCTTCCCCTCCCCCTCTCTCCCTTCCCCATCTCCCATTCCCATACCCATCTCCCCCTTCCTCATTGCTATCCCCACCTCCCCCTTCCCCCTCCCCATCCCCCTCCCCATCCCCCTCTCACTCTCCCATGTCCCCCTCCCTCCTCTACACCCCCTCATACCCCCTTTCCACCCCTCATACCTCTTCTCCATCCCCACCCCCCCATACCCCCTCACACCCCCTTACACCCCTCACACTCCCTCACATTTCTTCTCCATTCCTCTCCTGCCCACCCCCTCACACCCCCTCACACACCCCTTCAGACTCAGCTCACTTGCGAAGTTTCAAACTCTACATCAAACTCAGCCATGCTCCACCCAGCTCACCTCTATGTGATGACCACATTTTGAAACCCAGCTATATGACTAATTTTTAGTCAGCTCTGACTAATGCCATCATTTCTGACCAAGCCTGACAAATTTTAGATAATCACATCAACCATCAGTCCCATCATTCCTACAAAATGACTGTAGCCTATGTTATGCAGTGCATCACCTATTTTTAGCCCTGATCCCATCATGCCATCACTCCCACAAAAATCGTCATAGCATATATAATAGACGAGCTTATGACCCATGCCTTTGTCATGGCGTTCGCTCGCTTTGCTCACTCAGCCTGACACCGGCATGGGCCAGCTCACGTATATGTAATACAATGCTTAATCCCACTACAGTTACTCAAGTCTACCTTGATTTACTACAAACTTGTTACTGACATCATTACAAACTTTTCTTGACTTGTTATTGACTTTATTACAAATTTGTATTGACTTGTTATTGACTTGTTATTGACTTTATTACAAACCCATATTAACTTGTTACTGACTTGTATTAAGGTGTTATCGACATTATTACAAACTTGTATTGACTTGTTATTGACATCATTAGAAACTTGTATTGACCTGTTATTGACTTTATTACAAACTTTTATTGACTTGTTATTGAATACACACCAAGGTTTAGTAACCTGCCCTAAAGTCTTCTCACAATAAATTTTTCAACCATTTGATTCAATCCAAGTACAATCCAAATCTAATTATAAATCTAAATCTAAATCTAAATCTACATCCAAGTCTATCTTGATATCTATATTAGTTTTCAATTTCTGTAAATAATCTTTCAAGTTACTCACCTTTGCTAAACAACTCCATTCAACACTTCCTTGTATACCACATTGGCAGTTCTGTTATTTGCATTGTTTTCATTCAACAGTACCTTGATCCTTTCTCCAGATGTACACCTTGACAGTGCAACATATAGCTGCCCATGTGAGAACACTGGTGTCTGCAAGTCCAAGCCAACATGGGATACTGATTGGCCTTGTGACTTGTTGATAGTCATGGCAAATGCCAAGCGAACTGGAAATTGATGTCGACAAAGTGGTAATGGCAAGGTCTCTGCTGAAGGCTCCAATGTGATCCGAGGAATGAAAACGATATTTCCTGCAAACTGTGCATCTCCACTGATGATCCTGCACTTCAATACATGTGGTCTGGCTTCAAGAAGGATAAGTCGAGTTCCATTGCAAAGACCCATGGTGACATCCAGATTGCATAAAAGCATGAGAAGACAGCCTATCTTAAGTGCCAGCCTGGAGAGAGGAAGGCCACTTGCTTTGATAGAGTTTAGATACTCTGCAGGATATGGCTGGTAGTTGTTTAACTCCTGCTCTCTGAATGAGACTGTATCAGCACTGTTGAAGACATGCTCTGGTCCAGGAAATCTGGCGAGGAGAAGAGAGTTGATGACATCGACATTGTCATTTGTGCAGGAGAGAATGGTCCTATCCAAATAGTACTGATCTGGCTTGTTCCCCTGCTCTATGCCTGGATATGTGGAGTGGATAAGGTGATCCATGGTATTTCCATGGCAGAGCATGTTCTGTGGAATCTGTATAGTGTCTGCAGCATTCACTGTTGTGCCTGCACCGATGTGCAAGAGCCAGGCAGCATGTGCAGTGTTCTCTGGAGTTCTGTTGAGTCGCATATTCTCGGTCAAGTGATAGACAGTAATTCATTGCCAGAGAGTGCTCCTTTTGATGGATGAAGCTATGATCTGTTCTCTAGTGCCCCTAGGAATGACAGGTAGGGTCTGTCTAAAGTCACCTCCAAACAAAATGGTGATTCCACCAAATAAAACATTCTTCTTCTTGAGATCACGCAAGGTGCAGTCTACTGCATCTGTGGCATATTTGTGCTGCATAGGAACTTCATCCCAGATGATGATGTAAGTTTGATCAAGGACCTGGTGCAAATCTGAACCTCGAAGTATTCTGCAAGTAGAGGTGTCATCGATTTCGATTGGGATTTTGAACATGGAATGTGCTGTGCGACCCCCTTCTAGAAGCAATGCAGCGATTCCAGATGATGCCACACAGAGAGCAATTTTTTTTTGAGCATGAACAGCAGCTGCAATGGTGTTGCAGACAAAGGTCTTTCCACAACCTCCAGCACTATGCAAGAACATGAGCTTTCCCTTGTTATTGTTGACAGAATCTATTGCAACATCAAAAACCTGTCTCTGCCTGTGATTGAAAAGCTGGAGATTGTGAGCGACAGTAATGGCCAACTCTTCAACATTGTAATCCCTCTGTTCCTGCAAAAGCCTATTGGCAGGAACATCAATGTGCCAGTTTCCTTCAATGGCAGGCATCTCTGGATAATCAGAAAGTTGTTTGCCTAATCTGATAAGGATCTGATTGATGAGATGCAAGCCATACATATAGACTTGATCATCTGTAAAGTCTGTATCTGGATAGATGGAAAGAAGCTTGACTCTGAGGTCATCACAAATGTGATGTTTGAACTGGTTCCAGAGGATGTCAGGTGATGTTGGATTGCAATGAAGAAGAATGGTGGCAAAGAGCAATCTGAGAGAGGAACCAAGCTGCATCTGTGATGCCTCTGTAAGACACTGGACCCATTCCTGGTCATCCTGCAAAAGACCCAATGCAATACAGGCCCGCTTGAATGTATTATGGATGACACCATTGACAGTGTGCAAGTGCTGGAATGATGTTGCCCCTGTGACATCAGTAAGAAGGAGCCTGAGGTAGAACCTTTCCCCCTGGGCAGGAGAAGCAAAGTACATTCTGCCAATGGCAGCCTCACCATGCCTTCTTGGGTTCCACTGCTTCTTGGTTGGATTGTAGACCCATGCTTGCGGAAAGTTCTGGTAGGTGACAGTACATGCTGCGTCATATGTTCTGTTGGCTTCAAACCAAGCAGTGAGACGTGTGGTCTTGGCAGCAGGCCTCTCCAAAACCTCATCAATATTGTCTTCTGCATTGAAGTAGACTGTTTGTTGGTCCTCCGGATGGATAGGCAGACAATAAACATGAGGAGACTCTGCATGCATTCCAAATTCATTCATGTGCCAGCAGCTTTCCACAGATCCAATGTAACATGCATCCAGATACTCCTTGACCTCATCTCTGTCTTGGTCGAGAATCTTAATCATGGTTCTGTCATGGCCTTTGTATATGTACTTGTGGATATACTTGACAGCCTCTACTGAAGAACAGATCTCGACATTGATGTGACAGTTGTATCTGACAAATGAACCAAGTCATTAACCAATAAATATAATGTCAGATAAATGTTCCTTACTTTGCAGCCAAATAAGGATTGTGTGGGATGACATGTCTGTTATCATAGAGATAATTACGCTTCCCCACTGTTCTACCATTGTTGGGTCTGGCATAATCAGGATAATTGTTTGCAGTAAAGGAAGTTTGTTCTCTGAACTGCTTGGGATACCTCTTGCTGCACCTATTGTCAACCATGCATGAAGCCTTGGGTTTGTCATGACCGCAAGGACCATGAAGCATGCAGGTAGTTATAGTGTGATAAAGCATTGGCTGTGTGATGGGGTCAGGAATCTGTGCTGATACAATGGAATCAACATCATGGGCATCACGGATTTTGTTGGCTGGATCGAGAAATATAAGGAGGTGCATATGTGGAAGGCCTCTCTTTTGAAACTCGATGGTATGTATGTGTGCCACCACTTTGCCCAAAACACCATCCTTGACATCCTTGATCAATGCATTCTTTTTCTGTTCAAAGACATGTGCAACAATGTCTGCTGTCATAAGCTTCCTGCTTTTTTCCATGGGTGCTAAAATGTGGATTGGGTGATTCCTCCTGCAACAGAGCTTCCTGGATCTCTGGCCACTGTGGATTGGCAGTCATGGTGAGAAAAAGATCTGGCTTGCCAAAAAAGCAACAAATGGCCATGGAATCCTGGAAAAGCTGATTCATTTGCCTTTCACTGCCTATATGGGTTGATGGAAGAATGATGCGACTCCCATGATCCTCTAGATTAATATTTCATCCCAGTCACCCATGGCATCATCTCTCAATCCAGCATACACATCAGCCCTAAGCTCCTTCTGGTGATGTCGGACCCAGTTTAATATATTCTGTTCAATAGATGCCCAAGCATCTACAACATACTGCTGCAAAAGATTTCCACCCCAAAACAATGGTGGCTGCTCTCCTGGCCTTGGATGCAACCAATAAGCATGGTAGCATCTCTGACTGACATTGGAAACTCTTCTGGCTCCATATGCACCTTGGTGTGCAGGTATATCTGGGTGCCATCCATCTTCACCATGAGGAAAGAGCAAGACATAGTGCAGAGTTGAATAGGATGGATGCAACTGGCTAATACGCCTAAGCCCTCCCCCTCTCAGCCTGAGAACAATATCTCTGTGATTAGACCGTTCCTCAGAGCCATCACCTGGAATAATAGCTGATCGCAGCCATATGGAGACATTGTCCTGCTCTTCTGGAGGCTTTTCCCTCATGATCTGGAATGCCTGCTTGAATAAAGGCACATAAGGATGGGTGTTATTTAGCATGGCCTGCAGGTCTGTCATGATAACTGAGTTGAGATTATTGTTTCACTGCTCACGAATATTGAGCTGTGCGATAGGATCATGAATATAGAGCTGTGCATAGGCTGCAGGCCATCCAGGAGGTGGCAGAAGTGCTCCAGAAAGATGATGAAGATTGCCATGAATACGAAAGCTGTATACGCCTGATGTACCTGTAACAGAATGGTCCACCTTGACACCTAAAGAAGTGAATGCAAATGCAGCATTGTACTGTCGGATATTTGTTTTAAATTCTTTGGAAAGAGGACTTTTGCCACACAACAGATCTCACAATGTGGCAGGAGCAGGTCGGAAAGATGGCAGACGAATTTGTCCCTGCAAGCAGCAACTTCCAAACTTTGGCACAGCTCTGGTAGACCTGGACAGTTTTTCACAATCAAAATGCAAGGCATGGCAGTGTGGACACTCCACATTCATGGGTCCAAGTAAATGTCTGGGAATTGGCTCCTGATAAGGTGCATGACCAAGTGGTAATGGCCTTGCAGGTTGATGTGAAGGTAGAGGGACAGGCATAGGTGGAGGCAAAGGTGGCAACATTGGGGGATTCAGGAATGAAGCAGGTGGCAGCAGTGAAGGAGATTGCGTGGGAGATGGTGGCAATGATGGAACATGGAATATTGGATTAGGCAGCAGTGGTGATGAGGAGAAGATGCAAATTGTAGAGGAGATACCCTTCCAAACTCATCATAATAATCTGATGGCATAGGAGATGGTGGAAATTGTAAAGCAGTCACTCTTCCAAATCCATCATAATAATCTGATGGCAGGGGAGAAGGTGGAAATTGCAAAGAAGACTGGCTCCCATCATCATCATCAGATTCCTCATTCTCCATTTCCCTCCTCAAAGCAATCTCATTATTCCTCTGTTCTTCATACTCAGCAGCCAACAATGCAGCCATTTCCCTATCCATCTGAATTTGTTCTGCCTGTGCATCCACTTGAGCTCGATATTGATCAATCCGATCTCCAGACATATTGTTAGCTAATTGATCCAACCTCATCATTTGTTGATGCAAGTTCCTGTCTGCAATGGATAGACATTGTAGCTCCTCAGCCTCATCCATCTGTGCCTGCTCATCTGCATGCTGTTCGTTTCTCCACATCTGATGCATCCTGAAAGCCCATTCCTGATCACGCCTGTTACGTTCTTGCAATGCAGCCTCTATATTAATATGTCTGGGTGGATCATGATATCGTGGCTCAGCAGCTAAAGCAGCTTGCTGTGCAGCTGCCTGCCTGTCCCTTTCCTATTCAGCCAGCTGCTGCAATTGTTGATTGTGATGCCTAGCTGCTTCAGCTTCAGCAGCCTGTCTTCGGGCATACTCCTCAGTTTCAGCAGCTTGCCTTTGCTGCTCTTGTTCAGCCAACTGCTGCAATTGCCAATTGTGCCACCTAGCTGCTTCCACTTCAGCAGCTTGCCTCTGTTCATTCACCTGCAGCAATTGCAGATTATGCTGCCTACTCATTTCAGCCACTTGCTGTGATATCCTCTCTCTGGCAGCAACAGCCTCAGCAACTCTCCTTTCCTCAGCAATCTTCTGTAATAAATCCTGTTGATGCTGATACTGCCTAGCTGCTTCTTGTTGTAACTCCTGAACATGTGCATCATAATCTGCAGTTCTTTCCCTCAATGCAATATGTCCCCTATGCAGATTATTGAGTGCAGGATCTGCTTGACCACCTGAAATATCATGCAATGGTCCCAGTCCCCTCCCTCTCCCTCTCCCTCTCCCTCTCCCCCTTCTTGTTTGTAACTGAGGTGCAGGTGGAACTACAGGAATAGGATTGGCCAAAGGTGCATTCCACCCTGCTGGCAATTGAACCTGTGGTATAGTAGAAGCTATATTTGCCCCTATTCCATGGTTTGCCAAAACAGGTCCATATGGCATCACAGGAGCCCCTCTCCTATGTAATACAGGAGCAGGAGGTACAACAGGCAATTCAAACTCCCTTGGAGCATCCCAATCAGCAGGCATCTGCACCTGTGGTATCTGAGCAGCCAATGCAGCTCCATAGTTCAGTGGAACAATTTCCTCAGCAGGGGCAGTCACTCTGACTCTGCTTCTCCTCTCATCAGGATTGGTCATCTGCAACCTTTCCAGATGGTCTGCATCTCTAATTCTAGCCCTTTCCACTTCTGGTGTAGAAGGTCTACTTTGATTCCTGCAAACACTCTAATCAGCCATTATTATTGCAACATATGCCAACACCACTCACATATTTAGTAATGGTAAAGCCCAATAATAATTTGTTTCAATAGCCAACAATCCAGAACAGCTGAAGTAAGGTCAGCAACAACTTCCTTTAACAGCCAGTTGTCACAACACTCACTGTAATTCAACTGTTTTCAAGTTTCAATAGCCAATTCCAACTCTTATGTAATGACAATCCCAATTTTGCTATTTGATAATAGATAGCAATTGCAATAGTATCACTATTATAGCCCCAAATGTTGTGTAAAGAGAGGTACTCAACTGATTGTCGTGCACTCTCTCTCCACATATAAGGAATTGTCAGCTGTTTGGTCATGTTGTGCATGTTCCAGAAGAGGCGTGAAAGTAGGTGTCCACTATATCGCGACTGAAATTTTATGCACCCAAATCTTCCTTTTTGGTATTTGACTTGTTACTGACCTCATTACATATTTCTATTCACATGTTATTACTTCATTAAATTTGAATTGACCTGTTACTGACTTCAGACTTTTTACTGACCTCATTACAAATTTGTATTGACCTGTTATTACAAATTTGTATTGTCATGTTACTGACTTCGTTACCAATCACAAATTTGTATTGACTTGTTACTGACCTCACTACAAATTTGTATTGACATATTACTGACCTCATTACAAATTTGTATTGTCATGTTACTGACTTCGTAACAAAATCACAAATTTGTATTGACTTGTTACTAACCGGCATTGTTGGTACTATACATATGACAACGTTTCAAACCCAGTTATCTGACTAATTTTTAGTCAGCTCTGACTAATGCCATCATTTCTGACTAATTTTGCACAGCTCTGACAAATTTTAGATAATCCCATCAACCATCACTCCCATCATTCCCACAAAATGACTGTAGCATATGTTATGTGCATCGTCCCATCAATCATCGCCGATCAATCACTGATCTCAGCCGAAAAACTCCCCCATTTAGCTCGCCATCACTTCCACAAAACGGTCGTAACATATGTAGTAGATAATCTCCAGTAAGCAAGGGCATAGGTCATCAGAGGTGTTTGAGCCCCTAAAGGAGTATCATTGACAAACTGCATGTACTTGCACATTCATTCCAACATTGGGTAGTTCCCGGAGGTGTGGGTCATTTGGGACCAGTTATTAAATTTCCCAGTGTTCTGAGAAATGGATGTAGGAACTTGACCATGCAGCTTCGGAGCTGGTCTCTAGTTCACTGTCCTGGGAACATTAGGGCCCAAGAATGTATATCTCAGAGGTGGAAGGATGGGAAGAGGCGGGTAGACCTCATTCATATTGATGTTCTAATTGGGGACAATGGAGCAGGGAGCAGGAGGTGGTGCAGGCCAAGAGGCTGCACTGGCATATGAATTACCCTGGGGCCTCTCCAGGTGAGGAGAGGGTTCACAAGTACAAGCTCATTTGGACAAACATCTATTGAGCTGCTTGCACAGGTACTCATTCTCATTTTCCAGGTTCTGGATGGTCTCCTGGAGGGTAGCAATATCTTTTTCATATCTATTATAAACATGTTCAGCTCTGGCAAGGGTGTCAGAGTTAATACCTGAATCTCAATGATCTCTCATGTAGAAATATTCATCATCATCGTCATGTCAATCCCACTGGAGATTCTTGTGGTTGGGATTGAGATGTACGTTTGTGAAGACATAGTGTTGGACTAATGGAGCATCGTCCCAAGAATCAAATTGGTAGTAGTGGGACAGAGCATCCACTACTTTGTTTAATTTGCCTTTGACATAACAAATGTCAAAGTTGAAATGTGACAGATATTCCATCCATCACATTTGCCTAGCAGATAGTCAGCATTGAGTCTGGAAGAACTCAAGCACCTGGTGATCGGTGACAACATGAATGCATCTACCAATCAGTTTGTCTCTCCACTTGAGGAGTGCCTTAAGTATGGCAATCGTTTCATGCTCAAAGATATGATAGTTCCTTTGAGTGTCAGAGAATTTCTTGGACAGGAACCCAGCAGGGTGCAAGTTTGCCACTCAGGTTCCTGACCATACATTGCTCTAGTTCCAAAGACTGAGGCATCACAAATTACCCATATCGGCTTGATCAGCTTCATAGGCATTATGCAACAGATGATGTGTTTAATTATCTGAAAGCAATGATTGTGCAATGGTTGCCATAAAAAGGCTTGACCATTTCTAGTCATCGCTAAAAGCAGACTAGTAAAAGCACTTATATCTGGCAGGAAATGTGCCAGATACTGCACGAGTCCCAGAAAATGCTGGACTTTGTGATAATTATGAGGAGTTTTCCACATTTACATATGGGCCATTTTGTTGCTATCTGCATGTAGGCCATGCTCGTCAATCATATGACCAAGACACTCTACCCTTTCAGTGTAGAGTTCACATTTTCTGCATGGAGGTACAGAGAATGCTGGCATAGTTTGGTAATCAGCAAAGTTGAGGATTGGAGTGGAAGTGACCATCTTTTTAAGCTTCTTGAATGCCTCCTGCTATGCATTTTCCCACCTCCATGCCTCCTTGCCAGTGAGATCAAATAACAGGTGTGCATGATGTGAGAAATCTTTAATAAAGCACCAATAGAAATTGATGGAGCCCAGGAAAGACTGCACCTCTTTCTTGTTCATGGGTGTGGGCCAAGTTGTAATGCCAGCAATCTTTTGTTGTTGCTTCCATCCCCGTGGTCCAGATGATGAGAGAGAGCATCAGTCTTCCCCATGCTGCATCATGGGCAATGATGCAGGGAGAAATTGAATCTGGAGAGATAAAGAGACCAATGGGCTTGGCAGCAATTAAGTTTCTTGGTGGTCATGAAGTACTCAAGGTTCTTGTGGTCCATCCAAATCTTGACCTTGTGTTGAGCACCCTGTAGAAAATATCACCACTCTTCCAATGCCCGCATTATCACCAGCATCTCCTTGTTGTGGATCTTGTAATTGCATTCCACAGCACTGAGACTCTTCGAGTAGAAGGCAATGGGGTGCCACTTCTGGTCCTCGGGAGACTGTTGGGACAGCACTGCGCCTGTCACAAAGTCTGAGCTGTCAGCTTCTACATGGAAGGGACATGAGTTGTCAGCAAAGGTAAGGATTAGTAGAAGTGACCATCTCTTTAAGCTTCTCAAAGGCTTCCTGCTATGAATTTTCCCACTTCCATCCCTCCTTGCCAGTGAAGTTGAATAACTGGTGTGCATGGTGGGAAAAATCTTTAATAAAGTGCTAATATAAATTGATGAAGCCCAGAAAAAACTGCACCTCTTTCTTGTTCATGGATGTGGGCCAAGTTGTAATGCCAGCAACCTTGACCGGGTCCATCTCCACCTGTCTATCTGAGATAATCAAGCCCAAGTACTTGATCCATGTCTTCTCAAACTCATACTTGTCATGACGAAGGTAGAGTTTGTGCCACTGAAGTTGCTCTAGCACCAGGCATGTGATTTGATGATGTTCATCGAGGTCTCGGGTGAAGATGAGAATGTCATTGAGGTAGACACAGACCACACCTTCCAATATGAGATCATGGAAGATGTTATTTATCATGGTCTGAAAGGTGGCAGGACTATTAATGAGACCAAAGAATGTGACAAGTGGTTCAAAAAGACCATGGTTTGTGTGAAAGGCTGCCTTCCATGCATCCCCTTCCTTTATCTGCACATTGTTGTAACTCCAATGGACATCAAGCTTGGTGAAGTAACACACTCCACAGAGTTGGTTGATGAGTTTGGATGTGAGGGGTAGTGGATAGCAGTTCTTGATTGTGATGTCATTCAGGCATCAATAATCTTAAACTGGTCAAAGGAACCCATCCTTCTTTTTAACAAAGAAGAAAGGTGAGGCCATGGGCAACTTTAAAGGGCAGATACAACCAGAAGCCAAGTGTTCATCAATGAACTTGTCAAGTTGTCATTGTTCTTTAGAGAAGAGAGGATAGACCTTGCAGGAGGAGGGTGTGGCACCCAGTGTGAACTCAACTGCATGATCCCATGGCTTATGGCTAGGAAGTGAGTCAATAGATTTCTTGAAGACATTTTCAAAGTCATGCAGGTGAGGAAGTACTGAGTCAGTGAAGGATTTGGGCACACTGATCTTGTGGAAGGCCTCTGTGAGGCACTGGAAGATGTTCGAGGTGGCATGCACCTCATGTGAAGAGTTAATAGCAGTGTAGAAAATTTGGTCACCTTCCTCGATCTCCTCCACTTCTTCCACATCATCATCAGAATCAGGTGTGAGATCTGGAATGTTTTCCAAGTCTACATTGGCTATAGGCATTGGACCAGCACAACACTTTTGAGTGCACTGTAAGAAAACCTTTTGTTCTCGACATTCCTGTCTGCCTTCAGTGAAGCAAGCACAGCAATGAGAGGGACAATGACTCATCATAACTTCACCTGTCACCTAGTCGATCTCAGGATTATGGCTACAAAGCCACACTGATAATACTCAACCCGGAAACCCAAACAAAACCTACTAAATGGCTTCAGATGGTATAACATGAGTCAGAGGAAGGGTGTGAGTTGGTACTAAATATCACCGCTGAGACCAAAATGTTGTGTTTAGTAATGCAAAATGGTAAGGGCTGTGGCAAATAGTCTTTATAGGCATACTAAGGTGTTTGAAAGAGTTCGAAAGAGGTTCGAATATGTGTGAAGAGGTTCAAAAAAGGTTCAAAGAGGTTCGAAGTCATGTGAAGTAGTCCGAATAAGTTTGAATAAGTTTGAAAAGGTTCAAGGTATATCGAAGAGCGAGTTTAATGAATGTGAAGTGTTTGTCGAATGGCGATAGGCGATAGGTGATAAAACGAGGAGCAAATATGATAGTTTCAAAGAAGTTTGTAATATTTTGCAGAACTTAGAGATATGATGCAAACTAAGACTCAAGAGAATGGCTCTTAAGTCAGATGATAAGCAAGAGGGTAACTTGTGCTCTGTTCCCCATTGCTGTTCTTCATTCTAACTAACTAATACAAGTCTATATACAAAATGAAGAGATATTACTAAAAAGGAAATAAGAACATGTGTAAAACATGAGGCAAATATATCAAACAATGAGGACTTGTAGATCATGAAACAAATGAAAAATAATAAATGATGAAACATATAGTGTTCCCATATAGTAAAAGTACTTATCTTGTGCTTTAATATATCAATGAAACATAAAAATGCACTTATTGCATTCTAACTCTCTTGTAATCTCTCCTTGTGTCTGGTAGTGCTCAATATGCAATGGAATAACTTGTTCTGGATGTGCAGTGTGTATCGAAAGTGTTTTAAGACAGCTATATGGTGGCCAATATCATTTGAAATGCTGCAAAGTCATTCAAAGTGTCACAAAATAGTTCAAAAGCATTTGAAGTCATCTGAAATAGTGTGAAATAGTTCAAAAATAATTCGAAGTTGATTTTGTGGCATTCGTAGTGATTTGGAGTGCATGTCATAGTGTATAGATACAATGAGATCCTTCTTCAGACCTTATAGCATGCAGTGGACCTATCAATGCATAGCCCAAAATTGCCTCCTGCTTCCCCAGTTGGGTCACAGTGAAGAGAGCCCATTCACTGTGGTCCTTGTACCAGAGGACTAAGTCAACGTCCTCCCAAATTGCCCCAGCTTCATTTGGGGAGCCATCCACACTGTACACAGATATGGGTTGAGATAGTGAGCAGGTATTGAGTTGTTTTTGTTGAACCAGGTGTGAATTGATGAAAAGGCCCATGGCACTCAAGTCCAGGAGAGCAGAGACATTGAGTATTTGCCCCATATCTATAGTCTGCAGCTCAATCTTTAATTCTAGTGATTGCTGGGAGGGGGTGAATACCACAATGTATTTCCATGGTAGCTTGCGCTCCCAAGATTTCAATCTGTGAAGAGGCAGAACAGGTGTAAGTGGAGCAGGTGTGACTTCCATTGGGCTGAGGGACTCAGGAGGGAAGTTGGTCATGGAGTGAAGTTCTTCCTCAAGTGGGTCGACCAGTGGGGTGTCAAAGTGGTTACTGGTGGGCAGCAGGGGTGGGTAGTTGGAGGGATTGGGGGCATGTGTGGTCATAGTAGCATGGAGTATAGTATTAAAAGCTGCATTCATGAGTTGGTTCTTATCACAGAGAAAAGCAGCTTTGTACCAAGCATCAATATTGTCATCAGCTGGGCGTCCCTTCAACATCTGTGCAATCTGGTCCTGAACCTCTCAATTGAGACCACGATGAAATTTAACCACCACTGGTAGCCCATTCCCATATCCTGCCATGTCTGCAAAATTCCTAAACTCATCGATATAGTCATCCACAGATTGGTGCACTTGGTAATATAAGGATGACTCGAGGCATGTTGCAGCTCATTGGCATTTGTGGAGAGGGCAGAAGTGTCATACAAACTCCTCCCTAAAGTCATCCCAAGAGGGAAAAGGGAGGGAACCGAGTTTCTGGGCTTGGCACAAAATGCAGTCGATGTAGAGGTAGGCATACTCAGACTTCATGTATGTAAAGGCCCAATAAATTTTTGTGGTGTCTTCCAGAAATTGATTAGGGTGAAGACTGATGTATAACTCACAGAAGTTGAGGAAAGAATGTCCATGAGAGCATGGTCCATTAAAGTCGGCAAGGGGGAACAGTTTAATTTATGTGCCAGTAGTATTAGGTAGAGCATCGATGCTGGAAGTGGTTGGAGTTGGAATAAATGGGATATTTGGTGAGGGACTAAGCTGTAGGGTATTAACAAGGCTTTTGATGCATGATTTAAGCAATTTAATTTGCATGCTCAAACCAGTAATGGTGCCTTCGAGTGCTTCAATGCATTTTTGGGCATCCATGGCATGTGGCAGCACATCAAGCAGAGATAAGTGCGCACTTAAGGTGGAGGTGTTGATTACATCCTGGGTGATGCCCTGTAAGTGTAGGACACATTATATCTGCAGTGCACTTCAATTCTGGGCCTAGGGAGAGAGTTTTCTACTGTAAGGGCAACCTCAAAGCCTCACTTAATAGTGAGCTAACAGAGGGGAATCCAAAGTTAATATTATACTACATAATACAGATACTCGAGGCATACCTAACAGAGGGTAATCCAAAGAGAAAACTTTAAGGACCCATCTGTCGATGCCCAGTATATGTGATAGAGCCAAAAATCAAATAGTAAGCTAAAAATAGCAAAAAGGTGGAAATAGGCAGATCAAGCTGTGGGATGGCATTACCTTGATGGGTAAATGTCCAGAAGGCCATGAAATCGACTTTGAATCTATTTTGCACTATTTTGCACTATTTCAGATGACTTCAAAACACTTCAAACAACTTCAAACAATTTTGCAACACTTTGAATGACTTCACAGCATCTCGAACAATATTGGCTGCTGTATAGTTGTCTTAAAACACTTTCAATGCACACTGCACATCTGGAACAAGCCAATTCACTGCATATCGAGTACTACTGGACACAAGGAGGGATTACAAGAGACTTAGGATACAACAAAAATCTTTCCTGCTTCTAAGAATAGAACTGGCAATATGTACCACCATGGAAAAAACTGAAATATATAAAATATAATAATAAAATAGAAATAAATTATAGAAAAGGCAAAATAGGGTGAAATAAAATATATAAAAAATGGGACAAACACAGAAAATTGCACAGACGCATGGGGGCCTTCCTTTCCTCTTACAAGGTGGGGGGTGTCGATTGCATCCTGGTGATGTCCTGTATGTGTAGAAGGTGTTATATCTGCAGTGCACTTCAATTCCAGGCCTAGAGAGAGAGTTTTCTACTGTAAGAGCAACCTCAAGCCTCACTTAATAATGAGCTAACAAAGAGGAATTCAAAGTTAACATTATACTACATAATACAAACACTTCAGGTGCATATAACCTAAGGGAATCTAAAGAGAAAACTTCATGGACTGATCTGTTGATGCCCAGTATATGTGATAGACCTGAAAATCCAATAATAGGCTAAAAATAGCAAAAAGGTGGAAATAGGCAGATCAAGTTGTGGAATGATGTCACCTTGATGGGTAAATGTTCAGAAGAGGTCCTGCCTCTAAGAATAGAACTGTCAACATGTACCAACAAGGAAAAAACTGAAAAATAATTATAAAATAGGAATAAAATCATAGAAAATCATAGAAAAGGCAGAATAGAGTGAAATAAAATATATAAAAATATGGAAAAAATGCAGAGAATTGCCCAGATGCTTCCTTCCCCTTACACAAACCCATTCACTGTCTCCAAGTGCAATGGAGCTTGAGAAGGTTTGAAGCCCATGCATGGATGTTGCAATGTGTCTAAGAGGAAGGGAGTCTGTTAGATGGAAGAGTGGATGTGATCATTGTATCCAAACTCTGCCATGGGGAGGAGGTCTTCCCAATCATCCTGTCACTCATGTGCTCTGTCTGTCCATCTGTCTGCAGGTGGTAGGCAATCAAGATAAGGAGTTTGATTTCTAGTAGACAGTACAGCTTGCAGGTGAACTCCACAACAAACTGAGCCCTCAATCACAGAGGAATGCACCTGGTAGTCCATGAAGCTTCTATACCTGGTGTAAGTAGAGTTGAGCAGCTCCAAGTGCAGTGACAGTCATGTGAGTGGAGATGAAGTGAGCTCACTTTCCATCAGAGTTGACTATGCACATTACTGCATCAAATCTATTGGACTCAGGCAACTCCACCACAAAGTCCACACTGACAATGTCCCAATGATTCTCCAGAATGGGAAGATGGTGTAACTTACCAATGGGCTTGCATCATGGAACCTTGGTGTATAAGCAGAGGTCAGAGATGCAGTAATATGTCAGGTTGGTACTCAGTGCAGAGTCTCAACAGAAGATGTAAACACAAATCCTACAGCTGCAGGAGTGTTCAGGGTGTGGAAAAATATGTATGGGGCCTCAGATCATTATTCAAGGTGTGGCAATAGCTATTAACATAAGTTCACTGGATGCACAACGTGAGTAAAGCAGAAAGGAAGGTTTGCACAGTAGTGCAATATAAAGGAGTGGAAAAGCACAAATGCAGAAAAATGTGCAATAATAAAAGGCAGGTTGTAAGTGGAAGGGGAGGCATCCCAGGTGTCTGGGCAATTTTCTGCATTTGTCCCATATTTTTTTATATTTTATGTCACCCTATTTTGTATTTTCTATGATTTTCTATAATTTTATTTCTATTTTATAATTATTTTTTGGTTTTTCCCATGTTGGTACATGTTTACAGTTCTATTCTTAGAGGCAGGACCCCTGGATGTTTACTCATCAAGGTGACATCATTCTGCAGCTTGATCCATCTATTTCTGCCCTTTTGCTATTTTAACCTATTATTTGATTTTTGGATCTATCACATATACTGGACATCAATAGATGGGTCCATAAAGTTCTCTCTTTAAATTCCCCTCTGTTAGGTGTGCCTGAAGTGTCTGTATTATTTAGTGTAATATTAACTTTGGATTGCCTTCTGTTAGCTCACCACTAAGTAAGGCTTTGAGATTGCCCTTACAGTAGAAAACTCTCTCCCTAGGCCTGGAATTGAAGTGCACTGTGGATATAACATCTGCTATGCATACAGGACATCACCCAGAATGCAATCGACACCCCCATCTTAAGTGCATACTTATCTTTGCTCGATGTGCTGCCAAAGGTACTGTTATCAGATTGCGCATAGAAATTGAATTGCTCAAATCATGTATCAAAAACTTTGTTAATATCTTACAGCTTAATTCCTCACCTATATTCCATTTATTATAATTCCAACTGCTTCTAGCATTGATGCTCTACCTAATACCACTGGCCCACAAATTGAACTGTTTCCCTCTGCCAACTTTAATAGTACATGCTCTCATGGACATTCTTTTCTCAACTTCTGTGAGTTATACATCAGTCTTCATTCTAATCAGTCTCTAGATGACACTGCAAAAATTTATTAGGCCTTCACATACATGAAGTCTGAGTGTGCCTATGTACATTGACTATATTTTGTGCCAAGCCCAGAAACTCAGTTCCTTCCCTTTTTCCTCTTGGGGCAACTTTAGGGAGGAGTTTATATGACATTTCTGCCCTTTTCATGAATGCCAATGAGCTGCAACATGCCTTGAGTCATCCTTGTATTACTAAGCACACCAATTTGTGGAGAACTATATTGACAAGTTTAGGGATTTAGTGGATGTGGCAGAATATGGGTAGTTAAATTTTGTTGTGGTCTCAATTGAGAGGTTTAGAATTGGATTGCACAGATGTTAAAGGGGCACCCAGCTAATGACAATATTGATGCTTGGTATAAAGCTGCTTCTCTCTGTGATGAGAACCAACTTATGAATACAGCTTTTAACACTACACTCCATGCCACTACTACTACACATGCCCCCAATCCCTTCAACTGTTTGCCCTGCTGCTGCCCACCAGTAACTGCTTTGAGGCCCTGCTGGTTGACCCACCAGAAGAAGAACTTCACTCTATGACCAATCCTCCCCCTGAATCCCTCGGCTCAATGGAAGTCATACCTGCTCCACCTGCACCTGCACCTCCTCTTCCCAGGTTAAAATCCTGGAAGTGCAAGCTACCATGCAAGTACATTGTGGCATACACACCCTCCCAGTAATCATTAGAATTGAAAATTGAGCTGCAGACTATGGATACAGAGCAAGTTCTCAGTGTCTATGCTCTCCTAGACATAGGTGCCATGGGCCTTTTCATTTATTCTCATCTGGTCCAACAAAAACAGCTCAATACCTGTTCACCATCTCAACCTATACCTGTCTACAGCTCCAAATGAAGCTGGGGCAATTTGAGAAGTTGTGGACTTAGTTAGTCCTCCAGTACAAAGACCATAAGAAGCAGGCTTTTTTTGCTGTGATCCAACTAGGGAAGCAGGAGGTGATTGTGTGCTATCCATGGCTTTGTGACCATAATACTGAGGTCGACTGGATGACAGGTGAAGTCATTATG
Source organism: Tricholoma bakamatsutake (assembly GCA_029959215.1). Classification (NCBI taxonomy): domain Eukaryota; kingdom Fungi; phylum Basidiomycota; class Agaricomycetes; order Agaricales; family Tricholomataceae; genus Tricholoma; species Tricholoma bakamatsutake. The sequence continues at coordinate 5,840,178 of CP114860.1, forward strand.
AGTCATTGTCCTTCTCATTGTCATACTTGCTTCACTAAAGACAGACAGGGACATTGCAGGCAAAAGATACTCTTGCAATGCACTTGAATCATGTGTTGTGCTGGTTCAATGCCCATGCCCAATGTGGACTTAGAAGGTGTTCCAGATCTTGCACCTGATTCTGATGATGATGAGGTGGTGGTGGAACAGATTGAGGAAGGTGACCAAATTTTCTACACTGCTATCAACCCTTCACATGAGGTGCATGCCACCTCAAATGTCTCCCAATGCCTTGCAGAGGCCTTCCACAAGAACAGTACACCCAAATCCTTCACTGACTCTGTACTTCCTCACCTGCATGACTTTGAGGATGTCTTCTCCAAGGAATTCTTCAACTCACCTCTTAACTGTAAGCCAGGGGATCATGAAATTGAGCTCATGCCGGGTGCCACACCTTCCCCTGCAAAATCTACCCTCCCTCCCCTGAAGAACAATGACAATTTGACAAGTTCATTAACGAGCACTTGGCTTCTGGTCATATCCATCCTTCTAAGTCACCCATGGCCTCGCCCTTCTTCTTTGTCAAAAAAAAGGATGGCTCTCTTCATCCAGTCCAAGACTACTGACAACTTAATGACATCACAGTCAAGAATCATTATCTACTGCCCCTCATATCTGAACTTGTCAACCAACTCTGTGAGGCACATTATTTTACCAAACTCGATGTCCACTGAGGATATAACAATGTGCAGGTAAAGGAAGGGGATGAGTGGAAGGCAGCATTTTGCATGAATTGTAGTCTTTTTGAACTGCTTGTCATGTTCTTTGGTCTCACTAACAGCTCTGCCACCTTTCAGACCATAATGAATAACATCTTCCACAATCTCATATTGGAAGGACCAGAAGGGACACCCCATTGCCTTCTACCCAAAGAGTCTTAGTGCTGTAGAACACAATTACAAGATCTATGACAAGGAGATGGGGGCAATAATGCAGGCATTGGAGGAGTGGCAACATTTTCTAGAGGGTGCTCAACATAAGGTTGAGATCTGGATGGACCACAAGAACCTTGAGTACTTCATGACCACCAAAAAACTTAATCACCATTAAGCCCACTGTTCCCTCTATCTCTCCAGGTTCGATTTCTCCCTGTACCATCATTCAGACCACAGTATGGGGAAGACTGACACCCTCTCTTGTCATCTGGGGATGGAAGCGATGACAATCAAGGTATTGTGTTGTTGCAATCTGACCTGTTTACAGTCCATGTACTGGAAGGGGTTACCTTGGGGGGTGAGGAGCACAATATTCTATGTGACATTCATTATGTGAACTATAGCAGTTTACATGAGAATGCTGTGGCTCTGGCAGTGAAGGAGCTGAGCAAGGGATCCACTCTTTCGCTTCATGCAGCTGAATGGACAGAAAAGGACAACATCCTATACTTCCATGACTGTATCTACATCCCTAATGATCCCCAGCTCCAACAACAACTCATCTCTCAGCAACATGACTCGCTCATTTCTGGCCACTCCAAGCATTGAAAGACATTGGAGCTCATATCATGGAATTATTGGTAGCCTCAAATGTCTCGACTCATTGGCCAGTACTGTCACACCTGTGACCTCTGCTTATACACCAAGGCTCCATGATGCAAGCCCATTGGTGAGTTACATCCCCCTCCCATTCTGGAGAACCATCGGGACATTGTCAGTGTGGACTTTGTAGTGGAGTTGCCTGAGTCCAATGAGTTTGATGCAGTAATGTGCAAAGTCAACTCTGATGGAAAGTGAGCTCACTTCATCCCCACTCACATAACTGTCACTGTACTTAAAGCTGCTCAACTCTACTTACACCATGTGTGGAAGCTCCATGGATTGCCAGACATGTTTATCTGTAATCGAGAGCCACAGTTTGTTGCAAAGTTCACCTGAGAGCTGTACTGCCTGTTGAAAATCAAACTCCTCATCTCGACTGCCTACCACCCACAGACAGATGGACAGACAGAGTGCATCAACCAAGAACTGGAGCAGTACATCTGCATCTTTATTAATAAGCAACAGGACAATTGGGAAGACCTCCTCCCCATGGCCAGGTTTGGGTACAACAATCACATCCACTCCTCCACCCAACAAACTCCCTTCCTCCTCAACACAAGACAACACCCATGCATGAATTTTGAACCTTGTTGATGCAGCTCCATATTGCCCTGTGCTCATACTATGGCATTTTTCATGATTGTGCACCTCTTGGATGACTTCTGCTCACTTTGTGCAGTGCACTTTTGCATGCATTAGTATGCTTTTGTGTGCCCAAGTGCACTTCTGTGCACTTCCATGCACCTTTGACTGCTTAGATGCACTTTTGTGTGCCTTTTACATTTCTACTGTGACTTTGGATCCCCATTAGCTGCCTTCTATCATGCACCCTAAATGTGCCTTGTCATGCTCCCAACTGCCTTCATGCACCTCCCACACTCGTTATCTGCCCTTTACAGTTACTGTGCACTCGACACACCTTTATGTGCTCTTTTACACTTTGCCAGCAACTCACATTCCTTGCTGTGCACTCATTGCACTATCCATTTATCACACACAACAATCCTTCACCACACCTATTGAGCTGTGCATCATGGCTTCCAACTTACTAGGTGCTGATATGGCTCCCTATCACCCTGTGCTCATACTATGGCATTTTTCATGATTGTGTGCACTGCTTGGACACCTTCTACTCACTTTTCACTGCACGCTTTCATGTGCCTTTGTGTGCCTTTGTATGCCCATGTGCACTTCAGTGTGCTCCAGTGTGCCTCTGTACACTTCCATGTGCATTTGTGCACTTTCATGTGCCTTTGACCCCTTAGGTGTGCTTTTGTGCACCTTTTACATTTCTACTGTGCCTTTGGATGCCCCTTAGCTGCCTTCTATCATGTGTCCTAAATGTGCCTTGCTACACTTCAAACTGCCTCTGTGCACCTCCCACACTCCTTATCTGCCTTTCACAGTTATTGCATGCTTGATGCGCCTTTATGCACTCTTTTTATGCTTTACCCACAACTCACATTCTTTGCTGCACATCCATTGCATGATCCTTATCACACACACAATCTACCACACCAACTGTGCTGTGCATCACAGCTTCCAGCTTACTGGCACACTTACTCAAGGTGCACCATGATTCCAGCATGAGTGAACTGCATAATCTGAGTGCTTTGTGCCTATTTGATGTTGGACTGTGCGCACTTGGGTGCTGGCACATAATCCTGGTGGTTTGGCACTATTTGGCCTCACACAGCATCTCCTTATAGTTCTTCTGCATTTCTAATTAGCATTGCCTTATCTGGTAATTGGCATAGGTTGATCACATCATTATTACTAAGGCGCAGCATGCAACATATAACACCAAAGCAGATTAATTGGGAAGAGTGCACAGGACCTAAAGCACACCAAAAATAGAGCTTCACACCAGAATGGTTGGGTATTGGGCTATAGCATGTGCAAATCTTATTGGCTAAGGCAGTAGCATAGTGTGGTTAGGTTTAGATGGGCCAATGGATGAGCTTGTGGGTAGCGCATGGTGCTTTCTATTTTTATACTTTATTTTACCATTTTTTATCACATAAGCCATTTGTACATAGTAGGCAGACAGATAGAGGATCCAGAGGATCCTTCCCCTCCCCCTCATAGCTCATAGCTCATTCAGTGTTGCACATAGTCTGTGCACCAGCATCCAGTCCATGCGCCTTTATAGTGCACCCTTCATATAGCTGTGTTTGCATATTGTTTGCATCCCCTCATCATATTGCTGCATTTTGTTCCTTTATTGCATCCTTTGTCTTCATTTGTGCACTCTTGTAGTGCACCCTTCATATAGCCATGTTTGCACATCATTTGTGCACTTTATTGTATAGCCATGTTTTGTGCACCGTTTGTGCATTTCCCCACCAGTTGCGCTCACATCCTGTTTGCATCCCTAGCCTGTGCATCACCCTTGCAGCACCACCCAGTGCTGTCCTTGTCCCACTATACCTCCCACTTTCATCTCCCTCATTGTTGCACATTTTTGTGTGCCCATTGTGCATTTTTGCCCCTTCGCATTGCACACTTTTTTGCCATTGCACATACCTTCCTTTTTGCGTACACAACTAGTGCACACATCGAAAACCACTGTACCAGCCTCTTTGTAGTCTATGCACCCTGAAGGACAATCTGAGGCCCTCTAAGCAAACCCCCTCACCCTGAGCATGCCTGCAGCTGTAGGTTTAGTGTTCACCCCTTCTGTTGAGGCTCTGCACCAAGTACCAACTGAACACATCATTTCTGGAGTCCACCACAAGGGATTTCAGGTTACCAGACCTCATTTAGACCTCCATTGGCTCGCTCTTCATTTTAACATTAACCACCTTTGCACTCTCCATTCTGAGCTGTTAGCAACTGCGCTCCAGCTTGGGAAAATACCAGTATTCGAATCACTCTTCTTAAACAACACACATCACTCGTCTGTGCTGTCTTTACCTCCACCTTCACCTAAATCATCCCTACCTACCCTAACTCCATCTGCATCACTACATTTTTCACCACCTTCGAATTTTGCAGCACTTTTACCAGATCTTAACTCTACACACCTTATTTCATGTACCATGGCTACCATGCACATGCCATCTGCACCTAACCAAAACATGCTGCATTTTGACCCCACAAAACCACACGAACTCCAGAAGTACTTCGAGGAGCTTGTGCAACTTCTCCATGATTGTAATGTCACTGATGAGATTGATAAGAAATTCCACACTGTGCACTATTTGGACAGCAACACTGCAGACACTTGGAAACTGCTACTGGAGTATAGCGCTGATATGGCTCCCTATTGCCCTCCGCGCATACTACGGCATTTTTTGCAATTGTGCGCACCTCCTAGATGGCTTACGCACACTTTGTGCAGCGCGCTTTTGCACACCTTCATGCACTTTCATGCGCCTTTGCGTGCTTCCATGCACTTTTATGTGCCTTTGACTGTTTAGGTGTGCCTTTGTGTGCCCTTGTGTATTTCTACTGCACTTTTGGTTCCCCATAGCTGCCAATCATTGTGCACCCTAAATGCGCCTCATTGCGCTTCAAACCGCCTCCGTGCACCCCTCCCACACTCCTTATCTGCCTTCTACATTTATTGCGTGCTCGATGTGCCTTTGCGCACTCCTTTTATGCTTTACCTGCACTCACATTCCCTGCTGCGCACTCATTGCACAATCCATATCACACACACAACAATCCACTGCACCAGTGCACTGCGCATCGCAGCTCCCAGCTTACTGGTGCATTTATTTGAGGCACACCGCGATTCCAACATGAGCAAACTGTGCATTCTCACATAATCAGGGTGCTTTGCACCTATTTGGCATTGGACTGTGTGCCTTGGGTGCCTTGGGTGCCTTCATGTAATCCTGGCACTTTGGCAGTATTTGGCCTTTCACAGCATCTCCTTATAGTTCTTCCACATTTCCAATCAGCATTGCCTTATCTGGTAACTGGCACAGGTCGATCACGCCATTATTACTAAGGCACAGCATGCGACACATAACACCGAAGCAGATTAATTGGGAAGAGTGCACGAGACCTAGAGTGCACCAAAAATAGTGCATCGCACTGGAACAGTTGGGTAGTGGGCTATAGGTGCACAAATCTTATTGGCTGAGGCAGTGGCATAGTGCAGTCAGGTTTAGATGGGTGGATGGATGCACTTGTGGGTAGCGCATGGCACTTTCTATTTTTACACTTTATTTTACCATTTTTATCACATAAGCCATTTGTACATAGTAGGCAGACAGATAGAGAATCCAGAGGATCTTTCCCCCCCTCATAGTTCATAGTTCAGTCAGCATTGCACATAGTCTGTGCACCAGCATCCAGTCTGTGTGCCCTTGTAGTGCACCCTTCATATAGCCGCGTTTGTGTATCATTTGCATTCCCTCGTCGTATTGTTGCGTTTCATCCCTGCATTGCATCCTTCATTCTTGTTTGTGCACTCTTGCAGTGCGCCCTTCATATAGCTGCATTTGTGCACCATTTGTGCACCTATTTGCATAGCTGCATTTTGTGCACTGTTTGCGCCTTTTTCCACCCCTTGCGCTTTCATCCCATTAGTGCCCCCAACCTTTGTGTCACCTCCCCAGCACATCTCAGTGCTGTCTTCATCCCCCTACACCTCCCGTCTTCATCACCCTCATCGTTGCGTACTTTTGTGCTCCCATTGCGCATTTTTCCGCACTGCACATTTTTGCCTCTTTGCATTGCACACTTTCCCGCCACTGCACATACCTCCCCTTTAGCATACACAACTAGTGCGCACATTGAAAACCACTGTACTAGCCTCCCCATAGTTTTTGCGCCCCAAAGGATGATCTGAGGCCCTCTAAGTGAACTCCCCCCTCACCCTGAGCATGCCTGCAGTTGTAGGTTAAGTGTTCACCCCTTCCGTTGAGACTCTGCCCCGAGTACCAACTGAACACATCATTTCTGGAGCCCACCACAAGGGGTTTCTGTTTATCAGACCATATTTTAGACCTCCATCGGCTCGCCCTTCACTTCAACATTAACCACCTTTGCACTCTCCATTCCGAGCTGTTAGCAACTGCACTCCAGCTTGGGGAAATACCAGTATTTGAATCACTCTTCCTAAACAACACGCATCACTCATCCACTGATGTGTTCAGTTGGTACTCAGTGCAGAGTCTCAACAGAAGTGGTGAACACTTAACCTACAACTGCAGGCGTGCTTGGGGTGAGGGGGGAGTTTGCTTAGAGGGCCTCAGATCGTCCTTCAGGGCGCGGAGACTATAGAGAGGCTGGGACAGTGCTTTTCAATATGTGCACTAGTAGTGTACACAAAAGGGAAGATATGCGCAGTGGCAGAAAAGTGTGCAACACAAAGAGGCAAAAACGCGCAGTGCGGAAAAATGCGCAACGGGAGTGCAAAAGTGCGCAACGATGAGGATGATGAAGGCAGGAGGTGTAACAGGACAAAGACGACACTGGGATGTACTGTGAAGGTGGTGCACAGGTTGGGGGTGCGAACGGAGTGAAAGCGCAAGGGGCAGAAAAAGGCGCAAACGGTGCGCAAAATGCAGCTATGCAAATAAATGCGCACACGGTGTGCAAACACGGCTATATGAAGGGCACACTATGATAGTGCACAGACAAGGACGAAGGACGCAACGCAAGGGATGCAACGCAACAATACGATGAGGGGACGCAAACGATAATGCAAACGTGGCTATATGAAGGGCGCACTACAAAGGCGCATGGACTGGACGCTGGTGCACAGACTATGTGCGACGCTGACTGAGCTATGAACTATGAGGGGGGGGGAAGATCCTGTGGATTCTCTATCTGTCCGCTACTATGTACAAATGGCTTATGTGATAAAATGGTGAAATAAAGTATAAAAATAGAAAGCACCATGCGCTACCTACAAGCGCATCCATTCGCCCATCTAAACCTGACCGCACTATGCCGCTGCCTCAGCCAATAAGATTTTGCACACCTATAGCTCAATATCCAACTGTTCTGGTGCGATGCGCTATTATTGGTGCGCACTAAGTCTCGTGCGCTCTTCCCAATTAATCCACTTCAGTGTTGTGTGTTGCATGCTGCACCTTAGTAATAATGATGTGATCGACCTGTGCCAGTTACCAGACAAGGCGATGCTGATTGGAAATGCGGAAGAACAATAAGGAGATGCTGTGCAAGGCCAAATACTGCCAAAGCACCTGGATTATGTGAAAGCGCCCAAGTGCGCACAGTCCAATGCCAAATAGGCGCAAAGCGGGCCAGTTATGTAAGAATGCGCAGTTCGCTCATGCCGGAATCGTGGTGCGCCTCAAGTAAATGTGCCAGTAAGATGGGAGCTGCGATGCGCAGTGCACCGGTGCGGTGGATTGTTGTGTGTGATAGAGATTGTGCAAAGAGTGCGCAGCAGGGAATGTGTGTTGCAGGTAAAGTGTATGAGGAGTGCGCAAAGGCGCATCGAGCATGCAATAAATGTAGAAGGCAGATAAGGAGCGTGGGGGGGGCGCACGGAGGCAGCTTGAAGCACAATGAGGCGCATTTAGGGTGCACAATGATTGGCGGCTATAGGGCAGATTGCCACTGGTCGACTTTCATTGAATACCAATTCGCAGCTCATCTACAATATAGCGTCTTGTCCAGCTCCAGCAGCACCTTTACAGTTGATGTACATTGCCACTTCAGTGCCTGCAGCAGAATATATGCAAAGTGCACCAAATGTGCAACTAACGAAGGAAGAGCACATCGATATGCTCAAGTGGGAGTTGATGCCGCTTCGGAAGAGGCAAGTCTTCAACGGCGTCAAAATTCTGCGGCGTGCACCATGCAATACATCCAATCAAGAGAGCACACATTCTACAACCACAGACATTGCACCCGCCAACAGTATTGAGTCCCCAGCCTTGCAACCCGCTGTGAGCGCAACTGAAGCACCCAACAAGACACCAATACATCCCTATTCCAACATTCCTGAAGCGCGTTTTGCGCCCGCAGCAGCAGATAAACCAGACATACCAGCTAACACTTCCAAAGGCAAAGAGCCATCATACCACACTGTTGTTCCCATCCAGAACCCACAGATTGTTGATGACGTATATGTGCATGCCATGAAGGTGCCCTCCGTTATGGTTTCGCATGAAGAGCTCCTATCCCTTTCACCCGATCTCAGACAGCACCATAGAGAACAAGTTACCCCAAAGTGCATTGCAGCTACTGGCACAGAAGTGGTAGCTACCAACCTTGCGAGTGTTATGCCATTTGTGCACTGCGATGCGTGCACACCTTTTGCGGAAAATAAAGCACTTAATGTGACACCTCCAGTTAGCGCGGCAATTGCAGTGCCACTTCCTATTGTTTTGCAGGATCCATTTGAACAGTACCTCACCCATCTCCAGCCAGGCGAAATTGAAAACCCGGACATTTTGAAGGTTGCAAAAGAGTTGCACGCACTTTGTTCCATTAATTTATTGATCGACAACCAAGAATACTTTGAAGCTATCTTAGACCTGGGTTTGCAAATTATCGCAATGTCAGAAGTGGTCTGCCATCGTCTTGGGCTTCAGTATGACCTGCGCATTCACTTATACATGCAATCTGCCAATGGAGAGGTAGATGAGTCACTTGGGCTTGCACGCAACGTTTCTGTGTGCATTGGATATATCATTGTCTATGTGCAAGTTCACGTTATCCATTCACCTGCTTACAATATTCTGTTAGGGCGCCCCTTTGATGTGTTAATGTGCTCCATCATGCACAACTTTGTGGATGAGGCACAAACGATTACAATCTGCGATCCGAACACAGGCGCCATCTCCACCATTCCAACAAAGCCTAGAGGAAAACCATGTCATTTTTTACCAGCTCCAGCAACAACGCACTTTGCTATTCAGCATAACCCACAAAAAAATTTTCGCCAGGCTTTGAGGAATTGATCACAGACCAAGGAGAAGCTGCCACTATCATAACATTTGACTCTGATACCCAATCTTGTAATGTTTCTGCATTTGTGCTTATTCCATTTTCCACTTCCATTGCTTCGACCTCTATTATCTCTCAACTCTACCTATCTCAGTGTACCAACAGTCATGTGCAGGCGCTCTTAAACTCGATTGACCCCGTGGCATTTATTCCAGCTGCATTTCCAAAAAGTGCACATGCGCATGCAACTTTTATCGATTTGGCGGTGCATGCGCTGCAAAAGGGCATAGTAACCAAGAAGAAATATAAACCGGTGATGAGTTCAGTTGGTACTCAGTGCAGAGTCTCAATGGAAGGGGTGAACACTTAACCTACAACTGCAGGCGTGCTCGGGGTGAGGGGGGAGTTTGCTTAGAGGGCCTCGGATCATCCTTCAGGGCGCAAAGACTATGGGGAGGGTGATATGGCAGTTTTCAATGTGTGCACTAGTTGTGTACGCTAAAGGGGAGATATGCACAGTGGTGGGAAAGTGCGCAACACAAAGGGGCAAAAATGCACAGTGTGGAAAGACGTGCAACAGGAGTGCAAAAGTGCGCAACGATGAGGGTGACAAAGATAGGGGGTGTAGTGGGACAAAGACTGCACTGGTATGTGCTGGGGATGTGACGCAAAGGTTGGGGGCGCAAACAGGATGAAAGCGCAAGGGGTGGAAAAAGGTGCAAATGGTGCGCAAAACATGGCTATGCAAATAGGTGTGCACACGGTGTGCAAATGCAGCTATACGAAGGGTGCACTACGATAGTGCACAGACAAGGATGAAGAACACAATGCAAGGGATGGAATGCAACAATACGACGAGGGGATGCAAACGATATGCAAATGCAGCTATACAAAAGATGCACTACAAAGGCGCACGGACTGGACACTGGTGCACAGACTATGTGCAATGCTGACTGAGCTATGAACTATGAGGGGGGGGGGAAGATCCTCTGGATTCTCTATCTGTCTGCCTACTATGTACAAATGGCTTATGTGATAAAAACAGTAAAATAACATGTAAAAATAGAAAGCACCATGCACTACCCACAAGCGCATCCATTCGCCCATCTAAACCTGACTGCACTATGCCACTGCCTCAGCCAATAAGATTTGTGCACCTATAGCTCAATATTCAACTGTTCCGGTGTGATGCGCTATTATTGGTGCACTCTAAGTCTCGTGCGCTCTTCCCAATTAATCTGCTTCAGTGTTATGTGTTGCATGCTGCACCCTAGTAATAATGACATGACCAACCTGTGCCAGTTACCAGATAAGGTGGTGCCGATTGGAAATGTGGAAGAACTATAAGGAGATGTTGTGAAAGGCCAAATACTGCCAAAGCGCCAGGATTACGTGAAGGCGCCCAAGTGCACACAGTCCAATGCCAAATAGGCACAAAGCGCCCCAATTATGTGAGAATGCGCAGTTTGCTCATGTTGGAATCGCAGTGCACCTCGAATAAATGCACCAGTAAGATGGGAGCTGCGATGCGCAGTGCACCGGTGCGGTGGATTGTTGTGTGTGTGATAGAGATTGTGCAATGAGTGCGCAGCAGGGAATGTGAGTTGCAGGTAAAGCATAAAAGGAGTGCGCAAAGGTGCATCGAGCGCGCAATAAATGTAGAAGGCAGATAAGGAGCGTGGGGGGGGTGCACAGAGGCAGCTTGAAGTGCAACGAGGCGCATTTAGGGTGCACAATGATTGGCGGCTATGGGGAACCAAAAGCGCAGTAGAAATGCAAAAGGTGCATGAAGGCACACCTAAATGGTCAAAGGCATGCGAAAGCGCACGGAAGTGCACAAAGGCGCACTGCAAGCAAAGTGTGTGGAAGCCATCTAGGACGTGCACACAATGGCAAAAAATGCCGTAGTATGTGCGCAGGGCGATAGGGAGCCATATCACCGGTTGCTAGAAAAGTCAAACCAGTTATTGCACCCGTCCCAAACGAATTCCGCATTGAGCACAACATTATAGGTGATCTGCTAGTGGCGCTTCCTGTGCTTTTACCAAACCTGCCACCATTTACCCCAACTGGGCACTATACTGAAGAGTGCATGCAAGCACTCCAAAAGCACCACACCGATTTCTTATTACCAGAGGAGATGAGGGTTTTGCACCACTTGATGTCTTTGCAGAATGAAGCCTTTGCATGGAGCGATGAGGAACGCGGCAGCTTTAAGACCACATTCTTTTCCCCAGTAGAAATCCCGGTTATTCCGCACACCCCTTGGATAGAGTGCAACATCCCCATTCCACCAGGCATATACGACGAAGTTTGCACTATTATCCAGAAGAAGATAGACTCAGGCATTTATGAGCACTCAAATTTGGCATATAGGTCACGCTGGTTCTGCACACTCAAGAAAGATGGAAAAGTGCTGTGCATTGTACATAGCCTCGAGCCGCTTAATCGCGTTACCATTAAACACTCCGGCATCACCCCTACACCTGAGCACCTCACAGAGCAGTTTGCAGGGCACGCATGCAGCGCTGTCCTTGATCTATATGTGGGATACGATGAGCACTTAATCAAAGAATCGTCACGTGACCTTATGACATTCCAGACGCTGTATGGTGCAATGCACCTCATTACATTGCCAATGGGTTGGACAAACTCAGTACCAATCTTCCATGATGATGTGTGCTATATTCTGCAGCCAGAGATTCCGGATTACACCATTGCCTATATCGATGATGTCCCAGTCAAGGGGCCTTTGAAGCGCTACATTTTACTGGATGGATTGTGCGAAGCACTCACTGCAAACTCTGGCATAAGGTGCTTTGTGTGGGAGCACTTCCAGAATGTGAACCACATTGTGCAGCACATGAAATATAGCGGTGGCACTTTCTCTGGGACGAAATCCACACTGTGCACTGAGAACTTCATCATTCTTGGCCATTATTGCACCCCAGAAGGTAGAAAGCCTGAACGCGACAAGGTAGATGTTATCCGCAATTGGGGCACATGCCACATGCTTTCAGAAGTGCGCACATTCTTGGGAACAGTCAGTTTAATGTGCATTTATATCCGCAATTATGCACACTGCATTAATGTGCTCACAAGGCTTATGTGCAAGGATGCTCCATTCGAATGGGGCCCAGAGCAGATAGCGGCACAAAATGACATCAAGCAAGTGGTACTAGAGTGTCCTGCACTACAACTGATCGATTATTCTTTAGAACTCCCTGTTATCCTTGCAGTCGACACTTCCCAGATAGCGGTCAGCTTTTACCTTTGCCAGCAAAAGAGCGCAGATGCAAAAATGCGCATTTACAACCGGTTCAGCTCAATTACGCTCAATGACAGAGAAGCGCACTTTTCGCAACCGAAGCTAGAGATCTATGGGCTTTACCATGCGCTGCGCAGTTTGCACCTTTATATTATAGGTGTGCGCAACTTAATTGTGGAGACTGATGTGCACTATATCAAGGGCAAGCTACAAGATCCTGATATCCAACCATCCGCTAGCATTAACTGGTGGATTGTCTCGATCCTTACATTCCACTTTACACTCGTACATGTTAGGGGAGCAGTGCATGGTCCAGACGGGCTCTCACGTCAGCCAAAGCAGCCAGAGGACTTAGAAGGAGAAGAGGATGAAGAGTTTGAGGATTGGATTGATGCGCTACATGGCTTTATGCACGCGATATGTCCCATTTCACAGTCCTTTGATGCGCAAGCACTCATGCTAATGCAACCAGAGCCAAGCACAAATGTGCAAAATGCATGCAATAGTGTGCTTATTTATGACGACAACTATAGCCAAGTTCCAAGGAGCACAACTGCAGATGCAGAGGATGAAAAGTTAGATTTGGTGTGGATTTGGATGGATACCCTAACATGCCCTAGCAACTTCACAGATTCTGAGTACAGCGCGCTCGTGCACTATGTGAGCACATTTTTCAAAGACAAGATGCGCCTATGGAAGCGCAATGCGCATGGCACTCACCAGCTTGTTATTTGGCAGTCTAGATGCTTACCGATATTGTGCACCATTCATGACAACATTGGACACAAGCACTTTTACGTGATGTGCTCCACATTGCTTGAGCACTTTTGGTGGCCACACGTGATGGACGATATTGTTTGGTTTGTGCACACTTGTCATATTTGCCAGATCCAGCAAACGCAGAAGGTTCTAATACTGCCAGTCATTGCAATGCCTGCGCCTCTCTTCAGTAAAGTTTATATTGATACGATGCACTTACCAGTATCAGCAGGTGGCACTATATCGTCCAAGGGCATTGCTCACTTGCGACTTGGCCAGAATTCTGCGGGCTCCCTAAAGAAAATGCGAGCACACTTGGCGATTGGATGTTTCAAGACCTCATCTGCAGATGGGGCACGTTGTGCAAGATAATGGCAAGCCATTCATCAAAGTGCTAGCCTATCTCAGTAAGCACTACCATATCAATCACATCCGCATATCTGGCTATAACTCGTGCGCTAATGGAATTGTTGAGCGTGCACATTTCGACATGCATCAAGCACTTATCAAAGCTGCAGATGGAGTAGAAACAAAGTGGTTCAGTGCACTGTACTCTGTCTTTTGGGCGGAGTGCATCACAGTTCGGAAGTGCCTTGGCATCTCACCATATTTCATTGTGACAGGCGTGCAGCCTCTAATCCCTCTCAATATCATTGAAGCAACATACCTTAGTCCACCCCCAGATTCTATACTCTCCACTACAGACTTGGTTGTGCAGCGTGCATGCGCATTGCAAAAGCATCCAGAAGACTTAGCATGCATCCATTCCCACATCTATGCAGAAAGGTGCAAAGTGGCGCTCCATTTCAAGAAAGCGCACTCAAAAACCATCTGCAGTTTTGACTTCCAGCGCGGCAATTTAGTCCTTATGCACAACACCATGATCGAGAAGAGCCTTAACCACAAAATGTGTGCACGTTATCTCGGTCCACTAGTTATAGTGTCACGCAATCGAGGCAGTGCATATATCGTTTGCAAGCTCAATGGGACAGTATTCGACAGGCCAGTAGCTGCATTCCGCCTCCTGCTAGGAAACAACAAAGCCGAAATTCCTGCCTTGATCGACTCAGGGGTGGGAGAAACATTCATTGACCACCGAGTCGTTCAAAAACTCGGACTAGAAAAACTCCTACTCATCAGGCGAATCCTCGCCAAGAACATCGACAGAACCCTCAACAAGAATGGAATGATCTCTCATTACGTTCTTGTCAACACGGTGATATGGCTCCCTATCGCCCTGCGCACATACTATGGCATTTTTTGCGATTGTGTGCACCTCTTAGATGGCTTCCACACACTTTGTGCAGCATGCTTTTGCGTGCCTTAGTGCGCTTTTGTGCGCCTTTGTGCGCTTCCATGCGCTTTTGTGTGCCTTTGACCGTTTAGGTGTGCCTTTGTGCGCCTCTTGCATTTCTACTGCGCTTTTGTTTCCCCATAGCCGCCAATCATTGTGCGCCCTAAATGCGCCTCATTGCGCTTCAAGCCACCTCCATGCGCCCCCCCCACGCTCCTTATCTGCCTTCTACATTTATTGTGCACTCGATGCGCCTTTGCGCACTCCTTTTACACTTTACCTGCAACTCACATTCCCTGCTGTGCACTCTTTGCACAATCTCTATCACACACAACAATCCACTGCACCGGTGCACTGCGCATCGCAGCTCCCATCTTACTGGCACATTTACTTGAGGCATACCACGATTCCGGCACGAGCGAACTGCGCATTCTTACATAATTGGGGCGCTTTGTGCCTATTTGGCATTGGACTGTGTGCACTTGGGCGCTTTCACGTAACCCAGGCGCTTTGGCAGTATTTGGTCTCACACAGCATCCCTTTTTAGTTCTTCCACATTTCCAATCGGCATCGCCTTATCTGGTAACCGGCACAGGTCGATCACACCATTATTACTAAGGTGCAGCATGCGACATATAACACCAAAGCGGATTAATTGGGAAGAGCGCACGAGACTTAGCATGCACCAATAATAGTGCATCGCACCGGAACAGTTGGATATTGAGCTATAGGTGCGCAACTCTTATTGGCTGAGGCAGCGGCATAGTGCAGTCAGGTTTAGATGGGCGAATGGACGCGCTTGTGGGTAGCGCATGGCACTTCCTATTTTTATACTTTATTTCACCATTTTATCACATAAGCCATTTGTACATAGTAGCGGACAGATAGAGAATCCACAGGATCTTCCCCCCCCTCATAGTTCATAGCTCAGTCAGCGTCGCACATAGTCTGTGCACCAGTGTCCAGTCCGTGCGCCTTTGTAGTGCACCTTTTGTATAGCTGCATTTGCATATCGTTTGCATCCCCTCGTCGTATTGTTGCATTCCATCCCTTGCATTGTGTTCTTCATCCTTGTCTGTGCACTATCGTAGTGCACCCTTCGTATAGCTGCGTTTGCGCACCCTTTGCGCACCCTTTTGCATAGCCGCATTTTGCGCACCGCCTGTGCCTTTTTCCGCTCCTTGCGCTTTCACTCTGTTTGCACCCCCAAACTGTGCACCACCTTCACAGTACATTCCAGTGTCGTCTTTGTCCTGTTACACCTTCCGCCTTCATCATCCTCATCGTTGCGCACTTTTGTGCTCTCGTTGCGCGTTTTTCCGCACTGTGCATTTTTGCCTCTTTGCGTTGCGCACTTTTCCGCCACTGCGCATATCTCCCCTTTCGTGTACACTACTAGTGCGCACACTGAAAATCGCTGTACCAGCCTCTCTATAGTCTCCACGCCCTGAAGGACGATCCGAGGCCATCTAAGAGAACTCCCCCCCTCACCCCGAGCACGCCTGCAGTTGTAGGTTAAGTGTTCACCCCTTCTGTTGAGACTCTGCACTGAGTACCAACTGAACTCATCAATGGAGATCGGAGGAAGAAGGGAGAAGATCAGGATGTTGATCACTGGGCTAGGAAAGGAAAGAATGATCCTGGGATATTCGTGGCTCCAAAGATGTAACCCGATCATCGACTGGGAAAAGGGGACCCTTACCGACAGACAGACTGAAAAGTCCCTTATGGGGAAAATCCAGACCATGATTGAATGAACACGAACCATGATTGGTAAGCAAAGTCTCACTATAGATGACAAGGGGCCGCTTGCACCGAGAGTAACATTGAGTCCGACTCTCAGGAGGCTACCTAAAAGGAGCGCTGGGGAGACCTTCAGGGAAACCCACCTCGCTGCCGCCGAGCACGTGAAGAGTAGGCTCGGGACAGTTCATCTCGCAAAAGGACTTTGCACCACAGACGAACTCAATGGAGACAGATCACACCTGGCAATGGACACTCATCCCGAGATCAATCCACGGATCTCTGTACTGGACAACTCCGATATCGGCTTATCGCTTGACACTGAAGAGAATAACGATGGGACAGATGCACTGTTTGCCTACATCCGAGGGGAGCCAATGATCGGGGTATTCAGAACCAAGGAATCCCCCCTCACGATCGAACACGACTATATTCCCCCGAACTACCAGACACTTAGGCACATCTCATGCATCACTCGATCTCGATTAACCAGCAGATTCACCTTCTCCCACATGACTCATATCCGAGCAAAAACCTCCGTCTCGCAGAGGCTTGCTCACGAAAAGGAGGACATCAAGGAGAAACGATCACTCGACGACCTGCTCCCCAATAAATACAAAGAGTATCGAAGCGTATTCGAGAAAGCAGCATCAGAGAGATTCCCCGAATCCAGACCGTGGGATCATGTGATCAAACTTAAACCTGACTTCATCCCAAAGGACTGTAAAGTTTACCCTATTACCCCAGCGGAACAGAAAAAATTGGATGAATTTATCGATGACAACCTAAGAAAGGGATACATCACCCCATCGAAGTCACCCATGGCATCACCATTTTTTTTCGTAGCAAAAAAGGACTCCAACGCACTCCAACCCTGCCAAGACTACCACTATCTGAACGAAGGAACCATCAAAAATTCTTACCCCCTTCCATTGATCGGTGATCTACTTGATAAGCTGAAAGGGGCAAAATGGTTCACTAAGTTGGACATCAGATGGGGATACCACAACGTCCAAATAAAGAAGGGAGACGAGTGGAAGGTGGCTTTCAAAACCAACAAGGGACTGTTCGAACCCAAAGTCATGTTTTTCAGCCTCTGTAATTCCCCGGCAACTTTCCAGGCAATGATGAATGATATCTTCCGAGATATGCTGAACGAGGGGTGGTTGGTAATCTACATGGACGATATTCTCATCTTCTCTAAGGATAAGGGGGAACACGAAGAGAGAACGAAAAGGGTCCTGGCAAGGCTTAGGGAGAACGACCTGTACCTAAAACCTGAAAAGTCTAGATTCGATGTGCAGGAAGTCGAGTTCCTCGGACTGATTCTGCGACCAAACCAGCTAGCTATGGACCCCACTAAGCTGAGCGGAATAAAGGACTGGCCACCCCAAACTAATGTAAAAGGGGTTAGATCATTCCTAGGCTTCGGGAACTTCTACAGGAGATTCATCGGCAACTTTGCTGCGATTACAAAACCACTGAACGACTTAACAAAGAAGGACCAGCCCTTCAGCTGGACAGACGAATGCCAAGGGGCATTTGATTCACTAAAAAGAAAATTCTCTGAGGTGCCAGTACTACTGATGCCTGACGCAGGAAAACCGTTCATAATTGAAAGCGACGCCTCTAAGTACGCGACAGGCACCGTCTTAAAACAAACCGACACCAACGGAGACTGGCACCCCTGTGGCTATATCTCCCATTCCCTAATGGCAACCGAGCGGAACTATGAGATTTATGATCGAGAACTGCTAGGAATCATATGAGCATTGGAAACCTGGAGACACTATCTCCAGGGATCTGAACATCCAACAACGATCCTATCGGATCACAAGAATCTGATGTATTTCAGAATGGCGCAGAAATTAAATTAGCGACAGGCTAGGTGGAGCCTCTTTCTATCGCAATTTAACCTGCAATTGGTACATGTCCCAGGAAAAATGATGATCCAATCTGATGCCTTATCACAGCGGGGAGATCACATACCCGATATCGACAATGATAACGACGACATCACATTACTAAAGGATGAGATCTTCACATGGACAATAGACACTGAACTGAAGGAAGTACTGGCAGAAAGCATGATGCAAGATGACTTACTAAAAGAAATAGTAAGGGCCATCAAGGAAGGAGGAATGCCACCGATCAAGTCGGTGGTAGAAGACTGGAAAATGGAAGATGATGGGATGGTCTTTTTTAAAGATCGATGCTACATACCAGATGACAAAGAACTAAGAAGAAAGATCGTGGAAAAATACCACGATAACATACTTACAGGACACCCCGGCCAATTCCAGACCCTAGAATTAGTATGGAGGGACTACTGGTGGCCAGGAATGACCATTTTCATCTGGAATTACGTCGATGGCTGCGCCACCTGCCAAGAGATGAAGGTGAATACACACCCGACAACACCGGGACTATCACCGATCAAATCTAGTGCCACTCGACCATTCGCACTGGTGACAATGGACTTTATCACAGATCTGCCAATAAGCGATGGATGTGATACCATCATGGTCATGGTAGACCATGGTCTTACTAAGGGGGTAATTTTCATCCCCTGTAACAAGAGCGTCGACGCATTGGGGGTGGCTGATCTCTACCTGCACAACGTGTTCAGGAGATTTGGCCTCTCAGACAAGATTATATCCGACTGTGACCCACGCTTCACCTCGAATGCATTTCAAGAACTGGGGAGACTCCTGGGAATAAGGCTGGTGATGAGCACAGCTTACCACCCACAAACCGATGGGGAAACTGAAAGGGTAAATCAGAAGCTCGAGATCTACCTCTGAATCTTTTGTGCAAACAAACCATTGCAATGGAAGAGCCACCTCACCACCGCCGAATTCACACACAACCAGAAGCATCACTTGGCTATTAAAAACACCCCGTTTTATGTAATGATGGGAGCACACCCTAGGGCTATCCCCACGCTTTATCAGAAAATGAATGTACTGGCTACCGAACAAAGGATAGCCAAACTAGGAAAAACACAGTGGGAAGCCCTGGCGGCACACGAACTCTCCCGACAAGTAATGATCGGGCGAAATGGACGAGGGTTCCACCCATTCACAGTGGGGGAGAAGGTCTGGCTCGACTCTAAGAATTTGAAGCTAGGATACCCAACCAGAAAGCTCGCCCCTAGACACGAGGGACCCTTCCCCATCACACGGGTAATCTCGTCCCATGCCTATGAATTAAGGCTCCCCTCTCAGTGGAGAATTCACCCTGTATTCCACGCCTCACTTCTCTCACGTTTCAAGGAGAATGAAACTCACGGACCAAACTTTCTTCCTCCACCACCCGATCTGATCGAAGGGGAACTGGAACACGAGGTTGAAGCTATTTTGGCTCACAGAGGGATAGGCAGAAGAATTCGATTCCTGGTGAAGTGGAAGGGATACAGCACGGCAGAAAACACCTGGGAGCCAGCAGCTCATTTAAAAAATGCTGCTGAAATACTTGACGAATACAGATCCACGCATAACCTCCCTTCAACATGAGCCGTCCTCTTCATCTTTTCATGACTGCCACACCCGACCCTGACCCTGTCAGGACATTCAAACTGATCCTGAGCTTCGTCCGAGACACGGACAACATTTGAAATGAGGAGAGGTTGCTTTCCATAACCCAAGACTGCGCGCTGCAGCACGGAACCATTCAGAACCTCTTCAAGACCTACCGGGCCATCTCCACCCTGGAACGCGTGTTTCAGCAACTGACGGAAGAGGCATACTATCTAGAGATACTCCCGCTCATGAGAAGCCTGGACGAGCAGGCCCTGCGTTACGAACCCGGAGAGCGGGTCCCCACTCCTCAATGAATTTTTATTATAGAGCCGCTGAGTGACGAAGAAGACGAAGCACCCGAAGAAACACGACCTCCACCATACCCACCACTCTCCCCACAAACCTCACAACCCTCACCATGACGAACGCCCACCCCATATCCCAACCACCCTACCGCTGAACACGTGCCCGCACCTTCGTGGATGCATAACTCAGTCTGTTTCACCTGTGCACGAGTTAAGCATTTCTCTTCACACTGCCCTGAATACCAATGTCCCCACTGTTGACGATGGCGACCAGAGCACTCTGTGCTCTTCTGTCCAAACAATCTGACACGTGACGTCCCGCCATGTCATCGCACTACTTGAAAGCAAACCACCATGATCTACAATATCTATGTCGTCATCACTCTCAGCGCCATCTTTGGCACGTCAATTTTTCTTATGATGCTCTGCTACATACTCATTTTATTTAAAATCGTTTCCGCCCCTCGTCTCCCACGACTCTCTACCTTCGTCACTGGCACCTCGGTGCGCTTCACTGGGGGAGATGACATTGAGCTACCAACCCGGGTCTATGCCCATGACACCCCGACTCCTACATCTTTCAGCACGTTTACCACGTCGACCAACAATACGGCGTCTTTTGACCCAATGAGGATGATTAGAACTTAGTTTTGGTTGGAACTCGAAACATTGAGGAGTGGCTAATGTTACGAAGAGGCGTGGGGAAAATCAAATTCTTTTTGTCCTTATTGTTCTACATTGTGTACGTCTCACGCTATTGTTCTTTACTTTATTGTCTCGCGACCACGAACCTTTAATCTTACAACTCCATCATCCCACCTTATTGTAGTGTACATCGCGGACGCCTTTTGCTATTGTCTTTTCACCTTTATTGTCTTTATTGTTCTCGTAGCACGACTCATCATCTATGATCTACAATTGTACTATTTAAATGATGAATACAGGACTGGTCGAGCTTAGCTTGACCTAGTCTTTCTTATGCTTCTAATGAGCTATCAGTCTAAGTCTCTCTCGGCCATTGCTTATGAGCTCTGGTGACTTGAACCTTCGCTGAACGTCGACACTTATGAGCCTTGACTCATATTTGATCTAGGAGCTTTGACTATAACACTTTTTGTGCACACAACTAGTATGCATATCAAAAGCCACTGTACCAACCTCTTCGTAGTCTCTGTGCCCTGAAGGACAATATCAAAAGCCACTGTACCAACCTCTTCGTAGTCTCTGTGCCCTGAAGGACAATTCAAGGTCCTCTAAGTAAACCCCCTCACCCCAAGCATGCCTGCAGCTATAGATTTAGTGTTTACCCCTTTTGTTGAGACTCTGCACTGAGTACCAACTGAACACATTAGCACTTGTTTGAGGCACACTGCAATTGCATCATAACCCAACTGTGCATTCTCACATAATCTGAGCTCTTTGTGCCTATTTGGCATTGGACTGTGCACACTTGGGCACTTTCATGTAATCCAGGCGCTTTGGCACTACTTGGCCTTGCACAGCATCTCCTTATAGTTCTTCTGCATTTCCAATTGGCATTGCCTTATCTGGTAACTGGCACAGGTCGATCACATCACTATTACTAAGGTGCAGCATGTGACACATAACACCAAAGTGGATTAATTGGAAAGAGCACATGGGACCTAAAGTGCACCAAAAATAGAACATTGTGCCAGAACAGTTGGGTATTGGGCTATAGCATACGCAAATCTTATTGGCTAAGGCAGTGGCATAGTGCAGTCGGATTTAGATGGGCCAATGGATGGGCTTGTGGGTAGCACATGGTGATTTCTATTTTTATCCTTTATTTTACTGTTTTTATCACATAAGCCATTTGTACATAGTAGGTGGACAGATAGAGAATCCAGAGGATTTTTCCCCCCCCTCATAGTTCATAGCTCATTCAGCATTGCACATAATCTGTGCACCAGTGTCCAGTCCATGTGCCTTTGTAGTGCACCCTTCATATAGCTGCATTTGCATATTGTTTGCATCTCCTCATTGTATTGCTGCATTTCATCCCTTCACTGCATCCTTGGTCTTCATTTGTGCACTCTTGCAGTGCACCCTTTCTATAGCTGTGTTTGCACATCATTTGTGCCCCTCATTGCATAGCCGCATTTTTCCACCAGTTGTGCTCGCATCCTGTTTGCATCCTAGCCTGTGCATCATCCTTTCAGCACACTTCAGTGCTGTCCTTGTCCCACTACACCTTCCACTTTCACCTCCCCTCTTCATTGCACATTTTTGCACTCCCATTGCACATTTTTGCCCCTTTGTATTGCACACTTTTTTTGCCATTGTACATACCTCCCTTCTTGTGTACACAACTAGTGCGCACATTGAAAACCATCATACCAGCCTTTTTGTAGTCTTTGCACCTTGAAGGATGATCCGAGGCCCTCTAAGCAAACCCCCTCACCCTGAGCATGCCTGCAGCTGTAGGTTTAGTGTTCACCTCTTCTGTTGAGACTCTGCACTGAGTACCAACAGAAAACATCATTTTTGAAGCCCACCGCAAGGGGTTTCAGGTTACAAGACCTTATTTAGACCTCCATCAGCTCAGCTTTTGCTTTAACATTAACCACCTCTGCACTCTCCATTCTGAGCTGTTAGCAACTGCACTCCAGCTTGGAGAAATACCAGTATTCAAATCACTCTTTTTAAACAACACACATCACTCATCCACGCTGTCTTTACCACCACCTTCACCTGAATCATCCCTACCTACCCTAACTCCATCTGCATCACCGCATTTTTCACCATCTTTGAATTTTGCAGTGCTTTTGCCAGATCTTAACTCTATGCACCTTATTTCATCTACCATGGCTACCATGCACATGCCATCTGCATCTAACCAAAATGTGGCATGCTTTGACCCCGCAAAACTGCGTGAACTCCAGAAGTACTTCAAGGAGCTTGTGCAACTTCTCTGTGATTGTAACGTTGACAGGTCCACTATGCACTCTAAGATCTGGAGAAGATTCCCAATCATATCAATACATTACAACAAATGCTCCGAACCACTACAAATGCCATAAAATTGATTTTGAACACTTTTCAAACAACTTCATATGATTTCTTGACACTGTGCGCTATTTGGACAGTGATACTGCAGACACTTGGAAACTGCTACCAGAGCATAGTGTGACACATAACTATGGTGCATTCAAAGACGCTGTTCTAAAGCTTTATCCCGGTTCCAGGGATGGCAGTAAATGGAGTATTAGCAATTTAGACAAGCTTATTGGTGAAACTGCACATGTCAGCCTCATAATTGCAGAAGAAATTGTGTGCTATTATCACGCATTTCTCAACATTAGCAAATGCTTAGTTGCGCAAGGCATATTGGCATGCTACGACCAAAGCCACATGTTTATTAGGGTGTTTTGACCAGAGCAGCTCGAGTGCATTTTTAGCTGCCTTGCAATTGCAGTACTGAATCAGCCTGCAAATGTGCCATACTCATTAGATAGAATATGCAATGCTGATATGCTCTAAGGTCTGGAGAAATTTTTCAATCATATTGACACACTATGACAGACCCTCCGAATTGCTATGAATACTACAAAATCGACTTCGAATTGATTTCAAACTATTTCGCACTATTTCAGATGACTTTGAATGACTTTGAACAATTTCATGACACCTTGAATGACTTTGTACTACTTTGAACAATATTAGCCACCATATAGCTGTTTTCAAACCCTTTCAATACATGCTGAACACCCAGAGTGAGCCAATTCACTGCATATTGAGCACTACCAGATGCGAGGAGAGACTACAAGAGACTTAGAATGCGATAAGTGCATTTTTATGTTTCAATGATATATTAAAGCAATAGAACAAGAACTTTTACTATACTGGGACAATGTATGTTTCACTTATTATCATTTTTCATTTGTTTTATGTTTTACAATACCTTTATTTTATGTTTTACAATACCTTTATTGCTGTGTATATTGCCTTGTGTTTTCCACATGTTCTTGTTTCCTTTTTAGTAAATTTTTTTTAAATTGTATATAGACTTGTATTAGTTACTTAGAACGACAGCAAAGCAATGGGGAACAGAGAATAAGTTACCCTCTCGCTTATCATCTGATTTAAGAGCCATTCTCTTGAGTCTTATCTTTGTGTCATTTCTCTAAGTTCTGTGAAATATTGCAAACTTTTTTGAAACTATCATATTTGCTCCTCGTTTTATTGCACATCGCCTATTGCCTCTCAACAAACACTCCTTATTTGTTATATTTGCTTTTTGACATACCTCAACATTAGTCTGACACTTATGAACTTCTTCAAACTCACTTTGAACCTCTTCAAACTTCTTCAAGTCTACTTTGAACTATTTTGCACATTTTTGAACCTATTTTGAACTCTTTTGAACACCTTCATATGTGCTCACAGACTATTCGCACCATCCCTTACTATTTTGCCTCACTAAAAACAATGTTTGGATATCAGCGGTGATATTTAGTACCAGCTTGCACCCTTCCTCTAGCCTGTGTTATACTTCTTAAGCCTTTTATCAGATTTTTGTAAGGTTTCCAGGTTGAGTATCATCAATAGCTCCCTATTGCCCTGCACACATACTATGGCATTTTTTGCAATTGTATGCACCTTCTAGATGGCTTCTGCTCACTTTGCACAGCACACTTTTGCATGCCTTCATGTGCTTTCATGTGCCCAAGTGTGCTTCCATTGATGATACTCGACCTGGAAATTTAACAAAAACCTGTTAAAAGGCTTAGAAAGTATAACACAGACTAGAGAAAGGATGCGAGTTGGTACTAAATATTACTGTTGATACCCAAACATTGTGTTTAGTGTCACAAAATAATAAGAGATGCTGCGAATAGTCTTTATAGGCATACAAAGGTGTTCAAAAGAGTCTAAAATAGGTTCGAAGATGTGCAAAATAGTTCGAAGTAGGCTCGAAGAAGTTTAAAGAGGTTTGAAGTGAGTTCAAAGAAGTTCGTAGATGTCAGACTAATGTTGAGGTATGTCAAAAAGCAAATATAACAAATAAGGAGTGTTTGTCGAGAGGCAATAGGCAATGTGCAATAAAATGAGGAGCGAATACGATAGTTTCAAAGAAGTTCACAATATTTTGCAGAACTTAGAGATATGACACAAAGATAAGACTCAAGAGAATGGCTTTTAAATCAGACAATAAGTGAGAGGGTAACTTATTCTCCATTTCCTGTTGCTTTTCTTGACATTCTAAGTAACTAATACAAGTCTATATACAAATTGAAAAGATAGTACTAAAAAGAAAATAATAACATGTGTAAAACATGAGGCAATATGTACAACAATAAGGACTTTGTAATTCATAAAACAAATGAGAAATGATAATAAGTAAAATGTACATTGTCCCAGTATAGTAAGAGTTCTTGTTCTATTGCTTTAATATATCAATGAAACATAAAACCACACTTATCGCATTCTAAATCTCTTGTAGTCTCTCCTTGTGTCTGGTGGTGCTCGATATGTGACAAAATGGTTTGTCCTGGATGTGCAGCATGTATTGAAAGTGTTTTAAAACAGCTATACGGTGGCCAATGTTGTTCAAAATGCTGCGAAGTGTCACAAAATTGTTTGAAGTTGTTTGAAGTCATCCAAAATAGTGTGAAATAGTTCAAAAAGTGTTCAAAAGTTGATTTTGTAGTGTTTGTAGTGATTTGGAGTACATGTTATAATGTGTAGATATGATTAAATTCTTCTCCAGACCTTATAGCACATAGTGGACCTATCACTGTGCACTTTTGCATGCCTTTGACTGCTTTTGTGCACCTTTTACATTTCTACTGCGCCTTTGGATCCCCCTTAGCTGCCTTCTGTTGTGCACTCTAAATGCACCTTGTTATACCTCAAACTGCCTCTGTGCACCTTCCACACTCCTTATCTGCCTTTCATAGTTATTGCATGCTCAATGCACCTTTATGCACTCCTTTTACACTTTACCTGCAACTCACATTCTTTGCTGCACACTCATTGCATGATCCACTTATCACACACATAACAATCCACCACCACACCAATTGTGCTGTGCATCACAGCTTCCAGCTTACTGAGGTGCTTATTTGAGTGCACTGTGATTCTAGCATGAGCAAACTGCACATTCTCACATAATCTGGGTGCTTTGCACCTATTTGGCATTGGACTGTGCACACTTGGGTGCTTTCATGTAATCCAGGCACTTTGGTGCTATTTGGCCTCACACAGCATCTCCTTATAGTTCTTCCACATTTCCAATCAGCATTGCCTTATCTGGTAACTGGCACAGGT
Source organism: Tricholoma bakamatsutake (assembly GCA_029959215.1). Taxonomy (NCBI): domain Eukaryota; kingdom Fungi; phylum Basidiomycota; class Agaricomycetes; order Agaricales; family Tricholomataceae; genus Tricholoma; species Tricholoma bakamatsutake. The sequence goes on from CP114860.1 coordinate 5,866,817, forward strand.
CAATCATGCCACTATTACTAAGGCACAGCATGTGACACATAACACTGAAGTGGATTAATTGGGAATAGGGCACAGGACCTAAAGCACATCAAAAATAGAACATTGTGCTAGAACAGTTGGGTATTGGGCTATAGTGGGCACAAATCTTATTGGCTAAGGCAGCAGCATAGTGCAGTTGGATTTAGATGGGCCAATGAATGCACTTGTGGGTAGCACATGGTGCTTCTATTTTTATACTTTATTTTACCATTTTTTATCACATAAGCCATTTGTACATAGTAGGTGGACAGATAGAGAATCCAGAGGATCTTTCCCCTCTCACATAGTTCATAGCTCATTCAGTGTCGCACATAGTCTGTGCACCAGCATCCAGTCCATGCACCTTTGTAGTGTGCCCTTCATATAGCCACATTTGTGTATCATTTGTGTCCCCTCATCGTATTGCTGTGTTTTATCCCTTTGTTGCATTCTTTGTCTTTATTTGTGCACTTCTGCAGTGTGCACTTCATATAGCTGCATTTGTGCACCATTTGCACATTTTATTGTATAGCCACATTTTGTGCACTGTTTGCGCATTTTTCCACCAGTTGCGCTCACATCCTGCTTGCATCCCTAGCTTGTGCATCACCCTTGCAGCACATCCCAGTGCTGTCCTTGTTCCACTGCACCTCCCACTTCTGTCTCCCTTGTCATTGTGCATTTTTGCCCCTTTGCATTGTGCACTTTTTCGCCATTGCGCATACCTTCCTTTTTGCATACACAACTAGTGCGCACATCAAAAACCATGGTACCAGCCTCTTCATAGTCTCTGCACCCTGAAGGACAATCTGAGGCCCTCTAAGCGAACTTCCTCACCCCGAGCACATTTGCAGCTGTAGGTTTAGTGTTCACCCCTTCTGTTGAGACTCTGCACTGAGTACTCACTAAACACATCAATATGATCAACTTTATTTTTGAACGCACAGTGCACTATTTCCAGCCACTTACTGGACTCACAGTGCAAAACCCTGATATGTATGTGCTCTACTCAGCACCCAGCATACCCATTTTCTAGCCACAATCTAGCGCACCCACAGTCAAAGCAGAAGACATCTCAGTCCTGTTTGAGTGCATGACACAAACAATAGTTACCATGTTGAGCACATCACACAGAGATAGCACAAATAGAGCACCCCATTTGAACAATGACACCTGCAATGGTTGCAGTCAAGCAGGGCATTATATCCCTGAGTGTGCTTCAATTGAGCACCTTATTAGCGAGGGCAAGTATAGTCAAAACATGGAAGGGTGCATCATACTCCCAGGTGGTGCATTTGTGCTGCATTGATGATACTCAACCCGGAAACCCAAACAAAACCTACTAAATGGCTTCGGATGGTGTAATACGAGTCAGAGGAAGGGTGCGAGTTGGTACTAAATATCACTACTGAGACCAAAACATTGTGTTACGGTGTTCAACAGAGTTTGAAAGAGGTTGAATATGTGCAAAGGAGTTCAAAAAAGGTTCAAAAAGGTTTGAAGTCATGTGAAGTAGTCCAAAGAAGTTTGAAGAAGTTTGAAATAGGTTCGAAGTATATTGAAGAATGAGTTTAGCGAATGTGTAGTGTTTGTCGAAAGATGATAGGTGATATGCGATAAAACAAGGAGTAAATATGATAGTTTTGAAGAAGTTTGCAATATTTCACAGAACTTAGAGATACGATGTGAACTAAGACTCAAGAGAATGGCTCTTAAGTCAGACGATAAGTGTGAGGGTAACTGGTTCTCTGTTCCCCATTATTATATTGTTTGTTCTAACTAACTAGTACAAGTCTATATACAAAATAAAGAGATAGTATTAAAAAGGAAATAAGAACATGTGTAAAACATGAGGCAAATATATCAAACAATGAGGACTTGTAGATTATGAAACAAATAAGAAATAATAAATGATGAAACATATAGTGTTTCCATATAGTAAAAGTATATCAATGACACACAAAAACATACTTATCACATTTTAACTCTCTTGTACTCTCTCCTTGTGTCTGGTAGTGCTCAATATGCAACTAAATCATTTGTTACAAATGTGCAGCATGTGTCGCAAGTGTTTTAAAGCAACTATATGGCAGCCAATGTCATTCAAAATGCTGTGAAGTCATTTGAAGTGTTTCGAAATAGTTCAAAGTCATTCAAAGTTGTCCGAATAAGTGTGAAATAGTGTGAAAATGGTTCAAAGTCAATTTCGTGGCATTCGTTAGCAATTCAGAGTACGTGTCATAATGTGTCGATATGAGTGGAAAGCTTCTTCAGAGCTTATAGCACATAGTAGACCTATTAGCATTCTATTCCAGGCAACTTCTTAGATGAGCACATTGAGGAATGGCATAATGGCACAGAAGTGGTATCTACCAACCTTGCAAGCATTATGCCATTTGTGCATTGTGAAGTGCACATGCTTTTAGCAGAAAATAAAGTGCTTAATGCGACACCTCCAGTTAGCGCAGCGATTGCAGCACCTCTTCCTATTGTTTTACAGGATCCATTTGAACAGTACATCACCCATCTTCAGCCAGGTGAAATTGAGAATCCCGATGTTTTGAAGGTTGCAAAAGAGTCACACATGCTCTACTCCACTGATTTATTGATCGACAACCAAGGATACTTTGAAGCTATCTTAGATCTGGGCTCACAAATTATTGCAATGTCAGAAGCAGTCTGCCATTATCTTGGACTCCAGTATGACCTGCACATTCATTTATACATGCAATCAGCCAATGGCAAGGTAGATGAATTACTTGGGCTTGCATGCAATATTTCTGCATGCATTGGAGATATCATTATTTATATGCAAGTGCATGTTATCTGTTTGCCCACTTACGATATTCTGTTAGGGTGCCCCTTCAACATGTTAACATGCTCTGTTATGTGCAATTTTGCAAATGAAGCACAAACAATTACTATTTGCAACCCAAACACAGGTGCCATCTCCACCATTCCAACAAAGCACAGGGAAAAGCCATGCCACTTTTTACCAGCTGCAGCAACACCACACTTTACTATTCAGAATAATCCAAAGAAATTTTTGCCAGGCTTCGAGGAATTGATCACAGACCAAGGAGAAGCTGCTACTATCATAACATTTGACTCTGATATCCAATCTTGTGATGTTTCCACATTTGCACTTATTCCATTTTCCACTTCTGTTCCTTTGACCTCTATTATCTCTTGACTCTACTTATCCCAATGTACCAACAGTCATGCATAGGTGCTCTTAAATTCGATTAACTCTATGGCACTTATTCCAGCTGCGTTTCCAAAAAGCGCACATGCATGTGCAACTTTTATTGATTTAGTTGTGTGCGCACTGCAAAAGGGTGTAGTAACTAAGAAGAAGTATAAACCGGTTGCTAGAAAGGTCAAACCAGTCATTGCATCCATCCCAAATGAGTTCTGAATCGAGCGCAACATTATAGGTGATCCATTAGCAGTGCTGCCTGTGCTTTTACCAAACCCACCACTGTTTACCCCGATTGCATGCAAGCACTTTAAAAGTGCCACACCAATTTCTTGCTACCAGAAGAGATGAAGATTTTGCACCACTTGATGTCTTTGCAGAATGAAGCCTTCGCATGAAGCGATGAGGAGTGTGGCAGTTTCAGGACCACATTTTTTCTCTAGTAGAAATCCCAGTTATTCTGCATATGCCTTGGATAGAGTGCAACATCCCCATTCCCCCAAGCATATACAAAGAAGTTTGTGCTATTATTCAGAAGAAGATCAACTCAGGCATTTATGAGCACTCAAATTTGGCATATAGATCATGATGGTTTTTGCATGCTCAAGAAAGATGGAAAAGTGCTGTGCATCATACATAGCCTCGAACTGCTTAATCACATTGATGATACTCAACCTGGAAACCTAACAAAACCCTGTTAAAAGGCTTAGGAAGTATAACACAGGCTAGAGGAAGGGTGCAAGTTACTAAATATCAACTCTGATATTCAAACATTGTGTTTAGTGATGCAAAATGGTAAGGGCTGAGGCGAATAGTCTTTAAAGGCATACGAAGAGGTTTGAAAGAGGTCAAAATAGATTCAAATATGTGCAAAAGAGTTCAAAAAAGATTTGAAGAGGTTTGAAGTTGTGCGAAGTAGTTTCAAAGAAGTTTATAGATGTCGGACTAATGTTGAGGTATATCGAAAAGTGAATATAACAAATAAGAAGTGTTTGTTGAGAGGCAATAGGTGATGTGCAATAAAATGAGAAGCAAATATGATAGTTTTGAAGAAGTTCATGATATTTTGCAGAACTTAGAGATATAGTGTGAGCTAAGACTCAAGAGAATGGCTCTTAAGTCAGATGATAAGTGAGGGAGTAACTTATGCTCTGTTCTCCATTGGTATTCTTTTTGTTCTAAGTAACTAGTACAAGTCTATATACAAATTGAAGAGATAGTACTAAAAAGGAAATAATAACATGTGTAAAACATGAGGCAGTATGCACAGCAATAAAGGTATTGTAAAACATAAAACAAATGAGAAACAATAATAAATGAAATATACATTATCCCAGTATGGTAAGAGTTCTTGTTCTATTGCTTTAATATATCAATAAAATATAAAACCACACTTATTGCATTCTAAGTCTCTTGTAGTCTCTCCTCATGTCTGTAGTGCTCAATATGCGATGAAATGGTTTGTTCTGGATGTGCAGCATGTATCAAAAGTGTTTTAAAACAGCTATACAGTGGCCGATGTTATTCAAAATGCTGTGAAGTCATTTGAGGATCATAAAATAGTTCAAAAGCATTCAAAATGTCTCGAAGTTGTCTGAAATAGTGCAAAATAATTCAAAAAGGATTTGACATTGATTTCGTAGTGTTTGTAGTAATTTGGAGTGCATGTCATAATGTGTAGATATGATTAAATCCTTCTCCAGACATTATAGTGTGTAGTGAACCTATCAGCATTACCATTAAACACTCTGGCATCACTCCTACATCTGAGCACCTTGCAGAGCAGTTTGTAGGGCACGCATGCAGTGCCGTCCTTGATCTATATGTAAGATATGATGAGTGCTTAATTGAAGAATCATCATGCAACCTTACAATATTCTAGATGCCTTATGGTGCAATGGTAGATGTGTCAAAGTAGCTGGAATAATGAATGATGTAGTAGATGACAAGGAAGACAAGGAAGATGAGGTTATAGACAAGGAAATAGGTGAAGGAAACAGATAACGATGTGTGGATTTAGTGTCAGAGACAGGTATCAGAATATCCCCCAATTGTTTGAGAGATTCAAAGGCCTGGCGAGTCTCGATTCTAAGGTTTTGAGCTTGTATTGGCCTAAGCCGAGAGATTCGAGGTGGATTAGATAATGAAATGATTTAGAAACCCCTTGCGGTGATACAGCTCCCTATCGCCCTGCACGCATACTACGGCATTTTTTGCGATTGTGTGCACCTTCTAGATGGCTTCTGCACACTTTGCACGCCTTTGACCGTTTAGGTGCGCCCTTGTGCGCCTTTTGCATTTCTACTGCACTTTTGGTTCCCCATAGCTGCCAATCATTGTGCACTCTAAATGCGCCTCATTGCGCTTCAAGCCACCTCCGTGTGCCCCCCCCACACTCCTTACCTGCCGTTTTCCATTATTGCACACTCAATGCGCCTTTATGCGCTCCTTTTATGCTTTACTCGCAACTCACGTTCCTTGCTGCACACTCACTGCACTATTCTTACCATCACACAACAATTCACCACTTCAAACGTGCTGCGCATCGCGGCTTCCATCTTACTGGTGCATTTACTTGAGGTGCACCACGATTCCAACATGAGCGAACTGCGCATTCTTACATAACTGGGCTGCTTTGTGCCTATTTGGCATTGGTCTGTGCGCACTTAAGCGCTTTCGCATAACCCTGGCACTTTGGCAGTATTTGGCCTTGCACAGCATCTCCTTATTGTTCTTCTGCATTTCCAATCGGCATCGCCTTGTCTGGTAACCGGCACAGGTCGATCACATCATTATTACTAAGGCACAGCATGCAACACATAACACCGAAGTGGATTAATTGGGAAGGCCGCACGAGACTTAGCATGCACCAATAATAGCGCATCGCACTGGAACAGTTGGATATTGAGCTATAGGTGCGCAAATCTTATTGGCTGAGGCAGCGGCATAGTGCGGTCAGGTTTAGATGGGCGAATGGACGTGCTTGTGGGTAGCGCATGGCGCTTCCTATTTTTATACTTTATTTCACCATTTTATCACATAAGCCATTTGTACATAGTAGCAGACAGATAGAGAATCCAGAGGATCTTTCCCCCCCCTCATAGTTCATAGCTCAGTCAGCGTCGCACATAGTCTGTGCACCAGCGTCCAGTCCGTGCACCTTCGTAGTGCACCCTTCATATAGCCGCATTTGCATTATCGTTTGCGTCCCCTCATTGTATTGTTGTGTTTCGTCTCTTGCATTGCATCCTTTGTCCTTGTCTGTGCACTATCATAGTGCACCCTTCATATAGCTGCATTTGTGCACTGTTTGCACACTTATTTGCATAGCCGCATTTTGTGCACCATTTGCGCCTTTTTCCGCTCCTTGCACTTTCACTCCGTTTGCACCCCCAACCTGTGCACTACCTTCACAGTACATCCCAGTGTCGTCTTTGTCCTGTTACACCTCCCACCTTCATCATCCTCATCGTTGCACACTTTTGTGCTCTCGTTGCGCGTTTTTCTGCACTGTGCATTTTTGCCTCTTTGCATTGCGCACTTTTCTGCCACTGTGCATATCTTCCCTTTTGCGTACACTACTAGTGCGCACATTGAAAATCGCTGTACCAGCCTCTCTATAGTCTCCGCGCCCTGAAGAACGATCCGAGGCCCTCTAAGCGAACTCCCCCCTCACCCCGAGCACGCCTGCAGTTGTAGGTTAAGTGTTCACCCTTTCTGTTGAGACTCTGCACTGAGTACCAACTGAACTCATCAGCGGTAAGCTCCAAAATGAAGGTGCTTGATTTGGAAACCTAACAAAAACCTGTTAAAAGGCTTATGTAGTATAACTCAGATTAGAGGAAGGGTGCGAGTCGGTACTAAATATCACTGCTAGTACCAGAACGCTGTTTTAGTAATGCAAAATAGTAAAAGATGCGATGAATAGTCTCTTTGAAGTGTATAAAGATGTTCGAAGAAGTTTAAAATTGGTCCGAAGACATGCGAAGTAGTTCAAAGTTGTTTGGGTGAGTTCAAAGAGGTTCAAAAGTGTTCGACTGATGTTAAAATATGTTTGACAGATGAACATGGCAGTTACAAAGTGGGTTCTGAGTGGCGATAGGTGACTATGAGTTTATAACAAATATGAAAGTTTGAGGAAGTTTGCGATATTTCACAGAACTTCAGAAATACGATGTGAGGTAAAACTCAAGAGGACTGCTCTTAAATCTGACTATAGTGGAGAGGATAACTGATTCTCTGTTGTTTTAAGTAACTAGTACAAGTTTATATACATTTTTGAAGAGATAGTACTGAAAAAGGAAGTAAAACATGTGTAAAACATGTGGCAATCCATAATAAAGCGAGATCGGTCACGTGAATGTGGCGTGGGAATGATGACAAACTCCGAAGGGGTGGGAATGGCATCACGCCGTGAGACTCTGCAGAGGTGTGGGAAAGTGAAAATGGTGAGAAAGTATGACAAATATAACTCAAAGGTGGGAACTTTTTTTCTGGCTAATTTTTCGCCACCTCGAACTTTTTTTTTTGGCTCTGGGCTCATTGGCTATGTAGAATAATGTCTGCATGGCATGTAAGGTGCTATATTGCAGTGTTTGCTAAATAAAATTTGACTGAGGAGCAACCATCATTCCATTTACTATGCTGTGAAAGCTGACTAAGCGAACCTCGCGGGCTGAACAAAATGCAAAAACCTGATCATGACCTTGGCACATGACCCAAATAAAATGATTTAGACACATCACTGTATTAGTCAGTAGCAAGTTGGTTGGCTCAATAAAATATGGTTACAATTTATAAATGAGGTCATTACAAAGTCAGGTCAGTATTGAAATAAGCTTGAATTGAAAATTGAGTTCAGAGTTACAATTGAGTTCATTATGAAGTAAAGGAAATAAAAATTACTTGAATACAGTTGAGTTCGTTACAAAGTAAAGTCAGCAAAATAACAGTTACAAATGAGCTCATTATGAAGTAAAGTCTATGAAAATTAGTCTAGAAATAAGTCAAGTTTGAAAATGAGTCAGTAAAAAATAAGTCTGTAAAATGATCTTCGAAATAAGGCATTTGATATAAAATAAAATTACAGTTACCATTATGAAGTCAAGTCAATAACAATTAGTTCAATACAAAATCATTATGCATACTTACTAACAAGTTATAAATTGAGTTCGTTATAATCATTAGTAAAGTCAATAAATATTACTTTAATACTGACAAAGTGAAGTTGGAGATTTTTTACAAAATTTAAAGAGAGGAGAGGGAGGAGAGCAGGGGTGAGGGGGTGAAGTAGTGAGAGGGTGAGGGGGTGAAGTAGTGAGGGGGTGAGGGAGTAGGGGAGGGGGGAGAGGGGAGGAGGAGGATGGATGGAGAGGGGGGAGGGGGTGAAGTAGTGAGGGGGGGAGGGAGTGAGGGGGTGAGGGAGAGAGGGAGAGAGGAGGGGAGGGAGTGAAGGGGGGAATGGGAAATGAGAGGAAAAGTGGAGAGTGGGTGAGGATAAGAGAGTGGGAGAAGGGAGACAAAGTGAAGTTAGAGATTTTTTACAAAATTTAAAGAGAGGAGAGGGAGGAGAGCAGGGATGAGGGGGTGAAGTAGTGAGAGGGTGAGGGGGTGAAGTAGTGAGGGGGTGAGGGAGTAGGGGAGGGGGGAGAGGGGAGGAGGAGGATGGATGGAGAGGGGGGAGGGGGTGAAGTAGTGAGGGGGGGAGGGAGTGAGGGGGTGAGGGAGAGAGGGAGAAAGGAGGAGAGGGAGTGAGAAAGTGGAGAGTAGGTGAGGATAAGAGAGTGGGAGAAGGTGAGAGGGGGGGGGGTGAGAGGAGGGGGTGAGGAAGAAGGGGGAGAGAGATGAGAGAGAGGAGGGGGGGAGAATGGAGGGTGCATAAGGGGGTGAGGGGGGAGGGTGCATAAGGGGGTGAGGGGGGAGGGTGCATAAGGGGGTGAGGGGAGAGGGGAGGGGGGAGGGGAGGGGGGGAGAGGGGGGGAGAGGAAAGGGATGGGGGAGAGGGGAGAGGAGGGAGGGGAGGGGGGGAAAGGGGAGGAGAGAAAGGGGATGGGGGAGAGGGGGATGAGGGAGATGGGGGAGGGGATGGGGGAGATGGAGGAGGGGATGGGGGAGATGGGGGAGAGGATGGGGTAGGTAGGCATGGGATGGGGGAGGGGATGGGGTAGGTGGACATGTGATGGGGATGGGGTAGATGGGCATGGGAACAGGAATGGAGTAGGTGGGCATGGGTATGGGGAAGGGGATGGGGATGGGGACAGGGATGGAGTAGGTGGGCATGGGCATGGGGAAGGGGAAGGGGAAGGAGATGGAGATGGAGATGGGGTAGGTGGAGATGGGGATGGGGATGGGGAAGGGGATAAACACCACAATCCCCCCACGTTGACTTGGGGCCAACGGTCCCAAGTCAACTGAAGAGTTGCGTACCATCTAAAAGTCAAATAAAAAGCTGTGCATCCATGAATAAAATGCAGTGAGGTGTTCATAATGAACACAGTGAACCACGTGTGCCGAAGGCACATTTAAAAACCTTGTCAATAATAAAAGGAGGATGGTCAGGTGACTAGGCCGTGGGAAGTGAACAGGCCGTGGGAGTTGCTCTGAGTGGATGGGAAAGTGATGACCTACTTTGAGAGTCGTGAGACATGATGACAAATATAACTCAATGGTGGGAACCTTTTTCTCAGCTAATTTTTGCCACCTCTATCTTTTTTTTTTTTTGGGTCTGGGCACTTTTTCTATATAGAGTGTAAAATTTGAGTTTAATGACAAAGTGAAGTTGGAGATTTTTTACAACATTCAAAAGAGAGGAGAGGGAGGAGAGCAGGGGTGAGAGGGTGAGGGGGTGAAGTAGTGAGGGAGAGAGGGGGGGAGGGGGTGAAGGGGGGAATGGGAGGTGGGAGTGGGTGAGGGGGTGATGGGGGAGGGGGGGGAGTGAGTAGGGGAGGGGGGAGAGAGGAGGAGGAGGATGGATGGAGAGGGGGGGAGAGGGGGGAGAGGGAGGGGAGTAGGGGAGAGGGGGTAAAGGGAGGAGGGGGGTGAAGGGGTGAGGGGGAAGGAGGGGGGAGGAGATGAGGAGGGGGAGAGTGAGTGAGGGGGGGAGGGAGTGAGTGAGGGGGTGATGGGGGTGAAGTATTGAGGGGATGAGGATATGAGAGTGGGAGAACATGAGAGGGGGGGGTGAGAGGGGGAGTGAGGAAGAAGGGGGAGAGAGAGGAGAGAGGGGAGAGGGAGGAGGGGGAGGGTGCATGAAGAGGTGAGGGGGGAGGGGAGGGGGGGAGAGGGGAGAAGGAGGGTGGATGGAGAGGGAGAGAGGGAAGGGGGAGGTAGGGATGGGAAGGGGATGGGGGTGAAGTAGGTGGAGAAGGGGATGGGGGTGAAGTAGGTGGAGAAGGGGGTGGGTATGGGGTAGGTGGAGAAGGGGATAAGGGAGAGGGAGAGGGAGAGGGAGAGGGAGAGGGAGAGGGAGAGGGAGAGGGAGAGGGAGAGGGAGAGGGAGAGGGAGAGGGAGAGGGAGAGGGAGAGGGAGAGGGAGAGGGAGAGGGAGAGGGAGAGGGAGGAGGGGGAGGGTGCATGAGGAGGTGAGGGGAGGGGGGGAGAGGGGAGAAGGAGGGTGGATGGAGAGGGAGAGAGGGAAGGGGGAGGTAGGGATGGGAAGGAGATGGGGGTGAAGTAGGTGGAGAAGGGGATGGGGGTGAAGTAGGTGGAGAAGGGGGTGGGTATGGGGTAGGTGGAGAAGGGGATAAGGGAGAGGGAGAGGGAGAGGGAGAGGGAGAGGGAGAGGGAGAGGGAGAGGGAGAGGGAGAGGGAGAGGGAGAGGGAGAGGGAGAGGGAGAGGGAGAGGGAGAGGGAGAGGGAGAGGGAGAGGGAGAGGGAGAGGGAGAGGGAGAGGGAGAGGGAGAGGTGGATGGGGATGGGGGAGATGGGGATGGGGGATGGGGGAGATGGGGATGGGGGATGGGGGAGATGGGGATGGGGATGGGGGAGATGGGGATGGGGGATGGGAATGGGGAGGTGGGGATGGGAAGGGGATGGGGGTGAGGTAAGTGAAGAAGGGGATGGGGATGGGGTAGGTGGAGAAGGGGATGGGGATGGGAGAGGTGGGGATAGGGGAGATGGGTATAGGGGAGATGGGAATGGGGGATGGGAATGGGGAGGTGGGGATGGGAAGGGGATGGGGGTGAGATAAGTGAAGAAGGGGATGGGGATGGGGTAGGTGGAGAAGGGGATGGGGATGGGAGAGGTGGGGATAGGGGAGTGAGTAGGGGAGGGGGGAGAGAGGAGGAGGAGGATGGATGGAGAGGGGGGGAGAGGGGGGAGAGGGAGGGGAGTAGGGGTGAGGGGAGAGGGGGTGAAGGGAGGAGGGGGGTGAAGGGGTGAGGGGGAAGGAGGGGGGAGGAGATGAGGAGGGGGAGAGTGAGTAGGGGGGGAGGGAGTGAGTGAGGGGGTGATGGGGGTGAAGTATTGAGGGGATGAGGATATGAGAGTGGGAGAACATGAGAGGGGGGGGTGAGAGGGGGAGTGAGGAAGAAGGGGGAGAGAGAGGAGAGAGGGGAGAGGGAGGAGGGGGAGGGTGCATGAAGAGGTGAGGGGGGAGGGGAGGGGGGGAGAGGGGAGAAGGAGGGTGGATGGAGAGGGAGAGAGGGAAGGGGGAGGTAGGGATGGGAAGGGGATGGGGGTGAGGTAAGTGGAGAAGGGGATGGGGATGGGGTAGGTGGAGAAGGGGATGGGGATGGGAGAGGTGGGGATAGGGGAGATAGGAATGGGGAAGAGGGAGAAGAGGAAGGTGATGGGGGAGATGGGGATGGGGAAGGTGATGGGGGAGAAGAGGAAGGAGATGGAGGAAATGGGGATGGGAGAGATGTGAAAGGGGATAAACACTACAATCCACCAACTGAAGAGTTGTGTACTATCTAAAAGTCAACTAAAGAGTTGTGTAACCATGACACCCCAAGTCCAAAGGCAACTAAGGAGTTGAGTAACTGTAGTGGAATTAAGCATTGTATTATGTATATGCAAGCTGGCCCATGAAAATAAACCACCACTCACACATTCACAGACCGAGTCAAAAAATGCAATGAAGTGAACAATGTGCACTGAAGTCAAAAAATGCAATGAGATGTTGATAAAATTAATGAACACAGTGACCAACATAAGCCATACTTCACTCATGAGTAGTTCTGTGTAGCAATATCATGAGTAAGGTCTGTGCACAACATCAAGGCTATATGGCCAAGTGACAGTGGAAGTGCAAAAACCAAAAATATTGTATATAATGAAGTACTATCAGACTAACATAGAAATGAAGTCATGACAGTGGAAGTGCAAAAACCAAAAATATTGAATATATTACTTATTAAACATGTTAACACGTGCCATAGGCACATTCCCATATCCATATCAATAATAAAAGGAGGATGGTCAGGTGACTAGGCCGTGGGAAGTGAACAGGCCGTGGGAGTTGCTCTGAGTGGATGGGAAAGTGATGACCTACTTTGAGAGTCGTGAGACATGATGACAAATATAAGTGAAAGATGGGAACAAAATGTCAGCTAATTTGGGGCCGGATCACAAATATACTAAGTGATAATGTGTGGAAACAGTATTTTTTCGGCTACAGTGTGGGATCAAAATTTTCGGCTATTGTTTTTTTTTTGGGCCTGATGACAAATATAATTAGTGGGTCTTGCCATGATGACAAATTTAATTAGCAACAACAGTGTGGGATCAAAATTTTCAGCTAATTGTTTTTTTAAGGTGTTCCCATGATGACAAACTAATTTTCCCATTTGTCATCGATGACAAAGATCATAACTGGGTTTTTCGGCTAATTTTTGGCTTGCTGGGTGTAGAAACCAAATTTTTGGCTGAGTTTTGGCCACTTCTAGCTTTTCTGCTCTCTTTCTGGCTCTGGGCTCTTTTCCAGTGGGGTTGTTTTTGCATTCTTGGGGTATCTGTAGACCAAGGTGAAGCTCTGTGAAGTCCTACCTCCCTGGCTTCTCTTTTTTCAACAAAAGGAGTGTCTGCCAGTTGTTTTTTGGACCTCTCTCAGGGCACAGTGTGCAGGGAGATTGGGCTGGCGGGTTTGCAGTTGCCTCCCCTTCCATTTTTGGAAGTCGCTCCACTATCAACTGCCACTGTTTGCACCGATTTCACAGCCTCCTGCAAGATTGTCACATCCTCCACTGCTGTAAGAGAGCTCCCCGATTCCCATGGACCCTACTCCGCCCAACACTCCTCGACGTGTCCGAATGGCCGCACAGCAAACTGAACGAGACCAACGGACCTTGGATAGCCCTACTCGCCACCGGACTCCACACCATGTTCGCACTATGCACATTGCCCAGCCACTGCTGCCATTGCCGTCTGCCCATAATATTGCCTTGCTGAATGCCGATCCTTTTATTGCTGCTCCTCCACCACCTCCTCAATACAATCACCTTCCTCCTCATTTGGCACAGCAGTTGGCGGCACTTCCTCCTCTTCCACAGATTCCAAGAGGCAGGGGCAGAGGGAGGGGAAGAGGGAGGGGAAGAGGCTCAAGTCATGCAGCTCCACTACAGCCTGTCGTTGCTCCTTTACACAATCCAGCTCTCCCATATTTTTTACATGCCCCTCCTGCACCTCCTGTTTTTGATCCTCCTGTTCCTGCACCTCCAATTCCTGCACCTCCCATTCCTGTGGCTCCTCCTGTATGTTGAATTGTTCTGTCAGGTGATAGATTGTGACTAACAGCATATTGATGTAGCCTCTTCCTCCTACTCCAGTGCCTCCGATGATTGTCCCTCCTGCTGTCCCTCAACCCATTGCTCCTAGATTGACCTTGGCTGAACTCGCTGCCTGGCATGCTGCACTTCCACCTCTTTTTCCGGCTGTAGCTGTAAGTTGAATTATTCTTGCAGGTGCCAGACATTCAACTGACAATAAATTGTATAGCCTCCTCCTCCTGTTTTTTACCCTCCTCTTCCTGTTCCTCCTATTGCTGGACCTGCCATTCCTGTTGCTGGACCTGTTCTTCCTGTTGCTCCTCCTGTTCTTCCTGTTGCTGCTCCTGTTTCTCCTGTTGCTGCTCCTGTTCCTCCTGTTGCTGCTCCTGTTCCTCCTGTTGCTGCTCCTATTCCTCCTGTTGCTGCTTCTATTCCTCCTGTTGCTGCTCCTGCAATGGCGTGGGCTGAGCTTGCTGCCTGGAATGCAGCACTTCCACCTCTGGCTGCTGTATGTCGAATTATATTTTACATGATGTGCAATGGTCTGACTGAATAATGATGTAGCCACCTCTACCTCCCCCTCTACCTCCCCCACCTGTGGCTGTTCCTGCTTTTCCTGCTGTTCCTGCTGTTCCTGCTCCTGCTGTTCCTGTTGCCAATGTACCTCCACATGTAAGCAGGCTGTTATTGTTTTGATGAATGTGGTGACTGACTTGATCATCCAAGATTGATCCCGCCCCTCTTCTACATGTTCTGCTGCCTCCTGCACGCCGCCCATTTAGCCCACTTTGGCCTATTCATGATCTCGGAAGAATGGATGTTCAGTGTCCCAATTGCCATGCTTTGCACTGGATGGCTGAACGTCTTACCACATCCTCCAATATAAATCCCAGATTTGGCATGTGCTGTCTGAGTGGAAAGATCGCTTTGCCACCTCTTCACCCAGTCCCACCTGAGCTTATACAATTGCTCACTGCTCAGGACGACATTGGAAAATCATTTCGTGATCACATCCGCACTTACAATAATGCACTCGCCATGACTTCTATCGGTCGCAAGATTGACGAGTCGGTCAATGAGGGTGAAGAGGCAGTGAATGATGGCGTTGGTCCCTATGTCTACAAACTCCATGGCGAGCTGTCCCACAAAATTGGATCTCTTCTTCCACCAGAGGGTGAACCTCCTGTTTATGCTCAGCTATATATTTACGATCCAGCTGATGCTGTCAACTTTCGCATGGCCAACGCCTGGAATACTCACCTCCATCACCACACTTTGCTCACTCTCCAGGACATGCTCCACCGTCACCATCCAGCAGTTCAGATGTACAAGCAGGCTCATGAGCTCACCAGGAACTTGCCTCCACACCAGCAGTGCAAGATAGCTTTGCGTTTTGATCAATCCTGTGACCGTCGCCGCTACAATCTGCCCGATGCTACCAACAATGAGATTGCTGTCATTCTTCCAGGTGATGGCGATCAGCCAGAGAGCACACGTGACATCGTTCTCTACCGCAGGCATGGCCCTCCCCTTCAGCGCATCAGTGACATCCATCCCCTCTATCCTGCTCTTCACTATGTTTTGCTGTTTCCTACTGGCCAGCTCCAATGGCACCCTCAAATCGAGTATGCAGCTGTCGATGCCAACAACCGAGTTGGTGCCAGAGTTCACAAACATGTCTCCAAATCCGAATTCTACTGCTATCGCCTCCACCTTCGACCGCCTGCTGTCGAGCCCCAGCATATCTTTCTGACTGGAAAGCTCTTTCAGGAGTTTGTGTGTGATGGATGGGCCACTGCTGAGCAGAATCGGTTGCGCTGGATTTTGATGAATCAGGACACCATTCGAGGCGAAGTCTATGTTGGCCTGGCAGATGCTGTGGCTGCAAACATCGATGTGGACACAGAGTCTCTGGGTCAAAGAATCATTCTTCCTTCGTCCTTTGCAGGAAGCACACGTCACATGCAGCAGCTTCTTCAGGATGCATTCGCCATCAATCGTCACTGCAATGGAGGCGATCTCTTTCTCACCATCACTGCCAACCCTGCCTGGCCAGAAATACGGGATGCTCTTCGTCCAGGGCAGACTGCAGCAGATCGCCCTGATTTGGTCGTTCGTGCATTCTATGCAAAGCAGAAGGAGATGATCAAGGATATCGAGGCTGGCATATTTGGAAAGGCTGTGGCTTATCTTTTCACCATCGAGTTTCAGAAGCGTGGCCTTCCTCACATGCACTGCATTATCTTTCTCGATGAGCAATCCAAGCTTCGCACCCCCGAGCAGATAGACAGCCTTCTGTCTTCAGAGTTTCCTGACGATGATCCTGAGCTCCTCGACCTCATCAAAAAGTTCATGGTCCATAAACCCTGTGGTGCAGAGAACCCTGCAGCTCCTTGCATGGTGAATGGACAGTGCTCCAAAGGTTTCCCCAAGCCATTCAGGGATCAGACCACCATCTCTGAGGATGCCTATGCCTCTACCAAGCGTCGGGACACTGGACACACATATCACGTTCGGGGAAAGCAGGTCGACAATCGTTGGGTGGTCACTTACTCTGCCTATCTCATCTGGAAGTATCGTTGCCACATCAATATCGAGTCCATCAGCTCCATCAAGGCCATCAAGTACATCTACAAATATGTTTACAAAGGCCACGATCGCATCACCATGGAGTTTGGAACTTGCAACGATGAAGTCAGGCAGTACCTCGACGCTCGCTACATATCTGCATGCGAAAGCATCTGGCGCCTCTTCCACTTCACCATGCATGGTGCTTCTCCCAACGTCGTCTGTCTTCAGGTCCACCTTCCTGGCCAGCAGTATGTCACTTGGAATCAGAACGGTCCACAGTCTATCCAGGAAATCGTCCAGCATGCTGCACAGCGTGACACCACCCTCACTGCCTTCTTCAAGGCCAATCAGGAGTATCCAGAGCTTGCACAGGTCGTTCTTTACCAGGACTTTCCTTCCAAATTTGTGTGGGATCAAAGGGCTCACAAGTGGAAGCCCAGGCAGAGGGGATTCGCCATTGGAAGGATGTTCTATGCTCCACCCAGTGCCGGTGAACGCTTTTACCTCAGGCTGCTTCTCACTGCTGTGAAAGGGGCTACATCATATGAAGACCTTCGCACTTTTCAGGGCATCGTCGCTCCCTCATTCAGAGAGGCCTGCCTTGCCCGTGGCCTTTTGGAGGATGACCAAGAGTGGCAGCAGTGTCTGGAGGAAGCAAAGTCCATGGCAACCGGTCGTCAGCTTCGCAATCTTTTTGTCACCATCCTTCGTGACTGTGCTCCCTCTGATCCTGTCCACCTCTGGAATACATATTGGCCTCACATTTGCGATGACTTGAGATATCAGCTCCAGCACACCAACATTCGTATCAACCCCACCGATGACGATGTCCATGATTATGGCCTTTATCTTATCAATCAGCTTCTCATGGTCTCTGGGAAATCTCTCGAGAAGGATTGGCCATACATGCCTCAGATCACTCAGAATTGGGATGCCAACATTCAGAACCGGTTGATCGCAGAGCAGCGCAGATACGATGTTGTGGAGCAGGCCGAGTTGGCTGCACACAATCTGGACACTTTCAATCACGATCAGAGGGCTGTCTTTGATGAGATCATGCATGCAGTCAACAACAAGACTGGCCAGACCTTTTTCCTCCATGGTCCAGGTGGCACTGGCAAAACCTATGTTTACAACACCCTCTGCCATCAGCTTCGCTCTCAAGGCAAGATCGTCCTCTGTGCTGCATCTTCTGGAATAGCTGCTCTTTTGCTCAAAGACGGTCGTACTTCCCATTCCTGCTTTCAAATCCCAATCATCATAAACGAGTCATCCACCTGCACCATTTCCAGAGGTTCAACACGGGCACAGCTCCTGCAGCAGACCGACTTGATCATTTGGGACGAGGCACTCATGCAGCATCGTCATCTCCATGAAGCTGTCAACCGCACTCTGAAAGACATTCTCCAATGTGACAAACCCTTTGGGGGTGTGCCTGTGGTCTTTGGGGGCGACTTTCATCAGATCCTGCCTGTCATTGAGAAGGGTTCTCGACCTCAAATCGTTGGTGCTTCTTTGCAACGCTCTGTTCTCTGGCAACACATCAAAATCCTTCATCTCAAAATCAACATGCGTTTGAACACAGACGATCTTCAGGAGCACAACTTTGCAAAGTGGCAGTTGGAGGTTGGAAAGGGTGGTCATACAGATGAAGGTGGCACTATCAATCTTCCTGATCATCTCAAATGTCCTCATAACACCATCGCTTCTCTCATCCACACCATCTATCCTGGCATCTATGATCAGGCTCAGCATTCAGATCAATACTTTTCAGAGCGGGTCATCCTGGCGAGCAAGAACGATGATGTCGACGATTTGAACCATCACATTCTTCACAATTTTCCTGGGCAGGAGCACGTCTTTCACAGTGCTGACTCGATTGCAAATGATGAGAATGCCGAACTTCTATATCCCTAAGAATATCTTAACTCTATCAACTGCTCAGGTCTACCTTTGGCACATTTGGCACTCAAGGTCGGCGTCCCTGTCATGATACTTCGCAATCTCAACATTGCTGGAGGGGTCTGCAATGGAAGTTGGGGGATATTGACTCGGATCAGGAATAGGGTTTTGGAGATTCGGTTGATCACTGGAGATAACGCAGGAGAGACTGTTTTCATTCCACGGATGCGACTTCGGCCCATTGAAGGTCAACTCCCCTTCACACTCTGTCGACTGCAGTTTGCTGTTCGTCTTTGCTTTTCAATGTTGATCAACAAGTCACAAGGGCAGTCAGTGAAGCATGTGGGTTTGGATTTCAGGAGTCCTGTCTTTACACATGGGCAGTTCTATGTGGCAATATCCAGGGTCAAGTCTGTCCACAATATCAAGGCAATATGGCCAAGCTCAGAGGATAGTGCAAAGACAAAAAATATTGTATATGATGAAGTGTTATTAGATTAAAATATATATTGTACATATGTAACTACTACTCATAGAAAATCAATGAACACAGTGAACAACGTGTGCCGGAGGCACATTTAAAAACCTTGTCAATAATAAAAGGAGGATGGTCAGGTGACTAGGCCGTGGGAAGTGAACAGGCCGTGGGAGTTGCTCTGAGTGGATGGGAAAGTGATGACCTACTTTGAGAGTCGTGAGACATGATGACAAATATAAGTGAAAGATGGGAACAAAATGTCAGCTAATTTGGGGCCGGATCACAAATATACTAAGTGATAATGTGTGGAAACAGTATTTTTTCGGCTACAGTGTGGGATCAATTTCGGCTACAATAATATAATAATGCAGGAACAACATTTTCGGCTACATCAAAATTTTCAACTAATTTTTTTTTTTTTGGGACCTGATGACAAATATAATTACTGGGTGCTATGATGACAAATATAATAATTGGGGGATCAGAATTTTCGAGCTAATTGTTTTTTTGGGGGCCTGATGACATATAATTACTGGGTGTTGCTATGATGACAAATATAATAACTTTATGTAGGAACAACATTTTCGGCTACAGTGTGGGATCAAAATTTTCGGCTAATTTTTTTTTTTGTACCTGATGACAAATATAATTACTGGGTGTTGCTATGATGACAAATATAATTAGCAACAACATTTTCGGCTACAGTGTTGGCCTGATGACAAATATAATATGGTGTTTATATGATGACAAATCTTATAACTGACTGTAGTAACCAAATTTTCGGCTACTTGGTGGCCTGTTGACAAATAAAATATAATAAGGTGTTCCTATCATGACAAATCTAATAACTGAGTGTAGGATCAATTTTTTCGGCTAATTTTTGGCTTACTGGGTGTAGGAACCAAATTTTTGGCTGAGTTTTGGCCACTTCTAGCTTTTCTGCTCTCTTTCTGGCTCTGGGCTCTTTTCCAGTGGGGTTGTTTTTGCATTCTTGGGGTATCTGTAGACCAAGGTGAAGCTCTGTGAAGTCCTACCTCCCTGGCTTCTCTTTTTTCAACAAAAAGAGTGTCTGCCAGTTGTTTTTTGGACCTCTCTCAGGGCACAGTGTGCAGGGAGATTGGGCTGGCGGGTTTGCAGTTGCCTCCTCTTCCATTTTTGGAAGTCGCTCCACTATCAACTGCCACTGTTTGCACTGATTTCACAGCCTCCTACAAGAATCTCACCTCCTCTGCTGCAGTAAGAGAGCTCTCCGATTCCCATGGACCCATCTCCGCCCAACACTCCTCGACGTGTTCGAATGGCCGTGCAGCAAACTGAACAGGACCAACGGACCTTGGATAGCCCTACTCGCCACCGGACTCCACACCATGCTCACACTATGCACATTGCCCAGCCACTGCTGCCATTGCCGCCAGCCCATAATATTGCCTTGCTGAATGCTGATCCTTTTATTGCTGCTCCTCCACCACCTCCTCAATACAATCACCTTCCTCCTCATTTGGCACAGCAGCTGGCAGCACTTCCTCCCCTTCCACAGATTGCAAGAGGCAGGGGCAGAGGGAGGGGAAGAGGGAGGGGAAGAGGCTCAAGTCATGCAGCTCCACCTCAGCCTGTTGTTGCTCCTTTATACAATGCAGCTTTCCCATATTATTTTAATGCCCCTCCTGCACCTCCAGTTTTTGACCCTCCTGTTCCTGCACCTCCAATTCCTGCACCTCCCATTCCTGTGGCAGCTCCTGCAATGGCCTGGACTGAACATGGTTTTCAGCATGCTGCACTGCCACCTCTATTTTCTGCTGTATGTTGGTTTATCTTTCACATGATGTATGTTATCTGACAATATCATGATCTAGCCTCCCCCTCCTCCTCCTCCTCCTGTTTTTGATCCTCCTCCTGCTGTTCCTGCTGTTCCTGCTCCTATTGTCCATCTTGCCAATATCCCTCTCCATGTAGGCTTATATATGTTCTTTTGAGTATATTAACTGACAACAATGATGATGTAGCATCCTGCTCCTGCTCCTCCTGTTTTTAATCTCCCTGCACCTGTTCCTCCCATTCCTGCACCTGCTATCCCTGTTTTTGATCCCCCTGCTCCTGTTCCTCCTGTTCCTGCACCTGCTATCCCTTTTTTTGATCCCCCTGCACCTGTTCCTCCCATTCCTGCTCCTGTTGTCCCTGTTGTTCATATTCCTCCACATGTATGCTTATGTCCTTTTTGTTCATGTCTTTATTTTGTGACTGACTCGATTATCCCAGGTGGCTCAACATATTGATCCTGCACCTGTTCCACTTGGGCCCCTCCCTCCTGCATGCCGTCCTTTTAGTCCTGACTGGCCTGTTCATTATCTGGGAAAAATGGATATTCAGTGTCCCAATTGTCATGCATTGCACTGGATGGCCGAGCGTCTCACTGCGTCCTCCAATATAAATCCCAGATTTGGCATGTGCTGCTTGAGTGGAAAAATCATTTTGCCTCCTCTCCACCCTGTCCCACCTGAGCTTCTCCAGTTGCTCACTGCTCAGGATCACATTGGCAGGTCGTTTCGTGATCATATCCGCACATACAACAATGCTCTTGCCATGACTTCTATTGGGCGCAAAATCGATGAGTCTGTTAATGAAGGTGAAGAGGCTGTGAACGATGGTGTTGGCCCCTATGTCTTCAAACTGCATGGCGAGCTGTCCCACAGGATTGGCTCTCTTCTTCCACAAGAGGGTGAATCTCCAGTGTATGCTCAGCTTTACATTTATGATCCAGCCGATGCAGCCAACTTTCGCATGGCCAATGCCTGGAACACTCACCTTGATCACCACACTTTGCTCACCCTCCAGGACATGCTCCACCGTCTCCATCCTGCAGTTCAGATGTACAAGCAGGCCCATGAGCTTACCAGGAACTTGCCTCCACACCAGCAGTGCAAGATAGCTTTGCGCTTTGATCAATCCTGTGACCGTCGCCGCTACAATCTTCCTGATGCCACCAACAATGAGATTGCGGTCATTCTTCCAGGTGATGGTGATCAGCCACAGAGCACACGTGATATCATTCTCTACCGCAGGCATGGCCCTCCCCTTCAGCGCATCACCGATGTCCATCCCCTCTATCCTGCTCTTCACTATGTCCTCCTTTTTCCTACTGGCCAGCTCCAATGGCATCCTCAAATCGAGTTTGCAGCTGCTAATGAAGGCGGTGCAAGGGTTCGCAAGCATGTGTCCAAATCAGATTTCTACTGCTATCGTCTCCACCCCCGACCGCCTGCTATCGAGCCTCAGCATATATTCTTGAGTGGAAAGCTCTTTCAGGAGTTTGTTTGTGACCAGTGGGCAACTTCAGAGCAGGATCGGTTGCGCTTTATCATGATGAATCAGGACACTATTCATGGTGAAGTCTATATGGGCTTGGCTGATGCTGTGGCTGCAAATGTGGATGCAGACACAGAGTCTCTCGGTCAAAGAATCATCCTGCCTTCTTCATTCGCAGGAAGCACACGTCATATGCAGCAGCTTCTTCAGGATGCCTTGGCTATCAATCGCTACTTCAAGGGTGGTGATCTCTTTCTGACCATGACTGCAAACCCCGCTTGGCCAGAGATTCAGGATGAGCTCAAGCCTGGGCAGACTGCTGCCGATCGCCCTGACTTGGTCGTTCATGCATTCCATGCAAAGCAGAAGGAGATGATCAAAGACATCGAGGCTGGGATCTTTGGCAAGGCACTCTCTTATGTGTTTGTGATCGAGTTTCAGAAGCGTGGCCTGCCTCACATGCACTGCATTATCTTTCTTGATGGGGAGTCCAAGCTTCGCACTCCTGAGCAGATAGACAGCCTCATGTGCTCAGAGTTTCCTGACGACAATCCTGAGCTGCTCGAGTTGGTCAAGAAGTTCATGGTCCATAAACCCTGTGGTGCAGAGAACCCTACAGCTCCTTGCATGGTGAATGGACAGTGCTCCAAAAATTTTCCCAAGCCATTCAGGGATCAGACAACCATCTCTGAGGATGCCTATGCCTCCACCAGGCGTCGGAACACTGGAAAGACATATCAGGTTCGGGGAAAGCAGGTCGACAATCGCTGGGTCGTCACTTATTCACCCTATCTCCTCTGGAAGTACCGCTGCCACATCAACATCGAGTCCATTGCCTCCATCAAAGCTGTCAAATACATCTACAAATATGTGTACAAAGGTCATGATCGCATCACCATGCAGTTTGGGACTTGCAACAATGAAGTCAAACAGTATCTGGACGCTCGCTATATTTTTGCCTGCGAGAGCATTTGGCGCCTCTTTCATTTACCTATGCACTCTGCTTCTCCCAATGTCGTCCGACTTCAGATCCACCTCCCTGGCCAGCAGTATGTCACTTGGAATCAGAACAATCCACGGTCTATCCAAGAAATCGTCCAGCATGCTGCACAGCATGACACCACCCTCACTGGCTATTTCAAAGCCAATCAGCAGTATCCAGAGCTGGCACAGGATCTTCTCTATCAGGACTTTCCCTCCAAATTTGTGTGGGATCAGAAAGCCCACAAGTGGAAGCCCAGACAGAGAGGGTTCGCTATTGGGAGGATGTACTACACTCAGCCTACTGCAGGTGAACGCTTCTACCTCAGGCTTCTTCTGACCGCTGTCAAGGGTGCAACATCATATGAACATCTGTGCACTTTTCAGGGAAATGTCTATCCCTCATTCAGAGAAGCATGTCTGGCACGTGGCCTTTTGGAGGATGACCAAGAGTGGGTGCAGTGTTTGGAGGAAGCAAAGTCCATGGCAACAGGTCGTCAGCTCCGGCAACTCTTTGTCACTATTCTTCGTGATTGTGCACCCTCTGATCCTGTCCAGCTTTGGAACACATACTGGCCCCACATTTGCGATGACCTGCGGTATCAGCTCCAGCACAACAATATCCGTCTCAACCCTACCGATGACGATGTGCAGGATTATGGCCTCTACTTGATCAACCAGCTTCTCTTATCCTCTGGCAAATCTCTCAGCAAGGATTGGCCATACATGCCTCAGATCACTCAGAATTGGGAAGCCAACCTCAAAAACCGGTTGATTGCAGAGCAGCGCAGATATGATGTTGTGGAGCAGGCTGAGTTGGCTGCACAGAACTTGGACACTTTCAATCCAGACCAGAGAGCTGTCTTTGAGGAGATCATGCATGCTGTCGACAACAAGACCGGCCAGACCTTTTTCCTCCATGGTCCCGGTGGCACAGGCAAAACCTTTGTATACAACACTCTGGCCCATCAGCTTCGTTCTCAGGGCAAAATCGTCCTCTGTATAGCATCATCCGGCATTGCTGCACTCCTGCTCAAAGGTGGCTCCACTTCTCATTCATGTCTCCAGATCCCTCTCATCATCAATGAGTCATCCACCTGCTCTATCTCCAGAGGTTCAATTCGGGCAAAGCTGTTGCAGGAGACTGACTTGATCATTTGGGACGAGGCACTCATGCAGCATCGTCATCTCCATGAAGCTGTCAACCGCACTCTCAAAGACATTCTCCAATCTGATCAACCCTTTGGTGGCATTCCTATTATTTTTGGGGGCGATTTTCACCAGATCCTGCCTGTTATCGAGAGGGGTTCACGGCCTCAGATTGTTGGTGCTTCCTTGCAGCGCTCTGTTCTTTGGCAACATATTAAAGTTCTTCATCTCAAAATCAACATGCGATTGAACACAGATGATGTTGAAGAGCGACAGTTTGCAAAGTGGCAGCTGGAGGTTGGAAAGGGTGATCATACAGATGAGGGTGGCAACATTGAACTTCCCAACCATTTCAAGTGTCCTGAAAACACTCTGGCTTCCCTCATCGACACCATCTATCCTGGCATCTATAATCATGCTCAGCATCCTGATCAATACTTCTCAGAGCGGATTGTCCTGGCAAGCAAAAATGATGATGTGGATGATTTGAACCATTACATTCTTCAGAGGTTCCCTGGAGAGGAGCAAGTGTTTCACAGTGCAGACTCTATTGCAAACAATGAACTTCTGTATCCACCTGAATACCTCAACTCAATCAACTGCTCCGGTCTACCTTTGGCACACTTGGCACTCAAGGTTGGCGTCCCTGTGATGATACTTCGCAATCTCAATATTACTGGAGGGGTCTGCAATGGTTCTCGAGGGATTTTGACTCGGATTCGGAACAGAGTGTTGGAGGTTCGGTTGATTACTGGAGATCATGCTGGAGAGAAGGTGTTTATTCCACGGATGCGACTGCAGCCAATCGAAGGACAACTCCCTTTCACTCTGTCTCGACTTCAATTTCCTGTTTGACTGTGCTTTTCAATGTCGATCAACAAATCCCAGGGACAGTCAGTGCAGCATGTGGGATTAGATTTCAGGAGTCCTGTCTTCACTCATGGGCAGTTTTATGTAGCGATATCACGAGTAAGGTCTGTGCACAACATCAAGGCAATATGGCCAAGTGACAGTGGAAGTGCAAAAACCAAAAATATTGTATATAATGAAGTACTATTAGAGTAACATAGAAATGATAACATAGAAATGAAGTTGTGACAGTGGAAGTGCAAAAACCAAAAATATTGAATATATTACTTATTAAACATGTTAACGCGTGCCGGAGGCACATTCCCAACCTTGTCAATAATAAAAGGAGGATGGTCAGGTGACTAGGCCATGGGAAGTGAAGAGGCCGTGGGAGTTGCTCTGAGTGGATGGGAAAGTGATGACCTACTTTGAGAGTCGTGAGACATGATGACAAATAAGTGAAAGATGGGAACAAAATGTCAGCTAATTTGGGGCCGGATCACAAATATACTAAGTGATAATGTGTGGAAACAGTATTTTTTCGGCTACAGTGTGGGATCAATTTTGGCTACAATAATATAATAATGCAGGAACAACATTTTCGGCTACATCAAAATTTTCAACTAATTTTTTTTTGGGACCTGATGACAAATATAATTACTGGGTGCTATGATGACAAATATAATAATTGGGGGATCAGAATTTTCGAGCTAATTGTTTTTTTGGGGGCCTGATGACATATAATTACTGGGTGTTGCTATGATGACAAATATAATAACTTTATGTAGGAACAACATTTTCGGCTACAGTGTGGGATCAAAATTTTCAGCTAATTTTTTTTTTGTACCTGATGACAAATATAATTACTGGGTGTTGCTATGATGACAAATATAATTAGCAACAACATTTTCGGCTACAGTGTTGGCCTGATGACAAATATAATATGGTGTTTATATGATGACAAATCTTATAACTGACTGTAGTAACCAAATTTTCGGCTACTTGGTGGCCTGTTGACAAATAAAATATAATAAGGTGTTCCTATCATGACAAATCTAATAACTGAGTGTAGGATCAATTTTTTCGGCTAATTTTTGGCTTACTGGGTGTAGGAACCAAATTTTTGGCTGAGTTTTGGCCACTTCTAGCTTTTCTGCTCTCTTTCTGGCTCTGGGCTCTTTTCCAGTGGGGTTGTTTTTGCATTCTTGGGGTATCTGTAGACCAAGGTGAAGCTCTGTGAAGTCCTACCTCCCTGGCTTCTCTTTTTTCAACAAAAAGAGTGTCTGCCAGTTGTTTTTTGGACCTCTCTCAGGGCACAGTGTGCAGGGAGATTGGGCTGGCGGGTTTGCAGTTGCCTCCCCTTCCATTTTTGGAAGTCGCTCCACTATCAACTGCCACTGTTTGCACTGATTTCACAGCCTCCTACAAGAATCTCACCTCCTCTGCTGCAGTAAGAGAGCTCTCCGATTCCCATGGACCCATCTCCGCCCAACACTCCTCGACGTGTTCGAATGGCCGCGCAGCAAACTGAACGGGACCAACGGACCTTGGATAGCCCTACTCGCCACCGGACTCCACACCATGCTCGCACTATGCACATTGCCCAGCCACTGCTGCCATTGCCGCCAGCCCATAATATTGCCTTGCTGAATGCTGATCCTTTTATTGCTGCTCCTCCACCACCTCCTCAATACAATCACCTTCCTCCTCATTTGGTACAGCAGCTGGCAGCACTTCCTCCCCTTCCACAGATTGCAAGAGGCAGGGGCAGAGGGAGGGGAAGAGGGAGGGGAAGAGGCTCAAGTCATGCAGCTCCACCTCAGCCTGTTGTTGCTCCTTTATACAATGCAGCTTTCCCATATTATTTTAATGCCCCTCCTGCACCTCCAGTTTTTGACCCTCCTGTTCCTGCACCTCCAATTCCTGCACCTCCCATTCCTGTGGCAGCTTCTGCAATGGCCTGGACTGAACATGGTTTTCAGCATGCTGCACTGCCACCTCTATTTTCTGCTGTATGTTGGTTTATCTTTCACATGATGTATGTTATCTGACAATATCATGATCTAGCCTCCCCCTCCTCCTCCTCCTCCTGTTTTTGATCCTCCTCCTGCTGTTCCTGCTGTTCCTGCTCCTATTGTCCATCTTGCCAATATCCCTCTCCATGTAGGCTTATATATGTTCTTTTGAGTATATTAACTGACAACAATGATGATGTAGCATCCTGCTCCTGCTCCTCCTGTTTTTAATCTCCCTGCACCTGTTCCTCCCATTCCTGCACCTGCTATCCCTGTTTTTGATCCCCCTGCTCCTGTTCCTCCTGTTCCTGCACCTGCTATCCCTTTTTTTGATCCCCCTGCACCTGTTCCTCCCATTCCTGCTCCTGTTGTCCCTGTTGTTCATATTCCTCCACATGTATGCTTATGTCCTTTTTGTTCATGTCTTTATTTTGTGACTGACTCGATTATCCCAGGTGGCTCAACATATTGATCCTGCACCTGTTCCACTTGGGCCCCTCCCTCCTGCATGCCGTCCTTTTAGTCCTGACTGGCCTGTTCATTATCTGGGAAAAATGGATATTCAGTGTCCCAATTGTCATGCATTGCACTGGATGGCCGAGCGTCTCACTGCGTCCTCCAATATAAATCCCAGATTTGGCATGTGCTGCTTGAGTGGAAAAATCATTTTGCCTCCTCTCCACCCTGTCCCACCTGAGCTTCTCCAGTTGCTCACTGCTCAGGATCACATTGGCAGGTCGTTTCGTGATCATATCCGCACATACAACAATGCTCTTGCCATGACTTCTATTGGGCGCAAAATCGATGAGTCTGTTAATGAAGGTGAAGAGGCTGTGAACGATGGTGTTGGCCCCTATGTCTTCAAACTGCATGGCGAGCTGTCCCACAGGATTGGCTCTCTTCTTCCACAAGAGGGTGAATCTCCAGTGTATGCTCAGCTTTACATTTATGATCCAGCCGATGCAGCCAACTTTCGCATGGCCAATGCCTGGAACACTCACCTTGATCACCACACTTTGCTCACCCTCCAGGACATGCTCCACCGTCTCCATCCTGCAGTTCAGATGTACAAGCAGGCCCATGAGCTTACCAGGAACTTGCCTCCACACCAGCAGTGCAAGATAGCTTTGCGCTTCGATCAATCCTGTGACCGTCGCCGCTACAATCTTCCTGATGCCACCAACAATGAGATCACGGTCATTCTTCCAGGTGATGGTGATCAGCCACAGAGCACATGTAATATCATTCTCTACCGCAGGCATGGCCCTCCCCTTGAGTGCATCACCGATGTCCATCTCCTCTATCCTGCTCTTCACTATGTCCTCCTTTTTCCTACTGGCCAGCTCCAATGGCATCCTCAAATCGAGTTTGCAGCTGCTAATGAAGGCGGTGCAAGGGTTCACAAGCATGTGTCCAAATCAGATTTCTACTGCTATCGTCTCCACCTCCGACTGCCTGCTATCGAGCCTCAGCATATATTCTTAAGTGGAAAGCTCTTTCAGGAGTTTGTTTGTGACCAGTGGGCAACTTCAGAGCAGGATCGGTTGCGCTTTATCATGATGAATCAGAACACTATTCGTGGTGAAGTCTATATGGGCTTGGCTGATGCTGTGGCTGCAAATGTGGATGCAGACACAGAGTCTCTCGGTCAAAGAATCATCCTGCCTTCTTCATTCACAGAAAGCACACGTCATATGCAGCAGCTTCTTCAGGATGCCTTGGCTATCAATCGCTACTTCAAGGGTGGTGATCTCTTTCTAACCATGACTGCAAACCCTGCTTGGCCAGAGATTCAGGATGAGCTCAAGCCTGAGCAGACTGCTGCCGATCGCCCTGACTTGGTCGTTCATGCATTCCATGCAAAGCAGAAGGAAATGATCAAAGACATCGAGGCTGGGATCTTTGGCAAGGCACTCTCTTATGTGTTTGTGATCAAGTTTCAGAAGCGTGGCCTGCCTCACATGCACTGCATTATCTTTCTTGATGGGGAGTCCAAGCTTCGCACTCCTGAGCAGATAGACAGCCTCATGTGCTCAGAGTTTCCTGATGACAATCCTGAGCTGCTCGAGTTGGTCAAGAAGTTCATGGTCCATAAACCCTGTGGTGCAGAGAACTCTACAGCTCCTTGCATGGTGAATGGACAGTGCTCCAAAAATTTCCCCAAGCCATTCAGGGATCAGACAACCATCTCTGAGGATGCCTATGCCTCCACCAGGCGTTGGAACACTGGAAAAATATATCAGGTTCAGGGAAAGCAGGTCGACAATCACTGGGTCATCACTTATTCACCCTATCTCCTCTGGAAGTACCGCTGCCACATCAACATCGAGTCCATTGCCTCTATCAAAGCTGTCAAATACATCTACAAATATGTGTACAAAGGTCATGATCGCATCACCATGCAGTTTGGAACTTGCAATAATAAAGTCAAACAGTATCTGGATGCTCGCTATATTTCTGCCTGTGAGAGCATTTGGCGCCTCTTTCATTTACCTATGCACTCTGCTTCTCCCAATGTCATCCGACTTCAGATCCACCTCCCTGGCCAGCAGTATGTCACTTGGAATCAGAATGGTCCACAGTCTATCCAAGAAATCGTCCAGCATGCTGCACAGCATGACACCACCCTCACTGGCTATTTCAAAGCCAATCAGCAGTATCCAGAGCTTGCACAGGATCTTCTCTATCAGGACTTTCCCTCCAAATTCATGTGGGATCAGAAAGCCCACAAGTGGAAGCCCAGACAGAGAGGGTTCGCTATTGGGAGGATGTACTACACTCAGCTTACTGCAGGTGAACACTTCTACCTCAGGCTTCTTCTGACAGCTGTCAAGAGTGCAACATCATATGAACATCTGTGCACTTTTCAGGGAAATGTCTATCTCTCATTCAGAGAAGCATGTCTGGCACGTGGCCTTTTGGAGAATGACCAAGAGTGGGTGCAGTGTTTGGAGGAAGCAAAGTCCATGGCAACAGATCATCAGCTCCGGCAACTCTTTGTCACTATTCTTTATGATTGTGCACCCTCTGATTCTGTCCAGCTTTGGAACACATACTGGCCCCACATTTGCGATGACCTGCAGTATCAGCTCCAGCACAACAATATCCATCTCAATCCTACCGATGACGATGTGCAGGATTACGGCCTCTACTTGATCAACCAGCTTCTCTTATCCTCTGGCAAATCTCTCAGTAAGAATTGGCTATACATGCCTCAGATCACTCAGAATTGGGAAGCCAACTTCGAAAACCGGTTGATTGCAGAGCAGCGCAGATATGATATTGTGGAGCAGGCTGAGTTGGCTGCACAGAACTTGGACACTTTCAATCTAGACCAGAGAGCTGTTTTTGAGGAGATCATGCATGCTGTCAACAACAAGACTGGCCAGACCTTTTTCTCCATGGTCCCAGTGGCACAGGCAAAATCTTTGTATACAACACTCTGGCCTATCAGCTTCGTTCTCAGGGCAAAATCGTCCTCTGTATAGCATCATCCGGCATTGCTGCACTCTTGCTCAAAGGTGGCTCCACTTCTCATTCATGTCTCCAGATCCCTCTCATCATCAATGAGCCATCTACCTGCTCTATCTCCAGAGGTTCAATTCGGGCAAAGCTGTTGCAGGAGACTGACTTGATCATTTGGGACGAGGCACTCATGCAGCATCGTCATCTCCATGAAGCTGTCAACCGCACTCTCAAAGACATTCTCCAATCTGATCAACCCTTTGGTGGCATTCCTATTATTTTTGGGGGCGATTTTCACCAGATCCTGCCTGTTATCGAGAGGGGTTCATGGCCTCAGATTGTTGGTGCTTCCTTGCAGCGCTCTGTTCTTTGGCAACATATTAAAGTTCTTCATCTCAAAATCAACATGCGATTGAACACGGATGATCTTGACGAGCGACAGTTTGCAAAGTGGCAGCTGGAGGTTGGAAAGGGTGATCATACAGATGAGGGTGGCAACATTGAACTTCCCAACCATTTCAAGTGTCCTGAAAACACTCTGGCTTTCCTCATTAACACCATCTATCCTGGCATCTATAATCATGCTCAGCATCCCGATCAATACTTCTCAGAGCAGATTGTCCTGGCAAGCAAAAGTGACGATGTGAATGATTTGAACCATTACATTCTTCAGAGGTTCTCTGAAGAGGAGCAAGTGTTTCACAGTGCAGACTCTATTGCAAACAATGAACTTCTGTATCCACCTGAATATCTCAACTCAATCAACTGCTCCGGTCTACCTTTGGCACACTTGGCACTCAAGGTTGGCATCCCTGTGATGATACTTCGCAATTTCAATATTGCTGGAGGGGTCTGCAATGGTTCTCGAGGGATTTTGACTCGGATTCGGAATAGAGTATTGGAGGTTCAGTTGATTACTGGAGATCATGCTGGAGAGAAGGTGTTTATTCCACGGATGCGACTGCAGCCAATCGAAGGACAACTCCCTTTCACTCTGTCTCAACTTCAATTTCCTGTTCGACTGTGCTTTTCAATGTCGATCAACAAATCCCAGGGACAGTCGGTGCAGCATGTAGAATTAGATTTCAAAAGTCCTGTCTTCACTCATGGGCAGTTCTATGTAGCGATATCACGAGTAAGGTCTGTGCATAACATCAAGGCAATATGGCCAAGTAACAATGGAAGTGCAAAAACCAAAAATATTGTATATAATGAAGTACTATTAGAGTAATATAGAAATGATAACATAGAAATAATAACATAGAAATAATAACATAGAAATGAAGTTGTGACAGTGGAAGTGCAAAAACCAAAAATATTGAATATATTATTTATTAAACATGTTAACGCATGCTGGAGGCATATTCCCAACCTTGTATATCATATAATGAGGTCTTTGTAGATCAAAAATAAATGATAAATGATAAATAATTGAAATATATGTGTCCCCATATGGTAAAAGTACTTATCTTTTGCTGTAATATATCATTGAAACATAAAAAATGCTATTATCGCATCCTAAATCTCTTGTCGTCTCTCCTCATATCCAGTAGTGCTTG
Source organism: Tricholoma bakamatsutake (assembly GCA_029959215.1). Lineage (NCBI taxonomy): Eukaryota > Fungi > Basidiomycota > Agaricomycetes > Agaricales > Tricholomataceae > Tricholoma > Tricholoma bakamatsutake. The sequence continues at coordinate 5,899,012 of CP114860.1, forward strand.
ATATGCGATGGAATAGTTTGTTCCAGATGTGCAGTATATATTGAAAGTATTTTAACACAGCTATACAGTAGCCGATGTTGTTCAAAGTATTGCGAAATGTCACAAAGTGGTTCGAAATAGTTCGAAGTCATCCGAAATAGTATGAAATAATTTGAAAATGTTCGAAGTCAATTTTGTGGCATTCGTAGTGATTTAGAGTATCTGACATAATGTGTCGATACGAGTAGGAATGCTTCTCCAGACTGTAAAGCATGCAGTGGATCTATCACAGATTTTTGTTAGGTTTTCAGGTCGAGTATCATCACTGCATTCACTTCACAGACAGCCTCTGTCCAAGACAGGAAGGCACTTGAGCTCTGCATGCTGATCTGGGTTGCAATAAAATTATCTTGCCAGTTGCATAGCAGGAACTTCTTTTTGAACTCAAGAAGAAACTAAGTGAAGGTGAGAGCTTTGAAACAAGCGAGGTTGGCATTAATCTAGGATTAGACACTGGAGCCTTCAAAATTGTAGATAATGACTTCTACATAGTTTTTCTCAATGATTGCTTTATGTTGAAAAAACCTATGGCAAGAGTTTTCAAAAACTCGCATAGCCACAATGGTAATCTGGCCTGCTGACAGAACAGGCATGTGACTAGCAGATTGCTGTTGGTCAGTAGCAAGAGCATAAGAAATTTGTGCAGCTATGTTGTCTGCTAAAGGATTGTGTATAAGTGGACAAGGCAGTTCAAGTTTTAAGTCTGAGAAATTAGAATCTGAGGCAGGGGTGACAATGGGTGGCAAAGATGGGAATGGTATGAGCAGTGACAAATCTGTGGATGCTGTAGAAGGGGGCATGACTGGGTGTTGTATACACGCATGCCTGAAAGTGATTAAAGGGAGGGGAGTGGATAGTTTGCAAGGCAGTTTAGATTTGTTGGAGGCAGGGGAGGCAAGATGCAAAAAGGGCAGTGCATTATCACTGTCTGGATTTGCAGTTTATGTGTGCTAAACTGTGGGTCAATTGCTGATATAGGCTTCTATTACCAGGAGTTCCAAGGCTATAGTTGGCAATGACAGTAAGTAGTGATGTAAAATATAGGGTGTGATGACTTCTTTCAAGGTAAAAATTCAGGTAGGCTTGGGAGAAGCAGAAGATAATCACATTGATGGTGGTAATAAGAGGGCATTTTAATATTGGTTGCAGCAGCTCATATATAGGTTGTCCTATGACCACGTTCATCCCAGCAAAAAAGTGGAAGGGAGTATGGACTCCCAACATTCAAGAAGAGGGAAAATGAGATGAAACTAGTATAAATTCAAGAGAAGATACTACTACAATTGATCATATGAGAATGAACCTATTACATGTGATATGCAAGTGACCATATTGAATATAACTCATGTTGTGTATGTGATCATGATCAGGATGCCAAGTAAGACAAGGTACTGAAAGGTAAGAGAGAATCTCTTATAATATCAGACAATAAGATTTATCAGGCCATTATGGATTCAATCACAGCATGTGAAACCATTGAGATGAATGGTGGAGATGATATCAATAAAGATACACCCTTCGAGCCTCACCCAACTCAGTGTGACATTCTTGAGGCAGTATCAATGATTAGCAGATATGCTAAGGACTTAAACCACTCTATTGCCTACAAATTTCAAGCACTCTTAGGCTCATTCAATAGGCAAATCAGGCTTGAAGAGCCAAGAGTATGAAAGTATGAAAGAAACTGTTTTAACTGATTTCTTTCAGAGATTATAGACAGTATCCTTCAAATTAATCTACACTTATATTTATAGCATAATTTAGCACAAGGCAGTAGCCCTAAATATTTTCTACAATTTTTTCATGATTTTTGGCACCCTTTTTCAGCAAACCTCAACCCATAACCCCTCATAACCCATAGCCCGGGGTGTCCATCGAGAGGTATAGGTTCAGAGAAGTTTGACTGTATAATAATTTTCTTGAATATTCATTAAATAATCCAATATTTATTAATACTTATTCTGAATTCTACTGATTTAAATAAATATGATAAAGAAATGCAAATTGAATGTATCCAGACCGACATTCCGGGGCATCAGCGTTCTTCAGTTCCCCAGAAAAGCATTCGCCCCGTATTCTCACGCGGTCGTCGTCTCCGTCGTCAACAGGTTCATCCTCTGATCTCGCGCCCAATCTTGACTTTAAAGATTCAAAGAACTCATATGCCAATCTCCCTTCACTCTCAAGATCACTCAAGCCAGGCTTGGATAGCAAAAATGCCCCCAAATCCGTTATCCTCGGTGTTTGCGCAATGGATATCAAGGCGAGAAGCAAGGCCATGCGTGAGATTTTGACGCGGTTGGTAGAGAGAACTCGAGGAGCTATAGAAGTCAAAGTCTTTGGAGATAAAGTGATACTGGACGAAGGTGCGCTTGTCACCTTTCTCTGCTGTGTTAGACGTCTTCGTGCTTGCTTATGGAATTCGTAGACGTTGAAAATTGGCCTCGATGTGACGTTCTAATATCGTTTTTTTCCACCGACTTCCCTTTGGACAAAGCGATCTCATATGTGAAATTGCGAAACCCATTTTGTATCAATGACTTGCCACCGCAAGCCCTACTTTGGGATCGACGTTTAGTCGGAGCCATTCTTGATCACCTCAGAGTTCCGACACCTCCCCGAATTGCAGTTTCGAGAGATGGCGGTCCCAAAGTCGATAGTGATCTCGTAGGTTTTATGAAACAGAAATTAGGCATTACCCTGGGGGGCTTTCTAGTCACGCCGGAAGTGCAACTTCGGGAAGACGGTAATGCAATAATTGTTGATGGCAAGGTTATGGAAAAACCATTTGTTGAGAAACCAGTCAGTGGCGAAGACCACAACGTCTATATATACTTCCGAGGGGGGGGGGGTCGTCGCTTATTCCGCAAGGTAAGTCATTATCATCAGCCTCAGTTGCATTGTCTTCTTGTCGAGCACTGATTCTTAGGTTGGAAATAAGTCTAGCGAGCTAGATCCTTCTCTGAATCATCCAAGAACTGACGGATCTTACATGTACGAAGAGTTTGTGGATGTGGACAATTCAGAAGATATTAAGGTATACACTGTTGGAAAAGAATATACCCTTGCAGAGACACGAAAGTCACCCGTTGTTGATGGTGTTGTGAGACGAAACACTGAAGGGAAGGAAATTCGGTATGGCCATATCTGATTCATGCATAGGTAGCAACTTAATCGACTACCATCAGCTTCATCACAAGATTAACAGAAGAGGAGAAGTCCTGGGCCGACAAAATCTGTGAAGGGTTTGGCCAACGTGTATGTGGGTTTGATATGTTAAGGTGTGACAATGGCAATCGCAGCCATGTTATTGATGTGAATGGGTGGAGTTTCGTGAAGGGGAACGATACGTACTACGGTAATTATATTCTGCTTCTAAATGATAGCTACTGACTTTATAAACCCTTAGACAAGGCAGCCAATATCCTTACTGCTTTTTGTATGCGACTATCCGTCTCCTTAGAACGACCTCTTCCTGCCGCAGACACCCCTTCACTCGAGTCGCCGACATGGTTGTTAAAGGCCAACGTTACGGTTTTTCGCCACGCCGATCGTACGCCCAAGGTGGGGTATACTCCCTTGTTTCTATATGTCCAACACTGTACTGTTCAATTATAGCAAAAGCTCAAGTTCAATTTTCCCATTGGAGAACCTTGGACACAACCCTTTGTAACACTTCTACATGGGGAAAAAGAAGAAATTATACTACGCGAGAAGGAGCAGCTCACATTAATTGCAACCGCAGTAGAGGAGGCCAAGAGACTGGGAGCAGACGGTGAAGAACTCACGAAATTGACGCAGTTGAACACAGCGCTTTTTAGTAAAATCAATTTGCCTGGAACGAAAGCGCAGCTGAAGCCCGTCTACTCAAAGCGTCTAGCTGGTCATTCCAGGAAGTTGACGAAGTTGACGCTTGTGTTTAAATGGGGTGGCGAGGTATGATATTTTCTGACAGCGACCTAAGTTTGCTTCCTATCAATAATTGCAGTTCACTCATTCCGCGCGATATCAATCTCGGGACTTGGGGGAGAATATGAAGAAGGACATATCAATCATGAGTACATACACATCTTTTCGAGAACCAAAACTACTCCTGATCGTAACGTCCATGAACAGATAGGGAAGCCCTTAACAATGTTACAGTATGTATCATTGTTACCCTACAGAGAGACTGAGCTGATCAAATTCATGATGCAGATATACACATCATCAGAGCGTCGTGTTATCGCATCTGCGGAGATATTTGCCGCCGCTTTACTTGACCCACCGCATTCCAGCTACTCAGCACCGTCTTCTACGTTATCGAAGTCTTCAACAGACAGTGGAAATGTGTTTATCAACAAGACCTTCCCACAACAACCTCCCCTAAATCTCATTGTTCGAAAAGACCTTTTGGATGATTCAAATGCTGCAAAAGATCTGATGGACGATGTTAAGAAACGACTAAAGATTTTATTGCGCCCAGGAGAACCTGAAAAACGCCCCGAGTTAACCTGGCCTAAAAGTATGAAGAAAGAACCCGTTGAAGTCGTGAAGGTTCGTGTTTTCCGGCTAGATTTATTGTACAATACTCACTACATCTTAGGAAGTCATAGAATTACTGAGTTTTTTCCGAGATATTATGCATCGAAATTTCGAAACCCTTGATGTCGACAAAATACAAGAGCGATGGTGGTTGTATACCTTTCCTTCATTTCAATCTAGCTCAATCTTCTACAGGTGCTGTGGTGACGAACCCTGGCTTTTCCGCGAGCGGTGGGAAAAGCTATTTGAGGACTTCTGTGATGTGGAGCAAAAGAAATTTGATCCCTCTAGGGCAAGTATATTCTTATTTAAAGTAATGTTTGTTGTTTCATTGTCGTTCGTTCATTTTGCAGGTGTCAGAACTATACGATACTATCAAGTATTGTGCTCTCCACCATCGGACATTTTTGTTTGCAATATTCCACGAACACGGACATAACGATGCTATCCACCCTCCTTTAGATCGTAAACTTCACGAACTATACGGACGCGCTAAAGCTCTATTCGACCTCGTTGCGCCTCAAGAGTATGGTATTGACCCAGATGAAAAGTACGGCCATGAATTATGCGCAAGCTCCTTCTTATACTTCTTTCAGGGAGGAAATTGGAGTCCTTACTTCTCTGCCTCTTCTTCGCAACGTGGTAGAGGATTTGGAAGCTGCTCGAAATAATGGAGAGAGCTCTCTGACCCTGTATTTCACGAAAGAAAGTCACATCCATACCCTGGTCAATCTTGTACTACTCTCTGGCTTGCCGATTGCCAATCGCCGCATCCCAGAGCTTGATTATGCGGTTAGTGCGGTTTTTTAGGTGACTCTTTTTAGCAACGCTGACTATGATCAAGTCGCATATCACGTTCGAGCTTTATGAGCGAAACCATGGAAGAGGGAAATCTGACAAGGAATACTCCATCAAACTTTCTCTGAGCGAAGGGGCACATTCCTCCAATGTGCTTGATTCGACGGTTGATGCTCGCCACTCTCTGAACGTCCAAAATCGCAGGTTGGCAGTGATCAATCCAATCCCCATCATGATTGCTGATTCTTTGGAACAGAAAGCTCACACAACATCTGCCATACAGCCTTGTGATCGAAAAACTATCCAAGCATTTCAATAGGCTTAATCAGGCGAGTTTTTCCAAATTGAACAGTAAGCTTCTTTTGATATCCAAACAGGATGATGACACTGGGACAGATTCTCCGTTCGACACCGGAGAATCCAATAGACAAGTTGACCAGCAGCAGCGATGACTCATAGCGCTATGCGCAAAAGTAGAGTGTCTGAGTAAATGACACTCGTAGAAATCCCCTTAACTAGCATACTAACTATAGAACTATTAGTCAACCTAGCCTAGTTCATCCCATCCCTGTAGGCCGATCCTCTTTCGACCCTCCTGCAGTTGCTCCGGAGTTAATTCTTGAAACATAAATCCGTCAGACACATGTCCTGCCGTGGATGGGTGATCTTTATCAAACAACGCCGATCGGGACCGTGACAGTGAAGATGACTGTGTCGCTAGGGCAGCAAATGATGATGTCGAATTGTGGTATCTGCAAAGCACTCAGAAGAAGGCATATTGTGACCCACCGTTTAGGAAAACTTACAGGCTACCATATGTTCAGCCAATGAAATAACCGGCTAGGGTAGACTCACCGAAAGGCTTCTTTGTTCAAACAATCAAACTCGTTGATTTTGTCAAGTGCATGCTTTTTGAATGCAGCCTTGATGTAGTGGAGGATATCAAAAACATGATGCTCTTTGGGCCTGAGCAACAGTTCATGAGTAAAAAAAATCAGGAAATAAAAACATAAGCTGTACCGCCATGGGCGAAAACGAGGCGAGAGGTTAAAAATCCCATCCTGGCCGATTAAGGGATGGAATACGTCCGTCACAAAGTGGACCACAGGCTGGGTTTCTGGATAGTCTACAGGAAAGGTCAGACGAAAGTTCAAGACCGCATCAGCATAGTAGCCTAGCGTTCGTCAATATGTCAGATGGCTTTTGTCAAATGCCACAAGATACCTTGATGGACAAAGAAGACTGCATCCCAAACCAGGAGGGATTCTGCAGACGGAACAACGTAGATACCAAGAGGACAATGCCGGCTATGCCGTAGGGACGCATATTCTAGTAAAACCGCGGTGCGCGTCACTGGACTAGCGTCACGGTCTGGCGATACTTTGACAGTTGAGTGATGTGAAGCCGACGACCCTTTAGCCCCAGAGTTGGCCCATTCGACTGGAGAAACATGTAAGGTTCCCTGCATAATGAACGTGGCTTGGACTAGACACGACAAAGCAGCATCCGTGAACCGGGAGAATCTGCTATATGCCTTCCATGATTTGTAATCAATATCTACTGTTCAAGCACCGCGTGACGACAACGACTGCACTATCGCTTCCTCATAAACCTCCGTGGGACCGGACGCTGAAGCTTCTGAAGTATTGCAAGGTGACCTTCGACCCCAAAACTAAAGACAGCACCTCGCCCAACCCGTCGCACCAAACGGAAGTTTTTGCGCCTACCACACTATTCTCCATACATGCTGGGAAAAGGAGATGTGCCCCAACTTCGAAGCGTTTCAAGCGGAGATGGATGAAATTTTCGACAAGAATTGGCTGGACGATGGGGATCGTGGATACTATCGCGTCATTGCTCGCTCGCAGTGGACGATAGGAAGGAGAAAGAAAAGATAGATAGAGATCTAGAGACGAAGAAAGCGTTGAAGAGGAACTCAAAGTGGTTTGTACGCGAATATTATGTAATAATAAATTCAATGTCTCAGTGTTCCTGAATCCACACGCTTTATATCGCCCGTGTTGCATTTCGGTAGCGTGTTGTCACGATAAGTGCCAACCGGTAGTATAGCACACGGTCTTCAAGACGAGAATAAATAGAATGAGAATTCCAGTGGAGTATCGGAGGGTGGATTAACTAGCTTTACAAGTTATAGATAAAGACATTTGTTTGCTACAAAAGAAGCAGCGGTACTAGGCTCCAATACATAGGCAAAGGAATGGGGGTGTAGGGAGAACTGACAATTAATGAAGTTGAAAACCACTGAACCAGAGCCGGGCAGTATGTCTTGCTTGATTTCAATTTGTGTTACATGTTACATAAATATTTGGGAAAAAGTTTTGCAGTAAAGTGAAAATTAGAAAATGATGTATCGACGCAACAACTGAGCGCCGGTACTGGGTACACTGCACTTCTACCTCCACAGTAGAAACAAAACGCTCATTCTTAGTCCATCCGCACTGTACATTTTGGTATATATAGCGTAGGAATCTGCTCCCTTCAAACATAATCTCATCTGGCATACCCTCCCTTGTAACGCGGACCGACCTCCTCTCTTCGGCGATATCCCTGTCTGCTATCATCTCGTTTCGAATGATTCTTGCGGCTATCATCGTAGTTGGTCCGTGAAGAACGGGAGCTAGCCGGCTTGCGAGTATCACTATGATCCAAAGGTACTCCCAGGCGATCCGCAAGACTTGGTGGTCGAAACTGTTGCCCTGCTTTTTGAACAGATTTCCCAAAACTCATCTTCTTGGAAGGCCCGATAGGAAGTCGTTTCTTGTTAGGAAGTGGTCCGAGATTTTGTGAATGTCTTGCGTTCCCAAACCAATCTTCTGGGTCTTCGTCTGCCTCCTGCTCCTTCACTCTCCTCTCCATCATTTCAGCGGTCTTCCTCCGACCCTGTCTGCCAACATGTTCCGGTAGGTCATTGCCCCACGCACTGGAATGGTCATAATGTTCCCACTCGCGAGGCTCGCGGCGAAGTGAAATGGATCGTGGAAGTTCAGCGTCAAAGAAAGGACCTGAGAGGGTGTTGTGTGTACTAAAGGCGGACGGTTCTTCAGGATGATCCTCTCTGTGCGGTATATCCTGGCAGTCCTGGATGGCTATTCAGCGGATCCGACGAAGAAACTAGGAAGGACTCACATCACCCCAATGTCCACAGCATCCGCAGTTGTAACACCATTCATCTGTCGCAATATAACCTTCCCCACCCTGTCCAAGACTCCGGTTCCTCTGATCTTCACGTGTCCGAAGAGTGTGTTCCTGGTCCTCATCGGCTAGATATTCGTACAGTCGCCACAAGGTTGGGCATTCCTGTGTATAAGCCAGATTTTATCCCACGCAAGTTTATGACTTGTAGCGTACGAACATTGGCATGGTGTAAACGAGACCCACAGCGAGAACAATCGTCGTACCTGTCGAAGTTCAACATCCGTGCCGAATTACGATTGGGGCATGTCTAGCAAGAAGGTAAAATGATGCACTGAAAAGGAGCTATCTGACGTACTGCGTTGATATGCCCTTTCATGCCACATGTGAAGCATGTTTTGCTGATAGGACACGATCGTGTAGGATGTTCGTTACGCACACCGCAGGTCAGACACTTAAGTTACGGCGCTTAGTGATAGAACAAGTCTTCAGGTTAAGAAGACGAACGATTAACACTGGACATGCAGCTGTTCTATGCTCTCCTTCTGCTCCACAGTTCTTGCATACTATCCGATTTGCTTTTTTAGCAGATCCCTCAATTGGGTCCTCAAAATACCGCACGAGGTCCTGCAATAGAGTACATGGTTAACGCGTTCGAAGTATTTGTGATGATTTGATCACTTACTTTCCGTTCATCGTATTCTAAGTATTCGATGTAATCTTCATCGTCAAGATCAACATTAGAAACGGGTAGAATCTCCGCGGGTGTCAAGCCAAACACTGAAACATGAGCCGGTAATAGCAATTTGTCGTCTGGTCCGTCCGATACGTTTGGAGGGACCAAACTGTACGCTATTGGAAGCAGTGTAGGCTCGACATCGATGAAGAAGTCTACTACATCCGCAGGTGATCGAGGCGAGGATGGTGGTTGGCGCAGAGAAGGCGAAAGTCGTCTCTTCCGCTTGGCATTGCCGTTTTCGCCTGAAAAATGTCGCTCTTGTTGTTGTATGAAGTGCCTATCCAATTCGCCCTCTTCCAATGAATGCTCTCTAGTTTGCGCCGCACTTGATTGACTGCTTCCTGCGACAAACGACCTCTTGCGCCTTTGCCTTCGTGATCTTTTGCCTTCTCCGTCAGCGCCAGGTTGAATTCGAAGATATGAAATTGGCTGTTCAGTGTCACGAATGATGCTTTCTTCAGAAGTGAGAGAGGTGGTCAGGTCAATGATCTCGTTCGCCATGCCTGAATAAGCTTAAGTGAGCGAATTTTATGGTTTTTTCAAACTCAGCGATATACTGAACAGCTTTTAAATTAGTATACAAAAACGCTACCCAGCAACAAGCTGACGGCTAGTTATCGATACAATGAATAAAAGTTCAGAAGGAGGTTGAGCTCCAATATAATAGTGAATTCCAGTATTCAATGGCCATAGTCATATCTGTGACAATTTAACGCAGTTGACACGAATGAAAAGGGGATTGACACAAACTTCTTGTAAAAAGTTTCCGAGTTAGACGGAACCGTCTGTTGTGACTCATGAGTTCAATCAAACGGGATGAAACCAAACGAACTTCGCCTCGTCTTGCTCCGCGTTTTTTCATACCTTGGTTTTCCAATTGACGACGGTGATCTCTGTCTTCTTTGAGCCACTGTAAGGCAACATTGTACAAGGTTGTTGATGCTGGGAATTGCATAGCGAGGGAAGAAGTTGGGATGATCGGCCAAGCTACGGGCGATGTAACAAATGATCCAAAACGCATGTGGGTGACATGGGTTGGGAAGTTATTTAAGCCATCAAATATATGTGTTGCATCTATATCTACATTAGCATGGTTTACCATGACGAGGGGGGGGGGGAGGTAATGATCTCACATAGGATGGTTGCGCCTCTTGCTTCACTATCACGCTTGAGAAAATTGAGCAGATCGTCACGCACGAGAACATCCAAGTCGACGGTGACCTGGAAAGAGCGGATTATGCATCGGTGCTGCTGGGCATATGGCGGAAGGTATCGACCTCGTCAAGCAACAGTACATCCCATGGAACCATTAAGCCAAAACATAGTTGAACGCGACGTCTCTCCCCGTCGGAAATTGCATGCAAGTGCCAATCTAAATCAACGTCCAGGATATCAAGGAGAATATCTCTCCTCTCCTTGTGTCTATAACCTCCGACTGAATCCAAGAATGCTGAGACTAAGATATCGCCTCGAACAACAGGGTTCATCGCCCTGGGTCACTATGAATTAAGAGGTGAGCGGTTGGGAACGCCGGTAGATACTAACCATTCTGTTCCTAGGAAGGTGACTCCAGGAGGAGAGTCACGAAACACATCAAGACTGTGGACCCTGATATCAGCGCCGTGTGTCGTTACGAGCCTTTTCCCGGCCAAGATTTGCAACAGAGTAGACTTGCCAGCTGGGAAGCTGTGTTAACAAGGCTTGTAGGATAAATGGTTTGGGCCGACCTCCATTAGCACCAACAAGGATTGTCCGGGAACCTTGCGGGAGATGTAGATTGATGTCTAGAAGCGAAGGCTGGGCTGCCGTCGAATGCGAATAAGTTAAGTTTGAAACCGAAACTGCCATGTCTTTGACAGAGGACCGGTCGCCGAAAAAAAAAATCTGACCAAGAAATTCACCTCTTTAGGCAAGCTGAAAACTTTGCCAAAATCTGTAATTTAAAATAATTTTATAGTTTCAGGAGTACTTTACTAAAAATAGTGAATTTAGGCACGGTTACATGATTTTCCCGTTCCGAAACTATGATAAGCAACTTTCCCACAAAGTGGTCGCTTTGCCCTCTTTCCTCATCTCCAGCACCGTTTCCACTTGGTGATTCCCGTCTTTCTTCTATCTAACTAGTACCACACTCTTTCTTTGTTCGTTTCTTTATCATGAGGCTAGACGTTCTTCTCTCTCGATGTGTTTCTTGCCCTCCTCTCGCTTGCAACTGCGCTTTCAATCAGGATTGTATTCAGATAAATGGGTTTGATCTCTCTGGTACATCCAATTCTATAGGCTTCTCATCTGCACCTCATTAGGGACTGCAACACTTGTGGTCAGACAACATGTGTGGACAGGAATGTGCCGGGCACCACGACCTCTAGTGGCATTAGTAAGGGCGCGACTGCCGGTGCTATCGTGGGCGCGCTGCTTTTTCTCGCTATGGTCGTTGCGTTGCTCCTTTGGTATCGTCGAAATATGCGTCTTCGCAAGAGTATTGCTGCTCAACATGAAGGCAAAGAGGATATTCCTGCCCCAGCCGAAACTGTGCTCAATAGACCCGATCCCATCGAAAAATCTTTGACAGAGCTCAGTCCTGTCCGAGACCCTGTCTCATCCAATACAACCATTAATCTCCGCTCAGAGGTTCAGCGTACATCGTCCAACAATTCTCATCATACCCCCACAAATGTCAATCCCTTCGATGATGGGACCTCTATACAAACAGCTGGCACGGAAGGTACTAACGTTATACCCATTACCCTTGTATCTCCTCATACAGATCGACCTCTATCGGACGCGAGCGATTCGACGTCCCCCATCCGTCCCGTTCGATCCCCAGACCTGAATTTGGATCATGTCAACGTTTCCGGTGACTCTGTCCGTGGAACTGCTCCTTATGCTGTCTCACAGCGTTCAAGCGTCTCTGGGTTATCGACTAGGAATTCATTTATGTCCAACGCGAGTTTCTCTAGCGATTTCCTAAATGAGGCACCCATGATCATCACGCCCAACAAGGGTGCCGTTCGACAGGTTTTGGGAGTTGTGAAGGCTGAAGTCATTAAAGCGCCCGGATCGCGCTCCCCTAGTAATAGCGCGGACGGATTGAAACCACCATCTCTGGCCTCACGACCTTCTGTTGGCTCCCCGCTGGCGTCCACATCCTTTGGACCGGCGGACATTGTCAAAGAAGTAGATGAGGCTCAGCTTACTGATCCTTTCAGTGACGAGGCATCGGCTGGTGGGAATCGTAATACATCTTCGGCGGCTTCGATGACAACGTTTGGTCAGTCATCAACGGGTGCCGTTCACGATTCTCATTCATCAAATTGGGTGGCCGAGCCTCCAAATCCACCTTGGTCACGTTCCAATGACAGTCGCCCATCTAGCATGAGCACTCAGAGCGGTTCTGTCGTCGATATTACTAGTGCCAAACGGGTGAATGTTGGATTAAGTCTGAATAGACTGCGCAGTTCAGAGGTTAACTATGAGGGTATACCTCGTTCCTCGCACAGAACGACAGTAGGCAGACTGATCAGCCCTCCCATGACGGTATCGGAGACGGAGATGTTACACGAACAGCAACAACGAGCACTCGCTCACGCTCACGCCCGGGCCCAGGCCCAAGGCGTAGTAGACCAGAGTAAAAGACTCTCGGGTTCATCTGTCTTGTCTGGCACGTCCACACGTGCTGATTCGATCCTTGAATCTTTCCCTTTTGTACCCCCTTCTCCCATCTCCAACAGACCTTTACGGTCGCCTCCTGTATCTCCTTTAGGGCAACAGTCTTTCAGTAGTCCTATCTTACCCTCGGGCCAACATACGATAAACGTTTCTCCACCTACACCGCATATTCAGCAAGTTTTCACTGACAATCCAACGGATTTTGCTGATGCAGCACTCCCCCCACCTCCCGACCGCCGCATGCTTGGCCTGTCAACTGCCTCTCAACTATCAACGTCGTCTTCGGGCTTAGGCTCCTTCCCCTTCCAGATTGATTCTGGATCTGGCATAGAGGGTGCCGGCGCTCCTAGTGCGTTCAATGGGCGGCAGCGAGCTAGCTTGGATACCCTTGCTCTCACGAGCGACTTGTCTTCCTATCCGCTTGGGTTTGATCGCGAAAGTGTTCAAGTACCTCCCAAATCCTAAAGGCTAGATAGATATATTTATTCGGACTTGGTGATATCTTAGTTCTGATTTCTTACTTGTTTCGGGTTTAGCTACCCGCAGGTCAATTAGTATCTGTATTGCGTGCGCAAAGTATTTATATCCTTTCCTTCAGTTCCCCTTACCAATGAGGTCTTTTTTTATTTTTTTGAGTTTTCTTTCTGCTACTATCACGGACATGGGATTACTGGTTTTTTATCGGGGTGTACTTAAATTATACATATGCAGTATACACTGCCTCGTTACTTTGCTGAGTGTTATCAGTGCTTTGTACTTAAGCGCAGTTTCTCGAAATGCCTTACGTAATTGCTTATGTTCTCCACACTGGCAGCTTTCCTTACTTGAGCGTTAAGATGGAGAATGAAATCCAGCAGCTTGTGGAAATGGTAGGATGTTCGTACATCCCGCGCGCTTATATTCGACTCATGCTGTATCCTTCGAGGGCGCAACACCTGCTCAAGCTCGAGCTGCTCTCAGACAGTGCAAAGATGTTATGCAAGCGGCCGAACTGTTTTTCGAAGGAAAGTTTGACGATGTCAAAGATGGGGACGACGTGCAGATGGCATCCAGCAGCGATGTTAAGCGACGGGCTAGACCTACGGTACGCCTTGCGCGAAATACGATGTGTGGCTTATGCACAGGTCTTATGAATGTAGACCCCAGAAGATGATGGTGAAATGGGCTCTGATGATGAAAAAGAGGATCATGAGGACGAAGACGAGGATGGTATGTAAATCTAAATCCTTGACGTGACATAGCGCTCAGCACATCTACTCCAGGGGCTGATTACATGGACTACGATTCTGACTATGAAACAAAAGCGGACGGTGGTACGGGTGTTTCAGATGTGGATCCATATTCTGGTTTGAATCTCTTAATCCTTGGCCAATTTACAGAGCTTATACATCGGTCCAGGCATATTTTTTTCCAAAGATCGGAGGGAAGAAGTGATAGAAGTGGAAGAAGAACCTGAAGTTATTCATGTCCCTGGCGTCACTGAGCGAGTGAAGCTCATGACCCAAGGTCAGTGGATGAAAGGTTGTCCTGAAGGTGGAGAGCAGGGTTTCTTGTTCGGCCTATATTCACAACTAAGTGAAGGCCAATGCATATGTCCCCATTCATGCGGTGGTTCAGTGACGCGAAAGAAAAGTGACTTCTTTGCCATCCATGTGAGTGAATGACATCTTTACGTTGACTGACTGTTGACAGTGTCTCGGGAAGCTCGAATTTTCGATATACATCGCACAGTTGCGGAATATAGTACATCAGACCTGCCCACGCTGTCATTCCGGATTTTGTTTCGCGTGTGGGGAACCTATATCGGCAACTAAAGCCAAGCGCCCCACTGCCGCCACGGCTGACGATCCCCTGTTCCATTGCTCTAACTTACAAGGTGTCATTCTTGGTACTGGTCTCTTCATGCTCGAACAGCTATTTTCGGAGACCCAAGAACAAGCCCAAGACTTTCTAGAGAACAAAGATCATAAAGTCAGGAGTTTTAAGCGTAGGAAAACTGACTCGACTCCTGACCTCGATGACGACGATACCGTCTATTACGCCAGCATTCAAGGTGACAAGAAAAGGGGAGGTACTGGTTACGCTGGTGAACAGAAAGAAGATGTAAGTTTTGATATGATATACGTGTACAGCAAGAGCTTAATACCTATAGACTTCCGGACAAATAGAAGCACAAGCAGCCCAGCATGCCAAGGACGAGAAGATAGCAAAGCTTCTTTCTGGAATCCGTGTCTACCTTCCAAACCTTCATCGTGAAGGAGGCGGGCAAACAAGCGACTACTTGGTACACCCGACTGCCTTAGCACACCTTCGAAGGCGCTTCAACTATATCTGTAGCACTCTGTTGAGAAACGATTCCTTGGCGGATATGTCAGACAGGGCCGTCCTTTATTTTGAATTGCTGGAATGGCTTGAGGTAGGGTCAGACTTGTGTGTTGTCATATTCTCATTTATGGGCCCGTTCTTTCCCAGACGATTTCAAATCATGAGGCGCTTGCCAGCATGATGGCAATGCCAATCATGGTTGTAGTTGGAGTTAAAACAGTCGTGACAAAGAGGTCTACTGGAAATCCTAATCGTGCCATACGCGAAAGGATGATAATCTACGAAGGAAGTTCGGGCCCTCGAGAATTGCTAGAGGCCATCTCTATCCAAGCACAAGCCGCCTTGAAAAGCTTAGAAGGCGTCAAATCTCCCGACATACCCTCAGGGGAGCTCACGGAAGAACAGAAGCGCATGACGGTTAACATAAAGGGGAAATCGAAGGAACAAGCGGTTGAAATCTCTGATGAAAACCGGAGACTACTGGGTTTCTGCCATCGTATCTTGGCAACTGCAAACGCCATCGATCGGTCTTTACGTGACACTAAGGGGGATGCTTTCGTTGATCGGCTACACGCCTCATTACCCAAGATCTCCACTTCCACTTCCCCTCACATTCACGTAGAAGCGGGAGCCACAGAAGCGAGTGCGCGGAACGCTTACTTGGAGTGGGCAACCAGAGTGAGATTTGAGTATTGTGATTTAACCATCCCGGCCTCGGACAAGGATAGCTCACGTGAAGAGGAGGATCACTCACCACATTTCAAATTTTATTATAATAACGAAGCTCGTATGTTGGCTCGCTCTGATATTCCAAAGCGTTCGCTTGCCATTGCTAAAGAGGTGTGTAGTCTTCCTGGCGGCGCCTTCTCTCGATGTTTATCTACACTTCCATAGCTCGCGATTCTCACTACAAACTTGCCTGTGGCTTGGGACTCCTCCATTTTTCTGCGTGTGGATGAGACGCGTGTAGACGTGATTAAAGCCCTCATTACAGGACCTGAAGGTACACCGTACGTTCTGGATGTCTTTATGTTTGTCATTTGTTCTCATATGATTACTAGTTATTACAATGGCTGGTATGATTGTTTTGCTTGTGTTGGCAATTTATCCATGTTTCCTGCAGTTATCTATTTGACATATTCCTGGGTCCGAGTTATAACCAATTACCACCCAGTGTCAAGTATATGACAGTGAGTAATGTATTTTGTATTTGGCGTCGGCAAATTTCATGACTCTTTAGACAAATGGAGGAAAATACCGTTTCAATCCTAATCTTTATGCTGTAAGGCAAATTTACTGATGAATGTGGTGAATCAACATCAGTCTATCCTTCATTCAGGATGGCAAAGTGTGTCTTTCTCTACTAGGAACATGGTCGGGCCCTGGCTGGGTCTCAGGAAAATCCACTCTACTTCAAGTTTGTTCCCTAAATCGTAGAAATAGGGTAGACCTGACATAATACGCAGGTTCTGATTTCAATTCAGTCAATGATTTTATGCGACGAGCCCTACCTCAACGAGCCTGGGTGGGCCTCAAGTGCTGGTACTCCTGCATCCCATGCTTGTAAGTCTACATTCTATTACCTGTCATATGCTGACATTTTGTAGATTCTGCTAATGTCCGCCGAATGGTGGTAAAGACAGCTGTATGGTTTGGTATACTTCTCAACCTTGGATAAATCTCATAGAACAGCTGTTTAGATGCTTGGTAACCTGAAGAATCCTCCAGAGCCGTTTGGCGACATAATTCGAACCCACTTCCGTCTTAAGGCGCGATCTATTAAAGTGCAGCTGGACGACTGGCTGAGTAAGGACGATGGAAAATCTACTCAGTCTGATGGCGGATATAACGGTGGGTCGGGAGGTGGAAGTGGGAATGGATTCCAGAAAGATGTGGATGAAATGAAGGCCATTCTCATTCAGCTTGAAGCAGGAACGTCGTGATTCATGCTACTCCGGTTCGTCCTGCACACCATTTTCTTTTCGCGGCCTAACTGGAAAGATTCATAAATAGCAAATAAATTTACCATACTAATTCCCCGTTTGCTGCACTTATGCACAGCTTGCTTTTTCCCCACAACAACAACCCAATGTCCATGCATTGGCACGTCCGGCAGTTTCTAATCTCAGACTTGGTAGAATCAATGTTTAGTTACATTAGATGCTATATCTAACATGTCCAAGGAAACGGGCAAGGGTCAACATTTGTGCAGGGTCTGACAGTTCTGGCCTATAGAGCTTTCAACAATGACATAGGTATTCCACTCTCCTTCCTGGGTATACGGTAGTACGCTTTGTTTTTTAGTACTTACCTACTACGTACATTGGGAGAGGTTTTTACCCAGCGCCAGTGATCCAAATTCCATGAGTATGAGTGGTTCCACTTCACAATCTTGTTATGTCCGCTACGCCTCACAATGACGTCACACCCCCAATAGTTGCAACACACTGAAATGACTGGAGTTCTTGTTGCAAGGACTTGGTTTGACCTTGGTTTGTCCACAAACTTATTTGATCCATTCCAAGCACTGTGTCCACATTAGATATGTGAGATGGTCTACCAGCGTTACATACTCCATCATGATGTCACATTCCCTTGTTCTTTTCTGAATTTTTGCCGTCATCATCGACATGATTCCGACTGGTCGGTTGTACCGGCAAAGCGTTGCCTTGTGGGTGGTGAATTTCTGATTTAAGTTGCGGACTTGCGGACAAACAAATACGAACAAATCTTTGGTGACCGAATTTTGGAAGCCGGCACAAACATCCGGATTACTCAAAACGTGTAGAATATAGCCTAATGAATATATTTCTACGAGCCGATTTCCTTATTTCCCAAAAAATTAGGTTAGGTACCTCAAAAATTTGGCTGAAAAAAATCGGTAAAATGATGGAAAAAAGGTCCTTTTGGTTAACTGCATCTGATCCATGAATATATTTGAGGTTACATCAAATTGATCGCCCATAATAAAATGAATCAAAAAAGGAAATTGTCGTTTTGTTCATGCAAGTCAAGATTAGCAGGTTATACTATCCCTGGCACTGGGTTTGAACACGGGTAGGTGTTTGAACAGTCGATATTTCTACAACTTCCTGCAGTTTAGCCACTGGTATTATCGGGATGCGCAGTTATTGTAGTTGTCAAACAGTACATAATTTTTATTTTGCGGAAGAGAGCCGCATCGTTGAAAAGTTTCAATTTTGAACAACCAGGTTTGTATCGATTTGGAAAAAACAGTGTCTGGATGGTTTCATGAAATGGAATTTAAAAAAAATTAATACAAACGAAGTTTATCTATATGAGAAGCCTCCTGGCAATTTATATGTACAGACAATGACTATAGCGTACAGGATAGAGCATTTGCGGCGACCAAGCGTTGAGCGTGACAATCTCTTGCAGCGGAGATTGAAACGTGTATTACACGCATTTCGTTCATACAGGAACAGTGGCCGATGTGACTAAAATTGTTCAAAAGCCTACTTTTCGTATACCCTCAAACCGGCATCGCGCTGCCAATTACACAGTGGGGTATACTGGTGTTTTTACTATATGAAAGTCTTGCTACGAAGCATATATATACTATCGAGAAAGCCGAAGACCAGTAGTCATCAGGACTCCCATTTCCGAGACAAATTTGTTCAAACACTTACCCAATGAACAAATTTTGTTCCGCCCTGTGTGGATAATTTTTGATGGGGCCTATCGACGATCGTTATGAGTTTGAGGTTGATCTCGGCTCCAGACCCCGGAAGCTCCTGCAAAGGTTTGTCCGGGAAAATCGCCAAAAATGCCCCTCAAACATGCAAAGTTTCGGCCTCAAACATGCTACATAAGTTGGACAAGAATGTAATGGGTCACAGGTGTGACAGAGCCATACAGCGTGACAGGTCAAAAAAAAGTGTTCAACAGTTCAAGACATAGGGAACAAGTATAAGTTATGTGCAGAGCAGGGCCTGTGCCATTCTATTGACCCAGAACTGATTGTTTCCAGAATTTTATCAGCCACCTCTAGGAGCAACTGGTTTGTCTTCTGTCATGTTACTCATGTATTATTTCCTCAAACTTGCATACCAGTTCCACCCAGAAGTATACTATGACTGAAGCTCTGGTATGCAGTCAAAGATGCTGAACACATTATTTGCAAAATTGAGCCATACCAAGATCCAGTGCAAGGGGTTCCCCCCACACAATGGGATAATGTTTTGGTGGAGAGCAACTCTGAATCCTTCATGCTTTCAGTACACTGGCATGGTTGTCAAATTGGTTGCAAGTAAATTAGCATTTGTAATGCACTGCAGACTCTATATGGCCCTGTATTGTTTCATATGCTCTCTCCTTGTTGACCAAGCCACTGACCAGAAGACCAAGCCATGATGAAAAGATGGAAAAGTTA
Source organism: Tricholoma bakamatsutake (assembly GCA_029959215.1). Lineage (NCBI taxonomy): Eukaryota > Fungi > Basidiomycota > Agaricomycetes > Agaricales > Tricholomataceae > Tricholoma > Tricholoma bakamatsutake. Next base: position 5,918,652 of record CP114860.1, read on the forward strand.
GAATGACCGGCATTCTGCTCCTTGAGCTGTTGTAAACCACCTTATGCAATAGTGGCTGGAATCTTTGTTTCTCCTTTGATCAATGTAGTAAATTCCATGCTTGTGATCTGTATATTGTGAACGCTGCAAATATATTTTTGTATTTCTGCACGTATGGCATCTAAATTGGCTGTGGGCAATGTCATTGACATGCTCATGTCAATGTATAATAAATTTTTTTTTTACCACAATCATGGACCTCTGTTTCTACATCAAAGCATCAAGATGGCCTGTGTGTGGGTACCAGTAAGTACACATTAAAATTTCTTATCGATCTTGACCTCTCAAACATGCTAAATCCAGACAAACCTATGCTGAAAGTTGCCTGAAACATGCTAAGTCTGGACATGTACTGTATATGTCAAAAACTTGCCCCTCAAACATGCTAAAACCCAGACAGACCTTTGTAGGAACTTTTGGGGTCCTGCCAAATCATGATGATATATTACCATTTCTGAAAAGCAACCTTTGTAGATTTGGTGATTGGAACAAAAGTACTCTTGTACTTTTGACACTCAGAGGGCAAACCAGGTAAACAGAAAGTTGGTATGGATTCAAGACGATGATGCTATAGAATTACATCATTGTAAGAGTACTCTTACCTAATACTTACTAACATACATGATCATCTGATCTCCTCCGCAGACATATATATACATTATGGACCTTGTCTTGTATCCTTATCTTGTACCCTCAACAATATAACCCATTGATAGGTCCATTGTGCACTCCAAGGTCTGGAGAAGGTTTACAATTGTATTGACACATTACGACATATGCTCTGAACCTCTACGAATGCCACTAAATTGACTTTGAACCATTTTCAAGCAACTTTGCATGATTTCAAATGATCTCAAACTATTTTGAACAATTTCATGACATTTCGAACACTTTCGAACAACTTCGCACCACTTTGAATGACATCGGCTGCCACATAATTGTTTTGAAACCCTTTCGATACATGCTGCACATCCAGAACAAGCCTTTTCATCACATATCGAACACTACCGGACACAAGGAGAGATGATAAAAGAATTAGAATATGATAATGGCAGTTTTGGGGTTTCAATGATCTATTGAAACAACAGGAGGAGTACTCTTACTATATGGTGACACCATATGTTTCATTTATCATCATTTTTCATTTGTTTTTATGTTTTACAATACCTTTATTGCTGTGCATACTGCCTTGTGTTCTACACTTGTTATATTTCCTTTTTAGTACTTACCTCTTCGAAATGTATATAGACTTGTACTAGTTACTTAGAACAACAAGAGAATAAGTTACCCTCTCCACTATCATTAGATTTAAGAGCAGTTCTCTTGAGTCTCAGCTCATGTCGTATCTCTAAGTTCTGTGAAATATCGCAAACTTCTTCGAACTTTCATATTCACTCTCAACTCATTGCCTATCGCCTATTGCCACTTGAAAACACTTCTATTTGCTATATTCATTTCTCGACATATCTCGCCACCAGTCTGACATCTCTGAACTTCTTTGAAATTACTTTGAACCTCTTTGAACCTCTCCAAACCTTCTTCGAACTATTTCACACGTCTTTGAACCTATTTCAAACCTCACTCGAACAACTTTGTATGCTCTCACAGACTATTCGCATCATCCCTTATCATTTTGCCTCACTAAAAACAGTGTTTGGATATCAGCGGTGATATTTAGTACCAACTCACACCCTTCCTCTAGCCTGTGTTATACTTCCTAAGCCTTTTAACAGGTTTTTCTTAGATTTCCAGGTCGAGCATCATCACCATTCCACTTTACTCTTGTGTTACCTTAGTGTTTGATGCTCTAGCATCATTCCATCTCCGCAGATTCCCTAGTGGTCAAATTTATTTCATGCAAAAGATTACCCTCTATCTACCCCTGTTGTTCATTTAACAGTGTGTGGCGCCACTGCTGAGATATTTCAAGATTATTACCTTTTGTGGTACACGTGGTTCAACCTGCTCCCTTGTGCATAGCTTGGCTGCTGACAGATGACCACTGTGAGTAACTGTGGACCATGGGTGCTACAGACAATGATAACACAGGAATTGGAGGGAAGATGCTTACTGATGAGTGGGAAATCACTTAGAGTCATGTTGCATGCATAGAACAATAATAGGGACCTAGCTCTTTTTTTTTCTTCCTTCTTTTTCTTTAGTTTGTCATCCCCCCACTCATTCACAATGCGATGTGTGGTCACAATTTTGTAGTAGACATGTATTCAATTCTGCCTCCCTCGTATTCAGGCAGATTTAATACATATTGTTTCTTTGTATGGCTCATAGTTATCCTGAGTGAACACACTCTAAAGCTGTTTATTGAATGAGAAAACAAAAAAATTAGAATTAGCTTCATGTACAACCAATGGACCTATGGGCAAAATTTGATCATTTTACATATGTACAAAAGCCATGGGCTGGGCTGGGCCAAGCGAAGGCCAGGCCCTAGTTGACAGCTTTGGCCTGGCCTGTGTGTTGAGAAAGCCAAAGCCACCTTAAGCCAAGCCAAAGCCACAGCTTTCAGGCCAAGATGGGCCAGTGATACAGCTCCCTATCACCCTGCACTCGTACTACAGCATTTTTCATGATTGTGCGCACCGCTTGGACATCCTCTACTCACTTTGCACAGCGCACTTTTGGTTCCCCAATAGCTGCCTGCTGTCGTGTGCCCTAAATGCACCCTGTTACACTTCAAACCACCTCCATGTGCCCCCACACTCCTTATCTGCCTTTCACAGTTATTGTGTGCTCGATGCGCCTTTGCGTGCTCCTTTTATGCTTTACCTGCAACTCACATTCTCTGCTGTGCACTTATTGCACAATCCCTAACACACACACAACAATCCACCACACCAGTTGCACTGCACATTGTGGCTTCCAGCTTACTGGTGTGTTTATTTGAGGCACACCACAATTCCAACATGAGCGGACTGTGCATTCTCACATAATCGGGGCACTTTGCACCTATTTGGCATTGGACTGTGTGTACTTGGGTGCCTTCATGTAATCCTGGCGCTTTGGCAGTATTTGGCCTTTCACGGCATCTCCTTATAGTTCTTCCGCATCTCCAATTGGCATTGCCTTATCTGGTAACCGGCACCAGTTGATCATGCCATTGTTACTAAGGCACAGCACGCAACACATAACACTGAAGCAGATTAATTGGGAAGAGCGCACAAGACCTAGAGTGCACCAAAAATAGTGCATCGCACCAGAGCAGTTGGGTAGTGGGCTATAGGTGTGCAAATCTTATTGGCTGAGGCAGTGGCATAGTGCAGTCAGGTTTAGATGGGTGAATGGATGCGCTTGTGGGTAGCGCATGGCGCTTTCTATTTTTACACTTTATTTTACCATTTTTATCACATAAGCCATTTGTACATAGTAGGCAGACAGACAGAGAATCCAAAGGATCTTCCCCCCCCCCTCATAGTTCATAGTTCAGTCAGCATTGCACATAGTCTGTGCACCAGCGTCCAGTCCATGTGCCCTTGTAGTGTGCCCTTTGTATAGCCATGTTTGCATATTGTTTGCATTCCCTAGTCATATTGTTGCGTTTCATCCCTGCATTGCATCCTTCATTCTCATTTGTGCACTCTTGCAATGCGCCCTTCATATAGCTACATTTGCACACCATTTGCACACCTATTTGCATAGCCGCATTTTGTGCACTGTTTGTGCCTTTTCCCATCCCTTGCGCTTTCATCCCATTAGCATCCCCAATCCTTACATCACCTCCCCAGCATATCCTAGTGCCGTCTTCATCCCACTACACCTCCCGTCTTCATTACCCTCGTCATTGCACACTTTTGCACTCCCATTGTGTGTTTTTCCACACTGTGCGTTTTTGCCTCTTTGCATTGCACACTTTCCCACCACTGCACATACCTCCCCTTTAGCATACACAACTAGTGTGCACATTGAAAACCACTGTACTAGCCTCCCCATAGTTTTTGCGCCCCAAAGGATGATCCGAGGCCCTCTAAGCGAACTCCCCCCTCACCCTGAGCATGCCTGCAGTTGTAGGTTAAGTGTTCGCCCCTTCCGTTGAGACTCTGCCCCGAGTACCAACTGAACACATCATTTCTGGAGCCCACCGTGAGGGGTTTCTGTTTATCAGACTGTATTTTAGACCTCCATCAGCTTGCCCTTCGCTTCAACATTAATCACCTTCACACTCTCCATTCCGAGCTGTTAGCAACTGCGCTCCAGCTTGGGGAAATACCAGTATTCGAATCACTCTTCCTAAACAACATGCATCACTTGTCCACGCTGTCTTTACCTCCACCTTCACCTGAATCATCCCTACCTACCTTAACTCCGTCTGCATCACTGCATCCTTCTCCGCCTTCACATTTCACTGCGCTTTTACCAGATCTTAACTCTACACACCTTATTCCACCTACTATGGTTACCATGCATATGCCACCTGCATCTAACCAAAATGCGCCATGTTTCGACCGCACAAAACCATGCGAACTCCAGAAGTACTTTTAGGAGCTCACGCAACTCCTCCGTGATTGTACCATCACCAACAAGACCAATAAGAAGTTCCACACTGTGCACTATTTGGACAGCGACACTGCAGATACTTGGAAACTGCTACCGGAGTATAGTGCGATGCACAACTATGGCGCATTCAAAGACACTGTTTTAAAGCTTTATCCTGGCTCTAGGGATGGCAGTAAATGGACTATTAGCAACCTGGACAAGCTTATTGGTGAGACCGCATGCATTGGCCTTGTAACTGCAGAAGAAATTGCATGTTATTACTGCGCATTTTTCAACATTAGCAAATACTTAGTTGCGCAAGGCATATTGGTGCACTACGACCAAAGCCGCATGTTCATTAGGGTGTTCCGACCAGACCAGCTCAAGCGCATTTTGAGCCACCTTGCGATTGCAGTACCAAATCAGCCTGCAAATATGCCATACTCATTAGATGCAATTCGCGATGCAATCAACTTTATCTTTGAAGGCCCAGTGCACTATTTCCAGCCACTTACTGGGCTCACAGCACAAAACCCCGATATGTATGCGCCCTACTCAGCACCCAGCGCACCCATTTCCCAGCCACAACCTAGCACACCAGCAGTCAAAGCAGAAGACATGTCAGTCTTATTCGAGTGCATGACACAGACAATAGTTACCACGTTGAGTGCATCATGCAGAGATGGTGGAAATGGCATGCCTCGCTCGAACAATGACAAGTGCAATGGTTGCAGTCAGACAGGGCATTATATCTCTGAGTGCGCCTCATTTGAGCACCTTATTAGTGAAGGAAAGTGTAGGCGAAATGCGGAAGGGCGCATCGTACTCCCAGGTGGCGCATTTGTGCCACGTTCTATTCCAGGCAACTTCTTGGGCGAGTGCATTGAGGAATGGCATAAGTGCAACCCAGGACAGATTGCCACTGGTCGACTTTCATCAAATACCAATTCGCAGCTCATCTACAATATAGCGCCTCGTCCAGCTCTAGCAGCACCTGCAGCAGAATATATGCAAAGCACATGAAATGCGCAACTAACGAAGGAAGAGCGCATCGATGCACTCGAGCGGGAGTTGATGGCACTTCGGAAGAGGCAAGTCTTCAACAGCGTCGAAATTCTGCGGCACGCACCATGCAATACATCCAATCAAGAGAGCGTGCATTCTACAACCACAGACATTGCACCCGCTGACAGTATCGAGTCCCCAGCCTTGCAACCTGCTGTGAGCACAACTGAAGTGCCCGACGAGATGCCCATACATCCCTATTCCAACATTCTTGAAGCGTGTTTTGTGCCTGCAGCAGCAGATAAACCAGACATACCAGCTAACACTTCCAAAGGCAAAGAGCCATCATACTGCACTGTCGTTCCCATCCAGAACCCGCAGATTGTTGATGACGTATATGCACGCACCATGAAGGCACCCTCTGTTATGGTTTTGCATGAAGAGCTCCTATCCCTTTCGCCCAATCTCAGACAGCGCCATAGAGAACAAGTTACTCCAAAGCGCTGATGTGTTCAGTTGGTACTCGGGGCAGAGTCTCAACAGAAGGGGTGAACACTTAACCTACAACTGCAGGTGTGCTCGGGGTGAGGGGGGAGTTCACTTAGAGGGCCTCGGCTCGTCCTTCAGGGTGCTAAGACTATGGGGAGACTGATATGGCGGTTTTCAATGTGCGCACTAGTTGTGTATGCTAAGGGAAAAGTATGCGCAGTGGCAGGAAAGTGCACAATGCAAAGGGGCAAAAATGCGCAGTGCGGAAAAAAGCGCAACAGGAGCGCAAAAGTGTGCAATGATGAGGGTAATGAAGATGGGAGGTGTAGTGGGATGAAGACAGCACTGGGATGTGCTGGGGAGGTGACGCAAGGGTTGGGGACACTAACAGGATGAAAGCGCAAGGGACAGGAAAAGGTGCAAACAGTGCACAAAATGCAGCTATGCAAATAGGTGCACAAATGGTGCGCAAATGCGGCTATATGAAGGGCACACTGCAAGAGTGCACAAACGAGAATGAAGGATGCAGTGCAGGGATGAAATGCAACAATACGATGAGGGAATGCAAACGATATGCAAATGCGGCTATACAAAGGGTGCACTACAAGGGTGCACAGGCTGGACACTGGTGCACAGACTATGTGCGATGCTGACTGAACTATGAACTATGAGGGGGGGAAAGATCCTGGATTCTCTATCTGTCTGCCTACTATGTACAAATGGCTTATAAAAAATGGTAAAATAAAGTGTAAAAATAGAAAGTGCCATGTGCTACCCACAAGCGCATCCATTCGCCCATCTAAACCCGACCGCGCTATGCTGCTGCCTCAGCCAGTAAGATTTGTGCACCTATAGCCCACTACCCAACTGTTCCAGTGCAAGGCACTATTTTTGGTGTGCTCTAGGTCTCGTGCACTCTTCCCAATTAATCCGCTTTGGTGTTATGTGTCGCATGCTGCACCTTAGTAATAATGGCATGATTGACCTGTGCCAGTTACTGGATAAGGCAATGCCAATTGGAAATGTGGAAGAACTATAAGGAGATGCTGTGAAAGGCCAAATACTGCCAAAGCGCCAGGATTATGTGAAGGCACCCAAGTGCACACAGTCCAATGCCAAATAGGCGCAAAGTGCCCTGATTATGTGAGAATGCGCAGTCCGCTCATGTTGGAATCACAGTGCGCCTTGAATAAATGCACGAGTAAGATGGGAGCTGTGATGCACAGTGCACCGGTGCAGTGGACTGTTATGTGTGTGATAGGAATTGTGCAATGAGTGCACAGCAGGAAATGTGAGTTGCAGGTAAAGCATAAAAGGAGCGCACAAAGGCGCATCAAGTGCGCAATAAATGTGGAAGGCAGATAAGGACTGTGGGGGGGGCACATGGAGGCAGTTTGAAGTGCACCAAGGCACATTTAGGGCGCACAATGATGGGCAGCTATGGGGAACCAAAAGTGCAGTAGAAATGCAAAAGGCACACAAAGGCACACCTAAATGGTCAAAGGCGCGCGAAAGCGCATGGAAGCACATGAAGGTGCATAAAAGCATGCTGCACAAAGTGTGTGGAAGGCATCTAAGAGGTGCGCACAATCACAAAAAATGCCATAGTATGTGTGCAGGGTGATAGGGAGCCATATCATCTCCTCCCAACTGAAGTACTGACTGTCCTCAGGCAGCATGCGATCGGTCAGTGCAAAATTTTCTTTGCTCACATAAGCGGCCATCCTCTCCTTATCTATCTCTGACCACCATCTATCCTCTATAACTCTTTCCACAACCTATCTCTACCCGATCCGATGGCTTCAGCATTTATCTTAGCCCTCAGACAAACGATCCTGGCCCTTAATGAGACCCTCCCTGCTGCTGGGAGCGAGCAGACAACAATGCAAGCTTGGGGTGAAGGGTTTTGTAGTAAACTGGTGCACTTTTTGTGTTTCTATAACTGGTGCCAGTTGCTAAGGGTCGGGGCATGTAGAACATGTATAAAAGCCATGTGGACACTGTTAAAGACAATGCAGAACTCGACGCGCTCCTCGCGAAGGCATGCAGTGCATTCAGTGGGATCATGGTGGAGGAATGGCATGCTTGGGGCGAGGAGCTGATGCCCGATATGCATAAGATGATTGAGGAGAAAGAGAGGTCTGAGGAATTTGAGCGTAGGGCACATGAGCTGGCAGGGCAGCTGGAAGTGTGCGCCGCGCACTCTTGATGGCTGAACTGCAGGTGCCTGAGGTTAACTTGGAGCATCTGGAAGGTAAGTTCAGAGCAATTGATGACACAAGCGATATAGATACTGCCAAGGTGCAGGAGGACAAAAAGGCGCGTGTCGCGCTTTCTGGAGCTACTGATGCTGAGGTTGTAGGTGAAGGAACTGGGGAGTCTTGGGAGAGTGGGTGACGAGCAAAGGGGAGAGTGAGTAGAGTGACGAGAGTGCCAGTGCAGATGAAGGCACAAGTGCACACCTGGTGCATGCAATGTGGCAACACGCATATGTCGAAGTGCCACCACTGAGTGGCATTGGCGCCACCTCCGCCGCTAATAGCAGACCAGTAAGTTTCTTTGGATATGCTTCCAAACTCACTAAATGGTTCCCCTTTTCTACTCTAGTGTGATAACTGCCACTGCATGGGCCAACCAGCTAGGTGCATCTCTGTCAATGGAAAATGGTGCGCCCCATGTGCAAAGGGTAAGAGAAAGTGCAAATGGATGAAGCGCACCCTCGCACAGCTGCGCGCAACTTCTAGAGGCAGAAAAGTGGCTACTGGGTGCTCTGGTGTGTCTCTTTTCTCATCCTCCTTCCATGCTGTGCTAACTATTTCAAAGGCGCATCGCAAACTAACAAGGGCAATGAGAGTAATGCAGGGCTTATCAGCCCCTCAAAAGAGTGCACATCGAAGCACTGCAAAGTCGAAAATGCACCCCCTCCCCCATCGCAAGTGCGCCCAAGACTGCGCCGCCTTACCGTTCGCCAGGCAAGTGTGCACATGCAATTTTCGCACCAAACCAGATTGGGAAACACCTTGGGGGACATGGTCTACCAAGGCCAGGATGTTGAGGCACTCAACTTAGTGCAATGCTGCTCAGTGGATGCAGTCTTGGGCGCCACGCACGATCACCTTAAGGAAGACGTCCAAAGGTCGCTCATTGAGTTAGAGGTCGCTAAGAGCCCAGTGCAGAGCAAGCAGAGGCGGATGCAAAGGCGAAACTGGATGCGGCCTCAGAGTGCTTGGAGTTCCTGGAGTCCATTGAATAGCTGCTCAACTGTATAAGTTTTACATAGTGTGTCGATCAATCTCTTTGTTGCACCTGTGATACGCGTGGTGCGCTCCGAAGTGGTGAAGGGTGCATGCATGCGCAAATGTGCACACTTTGCACCAACCTGTGCGTGCGCTTCCATGGTGCCATAAAACGAAATTTGTAAGTCCAAATAATATATGTGAGGGAAAAGAGATAATATAAGCAACGTTCGAGCAAGAAATGTCAAGCACACAAAAAATGCGCAAATGCAAAGGGGTGTGGAAAAATTGTCCAACCATCACTTTCCTCTTCCCAACTAAGATATTGACCATGTCCATCGATAAAAGAGTAAGAGATAAAATGAAGTGCACACAATATGACAAAGTCTAAAAAAATGGGAAAGGCTCAGTAGATCATCATGGCCGGTAAAACCCATGGATTGCGCAATCACAGAACATGTCCAGATGCGACTTCGTGAATAGGAAAAAGGTAATGTAAAAAAAATGAAAGAAAGCAAAGCATACATATAAAAAGGTGAAGTATCCATAATGGTGTGCATGGAGCACTAGTTGCATGCCTCATTGGCGCTTTCTTCATCCTCAGTGCTATCTCCTTGCGCTTCTTCTTCATCAACTGCTTCTTCATCTTCTGTGTCCACTACTATGGACTCTTCTATCTCCCTCAACTGCATTGTAGTGATATCGAGCACTATGTCAGGAAGCGCAATGGACTTGTGCACGTGGTATGGCAGTAGGTGGAACATGGCTACTGGCCTGTCAAATACTGTCCCATTGAGCTTGCAAATGATATATGCACCACCCTGATTGCGTGACACTATAACTAGAGGACCGAGATAACGTGCGCACATTTTGCAGTTAAGGCTCTTCTCGATTGCTGTGTTGTGCATAAGGACTAAATTGCCGTGCTGGAAGTCAAAACTGCAGATAGTTTTTGAGTGCGCTTTCTTGAAATGGAGCACCGCTTTGCGCCTTTCTGCATAGACGTGGGAATGGATGCATGCTAAGTCTTCTGGATGCTTTTGCAATGTGCGTGCGCGCTGCGCGATCAAGTCTGTAGTGGAGAGTATAGAATCTGGGGGTGGGTTCAGGTATGTCACTTCAATGATATCGAGGGGGATTAGGGGCCGCGCGCCTGTCACAATAAAGTATGGCGAGATGCCAAGGCACCTCCAAACTGTGATGTGCTCTGCCCAAAAGACTGAGTACAGTGCACTGAACCACTTTGTTTCTACTCCATCTGCAGCTTTGATAAGTGCTTGATGCACATCGAAATGTGTGCACTCAACAATTCCATTAGCACACGAGTTATAGCCAGATATGCAGATGTGATTGATATGGTAGCACTTACTGAGATAGGCTAGCGCTTTGATGAATGGCTTGCAGTTATCGGTAACTATCTTGCACAATGCGCCCCATCTGCAGATGAGGTCTTGAAATATCCAATTGCTAAGTGTGCTCGCATTTTCTTTAGGGAGCCCGCAGAATTCTGGCCAAGTCGCAAGTGAGCAACGCCCTTGGATGATATAGCGCCACCCTGCTGATACTGGTAAGTGCATTGTATCAATATAAACTTTACTGAAGAGAGGCACAGGCATTGCGATGACTGGCAGTATTAGAACCTTCTGCGTTTGCTGGATCTGGCAAATATGACAAGTGTGCACGAACCAAACTATGTTGTCCATAACATGTGGCCACCAAAAGCGCTCGAGCAATGCGAAGCACGTCGCATAAAAGCACTTGTGTCCAATGTTGTCATGGATGGCACGCAATATCAGTAAGCATCTACACTGCCAAATAACAAGCTGGTGAGCGCCATGTGCATTGCACTTCCATAGGCACATCTTGTCTTTGAAAAATGCACTCGCATAGTGCATGAGCACACTGTACTCAGAATCTGTGAAGTCGCTAGGGCGCGTTAGGGTATCCATCCAAATCCACACCAAATCTAACTTCTCATCCTCTGCATCTGCAGTTGCACTCCTTGGAACTTGGCTATAGTCATCGTTGTAAATAAGCGCACTATTGCACATTTGCGCTTGGCTCTGGCTGCATTAGCACGAGTGCTTGTGCATCAAAGGACTGTGAAATGGGACGTATCGCGTGCATAAAGCCATAGAGCCCATCTGGACCATGCACCACTCCCCTAACATGCACAAGTGTAAAGTGGAATGTAAGGATTGAGACAATCCACTGGTTAATGCTAGCGGATGGTTGGATATTGGGGTTTTGTAGCATGCCCTTGATATAGCACACGTCAGTCTCCACAATTAAGTTGTGCACACCTATAATATAAAGGCACAAACTGCGCAGCGCGCAGTAAAGCCCATAGATCTCTAGCTTCAGTTGCAAAAAGTGCGCTTCTCTGTTGTTGAGTGTAATTGAGCTGAACCAGTTGTAAATGCATGTTTTTGCATCTGCGCTCTTTTGCTGGCAAAGGTAAAAGCCGACCGCTATCTGGGAAGTGTCAACCACAAGGATAACAGGGAGTTCTGAAGAATAATTGATTGGTTGTAGTGCAGGACACTCTAGTACCGCTTGCTTGATGTCATTTTGTGCCGCTATCTGCTCTGGGCCCCATTCGAATAAAGCGTCCTTGTGCGTAAGCCTCGTGAGTGTGTTAATGCAGTGCACATAATTGCAGATATAAATGTGCATTAAACTGACTGTTCCCAAGAATGCGCACACTTCTGAAAGCATTTGGCATGTGCCCCAATTGCAGATAACATCTACCTTGTTGCATTTGGGTTTTCTACCTTCTGGTGTGCAGTGATGGCCAAGGATGACAAAGTTCTCAGTGCACAGTGTGGATTTTATCCCAGAGAAAGTCCCGCCACTATATTTCATGCGCTGCACAATGCAGTTCACGTTCTGGAAGTGCTCCCACACAAAGTGCCTTATGCCAGGGTTTGCAGAGAGCGCTTCGCACGATCCGTCTGGTAAAATGTAGCGCTTCGAAGGCCCCTTGACTGGGACATCATCAATATAGGGAATGGTGTAATCCGGAATCTCTGGCTGCAGAATATAGCACACATCATCGTGGAAGATTGGTACCAAGTTTGTCCAACCCATTGGCAATGTAACGAGGCGCATTGCGCCATACGGCATCTGGAATGTTGTAAGGTCGCACGATGATTCTTTGATTAAGTGCTCATCATATCCCACATATAGATCAAGGACGGTGCTGCATGCATGCCCCACAAACTGCTCTGCAAGGTGCTCAGGTGTAGGGGTGACACTGGAGTGTTTAATGGTAACATGATTAAGCGGCTCAAGGCTATGTATGATGCACAGCACTTTCCCATCTTTCTTGAGTGTGCAGAACCAACACAATCTATATGCCGAATTTAAGTGCTCATAAATGCCTGAGTCTATCTTCTTCTGGATAATAGTGCAAACTTCGTTGTATATGCCTAGAGGAATGGGGATGTTGCACTCTATCCAAGGAGTGTGCAGAATAACCGGGATTTCTACTGGGGGAAAGAACGCAGTCTTGAAGCTGCTGCGCTCCTCATCACTCCATGCAAAGGGTTCATTCTGCAAAGACATCAAGTGGTGCAAAACCCTCATCTCCTCTGGCAATAAGAAATCAGTGTGGTGCTTTTGGAGCGCTTGCATGCACTCCTCAGTATAGTGCCCAGTCGGGGTAAATGGTGGCAGGTTTGGTAAAAGTGCAGGAAGCGCCGCTAGTGGATCACCTATAATGTTGCGCTTGATGCGGAATTCGTTTGGGATGGGCGCAATAACTGGTTTGACTTTTCTAGCAACTGGTTTATATTTCTTCTTGGTTACTACACCCTTTTGCAGTGCGCGCACCACTAAATCGATAAAAGTTGTGTGTGCATGTGCACTTTCTGAAAACGTGGCTGGAATAAATGCCACGGTGTCAATCGACTTTAAGAGCACCTGTGCATGACTGTTGGTACACTGAGATAGGTAGAGTTGAGAGATAATAGAGGTCGAAGGAATGGAAGCGGAAAATGGTATAAGTGCAAATGCAGAAACGTCACAAGATTGGGTATCAGAGTCGAATGTTATAATAGTGGCAGCTTCTCCTTGGTCTGCAATCAATTCCTCAAAGCCTGGCAAAAATTTCTTTGTGGTTTATGCTGAATAGCAAAGTGCGGTGTTGCTGGAGCTGGTAAGAAGTGGCGCAGTTTTCCTCTAGGCTTTGTTGGAATGGTGGAGATGGCACCTGTGTTCGGATCGCAAATCGTAATTGTTTGCACCTCATCCACAAAGTTGTGCACGACGGAGCACGTTAACACATTGAAGGGGCGCTCTAACAGAATATCGTAAGCAGGTGAATAAATAACGTGAACTTGCACATAGACAATGATGTCTCCAATGCATGCAGAAATGTTGCATGCAAGCCCAAGTGACTCATCTACCTCTCCATTGGCCAATTGCATGTATAAATGAATGCGTGGGTCATACTGAAGCCCAAGATGATGGCAGACCGCTGATAGGTCCACTACGCTCTTTAAAGCCTGGAGAAGCATTTCCACTCGTATGGAGACATTACGACATGCACTCCGAAGTACTAAGAACGCCACGAAATCGACTTCGAACCATTTTCGCACGATTTCGCACTATTTCAGACAACTTCAAGCTACTTCTAATTATTTTGTGACATTTAGAACAACTTTGCAGTACTTCGAACGACTTCGGTGGCCGTATAGTTGTCCTCAAACACTTTCGATACATGTTGTACATTCGGAATAAGCCAACTCGCCGCATATCGAGCACTACCGGACACGAGGAGAGAGTACAAGAGAGTTAGAATGCGATAAGTGCGTTTTTGTGTTTCATTGAAGTACTTTTACTATATGGGAACACTGTATGTTTCATCATTTATCATTTCTCATTTATTTTGGATCTACAAAGTCCTCATTGTATGATATATTTGCCTCATGTTTTACACATGTTCTTATTTCCTTTTTAGTACTATCTCTTCATTTTGTATATAGACTTGTATTAGTTAGTTAGAACAAGAGGAAAGAGAATAGAACAACGGGGAACAGCACAAGTTACCCTCACAGTTATCATCTGACTTAAGAGCCATTCTCTTGAGTCTTAGTTTGTGTCGTATCTCTAAGTTCTGCAAAATATCGCGAACTTCTTCTAAAAACTATCGTATTCGCTCTCCGTTTTATTGCCCATCGCCTATTGCTATTCAACAAACATTTCACATTCGTTAAACTCGCCTTTCGATACACCTCGAACCCCTCCGAACTTATTCAAACTATTTTGTGCATCTTCAAACTTATTTGAACCACTTCGCATGCCTTCGAACCTTTTTCGAACTCTTTCGGACATATTCGTATGCCTATAAAGACTATTTGCACCATCCCTTATTATTTTGCGTTGCTAAAAACATCATTTTGGTCTCAGCGGTGATATTTAGTACCACCTTGCACCCTTCCTCTGGCCTGTGTTATACCGTCCGAAGCCATTAGTAGGTTTTGTTTGGATTTCCGGGTTGAGTATCATCACCGCTTCTGACATTGTGATAATTTGCGAACCCAGATCTAAGATAGCTTCAAAGTATTCTTGGTTGTCGATCAATAAATCAATGGAACGAAGTACATGCGACTCTTTTGCAACCTTCAAAATGTCCGGGTTTTCAATTTCACCTGGCTGGAGGTGGGTGAGGTACTGTTCAAATGGATCCTGCAACACAATAGGAAGCAGCGCTGCAATTGCCATGCTAACTGGAGGTGTTGCATTAAGCACTTTATTTTCTGCAAAAGGTACATGCACATCACAGCGTGCGAATGGCATAATGCTCACAAGGTTGGTAGCTACCACTTCTGCACTGGTAGATGCAATGCACTTTGGGGTAACTTGTTCTCTATGGCGCTGTCTGAGATCAGGCAAAAGGGATAGGAGCTCTTCATGCGAAACCGTAATAGAGGGTGCCTTCATGGCATGCGCATATACATCATCAACAATCTGCGGGTTCTGGATGGGAACAACAGTGCAATATGATGGCTCTTTGCCCTTGGAAGTGTTAGCTGGTATGTCTGGTGTATCTGCTGCTGAGGGCGCAAGACATGCTTTGGGAATGTTGGAATATGGATGTATGGGTGTCTCATCAGGCACTTCAGTTGCGCTCACAGTGGGTTGCAAGGCTGGGGACTCGATGCTGTCGGCGGGTGCAATGTCTGTGCTTGTAGAATGCGCGTTCTCTTGACTGGAGGTATTGTGTGGTGCACGCCACAGAATTTCGATGCCGTCGAAGACTTGCCTCTTCCAAAGCGCCATCAACTCTCGCTCAAGTGCATCGATGTGCTCTTCCTTTGTTAGTTGTGCATTTGGTGTGCTTTGCATATATTCTGCTGCAGGCGCTGAAGCGGCAATGTACATCGACTGTAAAGGTGCTGCTGGAGCTGGACAAGGCGCTATATTGTAGATGAGCTGCGAATTGGTATTAGATGAAAGTTGACCAGTGGCAATCTGCCCTGGGTTGCGCTTATGCCATTCCTCGATGCGCTCACCCAAGAAGTTGCCTGGAATAGAACGCAGGACAAATGCACCACCTGGGAGTACGATGCGCCCTTCCGCATTTCGCCTACACTTTCCTTCGCTAATAAGGTGCTCAATTGAGGCGCACTCAGGGATATAATGCCCTGTCGGACTGCAACCATTACATTTGTCATTGTTCGAGCAAAGCGCGCCATTTTCGCCATCTCTGCACAATGCACTTAATGCAGTAACTATCATCTGTGTCATGCGTTTGAATAAGACTGAAATGTCTTCTGCTTTGACTGTGGGCGTGCTAGGTTGCAGCTGGGAAATGGGTGCGCTGGGTGCTGAGTAGGGTGCATACATATTGGGGTTTTGCACTGTGAGCCCAGTAAGTGGCTGGAAGTAGTGCACTGGGCCTTCAAAGATAAAGTCGATCACATCGTGAATTGCATCTAATGAGTATGGCACATTTTCAGGCTGATTTGGTACTGCAATCGCCAGGCAGCTCAAAATGTGCTTGAGCTGGTCTGGTCAAAACACCCTAATGAACATGTGGCTTTGGTCATAGCACACCAATATGCCTTGCGCAACTAAGTATTTGCTAATGTTGAAAAATGTGCGGTAATAGCGTGCAATTTCTTCTGCAGTTACAAGGCCAACGCGTGCAGTCTCACCGATAAGCTTGTCCAGGTCGCTAATACTCTATTTACTGCCATCCCTATAGCTGGGATAAAGCTTTAGGACAGCGTCTTTGAATGCGCCATAGTTGTGCATCGCACTATACTCCGGTAGCAGTTTCCAAGTATCTGCAGTGTCGCTGTCCAAATAGTGCACAGTGTGGAACTTCTTATTGGTCTTGTTGGTGATGGTACAATCACAGAGGAGTTGCGTGAGCTCCTAAAAGTACTTCTGGAGTTCGCATGGTTTTGCAGGGTCGAAACGTGGTGCGTTTTGGTTAGATGCAGATGGCATATGCATGGTAGCCATAGTAGGTGGAATAAGGTGTGTAGAGTTAAGATCTGGTAAAAGTGCAGCGAAATTCGAAGGTGGGGAAGAATGTGGTGATGCGGATGGAGTTAGGGTAGGTAGGGATGATTCAGGTGAAGGTGGAGGTAAAGACAGCGTGGACGAGTGATGTGTGTTGTTTAAGAAGAGTGATTCGAATACTGGTATTTCCCCAAGCTGGAGCACAGTTGCTAATAGCTCGGAATGGAGAGTGCGCAGATGGTTAATGTTGAAGTGAAGGGAGAGCCGATGGAGGTCTAAATACGGTCTGATAAACAGAAACCCCTTGCAGTGGGCTCCAGAAATGATGTGTTCAGTTGGTACTCGGGGCAGAGTCTCAATGGAAGGGGCAAACACTTAACCTACAACTGCAGGTGTGCTCGGGGTGAGGGGGGAGTTCGCTTAGAGGGCCTCGGCTTGTCCTTCAGGGTGCTAAGACTATGGGGAGGCTGGTACAGCGGTTTTCAATGTGCGCACTAGTTGTGTACACTAAGGGGGAAGTATGCACAGTGGTGGGAAAGTGTGCAATGCAAAGGGGCAAAAATGTGCAGTGTGGAAAAACGTGCAACAGGAGCGCAAAAGTGCGCAACAACAAGGGTGATGAAGACGAGAGGTGTAGTGGGATGAAGATGGCACTGGGATATGCTGGGGAGGTGATGTAAGGGTTGGGGATGCTAATGGGATGAAAGCGCAAGGGATGGGAAAAGGCGCAAACAGTGCACAAAATGCGGCTATACAAATAGGTGCACAAATGGTGTGCAAATGTAGCTATATGAAGGGCGCATTGCAAGAGTGCACAAATGAGAATGAAGGATGCAATGCAGGAATGAAACGCAACAATACGACGAGGGAATGCAAACGATATGCAAACATGGCTATACAAAGGGCACACTACAAGGGCACATGGGCTGGACGCTGGTGCACAGACTATGTGCGACGCTGACTGGACTATGAACTATGAGGGGGGGAAAGATCCTGGATTCTTTATCTGTCTGCCTACTATGTACAAATGGCTTATGTGATAAAAACGGTAAAATAAAGTGTAAAAATAGAAAGCGCCATGTGCTACCCACAAGCACATCCATTCGCCCATCTAAACCCGACCGCGCTATGCCACTGCCTCAGCCAATAAGATTTGCGCACCTATAGCCCACTACCCAACTGTTCCGGTGCGATGCACTATTTTTGGTGCACTCTAGGTCTCGTGCGCTCTTTACAATTAATCTGCTTTGGTGTTATGTGTCATGTGCTGCACCTTAGTAATAATGGTGTGATTGACCTGTGCCAGTTACTGGATAAGGCGATGCCAATTGGAAATGTGGAAGAACTATAAGGAGATGCTGTGAAAGGCCAAATACTGCCAAAGCGCCAGGATAAGGCGCCCAAGTGCACACAGTCCAATGCCAAATAGGTGCAAAGCACCCCAATTATGTGAGAATGTGCAGTTCGCTCGTGTTGGAATCACGGTGCGCCTCAAATAAATGCGCCAGTAAGATGGGAGCCACAATGCACAGTGCACTGGTGTGGTGGATTGTTGTGTGTGTGATAGGGATTGTGCAATGAGTGCACAGCAGGGAATGTGAGTTGCAGGTAAAGCATAAAAGGAGCGCGCAAAGGCACATCGAGCATGCGATAAATGTGGAAGGCAGATAAGGACTGTGGGGGGGGTGCACAGAGGTGGTTTGAAGTGCACCGAGGCACATTTAGGGTGCACAACAATTGGCAGCTATGGGGAACCAAAAGCGCAGTAGAAATGCAAAAGATGCACAAAGGTGCACCTAAATGGTCAAAGGCGCGCGAAAGCGCATGGAAGCACACAAAGGCACATAAAAGTGCGCTGCGAAAAGTGTGCAGAAGGCATCTAGGAGGTGCGCACAATCGCAAAAAATGCTGTAGTATGCGTGCAGGGCAATAGGAAGCTGTATCAGTGCATTGCAGCTACTGGCACAGAAGTGGTAGCTACCAACCTTGTGAGCATTATGCCATTTGTGCACTGCGAAGCGCACACACCTTTTGCAGATGATAAAGCACTTAATGCAACACCTCCAGTTAGTGCAGCAATTGAAGTGCCTCTTCCTATTGTCACAGACCAAGGAGAAGCAGCCACTATCATAACATTCGACTCTGATACCCAATCTTGTGATGTTTCCATGTTTGCGCTTATTCCATTTTCCGCATCCATTCCTTCAACCCCTATTATCTCTCAACTCTACCTATCCCAATGTACCAACAGTAATGTGCAGGCACTCTTAAATTCGATTGACCATGTTGCACTTATTCCAGCTGTGTTTCCGAAAAGCGCACATGCATGTGCAACTTTTATCAATTTAGCAGCGTGCGCACTGCAAAAGGGCATAGTAACCAAGAAGAAGTATAAATCGGTTGCTA
Organism: Tricholoma bakamatsutake; assembly: GCA_029959215.1. Classification (NCBI taxonomy): domain Eukaryota; kingdom Fungi; phylum Basidiomycota; class Agaricomycetes; order Agaricales; family Tricholomataceae; genus Tricholoma; species Tricholoma bakamatsutake. Next base: position 5,937,794 of record CP114860.1, read on the forward strand.
GAGAAGTCAAACCAGTTATTGCGCATGTCCCAAATGAATTCCGCATTGAGTGCAACATTGTAGGCAATCTGCTAGTGGCACTTCCTGTGCTTTTACCAAACTTGCCACCATTTACTCCAGAAGATGATGAAGAAGAAGACGATGAAGAACTTGGGGATTGGACTGATGCACTACATGGCTTTATGCATGCGATACATCCCATTTCACAGCCCTTTGATGTGCAAGCACTCGCACTAACACAGCCAGAGCCAAGCACAAACATGCAAAATGTGCGCAATAGTGCACTTATTTATGATGATGACTATAGCCAAGTTCCGAGAAGCACAACAGCAGATGCAGAGGATGAGAAGTTAGATTTGGTGTGGATTTGGATGGATACCCTAATGTGCTCTAACGATTTCATGGATTCCGAGTATGGTGTGCTCGTGCACTATGTGAGCACATTTTTCAAACACAAGAAGCGGTTATGGAAGCGCAATGTGCACAGTGCTCACCAGCTTGTTATTTGGCAGTCCAGACGCTTACCGATATTGCATGCCAGTTACAACAACGTTGCACACAAGTGCTTTTATGTGACGCGATCCACTTTGCTTGATCACTTTTGGTGGCGCTATACAATAGCTGCATTTCACCTAGTGCTGTACTGTATGCGCAAGTCCATTGCACTTCCAGACATAGTGCTCGATATTACCACAACATGGTTGAGGGAGATGGAAGAGTCCATAGTAGTGGACACAGAGGACAAAGAAGCAGTTGATGAAGAAGAAGCGCAAGGAGATAGCACTGAGGATGAAGAAAGCACCGATGAGGCACGCAATTAGTGCTCCACGCACACTGCTATGGACCCTTCACCTTTTATACAATTTGTCATATGGCATGCACCTCCTTTTATCTCTCATACTTTCACTGTTTGGACAGAGTCAAAATTTCAGTTGAGAGGAGGAGAGTGATGGTTGGACAATTTTTCCGCATTTTGTTTGTGCTTGCACACTTTGCTTCACACATTTTTGTGTGCTTTACTTGGCCTCTTCAAATATCCCAAACATTCACTTCTACCACTCACCCACTTTCTTGGCGCTCACGCTTCGCACTTTAATAGCTGACAAGGATGCTGCCTGGAGACAGTCAGTATTTCAGTTGGGAGGAGATGATACAGCTCCCTATCACCCTGTGCTCGTACTACACCATTTTTCATGATTGTGCGCACTGCTTGGACATCTTCTACTCACTTTGCACAGTGCGCTTTTGTGTGCCTTCATGCACTCCCATGCACTCCTATGTGCTCCAGTGCACTCCTATGCGCTCCAGTGCACTCCAGTGTGCTCCATTGTGCTCCATTGTGCTCCATTGTGCTCCATTGTGCTTCAGTGTGCTCCTATGCGCTCCTGTGTGCTCCTATGCACTCCCGTGCACTCCAATGCACTTCCTATGTGCTCCTATGCACTCCAGTGCACACTTGTGCACATTTGTGTGCTTTTGTGTGCCTTTGACCATTTAGGTGCACCTTTGTGCGCCTTTTGCATTTCTACTGCGCTGTTGGTTCCCCCATAGCTGCCAATCGTTGTGCACCCTAAATGTGCCTCATTGCGCTTCAAACTGCCTCTGCGCGCCCCCCCCACAGTCCTTATCTGCCTTCCACATTTATTGCGTGTTTGATGCACCTTTGTGCACTCCTTTTATGCTTTACCTGCAACTCACATTCCCTGCTGCGCACTCATTGCACAATCCCTATCACACACACAACAATCCACTGCACCGGTGCACTGCGCATTGTGGCTCCCATCTTACTGATGCATTTATTCAAGGCACACCACGATTCCAACACGAGCGAACTGTGCATTCTCACATAATCGGGGCGCTTTGCACCTATTTGGCATTGGACTGTGCACACTTGGGCACCTTCATGTAATCCTGGCGCTTTGGCAGTATTTGGCCTTTTATGGCATCTCCTTATAGTTCTTTCACATTTCCAATCAGCATAGCCTTATCTGGTAACTGGCACTGGTCGATCATGCCATTATTACTAAGGCGCAGCATGCGACACATAACACCAAAGCGGATTAATTGGGAAGAGCACATGAGACCTAGAGTGCACCAAAAATAGCACATCACACTGGAGCAGTTGGGTAGTGGGCTATAGGTGCACAAATCTTATTGGCTGAGGCAGTGGCATAGTGCAGTTGGGTTTAGATGGGTGAATGGATGCACTTGTGGGTAGCGCATGGCGCTTTCTATTTTTACACTTTATTTTACCATTTTTATCACATAAGCCATTTGTACATAGTAGGCAGACAGACAGAGAATCCAAAGGATCTTCCCCCCCCCTCATAGTTCATAGTTCAGTCAGCGTCACACATAGTCTGTGCACCAGCGTCCAGTCTGTGCTCCCTTGTAGTGCACCCTTCGTATAGCCGCATTTGCATATCGTTTGCATTCCCTCGTCGTATTGTTGCATTTCATCCCTGCATTATGTCCTTCATTCTCGTTTGTGCACTCTTGCAGTGCGCCCTTCATATAGCTGCATTTGCGCACCATTTGCGCACCATTTGTGCCTTTTCCGCCCCTTGCGCTTTCATCCCATTAGTGCCCCCATCCCTTGCATCACCTCCCCAGCACATCTCAGTGCTGTCTTCATCCCACTACACCTCCTGTCTTCATCACCCTCGTCATTGCACACTTTTGCGCTCCCGTTGCATGTTTTTCCACACTGTGCGTTTTTGCCTCTTTGCATTGCACACTTTCCCACCACTGCGCATACCTCCCCTTTAGCATACACAACTAGTGCACACATTGAAAACCACTGTACTAGCCTCCCCATAGTCTTTGCACCCTGAAGGACGATCCGAGGCCCTCTAAACAAACTCCCCCCTCACCCCGAGCACGCCTGCAGTTGTAGGTTAAGTGTTCACCCTTTCCATTGAGACTCTGCACCAAGTACCAACAGAACACATCAGCATGTTTTTGCCCCTTTGCATTGTGCACTTTCCCGCCATTGTGCATATCTCCCCTTTAGCATACACAACTAGTGTGCACATTGAAAACCGCTGTACCAGCCTCTCCATAGTCTCTGTGCCCTGAAGGATGATCCGAGGCCCTCTCCCCTCACCCTGAGCATGCCTGCAGTTGTAGGTTAAGTGTTCATCCCTTCCGTTGAGACTCTGCACTGAGTACCAACAGAACACATCACCGGAACAGCACTAATGACACATGAATTGATCATAGTCAGAGTACTGATGGAGCAGGTGGGCAGTGCTGTGAAAGCAGTGGCACAAGAGTTCAGAATAAATGTTAAGGGGTGCATCAGTGCACAGTGTTGAGCAGATAATGCTAGAAGGAGGCAGGCTGCTCAGTTCCAGATTGTTTCTGAAATTGAGCATGCACCTGGTAAAACTCTCTTGAAATATACATGATCAACACATTCTCATCATTGTTATAGTTGACCCTCAGCGGAGATGGAATGACTCAAGAACATCAATTATGATTCACAGCACATTATGCTTCCAGCCCCCAAGTCAGCTATGGAGACCATGCGTCCAATAGCATTTTGTGTCCCTTTTGGAAACCAAAGAGTGTGGTGAAGAAACATAGTTAATGAGGATGTTGAGAGAAGATAATACAAGATGAGAGGTGTTGAGATTCACTCTAGATATGGTACACAACACTAATCACCACCTCTTTTGGACAGTGGCCAAATTGGCTGAAGAATTTTTATTTTTTGAGAACTGCCTAATTTACCCCTAGAATGTGTTCCAATTGTTCCATTTACAGGACTTAAAAGTGCTCTGGTTATGCCATACACAGTGGAACAGACATTTAGATAGGATCCTGCCAAATATGGTAGTTCAGGGTCCAAATCTGTCCATATAGAGTAATATGGCCAAATTCTGTGAGACAAAAAAGAAAAACTCTGTCAGTTTTGGGTATTTTGACTGGTAGATTTAATCCTCTCCTGAAATGGAGCATTTTTACTAGAGGAATAATAAAAATAAGGTTTTTTTGTTCACCTGTTTCCATTGTACAAAAGTGGTGGTGACTAGGTCTTGTGCACCATAGGCATGGGATGGATCTCAGTGAATATGTATCTAACGAATATTGCTGCTCAGATAAGCATCATGTGAAAAACCCGAGGAACTCACGCTATGCTAACATGTTCTCGTCTTTAGGTCTATTCAAATCCTTAGCTTGCCCCGATTCACACAAATGCACGCGGAAGTCTTGTCTGTTCTCTCATCAAATAGATATTTCTCCTCCTACCTCCTTGGTTATCTCTGTGGATGAGCCCAGAACCTCCATCGTTCCTTCGAAACGTCCTGTGTCACACTCTCCTCACAGAACTGGTGTACCCACGCCAATAAATCAAGTCAATGAACCTCCACGGAAATTACAGAAGCTTGGTCTTCAACAGAAACCTTTAGCGATTCCTACTGTAACTCACACCAATGTAAGAGATCTCATTTAATTCTACCAACATAACGCCACCCTGACCTCACTACAAAGACTGGTGTACCTGTTCTAAGAATTAATGCAGCACAATCTCAGGTCCCTGTACCTGTACGGCAGGTCTGTTGCATGAATATGCGCCCTTTTCTTGTTTACATGTGACTATCCTCAGACCTTGCTAAAAACTCTCTACGACCATTTTGTTGTTCTCTACAACTCCATCCTTCCCTTGAATCCTTCCATAGCGTCAGATCATGCCTTGAAGCAAGAGGAAGAAATCTATAACAAGTCAACAAAGCTCACATACCGACACGTCAGTACCGTCCGCTGACTCCAACTTTTGGTGTTTACGTCAGTCACTATCAGTTAATCATCCAGTGTGCGGCGGCTTTGAAAAGACGTGAAGCGCCGACTTCTCTATCCCACCCTTCTGTTGGAACAGAGGCGGAGCTGGCGGCTCGTGCAGAATCTCGTAAATCATTAAATTCTCTTCGACTTACCCGCACCCTCCTCGAGCCCTATGTTCATCTGGCGGCCGACTTGGTTCAGTGGGGATATTTTGTTGAGATTCCCGATGGGCCTGGTGGAAATCAACCAAGTTTGGAGGGTAAGGTTGCAAAATGCGAGCGCTGTGGACAGCCTTTTCAGGTAAAGCGGAAAGAAGATGCTGACGAATGCATCTACCATTGGGGTAAGCCATTTACAACTACAATTAACGGTAAGCTGCCAGATACTTGGACTTTAGTAGCTTGAAATATTCTTGTTCTAGGAGAGCGAACGAGAGTATACAATTGTTGTTCAAGATCTGTTTCTGATGGGGAAGGCTGCACTCACGGTCCACATGTATTTTATGAATCCAAAGTGGAAGATCTACATGCACGATACCCGTTTTCATCTTTGCAACCTGCAACCGACACCAGTACCGCCATGGATGTCGCAGCAATCGACTGTGAAATGATCTATACGACGGGAGGCATGCGCGTGGCCCGAATATCTGTAGTTGATGGTTCTGGTAAAGAGGTGTATGATCAGCTTGTCCGAATGGACCCGGGCGTCGAAGTCATGTACGTAGTATGTCCTTCAGCATTCTATTATACTGATTTTAATAGTGACTATATCACGCGCTTTTCGGGTATAACTCCTGAGAGCCATGCGAGTGCCGTTCTTCCTCTAGCTTCCATTCGCGGGACGCTGGACTCCCTCATTAACGCAGACACCATCTTAATCGGTCATGCTCTAGATAACGATCTGAAGACGCTCCGCATAATCCATCATAAATGTGTTGACACAGCTTTGCTATTCCCTCACCGATCAGGCCCGCCATATCGCAGAGCGCTCAGAGATTTGTGAATAATCACTGGCTTACCCTGAAGATCCAATGACTAATAAGTTGTTTTAGGGTCCGTGAAAACCTGGGAATTTTGATCCAGACAGGAAGCGCGTCTGTTGGACATTCTTCTGTGGAGGACGCAGCTGCAACGCTTGACCTCGTTCGATGGTATATTCTAAATAAGCCCAAGCCCAAACAAGCGGCCTCGAAGGATGTACTACTGCTAAGTACAAGTAGTAGCATGCAAACCTGATTCGTCGCTCTACCTTGTGAGGACGTTTGAGACGATAGGATGAACCACAGCGCATTGACAACACATTAGATATGACATTGTTTCACATGTATCGGAAAGCGGAAGAAAGATCATGATAAAGCGAGCCTCTCAAAACAGCATTACAGATACAACTTGTGATGACTCGGAAACTTCCAAAATAATCCCATCATAACCATAAACTAGATCATGAATTATAAGTGAGGGGCCTTGCAGACAAGCAAATTTCCTTACGACTTGTGGTTGGGCTGGGAAGTGTGATATCTTCCTCCTCATCCGTGCGATCAAGATGCATTGACGGTGGAGGTTCACACGGACTAAGAAAGTGACTGATTGTCTCGAACTAAATTAATGTTATGGTCAAGTTTTCGAGCGGATTTTATCGCATAAAAGGGGTACAAGGCGTACCCTATCGTGAAATCGCTTGCGGGGCGGCGTGTCTTTTCAGAAATGTTCAACATACAAGTGGCAAGAAAGCTGAAAAACGAAAGATGATTACCATCTTCGTCATCTTCCGGTTTACCCTCTATTTCCCAATTACAACGCTTGTACCGTTGAAATAATGGCGAACCGGGCTTTGAAGGCGTTAGAAAGCAGTCCGGATGAAAGCCGAGTACTGCTGACCACATTTGAATGGATAATAATCTTCTTCACAGAGTGTGATGAACCGGATAAAAGGAAATCTAGTCCATGCTGAAAATAATTATAGAAGTCTATAATGTGGAAATGTCTCAGTCATTACCATGTACAAAACCTGAGTTCCCCTACATTCCGATTCTGTTCCCCTTTCGGACGCTTTGCTGGTGGAATGAATTGTCATTCTCTGGTCCTCCTTGTAATGGGTCCGAAGTGGTGGTCCAAGATCAAGCATCAAATCCTGCGCAGTTGTCTCTCCAAGTCGTATGTGTATTGGTGAAATTGAAGAAGGATAAAAGTAAAGAGTCACGCCATCATGAATCTAACGATCAGAAGATAAGCAAGATTCGACGGAGGAGATTCTGAAAGTACCTTCACAACGGCCTGCCTGATATCGCCGTGCATGATTGGACATTCGTCAACTTCATCTAGTGCATCCTGGTCCTTACCATCATTCCCCTTCTGGGAGATCAAAACACGTTTCACTTCCTGCATCCTGTCCTCTGATCGCGTGCCCTTTAGGCCTTCTCCCATCCCATCCTCTTCAAAGCCAAACCATAATCCCGGGTATCGCAAATCATCACCAGGGTATGTCGGTCCAAAGGTACGACTGACTCCTACACGTCTTAGGACTTCTTCTGTAGATGATAATATGACGTCCTTGTATCTCAATGTCACTGGCGGATTGGGATCTCGCAATTTCCGAAGGCAAATCGTATGGAGACGCTGGTGTTTACCGGAAAATAGTAGATCTAGATGTGGGCGAATATGCAGGATGACTGGGGTGACAGATGATGCGTCTGGGTCATACTTGATATCGACTTGAGGGAAAGAATGCTGAAGAGGCCGTAAGAAGTCAAGGACTGCCCACAGAGACGAGCCTGCGCAGAACAGTCACATCATTGCATTTTACTTATCACAAACGATATCAACCTATCTCAAACATTCCAAGTCCAGAGCCTGGTCTAACGTCGACGTCTAGTGTGGAGAACATGTCTGAACTCGACTTTAGGACGGAGGAAGCTATAACAGGGGTTCTTGACCATAGCACGTGCCAAGTTGTCGCGTCATGTCACAGTCACCATAACTCTGGCGTCGCTGTGACACGCATCCACCTTCCTTCACAACCAATTTCTTACGCTAACAAAACCCACGATTCATTTCCATGGCCGATGACAGACAGCGAAAGATACTAAAGGTATGTTCAGCTGAGTTCGCAACAACTCTTACTGATGATAGACTCCAGGTATTCCGGAAGTTCAGTTACTCCCTGGGACCAGACGTGTCAGAGCTTCTCGAAGAGATACTCGATCACCACGAGATTTCGGACGAAGATCTCGAATCTAGTCTTGAAACGCTTGTAGTGGAGTACAGCAAACAAGATGGTGAGTTACTGAATGTCTTGTCCTATCCGACTGTTGGTGAGCCTCTGGGATCAGATGCAACAATGAAAGTGTCCGCGGAGATTCTCAAGAGAGTCTACGAATCACTACAAGAACAAGGACAACAATCGGATGAGAAGGATTTGATCGATCCAGAAAGCCATCTTTACATTATCAATGCCTTTGAAATGCCGCTGTGGCGTTGGTCCCAAGAAAACGGAACTTTTCAAAAGTTGGCGGGTTTCTGTGCTGAATTGCGGATCCATCTGAATTTTGTCCAGGGTCTCAACACCCCTGACCATCTCAGGATCCCCCGAATCTCGGATACAATCCATTCGTGACAGGCTCTTCATCATTAAGCAGTGTGTTCTGCGAAATGAACACTTTGCGCCATCTACTCTTCCATCTCGTGACAGGGAACGGCTAGTGACCGTAAGCCGTACACGACCTTTGGATATCCTCAAATGAACGATTTCAGTAGCTCAAGTCCACGAAGCAACTCTTAGGTCGTGCGGGGGAGAGATTCTTACTGTTAGGGATGCTATGCCGTAACAAGGAGGGAAGACTTTGCATCGAAGATGCCGACGGAAATGTTGAGCTTGATTTCTCGAAATTAGTGAGCCATTCGACTTGCTGTATCTACTCCGAATTGCTCATAAAATGAAGTAGGACGCACCAGGGGACGGGTTTTTCACTGAAGGCTGTTTTGCTTTAGTAGAAGGCGAATATACCGAAGAGGCAACTTTAGAGATAGTTGCTATCGGCCAGCCTCCGTGTGAACCGCGCGTGACTGCTCGGTAAGATATTTTTTATTTATTTCGCAGACATCCTCTTTTTGAGAATAACGCTTATTAGATCAATATATGGACACATCGATTTCCTAGGTAGAGGTTCAACCTCCTTGTTGGAAGATGTTCGTCTTGATTACCTCAAGATTATCCAGTGCTGAAATCTGCATTGTAGGCGAAATTTGCTGCTCGCATTCGAGATGAGCTCCCAGAACTGCATTTTTTCTTCCTCTCTGATGTCTGGCTCGATCATCCGCATACAATTCTTGGACTGCAAAAAATGTTTGACAATTGCATCGAAAATAGTTTTATTCCAAAGGTGATGGTTTTTTGTGGCAATTTTACTAGCCAATCAATAGCGCATGGCAATAGCCGCGATGTCCGTAGGTATCAAGGTCTGATGTCGTTTTAAAAGTGCTTTGCCTGGCTCTTACCAGAATAACGTACAGATAATTTCGATAGCCTCGCGGACCTAATAGCCTCATACCCCACAATCACACGGTATACTCACTTCGTGCTTGTGCCCGGTCCTCTGGATATTACTGTCAATGGAACATTGCCACGACAACATCTGTCATCCTCGTTTCTGAATCGACTCAAGGCAAAGGTTCCCAAGATACACTTTGCATCGAATCCATGCCGTATCAAATTCTTCGACCAGGAGATCGTCATATTTAGGGAAGATTTAATGGCAAGAATGCTGAGAAATGCGGTCGGAGTCAAACCAGACGTAAACAGTGAAGACCTTAGAAGACATGTAGGTTGTTCGTTCCAACCCTCCATCCAAATACTCACTTCTGACCTCGGCAGTTAGTACAATCCATTCTGGATCAGGCACATCTGAGCCCTTTGACCGTCAACATTCAGCCAACGCTTGTTGATTATGACCATTCTCTCCGTTTGTATCCCCTACCTACCGCAGTAAGTAGCGATATTCTTAGTTGTGACAATTATTTCACCGCGGGACTGTCTTCTAGCTGGTCCTTGCGGATAAATACGATAAATACAAAATCACATACACGGGTTGCCACGTCTTCAACCCAGGAAGCTTCGTTGGAAGCTCTTTCATGTTCTCTACCTACAAACCTGCCGAGGCCAATTCGGAAGAATGGTAACATAGACATGATCTATTACTTCACACTTTCTTACTTTCTTTTGCAGCGTTCTTGACATGGATTTTGGTGAATGATTGAAGTCACTTTGCTCATAGAAGGATATGAACTCGTATGTATCCTTCAAGAGAGATAGTACTTATGGAGCACTGAGGCAGACCTCTTTGTCCAAGGTTTGCACGCTGTACAACTACATATAAATGAAACGGCAGGGTATTGACTTCAAGATACTAAATTGGCCACAAATCTGCCCCACTTCTCAATGACAGGCTTAACCACTATGTCCCACTCCTTCCCTACCAACCTACCGCGTTCTACTCTTTGAAATTCGAAAATCTCTCTATGCACCTTTCCGCAATCGGTACATGGGGTCCTTTTTATTCTCCCGATCGTTGTAGTCTTGGAAATTGAAACAGACATGTTGCCATCAGCCCATCCCGGGTCAAGATAGGCTCCCGTGACAACTAGGTCAGCTAACTCAAGATGAATGAGTCGCTCTACGCCGTCACATCAGTATGAGAATGAGGTGATTGATCTGCAATTCCTCACCCAATCGGTGGCACCACGCTACCTTAGCTCCTGCTTTGATTCTACCTTTCATCAGGCTCTTCTCGTCAGCATCTGCTTCAACGGTTCCTGGATACCAGCCTCGAATGATTTGCTCTTTTGACGAGCATTGCTTGCCCCACTGATCAATTCGCTTGACGAGATTGACTGCTCTTCCGACTTTGAGTTTGATGGTCTGTGCTACATCTGAATCTATTGCAGCTGGTCTATAACTGTTGCTTGTGGAGTGGAATGCAGACAAAGCACCTCTGATTTCAAACGTATATATGTATCCCTGAACATCGGATTGTGATCGAGGTTTCTCCATCTCGACTCTCAATGCAGCCTGTGTCTCACGGCGGAGATAGTCAGGTATCCAATCTGACTGTTCTTAGGGAAAAAAGATGCCTGCTTCACGTACAATGAACTTACCATTGAAGTTGATCCAATCTCTAGTTTTCCTGGAAAAAAACCCGCTGGGCTGAAGTAACTCATTCGTATGCTGGAAACAGAACCTCTCGATGCGTGGCGAATCGCCATCACCATTGCCATACAAATGTGAGAGAGCAGGTCCGAGTTTGACTCGACGGGAACATCGTTTATTTGCCTTTGTTATACCTGCACATTGCTCAGAGATCGATGAGTCTGAAGAAGTTGGCGGACTTGAGGCAGCACGAGGTCTCTCAGGTGTGACCGGCATTGTATGTACTCTTGGAGGCACCGGGCGTGGTACAGAAACGGAAACAGCCACAGGAGCAGAAGAGACAGTGTGGGGGCGTGAGGGCAGTGTATTTTGATACGGGTTTATTTCTTCTTTGGCAGGGCGAAGAGCCATTTGCATTGTCAGGGACTGCTGTCCGTTCTTGGGTATCTCTGGTACTGGCATAGCAGGCGGGACGGGCAATGGTAACTTGAAAGGGGGTGTGTTACTTGATGCAGCATATGGCTGAGTGGTTATCTCAGTAGAACCACGATACTGAGGATGGAAACCGCCGACAAAATTAGAATCGGATTGGTTTCTGCCACCAGAGAGCTCAAGGGCATCGAAAGCTTGAACCAAGTCAAAACCTGGCACAGCATTTCTGTTACCTCCCTGATAAGCGCGCTTCAGCGGAGGCTTTGGAGAATCGGGGTTCTAGAATCATCGTCACATATAGCATTGCGTGTAGCATTCATTCACTGACACTGAAATCAAAGGCATCGAATAATTTATGAAGAAAGCGTCCGCGCCTTCCCTTCGCTACAGGTGTCCCAGACATCAGAAACAGTGAAGGGGGGTATTGTCAGTGACTGCCAGTGGGATAGAAGAAATTGGAGGTCTGCAGTCCGAGTCATGGCTTGTAGTAAAGCTCAATAGTATCTTACGTAACACAATGCCCACGAGTCACTAGTGGAACCAGCTCTGAAACCAACTTTGACCGTAAACTAATAAAGTGAGTCCATGTTTCGAAAACTTTTCTCTTCGGATGAAACGCACTGGGCTCTGAGTTTTGCCTCGATGTCATGCACTACGCTCCTTGCTGAGCGGCGGCCTAGAAAACCGTTAACTGACGTTTACCTCTGAGTCATTCTATTTTCGATGCTGACTTTTATGTTTTAAGATACAGACGTGGGCCGTCCATAATGCATAACCTCTCGCAGCCAGTGATTTCATGCTTATCTCTTGTCATAAAGTCTGTAAATTTGGGGATCCCATTTGGATACGATCGTGAACTTCGATCGACATATCAGATAGCAACTTACCCTGTCGACTTCATCTCTTTCGGGCCTGTACTTTCTCGGCTCATCTCTGGTCTGTAAGTACCTTGGAAACCGGGGACTCTGGTGAGAGATCTTTGGCGTTTTGGTATTGCTCTCAAGACTGAACGGCCCAACACCCTCGCCATATCATGCCGCGTTACCTTTTTGAACAAGGCCAATGTGCGAGGGTGTGATGGCATGGTTCTCACGGACGGGAGCCAGGATAGGATAAACGACACCTTCGGCAACCCAAAGGGTTAGATAGAAGGGTCAAATGTTATTTGGAGCCTCGAGGTACACCTAGAACCTACAAGAAGGAAAGGAAGGGGAGTAGTATGAAGAGGAGAAAGGAGAAGGGGTCACAAGATGAAGGAGTCGGACGATGAGATTGACGATGTGAGGAGCGAGGATGCAAATACAAGTTGACAGACATGGAACAGCGTATCGCAGATACAAATACATAAAACTTGAAAGAACGAAGAGAAAGAAATGAACTTGCCGAGCCGGGTGAAATGTTGTTGCGGCAACGAAGGATCCAGCGGGAATGGGTGGATGCTCATGTGTGAAGCATCGCTTGCAGAAAGAACCGTGTGTTTGCGGATAAAGATTTGCCAGGCCGGTGATGCCCACTGTCCTATGCCCTGAATGACGTGTGATGCCATTGTCTGCTAGAGAAGTTGCCCCCCTTCGCATTGACTGCCCTCCCACATTGTTGTGAAAGAAATGCTGAAGGCACACCATGAGAAAGGATCTGGTCAGTACAATGCCATTCACCTTGAGCCACAGAGGAAAAGACAGAGAAAAAAGATGATCTCGAAAGTGCAGATAGGCATGGAACAAAGAGAGAGGGTTGCAGGGAAAGGATTTGAGCACAGGATAATGATGTTCCCTTCAAGGAATCTGTTGGCTTTGTGGCCAGGCAAGAAAAATTGAAAAGAAGTGTCACTGACCACTGAGTTGCATTTGATGAGCTTCTGGAGCTCTTGAATCTGGCCAAGTGATCTCCTAGCCACATCCACACAAAGAAGTCAATGCAAAGCTGGGTGCAGAAATCATATGTACTATGTATGTAGGAAAATATTAACTTTGGATTCCCTTCATTAACTCACTATTAAGTGAGGCTTTGAGGTTGCCTTACAGTAGGCATCTGAAAATAAACTGTCAACATGTACAAATATGGGGGAAACAGAAAAATAATCAAAAAATGGAGATAAAATCATAGAAAATCATAGAAAATGCAGAATAGGGTGAAATAAGACTGGAAAAAAATATGGAACATGTAGTGTTTAAAAGGTTTGGTCTATAGAACCAGAAAAAGACTGAAGACCAAACCAGACTGAACTGTAAGGGCAACCTCAAAGCCTCACTCAATAGTGAGCTAACAGAGGAGAATCCAAAGTTAATATTATACTACATAATACAGACATCTCAGGCACACCTAACAGAGGGTAATCCAAAGAGAAAACTCTAAGGACCCATCTGTTGATGCCCAGTACATGTGAAAGACCCAAAAATAAAATAGTAGACCAAAAATAGAAAAAGATGGAGACTGATCAAAGCTATGGAATGATGTCACCTTGATGGGTAAGTATGAAAGGGGCCCCACCTCTAAAACTAAAGCTGTCAACATGTGCAAATGTGGGGAAATGGAAGAATAATCATAAAACAGGGATAAACTCATAGAAAATCATAGAAATTGCAGAACAGAGTGAAATAAAATGTAAAAAGATATAGGATGAATGCAAAAAATTGCCAACACCCTTGGGGCACTCCTTGGTCCCCTTACATCACCCCCCTTCTATGATGCATCACCCTGATGCTGTAAGAGATCTATCTGTTACCATGCTGATGCAACACATACATCTGACATCATGACACCAATGTGATCACCTAGCTATCACATGTATTATATTTATCATTATCACATGACTATATTGTATTATTATCATCCCTTGACTATTATCATCTCATGTCTTGTCCCCTCTCTTGAGTGTTGGAAGTTATACTTTCTTCCACTTTTTTTTGAGACGATCTTGATTGCAGAACGGTCAAATTGCAATTATCCCTCTTGGAGAAAAACCTCCCAGAAACCTGTCATCTTATCACTGCCATCGACGTTGATGACACTCGACCTGGAAACTCAACAAAAACCTGTTAAAAGGCTTAGAAAGTATAACACAGGCTAAAGGAAGGGTGCAAGTTGGTACTAAATATCACTGCTGATACCCAAAAGTTGTAGTGAGAGGTGCTGATATGGCTCCCTATCACCCTGCATGCATACTATGGCATTTTTTGTGATTGTGCACACCTCCTAGATGGCTTCCACACACATTGTGCAGTGCACCTTCATGTGCTTTTGTGCGCTTCCATGCACTTTTGCGTGCCTTTGACCACTTAGGTGCACTTTTGTGCGCCTTTTATATTTCTACTCTGCCTTTGGATCCCCCATAGCTGCCTTCTGTCATGTGCCCTAAATGTGCCCTGTTATGCTTCAAACTGCCTCCATGTGCCCCCCCTCCCACACTCCTTATTTGCCTTTCACAGTTATTGCATGCTCGATGCACCTTTACACTGATATGGCTCCCTATCACCCTGCACTTGTACTATGTCATTTTTTGCGATTTGTGTGCACCGCTGATAGGTCCACTGCACGTGCTAAGGTCTGGAGAAGCTTTCCACTCATATCAACACATTATGACATGCACTCCGAATTACTATGAATGCCACAAAATCAACTTCAAACACATTTCGATTTATTTAGCACTATTTCGGATGACTTCAAACTACTTTGAACCATTTCGCAACATTTTACAACACTTCGAATGACTTTGCAGCATTTTGAATGACATTGGCCACCGTATAGCTGTCTTGAAACACTTTTGATACATGCTGCACATCTGGAACAAGTTATTCCATTGCATATCAAGCACTACCAGACACGAGGAGAGAGTACAAAAGAGTTAGAATGCGATAAGTGCATGTTTGTGTTTCATTGATATATTGAAGTACTTTTACTATATGGGAACACTATATGTTTCATCATTTATTATTTCTCATTTGTTTCATGATCTACAAGTCCTCATTGTTTGATATATTTGCCTCATGTTTTACACATGTTCTTATTTCCTTTTTAGTACTATCTCTTCATTTTGTATATAGACTTGTATTAGTTAGTTAGAATGGACAACATAGAAGCAATGGGGAACAGCACAAGTTATCCTCATACTTATTGTCTGACTTAAGAGCCATTCTCTTGAGTCCTAGTTCATGTCGTATCTCTAAATTCTGCAAAATATCGTGAACTTCTTTGAAACTATTGTATTCACTCCTCATTTTATCGCATATCACCTATTACCTTTCGACAAACACTACACATTCGCTAAACTCATTCTTCGATATACTTCAAACCTATTTTGAACTTCTTTGAACTTCTTTGAGCCTACTTTGAACTTCTTTGCACATCTTCGAACCTCTTTCGAACTCTTTCAAACATCTTCGTATGCCTTTACAGACTATTCACAACACAATTTGTCCTTTTGCATTACTAAACACAATGTTTTGGTCTCAGCGGTGATATTTAGTACCAACTTGCACCCTTCCTCTGACTCATGTTATACCATCTGAAGCCATTTAGTAGGTTTTGTTTGGGTTTCTGGGTTGAGCATCATCAATGTGCTCCTTTTATGTTTTATCCACAACTCACATTCTCTGCTGTGCACTCATTACACAATCCCTATCACATACACAACAATCCACCACACCGATTGCACTGCGCATTGCAGCTTCCAGCTTACTGGTGCATTTATTTGAGGCACACCATGATTCCAACATGAGCAAACTGTGCATTCTCACATAATCAGGGAGCTTTGCACCTATTGGGCATTGGACTGTGCACACTTGGGCACTTTCACATAATCCTGGTGCTTTGGCACTATTTGGCCTCACACAGCATCTCCTTATAGTTCTTCTGCATTTCCAATCAGCATTGCCTTATCTGGTAACCAGCACAGGTTGATCACATCATTATTACTAAGGCACAGCATGCAACACATAACACTGAAGCAGATTAATTGGGAAGAGTGCACAGGACTTAGAGCACACCAAAAATAGTGCATCACACTGGAACAGTTGGATAGTGGGCTATAGGTGCGCAAATCTTATTGGCTGAGGCAGTGGCATAGCGCGGTCGGGTTTAGATGGGCGAATGGATGTGCTTGTGGGTAGCACATGGCGCTTTCTATTTTTACACTTTATTTTACCATTTTTATCACATAAGCCATTTGTACATAGTAGGCAAACAGATAGAGAATCCAGAGGATCTTTTCCCCCCTCATAGTTCATAGTTCAGTCAGTGTCGCACATAGTCTGTGCACCAGCGTCCAGTCCATGCGCCCTTGTAGTGCACCCTTCATATAGCCACATTTGCATATCGTTTGCATTCCCTCATTGTATTGTTGTGTTTCATCCCTGCATTGCATCCTTCATTCTCATTTGTGCACTCTTGCAGTGTGCCCTTCATATAGCTGCATTTGCGCACTGTTTGCACACCTATTTGCATAGCTGCTGATGTGTTCAGTTGGTACTCGGTTCAGAGTCTCAACAGAAGGGGTGAACACTTAACCTACAACTGCAGGCATGCTCGGGGTGAGGGGGGAGTTCGCTTAGAGGGCCTCAGCTCGTCCTTTGGGGCACTAAGACTATGGGGAGGCTGGTACAGTGGTTTTCAATGTGCACACCAGTTGTGTACGCTAAAGGGGAGATATGCGCAGTGGCGGGAAAGTGTGCAATGCAAAGAGGCAAAAATGCACAGTGTGGAAAAATGCGCAATGGGAGTGCAAAAGTGCGCAACGATGAGGGTGGTAAAGATGGGAGGTGTAGTGGGATGAAGACAACACTGGGATGTACTGTGAAGGTGGTGCACAGGTTGGGGATGCAAATGGGATGAAAGTGCAAGGGGCGGAAAAAGGTGCAAACGGTGTGCAAAATGCGGCTATGCAGAAAAAGGTGCAAATGGTGTGCAAACGCAGCTATACGAAGGGCGCACTGTATGAGTGCTTGAACAAGGATGAAGGATGCAACGCAGGGATGGAACGCAACAATATGATGAGGGGATGCAAACAATATGCAAACGTGGCTATACGAAGGGTGCACTACAAAGGTGCACAGACTGGATGCTGGTGCACTGACTATGTGCGACGCTGACTGAACTATGGACTATGAGGGAGGGAAAGATTTTCTGGATTCTCTATCTGTCCACTACTATGTACAAATGGCTTATGTGATAAAATGGTGAAATAAAGTATAAAAATAGAAAGCGCCATGTGCTACCCACAAGCACATCCATTCGCCCATCTAAACCTGACTGCACTATGCCGCTGCCTCAACCAATAAGATTTGTGCACGCTATAACCCAATACCCAACTGTTCCAGTGCAATGCGCTATTTTTGGTGTGCTCTATGTCTTGTGCGCTCTTCCCAATTAATCCACTTTGGTGTTATGTGTCGCATGCTGCGCCTTAGTAATAATGATGTGATCGACCTGTGCCAGTTACCAGATAAGGCAATGCCGATTGTAAATGTGGAAGAACTATAAGGAGATGCTGTGCGAGGCCAAATACTGCCAAAGCGCTGGGATTATGTGAAGGCGCCCAAGCATGCACAGTCCAATCCCAAATAGGTGCAAAGTGCCCCAGTTATGCAAGAATGCGCAGTCTGCTCATATTGGAATTGCAGTGTGCCTCAAGTAAATCTGGCAATAAGATGGAAGCTGCAATGCGCAGCGCATTTGAAGTGGTGAATTGTGTGATGGTAAGAATAGTGCAGTGAGTGCACAGCAAGGAACGTGGGTTGCAAGTAAAGCATAAAAGGAGCGCATAAAGGCGCATCGAGCATGCAATAACTGAAAACGGCAGATAAGGAGTGGGGGGGGGGGGGGGGCATGCAGAGGCGGTTTGAAGCGCAACAGGGCACATTTAGGGCACACGACAGCAGGCAGCTAAGTGGTCAAAGGTGCGCAAAAGCGCGCTGCACAAAGTGTGTGGAAGCCATCTAGGAGGTGCGCACAATTGCAAAAAATGTGGTAATATGCACACAGGGCGATAGGGAGCTATATCATCTCCTCCCAACTGAAGTACTGACTGTCCTCAGGCAGCATGCGATTGGTCAGCGCAAAATTTTCTTCGCTCACATAAGCGGCCATCCTCTCCTTATCTATCTCTGACCACCATCTATCCTCTATAACTCTTTCCACAACCCATCTCTATCCAATCTGATGGCTTCAGCATTTACCTTAGCCCTCAGACAAATGATCCTGGCCCTCAATGAGACCCTCCCTGCTGCTGGGAGTGAGCAGACGACAATGCAAGCTTGGGGTGAAGGGTTTTGTAGTAAACTGGTGCACTTTTTGTGTTTCTATAACCGGCGCAGGTTGCTAAGGGTCGGGGCATGTAGAACATGTATAAAAGCTGCACAGACACTGTTAAAGATGATGCAGAACTTGATGTGCTCCTCGCGAAGGCACGCAGCACCTTCAGTGGGATCATGGTGGAGGAGTGGCTAACTTGGGGTGAGGAGCTGATGCCTGATATGCATAAGATGATTCAGGAGAAAGAGCAGTCTGAAGAATTTGAGCATAGGGTGCATGAGCTGGTGGGGCAGCTGGAAGCATGCGCTCTTGACTGCTGAATTGCAGGCACCCGAGGTTAACTTGGAGCATCTGGAAGGTGAGTTTAGGGCAATTGACAGTGCAAGCGATATAAATACTGCCGAAGTGCAGGAGGATGAGAAGGCACACGTCGCACTGGTGCACTCTCTGCGCACGCTTTCTGGAGCGACCAATGCTGAGGTTGTAGGCAAAGGAACTGGGGAGTCTTGGGAGAGTGGGGTGATGAGCGAAGGGGAGAGTGAGCAGAGCGACGAGAGCATTAGTGCGCGCCCAGTGCGCGCAATGCGGCAATGCGCATATGTCAAAGTACCACTACTGAGTGGTGTTGGCACCACCTCTGACACTAATAGCAGACCAGTAAGTTTTTTTGGATATGCTTCAAACTCTCTAAACGGCTCCCCTCCTGCTCCAGTGTGATAACTGCCACTGCATGGGCCAGTCGGCTAGGTGCATCACTGTCAATGGAAAGCGGTGCACTCCGTGCACAAAGGGTAAGAGAAAGTGCGAATGGACAAAGCACACTCTTGCACAGCTGCATGCGGCTTCTAGAGGCAGGAAAGCGGCTACTGGGCACTCTGGTGCGTCTTTTTCTCATCCTCCTTCCACACTGCACTAACTATTTCAAAGGCATGTCGCAAACTGACAAGGGCAATGAGAGCGATGCAGGGCTCGTCAGCCCCTCGAAAGAGCGCACTTCGAAGCACTGCAAAGTCGAAAACGCGCCCCCTCCACCGTTGCAAGTGCGCCCAAGGCCACGCCGCCTTACCATTCACCAGGCAAGTGCACACATGCAATCCTCATGCCAAACCAGATCGGGAAACACCTTGGGGGATGCGGTCTATCAAGGTCAAGACATTGAGGTGCTCGACTTAGCACAATGCCACTTGGTGGTCACAGTCTTGGGCGCCATGCACGATCGCCTTAAGGAAGACGTCCAAAGGTCGCTTGTCGAGTTAGAGGTTGCTAAGAGCCAGTTGCGCAGTGCAGAGCAAGCGGAGGCGGATGCAAAGGCAAAAGTCCATTGAATAGCCACTTGACTGTATAAGTTTTAGATAGTGTGTCAATCAATCTCTTTGTTGTGCCTGTGATATGCATGGTGCACTCCAAAGCAGTGAAGTGCGTGCGTGTGTGCAAATGTGCGCACTTTGCGCCAACTTGCGTGCGCACTTCCATGGTCCCATAAAATGAAATTTGTAAGTCCAAATAGTATGTGTGAGGGAAAAGAGATAATATAAGCAACGTTTGAGCAAGAAATGTCAAGTGCACAAAAAATGCGCACCAGTGCAAAGACATGCAAATGCAAAAGGGTGCGGAAAAATTGTCCAACCATCACCTTCCTCCTCCCAACTGAGATATTGACCATGTCCATCGATAAAAGAGTAAGAGATAAAATGAAGCGCACGCCATATGACAAAGTCTAAAAAAATGGGAAAGGCTCAGTAGATCATCATGGCCAGTAAAACCCATGGGTTGCGCAATCACGGAACGCGCCCAGATGTGACTTCATGAATAGAAAAAGGTAATGTAAAAAAATGAAAGAAAGTAAAGCGTACGTATGAAAAGGTGAAGTATCCATAATGGTGCATGTGGAGTGCTAGTTGTGCACCTCATTGGCGCTTTCTTCATCCTCAGCACTATCTCCTTGCGCTTCTTCTTCATCAACTGCTTCTTCATCTTCTGTGTCCACTACTATGGACTCTTCCATCTCCCTCAACCGCATTGTAGTGATATTGAGCGCTATGTCAGGAAGCGCAATGGACTTGCGCGCATGGTACGGCAGCAGGCAGAATGCGGCTACTGGCCTGTCGAATACCGTCCCATTGAGCTTGCAAACGATATATGTGCTGCCTTGATTGCATGATACTAAAACTAGAGGACCGAGATAACGAGCACACATTTTGCGGTTTAGGCTCTTCTCAATTGCTGTGTTGCACATAAGAACTAAATCATCATGCTGGAAGTCAAAATTGTGGATGGTTTTTGAGTGCGCCCTCTTGAAATGGAGTGCCGCTTTGCGCCTTTCTGCATAGACATGGGAATGAATGCACGCTAAGTCTTCTGGACACTTTTGTAATGCACGCGCGTGCCACGCGATCAAGTCTGTAGTGGAGAGTATAGAATCTGGAGGTGGGTTAAGGTATGTTGCTTCAATGATATCGAGAGGGATTAGAGGCTGCACACCTGTAACAATGAAGTATGGTGAAACACCAAGGCACTTCCGCACTGTGATGCACTCCGCCCAAAAGACTGAGTACAGTGCACTGAACCATTTTGACTCTACTCCATCTGTGGCTTTGATCAGTGCTTGATGCATGTCGAAATGTGTGCGCTCAACAATTCCATTAGCATGCGAGTTATAGCCAGATATGCAGATGTGATTGATATGGTAGCGCTTACTGAGATAGGCTAGTGCTTTTATGAATGGCTTGCCATTATTGGTGACTATCTCGTACAATGCACCCCATCTGCAGATGAGGTCTTGGAACATCCAATCGCTGAATGCGCTCACATTTTCTTTAGGAAGTCCGCAGACTTCTGGCCAAGTCACAAGTGAGCAATGCCCTTAAATGATATAGCACCACCCTGCTGATACTGGTAAGTGCATTATATCAATATAAACTTTACTGAAGAGAGGTGCAGATGTTGCGATGACTGGCAGTATTAGAACCTTCTGCATTTGCTGGATCTGGCAAATATGACAAGTGCACATGAACCAAACGATGTCGTCCATAACGTGTGACCACCAAAAGCGCTCGAGCAATGCAGAGCGCATTACGTAAAAGTGCTTGTGTCCAATGTTGTCGTGGATGGCGCGCAATATCGGTAAGCATCTAGACTGCCAAATAACAAGCTGGTGAGCACCATGCGCATTGCACTTCCAAAGCGCATCTTGTCTTTGAAAAAGGCGCTCGCATAGCGCACGAGCGTGCTGTACTCGGAATCTGCAGAGTTGCTAGGGCACATTAGAGTATCCATCCAAATCCACACCAAATCTAACTTCTCATCCTCTGCATCTGCAGTTGCACTCCTCGGGACTTGGCTATAGTCATTGTCATAAATAAGTGCACTATTGTGCACATTTTGCACATTTTGTGCGTTTGCGCTTGGCTCTGGCTGCATTAGTGTGAGTGCTTGCACATCAAAGGACTGGGAAATGGGATGTATCGCATGCATAAAGCCATGTAGCGCATTGATCCAATCCTCAAACCCTTCATCTTCTTCTCCTTCTAAGTCCTCTGGCTGCTTTGGCCAATGCAAAAGCCCATCTGGACCATGCACTGCTCCCCTAACATGCACAAGCATAAAGTGGAATGTAAGGATTGAGATGATCCACCAGTTAATGCTAGCGGATGGTTGGATATCGGGGTTTTGTAGCATGCCCTTGATATAGCACGTGTCAGTCTCGACAATTAAGTTGTGCACACCTATAATATAAAGGCGCAAGTTGCGCAGTGCGTGGTAAAGTCCATAGATCTCTAGCTTTGGTTGCGAAAAGCACACTTCTCTGTCATTGAGCATAATCAAGCCGAACCGGTTGTAAATGCGCATTTTTGCATTTGCACTCTTTTGCTGGCAAAGATAAAAGCCGACTGCTATCTGGGAAGTGTCGACCACGAGGATAACTGGGAGTTCTGAGGAATAATTGATTGGTTGTAGCACAGGACACTCTAGTACTGCTTGCTTGATGTCATTTTGTGCCGCTATCTGCTCTGGGCCCCATGCAAAGGGAGCATCCTTGCACATAAGCTTTGTGAGCACGTTAATGCGGTGCACGTAATTGTGGATATAAATGCACATTAAACTGACTGTTCCCAAGAATGGGTGCACTTCTGACAGCATGTGGCATGCACCCCAATTGCGGATAACATCTACCTTGTTGTGTTCGGGTTTTCTACCTTCTGGTGTGCAATAATGGCCAAGAATGATGAAGTTCTCAGTGCACAATGTGAATTTCATCCCAGAGAAAGTGCTGCCACTATATTTCATGTGCTGCACAATGCAGTTCACGTTCTGGAAGTGCTCCCACACAAAGCGCCTTATGCCAGGTTTGCAGTGAGCGCTTCGCATGAGCCATCTGGTAAAATGTAGCGCTTTGAAGGCCCCTTGACTGGGACATCGTCGATATAGGGAATGGTGTAATCTGGTATCTCTGGCTGCAGAATATAGCACACATCATCGTGGAAGATTGGTACCGAGTTTGTCCAACCCATTGGCAATGTAATGAGGCACATTGCGCCATACGGCGTCTAAAATGTCGTAAGGTCACGCAACAATTCTTTGATTAAGTGCTCATCATATCCCACATATAGATCAAGGATGGCACTGCATGCGTGCCCCACAAATTTCTCTGCAAGGTGCTCAGGTGTAGGGGTGATGCTGGAGTGTTTAATGGTAATGCGATTAAGTGGCTCGAGGCTATGTACGATGCGCAGTGCTTTTCCATCTTTCTTGAGCATGCAGAACCAGCGCGATCTATATGCCGAATTTGAGTGCTCGTAAATGCCTGAGTCTATCTTCTTCCAGATAATAGTGCAAACTTCATCGTATATGCCTGGCAGAATGGGGATGTTGCGCTCTATCCAAGGAGTGTGCGGAATAATCGGGATTTCTACTGGGGGAAAGAACGCGGTCTTGAAGCTGCCGCACTCCTCATCACTCCATGCAAAGGCTTCATTCTGCAAAGACATCAAGTGGTGTAAAACCTTCATCTCCTCTGGTAATAAGAAATCAGTGTGGTGCTTTTGGAGCGCTTGCATGTGCTCTTCAGTGTAGCGCCCGGTTGGGGCAAATGGTGGTGGATTTGGTAAAAGTGCAGGAAGCGCCGCTAGTGGATTACCTATAATGTTGCGCTTGATGCAGAATTCATTTCGGACGGGCGCAATAACTGGTTTGACTTTTCTAGCAACCGGTTTATACTTCTTCTTGGTTACTACACCCTTTTGCAGTGCGCACACCGCTAAATCGATAAAAGTTGCATGCGCATGTGCACTTTTCGAAAATGCAGCTGGAATAAGTGCCACAGGGTCAATTGAATTTAAGAGTGCTTGTGCATGACTGTTGGTACACTGGGATAGGTAGAGTTGAGAGATAATAGAGGTCGAAGGAACGGAAGCGGAAAATGGAATAAGCGCAAATGCAAAAACATCACAAGATTGGGTATCAGAGTCGAATGTTATGATAGTGGCAGCCTCTCCTTGGTCTGCAATCAACTCCTCGAAGCCTGGCGAAAATTTCTTTGTAGGTTATGCTGAATAGCAAAGTGCAGTGTTGCTGGAGCTGGTAAGAAGTGGCACGGCTTTCCCCTAGGCTTTGTTGGAATGGTGGAGATGGCACCTGTGTTTGGATCGCAGATAGTAATCGTTTGCACTTCGTCCGCAAAGTTGCACACAATGGAGCGTGTTAATATGTCAAAGGGGCGCCCTAACAGAATATCGTAAGCAGGTGAATGGATAATGTGAACTTGCACATAGACAATGATGTCTCCAATGCACACGGAAATGTTGCGTGCAAGCCCAAGCGACTCATCTACCTCTCCATTGGCCGATTGCATGTATAAACGAATGCATGGGTTGTACTGAAGCCCAAGATGATGGCAGACCGCTTCTGACATTGCGATAATTTGTGAACCTGGATCTAAGATAGCTTCAAAGTATTCTTGGTTGTCAATCAATAAATCAATGGAATGAAGTGCATGTGACTCTTTTGCAACCTTCAAAACGTCCGGGTTTTCAATTTCGCCTGGCTGGAGGTGGGTGAGGTACTGTTCGAATGGATCCTGCAACACAATAGGAAGCGGCGCTGCAATTGCCACGCTAACTGGAGGTGTCGCATTAAGCACTTTATTTTCCACAAAAGGTGCGCGTGCTTCACAGTGCGCAAATGGCATAATGCTCGCAAGGTTTGTAGCTACCACTTCTGTGCTGGTAGCTGCAATGCGCTTTGGAGTAACTTGTTCTCTATGGCGCTGTCTGAGATCGGGTGAAAGGGACAGGAGCTCTTCATGCGAAACTGTAACGGAGGGCGCCTTCATGGCACGTGGATATACGTCGTCGACAATCTGTGGGTTCTGGATGGGAACGACAGTGCGGTATGATGGCTCTTTGCCTTTGGAAGAGTTAGCTGGTACATCTGGTTTATCTGCTGCTGTGTGCGCAAAACGCGCCTCAGAAATGTTGGAATAGGGATGTATGGGTGTCTCATCGGGCGCTTCAGTTGTGCTTGCAGCAGGTTGCAAAGCTGGGGACTCAATACTGTCAGTGGGTGCAATGTCTGTGGTTGTAGAATGCGCACTCTCTTGATTGGATGTATTGCGCAGTGCGCACTGCAGAATTTCAATGCCATCGAAGACTTGCCACTTCCGAAGCGCCATCAACTCCCTCTCGAGCACATCAATGCGCTCTTCCTTCGTTAGTTGCGCATTTGGTGTGCTTTGCATATAATCTGCTGCAGGAGCTGAGACGGCAATGTACGTCGACTGTAAAGGTGCAGCTGGAGCTGGACGAGGTGCTATATTGTAGATGAGCTGCAAATTGGTATTAGATGAAAGTCGACCCGTGGCAATCTGCCCTGGGTTGCGCTTATGCCATTCCTCGATGCGCTCGCCTAGGAAATTGCCTGGAATAGAACGCGGCATGAATGTGCCACCTGGGAGCACAATGCGCCCCTCTGCATTTCGCCTACACTTTCCTTTGCTAATAAGGTGCTCAATTAAAGCGCACTCAGGAATATAATGCCCTGTCTGACCGCAACCATTGCACTTGTCATTGTTCGAGCGAGGCGCACCATTTCTGCCATCTCTGTGCGATGTGCTGAACGTGGTAACTATTGTCTGTGTCATGTGCTCGAATAGGACTGAGATGTCTTCTGCTTTAACTGCTGGTGTGCTAGCTTGTGGTTGGGAAATGAGTGCACTGGGTGCTGAGTAGGGCGCATACATATTAGGGTTTTGTGCTGTGAGCCCAGTAAGTGGCTGGAAATAGCGCACTGGGCCTTCAAAGATAAAGTCGATCACATCGCGTATTGCATCTAATGAGTATGGCACATTTGCAGGCAGATTCGGTACTGCAATCGCAAGGCAGCTCAAAATGCACTCTAGCTGGTCTGGTCAAAATGCCCTAATGAACATGCGGCTTTGGTCATAGCGTGCCAATATGCCTTGCACAACCAAGTATTCACTGATGTTGAAAAATGCACGGTAATAGCGCACGATTTCTTCTGCAGTTATGAGGCCAACACGTGCAGTCTCACCAATAAGCTTGTCCAGGTCGCTAATACTCCATTTACTGCCATCCCTAGAGCCAGGATAAAGCTTTAGGACAGCATCTTTGAATGTGCCATAGCTGTGCATTGCACTATACTCCGGTAGCAGTTTCCAAGTGTCTGCAGTGTTGCTGTCCAGATAGCACACAGTGTGGAACTTCTTATCAGTCTCGTTGGTGATGTTACAATTGCAGAGGAGTTGCGCAAGCTCCTCAAAATACTTCTGGAGTTCACGCAGTTTTGCGGGGTCGAAACGTGGCGCATTTTGGTTAGATGTGGATGGCATGTGCATGGTAGCTATGGTAGGTGGAATAAGGTGTGTAGAGTTAAGATCTGGTAAAAGCGCAGCGGAATTCGAAGGTGGAAAAAAATGCGGTGATGCGGATGGAGTTAGGGTAGATGGGGATGATTCAGGTGAAGGTGGAGGTAAAGACAGCGCGGACGAGTGATGCGTGTTGTTTAGGAAGAGTGATTCAAATACTGGTATTTCCCCAAGCTGGAGCACAGTTGCTAACAGCTCGGAATGGAGAGTGCGAAGGTGGTTAATGTTGAAGTGGAGGGCAAGCTGATGGAGGTCTAAATAAGGTCTGATAAACAGAAACCCCTTGCAGTGGGCTCCAGAAATGATGTGTTCAGTTGGTACTTGGTTCAGAGTCTCAACAGAAGGGGTGAACACTTAACCTACAACTGCAGGCATGCTCGGGGTGAGGGGGGAGTTCACTTAGAGGGCCTTGGATCATCCTTCAGGGCGCTAAGACTATGGGGAGGCTGGTACAGCAGTTTTCAATGTGCGCACCAGTTGTGTACGCTAAAGGGGAGATATGCGCAGTGGCAGGAAAGTGCGCAATGCAAAGAGGCAAAAATGTGCAGTGCAGAAAAATGCGCAACGGGAGCGCAAAAGTGTGCAACGATGAGGGTGGTGAAGATGGGAGGTGTAGTGGGACGAAGATGACACTGGGATGTACTGTGAAGGTGGTGCACAGGTTGGGGATGCAAACGGAATGAAAGCGCAAGGGGCAGAAAAAGGTGCAAATGGTGCGCAAAATGCAGCTATGCAGAAAAAGGCGCAAACGGTGTGCAAACACAGCTATATGAAGGGTGCACTGTATGAGTGCTTGAATGAGGATGAAGGATGCAACGCAGGGATGAAATGCAACAATACGATGAGGGGATGCAAACGATATGCAAATGTGGCTATACAAAGGGCACACTACAAAGGTGCACGGACTGGACGCTGGTGCACTGACTATGTGTGACGCTGACTGAACTATGGACTATGAGAGGGGGAAAGATCCTCTGGATTCTCTATCTGTCCACTACTATGTACAAATGGCTTATGTGATAAAACGGTGAAATAAAGTATAAAAATAGAAAGCGCCATGCGCTACCCACAAGCACATCCATTTGCCCATCTAAACCTGACCGCACTATGCTGCTGCCTCAACCAATAAGATTTGCGCACGCTATAACCCAATACCCAACTGTTCTGGTGTGATGCGCTATTTTTGGTGTGCTCTAGGTCTCGTGCACTCTTCCCAATTAATCTGCTTTGGTGTTATGTGTTGCATGCTGCGCCTTAGTAATAATGATGTGATCGACCTGTTCCAGTTACCAGATAAGGCGATGCCGATTGGAAATGCGGAAGAACTATAAGGAGATGCTGTGTGAGGCCAAATACTGCCAAAGCGCCAGGATTACATGAAGGCGCCCAAGCACGCACAGTTCAATGCCAAATAGGTGCAAAGTGCCCCAGTTATGCAAGAATGTGCAGTCCGCTCATGTTGGAATCGCAGTGCACCTCAAGTAAATGCGCCAATAAGATGGAAGCTGCGATGTGCAGCGTGTTTAAAGTGGTGAATTGTGTGATGGTAAGAATAGTGCAGTGAGTGTGCAGCAAGGAACATGGGTTGCAAGTAAAGCATAAAAGGAGTGCATAAAGGTGCATCGAGCGTGCAATAACTGAAAACGGCAGATAAGGAGTGGGGGGGTGCACGGAGGCAGTTTGAAGTGTAACAGGGTGCATTTAGGGCGCATGACAGCAGGCAGCTAAGCAGTCAAAGGCATGCAAAAGTGCACAGAAGTGCACAAAGGCGCACGAAAGCACACGAAGGCATGCAAAAGTGCACTGCGCAAAGTGTGCAAAAGCCATCTAGGAGGTGCACACAATTGCAAAAAATGTGGTAATATGCACACAGGGCGATAGGGAGCCATATCACCACGCTTTGCACACTGTTTGCACCTTTTTCTGCCCCTTGCACTTTCATCCTGTTAGCATCCCCAACCTTTGCGTCACCTCCCCAGCACATCTCAGTGCCATCTTCATCCCACTACACCTCCATCACCCTCATCGTTGCGCACTTTTGCGCTCCCATTGCGCATTTTTCTGCACTGCACATTTTTGCCTCTTTGCATTGCACACTTTCCCACCACTGTGCATACCTCCCCTTTAGCGTACACAACTAGTGCGCACATTGAAAACCACCATACTAGCCTCCCCATAGTCTTTGCACCCTGAAGAATGATCCGAGGCCCTCTAAGTAAACTCCCCCCTCACCCCGAGCATGCCTGCAGTTGTAGGTTAAGTGTTCGCCCCTTCCATTGAGACTCTGCACTGAGTACTAACTGAACTCATCAATGAAATATGCCTTGTGAAGTGGGGAGTATCACGCTGTTCATGCAAATTCACATAATTCACGACCCAGCCTACAATATTTTACTTGGTCTACCATTCGATGTGCTGACTGAAAGCACCATTAAAAACTACAGGAACGAGGCTCAGACAATCACGATATATGATCCTAATTTGACATGATCATGTGCAATCCCCACGATTCCCCATTCTAATCACCGTCGAAAGGATTTTTACAAGTAGAGGATGAAATTTCAGACATTGACCAGTGTGCCTTCATTATCTCATTTGATCCCTCTAATTTATCTATCAATATTGAACACACTGCGAATATTTCCGATATGGAGTCCTCGAACTCCTCAAAATCTGTTTCCTATTCTTTGATCCTTGCGAATTTATATTTAACAGCCAGTCACCAATACAAAACATATTTATCGACCTCAACAGCAATGTCTATGCCTTCTACACCTATCATCGATTCCTCATATCCAATTTTCGTGGCTTCAAAAAAGAAATACAAACCTGTTGCACAAAAAATTTGCCCAGTTATTACTGAGCTACCCGACCGATTTCACATTATTCAAACAATTACTGGTGACCCTCTCAAAAACATGCCAAAATTAAATCCTCATTCACCATCGTTTATCCCCACTTCGCGATATACACTCGAATGTAAAGCTATTATCAACAAGAATCATCCTGGCGATTTCCTATGGCCAGAGGAATGAAAACTTATGCATGATTTTATTCAAAATTAGGAAACAGCTTTTGTGTGGACAGAACAAGAGTGAGGAAGCTTTTGCTCTGACTTTTTTTCTCCTATAGAGTTCCCTGTCACTCCTCACACTCCATGGGTTAAGCAAAACATTCCTATACCTCCAGGTTTGTACAAACAGATATGCAAGATGCTAAAAAAGAAGATAGAAGTGGGAGTATATGAACCATCAAACTCTTTGTACTGATCATGATGGTTTTGTATTGCAAAAAAGGATGCAAAATCACTTCGAATTGTTCACAGTCTCGAACTGCTTAATCAAGTAACGATCCAGCACTCAGGTGTCATACCGATACCCAAACATTTAGCAGAACAATTTGGGGGACGATTATGCAGAGGAATGTTGAATCTCTATGTGACATTCAATGAAAGGAAAGTTGCAAAATCATCTCACAATCTGACAATGTTTCAGACACCATTCAGAGCACTTTACATCATTACCCTACCCATGAGTTGGACAAATTCTGTCCCTATCTTACACGACAATGTGACATTTATTCTACAGCCCAAAATTCCTCATATCACCATTCCTTATGTCGACAACACACTGGTTAAGGGTCTGAAATCGGAATATAAAACGATCGGTGGATTCTACAAAATGATTACTAAAAATCCAGCTATTCGACACTTTGTTGGGAACATTTCGAAAATTTAAATCGGATAGTCCAGTGCATGAAATATTGTGGAGGAACATTTTCAGGTCTGAAACTCTATCTTTGTGTCCCCAAAATAATCGTTTTAGGGCATCAATTTTGTGTATTCAAGGATTTCAGCATTGAGTTCGACAAGGAGAGACATTATAGAAGAAAGAGTTGATGAATTTAGGAGGTGACGTGAAAGAACGAGCAATATATTGAACCTCACTAATTTTCTCACCCTGACCATGCATTTCACACATGATTTTGATCAGCTAACTGGGACAGTTAGGATTTCAGTAAGGGGAAGGATAATAGGTCCACTGTGCACTTTACAGTCTGGAGAAGCATTCCCACTCATATCGACACATTATGTCAGATGCTCTGAATTACTACGAATGCCACAAATTGACTTTGAACATTTTTGAATTATTTCGCACTATTTCAGATGACTTCGAACTATTTTGAACCACTTCGTGACATTTTGCAATACTTTGAATGACATCGGCTGCTGTATAGCTGTGTTAAAATACTTTTGATACATGCTGCACATTCGGAACAAACTATTCCATTGCATACCAAGCACTACTGGACACGAGGAGAGATGACAAGAGATTTAGGATGCAATAATAGCATTTTTTATGTTTTGATGATATATTACAGTGAAAGATAAGTACTTTTACCATACGGGGACACATATGTTTCAATTATTTATCATTTCTCATTTATTTTTGATCTACAAAGTCCTCATTGTATGATATATTGCCACATGTTTTACACATGTTTTACTTCCCTTTTCAGTACTATCTCTTCAAAAATGTATATAAACTTGTACTAGTTACTTAGAACAACAGAGAATCAGTTATCCTCTCCACTATAGTTGGATTCAAGAGCAGTCCTCTTGAGTCTTACCTCGCATTGTATCTCTGAAGTTCTGTGAAATATCGCGAACTTCCTCGAACTTTTGTATTTGTTATAAACTTGTCGTCGCCTATCGCCACTTAGAACCCACTTTGTAACTGCCATATTTGTCTGTCAAACATATCTCAACACCAGTCGAACACCTTCGAACCTCCTCAAACCCACCCGAACAACTTTGTACCATATTCGAATCTACTTTGAACTACTTCGCACATCTTTGGAGCAATTCCAAATTTCTTTGAACATCTTTGTACGCTTTAAAGAGACTATTCGTTGCATCCTTTACCATTTCGCATTACTAAAACAACATTCTGGTACTAGCAGTGATATTTAGTACTGACTTGCACCCTTCCTCTAATCTGAGTTATACTACATAAGCCTTTTAACAGGTTTTTGTTAGGTTTCCAGGTTGAGTATCATCACTGTTATGTGCTGTCACACTCCATTTTAGATAGTGAAGCAGCATGGGTACAGCTGGAGGAGATGGCTTACATGAAGGACCAGAAAAGACTTATTCTACTGATTGACAGTTGGAAGGACATTTTGAAACAAAGTTTGTATGGATCAGTTGCAGCACAAGTTGGCCAGTACCCATCAGTTCTAAGCCTGACCGACATGACAGCAGAGCGTGCCTCAGCTGAAAATGTATTCAATGCGGCAAAAGATGCCTTAATAGTTATGGGATTAGGAGATGGCCAGAATTTCATTGCAGCAACAACCGACAACCCAACAGTTATGCAATCATTCCAACGAAAATTCAAGGCTGAATACTTTTGGGTTCTGGTAATGAGATAAACTCATCAAGTTTTATTGTGAGCTAATACATTGCTTGGCCAGACATTTGCGTGCTTTCTCCATCAGCTCAACACGTTGATTGGAGAGATTTGCAACTATCCATTGATGAAAAAGGTTGTCACGAAGGCCACATGCATTGTAACATTCTTCAATAGTTCTCATTTTTGGGGTGGTCAGTTAAAGGCAGAGGCAAAGGCACTCAATATTACTTGATCATTGAAGAAAAAATTTGAGACACAGTTCTATGCACTTTCATTGCAGGGTCAAAGTGTAATCAGAAACCAGTATGACATATTTTGCCATGTATCATAGCCGAAAGTTGACAATTTCATAGGGTCCCTCTGTCACACATCTGTATTCGGCCGGATGCACAGAAAAAGATGAACAGCTTGTCACCTGTCATGCCAGATGTCATCACAACTGTTTTATGTGATACCAACTTCTGGCCTCATCTTAAGCAGTTGGTCAAAGTTGTTAAGCCAATTGTTGATGCGATAGGAAATGTTGAGGCTCATGATGCTGGGCTTGCAGATTGCATGCTGGAACTTATTCAGTGTGCTCAAGCCATGATTTGTATTCCCACGGATCCAGAGGATGATGTTGGATTTACAATGCATGCACGGGCCATGTTTAATTGACGATTCCATGCTATGGACACCAATACCCACTCCCTTGCACTTTTCCTGCACCCTCTGTATTGAAAACTAGCTATTTCCCAGGCAGCAAATGGACAGACCGTTGAGTTCATGGTGACAACAGCACTCAGCATTGCAAAACAATGGAAATGGAGTAAACAGCAGGCAAATAAACTACAGGAAGATCTGAGGCAGTATAATCAGTTGAAGGGCGTGTTCGTTGGGGGCCATAAAAATGCTTTGAGTTGGTGGGAAGACCTTCTGACAAGTGCCAAGAAGAATCTACTCAAGGCACTTGCAATTACGATCCACTCAATTGTTCCTCATGCAGCTGAGGTAGAGCAGCTGTTTTCGTCTCTCGATGGTACACAGTCTACCAAATGATGCAATCTATTGGTATCAACATTCGAGACACTGGGTAAACTTCACGCAAACTATTCCTGACACCTTTATAACCAAGATCATGCTGCTGGCAAGCCTATTCACCATCGCCATGCACACATGCACACAAGAACCAAATCCAGAATCAATGTTGACCTCGTGAACGACCTAGACAAAAGTTTCACATGGACTCCATCTTTCTCACTGCAATTGGATGATGACGACGATCTACTAGCTGGACCAGAGGGATTGACCCTTGATGATATTGATGCTGCATTTGAAGAGCTCAAGAATAAATTATGGAAAGAAAAGGAAGCATTGGGAGACCAGGATGTTGACGGAGGAGAGATTCTCGAAGGTGGGATTTATAATTTTGCAGAATTGGCAAAGATTGATGTGGGAGAGGCCCCCAAACCTGCTAGCAAGGATATTGAAGTGATAGGATCAGCCGATGACAATGACTGGGATGTCGATATGATGGTTTTGAGTGCACATGTCTAGTTACATATTTGCCTTGTAGTGTACCCTACCTAATTCATTGATTTTTACATTCAAAATAACCTGCCAGCATCTGCCGATACTGGCAGCTGCTGTTCTGCTGGCATGCCAGCAGAAGTTTTTAAAAACTAGTTCTGCCACCCACACTAGACACAGATGATAGTTACCACATTGAGCACATCGTGCAGAGATGGCAGAAATGGTGTGCCTCATTCGAACAGCAATGCTTGCAATGGTTGCAGTCAAACAGGGCATTATATCCCTGAGTGCGCTTCAATTGAGTGCCTTATTAGCAAAGGAAAGTGTAGGCAAAATGTGGAAGGGCGCATCATACTCCCAGGTGGTGCATTCATGCCACGTTCTATTCCAGGCAACTTCTTAGGTGAGCGCATTGAGAAATGGCATAAGTGCACCCCAGGGCAGATTGCCACTGGTTGACTTTCATCTAATACCAATTCGCAACTCATCTACAATATAGTGCCTTGTCCAGCTCCAGCAGCACCTTTACAGTTGATGTATGTTGCCGCTTCAGCTCCTGCATCAGAGTATATGCAAAGCACACCAAATGTGCAACTAACAAAGGAAGAGTGCATCAATGCACTTGAGCAGGAGTTGATGGCACTTCAGAAGAGGCAAGTTTTTGATGGCATTGAAATTCTGCAGTGTGCACCACACAATACATCAAATCAAGAGAGCGCACATTCTATAACTACAGATGTTGCACCTGCCGACAGTATTGAGTTGCCAGCTTTGCAACCCACTGCGAGTGCAACTGAAGCACTTGACAAGATGCCCATACATCCCTATTCCAATATTCCTGAAGCGTGTTTTGTCCCCGCAGCAGCAGATAAACCAGATGCTCAAGTTACCACTTCCAAAGACAAAGAGCCATCATATTGCACTGTTGTTCCTATCCAGAATCCGCAGATTGTTGATGATGTATATGCGTGTGCCATGAAGGTGCCCTCCATTACAGTTTCACATGAAGAGCTCCTTTTGCTTTCGCCTGATCTCAGGCAGTGCCATAGAGAACAAGTTACCCCAAATGCATTGCAGCTACCGGCACAGAAGTAGTAGCTACCAATCTTGTGAGCATTATGCCATTTGCACACTGCGAAGTGCATGCATCTTTTGTGGAAAATAAAGCACTTAATATGACACCTCCAGTTAGCATGGCAATTGCAGTGCCTCTTCCTATAGTTCTGCAGGATCTATTTGAACAATACCTCACCCATCTTCAGCCAGGCAAAATCAAGAATCCCAACATTTTGAATGTTGCAAAAGAGTTGCATGCGCTCTGCTCCATTGATTTATTGATTGACAACCAAGAATACTTTGAAGCTATCTTAGATCTGGGTTCACAAATTATTGCAATGTCAGAAGCAGTCTGCCACCATCTTGGACTTCAGTACAACCCATGCATTCATTTATACATGCAATTGGCCAATGGAGAGGTAGATGAATCACTTGGGCTTGCATGCAACATTTTCACACACATTGGAGATATCATTGTCTATGTGCAAGTGCATGTTATCTATTCACCCACTTACAATATTCTGTTAGGATGCCTCTTCGACGTGTTAATGCACTCCATCATGCACAATTTTGTGGACGAAGTGCAAACAATTACTATCTGTGATCCAAACACAGGTGCCATCTCCACCATTCCAACAAAGCCTAGGGGAAAGCCATGCCACTTCTTACCAGCTGCAGCAACACTGCACTTCACTATTCAGAATAATCCACAAAGAAATTTTTGCCAGGCTTCAAGGAATTGATCACAGACCAAGGAGAAGCCACCACTATCATAACATTTGACTCTGATACCCAATCTTGTGATGTTTCTGCATTTGCACTTATTCCATTTTCCACTTCTGTTCCATCGACCTCTATTATCTCTCAACTCTACCTATTCCAGTGTACCAACAGTCATGTGCAGGTGCTCTTAAATTTGATTGACTCTGTGGCACTTATTCCAGCCGCATTTCCTAAAAGTGCACATGCATGCGAAACTTTTATTGATTTAGCCACGCACACGCTGCAAAAGGCATAGTAACCAAGAAGAAGTATAAACTGGTTGCTAGAAAAGTCAAACCAGTTATTGTGCCCATCACAAATAAATTCCAAATCGAGTGCAACATTATAGGCGATCTGCTAGCAGTACTTCCTGTGCTTTTACCAAACCCGCTACCACTTACCCTGATCGGGTGCTATACTGAAGAGCGCATGCAAGCACTCCAAAAGTGCCACACTGATTTCTTACTACTAGAGGAGATGAAGGTTTTACACCACTTGATGTCTTTGCAGAATGAAGCCTTTGCATGGAGCGATGAGGAGCGCAGCAGCTTCAAGACTGTGTTCTTTCCCCCAGTCAAAATCCTGGTTATTCCACACACACCTTGGATAGAGCGCAACATCCCCATTCTGCCAGGCATATACGAAGAAGTTTGCACTATTATCTGGAAGAAGATAGACTCGGGCATTTACGAGTGCTCAAACTTGGTGTATAGATCACAGTGGTTCTGCACGCTCAAGAAAAACAGAAAAGCACTGCACATCATACATATGTAGCCTTGAACTGCTTAATCGCATTACCATTAAACACTCCGGTGTCACCCCTACACCTGAGCACCTTGCAGAGCAGTTTGCAGGGCATGCATGCAGCACCATCCTTGATCTATATGTGGGATATGATGAGCACTTAATCAAAGAATCATCACATGACCTTACAACATTCCAGATGTCTTATAGTGCAATGTGCCTCATTACATTGCCAATGAGTTGGACAAACTCAGTACCAATCTTCCATGACGATGTGTGCTATATTCTGCAGCCAGAGATACCAGATTACACTATTCCCTATATGGATGATGTTCCAGTCAAGGGGCCTTCAAAGCGTTACATTTTACTAGATGGCTCATGCGAAGTGCTCACTGCAAACCCTGGTGTTAGGCGCTTTGTGTGGGAGCACTTCCAGAATGTGAACTGCATTGTGCAGCACATGAAATATGGCAGTGGCACTTTCTCTAGGATGAAATCCACATTGTGCACTAAGAACTTCATCATTCTTGGCCATTATTGCATGCCAGAAGGTAGAAGACCTGAACACGACAAGGTAGATGTTATCTGCAATTGGGGCGCATGCAACACACTGTCAGAAGTGCACGCATTCTTGGGGACAGTCAGTTTAATGTGCATTTATATCTGCAACTATGCACACTGCATTAACACACTCACAAAGCTTACGCGCAAGGATGCTCCATTCAAATGGGGCCCAGAGCAGATAGCAGCACAAAATGACATCAAGCAAGCAGTACTAGATTGCCCTGTGCTAAAACTGATCGATTATTTATCAGAATTCCCTGTTATCCTTGCAGTCGACACTTCCCAGATAGTGGTCGGCTTCTACCTTTGCCAGCAAAAAAGCACAAATGCAAAAACATGCATTTACAATTGGTTCGGCTCAATTACACTCAACGACAGAGAAGCATGCTTTTTGCAACCAAAGCTAGAGATCTATGGGCTTTACTACACACTGCACAGTTTGCAGCTTTATATTATAGGTGTGTGCAACTTAATTGTTGAGACTGACACATGCTATATCAAGAGCATGCTATAAAACCCTGATATCCAGCCATCTGCCAGCATTAACCGGTGGATCATTTCAATTCTTACATTCTACTTTACAGTCATACATGTTAAGGGAGTGGTGCATGGTCCAGATGGGCTCTTGCATTGACTGAAGCAGCCAGAAGACTTAGAAGGAGAAGAAGATGAAGAGTTTGAGGATTGGATTGATGCGCTACATGGCTTTATACATGTGATTCACCCTGTTTCACAGTCCTTTGATGCACAAGCACTTGCACTAATGCAGCCAGAGCCAAGCGCAAATGCGTGCAATACTATGCTTATTTACGATGATGACTATAGCCAAGTTCTGAGAAGTGCAGCAGCAGATGCAGAGGATGAGAAGTTAGACTTGGTGTGGATTTGGATGGATACCTTAACATACCCTAGCGATTTCATGGATTCTGAGTACAGCGCACTCATGCACTATGCGAGCACCTTTTTCAAAGACAAGATGTGCTTATGGAAGCACAATGCACATGGTGCTCACCAGCTTGTTATTTGGCAGTCCAGATGCTTACCAATATTGTGTGCTATCCATGACAACATTGAACACAAGTGCTTTTATATGACATGCTCCGATTACTTGAGCACTTTTGGTGGCTGCACGTTATGGATGACATCATGTGGTTCATGCACACTTGTCATATTTGCCAGATCCAGCAAACACAGAAGGTTCTAATACTGCCAGTTGTTGCAACTCCTGTGCCTCTCTTCAGTAACATTTATGTTGATATGATGCACTTACCAGCATCAGCAGGGCGACACTATATCATCCAAGGGCATTGCTCGCTTGCGACTTGGCCAGAATTCCATGTACTTCCTAAAGAAAATGTGAGCACACTCAGTAATTGGATGTTCCAAGACCTCATCTGCAGATGGGGTGCATTGTATGAGATAGTCACTGATAATGGCAAGCCATTCATCAAAGTGCTAACCTATCTCAGTAAGTGCTACCATATCAATCACATCCACATATCTGGCTATAATTCACACACTAATGGAATTGTGGAGCATGCACATTTCAACATGCACCAAGCACTTATCAAAGCCACAGATGGAGTAGAGTCAAAATGGTTCAGTTCACTGTACTCAGTCTTTTGGGCAGAGCACATCATGGTTTGGAAGCACCTCGGCATTTTGCCATACTTCATTGTTACAGGCATGCAGCCTCTGATCCCTCTCGATATCATTGAAGCAACATACCTTAACCCACCCCCAGATTCTATACTCTCCACTACAGACTTGATTACATGGTGAGCGCATGCATTACAAAAGTGGCTGGAAGACTTAGCATGCATTCATTCCCATGTCTATGCAGACAGGTGCAAAGCGGTGCTCCATTTTGAGGAAGCGCACTCAAAAACCATCTGCAATTTTGACTTCCAGTGTGGCGATTTAGTCCTTATGCGCAACACAGTGATCGAGAAGAGCCTTAACCACAAAATATGTGCATGTTATCTTGGTCCTCTAGTTATAGTTTTGCACAATCAAGGCAGTGCATATATCATTTGCAAACTCAATGGAACAGTATTTGACAGGCCAGTAGCTGTGTTTCACCTACTGCTGTACCATGCATGCAAGTCCATTGCGCTTTCCAACATAGTGCTCGAGATTACCACAATGCAGTTGAGAGAGATGGAAGAGCCCATAGTAGTAGACACAGAAGATGAAGAAGCAGTTGATGAAGAAGAAGCGCAAGGAGATAGCACTGAGGATGAAGAAAGCGCCGATGAGGTGTGCAATTAGCACTCCACATGTACCGCTATGGATATTTCACCCTTTTATATGTACACTTTGCTTTCTTTCATTTTTTTTATGTTAACTTTCTTCTATTTGCAAAGTTGCATCTGGGCACCTTCCATGATTGTGCAACCCATGGGTTTTACTGGCCATGATGATCTACTGAGCCTTTCCCATTTTTTTAGACTTTGTCATATGGCATGCACTTCCTTTTATCTTTTACTCTTTTATCATTTGGACATGGTCAATATCTCAGTTGGGAGGAGGAAAGTGATGGTTGGATAATTTTTCTGCACTTCTTTGCATTTGTGCATTTTTGCACTGGTGTGCATTTTTTTTTTGCTTGGCATTTCTTGTTCAAACATTGCCTATCTTATCTCTTCTCCTTCACACATATTATCTGGGCTTACAATTTGCATTTTACAACACCATGGAAGCGTGCACACAGCTTGGCACAAAATGCACACATTTGCATGTGTGCGTGCATTGCATTGCTTTGGGGCACAACACATGTTTATCACAGGTGCAACAAACAAATCGATTTATAAACTATCAATGGTTTTACACAAGTGAGCGACTATTCGATCGACTCCAGAAACTTCAAGTGCTCTGTGGCCACATCCAGCTTCGCCTTTGCCTTTGCATCTGCCTCCACTTGTTCCATGCTGCACAGCTGGCTCTTGACAACTTCCAACTCGACCAGCAACCTTTGTATGTCCTCTTTAAGGTGATTATGAGTGGCGCCCAAGACAGCAACCACCGAGTGGCATTGCGCTAAGTCGAGCACTTCGACATCTTGGCCTTGATAGATTGCATCCCCTGAGGTGTTCCCTGACCTGGTCTGGTGCGAGGATTGGGTGTGCATGCTAGCTTGTCAAACAGTAAGGCGGCACGGCCATGAGCACACTTGCGATGGTGCAGAGGGCATGTTCTCAACCTTGCAGTGCTTTGATGTGTGCTCTTTTGAGGGGCTGATGAGCCCTGCATTGCTCTCATCACCCTTGTCAGTTTGCAATGTGCCTTTGGCAGGAACTGGTTAGGGGAGTGTGGGAGGAGGATGAGGAAAAGTACATACCAGGGTGCCCAGCAGCTGCTTTCCGACCTCTAGAGGTGGTGTGCAGCTGTGCGAAAGTGCGCTTTGTCCACTCACACTTTCACTTCCCCTTTGTGCACAGAGTGCACCGCTTTCCATTAACAGAGATGCACCTAGCCGGCTGGCCCATGCGGCAGCAGTTATCGCACTAGAGTAGGAGGGAAGCCGCTTAGTGAGTCTGAAGCATATCAAAAGAAACTTACTGGTCCACTATTAGTGTCAGATGTAGTGCCAATGCCACTCAGTGGTGGTACTTCGATGTACATGTGTTGCTGCATTGCATGCACTGGGCACGCATTTGTGCCTTCATCCATGCTGGCACTCTCATTGCTTGGCTCACTCTCCCCTTCGCTTGTCACCCCACTCTCCCAAGATTCACCTGTCCCTTCGCCCACTACCTTGACATTGGTTGCTGCAGAAAGTGCATGCACCAGCGCAACACATGCCTTTTTATCTTCCTGCACTTTGGCAGTATCTATGTCGCTCGCTTCATCAATCACCCTGAACTCACCTTCCAACTGCTCCAAGTTAACCTTGGGTGCCTGCAATTCAGCCATCAAGAGTGCATGGCACACCTTGCATGCTTCGGTGCACTCCACGTGTGCTTCCAGCTGACCCACCAGTTTGTGTGCCCTATGCTCAAATTCTGCAGATTGCTCCTTCTCCTCAATCATCTTATGCATATCTGGCATCAGTTCCTCACCCCAAGTAAGCCACTCTTCGACCAAGATTCCACTGAATGTGCTGTGCACCTTTTCAAGGAGCGCGTAGAGTTCTGCATCGTCCTTAACAGTGTCTGCTCAGCTTTTATACATGTTCTACACACCCCCATCCATAGCAACCTATGCCAGTTGTAGAAACACCAAAAGCGCACCAGTTTACTGCAAAACCCTTCACCCGAAGCTTGCATAGTCATCTGTTCACTCCCAGCAGTATGGAGGGTCTTATTGAGGGCCAGGATCATTTGCCTGAGGGCTAAGGTGAATGCTGAAGCCATCAGATTGCATAGAGATGGGTTGTGGAAAGAGCTGTTGAGGATAGATGGTGGTCAGAGATAGATAAGGAGAGGATGGCCACTTATGTGAGTGAAGAAAATTTTGTGCTGACCAATTGCATGCTGCCTGAGGACAGTCAGTACTTCAGTTGGGAGGAGATGATATGGCTCCCTATCGCCCTGTATGCATACTACAGCATTTTTTGCAATTGTGCGCACCTCCTAGATGGCTTCCACACACTTTGTGCAGCTCACTTTTGTGTGCCTTCGTGCGCTTTTGTGCACCTTTGCACACTTCCATATGCTTTTGCATGCCTTTGACCATTTAGGTGCACTTTTGTGTGCCTTTTACATTTCTACTGCACTTTTGGATCCCCCATAGCTGCCTGCCATCATGCACCCTAAATGCACCCTGTTACACTTCAAACCACCTCCGCGCGCCACCCCCCACACTCCTTATCTGCCTTTCACAGTTATTGCATGCTCAATGCGCCTCTATGCACTCCTTTTATGCCTTACCTGCAACTCACATTCTCTGCTGTGCACTCATTGCACAATTCCTATCACACACACAACAATCCACTACACCAGTTGCACTGCACATCACAACTTCCAGCTTACTGGCACATTTATTTGAGGTGCACCATGATTCCAACATGAGCAAACTGCACATTCCCACATAATCTGGGAGCTTTGCACCTATTGGGCATTGGACTGTGCACACTTGGGCACTTTCACATAATCCTGGTGCTTTGGCACTATTTGGCCTCACACAGCATCTCCTTATAGTTCTTCTGCATTTCCAATCAGCATTGCCTTATCTGGTAACCAGCACAGGTTGATCACATCATTATTACTAAGGCACAGCATGCAACACATAACACTGAAGCAGATTAATTGGGAAGAGTGCACAGGACTTAGAGCACACCAAAAATAGTGCATCACACTGGAACAGTTGGGTATTGGGCTATAGTGTGTGCAAATCTTATTGGCTGAGGCAGCAGCATAGTGCAGTCGAGTTTAGATGGGTGAATGGATATGCTTGTGGGTAGCACATGGTGCTTTCTATTTTTACACTTTATTTTACTGTTTTATCACATAAGCCATTTGTACATAGTAGGCGGACAGATAGAGAATCCAGAGGATCTTTCCCCCCCCCATAGTTCATAGCTCAGTCAGCGTCACACATAGTCTGTGCACCAGTGTCCAGTTCATGTGCCTTTGTAGTGCACCCTTCATATAGCCATGTTTGCATATTGTTTGCATCCCCTCATCATATTGCTGCATCTCATCCCTGCATTGCACCCTTTGTCCTCATTTGTGCACTCTTGCAGTGCACCCTTTGTATAGCCACATTTTGCACACCATTTGTGCCTTCTTCCACCCATTGTGCTCCCATCCTGTTTGCACCCCCAACCTGTGCATAGCCCTCCCAGCACATCCCAGTGCCATCTTCATCCCACTGCATCTCCCACTTTCATCATCCTCATCATTGTGCACTTTTGCACTCCTGTCACACATTTTTCTGCACTGTGCATTTTTGCCCCCCTTGCATTGCGCACTTTTCTACCATTGTGCATATCTTCCCTTTAGCGTACACAACTAGTACGCACATTGAAAACTGCCATACAAGCCTCTTCATAGTCTCCGCACCCTGAAGGATGATCCGAGGCCCTCTAAGCAAACCCCCTCACCCTGAGCATGCCTGCAGTTGTAGGTTTAGTGTTTACCCCTTCTATTGAGACTCTGCACTGAGTACCAACTGAACACATCATTTTTGGAGCCCACTGCGAGGGGTTCCTGTTTATCAGACCTTATTTAGACCTCCATCAGCTCGCCCTTCACTTCAACATTAACCACTCTTGCACTCTCCATTCTGAGCTGTTATCAACTGTGCTCCAGCTTGGGGAAGTACGAGTATTCGAATCACTCTTCTTAAACAACACACATCACTCGTCCACGCTGTCTGTACCTCCACCTTCACCTGAATTATCCCTACCTACCCTAACTCCATCCACATCACTGCATTTTTCCCCACCTTCAAATTTCACTGTGCTTTTACCAGATCTTAACTCTACACACCTTATTTCACCTATCATGGCTACCATGCACATGCCATCTGCATCTAACCAAAATGCGCCATGTTTTGACCCCACAAAACTGTGCAAACTCCAGAAGTACTTCAAGGAGCTTGTGCAACTTCTCTGCGATTGTAACGTCACCGATAAGACTGATAAAAAATTCCACACTGTGTGCTATTTGGACAGCAACACTGCAGACACTTGGAAACTGCTACCAGAGTATAGCACAATGCACAACTATGGCATGTTCAAAGACAGCGCATTCAAAGACACTGTCCTAAAGCTTTATTCTGGCTCTAGGGATGGCAGTAAATGGAGTATTAGCAACCTGGACAGGCTTATTGGTGAAACTGCACACGTTGGCCTCATAATCGCAGAAGAAATTGTGCGCTATTATTGTGCATTTTTTAACATTAGTGAATACTTAGTCGCACAAGGCATATTGGTGCACTACAACCAAAGCTGCATGTTCATTAAAGTGTTTTGATTAGACCAGCTTGAGCGCATTTTGAGCTGCCTTGCAATTGTGGTACCGAATCAGCCTGCAAATGTCCCATACTCATTAGATGCAATATGCAATGTGATTGACTTTATCTTTGAAGGCCCAGCACACTATTTCCAGCCACTTACTGGGCTCACAGTGCAAAACCCCGATATGTATGCACCCTACTCAGCACCCAGTGCACCTGTT
The DNA here is from genome assembly GCA_029959215.1 of Tricholoma bakamatsutake. Classification (NCBI taxonomy): domain Eukaryota; kingdom Fungi; phylum Basidiomycota; class Agaricomycetes; order Agaricales; family Tricholomataceae; genus Tricholoma; species Tricholoma bakamatsutake. The sequence continues at coordinate 5,981,461 of CP114860.1, forward strand.
TCCCAGCTACAACCTAGTGCACCTGCAGTCAAAGCAGAAGACATCTCAGTTTTATTTGAGTGCATGACATGGACAATAGTTACTGCATTGAGCACATCATGCAGAGATGGCGGAAATAGTGCACCTCGCTCAAACAATGACACTTGCAATGGTTGTGGTCAAACAGGGCATTATATCCCTGAGTGCACTTCAATTGAGCACCTTATTAGTGAAGGGAAGTGTAGACAAAATGCAGAAGGGTGCATTGTACTCCCAGGTGGTGCATTCATGCCACATTCTATTCCAGGCAACTTCTTGGGCGAGCACATCGAGGAATGGCACAAGCGCAACCCAGGGCAGATTGCCACTGGTCGACTTTTATCAAATACCAATTCGCAACTCATCTACAATATAGCACCTCATCTAGCTCCAGCAGCACCTTTACAGTCGACTTATGTTGCCGCTTCAGCACCTGCAGCAGATTATATGCAAAGCACACCAAATGCACAACTAATGAAGGAAGAGTGCATTGATGTGCTCGAGAGGGAGTTGATGGCGCTTCGGAAGAGGCAAGTCTTCGACGGCAGTGAAATTCTGTGGTGTGCACTGCACAATACATCCAATCAAGACAGCACGCATTCTACAACCACAGACATTGCACCCGCCGACAGTGTTGAGTCACCAGCTTTGCAACCCGCTGTGAGCACAGCTGAAGCACCCAACAAGACACCCATACATCCCTATTCCAACATTCCTGAAGTGCATTTTGTCTCCACAGCAGCAGATAAACCAGATGCTCAAGTTAACACTTCCAAAGGCAAAGAGCCATTATATTGCACTGTCATTTCTATCCAGAATCCACAGATTGTCGATGACATATATGTGCATGCCATGAAGGTGCCCTCCATTACAGTTTTGCATGAAGAGCTCCTTTTGCTTTCGCCCGATCTCAGGCAGTGCCATAGAGGACAAGTTACTCCAAAGTTCATTGCAGCTACCAGTGCAGAAGAGGTAGCTACCAACCTTGCAAGCATTATGCCATTTGCGCACTGCAAAGTGCACATGTCTTTTGCAGAAAATAAAGTGCTTAATGCAACACCTCCAGTTAGCACAGCAATTGCAGCACCTCTTCCTATCATTTTGCAGGATCCATTTGAACAGTACCTCACCCATCTCCAGCCAGGCGAAATTGAAAACCCCGATGTTTTGAAGGTTGCAAAAGAGTCGCATGTGCTTCACTCCATTGATTTATTGATCGACAACCAAGAATACTTTGAAGCTATCTTAGATCCAGATTCACAAATTATTGCAATGTCAGAAGCAGCCTGCCATTGTCTTGGACTCCAGTATGACCCACGCATTTGTTTATACATGCAATCAGCCAATGGAGATGTAGATGAATCACTTGGGCTTGCGTGCAATGTTTCTGTGTGCATTGGAGATATCATTGTCTATGTGCAAGTTCATGTTATCTGTTACCTGCTTACAATATTCTGTTAGGGCATTCCTTCAACGTGTTAATGTGCTCTGTCATGCACAATTTTGCAGACGAAGCACAAACAATTACTATCTGTGATCTGAACATGGGCACCATCTCCACCATTCCAACAAAGCCTAGGGAAAAGCCATGCCACTTCTTACCAGCTGCAGCAACACCACACTTTACTATTCAGAATAACCCACAAAGAAATTTTTGCCAGGCTTCGATGAATTGATCGCAGACCAAGGAGAAGCTGCTACTATCATAACATTCAACTCTGATACCCAATCTTGTGACATTTTCACATTTGCACTTATTCCATTTTCTGCTTCTGTTCTATCGACCTCTATTATCTCTCAACTTTACCTATCCCAGTGTACCAACAGTCATGTACAGGCACTCTTAAATTTGATTGACCCCATGGCACTTATTCCAGCCGCATTTCTGAAAAGTGCACATGCACACACAACTTTTATTGATTTAGTGGCACCGCTGCAAAAGGGCGTAGTAACCAAGAAGAAGTATAAACCTGTTGCTAGAAAAGTCAAATTAGTTATTGCGCCCATCCCAAATGAATTCTGCATTGAGCACAACATTATAGGTGATCTGCTAGCAGCGCTTCCTGTGCTTTTACCAAACCCACCACCATTTACCCCAATCGGGTGCTATACTGAAGAGTGCGTGCAAGCGCTCCAAAAGTGCCACACTGATTTTTTATTACCAGAGGAGATGAAGGTTTTACACCACTTGATGTCTTTGCAGAATGAAGCCTTTGCATGGAGCGATAAGGAGCACGGCAGCTTCAAGACCACGTTCTTTCCCCCAGTTGAAATCCCAGTTATTCCGCACACTACTTGGATAGAGCGCAACATCCCCATTCTACCAGGCATATATGAAGAAGTTTGCACTATTATCCAGAAGAAGATAGACTCAGGCATTTATGAGTGCTCAAATTTGGCATATAGATTGCAATGGTTCTGCACACTCAAGAAAGATGGAAAAGTGCTGCACATTGTACATAGCCTCGAACCGCTTAATCATGTTACCATTAAACACTCTGGCATCACCCCTACTGTTATGATCAAAGGTTCTTAGTTCATGGATTGCTGAAGCTCATAAGCAATAGTTGAGAATGACTTATCGTAGTTCATTAAGAACATAGGAATGACCAGGTCAAGCTGAGCTTGACTGGTCCATACATTGCAGTTTAAATACTACAGTTGTGAGATGTGTATAGATGAGTCACATATAAAGAGATGTTAAAGACAATAGAAATGTTCCATGAATACTACAATAATGTGGAAAAGTGGTGATGTAAGATTAGGAGGTTTATGGACACGTGCAGTAAAGACAATAAGAAAGAGAACAATGGCGTGAGACGTAATTCGACAAAGACAATAGAAACTATGGACAAGACAATAGGAACAATAGAAATGATAGACATGCCAAGAAGAAAATGAATCTCCCACTTCTCATAACATTAGCTCCCCTCTAACATTTCGAGTCCCATCTGAAACTAAGGTCGTATTGTCTGCATTGGATTGAATGCCTGAGGCATTTGCTCGTCAGCAGTCATCATGGTGAACATGCTGAATGTGGTAGCCATGGGCGCTTCATGTGAGTAGATGGCCACTGGCAACTCGATATCTTCAGCATGATCATTGGCAAAACAAATGGAAGTCCCTGTTAAGAATGTTGTAACACATGGGAGTGGGTTAGAGATGAGAATTTTGAATGTGACGATGAGATAGAATAAGAGCATAATGAAAATAGCAGCACCAAATACAGCGCCCAGAGAGATGACGAGTGTAGAGTTTTTGAACATGACAGTTTAAGTTAAGTGGTTCAGTGGCAAGGTGGGTTATCACATATCAAGTTGTTTGGGCAGAATAGTGCCAAATGTTCAGGATGCCAGCATTGGCAGTGTGGACATTGATAATGGGGGCAATGGGATGAGAAGTGTCCAACTTGCATGCATGTGAAGCACACAGAGTTCTGCATCCAAGGAGGTGCAGGAGGGTACTCAGGTGTGGGTTGTCTCAGGTAGGGCATCTGTATGCATGGTGGTGATGATGGCAGTGGTGGTGATGGCAGTGGTGGCGATGTTGGTGAGGGTCGTTCTGGCACTGTTTTGAATACATCTTCTTCTTCATCATCTGAGCTTTCTATAATGAATACATGGTGGGGTGTGGGCACCCATTCTCTGGGTCTGTATCATAGTGACTGCTCATCTAAGTCCCTCATGAGGGGAAGTAGTTCAAGATGGTAGGCTTCTTCTGAAAGATGCTGAAATACCCGCTCGAGAGCAGAGATTGCTCGATAGGTTTTGAATAGGTTGTGCATGGTTCTGTTGAGCAGAGCTTGGTCGTGGGTCACAAAAAGCAGTCTCTCCTCATTTTGGGCATCGTCTACATCTCGAACGAAGCTTAGGATTAATTCAAAGGTCCGTACCGGGTCAGGGTCAGGTGTGACATTCATGATGAAATGCAGAGGGCGACTCATGATGAAGGTAGGTTATGGGTGGACTTGTACTCCCCCAAGATTTCTGAGGCATTTTTTAAATGTGCTTTTGGCTCCCAAGTGTTTTTGGCTGTGCCATAGCCTTTCCATTTTACCAAGAATCAGGTTCTTTGGCCCATCTTTTTGTGGGCTAAAATTGCTTTGACCTCGTGTTCCAGTTCTCCTTCGATCAGCTTGGGGGGTGGAGGGAGAAGGTTGGGTTCATGTGTTCCATTCTCCTTGAAACACGAAAGAAGTGAGGTGTGGAAAACAGGGTAGATCTTCCATTGTGAAGGAAGCTTTAATTCATATGCATGGGAGGATATCACCTGGATGATGGGAAATGGTCCCTCGCACTTTGGGGCAAGTTTCCTGGTTGGGTACCCTAACTTCAAGTTCTTGGAGTCTAACCAGACCTTTTCTCCTATCATGAATGGGCAGAAATTTCGACCGGTTCATCCAATCATGACTTGTTGGGATAGTTTGTGTGCCACTAAGGCCTCTCATTGTGCATTTCCTAATTTGGCTATCCTCTGTTTGGTAGCTGGTACATTTGTTTTCTTGTATGTTGTGGGTATGGCCTTGGGGTGGGCTCCCATCATTATGTAAAAGGGGGTGTTCTTGATTGCCGAGTGGTGCTTTTGATTGTGGGTGAACTTGGTGGTAGTGAGGTATTTTTACCATTGTGAGGGTCTGTTTGCACAGAAGATCCAGAGATAGATTTCCAGCTCTTGGTTGACCCGTTCTGTTTCCCCATTGGTTTGTGGGTGATAGGCCATACTCATGGCCAGTTTAATTCCCAGGAGTCTTCCCAGCTCTTGGAATGCATGAGAAGTGAATCGTGGGTCACAATCAGATATAATTTCATTGGGTAGGCCAAATCTTTTAAATACATTGTGGAGGTAGAGGTCTGCCACCCCCAGTGCATTGATAGTTTTATTGCAGGGGATGAAAATTACCCCTTTCATAAGGCCATGGTCCACCACGACCATGATGGAGTCGCATCCATTGTTCATTGGTAGATCTGTAATAAAATCCATTGTTACCAATGTGAACGGATGCATTGCTTCAGACTTGATCCAGAGTAGTGGCAGTGTCATGGGATGTGTATTGATTTTCATCTGTTGGCAGATGGCGCATCCATCCATGTAGTTCCTGATGAAAACAGTCATTCCAGGCCACCAGTAGTCTTTTCGGACCAGTTCCAGTGTTTGGAACTGGCTGGGGTGTCCTGTAAGCAAGTTATCATGATATCTTTCCACAATCTTTCTTCACAGATCCTTGTTGTCTGGTACATAACATCGGTCTATAAAAAAGACTGTCCCATCATCTTCCATTTTCCAGTCTTCCACCACCAATTTAATCGGTGGAGTTCCTCCTTCTTTGATGGCCCTTACTATCTCCTTTAGTAGGTCATCCCCCATCATTTTTTCTGCCAATAAATCCTTCAATTCTTTATCAATTGTTCGTATGAAGATCTTGTCTTTTAGTAGGGTAATGTCTTCATTATCATCATCGATCTCAGGTATATGATCTCCCCATTGGGACAATGCATCTGATTGGACCATCATCTTTCCAGGCATGTGTACCAATTGTAAGTTGAATTGTGACAGGAACAGACTCCATCTGACCTGTCGTCAGTTCAATTTTCATGCCATCCTGAAATACATCAAGTTTTTGTGATCAGATAAGATTGTGGTCAGGTGTTCGGATCCCTGAAGATAGTGTCTCCAGGTCTCTAAGGCCCATATTATCCCCAGTAGTTCACGATTGTAGATCTCATAGTTTCATTCAGTCGCGGTGAGTGAGTGAGATATGTATCTGCATGGATGCCAGTTGCCATTAGTATCTGTCTGTTTCAAGATGGCTCCAGTCATGTATTGAGATGCGTCACTTTCTACTATGAAGGGTTTTTCCATGTCGGGCATCAGTAGCATGGGTGCTTCTGAGAATTTTCATTTTAAGGTTTCGAATGCATTTTGGCATTCATTTGTCCAGTTAAAGGGGTGATCTTTCTTTGTTAGATTGTTCAGTGGTTTTGTAATAGCGGCGAAGTTGCCGATGAATCTTCAATAGAAGTTCCCGAAGCCTAGGAACGATCTGACTCCTTTGACATTTGTTGGTGATGGCCAGTCCCTGATTCTGCTAAGCTTCATTGGGTCCAACCCCAATTGATTGGGTTTGAGGATTAGTCTGAGGAATTCGACCTCTTGTATGTCAAATTTAGATTTTTTGGGTTTTAGGAAGAGATCGTTCTCCCTCAATCTTGCCAAGACCCTTTTCGTCCTTTCCTTGTGTTCCTTTCGATCTCTGAAGAAGATCAAAATGTCATCCATGTAGATCACTATCCACTCCTCGTTTAACATGTTGCAGAAAGTATCATTCATCATGGCCTGGAAAGTTGCTGGAGAGTTACAGAGGCTGAAGAACATAACTCTGGGCTTGAACAGCCCCTTGTTGGTCTTGAATGTGGCCTTCCATTCATCCCCCTCCCTAATCCTCACATTGTGATATCCCCATCTGATGTCAAGTTTTGTGAACTATCTTGCCCCTTTCAGCTTATCAAGCAGATCACCGATCAATGGTAGGGGGTAAGAATTCTTGATGGTTCCTTCATTTAGGTATCGGTAGTCTTGACAGGGTCATAGCACATCAGAATCCTTTTTTTGTACAAAGAAGAATGGGGATGCCATGGGCGACTTGGAAGAGATGATGTACCCCTTCCTTAGGTTCTCATCGATGAATTTGTCCAGTTTCTTCTGTTCGGCCAGGGTGATAGGATAGACTTTGCAGCCCCTCAGGATGAAGTCTGATTTTAACTCGATTGCATGATCCCATGGTCTCGACTTGGGGAACTTCTCTGATGCCACCTTTTCAAACACACTTTGATACTCCTTATATTTGTCTGGGAGTAGATCATCGAGCAACTGTTTTTTCTCCTTGCCTTCATCTTTATGAGCAAGTTTTTGCGAGATAGAGGTCTTCACTTGGATATACGTGGTATTAGAGTAGGCTACTCTGCCAGTTAATCGAGATTGAGTGATGCACATGATGTGCCTGAGTTTTTGGTAATTCAGGGGAATGTAGTCATGTTCAATTGTAAGGGGGGATTCCTTGGTTCTGAATACCCCAATCATCAGTTCCCCTTGAATGTAGGCAAATAGCTCATCTGTGCCATCCTGATCTCCCCCAGTGTGGAGTAGTATGTCAGCATTTACAGTGTCTAGTACTGGTCTCAGGTTGATTTCGGGTTGGGTGTCCATTGCCAGGTGTGATCCATCATAATTGGGTTCGTCCTCAGCGCAAGGTCCTGTTGCGAGATGAACTGTCGCAAGCCTACTCTTCACGTGCTTGGTGGCAGTGAGGTGGGTTTCCCTGAAGGTCTCCCCAGCACTCCTTATAGGTAGCCTTCTGAGAGTTGGACTCAATGTTACTCTCAGTGCAGATGGCCCCTTGTCATCTATAGTGAAACCTTGCTTACTGTAGACAGTGTGTGCTCATTTGACCATGGTCCAGATTTTCTTCATGAGGAGTCTCTCAGTCAGTTTGTCGGTGAGAGTCCCCTTCTTCCAATCAATTATGGGGTTGCATTTCTGGAGCCAGGAATATTCTAGAATAATCCTTTTCTTCCCTAGCCCTATTATCAGCATCCTCATCTTTTCCTCCTTTCCCCCTATCTCAGTGTCGATGTGAACGTAGTGGGTGATCATTCCATTTTTGTATAGGGTCCTGTCGACATTTTTGGCAAGGATTCTTCTGATGAGCGGGATCTTCTTCTGTCCGAGTTTCTCAATGACTTGGTGGTCAATGAACATTTCTCCTGCCCCAGAGTCAATCAGGGCAGATAATTTGGCTTTTTTGTCTCCTATCATGCAGTAAACAGGAATGTGCATAGATTGGTGGCTCACTTGCACTATTATTACAGTTGAGGCAATTATTCTGGTGGGCTCCACTGCCGATGTGGGCTGCCGCTTTAAAAACCCTCAGCCACCATAAGATCCAGTACCTCCTCCTTTTCTTTTTCTTCTAACTCATTGATGAGGGTGCAGATCTTCATGTAGTGGTCACAGGGTGTCTTCTTCATCTCAGTTTTCTTTTCTTCTTTTGCAGGCGGTTCCTTCCCTCCCTTGTGGTCGGTCACCCTGTGCCCTGCTTTATGGCAAATAAAACACTTCCCCTTTTTAATGTGTTTGAGCCTCTCTGTGTAGGAGAGGTGTGTCACATCAATGTCCATAGCATTTGGGTCTTTGGAAGGACCTCCTGCTTTTCCTCCTCCCACCTTGCTATAAGTCCTGTCTTTTATTGCTTTCGCCCTTCTCAGATGCCCTTCTGCCCTCACTGCATGGGTATACCACCCCTCGATCATGTCCGGTGGGTTTTCCATGCTGAAGACCTTGTCGAGGATTTGGTTGTTGAGTCCATCGATGAAGTATTCAATCAGGGTGGCATCTTCTTTGATTTTGGTTCGATAGGCCAGTGTCTTGAATTGAGCAATACACTCATCTACCCCCTTCACCCCTTGTGAGAGCGCCCTCAATTGCATTTGAATGTTCCCTGCATCATCAATAGGGGAGAAGGTGAGTCTAACCTTCATTATGAACTCCCGGAACATGTCCCAGGGTTTTTCTTCTACATATTTCTCCTCCAGATATGCCTGCTTCCACGGCCCTGCCATCCATCTGTTCATGTAGGACAGCATAGACAGGATCTTGTGTCTGTCATTGGGGAAGGCAGTGGCATTGGCATCAACATATGCTCCACACTCTAGGAGGAAGAGCATGGTTTTCAAGTGGTCCCCAGCATAATTGGTGGGTGCTCTCATCTTGATTTCAGCAGGTCGAGCGAGAGCTGTGGGTGGTGTAGGGACAATGGGAGTGGTGGGTGCTGCCATGGTTCTTGTGTGGTGCTGTCGATGGGTTCTCATAAGAATCGCATGTTGTGGTGTGTGTGCTGCCTAGACTGAGGTTAGTTGGCAGAGTTCAGATCAGCTTGACCTTTTGTTATAATCAAAGGTTCTTAGTCTGTGGATTGCTGAAGCTCATAAGCAATGGTTGAGAATGACTTATCATAGTTCGTTAAGAATGTAGGAATGACCAGGTCAAGCTGAGCTTGACTGGTCCATACATTGCAGTTCAAATACTACAGTCATGAGACATGTATAGATGAGTCACATATAAAGAGATGTTAAAGACAATAGAAATGTTCCATGAATACTACAATAATGTGGAAAAGTGGTGATGTAAGATTAGGAGGTTCATGGACACGTGTAGTAAAGACAATAAGAAAGAGAACACTGGTGTGAGACATAATTTGATGAAGACAATAGAAACTATGGACAAGACAATAGAAACAATAGAAATGATAGACATGCCAAGAAGAAAATGAATCTCCCACTTCTCATAACACCTACACCTGAGCACATCACAGAGCAGTTTGCAGGGCATGCATGCAGTGCTGTCCTTGATCTACATGTGGGATATGATGAGCACTTAATCAAAGAATTGTTGCATGACCTTATAACATTCCAGATGCCTTATGGCACAATGCACCTTGTTACATTGCCAATGGGTTGGACAAACTCAGTACCAATCTTCCACGATGATGTGTGCTATATTCTGCAGCCAGAGATACCAGATTACACTGTTCCCCATATTGACAATGTTCCAGTCAAGGGGCCTTCAAAACACTACATTTTACTGGACGGCTTGTGCAAAGTGCTTACTGTGAACCCTGGCATAAGGCGCTTTGTGTAAGAGCACTTCCAGAATGTGAACCACATCGTGCAGTGCATAAAATATAGCGGCAGCACTTTCCCTGGGATGAAATCCACATTGTGCATGGAGAACTTTGTCATTCTTGGCCATTATTGCATGCCAGAAGGTAGAAAACCTGAATGCGACAAGATAGACATCATCTGCAATTGAGGCGCATGCCACATGCTCTCAGAAGTGCACGCATTCTTGGGAATGGATGGTTTAATGTGCATTTATATCCACAACTATGCGCACTATGTTAATGCGCTCACAAAGCTTACACACAAGGATGCTCTGTTCAAATGGGGCCCAGAGCAGATAGCGGCACAAAACAACATCAAGCAAGCAGTACTAGAGTGCCCTGTGCTACAACTGATCGATTATTCCTCAGAGTTCCCTGTTATCCTTGTGGTCGACACTTCCCAGATAGCAGTCAGCTTTTACCTTTGTCAGCAGAAAATGATGAGAAGTTAGATTTGGTGTGGATTTGGATGGATACTCTAATGCACCCTAGTGATTTCATGGATTCCAAGTATGGCACACTTGTGCGCTACGTGAGCACCTTTTTCAAAGACAAGACATGCTTATGGAAGCGCAATGTGCATGGCACTCACCAGCTTGTTATTTGGCAGTCAAAATGCCTACCAATATTGTGTGCCATCCACAACAACATTGGACACAAGTGCTTTTACACGATGCACTCCACATTACTTGAGCGCTTTTGGTAGCTGCACATTATGGCCAACATCCTTTGGTTCATGTGCACTTGTCATATTTGCCAGATCCAGCAAATGCAGAAGGTTCTAATACTGCCAGTTATCGCAACACCTGCACCTCTCTTCAGTAAAGTTTATATTGATATAATGCACTTACCAGTATCAGCAGGGTGGTGCTATATCATCCAAGGGCATTGCTCACTTGCGACTTGGCCAGAATTCTGTGGACTTCCTAAAGAAAATGTGAGCGCATTCAGCGATTGGATGTTCCAAGACCTCTTCTGCAGATGGAGCACATTGTACAAGATAGTCACTGATAACAGCAAGCCATTCATCAAAGCACTAGCCTATCTCAGTAAGCATTACCATATCAATCACATCCACCTATATGGCTATAATTCGCACACTAATGAAATTGTTGAGCATGCACATTTTGATGTGCATCAAGCACTTATCAAAGCCGCAGATGGAGTAGAGTCAAAATGGTTCAGTTCACTGTACTCAGTCTTTTGGGCAGAGCACATCATGGTTTGGAAGCGCCTTGGCATTTTGCCATACTTCATTGTTACAGGCATGCAGCCTCTGATTCCTTCTGATATCATTGAAGTGACATACCTTAACCCATTCCCAGATTCTATACTCTCCACTACAGACTTGATCATGTGGCATGCACATGGATTACAAAAGCATCCAGAAGACTTAGCACACATTCATTCCTGCGTCTACACAGAAAGGCACAAAGTGGTGCTCCATTTTGAGAAAGTGCACTCAAAAACCATCTACAATTTTGACTTCCAGCATGGTGATTTAGTCCTTATGTGCAACACAGCGATCAAGAAGAGCCTTAACCACAAAATGTGCATGCATTATCTTAATCCTCTAGTTATAGTGTCATGCAATCAAGGCGGCACATATATCATTTGCGAACTCAATGGAACAGTATTCGACAGGCCAGTAGCCATGTTTTGCCTACTGCTGTACCATGCGCGCAGCTACCAGACATAGTGCTCGATATTACCACAATGCAGTTGAGAGAGATGGAAGAGTCCATAGTAGTGGACACAGAAGATGAAGAAGCAGTTGACAAAGAAGAAGCACAAGGAGATAGCGCTGAGGATGAAGAAAGTGCTGATGAGGCATGCAACTAGCACTCCGCATGCACCGCTATGGATATTTCACCTTTTTATACGTATGCTTTTCTTTCTTTCTTTTTTTTTATGTTACCTTTCTTCTATTCGCAAACTCGCATCTGGACACATTCTGTGATTGCACAACCCATGGGTTTTACTGGCCATGATGATCTACTGAGCCTTTCCCATTTTTTTAGACTTTGTCATATGGCGTGCACTTCCTTTTATCTCTTACTCTTTTATCGTTTGGGCATGGTCAATATTTCAGTTGGGAGGAGAAAGTGATGGTTGGACAATTTTTCCATACTTCTTTGCATTTGCGCATTTTTGCACTGGTGCATGTTTTTTGTGTGCTTGACATTTCTTGTTCAAACGTTGATACGGCTCCCTATCGCCCTGTGCGCATACTACAGCATTTTTTGCGATTGTGTGCACCTCCTAGATGGCTTCCACACACTTTGCGTGCCTTCGTGCACTTTCGTGCGCCTTTTCGCACTTCTGTGCACTTTTGCACACCTTTGACCATTTAGGTGCACCTTTGTGCGCCTTTTGCATTTCTACTGCGCTTTTGTTTCCCCATAGCCGCCAATCATTGTGCACCCTAAATGCACCTCATTGCACTTCAAGCCGCCTCCATGTGCCCCCCCACGCTCCTTATCTGCCTTCTACATTTATTGCGTGCTCGATGCGCCTTTGCGCACTCCTTTTACACTTTACCTGCAACTCACATTCCCTGCTGCGCACTCTTTGCACAATCTCTATCACACACAACAATCCACCGCACCGGTGCACTGCGCATCACAGCTCCCATCTTACTGGCACATTTACTTGAGGCACACCATGATTCTGGCATGAGCGAACTGCGCATTCTTACATAACTGGGCCGCTTTGTGCCTATTTGGCATTGGACTGTGTGCACTTGGGCGCTTTCACGTAATCCAGGCGCTTTGGCAGTATTTGGCCTCACACAGCATCCCCTTATAGTTCTTCCACATTTCCAATCGGCATCGCCTTATCTGGTAACCGGCACAGGTCGATCATGCCATTATTACTAAGGTGCAGCACGCGACATATAAAACCAAAGCGGATTAATTGGGAAGAGCGCACGAGACTTAGCGTGCACCAATAATAGCACATCGCACCGGAACAGTTAGATATTGAGCTATAGGTGCACAAATCTTATTGGCTGAGGCAGCGGCATAGTGCGGTCAGGTTTAGATGGGCGAATGGACGCGCTTGTGGGTAGCGCATGGCGCTTCCTATTTTTATACTTTATTTCACCATTTTATCACATAAGCCATTTATACATAGTAGCGGACAGATAGAGAATCCAGAGGATCTTTCCCCCCCCCTCATAGTTCATAGCTCAGTCAGCGTCGCACATAGTCTGTGCACCAGCGTCCAGTCCGTGCGCCTTCGTAGTGTGCCCTTCATATAGCCATGTTTGCATTATCGTTTGTGTCCCCTCATCGTATTGTTGCATTTCGTCCCTTGCATTGCGTCCTTCGTCCTTGTCTGTGCACTATCATAGTGCACCCTTCATATAGCTGCGTTTGCGCACCCTTTGCGCACCCTTTTGCATAGCCGCATTTTGTGCACCGTCTGTGCCTTTTTCTGCTCCTTGCACTTTCACTCTGTTTGCACCCCCAAACTGTGCACCACCTTCACAGTACATCCCAGTGTCATCTTTGTCCTGTTACACCTCCCGCCTTCATCACCCTCATCGTTGCGCACTTTTGCGCTCTCGTTGCGCATTTTTGCCTCTTTGCATTGCGCACTTTTCTGCCACTGCGCATATCTCCCCTTCCACGTACACTACTAGTGCGCACATTGAAAATCGCTGTACCAGCCTCTCTATAGTCTCCGCGCCCTGAAGGACGATCTGAGGCCCTCTAAGCGAACTCCCCCCTCACCCCGAGCATGCCTGCAGTTGTAGGTTAAGTGTTCACCCCTTCTGTTGAGACTCTGCACTGAGTACCAACTGAACTCATCAACGTTGCCTATCTTATCTCTTCTCCTTCACACATATTATTTGGGCTTACAATTTGCATTTTATGACACCATGGAAGTGCGTGCACAGGTTGGCACAAAATGTGCACATTTGTGTGCATGCGCGCACTGCACCGCTTTGAGGCACATGACATGTTTATTACAGGCACAACAAAGAAATCGATTTATGAACTATCTATTGGCTTACACAGGCGAGTGGCTACTCAATCGACTCCAGGAACTCCAAGCACTCTGCAGCCACATCCAGTTTCACCTTCGTGTCTGCCTCTGCTTGCTCCACACTGTGCAACTGGCTCTTGGCAACTTCCAAGTTGATGAGCAACCTTTGGACGTCCTCTTTAAGGCAATCATGCATGGCACCCAAGACAGTGACCACCAAGTGGAATTGTGCTAGGTCAAGCACTTTGATGTCTTGGCCTTGATAGACTGCATCCCCCAAGGTGTTTCCCAACCTGGTTTGGCACGAGGATTGAGTGTGCACATTTGCCTGTCAAATGGTAAGGCGGCGCAGCCTTGGGCGCACTTGTGACAGCGCAGGGGGTGCATTCTCAACTTTGCAGTGCTTTGATGTGCACTTTTTCAAGGGGCTGACAAGCCCTGCATCACTCTCATTGCCCTTGTCGATTTGCGATGTGCCTTTGGCATAGTTAGCGAAATGTTGGATATACCAGGACACCCAGCAGCCCCTTTCCTGCCTCTAGAAGTGGTGTGCAGCTGTGCAAGAGTGTGCTTTATCCACTCGCACTTTCGCTTCCCCTTTGCACATGGAGTGCACTGCTTTCTATTAACAGAGATGCACCTAGCAGGCTGGCCTATGCAGTGGCAGTTATTGCACTAGAGTAGGAGGGAAAGCCATTTAGTGAGTCTGAAGCATATCAAAAGAAATTTACTGGTCTGCTATTAGCATCAGATGTAGCGCAAATGCCACTCAGTGGTGGTACTTCGACATATGCGCGCTGCTGCATTGCACACACTGGGCATGCACTTGCACCTTCATCTGCACTAGTGCTCTCATTGCTCAGCTCACTCTCCCCTTCGCTTGTCACCCCACTCTCCCAAGATTCCCCAGTTCCTTTGCCTACTACCTCAATATTGGTCACTCCAGAAAATGCACACAAAGAGCACACTAGCATGATGTGCACCTTTTCGTCCTCCTGCACTTCAGCGGTATCTATATTACTCACTTCGTCAATCACCCTAAACTCACCTTCCAGATGCTCCAAGGTGACCGTGGGCACCTGCAACTCAGCCATCAAGAGCACACGGCATGCCTTGCGCTCTTCCAGCTGCCCCACAAGTTCATGCACCCTACACTCAAATTCTTGGGACCACTCCTTCTCCTCAATCATCTTATGCATATCAGGCATCAGCTCCTCACCCCAAGTAAGCCACTCTTCGACCAGAATCCCACTGAATGCGCTGAGCACCTTTGCAAGGAGCATGTCGAGTTCTGTGTTGTCCTTAACAGTGTCCATGCGGCTTTTATACATGTTCTACATGCCCCCATCCTTAGCAACCTATGCCGGTTATAGAAACACAAAAAGTGCACCAGTTTACTGCAAAACCCTTCACCCGAAGCTTGCATAGTCATCTGTTTGCTCCCAGCAGTATGGAGGGTCTCATTGAGGGCCAGGATCATTTGCCTGAGGGCTAAGGTAAATGCTGAAGCCATCGGATTGCATAGAGATGGGTTGTGGAAAGAGTTGTAGAGGATAGATGGTGGTCAGAGATAGATAAGGAGAGGATGGCCACTTATATGAGTGAAGAAAATTTTGTGCTGACCAATTGCATGCTGCCTGAGGACAGTCAGTACTTCAGTTGGGAGGAGATGATATGGCTCCCTATTGCCCTGCACGCATACTACAGCATTTTTTGCAATTGTGCGCACCTCCTAGATGGCTTCCACACACTTTGTGCAGCTCACTTTTGTGTGCCTTCATGCACTTTTGTGCACCTTTGCACACTTCCATGCACTTTTGCAGGCCTTTGACCATTTAGGTGCACTTTTGTGTGCCTTTTACATTTCTACTGCACTTTTGATTCCCCATAGCTGCCTGCCATCATGCACCCTAAATGCCCCCTGTTACACTTCAAACCACCTCCATGCGCTGCCCCCCACACTCCTTATCTGCCTTTCACAGTTATTGCACGCTCAATGTGCCTCTATGTACTCCTTTTATGCCTTACCTGCAATTCACATTCTCTGCTGTGCACTCATTGCACAATCACTATCACACACACAACAATCCACCACACCAGTTGCACTGCACATCATGGCTTCCATCTTACTGGCACATTTATTTGAGGCGCACTGCGATTCCAACATGAGCAAACTGTGCATTCTCACATAATTGGGGCGCTTTGCACCTATTTGGCATTGGACTGTGCACACTTGGGCGCTTTCACATAATCCTGGTGCTTTGGCACTATTTGGCCTCACACAGCATCTCCTTATAGTTCTTCCACATTTCCAATCGGCATCGCCTTATCTGGTAACTGACACAGGTTGATCACATCATTATTACCAAGGCACAGCATGCAATACATAACACTGAAGTGGATTAATTGGGAAGAGCACACAAGACCTAGAGCACACCAAAAATAGTGCATCGCACCAGAATAGTTGGGTATTGGGTTATAGCATGCACAAATCTTATTGGCTGAGGCAGTGGCATAGTGCAGTCCGGTTTAGATGGGCAAATGGATGCACTTGTGGGTAGCACATGGTGCTTTCTATTTTTACATTTTATTTTACCATTCTTATCACATAAGCTATTTGTATATAGTAGGCAGACAGGTAGAGAATCCAGAGGATCTTTCCCCTCCTCATAGTTCATAGCTCAGTCAGTGTCATACATAGTTTGTGCACCCGCATCCAGTCCATGCGCCTTTGTAGTGGGCCCTTCATATAGCCACATTTGCATATTGTTTGCATCCCCTCATCATATTGCCACATTTCATCTCTGCATTGCATCCTTCATCTTCGTTTGTGCACTCTTGTAGTGTGCCCTTCATATAGCTGCATTTGTGCACCATTTGCATATTTATTGTATAGCCATGTTTTGCGCACCATTTGCACATTTTTCCACCCATTGCGCTCGCATCCCATTTGTGCCCCTAACCCATGCACCACCCTTGCAGCACATCCCAGTGCTGTCCTTGCCCCGCTACACCTCCTGCTTTAATCTTCCTCCTCGTTGCGCATTTTTGCACTCCCATTGTGCATTTTTGCCCCTTTGCATTGTGCACTTTTTTGCCATTGCACATACCTTCCTTTTTGCATACACAACTAGTGCGCACCTCGAGAACCACCATACCAGCCTCTTCATAGTCCTTGTGCCCTGAAGGACAATCCAAAACCCTCTAATCAAACCCCCTCACCCCGAGCATGCCTGCAGTTGTAGATTAGTGTTCACCCCTTCTGTTGAGACTCTGCACCAAGTACCAACTGAACACATCAGTGCAAAATGGTGAGACATGTTATGAATAATCTTTAGGAGCATACAAAGATGTGTGAAGTAGTTCGAAATAGGTTCAAAGATGTGCAAAGTAGTTCAGATAAGGCTCAAAGAAGTTCGAAGAGGTTCGAAGTGAGTTCAAGGAAGTTCATAGATGTCAGACTAATGTTGAGGTATGTCGAGGAGCAAATATAACAAATAAGAAGTGTTTGTCGAGAGGCGATAGGTGATTTGCAAGAAAACAAGGAGTGAATATGATAGTTCAAAGAAGTTTGTGATATTTTGCAAAACTTAGAGATATGATGCAAGGCTAAGACTCAAGAGAATGGCTATTAGATCAAACGATAAGGGAGAGGGTCACTTCTTCTCTGTTCCCCTTTCTTCTTTGGTACAAGTCTATATACAATCTGAAGAGATGGCACTAAAAAGGAAACAATAACCTGTGGAAAACATGAGGCAGTATGCACAGCATATAAAGGTATTGTAAAATATAAAACAAATGAGAAATAATAATAATTGAAATGTACATTGTCCTAGTATAGTAAAAGTTCTTGTCCTATTGCTTCAATATATCATTGAAACATAAAACTGCAATTATCACATTCTAGATCTTTTGTCGTCTTGCTTCATGTCTGGTGGCGCTTGATATGCGATGAAATGCTTCATTCTGGTTATGCAGTGTAAGTCAAAAGGGTTTCTAGACAGCTATATGGCAGCCGATGTTATTTGAAAAGCTGCAAAGTTGTTCGAAAGCATTCAAAATATCGTGAAATGGTTCGAAATGGTTTAAAGATGTTTGAAATCATGTGAAGTTGTTCGAAAAGGGTTCAAAGTCTTTTTTGTGGCATTTGTAGAGGTTCAGAGTGTGTGTTGTGATGTCTCAATATAATTGGAACCCTTCCCAAACCTTAGAGTGCACAGTGGACCTATCAATGTATCAGTATCTGCTTCTCTCATACCCACCCAAAAAATACATCATTGCACCCATGTCTCTTCATGTCATCACTCAATACAGTCAGCTAGTGGCCCAGTTATAAACTGCAAAACAAAAAAAATTGTTAACACCTCATCCACCCACATCAATTCTCAATTCCTCACTCGCATACCCAATCCAAACTGCCTTGCAAACTGTCCATGCTTTGCCCACTCACTACCCATAGCCATGCTCATCACCAACACCTTGTCACAACCCTGTCCAGCTCATCTAGTGATCTGCCACCACTTACACACTTGCCACCTTGCAAAGATATCCCCACACAGATCACACCTATGCCTAGCTCAAATTCCTCAGACTCAGAATTTGACACATCATTGATTGTACTGCACTACAAAACACACAGCATGACTACCAAAATTCCTTACACCTGCACTACCATCTTACAACAATCTGCTAGCCATGCCCCTGTTCTCTCTTTGGGTCATGTAACCATTGCAATGATCTGCATTTGGGAGAATGTGTGCCATTAATTTTTTCAGCATAAATCAATTGCAGAAGCAGATTATGTAGAATCCAATATCTACAACTTTGAAGGGTCCACTGTTCAATCATGGATTAATGCAAATCTGGCTTGACTCACCACTCTTACCTTTGGGCCATTCCTGTTGGAATTCAAGAAGAAATTTCTACCATGTAACTGGCAGAATGATCTTGTTGCCATGCAGATCAGCATGCAAGGTCTTAGTCCATTCTTGACTTGGACAGAAGCCATTCATGAAGCCAATGCCAAGTTGGGAATTGCCAAGTCTACCTATCACATTGAGGAAGACAAGCTCCATGCTCACTTCATTTCTAGACTTTCTCCTAATCTTAAGCTCTCCTACAATGCCAATAATGTATGCCAAGAACTTGACAAATTCACCAACCTTGACACATAGATTGAGCATGTCTATCTCCTTGACATTGAGCTCAAGAACAAATGTGCACAATGGCTCAGAATTGCCATGGATGGAGGACAAGCAAACACAAAGGGTCACCACGTCCTCTGCAACTCATCCACTGCTGACACCACCACTACCCCATCCAACTTGAAATACCCAACCTCTACTCTTTCAACCTCAAAGTATCCTACTTTGAACACCATTATGACTGGAACAGGGATGCCTAAACTCACACAAATAGAATACAGCCTTCTCAAGGCTCACCATGGATGCTTCAGATGCCATCTCTTCTATATCAGACATGTCTCACCCAACTGTACACTTAGTCCAGACAAATGCCCTAGCCCTGAAGCATGCAAAAATTGTACTCTAGCAGGCGCACTTAAGGCCAAGGCCACCTACAAGAAAAAGCAAAGCACCAGTATTGTTGCCACAGTTTTTGAGGAAGATAGGGATGACAAAGATGTCCTCTTAGGAGACAAAAAGGTTGATGAGTACATTCCATCTGATTTGTCTCTCCCTGCCCACCTTTGGTGCACTTGTTGCATTGATGCCCCCATGACCTGTGCACCTACCCCTGTACAAGCACTGATTGATCATGTCTCTCCTCCAGTTCTGATTTTGTCTGAATTTGTGGACATGATGTGCCTTTCTTGATGCAAGCTTTTCAAGACCCTCTCAGTCTCAGGCACTTTCATAGAAAGAAATAACAATTTGGATGCTACATCAGTTTTAGATGAATATTGTACAATACACCTTAAATTAGAAGATGCATTATGAAAATCATGCATAGTCAATGCCATTGTTTGCCCAAGCCTTCACACCAACCTCACCTTAGAACTGGAATTCTTAGCTAAAAATAAGATTGTGGTCAATACTGACCTTTGTACTGCAGTGGCAAAAGAAACAAACTATGACCTACTCAACCCTTCTCCACTGGTCCCAACAATCTATAAGATATCACTGCACCAATGTAGAAAATCAGAAGTCTATGCCATCAAAATGGAACGAGCCCAAACATGCAAATTCCAGAAATTATTACACTGTGAACTAATGAATTTCTTTGAGGAGAACCCTGTGCACTTCAACTTCAACCAACACACTACCTCATCTCTGGACATCATCACCTCAATGCACACATGTAATGAACAACTCACAGGACAGAAAATTCTGCAAACACTCGATAAAAAATTCAAAACCAGCTTCAGTGACAGATTCCCTTGTGATATTTTCCATCCAAGAGACCTCCCAAAAGATGTGTATCACCACATTGAAATCAAACCAGAGCTATCTATTTCAGTAGGATGTGTGTACTCATGCCCTCAGAAATACCATGAAGGATGGAAGATGTTGATTGACCAACATGTGGCAGCAGAACACATCTGACCTTCCTCATTGCCTTACACATCTCCTTCCTTTATAATTCCCAAAGCTGATTCCATGGTCCTTCCAAGATGGGTGAATGACTACCAGAAGTTGAACAATGTCACTGTACCAGACCATTACCCCCTTCCTCAAATTGATGACATCCTCGTGGATTGCTCCCAAGGCAAAATCTGGGGCAAGATCGACATAACTAATTTCTTTTTCCAGACTCTGGTACACCTGATCATATCAAATACATGGCAACACTGATACAATTTGTCCTCTGGGAATGGATCATCATGCCCATGGGTCTGCAGAACTCATTTGCCACCTACCAATGATGGGTCATGCTCATGCTTTCAGACCTGATAGGTAAAATCTGTTACATTTATCTAGACAACATAATTATCTGGTCATCATCACTTGTAGAGCACAAACAGAACATAATGTGAGTATTGGAAGCACTGCAGGCAGCTCAGCTTTATTGTTCGCTCAAGAAATCTGAATTATTCACAATGGAGATCAACTTTCTAGGACACCATATCTCAGCCTGGGTAATTGAAGCAGATTCCACAAAGGTGAAGTGCATCATGAATTGGCCCACACTGATGTCTGCAAAGGATGTATGACAATTCTTGAGTCTAGTGCACTACATCAGCGCTTTCCTCCCTGTCCTGGACAAACACACTGCCATTATCACACCGTTAACCAAGAAAGTATGCAACATCAAATTTCCTTCCTGGACCACAGAACACAGAAAGGCCTTCAAAGAAATTAAGGGCCTCATCCTCAGTCATGACTGCCTGACTTCTATCAACCACCAAAATCCCAGAAATAATGAAATCTATATCACCTGTGATGCCAGTAAAAGATGCATGGGAGCCATACTTTCCTTCAGAGAGACTTGGGAAACATTGTGGCCAGTAGTGTTTGAGAACAGACAGTTAAAAAGCCCTGAACTACACTATCCAGTACATGAACAGGAGCTCTTGAGCATCATGCATGCAATCACAAAATAGAGAACAGATTTTCTGGTTACTCACATCCACATATAAACCAACCACAAGACCCTACAGAACTTCAACTCACAGAGAGACCTGTCCCTCCAACAAGCAAGATGGATAGAGTACTTATCTCAGTACAAACACTTGATCACTTATGGTGAAGACAACATGGTTGCAGATGCTCTATCACATCTACCAAATGACCCTCCAGAGCCATTAACTGTAATGGCCACATTCACAATTGAGAATGATCCAATCTTATTCAACAAAATCAGGAAAGGTTATTAATACAATGGCTGGTGCACAAGCATTTTTGATGATATCAAACACAGCATCATAGATTTGAAATTAGACATCAAATTCAAAAATAGGCTTTTGTTTTAGTTCATAGGCTCACAACTAATTATACCAAAATATCTGGACCTCTACAAGAAGCTCTTCATGTAAGAGCAATTTCAAGCCTCACTTAATAGTGAGCTAACAGAGGAGAATCCAAAGTTAATATTATACCACACAATACAGACACCTCAGGCACACATAACAGAGGGGAATTCAAAAACAAAACTCTACAGACCCAGCTGTCGATGCCCAGTATATGTGATAGACCCAAAAATCAAATAGTAGGCTAAAAATAGCAAAAAGGCAGAAATGGGTGGATCAAGCTGTGGAATGATGTCACCTTGATGGATAAACATCCAGAAGGGGTCCCACCTCTAAGAATGGAACTGTCAACATGTACCAACAAGGGAAAAATAGAAAAATAATTATAAAATGGGAATAAAATCATAGAAAATCATAGAAAATCATAGAAAAGGCAGAGTAGGGTGAAATAAAATATAAAAAAATATGGGATAAACACAGAAAATTGCCCAGATGCCTGGGACACCTTCCCTTCCTCTTACAATTCAGACTTGCTCATGATCACCTGGGCCATTTTGGAGGTGAGAAAACTTATGCCTCACTGAGAAATGAGTTCTACTGGTCCAATATGAGAAAAGACCTGCTCACTCTATATGTCCCTGTGTGTGCAGATAACAAGTCATGCACACATAAAATCCCTTCTCATTGCACCCTCTACGGATCCCTGACAACTGTTTTGAGTTAGTGGCAATCGACTTCATTGGCCCACTCCCAATAGATGACAACTTTGATCAGATCATGACCATGACAGACCAACTGGGCACTGATGTGCAGCTAGCTGCCTGTATGACCAAGATGACAGCTGAACAATTTGCAAACATTTTCTTCAACAAGTGGTACTGTGAAAATGGGTGTCCAATCAAAATTATCAGTAATAGAGATAAGCTGTTCATCTCAAAGTTTTGGAAAGTGCTGATAAAACTGATGAGTATCAAACATAAACTGTTGATGGTGTATCACCCTGAAATGGATGGCATGTCAGAGTGCATGAACAAAACAGTTGTCTAATTCCTATGCTATCATGTGGAACACAACCAGAAAGGATGGGCAAAATCCCTCCCCAAAGTATGTTTCTACATCATGAATACTATTAATGTGTCAACTGGGTTCTCACTGTTTATCCTTAAAACCAGGTGCTTGCCATGCCTGCTCCTGCTGCTACTCAACAACTTGGAATGAGAAGATAATGAGCAGTTCAACACACAACAACTTATTGAGGTCATTGAGGAAAAGGTTCAATCAGTGTGGGACTGCATGCTAGCCATCCAAATATCTCAAGCTCATGACACAAACAAAGAACAATTACCTGACCCCACCTTCACAGTAGGTGATTGGGTCATGCTGACAATGGTGCAATGATGAAGAGAATATATGCAAGCAAAAGATGGATGCATGGCCAAATTCATGGCTTGATGGGATGGACCATATAAAATACTAGAGGCCTACCCAGAATCATCAGCATACAAGCTACTGTTGCCCTCCACCTCTAAACAGACTCCCATTTTCCACGTGTTACAACTACAGCTCCATCACAAAAATGATGTAATATTCTTTCCTTCTTGTGAACTAGAATGACCTGGCCCAATAATTACCAAGTGTAAGGGGAAATGAAGGTGCCCCATGCATCTGCGCAGTTTTCTGCAGTTATCCCATAGACCTCCATCAGCTCGCCCTCTGCTTCAACATTAACCACCTTCGCACTCTCTATTCTGAGCTGTAAGCAACTGTGCTCCAGCTTGGGGAAGTACCAGTATTCGAATCACTCTTCCTAAACAACATGCATCACTCATCCATGCTGTCTTTACCCCCACCTTCTTCTAAATCATCCCTACCTACCCTAACTCCATCTGCATCACCACATTCTTCCCTGCCTTGGAACTTTGCTGCACTTTTACCAGATCTTAAATCTATACACCTTATTTCACCTACCATGGCTACCATGCACATGCCATCCACATCTAACCAAAATGTGCCATGTTTCAACCCCACAAAACCATGCAAACTCCAGAAGTACTTTGAGGAGCTTGCACAACTCCTCCGCAATTGTAATGTCATCGATGAGACCAATAAAAAGTTCCACACTGTGCGCTATTTGGACAGCGACACTGTGGACACTTGAAAACTGCTACCAGAGTATAGCACAATGCACAACTATGGTGCATTCAAAGATGGCACATTCAAAGATGCTGTTTTAAAGCTTTATTCTGGCTCTAGGGATGGCAGTAAATGGAGTATTAGTGACCTAGACAAACTTATTGGTGAGACCACATGCGTTGGCCTCATAACTGCAGAAGAAATCGTATGCTATTATCGCGCATTTTTCAACATTAGTGAATACTTAGTTGGCAAGGCATATTGGTGTGCTATGACCAAAGCCACATGTTCATTAGGGTATTTCAACCAGATTAGCTCAAGCACATGTTGAGCTACCTTGTGATTGCAGTACCGAATCAGCCTGCAAATGTCCCATACTCATTAGATGCAATACGCGATACGATCGACTTTATCTTTGAAGGCCCAGTGTGCTATTTCCAGCCACTTACTGGACTCACAGTGCAAAACCCCAATATGTATGTGCCCTACTCAGCACCCAGTGCACCTGTTTCCCAGCCACAACCTAGTGCCCCCGCAGTCAAAGCAGAAGACATCTCAGTCCTATTCGAGCACATGACACAGATGATAGTTACCACATTGAGTGCATCATGTAGAGATGGCAGAAATAGTGCACCTCACTCGAACAATGACACTTGCAATGGTTGTGGTCAAGCAGGGCATTATATCCCTGAGTGCGCTTCAATTGAGCACCTAAGGGAAGTGTAGACGAAACGCAGAAGGGCGCATCATACTTCCAGGTGGCACATGTGTGCCATGTTCTATTCCAGGCAACTTCTTGGGTGAGCGCATTGAGGAATGGCATAAGCGCAACCCAGGGCAGATTGCCACTGGTCGACTTTTATCTAATACCAATTCTCAACTCATCTACAATATAGCGCCTCATCCAGCTCCAGCAGCACCTTTACAGTTGACATATGCTGCTGCTTCAGCCCCTGCAGCAGATTATATGCAAAGCACACCAAATGCGCAACTAACGAAGGAAGAGTGCATTGATGCACTCGAGAGGGAGTTGATGGCACTTCGGAAGAGGCAAGTCTTCGATGGCATTGAAATTCTGCAGTGTGTCAAGAGAGCACACATTCTACAACCACAGACATTGCACCCACTGACAGTATCGAGTCACTAGCTTCGCAATCTGCTGTGAGTGCAACTGAAGTGCCTGATGAGACGCCCATACATCCCTATTCCAATATTCCTGAGGCGCATTTTATCCCCACAGCAGCTGATAAACCAGACACTCCAGTTAACACTTCCAAAGGCAAAGAGCCATTATATCGCACTGTCGTTCCCATCCAGAATCCACAGATTGTGAATGATGTATATGCGTGCACCATGAAGGCACCCTCTGTTACAGTTTTGCATGAAAAGTGCCTTTCACTTTCACCCAATCTCAGGCAGCACCATAGAGAACAAGTTACTCCAAAGCACATTGCAGCTACCAGCACAGAAGTGGTAGCTAACAACCTTGCAAGCATTATGCCATTTGCGCACTGTGAAGTGTGCGCACCTTTTGCAGAAAATAAAGCACTGAATGCGACACCTCCAGTTAGCATGGCAATTGCAGTGCCACTGATGTGTTCTGTTGGTACTCAGTGCAGAGTCTCAACAGAAGGGGTGAACACTTAACCTACTACTGCAGGCATCCTCAGGGTGAGGGGGGAGTTCGCTTAGAGGGCCTCAGATTGTCCTTCGGGGCACAGAGACAATGGAGAGGCTGGTACAGCGGTTTTCAATGTGCGCACTAATTGTGTATGCTAAAGGGGGGATATGTGCAGTGGTGGGAAAGTGCACAATGCAAAGGGGAAAAACATGCGCAGTGCAGAAAAATGTGCAATGGGAGCACAAAAGTGCACAATGACAAGGATAATGAAGGCGGGAGGTGTAGTGGGATGAAGACAACACTGGGATGTGCTGTGAAGGTGGTGCGCAGTTCGGGGACACAAATGGGATGAAAGTGCAAGTGGTGGAAAAAGGTGCAAACAGTGTGCAAAACGTGGCTATGCAAATAAGTGTGCAAATGCAGCTATATGAAGGATGCACTGTATGAGTGCACGAATGAGGATGAAGGACGCAACGCAGGGATGAAATGCAACAATACGATGAGGGGATGCAATGATATGCAAATGCGGCTATACGAAGGGCGCACTACAAAGGCACACAGACTGGATGCTGGTGCACAGACTATGTGCGATGCTGACTGAGCTATGAACTATGAGAGGGGGAAAGATCCTGTGGATTCTCTATCTGTCTGCCTACTATGTACAAATGGCTTATGTGATAAAAATGGTAAAATAAAGTGTAGAAATAGAAAGTGCCATGCGCTACCCACAAGCACATCCATTCACCCATCTAAACCCAACCGCACTATGCTGCTGCCTCAGCCAATAAGATTTGTGCACCTATAGCCCAATACCCAACTGTTCTGGTGTGATGCACTATTTTTGGTGCACTCTAGGTCTCGTGTGCTCTTCCCAATTAATCTGCTTCGGTGTTATGTGTTGCATGCTGTGCCTTAGTAATAATGGCATGATCGACCTGTGCCAGTTACCAGATAAGGCGATGCCGATTGGAAATGTGGAAGAACTATAAGGAGATGCTGTGAAAGGCCAAACACTGCCAAAGGGCCAGGATTATGTGAAAGCACCCAAGTGTGCACAGTCCAATGCCAAATAGGCACAAAGCACCCCGGTTATGTAAGAATGTGCAGTTTGCTTGTGTTGGAATTGCAGTGCACCTCAAGAAGTAAATGCACCAGTAAGATGGAAGCCGTGATGTGCAGCACAACTGATGTGGTGGATTGTTGTATGTGTGATAGGGATTGCGCAATGAGTGTGCAGTAGAGAATGTGAGTTGCAGGTAAAGTGTAAAAGGAGTGTGCAACGGCGCATCGAGCGTGCAACAAATGTAAAAGGCAGGTAAGGAGTGTGGGGGGGGGCACGTGGAGGCGGTTTGAAGCGCAACAAGGTGCATTTAGGGCGCACGACAGTAGGCAGCTATGGGGGAACCAAAAGCGCAGTAGAAATGTAAAAGGTGCACAAAAGCGCACCTAAATGGTCAAAGGCACACGAAAGCGCACAAATGCGCACATAAGGTGCACAAAAGTGCATGGGAGTGCATGGGAGTGCACTGGAGTGCACTGGAGCACAATGGAGCACACTGGAGCACAATGGAGTGCACTGGAGCGCAGAAAGTGGACAAAGGCACATGGATGCACACGGGAGCACACTTGGGCATGCGAAAGCACATGAAGGCATGCAAAAGCGCACTGTGCAAAGTGTGCAGAAGCCATCTAGGGGGTGCGCACAATTGCAAAAAATGCCGTAGTATGCGTGCAGGGTGATAGGGAGCCGTATCACCACTTCCTATCATTTTGCAGGATTTATTTGAACAGTACCTCACCCATCTCCAGCCAGACGAAATCGAAAACTCCGACATTTTGAAGTTTGCAAAAGAGTTGCATGCGCTTCACTCCATTGATTTATTGATCAACAACCAAGAATACTTTGAAGCTATCTTAGATCAGGGTTCACAAATTATCGCAATGTCAGAAGCAGTCTGCCATCGTCTTGGACTTCAGTATGACCTGCACATTTGCTTATACATGCAATCAGCCAATGGAGAGGTGGATGAATTGCTTGGGCTTGCGTGCAATGTTTCCGTGCACATTGGAGATATCATTGTCTATGTGCAAGTTTACGTTATCTGTTCACCCACTTATGATATTCTGTTAGGGTGCCCCTTTGACGTGTTAATGTGCTCTGTTGTGTGCAACTTTGCAAATGAAGTGCAAACGATTACTATCTGCGATCCGAACACAGGCCCCATCTCCACCATTCCAACAAAGCCTAGAAGAAAGCCGCGCCACTTCTTACCATCTGCAGCAACACCGCACTTCACTATTCAGAATAACCCACACAGAAATTTTTGCCAGGCTTCAAGGAATTGCTCGCAGACCAAGGAGAAGCTGCTACTATCATAACATTCGACTCTGATACCCAATCTTGTGATGTTTCTGCATTTGCGCTTATTCCATTTTCCACTTCCATTCCATTGACCTCTATTATCTCTCAACTCTACCTATCCCAGTGTATCAACAGCCATGTGCAGGCGCTCTTAAATTTGATTGACCCTGTGGCACTTATTCCAGCCACATTTCCGAAAAGCACACATGCGTGTGCAACTTTTATTGATTTAGCGGCACGCATGCTGCAAAAGGAGGTAGTAACCAAGAAAAAGTATAAACCGGTTGCTAGAAAAGTCAAACCAGTTATTGCACCCATCCCAAATGAATTCTGCATTGAGCGCAACATTATAGGTGATCCGCTAGTGGCGCTTCCTGTGCTTTTACCAAACCTGCCACCATTTACCCCGACTGGATGCTATACTAAAGAGCGCATGCAAGCACTCCAAAAGCACCACACCAATTTCTTATTACCAGAGGAGATAAAGGTTTTACACCACTTGATGTCTTTGCAGAATGAAGCCTTTGCATGGAGTGATGAGGAGCGCGGCAGCTTCAAGACCGTGTTCTTTCCCCCAGTTAAAATCCTGGTTATTCTGCACACTCCTTGGATAGAGAGCAACATCCCCATTCCACCAGGCATATATGAAGAAGTTTGTGCTATTATCCGGAAGAAGATAGACTCAGGCATTTACGAGTGCTCAAATTCAGCATATAGATCACAGTGGTTCTGCACACTCAAGAAAGATGGAAAAGTGCTGCACATCATACATAGCCTCAAACCACTTAATCACGTTACCATTAAACATTCCAGCATCACCCCTACACCTGAGCACCTTGCAGAGCAGTTTGCGGGGTGCGCATGCGGCGCCATCCTTGATCTATATGTGGGATACAACAAGTGCTTAATCAAAGAATTGTCGCGTGACCTTACAACATTCCAGATGCCTTATAGTGCAATGTGCCTCATTACATTGACAATGGGTTGGACAAACTCAGTACCAATCTTCCACAACGATGTGTGCTATATTCTGCAACCAGAGATACCAGATTACACCATTCCCTATAATGATGATGTTCCAGTCAAGGGGCCTTTGAAGCACTACAATTTACCAGATGGCTCGTGCAAAGTGCTCACTGCAAACCCTGGCATAAGGCGCTTTGTGTGGGAGCACTTCCAGAATGCGAACCGCATTGTGCAGCGCATGAAATATAGTGGTGGCACTTTCTCTGGGATGAAATCCACATTGTGCACTGAGAACTTCATCATTCTTGGCCATTATTGCACACCAGAAGGTAGAAAACCTGAACGCAACAAGGAAAACATTATCCGCAATTGGGGCACATGCCACACGCTTTTGGAAGTGCATGCATTCTTGGGAACAGTCAGTTTAATGCACATTTATATCCGCAATTATGTGCACTGCGTTAACATGCTCACAAGGCTTACACGCAAGGATGCTCCATTCAAATGGGTCCCAGAGCAGATAGTGGCACAAAATGACATCAAGCAAGTGGTACTAGAGTGCCCTGTGCTACAACTGATTGATTATTCCTCAGAACTCCCCGATATCCTTGCAGTTGACACTTCCCAGATAGTGGTCGGCTTTTACCTTTGCCAGCAAAAGAGCACAAATGCAAAAATGCACATTTACAACCAGTTCAGCTTGATTATGCTCAACGATGATGTGTTCAGTTGGTACTCAGTGCAGAGTCTCAACAGAAGGGGTGAACACTTAACCTACGACTGCAGGCATGCTTGGGGTGAGGGGGGGGAGTTCGCTTAGAGGGCCTCAGATCGTCCTTCAGGGCAAAAAGACTATGGGGAGACTGATACGGTGGTTTTCAATGTGTGCACTAGTTGTGTATACAAAAGGGGAGATATGCGCAGTGGCAGGAAATTGCACAATGCAAAGGGGCAAAAATGCGCAGTGCGGAAAAACATGCAATGGGAGTGCAAAAGTGCACAATGATGAGGGTGATGAAGACGAGAGGTGTAGTGGGATGGAGACAACACTGGGGTGTGCTGTGAAGGTGGTGCATATGTTGGGGACACAAATGGGGTGGAAGTGCAAGTGACAGAAAAAGGTGCAAATGGTGCACAAAACATGGCTATACAAATAAGTGTGCAAATGGTGCACAAACATGGCTATACAAAGGGCGCACTGTATGAGTGCTCGAATGAGGATGAAGGATGCAACGCAGGGATGAAATGCAACAATACAATGAGGGGACACAAATGATATGCAAATGTGGCTATACAAATGGTGCACTACAAAGGTGCATGGACTGGATGCTGGTGCACAGACTATGTGTGACACTGACTGAACTATGAACTATGAGGGGGGGAAAGATCCTCTGGATTCTCTATCTGTCTGCCTACTATGTACAAATGGCTTATGTGATAAAAACAGTAAAATAAAGAGTAAAAATAGAAAGTGCCATGCACTACCCACAAGCACACCCATTCACCCATCTAAACCTGACTGCATGTTCTGGTGCAATGTGCTATTTTTGGTGAACTCTAGATCTCATGCGCTCTTCCCAATTAATCTGCTTCGGTGTTATGTGTCATGTGCTGTGCCTTAGTAATAATGATGTGATCAACCTGTGCTGGTTACCAGATAAGGCGATGCCGATTGGAAATGCAGAAGAACTATAAGGAGATGCTGTGAAAGGCCAAATACTGCCAAAGTGCCAGGATTATGTGAAGGTGCCCAAGTACGCACAGTCCAATGCCAAATAGGCACAAAGCGCCCTGATTATGTGAGAATGCGCAGTTTGCTCATGTCAGAATCATGGTGCACCTCGAATAAATGCGCCAGTAAGATGGGAGCTGCAATGCGCAGCACACCGGTGCGGTGGATTGTTGTGTGTGTAATAGGGATTGTGCAATGAGTGAGCAGCAGGGAATGTGAGTTGCAGGTAAAGCATAAAAGGAGTGCACAAAGGCACATCGAGCACACAATAAATGTGGAAGGCAGATAAGGAGTGTGAGGGGGGGTGCGTGGAGGCGGTTTGAAGTGCAATGAGGCACATTTAGGGCGCACAACAGCAGGCAGCTATGGGGGAACCAAAAGCACAGTAGAAATGCAAAAGGCGCACAAAGGCACACCTAAATGGTCAAAGGTGCATAAAAGCACACAGAAGCACACAAATGCACACAAGTGTGCATGGAAGCGCACAGAGGGGCACTGGAGTGCAATGGAGCACATGGGAGTGCATGGGAGCGCACTGGAGTGCATGGGAGTGCATAGGAGCACAATGGAGCACATAGGAGCACAATGGAGTGCATAGGAGCACAATGGAGTGCATAGGAGCACAATGGAGTGCATAGGAGTGCAATGGAGCGCATAGGAGCGCAATGGAGTGCATAGGAGCGCAATGGAGCGCATAGGAGCGCAATGGAGCACATAGGAGTGTAATGGAGCGCATAGGAGTGCAATGGAGCACACAGGAGCACATGGGAGCACATGAAGATGCACAAAAGCGTGCTGTGCAAAGTGAGTAGAAGATGTCCAAGCAGTGCGCACAATCATGAAAAATAGTGTAGTATGAGTGCAGGGTGATAGGGAGCTGTATCAATGACAGAGAAGCACACTTTTTGCAACCGAAGCTAGAGATCTATGGACTTTACTGCACGCTGTGCAGTTTGCACCTTTATATTATAGGTGTGCACAACTTAATTGTCGAGACTGACGCACACTATATCAAGGGCATGCTACAAAACCCCAATATCCAACCATCCACCAGCATTAACTGGTGGATTGTCTCAATCCTTACATTCCACTTTACACTCATACATTTAGGGGAGTGGTGCATGGTCCAGATGGGCTTTCGCGTCGGCCGAAGCAGCCAGAGGACTTAGAAGGAGAAGAAGATGAAGAGTTTGAGGATTGGATTGATGTGCTACATGGCTTTATGCATACGATATGTCCCATTTCAC
Organism: Tricholoma bakamatsutake; assembly: GCA_029959215.1. NCBI lineage: Eukaryota > Fungi > Basidiomycota > Agaricomycetes > Agaricales > Tricholomataceae > Tricholoma > Tricholoma bakamatsutake. The sequence continues at coordinate 6,013,175 of CP114860.1, forward strand.
AGTCCTTTAATGTGCAAGCACTCGCGCTAATGCAGCCAGAGCCAAGTGCAAATGTGCAAAATGTGTGCAATAGTGCACTTATTTACAACGATGACTGTAGCCAAGTTCCTAGGAGTGCAACAGCAGATGCAGAGGATGAGAAGTTAGATTTGGTGTGGATTTGGATGGATATCCTAATGTGCCCTAGCGACTTCACAGATTCTGAGTACAGTGCACTTGTGCACTATACGAGCACCTTTTTCAAAGACAAGACATGCTTATGGAAGTGCAATGCACATGGCACTCACCAGCTTGTTATTTGGCAGTCTAGATGCTTACCAATATTGCGTGCCATTCATGACAACATTGGACACAAGCACTTTTATGCAACACGCACTGCATTGCTCAAGCACTTTTGGTGGCCACACATTATAGACGACATCGTTTGGTTCATGCGCACTTGTCATATTTTCCAGATCCAGCAAATGCAGAAGGTTCTAATACTGCCAGTCATCGCAACACCTGCACCTCTCTTCAGTAAAGTTTATATTGATATGATGCACTTACCAGTATTAGCAGGGCGATGCTATATTGTCCAAGGGCATTGCTCACTTGCGACTTGGCCAGAATTCCATGGACTTCCTAAAGAAAATGTGAGTGCACTTGGCAATTGGATGTTCCAAGACCTCATCTGCAGATGGGGCACATTATACGAGATAGTCACTGATAATGGCAAGCCATTCATAACAATGCTAGCCTATCTCAGTAAGTGCTACCATATCAATCACATCTGCATATCTCACATGCTAATGGAATTGTTGAGCGCGCACATTTCAACATGCATCAAGCACTTATCAAAGCCACAGATGGAGTAGAGTCAAAATGGTTCAGTGCACTGTACTCAGTCTTTTGGGTGGAGCACATCACAGTTTGGAAGCACCTTGGCATTTCACCATACTTCATCATCACAGGTGCACAGCCTCTAATCCCTCTCAATATCATTGAAGTAACATACCTTAACCCACCCCCAGATTCTATACTCTCCACTACAGACTTGATCGTGTGGCATGCGCACGCTGATGATATTCAACTCGGAAACCCAAACAAAACCTACTAAATGGCTTCAGATGGTATAACACAAGTCAGAGGAAGGGTGCGAGTTGGTACTAAATATCAGTGCTGAGACCAAAATGTTGTGTTTAGTAATGTGAAAGGACGAATTGTATTGCGAATAGTCTGTAAAGGCATACAAAGATGTTTGAAAGAGGTCAAAATAGGTTCGAATATGTGCGAAAGAGTTCGAAAAAGGTTTGAAGAGGTTCAAAGTCATGCGAAGTAGTCTGAATAAGTTTGAATAAGTTCGAAGATGTTTGAGGTATATTGAAAAGTGATTTTAACAAATGTGAAGTGCTTGTTGAATGGCGATAGGTGATGGGCAATAAAATGAAGAGCAAATACAATAGTTTCAAGGAAGTTCATGATATGTTGCAGAACTTAGTGATACGATGTGAAGATATGACTCAAGAGAATGGCTCTTAAATCTGACAATAGTGAGAGGGTAACTTATGCTATTCCCCATTGTTATTGTGTCCATTCTAACTAACTAATACAAGTCTATATACAATATGAAGAGATAGTACTAAAAAGGAAATAAGAACATGTGTAAAACATGAGGCAAATATATCAAACAATGAGGACTTGTAGATCATGAAACAAATGAGAAATAATAAATGATGAAACATATAGTGTTCCCATATAGTAAAAGTACTTCAATATATCAATGAAACACAAAAACGCACTTATCGCATTCTAACTCTCTCGTACTCTCTCCTTGTGTCCAGTAGTACTTGATATGCAGTGAATTGGCTTGTTCCAGATGTGCAGCATGCATCGAAAGTGTTTCAAGACAGCTATACAGTGGCCGAAGTCATTCAAAATGCTGTGAAGTCATTTGAAGTGTCGCAAAATAGTTCAAAAGCATTTGAAATAGTTCAAAGTCATCCAAAATAGTGCAAAATAGTGTGAAAATGATTCAAAATTGATTTCGTGGTGTTCATAGTGTTTCAGAGTGCGTGTCATAATGTCTCGATATGAGTGGGAATGTTCTCTAGACTTTAAAGTGCATAGTGGACCTATCAGCATACACATTTGTGTGTGCATGTGCATTGCACCACTTCAGAGCACATCACGCATTGATACAGCTCCCTATCACCCTGCATGCATACTATGGCATTTTTTGTGATTGTGCACACCTCCTAGATGGCTTCCACACACTTTGTGCAGCGCACTTTTGTGCACCTTTGTGCACTTTCATGTGCCTTTGCATGCTTCCATGTGCTTTCGCGTGCCTTTGACCACTTAGGTGTACTTTTGTGTGCCTTTTACATTTCTACTGCGCTCTTGGTTCCCCATAGCTGCCTGCTGTCATGCACCCTAAATGCACCCTGTTGCACTTCAAACTGCCTCCGCATGCCCCCCCCACACTCCTTATCTGCCTTTCACATTTATTGTGCGCTTGATGCGCCTTTGTGCACTCCTTTCATGCTTTACCTGCAACTCACATTCTCTACTGCACACTCATTGCACAATCCCTATCACACACACAACAATCCACTACACCAGTTGTGCTGTGCATTGCAGCTTCCATCTTACTGGCACATTTACTTAAGGTGCACTGTGATTCCAACATGAGCGAACTGCGCATTCCCACATAATCGGGGCGCTTTGTGCCTATTTGGCATTGGACTGTGCACACTTGGGTGCTTTCACATAATCCTGGTGCTTTGGCACTATTTGGCCTTTCACAGCATCTCCTTATAGTTCTTCCACATTTCCAATCGGCATCACCTTATCTGGTAACTAGCACAGGTCGATCACATCATTATTACTAATGTGCAGCATGCGACACATAACACTGAAGCAGATTAATTGGGAAGAGCACACGAGACCTAGAGTGCACCAAAAATAGTGCATCGCACCAGGACAGTTGGGTATTGGGCTATAGGTGTGCAAATCTTATTGGCTGAGGCAGCAGCATAGTGCAGTCGGGTTTAGATGGGCAAATGGGTGTGCTTGTGGGTAGCGCATGGTGCTTTCTATTTTTACACTTTATTTTACTGTTTTTATCATGTAAGCCATTTGTACATAGTAGGCAGACAGATAGAGAATCCACAGGATCTTTCCCCCCCTCATAGTTCATAGTTCAGTCAGTGTCACACATAGTCTGTGCACCAGCATCCAGTCCATGCACCTTTGTAGTGCACCATTTGTATAGCCGCATTTGCATATCGTTTGTGTCCCCTCATCGTATTGTTGCATTTCGTCCCTGCATTGCGTCCTTCATCCTCATTCGTGCACTCTTGCAGTGTGCCCTTCATATAGCCACATTTGCACACCATTTGTGCCTTTGTTCTGCAGAGCCACATTTTGCGCACTGTTTGGGCCTTTTTCCACCCCTTGTGCTTTCACCCTGTTTGCACCCCTAACCCATGTGCCTCCCTTTCAACACATCCCAGTGCCATCTTCGTCCCATTATACCACCCACCTTCATCATCCCTATCATTGCGCACTTTTGCACTCCTGTTGCACATTTTTCCGCACTGTGCATTTTTGCCCCATTGTGTTGTGCACTTTTCTGCCACTGCACATATCTTCCCTTTAGCATATACAACTAGTGTGCACACTGAAAACCACTATACAAGCCTCTCCATAATCTCCGCACCCCAAAGGACGATCCGAGGCCCTCTAAGTGAACTCCCCCCTCACCCTGAGCATGCCTGCAGTAGTAGGTTAAGTGTTCACCCTTTCTGTTGAGACTCTGCACCGAGTACCAACTGACCACATCAGCGTTTATCACAGGCACAACAAGGACATTGCTTGTTGAACTATCTATTGCTTTACATAGGCAAGCAGCTACTCAATCGACTCCAGGAACTCCAAGCGCTCCATGGCTGCATCCAGTTTCACCTTCACATCTGCCTCCACTTGCTCCATACTGTGCAACCAGCTCTTGGCAACTTCTAACTCAATGAGTGACCTTTGGATGTCCTCTTTAAGGTGATCATGCATGGTGCCCAAGACAGCGACCACCAAGCAGCATTGTGCTAAGTCGAGCACTTTGACATCTTGGCCTTGATAGACTGCATCCCTTGAGGTGTTTCCCAACCTGGTTTGGCACGAGGATTGAGTGTGCACACTTGCCTGGTGAATGGTAAGGCGGCGTGGCCTTGGGTGCACTTGCGATGGCACAGGGGGCACATTTTCGACTTTGCAGCACTTCAATGTGTGCTCTTTTGAGGGGCTGATGAGCTCTGCATTGCTCTCATTGCCCTTGTTGATTTGCAATGTGCCTTTGGCATAGTTAGCGCAGTGTGGAAGGAGGATGAGGAAAAGACATACCAGGGAGCCTAGCAGCTGCTTTTCTGCCTCTGGAAGTGGTGTGCAGCTGTGCAAGAGTGCGCTTTGTCCACTCACACTTTTGCTTACCCTTTACACATGGAGCACACCGCTTTCCATTAACCGAGATGCACCTAGCAGACTGGCCCATGCAGTGGCAGTTATCACACTAGAGTAGGAGGGGAAGCCATTGTAGTGAGTCTGAAGCATATCAAAAGAAACTTACCAGTCCACTATTAGCATTGGATGTGGTGCCAATGCCACTCAGTGGTGGTACTTCGATGTATGCATGCTGCTGCATTGCACGCACTGGGCGTGCACTTGTGCCTTCATCCACACTAGCACTCTCATTGCTCGGCTCACTCTCCCCTTTGCTCGTCACCCCATTCTCCCAAGATTCCCCAGTTCCTTTGCCTACTACCTCAGTATCGGTTGCTCCAGAAAGCATGCACAAAGAGTGCACCAGCGCGATGTGCACCTTTTCATCCTCCTGCACTTTGGTGGTATCTATATCACTCGCTTCGTCAATAGCCCTGAACTCACCTTCCAGACACTCCAAGTTGACCACAGGCACCTGCAATTCAGCCATCAAGAGTGCATGGCATGCTGATATGGCTCCCTATTGCCCTGTGCGCATACTATGGCATTTTTTTGTGATTGTGTGCACCTCCTAGATGGCTTCCACACACTTTGCGCTTTCATGCACCTTTGACCACTTAGGTGTGCTTTTGTGCACCTTTTACATTTCTACTGGGCTCTTGGTTCCCCTTAGCTGCCTGCTGTCGTGTGCCCTAAATGTGCCCCGTTGTGCTTCAAACTGCCTCCGCATGCCCCCCCCCCACACTTCTTACCTGCCTTTCACATTTATTGTGTGCTCGATGCACCTTTGCATGCTCCTTTTATGCTTTACCTGCAACTCACATTCTCTACTGTGCACTCATTGCACAATCCCTATCACACACACAACAATCCACCACATTAGTTGTGCTGCACATCGTGGCTTCCATCTTACTGGCACATTTACTTAAGGTGCACCACAATTTCAACATGAGCAAACTGTGCATGCTTACATAACTGGGCCACTTTGTGCCTATTTGGCATTGGACTGTGCACACATGGGTGCTTTCACATAATTCTGGTGCTTTGGCAGTATTTGGCCTTTCACAGCATCTCCTTATAGTTCTTCTGCATTTCCAATTGGCATTGCCTTATCTGGTAACCAGCATAGGTCAATCACATCATTATTACTAAGGCGCAGCACACAACACATAACACCGAAGCGGATTAATTGGGAAGAGCGCATGAGACCTAGAGCACGCCAAAAATAGTGCATCGCACTGGAACAGTTGGGTATTGGGCTATAGGTGCACAAATCTTATTGGCTGAGGCAGCGGCATAGTGCAGTCGGGTTTAGATGGGCGAATGGGTGCACTTGTAGGTAGCACATGGCACTTTCTATTTTTATACTTTATTTTACCATTTTTATCACATAAGCCATTTGTACATAGCAGGCAGACAGATAGAGAATCCAGAGGATCTTTTCCCCCCTCATAGTTCATAGCTCAGTCAGCATCGCACATAGTCTGTGCACCAGCATCCAGTCCATGTGCCTTTGTAGTGTGCCCTTCATATAGCCACATTTGCATATCATTTGCATCCCCTCATCATATTGTTGCATTTCATCCCTGCATTGCATCTTTCATCCTCGTTCATGCACTCTTACAGTGTGCCCTTCATATACATAGCTGCATTTGTGCACAGTTTGTGCACTTATTTGCATAGATGCATTTTATGCACTGTTCACACCTTTTTCTGCCCCTTGCACTTTCATCCCGTTTGTTTCCCCAACCTATGCACCACCTTCACAGCACATCCCAGTGTTGTCTTCATCCCACTACACCTCCCACCTTCATCATCCTCATTGTTGCGCACTTTTGCACTCCTGTTGCACATTTTTCTGCACTGCGCATTTTTTTCCCTTTGCATTGCGCACTTTCCCACCACTGCGCATATCCCCCCTTTAGCGTAGACAATTAGTGCACACATTGAAAACTGCCATACCAGCCTCTCCATAGTCTCTGTGCCCCGAAGGATGATCCAAGGCCCTCTAAGTGAACTCCCCCCTCATGGCGAGTATGCCTGCAGTAGTAGGTTAAGTGTTCACCCTTTCCATTGAGACTCTGCACTGAGTACCAACAGAACACATCATTTCTGGAGCCCACCGTGAGGGGTTTCTGTTTATCAGACCATATTTTAGACCTCCATCGGCTCACCCTTTGCTTCAACATTAACCACCTTCACACTCTCCATTCTGAGCTGTTAGCAACTGCACTCCAGCTTGGGGAAATACCAGTATTCGAATCACTCTTTCTAAACAACACGCATCACTCGTCCACGCTGTCTTTACCTCCACCTTCACCTGAATCATCCCTACCTACCTTAACTCCATCTGCATCACTGCATTCTTCTCTGCCTTTGCATTTCACTGCGCTTATACCAGATCTTAACTCTACACACCTTATTCCAGCTACTATGGCTACCATGCATATGCCATCTGCATCTAACCAAAACATGCTGTGTTTCGACCCCGCAAAACTGCGCGAACTCCAGAAGTACTTTGAGGAGCTTGCGCAACTCCTCCGTGATTGTAACGTCACTGATGAGACCGATGAGAAGTTCCACACTGTGCGCTATTTGGACAGCGACACTGCAGACACTTGGAAACTGCTACCAGAGTATAGCACAATGCACAACTATGGCACAGTCAAAGATGGCACATTCAAAGACACTGTCCTAAAGCTTTATCCCAGCTCTAGGGATGGCAGTAAATGGAGTATTAGTGACCTGGACAAGCTTATTGGTGAGACCGCATGAGTTGGCCTTGTAACTGCAGAAGAAATCGTGTGCTATTATCACGCATTTTTCAACATTAGCAAATACTTAGTTGCGCAAGGCATATTGGCATGCTATGACCAAAGCCGCATGTTCATTAGGGTGTTTTGACCAGACCAGCTCGAGCACATTTTGAGCTGCCTTGCAATTGCAGTACCAAATCAGCCTGCAAATGTGCCATACTCATTAGACACAATATGTGATGTGATCGACTTTATCTTTGAAGGCCCAGCGCGCTATTTCCAGCCACTTACTGGGCTCACAGTGCAAAACCCCGATATGTATGCGCCCTACTCAGCACCCAGCGCACCCATTTCCCAGCCACAACCTAGCATGCCCGCAGTCAAAGCAGAAGACATCTCAGTCTTATTCAAACGCATGACACAGACAATAGTTACTGCATTGAGCACATCACACAGAGGTGGTGGAAATGGCATGCCTCACTCGAACAACGACAAGTGCAATGGTTGCGGTCAGACAGGGCATTATATCCCTGAGTGCGCTTCAATTGAACACCTTATTAGTGAAGGAAAGTGTAGGCGAAATGCGGAAGGGTGCATCATACTCCCAGGTGGTGCATTCATGCTGCATTCTATTCCAGGCAACTTCTTGGGTGAGCGCATCGAGGAATGGCATAAGTGCAACCCAGGGCAGATAGCCACTGGTCGACTTTCATCTAATACCAATTTGCAGCTCATCTACAATATAGCGCCTCATCCAGCTCCAGCAGCATCTTTATAGTCGACATATGTTGCCGCTTCAGCGCCTGCAGCAGATTATATGCAAAGCACACCAAATACACAACTAACGAAGGAAGAGTGCATTGATGTGCTCGAGCAGGAGTTGATTGTGCTTTGGAAGAGGCAAGTCTTCGACAGCATCGAAATTCTGCGGTGCGCACCACACAATACACCCAATCAAGAGAGCGTGCATTCTACAACCAGACATTGCACCCGCCGACAGTATCGAGTCCCCAGCATTGCAACCCACTGCGAGCACAACTTCAGTGCCCAATGAGACGCCCATACATCCCTATTCCAACATTCCTGAAGTGCATTTTGTGCCCACAGCAGCAGATAAACCAGATGCACCAGCTAACACTTCCAAAGGCAAAGAGCCATCATACCGCACTGTTGTTCCCATCCAGAACCCGCAGATTGTTGATGACGTATATGTGTGTGCCATGAAGGCGCCCTCCATTATGGTTTCGCATAAAGAGCTCCTGTCCCTTTCACCCGATCTCAGACAGCGCCATAGAGAACAAGTTACCCCAAAGCGCATTGCAGCTACTGGTGCAGAAGTGGTAGCTACCAACCTTGCAAGCGTTATGCCATTTGTACACTGTGAAGCATGCATGCCTTTTGTGGAAAATAAAGCACTTAATGCAACACCTCCAGTTAGCACGGCAATTGCAGTGCCACTTCCTATTGTTTTGCAGGATCCATTTGAACAGTACCTCACCCATCTCCAGCCAGGTGAAATCGAAAACCTGGATATTTTGAAGGTTGCAAAAGAGTCGCATGCACTTCGTTCTATTGATTTATTGATTGACAACCAAGAATACTTCAAAGCTATCTTAGATCCGGGTTCGCAAATTATTGCAATGTCAGAAGCGGTCTGCCATCATCTTGGGCTTCAGTACAACCCATGCATTTGCTTATACGTGCAATTGGCCAATGGAGAGGTAGATGAGTCACTTGGGCTTGTGTGCAATGTTTCTGCGCACATTGGAGATATCATTGTCTATGTGCAAGTTCACGTTATCTGTTCATTTACTCACGATATTCTGTTAGGGCGCCCCTTTGATGTGTTAACGTGCTCCATCGTGCGCAACTTTGCAGACGAAGTGCAAACGATTATGATCTGTGATCTGAACACAAGCACCATCTCCACCATTTCAACAAAGCCTAGGGGGAAGCCGTGCCACTTCTTACCAGCTCCAGCAACACTGCACTTTGCTATTCAGCATAACCCACAAAGAAATTTTTGCCAGGCTTCAAGGAATTGATTGCAGACCAAGGAGAAGCCGCCACTATCATATCATTCAACTCTGATACCTAATCTTGTGATGTTTCCACATTTGTGCTTATTCCATTTTCTGCTTCTGTTCCTTTGACCTCTATTATCTCTCAACTCTACCTATCCCAGTGTACCAACAGTTATGCATAGGTGCTCTTAAATTTGATTGACCCCATGGCACTTATTCCAGCCACGTTTCCAAAAAGTGCACATGCACATGCAACTTTTATCGATTTAGCAGTGCGTGCTGATGAGTTCAGTTGGTACTCAGTGCAGAGTCTCAACAGAAGGGGTGAACACTTAACCTACAACTGCAGGCGTGCTCAGGGTGAGGGGGGAGTTCGCTTAGATGGCCTCGGATCATCCTTCAGGGTGCGGAGACTATAGAGAGGCTGGTACAGCGATTTTCAGTGTGCGCACTAGTAGTGTACACGAAAGGGGAGATATGCACAGTGGCGGAAAAGTGCACAACGCAAAGAGGCAAAAATGCGCAACGAGAGCGCAAAAGTGCGCAACGATGAGGATGATGAAGGCGGGAGGTGTAACAGGACAAAGATGACACTGGAATGTACTGTGAAGGTGGTGCACAGTTTGGGGGTGCAAACAGAGTGAAAGCGCAAGGAGCGGAAAAAGGCGCAGGCAGTGCACAAAATGTGGCTATGCAAAAGGGTGCGCAAATGGTGCGCAAACGTGGCTATATGAAGGGCGCACTATGATAGTGCACAGACAAGGACGAAGGACGCAATGCAAGGGACGAAATGCAACAATACGATGAGGGGATGCAAACAATAACACAAACACGGCTATACAAAGGGCGCACTATGAAGGTGCACGGACTGGACGCTGGTGCACAGACTATGTGCGACGCTGACTGAGCTATGAACTATGAGGGGGGGGGAAAGATCCTGTGGATTCTCTATCTGTCCGCTACTATGTACAAATGGCTTATGTGATAAAATGGTGAAATAAAGTATAAAAATGGGAAGCACCATGCACTACCCACAAGCGCATCCATTCGCCCATCTAAACCTGACCGCACTATGCTGCTGCCTCAGCCAATAAGATTTGCACACCTATAGCTCAATATCCAACTGTTCTGGTGCGATGCGCTATTATTGGTGCATGCTAAGTCTCGTGCGCTCTTCCCAATTAATCCGCTTTGGTGTTATATGTCGCGTGCTGCGCCTTAGTAATAATGGCATGATCGACCTGTGCCAGTTACCAGATAAGGTGATGCCGATTGGAAATGTGGAAGAACTAAAAGGGGATGCTGTGCAAGACCAAATACTGCCAAAGCACCTGGGTTACGTGAAAGCGCCCAAGTGCGCACAGTCCAATGCCAAATAGGTGCAAAGCGGCCCAGTTATGTAAGAATGTGCAGTTCGCTCGTGCCGGTATCGTGGTATGCCTCAAGTAAATGTGCCAGTAAGATGGGAGCTGCGATGTGCAGTGCACTGGTGCAGTGGATTGTTGTGTGTGATAGAGATTGTGCAAAGAGTGCGCAGCAGGGAATGTGAGTTGCAGGTAAAGTGTAAAAGGAGTGCGCAAAGGCGCATCGAGCACGCAATAAATGTAGAAGACAGATAAGGAGCGTGGGGGGGGCACATGGAGGTGGCTTGAAGTGCAATGAGGCACATTTAGGGCGCACAATGATTGGCGGCTATGGGGAAACAAAAGCGCAGTAGAAATGCAAAAGGTGCACAAAGGCGCACCTAAACGGGCAAAGGCGTGCAAAAGCGCATGGAAGTGCACAAAGGCGCACAAAAGCGCGCTGCACAAAGTGTGCAGAAGCCATCTAAGAGGTGCACACAATCGCAAAAAATGCTGTAGTATGCGCGCAGGGCGATAGGGAGCCGTATCATCTCCTCCCAACTGAAGTACTGACTGTCCTCAGGCAGCATGCGATTGGTCAGCACAAAATTTTCTTCACTCACATAAGCGGCCATCCTCTCCTTATCCATCTCTGACCACCATCTATCCTCTATAACTCTTTCCACAACCTATCTCTACCCGATCCGATGGCTTCAGCATTTACCTTAGCGCTCAGACAAACGATCCTGGCCCTCAATGAGACCCTCCCTGCTGCTGGGAGTGAGCAGACGACGATGCAAGCTTGGGGTGAAGGGTTTTGTAGTAAACTGGTGCACTTTTTGTGTTTCTATAACTGGTGCAGGTTGCTAAGGGTCGGGGCATGTAGAACATGTATAAAAGCCATGCGGACTCTGTCCAAGATGATGCAGAACTTGACGTGCTCCTCACGAAGGCGCGTAGCGCATTCAGCGGAATCATGGTGGAGGAGTGGCTTGCTTGGGGCGAAGAGCTGATGCCCGATATGCATAAGATGATTGAGGAGAAAGAGAGGTCTGAGGAATTTGAGCCTAGGGCGCACGAGCTGGCGGAGTGGCTGGAAGTGCGTGCGGAGCGCACCGAAGCGCGCAAGGCATGCCGCGCACTCTTGACCACTGAATTGCAGGCACCAGAGGTTAACTTGGAGCGGCTGGAAGGTGAGTTCAGAGCCATTGACGAGGCGAGCGATATAGATATTGCCGAGGCGCAGGAGGACGAAAAGGCGCACATCGCACTGGTGCGCTCTTTGCACGCGCTTTCTGCCGCTACCGATGCTGAGGTTGTAGGCGAAGGAACTGGGGAGTCTTGGGAGAGTGGGGTGACGAGCAAGGGGGAGAACGAGCATAGCGATGAGAGCACCAGTGCGGACGAAGGCGCAAGTGCGCGCCCGGTGCGCGCAACGTGGCAACATGCATATGTCGAAGTGCCACCACTGAGTGGGGTTGGCGCCACCTCTAACGCTAATAGTGGACCAGTAAGTTTCTTTGGATATGCTTCAAACTCACTAAACCATTCCCTTTCTCTACGCTAGTGTGATAACTGCCGCCGCATGGGCCAACCAGCTAGGTGCGCCTCTGTCAATGGAAAATGGTGCGCCCCATGCGCAAAGGGTAAGAGAAAGTGTGAATGGATGAAGCGCACCCTCACACAGCTGCGCGCAACCCCTAGAGGCAGGAAAGCGGCTACTGGGCGCTCTGGTCTGTCTTTTTCTCATCCTCCTTCCATGCTGCGCTAAACTTTCCAAAGGCATGTCGCAAATTGACAAGGGCAATGAGAGCGATGTGGGGCTCATCAGCCCCTCGAAAGAGCGCACATCCAGGCACCGCAAAGTTGAAAACGCGCCCCCTCCCCTGTCGCAAGTGCGCCCAAGGCCGCGCCGCCTTACTGTTCGCCAGGCAAGTGTGCACACGCAATCCTCATGCCAAACCAGATCAGGAAACACCTCGGGGGATGCGGTTTATCAAGGTCAAGATGTTGAGGCACTCGACTTAGCGCAATGCCGCTCAGTGGTTGCAGTCTTGGGCGCCACGCACGATCGCCTTCAAGAAGATGTCCAAAGGTCGCTCATCGAGTTAGAGGTCGCTAAGAGCTGGTTGCGCAGTGCGGAGCAAGCGGAGGCGGACGCAAAGGCGAAACTGGGTGCAGCCACGGAGCGCCTGGAGTTCCTGGAGTTCATTGAATAGCTGCACAATGGTATAAGTTTTAGATAGTATGTTAATCAATCTCTTTGTTGCGCCTGTGATACGCATGGTGCGCTCCGAAGCAGTGAAGTGTGCGCACTTTGCGCCAACCTGTGCGCGCACTTCCATGGTGCCATAAAACGAAATTTGTAAGCCCAAATAATATGTGCGAGAGAAAAGAGATAATATAAGCAATGTTCGAGCAAGAAGTGTCAAGCGCACAAAAAACGCGCACCACGCAAAGATGCGCAAATGCAAAGGGGTGTGGAAAAATTGTCCAACCATCACTTTCCTCCTCCCAACTGAGATATTGACCATGTCCATCGATAAAAAAGTAAGAGATAAAATGAAGCGCACGCGATATCACAAAGTCTAAAAAAAATGGGAAAGGCTCAGTAGATCATCACGGCCAGTAAAACCCATGGGTTGCACAATCACGGAACGCATCCAGATGCGACTTCACGAATAGGAAAAGGTAACATAAAAACAAATGAAAGAAAGCAAAGCGTACGTATAAAATGGTGAAGTATCCATAGCGGTGCGCATGGAGCGCTAGTTGTGCACCTCATTGGCACTTTCTTCTTCCTCAGCGCTATCTCCTTGCGCTTCTTCTTCGTCAACTGCTTCTTCGTCTTCCATGTCCAGTACTATGGACTCTTCCATCTCTCTTAACCGCGTTGTGGTGATATCGAGCGCTATGTCAGGAAGCGCAATGGACTTGCGCGTGTGGTATGGCAGTAGGCGGAACGCGGCTACTGGCCTGTCAAATACCATCCCGTTGAGCTCGCAAACTATGTATGCGCCGCCCTGATTGCGCGACACTATAACTAGAGGACCGAGATAACGCGTGCGCATTTTGCGGTTAAGGCTCTTTTCGATTGCTGTGTTGCACATAAGGACTAAGTCGCCGCGCTGGAAGTCGAAACTGCGGATGGTTTTTGAGTGCGCTTTCTCAAAATGGAGCACCGCTTTGTGCCTCTCTGCATAGACGCGGGAATGGATGCGTGCTAAGTCTGCTGGACGCTTTTGTAATGCGTGCGCGTGCCGCGTGATCAAGTCTGTCGTGGAGAGTATAGAATCTGGGGGTGGGTTAAGGTATGTTGCTTCAATGATATCGAGAGGGATTAGAGGCTGCACGCCTGTAACAATGAAGTATGGCGAAACACCGAGGTGCTTCCGAACTGTGATGCGCTCTGCCCAAAAGACTGAGTACAGTGCACTGAACCACTTTGATTCTACTCCATCTGCTGCTTTGATAAGTGCTTGACGCACATCAAAATGTGCACGCTCAACAATTCCATTAGCGCGCAAATTATAGCCAGATATGCGGATGTGATTGATATGGTAGCGCTTACTGAGATAGGCTAGCGCTTTGATGAATGGCTTGCCATTATCAGTGACTATCTCGCACAATGCACCCCATCTGCAGATGAGGTCTTGGAACATCCAATCGCCAAGTGCGCTCGCATTTTCTTTAGGGAGCCCGCAGAATTCCGGCCAAGTCGCAAGTGAGCAACGCCCTTGGACAATATAGTGCCGCCCTGCTAATACTGGTAAGTGCATCGTATCAATATAAACTTTACTGAACAGGGGCGCAGGCATTGCGACGACTGGCGGTATTAGAACCTTCTGTGTTTGCTGGATCTGGCAAATATGACAAGTGCGCACGAACCAAACGATGTCGTCCATAACATGCGGCCACCAAAAGCGCTCGAGCAATGTGGAGCGTGTCACATAAAAGCACTTGTGTCCAATGTTGTCATGGATGGCGCGCAATATCGGTAAGCATCTAGACTGCCAAATAACAAGCTGGTGAGCACCATGCACATTGCGCTTCCATAGGCACGTCTTGTCTTTGAAAAACACGCTCGCGTAGCACACGAGCGCGCTGTACTCGGAATCTGTGAAGTCGCTAGGGCGCGTTAGGGTATCCATCCAAATCCACACCAAATCTAACTTCTCATCCTCTGCATCTGCTGTTGCACTCCTTGGAACTTGGCTATAGTCATCGTCATAAATAAGTGCATTATTGCGCACATTTTGCGCGTTTTTGTTTGGCTCTGGCTGCGTCAGCGCAAGTGCTTGCGCATCCAAAGACTGTGAAATGGGACGTATCGCATGCATAAATCCATGTAGCGCATCAATCCAGTCCTCAAACTCTTCATCCTCTTCTCCCTCTAAGTCCTCTGGCTGCTTCGGCCGACGCGAAAGCCCATCTGGACCATGCACTGCTCCCCTAACATGCACGAGTGTAAAGTGGAATGTAAGGATTGAGACAATCCACCAGTTAATGCTAGCGGATGGTTGGATATCGGGGTTTTGTAGCATGCCCTTGATATAGCGCACGTCAGTCTCCACAATTAAGTTGCACACACCTATAATATAAAGGCGCAAATTGCGCAGCGCGCAGTAAAGCCCATAGATCTCTAGCTTCGGTTGTGAAAAGCGCGCTTCTCTGTCATTGAGCGTAATCGAGCCGAACCGGTTGTAAATGCACGTTTTTGCATCTGCGCTCTTTTGCTGGCAAAGGTAAAAGCCGACCGCTATCTGGGAAGAGTCGACTGCAAGGATAACAGGGAGTTCTGAGGAATAATCGATCGGTTGTAGTGCAGGACACTCTAGCACTGCTTGCTTGATGTCATTTTGTGCCGCTATCTGCTCTGGACCCCATTCAAATGGAGCGTCCTTGCGCATAAGCCTTGTGAGCATGTTAACGCGGTGCGCATAATTGCGGATATAAATGCGCATTAAACCGACTGTTCCCAAGAATGCGCGCACTTCTGACAGCGTGTGGCATGCGCCCCAATTGCGGATAACATCTACCTTGCCGCGTTCGGGTTTTCTACCTTCTGGGGTGCAATAATGGCCAAGAATGACAAAGTTCTCAGTGCACAAGGTGGATTTCGTCCCAGAGAAAGTGCCGCCGCTATATTTCATGCGCTGCACAATGCGGTTCACTTTCTGAAAGTGCTCCCACACAAAGCGCCTTACACCAGGGTTCGCAGTGAGTGCTTCACACGAGCCATCCGGTAAAATGTAGCACTTCAAAGGCCCCTTGACTGGAACATCGTCAATATAGGGAATGGTGTAATCTGGTATCTCTGGCTGCAGAATATAGCACACATCATCATGGAAGATTGGTACTGAGTTTGTCCAACCCATTGGCAATGTAACGAGGCGCATTGCGCCATATGGTGTCTGGAATGTTGTAAGGTCGCGCGACGATTCTTTGATTAAGCGCTCGTCGTATCCCACATATAGATCAAGGACGGCGCTGCATGCGCACCCCGCAAATTGCTCTGCAAGGTGCTCAGGTGTAGGGGTGACACTGGAGTGTTTAATGGTAACGCGATTAAGCAGTTCGAGGCTATGTACGATGCGCAGTGCTTTTCCATCTTTCTTGAGTGTGCAGAACCAGCGCGATCTATATGCCGAATTTGAGTGCTCATAAACACCTGAGTCTATCTTCTTCTGGATAATGGCGCAAACTTCGTCGTATATGCCTGGTGGAATGGGGATGTTGCGCTCTATCCAAGGAGTGTGCGGAATAACTGGGATTTCTACTGGGGGAAAGAACGTGGTCTTGAAGCTACTGCGCTCCTCATCGCTCCATGCAAAGGCTTCATTCTGCAAAGACATCAAGTGGTGTAAAACCTTCATCTCCTCTGGTAATAGGAAATCAGTGTGGCGCTCCTGGAGCGCTTGCATGCGCTCTTCAGTATAGCACCCGGTCGGGGTAAATGGTGGCGGATTTGGTAAAAGCACAGGAAGCGCCGCTAGCAGATCGCCTATAATGTTGCGCTCGATGCAGAATTCATTTGGGACGGGCGCAATAGCTGGCTTGACTTTTCTAGCAACCGGTTTATACTTCTTCTTGGTCACTACGCCCTTTTGCGGTGCGCGCACCGCTAAATCGATAAAAGTTGCGCGCGCATGTGTGCTTTTCGGAAACGCGGCAGGAATAAGCGCCACAGGGTCGATCGAATTTAAGAGCGCCTGCGCATGACTGTTGGTACACTGGGATAGGTAGAGTTGAGAGATAATAGAGGTGGAAGGAACGGAAGCGGAAAATGGAATAAGCTCAAATGTGGAAACGTCACAAGATTGGGTATCAGAGTCAAATGTTATGATAGTGGCGGCTTCTCCTTGGTCTGAGATCAATTCCTCGAAGCCTGGCAAAAATTTCTTTGCGGGTTATGCTGAATAGCAAAGTGTGGTGTTGCTGAAGCTGGTAAGAAGTGGCGCGGCTTCCCCCTAGGCTTTGTTGGAATGGTGGAGATGGTGCCGGTGTTCGGATCGCAGATTGTAATTGTTTGCGCTTCGTCCGCAAAGTTGCGCATGATGGAGCACGTTAACACGTCGAAGGGGCACCCTAACAGAATATCGTAAGCAGGTGATCGGATAACGTGAACTTGCACATAGACAATGATATCCCCAATGCGCGCAGAAACGTTGCGCGCAAGCCCAAGCGACTCATCTACCTCTCCATTGGCTGATTGCATGTATAAACGAATGCGCGGGTCGTACTGAAGCCCAAGACGGTGGCAGACCGCTTCTGACATTGCAATAATTTGTGAACCCGGATCTAAGATAGCTTCAAAGTACTCTTGGTTGTCGATCAATAAATCAATGGAGCGAAGCACATGCGACTCTTTAGCGACCTTCAAAACATCGGGGTTTTCAATTTCGCCTGGCTGGAGATGGGTAAGGTACTGTTCAAATGGATCCTGCAAAACAATAGGAAGTGGCCCTGCAATTGCCACGCTAACTGGAGGTGTCGCATTAAGCACTTTATCTCCTGCAAAAGGCGCACGCGCTTCGCAGTGTGCAAATGGCATAACGCTCGCAAGGTTTGTAGCTACCACTTCCGCACTGGTAGCTGCAATGCACTTTGGGGTGACTTGTTCTCTATGGCACTGCCTGAGATCGGGCGAAAGGGATAGAAGCTCTTCATGCGAAACCGTAACAGAGGGCGCCTTCATGGCGCGCGCATATACGTCATCGACAATCTGCGGGTTCTGGATGGGAATGACAGTGCGGTATGATGGCTCTTTGCCTTTGGAAGAGTTAGCTGGTACGTCTGGTTTATCTGCTGCTGCGGGCACAAAACGCGCCTCAGGAATGTTGGAATAGGGATGTATGGGTGTCTCGTCAGGCGCATCAGTTGCGCTCGCAGCGGATTGCGAAGCTGGGGACTCAATACTGTCAGCGGGTGCCATGTCTGTGGTTGTAGAATGCACACCCTCTTGATTGGATGTATTGCGTGGTGCGCGCCGCAGAATTTCAACTCCGTCGAAGACTTGCCTCTTGCAAAGTGCCATCAACTCCCTCTTCCTTTGTTAGTTGCGCATTTGGTGCACTTTGCATATAATCTGCTGCAGGAGCTGAAGCGGCAACGTACGTCGACTGTAGAGGTGCAGCTGGAGCTGGATGAGGCGCTATATTGTAGATGAGCTGTGAATTGGTATTAGATGAAAGTCGACCCATGGCAATCTGCCCTGGGTTGCGCTTATGCCATTCCTCGATGCGCTCGCCTAGGAAATTGCCTGGAATAGAACGCGGCATGAATGCGCCACCTGGGAGTACGATGCGCCCTTCCGCATTTCGCCTACACTTTCCTTCACTAATAAGGCGCTCAATTGAAGCGCACTCAGGGATGTAGTGCCCTGTCTGACCGCAACCATTGCACTTGTCGTTGTTCGAGCGAGGCGCACCATTTCCGCCATCTCTGTGTGATGCGCTCAACACAGTAACTATCGTCTGTGTCATGCACTCGAATAAGACTGAAATGTCTTCTGCTTTGACTGCGGGTGCGCTAGGTTGTGGCTGGGAAATGGGTGCGCTGGGTGCTGAGTAGGGCGCATACATATCGGGGTTTTGCGCTGTGAGCCCAGTAAGTGGCTGGAAATAGCGCGCTGGGCCTTCAAAGATAAAGTCGATCGCATCGCGTATTGCATCTAATGAGTATGGCACATTTGCAGGCTGATTTGGTACCACAATCGCAAGGCGGCTCAAAATGCGCTCTAGCTGGTCTGGTCGAAACACCCTAATGAACATGCGGCTTTGGTCGTAGCGCACCAATATGCCTTGTACAACTAAGTATTTGCTAATGTTGAAAAATGCGCGATAATAGTGCGCGATTTCTTCTGCAGTTACGAGGCCAACGCGTGCAGTCTCACCAATATGCTTGTCCAGGTCGCTAATACTCCATTTACTGCCATCCCTAGAGCCAGGATAAAGCTTTAGGACAGCGTCTTTGAATGCACCATAGTTGTGCGTCGCGCTATACTCTGGTAGCAGTTTCCAAGTGTCTGCAGTGTCGCTGTCCAAATAGCGCACTGTGTGGAACTTCTTATCGGTCTCGTCGGTGACATTACAATCGCGGAGGAGTTGCGCAAGCTCCTCAAAGTACTTCTGGAGTTCGTGTGGTTTTGCAGGGTCAAAGCGCAGCGCGTTTTGGTTAGATGCAGATGGCATGTGCATGGTAGCCATGGTAGGTGGAATAGGTGTGTAGAGTTAAGATCTGGTAAAAGTGCAGCGAAATTTGGAGGTGGGGAAAAATGCGGTGATGCGGACGGAGTTAGGGTAGGTAGGGATGATTCAGGTGAAGGTGGAGGTAAAGACAGCGCAGACGAGTGATGTGTGTTGTTTAGGAAGAGTGATTCAAATACTGGTATTTCCCCAAGCTGGAGCGCAGTTGCTAACAGCTCGGAATGGAGAGTGCGAAGGTGGTTAATGTTGAAGCGAAGGGCAAGCCGATGGAGGTCTAAAATATGGTCTGATAAACAGAAACCCCTCGCGGTGGGCTCCAGAAAATGATGAGTTCAGTTGGTACTCAGTGCAGAGTCTCAACAGAAGGGGTGAACACTTAACCTACAACTGCAGGCATGCTCGGGGTGAGGGGGGAGTTCGCTTAGATGGCCTCAGATCATCCTTCAGGGCGCGGAGACTATAGAGAGGCTGGTACAGCGATTTTCAGTGTGCGCACTAGTAGTGTACATGAAAGGGGAGATATGCGCAGTGGCGGAAAAGTGCGCAATGCAAAGAGGCAAAAACGTGCAGTGCAGAAAAATGTGCAACGAGAGCACAAAAGTGCGCAATGATGAGGATGATGAAGGCGGGAGGTGTAACAGGACAAAGATGACACTGGAATGTACTGTGAAGGTGGTACACAGTTTGGGGGTGCAAACAGAGTGAAAGCGCAAGGAGCGGAAAAAGGCGCAGGCGGTGCGCAAAATGCAGCTATGCAAAAGGGTGCGCAAAGGGTGCGCAAACGTGGCTATACGAAGGGCGCACTACGATAGTGCACAGACAAGGACGAAGGATGCAACGCAAGGGATGAAACGCAACAATACGATGAGGGGACGCAAACGATAATGCAAACACGGCTATACGAAGGGCACACTACGAAGGTGCATGGACTGGATGCTGGTGCACAGACTATGTGCGACACTGACTGAGCTATGAACTATGAGGGGGGGGGGAAAGATCCTGTGGATTCTCTATCTGTCTGCTACTATGTACAAATGGCTTATGTGATAAAATGGTGAAATAAAGTATAAAAATGGGAAGCGCCATGCGCTACCCACAAGTGCATCCATTCGCCCATCTAAACCTGACCGCACTATGCCGCTGCCTCAGCCAATAAGATTTGCACACCTATAGCTCAATATCCAACTGTTCTGGTGCGATGCGCTATTATTGGTGCACACTAAGTCTCGTGCGCTCTTCCCAATTAATCCGCTTTGGTGTTATATGTCGCGTGCTGCACCTTAGTAATAATGGCATGATCGACCTGTGCCAGTTACCAGATAAGGCGATGCCGATTGGAAATGTGGAAGAACTAAAAGGGGATGCTGTGTGAGACCAAATACTGCCAAAGTGCCTGGGTTACGTGAAAGCACCCAAGTGCGCACAGTCCAATGCCAAATAGGTGCAAAGTGGCCCAGTTATGTAAGAATGCGCAGTTCGCTCGTGCCGGTATCGTGGTATGCCTCAAGTAAATGTGCCAGTAAGATGGGAGCTGCGATGCGCAGTGCACCGGTGCAGTGGATTGTTGTGTGTGATAGAGATTGTGCAAAGAGTGCGCAGCAGGGAATGTGAGTTGCAGGTAAAGTGTAAAAGGAGTGCGCAAAGGCGCATCGAGCGCGCAATAAATGTAGAAGGCAGATAAGGAGCATGGGGGGGGCGCATGGAGGCGGCTTGAAGCGCAATGAGGCGCATTTAGGGCGCACAATGATTGGTGGCTATGGGGAAACAAAAGCACAGTAGAAATGCAAAAGGCACACAAAGGCGCACCTAAATGGGCAAAGGTGCGCAAAAGCGCATGGAAGCACACAAAGGCGCACGAAAGCGCACTAAGGTGCACAAAAGCGTGCTGCACAAAGTGTGCAGAAGCCATCTAAGAGGTGCACACAATCGCAAAAAATGCCATAGTATGCACGCAGGGCGATAGGGAGCCATATCAGCGCACTGCAAAAGGGCATAGTAACCAAGAAGAAGTATAAACCAGTTGCTAGAAAGGTCAAACCAGTTATTGCACCTGTCCCAAATGAATTCCGCATCAAGCACAACATTATAGGCAATCCGCTAGTGGCACTTCCTGTGCTTTTACCAAACCCACCACCATTTACCCCGACCAGGTGCTATACTGAAGAGCGCATGCAAGTGCTCCAAAAGCACCACACCAATTTCTTATTACCAGAGGAGATGAGGGTTTACACCACTTGATGTCTTTGCAGAACGAAGCCTTTGCATGGAGCGATGAGGAGCACAGCAGCTTCAAGACCGTGTTCTTTCCCCCAGTAGAAATCCCAGTTATTCCACACACCCCTTGGATAGAGTGCAACATCCCCATTCCACCAGGCATATATGATAAAGTTTGTGCTATTATCCAGAAGAAGATAGACTCAGGCATTTATGAGCACTCAAATTTGGCATATAGATCGTGCTGGTTCTGCACACTCAAGAAAGATGGGAAAGCACTGCGCATCGTACATAGCCTCAAGCTGCTTAATCGCATTACCATTAAACACTCTGGCATCACCCCTACACCTGAGCACCTTGCAGAGCAGTTTGCGGGGCATGCATGCAGTGCCATCCTTGATCTATATGTGGGATACGATGAGCACTTAATCAAAGAATCATCGCGCAACCTTATGACATTCCAGATCCCATATGGCGCAATGCACCTCATTACATTGCCAATGGGTTGGACAAACTCGGTACCAATCTTCCACAACAATGTGTGCTATATTCTGCAGCCAGAGATTCTGGATTACACCATTCCCTATAATGATGACGTTCCAGTCAAGGGGCCTTTAAAGCACTACAATTTACCAGATGGCTCATGCAAAGTGCTCACTGCAAACCCTGGCATAAGGTGCTTTGTGTGGGAGCACTTCCAGAACGTGAACCACATTGTGCAGCACATGAAATATAGCGGCAGCACTTTCTCTGGGATGAAATCCACATTGTGCACTGAGAACTTCATCATTCTTGGCCATTATTGCACACCAGAAGGTAGAAAACCCGAACGCAACAAGGAAAACATTATCCGCAATTGGGGCACATGCCACATGCTTTCGGAAGTGCACACATTCTTGGGAACAGTCGGTTTAATGCACATTTATATCCACAATTATGCGCACCACATTAATGCGCTCACAAGGCTTACATGCAAGTACACTCCATTAGAATGGGGCCCAGAGCAGATAGCGGCACAAAATGACATCAAGCAAGCAGTACTAGAGTGTCCTGCACTACAACCGATTGATTATTCCTCAGAACTCCCATTATCCTTGCAGTTGACACTTCCCAGATAGTGGTCAGCTTTTACCTTTGCCAGCAAAAGAGCGCAGATGCAAAAATGCGCATTTACAACTGGTTCAGCTCAATTACACTCAACAACAGAGAAGTGCGCTTTTTGCAACTGAAGCTAGAGATCTATGGGCTTTACTGCATGCTGCGCAGTTTGCACCTTTATATTATAGGTGTGCACAACTTAATTGTTGAGACTGACGCACGCTATATCAAGGGCATGCTACAAAACTCCGATATCCAACTGTCTGCTAGCATTAACCAGTGGATTGTGTCAATCCTTACATTCTATTTTACACTCATACATGTTAGGGGAGCGGTCCATGGTCCAAATGGACTTTTGCATTGGCTGAAGCAGCCAGAGGACTTAGAAGGAGAAGATGATGAAGAGTTTGAGGATTGGATTGATGTGCTACATGGCTTTATGTATGTGATACATCCCATTTCACAGTCCTTTGACATGTAAGCACTCGCACTAATGCAGCCAGAGCCAAGTGCAAACACGCAAAATGCACAAAATGTGTGCAATAGTGTGCTTATTTATGATGGTGACTATAGCCAAGTTCCGAGGAGCACAACCACAGATGCAGAGGATGAGAAGTTAGATTTTGTGTGGATTTGGATGGATACCCTAATGCACCCTAGCCACTTCACAGATTCTGAGTACAGCCCCCTTGTGTGCTATGCGAGCACGTTTTTCAAAGACAAGATGCACCTATGGAAGCGCAATGCACATGGCACTCACCAGCTTGTTATTTGGCAGTCTAGATGCTTACCAATGTTGCGCACCATCCATGACAACATTGGACACAAGTGCTTTTACATGATGTGCTCTGCATTGCTCAAGCACTTTTGGTGGCCACATGTTATGGATGACATCATTTGGTTCATGCGCACTTGTCATATTTGCCAGATCCAGCAAACACAGAAGGTTCTAATACTGCCAGTCATCACAATGCCTGCGCCTCTCTTCAGTAAAGTTTATATTGATACAATGCACATACCAGTATCAGCAGGGCAGTGCTATATTATCCAAGGGCATTGCTCACTTGCGACTTGGCCAGAATTCCACAGGCTTCCTAAAGAAAATGTGAGTGCACTTGGTGATTGGATGTTTCAAGACCTCATCTGCAGGTGGGGTGCATTGTATGAGATAGTTACTGATAATAACAAGCCATTCATCAAAGCGCTAGCCTATCTCAGTAAGCGCTACCATATCAATCACATCTGCATATCTGGCTATAACTCGCATCCTAATGGAATTGTTGAGTGTGCACATTTCAATGTGCGTCAAGCACTTATCAAAGCCACAGATGGAGTAGAATCAAAATGGTTCAGTGCACTGTACTCAGTCTTTTGGGTGGAGCACATCACAGTTTGGAAGTGCCTTGGCATTTCGCCATATTTTATTGTGATAGGCGTGCAGCCTCTAATCCCTCTCGATATCATTGAAGCAACATCCCTTAACCCACCCCCAGATTCTATACTCTGCACTACAGACTTGATCGCGTGGCATGCACATGCATTGCAAAAGCATCCAGAAGACTTAGCATGCATCCATTCCTGCATCTATGCAGAAAGGTGCAAAGCAGTGCTCCATTTCGAGAAAGCACACTCAAAAGCCATCCACAATTTTGACTTCCAGCGCAGCAATTTGGTCCTTATGCACAACGCAGCGATCGAGAAGAGCCTTAACTGCAAAATGTGCATGCATTATCTCGGTCCTCTAGTTATAGTGTTGCACAATCAAGGCAGCACATATATCATTTGTGAGCTCAATGGGACGGTATTCAACAGGCCAGTAGCCACGTTCTGCCTACTGCCATACCATGCATGCAAGTCCATTGCGCTTCCCGACATAGCACTCGATATCACCACAACGCGGTTGAGGGAGATGGAAGAGTCCACAGTAGTGGACACAGAAGATGAAGAAGCAGTTGACAAAGAAGAAGTGCAAGGAGATAGCACTGAGGATGAAGAAAGCACCAATGAGGTGTGCAACTAGCACTCCACATGCACCGCTATGAATATTTCACCTTTTTATATGTATGCTTTGTTTTCTTTCATTTTTTTATGTTATTTTTTTCCTATTCATGAAGTCGCATCTGGACATGTTCCATGATTGTGCAACCCATGGGTTTTACTGGCCATGATGATCTACTGAGCCTTTCCCATTTTTTTAGACTTTGTCATATGGCATGTGTTTCATTTTATCTCTTACTCTTTTATCATTTGGACATGGTCAATATCTCAGTTGGGAGGAGGAAAGTGATGGTTGGATGGTTTTTCTGCACTCCTTTGCATTTGCACATTTTTGTGCTGGGGCGCATTTTTTGTGCGCTTGACATTTCTTACTCGAACATTGCCTATCTTATCTCTTTTCCCTCACATATATGATTTGGACTTACAAATTTCATTTTATGGCACCATGGAAGCACGCATTGCACCACTTCGGAGTGCATCACGTGTATCACAGGTGCAACAGAGAGATGGATTGACATACTATCTAAAACTTATACAGGCGAGCGGCTACTCAATGGACTCCAGGAACTCCAAGTGCTCCATGGCCACATCCAGTTTTGCCTTTGCATCTGCCTCCGCTTGCTCTGCGCTGCGCAACCAGCTCTTGGCGACTTCTAGCTCGATGAGCAACCTTTGGATGTCTTCTTTAAGGCAATTATGCATGGCACCCAAGACTGCAACCACCAAGCAGCATTGCACTAAGTCGAGCACCTCGACGTCCTGGCCTTGGTAGACCGCATCCCCCAAGGTGTTTCCCGATCTGGTTTGGCACAAGGATTGCGTGTGCGCACTTGCCTGGTGAACAGTAAGGCGGCGTGGCCTTGGGCACACTTGCAACAGGGGAGGGGGCGCATTTTCAACTTTGCGGCACTTTGATGTGTGCTCTTTCGAGGGGCTGACAAGCCCCGCATCACTCTCATTGCCCTTGTCAGTTTGCAGTGCACCTTTGGAATAGTTAGTGCAGCATGGAAGGAGGATGAGAAAAAGACACACCAGGGCACCCAGTAGCTGCTTTTCTGCCTCTAGAAGTTGTGTGCAGCTGTGCAAGGGTGCACTTCATCCATTCACACTTTCTCTTACCCCTTGCACATGGAGCACATTGCTTTCCATTGACAGAGATGCACCTAGCCAGTTGGCCCATGTGGCGGCAGTTATCACACTAGGGTAGAAAGGGAAACCGTTTAGTGAGTTTGAAGCATATCCAAAGAAACTTACCGGTCTGCTATTAGCATCGGAGGTGGTGCCAACACCACTCAGTGGTGGTACTTCGACATACACGTGTTGCTGCATTGTGCGCACTGGGCATGCACTTGCACCTTCATCTGCACTAGTGCTCTCATCGCTCTGCTCACTCTCCCCTTCACTCGTCACCCCACTCTCCCAAGACTCCCCAGTTTTTTTGCCTACGACCTCAGCATTGGTCGCTCCAGAAAGCGCACGCAGAGAGTGCACCAGCACAACATGTGCCTTTTCATCCTCCTGCGCTTCCATGGTATCTATATCGCTTGCCTCATCAATTGCCCTAAACTCACCTTCCAGATGCTCCAAGTTAACCTCAGGTGCCTGCAATTCGGTAGTCAAGAGCATGCGGCGCGCACTTCCAGCCACCCCGCCAGCTCATGCGCCCTATGCTCAAATTCCTCAGACTGCTCTTTCTCCTCAATCATTTTATGCATATCAGGCATCAGCTCCTCACCCCAAGTAAGCCACTCCTCCACCATGATCCCACTGAATGTGCTGTGCGCCTTCACAAGGAGCACATCAAGTTCTGCATCGTCCTTAATAGTGTCTGCGTGTCTTTTATACATGTTCTACATGCCCCAACCCTTAGCAACCTGTGCCGGTTATAGAAACACAAAAAGCGCACCAGTTTACTACAAAACTCTTTACCCCAAGCTTGCATCGTCGTCTGCTCGCTCTCAGTAGCAGGGAGGGTCTCATTGAGGGCCAGGATCATTTGTCTAAGGGCTAAGGTAAATGCTGAGGCCATCGGATTGGGTAGAGATGGGTTGTGGGAAGAGTTATAGAGGATAGATGGTGGTCAGAGATAGATAAGGAGAGGCTGGCCACTTATGTGAGCAAAGAAAATTTTGCACTGACCAATTGCATGCTGTCTGAGGACAGTCAGTACTTCAGTTGGGAGGAGATGATACAGCTCCCTATCGCCCTGTGTGCATACTATGGCATTTTTTGCGGTTGTGCACACCTCCTAGATGGCTTCTGCACACTTTGTGCAGCACACAAAAGCGTGCCTTTGTGCACTTTCATGTGCCTTTTACATTTCTACTGTGCTCTTGGTTCCCCTTAGCTGCCTGCTGTCGTGCACCCTAAATGCACCCCGTTGTGCTTCAAACTGCCTCTGCGCCCCCCCCCCCCCCACACTCCTTACCTGCCTTTCACATTTATTGCGCGCTCAATGCGCCTTTGCACACTCCTTTTACGCTTTACCTGCAACTCACATTCTCTACTGCACACTCATTGCATAATCCCTATCACACACACAACAATCTACCACATCAGTTGGGCTGCACATCATGGCTTCCATCTTACTGGTGCATTTACTTGAGGTGCACTGCAATTCCAACACGAGCAAACTGTGCATGCTTACATAACTGGGCCGCTTTGCGCCTATTTGGCATTGGACTGTGCACACATGGGCGCTTTCACATAATCCTTGTGCTTTGGCGGTATTTGGCCTTGCACAGCATCTCCTTATAGTTCTTCCGCATTTCCAATCGGCATCACCTTATCTGGTAACTGGCATAGGTCGATCATGTCATTATTACCAAGGCACAGCATGCAACACATAACACCGAAGTGGATTGATTGGGAAGAGTGCACGAGACCTAGAGCACACCAAAAACAGTGCATTACACCGGAACAGTTGGGTATTGGGCTATACGTGCGAAAATCTTATTGGCTGAGGCAGCGGCATAGTGCAGTCGGGTTTAGATGGGCGAATGGGTGTGCTTGTGGGTAGCACATGGTGCTTTCTATTTTTACATTTTATTTTACCATTTTTATCACATAAGCCATTTGTAATAGTAGGTGGACAGATAGAGAATCCACAGGATCTTTCCCCCCCCATAGTTCATAGCTCAGTCAGCATCGCACATAGTCTGTGCACCAGCATCCAGTCAGTGCACCTTTGTAGTGCACCCTTTGTATAGCCACATTTGCATATCATTTGCATCCCCTTGTTGTATTGCTGTGTTTTGTCCCTGTGTTGCATCCTTCATCCTCATCTGTGCACTATTGCAGTGCACCCTTCATATAGCCGCATTTGCACACCATTTGCACCTTTTTTGCATAGCCACATTTTGCGCACCATTTGCACCTTTTTCCGCCTGTTGTGCTCTCATCCTATTTGTGTCCCCAACCTGCGCACCACCCTCACAGCACATCCCAGTGCCATCTTCATTCACTACCCCTCCCAGTTTCATCTTCCTTGTCATTGTGCACTTTTGTGCTCCCATTGCACATTTTCTGCACTGCGCCTTTTTGCCCCTTTGCATTGTGCACTTTTCTGCTATTGTGCATATCTTCTCTTTAGTGTACACAACTAGTGCGCATATTGAAAACCACTGTTCCAGCCTCCTCATAGTCTCCACACCCCAAAGGATAATCCGAGGCCCTCTAAGCAAACCCCCCTCACCCCAAGCATGCCTGCAGTTGTAGGTTTAGTGTTCACCCCTTCCATTGAGACTCTGCACTGAGTACCAACTGAACACATCAGCATGCTCAGAGTTCATGTACATGAGGGCCCAATAAATTTTAGCAGCATCATCCACAAGTTGGTTTGGGCATAGATTGATGTATAACTCGCAGGAATTGAGGAAGGCACATCTGTGGGAATGCACACCATTGAATTTGGGAGGGGGCATGGGTTTAACATGCACATCTTCGCTTTGGTGCTGTAAGGGGAAAGGAAGGTGCCCCAGGCATCTGGGCAATTTTCTATGTTTGTCCCATAGTTCTTTATATTTTATCTCACCCTATCCTGCCTTTTCTATGATGTTCTATGATTTATTCCTATTTTATTATTATATTTCGGTTTTTTCCATGTTGGTACATGTTGACAGTCCTATTCTTAGAGGCAGGACCCCTTCTGGACATTTACCCATCAAGGTGATATCATCCCACAGCTTGATCTGCCTATCTCTGCCTTTTGCTATTTTTAGCTTACTATTTGATTTTTGGCTCTATCACATATACTAGGCATCAACAGATGGGTCCTTAGAGTTTTCTCTTTGGATTCCCCTCTGTGAGGTGCACCTGGAGTGTCTGTATCATGTAGTGTGATATTAACTTTGGATTCCCCTCTGTTAGCTCACTTCTAAGTGAGGCTTTGAGGTTGCCTTTACAGTAGAAAACTCTCTCCCTAGGCCCACAATCAAAGTGCACTGTGGATATAACATGTCCTACACATACAGGACATTTCCCAGGATGCAATTGACACCCCCACCTTAAGTGCACCCTTACTCCACTCGACATGCCGCTATGTGCCATGGATGCCCAAAAATGCATTGAAGCACTCGAAGGTGCCATTACCGGATTGTGCATGCAAATTGAATTGCTTAAATCATGTATCAAAAGCTTTGTTAATACCCAACAGCTTAGTCCCTCACCTAATATCCCATTTATTCCAAGCCCAACCACTTCCAGCATCGATGCTCGATGTAATACCACTGGCACACAGATTAAACTGTCCCTTCCCCCTGCTGACTTTAATGGTGCATGCTCTCACAGACATTTTTTCCTCAACTCCTGTAAGTTATACACCAGTCTTCACCATAATCAGTTCCTAGATGACACCAAAAAAATTTATTGGGCCTTTACATACATGAAGTCTGAGCGCACCTACCTCTATGTCAACTGCATTTTGAGCCAAGCCCAGAAACTCAGTTCCCTCCCTTTCTCCTCTTGGGGTGACTTTAGGGAGGAGTGTGTACAACATTTCTGCCCTCTCCACAAATGCCAATAAGCTGCAATGCACCTCGAGTCATCCTTGGATTACCAAGCACACTGATCTGTGGATGACTATATCAACAAGTTTAGGAATTTAGTGGACATGGCAGGATTTGGGAGTGGGCTACCAGTGGTGGTTAAATTTTGTTGTGGTCTCAATCAAAGGTTCAGGATCAGATTGCACAGATGTTAAAGGGGCACCCAGCTGATGACATTATTGATGCTTGGTATGAAGCTGCTTTTCTCTGTGATGAGAACCAACTCATGAATGCAACTTTTAACACTACACTCTATGCCACTACTACTACACACGCCCCCAATCCCTCCAACTATTCAACTGCCCACCAGTAACCACTTTGATGCCCTGCTGGTTGACCCACTTGAGGAAGAACTTCACTCCACAACCATTTTTCCCCCTGAAACCCTCAGCTCAATGGAAGTCACACCCACTCCACTCACACCTGTTCCTCCTCTTCCCAAATTACAATCTTGGGAGTGCAAGCTACCATGCAAGTACATTGTAATGTCTACCCCCTCCCAGCAATCACTAGAATTGAAGATCGAGCTGCAGACTACAGATATGGGACAAGTACTCAGTGTCTCTGCTCTCCTGGACTCGGGTGCAACAAGCCTTTTTATTGATTCACATCTGATTCAATGAAAACAACTCAATACCCACTCACTATCTCAACTGATACCTGTCTACAATGTGAACGGTTCTTAAATAAAGCTGGGGCAATTCAGGAGGTTGTCAATCTAGTCCTCTGGTACAAGGACCACAGTGAATGGGCTCTCTTCTCTGTGACCCAACTGGGGAAGCAGGAGGCAATTTTGGGCTACCCATGGCTTCATGACCATAATCCTGAGGTTGACTGCATGACAGGTAAAATCATGATGAGTTGTTGTCCCTCTTGTTGCTGTACTTGCTTCACTGAAGGCAGACAGGAACATTGAGGGTGAAAGGTCCTCTTACAGCGTACTCGAAAGTGTCATGCTGGTCCAATGCCTATAGCCGATGTAGACTTGGAAGACATTCCAGATCTAACACCTGATTCTGACAATGATGTGGAGGAAGTGGAGGAGATTGAGGAAGGTGACCAGATTTTCTACACTGCTATTAACCCTTCACATAAGGTGTGTGCCACCTAAAATGTCTCCCAGTGCCTCACAGAGGCCTTCCACAAGAACAGTGCACCCAAATCCTTCACTGACTCCATACTTCCTCATCTGCATGACTTTGAGGATATCTTCTCCATGGAATTTTTCAGCTCACTTTCTAACTGTAAGCTGTGGGATTATGCATTTGAGCTCATTCCAGGTGCATGCCCTCCTCCTGCAAGGTCTATCTTCTCTCCCCTGAAGAACAATGACAACTCAACAAGTTCATTGATGAACACTTGACTTCTGGTTGTATCTGCCCTTCAAAGTCACCCATGGCCTTGCCTTTCTTCTTTGTTAAAAAGAAGGATGGGTCCCTTCAACCAGTTTAAGACTATCAATGCCTCAATGACATCACAGTCAAGAACTGTTATCCACTACCCCTCATATCCGAACTCATCAACCAACTCCATGGGGTGCATTACTTCACCAAGCTCAATGTCCATTGGGGTTACAACAATGTGCAGATAAAGGAAGGGGATGAGTGAAAGGCAGTTTTTCACATGAATCATGGTTTTTTTGAACCACTTGTCATGTTCTTTGGTCTCACTAATAGTTTTGCCACCTTTCAGACCATGATAAATGACATCTTCCATAATCTCATATTGTAAGGTGTTGTCTGTGTCTACCTCGATAACATTCTCATCTTCACTCAAGACCTCAATGAACATCATCAAATCACATGTCTGGTACTAAAGTGACTTTGGCAGCACAAGCTTTATCTTCATCACAACAAGTGTGCATTTGAGAAGACACGAATTGAGTACTTGGGCTTGATTATCTTGGATGGACAGATAGAGATGGACCCAGTCAACATTGCTAGCATTACAACCTGGCCCATGCCCACAAACAAGAAAGAGGTGCAGTCTTTTTTGGGCTTCATCAATTTCTATCAGTGCTTTATTAAAGATTTCTCACATCATGCATGCCTGTTATTCGACCTCACTGGCAAGGAGGCATGGAGGTGGGAAAATGCACAGCAGGAGGCATTTGAGAAGCTCAAAGAGATGGTCACTTCCACTCCCATTCTTACCTTTGCTGATGACTTGCATCCCTTCCATATAGAAGCTGACAGTTCAGACTTTGCGATGGGCACAGTGTTGTCCCAACAGTCTCCCAAGGACCAGAAGTGGCACCCCATTGCCTTCTACTCAAAGAATCTCAGTGGTGTGGAATGCAATTATAAGATCCATGACAAGGAGATGCTGGCAATAATGTGGGTGTTGGAGGAGTGGTGACATTTCCTGGAGGGTGCTCAACACAAGGTCAAGATCTGGATGGACCACAAGAACCTTGAGTACCTCATGACCGCCAAGAAACTTAATTGTTGCCAAGCCTGCTGGTCCCTCTACCTCTCCAGGTTCAATTTCTCCCTGAATCATCACCTGGGTCACAGCATGGGGAAGACTGATGCCCTCTCTCGTCATCCAGACCATGGAGATGGAAGCAATGACAATCAAGGTATTGTGCTGTTGCAATCTAATCTGTTTACAGTCTGTGCATTAGAGGGTATTACCTTGGAGGGCAAGGAGTGCAGTATCCTACATGACATTCATTATGTGAACCATAGTGGTCTACATGAGGATGCTGTGGCTCTGGCAGTGAAGGAGCTGAGAAAGGGATCCACACCTTCACTTCATGCAGCACAGTGGACAGACAAGGACAACATCCTATACTTCTCTGACCACATCTATGTCCCTAACAATTCCCAGCTTCAATGATGACTCATCTCTCAGCACCATGACTCACTCATTGCCAGCCACCACGGGTATTGGAAGACATTGGAACTCATTGTAGAATTATTGGTGGCCCCAGATGTCTCTACTCATTGGTCAGTACTATTGTACCTGTGATTTCTGCTCATGCACCAAGCCTCTACAGTGCAAGCCCATGGGTAAGTTATACCCTCTCCAAGTCCCAGAGAATTGTTGGGACATTGTCAGTGTGGACTTTGTGATGGAACTACCAGAGTCCAATGGGTTTGATGTGGTAACATGCACAGTCAACTCTGCTGGGAAGCAAGCTCATTTTATCCCCACTCATATGACTGTCACTGCACTTGGAGTGGCTCAACTCTATTTGTGCCATGTGTGGAAGCTTCATGGACTACCTGGCACATTCCTCTGCGACCAAGGACCACAATTCATTGCAGAGTTCACCCGAGAGCTGTACCACCTGCTGGGAATCAAACTTCTTACCTTGACCACCTACCATCCACAGACAGATGGACAGATGGAACAAGTCAACCAAGAACTGGAGCAGTACATCCATATTTTTGTCAATGAGTAACAGGACGATCGGAAAAATCTCCTCTCCATGGCTGAATTTGGATACAACAATCATGTCCACTCTTCCACCCAGCAAAATCCCTTCCTTCTCAACACAGGGCAACACCCATGCATGGGCTTCGAACCTCAGCAAGCATCCTCACACTTGGAGAACCAAGAACTGGAGGAGTACATTCATATCTTCATCAACGAGTGACAGGATGATTGGGAAGATCTTCTCCCCATGGCTGAGTTTTGATACAACAATCATGTCTACTCTTCCACCCAGCAAACTCCCTTCCTCCTCAACACAGGGCAACACCCACACATGGATCTCAAGCCTTAGCAAGCATCCTCACACTTGGAGACAGTGAATGAGTTCACAGAGCAGATGAAGGATGTTGGAGCAGACTACATACGCTGCACAGAGGAAGAGACGACACATTCCTTATAACCTACCTGGGGTTTAGTTAGTCTTAGAGCTAGGGTTTAGCAGAGGTAAGAACACTGTATATCTACTACGGTACAGGTTCTCCTTATATACATAATAGTTAAGGATGTCACATGACTCAGGAATGTGTTTACCACATGTATGTGCAGTAAGCACAGTAACATGTGTGTGCTGCATGCATTGCCTCATGTATGCAGCATGTTGGAATTAATTTCAACACCCCCCCTCAAACTGTACAGTGCTCTAAGCAGCTAAGTTTGAATCTCGAAAGTAATTCCGAGAGAGTCTCTAAATTTCCTGAATAAGATGGCGCCAAGGTTCTTTGTGAACATGTCAGCCGGATTATCACTTCGAGGAATGAAAACGACTGTGACTTTGTTATTTTCTATGCATTCATGGGCATAGTGGTAGCGAATGTCTATATGTTTGGGTAGACAATGTTATATTTCTGGGTTCCCACCAGATAGCGCATGATGTACATTGCTTTGTCTAGATGTTCTTGGCTAGGATTAGCCAAGAATTGCGACATCTTGATTACTGCATAAGCAATGTCAGGTCGCATTCCAAGCATCAGATACAATAAAGATCCGATCACAGACTGATATTTTGATCTAAGTGCCGTGTTGGGCATTGCTGTGTTTTCCGATGGTCTGTAACCAGTCGGGAGTGGAGTGGGGGTCGCTTTGGCATTTGACATCTCGAATCTCTCAAGCACTTTGGCGAGATATTCAGTTTGATCAAGTTTGACTTTGCTTGCAGTCTGGGTGATGCGCATGCCTAAGAATTCCGTGACTTTTTCAGTACTACGGCACTCCCAATGCTTTAGACAAGCATTTTTCTTTTCATCCACAAGTTTCTTGTTCTTCCCCATGAACAAGCCATCATCAACATAGACGAGTGCAATAACAATGCTGCCTGTCTTAGGATCCTTGTGTATGAAAATGCTGGCATCAGAGCTGGTGCGCAGAAACCCAATGGTGTGCATAAATGCCTCTAGCTCTTTCCACCATGCAAGTGAGGCTTGTTTAAGGCCATACAATGCTCGGCATAATCGCATTACTTTGCGCTCTTTTCCCTCAAGTCTGAAACCCTCAGATTGATCCATATAGATCTCCTCATCTAGTTTGCCATATAAAAATGCGGTTTTTACATCTAGGCCAGTCATATACATGCCCTCTAGAGATGCAAATGCAAACATGAGGCGTACGGTCTCGTAGTGGACTACCGGTGAGAAAATCTCATCAAAGTCAATGCCTTCGACTTGTGAAAAGCCTTTGGCCACGAGTCTGGCTCATTTTCTTCCATCCGATTTTATGGAGAAAACCCATCTATTTTTGATCGTTTTTCAATCATGTGGAAGATCGATGATGTCATAGACTTGTCGCTTATGAAGAGCCTCTAATTCTTCATGACAAGCTTGTTTCCACTCACATTGCTGGTGCCATGGTAGGCGCACAATATCGCGAAATTGGTTTGGAACTTGGCTTATTTCACTCGATGGTTTGACTGCTTTTGACAACAGCCAGCGAATAAGCTTATCTCCTCCTTCCTTGGTTATCTTTTTAATATAACCTGCTTCATCCGGTTCCCCCATTGGGTGATCATATTCTTGATCATTGGAATCGGGCACACTCTTGTGGGATGCCAAACTCGGTCCAGCAACCGGTTCTTTCTGTTGAGATTGTAGTTGTGTTCGGTTATGATCTGAATCTTGACCTACAGATCTCTTCCAATATCGATCACATGCAATGTCTCTCTCTATGTCAGAGGGGAGTCGCTTCTCTCCATAGGTATTGCCAGGACAGTTTGGGATGTTCTTCTGCCTGCCTGATCGACGGGGCAATTGCTGCCATTCCTGTCGATCATCATGTCTTGGACGAAAGTTCTCAGTGGTTACTGGAGGTGGTGGAGGAGGAGCATCTGTCACATTGTCATGTGCCTTTTGCTCACTTGGTACATCATCATCATCATTTTCTGATGATGGAGGAAGGGGCAGATCTTGTGGCGGTATAGAATCATCACCATCCGTTCCAGATGAGTGGTCATCATCTTCTGGTTCTGGAGGTGGAAAATCACCAAGGTCTGTATTGGCAAAAGTTTTAGCTCCGGGACAGCATGGGAACAACATTTCATCAAATAGTGCCATAGCACCAATGAATATTGCGCTACTAGGTCACATGAAATGGTATGCTTTAATGCCATCTTCTAATCCAAGGTACATCATCAACTCCGATTGAGGAGCCAATGTGTTTGGACGCTTCTCCTTAGGTAGGTAGATGTAAGCATTACAACCGAAAACCTTCAGATCATTTAGATCTGGGTGGACTTTTGTCAGGTCCTCAACCGGTGTCAGCCATTTCAGGCGCCTTATCGGGATTCAGTTGTATAGGTGTGTTGCATGTTCAATGCAAAATTCCCACCATGATTGTGGTAGACATGTGGTAAATCGCAGGGTTTGCGACTTTTCCATTATTGTCCTTATGGCACGCTCTGCATGCCCATTCTGTTGGTGAACATGGGGTGCAGACATCTCTATTTTAATGCCAAAGTCCTTGAGCACATTTTGTAGCTCACGATCTTTGAACTCCCCTCTTGGATCAACATGCCAGTGCTTGATTGTAGCACCATACTGTGTCGAAGCCACTGCCCAAAATTGTCTGATGGCCACAGCAGCATCAGATTTCTTTTTAAGGCATTGGACCCAGATATGTGACATTTTGTCATCCAGAAATACAATAAAGTATTTATGTTTATAGTACGATAGTACTGGGAGTTCCTTCAGATCAGAATGTATTGATTCAAAGGGTCTTTCTGCATGTGAATCTGATTTGGGAAAAGATTTTGAGGTCATTTTCCCTTCAGTGCACCCTGGACATATAATTTTGTCTTTAGGAATAATTAAATTCCTCAGGAATTTTATGGTGCTATTAGGCATCTTCCCTAGCGCCTCTTTGGATGGGTGTCCAAGTCGCTTATGCCAAGTCGAGTAGTCTGTGACATACATCATCGCGACATTGATTCCCTTGGTGCTCAATATATGAGTCCAAGCCCAATAAATAGTGTCACGTTTCATAAGAGGGACGCAATCCATAATTGGGTTTCCTTGCTTGAAAAATGAAATGTGTGTGGAGGAACCATGCATGTCACTTCCATCTTGCAAGAAGATGCCCATTGACAGTAATCGAGCATTACAGTCGGGTATGTAGTAGACGGGGTATAATCGTGTTTCATGCGTCTCTGACTTCCCGTGACATACTACCTGATGTCTAATGAAGACTGCTCCTTTCCCTACTATATGAGTAGTACCTGTGGCTGTTTGAACCCGGGTAGAGTCCTTTCTCAGTAAAGGTTCATAAAAAGCAAAATCTTTCATTTCACCAGTGAAGTGTTTTGATGCGCCTGAATCCATGATCCAGTCAGCACCTTTCTTACAATTTCCATTTGCACACATAACACATATATTAAGATGTAAATTGTTCCATGATACATTTAGTAGTGGTAAAATTTCACATGAAAAGTTCGCTGTGATCAGTGGAATGTTAATTCTTGTGCTTGTGGCAGGGAAAAGGACTGACCTTTCATCATATGTACCTGTTTCAAGCAGTTCATCGACAAGCATTTCGTCGACGGCTTTCCATACTTCCTCATCAGAAACTGCAGGTTTCAATCCAAGGGAGACACTATCGTCTTCTACCTCTACAATCCTTGGTTCTGGTTCAATCCTCCTCCTCTTACCTTCTCACACTGTTAGGTGCTCTTCCAGCGGTCGCAGATTTTTTGCACTGCATGGGAGATTCATTTGCTCGAGGGTGTCTCGAGCCTGCTAATATTCAGTATAGACCAAATGAGAGGTAGAGGCCACACCCATGTATGCCTGTGCAGGCAGTCAGCAGTGAGGATCCCTTGTGGGAGTATGTTCATGCTTCTCGATGTGCTGGATGAGCGGCATTGGTGGTATAATGGTGCCATTACTATTTATAGTAGTAAAGGCTTTTGAGGCAAGGTAAGTATGTTTCTCTTTAGGCTTTTCCTCTTTAGTCTTTTTGTCCCCATGTTATCCATGCTTTCGGGACGAATCTCCATTGTTGCCCTGAGATTGCCATTTGGGGTTTCCCCCTTTGCACTTGACAGCAGAAAGCTTGGTGGCCTGAGGCGGGCTGATGGGCTTTCCAACTGCTGTGCACCATGAGGCCTCAGTGACAATGGAGTCCTTGACATGTTTAAATGTCAAGGCTCTAGTAGCGGTCATGTTAAGGACCATGGCAGATAGAGAATCATACTCGTGCAGCATCACAGCAAGTAGAATCATTGCCTGTACTAATTTGGGGATGGTGACATTGGCAGCCATAAGGCACTCAAATTTATCAGCCATTTTGGCAATCTCTGGCATGGGATTTGCAGCCAGAATTTTGATTGCGATTGCAGACCTACAGTCCGCAAAGACTTGGGAGGGGCCATCGACACCATAGTCGGTGCAGATGAGATCCCACATCTCCTCAGCAGTGTCCTTGGTGTTGGCACGCTGCCGAATAGAGGGGGCCAGGTGGAGCACTAGGCTACCAATAGCCTGGTCATTCTTATTGTTCCAGGTCTGGATCTTGGCATTAGCTTCCGCTACTAGTGCAGCGTTTGTCACCATCAAAGGAGGCACCAGGGGTGGTTTTAGTTCCATTCCACTAGTTATTTGCCAGAGGCCCTGAGACCTGAGCCATGCCTTTATTGAGTCGGCCCATTGAATGTACTTAGAGCCGTCAAAAGTTTGTACGAGTTTTTCAAGAGTTGAAGACATGATGTTATAGTGGCAGCTGGTAAAAGCACTCAATCAGTCCTCTATTCAAGAAAACACATTGATATGGCTCCCTATCGCCCTGCGTGCATATTACCACATTTTTTGCAATTGTGTGCACCTCCTAGATGGCTTCCGCACACTTTGTGCAGCACGCTTTTGTGCGCCTTCATGTGCTTTCACACACCTTTGACTGCTTAGGTGCGCTTTTGTGCGCCTTTTACATTTCTACTGCGCTTTTGGGTCCCCCTTAGCTGCCTGCTGTCGTGCACCCTAAATGCGCCCTGTTGCGCTTCAAACTGCCTCCGCATGCCCCCCCCACTCCTTATCTGTCATTTTCAGTTATTGCGTGCTCGATGCGCCTTTATGTGCTCTTTTTATGCTTTACTCGCAACCCACGTTCTTTGCTGCGCACTCACTGCACTATTCTTACCATCACACAATTCACCACTTCAAACACGCTGCGCATTGCAGCTTCCATCTTATTGGCGCATTTACTTGAGGCACACTGTGATTCCAACATGAGCGAACTGCGCATTCTTGCATAACTGGGGCGCTTTGTGCCTATTTAGCATTGGACTGTGTGCACTTGGGTGCTTTCACGTAATCCTGGTGCTTTGGCAGTATTTGGCCTTGCACAGCATCTCCTTATAGTTCTTCCACATTTCCAATCGGCATTGCCTTATCTGGTAACCGGCACAGGTCGATCACATCATTATTACTAAGGTGCAGCATGCGACACATAACACCGAAGTGGATTAATTGGAAAGAGCGCACGAGATGTAGAGCACACCAAAAATAGCACATCGCACCAGAACAGTTGGGTATTGGGTTATAGCATGCGCAAATCTCATTGGTTGAGGCAGCGGCATAGTGTGGTCAGGTTTAGATGGGCAAATGGATGCGCTTGTGGGTAGCACATGGCGCTTTCTATTTTTATACTTTATTTCACCATTTTATCACATAAGCCATTTGTACATAGTAGCGGACAGATAGAGAATCCAGAGGATCTTTCCTCCCCCTCATAGTCCATAGTTCAGTCAGCGTCGCACATAGTCTGTGCACCAGCATCCAGTCTGTGCACCTTTGTAGTGCACCCTTCATATAGCCGCGTTTGCATATCGTTTGCATCCCCTCATCATATTGTTGTGTTTCATCCCTGCATTGCATCCTTCATCCTCGTTCAAGCACTCATACAGTGCACCCTTCGTATAGCTGTGTTTGCACACCATTTGCGCCTTTTTCCGCATAGCTGCATTTTGCACACCATTTGTGCCTTTTTTTGCCCCTCGTGCTTTCACCCCATTTGCATCTCCAACCTGTGCACCACCTTCACAGTATATCCTGGTGTCGTCTTCGTCCCACTACACCTCTCGTCTTCACCACCCTCATCATTGCACACTTTTGTGCTCCCATTGCACATTTTTCCACACTGCGCGTTTTTGCCTCTTTGCATTGCGCACTTTCCCGCCACTGCGCATATCTCCTCTTTAGCATACACAACTGGTGCACACATTGAAAACCGCTGTACCAGCCTCCCCATAGTCTTAGTGCCCCGAAGGACGAGCCGAGGCCCTCTAAGCGAACTCCCCCCTCACCCCAAGCATGCCTGCAGTTGTAGGTTAAGTGTTCACCCCTTCTGTTGAGACTCTGAACTGAGTACCAACTGAACACATCAACGTTCCATAATCTCAGGCAAAAACACTCCTTCAGAGTGGTTTACCCTAGTCAACCTGGGTTTTTAAATGCAGCTCGCAGGGAGCGCAATGCAGCTCATGAAGAGCACAAGGTTACAATTTGGAGACAATGAAGTCAACGTCGTTCACAGCCAGTTAAGGCGCATTCGCAACGTGCCCAGCAGGGCCCATAACCTGTTGGAGCAGACTACATACACTGCACAGAGGAAGAGATGACACATTCCTTATAACCTACCTGGGGTTTAGTTAGTCTTAGAGCTAGGGTTTAGCAGAGGTAAGAACACTGTATATCTACTACGGTACAGGTTCTCCTTATATACATAATAGTTAAGGATGTCACATGACTCAGGAATGTGTTTACCACATGTATGCGCAGTAAGCGCAGTAACATGTGTGTGCTGCATGCATTGCCTCATGTATGCAGCATGTTGGAATTAATTTCAACAAAGGACACCTTGGAGGAGGCAAAGTCAGCTTTGACCAAGGTGAAGGATGACATGGCACACTTCTACAACTAGTGTCACTCACCCACACCCACATATAAGGTTGGTGATTGTGTTTATCTCGACTCTAGTGACATTTCTACCACATGTCCATCCAAGTAACTCACTCACCACTTTCTTGGACCATTCCTCATCACTAGATGCATCAGGTCACATGCCTACCACCTATGGCTACCACAGTCAATGTCCAGACTCCACCCTGTCTTCCATGTCATAAAGCTGCTGCCTGCACCCACAGATCCATTTCCTGGACATGTAACACAACCTCCCCCACCACCTACAGTCATCAAAGGCGAACCTCAGTATGAGGTCAAGTCCATCTTAGATAGCTGCTTATGTCAAGGTAAACTCAAATACCTGGTACACTAAAAGGGTTATGGGTATGAGGAAAACTCCTGGGTCGCCAGAGTCCAATGTGAATTCCCCATGACTGGTCAGGGAGTTCCACTGGTGACATTCCTCTGTGCCTCAGCACATCCAAGTGTCCAACTTTAGGCAAATACAGTTTCAAATGCATTGAAGCAATGCATCATATAAGGGGGGTGATGTAAGGGGAAAGTAAGGTGCCCCAGGCATCTGGGCAATTTTCTGTGTTCCTCCCATTTTTTTTTTGTATTTTATTTCACCTCATTCTGCCTTTTCTATGATTTTCTATGATTTATTCAGTTTTTTCCATGTTGGTATGTTGACAGTTCTATTTTTAGAGCTGTGACCCCTTCTGGACATTTACCCATCAAGTTGATGTCATCCTGCAGCTTGATCTGCCTATCTCCACCTTTTTGCTATTTTTAGCTTACTATTTGATTTTCAGGTCTATCACATATACTGGGCATCGACAGATGGGTCCTTAGAGTTTTCTCTTTGGATTCCCCTCTGTTATGTGTGCCTGAGGTTTCTGTATTGTGTAACAATATCTGATATGGGAATGAGTGATGATGGGACAATCTAATCACAGTGGGTGTTGAGTGGATGTACTGTAATGGCACAAATTCTTCTTTTATGATGACTCCAATAATGAAATGAATGACTCCCTTGAACATGTGGACGATGAATCTGATGAGTGTTGAAATTAAATCCTCATACATGCTGCATACATGAGGCAATGCATGCAGCACACACATGTTACTGCGCTTACTGCGCATACATGTGGTAAACACATTCCTGAGTCATGTGACATCCTTAACTATTATGTATATAAGGAGAACCTGTACCGTAGTAGATATACAGTGTTCTTACCTCTGCTAAACCCTAGCTCTAAGACTAACTAAACCCCAGGTAGGTTATAAGGAATGTGTCGTCTCTTCCTCTGTGCAGCATATGTAGTCTGCTCCAACAATGAGTGCACTAAGGATCTCTCACCAAAATTTATCTCTCCACTGCGAGATGCAATCAATATTTCTGCAAATTTTGGTGAGTTTAGAAGGTGGCAGAAGCAATCATGCTCAAGACATAGTTCAGGTCAGGTAATGATAACATGATGCTGAGTTCCTTCAGATGGGTTCATTTCAGCCTTGTAAGTACTACATTAGCATTGTAAAGATCACCTTGTGAACATCATTATTATAAGTGTCACCATGGACAGCAACTGCAGAGTCCCATTTTTTTTTAAACTGGTTTGCCTGTTTAACCAAAGAAAAAAGTGACTGTCCAGTCACCTTCTGAAGTAAAATGCATTACCTGATCTTCCTCCAATGCATTAAGTAATCACAATCATTATTTTTTTGGACTCAATGAACAAAGGCATAACAAATAACCGAGCAGTCCAGACCAAGCAAGAGTGCCTCTGACACATCTATTTGTCACGCATATGCAACCATTCCCTCATTCCGCTTGCTAAATTCCGTGTGCAGCTTCAGTCGTGTTGCAGCTGATTGATAACTACACGTTTTGAGTGCATCCTCCCATGCTTTTTGCAGATTTTTTGTGGAATGTTCAATGGTCTTGTATGTTCAGCTTTTTTTGCCTCCGACTTCAAACTCAGCTCGGACCGGTGAATAAGCGGTTCTCCTGGAACACAACGAGCGTCTCCTGCCCTATTTCGTCGGGAACGAGACTAGGTTGATGTATATACATTCCATGGTCCAGGTGTGACATGTGACAGACTGTTGGTGAACTGAACGTTGAACGTTGAACTTCAAACCAAGTTTCAAGTTGATCTGATAGGTGATCACCCCAAAAGAAGGGTTCCGTTGATCACACATTGATCAAGGTATGAACTATTTTTACTGCTCAAATCCCTCAGAAGGGATGCGAAATTTTGCCCCAAAAAATTGGCCACTCTAAAATGTCGTGGGAAACCCTTATATGTTTTGTCGACGTATTTTGACAAGCCGAATCTGAATCTGAAGTCAGTTTGTCCTCCCAGAAAAATCCTGATCAATAAAAATTTGTTTGTACTGTAGCTTCTGTTCCCACTTGCGCGAGCTTCCGGCTGTCCGCAAAGTGTTTTATCCAAACCTGACCAAATAGATCTATTTTCGGAAGGTGTAACACATGGGTATTCTAAGCATCCTGCCTATAAGTAAAGTCTCCCGCCATGAGAGCGGCCTCTCCATCTCTATCAGTCTGCTTTTCTCAGCTGGTGCATTTCAAGGGACAGGGAAATGTTGCAATGGAATCCGCAGCGTACACTCACCCAGAGTGGGTACAACCTGAGGTTGCTTTCAGGGTTGTTGAGAAACTGATCGTTATTCCAGCCGACGAACTTCTTTGCGCTCCAGGAGCTCTTCACGAATTGGAAACGTGTCTAATTGATGGCAGATTGCAACGCGTCTACAAGAATCTTTGGCCTTCACTACGCGAGTTCTGGATTTGGTCGTCGCAACAGTACTCTGACGCGACCTATGTTGTCTTCGAACAACAACGGCTTTCTTTTCGTGATGTATTTCAACGATCCGTTCAAGCTGCCGGTATGTACCGTACAATCCATGGAATTCAAAAAGGTCGGTCTCCAACATTTCTTTGGGCCTTCAGATACTTGACGTCATGTATGGCAGGGGACAGAGTCGGGATATGTTCTCGAAACTACCCCGAGTATCTTGTCGCTTTCTGGGCTTGTCGTCAGTTGATTTCATTTTTTTGAAAAGTGCGCTTTATACAGTTCTTTCCCAGATCTTGTTGGCGCTGTTTCTGTACTTGTCAATGCGTGAGTCTTCTATCTTGGTTTGGACGTAGACCGCTATTTCTCATGAACCCCTGCAGCTGGCTCCCACTTGATGTTTTGCAACATTGCCTGTCCCATACCCAGTGTAAATTGATAATCTTGGATCCGGAACGCGCGGACCTTTTAGAGATGGCAACAAAGAAGCTTACCGATGCTGGAGCGGTATTCTTGGTCATGGAGTGCCACGAAGGCAAAGGGGAATGGTGCGGCATGCAGAGCTGGGACTCTGCTGTGGGGCATTTCAATGGTACTGATGATGAAATTACTGAACGTGGTCCTGCCCTCCTCCCAGAAGACAATGCGACGATAATATTTACGTCGGGTAAGCCTATGCATCTTCAACATGCTTACCCTCACTCCTTCTGTAGGTACTACTGGTATTCCAAAAGGGGTTCTGAGTACCCAACGAATGTACCTGACAAATGTCTTCAATGCACGTTCTGAATTTCGTAGCCTTATATCCTTTGTAATCCATGCACAGGTTTGCGTTGGAGGTTTTAGGGCAAGTCTGAGACGAGGAGAAATGATACCAACGGAGTCGACAGGCCCACAGAAAGGGATGT
Organism: Tricholoma bakamatsutake; assembly: GCA_029959215.1. Classification (NCBI taxonomy): domain Eukaryota; kingdom Fungi; phylum Basidiomycota; class Agaricomycetes; order Agaricales; family Tricholomataceae; genus Tricholoma; species Tricholoma bakamatsutake. Next base: position 6,057,384 of record CP114860.1, read on the forward strand.
TAATTCCCGTTCCACTTTTTCACGTTACAGGTTCTACAAGTTTAGCGGTATGTCATCAGATCACTTGTCAAGATTGTCGTGTACATTTTCAAACATAGATGATGGCTTCCATGATAGGTATGAAGATAGTGCTGATGCGAAAATGGGCCCCGGAAGAAGGCATCTAGTTTGGCATTCAATATTCTCATCTTTTTTCTGACTTTCCGAAGCTGCCAGGTTGTCGTATTTATGTCGTGACTGAAATCATGCTCATCGATTGTCAGGTTGGTTAGGCATGAAAATATCACACTGACTGGAGGGTGAGCTGTCCTTAGCGTTGGTCCAGAGCTTGCAAGCTCATCCTCCACACAAAGTGTTCCTTCTATGGCATTAGATCTTATGGAAACCTCTATTGCTGGATATCCTCTTGAATCTCTGTCGTTTGGAGGCGCGCCGGCCCCAGATATACTTCCGAAGAAGGCAGGCCAGGTCTTTCCTAGCGCAATACTGTATGCATATGTTCTTTACCTTATATTTCTTAATTGATACAATTATGAAGGAGCCAAGGGTATGGTTTGACGGAAACAAATAGTATTGCCGTGACCGTAGGTCAGTCGCTGTTATTGGCAATGATGATGACTTTGATGAAATGTGTCATAGCCGGAGAAGACTACACTTTTCGCCCAACAACATGGTATGTTATCGATGTTATGTTAAAAGGGGGGTACTCAATATTTTTTAAATAAAGTGGCCTGCCCACACCTGTTAACGACGTCGTTATCATGACAGGAAATACATCCGTACCCACGGGGGTGATAGGAGAGGTGTGGGTGAGAGGGCCCAATGTAATGAAGGAGTACTGGTGTGATCCAGGTTTTTATAATTTTGCTTCAGGATATGTATACATATATATATATGCTAATGATCTTTTCAGTTGCCACTGACAAGGTATCCTTCTACAGTGTGCAATAACCCTCCCTCAACATTATTTTCAGGCGGTGACGAAAGATGGTTGGTTTCGAACGGGTGATCTGGGCATGCTTGACAAGGAAGGATTCCTTTACATTCGGGATAGGAGTAAGCAATGTCATTTTGCACTATTTCGCATACTGAAATGGAACGTAGTCAAGGATATTATCATCCGTGGCGGAGAAAATGTTGTAAGCACTAGATCTAATGATGTATCGGCCTATGAAATTTAGAATCTTAATCAGGATTCGGTTTCGGTCGAGAATGCTCTTTATGCGGCTGAGGGCGTTTCGGAAGTTGGTGCCGTTGGAATACCGCACAAGCGATTAGGCGAAATAGTAGCTGCTGTTGTTTCGCTAAAGCCAGAATTTCGTGATCGGGTAACCGAAGCGTCACTCATCTCAATTGCAGCTTCAAGGTGACATTTTATTTTCTTGGTTAACATACCGCTCACTGTGACCAACCAGACTTCCGAAGTTCGCAATACCTGTCATGATTTTGATACAAAATACTCCATTTGGTGAGTGGACTCGGAAACACACCTTAAGATATTGCAGTGAACCCGGTTCCTAGAACGCACTCCATCAGGAAAGATTCTGAAGGCTGAGCTCCGCAGAATAGCCCGAGAAGAATGGGAAAGGAGGTTGGGTGATAAAGCAGTGGCGGATGATAAATTTTCATCGAAGCTTTGACAATTGAAGTCGCCCCATCCGGAATACCAAATCCGATGTGGTGCGACCTTCCGGTCCGGATCTCTGCGGTGATGTATCGGGGTTGCGAAGGACACTATAACATGTCAATTCGGAAGTCAAAGCGTGTTGCCAATTTTTCCTGGGTGATATGCAATGCAGATGGGGATGTCAAATGCTTTCTTTGCGCAATAAACAGTTTCAGAAAATATTTAACCTCAAGAAGAAACAAACTACTCGCCAGGTGCTTTCGTATGTATACACTACGTTGATAAACTCTAGACCATAACTATCACCATGAAGGCATCAAATCACAATCTGAGAGCGGTTTTGAGCACTCAGCGCATTTATATTTTCCCGAGACCTAGATTTGACCCAGATCGCCAAGAATTTAGGCCTTAGGCACTTCGGGACTACTATACTATTTGATGCTGTTTACAACAGCTTGGCCCTTCGATCGACCAGTATTGGACTTACGCTCAGCATAGGCTCTGATGAACCATCCACAAAATGGATCCTTCGAGCTCAAAACAATCCAGTGCCTCTCTGAACTCCAAGTCAGGGTCTTCAGGTCCCTTCGCGTACCAAACACGCCTCCTGGAACGAACAACCTCCAGGGGAAGCGGGACCTCGCTCTCACGGAGTAATTCACAATCAGGCATGGGGATCCTTACATATACCACAGGTACGTCAGGTTCTTCTGCGAGTCCCAGAAAGTGGGTACCTTCGCATCGTGTCGCGAATAGTTTAGATGTCGTTCGGGGTAGATGGGAGGAACGGGCTAAAGAGGCAGCTGGAGAGGACAGTACCAATCTGTCCCTTGGTATTGGTGAAAGTTCCAGGAGTAGGCCACTGATGACGAGAAGTATCGATCCCCTGCACGACTCAGCCAGTGTGCTGGCGACATTGTCTGATTTTCGACCGACCACTCCACCCATGAAGTTGGCGACGTATTCTGAGCCTCAGAAAACTACAACATATTTGAAACGCCGTACCCTTCCGGCTCCCGTCATCGCGTCGCCGCTATCTCCCAATACAACGGGTATAACGGTCGAGTCCGACCCTTCAGTATCTGCATCATCATCATCGGGCCTCGTACATTTACCATCAAAGTCTTTGCATTCTCCTTCTAGCGCTGGCGCTTTTGAACACCCTGTGGGTGTATCACTTCCAATTCAGGCCACTCCTTCCACTCGATATCGCCGATCGAACACCTTCGATTCGGCGAACTTGACTGGCTCGTCAAGCAATAAACTCGATGAACTTACATATTCTTCGCAGAAGGCTACGTCGCGTCCGTTCGGTGAATCATCTGTCCCTAATATGACATCTCCATCTGTGCATCGCCGGCCAACATCCTTGTACAGCTTTGGGTCTGACAAAGACGACCGTCGTCTCTCATCCAGTTCAATACATACATCATTATCGATCGATACTGCGCCAAATCCGCCACGTTCACCAAATATTGAACTTTCTGCGTCTGTGATGTCTCCAACTCCTTATCGGAGCTCCTACATGTCTAACAAGAAGTCCTCTGCGTACGGCGATACTCTGACCACGGGTCGTAAGCTTGGACGGCATCTCCCCCGCATAGCAAGTGGTGATGGGGAGGAGAAGTTAGAGGTGGAGAAGTTGGAAGCGGAGACAAGAGGGGACGAAAGACTCGATCATGAGAAGCGAGAAACACGGACGCACCATTGGAATGTAGTTGCTCCGCTGTCGCCAGAGAAAGTTCTCAAGCACGAACTTGCGAGCGGCGGTGCCCGAAGTGCCGATGATGTTGCGGGGTTGCCTGGCCGACTACAACTGAAAGCTCCGAGTGTTCCCTCATCGCCTTCGCCATCATCCAGGTTGTTGGGTGGTCTTTGGGCTGATACTCAAAGGCATCTAATACATGCTTATGAATATCTTTGTCACGTAGGGGAAGCTCAACAATGGATAGAAGGGTGCCTTGGAGAAGAACTTGAGTTTGGCGTCATGGAAATGGAAGACAGACTGCGGAACGGCGTTGTGTTAGCAAAACTGGTGCGTGCATTTCAAGGTGAAGATGCTGTGAGGAGAATTTATGTGGTCAGTATTACCAAAATTGTAGCAATGGTGTTTTTAACTTTACCTCGTAGGCTCCGAAATTGGACTTCCGCCACTCAGATAACATCAATTATTTCTTCAATTTTGTTCGTCGGGTTGGCCTTCCCGAAGTGAGCTGTTTTTGTGGTCTGTGTCGTAAGTAAATAAGTAACGTGCAATGCTGGTACATTGACAGGGCTTCATTTTCGAACTCACTGATTTATACGAGAAGAAGAACCTCCCAAAAGTTATATATTGCATCCACGCTCTCAGGTATGTTCTCTGTCTCTTGAATTTCTTCACAACGACCGATATATTCTCAGTCATCTTCTTGCTCGCCGTGGAATGGCGGAGCGTATAGGCAATCTTTTGGGACGTCTTCAGTTTTCCGATGATCAGTTACAAAGGACCCAGAAAGGCTTAAAGGATGCGGGTGTCACGATGCCCAACTTTGGTAATGTTGGCCGTGAATTGGCGAAAGAGATCAACGAAGAACCTGAACTCGACATAGAAACTGACGACGAGCGTGGGTATCATTCTGTGGTCTCTTAATTTCTGCCTCATAGTATTATCCTACAGGTCGAGATCGCCTTTTGTTGGAGAATGAGGCACCGATCACTGCGCTTCAGGCTGTTTGCCGGGGTTTTCTCTCGCGCCAAGCCCAGGCTACACTCTATGGCCGCATGCAGCTGACCCTGCACTACATATCCAGACTTCAAGCCCGGTGTCGCGGTTATTTGATTCAGAGACGATTGGAGCGACAACGCCAGGAGAGGAACAATATGATGCCTTGGGTCGTATCGCTTCAGTCTATTGGTCGTGCTGTGATCATCCGGAAGCAATGGCGTTTGTGGCTTCGTCGAGTGACAGGATCTGTTCCGTACATGATTAAGGTACAGGCTCAGCTTCGAGGGGTCATCCAACGTCGTCGTTATTCCCGATTAAGAGCAGCATTAAGGACTAGTAATGTTGCCATGACACGGCTTCAGGCCATGGCACGCGCCCGCATGATGCGCAACGCTCATTTTGAGCTGACCAAAACATTTGAACGGCATCTGATCAAGTTTGGGGTTGTTGGATTCCAGGCTCATGCTCAGGGCGCCTGTGTCCGAGCACGAGTACACCGAAAAAAAAATAATTTGCATCACTTCATGCGAAGTTTTATTGTGTTACAGGCACATTGCAAAGGCGTCCTCATGCGACGACGAATGAGAACACAAATGGCAAAGCTTGAAGATGTAACGCATGTCGTCGTTCGGATCCAGGCCGCTGCCCGCACATTCCTCGCCAGGAAGCGACTGCTTTCACTTATTCGTGGGCTTCGCAAGGCCACTCCCATGGTAGTTGACTTCCAAGCCCGTGCTCGTGCCATTCTGACCCGCCAGCATCATCACAATATCAGTAAAGCCCTATCAGAAGCAAAAACCATCATATCCGTTGGTGGCTTCCAAGCGCTGGCCCGTGCAAAGCTTAGCCGAAACCGACATAAGGAACTAAACCGAAGCCTGGAACTCGCCGCACCCGATGTCGTCGGTTTTCAAGCTGCAGCACGGGGGAGGTTGTTACGACGCGATTTTCACGCCTGGAGAGACCATTTGCATCGTAGCCATCCTGTTGCTACATTACTGCAAGCAATGCTCCGGGGTGTTCTGTTTCGGTGTACTTTTACAGCAAAAATGCAATATTATCGGGCCAATCTCAGCAAAGTGATCAAAATTCAATCGCTGTTTCGTGCGAAGGAAACGCGAGAACAATACAGACAGTTGACTTTGGGCAAGAACGTTACGGTGGGGACCATCAAGAACTTCGTCCACCTTCTCGATGATTCCGAGGCCGATTTTCAAGAGGAAGTAAAGGTCGAAAGACTGAGGAAACAAGTTGTGGAAAATATCCGAGAAAATCAGGCGTTAGAAAATGATGTCAACGATTTGGATGTGAAAATCGCTCTTGTCGTGCAGAATGTCAAAAGCTTCGAGGAGGTCATTAAAGCGAAGAAGAAACATGGAGCGGATAGCGCTGCTGCGCAAGCAGCAAGAGCTTCTCTCCTTGCTGCACATGGAGATCCTTTTTCCAAGCTCAACACTCTTGATCACACTGCGAGACGAAAGCTCGAGCTATATCAGCAGCTTTTCTATCTGCTGCAGACGCGAGGTGAATATCTGAGTCGCCTTTTTATCCACCTATCCTCCGACGACATACCGGAGAAGAATCGACGCTTCACAGAGAGAGTTGTGTTGACGCTCTTTGGATATGGTCAAGATCGCAGAGAAGATTATCTCCTTCTAAAGTTGTTTCAGGTAGACATTCGCGTTCATTTTTATCCTAGTTCTCTCCTCACACTTTTCAGCTTGCTATTCGTGAAGAAATCACGTCTGCATCATCCATTGATGCAATTGTGCACCGTCATCCGATGTATATTAACATCGCAGTCCATTATGTTCGTCCAAAACAAATCACGTATGCTCGTGAAGCATTCCAAGCCATTATACGAGAAGTTGTAGACTCAGATGACCTCGATCTCGAGGCGGATCCTTCCCTGGTTTGCTGTTATTCCCATCTAATTTCGATGGCAGCTAATCTATTCTTGGTCAGATTCATAGGGCGCGCATTGATCTCGAGGAAATGAGATCTGGAATTAAGAGCTCAAAGATGAAAGACGTCAATTTCCGGGAAGCGTTAAAAGATCCAGAAACTAGGCCCATATACATTCGCCGTAAGTTCAACAAACAGCATCTCCTTGCAATATGCTGATAGTGAGAAGATCTCCAAGTATTGCAATGGTGGACTGAGGCATTTGTCACTGCTATCAAACAGTCGACCAAAAAGATGCCTTATGGCATGAGATATTTAGCGCGAGAGACTCTATTACATCTGCGAGTGTGTGCATCTATCCCATGGTGCACGTCAGTTTGATAAATGAATATTTTTAGGACAAATTTCCTGGGGCTGCAGCAGAAGCGTATGCCGCTTGTATTGGAAGATTGGTATATTATCGATACATCAATCCCGCAATTATGTAAGAGTCGTGACGATATTCTAATATCTTTATGGGTACTCACTAGTGAAAAACCCAGAACACCGGAAATATTTGAAATTGTGTCGAAAACCGTTGACGTCGCAGCTCGAAAGAATCTTGCACAGATCTCGAAGATACTCGCACAAATTACTGGCGGTTCCGAGTTCAATGATGATAATCCAATTTACGTTCCTATTAATGACTACGTCAGGAAAGCGATCCAAGAAATGTCGGACTGGTTGATTGAAGGTTCTTATAAGATATCGACTCGACTGGGCTGAGTTATCTAATCCTTTGCATAACAGTGGCTGACGTACCAGATGCTGAAGTTCAATTCCATGCACACGAGTTCCTTGACGCCACTGTTCAGCCCAAGCCTATTTATATATCTCCGAATGAGATATATACCATGCATGGGCTGTTGTCACAGTACCAGAACCATCTTGTACGAGTTTATTTATTGTCAACAACGACATCTTTTCACTAAGACCCAGAGCCTTGAACATGACGACCCCTTGAAAGCGATCCTTGCTGAATTGGATGGTGTCCCAAATTTGGGCACAGAAGAGTTGAAGGACGCTCGAGATACTGTCATAACCCTTGAGCTGACGAACCGGTTTGCTCACGTCCGAGGTCAGCTTGATTCTGCTCAGCAAAAAGAATGAGGATAATCCTGATCATATAAATAGATCCGCATGCGGAGGAGAAAACCCTATGGGTACAAGCAAAACGGGGAGTTCTTGCTATCCTTCGTGTGCAGCCCGGCCAAGACCTTGTGGAATCTTTGATGCGGCCTGTTACAGAGGAAGACGAATTCATTTGGGAGGAAATATTAGAGGCTGAAATAGAGAATGAGCAGCTCAGACAGATACCCCGACGCCAGCCTTCGAATATTGCTGCGGATTCAGCTTACCGCCTTGAAGATATACGGTCGTAAGTCGCGTTATCTTATTGATCCATGTTTCCGTCTGAATGCGATCATCAGCCTAAAGTTTGCTGCTGTCAAAGCGCTTGCAATATCAAACTTGCTCGAACTAGAAAAGCAGGGAAAGATTACTCGCGACGATGGGTTCCAAGGCATACTGAATGCAATTGCAGGGGACGTTCGTAGTAAGCACAGGAAACGGCTTCAACGACAGCAGGAGATGGAACGCATGAATGATGCTCTCCTGCACTTGGCAGAGCGCAAAAAATACTTTGAAGAGCAAATCAACAGCTATCACAACTATGTTGAAGCTGCGATGAATACAATGCAACGGGGCAAAGGGTGAGTGTATCGCACGTTGTGCGCTGGTGTTACTTGACAATGAGTAGGAAAAAGCGATTCGTTCTTCCGTTCACGAAGCAATATTTTCATCTTCGAGATCTTCACAAGTCGGGCGAAACTCCTCAGTTCGGTTCCTTCCTTTATACAGCTAAATACTTGTATGACAAAGGTATCTTGTTATCCATCGAAGAGTATTCACCGCGACAATTCGACAAGATTCAACTTACGATGTCCTCCAACTCCCCTGGAATATTTACATTGCTTCTCGAGTCTACCATGCTTGGTGTTCCTACTCGTGTCGGATCTGAAGATGTGCGCATGGAGGATCTTTTACAGGCAAAATATGAAAAGCGCCCCTCGTTTTCACTGTTCAATGGCATGGTCAAAGTCAACTTTGAACTGTTTCTGTATCAGATAAACAAGAAGTACGTCCAGTAAGTTCCTGCTAGATTTATACTAACGGAAAATTTTAGATTTTACGTATGATATGTACGTTCAGTATTCGCCTTCAAATTACCTATGTTCACATGTCACACTGTATCATAACTTCATGCCACTTGACGATCAATTCCCTTATTCAACATAGCGAAGAAAGTCCGTTTTGAATCAGTGAATAAGCAATACTACGGAATACACGTGAAACCTCCAACTACAGATATCTTATAACGTAAATCGAAAATCGGGATGACGGTCGCCAATTGGTGCGCGGGTCTTTCCCTCGTTCCATAGTCTCTGATAATCCTCGATATTGCCTTGTCGACGTCCTTCACTCCGGGCTTTGTTTTCCCATTTGCAGTAACACCTGTAGATGTGTTCAGTCTAGATTGACTGAGCAGTAATTCACTTACACGTTTGCCGCAATAAGAATCCAGGCGAGACACTGAAAGCCGAGAACTACGCTATGGCCCCGGATGTACTTTGGTGCTTGGTCTGTAATATCACAAGATAAGTAATCCATACTCTGATAGACGACATATATTAACCTGGGGTATATACAAAGGTGGCGACGAAGCCGCTGAGAATACATCATTGTTTTATTTGCTCAAGCCTTCTGCTATAATATGGCTAAGCTACTGACCTTGCATTCGCAATTGCGAGCTGGAATGCCGTTGTCGTTGCTTTTTTGTAATGACCACTGGTGTTATTGGGAAGAATTGATCTGTGTATATACGTCGAGATCCGTTGGTGCATAGGCATGTAGGACACATACAGGACACACGGAACTGTTGGATATCTATGATACCCGGTCAATGAATATCTCGAACTACTTGAAAAAATTATTACTCACACGCCCACCGCCATGAAGAATACTGCTATGTATCTCGTAGAATTGGTTTTTGCAGCTATGACGATAATATATCCTGACAATATTATGTGGCACGTCAAACACAGGACTGGGGAGCAGAGACTCACTCACCAATGATAGCCAACGGTAGGAAAATCAGGATGAAGGGCCCCCTCCATTTGAGGCGATCAGCCAGGATCGCAATTATTACTACACCAAACATCTTTAAGACAAAGGATAGTGAGGCAGGACTACTTATTACCTGTAAGTACCGTTGCAGGAACATAAGGTGGTACTGGATAAAGGCGATCATTGAGCTCGAGCCTTTACGATCCAAAGCCGCCAACTGACCCGTGTGCAACTGCGCGGCTGACCCAGAAAACCCAAGTCCAGTCATAATCGTAGGGCTTGCTTGGCAGGTGGTTAGTCGGCAAGGAGATTTTTGAAAGATGAAAGTGACGAACAGAAATAATGAATATGAATAGAGACTAACGAGGATCGCAAAATATGCAAGCCCTGTCAGCCACGTTTGAATATCAGTGATGCCTAGCAGCACTCGTTAGATGTTAAAAAAGCGGAAAGTTTGCATCTCAAACCTCTGATCACTTCCCTCCATTCAAAATATTCCTCTTCAGCCTCCTCATCTCCAACAGCGAGGGATTTAGAAGGACTCTCCGCTCGAGTATCACTTTCCTTCTCTGCTTCAATAGCGGGGCCTTTCAAGTATGTCACGTCGTTCGACTGGAAGCGACGAACTGTATGATTCTTGAGTTTAGCACAGAACACAAGGCCGTCATGCCTACCGGCGAAATCTCTTTCCTCTGGAGTAAGAAACTTGGCGGATGACAGGTCAGAAGGCAGAATGAGACTGCTAACGATAGCTATGATAATTGTAGCGAGGCCTTCCAGAATCTAAGAAGTGCGAAGATGAAACGTCAGGTGCCAAAGTTCGAAACAGAACAGGTGTTGAATAATTACAAAGATCCATCGCCAGCCAGCTATTCCGCGAACCCCATTCATCTTCAATATTGCCGTTGCGAGCAATCCTACGCCGTCTCGTCAGATGGATATAGTAAATGATCCTACACCACCGAACCTCCAAAAGCTCCAGAAAGAGATGCTAATAGAGAAAAATGTAAGTAGAAGAGCTTCAGTTCCGTCCACAAAGTTGATTTAAACATACCGGATGCGTAGAATATTCCAACACTGAAGGAGACAAGTAGCTCATGTCAATCGGTACGTTTGCCGGTTGAAAGTCGACCAAACACTTCACCGTAATTGTAGCTCATGGCGTTTGTACATTGTACTCAAGTATAAAACCTATGAAATGATCTCTTTCAATCCAGTGTAGCGGAGGAAACACAACACAAACAAGCCCAGGAAGCAGACCACCTTCACAAAAACCTAGAGCCATGCGAATAGCAACAAGACCTTCGAAATTATGGACCTGATGGTAAACTGAGAAACTAAACTGGACTGCTCTTGGACAAAACACAAACCACGCCAGTCAACATCGTCATGGTGCCCCATACGAGTACCAAGAAAGGAATCCAACGCTGCATGATGTATGTGAGATATCTTTGCCAAAACCACCAAAAGCGGACGTACATCAGGCTTGACCTTTTTCAAAATAATGTTCGAAGGGACTTCAACAAGTATATAGCTAGAAAGTGGGTGCTCGATACATTATACCACGTTTCAAATTTCAGCCCTTACGAAGCTTACGTTACGTAAAAAACTGAAAAATTTGTTCATCAGAAAATCGTCCGATGAGTAAACAAAGTAGAAGTACCTGCAAGAGCGGTATTGAACTGAGTTCCATGAAGGTGTGCATCGCGCTCAAGACCAGCTATCCTGTCGAAAATCTTCAAGTGAAAGCGCTCGAGATAGAGAATGAATTGACCTTGCGTTTCCAATGTTACTCCGGTCAATGAAATTGGCCAACCACAGCTGATACAAACAACTTGAAGCTGCATGGTACAAGGGATCCCATGATAAAAGAGACACTTACCATCGCCAGTGGGGGTAGAATATACAAATCCAACTTCAAGAGGACCCGCTTGGTCATGGTACGACTGTAATCTTCCGGAGTCGCCATCGGCTCAAAACTTCCAAGTGACGGGAGGAGTGGAGAACGAAATAAGACATCGTTGAATCACATTTAAGCTCCAGCACAATGACAGGTATAAGATTTGATTTGGCCCCGTGCACGTCAGCTGGTCGGGGATGGGCAGCTCCTTGGGATTTATGTTCTTAAGAAAGAAAACGACACAGCCAGAAGGACTTAGAAGGTGTTAAGCTGCGGGGAGACACTCACATGGTTGTATTGTAGACAGTATCCGTACAAGTTGACACAACAACTTGAACTCGATCTGGGAGTCAAATGACATTGATTGTGGGTTTGTTCATAGGCGGTCTGTCGTGCGGAGTCCCGGATACCCCTTATTATTCAAATTGCAATCTGGTGTGATCGTTACAGTACCGTTTCCTGATATTGTGAACACATTTCCTCGGGTACAGTCTAGGGTAAGTCAGGGTGTATCGCAGATCGCCGTCAGAAATTCAAATCAGTGACAACCTCCGTGCAGCGATCGAACCATAGCCTGAGCATGTCTGCACTGTCCTTCGCTCAGCTTCCGCCGCCTCCACTGCCGCTCGGATGGTCGGAACATATTGGTATGCTTTTGCTCATTGTTTTCATCCATCACTTATGCGTCTAATTTGAGCTCCTGGTGGTCAAACGTACTACTACAATGCCGAAGCCCAGGTGTCTACGTATGTTCGACCGATACCCACGTTTCCTGTCATGCCTACTGTACAGCCAGAATCAATCAAGAAGGAGAAGCCCCTTGTTAAAACACGCATCCCAGGTACTTATTGGCTTCGCGTCAAGACAACCGAAGGCAATATATTCTACTCTCACAAAATCAAAAAGGAGAGTGTATGGACCGTGCCTGACGAAATTCGGGATGCAGTCGAGGAATTTGAACGCGAAGAAGCGGAGAAACTGCGCAAAGAAGATCCCGTTACCGCAGCAACAGCAGAGGCCCAGAAGGTGGAGCGTGAGCTGTCGTTGGAAGTCGAAAGAGTCAAAGGAGAAGTTCAGGCGATTGTGAAGCGGAAGGCTGAGGAAGTTGTTCCTATCGATGAGGTCGACGTCACAAAGAAGGCTCGAGTCGAGCAGGACGAACAGGAAGAAGACAGCGAAAGCGACGAAGAAGAAGAATGGCAGAGAGAAGCGGCTGCTCAGCTTGCTGCCGAGGCAGAAGTAGAAAGGAAAAGAGTGGAGGAAATGGAGCGAACACAAAGAGCAGCAGAAGAAGAGGTGGAAAGATTGAAGGCTGCCCAGATCAACATGCCTGAACGCGTGGATCTGTCACTGGAGGAAGCAAAAGCTTTATTCAAGGTAAGTGCATTAGTGAACATCTGTTACTCTTCCAAAATTTAACCCCGTGTGTTCGATCATAGGGCCTGTTAAGAGAAAAGGACATCAACCCACTGCATCCTTGGGATACTTCTCTACCTCAGTTCGTGAATGATCCGAGATATGTCTTACTACCAACGGTATCGGCGCGGCGGGAAACATTTGACGAATATTGTCGAGATCGCGCTCGGGAGCTACGGACGTCTACAGTGAAAAAGGAGAGAGCTGTAGCGGACCCTAGGGCAGAATTCGAGAACCTTCTCAATGCGGAAGTGAAAAGCACGCGTTCGAGTTGGACTGACTTCCGCAGAACATGGAAAAAAGATAGGCGGTATTACGGTTGGGGAAGAGATGACAGAGAAAGAGAGAAGAGATTCAGGGAGTTTATCAAAGACCTCGGTGAAAGTCAGTGCTGCTCTTCATCTGTAAGTGTTTCTTGAGACTCATTTCTTCATTGATGCAGAGAAACGATTGGCGGCAGAGAAAGCAGAGTTAGATTTTTTTGCTTTATTGCGAGAACGAGGTGGAATCAAAGTAGGTTCGGTCTGGAAAGATGTGAGTACCCTCACTAAGACTCCAGGGCGAAGCACGCTACTTGTACTGGATGCCTGTAGATCAAGCGAGGCCTGAGCGACGATCCTCGCTACGATGCTGTTGGATCTTCCTCTTTACGCGAAGAACTTTTTAACACGTTCTTAAGTGGCAACCATTTATCTTCGGGTTCGGTTTCTGGGTTGGATAGTTCAACAAAGCTAACAAGCGAAGATGCAGAAATGGGACTAGATGAAGGTGAATCACAACGAAAACTACGGGAAAGAAAGGAACGAGCTGTTAGAGAGAGAGAGGAGAGAGTAAGAGCAGAACGAGGTCGCGTAGAAGTTGACATTGAAAGATCGAGAATGGGCATGAACCAGGAAGAAGGAGAGAGAGAATTCAAGTGCGCCCTTCGTGGTCCCAGATCAGTTTCTGTGGCGCTTATTACTTATTTGTTCGAACTTTGATGCAGGAGTTTGCTCACTGACGCTGTCCGCGACCCACAGGTACGAGAACGATGCAGGTGGGAACGTATACTTAACTTGTTCACAGATGACATGGACTGCAGCTCTTCCTCAACTGAAGACCGATCCTCGTTTCAGAAATTCTCCGCTTCCACCAAATTTACAACTGCGTCTGTTTCACACTCATGTCGCACATCTACGCTCGAGACATATGGATGGCCTGCGTGCCCTCTTTGAGACATACGCCCCGTCCCTCGCGACTGCCTTCAGTGCTTTGCCTTTACCTTCCTTGCTTGCCTCATTACCTGTCACGAGACTTGGGTTTGACATAAAAGCTCTAGAATCTGAATTTGAAAACTGGCAACGTGAACGCACTCACGAGGCGAGGAAAGCGTTTGATGAGATGTTAGCTGAGAATTCATTCGTAGAATTCTGGGGTAGGTTAGGTAAGATGGGTGGTGAAGGTGTAGATGGTGGTGTCAAAGCTGATGAGACGGGAGATGACGAGGGAGAGGGCGGAGGCGGTAAGGTTGACATGAAGGCCCTCGCAAAGAATGTCGATGTGGGAGATATAGAGAAAGTACTGAAGGTATGGCTCGTCGTTAACGTGCCTTGGCGCGCGCATTTCTGACGGACTCTAGAACGACAAGCGATACACCATGTTTGAGCACATTCCCGAACCACGAGAGTATTGGATAAGGGTAATGCACTTCGTCTTGTTTAAATGAAAACGGCTGAGCCAGCATTATAGAATTATTTGTCGAATTTGACCGCCCCCAAGTTGTCTGTGCATCTTGCACAGACTCCTATGTCCTGATCCAGGCTTCATATTTTATACTTAAGTAGTATCATACATGGCTGTGCACATCAATATCCGATCACGAGGTCAGTGAGCGCGATCATCTGAGAAAAAGTCCACGACGTTGACACGTCAGTGTGCCAACGACTTTATATATATTCAACGTTTTTTTCGAGCAACCAAAAGCCATTCGCTCCTTGGAGATGCGGTTCATCCATACCTTCCTTTGTGTATCACTAACCCTTCTCTCGTCTCATGTTCTTGCTGATTCTGCTGGAGCCCCGGAAGTAAAGTATAACTATCAGGTAGGCAGTCTGATCGTTAGTTGCGCGCAGTATTTTAAATGCATTCAACATGAAGAGTGATGTTGCACGCCTCCGCAAGATTGTTATAAACAGGCATGTCGCCATTTAACGACCAATATTATCTGTGACTGATGTTCCATTCTTTCAGCTTGTACTCTCACCAGTAAATCTCACTTTTCAATAAACAGCAAGGCGATTAACGTAATATAGAGATATCTTCATTCGGGAATTGATTTCCAATGCAAATGATGCTCTGGAAAAGCTGCGAATAACGGCGTTAACCGACAACGGTGTGTGGAATGGCGACCCTCTGAACATCACGATCAAAGCAATCAAGGATGAGGATAGAAAGGGTGGTCGTATCATTATCAGTGGTATGGTCCCGAATGCCGCATCCAAAGCGTCCTAGCTGATAGCTGTGCAGACACTGGCATCGGCATGTCTCCCGAAGAGCTCAAGAACAATTTGGTATGACTATGATTTCATTAACGTTGTAAGAGTTGTCATTTAACTGTAGCTAACAGGGTACACTTGCCAAGTCCGGGACATCAGACTTTCTCGCAAGGGCCGAGGGACAAGACACGACTGGCACTGGGAATTTAATTGGGGCCTTTGGGCTTGGCTTTTACAGCAGCTTCCTTGTAGCGGATCGTGTTCATGTTGCTTCTATCCCTCCTAAAACCAAGACGAACCCAACTCCAGTGCAGTACGTCTTCAGCTCGTCTGCTGAGGACACTACTTTCGAGATATACCCCGACCCTCGTGGCAACACTCTTGGACGGGGAACGGAGATTACGCTTTACTTGAAAGAGGACGCTACGGATTATCTCGATGATTCCAGAATCATCAGCTTGATGTATGATTTTTCTTGAAGCACATTACATTGCTACCCACTGACTTGTCATGGTGGCAGTAACAAGCACTCTTCTTACTCTTCATCGTTCCCGATATACCTCTTCACCCAGAGCACGAAGGAAATTCCCGACGAAGACATGACGGATCACCCTACATCCGATTCAATGACCTCGGAAGCGACTGAGTCGACTGATGCCTCTGTTCCTCCAGAGAAGCTAGAGACGGATGAAGATCAGGCTACTATTGAGGAAGTTTCAACTGACGAAGAGAAGACACCAGATGAACCGGTTCTTCCAAAGATGAAATCCGTGGTTGTCGATGAGTGGACGCAGCTCAATGCCCAACCACCCCTTTGGACTCGGTTCGTATTATGCCGAAATCAACTTTCTTGTTTTGTTGCTTACGAGATCTTCAGTGATCCCAAAAACATCACGGATGGTGGGCTACGTCTGTCATTACAAACGTTTAATTTGCTGACGAGACCGACAGAGGAATATTCATTGTTTTACAGTGCCTTCTTCAAGGACTTCTCCAAACCTTTAGCTTGGCATCACTTCTCTGGCGACTCTGGTTCTGGGGTCTCCTTCAAAGCCATTCTCTATCTCCCTGCGAAGTTGTGAGTCTTTTTTTTTTTTTAACTCTGTTCGTCGAAGCATGCCGACACGAATCATGCAGAGCGGACGAATATTGGCAGCAACCGTTGGTATCTAAATCCAATGATCTCAAATTGATGGTCAAGCGTGTCTTTATAACCTCTGATTTCGGAGATGAGGGCTTGCCCAAGTGGGCCAGCTGGGTCAAAGTTGTCATTGATGGTTAGCCGATGTTTGAACCTGTTAGGCCCGTAGTGCTAACACCCTATCTCCTGCAGCTGAAGACTTGCCGTTGAACGTTTCTCGAGAAACCCTTCAATCAAATCGATTCTTGAAGCAGCTCAAGGCCATCATCATCAAACGTTTGATCCAGGTTTTCATGAGAATTGCAGAGGAGGATGCAGATAAGTTCCAGGAGATCCAAAATACATATGGTTCTATCTTCAAGCTTGGTGCTATCGAAGACCCGAAAAACCGTGAAAAGTTAGGGTCTCTAATTCGCTTCACCACCACACAAAGGAACAATACATCTTTCAGCGACGTATGTCTTTTTTCTTTGATGCAGATGGATAAATTTTGACTATTCGTCCAGTATCTCGAAAATAAGAAGAAGGGTCAAAAACAGGTACATGATTCATTCATATTTGGTTTCGCTACCCTTCCCGACAGTATTGCAGATTTTCTACCTTGCCGAGATGGGCAAAAAGCCTGAGGATCTTGCACAGAGCGTGTTTGTGGAGAAGCTTCGCGCTCGGGGATACGAAGTCCTTCTATTAACGGAGCCTTTAGATGAGATATTATTCAGCAATCTTCGTCAATGGAAGTGAGTTCTGCATACCATTGCTCCAAGGATCATCTTCAACGATCTTCTTGCACAAGAAATGTACCCTTCCAGGATGTTGCTAAAGCTGGATTGAAGTTTGGCGACGAAGGTTCGGCTGTTTAGCACTCTAATAGTTTGCCGGGCTCACAGTTTATCAGATATGGACCCTGAAGAAGAAAAGGATCAACAAAAGGCTCTGGCAGGGGAATTCAAACCTCTTCTGGATTGGTTGAAAGTGGAGGCCAAGGATATTGTTCGCGATGGTATGTTTTCCATGCTCAGCATGATACTAACAGTTAAAATTCTCCATTAGTGGTAGTCTCTAATCGTCTTGTGACAAGTCCATGTGCTATTGTTGCTGCCCCGGATGGATATACTGCTAATGTCCAGAAGATGATGAGTTCGTTGTATCAATCGAATTACGGTGTAGGGAAACTCAGCCGTTTTAGGTGCCTCAAATGCGAAGGGAAATCGTGGCGGAATTTTGCACGAGTTTGCCTTGAAAGCCAAAAACCTGGAGATCAACCCTCGTTCACCACTCATCCAGGGTCTTCTTCGGCGAGTTGAACAATTTGCTTCTGATGCAGACGAAGAAAAAGATCTTGAGGCAGAAGAGGAATTGAAGGAAGTAGCATCCATCTTGATTGATGGCGCGCTTGTGCGTTCCGGCTTCGAAGTACCAGATAGTAACAGGTAAGAGACAATATCAGTCGTGAGGCATACCGAGTCATTAATTATACTTCTTCACAGGTTCTTCGGGCGTGTAGATAGGGTGCTGAGACGGTCATTGGGTGTCTCGGAGACAGCACCCACAGACACCACTGTGAAGCCGGCCCCTCCGGTGGACCCGGAACTACCATTGGAGGAAGGTGACCAACATTATACACCTCCCCTTGATACGGACGACTCGGATGACGGGAAAGCAAAAGTGATACTTCCTGAGCACTTGAAGGACAAGGTAAATTTCTGAGTATCATAGATCTATTGGTGAAAACTTAGTGGCGCTACGATAGGTGTCAATCGAGATGGAGGAGATCGATGATGACGGTAATCCAGTTGTACAGCACGATGAACTCTGAGTGACAGCCTAAGCGGAATCATTCAATACTACAGTCGGCGCCGTCTTGAACCATACTGGTAAAAAAAAGCGTCCACGAACTCACGTTATCAGTAAGATCACATAGCCCTCATACTTAACCCACAGCCAAACCTTGTCATCATAACTAGCCCATACTTGGTTAATATGATATGAAGTTTTGTGCCTGGAATGTACGCAGATGTTGTTTGCTTTGTTCAATTGCAGCACACGCACAGGATCCACCAGCACATTCATACAGGAACCCTTGATGCCGAGGTGCGGAATGGCTGTTGAACCGCTCGAAGTGTGAACTTTGGATAGTAGCTGTCACACGCAATGTGTGCACACGTGATTGATGTAACGATATCGTGACTTCCCGCATAACCACCATTAAAGTCTGAGCTCACCGTAAGGGCTACAGAGTAGCACGGAACTCCTCGTCTGAATCTATATGGCTCCGGGATTCTCTCGGTTGCAGCTTGCAGCTGCATTACTGGGTTTGTCTTTGGTTCATACCTTATGAACCGGCGGCACCCTGACAATGTTATCGCAGAATACGACAACGACCCCGATAACCCAGATACTCCCCATCGGTCAGCACATGAGAGTGCAATCTTTGCTCACCTACGCCGGAATGCCGGAACCCGCCCTATGACTGTATCCCATAGGAATAGTCATCTTACCGTGTCGGTTGAGGAAGCTCGCAGCACATTGGTAGGAAATCGAAAGTCAACTTTAGACAATACGAAATCCAGAGCTTCAAGAGGGTCGATTGATGCTCTTCGGAATCCTTTCAGTGCTGATGAATCCCTACTGGAATATGAAAACGAGGGTGAAGAGGAGTTGGAAGTGGACCTCGCATCTTGGGGTCTCGATGCATTCATGCCCAAAGATAAGGCATCGAGAACAGGCAAAGGCAAAGCAAAATCTCCGACATTGGCAACTTCGTATCCTATGTCCTCCGTACCTTCTCATCAACCTTTTACCAGCAATGACGCTGTAGTGACTGTGCCTCGGCGCGCTTTGGGTGCATCAAGATCTATGAGTGTGGGCGGACACTTGGAATACTTTGGAACTGAGGGTGCTATTCTGGACAAGCAACCCCCCCTTCAAATGGACAACAGGCGTCGATCAATAGGTGCTACCTTTGATCTTGCAACCAACCAGCATCAGCTGCCCATACAACGGCGACGTGCAGCCTCCCATACGCCAATACATACTTCCGTCACCTCTCCTCAAGCAATTCCCTTCCCCACAAAATCTACAAATCCACCATCTCTGTATGCCAATGAAGACGTTAACGTCCCGCGTTCACTTGTTACAGGCCCCTCTGACTCCTTACTTCATCAGCGTGTACTGTCAACTGCCAGTACTGATTCAAAGATGATTCTGCAAGAAACCGATCGTCGTTCACGGACAATTTCGAATGCCACAATGCTACTCGCAGATGATAATCCTTTTTCCCTTCGACCTCCATCTCGTGCCTCTCGGTTTGATCCTAAAGCTGCAGCACATGCACGGACAATATCCAACGTCTCCATGGGCTCCCGAATACTTCTTGAGAATGATGGTGTGTCTGTCGTGACAGATCCAGTTCAACTAGAGAGAGAACGTCGATATTCAACAACTCTTGACTTGTTGCGTCCCAAGGTGTTGGTCATGCCCAGCCCTTTGCAATCAGCCCCTGCACCACCTCCCCCGCCCAACAAAGTTAGAGATGGCTTCATGCTATCGACGGACGGGACGCCTTTGCCACCAGGTGCCCGATCAGCACGCCGTTCATCTACGACTTTGTCAGTAATGGAAGCCCCGCCAATCGCCTCGAATTCTTTTACGCCTAATCCTTTGGCGAGTCTCTCGTTATCTCAATTGACATTCCGTGATACCCTGCCAGGTGGAACTCGGAGGCATTCAACCCACATGGACAGATCTCTACCTCGGGCCACCCAAGATGGTGAGCAAGCAAACATAGAAGTGACGGGCCCAGAGGAGGGACACGTGCCAGTATCACCCGGCCTAGAATATCCTTCCAAGCCTCGTCGCCCCGCTGGTAAGTTGTTCGGCAAGAGCCTTATTGACGATATCGAAAGCCGAAAGGCCCAAATGCGCAGCAAGCAACGGTACGCATATCGTTATTTTCTAGATTTTAATGAGATGTTGAGAGTAACGACAGCGTTTTTACCGGAGATGAACGACCGTCAATGATGGCACGAGGGCTGCAACGCTCTAGTACATTAATTGATCCAGCCGCGCTTCAAAAGCGACCTCCTGTGCTCCACACGAGTTCATACGAGCCCCAAACTCCCCAGACCCTCGTTCGGCGTAATTCAGTTAACAGTAAACCATTGCTTAATTTTGACGACGATGACAAAGTACCACGATCAAACCTTTCCCCACCAAATTTGTCCAATAGTCGCTCAGTCTTTGGGGTAGATACCTTGTGGGAACGAGAAATGATCAAGTTGCGAGAAATTGAGGCACAAGAAAAACACGAAGCTGAAGAACGAAGAAAACGAGAAGGAGCAGAGGAGAATAAAAAGAAGAAAAGGAGGAAGAAACAGAAACCCAAGGCAAACGCTACCACACCCATCGACTCGCCACCTCTGACGGAGGCAGAGCAGCCTGGAGTCTCTGTAGAACCTCCAATGCTTCCGGATATCCAGCGGGCGGTTCGCAGACCACCTCAGGTCCCAGACGATGAATCTGATAGCGACGAGAGTGAAGATGCCGCACCTTCCCGTATGCCTGTTTCAGGAACAAGCTGGTATGCTGGATCTTCTGATGAAGAAGCTGGACCGCGTCGCACAACAGGAACTGGGCCAAGATATCTGGATAACCGCCAACGTCGACCGAGCGAACCCGTTGACAACAACAGTGACGACGATTTGCCCCTGTCTGTTGCTGTGAATCGTGCAGCACAGCAAGCTACGCTTTCGCGCCGTGCCGATTCTGATGACGAAGAAAAACCCCTATCTGCTTTGCTTCAGAAGAAACAGTTGAATACTCTCGACAGTTTGCTACACTCAAATCGCGACCAAGACGAAGATGATGACAATCAGCCTCTCGGATTGCGTGTGTCGAGATTTGGTGCTGACAATCAGGAGGAGGATGACGAACGGCCTTTGGCATACCATCCCGAACAGCAACGTCGGACTCAAATTCAAGTGATGGCCCAACAGCAGCATCAGCAACAACAACTCATGCTACAAGCTCAGATGCGGAGCAACATGTTCTTCGGTACTCCTTCATTGATGGGTCCCCAATTCTTTGGTCCCACCATGATGCCAATGATGGTGCAACCTCCCATGCAGGCCCCGCCTCTCCCTGCCGTACATGATGAAGCGAAATATGGCCGAGTTGATAAGTGGAGACATGATGTTGCTGTAGAGGGGGATGTGTAGCGAGTCTTCTCACCATACGTCCTTTTGTTTCTTTCGGTGCCAAACCTTGGTAGAAAACGTCGCACTGACTCTACGTGATGATCGGCAGCCTAAGCCTTTCCTTTGATCTTCATCCATAGACTATTCATCTTATTCCAAGCAGCACATACCTATCCAGTATTCAATCGGACCTCCTTGATCAGAAAACATGTTTAATACACAGCAATCGAGGTAAGGACAATACTATTGATACTGAACAAAACCCTCTCGTGTGTACATTTACGTATTTAGATGGAATATTATGTGCGGGATGTATCTACTACGAAGGGTTAGTAATCCATAATTTGCGTTTGGGCATGGTGATAATGGAGACTTCTCGTCTACCCATCTCATCTTCGATCGCTCTTTGCCTCATATCTTCGTCAACATCGTCGTGATCATCTGTCTCCAAGCTGCGACGTGCTCCGTGAGAGATAGAAGCTTCATCAGAAGTGACCGTAGTATGGTATGGTGGATGATGAACATAAGGACCTGGCAATGGCTGAGAATTGAGTGGCGGAGTTGGGAAAGATGTTGACTGATTTGGGGGACGATGAAACAGGCGGCTACATATAACAACGAGGATAGAGTTTTTTGGTCGAAGGTGCCAAGCAAATGTAAACATCGCTACGTAAAATGCAACGGTCCAAGCGAGAAACACGGCGAAAGCGGCTCGAGATGCGCGAGACCATAAGGCTATCAGTGTGACGACACACAACCCAAGTAGCGACCCTTGGAGAAGGACGCGGAAAAGAATTTCGGAAGCTGAGGGAAAATAAAGAGGAGATTGAGCCATCGTCATGGAAGAAGTCATCAGACCATCAGCATTAGCGGTGGTTGATGACAGTTGTGCTCTTTGTACTTGACTAATAACATAGTCAAGTTCTCCCTAGATGATTGTACAGGTTATGACTGACTGAACAAACAGGAGCTCCTGACTTACCACTGCATTCAAGCGTCGGCGACGTTGCAGCCAGTCGATATCCCCTAAACTTTTCGATGTAATCTGTTGTAACAGATTTTCGTCTGGAGGTACGGGCCAACTCCCGCTTGTCCGACGTGTCCGAGGCCGATTGACAACCTCAAATGTTCTCAGTGGGCCAGCAGAACCGAAGGATTCACTGTCACTAGATAACCAGCCATCTTGCAGATTACTTGATGGGCCCCAGGAATTGGTTCGAGGCCGAGGCGAAGAAGGCGGCGAGGTGTTGTGAATACTATGAGGCGTCGAATGAGGCGTCGAAGGCCCAGCAACTGAATCCAGCTTCTCAGGTGAATCTGGGCAAACAGTTCGTTCCGCTTCATGTTTGCTACATTGGACATAACCCTGGAGGATACCACTACGTTTGAAACACGTGAAGGTGATATACAGTCCGGGAATCAGACCGTATAAGCATACAAAGAAGATGAGACCAGCGATTCCATGGCCAGTCTTCAAAGTTGGAGGACGCCCAGACGCTGGACCAGAGGCTGACATGGTTGTGAAAGACATAACTAAACCAGCGATGCCCAAGCCGTATGCAATAATCAGGAGGATGGCAGATGAGACATGGCGGATGGGCAGTCCACTTCCATTGTCAGAAGAGGAGAACACACGGAGAAACAGAAAGATGGGCTGAAAAACGGCCAACGATATTGAAGCTAAGATCTTGTGGAAAACGGATGTATCGTATGGATGACTGGTTGATGGAGGGGCATTAGAGGGTTCAGATGGGGGTCTGTTGGTTGGAGAGGGAGAAGAGGAAGAAGAATTGGAGATCATAGATGCACATTGCGACATGTACTGGACGCGCACGCCGGATCCATCTGCGTTAATGCCAGTTTGAAGTTGACCGCTCCCATATCCAGACCACGTCATATTTGATGATGTGATAACCCCAGCGTATGCCCGCAAAAGCCAAACTTCTGATAGCATTTTCCCTGAGACATCTTGACCACCAAATAGCTTATAACAATCAAAAATAAAAGTCAATCAAAGGTATTATAATGGCGGTAGCGACATACAATGGTATCAGAAGAAGCATTGCGTGACGAACCCACAAGTGCTAATGGATACGAGAACGCCGCAGTGCCCTGCCGAGGGGTAGGAAACATAGGTTGGCCGCCAGATACCCCAGGGTCACCAGAAGGTAGGATTCTGCTCCAAGTACCTGCATTGATATCGAGCACGGCCTAGTAAAGGATTCAAAAGACATCAAAGATTAAACACCTTGAAACGTACCACCTCTCCGTTGGTCAAACCATTGTCATCCTGCCACTGAGACGTATTGACGGTCCCAAGGAGGAGGTACACCTGAGGCGAAAATGAGGTTGACAACCTATTCATGTTAGGAACGAGAGCCGGACTCGTCCTAGGTGCAGGGCAAGGCTTGGGTGAGACTGCTACTTGACGTTGCACATCAACAACATATGAATCTGGCTGTTGCGTGCATCCAATGAAGAACATCGAATTGCAGCCTCCCACAGAAATTATCTGTTGAGAAATAACCGCCCCAGCTTGACCGGCTCTAGTTGGAAGGTTTCCTATAGTCAAATGATCCCAGCTAGCTATCGTGGAGTTCGGGAGATTCGGCGATAAGGTTCCAGATATATCAAGTCTCCACACATCGGATAAGGAGCTTGCCCAGGTCCCATTAAATCCACCTGCGACATAGATAGTGTTATTTGGTTCACTAAGCAGGGAATCCTGCACCGGGGGTGTAAGAATGTCGATGCCTCCAGACGCGCCCCATCGAGGCAAAGGACCTGAACCTTGAAACATGACTTGGGACCAAAACTGATTGGTAAAATCATACTCCTGTGTAGAAATTTACTAAAGAGTTGGGGTTGTGAGCGAAAAACTTCGTACCCAGGCATCTGAGAGACCATTCCCATCAGCTCCTCTGCCACCGATGACTACAAAACCATGGCGACTTGGTAATGGGTAAGTATTGTGACAAGACCATAAGAACACATGCACACACTAGCTTGCTGCAAAATCTCCACCAGCCACGGTGGCGCTCCTTGCGGCTGGTGTACGTCCAAGACCTGCTGGGGGCGATGGGGTGGACCAAGTAAGGGTATCCAAGTTTAAACTGACGGTGTATCAGACGGGATGGCACCTGGGGACTAAAATAACGACCCACAGATATGTTTGTGACTGTACGAAACCACCTGCTGATTCTCCGCCGAAGATGACGATGGAGCGACTTTGTTTGACGAGATGTCAAAGAGATATATATGATGGAAGGGGAAAAGAAAACAGACCTCGTCTCGTCATACCCAATGGCAGCATCCTTCAGCGGGGGTGGCCAGGATCCATGGAGCAAACTAGAGAGGTTGAGCCATTGAAGGGGCGGTACTGGAAGGTCCGTCGGTGTGTTCTGCGCATTGACAGAAGAGAAAAAAGCAGAAATGAACGTTGACCAGTAGTATACAGCAAGTATCAGGGCCATTCGTATGTAGAAGCCGACCACCATAGAGGAGGGCTGGCCCGCCTGTGGCCTCAAAAGAGCTGCGCAAGGATGCAGAGAAGATAAACCGCAATTAGTATGCCCATCAACCAGTTGCCGTCCCACGCCGGTGTCGTCTGCCGCATTGTCTACTAACTCAACACGGACTCATCGAGTATATACTATTTCTCTAACTGCGAGTCCCTTTGCCACCTAGGAGCATGTTTTACGCTCTCATGGCACATACTCAGAGGGAGCGACAAGCACTTCTGCTTATCTTGGTATTCACACCCCATCGTGGCGTTGCATACCGTGTGTACTGTAGCCGTGTGTAACAAATCATCTTGTCGATCAGGAGCACCGAAGACTACATGTGCGATCAAATGACACGTTCTGTGTACAGAACCTTCAT
Organism: Tricholoma bakamatsutake; assembly: GCA_029959215.1. Taxonomy (NCBI): domain Eukaryota; kingdom Fungi; phylum Basidiomycota; class Agaricomycetes; order Agaricales; family Tricholomataceae; genus Tricholoma; species Tricholoma bakamatsutake. The sequence continues at coordinate 6,082,793 of CP114860.1, forward strand.
CTCATCAGCACTTCCCCCTGTCACTTATGCAAGACCAAATGCCATCTGCGAAGCGGGTACGGGAATCTACGCTGAACCAGCCATCTTCGAGGCATGTGATCATATAACATTTCTTATCTCCGCACACCAATACTTTGCGCCATGAAGTTCATCGTCGGAATCTGATATGTCGGCTCATCTTCGAAGCGTTGCCGCACGCATCAGAAAGAGTAAGTGGCGATAGTAAATAGGCTATTTATCGATTAGTGACGCGTCAAACGCGTCTTCCAGATGTGACGGAAGGATATGCAACAGCTCCTTCATTCTCCAAGTCTTATTCCACAGGGGCCATTTTTTGCTCTGCGAACGATACGCTCCGTGATATTTTCCCGCCTGCAGCACCAAGAACAACTGAAACTCTTGTCCTGTCAAGAAAGCGAGCGCGGTCACATTCAGACCAAGGCTACGACTCAGATCAGCAGATGGCAGAAGACGATCAGGATGTTGACATGACTCTTTACGAAGAGCAACACGCCTGCACCCTCGGAAGACCTATGAAACCCCTTCGGAGGACCCCGCATAAGGTGATGATAACGCGGTCTCTTCCCAATGGCTTGATGATGGAGGGTAAAGCAACCCCTGATGCGCCGATGGATGATGAAGAGGATTGGAGCGTCCAGCATGTGCAGCCTGTATCCACAACTCCTTTTGAGCCGATGATATTCACTCGATTTACAGAACCAAGGTGAGTGCCACACTATTTTCAAAGAATCTGATTTATTAGTGAACGGCAGATAATATGTACTTCGTACGTTATCAGATATATTTGCATAAAGTTCGGTTCAATTACCCTGATTATGTAAACTATCAATTAATCATGAGGAGATAAATTTAGATTCAGAACTTTGCAAACATTTTTCGACACTTTGCGTCGGTGGGCGTGACTTGATCGATATATTATATCACATCGGAGGTTAGCGAAACTATAACAAAAAGCGCTCAATCCGGCATATGATCCTCCTTGGATATGATGCAACTGCAAATGAATTTCAAGAACTTCTTAGCCACTCGGGCACCTGATCTGAACCTATCCTCGCAACAATAGACCTGATCGAGATGGCTCTGCGATAGGACAGATGGACCATCATCAGGGAGGTACGAAACTCAGGCTTCAGCCTAAGGACGAGCGGAGATTGTTTTGAGATCGCTTAAAAATCCGTTGTTTTTTTAGCCTTTGGGGCAGTTGACCACAATTAGGCCCAAGAGCTCTACAGTGCAACACAAGGTCACCTGCTCTTTTCTTGCTCGTCGCCATTCATCACCCTTAAAGGCTGAATGCATAATTCCACTAAGTTAATACAGCCGCATCGTGCCTTTCCGGAGATCCATACCACCCTACCGTGAGTAGTATACATTGTCTGGAAATCTGGCATCAATAGAATATTATGACGGTCGCTCGAGCAAAAAAATGCATGACGCTGATTGATTCCCTTTGCCATCGCCAGACCCCTTCTACTTTCAGGGAATTGTGGTCATTCAACGACGGTATCCCACTGCCACGCCGCAATTAACGAACAAGAGATGGAGAGGACGATTACTACCGATCCTGCACCACCTTACATCAATCATTTGGATGCTTGCATCGCTGATATCGTAAGATGTCCATTGGAATGGAGGAATGTTTTCATACTTGAGCTTTCACCCATCTCAGCTTACTTGCTGAATGATTTAGACGATGCCTCACCTTGCGTTCATTTGAAAAATGCCCAGCTGCGAGGTTAGTCTTGATGTTTTTCCTTTCCACAATATGAAAAATTGTACTATAGTCATGACATTCGGGATATATACGATGACAATCGGATGCTCACAGTCCCTGTTTCTTCACAACTTTCTTCAAGTTCTCTGTCGGTGTACAAATCATCAACCGCGATCTTTGCATGGCCTCATCTGTTGCCAGCGTCGCAAATGGATCGTGGGCCAGTACTCTACGCTGATATCGGTTGCGCGGAGTTCATATCACCGAGCGATATATATCCAGAGCAATGTAAGGTCGGAACTGTCAAAACCCAATTTGTTCATGCTGATCACTGTCGTGCTGTGCTCAGCCTTAACGTCAGTCACTGCCCGGTACGTAATGCATATATACGACTGATGCTCCCAGCTTCGATGATATGCATTCATACAGGCAAGAAAGCTGCGCGCATTCACTGAATATGGGGCCATCGAAGTTAATTGAACCTGTTGCGTCAGAATATTCACTGACCATTCTTCATAGATCTCTAAATGTTCATCCTCAATATCGGTCGGACTTGGAGTCAGACGGTGACCACAGTCGAAAAAGTCCTTCGTGGATGGGTTGTTACGATGAATCTCGCGGCTCGTTTCCACACTCAGCCGGCGAAACTGGTAGTGACACCGATGGTGAAGTTGAAACCCTGCAGTCTATGCAAATTCCTTCCTCTCGAGTTCGGCATTGGGAGCACTACGCAGAAGAAATTCAGACAGCGAATGGCCGAACTGCCTACCTGTGCTTGTGGACAATTAAACATGGCGATCGGGTCATTAGTTGTAGCTACTTGTCCAAAAAGCAGTTGGTCAAGCGACACATAGAAACGACTCACTTGAAGTTTAAGTTAGTATTCAAGTCATGACCCGTCTGACTACGATGCTGATATTACTTCAGACCTTTCGTGTGTGATATATGCCAGAAAGCATTTCCACAGGTAAGGGTGCAAGTTAGCGGTCGTTTGAACAAACTAACGAGGAACCAGAAAACGTCTCTCGAAATCCACATGTCCGGACAGTTTGTAACCTTTCTCATCCAGTTGCACTGCGAATTGACGGGACCGGTGATTCTTAGCACTGGGAATACACCTCACGAATGCAAGTATGGGTGCGGAGAAGCATTCAAGGATCCAGCAAGAAGACACAGACATCACGTAGAGGTGCATGGTTATATCCCTAAACAATCAAAAAAGAAGCATAAGGTCGATATGTCGGATTATTAGTTGAAGTATGTTGCCTTCCAAGCGCGGGTTCCAGGCATTACTTACGTAAGTAAATCGATATCAGGCCGTGATCATGACTTCTTAAATAGCCAAAATAATATACCTCATCTTCTATGCTACCTGATAAACAACCGCAACTCGGCAGTTTGGCAGTACAAGCATCTGTCCATCCACATGTAGTACATGTTTCGCCCTCGACATGCCATGATCTATCGTTGTTCAAAGGTGACAAGTCTTGATCGTAATCGTAGCAGAACAAGTGAGCTGAATTTTACTTCCAGAGATCTTGAGAGAGTATCGACGTCTGGATGACACGATAACAATGAGACTAAACAGAGCAAACGCAACCATACGAGATCGAGAACGTTTGCGAGATACCACAGACAGCGGGATTGTACAGGAGCAAGCTTGCTTGAGTGTGTGGAGGGAGCTTGTTGGTGAGTTTCCGCGGCTGTAGGTTGTCGCAACTTCTCAAACACAATAGGCAACTGGACCCGTCGCACAAAATTAGTAGAATATTGCGCATACGTGGTGGACCAATCTTTGACCGATCAGCGAAACGTTGTGGAAGGCCAAACAGAGGACCCTGCAGAACAGCGAAAAAATCAAGCCAAGATGTTTGAGAATGAAGTGAAGGTATGGACCAAGACTATTTGACGCAGACCTCTTAAAGCTTGAGATGTATAGCGTGCTCAAGTTCGAAACGAGCTTAAAGTGGAGTCGATTGTTCGGAAACGGGCATTTGAAGGTATGCAGGCAGAACAGTTTGACGCGTTGATAATATGTTCACACTGTTTTGGGGCTTACTTAGCATTCAGGTCTCGTTGTCAGTACTTCACCACCCCTACGTCAGATCCTGAAGCCCGTAAAATGTGGGATAGTGTTGCTCGATAGTGACCCGCCAGCTTCCTTTACATGGAATTGTGCCGCGCGTATCTTTGGCTGCACATTACGTTTCCAGCAGGCAGTTGATTGCTGTAGTATTGCTAGTACTACTCGGTTCCCAACTGGGTGGTCTGTGCACATCACATCGGCACGTGGTCTCACGCCATTTATGTAGAGGGACAGGCAGTGGACTTCTTATCATTACTGGCATGAAGTGGTTGCTTCAGTATCTGTGTTTCGTCCCTGCTGCTGTATTGGCTGTGCGATCTCCTCTTGTTCTGCAAGATTCGAGTCAGTATCAGCAAAATCTCACGCATGCCGTTGTGAAAGTACCTGTTCAGCTTGGGGTTATGAGCCGTTGCCCAGATGCACTGCTTTGCGAGAACATATTCAATCAAGTTCTGGACACTGTTGCAGGGAAGATAGACTTATCTTTGATCTATGTGGCGAAGTGTGTTCGCATCTAGTGCTATCGTCAACCCACCTTACGCGTGCCCCAGAATTGATCCCTTGGAGCCAGACTTCGGCGTGCGATGCATGCATGGGGCCGAGGAATGTGCGGGAAACGTGCAGCAGCTTTGTGTCGCAAAACATGAATCTTCGTCAAGTTGGTGGGAATTTGTTCAGTGCCAGAATTTCGAGGGCCCCGAGAAGATTGGAAATCCTGATGTTACACTGAAGTGCGCTAGAGTAGCGGGAATTGACTGGGCCACAAGTCAGGCCAGTGAGTGTGTAGGTTTGGATGGAAATGGGCGAGGTGCCGAAGGAATAAGGCTGTTGAAGGAGAGCGTTGTTTTGAGTCAGACAATGGGGGTCGAGTAAGAGGCCATCTTTATTGGGCGACAACCGTCGTAGCTCACGAAAGTATTTCAACAGAAAAAGTTGCACAGTGCTCATTAGTGGCCGTAAAGTTTGCATTCACGACGGAACGTGGAAAGAATGCGAGGTATGTATTAGCAAAGATGCAGATGAGATGCTTTTAATAATTTGACCCGCACGCATAGGGTGGTCATGCCATGAATGACTTTATAAAGCAGATCGACGATGAATATGAACGACTTAACTATGCGTAGCCCAAACGGAACTGAACCACCAGTGATAGCATTATCCATACATTCGTGAGGCAGTGTCGGCTGTAATATATATAAAAATCTATGTTCCTATGCGGGAAGCTGAGATTCCGTGTGCGCAATGTCGGAAGTACGAAGCTTGGTGCATATAGGTACGTTAACCCAAGAGCAGCTCATACACGACGACAAGAATGTTGAAACCTATTAGTGGTACTGGAGGGACAAACTTAGTCGGTGTATGTCAAAAAGAAAGATCACGCACTCCTCATAAGTGTCCTCACGGCGCTAATGAGGTCAATCAGCCTGGCCTTTAGCCCGACGTCCCCTTGAACTACTCCATAGCCATTCTGGTCGTACGTTGAATGAAAACTAGCGTTGACGCTCTGCGGTTGGCCGGACGAGACCCAACCAACTAAGATTGAATAAGTCAGGCAAGCACAGGAGGACGGTGTGACACATACGCCTGGCAAGAAAGCGGTCCTCGCTTAAAACAGCGATAGCATTAATTAGGAGGAGAGAGACTTTGAATATCTGGCCTAACATTGCCAACCAGAAGACGATAAAGCGCTATGAATTGCGCAGCCGCCTGCAGATGCGCCGAATGCTTGATTCTGCTGTTTACGATGCAAGTACGCGCAAAAGTTGAATTGGCCACTGGCATGCGTGTCATACCTCACGGGATTGTCACGGCGGAGTAACAGCTAGTAACAACGATCAAACTTGCGACCAATGCAGAGCTCGAATGCTCTGCGAAATGGTGTGTTATATCTCAACACGAATACACTCAAATAGTCTACATTCTTCTCCGTAGCACATCGGTTTCACCCAGGCAGCGTCCCGTTCATATTTCGTCGCCAGTATGTTCCACTCCTGACTATTGTCGCATTAGTAGTAACGTTCGCAGTGCAAGCTACTTGAATCCCTTGAACTGGGTTAAGGAAAAGTTGGTACCTGCAATTCGTGAGAAAGAAGCCAAAGAAGAAGTGGAAGCGGGAAAGCAACAAGCTGCAGAGGAAGGGACACAGAGCTTGTTTGAATCTGTACCAACGCCAGGTCGCCAGAAGGCGGTTTCCAAGCGCACCCCGACTCTCGGCGTTTCAGGTATCAAGAAATCAGCCAAGCCTAGGCCGACATTGGTGCGTGGTCTGGTTCTGCAACATACACTAATCGATTGATTCTGTTCCAGCACAAATATTCCACTGCCAACTTCAAGATTTCTCATCGCAAGCTAAACATGCTTGGTAGGCAAATCGCAGGAAAACCTATCGACTATGCGATTCTGCAGATGCAATTTAGTGAGAAGCGGGCTAGTTCGAGAATCATGAATATGCTTGCCACTGCCAGAGACCATGCCGTTAGGTACAAGCGATTGACGGAGCAAAAACTTATTGTAGGCATGTATATTTGGTTGAGACAGGTTTTTGCAATTGCTCACCCTTATAACCTAGCCGAATCATGGGTTACTAAAGGCCCGAAAGGCGCAAGCAAACTAGAGCCAAGGGGTCGAGGCCATTATGGAATTCGAATCCATCCAAATTCCAGGCTCCATGTTGTGTTAAAAGAGGGAAAGACGTTAGAGGAACGGAAGGCGGCGGAGCGAGCAAGGAAATTGAAGAGAATCATTTCTGCGGCGGTGGTACGAGAGGACCGACCTTTACGCAATCCTGCGCCAACATGGGGGTGGTAGTACTAGAACTTCATCTCCACAGCCATGGTGTGTCGACAACGACGAGCTATTTAAATTATGGGGCTGGTGACTGGCAACCTTTGACTCGGAACACTTTATTCCCGTCTTCGCCACCGAGACTACCTTCCTTCAGATTGCGTAACTCGAGGCAGCGTCTAATTTTCTTAGGCAAATGTAAATGGACTGTATATCGATCTTAGTATATAATAGTTAGCGTCGCTAAGTGGTACCGATTACAAATCACGCAAGCAACCTGGTTAGCCATGGCCGTAAACCTTTGGCACGCGTTCTCTCTTCTCTTCTTCAGTTTTCTGGTCCCATCTTTCGCGTCTCCGAGGACATCATTCGAAAACACTGCGATTGTACGGACCGTGGATCTTGGAGGGTCAGTTGTCCACGTCACGACGACCTATGCCATCAAAGCCATCGAGGCCGGCTCTAAGGTGTACACCATTGCTCTCGGTTCAGAAGACAGATATAAAACAACCTGGATTGAAGCCAAAATCAAAGGCCAACAATCTGCTCTGAGTGTCTCTGAACACGGTTTTGGCACGAATAAGTACGTCCACGCACATTTGAAGAAATAGCATCCTATCTTATCCCACCTCCAGAAATTATCACTTGCTGGATGTAGAACTCCCAAAGGCTCTTGCGGCTAATTCAACCTTGAATATCGTCCTCGAAACTGTTCAGACGCATGCCACAACTCCATGGCCAGAGCAAGCATCGCAGGCAGATGATCAGGCGCTCAAGTACGAGACCGACCTACTTGTTCTGAGTCCATATTACACATCTGTTCAGCGCACGAAGCTCAAGTATGTCTCATTATCAAATACCAATACTTCTGTGTCAATAGCTTACTTGCAGGGCACATACACCTCGCGTGATTTCCTTTACAACCCCGGAAAATCTTCAAGACTTTATACAAGACAATGTAGCGACGAAGTCGGGCGCAACCGTAACTTATGGGCCGTTTAACAGAATACCATCTTCAACAGACGAGAACTTCATTTCCAAGCACCAGCAACGCATCGTTGTTCATTATTACCACGATCAACCTGTCTTAGAGGTGGCAAAGCTGAGGCGTTCAGCTGAGATTAGCCACTGGGGTGCCAATCTAAACATTGAGGATAACATTCATCTTCACAATGCAGGGCCCGCGTAAGTAGCTAGAAAACTGGTATAGCCCCCAATTTACCTCAAATTTAGGCTCAAAGGTCATTTTTCCCGGCTGGATTACCAACACAACGCGTTTTATCAGCGCAGGACACCCCACACGTTGCCTTCATTGACTCTGCATCTCCCTGCTGGCATTAGAAACACGTACTATTACGACCTTATCGGCAATGTCTCTACATCTCACCTCCGGGTTGCGCCTGCGGTCCCTAAAGGCTCACATATCAACCGGTACAGCGTTCTTGAATTGCGTCCCCGCTACCCTTTACTGGGTGGATGGAATTACAGCTTTACACTCGGATGGGATGCTCCGTTGGGAGATTCAGCTGGCTGGGATAAAACAACAGGCAGATATATGATTGACATTCCCATCATGATTCCAATCCGTGGGACTGTTGTAAGAGATGCTGAAGTCAAGATCATCTTGCCAGAAGGTGCAACGTAAGTTTTTCATGCATTAAAAATACTTTAGAGTAAGCTAACCCTTCGCCGATGCCCCTATAGTGATGTTGAGAGTTCTCCGCCCTTCCCAGCAGCCGCAAATTGGACGACTACGCACATTACTTACCTCGATTCAATCGGCCGTCCCGCGCTTATTTTTCAATACAAGGATCTGACGACTATGCATGCTCAGAGCATCTTCGTGAGATTTCAGTAAACGTCATCTCGAATCTTTCACTCATCAGTCTCCCTCGCAGGTATCATACAAAGTACCGTTTGCTGCTCACCTCCAAAAACCCTTCGTTGTGTCGATTGCGTTCTTTGGTGTGTTTGTGTTGGCCCTCATTGGACGGAGGATCGATCTTACCATAAATAAGAAAAAAGTGTTGTAATCTGGCAGCAATTGCAACTAGACTGCTTTAAAACTATGTTGTATACGCCTGAGTCACGTCGCGTAGTGACAGATCATATGATTATATGGCTTGTGACGTTGTCACACTCTGCTTCGTGCAAACACTAGAAATTAAATGTTTCGCAATTTAAAGTCTCAGAAACAATTGGATTCATTGCATCTGCTTTTCCCCTGCGCGCATAGTTCCAGCCACCGCGTAGCCTGCAGCCCATTTTTGCAAACGAGGTCAGCGGCTACCGCACGACTGCGTAGTCAAGTTACAGAGGACTACGAGCGGCCACGGCTCCCTCGTTACCTTCGACGAGAGACTTACTATCCTCCATCAACTTCTGCATCTCCTCAGGAGCCTGCCGCTTCCCGGACACAAACGAAACAAGGGTCTTCAGTCAGGAATTCATCCCGCGAATCTGTCCACCGTTCTCGGCATTTCGATCCTTCTCATGCAGAGAAACCCAAACATGAAATTCGCCTCCTCGAACCACACGTACTCTCAACCAGGCTGAAGAAGTTATGTGACGCAGGACAAATTGATAGTGCTGTGTCTATGCTGAAAAATGCCCCTTTGGATGCTCAGAACACTCCTGTTTGGAACACTCTGATCTGGGAATGTATGAAGGCGAAACGTTTCAAATTGGCTTATCAACTTTTCACAGACGTACGTGTCGTTGCTTACAATCATGAATTTTTCTTGGTCAATCAGTTCATGGATTTTTTCAGATGAAGCGTCGTGGATTTAGCCCAACCACAAGAACTTTTCAAACCATGTTCATGGGTCTGTCTCGCATCGAAAATTGGTCAGGCCATACCAAACAACTTGCGAATGCGCATTCGTTGCATGATTCTTTTCAGCGTCATGTAAACACCATAAAAAAACATGATAAAGATAGCTTGGAGCTCTCTGTCAACCCCCTCGCGGCTTACATCAAGGTTCTTGCAGCTGCAGGACTTCACCAGGAGGTTTTCGATGTGTATTACGCCATGGACTCGGAAGGGCCATTAGCACCAAACCAATTCGTTTATACAGCCATGTTCCAAGCGTTATCCGCATTCAGTAACCAAGATCGCATTGAAAGTGCTGCTGATGCGAAACTTCTATGGACTCAGATGCAAAAGGCTTCCCAGAGGTCCCCTGGGTTTCAAGTAGATGCGTTTATAGTAACCTCTGCCGTGTCCGCGCTCTCCCTCGGGCGCCTTGCAGACCAGATCTTTGCCTTTCAGATTGTACGTGATTACTTCGGCCTCACTGCACCCGACGAACCGCCTCTGCCGGGAACCATTCCTCTTGCACCTCAATCATTCGCTGCGATACTTATGCTTTGCAATAACAGTCAGAAACATCACCTCTGTGACCATTTCTTTCAACAGGTAAAGAAGCGGCCAGAAGCTTCAGGTGGAGCTTCTATACTGGATCGAGCACATATGGAAGAGGTGCTTAAAGCACGCTTGTCTTTGCAGGATTCGGGTTCGGCGCGTTATTGCTTTGATACTTTGGAATGGATGCTGCGACAGGAAATCACGGGTCATAGTGGTCCGAAAATTCGGCCTGCCTTGAGTACATTCAACCTTGTACTGACGGCCTGCTGGCGGGATGGCGATTGGCGGACTGCAACACGAACATTTGAATTAATGACGGGCTATCACTCTCACGACTTCATGGATGGAGCAGTGTCGGATACCCCCAGGCTTGACAAAAGAGCTCCTGGGAGAAATTTAGTTCCCACTGCAGAGACATTATCTTCACTGATGCGAACTGCGTCGGCCAGCCACAGTCGTGCAAACGTGCGACAATGTTTGCGTATAATCGACTATCTGGGTGTCGACCGGGTATTCTCGTCGCAGGAAATGGGAAAAACCGCAAAACATAGGGCATTTTACGCTTCCAAGCTTGCGTCGGCTATAATAGAAGCCGTCACTGATGCTTCGAACAATAAGGAAAAGACTCACCAACTTGAGTTGAGACGTTGGAAGGATTTGGCAAAGGAGATAAGGGCAATTTCGACAGACAAATTCATACCCACCACTGAGCAGCACACAAGGCCTCGCCTTACACAGTATGAGAAGACCCTATGAATGCTGTGAATAGTAAAACTACCTACTCGCCAGGAAATGTACGACTACCCTGATTCAAGAGCGATACAAGTATTCGGTGAGCATCTATAACGAGATGGAGGTAATTATGTCTGTCTCGATGGGTACTAGGGGTATCAGGCGTTGGTTAGTAGCAGTCTTTCAGGTTGACCTGAACTACAAGGACAGAAACACAAAAATGGTCAAAACTAAGCAATGGATCTTGGCCTGTCGGTTGGCTGCTCATCGAACTTGTGGAATGCAGGTGATGGGGGAACAAATGTGTCTTCAGTCAGTGCCATTGATACTGGTTGGTATGTGTGTGATTGCTCGGGTGGCGGAAGAATACCAGGAAGATAGCTATGTCTGGGATTCATCGGCATAGGGCTCATCCTTCCCCGTGGTGTTCTTGCAGGAACACGTTGCCGTCTTTGCCTTCGACAATAGACTATAACGCCCGCAACAACTAGAATCAACAGGACCAGCGCATTGAGGGCAACTACTCCAAGCATTGCAGGGATATACTTCCCAATTCTTTCCAGTGAGGTTGATACGTCCTGAGAGATGTTGAAGGATGGCTCTATAGACACGCCGGTGAGACCCTGGTAAGTGATATTGGTCTTGGGCTGGCCACCGCGAGCCTTGTGGAAATCAACTGACGCCTCGTCTGGGTTAATGATAGATAGTAATTTTATGTAGGGGTTGACCATCTTCCCCGACGTGTCAAAGTTTCCAAAGTCGTAGACGGAGTAGACTGAACGGAGGAAATTGTCGCCGATGAGCCAGTCACTGCACAGGCGCTCGTAAAAATGAGACATCGGGAGCAGACTAGACATACAATTCTCCAGCAATAGTCTGCGGGATAAAAGAACCAACGCATGTCGTTGAATCAGTAAGACTTCTAGGTGTCACATCGAGAGGATGTAAAGGGAAGACTTGACTGCTACATAGATCTTATGAGAACATGTTCGAAGTTAGGAAAGAAGGCAGCCCACCCAATCTGAAGTGCCATGTCAATTTCATGGTCGCATGGCACCCGCCACTGGCCTAGACTCTCGTCGTACCAAGCACCGATCACATTGCTATAGATAGCAGCACATATCTCCTTAGAAACGTAACTGATAGAAAGATAAAAGAAAATTTAACACTCAGGCAGGATCTAGGACGTACGTAAAGGAAGAGCCACTGTCCAGCAAAACTACTGCTTTGTTGTCAGGTGCGCCAACAACGGTAGTAGTGGGCGTAACAATTCGGTCACCAATGATGACAGCATCAAGCAGGACACTCCATCTCTTCGGGAAGTTAATCGGCCATGTACTGATAGGCGTATTGTTCACAACTTCCATATACAGAGGGTCGTACTCGCCTGTGACACGTTAGTAGATTTCCGTTTTTTTAAAAGAGTGCAAATTCGAACCAATGGAGAAGCTACCCTGGACTGCACCCCCATCCTCGGTGCTCCGCTGTAACGAGAAAGCAAGAAAGTTCGGCTCTTCCGGATTAGCATCAAACAAATTATAGAGAAGACTTCGACCGGCTGAGGAATTCACTATCGCATCGATGGTAGAAAGAGAAGTAAAACCAAGACCAGCGATTCCGGACGCGCCATAATTCAGCGCCGGGTTCTGGCCTTTAGATACATCGAGCAGGACTTGGTCAAAGACGGTCAGACTGCGTGCGGTGAGCGCTCGAGTTATGAAGGTCTAAAACAGCGACCGACCCAGCAAATTGAACAGGCGCATACGCCACATGACCAAAGACCCAGCCAATTGCATACTGGATACAGGTGAAAGAAGGATGTCAACTCTAGATGTGGATGAGAATAAGTGTCGTACAGAAAGATTGTGCGTTATTGACTAAGTTATTCAGTAAATAGTGAATCCGAACAGTGCAAATAGAAACGGACTGTTTGTCGAGCATTCGGCAAGGGTGTGATTTGGCTTTGAACCCAGAGGTCCGATGACCCTGTGTCTAGCTGTATAGTGTACTCTGTGCGCGCATTCAAAAGGTGGCCTCTGAACAGAATCAAGGTACAGACTTATGCCTCCAACAGTAATCTTAACAAAAGTGCTACAGCCTTCGTGGCATAATTCCAAGGAATCAAGAAACTCACGTTGGCCATGTAAATCATGTCGCGCACGGTGCTTCGAAAGCATTGTGAAGTAATCTGTCGATATTATAGGAACAAACCGAACGCACTCCAAGTAAAGTCGGGTAGTCCCAGTTTTAGGAGCCACAGCAATTTGAAGCTCTGCAGCGTTGTTTCCTGCGCGTTTTCCGTGACTCATTGAACGACGGTTGACCTGTTTGAAGGACACTATCAAAGCGGAAGTGGTGATTGGCACCAACCATAGCATCGCAGATGAAATTGTGCCCAGCCTCATGAAAGTAAAGAGGGACTTGAGTTCAAGGTAGAACCGACGAATTCAAAGGGAATCGGACAAATGATGGCTGGGATCAAATGATTGATGGCTTTTTAACAGAACACGCTAACTGCTGTACCTATTTGACCCCCATGCACTTTGTTGGAGTTCTGTTAGTGAGCATACTCTAGTCGCCTTACTTTGGATTGCTAAAGAGGATTGAAACTAGCTAGCTACGTAAAATAGACTTTATTGAAACCGACCCATATCGTGACTACCATCAGTCCGGAACCTATATGTTCCACGATTGTGAAATACACTCTTCCATCTCAACCAGCATCTATCATGTCGGCCGTCTCAAGAAGTGCTATTTTCCGTCTAATGAATGCATCCCAGCACTCTACCTGCCCTTGTCATAGTGGTGGCCATTCGGCGTCCCACGCGCACGGCGGTCACATGCAGGCTCTGAACCAGTTGAGTACTTTCGCAGCACCGGTGAACGTATTAGAGAAAGAATACGCCTTTGAGGTGCGAAAGTGAACCACACTGTTCACTTGACATTGTTGCATGATACATCAGGTCGCTGCATCCAACTTGAGGTTCGGTGATGGCGTGACTGCTGAAGTGGGGATGGACTTGAAGAACATGAAAGCTCGCAAGGTATGGGTAAACTCCAACGTGTATATTCTTCAAACTTTTCTGCTCTGTATCGCAGGTCGCAGTATTCACTGATCCCAACGTGGCCAACCTGCGTCCTATGAAAACTGTAAGATGACAGTCGTATCTCCAGAGTTGGAAGCCCATATATTATGCTTAGGCTCTCGCTGCCCTTGAGTCAGATCTTCCGTTCGAAGTTTTTGATCAGGTCGTCGCAGAACCCACAGAAGACAGCTGGCGTCAAGCCATTGCATGGGCTAGGAAACATGACTTCAGTCATTTCTTGGCGTATGTTACCCCAGTTCTCGCTGATTTATTCCAAGTATTCAGCTATGATCAGGGTAGGCGGCGGAAGTGTGATTGATACGGCCAAGGCTGCCAATTTGTAGAAACCATTCATTTTCATTCACATTTTCAGCTGATCATTTTGATTAGATTCTCTGTGTACAAAGACGCAGATCTCATGGATTTTGTCAACGCTCCAATAGGGAAGGGCTTGCCCATTTCTCAGGCCCTTCGCCCCCTCATTGCAGTCCCCACGACTGCGGGAACTGGTTCTGAAACGACAGGAACAGCCATTCTCGATATTACTTCGCGTGCTTTCAAAACCGGGATTGCAAACCGTGCGATGAAGCCCGTTTTAGGTATTGTGGTAAGTCTTACTCTAATTGAAAGGGCTTTTAATATATGGTATGTAGGATACTCACAATACGGAGTCTTGCCCAACCGCTGTTCACATCAGCGCGGGTCTTGATGTCTTATTCCATAGCATGGAAAGCTACACCGCGATCCCGTAAGTGATAATTTGGAAGCTTCTATGAGATCTCACAAGTAGTGTTAGATATACAACACGAATGCCTCGCCCCGCCAACCCCATCTTAAGGCCGGCATACCAAGGAAGTAACCCAGTCGCAGATATCTTCTCCTTATGGGCGCTTCGTACTACTGTGGAATATCTTCCCCGTGTCGCAAAAAATCCCGATGATTCGGAAGCAAGAAGACAGATGTTGTGCGTATTTTAGTTGAAATTTAAATTCATGATTCAATTTAAACGATGATTCAGACTTGCATCCTCTTTCGCTGGAATTGGCTTTGGAAATGCTGGCGTTCATCTGTGTCATGGCATGAGCTATCCTGTGTGTCATTTTTTTTTAAATTGATAAATTCTCTTTACATAAGACTTCTTTGGGATAACTTTAGATTTCGGGACTCAATAAGAAAGGTCCGAAATACAAACACCCCGGATATGTTACTGATCTGCCTATTATCCCCCATGGTATTAGGTAGGAGATCTGTTTCGATATCCTGCAATCCATATTCTCATGAGAGTCAAGTGTCGCCTTGACCGGTCCTGCAGGTAATCGTTTGGCCGTCCGCTTTGTCCTACTATTCATGGTATTTATACGTCCTCCTCACTAGTATTCCAATTCACCGCACCTTCATCGCCTGACCGCCACCGTCAAGCCTTGGCAATTTTCAACTCTACAACTATATCCGATCCATCCGTGACTAGTATACCGGACAGGGAAATCGGGGCTCACTTGTACGAAGCCATCGCCCGCTTCCTTGATGGTCTTGGTGTTCCACGCGGATTGAAGGCTGTTGGGTAAGTCAATATTTCTTTCACATATTCCTTCCTCACGGAAGTTCGGGATAGATACACTTCGAGTGATGTAGAAATGCTCGTTGAGGGTACTCTTCCCCAGAGGCGTGTCCTGGATCTGGCTCCCGGCATTGGTGATATTGCTGGGTCTGATGGCAGAGAACATTTGACCAGAATTATGGAGGGTTCTCTAGAATATTGATCCGTGTTTACTTGGCGAGACGTAAGTACGATGTATGATGATCTATTAGCCTGGCAAAACGATAATATGTACGATCAAATTGGACTATAGTAGGCCCATCATGTGATTGTAATTCAAAGTCATGTGATCACTGAGAGTTTATCGCGACTCACTTTGACCATCGTACAAGAACAACCCCGCTGAGCCTGTACATGCACGCCGCGCGTCATAGTGTCTTCAGACCATGCATTGATTTACATAATGGACAAGTAAAACAGATCGTTGGAGGTACACTGTCAGATGCGACTCCCGAGAACCTGAAGACCAATTTCGTTGCAAGGTAGTTACTTCGCTTTTTCACCCTCGTGATTCACGATAACACCGCTTTAAAAAAACCACTCAGTCAACCCCCTGCTTATTTTTCTCATTTGTACAAAGAGAATAGGCTTGTGGGTGGACATGTTATCAAACTTGGACCTGGAAACGATGGTGCTGCTAAAGAAGCGCTGCAGACATGGCCAGGTTTGTTTCGATGTTTGGACTCCCAGGTGTGAGTTCTTTCTGATTCATCTCGACGCAGGTGGATTACAAATCGGCGGAGGAATCAATGACCAAAATGCAAAGGAATGGCTAGACGCGGGAGCGAGCAAGGTT
The DNA here is from genome assembly GCA_029959215.1 of Tricholoma bakamatsutake. Lineage (NCBI taxonomy): Eukaryota > Fungi > Basidiomycota > Agaricomycetes > Agaricales > Tricholomataceae > Tricholoma > Tricholoma bakamatsutake. Next base: position 6,098,976 of record CP114860.1, read on the forward strand.
GGATGGTGTCAAGCTACGAACCGTAGTGTGACTGATGTGCTATAGGTCATCGTGACGTCCTACCTTTTTCCAGATGCCAAGTTCTCTCTTGAACGACTGAAGAAGATCTCTGCTGCTGTTGGGAAAGATAAGCTTGTTGTAGATGTGAGGTAAAAGATCAAGATCGGTTGGTCGGCTGTCTCTTTCACGACGTATTTTGCCAGCTGCCGACGACGAAAAGACAAGTGGTTTGTTGCCATGAACAAGTGGCAAGACATCACGGACATGGAGGTGAACAAAGGTATATATATCCCTCATCATCTGGCTATCGCTTCAAATGATGTAAATAACAGAATCTTTGAGTCTGCTGTCTGCATTCTGCAGGTGACAATGTCTAACGTCTATCTCTTTCTATGTCTCATCCTTTGTACAGCGAATTTTTAGTACATGCTGCCGATGTGGAAGGCTTGTGTGAAGGTATTGACGAAGCGCTTGTTACGAGTGAGTACCGTCCACCTCCTTGTCAGCTACCTGTCTTAGCCATCATAGAACTTGGAGAATGGGTCGAATTGCCCACTACGTATGCTGGTGGTGCAAAAGGTTAATATATGATATTCATCGAAATATTTGGTAAAGCATCTTTCGCAGATATTGCTGACCTCGAGCTTGTTGACCGGCTTTCCGGGGGACGGGTTGATTTGACTTATGGGAGGTAAATCACAATGTTTTCTGTTCATTTCTGTTCCGTTGAAGGAGCTTGACAGCTCTCTGGACATATTCGGGGGTACAATGGTGAATTTCAGGAAGTTGGTAGAAATGAATCGGTCATAGATCAGCTTAGATAAAACTGCATTGCTGTGTGGGAAATTATGCGGAACAACGTTGCAGTTGATAGAAATAAGGTTCGGGAACACAAATTTGAATTCGTCCAAGCCTGCGGTCGCCAAGTACGACGCTCTCCTCAAGGTGAATCCTAGTCTATTTGTCTGACGGTTGTGGGTTGTATACTCCCACCGTCATTCTGGGCTCTCAAGATCGCTGTTTCTGACTGGTTTAAGCAGATTTCACCATAATGCCTGGGAAAGTCAAGGCCTACGAGCTCCAATCCAAGTACGAATTTTCAACCCGATTTTGTTTTAAAGAGCTGCAATCTTATATAACCGCAGGTCCAAAAATGACTTGTCCAAGCAGCTGCTAGAACTGAAGAACGAACTACTTACGCTGCGGGTACAGAAAATAACTGGGGGTTCGGCATCGAAACTCACGAAAATGTGCGTAGCGTAATCATAGATAACAATCTTGTTTAACACAGAATCAGTGCTACTGTTCGCAAGTCTATCGCCCGGGTATTGACGGTCATGAACCAAAAAGCTCGCCAGAATCTGCGCGAATACTACAAAGACAAGAAGTACAAACCCCTTGATCTGCGACCGAAGAAAACACGGGCAATCAGACGGCGTTTGTCAAAAGTGGGTGCTTCGTTTTGTATTGGGACTTTTGATTTAGTTGCAATTTTTTCCAGGATGAGTCGTCTATCAAGACGCTGAAACAACGAAAGAAGGATCAGAACTTTCCTATCAGGAAGTATGCAGTCAAGGCATAAGCAGGGTTGGTTCATTGTCGAGCAGGGTAGTAGGTCGCATAATATGCTGGAGTTGCACTGTTATGATCAGCCGACTTCTCAGCCACCAGAAGGTTGTTGAGCGAATGCGAGTTGTTTTGCATATCCACATCTAAGGCTGTAGATAGCACAGAACGCTTGGATCGGAAGAATATCGTTGGATATAGATGTCACACTGGCAGTCAGAAGATCACGAGTTGCAGTACTAATGCATGCCGACCCACGCTGCTGCTAATCATTCAGTTGCTCTCCCGCTCTCCCGTTTCTCGATTCTATTGCTGGGCAAAGCAAGATATTACATATCTCTGCACCTACTATACGGCTGGCTGGTATAGCTTGACGAACGATGGTAAGACTCTCACTTTCCTGCTCTTGTTGTCTGCGGTTGTCTCCCAGAGTTCTGAGGTAGAAGGTGCTAAGTGTGGTCCTAGTCCAATTAATCCCATGCAAACACTTATCTGCGTGGTTGGGTCTTGCGTCCTGGAACCATCATGTATCCTACTTCGATCCAGAAACCGCAGTGCCTCTAACCTTCGTTTACATTACAGCCGGAAAGTACTACCCGTTCACCGCCCCCCTCTCCAGAACATAAGCCTCGTCTCCGTGGTCCATATCCGATTCCAAGCAATAATCCAGCAAGCCAGTATACTTTGCTCGAGAAGCTTGGTACAGGGAGTTTCGGAACGGTGTACAAAGGTTTGCACAATGACACAAAACAGATTGTGGCCATCAAGCAGATTGGCAAGTATCTGTGTTGTCGTACACGCATCGGTCGGCTTTAGCTTACTTTCCGTTCCAACCGTAGATCTGGAGGATTCGGATGACGATATTTCAGAAATCCAACAAGAGATTGCTAGCTTAGCCCAATGCGACTCGGAATATGTGACACGGTATTATGGATCCTTCGTCGTGTCGTACAAGCTCTGGATCATCATGGAGTATCTTGCTGGCGGGTCATGCCTTGACCTCTTGAAGTGTGGCGTGTTTTCCGAAGCCCATATCGCAGTAATCTGTCGTGAACTCTTACTAGGCCTTGACTACCTCCATGCTGAAGGTACAATTCATCGAGATATCAAAGCGGCTAACGTCCTGCTTTCTTCGTCGGGGAAAGTGAAACTTGCAGATTTTGGAGTCGCTGCGCAACTTACTAATACTTTACGACATACGTTTGTTGGGACGCCGTTTTGGATGGCGCCCGAAGTAATCCGTCAAGCGGGTTACGATGCGAAAGCAGACATGTGGAGTCTGGGTATCACTGCTATTGAAATGGCGAAGGGCGAGCCACCTCTTGCTGAATATCATCCTATGCGAGTGTTATTTCTTATTCCGAAGGCCAAGCCCCCAGTCCTAGAAGGGCCCTTCTCTGCAGCTTTCAAAGACTTCGTCACCCAATGTCTGACAAAGGATCCAAACGCCGTGAGTTCACGGCTGTAGTATGCTTTTCTTGTACCAATTGCTCTCTCGCACAGCGACCAACTGCCAACGAACTTCTTCAACACCGTTTCATCCGTGGTGCTCGCAAAACATCATATCTTACCGAACTCATTGAGCGCTACGAGGACTACCGTGCTCGGTCACCTCAAAAAGGCCAACAGACGTACCAACCGTCAGTAAGGAACAGTGTTGCGTGGGATAACAATGGAACCATGAAGAGTGATTGGAACTTTGACACGATTAGATCAACTGCAGCCATGGGAACATTCCATAGTATGGCAAAGGATCTAGTTATGCCGCCTACAATGGAAGCAGACGACGACGACATGTCCGTTTATGAAGACGATCATGCCTCAGTTGATACAAGTGGTGCCACAAATGGGAGTGGACCTCTTGTAGGAGGAGGCCTCGGTTTGAATTCGCGGGCAGCTCATTCCACTGTCGTCATCAATCCCCCACATCCGGCGCCCGAAACCGACACACCGCTATTAGCTTCAGAAAGTAGCTCGCCAGACCAAACATCGTCCGGTAGTCCAGCCCCGCCAGAGGGGGCTCCCCCAGCGTACACTGGGTCTATACGTAGTAAGCGACGGGCGTCGTATGCTGAACGAACGTCCGTTCGTGGTGCGGGCACAGTTTTGAATGAAGCTGATCTTGGCACGGGGGTGGACACCATCAGACCCGTCAAGAAGGTGGATCCCGTGGGTTCTCTGCGGATCTCGGCGGAATTTGTAGGGAACCTGCGACGAGAAGGGAGTAGTTCGACACCGACGACACCGACACCACACACACGTGCGGCTAGCGAGGCTGGAAAAGCTGGAAAGGCTATGGTTGACGAAGTCGTTCTCCCTATCTTACGGAAGGTGTGTGCTCAAAATAAGCTTCTTGCGTCAGCATTCATCGTTTTCGCTGTCAGGCTATTCGGGATGACATGGATGCACATGAAATCGAATCTCTCAGCATGCTGTCTAGAGGCTTTTTTGAGCTCAAGGAAGCTAATCCTGAACTGGCATATAACGTTATTCTTGATGTCTTGGGTGGAATCAATGAGTGTGTCATCCCGGTTATTACATGATGGATGGTGAGAAGCTAACTACTGATTTAAGCAACCAAGCCGTAAGGCAGCACGTCCAAACTTCCCGCAGTTTGTTCCCTCATAAACGAATTATTCGCAAGAGTGAAATGACTGCTCAAGGTCTTGTTGTCACAGAAGTACAGGAAGAGGTATCTGGTCTTCCATTGTCCTCGGATTCTGGACAATCTGTTCCCGCCCCCTCCCCGACTTCTGTCAAGGGCGATGATTCCGTAACTCCATCTCGCAAGTCGCCCATTGCGGAGCTATTATATATGCGATGGCTGGAAGGGTTGAAGATTAAATGGCCTAACTTCATATAGCTCTGGAGTTGCCAATCCATTCTGATCTTCACACTTCAACCCATGCCGTACCGCGTCAATTTAAATCCCGATCCCTCGACGTATGTCAATTTGTAATGCTTTGTTCTTTTCTTGGCTACGACCGCGAACTATTAACGTTATCTGCCCTCTCCTTCATTTTAAGTCATGCATTGTCCATGGTAGCCACGATTCACCCACGACACGCGCGATATACCCCTGCTGTACTAAGTTTAATGGACATTCGTCTACATTGGATGACTGCCGTAACTTGAATTTCTATCTTTTAACCTTATTATGCGGACTTTAAAATCAATTTGAAGAAAACCATAAGGAAAATCAGTTTGAAGAAAGACTATAAGGACGAGCAGTCCATGCAGTCCGCAGTCCATAGTGTTGTTGGCTCAATCTTGCCATCTCGCCGCGCCACGTTGTGCCAGGTGGCGATCGCCACCTGGCGATTCAAATTTTCCAAATGGGGGTGGCAAATGTTGGCGAGAGGCACCATTCAACACCGTAGTCCGTAGACTTTAGTACATCAAAATTCTGTATTATACTACCAATGACCAACAAAAATGGCCATCCTCCAGATGTTTTTGTGAACAATCACTTGACCAAGGTAGAGAAGAGGCATGCGAAGACCAAGTGATGGCACATGCAGTGCAATTATTGTCCAAGCACTGCTCCACTTATTGAGCATCGTGATTCACACTGCCTACAACACCTCGTGTTGAGCAGTGCGCTATGCGCAGTGTAGAGTGCTCACAGATCTTACTACTTACCTGTTGTGTTGGTTAGTGTGCTAAGTAACTTAGGTTAGAGGGCGTAGAACTCTCTGTATTGCTAGGTAGAGGTACAGCGTTAAATGCACTTTGTTAAACTTCGAACTGCCTTTATGCACCCCCTTCACTCATTATCTGCCTTTCACAGTTTACTGCATGCTCGATGTGCCTTTATGTGCTTTCTTACACTTTGCCAGCAATCCACATTCTCACTTCACACTCCTTGTGCTATTCATTTATCCCACACAACAACCTTTCAACCTCATCTGTTGCACTGTGCATTATGGCTTCCAGTTTACTAGGCAACTTATTTGAGGTTCACCATGATCACATCATGAGTGAGCTGTGCATTCTCATGTAATCTTGGTGCTTTGAACATCACCATGGTAGTCGTATTTGTGGTGGCTAGTCATTCTGGTTGAGGTAGTCATGGTGGTGGTCATGTTAGTGGTGATGATGGTGGTGGTGTCGCATTGGTAGACCAGAAGATAGTATTGATGATCCACCCCATGAGCAGTAGCTTGTGAGGTTCTGTGTCATTTGTCAGTGCCAGGCTGGCAGTGGTATCATAAGCAGTGTGTTCCTCCTATGAGCAGTGGCTCATGGGTGGGGTGCTGCTGGTGGGCTTGTTTCACTGCTATTGCCTGTAAACTAGTCAGTAAAAGTACAAGCAAATAAAAAGAAAACTTACCAATGACGATGATGTGTTCAGTTGGTACTCAGTGCAGAGTCTCAATGGAAAGGGTGAACACTTAACCTACAACTGCAGGCATGCTCGGGGTGAGGGGGGAGTTCGCTTAGAGGGCCTCAGATCGTCCTTCAGGGTGCAAAGACTATAGGGAGGCTGGTACGGTGGTTTTCAATGTGCGCACTAGTTGTGTATGCTAAAGGGGAGATATGTGCAGTGGTGGGAAAGTGTGCAATGCAAAGGGGCAAAAATGCACAGTGCAGAAAAATGCACAATGGGAGCACAAAAGTGTGCAACGATGAGGGTGATGAAGATGAGAGGTGTAGTGGGATGGAGACAACACTGGGGTGTGCTGTGAAGGTGGTGTGTAGGTTGGGGACACAAATGGGGTGGAAGCGCAAGGGGCAGAAAAAGGTGCAAATAATGTGCAAAATGCAGCTATACAAATAAGTGCACAAATGGTGTGCAAACATGGCTATATGAAGGGCACACTGTATGAGTGCTCGAACGAGGATGAAGGATGCAATGCAGGGACGAAATGCAACAATACGATGAGGGGACACAAACGATACACAAATGCAGCTATATGAAGGGCACACTACAAAGGCACACGGACTGGATGCTGGTGCACAGACTATGTGCAACGCTGACTGAGCCATGAACTATGAGGGGGGGAAAGATCCTCAATTCTCTATCTGTCCACCTACTATGTACAAATGGCTTATGTGATAAAAATGGTAAAATAAAGTGTAAAAATAGAAAGTGCCATGTGCTACCCACAAGTGCATCCATTCGCCCATCTAAACCCGACCGCGTTATGCTGCTGCCTCAGCCAATAAGATTTGCGCACCTATAGCCCACTACCCAACTGTTCCAGTGTGATGCACTATTTTTGGTGTGCTCTAGGTCTCGTGCACTCTTCCCAATTAATCCACTTCGGTGTTATGTGTTGCATGCTGCACCTTAGTAATAATGGCGTGATCGACCTATGCTGGTTACCAGATAAGGCGATGCCGATTGGAAATGTGGAAGAACTATAAGGAGATGCTGTGAAAGGCCAAATACTGCCAAAGCACCAGAATTATGTGAAAGCACCCATGTGTGCACAGTCCAATGCCAAATAGGTGCAAAGCAGCCCAGTTATGTAAGCATGCACAGTTCGTTCGTGTTGGAATCACGGTGCACCTCAAGTAAATGCACCAGTAAGATGGAAGCCGTGATGTGCAGCGCAACTGATGTGGTAGATTGTTGTGTATGTGTTAGGGATTGTGCAATGAGTGTGCAGTAGAGAATGTGAGTTGCAGGTAAAGTGTAAAAGGAGTGTGCAAAGGCGCATTGAGTGTGCAATAAATGTGGAAGGCAGATAAGGGTGTGGGGGGGGCACATGGAGGCAGTTTGAAGTGCAATGAGGCACATTTAGGGTGCACAACAATTGGCAACTATGGGGGTACCAAAAGTGCAGTAGAAATGCAAAAGGCACACAAAGGTGCATCTAAACAGTCAAAGGTGCACGAAAGCACACAGAAGCATGCAAAGGCACATGAAAGCGCATGAAGGCGCGCAAAAGTGCGCTGTGCAAAGTGTGTGGAAGCCATCTAGGAGGTGCACACAATCGCAAAAAATGCCGTAGTATGCGCGCAGGGCGATAGGGAGCCATATCAATGAGCTAGGGGAAATCCCACTTCCAGCCCATCGTTGTGAACATTGTGTGCCACATCACTGTGGTAGTTGTTCTTCGTGGTGGTCATTGGTCTGGTTGAGATGGTGGTGGTGGTAGTTCATTGCATTGACAGTGGTTGTTGTTGTGTTTGCATTGGTAACAGTTGTCAGTGACTCATTGGTAAACAATGGTGCATCATGTGCACACAAACATTGGCAAATTGTAAGGGCAACCTCAAAGACTCACTCAATAGTGAGCTAACAGAGGGGAATCCAAAGTTAATATTATACTACATAATAACAGACACTTCAGGTGCACCTAACAGAGGGGAATCCAAAGAGAAAACTCTAAGAACCCATCTGTCAATGCCCAGTATATGTTATAGACCCAAAAATCAAATAATAGGCTAAAAATAGCAAAAAGGTGGAAATGGGCAGATTAAGCTGCAGAATGATGTCACCTTGATCAGTAAACATCCAGAAGGGGTCACACCTCTAAGAATAGAACTGTTAACATGTACCAACAAGGAAAATTTGGAAAATAATCATAAAATAGGAATAAAATCATAGAAAATCATAGAAAAGGCAGAATAGGGTGAAATAAAATATAACAAAATATGGGACAAACACAGAAAATTGCTCAGATGCCTGGAATGCCTTTCCTTTTCCTTACATCACCCCCCTTCTATGACACATTGCCCTAATGCATTCAAAATTGTATCTAGCCAAAGTCAGATGCCTGGATGCATTGGGGTGCAGAAGAATGTCACCAGTAGAACTTTTTGATCAACTGTGGGGCATTCACAATGGACTCTGTGACCCAGAAATTCTCTTTATACTGATAACCCTTTCAGTGCACCAGGTATTTGAGTTTACCTCAATGTAAGCACCTCAGGTGTCTAGGATGGACTCGACTTCATACTGAGGTTCACCTTCGATGACTGTAGGCAGTGGAGGAGGTCATGCCATGCATCCAGGAAATGGATCTGTGGAAGCAGGCAGCAATTTTACAACATGGAAGATGGGGTGGAGTCTGGACATTGACTGTGGTAGCCATAGGCAGTAGGCATACAACCCGATGCATCTAGTGATGAGGAACAGTCCAAGAAAATGGTGGGCAAGTTTCTTGGATGGGCACAAGGTGGAAATGTCACTAGAATCAAGGTAGACACAATCACCAACCTTATACTGTATGTGGGTGTAGGTGAGTAATGCTGGTTGTAGAAGTGTGCCGCCATACCATCCTTCACCTTAGCCAAAGCTGACTTTGCCTCCTCCAAAGTGTCCTTCATCTGCTCTGTGAACTCATTCACCATCTCCAAGTGTGAGGGTGCTTGCTGAGGCTTGAAACCCATGTGTGGGTGTTACCCTGTGTCTAGAAGAAAGGAAGTTTATTGGATGAAGGAATGGATATGATTGTTGTACTCAACCTCAGCCATGAGGAGATCTTTTCAATTGTTCTGTCACTTATTGACAAAGATGCAGATATACTACTTCAGTTCTTGGTTGACATGCTCCATCTGTTTGTCTGTCTGTGGGTAGTAGGTGGTTGAGATGAGGAGTTTGATTCACCAGTAGGCAGTACAGCTCTTGGGTGAACTCTGCAACAAACTGTGGTCCTTGATTGCAGAGGAATGCACCTGGCAATCCATGAAGCTTCCACACATGGTGCAGATAGAGTTGAGCCACTCCAAGTGCAGTGACAGTCATATGAGTGGGGATGAAATGAGCTCATTTCCCAGCAGAGTCAACTGTGCACATCACTGCATCAAATCTATTGGACTCTGGTAGTTCCACTATAAAGTTCACACTGATGACATCCCAATGATTGGAATAGAAAAAGGGTGTAACTCACTCATGGGCTTGCATCATGGAGTCTTGGTGTATAAGTGGAGATCACAGGTGTGACAGTACTGACCAATGAGTTGGGACATCTGGGGCCATCAATAATTCTGCGATATGAGCTCCAATGTCTTCCAATGTCTGGGATAGCCAGCAATGAGTGAGTCATAATGCTGAGAGATGAGTTGTCATCAAAGCTACAATCGCAGAAGTATAGGATGTTGGCCTTTTCTGTCAATTCTGCTGCACGAAGCAAATAAGTGGATCCCTTTCTTAGCTTCTTCACTGCCAGAGCCACAGCATCCTTGTATAAACCACTATGGTTCACATGATGAATGTCACATAGGATACTGTGCTCCTCACCCTCCAAGGTAAACCCCTCCAGTGCATGGATTTTAAACAGGTCAGGTTGCAACAACACAATACCTTGATTATTATTGCTTTCATCCCCATGGTTCAGACGATGAGAAATGCCTGGGCAATAATGCAGGGAGAAATTAAACCTGGAGAGGTAGCAGGACCAGTGGGCTTGGTGACAATTAATTTTCTTGGCATCATGAGGTACTTAAGGTTCTTGTGGTCCATCCAGATCTTTATATTGTATTGAGCACCCTCCAGGAAATGTTGCCACTCCTCCAATGCCCACATTATTGCCAGCATCTCCTTGTCGTGGATCTCATAATTGCATTCCACAGCACTGAGACTCTTCGAGTAGAAGGCAATGTAATGCCACTTCTGGTCCTCAGGAGACTATTGGGACAACACTGTGCCTATCGCAAAGTCCAAACTATCAGCTTCTACATGGAAGGGACATGAGTTATCAGCAAAGATAAGGATGAAAGTAGAAGTGACCATCTCTTTGGGCTTCTCAAATGCCTCCTGCTGTGCATTTTACCACCTCCATCCCTCCTTGCCAGTGAGGTTGAACAATGGGCGTGCATGGTGGGAGAAATTTTTAATAAAGCACTGATAGAAATTGATGAAGCCTAGGAAAGACTGCACCTCTTTTTTGTTCGTGGGCATGGGCCAGGTTGTAATGCCAGCAATTTTGACCAGGTTCATCTCCACCTGTCCATCCAAGATAATCAAGCCCAAGTACTACCAGGCATGTGATTCGATGATGTTCATTGAGGTCTCAAGTGAAAATGAGAATGTTGTCAAGGTAGACACAGACAACCCCTTCCAATATGAGATCATGGAAGATGTCATTCATCATGGTCTGAAAGGTGGCAGGACTATTAGTGAGACCAAAGATCATGCCAAGCAGTTCAAAAAGACCATAGTTTGTATGAAAAGCTGCCTTCCACTCATCCCCTTTTTTTATCCACACATTGTTGTAACCTCAACAGACATCAAACTTGGTGAAGTAATGTGCCCTGCAAAGTTGGTTGATGAGTTCGGATATGAGGGGTAGTGGATAGCGATTCTTGGCTGTGATGTCATTGAGGCATCAATAGTCTTGAACCGGTCGAAGGGACCCATCTTTCTTCTTGACAACAAGGCCATCAGTAACTTTGAAGGGCGGATACGACCCAAAGCCAAGTGTTTATCAATGAACTTATTGAGTTGTCATTGTTCTTTAGGGGAGAGAGGATAGACCTCACAGGAGGAGGGTGTGGCACCCAACGTGAGCTCAATTGCATCATGGCCATACAGTTAGGAAGTGAGTTGAAAGATTCCTTGGAGAAGACATTCTCAAAGTCATGCAGGTGAGGAAGTATGGAGTCAGTGAAGGATTTGGGCACACTATTTTTGTGGAAGGCCTCTATGGGGTGCTGGGAGATGTTTGAGGTGGCACACACCTCATGCAAAGGGTTAATAGCAGTGTAGAAAATTTGGTCACCTTCCTCAATCTCTTCCACCTCCTCTTTATCATCATCAGGATCAGGTGCAAGATCTGGAATGTCTTCCAAGTCCACATTGGCCATAGGCATTGGACCAGCATGACACTTTTGAGTACATTGTAAGAGTACCTTTTGTTCTCAATGTTCCTGTCTGCCTTCAGTTAAGCAAGTACTGCAATGAGAGGGACAACAACTCATTATGACTTCACCTGTCATCTAGTCAACCTCAGGATTATGGTCATGAAGCCATAGGTAGCCTAAAATTGCCTCCTGCTTCCCCAGTTGGGTCACAGCAAAGAGAGCCCATTCACTATGGTTCTTGTACCAGAGGACTAGGTCAACAACCTTCCAAATTACCCCAGCTTCATTTAGGGAACCATCCACATTGTAGACAGGTATGGGTCAAGATACTGAGCAGGTATTGAGTTGTTTCTGTTGAACCAGGTGTGAATCAATGAAAAGGCTCATGGCACCTGAGTCTAGGAGAGCAGAGACATTGAGTACTTGCCCCATATCCATAGTCTGCAGCTCAATCTTCAATTCTAGTGATTGCTGGAAGGGGGTAGATGCCACAATGTACTTGTATGGTAGCTTGTGTTACCAAGATTTTAATCTGGGAAGAGGAGGAACAGGTGTAATTGGGGGCATGTGTGGTAGTAGTGGCATGGAGTGTAGTGTTAAAAGCTACATTCATTTCATGAGTTGGTTCTCATCACAGAGAGAAGCAGCTTCATACCAAGCATCAATATTGTCATCAGCTGGGTGTTCTTTCAACATCTGTGCAATCTGATCCTGAACCTCTTGATTGAGACCACAACAAAATTTAACCACCACTGGTAGCCCACTCCCATATCCTGCCATATCCACTAAGTCCCTAAACTCATCAATGTAGTCATCCACAGATCAGTGTGCTTGGTAGTACAAAGTCCATTGCAGCTCATCAGTATTCATGGAGAGGGCAGAAGTGTCATACAACCTCCTCTTGAAAGTCACTCCAAGAGGAGAAAGGGAGGGAACCAAGTTTCTGGATTTGGGCACAAAATATGGTTGACATACTGTAAAGATAGGCATGCTCAGACTTCATGTATGTGAAGACCCAATACATTTTTGGAGTGTCATCTATGAATTGATTAGGATGAAGACTAATGTATAACTCACAGGAGTTGAGGAATGAACATCCATGAGAGCACACACCATTAAAGGAGGCAGGGGGGGATGGTTTGATCTGTGTGCCAATGGTATTAGGTGGTGCATCGATGCTGGAAGTGGTTGGGGTTGAAATAAAAGGGATGTTAGGCAGGGGATTGTGTTGTAGGATATTAATGAAGCTTTTGATGCATGATTTAAGTTATTCTATTTGTGTGTGCAATCCACTAACAGTGCCTTTGAGCATTTTGATGCATTTTGAGCATCCATGGTGCATGACAGTGCATTGAGCAGAGATAAGGGTGCACTTAAGGTGGGAGTGTCATTTGCATGCTGGTCATTGTCCTGTTTGCATAGAAGACATTATATCCACAGTGCACTTTGATTTCAGGACTAGGGAGAGTGTTTTCTCCTGTAAGCACAACCTCAAGCCTCACTCAATAGTGAGCTAACAGAGGGGAATCCAAAGTTAATATTATACTATATAATACAGACACCTCAGGCACACCTAACAGAGGGGAATTCAAAGAGAAAACTCTAAAGACCCATCTGTCAATGCCCAGTCTATGTGAAAGACCCAAAAATCAAATAATAGGCTAAAAATAGAAAAAGGTGGAGATAGGCTGATCAAGGCTATGGAATGATGTCACTTCGATGGGTAAGTATCTGAAAGGGGCCCTGCCTCTAAAAATAAAACTGTCAACATGTACAAATATGGGGAAATGGAAAAACAATTATCGAACAGGTCAGCATCTGCTGCACTTCCACTCTGTTAACACTCACTTTGATCTTTTATGTCATAGGGTGTTTTTTTGGATAAAATCATAGAATAGAGTGAAATAAAATATATAAAAATATGGGACAAATGCAGAAAATTGCCAAGACCCTTGGGGCACCTCCTAGTCCTCTTACAGCTTTCTAATATGTAGAGAGCCAAGTTTATGTAATGTAACTGAAACCCAAAGACCATTCAGCTGCACACCAGCTTGGTTAGAATGTCACAATAGTGTCACACAACATTACACACACATTTTTTCATCAACTATTGATATGTATATTGCAACTTCCTGCCTGTCTTTGCTCATCATTTATCTATAATCTCTCACTTCTTTATTCTCTTGTTCTAATAACCCCTCCAACAATGCCTCCTCAAGCTGTCTGGAACACTGATTGTGATTCAATTCTTCTGGATGTTCTCATCAAACAACAGGAAAGTGGACTACAGACCAGCAATAGCAACTTTCATACTTCAGCTTGGACAGAGGTGCCTCTAAGAAGGCATTACTACAATGAAAAACTGAAATGCATACTGGTGGAGCTCCCAAGTCTGTCTCATGTTGCTGAAACCATTGGGCTGCTGTAACTGTAATCTTTCTCTTGCACTTCTGGCATATACTAATAGTTCTGTCTGGCTTAAGAAGAACTATGCTTATGTGAAAAAGCTCAAGGATATCAGTTTTGGCTGGTATGACACCACCAAGACTGTCACTGCCCCAAACAAAGTCTGGGACAAACTTCTTGAAGTGAGTCCAAGGAAACTAATGCTCTCCTTTTACCATGATTAATTTGCACCATCATTCTTTGTCCTCAGAAGCATCCAAAGCTAGAGAAGTGGAGGTCAAAGGGTTTTCCTCTTTTTTATGATATGGCTGATATTGTTGATGGCACCTATTCAATGGAAACTAATGTCTACCTGAGAAGTCTGATTCTGGTAGCTCTGATGATGATGGCTCACTGTCAACCCAGCCCATCAACCCAACACTAGTCAACCACAATGAGGTGTGTATATTCTTGTCAGTAAAATATGACATTATATTGAAGTGCTGAACAAAGAGCAACACGTCCAGTGCCTCTGTTGAGGTATCCATCAGTACTCCTATTGCCACTTCCAGCCCAATTCCAACCTTCCTCTCACATAAATGCCATGCTGCACAGTCCAACACTGCAGAGAGGGCCACACCATCTTCTCACAAGCAGTCTAGTAGCCAGGCCAAAGTGCTGCATTCCAAACTGGTGCCAAAAACATGAAAGATGCCCTGTATATTGGAAAACATCAAATAGTATATTGAAAAAAGCAGAATTCAGCTGGCTACCAGTCAGAAGCTCATCAAGCCACCTCTGTCCTGTAAGAATTGATGTATGCATAGCCCATTTGTCAGCATGCTGTGATGAATGACCAGCAATAGTAGCCATTACACTTGAGATCTTCTTGTACTTCTGTTTTCTGATTTGATGACTAGACAAAGACTTATTCAGTCTCTTGAAGGGACTAGCAGTGAGAACCATTGTTGTGAGAGGGAAAGATGTGATAATAAACAACTAATATATATTTCGTTGTCATGCTACCCAGCAGGAGTGACAACTCTGCTCGACTGATCAGGTTTCAGTTGGTTTCAAGACTCTCTAAAACCTGTTCCCAGTGTAACTGAAAGGGCCTAAGCATTTTTGGATAAGTCCCATCAGTAGGAACTGTCATACAAATGTAGTGTCTGTTCTCATGAGCAAGTGGCTGACACAACTATTTACATGTGATGTATTGAGGCTGACTGGGACTGAAGAGATGGACTGCTAGTGTTGATGGCAATACCTCAAGAAATATTCACCATTTGCTGGCAAGGCGAGACCTCCACCACAGCAACGTGGCAATACCTGGCGAGGCTGGCAAGACCTAAAATCCCTTCTCTTCTATACATTATCAGTACTTAGGATCTGCAGTCTACACCTAATGAGCATAACAATGAGGTTTCATCCCAACTCTCCTTGCTACCATCCTTTTCTTTGCTGAGATTGAGTTCCTTATCCACTGTCATCAGAACTGTACCTGCTCATATGCTTTCCAATTCTGATAGGTCATATACTTTGTTTAATGGCACCTCTGACCCCAATCCATCTCCATCTGCTGGTGCAAATACTTGATCATTAAGTTTATCAAATTGGCATCAATATTGTCCAAAGTAATGTTCTCTGGATTATAGAATTCATCGTCAGCTTGAGGTATTGCTGTCAGCTCAGTCAATGTAAAACTTTTGAGAAGAACCTCGGCTCGCCCAGTATTGAATGGACATCTGCGCATCATCTCACATACAAAGTTCTATTAAAGTGGCTTTATGTTCATGCACACTCATGGCCTGTAAAACAAGTGCATAGAAGTGTGACTCTGTATTCATCTTCAATGCATGATCCACTTTCTTGGATTTAGCAACTTCATCAAGCTGACCACCCCAGTAATGTGACGATCTGAAGAAGGACACAATGCGCTTGTTCTTTCAAGTAATCGTGGTCTTGATTGTTGGCCATGCAACGACTTTCCCAACAATAGTATTGATACCATGCATGAAGCATGCAAGTGGCTGGGATTTAAGTGAGTTATTCTGAATGTATCTGTTTGGGATACTGTTCACATACAAGGATCCATGAAAACTTCTTTGTCCAGATTCGATGGAAGGCTCGCATGGTTGTTGGGTTGTCTGTGCATACAGCTATAACAGCAGCAGGGTTTACACCCCCCTTCATTGGAGAGCTTTATCTGACACTTCAACAAGATTCTCTGCTGTAGCACGTTTCCCAGTCATCTCCTGCAGACCCAAAACAACTGGATGCACAGTGACTTTGGCAAGAATACTGCCATATATACTCCTGTGCAATGCATCATCCCATCCATCCAGCAGGTATGTCAGGTTATTCCTTCTCTTCAATCTCTCAATATCTTCTTGGATGGCACACTATTCCTCCACTGGAAGGTATCTCTTCATGAAAACATACCGAGTTGCAGGAACATATGATGGTCCAATTCCAAACAACCATTTGATAAAGAATGAGTTCTCAGATGCCATGAAAGGGATGTTCCCATGAATTAAGAACCTGTATGAGATTATTGATGATCGATGATCTGTCAAATAAGCAATTCTACTCGTATCTCAACAGCTGAATATTTGCCTTGTCAACCTCATCTGTGGTCATTGCCTTATCAAGGAATGTATTCCTGCAGCTCCCTTCATGGAAATTACCTGACCTCTGGGCCCTTTTGCCTCTTTCTGTGCTGGTACTGATGTTGATGCACCTTCATTGTCAGAAACTTGTATTATTTCGATACCTCCTCTCTGCATGAGAAGTTGACAAGCCTGCTTTCGGTCATCTTCAGGGAGGTTTGGGCACTTTCCTTGTCCTGCGAGGTGTTGAATTAAATCTGCACATGGCACCTATTCTGTGCCTCAGTGTAAACACATATACATGTAAATACATGTATACAAATATGTCATAATGACATGTGGACAGGAACCATGTGGTACACCACCCTTTTCTCCACCCCACTGAGCCTCACGTGACCTGAGCCTCATGTGACCATGTGGGCTCTCTAGGTATATAAGTATGCTGTACCTCTATCTAGCAATACAGAGAGTTCTACGCCCTCTAACCTAAGTTACTTAGCACACTAACCAACACAACAGGTAAGTAGTAAGATCTGTGAGCACTCTACACTGTGCATAGCGCGCTGCTCAACAGGTTATGGGCCCTGTGGGTGATGTTGCACAGCTATGAGCTCCTCAGAGCTCTAGTTGGAAGGAGTTGTACTGTAGCCCCTCGGGGCTCCAACTCACACATTGTGCACAGGTCTTACTACCGATGTGCTTCACTGCGCTGAGCACCTTGTTGCTTTTGTGATGGGGTTAGCCTCCCTCTGACATGATGTCATGGAGTGATGATGCACCCTTTTGGTGCTCATCATGTGCTAAACAAAAGTACTCTGATGGAGTGCTAAATTGCACTTCACTGGTGAGATGAAAGACTTTGCCTCCTATGAGGATTTGCCTATGTCTGAGAAATGGCAGGTCAAGACTGCTACCAGCGTGACTTCGATCAAAGGCAAAGGCACTGTCCTGATTAGTCATCAGGTAAAAGTTAATGGGAAGACAGAGTTGCGCATCACGTGCTTATTCCCTATTTTCTATCTCCCAGATTTGACAAGTCAGCTTATGTCAATGGGAGTGTTCCTCATTGCTGAGGAATATACTGTAAAAGGAAACAGTAAAATAATTTCCTTTGCCAACAAAAAGGAAAAACCCCAGCTCGATGCGACACCAATAATACGTGGCAAAACCATCTATGTGTGTGATTCACACATTCAGAGCACTAAGAGATTAGAAGTCGTGATTATTTACATTGCTGACTATGACATTTGGCACAAGCGGCTTGGCTACCCAAGCGAAGCTGCCATGCGACAGATGCCAAAACACACCCATAAGTTTCCCAAGGATCTAAAAATTCCAAGGGACAGGCACATTTGTCCAGGGTGCGCCAAGGGAAAAATGATGTCAAAGTCATTCCCTGGATCTGAGTCTTGGGCCGAACAGGCCTTCAAGCTGATCCATTCTGATCTGAAGGAATTACTAACACTCAGTTATCACAAGCACAAATATTTTATCATATTTGTTGATGATCGAACTTCACACATATGGAGTCAGTGCCTGAGAAAAAAGTCTGATGCTGCTGAGTCAATCAGACAGTTTGAGGCAATGGCCAAAATGCAATATGATGCAAAAATCAAGCGTTGGCATTTCGATCCTGGGGGGGAATTCCATGATCAGGAAATCATAACCCAGCTCAAAGAGGCTGGGATTAAAATTGAGATGTTGGTGCCTCACGTCCACCAACAAAATGGTCGCACTGAGTGCACGATCAGGACACTAATAGAGAAAGCACAAACATTGTGCTTTACTGCCTGCCTACCACAATCATGGTGGGAATTTTGTGTAGAGCATGCTACGTATCTCTACAACTGAACACCAATAAACTGCCTAAAATGGCGAACTCCGATCGAAGATCTTGATGGCAAAAAGCCCAATCTGAGTGATGAGAAGGTATTCGGATGCGGTGCCTATGTTTACCTGCCAAAAGAGAAGTGTTCTAATAAGTTAGCTGCAAGATCAGAGCTCATGACATACATCAGCTTGGCAGATGGCATCAAGGGTTGGCATTTTATGCACCCATCAGGGTCAATATTTGTCGGTGCTACAGCACTTTTCGATGAAATTCTGTTCCCTCATTGTCCCATGGCCAAGACCCCAGCAAAAACTGATCTCGGGGATATACCCCCTTCTGGAGATGATGACCACTCTGGGGGATCAAGGGATGATAGCGATGGAGGAAGTGATGACAGCTTCTATCTGGGTTGCGGGCATTATGCTCCACTGGCGTCGAATCCTCCTCCACAAGCTCTGTCCCTACCACCTTCACAATCAGGGTCTGGAACCCCTAAAATCTCTAGAGACCTGCTGTTTGGCTCCTTTGGCGATCTGCCTCAGGGTGCTGATCCATTTGCGCCAGCAGGTGCACCGGGTCCATTGTCCCAGCCTAGTCCAGCACCGCTAGCAGTAGAGGCCCCCATACCTCCACTAAGGTGATCAAACAGGCAGCGATGAGTCCCAACTCGTCTGGGCAATGTCTATGGTGAAAATCGTGACCCCGTTCAAATCGAACGAGACATTGTGTGGGAGTGCCAATGGTGGGAACCAGTGGGACAAGGCAGGAGTCGCACTCCAGCCCTCCCTCAGGTTGAAGAAGAAGTGCCAGCTGGGCCCTCTCAACCACCAGTGGCAAGTAGAACTCCTCCTGCACAGACCCCATATAATTTGGGATTAGAGTACGTGACACCCCCTCAACCTCAGGAGTCTGAGGTGCTGTGGATTTGGCATCAGAATCCCAATGAGGAGCAAGGACGGTGGTTACCCAATTCGGGTACCCCGTCATATTGGGGCCCTAGAAGGGATAATTATGTTTCCGAAGGTGGAATGGATCTGATGCACCTTCTGCTTAGCAAAGCAGTTGCACCATCTACAGTGTCAGATCCTGTCCTGATCCAGTATCGCAACATTGCGCACTTACCCAAGCCTGTGCAATCAGAGTGGAGAAATGCATGCCTGGAGGAACTAGAGGCCCTCCGTAAAAGGCATGTCTATGACATTGTAGATCTCCCTGCTGGCCGAAAGGCTATCAAAAATAGATGGGTTTTCTCCATAAAATCTGATGGACAAAAATGGGCCAGACTCATGGCCAAAGGCTTCTCGCAAGTTGAAGGTGTCGATTACAATGAAAGATTCTCTCCAGTGGTCCATTATGAGACGGTGCACCTCATGTTTGCCCTGAGTGCTCTGAAAGGCATGTACATGATGGGACTCGACGTAAAAACTGCATTCCTGTATGGCAAACTAGATGAGGAAATTTACATGCATCAACCTGAGGGATTTGTCATCCCAGGTAAAGAGTGCAAAGTCATGCGCTTACGCCGAGCATTGTATGGCCTTAAACAGGCTGCCCTAGCATGGTGGAGAGAGCTAGAGATGTTCATGTGATCTATTGGATTTGAACGTGCTAGCTCAGACGCCGGCATTTTCATCTACAAAAATGGTAAAGACATTGTCATCACAATAATCTATGTTGATGATGGCGTGTTCTTGGGGAAAAACAAATGCCTTGTAGAGGAAAAGAAAAATGCGTGTCTCAAGCATTGGGAGTGTCGGGACACTGGTCATGTTACTGAATTCCTTAGTATGTGCATAACACAAGGCGCATCAAGAATCATTCTGAACCAAACAACCTACCTAGCCACTGTGCTAGCTCTGTTTGGAATGATGAATGCCAAGGCATCCCCCACTCCACTTCCCATGGGATATGTCCCTATGGAAAACCCTGATGAGCCTAATCCGGCTCTCAGAACTGAGTTTCAATTAGTGATCGGGTCTTTATTGTACCTGATGCTCAGAACTCGCCCCGATATTGCCTTCGCAGTGATAAAGATGTCACAATTCTCAGCTAATCTGAGTAAAGAACATCTTGATAAGGCACATTACATAATGCGCTACCTAGTCGGTACTCAATCATATGAGCTTATCTATGATGGCCACAGCAAACAGAGCCTCCAAGCCTTTACTGATTCAGACTGGGCATCTGACATCGTGAAACACAAGTCCACAACAGGTTACTTTGCCACCTTAGCAGGAGGCATCGTGTGCTGGCAGTCCCGTATGCAAAAAACTGTAGCACTTAGTTCCACAGAAGCCAAATACATGGCTCTCTTTGACACTTGTCAGCAGATAGTGTGAATCACATCCTTATTTTCTGAATTGGGATATCCCTTGAGTAAGGTGCCTATCTGTGCCGATAATCAGGGGTCGATCTTCATTGGATCTAACCCCATTCAGGAAAGAAGAACTAAACATATTGACATTCGCTATCATTATACACGTGAATGTATCGAAGACAGCAAGGTCACAGTTGTCTTCATCCCAGGAACTGAAAACCTGGCAGATATGTTTACTAAAAATCTCGGGAGGCAGCTCTTCAAGAAATTTAGAAGCTCCCTCAGAATTAAATTTGAGGTTCAAACTTAGTACCTATACATGGCACCTTGTATCGTAAAGCCCCTCCAGGTCGATGCCAGTACAGTTTGTGGGGGGGTGTTGAATTAAATCTGCACATGGCACCTATTCTGTGCCTCAGTGTAAACACATATACATGTAAATACATGTATACAAATATGTCATAATGACACGTGGACAGGAACCATGTGGTACACCGCCCTTTTCTCCACCCCACTGAACCTCACGTGACCTGAGCCTCATGTGACCATGTGGGCTCTCTAGGTATATAAGTAAGCTGCATGGTAGAAGGCAGCTAAAGGTGGTCCAAAGGCACAGTGGAAATGTAAAAGGCATGTGAAAGCACACAAAGGCACATGAAAGTGCACAAAGGCATGCAAAAGTGCATTGCACAAAGTGAGTAAAAGTCATCCAAGAGGTGACACAATTGCAAAATGCCATAGTACAAGTGCAGGGCAATAGGAAGCCATATCACCACATGCAACTTTTATGGATTTAGCAGTGTGCATGCCACCAAAAGAAAAGACATAGTAACAAAGAAGAAGTATAAACCAGTTGGAAAGAAAGTTAAACTGGTCATCATATCCATTCCAAATGGATTCTGTATTAGTGCAATATTATTTGGCAATTCACTAGCTGCACTACCTGTGCTTTTACCAAACCTGCCATCATTCACCCCAATTGGGCACTATACTGAAGAGCACATGCAAGTGCTACAAAAGTGCCACAGCAATTTCTTACTACCAGAAGAGATAAAGATACTGCACCACTTGATGTTTTTGAAGAATGGAGCTTTTGCATGGAGCGACAATGAGTGCAACAGTTTTAAAACTAAATTCTTTTCCCCTGTTGAAATTCCTGTCATTCCACACATGCCTTGGATAGAGCACAACATCCCAATCCCACCAGGCATATACAATGAAGTTTGCACTATTATTTGGAAGAAGATAAATTCAGGCATCTATGAGCACTCAAGTTTGGCATACAGATCACAATGGTTTTGCACACTCAAGAAAGATGGAAAAGTGCTGCACATCACACATACCCTCGAGCTACTTAATCATGTTACCATCAAACACTCTGGCATCAGCATCATGCAGAGCAGTTTGCAGGGCACTCTTGCAGCACCATGCTAGATTTATATGTAATCAGTGGTTGGCATGCTGAAGGACTGCTTTGTCATCACTTAATATGATAATTCTGTCCATATATGGAAGGAGGTGCCAAATTGGATGGGACCAAAAATAATAACTCCATCAGTTTTCAAAATTTAGACGATCACTCTAGCCAATTGACAGGTCTCATCAAAAGGAGCATTTTGGCTAAAGGGATAAGAAAAATGAGGATTTTTGAGGGTGGAGTTCCAATTGTACAAAAGTAGTGGTGACTAGGTGAATCTGCACCATAGTGATAAGTTGTTCATCAGACTCCAAAGTGATTTGAGTGGTTGTTTGTAGCCTAATAGAGATATTGGCACTCCATTTAATTTTGAGATGGTCAAAAACTTGGCGCGTGCGAAAAAAAACTGATAAAGTCTCGAAAAAATCGTCAATCGACTCCTTTTTATCATCGAGTTTGATCCTGACATTGGCAAAAGGTTTTACCGGGCCACTCCTCAGAAAATTTATTTTTCTTTGCACATAAAATGGCTCGAGGGCGTCCTTCTAAGAAGCTCAAACCAGAAAATACTTCGGGCTTGCGCAATCAACGCAAAGATGCCTCTCTGTCTCGGGTGCCGGGGATGCGGCGCGGCTATCTTGATGCATGTCCGGTGTGGCGTTTGATGAGTGCTTGTCGGTTGGGATTGACCGGAAAGGCACTGATTGTGCCGTAAGGAAACAGAAACAGAACGCTATGTAAGGGCGAGTTTGACCCCAAAAATTTGGCGCCGCCGGGAGCTTTGAGTTGAGAGTATTTTTGGACGTTTTCAGAGCCGTAGAGTTCAAATCTGGTATCAGAGGTCCAGGCCGTATAAGGATTGGATGCTTTTGACTGTCCCCAACTGTAACCTCACATTGTCAACAGGCCTTTGCCTTTTTCGGGTTCAAGTTCTTTGAAGCGAGGGTGCGAATTTCCCTTCCAGAATTAAGGTTTAGAAATGCTCTTGAATTGATGGACGTGATGGAGTTTAGACTTATTTTCTCGGCGAGGACCGATTTGGAGTTAGATAATCAAGCTAGAGTTTCCGTACTTACCCCATGACGACTTTGATTATAAGTCAGGGACGTGAAGACATCGCGTTGAACACGGTTCCTTTGTCAGCCACGAGTCAATTGCGTCCTAAAGAGGATATGCTTCGTGGTATGCGGCTAACAAGTTGAAGGGAGAAATTAAACACAATGTTTTTGAAGGCATCGTTCCCCTCGCCCCATGCTCCTTTCAACTTGGGGACCGATGTCGTGTGCAGTATTCTTCTTCACTCTCTTCTTCACTCTCGTGGTTTCACTTCCCCTTAATGACGCTACTCATTCAGTCCAGAGACGCCTTCCAACTGCGTGGTACCACGCTGATGACCATCCCGTCCAAGCCTTGTTCAAGCGTGGACCAACCGGCGACGGTATCAATTACGCCCCTGTGGGTTCTCCAGGTCCGTTCACTCTTGAGTCTTCCTTCTTCATACTGATCAAATAAATTAGCGTGGTCAAGCGGATTTCCCATGGGCGTACCCAATGCGACTCAGCTTCCGCAAGCATGGGTTGATGCTTTGAATGCCGCTGTTGCCGCCGGAAAAATTCCAGATATCCCGATTAGTTCGAACAAGCCTAACACAAATCCAGTGTACCCCCAGGGATTCGATCCGAACGGCGCACAAGTTTGCTCTTCTACCTATAAATGCAGAAAACCTGGCGACGTATGGGATGCACCTGTCGGTGTTTTTGCAAGTTCATTTGATGATGGGCCGCTATCTGTAAGTTCGGTGTCACCCTCAAGAATGATACATCTTCAACACACTTCATTTAGCCGACGCTTAAGCTTGTAGAATTTTTGCAGCAGCAGAATGAAGTTACGACGCATTTCATGATCGGTATAAACATTATCCAAAATCCAGCCGCTTTCCAAGCCGCTTTCAATCTTAAGCACGATATCGCAGTACATACTTGGACGCATCCTTATATGACCACTCTTAGCAATCTCGATGTTCTTGGTCAGGTTGGTGGTCTACGTATTATTGTCGTCCGGATCTCACTTCGAAGATAAAGCTAGGATGGACAGCGGAATTGATCCGGAATTCGACCGGCGGGCGACTCCCAAAATTTTGGAGGCCCCCTTACGGTGATTCTGACAATAGGGTCAGAGCCATTGCGGAAGAGGTAGTCCGAATGTCTTCACCGTTGTTCAAGCTGTGATTAGTCGGATTTTCATTGTAGGTATTCGGTTTGACCACCGTACTTTGGAATCAAGAGTAAGTTGAGACGGTCATACAAGGTGTTTTCATTCTTAACGCCGTGTAGTCCTTCAGATTGGAGCTTATCAACTGGAGGGACCACTCTGGACAAGGTTCAAGCGTCGTTGCAGCAATTCATCACGGGTCAGTTTCTAAGCCGACAGTACTGGCTATAACCTCATGTTTTTATACAGGCCCGAAGTCTCCTGGGCTTGTGATTCTTGAGCACGAGTTAAGCGATCAGTCAGTTCAGGCATTTATCAACGTTCATGCACTCATCGGACGCAATAACTGGACTTTCGCCTCTCTAACCACAACCATAGACAGGGGCGATACATACCAAAATGCTCATGATTATTCATCGAATGTTACTGCTGTAGGAGGTGTCTTGGCTGGCCAGGTGTCGACATCCGCCCCGCCAATTGCATCGTCCTCTGGTGGTTCGGGGTCAGTAACTCAGTGTTTGTCATTCTCCTTATCCTTCCACTTATATACCACGCTCAGAAGGTCCCCAACACCAACGTTAACAAGCAGCAGCAAGCTAGTACCCTCTGCCACTCTTGCGGCCAAATCAGCCAGTGAACGCCATGCAAATAAGGTACCTTTGAACATTATTTACGCAATTCTCGCTATCGCGTTGCTGGGAACATTCACCTCAGGAGCATAATTTTGCATTCTTTACGGACTTTGACACGATAATAGTCACTTCATTTGGAACATTGGAATCCTTGCGTGGTCTCGTAGGATAGTTAATTTCGCTCGTCGTGAGCCATATAGTTGGTCTCATTCAATTCGTTACACAATCTGCTTCTTCAGGGACACTCAATATATTCATGACGAGCTTATGACCCATGCCTTTGTCATGGCGTTCGCTCGCTTTGCTCACTCAGCCTGACACTGGCATGGGCCAGCTTGCATATATGTAATACAATGCTTAATCCCACTACAGTTACTCAAGTCTACCTTGATTTACTACAAACTTGTTACTGACATAATTACAAACTTTTCTTGACTTGTTATTGACTTTATTACAAAGTTGTATTGACTTCTTATTGACTTGTTATTGACTTTATTACAAACCCATATTAACTTGTTACTGACTTGTATTAAGGTGTTATCGACATTATTACAAACTTGTATTGACTTGTTATTGACATCATTAGAAACTTGTATTGACCTGTTATTGACATTATTACAAACTTTTATTGACTTGTTATTGAATACACACCAAGGTTTAGTAACCTGCCCTAAAGTCTTCTCACAATAAATTTTTCAACCATTTGATTCAATCCAAGTACAATCCAAATCTAAATCTAAATCTAAATCTGAATCTAAATCTACATCCAAGTCTATCTTGATATCTATATTAGTTTTCAATTCCTGTAAATAATCTTTCAAGTTACTCACCTTTGCTAAACAACTCCATTCAACACTTCTTTGTGTACCACATTGGCAGTTCTGTTATTTCCATTGTTTTCATTCAACAGCACCTTGATCCTTTCTCCAGATGTACACCTTGACAGTCTCTGCTGAAGGCTCCAATGTGATCCGAGGAATGAAAACGATATTTCCTGCAAACTGTGCATCTCCACTGATGATCCTGCACTTCAATACACGTGGTCTGGCTTCAAGGAGGATAAGTCGAGTTCTATTGCAAAGACCCATGGTGACATCCAGATTGCATAGAAGCATGAGAGGACAGCCTATCTTAAGTGCCAGCCTGGAGAGAGGAAGGCCACTTGCTTTGATAGAGTTTAGATACTCTGCAGGATATGGCTGGTAGTTGTTAAGCTCCTGCTCTCTGAATGAAACTGTATCAGCACTGTTAAAGACATGCTCTAGTCCAGGAAATCTAGCAAGGAGAAGAGAGTTGATGACATCGACATTGTCATTTGTGCAGGAGAGAATGGTCCTATCCAGATAGTACTAATCTGGCTTGTTCCCCTGCTCTATGCCTGGATATGTAGAGTTGATAAGGTCATCCATGGGATTTCCATGGGAGAGCATGTTTTGTGGAATCTGTATAGTGTCTGCAGCATCCACTGTTGTGCCTGCACCGATGTGCAAGAGCCAGGCAGCATGTGCAGTGTTCTCTGGAGTTCTGTCAAGTCGCATATTCTCGGTCAAGTGATAGACAGTAATGCATTGCCAGAGAGTGCTCCTTTTGATGGATGAAGCTATGATCTGTTCTCTAGTGCCCCTAGGAATGACAGGTAGGGTCTGTCTAAAGTCACCTCCAAACAAAACAGTGATTCCACCAAATGGAACATTCTTCTTCTTAAGATCACGCAAAGTGCGGTCTACTGCATCTGTGGCATATTTGTGCTGCATAGGAACTTCATCCCAAATGATGATGGAAGTTTGATCAAGGACCTGGTGCAGATCTGAACCTCGAAGTATTCTGCAAGTAGAGGCCTCATCGATTTCGATTGGAATTTTGAACATGGAATGTGCTGTGTGACCACCTTCTAGAAGCAATGCAGCAATTCCGGATGATGCCACACAGAGAGCAATTTTTCCTTGAGCATGAACAGCAGCTGTGATGGTATTGCAGACAAAGGTCTTTCCACAACCTCCAGCACTACGCAAGAACATGAGCTTTCCCTTGTTATTGTTGACAGAATCTATTGCAGCATCAAAAATCTGTCTCTGCCTGTGATTGAAAAGCTGGATATTGTGAGCGACAGTGATGGCCAACTCTTCAACATTATAATCTCTTTGTTCCTGCAAAAGCCTATTGGCAGGAGCATCAATGTGCCAGTTTCCTTCAATGGTGGGCATTTCTGGATAATCAGAAAGTTGTTTGCCAGATCTGATAAGAATCTGATTAATGAGATGCAAGCCATACATGTACACCTAATCATCTGTAAAATCTGTATCTGAATAGATGGAAAGAAGCTTGACTCTGAGATCATCAGAAATGTGATGTTTGAATTGGTTCCACAGGATGTCAGGTGATGTTGGATTGCAATGAAGAAGAATGGTGGCAAAGAGCAATCTGAGAGAGGAACCGAGCTGCATCTGGGCTGCCTTTGTAAGACACTGGACCCATTCCTGGTCATCCTGCAAAAGACCCAATGCAACACAGGCCTGCTTGAATGTATTATGGATGACACCATTGATAGTGCGCAAGTGCTGGAATGATGTTGCCCCTGTGACAACAGTAAGAAGCAGCCTGAGGTAGAACCTTTCCCCTTGGGCAGGAGAAGCAAAGTACATTCTGCCAATAGCAGGCTTGCCATGCCTTCTTGGGTTCCACTGCTTCTTGGTTGCATTGTAGACCCATGTTTGAGGAAAGTTCTGGTAGGTGACAGTACGTGCTGCTTCATATCTTCTGTTGGCTTCAAACCAAGCAGTGAGACATGTGGTCTTGGCAGCAGGCCTTTCCAAAACCTCATCAATGTTGTCATCTGCATTGAAGTAGACTGTTTGCTGGTCCTCCAGATGGACAGGCAAATGATAAACATGAGAAGACTCTGAGTGCATTCCAAATTCATTTATGTGCCAGCAGCTTTCCACAGATCCAATGTAATGTGCATCCAGATACTCCTTGACCTTGTCTCTGTCTTGGTCAAGAATCTCAATCATGGTTCTGTCATAGCCTTTGTATATGTACTTGTGGATGTATTTGACAGCCTCAATTGAAGAACAGATCTCAACATTGATGTGATAGTTGTATCTGACAAATAAACCAAATTGTTAACCAATAAACATAATGTCAAATAGATGTTCCTTACTTTGCAGCCAAATAAGGATTGTGTGGGACCACATGTCTGTTATCATAGACATAATTACGCTTTCTCACTGTTCTACCATTGTTGGGTCTCGCATAATCAGGATAATTGTTTACAGTAAAAGAGGTTTGTTCTCTGAACTCCTTGGGATATCTCTTGCTGCACTTGTTGTCGACCATGCATGAAGCCTTGGGTTTGTCATGACCGCAAGGACCATGAAGCATGCAGGTAGTTATAGTGTGATAGAGCATTGGCTGTGTGACAGGATCAGGAATCTGTGTTGATACAATGGAATTAACATTATGGGCATCACAGATTTTGTCAGCTGGATCGAGAAATATAAGGAGGTGCATATGTGGAAGGCCTCTCTTTGGAAACTCGATGGTATGGATGTATGCTACTACTTTACCCAAAACACCTTTCTTGATATCCTTGAGCAATGCATTCTTTTTCTGTTCAAAGACACGTGCAACAATGTCTGGCCTGTCATAGGCTTCCTGCTTTTTTCTATTTGTGGTAAAATGTGGATTGGGTGATTCCTCCTGCAACAGAGCTTCCTGGATCTCTGGCCACTGTGGATTGGCAGTCATGGTGAGAAAGAGATCTGGCTTGCCAAAAAAGTGACAAATGGCCATGGAATCCTGGAAAAGCTGATTCATATGCCTTTCACTGCCTATATGGGTTGAAGGAAGAATGATGTGACTCCCATGATTCTCTAGATTGATATTTTGATCCTGGTCACCTATGGCAGCATCCCTCAATCCAGCATACACATCAGCCCTAAGCTCCTTCTGGTGATGTCGGACCCAATTCAACATATTCTGTTCAATAGATGCCCAAGCATCTACAACATACTGCTGCAAAAGATTTCCTCCCCACAACAATGGTGGCTGCTCTCCTGGCCTTGGGTGCAATCGATAAGCATGGTAGCATCTCTGACTGACATTGGGTGCCCCTCTGGCTCCATTTGCACCTTGGTGTGCAGGTATATCTGGGTGCCATCCATCTTCACCATGAGGGAAAAGCAAGACATAGTGCAGAGTTGAATAGGATGGATGCAACTGGCTGATGTGCTTGAGCCCTCCCCCTTGTAGCCTGAGAACAATATCTCTGTGGTTAGACCATTCCTCAGAGCCATCACCTGGAATAATAGCTGCCACCTCATCATTAGCTGTAGGGAGATTATACCGACATAAATCTTGGGTTCTATCTGATCGCAGCCATATGGAGACATTATCCTGCTCTTCTGGAGGCTTTTCCCTCATGATCTGGAATGTCTGCTTGAATAAAGGCACATAAGGATGGGAGTTATTTAGCATAGCCTGCAGCTCTGTCATGATGACTGAGTTGAGGTTATTATTCCGTCGCTCATGAAGATCAAGCTGTGCGATAGGATCATGGATATAGAGCTGTGCATAGGCTACAGGTTGTCCAGGAGGTGGCAAAAGTGCTCCAGAAAGATGATAAAGATCACCATGAATATGAAAGCTGTATACACCTGATGTACCTGTGATAGAATGGTCCACCTTGACACCCAAAGAAGTGAATGCAAATGCAGCATTATACTGTCGGATGTTTGTTTTAAATTCCTTAGAAAGAGGGCTTTTCCCACACAACAGATCTCACAATGTGGCAAGAGCAGGTCGGAAAGATGGCAGACAAATTTGTCCCTGCAAGCAGCAACTTCCAAACTTTAGTACAGCTTGGGTAGACCTGGACAGCTTTTCACAGTCAAAATGCAAGGCATGGCAGTGTGAACACTCCACATTCATGGGTCCAAGTGAATGTCTGGGAATTGGCTCCTGATAAGGTGCACAGCCGAGTGGTAATGGCCTTGCAGGTCGATGTGGAGGTAGAGGTACAGGCATAGGTGGAGGCAAAGGTGGCAACATTGGGGGATTCAAGAATGAAGCAGGCAGCAGCGGTGAAAGAGATTGCATAGGAGAAGGTGGCAATGATGGAACTTGGAATATTGGGTCAGGCAGCAGTTGTGATGAAGATTGTGGAGGAGAAAATGGAAATTGTAGAGGAGACACCCTGCCAAACTCATCATAATAATCTGATGGCATAGGAGATGGTGGAAATTGTAAAGCAGTCACCCTTCCAAATTCATCATAATAATCTGATGGCAGGGAAGAAGGTGGAAATTGCAAAGAAGACTTGCTCCCATCATCATCATCAGATTCCTCATTCTCCATTTCTCTCCTCAAAGCAATTACATTATTCCTCTGTTCTTCATACTCAGCAGCCAACAATGCAGCCATTTCCCTATCCATCTGAATTTGTTCTGCCTGCGCATCCATTTGAGCTCGATATTGATCAATCCAATCACCAGACATATTGTTAGCCAATTGGTCCAACCTCATCATTTGTTGATGCAAGTTTCTGTCTGCACTGGATAGACATTGGAGCTCCTCAGCCTCATCCATCTGTGCCTGCTCATCTGCATACTGTTCGTTTCTCCACATCTGATGCATCCTGAGAGCCCATTCCTGATCGCGCCTGTTACGTTCTTGCAATGCAGCCTCTATATTAATATGTCTGGGTAGGTCATGATATCGTGGCTCAGCAGCTAAAGCAGCTTGCTGGGCAGCTGCCTACCTCTCCAACTCCTGTTCAGCCAGCTGCTGCAATTGTTGATTGGCTGCTTCATCTTCAGCAGCCTGCCTGTTCCTTTCCTGTTCAGCCAGCTGCTGCATTTGCCAATTATGCTGTCTAGCTGTTTCAGCTTCAGCAGCTTGTCTTTGTGCATTCACATGCTGCAGTTGTAGATTACGCTCCCTACTCACTTCAGCCTTCTGCTGTAATATCCTCTCTCTGGCAGCAACAGCCTCAGCAGTTCTCCTTTCCTCTGCAATGTTCTGTAATACTTCCTGCTGATGCTTATATTGCTTAGCTGCCTCAGCTTGTTGTAACTCCTGAACATGTGCATCATAATCTGCAGTTCTTTCCCTCAATGCAATATGTCCTCTATGCAGATTATTGAGTGCAGGATCTGCTTGACCACCTGAAATATTATGCAATGGTCCCAGTCCCCTCCCTCTCCCTCTCCCTCTCCCCTTTCTTGTTTGTAACTGAGGTGCAGGTGGACCTACAGGAATAGGATTGTCCAAAGGTGCATTCCACCCTACTGGCAGTTGAACCTGTGGTATAGTAGAAGCTATATTTGCCCCTATTCCATAGTTTGCCAAAACAGGTCCAGATGGCATCACAGGAGCCCCTCTCCTATGTAATACAGGAGCAGGAGGTACAATAGGCAATTCAAACTGCCTTGGAGCATCCCAATCAGCAGGCATCTGCACCTGTGGTATCTGAGCTGCCAATGCAGCTCCATAGTTCAGTGGAACAATTCCTTCAGCAGGGGCAGTCACTCTGACTCTGCTTCTCCTCTCATCAGGATTGGTCATCTGCAACCTTTCCAGATGGTCTGCATCTCTAATTCTAGCCCTTTCCACTTCTGGTGTAGAAGGTCTACTTTGATTCCTGCAAACACTCTAATCAGCCATTATTATTGCAACATATGCCAACACCACTCACATGTTTAGTAATGGTAAAGCCCAACAATAATTTTGTTCAATAGCCAACAATGCAGCACAGCTGAAGTAAGGTCAGCAACAACTTCCTTTAACAGCCAGTTGTCACAACACTCACTGTAATTCAACTGTTTTCAAGTTTCAATAGCCAATTCCAACACTTATGTAATGACAATCACAATTTTGCTATTTGATAATAGATAGCAATTGCAATAGTATCACTATTATAGCCCCAAATGTTGTGTGAAGAGAGGTACTCAACTGATTGTCATGCACACTCTCTCCATATATAAGGAAAAGGCCTCTGTTTGGTTGTGTTGTATGTGTTCTGGGAGAGGTGTGAAAGTAGGTGTCCACTATATCACAACCATAATTTTGTGCACGCAAATCTCCCTTTTTGGTATTTGACTTGTTACTGACCTCATTACACATTTCTATTGACATGTTACTGACTTCATTAAATTTGTATTGACCTGTTACTGACTCAGACTTTTTACTGACCTCATTACAAATTTGTATTGACCTGTTATTACAAATTTATATTGTTATGTTACTGACTTTGTTACAAATCACAAATTTGTACATGTTACTGACCTCATTACAAATTTGTATCAACTTGTTACTGACCAGTACTATTGATGCTATATGATGACATTTCAAACCCAGCTGTATTTGTCAAAGCTGACAAATTTTAGTCAGCTCTGACTAATGCCATCATTTCTGACCAAGCCTGACAAATTTTAGATAATCACATCAACCATCACTCCCATCATTCTCACAAAACGACTGTAGCCTATGTTATGCAGCTCATCATCTATTTTTAGTCCTGATCCCATCATGCCATCACTCCCACAAAAATCATCATAGCATATGTA
The DNA here is from genome assembly GCA_029959215.1 of Tricholoma bakamatsutake. Taxonomy (NCBI): domain Eukaryota; kingdom Fungi; phylum Basidiomycota; class Agaricomycetes; order Agaricales; family Tricholomataceae; genus Tricholoma; species Tricholoma bakamatsutake. The sequence goes on from CP114860.1 coordinate 6,131,265, forward strand.
ATAGACGAGCTTATGACCCATGCCTTTGTCATAGCATTCGCTCACTTTGCTCACTCAGCCTGACACCGGCATGGGCCAGCTCGCGTATATGTAACACAATGCTTAATCCCACTACAGTTACTCAACTCTTCAGTTGCCTTTGGACCTTTGGCCCAAAATCAACGTTTGGGGATTTGTGGTGACACAACTCTTTATTTGACTTTTAGATACAGTAGTACACAACTCTTCAGTCAACTTGGGACCGTTGGCCCCAAGTCAACGTAGGGGGATTGTGGTGTTTATCCCCATTTCAATCTCTATCTCCATCTCCATCTCCATCTCTCCCTTCCCCTTCCCCATACCCATACCCATACCTATCCCCACCCCCATCCCCACCTCTCTCTTCCTCATCTCCCCCTCTCCCTTCCTCATCTCCCCCATCTCCCCCATCTCTATTCCCATCTCCTCCATCTCCATCTCCCCCTTCCCCTTCCTCATCTCCCCCTCTCCCTCTCCCTTCCCCACCTCCCCCTTCCCCCTCCCCATCCCCCTCTCACTCTCCCATGTCCACCTCCCCCCACTACACCCCCTCATACCCCCTCCCTACCCATTATACCTCTTCTCCATCCCCCTCCTGCCCACCCTCTCACACCCCCTCCCCACCCCTCACACTCCCCTCACACTCCTTTACACTCCTCTCCACACTCAGCTCACTTGTGAAGTTTCAAACTCCACTTCAAACTCAGCCATGCTCAATGCAGCTCACCTCTACATATGCTATGACCACATTTTGAAACCCAGCTATATGACTAATTTTTAGTCAGCTCTGACTAATGCCATCATTTCTGACAAATTTTGCACAGCTCTGACAAATTTTACATAATCCCATCAACCATCACTCCCATCATTCCCACAAAACAACTGTAGCCTATGTTATACAGCTCGTCGACTCTGATCCCATCATGCCATCACTCCCACAAAACGGTCATAACATATGTAGTAGACGAGCTTATGACCCATGCCTTTGTCATGGCATTCGCTTGCTTTGCTCGCTCAGCCTGACACCGGCATGGGCCAGCTCGCGTATATGTAATACAATGCTTAATCCCACTACAGTTACTCAACTCTTCAGTTGCCTTTGGACCTTTGGCCCAAAGTCAACGTTTGGGGGTTCGTGGTGACACAACTCTTTATTTGACTTTTACATACAGTAGTACACAACTCTTCAGTTGACTTGGGACCATTGGCCCCAAGTCAACGTGGGGGGGTTGTGGTGTTTATCTCCATCTTCATCCCCCCATTCCAATCTCTATCTCTCTCCATCTCCATATCCCATATTCCCACCTCCCCTATCCCCATCCCCATCTCCCTCTTCCCACTCTCCCCCTCCTCCATCTCCCCCTCCTCCATCTCCCCCATCTCTATCCCCATCTCCCCCATCTCCATCTCCCCCTTCCCCATCTCCATCTCCTCCATCTCCACCTTCCCCTTCCCCCTCCCCATCTCCCTCTCACTTTCCCATGTCCACCTCTCCCCTCTACATCCTCTCATACCCCCTCCCCACCCCTCATACCTCTCCTCCATCCCCCTCTTGCCCACCCCCTCACACCCCCTCACACCCCACCCCACCCCTCACACTCGCATCACACTCCTCTCCACACTCAGCTCACTTGCGAAGTTTCAAACTCCACTTCAAACTCAGCTGCAGCTCACCTCTACATATGCTACGACCACATTTTGAAGCCCAGTTATATTAGTCAGCTCTGACTAATGCAATCATTTCTGACTCATCTTGCCCAGCGCTGACCAATTTTGCACAGCTCTGACAAATTTTAGATAATCCCATCATTTTGTTCCCACAAAACGGTCATCCCATATGTTGTGCGCATCGTCCCATCAATCATCACCGATCAATCACCAATCTCAGCCGAAAAACTCCCCCATTTAGCTCGCCATCACTCCCACAAAACGGTCATAACATATGTTGTGCGCGTCGTCCCATCAATCATCACCGATCAATCACCATTCTCAGCCGAAAAACTCCCCCATTTAGCTCGCCATCACTCCCACAAAACGGTCATAACATATGTAGTAGATGTTCACATCTTCTGTTGAGACTCTGCACTGAGTACCAACTTGACACATCAGCACAGTGGTGCAAGAGTGCACAATGTAAAAGAGCAGAAAAGTGCAGTGTGGCAGAGCACACTACAAAGGCACATGAATTAGGATGATAATGCACAGACTATGTGCAATGCTGAATGAGACTGCTGAACTGGAGGGGAAAAGATCCTCTTGTTTCTCTATGTACCTGGGTACTAGTACAAATGACTTATATCATAAAAACAGTAAAATAAAGTCTAAAAATAGGAAGCACCATGTGCCACCCACAAGTCCATTCATTAGCCCATATGAAGCTGACCGCATGATGCTGCTACCTTAGCCAATAAGGTTTGTGCATGCTATATCCCAACACCTAACTGTCCCAGTGTGAAGTTCTATTTTTGATGTGCTTTAGGTCCTGTGCACATTGCCTAATTAGTCTGCTTTGGTGTTATATGTTGCATGCTGCATATTAGTAATGGTGACATCGACCTGTTCTGGTTACCAGATAAAGCAATGCCAATTGGAAATGTGGAAGAACTATAACAAGATGCTGTGCGATGCAAAATAGTGCCAAAGCACCCAAATTATGTAAAAGTGCCCAAGTGTGCAAGTCAGTGCAGCACCAAATAGATGCAAAGCCATGAGAATGTGCAGCTGACTCATGATGTGATTGTGGTGCACCTCAAATAAGTTGCCTGATAAGCTGGAAGCTATGATGCACAGTGCAACAGATGAAGTCAAAAGGTTGGTGTGTGGAATAAATGAATAGTGCAAGGAGTGCACAGCGAGACTGTGAATTTCTAGCAAAGCATAAGAGAGCATGTAAAGGCACATCAAGCATGCAGTAAACTGTAAAAGGCAGATAGCAAGTGCAGGAGTGCACAAAGGCAGTTCAAAGCATAACAAAGTGCATTTAAGGCACATGATAGAAGGCAGCTAAGGGTTGTCCAAAGGCACAGTGGAAATGTAAAAAGGGCACAAAAGCACACACAGGCAGCTAAAAGTGCATGAAAGCACATAGAAGCACACAAAGGTGTACAAAAGCATGCTGCACAAAGTGAGTAAAAGTCATCCAAGAGGTGCACCATTAGGAAACAGTCTCCTGACATGCCTATTACATAATAATATTTTATTTTTATTTTATTTTATTTCACCAAAATATGCTACCAAATGCCTATAAATGCTTTATTTGTCAGCATGGGAATTTTCTATTTACATGCATCAATATGTATGTGCATGTACATGCATGTTGGTAGCAACACATTACAATATATATAACATAGTATATAACCTTAGAATAAATACTGGGGGACCTCAGTTGAGTTTTCTTAGGTATTCCATATTTGTGGTGTGAAACACCTATTTCAGCCAACTAATCTATTTTTAACCCATCACATCAAAACCATCAAACCCCCCATCATGCGCGCGCACCCTGTCGCCTTCTTGTAGGAGAGCCCACACAGTCCAGCTAGCAGAACAGTGGGTGTCGCCCTAACAGAAGAACTCAACTCCCCCATCAGTGCACCTTCTCTTACATGTGCATATGTCATGGTCTCAGTGCACCACAACCACTTACTCATCATTTTGGCAAGAGCTGGAATTAATTGTATATACTTATTTACTTTGCTTTTGTAAGCTGACACCAGGCCTCACCTTATATTGTGACTACCAGTGATTGAGAGGCAGCACTCATTATTACGACAGCTGCAACCAGACAACTGATTGGATCTGGTTTAGCCAAGATTTACATTACTCAATTTGGATGCCTATTTTAGGTAGTTACTAGCTGAATTCAGTAATAACCCTGAGATCAGGCACTGTTGGAAGGGTTATTGATCCGAAGTGCCCAAGTGTTGACAAATAGCCAAAATCACATGTTTTGCCATGTTTGGTACCCAAATAGCTGGGTCATGTGACTCGAAATTTTGCAAAAAAATTCTGAAGCTGAATCTTGACTCAGCTGAAGAAGTGACTCATCACAGCTTATGTCATTATGACAGAACAATCAACTTCGAATCCTGGTCACAATCCTGTTTCCATGCCAGCTATAGAAGCTAAAATTGATGCTCTTATAGCACAAATGTCCCAATTAGTGTCAGTATTAGCAGCATCACAGTCTAAACAAGCAGAAACAAAAGCAGAGACAGTAGAAGATAAAGATGATGAGATGGAGGAGATGGTGGAGTGGATGTCTCAGGAGAATGTGCATGCAGAGGAGAGATCTGAGAGTGGAAAAATGTGTTTACCTATGCACCCCCACAAATTTTTGACAGTACCATGGAGAACACAAAATCCTTCATCAGCTCTATAGTATTGTATATTCATGGGAGAAATCTCAAGTTTCATATGACTGAGTCTAGGATTATGTTTGCTCTCTCATACATCCAGGGAGGGAAAGCACAGTTCTGGAGAAACAAAGCCATTAATCAAATTGCTGCGGGATATAAACCGTTGATAGGTCCACTACGCGCTTTAAGGTCTGGAGAAGACTCCCACTCATATCAACACATCACGACATGCACTCCGAAGTACTATAATGCCACGAAATTAACTTCAAACCATTTTCGCATTATTTCGCACTATTTCGGATGACTTTGAGACACTCCGAACGCTTTCGAACTATTTCGCAACACTTCGAATGACTTCGGCCACCATATAGCTGTCCTCAAACACTTTCGATACACGATGCTTAACTGGAGTAAGCTATTTAGTCGCATATCGAGCACTACCAGACACGAGGAGGGATTACAAGAGAGTTAGAATGTGATAAGTGCGTTTTTGTGTTTCATTGATATATTAAAGCAATAGAACAAGATCTATTACCATACTGGGACAATGTACATTTTACTTATTATCATTTTTCATTTGTTTTGTGTTTTACAATACCTTTATTGCTGTGTACATTCCCTCATGTTTTACAATTGTTCTTATTTCCTTTTTAGTACTATCTCTTCATTTTGTATATAGACTTGTGTTAGATACTTAGAATAGAAATATATAGAACAACGGGGAACAGCACAAGTTACCCTCACAGTTATCATCTGACTTAAGAGTCGTTCTCTTGAGTCTTAGCTCGTGTTGTATCTCTAAAGTTCTGCGAAATATCGCGAACTCCCTCAAAACTATTGTATTCGCTCTCCGTTTTATCACCTATCGCCTGTCTCCATTTGACAAACACCTCACATTCGTTAAACTCGCTGTTCGATATACTTCGAACCTCTTCAAACTTATTCGAACTATTTCGCGCATCTTCGAACTTATTCAAACCACTTCGCATGCCTTCGAACTTCTTTCGAACTCTTTCGAACAACTTCGTACGCCTATACAGAATATTCGCCACAGCCCTTACCATTTTGCATTACTAAACATTACGTTTTGGTCTCAGCGGTGATATTTAGTACCACCTCGCACCCTTTCTCTGGCCTGTGTTATACCATCTGAAGCCATTAGTAGGTTTTGTTTGGGTTTCCGGATTGAGTATCATCAGCGTTTGCAACCTTCAGGGAATTTTTGGAGAGATTGGAGGCACAGTTTGGAGACCCTAATCCAAAGGTGACAGCTAATGCAAAATTAAAAACCATGCGCCAAGGTTCTCTGACAGTGGATAAATTTATTTTGCAGTTCAAGGCAGAAGCATCACAGATGGATATGGGAGAAGCTGTGTTGGTAGAATTTTTAAAGGCAGGATTAAATCCCTCATTATTCAAGTCTATCTATTGACTATCTTCTATGCCAGAGAGGTTGGACAAGTGGTATAATTGGGCAATGCATCTTCATTGGCAATATCAACAGGAACAGGCAGAGTCGAAATTGATGTATGGGAACACCAGATTTGGAAAGTCATCAGGAGGAAAGTCCAAGAAAAGAAGGACACCTCAGGTACAAACTCCGAGGGCACAGCCACCAGCCATGGCAGTGACACCTATTGTTAAGAAGTCAGCAGCATCGATGGATGCAATGGATATTGATCAAGCAGGGAGATGAGCCCCACTTAAATGTTTTAATTGTGGGCAATTAGGGCATATGGCTCAGAATTGTAGGCAGAAAAGGAAGATTAGGGAAGTGAGAATTGAGGAAGTAAAGTTGGAGGAAGATAAGCAAAAGAATTTTGTGGAAGAGTCCCAGTGAAGGTTTTCCCATGGTGACCCAGAATCAATATAATGTATTAGTATCCGAGGAAACCAAGAGTGAACCTGAAAAAGATATTGAAGAATATAACCATCATCACTTATGCAATGAAGAGAAATGCCCAGTCTTATTTCTGAAGACCCTCAAATTTTTTATTTGCTGAGCGCGGATAGAACCCAAAATCAGCTTGACAGTAGAATTGAAGACAGTAGACACATATGCAGCAATTAATGTGGAGGCATTGCTTGACAGTGGTGCTACGGGATTATTCATTAATCAATCCTTAATTATTGGAAATGGTATTTGCATGCATACACTGCTGCAACCTATAATGGTGTACAATATTGATGGTATGATCAATTGTGGAGAAACTATTAAGGAGGAGGTGACAATGATACTGAAGTATCAGGATCATCAGGAATGAGCCATATTTGAAGTGTGTGACCTTGGGAAAACCAATCTGATAATTGGATGTCCATGGTTATGAAAGCATAACTCAGAAATTGATTGGAAAACTGGCAAGGTACACATGACTCGTTGTCCTAAAGAATGTAATGTGTATGGGAGGAAAGTAAAAAAAAAGAAAAAGGAAAAGAAAGAGAAAGAACATCCGAGGAAGTATTCTGTTATGATGGAGGAAGTGGAGGATGAGGACATGCCAAATAGGGAAGTTCCAGTCATGACCAGTAAGGAAAAACAGAAGCAAACCTTTAGAGAAATTCATGGAGGACAGTCATGGGATAAAAATGCTGTGAAAGTGGAGAAGCCAGTGGAGGAGTGGGTGCCAAAAGCCCACCATAAATATTTGTCAGTTTTTCAGAAGAAGAAATTGGAGTGGATGCCAGTGCAAAAGCCATGGGATCAAGCAATTGAGATGAAGCTGGGATTTGTGCCAAAGAAGTCAAAAGTCTACCCATTATCTCCAAAGGAACAAGAAGAAGTGGATGCATTCCTTAATGAACAATTGTGCAAGGGATACATATGACCTTCAAAATCACTGCAGACATCACCAGTATTATTTGTACCAAAAAAGGATCAGAGGAAGAGGATGTGTACAGATTATAGGTATTTGAATGAGTGGACAGTGAAAAATGCATACCCTTTGCTGTTGATCTCAGAGATAATTGACAAGGTGGGAAAGGCCAAGGTCTTTACAAAATTGAATTTATGCTGGGGGTACAATAATGTATGAATAAAGAGAGGAGATGAGTGGAAGGCTGCATTTGCCACACATCGAGGATCCTTAGAGCTGCTAGTCATATTTTTTGGGATGACAAATAGTCCCCAAACTTTCCAAAATATGATGAACATCATTTTGAAGGATGTGATAGATGAAGGCATGGTAATAATATTCATTGACAACATTTTGATATTCATGGAGGATGAAGAAAACCATGAGGCAATAGTGCAGGAGGTGTTGAAGAGATTGGCAGAGAATGATTTATTCATTAAACTGGAGAAGTGTGTGTTTGGGGCAAGCAAGATTGAGTTCTTGGGATTAAAGATTGGTCCTGATGGAATTAAGATGGATCCTATCAAGGTACAGGCAATTGTTGATTGGCCCATGCATACCCATTGATACAGCTCCCTATCACCCTGCGCTCATACTACACCATTTTCCATGATTGTGCACACTGCTTGGACATCTTCTACTCACTTTGCACAGCACACTTTTGTGTGCCCAAGTGCGCTCCTGTGCACTTCTGTGCACCTTTGTCTGCTTCCTGCGCTTCCAGTGCACTCCCGTGCGCTCCGTTGTGCTCCTATGCCCTCCCATGCCCTCCCGTGCACTCCATTGCACTCCAGTGCGCTCCATTGTGCTCCCGTGCACTCCCATGCACTCCAGTGTGCTCCTATGCACTCCTATGTGCTCCATTGCGCTCCATTGTGCTACAGTGCACTCCTATGCACTCCTATGCACTCCATTGTGCTCCAGTGTGCTTTCATGCACTTTCATGCACCTTTGACCATTTAGGTGCGCCTTTGTGCATCTTTTGCATTTCTACTGCGCTTTTGGTTCCCCCATAGCTGCCAATCATTGTGTCCCCTAAATACACCTCATTGTGCTTCAAACTGCATCCGCGTTCCCCCCCCCACTCCTTATCTGCCTTCCACATTTATTGCATGCTCGATGCGCCTTTGCGCACTCCTTTTATGCTTTACCTGCAACTCACATTCCCTGCTGCGCACTCATTGCACAATCCCTATCACACACACAACAATCCACCACACCAGTGCACTATGCATCGCAGCTCCCATCTTACTGGTGCATTTATTCAAGGCACACCATGATTCCGACATGAGTGAACTGCGCATTCTCACATAATCAGGGTGCTTTGCACCTATTTGGCATTGGACTGTGTGCCTTTGGCACCTTCATGTAATCCTGGCACTTTGGCAGTATTTGGCCTTTCACAGCATCTCCTTATAGTTCTTCTACATTTCCAATCGGCATCGCCTTATCTGGTAACTGGCACAGGTCGATCACACCATTATTACTAAGGCGCAGCACATGACACATAACACTGAAGCAGATTAATTGGGAAGAGTGCACGAGACTTAGAGCGCACCAAAAATAGTGCATCACACCGGAACAGTTGGATATTGAACTATAGGTGCACAAATCTTATTGGCAGAGGCAGTGGCATAGTGCGGTTGGGTTTAGATGGGCGAATGGATGCACTTGTGGGTAGTGCATGGCACTTTCTATTTTTACACTTTATTTTTACTGTTTTTATCACATAAGCCAGTTGTACATAGTAGGCAGACAGATAGAGAATCCAGAGGATCCTTCCCCCCCTCATAGTTCATAGCTCAGTCAGCATCGCATGTAGTCTGTGCACCAGCATCCAATCCGTGCACCTTTGTAGTGCGCCCTTCGTATAGCCACATTTGTGTATCATTTGCATTCCCTCATCGTATTGCTGTGTTTCATCCCTGCATTGCATCCTTCATCCTCGTTTGAGCACTCATACAGTGCACCCTTCATATAGCCGTGTTTGCACACCATTTGTGCACTTATTTGTATAGCCGCATTTTGCGCACCATTTGCACCTTTTTCTGCCCCTTGTGCTTCCACCCCATTTGTGTCCCCAACCTACACACCACCTTCACAGCACACCCCAGTGTTGTCTCCATCCCACTACACCTCTTGTCTTCATCACCCTCGTTGTTGCGCACTTTTATGCTCCTGTTGCACATTTTTCCGCACTGTGCATTTTTGCCCCTTTGCATTGTGCACTTTCCTGCCACTGCACATATCTCCCCTTTAGCATACACAACTAGTGCGCACATTGAAAACCGCTGTACCAGCCTCCCCATAGTCTTTGCACCCTGAAGGACAATCTGAGGCCCTCTAAGCGAACTCCCCCCTCACCCTGAGCATGCCTGCAGTTGTAGGTTAAGTGTTCACCCCTTCCGTTGAGACTCTGCACTGAGTACCAACTGAACACATCACCGTATCAAGGAAGTTCAGGCTTTCTTGGGACTCACCAATTTTTATCATTGCTTTGTTTATTATTTTTCCAAAATTGCTGCACCCTTACACAACCTTATGCAAAAAGGAGTAGTGTGGAGATGGGGAGAACAACAGCAGACAGCATTTGAGGAGTTGAAGAGGAAGTTTGTGGAAGAGTTAATATTAGCCCCAGTAGATTTCATGCGTCCCTTATGAGTGGAATCAGATGCATCAGACTTTGCTACTGGAGCAGTATTATCAATGTTATGTGAAGATGACAAATGGCATCCTTGTGTATATTTGTCTCAAGGGTTGAATGATGTGGAGAGAAATTATGATGTGCATGAGAAAGAGATGTTGGGAATAATGTGAGCATTGGAAGCATGGAGACATTATTTGGAGGGATGTATGCATCAGATTGAAATCTGGATGGACCATCAAAATCTGCAGTACTTCATGTCCGCTAAAAAGCTTAAACATCGACAAGTGTGTTGGGCATTATTCCTATCACATTTTAATTTTCATTTAGTCCACAAAGCAGGAAGCTTGATGAGGAAAGCAGTTGCATTATCCAGATGTACAGATCATAAAAGGGGAGTGGAGGAGGACAATAAAAATATTACCCTACTCAAACCTGAATACTTTCATATTTGTGCTATGCATCAAGGGTATTTATTGGTGATAGCTCAGAGACAGAAATGTTGTCTAAAATTAGGCAATGTTCAGAGATGGAAAATGAAGTAGTGGAAGCTGTGAAAGGGGAGAGAAGAAAGGTAATACTAAAGGAGATGAATGGGTTGAAGAACAAGGGTTAGTGTTGTTCAGAGGAAAGGTATATGTACCAAAGGATCAAGACTTACGAAGGGAGATCATATGGTTACATCATAATATGCCAGCTGCTGGACATCCAGGAAGGTGGAAAACATTGGAGTTGGTGATGAGAAATTATTGGTGGCCCAAAATTTCAAAGTATGTGTTGGGGTATGTGGATGGGTGTGATATGTGCATGAGGGGAAAGAAATTTTCAGAAAAGCCTGCAGGGAAATTAATACCAAACCCTATACCTAAAGCGCCATGGCGAGATATATCTGTGGACTTTACCTGAAGCTCAAGGATACAATGCAATATTTGTAGTATGCGACCACTTCACAAAGAAAGTCCATATTATTCCTACTACTGCAGAAACCTCATCATTGGGCTTGGTGCACCTCTATCTAAATCAGGTATGGCAGTTACATGGATTACCTGATATGGTTATCTCTGATTGCAGATCACAATTTGCTTCTGCATTTATGTGAGAGTTAAATAACATATTGGGGATTCAAACCAAGTTATCTACAGCATATCATCCACAAACTGATGGGCAGACAGAGAAAATGAACCAGGAGTTGGAGCAGTACCTACACATGTTTGTCAATCACTGACAAACTGACAGGCCTGAATGGTTGGCAATTGCTGAATTTTCTCACAATAATAAATTCCATTTGGCTACTCGCATGTCACCCTTCTTTGCTAATTATGGGTATCATCCCAGAATGGGAGTAGAACCTCAAAGGGAAGTTAAGGTACAGTCAGTGGAGGACTTTGTATCAAAAATGTGAAAGGTGCAGGAGGAAACAGAGGTGGCATTGATGAAAGCACATGATGACATGATGCGACATGCAGATCGTACTCGAGCTGTTGCTCCAGAGTACAAAGTTAGTGACTTGGTATGGCTAAGTACCAAAGATCTAAATATTCCATGACCTTCAAGAAAGCTTACAGAGAAGCAAGTTGGCCCATATCTGATTTCTAAAATAATTTTACCCAATGTGGTAGTGTTAAAATTACCTCAATCATTCAAGATTGATCCTGAAATTAACATTTCCTGTTTATGCCCTTACCACCCACCCACTATTCCCAGTCAACAAACTACTCCACAGCCTCCAATAATGGTAGAAGGTGCTCCAGAATATATAGTGGAAGAGGTTTTGGACTCATGTCTTCAACGAAATAAATTGGAGTTCTCAATCAAGTGGAAGAACTACACTGACAAAAATAACTCATGGGAACCCAAAAAGAATTGTAAGCAAGCATGTAATGCAATCACCCAATTCTTTAAACATAATCCAAATGCTCTGCGTTGCATTGCTAGAATGGTGTATAAGGGGATGAATTTCTGGCCTTACCAAAATTTCACAGAGGGGACAGATACAATATTTTCTTGCCTGGAAGTTGAGGCATAAAAGGGGGTAATGTTAGGAAACAGTCTCCTGACATGCCTATTACATAATAATATTTTATTTTTATTTCATTTCACCAAAATATGCTACCAAATGCCTATAAACACTTTATTTGTTAGCATGAAAATTTTTTATTTACACACATCAATAATTACATGCATGTCAGTAGCAACACATTACAATACATGTAACATAGTATATAGACTTAGAATAAATACCGGGGGACCTCAGTTGAGTTCTCTTAGGTATTTCATCCACATTTGTGGTGCAACACACCTATTTCAGCCAACTAATCTATTTTTAACCTGTTACATCAAAACCATCAAACCCTCCATCATGCGCGCATGCCCCATTGCCTTCTTGTAGGAGAGCCTGCACAGTCCAGCTAGCAGAACAGTGGGTGTCACCCTAACATGCATACAATCACAAAAAATGCCATAGTATGAGCACAGGGTGATAGGGAGCGATATTGTGGTGATCCTTTCCTTATCTATCTTGACAACCATCTATCCTACAACTCTTTCCATGTCTTCAGTGTTCACCTTGGCTCTCAGGAAGGCAATTCTGGCACTTGAGGAGACTCTCCCCACTACTGGAAGTGATCAAGCAGTGATGCAGGTTTGGATGAAGATTTCTGTAGCAAATTGGTGGGCTTTTTGCATTTCTTCTGCTGGCAGCTGGTTAAGGATGGCTTTGCATAGAACATGTATAGAAATCATGCCAATACTGTACGAGACAATGTGGAGCTTAAAGTGCTGCTCAGAAAAGTGCATAGCACTTTTGGTGGTATCCTGATCAAAGAGTGGCTTGTTTGAGGTGAAGATTTGATGCTTGACATGCACAAGATCATCAAAGAAAATCAGAGGTCAGCGGAACTCGAATGCACATTGTTGGAACTCACCAGTCGAATGGATGTGCATAAACAGCATACTGAAGCATGCAAGGCATGCTGTGTGCTTTTGACAGTGGAAATGCAGGTGTCTGATGTGGAGTTGAAGCACCTCAAAGGGGAATTTAGGGTAATTGATGAGGTGAGTGATCTGGACACTGCAGAGGCAAAGGAAGACAAAAAGGCATGCATGACTGTAGTGCACTCATTGCAAGTTGATTTTGAAACAACTGATATTGAGATGATGGATGAGGAGACAGCTGAATCTTGGGAGAGTGCAGTGCCAAGTGAGGGAAAGAGCAAACAAAGTGATGAGGGCACAAGTATGGATCTTCAAAGGTGCAAGCGCATGTTCTGAATTGTTGTCCAACCATCACTTTTCTCCTCCCAACTGAAATACTGACTCTGTCCAATCGCTGCAGTTGTGAGAGATAAAACAAATTGCACATCATAATACAAATTCTGAAAAAATGGGAAAGGCTCAGTAGATCATCATGGCCAGTAAAACCCATGGGTTGCACAATCATGGATGATGTCCAGATGTGATTTTTAAAATAGAAGAAAGGTAAAGTATAAAAAAAAAAGAAGTCAAAGTGTATGCATAAAAAAATGAAATATCCATAGTGGTGCACATAGAGTGCTAATTTGGTGCCTCATCAGTGCTTTCTTCATCTTCTGCACTATCTTCCTGCACTTCTTTCTCATCAACTATGCCTTCATGCTCTGTGTCCACTATCATCAACTCTTCAATCTCCCTCAACTGTAAGGGCAACCTCAAAGCCTCACTTAGAAGTGAGCTAACAGAGGGGAATCCAAAGTTAATATTATACTACATAATACAGACACTCTAGATGCACCTAACAGAGTGGAATTCAAAGAGAAAACTCTAAGGACCCATCTGTCCATGCCCAGTATATGTGATAGAGCTGAAAATTAAATAGTAAGCTAAAAATAGCAAAAGGTGGAGATAGGCAGATCAGGCTGTGGGATGATGTCACCTTGATGGGTAAACATCCAGAAGGTCCTGCCTTTAAGAATAGAACTGTCAACATGTACCAACATGGAAAAAAGGTGAAATATAATAATAACATAGGAATAAATCATAGAAAATCATAGAAAATGCAGAATAGGGTGAAATAAAATATAAAAAAATATATGGAATGAATGCAGAAAGTCACCCAGACACCTGTGACACTTTTCTTTCCCCTTACATCAACCACTTCATAGTAATATTGAGCATGATGGATTTGCACACATGGTATGGCACTAAGTAAAATGCAGCTATTGGCCTGTCAAAGACTGTTCCATTAAGTTCGCAAATGATATATTTGCCCCCCTTATTGTGTGAAACTATGATGAGAGGGCCAAGGTAATGCAGGTGCATTTTGTGGTTAAGGCTCTTCTCAATCACTGTTGTGCATAAGGACTAGGTCACTACACTGGAAGTCAAAATTGCAGATTTTCTTGGAGTGCACCCTTTCGAATCAGAGTGCCACTTTGCATCTTTCTGCATAGATGCAGGAATGAATGCACGCTAAGTCTTCTGGCTGCTTTTGCAATGCATGTGCTTGATATACAATCAAATTTGTAGTGGAGAGTATAGAATCTGGGGGTGGACTAAGGTATGTTGCTTCAACAATATTGAGAGGAATCAGAGGCTGCACACCTGTAACAATGAAATGTGGCAAAATGCTGAGGTGCTTCCAAATAGTGATGTGCTCCACCCAAAAGACTGAATATAGCAAACCAAACCATTTTGCCTCTACCCCATCTGTGGCTTTGGTAAGTGCTTGGTGCACATCAAAATGTGCATGCTCGACAATCCCATTAGCACATTAATTATAGCCAGATATGTGGATGTGATTGATATGGTAGTGCTTACTGAGATATGGTAGCACTTTGATGAATGGTTTGCCATTATTGGTGACTATCTTGTATAATGCACCCCATCTGCAAATGAGATCTTGAAACATCGAATCGCCAAGTGCACCCCCATGTTCTTTAGGAAACCCAGAGAATTCTGGCCAAGTCAAAAGCAAACAATGGCTTTGGATGATATAGCACTGCCCTGCTAATACTGGTAAGTGCATTGTATCAATATAAACTTTACTGAAGAGTGGCACAGGTATTGCAATAATTGGTGGTATTAAAACCTTCTGTGTTTTCTGGATTTGACAAATATGGCAAGTGCACACAGACCAAATAATGACATCCATAATGTGCAGCCACCAAAAGTACTCGAGTAAAGTGGATCATATTGCATAAAAGCACTTGTGTCCAATGTTGTCATGGATGGCATGCAATATTGGTAATCATCTGGACTGCCAAATAACAAGCTGGTGAGCACTGTGCACATTGTACTTCCATAAGCACTTCTTGTCTTTGAAAAAGGTGCTCGCATAGCACACAAGTGCTTCATACTTAGAATTCATGAAATTACTAGGGCACATTAGAATATCCATTTAAATCTATGCCAAATCTAACTTCTCATCTTTTGCATCTGCTGCTGTGCTTCTTGGAACTTAGCTATAGTCATTGTTGTAAATAAGTGCAGGGTTGCATGCACTTTGCACTTTTGTGCTCGACTCTGGCTGTGTGAGTGCAGATACTTGCACATCGAAGGACTCTGAAATGGGATGTATCACATGCATATGTTAAGATCCATTTCACCCAATCAAATTCCTGATAACTCTCGACTCTTTTCTGACTCTTTTCTGACCTCTTCTATCAGTATTCTGGCTGCAGCACTTTTTAGTCATCAGACAAGTTGTCACATGCCTTAGTAATCATTTGCTTACTCACTTTATTCCTAATACGGTCTTACCAATTCTGGTTATAGACACTTACTAAGATCCATTAGTAAACTTCCATCTTTTCTGTTATTCTTCTGGCCTTCATTATTTACACACCTATAGCTTAGCCTTGGACTTCAGTTTGCAGATTATTGCTTGTGTATATTTGTCTACATGTTGTAATTTGCTGTGACTATTCATCTCCAGTCTAATATCAATCCTTAATCATCCTCAACTTAATCTTGACTTAACCTTTTAATTCTTTGACTCTTCTTGACTCTGAATCAACTCTGATCTGCTGCTTAATCTATTCTTGCCCTCTGTCCAGAAACCCTCCAGATATCTGAACCACCTCCACCTGAAATTGGACAACTGATGAGGAGAAGGGCACAACTTCTTATAAGTTGAAGGCAAGTCCTCTCTGGCCCCTTTTTACCTGGCCTGCTACAGCCTAGTGGATTCTGCCCAGAAACCCTAGAAACCCTCTGACCATTGATGGCTGGGTCTGACCAGAAGTCTGATGTTTTTCCTGACCAAGTCCCAATCTTGGTAGTAGCAATCTGAACTTTGACAGCATAAAGCCATGTACAGTAGCGCATTAATCCAATCTTCAAATTCTTCATCATCTTCTTCTTCTAAGTCTTCTGTCTGCTTTGGTCAGCACAAAAGTCCATCTGGGCCATGCACTGCTCCCCTAATGTGTATGAGTGTAAAATGGAATGTAAAAATGGAGATGATCCACCAATCAATGCTGGCAGATGGTTGGATATCGGGGTTTTGGAGCATGCCCTTAATATAGCACATGTCAGTCTCGACAATTAAGTTGTGCACACCTATAATATAAAGGTGCAAACTGCGCAGTGCATGATAAAGCCCATGGATCTCTAGCTTTGGTTGCAAAAAGTGCACTTTTCTGTTGTTTAGTGTAATTGAGCTGAACTGATTGTAAAAGTGCTTTTTCACATTGGCACTTTCTTGCTGACAAAGGTAAAAGCTGACTGCTATCTGTGAAGTATCAACAGCAAGGATAATGGAAGATACTGATGCATAATCAATCAGTTTTAGTGCAGGACAATCTAATACTACTTGCTTGATGTCATCCTGTTCCACTGCTCAGGACCCCATTTGAACAGAACATCTTTGTGCATAAGCTTTGTGAGCACATTAATGTGATGCACATAATTGTAGATATAAATGCACATTAAACTGACTGTGCCCAAGAATGCATGCACTTCTGACAATGTGTGGCATGCACCCCAATTGCAAATTACATCTACCTTGTCATGTTTAGGTTTTCTCCCTTCTGGCATGCAATAATGACCAAGGATAACAAAGTTTTCAGTGCACAACATAGATTTTATTCTAGAGAAGGTGCCACCACTATCCATAATAAAGCAAGCATGGTCATGTGAAGGGGTCATGGGAATGCTGACAAACTCTGAAGGGGTGGGAATGGCATCATGCCGTGAGACTCTGCAGAGGTGTGGGAATGTGAGAATGGTGAGAAAGTATGACAAATATCAAAATCTGACATTGTGGGAATCTAATCCAATTTTCGGCTAACCTGGGTGTTTCCATCATTTCAAAAATTAGCCGAAAAAAAAATTTCGGCTATTTTTAACTGTTCCCATGATAAGAAAAAATTTTGGCTAAGTTTTGGGCCTGATCACAAATTCAATATAACTGTTCCCATCAGAACAAATATTTTCCTGATGACAAATATAATTAAGTGTTCCTATGATGACAAATCTAATAACTTAGTGTAGGAACCACCAAATTTTTGGCTACTTTGTGGCCTGATGACAAATAAGGTTACCATGATGACAAACCTAATAACTGAGTGTAGTAACCAAATTTTTGGCTAATGTTTGACCTGCTGACAAATATAATAAGGTGTACCTATTATGACAAATCTAATAACTGAGTGTAGGATCAATTTTTTTGGCTAATTTTTGGCTTACTGGGTGTAGGAACCCAATTTTCGGCTGATTTTTGGCTCTGGGCTCTTTTCCAGTGGGGTTGTTTTTGCATTCTTGGGGTATCTGTAGACCAAGGTGAAGCTCTGTGAAGTCCTACCTCCCTGGCTTCTCTTTTTTCAACAAAAAGAGTGTCTGCCAGTTGTTTTTTGGACCTCTCTCAGGGCACAGTGTGCAGGGATACTGGGCTGGCGGGTTTGCAGTTGCCTCCCCTTCCATTTTTGGAAGTCGCTCCACTATCAACTGCCACTGTTTGCACCGATTTCACAGCCTCCTACAAGAATCTCACCTCCTCTGCTGCTGTAAGAGAGCTCCCCGATTCCCATGGACCCAACTCTGCCCAACACTCCTCGACGGGTCTGGATGGCTGCACAGCAAACTGAACAGGACCAACGGACTTTGGATAGCTCTACTTGCCACCAGACTCCACACCACGCTCGCACAATAAACATCGCCCAGCCTTTGCTGCCTGTGCCACCTCTCCATGGTGGTTTGCTGAATGGGAATGACGCCGATCCTTTTCTCGCCCCTCCACCTCCACCTCCTCAATACAATCATCTTCCTCCTTATTTGGCACAACAGCTGGCAGCACTTCCTCCTCTTCCACAGGTTGTGAGAGGCAGAGGAAGAGGAAGAGGAAGAGGGAGGGGACGAGGCTCAATTCATGCTGCTCCTGTTGAGGGTCCACCTCAGCCTGTTGCTCCCCTACACAACACTGCATTCCCACCTTTTTTTTATGCTGCACCTGCACCTCCTGTTTTTGACCCTCCTGTTTCAGCACCTCCTCTTCTTGCACCTCCCATTCCTGTTGCACCTGCACCTGCTATTCCTGTTGCACCTGCACCTCCTATTCCTACTACTCATGCAATCACCCAGGCTGGGCTGCAAGTTCCACCTTTTGGTCCTCCTCCTGTTTTTGACCCTCCAGCTCCTGTTCCTTTGGTTCCTGCACCTCCCATTCCTGTCGCTCCTCCAATGGCCTGGCCTGGGCATCAAGATCCACCAGTTATTTCTCCTGTAGCTGTATGTTGGATTACATATTCTTCTATGTGACACAGGTTAATTAACAACATAATACTGATGCAGCCTTTTCTGCCTCCTGTTTTTGACCCTCCAGCTCCTGTTCCTCCTGTTCCTGCACCTTCTGTTCCTGAGCAAGTTCTACTTTTTTTTCCTGCTGTACATTGGAGTTTTCCTTCAGGTGAATAGATGTACGAACTAACAACATATCATTACAGCTTCCTCCTCCTCCTGTTTTTGACCCTCCTGTTCCTGTTCCTCCTGTGCCTGCACCTCCCATTCCTGTGGCCAATATACCTCTACCAATGGCTCCTCCGCCAATGGTTCCTGCAATGGCCTGGGCTGCGCTTGCTGTGCAGCATGCAGCACTTCCACCTCTGGCTGCTGTATGTTGAATTATATTCTACATGATGTGCAATGGTCTGACTGAATAATGATGTAGCCACCTCTACCTCCCCCTCTACCTCCCCCACCTCTGGCTGTTCCTGCTGTTCCTGCTGTTCCTGCTCCTGCTGTTCCTGTTGCCAACGTACCTCCACATGTAAGCAGGCTGTTATTGTTTTGATGAATGTGGTGACTGACTTGATCATCCAAGATTAATCCCGCCCCTCTTCCACATGTTCTGCTGCCTCCTGCACGCCGCCCATTTAGCCCACTTTGGCCTATTCATGATCTCGGAAGAATGGATGTTCAGTGTCCCAATTGCCATGCTTTGCACTGGATGGCTGAACATCTTACCACATCCTCCAATATAAATCCCAGATTCAGCATGTGCTGTCTGAGTGGAAAGATCGCTTTGCCACCTCTTCACCCAGTCCCACCTGAGCTTATACAATTGCTCACTGCTCAGGACGACATTGGAAAATTATTTTGTGATCACATCCGCACTTACAATAATGCACTCGCCATGACTTCTATCGGTCGCAAGATTGATGAGTCGGTCAATGAGGGCGAAGAGGCAGTGAATGATGGCGTTGGTCCCTATGTCTACAAACTCCATGGTAAGCTGTCCCACAAGATCAGATCTCTGCTTCCACCAGAGGGTGAACCTCCTGTTTATGCTCAGCTATATATTTACAATCCAGCTGACGCTGTCAACTTTTGCATGGCCAATGCCTGGAACACTCACCTCCATCACCACACTTTGCTCACTCTTCAGGACATGCTCCACCATCACCATCCAGCAGTTCAGATGTACAAGCAGGCTCATGAGCTCACCAGGAACTTGCCTCCACACCAGCAGTGCAAGATAGCTTTGCATTTTGATCAATCCTGTGACTGTTGCCGCTACAATCTGCCCGATGCTACCAATAATGAGATTGCTGTCATTCTTCCAGGTGATGGCGATCAGCCAGAGAGCACATGCAACATCGTTCTCTACTGCAGGCATGGGCCTCCCCTTCAGTGCATCAGTGACATCCATCCCCTCTATCCTGCCCTTCACTATGTTTTGCTGTTTCCTACTGGCCAGCTCCAATGGCACCCTCAAATCGAGTATGCAGCTGTCGATGCCAACAACCGAGTTGGTGCCAGAGTTCACAAACATGTCTCCAAATCTGAATTCGATTGCTATCACCTCCACCTTCAACCACCTGCTGTCGAGCCCCAGCATATCTTTCTGACTGGAAAGCTCTTTCAGGAGTTTGTGTGTGATGGATGGGCCACTGCTGAGCAGGATCGGTTGCGCTGGATTTTAATGAATCAGGACACCATTCGAGGCAAAGTCTATGTTGGCCTGGCAGATGCTGTGGCTGCAAACATCGATGTGGACACAGAGTCTCTGGGTTAAAGAATCATTCTTCCTTCATCCTTTGCAGGAAGCACACGTCACATGCAGCAGCTTCTTCAGGATGCATTCGCCATCAATCATCACTGCAATGGAGGTGATCTCTTTCTCACCATCACTGCCAACCCTGCCTGGCCAGAAATACAGGATGCTCTTTGTCCAGGGCAGACTGCAGCAGATCGCCCGGATTTGGTCGTTTATGCATTCTATACAAAGCAGAAGGAGATGATCAAGAATATCGAGGCTGGCATATTTGGAAAGGCTGTGGCTTATCTTTTCACCATCGAGTTTCAAAAGTGTGGCCTTCCTCACATGCACTGCGTTATCTTTCTCGATGAGCAATCCAAGCTTCGCACCCCTGAGCAGATAGACAGCCTTCTGTCTTCAGAGTTTCCTGACGATGATCCTGAGCTTCTTGACCTCATCAAAAAGTTCATGGTCCATAAACCCTGTGGTGCAGAGAACCCTGCAGCTCCTTGCATGGTGAATGGACAGTGCTCCAAAGGTTTCCCCAAGCCATTCAGAGATCAGACCACCATCTCTGAGGATGCCTATGCCTCTACCAAGCGTCGTAACACTGGAAAGACATATCAGGTTCGGGGAAAGCAGGTCGACAATCATTGGGTGGTCACTTACTCTGCCTATCTCATCTGGAAGTACCATTGCCACATCAATATTGAGTCCATCAGCTCTATCAAGGCCATCAAGTACATCTACAAATATGTCTACAAAGGCCACGATCGCATCACCATGGAGTTTGGAACTTGCAACGATGAAGTCAGGCAGTACCTCGATGCTCACTACATATCTGCATGTGAAGCATCTGGCACCTCTTCCACTTCACCATGCATGGTGCTTCTCCCAACGTTGTCCGCCTTCAGGTCCACCTTCCTGGCCAGCAGTATGTCACTTGGAATCAGAATGGTCCACAGTCTATCCAGGAAATCATCCAGCATGCTGCACAGCATGACACCACCCTCACTGCCTTCTTCAAGGCCAATCAGGAGTATCCAGAGCTTGCACAGGTTGTTCTTTACCAGGACATTCCTTCCAAATTTGTGTGGGATCAAAGGGCTCACAAGTGGAAGCCCAGGCAGAGGGGATTTGCCATTGGAAGGATGTTCTATGCTCCACCCAGTGCCGGTGAATGCTTTTACCTCAGGCTGCTTCTCACTGCTGTGAAAGGGACTACATCATACGAAGACCTTCACACTTTTCAGGGCATCATCGCTCCCTCATTCAGGGAGGCCTGCCTCGCCTGTGGCCTTTTGGAGGATGACCAAGAGTGGCAGCAGTGTCTGGAGGAAGCAAAGTTTATGGCAACCAGTCATCAGCTTCGCAATCTTTTTGTCACCATCCTTCGTGACTGTGCTCCCTCTGATCCTGTCCACCTCTGGAATACATATTGGCCTCACATTTGCGATGACTTGAGATATCAGCTCCAGCACACCAACATTCATATCAACCCCACCGATGACGATGTCCATGATTATGGGCTTAATCTTATCAATCAGCTTCTCATGGTCTCTGGGAAATCTCTTGAGAAGGATTGGCCATACATGCCTCAGATCACTCAGAATTGGGATGCCAACATTCAAAACCGGTTGATCGCAGAGCAGCGCAGATACGATGTTGTGGAGCAGGCCAAGTTGGCTGCACACAATCTGGACACTTTCAATCACGATCAGAGGGCTGTCTTTGATGAGATCATGTATGCAGTCAATAACAAGACTGGCCAGACATTTTTCCTCCATGGTCCAGGTGGCACTGGCAAAACCTATGTTTACAACACCCTCTGCCATCAGCTTTGCTCTCAAGGCAAGATCGTCCTCTGTGCTGCATCGTCTGAAATAGCTGCTCTTTTGCTCAAAGGCGGTCATACTTCCCATTCCTGCTTTCAGATCCCAATCATTATAAATGAGTCATCCACCTGCACCATTTCCAGAGGTTCAACACAGGCACAGCTCCTGCAGCAGACCGACTTGATCATTTGGGACGAGGCACTCATGCAGCATCATCATCTCCATGAAGCTGTCAACCGCACTCTGAAAGACATTCTCCAATGTGACAAACCCTTTGGGGGTGTGCCTGTGGTCTTTGGGGGCGACTTTCATCAGATCCTGCCTGTCATTGAGAAGGGTTCTCGACCTCAAATTGTTGGTGCTTCTTTGCAATGCTCTGTTCTCTGGCAACACATCAAAATTCTTCATCTCAAAATCAACATGTGTTTGAACACAGACGATCTTCAGGAGCGCAACTTTGCAAAGTGGCAGTTGGAGGTTGGAAAGGGTGGTCATACAGATGAAGGTGGCACTATTAATCTTCCTGATCATCTCAAATGTCCTCAGAACACCATCGCTTCTCTCATCGACACCATCTATCCTGGCATCTATGATCAGGCTCAGCATTCAGATCAATACTTTTCAGAGCAGGTCATCCTGGCGAGCAAGAATGATGATGTCAATGATTTGAACCATCACATTCTTCACAATTTTCCTGGGCAGGAGCACGTCTTTCACAGTGCTGACTTGATTGCAAATGATGAGAATGCCGAACTTCTATATTCCCAAGAATATCTTAACTCCATCAACTGCTCAGGTCTACCTTTGGCACATTTGGCACTCAAGGTTGGTGTCCCTGTCATGATACTTCGCAATCTCAATATTGCTGGAGGGGTCTGCAATGGAAGTCGGGGGATATTGACTCGGATCAGAAATAGGGTTTTGGAGATTCGGTTGATTACTGGAGATAATGCAGGAGAGACTGTTTTCATTCCACGGATGCGACTTCGGCCCATTGAAGGTCAACTCCCCTTCACACTCTCTCGACTGCAGTTTGCTGTTCGTCTTTGCTTTTCAATGTTGATCAACAAGTCACAAGGGCAGTCAGTGAAGCATGTGAGTTTGGATTTCAGGAGTCCTGTCTTTACACATGGGCAGTTCTATGTGGCAATATCCAGGGTCAAGTCTGTCCACAATATCAAGGCAATATGTCCAAGCTCAGAGGACAGTGCAAAGACAAAAAATATTGTATATGATGAAGTGTTATTAGATTAAAATATATACTGTATTGTACATATGTAACTACTACTCATAGAAAATCAATGAACACAGTGAACAACGTGTGCTGGAGGCACATTTAAAAACCTTGTCTATAATAAAGTGAGATCAGTCACGTGAATGTGGCATGGGAAAATGGATGACAAACTCTGCAGGGGTGGGAATGGCATCATGCCATGAGACTCTGCAGAGGTGTGGGAATGTGAGAATGGTGAGAAATGTAACTCAAAGGTGGGAGCTTTTTTCTCAGCTAATTTTTTGCCACCTCAAACTTTTGTTTTTGGATCTGGGCTCATTTTCTATGTAGAATAATGTCTGGATGACATGTAAGCAGCTGTATTGCAGTGTTTTCTGAATAAAACTTGACTGAGGGGCAACTGTCATCCTTTTACTATGCTGTGAAAGCTGACTAAGCAAACCTCTTGGGCTGAACAAAATGCAAAAACCTGATCATGACCTTGGCACATGACCCAAATAAAATGATTTAGACACATCTCTGTATTAGTCAGTAACAAGTTGGATCAATAAAGTGTTATTACAATTGTATAAGTGACAGCATTACAAAGTTAGGTCAGTATTGAATAAGTTTGAATTGAAAATTGAGTTCATGACAAAGTCAAATCAGTAAAATATAAGAGTTACAATTGAGTTCATTATGAAGTAAAGTCAATGAATAAGTCCAAGGAAATAAAAATTACTTGAATACAGTAAGTTTAAAAATTGAGTTCATTACAAAGTAAAGTCAGTAAAATAACAGTTACAAATGAGTTCATTATGAAGTAAAGTCTACGAAAATTAGTCTAGAAATGAGTCAAGTTTAAAAATGAGTCATTAAAATATATATATCTTCAAAGTTACCATTATGAAGTCAAATCAATAAAAATTAGTTCAATACAAAGTCATTATGCAGACTTACTAACAAGTTATAAATTGAGTTTGTTATAATGTAAAGTCAATAAATATTACTTTAATATTGACAAAGTGAAAATGGAGATTTTTTACAAAATTTAAAGAGAGGAGAGGAAGGAGAGCAGGGTGAGGGGGTGAGGGGGTGAAGTAGTGAGGAGGTGAGGGGGTAGGGGAGGAGGGAGAGGGGAGGAGGAGGATGGATGGAGAGGGGAGAGGGGGTGAAGTAGTGAGGGGGGGAGGGGGTGAGGGGGTGAGGGAGAGGGGGGGAGAAAGTGAAGAGGGGAATGGGAAATGAGAGGAAAAGTGGAGAGTGGGTGAGGATAAGAGAGTGGGAGAAGGGATGAGGGGGGGGGGTGAGAGAGGGGGTGAGGAAGAAGGGGGAAAGAGATGAGAGAGAGGAGAGTGGGAGAATGGAGGGAGGAGGGAGGAGGAGGAGGGTGCATGAGGGGGTGAGGTAGGGGAAGGGGTGAGGGGGTAGGGAAGGGGGGGAGAGGGGAGGAGAGGAAGGGGATGGGAGAGAGGGGGATGGGGGATGGGGGAGATGGGGGAGGGGATGGGGAGATGAGGGAGGGGATGGGGTAGGTGGGCATGGGATGGGGATGGAGTAGGTGGGCATGGGATGGGGATGGAGTAGGTGGGCATGGGATGGGGATGGGGTAGGTGGGCATGGGATGGGGATGGGGTAGGTGGGCACGGGATGGGGATGGGGTAGGTGGGCATGGGATGGGGATGGGGTAGGTGGGCATGGGATGGGGATGGGGTAGGTGGGCATGTTGGGGATGGGGATGGGGAAGGGGATAAATACCACAACCTCCCCATGTTGACTTGGGGCTAACGGTCCCAAGTCAACTGAAGAGTTGTGTATCATCTAAAAGTCAAATAAAAAGTTGGGCATCCATGAATAAAATGCAGTGAGGTGTTCATTAGAAAATGAACCACCACTTACACATTCACAGACTGAGTCAAAAAATGCAATGAGATATTGATAAAATTAATGAACACAGTGAACCACATGTGCCAAAGGCACATTTAAAAACCTTGTCCATAATAAAGCAAGATCGGTCACGTGAAGGGGTCATGGGAATGCTGACAAACTCTGAAGGGGTGGGAATGGCATCATGCTGTGAGACTCTGCAGAGGTGTGGGAAAGTGAGAATGGTGAGAAAGTATGACAAATATCGAAATCTGACATTGTGGGAATCTAATCCAATTTTTGGCTAATTTGATTTCAAAAATTAGCTGAAGATTTTTTGATTAGCCGAAAATTTTTTTTTGGCTATTTTTAACTGTTCCCATAATAAGAAAAAATTTTGGCTAGCCTGATCACAAATTCAATATAACTGTTCCAATCAGAACAAATATTTTCCTGATGACAAATCTAATAACTTAGTGTAGGAACCAAATTTTCAGCTACTTTGTGGCCTGATGACAAATAAGGCTACTATGATGACAAATCTAATAACTGAGTGTAGTAACCAAATTTTTGGCTAATGTTTGACCTGCTGACAAATATAATAAGGTGTTCCTATCATAACAAATCTAATAACTGAGTGTAGGATCAATTTTTTTGGCTAATTTTCAGCTTACTGGGTGTAGGAATCAAATTTTCAGCTGATTTTTGGCCACTTCTAGCTTTTTTGCTCTCTTTCTGGCTCTGGGCTCTTTTCCAGTGGGGTTGTTTTTGCATTCTTGGGGTATCTGTAGACCAAGGTGAAGCTCTGTGAAGTCCTACCTCCCTGGCTTCTCTTTTTTCAACAAAAAAAGTGTCTGCCAGTTGTTTTTTGGACCTCTCTCAGGGCACAGTGTGCAGGGAGATTGGGCTGGTGGGTTTGCAGTTGCCTCCCCTTCCATTTTTGGAAGTCGCTCCACTATCAACTGCCACTATTTGCACCAATTTCACAGCCTCCTACAAGAATCTCACCTCCTCTGCTGCTGTAAGAGAGCTCTCCAATTCCCATGGACCCAACTCTGCCTAACACTCCTTGATGGGTCCGGACAGCTGTGCAGCAAACTGAACAGGACCAACAGACTTTGGATAGCCCTACTCACCACCGGACTCCACACCACGGTCGCACAATGAACATTGCCCAGCCTTTTCTGCCTGTGCCACCTCTCCATGATGGTTTGCTGAATGGGAATGACGCCAATCCTTTTCTCACCCCTCCACCTCCACCTCCTCAATACAATCATCTTCCTCCTCATTTGACAACAGCTGGCAGCACTTCCTCCCCTTCCACAGGTTGTGAGAGGCAGAGGAAGAGGAAGAGGAAGAGGGAGGAGATGAGGCTCAATTCATGCTGCTCCTGTTGAGGGTATACCTCAGCCTGTTGCTCCCCTACACAACACTGCATTCCCACCTTTTTTTAATGCTGCACCTGCACCTCCTGTTTTTGACCCTCCTGTTTCAGCACCTCCTATTCTTGCACCTCCCATTCCTGTTGCTCCTGCACCTGCTATTCCTGTTGCACCTGCACCTCCTATTCCTACTACTTATGCAATCACCCAGGCTGGGCTGCAAGTTCCACCTTTGGGTTCTCCTCCTGTTTTTGACCCTCCAGCTCCTGTTCCTTTGGTTTCTGCACCTCCTATTCCTGTCACTCCTCCAATGGCCTGGCCTGGACATCAAGTTCCACCAGTTATTCCTCCTGTAGCTGTATGTTGGATTACATATTCTTCTATGTGACACAGGTTAATTAACAACATAATACTGATGCAGCCTTTTCTGCCTCCTGTTTTTGACCCTCCAGCTCCTGTTCCTCCTGTTCCTGCACCTCCTGTTCCTGTCGCACCTGCCATGCCCTGGGATACACAGCAAGTTCCATTTTTTTTGCCTGCTATATGTTGGAGTTTTCCTTCAGGCGACTACGTGTATGAACTAATGACATATCATTATAGCCTCCTCCTCCTCCTGTTTTTGCTTCTCCTGTTCCTGTTCCTCCTGTGCCTGCACCTCCTGTTCCTGTGGCCAATGCCTCTCCACCAGTTGCTCCTGCAATGTGCAGGGCTGATCTTGCTGCCCAGCATGCTGCACTTCCATCTTTTGAAGCTGTATGTTGCATTATATTTTACATGATGTGAAATGGTCTGACAGTATGATGATGTAGCCTCCTCCACCTCCACCTGTGCCTCCTTCTGTTTTTGAACCTCCTGCTGCTGTTCTCCCCATTTCTGCTGCTGTTATCCCTGTTGCCAATATTCCTCCACATGTATGCTTATATCTTATTTTGGTATTGTTTTATTTGGTGACTGACCTCATTCTCCAAGATCGCTCAGCTTATCGATCCTGCACCACCACCACCACCTCTGCCTGTTTTGCCTCCTGCCCGCTGATGATACTCAACCTGGAAACCCAAACAAAACCTACTAATGGCTTCGGATGGTATAACACAGGCCAGAGGAAGGGTGCAAGGTGGTACTAAATATCACCGCTGAGACCAAAGCATAATGTTTAGTAATGTGAAATGGTAAGGGCTGTGGATAATAGTCTGTATAGGTGTATGAAGGTGTTCAAAATAGTTCGAAAGAGGTTCGAAGATGTGCGAAATAGGTTCGAAAAAGGTTCGAAGAGGTTCGAAGATGTGCAAAGTAGTCCGAAGAAGTTCGAATAAGTTCGAAAAGGTTCGAGGTGTATCGAAAGGCGAGTTTAACGAATGTGAAATGTTTGTTGAATAGCGATAGGTGATGGGCAATAAAACGGAGAGTGAATACAATAGTTTTTAGAAGAAGTTCGCAATATTTCACAGAACTTAGAGATACAATGCGAACTAAGACTCAAGAGAATGGCTCTTAAGTCAGACGATAACTGTGAGGGTAACTTGTGCTGTTCCCCATTGTTCTATTCTCTTTTTGTTCTAACTAACTAATACAAGTCTATATACAAAATGAAGAGATAGTACTAAAAAGGAAATAAGAACATGTGTAAAACATGAGGCAAATATATCATACAATGAGGACTTTGTAGATCAAAAATAAATGAGAAATGATAAATAATGAAACATACAGTGTTCCCATATAGTAAAAGTACTTATCCTGTGCTTCAATATATCAAAGAGACACAAAAATGCATTTATCGCATTCTAACTCTCTTGTGCTCTCTCCTCGTGTCTGGTAGTGCTCGATATGCGGTGAGTTGGCTTATTCCGAATGTACAACGTGTATTGAAAGTGTTTGAGGACAACTATACAGCTGCTGAAGTCGTTCGAAGTACTGCGAAGTCGTTCTAAATGTCGCGAAATAATTTGAAGTAGCTCGAAGTTGTCTGAAATAGTGCGAAATCGTGTGAAAATGGTTCGAAGTCGATTTCGTGGCGTTCTTAGTACTTCAGAGTGCATGTCGTAATATCTCCATATGAGTGGAAATGCTTCTCCAGGCTTTAAAGAGCATAGTGGACCTATCACCGCCAGCCATTTGATTTAGATTGGCCTGTTCGTCATCTGGGAAATATGGATGTGGAGTGCCCTGATTGCCATGCTTTGCACTGGATGGCTGAACGTCTTATGAAATCCTCAAATATCCATCCTCGATTCGGCATGTGCTGCCTGAGTGGAAAGATTGCCTCTTCACCCAGTCCCACCTGAGCTTATCCAATTGCTCACTGCTCAGGACGACATTGGAAAATCATTTCGTGATCACATCTGCACATACAATAATGCACTCGCCATGACTTCTATCGGTTGCAAGATTGACAAGTCGGTCAATGAGGGTGAAGAGGCTGTGAATGATGGTGTCAGTCCCTATGTCTACAAAATCCATAGCGAGCTGTCCCACAAGATCAGATCTCTGCTTCCACCAGAGGGTGAACCTCCTGTTTATGCTCAGCTATATATTTACAATCCAGCTGACGCTGTCAACTTTTGCATGGCCAATGCCTGGAACACTCACCTCCATCACCACACTTTGCTCACTCTTCAGGACATGCTCCACCGTCACCATCCAGCAGTTCAGATGTACAAGCAGGCTCATGAGCTCACCAGGAACTTGCCTCCACACCAGCAGTGCAAGATAGCTTTGCATTTTGATCAATCCTGTGACTGTTGCCGCTACAATCTGCCCGATGCTACCAATAATCATTCTTCCAGGTGATGGCGATCAGCCAGAGAGCACATGCAACATCGTTCTCTACTGCAGGCATGGGCCTCCCCTTCAGTGCATCAGTGACATCCATCCCCTCTATCCTGCCCTTCACTATGTTTTGCTGTTTCCTACTGGCCAGCTCCAATGGCACCCTCAAATCGAGTATGCAGCTGTCGATGCCAACAACCGAGTTGGTGCCAGAGTTCACAAACATGTCTCCAAATCCAAATTCGATTGCTATCACCTCCACCTTCGACCACCTGCTGTCGAGCCCCAGCATATCTTTCTGACTGGAAAGCTCTTTCAGGAGTTTGTGTGTGATGGATGGGCCACTGCTGAGCAGGATCAGTTGCACTGGATTTTGATGAATCAGGACACCATTCGAGGCAAAGTCTATGTTGGCCTGGCAGATGCTGTGGCTGCAAACATCGATGTGGACACAGAGTCTCTGGGTCAAAGAATCATTCTTCCTTCGTCCTTTGCAGGAAGCACACGTCACATGCAGCAGCTTCTTCAGGATGCATTCGCCATCAATCATCACTGCAATGGAAGCAATCTCTTTCTCACCATCACTGCCAACCCTGCCTGGCCAGAAATACAGGATGCTCTTTATCCGGGGCAGACTGCAGCAGATCGCCCAGATTTGGTCATTTGTGCATTTTATGCAAAGCAGAAGGAGATGATCAAGGATATCGAGGCTGGCATATTTGGAAAGGCTGTGGCTTATCCTTTCACCATCGAGTTTCAGAAGCGTGGCCTTCCTCACATGCACTGCATTATTTTTCTCAATGAGCAATCCAAGCTTCACACCCCTGAGCAGATAGACAGCCTTCTGTCTTCAGAGTTTCCTGATGATAATCCTGAGCTCCTCGACCTCATCAAAAAGTTCATGGTCCATAAACTCTGTGGTGCAGAGAACCCTGCAGCTCCTTGCATGGTGAATGGACAGTGCTCCAAAGGTTTCCCCAAGCCATTCAGGGATCAGACAACCATCTCTAAGGATGCCTATGCCTCTACCAAGCATTGGGACACTGGACACACATATCACGTTGATGAGTTCAGTTGGTACTCAGTGCAGAGTCTCAACAAAAGGGGTGAACACTTAACCTACAACTGCAGGCGTGCTCGGGGTGAGGGGGGAGTTCACTTAGAGGGCCTCAGATCGTCCTTCAGGGCACGGAGACTATAGAGAGGCTGGTACAGCGATTTTCAGTGTGCGCACTAGTAGTGTACACGAAAGGGGAGATATGCGCAGTGGCAGAAAAGTGCACAACGCAAAGAGGCAAAAATGCGCAGTGCAGAAAAATGCGCAATGAGAGCGCAAAAGTGCACAACAATGAGGATGATGAAGGCGGGAGGTGTAACAGGACAAAGATGACACTGGAATGTACTGTGAAGGTGGTGCACAGTTTGGGGGTGCAAACAGAGTGAAAGCACAAGGAGCGGAAAAAGGCGCAGGTGGTGCGCAAAATGCGGCTATGCAAAAGGGTGTGCAAATGGTGCGCAAACGCGGCTATACGAAGGGCGCACTACAATAGTGCACAGACAAGGATGAAGGACGCAACGCAAGGGATGAAACACAACAATACGATGAGGGGATGCAAACGATAATGCAAACACGGCTATACGAAGGGCGCACTACGAAGGCACATGGACTGGACGCTGGTGCACAGACTATGTGCGATGCTGACTGAGCTATGAACTATGAGGGGGGGGAAAGATCCTCTGGATTCTCTATCTGTCCACTACTATGTACAAATGGCTTATGTGATAAAATGGTGAAATAAAGTATAAAAATAGGAAGCGCCATGTGCTACCCACAAGCACATCCATTCGCCCAACTAAACCTGACCGCACTATGCCGCTGCCTCAGCCAATAAGATTTGTGCACCTATAGCTCAATATCCAACTGTTCCGGTGTGATGCGCTATTATTGGTGCATGCTAAGTCTCGTGTGCTCTTCCCAATTAATCCGCTTTGGTGTTATATGTCGCGTGCTGCGCCTTAGTAATAATGGCATGATCAACCTGTGCCAGTTACCAGATAAGGCGATGCCGATTGGAAATGTGGAAGAACTATAAGGGGATGCTGTGCGAGGTCAAATACTGCCAAAGTGCCTGGGTTACGTGAAAGCGCCCAAGTGCGCACAGTCCAATGCCAAATAGGTGCAAAGCGGCCCAGTTATGTAAGAATGTGCAGTTCGCTCGTGCCGGAATCGTGGTGTGCCTCAAGTAAATGTGCCAGTAAGATGGGAGCTGCAATGTGCAGTGCACCGGTGCAGTGGATTGTTGTGTGTGATAGAGATTGTGCAAAGAGTGCGCAGCAGGGAATGTGAGTTGCAGGTAAAGTGTAAAAGGAGTGCGCAAAGGCACATCGAGCATGCAATAAATGTAGAAGGCAGATAAGGAGCGTGGGGAGGGGGGCACACGGAGGCGGCTTGAAGCGCAATGAGGCGCATTTAGGGTGCACAATGATTGGCGGCTATGGGGAAACAAAAGCGCAGTAGAAATGCAAAAGGCGCACAAAGGCGCACCTAAATGGTCAAAGGCACACAAAAGCGCACGGAAGCACGCAAAGGCATGCAAAAGCGCGCTGCGCAAAGTATGCAGAAGCCATCTAGGAGGTGCACACAATCGCAAAAAATGCCATAGTATGCACGCAGGGCGATAGGGAGCTGTATCATCTCCTCCCAACTGAAGTACTGACTGTCCTCAGGCAGCATGCGATTGGTCAGCACAAAATTTTCTTTGCTCACATAAGCGGCCATCCTCTCCTTATCCATCTCTGACCACCATCTATCCTCTATAACTCTTTCCACAACCCATCTCTACCCGATCCGATGGCTTCGGCATTTACCTTAGCCCTCAGAGAAATGATCCTGGCCCTCAATGAGACCCTCCCTGCTGCTGGGAGTGAGCAGACGATGATGCAAGCTTGGGGTGAAGGGTTTTGTAGTAAACTGGTGCGCTTTTTGTGTTTCTATAACTGGCGCAGGTTGCTAAGGGTTGGGGCATGTAGAACATGTATAAAAGCCGTGCGGACTCTGTCCAAGATGACGCAGAACTCGACGCGCTCCTCACGAAGGCGCGTAGCGCATTCAGCGGAATCATGGTGGAGGAGTGGCTTGCTTGGGGTGAAGAGCTGATGCCCGATATGCATAAGATGATTGAGGAGAAAGAGAGGTCTGAGGAATTTGAGCATAGGGTGCACGACCTGGCAGAGCGGCTGGAAGCGCGCGCGGAGAGCACCGATGCTGAGGTTGTAGGCGAAGGAACTGGGGAGTCTTGGGAGAGTGGGGTGACGAGCGAGGGGGAGAATGAGCATAGCGATGAGAGCGCCAGTGCGGACGAAGGCGCAAGTGTGCGCCCGGTGCGCGCAATGCGGCAACGCACGTATGTCGAAGTGCCACCACTGAGTGGGGTTGGCACCACCTCCAATGCTAATAGCGGACCAGTAAGTTTCTCTGGATATGCTTTAAACTCACTAAACCATTCCCCTTCTCTACACTAGTGTGATAACTGCCGCCGCATGGGCCAACCAGCTAGGTGCACCTCTGTCAATGGAAAACAGTGCGCCCCATGTGCAAAGGGTAAGAGAAAGTGCGAATGGACGAAGCGCACCCTCGCACAGCTGCGCGCAACTCCTAGAGGCAGGAAAGCGGCTACTGGGCACTCTGGTCTGTCTTTTTCTCATCCTCCTTCCATGCTGCGCTAAACTTTCCAAAGGCGCATCGCAAATTGACAAGGGCAATGAGAGCGATGTGGGGCTCATCAGCCCCTCGAAAGAGCGCACATCCAAGCGCCGCAAAGTCGAAAACGTGCCCCCTCCACTGTCGCAAGTGCGCCCAAGGCCGCGCCGCCTTACCGTTCACCAGGCAAGTGTGCACACGCAATCCTCGTGCCAAACCAGATCGGGAAACACCTTGTGGGATGCAGTTTATCAAGGTCAAGATGT
The DNA here is from genome assembly GCA_029959215.1 of Tricholoma bakamatsutake. Lineage (NCBI taxonomy): Eukaryota > Fungi > Basidiomycota > Agaricomycetes > Agaricales > Tricholomataceae > Tricholoma > Tricholoma bakamatsutake. The sequence continues at coordinate 6,164,615 of CP114860.1, forward strand.
TGAGGCGCTCGACTTAGCGCAATGCTGCTCGGTGGTTGCAGTCTTGGGCGCCACGCACGATCGCCTTCAAGAAGATGTCCAAAGGTCGCTCATCAAGTTAGAGGTCACTAAGAGCCGGTTGCGCAGTGCGGAGCAAGCGGAGGCGGACGCAAAGGCGAAACTGGGTGCAGCCACGGAGCGCCTGGAGTTCCTGGAGTCCATTGAATAGCTGCACAATTGTATAAGTTTTAGATAGTGTGTTAATCAATCTCTTTGTTGCGCCTGTGATACGCATGGTGCGCTCCGAAGCAGTGAAGTGTGTGCACGCGTGCGCACTTCCATGGTGCCATAAAACGAAATTTGTAAGCCCAAATAATATGTGCGAGAGAAAAGAGATAATATAAGCAATGTTTGAGCAAGAAGTGTCAAGCACACAAAAAACGCGCACCACGCAAAGATGCGCAAATGCAAAGGGGTGTGGAAAAATTGTCCAACCATCACTTTCCTCCTCACAACTGAGATATTGACCATGTCCATCGATAAAAGAGTAAGAGATAAGATGAAGCGCACGCGATATCACAAAGTCTAAAAAAATGGGAAAGGCTCAGTAGATCATCATGGCCGGTAAAACCCATGGGTTGCACAATCATGGAATGCGTCCAGATGCGACTTCGCAAATAGGAAAAGGTAACGTAAAAAAAATGAAAGAAAGCAAAGCGTACATATAAAATGGTGAAGTATCCATAGCGGTGTGCGCGGAGCGCTAGTTGCACGCCTCATTGGCACTTTCTTCTTTCTCAGCGCTATCTCCTTGCGCTTCTTCTTCGTCAACTGCTTCTTCATCTTCCGTGTCCACTACTATGGACTCTTCCATCTCTCTCAACCGCGTTGTGATGATATCGAGTGCTATGTCAGGAAGCACAATGGACTTGCGCACGTGGTATGGCAGTAGGCGGAACGCGGCTACTGGCCTGTCAAATACCGTCCCGTTGAGCTCGCAAACTATGTATGCGCCACCCTGATTGCGCGACACTATAACTAGAGGACCGAGATAATGCGCGCGCATTTTGTGGTTAAGGCTCTTTTCGATTGCTGTGTTGCGCATAAGGACTAAATCGCCACGCTGGAAGTCGAAACTGCGGATGGTTTTTGAGTGCGCTTTCTCGAAATGGAGTGCCGCTTTGCGCCTCTCTGCATAGATGCGGGAATGGATGCACGCTAAGTCTGCTGGACGCTTTTGTAATGCACGCGCGCGCCGTGCGATCAAGTCTGTCGTGGAGAGTATAGAATCTGGGGGTGGGTTAAGGTATGTCGCTTCAATGATATCGAGAGGGATTAGAGGCTGCGCGCCTGTAACAATGAAGTATGGTGAAACACCAAGGCACTTCCGAACTGTGATGCACTCCACCCAAAAGACTGAGTACAGTGTACTGAACCACTTTGATTCTACTCCATCTGCTGCTTTGATAAGTGCTTGACGCATGTCAAAATGTGCGTGCTCAACAATTCCATTAGCACACGAACTATAGCCAGATATGCGGATGTGATTGATATGGTAGCGCTTACTGAGATAGGCTAGCACTTTGATGAATGGCTTGCCATTATCAGTGACTATCTCGCACAATGCACCCCATCTGCAGATGAGGTCTTGGAACATCCAATCGCCAAGTGCGCTCGCATTTTCTTTAGGGAGCCCGCGGAATTCCGGCCAAGTCGCAAGTGAGCAACGCCCTTGGACGATATAGCGCCGCCCTGCTGATACTGGTAAGTGCATCGTATCAATATAAACTTTACTGAACAGGGGCGCAGGCATTGCGACGACTGGCGGTATTAGAACCTTCTGTGTTTGCTGGATCTGGCAAATATGACAAGTGCGCATGAACCAAACGATGTCGTCCATAACATGCGGCCACCAAAAGCACTCGAGCAATGCAGAGCATGTCGCGTAAAAGTGCTTGTGTCCAATGTTGTCATGGATTGCGTGCAATATCAGTAAGCGTCTAGACTGCCAAATAACAAGCTGGTGAGCACCATGCGCATTGCGCTTCCATAAGCGCGTCTTGTCTTTGAAAAACGCGCTCGCGTAGCACACGAGCGCACTGTACTTGGAATCTGTGAAGTCGCTAGGGCGCATTAGGGTATCCATCCAAAGCCACACCAAATCTAACTTCTCATCCTCTGCATCTGCTGTTGGACTCCTTGGAACTTGGCTATAGTCATCGTCATAAATAAGCGCACTATTGCGCACATTTTGTGCGTTTTTGTTTGGCTCTGGCTGCATCAGCGCAAGTGCTTGCACATCCAAAGACTGTGAAATGGGACGTATCGCATGCATAAATCCATGTAGCGCATCAATCCAGTCCTCAAACTCTTCATCCTCTTCTCCCTCTAAGTCCTCTGGCTGCTTCGGCCGATGTGAAAGCCCATCTGGACCATGCACCGCTCCCCTAACATGCACGAGTGTAAAGTGGAATGTAAGGATTGATACAATCCACCGGTTAATGCTAGCAGATGGTTGAATATCGGGGTTTTGTAGCATGCCCTTGATATAGCGTGCTCAGTCTCCACAATTAAGTTGCGCACACCTATAATATAAAGGCGCAAATTGCACAGCGCACGGTAAAGCCCATAGATCTCTAGCTTCGGTTGTGAAAAGCACGCTTCTCTGTCGTTGAGCGTAATCGAGCCAAACCGGTTGTAAATGCGCGTTTTTGCATCTGCGCTCTTTTGCTGGCAAAGGTAAAAGCCGACTGCTATCTGGGAAGAGTCGACTGCAAGGATAACAGGGAGTTCTGAGGAATAATCGATCAGTTGTAGTGCAGGACACTCTAGCACTGCTTGCTTGATGTCATTTTGTGCCGCTATCTGCTCTGGGCCCCATTCAAATGGAGCGTCCTTGCGTGTAAGCCTTGTGAGCACATTAACGTGGTGCGCATAATTGTGGATATAAATGCGCATTAAACCGACTGTTCCCAAGAATGCGCGCACTTCTGACAGCATGTGGCATGCGCCCCAATTGCGGATAACATCTACCTTGCCGCGTTCGGGTTTTCTACCTTCTGGGGTGCAATAATGGCCAAGAATGACAAAGTTTTCAGTGCACAATGTGGATTTCGTCCCAGAGAAAGTGCCGCCGCTATATTTCATGCGCTGCACAATGCGGTTCATGTTCTGAAAGTGCTCCCACACAAAGCACCTTACGCCAGGGTTCGCAGTGAGCGCTTCACACGAGCCATCCGGTAAAATGTAGCGCTTCGAAGGCCCCTTGACTGGAACATCGTCAATATAGGGAATGGTGTAATCTGGTATCTCTGGCTGCAGAATATAGCACACATCATCGTGGAAGATTGGTACTGAGTTTGTCCAACCCATTGGCAATGTAACAAGGTGCATTGCGCCATATGGCATCTGGAATGTTGTAAGGTCGCGCGACGATTCTTTGATTAAGCGCTCGTCGTATCCCACATATAGATCAAGGACGGCGCCGCATGCGTGCCCCGCAAATTGCTCTGCAAGGTGCTCAGGTGTAGGGGTGACGCTGGAGTGTTTAATGGTAATGTGATTAAGCGGTTTGAGGCTATGTACGATGCGCAGTGCTTTTCCATCTTTCTTGAGTGTGCAGAACTAGCGCGATCTATATGCCGAATTTGAGTGCTCATAAACACCTGAGTCTATCTTCTTCCGGATAATGGCGCAAACTTCGTCGTATATGCCTGGTGGAATGGGGATGTTGCGCTCTATCCAAGGAGTGTGCGGAATAACTGGGATTTCTACTGGGGGAAAGAACGCGGTCTTGAAGCTACCGTGCTCCTCATCACTCCATGCAAAGGCTTCATTCTGCAAAGACATCAAGTGGTGTAAAACCTTCATCTCCTCTGGTAATAGGAAATCGGTGTGGCGCTCCTGGAGCGCTTGCATGCGCTCTTCAGTATAGTGCCCGGTCGGAGTAAATGGTGGCGGATTTGGTAAAAGCACAGGAAGCACTGCTAGCGGATCGCCTATAATGTTGCGCTCGATGCGGAATTCATTTGGGATGGGCACAATAATTGGCTTGACTTTTCTAGCAACCGGTTTATACTTCTTCTTGGTCACTACGCCATTTTGTGGTGCGCACACTGCTAAATCGATAAAAGTTGCACGCGCATGTGCACTTTTCGGAAACGCGGCAGGAATAAGCGCCACAGGGTCGATCAAATTTAAGAGCGCCTGCGCATGACTGTTGGTACACTGGGATAGGTAGAGTTGAGAGATAATAGAGGTGGAAGGAATGGAAGCGGAAAATGGAATAAGCGCAAACGTGGAAACGTCACAAGATTGGGTATCAGAGTCAAATATTATGATAGTGGCGGCTTCTCCTTGGTCTGAGATCAATTCCTCGAAGCCTGGCAAAAATTTCTTTGCGGGTTATGCTGAATAGCAAAGTGCAGTGTTGCTGGAGCTGGTAAGAAGTGGCACGGCTTCCCCCTAGGCTTGGTTGGAATGGTGGAGATGGCGCCGGTGTTCGGATCGCAGATTGTAATTGTTTGCGCTTCGTCCGCAAAGTTGCGCATGATGGAGCGCGTTAACACATCGAAGGGGCGCCCTAACAGAATATCGTAAGCAGGTGAACGGATAACGTGAACTTGCACATAGACAATGATATCCCCAATGTGCGCAGAAACATTGCGTGCAAGCCCAAGCGACTCATCTACCTCTCCATTGGCTGATTGCATGTATAAACAAATGTGCGGGTCATACTGAAGCCCAAGACGATGGCAGACCGCTTCTGACATTGCGATAATTTGTGAACCCGGATCTAAGATAGCTTCAAAGTACTCTTGGTTGTCGATCAATAAATCAATGGAGCGAAGCGCATGCGACTCTTTAGCAACCTTCAAAACATCGGGGTTTTCAATTTCGCCTGGCTGGAGATGGGTAAGGTACTGTTCAAATGGATCCTGCAAAACAATAGGAAGCGGCGCTGCAATTGCCATGCTAACTGGAGGTGTCGCATTAAGCACTTTATCTCCCGCAAAAGGTGTGCGCACTTCGCAGTGCGCAAATGGCATAACACTCGCAAGGTTTGTAGCTACCACTTCCGCACCAGTAGCTGCAATGCGCTTTGGGGTGACTTGTTCTCTATGGCGCTGCCTGAGATCGGGCGAAAGGGATAGAAGCTCTTCATGCGAAACCGTAACAGAGGGCGCCTTCATGGTGCGCACATATACATCGTCGACAATCTGCGGGTTCTGGATGGGAATGACAGTGCAGTATGATGGCTCTTTGCCTTTGGAAGAGTTAGCTGGTACGTCTGGTTTATCTGCTGCTGCGGGTGCAAAACACGCCTCAGGAATGTTGGAATAGGGATGTATGGGTGTCTCGTCGGGCGCATCAGTTGCGCTCGCAGCGGATTGCGAAGCTGGGGACTCAATACTGTCGGTGGGTGCCATGTCTGTGGTTGTAGAATGCGCACCCTCTTGATTGGATGTATTGCGCAGTGTGTGCCGCAGAATTTCAACGCCGTCAAAGACTTGCCTCTTGCGAAGCGCCATCAACTCCCTCTCCAGCGCATCAATGTGCTCTTCCTTCATTAGTTGCGCATTTGGTGCGCTTTGCATATAGTCTGCTGCAGGAGCTGAAGCGGCAACGTACGTCAACTGTAGAGGTGCAGCTGGAGCTGGACGAGGTGCTATATTGTAGATGAGCTGCGAATTGGTATTAGATGAAAGTCGACCCGTGGCAATCTGCCCTGGGTTGCGCTTATGCCATTCCTCAATGCGCTTGCCTAGGAAATTGCCTGGAATAGAACGCGGCATGAATGCACCACCTGGGAGTATGATGCACCCTTCCACATTTCGCCTACACTTTCCTTCACTAATAAGGCACTCAATTGAAGCGCACTCAGGGATATAGTGCCCTGTCTGACCGCAACCATTGCACTTGTCGTTGTTCGAGCGAGGCGCACCATTTCCGCCATCTCTGCATGATGCGCTCAACGCGGTAACTATCATCTGTGTCATGCGCTCGAATAAGACTGAAATGTCTTCTGCTTTGACTGCGGGTGCACTAGGTTGTGGCTGGGAAATGGGTGCACTGGGTGCTGAGTAGGGCGCATACATATCAGGGTTTTGCGCTGTGAGCCCAGTAAGTGGCTGGAAATAGCGTGCTGGGCCTTCAAAGATAAAGTCGATCGCATCACGTATTGCATCTAATGAGTATGGCACATTTGCAGGCTGATTCGGTACCGCAATCGCAAGGCGGCTCAAAATGCATTCTAGCTGGTCTGGTCAAAACACCCTAACGAACATGCGGCTTTGGTCATAGCGTGCCAATATGCCTTGCGCAACTAAGTATTCGCTAATGTTGAAAAATGCGCGATAATAGCATGCGATTTCTTCTGCAGTTACGAGGCCAACGCATGTGGTCTCACCAATAAGCTTGTCCAGGTCGCTAATACTCCATTTACTGCCATCCCTAGAGCCAGGATAAAGCTTTAGGACAGCGTCTTTGAATGCACCATAGTTGTGCATTGCGCTATACTCTGGTAGCAGTTTCCAAGTGTCTGCAGTGTTGCTGTCCAAATAGCGCACTGTGTGGAACTTCTTATCGGTCTCGTCGGTGACATTACAACTGCGGAGGAGTTGCGCAAGCTCCTCAAAGTACTTCTGGAGTTTGCGCGGTTTTGCAGGGTCAAAGCACGGTGCATTTTGGTTAGATGCAGATGGCATGTGCATGGTAGCCATGGTAGGTGGAATAAGGTGTGTAGAGTTAAGATCTGGTAAAAGCACAGCGAAATTCGGAGGTGGGGAAAAATGCAGTGATGCAGACGGAGTTAGGGTAGGTAGGGATGATTCAGGTGAAGGTGGAGGTAAAGACAGCGCGGACGAGTGATGCGTGTTGTTTAGGAAGAGTGATTCAAATACTGGTATTTCCCCAAGCTGGAGCGCAGTTGCTAGCAGCTTGGAATGGAGAGTGCGAAGGTGGTTAATGTTGAAGCGAAGGGCGAGCCGATGGAGGTCTAAAATATGGTCTGATAAACAGAAACCCCTCGCGGTGGGCTCCAGAAAATGATGAGTTCAGTTGGTACTCAGTGCAGAGTCTCAACAGAAGGGGTGAACACTTAACCTACAACTGCAGGCATGCTCGGGGTGAGGGGGGAGTTCGCTTAGAGGGCCTCGGATCATCCTTCAGGGCGCGGAGACTATAGAGAGGCTGGTACAGCGATTTTCAGTGTGCGCACTAGTAGTGTACACGAAAGGGGAGATATGCGCAGTGGCGGAAAAGTGCACAACGCAAAGAGGCAAAAATGCGCAGTGCAGAAAAACGCGCAATGAGAGCGCAAAAGTGCACAACGATGAGGATGATGAAGGTGGGAGGTGTAACAGGACAAAGACGACACTGGAATGTACTGTGAAGGTGGTGCACAGTTTGGGGGTGCAAACAGAGTGAAAGTGCAAGGAGCAGGAAAAGGCGCAGGCAGTGCATAAAATGCGGCTATGCAAAAGGGTGCACAAACGCGGCTATATGAAGGGCGCACTATGATAGTGCACAGACAAGGACGAAGAACGCAATGCAAGGGACGAAATGCAACAATACGATGAGGGGACACAAATGATAATGCAAACACGGCTATATGAAGGGCGCACTACGAAGGCGCATGGACTGGACACTGGTGCACAGACTATGTGCGACGCTGACTGAGCTATGAACTATGAGGGGGGGGAAAGATCCTCTGGATTCTCTATCTGTCCGCTACTATGTACAAATGGCTTATGTGATAAAATGGTGAAATAAAGTATAAAAATAGGAAGCGCCATGCGCTACCCACAAGCGCATCCATTCGCCCATCTAAACCTGACTGCACTATGCCGCTGCCTCAGCCAATAAGATTTGCACACCTATAGCTCAATATCCAACTGTTCCGGTGCGATGCACTATTATTGGTGCGCGCTAAGTCTCGTGCACTCTTCCCAATTAATCCGCTTTGGTGTTATATGTTGCGTGCTGCGCCTTAGTAATAATGGCATGATTGACCTGTGCCAGTTACCAGATAAGGCGATGCCGATTGGAAATGTGGAAGAACTATAAGGGGATGCTGTGCGAGGTCAAATACTGCCAAAGTGCCTGGGTTACGTGAAAGTGCCCAAGTGCGCACAGTCCAATGCCAAATAGGTGCAAAGTGGCCCAGTTATGTCAGAATGCACAGTTCGCTCGTGCCGGAATCATGGTGTGCCTCAAGTAAATGTGCCAGTAAGATGGGAGCTGCAATGTGCAGTGCACTGGTGCAGTGGATTGTTGTGTGTGATAGAGATTGTGCAAAGAGTGTGCAGCAGGGAATGTGAGTTGCAGGTAAAGTGTAAAAGGAGTGCGCAAAGGCACATCGAGCGCACAATAAATGTACAAGGCAGATAAGGAGCATGGGGAGGGGGGCGCACGGAGGCGGCTTGAAGCGCAATGAGGCGCATTTAGGGTGCACAATCATTGGCGGCTATGGGAAAACAAAAGCGCAGTAGAAATGCAAAAGGCGCACAAAGGCACACCTAAATGGTCAAAGGCACGCAAAAGTGCACGGAAGTGCACAAAGGTGCATGAAAGCACACTAAGGTGCACAAAAGCGTGCTGCGCAAAGTGTGCGGAAGCCATCTAGGAGGTGCATACAATCGCAAAAAATGCCATAGTATGCACGCAGGGCGATAGGGAGCTGTATCAATGTTCAGGGAAAGCAGGTCGACAATCGTTGGGTGGTCACTTACTCTGCCTATCTCATCTGGAAGTACCATTGCCACATCAATATCGAGTCCATCAGCTCTAGCAAGGCCATCAAGTACATCTACAAATATGTTTACAAAGGCTACGATCACATTACCATGGAGTTTGGAACTTGCAACAATGAAGTCAGGCAGTACCTCGATGCTCACTACATATCTGCATGCAAAAGCATCTGGTGCCTCTTCCACTTCACCATGCATGGTGCTTCTCCCAACGTCATCCATCTTCAGGTCCACCTTCCTGGCCAGCAGTATGTCACTTGGAATCAGAATGGTCCACAGTCTATCCAGGAAATCATCCAGCATGCTGCACAGCATGACACCACCCTCACTGCCTTCTTCAAGGCCAATCAGGAGTATCCAGAGCTTGCACAGGTTGTTCTTTACCAGGACATTCCTTCCAAATTTGTGTGGGATCAAAGGGCTCACAAGTGGAAGCCCAGGCAGAGGGGATTTGCCATTGGAAGGATGTTCTATGCTCCACCCAGTGCTGGTGAATGCTTTTACCTCAGGCTGCTTCTTACTGCTGTGAAAGGGACTACATCATACGAAGACCTTCACACTTTTCAGGGCATCATCGCTCCCTCATTCAGGGAGGCCTGCCTCGCCCGTGGCCTTTTGGAGGATGACCAAGAGTGGCAGCAGTGTCTGGAGGAAGCAAAGTTTATGGCAACCAGTCATCAGCTTCGCAATCTTTTTGTCACCATCCTTCGTGACTGTGCTCCCTCTGATCCTGTCCACCTCTGGAATACATATTGGCCTCACATTTGCGATGACTTGAGATATCAGCTCCAGCACACCAACATTCATATCAACCCCACCGATGACGATGTCCATGATTATGGGCTTAATCTTATCAATCAGCTTCTCATGGTCTCTGGGAAATCTCTTGAGAAGGATTGGCCATACATGCCTCAGATCACTCAGAATTGGGATGCCAACATTCAAAACCGGTTGATCGCAGAGCAGCGCAGATACGATGTTGTGGAGCAGGCCAAGTTGGCTGCACACAATCTGGACACTTTCAATCACGATCAGAGGGCTGTCTTTGATGAGATCATGTATGCAGTCAATAACAAGACTGGCCAGACATTTTTCCTCCATGGTCCAGGTGGCACTGGCAAAACCTATGTTTACAACACCCTCTGCCATCAGCTTCGCTCTCAAGGCAAGATCGTCCTCTGTGCTGCATCGTCTGAAATAGCTGCTCTTTTGCTCAAAGGCAATCATACTTCCCATTCCTGCTTTCAGATCCCAATCATCATAAATGAGTCATCTACTTGCACCATTTCCAGAGGTTCAACATGGGAACAGCTCCTGCAGCAGACCGACTTGATCATTTGGGATGAGGCATTCATGCAGCATCGTCATCTCCATGAAGTTGTCAACTGCACTCTGAAAGACATACTCCAATGTGACAAACCCTTTGGTGGTGTGCCTGTGGTCTTTGGGGGTGACTTTCATCTGATTTTGCCTGTCATTGAGAAGGGTTCTCGACCTCAAATTGTTGGTGCTTCTTTGCAATGCTCTGTTCTCTGGCAACACATCAAAATCCTTCATCTCAAAATCAACATGTGTTTGAACACAGACGATCTTCAGGAGCTCAACTTTGCAAAGTGGCAGTTGGAGGTTGGAAAGGGTGGTCATACAGATAAAGGTGGCACTATCAATCTTCCTGATCATCTCAAATGTCCTCAGAACACCATCGCTTCTCTCATCGACACCATCTATCCTGGCATCTATGATCAGGCTCAGCATTCAGATCAATACTTTTCAGAGCAGGTCATCCTGGTGAGCAAGAACGATGATGTCGACAATTTGAACCATCACATTCTTCACAATTTTCCTGGATAGGAGCACGTCTTTTATAATGCTGACTTGATTGCAAATGACGAGAATGCCGAACTTCTATATCCCCAAGAATATCTTAACTCCATCAACTGCTCAGGTCTACCTTTGGCACATTTGGCACTCAAGGTCAGTGTCCCTGTCATGATACTTCACAATCTCAATATTACTGGAGGGATCTGCAATGAAAATTGGGAGATATTGACTCAGATCAGGAATAGGGTTTTGGAGATTCAGTTGATCACTGGAGATAATGCAGGAGAGACTGTTTTCATTCCACGGATGTGACTTCGGCCCATTGAAGGTCAACTCCCCTTCACACTCTCTCGACTGCAGTTTGCTGTTCGTCTTTGCTTTTCAATGTCAATCAACAAGTCACAAGGGCAGTCAGTGAAGCATGTGGGTTTGGATTTCAGGAGTCCTGTCTTCACACATGGGCAGTTCTATGTGGCAATATCCAGGGTCAAGTTAGTGCACAATATCAAGGCAATATGGCCAAGCTCAGAAGACAGTGCAAAGACAAAAAATATTGTATATGATGAAGTGTTATTAGATTAAAATATATATTGTACATATGTAACTACTACTCATAGAAAATCAATGAACACAGTGAACAACGTGTGCCAGAGGCACATTTAAAAACCTTGTATTTCATGTGCTGGACAATGCGGTTTACATTCTGGAAGTGCTCCCACACAAAGCACCTAATGCCAGAGTTTGCAGTGAGTACTTTGCATGATCCATCAGATAAAATGTAGCACTTTGAAGGTCCTTTGACTAGTATGTCATCAATATATGGGACCATATAATCCAGTCTCTCTGGCTGCAGAATATAGCACACATCATTGTGGAAAATCAATACCAAGTTTGTCCAGCCCATTGGCAATGTAATGAGGCACATAATGCTGTAAGGCATCTGGAATGTTGTAAGGTCACACAATGATTCTTTAATTAAGTGCTCATTATATCCCACATATAGATCTAGCATAACACCACAAGAGTGCCCCACAAACTGCTCTGCAAGATGTTCAGGTGTAGGAGTGATGCCAGAGTGTTTGATGGTAACATAGTTAAGCAGTTTGAGGCTATGTATGATGCACAGTGCTTTTCCATCTTTCTTGACTGTGCAAAACCATCATGATCTGTAGTATTTGAAAGTCCAGTCTATTGGACTGAAAAAAGACTGTAGACTGATCTGAACTGGACTGATGCCAACGGGTGATGATACTCAACCCGAAAACCCAAACAAAACCTACTAAATGGCTTCGGATGGTATAACATGAGTCAGAGGAAGGGTGCGAGTTGGTAATAAATATCACTGCTGAGACCAAAAAGTTGTGTTTAGTAACGCAAAATGGTAAAGGCTGTGGTGAATAGTCTTTATAGGCATACAAAAGTGTTTGAAAGAAATCAAAATAGGTCTGAATATGTGTGAAGAGGTTTGAAAAAAATTCGAAGAGGTTCAAAGTTGTGTGAAGTAGTTCAAATAAGTTCAAAGGTAATTCAAGTTATATTGAGGAACGAGTGTAGCAAGTGGAAAGTGTTTGTCGAATGGCAATAAAATGAGGAGCAAATACAATAGTTTCGAAGAAGTTCATGATATTTTGCAGAACTTAGAGATACAATCTGAAGATAAGACTCAAGGGAACAACTCTTAAATCAGACGATAAGTGAGAGGGTAACTTATGCTGTGTTCCCCATTGCTATTCCTTTTCTATTCTATAACTAATACAAGTCTATATACAATTTGAAGGAATAGTGCTCAAAAGGAAATAATAACAATTGTAGAACATGAGGCAATGTGCACAGCAATAAAGGTATTGTAAGACATAAAACAAATGAAAAATGATAATAAGTGAAACATTTGGTGTCACCATATAGTAAGAGTACTTCTCTTGTTGTTTCAATAGATTGTTGAAACCCCAAAACCACCATTATCATACCCTAATTCTTTTATCGTCTCTCCTTGCATCGTATTGTTTGATAAGTGATGCAGTGGCTCATGCCAAATGTTTTGTGTGTGTCAAAAAGGTTTTAGAATATCCCTATGGTGGCCGATGTCATTCTAAGTAGTGCGAAGTCATCCAAAAGCATTCAAAGTGTCACAAAATTGTTTGAAGTTGTTTGAAGTCATCCGAAATAGTGCAAAATAGTTTAAAAAGTGTTCAAAGTCGATTTCATGGCATTCGTAGTGATTTGGAGTGCATGTCGTAATGTATAGATATGATGAGATTCTTCTCCAGAGCTTATAATGTGTAGTGGACCTATCACTGGACCATCAGTTGTGGTTGCCCTAACATTTGCATGAGTCCAGTTCACAGTTAGTTCATCAGTGGTAAAGCATTTCAATAGACTGCCTAAAAACTGACTGCAACCAGTTGTGGACTGGACTTTGGTTGCATCAGGCATGAGTATAAGATACATGTTACATATAGTACTTTCATAATAGTACATACTTCATAAATTGAAATAATACTATATTACTACTTGTATTTATGGGAGACAGGTCAAGCCCAAAGGAAAATCACTCATTTCATAGGTGCTTATATACCTGTGGCAGTGCACAGACCATTTGGTTGTGCTTGTGCTCCCAAAAAACAAAGTGGCACCATTTGCACAACCACAACAACCACGACAGCTAGTACCTCCCTCACCAACACCACATCGCATTCTATGGAAACTGCCACCTCAACCACCCCCATGCCCCTTGAACCACACAGCAATGAATGGCCAGATCTGTGGCTGCAAACATGCCACATCACATGTGTCTACATGTTTGACAACTTAAGCCCATGTTGGAGCCTTCTCCAAAACATAATAATTAAGTTTTGTTTCTTTTTTCATTATTCTTTTACTACTAGCATTGTTGTTTTCTTCTTTTCTAGAATGCTTTTTTTCCAGGTTATAACATTGTTCTTGCCCATGATGCCCACCCCCCACAAACCCAACCTGTCGAAAGACAACATGAAGAACTGGATGATGACAGGGAGCAACAGCAAGAGCCAACACCCCACCAGTGCAAGAGCCCACCATGTCACCACCAACCAACTCAAGTCCTCAATGGCAACATGACTATGACAGAAAGCTATGATGATGATATGGGGGGAGTCCCTGTAATGAATATGTGGAAGGTATGTACCCAAACCCCTCATCTCCCTGTCTCCACTGACTGCAGGCAACACCTTAGTCTGTCATCTTATCACCTACTACCTCAAGTCCTCAACAAGTGCACTGACCTTGCATGGAGGATCATGCATGCCAATGGATAACACTTTTTTTCATTATATACTTGCTTGCTCGCAGGCAAGAGGCCTGCGAGGGGTGCTTAGCTACATTACAAATAAATGTACATAGTTGCTGTTTTATTATGTACATGTTCACTTGCAGGCCCTTGATCATGCGAGGGGCTCTTACCTACATGTATATATGTGGTTCAGATCAGTCGTAAACCAGTCTGAACTGACTCAGTACTGGACTGGTTACAACTGGTCCAGTTTGTGGCTGTGCAGATATTTTAAATAAGAGCAACTGGTCCAGTCTGTGGTTGCCCCCTCTGAGGTCAAAAAAACCAGACTGGACCAGACTTTCAGACACTAGAATTCAAAAGTGCTCGTGCATGATCATTGGTACATTGGAATAAATAGAGTCAAGAGATAATAGAGGTTTGGTGGAATGGAAGCAAAAAATGGAATAAGCACAAAAGTAAAAACATCACAAGATTGGGTATCAGAGTCAAAGGTTATGATAGTTGTGGCTTCTCCTTGGTCTGCAATCAATTCCTCAAGCCTGGCAAAAATTTCTTTGTCAGTTATGCTGAACAGTAAAGTATGATGTCATTGCAGCTGGTAAGAAGTGGTGCAGTTGTCCCCTAGGCTTTGTTGGAATGATGGAGATAGTCCCTGTGTTCAGATCACAAATAGTAATTGTTTGCACTTTGTTTGCAAAATTGTGCACTATGGAGCACATTAACACATTGAAAGGGTGCCCTAATAAAATATTATAAGCAGTGATATGTCAAGTTGGTACTCAGTGCAGAGTCTCAACAGAAGATGTGAACACAAAACCTACAGCTGCAGGCATGCTCAGGGTGTTGGAGTTCATTTAGGGGGCCTTGGATCATCCTTCAAGGTGCAATGACTACAAAGAAGGCTAGTTTGATGGGTTGTGATGTGCACACTAACTCGTGCACACAGGAAGGAAGGTATGCAGTGGCAAAGAAGTGTGCAACATTAATGTGTTCAGTTGGTACTCAGTGCAGAGTCTCAACAGAAGGGGTGAACACTAAACTTACAGCTGCAGGCATTGATAGGTCCACTGCATGCTCTAAGGTCTGGAGAAGGTTTTCAATTGTATTGACACACTATGACAGATGCTCCAAACCACTATGAATGCTATGAAATTAACTTCGAATCCTTTTTGAACTATTTTGCACTATTTTGGATGACTTCGAACGATTTTGAACTATTTCGTGACATTTTGAACACTTCTGAAGAACTTTGCATTACTTCAAATGATGCTGGTGGCCACATAGATTGTTTTGAAACCATTTTGATACATGCTGCACATTTGGAATAGGCCTTTTAGTCACATATCAAGTGCCACCAGACATGAAGAGAGACTACAAGAGATTTAGAATGCAATAAGTGCAGTTTTATATTTCAATGATATATTGAAGCAATAGAACAAGAACTTTTACTATACTGGGACAATGTATGTTGCAGTTATTATTATTTTTCATTTGTTTTATGTTTTACAATACCTTTATTTGCTGTGCATATTGCCTCATGTTTTCCACATGTTCTTGTTTTCTTTTTAGTAATATTTCTTCAAATTGTATATAGACTTGTATTAGTTACTTAGAATAGCAAGAAAGCAATGGGGAACAGAGAATAAGTTACCCTCTCCACTACCATCAGATTTAAGAGCAGTTCTCTTGAGTCTTAGCTCACATCATATCTCTGAAGTTCAGCAAAATATCATGAACTTCCTTGAACTTTCGTATTCGCTCTCAGCTCATCGCCTATTGCCTATTGCCACTCAAAAACCAGTTCTTATTTGCTATATTCATTTCTTGACATATCTTGCCACCAGTCAGACATCTTTGAACCTCCTCAAACTCACTTCGAACAACTTTAAACACATTTGAACCTACTTCAAACTATTTCGCACATCTTCGAATCTATTTTGAACTCTTTCGAACATCTTTGTATGCCTTTTAAAGACTATTTGCAACATTCCTTACTATTTCGTGTCACTAAACACAACATTTTAGTATCAGCAGTGATATTTAGTACCAACTCCCACCCTTCCTCTAGCCTGTGTTATACTTCTTAAGCCTTTAACAGGTTTTTGTTAGGTTTCCAGGTTGAGTATCATCAGCGTACTCAGGGTGAGGGGGTTCACTTAGAGAGCCTCAGATCATCCTTCAAGGTGCAGAGACTACAAAGAGGCTAGTACGATGATTTTCAATGTGTGCACTAGTTGTGTACACAAAAAGGAAGGTATGCACAATGGCAAAAAAGTGCATAATGCAAAGGGGCAAAAATGCACAGTGTGGAAAAATGTGCAACAGGAGTGCAAAAATGTGCAATGATGAGGGAGATGAAAGTGGGAGGTGTAGTAGGACAAAGACAGCACTGGAGTGTGCTGCAAAGGTGATGCATAGGCTAGGGATGCAAGCAGGATGCAGGCACAACTGGTGGGAAAATGTGCAAATGGTGCACAAAACATGGCTATACAATGAGGGGCACAAATGATGCACAAATGCAGCTATATGAAGGGCATACTACAACAGTGCACAAATGAAGACAAAGAATGCAATGAAGGGACGAAATGCGGCAATATGATGAGGGATGCAAATGATACACAAATGCAGCTATATGAAGGGTGCACTACAAGGGCACACAGACTGGATGATGGTGCACAGGTTATGTGTGACACTGAATGAACTATGAACTATACGGAGAAGAAAAATCCTCTGGATTCTCTATCTGTCTGCCTACTATGTACAAATGGCTTATGTGATAAAAATGGTAAAATAAAGTATAAAAATAGAAAGCACCATGCACTATCCACAAGTCCATCCATTGGCCCATCTAAACCTGACTGCACTATGCCCCTGCCTTAGCCAATAAAATTTGTGCATGCTATAGTCCAATATCCAACTGTTCCAATGTGATGTTCTATTTTTGGTGCACTTAGGTCCTGTGCACTCTTCCCAATTAATCCACTTCAGTGTTATGTGTCGCATGCTGCACCTTACTAATAGTGATGAGATCAACCTGTGCTGGTTACCAGATAAGGCAATGCTGATTGGAAATGCAGAAGAACTATAAGGAGATGCTGTGCAATGCCAAATAGTGCCAAAGCACCTGAATTATGTGAAAGCACCTAAGTGTGTGCAGTGCAGCCAAATAGGTGCAAAGCACCCAGATTACATGAGAATGCACAGCTGACTCACAATGCAATCATGGTGCACCTCAAATAAGTTGCCTAGTAAGCTGGAAGCCATGATGTGCAGCACAACAGATGAAGTCAAAAGATTGGTGTGTGGGATAAATGAATAGTGCAAGGAGTGCACAGAGAGAATGCAAAGCATAAGAGAATGGATAAAGGTGGGTTAAGCATGCAGTAAACTGTGAAAGGCTGATAATGAGTTCAGGGGCACACAAAGGCAGTTTGAAGCATAACAAAGCACATTTAAGGTGCATGATAGAGGGCAGCTAAGGGTGGTCCAAAGGCACAGTGGAAATTTAAAAGGTGCACAAAGTGCATCTAGATGGCCAAAGATGCACAAAAGCATGTGGAAGTGCATGGAAGTGCATGGAAGCACACTAGAGTGCACAAAAGCATGCTGTACAAAGTGAGTAAAAGTCATCCAAGAGGTGCAACCAATTGTGAAAAATGCCATAGTATGAGCACAGGGCAATAGGGAGTTATATCAACATGCAAATCCATTGTGCTTCCCAACATAGTGCTTGATGTCACTACAAAGTAGTTGAGGGAGATGGAAAAGTCAACATTAGTGGACACAGGAGATGAAGACATAGTTGATGAGGGAGAAGTGCAAGAAGATAGTGCAGAGGATGAAGAAAGTGCCAATGAGGCCACAAATTAGCACTCCATGCACACCAACACAGATATTTCATTTTTTTTATGTGTATGCTTTTATTTTATTTTATTTTTTTACTTTACCTTTCTTGTATTCTCAAAGTTGCATCTGGACATTGTTTGTGATTGTGCAACCCATGGTTTTATGGGCCATGATGATCTACTGAGCCTTTCCTATTTTTTCAGAATTTGTGTTATTCCTTGCAATTTGTTTTATCTCTCACAACTGCAGCAATTGGACAGAGTTGATATTTCAGTTGGGAGGAGGGCAGTGATGGTTGGATGATTTTTTCACACTTCTTTCATGCTTGTGCAGTTTTCCTGTGTGCATTTTTGTGTGCTTTGCAATTTTTGTTCAAATATTCCCTATACTCTTTTCTACCATTCATACATGTTATTTGCACTTACATGTTGCACTTTGCATAACCAACAAGAGCATGTGCACAGGTTGGCACAAAAAGCACACATTTGCATGTGCACAGTCAAGCACTCTGCAGTGCATAGTGATGACATCTAGTACAGGTGGTATATAATGAAGAGCCCTTCACTCATCTCCCTCCTTTATCTGCACATTGTTATAATCCCAATGGACACCAAGCTTCAACCTTGGTAAAGTAGTGCACCCCACAAAGCTGGCTCATGAGTTCTGATATAAGAGGTAGTGGATAACAGTTTTTGACTGTGATGTCATTGAGCATTCAATAGTCTTGAACCAGTCGGAGAGAGCCATCCTTCTTTTTGATAAAGAAGAATAGGGAGGCCATGGGTGACTTTGAAGGGTGGATGCAACCAGAAGCCAAGTGTTCATTGATGAACTTGTTGAGTTGTTGCTGTTCTTCAGGAAAGAGAGAATAGACTTTGCAGGAGGAGGGTGTGACATCCAATATGAGTTCAATTGCATAATTCCATGGCTTACATTTAGGAGGTGAGTGAAAGGATTCTTTGGAGAAGACATTCTCAAAATCTTGCAGGTCAGGAAGCACAGAATCAGTGAATGATTTTGGCATACTGTTCTTGTGGAAGGCCTCTGCTAGGCACTGAGAAACATCTTAGGTGGCACATACCTCATGTGGAGGGTTAATGGAAGTATAAAAGATTTGATCATCTTTCTCAAGCTGTTCCATCTCATCATCATCATACAAGATCTGGGACATCCTCCAAGTCCACATCAGACATAGGCATCGGTCCAGTATGACATTTCTGAGCATGCTGCATCAACACCTTTTATTCTCAATGTTCCTGCTTACCTTCAGCAAAGCAAGTATGACAATGGGAGGGACATCAACTTATACTGACTTCACCTGTCACCCAGTCGACTTCTGGATTGTGATTCCAAAGCAATGGGTAGCCCAAAATTGCCTCATGTTTTTCTAATTGGATCATAGCAAAAAGAGCATGCTTACTATGATTCTTGTAACAGGGAACCAAGTCTACAACCTCTTGAATTGCTTTAGCTTCATTTGGAGACCTATCCACATTATAAACAGGTATCAGTCGAGACAGGAAATGAGTGTTGAGGCATTTTTGTTGGACAAGATGGGTCTCAATAAAGAGACCAGTAGCACCTGAATCCAGAAAAGCTGAGACACCAAGTACCCACCCTGTCACATCCATAGTTTGCACCTCAAACTTTAACTATAATGAGCATTGGGAAGGAGTGGATGCCACAATATACTTGCACTCCCATGATTTAAATTTTAACAAATTGAGGAGAAGGAGTAGGGAGAGCAGGTGTTGCTTCCATTGAGCTGGGGAATTTGGGGGAAGGAGTGACTGTGGAGTGAGGTTCTTCCTCTGGTGGGTCAACAGGCAGGGCATCAAAGTGGTTACTGGTGGGCAATGAGGGTGGACAGTTGGAGGAATTGGAGACATGTGTGGTAGCAGTGGCATGGAGTGTAGTGTTAAAAGCCACATTCATGAGTCAGTTCTCATCACAGAGAGAAGCAGCTTTGTACCAAGCATCAATATTGTCATCAGCTGGGCACCCTTTCAACATCTGTGCAATCTGATCCTGAACTTCTCAATTGAGACCATAACAAAATTTAACCACTACTGGTAGCCCACTCCCATATTCTGCCATATTCTGCCATATCCACTAAATCCCTAAACTCATCAGTGTAGTCATCTGTGGATCAGTGTGCTTGGTAGTACAAGGATGACTCAAGGCATGTTGCAGCTCATTGGTGTTCATGGAGAGGGCAGAAATGTCATACAAACTTCTCTTGAAAGTGACCCCAAGAGGAGAAAGGGAGGGAACCAAGTTTCTGAGTTTGGCACAAAATATGATTGACATAGAGATAGGCGTGCTCAGACTTTATGTATGTGAAGACCCAATAAACTTTTGTGGTGTAGTCTATGAATTTATTAGGATGAAAACTGATGCATAACTCACAGGAGTTGAGGAATGAATGTCCATGAGAGCACATGCCATTAAAGCCAGCAGGGGGGGACAGTTTAATCTGTGTGCTAGTGGTATTAGGTAGTGCATTGATGCTGGAAGCAGTTGGAGTTGAAATAAATGGAGTATTAGGTGGGGAACTACGCTTTAGAGCATTAACAAAGCTTTTGATGCATGATTTAAGTGATTCTATTTGTGTGTGCAATCCAGTAACAGTGCCTTTGAGCATTTTGATGCATTTTTGGGCATCCATGGTGCATGACAGTGCATTGAGCAGAGATAAGCATGCACTTAAGGTGGGGGTGTCATTTGCATGCTGGTCATTGTCCTGTTTGCATAGAAGACATTATATCCACAGTGCACTTTGATTTCAGGACTAGGGAGAGTGTTTTCTCCTGTAAGCACAACCTCAAGCCTCACTCAATAGTGAGCTAACAGAGGGGAATCCAAAGAGAAAACCCTAAGGACCCATCTGTCAATGCCCAGTATATGTGAAAGACCCAAAAATTAAATAGTAGGCTAAAAATAGAAAAGGCAGAGATAGGCTGATCAAACTACAGAATGATGTCACCTTGATGGATAAGGGGCCTGCCTCTAAAAATAAAACTGTCAATGTGTACAAATGTGGGGAAATGGCAAAATAATCATAAATAGGAATAAAATCATAAAAAATCATAGAAAATGCAGAATAGAGTGAAATAAAATGTAAAAAAAATATGGGACAGATGTATGCTTGATCAGAAAGCACCAGTCTTGCCACCACAGTTCACAGCTGCACAGAATGGAAAAGGAAAGGGGAGGGGAAAAAGGTGTCCACTAGTCATCATACATTGAGCTATGATGGGGATAATGCAGGCAATGTCTCAGACCACAACACTAGTGAACAACAACTGCTCAGATCAGGTCCCATTCAAGCAGCCACTAAAGCTCAAGTGATTGAGGCTCAGCAAATGTACCATGAGACAGTGACAGCAATTGCATATGAAGAGGGGAAGCCTGTTGATTTGTTGTTCAACATTGTTGATGAAAACACAGTGAAGCCTCGTTCCATCAATGTATGAAATGCCTTCTAATCATGGTATCCTGAGCATGGTGAAATCAAATGTGAAGATGATAGTGTGCATAATTTTTTTTCTGTTTTTGCTCAGACTTTTAACTTTACTGTAGTGTCTAGTGCAGATTATGCTGGCATCATTTGTGAACGATACAACAAGATGCTTGTTGAGCTTGGCAATGAGGCTGATGACCCAGCAGCTAGATGGCTCCATTTCAAGGAATAGCTGGACTGGTACAAATCAAAAATGCAAGATTTTGTCTACTTGAAAAGAACAATGGTAACTTCAATGCTGTGGTAGCCAATATCATGGACAAGTTTGATCATTTGGTAAGTTCTCATTTATTTTGTTGAACATGTCTCCATGACAGGGTCTGATTGCATGAAAGCAGTATGGTATTCATTGATTCAGGCTTATCATTGACTTCAACCATGATTTGAGAGGTCAGACATCCAGTGTCACATGGGGTAGTAGGCCACTATACAAGGAGTTGTGGAATATCTATAATTTGACAGTGATGAAACAGTTAAGTGATTATGAAAGGATGTTCAAGTAAGCTATGCTAGTAGTGTTTTAAGGTTTGGTCCAGTCCAGTTTTTTAATCTATAAGAGGGTTAACTGGTCTAGACCAGCACCCAAAGTCAGTTGGACTGTAATTGAACTGATTAGGACCAGTACTAGTTAGTTTGGTCTATTGGTTTAAAGTTTTCAACTGGTTTTTGAGTCTACATAAATTGCATTATGTAGTAAATAATTTTATTTACATTCACACCCTGAAAGCAGGTGCTCACAGCAGTAGGGTGTTGTTAATAGAAAGAAAAAAAAGAAATGATAAACAAAAGAAAGAAGAGAAAAAAAGAAAGAAAGGAAAATTGAAACACCCCACTATGTAGCAATAGTGGGGCATTGTATGTTGTCTCTTGGTATTATTTGTTGTCCAATCCCTGTTATTTGTTGTCCATTATCCCATCCCTGTTGTTTGTTGTCTCCTTTCTATTGCATGTTGCCACCTCCCCTGTTCTCATTGTCATCCATTTTCTGCTCCCTGTCATTCATCAGCCCCTCCCTGAGTACATTGTTGTTCATCATCAGCACTTCCAATACTCCTTATGAGCAGTGGCTCATAGGTGGGTTGCTGGTGCTGTGACATGGCATCAGCCATCATCCCTGGCTGCCATTGCTGTTGCTGTCTGAAAGTGGCAGTACCCACTGCCACCCTGTGAGCAAAGGCTTGCAGCAGTGATGTAGGGTATGGGTGAGAGCCCAGGTGCACCATATAGTAACTAGGTGACATCATCAACAAAAGATAAAAAAACTAAGAAAAGAATTGTTGGAAAATAAATAAGATTAAACAGAAAAAAAAAACTTACATATGGCCCAAGAAATATCATCAACATTTCTTGTGCTGGTTTTTGTGGTTCCTCATGCAAGGTGGCAGTTTTAGGCTGAGAGTGTAAACAAATGCATTGGAAGGGAAGTACTACAGTACTTCTCAACACTCAAGTGGAAAGACAATATAAATGTAAGGCTTCACTCAAGGGGAAAGACAATATAAATGGAAGGTTTGTATGAATTCAAGATGAGAAAACTATAGAAAAACATTGTACAATAATAAACCCATGTCATGTGATCATGTACTTTAGTAATCATAATGATAAGAGTAGAAGCAAGTACCACATTTTGTGTCCAAAGGTTGGGCCAAACATAATCACATCAGACAAGTTGTAAAGTCTTGTTTTGTCTGAAATGACCAGAAAGGATATGGTTGTGTTTGTACTGCAGAACCTTGAGGTGGAGATCTGCCACATCTGGGACATAAATCCAGTCAAAGGAGTGGAGGAGTCCACTGTCATCTACAGTCCAATTGGGAGTGGAGGGGGTCAGGAGATGGGCAGATGAGATAAGGTCGAGGGTGAGGGAGGATTGGATATCATTGTGGAGCTTCTCAATGTCCATAAGAACTGCTTGTCAGATGACTGGGGTGGCAAAGTATGTGGCTCAGAGTGAGGAGGTGAGCTAAGATGGGTTGGAAATTGCTCAGGTTTGCCAAGACAAAGTTGCCATTTCCCCCTTTGTGGTAGATGTCCCAACATCTAGTGAGTGCATCGGGTTTTGCCCCCAGTTTCCCAGGGTGGAAACAGATGACTAAGTTGAACTGTGAGAGGTACTCGGACCATCTGGCTTGGCAGCGGGTGAGGAGCTTGGTGGTGCTGAAGTACTTCAGGTTTTTGTGATCAGTGATTACATCGATTGGGTTTCTGAAGCCCTCCAGATAGTGCTGCCAATGTTTGAATGCCTCAAAGATGGCCAAAAGTTCTTTGTCATGGGTGTCATAGTTTAGCTCAGTGGAATTGAAGGAGCAGGAGTGGAAGGCAATAGGGTGAATGTCACCATCAGGAGTATGGGTGGAAAGGATTGCTGCCAGGGCATAGTCAGAGGGAAAAGGTCAACATAACCCTCAGCCCCATTGGCATATTCCTGAGGGTTGCAGACTATTTTTTTGAATTTGCAGAATCCAGTGTGAATTCAGAGACTGCAGCTGCACAGGCTTTCATGGCTTTAGACTAGCTGCAATTGCCAGCTAGGTGTCCTTCTTCACCACAAGAGAGGCAAAGACCTTCCTTCATCTAGTGCTCCTGTTCTTCTCCAGTTAGTTTGCCATTCTTCCCCAACTTGTCAGAGATGGAGTCCTTTGGCTTGTTACTCTTGGATCTAGAGGAGGTACTGGTCGAGGGTTGATTACTGTGATTAGAGTTGGATGGATTCTGGAGTTTGGACTGATTATTAGAGTTAGAGCTGGAATTGGAATTGGAGTTTGGGGAATCCTTGGAGTCCTTATTCCTGGAGCTTCCAGGGAGGTCTTGGCATTGAGGTGATTCTCTTCTTCCTGCATCCAGCAAATGTTGTCAGCATCTAGCAAATGTTGTCAGCATCTTGGGCCTTGAGCTACAAGGCTGCCAGAGTGTCAGGCTTTCCACCCTGCAAAACCTCTATGTGGAGACAGAGCAGAAGTTTACAGAAGTACCAGTCATGAAGAGTGGCTTCATTCCAATCAACCTGGGAGGCTAGTTCCCAAAGTCCATGTTATACTTAAATATATGGCCTCCTTTCTTTATAGTGAGCTTGGAGGCAGTCTTCTCGGTATCCCCCAAAGGATCATGAGGGCTGAAATTGCTCTCTAACTCCCCAAGGAATACCTCAAATTTCCATATTTAGTGGATGGAATCCATCAGGTTGTTGAGGCTGGGTTCAAACCAGCTGAGCACTGATCCCTTTAGATAAGAGATGATGAATAAGATCTTCCTTTTATCAGAGGCAAAGACATGAGGGCAATCTTGGAAATGGAGGTTGCAAGTGACTAGAAAGTCCCAAAGTTTCTGGGGGTTGAAACTGTCGAATGTGTCAGGTTCCCTGACTTTGATCTTCTCAGGCTTCAGAGCTCGGTTCTGGCAAAGAGTGCAGAGACTGTCCAAAAGGTCGAACAAGGTGTCAACAAATCTGTTGTCCAGATCTGGGTTTTCACCTAAAGGAGGTTGATCTCCAGGGTCATTAGGATTGGGGTCATCCCTAGGGCCATCAGGACCACTAGGGTTGTCGGGAACACCAGTAAGTTCATCCTCTTCACCTGTAGCTTCCTTATTGGTAGGATTGGGCTGCCTATCATCCCCCATGTAGTTGAGTGGAGTCAGAATTTGAGGGGGTTCTGAAGGCAAGTGCATAGACATGACATTGGTGCTAGCAGATGGTGCACTGGAGCTGACTCATCAAAATATGTTTGATGATCAGACTGAGGCACCAAAAGTAGAAGTGGGTCTAGAAGCTGAAAGTACTGATTGTCAGATAGCTGATAAGCCCGGAAGAGTGCCTGCATGGTGGGAGTTTGTTGTTGTCTGCTGAGAATGAGATTCTGTGTGAAACATAGAATAAGGTTCAGAATGGTGTAGATTGATGAGAGAAGAGTGAGTTTGCAAATACTGTCAAGATTTAAGATCGCTACTACCAAGGTCAGGACTTGGTCAGGAGTACACTGGACTTCCAGTTGGTGATAGGTCCATTGTATGCTTTAAGGTCTGAAGAATGCTTCCAATTGTATTGAGACATTATGACAGATGCTCTGAATTGCTACAAACACCATGAAATTGACTTTGAACCCTTTTTGAACTATTTCAAATGATTTTGAACAGTTTTGAACAATTTTGCAACACTTTGAATGCTCTTGAATGACTTCACACCACTTCAAATGACATTGGCCACCATATAGCTGTTCCAAAACCCTTTTCGATACATGCTGCACAACTGGAACAAGCCATTTCATCACAAATAGAGTATTACCAGACATGAGGAGAGATGACAAGAGACTTAGGACATGATAATAGTGCTTAGAGGCTTTGATGATATATTGAAGCAAAGAGATAAGTACTTTTACTATACAGGGACACTGCACTGTACATTTTGATTATTTATCACTTTTCATTTGTTTTATGATTTACAAAGTCCTCATTGCTGCACATATTGCCTCATGTACTACACATGTTAAATTCCCTTTTTAGTACTGTCTCTTTAAAATGTATATAGACTTGTACTAGTTACTTGGAGAAACAGAGAAGAAGTTACTCTCTCCCTTATCATTTGATTTAAGAGCCATTCTCTTGAGTCTTAGCCTCGCATCGTATCTCTAAGTTCTGCAAAATATCATGAACTTCTTCAAACTATTGTATTCGCTCCTCAATTTATTGCACATCGCCATCGCCTCTCAAAAAAACACTTCTTATTTGCTGTATTTGCTCCTCAACACCAGTTCAACACCCTCAACTCCCTTCGAAACTACTTCAAACCTCTGCGAACCTCTTGGAACTACTTTGCGCATCCTTCAAACCTTTTTGAACATTCTTCGAACCTTTTTCAAGCCTTTTCAGTAACAGTGGTGATATTTAGTACCAACTCGCACCTTCCTCTGACTCATGTTATACCATCCAAAGCCATTTAATAGGTTTTGTTTGGGTTTCAGGTTTGAGTATTATCATTTTGGAGCCCACCGCGAGGGGTTTTTAAATCATTTCATTGCCTAATCCATCTCAAATCTCCCAGCTTAGGCCAACCCAAGCTTGAAACCTTAGAATCAAGACTCGCCATGCCTTCAAATCTCTTGAACAATTGGGAGATATTCTAATTCCTGTTTTTGATGCAGAATCTACACATCATCATTTGTTTCCTTCATCTATTTCCTCATCTCCAACCTCGTCCTCCTCTTCTTCCTCATCCTCTACTACTTCATTCATTCTTCCAGCCACTTCAACATATCTACCATCTTTCGCTCAAGTTCTAACTCCTCAAATCGTTACATCTATGGCCACACAAATGAACCTGCCACCTATGTCAAATTTGACAAACACAAAATGTTCTAATTCTGCCTACAGTCACCACTCCAGCACCTCTTTTCAGCAAAGTCTATATTGACACGATGCAAATGCCACCTTCTAATGGATTCAAATACATTGTACAAGGTCGATGCTCACTAATGACTTACCCAGAATGGCAAAAACTTTGATGCGAAAATGTGAAGTCTCTTGACAATTGGATCTTCAAAGATATTATCTGTTGATGGGGTTCATTATACAAAATAGTAACCGACAATGGTGCTGCATTTATCACAGCTATGTAGTATCTTGCAAAATGATATCACATTAACCATATTCAAATTAGTGGTTATAATTCGTGCACCAATGGACTCATTGAATGAGCCCACTTCGATGTTCGACAATCCTTATTCAAAGCTGTCGATGGAGATCAAGCAAAATGGTCAGCAGGGGCACACTCAGTATTTTGGGCAGAATGAGTCACAGTTCATAAATGCATGAGTTGTTCTCCTTACTTTGCAGTTACAGGAGCACATCCTCTAATCCCCCTCAACATCTTCGAGGCAACATACTTACAACTGCTACCTGATTCCATATTATCGACAACCAATCTCATAGCTCGACGAGCCATAGTGTTACAAAAACAATCTAATGACTTTGAAGTTTTATATTCAAAGGTCTACGCCTCTCGAATTGAAGCTGTGAAACACTTCAAATTTGTTCACAAACATACAATGCATGACTACAACTTTGCAAAAGGAGATTTAGTGTTACTTTGAAACAGGCAAATTAAGAAATCCCTTAATTGCAAGATGAAACCATGATATTTTGGCTCTCTTATCATTATCAAACAAAACTATGGAGATGCTTACATTCTCTGCAAACTCGATGGTTCAGTACTACATCGACCTATTGCTGCATTTCATTTGCTACCATATCTCACTCGAAAATCAATTTCCCTTCCACTGAATTTCCTTGATATCGACTCCAAGCACCTTGAACAACTTCAAACAACTTCGAATGTCGATGAAGATACTTTCAAAGATTTTCAGGACTTCAAAAATAAATAATTATCCTTCCTTTTCTTTTTCACTGATGTGTTCAGTTGGTACTCATTGCAGAGTCTCAACAGAAGGGGTGAACACTAAACCTACAACTGCAGGCATGCTCGGGGTGAGGGGGTTTGATTAGAGGGCCTCGAATCATCCTTTGGGGCACAGAGACTATGAAGAGGCTGGTACGGCAGTTTTCAATATGCAGACTAGTTGTGTATGCTAAAGGGAAGGTATGCACAATAGCAGAAAAGTGCACAATGCAAAGGGGCAAAAATGCATTGTGTAGAAAAATGTGCAACCGAAGCGCAAAAATGTGCAATGATGAGGGAGATGAAAGTGGGAGGTGCAGTGGGACAAGAACAGTGCTGGGATGTGCTGCAAGGGTGGTGCACAGGTTAGGGGCACAAATGGGATGCAAGCACAATGAGCAGAAAAATGCGCAGATGGTGCACAAAATGCAGCTATATGATAAAATGTGCAAATGGTGCACAAATGTGGCTATATGAAGGGCATACTATGAGAGTGCACAAACAAAGATGAAGGATGCAATGCAGAGACGAAATGCGGCAATACAATGAGGGGATGCAAATGATATGCAAACATGGCTATATGAAGGGTGCACTACAAAGGCACACAGACTGGATGCTGGTGCAGAGACTATGTGCAATGCTGACTGAGCTATGAACTATGAGGAATGAAAGATTTTCTTAATTCTCTATCTGTCTGCCTGCTATGTACAAATGGCTTGTGTGATAAAAATGGTAAAATAAAGTGTAAAAATAGAAAGTGCCATGCGCTACTCACAAGCACATCCATTCACCCATCTAAACCCGACCACACTATGCCACTGCCTCAGCTAATAAGATTTGCGCACAATATAGCCCAGTACCCAACTTTCCAGTGCAGTGCTCTATCTTTGGTGCACTCTAGGTCCTGTGTGCTCTTTCCAATTAATCCACTTTGGTGTTATGCATTGCATGCTGTGCCTTAGTAATAATGATGTAATCGACCTGTGCCAGTTACCAGATAAGGCAATGCCAATTGGAAATGTGGAAGAACCATAAGGAGGTGCTGTGTGAGGCCAAACAGTGCCAAAGCGCCAGGATTATGTGAAAGCGCCCAAGTGTGCATGGTCCAATGCCAAATAGGTGCAAAGCACCCAGATTATGTGAGAATGCACAGTTTGCTCATGTTGGAATCATGGTCTGCCTCGAATAAACATGCCAGTAAGCTGGAAGCTGTGATGTGCAATGCAATTGCTATGGTGGATTGTCGGGTGTATGATAGGGATTGTGCAATGACTGCACAGCAGAGAATGTGAGTTGTGGTGATATGGCTCCCTATCACCCTGAACTCGTACTATGGCATTTTTTGCGATTGTGCACACTGCTTGGACATCTTCTACTCACATTGCACAGCATGCTTTTGTGTGCCTGCTTTTGTGTGCCTGCATGCACTTTCGCATGCCCAAGTGTGCTCCCATGTGCTTCCATGTGCCTTTGTCCACTTTCTGCACTCCAGTGCACTTCCGTGTGCCTTTGTCCACTTTCTGCACTCCAATGCACTCTAGTGCACTCCCATGTGCTCCAGTGCACTTTCGTGTGCTCCCATGCACTCCAGTGTGCTCTCATGTGCTCTCATGTGCTCCCATGCACTCCAGTGCACTCTCGTGTGCTCCAGTGCATCTCTGTGTGCTTTTGTGTGCCTTTGTGTGCCTTTTACATTTCTACTGCACCTTTTGATCCCTGATAGCTGCCTTCTGTTGTGCACTTTAAATGCACCTTGTGCACATTTGTATGCCTTTGACTGCTTTTGTGCACATTTGTGTGCCTTTGACTGCTTAGGTGTGCTTTTGTGTGCCTTTTACATTTATACTGCACTTTTGAATCCCCCTTAGCTGCCTTCTGTTGTGTGCTCTAAATTCACCTTGTTATGCTTCAAACCGCCTCTGCGTGCTCCCCTCCATACTCCTTATCTGCCTTTCACAGTTATTGTGTGCTTGATGCACCTTTATGTGCTCCTTTTATGCTCTACCCACAACTCACATTTCCTGCTGCACACTCATTGCACAATCCCTATCACACACATGACAATCCACTGCACCAATTGTGCTGCACATCATGGTTTCCAGCTTACTGGTGCATTTATTTGAAGCACACCATGATTCCAACACGAGCAAACTGCGCATTCTCACATAATCTGGGCGCTTTGTGCCTATTTGGCATTGGACTGTGTGCATTTGGGCACTTTCACATAATCCTGGTGCTTTGGTGCTATTTGGCCTTGCACAGCATCTCCTTATAGTTCTTCTGCATTTCTAATTGGCATCGCCTTATCTGGTAACTGGCACAGGTCGATCACATCATTATTACTAAGGCATAGCATGCGACACATACCACTAAAGCGGATTAATTGGGAAGAGTGCATGGGACCTACAGTGCACCAAAAATAGTGCATTGCAATGGAACAGTTGGGTATTGGGCTATAGCGTGCACAAATCTTATTGGCTGATGCAGCGGCATAGTGCGATCAGGTTTAGATAGGCAAATGGATGCACTTGTGGGTAGCACATGGCGCTTTCTATTTTTACACTTTATTTTACTGTTTTTATCACATAAGCCATTTGTACATAGTAGGCAGACAGATAGAGAATCCAGAGGATCTTTCCCCCCTCATAGTTCATAGCTCAGTTAGTGTCACACATAGTCTGTGCACCAGCATTCAGTCCATGTGCCTTTGTAGTGCACCCTTCATATAGCTGTGTTTGTGTATCATTTGCATCCCCTCATCGTATTGCTGTGTTTCATCCCTGCATTGCGTTCTTTGTCCTCATTTGTGCACTATTGCAGTGCACCCTTCATAGAGCTGTGTTTGTGCACTGTTTGCACATTTATTTGTATAGCTGCATTTGTGCGCCATTTGTGCCTTTTTCTGCTCATTGTGCTCTCATCCCATTTGCACCCCCAACCTGCACACCACCTTCATAGCACATCCCAGTGTCGTCTTCATCCCACTGCACCTCCTGCTTTCATCACCTTCATCGTTGTGCACTTTTGCACTCCCATTGCATGTTTTTCCACACTGTGCATTTTTGCCCCCTTTGCATTGTGCACTTTTCTGCTATTGTGCATACCTTCCCTTTAGCATACACAACTAGTCTGCACATTGAAAACTGCCGTACCAGCCTCTTCATAGTCTCTGTGCCCCAAAGGATGATCCGAGGCCCTCTAAGCAAACCCCCCTCACCCCGAGCATGCCTGCAGTTGTAGGTTTAGTGTTCACCCCTTCGGTTGAGACTCTGCACCAAGTACCAACTGAACACATCAGTGGGTGAAGCCACGTCAGTGGGTGAAGCATAAAAGGAGTGCATAAAGGCATATTGAGCATGCAATAATGGTGAAAGGCAGATAAGGAGTATGGAGGGGGGCACACAGAAGCAGTTTGAAGTATAACAAGGCGCATTTAGAGTGCACAACAGAAGGCAGCTAAAGGGAATCCAAAGGCACAGTAGAAATGTAAAAGGTGCACAAAAGCACATCTAAGTGGTCAAAGGTGCACAAAAGCACACAAATGCGCACAGAAGTGCACAAAAGTGCACAGAGGTGCACTGGAGTGCATGGGAGCACACTGGAGTGCATGGGAGCGCACTGGAGTGCATGGGAGCACACTGGAGCACATTGGAGTGCAGAAAGTGGACAAAGGCACATGGAAGCACACTGGAGTGCAGAAAGTGGACAAAGGTGCATGGAAGTGCATGGGAGCATACTTGGGCATGCGAAAGTGCATGAAGGCGCACAAAAGCATGCTGTGCAACATGAGTAGAAGATGTCCAAGCAGTGCACACAATCACAAAAAATGCCATAGTATGAGTGCAGGGTGATAGGGAGCTGTATAATCTCCTCCCAACTGAAATACTGACTGTCCTCAGGCAGCATCCCTGTTAGTTATTGAAGTGCGAAATGTGAGCACTGAGAAAGTGGGTGAGTGGTAGAAGTGAATGTTTGGAATATTTGAAGAGGCCAAGTAAAGTGCATGAAAATGTGCAAAGCAAAATGCGCAAGTGCAAATGAAGTGCGGAAAAATCATCCAACCATCACTTTCCTCCTCTTAACTGAAATTTTGACTCTGTCCAAACAGTGAAAGTATGAGAGATAAAAGAAAGTGCACGCTATATGACAAATTGTATAAAAAGGTGAAATATCCATAGCGGTGCACACAGAGCACTAATTGCATGCCTCATTGATGCTTTCTTCATCCTCAATGCTATCTCCTTGTGCTTCTTCTTCGTCAACTGCTTCTTCGTCTTCTGTGTCCACTAATATGGACTCTTCCATCTCTCTCAACTGCATTGTGGTAATATCAAGCACTATGTCTGGAAGTGCAATGGACTTGCACATGCGGTATGGCACTAGGTGAAATGTGGCTATTGTATAGTGCCACCAAAAGTGCTCAAGTAAAGGGGATTGCATCACATAAAAGCACTTGTTCCCAATGTTGTCATGGCGGGCACACAATATTGGTAAGCATCTGAACTGCCAAATAACAAGCTGATGAGCGCCGTGCACATTTGCACTTCTATAACCAGTTTTTGTGTTTGAAAAATGTGCTCACATAGCACACGAGCGCACCATACTCAGAATCTGAGACTGTGAAACCGCTATGGCACGTTAGAGTATCCATCCAAATCCACACCAAATCTAACTTCTCATTCTCTACATCTGCTGCTGCACTTCTCGGAACCTGGCTATAGTCATCATCATAAATAAGCATGAGATTGCATGCATTTTGCACATTTGCACTTGGCTCTGGCTGCATTAGCATGAGTACCTGCGCATCAAAGGACTGTGAAATGGGATGTATCGCATGCATAAAGCCATGTAGCACATCAATCCAATCCTCAAATTCTTCATCATTTTCTTCTTCTAAGTCATCTGGAGTAAATGGTGATGGGTTTGGTAGAAGTGCAGGAAGCACCGCTAGCAGATCACCTATAATATTGTGCTCAATGTGGAATTTGTTTGGGACAGGCACAATGACTGGTTTGACCTTTCATGCAACCAGTTTATACTTCTTCTTGGTTACTACATCCATTTGCAGCATGTGTGCTGCTAAATTGATATAAGTTGCATGTGCATGTGTGCTTTTTGGAAATGCAGCTGGAATAAGCACCATAGGGTCGATAGAATTTAAGGGCACATGTGCAGTACTGTTGGTACATTGGGATAAGTAGAGCTGAGAGATAAGAGAGGTCAGTGGAATGGAAGCAGAAAATGGAGTAAGCACAAATGCAGAAACATTGCAAGCTTGGATATCAGAGTCAAATGTTATGATAGTGGTGGCTTCTCCTTGGTCTGCGATGATAGGAAGAGGTGCTTCAATTGCTGCACTAACTGGAGGTGTTGCATTAAGCACTTTATTGTCCACAAAAGGCATGCACACTTTGCAATGCGCAAATGGCATAACGCTCACAAGGTTGGTAGCTACCACTTCTGCACCAGTAGCTGCATTGCGCTTTGGGGTGACTTGTTCTCTATGGCACTGCCTGGGATTGGGCAAAAGCGAAAGGAGCTCTTCATGTGAACCTGTAATGGAGGGTGTCTTCATGGCACGTTGATAGGTCCACTGCGCACTTTAAAGTCTGGAGAAGTATTCCCACTCGTATTGACACATTACGACACATGCTCCAAACTACTATGAATGCCACTAAATCGACTTCTAACCATTTTCGCACAATTTTGCACTATTTCACACAACTTCACACTACTTCGAACCTTTTCGAACGCTTTCGAACCATTTCGCGACACTTCGAATGACTTCGCAGTACTTTGAATGACTTCAGTGGCTGTATAGCTGTCCTCAAACACTTTCGATACACAATGCTTAACCGGAGTAAGCTATTTAGTCACATATTGAGCACTACCAGACACGAGGAGGGATTACAAGAGAGTTAGAATGCGATAAGTGCGGTTTTTATGTTTCATGATATATTAAATCAATAGGACAAGAACTCTTACTATACTGGCACAAAGTACATTTCAATTATCGTCATTTCTCATTTGTTTTTACAATTTACAAAGTCCTTTATTGTTGCACATATTGCCCTTTATTGTATTCCCCTTTTTGGTACTATCTCTTCAAAATGTATATAAACTTGTACTATTTACATAGAACAACAGAGAACCAGTTACCCTCTCCACTATAGTCGGATTTAAGAGCAATTCTCTTGAGTCTTACCTCATGTGGTATCACTAAGTTCTGCAAAATATCGCAAACTTCCTCGAACTTTCGTATTCGTTCTCAACTCGTCATCGCCTATCATCACTAAAAACCCAGCTTGTAATGGCTATATTCGTTTGTCAAAATATATATTGACACCAGTCAAATACCTTCAAACCCCCTCGAACTTATCCAAACAACTTTGAACACATTCAAACTTATTTCGAGCTACTTCGCACGTCTTTGAACCAATTTTGAACATTTTGGAACATCTTCCAGTGATATTTAGTACCACCTCGCACCCTTCCTCTGGCCTGTGTTATACCATCCGAAGCCATTAGTAGGTTTTATTTGGGTTTCCAGGTTGAGTATTATCATTTTGGAGCCCACCACGAGGGGTTTCTAAATCATTTCATCGCCTAATCCACCTCAAATCTCTCGGCTTAGGCCAACACAAGCTTGAAATCTCAGAATCGAGACTCGTCAGGCCTTCGAATCTCTTGAACAATCGGGGGATATTTTAATACCTGTCTCTGATGCCGAATCCACACATCGTCGTCTGTTCCCTTCATCTATTTCCTCGTCTATAACTTCATCTTCCTCTTCTTCTTCATCCTCTACTACATCATTCATTATTCCAGCTACTTCAACACATCTACCATCCTTTGCTCAGGTTCTAACTCCTTGAATCGGTACATCTATGGCCACCCCAGCAACAATGCCAGCTCGAGGACATTCCACAGCACCAAAATTCGACCCCACTCAACCTCAAGAGCTACATTGATACTTTAACGAGCTCGAAATACTTTTCATCGACTGTAATGTTATGGATCCCGAACTTATGAAGAAGCACGCCTGTCGATATGTCGATATCGATACGTCCGAACTCTGGGAATCAATTCCCGAATACGAAACCGGGACTTCATTTCACGATTTTCGCGTCGCAATCCACAGACTATATCCTGGTTCCGAAGACAATCGAAAATGGTCAATTTCAGACATGGACAAACTCGTTGGCGAACAACTTCGGATGGGTATCTATAACGCGAGCGATTTAGGATTATATTACAGGTCTTTCTACAACATTACGAAGTTCCTACTCTCTAAAGGCCAAATTTCGGAGGCAGAACAAAGTAGAGCATTCGTTAGAGGTTTTCAACTGGGTTTATGGTCACGAATTGCATGACGACTCGAACTTAAATTTCCCAACCACTATCCGGATGACGCCTACCCACTTGACAACATTCACACAGCAGCAAAATTTGTTTTAGCAGGGTCAATTAGCTCGAATTCGGCATCGTTACAGTCTTCAGAAACATCAGTATCAACTTCGACATCTTCGACACAGATTAAATCGGAAGACTTATCGGCGATCCTCAAAAAATTTGCAACCACACTCATCATGGCTTTAGCAGGCTCGAAATCCACTAACCCTCCTCGAACTAACAGTGGATTTCGCTCAGACCAGCTCGAAAACTTAGCTTGTGTCTTTTGTGGACTCACAGGTCATTTCATTAGCGACTGCTTGGTTTGCCAAGCCTATATCAATGAAGGAAAGTGTAAAAAGAACAACGAAGGAAAAATTGTGCTTCCAAATGGATGGTTCACCCCTTGAAACATTCCTGGTTGCTTTATCAAAGACAGAATCGATGAATGGACTCGATGAAATTTTTCGAACACAACTGCATCATCGCTCATATACAACATCGCATCCTCAACAGCTACTTTGACACCGCCTAGGGGCATTTACCATGTTTCTGAACAATTTGCGACACCCGAAGATCACATCGCAAAACTCGAACAAGAGATATACACTTTGCGAAGTGGTAGGACTTTTGCTAAAACTAATTCGGGCATACCAACAGTCCCCATCTCTCGACCTTCGGTTTCGCCAAACACTGCAGCAGTCAAACAATCGGCGCCACATGTACCAGCATCATCCATCTTGTCTACGGCAACAAACCTACCAACCTCGACTTCGGCATCATCTTTGATTTCGGAAACAACTTCACAGCCTGTTATTCATCCTTATGCCGCTACAAAAGAAAATTTGTACCTACCACCACATGAACAAAACTTCGGATCCACTGCGAAAGGTAAAGGCAAAGATGGTCCTTTGCACCATATCCAAGCACCAATTCAAAAAGATAAAATCACGGAAGATGTTTTCGCTCGTTCGATGAAGACACCAATTATTACACTAATGCCCGAGGAATTGTTGGCTCTATCACCCGAAGTTCGTACAAAATGGAAGAAACAGGTCACCCCACGTCGAATTCAGCAGTCTGAAGGGAATAATGCCACAAATCTGCTTAACGATGAGATTTTCGTGATTTATGACCCATTCGAAACTTATATTAACAGTCTTCAACCTGGCGATATTCCAGAACCTTTTATCGCAGCGAAGGAATCCCATTCAATTAGGTCGATTATTATGAATGTCAATGGAAGGAATCCAGTAGAAAGTGTGGTAGACCCCGGTTCTTCGATTATCACAATGTCTGAAGAAGTTTGCCACGAACTTGGCCTTGCTTACGATTCTTCAATCCACATCCCACTCCAATCAGCTAATGGAGGCATTGACGAAAGTTTGGGTTTAGCATGAAATGTGCCTTGCGAAGTGGGGAGTATCACGCTGTTCATGCAAATTCACATAATTCGTGACCCAGCCTACGATATCTTACTCGGTCGACCATTCGATGTACTCACCGAAAGAACTGTCAAAAACTACAGGAACGAAGCCCAGACAATTATGATATATGATCCTAATTTGACACGATCGTGTGCTATCCCCACAATTCCCCATTCTAATCACCGTCGAAAGGATTTTCGCAACTAGAGGACAAAATTTCGGACATTGACCAGTGCGCTTTCATTATCTTATTCGATCCCTCTAATTTATCTATCAATATCGAATGCACTGCGAATATTCCCGATATGGAGTCCTCGAACTCCTCGAAATCCGTTTCTTATTCTTCAATCCTTGCGAATTTATATTTAACAGCCAGTCACCAATACGAAACATATTTATTGACCTTGAAGGCAACATCTACGCCTTCTAAGCCTATTATCGACTCCTCATATCCAACTTTTGCGGCATCGAAAAAGAAATACAAACCTGTCACACAAAAAATTCACCCAGTTATTACTGAGCTACCCAACCGATTTCGCATTATTCGAACAATTACTGGCAACCCTCTCGAAAACATGCCAAAATTAAATTCTTATCCACTGTCGTTTATCCCCACTTCACGATATACACTTGAACATAAAGCTATTATCGACAAGAATCATCCTGGTGATTTCCTATGGCCAGAGGAACAAAATCTTATGCATGATTTTATTCAAAATCAGAAAACAGCTTTTGCATGGACAGAACAAGAGCGAGAAAGTTTTCGCTCTGACTTTTTTCCTCCTATAGAGTTCCCTGTCGTTCCTCACACTCCATGGGTTGAGCGAAACATTCCCATACCTCCAGGTTTGTACGAACAGATATGTGAAATGCTGAAAAAGAAGATAGAGGCAGGAGTATATGAACCATCGAACTCTTCGTACCAATCACGATGGTTTTGCGTTGCAAAAAAGGATGCGAAATCACTTCGAATTGTCCACAGTCTCGAACCGCTTAACCAAGTAACGATCCAGCACTTAGGAGTCATACCAATACCCGAACATTTAGCAGAACAATTTGGGGGACGATCATGCAGAGGAATGTTGAGTCTCTATGTGGCATTCGATGAAAGGAAAGTTGCAGAATCATCTTGTGATCTGACAACATTTCAGACACCGTTCGGAGCACTTCGCATCGTTACCCTACCCATGGGTTGGACAAATTCTGTCCCTATCTTACACAACGACGTGACATTTCTTCTACAGCCCAAAATTCCTCATATCACCATTCCTTACATCGACGACACACCGGTTAAGGGTCTGAAATCAGAATATAGAACAATCGGTGGATCCTACGAAATGATTCCCAAGAATCTAGCTATTCGACGCTTTGTCTGGGAGTATTTCGAAAATTTAAATCGGATAGTCCAGCATATGAAGTATTGCGGAGGAACATTTTCAGGTCCGAACCTCTATCTTTGTATCCCTGAAATAATTGTTTTAGGGCATCGATGCAATATCGAAGGTCATATGGCCGACCCTACTCAAATCGCTGCTGTTAGCAAGTGGGGACCATGTCGAAGCCTCACCGAAGTCAAAGCGTTCCTAGGAACCATTGGAGTTTGTCATATATTTATCTGAAATTTTGCTCAACAAGCTGCAGCACTGATACAACTCACTCGAAAAGATGTTCCTTTCAAATTCGGAGCAGAACAAATAGCAGCCCAACAAGATTTGAAAGCAGCTCTAATCAATTCCCCAGCGATTTGAGCAATCGATTACTCATTTCCAGCCCCGGTTATTCTATCAGTCGACACTTCAAACATTGCTATTGGTTTCTTTCTCGCTCAGTGCGATTCTGAAAACCCTCGAAAACGATATTATAGTCGATTCGGATCGATTACACTTAACGACTGCGAATCCAGATTTTCGCAACCCAAACTCGAACTTTACGGTCTATATCGTGCTCTCGGAGCACTACGATTGTACCTAATAGGAATTCGAAGGCTTATCATTGAAGTTGACGCACAATATATTAAAGGCATGCTTTTGAATCCTGATATTGCACCTAGTGCTAGCATTAATTGATGGATAGTATCCATCCTAACCTTTCACTTTACATTAGTCCACGTCGCAGGAACACACCATGGTCCTGACGGACTTTCGAGACGACCCCCACAAGACGAAGATGTTCAGCTTGACAATGAAAATAATTTCGGAGACTGGATCGACCGTCTTCATGGTTTCGTACATCAAATAAATCCTATTACAACCCGACCATTTACTTCGCAT
Organism: Tricholoma bakamatsutake; assembly: GCA_029959215.1. Classification (NCBI taxonomy): domain Eukaryota; kingdom Fungi; phylum Basidiomycota; class Agaricomycetes; order Agaricales; family Tricholomataceae; genus Tricholoma; species Tricholoma bakamatsutake. The sequence continues at coordinate 6,203,282 of CP114860.1, forward strand.
CAAATTTCGATCTTCTCCCTCTCTTCGAATCTTAGTAAGGGGAAGGATCTCACCTATAACGATGTCCCATGATCAAATAACGCAAAAATGAATGACGAGAGGTTACTTCATGTTCGAAAATGGTTACATGACTTGGTGCGACCCCCTGAACTATCAGATGCAGAATACACTACCTTTATTCGATATTGCACTGGATTCTTTTTAGACTCGGGCAAACTGTGGAGAAAAGACTCCCAAGGAGCTCACAAAATTGTCGCTCCTCCAGAACATCATCTCGAAATCATTTGCGCAGCTCACGACGACATAGGACACAAAATGGTTTTCACTACTAAATCAGTTATTGCCCTTCGATTCTGGTGGCCAAACATGAAATTCGACATTGCATGGTATATTCGAACCTGCCACCTATGCCAAATTCGAGAAACATGAAATGTTCTAATTCCGCCCACAGTCGCCACTCCAGCACCCCTTTTCGGCAAAGCCTATATCGACACAATGCAAATGCCACCTTTGAATGGATTTAAATACATTGTACAAGGTCGATGCTCACTAATGACCTATCCAGAATGGCGAAAACTTCGATGCAAAAATGCCACGTCTCTGGGTGATTGGATCTTCGAAGACATTATTTGTCGATGGGGCTCGCTATATGAAATTGTAACTGACAATGGCACTGCATTTATTGCAGCCATGGAATATCTTGTGAAGCGATATCATATTAACCATATTCAAATTAGTGGTTATAATTCGCGCGCCAATGGACTCGTCGAACGAGCCCATTTTGATGTTTGACAATCGTTATTTAAAGCAGTCGATGGAGAACAAGTGAAATGGTCAGCAGGGGCGCACTCAGTGTTTTGGGCAGAGCGAGTCATGGTTCGTAAATGCATGGGTTGTTCTCCCTACTTCGCAGTTACAGGAGCACACCCTCTAATACTCCTCGACATCTCCGAAGCAACATACTTACAACTGCCACCCAATTCAATTTTATCGACAACTGATCTTATAGCTCGACAAGCCATAGCGCTACAAAAATGATCTAACGACCTCGAACTGTTATATTTGAAGGTCTACACGTCCCGAATCGAAGCTGCGAAATGCTTCGAACTTGCTCACGAACATACTATGCATGACTACAACTTTGCGAAAGGAGATTTAGTACTACTTCGAAACACGCAAATCGAGAAGTCCCTTAATCGCAAGATGAAACCCCGATATGTCGGCCCTCTTATCATTATTGAATGAAACTATGGAGGGGCTTATATTCTCTGTGAACTCGATGGGTCAGTACTACATAGACCTATTGCTGCATTTCGTTTGCTACCATATCTTGCTCGAAAATCAATTTCTTTACCACCAAATTTCCTCGATATCAACTCCGAGTGCCTCGAACAACTTCAAACAAGTTCGAACTTCAACGAAGATACCTTCAAAGATTTTCAGGATTTCGAAAACGAATAATTATCCTTTCTTTCCTTTTTGCAATTACTTACAAAAAATTCGATTACTTTTAGTGTATGATACAAGTCGCGATATCGCATCATAGCATGGTCATGCAAACTCCAAAGGGTTTTTCGGCTATGATGAACTACTGAGCCTTTCCCTAAAAAGTCATATTCTTTGTTCATTAAATTATATTTATCTTTTTCTTTACTTTACTTTCCAAAGACATTTAACGAAAATTTCAAAAATGAACAGATATACAACAAAAGAAAAACCCCTCTACTTCTCCAACATCTCCTCCAATACCTCTATCTCCCTACCCAATACCTCCATCTTGATCCTCTTCTTCGCCAGTTTTCCAGCGATAATCCATTGCCATACCCCCCATTCTTCCTCGACTTCCTCGACTCCCCATGACTCCCTCGCCTTCACCTTTCCCTTCCCCTTCAACGACGTTTTCTTCTCCTTCGACGGCTTGGAAGGCCCCGCTATCGGCTTGACATCCTCGACAGGGCCCATGAGACGGATTCGACAAACTACAAAATTCGAAAACTAGTTAGCAATCACCTTCAAACGAGTTCAAACAACAGTCATACCTTTTCTTGGGCACGAATCGTGTTTCGCTGATAGGTCCACTACACTCTTTAAAGCCTGCAGAAGCATTTCCACTTGTATGGAGACATTACGACAGACCTTCCGAACCACTACAAACATTACAAAATCGACTTCGAACTATTTTCGACTTATTTCGCACTATTTCGAACGACTTCAAACTATTTCGAGCGCTTTCGAACCATTTCACGACATTTTGAACGACTTCGCAATACTTTGAACAACTTCGGTGGCTGTATAGCTGTCCTCAAACACTTTCGATACATGATGCTTAACCGGAGTAAGCTATTTAGTCGCATATCGAGCACTACCGGACACGAGGAGGGATTACAAGAGAGTTAGAATGCGATAAGTGTGGTTTTTATGTTTCATGATATATTAAATCAATAGGACAAGAACTATTACCATACTGGGACAATGTATGTTTTACTTATTATCATTTTTCATTTGTTTTGTGTTTTACAATACCTTTATTGCTGTGTACATTGCCTCATGTTTTACAATTGTTCTTATTTTCTTTTTAGTACTATCTCTTCATTTTGTATATAGACTTGTGTTAGATACTTAGAATAGGAAAAATAGAATAATGGGGAACAGCACAAGTTACCCTCACAGTTATCATCTGACTTAAGAGTCGTTCTCTTGAGTCTTAGCTTGCATCGTATCTCTAAAGTTCTGCAAAATATCGTGAACTTCCTCGAAACTATTGTATTCGCTCTCTGTTTTATCGCCCATCGCCTGTCTCCATTCCACAAACACCTCACATTCATTAAACTCACTGTTCGATATACTTCAAACCTCTTCGAACTTATTCGAACTATTTCGTGCATCTTCGAACTTATTTGAACCACTTTGCACGCCTTCGAACTTCTTTTGAACAACTTCGTATGCCTATACAGAATATTTGCTACAGTCCTTACCATTTCGCATTACTAAACATTACGTTTTGGTCTCAGCGGTGATATTTAGTACCACCTCGCACCCTTCCTCTGGCCTGTGTTATACCATCTGAAGCCATTAGTAGGTTTTGTTTGGGTTTCCGGGTTGAGTATCATCATTTTGGAGCCCACTGCAAGGGGTTTCTAGATCATTTCATTGTTGAACCTCCACTCTTTCCACCACTCGTTTTACCATTTAGGGGCTCAATGATCTCGACCTCAAATTGAACTCATTTTGCCTCCAACCCTCCTGAACAACCAGGAGATCTCGATTGATATAGCATCTCACCTCTCGATACTATTATTTCGCACTCTTTTGCCATTCATGCTTATGACATCGCTACCATCTTCAACCTCAAAAATATACGAACTACGACACTGCACGAATTTTGACCTTGTGACCTTCGAAACCCACATCGAACATGTCGACCTCTTTTATGCCAGCTCCCAGACATTCGACAGCTCCGAAATTTAATTCGAGACAACCTAAAGAACTTCGAAATTACTTCAAAGACCTTGAATTTTTGTTTATCACTTGCGGTATTACAGATCATGACCTAAAGAAATGACACGCCTGCAGATACATCGACTTTGACTCTTATGATCTCTGGGAATCGCTTTCAGAGTACGAGCCTGGCACATCTTTCGATGAATTTCACATTGCAATATTCAACTTCTACCCCAAAATAGAAGATGAATGAAGATACAGCATTTCAGACATGGATAAACTCGTTAACAAACAGCTTCAAACCGTTATTTTTGACGAAAACGATTTAGCAGTTTATTACAGGTCATTCTACAAGGTCACCAGCTTTCTTTGCTCGAAATGTAGACTCTCAGAACCCGAACAGAGTCGAGCATTTCTTCGAGGCTTTCAAACAGATTTATGAACTAGAATTGCAGATCGTCTCGAAGTAAAGTTTCCTGATCACTATCCTGATGACCCATACATGCTGAACGACATCTACGATGCTGCGAAATTTGCTATAGCATCCTCGAATTCATATTTTATTCCCCAGAAATTGATTTCAACCTCGAATATATCGCAGTCTAGCACATCGATTGATTCCAAAGACGTTTCACACATCCTCAAAGATTTCGCATCAAACTTAGCATCGGTTATCGCAGCTTTGAATTCAACCCCATCAACACCAGAAGTATCAGTCTCGACCTCGTTCATTGCCGATATTGCACCTTTGACAACATCGAACCCAGCTTCTGACAATATACTGCACAGCTCGAATGATTCGGATGACTTTGAAGCTCGTATTGTGGCCCTCGAACAGGAACTAGCCCTTGAAAAACAGCTCACGCTCAAATGAGAAAATGTCGCACTTCAAAACCATCATGTCACACCTCCTGGTCTTTATCGCATTGTCCCAGCCTCGTCTCCCACGTCCATTCCAGTCCCATCGGTGTTGCCTTCAGTAGTTCCACCCCAGTCCACTTTGATAATCGCACCTTCATCATTTTCAAACTCGATCCCGCCTTCGAAATCCTCGTCACATTTGTGCCCTCCATTGCCTATTTCGACCTCAACTTGCCGTTCCCCACTACTAGTGTTTTTGTCTTCGATCTCGTCTTCTGCGCCCTCTCCCGATTTATCATCTATTTCAATATCGCCCTCACACTCGACACTAGATTCGCATTCGCATTCACCTTCGAAATCCACTATAGTGCTCGAACTTCCATTCCCATCATATATCTACAATTAGCGCCTCGAAACTCGTCTACCCCTCATTCTCAAAAAGTTTATCACATCTATCGCCAACAAATATCACCTTGACCTCGTTTTAGACCCCTCGACTCCTCATCCTATTTCGATTTGACCAGTCACTCAACTTGAATATTACGATCATGGTTAGAACCATTGACATCGATTAAAGTCTCCCATTTCCTTTCTCTTTTTCACATTTCGATTTCATTCTATCTATCAAAAACATTTTATTATATTTAAATGCAAAAAGAAATACAATAAGAGCTTTCACTCTATTCCTCTAGCATTTCCTCCAACATTTCTATCTCCCTCCCCAGCACCTCCATCTCCACCTTCATCTCGGCCAATCTAGTTGCCAGCACTCGATGACGAATGCCAGCCTCATCCAAACCCTCAGCCCCCTCGAAACTGCGCGACTCCCTTGCCTTCGCCTTTCCCTTCCCCTTCGACGACTTTTTTGTTTCCTTTGATGATTTCGAAGGTCCCACGATCGGTTCAATGCCCTCTGCAGGGCCCATGAGACGGATTTGGCGAACTACAGAAATTCGAACAAATGTTAGCAATCAATTTGAAGTGATTTCGAATACACTTCGTACCAGGTTTTGTGCACGAATCTCGTTTCGTGCTTCCGAACCTCTTCACCTCACCTTTGCGAAGCCCTCGCCTTGACACCCCGCTCCAATAACACCCCTGCGCCTCCTGGATGCACTTCATACACTTTGCAGCACCTTCCTTGACAATACAGCATGGCTGGGACTTAAACCCAGCGCAACGATCACACTATAAAAGATTTAGTAGCTCAAAAATTCTTCATACGTAAGTAAAAACTCACCAGGCCCTCAAAGTCGAGGAGCCCGCTCGATTCGACCTGCACTCGCTTTGCATCCCCCATGCCCTCAATCTCTGCCTCCCCATCGTCTCCATCTTCCTCCTCTTTGACCTCTGCTGCCTTTCGCTTTGCCACCCACACTATGGGCAGGTCCTCATCGCCCTCCTCATTGCCTTCACCAGCTTCGGCCCTCTCAATAGCTTTCACCTCTGCTGCAAGCTGTGCATTTTTTTTGCTGCAGCTCATCCTTCGATAATGATTTTGCACAAAATGCAGCAAGAGCCGCGTTTCATGCCTCAGCCAGAGTGGTCCTTCGAACCTTGAGATTTGCCTTCTGCACTTTGTCCTTCCCCTGCCGAACTGCCTCCTCCTCCTCTCGAACCTGCCTTTCCTCTGCCTCCCTTCATTCCCGTTCAACCTCTTCTGCTTAATTCGCAAACAGCAGCTCTCCACCCATGAAATCCATTTGCACCAGGCCATCGGGCTAAAAATGTTGAAAACCTCATCCACGACCTTCTGAACGGTTGCATCACGCTCCTCGCCGAGATCTTTGGCAAGTTCATCGTATTCTGCCTACACGAAACATTTTAGCACCTTTGACCATGAATAGACGAGCAGCAGACATACCATTTTCACACAGAAACCCCGCCCCCAGACTTTGAAGTCAAGATCTTCTGCGGTGCCGCACTCGGGCATTGATTTTGCATATTCGATAACTTCAGCATTAAGTTCTGCGAGAAGAGACATTACAAAAGCTAGTATGCAATGATATAGAGGTGAATGAAGAAGAACGAGAAGTAATCCGAACCTCGCTAAGTTTTCAACATGATCACACATTTCGCACGTGACTTCGATCGGCTGACTAAGATAGTCAGGATTTCAGTAAGGGGGAGGATGATAGGTCCACTATGCTCTTTAAAGCCTGCAGAAGCATTTCCACTCATATGGAGACATTATGACAGACCTTCTGAACCACTACGAACATTACGAAATCGACTTCGAACTATTTTTGACTTATTTCGCACTATTTCGGATGACTTTGAACTATTTCGAGTGCTTTCGAACCATTTCACGACATTTCGAATGACTTCGCAATACTTCGAACGACTTTGGCGGCCATATAGCTGTCCTCAAACACTTTCGATACACGATGCTTAACCGGAGTAAGCTATTTAGTCGCATATTGAGCACTACTGGATATGAGGAGGGATTACAAGAGAGTTAGAATGCAATAAGTGTGGTTTTTATGTTTCATGATATATTAAATCAATAGGACAAGAACTATTACCATACTGGGACAATGTACGTTTTACTTATTATCATTTTTCATTTGTTTTGTGTTTTACAATACCTTTATTGCTGTGTACATTGCCTCATGTTTTACAATTGTTCTTATTTTCTTTTTAGTACTATCTCTTCATTTTGTATATAGACTTGTGTTAGATACTTAGAATAGGAAAAATAGAACAACGGGGAACAGTACAAGTTACCCTCACAGTTATCGTCTGACTTAAGAGTCGTTCTCTTGAGTCTTAGCTCGCGTCGTATCTCTAAAGTTCTGCGAAATATCGCGAACTTCCTCGAAACTATTGTATTCACTCTCTGTTTTATTGCCCATCGCCTGTCTCCATTCCACAAACACCTCACATTCGTTAAACTCGCTGTTCGATATACTTCAAACCTCTTCAAACTTATTCGAACTATTTCGTGCATCTTCGAACTTATTCAAACCACTTCGCATGCCTTCGAACTTCTTTCGAACTCTTTCGAACAACTTCGTACGCCTATACAGAATATTCGCCAAAGCCCTTACCATTTCGCGTTACTAAACATTATGTTTTGGTCTCAGCGGTGATATTTAGTACCACCTCGCACCCTTCCTCTGGCCTGTGTTATACCATCTGAAGCCATTAGTAGGTTTTGTTTGGGTTTCCGGGTTGAGTATCATCATCGCACCCCCAAACTTTTTCACCTCGCCCTTGCAAAGCCCTCGCCTTGACAATCCAGCCCAATAGCACCCCTGTGCCTCCTGGGTACACTTCGTGCACTTCGCGGCCCCATCCTTGATGATACAGCGCGGCTGGGACTTAAACCCAGTGCATCTATCGCACTACAAAACATTTAGTAGCTTGAAAGTCTTTCGAAAATAAGTAAAAAACTCACTGGACCCTCAAAATCGAGGAGCCCACTCAATTCGACCCATGCCTGCTTTGCACCCCCTTCATCGCCATCTGCCTCTTCTTCGACCTCCTTGACCTCTACCACTTTTCACTTCGCCACCCTTACTATAGGTAGCTCTTCCTTGTCCTTGCCCTCGCCCTCATCTTCATCTCCAGCCTCTGCCCTTTTTATAGCCTTCGACTCAGCCTCGAACTCTGCATTCTGTCGTTGCAATATTTCCTTCGAGATCATCTTCGTGCGAAATTCGGCCAGAACGACATTGTGACCTTCCTGTAACGTGACTTTTCGGGCCTCAAGCCGCGCCCTTTTCGCCTCCTCCTTCTCCTCTCGAACATGTTTTGCTTCTTCCTCCCTAGTCTTGCATTGGATTTCTTCCGCTAAATCCACGAATAATAATTCTCCGCCCCACAAAATCCACTCCTGTCAAGCCATCGGTTTGTAAAGTTCAAAAACCTCGTCAACGACCTTTTGAACGGCCGCATCGTGCTCTTCGCCGAGATCTTCAGCAAGTTCATCGTATTCCGCCTACACGAAACATTTTAGCACCTTTGACCACAAATAGACGAGCAGCAGACATACCATTTTTGCACAGAAACCCCACCCCCAGACTTCGAAATCCAAGTCTTCTGCGACACCGTGCTCAGGCATCGACTTCACATAATCGAGTACTTCAGAATTAAGCTCAGCTAAGAGAGACATTACGAAAGCTAGAATTTGGATGTAGAAGGTGAAAGAACAAGAACGAGAAGTATTTTGAACCTCGCTAATTTTCAACACGATCATGCATTCCGCACGTGACTTCGATCGGCTGACTGGGACAGTCAGGATTTCAGTAAGGGGGAGGATGACAGGTCCACTGCGCACTTTAAAGTCTGGAGAAGTATTCCCACTTGTATTGACACATTATGACACATGCTCCAAACTACTATGAATGCCACTAAATCGACTTCTAACCATTTTTGCACGATTTCGCACTATTTTGCACAACTTCGAACCTTTTCGAACACTTTTGAACCATTTCGCGACACTTCGAATGACTTCACAGTACTTCGAACGACTTCGGCGGCTGTATAGCTGTCCTCAAACACTCTCAATACACGATGCTTAACCGGAGTAAGCTATTTAGTCGCATATTGAGCACTACCGGACACGAGGAGGGATTATAAGAGAGTTAGAATGCGATAAGTGTGGTTTTTATGTTTCATGATATATTAAATCAATAGGACAAGAACTCTTACTATACTGGGACAAAGTACGTTTCAATTATCGTCATTTCTCATTTGTTTTTACAATTTACAAAGTCCTTTATTGTTGCACATATTGCCCTTTATTGTATTCCCCTTTTTGGTACTATCTCTTCAAAATGTATATAAACTTGTACTATTTACATAGAACAACAGAGAACCAGTTACCCTCTCCACTATAGTCAGATTTAAGAGCAATTCTCTTGAGTCTTACCTCGCGTCGTATCACTAAGTTCTGTGAAATATCGCAAACTTCCTCGAACTTTTGTATTCGTTCTCAACTCGTCATCGCCTATTGTCACTAAAAAACCAGCTTGTAACGGCTATATTCATTTGTCAAAACATATATTGATGCCAGTCAAATACCTTCGAACCCCCTCGAACTCATCCAAACAACTTCGAACACATTCGAACTTATTTCGAGCTACTTCGCATGTCTTTGAACCAATTTCGAACATTTTCGAACATCTTCCGGTGATATTTAGTACCACCTCGCACCCTTCCTCTGGCCTGTGTTATGCCATCCGAAGCTATTAGTAGGTTTTGTTTGGGTTTCCAGGTTGAGTATTATCAATGTGCATATACATCATTGCCAATCTGCAGATTCTGGATAGGAACAACAGTGCGATACAATGGCTCTTTGCCTTTGGAAATGTTAACTTGGGCATCTGGTTTCTCTGTTGCTGCGGGGACAAAATGTGCTTCAGGAATATTGGAATATGGATGTATGGGCATCTTGCCAGGCACTTCAGTTGTGCTCACAGTGGGTTGCAAAGCTGGTGACTCAATACTGTCAGCAGGTGCAATGCCTGTAGTTGTAGAAGGCATGCTCTCTTGATTGGATGTATTGCATGGTGCGCACCACAGAATTTCAATGCCATTGAAGACTTGCCTCTTCTGAAGTGCCATCAACTCCTGCTCGAGCGCATCAATGCGCTCTTCCTTTGTTAGTTGCACATTTGGTGCACTTTGCATATAATCTGCTGCAGGAGCTGAAGTGGCAATGTACATTGACTATAAAGGTGCTGCTGGAGCTGGACAAGGTGCTATATTGTAAATGAGCTGTGAATTGGTAACCAATGAAAGTCGACCAGTGGAAATCTGCCCTGGGTTGCACTTATGCCATTCCTCGATGCACTCACCTAAGAAGTTGCCTGGAATAGAACACAGCATGAATGTGCCACCTGGGAGTATGATGTGCCCTTCTGTGTTTTGCCTACACTTTCTTTTGCTAATAAGGTGTTCAACTGAAGCGCACTCAGGGATATAATGCTTTGTTTGACTGCAACTATTGCAAGTGTCATTGTTCGAATGGGGCATGCCATTTCCACCATCTCTACGTGATGTGCTCAATGCAGTAACTATTGTCTGTATCATGTGCTTGAATAGGACTGAGATGTCTTCTGCTTTGACTGCGGGCGCGCTAGATTGTGGCTGGGAAATGGGTGTGCTGGGTGCTGAGTAGGGCACATACATATTGGGGTTTTGTGCTGTGAGCCCAGTAAGCAGCTGGAAATAGCACACTGGGCCTTCAAAGATAAAGTCGATCATGTCACATATTGCATCTAATAAGTATGGCACATTTGCAGGCTGATTCAGTACTGCAATCACAAGGCAGCTCAAAATGCGCTCAAGCTGGTCTGGTCAAAACACCCTAATGAACATGTGGCTTTGATCATAGCATGCCAATGTGCCTTGCACAACTAAGTATTCACTGATGTTGAAAAATGCGCAATAATAGCACTTGATTTCTTCTTCAGTTATGAGGCCGATGCATGTGGTTTCACCAATAAGCTTCTCTAGGTCACTATTACTCCATTTACTGCCATCCCTAGAGCCAGGGTAGAGCTTTAGGACAGCGTCTTTGAATGCACAATAGTTATGCATTGCGCTATACTCCAGTAGCAGTTTCCAAGCATCCACAGTGTCACTGTCCAAATAGCGCACAGTGTGGAATTTCTTATCAGTCTCATCGGTGACATTACAATTGTGGAGAAGTTGCACAAGCTCCGTAAAGTACTTCTGGAGTTTGCATGGTTTTGCGGGGTCAAAATGCGGCACATTTTGGTTATATGCAGATGGCATGTGCATGGTAACCATGGTAGGTGGAATAAGGTGTGTAGAGTTAAGATCTGGTAAAAATGCAGCGAAATGCAAAGGTGGGGAAGAATGCAGTGATGTGGACAGAGTTAGGGTAGGTAGAGATGATTCAAGTGAAGATAGAGGTAAAGACAGTGCAGATGAGTGGTGCATGTTGTTTAAGAAGAGTGATTCGAATACTGGTATTTCTCCAAGCTGGAGCATAGTTGCTAACAGCTCAGAATGGAGAGTGTGCAAAGGTGGTTAATGTTGAAGTGAAGGGTGAGCTGATGGAGGTCTAAATAAGGTCTGGTAACCTGAAACCCCTCATGGTGGGCTCCAGAAATGATGTGTTCAGTTGGTACTTGGTGCAGAATTTTTACACTTTATTTTACCATTTTTATCATATAAGCCATTTTGTATATAGTAGGCAGACAGATAGAGAATCCAGAGGATCTTTCCCCCCTCTCATAGTTCATAGCTCAGTCAGCGTCGCACATAGTCTGTGCACCAGCATCCAATCCATGCGCCTTTGTAGTGCGCCCTTCATATAGCCATGTTTGCATATTGTTTGCATCCCCTCATTGTATTGCCACATTTCATCCCTGTGTTGCATCCTTCATCCTCATTTGTGCACTATTGCAGTGTGCCCTTCATATAGCCACATTTGCGCACCATTTGCACATTTATTTGTACAGCTGTGTTTGTGCATTGTTTGCACCTTTTTCTGCTTGTTGCACTCTCATCCCATTGTGTCCCCAATCTGCACACCACCTTCACAGCACATCCCAGTGTCATCTTCATCCCACTGCACCTCCTGCTTTCATCACCTTCATTGTTGTGCACATTTGCGCTCCCATTGCATGTTTTTCCACACTGTGCATTTTTGCCCCTTTGTATTGCGCACTTTTCTGCTATTGCGCATACCTTCCCCTTAGCGTACACAACTAATGTGCACATTGAAAACTGCCATACCAGCCTCTTTGTAGTCTCTGTGCCCCGAAGGATGATCCGAGGCCCTCTAAGTGAACCCCCCTCACCCCAAGCATGCCTGCAGTTGTAGGTTTAGTGTTCACCCCTTCTGTTGAGACTCTGCACTGAGTACCAACTGAACACATCAATGCTGAATGAGCTATGAACTATGAGAGGGGAAAGATCCTCTGGATTCTCTATCTGTCTGCCAACTATATACAAATGGCTTATGTGATAAAAATGGTAAAATAAAATGTATAAATAGAAAGTGCCATGCGCTACCCACAAGCGCATCCATTTGCCCATCTAAACCCAACCACACTATGCCACTGCCTCAGCCAATAAGATTTGCACACAATATAGCCCAATACCCAACTTTCCAGCATGGTGCTCTATCTTTGTTGCACTCTAGGTCCCGTGTGCTCTTTCCAATTAATCTGCTTTGGTGTTATGCGTCGCATGCTGCGCCTTAGTAATAATGACATGATCGACCTGTACTGGTTACCAGATAAGGCAATGCTGATTGGAAATGTAGAAGAACCATAAAGAGATGTTGTGTGAGGCCAAATAGCACCAAAGCACCAGGATTACATGAAAGCACCCAAGTGTGCATGGTTCAATGCCAAATAGGTGCAAAGCATCCAGATTATATGAGAATGTGTAGTTCGCTCATGTTGGAATCATGGTGCGCCTCGAATAAATGCACCAGTAAGCTGGAAGCTGTGATGTGCAGCACAATTGGTGCAGTGGATTGTCATGTGTATGATAGAGATTGTGCAATGAATGTGCAGCAGAGAATGTGAGTTGTGGTCAAAGTGTAAAAGAAGCACATAAAGGCATATCGAGCATGCAATAATAGTGAAAGGCAGATAAGGAGTGTGGAGAGGGGGCACACAGAGGTGGTTTGAAGCATAACAAGGCACATTTAGAGTGCACGACAGTGTTAGGGCAACACCCACTAATCTGCTAGCTGGACCATGCAGATTCTCCTACAAGAAGGCAGCAGGGGGTGTGCACATGATGGGGGAATTTGATGGATTTGATGCAAGAGGTTAAAAATAGAACAGTTGGCTGAATTAGGCCTTTTGCATCACTATTGTGGATGGAATACCTAAGAGAACACAACTGAGATCTCCTAGTATTTATTTTATGACTATATACTATTGTAGTATGTTATTATGGATGCGCGCACACATGCACATACATATTGATGTGTGTAAATAGAAAATTCCCATGCTGACAAATAATGCATATATAGGCATTTTGTAGCATATTTTGGTGAAATAAAATAAAATAAAATAAAAATAGTATTATGTAATAGGCATGTTAGGAGACTGTTTCCTAACATTACCCCCCTTTTAGGCCTCGACTTCCAGGCAAGAAAATATTGCATCTGTCCCCTGTGTGAACTTATGGTAAGGCTGGAAATTCATCTCCTCATACACTATTCTAGCAATGCGATGTGGAGCATTTGGATTACGTTCAAAGAATTGAGTGATTGCTTTATGTGCTCACTTACAATTCTCCTTGGGTTCCCATGAATTATTTTTATTGGTGTAGTTCTTCCACTTGATTAAAAACTCCAATTTATTTCATTGAAGACATGAGTCCAAAACCTCTTCCACAATATATTCTGGAACACCTTCTACCATTATTGGAGGCTATGGAGTAGTTTGTTGACCAGGAATAGTGGGTGGGCGGTAAGGGCATAAACGTGAAATGTTAATTTCAGGATCAATCTTGAATGACTGAGGTAATTTCAACACTACCACATTGGGTGAAATTATTTAGAAATTGGATATGGGCCAACTTGCTTCTCCATAAGCTTTCTTGAAGGTCATGGTATATTCAGATCCTTGGTACTTAGCCATACCAAGTCACCAACTTTATACTCTGGAGCTACAGCTCAAGTACGATCTGCATGTTGCATCATATCATCATGTGCTTTCATCAATGCTGCCTCTGCTTCCTCCTGCACCTTTCGCATTTTTAACACAAAGTCCTCCACTGATTGTACCTTGACTTCCCTTCGAGGTTCTACTCCCATTCTGGGATGATAACCATAATTAGCAAAGAAGGGTGACATACGAGTAGCCAAATGGAATTTATTATTGTGGGAAAATTCAGCAATTGCCAACCATTCAGGCCAGTCAGTTTGTCAGTGATTGACAAACATGCATAGGTACTGCTCCAACTCCTGATTCATTCTCTCTGTCTGCCCATCGGTTTGTGGGTGATATGCCATAGATAATTTGGTTTGAATCCCCAATATGTTATTTAACTCTCACATAAACACAGAAGCAAATTGTGATCCACGATCAAAGATAACTGTATCAGATAATCCATGTAACTGCCATACCTGATTTAGATAGAGGCACGCCAAGCCCAATGATGAGGTTTCTGCAGTAGTAGGAATGATATGGACTTCCTTTGTGAAGCAGTCGCATACTACAAATATTGCATTGTATCCTTGAGCTTCAGGTAGTCCTGTGATAAAGTCCACAGATCTATCTTGCCATGGCGCTTTAGGTATAAGGTTCAGCATTAATTTCCCAGCAGGCTTTTCTGGAAATTTCTTCCCCCTCATGCATGTATCACACCCATCCACATACCCCAACACATACTTTAAAATTCTGGGCCACCAATAATTTCTCATCACCAACTCCAATGTCTTCCACCTTTCTGGATGTCCAGCAGCTGGCGTGTTATGATGTAACCATACGATCTCCCTTCATAAATCTTGATCCTTCGGTACATACACCTTTCCTCTGAATAACACTAACCCTTGTTCTTCAACCCATTCATCTCCTTTAATATTACCTTTCTTCTCTCCCCTCAAAGCTTTTACAGCTTTCACCACTTCATCATCCATCTCTGAACATTGCCTGATTTTAGACAACATTTCCATTGATGTGTTCAGTTGGTACTCAGTGCAGAGTCTCAACAGAAGGGGTGAACACTTAACCTACAACTGCAGGCATGCTTGGGGTGAGGGGAGTTCACTTAGAGGGCCTCGGATCGTCCTTCGGGCATGGAGACTATAGAGAGGTTGGTATGGCAGTTTTCAATATGTGCACTAGTTGTGTATGCTAAAGGGAAGATATGTGCAGTGGTGGGAAAGTGTGCAATGCAAAGGGGCAAAAACGCGCAGTGCGGAAAAATGTGCAATGGGAGTGCAAAAGTGCACAACGATGAGGATGATGAAGGCGGGAGGTGTAATGGGATGAAGATGACACTGGGATGTGCTGTGAAGGTGGTGCACAGGTTGGGGGTGCAAACAGGATGAGAGCGCAATGGGTGGAAAAAGGCACAAATGGTGCACAAAATGTGGCTATACAAATAAATGCACAAATGGTGCACAAACATGGCTATACAAAGGGTGCACTGCAATAGTGCACAAACAAGGGCAAAAAATGCAATGCAGGGACGAAATGCAGCAATACGATGAGGGGACGCAAACGATATGCAAACGTGGCTATATGAAGGGCATACTACAAAGGTGCATGGACTGAATGCTGGTGCACAGACTATGTGCAACACTGACTGAACTATGAACTATGAGGGGGGGAAAGATCCTGTGGATTCTCTATATGTCTGCCTACTATGTACAAATGGCTTATGTGATAAAACAGTAAAATAAAGTGTAAAAATAGAAAGGACCATGCACTACCTGCAAGCACATCCATTCACCCATCTAAACCTGACTGCACTATGCCACTGCCTCAGCCAATAAGATCTGTGCACCTATAGCCCAATATCTAACTGTTCTGGTGCAATGTGCTATTTTTGGTGTGCTCTAGGTCCTGTGCACCCTTCCCAATTAATCCACTTTGGTGTTATGTGTCGCATGCTGCACCTTAGTAATAATGACATGATTGACCTGTGCCAGTTACCAGATAAGGTGATGCTGATTGGAAATGTGGAAGAGCTATAAGGAGATGCTGTGAAAGGCCAAATACTGCCAAAGTGCCAGGATTATGTGAAAGTGCCCAAGTGTGCACAGTCCAATGCCAAATAGGTGCAAAGCGCCCAGATTATGTGAGAATGTGCAGTCTGCAAATGTTGGAATTGCAGTGCACCTCAAGTAAATGCACCAGTAAGATGGAAGCCATGATGTGCAGCACAACTGGTGTGGTGGATTGTTGTATGTGTGGTAGGGATTGTGCAATGAGTGCACAGCAAGGAATGTGAGTTGCAGGTAAAGCATAAAAGGAGCACGCAATAAATGTGAAAGGCAGATAAGGAGCGTGAGGGGGGTGCACGGAGGCAGTTTGAAGTGCACGACAGCAGGCAGCTATGGGGGAACCAAAAGCGCAGTAGAAATGTAAAAGGTGCACAAAAGTGCACCTAAATGGTCAAAGGCACGTGAAAGTGCACAAATGTGCACAAAAGGTGCACAAAAGTGCATGGAAGCGCACTGGAGCATATGGGAGTGCACTGGAGCGCATGGGAGCATACTGGAGCACACTTGAGCACACTTGGGCATGCGAAAGCACATGAAGGCGCACAAAAGTGCACTGTGCAAAGTGAGTAGAAGAGGTCCAAGCAGTGCGCACAATCACAAAAAATGCCATATTATGAGCACAGGGTGATAGGAAGCTGTATCACCATCTCTGAGCTATCCACCAATAAATGCCCTTGACACATAGCACAAATATGAAAGTATTCAGGTTTGAGTAGGATTATTTTTATTGTCCTCCTCCACTCCCCTTTTATGATCTGTACATCTGGATAATGCATCTGCTTTCCTCATCAAGCTTCCCACTTTGTGGACCAAGTGAAAATTAAAGCACGATAGGAATAATGCCCAATGTGCTTGTCGATGGTTAAGCTTTTTAGCAGACATGAAGTACTGCAGATTTGATGGTCTGTCCAGATTTCAATCTGATGCATACATTCCTCCAAATAATGCCTCCATGCTTCCAATGCTCATATTATTCCCAACATCTCTTTATCATGCACATCATAATTCCTCTCTACATCATTCAACCCTCTAGATAAATATGCACAAGGATGTTATTTGTCATCTTCACATAGCATTGATAATACTGCTACTGCTCCAGTAGCAAAGTCTGATGCATCTGATTCCACTCGTAAGGGATGCGTGAAATCTACTGGGACCAATATTGGGTCTTCCACAAACTTCCTCTTCAACTCCTCAAATGCTGTCTGCTGTTGTTCTCCCTATCTCCACACTACTCCCTTTCACATAAGGTTGTGTAATGGTGCAGCAATTTTGGAAAAATTATGAACAAAGCGACAATAAAAATTGGCAAGTCCCAAGAAAGCCTGAACTTCCTTGATATGGGTAGGCACTGGCCAATCAACAATTGCCTGTACCTTGATAGGATCCATCTTGATTCCATCAGGACCAATCTTTAATCCCAAGAACTCGATCTCACTTGCTCCAAATACACACTTCTCCAGTTTAACAAATAAATCATTCTCTGCCAATCTCTTCAACACCTCCTGCACTATCGCCTCATGATTTTCTTCATTCTCTGTGAATATAAAAATGTCATCAATAAATATTATCACCACACCTTTGTCTATCACATCCTTGAAAATGTCATTTATCATATTTTGGAAAGTTGGCAGACTATTGGTCATCCCAAAAAACATGACTAGCGGCTTGAAGGATCCTTGATGCATGGCAAATGCTGCTTTCCACTCATCTCCTTTCTTTATTCATACATTGTTGTACCCCCAGTGTAAATCCAATTTTGTGAAGACCTTGGCCTTTCCCATCTTGTCAATTATTTCTGAGATCAATGGCAAAGGGTATGCATTCTTCACTGTCCACTCATTCAAATACCTATAATCTGTACACATCCTCTTCCTCTGATCCTTTTTTGGTACAAAGAATACTAGTGATGTCTGCAGTGATTTCGAAGGTCGTATGTATCCCTTGCACAACTGTTCATTAAGGAATGCATCCACTTCTTCTTGTTCCTTCGGAGATAATGGATAGACTTTTGACTTCTTCGGCACAAATCCCGGCTTCATCTCAATAGCATGATCCCATGGCTTTCACACTGGCATCTGCTCCAATTCCTTCTGAAAAACTGACAAATATTTATGGTAGGCTTTTGGCACCCACTCCTCCACTGGCTTCTCCACTTTCTCCACATTTTTATCCCATGACTGTCCTCCATGAATTTCTCTAAAGGTTTGCTTTTGTTCTTCTTTACTGGTCATAATTGGAACTTCCCCATTTGGCATATCTTCATTCTCCACTTCCTCCATCATAACAGAATACTTCCTTGGATGTTCTTTCTCTTTCTTTTCCTTCTTCTCCTTTTTAACTTTTCTTCCATACATATTACATTCTTTAGGACAACAAGTCATGTGTACCTTCCCAGTTTTCCAATCAATTTCCAGATTATGTTTTCATAACCATGGACATCCAATTATCAGACACTTTTCCCAAGGTCGCACACTTCAAATACAGCTTGTTCCTGATGATCCTGATACTTTAATATCATCGTCACCTCCTCCTTAATGGTTCCTCCATGATTGATCATACCATCAATATTGTACACCATTATAGGTTGTGGCAGTTTATGCATGCGAATACCATTTCCAGTAATTAGGGATTGATTAATAAATAATCCAGTAGCACCACTGTCAAGCAATGCCTCCACATTAATTGCTGCATGTGTGTCCACTGTCTTCAATCCTACTGTCAAGCTGATTTTGGGTTCTATCCATGCTGAGCAAATAAAAAATTTAGGGGTCTTTGGAAATAAGGCTGGGCATTTTTCTTTGTCAGATAAATGATGATGGTCGTACTCCTCAATTTCTCTTTTGGGTTCACTCTGGGTTTTTTCAGATACTAATACATTATATTGATTCTGGGTCACCAATGGAGAAACCTTCACTGGGACTCTTCCACAAAATTCTTCTGCTTATCTTCCTCCAACTTTACTTCCTCGATTGTTGCTTCCCTAATCTTCCTTTTCTGCCTACAATTTCGAGCCATATGCCCTAATTGCCCACAATTAAAACATTTAACTGGAGCTCGTCTTCCTACTCGATCAACATCCATTGCATCCATCGATGCTGCTGACTCCTTAACAATAGGTGTCACTGCCATGGCCAGTGGCTGTGCCCTCGGAGTTTGTACCTGAGGTGTCCTTCCTTTCTCGGACTTTCCTCCTGATGACTTTCCAAATCTGGTGTTCCCATACATCAATTTCAATTCTGCCTGTTCCTGTCGATATTGCCAATTAAGATGCATTGCCCAATTATACCACTTGTCCAACCTCTCTGGCATAGAAGGTAGTCGATAGATAGACTTGAATAAAGAGGGATTTAATTCTGCCTTCAAATATTCTACCAACACTGCTTCTTCCATATCGGTTTGTAATGCTTCTGCTTTAAACTGCAAAATAAATTCATCTGCAGTCAGAGAACCTTGGTGCATGGTTTTTAATTTTGCATTCGCTGTCGCCTTTGGGTTAGGGTCTCCAAACTGTGCCTCCAATCTCTCCAAAAATTCCCTGAAGGTTGCAAATGGTTTATATCCTGTGACAATTTGATTAATGGCTTCGTTTCTCCAGAACTGTGCTTTCCCTCCCTGGATGTATAAGAGAGCAAACATAATTCTAGACTTGGTCGTACAAAATTTGGGCTTTCTCCCATGAATATACAACACTATAGAGCTAATAAAAGATTTTGTGTTTTCCATGGTACCATCAAATATTTGCGGGGGCACATATTTAGGTAAATGCATTTTTCCACTCTCAGACCTCTCCTCTGCATGCTCACCCTCCTGAGACATCCACTCTACCATCTCCTCCATCTCATCATCTTTATCTTCTACTGTTTCTGCTTTTGTTTGTGCTTGTTTGTGCTGGGATGCTGCTAATACTGACACTAATTGAGACATTTGTGCTGTTAGAGCTTCAATTTTGGCTTTAAGAACAGGCATGGGAACAGGATTGTGTCCAGGATTCAAAGTTGATTGTTCTGACATGATGACACAATCTGTGATGAGTCACTTCTTCAGCTGTGTAAAGATTCAGCTGTAGAATTTTTTCACAAAATTTCGAGTCACGAGATCCAGCTATTTCGGGTACTAAACATGGCAAAACACGTGATTTTGACTATTGGGCACTTCAGATCAATAACCCTTCCAACAGTGCCTGATCTTGGGGCTATTACTGAATTTGGCTAGTAAGTACCTAAAATAGTCATCCAAATTGAGTAATGTAAATCTCGGCTAAACCAGATCTGATCGGTTGTCTGGTTGCAGCTGTCCTAATGACAAGCACTGCCTTTCAATTACTGGCAGTTGCAATGTAAGGCAAGGCCTGGCATCAGCTTACAAAAGCAAGGTAAATATGTATATACAATTAATTCCAGCTCTTGCCAAAATAGTGAGTAAGCAGATGTGGCGCGCTGAGACAAGATGTATGCACATGTAAGAGAAGGCACACTGATGGGGTAGTTGTGTTGGAGCAGACTACATATGCTGCACAGAGGAAGAGACGACACATTCCTTATAACCTACCTGGGGTTTAGTTAGTCTTAGAGCTAGGGTTTAGCAGAGGTAAGAACACTGTATATCTTCTATAGTACAGGTTCTCCTTATATACATAATAGTAAGGATGTCACATGACTCAGGAATGTGTTTACCACATGTATGCACAGTAAGCACAGTAACATGTGTGTGCTGCATGCATTGCCTCATGTATGCAGCATGTATCAGAATTTAATTTCAACAAGTTGAGTTCTTCTGTTAGGGCGACACCCACTAATCTGCTAGCTGGACCGTGCGGGTTCTCCTACAAGAAGGTGGTGGGGGCACGCACGTGATGGGGGGATTTGATGGATTTGACATGAGAGGTTAAAAATAGAACAGTTGGCTGAATTAGGCCTTTCGCACCACTATTGTGGATGGAATACCTAAGAGAACACAACTGAGATCTCCTAGTATTTATTTTATGACTATATACTATATTACATATGTTATTATGGACGCGCACGCACATGCACGTACATATTGATGTGTGTAAATAGAAAATTCCCATGCTGACAAATAATGCATGTATAGGCATTTTGTAGCATATTTTGGTGAAATAAAATCAAATAAAATGAAATAAAATAAAATAAAATGAGCTTATGGGCCAGCTCGCATATATGTAACACAATGCTTAATCCCACTACAGTTACTCAACTCTTCAGTTGGGGGTTTGTGGTGACACAACTCTTTCATTGACTTTTAGATACAGTAGTACACAACTCTTCAGTTGACTTGGCACCCTTGGCCCCAAGTCAACGTGGGGGGGTTGTGGTGTTTATCTCCATCTTCATCATTCCAATCTCTATATTTCTCCATCTCCATATCCTATATTCCCACCTCCCCTATCCCCATCCCCATCTCCCTCTTCCCACTCTCCCCCTCCTCCATCTCCCCCTCCTCCATCTCCCCCATCTCCCCCATCTCTATCCCCCCCCCCATCTCCATCTCACTTTCCCATGTCCCCCTCCCCCCTCTACACCCTCTCATACCCCCTCCCCACCCCTCATACCTCTCCTCTATCCCCCTCTTGCCCACCCCCTCACATCCTCTCACACCCCACCCCACCCCTCACACTCCCCTCACACTCCTCTCCACACTCAGCTCACTTGCGAAGTTTCAAACTCCACTTCAAACTCAGCTGCAGCTCACCTCTACATATGCTACGACCACATTTTGAAGCCCAGTTATATTAGTCAGAGCTGACAAATTTTAGTCAGCTCTGACTAATGCCATCATTTCTGACAAATTTTGCACAGCTCTGACAAATTTTACGTAATCCCATCAACCATCACTCCCATCATTCCCACAAAATGACTGTAGCCTATGTTATACAGCTCGTTGACTCTGATCCCATCATGCCATCACTCCCACAAAACAGTCGTAACATATGTAGTAGATAAAAATAGTATTATGTAATAGGCATGTTAGGAGACTGTTTCCTAACAGACAGAAGGCAGCTAAGGGGAATCCAAAGGTGCAGTAGAAATGTAAAAGGTGCACAAATGCACACAAAAGTGCACAGAGGTGCACTGGAGTGCAAAAAGTGGACAAAGGCACATGAAAGCACACGGGAGTGCACTTGGGCATGCGAAAGTGCATGAAGGCACACAAAAGTGCACTGTGCAAAGTGAGTAGAAGATGTCCAAGCAGAGCACACAATTGCGAAAAATGCTGTAGTATGAGTGCAGGGTGATAGGGAGCCATATCATCGCAATTACTTACAAAAAGATTTCAATTGCTTTTAGTGTACAGTACAAGTCACAATAGCACATCATAGCATGGTCATGCAAACTCCAAAGGGTTTTTCGGCTATGATGAACTACTGAGCCTTTCCCTAAAAGTCATTTTTTGTTCATTATATCTTCATTTCTTCTTTACCTTACTTTCCAAAGACATTTAACAAAAAAAATAATTTGAAATTAAAATAGACAAAGCAAGAAACAAAAACAAAAAGTCCTACTCCTCCAACATCTCCTCCAACACCTCTATCTCCCTCCCCAACGTCTCCATCTCTACCTTTTTCTGCACCAATTTCACAGCAATCAAACCACAGTGCACCACCCAGTCATCCTCATTTCTTCTGAACCCCCATGACTCCATCGCCTTTGCCTTTGCCTTCCCCTTCAATGTCTGTTTCTTCAGCTTTGATGGCATTGAAGGCCCTGTGATGGGTTCGACATTGGCTACTGGTCCTATGAGCTGAATTTGCTGTACTGCAAAGATTGAAAACAAGTTAGCCATTGCTTCAAGACAGTTTTGAATAAATTTCATACCTAGTTTCCATTGTGAATCTTGTTTCGCGCTCCCAAATTTTTTTGCTTCACCTTTGCAAAGCCCCCTCCTCAATACCCTGCCCCAATAACACCCCTGCATGTCCTGGGTGCACTTCAAACACTATAAGGTGCCCTCCTTAATGATGCAACATGGCTGCGACTTGAACCCAGTGCAGTGATTGCACTATAAAAGTATTAGTACCTCAAAAAACCTTCAAAAATAAGTAAAACACTTACTGGGCCCTCAAAATTGAGCAGCCCTTTTGTTTCAACTTTCAGCCACTTTGCTGCCTCTACCCGCTCAACTTCCTTTTCCTCATCCTCTTTGCTCCCCACCTCGACCACCTTTTGCTTTGCCACCCTCACCATGGTTAGCTCATCTTCACTCTCATATTCATCCTCGCCTTCATCATTCTTGCCTCCCTTCGCACTCTCGATACCTTCAATTCAGCCTCAAACTCTGCATTCCACCTCTGCAAGTCCTCCTTTGAAATAGTCCTCACACAAAATTTAGTGAGGGTGGCATTTCGAGCATCTGCCAATGCTCTCTGTTGACCATTGATTTTTGCCTTCTGCGCTGCCTCCTTCTCCTCTCGAACCCATTTTGCATTCTCTTCCCTTTGTTCTCTCTCTACCTCCTCAGCTAAATCCACGAATAACAATTCTTCCCCCCACAAAATCCACTTGCGATGAGCCATCAGTTTGTAAAGTTTAAAGACTTCATCCATGACCTTCTGGATGGTCAGGTCACATTCTTCACTGAGATCTTCAGCGAGTTCATCATATTCAGCCTATATAAAACATTTTAGCACCTTTAACTATGAATAGGTCAACAAGAGACATACCATTTTTCCACAAAACCCTCTCTCCCAGAATTCAAAATCCAAATCCTCTGCGATGCCAGGCTCAGGCATCAACTTTGCATATTTGACAATTTTGGAGTTCAGCTCTGCGAGAAGAGACATGATTAAAGCTAGTACTTCAGGATGTAGGAGGTGACATGGAAGAACTAGAAGTATTTTGAACCTCACTAACTTTTTCAACACGATCATGCATTTTGCACATGACTTCAATCAGCTGACTGAAACAGTCAGGATTTCAGTAAGGGGAAGGATGATAGGTCCATTGCATGCTTTAAGGTCTGGAGAATGCTTCCAATCATATCAAGACATTATGACAGATGCTCCAAATTGCTACAAATGCCATGAGATCGACTTTGAAACCTTTTCGAATTATTTTGAATGACTTCAAATAATTTCAAATGATTTTGTGACACTTCAAATGCTCTCGAATGACTTTGCACCACTTCGAATGACATCAACTGCCATATAGCTGTTCCAAAACTCTTTTTGATACACACTGCACAACCAGAATGAGCCATTTCATTGCAAATAGAGTACTACCAGACACGAGGAGAGGCGACAAGAGACTTATAATGTGATAATAGTGCTTAGAGGTTTCAATGATATATTGAATCAAAGAGATAAGTACTTTTACCATATGGGACACCATATGTTTCAATTATTTATCATTTCTCATTTGTTTTATGATTTACAAAGTCCTCATTGCTGCACATATTGCCTTGTGTACTACACATGTTAGATTTCCTTTTTAATACTGTCTCTTTAGAATGTATATAGACTTGTACTAGTTACTTGGAGGAACAGAGAAGAAGTTACCCTCTCCCTTATCATTTGATTTAAGAGCCATTCTCTTGAGTCTTAGCCTCATGTCATATCTCTAAGTTCTGCAAAATATCACAAACTTCTTTGAACTATTGTATTCGCTCCTCAATTTATTGCACATTGCCCATTGCCTCTCAAAAAAACACTTCTTATTTGCTGTATTTGCTCCTCGACACCAGTCCAACACCCTCGACTCCCTTCAAAACTACCTCGAACTTCTGTGAACCTCTTCAAACTACTTTGTGCATCCTTCAAATCTTTTCAAACCTTTTTGAACATTCTTCAAACCTTTTTGAGCCTTTTTGGTAACAGCAGTGATATTTAGTACCAACTCGCACCCTTCCTCTGACTCGTGTTATACCATCTGAAGCCATTTAGTAGGTTTTGTTTGGATTTCAGGGTTGAGTATTATCATTGTACCCAGTGGTTGGTGGTCAGAGGTGTTCAGGGGTTCTGGGCAGAATCCACTGGGCTGTAGTGTGCCAGGTAAAAAGGAGCCAGAGAGGATTTGGCTTCAACTTATAAAAAGTTGTGCCCTTCTCCTTGTCCAATTTCAGGTGGGAAGCATGCAGATGTCTGGTAGGTTTCCAGACAGAGGGTGAAGGTAGAATGAAGCAGAGGTTATGAAGTGATTAAGTTGAGGGGAGTCCAAATATTAAAGGTTTGGTTCAGGAATGAGTCAAGGATGATTAAGGGTTGATATTAGGCAAGATACAAGCAATAGACAATGTAATGCACAAGTATGAGCATGATTACAAGTACAAGTACAAGTAAATTGCAAACTAGAGACTAAGGCTAATTTATGGGCACTTAAATGATGAGGACCAGAAGAATAATGGATAATGCAGAAGTTTACTAACAGGTCTTGGTAAGTGTCCATAACCAGAATTGGTAAGACTGTATTAGGAATAAAGTGAGTAAGCAAATGATTACTAAAGCACATGATGACTTGTCTGATGACTAAAAGATGTTGCGGCTGGGATGCTGATGGACAAGGTCAGAAATGAATTGAGAAAGAGTCAGGAATTATCAGGAATCTGATCAGGTGAATCGGGTCTTGACAGATACTGCCAACTTTGCAAGGGACATTTCATGCTAAACCTAAACTTTTGTCAATGCCACTGTTAGCTGATTGAAGTGGGATATGAATCGAAGGGTCATAAGTGAGGCTGAGTTCGTGACATATTTTTTCAGATATTGCAATAATCGAGGAACCAGGATTTCTTCTATAGACATTCATAATAATTGATCTGATTGAGTGAGATTCCTTCACAGCAATAAATGGTTCCAGAATATAACCAGGTCGAAGACTGTTAATGTAAGTTTCAAAAGGATCATCAATCACAAAAGTATCATTGTTAAAGAGATTCATAGTGTTATTTCCTTCAGGCTTCTGGATACGATGTGGTGTTACTTCTATTTTGTACGAACTTTGGGTGATAGAGACAGTAACTCTTCAGGGGTTAACATAATAATTGGGGTCTTCATCGAGTGAGCAAAAATGTCTTCCATCATTTTATTCTTTTGAATCAGGGCTTTGGTATGATATGAAGAACCATCTTTGCCTTTACCTTTCACAGTCAATCCAAAGTTCTGTTCATGAGGTGGCAAGTACAAATTTTCTTTTGTAGAGGCATATCAGTGAATGATGGGTTGCAAAGCTGTTTTGGAAGTCAAAGATGGTGAAGTCGAAGTATGCTGTGGACAATATAGATGGTGCTGGTACTTGTGGAGTAGATGGTTCAACTGGTGCAAAGTTTTGAGGGATCAAAGGCCGATATGGAGGAATTGTTGGTATATTCAAATTAGTTCTGGCAAAGGGTCTACTACTTCACAAAGCATATAGCTCTTGTTCAAGCTTTGCGATATGATCTTCAGCTGCTGTGGATAGGTCAGAAACTTGGTAAATGCCTCTGATAGTGTTGAACCACTTGTCAAAGATGCGATGTAACATGTTATACATTAGCGATGGTGTAGCAGTAGATGGAGAGTTTTGTTAAGTCCATTTGTTGATTCTGTCCTTGATAAAATGACCAGGGATGTTTTGAGGAGTAAATCACCCATTTGGAAGAATGATTTTTTCTTCAAAGTTCTTCTTACACTTTCCTTCATTGATATATGACTGGCAAACCAAGCAGTCACTAATGAAATGACCAGTAAGTCCACAAAAGACACAAACTAAATTTTTTAGCTGGTCCAAACGAAATCCACTGTTATATCGAGGGTTATTAGTAGGTTTGATACCTGCTAAAGCAGTGACAAGTGTAGTTGCAAATTTTTCAAGAATTGCCGATAAGTCTTCCAATTTAATTTGTGTAGAAGATGTCAAAGTTGATGATAATGCCAAAGTTGCTGAAGAGTGTGAACCATATAATGATGTCAAGTCTGAACTGATTGATCCTGCCAAAACAAACTTCACTGCTATGTGAATATCATTGAGTGGATAAAGATCATCTGGGTAATAGTCAGAAAATTTAAGTTTGAGTCATTGTGCAATTCATGACCATAAGCCTGGCTGGAAACCATGAACAAATGCTCTGCTTTGTTCAGCTTCTGAAATTTGGCCTTTAGAGAGAAGAAACTTTGTGATGTTGTAAAATAATCAATAGTACAACCCTCAATCACTTGCATTAAAAATCATGATGTGAAAGTCCTGAAATGAAGTGCCAGTTTCATATTCTGGAATTGATTCCCAAAGTTTGGAGGTGTCAATATCGACATATCGGCAGGCATGTTTCTTCATGACTTTTGAATCCATGATATTGCAGTCTATAAAGAGTATTTCAAGCTTGTTAAAATATCAACAAAGCTCTTGAGGTTGGGTAGGGTCAAATTTTGGAGCTGTGGAATGGCCACGAGCTGGTATAGTCACTTGTGTAGTCATGAATGTGATAATTCTCAGGGTAGGAGTTAAAACTTGGGTGAAGGATGGTAGAGGTGTCAAATTCATTGGTAGAATGAATAAAGAAGTAGATGATGAGGATGAAGAAGAAGATAACATTGAAGACAAGCATATAGGTGAAGAAAACAGTCTCGATGAGTAGACTCTACTTCAGAAGCTGGAATTAGAATATCTTTTGATAGTTCGAGAGATTCAAAGGTATGGTAAGTCTCAATTTGAAGATTTCGAGCTTGAGTTGGCCTAAGCCAGGAGATTTGAAATGGATTAGGTGATGAAATAGTTTAAACACTCCTCGTGGTGGGCTCCAAAATAATAATACTCAACCTGGAAATCAAACAAAAACCTGCTAAAAAGGTCTAAGAAGTGTTACACAGGCTAGAGGAAGGGTGCAAGGTGGTACTAAATATCACTGCTGTTACCCAAGGATTGTAATGAGAGGTATGAAATAGTGAGATGTATTGCAAATAGTTTTAAGAGCATACAAAGGTTTTCAAAGGGCTATGAAAAGGTTTGAAGATGTTCAAAGAAGGTTCAAAGAAGTTTGAGGAGTTTGAGGAGAATGGGAATGGTTTTGAGGGATATCAAGAATTGAATATAGTGAATTGGAAGGATTTTCGAGAGAGATAGATGATATGTGATTGGTCGAGAGGCTAGTACAAGAATTTGAAGAAGTTTGCAGTGATTCGCAGAACTTAGAGTTACGATGCAAGGCTTGGACTCAAGATAACAGTTCTTAAATCAGATGATAGATGGGAGAAAATAACTTTTTCTCTGTTCTTCTAAGTAACTAGTACAATTCTATATACATTTTGAAGGGATAGTGCTTGAAAAGGAAATGCAACATGTGGAAAACATGAGGCAATATACACAACAATAAAGGACTTTGCAAATCATAAAACAAATAAAAAATGATAATAAATGATAATAAATGAAATGTACAAAGTTGCAGTATAGCAAAAGTACTTGTCCTAATGTTTCAATATATTATTGAAACACCAAAATGCCACAATCATATCCTAAGAGTTTTTTGTCATGTCCATAGTGCTCGATATGTGATGCACTAACTCATGCTAGGTATGCTATGTGTATCGGAAGGGTGGTGGAATAGCCATATGGTGGCCAACATTGTTCGAAGTGCTGTGAAGTTATTCAAAGTCATTTGAAGTGTTGCAAAGTCATTTGAAGTCATTCGAAATAGTTCAAAATCATTCAAAATCATTTTTATGAGGTTTATAAGGGTTGGGAGCATGTGTCATGATATGTTGATGCATTTGGAAATCTCCCCAGACCTTAAAGCGCAAAGTGGACCTATCACTGTATTGATAAACTATTAGGCAAGTGGATGTACCATGATCAGCATGCCCTCTCAACCTTACTGCAAAGCTCAAGGATGCAGCCAATGCATCAGAACCTTAACTCTCCTTCTAGCACAAAGCTGTCCAAGATTTCCACTCTCGCTAAGCACAAGTTTCTTAACCTCCCATTAGCGACCATCTGCCTATGTTATTGACACCAGACTCTCACCTGAACAAGCTCCCATTGTCCAGTTCAGCATCAATGCTGCCAACCAAGCATAACATCTTGTCTGTCACTGATGATGGCAGTGATGCAGGAGGCCAGATGGATAATCATCCCAAGCAACATATGTCTCTCTCAAGTTCAATATGCAATTCCTAAACCACTCTACTACCATTATGGTCAGCAAGAAAAAGTGTGTTGCTTCATTGTCATTGCAAGCCAAGGACAAGCATGTGACTACAATTATCGATGACTCCGACTCTCAGAAAATGCTGACAAAAATAGACATGCACAAGGTATCTGTTTTTTTTCAATATCCATTGATGTGTATCAACCATCATTCTAGTGTTGTCGCAGGCAAAAAGAACCATTGCCCTACTCTTGGAAACCCAATGGAGATTGATGAAGATGGCCTACTCACAGATGTAGATGTTCAGCCTGTTGATGATAATCCATCTACACATGAAGATAAATGGCAAAATTTTGACCATTTCTTTCACAAGGCCATTGTCAAATGCATAAATGGGAAGTTACAAAAGTATTGCACCTGTAAATGATGCCCATGAGTTTTTGCTGGAATATAGGGTTGTCCACATTGACACTGGAATTTTTAGGAACAATAAGTGTTTTGTGGATTAAATCACAACTGTGCAGCACCATCTCAAGGCAAATCATTCAGTAAGTGATGTCCTCTATTCTATGCCATGCTTTAATCTGTCATTTCATTAGGGGAAGTATTGCAACTGGGAAAAAGTGGCTTGCAGCCACAGACCAGGTACATTATTCAACACTATAACTAATCTCCTGTTTCATTAACAACCTTTGCAGCCTATCCAAGCTCACAAACATCCTAAGTTCAAGGAGACGATTGATGTTGCTTCTTGTGCAACAAATGGTGTCAAAATTCCTAACTGCAAAGCAACCCAGGGTGAGATCAAATGCCTGTTCAAGGATCATCTTACTAGATTGAAAGTTCAACTCTTGGTAAGTGTTCCTTTGAGTTCTAGTTCTTTTCTCATCATTCAACAGGGTCCAACTGTCCAAGGTGAAGTCAACTTAACATGTGATGCATGGCAAGCAGGTAATGCAGATGGCTATTTTGTGGTTATGGCACACCAAATCAAGGAGCCAACGTCTGCAAAGTGGAAACTCAAGACTGGTCTAATCAGTTTCACATGGCTCAACAATGCCCACAATGGTGAGTGGCTTTGCCAAACTCTGTTCAAAATCATCAAGCAAGTGGGAATTGAGCATAAGGTAAGCATGTCAGATATTGTCAACATTCTGCTTCTCTTATCGTTCATTGTGAAGGGTTGAGCACATCACCTGTGATAATGCAAGCAACAACCAAACTATGATGAAAGAACTGGCTGCATGTTTGAAGGCTGTAACAGGCAAGAAGTATGATTGGAAGAAGAGGAAAATCAAGTTTGTTGGTTCTCAATGTCACTCATATTAGTTTCTCATGAAATCGCAGCTGTCTTGCACATGTAATCAACTTGGCAACACAAATGCTCATCTCAATTTACAGCAAGTCTCCACATTTTGATCTGAAGCAACCGGATGCACATGTACCCACCTTCTGTGATGAGGTGGGGTTGGTAAAAGCAATTGTCAAGGTACAAATTGTGTACTTGTCCTGAAGATAATGTTGCTCATCCCTATTCAGGAATGGTCATCCTCAAAGCAAAAATAAATGTGGAAAACCATTCAAATGAAGGCAAATCATTAGCAAACAGTTCAGCTCACTCCTGACATGAAGGTGCACTGGTCATCAACATATTCAATGCTTGATCACACTGAAAGAAGAAAGGAGGTGCATAGCCAATTGAATACAAGATTAGTATTTATTCTTCAAATTCCTTAGTGCATTGATACTTTTGTTGATGAGCTTCAGTGGGAAGAACCAGACTCTGCTAAATGTGATAAGATCTGTGAGCTCAAGCTTACAAGTGAGGAGTGGGTGTGAGTCAGCACCTTTCTTGGTTTGCTAAATGTATGTTTATTCTTTCATCTACACCTCAATGCTTAATGATTCTGTAGCATGTCGATAATGCCCAGCAGGCTTTTTCATCTGACAATGTCACAACACTTTATCTGGCAATCCCAGTGCTTGAAGCCCTTTACAAGGCATGGTCTAGTCAGGCTGACCATCCAAAGTATCAGCTGTTTGGCCCTGCTCTTAATGCTGCATGTGAGAAGATTGATGAGTACTATAAGAAGACAATGGAATCTCCTGCATACATCATGTCCATGAGTATGAAATCTTTCCCTTAACCAAAACATTACTATTTCTGATCCTTAATCCAAAGGAGAAAATGGGATACTTCAAGAAGCATTGGTCAGCAGATCTCTGAGAGAATGTCATGAAATGTGCCAAGGAGGTGGTATGGGGAATTTTCATGCTTCCAATTCATAAGCTAATTCATTTTAGCTCAAAGAGTAATGGTTATCATTGAGTGATGGTTCCTTTGCAAGGCCGTCTGTGCAGTCAAGAAAGGGCAAAAGACTGCATGCTCTTCTTTGAGAACTCAGCGATGATGAAGATGAGGCAATGGCAGATGTAGGATTGGATGTCCCAGATGATCCTCAACAGCCATGGCTCTGTGATTACCATGCCTATATGGATGTACTGGAGCAAGTACCAGAAGGCTGGAATGCAGTCAAGTGGTGGGTGTAAGCATTGTCATTGAATATCTTGACGAGAAATTGACATAATTTTTCAGTACAATTCACACTGATATCATCCTGCCTGAGGCTCACTTGCATAGGACTACTTTGTGATCATGTCATCGTCTGTGTTGAGCAAGCATGCATTTTCTCAGGGTGGGATCACGATATCAAAATGCCACAGTTGTTTAAAGGGTGACATTGTGGAAGCCCTCCAGTGTATCAAGTGTGCAATCCAACATGATTTACAAGAACCTTCACTGTCATTGGAGAAGAAACTAGTGACTAAGAGTTGGAAAATGTGGGTGCTGAATGAGACACAGGGGACCTGGGAGAGGAATCAGACAGTGAGGAGTTTTCGTGGGATGGGTTGCTGATTGAAGAAGAAGATGAGGAGGCTATGTATTGCTCTGAGTAGCTTACCATACATTGTAGGCAAAATTTTAAATATTCTACCATACAAAAGCCACAGCCTGGGCCAAGCCAAGCCAGTGATAGGTCCATTGTGCACTCTAGGGTCTGGGAAGGTTTCCAAACATATTGACACATTATTACTTATGATCCCAACCTCTACAAACCCTACAAATTCAATTTTGAACTATTTTGAACTATTTTGAACTATTTTGAATGACTTTGAATGACTTCACAACATTTTGAATGCCTTCAAATAACTTTGCACCACTTTGAACAACATCAGCCACCATATGGATATCCCAACACCATTTCAATACACACAGCACATCCAGCATGAGCCATTGTGTTGCATATCAAGCACTACCAGACATGAGGAGACACAACAAAAGACTTTAGGATGTGATAATAGTGCTTTTGTGTTTCAATGATATATTGAAGCAATAGGATAAGTACTTTTACCATACTGGGACACTGTATGTTTCAATTATTATTATTTCTCATTGATTTATGATTTACAAAGTCCTTTATTGCTGTGCATACTGCCTCATGTTCTACACATGTTATATTTCCTTTTTAGTACTATCTCTTCAAAATAGACTTGTACTAGTTACTTAGAACAACAGAGAAGAAGTCGCCCTCTCCATTATCATCTGATTTAAGAGCCATCCTCTTGAGTCCAAGCCTCACTTCATATTTTTGTTTCCCAATATTCCTCGACACTAGTCTGATTCCTTCAAACCTTTTTGAACCTCCTTGAACCTTCTTTGAACTACTTCAAACCTCCTTGAACCTTTTCGAATCTCTTTCAAACATCTTCATACACCCATAAAAACTATTTGCAATGTCTCTCACCATTCTACACCTCTAACTACAACCTTTGGGTAACTGTGGTGATATTTAGTACCAACTCGCACCCTTCCTCTAGCCTGTGTTTACAATTCTTAGGCCTTTTAGCAGGTTTTTGTTAGTTTTCCAGGTCGAGTATTATCACCAGGGCCAAGCCCTGGTTGTTGGCTTTGGCTTGGCCTGGGGTTTGAAAAAGCCAAAGACAGGGCTTTCAGGCCAAGCCAGGCCAGAACAGCACTACATTCAATGGTCTGCAACATCTTTGACAACTCTTACGAGTCTTTCCATGGAGGTACAGCTGACTCAGAATCAAAGTCAGTTGAAAAGGTGCATAGTGCACCTTCTCATCTCATGACATAGTAGTCTAACACCCCTTACTCATAAAGACAACAACATTGATATCCTCCTCAAGAAACATGTTCAATGACCTTCCTGCCCTCACTGCACCTAAACCTGCAGACCCTCAAGATGAACTTGATCAATTCTTGGGCACTGATCCAGAGTATGTAAAGGAAGTTCTAGCATGGTGGTATGAGAGGTGGCATATCTACCATGGCTTTCGAGAATGGTGATGGATTATCTGGTGCATAGTAACATAATAATAAATATATTCTAAGTCTAAATCACATTTACAGCTACCTCCATTAATGTCGAACATGTTTTCAGCAAGGGTTGGATCCTCCTATCCCACTTACACAGTCGCCATTCAGTTTAAAAGGATGGGAAAGCCAAACGCAGAAACTGTCAACATGTGATAGCTTTCATTAAAGGTATTTCATTTTCCCCACAGGGATTGGTAATCACTAGAATGAAAGTGAGACCCGACCTCCGAAAGTGAAAGATGTGTAGATGAAAGTGAGAGATTTAGATTGAAAGATAAAATGGTACGGTTTCAAAGAATAAGTAGGACGAAAATCTTATCCTATCCAAGCTCTACCATTTTTGTCCGCTGGGGCCCTTCATATCCCACCAACCATAGTCAACGACATAGGAATTGTTAGTAGTGATAGCCCACGATTAGTATATTATTATTGTTTGGACTGGCCTCGAAGATACGTAATTTTGCAACCCACAAACCAAGGGTGGCACGAACTTAAGGAAATCACACTGCATTGCTATCATGCAACGAATGACCGCGTGCAATACTCGCGGCGCTCGTCCGTATATATGTAAAGTAGTTGTTGCATACGTAGTCAGGATGCTCATGATGCAGTCAAATGTAGGTAGTCTGTAATATGCGTGCTCCGCCTGAGCTGTCCAACCGACTCAGACTAGCAGTATGACAGATGACGAGAGGATGACTTCATCCAGTCAGAGGGATCAGATCGATCACTTATTTTACGCAGACCAAGCGCACATCTGCATCAAACTTTATATTACGTTGCCGAGTTAGGTGCCGGAGAAGTAACCGTAAGCCCTCCCTCCAGGTATTTCTTCCTCAAAACTAGCACCCCGCTTTTCAACTGCGCAACTTCTCTGACTAGGGTAGAAAATTCTGTCTTCTTCTCCCCGTCCGTCAGATAGGGAGTGAAATGGTGGATGCAATCTCTCGTAGTTGCATTACCCGTGTTCCCCAGCCATTCGACAAGTAGATTCCTTAGCTCTTCAGATGATACGGCAATCGGCGCTGCGCTCGGAACTTGCGCCTTGCGTTTCTTCGGCTTCGGCTGAGAAGTAACATTTGTTGTTGGCGATGTATTGCCAAGCTCGTCCGCCTTGCGTTTGTTGCCAGACTTTTGAGAATTTATATTCGTCAAATTGGAACCAGAGGCGCCAATAGGTGGACTGCCTGCTCGAGCACTCCCTATTGGACTCGTGGCGCGACTGCCTAAAGGACTATTCCCACGGCTCATGTTACTCGTCTTCGGCTTTGGGGTCTTCGGGCTTGTTGCACGTTTAGCGACGACAGAATGCCCACCAAGGCTTGGGGATGCTGTAGGGGATGTGGCGCGAGATCCAGTAACGGAACTGGTTTGCCCCGTACGGGAAGGGCTTGTCTGTGATTGCGGTGTCTGGGAATTTATTTGTGGTGCCTGAGAGCTTGATCGTGACTGCACTTGCTGAGGTTGCTGTTGGATGGCAGGCCCGCCGGTGGTCGCAATGATTTCTTCCTCCTCTTCTTCTTCAACCTGTTGGGAAAGTTGTCAAGAAACGAATCAAGTTTCACAAATTGTGACTAACAGAACTCGCGTATGGATTCTCTTCCTCATCACTCTCGTATGCCTCATTGCCTTCTCTGTTACGAATCAGCTTCTGCATTGCCTTGGCCTGTTTGCTTATGCCAGGGAGTTCTTCATCGTCTGATTCATCAATACCACCTTCACGTTGCTTATTAGCAGTTTTATACTCTCGTTTCAATCGCTCCTGTTAAGTTTGTCAATATCTTTGCAACGGATAAGGTCAACAGACCTAACCTCAATTTCCTTCACTTCTTCATCCTTGTTCTCTTCGACATCCATAAGTTCTTCGTCATCAGCGAAGTCCTCTTCGTAGACCTGCTCGTCCAGGTCCCCTTCAGCTCCATATTCCTTTTCACGCCTCCGTTTTGAATCACCATCTTCATCCTCATCAAACAAACCTCCAGAGCCACTATCTACCGTTTTGAGTTTCCTTCCACCAGGCGCTAAGCTCTGGCTTGAAGTATGAACAAGAGAGCTTTCGCCAGAAACTGTACGCCCTTCAGCTTCAGCTTTAAACATAGCTGCCGTTGCAGCAGAGGGCCCTTTGCCATTTCGACTGGAGAGCCAGGCTTGCGGGTCCCGTTTCTGGTTGAGGGTGTACTATGCAAATGTTTATCAAAGCAACTGCATAAGTAGTGGATAAAGATTCGCATACCAACGACTCCACATTCGCCGTGTCTGTTGGTAGATCATGTTTTAATTTCTTTTGGAACTTGTACCACCGATGTGCGGGAACAAACTTGAAAACATCATTGGCGGCAGGCATGAAAAATCCGTGCGTTTCAGACTTTGAGACGTCCTCCATCTGTCCTATCCAAAGTTCACTCTGTGTTGGTGAGGAGTCCTCCATAACCCAAGGATACCGCTCCTCTCTTCTCAGCTGCCGGACCTCTTCTGGAACATAAAAAACCTGCCTAGTCTTCTTCTGAAATTTCTTCTTCCCATTCACAGCTGGTGCCTTGCCTTTCCCCTCTTTGCCACCATTAAAGTTGTCCGTACTCTGTATTGGACGTCCCTCAGCATCAACCATGACCATCTTTCCGTCCACCCCTATAACTGGCTTTCCATCAGGTCCCAACATAGGTCCAACCGCTTGTGGCGCATCCGTCCCAGTATTATCGTCCCTCCTCAACTCCTTCCTATTCAGCTTGATAGGCGGTGTCCAGCGTGATATATCAATTGGTTTTCGGGAATCGAATTTCATAACATCATACTTCCAACCATTTAGTGCAGAGGACATCAGCTTGAATTCCTGGAAAGGACCGTCAGGAAGCTGGAGTCCTTCGTCTTCATGCTCTTCTTGCGGAGGTTTGACGCGTGGCACAGCGGATGGTAGTTTGCGAGGCAATGGCGTATTGGTCTGGGTCTCTTTCTTCGTACCCTTCTTAGGATGAAACAGCATTGACAATGTCGCTTTTGGTGCCATTGTGTGAGCGCAAGCACTATTTCCGCATAGATAGAGTTACGATTCAGTATTAGCACGGCGGCTAGACAGTCGTTGAGACACAGAGGTCAGAGGGCGGAAGGAAATCCAGGCAGCCCACGCTGGAATCAACGACGGGCCAACAACATTATGTAATTAATCTGCACTTATTGTTCAACATCCCCATAGCTGCACAAGTCCCAACTTCAGCGAAGTTTATACTTAACATGTACTCCAAAACAAAAAATCCGATAGCAGCTAGCAGGCCTGCCTTACAGATTAGAACGAGCAAGAATTTGCTACATATTTTGACAAAAGAATCCGAGTTGTTTCATGAAGGTTCCATTCTATTAACGTTCCCATTTCGTGAAGTAGGTCCTGTGGATGATCCATTAGTTGGCATGTCATTTTGCGAGGAACCCGGACGTGAGGTGGAAACAGGAGGTTGCGCCGGCAGCTGCTTGTGTTGCATGGTGACTGATGGGGATGGAGGGTGTTGTCCAGAGACAGGCATGGAACCTTGCCCATACACCATTGCATGTGGAGGCTGACCACCAGGGGAAAAAGAAGGCATGCTGCCTTGACGCGTTGCTTCCAGCTCGTGTCGTAATCCTTCAATTTCCCTCGCCATTTCTTGATGGCTTTGTTTTAACTGCGCAACGAAATCGATGGCTATTGTACTGTATCAGAACAGTTCAGTATCCCAAGTTTATGTGAATCACCTTTGCTCAATATCTCCCATTTACTTGCTTTCATACCGCGGTCAGCAGGCAATTGGTCACGTAATTCATCGAATAGATCTTTCATCTCCTTCCGTCTCTTCCTCTCCGCGAGTTTGTGGGAAACACGAAGTTCCGGTGAACGAGCATAAGGCGCAGCTCCCGATTCCTTTATCTGCTTGCTGGCAGTGGTTGGAGAAGCTGATTCATCTTGACCTGATGAAGGTCCCGATTGCGTGTTCGAATCCGCATTGGATCTCTGACGCGATGGAGGCCGCGATCGTGATCGCAGGACCCTTCTAGGAACAGTCGATATCAGGGTGTCTGGCACAGACATTCGTCGGTCTGGTGCGAAATTCATGGCTGGGATGATGCCCATGGGCGTAGTTGGATCAAACGAACGAGACACGCCAGAAGTCGAATTGGGTTCAACGTCTGCTGACGTAGGGGTAGAACTTGATGGGTCTTGTGGGTGTGTCCATGGTGACGAAGGCGTCCGGCCGTGTGGAGAATCCCCTCCAGTAAAGCCCGAACTGTAGCTGCTCGATACGTTTGAGAGCAACGATGATGTAGAATCTCGTCTGTCATTCATCCACCATTGTGAAGGGCCCCGCGAGTCCACCGAATTTCGGCGATCATTCAAACTCAACTGGGCTATTCTTTGTGTATCAACTGCTGATCCGCGTCGTTTTGAAGCTCGTGCATCTGTATCAATATCCATCACGCTTGGTATACCGGGTCCTGCTAGCTGAGGATCAATTTCTTCCCCAACAGCAGCAAAATTGCTTCGATCGGTCGACATCTTCCTCTTAGTCCCTTGCGGCATGTGTGGGTCCTGTCCAACTGCAATGGAATGCCTTCGCATGCTGTAGTCAAACTGCAGCTGTTCACGAGACGAACGACGACCAAATACAGGTCTCTGACTGTCCACATTCATATGAGTTGCACCACCAGACTTTGTGGGCACTATCATTGAGGTCAAGGAAGCTCAGTGAGGAACAAAGAGATATATATTTTGCGCACCTGAACCATTGGATGCAACATCTGCAGAAAAGTGAATTGCTTCGTGTGATAACACCGACGACGAGCGATTGTGGATTGGCTCGGTAGATGGCGAGCGTAACAAGTTACGGATTTGGGGGCTGTTGTCGGGTATATGAGGAGTGGCATCTCCAAAGACATAGGTAGAAACAGGGCGAGGATCGGAGTCGTGATGGGCAGAAGATGAGGGTGAAGAGGCCTCAGCGAGGTGGTCAAGTTGAATTTGGCGGAAGTTTGTGCTGAGAGTGACACTTGAGTTCATGGGGGCAGCATGGAGAGAAGGATCTGTGGTCGAGCCTCTGCGGTGAGTCTGGAGATAGAGGAGAGGGGCGAGTGGGGGAGGAGAATGCCTGGTGGCGAAGGAGGACTTGGTAGAAGCGGTGAGCGGGCCGCTGGCAGACATTTGCCAACCAATGAAAAGAGAAAGGAGCTGGGTGATAACCACTGGTCGCTAATTTCAAGGTGCGATGATCGACAAATACAGCACGCGCGCATCCCCAATCAGTTATTAGCGTCGTCAGCTATATCTTAGTGCTATCGCTGCTAGAGCTACCCGTTCCGCTGCTGTCACCTCCATCGTTCGCTCATACGACCCACCACTATTCCTCGTCATCCGACCTCTCCGTTCCCTTTTCATGTGCAGCTCCTCTTGCTTGTCCTCTTCAGCCACCAGTTGTCGGATCCAGGGCCCGTAATCCATGTGAATCGCATCCTTGCCCGTCACCCAAACTGTTGGCGGTATCATCTTTTTCAGTCCTTCAGCCATTTGAACTTGATGTTCCACGCGAGCACGGAAGAGCGCACGCGATCGATCCTTGACTTCGAATGTTGGCGCGTGTTTGCATCCCCGCTCTAAAGCTCCACGTGAAAATCGCATGGCTGTCGAGGCAATGTCCCTATGTCGAATTTCAAATCCACTGCCTGCCGCTGGGACTCCATGCAACAATACCGTACGTCCATCGTCAGCGGACGGCCCAAATTCGTTGAATTCCTATTAAAGGAGGTTAAAAAAACCATCGTCGCATCGCTCGTGCACCTACTTCCGATCTGTCCAAATCGCTTTGTAATAGATCAACAAAAGAAATGAGATCTACATGACTTATCACCGATCCACAGGGAGATGGGTCCGCTGACGAAACGCTGGGCGATGACCAATTCCAATCCGAGAGTTCTTCGATGGAGGGCTCCGATTCTGTTTGCCACTTGACTGTGCGTCCGGATGGAGGGATAGTGCCCATGGTCGAGCATCGTAGTTGAAGGCAGTTAATCGTTCGTCGAAGATCTGGCACCGGAAAGTCTTCCAACAGTGCGGAGGAGGAAATTGGAATATCAGTACATTTACAAGTCAAGTCATATAACTCGAGGAGTGACTCTCGTTCTACTAAGTATCCTTCCGCAGAACACAGACCCTGGAGGTAGGAGGTGGCAACCGGTGCGGGACAGGCTTGAAAAGTAAGAATCGTTTGCAGTGGAAGATCTATCGTGGGTACAAGAGATATATCTGCAATGGTATATGAGATGAATTTCCTGAAAGACAAGGATCGTGGCATAGCGAGCTACCGTTACATGTGCAGATGACTG
Source organism: Tricholoma bakamatsutake (assembly GCA_029959215.1). Lineage (NCBI taxonomy): Eukaryota > Fungi > Basidiomycota > Agaricomycetes > Agaricales > Tricholomataceae > Tricholoma > Tricholoma bakamatsutake. The sequence continues at coordinate 6,243,076 of CP114860.1, forward strand.
GTCGCTTGCAGTCTTTGATGAAACTGGTGACAGTTGGCCAAAAATTGCTGTCTTCCTTGAACAAGATATCGACCTCTTCCAGCAATATGAGCGACTGCCGAACGGTGGAAGCTTCCTCCATTCCTTGTCCCGATTGATTATTCGTTCTAGAAATAAATCCAAAATCTCCAACTGGAGAGTGACTCTCCTGCGGCCGTTCGTCTGCTGGATCCTTGCCCTTTCCAAGAAGCACAGCGAAAGCATCGTGACCTTGGGAAGGGTGACTTGCTTCCCCGCCACGGTGTTGTGTCTTGCGCACAAGGTGATTCTTGCCTACATCCCCAATCATATTTTCAATACTTGCTCCATTCCGCTTTCCAATTCCGGGATAAACCTCAAATACCTCCCATCCGAGTTCCTCCGCACAGGCATATGCCGCTGCGGTTTTACCGACCCCAGATGGGCCTGCTAAGAGTATGGTGTTCGTGAGATGGTCAGGAAATTGTTGCGAAGCAGATAAAGCTGGATTAGAGTGAGATAAACGTGACGTCGTTTCTTGTTCAAACTCATCCTCATTATTATCCGCTTGTAAAGTTTTGTCTTCCGACTGATCACTATGCACGACCCAATCATCGTCGTCCGAGTCAATCCTGCGTTTCTTTCTCCCGTGACGCTTTTCAACTGCCCGTACAACACGCGGGCGTTTGTTTTTCCTGGCGTCTTTCCTTGCCTTTGCTCTTCCGTCTGTTCTGTGATCCTGGTTGGACATTACCATTGAGTTTGTGTCGAAGTGCAACTCGAGGGCGCATAACCAGTTTCGTAGATATATGGCATTTGATTCATTACCGAGGACCTCTTCTGCGCGAGTTGGGCGCCACTTGTCTGTCCAAGCTTTATGCACCGAAGATGATGCAGGCCGAAGCACAGCATCGGGATTCACGAGGCGCAAGATGGCAGGATGAAGAGAGGAATGTTTGTTGGGAATTTGCTCTACATAATCCTTTTTACCTGCCGCAGTGTAAGGTAGAAAGTGCATGGTGTCCGTGGATGATGCTGTATTGTTCATATCTAGGTTTAGATCCAACGTTGGTAGGAAGTGGGATATAGTCGTAGTCGGTGTGTGACGTAGTTGGCGTCGGGAGTAGGTGATATCGGGAGCAGAATAGACCTGTTGTGGTCCACGAACATGCTGTGAATTTCTATCTGGATATGGCACATGATCAGTGTCCCTGTCTCTTGAGGGCTTCACTCGAGAGGACATTGGAAGCGGAGGTCCTATGAGTTGTTGCCAAGACGGCGCAAACTGAGGCGGAGGTGGAGGTCTCATTGGGGATGAGTCGAGGACAATAGGATCCTCCTGGCTACCACCTGGTTGCGGCGAACAACATGGTTCAAGAGGATCGGAACAAGGGGTTGGGCCTGACAGAGGTATTGAACTTGGACCGGGTTCATCGTCAGGCACTTCGATGATCCCATCCTCCATGATGGCCTTCTGAATTTGGGTAGTCTTCGGTTGCTTGGTAAACAGGGGATATAATGGCTTTGGTTGCGAATTACCTGAATATAAAGTTGAAATAAACGCAAGTCGTCCGAGTGGCACATCGACTCACGCGGCTCGATTCTGATTGTCGTTGTTCTTGTTCCCTCAGCGTCCTCAATATGAATATCAGATGCAATGGCTGTGCGAACTTCGTGGTTTGAAGGTTCATGTCCCCGTGCCTCGTCAACGGAAGGTGTTACAGCACTGACAGTTTTTCTTGGAAACATGTCTAGCAAAGTTTTCTGCCTGGTTTCTCCCTAAGAATGACAAGATGGATAATTGTCAAGGAAAGGAAGATAAGAGACTGACTGGTATAATTTTTGATTTTTCCTGAGCATTCCGTCTCCTGTCGGGCATCGTGGAAAGGAGACCCGCTGTCAGTCTCTGTGGTTGTGTCAAGGTCGTTTGAACTCTGAAGAGATGTTCGGTGCGCGTTTAGTGACAGCCGCGTCCCACGTGACCGTTACTCGTGACATGGCTACAATCAGCGTAAGACTATCATTCCAGCCAAGTCCGCCCATGGAGTCTCAACAGTGGCTGCTATCGAGAGAGTACCACGGTGACTAATTCTGCTTTACACTCAAGCCTATCTAATGGATGATTTTAGAACTCAATGGTAGTCATATCGAAGTACTAGAAAGACCTCCTTCAGCACTCCAATTCGCGCGATTGGTCCACATATCAAGGCCTGTCTTAATCAGGGGTGAGCATAATGAGGTGTTGGCGAATTACACCTTTATTGATTTTAACTGATGAGGTTTCGAAAATCCAGCTGAAGCATCGTTGGACGGATGAATATCTCATCGATCGAATGGGATCGCGCAAAATCTCTATCGCAGTTACACCAAATGGGTTAGCTGTTCTCTTGAGACTACACTTGGCAATTAAAAGCTGCAACGTTGTTACAGGCTGGCGGATGCTGTTACGCGTGGTTCTGATGACAAACTCTACTTTGCTGAACCATTTGTAGAGCAGATGACCATGGCCGAATTTCTTTCGAAACTTATTTCAGGTGCGTACAAACCATAGGTTTCCACCTCTGTTTTATACTGAATGCCTCCACTGCTAGATTCAACACATTCAGAAATCTATTATCTGCAATCTCAGAATGGAAACATATACTTTAGTCGTTACTTCAGAGAGGATAGTCTAGATTCGCCTTCGGAATTTGAGCTGTTAAGGCCAGATGTTCCTAAAGACATTACTTGGTGCACTGAAGCTTTCGGTGAGTGAATTGCGACGTATATCCATCTGACATTATTCAGACAATGTGAGTCCAGGCGAACTTCCGGACGCAGTAAATTTATGGATCGGCAACAGGAAGAGTATCACAAGCATACATTGTGGTAAGTTTCATTACAACGATGCTAGACAGCCCATTTGACCCCACGTGTGGAGACCCATATGAAAATATTTACACCGTAGTTCGCGGTGCGAAACACTTCACTCTTCTTCCTCCAACAGAGGGGTGGTGCTTGAAAGGTGATGCTTTTGTTACCCCCATTTTCTGCTTATCGTTCCAATCCCTGTAGAGCGAAAGTACCCGCACGCGGTGTATACCAGACCATCTCCAGCATCAGGCTTAAAACTCGTGCCCTCATCACCTAGATTCGTGGACAGTGTCCGCTGGTCTTCAATCTCCGACCCTCATATTCCTGGTGCTCTCTCTCCTGAAGCCCATCCCATCCATGTTACACTTCGGCCAGGAGATACACTATACCTCCCAGTGGGGTGGTGGCACCATGTGTGGCAATCTGGGGACATCACCATTGCATTGAATTGGTGGTATGATGCTCAGATGCGTGGTATGTCATGGGTATTACTTAGCTTCCTCAGGGGCATTGGAGATGTGCCTCCAGGAAATGAGCAGGGTATGGTGGAAGAAGACTAGTTGTAACTTGTTATTGAGTTGAAGGAAATGGGAATCACCACCTGACCTTCTCACGATAAGAGCCTAATATTAGTGGGGCATCATGCTTGTGACTCACTATTATGAGGCTCAATCCCATTAAAATCCAACACCAGCATTACAGAACTTTTTATAATTATGTGGTATCATTGATTTGTAATTTGGTTCTATTTGGTTAGAACCCCAAGAAATCTTGAGCAAATGCCTCCTCGATGTTCCCATCATCATCCCCTTCTCCCCCACCCTCCCCTAGTGATTCAGATGCTTTTGCATGCTTGCATTCATGTGATGTTACAGTCCAATATATCTTTCTTCTGTAAGGGCAACCTCAAAGCCTCACTTAATAGTGAGCTAACAGAGGGAAATCCAAAGTTGATATTATACTCCATAGTACAGACACTTCAGGTGCACCTAACAGAGGGAAATCCAAAGAGAAAACTCTAAGGACCCATCTGTTGATGCCCAGTATATGTGATAGACCTGAAAATCAAATAGTAAGCTAAAAATAGCAAAAAGATGGAGATAGGATCAAGCTGTGGGATGATGTCACCTTGATGGGTAAACATCCAGAAGGGGTCCTGCCTCTAAGAATAGAACTGTCAATATGTACCAACATGGAAAAAGCCAAAATATAATGATAAAATAGAAAATAAATTCTAGAAAATCATAGAAAAGGCAGAATAGGGTGAAATAAAATATAAAAAAATATGGGACGGACACAGAAAATTGCCCAGACACTTGGGGCACCTTCATTTCCCCTTACAGTTGAGATGCAGCTCAGTTCATCTCTCAGATCGCTCTTTGCCACCATTCTTCTCCATTGCAATCCAACATCTCCTGACATTCTGTATAACCAGTTCAGACATCACATTTGTGATGACCTCAGAGTCAAGCTTCTTTCAGTCTATCCAGATATAGACTTTACAGATGATCAAGTTTACATGTATGGCTTGCATATCATCAACCAGATCCTCATCAGATCAGGCAAACAACTTTTTGATTATCCAGAGATGCCTGCCATCAAAGGAAACTGGCACATTGATTTTCCTGCCAATAGGCTTTTGCAGGAACAAAGGAATTACAATGTTGAAGAGTTGGCCATCACTGTTGCTCACAATCTCCAGCTTTTCAATCACAGGCAGAGACAGGTTTATAATGCTGCAATGGATTCTGTGAACAATAACAAGGGAAGCTTCATGTTCTTGCATGGTGCTGGAGGTTGTGGAAAGACCTTTGTCTGCAACACCATTGCAGCAGTTGTTCATGCTCAGGGGAAATTTGCTCTCTGTGTGGCATCATCAGAAATTGCTGCATTGCTTCTAGAAGGTGGTTGCACAGCATATTTCATGTTCAAAATCCCAATTAAAATTGATGAGGCCTCTACTTGCAGGATACTTTGGGGTTCAGAATTGCACCAGGTCCTTGATCAAAATTCATCATCATCTGGGATGAAGTTCCTATGCAGCACAAATATACCACAAATGCAGTGGACCACACTTTGCATGATCTCAAGAAGAAGAATGTTCCATTTGGTGGAATCACCATTTTGTTTGGAAGTAACTTTAGACAGACCCTACCTGTCATTCCTAGGGGCACTAGAGAACAGATCATAGCTTCATCCATCAAAAGAAGCACTCTCTGGCAACACATTACTATAAGCAGAAAGGAAGGTGTGCCAGGCATCTGGGCAATTTTCTGCATTCATCACCCTATTCTGCCTTTGCTATGATTTTCTATGATTTATTCCTATTTTATTATTATATTTCAGTTTTTTCCATGTTGGTACATGTTGACAGTTCTATTCTTAGAAGCAGGACCCCTTCTGGATGTTTACCCATCAAGGTGACATCATCCCACAGCTTGATCTGCCTATCTCCACCTTTTTGCTATTTTTACATAGCTTACTATTTGATTTTCAGCTCTATCACATATACTGGGCATTGACAGATGAGACCTTAGAGTTTTCTCTTTGGATTCCCCTCTGTTAGGTGCATCTGAAGTGTTTGTATTATGTAGTATAATGTTAACTTTGGATTTCCCTCTGTTAGCTCACTATTAAGTGAGGCTTTGAAGTTGCCCTTACAATTACCATCTATCACTTGGACCAGAATATGTGACTCAACATAACTCCAGAAAACATTGCATCTATCTTAAGTGCCAGCCTAGAGAGAGGAAGGCCACTCGCTTTGATAGAGTTTAGATACTCTGCTGGATATGGCTGGTAGTTGTTTAGCTCCTGCTCTCTGAATGAGACTGTATCAGCACTGTTGAACTCATGCTCTGGTCCAGGAAATCTGCTAAGGAGAAGAGAGTTGATGACATCAACATTGTTATTTGTGCAGGAGAAAATGGTCCTATCCAAATAGTACTGATCTGGCTTGTTCTCCTGCTCTATATGCCTGGATATGTAGAGTTGATAAGGTCATCTATGATAGTTCCATGGCAGAGCATGTTCTGTGGAATCTATATAGTGTCTGCAGCATCCACTGTTGTGCCTGCACCAATGTGCAACAGCCAGGCAGCATGTCTCTCATGCTTCTATGCAATCTGGATGTGTAAGGGCAACCTCAAAGCCTCACTTAATAGTGAGCTAACAGAGGGGAATCCAAAGTTAACATAATGCAAACACTTCAGGTGCACCTAACAGAGGGGAATCCAAAAAGAAAACTTTAAGAATCCAACTTCAATGCCTAGTATATGTGATAGAGCTGAAAATCAAATAGTAAGCTAAAAATAGCAAAAAGGTGGAAATAGGCAGATCAAGCTGTGGGATGATGTCACCTTGATGGGTAAACATCCAGAAGGGGTCCTGCTTCTAAGAATAGAACTGTCAACATGTACCAACATGGAAAAAACTGAAATATAATAATAAAATAGGAGTAAAATCATAGAAAATCATAGAAAAGGCAGAATAGGGTGAAATGAAATATAAAAAAATATGGGACAAATGCAAAAAATTGCCAAGACACCCAGGGTGCCTTCCTTTCCTATTACATCACCCCCCTTCTATAATGCATCACCTTGATGCATTCAAAATTGTATTCATCCAAAGTTGGATGCTTGGATGCACTGAGGTGCAGAGAAATGTCACTGGTAGAGCTCTCTGACCAGTTGTGGGGTGTTCACGTCAGATTCTGTAACCCAGGAGTTCTCCTCATACCCATAACCCTTCCAGTGTACCAGGTATTTGAGTTTCCCTCAGCATAAGCGACTGTCTAAGATGGACTTGATCTTGTACTGTGGTTTGCCCTCGATAACTGTAGGCAGTGGAGGAGGTCATGTCACATGTCCAGAGAATGGATCTGTGGGGCAGGCAGCAGCTTTACAACATGGAAGACAGGGTGGAGTCTGGACATTGACTGTGGTAACTGTAGGTGATAGGCATGCGGCTCAATGCATCTAGTGATGAGGAATGCTACAAGAAAATGGTGGGCAAGTTTCTTGGATGGACATGTAGTGGAAATGTCACTAGAATCAAGATAGACATAATCACCAACCTTATATGTGGGTGTTGGTGAGTGACACTGGTTGTAGAAGCATGCCATGTCATCCTTTGCCTTTGCCAAGGCTGACTTTGCCTCCTCCAAAGTGTCCTTCATCCATTCTGTAAACTCATTCATTGTCTCCAAGTGCGAGGGTGCTTGTCAATATTTGAAGCCCATGTGTGGGTGTTGCCCTGTGTCAAGGAGGAAGGGAGTTTGTTGGGTGGAAGAATGGACATGATTGTTGTATCCAAACTCAGCCATGGGGAGGAGATCTTCCCAATTATCCTGTCACTTATTGATGAAGATGTGGATGTACTGCTCCAGTTCTTGGTTGACTTTCTCAGTTTGTCCATCTGTCTGTGGATGATAGGTGGTCAAAGTGAGAGTTTGATTCCCAGCAGGCGGTACAGCTCTCAGGTGAACTCTGCAATGAATTGTGGTCCTCAATCACAGAGGAATGCACCAGGCAGTCCATGGAGCTTTGATACATGGTGCAAGTAGAGTTGAGCCACTCTGAGTGTGGTGACAGTCATATGGGTGGGGATAAAATGAGCTCACTTCCTAGCAGAGTCAACTGTACACATTACTGCATCAAACCCATTGGACTCCAGTAGTTCCACCACAAAGTCCACACTGACAATGTCCCAATGATTCTCTGGGACTGGGAGGGGGTGTAACTCAGCCATGGGTTTGTGCTGTGGTGTCTTAATGCATAAGCAGAGATCACAGGTATGACAGTACTGACCAATGAGTCGAGACATCTGAGGCCACCAATAATTTTTTGATATGAGCTCCAGTGTCTTCCAACATCTGGGGTGACCAGCAATGAGTGAGTCGTAGTGCTGAGCAAGACATAGATGTAGTCATGGAAGTACAGGATGTCGTCCTTTTCTGCCCATTCTGCCACACAAAGTGAAGCTGTGGATTCCTTCCTCAGCTCCTTCACTGCCAGAGCCACAGCATCCTCATGTAAACCACTATGGTTTGCATGATGAATGTCACATAGGATGTTGAAATTAAATCCTCATACATGCTGCATACATGAGGCCATGCATGCAGCACACACATGTTACTGCGCTTACTGCGCATACATGTGGTAAACACATTCCCAAGTCATGTGACATCCTTACTATTATGTATATAAGGAGAACCTGTACTATAGTAGATATACAGTGTTCTTACCTCTACTAAACCCTAGCTCTAAGACTAACTAAACCCCAGGTAGGTTATAAGGAATGTGTTGTCTCTTCCTCTGTGCAGCATATGTAGTCTGCTCCAACATAGGATACTGTGCTCCTCGCCCTCCAAAGCAATGCCTTCTAGTGCATGGACTGTGAATAGACCAGGTTGCAACAGCATGATACCTTGATTGTCATTGCTCCCATCCCTGTGATCTGAATGGTGGGAGAGGGCATCAGTCTTCCTCATGCTGCGACCTGGGCGATGATGTAGGGAAAAGTCAAAGAAGATGTAAAGGGACCAGTGGGCTTGGCAACGATTAAGTTTCTTGGTGGTCATAAAATACTTGAGGTTCTTGTGGTCCATCCAGATTTTGATCTTGTGTTGAGCACCCTCCAGGAAATGCTGCCACTCCTCCAATGCCCACATTATTGCTAGCATCTCCTTGTCATGGATCTTGTAATTGCATTCCATGGCACTGAGACTCTTCAAGTAGAAGGTGATGGGGTGCCACTTCTGGTCCTCAGTAGATTGTTGGGACAGTACTGCACCCATTGCAAAGTTCTGTCAGCTTCTACATGGAAGGGATGCGAGTCGTCAACAAAGGTGAGAATTGGAGTAGAAGTGACCATCTCTTTGAGCTTCTCAAATGCCTCCTGCTGCACATTCCCTCACTTCCATCCCTCCTTTCCAGTGAGGTCAAATAGCAGGTGGGAATGGTGGAAAAAATCTTCAATAAAGTGCCGATAGAAGTTGATGAAGCCCAGGAAAGACTGCACCTCTTTCTTGTTTGTGGGCATGGGACAGGTTGTAACACCAGCAACCTTGACTAGATCCATCTCCACCTGTCCCTCCAAGATAATCAGGCCCAAGTACTCAATTCGTGTCTTCTCAAACTCGCACTTGTCATGATGAAGGTAGAGTTTGTGCTGCTGAAGTCGCTCTAGTACCAGGCATGTGATTTGACAATATTCATCAAAGTCCTGAGTGAAGATGAGGATGTCATCAAGGTAGACACAGACAATGCCTTTCAGTATGAGATCATGGAAGATGTTGTTCATCATGGTCTGAAAGGTGGCAGGACTATTAGTGAGACCAACGAACATGACAAGCAGTTCAAAAAGACTATGGTTTGTGCAGAAAGCCACCTTCCACTCATCTCCTTTCTTTATCCACACATTGTTGTAACCCCAACAGATGTCAAGATTGGTGAAGTAATGCACCCCATGGAGCTGGTTGATGAGTTTGGATATGAGGGGTAGCAGATAATGATTTTTAACTATAATGTCATTGAGGCATTGATGGTCTTGAACTGGTTGAAGGGACCCATCCTTCTTTTTGACAAAGAAGAAGGGCAAGTCCATGAGCAATTTTGAAGGGCAGATACAACCTGAGGCTGAGTGTTCATCGATGAACTTGTCGAGTTGTCATTGTTGTTCAGGGAAGAGGGGGTAGACCTTGCAGGAATAGGGTGTGGCAGCTGGCATGAGCTCAATTGCATGATCCCATGGCTTAGGTTTAGGAAGTGAGTTGAAGGATTCCTTGGAGAAGACATCCTCAAAGTCATGCAGGTGAGGGAGTACAGAGTCAGTGAAGGATTTGGGCACACTGTTCTTATGGAAGGCCTCTGCGAGGTGCTGGGAGATGTTTGAGGTGGCATGCATCTCATGTGAAGGGTTAATAGCAGCATGCCACCTCATGTGAAGGGTTAATAGCAGTGTAGAAAATTTGGTCACCTTCCTCAATCTCCTCCACCTCCTCTTCATCATCGTCAGAGTCAGATGCAAGATCTGGAATATTGATGTGTTCAGTTGGTACTTGGTGAAGAGTCTCAACAGAAGGCGTGAACACTAAACTTACAGCTGCAGGTATGCTCAGTGTGAGGGGGTTTGCTTAGAGGGCCTTGGATCATCCTTCAAGGCACAAAGACTACAAAGAGGCTGGTACGATGGTTTGCAATGTGCACACTAAGTTGTGTGCACAAAAAGGAAGGTATGCACAATGGTGAAAAAGTGTGCAATGCAAAGGGGCAAAATTGCACAGTGCAGAAAAATGCACAATGACAAGTGAGGTGAAAGCAGGTGGTGTAGTGGAACAAGGACAGCACTAGAGTGTGCTGAAAGGGTGATGCACAGGCTAGAAACACAAGCAGGATGCAAATGCAACTGGTGGGAAAATGTGCAAACAGTGCACAAAATGCAGCTATACAATGAGGGGGGCAAATGCAGCTATAAGAAGGGTGCACTGCAAAAGTGCACAAATAAAGATGAAGGATGCAAATGAAAGGACAAAATGTGGCAATACAATGAGGGATGCAAACAATATGCAAATGTGGCTATATGAAGGGCACACTACAAAGGTGCATGGACTGGATGATGGTGCACAGCCTATGTGCGATGCTGAACAAGCTATGAATTATGTGGGGGGAAAAATCCTCTGGATTCTCTATGTATCCACCTACTATGTACAAATGGCTTATGTGATAAAAGCAGTAAAATAAAGTATAAAAATAGAAAGTGCCATGCGCTACCCACAAGTCCATCCATTGGCCCATCTAAACCTGACTGCACAATGCCTCTGCCTTAGCCAATAAGATTTGTGATGCTATAGCCTAATACCCAACTGTTCCAGTGTGATGTTCTATTTTTGGTGCACTTTAGGTCCCATGCACTCTGCCCAATTAATCCACTTCAGTGTTATGTGTCACATGCTGCACCTGAGTAATAGTGATGTGATCGACCTGTGCTGGTTACCAGATAAGGCGATGCTGATTGGAAATGTGGAAGAGCTATGAGGAGATGCTGTGCAATGCCAAATAGCACCAAAGCACCCAAGTCCACACAGTCCAATGCCAAATAGGTGCAAAGTGCTCAGATTATGTGAGAATGCACAGTTGGGTTGTGATGCAATTGCAGTGTGCCTTGAATAAGTGCCCTAGTAAGTGGGAAGCCATGAAGCACAGTGCAATAGATGTGGTAAAGAATTGTTGTGTGTGATAAATGGATAGTGCAATGAGTGCACAGCAAATAATGTGAGTTGCTGGTAAGCATAAGAGAGCACATAAAGGCGCATTAAGTGTGCAGTAACTGTGAAAGGCAGATAATGAGTGTGGAGGGTGCATAAAAGTGGTTTGAAGTGTAACAAGGTGCATTTAAGGTGCACAATAGAAGGCAGCTAAGGGGGATCCAAAGGTGCAGTAGAAATGTAAAAGGTGCACAAAAGTGCACCTAAGTGGTCAAAGGCATGCAAAGGTGCATGAAAGCACACCAAAGTGCACAAAACTGCATGAAAGTGGACTTGGGCACATGAAAACGCACAAAGGTGCATGGAAGCACACAAAAGTGCACTGCACAAAATGAATAGAAGTCATCCAAGAGATGTGCACAATCACAAAAAATGCCATAGTATGAGTGTAAGGCGATAGGGAGCCATATCATCTCCTCCCAACTAAAATACTGACTGTTCTCAGGCAGCATTTTTGTCAGTTATTGAAGTGCAAAGTGTGAGCACCAAGAAACTGGATGAAAGGTCGAAGTAAATGTATGGGATATTTGATAAAGCCAAGTGAAGTGCACAAAAATGCACAAAGCAAAATGTGCAAGTGCAAAAGAAGTGCAGAAAAATTGTCCAACCATCACTTTCCTCCTTCCAACTGAAATATTGACTCTGTCCAAATGGTGAAAGTGTGAGAGATAAAATGAAGTGCATGCCATAAAACAAATTCTGAAAAAATGGAAAAGGCTCAGTAGATCATCATGGCCAGTAAAACCCATAGGTTGCACAATCATGGCAGATGCCCAGATGCGACTTTGTGAATAGAAGAATGGTAACATAAAAAAAGAGAAAGAAATCAAAGCGTACACATAAAAAAATGAAATATCCATAGTGGTGCCTCGTTGCATGGTGCACTAATTGTGCACCTCATTGGCACTTTCTTCATCCTCTGGGCTATCTTCTTGCACTTCTTCTTCATTAACTATTTCTTCATCTTCTGTGTCCACTACCATTGACTCTTCCATCTCCCTCAACCGCTTTGTAGTAATATCGAGCATAATGTTGGGAAGTGCAATAGACTTGCATGCATGGTATGGCACTAGGCAAAATGTGGCTATTGGCCTGTCAAATACCATTCCATTGAGTTCACAAATGATATATGCACCACCTTGATTGTGCAAAACTATAATTAGAGGGGCAAGGTAATGCTGGCACATTTTGCAGTTAAGGCTCTTCTCAATCGCTGTGTTGCACATAAGGACTAAGTTGCCATGCTGGAAGTCAAAATCGTGGATGGTTTTAAGTGCACTTTCTCGAAATAGAGTGCCACTTTGAGCCTTTCTGTATAGATGCGGGAATGAATGCATGCTAAGTCTTCTGGCCACTTTTGTAATGTGCGTGCTTGGCATGTGATCAAGTGTGTAGTGGAGAGTATAGAATCTGTAACAATAAAGTATGGCAAAATGCTGAGGCACTTCTGAATAGTGATGCACTCTTCCCAAAAGACTGAGTACAGTAAACTGAACCATTTTGACTCTAGTCCATCTGCAGCTTTGATAATTGCTTGGCACACATTGAAGTGTGCACACTCAACAATTTCATTAGTGTGCAAATTATAGCCAGATATATGGATGTGATTGATATGGTAGTGCTTACTGAGGTAGGTTAGCACTTTGATGAATGGCTTGCTGTTATCAGTGACTATCTCATACAATGCACCCCATCTGCAAATGAGATCTTGGAGCATCCAATCGCTGAGTGCACTCGCATTTTCTTTAGGAAGTTTACAGAATTCTGGCCAAGTTGCAAGTGAGCAATGCCCTTGGACAATATAGCACTGCCCTCTGATATTGGTAAGTGCATCATATTGATATAAACTTTGCTGAAGAGAGGCACAGGCATTGTGACAATTGGCAGTATTAAAACCTTCTGCATATGCTGGATCTGGCAAATATGACAAGTGCACATGAACCAAACAATGTCATCCATAACATGTGGCCACCAAAAGTGCTTGAGTAAAGTGGATCATGTCGCATAAAAGCATTTGTGTCCAATGTTGTTGTGGATTGTGCACAATATCAGTAAGCATCTGGACTGCCAAATAACAAGCTGGTGAGCACCCTGCGCATTGCGCTTCCATAAGTGCTTTTTGTGTTTGAAAAAGGTGTTCATGTAGTGCACGAGTGTGCCATACTCAGAATGCATGACATTGCTAGGGCATGTTAGAGTATTTATCCAAATCCACACCAAATCTAACTTCTCATCCTTGGCATCTGCTGCTGCACTTCTCAGAACTTGACTATAGTCATTGTTGTAAATAAGCGCAGGGTTGCATGCATTTTATACTTTTGTGCTTGGCTCTGGCTACATTATCATGAATACCTGCACATCAAAGGATTGTGAAATGAGATGTATCACATGCATACAGCCATATAGTGCATCAAACCAATCTTTAAATTTCTCATCATCTTCTTCTTCTAAGTCTTCTGGAGTAAATGGGGGTGGATTTGGTAAAAGTGCAGGTAGCGCCACTAGTGGATCACCAATAATGTTGCACTCAATGCAGAATTTATTTGGAATGGACGCAATGACTGGTTTGACCTTTCTAGCAACCAGTTTATACTTTTTTTTGGTTACTATGCTCTTTTGTGGTGTGTGCACCACTAAATTGATAAAAGTTGTGCACACATGTGCACTTTTTGGAAATGTGGCTGGAATAAGTGCCATAGAGTCAATCAAATTTAGGAGCATCTGCACATGACTGCTAGTACATTGGAATAAGTAGAGTCGAGAGATAATAGAGGTTAATGGAATGGAAGCAGAAAATGGAATAAGCACAAATGTGGAAATGTTGATGATGCTCGACCTGGAAACCTAACAAAAACCTGTTAAAAGGCTTATGTAGTATAACTCAGGCTAGAGGAAGGGTGCAAGTTGGTCCTAAATATCACCTCCAATACCAGAATGTCGTTTTAGTGATGCAAAATGGTAACAATGTGATGAATAGTGTTTAAAAGTGTATGAAGATGTTCGAAGTAGTTCGAAATATGTTCGAAGACATCCGAAGTAGTTCAAAATAGATTTGAATGGGTTCGAAGTAGTTCGGGTAAGTTTGAGGAGGTTCGAAGGTGTGAGCTGGGTTTTTAGTGATGGTAGGCAATGACAAATTGAGAATGAATATGAAAGTTCAAGGAAGTTTGCAATATTTCACAAGACTTCAGAGATACAATGCGAGGTAAGACTCAAGAGAACTGCTCTTAAATCCGACTATAGTGGAGAGGGTAACTGGTTCTCTGTTGTTCTAAGTAACTAGTACAAGTCTACATACATTTCGAAGAGGTAAGTACCAAAAAGGAAATATAACAGGTGTAGAACACAAGGCAGTATGCACAGCAATAAAGGTATTGTAAAACATAAAAACTAATGAGGAACGATGATAATTGAAATGTTTGGTGTTGCCATATAGTAAGAGTACTTCTCTTGTTGTTTCAATAGATCATTGAAACCCCAAAACCACCATTATCATACCCTAATTCTTTTATCATCTCTCCTTGCATCCGGTAGTGTTTGATAAGCGATGCAGTGGCTTATGCCAGATGTTTTGTGTGTGTCGAAAGGGCTTTAGAATATTCCTATGGTGGCCATTGTCCTTCTAAGTAGTGCAAAGTCATTTGAAAGCGTTCGAAGTGTCACAAAATTGTTCGAAGTTGTTCGGAGTCATCTGAAATAGTGCAAAATAGTTCAAAAGGTGTTCGAAGTCGATTTCGTGGCATTCATAGTGCATGTCATAATGTGTAGATACAATTAGACTCTTTTCCAGACCTTATAGCATGCAGTGGACCTATCATCCTCCCCCTTACTGAAATCCTGACTGTCCCAGTCAGCCGATCAAAGTCACGTGTGAAATGTGTAATTGTGTTGAAAACTTAGCGAGGTTCAAAATACTTCTCGTTCTTCTTCCATCACCTCCTCATCATCAAATACTAGCTTTGATCATGTCTCTCCTGGCCGAACTCAACATCAAAATTCTTGAATATGCAAAGTTGATGCCCGAGCATGGCATCACAGAAGACTTGGATTTTGAAGTCTGGGGGCAGGCATTTTGTGCAAAAATGGTGCGTCTCATCTTCGTTTTGTTCTATGTTTTCTAAATTCACATTTCATAGGTGGAGTATGATGAACTCGCCGATGATTTGGGTGAGAAATGCAATGCAACCATACAAAAGGTCGTAGAAGAGGTATTTGAGCTTTTCAAACTGATAGCTCAATGTGAGTGGCTGTCATGGGGCACAAAATTATTATTTGTAGATCTAGTGGAAGAGATCGAATGCGAAATGAAGAAGGAGGAAGAAAAATGGGTTCAAGAGAAGGAAGCGGCGCAGAAGGTGACCATTGATGGATGCTCAAAATGCAGCTCTTGCTGCATTTCATGCTAAAATGATTTTGAAGGAAGACTTGCAGCAGCGAAATGTTGATTTCGAGGTGGAGGCAAGGGCAATTGAAAGGGCGGAGGCTGGTAAAGGTGATGAATATGAGTACAAGGATGAGGGTGAAGAGGAGTTACCCATGGTGTGGGTGGCGAAGCGAAAAGTGGTAGAGGAGGAGGAGGTCAAAGAAGAGGCAGATGGTGATGAAGGGGGTGCAAAGCAGGTGTGGGTTGAATTGAGCAGGCTCCTCGATTTTGAGGGTCCAGTAAGTTTTTTACCTCGGTTCGAAGGTTTTTCGAGGTTCTAATATTTTCATAGTGCAATCAATGTGCTGGGTTCAAGTCTCAGCTGCACTGCATCATCAAAGAAGGTGCAGCAAAATGTTCAAAATGTACCCAGGAGGCACAGGGGTGCCACTGGAATGGGATGTTGAGGAGAGGGCTTCACAAGGGTGAAGCAAAAACATTTGGGGGTGCGAAACGAGATTTGCACACAAAATCAGGTATGAAAGTTATTCAAAATTGCTTCAAAGTGATTGCTAACTAGTTTTCGAATTTTGTAGTTCATTGAATTCATGTCGTGGGCCCTGTAAAAGTTGCTGAGCCAGTAGTGGGGCCTTCAAAGGCAGCGAAGGAGAAAAGGAGGTCATTGAAAGGGAAAGCAAGGGAGGCATAAGTTATCGAAGAGGTCAAAGGAGAATGGGTGGTGCAGCATCAGATTATTGCTAGAAAGCTAGCACAGAAAAAGGTCGAGATGGAGGTGTTGGGAAGGGAGATAGAGGTATTGGAGGGAATGCTAGAGGTAAAAAGGCTTTTTTTTTTGTTGTATATCTGTTTTAATTTCAACTTTTTTGTTAAATGTCTTTGGAAAGTAAAGTAAAGAAAAAAAATGAATATAAGTAATGAATGAAAAATGACTTTTTAGGAAAAGGCTCAGTAGTTCATCATTGCCGAAAAACCCTTTGGAGTTTGCATGACCATGCTATGATGCAATATCACGACTTGTATCATACACTAGAGGCAATCAAAAATTTTGTAAGTAATTGTGAAAAAGAAAAGGAAGAATAGTTATTTGTATTCGTCATCCTGAAAATCTTCGAAGGTATCTTCATCAAAATTCGAGGTTTTTCGAAGTGCTTCTAGGCACTTGGAGTCGATATCGAGGGAATTTGGTGGAAGGGTAATTGATTTTTGAGTGAGGTATGGTAGCAGATGAAATGCAGCAATAGGTCTATGTAGTACTGACCCATCAAGTTCGCAGAGAATATAAGCCCCTCCGTAGTTTTGTTCGATAATGATAAGAGGGCTGACATATCATGGTTTCATTTTGCGATTGAGGGACTTCTCGATTTGTGTGTTTCGAAGTAGTACTAAATCTCCTTTTGAAAAGTTGTAGTCATGCATTGTATGTTTGTGAGCAAGTTCGAAGCATTTTGCAGCTTCGATTCGGGATGCGTAGACCTTCGAATATAGCAGTTTGAGGTTGTTAGATCTTTTTGTAATGCTATGGCTCATCGAGCTATAAGATCGGTTGTTGATAAGATTGAATCAGGTGGCGGTTGTAAGTATGTTGCCTTGGAGATGTCAAGGGGTATTAGAGGATGTGCTCCTGTGACTGCAAAGTAAGGAGAACAACCCATGCATTTATGAACCATGACTTGTTCTGCCCAAAATACTGAATGTGCCCCTGCTAACCATTTCGCTTGTTCTCTATCGACAGCTTTGAATAAGGATTGTCGAACATCAAAGTGGGCTCATTCGATGAGTCCATTGGTGCATGAATTATAACCGCTAATTCAAATATGGTTAATGTGATATCATCATTTCACAAGATACTCCATAGCTGCGATAAATGCAGTGCCATTGTCAGTTACTATTCATATAGTGAACCCCATTGACAAATAATATCTTCAAAGATCCAATCAAAAGTGATGTGGCATTTTTGTGTCAAAGTTTTTGCCATTCTGGATAGGTTGTTAGTGAGCATCGACCTTGTATGATGTATTTAAATCCATTCGAAGGTGGCATTTGCATCATATCAATATAGACCTTGCTGAAAAGGGGTGCTGGAGTCATGACTGTCAGTGGAATTAGAACATTTTGCATCTGTCAAATTTGGCATAGGTGGCAGGTTTGAATATACCATGTGATGTCGGCTTTCATGTTCAGCCACCAAAATCGAAGAGCGATAACTGATTTCATAGTAAAAACCATTTTGTGTCCGATGTCATTGTGAGCTGTGTGAATGATTTCAAGATGATGTTGATAGGTCCACTACATGCTTTAAGGTCTGGAGAAGACTCCCACTCATATTGACACATTACGACATGCACTTCAAATCACTACGAATGCCACGAAACCGACTTTGAACACTTTTCGATTTATTTTGCACTATTTAGGATGACTTCGAAACACTTCGAACTACTTCGAACTATTTCGTGACATTTCGCAAATACTTCGAATGACTTCACAGCACTTCGAACGACTTTGGCTGCCATATAGTTGTCTTAAAACACTTTTGATACACGATGCTCAACTGGAGTGAACTATTTAGTTGCATATCGAGCACTACTGGACACAAGGAGAGACAATAAAAGAATTAGGGTATAATAATGGCAGTTTTGGGGTTTCAACAATCTATTGAAACAACAAGAGAAGTACTCTTACTATATGGCAACATTGAACATTTTACTTATTATCATTTTTCATTTGTTTCATGTTTTACAATACCTTTATTTGCTGTGCACATTGCCTCATGTTCTACAATTGTTATTATTTCCTTTTTAGTACTATTCCTTCAGATTGTATATAGACTTGTATTAGTTAGAATAACAAAAAAAAGAAATCAACAGGGAACAGCACAAGTTTCCCTCTCGCTTATCGTCAAATTTAAGAATCGTTCTTTTTAGTCTTATCTTCATGTCATATCTCTAAGTTCTGCAAAATATTGCAAACTTTCTCAAAACTATCATATTCGCTTTTTGTTTTATCACCCATCACCTTTCGCCATTTGACAAACACTTCACATTCATTAAACTTGCTCTTTGATATACCTCAAATCTCTTTGAACCTATTCGAACTTCTTTGGATTACTTTGCATGACTTTGAACCACTTCAAACTTTTTTTGAACATATTTCGCACATCTTCGGACCTCTTTCAAACTTATTTGAACAACCTCGTATGCTCTTACAGATTATTCAAACCATCACTTACTATTTTGCATCACTAAACACAATGTTTTGGTCTCAGCGGTGATATTTAGTACCACCTCGCACCCTTCCTCTGACTCATGTTATACCATCCAAAGCCATTTAGTAGGTTTTGTTTGGGTTTCTGGGTTGAGTATCATCAATATTCTGGAGTAGCAACAATTTTGTGAGCTCCATGGGAGTCTTTCCTCCATAGTTTGCCCAAGTCTAAAAAGAATTTGGTGCAATATCAAATAAAGGTAGCGTATTCTGCGTGTGATAGATCAGGGGGTCACACCAGGTCATGTAACCATTTTTGAACACGAAGTAACTTTTCGTCATTTATTTTCGAGTTCTTTGTTCATGGAGCATCATTGTAGGTGAGATCCTCCTTCTTACTGAAATTCTAAGAGAGGGAGAGGATCAAAATTCAATGCGAAGTAAATGGTCGGGTTGTGATAGGATTTATTTGATGTACAAAACTGTGAAGGCAGTCGATCCAGTCTCCGAAATTATCTTCGGTGTCAAGCTGAACATCTTCGTCTTGTGGAGGGCATCTCAAAAGTCCATCAGGACCATGGTGTGTCCCTGCAACATGGACTAATGTAAAGTAAAAGGTTAGGATGGATACGATCCATCGATTGATGCTAGCACTAGGTGCGATATCAGGATTTGAAAGCATGCCTTTAATATATCATGCATCAACTTTGATGATAAATCTTCGAACTCCTATTAGATACAATTGTAGTGCTCCAAGAGTGTGATATAGACCATAAAGCTCGAGTTTTGGCTGTGAAAATCGGGATTCATGGTCGTTAAGTGTAATCGATCCAAATCAACTATAATATCATTTTCGAAGGTTTTCGGAATTGCATTGGGTGAGAAAGAAACCAATAGCGATGTTCGAAGTGTCGACTGATAGGATAACTGGGGCTGAAGATGAGTAATCGATAGCTTGAATTGCTGGGGAATTGATTAGAGCTGCTTTCAAATCTTCTTGGGCTGCTATTTGTTCTGCTTCGGATTTGAAAGGTACATCTTTTTGAGTGAGTTGGATCAGTGCTGCAGCTTGTTGAGCAAAATTTCGAATAAAGATACGACAAACTCCAATGGTTCCTAGGAACGCTTTGGCTTTGGTAAGGCTTTGACATGGTCTCCACTTGCTAACAGCTGCGATTCGAGTAGGGTCAGCCATGCAACCTTTGATATTGCATCGATGCCCTAAAATGATTATTTCGGAGATGCAAAGATAGAGTTTCGGACCTGAAAATGTTCCTCTGCTGATGTGTTCTGTTGGTACTTGGTGCAGAGTCTCAACGGAAGGGGTAAACACTTAACCTACTACTGCAGGCATGCTCAGGGTGAGGAGGGGGAGTTTGCTTAGAGGGCCTTGGATCGTCCTTCAGGGCACGGAGATTATGGAGAGGCTGGTACGGCAGTTTTCAGTGTGCGCAATAGTTGTGTACGCTAAAGGGGAGATATGCACAGTGGCAGGAAAGTGTGCAATGCAAATGGGCAAAAACATGCAGTGCAGAAAAATGCACAATGGGAGCGCAAAGGTGTGCAACGATGAGGGTGATGAAAGCGGGAGGTGTAGTGGGATGAAGGCAACACTGGGATGCACTGTGAAGGTAGTGCGCAGGTTGGGGATGCAAATGGGATGAAAGCGCAAGGGGCGGAAAAAGGTGCAAATGGTGCACAAAACACAGCTATGCAAATAGTGCGCAAATGGTGTGCAAATGCAGCTATATGAAGGGCACACTGCAAGAGTGCATGAACGAGGATGAAGGATGCAATGCAGGGATGAAACGCAACAATATGATGAGGGGACGCAAACGATATGCAAATGCAGCTATATGAAGGGTGCACTACAAAGGTGCATGGACTGGACGCTGGTGCACAGACTATGTGTGATGCTGACTGAACTATGAACTATGAGGAGGGGGGAAAGATTTTCTAGATTCTCTATCTGTCTGCCTACTATGTACAAATGGCTTATGTGATAAAAATGGTAAAATAAAGTGTAAAAATAGAAAGCACCATGTGCTACCTACAAGTGCACCCATTCGCCCATCTAAACCTGACTGTGCTATGCCGCTGCCTCAGCCAATAAGATTTGCGCACCATTAGCCCAATACCCAACTGTCCTGGTGCAATGCACTATTTTTGGTGTGCTCTAGGTCTCGTGCACTCTTCCCAATTAATCCGCTTCAGTGTTATGTGTCGTGTGCTGTGCCTTAGTAATAATGATGTGATCGATCTGTGCCAGTTACCAGATAAGATGATGCCAATTGGAAATGTGGAAGAACTATAAGGAGATGCTGTGAAAGGCCAAATACCACCAAAGCGCCAGGATTACGTGAAAGTGCCCAAGTGCACACAGTCCAATGCCAAATAGGCACAAAGCACCCCAGTTATGTAAGAATGTGCAGTTTGCTCATGTTGGAATTGTGGTGTGCAAGTAAATGCGCCAGTAAGATGGAAGCTGCAATGTGCAGCGCAACTGATGTGGTGGATTGTTGTGTGTGTGATAGGGATTGTGCAATGAGTGTGCAGTAGAGAATGTGAGTTGCAGGTAAAGCGTAAAAGGAGTGTGCAATAAATGTGAAAGGCAGGTAAGGAGTGTGGGGGAGGCATGCAGAGGCAGTTTGAAGCACAACAGGGCACATTTAGGGTGCACAACAGCAGGCAGCTATGGGGAACCAAGAGCGCAGTAGAAATGTAAAAGGTGCACAAAAGTGCACCTAAGTGGTCAAAGGCACATGAAAATGCACGGAATCACACAAAGGTGCATGAAAGCACATAAAAGCATGCTGCACAAAGTGTGCAGAAGCCATCTAGGGGGTGCGCACAATCACAAAAAATGCCATAGTATGCACACAGGGCGATAGGGAGCTGTATCATCTCCTCCCAACCAAAGTACTGACTGTCCTCAGGCAGCATGCGATTGGTCAGCACAAAATTTTCTTTGCTCACATAAGCGGCCATCCTCTCCTTATCTATCTCTGACCACCATCTATCCTCTATAACTCTTTCCACAACCCATCTCTACCTGATCCAATGGCCTCAGCATTTACCTTAGCCCTCAGACAAATGATCCTGGCCCTTAATGAGACCCTCCCTGCTGCTGGGAGCGAGCAGACGACAATGCAAGCTTGGGGTGAAGGGTTTTGTAGTAAACTGGTGCACTTTTTGTGTTTCTATAACCGGCACAGGTTGCTAAGGGTCGGGGCATGTAGAACATGTATAAAAGCCACGTGGACACTGTTAAAGATGATGCAGAACTCGATGCACTCCTCACGAAGGCATGCAGCGCATTCAGTGGGATCATGGTGGAGGAGTGGCTTACTTGGGGTGAGGAGCTGATGCCTGATATGCATAAGATGATTGAGGAGAAAGAGCATTCTGAGGAATTTGAGCATAGGGCACATGAGCTGGCAGGGTGGCTGAAGTGCGCAAGGCATGCCGTGCGCTCTTGACCGCTGAATTGCAGGCACCCGAGGTTAACTTGGAGCATCTGGAAGGTGAGCTTAGGGCAATTGATGAGGCAAGCAATATACATAGATACCACCAAAGCACAGGAGGATGAAAAGGTGCACATCGCTGATGATGCTCGACCTGGAAACCTAACAAAAACCTGTTAAAAGGCTTGGGTAGTATAACTCAGGCTAGAGGAAGGGTGCGAGGTGGTACTAAATATCACTGCTAATACTAAAACGTTGTTTTTAGTGATGCGAAATGGTAAGGATGTGACGAATAGCCTTTTTAAAGTGTATGAAAATGTTCGAAGAGAATCGAAGACGTGCAAAGTAGTTCGGAGTAAGTTCGAATTGGTTCAAAGTTGTTCAGGTGAGTTTGAGGGGGTTCGAGGGTGTTTGACTGGCATTGATATACGTTTTGACAAATGAATATAGCAGTTACGAGCTGTGTTTTTAGTGATGATAGGTGATGATGAGTTGAGAATGAATATGAAAGTTTGAGGAAGTTCGCAATATTTCGCAGAACTTCAGAGATATGGCACAAGGTAAGACTTAAGAGAACTGCTCTTTAAATCCGACTATAGTGGAGAGGGTAACTGGTTCTCTCTCATTCTAAGTAACTAGTACAAGTCTATATACATTTCAAAGAGGTAAGTACCAAAAAGGAAATATAACAGGTGTAGAACACGAGGCAGTATGCACAGCAATAAAGGTATTGTAAAACATAAAACAAATGAGGAATGATGATAATTGAAACATTCAGTGTCACCATATAGTAAGAGTACTTCTCTTTGTTGTTTCAATAGATCATTGAAACCCCAAAACTGCCATTATCATACCCTAATTCTTTTATCGTCTCTCCTTGCGTGTCCGGTAGTGCTCGATATGTGACTAAATAGTTCACTCTGGTTGAGCATCATGTATCGAAAGTGTTTTAAGACAACTATATGGTGGCTGAAGTTGTTAGAAGTGCTGCGAAGTCATTTGAAATGTTGCAAAATGTTGCGAAATAGTTTGAAAAGGTTCGAAGTAGTGCAAAATCATGCAAAATAGTTCGAAAATGATTCGAAGTCGATGTATTGGCATTCGTAGTGGTTCGGAAGGTCTGTCGTAGTGTGTTAATATGATTAAAAACTTTCCTCAGACCTTAGAGCATGCTATCATCCTCCCCCTTACTGAAATCCTAACTGTCCCAGTCAGCCGATTGAAGTCACGTGTGAAATGCATGATCATGTTGAAAACTTAGTGATGTTCAAAATACTTCTCGTTCTTCTTTCACCTTCTCCATATCATCCAACTCTAGCTTTCGTGATGTCTCTGTTGGCCGAGCTCAATGTCGAAGTACTCGAATATGTGAAATCGATGCCTGAACGAGGCATCACCAAGGATGCTGACTTCGAAGTCTGGGGGCAGGGTTTTTGCAAGAAAATGGTATGTTTCATCTTCGTTCATTCGTGGTCAAAGGTGCTAAAACATTTTGTATAGGCAGAATATGATGAACTTGCCAAAGATCTTGGCAAAGAGCACAACGCGACCATTCAAAAGATCATGGACAAAGCTTTTGAGCTCTACAAACCGATGGCTCGACATGAGTGGCTTTCGTGGGGAGGAGAGCTGCTATTTGTTGATTTAGCGGAGGAGGTAGAATGAGAACGAAGGGAAGAGGAGGAATGACATGTTCAGGAGGAGGCGGAATCGATGAAGAAGGCAGAGATCGAGGGTCAGAGGAAAGTGTTGGTGGAGGCTCGAAATGCAGCTCTTGCTGCATTTCGTGCAAAGACTATTTTGAAGGATGATTTGCAAAAAAAAAATGCTGGGTTCGAGGCGGAGGCAAAAGCAATTGAGAGGGCAGAGGCTGGGGTGGACGACGAAGATGAAGACGAGGGTGAAGAGGACCTACCTGTAGTAAGGGTGGTGAAGCGAAAAGTAGTCAAGGTGGGGAACGACGAGAATGAGGAAGAGGAGGTAGAGATCAGGGGCGGGGGGAATGCAAAGTGGGTGCAGGTCAAATCAAGCAGGCTCCTCAATTTCGAGGGCCCAGTAAGTCTTTTCTTTACTTTCGAAAACTTTTCAAGGTACTAATGCTTTTGTAGTGTGATCGATGTGCTGGGTTCAAGTCCCAGCCACACTGCATCGTTAAGGAGGGTGCCCCGAAATGTACGAAGTGTACCCAGGAGGCACAGGGGTGCTACTGGGATGGGACATCGAGACAAGGGCTTCGCAAAGGCAAAGCGAAACACTTTGGGGGCACAAAATGAGATTCGCACCCAAGAAAAGGTATGGCTTTCGTTCAAAATCATTTGAAGGTGATTGCTAACTTGTTTTCGAATTTCGTAGTACGTTGAATTTGGGTTGTGGGCCCATTCGAAGATGTCGATCCAATTGCTGGGCCTTCAAAGGCATCGAAGGAGAAGAAAATGTCATCGAAGGTGAAGGTGAAGGGGAAGGCGAGGGAGTCGCGGGCAGTCGAAAATATTGAAGAAGATTGGGCGGTGCGTCGTGGGATTATTGCAGGAAAACTGGCACAGAAGAAAGTCGAGATGGAGATATTGGGAAGGGAGATTGAGCTGTTAGAGGAGATGTTGGAGGAGTAGAAATGTTTTTTTTTTGTTGTATATCTGTTTTAATTTCAAATTTTCGTTCAATGTCTTTGGAAAGTAAAGTAAAGAAAGGAAAAAAATGAATATAATTTAACAAACAAAAAGAAATACTTTTAGGGAAAGGCTCAGTAGTTCATCATAGCCGAAAAACCCTTTGGAGTTTGCATGACCATGCTATGATGTGATATCGCAACTTGTATCATACACTAGAGGCAATCAAAATCTTTGTAAGTAATTGTGAAAAGAAAAGGAAGGATAGTTATTTGTTTTGACATCCTGAAAATCTTCGAAAGTATCTTCGTCGAAGTTTGAACTTGTTCAAAGTTGTTCGAGGCACTCGGAGTTGATATCGAGGAAATTCGGTGGTAGGGAAATTGATTTTCGAGTGAGGTATGGTAGCAGACGAAATGCAGCAATGGGTCTATGTAGTACTGACCCATCGAGTTTGCAGAGGATATAAGCCCCTCCATAGTTTCGTTCGATAATGATAAGAGGGCTGACATATCGTGGTTTCATCTGTTGGAGCAGACTACATATGCTGCACAGAGGAAGAGATGACATGTTCCTTATAACCTACCTGGGGTTTAGTTAGTCTTAGAGCTAGGGTTTAACAGAGGTAAGAACACTGTATATCTACTATGGTACAGGTTCTCCTTATATACATAATAGTAAGGATGTCACATGACTCAGGAATGTGTTTACCACATGTATGCGCAGTAAGCGCAGTAACATGTGTGTGCTGCATGGTTTGCCTCATGTATGCAGCATGTGTCGGAGATTTAATTTCAACACCCCCCCTCAAACTGTACAGTGCTCTAAGCAGCTAAGTTTGAATCTCGAGAGTAATTCTGAGAGAGTCTCTAAATTTCCTGAATAAGACAGCGCCAAGGTTCTTTGTGAACATGTCAGCTGGATTATCACTTCCAGGAATGAAAACGACCATGACAAAGTCATTTTCTATGCATTCGGGGTATAGTGGTAGCGAATGTCTATATGTTTGGTCCTTCTTTCCTGAACTGGATTTG
Organism: Tricholoma bakamatsutake; assembly: GCA_029959215.1. Lineage (NCBI taxonomy): Eukaryota > Fungi > Basidiomycota > Agaricomycetes > Agaricales > Tricholomataceae > Tricholoma > Tricholoma bakamatsutake. The sequence goes on from CP114860.1 coordinate 6,268,881, forward strand.
ATCCAATAAAGATGGATCCCTGATTATCAGCGCAGATTGGTATGCGCTTCAGTACATATCCAAGTTCCTGGAATAAGGACTCTATCTACACTATCTGTCGACAAGTGTCGGAGAGAGCTATATATTCGGCTTCTGTGGATGACAGTGCTACAGTTTTTTTGTAAACGGGACTGCCAGCACACAATGCCACTCACTAGAGTAGCAAAGTAACCCATTGTAGATCAGTGTTTGACAGTGTCAGCTGCCCAATCAGAATCTGTGAAGGCCTGTAGCCCCTTGGACTTCTCACCATCATAAACAATGTTATATTTCTGGGTTCCCACCAGATAGTGCATGATGTACATCGCTTTGTCTAGATGTTCTTGGCTAGGATTAGCCGAGAATTGTGACATCTTGATTACCACATAAGTGATATCAGGTCGCATTCTGAGCATCAGATACAATAAAGATTTGATCACAGACTGATATTTTGATCTAAGCATTGCATTGGGCATTGCTGTGTTTTCTGATGGTCTATAATCAGTTGGGAGTGGAGTGGGGGTCTCTTTGGCATTTGTCATCTCGAATCTCTCAAGCACTTTGGCAAGATATTCAGTTTAATCGAGTTTGACTTTGCTTGCAGTCTGGGTGACGTGCATGCCTAAGAATTCCATGACTTTCAGTACTATGGCACTCCCAATGCTTTAGACAAGCATTCTTCTTTTCATCCACAAGTTTCTTGTTCTTCCCCATGAACAAGCCATCATCAACATAGACGAGTGCAATAACAATGCTGCCTGTCTTAGGATCCTTGTGTATGAAAATGCTAGCATCAGAGCTGGCATGCACAAACCCAATGGTGTGCATAAATGCCTCTAGCTCTTTCCACTATGCAAGTGAGGCTTGTTTAAGGCCATACAATGCTTGGCATAAGCGCATTACTTTGCGCTCTTTTCCCTCGAGTCTGAAACCCTCGGGTTGATCCATATAGATCTCCTCATCTAGTTTGCCATATAAAAATGTGGTTTTTACATCTAGGCCGGTCATATACATGCCCTCTAGAGATGCAAGTGCAAACATGAGGTGTACGGTCTCGTAGTGGACTACCAGTGAGAAAATCTCATCAAAGTCAATGCCTTCGACTTGTGAAAAGCCTTTGGCCATGAGTCTGGCTTGTTTTCTTCCATCTGATTTTATGGAGAAAACCCATCTATTTTTGATTGTTTTTCAATCATGTGGAAGATCGATGATGTCATAGACTTGTCGCTTATGAAGAGCCTCTAATTCTTCATAACAAGCTTGTTTCCACTCATGTTGCTGCTGCCGTGGTAGGTGCGCAATATTGCGAAATTGGTTTGGAACTTGGCTTATTTTGCTCAATGGTTTGACTGCTTTTGACAACAGCCAGCAAATAAGCTTATCTCCTCCTTCCTTGGTTATCTTTTTAATATAACCTGCTTCATCCAGTTCCCCCATTGGGTGATCATGTTCTTGATCATTGGAATCAGGCACACTCTCATGGGGTGCCGAACTCGGTCCAGCAACCGGTTTTTTCTGTTGAGATTGTGGTTGTGTTCAGTTATGATCTGAATCTTGACCTACAGATCTCTTCCAATATCGATCACATGCAATGTCTCTCTCTATGTCAGAGGGGAGTCACTTCTCTCCATAGGTATTGCCAGGACAGTTTGGGATGTTCCTCTGCCTGCCTGATCGACAGGGCAATTGCTGCCATTCCTGTTGATCATCACGTCTTGGATGAAAGTCCTCAGTGGTTACTGGAGGCAGTGGAGGAGGAGCTTCTGTCACAATGTCATGCGCCTTTTGCTCACTTGGTACATCATCATTATCATTTTCTGATGATGGAGGAAGGGGTGGATCTTGTGGTGGTATAGAATCATCGCCATCCATTCCAGATGAGTGGTCATCATCTTCTGGTTCTGGAGATGGAAAATCACCAAGGTCCATATTGGCAGGAGTTTTAGCTCTGGGACAGCATGGGAACAACATTTCATCAAATAGTGCTGTAGCACCAATAAATATTGCACCACTAGGTCGCATGAAACGGTATGCTTTAATGCCATCTTCTAATCCAAGGTACGTCATCAACTCCGATCAAGGAGCCAATGTGTTTGGATGCTTCTCCTTTGGTAGGTAGATGTAAGCACCACAACCGAAAACCTTCAGATTGTTTAGATCTGGGCAGACCTTTGTCAGGTCCTCAACTGGTGTCAGCCATTTCAGGCGCCTTATCGGGGTTCAGTTGTATAGGTGTGTTGCATGTTCAATGCAAAATTCCCACCATGATTGTGGTAGACATGCGGTAAATCACAGGGTTTGCAACTTTTCCATTATTATCCTTATGGCATGCTCTGTGCGCCCATTCTGTTGGTGAATGTGGGATGCAGACATCTCTATTTTGATGCCAAAGTCCTTGAGCACATTTTGTAGCTCACGATCTTTGAACTCCCCCCCTGGATCAACACGCCAGCGCTTGATTGTAGCACCATACAGTGTCAAAGCCACTGCCTGAAATTGTCTGATGGCCACAGCAGCATCAGATTTCTTTTTAAGGCATTGGACTCAGATATGTGACGTTTTGTCATCCAGAAATACGATAAAGTATTTATGTTTATGGTACGATAGTACTGGGAGTTCCTTCAGATCAGAATGTATTAATTCAAAGGGTCTTTCTGCATGTGAATCTGATTCAAGAAAAGATTTTGAGGTCATTTTCCCTTCAGCACACCCTGGACATATAATTTTGTCTTTAGGAATAAATGAATTCCTCGGGAATTTTATGGTGCTATTAGGCATCTTTTCTAGCGCCTCTTTGAATGGGTGTTCAAGTTGCTTATGCCAAGTCGAGTAGTCTGCGATGTACATCGTCGTGACATTGATTCCCTTGGTGCTCAATATATGAGTCCGAGCCCAATAAATAGTGTCACGTTTCATAAGAGGGACTCAATCCATAATTGGGTTTCCTTGCTTGAAAAATGAAATGTGTGCGGAGGAACCATGCACATCACTTCTGTCTTGCAAGAAGACGCCCATTGACAGTAATCAAGCATTACAGTCAGGTATGTAGTAGACGGAGTATAATCGTGTTTCACACGTCTCTGACTTCCTGTGACATACTACCTGATGTCTAATGAAAACTGCTCCTTTCCCTACTATATGAGTAGTACCCATGGCTGTTTGAACCAGGGTAGAGTCCTTTCTTGGTAAAGGTTCGTAAGAAGCAAAATCTTTCATTTCACCAGTGAAGTGTTTTGATGTGCCTGAATCCATGATCCAGTCGGCACCTTTCTTACAATTTCCATTTGCACACATAACACATATATTAAGATGTAAATTGTTCCATAATACATTTAGTAGCAGTAAAATTTCACATGAAAAGTTCACTGTGATCAGTGGAATGTTAATCTTTGTGCTTGTAGCAGAGAAAAGGACTGATCTTTCATCATATGTACCTGTTTCAAGTGGTTCATCAACAAGCATTTCGTCAACGGTTTTCCATACTTCTTCATCAGAAACTGCAGGTTCCGATCCAAGGGAGACACTATCATCTTCTACCTCTACAATCTTTGATTCTGGTTCAATCCTCCTCCTCTTACCTTCTTGCACTGTTTGGTGCTCTTCCAGCAGTCGCAGATTTTTCGCGCTGCACAGGAGATTCATTTGCTCAAGGGTGTCTCGAGCCTGCTGATATTCGGTATAGACCGAATGAGAGGTAGAGGCCGTGCCCATGTATGCCTGTGCAGGCGGTCGGTGGCGAGGATCCCTTGTGGGAGTATATTCATGCTTCTTGATGCGCTGGATGAGTGGCATCGGCAGTATGATGGTGCCATTACCATTTATGGTAGTAAAGGCATTTGAGGCGAGGTAGGTATGTTTCTCTTTAGGCTTTTCCTCTTTAGTCTTTTTGTCCCCACGTCATCCATGCTTTTGGGACAAATCTCCATTGTTGCCCTGAGATTGCCATCTGGGATTTCCCCCTTTGTGCTTGACAGCGGAAAGCTTGGTGGCCTGAGGCAGGCTGATGGGCTTTCCAACTGCCGTGCACCGTGAGGCCTCAGCGACTCAGCGACAATGGAGTCCTTGACATGTTTAAATGTCAAGGCTCTAGTAGCGGTCGTGTTAAGGACCGTAGTGGATAGAGAATCATACTCATGCAGCATCGCAGCAAGTAGAATCATTGCCTGTACTAATTCGGGGATGGCGATATTGGCAGCCATAAGGCGCTCGAATTTATCAGCCATTTTGGCAATCTCTGGCGTGGGATTCACAGCCAGAATTTTGATTGCGATTGCAGACCTAAAGTCCGCAAAGACTTGGAAGGGGCCATCGACATCATAGTCAGTGTGGATGAGATCCCACACCTCCTCAGCAGTGTCCTTGGTGTTGGCACGCTGCTGAATAGAGGGGGCCAGGCGGAGTACTAGGCTACCAATTGCCTGGTCATTCTTATTGTTCCAGGTCTGGAGCTTGGCATTAGCTTCCGCTACTAGTGCAGCATTTGTCGCCGTCAAAGGAGGCGCCAGAGGTAGTTTTAGTTTCATCCCACTAGTTATTTGCCAGAGGCCCTGAGACCTGAGCCACGCCTTCATTGAGTCGGCCCATTGAATGTAGTTAGAGCCGTCAAAAGTTTGTATGAGTTTTTCAAGAGTTGAAGACATGATGTTATAGTGGCAGCTGGTAAAAGTGCTCAATCAATCCTCTATTCAAGAAAACACATTCCATAATCTCAGGCAAAAACACTCCTTCAGAGTGGTTAACCCTAGTCAACCTAGGTTTTTAAATGCAGCTCGCAGGGAGCACAAGGTTACAATTTGGAGACAATGAAGTCAACGTCGTTCGCAGCCAGTTAAGGCGTGTTTGCGATGTGCCCAGCAGAGCCCATAACCTGTTGGAGCAGACTACATACACTGCACAGAGGAAGAGATGACATGTTCCTTATAACCTACCTGGGGTTTAGTTAGTCTTAGAGCTAGAGTTAAACAGAGGTAAGAACACTGTATATCTACTATGGTACAGGTTCTCCTTATATACATAATAGTAAGGATGTCACATGACTCAGAAATGTGTTTACCACATGTATGCGCAGTAAGCACAGTAACATGTGTGTGCTGTGGTTTGCCTCATGTATGCAGCATGTGTCGGAGATTTAATTTCAACATGTACATCTGGAGAAAGGATCAAAGTGCTGTTGAATGAAAACAATGGAAATAATGGAACTTCCAATGTGGTATACAAGGAAGTGTTGAATGGAGTTGTTTAGCAAAGGTGAGTAACTTGGGAGATTATTTATAGGAATTGGAAATTAATATAGATATCAAGATAGAATTAGAATTAGATTTGGATTTGGATATTGGATTGTACTTGGATTGAATCAAAGAGTTGAAAAATTTATTGTAAGAAGACTCAAGGGCAGGTTACTAAACCTTTGGTGTGTACTCAATAACAAGTCAGTACAAGTTTGTAATAAAGGCAATAACAGCTCAATACAAGCTTGTAATGATGTCAATAACAAGTCAATACAAGTTTGTGATGAAATCCATAACACATCAATAACAAGTTTGTAATGATGTCAATAACAAGTCAATACAAGTTTGTGATAAAGTCAATAACAGGTCAATACAAGTTTGTAATGATGTCAATAACAAGTCAATACAAGTTTGTAATGATGTCAATACATCAATAATGAGTTAATACCAAGTCAAATACAAGTTTGTGATAAAGCCAATAATGACTTAAGTTAGAGTTGAGTGGCTGTAGTGGGATTAAACATTATGCCGGTGTCAGGCTGACTGAGCAAAGCGAGCGAACGCCATGACAAAGGCATGGGTCATAAAAAGGCTATGATAGATAGTTAAATAAGCCACAAAATAACGTGAGATAAGAGTAGCAATGCTGAGTGGCAGGACCGCATTATTGTCGTGTGACAAACGTAGGCTTGTGGGTAGGCTCGTTCAACCCGGAAGCTGCGGGATCCAGGTTTCGGTTCATAAACTTGGTCAACTACATGTTGTGAAGCTTAACCTAACCAAAGCTACTTTAACCGGTTACCGAAAAGGCGGTGGGATGTCGGGAGATGAGAGTTTCGCACGTTCAATTTGAAGAACGCTTTTCTAATCGAGCACTACCAGTATACCCCTTGCGATTCCCTTCATCATGCCCGCCGCGAAATCTAAAATTGCTGAATCTAATGGTAGTGTTGCGAAAGGAAACGCATCTTCTGCAAGTGGGACGGTAACGCCTGTTTTCACTGCTGAGAAAAAGGACACGTCGGACCACTTGGCTTCTCTTCCTCTCGGAAAGCCGGATAAGAAACTTTATGATGCAGAACAGGACAAGATAAAGTCAGAAATTGATGCTCTCCAAGTCAAACTGGTAAGCTGCTTTTCCACCGAATTGTTCCCTTGGGCCTGACACCGAGTGTTAGTCGACTGTCCGAGATAAAATTTCCCTGGCAACAAAACCCAACTCGAACAATGACCGACGGTCTGTCCTGCGCGCGGAGCTGGATAGTATTCGTGGTCAGCAATCTAGCAACAAGGCTTCAAGGAGCAAGGTTCTAGAACAGATAAAAGGTCTCCAGGACGGTATTCAAAAGAAGGTCTATATTCATCTGTTGTCATCTATACCATTCGTCCGGCAATACTGAACACCACGTTTCTAGATTAAGGATCTTCAAGCGGCAAAATCGAAAATACCATTTAAGACCGTCGCGGAGGTCGACGCTCATATTCGGTACATACATTTTTAACAAAAGCTTTGTCATCCTTGCTCACCATCTTCACAGACACCTAGAGAAACAAGTAGAGTCGGGCAACATGAAACTTGTTGATGAAAAACGAGCACTCCAGGAGATTAGCTCCGTCAAGCGGAATCGACGCGTTGTCGAAAGTTTTCAGGCAGATCAGGAATCCATCGAGGCGGATCGTCGTACCGTCGACGAACTCAAACAACAACTTGACGACCCCGAATCGAGAGCTATTTCCGAACGTTTCGATGCAATCAAAACGGAGCTCGACGAGCTAAAGAAAGAAGGCGACGAGGCATATGCTGGTCGAACGAAGCTTTTCGAGGAACGTGACGGTCTGCAAGCTCAGCTAAATACCCTTTTCATCCAAAAACGAGAGTCTGCTCAGCAGTTCAGGGAACTGCACGATCGCTACTGGACTAAAGTCAACGAGGACCGTGCACGACGCGCAGAAAGAGCTCGTGAACAGCGAGCGGCGGAGGAGGCACAGAAGAGGCAAGAAATCGCGGAACGTCTTCGCGAGGAGGCGGAAATCCCCGCCTTCCAAGCCCAGATTGAGGATTGTCAAACGTTAATTGACCATTTCTCGGGTAAAAGCAGCGGGAATATCACCGTACCGCTGGCCGTCAAACGTGACGTTGTTGGAGTGCCAAAACTAGAGATACGGAAAGTTGACGGTGCACCAGAAGGGTCGATAGCCAGGAAGAAGAAAGGAGAGGAAGAGGAATCCTACTTTGTTGGTGGCAAGGGGAAGAGCAAGGGGAAACGCAGCGGGTCGAAACCATCCGATGCGAACGGCACTCCTCCAGCATTACCTACTTCGAACTCACCCTTGAACGTCCCGCTTGCCACGCTTTCTGCCCTTCTCACGCTATCCATTCCCCCTCCGGCGTCAGCTGTCGACCTTCCTCGAGTTATTGAGGACCTCAAGACAAAAAAGGCCTGGTTCGAAGCTAACCAGGCCCGAGTGACAGCAGAAAACATCTCAAAGGCGGAAAGCGAGATTCAGCGCCTGACAAAGGCCACGAAAGAGACGAGATCGGATGTTTCGGCTGCGACCGACGTCTCCGGGAACGTGAAGGAGGCGGTGTTGGCGCCGAGTGCAATAGAAAATCTGGACGCAGTCCAGGGACAAGGTGCTGAGGACTCATAAAGTTTATGAGCGATGTCACGAATGGACTGGTATTCAGCAGCTACATAATTTCAGCTCAGTATGTACTCCTCGTAATGTGGAAATAACAACAGGCTGGACTATATATGAGACAGATATATATCGATAACAAAAATCCGGGCAGGACAAGATCAGTACACAATTAAGGAGCGGGAATTGGAAGTTACGAGCAACGAAAGGTAGTAAGTAGTAGGGGGGTGGCAAGCTGATACAAATATATATACTACGAGGCAGTAGCGACACAAGACAAAGTTGAGAACAATCCAGGGGCCCTAGCAGTGAATAAAGAAAAGGCCGGTACATTTACGCACCCGACTGTTGCTCAGATTTGACAGGTTCCGGGTCGTGGTCTGGCTCGCTAGATGACGAACCAGAATTCATTCCTAGTTCTGGCGGTGCGAAACCACCCACGTCAAAAGAATTTCCAGCACCCGGAAAATCTGGGAATGAGAGCGGCGGGTGTCCAGCATCATCTTGCGATGCCGATGTGTCCATGTACGACAATGACCCATAGGCATCTGAATTGAATGCCGAGGAAGTGGGATCAAGAGAGGGGGCAGGGAAAGGATCCTGCTGGAGTGCCGCCAGCATACTGGACGTGGTAGGAGTATGTGCTATCATGTGTTGAGGGCGAACATCAAGAGCACCAAAGTTTTCCTGGCCAGGCATGGGCGACAGGGTGAAAAATTGCTGTTGCATAACGGGTTCCACTGAAGCTGCCACCGAGTTTGTAGATAGCGCCACGCTCCTCAAGACATTGACTGCAATCCAGTCACTACGATGAGCAAGTGAGGACAAGCAACGATTTCGATGAAAAGACATGACTCACTCGAGAAACAATTTCAAGATCTGAAAGGCGCCAAACGCAGGATCGCTACGAATGGTCTTTTCGTCAAAGTCAATATTCTGTTATGTAACTACCACTGAGCAGCTGCACTCACCAAATCCCTCATGACCTGACTTGTAACATACCCCCAACGAATGAGGACGCTTCGCGAGCTCATTGTGCTCCTCTCTTCTGGACCGCCATGATTACCATGACTACTTCCCATTAACCGTTCACAACACTTATCCGCCCACGACATCACTTCTCTGACAGGTTCATTGCTCTTTGCGAGGCTGTCCAACAATCCTACAAACTCGACTTCTAACAGTTGCACCAAGTCTTCATGGCGGCAATTGCAAACCAAAGCGGATTGGTTTCTAACAGATTCAAAATCAACTTTATGCCAAGATCGACGCATCTCTGTTAGCTGTTTTTGGTTAGTGAGAACAGTGTTCAAAGCCTGAGTCACTTGATAAATATCAAGATAGCGTACTATGTAGAAGTAGGATATTAACCATTTGCCAGTGAATGACGGGAATGGAACTGACAAACGAGATGGCCAAAGCGGGCACCAAGTTCCACTTTCGGCTCAACAAATGTATTGCCGTAGTTATCAAGGGCCACTAATAGTATCTTTTCCATCTTGTGTGCAAGCTGCCGAAGGTTTGACAGGGAAGTTGGTGATATTGGAGAAAGCATTTGGGATCGCAAAATCTCCAAAATTTCCTGAAAGATATCGAGTGAGCGCCTTTATCCAGTTGAACTACGGAATCTCACGTCATATACTATCGCGTCCGCCTTGGCCATTAACCCAGCAATCGCCGGTGCATGGACGACCTCACGATGATGACCGCCTAGCGTCGACCAGAAAGTTCGAAGGTGCATCTCGAATTGGTCAAAGCGGAATGATCTGACGCTTTCCAAAAGTGCATCCAAATGATCTTGAAACCAACCCCAAACTTCACGAGCAGCGATTCCATGAGGAGAAGTTGAATTTGCACCCACAGCCTCCTCGATTGACGGGAACTGTGGAATTTGGCGAACCGATAAGCCTTGCTGAGTGCCCAGATATGGTACTGTATTTCCCGGCTGAGGAGAATGTGTTTGGACAGACATAGCAGGTTCCTGTTGTGGGTGCCTGCGGATAGAAGCTTGCGGAGGAAAGGAGACCGGAGGTCGTTGAGCGGACTGGACCTGGGACAACAACGTCGCGGCGGTGGGGGTCTTGTCACTCATATCTGCAGCAAACGCAGCGCCTTTCATATCACCACTTAACATGAGAGAACTTCGCTTGGATCCGACGACCGAGTTGACACCTTCGGAATCGTCGTCGTCGTCTTCATCTGAACGATCCTCACCCCTGTTGGCAGATTCGGCTTGCGCAAGACGAGCCGCTGTGACAGAAGATTGTCCAGCGGTGTTGTTGGACTTGTGAATGTAATCTTGGAGCCATTCGGCTTCAGCCGAAGTGGCGGGTCGAATACCGCAATCTGTCAAGCCACTATCGATCACACTAGAATTCGACGAGTTGAGATGATCTTACAATGATATTTACTGTTCCCTCTGACACCAAGACGTCTAGTTTTGATTGTGGGAAAACAAAGCCGAATTGCCTTTCCTAGTGTGGCTGTATTTATGTGAGGAATGCCATACTGGTCGCACACCCGTCTATATGAGAAGTAGAGACCTTGACGTGGGACGTTTCCATCAGGATATGGGGCATAGTTGGCGGTGAGCCTAAAGATGGATGAGAAACAGGGGGCGAAAGGAAATGACGTAAACGCACCATGCCTGGACAAAAATCTGCTTTGCTCTATCTGATGCGCTGGTGGTTGTAGCGGCACGTACATTGGCGGCCAACTTCTCCAACGCGTGATCGGGGCTGAGAGTCATTCGGCCAAATGCGCCCGCAGTATGGATGGTTTCTTGGTTTGGAGGCATTGATTGAGCGCCTCCTGCGTACATGGAGTGATAATCAGGAGCCGGGTTAGCGAGAAACATGGAGATGTCCTCTGTTTCGCTGGAAGAAGAGTGGACGCTATCGGTGTCACGAGGATAAGGGGAGGCGGCAGCACGAGCTCTGAGATGGCTGGGACGAAGAGGACCCTTCAAGGCAGGATTGATGGTGATGTTGTGATTGGGAGGAGACTGGGTGGAAAGGTGAGGAGCGGAAAAAGGGCTGAGAATCGAGACGCACATGATCATGACCATGACCGTTCAAAGGGTAAGGAGATCGGTACAAATCATCGGCAGAGGGAGGCAAAGCCGTGTGTATGTAGGGGTGGCTACCTTGGGACGAGGAGGGGCGGGAGTTGGAGGAGGAGGACGAAACCGAATTAGAACGGGAATGGATGGGAAGAAAGTCAGGAGGCATGGCGCTACGGATCACCTGCATAGTAAGGAGTAAGGAGAGTGTGCGGTGAGTGGAGGCGGACCAGCCGATGATTAGTTAGGATGAGAAAAAGAGCAGTAGGCTAGAAAGAACGGCAAAAGGAAGATAAGTGAATACGGAACGAAAGCCGCCGAGTACGAGTGAGCGGGAATGGAGCTGCAGTTCGGAATGAAAAGTAGAGCGGTAGGCTGGTAACAACGTTGGTTACGGTCTCAATCGCCAAGACAACAACAACATCCCTTTGTCTTTTATTTATGTTTATCTCCCACCTTCCATCAACGTTTCATCCCACACACTGATCCGTTTCACCCCCCTCCCATATACATGTATTTCCTGTACCGCTTCCGTACCTGTTGCCTGTCCGCGTCCCCTAACTGTTCTGCCAGCCCTATCCACGAACCGATCGTCAAGTCCTCCATCCCGTACGGTGTATATTGTCTCCGACCCCCACCCCTCTTCCTCAACGATCGAGGCAGATGTCGTAGCGGTATTGGATATATAAATTCCTCTGATTTATCACCGGCTGATGGGGGCGGGTGTAGACGAAGCGCCGGTAATGTCAAATACTCCAACTTGAAATCTGGTTTATGTGTTTGGTTCCCCTTCAAAAGCTCCGCGATATAATACTGTATAAACCGACATCAAGGCATTTGATTTTTCTTTTTTCTTTTTTCGCAATTTAGTCGGACCTACCTGTGCATACCCCAGGGGACTCCATTGCTTATTGCTTCTCGAAGGCGACTCTGCGTCAGAATGCCATGATTCGTTCAGGTGACATTTCCATGTATCTCGATAGATCTCTTTGCGGCAATACGATTCTTTATCGCCATGGTCACCACGACGATGGCCATGTTTGCGCTTCTTGCTCTTCATCTCCCCCTTAGCCCCGGCGGATATGTTGTACGCGAACACTCGGAAACCTGGTAAATATGGGTTAGGAACAACAGACGGTGCGACATTGACGATTGCATAGTCTGCAAAGTCAAGGTCCTTTGCCTTTGTAAAGAGTGCAGAGTATTCTTGTAGAAGCGTCTCATATAGCTCCTTGCCCATCTCCACAGGCTTTTTGTCGTCCTCTGGTACAAACTGCAAATCGATTGCCTCCAGAAACGAAAACTCCACCGATAAAAGCGTCGTTTTTAGCTGCAATGATCCCAAAAAAAAAAATACAATTACGTACATGATCTGCATTCATATGCTTGGACGTAATGAGTATATGTGGAGCTCCAACGATCGTTCTAGACTCACCCCAAACAGGTGGCCCAGGATCGTGTCCTGAAATCGCAGGGACAGCTCAACATAACGCACATACTAATTATACATTGTCAGGCGATCATTTTACAGCGCACAGGCGTCTGATGTACTCACACACTCAGGAAAGTAGTTCCCCGGAGAAGGCGGGACATGACCTAAAACGAAACTCGTCAAGTCCGATGCCATCGACAAATGTAGGATGGCCAAGAGACTGACCCGTCAGCCAAACCTTGCACCAAAACATATGAAGAGTGTTCCTTCTCATGGAGCAGATCAACACACCTGCATCCCCCTCCGTCTGTAGGTCTTCAGCTGCACTTCAAGCCAATCAAACTGGAGATTCCCCGGATCTTCGGGGTCTTTATATCCGCAACCACCCACAGCTACGATCAACATATGGGGAACACGAAAAAGTCAAAGAGAGGTGGCTTAGAAATAACCAATCGAAGCTTTTACCTTTGTTGGAGTCATAGAAATACATTGTGTTGAGGCTAATGGCAGCAACCTGGTCTGGGATGACCTCCGTTGAATAATAAGCTCCACGATGGAAAACTTGGAGGAATGGGAATGGAATGAATGACTTCCATATCCTGCTTTACATTAGTTCCACGGAAAAGTAAGAATGGAGCACATAACACTGACGATGAGAACTCCAACGTAATGCTGTTCGGACCTTGCGAATGTATCATGACTATGTTTTTGTCCAAAAGAAATGACGTTCGTACCTGGCGTCATGATATTCTTCACCAGAAAGCACTCAGAAAATAAGAACGTGTGTAAAAATGATCACCTTACATGTGCTGCAAAACATCCATTAGTCGCTGAGCGACAAATAGAAGGGACGTAGCTTACGCCAGACATCATTGTTGCCTGAGGGTGCGGAGGTAATAAAAAAGAAAAAACAGGTCAGTCATGCAAGAGGGACGCCAGGAGTATATATCTACCGAGACTGGGAACAACCGGTATGCCCTTATTGGTGAAAATCTGCTTCATCTTTGCAGCTACTGCTCTGTTCAAATCGTATATTTCTTGTAAGGTTCTAGGCAACTTGCGGTCATTATCATGTCTTCGAACTGCGATGAGAACAAGCAAAATTTCCAAATCAAAGAACTATGAACCTGGCGTTATCTCCAGTCCCTATTTTTTTTTTTGAAAAGTCCCGCTCGATCAAGGAGGCAGAGTGATATGGATGAAAAAGGACGAACAAATAACGAAATCCAACTCCGAGCTCCAATGCTTGTCAAGAAAATCCAGCGTAAAATTTGTGAGTACGAAAGGAGAATCACATTTCCTGTAGCCACAAACGTCACTCGACATCGATAGAGACATTCAAAAGCGCACGAGTATGGTGTGCCATAGTAACCAGACTCTTTCCTCATCTTCTTTGGTTTCTTCCTATGACATGCCTTAGATTGAGAAGTGTGTGGCATGTAGTACGGATCTGGATGCATATCAGTTATATGCAGAAAACGTCCACGCAGCTTCCGTGGCTCTTTTAGTTTTACGACTTCAGAACTCGGAACGATGCAATCCAATCTATGGGCTTACTTGTGGCCGGAGCTTGGAGAGAAACCTGAGTGGGCAATGAAAGTACATCTGCGACACCTATTGCGACGAGCAACAGCAGTCTAAACGCTAGCATTCTGTCAAGCCGTCTCAGGACTGACATCATTAAGAAGTCACAAACCATTACAGTCATCGTGACAATGTCACATGGGAATATCGCGTAGTTATATCGATCAAAAGACCGATCACCACAACGAAGAAGTGTATAAAATATCAAAATCTATACCAAGTATGCTTGGACCAATAGTAATAACAATAACAACCTACAGAACCCTTTATACACATACAGCTGGAGAATTACAACAGGGACATGTGGAATGCAAGTCAAGGAATGATTGGATGGATGATACAGCATGAGACGATTGATGAGAAAAAAACACGAAAGAAATTTGAAAAAGATCATTATGCTGTTTTAATGTACCGCGGCGGGCTCATAGAACGCTCATCGGCTTGGTGAGTGGCGCGTTCGGGTTGGTGAAGAGCGAGGAGAAACGTGACATTATCACCAGTATTCAGGACATCTCGAATAGATTTTTCGGCGAGATGGCAGACCTGAATGGTGATCATCAATGACAATCCATGCGAAACGAGGGGGTGACACACTCTGCTGTACCCTCCAGGTTGCAGCGATGAACGACTTGTTGCAATAACGTTGTGTATCGCATCGTAGGAATATCTTTTCCTAATAAAGTATTGGCGCGTTGACTACGTTGGAGATAATAATAAAAAATGGCTACAGTATGCTTTCGAGTTCATCTCTCGTGCGAGGGTGGAGAAAGAGATCCGCGCCACTGAGATAGCGCTCGAAGGCATGGTATGACGCACCTCCGGCAACGAGAGTTTCGTTGAACGAAGGATGGTCAGAGTCCCAATCAAACCAGTTGTCACTGTAAGGAAAATATGATGAAATGAAAGGAAAAAAGAAAGACTAGAAAGAGTGTACCGGAGGCGAATGTATGCAGTAGCTTCGAGTGTGTGAGGAGCAAGGAACTTGTCCATGAAAGAGGGGTGGAGAGATGGGGTGAGAAGAGGCAGTTCTTAAGAGATTGCCACTGAGATAGACTATTCCAAAACGGGACGAACGTGAAAGGAAAGATGACTCGGAGACGAGTGGTTATGTAAGAATATCAATTTCGAACGTGCGCAATTTCAATCATGCCCACTGATCTCCATGTGTACCAGGCCCTTAGGCGAGAATTCGTATACCCTGTTCAACGTTCAACATTCAACTACAGCACTGCTGACTAGCCTCTGTCCTCAGTACACCGCTCTCCGCGGGGAAAGACTGATTGGTAACAAGCGCGGGCCGAGGTTAAACTCAAGTTCGCCGACCGCAGTTTGACCAATCCTCGGCAACCGCCCTCCTCCGTTACATGGCTGCCTTGCTTGATATTCAATTGTATCATACTCCAAACTCCGAAGCAACTGCAACTTTTCGTTTTCTGAACAAAATAAATTTCAATTTTTTGGCTGTCACTCACGTTGATAAATTCTGGAGTGCTGTATGGGATGAAACCGATGTGATCGGTCAAAAAAGGGAGCATGTCGTAGACAAAACCTCCCTTTCTTCTGCAACAATCCACCTTGGTTCGCTTCTCGACAAACGTGCTAAACTGAAAGAAGCCTACACTATCGATTCAGGTTCTTCGACGCCAAGGTGAACTGGGCGGAGAACATGCTAGAATGTCACTCCTGCGAGAAACTGGCGCTTATTCAACCCAGTACGTGTCATCGGTCCCAAACGTCATCATTTCTGACCACCGTCTCTTGTAGGTGAGCCCACTGCCGATAATCCGATTCCTGTATTTAAGCAGTGCACATACCTCCAATTGTATTCCACCTCGCTTCTGCCCTCCTTTTGAGTGGTGTCAAGCTTGGAGATCGAGTTGCTTATTCGCCGAACTGCATTGTACGTTTTTCAGGTCTTGGCACATCAATTCTTGGAGAGACCCCTGTTCCCAAAGAGAAGGGAAGAATTGACTATCATGAGTCGCCTAAAAATCTTGGCGTGATTGGTCCAGCATTTGCGACGTCAACAGCTTACAGATGTATGACTTTACTGATATAGGAAAATGTCGCCGCTTGTCTCACGACTACTGCAACTGGTGGGATCTGGGTAAGCGCTGCTGCTGATTTTGGTGCGCAAGGTGTGATTGAACTTCCCATCGAAGTCACCGCTGATCAAAATTCTCGCACAGCTTCGAACAAGTGCAGCTAAAAATAGTGTTTCCAGTCGATGCTGTCGTGTAATAAGTTATCTGAATATGACCCTGCGAGATCCCAGCTTACATGCTCCAGGTACAATGCGAAGGTGTATCGACACATCCCCAAGCTTTCTATGCTGCTGTCTGGCTCTCGGATAAATCGATTGTATCCCTGAAAGTAATCACTATACATGTCATACCGCAAGCCGAAGACCGTGGGGATTGGTCTACTAACTGGGTCAGTTGGGATAAATTCTTGGCGGAACCCCCTCGGGGGATATAGCTCGGAAACGAATGCCATTCGATGCTCCTCTGTGGATCTTGTTCAGCAGCGGTACGACAGGTCGTCCAAAGTGCGCGTCGCCATATCTCTTCTGGTAAACACTTCTCACCTTTGCTTATAGGCTGATAGTCCACAGAGCGGGTGGGATGCTATTGCAAACGAAGAAAGAGTTTGTCATATGTGGTGATTTACTTCCAAGCGATGTTTTTTTTTCTGTCACACAACCACGTCAGTCTTCCCGGAGATGTCCCAAAATTTACATTAACCCATGCTTCAAAGGATGGATCATGTGGAACTTTCTGATCGGTGGTCTTAGTGCGGGATCTACTTTGGTGCTTTACGATGGTAGTCCTCTTCGAGACCCTGGTTACCTGTGGAAGCTTGTTGATGACATCGGTATCACGATATTTGGCACAAGCGCCAAGTATCTTGACCAGCTCTCGGTATATCCTGAATCGGGCACTTTGAACTAACTATCAAGTATCTACAGAAAGTGTATTGCCCATGTGGACACCATAGCTTGGCCAACTTACGGCACATCTGCTCCACTGGCTCTCCACTTACGCTCCCTTTATTTGACTTCGTATACCGCTTTATTCGCCCCAATGTCCTTTTGAGCTCTATCACGGGTATGTTGGTAATTTGGTCTTGGCTTCCATTGGGCTGACCCATGATTGTTACAAAGGCGGTACCGATATATGCTCCCTCTTTGCTGGCATGTGCTCTGCACTGCCCGTCTGTCGCCGCAAAATTCAGTGCCCCATGTTAGGCATAGCTGTTGAAAATTTTACGCCACTGGGCGCCTTCTGTGCACCTGATGAAGCTGGAGAGCTAGTGTGTGTTCAACCATTCCATTGCATGTCTCTCGGACTTTGGTCATTGCCGGGGTATGGGAAGGATGATGATGTCGAGGCTGCGAAGGTTCGATATCAGGAAGCATATTTCTCTGAATTCGAGGCGTATGGTGTAAGTTCATTCCTCTGCGAGGTGTGATCATGCTCAATGAGTCCCAGGACCATGGCGACCACATTGTCATCACACGTTCGAGGGAAGGAAATGGAGGTCTATTTGATGTTGGGGCGTTCAGATGGTGTGCTGTGAGTTCTTTGATCTCTTTGGTGGGCATGTGACGATACGCCATAGGACCCCAGCCGGTATTCGCTTCGGATCATCAGAACTTTATGATGTGCTTGATCTATGCTTCTCTGACCCTTCTGTGGAGCAAATGATCGTGGATTACCTTGCTCTTGGGCAGAAGATTGACGGTGGAATAGACGAGAGTGATTTTGTTTGTCAAATTACCAGACGGTCAAAAGTTATCTACCGGACCTAGAGCAAAAAATCAAAACACAGGCATGTATTTATAGTTCAATTACTCGCGCCTTGCTTGACACCGGGCGTGCAATAGATCATCCAGGTTACAGGTATTCCATACACGCTGAATGGTAAGCGCGTGGAAGTGCTAGTGAAAATGGTGAGTTATGCTTTCACCGGGGAAACGTGTTTTCCTCAAAGCATCAGATTATCAATGGTGCCTCTGACAAGTGTGAACCCCGCGACGTTGTTGAACCCTGGATGCCTCGCTCGCATTTTGTGCGGACCTAAGATCTGCTTTAAGGCTGAAGATACATCGCACGACATGGCTATCAACGTACAAATGGTCGACAAGTATATAATGTATCTCATGTTGTTGAAGCTGCCGCAGGCTACCGAAAGAGCATCCGTACTTACGCGAATGATCGATCGATCAACGGTAGTAGCGTGGCTGTGTTGAGGTACCTTTACCATAAGAGGATCTTAATGAGAAAATTTTGTAGGGCAACATCTTCAAGTGCGCTTCCGCCATCGTGTGGGCAAGGTGGGCAATTTTAGGTCTGGGATCATACCATCGCCCTGCAATCGTGCAATCCACGTTTACGGCCACAATACAGCCTTGCTGCGTCTCCCCGAGGTTCATGTTTGCCTCGTGCCCTGATTGTTGGTCGATTTATCATGGTGCCTAATCCTGCCCGTCCTCCTCACCATACCCCACCTTCTTCACGCCGAGAAACCCCTGCTTCCCCGAGGTCCAGCATGCCGACTCTTTTTAACCTCATTAGAGTCTGGATCTATGGTTTGTGATTCTTCTCAGCGCAGCCACCTCCCGTCTGAGCGAGCTTTAGGCGCAGTCCTCTTGTTCACTGTCATATGCCTTGCGATAGCCGGATCTTTTCAACAAGTATTGGCTGCTTCGGACCTCAGTAGGTATTCCGATTTCTTGTTGTCAGTCATTATATTAAGCAGTTTATCAGCTCGTTTCGTTCCGTTCGCCTTATTTGTGTGCTGTGCTAGCCTACTTATTATCCTCGTTCTGTAAGCGTACGCATTTCTGATCACATGTAATGGCTTATCCCTCTTTAGTCTCGGATTCAGTTTTTCTCTGAGGGAACGGAATCCCATTTCAACGAGAATTGAATTGGCATGCCTAGGGCTTGCAGGGATATTTTGGTTAGGTGGGATTCAGTGCATTTTACAAGACATCTTCTCGCCGTTTCAACGTACACTGCAGGCCTTGGTGTCTATCTGGCAACGTCACAGTCGCAATCGGCCGATGTGGAGTGTTTTGCTTCAGCATCATCCACACAGCCACTAGATACCTCGTTAGCAAGCTGTGAGTACTCTGTAGACCCAGTTCTTGCTTCTTCTTACTTGAAATGCCTAAAACAGTCCATACCGACCAGTACCATGCGATGTATCGGGTCCTAACATCTTTTTCATTGATGAACGCAGCGCTTGGTTTGTACATCATATTTCCCAAAACCTATGATTTATGATATCCATAGTTCTGCTGTTCTGTCTCACACTTTTGTTTTTGGCTGTCCGAAGACATAGTAAAGGTGATGAACACATGTGGCATGGGCCAGTGACATCCTGCGCGTGGTTTAATAGCTACGGGAATGTGGTCAAACGCAATAACAGCGGAAGCTCAAGTATATTACCGATCACTGGTGGTCGAAGAAAATATGCTGGAGAACACAGTGCACCCTACACGAATGTTAGACCCACCGATAGACAAGTCTATTCCGAGAAACCACTCCCGAGCCCCAAGCGACAACACACGATCCCAAAGCAACATCGGTCCGGAAATTCTTCAATCGGTTCCCGCTCCTCAACCAACGAATTCGAACGAGGGGGTATGATAAACCCCAACAGGAGATGATTGTAATTATCTGCCCCATTTGTAAAATACCAATTGTAGATGTATATGTAGGTGCAGTATCATTAGCCTGGCAAGCCCAGCTTGTAGTAATAGTATAGGTTAAATGGTAATCATGTGATTTACCACTTGATGCTGTCTCATGTTTTCATTTCAGTGTGCTGCTTGCAGTAGTGGCATTCCATACAGCCTTGATTCACCTATTTCTCCCTTTTTTCTATTTTTAGCCTATTATTTCATTCACATATACTGGGCATTGACAGATGGTCCTTAGGTTAGCTTACTATTGAGTGAGGCTTTGAGGTTGCCCTTACATATGTCCAGAAAATGAATCCGGCCTACATGTTAAGAATGGAATTCTGTCTGGATGGGGTAACCTGGCTGTTTCAAAAAATTCTTCAATTTTGTCAGGATTGCACCTGGCCCTTTCAAGATTTCTGATAAAAACCATCTGGATTTGAACCAGGCCTTATGTACATAATGCCAGTGTTGAGTTTAGATGGAATCAAGCCTAATCAAGCCTAATAATACTGAGGCAAGCCACAATATCATTCACTATTATTAGGCTTGTAATGTGGGAAGGTCAGGTGTCCTTATTTTGAGAATTACACTTGTGACCATAACAAGTTATGTCACAATAAATTTCTTCATGCCGAAAGACAAGTCGGAAAAGAAGGATAAGAAGCGAAAAGAAATCGAACGCCCTGAGGATCCAACGGCAGGGCCAGATGCTGGCTTGGTCGATGCTGACGGGCTCAAGGTATTTGAACTGTCTATATCGTATTGTTGTCCTTGAGTCGTATTCCAAACTGTAGCCCCCGAAGAAGGCTAGGAAGGAAAAAGATGAGATTGTTATCCATCCGGAGGACTTGTCTGCTTTAGCTCATCCGCTGGCCCAGAGGAAACTCCTCAAGAAGCTGCACAAAACGATAAAAAAAGGTACGCCATGGGAAATACTTTCATGCTGCTCAATATTGAACAAACATAGCATCTAAATCCCGACAGGTGAAACGAGGAGTAAAAGAAGTTGTCAAAGGAATACGGAAGGGCGAGAAAGGGTACGCTATGATATTTCTTGTGCTTTGTTTTACGACTCCTAAGCCATTCTCGCAGGCTCTTGATCCTTGCCGCTGATATTAACCCAATTGACATCATTTCACACCTACCGGTGCTCAGTGAAGAAGCACATATACCATACGTCTTCGTTTCCTCCAAGGAGGAGCTCGGTCATGCTAGCTCAACGAAACGACCCACAAGTTGTGTCATGGTGTGCCCTGACCAAAAGAAGAGAAAAAGGAAAGAAACGGAGGAGGACAACGACGATGATTTTCGGGAGATTTATGATGAGTGCTACCGGGAGGTGGAAAAGCTGGACACCAAAGTTGTATTTTGATTGTCGTTTTTTGTGCGAGTCAATCCGTGTCCATATTCTGGTCTTATGGGCCTGTCTTGAGGAATCATTATATGTCGCCTTGTATCGGAAAAAAATACTTAGCAGCAGTCCTTCGAGCTTCGGTCACTAATACCCTTATCATGTATCATCGCTCACACTACGATTTGCATTCCTCAAGTGTATATTATATCAATCATGTTGAATGCCTAGTAACCACCTTTTGTCTATCAAAGGTCCTTTATTTTAGTTTATTGATTTTTGCCTAAACACTATACATTGCCACAGGGATTTAGTCTCATTGTTCAAACGTTCAACGTTTCCATCATTTAGCCAAAAATCTATTTACGCCAGTTCACGATCTAAATGACAGTCCGATTTGGGAACTACAGGGTTGCATTCTATGGCTAGTACTGACCTTCTCTATGAAAGTGTGTTTATAGCTAATCGTGTAGTTGAACAGTCGCGGTGTTTTTGCTGTCAGGTATGGAGATGAAAATAATTAACAACTCATTTTTTTTCTGATAATGGAGAACTACGACCTATTAGCCACGGTTCTAGGGCTCTCTGCACATTTTGCCGCTATCTTTCTCCCAAAACTTCATCGTAAGTGAATCACACCAACATCGAATATTCTGATCATCTTTGCAGGTGATTTCTCGATATTCTCACTCATTGTACCATCGTTGTCGATATTTGTATTTCTCATAACGTACGGTTGTTGTCCATGAAAATCCTCGGCCGTGCTTGATTCAGCATTTGTAGACTGCAATGGTCACAGCCCAGATCTGAGGCAGTTGTTTTGTTTGTTCTGGGAACATTGTGGCTGGGTGAGTTTGCATCTATGCGCATGAGGTCACTACTGATCAGTCTCAAGCGATGGGAGCGTGGTCAGCGTGAGTTTTCAGCATACACCTCCTCACCTCAAATCGACTGAAACGCAAAAAAGCGATATTATTGGCCACATCCAGTGCGATGGCCTGGTCGGTCTGCGTACAGCGACCAAGAATGGAGATAGTACTGTCCAATTCCTTATTTCTGTTACACGTTTTGATGTATTTTGTGTCCCAGTGCCCGCCACAGAGTTTTGCTACGAAATGAAAGTCATTGAAGCCTTTTCTTGGATGCTCTTTGTTCTATTCGCTATTGCTCTCTATCTGATACTACGCCTTGTGACGGAAGCCGAAAGGTTTGGACGGTATGATATCTGGTGGGCGCCAATTCAAGGTGTGAATTATTATCCACTTTAAAAGATGCGGAGTTGGTTTAAATATACGTATAGAATTGCCCTGGTTCGGAGAAGCACCTGGTTATTATAATACCCATCCGAGTGGAATGGTCCAGTACCCAGTTGGAGGATATCCATACCCCATGCAGAGCGTAAACGCCCCAGTTGTTCAGACACCTGGACACTCGATTATTATCCAGCCCGGTATGAATGGGCAACCCCCGACTGTTACTCAAGTTCCTCTGGGAACTGCGTGAGAACCACAAACAGCACACATGATCTCCAGGACACGAAACACCTTAAATATAAAAGCGAAATCATTGGATGGAACATATATAAAGTTTACCCGACATCGTGTACACTAGCCTGCCGTCTTACAGCTGAAAAAACCTCATGCCCGCCTTGTGCCCGCCACGTGCAAAATAATATAATACCTTCCAGCTTTGTATCTCTTTCATCCTGAATACAATGCCGTTGTTTCGTGATCGTCCTATCCGGTCGACGGTAGCAGGTAGGTCTCCGAGTTTGGCTGCCTAAAGTGTTATAATACCAACTTGAATGTACGACCAGCTGCCATCGTCCTCGGCTTCGGACACTTCCTCACGAAGTTGATGTCTTCACTTCGTCAGTACGACGTTACTGCCTGTAGATGATATGTTAACTGGTCTGTTACAGATGCATTTCACTTAACACAGACGTCAGTGGCGATCTTGGCGATCTTATCAATGATGGTTTTGTTAGTTACCTCCTTTCTCTTTGAACCAACTGGTGTTCAACAAATGACAGCGTCACTATGCACCATAGGCGAGAAGGTCAGCTAATGACGCAAACGCAGGAAGAGATGGTCTTGATCTGTGCTTTCGGATTATTCTGGGTCGGTGAGTCCAGCATAAAAGTTGGGTCCTGATAAGCTTCTTCTAAAGAGAGCCAGCCACACTCTTAGCCTGGCGTGCGTACTCCCATAGTGCGGGAAATCCGGGTCGAGCAGGCGAGGTAGATTTTCCCGTAACGTCTGCAGGTAGACGGCGTATTCGACCGTACCCCTGTTCGAGCGATGACATATATTGTGTCGTTGAAGAATACACATTTTTCTAGATGAAGAGGAACCACGATGTACAGTAGCATGTTCATAGCAGGCAGGCTGCTGTTCGCTTTAGCCTGCTATCAATTGAAACTGCGCCTAGCAGTCGGGCAGTGCCGTTACTTTAAATACTAGTAGCACTCAAGATTCTCAGAGTCATCCCTACTTTGTTACCTCGTCTACCCTATACAGCATTCTTACGCGCCTCGTCTCCTAGCATGATAAGTCATTCCCACCCGGCTGATCAGTCTGACAACTAATCAAGTACATGCTATCTACGCTAATCCCAGCAAACGCCGTATAGACAGGGATGTCATGGATCTGTGCGTGTTTCACTGGAGGCTTCTTTCTCTTGCCCTTCCCACTTTTGCTAATAACTTTCATTATGCAAGGCATGTGTCGGACTACGATGTCTCCCTGGTGAATGGGAGTAACCAAGAGTTCTACGTCCGTTTCTATGGCCCGGCCGAAAGCAAGTGCAATTCGTACCCGTCGACTTGTCTTATGTGCTAATAACTTGTTCATTAACAGCACCTTTCGCGGGAGGAGTGTGGAAGATCCACGTAGAGATTCCAGATCAGTACCCATACAAATCACCCAGTATTGGGTTCATGAACAAGATATTTCATCCCAACATTGACGAGCTGTATGCCTTCATATCAGGATCACCACAAATCAAACCCTCATTGTTTCTAGAAGCGGATCAGTGTGTCTCGACGTGATCAATCAGACGTGGTCTCCGATGTTCAGTGAGCAAAAGTGTTGATAAGAATCGTGGACTGCTACTAACTTTCCCTGTTTGGAAAGCCATGAAGAACATTTTCGAATCGTTCCTTCCACAACTTCTGCGCTATCCTAATCCCAACGATCCCTTAAATGGAGAAGCTGCAGCATTGCTCATGCGTCATCCAAAGGAGTATGAAACGAAAGTGAAAGGTGAGAGACATGATTATTCATTTTAGGGTTAGGCATAACGGATGGAACCAGAGTATGTACAACGGTTTGCCACGAAGGAAGCCGCAGATGTTGCAATGGATGGAAAAGACGAAGACGAGGATGAAGAAATGAGTGATGTCGGCAGCATCAGTGATGACGAGTAATCTCCTGGACTCCGATAAGTTTTCTAACCTCATCACCATCTTCATGCCCCCTCATTCATTGCGGCATCCACGTTTCCAACTCATCATGGTCTCGACTCATTCATATTTCATGTCTGTTATTATATCCCACATCCCTCCCCATTCTATTCTTGTCCCTAACTCCTACATATCTCAGCCCTTGTTAATATTGTCGTGACCTTGGACCCGGATTTCCATCGTTTTACGGGCATTGTACTATTATGTGTTTGGTAGACGTGCTAATAGATGATAAGTAGCTCGACAGGCATAAAGCATCAGCCTGGTGTGGCGGCATCCGATGTGGGTATCGGTTGGACAAGTTGGTCTACTTTCTTCTGGATATCCGAGGCAGTCTAAAGCAATAAGGATCAATATGAGTGTCAAGACCAGGTTGTAGTACAACCAACCTTCATAAGTATGTCGATTTGGGCTTTGACATTGTCCATTGTGGCAACTTTTGTTTTGCTCTCCTTCAAAAGCTCCTCTTTCTGTTGGACAAGTTCTTTCTTCTTCAGATCAAGTCTTAATGGGGGTAGGATTGGTTAAAAATGACCATGTGATAGACGGAGAAGGGGCACCGTTGGCGTTCCGCTAGTTCAAAACTCAAGCGGTTCAGCATGAGCTGGTGTTCGTCGAAGAGAACCTCTTCTGTTCGGGCTTCCTCAGGTGCACGCCTCTTGAATTCGTCGAGGCTATACAATGGCACGTCTTGATGGATGGAGCTGGATAGCAATATTCTTTAACGCCTACACAAGACGAGATAAAAGTGAGCAGAAACACACGCGAATTGACGGCACTTCTCGATTTCTCTCTCAAGATGACGTTTTTCATAAAGGAGATTTTGCAAACCGAGGTGAGACTGATCCATTTCGTGTCTTGCGCGAGCTGTTGCCTCTTTTCTGAGGCGAGTAGCAGAGTTCGCAGCGCGATTCAAAGACTTCAAGCGACCTATGAGTGCCATGGCGCGAGTGTGTATGGCAGCGACATCCTGGTCGAGGTATGTTGTCGAAACGAGTTCGCGCAATCTGTCAATGACTTGATCAGGAGAGGGTGGGTGTTGTTCCATTTCATGGGAGGAGGATGGGCACGGGCCGGATAAACCGGTAGAGATAATCAGAGACTCCCGCGCACTCAATCGTTCACAACTCCCATTGTAACCCTTCTTAACCCGTCTCCCCAACTCTGGTTACATCTTCATACCATACCAATGCCTCGCCAGCGCTCTCTTTCTGGTACAATTCCTTCCATGGAGACCACTCACGATGAGCTCAAAGATAACACTATCATCGTTGGTCAGCAAGCCATATGTTGATCTGCATCCTCACTGACACCTCTCGGTCTAGTTCTTGGAGCATCTGGTGATCTTGCAAAGAAAAAAGTCGTCTAATCTCTGCGCAACTTCCTGTCTTATTGAGCTTTTGTCTTCAGACTTTCCCTGCCCTTTTCGGCCTCTACCGTCAAGGATTTCTCCCTAAAGATCCGAAGATCGTGGGTTATGCTCGTACTAAGATGGATAAAGAAGAGTTCCATAAACGCGAGACTTCCTATATCAAACTCCCAGAGGATGATCCTCATGCTTCTACCACCTTAAAGGAATTCACAGACCTCTCCTCATATATTGCGGGCGACTACGAAGATGGGGCTGCGTTCGATGAGCTTAATAAGCATCTCGAGGAACTCGAATCCCGCTATCAGTCCAAGGAACGCAATCGCATTTTTTACCTTGCCCTCCCACCTAGTGTATTCGTTCCTGTCTCCAGAAACCTCAAGGAGCACTGTTACGTCAAGACAGCTGGGATCAATCGTATTATCGTCGAAAAACCTTTTGGTAAGGATCTTGACTCGGCTCGCGAGCTGTTAGCTTCCATCAAACAATACTGGACCGAAGATGAAACTTTCCGGATCGACCATTACCTCGGTAAAGAAATGGTCAAAAACTTGCTTGTCCTTCGTTTCGCCAATGTTGCAACGGGCGCTGCTTGGGATAAGAACTCTATCAGCAATGTTCAAATTACGTTCAAGGAGCCTTTTGGCACGGAGGGTCGCGGAGGTTATTTCGACGAGTTTGGCATTATCCGCGATATATTGCAGAATCGTACGCATCCAGTTTATGAATCCGCCCTTCTCTATGCTTACGACGTTACAGATCTGTTACAGGTGCTGAGTATCTTGACCATGGAACGTCCAGTTTCCTTTTCTGCTGAAGATATTCGTGATGAAAAAGTAATGAGTATTTCTGCCTTGATCATATTTGTGGCTTAGACCTCTTCCAGGTCAAAGTTCTGCGTTGCATTTTACCGATTGAGCGTAAAGACACGCTTCTCGGCCAATACGTGGCTGTGAATGGCAAGCCTGGTTATCTTGATGACAAGACTGTCCCTCCTAACTCCGTCTGCCCAACCTATGCTGCTACAACGCTGTGGATTAACAATCCCAGGTGGGAGGGAGTACCTTTCATCCTCAAGGCCGGGAAGGGTGAGGGCCAAGTCTCACTAGAGCACTTCCGTGATCGCTGAGCTCCTGCTCTATAGCTCTCAACGAAGCCAAAGTCGAGGTCCGCATCCAGTTTAAGGACGTCACATCGGGTATTTTCAAGGATATTGCTCGTAACGAGCTCGTTATTCGCATCCAACCTTCCGAGGCTGTCTACCTAAAAATGAATGCCAAAACCCCTGGATTGCATACCCGTGCAATACCTACTGAGATGGACCTCACATACAAGAGGCGGTTTACGGAATCCAAGATCCCCGAGGCTTACGAGGCACTTATCCTGGATGCACTCAGGGGTGATCATTCCAACTTCGTACGCAATGATGAGCTTGACGTTGCTTGGAAGGTTAGTCGTACAGTTCTATCACGTCGATTCCATGAAAACCAAGTCATTGGGTACAGATCTTCACTCCGATTCTCCACTGGATAGATGGAATGGACGGCCCCGCTCCTCACCCTGCTCCCTATCCATACGGCTCCCGTGGACCGGAGGACCTAGACCGCTTCATCGCTAGCTATGGGTTCAAGCGGTTTGACGAGGGATAGTAAGTTTTCCCTTTCCATTATGACTTCCCCAGCAATTAATATGTCGCCCTATGATAGCACATGGCCAGTCACAAACCTGGCGTCGTTGTAAGATAATACAATCTTTTTGTGTATCTGTTGTAGAAGAAATAGTCGACTCGAATGTATTACGTATTGGTATTAGGTCAATGGCATTAGATAAAAAAATTCAGTCGATTGTACATGACGAACAGAAAATTCTGTACGTTGATGTTTGATCTTGAATCCATTTGCTTTCTGTGGATGTTGGATGTCTAGCAAGAATAACAGTCCATGAACGACTCGAGATTCAAGCTTAAGAAATGATAATAAGTGAATATCCTGGCATCGAGAATCATGCTGCAGGAATCGATAATTCATGGAGCATAAACGCTCTCGCCTACAGCCCATGTTGAGATATTGCAGGAAGGTGGTGGTATAACACAAACCTCGATAAGTCCTTCCATTAGGATCGAGGAGTTTTTGAAGTCTTTTCGCCACTGCTCGCACACCTTCTTTGCATTCCTCCAAGCCCCTCCAAGACCCAGCAGCACTCCAGCACTCAGAGCATGCCTTGGATGCAGCATTGATGGTCTCATGCTCGAGCTCATTTCTGGCATCGAGGGCTACGAGGACGTCTACTAGGCGGCCGAAGCCAACAAACCAAGTGTCAATCCCTTGGTCTGGACTCATTGTAGTATCAGTGACTAGAAAGGACGAGGCCAGGCCAAGGCACTGGCGGAGAACGCCCTGATCAAGACGTTGTGACTTGCGAGTGGATTGAGCGAGTAGCTGTATGACGAATGCGCCAAAATCCGTAGGTTTCTCCATAGAGATTGAGGCCCGGATAAGGATACTGATAAATACGAGAAACTTACGAGGGATGCGCTTGGTGAATTGTGAATAGAAGTACTCCGTGTTGCAAGCACGTCTGGCTCTGGCAAAGTCGACATTGTGCGATTATACAAAGAGAAGGGTGGTAGGCATCGGAGCGCTCAGGTGGAGAATATTAGAAAAGTAAGAGATGGTGAACGTTCGGCATTAACCGACCCAGGTATGGCTTCGGCTCTTAACCAGCTTCTGGCAGGCCTTACTCCTCCGCCTGTTTTCAATCCTGTCGAATATGACGGGCTCGAGTACAGGTGGAAGATGTTCGTCTTTAGGCCAGCCCGTCAGTTTTTCTTCTCTAAATCATTCACTGCATTACACTAACTGCTCGATTGTAGTGTTTAAAACAGAATTGTATCTTCTCACTGGGGTCCTGGTCTACGTTGCTGTGATATTTTTCGGCTCATCAAGCAATGCTGCAAAGGCCAATAAATGGCACGTCGTCATCCTATTATCATCATTCCACGCTTACAGAATTTCATCTGCAGGTTTGCGACGCACCTCCGAATAATTCAGGAGCAGTTTTCAAAACCGCTCGGCAGAACAGGCCTTACGAAAGACGGATATACCGATTTTTTTAACTTCTCCACGGGTCGACGCAATGTCGCATCTCTCCATACGATATTTACTTTTCGACCACGTCATGACCTGCTGCAATGGGCCTTCCAGATCGGAAGAACTTTTGTAGACCTTCAATACCGACCCAAGGACGATATTCAACTTGACTTTAGACTTGCACCTGGAGCCCTGCCCCACGACTTTGTATGGGCTGTCGTCGCGAAAGATGAGCTGTTGTCCATCAAGGACAAGAGGTGGGACTTGGTGCGTTTCGCGTTTCGCATTTCTTTTCACCAACTCGGCTAAGTGACACAACCGTAGACTCTCACCAAGACCTCGGAAAATTTTTCATTGCCCTCGACGCTCTCCGTCATGTCTGGTACGCGTCCTCTTTTTCTTCGTCTGTGCAAGGCTGACGCGTCCATCCTGTAGAATTCGGCGATGTGACTGAGAACCTTTTGAAGCCGTCTTTAATCAGCGCATTGAGTGACCCCAAAATCCTTCCTTATTTCCGGTCACTCTCAGTTAGTCCATCTTAATTCTCAAGGCCTTACCGAAATTAAATAAGTGCAGGTGACGGATCAACCGCGTATTCGTCCTGACGGCCCCTTGGCTCCCAACCATCGTCACAAGCACGTTATCCTTAGCTTAGTTGCACCTCCACCCGGACATGCAGCAGATACCACCGCCCTCGTGTCTGCTTTGTTCCCGTTCATCGACTCTTTGTCTCAAATGAACCTTCGTCCCGAGACGAAGACCAAGCTCAAGAAAATTAGGGAAGACTTAGATAAGGAGCTGAAGGCCGACTCTGAGCGGGAGAAAAAGGAAGAGGTGGAACTTACTTTTCATTTGCTAACATGTGCTCGCGGCTGACTACTGTTAGATTTCTCAGGCAGCTGAGGACAAGAAAGCTGCAAAACGCAAGGCAGAGGAGGAACGAGTTGGGAAACTTTCCGCATCTGAACAGAAGAAGGCGAGTGTCAGTATCCATGTTACACAATCGAAAATCCTTACTCCCCTAGTAGATTCTTGCAAAAGAACGTTTACGTTCTATCAGAAAAACTCAGGGCAAGTCTATAGTGCGCAAGTAATATACATGCATGTAATTATGGAAAGATCAATGTTGTTCTGAAAGCATGAAGTGCAAGCTGGGTATCGTTTATGAAGCGAACAAACAGGACGATGGATGCTCCCCCCACCGCAGACACCTAACACTACCGGTTATCTTCAACAGCCGCAGCTCCATTGCTCTTGGCTGCATCATTGTTATCACTACATTCGCGAGAGGGCGCAGGTGCGCCCCATCTCGCGCCCCAGCTAGTAAAGAAGCGCAGCAACCACATAGGCTTGATCCCCTGATGCTCCACCAGGTCCTCTTCCTCCTCTTCCGGGGGCATAATAAACACAGAATGCGGATCCACAATATTCTCCTCCTCAGCCTCGCTCTCCGTCCTGTCCAGATAATCAACCAGCCTCTCCTGCCCGTCTAGCGTCCATTGCAAGCGATTGAACCGCCCATGCGCGCCATGTACACCAGGGGGCAGCCGCCGTCCGCCTGACCCGAACACCTTTTCGCGCAGCTCGAGGACTTTCTGACGAGGTAGGGTCGCGGTGTGCCAGAGATCGGGTACTTGAAACTGTTCGGACTCGTATCTCAATGTGTGTGTTGCTTGAGATGTCTTATCTGCGCGTGCATTTTCTGCGTCGATGTTGGATATGACTTTGGTGTGCTCGTCGAGACTAGAGATAAAGGGAAGGTGGTTCTGGTAGTCTTCTCGGAGGAGGGCGTTTGTGTCGGACAGCGACTTTGTGAGAACCTGTATAAATGAATAAATGAATAGATAACAAACAAAGTACACTTTACAGTGAATAAGAAATACCTGCAAGCAGGCCATGACGTTCCGCAAATGCTCCTCCCTTCGCGCCATGATCAACAATTGCCCACATAACTCGACATCGACCCTCATCTGCTCGAGGTTCTGCATGCGCATGCCACGCAAGGACACAAGATCATGAAAGCTGCGCCGCCTGGAAGAGCTGTATTGAGAAACTTGTTTCCCTGGATCGATAAGAACACCCGTACCTCTGTGCGTCATACATCAGCGTCCTTCTGGGAGTCTCGTGCACCTCATCTGGCCAATCCCCCGCAAACTCGCCCTCATCTTCCTCTTCCTCCACAACACTCCCTTCAGCCAACCCATTCTGCCTCATCTCTTTCTTCCTCTTCACACCCACACCCACACCCACTTCCTCGTCTTCCCCATCCAAAATATTCCGTGCGCTGACTGGGTCTGCCCAGCTAGATATGCGACTCTGGGAGACACGATTGCTCCACGGCCGCTTCTGGTCGAACTCGAGCACTTTCCGCTCACGTTCTGTTTTTGCGTTAGCTAGCGAGGTATCCAACAAGCGATCATCGTGCAGGACGTTGAATGAGTTTGGCTGGTTATCTATACGCAAGTAACATTAGCTAGCCACTTTGAATCTGAGTTAAAAACTGGGATGTACCGATGGGAGAAACTTGTCCACTGCTAAGTAGGTCATCGTCATCTCCATCACTACAAACCAGTCAACGCGATGTTCCATCACGATGATACGGACAACGCACTCGGCAAACATGACAGGCTGCAATGTCGGGGAAACAGGTAGCGTCTGAGCTCGAGTGACCTTGACTTCCGGTATGGACGGCGGGGCGGGAAGATCAAGACTCGCATGTCCTCTCTTTCGCGTAATCCTATTCGTAAAGATGGGGTCAAGGTTTAAAGGCATTAAACGTTCCTCAAACTCACCCAGTCCACGACTCGATCTTCTTCTGAACCTTCTCCCCCCACATCATAGGGCCAAATCCACTCACCCCAGGACCCACCATGTCACTCTCCTCCTCTGTCCCACCGTCGGACTTCTCATTACGTGCCGAGTCTTCAAGGTCCCCATCACTCAACGCCCCCTCTCCATCTCCAATTCCCCGGCGACGCGTCTTCTTCTCCTTCTCGCCCCGCATCTCCCGTTCTATCTCCCATTGTCTCAGCCTCACAACAGTCGCCACCCCGCCACTCCACAACGCCCGCACACTGACGCCCACACCCGCGTCTTTCTCTTTCTCCCTACCATAAATCCCATAGCTCAACGTTGCATCTCCAATTTCCCTCTTCCTCTCCTTTGCCTTGCCTTTTCCCTTTCCCTTCAACTCTTTCCCAATCACCAACCTCACAAACGCCTCCAAATCATGTGTTCCCTCCAACACAGCTCCAGGGCCTCCATGACTCCCCCCACTTGCCCCTACTAACTTTCCAATCCCACTCAGCAGCTGCCCTCCACTCGTAGCCAGCCCAACACCACCCCCGATCCCACCTCCTCCACCCGCAGTTGCCCCTGTACCACCTATACGGCCATCGGCACCTCCCTCCCCTACATTCACCACCCCTCTCCGCTCCAGAGTGCCGTCATCATCGCTTTCCCCACCAACCCTTGTCAAATCTTCTAATTTTCCCCTCAACACCCTGCGCACCCCACCTCTCCCCTCTGAGGACCTCACCTTTGACTCATACGCTGCCTCAATGACCTCTACAAGTTCTCGCGTCAACACCACGCTAAGTATTTTCCCTCCACGAGACAGCGTGATAGACGAGGACGTGGCTGCGCCTGGGTGAGAATGATTATGGTAGTATAGCTGCGGTGGAAGAAGGTGTGCGCCAAAGTGTGGGTACGTTAAACCATGGCTGGGGGACTGAGCTAGCGCGGAAGATGTGGAACTTGAGTGTGCATGGAGGGCTGAGGGGTATATTTGAGAAATGGATGGGATGGTGGAGGGTGTTGAGGAGGAGGATTGGACGTATGTTGCGAGGGCATAGGCAAAGATGTGGGGTTGGAGGAAGGGGTCTTTTGGGACGACCTATGTATATATTAGGTGTAAGATAGTGGATTAAGAATGTGGTTACGTACATGCGAGAAACCTAATGCGACTAGTTTATTACGGATGGAGAGAACGAGACTTAAAAGTGCAGAGACAAAGACCGGGTCTGCTATACGTTCCATAGGCTGTGCGGATAAGTATCGGTTGTGCACAATATATAAGAAGGCTTGCTGACCTCGAGACCTACACAAGGTTCACCAATGTCTATAATCCATCTCCGAATGCCGTCGACAGTTTCATCACACAGCACCCCGTCTGGCTGGATACCAGTAGCAGGGGATCCATAAAAGCCAAAGATCGCGAGGCTGGCTTGAATGAGTTTGACTAGCTCGAGAACGGTGGCATTGAAAGTGTCACGGTCCCTTGTCTTGCTCCTGACTTCCTTCTCTTTGGACTTTGTGGTACTGTCGTGTGTGACGCTTGGAAGTCCCAATCCAAAGCCTGTAGCAGCTTTGGATATTGAACTGCCGCCCTTGGCTTTGTGGATGGAAGCTGAAAGGGAAGCCTGGTCAGTGGTGTGTTGTTTGGCTGGAGAGGTATTAAAGTTGAGGAGGGAGTCTTGATGAGAGTTCGACTGGGAATGGGAGCGTGTCTTTGAGAGGGCAGGAGGCAAGGGAAGAAGATCAGTAGACGTAATGGGGGCATTGCGAGATTGGGTGTTTTCGGGTAGATGATAAGTGCATATGAACCTGTCCTTTGTCGCGTCACTGTATTGGATGAGCTTGGAGAGTGGTAGTGGGAACGAGTGGCGTACCTGGGATCCTCAAGGGTGAGTGCGCTACGACCTGAGCATCCCATACGGAGGAGGTTAATGTTGATATAAAGCTGTTCACGGACAGCGAGAAAGTTTCCGTCAGGGATGTGGACGATGGTATAGTCGGAGCGAAAATGGGCCAATGATGTTACCATGAGGACGCCATGAGGAGTCTTTGCGTGGAATGAGGAAAGAAAAGAGAAGGAAAAGAAGACGAACCTCTTTGGCTCTTGCACCGTCACGACGTAGATGGTGGAGAGCCTTGTCCCATTCAGCTTGAGCTTCAGTAGCGGAGAGAGAAGACGAAGGGGCGAGAGCAGTGACAGATATCTAGAGAGAGAGAGAGAGAAAAGATGAAGCAACCAAGATAATATAATTAGAGAAAATAACGTGCCTTGTGAGAAGGGTCGCCTGTATAGACGGCAAGAACAACGATGGGCCTATTTCGTTCTACAATCCTGTAACAGATATGAAATGGAAAAGGAGAGCAAGGCCAGAGATGAATGAATACCATTTCTCTACGGCATACATCTGGTAGCCTTGTATTTCAAGATGATGATGAACTACATCGAAATGCAAAGGCCAGTCGTTCGAGACAGCAGGTAAGAGGAGACGAGAAGGAATAGGATGAGCAGTATGTCTTCGGGAAAGAGCGGGAGGGGTGCGGGAAGTTTTGGACGATGGCCGGGGGCTCGCCATCGTCGTCAAAGGAAGACCGGCAATTGACCGGCAATTGACCGGCAATTGACCGGCAATTGACCGGCAATCAAAGCGATCATGTGCACGTGCCTGGATACGAGTTCTGTCATTTCTGTGTGCTTACTACTCTTGTCCTTTCTAATGCCCGACGACGAGCTCATTGCTCTTCACGACGACGGCCACGACGACAGCACCGACGGCCACGACGACAATGACAATGATCACCAGAGACTTCAGGGGCATTCATCAGATGAATTCTCAGATCCTGGCCCTTCATCGAGCACACCTTTCGATCGACTCCCCATTCCAACGCCTATTAATTCCAGAGTTCCAACTGATTTGTCTCTAATGCCTTTTCTTCTCTCCGCTGTTCTCTGCTGTCCTGTTTGCGCTCTCCCCTTTGGCTCTCCTACCACTCTCCACTGTGGTCATACAATATGTTCTACTCATCTCGCTGATTCTTGTCCCGTTCCATCTTGCTCTCCTCAAAGCAATCCCGCAAATCCAATCATTTCTTCGTCTTCTACTGTTTTCTTCTTTCCTGCTGAATCTCCTCGTCCCTCTCTTCCTCCTTTTACTTATTCTTCCCATGTCGACGTAACCATAAGCAAGGTCATTTCTCTTGTCTCCCGGGTCCAGGCCGAACTAGACACCTACCCACCTGTTGACCATGTTGACCCATCTGACGACGACAACAACGACAACACCCCTCCTTGCCCTTCGCGTATACGTCCACGCCCCAATTCAAGCCCGTCTCCCCCACGTATCCGTAAACGTCGACGCTACTCTCCGAAACCTGACCATGATGACCATGACCTGCTTGCTCATCTCCGCAAGCAAAGCACTGTTCAAAGGTCTACCCCTCACGACGAACCTCTTCTTCCTTCCCATCCTCCTTCCGCTAGCAACGATATCTTGTCTCGCTTCCAGAAGGATCTTCTCGCTGAGCTCACCTGTGATATATGCTGCACTTTGTTTTTTCAACCTGTAACTACTCCTTGTCAACATGTCCGTCCTCACACTTTATATTATACCTGGCTTCTAATCTCTCATTTAGACCTTCTGTTCCAAGTGTCTGCACCGAGCGCTAGACCATAGTTCTGCATGTCCCATATGCAGACAAAACCTTCCTGGTTTTTCCTACTTTCAAGACCATCCCGAAAATAAAGTCATCCTCTCACTAAGTACGTATCCTGCTTTAGCCATCACACTTGTTCTTACTTCTGCACAGTCCTCAAGGCATTTCCAACTAATTACAAAGAGCGTGGCGACGCCATAGAGACAGAAGAACGCGAGGCTCGCCTTGACACTCCCATTTTTGTCTGTCAACTAAGCTATCCAGGCATGCCTACCGTCCTACACTTTTTTGAGCCTAGGTATTCTTCATATTCATCCTATCCCTCGTCCCTCACGCTCTTCAGATATCGTCTCATGCTCCGTCGCTGTCTCGAGTCACCCAATCCCCGCTTTGGTATGGTCATGGCGCCAAAACCAGGTGGCTCTTCACCCCATGAATATGGTACCATGCTTGAAATCAGACGCGTCCAGATGTTGCCTGATGGACGGAGTGTGGTTGAGACATGGGGTTCATTTCGCTTCAGGCTGTTGGAGAGCGGCATGGTGGATGGGTACATGGTAGGCAGGATTGAGAGGTGAGCAATGTTTTCGCCAAATAAATGTGGTTTGTTTAGGTTGTTCAGGATTGATGATTATCCGGAAGACATAATTGAGATTGTAGACAATGGAGGAGATCGAGAGCCCCCTTTGCTACCTAGTTCGGAAGTAACTTCCCCTCTAGATCTTGCATCTTCACCATCCTCTACCACGTCGTTACCTCACTCCCCGACCGAATCACACCCCGCATCCACACCGCCGTCCCTCCCACGACAACTAACCAACGCAGAACTTATGGAACAATGCCGCACCTTCCTTGATCGCCTCCAGCGTGGCACCGCGCCCTGGGTCGTCCAGCGTCTCCGAATCACCTACGGTACCATCCCCACGGACCCCTCGTCCTTCTCCTTCTGGGTCGCCTGGATCATCCCGATCGAAGAACAAGAAAAGGCGAAGCTCCTCCCGATACGCAGTCCGCGGCTGCGGCTGCTGCTGGTGGCGCACTGGATCGAGCAGCTCGATAATAACTGGTACAAGGAGAGGATTTTGATAAACTGCATTGTTTTACTGATGGCGCTGTCTGTTTCTTTTTTTGCTTTGCGGGCGGTGTTGGCCGGGGCCTAGGTGGTTTACGGCGGGGTGTACTATTCTTTAGATTATGTTGCTGAACGTGCAAGATTTGCGCATCCGCACGAAGGACGTGGTGAGTTTTTTGAGTGGGCTCACGGGAGGAAGGGTGGATTTATGGATGTACTTTTTTCAACTTGGGTTATTTGCTGACAGTTGTTGGCGGAGGTACAGGTTATGTTTACAACCGCTCTACCTCCTTATCATCCGACGTTTCGTATGCTAGACTCACTATGCTATCTTCACACTATTACCTTGCATTCGTTTTGGACCGTTCTGTCTAGCTGTACACCGTCGTTATACATTGCTATAGTATTTGTAAATTGTAGCTCTGGATTTTGTATGTAAGTATGTATATCTTCGCGTGTAGGTTTACTATATCATTGTTTAATACAGACCACGAATTACTGAGTGGGCTGGACTTTAGGGAAATAGTTCACAGTAGTGTATTTTTGAACTGGGAAAATCAAACCCAAAGGGCGACGGGATGGCCTTCCGCTGTGTATGGGAATTACAGACACTGCACAGTGCGTATTGCGTGTTCTTGCTTGCTCTGGCGTGGAGAATCCCCAACCTTCTGATTAGAAGCTGCCAGTGGTCGGATCCTGTTGCGGGGTTTTTTTCTTTCTCGGACGCGTCTCTATAGATGCGAGGAAAGCGCTCAAGGCCATGTTGGTCACGTGCCTATTTAAGAGTTCTGGGCCTCAGGCTGTGCGGCGGCTGTCAGTGGACAGGACGACCCAATCAGAAAACGCCCAACGATCTGCAATGTGCATTGCTTGTTTATATATGAGATGCTAACTTAGAGGGTCTTCCTCTTCAGAAAAAAAAATGAATTGAGAAAAGTCACAACCCGTGTCAGCATGAGCCAAAATCGGTGTAGCACGCACATCAGAGGTGTTTCGGGTTTGAAGAGCTCCAAGGCAGTATCGCTTCGATTCGGGATGTCCGACCTTCCAAAGACTGCGTAGGCGGAGCCGCAATGTGTACACGTCAACAAGTACCCCTGTTAAGATGCCCGATGGTACTGGAACGGAATTCTATACATACATCGTTATATTGCGACCCTGTGACTGAAATGTTACGCATGCGGGGAGCACCGCCCCCGATGGCCCATCTACGTGCCATTACAGGTCATCGCATCGCCAATAAGCCGCGGATCTTAACTACCAATGGCAGCACTTCAAGGCGTGAACGCCGAAAACTCTTAGACGCAATCGTGTTGTTGACAAGAAACACTCGATACTGAAACTGGTCGATAGATCATAAACATCAGTCCGTTTCAGCCAGGCGAGCCATTTCCTAGTAGGGGCTCTTCGGCGGTTGTTCGCCGAACCGAACATGAGGATGGGCCGGACGTCGAGCCAACATTCCAAAAATGATTCGGGATCCTTGGTGTAATGCCTAATAATTCACCTGATTTCAAGCTAGGCCCTCTGACTCGGATGAGTGGATACTGCACCGCACGACATTCCATATGACCACATTGGGACTAACTAAGGGGAGGGAAGGGCGATAAAGGTTGTTGTTCTTTAACGTGGGCGGTGCTGCGTCCGTAGCTTCTTTGTACAGGGACGCGGGGTGCCAATGTTATCAATTGCACCCCTGATATTCGCTTGACAAGACCAAGCGTGATACTCGGAGTCAACCACCGTAAGACCAGAGCTGTGCTTCAGAGATGTC
The DNA here is from genome assembly GCA_029959215.1 of Tricholoma bakamatsutake. Taxonomy (NCBI): domain Eukaryota; kingdom Fungi; phylum Basidiomycota; class Agaricomycetes; order Agaricales; family Tricholomataceae; genus Tricholoma; species Tricholoma bakamatsutake. Next base: position 6,307,104 of record CP114860.1, read on the forward strand.
CGAGATGAAATTCGATGGAAGTATAGCGCGCGCGGACACGACACAAGTTCTATTTTTAGAATATGGTGGGCGCTTAACCTGGGGTGAAGTTCCGCAAGTGCATCGTACGTTGAATGTTGTTCCAATAGAGATGTCGAGTCATCCGCAGCACATTTGGACTTGCTGAATGGCGAAAGCAGTATAATCATAGTGTGGTGATCCAAATTTGACGTGGTTAGAGGTCGATCTCAAGGAATATTATATGACTGGAATATGTCTAACTACAGATCAAGATCGGGGTACTTGTCAAGTTACCACGTCAGGTGGGAACAAGAGCATCCGGGCGCTTGATAAAGGGTCAGGAGGTCGTTCATAAATTGCTATGACTCTAAACAGCTCAGGATTAGGTGACACGCCACCACGGACTCGGAGGCGGTGGAAAGGCAGCGAATTTGACTCTTCGAGTCATAACCGTTCATGGCGGAGGGACGAGCAAGCGATAACAGATATAACTTGCGAGAGATTATTAGAACAGCTCTCAGTTACATCCCCAGCTATAACGCATCCAGCACGCTTAAACACTTGAATCGCTTACAATGCCCGGAAAGCATGTGCACTTTGCGGAAGGCGCGTACCCGCCTACACCTCCCTCCACCTACTCGTCCTCGTCTTCCCTCCCGTCGTCAGACGGACCTGTGACGCCGCCACCTTTAAATTATTATGAGTCGCCACATGCATACTCGCCATTACCACCCGTCGGGCACCGCATCCATCCAGCACTCAGCGTGTCGACGTATGCAGCAAACATATTTTACGACGTGTCGTTTCCGCCCAACACAGTGCAGCTGCACCCATCTATTTCTCCGGATATCCTGTCTCAAGCAGCAACCAATCCACCACTTCCATGCATGACCATCATCCAGCGGCAGTTGCCGTGGACGATCAGGGTGGTGCCATCGGGTAGAGCTGGGACATACGTGACGGTTGCAGATGTGCTAGACAGGATTTACCACACGCTACGACTGACTGTGACTGAGATGGAATATCGTAACATCCCCACGCAAGGTATGAAGGAAGGAGTGGACATGGCCTATAGACGACGTTGCAAAAGGCTACAGGATGCAGGAGAATACGAGAGGGAGAAGGCAAGGGGTGTTCGACGAATAGACTTTGTCGGAGAGAAGAACATATTTGCGGGAGTAGCAAGCACAGGGAAGGGGCCGGATGTGTGGGAGTTGCAAGTGAAAGCATTGAAGTCATGAGATGAGGATGACCGTATACCCAGTTCTCCGATATACCCGGACTTGTGATGACGTAAGATAGAGGCGGTCTGTACTCTGCAGCGACAAATGGATTCTGCCCTGTCTCCTCTTCGTGCTCACTACCTCAAGAAGGCTCTCATCCATCTTCAGTTCTCCCATGAACTCGACGCACTCACGACCCATTCTCCAGACAACGTCTCCACTCTGTCTTACCTCGGATCCCCCTTCGCCCCGCCACCAAAGCATGCCAAACCTCTGGATCTGCCTTTTCTTCGTTACATTTTTCGACAGTTCGTTCTTACCTTTCCATTCATGTCTGCAGCTCCAAAAGGCTTCTATTCCGACAAGCTACAGCCCTTTGCCGCCTCTGCTCTAGCTCGCAACCTCTCACCTACTTCCGTATTGGATTCCGATGATGTAGGTGATGGAAAGTCAGAGCAGGCTATGAGGATGAAGCTCATGGCAAAGCTTGAAAGGAACTTGTCTCTTTTCCTAGGCGCTGCCACAAAGCTCATCGAACAAGAAGAGGTCGTTAGGCTCAATCAGGTCGATCTTGATCGTCTCGAGACTTTGTCAAAAAACAGGTTGGCAAGAGGTACCAAATCGAAAAACGTTTTCGAAATTAACGTCGTGGGCGTCAAAACTGTCCTTGACAAGCGTCGCATGCGCACTCGTGCCCATGACGTTCGTTCATTTACCTCATCCTTGTATCATTTCATTTCATCTCATATATATCTTAGGAATTCATTTTACGCACGCGTCGTTCACATTACCCTGATGTTTTCGTTACCCGCAGGCATGGCGATTTCAGAACGCTTGCCGATGAAGTACGTATGTCGTATTACACCAGCTCGGTGTCCTAATCTCGTCCACAGCTTCAGAAAGCACATCCAGATGAACACATTCGCGGTCCACCTGCGAAAGATCGTACCATCGTAAACGTGCCACTCAGCCCTTCCTCCCCATCCCCCCGCCAATCCTCTGCATGGGAGGAGCCTGCATCTGCTGTTTTTGCCCCATCTCAACACACCTTGGCTCCTTCACGCCTCGCTCGAGAGAAGAACCGTCTCACCTTGCGATCGTACTTGCATTCCCTTCTCTCTTCTTCCACAATCGCTTCCTCCCCAGTGCTCAGGTCCTTCCTTCTATCCGACCCCGTTTCCTTGACACAAGAAGAGTTGGACGACATCCAGAAGAGAGAGGAGGCTGATATGGTGAGAGACGACGGGAGAAAAAGGTTTGCTAAAGAGATCGCGAGCAGGGTAGACGGGCTCAGGGAGGCCGTTAAGAGCGTAAAGGGCGACATCATGGGCAAAGGTGATCGGCTTCCAAGTTCATTCATCCTTAGGTTTGTGTACTTAACGGATATTCCGCAATCACTCAGACGGCTTGACTCGCATATTCGCGACCATCAAGGTAACGCCGGATGTGCGTGACCTTCCTGACAACTACCAAGCCGTCATAGAGTGGGCGCGAATATCGTTAGTCGTGCCCAGCTTAACCTCCCTCTGGTGCTCATGCCAGACCTTTTTACGCAGTCTGGCGTCCACTGTGTTTCATATGTTTGTAGCATCAGACAGCTCATCAGAGACGTTTGCAAGTCTGAAGAGGATACATGGACTGATGCCCTATTTCATGCTCAAGGCAACATTGAAGATCAGTAATCCGATCGCCATGATACGCTGTGGGTTATTTTGTAATGCAACAAGTTACAGTTGATTCCTTACTCGGATTTCAAGCCGTGCTAGATTTGTTTCTTGCTCAGCCGTTTGGGGGTCGAAGTCTTCTTCAGCGGTGCGCATTGAAACTGACGATCATCCTGCGCTACTCTTATACATTATACAGGATGTTCACAAGTTCTCTGACAGAAGAGGTTAAAGCTCTGGAAGCGGACATCGAAGCCGTAAAGGAGAAAGTTGACGACCCCATCATGTGTGCCAAGATCCGTCAGTTTGTATACGCACCTCGTGAAATTCAGGACCTCTACAAGGCTGACGCAGGTATATAAGCTTTCTCTTCTTCCTTCTATTTCTTATCTGAAGATACGTTCACCAGCCTCTGAACATATGAACCTTTTGACCGTCGTACTTCGTGCACCCGACGAACCAATATTGTCGCGCATACAAATGCACCGCTTGGCCAAGGCACACCGGGCGCATATGACGTATCTCAATCATCGTGAGTCCTTGGCTGATTCGGACGATGACAATGGACCACAAGACGACGATGCTTGGCTGATGGAGGATCTCAAAGTCCTTACACATCTGTATTCACGGCTGAGAGATCGGGAGCAGTTGATTGCTCTTATATTCGAGGTTTGTGATCATGTATGCGGCTAAAAATGAATATCGGCTTATCCTTTTTTACAATAGGGTTCTACAGCAGAATTGTTGAAAGATATCATCACCATTTTTTATACCCCTCTCGCGCAGGTTTATAGAGCGGCCAGCATTGGGGATTCTATTAGCGATCTGCAAAACTTTGTAAACGATCTGATCAAAACAGTTGAAGACGTTGAAGAGCGTAGGTCTTCTGAGCTTGACTTCAACCTCGGATTATTAAATTTTGGCTATACAGTTAGCCAGGAGGACCCCCATCGGACAGTACGAGCCTTCATCGACCTCATACAACGACATGAACAATCATTTTATCATTTCGTGCACAAAGTCCATTCCAAGGGTGAAAGCCTCTTTGAGGGCCTTATGCGATGGATCGAGCTGTTCCTCACAGTTGTCCGCGAAGGCCTCGGCAAGCCTATCAGTCTCGAATTCTTGCTTCCACACGCTGGCCAAGAACGCGCGAACATCTTAGCCGAGGTTGACAAGGTGACTTTGTACCACTACAAGCTCAAGGTTGCATACGAAGGGAAACTGCGTCGGCGGTTCGGGAGGGCACAAAGTACGGCAGATGCAGAGGATGAGGCGACACAGGCACTTGTCAATGGTGTGATAGGGGAGATCGATTTTGGGGAGCTTATGCAGGGCGATGTGGACGATATAGCGGCGGAAGAGACGAATTCGGATGGTGACGATGATGATTCAAGCACGTCTGAGTCCTCGAGCACCGATGAGGATGCGTCAGACGATTCTGATGAGTCGGATGATAGTGAAGAATCTACAAGTGAGAGTATCCCAAAGCCAAAACTACCTGTTAGGTCGCAGACTACCAGACTTCCCATACGAACTACGCCTCGTCCTGACACTCAACCCCCTACCCCTACCCCTCGAACACTAACCCAATCCCTTCGATCTTCCCGATCTATGAATTTTCTGTTGGGTCGCCGTAGCAACGGGCCCAACGCATCGCCCCCACCGCCGGTACCATCACTACCTCCCACGCACCACAAGAGTGAGAACTCGTGGCCATCGAAGCCTCTCCCTACCAGCCCGATATCACAATCGTCCACCGAACGTCCGCCACCCCCACCACCGAAAACTGATCATGAAACGCTGAACCGGAAAGCGAAAGGAAAGAAGGCTGAAACGCTAAAGCCACCTGAACTACAATATATTCCACAATTGCTTCCAATCTTTGTGGAGATGGTACGTCCTACTTTTTGATTGCTTTCAGTTTTGATTTTTCATATTTACTTCAGATGCGGCCCTTGTTCCGTCCCCGACAGAATCCCGCCCAGGCTTGATGATGAATCCCGAACATAACATTAACTTCATTGCTTAACCCACTTTTAATGTGTGTAGTGTACTTATCCCTGTTTTGCTGTACACTTCTCTTGAAACAAAATGTAGTAACGAGATGCTCTGGATAATTCAGCGGTATGATAGTTCTATGTACTTTTATACATTACAAACCCCCAAATTCTGCATCGAACACCTTTTGGCTGATGTCCCCTCTCCTCACTTTCTTCGCCATTCCTTCTTCTCGTGCCAACGTTGCCCAATCATCACTTTCGAGTTCGCTGTCATCCTCATCATGGACTCTTTTCCGCAGACCTTTACCTTCTGGACGGGAGGGTTCAAATGCTTGCGCCTGCAACCACTTCTTTTTTTTCCTCCTCTTCTCTTTTCGGTTATCTCGTTCCTGCTTCTTTGCCGACTTTTCACTCCATGCTGAATTCCTTTTTTTCGTCTCTCTACGGACTGCGATTCTCTCCTTCTTCTCATCATCCGCGCCAGCAGCCGATGCGCTCACCCTTTTCGCCTCCTTGGCTTTATCAGCATAAGCAAAGCTACTCCACTAAAATACCAATCAGCGTACTAGCAAGGCAATAAAAGAACATGATTACATCAACGATTGCATTGTCCCATTCTCCGCGATTGACCTCCTTCAGTTCCGGCATCTTGGGCAGTTGTAGTAATCCAAAGCTCTTTGCAACACCCACGAGATCGAGGTCTTTTAGCCGAAAAATGTAAGAGGCTTCGTGCTTTGAATACGCACGAACGAATGAGACGAAAGCTTTGGCTGCCTGGCGTTAACCCCAGGCGTCAGTTTCAGGCAGCTGGTAGAATATGTGTACCGACCTGGTCATGTATAGCACGATCACTCAGAATAACGGTTCGGATCTGGATCTTGAAAATGTCTACTTGAGGATCAATAGGTCGCTCATCACGGTCTTGCGATGGTGTTGAACCTCCGTCGGTGAGATAAGAGTGTTCTTTTAAAGGAATTTTGCGAATGGACATGAAATCTTCAAATGAGCTTAGCACGATATCTACCATCTACTATAACGAAAAAACTGACCAGAATACTCTGCTTCTCTTCCTACGAGTAATATCCAAGCTCTACCACTGCGACCGGCTCTTGCTGTTCGGCCACATCGATGTGAATAAGCCTTTGGATCGGATGGTGGATCGAACTGAATCACAACGTTTACGTGTGGTAAATCAAGGCCCCGAGCGGCAACGTCCGTTGCGAGTAGAATAGATGGGGCAGAAGAGGTAGAGTGTGCTAAAGAAAATGCTTCAAGTGTGCGAGTTCGAGAAGCAGGGGGGAGATTGCCGTGAAGCGAATACAGGGTGAATGAAGGAGGCAAAAGACTGGGCAGGATCTAACCTGGATCAAGGAAGGAATTTCATTGCTACCACTTGACACTTACTTTGTAGAAATAGTCAACACAAGCACATGTGGAAAAATAAACAATGAATTGCAAAGACTGGTTCTTGTCAACTTCATGACTTATGATACGCGTCAATTGGACAATTTTCTCGGACGCTCGGCATTTGATATAAAAATTTTGAAGACTGGTTTCAATAACAAAATCAGATTAATCCTGCGTACGAAGATAAAAACGCATACTTTGCCGGAATTCTCCTTTCTTCTATCACTTGCCGATTCCCATTGCTGGAGCTATGTAGGATCATTTTTGATTGGACCTTGACAACTATACGTGCAGGGTTTCGAAGCCCAACGCGAACAAGTTCCGAAAGGGCGTCCGCATCAGTCATTGTTGCACTAAAAAGGCCTGTCCGTCGTTGTTTTGGAAGATGGGAGAGAATACGGGTCACAGCAGGTTGAAATCCCAAGTCAAGAAGCCTGACTGATCAGTTTCAAGAACGCCTGAGTGACTGCGTAATGAGTACCTGTCTGCCTCATCTAGTACCAACACCTCCAACTCCCTTGTACTGACAATGTCCTTTCCATTTCCTAATAGAAATTCCTCGATTCGACCAGGTGTACCAACGACTATGTCCGCATTTGTCGACAAGAAGCGCGTCAGGTCTTGACTTGGCGATGAGTATGTGGAAGAAACGAGTAAAAGCGGTGAAGGAAACGGCAATGGGTTAGGATCTTGTGTCGAAGGGGGCGAAGAGTTCTCGCTAGCTTCTGGCTGTGCCGACAAGAAGACAGAGAAAACAGAGTGTATCTGCGTGGCCAGTTCGCTAGATAAGTGAAGGAACTGAATAGTATTCCATGAACGTCGGAAAGAGCGCACCGTGTAGGACTTATGATCAGAGCTCCGATCTCGTTCTTTCGGAGTCTTGTGTTTCTTCGAATAAGACGTTCTAAGATTGGAATAACAAACGCTAAAGTCTTTCCAGAGCCAGTGACAGCTTCGACGACCACGTCTTTATGCTTCATAAAAAGCGGTATGGTTGAGGCTTGCACTGGTGTCATTTCCGTATGGCCCATGGATAGTATAACATCTAGGCTTCCAAGAAAGCTAGATTAGTACAATAAAATGAGGATACGAGCACCTACACCCATGAAGTTAGAGGTATCGGAAGAGAGCCCCAGGAGCCCGCAAACGCAGTGGAAGACATGAAGCCTGACGCACGCAGAGATTCAACGATCAGCGAATCATCACTGAATCGTCTGTGAACTCTCAACTGTCTCCGCCACGATTCACTGTCGATTCATATTGTTGATTTCGCATGTAGTAAGTTGATACAGGTATACTACACGATTCAGAAGAGATCACTAAACCTCATCGGACAGTCCCCGATGCAAGATTTGAGCAAAAATAATATCAATGCAATTTAATGCAATTTAATGCAACTTAATGCAACTTAATGCAACTTAATGCAACTGAATGCACCAATTGCGAGCTGTGTAAACTTATCAAAAGAATATGAATATGTTACCCACTGGGGGCTCTATTGATGATGTGGTAAAGGGCATAGGAAAGGGCATTGAGTCACTGGCAGGGGATAAGAGAAGGATTGTTGTCAGAAACTCAAATGACATGAGGCTGGATCGTTGATGAGCGAATCGCGATTCAGAAAGTTGGAGCAACTCCCGAGGCGATCCAACGATTCAAAAAAATGGGATGTTGAATTCTTGTCAGAACCACCCACATGGATCGTCGTTGAATCGAAATATTTGACTGCTACATCAGAGTTGGTATGTCTGTATGTGTAAATCCTCGAGAGTCATGAAAATATGCAAGGTCTATTGAAATTAGATATATCAAATGCCTAAATTTACGCCCATCAATTAGGAAACGGAGAACCGTTTGAAGGTGTACCTGCAGAAAGAGTATCAAAAAAATTTGATACCATGTTGGTCCACAAAAAATCACTGACCCTAGGAATGCTAAATCTTTGCCCACTGCAGCAGCATCTGCTGGCTTCTCCTCGTCTGCTTGGTCTATCTCATCAGTTGGGAAATACGATGTGTCTGTGATGGATCTAAGGTGTGGAACGAAAGGAGCAGCAATATGGCGAATTGTCTCCCAATTCACACCATAGAAAAATGGGTGATTCTTGATTTGATCGACGGTAAGTCGACGATCCGCAGACGTAATCAACCTGCAAAGAAAGGTAAGAATATTCAAAAGCAGGAAGACATGTCATTCGCCATACCGTCGTATCAAGTCTTCCGACTCCTGACTTACATAAACATCGTCGGGGAACAGAAGGTATTGAGGCCATTGGATGATTTTTTGATATGTATCATGCGTGTTATCGGAGCAAAAAGGAGGATATCCAACCAAACATTCAAACATGATCGCTCCGAGTGACCACCAATCGCACTCTTTCCCATAACCTTTCTGCTCGAATATTTCCGGAGCAATGTAATCGGGCGTTCCTACTGTCGAATAGGCCTGCGATGTATTCTCAGATCCCTATTGTTATCAGGAATAATAAGACATACAAGTTTTCGACGATTCGCTTTCCATGTCAATATTTGATCCTTGTTGGTCATCGTCAAATTAATGGAGTTCACCATTACACTGTTCCGCGCCGATTGAGCGGTAGGCGCCTCGGGACCGAGAAGTCGTTGATAATAGGATGAGTCATGTGTCTTCTGAAATCCTGTAGAAAGGCCGAAATCACTAAGCTTAACGTGCCCATCTTTATCTCTGGAAGCAAGATGGTTAATGTTCAGCCCGCAGCTCAAAACGAAAATATTGACATCAAAATATTGTCAGGCTTGATGTCACTAGCAGTAAAAACACGTAAGGGGCATTTGTGAAAGATGGCGTTAAGAGCTTACCGGTGGATGAAGCCTAACTTGTGAACTGTTTCTATGGCCAACACACATTCAGCTATATAGAACCTGGTGACATCCTCCGAGAAAGTGTCGTATTTTATCAGCATAGTCATTAGGTCACCACCTGGAAGAAACTCCATTATTAGGTATAGATACGTGGGGTCTTGGAAAGAGTAGTAGAGCTGGACGACCCAAGGAGAGTCTGACTCGGCTAGTACGTCTCGTTCCGCACGTACATGGGCCAGCTATGGTAGGTAAGTCAGTCAGTGAGCTCTCCTCAGATTTAGGGAATCAGATTACCTGATCTTTCTTTAACATCTCTTCCTTCTTCAGTGTCTTCATGGCATAAATTTTCCCTGTATCGGTTTTCTGAACCAAGCGAACCTTCCATCTCAAATAAGTATCAACCACACATTCAAAGGACGTGTTGGGACACACGCCTCTCCAAATGCACCCTTGCCAATGACTTTCACAGTTCTGAAGTCCTCAAGGCCTAGCTTTGTCCTTCGCAGTCGCAGAAAAGTGGACTCCTTCTTTCCTAGCTGTAGTAGATGCCGTTGCTTTCGTTCTTCTGACATCAGCTTTTCCCCTTGAAGCCGGCGTTCCAGCTCGACACGCCTGTCAGTCAAACAAACTTATTGAGTGGATGCGATGCGGAAGGACACGCTTGACGAATGATGACCTTGTGTTGCGCTCAATCGCGGAATCGACAGCGACTTTATAATAATGTTCCAGCTTCAACTGTGCGCTTTTAGCCCGCGGTTCGGCTGCCGCAGAAAAGCCCGTAGTGGATCTGTCAAAGTATACATCTTCATATGACGATGGCGTCACAACGTCAAAATCCCCCACCCAAAGACAGGAGAATTTGAAACTGACAGTCAGATTTGCTGACATTTTGGCCAGCATTCTCTTGCGACATCCGTAACTTTGAAGACGATTGCCGCAACATTGGATTTCGGTTTGAGTGTGCCATGACGGTGTCGATGTCGACGAAGATGCTCTGAAAGTTGTTACAACCCAACGATCATTTACGGATATTTATGTGAATACATATGCTTATACATGGGGGTATCAAAGGTACGAAATTACCTTCAGCAAGCATAAGTGACTATGTTTTGAGCCTCTGCCACCTCATACTTTATATCGACCAACCTAGATCACATGGCAGATTCTGAGAATGCCGAACGTCCGTTCTATGTAGGTTCATCGGAAACAGAGCGGAGGATGCCTAAGGCCCTATATTCAGTGTTTCTTGAAACAGGGTCAGCGGCCTAAGTGCGGTGTTTGGTTGTATGTGCATCCATCGTAAAGCACACTGGATGGGCATGAGAGTTGCTCTGTTGCGCGGGAATGCTCCGTCTGTGCGACAAATTAATGTGCGACAAATTACAACGAGTTATGAAAGTCTCACCGATGTGGTGTCTTTGCCGGTGATAGATGAGCAGACACAGCCGAACTAAGAGAGATTTCAGCAGATAAATGATTTGAAAATCGAGCTGCCCATACTTGTAGAATCCGGTTGGATCAAAATGCTGTGCAAGGTGTGGTGCAGGTAACCGAGATACTCCTCCTTCCTGGCCGTAGGCCACGTAAGGGTTGAAATTCATACGAGGAGTTGGGGGGTTTTGTGTGGGCCTGGTTGAGGAAGTGGTCAGAGGTCGCTGACCGACATTATGAGGGTTAGGAACAGCCGGAATGGCTGGAAGTGATCTACGTGTGGATCGATAGGCGCTAGAAGTAGCTTGGCTGCTTGCATGGTATTGTTCGACGTACGGCTGAGGATGATCAGGCCGGATACGTGACGATGGCCGAGAAAGTGACATGGAATCATGGTCATCATAGGCAAGTGGTCTCCGTCCAGGCGAGTTCAAAGGTAAGGGGGTCCTTAAATCCCCAGATGGCTGATATGATATCATGACAGGTGGTCCGTCCAATGACGGATCCACATCAGTGAATGGTGGAGGGGGGATCGAATGATCCTCTTCGTCTTCAGGCGGAACGTCGTGCTGCATGCTGCCTGAAGCACTTGATTGTGCATCAATGTCGGTTTCTGCAAACCAGCTGGGAAGGGTTTTCGACTGGCCTGAGGAAGCACGTCTCTTCTTATGAATACGCAAGGGCTCGACTGTGGCCGATAGATCAGGCGACTGAGTATCGTTGCCCGCCTTTGGAGGTGGGTGATATACCTGAGAACTCGCTAATGCTCCGAAGCCTTGCGATGACAGTATATCGGTAGGTACCTGACTGTCACAGGAAGAGATGGCTTGAGCTGCTGCGTGAAACGCTGCATCATCCCATTCTTCCCATTGCTCTTCAAGTTCGCCTCCGTGCGGCGGCTGTGCAGCGCTCAAGGAAGCTTGTACGGCAGTAGAGACTTTCTGATCAAATTCTTGTTCTGAATAGGCAGGGGGAGGGTGATTTAAGTCTGCTCGGTCCATGAAGATGACCTAAGTATAATGGTTTATCCCTGCGTTCGGAACTCGTTTAGCTCCACGGTGCCTGGATTTAGCGTATGCTATCCTATGCTAGATGTCAAGTTCCTGAATTAACCCCTTGCGTGGCACACCGTCCAGCATGTTTTCCTAAGGTGCCCATGGTCGTCGCGACGTCAGACTGACGTTGGGAGGTTTGTCCAGGTTTTAGCATATTTGAGGGGCGAGAAATTAGCGCCACTTTCTGCTTTCTTTCGGCGATTTGTCATGCTTTTGGCACAGTCACATTTTCTGACAAATGACACGTGACATCCCAGCATGCCGAAAACAGCCACTTTTCTGGACAAACCCTTGGGAGCATTTCGTCACTCATGAATGATGATGCTTAAAGTCATAAGAGTAAAATATATATCCTCTTGATATCTGCCTTAAACTTCAATGTCCTCTAGATTTGTTCCCTTGAGACAAGAATGATTAGCTGATTCGAGGATGATACAACGGTTACATACCAGCTTCGGTAGTCGTAGGTACACATCAGTCCCTGAAAATAGAAATGAGCTTTACTATTATCGAAAGGCGGTCGACGTACCCCATCCATCCAGAGATACTAGCTCCAGAGATCCTCCAAAATATCTGGTAAAATGACTTGGACTCGGTTGTTAAACATGCTCCCAGTTTAAATAGCGCACGTTGCAAAAATATTACTCATTGGCAGGCCAATTCCTATTCTTGGGTGCGGCCCAACTCCTGCTTCTAACTCTGGATCATTCGAACTGCAATCGACATCGCGCTCGACTTCGTTAAGCATATTGTTGTGCCACCCTCCCACCTGTTCTCCTACAGTCGCTCGCACCCCTTCTGGGCTTGAGCTGACTGTTCGCAGGGCCCCCAAACGCTCGTCCTCCAACCGTGTGGCGTTACGTATGTGGGAGAAAGAGAAGAGGTCGGAAGGCGTTTTAATCGAATTTTCGGGGGTACAGAGCCCTCCGCCTGTGTCAGAAATTGCAATAAACCTCCTGTGTAATAGGACCGACATGCCTTCGTCAGATATTCGGATTCCAACATCATTTTCTCCCGCAACAATGGTCGCTCGTATTACCGGAAGTGACATTGATGTTGATGTATTATGTTTTACAGCGGTGGCATGCATTGACTGACATGCCGAATAAGTACATCCCACATAGCTGGGTCCACTTGCTTACATTCTTCAGTAACTCAAAAATGATATATCTGCAAAGGTCTTCGTCAGCAAATGATAAACGAATTTTGCGAGAAAGAGACAGACTCTAGGTGTTCTCTTATGTAAGAAAATTTTGTCTCCAAGTGCCCATCAATCACGACGTCAGGCCATTTCTTTCTGTCGATGTCATTTCCACAATGATCGTCAATCCACACAGGCTTCTCTCTCAGTAATCTCGCACATCTTTTGATGCTTCGTCTTACATTGAGTCCAGTAAAAATAATCCCCACATGCGGTTCTCCAAAAGCCTCTCTATGTTTACCAGCGTGGATATCAGAAAGGGCGATATGATGTTCCACAAGAACACGGCGGGATATTCGTGAGACAAGCATTCGACGCATGAAAGAATCCAGCTGATCAGGCGGGAGGTATGGGGAGGAAAGTGAGAGACCCAATGACAGGCTTGGTATAACCGTTGCGCTACATGAAGTTATAAATGGCGGTATGGAGAAACGACTGAATGCACTTGACTGTTCATTCAACATTTCCTGAAGGAACCCACAAAATCGTTCATTTTCGGACAACGTTGTGATGGGAGGATACTGTCGGAATCTAAGAGAGGGCTTGAGCCTCATTTCATATGGCCACAAAAGACCATACTTCTCAAACGCAGACCAGTATAGCTAGATTGAAGACGCGGATGATAGTTGTCTCAACCAAATGAATCAATGCGAACGAAAAGTCGAACCTCATAAACCTTTGCTACGCCCTCTCGAGTAACAACGACGTAGGGCAGTGTTTGTAGATCACGCAGCCGGTGCGCAATACGGACCGGTAATTCCGTGCGGACGTAGTTGGCGCTCTGCACATCATGCAATCCTATGAGATTGAAATCATGGATGCACTATGGGATTGCACCTTGATAAGACGGTCCTTGTCCATGGAACGTCCGAAAAAGACCTGGGGTGAAGTAAGTCCAGATATCAACAAAGATATAACAATATACAAGCTGCCTCAAAGTCAGCCTCTTAACTTGCTTAGATGCATAAAGTTCTAGCTGTCTGTTCTGGTAGAAATGAACAGCAGTAGACTGGTTCCGAAGGTGAGAATGAGAAAGGGTGTATCTCCTAGCGAACATTGCGAGACCAAAATTGAGATTATAGAATCACGTGACATCAAAGGATGCCTTCTGATCGGAGTGCACCCATGATTAAGTAAGCTGAGCGACGGTCTCTGTCCACACCCACCCAGTCTCCTCGTCTGGTCTCCGTAATGTCCTCATCCCCGAATGCGTAGATGTCTTCAGCATCCTGACCATCCACATTTTCTTTTGTGTCCATTTCTTCTTCTTCGCGATCCCACAACACATCTTCCCACTGGGAGTCACTAATCGTTACTGCAACTGTCTTTGCATCCCGGACGTTGGGTAACACCGATGTTAAAAGGTTTGATAAAAGTTCCGAGGTTCCGTCCGCAACTGGTGAATGGAGCGCGGGAAGTGGAAGATACTCAGCCTATTGTGTAGCATAATGAATCGACCATCCGAAAACGCAATGATAAGGACAGACCTCCAGAAGCATGCCTTTTACTGCTCCACCCGCTAGAACTACATTTCCGACCCGCACTAACCAGTCACTTCCTATCGAAAATATATGCCCATCAATAGTCAATTGTTGTCCGCTAGATTGCCCCCTCTGAATCCCGCTAGATACCGACTGTCGCACTGAGACCCATCGTGCCTTCAACCGTGCCAGAAGCTGCTCAAGTGCACCAGGTGGTCGGATAGTTAAAAATGTTGTACGATAGTGCGTTGGACCTTGCAAATATGCAGATTCTTGACCTGGTGGTGCTGCAGCGAGAACATCGGCTCTTGTGGGAGCCAAGGGATCCTCAAGAAGAACAAAAACATTCTCATCCATTGTAAGAGCGCACATTGTTCTTTCAGAGGGTATCTGGAATCCTGGTGCCTGGCACAGTGTAGATCGGTATGACCTTACGGAGAGATGCCAGCTCCCCTTGTATTGCCCCTCGAGTGCCGTCAGCACGTAACATGCAAAATAACAGGAATCATGGTACATTGTGGTTCAGTGCAATGTTGTCACGGACGAGTTGAAGACCAGAAGTGGGTGCATTGACCCAACGGGCTAGGCTAGGTAGAAGGGGAGATCAAAGTCAAGTAAGCTGAGAAGCGAACAACTTACCCAGTGAAGCCCATCGTTGTTCAGTACAAACCCGTGATTGTGACAGGACGCGATTCCGTCACAACTTTGAGTCAGTGACTCTGGCGCTTTACCGTTATCGATGCCACCAAAGCGAAAAACCGCGTCCTCTTTTACAGATGATTCCCTGACAAGGCGATTCACGCGCTCAAGTGCTGGTCTCCTATCCAGGCCAAGCATCACACCCAAGGAACCCCTCAAGACTTACGGAAGGACTTCACGTCGTACAGCCGAAAGTTCCTCTGATCCGCGAAATGGGTGTAAAGAGGTGGATGAGGAGACTCGCGAGGAAAGCAGTGAAGACGAGCTCAACCTGTCACCGTCCAGATCTCACAAATCCCCGTTGCGAAGATGCTCGTCAAGGGTCGTAGAAGTGACGATTTTAGTTCAGAGACCAGGGGCGAGGAGAGATATAACTGCTAGGAGGCCTGCTTCCACTGCAGTAAAACGGAACATGCCAACCGGAAAAGCTCATCGCAGTTCGCCTACGACCAACGACGATGTAGACCAATTGGAACAAGACGGCGACTCGGATGACACACCTCCATCGTCGTTACAGGAAACCCTGAAAATCCTACCTTCCACCAAGGTTTTCACGTCCTCCGGAAATCTTCGAAAACGCCGCCAAGGTTCTGAAGATGGTGAATTCTCTCCACCACCATCTCCAAAGAAGCTGAAACCGCTCACCACAATTGGAACATGTCCCACTTCCATGCCATCTTCGACTGCGAGTCGAGCCCTCCCACCTTGCATCATGGACAGCTCAAGCTGCTTGTCTCCTGCACGCAGGAGCACGAAGGCGACATCTATTCCTGCTTCATTACCCCCAACTGAAGTGATATATTTACCCGCTTCATCTCCTTCTAAAATGCGACTTACGTGCAAGCCAACTCATTTTCCTCAGGAAATTCCACCTCATCTGCATCCATGTCTCGATGCTCAGAAAACAGCAATACTACGAGCTCTCCATCATAATGCTCCGAAGGCTCTATACGGTAACGAGGATGAAGAAAGCGAAGACGAGTCTGCGACCAACGAGATTGCCTTTCAACAACTCATGGATGTTTTGACTGGTACGGTCACCCGTGGTGAAGGTAATAGTTGTCTTATTCTCGGGCCACGAGGAAGTGGAAAGACCAGTGTAAGCGATAGTGTGTTGTGCAGGTCAACTGATACACGATTATTTCTCAGCTTGTTGAACAATGCATATCAAATCTATCTGCAAAGCCTGTTGTACTTCGCCTTTCTGGCTGGACACAGTTTTCCGACCGCCTTGCAATGCGCGAAATCGCCTATCAACTTGGTCAGCAGACCGGCAACTGCTTTCTTTCCCAGAAAAACGACGCTCCTGAACAAGAACCAGATGATGATGAAGAGCGTAATCCCTTTTTAGAGGTTTCTCACAACTCAACCTCAACACCATTCAACGTGTCTCTTCCCCCAGCGTCACAACTTCCAGGACTGATATCCCTTCTTCCTACACTCTCACAATCAACTATCGTAATCCTGGATGGCTTCGACCTATTTGCGCTTCATCCACGTCAGTCATTACTATATTGCTTATTAGACACAGTGCAAAGCTGTCGTGCCAATGCACAGAGCAAAGGTCTTGCCGTTATCGGAATAACGAGTCGCATGGATACCCTTAATATTCTCGAGAAGAGGGTCAAGAGCCGGTTCTCAGGACGAATAATAAGAACTGCTCCACCCAGGAAACTGCGAGATTGGCTAAAATTTGTCAAGACCGTCCTTAGCGCTGACATCGAGAATGTTGTAAAAGGACCGACTGATCAGGATATAATTGAGGAATGGCGCCCGTTATGGGAAGTCACAGTGCAGAACTTCTTGGCAGACAAAGTAGCATTGGATATATTGAGCGAGACATTCAGCATCACTCACGATATCAGGATGTTATCTAGACTTCTGGTATGTTGATCCTGTAGCCTTGCACACCTGATTCTGACAACACCACCATTTAGACATCATTGGTTGTTCATCTTTCACCAGTTTCTCCATTTTTGATGATGTCACAATTCGCCTCGACGGCTGCCTTGCAGCGTTCTCGACCGCGGTTTCCATTCTTGCACAGTGAGCCATTTTGTCTTCGATTTACAAGCCTGCTCCCTCATTGTTTTCCTATCTAGCATTGTCTTATCCTTCTTTGTGCCTACTCATCGCAAGCGTACACGCCGACACAGCCGGTCATTCCATCTTCACATTTGAAATGCTTCATGAGAACTTCTGTGATCAAGTCCGTGCTTCCATGTCTGCACCTGTTCAAGTTAACGGGGGTAGCATTGGAATGGTGCGATGCACTCGTGAAGTGCTCATGAGTGTAAACTTCTTTCCTGCTGTTTCACTGAACATTCTGACTGTCTTCTCTTAGGCATTTGAGCATCTGATCAATGTGCAAATATTTCTTTCTGTCACACCCATTTCAACGAGCATCCGAAAAGAATTTCTGAAATACCGTTGTATAGTGGACAGGACCGAAGTAAAGAAGGCAGTTGAAGCTATCGGACAAATTAATCTGAAGAAGTGGTTAACAAAGGCGCAGTGAATCTGTCTTCCAGTTGTCATTGCATCTACTATTCATTGTACAAGGATTATATTGGACAAATCAATGAATAACTTCTAAACATGATACCCAGATTGTGGTGGAAAGAAACTGTGGATACAGGGAATGCTGTTACATAGCTACCAAGGCACTACACTTTCTAAATGCCCAGAGGGGAAATCGATCAATTGGCAGCCAGAAGACTGCGAGCCATCAGGATCAAGAATCACATAAATCAGTCAATCAATACGCACCAAAATGAGGGATCCGGGAATCCGACTGTATCTGTTGGATGGCTTAGAAAATCACACTAGCATGCGACTCCGACACTAACTCTTTAGAAGCTTGAAACCAAATATGTGATGAAACACTTACATTATTATTGCGTTGCTCGTTACCCCAACCACTTTCATCCCAGGATAAAACGAGTTCCTTCACATCTGAACGACTAGGTTCTTGTATGGCCAAGTTGTGGTCTGATATCGATGTCTGCCCCTCGCTCTGGAAAACGTCAATAGCAATAAGCCCGAGTTCGAGTTCGTCATAATGGTCAGGTAGCATGACGTTCTCATGTAAATCATTCTTCTCCATATCAGATTTACCTCCAGTTCTCTCCGAGAGTAATAACCCAGAATTTTGAATCATCAACTTGAAGTTATCGTCCATGAAAAGGCTTGCATCCCACTCGCTAGTTTCCTCAACGAGTTCACGAATGATGCTAAGCAGGATATTCGAGTCATTGTTACTGGTTGTGGTTGCTGATGTCTTCGCGTATCGTGTATCCTGGTCTTGGGATGCTTCAGGTGGCTTATTAGGCTGCTCATGATTTGTGTTGGGGGTCGGAAGCCCAATACCAAGTTGGCCATAGTACGTTCTCCCCAAAACAGAGGAATCTCTGCACCCAGCACCCATGACGTTGTTCTGGAAGCCAGGGATACTATCTGAGTTGTCCGGAAGAATCATGGATCGCAAAGGGGAAGGACCTAGGGGAGGACTACGTCGGCTTCGAACGAATGGCGATCTCGACTTCTGCTTTATCTTGGATGAGCGAGATTTATAAAGAGGAAGAAAAACCAGAGGCACAGGTGAATTTAAATCTGTGGAAGGCGTAACCGGGGAAAGAGGTTTCCGAAAAAATGGAGTCTGACAAGCTGCGTTGGTTTCTGTGGAAGAGATGACAGGAGGTGCGGATTCATTAACTCCAACCGGGCGAGAACGGGAAACTTTGCAAACGAGAGGAGAAACATCGGGAGGCATACGATGAACTTTCGAAATCAATGCGTAGGGGGAAGAGATGTGAAAGGTAGCTGAACCACGCTGGGAGCAATCCGCGGATGATGAAAGTGGTTCGCTGGATGAGTCTACAACGGGAGGAGGCAGAACATGCGGGTTATTGTCCAAGCCACCTGTCGAGTGAGCCAGGCTATTTATAGAAAGAGAAAATGGTGCATCCGAGTGTGTTGGAGATAAAGGGAGTGGAAATTCCGGCCCAGTTGGGTTCTCGACCAGCCTAAGGGAATGGTTGCTGGAGCTAGAAGATGTGGGAAAGACTTGATGAGGTTTTCGACATTTCAAGCTGCGAGATCTCTTTAAATGTAAAATGTCGTGTATATCCTTTCCGCTCAAGGAAGGTAATGAAAGGCGTCGAGATATTGCAGTATTGTAAGGGCCTGATAGTGACCTCGAAGACCGCGTACGTTTCTGTAAACCTTTTGCATCATGAATGTTGTAGGATGCAGAAACTTCATCAAATGTAGACACCGATATCGACCGGAATTGTCCGGCATCAGACATAGATTTCGGTTCTACTATATTCGAAGCATGCAAATGAGGATGCTTGGCGAGGCGACGTTGACTGTGCAAGTGATATACAACCGAACACTTCTTGTGCGGTTTCAGGATCGAGGGATCTTCCATTATCTTGACCCTCGTTTCCCAGGCGGGAGAACCCAAGAAGCCAACCAGAATGCCAGTCATGTAGTTTCCAGAATCAGGTCCTGAAGGAAGGACAGAAGAAGAACAAGAATCCCCAATAAAAGAATTCTCGGATCCAGATGAATGAGAATGCTCGAGTCGGCGTTGCCCCATAAACCATCGTTTTACGATAACGAGAAACAACAAGAGCAGGAGGAGAGTGACAAGAACAACAAGGCAAGCCTGGCCAGAACTGCTTGGCGTCGCGACGAATTTGACTGGTGACGCAACGGTCACCTCTGATGAAAGCAACAAGTAAAGCCACCGACGCATTCTCGCGATTCCAAGCTCAAGTTGGATTCCAGGCATGTTTGGTGCTGTGTGGTGCAATTCCATTAAATAAATAAATAAAGTAATATACTTCGGGTACTCTGCCATGTCTAATTCTGATACTCAGCGACCTCGTCTCACCCCTGAAGAGTTATTTGCTGCAGATTATGTGAATGAGTCGTGAGTTGCATGTTCAATCGGCTGTACTATTGCTTAAGATCTCGTCCAGGCATATCCGGTCTTTTTCTGACGCGTTGGGTGCCGATGAACTTGTCCTGGACCAAGGAGACGCTTCGCCAAATGTTCCCGGTTCACCGATAGCATCAGTGACGCGCGTTCGAAAAGTTTCTGCCTTGTCGGACTTTGCACCTGTCAATATGAGAGTCAAAAGGTTCGAGTTTAATCGCCATTGCCTCCTTCATGTCATGCTATGTAGGTAACCGTCGACATTCAGGCGTAGGAAGAAAAATGGGTCACAGGACAAACGGAAGGATTGGCTTTTTGTAGTTCTGCGCTGGCCGCTCCTGGTAAGCTGTGCCGATCAACATAGTCCGTGAAAACGTCTACTAATGATGTGGAAGTGTTTTATTTCGCTGTTGATAGCTTCGGAATTCGGTTTGTATGTTGTTATACGACAAGTGGTAAACACCAAGGAATGGATAACAGCATGTGGGTGGACCTTCCAGGCGCCATCATGCATTGTACACTGAATATATTTAGGGCGAGGCCAGAAAGGGATACTGAGAAAAAAGCTACGAGGAGCACGGGACTACCAGGTGATTATGACTCTTTCAGGACCGTCAGGTCTGTATTGATGAACATCCAGGAGTGGAAAGAAGGAGCAAAAACTCTAGATGAATACCTACAGTTCGATCAATGGAAAAAAGTGGATGAGGATATTTTCTACGATTGGAAACTGGTGAAAAAGGTATTTACATAACTTGGAAGATGGATAACACGCATAGCTTCTCATTTTCAGGTACGAAGATCATTAAGGACATTACGCGAGGAAAAAGATGTCAGAGGTTGTCTTGGAGTCCTAGAAACCTGTATTCGGTCTAATTTTGCTGGTGTCGAATCCCCAAGGCCAGTGAACTGGCACAATTTGTGATGTTCCCCCTGAGTCATCTTCTAGACTGTATAGCGAGGTGAGGTAATCCGGCAAAGCAGTTCTAGGCAATTATTTACCGTCGCTGCAAGACGTATTTAGGCACGAAAGACCTCATCGAATGTAAGCAACTTTTCCTATGTTTATCGACTACATTTAAACTAGCCTCCAGCATACTTCACCGAGTTAGAGAAGGCTCTAGAGTTCGTCCGCGAGTCACCAGAATTATCTTTAGACGAGAAGAAGAAATTTTTCAAGAGCGCAAATGCAAATTTAGGCAAGCACATGTCGGCCCTTCTGCGGTCAGTGCTTAACAGCCTGCAGGTATCACTGCGTTATGTCTCTCCGGAGGGGCTTCGTTTGGCTACTGTGCGTCACGGGCTGCTTTTGGGCTAGCTGCAACCTTACTTGCTTGGCAGACCATGTTGGAGTCGTGAAAGCTTTCCTTGATGCAGGACTTCTCCCTCGGGTAATCACCGGAACAAGCGCGGGCGGACTCATTGCTGCTTTAGTATGCACAAGAACCGACGACGAACTTAAATTACTGTTGGTTCCCGACCTAGCGAATAGGATCACCGCTTGTGAGGAGCCGTACACCATTTGGATCAAGCGCGCTTGGAAGACCGGAGCACGTTTCGACAGCGTCTTGTGCATGGGTCTCCTTCCTTTTGTGGTCACATTGTGTTATTAACCAGTAACCTGCTATCCAGATGGGCGAGAAAGGTGATCTCTTTATTTCTTCACCGGCTACGGGGTGTCCGACTCAACAGTTACGAAGTGTACATTCTTCACTCGTGGATCTATGACGTTCAAAGAGGCGTATATGAGAACAGGCCGAATATTAAATATATCTGTCATTCCAGCGGATCGTCATTCGTACGTCCACAAGCATCTCTGTACGTCATCCATCCTGACTTGGGTATAGCCCCACCAAACTGCTTAATTATATGACCGCGCCTGACACTGTCATCTGGACTGCCTTACTTGCTTCAGCTGCAGTCCCTGGTATACTGAATCCTGTAGTATTGATGCAGAAGCTAAAAGATGGGAGTATTGCACCTTGGAATTGGGGAAGCAGGTTCAAGGATGGGTCTTTGAGGTAGGAAGTATCATGACAACAAATCGAAGACAGCTGATGTGCTTCGCAGAGTCGATATCCCTGTTCAAGCATTGAATGTCTATTTCAACGGTGAAATATATTACCACACTCATACTGACAGCTTTTAATAATATGTAAAACCTACAGTGACACATCCTGTTGTGTCACAAGTCAATCCTCATGTGCACTTGTTCTTTTTTGCCCCCCGAGGCTCAGCTGGCAAACCAGTAGCTCACAGGAAAGGCAAGGGTACGTAGTACAGCTTTTTGGTACTTTCATCAATGCATAATATCCTGCAGGCTGGAGAGGAAACTTCGTGCTGTCTGCTGCCGAGCAATGGTTGAAGCACGAACTCTCAAAAAATTTCAAAGTTATTCGGGATCTTGAGCTTCTTCCTCAGCTACTCGGGCAGGACTGGTCGAGTGTGTTCTTGCAGCGTTTTGACGGCGCCGTTACGTGAGTTCTAGAGTAACCCATTTTCAGCTCTGCTGATCCTCTGGCGAAGAATTTGGCCGAGGACTCGTCTCTGGGCAAGCTCTCTTAACGCACGTCATAGGCTTAAATTGATCCGAACGTTGTAGGATTGGTGCCGTCTGCTGAGTGATCCTGACCCACCTGAGCTCGAGAGAATGATTCGGGTAGGAGAAGTAGTCGCTTGGCCGAAAGTAAGAGCACTTACAGTTCGATGCGCGTTGGGCTGTTGACATTGACTTAGCTCCATATGATTGAGAATCGGGCGAAGATTGAAAAACAAATATATATTGGTCGTCAATATGTTCGTACATCTTTACGAAGGTGGACTGCTCGCTCCGATCCTCGATCCATACTCCTCGACAGCGCTACTCCCAATCCTCGCCTAGATCTGCTCAGGTCATTGTCACCACCCAACAGCGACTCTGAAAACCCTATCTCTGTGGATACCGACGCCGAAGCAGCATTTATTCGTGGTTCTCGCTGGTTTTTTAGACGTGGCCATGCGAAAGTGTCACCTCCGCCCACACCTGGAGCTACAACTCCACAGTATAGCTCTTCTCGGGATCCTCTCCGCATGCCTACGATTCGTCGAAAGTGGACATCTGAACTTTTGAGTCCCTCCCTTGACGCACCGCTGAAACCTGAAAGGTTGATTTCTGAGTTCAATTAGACTTTCGGACACTCACCACTCTACCTCAGGCCTGGTTCCGAAGGCATACTTTCGAGGTTACGCACAAAGTCATTTCCCAGTCTCTCATCTCCCTTCTCACACAGTAACCCGCGGACATTAGAGTTTAAGGTGGGTAATGATGTAGCCGAGCATGGGTGGAACAGCAACAGTTCCTCTGAGGATGATTTTAATGATCCAGGATATTCTGCATAGAGCGTGGTTACATAAGAAATTAAAATATTAATGTCTAATATACATCAACTAAGACTTGTACGAACATGTGCCTCCAAGTCTGTCACGTCCTAAATCATGTCCTCCCCCGTATCCGCCGATGTACTTGCAGCTGCCGCTGAACGGCGGGCTGGTCAACTGCCAGCTCAACCCTCTGTGGCGCAACTGGCCGCAGCACATGAGAGGCGTCAGGCGTTTCGTCGTCTTTTAGACCCTGGCATCCTCCGGCCAAATTCTAAGGAACAGGCTCTGGCCTCGCTCAAAGTACAATGCCTGTTCTGTTTCTCATACTCCGTTAAATCATGGTTCTTCAGACCCTGTTAACGATATCAGAAAACCTGCTGCGTGAACCTGACAACCCAAAGTTCCAGCAGTTCAAGCCTACGAACAGCATCATCAAGCGAGACCTAGTAGATCCGAAAGGGACCCTTGAATATGCGATCGAAGTTAGTGGAGCCGCTATGAGTCCTTTCATTGACTTATACGTGTGTGAATTTGCCCCATAATCAGCTAGGCTTTCGTCCTGAGGTGCTTTCTCACACTTTCACTAAGGCGTACCTTCTCATCCTGTATCCAAGGTGAAGAATTTTCAACCCTTCTACACCTTCAATCCTCGTCGTGTTGAGGATCTACGACTTGGTGCCGCCATTCTTAAAGAATTTGTGGACCTCGAGAACGAGAAGGCAGAACGTGCATCACGTTCCATTGTTGATCAGAAGGCCGTGGCTGAAGCTATTACTAACCAAGTTGGTGTTGTTCTATCAAATTCTGTTACATCATTTGACGAGTTTTCCTCAGGTGAAGTTGGCGTACATGGACGATAGGAAGACCAAAATGCTTCGTGATGAAAGGGAAAAGGAACAAAGAGAAGCTCGTGCTGCAGCTGCTTTGACCCAAGCGGAACAGCAGTCAGAGTCAGCTTACATCCGCGACTCGAACGACCGAGTTTCTTCTCTTAGCATGAGGGATGTCACCGATCGACCGCCGCCTTACGAGAATCGAGCCGAGCGATTACAGGATCAGTGAATTGTTGTTTTGCTTCATATCTTATTATGATGGGTGTAGAATGATCAGAGTGGTTGTGCAGATTCCACACGTGATCAGAGCCCTACGCGATTTGTGTCCACTCTCTGGGTACTGGAGCACCCGGTCGAAAGACTGAAATGTGCTACGTTTTGGCTGAGCTTTGCTTCACATCGACCTGTCATCGCATGTGTCCGGGTTCGTTGCTGAATGAATAGATAACTCTCTCAGCTTTCTTGAGTCGCGTATACAGGTTACACGGTCTCTGTTAATGCTTTACGAAGTCAGGCCAAGCAAATGATGAGTTTCGAAGTTGTTGTTGAGGTCCACATTGGTTGGCTCACCAACCTCTATCATTCACGCAACTTGCCCAAATACGGTCGGTAAGTTTGACCGAAATTTGCTCGAAAAGCAAGGTTTGACCGTTGTTGAAGTGCTCTAAAAGAGGACCCCGGATTAGCCATACAGAGCCTCCAGACAATTTTTGTCAGATTTGACCTCTTTGGCTGGAGACAGCAGGGCAGGTTTATTAGTGAAAAATCTAGATACATGTCCAGACAGATTGGGGCAGATGAGTTGAATTTTTTGGCTGAAGTATCAATGACAATGAATGCCCCAAATGTCAGGAATTGGCCTGAGAACTGCTTGGAATACCAAATAATTAATTTTGGCCTTTTTTGAGCTTTTTTTCTTCTAAATTTCCTTATATGGAAGGACCCTGAGCCAAAAAGGGTTGAAAGGCTAGATGCTTTCCAGACAAAACTGAGTCCAGACAAAAATGCCAAATTTGAGCAGTTTTAGTATCTAGGTTCTGTAGGGATAATGTAAGGGCAACCTCAAGCTTCACTTAATAGTGAGCTAACAGAGGGGAATCCAAAGTTAATACTATACTACACAATACAGACACCTCAGGTGCACCTAACAGAGGGGAGTCCAAAGAGAAAACTCCAAGGACCCATCTGTTGATGCCCAGTATACATATGTGAAAGACCCAAAAATCAAATAAATAGAAAAAGGCAGAGGTAGGCTGATCAAAGTGATGGAGTGACATCATATCAGGGCTCTGCCTGCAGAAAATTGCTGAGACCCTGGGGGCACCTCCTAGTCCAGGACCCCAGGCAATGGTAGGTGAGCCCTGATTCTGAAAAGGCACCTTATGTCTGGACAGCTGCATCAGAAATTTGCCTGGATGGCACCTGGCCTACCCCAAATCTCCCAAAATTGTCCAGACCACTGTACCCAGCTTCTGCCAAAATTCATCTGGATGGCAGGATCTGGCCTATGTAAGGGCAACCTCAAAGCCACACTTATGTAATAGTGAGCTAACAGAGGGGAATCCAAAGTTAATATTATACTACATAATACAGACACCTCAGGCACACCTAACAGAGGGGAATCCAAAAAGAAAACTCTAAGGACCCATCTGTCGATGCCCAGTATATGTGAAAGACTGTCAAGACCCAACTTTTTTGATCAGATTTCTGATAATTCCTGACCTTTTCTGGCTCTTTTCTGATAATCTCCACCAGCATTTCTGGCTGCAGCAATTTTTA
Source organism: Tricholoma bakamatsutake (assembly GCA_029959215.1). Classification (NCBI taxonomy): domain Eukaryota; kingdom Fungi; phylum Basidiomycota; class Agaricomycetes; order Agaricales; family Tricholomataceae; genus Tricholoma; species Tricholoma bakamatsutake. The sequence continues at coordinate 6,333,025 of CP114860.1, forward strand.
GTCATCAGACAAGTCCTCACATGCTTTAGTAATCATTTGCTTACTCATTTTATTCCTAACAAGGTTGGGAATGTGCCTCCGGCACGCGTTAACATGTTTAATAAGTAATATATTCAATATTTTTGGTTTTTGCACTTCCACTGTCATGACTTCATTTCTATGTTAGTCTGATAGTACTTCATTATTTTGGTTTTTGCACTTCCACTGTCATGTGTTAACATGTTTAATAAGTATGGACTTCATTTCTATATACATAGTACTTCATTTCTATGTTACTCTAATAGTACTTCATTATATACAATATTTTTGGTTTTTGCACTTCCACTGTCACTTGGCCATATAGCCTTGATGTTGTGCACAGACCTTACTCATGATATTGCGACACAGAACCACTCATGAGTGAAGTATGGCTTATGTTGGTCACTGTGTTCATTAATTTTATCAACATCTCATTGCATTTTTTGACTTCAGTGCACATTGTTCACTTCATTGCATTTTTTGACTTGGTCTGTGAATGTGTGAGTGGTGGTTTATTTTCATGGGCCAGCTTGCATATACATAACACTATGCTTAATTCCACTACAGTTACTCAACTCCTTAGTTGCCTTTGGACTTGGGGTGTCATGGTTACACAACTCTTTAGTTGACTTTTAGATAGTACACAACTCTTCAGTTGACTTGGGACCATTGGCTCCAAGTCAACGTGGGTGGATTGTAGTGTTTATCCCCTTCCACATCTCTCCCATCCCCATTTCCTCCATCTCCTTCCTCTTCTCCCCCATCACCTTCCCCATCCCCATCTCCCCCATCACCTTCCTCTTCTCCCTCTTCCCCATCCCCATCTCCCCTATCCCCACCTCTCCCATCCTCATCCCCTTCTCCACCTACCCCATCCCCATCCCCTTCTCCACTTACCTCACCCCCATCCCCTTCCCATCCCCACCTCCCCATTCCCATCCCCCATACCCATCTCCCCCATACCCATCTCCCCCATAACCTTCTCCCCCATTTCCATCCTCTTCTCCCCCTTCCCCATCCCCATCTCCACTATCCCAACCTCTCCCATTCCCATCCCCTTCTCCACCTACCCCATCCCCATCCCCTTCTCTACTTACCTCACCCCCATCCCCTTCCCATCCCCACCTCCCCATTCCCATCCCCCATACCCATCTCCCCTATACCCATCTCCCCCATAACCATCTCCCCCATTTCCATCCTCTTCTCCCCCTTCCCCATCCCCATCTCCGCTATCCCAACCTCTCCCATTCCCATCCCCTTCTCTACTTACCTCACCCCCATCCCCTTCCCATCCCCACCTCCCCATTCCCATCCCCCATACCCATCTCCCCTATACCCATCTCCCCCATAACCATCTCCCCCATTTCCATCCTCTTCTCCCCCTTCCCCATCCACATCTCCGCTATCCCAACCTCTCCCATCCCCACCTCCCCATTCCCATCCCCCATACCCATCTCCCCCATCCCCATCCCCATCTCCCCCATCCCCCATCCCCATCTCCCCCATCCCCATCCACCTCTCCCTCTCCCTCTCCCTCTCCCTCTCCCTCTTCCTCTCCCTCTCCCTCTCCCTCTCCCTCTCCCTCTCCCTCTCCCTTATCCCCTTCTCCACCTACCCTATCCCCATCCCCTTCTCCACCTACTTCACCCCCATCCCCTTCTCCACCTACTTCACCCCCATCCCCTTCTCCACCTACTTCACCCCCATCCCCTTCCCATCCCTACCTCCCCCTTCCCTCTCTCCCTCTCCATCCACCCTCCTTCTCCCCTCTCCCCCCCTCCCCTCCCCCCTCACCTCCTCATGCACCCTCCCCCTCCTCCCTCTCCCCTCTCTCCTCTCTCTCCCCCTTCTTCCTCACTCCCCCTCTCACCCCCCCCTCTCATGTTCTCCCACTCTCATATCCTCATCCCCTCAATACTTCACCCCCATCACCCCCTCACTCACTCCCTCCCCCCCTCACTCACTCTCCCCCTCCTCATCTCCTCCCCCCTCCTTCCCCCTCACCCCTTCACCCCCCTCCTCCCTTCACCCCCTCTCCCCTCTCCCCTACTCCCCTCCCTCTCCCCCCTCTCCCCCCTCTCCATCCATCCTCCTCCTCCTCTCTCACCCCTCCCCTACTCACTCCCCCCCCTCCCCCATCACCCCCTCACCCACTCCCACCTCCCATTCCCCCCTTCACCCCCTCCCCCCCTCTCTCCCTCACTACTTCACCCCCTCACCCTCTCACCCCTGCTCTCCTCCCTCTCCTCTCTTTTGAATGTTGTAAAAAATCTCCAACTTCACTTTGTCATTAAACTCAATTTTTACACTCTATATAGAAAAAGTGCCCAGACCCAAAAAAAAAAAAAAGATAGAGGTGGCAAAAATTAGCTGAGAAAAAGGTTCCCACCATTGAGTTATATTTGTCATCATGTCTCACGACCCTCAAAGTTGGTCATCACTTTCCCATCCACTCAGAGCAACTCCCATGGCCTCATCACTTCCCACGGCCTAGTCACCTGACCATCCTCCTTTTATTATTGACAAGGTTTTTAAATGTGCCTCCAGCACACGTTGTTCACTGTGTTCATTGATTTTCTATGAGTAGTAGTTACATATGTACAATATATATTTTAATCTAATAATACTTCATCATATACAATATTTTTTGTCTTTGCACTATCCTCTGAGCTTGGCCATATTGCCTTGATATTGTGGACAGACTTGACCCTGGATATTGCCACATAGAACTGCCCATGTGTAAAGACAGGACTCCTGAAATCCAAACCCACATGCTTCACTGACTGCCCTTGTGACTTGTTGATCGACATTGAAAAGCAAAGATGAACAGCAAACTGCAGTCGAGAGAGTGTGAAGGGGAGTTGACCTTCAATAGGCCGAAGTCGCATCCATGGAATGAAAACAGTCTCTCCTGCATTATCTCCAGTGATCAACCGAATCTCCAAAACCCTATTCCTGATCCGAGTCAATATCCCCCGACTTCCATTGCAGACCCCTCCAGCAATGTTGAGATTGCGAAGTATCATGACAGGGACGCCGACCTTGAGTGCCAAATGCGCCAAAGGTAGACCTGAGCAGTTGATGGAGTTAAGATATTCTTGGGGATATAGAAGTTTGGCATTCTCATCATTTGCAATCGAGTCAGCACTGTGAAAGACGTGCTCCTGCCCAGGAAAATTGTGAAGAATGTGATGGTTCAAATCATCGACATCATCATTCTTGCTCGCCAGGATGACCCACTCTGAAAAGTATTGATCTGAATGCTGAGCCTGATCATAGATGCCAGGATAGATGGTGTGGATGAGAGAAGCGATGGTGTTCTGAGGACATTTGAGATGATCAGGAAGATTGATAGTGCCACCTTCATCTGTATGACCACCCTTTCCAACCTCCAACTGCCACTTTGCAAAGTTGCGCTCCTGAAGATCGTCTGTGTTCAAATGCATGTTGATTTTGAGATGAAGGATTTTGATGTGTTGCCAGAGAACAGAGCGTTGCAAAGAAGCACCAACGATTTGAGGTCGAGAACCCTTCTCAATGACAGGCAGGATCTGATGAAAGTTGCCCCCAAAGACCACAGGCACACCCCCAAAGGGTTTGTCACATTGGAGAATGTCTTTCAGAGTGCGGTTGACAGCTTCATGGAGATGACAATGCTGCATGAGTGCCTCATCCCAAATGATCAAGTCGGTCTGCTGCAGGAGCTGTGCCCGTGTTGAACCTCTGGAAATGGTGCAGGTGGATGACTCATTTATGATGATTGGGATCTGAAAGCAGGAATGGAAAGTATGACTGCCTTTGAGCAAAAGAGCAGCTATTCCAGACGATGCAGCACAGAGGACGATCTTGCCTTGAGAGTGAAGCTGATGGCAGAGGGTGTTGTAAACATAGGTTTTGCCACTGCCACCTGGACCATGGAGGAAAAAGGTCTGGCCAGTCTTGTTGTTGACTGCATGCATGATCTCATCAAAGACAGCCCTCTGATTGTGATTGAAAGTGTCCAGATTGTGTGCAGCCAACTCGGCCTGCTCCACAACATCGTATCTGCGCTGCTCTGCGATCAACCGGTTCTGAATGTTGGCATCCCAATTCTGAGTGATCTGAGGCATGTATGGCCAATCCTTCTCGAGAGATTTCCCAGAGACCATGAGAAGCTGATTGATAAGATAAAGGCCATAATCATGGACATCGTCATCGGTGGGGTTGATACGAATGTTGGTGTGCTGGAGCTGATATCTCAAGTCATTGCAAATGTGAGGCCAATATGTATTCCAGAGGTGGACAGGATCAGAGGGAGCACAGTCACGAAGGATGGTGACAAAAAGATTGCGAAGCTGATGACTGGTTGCCATGGACTTTGCTTCCTCCAGACACTGCTGCCACTCTTGGTCATCCTCCAAAAGGCCATGGGCAAGGCAGGCCTCTCTGAATGAGGGAGCGACGATGCCCTGAAAAGTGCGAAGGTCTTCGTATGATGTAGCCCCTTTCACAGCAGTGAGAAGCAGCCTGAGGTAAAAGCATTCACCGGCACTGGGTGGAGCATAGAACATCCTTCCAATGGCGAATCCCCTCTGCCTGGGCTTCCACTTGTGAGCCCTTTGATCCCACACAAATTTGGAAGGAAAGTCCTGGTAAAGAATGACCTGTGCAAGCTCTGGATACTCCTGATTGGCCTTGAAGAAGGCAGTGAGGGTGGTGTCACACTGTGCAGCATGCTGGACAATTTCCTGGATAGACTGTGGACCATTCTGATTCCAAGTGACATACTGCTGGCCAGGAAGGTGGACCTGAAGACGGACGACGTTGGGAGAAGCACCATGCATGGTGAAGTGGAAGAGGCGCCAGATGCTTTCGCATGCAGATATGTAGTGAGCGTCGAGGTACTGCCTGACTTCATCGTTGCAAGTTCCAAACTCCATGGTGATGCGATCGTGGCCTTTGTAAACATATTTGTAGATGTACTTGATGGCCTTGATGGAGCTGATGGACTCGATATTGATGTGGCAACGGTACTTCCAGATGAGATAGGCAGAGTAAGTGACCACCCAACGATTGTCGACCTGCTTTCCTTGAACCTGATATGTGTGTCCAGTGTCCCGATGCTTGGTAGAGGCATAGGCATCCTCAGAGATGGTGGTCTGATCTCTGAATGGCTTGGGGAAACCTTTGGAGCACTGTCCATTCACCATGCAAGGAGCTGCAGGGTTCTCTGCACCACAGGGTTTATGGACCATGAATTTTTTGATGAGGTCGAGGAGCTCAGGATCATTGTCAGGAAACTCTGAAGACAGAAGGCTGTCTATCTGCTCGGGGGTGCGAAGCTTGGATTGCTCATCGAGAAAGATAATGCAGTGCATGTGAGGAAGGCCATGCTTCTGAAACTCGATGGTGAAAAGATAAGCCACAGCCTTTCCAAATATGCCAGCCTCGATATCCTTGATCATCTCCTTCTGCTTTGCATAGAATGCATGAACGACCAAATCTGGGCGATCTACTGCAGTCTGCCCTGGATGAAGAGCATCCCGTATTTCTGGCCAGGCAGGGTTGGCAGTGATGGTGAGAAAGAGATCGCCTCCATTGCAGTGACGATTGATGGCGAATGCATTCTGAAGAAGCTGCTGCATGTGACGTGTGCTTCCTGCAAAGGACGAAGGAAGAATGATTCTTTGACCCAGAGACTCTGTGTCCACATCGATGTTTGCAGCCACAGCATCTGCCAGGCCAACATAGACTTCACCTCGAATGGTGTCCTGATTCATCAAAATCCAGCGCAACTGATCCTGCTCAGCAGTGGCCCATCCATCGCACACAAACTCCTGAAAGAGCTTTCCGGTCAGAAAGATATGCTGGGGCTTGACAGCAGGTGGTCGAAGGTGGAGGGGATAGCAGTAGAATTCGGATTTGGAGACATGTTTGTGAACTCTGGCACCAACTCGGTTGTTGGCATCGACAGCTGCATACTCAATTTGAGGGTGCCATTGGAGCTGGCCAGTAGGAAACAGCAAAACATAGTGAAGGGCAGGATAGAGGGGATGGATGTCACTGATGCGCTGAAGGGGAGGGCCATGCCTGCGGTAGAGAATGATGTCACGTGTGCTCTCTGGCTGATCGCCATCACCTGGAAGAATGACAGCAATCTCATTGTTGGTAGCATTGGGCAGATTGTAGCAGCGATGGTCACAGGATTGATCAAAATGCAAAGCTATCTTGCACTGCTGATGTGGAGGCAAGTTCCTGGTGAGCTCATGAGCCTGCTTGTACATCTGAACTGCTGGATGGTGACGGTGGAGCATGTCCTGAAGAGTGAGCAAAGTGTGGTGATGGAGGTGAGTGTTCCAGGCATTGGACATGCGAAAGTTGATTGCATCGGCAGGATCATAAATATATAGCTGAGCATAAACAGGAGGTTCTCCCTCTGGTGGAAGCAGAGATCTGATCTTGTGGGACAGCTCGCCGTGGAGTTTGTAGACATAGGGACCGATGCCATCATTCACTGCCTCTTCACCCTCATTGACCGATAGAAGTCATGGCGAGTGCATTATTGTAAGTGCGGATGTGATCACAAAATGATTTTCCAATGTCGTTCTGAGAGGTGAGCAATTGCATAAGCTCAGGTGGGAGTGGGTGAAGAGGTGGCAAAGCGATCTTTCCACTCAGGCAGCACATGCCAAATCGAGGATGGATATTTGAGGATTTCATAAAACGTTCAGCCATCCAGTGCAAAGCATGGCAATCAGAGCACTCCACATCCATATTTCCCAGATCATGAACAGGCCAATCAGGATTAAATGGCTGGCGGGCAGGAGGCAAAATAGGTGGTGGTGGTGGTGGTGGTGGTGGTGGTGCAGGATCAATAAGCTGAGCGACCTTGGAGAATAAGGTCAGTCACCAAATAAAAAATTGCAAAATAAGATATGAGCATACATGTGGAGGGATATTGGCAACAGGGATGATAGCAGCAGGAACAGGGGGAACAGCAGCAGGAGGATCAAAAACAGGCGGAGGCAGAGGTGGAGGTGGAGGAGGCTACATCATCATACTGTCAGACCATTTCACATTATGTAAAATATAATGCAACATACAGCTTCAAAAGGTGGAAGTGCAGCATGCTGGGCAGCAAGCTCAGCCCATGCCATTGCAGGCACAGGAACAGGAGCAGGAACAGGAGGAGCAGGAGCAGGAGCAGGAACAGGAGGAATAGGAGCAGGAACAGAAAAAGCAGGAGCAGCAACAGGAAGAACAGGAGCAGCAACAGGAAGAACAGGTTCAGCAACAGGAATGGCAGGTCCAGCAACAGGAGGAACAGGAACAGGAGGGTAAAAAACAGGAGGAGGAGGCTACAAAATTTATTGTCAGTTGAATGTCTGTCACCTGCAAGAATAATCCAACTTACAGCTACAGCTGGGAAAAGAGGTGGAAGTGCAGCATGCCAAGCAGCGAGTTCAGCCAAGGTCAATCTAGGAGCAATGGGTTGAGGGACAGCAGGAGGGATAATCATCGGAGGCACTGGAGTAGGAGCAAGAGGCTACATCAGTATACTGTCAGTCATGATCCATCACCTGACAGAACAATTCAACATACAGGAGGAGCCACAGGAATGGGAGGTGCAGGAATGGGAGGTGCAGGAATGGGAGGTGCAGGAACAGGAGGATCAAAAACAGGAGGTGCAGGAGGGGCCTGTAAAAAATATGGGAGAGCTGGATTGTGTAAAGGAGCAACCACAGGCAGAGGTGGAGCTGCATGACTTAAGCCTCTTCCCCTCCCTCTTCCCCTGCCTCTGCCCCTGCCTCTTGGAATTTGTGGAAGAGGAGGAAGTGCTGCCAACTGCTGTGCCAAATGAGGAGGAAGGTGATTGTATTGAGGAGGTGGTGGAGGAGCAGCCACAAAAGGATCAGCATTCAGCAAGCCAATATTATGGGCTGGCGGCAATGGCAGCAGTGGCTGGGCAATGTGCATAGTGTGAGCATGGTGTGGAGTCCGGTGGCGAGTAGGGCTATCCAAGGTCTGTTGGTCCCATTCAGTTTGCTGTGCGGCCGTCCGGACACGTCGAGGAGTATTGGGCGGAGTTGGGTCCATGGGAATCGGGGAGCTCTCTTACAGCAGTGGAGGATGTGACAATCTTGCAGGAGGCTGTGAAATCAGTGCAAACAGTGGCAGTTGATAGTGGAGCGACTTCCAAAAATGGAAGGGGAGGCAACTGCAAACCCCCCAGCCCAATCTCCCTGCACACTGTGCCCTGAGAGAGGTCCAAAAAACAACTGGCAGACACTCCTTTTGTTGAAAAAAGAGAAGCCAGGGAGGTAGGACTTCACAGAGCTTCACCTTGGTCTACAGATACCCCAAGAATGCAAAAACAACCCCACTGGAAAAGAGCCCAGAGCCAGAAAGAGAACAGAAAAGCTAGAAGTGGCCAAAACTCAGCCGAAAATTTGGTTCCTACACCCAGCAAGCCAAAAATTAGCCGAAAATATTGTTCCTACACCCAGTTATGATCTTTGTCATCAATGACAAATGGGAAAATTAGTTTGTCATCATGGGAACACCTGATAATATTTGTCATCAGGCCAATTAGCTGAAAATTGTGATCCCACACTGTTGTTGCTAATTAAATTTGTCATCATGGCAAGACCCACTAATTATATTTGTCATCAGGCCCAAAAAAAAAACAATAGCCGAAATTGTTGTTGCTAATTAAATTTGTCATCATGACAACATCCAGTAATTATCTTTGTCATCAGGCCAAAAAAAAAAAAACAATAGCCGAAAATTTGGATTCAACACTGTAGCCGAAAATGTTGTTGCTAATTAAAATAGTCATCATGGCAACACCACCATATTGATCAGTTATTAGATTTGTCATGATAGGAACCCCTTATTATATTTGTCATCAGGAAAATATTTGTTCTGATGGGAACTGTTATATTGCACTTGTGATCGGGCCCAAAACTTGGCAGAAATTTTTTCTTATCATGGGAACCATTATTACAATTTTGATCTGGCCTAAAAATAGCCGAAATTTTTTTTCGGCTAATTTTTGAAATGTGTAATGTAATGGAATTAGCCAAAAAGTTCATTTCTTACCTATAACTTATATTTGTCATCATTTTCTCACAGTAGAGGGTTAGTCATGGAACTCCCACCCATGCGGAGTTTGTCATCCATTTACCCATGCCACAGTCACGTGACCGATCTTGCTTTATTATGGACAAGGTTTTTAAATGTGCCTTCGGCACACGTGGTTCACTGTGTTCATTATGAACACCTCACTGCATTTTATTCATGGATGCACAACTTTTTATTTGACTTTTAGATGGTACGCAACTCTTCAGTTGACTTGGGACCATTGGCCCCAAGTCAACGTGGGGGGGTTGTGGTGTTTATCCCCTTCCACATCCCTATCCCCATTTCCACCTACCCCATCTCCATCTCCATCCACTTCTCCATCCCCTTCCCCATGCCCATGCCCACCTACCCCATCCCCATACCATGCCCACCTACCCCATCCCCTCCCCCATCTCCCCCATCCCCCTCTCCCCATCCCCTTCCTCTCCTCCTCTCTCCTCCCCTCCCCTACTCCCTCACCCCCTCAGTACTTCACCCCCTCACCCCCTCAGTACTTCACCCCCTCATGCCTGCTCTCCTCCCTCTCCTCTCTTTAAATTTTGTAAAAAATCTCTAACTTCACTTTGTCTCCCTTCTCCCACTCTCTTATCCTCACCCACTCTCCACTTTTCCTCTCATTTCCCATTCCCCCCTTCACTCCCTCCCCTCCTCTCTCTCTCTCTCCCTCACCCCCTCACTCCCTCCCCCCCTCACTACTTCACCCCCTCACCCTCTCACTACTTCACCCCCTCACCCCTGCTCTCCTCCCTCTCCTCTCTTTAAATTTTGTAAAAAATCTCCAACTTCACTTTGTCAGTATTAAAGTAATATTTATTGACTTTACATTATAACGAACTCAAATTATAACTTGTTAGTAAGTCTGCATAATGACTTTGTATTGAACTAATTTTTATTGAGTTGACTTCATAATGGTAACTGTAATTTTATTTTATATCAAATGCCTTATTTCAAAGATCATTTTACAGACTTATTTTTTACTGACTCATTTTTAAACTTCACTCATTTCTAGACTAATTTTCGTAGATGTTACTTCATAATGAACTCATTTGTAACTGTTATTTTACTGACTTTACTTTGTAACGAACTCAATTTTTAAACTTACTGTATTCAAGTAATTTTTATTTCCTTTACTTCATAATGAACTCAATTGTAACTCTGAACTCAATTTTCAATTCAAACTTATTTCAATACTGACCTGACTTTGTAATGACCTCATTTATAAATTGTAACCATATTTTATTGAGCCAACCAACTTGCTACTGACTAATACAGTGATGTGTCTAAATCATTTTATTTGGGTCATGTGCCAAGGTCATGATCAGGTTTTTGCATTTTGTTCAGCCCGTGAGGTTCGCTTAGTCAGCTTTCACAGCATAGTAAATGGAATGATGGTTGCTCCTCAGTCAAATTTTATTTAGCAAACACTGCAATATAGCTCCTTACATGCTATTCAGACATTATTGTACATAGAAAATGAGCCCAGACCCAGAAAAAAAAGTTCAAGGTGGCGAAAAATTAGCCAAGAAAAAAGTTCCCACCTTTAAGTTATATTTGTCATCATTTCTCACACCTCTCAATTTTTCCCAGCCCCTTCGGAGTTGGTCATCTTTCTCCCACCCCTTCTGAGTTTGTCATCATTCCCACGACCCTTTCACGTGACCATGCTCACTTTATTATGGACAAGGTTTTTAAATGTGCCTCCGGCACACGTTGTTCACTGTGTTCATTGATTTTCTATGAGTAGTAGTAGTTACATATGTACAATATATATTTTAATCTAATAACACTTCATCATATACAATATTTTTTGTCTTTGCACTATCCTCTGAGCTTGGCCATATTGCCTTGATATTGTGGACAGACTTGACCCTGGATATTGCCACATAGAACTGCCCATGTGTAAAGACAGGACTCCTGAAATCCAAACCCACATGCTTCACTGACTGCCCTTGTGACTTGTTGATCGACATTGAAAAGCAAAGACGAACAGCAAACTGCAGTCGAGAGAGTGTGAAGGGGAGTTGACCTTCAATAGGCCGAAGTCGCATCCGTGGAATGAAAACAGTCTCTCCTGCATTATCTCCAGTGATCAACCGAATCTCCAAAACCCTATTCCTGATCCGAGTCAATATCCCCCGACTTCCATTGCAGACCCCTCCAGCAATGTTGAGATTGCGAAGTATCATGACAGGGACGCCGACCTTGAGTGCCAAATGCGCCAAAGGTAGACCTGAGCAGTTGATGGAGTTAAGATATTCTTGGGGATATAGAAGTTTGGCATTCTCATCATTTGCAATCGAGTCAGCACTGTGAAAGACGTGCTCCTGCCCAGGAAAATTGTGAAGAATGTGATGGTTCAAATCATCGACATCATCATTCTTGCTCGCCAGGATGACCCACTCTGAAAAGTATTGATCTGAATGCTGAGCCTGATCATAGATGCCAGGATAGATGGTGTGGATGAGAGAAGCGATGGTGTTCTGAGGACATTTGAGATGATCAGGAAGATTGATAGTGCCACCTTCATCTGTATGACCACCCTTTCCAACCTCCAACTGCCACTTTGCAAAGTTGCGCTCCTGAAGATCGTCTGTGTTCAAATGCATGTTGATTTTGAGATGAAGGATTTTGATGTGTTGCCAGAGAACAGAGCGTTGCAAAGAAGCACCAACGATTTGAGGTCGAGAACCCTTCTCAATGACAGGCAGTATCTGATGAAAGTCGCCCCCAAAGACCACAGGCACACCCCCAAAGGGTTTGTCACATTGGAGAATGTCTTTCAGAGTGTGGTTGACAGCTTCATGGAGATGACGATGCTGCATGAGTGCCTCATCCCAAATGATCAAGTCAGTCTGCTGCAGGAGCTGTGCCCGTGTTGAACCTCTGGAAATGGTGCAGGTGGATGACTCGTTTATGATGATTGGGATCTGAAAGCAGGAATGGGAAGTACGACCGCCTTTGAGCAAAAGAGCAGCTATTCCAGACGATGCAGCACAGAGGACGATCTTGCCTTGAGAGTGAAGCTGATGGCAGAGGGTGTTGTAAACATAGGTTTTGCCAGTGCCACCTGGACCATGGAGGAAAAAGGTCTGGCCAGTCTTGTTGTTGACTGCATGCATGATCTCATCAAAGACAGCCCTCTGATTGTGATTGAAAGTGTCCAGATTGTGTGCAGCCAACTCGGCCTGCTCCACAACATCGTATCTGCGCTGCTCTGCGATCAACCGGTTCTGAATGTTGGCATCCCAATTCTGAGTGATCTGAGGCATGTATGGCCAATCCTTCTCGAGAGATTTCCCAGAGACCATGAGAAGCTGATTGATAAGATAAAGGCCATAATTATGGACATCGTCATCGGTGGGGTTGATACGAATGTTGGTGTGCTGGAGCTGATATCTCAAGTCATCGCAAATGTGAGGCCAATATGTATTCCAGAGGTGGACAGGATCAGAGGGAGCACAATCACGAAGGATGGTGACAAAAAGATTGCGAAGCTGATGACTGGTTGCCATGGACTTTGCTTCCTCCAGACACTGCTGCCACTCTTGGTCATCCTCCAAAAGGCCACGGGCGAGGCAGGCTTCTCTGAATGAGGGAGCGACGATGCCCTGAAAAGTGCGAAGGTCTTCGTATGATGTAGCCCCTTTCACAGCAGTGAGAAGCAGCCTGAGGTAAAAGCGTTCACCGGCACTGGGTGGAGCATAGAACATTCTTCCAATGGTGAATCCCCTCTGCCTGGGCTTCCACTTGTGAGCCCTTTGATCCCACACAAATTTGGAAGGAAAGTCCTGGTAAAGAATGACCTGTGCAAGCTCTGGATACTCCTGATTGGCCTTGAAGAAGACAGTGAGGGTGGTGTCACGCTGTGCAGCATGCTGGACGATTTCCTGGATAGACTGTGGACCATTCTGATTCCAAGTGACATACTGCTGGCCAGGAAGGTGGACCTGAAGACGGACGACATTGGGAGAAGCACCATGCATGGTGAAGTGGAAGAGGCGCCAGATGCTTTCGCATGCAGATATGTAGTGAGCGTCGAGGTACTGCCTGACTTCATCGTTGCAAGTTCCAAACTCCATGGTGATGCGATCGTGGCCTTTGTAAACATATTTGTAGATGTACTTGATGGCCTTGATGGAGCTGATGGACTCGATATTGATGTGGCAACGGTACTTCCAGATGAGATAGGCAGAGTAAGTGACCACCCAACGATTGTCGACCTGCTTTCCCCGAACGTGATATGTGTGTCCAGTGTCCCGACGCTTGGTAGAGGCATAGGCATCCTCAGAGATGGTGGTCTGATCCCTGAATGGCTTGGGGAAACCTTTGGAGCACTGTCCATTCACCATGCAAGGAGCTGCAGGGTTCTCTGCACCACAGGGTTTATGGACCATGAACTTTTTGATGAGGTCGAGGAGCTCAGGATCATTGTCAGGAAACTCTGAAGACAGAAGGCTGTCTATCTGCTCGGGGGTGCGAAGCTTGGATTGCTCATCGAGAAAGATAATGCAGTGCATGTGAGGAAGGCCATGCTTCTGAAACTCGATGGTGAAAAGATAAGCCACAGCCTTTCCAAATATGCCAGCCTCGATATCCTTGATCATCTCCTTCTGCTTTGCATAGAATGCACGAACGACCAAATCTGGGCGATCTGCTGCAGTCTGGACAAAGAGCATCCCGTATTTCTGGCCAGGCAGGGTTGGCAGTGATGGTGAGAAAGAGATCCCCTCCATTGCAGTGACGATTGATGGCGAATGCATCCTGAAGAAGCTGCTGCATGTGACGTGTGCTTCCTGCAAAGGACGAAGGAAGAATGATTCTTTGACCCAGAGACTCTGTGTCCACATCGATGTTTGCAGCCACAGCATCTGCCAGGCCAACATAGACTTCACCTCGAATGGTGTCCTGATTCATCAAAATCCAGCGCAACTGATCCTGCTCAGCAGTGGCCCATCCATCACACACAAACTCCTGAAAGAGCTTTCCGGTCAGAAAGATATGCTGGGGCTCGACAGCAGGTGGTCGAAGGTGGAGGCGATAGCAGTAGAATTCGGATTTGGAGACATGTTTGTGAACTCTGGCACCAACTCGGTTGTTGGCATCGACAGCTGCATACTCAATTTGAGGGTGCCATTGGAGCTGGCCAGTAGGAAACAGCAAAACATAGTGAAGGGCTGGATAGAGGGGATGGATGTCACTGATGCGCTGAAGGGGAGGGCCATGCCTGCGGTAGAGAATGATGTCACGTGTGCTCTCTGGCTGATCGCCATCACCTGGAAGAATGACAGCAATCTCATTGTTGGTAGCATTGGGCAGATTGTAGCAGCGATGGTCACAGGATTGATCAAAATGCAAAGCTATCTTGCACTGCTGATGTGGAGGCAAGTTCCTGGTGAGCTCATGAGCCTGCTTGTACATCTGAACTGCTGGATGGTGACGGTGGAGCATGTCCTGAAGAGTGAGCAAAGTGTGGTGATGGAGGTGAGTGTTCCAGGCATTGGACATGCGAAAGTTGATTGCATCGGCAGGATCATAAATATATAGCTGAGCATAAACAGGAGGTTCTCCCTCTGGTGGAAGCAGAGATCTGATCTTGTGGGACAGCTCGCCGTGGAGTTTGTAGACATAGGGACCGATGCCATCATTCACTGCCTCTTCACCCTCATTGACCGATAGAAGTCATGGCGAGTGCATTATTGTAAGTGCGGATGTGATCACAAAATGATTTTCCAATGTCGTTCTGAGAGGTGAGCAATTGCATAAGCTCAGGTGGGAGTGGGTGAAGAGGTGGCAAAGCGATCTTTCCACTCAGGCAGCACATGCCAAATCGAGGATGGATATTTGAGGATTTCATAAAACGTTCAGCCATCCAGTGCAAAGCATGGCAATCAGAGCACTCCACATCCATATTTCCCAGATCATGGGAGGTGGAGGTGCAACAGGAATAGCAGGTGCAGAAGCCATAGGAATGGGAGGTGCAGGAATTGGAGGTGCAGGAACAGGAGGGTCAAAAACAGGAGGGGCAGGAGGGGCAGGAAAAAAATATGGGAGAGCTGCATTGTGTAAAGGAGCAACCACAGGCAGAGGTGGAGCTGCATGAATTGAGCCTCTTCCCCTCCCTCTTCCTCTTCCTCTTCCTCTGCCTCTCACCACCTGTGGAAGGGGAGGAAGTGCTGCCAGCTGTTGTGCCAGATGAGGAGGAAGGTGGTTGTATTGAGGAGGTGGAGGTGGAGGGGCGAGAAAAGGATCGGTGTCATTCCCATTCAGCAAACCACCATGGGGAGGTGGCACTGGCAGCAAAGGCTGGGCAATGTTTATTGTGCGAGCATGGTGTGGAGTCCGGTGGCGAGTAGGGCTATCCAAGGTCCGTTGGTCCCGTTCAGTTTGCTGCGCGGCCATCCGGATCCGTCGAGGAGTGTTGGGCGGAGTTGGGTCCATGGGAATCGGGGAGCTCTCTTACAGCAGCAGAGGAGGTGAGATTCTTGTAGGAGGCTGTGAAATCGGTGCAAACAGTGGCAGTTGATAGTGGAGCGACTTCCAAAAATGGAAGGGGAGGCAACTGCAAACCCGCCAGCCCAATCTCCCTGCACACTGTGCCCTGAGAGAGGTCCAAAAAACAACTGGCAGACACTCTTTTTGTTGAAAAAAGAGAAGCCAGGGAGGTAGGACTTCACAGAGCTTCACCTTGGTCTACAGATACCCCAAGAATGCAAAAACAACCCCACTGGAAAAGAGCCCAGAGCCAGAAAGAGAGCAGAAAAGCTAGAAGTGGCCAAAAATCAGCTGAAAATTGGGTTCCTACACCCAGCAAGCCGAAAATTAGCCGAAAAAATTGATCCTACACTCAGTTATTAGATTTGTCATAATAGGAACACCTTATTATATTTGTCAGCAGGTCAAACATCAGCCGAAAATTTGGTTTACTACACTCAGTTATTAGGTTTGTCATCATGGTAACCTTATTTGTCATCAGGCCAAAAAAAACCTGGTTCCTACACTAAGTTATTAGATTTGTCATCAGGAAAATATTTGTTCTGATGGGTAGCCGAAAAAATTGATCCTACACTCAGTTATTAGATTTGTCATGATAGGTACACCTTATAATATTTGTCAGCAGGTCAAACATTAGCCGAAAATTTGGTTACTACACTCAGTTATTAGATTTGTCATCATGGTAACCTTATTTGTCATCAGGCCCAATTCCTACACTAAGTTATTAGATTTGTCATCAGGAAAATATTTGTTCTGATGGGAACAGTTATTGCATTTGTGATCGGGCCCAAAATTTAGCCGAAATTTTTTTGTTATGATCGGAACCGTTATTACAGATGTGATCGGGCCAAAAAATAGCCGAAATTTTTTTTCGGCCAATTTTTGTCACCCAGTTATTAGCCGAGAATTTACTTCCCACACCTTGTTATATTTGTCATCATTTCTCACCTCTCTCTAGAGTCTCACGGCGTGATGCTGTTCCCACCCCTTCTGAGTTTGTCATCTTTCCCACGCCACCTTCACGTGACCGATCTCGCTTTATTATGGATACAGTCTTACCAATTATAGTCACAGACACTTACAAAGATCTGTTAGTAAACTTCCACATTTTCCATTATTCTTCTGGCCTTTCTTATTTAAGCACCTGTAGTTTAGCTTGTACCTCAGTTGGAAAATTGAAGTCACTTGATGAGTCTTAACCAAGTCTCAACATAATCCTGACATAGTCAACCAATCCTAATCAACTTAATCTCCTTACTCCTTCAACACTTTCTTCCAAGACTTACTCCTTAAATCTATCTTGAACCTCTGCTTAATCTTGCCCTTACCCTCCTCTAGATACCCTCCAGAAATCTGAACTTCCTCTGCCAACCTCCATCTTTTGAAATAGGACAACTGATGAGGAGAAGGGCACAACTTCTTACAAGTTGAAGCCAAGTCCTCTCTGGCCCCTTTCACCTGGTGTTCTGCAGCCTGGTGGATTCTTGTTAGGAAACAGTCTCATAACATGCCTATTAGATAATAATATTTTATTTTTATTTTATTTTATTTTATTTCATCAAAATACGCTACCAAATGCCTATACAGTGACTCACAAAACTGAGTCAATGTTTTGCACTTTTTAATTTATTGTTAAATAACTTCCCATAAACAACAAAACCAAACAAGGTATTGGTGTACCGAATAACATACATGATCAGGGCTACCAAACAAACAAAGAATTATGTAATTTTAATCATTCCTCATGGAGATATGATCATTTTAATTCAGGGACTCATTGACTCAGTTTTGTGAGGTAGTATCAATATTATGATAAATTGTAATTCTAGTATTTTGTATGACCTCCCTTGGCCTTAATAACTGCTCCCAACCTTCTAGGCATGCTTTCAATCAAATTCTGACACACCTCTGATGAAATATTATTCCACTCTTCCACTACTCTTTCCCATAACTCCCAAATTCCTTTTGGCGCTGTTGGATACTTGTCTAACTGGTTCTTGAGGTGAACCCATTGATGTTCAATAGGGCTGAGGTCTGGAGATTGGGCAGGCCAATCCAGAAGAGTAATATTGTTGTTCTCCATCCATTTCTTGGCCTTTTTTGAGGTATGCTTGGGGTCATTGTCTTGTTGAAAAATCACCTCTTCTCCAGAAATTCCACTCTCCTCCAAGCTAGGCAGCATATGGTCCTTCAAAATGGACACATACTGGTCAGCATTCATCCTCCCCTCAACCTCTGCAAGATGCCCCACTCCATTCCATCCCATACACCCCCATACCATAATGTTTCCTCCCCCAAATTTGACAGTTCCCTGCACCTCTCTCTCAATCAGCCCCTCTCCCTTCTGTTTCCAAACCCACTCTCTCCCATCTGACCCAAACCTGTTAATTTTAGTCTCATCTGACCAAATAACCCTTCTCCAGTCCTCCACAGTCCACTCTCTATACTTCTGAGCAAAAGCCAATCTTGCTTTCCTATGCCTTATACTAAGCAAAGGCTTTTTCTTCTTCACCACAGCCTTGAATGAGTTTTTTCTGAGAACTCTTCTGACTGTTTCTGAGGAGACTGGAGTGGGGATGATGCTGTTAATGTAATGGGTGGCCTGAACAGCATTTGCAGCCTTGCCAGTGGTGATTTGGATAAGAATGGCTCTCTGAGAGGTAGATGAGAGCTTAGAAGGACGACCACCAGAGAGGGAATCCAGGTTTGGATGGAGAGCCCTGAGTGTTCTGGATACACTAGACTGGCTGAGGTTGAGTTTAGAGGCAATATTGTGGGTAGAATAATGATTGGAGGCCAGGGAAAGAATGTTTTCCTTCTGAGCAGAGGAGATGGGATGCATTGGAGAATATTGAAGTATGAAGAATGCTAGTCCTAATTAAATACTATAATTTAAGGTCCCATCAAGGGTCACATTACCTTAGAAACCATCTGTCAAGTTTTTGACATTATACAGTTGGTGGAGCATCAGATTCTAATATTTCTGACTACCCCTCACAAAACTGAGTCAATGAGTCCCTGAATTAAAATAATCATACCTCCATGAGGGATGATTAAAATTACATAATTCTTTGTTTGTTTGGTAGCCCTGATCATGTATGTTATTCGGTACACCAATACCTTGTTTGGTTTTGTTGTTTATGGGAAGCTATTCAACAATGAATCAAAAAGTCCAAAACATTGACTCAGTTTTGTGAGTCACTGCTCTTTTGTCAGCATGGGAATTTTCTATTTACATGCATCAATATGTACATGCATGTATGCATGTGTTATGGTCGAAGCTCCTAGATTGTAATCGTCAGTTGAAGCTCTTAAGCAACAACTTATCTGTGAGCATTCAAGACGATCAAAGCTCGTAGGCGACGATCTGAGGATGTCTTAGAAATCTGGTCTTTAGGAGCATAGAAAGGACCAGGTCAAGCTGAGCTTGACTGGTCTTGTATTCACCATTTAAATACTACAAACATGGATCGTAGATAAATGGGTCATGTTAGGAGAACAATAGGAACAATAAGAACAAAGAGACAATAGTGAAAAGATGTCCGCAGTATACTACAATAAGGTGGGATAGTGAAGACGACGATCAAAGGTGTGCAGTTGCGAGACAATAGAGAAGGGAACAATAGCATGTGACGTACGAGGTAAGAACAATAAGAACAAAAGAATTGATTTCCCCATGCCTTCCTGTAACATTAGCTCCCTCTCGTCGTTTTGAGTCCCAACCGAAACTATGTCCTGATCGTCTGCATGGGGTCGAAGGGTGCCACATTGTCAGTCGTCGTGGTGAAGGTATTGAAGGTAGTAGGCATCGGGGCATCGTGCGCATAGACTGTCGTTGGTAGCTCTATGTCATTCTCCCCTGCGAAGCGCACCGAGGTGCCGGTGATGAACGCAGTTAGTCGAGGAAGAGGTGGGGCAGAGATGATTTTAAATATGACGAGGAAGTAACAGAGCAGCATAGTGAGAAGGGCTGTGCTGAACACAGCGCTGAGAGTGATAACGACGTAGAGATTGTAGATCATGATGGTTTGTTCTAGGTTGTGCGGTGACGTGGCAGATTGTCACGTGTCAGATTATTAGGACAAAAGAGCACAGAGTGCTCTGGTCGCCACCGTCAACAATGTGGGCACTGGTACTTGAGACAGTGCGATGAGAAATGTCCTACCCATGTGCAGGTGAAGCAGATGGAATTCCACATCCACAGTGGTGCAGGGGCGTGCTCGGCAGCCATCTGTGTCAGATAGGGGGTGGGCACTCGTAGTGGCACAGGTGGTGGTGCTGATGGACATGGGAGAGTGGTAGTTAGAGTCGTTGGTTCTTCGGGCGCGATGTCAAACGTTTCATCTTCTTCATCACTCAGTGGCTCTATAATAAAAATTCGTTGCGGGGTGGGGACCCACTCTCTGGGTCTGTAATGGAGCGCCTGCTTGTCCAAGCTCCTCATGAGCGAGAGCAGATCCAGATGGTAGGCCTCCTCTGTCAAACGTTGGAACATGCACTCAAGGCTGGAGATGGCTCGGTAAGTTTCGAAGAGGTTCTGCATGGTGCTGTGTAGGAGCGCACGATCTTGGGTCACGGAGAGCAATCTCTCCTCATTTCGGATGTTGTCCATGTCTTGGACAAAGCTGAGAATAAGTTCAAAAGTTCTAATGGGGTCGGGATCGGGTGTGATGTTCATGTAAAAATGAAGAGGGCGGCTCATGTTGGAGAGAGGTTATGGGTGGATCTGTATTCGCCCAGTATTTCAGCAGCATTTTTTAAATGAGCCTCTGGCTCCCAGGTGTTTTCTGCTGTGTTGTACCCTTTCCACTTCACCAGGAATCGGGTCCCTCGGCCCGTCCTCTTATGAGCCAGGATAGCCTCAACCTCATGTTCTAACTCTCCTTCGATCAGATCGGGTGGTGGAGGAAGAAGATTTGGTCCATGGGTTTCATTCTCCCTGAAACGTGAGAGAAGCGAGGCGTGGAATACGGGGTGTATTTTCCATTGAGAGGGGAGTCTCAATTCATAAGCATGGGATGAGATTACCCATGTGATGGGGAACAGTCCTTCGCTCCTGGGGGTGAGCTTTCTGGTTGGGTATCCCAACTTCAAGTTTTTCGAGTCAAGCCAAACTTTCTCTCCTACCGTGAACGGGCGGAAGCCTCGTCCGTTTCGTCCAATCATGATTTGTCGGGACAGTTCGTGTGCCGCCAGGGCTTCCCACTGTATGTTTCCTAGTTCGGCTATTCTTTGTTCGGTAGCTGGCACGTTTGTTTTCTCGTAAGTCGTGGGGATGGCCTTGGGGTGTGTTCCCATCATGATGTAAAATGGGGTGTTCTTGATCGCCGAATGGTGCTTCTGATTGTGTGTGAATTCAGTGGTGGTAAGGTGTCTTTTCCACTGTGATGGCTTGTTTGCGCAGAAGATTCAGAGATAGATTTTAAGTTCCTGGTTTACCCTTTCCGTTTCCCCATCGGTCTGAGGGTGGTAGGCCATGCTCATTGCCAGCTTTATTCCCAGGAGCCTCCTCAGTTCTTGGAATGCATTCGAGGCAAAACGTGGGTCACGATCTGATATAATCTTGTCTGGGAGGCCAAATCTTCTAAACACATTGTGCAGATAAAGATCTGCCGCCCCTAATGCATCGATGGTTTTGTTGCAAGGGATGAAAATTACCCCCTTAGTAAGACCATGGTCTACCATGACCATGATGGTATTGCATCCATCACTTATCGGCAGATCTGTGATGAAATCCATTGTTACTAATGCAAATGGTCGGGTGGCATCAGATTTGATCGGTGATAGCCCCGGTGTTGTCGGATGTGTGTTTACCTTCATTTGTTGACAGGTGGCACAGCCATCGACGTAATTTCAGATGAAGATGGTCATTCCTGGCCACCAGTAGTCTCTCCGTACTAATTCCAGAGTCTGGAACCGGCCGGGGTGCCCCATAAGTATGTTATTGTGGTATTTTTCCATGATCTTCCTCCTCAGCTCCTTGTCATCTGGGACATAGCATCGGTCTTTGAAAAAGACCGTCCCATCATTTTCCATTCTCCAGTCTTCTACTGCCGACTTGATCAGTGGCATTCCTCCTTCTTTGATGGCCCTTATTATTTCTTTTAGCAGGTCATCGCGCATCATGTTCTCTGCAAGTATTTCCTTTAGCTTGGCGTCAATCATCCGTGCGAAGATCTCGTCTTTTAATAGCATGATGTCATCATTGTCATCATTGACATCTGGTATGTGATCTCCCCGTCATGATAGGGCATCAGATTGGATCATCATTTTCCCTGGGACATGTACTAGTTGGAGGTTGAATTGTGATAAGAAAAGGCTCCATCTAGCCTGTTGCCGATTTAGTTTCTGTGCCATCCTGAAATACATGAGATTCTTGTGATCTGATAGGATCGTCGTTGGATGTTTGGATCCCTGGAGGTAATGTCTCCAGGTTTCTAGTGCTCGTATTATCCCTAGTAGTTCTCGATCGTAGATCTCGTAGCTGCATTCGGTTGCTGTTAGGGAATGGGAGATGTAGCTGCAGGGATGCCAATCTCCATTGCTGTCAGTCTGTTTCAAGACAATGCCTGTCGCGTATTTAGAGGTGTCGCTTTCGATTACAAATGGTTTCTCAGCATCAGGCATCAAGAGCACTGGTGCTTCTAAGAATTTCTTTTTCAGCGTGTCAAATGCTCTTTGGCATTCATTTGTCCAATTGAAGGGCTGATCCTTTTTTGTCAAATCATTAAGTGGCTTCATGATCATGGCAAAGTTGCCGATGAATCTCCGATAGAAGTTCCCAAAACCTAGGAACAATCTGACCCCTTTGACGTTGGTTGGGGGCAGCCAATCTTTGATCCTGCTTAATTTCGTCGGGTCCATTGCCAGCTGGTTTGGCCATAGGATTAGCCCGAGAAACTCGACCTCCTGTACGTCGAATCTGGATTTCTCGGGTTTCAGGTACAAATTGTTCTTCCTAAGTCTCGCTAGCACCCTCCTAGTTCTCTCCTCGTGTTCCTTCTTGTCCTTGGAGAAGATAAGAATGTCATCCATATAGATTACCAGCCAGCCTTCGTTCAGCATGTCCCAGAAGATATCATTCATCATTGCTTGGAAAGTTGCCAGGGAGTTACAGAGGCTGAAAGACATGACCTTGGGTTTGAACAGCCCCTTATTGGTCTTGAATGCCGCTTTCCATTTGTCTCCTTTCTTATTTCTGACGTTATGATACCCCTATCTGATGTCTAATTTAGTGAACCATTTTGCCCCTTTCAGTTTGTCGAGTAGATCACCAATCAGTGGAAGGGGATAGGAATTTTTGATGGTTCCTTCATTTAGATAGCGGTAATCTTGGCATGGCCTAAGTCCTTCTTCACTACGAAGAAGAACGGTAATGCCATGGGCGACTTGGATGGGGTGATGTATCCTTTCCTTAGGTTATCATCGATAAATTCGTCCAATTTCTTCTGTTCCGCTGGGGTAATGGGGTAGACTTTGCAGTCTTTTGGGATAAAGTCAGGTTTAAGCTTGATCGCGTGGTCCCATGGTCTGGATTCAGGGAATCTCTCTGATGCTGCTTTTTCAAACACGCTCTGATACTCTTTGTATTTGTCAGGGAGTAAGTCATCGAGCGAGTGTGTTTCCTTGTCACCATCTTTCTCGTGGGCGAGCCTTTGAGAGATGGAAGTCTTTGCTCGGATGTATGTGGTGTTAGAGTAAGCGACCCTGCCAGTTAATCGAGATCGAGTGATGCATGATATGTGCCTGAGTTTTTGGTAATTCGGGGGGATATAGTCATGTTCGATCGTAAGGGGGGATTCCTCAGTTCTGAACACCCCGATCATTGGTTCCCCTCGGATGTAGGCAAACAGCGCATCAGTTTCATCATTATTCCCTTCAGTATCAAGCGATAGGCTAATATCGGAGTTGTCCAGTACAGAGATCTGTGATCTCGGGGTGGGTGTCCGTTGCCGTGTCCATTGCCAGGTGTGGTCCGTTTTTATCGAGTTCATCCATGGTGCAAAGTCCTTTTGCGAGATGAACCATCCCGAGCCTACTCTTCACGTGCTCGGCAGCGGCGAGGTGGGTTTCCCCAAAGGTCTCTCCAGCACTCCTTCTAGGTAGCCTCCTGAGAGTCGGACTCAATGTTACTCTTGGTGCAATCGGCCCCTTGTCATCTATAGTGAGACTTTGCTTACCAATTGTGGTTCGCGTCCACTCGATCATGGTCCAGATTTTCCCCATAAGGGTTTTCTTGGTCTGTCTGTCGGTAAGGGTCCCCTTTTCCCAATCAATGATGGGGTTACATTTCTGGAGCCACGAGTACCCCAGGATCATTCTTTCCCTTCCCAGCCCCGTTATCAGCATCCTGATCTTCTCCTTCTTTCCCCCGATCTCCATGTCGATATGGACGTAATGAGAGATCATTCCATTCTTGTTGAGGGTCCCGTCGATATTTTTGGCAAGGATTTTTCTGACGAGCAGGTTTTTCTTTAGTCCGAGTTTCTTGACAACTCGGTGGTCGATAAATGTTTCTCCCACCCCTGAGTCGATCAGGGCAGGTACTTAGGCTTTTTTGTCTCCTAGCGAGTAGTAAACCGGAATACACATAGATTGGTGGCTCACGTTTGCTACCATTACAGTTGAGACAATTAATCTGGCGGGCTCTGCTGCCAATGCAGGCTGCCGTTTTAAAAACCCTCTTCGACCATTAAGTCCAACACCTCTTCCTTCTCTTTTTCCTCCAGCTCATTGATGAGTGCTCGGATTTTGGTGTAGTGGTCGCGTGGTGTCTTCTTCGTCTCTTTCTTTTCTTCTTTCACAGGCGGTTCTTTCCCTCCTCTGTGATCGCTTGCTCTATGTCCTGTCTTATGGCAAATAAAGCACTTTCCTTTCTTCATGTGTTCGAGCCTCTCTGCATAAGAGAGGTGTGTTGCGTCGATGTCTATAGCGTTGGGGTCCTTCAAAGAGCCGCTTGCTCCTCCTCCCCCTACCTTACTGTATGTTCTCTCCTTGATCGCCTTCGCCCTCCTAAGATGCCCTTCAGCCCTTGCCGCATGGGTGTACCACCCCTCGATCATGTTGGGCGGATTCTCCATGCCAAAGACCTTGTCGAGGACTTAGTTATTGAGTCTGTCGACGAAGTACTCGATCAGGGCGGCGTCTTCTTTGATTTTAGTGTGATAAACAAGAGTCTTGAATTGAGCAATGTACTCATCTACCCCCCTTGCCCCTTGTGAGAGGGCTCTGAGCTGTGTTTGCACATTCCCCTCGTTGTCGATCGGCGAGAATGCTGCGCATACTTTTGCAATAAACTTTTGGAACATATCCCAAGGTTTCGATTCGATGTACCTCTCCTCCAGATATGCTTGCTTCCATGGCCCTGCTGTCCCTCCGTTCATATATGAGAGCATAAAAAAAATCTTGTGGCAATTGTCTGGGAATGCAGTAGTGTTAGCATCTACGTACGCTCCACATTCCAGGAGAAAGAGCATCGTCTTTGCTCTATCCCCGGAGTAATCGGTTGGGGCTCTCATCTTGATTTTGACAGGGCGAGCGGGGGCGGTGGGTGGTGTAGAAGTGGTGGGAGTGGATGGGGTGGCCATGTTTCTTCTTTGGGTGGGGTAGGGTCAGGTCGTTCTCGTAAGAATCATGTCGTAGAGTGTGGGCTGCCTAGACTGAGTTTAGTTGGCAGAGTATAGCTCAGCTTGACCTTTTGTTATGGTCGAAGCTCCTAGATTGTAATCATCAGTTGAAGCTCTTAAGCAACAACTTATGTATCTGTGAGCGTTCAAGATGATCGAAGCTCGTAGGCGATGATCTGAGGATGTCTTAGAAATCCAGTCTTTAGGAGTGTAGAAAGGACCAGGTCAAGCTGAGCTTGACCAGTCTTGTATTCACCATTTAAATACTACAAACACGGATCATAGATAAACGGGTCATGTTAGGAGAACAATAGGAACAATAAGAACAAAGAGACAATAGTGAAAAGATGTTCGCAGTATACTACAATAAGGTGGGATAGTGAAGACGTACGATCAAAGGCGTGCAGTCGTGAGACAATAGAGAAGGGAACAATAGTGTGTGACGTACGAGGTAAGAACAATAAGAACAAAAGAATTGATTTCCCTATGCATTCCCATAACAGCATGTGTTCATAACAACATATTACAATATGCATGTGTAACATAGTATATAAACTAAAAATACATACCGGGGGACCTCAGTTGAGCTCTCTTAGGTATTCCATCCATATTGGTGGTGTGAAACACCTATTTCAGCCAACTGATCTATTTTTAACCTGTCACATCAAAACCATCAAACCCCCCATCACGTGCATGTGCCCCGCTGCCTTCTTGTAGGAGAGCCCAAACAGTCCAGCTAGCAGAACAGTGGGTGTCGCCCTAACAGAAGAACTCAACTACCCCATCAGTGCACCTTCTCTTACACATGCATACGTCATTGTCTCAGCATGCCACAACTGCTTACTCATCATTTCGGCAAGAGCCGGAATTAATTGTATATATGTATTTACTTTGCTTTTGTAAGCTGACACCAGGCCTCGCGACCACCAGTGATTGAGAGGCAGTGCTCATCATTAGGACAGCTGCAACCAGACAACTGATCAGATCTGGTTTAGCCAAGATTTACATTACTCAATTTGGACAACTATTTTAGGTAGTTACTAGCCAAATTCAGTAATAATCCTGAGATCCGGCACTATTGGAAGGATTATTGATCTGAAGTGCCCAAGTGTTGACAAATAGCCGAAATCATGTGTTTTGCCATGTTTGGTATCTGAATAGCCAGATCACATGACTCAAAATTTTGTGAAAAAATTCTGAAGCCGAATCTTGACTCAGCCAAAGAAGTGACTCATCACAGCTTACATCATTATGACAGAACAATCAACTTCGAATCCTGGTCACAATTCTGTTCTCACACCAGCCCTAGAAGCCAAAATTGATGCGCTTACAGCACAAATGTCTCAATTAGTGTCAGTATTGGCAGCATCACAGCCCAAACAAGCAGAAACAAAAGCAGAGACAGTGGAAGATAAAGATGATGAGATGGAGGAGATGGTGGAGTAGATGTCTCAGGAGGATGTGCATGCAGAGGAGAGATCTGAGAGTGGAAAAACACATTTACCTAAATACATATGCACCCCTGCAAATATTTGATGGTACCATAGAGAACACAAATCCTTCATCAGCTCCATAGTATTGTATATTCATGGGAGAAAACTTGAGTTTTGTACGACTGAGTCTAGAATTATGTTTGCTCTCTCATAGATTCAGGGAGGAAAAGCACAGTTCTGGAGAAATGAAGCACACCAGAACAGTTGGGTATTGGGCTATAGCAGGCACAAATCTTATTGGCTAAGGCAGTGGCATAGTGCAATCAGGTTTAGGTGAGCCAATGGATGGACTTGTGGGTAGCACATGGTGCTTTCTATTTTTATACTTTATTTTACCACTTTTATCACATAAGCCATTTGTACATAGTAGGTGGACAGATAGAGAATCCAGAGGATTTTTCCCCCCCCACATAGTTCATAGCTCATTCAGCATTACACATAATCTGTGCACCATTGTCCAGTCTATGCATCTTTGTAGTGCACCCTTCATATAGCTGCATTTGCATATTATTTGTGTCCCTCGTCGTATTGCTGCATTTTGTCCCCTTCATTGTGTCCTTCATCTTCATTTGTGCACTCTTGTAGTGCACCCTTCATATAGTCACATTTGTGCATCATTTGCACCCCTCATTGTATAGCTGCATTTTATGCACAGTTTGCACACATTCCCACCAGTTGCACTCGCATCCCACTTGCATCCCTAGCCTGTGCATCACCCTTGCAGCACACTCCAGTGCTGTCCTTCTCCTACTACACCTCCCACTTTCATCTCCCTAGTCCTTGCACATTTTTCTGCACTGCATGTTTTTGCTCCTTTGCATTGCACACTTTTTTGACATTGCATATATCTTTCTTTTTGTGTACACAACTAGGGCACACATCGAAAACCATTGTACCAGCCTCTTCATAGTCTCTGCACCTTGAAGGATGATTTGAGGCCCTCTAAGCAAACCCCCCTCACCCTGAGCATGCCTGCAGCTGTAGGTTTAGTATTCACCCCTTCTGTTGAGACTCTGCACTGAGTTCCAACTGAACACATCACTGGTACATGTGATCATCAGGAGCAATGAGTTGTTACCTCTTAAAGGCAATGCAGTGATGAAAATATCTTCATGTGCATTGAGTATTGCTGAATGTGATCTTCAATGTGCTAGAGAGGAGTTAATAAATTATGCTCCTATGCAAAGCGATGGCAGAAATGGGCTTACCACCATTACAGGTGAACAATCATGAAATTCCATTGATTGACATTGGGAAGGTTTATCCTTGGTGACCATCCCACTGTCCAGAGATGTTTAGATCTCAATGGACAGATAAAAAGAATGGTTACCTTAAATCAGGATGTTGGAAAATTATTAGTGCATGGAATACAGTGCTGATGTTGCTGATCCCAAAAGCTGGAGCTAAACTGGGTGATGTACTGCAGTTATGAACTGTTGTGCACTTGCATTCACATAACATGAATACAGTGAAAATGACATCACCATTGCCAGATATAGATGGTATGCTTTGACATGTTGCAAATACCAAGTATAAATCATCGTTAGATTTCAAAGATGCATACAAACAAATTTGAATTATACCTCAGCATGTGGATCAATCAGCTGTGATGATGTCTGATGGGAACATGGTGAGCCTCATCATTCAGCAGGGTGATTGTAATGCACCTGTGACATACCAAGCTGTAATGAATCATATTTTTTCTGCATATATAGGCCATTTTTTAGATGTGTATCTTGATGATATCATTGTTTATTCAGACTCATTTCAGGATCATTTGAAACATGTTAAAATTGTAATTGATATTTTACAATGATGATATGACTCCCTATTGCCCTGCACTCATACTATGGCATTTTTTGTGATTGTGCACACCTCTTGGATGACTTTTATTCACTTTGTGCAGCATGCTTTTGTGCACCCAAGTGCACTTCCTTCCATGCACTCTCATGCGCTTTCACATGCCTTTTGATTGCTTAGGTGTGCTTTTGTGTGCCTTTTACATTTCTACTGTGCCTTTGGGTCCCCCTTAGCTGCCTTCTATTATGTGCCTTAAATGTGCCTTGTTACATTTTAAACTGCCTTTATGTGCCTCCCACACTCATCATCTGCCTTTCACAGTTACTGTGCACTTGATGCACCTTTATGTGCTCTTTTACATTTTGCCAGCAACTAACATTCCTCACTGTGCACTCATTGCACTATCCATTTATCACATGCAACAATCCTTCACCACATCTATTGAGCTGCATGTCATGGCTTCCAACTTCCTAGGGCACTTGTTCGAGGCACACCACAATGGCATCACCACCCAACTGCTCATTCTCACAAAATCTGAGTGCTTTGCACCTATTTGGTGTTGGACTGTGTGCACTTGGGCGCTTTCACATAATTCAGATGCTTGGCACTATTTGGCATTGCACAGCATCTCCTTATAGTTCTTCTGCATTTCCAATTGGCATTGCCTTATCTGGTAACCAGCACAGGTTAATCACATCACTATTACTAAGGTGCAGCATGCGACACATAACACTGAAGCAGATTAATTGGGAAGAGTGCACGAGACCTAGAGTGCACCAAAAATAGAACATCACACCAGAACAGTTGGGTATTGGGCTATAGCATGTGCAAATCTTATTGGCTAAGGCAGCAGCATCATGTGGTTGGGTTTAGATGGGCCAATGGATGGACTTGTGGGTAGCGCATGGTCCTTTCTATTTTTATACTTTATTTTACTGCTTTTATCACATAAGCCATTTGTACATAGTAGGTGGATACACAGAGAATTCAGAGGATCTTCATCACCCCCACATAGTTCATAGCTTGTTCAGCATTGCACATAGCCTGTGCACCAGCATCCAGTTCATGCACCTTTGTAGTGCACCCTTCATATAGCTGCATTTGCATATCATTTGCATCCCTCATCATATTGCTGTGTTTCATCCCTGCATTTGCATCCTTCATCTTTGTTTGTGCACTTTTGCAGTGCACTCTTCATATAGCCATGTTTGCACATTATTTGCACATTTTCATTGTATAGCTGCATTTTGTGCACCATTTGCACATTTTCATTGTATAGCTGCATTTTGCACACCATTTGCACATTTTTCCCACCAGTTGTGCTCACATCCCGCTTGTGTCCCTAGCCTGTGTGTCACCCTTGCAGCACACTCCAGTGCTGTCCTTGTCCCACTACACCTCCTGCTTTTGCCTCCCTCATCATTGCGCATTTTTGCCTCTTTGTATTGTGCACTTTTTTGCCACTGCACATATTTTCCTTTTGGTGTACACAACTTAGTATGCACCTAGCAACCCATTGAACGAGCCTCTTAGTAGTCTTGGCACCTTGAAGGATGATTTGGGGCCCTCTAAATGAACCCCCTCACCCTGAGCATGTCTGCAGTTGTAGGTTTAGTGTTCACCCCTTCTGTTAAGACTCTGCACCAAGTACCAACTGAACACATCATTTCTGGAGCCCACCATGAGGGGTTTCAGGTTACCAGACCTTATTTAGACCTCCATTAGCTCGCCCTTTGCTTCAACATTAACCACCTTTGCACTCTCCATTCTGAGCTGTTAGCAACTGCGCTCCAGCTTGGGGAAATACCAGTATTCAAATCACTATTCCTAAACAACATGCATTACTTGTCCACACTGTCTTTACCACCACCTTCACCAGAATTATCCCTATTTACCTTAACTCCATCTGCATCACCACATTTTTTGCCCCCTTCAAATTTTGCAGTGCTTTTACCAGATCCTAACTCTACACACCTTATTTCATCTACCATGGCTGCTATCCACATGCCATCCACATTTAAGCAAAATGCACCATGCTTCGACCCTGCAAAACCATGCAAACTCTAAAAGTACTTCAAGGAGCTTGCACAACTTCTACGTGATTGTAATGTCACCAATGAGACCAATAAGAAGTTCCACACTGTGCGCTATTTGTACAGCAACACTGTGGACACTTGGAAACTGCTACCAGAGTATAGTGCTACACATAACTATGGCACATTCAAAGACGCTGTTCTAAAGCTTTATCCTGGTTCCAGAGATGGCAGTAAATGGAGTATTAGTGACCTAGACAAGTTTATTGGCAAAATTGCACACATTGGTCTCATAACTGCAGAAGAAATTGCATGCTATTATTGCACATTTTTCAACATCAGCAAATACTTAGTTGTGCAAGGCATATTGGCATGCTACAACCAAAGCTGCATGTTCATTAGGGTGTTTCGACCAGACCAGCTTGAGCACATTTTGAGCTGCCTTGCGATTGCAGTACTGAATCAGCCTGCAAATGTGCCATACTTATTAGATGCAATATGTGATGCGATCAACTTTATCTTCGAAGGCCCAGCGCACTATTTCCAGCCACTTACTGGGCTCACAGCACAAAACCCTGATATGTATGTGCCCTACTCAGCACCCAGCATACCCATTTCCCAGCCACAACCTAGTGCACCCACAGTCAAAGCAGAAGACATCTCAGTCCTATTTGAGTGCATGACACAGATGATAGTTACTGCATTGAGCACATCACACAGAGAGGGCAGAAATGTCATGCCCCATTCGAACAATGACACTTGCAATGGTTGTGGTCAAACAGAGCATTATATCCCTGAGTGCACTTCAATTGAGTGCCTTATTAGTGAGGGCAAGTGTAGGCAAAATGCAGAAGGGTGCATCATACTCCCAGGTGGTGCATTTGTGCCATGTTCAATTCCAGGGAACTTCTTAGGTGAGTGCATCAAAGAATGGCATAAGCGCAACCTAGGGCAGATTGCCACTGGTCGACTTTCATCAAATACCAATTTGCAGCTCATTTACAATATAGCATCTCATCCAGCTCCAGCAGCACCTTTATAGTCAATGTACATTGCCACCTCAGCTCCTATGGCAGAGCATATGCAAAGCACACCAAATGCGCAACTAACAAAAGAAGAGCGCATCAATGCACTTGAGCTGGAGTTGATGGTGCTCCAAAAGAAGCAAGTCTTTAATGACATTGAAATTCTGCAGTGCGCACCACACAATACAGCAAATCAAGAGGGTGCACCTTCTACAACTACAGACATTGCACCAGTTGACAGTATCAAGTCACCTGCTTTGCAATCCACTGCAAGCACAACTGGAGTGCTCGATGAGACACCTATACACCCCTACTCCAACATTCCTGAAGCACGTTTTGTCCCTACAGTGGTGGATAAACCAGATGCTCAAGTTAACACTTCCAAAGGCAAAAAGTCATTGTATCACACCATTATTCCTATCCAGAATCTGCAGATTGTTGATAATGTATATGCACACACCATGAAGGTGCCTGCCATTACAGTTTTGCATAAAGAGCTCCTTTCACTTTTGCCCAATCTCAGACAGCGCCATTGAGAACAAGTTACTCTAAAATGCATTGCAGCTACAGGCACAGAAGTGGTATCTACCAACCTTGCAAGCATTATGCCATTTGCACATTGTGAAGCATGCACACTCTTAGCAAAAAATAAAGTGCTTAATGCAACACCTCCAGTTAGCACAGTGATTGCAGTGCCTCTTCCTATCATTTTACAGGATCCATTCAAACAGTACATCACTCATCTTCAGCCAGGTGAAATGGAGAATCCTGACATTTTGAAGGTCGCAAAGGAGTCACATGTGCTCTGCTCCATTGATTTATCAATTGACAACCAAGAATACTTCAAAGCTATCTTAGATCTGGGTTCACAAATTATCGCAATGTCAGAAGTGGTCTGCCATCATCTTGGACTTCAGTACAACCCACACATTTGTTTATACATGCAATCGGCCAATGGCAAGGTAGATGAATCACTTGGGCTTGCACACAACATTTCTGCATGCATTGGAGACATCATCATTTATGTGCAAGTGCATGTTATCTGTTCACCCACTTATGATATTCTGTTAGGGTGCCCTTTCGATGTGTTAACACACTCTATCATGTGCAATTTTGTGAATGAAGTGCAAACAATTACTATCTGTGATCTGGATACAGGTGCCATCTTCACCATTCCAACAAAGCCTAGGGGAAAGCTGTGCCACTTCTTACCAGCTGCAGCAACACTGCACTTTACTATTCAGAATAATCCACAAATAAATTTTTGCCAGGCTTTGAGGAATTGATTGCAGACCAAGGAGAAGCCATTACTATCATCACATTCAACTCTGATACCCAATTTTGTGATGTTTCTGCATTTGCACTTATTCCATTTTCTGCTTTCGTTCCATCGACCTCTATTATCTCTCAACTCTACTTATCCCAGTGTACCAACAGTCATGTGCAGGCACTCTTAAATTCAATTGACTCTATGGTGCTTATTCCAGCCTCATTTCTGAAAAGCACACATGCACATGCAACTTTTATCGATTTAGCAGTGTGTGCACTGCAAAAAGGTGTAGTAACCAAGAAGAAGTATAAACTGGTTGCTAGAAAGGTCAAACTAGTCATTGCGTCTGTCCCAAACAAGTTCTGCATCGAGCGCAACATTATAGGTGATCTGCTAGTGGTGCTACCTGCACTTTACCAAACCCACCACTGTTTACCCTGATTGGGCACTATACTGAAGAGCGCATGCAAATGCTCCAAAAATGCCACACCAATTTCTTGCTACCAGAAGAGATGAAGATTTTGCACCACTTGATGTCTTTGCAGAATAAAACCTTTGCATGGTGCAATGAGGAGTGCAGCAGTTTCAGAACCACATTTTTTTCCCCAGTAGAAATTCCAGTTATTCTGCACACATCTTGGATAGAATGCAACATTCCCATTCCCTCAGGCATATACAAAGAAGTTTGCACTATTATTTGGAAGAAGATCAACTCAGGTGTTTATGAGCACTCAAATTCAGCATATAGATCACAATGGTTTTGCATGCTCATGAAAGACAGAAAAGTGCTGCGCATTGTACATAGCCTCGAACTGCTTAATTGCATTACCATTAAACACTCTGGTGTCACTCCTACACCTGAGCACCTTGCAGAGCAGTTTGCAGGGTGCGCATGCAGCACTGTCCTTGATCTATATGTGGGATATGATGAGCGCTTAATTAAAGAATCATTGCATGACCTTACAACATTCCAGACACCTTATGGTGCAATGCACCTCATTACATTGCCAATGGGTTGGACAAACTCAGTACCAATCTTCCATAATGATGTGTGCTATATTCTGCAGCTGGAAATACCAGATTATACAGTTCCTTATATCGATGATGTTCCAGTCAAGGGATCTTTGAAGTGCTACATTTTATCAGATGGCTCATGCGAAGTGCTCTCTGCGAACCCTGGCATTAGGTGCTTGGTATGGGAGCACTTCCAGAATGTGAACCGCATTGTGCAGTGCATGAAATATAGTGGCAGCACTTTCTCTAGAACAAAATCCACACTGTGCATCGTGAAAACTCACAAGTAAATAATTGTTGTCACAATAATACTAGTAACACTGGTAACTCTAGATTAAACCAGGAGAACCAGAACAGTGCAAACAATCAAGAAAGCTGCTTGAGGCCTTAATTAAGTGCTAAGGAACAAAATGAGTATTTTGCTGCTGGAAAATGCTTCAACTGTGGAGACACTGGACATGTTGGCCAAAACTGTCCACACAGAGGTTCTGTGACTTTGAATAGACCCAATAGACCCCATGGCATCATTTTGCATAATGTTGAGGTTGATTTGGATGGGTTTAATGAGTATGATAATATTAGTGGATTAACCAATATGACAGAAGTTCTTGTCGCAAGCATTGGGATCGGCCCTGAGCAACAAGATGGATTTGAGGAATGTACTGCATCGTTGACAATGAGTGATCTGATTGCTTTGTGTGCGATGGCTGTGTTGGAACAAATGTGGCTCTACCCTTTTGATGAGTCGCCAGTTGAGGATAGTTGATTCTTGGTGTAGGAAGATTGATACGTGATCATGGATCAGGAACATTGTGATGATAAATATATTAATGATGAACTACTCATAAAAGAGGACTTCAATTTACCAGAGTGGTATGCGATGTGACATGCTCAGCGAAATCATAAGACTTTACATGCCAGTAATCAGTGGGCATCAGGTCCATTGATAATACAGTGGAAATTGATTTACATTATCTCTCAGGGGATTGTCTTGTATCCTCATTATCTGAATGAATCTGCTGAGAGGTGGGAGGTTGTAAATGCAGGATTTGGTTATACTATCATGGATAGAGCCATGAGAACAACAATTTTCATACCAAATAAATTAATATTTGAACATTCAACTCACCTAATAACCTGGTTTGCAAATTGCTTATGGAAGGAGCATGAGGCTCAAGCTCAGCAGAAGTATCCTGGTGGTGTTTGTCCATACCCAGGAAATGATAAGCATCCACCTAGGGGTGGTGGTTGGGAACAACAAGGAGATTCTGAATTACCACAGGAAGGATTAGCTCTTTGAAGTATTTTTAGAGTTCTTTAGGTCATTTTGAATTGAATTTCAGAGATGTTGAATGACTGGAAGCTGGCATAAAGGATGTAGGCATGTTTAAAGTAAATTTTCAAAGGTCACGAGGTCAAAATTCATCTGATGTCATATTTTGTATGTTTTCGAGGTCGAAGACGATCAATTTTGCATTATTCGAACAATTACTAGTGACCCCCTCAAAAACATGCCAAAACTGAATCCTCATCCACCATCATTCATACCTTCTCCCCGATATTCACTTGAACGTAAAGCTATCATTGACAAAAATCATCCTGGCGATTTCCTATGGTCAGAGGAATGGAAGCTCATGCACGATTTTATTTGAAATCACAAAACAGCTTTTGCATGGACAGAACAAGAGTGAGAAAGTTTTTGCTCTAACTTTTTCCCTCCTATGGGTTGTGTGAAACATTCCTATACCTCCAGATTTGTATGAACAGATCTGTGAAATGCTGAAAAAAAAGATAAAAGCAGGAGTATACAAGCCATTGAACTCTTCATATTGATTACGATAGTTTTGCATCATGAAGAAAAATGCAAAATTGCTTCAAATTGTCCACAACACATACTTTAAAATTCTAGGCCACCAATAATTTCTCATAACCAACTCCAACATTTTCCACCTTCCTGGATGTCCAGAAGCTGGCATATTATGATGTAACTATATGATCTGCCTTCATAAATCTTGATCCTTCAGTACATATACCTTTCCTCTAAACAACACTAACCCTTGTTCTTCAATCCATTCATCTCCTTTAATATTACCTTTCTTCTCTCCCCTCAAGGCTTTCACAGCTTCCACTACTTCATCATCCATCTCTGAACATTGTCCAATTTTGAACAACATTTCTGTCTCTGAGCTATACACCAATAGATGCCCTTAATGCATAGCACAAATACGAAAGTATTCAGGTTTGAGTAGGGTAATATTTTTATTGTCCTCCTCCACCCCCCTTTTATGATCTGTACATCTGGATAATGCATCTGCTTTTCTCATCAAGCTTCCCCCTTTGTGGACTAAGTGAAAATTAAAACATGATAGGAATAATGCCCAATGCGCTTGTCGATGGTTAAGCTTTTTAGCAGACATGAAGTACTGCAGATTTTTATGATCTGTCCAGATTTTGATCTGATGCATACATCCCTCCAAATAATGTCTCTATGCTTCCAATGCTCATATTATTCCCAACATGTCTTTGTCATGCACATCATAATTTCTCTCCACATCATTCAACCCTCAAGACAAATATGCACAAGGATGCCATTTGTCATCTTCACATAACATTGATAATACTGTTCCAGTAGCAAAGTCGGGTGCATCTGATTCCACTCATAAGGGACACATCAAATCTACTAAGGCTAATATTGGTTCTTCCACAAACTTCCTCTTCAACTCCTCAAATGCTGTCTGCTGCTGTTCTCCCCATCTCCACACTACTCCTTTTCACATAAGTTTGTGTGATGGTGTGGCAATTTTGGAAAAATTATGAACAAAGCGACAATAAAAATTTGTGAGTCCCAAGAAAGCCTGAACTTCCTTGATATGGATAGGCACGGGCCAATCAACAATTGCCTGTACCTTGATAGGATCCATCTTGATTCCATCAGGACCAATCTTTAATCCCAAGAACTCGATCTCACTTGCCCCAAACACACACTTCTCCAGTTTAACAAATAAATCATTCTCTGCCAATCTTCTCAATACCTCCTTGTTAGGGCAACACCTACTGTTCTGCTAGCTGGACCATGTGGGCTCTCCTACAAGAAGGCAGCGGGGTGCATGCATGTGATGGGGGGGTTTGATGGATTTGATATGAAGGGCTAAAAATAGACTAGTTGGCTGAAATAGGCATTTTGCACCACAAATGTGGATGGAATACCTAAGAGAACTCAACTGAGATCCCCCGGTATTTATTTTAAGTTTATATACTATGTTACATATATTTTACTATGTTGCTACCCATGCATGTGTACATGCACGTACATATTGATGTGTTGATACAGCTCCCTATTGCCCTGCACGCATACTACAGCATTTTTTGCGATTGTGTGCACCTCCTAGATGGCTTCTGCACACTTTGCGTGGCATGCTTTTGCATGCCTATGTGCGCTTTCATGCGCCTTTGCATGCTTCCATGCACTTTCATGTGCCTTTGACCGTTTAGGTGCACCTTTGTGCGCCTTTTGCATTTCTACTGCGCTTTTGGTTCCCCCAAAGCTGCCAATCATTGTGCACCCTAAATGTGCCTCATTGTGCTTCAAGCCACCTCCGCACGCCCCCCCCCCCACACTCCTTATCTGCCTTCCACATTTATTGTGCACTCGATGCACTTTTGTGCACTCCTTTTATGCTTTACCTGCAACTCACATTCTCTGCTGCACACTCATTGCACAATCCCTATCACACACACAACAATCCACTGCACTGGTGCACTGCGCATCGCAGCTCCCATCTTACTGGTGCATTTATTCGAGGTGCACCGTGATTCCAACATGAGCGAACTGCGCATTCTCACATAATCGGGGCGCTTTGCACCTATTTGGCATTGGACTGTGCACACTTGGGTGCCTTCACATAATTCTGGCACTTTGGCAGTATTTGGTCTTTCACAGCATCTCCTCATAGTTTTTCTGCATTTTCAATCGGCATCACCTTATCTGGTAACCAGCACAGGTCAATCATGCCATTATTACTAAGGTGCAGCATGCAACACATAACACCAAAGTGGATTAATTGGGAAGAGCACATGAGACCTAGAGCACACCAAAAATAGTGCATCACACTGGAACAGTTGGGTAGTGGCTATAGGTGCGCAAATCTTATTGGCTGAGGCAGCGGCATAGCGCAGTCGGGTTTAGATGGGCAAATGGGCGCACTTGTGGGTAGTGCATGGTGCTTTCTATTTTTACACTTTATTTTACCATTTTTATCACATAAGCCATTTGTACATAGTAGGCAGACAGATAGAGAATCCAGAGGATCTTTCCCCCCCTCATAGTTCATAGCTCAGTCAGTGTCGCATGTAGTCTGTGCACCAGCGTCCAGTCTGTGCGCCTTTGTAGTGCACCCTTTGTATAGCCATGTTTGTGTATCGTTTGCATCCCCTCATCATATTGTTGCATTTTGTCCCTGTGTTGCATCCTTCATCCTCGTTTGAGCACTCATACAGTGCACCCTTTGTATAGCTGTGTTTGTGCACCATTTGCACACTTATTTGTATAGCCACATTTTGCGCACCATTTGCACCTTTGTCTGCCCCTTGTGCTTCCACCCCATTTGTGTCCCCAACCTATGCACCACCTTCACAGCACATCCCAGTGTTGTCTCCATCCCACTACACCTCTCTTCATCATCACCCTCGTCGTTGCACACTTTGCGCTGATACGGCTCCCTATCGCCCTGCGCGCATACTACAGCATTTTTTGCGATTGTGTGCACCTCCTAGATGGCTTCCACACACTTTGCGCAGCGCGCTTTTGCGTGCCTTCGTGCGCTTTCGTGCGCCTTTGCGCACTTCCGTGCGCTTTTGCGCGCCTTTGACCGTTTAGGTGCACCTTTGTGTGCCTTTTGCATTTCTACTGCGCTTTTGTTTCCCCATAGCTGCCAATCATTGTGCGCCCTAAATGCACCTCATTGCGCTTCAAGCCGCCTCCATGCACCCCCCCCACGCTCCTTATCTGCCTTCTACATTTATTGCATGCTCGATGCGCCTTTGCGCACTCCTTTTACACTTTACCTGCAACTCACATTCCCTGCTGCGCACTCTTTGCACAATCTCTATCACACACAACAATCCACCGCACCAGTGCACTGCGCATCACAGCTCCCATCTTACTGGCACATTTACTTGAGGCACACCACGATTCCGGCATGAGCAAACTGCGCATTCTTACATAACTGGGCCGCTTTGCACCTATTTGGCATTGGACTATGCGCACTTGGGCGCTTTCACGTAATCCAGGCACTTTGGCAGTATTTGGCCTCGCACGGCATCCCCTTATAGTTCTTCCACATTTCCAATCGGTATCGCCTTATCTGGTAACTGGCACAGGTCAATCACGCCATTATTACTAAGGCACAGCACGCGACATATAACACCAAAGCGGATTAATTGGGAAGAGCGCACGAGACTTAGCGTGCACCAATAATAGCGCATCGCACCGGAACAGTTGGATATTGAGCTATAGGTGCGCAAATCTTATTGGCTGAGGCAGCGGCATAGTGCGGTCAGGTTTAGATGGGCGAATGGACGCGCTTGTGGGTAGCGCATGGTGCTTTCTATTTTTATACTTTATTTCACCATTTTATCACATAAGCCATTTGTACATAGTAGCGGACAGATAGAGAATCCAGAAAATCTTTCCCCCCCCCTCATAGTTCATAGCTCAGTCAGCGTCGCACATAGTCTGTGCACCAGCGTCCAGTCCGTGCGCCTTTGTAGTGCGCCCTTCGTATAGCCATGTTTGCATTATCGTTTGCATCCCCTCATCGTATTGTTGCATTTCGTCCCTTGCATTGCGTCCTTCATCCTTGTCTGTACACTATCGTAGTGTGCCCTTCATATAGCCGCATTTGCACACCGTTTGCGCACCCTTTTGCATAGCCGCATTTTGCGCACCGCCTGCGCCTTTTTCTGCTCCTTGCGCTTTCACTCTGTTTGCACCCCCAAACTGTGCACCATCTTCACAGTACATTCCAGTGTCGTCTTTGTCCTGTTACACCTCCCGCCTTCATCATCCTCATCGTTGCACACTTTTGTGCTCTCATTGCGCGTTTTTCCGCACTGCGCATTTTTGCCTCTTTGCATTGCGCACTTTTCCGCCACTGCGCATATCTCCCCTTTCGTGTACACTACTAGTGTGCACACTGAAAATCGCTGTACCAGCCTCT
Source organism: Tricholoma bakamatsutake (assembly GCA_029959215.1). Lineage (NCBI taxonomy): Eukaryota > Fungi > Basidiomycota > Agaricomycetes > Agaricales > Tricholomataceae > Tricholoma > Tricholoma bakamatsutake. Next base: position 6,373,137 of record CP114860.1, read on the forward strand.
CTATAGTCTCCGCGCCCTGAAGGACAATCCGAGGCCCTCTAAGCGAACTCCCCCCTCACCCCGAGCACGCCTGCAGTTGTAGGTTAAGTGTTCACCCCTTCTGTTGAGACTCTGCACTGAGTACCAACTGAACTCATCATTTTCTGGAGCCCACCGCGAGGGGTTTCTGTTTATCAGACCATATTTTAGACCTCCATCGGCTCGCCCTTCGCTTCAACATTAACCACCTTCACACTCTCCATTCCGAGCTGCTAGCAACTGCGCTCCAGCTTGGGGAAATACCAGTATTTGAATCACTCTTCCTAAACAACACGCATCACTCGTCCGCGCTGTCTTTACCTCCACCTTCACCAGAATCATCCCTACCTACCCTAACTCCATCCGCATCACCGCATTTTTCCCCACCTTTGAATTTCGCTGCGCTTTTACCAGATCTTAACTCTACACACCTTATTCCACCTACCATGGCTACCATGCACATGCCATCTGCATCTAACCAAAACACGCCGCGCTTCGACCCTGCAAAACCGCGCGAACTCCAGAAGTACCTTGAGGAGCTTGTGCAACTCCTCCGCGATTGTAACGTCACCGACGAGACCGATAAGAAGTTCCACACAGTGCGCTATTTGGACAGCAACACTGCAGACACTTGGAAACTGCTACCAGAGTATAGCGCGATGCACAACTATGGTGCATTCAAAGACGCTGTCCTAAAGCTTTATCCTGGCTCTAGGGATGGCAGTAAATGGAGTATTAGTGACCTGGACAAGCTTATTGGTGAGACCACACGCGTTGGCCTTGTAACTGCAGAAGAAATCGCACGCTATTATCGCGCATTTTTCAACATTAGCGAATACTTAGTTGCGCAAGGCATATTGGCGCGCTACGACCAAAGCCGCATGTTCGTTAGGGTGTTTCGACCAGACCAGCTAGAGCGCATTTTGAGCCGCCTTGCGATTGCGGTACTGAATCAGCCTGCAAATGTGCCATACTCATTAGATGCAATACGCGATGCGATCGACTTTATCTTTGAAGGCCCAGTGCGCTATTTCCAGCCACTTACTGGGCTCACAGCGCAAAACCCCGATATGTATGGGCCCTACTCAGCACCCAGCGCACCCATTTCCCAGCCACAACCTAGCGCATCCACAGTCAAAGCAGAAGACATTTCAGTCTTATTCGAGCGCATGACACAGATGATAGTTACTGCATTGAGCGCATCACGCAGAGATGGCGGAAATGGTGCGCCTCGCTCGAACAACGACAAGTGCAATGGTTGCGGTCAGACAGGGCACTATATCCCTGAGTGCGCTTCAATAGAGCGCCTTATTAGCGAAGGAAAGTGTAGGCGAAATGCGGAAGGGCGCATCGTACTCCCAGGTGGCGCATTCGTGCCGCGTTCTATTCCAGGCAACTTCTTGGGTGAGCGCATCGAGGAATGGCATAAGCGCAACCCAGGGCAGATTGCCACGGGTTGACTTTCATCTAATACCAATTCGCAGCTCATCTACAATATAGCACCTCGTCCAGCTCCAGCTGCACCTCTACAGTCGATGTACGTTGCCGCTTCAGCTCCTGCAGCAGACTATATGCAAAGCACACCAAATGCGCAACTAACAAAGGAAGAGCACATTGATGTGCTCGAGAGGGAGTTGATGGTGCTTCGGAAGAGGCAAGTCTTTGACGGCGTTGAAATTCTGCGGCATGCACCGCGCAATACATCCAATCAAGAGGGTGCACATTCTACAACCACAGACATGGCACCCGCTGACAGTATTGAGTCCCCAGCTTCACAATCCGCTGTGAGCGCAACTGACGCACCCGATGAGACACCCATACATCCCTATTCCAACATTCCTGAGGCGCGTTTTGCGCCCGCAGCAGCAGATAAACCAGACGTACCAGCTAACTCTTCCAAAGGCAAAGAGCCATCATACCGCACTGTTGTTCCCATCCAGAACCCACAGATTGTCGACGACGTATATGTGCGCGCCATGAAGGCGCCCTCCATTACGGTTTCACATGAAGAGCTCCTATCCCTTGCACCCGATCTCAGGCAGCGCCATAGAGAACAAGTCACCCCAAAGCGCATTGCAGCTACCAGCACAGAAGTGGTAGCTACCCACCTTGCGAGCATTATGCCATTTGCGCACTGCAAAGTGCGCGCGCCTTTTGCGGACGATAAAGCGCTTAATGCAACACCTCCAGTTAGCGCAGCAATTGAAGCGCCTCTTCCTATTGTCACAGGCCAAGGAGAAGCAGCCACTATCATAACATTCGACTCTGATACCCAAGCTTGCAATGTTTCTGCGTTTGCACTTATTCCATTTTCCGCTTCCATTCCACCGGCCTCTCTTACCTCTCAGCTCTACTTATCCCAACGTACCAACAGTAATGCACAGGCGCTCTTAAATTCGATTGACCCTGTGGTGCTTATTCCAGCCGCATTTCCAAAAAGCGCACATGTGCACGCAACTTTTAGCATCTTAGCAGTGCGCACACTGCAAAATGGCGTAGTAACCAAGAAGAAGTATAAACCGGTTGCTAGAAAAGTCAAGCCAGTTATTGGGCCCATCCCAAACGAATTCTGCATCGAGCACAACATTATAGGTGATCCGCTAGCAGTGCTTCCTGCACTTTTACCAAACCTGCCACCGTTTACTCCAGAAGATGATGAAGAAGAAGACGATGAAGAATTTGGGGATCGGACCGATGTGCTACATGGCTTTATGCATGCGATACGTCCCATTTCACAGTCTTTGGATGTGCAAGCACTCACACTGACACAACCAGAGCCAAGCGCAAATGCGCAAAATGTGCGCGATAGTGCGCTTATTTACAACGATGACTATAGCCAAGTTCCAAGGAGCGCAACAGCAGATGCAGAGGATGAGAAGTTAGATTTGGTGTGGATTTGGATGGATACCCTAACATGCCCTAACGATTTCATGGATTCCGAGTATGGTGCGCTCGTGCGCTATGCGAGCGCATTTTTCAAACACAAGGAGCAGTTATGGAAGCGCAATGTGCATGGCACTCACCAGCTTGTTATTTGGCAGTCCAGATGCTTACCAATATTGCGCACCAGCCACAACAACGTTGCGCACAAGTGCTTTTATGCAATGCGATCTGCTCTGCTTGGTCACTTTTGGCAGCGCTATACAGTAGCCGCGTTCTGCCTACTGCCATACCATGTGTGCAAGTCCATTGCGCTTCCTGACATAGCGCTCGATATCACCACAACGCGGTTGAGAGAGATGGAAGAGTCCATAGTAGTGGACACAGAAGACGAAGAAGCAGTTGATGAAGAAGAAGCGCAAGGAGATAGTGCTGAGGAAGAAGAAAGCGCCAATGAGGCGCGCAACTAGTGCTCCGCGCGCACCGCTATGGATACTTCACCATTTTATACGTACGCTTTGCTTTCTTTCATTTTTTACGTTACCTTTTCCTATTCGTGAAGTCGCATCTGGACGCGTTCCGTGATTGCGCAACCCATGGGTTTTACCGGCTGTGATGATCTACTGAGCCTTTCCCATTTTTTTAGACTTTGTGATATCGCGTGCGCTTCATCTTATCTCTTACTCTTTTATCGATGGACATGGTCAATATCTCAGTTGGGAGGAGGAAAGTGATGGTTGGACAATTTTTCCGCACCCCTTGCATTTGCGCATCTTTGCATGGTGCGCAGTTTTTTGTGCGCTTGACATTTCTTGCTCGAACGTTGCTTATATTATCTCTTCTCTCTCACACATATTATTTGGGCTTACAAATTTCGTTTTATGGCACCATGGAAGTGCGCGCACAGGTTGGCACAAAGTGCGCACATTCGCGCACGTGCATACACTTCACTGCTTCGGAGCGCACCATGCGTATCACAGGTGCAACAAAGAGAATGATTAACACACTATCTAAAACTTATACAATTGTGCAGCTATTCAATGGACTCCAGGAACTCCAGGCACTCCATGGCTGCACCCAGTTTCGCCTTTGCGTCCACCTCTGCTTGCTCCGCACTGCGCAACCAGCTCTTAGCAACCTCTAACTCGATGAGCGACCTTTGGACATCTTCTTGAAGGCAATCGTGCATGGCACCCAAGACTGCAACCACTGAGTGGCATTGCACTAAGTCGAGCACCTCAACATCTTGACCTTGATAAACCGCATCCCCCGAAGTGTTTCCCGATCTGGTTTGGTGCGAGGATTGCGTGTGCACACTTGCCTGGTGAATGGTAAGGCGGCGTGGCCTTGGGCACACTTGCGACGGTGGAGGGGGCGCGTTTTCGACTTTGTGGCGCTTGGATGTGCGCTCTTTCGAGGGGCTGATGAGCCCCACATCGCTCTCATTGCCCTTGTCAATTTGCGACGTGCCTTTGGAAAGTTTAGCCCAGCATGGAAGGAGGATGAGAAAAAGACAGACCAGAGCGCCCAGTAGCCACTTTCCTGCCTCTAGGAGTTGCGCGCAGCTGTGCGAGGGTGCGCTTCGTCCATTCGCACTTTCTCTTACCCTTTGCGCATGGGGCGCACTGTTTTCTATTGACAGAGGCACACCTAGCTGGTTGGCCCATGCGGCGGCAGTTATCACACTAGCGTAGAGAAAGGGAATGGTTTAGTGAGTTTGAAGCATATCCAAAGAAACTTACTGGTCCGCTATTAGCGTTAGAGGTGGCGCCAACCCCACTCAGTGGTGGCACTTCGACATACGCGCGTTGCCGCGTTGCGCGCACCGGGCGCACACTTGCGCCTTCGTCTGCACTGGTGCTCTCATCGCTATGCTCATTCTCCCCCTCGCTCATCACCCCACTCTCCCAAGACTCCCCAGTTCCTTCGCCTACAACCTCAGCATCGGTAGCTCCAGAAAGCGCGCACAAAGAGCACACCAGTGCGACATGCGCCTTTTCGTCCTCCTGTGCCTCGGCGGTATCTATATCGCTCGCCTCATCAATGGCTCTGAACTCACCTTCCAGCTGCTCCAAGTTAACCTCTGGCACCTGCAATTCAGCGGTCAAGAGTGCGCAGCACGCACTTCCAGCCGCTCCGCCAGCTCGTGCGCCCTACACTCAAATTCCTCAGACCTCTCTTTCTCCTCAATCATCTTACGCATATCGGGCATCAGCTCTTCGCCCCAAGCAAGCCACTCCTCCACCATGATTCCGCTGAATGCGCTACGCGCCTTCGTGAGGAGCACGTCGAGTTCTGCATCATCTTGGACAGAGTCTGCATGGCTTTTATACATGTTCTACATGCCCCGACCCTTAGCAACCTGCGCCAGTTATAGAAACACAAAAAGCGCACCAGTTTACTACAAAACCCTTCACCCCAAGCTTGCATTGTCATCTGCTCACTCCCAGCAGCAGGGAGGGTCTCATTGAGGGCCAGGATCGTTTCTCTGAGGGCTAAGGTAAATGCTGAAGCCATCGGATCGGGTAGAGATGGGTTGTGGAAAGAGTTATAGAGGATAGATGGTGGTCAGAGATGGATAAGAAGAGGATGGCCGCTTATGTGAGCGAAGAAAATTTTGCGCTCACCAATCGCATGCTGCCTGAGGACAGTCAGTACTTCAGTTGGGAGGAGATGATACGGCTCCCTATCGCCCTGCATGCATACTACAGCATTTTTTGCGCCTCCTAGATGGCTTCCACACACTTTGCGCAGCGCGCTTTTGCATGCCTTCATGCGCTTTCGTGCGCCTTTGCGTGCTTCCGTGCACTTTTGTGCGCCTTTGACCATTTAGGTGCGCTTTTGTGCGCCTTTTGCATTTCTACTGCGCTTTTGTTTCCCCATAGCCACCAATCATTGTGCGCCCTAAATGCACCTCATTGTGCTTCAAGCCGCCTCTATGTGCCCCCCCCACGCTCCTTATCTGCCTTCTACATTTATTGCACGCTCGATGCGCCTTTGCGCACTCCTTTTACACTTTACCTGCAACTCACATTCCCTGCTGCGCACTCTTTGCACAATCTCTATCACACACAACAATCCACTGCACCAGTGCACTGCGCATCACAGCTCCCATCTTACTGGCACATTTACTTGAGGCACACCACGATTCCGGCATGAGCGAACTGTGCATTCTTACATAACTGGGCCGCTTTGCGCCTATTTGGCATTGGACTGTGCGCACTTGGGCGCTTTCACGTAATCCAGGCACTTTGGCAGTATTTGGCCTCGCACGGCATCCCCTTATAGTTCTTCCACATTTCCAATTGGCATCGCCTTATCTGGTAACTGGCACAGGTCAATCATGCCATTATTACTAAGGTGCAGCACGCGACATATAACAACAAAGCGGATTAATTGGGAAGAGCGCACGAGACTTAGTGCACACCAATAATAGTGCATCGCACCGGAACAGTTGGATATTGAGCTATAGGTGCACAAATCTTATTGGCTGAGGCAGCGGCATAGTGCGGTCAGGTTTAGATGGGCGAATGGACGTGCTTGTGGGTAGCGCATGGTGCTTTCTATTTTTATACTTTATTTCACCATTTTATCACATAAGCCATTTGTACATAGTAGCGGACAGATAGAGAATCCAGAAAATCTTTCCCCCCCCCTCATAGTTCATAGCTCAGTCAGCGTCGCACATAGTCTGTGCACCAGCGTCCAGTCCGTGCGCCTTTGTAGTGCGCCCTTCATATAGCCGTGTTTGCGTTATCGTTTGCGTCCCCTCATTGTATTGTTGCATTTCGTCCCTTGCGTTGCATCCTTCATCCTTGTCTGTACACTATTGTAGTGCGCCCTTCGTATAGCCGCGTTTGCACACCGTTTGCACACCCTTTTGCATAGCCGCATTTTGCGCACTGCCTGCGCCTTTTTCCGCTCCTTGCGCTTTCACTCTGTTTGCACCCCCAAACTGTGCACCACCTTCACAGTACATTCCAGTGTCGTCTTTGTCCTGTTACACCTCCTGCCTTCATCATCCTCATCGTTGCGCACTTTTGCACTCTCGTTGCACATTTTTCCACACTGCGTGTTTTTGCCTCTTTGTGTTGCGCACTTTTCCGCCACTGCGCATATCTCCCCTTTCGTGTACACTACTAGTGCGCACACTGAAAATCGCTGTACCAGCCTCTCTATAGTCTCTGCGCCCTGAAGGACGATCCGAGGCCCTCTAAGCGAACTCCCCCCTCACCCCAAGCACGCCTGCAGTTGTAGGTTAAGTGTTCACCCCTTCTGTTGAGACTCTGCACTGAGTACCAACTGAACTCATCAGTGCTCCCATTGTGCATTTTTGCCCCTTTGCATTGCACACTTTCCCACCACTGCACATATCTCCCCTTTAGCATACACAACTAGTGCGCACATTGAAAACCACCGTACCAGCCTCCCCATAGTCTTTGCACCCTGAAGGACAATCCGAGGCCCTCTAAGTAAACTCCCCCCTCACCCCAAGCATGCCTGCAGTTGTAGGTTAAGTGTTCACCCTTTCCATTGAGACTCTGCACCGAGTACCGACTGAACACATCAGCATGTAAATAGAAAATTCCCATGCTGACAAATAAAGCATTTATAGGCATTTGGTAGCATATTTTGATGAGATAAAATAAAATAAAATAAAATAAAATAAAATAAAATAAAATAGAAATAAAATATTATTATGTAATAGGTATGTCAGGAGACTGTTTCCTAATACTCCTGCACTATTGCCTCATGGTTTTCTTCATCCTCTGTGAATATCAAAATATTGTCAATGAATATTATTACCATGCCTTTGTCTATTATGTCCTTGAAAATGTGGTTCATCATATTTTGGAAAGTTGGGGGACTATTGGTCATCCCAAAAAACATGACAAGTGGCTCGAAGGATCCTCAATGCATGGCAAATGCAGCCTTCCACTCATCTCCTTTCTTTATTCATACATTGTTGTATCCCCAGCATAAATCCAATTTTGTAAAGACCTTGGCCTTTCCCACCTTGTCAATTATCTCTGAGATCAATGGCAAAGGGTACACATTCTTCACTGTCCACTCATTCAAATACCAAATACCTATAATCTGTACACATCCTCTTCCTCTGATCCTTTTTTGGTACAAAGAATATTGGTGATGTCTGCAGTGATTTCAAAGGTCATATGTATCCCTTGCACAATTGTTCATTAAGGAATACATCCACTTCTTCTTGTTCCTTTGGAGATAACAGGTAGACTTTTGACTTCTTTATGGCTTTCGCACTGGCATCTGCTTCGATTTCTTCTTCTGAAAAACTGACAAGTATTTATGATATGCTTTTGGCACCCACTCCTCCACTGGCTTCTCCACTTTCACAGCATTTTTATCCCATGACTGTCCTCCATGAATTTCCCTAAAGGTTTGCTTCTGTTCTTCCTTACTGGTCATGATTGGAACTTTCCCATTTGGCATGTCCTCATCTTCCACTTCCTGCATCATAACAGAATACTTCCTCAGATGTTCTTTCTCTTTCTTTTCCTTCTTCTTTTTTACTTTCCTCCCATATACATTACATTCTTTAGGACAATGAGTCATGTGTACCTTCCCAGTTTTCCAATCAATTTCTGGATTATGCTTTCATAACCATGGACATCCAATTATTAGATTGGTTTTTCCAAAATTGCACACCTCAAATATGGCTCATTCCTGATGATCCTGATACTTCAGTATCATCATCACCTCCTCCTTAATAGTTCCTCCATGATTGATCATACCATCAATATTGTACACCATTATAGGTTGTAGCAGTTTACACATGCAAATACCATTTCCAGTAATTAAGAATGCATGCACATCATCCTAAGACATCCACTCTACCATCTCTTCCATCTCATCATCTTTATCTTCCACTGTCTCTGTATTTATTTCTGCTTGTTTGGGCTGTGATGCTGCCAATACTGATACTAACTGGGACATTTGTGCTGTAAGCGCATCAATTTTGACTTCTAGCACTGGCATGGGAACAGGATTGTGACCAGGATTCAAAGTTGATTGTTCTGACATAATGATGTAAGCTGTGAGAGTCACTTTTTCAGCTTCAGAAATTTTTCACAAAATTTCAAGTCACATGATCTGCCAATTTGGGTACCAAACATGGCAAAATACATGATTTTGGCTATTTGTCAACAATTGGGCACTCAGATCAATAACCCTTCCAACAGTGCCTGATCTTGGGGTTAATACTGAATTTAGCTAGTAACTAATTTAACTAAAGTAGTTGTCTGAATAGAGTAAAGGAAATCTCGATTAAACCAGATCCAATCAGTTGTCTGGTTGCAGCTGTCCTAATGATGAGTGCTGCCTCTCAATCACTGGCAGTCACAATGTAAGGTGAGGCCTGGCATTGGCTTATGAAAGCAAGGTAAATATGTATATACAATTACTTTCGGCTCATGCCAAAAGGATGAGTAAGTGGTTGTGGCATGCTGAAACAATGATGTATGCATGTGTAAGAGAAGGCACACTGATGGGGGAGTTGAGTTCTTCTGTTAGGGTGACACCTACTAATCTGCTAGCTGGACCATGCAGGCTCTCCTACAAGAAGGTGGCGGGGGGCATGCACATGATGGGGGGTTTTGATGGATTTGATGTGAGGGATTATTTTTAGATGAGTTGGCTGAAATAGGCTTTATGCATCACAATTGTGGATGGAATACCTAAGAGAACTCAACTGAGGTCCCCAGGTATATATTTTAAGTTTATATACTATGTTACACATATTGTAATATGTTGTTACCAATGCATGCATACATGCATGTACATATTGATGCATGTAAATATAAAATTTCCATGCTGACAAATATAGCATTTGTAGGCATTTGGTAGCATATTTTGATGTAATAAAATTAAATTAAATTAAAATATTACTATGTACTAGGGATGTTAGGAGACTGTTTCCTAACAGCCTGAAGGAAATAATGCCATGAATCTGCTTAACGATGATATTTTTGTAATTGATGATCCCTTCAAAACTTACATTAACAGTCTTTGACCTGGTGATATTCCAGAACCCTTTATAGCTGCAAAGGAATCTTACTTGATTAGGTCAATTATTAAGAATATCAACAGAAGAAACCCAGTCAAAAGTGTCATAGACCCCAGTTTCTTGATTATTGCAATGTCAAAAGAAATTTGCCACAAACTTGGGCTTGCCTACGACCCCTTGATCCATATCCCACTTCAATCAGCTAACAGAGGCATTGATGAAAGCTTAGGTCTAGCATAAAATGTGCCTTGCAAAGTTGGGAATATCACACTATTCATGCAGATCCACATAATTCACGACCCTGCCTATAATATTCTACTCAGTCATCCATTTGATGTGCTCACTGAAAGCACTGTCAAAAATTACAGAAATGAAGCTCAGATGATCACAATATATGACCCTAATTTAACATGATCATGTGCCATTCCCATGATACCCCATTCTAATCAGTGTCGAAAGGTTGTTAGAGATGATTTTTGCAACTAGAGGACAACATTTCAGACACAGACCAGTGCGCTCTCATTATCTCTTTTGATCCTTCTAATTCATCTATCACTATTGGACACACTGCAAATATTCCTGATATGGAGTCCTCAAATTCCCTTGAAAACCATTTCTTATTCTTTGATTCTTGCCAATTTATATTTAACAGCCAGTCATCAATGTGAAACATATTTATCGACCTCAATGGTGACATCTATGCCCCCTATCCCTATTATTGACTTCCTACATCCAACTTTTGCAGCTTCGAAAAAGAAATACAAACTGGTTGCACAGAAAATTGAACCAGTTATTACAGAACTACCCTACTATTGAACAACACTGTTGAGAATGATAAATGGAATAACATCACGAATGCTGAATCAGTGTCTTCTTTAAATGATACACATAGCATCGACAACTTTAGTAATATAGACTCGACCTTTAGCTCAGGACATTATTTGCATGATAAATGTGAGGTTCAAGTAAAAAGAGAAGGGATACAACATACAGTAGATCTATGGCTAAATGACATGGAAATCACTGGTGACCAAGTAGCATGTTTGCCTGTGCATGGAGTGCAAGTACCACAAGGAACTTATGCAGGCTTACAATGGAATGCAGTAACACCAAAAGACTTTACATGATAGGGATGCCACAGTTCAGTTCGGAACCAAAGTTCAAACCTGAACTTTTTGGAACTGGACCAAAGTTCAGTCCAAGGTTTGGTGGTAGTGCTGAACTGGACCACAAGTCTGGTTCTGCATTCGGGCAAGGCGCAAAATCTAAGAACCACAAGTGAATCCAGTTTGAACTGAACTTTTTTGTGAACTTCTCAGTCCAAGCCTGGCAAAAAAGTTTTGGTTTGTTTGGTTTGGCAAGGCCATGAGTCACATAGGTGCTGATACAGCTCCCTATCACCCTGCGCTCATACAACAGCATTTTTCATGATTGTGCACACTGCTTGGACATCTTCTACTCACTTTGCACAGCACACTTTTGTGTGCCTTCATGCACTTTCACATGCCCAAGTGCACTCCTGTGCACTTCCATGCATTTTTGTCTACTTTCTGCGCTCCATTGCACTCCAGTGTGCTCCAGTGTGTTCCATTGCGCTCTATTGCACTCCAGTGCACTCCCATGCGCTCCTGTGTGCTCCCATGCACTCCAGTGTGCTCCCATGCGCATTTGTGTGCCTTTGACTGTTTAGGTGCGCTTTTGTGTGCCTTTTACATTTCTACTGCACTTTTGTTTCCCCCATAGCTGCCTGCTGTTGTGCACCCTAAATGCACCCTGTTATGCTTCAAACCGCCTCTGTGTGCACCCCCCACACTCCTTATCTGCCTTTCACAGTTATTGCATGCTCAATGCACCTTTGTGCGCTCCTTTTATGCTTTACCTGCAACTCACATTCTCTGCTGCACACCCATTGCACAATTCCTATCACACACACAACAATCCACCACACCAGTTGCATTGCGCATTGTGGTTTCCAGCTTACTTGCACATTTATTCGAGGTGCACTGTGATTCCAACATGAGCAAACTGCACATTCTCACATAATCAGGGCACTTTGCACCTATTTGGCATTGGACTGTGTGCACTTGGGCGCTTTCACGTAATTCTGGTGCTTTGGTGGTATTTGGCCTCACACAGCATCTCCTTATAGTTCTTCCGAATTTCCAATCGGCATTGCCTTATCTGGTAACTGCACAGGTCGATCACATCATTATTACTAAGGCACAGCATGTGATACATAACACTGAAGTGGATTAATTGGGAAGAGCACACAAGACCTGGAGTGCACCAAAAATAGTGCATCGCACCAGAACAGTTGGATATTCGGCTATAGGTGTGCAAATCTTATTGGCTGAGGCAGCGGCATAGTGCAGTCAGGTTTAGATGGATGAATAGATGTGCTTGTGGGTAGCACATGGTGCTTTCTATTTTTACACTTTATTTTACTGTTTTTATTACATAAGCCATTTGTACATAGTAGGCAGACAGATAGAGAATCCAGAGGATCTTTCCCCCCCCTCATAGTTCATAGTTCAGTCAGCATCACACATAGTCTGTGCACCAGCGTCCAGTCCATGCGCCTTTGTAGTGCACCCCTCATATAGCCAAATTTGCATATTGTTTGTGTCCCCTCATCGTATTGTTGTGTTTCATCCCTGCATTGCATCCTTTGTCCTTGTTTGTGCACTATTGTAGTGCACCCTTTGTATAGCTGCATTTGTGCACCATTTGCATACTTATTTGCATAGCCACATTTTGCGCACCATTTGTGCCTTTTTCCGCCCCTTGCGCTTTCATCCTGTTTGTGCCCCCAACCTTTGCATCACCTTCCCAGCACATCTCAGTGCCATCTTCATCTCACTACACCTCCTGCTTTCATCTTCCCTGTCATTGCACACTTTTGTGCTCCCATTGTGCATTTTTCTGCACTGTGCATTTTTGCCCCTTTGTGTTGCGCACTTTGCTGCTATTGCACATATCTTCCCTTGAGCATACACGACTAGTGCACACATTAAAAACTGCCATTACAGCCTCCTCATAGTCTCCACACCCCAAAGGATAATCCGAGGCCCTCTAAGCAAACCCCCCCCTCACCCCGAGCACACCTGCAGTTGTAGGATAAGTGTTCACCCCTTCTGTTGAGACTCTGCACTGAGTACCAACTGAACACATCAGCAGGTGCATTTTGCATTTAAGGCTCTTTTTGATTGCTGTGTTGCACATAAGGACTGAGTCGCCATGCTGGAAGTCGAAATTGCAGATGGTTTTTAAGTGCACTTTCTTAAAACAGAGTGCCGCTTACATCTTCTGTGTAGACATGGGAATGAATGTGCTCCAAGTCTTCTGGCCACTTTTGTAATGCGCATGCTCAGCATGCAATCAAATCTGTAGTAGAGAGTATAGAATCTGGGGGTGGGTTAAGGTATGTCACTTCAACGATATCGAGAGAAATCAGAGGCTGCACAACTGTAACAATGAAGTATGGTGAAACACTGAGGCACTTCTGCATTGTGATGTGCTCCACCCAAAAGACTGAGTACAGTGAACTGAACCATTTTGACTCTACTCCATCTGTGGCTTTGATAAGTGCTTGGTGCACATCGAAGTGTGCACACTCGACAATTCCATTAGTGCATGAATTATAGCCAGATATGTGGATGTGATTGATATGGTAGCGCTTACTGAGGTAGGCTAGCACTTTGATAAATGGCTTGTCGTTATCAGTGACTATCTTGTACAATGTGCCCCATCTGCAAATGAGATCTTGGAACATCCAAGAGTGTGCTCTCATATTCTTTAGAAAGTCTGTGGAATTCTGGCCAAGTCACAAGTGAGCAACACCCTTGAACGATATAGTGCTGCCCTGCTGATACTGGTAAGTGCATCGTATCAATATAAACTTTACTGAAGAGAGGTGCAGGTGTTGCAACAGTTGGTGGTATTAAAACCTTCTATGTTTGCTGGATTTGGCAAATATGACAAGTGCACATGAACCAAACAATGTTGTCCATAGCATGCGGCCACCAAAAGCACTCGAGTAAAGTGGATTGCATTGTGTAAAAGTGCTTGTGTCCAATGTTGTCATGGATGGTAGACTGCCAAATAACAAGCTGGTGAGCACCATGTGCATTGCACTTCCATAGTGCTTCTTGTCTTTGAAAAAGGCACTCGCATAGTGCACGAGCATGCCATACTCAGAATCTGTGAAATCACTAGGGCGCATTAGAGTATCCATCCAAATCCACACCAAATCTAACTTCTCATCCTCTGCATCTGCTGCTGTTCTCCTCGGAACCTGGCTATAGTCATCATCATAAATGAGCACAGGATTGTGCACATTTTGTGCATTTGTGCTCAGCTCTGGCTGCATTAGCATGAATACCTGCACGTCAAAGGACTGTGAAACGGGATGTATCACATGCATAAAGCCATGTAGTGCATCAATCCAATCCTCAAAATCTTCATCGTCTTCTTCTTCCAAGTCTTCTGGCTGCTTTGGTCAATGCAAAAGCTCATCTGGACCATGCACCACTCCCCTAACGTGTATGAGTGTAAAGTGGAATGTAAGGATTGAGACGATCCACCAGTTAATGCTAGCAGATGGTTGGATATCAGGGTTTTGTAGCATGCCCTTAATATAGCATGCATCAGTCTCAACAATTAAATTGTGCACACCTATAATATAAAGGCGCAAACTGCACAGTGCACAATAAAGCCCATAAATCTCTAGCTTTGGTTGCAAAAAGCACACTTCTTTGTCGTTGAGTGTAATTGAGCTGAACTGATTGTAAATGTGCTTTTTTGCATTTGCGCTTTTTTGCTGACAAAGGTAGAAATCAACTGCTATCTGGGAAGTGTTGACTGCAAGGATAATGGGGAATTCTGATGAATAATCAGTTTTAGTGCAGGGCAATCTAGTACTGCTTGCTTGATGTCATTTTGCATGGCTATCTGCTCTGGGCCCCATTCAAATGGAGTGTCCTTGTGTGTAAGCATTGTGAGCATGTTAATGTGGTGCGCATAATTGTGGATATAAATGTGCATTAAACCAACTGTCCCCAAGAATGCATGCACTTCTGACAGCATGTGGTATGCGCCCCAATTGCAGATAATGTCTACCTTGTCATGTTTGGGTTTTTAACCTTCTGGCATGCAATAATGACCAAAAGCCATCCCACAGGCATACAACTTTCTCTTGTTCATCTACTAGCCCAATCATGTTGATTATCTCTTCCAGCTCATAGATGAACTCCGATACATGTTGAATTCTTAGAGGACTCGATAGAGTATAGGACACTTCGTTAAGATAATAAACTATTTACAATGAATATTTATACTAGTGTGGGACACCACCCTGTAATTAAATCTAAAACGAATAGGCAGTGTTACTAATAACTGTGGCTGTACACAACAGCCGTTTGGTGTTAGCATTGGTGTTGCCCAAAGTGCATGCCACTGCCTCAATTTCAACACTCCCCCTCGACACCTACCCCATTCCCAAGCGATTAATGAGGTCATTGTGTTTTGGCTTTAGTAATGCTTTGGTAAGCAAGTCGGGAAATGGTGTTGGATGTTGATGTGTTTGGTGCAGCTGTGATTGATGGCATTGTGAGAGTAAGTGATTGTGCCTTGGTTATCCACCTTGAGGACGGTGGGTCCAGAGTAGGGGATGCCGAGTTCAGCAGTAAGGGTCCTTAGCCAGATCGCTTGGTGCATTGCTAGACTTTCTGCCATGTACTCAGCATTCCATAGATGATAACGCAATCATTGGCTGCTTCTTTGATTGCATTGGACTGCCAGTCATCTGGAAGATATATCTGGAGATAGATTTTTGATCATTTATGTTTGATCCCCAATCGGCATCTGAATAAGTGAGGGGTTTGACTTCTCCCCCTTGTCAGTAAATGATCCCAAGTTTGTGAGTGCTATTGAGATACTGGAAAATGCACTGGACAGCAGTCCAATGGGTGGGTCCAGGGTTGCTCATGAATTGACTAAGCGTTTGGACTGCAAATGAGATATTGGGTCACGTTCCTATCGCCACGTACATGAGTGATCTGATTGCACTCTGATACTCTGGGATATCGTGATGTTCATCATCAGGGGTTTTGATCAATTTGATGTTAGGGTTCAGTGGTGTGCTGACGGGATGTGAATCTGACATCCCAAACTTCTCCAGGACCCTCTTGATATATTGGGCTTGCATAATTTTGAGAGTGGCCCTCTCCAAGTCCCTCTCTAATTCCAGTCCCATGATCTGCTTTGCCTCTCCTAAATCCATGATTGTAAAGTACTTCCTCATTTCAGCTTTCATTTCCATGATGGCATCAACATCCAATCCTAGGATTGTCATGTCATCGATATGAACTGATGTGATCAGAAGATCATGATTGGTGTGCCTGATATAGACGCATTGATCTGAGAAAAGCCACGTGAAGTTCATTTTGAGAAATGTTTGGTTGAGTTTGTTGTTCCAGGCCCATCCTGCCTGTTTCAAGCCATAGAGAGGTTTTAAGAGCTGCCACATGTGCCTGCTACTATCGTCATATTCCAGTGGTTGCAACATGAAAATAACCTCCTCCAAAACTCCATTAAGGTATGCACCCACTACATCGACCACGTGAATTGCAAGTCCTAAATTTGTCATGAGTGTTATTAATAGCCAGAACATTTCCAGCCACATAACCGGCGTGAAGGTTTCCATGAAATCTATTCCCGGAATTTGGGAACATCCTTTTGCTACAAGCCTAGCCTTGTGCTTCATAATTTCCCCGGTGTGATCGTGTTTGATGCAATATACCCACTTCCTTGCAATTGCCTGGTGATCAGGGGGTAAGTCAACCAATTTGTAAGTACCTCATTTGGTTAACTGCATTATTTCATCGTTTATTGCCTCCTTCCATTTCAGCCACTCTGATCTGCCTTTTGCTTCTTTCACTGAGAGTGGGTCATCCTTGGATGTTGCTCTGATCATTGCATAATCGATCATGATGTAGCCAGACTCTTCTATAGTTGGCACATGATGCTTCCATTCCCTTGGTCTGCATGCATTTGGATCATTGAGTAACCGGTAGTTGACAAGTGGTTTTGCAAAGATGCAGCTTGATTATTCCCAAGGAACCAGTATGTGAGATGGCGATGATCAGTGTATTTCCTTTTCCGGTGAGTGATCTGTATCTGATGCAGTGCCATTCCCACTGTCACCCATAGGCTGCTTGGCATTGGTTTCATGCTCCCCCTCAAGCGGCGCAGAGTGAGTTACCTCTACAATGTTGGAATCATCCTCTTTTATCATGAACACCACATTCCTAGAGGTGAGGATTTGGTGTGTCTGGCAATTGTAGTACCTGTGTCCCTGAGTGCTGTCAGCTATTCCCACAAAAATAAATTGGCATGATTTCAGATCAAGTTTTGAGTTTTTCCCATCCTGCTGTAAAACCCAACAAGGCCTGCTGAACTCCTGCAGGCCTGATATGTCCAGCTTCTCTCCCCAGAAGACTTCATCAGGTACCTTATGATCTTTGATCGCTTGTGTTGGGGATCTGTTTTTAAGATAGGTTGTGTAAGTGATTGCCTCCCTCCAAAGGGAGTGAGGTAGTCTGTGCTGATGTAACATTGCATGTGCATGTTCCACCAGGGTTCGGTTTAGATGTTCAGCAATTTCATTTTGAGATGGCGAGTGCAGGGCTGTAACTTCCAGTCATATCCCACTGTCAAGTAAAAATTTCCTGAATTCTTTGCTAAGAAATTCCCCTGCACCATCAACACCATCAACACAAAGTTTCTTGAGCTTCTGACCAGTTTGAGTTTCGATGAAATTTTTGTACTGCTTAAATTTCGTAAGCGCTTCGGATTTCTGCTTTAAGAAATATGTCATCATGCGTCGTGCCTTGCCATCAGTAAATGTGATGAAATACCGATCTCCCCCTGGAGCTTCAGTGCATGCTGGCCCCCACAGATTGCTTACTGTCAGATCTCCGATCTCCTTGATCTCAGTTTGGCTCTCCTTGGGAAAAGGCTGGACATGCTGTTTGGCAATGATGCATGCTTGGCATTGAGCAGCTGGCTGCACAGTTCTATCCACTTCCATTCCCAAGACCATTTCCTTTTCCTTGAGCATCTTTACTGACCCCATGTTCAGATGCCCAAAGATTCTATGCCATTCATCCACATTTTGCCATTCCTGGCAGGGTATGCTTGGTCTTGTTTGACAACACCTTTGACATCCATGTCAAATAACCAGTTCTTGACCTGACCTTCCATAATAATTGTCTTGTTTGGTGCCTGGAACTGTACCCCCAGTGTTACAAATAGAACTTTGATCCCAGCTTCAAGTGTGCATGAGATCGAGATAAGGTCAAAAGGTGCATCAGGTGTGTGTACCACATCCTTTAGGGTAAGCGTTGAGGTTCTCCTGTCCATGGTGCATTCCAGCTGTATCAAACCTCGTCCGAGCCCAGAAGATTTACCGAAACCCGAGATTTGGTGTCCAAGAGTGGGAATGTAGTCAGTGAAGATATTTCAATCCCATGCTATGTGTGAGGTGCATGCTGAGTCTGCCAACCAAGAGTCCATTGAGACTGCTAGCGCAGTGTCATCCCCACAATCTCTACAAAAGGCAAATTCTTCATCGGCTGCTGCATGGGCTTCTGTTGATCCCTTTTGCTTTCCTCCCAATCTCCCCTTTCCTGATTTGGACTTGTTCCTGCACTGCTTGCTGATGTGCCCTTTTTCTCCACATCCATAGCAGGTTATATTAGGATTGATTCTTTTCCCAGGCTTTCCCACCAGGGCTGTATCATCTGAGTTAGATAGGCTAAGCCTTCGATTGTGTTCCAGAATTCGAGCAATAAGTGCTGGAGCATCCTTTAGAGCAGTGGTGTCTATGGATGCAATGTAATTATTCCAATTTTCAGGGAGTGAGGTTAGCAAAATGATGGAAAATTCTTCTCCATTGATCTTCTGCCCCAGATTGTGCAGCTCTTCCTGATAGCCACACAATTTCCGAATGTGTTCATCAATGGGCATTCCTTCTGTGCATTGAGACCGGAATAGCTTTCATTGTTGATGTGTTCAGTTGGTACTCAGTGCAGAGTCTCAACGGAAGGGGTGAACACTAAACCTACAACTGCAGGCATGCTCGGGGGTGAGGGGGTTTGCTTAGAGGGCCTCAGTGATAGGTCCACTATGCGCTTTAAGGTCTGGAGAACATTTCCACTCATATTGAGACATTATGACACACACTCCAAATCACTAACGAATGCCACAAAATTGACTTCGAATCATTTTCGCACTATTTTGGATGACTTCGAACTATTTCGTGATACTTTGAATGACTTTGCAGTATTTAGAACAATATCAGCCACCATATAGTTGTCTTCAAACAATTTCGATGCACATTGCACATTCGGAACAAGCCAACTCTCTGCATATCGAGCACTTCCAGACACGAGGAGAGAGTACAAGAGAGTTAGAATGCGATAAGTGCATTTTTGTGTTTCATTGAAGTACTTTTACTATATGGGAACACTATATGTTTCATCATTTATTATTTCTCATTTGTTTCATGATATACAAGTCCTCATTGTTTGATATATTTGCCTCATGTTTACACATGTTCTTATTTCCTTTTTAGTACTATCTCTTCATTTTGTATATAGACTTGTATTAGTTAGTTAGAACAATAACAGAACAATGGGGGAAAAGCACAAGTTACCCTCTCGCCATCGTCAGATTTAAAAGCCATCCTCTTGAGTCATATCTTCGCATCATATCACTAAGTTCTGCAAAATATCATGAACTTCTTTGAAACTATCGTATTCGCTCTCCGTTTTATTGCCCATTGTCTATTGCCATTCGACAAACACTTCACATTTGTTAAACTCA
Source organism: Tricholoma bakamatsutake (assembly GCA_029959215.1). NCBI lineage: Eukaryota > Fungi > Basidiomycota > Agaricomycetes > Agaricales > Tricholomataceae > Tricholoma > Tricholoma bakamatsutake. Next base: position 6,392,956 of record CP114860.1, read on the forward strand.
CTCTTCGATATACCTCAAACCTCTTTGAACTTATTCGAACTTCTTCGGACTACTTTGCACAACTACAAACCTTTTTCGAATTTTTTTGAACTTCTTTGGACTACTTCACACTACTTCGAACCTTTTTCAAACTTTTTCGAACAACCTCATATGCTCTTACAGATTATTCAAACCATCACTTACTATTTAGAATCACTAAACACAACGTTTTGGTCTCAGTGGTGATATTTAGTACCACCTCGCACCCTTCCTCTGACTTGTGTTATAACATCCGAAGCCATTTAGTAGGTTTTGTTTGGGTTTCCAGGTTGAGTATTATTATCGGCTTGTCCTTCGGGGTGCAGAGACTATGAAGAGGCTTGTATGGTGGTTTTCAATGTGTGCACTAGTTATGTATGCTAAAGGGACAATATGTGCAATAGCAGAAAAGTGCACAATGCAAAGGGGCAAAAACACACAACGGGAGCACAAAAGTGCGCAACGATGAGGGTGATAAAAGCGGGAGGTGCAGTGGGACGAAGATGGCACTGGGATGTGCTGTGAGGGAGATGCACAGGTTAAAGGCACAAACAATAATGTGCAAATGGTGCACAAACACAGCTATATGAAGGGCACACTACAAGAGTGCACAAACAAAGATGAAGGATGCAACACAGAGACAAAACACAGCAATATGACAAGGGGAATGCAAACGATATGCAAATGCAGCTATACAAAAGGCACACTACACGAGTGCACAAACAAAGATGAAGGATGCAATGCAGAGATGAAACACAGCAATATAACGAGGGGGATGCAAATGATACACAAACATGGCTATATGAAGGGTGCACTACAAAGGTGCATGGACTGAACACTGGTGCACAGACTATGTGTGATGCTGACTGAGCTATAAACTATGAGGGGAGGAAAGATCCTGTGGATTCTCTATATGTCTGCCTACTATGTACAAATGGCTTATGTGATAAAAATGGTAAAATAAAGTGTAAAAATAGAAAGCGCCATGTGCTACCCACAAGCGCATCCATTGGCCCATCTAAACCTGACTGCACTATGCTACTGCCTCAGCCAATAAGATTTGCACACCTATAGCCCAATACCCAACTGTTCCGGTGATATGGCTCCCTATCGCCCTGCATGCATACTATGGCATTTTTTGCAATTGTGCGCACCTTCTAGATGGCTTCTGCACACTTTGTGCACCTTCATGTACTTTTGTGCACCTTTTGCATTTCTACTGCACTTTTGGTTCCCCCATAGCTGCCTGCTGTCGTGCACCCTAAATGCACCTCGTTGTGCTTCAAACTGCCTCTGCGTGCCCCCCCCACACTCCTTATCTGCCTTTCACAGTTATTGCACACTTGATGCGCCTTTGCATGCTCCTTTTATGCTTTACCTGCAACTCACATTCTCTGCTGCACACTCATTGCACAATCCCTATCACACACACAACAATCCACCACACCAGTTGTGCTGCACATCGTGGCTTCCATCTTACTGGCACATTTACCTGAGGCGCACAATTCCAACACGAGTGAACTGTGCATGCTCACATAATCTGTGCACTTTGTGCCTATTTGGCATTGGACTGTGTGCACTTGGGTGCTTTCACATAATCCTGGTGCTTTGGCAGTATTTGGCCTTTCACAGCATCTCCTTATAGTTCTTCTGCATTTCCAATTGGCATCGCCTTATCTGGTAACCAGCACAGGTTGATCACATCATTATTACTAAGGCGCAGCATGCAACACATAACACCAAAGCGGATTAATTGGGAAGAGCGCACGAGACCTGGAGTGCACCAAAAATAGTGCATCACACCGGGACAGTTGGATATTGGGCTATAGGTGTGCAAATCTTATTGGCTGAGGCAGTGGCATAGTGCAGTCAGGTTTAGATGGGCAAATGGATGTGCTTGTGGGTAGCGCATGGTGCTTTCTATTTTTACACTTTATTTTACTGTTTTTATCACATAAGCCATTTGTACATAGTAGGTGGACAGATAGAGAATCCAGAGGATCTTTCCCCCCCTCATAGTTCATAGCTCAGTCAGCATCGCACATAGTCTGTGCACCATCGTCTAGTCCATGCGCCTTTGTAGTGCACCCTTCATATAGCTGCATTTGCATATTGTTTGCATCCCCTCATCATATTGTTGCATTTCATCCCTGTGTTGCATCCTTCATCCTTGTTTGTGCACTATTGTAGTGCACCCTTCGTATAGCTGCATTTGCACACCATTTGCACACTTATTTGCATAGCTGCATTTTGCGCACCATTTGCACCTTTTTCTGCCCCTTGCACTTTCATCCCATTTGTGTCCCCAACCTTTGCATCACCTTCCCAGCACATCTCAGTGCCATTTTCATCTCACTACACCTCCCACTTTCATCTTCCCTGTTGTTGCACACTTTTGCACTCCCATTGTGTGTTTTTCTGCACTGCGCATTTTTGCCCCTTTGCATTGCGCACCTTGCTGCTATTGCGCATATCTTCCCTTGAGCATACATGACTAGTGCACACATTAAAAACTGCCATCACAGCCTCCTCATAGTCTCCATGCCCAGAAGGACGATCTGAGGCCCTCTAAGCGAACTCCCCCCTCACCCCAAGCATGCCTGCAGTTGTAGGTTAAGTGTTCACCCCTTCCGTTGAGACTCTGCACTGAGTACCAACTGAACACATCATTTCTGGAGCCCACTGCAAGGGGTTTCTGTTTATCAGACCGTATTTTAGACCTCCATCGGCTCACCCTTCATCTCAACATTAACCACCTTTGCACTCTCCATTCCGAGCTGTTAGCAACTGCACTCCAGCTTGGGGAAATACCAGTATTCGAATCACTCTTCCCTAAACAACATGCATCACTCGTCTGTGCTGTCTTTACCTCCACCTTCACCTACATCATCCCTACCTACCTTAACTCCATCTGCATCACCACATTCTTTCCTGCTTTCGAATTTTGCTGTGCTTTTACCAGATCTTAACTCTATACACCTTATTCCACCTACTATGGCTACCATGCACATGCCATCTGCATCTAACCAAAATGCACCGCGTTTCAACCCCGCTAAACCACGCAAACTCCAAAAGTACTTTAAGGAGCTTGCGCAACTTCTCCATGATTGTAATGTCACTGATGAGACTGATAAGAAGTTCCACACTGTGCACTATCTGGACAGCGACACTGCGGACACTTGGAAACTGCTACCAGAGTATAGCGCGATGCACAACTATGGCGCATTCAAAGATGCTGTCCTAAAGCTTTATCCCAGTTCCAGGGATGGCAGCAAATGGAGCATTAGTGACCTGGACAAGCTTGTTGGTGAGACCGCACACATTGGCCTCATAACTGCAGAAGAAATCACATGCTATTATCATGCATTTTTCAACATTAGTGAATACTTAGTTGTGCAAGGCATATTGGCATGCTATGATCAAAGCCACATGTTTGTTAGGGTGTTTTGACCAGACCAGCTCAAGCACATTTTGAGCCGCCTTGCAATTGCAGTACCAAATCAGCCTGCAAATGTGCCATACTCATTAGATGCAATATGTGATGTGATCGACTTTATCTTTGAAGGCCCAGCACGCTATTTCCAGCCACTTACTGGGCTCACAGCACAAAACCCTGATATGTATGCACCCTACTCAGCACCCAGCATACCCATTTCCCAGCCACAACCTAGTGCACCTGTAGTCAAAGCAGAAGACATCTCAGTCCTATTCGAGCACATGACACAGACGATAGTTACCACATTGAGCACATCATGCAGAGATGGCGGAAATGGTGCACCTCATTCAAACAATGACACTTGCAATGGTTGCGGTCAAACAGGGCATTATATCCCCGAGTGCGCTTTAATTGAGTGCCTTATTAGCAAAGGAAAGTGTAGGTGAAATGTGGAAGGGCGCATTGTACTCCCAGGTGGCGCATTCGTGCCACATTCTATTCCAGGCAACTTCTTGGGCAAGCGCATTGAGGAATGGCATAAGCACAACCCAGGGCAGATAGTCACTGGTTGACTTTCATCTAATACCAATTCACAACTCATCTACAATATAGTGCCTCATCCAGCTCCAGCAGCACCTTTACAGTTGATGTACGTTGCCGCTTCAGCACCTGCAGCAGATTATATGCAAAGTGCACCAAATTTGCAACTAATGAAGGAAAAGCACATCGATGCACTCGAGAGGGAGTTGATGGCACTTCGGAAGAGGCAAGTCTTCAATGGCGTTGAAATTCCACCAGGCATATATGATGAAGTTTGCACTATTATCTGGAAGAAGATAGACTCAGGCGTTTACGAGTGCTCAAATTCGGTGTATAGATTGCACTGGTTCTGCACACTCAAGAAAGACGGAAAAGTGCTGTGCATCGTACATAGCCTCGAACTGCTTAATCGTGTTACCATTAAACACTCCGGCATCACCCCTACACCTGAGCACCTCGCAAAGCAGTTTGCAGGGCATGCATGTGGCGCCATCCTTGATCTATATGTGGGATACGATGAGCACTTAATCAAAGAATCGTTGTGCGACCTTACGACATTTTAGATGCCATATGGCACAATGCGCCTCGTTACATTGCCAATGGGTTGGACAAACTCAGTACCAATCTTCCATGATGATGTGTGCTATATTCTGCAGCCGGAGATTCCAGATTACACCATTCCCTATATTGATGATGTTCCAGTCAAGGGGCCTTCAAAGCGCTACATTTTACCAGATGGCTCATGTGAAGCGCTCACTGCAAATCCTGGCATAAGGTGCTTTGTGTGGGAGCACTTTCAGAACATGAACTGCATTGTTCAGTGTATAAAATATAGTGGCGGCACTTTCTCTGGGATGAAATCCACATTGTGCACTGAGAACTTTGTCATTCTTGGCCATTATTGCACCCCTGAAGGTAGAAAACCTGAGCACGACAAGGTAGACATTATCCGCAATTGGGGTGCATGCCACACGCTGTTGGAAGTGCACACATTCTTGGGAACAGTTGGTTTAATGCACATTTATATCCGCAATTATGTGCACTGCATTAACGTGCTCACAAGGCTTACATGCAAGGACGCTCCATTAGAATGGGGCCCAGAGCAGATAGCGGTGCAACACAACATCAAGCAAGCAGTACTAGATTGCCCTGCACTATAACCAATTGATTATTCCTCAGAACTCCCCGTTATCCTTGTAGTTGACACTTCCCAGATAGTGGTTGGCTTTTACCTTTGCCAGCAAAAGAGTGCAAATGCAAAAATGTGCATTTACAACCAGTTCGGCTCAATTCTGCTCAACAACAGAGAAGCGCACTTTTTGCGACTGAAGCTAGAGATCTATGGGCTTTACCATGTGCTGGGCAGTTTGCACCTTTATATTATAGGTGTGCGCAACTTAATTGTTGAGACTGATGTGTGCTATATCAAGGGCATGCTACAAAACCCCAATATCCAACCATCCACCAGCATTAACCGGTGGATCGTCTCAATCCTTACATTCCACTTTATGCTCATGCATGTTAGGGGAGCAGTGCATGGTCCAGATGGGCTTTCACATCGGCTGAAGCAGCCAGAAGACTTAAAAGGAGAAGAAGATGAAGAGTTTGAGGATTGGATTGATGTGCTACATGGCTTTATGCATGTGATACATCCCATTTCACAGTCCTTTGAAGTGCAAGCACTTGCACTAACACAGCCAGAGCCAAGCGCAAATGTGCAAAATGTGCGCAATAGTGCGCTTATTTATGACAATGACTATAGCCAAGTTCTGAGGAGCGCAACAGCAGATGCAGAGGATGAGAAGTCAGATTTGGTGTGGATTTGGATGGATACCCTAACGCACCCTAACGACTTCACAGATTCTGAGTACAGTGTGCTCGTGCACTACGTGAGCACCTTTTTCAAAGACAAGATGTGCTTATGGAAGCCCAATGTGCATGGCACTCACCAGCTTGTTATTTGGCAGTCTAGACGCTTACCGATATTGCACGCCATCCACGACAACATTGGACACAAGTGCTTTTATGCGACGTGCTCTGCATTACTCGAGTGCTTTTGATGGCCACATGTTATGGACGACATCATTTGGTTTGTGCGCACTTGCCATATTTGCCAGATCCAGCAAACCCAGAAGGTTCTAATACTGCCAGTCATTGCAATGCCTGTGCCTCTCTTAAGTAAAGTTTATATTGATATGAGGCACTTACCAGTATCAGCAGGGTGGCACTATATCATCCAAGGGCATTGCTCACTTGCAACTTGGCCAGAATTTCATGGGCTTCCTAAAGAAAATGCGAGCACACTTGGTGATTGGATGTTCCAAGACCTCATCTGCAGATGGGGCGCATTGTATGAGATAGTCACTGATAATGGCAAGCCATTCATCAAAGCGCTAGCCTATCTCAGTAAGCACTACCATATCAATCACATCTGCATATCTGGCTATAATTCGCATGCTAATGGAATTGTTGAGCATGCACATTTCGATGTGCATCAAGCACTTATCAAAGCCACAGATGGAGTAGAGTCAAAATGGTTCAGTGTGCTGTACTCAGTCTTTTGGACAGAGTGCATCACAGTTCGGAAGCACCTTGGTGTTTCACCATACTTCATTGTTACAGGCGTGCAGCCTCTAATCCCTCTTGGTATCATGGAAGCAACATACCTTAACCCACCCCCAGATTCTATACTCTCCACTACAGACTTGATCACATGGCACATGCGCTGATGATACTCAACCCAGAAACCCAAACAAAACCTACTAAATGGCTTTGGATGGTATAACACAAGTCAGAGGAAGGGTGTGAGGTGGTACTAAATATCACTGCTGAGACCAAAACATTGTGTTTAGTGATGCAAAAGGACAGATTGTGTTGTGAATAGTCTGTAAGGCCATATGAAGGTGTTCGAAAGAGTCCGAAATAGGTTCGAAGATGTGCAAAATAGGTTCGAAAAAGGTTTGAAAAGTTTCGAAGTTGTGCAAAGTAGTCCAAATAAGTTCAAATAAGTTCGAAGAGGTTTGAGGTGTATTGAAAAGTGAGTTTAATGAATGTGAGGTCTTTGTCAAAAGCGATAGGCAATATGCGATAAAACGAGGAGCAAATATGATAGTTTCAAAGAAGTTTGTAATATTTTGCAGAACTTAGAGATACGACATGAAGGTAAGATTAAAGAGAATGATTCTTAAATCTGATAATAGTGAGAGGGTAACTTGTGCTGTTCCCCATTGTTCTATTGTTTATTCTAACTAACTAATACAAGTCTATATACAAAATGAAGAGATAGTACTAAAAAGAAAATAAGAACATGTGTAAAACATGAGGCAAATATATCAAACAATGAGGACTTTTAGATCATGAAACAAATAAGAAATAATAAATGACGAAACATATAGTGTTCCCATATAGTAAAAGTACTTCAATATATCAATGAAACACAAAAATGCACTTATCACATTCTAACTCTCTTGTACTCTCTCCTCGTGTCTGGTAGTGCTCAATATGCAATGGAATAACTTGTTCTGGATGTGCAGCATGTATCGAAAGTGTTTCAAGACAGCTATACAGTGGCCGATATTGTTCAAAGTGTCACGAAATAGTTCGAAAGCATTCGAAGTTGTCCAAAATAGTGTGAAATTGTGTGAAAATGGTTTAAAGTCAATTTCATGGCATTCGTAGTGATTCGGAGTGTGTCATAATGTCTCGATGTGAGTGGGAATGTTCTCAAGACCTTAAAGCATGTGGTGGACCTATCAGTGTGCATTACAAAAGCATCCAGAAGACTTAGCATGCATTCATTCCCACGTCTATGCAGAAAGGTGCAAAGCAGTGCTCCATTTTGAGAAGGCACACTCAAAAACCATCTGCAATTTTGACTTCCAGCATGGCGATTTAGTTCTTATGTGCAACACAGCAATCGAGAAGAGCCTTAACCACAAAATGTGTGCGCATTATCTCAGTCCTCTAGTTATAGTGTCATGCAATCAAGGCAGCGCATATATCATTTGCAAACTCAATGGGACAGTATTCGACAGGCCAGTAGCTGTGTTCCGCCTACTGCCATACCACACATGCAAGTCCATTGCGCTTCCTGACATAGCACTCGATATCACCACAATGCAGTTGAGAGAGATGGAAGAGTCCATAGTAGTGGAGACAGAAGATGAAGAAGCAGTTGACGAAGAAAAAGTGCAAGGAGATAGCGCTGAGGATAAAGAAAGCACCGATGAGGCACGCAACTAGCGCTCCACATGCACTGCTATGGATATTTCACCTTTTTATATGTACGCTTTGCTTTCTTTCATTTTTTACATTACCTTTTTCCTATTCGCAAAGTCACATCTAGATGCATTCCATGATTGTGCAACCCATTGGTTTTACCAGCCATGATGATCTACTGAGCCTTTCCCATTTTTTTAGACTTTGTCATATGGCATGCACTTCCTTTTATCTCTTACCCTTTTTATCGTTTGGACATGGTCAACATCTCAGTTGGGAGGAGGAAAGTGAAGGTTGGACAATTTTTCTGCACTCCTTTGCATTTGCACATTTTTGCGCTGGTGCACGTTTTTTATATTATTTGGACTTACAAATTTCATTTTATGGCACCATGGAAGTGCACATGCAGGTTGGCACAAACTGCGCACATTTGCGCATGCACGTGCATTGCACTGCTTTGGAGCACATCATGCTGATGTGTTCAGTTGGTACTCAGTGCAGAGTCTCAATGGAAGGGGTGAACACTTAACCTACAACTGCAGGCATGCTCGAGGTGAGGGGGGAGTTCACTTAGAGGGCCTCAGATCATCCTTCTGGGCACGGAGACTATGAGGAGGCTGTAATGGCAGTTTTTAATGTGCGCACTAGTTGTGTACGCTCAAGGGAAGATATGCGCAATATCAGCAAAGTGCGCAACACAAAGGGGCAAAAACATGCAGTGTGGAAAAATGTGCAACAGGAGTGCAAAAGTGTGCAATGATGGAGAAAATGAAAGTGGGAGGTGTAGTGAGACAAAGACAGCACTGAGATGTGCTGGGAAGGTGATGCAAAGGTTGGGGGTGCAAATGGGATGAAAGTGCAAGGGGTGGAAAAAGGTGCAAACAGTGCACAAAATGTAGCTATGCAAATAAGTGCGCAAAATGCAGCTATGCAAATAAGTGCACAAACAGTGTGCAAACATGGCTATATGAAGGGCGCACTACAATAGTGCACAAACAAGGACAAAGGACGCAATGCAGGGACAAAATGCAACAATATGACGAGGGGATGCAAATGATACACAAACACAGCTATATGAAGGGCACACTACAAAGGTGCATGGACTGGATGCTGGTGCACAGACTATGTGCAACGCTGACTGAGCTATGAACTATAAGGGGGGGGAAAGATCTTCCAAATTCTCTATCTGTCCGCCTACTATGTACAAATGGCTTATGTGATAAAAACGGTAAAATAAAGTGTAAAAATAAAAAGTGCCATGTGCTACCCACAAGCACATCCATTTGCCCATCTAAACCTGACCACACTATGCTGCTGCCTCAGCCAATAAGATTTGCACACCTATAGCCCAATATCCAACTGTTCCAGTGTGATGCACTATTTTTAGCATGCTCTAGGTCCCATGCACTCTTCCCAATTAATCTGCTTCGGTGTTATGTGTTGCATGCTGCACCTTAGTAATAATGATGTGATCAACCTGTGCCAGTTACCAGATAAGACGATGCTGATTGGAAATGCAGAAGAACTATAAGGAGATGCTGTGTGAGGCCAAATACCACCAAAGCACCAGGATTACATGAAAGCGCCCAAGTGTGCACAGTCCAATGCCAAATAGGTGCAAAGTGCCCCGATTATGTGAGAATGCGCAGTTCACTTGTGTAGGAATCATGGTGTGCCTCGAATAAATGCGCCAGTAAGATGGAAGCCGTGATGCGCAGCGCAATTGGTGTGGTGGATTGTTGTGTGTGTGATAGGGATTGTGCAATGAGTGCGCAGCAGAGAATGTGAGTTGCAGGTAAAGCATAAAAGAAGTGTGCAATAAATGTGGAAGGCAGATAAGGAGTGTGGGGGGGGCACACAAAGGCAGTTTGAAGTGCAATGAGGTGCATTTAGGGTGCACAACAATTGGCAGCTATGGGGGAACCAAAAGCGCAGTAGAAATGCAAAAGGCACACAAAGGCACACCTAAGCGGTCAAAGGCACATAAAAGTGCATGGAAGCATGCAAAGGCACACAAAAGCACATGAAGGCATGCAAAAGTGCACTGTGCAAAGTGTGCGGAAGCTATCTAGGAGGTGTGCACAATCGCAAAAAAATGCCATAGTATGTACGCAGGGTGATAGGGAGCCATATCATCTCCTCCCAACTGAAGTACTGACTGTCCTCAGGCAGCATGTGATTGGTCAGTGCAAAATTTTCTTCACTCACATAAGCAGCCATCCTCTCCTTATCTATCTCTGACCACCATCTATCCTCTATAACTCTTTCCACAACCTATCTCTACATGATCCGATGGCCTCAGCATTCACCTTAGCCCTCAGACAAACAATCCTGGCCCTCGATGAGACCCTTCCTGCTGCTGGGAGCAAGCAGATGACTATGCAAGCTTGGGGTGGGTTTTGCAGTAAATTGGTGCACTTTTCATGTTTCTATAACTGGCATAGGCTGCTAAGGGTCGGGGCATGTAGAACATGTATAAAAGCCATGCAGACACTGTTAAAGACGATGCAGAACTCGATGCGCTCCTCGCAAAGGCACGCAGTGCATTCAGTGGGATCATGGTGGAGGAGTGGCTTACTTGGGGTAAGGAGCTGATGCCTGATAAGCATAAGATGATTGAGGAGAAAGAGCGGTCTGAGGAATTTGAGCGTAGGGCACACGAGCTGGCAGGGCAGCTAGAAGCATGCAAGGCATGCCACGCGCTCTTGACCGCTGAATTGCAGGTGCCCGAAGTCAACTTGGAGCATCTGGAAGGTGAGTTTAGGGCAATTGATGAAGCAAGTGATATAGATACCACTGAAGTGCAGGAGGATGAAAAGCTGTGTGTTGTGCTGGTGTGCTTTCTGCACGTGCTTTCTGGAATGGCCAATACTGAGGTTGTAGGCGAAGGAATTGGTGAATCTTGGGAGAGTGGGGTGATGAGCGAAGGGGAGAGTGAACCAAGCGATGAGAGTGCTAGTGCAGATGAAGGCACAAGTGCATGCCCAGTGCGCGTAATGCAGCAGCACGCATATGTCGAGGTGACACAACTGAGTGGCATTGGCACCACCTCTGATGCTAATAGCAGACTGGTAAGTTTCTTTGGATATGCTTCAAACTCACTAAACAGTTTCCCTCCTACTCTAGTGTGATAACTGCTGCTGCATGGGCCAGCCGGCTAGGTGCATCTCTGTCAATGAAAAGCAGTGCACTCCATGCGCAAAGGGTAAGAGAAAGTGCGAATGGATGAAGCACACCCTTGCACAGCTGTGCGCAACTTCTAGAGGCAGGAAAGTGGCTACTGGGCACCCTAGTGTGTCTTTTTCTCACCCTCCTTCCACACTGTGCTAACTATTCCAAAGGCATGTCGCAAATTTACAAGGGCAATGAGAGTGATGCGGGGCTCATCAGCCCCTTGAAAGAGCACACATCAAAGCACTGCAAAGTCGAAAATGCACCCCCTCCCCCATTGCAAGTGCGCCCAAGGCCGCGCCACCTTACCATTCACTAGGCAAGTGCGCACACTCAATCCTCACACCAAACCAGATTGGGAAACACCTCGGGGGATGCAGTCTACCAAGGCCAGGACATCGAAGTGCTCAACTTAGCGCAATGCCACTTGGTGGTCGCAGTCTTGGGCACCACACATGATCGCCTTAAAGAAGACGTCCAAAGGTCACTTGTCGAGTTAGAAGTCACCAAGAGCTGGTTGTGCAGTGTGGAGCAAGTGGAGGCGGATGCAAAGGCGAAACTGGATGTGGTCACAGAGCACTTGGAGTTCCTGGAGTCCATCGAGTAGCTGCTTGCCTGTATAAGTAATAGATAGTCTGTCAATTCATCTCTCTGTTGTGCCTGTGATAAATGCATGATGCGCTCCAAAGCGGTGCAATGTGCGTGCACTTCCATGGTGCCGTAAAATGAAATTTGTAAGTCCAAATAATATATGTGAGGGAAAAGAGATAAGATAGGCAATGTTCAAGCAAGAAATTTCAAGTGCACAAAAAACATGCACCAGCGCAAAAATGCGCAAATGCAAAGGAGTGCAAAAAAAATCATCCAACCATCACTTTCCTCCTCCCAACTGAGATATTGACCGTGTCCAAATGATAAAAGAGTAAGAGATAAAAGGAAGTGCACGCCATATGACAAAGTCTAAAAAAATGGGAAAGGCTCAGTAGATCATCATGGCTGGTAAAACCCATGGGTTGCACAATCATGGAATGCATCTAGATGCGACTTTGTGAATAGGAAAAAGGTAATGTAAAAAATGAAAGAAAGCAAAGCGTACATATAAAAAGGTGAAATATCCATAGCAGAGCACTAGTTGCATGCCTCATCGGCGCTTTCTTCATCCTCAGCACTATCTCCTTGCGCTTCTTCTTCGTCAACTTCTTCTTCATCTTCTGTGTCCACTACTATGGACTCTTCCATCTCTCTCAACCGTGTTGTGGTGATATCGAGTGCTATGTCAGAAAGTGCAATGGACTTGCGCACTTGGTACAGCAGTAGGTGGAACATGGCTACTGGCCTGTCAAATACTGTCCCATTGAGTTCACAAACAATATATGCACCACCTTGATTGCGTGACACTATAACTAGAGGACCGAGATAACGTGCATGCATTTTGTGGTTAAGGCTCTTCTCAATCGCTGTGTTGCACATGAGGACTAAATCATCATGCTGGAAGTCAAAATTGCAGATGGTTTTTGAGTGCACCTTCTCAAAATGGAGCACTGCTTTGCACCTTTCTGCATAAACATGGGAATGAATGTGCGCTAAGTCTTCTGGACACTTTTGTAATGTGCACATGCACCGCACGATCAAGTCTGTAGTGGAGAGTGTAGAACCTGGGGGTGGGTTAAGGTATGTTGCTTCAATGATATTGAGAGGGATTAGAGGCTGTGCACCTGTAACAATGAAGTATGGCAAAACACCAAGGTGCTTCTGAACTGTGATGCGCTCCATCCAAAAGACTGAGTACAGTGTGCTTAACCATTTTGACTCTACTCCATCTGTAGCTTTGATAAGTGCTTGATGCATGTCGAAATGTGCATGCTCAACAATTCCATTAGCATGCAAGTTATAGCCAGATATGCAGATGTGATTGATATGGTAGTGCTTACTGAGATAGGCTAGTGCTTTGATGAATGGCTTGCCATTATCAGTGACTATCTCATACAACATGCCCCATCTGCAGATGAAGTCTTGGAACATCCAATCGCCAAGTGCACTCGCATTTTCTTTAGGGAGCCCATGGAATTCTGGCCAAGTTGCAAGTGAGCAATGCCCTTGGATGATATAGCACCACCCTGCTGATACTGGTAAGTGCCTCGTATCAATATAAACTTTACTGAAGAGAGGCGCAGGCATTGCAATGACTGGCAGTATTAGAACCTTCTGTGTTTGCTGGATCTGGACCAAATGATGTCATCCATATTGTGCAGCCACCAAAAGCGCTGCAGTAATGTGGAGCGCATTGTGTAAAAGTGCTTGTGCCCAATGTTGTTGTAGATGGCAATATCAGTAAATGTCTTGACTGCCAAATAACAAGCTGGTGAGCACCATGTGCATTGCACTTCCATAAGTGCATCTTGTCTTTGAAAAAGGTGCTCATGTAGCACACCAGCATGCTGTACTCAGTATCTGAGAAGTTGCTAGGGCGCGTCAGGGTATCCATCCAAATCCACACCAAATCTAACTTCTCATCCTCTGCATCTGCTGTTGCGCTCCTCGGAACTTGGCTATAGTCATCGTCATAAATAAGCACACTATTGCATGCATTTTGCATGTTTTGCGCATTTGCACTTGGCTCTGGCTGTGTTAGCATGAGTGCTTGCACATCAAAGGACTGTGAAATGGGACATATCGCATGCATAAAGCCATGTAGTGCATCAATCCAATCCTCAAACTCTCCATCTTCTTCTCCTTCTAAGTCTTCTGGCTGCTTCAGCCGATGCGAAAGCCCATCTGGACCATGCACTGCTCCCCTAACATGCACAAGCATAAAGTGGAATGTAAGGATTGAGATGATCCACTGGTTAATGCTGGCAGATGGTTGGATATTGGGGTTTTGTAGCATGCCCTTGATATAGTGCACATCAGTCTCAACAATTAAGTTGCGCACACCTATAATATAAAGGTGCAAACTGCGCAGCATGCAATAAAGCCCATAGATCTCTAGCTTCAGTTGCGAAAAGTGTGCTTCTCTGTCATTGAGCGTAATCGAGCTGAACCAGTTGTAAATGCATGTTTTTGCATTTGTGCTCTTTTGCTAGCAAAGGTAAAAGCCAACCACTACCTGGGAAGTGTCAACCGCAAGGATAATGGGGAGTTCTGAGGAATAATCGATCGGTTGTAATGCAGGGCACTCTAGTACTGCTTGCTTGATGTCGTTTTGTGCCACTATCTGCTCTGGGCCCCATTCGAATGGAGCATCCTTGCATGTAAGCCTTGTGAGCATGTTAATGTGATGTGTGCAATTGTGAATATAAATGCACATTAAACCGACTGTTCCCAAGAATGCATGCACTTCTGACAGCATGTGGCATGCACCCCAATTGTGGATAATGTCTACCTTGTCACTTTTGGGTCTTCTACCTTCTGGCATGCAATAATGGCCAAGAATGATGAAGTTCTCAGTGCACAATGTGGATTTCATCCCAGAGAAAGTGCCGCCACTATATTTCATGTGCTGCACAATGCGGTTCACATTCTGGAAGTGCTCCCACACAAAGCGTCTTATGCCAGGGTTTGCAGAGCCATTTTGGTAAAATGTAGTGCTTCAAAGGCCCCTTGACTGGAACATCGTCGATATAGGGAACAGTGTAATCCAGAATCTCTGGCTGCAGAATATAGCACACATTGTCGTGGAAGATTGGTACTGAGTTTGTCCAACTCATTGGCAATGTAATGAGGCACATTGCACCATACGGCATCTGGAATGTCGTAAGGTCACGTGATGATTCTTTGATTAAGTGCTTGTTGTATCCCACATATAGATCAAGGATGGCGCTGCATGCACGCCCTGCAAACTGCTCTGCAAACTGCTCTGCAAGGTGCTCAGGTGTAGGGGTGACACCAGAGTGTTTAATAGTAATGCAATTAAGCAGCTCGAGGCTATGTACGATGCACAGTGCTTTTCCATCTTTCTTGAGTGTGCAGAACCAGCACAATCTATATGCCGAATTTGTGTGCTCATAAATGCCTGAGTCTATCTTCTTCCGGATAATAGTGCAAACTTCATCATATATGCCTGGTGGAATGGGGATGTTGCGCTCTATCCAAAGGGGTGTGCAGAATAATCGGGATTTCTACTGGGGGAAAGAACGCAGTCTTGAAGCTGCTGCGCTCCTTATCACTCCATGCAAAGGCTTTATTCTGCAAAGACATCAAGTGGTGCAAAACCCTCATCTCCTCTGGCAATAAAAAATTGGTGTGGCGCTTTTGGAGTGCTTGCATGCGCTCCTCAGTATAGTGCCCAGTCGGGGTAAATGGTGGCGGGTTTGGTAAAAGTGCAGGAAGCGCCGCTAGCAGATTGCCTATAATGTTGTGCTCAATGCAGAATTCATTTGGGATGGGCACAATAACTGGTTTGACTTTTCTAGCAACCAGTTTATACTTCTTCTTGGTTACTATGCCCTTTTGTGGTGCACATGCAGCTAAATCGATAAAAGTTGCATGCACATATGTGCTTTTCGGAAACATGGCTGGAATAAGCACCACAAGGTCAATCAAATTTAAGAGCACCTGCATGACTGTTGGTACACTGGGATAGGTAGAGTTGAGAGATAATAGAGGTCGAAGGAACTGAAGCAGAAAATGGAATAAGCGCAAACGCAGAAACGTTACAAGATTGGGCATCAGAGTCAAATGTTGTGATAGTGGCAGCTTCTCCTTGGTCTGCGATCAATTCCTCGAAGCCTGGCAAAAATTTCTTTGTGGGTTATGCTGAATAGCAAAGTGCAGTGTTGCTGGAGCTGGTAAGAAGTGGCACAGCTTTCCTCTAGGCTTTGTTGGAATGGTGGAGATGGCACCTGTGTTTGGATCGCAGATAGTAATCGTCTGTGCTTCGTCCACAAAGTTGCACATGACAGAGCGCGTTAACACGTCAAAGGGGTGCCCTAACAGAATATCATAAGCAGGTGAATGGATAACGTGAACTTGCACATAGACAATGATATCTCCAATGTGCATGGAAATGTTGTGCGCAAGCCCAAGTGACTCATCTACCTCTCCATTGGCCAATTGCATGTATAAGCAAATGCGTGGGTTGTACTGAAGCCCAAGACAATGGCAGACTGCTTCTGACATTGCGATAATTTGTGAACCCAGATCTAAGATAGCCTCAAAGTATTCTTGGTTGTCAATCAATAAATCAATGGAACGAAGTGCATGCAACTCTTTTGCAACCTTCAAAACATCTGGGTTTTCAATTTTGCCTGGCTGGAGATGGGTGAGGTACTGTTCAAATGGATCCTGCAAAACAATAGGAAGCAGCGCTGCAATTGCCATGCTAACTGGAGGTGTCACATTAAGCACTTTATTTTCTGCAAAAGGTGCGCACACTTCGCAGTGTGCAAATGGCATAACACTTACAAGGTTGGTAGCTATCACTTCTGTGCTGGTAGCTGCAATGCGTGTGGGAGTAACTTGTTCTCTATGGCGCTGTCTGAGATCGGGCGAAAGGGATAGGAGCTCTTCATGCGAAAACCATAACAGAGGGTGCCTTCATGGTGTGTGCATATATGTCATCGACAATTTGCGGGTTCTGGATGGGAACAACAGTGCAGTATGATGGCTCTTTGCCTTTGGAAGTGTTAGCTGGTACATCTGGTTTATCTGCTGCTGCGGGCACAAAATGCACTTCAGGAATGTTGGAATAGGGATGTATGGGCATCTCATCAGGTGCTTCAGTTGCGCTCACAGCGGGTTGCAAAGCTGGGGACTCGATACTGTTGGCAGGTGCAATGTCTGTGGTTGTAGAATGTGTGCTCTCCTGATTGGATGTATTGCACAGTGCGCGCCGCAGAATTTCAATGCTGTTGAAGACTTGCCTCTTCCAAAATGCCATCAACTCCTGCTTGAGCACATCAATGTGCTCTTCCTTCATTAGTTGCACATTTGGTGTGCTTTGCATATAATCTGCTGCAGGCACTGAAGCGGCAACATATGTCGACTGTAAAGGTGCTGCTGGAGCTGGATGAGGTGCTATATTGTAGATGAGCTGCGAATTGGTATTAGATGAAAGTCGACCAGTGGCTATCTGCCCTGGGTTGCACTTATGCCATTCCTCGATGTGCTTGCCCAAGAAGTTGCCTGGAATAGAACATGGCACGAATGCACCACCTGGGAGTACGATGCGCCCTTCCACATTTTACCTACACTTTCCTTCCCTAATAAGGCACTCAATTGAAGTGCACTCAGGGATATAATGCCCTGTTTGACCACAACCATTGCAAGTGTCGTTGTTCGAGTGAGGCATGCCATTTCCACCGTCTCTGCATGATGTGCTCAACATGGTAACTATTGTCTGTGTCATGCACTTGAATAGGACTGAGATGTCTTCTGCTTTGACTGCAGGCATGTCAGGTTGAGGCTGGGAAATGGGTGTGCTGGGTGCTGAGTAGGGTGCATACATATCAGGGTTTTGTGCTGTGAGCCCAGTAAGTGGCTGGAAATAGCACGCTGGGCCTTCAAAGATAAAGTTGATCGCATTGCATATTGTGTCTAATGAGTATGGCACATTTGCAGGCTGATTCGGTACTGCAATTGCAAGGCAGCTCAAAATGTGCTCTAGCTGGTCTGGTCGAAATACCCTAACAAACATGCAGCTTTGGTCATAGCGCGCCAATATGCCTTGTGCAACTAAGTATTCACTAATGTTGAAAAATGCGTGATAATAGTGTGCGATTTCTTTTGCAGTTACAAGGCCAATGCATGCGGTCTCGCCAATAAGCTTGTCCAGATCACTAATACTCCATTTGCTGCCATCCCTAGAGCTGGGATAAAGCTTTAGAACAGCGTCTTTGAATGTGCCATAGTTGTGTGTCATGCTATACTCCGGTAGCAGTTTCCAAGTGTCTGCAGTGTCGCTGTCCAAATAGCACACAGTGTGGAACTTCTTATCGGTCTCATTGGTGATGTTACAATTGCGGAGAAGTTGTGCAAGCTCCTCAAAGTACTTCTGGAGTTTGCACAGTTTTGTGGGGTCGAAACATGGTGCGTTTTGGTTAGATGCAGATGGCATGTGCATGGTAGCCATAGTAGGTGGAATAAGGTGTGTGGAGTTGAGATCTGGTAAAAGCACAGTGAAATGCGAAGGCGGTGATGTGTTCAGTTGGTACTCAGTGCAGAGTCTCAACAGAAGAGGTGAACACTTAACCTACAACTGCAGGCATGCTCGGGGTGAGGGGGGAGTTCACTTAGAGGGCCTCAGATCATCCTTCTGGGCATGGAGACTATGAGGAGGCTGTAATGGCAGTTTTTAATGTGCACACTAGTTGTGTATGCTCAAGGGAAGATATGCACAATAGCAGCAAAGTGCGCAATGCAAAGGAGCAAAAATGCACAGTGCAGAAAAATGCTCAATGGGAGCACAAAAGTGTGCAATGACAAGGGTGATGAAAGTGGGAGGTTCAGTGAGACAAGGACAGTACTGGGATGTGCTGGGAGGGTGACGCACAGGTTGGGGGTGCAAATGGGATGAGAGTGCAATGGGCAGAAAAAGGTGCAAACAGTGCACACAATGCGGCTATGCAAATAGGTGCACAAACAGTGCACAAATGCAGCTATATGAAGGGCACACTGCAAGAGTGCACAAACAAGGATGAAGGATGCAATGCAGGGATAAAATGCAACAATACAACGAGGGAACGCAAATGATACACAAATGCGGCTATACGAAGAGCACACTACAAGGGCGCATGGGCTGGATGCTGGTGCACAGACTATGTGCGACCTGACTGAACTATAAACTATGAGGGGGGGAAAGATCCTCTGGATTCTCTATATGTCTGCCTACTATGTACAAATGGCTTATGTGATAAAAATGGTAAAATAAAGTGTAAAAATAGGAAGTGCCATGTGCTACCCACAAGCGCATCCATCCGCCCATCTAAACCTGACTATGCTGCTGCCTTAGCCAATAAGATTTGCACACCTATAGCCCAATATCCAACTGTTCCAGTGTGATGCACTATTTTTAGCATGCTCTAGGTCCCGTGCACTCTTCCCAATTAATCTGCTTTGGTGTTATGTGTTGCATGCTGCACCTTAGTAATAATGATGTGATCAACCTGTGCCAGTTACCAGATAAGACGATGCCAATTGGAAATGCAGAAGAACTATAAGGAGATGCTGTGTGAGGCCAAATACCACCAAAGCACCAGGATTACATGAAAGCGCCCAAGTGTGCACAGTCCAATGCCAAATAGGTGCAAAGCACCCCGATTATGTGAGAATGTGCAGTCTGCTCATGTCAGAATCATGGTGCATTTCGAATAAATGTGCCAGTAAGATGGGAGCTGCGATGCACAGTGCACCAGTGCAGTGGATTGTTGTGTGTGTGATAGGGATTGTGCAATGAGTGCGCAGCAGGGAATGTGAGTGCAGGTAAAGCATAAAAGGAGTGTGCAATAAATGTAGAAGGCAGATAAGGAGTGTGGGGGGGGTGCACGGAGGTGGTTTGAAGCGCAACGAGGCGCATTTAGGGCACACAATGATTGGCAGCTATGGGGAACCAAAAGTGCAGTAGAAATGCAAAAGGCACACAAAGGCATACCTAAATGGTCAAAGGCGCACGAAAGCACACGGAAGCATGCAAAGGCATACGAAGGCACACGAAGGCATGCAAAAGCATGCTGCACAAAGTGTGCAGAAGCCATCTAGGAGGTGTGCACAATCGCAAAAAATGCCATAGTATGTGTGCAGGGCAATAGGGAGCCATATCAGCGGGGAAGAATGCAGTGATGCAGATGGAGTTAGGGTAGGTAGGAATGATTCAGGTGAAGGTGGAGGTAAAGACAGCATGGATGAGTGATGCATGTTGTTTAGGAAGAGTGATTCAAATACTGGTATTTCCCCAAGCTGGAGTGCAGTTGCTAACAGCTCGGAATGGAGAGTGCAAAGGTGGTTAATGTTGAAGCAAAGGGCGAGCCAATGGAGGTCTAAAATATGGTCTGATAAACAGAAACCCCTCACGATGGGCTCCAGAAATGATGTGTTCAGTTGGTACTCGGTGCAGAGTCTCAATGGAAGGGGTGAACACTTAACCTACAACTGCAGGCATGCTCGGGGTGAGGGGGGAGTTCACTTAGAGGGCCTCAGATCATCCTTCTGGGCATGGAGACTATGAGGAGGCTGTAATGGCAGTTTTTAATGTGCGCACTAGTTGTGTATGCTCAAGGGAAGATATGCACAATAGCAGCAAAGTGTGCAATGCAAAGGGGCAAAAATGCACAGTGCAGAAAAATGCTCAATGGGAGCACAAAAGTGTGCAATGACAAGGGTGATAAAAGTGGGAGGTTCAGTGAGACAAGGACAGCACTGGGATGTGCTGGGAGGGTGACGCACAGGTTGGGGGTGCAAATGGGATGAGAGTGCAATGGGCAGAAAAAGGTGCAAACAGTGCACAAAACACGGCTATACAAATAAAAGGTGCAAATGATATGCAAACGTGGCTATATGAAGGGCACACTACAATAGTGCACAAACAAGGATGAAGGATGCAACACAGGGATGAAATGCAACAATATGACGAGGGGATGCAAACGATATGCAAACGCAGCTATACAAAGGGCGCACTACAAAGGTGCATGGACTGGACGCTGGTGCACAGACTATGTGCGACGCTGACTGAGCTATGAACTATGAGGGGGGGGAAAGATCCTCCAGATTCTCTATCTGTCTGCCTACTATGTACAAATGGCTTATGTGATAAAAATGGTAAAATAAAGTGTAAAAATAGAAAGCGCCATGTGCTATCCACAAGCACATCCATTCGCCCATCTAAACCTGACTGCACTATGCCACTGCCTCAGCCAATAAGATTTGCACACCTATAGCCCAATATCCAACTGTTTTGGTGTGATGCACTATTTTTGGTGTGATGCACTATTTTGGTGCACTCTAGGTCCCATGCACTCTTCCCAATTAATCTGCTTCGGTGTTATGTGTCGCGTGCTGCACCTTAGTAATAATGATGTGATCAACCTGTGCCAGTTACCAGATAAGGCGATGCCAATTGGAAATGTGGAAGAACTATAAGAAGATGCTGTGTGAGGCCAAATACCACCAAAGCACCAGGATTATGTGAAAGCGCCCAAGTATGCACAGTCCAATGCTAAATAGGTGCAAAGTGCCCTGATTATGTGAGAATGCACAGTTCGCTCATGTAGGAATTGTGGTGCACCTCGAATAAATGTGCCAGTAAGATGGAAGCCACGATGCGCAGCACAATTGGTGTGGTGGATTGTTGTGTGTGTGATAGGGATTGTGCAATGAGTGCGCAGCAGAGAATGTGAGTTGCAGGTAAAGCATAAAAGGAGCATGCAAAGGCGCATTGAGCGTGCAATAAATGTGGAAGGCAGATAAGGAGTGTGAGGGGGGCATGCAAAGGCGGTTTGAAGTGAAATGAGGTGCATTTAGGGTGCACGATGATTGGCAGCTATGGGGGAACCAAAAGCGCAGTAAAAATGCAAAAGGCACACAAAGGTG
Organism: Tricholoma bakamatsutake; assembly: GCA_029959215.1. Lineage (NCBI taxonomy): Eukaryota > Fungi > Basidiomycota > Agaricomycetes > Agaricales > Tricholomataceae > Tricholoma > Tricholoma bakamatsutake. Next base: position 6,414,860 of record CP114860.1, read on the forward strand.
CATCTAAGCAGTTAAAGGCACACGAAAGTGCATGGAAGTGTGCAAAGGCGCACAAAAGTTCATGAAGGTGTACAAAAGTGCACTGCACAAAGTGTGCGGAAGCCATTTAGGAGGTGTGCACAATTGCAAAAAAATGCCGTAGTATGCGCACAGGGTAATAGGGAGCCATATCAACATGTTTACCTCCTGCACGCTGCCCATTTAGCCCACTTTGGCCTATTCATGATCTCAGAAGAATGGATGTTCAGGTCCCAACTGCCATGCTTTGCACTGGATGGCCAAATGTCTTACCACATCCTGCAATATAAATCCCAGATTCGGCATGTGCTGTCTGAGTGGAAAGATCACTTTGCCCCCTCTTCACCCAGTCCCACCTGAGCTTATCCAATTGCTCACTGCTCAACACGACATTGGAAAATCATTTTGTGATCACATCCACACTTACAATAATGCACTCGCCATGACTTCTATTGGTCGCAAGATTGACGAGTCAGTCAATGAGGGTAAAGAGGCTGTGAATGATGGTGTTGGTCCCTATGTCTACAAACTCCATGGCGAGCTGTCCCACAAAATTGGATCTCTTCTTCCACCAGAGAGTGAACCTCCTGTTTATGCTCAGCTATATATTTACAATCCAGCTGATGCTGTCAACTTTTGCATGGCCAATGCCTGGAACACTCACCTCCATCACCACACTTTGCTCACTCTCCCGGACATGCTCCACCATCACCATCCAGCAGTTCAGATGTACAAGCAGGCTCATGAGCTCACCAGGAACTTGCCTTCAGTGCAAGATAGCTTTACGTTTTGATCAATCCTGCGACTGTCGCTGCTATAATCTCCCCAATGCTACCAACAATGAGATTGCTGTCATTCTTCCAGGTGATGGCGATCAGCCAGAGAGCACATGTGACATTGTTCTCTACTGCAGGCATGGCCCTCACCTTCAGCGCATCAGTGATGTCCATCCCCTCTATCCTGCCCTTCACTATGTTTTGCTGTTTCCTACTGGCCAGCTCCAATGGCACCCTCAAATTGAGTATGCAGCTGTCAATGCCAACAACCGAGGTGGTGCCAGAGTTCACAAACATGTCTTCAAATCCGAATTCTACTGCTATTGCCTCCACCTTCGACCACCTGCTATTGAGCCCCAGCATATCTTTTTGACTGGAAAGTTCTTTCAGGAGTTTGTGTGCGATGGATGGGCCACTGCTGAGCAGGATCGGTTGCGCTGGATTTTGATGAATCAGGACACCATTCATGGCAAAGTCTATGTTGGCCTGGCAGATGCTGTGGCTGCAAACATTGATGTGGACACAGAGTCTCTGGGTCAAAGAATCATTCTTCCTTCATCCTTTGCAAGAAGCACACATTACATGCAGCAGCTTCTTCAGGATGCATTCGCTATTAATCATCACTGCAATGGAGGCAATCTCTTTCTCACCATCACTGCCAACCCTTCCTGGCCAGAAATACGGGATGCTCTTCATCTGGGGCAGACTGCAGCAAATCGCCCAGATTTGGTTGTTTATGCATTCTATGCAAAGCAGAAGGAGATGATCAAGGATATCGAGGCTGGCATATTTGGAAAGGCTGTGGCTTATTTTTTCACCATCGAGTTTCAGAAGCGTGGCCTTCCTCACATGCACTACATTATTTTTCTCAATGAGCAATCCAAGCTTCGCATCCCCGAGCAGATAGACAGCCTTCTGTCTTCAGAGTTTCCTGACGATGATCCTAAGCTTCTCGACCTCATCAAGAAGTTCATGGTCCATAAACCCTGTAATGCAGAAAACCCTGCAGCTCCTTGCATGGTGAATGGACAGTGCTCCAAAGGTTTCCCCAAGCCATTCAGGGATCAGACAACCATCTCTGAGGATGCCTATGCCTCTACCAAGCATTGGGACACTGGACACACATATCACATTCAGGGAAAGCAGGTCAACAATTGTTGGGTGGTCACTTACTCTGCCTATCTCATCTGGAAGTACCATTGCCACATCAATATTGAGTCCATCAGCTCTATCATGGCCATCAAGTACATCTACAAATATGTCTACAAAGGCCACAATCGCATCACCATGGAGTTTGGAACTTGCAACGATGAAGTCAGGCAGTATCTCGACACTCGCTACATATCTGCATGCGAAAGCATCTGGCGCCTCTTCCACTTCACCATGCATGGTGCTTCTCCCAACGTCATCCGTCTTCAGGTCCACCTTCCTGGCCAGCAGTATGTCACTTGGAATCAGAACGGTCCACAGTCTATCCAGAAAATTGTCCAGCATGCTGTACAGCGTGACACCACCCTCACTGCCTTCTTCAAGGCCAATCAGGAGTATCCAGAGCTTGCACAGGTCATTCTTTACCAAGACTTTCCCTCCAAATTTGTGTGGGATCAAAGGGCTCACAAGTGGAAGCCCAGGCAGAGGGGATTTGCCATTGGAAGGATGTTCTATGCTCCACCCAGTGCCAGTGAATGCTTTTACCTCAGGCTGCTTCTCACTGCTGTGAAAGGGACTACATCATACAAAGACCTTCGCACTTTTCAGGGCATCGTCGCTCCCTCATTCAGAGAGGCCTGCCTCACCCGTGGCCTTTTGGAGGATGACCAAGAGTGGCAGCAGTGTCTGGAGGAAGCAAAGTTTATGGCAACTGGTCGTCAGCTTCGCAATCTTTTTGTCACCATCCTTCATGACTGTGCTCCCTCTGATCCTGTCCACCTCTGGAATACATATTGGCCTCACATTTGCAATGACTTGAGATATCAGCTCCAGCATACCAACATTTGTATCAACCCCACTGATGATGATGTCCATGATTATGGCCTTTATCTTATCAATCAGCTTCTCATGGTCTCTGGAAAATCTCTCGAGAAGGATTGGCCATACATGCCTCAGATCACTCAGGATTGGGATGCCAACATTCAAAACCAGTTGATCGCAGAGCAGCGCAGATACGATGTTGTGGAGCAGGCCAAGTTGGCTGCACACAATCTGGACACTTTCAATCAGGATCAGAGGGCTGTCTTTGTTGAGATCATGCATGCAGTCAACAACAAGACTGGCCAGACATTTTTCCTCCATGGTCCAGGTGGCACTGGCAAAACCTATGTTTACAACACCCTCTGCCATCAGCTTTGCTCTCAAGGCAAGATTGGTCCTCTGTGCTGCATTGTCTGGAATAGCTGCTCTTTTGCTCAAAGGTGGTCATACTTCCCATTCCTTCTTTCAGATCCCAATCATCATAAACAAGTCATCCACCTGCACCATTTCCAGAGGTTCAACAAAGGCACAGCTCCTGCAGCAGACCGACTTGATCATTTGGGACAAGGCACTCATGCAGCATCGTCATCTCCATGAAGCTGTCAACCGCACTCTGAAAGACATTCTCCAATGTGACAAACCCTTTGGTGGTGTGCCTGTGGTCTTTGGAGGAGACTTTCATTAGATCCTGCCTGTCATTGAGAAGGGTTCTCGACCTCAAATCATTGGTGCTTCTTTGCAATGCTCTGTTCTCTGGCAACACATCAAAATCCTTCATCTCAAAATCAACATGTGTTTAAACACAGACGATCTTCAGGAGCACAACTTTGCAAAGTGGCAGTTGGAGGTTGGAAAGGGTGGTCATACAGATGAAGGTGGCACTATCAATCTTTCTGATCATCTCAAATGTTCTCAGAACACCATCGCTTCCCTTATCGACACCATCTATCCTGGCATCTATGATCAGGCTCAGCATTCAAATCAATACTTTTCAGAGCGGGTCATCCTGGCGAGCAAGAACGATGATGTCGACGATTTAAACCATCACATTCTTCACAATTTTCCTGGACAGGAGCACATCTTTCACAGTGCTGACTCAATTGCAAATGATGAGAATGCCAAACTTCTATATCTCCAAGAATATCTGAATTCTATCAACTGCTCAGGTCTACCTTTGGCACATTTGGCACTCAAGGTTGGCATCTCTGTGATGATACTTCGCAATCTCAATATTGCTGGAGGGGTCTGCAATGGAAGTCGGGGGATATTGACTCGGATCAGGAATAGGGTTTTGGAGATTCAGTTGATCACTGGAGATAATGCAGGAGAGACTGTTTTCATTCCACGGATGCGACTTCGGCCCATTGAAGGTCAACTCCCCTTCACTCTTTCTCGACTGCAGTTTGCTGTTCATCTTTGCTTTTCAATGTCGATCAACAAGTCACAAGGACAGTCAGTGAAGCATGTGGGTTTGGATTTCAGGAGTCCTGTCTTTACACATGGGCAGTTCTATGTGGCAATATCATGGGTCAAGTCAGTGCACAATATCAAGGCAATATGGCCAAGCTCAGAGAAAAGTGCAAAGACAAAAAATATTGTATATGATGAAGTGTTATTGGATTAAAATATATATTGTACATATGTAACTACTACTCATAGAAAATCAATGAACACAGTGAACAATGTGTGCTGGAGGCACATTTAAAAACCTTGTCAATAATAAAAGGAGGATGGTCAGGTGACTTGAGTGTGGGAGTTTTTCTGAGGGAGTGGGAGAGTGATGACCAACTCCGAGGGTCATGAGACATGATGACAAATATAAGTGAAAGGTGGGAACAAAATTCTTGGCTAATAAAAAAAATTTCAGCTAATTTGGGGCTGGATCACAAACATAATAACTAATAATAGGGTTTTTTTTTGGCTACAGTGGGGGATCAATTTCGGCTACAATAATATAATGTAGGAACAATATTTTCAGCTACAGTGTGGGACAAAATTTTCTGCTAATTTTTTTTTGGGGGGCCTGATGACAAATATAATAATTAGCAACAACATTTTCTGCTAATTTTTTTTTTGGGCCTGATGACAAATATAATTACTGGGTGTTGCTATGATGACAAATATAATCAGCAACAACATTTTTGGCTACAGTGTGGGATCAAAATTTTCAGCTTATTTTTTTTTTGGGCCTGATGACAAATATAATTACTGGGTGTTGCCATGATGACAAATACAATTAGCAACAACATTTTTGGCTACAGTGTGGGATCCAAATTTTTGGCTAATTTTTTTTTTTGGCCTGATGACAAATATAATAAGGTGTTCCCATGATGACAAATCTAATAACTGGCTGTAGAAACAAAGTTTTTGGCTGATTTGGCCTGATGACAAATATTATAAGGTGTTCCCATGATGACAAACTAACTTGTCATTGATGACAAAGATCATAACTGGGTGTAGGAACCATATTTTCAGCTGATTTTTGGCCTGATGACAAATATCATAACTGGGTGTAGGAACCAAATTTTCAGCTGATTTTTGGCCACTTCTAGCTTTTCTGCTCTCTTTCTGGCTCTGGGCTTTTTTCCAGTGGGGTTGTTTTTGCATTCTTGGGGTATCTGTAGACCAAGGTGAAGCTCTGTAAAGTCCTACCTCCTTGGCTTCTCTTTTTTCAACAAAAGGAGTGTCTGCCAGTTGTTTTTTGGACCTCTCTCAGGGCACAGTGTGCAGGGAGATTGGGCTGGCGGGTTTGCAGTTGCCTCCTCTTCCATTTTTGGAAGTCGCTCCACTATCAACTGCCACTGTTTGTACTGATTTCACAGCCTCCTGCAAGAATCTCACATCCTCCACTGCTGTAAGAGAGCTCCCTGGTTCCCATGGATTCAACTCCGCCCAACACTCCTCGACATGTCCGAATGGCTGTGCAGAAAACTGAACAGGACCAATGGACCTTGAATAGCCCTACTTGCCACCGGACTCCACACCATGCTCACACAATGCACATTGCCCAGCCACTGCTGCCATTGCCACCAGCCCATAATATTGGCTTGCTGAATGCTGATCCTTTTGTGGCTGCTCCTCCTCCTCCTGTTTTCGATCCTCCTCCTGCTGTTCCTGCTCCTATTGTCCCTGTTGCCAATATCCCTCTCCACATAGGCTTATATATGTTCTTTTGAGTATATTGACTGACAATAATGATGATGTAGCCTCCTGCTCTTGCTTCTCCTGTTTTTGATCTCCCTGCACCTGTTCCTTCTGTTCCTGCACCTGTTGTCCCTGTCATTAATATTCCTCCACATGTATGCTTATGTCCTTTTTTGTCATGTCTTTATTTTGTGACTGACTTGATTATCCCATGTGGCTCAACATATTGATCCTGCACCTGTTCCACTTGGGCCCCTCCCTCCTGCATGCCGTCCTTTTAGTTCTGACTGGCCTGTTCATTATCTGGGAAGAATGGATATTCAGTGTCCCAATTGTCATGCATTGCACTGGATGGCTGAGCATCTCACAGTATCCTCCAATATAAATCCCAGATTTGGCATGTGCTACTTGAGTGGAAAAATCGTTTTGCCTCCTCTCCACCCAGTCCCACCTGAGCTTCTCCAGTTGCTCACTGCTCAGGATCACATTGGCAGGTCATTTCGTAATCATATCCACACATACAACAATGCTCTTGCCATGACTTCCATTGGGTGCAAAATCAATGAGTCTGTTAATGAAGGTGAATAGGCTGTGAATGATGGTGTTGGCCCCTACATCTTCAAACTGCACGGTGAGCTGTCCCACAGGATTGGCTCTCTTCTTCCAGCAGAGGGTGAATCTCCAGTGTATGCTCAGCTTTACATTTATGATCCAGCTGATGCAGCCAACTTTCACATGGCCAATGCCTGGAACACTCACCTCGATCACCACACTTTGCTCACCCTCCAGGACATGCTCCACCATCTTCATCCTGCAGTTCAGATGTACAAGCAGGCCCATGAGCTCACCAGGAACTTGCCTCCACACCAGTAGTGCAAGATAGCTTTGCACTTTGATCAATCCTGTGACCATCGCCGCTACAATCTTCCTGATGCCACCAACAATGAGATTGTGGTCATTCTTCTAGGTGATGGCGATCAGCCACAGAGCACACGTGATATCATTCTCTACTGCAGGCATGGCCCTCCCCTTCAGCGCATCACTGATGTCCATCCCCTCTATCCTGCTCTTTACTATGTCCTCCTGTTTCCTACTGGCCAGCTCCAATGGCATCCTCAAATCGAGTATGCAGCTGCTAATGAAGGCGGTGCAAGGGTTTGCAAGCATGTGTCCAAATTAAATTTCTACTGCTATCATCTCCACCCTCGACCACCTGCTATCAAGCCTCAGCATATATTCTTGAGTGGAAAGCTCTTTCAGAAGTTTGTTTGTGACTAGTGGGCAACTTCAGAGCAGGATCGGTTGCGCTTTATCATGATGAATCAGGACACTATTTGTGGTGAAGTCTATATGGGCTTGGCTGATGCTGTGGCTGCAAATGTGGATGCAGACACAGAGTCTCTTGATCAAAGAATCATCCTGCCTTCTTCATTCGCAGAGAGCACATGTCATATGCAGCAGCTTCTTCAGGATGAGTTGGCTATCAATTGCTACTTCAAGGGTGGTGATCTCTTTCTGACCATAACTGCAAACCCTGCTTGGCCAGAGATTCAGGATGAGCTCAAGCCTAAACAGACTGCTGCCAATCACCCTGACTTGGTTGTTCATGCATTCCATGCAAAGCAGAAGGAGATGATCAAAGACATTGAGGCTGGGATCTTTGGCAAGGCACTCTCTTATGTGTTTGTGATCAAGTTTCAGAAGCGTGGCCTGCCTCACATGCACTGCATTATCTTTCTTGATGGGGAGTCCAAGCTTCGCACTTCTGAGCAAATAGACAGCCTCATGTGCTCAGAGTTTCCTGACAACAATCCTGAGCTGCTCAAGTTGGTCAAGAAGTTCATGGTCCATAAACCCTGTGGTGCAGAGAACCCTGCAGCTCCTTGCATGGTGAATGGACAGTGCTCCAAAGGTTTCCCCAAGCCATTCAGGGATCAGACAACCATCTCTGAGGATGCCTATGCCTCTACCAAGCATTGGGACACTGGACACACATATCACATTCAGGGAAAGCAGGTCAACAATCGTTGGGTGGTCACTTACTCTGCCTATCTCATCTGGAAGTACCGTTGCCACATCAATATCGAGTCCATCAGCTCCATCAAGGCCATCAAGTACATCTACAAATATGTTTACAAAGGCCACGATCGCATCACCATGGAGTTTGGAACTTGCAACGATGAAGTCAGGCAGTACCTCGACGCTCACTACATATCTGCATGCGAAAGCATCTGGCGCCTCTTCCACTTCACCATGCATGGTGCTTCTCCCAACGTCGTCCGTCTTCAGGTCCACCTTCCTGGCCAGCAGTATGTCACTTGGAATCAGAACGGTCCACAGTCTATCCAGGAAATTGTCCAGCATGCTGCACAGTGTGACACCACCCTCACTGCCTTCTTCAAGGCCAATCAGGAGTATCCAGAGCTTGCACAGGTCATTCTTTACCAGGACTTTCCTTCCAAATTTGTGTGGGATCAAAGGGCTCACAAGTGGAAGCCCAGGCAGAGGGGATTCGCCATTGGAAGGATGTTCTATGCTCCACCCAGTGCCAGTGAATGCTTTTACCTCAGGCTGCTTCTCACTGCTGTGAAAGGGGCTACATCATACAAAGACCTTCACACTTTTCAGGGCATCATCGCTCCCTCATTCAGAGAGGCCTGCCTCACCCGTGGCCTTTTGGAGGATGACCAAGAGTGGCAGCAGTGTCTGGAGGAAGCAAAGTTTATGGCAACTGGTCGTCAGCTTCGCAATCTTTTTGTCACCATCCTTCATGACTGTGCTCCCTCTGATCCTGTCCACCTCTGGAATACATATTGGCCTCACATTTGCAATGACTTGAGATATCAGCTCCAGCATACCAACATTTGTATCAACCCCACTGATGATGATGTCCATGATTATGGCCTTTATCTTATCAATCAGCTTCTCATGGTCTCTGGAAAATCTCTCGAGAAGGATTGGCCATACATGCCTCAGATCACTCAGGATTGGGATGCCAACATTCAAAACCAGTTGATCGCAGAGCAGCGCAGATATGATGTTGTAGAGTAGGCTAAGTTGGCTGCACAGAATTTGGACACTTTCAATCCAGACCAGAGAGCTGTCTTTGAGGAGATCATGCATGCTGTCGACAACAAGACTGGCCAGACCTTTTTTCTCCATGGTCCCAGTGGCACAGGCAAAACCTTTGTATACAACACTCTGGCCCATCAGCTTCATTCTTAGGGCAAAATTGTTCTCTGTATAGCATCATCCGGCATTGCTGCACTCCTGCTCGAAGGTGGCTCCACTTCTCATTCATGTCTCCAGATCCCTCTCATCATCAATGAGTCATCCACCTGCTCTATCTCCAGAGGTTCAATTCAGGCAAAGCTGTTGCAGGAGACTGACTTGATCATTTGGGACGAGGCACTCATGCAGCATCATCATCTCCATGAAGCTGTCAACTGCACTCTCAAAGACATTCTCCAATCTGATCAACCCTTTGGTGGCATTCCTATTATTTTTGGGGGCAACTTTCACCAGATCCTGCCTGTTATCGAGAGGGGTTCACGGCCTCAGATTGTTGGTGCTTCCTTGCAGCGCTCTGTTCTTTGGCAACATATTAAAGTTCTTCATCTCAAAATCAACATGCGATTGAATACAGATGATCTTGAAGAGCGACAATTTGCAAAGTGGCAGCTGGAGGTTGGAAAGAGTGATCATACAGATGAGGATGGCAACATCGAACTTCCCAACCATTTCAAGTGTCCTGAAAACACTCTGGCTTCCCTCATCGACACCATCTATCCTGGCATCTATAATCATGCTCAGCATCCGGATCAATACTTCTCAGAGTGGATTGTCCTACCAAGCAAAAATGATGATGTGGATGATTTGAACCATTACATTCTTCAGAGGTTCCCTGGAGAGGAGCAAGTGTTTCACAGTGCAGACTCTATTGCAAACAATAAACTTCTGTATCCACCTGAATACCTCAACTCAATCAACTGCTCCAGTCTACCTTTGGCACACTTGGCACTCAAGGTTGGTGTCTCTGTGATGATACTTCGCAATCTCAATATTGCTGGAGGGGTCTGCAATAGTTCTCGAGGGATTTTGACTCAGATTTGGAACAGAGTGTTGGAGGTTTGGTTGATTACTGGAGATCATGCTGGAGAGAAGGTGTTTATTCCATGGATGCGACTGCAGCCAATCGAAGGACAACTCCCTTTCACTCTGTCTCGACTCCAATTTGCTGTTCAACTGTGCTTTTCAATGTCGATCAACAAATCCCAGGGACAGTCAGTGCAGCATGTGGGATTAGATTTCAGGAGTCCTGTCTTCACTCATGGGCAGTTCTATGTAGTGATATCATGAGTAAGGTCTGTGCACAACATCAAGGCAATATGGCCAAGTGACAGTGGAAGTGCAAAAACCAAAAATATTGTATATAATGAAGTACTATTAGAGTAACATAGAAATGAAGTATATAGAAATGAAGTCCATACTTATTAAACATGTTAACACATGACAGTGGAAGTGCAAAAACCAAAATAATGAAGTACTATCAGACTAACATAGAAATGAAGTCATGACAGTGGAAGTGCAAAAACCAAAAATATTGTATATATTACTTATTAAACATGTTAACGCGTGCCGGAGGCACATTCCCAACCTTGTTAAATCTAAAACGAATAGGCGGTGTTACTAATAACTGTGGCTGTACACAACGGCTGTTCGGTGTTAGCGTCGGTGTCGCCCAAAGCGCGTGCCACCGCCCCAATTTCAACAATACAGTCTTTGAATTCTGGAAACATTTGCGTAGCCTTTCTCTTTGCTTCATACAGTAGTTGATAGGAAAACAATAGTTAATTAACTCCTCAAAAAACTGTTTCAAACTCCAATCATAAACGTTCATAGCCACCTTCTGGGTGTAAAAATCATAAGCTTTTCCTTTCAAATAATATGAAAGTACAAAAACTCTCCGTCGTTTGTGAACACGACCCGAAACAACATAGTCAGTTCCCTCGGTTATGAATCGGTGGTAACTGCGGGCGTCAGCTGCACCATCATAATCCAATGGCACAAGCGGCTTCAGCAATGATTTATGTTTCAGTTTTGATGACCTCGATCGAGTTGATCGAGATCGCGTCCGACGATGTTTTCTTCCGCCTACACTAGTTCCACTTTCAGGGTCTGAGGAATTTGGAGACGCAGAAGAGCTGGATGAACTATCAGATGGGTCTGAAGGTAAGTGTTCATTATCTTCAATATGGCTCATTGCTCGACCCAGAAAACTTCCTGGGGGAATTTGAGACAAAGGTCGTATATCCGAGCTTTGTCATTCCTGGTGAACATTTGGTCGTCGATGACCCTTTATGGCGTTCGCTACTCGATTCATCAAAGCATCTGACATTGGTGTAAACTTGGTTTCGGAGGGATTCTCTTCAGCTGCAGCAGGGGCACTCGCTTTCGGTGCATCTTCATCCGTTACATTCTCGACTCGAGCTTTATACTTGGAACTTTTCTGGTGAGGGGACTTTCCTTTACCAGTCTTAGATTCCTTATTTTGATCCTGGTCTCGGACCATATTCCAAGTTTTCATTGCTTCTCTTTGGGCATTCACATCCAATTCGGATGATTCAAATCTCAAGGCTCCCCAATCATTAGGATCAACACCTTTTCCTTTCGAGGGTCCCTCACCTCTCGAAGATTCATCTCCATCGCTATCGAAGTGCACTTTCTCATAACGACGATCAATTCTTTCTCGTTCTTCAGTGGTCAAAGTGGTCAAATTTTGTTCAGCATTTTTAACCGCAATTTCTTATTCAGATGTCAAACGTTCCAGTATCAGAAGAACGACATCTTCGGGCACATTTGGACTCAACTAAAGTCCAAGGTTCATTATTGTTAGTCTCCTCATCAGGAGAATTTTCAGTCATTACTCCAGTGGAAGAAAATAAAATTGAATTGTCATTGAAAGCATGGTCTACCTGAAACCAGAAACCTTGAAGATAAGGTGTAGTTGGAGCTGAATTTTTCAGATCTCCAAAATACCTGCGTCTAGCCGGGTATCATCATGGCACTGTAGCTGCCTCCTCCACGACTGAGCCAGATGTCAAAGTGAGGGGCAAAGGTGCCCCCCGACTCAAGGTTAGTTGTACCAACGGGACTAGATGGTATCTCACCTGGAGTTGGCGCAGCCGCATATTCGCGGGCCAAACGGTTACGAAGTGGGTAACGAGTTTCAGACATAATGATGAAGTGGGAATATAGATAGATTGTAGAAAAGTTGCCGGAAAGGTGTCGCCTAGCAGTGAGAGCCTCAGTTGATCAGACTAAGAGATCTAGATGCGAAGCGAGCAGAAGTTTTGTAGTAGTAAAGTTTTGAGCGAGTAGACTGTCAAAAATATGTGATACAAGCGTGACAAGTCACGGTTCTAGCACACGAAGTTCTGAGGTCACTCGATAGACAGTTTAATAATCTCGGAATTCTCTCTTCTACTAGTTACAAAACTGCTCATTTATATAAGTAAGAGTTCGGGCATGTTGGGTACCTAAATAAAGAGTCCAGCTCGTTGTCAAGTAGTAAGCAGTAAGGAATTGGAAATACAGATGAGTTATCGTATGGGAAGAGATAGGATAAAAGAAAAGGAAAGAAACCATAGCGACGAAACAAATGAAATAACGGAACAGAAGGATGAAAAGGAAAATACCGGAGCGCGTTACACTAAGAGTTGCGTCCGAGATCACCGACCAATGTGTTTTGCCAGCCTCTCTATCGCGAGTTGGGGTTTTCTTGGTTTGTTCGGTTGTCAATTCTTGGCATCATATACATGACCAAACCACTCATAGTACAAAGACCCCTACGAGCGATACGAGAGTGCTGGTTTTAGGAGCCTGGGTTAAGAGTACTTTTCACTGTGAGTGTCGGAGTTTAAATTCAGTGAGCGACCTCGACTTGAAGCTTGAAGCTGAAGTTCTTCAGCGATGAGCACCAGGTCGTCGCGTAAACCAGTCCAAGATCCGACACCTGTACTCAGCAACGTTGAGGCTCTCATCCTTGCACAAGCTGTGTGGGAACATGGCGCAAATGCATGGCAAGCCGTTGCCAAAGTTCTCTCAAAACATCCCCTTATTTCCAGGTCAAAATCATTTTTTACTGGCCCGGTTAGTCTACATCTTCTCTTTTCAGCGTACATTCAATCGCCACTTTAGACCTGTCTTAATATGTACAATCACCTCATGAAAGAAGCAGGCCTTGAGTGGTGAGACTACCTTTTTTCTTCCCACTATCGAACTTCTTACGTCTGGTAAAGTAATGAAGCAAACTACCATCCTCGTGGCAAGTGTTGCTCTAAGAACTGTCTCATATGATCTCAATTTCGTGCAGCGGCTGCGAATCTTAAGCTTGCCGAGAAGCATTACAACATACGCCTTGTGGAGTTGCGTGGCCTTATCTTAGCGGAGGAAGTGAAGTTCAAGTACGCTCCAATATATGAACATATTTTTTTTTTTTGATTTATTCTGTACCAGGACCATTCTGTCAGAAATCGATGAAATCCGCTCAGGACGCTGGGACGATGAAATAAAAGCAAAGATCACTGGCACTCCTATTCGATCTTTTGAACCTAAGGCCGGAGTGATCGTATGTTGATGTATCTAACCCCTCTGTCGCGTTCACTTCCTGCTTTCTAGGCTCCATTGTCAGAAGCATTGTCAGACGAAGCTTATGAGGGATCGGATCTTAGCGGTGTGACCGACACTCCTGTTTCACCATCCCAGGTGTGTAGATCAATTAATCTGGATATTCGCCTTATTCTCACTTATAGGGAGACAAGGATGTCATTTTCATTGGGGAACCAACCCCACCTGGTGAGGAAGAGACGCTTGATGTGGAAGGTGGAAGAGTGGAAGACCCTTCACAACCCTTCTCGTCTTTGTCTATAAAGGAATCCTCTCCTGCCCAAACGGTCGATATGCCAGTGGCCCTTCCGCATATAGCTACCGAAGTCCTTAGTCCTGATACGGAAGACCATATGGTCAATGCCGTTCCTTCCGAAGTTCCTGCGTCTTCTTCATTCAACACTGAAGCGCCAGTCAAGTCCTCGGTTATTATCAAGGACGTCACTAGCCCCTCACCCGCAGCAGAACGAGAACAAGATGAGGTTTGTGAAAACTTGTCGGGAGAGCTACATCAGCACATGCAACAAAAGTTGGCAAATGGGTCACTACAGCAAGAACAGGTGACGGGAAAAGAAGAGGAGAGAGGGGAGGAGGGAGTAGGAGAGGAAGAGGAGGAGGAGGAAGAGGAAGAGCACCGGGACGCAAAGGAAGAAGAGGAAGAGGGAGAAGAGCACAGGTATGAGGATACGCACACTGGAGGAAGTGACCGTGCGCCTTCGCCTGTTACGGATGTCTCTGAGCCAACTCAGTCTCTGGGGATAGACATGTACCAGGACACGACTCTCGACACGGCGTTGGGCGGCTCTGAAGAACAAGCACCTGCCACATCTGCAGTGCCAGAACCTGAGACTGAGCCCGAAGAGGTCAACGAGGACGAAACCATGTCATCCGGAGAAGAACCACTTCAAGTCGTTCGACGTGAGTTATTTATCTTCTAGTGTCTCCTTTTTCACTCAACTCAATTTACAGGTTCGACCCGTCGGCGCCGATCTTCTGCATCATCAGTTCAACCATTACAAACTCGAGGCAGGAAGAATAGACGACACAAGCCGGTCTCAGCCGAAGCAGCCGATACTGAGCCTGAACGGACGCCTGGGACTGACAAGGAAGTGGTGATGGATAGCCCGAGGGACGAAGACCAAGATTTGTCTCCGGCGGCAAGTGAGGTGGCCTTTACTCGTCGTCGGGATGGTGAATTACATATCCCGATCTGATACAATGAAAGCTGATTTGGATTTAGGCAAACGTAAAGCTTCTTTTATCGAAGGAATCGGATCACCGCGTGAGCGAAAGAAGGCAAGAGACGATTCCGAACCAGCTGAGGAGGATGAACCTGGTGCGATTGCCTTTGATCCATTGTTCCTCGTACTCCAGCCAATCTTTTGCCTCCAGGGCCAAGCTTTAGTACCTCTCGTGGACGTCGTAGAACGGATCGCACGGAAGAGCAAAAACGTTTCCAGAACGTCATCACCATGCTGCACTCTCAAATTTCGCAACATAGGAATGGCAACATCTTCCACAATCCTATCAAACCCTCCGAGGCACCCGACTACCATGATATCGTTAAGCGTCCCATTGACCTTAAAACCATCAAGATGAAAGTGAAAGATGGTGCCATTGCGAGCTCGCTGGAGTTTCAAAGGGATATCTATCTCATGTTTGCCAACGCCATGATATATAATCGACCGGAATCGGATGTTTATACCATGGCTGAGGATGTGAGACTATATTCCATTGCCATTATTCCCGGCGCTGACGCGAGAGGCACACTAGATGATGTTGGAAAGTGAAGGCCACATTCTTGCCTTCCGTCAGACTGAAGGTTTCGTTAGGGGAGCTCATCGAATATGATGCAGAGTCTTTGAAATATCAACAACGGTTGCAGTAAAATATATTTCATTGTGAAGATAATCCAAATTAGCTATTCCTTCCGTAGCTGGATGAGGCAGCATCGAAACACAGTGCGGAAATTTTAAAGAAATTAGAACCAAGGTTGGTATAATTCCCCCATTTTTGCGAGTTGTATAGGATTGGTTGCGTTAGAGATCAGGTTGGTTACAGTCTGGACGACGGGTACTTGACCTGGATGACTATTGTTTTGAAGTGCCTGCGATATTTCAGGATGTTTACGTGGCTGTGAGACGACGAGAACACAACACGAACCTGTTCTCTCTCCAGTTTGCAGGCCATTGTTTCCGCTCTCTTCACAATCCCATCAATGTTTGCAGTCACACTCTGGCGGAAAAATTGATCGACAGTCCATGCTCGCCCTCGCATTGATAACCAGGAGGTCACTTCATCACGTCCGTACAGGCAAAGCTGTTGTTCTAGGTCAAACTAGAAAAGCGGAGTATTTGGTTAATATCAGCGATCAATTCAGCAGTGTTGATTGACCTCCGGTTCCGTGATACAACGGCCTATAGCCATAATGCCAGAAGCAAGTATGCCTTCCGTAAAGATGGGGCCCACAAAGTTCTGCATATTCGGAGTGAAGCGAAAGGGAACCACATCACTTGTCGCAAAGACTGGAAGTTGATTGGAGACACCTAATTATCTATCTTAAAAAATAATCTGTTTCATATCTTCAGGATTGTGCTCACCTGGTAAGAGTTCTGTCATAGCAATTAGGCCTGTGGCCCGTGAAATATGGAAGCGACCGGGATTCCTGCTAGAGAGGCAGAGCACATAAGTCATGAAACTCAGTGAGGCGACCTGGGATGCGAATTGTTTCCTCATCCTCCACAGATCACTGGAACCATCCATGGTGCGCATCATATACTTTCGAGGGAGTTGAGTAGTTGAGTAGATAATGAATGACCTAATCGAACGACTTACATGAGTAAGAATATCCTCGGGGACCATCTTCACGGTGACTTCATCATATATATCTTTCTTCAAAGTAATGTACTCCGTTTTTGTTAACTGTCGACTAGTTGTAAGCACGCTTGGAAGACTGGCGATTATGGTACCTGTCTCGTAGAAGGTTGTCGATATTCACGCAGAACCTTCTTGACTTTCTCTCCTGCGAACAATACGGGCTCCTCTTTGGAAATTCCGCTTGTGTCACAGAACCGATCGTATATATCTCCGAGTGTTATGTACGAGGAATCTGTCTGAAAAAGACGTACAGTGGGGCTACAAGAAATGGTCGCGGGTAGATGAAAGGATAGATTGCGCTTCCTGCTTTCTTTTTTGCGGCTAAGGGCGCTGTAGCGACGTTTGAGCAGACAGCCGAGAAGTGACACAAATCTGACCTATTGAATGTTCTAAGAATCTGCATCACCCTATCTTCACGACGATAATGACGATGACAGGGAAGTTGTACTGCAAAGGAAGTCCTTGAATTGTCACTTCCATGAAGCGTAAATCGTTTCCAACAGGATCCGTTTGATCGACAAATTTCGATTTTCGGAGCAAACTTTTGAATTCGAACGAAGTTCTGATTGCTGTCTTTATCCTGAATGTCTGTCAGACAATAGTAGAATGGCTTGCAGATATGACCAACTTCAGTATACTGGCCAGGTACTTCAATCTCATCTACTTTGCTGTATTGAAATTCCGTCAAGTAATGGCTCAACACAGCTAGCGGTTGAAGGCGAGGTCGGGAATCCAGTACAGACTCGTATTTATCCCTCCATTGCTGGAGTCGTTGTATATATTCATAATGAGTCGGTTTTCTGGTCAAAAAGTCTTCGTCGTAATCCTTCTGTTCGATTTTTAGCGAGCCAAAAAATTAAAATACATTTGTCAGAACGTACTTTAACATGAGCGGGCATATTATGGCTCATACGAATGACAGCTCCTATAGTGTGTTGGGTCATGAGACCGTCATCGTCCGTAGCATTCATTCGCACAACATAGTTCTGAAAGTCACTTAAGCACATTGCAAGGTCTACATAACTTATGCATACCTGAACCGCATCTTGAAGCAGCATACATATACTTCGGTAGATCTCTTCATCGGATGAAAGCTTAAATTTGTGTTGGATTTGGTCGACCATTGTCTCCAGACTAAGAATAAGGAGGGGAAACGAAGTCTTGAGCACTTGGAGAACCTCGTCCACGTATTCCCAAGGCTGGCGAGGGGACACAGCACTGTCCGGTGCTGTCCCTGGGGCCACAGCTGGATGACCCGCAGGGCGGTCGGGAGGATGCGTTTCAGAAGCAGACAGAGCAGGTGTCGCAGGTGTCTGTGACGAATCACTATTGGCTGATTCGATTCGATTCATGGGTTGATCATTTGAACGCCGTGAGGGATCGGGTGTAGTTTGGTTCTGACGAGAGGTGGCTGCCTTTTCAGCTGCTGCTTTTTCAGCCGCTTTCTTCATCATCTGCATCTCTTCGCGAGTTGTTCGCAGATAATAGAAGAGGGCCTGCACAATCACCTTTTAGTTGATGTGGTTTAAATAGTTTAGAAAGCTGACCAACCTGAGGGAAAAGCCGAGCCAAGTTGAGAAGAACATACCGGGCTTGCTTCACTTCACGGTGCGAGAACGAGAGACAGAGTTGTGGAATCAGGTTGATCCAGAACCAAAACGCAGCATCTCCCTTGTAAGTGTCAAATGCACGCGAAATCGTCAAGGCGTTATCGTCCAAGCTCAGAAGCCATAGTATGCGCGTCAGCAGCGGCCGACTCTTCCCACTTTTGTATTGCCCTGCAGCTTGGAGATAACAACTCACAGCATTGGCTGCGTATGACAGGTCATTAGGCATTTCTTTGAACATGCGATCATTGAAGCGGCCCCACTCCGCCCACGCTTTGGCCTGAGTCATATCGAGTTGGACAGCCTGGCCAAAAGCAAGGTTTGCTTCTTCATTACGGCCAAATCGTGCATGGAACATGCCCTTGAGTGTATAAAACTCAGCCTTCTGCGATATCGAGAAAAACATAAGATTCGTGTTGTTAATGACTTCAAGTCCTGCCTGAAGGTCGTTAGGCTTCTGGTAGTGGCATCGAGCTTGCTCTCGGAGTTTAAGAAATGCTTCCGAAATTTCGATGTTTGGCAACGTGTATATCTTTGTCAAAGAGGTGAAGCACACATCGAGAAGATCATGCTTGCGCGCTACATGGGCAAATCGGTTGATGATCCAAGCGGTTTCATGATAACCTCTGTATCCGAAGGTATTCGCATTGTTGGAGGCCGTACCCGTGCCTTGATTTGGACTTCCAATGAGGGGAATGTAGGCATTGTTGATGGAGTGGAAAACATTTTGCCTCCAGGCCACGAGATCACTCCATATACTAATATCATCGTGAAGATTTGGAAGTCGCTCTCGCCATGCTTGAAGCACCATCTTTAGTTCCGACGATTTTTTCTCTAGGTTCGCGGCATTTGTCTGTGATAAGGACCCAAATATTTGGACTGCCTCTTGGAGCTCAACGAATTGCTGGAAGTGTTGCAATAAGGGAATATGAGCTGCGGAGAGATGAGGAGGCAAGCTGGCCCATTTCCGAAGGGATAGTTGCATCGCATCCTCAAGTATTCTTGTAAATTCTACGTTTTTGTCCACAGCGGCTGGGAGCTTGAGTAAGGCAATGAAGGCTTCAAATACCCTTCTCCTCGGTGTTGGAACTTCTGGAAGCTGACCAATCTGTTCTTCCAAACCTTCCTGATTTTCTGCCCAATCCTTGATTCTCCAGGCGGCCTCCAACATCAATTCCTGGTTTCCTTCACCTTTTGCAAGATCATAAAGTATATCCCATTGTTGAAGCTTCTCAGCAGCCAATATCCAATGATCTTCCCAAAGGCAGTATTCCGATTCGGAAAACGGAATTGCTCCTGCTCGTGATCGACTCTGAGCTAATTCGTATGTATTGGACGCCTGCTCCCACATCCCATTCTGTTCAAAGGCAATGGCGATGTTCGTCTCCTGATGCAGGCAACGCCGTCGCCACAACCCATAGAACATGTCTTCCTCCGTCAACTCGGCGTAAACGTCGGCGAGCGAATCATAGACATAATCGCGGGTGGCAGGTTCATCGTCCTTGAGATGTTCCAGAGAGGCGCTGAGTATCTCCAACGCAACATGCCAAGCACCAAATGTCTTCGCAAGATACTTGACAAGGTGGGGTGGAAGAGTCATCGGAGGGGAGCATGCATGAATTCCGGCCAAAAGCGTCTGAATGACGTTGGGTCGCAAGTGTGCTTGTTTGATATGATAGTCTTTGCTAAGGAGGTTGATCATATGTTGAGTGATGTCCGCTTGTTCTCGCCGCGATAGGCAGCTCCATACAGCCGGAAAAACGGATACCCAAGTTTGATGAGCAACCTCGGGGTCCAGAAATAGTAAGCGCTGCATAGGCCGAAGTACGGCACGCGTTTGAGGCCGCATAATCATAGAGGAACCAGGTAGCATAGACCGTCTATCGTGTATGGAAGGAATATCTATGTCTGCAGCACCTAGGATGAGGTGCAAGGCGAGATGAATCCAGTTGTGATCAGCCAACGCATCCCAGCTTTGTACTCCGAGTATGTACGTTAGGCGGTTGAGGAGCGAGCGCGGAACACTGACATCTAGTAGATCTAAAAAACGTTCTCGGAGCTGGGTGTCTTTCGCGCGACAGCCAAGAAGGAAAGAATGTTCAAGACGAGTTGTCAGGTCACTTCGACGCAAGGAAGGCTCCGTGTAGATTTCGTAGATCAGTTCAAGGTATGGCGGAAACAGAATGTCCACTCGAGTCTCGAAAACGGTCATTTTCTGGAGGAGGCTTGCTTTCTCCTTCATAGTTGGGTAGGCTTCTTGTCTCGGCATCGCCCAAGTCCTTGCCAGATCCAGCATATAACGGCAAAGGGAAATGTTTTTAGACTTTTCGACCAGGACCACGAGGGTGCTGAGGAGCCACCGACGCTGGTCGGCCAAAAAAGCAACAGATAATTGGCAAATATCTAAGATAGTAATCAGAAGTCGAACACTACTGTTTTCGAACATGGCTTGAGGTGACGGGGGGGCGGCCTGGATATGCTCCTTAGCAAGTTTGCTAAGAAGCTTCATCAAAGGCTGGCTGAAGGGCTCTATACGTTCTGGAACAACTCGAACCACGGATTTCAACATCAGAAGAACACCTCGCAAAGCTGTGGAGGAACGCAAGCTCTCGTGAACGGCGGAATACACAAAACCATGGAATTCTGACAGTTCGCTCTGTTGGTCTTCATCCTCCTTTGGTAGAGGAAAAAGCCGAATCAAGCGGTCGAAAATGGGGTGCAAAGCGTCATGGAGCCCATAGTCGTCGGTGACGAGGCCTTTCTGAACAAGTTTTTGCAGAATGGTTGCATTAGCAATATACCAAGCATCGTTTTGTTCTGCGGCTACAATTTGAAGAACTTTTGCAGCAGGCAGTGCTTGCGCAATTGCAGCGTCAGTCGTAAGGTCGACCTAACAAAGATTAATCAGCCATTCCTGAAAATGCGAACGGCTGTCCTACGTTTTCGAGCAAGCGTGAAAAGAAACGTAGACCGACGGTGACATCCGTCCATCCATTCGGACCAACCAAGGTTTGAAGAAGAGAGAGGGCTCGAGGTAGAACGGCGCCTCTGGTTGATTGTTCATGGTGTGTTGTTGCCAGTCTTACGAGATAGCTGACCATATTCTCTCGGAAGGCCAAGGGAGTTAGCCAGACTCCGTCTGGTTTTGTAGACTCGGTTGTCGATGCTGTGGCCGAACGAAGGGATCGACTCGCCTGTTCCTCCCACGTAAAAATAACTTGCAAAGTATCGATTGATAACATTCGCGACTCGAAAGTTGATGTTGAAGACATTCCAAGTTTGTTGAGTGAATTTGCCATGTGGGGGATGAAAAGCGAACGGACAGGATAAAACAGCAAGGGTTGTTTCACAATCAGTTGATAGATTGCAATTAGTTGTCCAATCCCTTCTTCAGCGAGCAGACGACGAGTGCTCTTGGCCCACTGAGGGTGTCCTGATTCACCAGTTTCTGAACCAGGAAGAGAAGGTGCGAGCATTCCAAGAGCCTCTTGCCGAACAAGTGCTCTTCCTTCCGAATGTGGTGATCGAAGAAGCCCTTGCCATGCCCGCAATATGAACTTTTGAGGCGATTGGAACATTGCATAGAAATGTGCTGCGAGCAGATACGCAGCTTGTTTGACTATAATATCATCCGTCGTCGTGATGTAATGCCAGGCACACTTGATGATATCCTTTTTGACGTGCTCGAGGAACGCTGAGTAATGTTGGACCATAACAGTAGTCAAATGAAGCGCTTCGATCTTGAACATGTCATCTGTCTCCAAAAATGCCTCTGTATCAGGGATGCGACGCCAGATGATGCGGTGGATGCCACCAATGAAGTCCAAGTCTAATAGCTGTTCTTTAGGTGCTGGGCGATTAGCGTGGACAAGTAAGGTGGGGGTGATGATGTATCGAATAAGGTAGGCTTTGTGAGACCACGAATAGCATGGGCTATCGAACCAGGTGAGAAATCGCATGAGAATATTCCTGCGAAATCGAACATCCTCGCTTAATGCGACGTGTTGATACAAAAAATGGATGGTACGAATGAGGTCCATTCCCAGGTTGCGTGTAAAGACGGACACAATGTCGAACAAAAGGTCGATGCGTGGAGATTGATTGAGAGCCTCCACAAAAATGTCCAGCATCAACGTGTGGCGCTGAATTACTTCCGGTATGATAACGGCACTCTGTTCGGTCTGAGAGACCTCTGAGTACCAAAGTTCCGAGAGGGCGTCAACGACGTAGTTGTTTTCCTCTATCCATGTGGGAATCAATCGCGCGAGGTCCTGGAACACGCACATGGCAGGAAGTACAAGACTAACATCTGTCCCTCGAAGGAAATTGGTAACTATGAACGAGGTTCTTGAAGTTAACTCCCGTTCAAGATTATGTGCTAGCTTCGCCTGGAATATGTTTCTGAAAGTTCGCAGGTGTCGCGGAGAGTTCAGGTGCCCTATGAAGAAATCAATCCCTTCGATAGGATAACGATCAAGATACCTCGCCAGAGGCTCCGAAAATGGACTTCGAGTCGAGAAATGCATTTGTGACTCAGTTTGCACAATAGCATTAACGAGATTGTTTAAGAAGATGTTGGCTGCAGACGGTAGCAGGTGGAAGATATTTGCTAGGCGAACAAGCTTCGTCATGTCTTCACTGTTTGTTAATGGGAGGTGGATTGGATCTTCCAGCATCTGATCGGCCACAAAGCGGAAATGGTCCAAGAGTTTGTGACCTATTTCAACTTTGAAATAATTGGTCAAAAGCTCCAGCAAGCGAGCCAGGCCTTCCAGTCCGGGTACCGAAAGTTTCTTGGGGTCGGCAAGATTCATCAAAATGGGACGTAAGCCAGTTTGTAGAAGCTCTTTGGGAAGCCGACTCTGGTGAGTCAAGACCATTCGTAGACCCTCGTGTGCAACGTCTTTGATTTCTGGAGATGGAGAATACAGGGACTTGAAATAGACACCAGTCACTCTGTCAAGTTATTAGGGACAATGTGATGTAGCATGCGCAAGGAACTACCTTTGACGGGTCTGAGGTTGCCGTTGGAAAAAGTCCGTAAGGGGCATGGAAGCGGTCAACAGCTTTATGCATGCGACACGAAGCTTGACAACTTCAATGGTGTTCTGACGAACGGCTATCCCCCGACCGAGCAAGGCGGCATCATCTGCATCCGCCAAAGCAAGCGTCTCGTGTAGTAATCGAAGGAGCTCGTCGTTGAGGTCAACGAGAGGGGGGTCGAGGCTGACGCAAAACCGAATCGCTTCGATCATTCCTATCTGTTTCATGAAAGGCAAAGCCCTGAGAGGCTTCGTATAAATGCTCACAAGCATGCGATCGCGATGTGGCATTAAGAGATCAACGGCAGGCCTCCCGCTCAGGGTTACCAAAAGTTCGATGCAGGCCTGAGCTGCCTGTCGCACAACCAGATTTGAGCTTTGAAGCTCAGGGAAGAATAAACCGACAAGATGAACAAGCTTGGCCCGTGCTTGTATTGCGACGTCGGCCTGGAAATCCACATCAGTATTGCTGATGCGCAATACACTGGTAAGGACATCAATAACATCATCAACGTCTCGCGGGAGATCCCGAGGGAGATCTTTTAGGATGTGGAGGAGAGTGCGGACAAGGTCAATTTCGCGATCAGTAACCCACTTGTTACCAAACTCCGGAGTGCGGGTCATGATTCTGATACCGGAGGCACCTGCACTCTTGCGAGCCCAAGGGTCATCCAGGCATAGCGCGGTGAATCGATTTGCAATCTGATGCAATATTATAAAGATTTCCGAAGCACTGCCATTGTGCTGATGCTTGGAAGTGACGAAATCATTTATGATGAGGGCAACAAGCGATTGAGCCTTTTTCGCTTGTTCAAGCTGTTCCCGAGCGAGGGCATGTGGCAAAGCGTCGAGGTAACAGGACAAGAGAATGCCCGTAGAGTGTCGTATGCCAGGTGCCCGTGCCTGAGTTCGGCGAATCTCAACGTCAAATGCAGCTTGTGCCAACTTCCTAATGAACGATTCTGCTTGCTCTTGAATATCAGGTAGATAAATGGCGTCAAAAATTCCCTCCAGTGCATGTATGAAGACTTCTTCAATGTTACGCCCTTGTATTCCCTGACCATTGTGAGAAGACAGACCATTAGAAGACGCAAGGGAAGTACCTCATGTAAGATAATACATATAGAATTTTCCAGGTAATTGTAAGCGTGGACTCGGTCAATTGAATTTCCTCTTGTTAGTGACCGAGAAGCTAAGGTAGCCATTGGCCCAAGTTCGATCTTCTCAGATGATCCTCCGAATGAGACAACCATCTTCGCAAGGTCAGAATGATGTCGATATTTCAAGGCAGGCTCCCTCGATAATAAACGCCGGTTGCGTCCACCCAATTTTCCGAGAATGCGAATGGTGGTGTGTGCTGGATGGTGAGGTGCTGGAACCGGTCTCAAAAGACTGTGAAGAGCCTCCATCAATTCTCGCAACACGGTGCTTAAAGTGGGATCCAGGAAATCTGGTGTAAGGTTGTCGATGCAAAGCTCGAGAGTCCGTAGGCCTTGAGAGACAAGTTCTGGATTTCCCCGAAGTGCCAAAGCAAGAGGTTGCATCAAATATGTCAAATGTGGCAAGAGATGTGTTAGACGCAAGGGAACAGTAAGGCAGAGCTCAACAATCATGTCTCTGGTCTGCCCTTCCGACGCCAGGAGTTGCCGATTTAGACTTTCTAACATCTCCGGCAAGAGAGGGAGGACCGCACTGTATAGCAATTCAAACCTGCCACCACCACCACCGATCGCACGAAATAGAGCTCTCAAGAGGTGGAAGTAATTCGTGGGCTTTGAGGCCTTCGCAGCCAACGGAAAACAATCCATCAGCAATTTGGCAAGATGTGATGCGAGGATGGCTTCGTTCGGTCCAGGATGAGCGGTGACAGCTCCGAATGACATCTTGAAAAGCCTGATAGTTGCTGCAGCAGTCATATCATCATACTCTCCAAGTAAGTGAAGCCTGTCCACTAAATAGTTCAACACGATGGACAAAAGTATGGGCGAAGTGGTGTCGCGGCTGAAGAGAAATTGACAAATGTGAAGGAGGATCATCCGCTTTGATGCGCATTTGAAAAAGAAGTCCATCTTATGCGTCCACACCTCCTGGAAAACGTGCAAATCGATTTCCGAAAGAGCGTGACCAAACCACTCTACAGCATCGTTTTGTTCATTGGCTCGAGGATCAGGATCGAATAGAGACATGCATCGGACACACCCTTCGAAGAGTCGAAAGACAAGATCACCATCTGGTGTGGGGGCTTCAGACTTCTTCAGAGCATTGATGCAAACACGAAATCCATGAAGAAGGGTCCTGTATAAGTTGCGTGATTCTGAAAAATAATGAGCAGCCTACGAGTGGAGCTGGAACTGAGGACTGACCATGAATGACTTCTTCTGGCTTTTCTATGACATAGAAGGCACCACCAACAGGCCGGGCCTTCTCTATAAGCGCTGGACCGACAAATGACGATGCATTGTTGTCCTTCAACTGGGCAAGGTTAGCCGAAATTCCTTCGTACATGAGGGCAAGAGCTTCGAGTCTTTCCAAGCAGGACTCCAACATGATTCCCAACAATCTTGCGATTCCTGAAGAAGTCTCCTTTGCAGTGATAGGTTCAAGAAGACCAAACATCATTTTCGCTGATAATGTGTGAAGGTTATGACCCAAAGCAGGATTGTGAATGAGACGGGAGTAAACATATATGATGCGCTCCAATTGCGGGGTAGTGAGCTCGTTCCTGATATGATGCACGAGGTCCGCAACTGCACTGTAGACCACGGGGCTATAAAAAGATCAGGCTCATGATCGTCTGGATTAGATGACAAACGTTGACGGACCGAAGCATCTCCTTGCTGCTCAGCCCAGAGCCAAGAAGAACGTTTTCATTAAATAATTTGTCCAAGTGTGTGAAAAGAGCCTTTCGATGCGGGGTTCCCATAAGATGGCGAAAAACAACCATCAACTCCTAGATTACATGAGAACAACTACTCACGAGAAAGATTAGAAAAGCCTGACCTTCCTCAATGAGATTCCGTTCGTTGGACAATCCTGAAGTATTCGTAAAGCACTAAGAATTAGTGTTTGGCCATATGACTGGTCGGTTTCACCCAGAACTCTCATCACAAAAGCCAGATACGACAGCATCTGAAGCCTCCTTAACAATAAGATAAGACTAAAAGTGGGGAAGCAAACCTTGATTTGAGTGTGAATGAAATCGCTATACGCTGAGGGATTCTTTACGGAATTCGCCACGCCAGCCCAAATGCCGCCCATAGCCTCGTAGTCCTCTCTGGCCCTCTTCTGCGCTGAGGCCTCCAGAGCGAGGACTTCAAAGGCAGGTGCGATTGTTGTCTGTACAGAAGCGGAGACCATGGGTCGATGAAATTGAGACATGATTACCATCACCATGCCCATCTCTCCAAGAACCTTGAAGCTGCGGATCCCAGGCAGCATAACGTTCGGATCGAGCACAGCAGAATCATCTGAAAGAGTTTGTTCAACAAGTCCACTCATGTTTTGGAAAGCTTCTTGAAAAATCGACAGAAATTCAGTCAGAGAGTCGTCCGTTAGAGGTCTATAACTGCGAACAACATCGAGAAGAGTTTTGCAGGCGATCACTCCGTTCTCTTCATTGTCATGACGAAGTATATGAAGCATGCAATTGAATATAGGAGTTGCATAGGGACGAATGGCCTCGTTGACGGGAAGACGATTAATTATCTCAAGCAGCACGCGACGGAATTGGTATTCCACTGAGTCTTTGTGTAAAGCGACCGATCCGGAGCGTAAAAGCTCAAGCAAAGCAGGGATAAGATACGGAAGTGCACGAACTGATTCCGTATCGCGGACAGTGTCCAACATTTCTCGTATTTCAGCTGCTACTGCATGCTTCGTCTTAAGGTCTGAGCATAAAAATAAAATATGTTGTATCAGGAAGAGTACAAGATCGTACCAACGTTTGGATCAGCAATACGAGCGGCGCGTATTTCAAGGTCGGAAGTGGTGACAAGGTGAGGATTGGGCTCCATGGTCGACGAAGTTGGGGGTGCAACCATGATAAACTTGACATTGATGATTACCATTTCCGGTAAAAGATTGTTTGATCTAGTTATGCCTTGTTAATCTCCGTCGCATATCACAAATACTAGACCTCGATTACAAGCTGCAACATGTCCAGTGAACTCCTGAAGCAAATCCAGGCAGGGAAAAAGCTAAAGAAGGCTGAAACGAATGATAGAAGCGCACCTATTATTGATAATGCCAATCAAAAACTGTCGACTGGTGGAAATCCCGCATCTTCGATAAGTGCTGCGGGACGTTCGCCTGCTGGTGGACCTCCTCAGCTTGCAGGATTATTTGCTGGCGGTATGCCGAAGCTAAAGCCAGCTGGGCAGAGCAATCTGGGTGAGCCGTACTGGCATATAAGTCTTTATCACTTTAATGAGATGCTTTTCTTTAGCGAAACTACCTAACCTTGGCAAACCACCGTCAATTCCAAAGCGAGATGCACCGACTTCTACCGCTACTCCACCGTCTGCTAGCGTACCTCCACTCAAGCCCACTTCACCTGCCACGGCACCTCCCAGCCGACCTGCACCCAGCCTACCTGCACGCACAGTGCCCAGTCCACCAATCAATGCTCCCTCTTTCCCTCGCCGAGCTCCTCCACCCCTGAGGAGTTCGAGCCCACCTAGAACACCCTCGCGTCCTTCGCCAGCAATCCCATTATGCCCGTCGCCTGCTGTACCTTCACGCCCGTCTCCTGCTGTACCACAGCGTGACGTCTCCCCACCTCGAGCGACAACACCGAAAGTAACAAAACCTGCCCCCGCCATCCCTTCCCGTAGTAATCTACAACCGACCAGTGCTTCGATTAGAAATGCTCCTACTACCCCAGGCAGACCCCCGCCTCCGCCTCCCAGGCCCTTAAGTGCAGGGCCATCGTTGGTAGCTAGAGCTCCTCCTCCCCCTCCTGCTCGTAAGCCACCCATCAGCGGCGGTCCGCCCGCGCCGCCCGCCCGCGTTCGCGTATTGTCTGAGGCGGGTTCTACCGTGGGGCGTCTTCAACCTCCTGCACTCGCTAGTATTGTACTCCCTAAACAGAATGGAGAAACTGTTCGAAGCAGCATTGTGATTCCTCCAAGTAGAAGAGTTTCGTCAGTTGGCACTAGCAACGGTATCCCCCCTCGTCGAAAAGGTCAGTACATTTCTCAGTTACAAATTGACCATGCTAAAGTTGGTCCAGTGCCTTCGCCACCTCCCACTGTCGGAGTGCACACTTTTCCGGTCGCTGACTTTCCCCCGCCTCGGGCATTTCAACCCAAAACGAGACATTATAATAGCGGTAGAGCACGAGGCAGTGATTTTGATCTAGGGACCCTGTAAGGTGAATTCGTTATAAAAGTCACGTGGCATTGCTTTTTTTTTTTTTTTGTCTCCTTACATAATATACATGGCAGCTCTGATTCTGAAGTACCCTGCTTTATGAAAAGTTGCGAGTGGAAGTAGATTGAAAGGTGAGACACCACAAACGGTGCACCGACCACCTACTTCCACTCGCTGAGTCAGCTGTTGTTTAGCCCTCCTTGCAGGCTTGGTGGACTCCACGTTCTATGATTCTGAAGTACCGTGCTTTATTTGGCACAAGACTCCAGATACCTCATCTACTATCATTGCCATCAACATTGCCATGCCATGTCGCACTCATCATCGACAACGAGCGGGCCATTCCACTCATTCTGCCCTCTTTGCCTTCAGTGATATAGAATGGTAATAAACAATTAATTTCACTTTGTTGTAAAGTAAATGTTGTCCTTATTTGGAGACCTGTCAATGAGTGTATTATTTTACAAAATTTCCATATGTCAATGGGATGAAATTTCATTTCATAAAAGAATGAAAAGTGGGGGATGTTTTTAATCCAACAGGAAGGTATGAACTTCATCTGAAAGACAGGATGTTTTTGTATGTGATTTTCTGACATCTAGGGGATGTTTTTAATCTAGGGTGGCAGCATGAATATCATCCAAAAGATTTGATGTTTCAGCTTGTGGTTTTCTGACTTCTAGGATTAGTTTTCAATCCAAAAGGACATTAATTTCATCTGAAAGACAGGATGTTTCTGTATGTGATTTTCTGACATCTAGGGGAGTAGTGGGGGGTTTGTTTTTTCACAACTCTAAAGGATGTTTCCCAAGTCAGCTTTTCATACTTTAACTCTCTGTGTGTAGGGCTGTCATTGTGTTAGCTATTCACCACTGCTGCCACCCATCATCACCATCTGCAAGCACCTGCTATCCACCCCACAAGCAGTGGCTCATGGCAGCAGGGGCAGGTGCTGGGGTTGTTGCCATCGTTGTCATTGCTGCTGATGATGCACAGGCCATGAATGCCATGAGAGTTTTCAGGTGTGATGGAGGATAAGAACTTCAAGGTGGGAAACAGCAGATGGTGAACTGTGAGCAAGGTCAGCATGCCCCAGAGATAATGCAGAGATGCTGGACTCACAGTAGCAATTTTGACACAGAATGCAGAAGCAAGAAACAAGCTTGTCTTATGAGTACAAGCCAACTATCAGCTTCACCACTCCTTGCCAGCACAAACAAAATATCTAACCCCATGTCAGTCAACCTTCATTCAAAATAGAACAAAACATACCCTCACCCTCCACATTCTACCTGACCAAATTGCCAGTGCCTCCTCATCCCTTCTCCCACCATCCTCTCCTCCCTCAGCCCATGTCACCATGCTTGCAACTTCACCACATTGTTGAGCCTCTTCTTCTTTCACTCACTTGTTCCACTGCACAAGGCACCCATTTTGAAACTATTTAAATGGCCTTCTCTGTGCACTCTCACAACTCTTATGACATAACAGAAATTTAATTGCATTCAGCTACAGCCTGCAATAGTAATCTACTTTGGTCAATAATGGACCACCTTCCATGGTCTTTAATGTGCCCAACTACACATTTTATCTGATTGAGATCAACAAATTCCATAGGCCCCAAGTCTTCATAGTAGTTGATCCCACATCAATTAGTGGCCAGCTTCAAAATTTCAACCTGATTGATGAATGCATAGATAAAAGAATCAGCCTCAATGTTATGTAAGAGTGAGTGAGGGATATCGACAATGACAAAGCAGAGGATTTGCCTGAAGAAATCTTGCAGATCAAACTCTGGTGTTTAATGTGGTAGATGAGCAAATTTGTCAACAGCGAGTTGATACTGGAGGACAAGTAAGTTAATATGCACAAAATAGTGTAGTGGGAGGCTTACCTGGACAAATGACATATCTTGTCTGTCAGATCTGAGTGGAACAAAGTCATGAGCATGCATAACATCACCACCCTCCAGCTGGTGCACATGGCCATATTGGGCAAATTGAGTATTCCAGGGTATAAGCTCCCAAATTATTAACGCAGACTTGTTAAAGCAAGTGGCGAGGGTGGCAACAAGCTTTGTTCTCAGAGGAGCAGGAAGGGTTTCTACAGGTCCCTTGGGAGGAGTAAGAGCATATAATGAGTCTAGCTCACTATGATAATGGAGCAGGTTCATCAACATGACTAGAGATGTACATGAAGGCAACTTGACATCTGTATCATGATGGACAGGAGGTAAGAGAATAAATTGTTCATGCAAGCCATAGAGGAGGGTTATGTGTGTTAACTGTGCATGAGAGGTAACATACTTGTTGATGTTCACATAAGGAAACCATTGGATCCTGATGTTATGAGGATGTTGCCACAATGGTGCTCCATCAGAAATACCCGATAAGCCCAGACTGGACCCATAGCCCTGATACTTGGTGCAATGTGAAGCAGCACATGGATGGTGACAGGACAACAGGCTATGCACAGTGGATCATGTTGGTAGTATAGACTATTCATCTATCAGACAGCATCCTGCTGGCAACAAGAAACACATGCTGTTCATACTTCTTTACCCAGCTCTAGAAACCTCTTTCAAGGTCATTAACTTGATCTTGGGTGATTTTAGATTTGAGGCAAAGTGTTAGCAGTTGAACTAATTCTATGAAGTGCTTGTAGTACTGTGGATGCACAAATTGGCCTTTAAGGAGAGTAGGGGCGATGTATAATATCCAGATTGAATGAGTTTTGGCAATCATCTGTGCCTTCTCTGATGCTATATTTGGAACTCTAGTGCCAAATGCTGCAGGGATAGTTTTTCCTGCATTCATGGTGGCCTCTCTAATAGCCTCCCATACCATTGGTCCCAACACATAGCCTTCATTGTCATGGGAAATATTTTTAAACTCTCCAGTCCAGAAGCAAATCAAGTTGGGAATGAGATTAGTCCATATCAGATGCATGAAATTGTAAGGGAAGAACACAGGAAAAGAGAGGGAGCTTAAGGTGCTGAGCAGCAGTAAACCTTTGACACCATACTTGGTTGCAAGGCCTTCATAATCCACATTGGTTGACATGTACTGGACTTCCTTTGCTTGCTCCATGAATGACATGTGATTTTGTAGGAGAAGCGCATATGGGTTATATTGCTTCTGTGAGCCTGGGAAGCCATTGCAGCACAAAGGAATGTAGTACATTGTTACTTGTGAGGATGGAATGCAGACTCCTTTGATTGTACACATACAGTGATATAGCTCCCTATCGCCCTGCACTTGTACTACAGCATTTTTTATGATTGTGCACACCTCTTGAACAACTCCTACTCACTTTGCACAGTATGCTTTTGTGTGTCTTTGTGTGCTTTTATGTGTCTTTGTGTGCTTTTATGTGTCTTTGTGTGCTTTTATGTGTCTTTGTGTGCTTTTATGTCTTTATGTGCTTTTATATGTCTTTGTATGCTTTTATGTGTCTTTGTATGCTTTTATGTGCTTTTATATGCCCAAGTGCACTCTCATGTGCTTTCATATGCTTCTATGTGTTCCCATGTGCATCTACATGCTTTTATATGCTTCTATGTGCTCTCATGCACTTTTATATGCTTCTGTGTGCTCCCATGCATGTCTGTATGCTTTCATATGCTTCTGTGTGCTCCCATGCATGTCTGTATGCTTTTGTGAGTCCAAGTATGCTTCCATGCACTCTCATGCACTTTGGCATTGATAGGTCCACTGTGTGCTCTAAGGTCTGGAAAAGATTTCCAGTCGTATTGACACATTATGACAGATGCTCCAAACTACTACAAATGCCACAAAATCGATTTTGAACACTTTTCAAACAACTTCACATGATTTCGAATGGCTTCGAACCATTTCGAACTATTTTGCAACATTTCAAATGCTTTTGAATCACTTTGCACTACTTTAAACAATGTCAGCCACCATATACCTATCATAAAACCCTTTCGATACATGCTGCACAACTAGAGTGAGCCATGTCATCACATATTGAGCACCACCAGACACGAAGAGAGAAGACAAGAGACTTAAAATACAATAAATGCGGTTTTATGTTCCAATGATATATTGAAGCAATAGGACAAGAACTCTTACTATACTGGGACAATGTACATTTCATCTATTATCATTTCTCATTTGTTTTATGTTTTACAATACCTTTATTGCTGTGCATACTGCCTCGTGTTCTACACTTGTTATTATTTCCTTTTTAGTACTATCTCTTCAAATTGTATATAGACTTGTACTAGTTACTTAGAACAAGGAGAATAGAGAATAAATTACCCTCTCACTCATCATCTGATTTAAGAGCCATTCTCTTGAGTCTTAGCTTTGCATCATATCTCTAAGTTCTATGAAATATTGCAAACTTCTTCAAACTTTGGTATTCGCTCTCAACTCATCGCCTATCACCTATCGCCACTCAAAAACCACTTCTTATTTGCTATATTCATTTCTAGACATATCTTGCCACCAGCCTGACATCTCTGAACATCTTTGAAATTACTTCAAACCTCTTCAAACCTCTCCAAACCTTCTTCAAACTATTTTGCACATCTTTGAATCTATTTCAAACTCTTTTGAACAACTTTGTATGCTCCCACAGACTATCTGCACCATCCCTTATTATTTCACCTCACTAAAAACAATGTTTGGATATCAGCAGTGATATTTAGTACCAACTCGCACCCTTTCTCTAGCCTGTGTTATACTTCCTAAGCCTTTTAACAGGTTTTTGTTAGGTTTCCAGGTCAAGTATTATCAGCATGCCTTTAACTGCATAGGTGCACTTTTGTGTGCCTTTTACATTTCTACTGCACCTTTGGATCCCCAGTAGCTGCCTTCTATCATGTACCTTAAATGCACCTCATTATGCTTCAAACCATCTTTGTGTGCCCCCTACACTCATTATTTGCCTTTCACAGTTACTATGCACTCGATGCACCTTTATGCGCTCTCTTATGCTTAACCCAGCAACTCACATTCTTCACTGTGCACTCATTGCACTATTCATTTATCACATGCAACAATCCTTCACCACACCTATTGCACTGTGCATCATGGCTTCCAGCTTACTAGGGTGCTTATTTGAGGTGCACTGCGATCACATCATGAGCCAACTGTGCATTCTCACATAATCTGGGCGCT
Source organism: Tricholoma bakamatsutake (assembly GCA_029959215.1). Lineage (NCBI taxonomy): Eukaryota > Fungi > Basidiomycota > Agaricomycetes > Agaricales > Tricholomataceae > Tricholoma > Tricholoma bakamatsutake. The sequence goes on from CP114860.1 coordinate 6,448,480, forward strand.
TTACACCTATTTGGTGCTGGACTGTGCACACTTGGGCGCTTTCACATAATTTGGGCACTTTGGTGCTATTTGGCATTGCACAGCATCTCCTTATAGTTCTTCCACATTTCCAATCAGCATTGCTTTATCTGGTAACTGGCACAGGTCAATCACATCACTATTACTAAGGTGCAGCATGCAACACATAACACCGAAGTGGACTAATGGAGCAGAGCACATGGGACCTAGAGTGCACCAAAAATAGAACATCACATTGGAACAGTTGGGTATTGGGCTATAGTGTGCACAAATCTTATTGGCTAAGGCAGCAGCATCGTGCAGTCAGGTTTAGATGGGCCAATGGTGGACTTGTGGGTAGCACATGGTGCTTTCTATTTTTATACTTTATTTTACCACTTTTATCACATAAGCCATTTGTACATAGTACAAAGGTACATAGAGAATCCAGAGGATCTTTCCCCCCACATAGTTCAAAGTTTGTTCAGCATTGCACATAGTCCATGCCCCATTGTCTAATTCATCCACCCTTTTAGTGCGTCCCACATATCGCCATGTTTTGCATATTGCCTATGCCCCTCACTGTATAGCTGCATTTTATCCCTCATTTGCATCCTTCATCTTTGTTTGTGCACTTTTGCAGTGCGCCCTTCATATAGCCATGTTTTGCACATTCTTTGTGCCCCTCATTGTATAGCCATGTTTTGTGCACTGTTTGCACATTTTCCTCCTAGTTGTGCTCACATCCCACCTGCATTCCTAGCCTGTGCATCACCCTTTCAGCACACTCCAGTGCTGTCCTTGTCCTGCTACACCTTTTGCTTTTTGCCCCTTTGCATTGCACACTTTTTTTCTACTGCACATACCTTTCTTTTGGTGTACACAACTTAGTGCACACCTAGCAAACCATCGAACCAGCCTCTTTAGTAGTCTTTGCACCTTAAAGGATGATCTGAGGCCCTCTAAGTGAACCCCCCCACGCTGAGCATGCCTGCAGCTGTAGGTTTAGTGTTTGCCCCTTCTGTTGAGACTCTTCACTGAGTACCAACTGAATACATCAGCATGCAAGGCATATTGGCATGCTATGACCAAAGCTGCATGTTCATTAGAGTGTTTTGACTAGATCAGCTCAAGCGCATTTTGAACCACCTTGTGATTGTGGTGCTGAACCAGCCTGCAAATATGCCATACTCATTGGATGCGATATGCAATGCAATTGACTTTATCTTTGAAGGCCCAGTGTGCTATTTCCAGCTGCTTACTGGCTGACATCACAAACTCCAATATGTATTTCGCCCTACTCAGTACCCAGTGTACCCATTTCCCAGTCACAACCTAGTGCACCAGCAGTCAAAGCAGAAGACATCACAGTTCTTTTTGAGCACATGACACAGATGATAGTTACTGCATTGAGTGCATCACATAGAGATAGTGCAAATAAAGTGCCTCATTCGAGCAATGACACATACAATGGTTGCAGTCAAACAGGGCATTATATTCATAAGTGCATTTTGATCAAGTGCCTTATTAGTGAGGGCAAGTGTAGGTGAAATGTGGAAGGGTGCATTGTACTTCCAGGTGGCACATTTGTGCCACATTCTATTCCAGGCAACTTCTTAGATGAGTGCATTGAGAAATGACATAAGCGCTGATAGGTCCATGGTGCACTCTAGGGTCTGGGAAGTGTTCCAAACATATTGACACACTATGATTCATGATTCCAACCTCTACAAATGCCATGAATTCAATTTTGAACCTATTTCAAACTATTTTGGATGACTTCGAATGATTTTGAATGACTTTGCGACACTTTGAACACCTTCAAATAAATTCACACCTTCAAATAAATTCACACCACTTCAAATGATGTCAGCCACCATATCTCTATCCCAAAACCCTTTCGATACACATGGCACATCTGGTACAAGCTACTGCACTGCATATCAAGCACCACTGGACACGAAGAGACACAACAAAAGACTTAGAATGTGATAAATGTGGCTTTGTGTTTCAATAGTATATTGAAGCAATAGCATAAGCACTTTTACTATACTGGGACAATATACATTTTAATTATTATCATTTCTCATTTGGTTTATGTTTTACAAGTTCTTTATTGCTGTGCATACTGCCTCATGTTCTACACATCTTATATTTGCTTTTTAGTACTATCTCTTCAAAATGTATATAGACTTGTACTAGTTACTTAGAACAAAAGAGAAGTTACCCTCTCCATTATTGTTTGATTTAAGAGCCATTCTCTTAAGTCCAAGTCTCATTGTCTCACCTCATATCTCTAAGTTCTGTGAAATATCATGAACTTCCTCAAACTTTCATATTCGCCCCTCAACTTATCACATATCACATATTGTCTCTCAAAAACACTTCTAATTTGCTATATCCATTCTTTAATATACCTCGACACCAATCTGACTTCTTCGAAACTCCTTGAACCTCTTCAAACCCCTTTGAACCTTCTGTGAACTACTTTGAATATCTTTGTATGCTCCCAGACTATTTGCAACACATCTTACTGTCTTGCATCTCTAATCACAATGTTTTGGTATCAGCAGTAATATTTAGTACCAACTTGCACCCTTCCTCTGGCCTGTGTTATACTTCTTAGGCCTTTTAACAGAATTTTGTCAGGTTTCCAGGTCAAGTATTATCAGTGCAACCCAGGGCAGATTGCCAGTGGTCGACTTTCATCAAATACCAATTTGCAGCTCATCTACAATATTGCACCTCATCCAGCTCCGGCAGCACCTTTACAGTCAACATACATTGCTGCCTCAGCTCCTAGTGTGGACTATACACAAGGTGCACCAAATGTGCAACTAACTAAAGAAGAGTGCATTGAGGTGCTCAAGCAGGAGTTGATGGTGTTTCAAAAGATGCAAGTCTTTGATGGCATTGAAATTCTGTGGTATTGATGTGTTCAGTTGGTACTCAGTGCAGAGTTTCAACAGAAGGGGTGAACACTAAAACTACAACTGCAGGCATGCTCAGAGTGAGGGGGTTCAATTAGAGGGCCTTGGATCATCCTTCAGGGCACTGGGACTACGAAGAGGCTGGTACGATGGTTCTCGAGGTGCACATTAGTTGTGTATGCAAAAAGGAAGGTATGCACAATGGCGAAAAAGTGTGCAATGCAAAGGGGCAAAAATGCACAGTGCAGAAAAATGTGCAATGATGAGGGAGATGAAAGTGGGAGGCACAGTGGGACAAGGACAGCACTGGGATGTGTTGCAGGGGTGGAACACTAGTTGAGGATGCAAACGGGATGCAAGCACAATGGGCAGAAAAATGTGCAAACAGTGTGCAAAATGCAGCTATACAATAATGTGCAAATGGTGCACAAACACAGCTATATGAAGGGCACACTACAAGAGTGCACAAACAAAGATGAAGGATGCAATGCAGAGATGAAACACAGCAATATGATGAGGGGATGCAAATGATATGCAAATATGGCTATACGAAGGGCACACTACAAAGGCACACAGACTGGATGCTGGTGCACAGACTACATGCGATGCTGACTGAGCTATAAACTATGAGGGGGGGAAAGATCCTCTGGATCCTCTATCTGTCCACCTACTATGTACAAATAGCTGATATGATAAAATGGTAAAATAAAGTGTAAAAATAGGAAGCACCATGCGCTACCCACAAGCACATCCATTCACCCATTTAAACCTGACCACACTATGCCGCTGCCTCAGCCAATAAGATTTGTGCATGCTATAGCCCAATACCCAACTGTTCCAGTGTGATGCACTATTTTTGGTGTACTCTAGGTCCCGTGTGCTCTTCCCAATTAATCCATTTCAGTGTTATGTGTTGATACAGCTCCCTATCACCCTGCACTCATTACTACACCATTTTTCATGATTGTGTGCACTGCTTGGACATCTTCTACTCACTTTGCACAGCATGCTTTTGTGTGCCCAAGTGTGCTCTTGTGCACTTCTGTGCACCTTTGTCCACTTCCTGTGCTTCCAGTGCGCTCCTGTGCACTCCTATGTGCTTCCAGTGTGCCTCTGTGTGCCTCTGTGTGCTTTTGCACACCTTTGACCATTTAGGTGCACCTTTGTGTGCCTTTTGCATTTCTACTGCACTGTTGGTTCCCCCATAGCTGCCAATAGTCGTGCGCCCTAAATGCACCTCATTGCACTTCAAACCACCTCTGTGCACCCCCCCACACTTCTTATCTGCCTTCCACATTTATTGCGCACTCCTTTTATGCTTTACCTGCAACTCACATTCCCTGCTGCACACTCATTGCACAATCCCTATCACACACACAACAATCCACTGCACTGGTGTGCTGTGCATCGCAGCTCCCATCTTACTGGTGCATTTATTCGAGGCACACCACGATTCTGACACAAGCAAACTGTGCATTCTCACATAATCAGACCGCTTTGTGCCTATTTGGCATTGGACTGTGCGCACTTGGGCACCTTCACATAATCCTGGCGCTTTGGCAGTATTTGGCCTTTCACGGCATCTCCTTATAGTTCTTCCACATTTCCAATCAGCATTGCCTTATCTGGTAACTGGCACAGGTTGATCATGCCATTATTACTAAGGTGCAGCATGCAACACATAACACTGAAGCGGATTAATTGGAAAGAGTGCATGAGACCTAGAGTGCACCAAAAATAGTGCATTGCACCAGAACAGTTGGGTAGTGGGCTATAGGTACGCAAATCTTATTGGCTGAGGCAGTGGCATAGCACGGTTGGGTTTAGATGGGCAAATGGGTGCGCTTGTGGGTAGCGCATGGTGCTTTCTATGTTTACACTTTATTTCACTATTTTTAGCACATAAGCCATTTGTACATAGTAGGCAGACAGATAGAGAATCCAGAGGATCTTTCCCCCCCCTCATAGTTCATAGCTCAGTCAGTGTCGCACATAGTCTGTGCACCAGCATCCAGTCCATGCGCCTTTGTAGTGTGCCCTTCGTATAGCCATGTTTGTGTATCATTTGTGTCCCCTTATCATATTGTTGCGTTTCGTCCCTGCGTTGCATCCTTCATCCTCGTTCGAGCACTCATACAGTGCGCCCTTCATATAGCCACATTTGCACACTGTTTGTGCACTTATTTGTATAGCCACATTTTGTGCACTGTTTGCACCTTTTTCCACCCCTTGTGCTTCCACCCCATTTGTGTCCCCAACCTACACACCACCTTCACAGCACACCCCAGTGTTGTCTCCATCCTACTACACCTCTCGTCTCCATCACCCTCATTGTTGTGCACTTTTGTGCTCCTATTGCGCATTTTTGCCCCTTTGTGTTGCACACTTTCCCACCACTGCACATATCTCCCCTTTAGCATACACAACTAGTGCACACATTAAAAACCGCCGTACCAGCCTCCCCATAGTCTTTGTGCCCTGAAGGACGATCCGAGGTCCTCTAAGTGAACTCCCCCCTCACCCCGAGCATGCCTGCAGTTGTAGGTTAAGTGTTCACCCCTTCTGTTGAGACTCTGCACTGAGTACCAACTGAACACATCAGCGTCATGTGCTGCACCTTAGTAATAATGAGGTGATCAACTTGTGCTGGTTACCAGATAAGGCAATGCCAATTGGAAATGTGGAAGAACTCACTGCCATGGTTTGGCAAGGCCAAGATGATGCGTCAAGTGCAGATTAGCCCACTGCCTTTCAGGCAGCCATGGCATGGCAAGGCGAAGACAATGCATCAAGTAATGCTGATCAGCCCACTGCCTTTCAGGCACTCATGGCATGACAGGGCAGCAATGATCAGTTATCATCTTCCTTTACTGGTTCCCTAACTGGCTTTGATGCTGGTCCCTTTTATCTTTCTGATTCTACCTCCTTGTCTCCAGCTGCCAATCCAACTTCAACAGATGCAGCTGCTTTCCCCACTGCATCTGATGCTGCAGATGCTTTTCTGTCATCCTCAGAGACTGGATCTAATGGTAAATCTGATGCCGAGGCCAATTCTGAAGATTCCATTACCACATCACAGATAGAGAACCCCACTCCTTCTCATATCACTTTTCTGACCTACCCTCCTGTGGACTTCACTCTGCTAATCTACACTCCTGCAGACTTCAGTTATGTCAATGAGACTTGGTTGTCTAGCCCTGATGAGATGATGGAGACTGACATTGAATGATGCATCATGTATGTATATATGTATAGTGTTGTGGGTAGTAGTACATTGTACACAGTAAATATCATTGTTTTTGTGTTCCTGTCAAGCTCCAATATCAGTGCTGCTTTTCAGTCCTGGTCTTGGTCCCTGCCCCTGCTCCCGTCCCTGTCCCCATCTCCCTCCCTGCAATTGCATTTCAAACATTACTAATGTCTTACAGCAAGTAAAGTAAATGTAGTCATTAGGTAATTAATAGAGTATTGTTAGGAAAAAGTCTCCTAACATGCCTATTACATAATACTATTTTTATTTTATTTTATTTCACCAAAATATGCTACCAAATGCCTATACATGCATTATTGTCAGCATGGGAATTTTCTATTTACATGCATCAATATGTACATGCATGTGCATGTGCATTGGTAGCATGCCTCGAATAAATGTGCAAGTAAGCTGGAAGCCATGATGCACAGTGCAATTGTTGTGGTAGATCATTGTGTGTGTAATAGGGATGGTGCAATGAGTGCACAGCAGAGAATGTGAGTTGTGGGTAAAGCATAAAAAAAGCATGTAAAGGTGCACAAAAATGGACAAAGGTGCACAGAAGCGCATGGGAGTGCACTTGGGCATGCGAAAGTGCATGAAGGTGCACAAAAGTGTGCTGTGCAAAGTGAGTAGAAGATGCCCAAGCAGTGTGCACAATCGTGAAAAATGCCATAGTATGAGTGCAGGGTGATTGGGAGCCGTATCAGTGTGCACTGCACAATACAGCAAATCAGGAGAGTGCACCTTCTATGACTACAGAGCTTGCACAAGCTGACAGTATTGAGCCACCAGCTTTGCAATCCACTGTGAGCACAATTGAAGCACTCAATGGGATACCCATACACCCCTACTCCAACATTCCTAAAGCATGTTTTGTCCCTGCAGCAGTGGATAAACCAGACATTCAAGTTAACACTTTTGAAGGCAAGAAGCCATCATATTGCACCATTGTTCCTATCTAAAATCTGCAGATTGTCAATGACATATATGCACATGCCATGAAGGTGCCTTCCATTACAGTTTCACATGAAGAGCTTTTTTTGCTTTTGCCTGATCTCAGACAGCACCATAAAGAACAAGTTACCCCAAAATGCATTGTGACTACTGGTGCAGAAGTGGTATCTACCAACCTTGCAAGCATTATGCTGTTTGCACATTGTGAAGCATGTGCACCTTTAGCAGATGACAAAGTGCTTAATGTGACACCTCCAGTTAGTGCAGTGATTGCAGCACCTCTTCCTATCATTTTACAGGATCCATTTAAACAGTACATCACCCATCTTCAGCCAGGTGAAATTGAGAATCCTGATGTTTTGAAGGTCGCAAAAGAGTCACACATACTCCACTCCATTGATTTATTGATTGACAATTAAGAATACTTCAAAGCTATCTTTGATCTGGGTTCACAAATTATTGCAATGTCAGAAGTGGTCTGCCATTGTCTTAGACTCCAGTATGACCTGTGCATTCATTTATACATGCAATCAGCCAATGGCGAGGTAGATGAATCACTTGGGCTTGTGCACAATGTTTCAGCATGCATTGGAGATATCATTGTTTATGTGCAGGTGCATGTTATTCATTTGCCTGCTTATAATATTTTATTAGAGCATCCCTTCAACATGTTAACATGCTCCATCATGTGCAATTTTGCAAATGAAGTGCAAACAATTACTATTTGTGATCCAAACACAGGTGCCATCTCTACCATTCCAACAAACCCTAGGGGAAAGCCACACAACTTCTTACCAGCTGCAGCAACACCACACTATACTATTCAGAATAACCCACAAAGAAAATTCTGTTAGGCTTCAAGAAATTGATCATAGACCAAGGAGAAGCTGCCACTATCATAACATTCGACTCTGATACCAAATTTTGTGACATTTCTGCTTTTGCACTTATTCCATTTTCTGCTTCCATTCCATTGACCTCTATTATCTCTCGACTCTACTTATTCCAATGTACCAACAATCATGTGCAGGTGCTCTTAAATTCTATTGACTCTATGGTGATATGGCTCCCTATCACCCTGTGCTCATACTACAGCATTTTTCGCGCTTGTGCACACTGCTTGGACATCTTCTACTCACTTTGCACAGCATTCTTTTGTGTGCCTTTGTGTGCTTTTGTATGCTTTAGTGTGCTTTCATGTGCTTTAGTGTGCTTTTATGTGCCTTTGTCTGCTTTTGTGCACCCAAGTGCGCTTTCATGCACTCCAGTGCGCTTTTGTGTGCTTTCACATGCCTTTGACTGCTTAGGTGCACTTTTGTGTGCCTTTTACATTTCTACTGTGCCTTTGGATCCCCCTTAGCTGCCTTCTATCTTATGCTCTAAATGCACCTTGTTACACTTCAAACCACCTCCATGTGCCTCCCATGCTTCTTATCTGCCTCTCACAGTTACTGTGCACTCAATGCACCTTTATGCACTCCTTTTATGCTTTGCCAGCAACTCACATTTCTTGCTGCGCACTCAATGCACTATCCATTTATCACACACAACAATCCACCACCACACCTATTGCACTGCACATTATGGCTTACAGCTTATTGGGGCGCTTATTTGAAGTGCACTGCGATTGCAGCATGAGCCAACTGTGCATTGTCACATAATCTGGGCACTTTGCACCTATTTGGCATTAGACCATGCACATTTGGGTGCTTTCATGTAATCCAGGTGCTTTGGTGCTATTTGGCCTTGCACAGCATCTCCTTATAGTTCTTCCACATTTCCAATCAGCATCACCTTATCTGGTCACTGGCACAGGTCAATCACATCACTATTACTAAGGTGCAGCATGTGACACATAACACCAAAGCAGATTAATTGGGAAGAGTGCATGGGACATAAAGCACACCAAAAATAGAACATCATGCTGGAACAGTTGGGTATTGGGCTATAGCATGAGCAAATCTTATTGGCTAAGGCAGCAGCATAGTCAGGTTTAGATGGGCCAATGGATGGGCTTGTGGGTAGTGCATGGAGCTCTCTATTTTCATACTTTATTCTACCATTTTTATCACATAAGCCATTTGTACATAGTAGGCAGACAGATAGAGAATCAGAGGATCTTTTCCTCCCCCACTTAGTTCATAGCTCATTCAGCATCATGCATAGTCTGTGCACCAGCATCCAGTCCATGCACCTTTGTAGTGCACCCTTCATATAGCCACATTTGCATATTGTTTGCATCCCCTCATTGTATTGCCATGTTTTGTCCCTTCATTGCATTCTTCATCTTCATTTGTGCACTCTTGCAGTGCACCCTTTGTATAGCCATGTTTGCACATCATTTGCACATTCCATTGTATAGCTGCATTTTGTGCACCGTTTGTGCATTTTCCCACCAGTTGTGCTCGCATCCTGCTTGTGTCCCTAGCCTGTGCATCACCCTTGCAGCACACTCCAGTGCTGTCTTTGTCCTACTACACCTCCCACTTTCATCTACCTCATTGTTGCACATTTTTTGCCCCTTTGCATTGTGCACTTTTTTGCCATTGTGCATATTTTCCTTTTGGTGTACACAACTAGTGCACACATCGCAAACCATCATACCAGCCTCCTTGTAGTCTCTGTGCCTTGAAGGATGATCCAAGGCCCTTTGAGTGATTCCCCTCACCCTGAGCATGCCTGCAGCTGTAGGTTTAGTGTTCACCCTTTCTGTTGAGACTCTGCACTGAGTACCAACTGAACACATCAATGGTGCTTATTCCAGCCACATTTCCGAAAAGCACACATGCACGTGCAACTTTTATAGATTTAGCAGTGTGCACACCGCAAAAAGGCATAGTAACCAAGAAGAAGTATAAACTGGTTGCTAGAAAGGTCAAACTAGTTATTGCATCCATCCCAAATGAATTCTGCATTGAGTGCAACATTATTGGCAATCCACTAATGGTGCTACCTGCACTTTTACCAAATCCACCACTGTTTACCCTAATTGGGCACTATACTGAGGAGTGCATGCAAGTGCTCCAAAAGTGACACAGTGATTTCTTATTACCAGAAGAGATGAAGATATTGCACCACTTGATGTCATTGCAAAATGAAGCCTTCACATGGAGCGATGAGGAGCATGGCAGTTTCAAGACCACATTCTTTTCCTTGATAGAAATTCCAGTTATTCTGAACATGCTGTGGATAGAGCACAGCATTTTCATTCCCCTAGGCATATACAAAGAAGTTTGCACTATTATTTGGAAGAAGATCAACTCAGGCATTTATGGGCACTCTAATTCAGCATATAGATCATGATGGTTTTGCATGCTCAAGAAAGATGGAAAAGTGCTGCACATCGTATGTAGCCTCAAACTGCTTAATCATGTTACCATTAAACACCCTGGCATCACTCCTACCCCTGAGCATCTTGTGGAGCAGTTTGCAGGGCACTTGTGCAGCACTGTCCTAGATCTATATGTGGGATATGATGAGTGCTTAATTAAAGAATTGTCACATGACTTTACAACATTCCAGACACCTTATGGTGCAATGCATCTTGTTACATTGCCAATGGGTTGGACAAACTCAGTACCGATGATGATACTCAACCCAGAAACCCAAACAAAACCTACTAAATAGCTTTGGATGGTATAACACAAGTCAGAGGAAGGGTGCAAGTTGGTACTAAATATCACTGTTGATACCCAAAAGTTATAGTGAGTGACATAATATGCCGAAGTGCATTGTGAATAATTTTTAGAAGCATATGAAGATGTTTGAAATAGTTTGAAATAGGTTTGAAGACATGTAAAATAGTTCAAATAAGTTCAAAGATGTGCAAAGTAGTTTGGATAAGTTCAAAAAGGTTTGAGGTATATTGAGGGACAAGTTTAGTGAATGTGAAGTATTTGTCAAAAGGCAATAGGTGATGTGCGATAAAACGAGGAGTGAATACAATAGTTTCGAAGAAGTTCGTGATATTTTGCAGAACTTAGAGATATGATGTGAGCTAAGACTCAAGAGAACGGCTCTTAAATTTGACAATGAGTGAAAGGGTAACTTATGCTCTGTTCCCCATTGTTATTCTTCTTTTCTAAGTAACTAATACAAGTCTATATACAATTTGAAGAGATAGTACTAAAAAGGAAATAAGAGCATGTGTAAAACATGAGGCAATATATCAAACAATGAGGACTTGTAGATCATGAAACAAATGAGAAATGAGAAATGATGAAATGTATGGTGTTCCCATATAGTAAAAGTACTTATCTTGTGCTTCAATATATCAGTGAAACATAAAACCACACTTATCGCATCCTAAGTTTCTCATAGTCTCTCAGAAGAGTGATTCGAATACTGGTATTTCCCAAAGCTGGAGTGCAGTTGCTAACAGCTTGGAATGGAGAGTGCGAAGGTGGTTAATGTTGAGATAAAGGGCGAGCCGATGGAGGTCTAAAATATGGTCTGATAAACAGAAACCCCTCGCAGTGGGCTCCAGAAATGATGTGCTCTGTTGGTACTCAGTGCAGAGTCTCAACAGAAGGGGTGAACACTAAACCTACAACTGCAGGCATGCTCAGGGTGAGGGGGTTCGATTAGAGGGCCTCGGATCGTTCTTTGGGGCACAGAGACTATGAAGAGGCTGGTATGGCGGTTTTCAATGTGTGCACTAGTTGTGTATGCTAAAGGGAAGGTATGCACAATAGCGGAAAAGTGCACAATGCAAGAGGGCAAAAACGCGCAATGGGAGCACAAAAATGCACAACAATGAGTAAGATGGAAGCAGGAGGTGTAGTGGGACAAGGACAGCACTGGAATGTGCTGAAATGGTGATGCACAGGTTGGGGGCACAAACGGGATGAGAGTGCAATGGGCAGAAAAAAGTGCAAATGGTGCACAAAATGCAGCTATACAAATAAATGTGCAAACAGTGTGCAAATGCAGCTATATGAGGGGCGCACTGCAAGAGTGCACAAACGAGGATGAAGGACACAATGCAGGGACAAAATGCAGCAATACAATGAGGGGATGCAAATGATATGCAAACACAGCTATATGAAGGGTGCACTACAAAGGTGCATGGACTGGATGCTGGTGCACAGACTATGTGCAACACTGACTGAGCTATGAACTGTGAGGGGGGAAAAGATCCTGTGGATTCTCTATCTGTCTGCCTACTATGTACAAATGGCTTATGTGATAAAAAGTAAAATAAAGTGTAAAAATAGAAAGCGCCATGTGCTATCCACAAGTGCATCCATTTGCCCATCTAAACCCAACTGCACTATGCTGCTGCCTCAGCCAATAAGATTCACACATGCTATAGCCCAATACCCAACTGTTCCAGTGCAATGCACTATTTTTGGTGCCCTCTAGGTCCCATGCACTCTTCCCAATTAATGCGCTTCAGTGTTATGCATCACATGCTGCACCTTAGTAATAATGAGGTGTACGACCTGTGCCAGTTACCAGATAAGGTGATGCTGATTGGAAATGTGGAAGAACTATAAGGAGATGCTGTGCAAGGCCAAATAGCACCGAAGTGCCAGGATTACATGAAAGCACCAAGTGTGCATGGTCCAATGCCAAATAGATGCAAAGCACCCCAATTATGTGAGAATGTGCAGTTTGCTCATGTTGGGATCACAGTGCACCTCAAATAAATGCGCAAGTAAGCTGGAAGCTGCAATGCACAGTGCAATTGGTGTGGTGGATTGTCATGTGTGTGATAGGGATTGTGCAATGAGTGCACAGCAGAGAATATGAGTTGCAGGTAAAGCATAGAAGGAGTGCACAATAACTGTGAAAGGCAGATAAGGAGTGTGTGGGGGGGGGGGCGCATGGAGGTGGTTTGAAGTGTAACAGAGTGCATTTAGGGTGCACAACAGAAGGCAGCTATGGGGGATCCAAAAGTGCAGTAGAAAAGTAAAAGGCACACAAAAGCGCATCTAAGCAGTCAAAGGCACATGAAAGCACATGGAAGCATGCAAAGGCACATGAAAGCACGCTGCACAAAGTGTGTGGAAGCCATCTAGGAGGTGCACACAATCACAAAAAATGCCATAGTATGCGTGCAGGGCAATAGGGATCCATATCAGTGCAAACTGTGCAGTGCATGATAAAGCCCATAGATCCCTAGCTTTAGTTGTAAAAATTGCCCTTCTCTGTCATTGAGCATAATCAAGCTGAACCAATTGTAAATGCACATTTTCATGTTTGCACTTTTTTGCTGACAAAGGTAGAAACCGACTGCTATCTAGGAAGTGTCGACTGCAAGGATAATGGGGCATAGTCAATCAGTTTTAGTGCAGGGCAATCTAATACTGCTTGCTTGATGTCATCTTGTGCCACTATCTCCTCAGGACCCCATTTGAATGGAACATCTTTGCATGTAAATTTGTGAGTGTGTTAATGCATTGCACATAATTGTGGATATAAATGCACATTAAATCAACTGTTCCTATAAATGCGCACACTTCTGACAACATGTGGCATGCACTTCAATTGCAGATAATGTCTACCTTGTTGCATTCAGGTTTTCTACCTTCTGGCATGCAATAATGACCAAGAACGACAAAGCATTTAGTGCATAATGTGGATTTTGTTCCAGAGAAGGTGCCACTACTATATTTCATATGCTGCACAATGCAGTTCACATTCTAATTCCAGGGTTTGCAGTGAGCACTTTGCATGATTCATCCAGTAAAATGTAGCACTTCGAAGGTTCCTTGACTGGAACATCATTGATATATGGAACTGTATAATCTGGTATCTCTGGCTGCAGAATATAGCACACATCATTATGGAAGATCGGTGATAGGTCCACTATGCATTATAAGGTCTGGAGAAGGATCTCACTTGTATCGACATATTACAACACACACTCCAAATCACTACAAATGCCACAAAATTGACTTCGAACTATTTCACACTATTTCACACTATTTTGGATGACTTCAAACTATTTTGAACTATTTTGCAACATTTTGCGACACTTCAAATGACTTTGCAGCATTTCAAACAACATCAGCTGCCATATAGTTGTTTTAAAACACTTTCGATACATGCTGCACATCTAGAACAAACCAATCGCTGCATATCGAGCACTACCAGACACAAGAAGACATCCATCACTCATCCATGCTGTCTTTACCTCCACCTTCATCTGAATCATCCCTACCTACCCTAACTCCATCTGCATCACCGCATTTTTCCCCACCTTCAAATTTTGCTGTGCTTTTACCAGATCTTAACTCTATGCACCTTATTTTACCTACCATGGCTACCATGCACATGCCATCTGCATCTAACCAAAATGCGCTGCACTTCGACCCCACAAAACTGCACAAACTCCAGAAGTACTTTGAGGAGCTTGCGCAACTTCTCCGTGATTGTAACATTACCGATGAGACCAATAAGAAGTTCCACACTGTGCGCTATTTGGACAGCGACACTGTGGACACTTGGAAACTGCTACTGGAGTATAGCACAATGCATAACTATGGTGCATTTAAAGACGCTATCCTAAAGCTTTATCCTGGTTCCAGGGATGGCAGCAAATGGAGTATTAGTGACTTAGACAAGCTTATTGGTGAAACTGCATGCATTGGTCTTGTAACTGCAGAAGAAATCATGTGTTATTATTGTGCATTTTTCAACATTAGCAAATACTTAGTTGTGCAAGGCATATTGGCATGCTATGACCAAAGCCACATGTTTATTAGGGTGTTTCGACTAGACCAGCTCAAGCACATTTTGAGCTGCCTTGCAATTGCAGTACCAAATCAGCCTGCAAATGTGCCATACTCATTAGATGCAATACGCGACACGATCAACTTTATCTTTGAAGGCCCAGCATGCTACTTCCAGCCACTTACTGGGCTCACAGCGCAAAACCCCGATATGTATGTGCCCTACTCAGCACCCAGCACACCCATTTCCCAGCCACAACCTAGCACACCTGCAGTGAAAGCAGAAGACATCTCAGTCCTATTCAAGCACATGACACAGATGATAGTTACTGCATTGAGCACATCACACAGAGATGGCAGAAATGGTGTGCCTCATTTGAACAACGACACTTGCAATGGTTGCAGTCAAACAGGGCATTATATTTCTGAGTGCACTTTAATTGAGTGCCTTATTAGTGAAGGAAAGTGTAGGCAAAATGTGGAAGGGTGCATCGTACTCCCAGGTGGTGCATTCGTGCTGCTGATATGGCTCCCTATCACCCTGCACTCATACTACAACATTTTTCGTGATTGTGCACACCGCTTGGACATCTTCTACTCACTTTGCACAGCATGCTTTTGTGTGCTGCAATGCGCTCCAGTGTGCTTCCATGAACCCCATGCACTTTCATGCACCTTTGACCACTTTTGTGCACCTTTGTGCACATTTGTGTGCCTTCGACTGCTTTTGTGCACATTTGTGCACCTTTGACTGCTTAGGTGTGCTTTTTTGCACCTTTTACATTTCTACTGCACTTTTAAATCCCCCTTAGCTGCCTTTTGTTGTGCACTCTAAATTCACCCTGTTACACTTCAAACCACCTCCACACATGCCCCCCACACTCCTTATCTGCCTTTCACAGTTATTGCATGCTCGATGCACCTTTACATGCTCCTTTTATGCCTTACCCACAACTCACATTCTCTGCTGCGCACTCATTGCACAATCCCTATCACACACACAACAATCCACCACACCAATTGTGCTGTGCATCACAGCTTCCAGCTTACTGGCACATTTATTCAAGGTGCACCATGATTCCAACATGAGTGAACTGTGCATTCTCACATAATCGGGGCATTTTGCACCTATTTTGCATTGGACCATGCACACTTGGGTGCTTTCATGTAATCCTGGTGCTTTGGTGCTATTTGGGCTTGCACAGCATCTCCTTATAGTTCTTCCACATTTCCAATTGGCATTGCCTTATCTGGTAACTGGCACAGGTCAATCATGTCATTATTAATAAGGTGCAGCACATGACACATAACACCTAAGCGGATTAATTGGGAAGAGCGCATGGGACCTAGAGCACACCAAAAATAGTGCATCACACTGGAACAGTTGGGGATTGGGCTATAGCATGCATGAATCTTATTGGCTGAGGCAGCTGCATAGTGTGGTCAGGTTTAGATAGGCGAATGGATGCACTTGTGGGTAGCGCATGGTGCTTTCTATTTTTACACTTTATTTTATCATTTTTATCACATAAGCCATTTTTACATAGCAGGCAGACAGATAGAGAATCCAGAGGATCTTTCCCCCCCTAATAGTTCATAGCTTAGTCAGCATCGCACATAGTCTGTGCACCAGCATCCAGTCCATGTGCCTTAGTAGTGCACCCTTCATATAGCCACATTTGCATATCATTTGCATCCCCTCATCATATTGCTGCATTTCATCCCTGCATTGCAGCCTTCATCCTTGTTTGTGCACTCAAACAGTGTGCCCTTCATATAGCCATGTTTTGCACACCATTTGCACATTTATTTGTATAGCTGCATTTTGTGCACTGTTTGCACCTTTTTCCACCCATTGCACTTTCATCCTGTTTGTGCCCCTAACCTGTGCATCCCCCTTTTAGCACATCACAGTGCCATCTTCATCCCACTACACCTCCTGCTTTCATCATCCTTGTCGTTGCGCACTTTTGTGCTCCCAATGCACATTTTTGCCCCCTTGCATTGCACACTTTTCTGCCACTGCACATTTCTTCCCTTGAGCATACACAACTAGTGCACACATTGAAAACCACCATACCAGCCTCTTCATAGTCTCCGCACCCCAAAGGACAATCCGAGGCCCTCTAAGTGAACCCCCTCACCCTGAGCATGCCTGCAGTTGTAGGTTTGGTGTTTACCCCTTCTGTTGAGACTCTGCACTGAGTACCAACTGAACACATCAGCGCCTTTATATTATAGGTGTGTGCAACTTAATTGTCGAGACTGACACATGCTATATTAAGAGCATGCTCCAAAACCCCAATATCCAACCATCCACCAGCATTAATCGGTGGGTTGTCTCAATCCTTACATTACATTTCACACTTGTACACATTAGAGGAGTGGTGCATAGTCCAGATGGGCTTTTGCATTGATCAAAACAGCCAGAAGACTTAGAAGAAGAAGACAATGAAGAGTTTGAAAATTGGATTGATGCACTACATGGCTTTATGCATGCAATACATCCCATTTCACAGTCCTTTGATTTGCAGGTATTTTCACTAACACAGCCAGAGCTGAGCACAAAAGAAGTGCATGCAATCCTGTGCTTATTTATGATGACAACTATTTCCAAGTTCCAAGAAGCACCACAGCAGATGCAGAAGATGAGAAGTTAGATTTGGTATGGATATGGATGGATACTCCAACGTGCCCTAGCAATTCCATGGATTCTGAGTATGGTGTGCTTGTGCACTACATGAGCACCTTTTTCAAAGACAAGAAGTGCTTATGGAGGTGCAACATGCATGGTGCTCACCAGCTTGTTATTTGGCAGTCCAAATGCCTACCAATATTGCATAATGCAATCCACTTTACTCGAGCACTTTTGGTGGCTGCACATTATGGATGACATCATTTGGTTCATGCACACTTGCCATATTTGCCAGATCCAGCAAATGCAGAAGGTTTTAATATTGCCAATTGTTGCAATGCCTGCACCACTATTCAGTAAAGTCTATATCAATACAATGCACTTACCAGTATCAGCAGGGTGGCACTATATCATCCAAGGGCATTGTTTGCTTGTGACTTGGCCAGACTTCCATGGGCTTCCTAAAGAAGATGTGAGTGCACTCAGCAATTGGATGTTCCAAGATCTCATTTGCAGATGGGGCACATTGTATGAGATAGTCACTGATAACAGGAATCCATTCATCAAAGTGCTAGCCTACCTCAGTAAGCACTACCATATCAATCACATCTGCATCTCTGGCTATAAACTGCATGCTAATGGAATTGTCGAGCATGCACACTTTGATGTGCACCAAGCACTTATCAAAGCTGCAGATGGAGTAGAGTCGAAATGGTTCAGTTCACTATATCCAGTTTTTGGGTGGAGTGCATCACTATTCGAAAGTGCCTCAGCATTTTGCTATACTTTATTGTCACAGGCATGTAGCCTCTGATTCCTCTCGATATCATTGAAGTGACATACCTTAACCCACCCCCAGATTCTATACTCTCCACTACAGATTTGATCATGTGCCAAGCACATACATTACAAAAGTGGTTAAAAGATTTAGCATCCATTCATTCCCATGTCTATGCAGAAAGGCACAAAGTGGCACTCCATTTTGAGAAAGCACACTACAAGACAATCCACAATTTTGACTTCCAGCACAGCAACTTAGTCCTTATGCGCTTTAACCGCAAAATGGGCCTGCATTACCTTGGCCCTCTGATCATAGTTTTGTGCAATCAAGGGGGTGCATATATTGTTTGTGAACTAAATGGAACAGTGTTCAATTGGCCAATAGCTGGATTTCACTTAGTGCCATACCACACATGCAAGTCTATCATGCTTCCTGACATTGTGCTCAATATTTCTACAAAGTGGGTGAGGAAAATGGAAGAGTCGATGGTAGTGGACACAGAAGATGAAGAAATAGTTGATGAAGAGGAAGTGCAAGGAGATAGTGCAAGGATGAAGAAAGCGCCAACGAGGCACCAAATTAGCACTCCATGCATACCACTATGGATATTTCATTTTTTTTATGCATACACTTTGATTTCTTTCTCTTTTTTTACATTACCTTTCTTCTATTCACAAAGTCGCATCTGGGCAGATTGTGCAACCCATGGGTTTTACCAGCCATGATAATCTACTGAGCCTTTCCCATTTTTTTCAGCTTTAGAATTTTTTTGCAAATTTTCGAGTCACATGATCTGGCAATTCAGGTACCAAACATGGCAAACACATGATTTTGGCTATTTGTCAACAATTAAGCACTTCAGATCAATACAGTTGCGGACAAACAAAGCCAACAAATTTATTGACTGATTTATTGACACCCCAAGAGGCCGATAAATAGTCCGGAAACCATCGGAATAGCTAGGAATTGACCTGCTCTAATGATTGGTAAGAGCCAATTCCCCAAAAGTGAAGATTTGTTCAAAAAGGGGTCCAAAATTTTGGTGTGGACCGAAAAAATTCGATAAAATCTCGAAAAAATCATTTTTGAACAGATCTCGATGAGTACTATCTGACGCCACCAAAAAAAATAAGATAATCTTTTCCTCCCGCCGCAAAATAATTCCTACTATGCCACCCAAACCCAGAGGCCGCCCCCCAAAAAAGCGTTGCAATCTCACAAAACTCCAAAATAACTCATCTTCGAACGTTTCTCCCTTGGGACCATCAAATTCTCAAGCCTGTCACGATCTCAGGAAGGTCATCGGATTGGGCAATGCAGTGATTGCGAGATCTGAAGGGTCAGTCATGAAGGATCAGGCAAGCAGTGAAGCTGAGGGTTCTGATTCTGAGGGAGAAGAGATGGATGCTGAGGATTATGCAGAGAGTGATTGGGATGAGCTTGAGGATCAGGAATTTGCCGAGAGATTGGTTGTGATGGCAGCTGAAGACGATCCAAATGATTTGGACTGGGTGCCAGCTAAACTGCGCGGTAGGCAAACTGCAACGAAAAAAGGTAACAAGCTGCTCAATTGAGAAGTACCATATGCTTACATTTTAATGCAGCGTGTCCAACAACATACGCAAAAGGCCCAGATGTTATGAGCAAGTCCTTGCGATCGCAACAACGATATGCTGCATCTTGGAAGGGACAGACAAGTCTCAATGGATTCTTTTCACTACGAAAGTCACAGCCTGTAATAGACATTGACACTGGGCCCACCATTACCATATCTGACAATGACACGAGCATTGAAATTCCTCCATCTGATCACAATCGCGAGTCACCACATGTGACCAGCCCTGTAATTCCACAAATCAGACGCATCTCCGACCTGGAAACAGATTCAGATGAGAGATCAGGATCGCCAGAGATGGTGACTTGTCCACCGTCAAGTGCTGCTGCCTCCAGTATTGAGGAGATTGAGGAAGACTTGGATGAGGATATTGAAGAATTGGAGTCAGCCGCACACATCCATGGTTTAGCCGAAGAGGATGCAGCAGAGGCATGGGAGCATGAACTAGACGAGGGTGTTCAGACCTCTCCCACCGAGATCAAAGACTGGGGAACTCTTCGAACACAAATCAAGAAAGATCTGAAAAAGCGTAGCAAACTGTTAACGCTTGCCGCAATCAACCAATACATAATCTTATCAAATTTTGCAACTCTGAAATTGAAGGGGGCATCACGGATTGGAGTGAGTGAGGAGATCGCTCGACAATGGCATGACGGAGCTGGCAAATATTTTGCACGAAGGGTGCGTGCACTGGCCCGACATTACCAGGTATTTGAGCAGCTACCAGTCGAGCGGCGAGGTGGATACAAGAATGCACGGTCACTTTTGAAGAATGAGAACATGAAGAAGTGAGCACTCTCATATCTGCAGAGTTTACCTACAGGAAAGGTCACACCAAAAAAGCTACAGGTCGCGCTCAACACAATTATTCTGCCTGACCTTGGGATCACAACTCGGAAACCCCTTTGCGTGCGGATGGCACGTCGATGGCTCATCAAATTGGGATGGCGCAACACGCTTGTGAAGAAGGGTGTATACATGGATGGGCATGAGTGTGCGGATGTTGTGGAATATCGGCAGCAGGTTTTTCTTCCGGCCATGGCAGAGTTTGAGAGACGGATGGCTCATTACGAAGGGCCAGAACTAAAGCGTGTCGCACCAAATCTTGCTCCTGGTGAACACGAAATCATCCCCAACTTCCACGATGGAAGCACATTTCATGCCAACGAGGAATCACGCAGTGCTTGGCTTCGAAAGGATGAACAACCATTGCGGAAAAAAGGTCGCAGCAGACTCATTCATGTCTCCGCATTCATTAATCCCGAAAATGGTCGTCTTATCCATGTTGACTGATCTGGTCGTGTCCTCCGTGATTCGACCAAAATCATTTATCCTGGATCTCAAGGGGATGCATGGTGGGACACTGATCAACTTCTGGTGCAAATGGGAGATGCTGGTGAAGTCTTCGAGCTCGCACATCCAGATAAACAGGCACTTTTTATTTTCGATCAATCCTCTGCCCATGCTTCTCTGCCACCCGACGCTCTCAAAGCTTTTGAGATGAATAAATCGGATGGCGGGAAGCAACGCAAACAGCGTGACACTGTCATTCCCGAGTCGAATCCAGTCCCAGAGCACCGCAGCAAGACCCAAAAGATGACCCTCGAAAATGGTCAGCCAAAGGGAATGCAATGTGTACTTCAAGAACGCGGTTTCAATGTCTCGAAATTACATGCGAAATGTTCACCGGTATGCCCCATTGAAAACACAGGTTGTTGTATGGCTCGTCTCCTCAGTCAACAAGATGATTTCAAGAATCAGCCTTCCATGCTCGAAACTTACATTCACTCCCGAGGGCATGAGTGCATCTTTCTTCCAAAGTTCCACTGTGAACTTAATCCTATCGAGATGGTATGGAATTGTTATTCTAACCACCATCATATGTACTGATAGGTTTTTTGGCTGCTAGTACTGGGGATGGTGTAAGTACCGTTATCGTGAGGTCAAGAAGAAAACTTTCAAGGACGCGAAGGAGGCAGCCCAGCGCTTCCTTGAAGAATGCCCGAAAGAGGTGATACAGCAGTTCATAAACCGATCGTGGCGGTTTATGAGTGCTTACCGTAAGGGTCTGACGGGTGCCACTGCTGCGTGGGCGGTGCGCAAGCAAACGCAGCACCGTGCCATCAACCAGACGGTCATGATGGCCATCGATGTCTTGATGAACCCGGCAACCCCGGTTGCTGGGTTGGCCGAGTCCTAGGTACCGAGATTTAGCCATTTGTAGACCCTAACTTTTGAAAAATCTTGCCCGAAAATTTGGCGTGGCCAAAAACCCGTGGGAATAATACAAAAAGACCATTTTTGAGCTCCTTTTCCCTGTCCGATTTCAGATCCGTTGTCAGATTTCTGCCAAAAAATCTGGTTCCCGAGATAATTAATTTGTTGGCTTTAGTTGTCCACAACTGTAACCCTTCCAACAGTGCCTGATCTCGGAGTTAATACTGAATTTCACTAGTAACTAATTTAACAAAAATAGTCATCTGAATAGAGTATAGTAAATCTTGATTAAACCAGATCCGATCAGTTGTCTGGTTGCAGCTGTCCTAATGATGAGCACTGCCTCTCAATCACTGGTGGTCGCAATGTAAGGCGAGGCCTGGCATCGGCTTACAAAAGCAAGGTAAATACATATATACAATTACTTCCAGCTCATGCTGAAAGGATGAGTAAGCAATTGTGGCACACTGAAACAATGATGTATGCATGTGTAAGAGAAGGTGCACTGATGGGGTAGTTGAGTTCTTCTGTTAGGGTGACACCCATCAAGCTGCTAGCTGGACCGTGCAGGCTCTCCTACAAGAAGGTGGTGGGGCACGCGCTGATAGGTGACCCATTTATTCTTTGACTGGTGAAAAATTAGTAAGTAGCAATTTACATATATGACAGTAGTAAAAATACCACTAGAGCTGAATCCTCATGAGCATCAGATGACTCAGCTAGAGCATATGACTCTTTAAAGTGAGTGACAACCAATTTTTTGATGTCTCTGATTTGAGCTGAAGTGCAACCATGATCTTTAAATCACTTCAACTTCTGATCAGGACACATGACTAAAATAAAACAAGAAATAAGCAAAATTCTAAACAGATATTGGATAACAGCCAACCAATTGCAATTTGATATAGCTCACAATCAGCAGATAAGAGTGAGTATTTATATATGAGAAGCAGTGCTGCATGTGCTGCCACCTGGACAACATTGAGAAGCTCATCATCTTCATCATCACAAACAGCCTGTAGAGAGTCTCCAATATCCTCCAAGATGGGCAGTGCATCAACAATCAAAGGTACTTCTGATGTTGAAAAAAGCTTAGTAGCATCTTCAAGAATCTGTAACCATAAGACTGTCAATTACAACATCAGATAAACATCAGAAAATCAAAAACCTACAAAATTAATGTGAGATCCTCAGCTAGTCGCCATTGTGAATTAGTCAACCGATATGCCTGTAATTTGTTTGCTGCTACTCCAGTTAGGGACTGAACAATACTTTTGAAATGAATATGTGCTTTCAAGCAATCAAAGTCAGAGTTCCATCATGTTGGAACACATTGGGTCAACATTTGCATGCTGCCTTCCAGCTCATTATCCTCCTGAACAAGCCTATCAAACTTCTCATGCAGAGTGGAAGAATCATGCACATGGCAAGCAAGTCCAGCAACCTATTGAGCAATTAGCTATTATAAACCAAAGTTACTGAATACTTACATGTGGAAAAATTTGTAATGCCATCTGCTGTTCTTCTTTCTCAATAATAACTCCTTGCTCTGCCATCATCTGGATTGCTGTTCTACGAAGTGAACCAACAGCCAAGTCATCATGCACACCATGGCCATCATCCTCTAACTCCATTGCAGCTGTATCAATCACCTCCTCCTTAATTGTCAGGTTTTCTTCACCTAGCAGCTCATGTTCACCTTCCTCAAGCACAACTTCTTCCTCAAAATGGACTGTATCCAAAGAAATATCATGACTCTGAGCATATTGAGGTACTGCACCTGCTGCAACCTTGACAGCCTTTTTCTTTTTTGGTTGTTTGAAAAAAAAAAAAAGAAATATCTGGAATTATAATATCATATTAGCTGATCAGTAATATAAATTGGCTCATGGCACTGGCTGTCATCTCGTAAGTGCCAGCCAGGGTAAGGGATCTGCCACCCCACAAGCAGTGGCTCACAGGCATGGGTATCATCTTGCAGGGACTGGAGTAGGGGATCCACCACCCCACAAGCAGTGGCTTGTGGGCATGGGTGTTGTTAGTGAGTGACATTGCCTAGTTTACATTCTAAAGAAAGAAAATATACTGTTAGTCAATGAAAGAAAGAAAAGAAGGGAAAAAAAACATACCTGGGGCCCAAATGATGTGAATGAACATTGTTTGGGCTTCACAAGTAGTGGCTTACAGTGGTAGTGTCATTTCATAGGTGCTGAGATAGTAATCTACCACCCCACGAGCAGTGGCTCGCAGGCATGGGTGTTGTTAGTGGGTGATGTTGGTTAGTTTACATTCTAAAGAAAGAAAATATACTGTTAGTTGATGAAAGAAAGAAAAGGAAGGAAAAAAAACATACCTGGGGCCCAAATGACATTCATTCACATTGTTTGGTCCTTTATGAGCAGTGGCTCGCAGCTGGGGCAGGGCATTCATTAGTGAATTTTTCCAAGGAGAATATAGATCTACACATGATACAAATCAAGCTCCACAGTCATTATTTCAAAGGTATTCACTGTTCACTACCTGGTAGAGGTGTGAGGATGGAGGAGGGAGGGTAGCAGCCACTGTCATCATCAATATGGGTGGTTGGTAGTGATGAGCTGGCAGCTGTATTTAGCAACATCGGGTTTACCCATACCCATGGTATATCCAGATATCTGTCTGGATGTATCCATATCTGATCCAGATTTGTAATATGGTTACTATTTGGTTATGTAGCCAGTTAAGCCATATCCATGTTAGTCCTTAACTAAGACATGACCCCACCCTCACAGACCATGCAATGGTTGGCTGCCTTCAATGCCCAACAAGAAGAGCTAGTCCAGAAGGGACTACAGCTGGAGGAAGAGACATGACACCAGGAGGAGGAGCAATGGGCAGAGGAGCAGCAGCAGGCGGAGGCAGCATGAAAGGCTGAGAGGGAGCAGAAAAAGGCAGCTAAGGGGAAGGTGGTGGAAGAAGAGGAAGAGGCAGAAGGCTGAGGAAGGACTGGATATCCTTGACCTTCCAGAGTATGGGCCAGTCCAGGATAGTCTGTACTTTGTCTTCAGACATCCAGAGTCCATCTAGCGACAGGATAAACTCAAGATATTCAACTGTATCTTTGTGGAACTCACATTTCTGTGGGGAGGCATATGTAGAGTCCATGTTTCCAGAGTTTCCAAAGGACTTCTTTAATGTGAGCTTTGTGTTTTAACATGTCATCAGAGAAAATGAGGATATCATCAAGGTAGATGATGATGTAGACATCAAGCATATCACTGAAGATGTTGTTCATGAATTGCTGGAAAGCCACAGGTGCATTAGTAAGTCTGAAAGGAACCACCAGCTACTCAAAGGACCTGTAGAGGGTTCAGAATGTTGTTTTCCATTCATCACCATCAGCGATGTGCACTAGGTGGTAAGCATGTTGAAGGTCAATTTTAGTGAAGATGCAGGATTTCTGAGGGGCATTGAGGAGGTCAGAGATTAGCAGGAGCAGATAGTGATTCTTCTTTGAGATGCAGTTGAGGCCCTGGTAGTTGACACATAACCATAGTGTACTGTCCTTTTGCTTGACAAAGGGTATAGGAGCACTATGAGATGATTTAGAGGGTTATATGAAGCCAGAACAAACATTCTTTTCAATGAACACTTGCAAGGCTTCAAGTTTGGATGGGGAGAGGGAGTACATGCAGCCCAGAGGCAGGGGCTAGTGTTGCCACAACTTGGCTGGTTCTGGGCTGACTTTGAAAGTTCTTTTCTGACATGTGACCAGCTTTCAGCAAGTTTGTGTTCAAAAGCTGCAGCTTTGACCCGAGTCAGCACTTCAAGCTGGTTTTAGCCAAAGATTGATTGACATGACTTCGGCTGACTATTGGCTGACTATTGGCTGACTTTGGCTGAAATCCAGCTAGTTGTGGTATACTCTATATACCATGATTGAAGGGGTATACTCTATATACATAGCTACAGAAGTGATATAGAGGATAGTTAAGGAATATAACTAAATGCAAGACAAGGGGTTTGATAATCCATTAGTCCACTGTTATGCCACACCAGCAGCATCAGCACCACCAGCAAAGTCAAGATAGGCCAATCTTGCTATGTTGCTCTCACTTTTGAGCCTGAGAGTGCAGTCTGGTGGAAATTCCTTGTTAGTATCAAGCATAAATGTAGTTGGTGCATACATATGCCAGATTTGTTGTATGCATCACATGCACCATGTCTATTCTTGCTGCCTGATTGCCCACCATCGACACTCCAATCAAATGACAAGTCTTTCAAGAATTTCTCTTGTGACAAGAGACCATCAAAAAGGTTATACAAGTAGTTGTAATCAGGTTTATCATCAAAAGAAAGTGAGTGTGCATATTCTAAGAATTTGCAAAATTCCACTGGAAGATTGTGGCACAAGTAGTGCACATTGACTTGTTGTTTAAGTTTCAGCACAAAATCAACATCCTGATGGCCCAAGCTCTGCCACAGCAAAGAATCATGGAGGAAGTAGATCAGAATATAAGCAAGCAACTCAAGATCATCCTGTCTGTTTAGCTCCCAACCAATGTGACTGTGAATAGAGGTGAATAGAGCCATTCCAGTGAGGCCATGCATGTTAATATACAGAATGTGCATGTGCATGTTTGGATCCCTGAACTGCTTTGAAAGCCCAAAATTGATAAGATATACTATGCCAGCCTTCTGCCTGACACCCACAGCAATATTGTTGGATTTGAGGTTACAATGAAGGAAGCTATGAGAGTCCATATATTGCAGACACTGAAGCTGGGCATGGTAGAGATCAGATGTGTTACCACATAAAAAGCCAGAATTGTGAACTTACCAATTGTCAGCCTAAGAGTAGGATGGTTTTAATGCTGAATTGAAACTGACATTAAATAAAGAGGTCCTTGAGTGAATGACCAAGCAGATCCATGGCCATTGTGTTGAAGCCACATTCCATATCAAACCAATGGACTTCAGGAATTCCAACTCCTCTATAAAGTTTGTGGTAAACATAAAACTTGTGCTCCAGCATTTGATGATTGCTGTTGAGTGGCTCCAGTTTAATGATGATGGGTTGTCCTGATGGAATATCACAAGCAAGGTAAATTTCACCTGCATGCTTATGAGTTGTCGAGAGTGGGCATAGGATGACTGCATTAAGCTCACCAAATGACCCAGTTCCAACCCTTCTTTGCAATCTGTACCTCCTATCTAACTGATCTAGGTCCATTACACCTGCACAAAAGTACCCTTACTCTCCTCCACACTAACATCCAAGAAAGGAAGATTGTTCATGTAGTTTAAAATGTAATCTATGTTTTTTACTTTTTTAACTATCACACAATTTTGAGTGCTAAGAATTACTGAGAGAGGTACTACAATTAAATGCATAAAAAAACTCCCCTCATACAAATGTGAGGGAGGCAAGCAACAATACTAATTGAAACTGAACAAAGAAAGAAGGAGAAGAAAAAGTCCACCTGGGGAGGGGGTCGATGCTGCTCCCATCATTCCTGTTGCTATCATTGTCATCATTGTCCTCTCATCTGTCTTGCTCCCACTCCTGTCATCATTGCCAACCCCATGAGCAGTCGTTCACAGCAGGGTGGAGGGGTGCTGTTCATGCCCATCATCCCATCATTGTTGTTGCACCTCCTCCCTCTCTTCATGACTCTGACCTCATGCTCCCTGTTTCCACCCCACAAGCAGTTTCTCATGGCAGTGGTTGGGGGTGATGTGGTTGATGGTGGTGGCCATTATTATTCTTGCTGTTGTAGTTGTCATGTAGTTGGGGGTGGGGGGCTACGTCATTCCTGTCTGCATTGATGTCCATCTTGTCATTGTTGTTCTGCCCACTCCCCATATTCTACCCTGCAAG
This sequence comes from Tricholoma bakamatsutake, assembly GCA_029959215.1. NCBI lineage: Eukaryota > Fungi > Basidiomycota > Agaricomycetes > Agaricales > Tricholomataceae > Tricholoma > Tricholoma bakamatsutake. The sequence continues at coordinate 6,476,401 of CP114860.1, forward strand.
CAGCTGCTTATGGCAGCAGTTGTAAGTGGGGCCATATGTCATCATCCTGTCCCCATCCTTGTTTTGCTGTTTTCTGTCCTCACACCCTCCACCCACCCTGCAAGCAGTTGCTTGCAGCAGCGGTTGACCACAGTTGTTGTCCTGCCCTTTCCTCCTTGTTCTTGTTAGTTGCATGGTTCCTATCCCTGTCATCTCTTAGTCCCATTGTATATCAACAATCCACCCTGTGAGCAGTGGCTCACAGTGGTAGTGGAGGGCAATGGATTCTTTGGGCTTTACCTATTTTGAGGTAGTAGTAACGTGGTGCAAATATGAGGGTAGCAGGTGCTTATCTTGTGGGCACCCACAGTGCACTACACCTGCCTTGGGTCATGCTAGATGTAAATGAACCCCTGACATCCCATTTGAATGGGGAAGAGGGTGTATGGGCCACATTATCATTGTATATGGAAAATATAACCTAGAAATTTGTCAGTAAGAAAACCATTGAACAAAACACTTATTTAGTGGTGGGAGGCCATGGTGGTGGTCGAGATTGCATTTATGGAAGGGGTGAGGTGTTATGGGAGGGATGTGGCAATGTCATGTTGAATGTTGAATGTTGAATGTTGAGATAGTGGGAAAATGTTCAACTGGGAAAGTGTTGCCTCATATGGAAATAGCAACCCTAGCTCAACCCCTCCCCAGACATGTCATGAGACTTGTCTGACATGTGAAAAATTGTTGATGTCACAATATTGGCTAAGTGATCAGGATCTTGGACATGTTTTGCTTCCATTGGACAAGTATATATAGTATTTGAAGGTATAATAATGACTCTGAAGTGAATCTAAGTGTGCCATTTAGATGCTACAGGTTATGTCCAATAAAACATGGCATTTGCTGTTGATTGTTCCCAAATTGTTGGTGTGGCAGATCTTGTGGAGTTAGAATATCATTCTCAACTTAAACAGTTCTGCATCAGTCTCAGAAAATGTCCACCTTCCCTCTCTAGTGTATCCAGGAAGCGTTGCTCCTCAAATTAAACCTGGTATCCCAACCCACCACAAAATTCTTGAATTGTGTCAATGTAAGTTATCATGGTCTCACAAAAAGTTTCTCTCTCACCCTGCCCCATTTCAAGCACTGTATCAATCAGCTTGTCATCAGATTCATTGGATTCCTCTGAATCATTTCCATTTGGCACATCTGGCCTCATCTCCAAGCTCTCAGAGGTGGTTGAAGGAAGTGGTGCAGAGGTTATTTCATGATTTATGTTATCATCAGATAAGGGGATGAGAAATTGATGTGATCAAATTGGCAAGGTGCAATTTTATTTAACTTCAAGAAAAAAACAGGATGAACAGGATGGACAGATTGGACCAAGTGCTTGCAAATAAGAAAATAGTCCACAATGAATTGTGGGCAGGTGCAAACCCATCGAAGGGGATCAGGACAGTATTTTTTGTTAAGGGGAAGGGTAATAGCCATTTTCTTCACTTTTTTCTATGCTGCCTTAAAGTCTTTTCTCCATGCAGGTAATTCATGATACCATCTGATATCAATGAATGCAAGATCAAGTTTTCGATAATAAGTTGGTGCCAACTTCACCATAATGATCCACATGAGAAGGTCAAGTTCGGGATTGTGAAAGTAATGAAGAAAATCTTTCTTAATGCACCACCAGCAGTGAAGACAATCTCAGTAAGTAATTTTGCTTGCTTTGATGATAGTACTACTTACTGTGCCTCTACCATCATTGTAGTTTTTAACCAAGGAATCCTAGTGTCTGCACACCATGCCCACAGCTCCCATCTCCCCCAACAATACCAATTCTCCCACAGGTAGGCACATGCTTTGCAAATATCATGCTTGAAGCAAAACTCATATATCTGCTTCACAGCCCACTTCTTTATGCCATCTGGACTTGGAGCCAAATATCCAGGAATCAAGAAGTGTGCACAAAAATGCTGTTCCATCATACCGACAATGTTAGTGTGCAACTCCAAGGGACAGAAGATTCACTAATGATACTTATCATTATCATTGTTGCTTTGCTCATCTCCAGATTCAGACAGGGTTTTGCCATTTGTATTTGGTGGTACTGTGAGTGTTAATCTTGGGGTATAATTGACAATGGGAATGTTTTTGCTTCCACCTCCCATTGTATTGATGGAGTCTACCAGTGGTGGCCATGATTGTGAAGGATTGGGTAATCAAATGAAAAGTGAGTTAGGTCTTTGAGTCATAGGCATGCCTTGCAGATCAACTGAGATGTTTGATTCACCAGGTATGCCTCCCTCACACTCTTTTGCATCTGCTTTACCAGTAGGTTAGAACCCTGTGCTGATGCATGTAAATACATAATTTCCACACTGACAAATATTGCATTTGTAGGCATTTGGTAGCATATTTTGATGTAATAAAATAAGATAAAATAAGATAAAATAAAATAAAATAAAAATAAAATATTATTACATAATAGGCATGTCAGGAGACTGTTTCCTAACATCCAGCTGGTCCAAATATCTCTCTCAATTTAATCTAGTCATCTGCTTCCATCCCAGAAAATTGGGGGAAAAATCTGATGTACTCACTATATGATGGTCCATCTACCAAAAAGGGGGAAATAGTGACTTCATCTCAGCAAACCTGAGTAATTTCTGACCCATATTCACCCAAGAACAGCTCATTTCATCACTCTGAGTTACTCACCTTGCCACTCCAGTCATTTGACAAGCAGTCTTTATGGACATTGAAAAACTCCACAACAACATCTGATTCTCCCTAGTGGCAGAGGACTGTCCAGTTAGGAGGTGTTCCATCACATGTCACTTGCGACTGGGGTTCCAAAATCATCTCCCACTTTTTCTGGTCTCTTGGGCAAGCCCTGGACATAAAAATTCATTTCACTTTGGGTTACTACCCAAAAGATGATGGATGAACCAAACAGCTTAACCAGATCCTCAAATAGTACTTACAGATCTTCTGCAACTACCAACAAGACAACTGGTCCCAGCTGTTGCCCTTAGGAAAATTCACTTATAACAACACTCTGTCAGCTTCCACTGGAGTTTTATCCTTCTTTGCCAACAAGGATTACCATCCAAACATCACCATTTTCCTAGAATGTGAGCTAGCCTCTCAGCATGCTCTTTACTTCATGGTAGACCTCGACAACCTCCACCAGAAACTCCAGAAGCAACTCTTCAAAAGCACAGAAGTGCTACCAGGGTCCAGCAGACAAACACTGGATTCCCACTCCAAGAAACTCTCAGAGAAATACTATGGTCCATTTGAAATCATTGCCTGTCTGGGTACCCACTTAGTCATTCTCAGGCTTCTGGACCATCTCCAGGCTGTTCACCTTGTATTCCACATCACACAGCTGGAAGAAGACACCCCTAACACAATCCCTAATCGTTCTCAGCCTCTGCCTCCTCCAGTCATTATTGACAATAAACTTGAATATGAAATCTCAGAAATCTTGGACTCAAAGATTGATGACTGTCACCATTTCAAGCTACTATATTTTGTCCAGTGGGAGGATTACCAAGGGACTGTTGAAGAAGATTTTTGCCTCCCTGCTACACAGCTTGATCATGCTCAGGAACTAGTGGTAGACTTACACACTCATTACCCAAATCAACCCAGACCACTTCAGACTTAACTCACTCAGAAGGAGATGATGGTACAATAATTTTATTCAAAGAAAAAGATAAAGATTTTTTTGGTGGGCCCCTACTGGGCCCCTAGACTTTCCCATCATCCTCTCCAGTGGGCTCCACCCAGATGACCCACTCTACCTCCTCAACTAGCCCAGCTAGCTCCTTTCTCCCCTTCCCCTTCACCTTACTTAAACTCTCCTCCTCCTCAGACTCCTCCTCCACTCCTCCTGCCTATTCTGGGTCAAACACATCATGGAAATCTGTGATCTCCTTGTGGGTTCTCACCATTTACTCTTGAGTTTCTGCTATTTCCTTACAGGTCCCCCTTTGCTCGCACTGGAGGTCCTGGACCTCCTGCTTCAGCCCCTTTACCACTGTAACAATCTTCTTCATGAGCTCCATCTCCTCCCCCAACAATTTCCCTTTCAGGGCCTCCTGTTCCTTCCCCACCACCTCTTCACACCTATGTTTTGCCTTAGTGCAGGGATCACATGCCTGGCCCGGGGCACCCATCTGGAAACATGACAATTTTTGACCTAAACATCTAGGCAACATCAGTATTATACTCAACAGTGAAGAGATATGTTTACTCACCTTGTACAGGGCCATGTGGGCTCCACCTGCACAGCCCCCTCAGACTCCACATCTCCCTGTGCCTTGCCCTTTGCTTTCCTTGCAGGCAACCCACTACCCTCCATGAAAGTGATGGTTGGACAATTTTTCTGCACTTCTTTCGTGCTTGCATGTTCTGCTTTGCACATTTTCATGCACTTTACTTGGCTTCTTTAAATGTCCCATACATTCACTTCTACCACTCATCCACTTTCTTGGTGCTCACACTTCACACTTTGACAACTGACAAGGATAATGCCTGAGGACAGTTAGTATTTCAGTTGGGAGGAGATAATACAGCTCCCTATCACTTTGCGCTCATACTACAGCATTTTTCGTGATTGTGTGCACCTTTTGGATGACTTTTACTCACTTTGCACAGCATGCTTTTGCACACCTTTGTGTGCTCTCATGTGCTTTTGTGTGCCTTTAACCATCTAGGTGTGCTTTTGCATGCCTTTTACATTTCTACTGTGCCTTTGGATCCCCTTTAGCTGCCTTATAACATGCACCTTAAATGCATCTTGTTATGCTTAAAACTGCCTCTGTGCACCCCCTACACTCATTATCTGCCTTTCATAGTTACTGCACACTTAATGCACCTTTATGTGCTCTCTTATGCTTTACCAGCAACTCACATTCTTTGCTGTGCACTCATTGCACTATTCATCTATCACACACAACAACTGTTCACACCATCTGTTGTGCTGTGCATCATGGCCTCATGCTTACTAGGCAACTTGTTTGAGGTGCACCACAATTGCATCATGAGCCAACTGTGCATTCTCACATAATCTGGGTGCTTTGCACCTATTTTGCACTGGACTGTGCACACCTGGGTGCTTTCACATAATTCAGGTGCTTTGGTACTATTTGGCATTGCACAGCATCTCCTTATGGTTCTTCTGCATTTCCAATCAGCATTGCTTTATCTGGTAACTGGCACAGGTCAATCATGTTATTATTACTAAGGCACAGCACATGACTCATAATACTAAAGCAGACTAATTGGGCAGAGTGCATGGGATCTAAAGCACACCAAAAATAGAACATTGTGCTGGAATAGTTTGGTATTGGGCTATAGCATGCACAAATCTGATTGGCTAAGGCAGCAGCATCATGCGGTTGAATTTAGATGGGCCAATGGATGGACTTGTGGATAGTGCATGGTGCTCTCTATTTCTATACTCTATTTTACTGTTTTTATTACATAAGCCATTTGTACATAGTACCCAGGTACATAGAGAATCTGGAGGATCTTTCCCCCCCACAGTCCACAGTTCATTCAGCATTGCATATAGTCTGTGCATTATTGTCCAGTGCATGCACCTCTGAAGTATGCCCCACATATAGCCACATTTACATATTATTTGTGTCCCTCATTGTATAGCTGCATTTCATCCTTCATTTGCATCCTTCATCTTCATTTGTGCAGTTTTGCAGTATGCCCTTCATATAGCTCTGCATTTACAATGCATTGTTTGTGCCCCTCATTATATAGCTGCATTTTGTGCATTGTTTGTGCATTTTCCTCCTAGTTGCACTCATGCCTCACCTGCATTCCTAGTCTGTGTGCCACCCATTTAACACACTCCAGTACTGTCCTTGTCCTGCTAAACCTCCTACCTTCCACCTCCATTGTTGTTGTGCATTTTTGTGCTCTCGTTGCATGTTTTTCTGCACCATATGTTTTTGCCCTTTTGCATTGTGTACTTTTTGTACCACTGTGCATACCTTCCTTTTTGTGTACACAACTTAAGGTGCACCTTATGACCCATCAAACCAGCCTCTTTAGTAGTCTTTGCACCTTGAACAATGATCTGAGGCCCTCTAAATAAGCCCCCTCACCCTGAGCATGCCTGCAGCTGTAGGTTTCATGTTCACACTTTCTGTTGAGACTGTGCACTGAGTACCAACTGAACATATCATCAGCATCCCCCAAAGGGTTGTGAGGACCAAAATTATTATCTAGCTTTCCAAGAAATACCTCATAATTCTGAATCCAGTGGGCAAAATCCATCGGGTCATTGAGGCCAGGTTTGAACCAGCTGAGTGCTGATTCCTTGAGGTAAGAGATGATGAATAAGATCTTCCTTTCATGGGAAGTGAAGACATGAGGGCAATCTCAGAAATGGAGGTTGCAAGCGACTAGGAAGTCCCAAAGTTTCTGGGGGTTTGAACTGTTAAATGTGTCAGGTTCCTGAACTTTGATCTTCTCAGGCTTAAGGGGTTGGTTCTGGTGGAGAGTGCAGAGACTGTCTGAGAGGTCAAACAGAGTATCGACAAATCTGTTGTTTGGATCTGGGTTTCCACCTAAAGGAGGTTGATCTCCAGAGTCATCAGGATCGGAATCATCTCTGGGGCCATCAGGACCACTAGGGTAGTTGGGTCCACCAGAAAGTCCATCCTCTTCACCTGTAGCTTCCTTGTCAGTAGGATTGGGTTGCCTGTCATTCTCTACATAGTCAAGTGAAGTCAGAATCTGAGGGGGTTTCAAAGGCAGATGTGTAGACAAGATATTGGTGCTAACAGATGGTGCACTGGAGCTGACTCATCAAAATATGTTTGATGGTAGGACTGAGGCACTGAAAGTAGAAGTGGGTCTAGGAGCTGGGAGTACTGATTGTTGGATAGCTGATAAGCCTGGTAGTGTGCCTGCATAGTGGGAGTTTTTTGTTGTCTGCTGAGTTTGTGATTCTATATGGGACATAGAATAAGGTTCAGAATAGTGTGATGATTGATGAGAGAAGTGTGAGTTTGCAAATACTGTCAAGGTTCAAGATTGCTACTACCAAGGTTGGAACTTGGTCAGGAATACACCGGATGTCTGATCAGACCCAGTTGTTGGTGGTCGGAGGGTTTCAGAAATTTCCAAGCAGAATCCATTGGGCTGTAGCAGGCCAGGTGAAAGGAGCCAGAGAGGACTTGGCTTCAACTTATAAGAAGTTGTGCCCTTCTCCTCATCAGTTGTCCAATTTTAGGTGGAAGGCATGTGGATGTCTAGCGGGTTTCTGGATGGAGAGCAAGAATAAAATGAAGCAGAGAATATGGAGTGAAATGAAGTTGAGAGAAGTTCAGAGATTAAAGGTTTAGTTCAGGAATAAGTTGAGGATGATTAAAGGGTTGATATTAGGCAAAGGATGATACAGTGAGGGACAAAACCTTTCAAATGATTTTTAAAGTTGAACTATTTCTTGAATAACTCAAGAACAACTCAACCAAACAAGTCCAAATTTGGGATAGTGGCAGAGTATCATGTGACTAATAAGTTTCAATTTTAATCTTAATTTGTTCCCATGTTATTAATATTTTACTGGCACAAGTCCATTTAAAAGGTTTTGTTCCTTTGGTATTATAAAATATTATTCTAATATTCTAGTACTTGGTATAGCCCCCCTTTGCCTGTAACACAGCCTGAATCCTTCTAGGCATACTCTCTATTAGATTCTGACAGACAGATGCTGGGATATCATTCCACTCCTTCTGTACTCTCTTCCACAACTCTGCAATTCCAGATGCTGGAGTATCATACTCTCCAAGTCTAACCTTGAGGTGATGCCAAAGGTGTTCAATGGGGTTAAGGTCTGCTGATTGAGGGGGCCACTGCATAACCTCTAATCCACTGTCTTAAAGCCTTGGCCGTTTTGCTCTTGTGTTTGGAGTCATTGTCCTGCTGAAAAAGAACATCTGTTGGGTTTTTCTGGTAATACCTGATTGATTCTTGAAGTTCATCATCCAGAATGTTGACAAAAAGGTCAGCATCCATTCTCCCATTAATTTTGGTTGCATATTCAGGCCCTTCCCAGAACATACAGCCCCAGATCATCAGAGAACCCCCTCCAAACTTGACTGTCTCCTGCACCAGCCTATCACTCAACCCCTCTCCTGGCTTTTTCCACACCCATTTCTTCCCATCTGACCCCAAACAATTGATTTTGGTCTCATCTGACCATATAACCCTCTTCCATTCCTCTACTGTCCAGTCTTTGTGTGCTTCTGCAAAGTCCATCCTAAGCCTCCTATGCTTCTTGGAGAGAAAAGGTCATTTTCACTTGGTTACAGCCTTCATTCCAGTGCCTCTAAGTGCTCTTCACACTGTCTTCACAGTAAATGATGTGTTGGCTTGTAAGGTTTTGGTGACCTCAGTGGCATTTTCAGCCTTCTGAGAAGTGATGAAGTGAATGGCATAGTGGGTGTCAGCAGGTGAAAGCTTCTGTGGATGGCCACCAACAGATTTGGAAAGTATTGAATGATGTTTGGAGTGAATATTGGATACAGAACCAACACTTATACCAGTGATGGAGGAGATAGCAGGACAAGACTGCCTTTTGTCAAGCAGTTCAAGAACATGAGTGTGTTGAGCAGGAGTAAGTGATCACATGAGTGTATGTGGGGGGGATTTGGTGTGGAAAATGACAGAAAGTTAGACACAGAGTATATATACATATTTTCACCAAGTTACATAATTTTATTTGTACTTATTTGCTTTGATTAAACAAAGTCGTGTGCCTGACATACCAGGGGAACAAAACCTTTCAAATGAACTTGTGCCAGTAAAATATTAATAACATGGGAACAAATTAAGATTAAAATTGAAACTTATTAGTCACATGATACTCTACCACTATCCCAAATTTGGACTTGTTTGGTTGAGTTGTTCTTGAGTTATTCAAGAAATAGTTCAACTTCAAAAATCATTTGAAAGGTTTTGTCCCTCACTGTACAAAGGCAAGATACAATGCAATAGACAATGTGGTCAACAATGTAATTCACAAACTGGAGGCTGAGGCTAAGCTATGGGCACATAAATAATGAAGGCCAGAAGAATAATGGATAATGTGGAAGTTTACTAATGGGTCTTGGTATGTGTCCATGACCAGAATTGGTAAGACTGTATTAGGAATAAAGTGAGCAAGCAAATGATGACTAAAGCATGTGACAACTTGTCTGATGACTAAAAGATGCTGCAGCAGGGATGCCGATGGTCAAGGTCAGAAAAGAATCAGAAAAGAATCAGGGATTGTCAGGAATCTGATTGGATGTTATGGGTCTTGACAGTATTTTTCCTTTAGGGCTGAGCCTATGAGGCACATGATGGTTAGAGAGTACGACTTAAAAGCTGGGTCTGTGGTTAGAAAAAATTCCAATTTCCTGCCTCACTAAAACATGACCCTGCCCTCACAGATTACTGCACAATGGTTGGCTGTCCTCAAGGCCCAACAAAAAGAGCTAGTCTGGGAGGGACTATGGCTTGAGGAGAAAGTGTGATGAGAGGAGGAGGAATGACAGGCAGAGGAGGCACGATAGGTAGAGGCAGCACAGAAGGCTGAGCAGGAGCAGAAGAAGGTGGCAGCTGCAAAGCAAGTGGTTAAGAGGAAGACAGTGAAAGAAGAGGAAGAGGCAGAGGGAAGCGGTAATAATACCCAACCTGGAAACCTAACAAAAACCTGTTAAAAGGCTTAAGAAGTATAACACAGGCTAGAGGAAGGGTGCGAGTTTCTACTAAATATCACTGCTGATACCCAAAGATTGTAGTGAAAGATGTGGAATGACAAGGAGTGTTGCAAAAAGTCTTTAAAGGTGTATAAAAATGTTCAAAAGAGTTTGAAATAGATTCAAAGACATGTGAAATAATTTGAAAAAGGTTTGAAGTTGTTCAAAGTTGTTCTAAGTGAGTTCGAGAAAGTTCAAAGATGTTGAACTAATGTTGAGGTAGGTCGAGGAGCAAATATAACAAATAAGAAGTGTTTGTTAAGAGGCAATAGGTGATGTGTGATAAAACGAGGAGCAAATAAGATAGTTTGAGGAAGTTCATGATATTTCGCAGAACTTAGAGATATGATGTGAGCTAAGACTCAAGAGAATGGCTCTTAAATCAAACAATGAGTGAGAGAATAACTTTGTCCATGTTCCCTGTGCTTTGCTTGTCTTCTAAGTAACTAATGCAGGTCTATATATAATTTGAAGAAATATTACTAAAAAGGAAACAATAACATGTGGAAAACATGAGGCAATATGCACAGCAAATAAAGGTATTGTAAAACATAAAACAAATGAGAAATGATCATAAATGAAATGTACATTGTCCCAGTATAGTAAAAGTTCTTGTCCTATTGCTTTAATATATCATTAAAACATAAAAACTGCACTTATCACATTCTAAATCTCTTGTTGTCTCTCCCTGTGTCTGGTGGCACTCAATATGCGATGAAATGGCTCATTCTGGTTGTGCAGTGCATATCGAAAGGGTTTCAAAACAGTTATGTAGTGGCCAATGTCATTCAAAGTAGTACAAAGTCATTCAAAGTATCGCAAAATCGTTCAACATCATTCAAAGTCATTCAAAGTAGTGCAAAATAGTTCGAAAAGTGTTCAAAGTCAATTTCATAGTGTTTGTAGCAGTTTGGAGCATCTGTCATAGTGTGTCAATATGATTGAAAACCTTCTTCAGACTTTAGAGCATGCAGTGGACCTATCAGCGGGTCACCTACTAAGAGGGTGAAGGGCAAGGGGCAGGTGGACATGGAGTTCGAGGGGGTCATGCAGGTGGAGGCCATACAGCCCTGTAAGAGGTAAGTGATGGTGTCCTTGCTGTTGACTACAATGCTGACAATCCCTTCTAGATGTTCTCATCAGCACCTAGCATGCTTCCTGATGGGCACCCAGGACCAGGCATGTGAGCCCTGTACCAGGGCCAAGCACAAGTGTGAGGAGAAAGTGGTATCTACCAACCTTGTGAGCATTATGCTATTTGTGCATTGCAAAGCGCATGCACTTTTAGCAGAAAATAAAGTGCTTAATGTGACACCTCCAGTTAGCACAGTAATTGCAGCACCTCTTCCTATCATTCTACAGATCTATTTGAACAGTACATCACCCATCTTCAGCCAGGCAAAATTGAGAATCTCAACATTTTGAAGGTTGCAAAAGAGTCGCACGTGCTCCACTCCATTGATTTATTGATCAACAACCAAGAATACTTTGAAGCTATCTTAGATTTGGGTTCACAAGCTATCACAATGTCAGAAGTGGTCTGCCATCATCTTGGACTTCAGTATGACCTGTGCATTCATTTATACATGCAATTGGCCAATGGCAAGGTAGATGAATCACTTGGGCTTGCACACAACATTTCTGTGTACATTGGAGACATCATTGTTTATGTGCAAGTGCATGTTATCTGTTCGCCTGCTTATGATATTCTGTTAGGGTGCCTTTTCAACATGTTAACGTGCTCCATCGTGTGCAATTTTGTGAATGAAGTGCAAATAATTACTATCTGCAATCCAAATACAGGCGCCATCTCAACCATTCCAACAAAGCCTAGGAGAAAGCCACGCCACTTCTTACCAGCTGCAGCAACACCGCACTTTACTATTCAGGATAATCCACAAAGAAATTTTTGCCAGGCTTCGAGGAATTGATCGTAGACCAAGGAGAAGCCACTACTATCATAACATTCAACTCTGATACCCAATCTTGTGATGTTTCTGCATTTGCACTTATTCCATTTTTTGCTTCCATTCCATCGACCTCTATTATCTCTCGACTCTACTTCTCCCAATGTATGAACAGTCATGTGCAGGCGCTTTTAAATTTGATTGACTCTATGGTACTTATTCCAGCTGTGTTTCTGAGAAGCACACATGCATGCACCACAAAAGGGCATAGTAACCAAGAAGAAGTATAAACCAGTTGCTAGAAAGGTCAAACCAGTCATTGCATCCATCTCAAACAGGTTCCACATTGAGCACAACATTATAGGTGATCTGCTAGCGGCGCTACCTGCACTTTTACCAAACCTGCCACCATTTACTCTGATTGGGCGCTATACTGAAGAGTGCATGCAAGTGCTCCAAAAGTGCCTTTTTTCCCCCAGTAGAAATCCCAGTCATTCCACACATGCCTTGGATAGAGCACAACATCCCCATTCCCCCAGGCATATATGAAGAAGTTTGTGCTATTATTTGGAAGAAGATCAACTCAGGCGTTTACGAGCACTCAAATTTGGCATATAGATCATGATGGTTTTGCATGCTCAAGAAAGACAGAAAAGTGCTTTGCATCATACATAGCCTCAAACCACTTAATCGTATTACCATTAAACACTCTGGTGTCACTCCTACACCTGAGCACCTTGCAGAGCAGTTGCAGGGCACACATGCAGTGCTGTCCTTGATCTATATGTGGGATACAATGAGCACTTAATCAAACAATCAAGGTGGTGTGGGAGGGGCAGAAGGCCCCAATGGAGAAGGTGGGAAGTGAGATGGTGGAGCTCTTGAGGGAGCTGACATCAGCCATCAAGGGGCTGAAATGGGAGATGCAGGAGCTGAGGTGGGTTCAGGAGGACATCCAGGATCTGTACAATCCAGAATGGGCTTGGGTGGAGGAGGATGAGGAGGATGAGGGAGAGGAAGAGGAAATCTGGAGCAAGAGAGAAGTGTAGGCAGAGCTAGCAGGACTAGCTGAAGAGGCAGCAGGAGTAATCCAGGTGGAACCCATGGAAGGGGATGATGGGGAGGTACAGGGGCCCAGTCAGGGCCCTCCAAAAAAATATTTTTGTTTAGTTTTATTTTTCCTTTGAATCAAAATGTGTCTTGCACTGCCATTCAATGAGTGAATTAAGTTTGAAGTGGTCCAGGTTTGTCTGGGTAACGGGTGTGGAAATCCACAACCATGTCCTGAGTGTGATCAAGCTCTGTGGCAGGAAGCCAAGAGTTTTCTTTATCAGTCCCCTGGTAATCCTCTCAACAGATGAAGTAGAGTAACTTGAAATGATGGTGGTTATCGATCTTTAAGTCTAGGATTTCCACAATTTTATATTCAAGTTCATCATTGATAATCACCAGAGGGGGTGGAGGCTGAGTGTGATCAGGAATAGTGTTCAGGATGTCTTCCTGGAAGACAGGATGAACTGCCCAGAGATGGTCTGGAAGCCAGAGGGTAACTGAGTGGGTGCCTAGGCAGACAATAACTTCAAATGGGCCATAGAATTTCTCTGAGAGTTTCTTGAAAGGTCGAGCAGTGCATAGGTGCTCTATTTTGACATAGGTGTAGTCCCCAATATTGAAGTTGGGAGTGGGAATGTGGTGTTTGTCTGCTGGACCTTGATAATGCTTCTGTGCTTTGGAGAGTTATTTCCAGAGTTTCTGGTAGAGTTCATTGAGGTTTACCATAAAGTCATGAGTGCTCTGGGAAGCTAGCTCACATTCAGGAAAAATAGTGATGTTCAGATGGTAGTCCTTATTGGTGAAGAAGGGTGAAACTCCAGTGGAAGCCAATGGAGCATTGTTATAAGCGAATTCTCCTGAGGGCAACAGCTGAGACCAGTTGTCCTGTTGGTAAACACAGAAGATCCAGCATTGTTCAAGGGTTTAATTAAGGCATTTGGTTTGTCCATCACCTTCTGGGTGGTAGCCCAAAGTGAAGTGAATCTTCATGTCCAAGGCTTGACCAAGAGACCAGAAAAAGTGGGAGATGAACTCAGATCCCTAGTCACAAGTGACGTGTGATGGGACTCTGTGCTTGGAGAAGACATGCATGATGAACAAGTTGGCAAGTTCTTGGGCTGTAATTTTGTTGACTGTGGAAAAAAGATGCCTTGTTTGAAAAGTCAGTCTATAATGACCAGGATAGTAGTGTGGCTGTCAGAGTCTGGTAGATGTTTGATGAAGTCCATCGAGATCAAGTCCCAAGGGCATTCCAGGACCAGGAGTTGCTTCAGGAATCCATAGGGTTTGTGTTGGGGTAACTTGGAGCATTTGCATGTAGTGCACAATTTGCAGAAGTCTTGAATGAAGGGCTGTAGGTTGGGCCAAACATAATCACATCAGACAAGTTGTAGGGTCTTGTTTTGTCTGAAATAACCAGAAAGGATATGGTCATGCTTGTACTGCAGAATCTTGAGGCAGAGATCCACTACAACCAGGACATAAATCTGGTCAAAGTGGCAGAAGAGTCTGCTGTCATCTACAGTCCAATTGGGAGCATAGGGGGACAGGAGATGGGCAGATGAGATGGGGTCAAGGGTAAGGGAGAATCAGATGTCATTGTAAAGCTTCTCGATGTCCATAAGGACTGCTTGTTGGACGACTGGGGTGGCAAAGTATGTGGCTCAAAGTGAGGAGGTGAGCTGTTCTTGAATGAAGATAGGTCAAAAATTGCTTGGGTTTGCTAAGATGAAGTCACCATTTCTCCCTTTGTGGTAGATGTTCTAATGTTTAGTGAGCGTATTGGGTGTTGCCCCCAGTTTCCCAGGGCAGAAACAGATGACCAAGTTGAACTGTGAGAGGTACTTGGACCATCTGGCTTGGCAGTGGGTGAGGAGCTTGGTGGTGCTGAAGTACTCCAGATTTTTGTGATCAGTGACCACATTGATCAGGTTTCTGGAGCCCTCCAGATAATGTCACCAATGTTTAAGTGCCTCAAAGATGGCCAGAAGTTCTTTGTCATGGGTGTCATAGTTTAGCTCGGCAGAATTGAAGGAGTAGGAGTGGAAGGCAATAGGGTGAATGTCACCATCAGGAGTGTGGGTGAAAAGGATTGCTGCCAGGGTATAGTCAGAGGCATCCATTCCAAGGACTAGGTGGGAATCCAGTACCCACTGAGAGAGGACTGGAGCATAAGTGAATTCTTCCTTAAGCCTGTCAAAGGCTTCTTGGCACTTCGTGTTGAAGTCCCAGAAGAAGTTCTTTTGCATCAAGTGGGTAAGAAGCACAACAATGTCAGAATATCCATGAATGAACCTGTGGTAGAAATTGCAGAATCTGAGGAAAGACTGGATATTCTTGACTTTCCAGGGTACCGGCCAGTCCAGGATAATCTTTACTTTGTCTTCAGACATCTGGAGTCCATCTGGTGACAAGCTGAATCCAAGATATTCAACTGTATTTTTGTGGAACTCACATTTCTGTGGAGAGGCATAAAGTCCATGTTTCTGGAGTCTCCAGAAGACTTCTTTAACATGAGCCTTGTGTTTTGACATGTCATCAGAAAAAATGAGGATATCATTGAGATAGATGATAATGCAGACATCAAGCATGTCGCTGAAGATGTCGTTCAGGAGGTGCTGGAAAGCTGTGGGTGAATTGGTGAGTCCAAAGGGAACCATCAGCCACTTGAAGGACCTATAGTGGGTCTAGAATGTTATTTTCCATTCATCACCATCATCGATGCAAACCAAGTGGTACACGTGTTGGAGGTCGATCTTAGTGAAGATGTGGAATTTGCAGGGCATGTCAAGGAGGTCAGAAATTAGTGGGAGTGGGTAATGATCCTTCTTTGAGATATGGTTGAGGCCCTGGTAGTTGACACATAACCAGAGCATACCATCCTTCTTCTTGACAAAGAGTATAGGAGTGCCATGAGGTGATTTAGAGGGTCGGATGAAGCTGGAACAAATGTTCTCTTCAATGAACACTCACAGGGCTTTGAGTTCAGATGGGGAGAGGGAGTACATACAGCCTAGAGGTAGGGGCACATTATCTTCCATCTCTATCTTTAGATCATTCAGGCAGTGTGGAGGAAGAATGTTTGCCTTCTGTTTATTGAAGACAATGGTGAACTCATGATATTCTTCAGGGATATCCAAAAGGTCCACCAGGTTTCCAGTGACAGCTGAAGATTTGGCTGTAAGGCCTTCTGGGGAAAAGATCATCTGAAAGGCAATAGCCCCAGGAAGTTTGCTAGCATGCATGTATGCAGCAGCATTGACGAACAAGATTCCAGGAGGTGTGCAGGTATTTGCTGAAAGGTTCAGAGATGACTCAGGAGTCGAAGGATCAGAAGATGTCAGGGGTGCGAGACCTCTATAATCTGCAGAGCAGAAAGTTATTTGGCCAGAAGACCAGTCAATCAACAGATTGTATTGCTTCAGCCAGTTGTGACCAAGGACTGGAGAACAGAAAGAGTCAAGTGGGGTTATATAAAATGTCAGATTGAACACTTCACCAGATAGAAAAGTGACTGGGAGTTTTGCGACTTGCATGATGACAGAGTTGCAAGTTCCATCAAATAGTCAGAGTCCAATCAGCAAAATAGTTTCTGTGCTGAAGTAATTCTCCAGCACAAAAGTGGAGTCGAGGAAACAGTGGGATGAGCCAGAGTCGATGAGGGTTCAGATTGAAATGGAGTTGTTGAAAATGGATAGGTGGATGGTCAGAGAATCAGAGTTAAAAAAAGTGGACACATTGAGATGAACATAGGCAGCCAGCTGGGAAAGGTCAATGCAATCCTCAGCCCCATTGGCATTTTCCTGAGGGTTGCAGACTATTTTTAAGTCGGAAGAATCCAGCGTAGATTCAGAGACTGCAGCTGCATGGGCTTTCACAGCAGGAGTTCCAGAGGTCTTGGCATCAAGGTGATTCTCTTCTTTCTGCATCCAGTAGATGTTGTCAGCATCTTGGGCCTTAAGCCACAAGGCTGCCAGAGTGTTGGGTTTCCACACTGCAAAACTTCTATGTGGAGACAGAGCGGAAGTCTGTGGAAATACTGGTCGTGAAGAGCAGCTTCATTCTAGTCGACCCAGGAGGCTAGTTCCCAAAAGTCCACATTATCCTTGACTATATGGCCTTCTTTCTTTATAGTGAGCTTGGAGAGAGCCTTCTCGGCATCCCCAAAGGGCTGTGAGGGCCAAAATTACTCTCTAGCTCCCCAAGGAATACCTCAAAATTCCACAGTGGGTGGAATCTGTCAGGTCATTGAGGCCAGGTTCAAACCAGCTGCATGCTGATCCTTTTAGATCAGAGATGATGAATAAGATCTTCCTTTTGTTGGAAGCAAAGACATGAGGGCGATCTGGGAAATGGAGGTTGAAAGTGACTAGGAAGTCCTGAAGTTTCTGGGGATTGGAACTGTCGAGTTTGTTGGATTCCCAGATATTGATCTTCTCAAGTTTCAAGGCTTGGTTCTGGCAGAAAGTGCAGAAACTATCCAAAAAGTCAGACAGGGCATTACAAATCTGTTGTCTGGATCTGAGTTTCCACCTAAAAAAGGTTGATCTCCAGGGTCATCAGAATCGCAGTCATCCCCAGGGCCATCAGGACCACTAGGGTCATCAGATCCACTAGGAAGTCCATCCTCTTCACCTGTAGCTTCCTTATCAGTAGGGTTGGGTTGCCTATTGTCCCCCATGTAGTTGAGTGGAGTCGGAATCCAAGGGGGTTCTGAAGGCAAGTGCATAGACATGACATTGATGCTAATGGATGGTGTGCCCAAGCCGACTCATCGAAATATGTTTGATGGTCAGACTGAGGCACTGAAAGTAGAAGTGGGTCTAGGAGCTGGGAGTACTGATTGTTGGATAGCTAATAAGCCTGGTAGTGCCTGCATGATGGGAGTTTTTTGTTGTCCACTGAGTTTGTGATTCTGTGTGGGACATAGAATAAGGTTCAGAATAGTGATGAGAGAAGTGTGAGTTTGCAAATACTGTCAAGGTTCAAAATTGCTACTACCAAGGTCAGGACTTGATCAAAAATACACTGGACTTCCGGTCAGACCTGGTGATAATACTCAATCTGGAAACCCAAACAAAAACTACTAAATGGCTTTAGATGGTATAACACGAGTCAGAGGAAGGGTGCGAGTTGATACTAAATATCACCGCTGATACCAAAACATTGTGTTTAGTGATGCAAAAGGACAAATTGTGTTGCGAATAGTCTGTAAGAGCATACAAAGAAGTTCAAAATAGTTCAAAATCAGTTTAAAGACATGTGAAATAGTTCAAAGATGTTCAAAAATGTGCAAAATAGTTTGAAGAAGTTTGAAGAGGTTCGAGATGTATTGAGGAATGAGTTTAGTAAATGTGATGTGTTTTTCAAAAGGTGATAGGCAATGTGCGATAAAACGAGGAGCGAATACGATAGTTTTGAAGAAGTTCACGATATTTTGCAGAACTTAGAGATACAATTCAAAGATATGACTCAAGAGATCGACTCTTAAATCTGACAATAGTGAGAGGGTAACTTCTGCTGAGTTCCCCATTGCTTGCTATTTTCCTGTTCTAACTAACTAATACAAGTCTATATACAATTTGAAGAAATAGTACTAAAAAGAAAATAATAACAATTGTAGAACAAGGGGCAATATGTCAGACAATAAAGGTATTGTAAAACATAAAACAAATGAAAAATGATAATAAGTAAAATGTACATTGTCCCAGTATGGTAATAGTTCTTGTTCTATTGCTTTAATATATCAATGAAACACAAAACTGCACTTATCATATTCTAAGTTTCTTGTAGTCTCTCCTCATGTCTGGTAGTGCTCGATATGTGGCGAATTGGCTTGTTCCAGATGTGCAGCATGTATCAAAAGTGTTTTAAGACAACTATATGGCAGCCAATATCGTTTGAAATGTTGCAAAGTCATTTAAAGTGTCATGAAATTGTTTGAAGTTGTTCAAAGTGTCTCGAAGTCATTTGAAGTGTCTTGAAGTCATCCAAAATAGTGCAAAATAGTGCAAAATATTGCAAAAATGATTTGACGTCAATTTTGTGGCATTCGTAGTAATTCAGAGTGCATGTCATAATGTGTCGATACAAGTGGGAATCTTTTCCAACCCTTATAATGCGTAGTGGACCTATCATCCTCCTCCTTACTGAAATCCTGACTGTCCCAGTCAGCTGATCAAAGTCATGTGCAAAATGCGTGATTGTGTTGAAAACTTAGCGAGGTTCGAAATACTTATCGTTCTTCTTCCATCACCTCCTCATCATCAAATACTAGCTTTGATCATGTCTCTCCTGGCTGAACTTAACGTCGAAGTGCTCGAGTACGTGAAGTCGATGCCCAAGCATGGCATTGCCAAAAATATGGATTTTGAAGTCTGGGGGTGGGCTTTTTGTGCAAAAATGGTACATCTCATCTTCATCTATTTGTGGTCAAAGGTGCTAAAACATTTTGTATAGGCAGAATATAATGAACTCACTGAAGATCTCAGTGAAGAGCACGATGCAACCATTCAAAGGTCGTGGATGAGGTTTTTGAGCTGTATAAACCAATGGTGCAATGCAAATGGATTTTGTGGGGCAGAGAGCTACTTTTTGTTGATTTAGCGGAGGAAATAGAGCACGAGGCACAGGAGGAGAAAGAAAAATATATTAGAGAGGAGAAGGAGGCAGCAAAGAAGATGAAAATTAAGAGTTGAAGGACTGCATTGGCTGAGGCTCAAAAATGATTTCAAAGAAGAATTTGCAGAAGTGAAACGTGGAGTGTGAGGCTGAGGTGACAGCGATTGAGAGGATCAAGGTGGGTGATGAAGATGAAGATGAGGACAAGGACAAGGAAGAGCTGCCTGTAGTAAGGGTGGTGAAGTGAAAAGCAGCTGAGGCAGAGGTAGAAGAGGTCGAAGAAGAGGGGAATGGCAATGGAGGGGTTGCAAAGTGGGTACGAGTTGAGACAGGTGGGCTACTTGATTTTGAGGGTCCGGTGAGTTTTGTTATCTATTTTCAAAGAACTTTCAAGATTCTAATACTTTAGTAGTGCAATCAATGCACTGGGTTTAAGTCCCAGCCATGCTTTATCATCAAGGAAGGTGTCCCAAAGTGCATGAAATGCACTCAGGAGGCACAAGGCTGCTACTGGATGGGGCTGTTGAGGTGAGGGCTTTGCAAGAGCAAAATGAAAACATTCGTGGGCACAAAACAAGATTCACATCCCAAATCAGGTACAAAATTCATTTGAAATCATTTTGATGTGCTTACTAACTTGTTTTCAAAAATTGTAGTACGTCGAATTCGTCTTGTAGGCCCTGTAGAGGGCATCGAACTGATCATGGGGCCATTGAAGGTGTCGAAAGAGAAGAAAAAGTCGTTGAAGGAGGTGAAGGTGCACGAGTCACGAGATTTCGAGAGTGAATGGGGAGTGCATCATGGCTTGATTGCTGCGAAGTTGGCACAGAAAAGAGTCAAGATGGAGATATTGGGGAGGGAGATAGAAACTTTGGAGGAGATGATAGAAGAGTAGAGTAGAAATCGTTCATTGTAATTCTGTTGATTTAGAAATAGAGTTTCGTGGGCTTCAAAAAGTAGTGATAAGAAAAGTGAAAAGAAATAGGAAAATAAGGAAAAGCATAGCTATCCATTTTTGAAAGTATTATTGGGGGCTTTGAAGGTGTTTGAAGCTTTTCGATGCATTCAAAGTCGATATCGAGGAGATCTGGCAAAAGCAAAATAGTCGTATGGTATCTTCAAGGAATATTGAAGTCAAGATCGAGGTTAGGGAAGGCATGCATAGGGGCATAAAAGCGAAAGCTGTCAAAGCTATTGCGAAGAATGTCGAGGATAGTACAATGTTTTTGATAAATATAATGAGGTCAAATGCAAAAAAAAGAAACAAAATATGCAAATTTGATCGATGTCAATGGTTCTAACCATGATCGTAATAATCGAGTTGAGCAACTGGTCAAATTGAAATAGAATGAAGAGTCGAGGGGTCAAAAATGAGGTTGGAGAAATACTTGTGGGTGATGGATGTGATAAAATCTCTGGCAATGAGGGGAAGGTGAATTTCGATGTGATGATTGTAGATATATGATAGAAATAGAATTTCAAGTGCTATACTAGACTTCGAAGGTGAATTCAAATGTGAATCTGGTGTCAAGGGCGAAGGCAATATTGAAATAGATGATAAATTGGAAGAGGGCACCGGTGACGAGATCGAGAACAAAAATACTGGTAGTGGCAAACAGCAAGTCAAGGTCGAAGTGTGTGATGGTGGAGACGAATGTGACAAAGATATCGGGGGCAAGATCGAGTTCGAAGAGGATGAAGGTGCGACTTTTAGAGTGGACTGGGCAGGAACTACCAAAGGCAAAGATGATGAGATTGGGATGAGCATGTGCAATGAAGCTGGGACAATGCGATAAAGACCAGGAGGTGCTGATGTGCTCTGTTGGTACTCAGTGCAGAGTCTCAACACAAGGGGTGAACACTTAACCTACTACTGCAGGCATGCTTGGGGTGAGGGGGAGTTCACTTAGAGGGCCTCGGATCATCCTTCAGGATGCAGAGATTATGGAGAGGCTGGTATGGCAGTTTTCAGTATGCGCACTAGTTGTGTATGCTAAAGGGAAGATATGTGGAGTGATGGGAAAGTGCGCAATGCAAAGGGGCAAAAATGCACAGGGCAGAAAAATGTGCAATGGGAGCGCAAAAGTGCACAATAATGAGGGTGATGAAAGCGGGAGGTGTAGTGGGATGAAGGCAACACTGGGATGTGCTGTGAAGGTAGTGCACAGGTTGGGGATACAAACGGGATGAAAGCACAAGGGGCGGAAAAAGGCACAAATGGTGCACAAAATGCAGCTATGCAAATAAGTGTGCAAATGGTGCACAAACATGGCTATATGAAGGGCACACTGCAAGAGTGCATGAACGAGGATGAAGGATGCAATGCAGGGACGAAATGCAACAATATGATGAGGGGATGCAAACAATATGCAAACATGGCTATATGAAGGGCGCACTACAAAGGTGTATGGACTGGACGCTGGTGCACAGACTATGTGCAACGCTGAGTGAACTATGAACTATGAGGGGGGGAAAGATCCTCTGGATTCTCTATCTGTCTGCCTACTATGTACAAATGGCTTATGTGATAAAAATGGTAAAATAAGTGTAAAAATAGAAAGTGCCATGCGCTACCCACAAGCGCACCCATTCACCCATCTAAACCCAACTGCACTATGCCACTACCTGAGCCAATAAGATTTGTGCACCATTAGCCCAATACCCAACTGTCCTGGTGCAATGTGCTATTTTTGGTGCACTCTAGATCTCATGCACTCTTCCCAATTAATCCGCTTTGGTGTTATGTGTCACGTGCTGCGCCTTAGTAATAATGACATGATTGACCTGTGCCAGTTACCAGATAAGGCGATGCCAATTGGAAATGTGGAAGAACTATAAGGAGATGCTGTAAAAGGCCAAATACTGCCAAAGCGCCAGGATTATGTGAAAGTGCCCAAGTGCACACAGTCCAATGCCAAATAGGTGCAAAGCGCCACAGTTATGTAAGAATGTGCAGTTCGCTCATGTTGGAATCACGGTGCGCCTCAAGTAAATGTGCCAGTAAGATGGAAGCCACAATGTGCAGTGCAACTGATGTGGTGGATTGTTGTGTGTGTGATAGGGATTGTGCAATGAGTGCACAGTAGAGAATGTGAGTTGCAGGTAAAGTGTAAAAGGAGTGCACAAGGGTGCATCGAGCACACAATAAATGTGAAAGGCAGGTAAGGAGTGTGGGGGGAGGGGGGGGGGGGGGGGGGCATGCGGAGGCAGTTTGAAGTGCAATGGGGCACATTTAGGGTGCACGACAGCAGGCAGCTATGGGGAACCAAGAGCGCAGTAGAAATGTAAAAGGCACACAAAAGCGCACCTAAGTGGTCAAAGGCGTGCAAAAGCGTGCTGCACAAAGTGTGCGGAAGTCATCTAGGGGGTGCGCACAATTGCAAAAAATGCCATAGTATGCATGCAGGGCGATAGGGAGCCGTATCATCTCCTCCCAACTGAAGTACTGACTGTCCTCAGGCAGCATGCGATTGGTCAGCACAAAATTTTCTTCACTCACATAAGCGGCCATCCTCTCCTTATCTATCTCTGACCACCATCTATCCTCTATAACTCTTTCCACAACCCATCTCTACCCAATCCAATGGCCTCAGCATTTACCTTAGCCCTCAGACAAACAATCCTGGCCCTCAATGAGAGCCTCCCTGCTGCTAGGAGTGAGCAGACGATGATGCAAGCTTGGGGTGAAGGGTTTTGTAGTAAACTGGTGCACTTTTTGTGTTTCTATAACCAGCACAGGTTGCTAAGGGTCGGGGCATGTAGAACATGTATAAAAGCCACACAGACACTGTTAAAGACAATGCAGAACTCGACGTGCTCCTCGCGAAGGTGCGCAGCACATTCAGTGGGATCATGGTGGAGGAGTGGCTCACTTGGGGTGAGGAGCTGATGCCTGATATGCATAAGATGATTGAGGAGAAAGAGTGGTCTGAGGAATTTGAGCATAGGGTGCATGAGCTGGCAGGGCAGCTAGAAGCACACATGGAGTGCACCGAAGTGCACAAGGTGCACTGTGCACTCTTGACTGCTGAATTGCAGGCACCCAAGGTTAACTTGGAGCATTTGGAAGGTGAGTTTAGGGCAATTGATGAGGCAAGTGATATAGATACCACCAAAGTGCAGGAGGATGAAAAGGCACACATCGCACTGGTGTGCTCTCTGCGCACACTTTCTGCAGTGACTGATTCTGAGGTCATAGGCAAAGGAACTGGGGAGTCTTGGGAGAGTGGGGTGATGAGCAAAGGGGAGAGTGAGGAGAGTGATGAGAGTGCTAGTGTGGATGAAGGCGCAAGTGTGTGCCCAGTGTGCGCAATGCGACAATGCACGTATGTCAAAGTACCACTACTGAGTGGCATTGGCACCACCTCTGACACTAATAGTAGACCAGTAAGTTTCTTTGGATATGCTTCAAACTCACTAAATGGTTTCCCTTTCTACTCTAGTGTGATAACTGCCGCTGCATGGGCCAACCAGCTAGGTGCATCTCTGTCAATGGAAAGCAGTGCGCTCCATGTGCAAAGGGTAAGAGAAAGTGTGAATGGATGAAGCACACCCTCGCACAGCTGCGCACAACTTCTAGAGGCAGGAAAGTGGCTACTGGGTGCCCTGGTGTGTCTTTTTATCATCCTCCTTCCATGCTGCACTAACTATTCCAAAGGTGCATTGCAAATTGACAAGGGCAATGAGAGTGATGCAGGGCTCATCAGCCCCTCGAAAGAGTGCACATTGAAACACTGCAAAGTCGAAAATGTGCCCCCTTCCCTGTCGCAAGTGCGCACACGCAATCCTTGTGCCAAACCAGATCAGGAAACACTTCGGGGGACATGGTCTATCAAGGCCAGGATGTCGAGGTGCTCAACTTAGTGCAATGCCACTCGGTGGTTGCAGTCTTGGGCACCATGCACGATCACCTTAAAGAAGACATCCAAAGGTCCCTTCGCCAAGAGCTGGTTGTGCAGCGCAGAGCAAGCGGAGGTGGATGCAAAGGTGAAACTGGATGTGGCCACAGAGCACTTGGAGTTCCTAGAGTCCATTGAGTAGCTGCTCGCCTGTATAAGTAATAGATAGTCTGCCAATCCATCTTTCTGTTGTGCCTGTGATAAATGCATGATGCACTCTGAAGCAGTGCAATGCGCACACATGCACTTCCATGGTGCCATAAAATGAAATTTGTAAGTCCAAATAATATATGTGAGGGAAAAGAGATAAGATAGGCAACGTTCGAGCAAGAAATGTCAAGCGCACAAAAAATGCACACCAGTGCAAAAATGTGCAAATGCAAAGGAGTGCAGAAAAATCGTCCAACCATCACTTTCCTCCTCCCAACTGAGATATTGACCATGTCCAAACAATAAAAGAGTAAGAGATAAAATGAAGCGCATGCCATATGACAAAGTCTAAAAAAATGGGAAAGGCTCAGTAGATCATCATGGCTGGTAAAACCCATGGGTTGCACAATCACGGAATGCATCCAGATGTGACTTCGCGAATAGGAAAAAGGTAACATAAAAAAATGGAAGAAAGCAAAGTGTACATATAAAAAGGTGAAGTATCCATAGCGGTGCATGTGGAGCACTAGTTGCATGCCTCATCAGTGCTTTCTTCATCATTAGTGCTATCTCCTTGCGCTTCTTCTTTATCAACTGCTTCTTCATCTTCGGTGTCCACTACTATGCACTCCTCCATCTCTCTCAACTGCATTGTGGTGATATCGAGCGGTATGTCAGGAAGCGCAATGGACTTGCGTGTGTGGTACAGCAGTAGGCAGAACACGGCTACTGGCCTGTCAAATACCATCCCATTGAGCTCGCAAATGATATATGCGCTGCCTTGATTGTGCAAAACTATAACTAGAGGACCGAGATAACACGTGCACATTTTGCAGTTAAGGCTCTTCTCAATTGCTGTGTTGTGCATAAGGACTAAATTGCCACACTGGAAGTTAAAATTGCAAATGGTTTTTGAGTGCACTTTCTCAAAATGGAGTGCTGCTTTGCACCTTTCTGCATGGACATGGGAATGGATGCATGCTAAGTCTTCTGGACACTTTTGTAATGCATGCGATTAAGTCTGTAGTGGAGAGTATAGAATCTGGGGGTGGGTTAAGGTATGTCACTTCAATTATATCAAGAGGGATTAGAGGCTGCGCATCTGTAACAATGAAGTATGGCAAAACACCAAGGCACTTCTGGACTGTGATGCACTCCACCCAAAAGACTGAGTACAGCACACTGAACCATTTTGACTCTACTCCATCTGTGGCTTTAATAAGTGCTTGACGCATGTCAAAATGTGCGCACTCAACAATTCCATTAGCACACAAGTTATAGCCAGATATGTGGATGTGATTGATATGGTAGCACTTACTGAGATAGGCTAGTGCTTGGATGAATGGCTTGCCATTATCAGTGACTATCTTGCACAACACATCCCATCTGCAGATGAGGTCTTGAAACATCCAATTGCCAAGTGTGCTCACATTTTCTTTAGGAAGTCTGCAGAATTCTGGCCAAGTCGCAAGCGAGCAACCCCCTTAGACGATATAGTGCTGCCCTGCTGATACTGGTAAGTGCATCGTATCAATATAAACTTTACTGAAGAGAGGCACAGGCATTGTGATGACTGGTGGTATTAGAACCTTCTGTGTTTGCTGGATCTGGCAAATATGACAAGTGCGCATGAACCAAATGATGTCATCCATAATGTGCAGCCACCAAAAGTGCTCGAGCACTGCAGAGTGCATCGCGTAAACTGCTTGTGTCCAATGTTGTTGTGGATGGTGCGCAATATTGGTAAGCATCTAGACTGCCAAATAACAAGCTGGTGAGCACCATGTGCATTGCGCTTCCATAAGCCCGTCTTGTCTTTAAAAAAGGTGCTTGCATAGCACACGAGCACACTGTACTCAGAATCTGTGAAGTTGCTAGGGCACATTAGGGTATCCATCCAAATCCACACCAAATCTAACTTCTCATCCTCTGCATCTGCTGTTGCACTCCTCGGAACTTGGCTATAGTCATCGTCATAAATAAGCGCACTATTGCACACATTTTGCACATTTGCGCTTGGCTCTGGCTGTGTTAGCACAAGTGCTTGCGCTTCAAAGGACCATGAAATGGGACATATCACATGCATAAAGCCATGTAGCACATCAATCCAATCCTCAAACTCTTCATCTTCTTCTCCCTCTAAGTCCTCTAGCTGCTTTGGCCGATGCAAAAAGTCCATCTGGATTATGCACTGCTCCCCTAACATGTACGAGCATAAAGTGGAATGTAAGAATCGAGACGATCTACTGGTTAATGCTAGTGGATGGTTGGATATTGGGGTTTTGTAGCATGCCCTTGATATAGCGCATGTCAGTCTCAACAATTAAGTTGTGCACACCTATAATATAAAGGTGCAAACTGCGCAGCATGTGGTAAAGCCCATAGATCTCTAGCTTTGGTTGTAAAAAGCACGCTTCTCTGTCGTTGAGCATAATCGAGCCGAACCGGTTGTAAATGCATGTTTTTGCACCTGCACTCTTTTGCTGGCAAAGGTAAAAACCAACCTCTATCTGGGAAGTGTCAACCACAAGGATAACAAGGAGTTCTGAGGAATAATCAATTGGTTGTAGTGCAGGACACTCTAGTACTGCTTGCTTGATGTCATTTTGTGCCGCTGTCTGCTCTGGGCCCCATTTGAATGGAGCATCCTTGTGCATAAGCCTTGTGAGTGCGTTAACATGGTGCGCATAATTGCAGATATAAATGCACATTAAACCGACTGTTCCCAAGAATGCACGCACTTCTGGCAGCGTGTGGCATGCGCCCCAATTGCAGATAACGTCTACCTTGTCGCATTTGGGTTTTCTACCTTCTGGTGTGCAATAATGGCCAAGAATGATGAAGTTCTCAGTGCACAATGTGGATTTCGTCCCAGAGAAAGTGCCGCCACTATATTTCATGCGCTGCACAATGTGGTTCACATTCTGGAAGTGCTCCCACACAAAGCGCCTTATGCCAGGGTTTGCAGTGAGCACTTCGCATGAGCCATCCGGTAAAATGTAGCACTTCAAAGGCCCCTTGACTGGGACATCATCGATATAGGGAACGGTGTAATCCGGAATCTCTGGCTGCAGAATATAGCACACATCATCATGGAAGATTGGTACTGAGTTTGTCCAACCCATTGGCAATGTAACAAGGCACATTGCACCATACAGCATCTGGAATGTCGTAAGGTTGCGTGACAATTCTTTGATTAAGTGCTCGTCGTATTTCACATATACTGTAGATCAAGGACAGTGCCACATGCGTGCCCCACAAACTGCTCTGCAAGGTGCTCAGGTGTAGGGGTGATGCCGGAGTGTTTAATGGTAATGTGATTAAGCAGCTTGAGGCTATGTATGATGTGCAGCTCTTTTCCATCTTTCTTGAGTGTGCAGAACCAGCACAATCTATACGCTGAATTTGAGCACTCGTAAACACCTGAGTCTATCTTCTTCTGGATAATAGCACAAACTTCATCGTATATGCCTGGTGGAATGGGGATGTTGTGCTCTATCCAAGGGGTGTGCGGAATAACCAGGATTTCTGCTGGGGGAAAGAATGCGGTCTTGAAGCTGCTGCGCTCCTCATCGCTCCATGCAAAGGCTTTATTCTGCAAAGACATCAAGTGGTGTAAAACCCTCATCTCCTCTGGTAATAAGAAATCAGTGTGGCGCTTTTGGAGTGCTTGCATGCGCTCTTCAGTATAGCACCCAGTCGGGGTAAATGGTGGCGGGTTTGGTAAAAGCGCAGGAAGCACTGCTAGCGGATCACCTATAATGTTGCGCTCGATGTGGAATTCATTTTGGATGGGTGCAATAACTGGTTTGACTTTTCTAGCAACCGGTTTATACTTCTTCTTGGTTACTATGCCCTTTTGTAGTGCGCGTGCAGCTAAACTGATAAAAGTTGCACGCGCATATGTGCTTTTCGGAAATGTGGCTGGAATAAGCGCCACGGGGTCAATCGAATTTAAGAGCGCCTGCATGACTGTTGGTACACTGGGATAGGTAGAGTTGAGAGATAATAGAGGTCGAAGGAACTGAAGCGGAAAATGGAATAAGTGCAAACAGGAAACGTCACAAGATTGGGTATCAGAGTTGAATGTTATAATAGTGGCAGCTTCTCCTTGGTCTGCGATCAATTCCTCAAAGCCTGGCAAAAATTTCTTTGTGGGTTATGCTGAATAGCAAAGTGCGGCATTGCTGGAGCTGGTAAGAAGTGGCGCAGCTTTTCCCTAGGCTTTGTTGGAATGGTGGAGATGGTGCCTGTGTTCGGATCACAGATCGTGATCGTTTGCGCTTCGTCCACAAAGTTGCACATGACGGAGCGCATTAACACATTGAAAGGGTGCCCTAACAGAATATCGTAAGCAGGTGAATGGATAATGTGAACTTGCACATAGACAATGATATCTCCAATGTGTGCAGAAACATTGCATGCAAGCCCAAGCGACTCATCTACCTCTCCATTGGCCAATTGCATGTATAAATGAATGTGTGGGTCATACTGAAGCCCAAGACGATGGCAGACCACTTCTGACATCACAATAATTTGTGAACCTGGATCTAAGATAGCCTCGAAGTATTCTTGGTTGTCAATCAATAAATCAATGAAACGAAGTGCATGTGACTCTTTTGCAACCTTCAAAATGTCTGGGTTTTCAATTTCGCCTGGCTGGAGATGGGTGAGGTACTGTTCAAATGGATCCTGCAAAACAATAGGAAGTGGCACTGCAATTGCTGCGCTAACTGGAGGTGTCACATTAAGCACTTTATTTTCCGCAAAAGGTGCGCGTGCTTCACAGTGTGCAAATGGCATAATGCTTGCAAGGTTGGTAGCTACCACTTCTGCACCAGTAGCTGCAATGCACTTTGGGGTAACTTGTTCTCTATGGTGCTGTCTGAGATCAGGTGAAAGGGATAGGAGCTCTTCATGCGAAACCATAATGGAGGGCACCTTCATGGCGCATGCATATACATCATTGACAATCTGCGGGTTCTGGATGGGAACGACAGTGCGGTATGATGGCTCTTTGCCTTTGGAAGTGTTAGCTGGTACGTCTGGTTTATCTGCTGCTGCAGGCACAAGATGCACTTCAGGAATGTTGCAATAGGAATGTATGGGTGTCTCATCGGGCACTTTAGTTGTGCTCGCACTGGGTTGCAAAGCTGGGGACTCGATACTGTCGGCGGGTGCAATGTCTGTGGTTGTAGAATACATGCTCTCTTGATTGGATGTATTGCGTGGTGCATGCCACAGAATTTCAATGGCATCAAAGATTTGCCTCTTCCGAAGCACCATCAACTCCTGCTCAAGCACATCGATGCGCTCTTCCTTTGTTAGTTGTGCATTTGGTGCACTTTGCATATAATCTGCTGCAGGTGCTGAAGCGGCAACGTACATTGACTGTAAAGGTACTGCTGGAGCTGGATGAGGTGCTATATTGTAGATGAGCTGCGAATTGGTATTAGATGAAAGTCGACCAGTGGCTATCTACCCTGGGTTGCGCTTATGCCATTCCTCGATGTGCTCGCCCAAGAAGTTGCCTGGAATAGAACATGGCACGAATGCGCCACCTGGGAGCATGATGCACCCTTCTGCATTTCGCCTACACTTTCCTTCACTAATAAGGTGCTCAATTGAAGCGCACTCAGGGATATAATGCCCTGTCTGACCACAACCATTGCACTTGTCATTGTTCGAGTGAGGCACACCATTTCTGCCATCTCTGCACAATGCACTCAACACAGTAGCTATTGTCTGTGTCATGCATTTGAATAAGACTGAGATGTCTTCTGCTTTGACTGTAGGCATGCTAGGTTGCAGCTGGAAAATGGGTGTGCTGGGTGCTGAGTAGGGTGCATACATATTGGCGTTTTGCACTGTGAGCCCAGTAAGTGGCTGGAAATAGCACACTGGGCCTTCAAAGATAAAGTCGATCGCATTGCATATTGCATCTAATGAGTATGGCACATTTGCAGGCTGATTAGGTACTGCAATCGCAAGGTGGCTCAAAATGCGCTCAAACTGGTCTGGGTGAAACACCCTAATGAACATGTGACTTTGGTCATAGTGTGCCAATATGCCTTGCGCAACTAAGTATTTGCTAATGTTGAAAAATGTGTGATAATAGCACACAATTTCTTCTGCAGTTACAAGGCCAATGCGTGCAGTCTCACCAATAAGCTTGTCCAGGTCGCTAATACTCCATTTACTGCCATCCCTAGAGCCAGGATAAAGCTTTAGGACAGCGTCTTTGAATGCGCCATAGTTGTGCGTCATGCTATACTCTGGTAGCAGTTTCCAAGTGTCTGCAGTGTCTCTGTCCAAATAATGCACAGTGTGGAACTTTTATCAGTCTCATTGGTGACATTACAATCATGGAGGAGTTGTGCAAGCTCCTCAAAGTACTTCTGGAGTTTGCACAGTTTTGTGGGGTCGAAACATGGCGTGTTTTGGTTAGATGCAGATGGCATATGCATGGTAGCCATAGTAGGTGGAATAAGGTGTGTAGAGTTAAGATCTGGTAAAAGCGCAGCGAAATGCAAAGGCAGAGAAGAATGCGGTGATGCAGATGGAGTTAAGGTAGGTAGGGATGATTCAGGTGAAGGTGGAGGTAAACACAGTGCGGACGAGTGATGCGTGTTGTTTAGGAAGAGTGATTTGAATACTGGTATTTCCCAAAGCTGGAGTGCAGTTGCTAACAGCTCGGAATGGAGAGTGCAAAGGTGGTTAATGTTGAGATAAAGGGCGAGCCGATGGAGGTCTAAAATATGGTCTGATAAACAGAAACCCCTCACGGTGGGCTCCAGAAATGATGTGCTCTGTTGGTACTCAGTGCAGAGTCTCAATGGAAGGGGTGAACACTTAACCTACTACTGCAGGCATGCTTGGGGTGAGGGGGAGTTCACTTAGAGGGCCTCGGATCATCCTTCAGGGTGCAGAGATTATGGAGAGGCTGGTATGGTGGTTTTCAGTGTGTGCACTAGTTGTTTACACTAAAGGGAAGATATGCGAGTGATGGGAAAGTGCACAACACAAAGGGGCAAAAATGTGCAGTGCAGAAAAATGTGCAATGGGAGCGCAAAAGTGCACAATGATGAGGGTGATGAAAGCAGGAGGTGTAGTAGGATGAAGGCAACACTGGGATGTGCTGTGAAGGTAGCGCACAGGTTGGGCATGCAAATGGGATGAAAGCGCAAGGGGCAGAAAAAGGCACAAATGGTGCACAAAACATGGCTATGCAAATAAGTGTGCAAATGGTGTGCAAATGTGGTTATATGAAGGGCATACTGCAAGAGTGCACAAACAAGGACAAAGGATGCAAGGCAGGCATGAAACACAACAATATGATGAGGGGACACAAATGATATGCAAATGCGGCTATATGAAGGGTGCACTACAAAGGCGCATGGACTGGACACTGGTGCACAGACTATGTGTGACACTGACTGAACTATGAACTATGAGGGGGGGAAAGATCCTCTGGATTCTCTATCTGTCTGCCTACTATGTACAAATGGCTTATGTGATAAAAATGGTAAAATAAGTGTAAAAATAGAAAGTGCCATGCACTACCCACAAGCGCATTCATTCGCCCATCTAAACCTGACCACACTATGCCACTGCCTCAGCCAATAAGATTTGCACACCATTAGCCCAATACCCAACTGTCCCAGTGCGATGTGCTATTTTTGGTGCACTCTAGGTCTCGTGCACTCTTCCCAATAAATTTGCTTTGGTGTTATGTGTCATGTGCTGCACCTTAGCAATAATGACATGATTGACCTCTGCTGGTTACCAGATAAGGTGATGCCAATTGGAAATGCGGAAGAACTATAAGGAGATGCTGTGAAAGGCCAAATACTGCCAAAGTGCCAGGATTATGTGAAAGCACCCAAGTGCACACAGTCCAATGCCAAATAGGTGCAAAGCACCCCAGTTATGTAAGAATGCACAGTTTGCTCATGTTGGAATTGCAGTGTGCCTCAAGTAAATGTGCCAGTAAGATGGAAGCCATGATGCACAGTGCAACTGATGTGGTGGATTGTTGTGTGTGTGATAGGGATTGTGCAATGAGTGCACAGTAGAGAATGTGAGTTGCAGGTAAAGCATAAAAGGAGCATGCAAGGGTGCATCAAGCACACAATAAATGTGAAAGGCAGGTAAGGAGTGTGGGGGGGGGTGCGCAGAGGCAGTTTGAAGCGCAATGGGGCGCATTTAGGGTGCATGACAGCAGGCAGCTATGGGGAACCAAGAGCGCAGTAGAAATGTAAAAGGCGCACAAAAGCACACCTAAGCAGTCAAAGGTGCACAAAAGTGCATGAAGACACACAAAAGCACACAAAGGCACACAAAAGCACGCTGTGCAAAGTGTGTGGAAGCCATCTAGGGGGTGCACACAATCACAAAAAATGCTGTAGTATGCATGCAGGGCAATAGGGAGCCGTATCAGCATGACATGATTATTTCAAAGTGTGACATTTTCTTGTTCGAGCACAAGCTGTTTTTTGAGGGCTAGTTCCTGTTTGAGTGCCATGATATGAGCTTTGAAGTTATTTGAATCGTTCAAGCTGTGGGGTATACTGTCAGATGCTGGGTTCAATGTAGTCAAAGGTGCGATTTTGGTGATAAATGAGGTCAAGACGGATACTTTGGGTGCTAATTTGGTCAAATTCGAGGCTGTGATAACTAATGTGAAGTTGGATGCGAATTGTTCACAAATATGCAAAGCATCTTTGAAGTTGATCGATGTGCTAGACTGCAATAGATTCGAAGTCAAAATCGATTTCTGGGGAATGGAGTATAAATTCAAGGATCCTATAGCAAATTTTGCAGCATTGTAGATGTCATTCAGCATATATGGGTCATTGAGATAGTGATCAGGGAACTTCACTTCAAGGCAATCCATAATTCTAGTCCGTAAGTCCATTTGAAAGCCTCAAAGAAAAGCTCGACTTTGTTCAGGTTCTGAGAGTCTACGTTTCAAGTGAAGGAAGCTTATGAGCTTGTAGAATGACCTGTAATAAACTCTCAAATCGTTTTCATCAAAAATACCAATGCAAAGTTGTTCATTAATGAGTGTATCCATGTCCAAAATGCTATATCTTTATTTGTCTTCTATTTTGGGATAGAACTTGAATACTGTGATGCAAAATTTGTCAAATGAAGTGCCAGGTTCATACTCTAAAAGTGATTCCCAGAGATCATAAGAATCGAAGTTGATGTATCTGCAAGTGTGTCGCTTCTTTAGGTCATGATCTGTAATACTGCAAGTTATAAAGAAAAAGTCGAGATCTTCAAAGTAATTTTGCAGTTCTTTAGGTCATCTCAAATCAAACTTTGGAGATATAGAATGACCAGGAGCTGGCATAAAGGATATCGACATGTTCGAGGTAAATTTCAGAGGTCGCGAGGTCAAAATTCATGTGGTGTTGTGGTTCATATCTTTTTGAGGTTGAAGATGGTAGTGATGTCATAAGTGCGAAAAATGAAAGAGTGCGAAATAGTATTATTGAGGGTCGAGATAGTGTATCGAGATCTCCTGGTTATTCAAGAGGGTTGGAGGCAAAACGAGTTCAATTTGAAGTTGAGATCATTGAGCCCCCTGTGGTGAAATGAGCGATAGAAAGGAGTGGAGGTTCAACAATGAAATGATCTAGAAACTCCTTGCGGTTGGTTCCAAAATGATAATACTCAACCTGGAAACCCAAACAAAAACTACTAAATGGCTTCGGATGGTATAACACAAGTCAGAGGAAGGGTGCGAGTTGGTATTAAATATCACTGCTGATACCAAAACATTGTGTTTAGTGATGCAAAAGGACAAATTGTGTTGCAAATAGTCTGTAAGAGCATATGAAAAAGTTCAAAATAGTTCAAAATCAGTTCAAAGACATGTGAAATAGTTTGAAGATGTTCGAAAATGTGCAAAATAGTTTGAAGAAGTTTGAAGAGATTCGAGATGTATCGAGGAATGAGTTTAGCGAATGTGATGTGTTTTTCAAAAGGCAATAGGCAATGTGCAATAAAACGAGGAGTGAATACAATAGTTTCAAAGAAGTTCACGATATTTCGCAGAACTTAGAGATATGATGCGAAGATATGACTCAAGAGATCGACTCTTAAATCTGACAATAGTGAGAGGGTAACTTTTGCTGTATTCCCCGTTGCTTGCTATTTTCCTGTTCTAACTAACTAATACAAGTCTATATACAATTTGAAGAAATAGTACTAAAAAGGAAATAATAACAATTGTAGAACAAGGGGCAATATGTCAGACAATAAAGGTATTGTAAAACATAAAACAAATGAAAAATGATAATAAGTAAAACATACATTGTCCCAGTATGGTAATAGTTCTTGTTCTATTGCTTTAATATATCAATGAAACACAAAACTGCACTTATCATATTCTAAGTTTCTTGTAGTCTCTCCTCATGTCTGGTAGTGCTTGATATGCAGCGAATTGGCTTGTTCCAGATGTGCAGCATGTATCGAAAGTGTTTTAAGACAACTATACAGCAGCCAATATTGTTCAAAATGCTGCGAAGTCATTCAAAGTGTCACGAAATTGTTCGAAGTCATTCAAAGTGTCTCAAAGTCATCCAAAATAGTGCAAAATAGTGCAAAATATTGCAAAAATGATTCGATGTCAATTTTGTGGCATTCATAGTGATTTGGAGTGCATGTTGTAATGTGTCGATACAAGTGGAAATCTTTTCCAGACCTTATAATGTGTAGTGGACCTACAGTGACTCATAAAACTGAGTCAATGTTTTGCACTTTTTAATTTATTGTTGAATAACTTCCCATAAACAACAAAACCAAACAAGGTATTGGTGTACTGAATAACATACATGATCAGGGCTACCAAACAAACAAAGAATTATGTAATTTTAATTATCCCTCATGGAGATATGATTATTTTAATTCAGGGACTCATTGACTCAGTTTTGTGAGGTGGTATCAATATTATGATAAATTGTAATTCTAGTATTTTGTATGACCTCCCTTGGCCTTAATAACTGCTCCCAACCTTCTAGGCATGCTTTCAATCAAATTCTGACACACCTCTGATGGAATATTATTCCACTCTTCCACTACTCTTTCCCATAACTCCCAAATTCCTTTTGGTGCTGTTGGATACTTGTCTAACTGGTTCTTGAGGTGAACCCATTGATGTTCAATAGGGCTGAGGTCTGGAGATTGGGCAGGCCAATCCAGAAGAGTAATATTGTTGTTCTCCATCCATTTCTTGGCCTTTTTTGAGGTATGCTTGGGGTCATTGTCTTGTTGAAAAATCACCTCTTCTCCAGAAATTCCACTCTCCTCCAAGCTAGGCAGCATATGGTCCTTCAAAATGGACACATACTGGTCAGCATTTATTCTCCCCTCAACCTCTGCAAAATACCCAACTCCATTCCATCCCATACACCCCCATACCATAATGTTTCCTCCCCCAAATTTGACAGTTCCCTGCACCTCTCTCTCAATCAGCCCCTCTCCCTTCTGTTTCCAGACCCACTCTCTCCCATCTGACCCAAACCTGTTGATTTTAGTCTCATCTGACCAAATAACCCTCCTCCAGTCTTCCACAGTCCACTCTCTATACTTCTGAGCAAAAGCCAATCTTGCTTTCCTATGCCTTATACTAAGCAAGGGCCTTTTCTTCTTCACCACAGCCTTGAATGAGTTTTTTCTGAGAACTCTTCTGACTGTTTCTGAGGAGACTGGAGTGGGGATGATGCTGTTGATGTAATGGGTGGCCTGAGCAGCATTTGCAGCCTTGCCAGTGGTGATTTGGGTAAGGATGGCTCTCTGAGAGGTAGATGAGAGCTTAGAAGGACAACCACCAGAGGGGGAATCCAGGTTTGGATGGAGAGCCCTGAGTGTTCTGGATACACTAGACTGGCTGAGGTTGAGTTTAGAGGCAATATTGTGGGTAGAATAATGATTGGAGGCCAGGGAAAGAATGTTTTCCTTCTGAGCAGAGGAGATGGGATGCATTGGAGAATATTGAAGTATGAAGAATGCTAGTCCTAATTAAATACTATAATTTAAGGTCCCATCAAGGGTCACATCACCTTAGAAACCATCTGTCAAGTTTTTGACATTATACAGTTGGTGGAGCATCAGATTCTAATATTTCTGACTACCCCTCACAAAACTGAGTCAATGAGTCCCTGAATTAAAATAATCATATCTCCATGAGGGATGATTAAAATTACATAATTCTTTGTTTGTTTGGTAGCCCTGATCATGTATGTTATTCGGTACACCAATACCTTGTTTGGTTTTGTTGTTTATGGGAAGCTATTCAACAATGAATCAAAAAGTCCAAAACATTGACTCAGTTTTGTGAGTCACTGTATCACTAGTCATCAGTGGTCAGAGGTGTTCAGGGGTTCCAGGCAGAATCCACTAGGCTGTAGCATGCCAGGTGAAAAGGGGTCAGAGAGGACTTGGCTTCAACTTATAAGAAGTTGTGCCCTTCTCCTCATCAGTTGTCCAATTTCAGGAAGAAGGGGTGCAGATGTCTGGCAGGTTTCCAGATGGAGGGTGAAGGTAGAATGAAGCAGGGATTATGGAGTGAAATGAAGTCGAGAGGAGTTCAGAGATTAAAGGTTTAGTTCAGGAATAAGTTGAGGATGATTAAAAGGTTAATATTAGGCAAAGGATGTTACAAAGGCAAGATACAATGCAATAGACAATGTAATGCACAAGTAATTTGCAAACTGGAGGCTAAGGCTAAGCTACAGGCACTTAAATAATGAAGGCTGGAAGAATAATGGATAATGCAGAAGTTTAGTAATAGGTCTTGGTAAGTGTCCATGAGAATTGGTAAGACTGTATTAGGAATAAAGTGAGTAAGCAATTGATTACTAAAGCATGTGATGACTTGTCTGATGACTAAAAGATGCTGCAGCCAGGATGCTGACAGACAATGTTGGAAAAGGGTCAGAAAAGTGGGAATTATCAGGAATCCGATTGGATGAAATGGGTCTTGACACAAGGTCAGAAAAGAGTCAGAAAAGGGTTGGAAGTTCTCAGGAATCTGATTGGGTGAAATGGGTCTTGACACTCATCACCAAACATGTTGGTTGCATGCCTATCATCTGTGGCTACCACTGTCAATGTCCAGACTACACCCTGTCTTCCACATTGTCAAACTGCTGCCAGCCCCCACAGATCCATTTCCTGGACATATGGCATGACCTCCTCCACTGCCGACAGTGATCAAAGGTGAACCTCAGTATGAGGTCAAGTCCATCCTAGACAGCTGCCTATGCCGAGGCAAACTTGAATACCTGGTACACTGGAATGGTTATGGGTATGAAGAGAATTCTTGGGCTGCAGAGTCCAATGTGAACACCGCATGGCTGGTCAATGAGTTCCACTGTTGACATTCTTCTGCACCTCAGCACATTCAGGCATCCAACTTTGGCCAGATATGACTTCAAATGCATTGGGTTAATGCATTATAGAAGGGGGGTGATGTAAGGGGAAGGGGAGGCATCCCAGGCATCTGGGCAATTTTCTGCATTTGTCCCATATTTCTTTATATTTTATTCCACTGAATGACATGAGGATCTCAATCAGTGCTGATGATGCCAGCACAGCCCCCATCAACCATGTCATCACTGTAATAAACAATGCCAACAACACCTAAAACCACCTCCACCATGGTCCCCAGCCTCAAACCCACCCTGAGCACCTTGGGAACAATGGCATATGCTGCCAGATTGACCTAGCCAACTCCTTCACCCTCCACAGCCCCCTCTCTTGAGCCCATGCAATTATGCAAGGTTGTATGGATGTATTCCTCTGAACACGTCATATGCCTGACAAAGCAACTCAAGCATTCCCACCATCTACAACAGCTATCTATACAACACTCTCGCTTTTCCATATTCTGTCTTCATGGTAGCATGGCATCTGTTCTTTGCTGCTATAAGAACTCGGATCCTTCAAAGCACTACACATCTTCTAGATGCTACAAACAATGTTAGAATAGACTCTACCACCTTCATTCATCATATCCTCCCTATTGGTTTCCTCTTCTCTGGTAGTCTTATCCTTAGTAACACTGCCTATTCTCTATTTCAGTGTATTCTACATTAAAATGCTCAAAGCTTTCACACCCATCTCCATCCTTCTTATTTCTGGGACTTCCATATTCAAGACCCATCTAAGAATCTTGCCACCATTGTCATCATAATCTCCACAGGTGTAGCACTCCCTTCACATGGTGAACTCCATTTCTATCTAGGAGGTTTCATAGTCCAACCAGGCACCATCCCTTTTGAATCATCCTGACTGGTCCATGTTAGAAAATAGCCTCATTACCTAATAATATAATATCTTATTTATTTTATTTTATTATATCAAATTATGCTACCAAATGCCCAAGAATGCTACATTTGTTAGTGTGACAATTTTATTTTGCACGCATCAATATGTACATGCATGTATGCATGCATCAGTAAAAACATAGTACAATATATGTAACATAGTATATAAACCTTAAATATATACCTAGAGAACAGTAATTGAGTTCTCTTAGGTATTCTATCCACAATAGTGGTGCAAAAGGCCTTTTTCAGCCAACTCATCTAAAAATAACTCATGCATCAAACCCATCAATTCTCCCATCATGTGCACATGTCCTGCCCCCTTCTTGTAGAGAGAACCTGCATGGTCTAGCTAGCAGATAGTGGGTGTTGCCCTAACAGAAGAACTCAACTACCTCTTACTCATGCATACATCATTGTTTCATCACACCACAACTGCTTACTCATCCTTTCATCACGAGCTGGAAATACTTGTATATATGTATTTACCTTTGCTTTCATAAGCTGACACCAGGCCTTGCCTTACATTGCAACTGCCAGTGATCTCAAGAGGCAGCACTTGTCATTAGGACAGCTGCAACCAGACAACTGATTGGATCTGGTTTAATCAAGATTTACTATACTCTATTCAGATGACTATTTTAGTTACATAGTTGCAAGCCAAATTCAGTATTATCCATGAGATCAGGCACTGTTGGAAGGGATATTGATCCAAAGTGTCTCACATGCCCAACAGTTGACAAATAGCTGACTCATGAGTTTTGCTGAGTTTGATACCTGAGTTACTGGATCACATGACTCTAAAATTTGTGGAAAAATCCCAAAGCTGAATTTTGACTCAGTCAAAAAAGTGACTTATCACAACTTATGTCATTATGTCAGAACCATCAACTTTTAATCCTGGTCCTAATCCTGTTCCCATGCCAGTGCTAGAAGCCAAAATTGAGGCACTTACAGCACAAATGTCCCAATTAGTGTCAGTATTGGCAGCATCACAGCCCAAACCAGCAGAAATAAAACCAGAGATGGTGGAAGATAAAGATGATGAGATGGAGGAGATGGTGGAGTGTATGTCTCAGGATGATGTGCAGGCAGTGGAGAGATCTGAAAGTGGAAAACTGTGCTTACCTAAATATGCACCTCCACAAATCTTTGATGGTACCATGGAGAATACAAAGTCCTTCATCAGCTCTATAGTATTGTATATTTATGGAAGGAAGCCTCAGTTTTGTACAACCGAGTCTAGGATTATGTTTGCTCTCTCATACATTCAGAGGGGGAAAGCACAGTTCTGGAGAAAGAAAGCTATTAATCAAATTGCTGTGGGATATAAACCATTTTCAACCTTCAGAGAATTTCTAGAGAGACTGGAGGCACAGTTTGGAGACCCTAATCCAAAGGTGATGGCTTATGCTAAATTAAAAACCATGCACCAAGGTTCTCTAACAGCAGATGAGTTTATTTTGCAGTTCAAGGCAAAAGCTTCACAGACAGATATGGGAGAAGCCACATTGGTAGAATTTTTGAAAGCAGAATTAAATTCCTCTTTATTCAAGCCTATCTATCAACTACCTTCTATGCCAGAGAGGTTGGATGAGTGGTACAATTGGGCAATGTGCCTTGATCAGCAATACCAACAGGAACAGGTGGAGTCAAAATTGATGTATGAAAATGCCAAATTTGGAAAGTCATCAGGAGGAAAGTCTGAGAAAGGAAGGATGCCTCAGGTATAAACTCCAAGGGCACAGCCACTGGCCATGGCAGTGACACCTATTGATATGAAGTCAGCAGCATCAGCAGATGCAAT
The DNA here is from genome assembly GCA_029959215.1 of Tricholoma bakamatsutake. Classification (NCBI taxonomy): domain Eukaryota; kingdom Fungi; phylum Basidiomycota; class Agaricomycetes; order Agaricales; family Tricholomataceae; genus Tricholoma; species Tricholoma bakamatsutake. Next base: position 6,516,928 of record CP114860.1, read on the forward strand.
AGAGGTTGATCAAGCAGGGAGATGAGCCCCACTTAAATGTTTTAACTGTGGGCAATTAGGGCATATTGCTAGGAATTGTAGGCAGAATAGAGAAGCAACAATTGAGGAAGTGAAGTTAGAGGAAGATAAGCAGAAGAATTTTGTGGAAGAGTCCTAGTAAAGGTATCCCCATTGGTAACCCAGAATCATTACAATGTATTAGTATCTGAGGAAATCCAGAGTGAACCCAAAAGAGAAACTGAGGAGTATGGCCATCATTACTTAGGTGATAAAGAGAATTGCCCAGCCTTATTTCTGAAAACCCCTAAATTCTTTATTTACTCTGTGTGAATAGAACCCAAAATTACCTTGACAGTAGGATTGAAGACAGTGGAAATTGATGTGGAGGCATTGCTCAATAGTGGTGCTACCAGATTATTCATTAATCAATCCTTAATTACCAGAAATGGTATTAGCATGCGTAAACAACCACAACCTATAATGGTATACAATACTGACATCACAATTAATTGTGGAGGAACTATTAAGGAGGAGGTGACAATGATACTAAAGTATCAGCATCATCAGGAATGAGCCATATTTAAGGTGTGCAACCTTGGGAAAACCAATCTAATAATTGGATGTCCATGGTTATGTAAACATAACCCAGAAATTGATTGGAAAACTGGGAAGGTAAACATGACTCATTGTCCTAAGGAATGTAATGTATATGGGAGGAAAGTAAAAAAGGAGAAGAAGGAAAGGAAAGAGAAAGAGCATCTGAGGAAGTATTCTGTTATGATGGAGGAAGTGGAAGATGTGGACATGCCAGATGGGGAAGTTCCAATGACCAATAAGGAAGAACAGAAGCAAACCTTCAGGGAAATTCATAGAGAACAGTCATGGGATAAAAATGCTGTGAAAGTGGAGAAGTCAGTGGTGGAGTGGGTACCAAAAGCATATCATAAAATTTCTTAATGAACAATTGTGCAAGGGATACATATGACCTTCAAAATCACTGCAGACATCACCAATATTCTTTTTACCAAAGAAAGATCAGAGGAAGAGGATGTGTACAGATTACAGGTATCTGAATGAGTGGACAGTGAAGAATGCATACCCTTTGCCATTGATCTCAGAGATAATTGACAAGGTGAGAAAGGCCAAGGTCTTTACAAAATTGGATTTATGCTGGGGGTACAATAATGTACAAATAAGGAAATGAGATGAGTGGAAGGCTGCATTTGCCATGCGTTGAGGATCCTTTGAGCTGCTTGTCATGTTTTTTGGAATGACCAATAGCCCCCCGACTTTCCAAAATATGATGAATGACATTTTCAAGGACGTAATAGTCAAAGGCATGGTAATAATATTTATTGATGACATTCTGGTATTCATGGAGGATGAAGAAAACTATGAAGCAATAGTGCAAGAGATACTATGAAGATTGGCAGAGAATGATTTATTCATAAAACTGGAGAAATGTGTGTTTGAGGCAAGCAAGATCAAGTTCTTGGGATTAATGATTGGTCCTGATGGAATCAAGATGGATCCTATCAAGGTACAGGCAATTGTTGATTGGCCTGTGCCCACCTGTATCAAGGAGGTTCAAGCCTTCTTGGGACTCACAAATTATTATTGTCGCTTTGTCCATAACTTTTCCAAAATTGCCACACCCTTACACAACCTTATGCAAAAAGGAGTAGTGTGGAGATGGGGAGAACAACAGTAGACAGCATTTAAAGAGTTGAAGAGGAAGTTTGTGGAAGAACCAATATTAGCCCCAGTAGATTTCATGCATCCCTTATGAGTGGAATCAGATGCATTCGACTTTGCTACTGGAGCAGTATTATCAATGCTATGTGAAAATGACAAATGGCATCCTTGTGCATATTTGTTCCAAGGGTTGAATGATGTGGAAAGAAATTATGATGTGCATAACAAAGAGATGTTGGGAATAATATGAGCATTGGAAGCATGGAGACATTATTTGGAGGGATGTATGCATCAGATTGAAATCCAGACAGATTATCAAAATCTGCAGTACTTCATGTCTGCTAAAAAGCTTAACCATCGATAAGTGCATTGGGCATTATTCCTATCATGTTTTAATTTTTACTTAGTCCACAAAGTGGGAAGCTTGATGAGGAAAGCAGATGCATTATCCAGATGTACTGATCATAAAAGGGGGGTGGAGGAGGACAATAAAAATGTTACCCTACTCAAACCCAAGTACTTCTGCATTTGTGCTATGCATCAAGGGCATCTATTGGTAGATAGCTCAGAAATGGAAATGTTGTCTAAAATTAGATAATGTTCAGAGATGGATGATGAAGTAGTGGAAGCTGTGAAAGCTCTGAAGGGAGAGAAGAAAGGTAATATTAAAGGAGATGAATGGGTTGAGGAGCAAGGGTTAGTGTTGTTCAGAGGAAAAGTATATGTACTGAAAGATCAAGATTTATGAAGGGAGATTATCCAGTTACATCATGATACACCAGCTGCTGGACATCCAGGAAGGTGGAAGACATTGGAATTGGTGATGAGAAATTATTGGTGGCCCAGAATTTTGAAATATGTGTTGGGGTATGTGGATGGATGTGATATGTGCATGAGGGGGAAGAAATTTCCAGAAAAGCCCACAGGAAATTTAATGCTGAACCCTATACCTAAAGCACCATGGCGAAATATCTGTGGACTTTATCACTGGATCACCTGAAGCTCAAGGATACAATGCAATATTTGTAGTACCCGACTGCTTCACAAAAGAAGTTCATATTATTCCTACTACTGCAGAAACCTCATCATTGGGCTTGGCATGCCTCTATCTAAATCAGGTATAGCGGTGATGATACTCAACCTGGAAACCCAAACAAAACCTACTAATGGCTTCAGATGGTATAACACAGGCCAGAGGAAGGGTGCGAGGTGGTACTAAATATCACTGCTGAGACCAAAATGTAATGTTTAGTAATGTGAAATGGTAAGGGCTGTGGCGAATATTCTGTATAGGCATACGAAGTTGTTCGAAAGAGTTCGAAAGAGGTTCGAAGGCATGCAAAGTGGTTCGAATAAGTTCGAAGATGCGCAAAATAGTTCGAATAAGTTCGAAGAGGTTCGAAGTATATCGAACAGCGAGTTTAACAAATGTGAGGTGTTTGTCGAATGGAGACAATGATGGGCGATAAAACAGAGAGCGAATACAATAGTTTCGAGGAAGTTCACGATATTTCACAGAACTTTAGAGATACGACGCGAGCTAAGACTCAAGAGAACGACTCTTAAGTCAGACAATAACTGTGAGGGTCTTGTGCTGTTCCCCGTTGTTCTATTTCTCCTATTCTAAGTATCTAACACAAGTCTATATACAAAATGAAGAGATAGTACTAAAAAGGAAATAAGAACAATTGTAAAACATGAGGGAATGTACACAGCAATAAAGGTATTGTAAAACACAAAACAAATGAAAAATGATAACAAGTAAAATGTACATTGTCCCAGTATGGTAATAGATCTTGTTCTATTGCTTTAATATATCAATGAAACACAAAAACGCACTTATTGCATTCTAACTCTCTTGTAATCCCTCCTCGTATCCGGTAGTGCTCAATATGCAACTAAATAGCTTACTCCGGTTAAGCATCGTGTATCAAAAGTGTTTGAGGACAGCTATACGGCCGCCGAAGTCGTTCGAAGTATTGCGAAGTCGTTTGAAATGTCGCGAAATGGTTCGAAAGCGCTCGAAATAGTTCGAAGTCGTCTGAAATAGTGCAAAATAAGTCAAAAATAGTTCGAAGTCAATTTCGTAATGTTCGTAGTGGTTCGGAAGGTCTGTCATAATGTCTCTATACGAGTGGAAATGCTTCTGCAGGCTTTAAAGAGCATAGTGGACCTATCATCCTCCCCCTTACTGAAATCCTGACTGTCCCAGTCAGCCGATCGAAGTCACATGCGAAATGCGTGATCGTGTTGAAAACTTAGCGAGGTTCGAATTACTTCTCGTTCTTCTTCATCCATCCATTACCTCTATATCATTGCATACTAGCTTTCGTAATGTCTCTTCTCGCAGAACTTAACGCTGAAGTTATCAAATATGCAAAATCAATGCCCGAGCACAGCACCACAGAAGATCTTGACTTCGAAGTCTGGGGGCGGGGTTTCTGTGCGAAAATGGTATGTCTGCTGCTCGTCTATTCGTGGTCAAAGGTGCTAAAATGTTTCGTGTAGGTGGAATACAATGAACTTGCCGAAGATCTCAGCGAGGAGCACGATGCGACCATTCAGAAGATCGTGGACGAGGTTTTCGACATTTTTAGCCCGATGGCCCAGCGCGAATGGATTTTGTGGGGTGGAGAGCTGCTGTTTGTGGATTTAGCGGAAGAGGTTGAATGGGAACGAAGGGAGGCAGAGGAAAGGCGGGTTCGATAGGAGGAGGAGGCAGTTCGGCAGGCGAAGGACAAAGCGCAGAAGGCGAATCTCAAGGTTCGAAGGACTGCTCTGGCCGAGGCACAAAACGCAGCTCTTGCTGCGTTTCGTGCAAAATCATTATTGAAGGATGAGCTGCAGCAAAAAAATGCACAGCTTGCAGCAGAGGTGAAAGCTATCAAGAGGGCCGAAGCTGGTGAAGGTGACGAAGGCGAGGGAGAGGATGAAGATGAGGCCGAAGACGAGCTACCCATGGTGCGGGTGGCAAAGCGAAAGGCAGCGAAGGACGAAGAGGAGGCAGATGGACAGGAAGTTGAGGGGGTAGAAGTGGCGAAGCGGCCACGACTAGACATGAGCAGGCTGCTCGATTTCGAGGGCCCAGTAAGTTTTTTACCTATTTTCAAAGATTTGTCAAAGTTCTAATAGCTTCGTAGTGCAATAGATGCACTGGGTTCAAGTCCCAGCCACGCTGCATCATTAAGGAAGGCGCCCCAAAGTGCACGAAGTGCACCCAGGAGGCGCAGGGCTGTTATTGGGATGGGATGTCGAGGTGAGGGCTTCGCAAGGGCGAAGCAAAAAGATTCGGGGGCGCGAAACGAGATTCGCACACAAAACCAGGTACGAGATTTATTTGAAATCATTTCGAAGTGACTGCTAACTTGTTTTCGAATTTGTTAGTGCATCGAATTCGTCTCGTAGGCCCAGTTGAGGATGTCGAGCCAATAGCGGGGCCTTCGAAGGCATCGAAGGAGAAAAAGAGGTCGTCAAAGGGGAAGGTGAAGGCGAGGGTGGTTCGAAGGGTCGAGGACGTCGAAGATACTGAGGAAGATTGGGAGGTGTGGTGACGAATTATTGCTGAAAAGCTGGCACAGAAGAAGGTGGAGATGGAAGTGTTGGGGAGGGAAATCGAGTTGTTAGAGCACATGTTGGAGGAGTAGAGGGGTTTTTCTTTTGTTGTATATCTGTTCGTTTTTCAAATTTTCATTAAATGTCTTTGGAAAGTAAAGTAAAGAAAAAGATATATATAATTTAACGAACAAAGAATATGGCTTTTTAGAGAAAGGCTCAGTAGTTCATTATAGCCAAAAAACCCTTTGGAGTTTGCACGACCATGCTATGATGCGATATTGCGACTTGTATCATACACTAAAAGTAATCAAAATTTTTTTTTTTTTGTAAGTAATTGCAAAAAGATAATTATTCGTTCTCGAAGTCCTGAAAATCTTCGAAGGTATCTTCATCGAAGTTCGAGGTGATTGGAGTCGATATCGAGGAAATTCGGTGGTAGGGAAATTGATTTTCGAGCGAGATATGGTAGCAAATGGAATGCGGCAATAGGTCTATATAGTACTGACCCATTGAGTTCACAGAGAATATAAGCCCCTCCGTAGTTTCGTTCGATAACGATAAGAGGGCCGACATATCGGGGTTTCATCTTGCGATTAAGGGACTTCTCGATTTGCGTGTTTCGAAGTAGCACTAAATCTCCTTTTGCAAAGTTGTAGTCCTGCATAGTATGTTCGTGAGCAAGTTCGAAGGGTTTCGCAGCTTTGATTCGGGATGTGTAGACATTCGAATATAACAGTTCGAGGTCGTTAGATTGTTTTTGTAGTGCTATGGCTCATCGAGCTATAAGATCGGTTGTTGATAAAATTGAATCGGGTGGCGGTTGTAAGTATGTTGCTTCGGAGATGTCGAGGGGTATTAGAGGATGTGCTCCTGTAACTGCGAAGTAGGGAGAACAACCCATGCATTTATGGACCATGACTCGCTCTGCCCAAAACACTGAGTGCGCCCCTGCTGACCATTTCGCTTGTTCTCCATCGACAGCTTTAAATAATGATTGTTGAACATCGAAATGGGCTCGTTCAACGAGTCCATTGGCACACAAATTATAACCACTAATTCAAATATGGTTAATATGACATCGCTTCACAAGATATTCCATGGCTGCAATAAATGCAGCGCCATTGTCGGTTACGATTTCGTATAGCGAGCCCCATCGACAAATAATGTCTTCGAAGATCCAATCGCCCAGAGATGCATTGAAGTTTTCGCCATTCTGGATAGGTCGTTAGTGAGCATCGACCTTGTACAATGTATTTAAATCCATTCGAAGGTGGCATTTGCATTGTGTCGATATAGGCTTTGCCGAAAAGGGGTGCTGGAGTGGCGACTGTGGGCAGAATTAGAACATTTCGCATTTGTCGAATTTGGCATAGGTGGCAGGTTCGAATATACCATGCAATGTCAAATTTCATGTTCGGCCACCAGAATCGAAGGGCAATAACTGATTTAGTAGCAAAAACCATTTTGTGTCCGATGTCATCGTGAGCTGTGCAAATGATTTCGAGATGACGTTCTGGAGGAGCGACAATTTTGTGAGCTCCTTAAGAGTCTTTTCTCCACAGTTTGCCTGAGTCTAAGAAGAACCTGGTGCAATATCGAATAAAGGTAGTGTATTCTGCATCTGATAGTTCAGGGGGTCGCACCAAGTCATGTAACCATTTTTGAACGTGAAGTAACCTCTCGTCGTTCGTTTTTGCATTATTTGATCATGGGACATCATTATAGGTGAGATCCTCCCTCTTACTAAAATTCAAAGAGAGGGAGAAGGTCGAAATTTGATGCGAAGTAAATGGTCGGGTTGTAATAGGATTTATTTGATGTACGAAACTGTGAAGGCGGTCAATCCAGTCTCCGAAATTATTTTTGTTGTCGAGCTGAACATCTTTGTCTTGTGGGGGTCATCTCGAAAGTCTGTCAGGACCATGGTGTGTCCCTGCGACGTGGACTAATGTAAAGTGAAAGGTTAGGATGGATACTATCCATCAATTGATGCTAGCGCTAGGTGCAATATCAGGATTCGAAAGCATGCTTTAATATATTGTGTGTCAACTTCGACGATAAGCCTTCGAACTCCTATTAGGTACAATCGTAGTGCTCCGAGAGTGTGATATAGACCGTAAAGTTCGAGTTTGGGTTGCGAAAATCTGGATTCGCGGTCGTTAAGTGTAATCGATCCGAATTGACTATAATATCGCTTTCGAGGGTTTTCGGGATCGCACTGAGCAAGAAAGAAACCAATAGCAATGTTCAAAGTGTCGACCGATAGAATAACCGGGGCTGGAGATGAGTAATTGATTGCTCGAATCGCTGGGGAATTGATTAGAGCTGCTTTCAAATCTTCTTGGGCTGCTATTTGTTTTGCTCTGAATTTGAAAGGAACATCTTTTCGAGTGAGTTGTATCAGTGCTGCAGCTCGTTGAGCAAAATTTCGGATAAATATACGACAAACTCCAATGGTTCCTAGGAACGCTTCAACTTCGGTAAGGCTTTGACATGGTCCCCACTTGCTAACAGCGGCGATTCGAGTAGGGTCGGCCATATGACCTTCAATATTGCATCGATGCCCTAAAACAATTATTTTGGGGATGCAAAGATAGAGCTTCAGACCTGAAAATGTTCCTCCGCAATACTTCATGCGCTGGACTATCTGATTTAAATTTTCGAAATCCTCCCAGACAAAGCGTCGAATAGCTGGATTCTCGGGAATCATTTCGTAGGATCCACTGATCGTTCTATATTCTGATTTCGGACCCTTAACCAGTGTGTCATCGATGTAAGGAATGGTGATATGAGGAATTTCGGGCTGTAGAATAAATGTCACATCATCGTGTAAGATAGGGACAGAATTTGTCCAACCCATGGGTAGGGTAATGATGCGAAGTGCTCCGAATGGTGTCTGAAACATTGTCAGATCACGAGATGATTCTGCGACTTTCCTTTCGTCGAATGCCACATAGAGATCCAACATTCCTCCGCATGATCGTCCCCCAAATTGTTCTGCTAAATGTTCGGGTATTGGTATGACTCCTGAGTGCTGGATCGTTACTTGGTTAAGCGGTTTGAGACTGTGGACAATTCGAAGTGATTTCGCATCCTTTTTTGCAACACAAAACCATCGTGATCGGTATAAAGAGTTCGATGGTTCGTATACTCCTGCCTCTATCTTCTTTTTCAGCATTTCGCATATCTGTTCGTACAAACCTGGAGGTATGGGAATGTTTCGCTCAACCCATGGAGTGTGAGGAATGACAGGGAACTCTATAGGAGGGAAAAAGTCAAAGCGAAAACTTCCTCGCTCTTGTTCTGTCCATGCAAAAGCTGTTTCCTGATTTCGAATAAAATTGTGCATAAGATTTTGTTCCTCTGGCCATAGAAAATCACCAGGATGATTCTTGTCAATAATAGCTTTACGTTTGAGTGTATATCGCGAGGTGGGGATAAACGACGGTGGATAAGGATTTAATTTTGGCATGTTTTCGAGAGGGTTGCCAGTAATTGTTCGAATAATGCAAAATCGGTCGGGTAGCTCGGTAATAACTGGGCAAATTTTTTGTGCGACAGGTTTGTATTTCTTTTTCGATGCCACGAAGGTTGGATATGAGGAGTCGATAATAGGCTTAGAAGGCATAGACGTTGCCTTCAAGGTCGATAAATATGTTTCGTATTGGTGACTGGCTGTTAAATATAAATTCGCAAGAATCGAAGAATAAGAAACGGATTTTGAGGAGTTCGAGGACTCCATATCGGGAATATTCACAGTGCGCTCGATATTGATAGATAAATTAGAGGGATCGAATAAGATAATGAAAGCGCACTGGTCAATGTCCAAAATTTTGTCCTCTAGTTGTGAAAATCCTTTTGACAGTGATTAGAATGGGGAATCGTGGGGATAGTGCACGATCGTGTCAAATTAGGATCATATATCGTAATTGTCTGGGCTTCGTTCCTGTAGTTTTTGACAGTGCTTTCAGTGAGTACATCGAATGGTCGACCGAGTAAGATATCGTAGGCTGGGTCATGAATTATGTGAATTTGCATGAACAGCGTGATACTCCCCACTTCGCAAGGCACATTTCGTGCTAAACCCAAACTTTTGTCAATGCCTCTGTTAGCCGATTGGAGTGGGATGTGGATTGAAGGATCGTAAGCAAGGCCAAGTTCGTGGCAAACTTCTTTGGACATTGCGATAATCGAAGAACTGGGGTCTACCACACTTTCCACTGGATTCCTTCCATTGACATTCATAATAATCGACCTAATTGAATGGGATTCCTTCGCTGCGATAAAAGGTTCTGGAATATCGCCAGGTCGAAGACTGTTAATATAAGTTTCGAATGGGTCATCAATCACAAAAATCTCATCGTTAAGCAGATTCATGGCGTTATTCCCTTTGGACTGCTGAATTCAACGTGGAGTGACCTGTTCCTTCCATTTTGTATGAACTTCGGGTGATAGAGCCAACAATTCCTCGGGCGTTAGTGTAATAATTGGCGTCTTCATCGAACGAGCGAAAACATCTTCTGTGATTTTATCTTTTTGAATTGGAGCTTGGGTATGGTGCAAAGGACCATCTTTGCCTTTACCTTTCGCAGTGGATCCAAAGTTTCATTCGTGTGGTGGTAGGTACAAATTTTCTTTTGTAGCAGCGTAAGGATGAATAACAGGCTGCGAAGTTGTTTCCGAAATCGAAGATGATGCCGAAGTCGAGGTTGGTAGGTTTGTTGCCGTAGACAAGATGGATGATGCTGGTACATGTGGAGCTGATTGTTCGACTGCCACAGTGTTTGGCGAAACCAAAGGTCGAGAGATGGGGACTGTTGGTATGCCCAAATTAGTTTTAGCAAAAGTCCTACCACTTCACAAAGCATATATCTCTTGTTTGAGTTTTGTGATGCAATCTTCGGGTGTCGCAGATTGTTCAGAAACATGGTAGATGCCCCTAGGCGGTGTCGAAGTAGCCATTGAGGATGTGATGTTGTACATGAGCGATGATGCAGTTGTGTTCGAAGGATTTCGTCGAGTCCATTCGTCGATTCTGTCTTTGATAAAGCGACCAGGAATGTTTCGAGGGGTGAACCATCCATTTGGAAGCACGATTTTTCCTTTGTTGTTCTTTTTACACTTTCCTTCGTTGATATAGGCTTGGCAAACCAAGCAGTCGCTAATGAAATGACCTGTGAGTCCACAAAAGACACAAGCTAAGTTTTTGAGCTGGTCTGAGCAAAATCCACTGTTAGTTCGAGGAGGGTTAGTGGATTTCGAGCCTGCTAAAGCCGTGACAAGTGTGGTTGCGAATTTTTTGAGGATCGCCGATAAGTCTTCCGATTTAATCTGTGTTGAAGATGTCGAAGTCGATACCGATGTTTCTAAAGACTGTAAGGATTCCGAATTCGAGCTAATTGACCCTGCTAAAACAAATTTCGCTGCTGCATGAATGTCGTCAAGTGGGTAGGCGTCATCCGGATAGTGGTCGGGAAATTTAAGTTCGAGTCGTCGTGCAATTTGTGACCATAAACCTGGTTGAAAACCTCAAACAAACGCTCTACTTTGTTCTGCCTCCGAAATTCGGCCTTTAGAGAGTAGGAACTTCGTAATGTTGTAGAAAGACCTGTAAAATAATCCTACATCGCTCGCGTTATAGATACCCATCTGAAGTTGTTCGCCAACGAGTTTGTCCATGTCTGAAATCGACCATTTTTGATCATCTTCAGAACCAGGATATAGTCTGTGGATTGCGATGCGAAAATCGTGAAATGAAGTCCTGGTTTCGTATTCGGGAATTGATTCCCAGAGTTCGGACGTATCGATATCGACATATTGACAGGCGTGCTTCTTCATAAGTTTGGGATCTGTAACATTACAGTTGATGAAAAGTATTTTGAGCTCGTTAAAGTATCGACGTAGCTCTCGAGGTTGAGTGGGGTCGAATTTGGGTGCTGTGGAATGTCCTCGAGCTGGCATTGTTGCTTGGGTGGCCATAGATGTACCGATTCAAGGAGTTAGAACCTGAGCGAAGGATGGTAGATGTGTTGAAGTAGCTGGAATAATGAATGATGTAGTAGAGGATGAAGAAGAAGAGGAAGATGAAGTTATAGATGAGGAAATAGGTGAAGGGAACAGATGATGATGTGTGGATTCGGCGTCAGAGACAGGTATTAAAATATCCCCCGATTGTTCGAGAGATTCGAAGGCCTGGCGAGTCTCGATTATAAGGTTTCGAGCTTGGGTTGGCCTAAGCCGAGAGATTCGAGGTGGATTAGGCGATGAAATGATTTAGAAACCCCTCGCGGTGGGCTCCAAAATGATGATACTCAACCTGAAAACCCAAACAAAACCTACTAATGGCTTCAGATGGTATAACACAGGCCAGAGGAAGGGTGTGAGGTGGTACTAAATATCACCGCTGAGACCAAAATGTAATGTTTAGTAACGCAAAATGGTAAGGGCTGTGGCGAATATTCTGTATAGGCGTACAAAGTTGTTTGAAAGAGTTCAAAAGAAGTTCGAAGGCATGCGAAGTGGTTCGAATAAGTCCGAAGATGCGCAAAATAGTTTGAATAAGTTCGAAGAGGTTCGAAGTATATCAAACAGTGAGTTTAACAAATGTGAGGTGTTTGTCGAATGGAGACAGGCGATGGGCGATAAAACAGAGAGCGAATACAATAGTTTCAAGGAAGTTTGCGATATTTTGCAGAACTTTAGAGATACAACACGAGCTAAGACTCAAGAGAACGACTCTTAAGTCAGACGATAACTGTGAGGGTCTTGTGCTGTTCCCCATTGTTCTATTTCTCCTATTCTAAGTATCTAACACAAGTCTATATACAAAATGAAGAGATAGTACTAAAAAGGAAATAAGAACAATTGTAAAACATGAGGGAATGTACACAGCAATAGAGGTATTGTAAAACACAAAACAAATGAAAAATGATAATAAGTAAAATGTACATTGTCCCAGTATGGTAATAGATCTTGTTCTATTGCTTTAATATATCAATGAAACACAAAAACGCACTTATTGCATTCTAACTCTCTTGTAATCCCTCCTCATGTCCAGTAGTGCTCGATATGCAACTAAATAGCTTACTCCGGTTAAGCATCGTGTATCAAAAGTGTTTGAGGACAGCTATACGGCCGCCGAAGTCGTTCGAAGTATTGCGAAGTCGTTTGAAATGTCGCGAAATGGTTCAAAAGTGCTCGAAATAGTTCGAAGTCATCCGAAATAGTGCAAAATAAGTCAAAAATAGTTCAAAGTCAATTTTGTAATGTTCGTAGTGGTTCGGAAGGTCTGTCGTAATGTCTCCATACAAGTGGAAATGCTTCTGCATGCTTTAAAGAGTGTAGTGGACCTATCAGCAGTTACATGGATTACCTGATATGGTTATCTGATCACAGACCACAATTTGCTTCTGCATTTATGCAAGAGTTAAACAACATATTGGGAATTCAAACCAGGTTATCTATGGCATATCATCCACAAACTGATGGGCATACAGGGAGAATGAATCAGGAGTTAGAGCAGTACCTATGCATTTTTGTCAACTACTGACAAACTGATGGACATCGAACCCACACAGAGATAATTGTGGTCACATGATTATATTCTGATCTGTTCTCTGTATGATATCTGTTCTCTGTATCTGGTCTCTGTTCTCTGTGTCTGTTTATTCTCTATGTCTGTTCTCTGTGGCCATTTATTGCTTTCTGTTTTTTTTTTGCACTAAAGCAGGGCTTACTAATCAGAAACTAATGACATGACATTTTTCATTAGTTGATACTGACTACACTTGCTTGCTACCAAATACCATATAAATTCTTCCATTTCTCCTTCTTCTGCAGCACCAAAGGGAGCAGCTGACCTTGTCCTGATGCACATACATTCTCTGCAGCAATTGCATCTGCTGTGTGTTCTATAGATACTGGATTGGCAACACTACCAAACACTTCTGAATGCAAAGACATGGGTGTATATTGCGACAAAATGTTGTCATCAATCTTCAGCATTTAAAGCCTCCTAAGAGTCTTGTCTAAGTTGTCTTGTGCAACCAGCATATCTTGCATGGCAGTAGCTTGGGCATTTTCCAGGGATGTCAAGGCAGGTGATGTTGCTCTGTTATGTTCTTTGGGCAAGCTGTTGAGCATGAGAGGTGATGGTGGATGGATGGATTGTAACAGCATGGATGCATCAATCCAGGAAGAGAGAATCTTATTGAGGCCATGCAGTATGTCACATTGGCTTACATCATTGTCCCAAAGCATTGAATCCTCATGAGGCTGTTCATCTTCCAGGGTCATTTTTAGCATGACTACACTGCAACCATCCTCATCACCATCAACCTGAATTGAGAACCCCTTCTTGCTATCTTCAGAAAACTAAAGAAACTCATCCTCCCCTTCTCTGAGATCAACTGGACCATTAAGCTAGTCACTGTCATTACTACTAGTATCATCATTGTCAATCATCTCATTCAGCATATTTTCTTCACATGAGACCTCAAAGCTTGTAGCAGACCTGTCAGGACTGAGGAGCTGAGAACTATTGGGGGGGGTGCTGGGCTCTTGAGGACCAGAGTGGCATCAGGGCACTTGGCACATTTCAGCATAGTATTTTTGTTGTGCTTTTTGGTCCCGAAGTTCTTGAAAGAAGCCAGGCATTACGTTTGTGATGATGATAAGGATCCAGAGATTGAGCCACGGCAGCTGTCCAGCATAGGTGTAGTCTTTGAAATACTTATTTTTGATCTAGCCATTGAATGATTTGAGGTGGTTATTCATTCGAGAAATGTCTTCAAGGGGCTTCTTCAGGTGTTTTGCTGCTTCTATTACACCAGCCTTCAACCATGTGAGCCACATAGAGCATACATGCAAGTAGCTGCTGAGATATGCAAGGAATGCTAGTCTACCTTTTGACTGCTTTCATGAGATAGAGTCCTGTTTCTTACTTAGCGCTTTGAAGTACTCAACTTCAGAGTTGTATGCAGATATAGCACTGGGATAGTCAGTGATTTCCTTGAATAGTCTCATGAGAAATTTTGGAAGTTGATGATGCATGTGTAGTCAATCATCGCCCTTCAGTATAATTGCAAAATGTTTGTTGAGGCCATTTCACCAGCACTGCCAGACATGGAACATGCACAGTAGGAGCAAGACTGAAGGCCAGATTTCTTGTAGGGCTGTGTGCTCTCTGGTGTCATTATCCATCATCGCAACAGAGATCTCCAAATAAAACTTTGACCCAGCCCTTGTTCCCAAGCCAAGATGCCACTTCTCTAAGAGGAGATGGATCAGTCCAGTGTTGTAGTCAGCATGAACAGCCTTCACATTTGGTCAAGCCATAAAAATAATTAGGCCTATTGGTATACCTTTTTTATCATCACCAAATGCCATAACAATGAGGAGATTCATATGCGCTGAGCAAAAGCTGAACATAAGATCAATGAGAACATGTTGCTTGTATCCATATCTCTAGGCTGCATCTTGCATTTCTCTAGTTGCAATGATAAGGATCAGTCAATCATCACCTCCATCACGACAGGCTTGATAAAATAGAACTGATTTTAAAAGAAGTGGATTCAGTAGTGCTGGGTGGTCTTCTCAAAGCCAGAACTCAAAGTTTCCTTCTGCAGCAGTGCTCTGTCCAATGCCTCATTCATGAGCAAGAGTGCAACATAACGAGGAAGAGTCATGATTATTTAGTTGGTAACAGCAATGGGTGTCTCCCATATCTTTTCCCCAAAGCTTTATTGCCCAGGTCTTGCATAATGCTTTCAGCTGAAAGAGAGGAATATTATCACAGAGGAGTGACAGTGCATACAGCTGAAAATCTGGATGTAGTGGAATAGAAGGGTCACAATCTATCTCGAGGAGCTCTTGGCAGGCAGCAGAGTGATCAAGAATACCAGAGATCTCATCAACAGTAAAGAAATCTTTGCCTACAAGTACACCAAGTCAATTTGCAGCACATATAGTTGCACAGAACCTAACCAGTAGTGTCCTTCTCATCATGTGTTGTGACCATTCGAATCCATGAGCAGCAGTGTATGTTCTTTCAGCCTATGAGTTGCCGAGTTTCAGAGTCAGAGCCACATAAGCATTGATATGTCTATGTCCATTGTGTGAGCTCCTGGCCACATTCACCCTTAACAGCAGCATTTGCATGCACCAGTTTTGAAGTGCTCATCCAAATAGAGTACTTTTCAATCAATTTTGTGAGGCATATGAAGCCCAAGGGATAGAAACATCTTATAACCTTTGTCTAGATCATAATTATTATGAGTAGCCTCCAAGGAACACAATATGTGAGTTGCTTACTCTGTTCTTTCATAGTATGCAGAAACCGATGCTTGTCCAGTCCGAGGAGGTCAATGTGTGCTTGCATGACTTGTTGTGATGTGTTGTTAAGCTCAAGGCATGATGGAATGCTGTTCTTCTGATTCGAATTTGGCTTCCAAAGTAATGAGATCTCAGCAAGTCATATCTCCTCAGCAGCAAGTTGAATTTTTGACAGGCCTGTCACTTTTGCTTTCAAAGGTCCAGGCATGACAGTAACAGAGTTGATACACAGAAATACAGGGAGCACAGAACACAGAGATACAGAGAGCACAGAACACAGAAATACAGATAGAGAACAGGAAAACAGAATTCCGAGACACAGAACAGAGATACAGATAGAGGACAGAGATACTGTACAGAATACTACCTACTGGCACCAAAAATGTGATGTTGATAGATCCACTATGCATTATAAGGTCTGGAAATGGATCCCACTTGTATCGACACATTACGACATGCACTCCGAAGTACTACGAATGCCACAAAATCAACTTCGAACCATTTTCACACTATTTCACACTATTTCAGATGACTTTGAGACACTTTGAGTGACTTCAAACAATTTTGCGACACTTCAAATGACTTTGCAGCATTTCGAACAATATTGGCCACTGTATAGTTGTTTTGAAACACTTTCAATACACAGTGCACATTTGGAACAAGTTATTCCATTGCATATCGAGCACTACTGGACACGAGGAGAGAGTACAAAAGACTTAGAATGCAATAAGTGCAGTTTTTATGTTTCATTGGTATATTGAAGCACAAGATAAGTACTTTTACTATATGGGAACACTATACGTTTTATCATTTATCATTTTTCATTTGTTTCATGATCTACAAGTCCTCATTGTTTGATATATTTGCCTCATGTTTTACACATGTTCTTATTTCCTTTTTAGTACTATCTTTTGTATATAGACTTGTATTAGTTAGTTAGAAGGGACAACAAAGCAATGGGGAACAGCACAAGTTACCCTTACACTTATCATCTGACTTAAGAGCCATTCTCTTGAGTCTTAGTTCATGTTGATATGGCTCCCTATCACCCTGTGCGCATACTATGGCATTTTTTGTGATTGTGTGCAACTCCTAGATGGCTTCTGCACACTTTGCACAGTGTGCTTTTGTGTGCCTTTGTGTGCTTCCGTGTGCTTTGTGCATCTTTTACATTTCTACTGCACTCTTGGTTCCCCATAGCTGCCTGCTGTCGTGCACCCTAAATGCACCCTGTTGCACTTCAAACTGCCTCCACACGCCCCTCCCCCACACTCCTTATCTGCCTTTCACATTTATTGCGCACTCCTTTTACACTTTACCTGCAACTCACATTCTCTACTGCACACTCATTGTACAATCCCTATCACACACACAACAATCCACTACACCAGTTGCGCTGCGCATTGTGGCTTCCATCTTACTAGCACATTTACTTCAGGCACACCACAATTTCAACACGAGCGAACTGTGCATTCTCACATAATTGGGGCGCTTTGCACCTATTTGGCATTGGACTGTGTGCACTTGGGCGCTTTCACATAATCCTGGCACTTTGGCAGTATTTGGCCTTTCACAGCATCTCCTTATAGTTCTTCCACATTTCCAATTGGCATTGCCTTATCTGGTAACCGGCACAGGTCGATCACATCATTATTACTAAGGCGCAGCATGTGACACATAACACCGAAGCAGATTTATTGAAAAGAGCACACGAGACCTAGAGCACACCAAAAATAGCACATCACACTGAAACAGTTGGATATTGGGCTATAGGTGCACAAATCTTATTGGCTGAGGCAGTGGCATAGTGCAGTTGGGTTTAGATGGGTGAATGGGTGTGCTTGTGGGTAGTGCATGGCACTTTCTATTTTTACACTTTATTTTACCATTTTTATCACATAAGCCATTTGTACATAGTAGGCAGACAGATAGAGAATCCAGAGGATCTTTCCTCTCCTCATAGTTCATAGTTCAGTCAGCGTTGCACATAGTCTGTGCACCAGCGTCCAGTCCATGTGCCTTTGTAGTGTGCCCTTCCTATAGCCGCATTTGCATATCATTTGTGTCCCCTCATCATATTGTTGCATTGCATCCTTCATCCTTGTTCGTGCACTCTTACAGTGCACCCTTCATATAGCCATGTTTGTGCACCATTTGCACACTTATTTGCATAGCTGTGTTTTGCGCACTGTTTGCGTCTTTTTCTGCCCCTTGCACTTTCATCCCATTTGTGTCCCCAACCTGTGCACCACCTTCACAGCACATCCCAGTGTTGTCTTCATCCGACTACACCTCCCACCTTCATCATCCTCATCATTGTGCACTTTTGCACTCCCATTGCGCATTTTCCCCCCTTTGCATTGCGCACTTTCCCATCACTGTGCATATCTCCCCTTTAGTGTACACAATTAGTGCACACATTGAAAACTGCCATACCAGCCTCTCCATAGTCTCTGTGCCCCAAAGGACGATCTGAGGCCCTCTAAGTGAACTCCCCCCTCACCCCGAGCACACCTGCAGTAGTAGGTTAAGTGTTCACCCCTTCTATTGAGACTCTGCACCGAGTACCAACAGAACACATCAATGTCATATCTCTAAGTTCTGCGAAATATCATGAACTTCTTTGAAACTATCATATTTGTTCCTCATTTTATCGTATATCAACTATCGCCTTTCGACAAACACTACACATTCACTAAACTCGTTCTTCGATATACTTTGAACCTATTTTGAACTTCTTTGAACAATTTCAAACTTCTTCAAGCCTACTTTGAACTATTTTGCACATCTTCAAACCTCTTTCAAACTCTTTCGAACAACTTTGTGTGCTCTTACAGATTATTTGAACCTTCCCTTATTATTTTGCCTCACTAACAACAACATTTTGATCTCAGCGGTGATATTTAGTACCAACTCACATCCTTCCTCTGACTCGTGTTATACCATCCGAAGCCATTTAGTAGGTTTTGTTTGGGTTTCCAGGTTGAGTATCATCAACGTGACTCTGTCCCATGACCATTTCAGACTCCATATCTCTGTGCAAGTCCTAATTCACAAACTGACTGGCCCAAATGGTTAGCAATTGCTGAATTTTCTCACAATAATAAATTCCATTCAGCTACTCACATGTCACCCTTCTTTGCTAATTATGGGTGTCATCCCCAAATGGGAATGGAACCTCAAAGGGAAATCAAAGTACAGTCAGTAGAAGACTTTGTATCTAAGATGCGAAAGGTACAGGAGAAAGCAGAGGCAGCATTGATGAAAGCATGTGATAATATGATGTGACACGCAGATCATCCTCGAGCCATTGCTCCAGAGTACAAAGTTGGTGACTTGGTGTGGCTAAGTACCAAGGATCTAAATATTCCACATCCTTCAAGAAAAGTTATGGAGAAGCAAATTGGCTCATATGCAATTTCTAAAATAATTTTGCCCAATGTGGTAGTGCTAAAATTACTTCAATCATTCAAGATTGATTCTGAAATTAATTTTTTCTACTTATGCCCTTACTGCCTGCCCACTATTTCCAGTCAACAAACTACTCTGCAACCTCCAATAATAGTAGAAGGTGCTCCAGAATATGTAGTGGAAGAGGTTTTAAACTCACATCTTCAACAAAATAAATTGGAGTTCTTAATCAAGTGGAATAATTACACCGATGAAAATAACTCATGGGAACCCAAAGAGAATTGTAAGTGAGCATGTAATGCAATTGGCCAATTCTTTAAATTTAATCCAAATGCTCCACATTGCATTGCTAGAATGGTGTATGAGGAGATGACTTTCTGGCCTTAACAAATTTTCACAGAGGGGACAGATACAATATTTTCTCACCTGGAAGTCAAGGCATAAAAGGGGGTAATGTTAGGAAACAGTTCCATTACCTAATAATATTTTATTTTATTATGTCAAATTACACTACCGAATGCCCAAGAATGCTATATTTGTTAGCATGAAAATTTTATTTTGCATGCATCAGTAACAACATAGTACAATATATGTAACATAATATATAAACCTTAAATATACACCTAGAGAACAGTAATTGAGTCTTCTTAGGTATTCCATCCACAATAGTGGTACGAAAGGCCTTTTTCAGCCAACTCATCTAAAAATAACCCACACATAAAACCCATCAATTCCCCAATCATGTGCGCAGGTTGATAATACTCGACCTGGAATCCTAACAAAAACCTGTTAAAAGGCCTAAGAAGTGTAACACAGGCTAGAGGAAGGGTGTGAGTTGGTACTAAATATCACCACTGATACCCAGAAGTTATAGTGAGTGATGTGAAATGATGAGGCATGTTGTGAATAGTCTTTAAAGGCATATGAAGAGGTTCAAAAGAGGTTGAAATAGGTTCAAAGACATGCAAAATAATTTGAAGAAGGTTCAAAAGGGTTCAAAAGGGTTCAAAGTAGTTTTGAGGAAGGTCGGTGATGTTCTAAGTGGTTTGAGGTATATAGAAAGATGAGTATAGTGAATGGAAGTGTTTTCTGAGGGATGATAGGCAATATGCAATGAGTTGAGGAACGAATACAAAAATTGTTCCAATATTTTATAGAACTTAGAGATACGATGCAAGGCTGAGATTCAAAAAAATGGCTCTTAAATCAGATGATAAGTGAGAGGGTAACTTCTTCTCTGTTCCCTTTTTGCTTTGCTATCATTCTAAGTTACTAATACAAGTCTATATATGATTTGAAGGAATAGTACTAAAAAGGAAACAATAACATGTGGAAACACGAGGCAGTATGCACAGCAAATAAAGGTATTGTATAACATAAAACAAATGAGAAATAATAATAAATGAAACATACAGTGTCACCATATAGTAAGAGTACTCATCCTGTTGTTTCAATAGATCATTGAAACTCCAAAACTGCCATTATCGTATTCTAATTCTTTTATCATCTCTCCTTGTATCTGATAGTGTTCGATATGTGATGCAGTGGCTCATGCTGGATGTTTTGTGTGTGTTGAAAGGGTTTTAGAATAGCCCTATGGTGGCCAACATCATTCGAAGTAGTGCAAAGTCATTTGAAAGTGTTCAAAATATTGCAAAATGGTTTGAAATGGTTTGAAGTTGTTCAAAGTCATCCGAAATAGTTCGAAAATAATTTGAAATCGATTTTGTAGTGTTTGTAGCCATTCAGAGCATCTGTCGCAATGTGTCAATATGATTGTAAACTTTCTCCAGACCTTATAGCATGCAGTGGACCTATCAATGCACTCAGAGATATAGGTCCCCTCATCGACATCTTAAACGTGGCAGTTGTCTTTCTCCTCAATGTATCTGCTGTCTCCCTTGCTGCCACCAAGCTCCCAGTACACAGTGCATCCACAACTCCTGCACCTCTATCCCCACACCCTTGCTCATTCCTAGAGTCCCCATGTCTCTGCCCCCAACCTCAGTGTCCCCCTGACAGCCTGTAAATGAGCTATTTCATTGGAATGTGCATGACTGCACCTTCTGTATCACTAATAAAGCCCCCCTGTCATCAACAACAATCTAGAAACCTCCCCACACATTTTAGTCCCCCCTGCTTGACCCCCTTGCCCCTGCTATGCACCCCAAATCCACCTTGATGCCTCATGCATTCACCAGACCTGCCACATCATCAACAATGCCTGTTGACAACTGCCATCCATTCCCCACACCTAATGCCACCCCACAGTCCCCATTTTATGCTGCCTGCCTCTTGTCCCATGCCCTTTTCTTGTCCTATGCCCTTTAAGCCATGTACCACTGCATCCAATGCCCATATCTACCATTTCATCTGGGATGCTGCATCATTACCCTTTTACTGTCTGGGCCCTCCACCTTCATGATCCTCGCCAGCCCCTACCATGTCCTAAGCCCCAGCAACATGTCACTGTCCCACCATGTCACAGCCTCCTGCATGCAGTCACTGTCATGTCCTCTTTGGTGGCCCCTGCCATCATTAAATTGTGACACAGTGTTCATGCAAACATATAAAGTTACTTTTTTATTATTACCACAGCCATGTCTACCTTGCGATGAGCATGCCCTCATCACTGTCCTGCCCTCACCACTGTCTTGCCCTTGCTACTGTTCCCTGTCCTCATTACTGTTCCCTGTCCTTATCACTGTTCCCTGTCCATGTCCATGGCACCCCGAGGTCTATATCCACATCCATGTCCCCATCCATGTCCTTATCCATGTTGTAAGAGCAACCTCAAAGCCTCACTTAATAGTAAGCTAACAGAGGGGAATCCAAAGTTAATATTACACTACATAATACAGACACTTCAGGCACACTTAGCAGAGGGGAATCCAAAGAGAAAACTCTAAGGACCCATCTGTCGATTTCCAGTACATGTATATGTGATAGAGCCAAAAATCAAATAGTAAGCTGAAAATAGCAAAAAGGCAGAAATAGGCAGATCAAGCTGTGGGATGATGTCACCTTAATGGGTAAACATCCAGAAGGGGTCCTGCCTCTAAGAATAGAACTGTCAACATGTACCAACATGGAAAAAACTGAAATATAATAATAAAATAGAAATAAATCATAGAAAATCATAGAAAAGGCAGAATAGGGTGAAATAAAATATAAGAAATATGGGACAGATGCAGAAAATTTTCCAGATGCCTGGAGTGCCTTCCTTTCCCCTTACATCACCCCCCTTCTATGATGCATCACCTCGATGCATTCAAAACCATATTTGTCCAAAGTCAGACACTTGGATGTGCTGAGGTGCAGAGGAATGTCACCGTTGGAGCTTTCTGACCAGTTGTGGGGCATTCACATCAGACTCTGTGACCCAGAAGTTCTCCTCATACCCATAACCCTTCCGGCATACCAGGTATTTGAGTTTACCTTGACATAAGCAGCTGTCTAAGATGGACTCAACTTTGTATTAAGGTTCACCTTTGATGACTGTAGGCGGTGGGGGAGGTCGTGTCATGCATCCATGGAATGGATCTGTGGGGGCAGGCATCAGCTTGACAACATGGAAGACAGAGTGGGTCTGGACATTGACCATGGTAGCCATGGGCAGTAGGCATTGATGTGTTCAGTTGGTACTTGGTGCAGAGTCCCAACAGAAGGGGTGAACACTAAACCTACAGCTGCAGGCATGCTCAGTGTGAGAGGGTTTGCTTAGAGGGCCTCAGATCATCCTTCAAGGTGCAGAGACTACAAAGAGGCTGGTACGATGGTTTTTAATGTGCACACTAGTTGTGTACACAAAATGGGAGGTATGTGCAATGGCGAAAAAGTGCACAATGCAAAGGGGCAAAAATGCACAGTGTGGAAAAATGTGCAACAAGAGTGCAAAAATGTGCAACGATGATGGGAATGGAAAGTAGGAGGTTTAGTGGGACAAGGACTGTACTAGAGTGTGTCAAAAAAGCAGCACAGGCTAGGAATGCAAACAGGATGCGAGTGCAACTGATGGGAAAATGTGCAAATGGTGCACAAAATGTGGCCATACAATGAGGGGCACAAATGATGTGCAAATGTGGCTATATGAAGGGTGCACTGCAAGAGTGCACAAATGAAGATGAAGAACACAATGAAGGGACAAAACACAGCAATATGACAAGGGATGCAAACAATACACAAATGCAGCTATACAAAGGGTGCACTACAAAGGTGCACAGACTGGGTGATGGTGCACAGATTATGTGTGATGCTGAACAAACTATGAACTATGTGGGGGAAAAGATCTTCTGGATTCTCTATCTGTTTGCCTACTATGTACAAATGGCTTATGTGATAAAAGCAGTAAAATAAAGTATAAAAATAGAAAGCACCATGCACTACTCACAAGCCCATCCATTGGCTCATCTAAACCTGACTGCATGATGCTGCTGCCTTAGCTAATAAGATTTGTGCACGCTATAGCCCAATACCCAACTGTTCTAGTGCAATGTTCTATCTTTGGTGGGCTTTAGGTCCCATGCACTCTTCCCAATTAATCTGCTTCAGTGTTATGTGTCACATGCTGCACCTTAGTAATAGTGATGTAATTGACCTGTGCCAGTTACCAGATAAGGCAATGCCAATTGGAAATGCAGAAGATAAGGAGATGCTGTGCAAGGCCAAATAGCACCAAAGCACCTGGATTACATGAAAGTGCCCAAGTGTGCACAGTCCAATGCCAAATAGGCACAAAGTGCCCAGATTCTATGAGAATGTGCAGTTGGCCCGTGCTGCAATTATGGTGCACCTTGAATAAGCGCCCCAGTAAGCTGGAAGCCATGACGTGCAGCACAATAGGTGTGGTGGTAGATTGTTGTGTGTGATAAATGGATAGTGCAATGAGTGCGCAGTGAGGAATGTGAGTTGCTGGCAAAGCATAAAAGAATCAGCATTGTCTTATCTGGTAACTGGCACAGGTCAATCACATCACTATTACTAAGGCAAAGCATGTGACACATAACATTGAAGTGGATTTGTTATGAGATGGTACGAGAGGTGGGAATCAATTTTCTTCATTATTGTTCTTATTGTCTTTACTTGAGTACGTCCCATGCTTTTGTTCTTCATTCCTATTGTCTTGCGACTGCACACCTCTAATCACACTTCATCACACTTCCATGCTATTGTAGTAGTCTGCAGACATTCACACATTATTGTTCCTATTGTTCCTATTGTTCTCGTTGCATGACTCATTCTACTTACATATTAACGATCCTGTGCTTGTATTATTTAAACTGCAAATGCAAGACCAGTCAAGCTCAGCTTGACCTGGTCATCTCTATGCTCTTAATGAACTAGCGATAAGTCATCCTCACATTGTCGCTTATGAGCTTCAACAGATCTTGAACATCTTACTTGAAGATTGTCACTTACAAGCTTCAACAAAGTTTACAGACTAAGAGCTATGATCATAACAAAAGGTCAAGCTAATCCATACTCTGCCAACTAACCCTAGTCTAGGCAGCACCCTCTATACGACAAGATTCTTACAAGAACTACCCGACCACAACCAACAAGAAGAGCTATGGCAGCACCATCTACTCCTACCATCCCCACAGCACCCACCACCCCTGCCCGACCCACTGAAATAAAGATGAGGGCACCAACTGACTATTCCAGGGATCAGGCGAAAACAATGCTCCTGGAGTGCAGAGCATATGTTGATGCCAATTCCACCGCATTCCCTGATGACTGCCACAAAATTTTGTTCATGCTCTCCTACATGAACAGAGGGACAGCTGGGCCATGGAAGCAGGCCTACTTAGAGGAAAGATACATTGAATCGAAGCCCTGGGACACATTCCAGGAATTCATCATGAAAGTACAAATGGCATTTTTGCCAATCGATGATGCAGGAAACGCATGCACTCAACTGAGGGCGCTCTTGCAGGGGGCAAAGGGAGTAGATGAGTACATTGCTCAATTTAAAACTCTCGCTTACCACACCAAAATTAAAGAAGATGCTGCCCTGATTGAGTACTTCATCAATAGACTCAACAACTGAGTCCTAGACAAGGTGTTCAGCATGGAAAATCCACCTGACACAATCGAGGGGTAGTACACTCATGCGGCGAGAGCAGAAGGGCACTTGAGGAGAGCGAAAGCGATAAAAGAAAGAATCTACAGCAAGGTGGGAGGAGGAGGAGGAGCGGGAAGCTCTTCCAAAGATCCGAATACCATGGATATCGATGCAACATGCCTCTCCTACATGGAGAGGCTCGAATATATTAAAAAAGAAAAGTGCTTTATTTGTCATAAAGCAGGGCACAGGGTGAGCGACCACAAAGGAGGAAAATAGCCGCCTATGAAAGAAGAAAAAAAGACAGAAACAAAGAAGATGCCCCATGACCACTACATGAAGATCCACACCCTCATCAATGAGTTGGAAGAGAAGGAGAAGGAAGAGGTATTAGATATTATGGTGGCTGAGGGTTTTTAAAACAGCAGCCCACATTGGCAGTGGAGCCCACCAGGATAATTGTCTCAACTGTAATGATAGTGCAAGTAAGCCATCAATCTATGCACATTCCCGTTCACTGCGTATTAGGAGACACAAGAGCTGAATTGCCTGCCCTGATCGACTCTGGGGCAGGAGAAACATTTATTGATCACCGAGTCATCAAAAAACTCGGATTGAAGAAAATCTTACTTGTGAGAAAGATCCTCACAAAAAATGTTGATGGAACCCTGAACAAGAATGGTACGATCTCCCATTACATTCATATTGACACAGAAATCGGAGGAAAAGGAGAGAAAATGAGAATGCTGATAACGGGGCTGGGGAAGGAAAGAATCATCCTGGGTTATTCCTGGCTTCAAAGGCACAACCCAATCATCAATTGGAAATTGGGGACTCTCACTGACAAGCTGACCGAGGATCTCCTCATGAAGAAAATCTAGACTATGATCGAACAATCATGCACTATTATCAGTAAGCAAAGTCCCACTCTAGATGACAAGGGGCCGTTTGTATCGAGAGTAACATTGAGCCCGACTCTCGAGAGGCTACCTATAAGGAGTGTTGGGGAGACCTTCGGAGAAACCCACCTCACCGCCACTGAGCACATGAAGAGTAGGCTCAGGACAGTTCATCTTGCAAGAGGACTTTGCACTGAGAACAAACCCGATGGCAACAAATCACACTTGGCAATGGACATGATAACAGACACTCACTCTGAGATCAACCTGCAGATGCCAGTACTAGATGCTGAAGGCATCAACATATCGCTCTGTACAGAGGAAGATCATGACGGAATGGATGCACTATTCACCTACGTTCGAGGGGAATGGATGATTGGGGTATTTAGAACCGAGGAATCCCCCTTGACGATCGAACATGACTATATTCCCCCGAATTACCAAAAACTCAGGCATATCACATGCATCACTTGATCTCGATTAACCGGCAGGATAGCCTACTCTAATACCACATACATTCAAGCAAAGACCTCCATCTCACAAAAGCTTGCCCATAAGAATGGGGGCAAGGAGGAAAAGCAATTACTCAATGACCTACTCCCAGACAAATATAAGGAGTACCGAAGTGTGTTTGAGAAGGCAGCATCAGAAAGGTTCCCCAAATTGAGACCATGGGATCATGTGATCGAGCTAAAACTGAACTTCATCCCAAGGGACTGCAAGGTCTATCCCATTACCCCAGCCAAACAAAAGAAGCTAGATGAGTTCATCGATGAAAACCCGAGGAAGGGGTACATCATTCCATATTCCATCTAAGTCACCGATGGCATCTCCCTTCTTCTTCATTGCAAAAAAGGACTCTGATGCACTATGACCCTGCCAAGACTATCGATATCTGAATGAAGAAACCATCAAAAACTCTTATCCCCTCCCACTGATCGGAGATCTACTCGATAAACTGAAAGGGGCACAATGGTTCACAAAACTAGTCATCAGATGGGGCTACCACAACGTCAGAATCAAGAAGGGAGATGAATGGAAAGCTGCATTCAAGACCAACAAGGGTATATTCAAACCCAGAGTCATGTTCTTCAGGCTCTGTAATTCCCCAGCCACCTTCCAGGCAATGATGAACGACACCTTCCAAGACATGCTAAATGAGGGATGGCTAGTGATCTACATGGATGACATCCTAATCTTCTCGAAGGACTGAAAGGAGCATGAGGAGAGAACAAAGAGGGTTCTGGCAAGGCTGAGGAAAAACAACCTTTACCTGAAACCTGAAAAATCCAAATTCAATGTACAGGAGGTCGAATTTCTTGGACTGATCCTGTGACCGAACCAATTGGCTATGGACCCGACTAAACTTAGTGGAATAAGGGACTGGCTATCCCCAACCAATATAAAAGGGGTTAGATCTTTTCTAGGCTTTGGAAACTTTTATCGAAGATTCATCAGCAACTTCGCCGCGATAATAAAACCACTAAATGACCTAACGAGGAAAGATCAGGCCTTCAACTGGACAAACGAATGCCAAGACGCATTCAAAACACTAAAGCAAAAATTCTCCAAGGCACCAGTTCTTCTAATGCCAAACACTGAAAAACCATTCATGGTAGAGAGCGATGCTTTGAAATATGCAACAGGGGCTGTCCTAAAACAGACAGACACAAATGGAGACTAGCACCCTTGTGGCTACATTTCCCATTCCTTAATGGCCACTGAATGAAATTATGAGATCTATGATCAGGAGCTACTGGGGATAATACAGGCCCTGAAAATGTGGAGGCACTATCTCCAAGGGTCCGAGCACCCCACCACTATCCTGTCAGATCACAAAAATCTGATGTACTTCAGAACAGCAAGGAAGCTAAACCGATGACAGGCCAGATGGAGCCTCTTCCTCTCATAGTTCAACCTCCAACTGGTGCACGTACCAGGAAAGATGATGGTACAATCCGATGCACTGTCATGACAAGGGGACCACATACCAGAGGTCAACGATGACAATAATGATGTCACACTATTAAAGGACGAAATCTTTGCATGAACGATCGATACAGAATTGAAAGACCTGCTGGCATAAAGCATGATGCAAGATGACCTGCTAAAGGAAATAGTAAGGGCCATCAAAGAAGGAGGAATGCCACTGATCAAATCAGCAGTGGAAGACTGGAGAATGGAGAATGATGGGACAGTCTTTTTCAAAGACTGATGTTATGTCCCAGATGACAAGGAGCTGCGGAGGAGGATCATGAAAAAATACCATGATAATTTACTTACAGGACACCCCGGCCGGTTCCAGACCCTAGAACTGGTGCAAAGAGATTACTGGTGGCCCGGAATGACTGTCTTTACAAGAAACTATGTCAATGGATGTGCCACTTGCCAACAGATGAAGGTCAACATGCATCCGATGGCCCCACCATTATCACCCATTAAATCTGAAGCGATGAGACCCTTCGCACTTGTAACCATGGACTTCATCACAGACTTACCCACCAGCGATGGATCAGACACCATCATGGTCGTGGTAGACCATGGACTTACTAAGGGGGTGATTTTCATTCCTTGCAACAAGACCATCGATGCACTGGAGCAGCAGACCTCTATCTCCATAACGTGTTTAAAAAAATTGGCCTCCTTGATAAGATTATATCTGATCGAGATCTGCAATTCGCTTCTAACACATTCCAAGAGTTAGGGAGACTCCTAGGAATAAAATTGGCCATGAGTACAGCCTATCACCCCCAAACCAATGGAGAAACTGAACAGGTCAATCAGGAACTGGAGATCTATCTCCAGATCTTTTGCGCGAACAGACCCTTACAATGGAAGGGGCACCTCACCACTGCCAAGTTCACACACAACCAGAAGCATCACTCGGCGATCAAGAATACCCCATTTTACATAATGGTGGGAACCCATCCCAAAGCCATCCCCACAACATACGAAAAGACAAACATGCTGGCTACTGAACAGAGGATAGCCGAATTGGGGAATGTGCAATGAGAAGCCTTGGCAGCACATGAGCTGTCCTGACAAGTTATGATTGGACGAAATGGACAAGGCTTCCGCCCATTCATGGCAGGAGAAAAAGTGTGGCTGGACTCTAAAAATTTGAAGCTAGGATACCCAACCAGTAAACTCGCCCCAAAGCGTGAGGGGCCATTCCTTATCACCTGGGTAATCTCCTCCCATGCCTACAAATTGAAACTTCCTTCACAGTGGAAGATCCATCCCATTTTCCATGCCTCTCTTCTTTCATGTTTCAAGGAGAACGAGACACATGGACCCAATCTTCTTCCTCCCCCCCCCGAGCTGATCAAGGGAGAACTAGAGCACGAGGTCGAAGCAATTTTAGCACATAAAAAGATGGGCCAAAGAACCCGATTCTTAGTGAAATGGAAAGGCTATGGCATGGCGGAAAATACTTGGGAACCAGAAATTCATAAAAAAAATGATTCAGAAATCTTGGGGGAATACAAGACCACCCACAACTTACTTCCATCATGAGCCACCCTCTGCATTTCTTCATGAATGTTACACCTGACCCTGACCCAGTGGGGACTTTTGAACTAATCCTGAGCTTTGTCCATGATGTAGACAGCTCCCAGAACAAGGAGAGACTCCTCTCTGTGACTCGTGAACAAGCGATACTCAACGGAACTGTGCACAACTTGTTTGAAACATATCGAGCAATTTCCTCTCTCGAACAGGTATTCCAGCGCCTGTCTGAGGAGGCTTACCACCTTGATTTACTCCCCCTCCTAAGAGATCTCGATGAACAGGCACTGCGATACAGACCTGGGGAACGGGTCCCAACCCCTCAGCACATATTCATTATAGACCCATCGGATGATGAAGAAGACGAGGAGTTCGCAACCACACCTGAACAATCATCTCCTTCGCCACCACCCCCATCACCACCATGCAAACAGATGCCCTACCCAAGACAACCAATGCCCAAGTACCCCCCCCGCACCTCTGTGGATGTGAAACTCAGTATGTTTCACCTGTGCACAAATTGGCCACTTCTCCTCCCACTGCCTTGAATATCAATGCCCACACTGTCGATGATGGCGCCCAGAGCACTCAGCTCTGTTCTGCCTGAACAACCCATCATGTGACAATCTGCCGCATCACCACACCACTTAAACCTGAACTGCCATGTTCAAAAATACAATGCTCATCTTTTCTCTAAGCACCATATTTGGCACTGCCATCCTCATCATGCTTCTACTCTACCTAATTGTCTCATTTAGAATTCTGACATCCCCACTACCATGCATCATGACTTTCCTGATGGGCACCTCAGTTCAATTTGCCAACTGACATGCTGAAGAGATCGAACTCCCCACAGCTGTCTACTCACACGAGGTGCCCACCACGACTATGTTTTAGCACATTTACCACAATGACTGGTGAAGAGCAGTCACCAGCGTTTGACCCAATGTGGACGATATGACCCTAGTTTCGGATGGGACTTGAAACATTGGAAAGGGGCTGATGTTACGAGATGGTATGAGAGGCGGGAATCAATTTTCTTCATTATTGCTCTTATTGTCTTTACTTGAGTACATCCCATGCTTTTGTTCTTCATTCCTATTGTCTTGTGACCACACACCTCTAATCACACATCATCACACTTCCACGCTATTGTAGTAGTCTGCAGATGTTCACACATTATTGTTCCTATTGTTCCTAATGTCCTCATTGCATGACTCGTTCTACTTACATATTAATGATCCTGTGCTTGTATTATTTAAACTGCAAATGCAAGAACAGTCAAGCTCAGCTTGACCTGGTCATCTCCATGCTCTTAACAAACTAGCGATAAGTCATCCTCACATTGTCACTTACGAGCTTCAACAGATCTTGAATGTCTTACTTGAAGATTGTCGCTTATGAGCTTTAACAAAGTTTACAGACTAAGAGATTTGATCATAACAGGATTAATTGGGAAGAGCACACAAGACCTAAAGCACACCAAAAATAGAACATCACACTGGAACAGTTGGGTATTGGGCTATAGCATGTGCAAATCTTATTGCCTAAGGCAGCAGCATCATCGGTTGGGTTTAGATGGGCCAATGGATGGACTTGTGGGTAGCACATGGCGCTTTCTTTTATTTTACCACTTTTATCACATAAGCCATTTGTACATAGTAGGTGGATACATAGAGAATCCAGAGGATCTGTCCCCCCCCCCCCATAGTTCATAGCTCGTTCAGCATCACACATAAACCATGCACCATTGCCCAGTCCATGCATGTTTGTAGTGTGCCCTTCATATAGCTGCATTTGTGTATCGTTTGCATTCCTCATCATATTGCCACATTTTATCCCTTCACTGAAATGATGTGTTCAGTTGGTACTCAGTGCAGAGTCTCAACAGAAGGGGTGAACACTAAACCTACAACTGCAGGCATGCTCGGGGTAAAAGGGTTCGATTAGAGGGCCTCAGATTGTCCTTCAGGGCGCAGGAGACTATGAAGAGGCTGGTACGGTGGTTCTTGAGGTGTGCACTAGTGGTGTACACAAAAAGGAAGGTATGTGCAGTGGCGAGAAAGTGTGCAATGCAGAGGAGCAAAAATGTGCAATGGGAGCACAAATATGCACAATGACAAGAGGGATGAAAGCAGTGATACGGCTCCCTATCGCCCTGCGCGCATACTACGGCATTTTTTTGCAATTGTGTGCACCTCCTAGATGGCTTCCGCACACTTTGCGCACCTTTGTGCACTTTCATGTGCCTTTGTGCACTTCCATGCACTTTTGTGTGCCTTTGACTGTTTAGGTGCACCTTTGTGTGCCTTTTGCATTTCTACTGCGCTTTTGGTTCCCCATAGCCGCCAATCATTGTGCACCCTGAATGTGCCTCGTTGTGCTTCAAGCCGCCTCCATGCGCCCCCCCCACACTCCTTATCTGCCGTTTTCCATTATTGTGCACTCGATGTGCCTTTATGTGCTCCTTTTATGCTTGACTCGCAACGCACATTCTTTGCTGCACACTCACTGCACTATTCTTACCATCACACAACAATTCACCACTTCAAACGCGCTGTGCATTGCGGCTTCCATCTTACTGGCGCATTTGCTTGAGGCGCACCGTGATTCCAACACAAGCGAACTGCACATTCTTACATAACTGGGCCGCTTTGTGCCTATTTGGCATTGGACTGTGCACACTTGGGCGCTTTTGCATAATCCTGGCACTTTGGTGGTATTTGGCCTTGCACAGCATCTCCTTATTGTTCTTCCGCATTTCCAATCGGCATCGCCTTGTCTGGTAACCAGCACAGATCGATCACATCATTATTACTAAGGTGCAGCACGCGACACATAACACCGAAGCGGATTAATTGGGAAGAGCGCATGAGACTTAGTGTGCACCAATAATAGCGCTTCGCACCAGAACAGTTGGATATTGAGCTATAGGTGCACAAAATCTTATTGGCCGAGGCAGCGGCATAGTGCGGTCAGGTTTAGATGGGCGAATGGATGTGCTTGTGGGTAGCACATGGCGCTTTCTATTTTTACATGTTATTTTACTGTTTTTATCACATAAGCCATTTGTATATAGTAGGCAGAGAGATAGAGAATCCGGAGGATCTTTCCCCCCCTCATAGTTCATAGCTCAGTCAGCGTCGCACATAGTCTGTGCACCAGCATCCAGTCCATGCGCCTTTGTAGTGCACCCTTCATATAGCCGTGTTTGCATTATCGTTTGCATCCCCTCATCGTATCGTTGCGTTGCATCCCTTGCGTTGCGTCCTTCGTCCTTGTCTGTGCACTATCATAGTGTGCCCTTCATATAGCTGCGTTTGCACACCGTGTGCGCACTTATTTGCATAGCCACATTTTGCACACCATTTGCGCCTTTTTCCGCCCCTTGCACTTTCACTCCATTCACACCCCCAACCTGTGCACCACCTTCACAGTACATCCCAGTGTCGTCTTTGTCCTGTTACACCTCCCGCCTTCATCATCCTCATCATTGCACACTTTTGCGCTCCCGTTGTGCATTTTTCTGCACTGCACATTTTTGCCTCTTTGCATTGCACACTTTTTTTCCGCCACTGCGCATATCTTCCCTTTTGCGTACACTACTAGTGCGCATATTGAAAAGCGCTGTCCCAGCCTCTCTATAGTCTCCGCGCCCTGAAGGATGATTTGAGGCCCTCTAAGCGAACTCCCCCCTCACTCCGAGCATGCCTGCAGTTGTAGGTTAAGTGTTCACCACTTCTGTTGAGACTCTGCACTGAGTACCAACTGAACACATCAGTGGGAGGTGAAGTGGGACAAGGACAGCACTGGAATGTGCTGCAAGGGTGGTGCACAGGTTAGGCATGCAAATGATATGCAAGCAGAACGAGTGGAAAAAGGTGCAAATGGTGCACAAAATGCGGCTATACAATATAATGTGCAAATGGTGCGCAAACGCAGCTATATGAAGGGTGCACTACAAGAGTGCACAAACAAAGATGAAGGATGCAACGCAGAGATGAAATGCAGCAATATGACAAGGGGATGCAAATGATATGCAAATGCGGCTATACGAAGGGTGCACTACAAGGCGCACAGACTGGATGCTGGTGCACAGACTGGATGCTGGTGCACAGACTATGTGCAACGATCACTGAGCTATGAACTATGAGGAGGGAAAAGATCCTCTGGATTCTCTATCTGTCCACCTACTATGTACAAATGGCTTATGTGATAAAAATGGTAAAATAAAGTGTAAAAATAAGGAGTGTGGGGGGGGGGGGGGGGCGCATGGAGGCAGTTTGAAGTGTAACAGGGCACATTTAGGGTGCATGACAGGAGGCAGCTATGGTGGATCCAAAAGCGCAGTAGAAAAGTAAAAGGCACACAAAAGTGCACCTAAGCAGTCAAAAGTGCATGAAAAGCACACAAAAGCACATGGAAGCACACAAAAGTGCACAGAGGTGCACCGGAGTGCATGGGAGCGCACTGGAGTGCAAGGGAGCGCATGGGAGTGCACTAGAGTGCATGAGAGCACACGGGAGCACACTGGAGCGCATTGGAGCACAGAAAGTGGACAAAGGTGCATGAAAGTGGACAAAGGTGCATGGAAGTTGGGAGCACACTTGGGCATGCGAAAGCACATGAAGGTGCACAAAGCGCACTGTGCAAAGTGAGTAGAAGATGTCCAAGTGGTGCACACAATCGCGAAAAATGCTGTAGTATGAGCACAGGGTGATAGGGAGCCGTATCAGCATCCTTCATCTTCGTTTGTGCACTCTTGCAGTGCACTCTTCATATAGCCACATTTGCACATCATTTGTGCCCCTCATTGTATGGCCACATTTTGTGCACCATTTGCACATTTTACCACCAGTTGCACTCGCATCCCATTTGCATCCCTAGCCTGTGCTGCTCCTTTGACACACTCTAGTACAGTTCTTGTCCCACTAAACCTCCTATCTTCCACCCCCATCATTGTTGTGCATTTTTGTGCTCCCATTGCATGTTTTTCTGCACTGCACATTTTTGCCCCTTTGCATTGCACACTTTTTTGCCACTGGGCATACCTTCCTTTTGGTGTACACAACTTAGTGCACACCTAGTGACCCATTGAACCAGCCTCTTAGTAGTCTTGGCACCTGGAAGGATGATCCGAGGCTCTAAACGAACCCCCTCACCCCAAGCATGCCTGCAGTTGTAGGTTTAGTGTTCACCCCTTCTGTTGAGACTCTGCACTGAGTACCAACTGAACACATCAGTGGAAACAGCCATTTTTGGGGCCCAAAATTGTCCAGATTATGGAAACAGCCTCCCAGAAGCCCAGAATTTCATGTGGGGAGCACGAAAACCTCCAGAAATGAACAGAAACTACATTATGGAAGGCTGAAACCAAGTGATATACTAGTAGAATAGCTATGACTCTAATTAAACTTCCTCAAGCTCATCATTCCATGTCTCTGCTCCCTTTCCTCTCTTCCTCAACAACTTTTATTGCATCCTTGAGCTTTACAGTACCTTTGTCAAGAGTTTTAAATTGATCACTATCGTCTTCTGTAAGTTCAAGAGTGCTGGGTATTGAGTGCATCTTTGGGGAGACAGAGAGCAAGCAAAGGAATGACATTGATGGCAGCAAGGCAAACTAGAAGTGACTTCAGGAATGTGTCGGAATTGGCGCCCGTGCATGAATGAAAAAAGGCCAAAGATACACAAATACTATAATGTAACACGAAAAATAATCCCACTTCACAGAATTGAACCCACATCCTTCCAACAACGCAGCCAAACCTTTTCGAAGTAACCACTACTCCAGGTTGCTCATGTCCAGACACATGATATGGCCTTACATATGAACCCCCATCGTGTCCGGATAAGTACAACAGGTGTACCCCCATTGTGTCCTCATTTTGTCCGGATTGGAACTGGCCTGACGGCCAAAACTTCCCAAAATCTGTCCGGATTGCGTAACACCCTTAGGGGGTACTATCCGGTCCTTATTTTACCAGTATTTTAAAAATTACAGCTTGACAGACCCCCTGTAATTTAAATACCAGGCCTGAATATTTTCTGCAACCCTATCTGTCACACTTTTTTCCGCAGCCACGGAAAAGCACATGATCTCGGAGGAAGCCGACGACAACTATTTAAAGCTAGCCCCATTTTGCTCCTCCTCGACATTCAACCATGATCTTCACTCCCTTCCTAGCTCTTTTGCCACTCGTTTCTGCTGGTCGCATACACAAACTAAAGCTTCAGAAACTTTCCCCTACCGCCAGCGACCCAGTACTAGAGAACGCTTATCTCGCCGAGAAATATGGTGCTCATCCGCAGCTTCAAATGCCTCTTATGGGAACAGGTGGTGCAGGTCGTCGTGTGGGTCGTCCCGTGATGCGTGATGGCGAGGAGCTCTACTGGACTCAGGAGGCACTCAAGGGTGGCCATAATGTTCCACTTAGCAGTTCGTTACTCGTCGTCTGGCATCCATTCTTCATTCCTACAACGCTTCGTTAGATTTTATGAATGCGCAATATTTCGCCCAGATTGAAATTGGAACACCCCCGCAAGCTGTATGTATTCTCGCGAACCCTTTTACTTCGCAGCTGAAGTTGCTCAAAACAGTTCAAAGTCATTCTTGACACAGGGCATGTCTTATCATTGTCATATAGACTATATCTAACTAGAATGTTAGCTCAAGCAATTTGTGGGTTCCTAGTTCAAAGTGCACGTCTATTGCATGTTTCCTCCACACCAAATATGATTCATCAGGCTCGTCGACTTACAAAGCAAATGGAAGCGACTTTTCCATCCAATATGGGTCTGGATCAATGGCAGGATTTGTTTCCAATGACATGGTTAAAATCGGTGAACTTTCCATTGAGAAACAGGATTTTGCAGAGGCTGTCAAAGAACCGGGCTTCGCATTTGCTTTCGGAAAGTAGGTCTAGGCCCACCAATAATAATGCATTTAATTTTATTCTCTTGGATTGCAGATTTGATGGCATTCTTGGTCTTGGATATGATGCAATATCTGTCAATCATATCACACCCCCTTTCTACAACATGATTAACCAGGGCCTTCTTGATGAGCCTGTGTTCTCTTTCCGGCTAGGAACTACCGAGGCGGATGGTGGTGAAGCTGTATTTGGTGGTATCGATGCCAGTGCCTATACAGGCAAAATCACCTATGTTCCTGTCCGTCGCAGAGCTTACTGGGAGGTCGAGCTTGAAAAGATTTCATTTGGCGAAGATGGACTTAAATTGGAGAACACTGGCGCTGCCATTGACACAGGTAGATTTGTTGTATGTTTTCCTAGCATATACTAACGATCTTAGGCACGTCTCTCATCGCACTTCCCACCGATATCGCGGAAATGCTGAACACGCAAATCGGTGCAAAGAAGACATGGAACGGACAATACCAGGTTGATTGCTCCAAAGTGCCCGACCTTCCAGACTTTTCCTTCTACTTCGCGGACAAACGTTATCCGTTGAAAGGCAGTGACTATATTCTAGAAGTGCAGGGAGTCTGTATGTCAGCCTTCACTGGCTTGGACATCAATCTGCCCGGAGGCTCTCTTTGGATCATTGGTAATCGCTCCTACTTCGAGCACTCATGTTAGCTTACTTTGTGTAACAGGTGACGTTTTCCTCCGGAGATACTTTACGGTGTACGATTTTGGAAGGAATGCCGTCGGCTTTGCAAAGTCGAAGTGATGCAACCTACTCCTTGTAATTCGTTGATGCTTTGACGAGGGTTCTCCCTGTTTCTGAGCTACCAGATTTCTCGTTCGTCGCCGTACGTTAAGGCTATATCAAAGCCGGTGATT
Source organism: Tricholoma bakamatsutake (assembly GCA_029959215.1). Taxonomy (NCBI): domain Eukaryota; kingdom Fungi; phylum Basidiomycota; class Agaricomycetes; order Agaricales; family Tricholomataceae; genus Tricholoma; species Tricholoma bakamatsutake. The sequence goes on from CP114860.1 coordinate 6,554,199, forward strand.
ACTGTAGTATAGAGATCGTAAATTTCCGATTTATGCACTTTTGAATCGGTAGTTAAAGACTGACATCAAAGATCGGTGGCTGCGACTCGCAGACTGAGATATTAAATACCGTATGGCCACTTCAGCAAAGAAATACTACGGTCATCCGAAGCAGATTACATGTGCCAGGTTTGTCCGTGGCTTTGCGTCCTCGCTCAGCACGGAGCGGTTCAGACGGCGAAATCTATCGCGAGTCTTGGAACGAACCCTGGATAGAGTGAATGTTCTTGGCGATGACTCGGACGCAGCTTACGGTCATACCGGGTAGGTCTAAAAGTTACATCCACCTCCTTGCTACTCAATATCTGCAGTTGTGTCAATGCTTTAAGCTGGGCCCGAGATGGCGAGTTGTTGCTTAGTGGGGGAGACGACACGACTGTGCGAGTATGGCAGATCGACCCCACCAATACATCTCAGGAATACCCTTTTGTCTGTCGCTCAGTCATACAAACAGGCCACAGAGCAAATATCTTTAGTGCACAAATGTTGCCATGTTCTTCGCGGATGTATGTTTCATTATATGCTAGTTTCCTCATTACAGTCTTAGCTATGAACAGAGCCACAGTTGCAGGTGACAAGCAGGTCCGAGTATTCGACGTCGGTGAAGCGCATAGCGCTAGATCAGATGGCCAGGAAGTTATGTACAGCACACGACAGTCTTGCACGCATATCTTGCGATGTCACGAACAGCGCGTTAAAAGAATCGTAACCGAGCACAGTCCCGACCTATTCTTGTCTGTTGCGGAGGTCCGTTCTCGTTACTGTTTATGGAGTCAATGCTCATCATTGTTCAGGACGGGACCGTGAGACAACACGATTTGCGCGCCCCTCACGATTGTCGCAGCGGTGGTGCTTGTCCAGTGCCGCTCGTGAAAATTAATCATGAATTGTCGACAATGACACTCTCACCCCTCACACCCTATCAGTTTGTCGTGGCTGGAGAGTCCCCCTATGTGCGTGATTCTTTCCCGATTGTTAGACATGAAGCCCACAAGCGGCCTAATATACAGGGCTACCTTTTCGATCGAAGGCAAGCGGGCCGCATTCTACAAGAAGAATGGGGAATGGTGCCTCGTGCTGGAGAACTTGAACTGACCACATGCGTTAGACGGTTTGGACGGCTAAAAGGAGTAGCACATAAGAGAGGGGACCACATCACAGGTGCTCGAATGTCAGCTCACAATGGACATGAGGTGATTTTGTGTCGTTTGTGCTACTTTTATTACTCATGACAGTTATAACAGGTCCTGCTTTGTGTGTTCTCGTTTCAATGCCAATTTATCTGACTGATGCGTGTCTTAGCATACAGTGGAGATGCAGTGTATCTATATTCCACTGCAGATGATCCAGGTGTTGAAGATTCGTTGTTATCATCACCATCTTCTATCTGCACTCCGAACTCGAAACGAAAGAAGCTTGACGAATTCGGCGCCATAAAATTCGCTCCCATGCACGAAGAAAATGATATGGATGTGGACGAACAGCAGACTCCCTGCACGACGGACCCGAAGATTTTGAACGCTGACGATGACCAGTGCCATGATTCTGAAGACGACCACGACGCCGATTCTGAAGGCTACCTTGAATTCGTTGATTCATCAGAAGTTGACGAAGAAAGTTTTCTTCCACATGTCCCGGTCATCTTGCCTCGACGTCGGTTTGCTGGTGCTCGTAACGTGGTCACCATAAAAGATGGTCGGGTTGACATCCTCCACTGTCTAACTTAGCTAACGGCCTTGTGGTTGCAGTGAATTTCCTCGGTCCTGATGATGAATGTGTAACGTCAGGCTCCGACGACGGTAATTTTTTCATCTGGGACAAGGCAACCGCAGCGCTTCGAGGGATATACGAAGGTGATAGCAGCGTTGTCAATATGGTCGAAGGTCATCCTCACCTTCCTCTGGTGGCGGTCAGTGGGATTGATACGACAGTCAAAGTTGCTCGCCCTTTGATATGGTAACCTACCCTGAGCTAACCTACTTCCTAGTTGTTTGCACCCACTCATGGGTCTAGTCAATTTTCAAGGATGGACAATGCTGACCGAATCATAGAAACGAATAGACGTTCGAGCATAACCCGAATATTAAGGTACAACATTGGTACACTTCTTGCCGACGCACGTCTAGCCAATGAAATAGATACTCCTCAGTGCGGAAACCAATGATGGATGTGGTCAATTCGTGTCAGTCGTTTCGCTTGTCCACGGTTACATTTGTGACAGCAGTATATAATTCAATATATAAAATTCCATCTTGTTGAGTAGCACCCGCAACCCACGAGCAGTGGCACTTGTGCTGGAAGAGCTGCGCGAGCCGGAATGCCCCCTGAGTTATATCATGCAAGTTCTTTTACTCGGTCCACCACCAGCACGTCAATTTCTGACTTTCTGTAATTTTGACAATATCTCTGGCATTGGAACAAAGCCAGTAGTTGGACGTTTTGAGCTAGCAGATGAGATACGATTGTGGTTGGGATTCCTCTTGGCCATATGTTGGCAAGATTCGGGACTTGCGCTTACCTCCTTCCATCCAACCAACCAACCACAAGTCGTACGCATACTACCAGCTCAGTGCCACCACTCATAACGACCCTTCGTCCATTCTCGTATTGATACTAACATCAGTCCCTGCTTCAAGTCGGCTTTCGTTATGTAAGTTTTCGCCTACCAAACTTTGCAAGAGTGAACACGGTGCTAATCCTTCTTGGATTTACTCTTCGGTGTTGTCGAATTTTGGCCTTTTCAAACAAGTATTTCACACCGTCTAGAACTTTTTGCTGCGTATTCTGAACGCTGTCTCATCGAACAAGCAACGCCTGCCACACAGTTAAGGGCAAAACATCACAATTTTTAGCGAACACTACACGTATCATTCACTCTTCACCACCCTCATTCATCGTTCTTCCGTCTTGCTAAAAATGCGTTCTTATGCAAGAAACAACAGACGTCACCGAGGAAATAAGGGGCAGGATGACGACCACTACTTAGTCCCATCGGAGGACATTGAAACCTACTCACGTCTTCACAAACCCTCTGACCGCACGGAGAGCTATAGATCATCTTCAACATCTAATAGAACTCCCTATGATACCAACAGGGAAGGATCTACGTCTCGGACTCGCCATCTAGGTTCGTGGTATGCAGAACCCGATGACGACAGGCATATCTACGCCATGCATGATGGATACCACAGGCACAGTGGGGGGAGAGACGAATACGAATATGTCGAGACGAGGGATCCAGACCCATGGACAAGTCGTTCTCTCCGTGATGTCAGATACTCTCAGTCCCATGAAGATTGGTCTCATCGGTATGACCATGGTTATGTGTCATCGTCTTATGCAGAATCATCCTCTTGGAACCCTTCTCTACATGATGGTAGTAGAACTACCTCGTTCGATCATTGGCCGGCTAAAGAAACTCGAGTAGACGACCGTCGTGGAATGGTCACGCCAAACGACAGGCACCACACACAAGAATGGCTCCGGGATAACCGTCGAGACAAGGGCCTCCAAAAATTCCAAAGCGATTCTGGCTGGGATAGTCGCCGTGGAGGCAAAGGATGGGATGAGCCGCATGTGTGGGATAACACCTACGAGAAAGATCGTCCGAAGGTTGAGGATCGCTCCTGGGAGCCCGCTCCTTCTTGGCAGCCTTCCGGTCGCCGTGATTTTGAACAAAACAACAGAAACGGTCAGCGAAACAATCACGCAAACCGCAACTCGAAAAGCGGGAAGCGAAGTGCATACATGAATAAGCAAAAGCGTGATTGGCGGAATGACGATGGGAATTTGAACAAGTACGTGGACTGTTTTTTGGTTCAGTGCCGTTCTTAGTCTTCTACAGTTGGACTAGAAGAGATAATCACAGTATCCAAGATAAGATCCACATAAACCAGAGAAGGAAACACCGTCGATCGTTCTCTCGTTCTCGTTCACAGTCGCCTGCTGAGTCTTATTATTCACGCCGCTCTTCTCGAGGTCGTTCCAAGTCACGTTCCGTCTCCCCCTCCCCGAAGCGTCGGCGTCGAGGGGTCAGTCCTGCAGCACCCCGCAGCCGTACACCCAGCGATAGAGGAAGAACATGGAATTCAAGTGTCCATATTGTGAAAGGCCATTCTCTGTCTCCTACCTCTGGTAGAAGCCCGGGTAGTGTGGTTGACTATCAAAGAAGCACCTCCTCGACTTCTAGTGTAAGTACCGAGCGAAGCCCGAGTCGAAGTCCTCGTACTCGAGCGGTCCACCGCCTTCCCCTTACGACCGCGCCCACGTCGTTATCGCCAATTTCTCAACGAACATCGGGCAACGCTCGAGACGTTCGCCAGAGAAATGGAAAAGTTCTTACCAACGGAAAACAAAGCAATGTAAGTCTGATCAGATAAATATCGATCGTGTCCTGAAGTCCCTGGTAGATTGATCGACGAAGAAGTGGTACCCTTGGGCAAGCATCGAGCCTCGATTCCATGCCACCACCGAGCATCATTCCCACTTCCCACACATCTCGCATGACGTACCCTCCTCGGGACATTACGTCTTCACGTTCAATTGTTTCTGAGAGGAAAGCCGACATCTCAGCTTCTACGCATTTTATGCCATCAAAACATGCGGGATTCAGGCCTATAACCCAAACGAATTCGAACTCCACTCTTAAGAAGTTCTTTCCTGGGGACGACGATGATGTGGAACTCACTTCAGATGACCAGCTCATGTCATCATCCTCTGCTGGGCCTGGCATGGAGGGAAAGACTGGTGGAAGGGAGACATTTTCAGCCCGTGCTGAGTCCAGTCATCGTGGAAACAAAAGGCATTCGCCATTCCAGACAGCAGAGCAGAATGCCACCGGGAACGGAATGCCCTTTTCTCCTCAGCAGGATCGTTCTCCTTTGGCGGATAAGCCCGCAGCAGACAATGCACGTCCTTTACAATCTCCCGGTAGCCAGGGCGAGCCCGAACCACATCGCAGCGAAATACCTGTCACGCCTTCTGTGGGCCAGTCTGGCGAGTTGTACAAGATTATTTCTCAAGTTGGGGAAGGAACGTTTGGGAAAGTGTACAAAGCCCAAAATACAATCACGAAGCTCCATGTCGCTCTGAAACGAATCCGAATGGAGTCTGAGAAGGATGGTTTTCCTGTCACTGCCATGCGAGAAATAAAAGTTCTGCAGTCACTCAGGCATGCTAATGTCGTGCAGCTGTACGAAATGATGGTGTCGAATGGTGAGAACATTGTTCCATACTGTGTATATGTCTTACATCATTGCTCCTACAGGTTCGGTATACATGGTCTTCGAGTATATGGATCATGATCTGACAGGTGTCCTGTCACAAACGCAATTCACTTTCACGGACGCTCATCTTAAGTCCCTCTGTCATCAAATGCTAGCTGGTTTGGCCTATCTTCATCATAAAGGAGTCATACACCGTGATATTAAAGGCTCCAACATCCTAATCAACAACCGAGGTGAACTCAAGCTTGGGGATTTTGGTCTCGCACGATTTTACCAAAAACGACGATGTACTGATTACACAAACCGAGTCATCACTTTATGGTACCGGCCGCCAGAACTATTATTCGGTGCTACTGTTTATGGTCCCGAAGTTGATATGTGGAGTGCTGGGTATGTATTTGACTTTCTCTCATATAATCCCACTAAATCAGGCCCCGGTAGATGTATTATGCTGGAACTTTTTACCAAGAAGCCCGTATTCCAAGGCAATGACGAGATACATCAGTTAGATATAGTTTACAAGATTATCGGCACTCCTACTCCAGAGCGTTGGACTGGCGTATTGGATCTACCATGGTATGAACTCGTTAAACCTAGGGACGCTATTCCCAACCACTTTCGAGAACTGTTCCAAAAGTAAGTATTCTGTGGCAGCCATATTCCTTTATCTGATATGTTGGTAGATGGATGTCGCCGGCAGCGCTGGATCTTGCGGAACAACTTCTTGCTTACGATCCATCCCAGCGCGTGACCGCCATCCAAGCTATGGATGCTCCGTATTTTACACAAGAAGAGCCACGAGCTGTTCCCCCAGTCGGGTGAGTTTAGCAAGTTGTTGTTTGAGCCGTTTGATTGATGTAAGGTAACCTAGGCTGGCGACTTTAGAAGGCGAGTGGCATGAATTGGAAACGAAACGAGAGCGTGCAAGGAGACGGCGGAAACCTGAGCCTACGGTGCAATGATGCCATGGAAATTCGTAATTACTGTCCTATCTTGGTGCTATCACATCATCGCTGGACTACAAGTTATGTACAATCAAAATATTATGCTGCGGCAGGTACAAGCTGAACGAGACCTTTCTCCGTAAGGTGCTGAACGATGGATTCAACCTATTAGGGATGCGATTTAGTGCCATGATGGGGCAGACACCCAAACTTACGTTAGCAGCAGTCAATCTGATTTGGGTATCCCAGCGTTTTGTAAAAGGAGCACCCGTGTCTTCTGCCTCTTCTACATCACCCAACCCTCCAGCTTTGCCTTGAGCATTGTCTTCCTCACGATTACCCTCAAACCATATAACCTTGTCCACTTGGTCGATGAATCCTCGAAGACGGCCCTGTTCAATCATCTTACGAGCCATCGTTTCCGCGGCGCCTGGAGTCAAATCAAGTAGGGCTCCCAAGCCTCGAAAGGTAATGTTATTATAAATTTTAGAGCTTGCAAGCAAATTATGTTCCATGACAGCACGATCAAGAACAGTTGATGGGCCCGTCCGTGTACTCGTGGTGGGCTCATTATTACTGAGACCATCGTCGTTCCCGACTGATGCCAGCCGGTCGTTGGAAGAGATGGCGATCTTGGCAAGCTGATGGGGTTTTAAAGTTCGCTCGAAATCTTTCACTTCGGCAGAACGCAGGATATGATCAAGGAACATCTTAGACAGTATGTTATATGTTGGAAGGTCAATAGTGCGCTCATCACGATAAAGCGATGCAAGAATTCTGGATCGGTTGGGACCAGCAGGTGCCAATACGGCACAAGTAACAGCGGCAGATCTGGTAGCGCGTGTTATCCCTTGAGAGTCAGTAATAAGCTTGTCACACACTCACAACATATGGCGGCGCTCATCCTCATCAATTTCCCCTACATAGCTTAACTCGTGGTACCGGCTGGCAGCCTCTAGAAACTTGCGTCCATAATCGCTGATTCGGGCTTGACACAACTTGAACTGTAATAGGGTCTCGCGATCATCCGCAGAATGTACCAGAAGCGCCGCACGGTTATAGTATGTTTCGGCTTGAACCGAATCTTCATCCTCCAAGAGGAGACGGACGATACGAACGTAAACACGAAGTTTGTCTCCATCTCCGATTGACCTAAACGCATTAGGCTTGTTGAATTTCGAGCCATGACGGCAGCGATAGAGCTCACCTTTGCCCTGAATCAAGAGAAATTCCCATAAGTACTCGAGCTGCTTCACTCCATTCCTCCTCTTCCTCTAAAAGGTCAGCGAGCTGAAACCGCAACGTGTTGACCTTAAGGAAAGGAGTTAATTATATATGTGTATACGTCTCTACGGGGTGCTTACTTGCTCCTCGTAGCTCACAATGCGGGGCTGCACTGCGGAAAGAGTGTTCTCGACCAGACGCTTGCGTAGTTGCACATCCTTGATAGTTCCTTCGCCAAGAGTTTTGACAAGTTCAGATAAGACCTGTCTACCGACGACAAGACCGACACTATCCTGATTGACTACAGTGTCCAAGAGCAAGTGCAGGTCTGCAACAATTGTGGTATGATCTTCCTGTACAAAGATTTCGGGAATCAGAGAGGTGAATGCAGGGCCTTTGTCTTTCTGGCTCAGAGCTGTATATTGAGCTAGTTTCTTATCCATTGGGATCAATGTCACGATCAACAGATACTACAACATTCACATGATCATTGATTTTGGAATCTAAATAGGAATGGACTCTTTGCACGGTCGAGCACATACAGTATTGGTGGACATTTTTCTGGACTCTCCGTATCTAGGTCTATCGAGGCTTACTTTTTAGTATGTCCTTAGCTACTTATGTAGCGTAGGTAGATATAGTGAACGCTATTCACCCAGCACACTGTGACGCAATCACGTGATGTGAAAATAAAGTTGAAGTAAACCCTTGCCCTCACTAGAAGAAGGGATTGACATTAGAATATCTTTTGCTTATATTTACAACTACACATATTACCATATATTATTTCCCCTAGAGGTTTCTCAATATGACAGAAATATAAAATATATTGAACTAACCTGTGAGGGGCCATGTCTTAACTAATAAAAAACATTGGCCCCTACTATGTCGTGAGGGAGGGCGGTGAACCTAATCAAATAATTAAATAAAAATAAAACCTCCTCATGCAAGACTCAAAGTTCTGCAGGGCACTGCCTCACTCTCCTTTTTGGTGTCATTGATTGCATTCCTGCCATTCCTGCCATCCCTGCCATCCCTGCCATCTCCTGTGCATCTGCAGCACCACTGTCCACCCCTGAGCGCAAGGGCTCGGAGGGGTCCTGGGCAGTGCTTTATCCCTGTGTGTCACTGGTGGTAGGCAGTACTTTACAGTCCCCCACCTGTCCTATTAAGTCATGTAGAGTTCAATCTCCCACTGGAGTCCGAGTGGAATGCATTTCAACCAAATGATAAGTCAATTAGACAGATCCTGAGCTCAAAGAACTTTGAACTTGGTGAATTTCATAAAGTACCCACAAAATAAATTTGCATAGCACAGGAATTGAACTCAAGACCTCACAGTGAGAAATCACATGACAAACCAAACAAGTGTGCTCAACTACTTGAGCCACAGGAGACTTATTTACACTCAATATAATGTTTATTTATGACTCAACTTTTCATATTCTTCGAGCAGCCATTTTTCAAACAATTAAGATCCAAAAATTTTAATTAACCAGAGAGTGGGTATAATATAATAATAAACAAAAAATAAACCCTCTCACATCTTGCGAGAGGGGGGGGATTACTACTATGTACATAAAAAACTAAACCCCTTATGCCAAATGCGAGGGGAAGATTCGTCAGTACTACAATATATATACCCCTTGTATTTGGTGCGAGGGGTTAACAGAGATAAATTAAAGATAATAAAGACCCTCCCCATGCAAAATGCAGGGGAGGGGGGATTGGGGGATGCAGTCTGGGGTGGGCATCGTCGCATGCATCCATTGCCATGGCAAGCCACACCCATCATCCACCCTATGAGCAGTTGTTTGTAGGCATGGGGATGGGTGCCATGGGGGGGTGTTGGTAGGCGTTGTTGTGCTCACAATCCACCCTACAAGCAGGGGTGGGCATGTTAGATTGTCTCTCATCTGGCCATCGTTATAAGTAGATTAGAACCTATAAAGCAAAAGAAATGAGTTAGTTAGTTTATAAAAACAAACAAATGAAAAAAACTTTTGTAGTGTCATTTGGGCCCGCGTTCCATCCAGTCAGCTTGTTTGCAGGTGGTGGCATTGTTACCAGTGGATTATAACCTAGAAAACCAAAAAAATGAGTTAGTTATAAAGACAAAAAGCAAATGAAAAAAAAAACTTATGCAGGGCCCAAATGATGCAATCTGTGTCGTTTGGGCCCACATTTCATTCTCGGCTGTTAGCACCCATGATCCACCTTGCGAGCAGTGGCTCGCAAGGCTGGGGCAGGTGCTGGGCCATTGGTCAGTGGTTTGGTTGAACCATTGATGTGTTCAGTTGGTACTTGGTGCAGAGTCTCAACGGAAGGGGTAAACACTGAACCTACAACTGCAGGCATGCTTGGAGTGAGGGGAGAGTTCACTTAGAGGACCTCGGATCGTCCTTTGGGGGGCGGAGACTATAGAGAGGTTGGTATGATGGTTTTCAATGTGTGCACTAGTTGTGTACACTAAAGGGAAGATATGCGCAGTGATGGGAAAGTGTGCAATGCAAAGGGGCAAAAATGCACAGTATAGAAAAATGCGCAATGAAAGTGCAAAAGTGTGCAACGATGAGGGTGATGAAAGCAGAGGTGAGTGGGATGAAGGCAACACTGGAATGTGCTGTGAAGGTAGTGCGCAGGTTGGGGATGCAAACGGGATGAAAGCGCAAGGGGCAGAAAAAGGCGCAAATGGTGCGCAAAATGTGGCTATGCGGAAAAAGGCACAAATGGTGCGCAAACACAGCTATATGAAGGGTGCACTGCAAGAGTGCACGAACGAAAACAATGGATGCAACGCAGGGACAAAATGCAACAATATGATGAGGAGATGCAAATGATATGCAAATGCGGCTATATGAAGGGCGCACTACAAAGGCGCATGGACTGGATGCTGGTGCACAGACTATGTGTGACGCTGACTGAACTATGAACTATAAGGGGGGGAAAGATCCTGTGGATTCTCATTCTGTCTGCCTACTATGTACAAATGGCTTATGTGATAAAAATGGTAAAATAAAGTGTAAAAATAGAAAGCACCATGCACTACCCACAAGTGCACCCATTCGCCCATCTAAACCCAACTGCACTATGCCGCTGCCTCAGCCAATAAGATTTGCACACCTATAGCCCAATACCCAACTGTCCTGGTGCAATGCACTATTTTTGGTGTGCTCTAGGTCTCATGCACTCTTCCCAATTAATCTGCTTTGGTGTTATGTGTCGCATGCTGCGCCTTAGTAATAATGACATGATTGACCTGTGCTGGTTACCAGATAAGGCGATGCCAATTGGAAATGTGGAAGAACTATAAGGAGATGCTGTGAAAGGCCAAATACCGCCAAAGCACCAGGATTATGTGAAAGCACCCAAGTGTGCACAGTCCAATGCCAAATAGGTGCAAAGCACCCCAGATGTGCAATTCGCTCATGTTGGAATCGCGGTGTGCCTCAAGTAAATGCACCAGTAAGATGGAAGCCACGATGCGCGGTGCAACTGGTGTAGTGGATTGTTGTGTGTGTGATAGGAATTGTGCAATGAGTATGCAGTAGAGAATGTGAGTTGCAGGTAAAGTGTAAAAGGAGTGCGCAAAGGTGCATCGAGCACACAATAAATGTGAAAGGCAGATAAGGAGTGTGGGGAGGGGCATGCAGAGGTGGTTTGAAGTGCAATGGGGCACATTTAGGGTGCACGACAGCAGGCAGCTATGGGGAACCAAAAGCACAGTAGAAATGTAAAAGGCACACAAAAGCGCACCTAAATGGTCAAAAGCACACAAACACATGTGGAAGTGCACAAAAGGTGCACAAATGTGCACAAGTGTGCACAGAAGCACACAAAGGTGCACTGGAGCGCATGGAAGCACATGGGAGTGCATTGGAGTGCACGGGAGCACATGGGAGCACATGGAAGTGCACTGGAGTGCAATGGAGTGTATGGGAGCACAGAAAGTGGACAAAGGCACATGGAAGTGCACAGGAGCGCACTTGGGCATGCAAAAGCGCACTGTGCAAAGTGAGTAGAAGAGGTCCAAGCGGTGCGCACAATCACAAAAAATGCCATATTATGAGCGCAGGGTGATAGGGAGCCATATCATCTCCTCCCAACTGAAATACTGACTGTCCCCAGGCAGCATCCTTGTCAGCTATTGAAGTGTGAAGTGTGAGTGCCAAGAAAGTGGGTAAGTGGTAGAAGTGAATGTTTGGGATATTTGAAGAGGCCAAGTAAAGTGCACGAAAATGTGCAAAGCAAAGTGTGCAAGCGCAAATGAAATACGGAAAAATTGTTCAAACATCACTCTCCTCCTCTCAACTGAAATTTTGACTCTGTCCAAATGGTGAAAGTATGAGAGATAAAAGGAAGTGCACGCCATATGACAAATTGTATAAAAGGTGAAGGATCCATAGTGGTGCACATGGAGCACTAGTTGTGCACCTCATTGGTGCTTTCTTCATCCTCAGTGCTATCTCCTTGCACTTCTTCTTTGTCAACTGCTTCTTCGTCCTCTGTGTCCACTACTATAAATTCTTCCATCTCTCTCAACCATGTTGTGGTAATATTGAGTGCTATGTCTGGGAGTGCAATGGACTTGCGCATGCAGTACGGCACTAGGTGAAATGCAGCTATTGTATAGCGCCACCAAAAGCACTCAAGTAAAGTGGATCACATCATATAAAAGCATTTGTGCACAACATTGTTGTGGCTGGTGTGCAATATCGGTAAGCGTCTGGACTGTCAAATAACAAGCTGGTGAGCGCTGTGCACATTGCGCTTCCATAACCACTCCTTGTGTTTGAAAAATGTGCTTGCATAGCACACGAGTGCACCATACTCGGAATCCATGAAATCATTAGGGTGCATTAGAGTATCCATCCAAATCCACACCAAATCTAACTTCTCATCCTCTGCATCTGCTGTTGCACTCCTTGGAACTTGGCTATAGTCATCGTCATAAATAAGTGCACTATTGTGCACATTTTGTGCATTTTGCACATTTATGCTTGGCTCTGGCTGCATTAGCATGAGTGCTTGCATGTCAAAGGACTGTGAAATGGGACATATCACATGCATAAAGCCATGTAGTGCATCAATCCAATCCTCAAATTCTTCATTGTCTTCTTCTTCATTGTCTTCTGGAGTAAATGGTGGTGGGTTTGGTAAAAGCACAGGAAGCGCCACTAGCAGATCACCTACAATGTTACGCTTGATGCGGAATTCATTTGTGATAAGCGCAATGACTGGTTTGACTTTTCTAGCAACCAGTTTATACTTCTTCTTGGTTACTATGCCCTTTTGCAGTGTGTGCACTGCTAAACCACTAAAAGTTGTGCATGCATGTGTGCTTTTTGGAAACACAGCTGGAATAAGCACCATAGGGTCGATAGGATTTAAGAGTGCCTGTGCATTACTGTTAATACATTGGGATAAGTAGAGCTGAGAGATAAGAGAGGTCGGTGGAATGGAAGCAGAAAATGGAATAAGTGCAAACATGGAAACATCGCAAGCTTGGGTATCAGAGTCAAATGTTATGATAGTGGCTGCTTCTCCTTGGTCTGCGACAATAGAAAGAGGCACTTCAATTGCTGCACTAACTGGAGGTGTCGCATTAACCACTTTATCGTCTGCAAAAGGCATGTGCACTTCACAATGTGCAAATGGCATAATGCTCGCAAGGTTGGTAGCTACCACTTCTGTACCGGTAGCTGCAATGCACTTTGGAGTAACTTGTTCTCTATGGCACTGCCTGAGATTGGGTGAAAGCAAAAGGAGTTCTTTGTGGGAAACTGTAATGGAGGGCGCCTTCATGGCATGCACATATACATCATTGACAATCTGCGGATTCTGGATGGGAACAACAGTGCAGTATGATGGCTCTTTGCCTTTGGAAGTGTTAACTGGTGTGTCTGGTTTATCTGCTGCTGCAGGCACAAAATGCACTTCAGAAATGTTGGAATAGGGATGTATGGGCATCTTGTCAGGCACTTCAGTTGTGCTCACAGCGGGTTGCAAAGCTGGGGACTTGATACTGTCGGTGGGTGCAATGTCTGTGGTTGTAGAATGTGCACTCTCTCGATTGGATGTATTGCGCAGTGCATGCCACAGAATTTCAATGTCATTGAAGACTTGCCTCTTCTGAAGCACCATCAACTCCCGCTCGAGCACATCGATGCACTCTTCCTTCATTAGTTGTGCATTTGGTGTGCTTTGCATATAATCTGCTGCAGGCACTGAAGCGGCAATGTACATCGACTGTAAAGGTGCTGCTGGAGCTGGACAAGGTGCTATATTGTAGATGAGCTGCGAATTGGTATTAGATGAAAGTCAACCAGCGGCTATCTGCCCTGGGTTGCACTTATGCCATTCCTCAATGCGCTCGCCCAAGAAGTTGCCTGGAATAGAATGTGGCATGAATGCACCACCTGGGAGTACAATGCACCCTTCTGCATTTCACCTACACTTTCCTTTGCTAATAAGGTGCTCAATTGAAGCGCACTCAGGGATATAATACCTTGTCTGACCACAACCATTGCACTTGTCATTGTTCGAGCGAGATGCTGATATGGCTCCCTATTGCCCTGTGTGCATACTATGGCATTTTTTGCGATTGTGCACACCTCCTAGATGGCTTCTGCACACTTTGCGCAGCGTGCTTTTGCATGCCTTCATGCACTTTCATGCGCCTTTGTGTGCTTCCATGCACTTTCACATGCCTTTGACTGTTTAGGTGTGCCTTTGTGTGCCTTTTGCATTTCTACTGCGCTTTTGGTACCCCCATAGCTGCCAATCATTGTGCACCCTAAATGCACCTCATTGCGCTTCAAACCGCCTCCACCCCCCCCCCCCCCCCCACACTCCTTATCTGCCTTCCACATTTATTGTGTGCTTGATGTGCCTTTGCACACTCCTTTTATGCTTTACCTGCAACTCACATTCCCTGCTGCTCACTCATTGCACAATCCCTATCACACACACAACAATCCACCACACCGGTGCGCTGCACATTGCAGTTCCCATCTTACTGGCGCATTTATTCGAGGCGCACTGCGATTCCAACATGAGCAAATTGCACATTCTCACATAATCAGGGCGCTTTGCACCTATTTGGCATTGGACTGTGTGCACTTGGGCACTTTCACATAATCCTGGTGCTTTGGCAGTATTTGGCCTTTCACAACATCTCCTTATAGTTCTTCTGCATTTCCAATTGGCATCGCCTTATCTGGTAACCAGCACAGGTCAATCATGTCATTATTACTAAGGCGCAGCATGCGACACATAACACCAAAGCAGATTAATTGGGAAGAGTGCATGAGACCTAGAGCACACCAAAAATAGTGCATTGCACCAGGACAGTTGGGTATTGGGCTATAGGTGTGCAAATCTTATTGGCTGAGGCAGCAGCATAGCGCAGTCAGGTTTAGATGGGCGAATGGATGTGCTTGTGGGTAGCGCATAGTACTGATGTGTTTGGTTGGTACTCAGTTCAGAGTCTCAACAGAAGGGGTGAACACTTAACCTACAACTGCAGACGTGCTCGGGGTGAGGGGGGAGTTCGCTTAGAGGGCCTCGGCTCGTCCTTCGGAGTGCTAAGACTATGGGGAGGCTGGTACAGCGGTTTTCAATGCACGCACCAGTTGTGTACGCTAAAGGGGAGATATGTGCAGTGGCAGGAAAGTGCGCAATGCAAAGAGGCAAAAATGCGCAATGGGAGTGCAAAAGTGCGCAACGATGAGGGTGGTGAAGACGGGAGGTGTAGTGGGATGAAGACGACACTGGGATGTACTGTGAAGGTGGTGCACAGGTTGGGGATGCAAACGGGATGAAAGTGCAAGGGGTGGAAAAAGGCGCAAATGGTGCACAAAACGCGGTGATGTGTTCAGTTGGTACTCAGTGCAGAGTCTCAACAGAAGTGGTGAACACTTAACCTACAACTGCAGGCGTGCTTGGGGTGAGGGGGGAGTTCGCTTAGAGGGCCTCGGATCATCCTTCAGGGCGTGGAGACTATAGAGAGGCTGGGACAGCACTTTTCAATGTGCACACTAGTAGTGTACGCAAAAGGGAAGATATGCGCAGTGGCAGAAAAGTGCGCAACGCAAAGAGGCAAAAATGCGCAGTGCAGAAAAACGCAATGGGAGCGCAAAAGTGCGCAACGATGAGGATGATGAAGGCGGGAGGTGTAACAGGACAAAGACGACACTGGGATGTACTGTGAAGGTGGTGCACAGGTTGGGGGTGTGAACGGAGTGAAAGTGCAAGGGGCGGAAAAAGGCGCAAACGGTGCACAAAACACGGCTATGCAAATAAGTGCACACACGGTGCACAAACGTGGCTATATGAAGGGCACACTACGATAGTGCACAGACAAGGACGAAGGATGCAATGCAACAATACGATGAGGGGATGCAAACGATAATGCAAACACGGCTATATGAAGGGTGCACTACAAAGGCGCATGGACTGGACGCTGGTGCACAGACTATGTGCAACGCTGACTGAGCTATGAACTATGAGGGGGGGAAAGATCCTCTGGATTCTCTATCTCTCTGCCTACTATGTACAAATGGCTTATGTGATAAAAATGGTAAAATAACATGTAAAAATAGAAAGCGCCATGCGCTACCCACAAGTGCATCCATTCGCCCATCTAAACCTGACCGCACTATGCCTCTGCCTCGGCCAATAAGATTTTGCACACCTATAGTTCAATATCCAACTGTTCCAGTGCGATGCACTATTATTGGTGCGTGCTAAGTCTCATGCGCTCTTCCCAATTAATCCGCTTCGGTGTTATGTGTCGTGTGCTGTACCTTAGTAATAATGATGTGATCGACCTGTGCTGGTTACCAGACAAGGCGATGCCAATTGGAAATGCGAAAGAACAATAAGGAGATGCTGTGCGAGGCCAAATACTGCCAAAGCGCCAGGATTACGTGAAAGCGCCCAAGTGCGCACAGTCCAATGCCAAATAGGCGCAAAGTGGCCCAGTTATGTAAGAATGTGCAGTTTGCTCATGTTGGAATCGCGGTGTGCCTCAAGTAAATGCGCCAGTAAGATAGAAGCCACGATGCACAGTGCATTTGAAGTGGTGAATTGTTGTGTGATGGTAAGAATAGTGCAGTGAGTGTGCAGCAAAGAATGTGAGTTGCGAGTAAAGCATAAAAGGAGCGCATAAAGGCACATCGAGCATGCAATAATGGAAAACAGCAGATAAGGAGTGTGGGGGGGGGCACACGGAGGCGGCTTGAAGCACAACGAGGCACATTTAGGGTGCACAATGATTGGTGGCTATGGGGAACCAAAAGCACAGTAGAAATGCAAAAGGTGCACAAAGGCGCACCTAAATGGTCAAAGGCGCACAAAAGTGCACCGAAGTGCACAAAAGGTGCACGAAAGTGTGCAAAGTGTGCAGAAGCCATCTAGGAGGTGCACACAATCGCAAAAAATGCCGTAGTATGCATGCAGGGCGATAGGGAGCCATATCATCTCCTCCCAACTGAAGTACTGACTGTCCTCAGGCAGCATGCAATTGGTCAGCACAAAATTTTCTTCGCTCACATAAGCGGCCATCCTCTCCTTATCCATCTCTGACCACCATCTATCCTCTATAACTCTTTCCACAACCCATCTCTACCCGATCCGATGGCTTCAGCATTTACCTTAGCCCTCAGACAAATGATCCTGGCCCTCAATGAGACCCTCCCTGCTGCTGGGAGTGAGCAGATGACAATGCAAGCTTGGAGTGAAGGGTTTTGTAGTAAACTGGTGCGCTTTTTGTGTTTCTATAACTGGCGCAGGTTGCTAAGGGTCGGGGCATATAGAACATGTATAAAAGCCGTGCGGACTCTGTCCAAGATGACGCAGAACTCGACGCACTCCTCACGAAGGCGCGTAGCACATTCAGTGGGATCATGGTGGAGGAGTGGCTTGCTTGGAGCGAGGAGCTGATGCCCGATATGCATAAGATGATTGAGGAGAAAGAGAGGTCTGAGGAATTTGAGCGTACAGCACACGAGCTGGCGGGGCAGCTGGAAGCGCACGCTGTGCACTCTTCACCATTGAATTGCAGGCGCCAGAGGTTAACTTGGAGCATCTGGAAGGTGAGTTCAGAGCAATTGATGAGGCGAGCGATATAGATACCGCTGAGGCGCAGGAGGATGAAAAGGTGCGTGTCGCGCTGGTGCACTCTTTGCATGCGCTTTCTGGAGCTACCAATGCTGAGGTTGTAGGCGAAGGAACTGGGGAGTCTTGGGAGAGTGGGGTAACGAGCGAGGGGGAGAGCGAGCAGAGCAATGAGAGCGCCAGTGCGGACGAAGGCACAAGTGGGCGCCCGGTGCGCGCAACGCGGCAATGCGCATATGTCGAAGTGTCACCACTGAGTGGGGTTGGCACCACCTCCAATGCTAATAGCGGACCAGTAAGTTTCTTTGGATATGCTTCAAACTCACTAAACCATTCCCCTTTTCTACGCTAGTGTGATAACTGCTGCCGCATGGGCCAACTGGCTAGGTGTGCCTCTGTCAATGGAAAACGGTGTGCCCCATGCACAAAGGGTAAGAGAAAGTGCGAATGGATAAAGCGCACCTTCACACAGCTGTGCGTGACTCCTAGAGGCAGGAAAGCGGCTACTGGGCACTCTGGTGTGTCTTTTTTTTTTTTTTTTTTTTCATCCTCTTTCCACGCTGCGCTAACTATTCCAAAGGCGCATCGCAAATTGACAAGGGCGACGAGAGCGATGTGGGGCTCATCAGCCCCTCGAAAGAGCACACATCGAAGCACCGCAAAGTCGAAAACGCGCCCCCTCCACCGTTGCAAGTGTGCCCAAGGTCACGCCGCCTTACCGTTCACCAGGCAAGTGCACACATGCAATCCTCGCACCAAACCAGATCGGGAAACACCTTGGGGGATGCAGTTTATCAAGGTCAAGATGTTGAGGCACTCGACTTAGTGCAATGCCGCTCAGTGGTTGCAGTCTTGGGCGCCATGCACGATCACCTTCAAGAAGATGTCCAAAAGTCGCTCGTCGAGTTAGAGGTCGCTAAAAGCCAGTTGTGCAGTGTGGAGCAAGCGGAGGTGGATGCAAAGGCGAAACTGGGTGTGGCCATGGACTGCCTGGAGTTCCTGGAGTCCATTGAATAGCTAAACGATTGTATAAGTTTTAGATAGTGTGTCAATCAATCTCTTTGTTGCGCCTGTGATATGCATGGGTGTGCTCCGAAGCAGTGAAGTGCATGCGCGCGCGCTTCCATGGTGCCATAAAACGAAATTTGTAAGTCCAAATAATATGTGTGAGAGAAAAGAGATAATATAAGCAATGTTCGAGCAAGAAATGTCAAGCACACAAAAAATGCGCACCAGCGCAAAGATGCGCAAATGCAAAAGGGTGCAGAAAAATTGTCCAACCATCACTTTCCTCCTCCCAACTGAGATATTGACCATGTCCATCGATAAAAGAGTAAGAGATAAAATGAAGCACACGCAATATGACAAAGTCTAAAAAAAATGGGAAAGGCTCAGTAGATCATCATGGCTGGTAAAACCCATGGGTTGTGCAATCACGGAATGCATCCAGATGCGACTTCGCGAATAGGAAAAGGTAACGTAAAAAAATGAAAGAAAGCAAAGCGTACATATAAAAAGGTGAAGTATCCATAGCGGTGCACGCGGAGCACTAGTTGCGTGCCTCATTGGCGCTTTCTTCATCCTCAGCGCTATCTCCTTGCGCTTCTTCTTCGTCAACTGCTTCTTCGTCTTCTGTGTCCACTACTATGGACTCTTCCATCTCTCTCAACCGCGTTGTGGTGATATCGAGTGCTATGTCAGGAAGCGCAATGGACTTGCGCGCATGGTATGGCAGTAGGCGGAACGTGGCTACTGGCCTGTCAAATACCATCCCATTGAGCTTGCAAACGATATATGCGCTGCCTTGATTGCGCGACACTATAACTAGAGGACTGAGATAATGCGCGCGCATTTTGCGGTTAAGGCTCTTCTCGATTGCTGTGTTGTGCATAAGGACTAAGTCGCCGCACTGGAAGTCGAAACTGCGGATGGTTTTTGAGTGCGCTTTCTCGAAATGGAGCGCCACTTTGCACCTCTCTGCATAGATGTGGGAATGGATGCATGCTAAGTCTTCTGGACGCTTTTGTAATGCGTGCATGCGCCACGTGATCAAGTCTGTAGTGGAGAGTATAGAATCTGGGGGTGGGTTAAGGTATGTCGCTTCAATGATATCGAGAGGGATTAGAGGCTGCGTGCCTGTAACAATGAAGTATGGCGAAACACTGAGGCGCTTCCGAACTGTGATGTGCTCTGCCCAAAAGACTGAGTACAGTGCACTGAACCACTTTGATTCTACTCCATCTGCTGCTTTGATAAGTGCTTGACGCACGTCAAAATGTGCGCGCTCAACAATTCCATTACCATGCGAGTTATAGCCAGATATGCGGATGTGATTGATATGGTAGCGCTTACTGAGGTAGGCTAGCACTTTGATGAATGGCTTGCCATTATCAGTGACTATCTTGCACAATGCACCCCATCTGTAGATGAGGTCTTGGAACATCCAATCGCCAAGTGCACTTGCATTTTCTTTAGGGAGCCCGCAAAATTCCAGCCAAGTCACAAGTGAGCAACGCCCTTGGACGATATAGCGCTGCCCTGCTGATACTGGTAAGTGCATCGTATCAATATAAACTTTACTGAAGAGAGGCACAGGCATTGCGACGACTGGCGGTATTAGAATTTTCTGTGTTTGCTGGATCTGGCAAATATGACAAGTGCGCATGAACCAAACGATGTTGTCCATAATGTGTGGCCACCAAAAGTGCTCAAGCAATGTGGAGCGCATCGCGTAAAAGCACTTGTGTCCAATGTTGTCATGGATGGTGCGCAATATCGGTAAGCATCTAGACTGCCAAATAACAAGCTGGTGAGCGCCATGCACATTGTGCTTCCATAGGCACGTCTTGTCTTTGAAAAACGCGCTCGCATAGTGCACGAGCACGCAGTACTCAGAATCTGTGAAGTCGTTAGGGTGCATTAGGGTATCCATCCAACTCCACACCAAATCTAACTTCTCATCCTCTGCATCTGCTGTTGTGCTCCTTGGAACTTGGCTATAGTCATCGTCATAAATAAGCGCACTATTGTGCGCATTTTGCGCGTTTTTGCTTGGCTCTGGCTGCGTCAGTGCGGGTGCTTGCACATCCAAAGACTGTGAAATGGGACGTATCGCATGCATAAAGCCATGTAGCACATCAATCCAGTCCTCAAACTCTTCATCCTCTTCTTCTTCTAAGTCCTCTGGCTGCTTCGGCTGATGCGAAAGCCCATCTGGACCATGCACTGCTTCCCTAACATGCACGAGTGTAAAGTGGAATGTAAGGATTGATACAATCCACCGGTTAATGCTAGCGGATGGTTGGATATTGGGGTTTTGTAGCATGCCCTTGATATAGTGCGCATCAGTCTCCACAATTAAGTTGCGCACACCTATAATATAAAGGTGCAAATTGCGCAGCGCATGGTAAAGCCCATAGATCTCTAGCTTCGGTTGTGAAAAGCGCGCTTCTCTGTCGTTGAGTGTAATCGAGCCGAACCGGTTGTAAATGCGCATTTTTGCATCTGCGCTCTTTTGCTGGCAAAGGTAAAAGCCGACCGCTATCTGGGAAGAGTCGACCACAAGGGTAACAGGGAGTTCTGAGGAATAATTGATCGGTTGTAGTGCAGGACACTCTAGCACTGCTTGCTTGATGTCATTTTGTGCCGCTATCTGCTCTGGGCCCCATTCGAATGGAGCGTCCTTGTGCATAAGCCTTGTGAGCACGTTAACACAGTGCGCATAATTGCGGATATAAATGTGCATTAAACCGACTGTTCCCAAGAATGCGCGCACTTCTGACAGCATGTGGCATGCACCCCAATTGCAGATAATGTCTACCTTGCCACGTTCGGGTTTTCTACCTTCTGGTGTGCAATAATGGCCAAGAATGACAAAGTTTTCAGTGCACAATGTGGATTTCGTTCCAGAGAAAGTGCCGCCGCTATATTTCATGCACTGCATGATGTGGTTCACGTTCTGAAAGTGCTCCCACACAAAGCGCCTTACACCAGGGTTCACAGTGAGCGCTTCGCACGAGCCATCTGGTAAAATGTAGCGCTTCGAAAAGCCCCTTGACTGGAACATCGTCAATATAGGGAACAGTGTAATCTGGTATCTCTGGCTGCAGAATATAGCACACATCATCGTGGAAGATTGGTACTGAGTTTGTCCAACCCATTGGCAATGTAACGAGGGGCATTGCACCATACGGCGTCTGGAATGTCGTAAGGTCGCACAATGATTCTTTGATTAAGTGCTCGTCATATCCCACATATAGATCAAGGACGGCGCTGCATGCACACCCCACAAATTGCTCTGCAAGGTGCTCAGGTGTAGGGGTGACGCTGGAGTGTTTAATGGTAATGCGATTAAGCGGTTCGAGGCTATGTACAATGCGCAGCGCTTTTCCATCTTTCTTGAGTGTGCAGAACCAGTGCGATCTATATGCCGAATTTGAGTGCTCATAAACACCTGAGTCTATCTTCTTCCAGATAATAGCACAAACTTCGTTGTATATGCCGGGTGGAATGGGGATGTTGCGCTCTATCCAAGGAGTATGCGGAATAACTGGGATTTCTACTGGGGGAAAGAACGTAATCTTGAAGCTGCCATGCTCCTCGTCGCTCCATGCAAAGGCTTCATTCTGCAAAGACATCAAGTGGTGTAAAACCTTCATCTCCTCTGGTAATAAAAAATCAGTGTGGTGCTCCTGGAGCGCTCGCATGCGTGCATCAGTATAGTGACCGGTCAGGGTAAATGGTGGCAGATTTGGTAAAAGCGCAGGAAGTGCCGCTAGCGGATTGCCTATAATGTTGCGCTCGATGCAGAATTCATTTGGGACGGGCGCAATAACTGGCTTGACTTTTCTAGCAACCAGTTTATACTTCTTCTTGGTCACTACGCCAAATCGATAAAAGTTGCGTGCGCATGTGTGCTTTTCGGAAACACGGCTGGAATAAGCGCCACAGGGTCAATCGAATTTAAGAGCGCCTGCGCATGACTGTTGGTACACTGGGATAGGTAGAGTTGAGTGATAATAGAGGTCGAAGGAACAGAAGCAGAAAATGGAATAAGTGCAAACATGGAAACATCACAAGATTGGGTATCAGAGTCGAATGTTATGATAGTGGCGGCTTCTCCTTGGTCTGAGATCAATTCCTCGAAGCCTGGAGAAAATTTCTTTGCAGGTTATACTGAATAGCAAAGTGCAGTGTTGCTGGAGCTGGTAAGAAGTGGCACGGCTTCCCCCTAGGCTTTGTTGGAATGGTGGAGATGGTGCTGGTGTTCGGATCGCAGATTGTAATTGTTTGCGCTTCATCCGCAAAGTTGCGCACAATGGAGCACGTTAACACGTCGAAGGGGTGCCCTAACAGAATATCATAAGCAGGTGAACATATAACGTGAGCTTGCACATAGACAATGATATCTCCAATGCACGCAGAAATGTTGCGCGCAAGCCCAAGCGACTCATCTACCTCTCCATTGGCCGATTGCATGTATAAATGAATGCGCGGGTCGTACTGAAGCCCAAGACGATGGCAGACTGCTTCTGACATTGCAATAATTTGTGAACCCGGATCTAAGATAGCTTCAAAGTACTCTTGGTTGTTGATCAATAAATCAATGGAGCGAAGCGCATGCGACTCTTTAGCAACCTTCAAAACATCGGGGTTTTCAATTTTGCCTGGCTGGAGATGGGTAAGGTACTGTTCAAATAAATCCTGCAAAACAATAGGAAGTGGCGCTGCGATTGCCGCGCTAACTGGAGGTGTCACATTAAGCGCTTTATTTTCTGCAAAAGGTGCGCGCGCTTCACAGTGCGCAAATGGCATAATGCTTGCAAGGTTTGTAGCTACCACTTCTGCACCGGTAGCTGCAATGCGCTTTGGGGTGACTT
Source organism: Tricholoma bakamatsutake (assembly GCA_029959215.1). Classification (NCBI taxonomy): domain Eukaryota; kingdom Fungi; phylum Basidiomycota; class Agaricomycetes; order Agaricales; family Tricholomataceae; genus Tricholoma; species Tricholoma bakamatsutake. The sequence goes on from CP114860.1 coordinate 6,577,629, forward strand.
GTTCTCTATGGCGCTGCCTGAGATCAGGCGAAAGGGATAGGAGCTCTTCATGTGAAACCATAATGGAGGGCGCCTTCATGGCGCGCACATATATGTCGTCAACAATCTGCGGGTTCTGGATGGGAATGATAGTATGGTATGATGGCTCTTTGCCTTTGGAAGTGTTAGCTGGCATGTCTGGTTTATCTGCTGCTGCAGGCGCAAAACGCGCCTCAGGAATGTTGGAATAGGGATGTATGGGTGTCTCATCAGGCACTTCAGTTGCGCTCGCAGCGGGTTGCAAAGCTGGGGACTCAATACTGTCGGCGGGTGCAATGTCTGTGGTTGTAGAATGTGTGCCCTCTTGATTGGATGTATTGCGCGGTGCACGCCGCAGGATTTCAACACCGTCGAAGACTTGCCTCTTCTGAAGCGCCATCAACTCCCTCTCAAGTGCATCAATGCGCTCTTCCTTCGTTAGTTGCGCATTTGGTGCACTTTGCATATAATCTGCTGCAGGAGCTGAAGCAGCAATGTATACCGACTGTAAAGGTGCAGCTGGAGCTGGATGAGGCGCTATATTGTAGATGAGCTGTGAATTGGTATTAGATGAAAGTTGACCTGTGGCAATCTGCCCTGGGTTGCGCTTATGCCATTCCTCGATGCGCTCACCTAGGAAATTGCCTGGAATAGAACGTGGCAAAATGGGACATATTGCATGCATAAAGCCATGTAGCGCATCAATCCAATCCTCAAACCCTTCATCTTCTTCTCCTTCTAAGTCCTCTGGCTGCTTCGGCCGATGCGAAAGCCCATCTGGACCATGCACCGCTCCCCTAACATGCACGAGCATAAAGTGGAATGTAAGGATTGAGACGATCCACTGGTTAATGCTAGCAGATGGTTGGATATCGGGGTTTTGTAGCATGCCCTTGATATAGTGCACGTCAGTCTTAACAATTAAGTTGCGCACACCTATAATATAAAGGCGCAAGTTGCACAGCGTGCGGTAAAGTCCATAGATCTTTAGCTTTGGTTGTGAAAAGCACGCTTCTCTGTCATTGAGCGTAATCGAGCCAAACTGGTTGTAAATGCGTGTTTGTGCATTTGCGCTCTTTTGCTGGCAAAGATAAAAGCTGACTGCTATCTGGGAAGTGTCGACCGCAAGGATAACTGGGAGTTCTGAGGAATAATCGATCAGTTGTAGTGCAGGACACTCTAGTACTGCTTGCTTGATGTCGTTTTGCACCGCTATCTGCTCTGGGCCCCATGCAAAGGGAGCGTCCTTGCGCGTAAGCTTTGTGAGCGCGTTAACGTGGTGTGCATAATTGCAGATATAAATGCACATTAAACCGACTGTTCCCAAGAATGCGTGCACTTCTGACAGCATGTGGCATGCACCCCAATTGCAGATAACGTCTACCTTGTCACGTTGGGGTTTTCTACCTTCTGGGGTGCAATAATGGCCAAGAATGACGAAGTTCTCAGTGCACAATGTGGATTTCGTCCCAGAGAAAGTGCCGCCACTATATTTCATGCGCTGCACAATGCGGTTCACATTCTGAAAGTGCTCCCACACAAAGCACCTTATGCCAGGGTTCGCAGTGAGCGCTTCGCATGAGCCATCTGGTAAAATGTAGCACTTCAAAGGCCCCTTGACTGGAACGTCATCAATATAGGGAACAGTGTAATCTGGTATCTCTGGCTGTAGAATATAGCACACATCATCGTGGAAGATTGGTACTGAGTTCGTCCAATCCATTGGCAATGTAACAAGGCGCATTGCACCATATGGCATCTGGAATGTTGTAAGGTCGTGCGATGATTCTTTGATTAAGCACTCATCATATCCCACATATAGATCAAGGATGGCGCCACATGTGCACCCCACAAATTGCTCTGCAAGGTGCTCAGGTGTAGGGATGACACCGGAATGTTTAATGGTAACGCACTTAAGCGGCTCGAGGCTATGTACGATGCACAGCACTTTTCCATCTTTCTTGAGCGTGCAGAACCAGTGCGATCTATATGCCGAATTTGAGTGCTCGTAAATGCCTCAGTCTATCTTCTTCCAGATAATAGTGCAAACTTCATCGTATATGCCTGGAGGAATGGGGATGTTGCGCTCTATCCAAGGAGTGTGCGGAATAACTGGGATTTCTACTGGGGGAAAGAACGCGGTCTTGAAGCTGCCGTGCTCCTCATCACTCCATGCAAAGACTTCATTCTGCAAAGACATCAAGTGGTGTGAAACCTTCATCTCCTCTGGTAATAAGAAATCGGTGTGGCACTTTTGGAGCACTTGCATGCGCTCTTCAGTGTAGCGCCCAGTCGGGGCAAATGGTGGCGGATTTGGTAAAAGCACAGGAAGCGCTGCTAGCAGATTGCCTATAATGTTGTGCTCGATGCGCAATTCATTTGGGATGGGTGCAATAACTGGTTTGACTTTTCTAGCAACCGGTTTATACTTCTTCTTGGTTACTACGCCCTTTTGTGATGTGCATGCCGCTAAATCGATAAAAGTTGCGTGGGCATGTGCGCTTTTCGGAAATGCGGCTGGAATAAGCACCACAGGGTCAATTGAATTTAAGAGCACTTGCACATGACTGTTGGTACACTGGGATAGGTAGAGTTGAGAGATAATAGAGGTCAAAGGAACGGAAGCGGAAAATGGGATAAACGCAAATGTGGAAATGTCACAAGATTGGGTATCAGAGTCAAATGTTATGATAGTGGCGGCCTCTCCTTGGTCTGCGATCAATTCCTCGAAGCCTGGTGAAAATGTCTTTGTAGGTTATGCTGAATAGCAAAGTGTGGTGTTGGTGGAGCTGGTAAGAAGTGGTGCAGCTTTCCCCTAGGCTTTGTTGGAATGGTGGAGATGGCACCTGTGTTCGGATTGCAGATAGTAATCGTTTGCGCTTCATCCGCAAAGTTGTGCACGATGGAGCACGTTAATACATCAAAGGGGCGCCCTAACAGAATATCGTAAGCAGGTGAACAGATAACGTGAACTTGCACATAGACAATGATGTCTCCAATGCACACGGAAACATTGCGCGCAAGCCCAAGCGACTCGTCTACCTCTCCATTGGCCGATTGCATGTATAAATGAATGTGTGGGTCATACTGAAGCCCAAGACGATGGCAGACTGCTTCTGACATTGCGATAATTTGTGAACCCGGATCTAAGATAGCTTCAAGTTATTCTTGGTTGTTGATCAATAAATCAATGGAACGACGCACATGTGACTCCTTTGCAACCTTCAAAACATTGGGGTTTTTAATTTTGCCTGGCTGGAGATGGGTGAGGTACTGTTCAAATGGATTCTGTAAAACAATAGGAAGCGGTGCTGCAATTGCTGCACTAACTGGAGGTGTCACATTAAGCACTTTATTTTCCACAAAAGGTGCACACGCTTCGCAGTGCACAAATGGCATAATGCTCACAAGGTTTGTAGCTACCACTTCTGCGCTGGTAGCTGCAATGCGCTTTGGAGTAACTTGTTCTCTATGGCGCTGTCTGAGATCGGGTGAAAGGGACAGGAGCTCTTCATGCGAAACCATAATGGAGGGCGCCTTCATGGCGTGTGCATATACATTGTCGACAATCTGCAGGTTCTGGATGGGAACGATAGTGCAGTATGATGGCTCTTTGCCTTTGGAAGGGTTAGCTGGTACGTCTGGTTTATCTGCTGCTGTGGGCGCAAAACACGCCTCAGGAATGTTGGAATAGGAATGTATGGGTGTCTCATCAGGTGCTTCAGTTGTGCTTGCAGTGGGTTGCGAAGCTGGGGACTCAATACTGTCAGTGGGTGCAATGTCTGTGGTTGTAGAATGCGCGCTCCCTTGATTGGATGTATTGCACCGCAGAATTTCAACGCCGTCGAAGGCTTGCCTCTTCTGAAGCGCCATCAACTCCCTCTTCCTTCGTTAGTTGTGCATTTGGTGCGCTTTGCATATAATCTGCTGCAGGAGTTGAGGCAGCAATGTACATCAACTGTAAAGGTGCAGCTGGAGCTGGATGAGGCACTATATTGTAGATGAGCTGCGAATTGGTATTAGATGAAAGTCGACCTGTGGCAATCTGCCCTGGGTTGCGCTTATGCCATTCCTTGATGTGCTCGCCTAGGAAATTGCCTGGAATAGAACATGGCATGAATGTGCCACCTGGGAGCACGATGTGCCCCTCCGCATTTCGCCTACACTTCCCTTCACTAATAAGGTACTCAATTGAAGCGCACTCAGGGATATAATGTCCTGTCTGACTGCAACCATTGCACTTGTCATTGTTCGAGGAACATACATAGGAGAGCAAAATCGTACATCCTGAGGCGCACCATTTCCGCCATCTCTGCGCGATGCACTCAACGTGGTAACTATTGTCTGTGTCATGTGCTCGAATAGGACTGAGATGTCTTCTGCTTTAACTGCTGGTGCGCTAGCTTGTGGTTGGGAAATGGGTGCGCTGGGTGCTGAGTAGGGTGCATACATATCGGGGTTTTGCGCTGTGAGCCCAGTAAGTGGCTGGAAATAGTGCACTGGGCCTTCAAAGATAAAGTTGATCGCATCGTGTATTGCATCTAATGAGTATGGCACATTTGCAGGCTGATTCGGTACCGCAATCGCAAGGCAGCTCAAAATGTGCTCTAGCTGGTCTGGTCGAAATACCCTAACGAACATGCGACTTTGGTCATAGCATGCCAATATGCCTTGCACAACCAAGTATTCACTGATGTTGAAAAACGTGCAGTAATAGTGTGTGATTTCTTCTGCAGTTATGAGGCCAATGCATGCAGTCTCACCAATAAGCTTGTCCAGGTCGCTAATACTCCATTTACTGCCATCCCTAGAGCTGGGATAAAGCTTTAAAACAGCGTCTTTGAATGCACCATAGTTGTGCGTCGCGCTATACTCTGGCAGCAGTTTCCAAGTGTCTGCAGTGTCGCTGTCCAGATAGCGCACAGTGTGGAACTTTTTATCGGTCTCATCGGTGACATTACAATCATGGAGGAGTTGTGCAAGCTCCTCAAAATACTTCTGGAGTTCACGCGGTTTTGCAGGGTCAAAATGTGGCACATTTTGGTTAGATGTGGATGGCATATGCATGGTAGCCATGGTAGGTGGAATAAGGTGTGTAGAGTTAAGATCTGGTAAAAGTGCAGTGAAATGCAAAGGCGGAGAAGGATGCGGTGATGCAGATGGAGTTAAGGTAGGTAGGGATGATTCAAATGAAGGTGGAGGTAAAGACAGCACGGATGAGTGATGTGTGTTGTTTAGGAAGAGTGATTTGAATACTGGTATTTTCCCAAGCTGGAGTGCAGTTGCTAACAGCTTGGAATGGAGAGTGCAAAGGTGGTTAATGTTGAAGTGGAGGGCGAGCCGATGGAGGTCTAAATAAGGTCTGATAAACAGAAACCCCTTGCGGTGGGCTCCAGAAATGATGTGTTTGGTTGGTACTCAGTTCAGAGTCTCAACAGAAGGGGTGAACACTTAACCTACAACTGCAGGCATGCTCAGGGTGAGGGGAGAGTTCGCTTAGAGGGCCTCAGATCATCCTTCGGGGTGCTAAGACTATGGGGAGGCTGGTACAGTGGTTTTCAATGTGCACACCAGTTGTGTATGCTAAAGGGGAGATATGCGCAGTGGCAGGAAAGTGCGCAATGCAAAGAGGCAAAAATGCACAGTGCGGAAAAATGCACAACGGGAGTGCAAAAGTGCGCAACGATGAGGGTGGTGAAGACGGGAGGTGTAGTGGGATGAAGACGACACTGGGATGTACTGTGAAGGTGGTGCACAGGTTGGGGATGCAAACAGGACGAAAGCACAAGGGGTGGAAAAAGGCGCAAATGGTGCGCAAAATGCGGCTATGCGGAAAAAGGCACAAATGGTGTGCAAACACAGCTATATGAAGGGTGCACTGTATGAGTGCTTGAACGAGGACGGAGGACGCAATGCAGGGACGAAATGCAACAATACAATGAGGGGATGCAAACGATACGCAAATGTGGCTATACGAAGAGCACATTACAAAGGTGCATGGACTGGATGCTGGTGCACAGACTATGTGCGACACTGACTGAACTATGGACTATGAGGGGGGGAAAGATCCTCTGGATTCTCTATCTGTCTGCTACTATGTACAAATGGCTTATGTGATAAAACAGTGAGATAAAGTATAAAAATAGAAAGCGCCATGCGCTACCCACAAGTGCATCCATTCGCCCATCTAAACCTGACTGCACTATGCAGCTGCCTCAACCAATAAGATTTGCGCATGCTATAACCCAATACCCAACTGTTCCAGTGTGATGCACTATTTTTGGTGCACTCTACGTCTTGTGCGCTCTTCCCAATTAATCCACTTCGGTGTTATATGTCGCATGCTGCACCTTAGTAATAATGATGTGATCAACCTGTGCCAGTTACCAGATAAGGCGATGCCGATTGGAAATGCAGAAGAACTATAAGGAGATGCTGTGTGAGGCCAAATACTGCCAAAGTGCTGGGATTACGTGAAAGCGCCCAAGTGTGCACAGTCCAATGCCAAATAGGCACAAAGCGCCCCAGTTATGCAAGAATGCGCAGTCCACCCATGTTGGAATCGCAGTGCGCCTCAAGTAAATGTGCCAATAAGATGGAAGCTGCAATGCGCAGCGTGTTTGAAGTGGTGAATTGTGTGATGGTAAGAATAGTGCAGTGAGTGCGCAGCAAAGAACGTGGGTTGCGAGTAAAGCATCAAAGGAGTGCATCAAGGCACGTCGAGCACACAATAACTGAAAACAGCAGATAAGGAGTGGGGGGGGCGTGCGGAGGTGGTTTGAAGCACAACAGGGCGCATTTAGGGCACACGACAGCAGGCAGCTAAGGGGGATCCAAAAGTGCAGTAGAAATGTAAAAGGTGCACAAAAGCGCACCTAAGTGGTCAAAGGTGCGCAAAAGTGCATGGAAGCATGCAAAGGCACACAAAAGCGCACGAAGACGCGCAAAAGCGTGCTGCGCAAAGTGTGTGGAAGCCATCTAGGAGGTGCACACAATTGCAAAAAATGCAGTAATATGCACACAGAGTGATAGGGAGCCATATCAGTGCTTTCTATTTTTACACTTTATTTTACCGTTTTTATCACATAAGCCATTTGTACATAGTAGGCAGACAGATAGAGAATCCACAGGATCTTTCCCCCCCTCATAGTTCATAGTTCAGTCAGCGTTGCACATAGTCTGTGCACCAGCATCCAGTCCATGCGCCTTTGTAGTGCACCCTTCATATAGCCGCGTTTGTGTATCGTTTGCATCCCCTCATCGCATTGTTGTGTTTTATCCCTGCATTGCATCCTTCATCCTCATTCGAGCACTCATACAGTGTGCCCTTCGTATAGCTGCATTTGCACACCGTTTGCACACTTATTTGTATAGCCACATTTTGTGCACTGTTTGCACCTTTTTCTGCCCCCTTGCGCTTCCACCCTGTTTGTGTCCCCAACCTATGCACCACCTTCACAGCACACCCCAGTGTTGTCTCCATCTGACTACACCTGTCATCTTCATCACCCTCGTCATTGTGCACTTTTGTGCTCCTATTGCGCATTTTTCCGCACTGCACATTTTTGCCCCTTTGCATTGCACACTTTCCCGCCACTGCACATATCTCCCCTTTAGCGTACACAACTAGTGCACATATTGAAAACTGCCATACCAGCCTCCCCATAGTCTTTGCACCCTGAAGGATGATCCAAGGCCCTCTAAGCAAACTCCCCCCCCTCACCCTGAGCATGCCTGCAGTTGTAGGTTAAGTGTTCATCCCTTCCATTGAGACTCTGCACCGAGTACCAACTGAACACATCAGCATGCCATTTCTGCCATCTCTGCACGATGCGCTCAATGTGGTAACTATTGTCTGTGTCATGCATTCAAATAAGACTGAGATGTCTTCTGCTTGGACTGTGGGTGTGCTAGGTTGTGGCTGGGAAATTGGGTGTGCTGGGTGCTGAGTAGGGCGCATACATATCAAGGTTTTGCACTGTGAGCCCAGTAAGTGGCTGGAAATAGCACGCTGGGCCTTCAAAGATAAAGTCAATCGCATCATGTATTTCATCTAATGAGTATGGCACATTTGCAGGCTGATTAGGTACTGCAATCGCAAGGCAGCTCAAAATGTGCTCAAGCTGGTCTGGGTGAAACACCCTAATGAACATGTGGCTTTGGTTGTAGCGCGCCAATATGCCTTGCACAACTAAGTATTCGCTAATGTTGAAAAATGCACAATAATAGCACATGATTTCTTCTGCAGTTACAAGGCCAATGCATGCAGTCTCACCAATAAGCTTGTCCAGGTCGCTAATACTCCATTTACTGCCATCCCTAGAGCTGGGATAAAGCTTTAGGACAGTGTCTTTGAATGCCCCATAGTTGTGCATTGCGCTATACTCTGGTAGCAGTTTCCAAGTGTCTGCAATGTCACTGTCCAAATCGCACACAGTGTGGAACTTTTATCAGTCTCATTGGTGACATTACAATCATGGAGGAGTTGCGCAAGCTCCTCAAAGTACTTCTGGAGTTTGCACAGTTTTGTGGGGTCGAAATGTGGCATGTTTTGGTTAGATGCAGATGGCATATGCATGGTAGCCATAGTAGGTGGAATAAGGTGTGTAGAGTTAAGATCTGGTAAAAGCGCAGCGAAATGCAAAGGCAAGAAGAATACGGTGATGCGGATGGAGTTAAGGTAGGTAGGGATGATTTAGATGAAGGTGGAGGTAAAGACAGTGCGGATGAGTGATGTGTGTTGTTTAGGAAGAGTGATTTGAATACTGGTATTTCCCCAAGCTGGAGCGCAGTTGCTAACAGCTTGGAATGGAGAGTGCAAAGGTGGTTAATGTTGAGATGAAGGGCGAGCCGATGGAGGTCTAAAATACAGTCTGATAAACAGAAACCCCTTGCAGTGGGCTCCAGAAATGATGTGTTCAGTTGGTACTCAGTGCAGAGTCTTAACGGAAGGGGTGAACACTTAACCTACAACTGCAGGCATGCTTGGGGTGAGGGGAGAGTTCGCTTAGAGGGCCTCGGATCGTCCTTCGGGGGGGTGGAGACTATAGAGAGGTTGGTATGATGGTTTTTAATGTGCGCACTAGTTGTGTATGCTAAAGGGAAGATATGTGCAGTGATGGGAAAGTGTGCAATGCAAAGGGGCAAAAATGCACAGTGCAGAAAAAGTGCAATGAAAGTGCAAAAGTGTGCAATGATGAGGGTGATGAAAGCGGAGGTGAGTGGGATGAAGGCAACACTGGGATGTGCTGTGAAGATAGTGCGCAGGTTGGGGATGCAAACGGGATGAAAGTGCAAGGGGCAGAAAAAGGTGCAAATGGTGTGCAAAATGCAGCTATGCAAATAAGTGTGCAAACAGTGTGCAAATGCAGCTATACAAAGGGTGCACTGCAAGAGTGCACGAATGAGGACGATGGATGCAATGCAGGGACGAAATGCAACAATACGATGAGGGGATGCAAACGATATGCAAATGCAGCTATACAAAGAGTGCACTACAAAGGCACATGGACTGGATGCTGGTGCACAGACTATGTGCAACACTGACTGAACTATGAACTATGAGGGGGGGAAAGATCCTGTGGATTCTCTATCTGTCTGCCTACTATGTACAAATGGCTTATGTGATAAAAACAGTAAAATAAAGTGTAAAAATAGAAAGCACCATGCACTACCCACAAGCACACCCATTTGCCCATCTAAACCTGACCACACTATGCCACTGCCTCAGCCAATAAGATTTGTGCACCTATAGCCCAATACCCAACTGTCCCAGTGTGATGTCCTATTTTTGGTGCACTCTAGGTCTCGTGCACTCTTCCCAATTAATCCACTTCGGTGTTATGTGTCGCATGCTGCACCTTGGTAATAATGATGTGATCAATCTGTGCCAGTTACCAGATAAGGCAATGCCAATTGGAAATGCAGAAGAACTATAAGGAGATGTTGTGAAAGGCCAAATACTGCCAAAGCACCAGGATTATGTGAAAGTGCCCAAGTGCGCACAGTCCAATGCCAAATAGGTGCAAAGCGCCACAGTTATGTAAGAATGTGCAGTTCGCTCATGTTGGAATCACGGTGCACCTCAAGTAAATGTGCCAGTAAGATGGAAGCTGCGATGTGCAGTGCAACTGATGTGGTGGATTGTTGTGTGTGTGATAGGGATTGTGCAATGAGTGCACAGTAGAGAATGTGAGTTGCAGGTAAAGTGTAAAAGGAGTGCACAAAGGTGCATCGAGCACACAATAAATGTAAAAGGCAGGTAAGGAGTGTGGGGGGGGGGGGGGGCACGCAGAGGCAGTTTGAAGCGCAATGGGGCACATTTAGGGTGCATGACAGCAGGCAGCTATGGGGAACCAAGAGCACAGTAGAAATGTAAAAGGCACACAAAAGCGCACCTAAGTGGTCAAAGGCATGCAAAAGCGTGCTGCACAAAGTGTGCGGAAGTCATCTAGAGGGTGCGCACAATTGCAAAAAATGCCATAGTATGCACGCAGGGTGATAGGGAGCCATATCATCTCCTCCCAACTGAAGTACTGACTGTCCTCAGGCAGCATGCGATTGGTCAGCACAAAATTTTCTTCACTCACATAAGCGGCCATTCTCTCCTTATCTATCTCTGACCACCATCTATCCTCTATAACTCTTTCCACAACCCATCTCTACCCAATCCAATGGCCTCAGCATTTACCTTAGCCCTCAGACAAACGATCCTGGCCCTCAATGAGAGCCTTCCTGCTGCTAGGAGCGAGCAGACGATGATGCAAGCTTGGGGTGAAGGGTTTTGTAGTAAACTGGTGCACTTTTTGTAAGGATGCACAGTTCGCTTGTGTTGGAATCATGGTGCGCCTCAAGTAAATGCACCAGTAAGATGGAAGCCATGATGCACAGCACAACTGGTGTAGTGGATTGTTGTGTGTGATAGGAATTGTGCAATGAGTATGCAGTAGAGACTGTGAGTTGCAGGTAAAGCATGAAAGGAGTGCACACAGGTGCATCGAGCATGCAATAAATGTAAAAGGAGTGTGTGGGGGGGGCGCGCAGAGGTGGTTTGAAGTGCAACGGGGCGCATTTAGGGTGCACGACAGCAGGCAGCTATGGGGAACCAAAAGCACAGTAGAAATATAAAAGGCACACAAAGGTGCACCTAAATGGTCAAAAGCATACAAACACATGCAGAAGTGCACAAAAGGCACACAAAGGCGCACTGGAGCACATGGAAGCACACGGGAGCACATTGGAGTGCATGGGAGTGCATGGGAGTGCAGAAAGCAGACAAAGGCACATGGAAGCGCACAGGAGTGCACTTGGGCATGCAAAAGCATGCTGTGCAAAGTGAGTAGAAGAAGTCCAAGCAGTGTGCACAATCACAAAAAATGCCATATTATGAGCGCAGGGTGATAGGGAGCCATATCACCAGACACTCCCACCTTTAGTGCATACTGCTTTTTACCCAACCCGCCATCTAGTGCCATGGATGCCCCAGAGTGCATCAATGCATTTGAAGGCAATGTTGCTGGAATTCATGCACAAATTGATCCACTTACATCTACCATTGAAACCTTCATTAGAACTCTCTAGTCAAACCCCACACCACCCATTTTGACCCCTAGTGTGCATGCACTGCCCAATGCGCACCCAAGCAAAGATGCACACATTAAACCCATGCCCCTTGCCAAATTCAATGGTGTGCATTCCCATGGACATGCCTTCCTCAATTCCTGCAAGTTATACATCAGTCTACACCCAAACCAAGTTGTGGATAATGCTGCTAAAATTTATTGGGCCCTCACATACATACATGAAATCTAAGTGCACCTCAATCTCTATGTCGACCATATATTATGCCAAACCAAGGAATGTAGCTCCCTCCTATTTTCCACCTGGGGGAACTTTTGTGATGAGTTCATATGACATTTCTGGCCCCTCAATAAATGCCAACAAGCTGTAACACACCTCGAATCCACTTCCTACTACCAAGCATGTCGATCTGTGGATGACTACATCAAAAGATTTTGGGACCTGGTGGACATGGCGAGGTATGGGAGTGGGTTACCCATGGTGGTAAAGTTTCATTGAGGTCTTAACCAGGAAATCCAAGACCAGATTGCACAGATGTTGGAAGGATGCCCAGCAGATAATAATATAAATGCTTGGTATGAGGCTGCTTCTCTCTGTGATGAGAACTGACTCACAAATATGGGATTCACTGTGGCCTTCTGCACTCCTACCACCACACATGCTCCCCACACCTTTAATTGAGCACCCCCTCATCCTAAACCCATCCCTATGTGTCAGCCCTCAGCATTGAGCTCCAATACCCCTGCTCCAATGGATGTCAATGCATCCCGTAGTTGAGCTCACAGGCTAGATCTCTGCTACCACTGTGGGGAAACTGGACACATGGCTTGAAACTGTTCCCACCACCAAGACATCCACAAACTCATGCCTGAGGGACAAGATAAGCTCCTCCAAGATCTGTTGGCACTTGTGGATGTTGAAGGCCTGGAGAAAGAGGTGACTAAAGAGGAAGAGGTGGAGGAGCAGGATTTTTCCATCCACAACGAGTGAACAGTACACCCTCATTGCCTGTCCATAATTACTTTGAAGTTCTGTCTGTTGATTCACTAGAGGATGAATCTTATTCTGTGACCATTCCTTCTTGAGAACCCTCTCAAGTGGCTAAAGACATTGATAGGTCCACTGCATGCCCTAGGGTCTGGAGAAACATTCCAAATGTATTGACACACTACGATTCACGATTCCAACCTCTACAAATGCCATGAATTCAGTTTCAAACTTATTTTGTACCATTTCAAACACTTTCAAATGATTTTAAATGGCTTCAAATGACTTTAAATGACTTCATGACACTTAAGAACACTTTTGAATCACTTCGCACTATGTCAAACGACATCAGCTGCCATATATCTATTTGAAAACCCTTTCAATACATGCTACTGTAGTGAGTCAGAGGGAGTCCTCTAATATCTGAAGCAAAAAATGGATTTGCATGCTTTATGAAGTGGCTTTCGCATAGCATTTGCTCCACCCACCATCTTGGCTTTGAACTGATGTGATTTGTAAAAATTATAACTAGGCATAGGAGCTAAACACAAAGAACATATATTTTTGTGTTGTACTTAGAAGGTTGGTCTCTTTATAGGGCCCAGCCAAATCAATAACAAAGAAAAATAATATATACAAATATGGGGTCAAGCCCCAGGTCACCACACCCTCCCCCTGGGTAAAGCCTAAGAGGGAAGCATAATGTTTTGAGTAAGTAGACGATCTCGAAGGGAGTACCATCTGGTATGTGGGTATCATAGGGGTATGACAACAGGAATCAATTCATTTATTTATTAAAAAATGTGATGACCTTACTTAGTAGAGTCATTGGGAATGTGGGTATCATCGAGGCTTAAGAATGATATGTGGGACTTGTCAAGGGTCAACAAGGATTTGGGGAGGTTGGCATCGATTAGCATATGCCTAACTTTCTCCAGGGTGGTAGGTATGGGTTCTTCATGCTCATAATTGGGTGTGGAGGAAAGTAGAATCATTTTGTTGTTCAATGTCAATAAAGACAATTGGGATATGGGGGTTTCTGGGGAGTTCCCCAGAGCAGAGGTGTCCATTGTTTGCCCTTCATCAAGAGGGAAATGATTTTTGTTGATGGTGAACATTTCATCGTCAGATGAGGAGATGGAGTCGGTGGAATCACCATTGTTGTCAGGGTCTCTGATCTTTCACAGCTTAATAGATGTGACTGGAGGGAGTTTGCTAATGGGCTTCTTGTGCCCATTCAGAGGGATGCTGGCAGTGACTCTCCTCGCTCTCTTCAAGGCTTGAGTTGCCTTGATGATGAGAGGGGACCTGGACCATCCTGAGGTTGAATTGTTCTCCAGGGAATATATCTCTGGCAGAGTTGGATGCCAGCCAGACAGGTGAGAAGGCCCAGCATGGGCAGGAGGTTGGTTGTCCATGCAAGAGGTGCTTGTGTGCAGAGATGCAGTTAGTCCAGTGGAGAATTTAGAGGACTGGGCAGTGGAAGTCATGGATTCAGAGTGGGGTCACCCTGAATGAGAGGGAGCTTTGCCTTTGGTGGGAGCAGTGGATTCTCTTTTTTTCTTTCTTCATGGCTCTTAAAGGCCCACATTATTAGATCCAGTGATCCACCACTGGGGTTCAGACATCAGAGGAGCATTATCTAAATGGGCTGAATGGGTATTGGAATGTTGCTGCAGACATCTTATGATGTCAGCAGCAGTAGAAGACTCTTCTGAATGGGAGGAGTTGGCAGTAGCTGTTGCTGTAAGCCAGCCAATGGCATGGTGATAACCTTCTCAGACTTCCTTGTCTGAGATGCCCATGGTAGCGAGGTGTCATACAACATCCTCGAGGAAAGTTGGATGGGTGCTGATTGGCATAGGCTGCTGATGGTGCACAGGGGACAGTGGGTGGCATTCACACTCTCAAATCTGGTACAGTCCCAGCATGGCTAGTACCTCTGCAGTGCAGAGGTAGAGAAGTAGTTTAGCTTCAGGAGATAGTCCTGAAGGGATCTGTTGACAAAGCAGGAGTTGTCCCCTGATGTGTGGGAGGGAGACCCTCTGTTCATCTATCAGAGTACCAGGGTGGGATCACCACTAGTACAGGTGTCAGTGCATGAACTGCACCCACATTTCAGCAGAGTCCAGGAGTGAGGGTTGCTCCAGGTGAGTAGGATCATTGAGTCAGCGTAATTCTTGCACTGACTGCATTTGAATGGGGAGCCAACTGGGTAGTCTCCAGTGGGCAAGAGCATAGGTCATCAAAGGAGTTTGAGCCCCTGAAGGTGTATCATTGATGAACTGCATGTACTCACACATTCATTCCAACATTGGGTAGTTTCCAGAGGTGTGGGCTATCTGGGACCAGTTATCAAATTTCTCAGTGTTCTGAGGGATGGATGTAGGAACTTGGCCACATAGCTTGGGAGCTGGACTCCAGTTCACCATCCTGAGAACATCAGGGCCTGAGAATGTATATCTCAGAGGTGGAAGGTTGGGAAGAGATGGGTAGACCTCATTCATATTGATGTCCTCATTGAAAATGATGAGGCAGGGAGCAGGAGGTGGTGCAGGCCAAAAGGCTGCACCAGCATACAAATTACTCTGGGGCCTCTCCAGGTAAGGAGAGGGTTCATGAGTATGAGCTCATTTAAATGAATGTCCATTGAGCTCATGCAGGTACTCATTCTCATCTTCCAGGTTCTGGATGGTCTCCTGGAGGGCAGAAATATCTTTTTTATATTCATTATAAATACGTTCAGCTCTGGCAAGGACACCAGAGTTAATACCTGAATCTCAACAATCTCTTGCATTAAAATATTCATTATTGTCATCATATATGTGGGTGTACACATGTAAAGCATGGCTCTTGCAAGTGTCGCAAGTGCCTTGGTAAAGGATAATGCCTTTACTGTCAATCCTCCAAGTTCCAGCAGCGGAAGAGCTGGTGCCCATTCTAGCTCACCAGTTTTTTTCTTCTCTAGCAGAACATCTGCTAGTGCTGATGGCCTCTTCGATCTCACCAGGGCTTGGCGAGCGATGAGGTATGCTGCTGCTCAAGCCAGTGGGCTCGAGCTTTCTCACCTTTACCTTCCTCCTTTGAGACTGGCCACTAGGGCCTGTCTCATGTGTATGGTCAGGTCTGTCAATTTGCTCGTCCCCCATGGGGTTGTCTTTGTCAGGAGAAAAGCTCGCCATGGTAGTTACCAAGCAATGAAGAAAAAAAAATAAAACTCTGCATGATGTAAAGTTGTGGAGTGTGAACTTTGTTGGGCAAGGTACACACAATGTGACTTGGAAATTTTCAAGTTGTCAAGTTTGTCAATGTGCAGGGGCTCCTGCATGTTTGGGCAAGTCTTGCCAGTCTCTGGCACCCATCAGTGCCAGATAAGCATTCTAGAGCTGCAAGATAATTGCAGTTCATTAAAGGTTTTCAAGTGGTGTCTCCCAGACTCCACTTTACTTCAAACTGGATGGTACAGTGATACAGCTCTCTATCACCCTGTGCACATACTATGGCATTTTTTGTGATTGTGCACACCTCCTAGATGGCTTCCAAATGCTTTGTGCAGTGTGCTTTTGCATGCCTTCATGTGCTTTTGTGCACCTTTGACCATTTAATTGCGCATTTGTGCACCTTTTACATTTCTACTGCGCTTTTGGTTCCCCCATAGCTGCCTGCTGTCATGCATCCTAAATGCACCCTGTTACACTTCAAACTGCCTCTGCATGCCCCCCCCACACTCCTTATCTGCCTTTCACAGTTATTGCGTGCTTGGTGTGCCTCTACGCACTTCTTTTATGCCTTACCTGCAACTCACATTCTCTACTGCACACTCATTGCACAATCCCTATCACACACACAACAATCCACCACACCAGTTGCACTGCGCATCACAGCTTCCAGCTTACTGGCACATTTACTCGAGGTGCACTGCGATTCCAATACGAGCGAACTGTGCATTCTCACATAATCTGGGTGCTTTGCACCTATTTGGCATTGGACTGTGCACACTTGGGCACTTTCATGTAATTCTGGTGCTTTGGCACTATTTGGCCTTGCACAGCATCTCCTTATAGTTCTCCCATATTTCCAATTGGCATTACCTTATCTGGTAACTGGCATAGGTTGACCACATCATTATTACTAAGGCGCAGCATGCGACACATAACACTGAAGTGGATTAATTGGAAAGAGTGCACAGGACCTAGAGTGCACCAAAAATAGTGCATCACACTGAAACAGTTGGGTATTGAGCTATAGTGTGTGCAAATCTTATTGGCTGAGGCAGCAGCATAGTGCGGTCAAGTTTAGATGGGCCAATGGATGTGCTTGTGGGTAGCACATGGTGCTTTCTATTTTTACACTTTATTTTACCATTTTTATCACATAAGCCATTTGTACATAGTAGGCGGACAGATAGAGAATCCAGAGGATCTTCCCCCCCCTCATAGTTTATAGCTCAGTCAGCGTTGCACATAGTCTGTGCACCAGCATCCAGTCTATGTGCCTTTATAGTGTGCCCTTCATATAGCTGCATTTGCATATCATTTGCATCCCCTTGTTGTATTGCTGTGTTTCATCCCTGCATTGCATCCTTCGTCCTCATTTGTGCACTGTTGCAGTGCACCCTTCATATAGCCATGTTTGTGCACCATTTGCATATTTATTTGTATAGCCACGGTTTGCATACTGTTTGCGCCTTTTTCTGCCTGTTGTGCCCTCATCCTGTTTGTGCCCCTAACCTGTGTGCCCCCTTTTCAGCACACCCCAGTCCCGTCTTCGTCCCACTGCACCTCTCACTTTCATCATCCTCATCGTTGCACACTTTTGTGCTCCTGTTGCACATTTTTCTGCACTGTGCATTTTTGCCCCCTTGCATTGTGCACTTTTCCACCATTATGCATATCTTCCCTTTAGCATACAGAACTAGTGCACACATTGAAAACTGCTGTACAAGCCTCTTCATAGTCTCTGTGCCCCAAAGGATGATTTAAGGCCCTCTAAGTGAACCCTCTCACCCTGAGCATGCCTGCAGTTGTAGGTTTAGTGTTCACCCTTCCATTGAGACTCTGCACCAAGTACCAACTGAACACATCAACAGCCACACCACCTGTGTGCTGTGATCTCTTTGACATACCATTCAGTGTCATCTGGGGCACTGAAGTCATATGCATCAGGATAATGCCTGTTGGGAAACAACACATCATCGTTAGTATGGTGAGGCTTAGTAGGCTCACATGGAAACACTGGTGTATACACTAGCATTTCAGTTCTGTAGGAAGATCCAACTCATAGTTGGATTTCTTGGGGAAAGCTTGTAGAACTTTGTAGGGTCCTACAAATTCAGGTACTAGTTTACTTGCACAACCCTTTGGCAATGCAAGGTTCTTTGTGGAGAGGTAAACAAGGTATCCTTGTTTGACATCGGGCTCCTTTTGCCAATGCTTGTTAGCATAGTGTTGCTGAAGGACTCTTTTAGCGATAATACTATCATGGGCAATGGCCATGTTTCACAGTGCATTCATTGCAAAAGTACACACTCTGGGAGGAATGTGTTCTGTAGAAGGAAGTTTTTGCATTATATGAGGCAAGAATCCATAGTTGATTTCAAATGGGGCCATCCCAACTGCTCTCTGTTTATTGTGGAGTTTATGGCAAACTCTACAACAGAGAGGAACTTTACCCAATCTTTTTGATTGGACACAATGAATGCTCAGAGAATCTGAGCAATCAAACGATTTGCATGCTCCATTATTCCATCTGTCTGAGGATGGAATGAAGTGGACATAAGTAATTTGATGTCCAAAATACAGTGGATTTCATGCCACCATTTGGATGTAAATTTAGAATCTCGATCGCAAATGATCGAGCCTGGTAATCCATGTAACTGGACAATCTCCTTCACAAAGATGGGAGATAGTTGTGATGTGGTTATCATTATATTCACCGGGATTAGGTGAACCATCAAAGACAGGTGACAGATAATTACCCAAAGGTAGTCAAATCCTTTGGATGCTGGGAAGGGTCTGACAAAGCCCATTCCAATTGACTCCCATGGTCTCATGGGTGTCAGTAATGAGTGCAGCTTGCCTTGAGGGGAGCAATATTTCCCCTTCGAATGGATGCAAGGCTCGCATGAATTACAGTATTTCTTGACTTTGTATTGAAGTTGAGGCCACCAATATCAACATTGGATGTATTCTGATGTTTTCAGAGGACTGAAATGCCCCACCAAGATGTGGGCCTGTTCAATGATATGACTATGTAAGCTTATATCTTTGGAAGTAGAGGTGGGGATGCAAAGGACCTCATTGCTTTAGCCTGAGAGGCATAAATTGAAGGATCATCCCCAAGTCAAGATCCCTCGAGAACCATTGCAGACCCCTCCAGCCATATTGAGATTGCAAAGTATTATCACAGGGATGCCAACCTTGAGTGCCAAGTCTGCCAAAGGTAGACTGGAGCAGTTGATTGAGTTGAGGTATTCAGGTGGATACAGAAGTTCATTGTTTGCAATAGAGTCTGCACTGTGAAACACTTGCTCCTCTCCAGGGGACCTCTAAAGAATGTAATGGTTCAAATCATCCACATCATCATTTTTGCTTGCCAGGACAATCCACTCTGAGAAGTATTGATCAGAATGCTGAGCATGATTATAGATGCCAGGATAGATGGTATCGATGAGGAAAGCCAGAGTGTTTTCAGGACACTTGAAATGGTTGAGAAGTTCGATGTTGCCACCCTCATCTGTATGACCACCCTTTCCAACCTCCAGCTGTCACTTTGCAAACTGTCACTCATCAAGATCATCCATTGATAATACTCGACCTGGAAACCTAACAAAAACCTGTTAAAAAGCTTAAGTATAACACAGGCTAGAGGAAGGGTGCAAGTTGGTATAAAATATCACTGCTAATATCCAAAAATTGTAGTGAGTGATGTGAAATGACAAGATGTGTTGCGAATAAACTTTAGAGGTATACAAAGAATTTCAAAAGAGTTTGAAATAGGTTCAAAGATGTGCAAAATAGTGCAAAAAGGACTCGAAAGGATTTGAAGTTGTTCAAAGTGAGTTTGAGGAGGTTCAAAGATGTTGGACTGGTGGCGATGATGATACTCAACCCGAAAACCCAAACAAAACCTACTAAATGGCTTTGGATGGTATAACACAAGTCAGAGGAAGGGTGCGAGTTGGTACTAAATATCACCGCTGAAACCAAAACATAATGTTTAGTAATGCGAAATGGTAAGGGCTGTGGTGAATAGTTATTATAGGTGTACAAAGGTGTTCAAAAGAGTTCAAAACAGGTTTGAAAATGTGCAAAGAGGTTCGAAAAAGGTTCAAAGAGGTTCGAAGTCGTGCGAAGTAGTCCGAATAAGTTCAGATAAGTTCGAAGAGGTTTGAGGTATATTGAAGAGCAAGTTTAACAAATGTGAGGTGTTTGTCGAATGGAGATAGGTGATGGATGATAAAACATGGAGTGAATACGATAGTTTCGAAGAAGTTCATGATATTTTGCAGAACTTAAAAATACGATGTGAACTAAGACTAAAGAGAGTGACTCTTGAATCTGACAATAAGTGAGAGGGTAACTTGTGCTGTTCCCCATTGATCTGTTGTTTCTAACTAACTAATACAAGTCTATATACAAAATGAAGAGATAGTACTAAAAAGGAAATAAGAACATGTGTAAAACATGAGGCAAATATATCAAACAATAAGGACTTGTAGATCATGAAACAAATGAGAAATAATAAATGATGAAACATATGGTGTTCCTATATAGTAAAAGTATATCAATGAAACACAAAAACGCACTTATCGCATTATAACTCTCTTGTACTCTCTCCTTGTGTCTGGTAGTACTCAATATGCAACGGAATAACTTGTTCTGGATGTGCAGCGTGTATCGAAAGTGTTTCAAGACAACTGTACAGTGGCCGATGATGTGTTCGGTTGGTACTCAGTTCAGAGTCTCAACAGAAGGGGTGAACACTTAACTTACAACTGCAGGTGTGCTCAGGGTGAGGGGGGAGTTCGCTTAGAGGGCCTCAGATCGTCCTTCGGGGCACAGAGACTATAGAGAGGCTGGTACAGTGGTTTTCAGTGTGCACACTAGTAGTGTACGCTAAAGGGAAGATATATGCAGTGGCGGGAAAGTGCGCAATGCAAAGGGGCAAAAATGTGCAATGGGAGTGCAAAAGTGCACAACGATGAGGATGGTGAAGGTGGGAGGTGTAATGGGATGAAGACAGCACTGGGATGTGCTGAAAGGGAGGCACACAGGTTAGGGGTGCAAATGGAGTGAAAGCGCAAAGGGTGGAAAAAGGCGCAACGGTGTGCAAAATGCAGCTATGCTGAAAAAGGCGCAAATGGTGTGCAAATGCAGCTATATGAAGGGCGCACTGTATGAGTGCTTGAACGAGGATGAAGGACACAACACAGGGATGAAACGCAACAATACAACGAGGGGACGCAAATGATATGCAAATGTGGCTATACAAGGGGTGCACTACAAAGGTGCATGGACTGGATGCTGGTGCACAGGCTATGTGCGACGCTGACTGGGCTATGAACTATGAGGGGGGGAAAGATCCTCTGGATTCTCTATCTGTCTGCTACTATGTACAAATGGCTTATGTGATAAAATGGTGAAATAAAGTATAAAAATAGGAAGCGCCATGTGCTACCCACAAGTGCACCCATTCGCCCATCTAAACCTGACTGCACTATGCTGCTGCCTCAACCAATAAGATTTGCACACGCTATAACCCAATACCCAACTGTTCCAGTGCGATGCACTATTTTTGGTGTGCTCTACATCTCATGCACTCTTCCCAATTAATCTGCTTCGGTGTTATGTGTTGTGTGCTGCGCCTTAGTAATAATGATGTGATCGACCTGTGCCAGTTACCAGATAAGGTGATGCCAATTGGAAATGTGGAAGAACAATAAGGAGATGCTGTGCGAGGCCAAATACCACCAAAGCACCAGGATTACGTGAAAGCGCCCAAGTGCACACAGTCCAATGCCAAATAGGTGCAAAGCAGCCCAGTTATGTAAGAATGCACAGTTTGCTCGTGTTGGAATCACGGTGTGCCTCAAGTAAATGCACCAGTAAGATGGAAGCTGCGATGCGCAGTGCATTTGAAGTAGTGAATTGTTGTGTGATGGTAAGAATAGTGCAGTGAGCATGCAGCAAAGAATGTGAGTTGCGAGTAAAGCATAAAAGGAGTGCATAAAGGTGCATCGAGCGCGCAATAATGGAAAACGGCAGATAAGGAGTGTGGGGGGGGGGCGTGGAGGTGGTTTGAAGCACAACAGGGCACATTTAGGGTGCACAACAGCAGGCAGCTAAGGGGGATCCAAAAGCACAGTAGAAATGTAAAAGGTGCACAAAAGCGCACCTAAGCAGTCAAAAGCACGCGAAAGCATATGGAAGCACACAAAGGCACACGAAAGTGCATGAAGGCATGCAAAAGTGCGCTGCGCAAAGTGTGTGGAAGCCATCTAGGAGGTGCACACAATTGCAAAAAATGCGGTAATATGCACACAGGGCAATAGGGAGCCACATCATCTCCTCCCAACTGAAGTACTGACTGTCCTCAGGCAGCATCCTTATCCATCATGCACAAAAATGCGCAAACACAAAGAAGCACAGAAAAATCGTCCAACCATCACTTTCCTCCTCCCAACTGAAATATTGACCATGTCCAAACGATAAAAGAGTAAGAGATAAAAGGGAGTGCACACCATATCACAAAGTCTAAAAAAATGGGAAAGGCTCAGTAGATCATCATGGCCGGTAAAACCCATGGGTTGTGCAATCACGGAAAGCATCCAGATGCGACTTCGTGAATAGAAAAAGGTAACGTAAAAAAATGAAAGAAAGCAAAGCATACATATAAAAAGGTAAAGTATCTATAATGGTGCACGTGGAGTGCTAGTTGTGTGCCTCATTGGCGTTTTCTTCATCCTCAGCACTATCTCCTTGCACTTCTTCTTCGTCAACTGCTTCTTTGTCTTCTGTGTCCACTACTATGGACTCTTCCATCTCTCTCAACTGCATTGTGGTGATATCGAGCGCTATGTCAGGAAGTGCAATGGACTTGTGTGCGTGGTACAGCAGTAGGCAGAATGCGGCTACTGGCCTGTCGGATACTGTCCCATTAAGTTCGCAAACAATATACAGTGACTCACAAAACTGAGTCAATGTTTTGGACTTTTTGATTCATTGTTGAATAGCTTCCCATAAACAACAAAACCAAACAAGGTATTGGTGTACCAAATAACATACATGATCAGGGCTACCAAACAAACAAATAATTATGTAATTTTAATTATCCCTCATGGAGACATGATTATTTTAATTCAGGGACTCATTGACTCAGTTTTGTGAGGGGTAGTCAGAAATATTAGAATCTGATGCTCCACCAACTGTATAATGTCAAAATCTTGACAGATGGTTTCTAAGGTGATGTGACCCTTGATGGGACCTTAAATTATAGTATTTAATCAGGACTAGCATTCTTCATACTTCAATATTCTCCTATGCATTCCATCTCCTCTGCTTAGAAGGAAAATATTTTTTCCCTGGCCTCCAATCATTATTCTACCTGCAATATTGCCTCTAAACTCAACCTCAGCCAGTCTAGTGTATCCAGAACACTCAGGGCTCTCCATCCAAACCTGGGTTCCCCCTCTGGTGGTCATCCTTTTAAGCTCTCATCTACCTCTCAAAGAGCTATCCTTACCCAAATCACCACTGGCAAGGCTGCAAATGCTGTTCAGGCCACCCATTACATCAACAGCATCATCCCCACTCCAGTCTCTTCAGAAACAGTCAGATGAGTTCTCAGAAAAAACTCATTCAAGGCTGTGGTGAAGAAGAAAAAGCCCTTGCTTAGTACAAGGCATAGGAAAGCAAGATTGGCTTTTGTTCAGAAGTATAGAGAGTGGACTGTGGAGGACTGAAGGAGGGTTATTTAATCAGATAAGACTAAAATCAACAGGTTTGGGTTAGATGGGAGAGAGTGGGTCTGGAAACAGAAGGGAGAGAGGCTGATTAAGAGAGAGGTGCAGGGAACTGTTAAATTTAGGGGAGGAAACATTATGGTATGGGGGTGTATGGGATGGAATGGAGTGGGACATCTTGCAGAGGTTGAGGGGAGGATGAATGCTCACCAGTATGTGTCTATTTTGAAGGACCATATGCTGCCTAGCTTGGAGGAGAGTGGAATTTCTGGAGAAGAGGTGATTTTTCAACAAGACAATGACCCCAAGCATACCTCAAAAAAGGCCAAGAAATGGATGGAGAACAACAATATTACTCTGCTGGATTGTCCTGCCCAATCTCCAGACCTCAGCCCTATTGAACATCAATGGGTTCACCTCAAGAACCAGTTAGACAAGTATCCAACAGCACCAACAGGAATTTGGGAGTTATGGGAAAGAGTAGTGGAAGAGTGGAAGAATATTCCATCAGAGGTGTGTCAGAATTTGATTGAAAGCATGCCTAGAAGGTTGGGAGCAGTTACTAAGGCCAAGGGAGGTCATACAAAATACTAGAATTACAATTTATCATAATATTGATACCATCTCACAAAACTGAGTCAATGAGTCCCTGATTTAAAATTATCATATCTTCATGCACTGTAATTAAAATTACATAATTCTTTGTTTGTTTGATAGCCCTGATAATGTACTTTATTTGGTACAACAATACTTTGTCTGTATTTGTTGTTAATGAGAAGTTATTCAACAATAAATTAAAAAGTGCAAAACATTGACTCAGTTTTGTGAGTCACTGTATGTGCCGCCTTGATTGCATGACACTATAACTAGAGGACCGAGATAACGTGCACGCATTTTGCAGTTTAGGCTCTTCTTGATTGCTGTGTTGTGCATAAGGACTAAATCACCATGCTGGAAGTCAAAATTGCGGATGGTTTTTGAGTGCGCCCTCTCAAAACGGAGTGCTGCTTTGTGCCTTTCTGCATAGACATGGGAATGAATGCGTGCTAAGTCTTCTGGACGCTTTTGTAATGCGCATGCACGCCGCGTGATCAAGTCTGTAGTGGAGAGTATAGAATCTGGGGGTGGGTTAAGGTATGTCGCTTCAATGATATTGAGAGGGATTAGAGGCTGCGTGCCTGTAACAATGAAGTATGGTGAAACACCAAGGTGCTTCCACACTGTAATGTGCTCTGCCCTAAAGACTGAGTACAGTGCACTGAACCATTTTGACTCTACCCCATCTGTGGCTTTGATCAGTGCTTGATGCATGTCGAAATGTGCGCACTCAACAATTCCATTAGTGTGCGAGTTATAGCCAGATATGCAGATGTGATTGATATGATAGCACTTACTGAGATAGGCTAGCGCTTTTATGAATGGCTTGCCATTATTGGTGACTATCTCATACAATGTGCCCCATCTGCAGATGAGGTCTTGGAACATCCAATCGCCAAGTGCGCTCGCGTTTTCTTTAGGAAGCCCACAGAATTCTGACCAAGTCGCAAGCGAGCAATGCCCTTGGACGATATAGCACTGCCCTGCTGATACTGGTAAGTGCATCGTATCAATATAAACTTTACTGAAGAGAGGTGCAGGCATTGCAACGACTGGCAGTATTAGAACCTTCTGCATTTGCTGGATCTGGCAAATATGACAAGTGTGCACAAACCAAACGATGTCATCCATAATGTGTGGCCACCAAAAGCGCTCGAGCAATGTGGAGCGCATCATGTAAAAGCGCTTGTGTCCAATGTTGTTGTGGATGGCGTGCAATATCAGTAAGCGTCTAGACTGCCAAATAACAAGCTGGTGAGCACCGTGCACATTGTGCTTCCATAAGCACGTCTTGTCTTTGAAAAAGGTGCTCGCGTAGCGCGCGAGCATGCTGTACTCAGAATCTGTGAAGTCGCTAGGGCACATTAGGGTATCCATCCAAATCCACACCAAATCTAACTTCTCATCCTCTGCATCTGCGGTTGCGCTCCTCGGGACTTGGATATAGTCATCGTTGTAAATAAGTGCATTATTGCGCACATTTTGCACATTTTGCACATTTGCACTTGGCTCTGGCTGCATTAGCGTGAGTGCTTGCGCATCAAAGGACTGGGAAATGGGATGTATCACATGCATAAAGCCATGTAGCGCATCGATCCAATCCTCAAACCCTTCATCTTCTTCTCCTTCTAAGTCCTCTGGCTGCTTTGGCCGATGTGAAAGCCCATCTGGACCATGCACCACTCCCCTAACATGCACGAGCATAAAGTGGAATGTAAGGATTGAGACAATCCACTGGTTAATGCTAGCGGATGGTTGAATATCAGGGTTTTGTAGCATGCTCTTGATATAGCACGTGTCAGTCTCGACAATTAAGTTGCGCACACCTATAATATAAAGGCACAAGTTGCACAGTGCACGGTAAAGTCTCTAGCTTCAGTTGCGAAAAGTGCGCTTCTCTGTCATTGAGCATAATCGAGCCGAACTGGTTGTAAATGCGTGTTTGTGCATTTGCACTCTTTTGCTGGCAAAGATAAACGCCGACCACTATCTGGGAAGTGTCGACCACAAGGATAACTGGGAGTTCTGAGGAATAATCAATTGGTTGTAGTGCAGGACACTCTAGTACTGCTTGCTTGATGTTGTTTTGCGCCACTATCTGCTCTGGGCCCCATGCAAAGGGAGTGTCCTTGCACATAAGCTTTGTGAGTGCGTTAACGCGGTGCGCATAATTGCGGATATAAATGCGCATTAAACTGACTGTTCCCAAGAATGCGCGCACTTCTGACAGCATGTGGCATGTGCCCCAATTGCGGATAATGTCTACCTTGTCGCATTGGGGTTTTCTACCTTCTGGGGTGCAATAATGGCCAAGAATGACGAAGTTCTCAGTGCACAATGTGGATTTCATCCCAGAGAAAGTGCCACTGCTATATTTCATGCACTGCACAATGCGGTTCACATTCTGAAAGTGCTCCCACACAAAGCGCCTTACACCAGGGTTCGCAGTGAGCACTTCACACAAGCCATCCAGTAAAATGTAGCGCTCTGAAGGCCCCTTGACTGGAACATCATCAATATAGGGAATGGTGTAATCTGGTATCTCTGGCTGTAGAATATAGCACACATCGTTGTGGAAGATTGGTACTGAGTTTGTCCAACCCATTGGCAACGTAACAAGGCGCATTGCGCCATAAGGCATCTGGAATGTCGTAAGGTCGCGCAACGATTCTTTGATTAAGCGCTCATCGTATCCCACATATAGATCAAGGATGGCGCCACATGTGCACCTTGCAAATTGCTCTGCAAGGTGCTCAGGTGTAGGGGTGACACCGGAGTGTTTAATGGTAATGCGATTAAGCAGCTCGAGGCTATGTACAATGCACAGCACTTTCCATCTTTCTTGAGCGTGCAGAACCAGTGCGATCTATATGCCGAATTTGAGCGCTCATAAATGCCTGACTCTATCTTCTTCCAGATAATAGCACAAACTTCTTCGTATATGCCTGGTGGAATGGGGATGTTATGCTCTATCCAAGGGGTGTGCGGAATAACCGGGATTTCTACTGGGGGAAAGAACGCGGTCTTGAAGCTGCTGCACTCCTCATCACTCCATGCAAAGGCTTCATTCTGCAAAGACATCAAGTGGTGTAAAACCTTCATCTCCTCTGGTAATAAGAAATCGGTGTGGCGCTTTTCAGTGTAGCGCCCGGTTGGGGCAAAGGGTGGTGGATTTGGTAAAAGCGCAGGAAGCGCCGCTAGCAGATCACCTATAATGTTGTGCTCAATGCGGAATTCGTTTGGGATGGGTGCAATAACTGGTTTGACTTTTCTAGCAACCGGTTTATACTTCTTCTTGGTTACTATGCCCTTTTGCGATGTGCATGCCGCTAAATCGATAAAAGTTGCATGGGCATGTGCGCTTTTTGGAAATGCGGCTGGAATAAGCGCCACAGGGTCAATTGAATTTAAGAGCGCTTGCGCATGACTGTTGGTACACTGGGATAGGTAGAGTTGAGAGATAATAGAGGTCGAAGGAACAGAAGCAGAAAATGGAATAAGCGCAAATGCGGAAACGTCACAAGATTGGGTATCAGAGTTGAATGTTATGATAGTGGTGGCCTCTCCTTGGTCTGCGATCAATTCCTCGAAGCCTGGCAAAAATTTCTTTGTAGATTATGCTGAATAGCAAAGTGTGGTGTTGCTGGAGCTGGTAAGAAGTGGCGCAGCTTTCCCCTAGGCTTTGTTGGAATGGTGGAGATGGCGCCTGTGTTCAGATCGCAGATAGTAATTGTTTGCACTTCATCTGCAAAGTTGCGCATGACGGAGCACATTAATATGTCAAAGGAGCGCCCTAACAGAATATCATAAGCAGGTGAACGGATAACATGAACTTGCACATAGACAATGATGTCTCCAATGCACACAGAAACGTTGCGCGCAAGCCCAAGCGACTCGTCTACCTCTGCATTGGCCGATTGCATGTATAAACGAATGTGTGGGTCGTACTGAAGCCCAAGACGATGGCAGACTGCTTCTGACATTGCGATAATTTGTGAACCCGGATCTAAGATAGCTTCAAAGTATTCTTGGTTGTCGATCAATAAATCAATGGAATGAAGCGCATGTGACTCCTTTGCAACCTTCAAAATGTCCGGGTTTTCAATTTTGCCTGGCTGGAGATGGGTGAGGTACTGTTCAAATGGATCCTGCAAAACAATAGGAAGCAGCGCTGCAATTGCCACGCTAACTGGAGGTGTCACATCAAGCGCTTTATTTTCTGCAAAAGGTGCACACGCTTCACAGTGCGCAAATGGCATAATGCTCGCAAGGTGGGTAGCTACCACTTTTGCACCAGTAGCTGCAATGCGCTTTGGAGTAACTTGTTCTCTATGGCGCTGTCTGAGATCAGGTGAAAGGGACAGGAGCTCCTCATGCAAAACTGTAAGGGAGGGCGCCTTCATGGCGCGCGCATATACATCATCGACAATCTGCGGGTTCTGGATGGGAATGACAGTGCGGTATGATGGCTCTTTGCCTTTGGAAGAATGAGCTGGTATGTCTGGTTTATCTGCTGCTGTGGGCGCAAAACATGCCTCAGGAATGTTGGAATAGGGATGTATGGGTGTCTCGTCGGGCACTTCAGTTGTGCTCGCAGTGGGTTGTGAAGCTGGGGACTCAATACTGTCAGCGGGTGCAATGTCTGTGGTTGTAGAATGCGCACTCTCTTGATTGGATGTATTGCATGGTGCGCACCGCAGAATTTCAATGCTGTCGAAGACTTGCCTCTTCCAAAGCGCCATCAACTCCCTCTTGAGCGCATCAATGTGCTCTTCCTTCGTTAGTTGCGCATTTGGTGTGCTTTGCATATAATCTGCTGCAGGAGCTGAGGCGGCAACGTACGTCGACTGTAAAGGTGCAGCTGGAGCTGGACGAGGCACTATATTGTAGATGAGCTGCACATTGGTATTAGATGAAAGTCGACCTGTGGCAATCTGCCCTGGGTTGCACTTATGCCATTCCTCGATGTGCTCGCCTAGGAAATTGCCTGGAATAGAACGTGGCATGAATGTGCCACCTGGGAGCACGATGTGCCCCTCCGCATTTCGCCTACACTTCCCTTCACTAATAAGGTGCTCAATTGAAGCGCACTCAGGGATATAATGTCCTGTCTGACTGCAACCATTGCACTTGTCATTGTTCGAGCGAGGTGCACCATTTCCGCCATCTCTGCGCGATGCGCTCAACGTGGTAACTATTGTCTGTGTCATGCACTTGAATAGGACTGAGATGTCTTCTGCTTTAACTGCTGGTGCGCTAGCATGTGGTTGGGAAATGGGTGCACTGGGTGCTGAGTAGGGTGCATACATATCGGGCTTTTGCGCTGTGAGCCCAGTAAGTGGCTGGAAATAGTGTGCTGGGCCTTCAAAGATAAAGTCAATTGCATCGCATATTGCATCTAATGAGTATGGCACATTTGCAGGCTGATTCGGTACCGCAATTGCAAGGTGGCTCAAAATGTGCTCTAGCTGGTCTGGTCGAAATACCCTAATGAACATGTGACTTTGGTCGTAGCATGCCAATATGCCTTGCACAACCAAGTATTCACTAATGTTGAAAAATGTGCAGTAATAGCATGCGATTTCTTCTGCAGTTATGAGGCCAATGCATGCATTCTCACCAATAAGCTTGTCCAGGTTGCTAATACTCCATTTACTGCCATCCCTAGAGCTGGGATAAAGCTTTAGGACAGTGTCTTTGAATGCGCCATAGTTGTGCATTGCGCTATACTCCGGTAGCAGTTTCCAAGTGTCTGCAGTGTCGCTGTCCAGATAGTGCACAGTGTGGAACTTCTTATCGGTCTTGTTGGTAACGTTACAATTGCGGAGGAGTTGCGCAAGCTCCTCAAAATACTTCTGGAATTCGCGTTGATACGGCTCCCTATCGCCCTGCGTGCATACTACGGCATTTTTTTGCGATTGTGTGCACCTCCTAGATGGCTTCCGCACACTTTGCATAGCGCACTTTTGCGCGCCTTCGTGCGCTTTCGTGTGCCTTTGCGCGCCTTTAACCATTTAGGTGCACCTTTGTGCGCCTTTTGCATTTCTACTGCGCTTTTGTTTCCCCATAGCCGCCAATCATTGTGCGCCCTAAATGCGCCTCGTTGCGCTTCAAGCCGCCTCCATGCGCTTTTGCGCGCCTTTAACCATTTAGGTGCGCCTTTGTGCGCCTTTTGCATTTCTACTGCGCTTTTGTTTCCCCATAGCCGCCAATCATTGTGCGCCCTAAATGCGCCTCGTTGCACTTCAAGCCGCCTCCGTGCGCCCCCCCCCCCACGCTCCTTATCTGCCTTCTACATTTATTGCGCGCTCGATGCGCCTTTGCACACTCCTTTTACACTTTACCTGCAACTCACATTCCCTGCTGCACACTCTTTGCACAATCTCTATCACACACAACAATCCCCCACACCGGTGCACTGTGCATCGCAGCTCCCATCTTACTGGCACATTTACTTGAGGCGCACCATGATTCCGGCATGAGTGAACTGCTCATTCTTACATAACTGGGCCGCTTTGCGCCTATTTGGCATTGGACTGTGCGCACTTGGGCGCTTTCACGTAATCCAGGCACTTTGGCAGTATTTGGCCTCACACAGCATTTCCTTTTAGTTCTTCCACATTTCCAATCGGCATTGCCTTATCTGGTAACCGGCACAGGTCGATCACGCCATTATTACTAAGGCGCAGCACGCGACATATAACACCAAAGCAGGTTAATTGGGAAGAGTGCATGAGACTTAGCGCGCACCAATAATAGTGCATCGCACCAGAACAGTTGGATATTGAGCTATAGGTGCGCAAATCTTATTGGCTGAGGCAGCGGCATAGTGCGGTCAGGTTTAGATGGGCGAATGGACGCGCTTGTGGGTAGCGCATGGCGCTTCCTATTTTTATACTTTATTTCACCATTTTATCACATAAGCCATTTGTACATAGTAGCGGACAGATAGAGAATCCAGAGGATCTTTCCCCCCCCCCTCATAGTTCATAGCTCAGTCAGCGTCGCACATAGTCTGTGCACCAGCGTCCAGTCCGTGCGCCTTCATAGTGCGCCCTTCATATAGCCGTGTTTGCATTATCGTTTGCGTCCCCTCATCGTATTGTTGCGTTTCGTCCCTTGCGTTGCATCCTTCGTCCTTGTCTGTGCACTATCGTAGTGCGCCCTTCATATAGCCGCGTTTGTGCACCATTTGCGCACCCTTTTGCATAGCCGCATTTTGCGCACCGCCTGCGCCTTTTTCCGCTCCTTGCGCTTTCACGCTGTTTGCACCCCCAAACTGTGCACTACCTTCACAGTACATTCCAGTGTCATCTTTGTCCTGTTACACCTCCCGCCTTCATCATCCTCATCGTTGTGCACTTTTGCGCTCTCGTTGCGTGTTTTTCCGCACTGCGTGTTTTTCCGCACTGCGTGTTTTTGCCTCTTTGCGTTGCGCACTTTTCGCCACTGCGCATATCTCCCCTTTCATGTACACTACTAGTGTGCACACTGAAAATCGCTGTACCAGCCTCTCTATAGTCTCCGCGCCCTGAAGGACGATCCGAGGCCATCTAAGCGAACTCCCCCCTCACCCCGAGCACGCCTGCAGTTGTAGGTTAAGTGTTCACCCCTTCTGTTGAGACTCTGCACTGAGTACCAACTGAACTCATCAGCGTGGTTTTGCGGGGTCGAAACGCGGCGCATTTTGGTTAGATGTGGATGGCATGTGCATGGTAGCCATGGTAGGTGGAATAAGGTGTGTAGAGTTAAGATCTGGTAAAAGCACAGCGAAATTCGAAGGTGGGGAAAAATATGGTGATGCAGACGGAGTTAGGGTAGGTAAGGATGATTCAGGTGAAGGTGGAGGTAAAGACAGCGCGGACGAGTGATGTGTGTTGTTTAGGAAGAGTGATTTGAATACTGGTATTTCCCCAAGCTGGAGCGCAGTTGCTAACAGCTCGGAATGGAGAGTGCGAAGGTGGTTAATGTTGAAGCGAAGGGCGAGCTGATGGAGGTCTAAAATACAGTCTGATAAACAGAAACCCCTCGCGGTGGGCTCCAGAAATGATGTGTTCGGTTGGTACTCGGTTCAGAGTCTCAACAAAAGGGGTGAACACTTAACCTACAACTGCAGGTGTGCTCGGGGTGAGGGGGGAGTTCGCTTAGAGGGCCTCGGATCGTCCTTCAGGGTGCAGAGACTATAGAGAGGCTGGTATGGTGGTTTTCAATGTGCGCACTAGTAGTGTATGCTAAAGGGAAGATATACGCAGTGGTGGGAAAGTGTGCAATGCAAAGGGGCAAAAACGCGAAATGGGAGCGCAAAAGTGCACAATGATGAGGATGGTGAAGGCGGGAGGTGTAATGGGATGAAGACAGCACTGGGATGTGCTGAAAGGGAGGCACACAGGTTAGGGGTGCAAATGGAGTGAAAGCGCAAAGGGTGGAAAAAGGCGCAACGGTGTGCAAAATGCAGCTATGCTGAAAAAGGCGCAAATGGTGTGCAAATGCAGCTATATGAAGGGCGCACTGTATGAGTGCTTGAACGAGGATGAAGGACACAACACAGGGATGAAACGCAACAATACAACGAGGGGACGCAAATGATATGCAAATGTGGCTATACAAGGGGTGCACTACAAAGGTGCATGGACTGGATGCTGGTGCACAGGCTATGTGCGACGCTGACTGGGCTATGAACTATGAGGGGGGGAAAGATCCTCTGGATTCTCTATCTGTCTGCTACTATGTACAAATGGCTTATGTGATAAAATGGTGAAATAAAGTATAAAAATAGGAAGCGCCATGTGCTACCCACAAGTGCACCCATTCGCCCATCTAAACCTGACTGCACTATGCTGCTGCCTCAACCAATAAGATTTGCACACGCTATAACCCAATACCCAACTGTTCCAGTGCGATGCACTATTTTTGGTGTGCTCTACATCTCATGCACTCTTCCCAATTAATCTGCTTCGGTGTTATGTGTTGTGTGCTGCGCCTTAGTAATAATGATGTGATCGACCTGTGCCAGTTACCAGATAAGGTGATGCCAATTGGAAATGTGGAAGAACAATAAGGAGATGCTGTGCGAGGCCAAATACCACCAAAGCACCAGGATTACGTGAAAGCGCCCAAGTGCACACAGTCCAATGCCAAATAGGTGCAAAGCAGCCCAGTTATGTAAGAATGCACAGTTTGCTCGTGTTGGAATCACGGTGTGCCTCAAGTAAATGCACCAGTAAGATGGAAGCTGCGATGCGCAGTGCATTTGAAGTAGTGAATTGTTGTGTGATGGTAAGAATAGTGCAGTGAGCATGCAGCAAAGAATGTGAGTTGCGAGTAAAGCATAAAAGGAGTGCATAAAGGTGCATCGAGCGCGCAATAATGGAAAACGGCAGATAAGGAGTGTGGGGGGGGGGCGTGGAGGTGGTTTGAAGTGCAATAGGGCGCATTTAGGGTGCACGACAGCAGGCAGCTAAGGGGGATCCAAAAGTGCAGTAGAAATGTAAAAGGTGCACAAAAGCGCACCTAAGCGGTCAAAGGCGCACAAAAGTGCATGAAGGTGTGCAAAAGTGCACTGTGCAAAGTGTGTGGAAGCCATCTAGGAGGTGCGCACAATTGCAAAAAATGCAGTAATATGCACGCAGGGCGATAGGGAGCCATATCACTGATATCGTTCGAGATGCTGCAAAGTTGTTCGAAGTGTCATGAAATTGTTCGAAAGCATTCGAAGTTGTCCAAAATAGTGCGAAATCATGCAAAAATGGTTCAAAGTCGATTTCATGGCATTTGTAGCAATTTGGAGTGTGTGTCGTAATGTCTCCATATGAGTGGAAATGTTCCCCAGAGCTTATAGTGTGTAGTGGACCTATCAGCAAAATAGTCAAAAAATGAATATAGCAAATAAGAAGTGGTTTTTGAGTGGCGATAGGTGATAGGTGATGAGTTGAGAGCGAATATGAAAGTTTGAAGAACTTCACAATATTTTGCAGAACTTAGAGATACAATGTGAGCTAAGACTCAATAGAACTGCTCTTAAATCTGATGATAGTGGAGAGGGTAACTTATTCTCTTTTGTTCTAATAACTAATGCAAGTCTATATACAATTTGAAGAAATATTACTAAAAAGGAAACAATAACATGTGGAAAACATGAGGCAATATGCACAGCAAATAAAGGTATTGTAAAACATAAAACAAATGAGAAATGATAATAAATGAACCATTGATGTGTTTAGTTGGTACTCAGTGCAGAGTCTCAACAGAAGGGGTGAACACTAAACCTACAACTGCAGGCATGCTCAGGTGAGGGGGTTCGCTTAGAGGGCCTCAGATCGTCCTTCAGGGCACAGAGACTATGAAGAGGCTGGTACAATGGTTTTCAATGTGTGCACTAGTTGTGTACACAAAAAAGAAGGTATGTGCAATGGTGAAAAAGTGCACAATGCAAAGGGGCAAAAATGTGCCACAATGATGGAGATGAAAGTGGGAGGTTTGGCGGGGCAAGTACAGCACTGGGATGTGCTGCAAGGGTGATGCACTGGCTAGGGACACAAACAGGATGCGAGTGCAGCTAGTGGGAAAATGTGCAAACAGTGCACAAAATGTGGCTATACAATAAAATGTGCAAATGGTGCACAAAATGCAGCTATACGAAGGGTGCACTGCAGGAGTGCACAAACAAAGACGAGGAATACAACAAAGAGACGAAACATGGCAATATGATGAGGGGATGCAAACAATATGCAAACACAGCTATATGAAGAGCACACTACAAAGGCACATGGACTGGACGCTGGTGCACAGACTATGTGTGATGCTAGATGAGCTATGAACTATGAGGGGAAAAAAGATCCTCTGGATTCTCTATCTGTCTGCCTACTATGTACAAATGGCTTATGTGATAAAAAAACTGTAAAATAAAGTATAAAAATAGAAAGTGCCATGCACTACCCACAACTGCATCCAGAGGCCCATCTAAACCCAACTGCACTATGCCACTGCCTTAGCCAATAAGATTTGCACATGTTATAGCCCAATAACCAACTGTTCCAGTGCGATGCTCTATTTTTGGTGTGCTTTAGGTCCTGTGCACTCTTCCCAATTAATCCACTTCAGTGTTATGTGCTACGTGCACACAGTCCACTGCCAAATAGGCACAAAGCACCCAGATTATGTGAGAATGCGCAGTTCACTCATGCTGGAATCGTGGTGCACTTGAATAAGCATCCCAGTAAGCTGGAAGCTGTGATGCGCAGTGCAATAGGCATGGTGGTGGACTGTTGGGTGTGATAAATGAATAGTGCAATGAGTGCACAGTGAGGGATGTGAGTTGCTGGCAAAGCATAAAAGGAGCGCATAAAGGTGCATCGAGCACACAATAA
Organism: Tricholoma bakamatsutake; assembly: GCA_029959215.1. Classification (NCBI taxonomy): domain Eukaryota; kingdom Fungi; phylum Basidiomycota; class Agaricomycetes; order Agaricales; family Tricholomataceae; genus Tricholoma; species Tricholoma bakamatsutake. Next base: position 6,613,140 of record CP114860.1, read on the forward strand.
CTGTGAAAGGCAGATAAAGAGTGTGGGAGGCACATGGAGGCAGTTTGAAGCATAACAAGGTGCATTTAGGGTACACAATAGAAGGCAGCTAAAGGGGGATCCAAAGGTGCAGTAGAAATGTAAAAGGCACATGAAAGCACACCTAAGTGGTCAAAGGTGCACAAAGACATGCAAAAGCACACTTGGGCACATGAAACATGCTGTGGAAAGTGAGTACAAGGTGTCCAAGTGGTGCGCACAATCACAAAAAATGCTGTAGTACAAGTGCAGGGTGATAGGGAGCCATATCAACATACAGTATAGTAAAAGTTCTTGTCCTATTGCTTTAATATATCATTGAAACATAAAAACTGCACTTATTGCATTCTGAATCTCTTGTAGTCTCTCTTCATATCCAGTAATGTTCAATATGTGATGAAAAGGCTCATTCTGAATGTGCAGCATGTATCAAAAGGGTTTTGAAATGGTTATGTGGCAGCCAACTTCATTCGAAGTGCTGTGAAGTCATTCAAAAGTGTTTGAAATGTCACAAAATGGTTCAAAATGGTTCAAAATGGTTCAAAATGGTTCAAAGTCATTCGAAGTAGTGCGAAATAGTTCAAAAATGTTCAAAAAGGATTTTGTAGTGTTATAGCAGTTTGGAGCATCTGTCATAATGTGTCAATACAATTGGAAACCTTCTCCAGCCCTTAGAGCTCACAGTGGACCTATCACTGTATTCAATTGCATGTTGATTTTGAGAAGAAGAACTTTAATATGTTGCCAAAGAACAGAGTGCTGCAAGGAAGCACCAACAATCTGAGGCCATGAACCCTCTCAATAACAGGCAGGATCTGGTGAAAGTCACCCCCAAAAATGATAGAAATGCCACCAAAGGATTGATTGGATTGGAGAATGTCTTTGAGAGTGTGGTTGACAGCTTCATGGAGATGATGATGATGCATGAGTGCCTTGTCCCAAATATCAAGTCAGTCTCCTGCAACAGCTTTGCCCAAATTGAACCTCTGGAGATAGAGCAGGTGGATGACTCATTGATGATGAGAGGGATCTGGAGACATGAATGAGAAGTGGAGCCACCTTTGAGCAGGAGTGCAGCAATGCCGGATGATGCTATACAGAGGACGATTTTGCTCTGAGAACAAAGCTGATAGGCCAGAGTGTTGTATACAAAGGTTTTGTCTGTGCCACTGGGACCATGGAGGAAAAAGGTCTGGCCAGTCTTGTTGTTGACAGCATGCATGATCTCCTCAAAGATCTCTGGTCTGGATTGAAAGTGTCCAAGTTGTGTGCAGCCAACTCAGCCTGCTCCACAACATTGTATCTGCGCTGCTCTGCAATCAACCAGTTTTTGAGGTTGGCTTCCCAATTCTGATAATCTGAGGCATGTATGGCCAATCCTTGCTGAGAGATTTGCCAGAGGATAAGAGAAGCTGGTTGATCAAGTAGAGGCCATAATCTTGCACATCATTATCGGTAGGGTTGATGACAGATATTGGTGTGCTGGAGCTGATACTGCAGGTCATCGCAAATGTGGGGCCAGTATGTGTTCCAAAGCTGGACAGGATCAGAGGGTGCACAATCACAAAGAATAGTGACAAAGAGTTGCCAGAGCTGATGACCTGTTGCCATGGACTTTGCTTCCTCCAAATACTGCACCCACTCTTGGTCATCCTCCAAAAGGCCACATGCCAGACATGCTTCTCTGAATGAAAGAAAGACATTTCTCTGAAAAGTGCACAGATATTCGTATAATGTTGCACCCTTGACAGCTGTCAAAAGAAGCCTGAGGTAGAAGTGTTCACCTGCAGTAGGCTGAGTGTAGTACATCCTCCCAATAGCAAATCCTCTCTGTCTGGGCTTCCACTTGTGGACTTTCTCATCCCACACAAATTTGAAGGGAAAGTTCTGATAGAGAAGATCCTGTGCAAGCTCTGGATATTGCTGATTGGCTTGAAATAGCCAGTGAGAGTGGTATCATGCTGTGCAGCATGCTGGATGATTTCCTGGATAGACTGTGGACCATTCTGATTCCAAGTAACATACTGCTGGCCAGGGAGGTGGATCTGAAGCTGGACAACATTCGGAGAAGCAGAGTGCATAGGTACATGAAAGAGGCACCAAAGGCTCTCGCAGGCAGAAATATAGTGAGCATCCAGATACTGTTTGACTTCATTGTTGCAAGTCCCAAACTGCATAGTGATGCAATCATGACCTTTGTACACATATTTGTAGATGTATTTGACAGCTTTGATAGAGGCAATGGACTCAATGTTGATGTGGCAGCGGTACTTCCAGAGGAGATAGGGTGAATAAGTGATGAACCAGTGATTGTTGACCTGCTTTTTCTGAACCTGATATGTCTTTCCAGTGTTCCAATGTCTGGTGGAAGCATAGGCATCCTCAGAGATGGTTGTCTGATCCCTGAATGGCTTGGAGAAACCTTTGGAGCACTGTCCATTCACCATGCAAGGAGCTGTAGGGTTCTCTGCACCACAGGGTTTATGGACCATGAACTTCTTGACCAACTCGAGCAGCTCAGGATTGTCATCAGAAAACTCTAAGCACATGAGGCTGTCTATCTGCTCAGGTGTGTGAAGCTTGGACTCCCCATCGAGAAAGATAATGCAGTGCATGTGAGGCAGGCCACGCTTCTGAAACTCGATCACAAACACATAAGAAAGTGCCTTGCCAAAAATCCCAGCCTTGATGTCTTTAATCATCTCCTTCTGCTTTGCATGGAATGCACGAATGACCAAGTCAGGGTGATCAGCAGCAGTCTGTCCTGGCTTGAGCTCATCCTAAATCTCTGGCCAAGCGGGGTTTGCAGTCATGGTCAGAAAGAAATCACCACCCTTGAAGTAGTGATTGATAGCCAAGGCATCCTGAAGAAGCTACTGCATATGATGTGTGCTTCCTATGAATGAAGAAGGGAGAATGATCCTTTGACCAAGAGAGTCTGTGTCTGCATCCACATTTGCAGCCACAGCATCAGCCAAGCCCATATAGACTTCACCACAAATAGTATCCTGAATCATCATGATAAAGCACAACTGATCCTGCTCTGAAGTTGCCCACTGGTCACAAACAAACTCCCAAAAGAGCTTTCTGCTCAAGAAAATATGTTGAGGCTCAATAGCAGGTGGTCAAGGGTTGAGACGATAGCAGTAAAATTCTCATTTGGACATATGCTTGCGAACCCTTGCACTGCCTTCATTAGCAGCTGCATATTCAATTTGAGGATGCCATTAGAGCTGGCCAGTGGGAAACAGCAGAACATAGTGAAGAGCAGGATAGAGGGAATGAATATCATCACCTGGAAGAATGACCACGATCTCATTGTTGGTGGCATCAGGAATATTGTAGCAGTGACAGTCACAGGATTGATCAAAGCACAAAGCTATCTTGCACTGCTGTCCTGGAGGCATGTTTCTAGTGAGCTCATGGGCCTGCTTATACATCTGAACTGCAGGATGGCAATGGTGGAGCATGTCCTAAAGGGTGAGCAAAGTGTGGTGATCAAGGTGAGTATTCCAGGCATTGGCCATCCGAAAGTTCACAGCATCAGCTGGATCATAAATATATAGCTGAGCATATACAGGAGGCTCTCCATCTGCTGGAATAAGAAAGCCAATCCTGTGGGACAGCTCGCCATGGAGTTTGAAGACATAGGGACCAATACCATCATTCATAGCCTCTTCACCCTCATTGACAGACTCATCAATTTTGTGCCTGATAGAAGTCATGGCCAGAGCATTATTGTATGTGCGAATATGATCATGAAATAACCTGCCAATGTGATCCTGAGCAGTGAGCAACTGGAGAAGCTCAGGCGGGACTGGATGGAGAGGAGGCAAGATGATTTTTCCACTCAGACAGCACATGCCAAACATGGGATGATAATCAGAGGATCTGGTGAGATGTTCAGCCATCCAGTGCAGAGCATGGCAATTGGGACACTGAATATCCATTCTTCCCAGATCATGAACAGGCCAATCAGGATTAAAAGGCTAGCGGGCAAGAGGCAAAACTGGCTGAAGAGGTGGTGGTGGTGGTGGTAGTGGTGCAGGCTGAGCCACCTGGGACAATCAAATTAGTCACAAAATAATGACATGACAAAAAAGGATATAAGCATACATGTGGAGAAATATTAATGACAGGGACAACAGGAGCAGGAACAGGAGGAACATGTGCAGGGAGATCAAAAACAGGAGGAGCAGGAGCAGAAGGCTACATCATTGTTAATATACTCAAAAGAACATATATAAGCCTACATGGGGAGGGATATTGGCAACAGGGACAATAGGAGCAGGAACAGCAGGAGGAGGATTAAAAACAGCAGGAGGAGGAGGAGGAGGCTACATCATGATATTGTCAGATAATATACATCATGTGAAAAATAAACCAACATACAGCAGGGAATAGAGGTGGAAGTGCAGCATGCTGGGAAGCAAGTTCAGTCCAGGCCATTGCAGGAGTAGCCACAGAAATGGGAGGTGCAGGAATTGGAGGTGCAGGAACAGGAGGGTCAAAAACAGGAGGTGCAGGGGGCATGAAAAAAAGCTGCATTGTGTAAAGGAGCAACAACAGGCTGAGGTGGAGCTGCATGACTTGAGCCTCTTCCCCTCCCTCTTTCCCTCCCTCTGCCCCTGGCTCTTGCAATCTGTGGAAGGGGAGGAAGTGCTGCCAGCTACTGTGCCAAATGAGGAGGAAGGTGATTGTATTGAGGAGGTGGTGGAGGAGCAGCAACAAAATGATCAGCATTCAGCAAGCCAATATTATGGGCTGGCGGCAATGGCAGCAGTGGCTGGGCAATGTGCATTGTGCGAACATGGTGTGGAGTCTTTCACTCCATAACCTCTGCTTAATCTATCCTCGCCCTCCATCTGAAAATCTGCTGGATATCTGAACCCCCTCACCTGAAATTGGACAACTGATGAGAAGAAGGGTGCAACTTTTTATAAGTTGAAGCCAAGTCCTCTCTGGTCCCTTTTCACCTGGCCTGCTACAGCCCAGTGGATTCTGCCCAAAAACCCCAGAAACCCTCTGACCACCAATGACCAGCTCCAACCAGAAGTCTGGTGTATTCCTGACCAAGTCCTGATCTTGGTAGGAGTGATCTTGAACTTTGACAGTTCCTCCTGACACTGGCAGGTAACCATTGCTAAGTGATGTATTCCATTTGTATGCACCACATGGATATAACTGTTTTTCAAGGCATCAGCAGTTGGCAGTGCAGTAATCTGATCAGCATCAGCAGTTTGATTAGGAATAGACAAGTATGGTTAAAACCCATGGATATCTTCATTGGCATGTTCAACTTCATCTTCATCATTGCCATTGAAGAAGTCCTGTAAACTATTCTCAATGTCAATATTCCCCTGTCCTTGATGCCAGAGGGCATCAATGTGATTAAAAAATGCTGAGTCAGCCCCAGTTTCATCTTTGGCCCTGGGTTCCTCATCAGCCCCAATGCCATGTGCCATCATTCCCAATGCCAAGTCAGGTGCAGAGGGCTGATGCTGATCATTGGCTGGCCAGTTGGTGGACTCTTGCTCTGCTTTGTCCTTCATGTCTTCAGATATTTTATTTGGAAGTCAAGAGCATTGCAAATTGGCTGATCTGTATGGTGCTGGACTAACAGGTATGTGCTGACCTCCCATTGCTCAGCCCAGTGGAAGTGTGTGCTGGTTCAGCATTCAATGCAATAGAAGGGATTCTGCCTGTGGGTTATGCACATACATGTGCAGCAAAGCATGCTTCCAAGTGAGCAATCAACACATCTTAAAATTGCCCATTCATTGAATAGACAGTGGTTGCAAACTCATTTGTTGACTGACCATGCCTGCTGAGATAGGGATGCTTGAAGCAATTCATCCACTTGCCCCACAAACTCCAATACATAGTCTCACTGTCTCTATTATTTGGATATGAGCCTTGGTAAGTCAATCAGTGTCAGAAACTGACCATGCCGATGTGTGGCTGACTTGGCTTTTTGGCCACCCGAGGTTCTTGCATATCCCCATCTGGAGCAAGATCAGGATTATCATGTATACCAGAATGTTATGGACCCTGTTCTTTCATAACCACAGTCAGGGGGACCTTGATATGCTTTGTTTTTGGTTCTTGTTTCATGTTGATCTCAACTTCTACATGTGTAACAGTATTGAACAGTATTGACTGCATCATCATTGTCCTCATGCAGAGGGGCATTCTTCTTTGATCTTCTCTTTCACTTGTAAGGAGGTCTTGTTAGGCTCATGATGATTTAAGGTGAATCAATGACATGGATTGATAGGCTATTGTACTATTGACCAATCACAAGGTCAAATCTTTCTTCCACATAAATCCCCTCCAATGCCACCTGAGCCATCAGCAAACCCTCAGTTGAGACAGTACTGGAAGGGTTGCAGATATACAGTCAAAGAGCAGAAGATCCTCGAGCCTTATAAAGTTGCATTCTGATGACAGGAATCAAAAGCCAACTGATTGCAAATACTCAAGTGTGACATTCTCTCTGTGATATTCAATTACTGGGTGTCAATTGACAGGGCCCCAGTGAATGAGGAGGATAGTCACAATCATGCCAAGGTAAACTCTCATGCATGTCAAGGTTGTATTATTGATCACATTGCTAGAAACTAATAACTTGGCTTTCCAACAACTGGCAAATGACCAAAAGCTACTTGTGTAAGTCAAACAACTTTAAAGTGAAGCAGTTAGATGCCATTTGGAACTTGTACCAGGACCGAGTTTTCTGAGAGATCGCAAACCTGTTAGGTGTTGAGGAAGCCACCACAAGTACACCCAGATGGTTCAAGATGTGACTGCCAGCTATCAAGCATATTTTTAAAAACATGACTACAGAGAAGAAAGCAGTCCTTCATGCCGAGCAGAAGAAAATGATGTGGGAAGGATATTCTGAGCAGACAAAGCATACTGTAGGTAAGCTAATGCCATAATGCCAATGCTGTGGCTGATGCCACTGCTGATGCCAGAGGTAACTGACATTTCACAGTCTAGCAGAGAAAAACCTAGTTAAGCATGTGAAGGAGAATGCACAGCAACAGTGGCTTGAAATGGAAGCTCTGTCTGTGACATTAACAACCTATACTGCACCTAATGGTTTGATGGTCATTGACATGTGAGTGCCCCAATTATTTACTGCCAATCACATGCTGATCCCAATCCCGATGCTGACTGCAGTCATGAAAATGTCACCTCTCTGATGACCACCCCTGTGTGATCATTTTTGCATATGTACCATGATCAAATCACTGAGCTGAAGAATGAGTGTCACTCATAGTATAAAGACCCCTATGAGCAGTAAAGAGTGCTGGTTTTAGGAGCCCGATAATCACCTTGGATAATCACCTCTGCTGTGAGGCTCAAAAGAGAGAGTAGTGCAAACCAAGGTCTGCACTAGGCGAACCCCAAAATCGATTGGACAACAGAGCTACAAGACTATACACACTAAAAATACAAGAAACAGGCCATGATGTAGTATGTAATAGGAGAGATGGGAGGGTCATGAAAGATGGGAGGGTCATGAAAAGAAAAACTTGATGATAGCTCGAACAATCAAGCAAACCTGGATTCTCTGTGTGAAGACCACAAAGATCATCCAAGAACAAAGCTCACTTTTAGGATTCAACTGGTTACCACCAAATCAATGAATAGGCAGTTGAATCCTGTAAAAAGTGAACAGTAAATTTTCATGCGAGCCACCCAAGGAAAAACAAAGTCTCACAATGAAAAGTAGTCTCTGTTTGTAGAACAGGAATGCACAAGTGGCGAAGCCATGAGAGCCAACTACTTTGAAAAGTAAGAATCCCACTAGCTTGGATTGATGTGGGGTGCACTCACCTGTGCTGCTTGATGACGAGATGGGGAGATGAAGGAAAGCAGCACTAGGTGAAACATTCCCTGTGTCGAGTCCATCCTCCGACGAGGCCTCTGCTAAACTTTAGCACCCAGCCGAGGCGGCACAGAGAATGGATGAGTAATGTGAATATTGTCGGTGAGGCCAACAACACGTGTTTTCTTTGAAGCGGCAGGCCTACGAAAATGGCTCCTTACCTTCGGAACCCGCCTTTACAACGATTCTGCGATTATCTGTGTCCAAAAAATCATGAACATAAACCGCAGATAATCGCTCTACTTTGATCGCTACTAATGTCAAGCCCCAAGCTGGGGGGTATGGGGCCTAAAAACGTTCGATTTGCGAAGGCCAGCGCTGGAACTCTCTTTTTTTCAATTGCGTTCAAACACGGTTGGCACAGGTTAATTTTGTAAGCGGATTCGTTTGATGACAGAGGTTGTACGCTGGCTGGATCAAGTAACATGTGTTTAAGAATGCCGCTTGTGTACAGCAATGGAGGATAACAGCATCAGGCGATAAGCAAAGACGTGTGTTTTTCAAGTTGGAATGCTGAGCATATAACAAATCATAATCAGGCCGTCGAAGGCATGTCAAATCCAATTCGTACTCGGACATCAAACAAGAATCAGCACAAGCACATGTTCGTTCTCGCAGTGCATTGCTGGAGGTTTCTACTTGAAAAAGCCGTAAGATTTTATCTTTGAGAGTTTGAGGAACAGTTTGACGCCACGTATTCTGGATTCTAGGTAAGCTTCGATGCTGAGATCGTTTGCCCTTCAATAGCTCATTGATATACGACTTCAAAGATATACGACTTCAAATGTTTGCGCAACGACTACTGTGGAAATGTCATAGCTATCAAATAATCGATACGGCGGTCGGCGTTGAATCTTCGGCAACAAACTGGACAAAAGGAAAACCTGCAGATGCGGGGGGTATTGCACGAGCAGGTTGCCCACAGAAACCCTGAGAAACATGGTGCAGGACGGAGCCGAAAGATGATAGGCCATGAACGGCGGCTAATGCCAGCACTTCGGATTTCTTCAATCATTCAAAACCTTGAAGTGCTGATTCAAGGATAGAAGTTGCTTGTCGATGACAGGTTAAGGAATGCAATACTTGAGCGTGCTCTGATGAACCATGAAATTGATAACCAAGTCCTTGTCCTTTACAGATCGGATGGAGGAGATGCAAAGGGGCGGAGGCTATTTCATGGCATGGGGTCGTTGTGAGATCAAGCGCATTCATGTGTCCGGCGATCACATGGCAATCTGGACCCGAGCCATAGACGCAAAGGCCGTTGACGATGTGGTGAATCAAGACCAAGTGGACTAAGTACGTCTGAAGTAGGAAACTCAGCTGTATGTCCATGGGCATTCAATAAAGTAAGAAGATCGGAGGACGGCGCGAGAAGCCGGATCTAATAGGACGTGCTTCACCGTTCTATCTTATACATGTTGAGCACAATCACTACGTGAATGACACACTGTTGGAATGGCAAGGCCACCACATCCTCGCATCTCGCCGTTTAACTAATCTCTCGTTGATGCCACAAGTGTGCACTGCTATGATTTTTATCGTTCTTTGTACATTTTTACTTTACCTATTTTCTATTGCTCTCGTCGAGAGCCTTCTTTTTGTTCGGCTATTTTTATTTCCGACTCAAAACGGTATGTGTTATTTTGTCGTGTCGATAGTGTCGTCTCCCCTCAATCGCTGGCTACCCTTATAACACAGTGTATGTCAACCGCAGTCACCTACGTTACACACAGTTTTTCCTCTTTCTGAAGTTTGGACTTTCAACTACCGCCAGCTGGATATTGAATGTCGCGTAAACATTTTATTTTGCTCTTTATTAATCCCTTGACAAATATCTAGGCACTTTCAGGAAGTTCCAGGAGCAAGATCAAGCCTAGTAAAATTGAAAGGAATTGATTCCCAATTGATTCCGTACTTAAACTTTTACTTTTTTGGTGAAGTTGATTCATTTTATTATGGGTGATCAATTCGATATAAGTAACCTCAATTTCGTTTACGCAGCTAACCAAAAGGAGTCGATTGCACCATTTTTTTTAGGGCCAAATAGGGAAATCGGCTCGTGGAAATATCTTCATTAAGGTCTATTCTCCAATACCAAAAATTTGTCGTGTTTGTTTGTCCGCAATTGTAAAACCCGAACAAACCTTACTTCCTGGGGCCTGGAGGGAGGTTGACGGTTTTCTTTTCTTTGACGGGTAATGAGGAGCCCACTTGCGTCGCACGATCCCCAAGATACAACGGGCAAGGCGAATAGAAGCCGCACGAGTCTCATTGAATGAGCTGCATGGCAGTAAGATGTCGAAGATGGAGGCAACAAACCCCGACAGAAGAAATCCAAGCACAAGACCAATAACAGGAATCATTGAAGAAGGACACAGTCGGGGATGGTGATTATGACACAGAGACTAATTATCACAACGGAGGTTTTGGTATTCTCGTACATGACAACCGAATGAATTCTACCAAAACTTTGTCAGACGGACGCATTGGGAGTTCGGCGACCGTGACAGGCCGATTGCTTTGTACCAACTTTGTTGATATTGTTATGAGTTTATGGTGACACGTCATAACCGAGTTATAAACCGCCAACTTGGTGACTTTCCCTCCCTCAATCTCCCATGCGTTTCTCGGTGCTTCACACCTCAGCATTGGCCCTCATCCTTGCGCCCCTCGTCTTTGCTGACGGGGATACGCCCGATGCAGTATCTGACGGGGATACGCCCGATGTAGTATCTGACGTCCTGAAACTCACTGCTGATAATTTCCACAATTCGGTTGCCACACCCCTTATGCTAGTTGAATTCTTTGCTCCATGGTATGCAGCAGCATAATTTTTTTATATCCGAATACTCACCTTGCCCTTTCAGGTGTGGACACTGTAAGGCCCTTGCTCCTCATTACGAGGAAGCTGCAACAAAACTCAAGGAAAAGGACATTACTCTTGCTACGGTCGATTGTGTGGCTCAGGAGGCATTATGTCGGGAATTGGAAATTCAAGGTTATCCGTGAGTCTTATCCACTACTTACGCAACTCGAAGTAATTGGATCCCAGTACCCTAAAGGTGTATAGGCATGGTAAGGCCAGCGAGTATCCCGGTCAGCGGAAGGCAGATAGCATCATTAGCTACATGATCAAGTAAGTCATCACCGCCTTCTGGTTATCAATCTCTCACCTCTTTTGCAGACAATCCCTTCCTGCAGTCTCCGAGGTTACGTCAGAGAACCACGAAGAATTCAAGAAGGGTGACAAACTTGTCGTCGTTGCTTACCTTTCTTCTTCCGCCCAACATCCCGCAGCTGAGTTCAACGCAACTGCAGAAAAGCACCGTGATGATTATCTCTTCGGCTTAACTACCGATGAGGGCGTCATCAAGGCGGCCGGCGTGACTCCGCCTGCTGTTCTCGTCTACCGTAGTTATGATGAACCACGTTCTGAATATCCCTATCCCCTTCCGACAGCCACTGTCAATGACTTTGAAGTCTGGCTCGAGGAACTCGCTATTCCCATTTTTGCCGAACTCGGTGGTGACAACTACGCGATTTACGCGTCCAGTCATAAACCCCTTGCTTACCTCTTCGTTGATCCCACAACTGAACACAAGGAAGAGCAACTTCTTATGTTGAAACCCGTTGCCGCGAAATACAAATCCAAGATGAATTTCGTCTGGATTGATGCCATCAAGTTTGGCGACCATGCCAAGGCTCTTAACCTCCAAGAGTCTAAATGGCCTTCTGTTGTCATCCAGAACGTGCAAAAGCAACTCAAATACCCCTATGATCAATCCAAGGATGTGTCGTCTGAAGGCGTTGCTGATTGGATTGAGAAATATCTTGACAACCAGCTCGAGCCATCGTTGAAGAGTCAACCCATCCCTGTTGAGCAGACCGAGGCTGTTTACACTCTTGTTGGAAAGTCGTTTGAAGATGTGGTGTACGATGATACAAAGGATGTGTTTGTCGAGTTCTATGCAACTTGGTATGTTTCCTTTCTTCCGATTCCTTCCGTTCCCCTGATGTTTTGCAGGTGTGGTCACTGCAAACGGTTGGAACCTGTCTGGAAGAGTTTGGCAGAGAAATACGCTGACCTCAAGGACCGTCTTATTATGTGAGCTTTTCTTTCCGATTTACCGGCGTTGTTTCCTCCTCACCTATGTCATTTCGAAGTGCTAAAATGGAGGCACAAGAAAATGACCTGCCTCCCAGTGTCCCTTTCCGCGTTTCTGGTTACCCTAGCCTGAAGTTCAAGAGCGCAGGGTCGCGATCCTTTATTGACTACGAAGGTGACAGGTCGCTGGAGAGCTTGATCACGTTTCTGGAGGAGAATGCCAAGAATTCACTCGAAGTGCTCCAGCGCAGCGAACAAGCACCTTTGGTTAGTAGCAGGGAGAATTCCACTGCTGGGGAGATACATGATGAGCTGTGAGTATAGCGGTGATTATTCTTATATAAATAAATACATCAAAAGAATTCATATCACACATGCTCTGGTAAAATAATTAAAATAATCAACGGTTTTGGGAGTGCTCCTTCCTTCTGTAGAAGTCAGAGAACGACAACCTGATTCCCAAGAAACGACAATCAAGGTCAGGGTGGACTTGCAAATGATGGACTAAGGTCTGTGCCCGGTCAGAGAACGTAGAGCTGTAGTCTTTCAACCGATGAAGCAGTCCAACTAGCGTAACCGACCGATCAGTTGCCTGACTATCCCGTCCTGTAAACACGCCCTATACGTAGCTCGTCACCAGAACCACATCAGACAAAACGCAACTACGCACCCTCGCTGAGTCGAGCCCTTGGTCACGACGTGAAGATTCTGATAAGCAATAGTTATAGAAGTTATCCTGTTATAAGTCAGAATGGGCGGGCAACTGACACAAATAACAACTCGCCATCGCCTCCCTAAATTGCAGAATTATTGTACACAATTCTCGCATTTGATCAAGCACTGTTTCCTAGAATGTATTCAGTATACCAGCATTTCAAAGATAATAATGGCTCCTTACTTCTCTCCCCGTCTTTGGGATCAACAGAAGCACCTTCTTCACCACACGGTCCAAGTATGTTCGGTGTGCTTCAATTAACGCATCTAGATCCCCTTCTTTCTTGGCGAGAAAATCGAGCAAGATTTTCCACGAACATTCAATTACTTCGAGGTGACAATAAGCTTGCATTTGGCGAACAAAATGGATCATTTCTGCCATTGCAATGTGAATCTTATGCCACTCAAATTCAAGTTCTAGAGGTCAAGTGAGAGTAAGTAATCGAGAGACGCTGACAGATTTACCTGGAACATGCAGGAAGGTCCGTGAACTACCTGTTCTTCTCATCCATCCCTTATTGAGTACGCCTTCCACACGCTTCATCTGCCACAGATACCGAAATACCTTTAGATATTTCTCCATCGAATCGGGATCAAGGACAGTGTCGATAGGCGCATCAACTTTGTATTCCAAGGTGAAAACGTCCCAGCCAATTTCCCCATGAGAATATTCCAGCATGCGGGCATCAAGGCGACGAAGCACGTCGGACGGGTCATTTTGTGCATTAGACGACCGGATGGCTGCCTCAAGTGTTGCGGTAAGATTATGACGATACAACATATTTGCGGGTCTCGATAGACTATGACTGTTGAGATAACGGTATTGATTAGGGAAGCAGTAAGAGGAACAGATACTTACCCCAGTGCCTCCATCAGTTGGTCCGCGAAATCGCCATGCCCCAGCATGAGATAATTTTTCAGGGCGTAGAGATGGTCAAGCAACTTGAATTTTTCTATAAAAACTTCAAATAAACGTTGACTAGCAACATGATACGCAGCGTCAATAGACCGTTCGAGTCCGGCTATATCGCTGTATTTTAGGGCTGTCTAAAATCAGTTAACGAGGGTCTAAGGACTGTTAATGTGCACTCACTCCCGCCAGTGTTGCTCATTTTTTCGCGTGTGACGACCCAGTCACTATCGTGGCAGCTATACCGTATAAAATTCAAACTCTTTCCCGTAGAAAAAATCTTAAATAATGTGAGCCTTGTAACAACAACAGACTTTGCAAAAAATCAACCTTTCTTCCGAAGGCTTCACCCACAAACATGGGAAGCATATCTCTTTGAAATTGATACTTTGTTTCCCATAACCGAAGACCTCCATCATGAACTCCAGAAACGTCGTCTGTGTCACCCCCAAAACCCCCATCCCCCGTTAGCTGACCGACACCTCCTGCCAAAGACAACGGATGAACATATTGCATGTGAGCCATTGTAGTATCCAAGGCAACAAAAAATTCAGAGTATGGATCATACAACTCGCCAGAAAAAAGCCATTTGTGTAGGGTAGCAAAGAAGGGCTTCGATACCTATGAAAATCATGTTAGGGAATGGGAGTACGAAATGAAAAGCACGAAACACACTTCTTCCAAAAGTTGGTCTGTGAACTTCCTAATGAAAGGGTCTCCGTTGTCGGTGTACCCGTGTATCAAATTCACAAGAGCACCTCCATGAGCATCTAGGGATGAAATATAAGGGAAATTGGAAGTCTTAAAAAGAGACGACGTATTACGGGCGCCTTCGACACACACACTCATCATCCTCATTCTCAACCTCCATTCGTTGATCCAAACGTCCAGCCTCCGCAATGTCAAGCCAGTCTCTGCCTCAGCACTCCTTAGACCATCTTTAGAATCAGAGCTTGCAAGTAAATCATTTCGTGTCTCCTCTGGTGCCATTTGAGACTCTAGCACAGCGATGAGACGATAATATTCTGTAAGTTGGGTTTGAAGATGATGACAAAGACTCTGCTCTATCATCCCTACACCCGTGGCAGCCTCTCGCTCACGAACAAAGTTTTCTACACGGGTGTAAAGGTATCCGACTTCCGAAAGTCGGTGAATAAGGGCCCTTGTCGGGGCAGGAATAAGATATTTCTGTAACAAGAAATATGAATATCTCAACCTGGCTTAAATTTTGTACATACCGATTTATCCACGAAAACTAGGGTGTTTTCTATGTCCGAATCATCCTGCAAGGAAAAGTGGACATATTTGCCTGAAATTCCTTGCAGAAGATATAACACGTCCCGAAGAAGAGAATGCTCAGAAATTTGATGACGACCTACAAAGGTTTAATTCTATACGGGAGACGGTGAGTTGAAGGTAATCACCGATCTTTACGCGATACTCCTGTAAGGTAGCTGCTTTGGATTTCCCTATTAAAAATCGTTGGTCGTTAGTTGGGTCGAGAGGGCTTGGGCTGGTTGAACGCCGAAAATGGAGAGGTGGTATCAGGGAAGGCAGAAACGTAGTGATGGCGGCGCTCTGGTGAGATGATGACGCTAGAGAATGGAGGAATTGAACAGATGCATGTTTTCTTGATAACACTGGCTGGAGACATCTTCTGTGGTAGAACAACCTAACACGGTTCGTGCACTCACTTGATCAAGAAGCCTTGAGAGAAGATTGGTGAATTTCAAAGAGCCGGAGGGTGATGATTGCAGTACTGAAGAATGCATGAGTCTCAAGCACTTTGCTGTTGAATCCGTCCTTACGATGCCTTTTAATAAGATCTGCAAGATGCCCTAAGTCTGACTCTTGATTCTGCCCAATATTACTTGATTGCAAGGTAGCACGTCTGAGTATTCTGAAAGAGGAGGGCTCACCTCGTCAAGATGTCCTGGCAATGTGCGACAAGCTCATCTCTTAAAGGTTTGTTGTCTCGTGCTGACGCTACAACGGAACAAACCAGGGATTCCAGAACGGGCATCCCCATTTTTGAGTCTGCTGGACAGGTCAAGATGAAGGTCGTGTTCAACTCTGTTGACGATCATGTGATGTAACTGGGATTATAGAGAGACACGAATTTCAATTTATACACTATGTAGACGAAACCTACATAAGTATACAAAGCCATATGGTAATTTGTTAATACTTTGGCAGCACTTAAATATCTTCTAGACCACCAACAAGAAGAAAGTCAAAGCTTGATTTCTTTCAGACCATCCTTCCAAAAGGTCAGGTATCCTGTGTTCAGACCGATGGAATCAAGAGACGTGGAAAAAGCGCAAACATATGTACGACATACGTGTTATATTATCGTCCTGCATATGGCAATTGTCAATCTAGTTGGGATCTTAAAGAACACAACTTACGCGGAAGTTCAGAAGCACAACCATGCCGTCAGCACTCATCGACACTCCAGTGAACTACAAATTTACATCACATCAGTCGCGCTACAACGCATCAGTGTTCGATCCTACAAATTCGTAGTCGTCAAAGTTTGCTATAATCTTCTTCGCATATGCCTGAGCACCCTTTTCGAAGGCTTCCACACGGCCAGGATTAGTTTCCTGAAGCTTGGCTTTCACTGCTTTCATGTAGCCCTTGAAAAAATGACCATGAATTGACTTAAGGATAGAACGGCACGACTATTGCGTACCTTGAGATAAAGAAGATAAGATTTTTTGTCGAATGAAGTTGGTTGCAAGCGGAACGAGTCTACAACGTCGTTGACCAGTTTGGCGCCATCATCCAGATCATCCTCGCCACCTTCCTCGGCAGAGGGATTGGCACCTAAACAAAAGTAAGCTAGGGTATGTTGTTTTTAACGTGGGTCAGATCACACCGATATCGAACTTATCGCTACCCAATGAGATCATCTTGCAGTTGACTTCATAAACGACGTCGTCCACCACCCTCCTGCTGAATGTGAAAACGGTTGACTGCCAAGAGCACAAGAAGAACACACGGGTCATATGCATCCGAGAACATTTCATCTCCAGTCAGACAATCTTCGTACAGCAGCATGGTGAATGTAGAATGTAGATCAAGTAAAATCTCTGGTGCAGTGAGATCGATGATCTTATCAGGTGAAGTCACGTGGATGATAACTTGCAACTGGAAACAGAGAAGTTTTTGCCAACTGATTATGGAGTACCAACCGGTTGTTATCAAGTCTCATGCCCGTCCATCTACTTTGAAACACAGCCCTGAATCTCGCTACTGGCGCCAATTCAAAAATCCCGTCTTCGTGAAAGAATACGCCCCAGTCACCTCTGTCCATTTCTCGTCGACCAAGCCACACAGATACGCCGTTACAGCCGCAACCAGAGTGCAAATATATGCACCACGCACTCAGAAAATCACCAAGACTATATCTCGCTTTAAGGACATTGCACGAAGCGGAAATATTCGCGAAGATGGAAAGCTCGTTGTCGCGGGCGACGATAGCGGTCTAGTGCAGGTGAGAACAAGAAGCATTCTAGTAAAATAGCTCTGGATGCCACGGTTCATCAGGTATTCGACATTAACTCACGCGCAATTCTTCGTACCCTTGATTCTCACAAACAACCCGTCCATGTCACAAAGTTTTCCGCCCTATCGTCTACCCAAATATTGTCATGCTCCGATGATGCCACGGCGAAAATCTGGGATGTACCCTCTCAATCTACGATCTCCACATTTACGTCGCACACAGATTACGTGCGTTCAGGCCAGATTTCAACAACGAATCCTCATCTTGTTCTGACTGGCTCCTATGATGCCACTGTGAGGCTTTTTGACTCGCGTTCGGGCAACTGTGAGATGATGATGAGAGAACATGGAGAGAATGGAGGTAGAGGCCAAATACCAGTTGAGCAGGTCCTGATGTTTCCTTCCGGTACTGTTGCAGTATCTTCGGCCGGACCAATAATGCGGGTTTGGGACATTGTAGCTGGAGGGCGTTGTATACGCGCTTTGTCAAATCATCAAAAAACTGTTACCTCCCTTTCTTTTGATGCTCGTGCCAGCCGACTTTTAACTGGTGGCCTCGATCAGATGGTCAAAGTGTACGACGTTAGCACATACAAGGTCGTTCATACTATGCGTTACCCAGCCCCAATCCTTTGTCTTTCCATATCAGTACGCGTCATCTCTGTCCTGCATGTTATTCGACACTGAACACATAACAGCCCGATCAAACTCATATCGTAGCTGGGATGTCCGATGGTACGCTTTCAGTGCGTCGACGACAACCTAAAGCCAGCGAAGGACAAACTGCTGATGCATTGCGCTCTGGTGTTTTCGAGTCATTTCTCGGGGTCACTGTGCCAGAGATTAGAGAAGGCCCTGTACGTGGAAAAGTCCAACCAAAACCTACGGGCGATGTAAATGAGCTCCGAGTGGAGAGTAAACGGAGGAAAAGACTAAAAGAATACGATAAACTGCTTAAGAGCTTCAAATATTCCGCCGCGTTAGACTCGGTACTGCGCAAGGTCGGAATTATCAGTCCATACTTTTTCAAAGACTGATTGGGGTTGAATCTTAGCAAGTACCACCGACGACAACTTTCGCGCTCCTACAAGAATTAATACATCGCGATGGATTGAAAATTGCGCTATCTGGCCGAGATGATGTTCTTCTAGAGCCCATCCTCCGGCTGCTCGTAAAACATGTCGCAGATCCTCGCTTTGGTGAGATGGTATGTGACATTTCAGGTGTTGTCATTGGTGCGTATGTACTGTCATTCAGGCGAAACCCGAAGCTGAACCGATGACAGAAATGTACAACCCAATACTGGGTCAATCGCCACTTATCGATTCATTGTTCGTCCAGCTGCGAAAAAAGGTTGCAGCAGAAATTCGCTTTCAAAACAAGCTAGTCAAAGCTCGAGCCGCCCTAGATATGATTTTTTGTTCTGTGGTATCTCAGAATGAGAGATGATGGTGCGCGCTGTAACATGGTTGTTCCACGACATGACAAGGTTATTACCCTACATCTGATGTATCCAATGCGGCTATAAGACCCTCCAGAACTTCCTTTTGTGAAGGCGACCCATGAGCCTCATCGCTTGTGGGGGCATTGGCGTCAATATCTATATTATCTTGGAACACTCTTAATGTTCGGATGACGTCCTCGAGTGACTGGTTCTTCCGGTTAAGCATTTGTAAGGCATGGGATCGAATCTATTCTTTGTGTCAGCAACATACATATGCCAAGCAGATTGGAAAATCCCACTCCGTCATCCTCCATGATGATCCAAGCCAATATGTAGTCGACGGTCTGAAGAGTGTATAGACCGCCATCCAATCGACGAAGATACCATGTATCTTCATGCTCTGAAGAAATCTCTTCGCCGTCAATCAGAAGCGCCTTGTATTAGATCTTAGACCATGTTTTGGAGTTCAAAATTTATGCGTACCTGTTTCTCTGTGTCTATCTCTGATTCTGTAGCTTTGAGACGTGTTTGAGCGCTGTCTCGGATTTCTAACAGCTTATCAGTTTTGTCATAATTGGATTCGACAAATTTTGCCAGGAGCCTGAACCGCGCGGGAGAATAGGAGGCGATATTTGTAAACAATGATGAGATGACACCTAAAATATGTGTAGTGTCTTGAGAAGCCGGTACAGTCTCTTTAGACTTCTGTTTCTTCGTTGCCTATAACATCTATGAGTTAAGTTGCCATGTTCTCCACAAGAATGACTGGACTTGGCCCATAAAAGCTGAGAACAGGGTTTTGAGGCCGAGCGCCTCGATAAAAGCCTCACAAATCGCAGAACCGGCCACACCTGACATGGCATGATCCAATGTTTTGATAGAGCGAGATCTTGATTGGAGTTTTTCTCTGTCGAATACGTCAGCCACCAAGAAATGGACAAAGGGTTAAAGAAACAAACTTCATCATCAAAATCATAAGGTCAGGCCCTTCGGCCGAGAGAAATAATGTTTTTATTTGCGGTTCATGTAGGGCCGAGCACAGGGCATCGAATACGTTCTCCATGAATTCTAGTTCATCTGGATCCGCAGGGTCCCGCCGCCGATATTGCTGACAACGCTTTAGCGAACTTTCGGGATGTCTAACTCCATGACTTACTGAAAGAACTTTCAACAGGGTCTCCACACCATCACGTTTGCCCAATTCTAGTCGGTTCTTAGAATTGTCCTGCAAGAGAATTGAAAGAAGCTCTGCAGCATAGCCTCTGTTTTCGTCATGCGTCTTCAGTTGAATACGATTCAGTAGCCAAGAAAGGATGCTTGTTTTCTCAACGAGTTGAGTTGACAGCTGAGGATTAAATCCCAGGATGTTTTCAAATATGCCTGTTGACAAGCTATGGACATGTGCAACCAAAAGCATGGAGATACGCACCACTTACCTAAAATATGAAAAACACCTTGCCGATCCGTCTCCTCCTGTTCATTGAGGCGTGGTAAGTTGTCCACTAGTAACTCCAATACGGAATTGTCAAGCTACAAACTTGGTCAGCTTTCTATAAGCGAAGGAATGACAACACGGACCAATCCCTCAATGAGAGTTTTGAGAGCATCCTGAACATTTTCATCGTCTTCCTCATCTTCATCTTCATTCCCTACATCCTCGTCCGTGAGTTCATGGATAAGTTCCACAACGTCGATTACAATGTCAGCGTTTTCATGTGCAAGAAGGCCAATGAGTAGCGCTACGGTAGAAGAGTGGACCAACTCGGGGTAAGCTAATGCTGGCGCTTGAGCAAGAGGCAACATGGCTTTGATTGCGCCATCTAGATCAGCTTCAGAATCTATAAATCTTCACGGGAAGAGTAAAGTGAGCCAGGAAGTCATGTTGATAACTGAGTCGGTCTTACTTGGAAGGATCATCAGGGTGCTTCGATCGTTGCTCTTGATTTTTATTCACAGCACGTTCAAACCGAAGAAGCATCCTTCTTATTGCAGTTACCGATAAATTATCGGACTAGAAATGACTCAGACTTCGAAAACCATTGGAGGTGGTTGGTTACCTACTTCACCTTGAACACCTTCCCCACTGGCGTTTTCGAAGATATTTAATATTTCTTTCTGTTCAGATGTAAGTCCGCCACCAAAGAAGCGTCCTTCATCATCTTCCTCCGCAAAGTAATCGGCATCGCCACCTGGTGCAAAATTCGGGTCCATAATTTCTTCATCTTCTACTTCCTCCATGGTTACTGCTCGCACATTCTCCCAAACTTTCAGACCTCCGTTGTTAGTTTGCGGGATTTCACTGGAGACAGACTCTTCCGGAGAAGCAATGTCCATTTTCATCTTCTTAAGCATGTCCGGTGTAGGATTGTCAGGCATCCTTCTCTTGCTCCCGCCAACAGGAAGCTTCGGAACCTGAAAAAGTTAGCTGCATTTGTATCATTAAAGAGGTGAAAGAAGGTACCTTGAACAGTCTATCGATGTCCATGGTCAATAGAATATAATAGATTGGGACCCGTTGAGGCGAAACCTATACACTTATGGAATGTGGGCGTGGGAACATGTTCGGCATTCATCATAGTACTCAAGTTATCAGTCTAAGTAATACACAGAAACGAGATGGAACAAGTCAGTTGCAACTTTCTGGGTTCAAATGGTCTCCTCCAATTGAGCGAGATTTGTGGACGGGTAAGATAGCACTCAAAGTATTGCAGGTACTCGTAATGGCATCATGAGCGGTTGTCCCAGATATGCAGTAAACATACGATGAATAACCCGTGCCCATGCAGAGATCTCAACTTAGTTCGGCGAGTCTTTAACTCACTTTAATAGGGTTTACGCCGATTCCTCTTCAAGTCTTGTTCAAGCTTCTTGGCCTTCCTGTGACCTATCTCCACTGGACGAATCGCTGTGTCATCGGCCTTCTTGAGCTTCACAGGCCGATTCCCAACGTACTTTCCTTGAGGGAACGAGATAATCAAAACCGAACGATGAAGAAATATAGAAACTCATACCATCCATCTCTTTCCAGGCCTTCAGAAAATCTTCCGGATCCGAGAAGGCAACAAAGCCGTACTTGGCCTGAAGGAGCGCTAAATGAGGGAGGGAATGAAGGAATCACACAAATACTCACTTTTTGGCTTAGTCTGTCACGGATGACACGAGCCTTCTGAAATGATGGATATTTGTTGAAAGCATTTGACAGAACATCATCCGATACATCGTTACTAAGATCGCCCACAAAGAGTCGAAACCAGGCTGAATATTGAAGTCAGTATACTTGGCAGAAATTGCGGTATGTGGTACACTTACAGGGGTTCCACTCTAACAAGGTCTGATCCTCCCAGACTTTGCCCCCACCCTTCCGTAACACCGTTGTTCGTTTTCCGCCTTTCGCCAACTTGCCACCAGCCCCACCTCGTTTGTCAATCATTGCTCCAGGAACATAAACACTTTGTTGGGCAAGGATACCAACATCATATTCATATGCATTAGCTGGAACTGGTGCACTATGAGAAGACGACGAGCCGTTGATAGGGTATGAAGGTCCCTGATATGGTTTGTAGTACGGATTGATATCATACGAGGATTGCTGATGAGAGTACTGCTGGTTGTAAGGATTTGGTTCCATTGTGAGCACTTGGCTTCAGAAGAACGTGTGACCATTACGACTGCTAAGATTACATAACACTTTACAGATCAAAGCTTTGCTGCCTGCTCAACGTACCGACCCCCTCTCCCCCTTTCAAGGTGTGTGTCTCCAGTTTGTTTCCATATCAGACTCTGGCAGGACTTCTTATGCCGTCCAGTTCCATGTTTTTTTTTATGAATGGATTACCTGGATTCATGGTCGACGGTTTGGATGACGAGCATTGACTGACCTCTACCTTAGATGCCGTTCGTCAAAAAGATCAAGTCCGACGCCTATTTCTCACGTTTTCAGGTCAAGTACCGTAGGCGACGCGAAGGAAAGACTGACTGTACGTTTGCCTTCCTGGTGTTTTGTTACCTTTCAGTGAAGATGTCATAGACTATGCGCGTAAACGACTTGTGACCCAGGCTAAAAACAAGTAGTGCGTCTAATAGCCTATGTACTCGTTTTATATCTCTTTGATGTGAAACTCGAAGCAATGCGCCAAAATACCGTCTCGTGGTTCGCTTCACGAACAAAGACATCATTGTCCAGATTGTCTATGCTCGGCTGCAGGGCGATTTCGTACTGACTGCTGCTCACTCCAAAGAGCTACCACGGTATGGCATCAACCACGGTCTTACCAACTGGGCTGCAGGTAAGAATACTGGAGAATATCATGATTCCCAGCTGATCTTTGACACTAGCCTATGCAACTGGTCTTCTCTGTGCCCGCCGAGCTCTTACAAAACTTGGTCTTGCCGATAAATACGAGGGTGTTGCAGAACCAGACGGCACTCATACATTGACCGAAGTTCTTGATGGAGGAGACGCTCCACGGCCGTTCAAATGCTATTTAGACGTTGGCTTGAAACGCACATCCACTGGATCTCGCGTTTTCGGCGCCATGAAGGGTGCCAGTGATGGTGGTATATTCATTCCTCATTCCGAAAAGCGTTTCCCTGGTTTCGACCAAGAAAGTAAGGAGCTGGATGCTGAGGTTCTGAAAAAGTACATTTTTGGGGGACATGTTGCAGAGTATATGGAGAGTCTTGAGGAGGAAGATGATGAGCGGTATGTGAACGCTATTTCGATGTTGACAAAGAGGCTGAGGGTCGCCAAGATTCAAGAAACAGTTCTCTACGTATCTCGCGGACGGCATCGGTTCAGAGGACATACAGGAGATTTATGCTAATGCGCATGCTGCCATCCGAGAAAATCCTGTCTTTGAGCCCACTGAGAAGTCCAAAGACTGGAAATCAGAAAGCTTGAAATTCAAGACGGATAAGCTTAGCCACGCTCAACGTCAAGCAAACATCGCATCCAAGATCAAGAAGTTCAAGGCAGGTGGTGATGCAGAAGCAGACGGTGATGACGAGGAGGAGTAGAGCGCTACAATACTATGTCTTCTATGTACTACATTATATGTCATATGGCATGCGAAGAACGCACTGGATGATCCTACCCATCAAACAACTCACTTCGGTATTACACACATATGATGCACATAAGTATCACATATATGGCTGTGTTTTGTTACACACATGCCTTCTTCATTATCTGTTCTACCCATTGCAGTAGCGGAACGGTGCCTGCTTGTTCTGAGTAAGTTTCAAGTCGACCGTGCCTAGTTGTAGTTTTGTCGAGACGGAATGCCGAACAGTCGATGGTAAGTCCTTGGCCATATATAATGCGGAAGTTTCTAGCGAGCCAGTCGATGAGTCCAGTTTCAGATAACAGGAGGGTTTGACCTACAAAACACAGCCTTCGCATCTTCCAACGCACTGGCTTAGATCGATGAACCATGTTCCACCGACATGTTCACATATTTCTCGGCCAAGTTCGCATATTCTCTGGAGAAGACACCTTTCTATCTCGTCGGTAAGCAACTGACAGAGTTGCGGAATGGACGAGACCGTAAGTGTAGCTTGGGACAGATGGGCGGCCAATGAAGAGGGCGACGAGAAGGTTAACCGTATGGTGTGCCTAGATTCATATGTATACAATATTATCACTCCCACCGAACAAAGAACATACCGGTTCTCAATTCTCAACACAGCTTCTCCACCGATGGCTTTCGTATTGTCATCGCTAAAGGACTGGATGAGTAGACGACCTGTTTCGCCAACTGGATCAAAGCGAAGGGTGGATAGGATCCCAACCATAGACAATGCCCGCACTGCCTTGTCAAATTCAAATTTGATTCTGTCACAGAAAACCCGGTATTGTAGCAAGTCGATGGTTGGTTGGAGCAGTGGGGAGACATATGGGGTCTCCACAGTGCCTGCTACCCCAAGACCCCCAAGCCGTCGCAATTTCAAGTAGCCATGCCTACGCAGCAATAAAACGTGAAGAGTTGAGTAGATCAGATCACACATTTCGTCGGGAAAGCCACGGCGAGACTCGGAAGTAAAAGTATCAGTGCCCAACTATCCATTATCAGTTAATGTGGGTTCAGGTCAAAGACAGGATTTGTTGACTGACGAGTTCAAATTTCAACTCCATCCCCTGAGCTGCATCTATGACGATGAGTCTTTCCGACACACGGGCGGAAGCTGTCGGTAGATTTCCTGCCTCTTGGACGAGAACGGAGAAAATCTCTTGCTCCACCACTTCCTGTTGGGATGCCCTTAGAGCACCATCCAGAGTGGTGGTATCAATGTCATCGATCGTATTTTGCGAGGCAGAAACTGTACCGTCAGAACGAATAACAGTAACCGACACACACAATCGGGTGTTTTGACGATGGGGGAACACTAAGGCATCCGTCATAGTTTCGTGAGTGGTCATGCGCCCTACTGCCTGGCGACGAAACAGCGCAGGAGCTTGAACACCGTCCCATCAGCCTTGTTCTTCATAGATGATACCAAATCGACAAACATTCTTCCAGTCCATATGAAATGAGAAAATCTTTCGAAGATCTATCAGCACCCTTTCCTGTGGCGGCACCGAGGGGAAGAGGAGCAGGAATTAAACCCCAGTTTCCCCGTCTGATCTTGAGGGCGTCTACCCAGTACTTTTCCCCTCGTATTCTCCCTCTGTCCATACTTTCTGCGGCAGACTTGAAGACGTTGGCCGCTTTCCTCAGCGCCTCGTCTTTACTCCCGATAGTGAGCTGGGAGTTGAAAGCTTGCACAGAGGATATTGCAGCAGGTTTAGAGACTACTGTGGCTGAGAGGTTGCATGGAGAACTAGGCTGTGATGTTGGCTGTGGGCTTTGTGACGACAAAAGAGAAACAAGTAAATCCCTAGCATGCGACATTTCTCCCAGCGAGATGCTACTTTCGTGAGTCGTACGAGTGTTATGTATGGATTGCTTAGCTCACAATAGTTGTGGTAATATCTCCATGCGCATGTTGAACAGCTCTTCGGTTGACATCATCTTTGTGGTCGAATTACCCTCGCTCTTTGTAGGATCGGAGATATCGTTTGCTTGCTGAAGCTCTCCCGACAATAGTTCACGTCCCTCCAACGGAGCGCCTTTCTGCTTCTCAAAAAAATCAAATCCGCGCTCGATAAAGATACGCCGTAACTTCTCGCCTTGCGCGCTTGTGGGGTCCCGTTTGCTGAAGAAGTCCACCGTTAGAATATGTAGATAGATGTGAAAAACCATCTAGAATGCAATCAACGTACGGTTCATATATATGTTGGCCGTCTGGGGATATGTCGAATAGCACTGGAATTTCGTCACCGTTATCATCTTTATAGGGCCTCTCCAAGGCTAACTTGAGGTCCTTCCAAGACTCCATGGCGATCTGGTACTGGCACGTCGATCAAGCAAGTAACCGGATCACCGGCAGGCACCGGGATTCGCTCACTTACATACCTCCATTTATCCGTGCTGCTCTCAAGTCAGAGCGAATAGCATGATCAAGCCCTCACGCCTTCAGTATCAAATGCCAGTTTCTGTATCCATGAAAAAGAGGAAATTGGACGATGATGATGTTTCTCGAACTTCATACAAGAAACAGCGCACAAGAGTCAGGTACAGTTACATATTGTTCTCGCAATGTTTTCTCATACCACTGCTCTTTCAGCTTTTCTTGCGGTGAATGTCATCGTCGTAAACAAAAGGTGATAGTAGGCGGTCTCCAGACAACATGTCAACTGACAAGAGGCAATCACAGTGTGATAGACAAGTACCTTGTTCCCATGTACGCTTGCAGTCATTGAAACGCTTCCCGTCTAACAACCCTATAGTGCGTAGCACGCAAAGTGCCCGACTTATGCAAGGCATATACTCCCGGAAAAACAGATCTAGACCTTAGTCTTCGTTTGTCCAGGTTAGAGCAAATCATTGAAATGGCTCTGCCTCAATTCTGCACCGGTCCGTCAAGTTCTCCTCCGGAAGCCACCATTTCCAACGGAATCCGACGCTCCATTTCTCCTGGTTATGACGATACTCGCTCTCAGACAGAAGAGCAAGAACCCACTAGCGGCACATTCCAGAGCGGGAAGTGGTACGGTAGCAGTGCGTCAGGAAGTGTCGCACCAGCACCCGTAATTGAACAGGTTTGTATACGTACCCAATCATGGTTGGCTCTATTCGTGATACGGTCTTTATAACAGCTGCAGACCGTTGGCATGCTGTCTGATGGGACCGATGAACAAGAAATTTCTCATCGCCCCGTGCATGACTTGGCGCAGGTTTCATCAAGCCAACGTGCCTCAGTGGCCCGGGAAAAGTCTTTAATCGAGGAAGACCCAGAACCTTCCGCCGCTGACAACCTGAAATCTCTTGTACAGGAATGTGGCGTTTCACCACACAAAATTTCGGAACTTCTACAGGAATTACCTCCGTCAAGATCTTCGGATGTCCTCGTCGATTACTACTTCAGTTCCATGTAAGTGTTTAATTTTGCGTTGTTGAACCCGTTCAAACTCTCTCTTAGCAATTGGACTCGTTATCCTGTTTCAGAAAGGGATTTTCGCAATTCATATGCTTCAGTGTCTGCTCATGGTCGGAATGGAATTGGAGCTACGAATCCAAACGATGTTAGATTCCTCCCTCTCCTTTTTGTTGTCCTCGCCATTGCAGTTCGATTAGCTCCCGAACATATCGGGGTTGATGTTCGTAATCGAAGAGTGACTTCATTGCGTTACTACTGGTCGTGTAAATTCTTCCACGGCACATCCATGCACGACCATTAATTTTTTCAATAGCGCGACGCTCCCTGTTGATTGCAGCCGCCATACAACCCGACTCCGTGGATATCGTTTTGACCCGTCTTTTGGTAGGTCCTACAATTCGTACATGATTTTTGAATTAAAATTATGCAGAGCGCCCGCTTTCTGACTTTTGACCGTCGGATAACTGAGTGCTGGAGCCAGTTAGGTGCCGCCGTGCGAACCGCGCAAGCACTCGGGCTTCATCGTGACGGCTCAACAATGGTACGGTCCAGTTGCTCTTCTCAAATTTCGAATCTCAAATTTCCTCCGAAGGGTCTCGACCCCGGTCAAGTCGAATACCGTCGACGCATATGGTAATTGTTCCGAATCCTTATATGTGCCCTTCCAATTTACTGACGACACTCAGGTCGTATCTCTACCACGCAGACCGATCATATGCCTTGGCATTAGGGCGACCCAATTCAATCCAGGATGACTACACCTCAACGAAGCTGCCTTCAAACATCGATGATGAAATGACAGCTAGTTATAACATTGAAAGCCCTCCTCTTTCGACTCCGACGCCTATGACATTTGTCATACTCCGACATCAGTTGGCAGCAATTATCGGGCGAATGGTCCACCACTTTCAACAAGTTCGAGAAAGGAGCCACTATTCAGAAGTAGTGGCTCTTGACGATGAGCTGCTGAAATTTATTTCTCGCCTCCCACCACATTTTGCTCTTCAGCCTGATCAATCTCTTGACGAGACTTCAAAGTACATCCCAGTCCATCGATTTCTTTTGATCACCGAAATTCTGTTCGTGAGGATCAGTTTGCACCGACCTTACCTTCTAAGGCGACTGAAGTCCGACCGCTACGACCGCTCTCGGGCAGCATGCTTTGAATCAGCAATGAAAGATTTTGAAGTGCGACAAGCTTTCCGAGAAGTGATTACCAAGGAAAAACAGGAAACCTTCAGCAATGCTTATCGTGAATTCCAAACTGCTATGATAAGCGGTATTTATCTTATTCTTGAGCCGAGAGGGAAAAATGCATCAGCGATGCATGCCATTTTGGACGGATTCACGCAAGATCACAAGGGAATGCGAGAAATGGACGAGACTACTCGCAGAGAATTAAAGACGATAGAGTTCTTGAAGGCTAAAGCTTCACAGGTTGACAATCAAAGCTCTCGGCAGTCACAGACAGTTGACCGCAATTCGAATACTACCGCCACTGATAATCAAACCTATCTACTACTTGGTCCTCAGCAATCCATGCCAGCGTCTTCACATTCTAGGCCACATCCATCCATTCTCAGCATACCGGAACAGTCGTCACTATCATCTTCGTTGCCGTATACTAGGCCCAGCTCTCTCGCACAGTCTCCCACATTCCAACGTTTGCATCAGTCTAACCAGGGAGATCATGCTAGTTCTCCAAGTGGCTCTGGGAGTCCTAACGCCGAAGAAGAGTCTTCTGCTCAAACGTTGCTCGATCATTGGTGTAATACCGTTAGCAATGCCCCTATTGATGCTGCCAGCGGAGGGATGATCTGGGGGGGTCCCGGTGGGGCAGATTTTGCCGGGTGGGTAGGAAATACAAAACACATGGTGGGCACTGACCCTCGATTGGTCACTGGAATGGACGGATCGGATTGGAATTACTGGGAAGCCCTGGTAAATCAGATTCAGGGCGGTCCCTGATGTTGACTGGGCAACTTGCAACTGAGGCCTGAGGATTTATGCTTAATGTAAAAATATTGTTTCCCGTGTATATTTGTTTACTTTGGAAGCCTCAGTATACAACACAGCTGTACTCTACTGTTGTACACCAATATGCAATCAATTAACCGATTTCTTTATGGACCTACCCCCGAGGAAAGAGTCCGAGCATGGCAAGCAAAGTTACGTGCGGAAAGCCGCCAGCTTGATCGGGAGATGAGGCAGGTTGGATCCCATGTCATATCGTTTGACCCCAACCATTGACCAGTATCGCTAGCTTGACATGGCGGCCAACAAGGCTCGTCAATCTGTGAAGCAGTTAGCCAGCAAAGGAGATGTCAAGTCAGCTCGTATCCTAGCTCGGGAAGTTGTAAGAAGCAATAGGCAGAAAGACCGACTGTCTGTGAGCAAAGCAAGACTTGGGTCCATAGGAACGCAATTATCACAACAAATGGGTAAGCGGTTGATGCTACTTGTCTGAACTTGAATGCTTCTCCGCATTGTGTAGCAATGGTCAAAGTGACAGGTTCACTGCAAAAATCCACGGAAATCATGAAGCTATCAAACGCCCTCATTAGACTCCCCCAGATAAGCCAAACGATGCGCGAAATGAGCATGGAGATGACCAAGGTGAGCGTGTCTTCAGGACGGTAGGACACCTGTTAATTGCTTCACAGGCTGGTATCATGGAGGACATGCTGGAGGACACGCTGGACATGGATGAGGACGAGGAGCTAACCGAGGAAGCTGATGCGGAAGTGGATAAAGTTTTGTTTCAGCTCACAAATGGCAAACTTGGCGAGGCGGGTTCAGTGGGGGGTGATCTTCCAGTGAGTGCATGCTCAGATCCAAAGTCATATATTGACCATGCGCAGACGTTGGTGGACAAGCAAGACGAGGAGGAGACGGAGAGAAATATGGAGAAGTACCGACAACAGTTGAACGGTCTCTTGAGTTGACACGCGTGCCATTTCGCATATGAATGTACCAGTAGTATGTTACATAGATAATGACCACAGATTGGACGTTACTTACGCGTCCACGTGCACAAGCATCGGAAGAAAACGCTGCTTGACTCTTCTTCTCCCGTACGATGCTCAAGTCTCGAATCTTTGCTAGTGTTGCGCAGGGCGCGTTCACTCGTTCATCTGTGAGTTTGCTACTATTTGCGTGTTCTACGTCCGTCATAAGTTCCAGGTTATTAGAAGATATGCTTCTGCACCTCCGACAGCCTCCTTTGCCGGTCAAAAGGGTAGTAATGTGAGTGAGTTTTCCTCCCGTTTAGCTTCAGAGCATCACCAGGATACACAGGGAAAGTATACCGTTACGCTGATACCTGGTGATGGTTAGTATCTGCGATGCAGAGTCGCGTAGGTGGACACTTACTTTGCTAATAGGTATCGGTCCTGAAATCAGCCAGTCTATCAAGGCCATCTATGTCGCTTCTGGTGTACGTTGGCGTTTTTCATTTCTTTGGTATGGACGTCATGATGACCTGGTTAGGTTCCAATTCAATGGGAGGAAGTCAGTGTTACACCCGTCCTTAAAGGCGGCAAAACTGTAATCCCCGAGATGGCCATCCAATCTGTAAAACGAAATACGGTGGCATTGAAAGGCGAGTTTTCCACATCCCGTCGTTCCAACAACATCTCAGTGTCTCAATAGGTCCATTGGCAACCCCTAGTTAGTTACTGATTCATTCTGTTGAAAATTTTTTAACTGTAAGATTCCAGTTGGAAAGGGCCATGTTTCGTTGAACTTGACTCTTAGACGAACATTCAATCTTTTTGCCAACGTGCGACCCTGCGTTTCTATCCAAGGCTTCAAGACTCCTTACGATGACGTGAACACTGTCCTTATACGTGAAAATACCGAGGGCGAATACTCTGGAATTGAGCATGAGGTGTGTCCACCTTGACTGTAGTACATGCCGAATTACTGGATGTGTCAAGGTTGTCGATGGGGTCGTACAATCCATTAAGCTCATCACATGGGATGCATCGGAGCGTGTTGCTCGGTATGCCTTCCATTATGCACAGTCAAGCGGAAGAAAACGGGTTACCGCAGTGCATAAGGCCAACATCATGTAAGTTTTTGTGAAGATTACATATACGGCTGTCAGGTTTGACTTGCTTTGCAGGAAAATGTCTGATGGCATGTTCCTGTCTGCATGCCGAGAGGTTTCGAAAGAATTTCCGGATGTCACCTACGATGAAGATCTCCTCGATCGAGTATGCCTCCAAATAGTAACAAACCCCAGACCTTATTCTGACCGTGTCATGGTGATGCCCAACCTGTATGGCGACATTCTCTCCGACATGTGTGCAGGGCTTATTGGTGGCCTCGGCCTGACGCCGTCAGGAAACATTGGACGTGTATGCAAGATTTTTCTTGTCCGTTTACGCGTTGTGCTGACGTTCTCGCTCTCGTCAGGACGCTTCTATCTTCGAAGCTGTTCACGGCTCTGCTCCTGACATAGCAGGTACGCATTCACTATGTTTCCCCTCCTGCCCCTGATGATCAATGATTCCATGAACAACAGGAAAGGGCTTGGCTAATCCTACTGCCTTGTTATTGTCATCTCTGATGATGCTGAGGTTTGGATTTTGACGGAAGCTCTCGACATGAAATATTGATCAACTTGCGATAGGCACATGAATCTACACGACCACGCGAACAAGATTGAAAAAGCTGCTTTAGCTGTACGCAGCCCAACTTTTCTGCACTGAGGGCAAGACTGATTTACATGATAGACCATCGCTGAGGGCAAGACGATTACTGGGGACTTGGGGGGCAAGGCCTCCACATCAGAATATACGTCGGCTATCATTGAAAAGCTTGGAAAGGCATAGTAGATGTGTACTAGGCTGTGTTGGCATGCCTTGTTTATATAAGCGTGGGAATTATTATTGCTGACGTTTCGCCGGTGCTTGCGAGTGACCATCACATATCCTTCATTTCTTCACCACATCCACAACTTCCTTACGCACTCTTTCTTCTCACTCGCCCTACAGGGCAAAGCCTTCCAATCCTCAGATCACCATGTCAGCCTAGCTTTGATTAGTGTCTTGCGGCGTTTGGCTCACCTCTCGTTCAGACAGGACAACATCAACTTTGAAATCCGAAACTTAAAGAAAAAAGATTTGAAAACCTTCTACTTATTTCTCGTATAAACTCTGTTACGAACTATATGACCGACGAAATTACGCAAGCTCCGCTTGAGAAGAAGCCGCCTTCTGCCAATACCCGCAGTCCCATCAAGCGAAACGTTTCCATCACATCCAACTCCAAGCAACCAGTGGGAGGAGCAACTCAGGGTTCGAGGCCTTCCTCAAGAATGGGCAACAAGAAGGCGCCTGCAAACGCTTCGTCGTCCGAATCCGGACCTGACGCGACTACGAAAAAACCCTCAGAGAGCGGCAAGAAGCCTGAACAATTGCGCAATAAGAATCAAACTGGAACTGGCCGTGTTCCGGTAAATCGCAAGGCCCAGCCTTCCGCTTCTCAAGGAGGACGTACCAGCAGTCCAAAGGAACAAATATCCGTCAGGCAGTCTTCCACTCCTGTTCCTCAGAGTAAGGAAGCTACCGATGCTCTTTCTTCGCTACAGAGGGTTATTGCAGATTTAAAGACCACGTCTCCCGTCCAACTGCCGGCCGCTCAGAACAACGGCTTTGCCCCGCAACATCAGTCCAATCTCCCACCCGGTGCACCTGTTTTCCAGCCCGGCGCTACTGCTTATCCTGGATCAAACGCTGATCCAAAGCATCGAAAAGCTGTTTCATTAGGTGCTGCCGGACTCTCTGGCAATTTCAACTCGTTTTCTCCTCATCTTGGGGCAATGGTGGAGGACGCGGAAGATGCAGTCGGGGGTGCTTTTGAAGAGGGTGAAATCCAAGAACAACCTCCTCACCAGGGGCATCAACCTCGTTCTCAGTCTCAGACTTTCATGGCACCACGATTTGCGGCGCTTGCGGCGCAGCAGGAGCAGTCGGACACAGTAGGCCCTACTGGCCGTCCCCAGCTTGCTCCCAACTTCATGTTTGGGCGCAAGCAGCGAGGTACACCTCTGGGGCCGTCAATTAATGAAGAAGATCTCGGATTTCAGTTTCCTCAACAGCAGCAGCAGCAGCAGAACTATCACATAGAATTTCCTACCCATGACCAGACTCACAAGAAGTCGGACAGTGGAGAGATTACTGGTATAATGGCAGAACAGGTGATTTCATTGCTTCTATTCAACTCTTTCACCTCTAACAACCAAGGAATGGTCAGATTGCCCTGCAGAGTCAAATCGAAGCCCTGCAACAGCAACAACAAGCTCTTTATCAACAACAGCTTGCTTCAAATCAAGTCCTGTCTTTCCAAACCCCAGGACTTGCGCCGAACCGTGGTGCTCATAGGCGCGTTCAAAGCACGGTTCCCATGGCTGCAGGCGCTGGCGCTACATTCGGTGCTCAGCAGAATCCGATGGGCCAGTTTGGTAGTTATGCCGCACTTGGCGTTGGTCTTGACGGGCAAAGTCAGAACATACCACGTGGCCATGGCCGACGTCACAGTGTTAATGTTGTGAATAAAGCTGGAACTCAATCTGGTATGGGCTCCATTAGTTACTCCAACCCTTATGCTGCACAGGATGGCTTTGAGGATGGATTTGTACCTTCATCTTTTGGCGGCCATTCTAGGCAGGCTTCGCGTGCGGACTCGAGTTGGCGCATTAGTGAGTGTTTTGTACCGTACTTTGGATCTCGATTAACTATATTCTTATAGATGGCGGTGTTGGTGGTGTTCAGGGCAACAACGCATTTGCCTCTGATCTTGCTCAAGCCCAAGCACAACTTCAAAGCTTACAACAATTTCGTGCAGCCGCTGGGGGTCATCATCATAAGATGCCCTCCTTCAGTTTCCCTAACATGCTTCCCAACATGATGGCGGCCAACATGATGGGACTGGGTCTAGGTGGTATGAATATCCTCCAGCAACAGCAGCAACAATTTCAGTCGCAACTCCAACAACAATCCAATCAACCCCAGCGCAAGTCTTTATTCGCGCCTTACCTACCACAAGCCTCTTTGCCACCCCTTCTTGCTGCAGGGAAGCTCGTCGTTGGTATCCTCCGAGTGAACAAGCGTAATCGCTCAGATGCATATGTCGCGACGGAAGTGCTTGATGCTGACATATACATCTGTGGTTCGAAGGATCGCAACCGTGCCTTGGAAGGTGATATTGTTGCTGTCGAGCTCCTTGACGTCGATGAAGTCTGGGGTACCAAGAAGGAGAAAGAGGAGAAGAAGCGGAAGAAGGAGGAAAATGCTGCCTACGATTTGAAATCTGCGGTGGGGCGGAAAGATGACAAGAAAAAGGACGATGTTGAAGTCGAGGGACAGGGCCTCTTGTTATTTGAAGACGAAGAGTATGGTTTTTGTATGCTTCTGTGGAGCGATGCTGATGATCCTTGCTTAAGAGTAACCGATGATGTGAAACCGCAATTTGCAGGGCACGTAGTCGCTGTCGTCGAACGAATGCCAGGTCAACTCTTTTCCGGCACTCTTGGCCTTTTGCGTCCATCCTCCGCTGCCACGAAAGAAAAGCAAGAAGCTGAACGTCGTGAACGGGAAGGTGATCGCGGAGATGAGCCGCGACGTGGACCTGTGGAACGTCCCAAAATTGTTTGGTTCAAGCCCACCGACAAGCGCGTCCCTTTGATTGCCATTCCCACAGAACAGGCACCGCCTGATTTCGTGCAAAATTCTGAAGCCTACGTGGACAAGCTGTTTGTTGCTTGCATCAAGCGTCATGTAAGATCTTTTGTCCTTAAACATAATTTGCAGTTAAACATTGCATTATCAGCCTATCAGTTCTCTTCACCCGTTCGGTACTCTAGTTGAAGAATTGGGTCCCATCGGCGACATCGAAGTAGAAACTAGCGCCCTTCTGAAAGATTGCAACTTCCCAACAGAGGATTTCACAGAAAGTGTCATCAAGTGTTTGCCGCCTCTTCCTTGGACGTACGTTGATCTCCAAATTTCTGAGGGTTTTATTCAACTCCAGTTCCATCTAGAATGCCTGAAAGAGAGTTTGAAATCAGAAAGGATTTGCGTGGTGATCGAGTATTTACCATCGACCCCGAAGCAGCTAAAGATTTGGATGATGCCATTTCCGTCAAGTTGAATGAGGATGGCTCATACGACGTCGGAGTACACATTGCTGATGTCTCGTTTTTCGTGAAGCCCAACACAGCGTTGGATCGGGACGCCAGGAAACGTGCTACAAGCGTTTATCTGGTTCAGAGAGCGGTGCCGATGCTTCCACCCGCTCTGAGTGAGCAGCTTTGTAGTTTGGTTCCCGGGCAAGAGCGCTTGACACTCTCCATCGTCCTCACTATGACAAAGGCTGCGAAGGTTGTCAAAAAATGGTTTGGAAAGACTATCATCAGGTTTGTTTGTGATATATCATTTTGCGTATATTAATAATGCCACCGCTAGATCTGCGGCGAGACTTTCGTACCAGGATGCCCAAAATGTTATTGAAGGCAGAGTTTTAGGCGGTGTTGCTGTCGCACCTGAGCACAACGCATCAGACATAGAACATGACATCAGAATACTCGAGGAGCTGGCGAAGAAACTGCGGGCGCAACGTTTCGACAACGGCACGCTGAGTCTCGAATCCCTTCGTCTTACTTTTGATTTGGATGAGAATGGCATACCGGTGGACTGTGGACAGTATCGCCAGAACGACGCTAATTCTCTGATCAAAGAGGTGCACATATTTCATAACTGCCTTGTTTTATGACTTAATTATTGTCTAGTTCATGTTACTCAGCAATATTGCTGTCGCCCAACATATCGCCGTACATCTTCCGGAACAAGCTTTACTTCGTCGTCACGACAATCCTATTGAACGTCGAGTTGTGAGTTTGCCATTGTCTGATCCTTCAACCTTCTAACCAGTTCTTCAGAATGCATTTGTTGAGCGCGCGGAGCGTCTGGGATACAAAATGGATACGTCCTCGGCTGGTGCACTTATGCGCTCCTTTGAAGCCATCGAGGATCCTACCGCTCGAAGACTGTTGGAATTGCTTTCATTCAAGGCAACTCATCCGGCGAAGTATTTCTGCGCAGGCATGCTGGATATCGCGAAATACCATCATTATGCTTTGAACACTCCTCTTTACACACACTTTACGTCGCCTATTAGGCGATATGCCGATATACTGGTTCATCGTCAACTGGACTCGGTATTACAAGGAGAAGGTAGATCTCTACTCTTTGTTCGACAACTGGGCTGAGCTTGATATCTAGCAGATGTGAAATTTACCATGGATCGTGATGCCGTTGCAAAGGTGGCTCAACAGTGTAATATGTGTGTAATTTATACCGTCTATCTGATTTCCACCAGTTCTTAATACCCCCCAGTAAACGTGATTCTGCCGTACTTGCGCAAGAGCAATCTGCCCATCTTTTCCTCTGTGTCCTGATTTCCGATCTCGCCCAACGCTACGGGCCTGTTATCCGTCAAGCCAAAGTAGTCGGTGTTCTTGACGCTGCTTTCGACGTCCTCGTACCTGAATTTGGCATCGAGAAGCGGGTCCACGTCGACCAAATGCCGATTGATGTAAATAAATCCTATTTTCTCTCACTTTCATTCGGTGCTGACCTCCGCTATCAGAATCATGTATACGACGAACATGAGCATAAATTGCAGATCTACTGGTCTAATCGTGATGTGATCACCTGGCTGTCAGAAAATAGTGACGACGAGCACTTGAAGAAAGTGAAGCAGAATGCGGAACAGCATGCATTGAAGATGGAAGTAGCATCCCGTTCAGTCCATGATGAGAAGGCATTATTCGACGAAGATGACGCGGAGGATGACGAGATTGTCCTAGGGCGCAGTGAGACAGTTCCGGAGGAGAGAGAAACTTCCAAGCAGAGGCTGTTGTCGCAGGCCAAAGTCGAGCCCGAGTTCGAGGGTTTGAAGACCATGCCTGCTGGTCACAAAGTTCAGGAAATACGGGAGTTGATGACTGTTCCGGTATGTTGAGGTATCTCTCTAACTGGTGTAACGATTGACCGTGGTTTTTCCAGGTCATTGTCACCGCTGATTTGACCAAGAGTCCTCCTGTTATCAAAGTATACAGCGTCAACCCATACGCAGAACACAAGTGACTGCATATCACGACAACTCTATTGTACTTTTATGCCGAAGTTTTCAGCTACCTATGCATTCCCTTCCTTCTGTACTGACTAGTAACACATTGCTTCCTGGGCCATTCTGATATAATGTTCAGTAGTACGTTGGCACTTATAGTGCACTTTGTATTTCGACTAGGTCATCCATACTTCGTTTCACGAGAATTGAACAGGTGTTCTGTACCCCGTTTGTTTTCATTGAAATAGTGATGTGAGGGGTAAGTTAATTGGTACCCGCGTACGATGGTAGATGTCAACTCGCTTTGCTCTGTCCGAACAAAGAAATATACCGCTTATTAGAAAATGGAAAGTTCCACTTGGCAAACTTATGGCACACAATATCATGAGACAACATAAAGATATGAATAATGAAGACAAGTCTACAAAGTGAGTAGTGAGCTGTGACGACGATATGATACAATTGCTGACGTGAGTGGACATAAGTGACTGTAGAACGAAAAAGCAAAGAACGTGAGTAAGAATATTTAATTTAAATCCAGCCAGCTGGGGAAGTTCGTGAAGGGCTGTGAAAACGTTGACCTCTATTTCTGCCACGCGGTGTAGGGCCATTCCATGACTGAGGAGTGGGCGGTGACCTCGTGGAAACTATTTCATTCGGCGGACTGGTATCGCTCTTCGAATCAGGGCTGGAATCGTGCTGACTCGATCGGATGTCGTTCTCAACACGCTCGAGCAGCGTATGCAAGCTGTAGACAGAAGCGCGGAGACTATGGATGGAGCCGACGGCGCTCGCGTTACTGTGGCCGCGGGTGTGGAAACGTGAGCCGTCGTGGCGACGGAGCCGGATCTCGTCCGTGCACAATTTGTATAGCCCTTCAAGGTGTAGGTAGGCTGCTTCATCGCGAAGCTCGAGGAGATGTTCCAGTCGTGAATGAGTCGAAGACTGAAGGTGTACACTCCGAGGAAGGACCTCGGGCGCGTCAGGTGAGGCGAGGGGTGATCTGAGATAATTTAGTATATGCGTATATCTGGAATTTGTAGGTCAGCGAGGGTGTGTGAATAATGCGGATCGGGTAAATACATACGGAGCACTTGGCCGGTCGAGAAATAGGTGGATACTAAAGGAGGCTTGGGATAAAAGCCCTTGAGATGTGAGGTGGTGTCGGTAGACCGACATGTCGTCGCTCGCAGTAGAATAAACAGAGGAAGATACGGAAGCTCGTTCGGATGCGAGCTTGAACAAGGAAGAAAGATAGTCGGAAAGATGAGAGGGACGCGATCTGAGGGTGTCCAGAGTCGTTCTGGATGTCACGGTGCAGGTGTCCAGCAGTACAATGATTTTTAAAGGGTCTATGGCACCAGTTGGCACCTCTGAGAGGAGAATCGGTCTAAAGGGAGGTGGTGACGGGGAGGAGGATATGTTTGCAGGCAGGGGAGGGACATGAGATGACTCATCGGAAGAAGCGGTAGATTTCACTTTAAGTGAAGAGCGAAGAGAGGGTGCGGGTGCTGGTACTGGTACTGGTGGAGAAGGAGGGGCGCGGGTAGGGCGAGGCGGTGACTTTGGAGACTCAACAGCCGTCTGTAAATCGAGGAGTTCCAGCTCCTCATCTTCATCTTCTGGCATCGGAAGGGGGGGCAAGGGAGGACTTTGTGGATACTCGTCCAGCAAGGATCGTTTCTTGTTCGACATCCCCTCGGAAGATTGAGATATTCTGGATTCTCCAGATTTCCATTCTGCATCCATACGTTTACCATGGAATGTGAGGCTCAGTCCTGTTTCTCTGAGGGCTTCGTCTGGTGTCCTTACGACAGTTGCACCTGAGCCAAGAACGCCGCTGCGCTGCTGTGACACGAGCTCTATGGAACGAACGAGTTTATGTTCGGAGATCCTGGTAGGCTTTGATGGTGCATATGAGACTGACTGTGTGGAGCTACGGGACAACCAATGCATTGAAGGACGACAAGGGGTGATGGTAGACTGTGAAGCAGGGTGAGGAGAGGCGTGTTTACTGCGTGTCTGCAATCGAGGCCTTGAGGAGGTGAGCATGGTGAAAAGGAAAAGAAGGAAAAGGAAACTTTGAAACCAAAGCGCCTTTTATTCTTTCTGCCATGGCCATTGTCTTCAATTGTACTGGAGTACAACGCGATTATTAACGTCACGTGCTCTCGTTTGATGCTTCCTGTCGCCAAGTTTCAACTTGCACTCCCTTTTCTTGTCCTTCCCGTCTCTCCATCCCTTGCTGCTCTTCATACCACTCGCCTTCAATCATCCATACATTCAGACTCATGCTCTAAATGTGGCTCTTATCTCTTGCACGGCAATGCAACAATCCGTGTTGTTCGCCTAAAACGCCCGAACCATCCCACAGCAAGAGCATTACGACGGTTGTGCCACGCCTGTGGATGCATGAATGAACTAATCATCGATGCAGAAAATCCTGACCCCCCTCCACCCTCCATCCTACCGGAGCCGACGCCTGCTCCCGAATCGCTCCGTGCTCCCTCACAATCTAAACCTCGTCCCAAAAAGAAGACAGGTTTGCAGGATATACTGTCTCGCTCTCGTCAGAAGGAGAAAGAGGAACAGTCTCGTAGGAACGATGGCCAGGTGGGGCTTGCTGAATTCCTGACTCATCTCTAATCCGAGTGACGTGCTCTGGCTTGTATTATATTCCTCATTCTTTCTTCACATCCCTTACCCATGACTCAGTATAGAAATCACGCCGCTGTCATTGGCACTATGAGTTATAACCAGCCTGACAAGGCCCTATTGTCCATATACATAAGAATAAGGTTCATCCTCGGACATAGGCTTTGAGAGTATTAATGCTTGACCTTTCCCCATATATTAACAATTGTCTATTCGTACTTATGCCAATTGAAATGAACTTGCTACACTGACGAGATAAGACCCTGTAAGGCTGTTTACAAGTATTGATGCATAAAAGCTACTTGAACTATGATGACCAGATCATTGAACCAATGATTACTGCGGCACCCATAAATTGTACAGCTCTTTATCCAAAGGGTCGAAGCACGTCAGAAGCGAAGGATCTGATCGAACGACTAGTCTGCTCGAACCATTAGTGGACGTCGCGAAGACGTTTTGAAACGTAGGTCGTGGGGTGTCGTTCAATCGGATCGATGGGTCAAAGGCTGATGATGATGGTGAAAGAGTATGCTACAGGACGCTCTGAAATTAAGCCCAACCGAAATTGCTGAGGAATTTGAAGCTGACCATGTCCAGACTTGAACCGTTTAGATGGCGAGGGTAAAAAGAACCTCACGTGAATGATTGTGACACCCAAGTCGTGACTTGGTCACGACGTGAAGTGAGATCTTTGTCCATGGAATTGTTTCCATCTATCCTTTGTACTTTCACTATCCTTCGTCATGAACATCTTCAGAAGTCGTCAGTGGCATGATATTTTACTGTTTATTATCTTCTGACTTCGATCCTTCAGTCCTTGGGAAAGTCTGGCGTTTGTGATACCATCTCTATACCTCTACGACTACTGATCCAATCTTGCAGAGGACCCCAACGCAGCCGAGGTCGTCAAGATCTCAACTGGTAAGTCAACTTCTTTCTCGTCTTTTGACACCCTCTCACCGGGTTGTAGGGCAATTATATATTGTCCGCCCAGGCAATATCCGCACCCC
Source organism: Tricholoma bakamatsutake (assembly GCA_029959215.1). NCBI lineage: Eukaryota > Fungi > Basidiomycota > Agaricomycetes > Agaricales > Tricholomataceae > Tricholoma > Tricholoma bakamatsutake. The sequence continues at coordinate 6,654,021 of CP114860.1, forward strand.
TCGTGAATGCATGTAGGTATCTTGTAATTTCCTCGAAAGCCCCAGGGCTGAGGATTGAGCTCCAGATATAATGATGCTATGGCTACCATTCGTCGTGTTCCAACTATGGAACACAACTTTCAGCTGGTGATAACGAGAGTATATGAGGAAGGGGATCAAGAGTTCTTGGAGGATGAGGAGGAAAGTCAGCCATTTTTTTTCCTTCTTCATTCTTTAACTCACTGCTACATTTTAGCTGATGAAGAGCGGGTTTTTCTGATTTCCGACGAACTCGAGTTTCGAACAGGGGAGACGGAGGGTAACCCCAACTTCCTGTGGCGCGATCTACATGGCGACATTGATGAATTTTGGGAGTATGTTGCATCTGGGACCAATGAACCCACGCGTGCTTTCTTTGAGACATGCATGTACCGGGCTATGTATGAGCGCAAATATAAGAAGAGCCCTGATGCTGGCCAAGATGCTGATCTCGAGGAGTTCATCTGGCAGTAAGTGGTGACTGTTTTATGCTCGTGACGATTACTACGACTTCTTTATTGATAGCCCTCCTGCTCCAAAGACGAAACCTAATCCAAGGAAAAAGGTCTCGGCGAAGGCAGAGCCCTCCAGCTCATCGTCCGTGAAACTCGTGCCCGTTGCGGAGCCGCCTCGACAGTCTATTGAGCGGAAACCCAAAGCTGTGGCCAAAGAGGCATCCTTAGTGCCTTCCATGGAAACGTCGATCTCTTCAGAGGCTGAATTATACCTTTGGGATGGTCCAAACAACAGTTTTATCAATCAGGGAATTGTCACTGCTAGTATCATGCAACGAATCGGTGCGGGCTACGAATACTGGCTGACTGCCACCCGGGACACGGGGCATCTCCTTGCACACAAGATTTCTGATGATATGAATCAGCGCTTCTCCCACAAAATGTCTACTCTCACATGGAACCATTTGGGCGATGACGGCTCTCAGAACAGTTGGCTTTTCCGATTTGGAGAAGACGATTTTGCACTGTTCCTTCAGAAGTTTACTGAATGTCTATGGGAGTCTCTACACCAGACGCTATGGGCAAAAGCCAAAGTGCGCATCTTTTTTCCTTCCTATCGCCAGTGGCTTAAGATGAATCCGTTTTCCATGACCCAGCCCGACGAACAGAAATATGTTCTTAGCGCCAACGAAGATGTAGAGATGCGTGACGTTGAAAACGAAGAGGAGGAGGAAGAAGAAGAAGTATTATCCGAGCTAGACCCTGATGAAGGTGCGGAGCATCTGTCACCCATGTTATAAGCCCTAACGAGAGCCTACAGAGGCCAGCGATGAAGAAGACGATGAAGAAGACGAAATGCCACCAGCTCTCGATTCAGGCGAACGTAACTCACAGCTCACAGTTGGGTACAAGGGAGACCGGTCCTATGTTGTCCGTGGAAACAATATTGGAGTTTTCAACCATTCTCCTGGGAGCAATGTCAAGTATTATGCAACTATCAGCAAAATTGCAACTCCCGAAGGCAAAGACTTTAAACCGAAGAATGTGCGCCTTACAGATTATATTGTTTGTTGTTTATCCACTAACTTGTTTTCTAGGTTATGTTGCATGATCAAGACACCAAGATGGTCCTTATGAATCCTTCTGAGCCACATTCACTCTTCAGCATGGATATCGAACGGGGGAAGATTGTTGAAGAATGGAAGGTTCACGATAGCATCAGTGTGGATCATATCGCCCCGGATAACAAATTCGCGCCTACGACACGAGAGCAGACTCTGGTGGGGGCGTCACACAATGCTCTCTTCCGCATTGATCCTCGTGTTTCGGGGACCAAGATGGTGGAAAGTCAATTCAAGCAGTATGTCAGCAAAAATAAGTTTTCTGGAGTTACCACGACTGCGTCCGGAAAGCTTGCAGTTGCTAGCGAGAAAGGTGACATCAGGCTTTTCGACAGCGTTGGAAAGAATGCGAAGACGGCTCTCCCTCCTCTCGGTGATCCTATCCTGGGTATCGATGTGACTGCTGATGGTCGCTGGATTGTTGGAACAACCAAGACTTACCTCCTGTTGATTGACACCCTCATCGGAGAGGGCCGTTATCAAGGTTCCTTAGGCTTTGATCGCAGCTTCCCAGCCACATCGAAGCCCATTCCTCGACGACTTCAACTTCGCGCCGAACATGTGGCTTACATGGGTCACAGTGTGTCTTTCACACCTGCCAGGTACGCATCTTTGATCATTTCGTTTATTCAATTCTAACTTATCGGACGTTCAGATTCAATCAAGGTGAGGGGCAGGAAGAAAATGCCATCGTGACATCAACCGGGCCGTTTGTCATTGCTTGGGACTTTAAGAAAGTGAAGAAAGGCCTTCTTGATCGATATGAGATCAAGAAGTATGAAGATCATGTCGTTCAAGACAATTTCAAGTTCGGTGATGATAAAGAAATTGTGCGCAAACCATCCTCTTTCAAACCCATCTTAAAGCTGACTTGTTTTGCCTCTGTAGATTGTTGCCCTGCAGAATAACGTGCTGGCGATCAATAAGAAAAATCTTAAGAAACCCACACGTCATTCTCTTGCGCCCGAGACAGACTCACCCCACAGCAGATCTAACATCGTCAATAGCCCTTATTAGAGAACACCTTTGTCGTATTCTGGGGATGCGGAAAGAAGTATTTTGGATGAATTACTAAATTGTTGTACTATCATCAGACTTCTCTACTTAGCTTAGCAGGATGTAATAACAGAGCATTTAACTTGTCTTGGTTAACACCACTATTACCGATGGTGATACAAAAGCAATAGTGTACTTCCTAGCTCTTTTGGCGAATTCGATCTCGGTAATCGACATATCTAGCTATACCAAGGTGCCAAGCGAGGCGTGGTATCATCAATGTCAAACCTAGTATGATGGTAGTCCACAGCATCGGGCTCCACGACCACAAGTCCCACTTCTGGTCGCCCAATGCCCATAGTGTAATATAGAGGTGGAAAAAATCGCCAGCAAGAAGCGGCGCGAGAAGAGAAAAAACTATCTTCTCTTGCAATGCGGGCTGACTGTGAAGATGTTTACGAGCAGCATGAAGGACGAAAACGTTGAGGATTCCGAGAAGAGCACAGACGTGGGCTAGCTGCATAATAGTGACAAGCGTAGCTTTCGGAAGCGTCTCTGGTGGGGGGCTACTCGCTGTCCAGGGTGCTTGAGCGTTATGCGTCTGAGACGGAAAGCATCAACACGACGGCATTGGATAAGATGTCTGACTTACAGCCTGTGGGTCTCTGACGCATGTCATTAGGATGGACGAATGAGAGGCTAAAAATCAGACGTACAGCCATGCTCCCAGGAAACCAGTCGTAGTGAGGAAGGGCTCATAGACGGCAAAGCAAAAAAAGTAGAAATCAGGAATTGCAGACGTAAGTCGCATGCTGCCCTGCATTACAGCCCACTGGTGAAGAAGATCCGGGATTAGCTGATATCACCAGAGCGTACTGGATGTATGGTTTACGACGAGACGTTCTCATGAAAACAAAATGTTCTTCTCAAAATACTTTGTAATCATATGCAATCCACGGTTCTCCGCGTTGTCAGTAGTAATCAACCTGCCCTGAATTTCAGGCGGTACTTTCGAACGTCCGAGTGTCATATCCCTATATCTCTACACTACCATGTTGTAGAGAGCGATACTTATTAGTAGAGTAAGCATAGTCGCCTTGTGCTATCACCGCTGCCAGTGTGCCCGCTCAGCCACATAATAACACCTCGCCCAGCCACGCCATCCCTCTCGCAGCGCCCGTTGCTTTTGCACCATATACCGTACACATGATACATCAATAAGGTTAAGGGCAGAAAGGGATGTAGTGAGGAATGCGATGTGGTAATGTAGCATCTGGGCAGCATTGCCATTACCCCCTCCCGCTGCAGTTGGTTTCTCCTGCCTGAAGTGTGTCCCAATCTGCTTTATACATTCCTGATCTCTTTGTATACACGCCCTCCATTGTCAGCTGCTATATACCAACCTCAGTTATTACATGTGTAACTATATCTATAGTTTAAGAGATGCATCTTACACTAGCTGTGTTCTCCTCTTGTCACGACACCCATCACGGTCACCTGTATATCACGTGTATGGTGCACTGCAGTTCACTTAGTCACCACCTAATTTGTGCAAACAAAAATCATGCCACAAAAAAAGCCAATTCACTATTCCTCTTGTAAAAATGCTCCTTTTGATAAGATGGATATTCTGGTCAGAGGAAATTTCAAACAACTCAAAACTGAAGGAGAATTTTTTTTTCTGCCTTTTCAGATTGGCCTATTACTATAACAGGACATAATTATTACTATAATAGGCAGCCACCATATGCAGAATTGCTCAAAAATTTCCACTGTAATGTTGCAGCAGTGTGGTTTCTGGGCAAAGACAACAACTTTTCAATACATTTTAGAGCCAGAAATTTGCCAAAAGAAGGGTTTAGATTTGCCCAGATCAATTTGGCCTCTGCACAAATTAGGTGGTGACTAAGTGAACTCCACCATAGCAGATCCTTGATTATTACACATTTCGTGTTGTACTATCTTACAACCCTTGAATCCATACCACCTTCATCTTATATTTGTCCCATCTTGAGTGTCGGAAGTATATACTTCCTTCCACCTTTTTTTTAAGATGAACATGATCGCAGGATAATCAAGACACTGGCTACAGTTTTCACAGAGTAATCACCTAGCAAACTGCCACCTTATCACTGCTATTGCGCTAATCTATATCCTTCTTGCTTCTCCCATCCCTGCCTGAGATACACTTGAGATACATCATTCCACTCTCGACATCTCATGTCATTGCCCCACACAACTGAGAATCCACCTGTATATAAGCCACAAAAAACAAGAAAAAGTGAATTTCTTGCACACCCCATCACCATCCCTCCTGCCCAACACATACAAGCTACAAACTGTCTTGCAAACCATCCATGCTCCAGTCGCTCACCACTCACAGCCATGCATGCACCCAATGCTGGATCATGTCCCTGCCCAGCTCATCCAGTCACTTGTCATTGCTCACGCCCTTGCCACCAGCCACACATACATATGTATAGCCACCCCACTGCACCCCATGACCTGCACGCTACTCACAGACTCCTCTGACTCTGGAACTGAAACCCAGACCCGCTCTAGAACTTACAACATGGCCTCTGATATCCCTTATGCACCTACCACAGTCCAACAGCAATCCTCCAGTCGTGCTCTGATTCTGTCTGCAGGATGTATCACCATTGTGGCTATATGCATTTTCAAGAATGTGTGCCACTGGTATTTTCAATATAAAGCAGAAACAGACTGCATAGAATCTGTTATCTACAACTTTGAAGGATCCAATGTTCAGTCATGGGTCAACACCAACCTCACATGACTCAAAGCCCTCACCTTCCCCCATTTCATCCTTGAATTCAAAAAAAGTTTCTTTTTTGCAACTGGCAAGATGATCTTGTAGCTATCCAGATCGCAATGCAGGACATATGCCCCTTTCTTTCATGGACTGAAGCAGTCCACAAAGCCAATGGGGAACTAGGAATCACTAACTCTAGCTATTGAAGATGACAAATTGCATGCTCATTTCATGCCGAGGCTGTCCCCAAGCTTGAAACTATCCTATGACATCCACAACATCCATGCAGATCTCGACAAAATAACTGACCTCAATGCTTGGATCGAGCATGTGCATCTCCTTGATATTGAACTTGACACCAAACATGCAGAGTGGCTTAAAATTACAATGGAGGGTGGACAGGCACCCAATAAGATGTGTGGTATCCTGTGTAACTCCTCAGCTGCCAACATTACCCCTCCATCAACCTCCACACTCACGCTTTCCTCCTCCAATAAGATTGGGACACCAAAACTCATGCAAGCAGAATACGACCTCCTGAAGGCTCACCATGGTTGTTTCCATTGCTGCCTTTTTTATATAGGTCACATTTCGCCAAACTGCACATGGGACCAGATGAACGCCCAACACCAGAAGTGTAAGGGCAACCTCAAAGCCTCACTTAATAGTGACCTAACAGAGGGGAATCCAAAGTTAATATTATACTACATAATACAGACACTTCAGGTGCACCTAACAAAGAGGAATCCAAAGAAAAAACTCTAAGGACCCATCTGTTGATGTTCAGTATATGTGATAGATCCAAAAATCAAATAGTAGGCTAAAAATAGCAAAAGGGCAGAGATAGGTGGATCAAGCTATGGAATGATGTCACCTTGATGGGTAAATGTCCAGAAGGGTCCTGCCTCTAAGAATAGAACTGTCAACATGTACCAACATGGAAAAAGCCAAAATATAATCATAAAATAGGAATAAAATCATAGAAAATCATAGAAAAGGCAGAATAGGGTGAAATAAAATAAAATAAAAATATGGGATGAATGCAGAAAATTGCCCAGATGCCTGGGATGCCTTTCATTCCCCTTACATCACCCCCCTTCTATGATGCATCGCCCTGATGCATTCAAAACCATATTTGCCTGAAGTTGGATGCTTGGATGCACTGAGGCACTGAGGAATGTCATCGGTGGAACTTCTTGACCAGTCATGGGGCATTCACATTGGACTCTGCAACCCAAGAGTTTTCCTCATACCTATAACCCTTCCAGTGCACTAGGTATTTAAGTTTGCCTTGGTGCAAGCAGCTGTCTAGAATGGACTCAACCTCATACTAAGGTTTGCCCTCAATCACTGTAGGCAGTGGAGGAGGCCATGTTATCCATCCTAAAAATGGATCTGTGGAAGCAGGCAGCAATTTTATGACATGGAAGATGGGGTAGAGTCTGGATATTGACTGTGGTAGCCATAGGCAGTAGGCATGCAATGTCACTAGAGTTGAGGTAGACACAATCACCAACCTTATATGTGGGTGTGGGTGAGTAACACTGGTTGTAGAAGCATGCTATATTGTCCTTCGCCTTAGCCAAAGCTAACTTTGCCTCCTCCAAGGTGTTCCTCATCTGCTCTGTGAACTCATTCACTGCCTCCAAGTGTGAGGGTGCTTGCTGCTGATATGTTCAGTTGGTACTTGGTGCAGAGTCTCAACAGAAAGTGTGATTACAAAACCTACAGCTGCAGGTGTGCTCGGGGTAGGGGGATTCATTTAGAGGGCCTCAGATCATCCTTTAAGGTGCAAAGACTGTTAAGGAGGCTGGTTCGATTGGTTGCAATGTGTGCACTAAGTTGTGTACACAGAATGGAAGGTATGCATGATGGCAAAAAGGTGTGCAAGTGAGATGCGAGCACAACTAGGGGGAAAATGCACAAATGATGTGCAAAATGTGGCTATATAACGAGGAGTGCAAATGATGTGCAAATGCAGCTATATGAAGGGCACACTGCAAAAGTGCACAAATGAAGACAATGGATGCAAATGAAGGACAAAATGCAACTATACAATGAGGGGTGTAAATGATGTGCAAAATGTGGTGATACAAGGGGCACACTACAAAGGCACATGAACTGGACAATAATGCACAGACTATGTGCAATGCTGAATAAACTGTGAATGATGGGGGGGGAAAGATCCTCTGGATTCTCTATGTACCTGGGTACTATGTACAAATGGCTTATGTAATAAAAACAGTAAAATAGAGTATAAAAATAGAAAGCACCATGTGCTACCCACAAGTCCATCCATTGGCCCATCTGAACCTGACTGCATGATGCTGCTACCTTAGCCAATAAGATTTGTGCACACTATAGCCCAATACCCAACTGTTCCAGCATGATGTTCTATTTTTGGTGCACTTTAGGTCCTGTGCACTCTGCCCAATTAGTCCACTTTGGTGTGATGTGTCACATGCTGTGCCTTAGTAATAGTGATGTGATTGACCTGTGCTGGTTACCAGATAAAGCAATGCTGATGTAGAAGAACTATAAGGAGATGCTGTGCAATGCCAAATAGTGCCAAAGCACCCAAATTATGTAAAAGTGCCCAAGTGTGCATGGTCCAGTGCCAAATAGGTGCAAAGCACCCAGCTTATGTGAGAATGTGCAGCTGGCTTGTGATGCGATTGTGGTGCACCTTGAATAAGTTGCCTAGTAAGCTGGAAGCTATGGTGCACAGTGCAACAGATGTGGTGAAGGATTGTTGTCTGTAATAAATGAATAGTGCAGGGAGTGTGCAGTGAAGAATGTGAATTGCCAGTAAGGCATAAGAGAGCAATATGTGAAAGGTAGATAAAAGGTAGATAATGAGTATAGGGGGCACATGAAGGCAGTTCAAAGTGTAACAAGGTGCATTTAAGGTGCATGGTAGAAGGCAGCTAAAGGGGATCCAAAGGCACAGTAGAAATGTAAAAGACACACAAAAGTGCATCTAAGCAGTCGAAGGCACATGAAAGTGCACAAGAGCACACAGAAGCATATGGAAGCACACTTGGGCGCACAAAAGTGCACTTGGGCATGCAAAAGCACACTGTGCAAAGTGAGTAAAAGTCATCCAAGAGGTGCATACAATTGCGAAAAATGCCATAGTACAAGCACAGGGCAATAGGGAGCCATATCACCAAGGCTCAAAACCCATGTGTGGGTGTTGTCCTGTGTCGAAGAGGAAGGGAGTTTGTTGGGTGGAAGAGTGGACATGATTGTTGTATCCAAACTCAGCCATGGGGAGGAGGTCTTCCCAATTGTCCTGTCACTCATTGATGAAGATATGGATGTACTGCTCCAGCTCTTGGTTGACTCACTCCATCTGTCCATCTGTCTGTGGTTGGTAGGCAGTCGAGGCAAAGAGTTTGATCCCTAGCAGGCAGTACAGCTCTCAGATGAACTCTATGATGAACTGTGGCCCTTGATTGCAGAGGAATGCACCAGGCAATCCATGGAGCTTCTACACATGATGCAGGTAGAGTTGAGCTGCTCCAAGCATAGTGACAGTCATATGAGTGGAGATGAAATGAGCTTGCTGATAATACTTGACCTGGAAACCAAACAAAAACCTGCTAAAAAGTCTAAGAAGTGTAACACAGGCTAGAGGAAGGGTGTGAGGTGGTACTAAATATTACTGCTGTTACCCAAGAGTTGTAGTTAGAGGTGTGAAATAGTGAGACATGTTGTGTTTAGAGTCGAAGCTCTTAGTTTGTGAAATAAGTTGAGGCTCATAAGCATCGACCTTCAATAAAGAGTTCAGGATCGCCGAAGCTCGTAAGTGACAGTTTGAGAATGACTTAGATCACTAAGATCATAAGAGCATAAAAGAGACCAGGTCAAGCTGAGCTTGACTGGTCATTGCATTACTGCTTAAATACTATACAAAGTTATGCAGAGAAATGTAAGAACAATAGGAAGAGACAATAGTGTGAGAGCGTTCATAGACTATCACAATAGTGAGAGAAATGAAGATAACAAAGACAATAATAAGTAGGCACTGTCATGCATAGGTAAGATGTCAGGAAACAATAATGTGAGAGTGTGCTTGTAGAAGACAATAGAAACAATAGAAAAAGAATTTGATTCCCCCGCTGTTCATAACATGTTGCAAATAGTTTTAGAAGCATATGAAGGTTTCTGAAAGGGCTATGAAGAGGTTCAAAGGTGTTTGAAGTAGTTAGAAGAAGATTGGAGAAAGTTTGAGGATGTTTAAAAATGTTTGAGAAGTTCAGGAAGAATAGGGATAGTTTTGAGAGATATCGAGAAATGAATATAGCAAATTGGAAGGGTTTTTGAGAGATGATAGGTGATATGCAATAAGTCAAGAGGCTAGTACAAGAATTCAAAAAAGTTCACGATAATTTGCAGAACTTAGAAATACAATGTGAGACTTGGACTCAAGGGGACAGCTTTTAAATCAGATGATAGAATGAAAAAGGGCAATTTCTTCTCTATTGTTCTAGGTAACTAGTACAAGTCTATATACATTTTGAAGAGATAGTACTTAAAAAGGAAATATAACATGTGGAGAACATGAGGCAATATGCACAGCAATAAAAGACTTTGTAAATCATAAAACAAATGATAAATAATGATAAATGAAATGTACAGTGTCACAGTATAGTAAAAGTACTCATCCTATTGTTTCAATATATCATTGAAACACCAAAACACCACTATTACATCCTAAGAGTCTTTTGTCATGTCTCCTTGTGTCCAATAGTGCTCGATATGTGATGCAATAGCTCATGCCAAATGTGCTGTGTGTATCAAAAGAGTGTTGGGATAGCCATATGGCAGCCATCATCATTCAAAGTGCTGCAAAGTTATTCAAAGTTGTTCAAAGTGTCACAAAGTCATCTGAAGTCATTCAAAATCAATTTCGTGGGGTTTGTAGGGGTTGGGATCATAAGCATAATGTGTCAATACATTTGGAAACCTCCCCAAACCTTAGAGTGCACAGTGGACCTATAGAGTTGACTGTACACATTACAACATCAAACCCATTGGACTCTAGGAGTTCCACCACAAAGTCTACACTGACAACATCCCAATGATTCTCTGGGACTGGGAGGGGGTGTAACTCATCCATGGGCTTGCATCATGGAGTCTTGGTGCATAAGCAGAGGTCACAGTATGGTTATAAAAGTATAGGATGTCATCCTTTTCTGTCTACTCTGCTGCATGAAGCAAAAGAGTAAATCCCTTTCTCAGCTCCTTCACTGCCAGAGCCACAGCATCCTCGTGTAAACCACTATGGTTCGCATGATAAATGTCACATAGAATACTGCACTCCTCAGGTAGCACCCTCTAATGCACAGACTGTAAACAGATCAGGTTGCAACAACACAATATCTTGATTGTTATTGCTTCCATCCCTGTGGTCCAGACAATGAGAAAGATCATCAGTCTTCCCCATGCTGTGGCCTGGGCAATGATGCAGGGAGAAATCAAACCTGGAGAGGTAGAGGGACCAGCAGTTTTGGCACCAATTAAGCTTCTTGGTGGTCATGAAGTACTTGAAGTTCTTGTAGTCTGTCCAAATCCTGACCTTGTATTGAGCACCCTCCAGGAAATGTTGCTACCCAAATTATTGCCAATGTGGGTCTCATAATTGCATTCCACAGCACTGAGAGTCTTCAAGTAGAAGGCAATGGGGTGCCACTTCTGGTCCTTGGAAGACTATTGTGAAAACAGTGCCCATCGCAAAGTCTGAACTGTCAGCTTCTACATGGAAGGGACATGAGTCATCAGCAAAGGTAAGGATTGGTGTGGAAGTAACCATCTCTTTGAGCTTCTTGAATGCCTCCTGCTGTGCATTTTTACATTTCCATCCCTCCTTGCCAGTGAGGTCAAATATTGGGCATGCATAGTAGGAGAAATTGTTAATAAAGCATCAATAGAAATTGATGAAGCCCAGAAAAGACTGCACCTCTTTTTTGTTCATGGGCATGAGCCAGGTTGTTATGCCAGCAACCTTGACCAGGTCCATCTCTGTTGGAGCAGACTACATACACTGCACAGAGGAAGAGATGACACGTTCCTTATAACCTACCTGGGGTTTAGTTAGTCTTAGAGCTAGGGTTTAGCAGAGGTAAGAACACTGTATTCCTACTACGGTACAGGTTCTCCTTATATACATAATAATAAGGATGTCACATGACTCGGGAATGTGTATACCACATGTATGCGCAGTAAGCGCAGTGACATGTGTATGCTGCATGTATCGCCTCATGTATACAGCATGCATCAAGGGAATTAATTTCAACACCCCCCCTCAAACTGTACAGCGCTCTAAGCAGCTAAGTTTGAATCTCGAAAGTAATTCCGAGAGAGTCTCTAAATTTCCTGAAAAGGACGGCGCCAAGGTTCTTGGTGAACATGTCAGCCGGATTATCACTTCCAGGAATGAAAACGACCGTGACTTTGTCTTTTTCAATGCATTCGCGGGTATAGTGGTAGCGAATGTCTATATGTTTGGTCCTTCTTTCCTGAACTGGATTTGATCCAATAAAGATGGATCCCTGATTATCAGCGCAGATTGGTACGCGATTCAAGATATATCCAAGGTCCTGGAATAAGGACTCTATCCACACTATCTGCCGACAAGTGTCAGAGAGAGCCATATATTCGGCTTCTGTGGATGACAGTGCTACAGTTTTTTGTAAACGGGACTGCCAGCACACAATGCCACTCGCTAGAGTAGCAAAGTAACCCGTTGTAGATCGGCGCTTGACTGTGTCAGCTGCCCAATCAGAATCTGTGAAGGCCTGTAGCCTCTCGGATTTCTCTCCATCATAGACTATACTGTACTTCTGGGTTCCCACCAGATAGCGCATTATGTACATCACTTTGTCTAGATGTTCTTGGCTAGGATTAGCAGAGAATTGCGACATCTTGATTACCGCGTAAGCGATATCAGGTCGCGTTCCGAGCATCAGATACAATAAAGATCCGATCACAGATTGATATTTCGATCTAAGCACCGCGTTTGGCGTCGCTGTGTTTTCCGACGGTTTGTAGCCAGTCGGGAGCGGAGTGGGGGCAATTTTGGCATTTGTCATCTCGAACCTCTCAAGCACTTTGGCGAGATATTCTGTTTGATCGAGTTTGATTTTTGCAGCGGTCTGGGTGACGCGCATGCCTAAGAATTCCGTGACTTTTTCAGTACTACAGCACTCCCAATGCTTTAGACAAGCATTTTTCTTTTCATCCACAAGTTTCTTGTTCTTCCCCATGAACAAGCCATCATCAACATAGACGAGTGCAATAACAATGCTGCCTGTTTTAGGATCCTTGTGTATGAAAATGCGGGCATCGGAGCTGGCGCGCATGAACCCAATGGTGCGCATAAATGCCTCTAGCTCTTTCCACCATGCAAGTGAGGCTTGTTTAAGGCCATACAATGCTCGGCGTAAGCGCAACACTTTGCACTCTTTTCCCTCGAGTCTGAAACCCTTGGGTTGATCCATATAGATCTCCTCATCTAGTTTGCCATACAAAAATGCGGTTTTTACATCTAGGCCGGTCATATACATGCCTTCCAGAGATGCAAGTGCAAACATGAGGTGTACGGTCTCGTAGCGGACTACCGGTGAGAAAATCTCATCAAAGTCAACGCCTTCGACTTGTGAAAAGCCTTTGGCCACGAGTCTGGCTCATTTTCTTCCATCCGGTTTTACGGAGAAAACCCATCTATTTTTGATCGTTTTTCGATCATGTGAAAGATCGACGATGTCATAGACTTGTCGCTTACGAAGAGCCTCTAATTCTTCATGACAAGCTTGTTTCCACTCACGTTGCTGCTGCCATGGTAGGCGTGCAATATCGCGAAATTGGTTTGGAACTTGGCTTATTTCGCTCGATGGTTTGACTGCTTTTGACAACAGCCAGCGAATAAGCTTATCTCCTCCTTCCTTGGTTATCTTTTTAATATAACCTGCTTCGTCCGGTTCCCCCATTGGGTGATCATGTTCTTGATCATTGGAATTGGGCACACTCTCGTGGGGTGCCGAACTTGGTCCAGCAACTGGTTCTTTCTGTTGAGTTTGTGGTCGTGTTCGGTTATGATCCGAATCTTGACCCACAGATCTCTTCCAATATCGATCACGTGCAATGTCTCTCTCTATGTCAGAGGGGAGTCACTTCTCTCCATAGGTATTGCCAGGACGGTTTGGGATGTTCCTCTGCCTGCCTGATCGACGGGGCAATTGCTGCCATTCCTGTTGATCATCACGTCTTGGACGAAAGTCCTCAGTGGTTACTGGAGGCAGCGGAGGAGGAGCATTTGTCACATCGTCATGTGCCTTTTGCTCACTTGATACATCATCATCATCATTTTCTGATGATGGAGGAAGGGGCGGATCTTGTGGCGGTATAGAATCATCGCCATCCGTTCCAGATGAGTGGTCATCATCTTCTGGTTCTGGAGGTAGAAAATCACCAAGGTCTGTATTGGCAGGAGTCTTAGCTCCGGGACAGCATGGGAACATCGTTTCATCAAATAGTGCTGTAGCACCAATGAATATTGCGCCACTAGGTCACATGAAACGGTATGCTTTAATGCCATCTTCTAATCCAAGGTACGTCATCAACTCCGATCGAGGAGCCAATGTGTTTGGACACTTCTCCTTGGGTAGGTAGACGTAAGCACCACAACCAAAAACCTTCAGATCATTTAGATCTGGGCGGACCTTTGTCAGGTCCTCAACCGGTGTCAGCCATTTCAGGCGCCTTATCGGGGTTCGGTTGTATAGGTGTGTTGCATGTTCAATGCAAAATTCCCACCATGATTGTGGTAGACATGCGGTAAATCGCAGGGTTTGCGACTTTTCAATTATTGTCCTTATGGCACGCTCTGCGTGCCCATTCTGTTGGTGAATGTGGGGTGCAGACATCTCTATTTTGATGCCAAAGTCCTTGAGCACATTTTGTAGCTCACGATCTTTGAACTCCCCCCCTGGATCAACACGCCAGCGCTTGATTGTAGCGCCATACTGTGTCAAAGCCACTGCCCGAAATTGTCTGATGGCCGCAGCAGCATCAGATTTCTTTTTAAGGCATTGGACCCAGATATGTGACGTTTTGTCATCCAGAAATACAATAAAGTATTTATGTTTATGGTACGATAGTACTGGGAGTTCCTTCAGATCGGAATGTATTAATTCAAAGGGTTTTTCTGCACGTGAATCTGATTCGGGAAAAGATTTTGAGGTCATTTTCCCTTCAGCGCACCCTGGACATATAATTTTGTCTTTAGGAATAATTAAATTCCTTGGGAATTTTATGGTGCTATTAGGCATCTTCCCTAGCGCCTCTTTGGATGGGTGTCCCAGTCGCTTATGCCAAGTCGAGTAGTCTGCAACATACATTGTCGCGACATTGATTCCCTTGGTGCTCAATATATGAGTCCGAGCCCAATAAATAGTGTCACGTTTCATAAGAGGGACACAATCCATAATTGGGTTTCCTTGCTTGAAAAATGAAATGTGTGCGGAGGAACCACGCACATCACTTCCGTCTTGTAAGAAGACGCCCATTGACAGTAATTGAGCATTACAGTCGGGTATGTAGTAGATGGGGTATAATCGTGTTTCACGCGTCTCTGACTTCCCATGACATACTACCTGGTGTCTAATGAAGACTGCTCCTTTCCCTACTATATGAGTAGTACCCGTGGCTGTTTGAACCAGGGTAGAGTCCTTTCTCGGTAAAGGCTCGTAAGAAGCAAAATCTTTAATTTCACCAGTGAAGTGTTTTGATGCGCCTGAATCCATGATCCAGTCAGCACCTCTCTTACATTTTCCACTTGCACACGTAACACATATATTAAGATGTATATAATTCCATGATACATTTAATAGCAGTAAAATTTCACATGAAAAGTTCGCTGTATTCATAGGAATTTTAATCCTTGTGGTTGTGGCAGGGAAAAGGACTGACCTATCATCATATGCCCCTGTGTCAAGGGGTTCATCGACGAGCATCTCGTCGACGATCTTCCACACTTCCTCGTCAGTTGCCGGCGGTTCTGATCCGAGGGAGATGGTATCATCTTCTACCTCCTCGATCGTAGCCTCGGTTTCTGGCTCTATCCTCCTTCTCTTACCTTCTCGCACTGTTAGGTGCTCTTCCAGCAGTCGCAGATTTTTTGCACTGCGTGGGAGATTCATTTGCTCGAGGGTGTCTCGAGCCTGCTGATATTTGGTATAGACCAAATGAGAGGTAGAGGCCGCGCCCGTGTATGCCTGTGCAGGCGGTCGGCGGCGAGGATCCCTTGTGGGAGTGTGCTCGATGCGCTGTATGAGTGGCATCGGTGGTATGATGGTGCCATTACCATTTATGGTGGTAGAGGCTTGTGAGGCAAGGTAAGTATGTTTCTCTTTTGGCTTCTCCTCCTTAGTCTTTCTGTCCCCACGTCATCCACGTTTTCGGGACGATTCTCCATTGTTGCCCTGAGATTGCCATTTGGGGTTTCCCCCTTTGCGCTTGACAGCAGAAAGCTTGGTGGCCTGAGGCTGGCCAGCAGGCTTCCCAACTGCCATGCGGCGTGAGGCTTCAGCAACAATGGAGTCCTTGACATGTTTAAACGTCAAGGCTCTAGTGGCGGTCGTGTTAAGGACCGTTGAGGACAATGAATCGAACTCACGCGGCATCGCAGCAAGTAAGATCATAACCTGCACTAGTTCGGGGATGGCGACATTGGCAGCCGTGAGGCGCTCAAACTTGTCGGCCATTCTGGCGATCTCCGGCGCGGGATTCGCAGCTGGAATCTTGATCGTTATAGCGGACCTAAAGTCCGAAAAGACTTGAGAGGGGCCGTCCACACCATAGTCGGTGCGGATGAGATCCCATACCTCCTCAGCAGTGTCCTTGGTGTTGGCACGCTGCCGAATAGAGGGGGCCAGGCAGAGCACTAGGCTACCAATTGCCTGGTCATTCTTATTGTTCCAGGTCTGGAGCTTGGCATTAGCTTCCGCTACCAGTGCAGCGTTTGTCGCTGTCAAAGGAGGCGCCATGGGTGGTTTTAGTTCCATCCCGCTAGTTATTTGCCAGAGGCCCTGAGACCTGAGCCACACCTTCATTGAGTCGGCCCATTGAATGTAGTTAGAGCCGTCGAAAGTTTGTATGAGTTTTTCAAGAGTTGAAGACATGATGTTGTAGTGGCAGCTGGTAAAAGCGCTCAATCAGTTCTTCTATTCAAGAAAACACGTTCCATATTCTCAGGCAAAAACACTCCTTCAGAGTGGTTAACCCTAGTCAACCTAGGTTTTTAAATGCAGCTCGCAGAGAGCGCAATGCAGCTCATGAAGAGCGCAAGGTTACAATTTGGAGACAATGAAGTCAACGTCGTTCGCAGCCAGTTAAGGCGCGTTCGTGACATGCCCAGCAGGGCCCATAACCTGTTGGAGCAGACTACATACACTGCACAGAGGAAGAGACGACACGTTCCTTATAACCTACCTGGGGTTTAGTTAGTCTTAGAGCTAGGGTTTAGCAGAGGTAAGAACACTGTATTCCTACTATGGTACAGGTTCTCCTTATATACATAATAATAAGGATGTCACATGACTCGGGAATGTGTATACCACATGTATGTGCAGTAAGCGCAGTGACATGTGTATGCTGCATGTATTGCCTCATGTATACAGCATGCATCAAGGGAATTAATTTCAACAATCTCCACCTGTCCATCTGAGATAATCAAGCCCAAGTACTCAATTCATGTCTTCTCAATGTTGTGATGAAGGTAGAGTTTGTGCTGCCAAAGTTGCTCCAGCACCAGGCATGTAATTCAACAATGTTCATTGAGGTCTCAAGTGAAGATGAGAATGTTATCAAGGTAGACACAGACAACACCTTTCCAATATGAGATCATGGAAGATGTCATTCATCATGGTCTGAAAGGTGGCAGAACCATTAGTGAGACCAAAGAACATGACAAACAATTTAAAATGACCACAGCTTGTGCAAAAAGCTGTCTAATACTCATCCCCTTTCTTTATCCACACATTGTTGTAACCCCAGTGGACATCAAGCTTGGTAAAGTAACATGCCCCATGGAGTTGGTTGATGAGTTTAGATATGAGGGGTAGTGGATAGCGATTCTTGACTGTGATGTCATTGAGGCATCAATTATTAAGGCAACACCAATTGCAACCCCTACTTCAACTGAAGTTATCCTGGGCTCTCACAAAAAGTTGTCATTTGATAGAAAGATTGTCTTGCAGTCTTAAGCATTCACACTTGTTATGGTGGAATCTTAAGAGTCAACTAGAGTCTCTTGGTATAATATTGCATCTTATATACTACTATACATGCTGCATCCATGAGATTTGGCCATGCTTACCCCATGTGTTGGATCAGTAAGCCTCCCTTGCCATGCTGCACCCATGCTAATGCACAGCACCTGCCCCTAACCATGTTGCATGTCATCTACTAAGATGATGGAAGCCTGCCCATAATTGGAGGGGGGTAGGCAACATGGAGGGGGGGTAGGCAACACTAATGTGCCTTCCATTGGTCCAACACTTCACAGTCCTCCAATTCGTGCTGTGGCAGCCACAAGTCATTGCCTTTGGAGTAGCCAGACCACCATACAAGATATTGTAGACCATGGCCTTGTTTTCATTTGTCCATAATCTTCTCGATATGGTACTCTTCCAGACCATCCTCAGTCAAGACAGGTCCTGGTCATCCAAGTTCATGAGAAGGGAATAGTGAAGCATCATTTTTGTGGAATTGTTTGAGCAAGGAGGAATGGTAAGTAGGAAACATGTTGGGAGAGTTTGGCAGGTGCAAGGTATAAGATGATGTTTCAGAGAACATTTTTGTTACAGTGAATGGGCCATCCCAATGGGGAAAATTTTTTGCCACTCTGAATCAATCTCCAGCTTTGTAGTTATGATGGCAGTGCAAGGTAGCAAGCATTACATGATCTCCAATGAGGTAAACTTTCTCATCACTACATGTCTTATTGGCAAAAAATGCCTGCATGACTTTCACCCCCAATAGTGCATCTTTGGCCTCAGCGACATCATTTTCAAGTCGTACAATGATGCTGCAAGCAGCAGCCATTTCAGAAGTGTCATCAGATGTAGATCCTTGTATCAAAGGAGGTATGATTCAAGGGCTGCAATTCATTCAGATCTGGAAGCCTGAGAGACTGGTAGAAGCATTGACAGAGTTCATGATGTGGAAATGAATGACTGGCAGGGCTCGTACCCAGTCTCTTTGATTGCATTCGACATGGAAGTGTATACATTGGTTCAATGTTTTGTTGGTGCATTCACTTGCACTGTCTGTTTGTGGGTGGTATGCTGTGGACATCTTAAGGTGTACACCCATCAAAGCATGTAACACTTTCCAGAAGGTGGATGTCTGAGCCCAACCTCTCCGTCACAGTGAGGACACAGTTGTACCCTTCATCCTCAGGCAGGGGCCCCACAAAGTCGAGACAAACAGAGTCACCATGTCTTTCTGGAACAGGCAAGGGGTGAAGTGGTCCTTTAGGTTTTGAGGTGTTACTTTTGTTTTGTTGGCAATCAGGGCAGGCAGGGATATATGCATTGTTGAGATCTCTGCATATTCAGCCAGTAGTAGTCATTTCTAATGTTTGCATAAGACTTGTCTGCTCCAAACTGACCCAGGGAGTCATAGGCCAGGCAAAACAAGTCCTTGCACAGAATGCCAAATTTAGGTATGACTAGTTGCTCTCCCAAATACCATAGTCCATTGATAGAATGAATGTTAGGTATGCTGGACTCAGCTGAGGATAATTTTTTACAGAAATCATCATGTTTGTACCCTTCATGGACACAATCAAAAAATAATTGATCCAAAGAGATTGCTAAGGTGGAGTTGCATACAACTCTCCCATCAAGCCAACAGTTTAGACATAAAGGGGAGTCTGCAATGTCAATGTCCTCAGGTGCATCTTTGCTACTGTTAAGAGGTAACTGGGATAGTGCATCAGCCACAGTGTTGTCTTCACCATGAATGTAGTGTATGGACATGTCAAATTGAGAAAGGTGTTCCATCCATCAGGATTGTTATTGGGACAAGTCTTATGCTGAAACAGGGATGTGAGACAATGAGAAAATGTCATGGCTATCAATAGCACACTCCCATATCAAGTGGGGCAATAAAAAAGGAACATGCATTCTCACTAAGCTATTAGAATCTCAAGACAGATCACTATCACCAGCAACAAGGACAGAGCTGTTGTTGGGCAGATAGATCGAGGTGATAGAATATGATGACATTCCAAGCATGGAAGCAACTGGGAGTGGGGGTGATGCAGTAGTTGGCTGAGTGGGGAAATTGTTGGATACAGCTCCAATGGTTGTGACAATTTTGTCTCTGGGGACAGGGAGGGCAAGCAACTTGATGTGTTTGCAGGCATCATTCACAGTCATCATTGAATGCTCGATGTACCCCTCTCCTGATGGAGACTTGCACAAGTGATTGTCAGGCATGTAGAAGTTGTGACACTTCTTACATCTGTTATACATCTTGAGATATTTCCATTCACAGTCAGTGAGCTTCAGTGGGCATGAGTCACTCAAAGATGATGATGACAGTTGGGGACAGTTGTTGTATATTGAAGGGTTTTGAAAGTATGGTGCCTATCGAGATGCATCAGATAGGCCCACGCTCGAACCAGAGTGCTTAAGGCTCCTAGCAGCATCCTCTGCATCCCTCTTCCTGGCATTCCAATCCTCAATAAGTTTCTGATTGAGCTTTATAAGCATATCGATGAAGGACTGCAGTTTTGCTTCAGCCTTCAATGCATCAGAGACAGTTTTTACCAGTTCAGCAGCTACAGCACTAAGTGGCTCAACTGGCACATCATTCTCTTTCTCTGATTCATCATTGGAAGATTCATGATTGTCCTTCCACCTATCAAAGGCAGCTGCAAATTCTGGTGCGATGTTCATTTCAATTTGAGTGCATAGGTGGGATGGGGTGAGATGGAACAGGGAACCTTTCAGCAGAAGGTTGTCGCAACATAGGGAGTCGATGAACTCAGAGAAAGCAAATTTCCCTTGCTTTGTTGACTTGATTTTGCAAGCGAGCTTCTGTTGCCAGCATTTGGGCAACCAGCATGCATGAACTTTCACTATGAAGTCAGCAAAGGTGTCAAGATTAAAGATCACTACTACCAAGGTTGGGACTTAGTCAGGAATACACCAGACTTCTGGTTGGAGGTGGTCGGTGTTGCAGAAAAATTAGTCTATTGGGGAACTGTCAATGAGAGACATTGCATCACAAGCAATGGGGTAAGCATGAAGAGGGAGAGTGGGAGGAAAGAGTAGAGTCTGCTTGCCAATAGCTCGCAGTAGAGTCCTGAATGCATAACTATGCTCAGGGATGTAAACAACATGAGATGCATTTTGAAAAGGAACAATTAACGATGATTAAAAACACAACCAATGAGGTCATGTGGGAATGTTATCAGAAATGAGAGATGAGGGCATAGAGGGAAAAATGACATGATGTGCTGAAGATTCTAAGTGAAAATGTTCTACTGAACTGAGTAAGTAGTTTGTATCAATGGGACTGCATGGAAACCCAGGGAAACAAGACTGGAAGACTTGGAACTTGATCACTTATTTTAGACTTCTGCACCTTGGTGTGCAGTAAACTTGGGGAGACTTTAAAACCTTAGAGGAGAAACTTGAGAAGGACTGTAAATTGAGAGTCAAAGCAAGCTCATCCATATGAGAGGTGGGACTACACCTATATACAATCTGTAGTAAGGATAATAAAAAAGAATCCTGAATGCGCATGTTCTCTTGCACTGACAGGACTGAGCAACAGAAGGTAAACTAACAAGGAGGCAAGATCATTGCATGTGAGAAGTGTTGATGAAGTTCTAGGTAAAAGGGATGTGCTTGTGTCCAATGGTATTCATACAGTGTCATCAAGTTCTCATCTCTGGGTTTCAGTAGCTGGGGATGTCTCGGGGAGAGGTTATCATCGAGGGTCTCTATTGAGGAAATGTCACCTGGCCCCCTTCCAAGTGTGGAGAACACTCGAACAATACCCCTCAACTCTACCGTCCAACTGTTCCACCCTTCAATCTGAATGTTGACTAGCCATATTGCAAAATAGGGTTTGAGAGCCAGATTGTTGCAAAGGAAAGTTGATTTTGTGTAAATTAAATGCTAAATAGAGGTGGACAGAATATTTGGAACCATTCTACTTTGTTGACAGTGGGGCTGTCAGCACAAGAGCTGAGAAAGTGATGAAGCATGATAAAATGCATGATTGGCATGTGCCACTTGAATAAACATGTCATCATGTTGAGAGGGGTTGGACAATAGACTATAAAAGACAAAAAAAAGGTTAGTAATATGGTTTGGAGATGAATGAAAGATGAGAGGAAGGTATACGATAGCGCAACATCTCCATTATGCAATGGTGCATCTGTGACAAAATTCCCAGAGATGGGGAAGTTGGTCAATATGCTAACTACCCCTCCCACACATGGGGGGGACTTTGCATGATGCCCCCATTATGCAGGGAGCAAGAAGGCAATGCTGTAACAAACAAATTTAGCATAGCAGACTAGTAGAAAAATTTAAAAAACTATTAGTCAACTCAATAAGCTCTGCAACATTGTGTTCCCATCGCATTCCATCAGCATAAGGCAGGGGAACAGGTAACATGGGGTGTAAAAGTATACATTCACCAGCATCTGGGGTTTCAAGAAGGTCATCCAGTTCACCAACCATCGACTTGGAAAACTCTGATTGCTGGCCAATCCAAAATATGGGGTGTTTGACTAGACTATTGTTGTATGGCAATATCCAATTTCCATGCCATACAGGCTGTTGAGAGGTACCTGCATGACAGGAAAGGGATAAATGGCAGCTGTTGCAGTTATAGATTTGATCATCTGGTTTTCTTTTCTGTAATAAAATATTTTTAGTCGATCCTTCACTACCTTTCCTCTTTTGATGGTGCCATCGATTTTCCTTAGTCGATATGAGTGGTTGCTGAGCTTCTCATAAATTGCGAAGGGCCCTGACCAATGATTTGCCCCTTTGTTGCCCTGCTGATTGTCTAGCCATGTCTTGTGAAGAAGTACCCATGTTCCTATATCGCAGTCATCCTCAACAAAATAATCCTGGTACCTTTTATTGAAACTGTCAATGGCACATTGGTGCTCATGCTTTTGTCATTCAAGCACTTCTGCAAGTATAGCATTCTGTCAGCTGATCTGTAGCATTTGGATGGTGATAAGATCTTCTGTTGTGATCCTTGTCCCAGTCCAGGGTTTCCCAGGTATGGTCCACTATATCAAATACCAAAAGGGGATTATGTCCATACAGTAGATAATAAGGAGTATCCTCAGTCATCCAAGAGACTGTGCAGTAGATTGCCAGTAGCATGGCATAAACAAATAATGGCCATTTATTTGAGCTAGAGCTGCACATGCATAAGAGGGCATTGACAATGACTTGATGGGCACATTCCACAACACTGTTACCTTGGGGATGATATGGTGAGGAGAAGATTACTGTGATGCCATATTTTTTGAATAGGATTTTTGTGGCCCCCTGAAATTCAGAGCCATTGTCAACAATGCAGTAGGGGCTGCAGCCAAACCTGCAAATTAAATCTTCATAGATAAAAGTTGCCCAAGTTTCCAAGTTGTTCTTCTGTGCTGCTTGAGCCTCTGGCTACCCTATAGCCAGTTCTACTGCCTGGAGCAGGAACTTCATTCCACCTTGACCTTTTGGCATATAAACTGTGTTGAGGTTGAAGCTACATAAGATAGCAGTATTTCACGTTGGTGAGAGTGGGATCTTGGGGTGCACTTTTGATTGTAACTGGCATCCATTGCAGGATTGAACAAAATAGGTGACATCATCATGGAGGTTTGGCTAGTAATATTGTTCAACCAGCAGCTTGAAGGTTCTATTCCATTTTTGGTGCCCCACTTTATTGTGTACCTGAGCTAAAAGGGACCTTCTTTTCTCAAGGTCTGTAATCACTAGACATGGACTCTTTCCACATTTTCCTAACTTCCAAAGATGCTCCTCAAAAACTATGAAGGTGTGTGTATGTGACAAAAATTGCTTTTTTCCCTTCAGACTCTCACAACATGTTGGGAGGCCATCCTTCAGATAGCCCAGAATCTCCAGCCACAGCGCAGGGGACTCAAAGTCCTTCAAGCTGTAAGCATGTGAAATACATGCAATGTAGCCATCTGGGTCAATGTCCTTGTAGTCATGGTGAGTACCAGAGCTTGGTGTTAAGTGTATTCCCCTGTAATCATAACCTGAAATGAAACCAGAGTGGGAAGATGTATCTCCAATACAGTCTGACATGTATTCATAGCTGTATACCATAACCTCTGTTATGAACACCTTGCCATTAAGTGATACCTCTACTGCTTCACCAGTTGGCATATGTCAATTCTTTAGTTTATGCCCCATATACATCACTGTATCCATACTCTTCAGTAATAATGATATGACAAGACTCCTCTTTGCTCGACTTGCTACTGCCTAGACAGGGTCAAAATTGAAGCTGCTGTATTCTTTAATCCAGTTTACCTCCTTGTCATGCAAAAAGTCTTGTTTATCAAATATAGGCACAGAAATTGTTGACAGGGTCATGGGCAAAAGGTAATTGCTGAAAGCAACCCATGAGCATGAATGTAAGGATGATGCCATGGAGAGGGATAGAATGGGAGTCTGTTGATAAAAGTACACATGCCCTATAAACTTGTCGAGGTAATCTTCCACATCTTTGTCATGAGAATCTCATGCAGATTACTTCCTCCATAGCAGTCCATCAGGTGCAAGATGCTTATCAGCAGCAACATGGTTGACTTTGAAATCAAAAAGAGAAAGGTACATTACTCATCTTGTCATTGGTGCATTTGGAAGGTCAGGAGACTTCATCATTTCTATTAAGAATTTAGCATCCACATCTAGTTGGAAATGTATATCCCAGATCCTGTGCTGCAAGTCCTTGATTGCCAGAAATATGCCATAAAGCATTTTGGTTGGGAATATCGAGATTCTGCTTTGCTGAAAGTACAGGAGCCAAAAAGTGCAGGGTGCTTTTCATTATTTACATTTTGGTAGACAACCCACCCAGCATGATTGGAGCAGAAATCGTCGGCTACAATAACCAAGCCCTCATCAGAGCTCCTAGATTGGGAAGTAATCAGTTTTACAGTCTCATAATTTACATGCACAAGTACTGGGGCACTTGAGACCAGGCCTTTTATTCTCTCTAGAGCATTGCGAGCTGAGTCATTGAAGTAGAAGTCCTGGTCGCTAAGTCTTGTGAGAAATGTCAGAGGTTTTGTGATAAACAAAAAATTCTTTATCCATTTTTGTCCAACTCCAGCAGTCCCGAGGAGCCCATGGACTTCTGTCAGGTTATGTGGTTTGGGCAAATTGAGAATAATCTATGAGTGAGGTGCCAGCCATCTCTTGACATGATTGTGCCAACTACGCCAAGCCTTGGGGTAACCAGAATGGTCTTCCAATCTGAGGCAGTTATACCAGCCATGATAAATCTTACTAAGATGTGATCCACGATTGTCTATATTCATAGACAAACCTTCTGATTCTGGGTGATATTTCCTCTTCATCGTAAGTTGAGGTTCCTTCCACAAAGGTCACATTGTCTATGAAAATATCGCTGTTCTGGGGGATTTCTTTTGTAGTGTGTGTTTTGTACACCATTGAAACTCTGGAACAGAGTTAGTAACTCCCTGAGGAAGTAATGTCAGTTGATGTGGGCTGATAATAGAGTGAAATATTGTGAGTGGGCATGACCCTACCACTAGTACATGCCTGTCATAGCCTGAAAACAAATCAGTTAGGCCATAAATAACTCTACCAACCAGTCCTTCTGCAAAATTGTTGACATGGGGAGGTAGTGCTGAGTCATGTACAGTTACTTTGTTGAGTTTTTGGACATCGTGGACTATTCATAGCCCAAGTTTCTTTTGTACTGTGAAGATCCTTGACCAGTATGACACTGTCAAGTATTCATACTTTCCCACTGCTTTTTGGTCAAGGAGCATCTGTCTAACCATGTCTCCTATGGCTTTGGGAACATGGATCAGTGGTTGGACCCATGGTGTGTGCTCTATAACTGGGATCTCGTAGTCAGGAAAATATTCACAGGAGAACATACCTCATTCTGTATTATTGAATTCAAATGATTTGTCACGAGTGCTAATAACAAAAACCAACAGGTCAATTTCATAGTCAGAAAGAAAATTCTCAGGAATAGTAGCCAGCATGTAGTCAAGATGTTCTTGTGATAAATGAGGTATGAGTTCAAAATCTGCAAGATAAGGGGGATCAAGAGGTAACTTAACAAGATCAGGGATAATTATAGGCTTGAATACTTGGCCAGCAGGATCAGGCATGTAAGTTGGTACTAGGCAAACTTTGCAGTCAACTGGTTTGTACCTTTTTGTTGCATTCAAGTACCATGGTCAGTCTTCGGTCAGAGCTTGTTGTATCCAAGATGTGCTCATGGGTATTGAAGAAGATGGAGCTGCAAAATAAAAACTTCTAAGGAGAGAATCATAAGCTTTGGGAGGTGAGAGTGAAGAAATCAAACTGGAGTTTTCATCATTGTGTTCTCCAACTAAACATTGCAGAGTTCATCCAACATAAGGTACAGGCATGTCCTGAGAGTTGTCAGGCCTAAACTGCATGCCTGGCTTCAGTTTTCCAAATTGGATAATTCTTTGATTCTCGAATGCTGCCCGTGGAAAGTCAACTTTTCAGTATTATGAGGAGTGTTAGCAGCTACAAGCTGAATCACTAATGTAGATGGGTTTCCTCATTCCCTATCTCCATCCTTCCAGACACACATCTCAATGACTCCAGTTTGTGAATACATCAATGATATGGAGAACCACTGAAGTTAAGGTTGACCAAGTATGACATCTTGTTTCCCTGTACCTTCTCAGCTAACAAAAAAATGGTGGTCAAATCAGTGGCCCCCACAGAGTAATGGGACATCACAGTGATGATACTCAACCTGGAAACCCAAACAAAACCTACTAAATGGCTTTGGATGGTATAACATGAGTCAGAGGAAGGGTGCGAGTTGGTACTAAATATCACTGCTGAGACCAAAACATTGTGTTTAGTGATGCAAAATAATAAGGGTTGTGGCGAATAGTCTTTATAAGCATATGAAGGTGTTCGAAAGAGTTCAAAATAGGTTCAAAAATGTGTGAAAGAGTTCGAAGTAGATTTGAAGACGTGCAAAATAGTTCGAAGAGGTTCGAGGTATATTGAGGAATGAGTTTAACGGATGTGAAGTGTTTGTTGAATGGCAATAGGTGATGGGCGATAAAATGAAGAGCAAATATGATAGTTTCAAAGAAGCTTACAATATTTCACAGAACTTAGAGATATGACACGAGCTAAGACTTTAAGAGAACAACTCTTAAGTCTGACGATAGTGAGAGGGTAATTTGTGCTCTGTTTCCCATTACTTTGTTATTTGTTCTGACTAACTAATACAAGTCTATATACAAAATGAAGAGATAGTACTAAAAAGGAAATAAGAACATGTGTAAAACATGAGGCAAATATATCAAACAATGAGGACTTGTAGATCATGAAACAAATAAGAAATAATAAATGATGAAACATATAGTGTTCCTATATAGTAAAAGTACTTATCTTGTGCTTCAATATATCAATGAAATACAAAAATGCACTTATTGCATTCTAAGTCTTTTGTACTCTCTCCTTGTGTCCAGTAGTGCTCGATATGTGACTAAATGGTTAGTTCCAGATGTGCAGCATGTATCGAAAGTGTTTCAAGACAGCTATACAGTGGCCAAAGTCATTCGAAGTGCTGTAAAGTTGTTCAAAGTGTTGCAAAATGTCGCAAAATGGTTTGAAGTAGTTTGAAGTCATCCAAAATAGTGCAAAATAAATCGAAAACTGTTCGAAGTCAATTTTGTGGTGTTTGTAGTGATTCAGAGTGTGTGTCATAATGTCTTGATACAAGTGGGAATGTTCTCCAGACCTTAAAGCATGTAGTGGACCTATTAACAGCAACACCCCACGAGGGGACACTGCACCACCATTGATACCTTTGAGTGACCAGCATGCTCTGTCGATGTCAAGTGCTGAATTTGTCTGTCAATATAGTTCATCTGAGATTAAATTGAGCTCTGAGCTCATGTCGATCATGAATGTGCCATGTAATCCTGCTACCACTCCTTCAAAGTGGCCTGTCATCATAGTGAAGAGAGGATTGGTGTGGATTTTGACAGCAAAGGAATATTGAAGAAGGATGTCATCCACATTCTCCATGTCATCATCGTAGGACAGTAAGAGTTCTGAGTTTGAAAAAAGGTCCCTGTTCCTGTATTGAGTGTTGTCTTCATATACAATGGAGCCAGTTGGGGTCAAGTCTTCAAGGGTGGTGGCAACTACCAGCTTTAATGTGTATTTGCATCAAGTTTTGGTGAGACCTGCAAACCATTTTTGAAGCTCGGGGGATATTCCTAAAATTTCCTTCAGTGGTAATGTAATCATTGTATCAAGAATTTTTCGTTGGATTGCATCACTGTCCACCATTTCTTGAATGGTTGAGGTGAAATGGTATCTGCTGGTGGGCTTCGTGAGCTTGTTGGGGTCTTGGGCATCCACATTATTTCTTCCTGGAGTTTGACCTGTCAGGTTCAGCTTTAGGACAGTTTTTTGCTGGTGCCAAGTTTCTTTCATATTTGCAGGATGGGGCTGTGGGTTTGGTGGAGCATTGACGGCTGGGTGCTGCAACGGGGGTGCCTGCCATAGAGGGGCTGGGACTTGTAGCTTAGGGACTCTGGTTGTCAGTACTTTAAAATTTGAATCTGGTTTTCTTTCATTAGTGTTACCTCCCTTTATATCTTTGGTTTGTGAGCATGTGGTTGGGAAGGTAGACACACTATAGGCATTGTGGTTGAGGACATTCCAGTGATGTGTTCAGTTGGTACTTGGTGCAGAGTCTCAATGGAAGGAGTGAACACTAAACCTACAACTGCAGGCATGCTCGGGGTAAGGGGGGGTTCACTTAGAGGGCCTCAAATCGTCCTTCAAGGTGCAGAGACTATGAGCAGGCTGTAATGGCAGTTTTTAATGTGTGCACTAGTCGCATACACTCAAGGGAAGATATGTGCAATAGCAGGAAAGTGCATAATGCAAAGGGGCAAAAATGTGCAGTGTGGAAAAATGCGCAATGGGAGCACAAAAGTGCGCAATAACAAGGAAGATGAAAGTGGGAGGTGTAGTGAGATGAAGACGACACTAGGATGTGCTGGGAGGGAGGTGCACAGGTTAAAGGCATGAACAGGATGAGAGCACAATGAGCAGAAAAAGGCGCAAATGGTGCACAAAATGTGGCTATACAAAAAAGGGTGCAAATGGTGTGCAAACACAGCTATACAAAGGGCACACTGCAAGAGTGCACAAATGAGGGCAAAGAATGCAACTCAGGAATGAAACGCAGCAATACAATGAGGGAACACAAATGATATGCAAATGCAGCTATATGAAGGGCGCACTACAAAGGCACATGGACTGGATGCTGGTGCACAGACTATGTGTGACGCTGACTGAGCTATGAACTATGAGGGGGGGAAAGATCCTGTGGATTCTCTATCTGTCTGCCTACTATGTACAAATGGCTTATGTGATAAAAACAGTAAAATAAAATGTAAAAATAGTAAGCGCCATGCGCTACCCACAAGTGCATCCATTCATCCATCTGAACCCAACTGCACTATGCCGCTGCCTCAGCCAATAAGATTTGTGCACCTATAGCCCAATACCCAACTGTTCTGGTGTGATGCACTATTTTTGGTGCACTGTAGGTCTCGTGCACTCTTCCCAATTAATCCACTTCAGTGTTATGTGTCGTGTGCTGCACCTTAGTAATAATGGTGTGATTGACCTGTGCTGGTTACCAGATAAGGCGATGCCAATTGGAAATGCAGAAGAACTATAAGGAGATGCTGTGAAAGGCCAAATACTGCCAAAGTGCCAGGATTACATGAAGGTGCCCAAGGCACACAGTCCAATGCCAATTAAGTGCAGAGCGCCCCGATTATGTGAGAATGCGCAGTTTGCTCGTGTTGGAATCATGGTGCGCCTCAAATAAATGCGCCAGTAAGATGGGAGCTGCGATGTGCAGTGCACCAGTGCAGTGGATTGTTGTGTGTATGGTAGGGATTGTGCAATGAGTGCGCAGCAGGGAATGTGAGTGCAGGTAAAGCATAAAAGGAGTGCACAAAGGTGCATCGAGCATGCAATAAATGTAGAAGGCAGATAAGGAGCATGGGGGGGGGTGCGCAGAGGTGGTTTGAAGCACAACAAGGCGCATTTAGAGTGCACAATGATTGGCAGCTATAGGGAACCAAAGGTGCAGTGGAAATGCAAAAGGTGCACAAACACGCACCTGAATGGTCAAAGGCACGCGAAAGCACATGAAGGTGCGCAAAGTGTGTGGAAGCCATCTAGGAGGTGCACACAATTGCAAAAAATGCCATAGTATGTGCACAGGGTGATAGGGAGCCATATCAGCATGCTGCACCTTAGTAATAATGACGTGATCAACCTGTGCCAGTTACCAGATAAGGTGATGCCGATTGGAAATGTGGAAGAACTATAAGAAGATGCTGTGAAAGGCCAAATACTGCCAAAGCACCAGGATTATGTGAAAGCATCCAAGTGCACACAGTCCAATGCCAAATAGGCACAAAGCACCCTGATTATGTGAGAATGCACAGTTTGCTCATGTTAGAATCATGGTGTGCCTCGAGTAAATGTGCCAGTAAGCTGGAAGCCATGATGCACAGCGCAACTGGTGTGGTGGATTGTTGTGTGTGTGATAGGGATTGTGCAATGAGTGTGCAGCAGAGAATGTGAGTTGCAGGTAAAGCATAAAAGGAGTGCACAAAGGTGCATTGAGCACACAATAACTGTGAAAGGCAGATAAGGAGTGTGGGGAGGGGTGCATGGAGGCAGTTTGAAGTGTAACAGGGTGCATTTAGGGCACATGACAGGAGGCAGCTATGGGAAACCAAAAGTGCAGTAGAAATGTAAAAGGTGCACAAATGTGCACAAATGCACACAAAAGGCGCACAAAAGTGCACAGAGGCAGACTGGAGCGGAGCACATGGAAGCTCATGGGAGTGCACTGGAGTGCATGGGAGTACACTGGAGCACACTGGAGCAAACTGGAGTGCAATGGAGCACATGGGAGTGCACGAGAGTGCAGAAAGCGGACAATGGCACACAGAAGTGCATGAAGGCACACAAAAGCATGCTGTGCAAAGTGAGTAGAAGATGTCCAAGTGGTGCGCACAATCATGAAAAATGCCATAGTATGAGTGCAGGGTGATAGCTCACATTCTCTGCTGCACACTCATTGCACAATCCCTATCACACACACAACAATCCACCACACCAGTTGTGCTGTGCATCATGGCTTCCAGCTTACTGGTGCATTTACTCAAGGTGCACCACGATTCCAACATGAGCGAACTGTGCATTCTCACATAACCTGGGCACTTTGCATCTATTTGGCATTGGACTGTGTGCACTTGGGCGCTTTCATGTAATCCTGGTGCTTTGGTGCTATTTGGCCTCACACAGCATCTCCTTATAGTTCTTCCACATTTCCAATCAGCATCGCCTTATCTGGTAACTGGCACAGGTTGATCACATCATTATTACTAAGGCACAGCATGTGACACATAACACTGAAGTGGATTAATTGGGAAGAGTGCACAGGACCTAGAGTGCACCAAAAATAGTGCATCACACCAGAACAGTTGGGTATTGGGCTATAGTGTGTGCAAATCTTATTGGCTGAGGCAGCAGCATAGTGCGGTCGGGTTTAGATGGGTGAATGGATGCACTTGTGGGTAGCGCATGGTGCTTTCTATTTTTACACTTTATTTTACCGTTTTTATCACATAAGCCATTTGTACATAGTAGACAGACAGATAGAGAATCCAGAGGATTCCCCCCCTCATAGTTCATAGCTCAGTCAGCATCACACATAGTCTGTGCACCAGCATCCAGTCCATGTGCCTTTGTAGTGCACCCTTCATATAGCTGCATTTGCATATCATTTGCGTCCCCTCATCATATTGCTGCATTTCATCCCTGCATTGTGTCCTTCATCCTTGTTTGTGCACTATTGCAGTGTGCCCTTCATATAGCTGCATTTGCACACCATTTGCACCTTTTTCTGCTCATTGTGCTGTCATCCCATTTGCACCCCCAACCTGTGCACCACCTTCACAGCACATCCCAGTGTCATCTTCGTCCCACTACACCTCCCACTTTCATCTTCCTCATCGTTGCACATTTTTGCTCTCCCATTGCGCACTTTTCTGCTATTGTGCATATCTTCCCTTTAGTGTACACAACTAGTGTGCACATTGAAAACCACTGTTCCAATTTCCTCATAGTCTCTGCACCCTGAAGGACAATCCAAGGCCCTCTAAGTGAACCCCCCTCACCCTGAGCACACCTGCAGTAGTAGGTTAAGTGTTCACCCCTTCCATTGAGACTCTGCACTGAGTACCAACTGAACACATCATTTCTGGAGCCCACTGTGAGGGGTTTCTGTTTATCAGACCTTATTTAGACCTCCATCAGCTCGCCCTTTGCTTCAACATTAACTACCTTTGCACTCTCCATTTTGAGCTGTTAGCAACTGCGCTCCAGCTTGGGGAAATACCAGTATTTGAATCACTCTTTCCTAAACAACACGCATCACTCATCCGCACTGTCTTTACCTCCACCTTCACCTGAATCATCCCTACCTACCCCAACTCCATCTGCATCACCGCATTCTTTCCTGCCTTCAAATTTTGCTGTGCTTTTACCAGATCTTAACTCTATACACCTTATTTCACCTACCATGGCTACCATGCACATGCCATCCACATCTAACCAAAACATGCCATGTTTCAACCCCACAAAACCACACGAACTCCAGAAGTACTTTGAGGAGCTTGCGCAACTCCTCCGTGATTGTAATGTCACCGATGAGACTGATAAAAAGTTCCCCACTGTGCGCTATTTGGATAGCAACACTGCTGACACTTGGAAACTGCTACTGGAGTATAGCGCAACGCACTATGGTGCATTCAAAGATGCTGTCCTAAAGCTTTATCCTGGCTCTAGGGATGGCAGTAAATGGAGTATTAGCGACCTGGACAAGCTTATTGGTGAAACTGCATGCATTGGCCTTGTAACTGCAGAAGAAATCGCATGCTATTATCGTGCATTTTTCAACATTAGTGAATACTTAGTTGTGCAAGGCATACTGGCGTGCTATGACCAAAGCCACATGTTCATTAAGGTGTTTCGACCAGACCAGCTGGAGCGCATTTTGAGCCACCTTGTGATTGTGGTACTGAATCAGCCTGCAAATGTGCCATACTCATTAGATGCAGTACATGATGTGATCAACTTTATCTTTAAAGGCCCAGCGCACTATTTCCAGCCACTTACTGGGCTCACAGTGCAAAACCTAGATATGTATGCACCCTACTCAGCACCCAGCGCACCCATTTCCCAGCCACAACCTAGTGTGCTGATGTGGTCAGTTGGTACTTGGTGCAGAGTCTCAATGGAAGGGGTGTACACTTAATCTACAACTGCAGGCATTCTCAGGGTGAGGGGAGAGTTCACTTAGAGGGCCTCAGATCGTCCTTTGGGGTGCAGAGACTATAGAGAGGTTGGTGCGATGGTTTTCAATGTGTGCACTAGTTGTGTATGCTAAAAGGAAGATATGCACAGTGACAGGAAAGTGTGCAATGCAAAGGGGCAAAAATGCACAGTGTGGAAAAATGTGCAATGAAAGTGCAAAAATGTGCAACGACTAGGATAATGAAGGCAGGTGGTACAGTGGGATAAAGATGGCACTGAGATGTGCTGGGAAGGTGATGCAAAGGTTGGGGGCACAAGCAGGATAAAAGCGCAAGGGGCAGAAAAAGGTGCAAATGGTGTGCAAAATGCAGCTATGCAAATAAGTGCGCAAATGGTGTGCAAACGCAGCTATATGAAGGGTGCACTACAATAGTGCACAAACAAGGACAAAGGATGCAATGCAGGGATGAAACACTGATGATACTCGACCTGGAAACCTAGCAAAAACCTGTTAAAAGCCTTTTGTAGTATAACTCAGGCTAGAGGAAGAGTGTGAGGTGGTACTAAATATCACCACTAATACCAAAACATTGTTTTAGTGATGCGAAATGGTCAGGACGTGAGGAATAGCCTTTTTAAAGCATACAAAAATGTTCGAAGATGGTTTGAAGACGTGCGAAGTAGTTCGGAATAAGTTTGAATGGGTTCGAAGTTGTTCAGGTGAGTTCGAGGGTGTTCGAAGGTGTTTGACTAGCATTGATATATGTTTTGACAAATGAATATAGCAGTTACGAGCTGTGTTTTTGGTGACGATAGGCGATGATACGGCTCCCTATTGCCCCGCGTGCATACTACGGCATTTTTCATGACTGTGTGCACCGCTTGGACATCTTCTACTCCCTTTGCACAGTGCACTCCCATGCGCTCCTGTGTGCTCCAGTGCACTCCAGTGCACTCCTGTGCGCTCCAGTGCGCTCCTGTGCACTTCAGTGCGCCTTAGTGCGCTTCCATGCACATTTGTGCGCTTCTGCGCGCCTTTTGCATTTCTACTGTGCTTTTGTTTCCCCATGGCCGCCAATCATTGTGCGCCCTAAATGCGCCTCATTGCACTTCAAGCCGCCTCCATGCGCCCCCCCTCCCCATGCTCTTGATCTGCCTTCTACATTTATTGCGCGCTCGATGCGCCTTTGCGCACTCCTTTTACACTTTACCTGCAACTCACATTCCCTGCTGCGCACTCTTTGCACAATCTCTATCACACACAACAATCCACTGCACCAGTGCACTGCGCATCGCAGCTCCCACCTTACTGGCACATTTACTTGAGGCACACCATGATTCTGGCACGAGCAAACTGCGCATTCTTACATAACTGGGCCGCTTTGCGCCTATTTGGCATTGGACTGTGCACACTTGGGCGCTTTCACGTAACCCAGGCGCTTTGGCAGTATTTGGTCTCGCACAGCATCCCCTTATAGTTCTTCCACATTTCCAATCGGCATCGCCTTATCTGGTAACTGGCACAGGTCGATCACGCCATTATTACTAAGGCGCAGCACGCGACATATAACACCAAAGCGGATTAATTGGGAAGAGCGCATGAGACTTAGCGCGCACCAATAATAGCGCATCACACCGGAACAGTTGGATATTGAGCTATAGGTGCGCAAATCTTATTGGCTGAGGCAGCGGCATAATGCGGTCAGGTTTAGATGGGCAAATGGACGCGCTTGTGGGTAGTGCATGGCACTTCCTATTTTTATACTTTATTTCACCATTTTATCACATAAGCCATTTGTACATAGTAGCAGACAGATAGAGAAACCAGAGGATCTTTCCCCCCCCCCCTCATAGTTCATAGCTCAGTCAGCGTCGCACATAGTCTGTGCACCAGCGTCCAGTCCGTGCGCCTTCGTAGTGTGCCCTTCATATAGCCGTGTTTGTGTTATCGTTTGCGTCCCCTCATCGTATTGTTGCATTTTGTCCCTTGCGTTGCATCCTTCGTCCTTGTCTGTGCACTATCATAGTGTGCCCTTCGTATAGCCGCGTTTGTGCACCGTTTGTGCACCCTTTTGCATAGCCGCATTTTGCGCACTGCCTGCGCCTTTTTCCGCTCCTTGCACTTTCACTCTGTTTGCACCCCCAAACTGTGCACCACCTTCACAGTACATCCCAGTGTCGTCTTTGTCCTGTTACACCTCCCGCCTTCATCATCCTCATCGTTGCACACTTTTGCGCTCTCGTTGCGCATTTTTGCCTCTTTGCATTGCGCACTTTTCCGCCACTGTGCATATCTCCCCTTTCGTGTACACTACTAGTGTGCACACTGAAAATCGCTGTACCAGCCTCTCTATAGTCTCCGCACCCTGAAGGACGATCCGAGGCCATCTAAGTGAACTCCCCCCTCACCCCGAGCATGCCTGCAGTTGTAGGTTAAGTGTTCACCCCTTCTGTTGAGACTCTGCACTGAGTACCAACTGAACACATCAGCGATGACAAGTTGAGAATGAATATGAAAGTTCAAGGAAGTTCACGATATTTTGCAGAACTTCAGAGATATGAGGCGAGGTAAGACTCAAGAGAACTGCTTTTAAATCTGACTATAGTGGAGAGGGTAACTGGTTCTCTGCTGTTTTATGTAGCTAGTACAAGTCTATATACATTTTGAAGAGATAGTGCCAAAAAGGGGAATACAATAAAGGGCAATATGTGCAACAATAAAGGACTTTGTAAATTGTAAAAACAAATGAGAAATGACAATAATTGAAATGTACTTTGTCCCAGTATAGTAAGAGTTCTTGTCCTATTGATTTAATATATCATGAAACATAAAAACTGCACTTATTGCATTCTAACTCTCTTGTAATCTCTCCTCGTGTCCAGTAGTGCTCAATATGCGACTAATTAGCTTGTTACAAATGTGAAGCATGCATCGAAAGTGTTTGAGGACAGCTATATGGCAGCCGAAGTCATTTGAAGTGTCATGAAATGGTTCAAAAGCATTCGAAATAGTTTGAAGTCATCTGAAATAGTGTGAAATAAGTCGAAAATAGTTTGAAGTCAATTTCATAATGTTCATAGTGGTTCGGAAGGTCCGTCGTAGTGTGTCAATATGATTGGAAACTTTTCTCAGACCTTAGAGCATGCAGTGGACCTATCATCCCCCCCCTTACTGAAATCCTGACTGTCCCAGTCAGCTGATCAAAGTCATGTGTGGAATGCGTGATCGTGTTGAAAACTTAGTGATGTTCAAAACACTTCTTGTTCTTCTTCATCCATCCATCACCTCTCTACATCATCAAATACTAGTTTTCATAATGTCTCTCCTGGCTGAACTCAACCCCGACGTCCTCAAACATGCAAAGTTGATGCCCGAGCGCGGCATTGCTGAAGATACTGATTTCAAAGTCTGGGGGCAGGCTTTCTGTATGAAAATGGTACAGTTATGTCTGCTGCTTGTCTATTCATGGTCAAAGGTGCTAAAATGTTTCGTGTAGGTGGAATACGATGAACTTGCCGAAGATCTCAGCAAAGAGCATGATGTGGCTGTACAAGTGGTCATTAATGAGGTTTTCGAAGTATACCAGCCTTTGGCTTGAAGCGAATGGATTTCGTGGGGTGGGGAGTTGCTTTTTGCTGATTTAGCAGAGGAGGTAGAATGCAAAAAGAGGGGGGAGGAAGAATGACAGATTTAGGAGAAGCAGGAGGAGATTCGAAGAGCGAAGGATGTAACAAGGCAGGCAAAGCTTGAGGGTCAAAAAACTGCATTGTCAGAGGCTCGAAATGTCGCCCTTGCTGAGTTTCATGCAAAGACTGTGTTGAAGGAGGAGTTGTGACAGAGAAATGTGAAGTTCGAGGTGGAGGCGAAGGCTATCGAGAGGGAGGAGGCTGGGGAGGAAGACAAAGACAAGGACGAGGATGAGAGTGAAGAGGAGCTACCTGTAGTGTGAGTGGCAAAGCAAAAGGCAGTGGAGGTCGAAGAGGAGGAAGATGGAGATGATGGGGAGGCAGAGATTGAGGGTGCAGGGGATGTGAAGCGGGTGCAGGTCGAATTGAGCGGGCTCCTTGATTTCGAGGGCCCAGTAAGTGTTTTTTCTTTACATTCAAAAGATTTTCGAGGTTCTAATACTTTCATAGTGTGATAGATGTGCTAGGTTCAAGTTCCAGCCCCACTGTATCATCAAGGATGGGGCCGTGAAGTGCACAAAGTGTATGCAGGAGGCACAGGGGTGCTATTGGGCTGGATTGTTGAGGCAAGGGCGAGGCAAGGGCGAGGCAAAAAAGTTTGGGGGTGCGAAACGCGATTTGCACCTGAGAAAAGGTGCGACTTTTGTTTGAAATTGGTTCGAAGTGATTGCTAACTGGTTTTCGAATTTTGTAGTCCATCAAATTCATGTCGTTGGCCCTGTAGAGGGCATTGAACCAATCGCGGGACCTTCGAAATCGTTGAAGGAAAAGAAAAAGTTGTCGAAGGGGAAGGCAAAGGCAAAGGCGAGGGAGTCATGGGGAGTCGAGGATGTTGAGGAAGAATGGGGGGTGTGGCGATGGATTATCACTGGAAAACTGGCGAAGAAGAAGGTCAAGATGGAGGTATTGGGTAGGGAGATAGAGGTATTGGAGGAGATGTTGGAGGAG
Organism: Tricholoma bakamatsutake; assembly: GCA_029959215.1. Classification (NCBI taxonomy): domain Eukaryota; kingdom Fungi; phylum Basidiomycota; class Agaricomycetes; order Agaricales; family Tricholomataceae; genus Tricholoma; species Tricholoma bakamatsutake. The sequence goes on from CP114860.1 coordinate 6,691,717, forward strand.
TAGAGGGGTTTTTCTTTTGTTGTATATCTGTTTTAATTTCAAATTTTCATTAAATGTCTTTGGAAAGTAAAGTAAAGAAAAAAATGATGAATATAATTTAATGAACAAAAATATGACTTTTTAGGGAAAGGCTCAGTAGTTCATCATAGCTGAAAAACCCTTTGGAGTTTGCACGACCACGCTATGATGCAATATCGTGACTTGTATCGTACACTAGAGGCAATCAAAATCTTTGTAAGTAATTGCAAAAAGAAAAGGAAGGATAGTTATTTGTTTTCGACATCCTGAAAATCTTTGAAAGTATCTTCGTCAAAGTTCGAACTTGTTTGAAGTTGTTCAAGGCACTCAGAGTCGATATCGAGGAAATTTGGTGGTAGGGAAATTGATTTTCAAGCGAGGTATGGTAGCAGATGAAATGTGGCAATGGGTCTATGTAGTACTGACCTGTCGAGTTCACAGAGGATATAAGCCCCTCCATAGTTTCATTTGATAATGATAAGAGGGCCAATATATTGTGGTTTCATTTGCAATTGAGGGACTTCTTGATTTGCATGTTTTGAAGTAGCACTAAATCTCCTTTCGCAAAGTTGTAGTCATGCATCATATGTTTGTGAGCAAGTTCGAAGTGTTTTGCAGCTTCGATTCAAGATGCATAGACCTTTGAATATAACACTTCAAGGTCATTCGATCATTTTTGTAATGCTATGGCTTGTCAAGCTATGAGATCGGCTGTTGATAAGACTGAATTGGGTGGTGGTTGTAAGTATGTTGCCTTGGAGATGTCAAGGGGTATTAGTGGATGTGCTCCTGTAACTGCGAAGTAGGGAGAACAACCCATGCATTTATGAACCATGACTCATTCTGCCCAAAATACTGAGTGTGCCCCTGCTGACCATTTCATTTGATTTCCATTGACAGCTTTAAATAACGATTGTCGAACGTCGAAGTGGGCTCATTCAACGAGTCCATTGGCATGTGAATTATAACTGCTAATTCGAATATGGTTAATGTGATATCATTTCAAAAGATACTTTATAGCTGCAATAAACGCAGTGCCATTGTTGGTTACAATTTCGTATAGCAACCCCCATCAACAAATAATGTCTTCAAAGATCCAATTGCCAAGCAATGTGGCATTTTTGCATCAAAGTTTCTGCCATTCTGGATAGGTCATTAGTGAGTATCGACCTTGTATGATGTATTTAAATCCATTTGAGGGTGGCATTTGTATCGTGTTGATATAAACTTTGCCGAAAAGGGGTGCTGGAGTGGTGACTGCAGGCGGAATTAGAACATTTTGCATCTGTCAAATTTGGCATAGGTGGCAGGTGCAAATATACCATGCAATGTCAGCTTTCATGTTTGGCCACCAAAATCAAAGGGTGATAACTGATTTAGTAGCGAAAACCATTTTGTGTCCGATATCGTCATGAGCTGCACAAATGATTTCGAGATGACGTCCTGGAGGAGCGACAATTTTGTGAGCTCCTTGGGAGTCTTTTCTCCATAGTTTGCCTGAGTCTAAAAAGAATTTGGTGCAATATCGAATAAAGGTAGTGTATTCTGTGTCATGTAACCATTTTCGAATGCAAAGTAACCTCTCATCATTTGTTTTTGCATTATTCGATCATGGGACATCATTATAGGTAAGATCCTCCCCCTTACTAAAATTCAAAGAGAGGGAGCAGGTCAAAATTCGATGCAAAGTAAACGGTCGGGTTGTAATAGGATTTATTTGATGTACAAAACCATGAAGGCAGTCAATCCAGTCTCCAAAATTATCTTCGTTGTTGAGCTGAACATCTTTGTCTTGTGGGGGTCATCTCGAAAGTCCGTCAGGACCATGGTGTGTCCCTGCAACATGGACTAATGTAAAGTGAAAGGTTAGGATGGATACAATCCATCGATTGATGCTAGCGCTAGGTGTGATATCAGGATTTGAGAGCATGCCTTTAATATATCGTGTGTCGACTTTGACAATAAGCCTTCGAACTCCTATTAGGTACAATCATAGTGCTCTGAGAGCACGATATAGACTGTAAAGTTCGAGTTTTGGCTGTGAAAATCGGGATTCGCGGTCATTAAGTGTAATCAATCTGAATCGACTATAATATCATTTTCAAGGGTTTTCGGGATTGCACTGAGCAAGAAAGAAACCAATAGCAATGTTCGAAGTGTCGACCAATAGGATTACCAGGGCTGATGATGAGTAATTGATAGCTCGAATTGCTGGAGAATTGATTAGAGCTGCTTTCAAATTTCTTTGGGCTGCTATTTGTTCCACTCTGAATTTGAAAGGTACATCTTTTCAAGTGAGTTGGATCAGTGCTGCAGCTCGTTGAGCAAAATTTTGGATAAATATATGACAAACTCCAATGGTTCCTAGGAATGCTTTGACTTTGGTAAGGCTTCGACATGGTCCCCACTTGCTAACAGCAGCGATTCGAGTAGGGTCGGCCATATGACTTTGGATATTGCATCAATGCCCTAAAACAATTATTTCGGGGACACAAAGATAGAGCTTCAGACCTGAAAATGTTCCTCCACAATACTTCATATACTGGACTATCTGATTTAAATTTTTGAAATGCTCCCAGATGAAGCATCGAATAGCTGGATTCTCGGGAATCATTTCATAGAATCCACTGATCATTCTATATTCTAATTTCGGAACCTTGACCAGTGTGTCGTCAATGTAAGGAATGGTGATATGAGGAATTTCGGGCTGTAGAATAAATATTACATTGTCGTGTAAGATAGGGACAGAATTTGTCCAACCCATGGGTAGGGTAACGATGCGAAGTGGTCCAAACGGTGTCTGAAATGTTGTCAGATCGCGAGATGATTCTGTGACTTTCCTTTCATCGAATGCCACATAGAGATCCAACATTCCTCCACATGATCATCCCCCAAATTGTTCTGCTAAATGTTCGGGTATTGGTATGACCCCTGAGTGCTAGATCATTACTTGGTTAAGCAGTTCAAGACTGTGGACAATTTGAAGTGATTTCACATCCTTTTTCGCAATGCAAAACCATCGTGATCGGTACGAAGAGTTTGATGGTTCATATACTCCTGCCTCTATCTTCTTTTTCAGCATTTTGCATATCTGTTCGTACAAACCTAGAGGTATGGGAATGTTTCGCTCAACCCATGGAGTGTGAGGAATGACAGGGAACTCTATAGGAGGAAAAAAGTCAGAGCAAAAACTTCCTCGCTCTTGTTCTGTCCACGCAAAAGCTGTTTCCTGATTTTGAATAAAATTGTGCATAAGATTTCATTCCTCTGGCCATAGGAAATCACCAGGATGATTCTTGTCGATAATAGCTTTACGTTCAAGTGTATATCGCAAAGTGGGGATAAATGATGGTGGATAAGGATTTAATTTTGGCATGTTTTCGAGAGGGTCGCCAGTAATTGTTCGAATAATGCAAAATCAGTCAGGTAGCTCAGTAATAACTGGGTGAATTTTTTGTGCGACAGGTTTGTATTTCTTTTTTAATGCCACAAAAGTTGGATATGAGGAGTTGATAATAGGCATAGAAGGCATAGATGTTGCCTTCAAGGTCAATAAATATGTTTTGTATTGGTGACTGGCTGTTAAATATAAATTTGCAAGGATCGAAGAATAAAAAATGGATTTTGAGGAGTTCGAGGACTCCATATCAAGAATATTCGCAGTGCGTTCAATATTGATAGATAAATTAGAGGGATTGAATAAGATAATGAAAGTGCACTAGTCAATGTCCAAAATTGTGTCCTCTAGTTGTAAAAATCCTTTTGACAGTGATTAGAATGGGGAATCATGGGGATAGTGCATGATCATGTCGAATTAAAATCATATATCATAATTGTCTGGGCTTCGTTCCTGTAGTTTTTGATGGTGCTTTTAGTGAGTACATCAAATGGTCAACTGAGTAAGATATCGTAGGCTGGGTCATGAATTATGTGAATTTGCATGAACAGCATGATACTCCCCACTTCACAAGGCACATTTCGTGCTAAACCCAAACTTTCATCAATGCCTCCATTAGCTGATTGGAGTGGGATGTGGATTGAAGGATCATAAGCAAGGCCAAGTTTGTGGCAAACTTCTTCGGACATTGCGATAATCGAAGAACCAGGGTCTACCACACTTTCCACTGGATTCCTTCCTTGACATTCATAATAATCGACCTAATCGAATGGGATTTCTTTGCTGTGATAAAGAGTTCTGGAATATCGCCAGGTTGAAGACTGTTAATATAAGTTTTGAATGGGTGATCAATCACAAAAATCTCATTGTTAAGCAGATTCATGGCATTATTCCCTTCGGACTGCTGAATTCAATGTGGAGTGACCTGTTCCTTCCATTTTGTACGAACTTTGGGCGATAGAGCCAACAATTCCTCAGGTGTTAGTGTAATAATTGGCGTCTTCATCGAACGAGCAAAAACATCTTCTGTGATTTTATCTTTTTGAATTGGTGCTTGAGTATGGTGCGAAGGATTATCTTTGCCTTTATCTTTCTGAAAACCTCAAACAAACGCCCTACTTTGTTCTGCCTCCAAAATTTGGCCTTTAGAGAGTAGGAACTTTGTAATGTTGTAGAAAGACCTGTAATAATCCTAAATCGCTCGCGTTATAGATACCCATCCAAAGTTGTTCGCCAACGAGTTTGTCCATGTCCAAAATCGACCATTTTCGATCATCTTCAGAACCAGGATATAGTCTGAATTGCGATGCAAAAATCATGAAATGAAGTGCCAGTTTCATATTCGGGAATCAATTCCCAGAGTTTGGACATATCGATATCAACATATCGGCAGGTGTGCTTCTTCATAAGTTCAGGATCCATAACATTACAGTCAATGAAAAGTATTTTGAGCTCGTTAAAGTATCGATGTAGCTCTTGAGGTTGAGTAGGGTCAAATTTAGGTGCTGTGGAATGTCCTCGAGCTGGCATTGTTGCTTGGGTGGCCATAGATGTACCAATTTGAGGAGTTAGAACCTGAGCGAAGGATGGTAGATGTGTCGAAGTAGCTGGAATAATGAATGATGTAGTAGAGGATGAGGAAGAAGAGGAAGACAAAGTTGTAGATGAGGAAATAGGTGAAGGAAACAGATGACGATGTGTAGATTCAGCATCAGAGACAGGTATTAGGATATCCCCCAATTGTTCGAGAGATTTGAAGGCCTGGCGAACTTCGATTCTAAGGTTTCGAGCTTGTGTTGGCCTAAGCCGAGAGATTCGAGGTAAATTAGGCGATGAAATGATTTAGAAACCCCTCGCGGTGGGCTCCAAAATGATGATACTCGACCTGCAAACCTAGCAAAAACCTGTTAAAAGCCTTTTGTAGTATAACTCAAACTAGAGGAAGGGTGCGAGGTGGTACTAAATATCACTGCTAATACCAAAACGTTGTTTTAGTGATGCAAAATGGTAAGGATGTGACAAATAGCCTTTTTAAAGCATACAAAAATGTTCGAAGATGGTTCGAAGACGTGTGAAGTTGTTCAGGTGAGTTTGAGGGGGTTCGAAGGTATTTGACTAGCATCAATATATGTTTTGACAAATGAATATAGCAGTTACGAGCTGTGTTTTTAGTGACGATAGGCGATGGCGAGTTGAGAATGAATACAAAAGTTCAAGAAAGTTCACGATATTTTGCAGAACTTCAGAGATATGAGGCGAGGTAAGACTCAAGAGAACTGCTCTTAAATCTGACTATAGTGGAGAGGGTAACTGGTTCTCTGTTGTTTTACATAGCTAGTACAAGTCTATATACATTTTGAAGAGATAGTGCCAAAAAGGGGAATACAATAAAGGGCAATATGTGCAACAATAAAGGACTTTGTAAATTGTAAAAACAAATGAGAAATGACAATAATTGAAATGTACTTTGTCCCAGTATAGTAAGAGTTCTTGTTCTATTGATTTAATATATCATGAAACATAGAAACTGTACTTATTGCATTCTAACTCTCTTGTAATCTCTCCTCGTGTCTGGTAGTGCTCAATATGCGACTAATTAGCTTGTTACAAATGTGAAACATGCATCGAAAGTGTTTGAGGACAGCTATATGGCAGCCAAAGTCATTCAAAGTACTGCGAAGTCATTCGAAGTGTCGCGAAATGGTTCGAAAGTGTTCTAAATAGTTTGAAGTCATCTGAAATAGTGCGAAATAAGTCAAAAATAGTTCAAAGTCAATTTCATATTGTTCATAATGGTTCGGAAGGTCTGTCGTAGTGTGTCAATATGATTGGAAACTTTTCTCAGACCTTAGAGCGCACAGTGGACCTATCAACACAACAATATGATGAGGGGATGCAAATGGTATGCAAATGCAGCTATACGAAGGGCACACTACCAAGGTGCATGGACTGGACACTGGTGCACAGACTATGTGCGATGCTGACTGAGCTATGAACTGTGAGGGGGGGGGAAAGATCCTCTGGATTCTCTGTCTGTCTGCCTACTATGTACAAATGGCTTATGTGATAAAAATGGTAAAATAAAGTGTAAAAATAGAAAGTGCCATGTGCTACCCACAAGCACACCCATTTGCCCATCTAAACCCGACTGCACTATGCCGCTGCCTCAGCCAATAAGATTTGCACACCTATAGCCTAATACCCAACTGTCCTAGTGCAATGCACTATTTTTGGTGTGCTCTAGGTCTCGTGCACTCTTCCCAATTAATCCGCTTCAGTGTTATGTGTCACATGCTGCACCTTAGTAATAATGACATGATCGACCTGTGCTGGTTACCAGATGAGGCAATGCCAATTGGAAATGTGGAAGAACTATAAGGAGATACTGTGAAAGGCCAAATACCACCAAAGCACCAGGATTATGTGAAAGCGCCCAAGTGTGCACAGTCCAATGCCAAATAGGTGCAAAGCACCCCAGTTATGTAAGAATGCACAGTTCGCTCATGTTGGAATCATGGTGCACCTCAAGTAAATGCACCAGTAAGATGGAAGCCGTGATGCACAGCGCAACTGGTGTAGTGGATTGTTGTGTGTGTGATAGGGATTGTGCAATGAGTGCACAGTAGAGAATGTGAGTTGCAGGTAAAGCATAAAAGGAGCAGGGGGGGGGGGCGTGCAGAGGCGGTTTGAAGCACAATGGGGCGCATTTAGGGCACACAACAGCAGGCAGCTATTGGGAACCAAAAGTGCAGTAAAAATGTAAAAGGTGGTCAAAGGTGCGCAAAAGTGCACAGAAGCATGCAAAGGCACATAAAAGCATGCTGCACAAAGTGTGCGGAAGCCATCTAGAAGGTGTGCACAATCACAAAAAATGCTGTAGTATGCACGCAGGGCGATAGGGAGCTGTATCATCTCCTCCCAACTGAAGTACTGACTGTCCTCAGGCAGCATGCGATTGGTCAGTGCAAAATTTTCTTTGCTCACATAAGCAGCCATCCTCTCCTTATCTATCTCTGACCACCATCTATCCTCTATAACTCTTTCCACAACCCATCTCTACCTGATCCGATGGCCTCAGCATTTACCTTAGTCCTCAGACAAATGATCCTGGCCCTCAATGAGATCCTCCCTGCTGCTGGGAGCGAGCAGATGACGATGCAAGCTTGGGGTGAAGGGTTTTGTAGTAAACTGGTGTGCTTTTTGTATTTCTATAACCGGTGCAGGTTGCTAAGGGTTGGGGCATGTAGAACATGTATAAAAGCCATGTGACACTATTAAAGATGATGCAGAACTTGACACACTCCTTGCGAAGGCGTGCAGCACATTCAGTGGGTTTATGGTGGAGGAGTGGCTTACTTGGGGTGAGGAGCTGATGCTTGATATGCATAAGATGATTGAGGAGAAAGAGTGGTCTGAGGAATTTGAGCGTAGGGCAGACGAGCTGGTGGGGCAACTGGAAGTGTGCAAGGCATGCCACGCGCTCTTGACTGCTGAATTGCAGGCGCCCGAGGTTAACTTGGAGTGTCTGAAAGGTGAGTTTAGGGCAATTGACGAGGCAAACAATATAGATACTGCCAAAGCACAGGAGGATGAAAAGGCACACATCGCACTGGTGTGCTCTCTGCACACGCTTTCTGGAGTGACCGATGCTGAGGTCATAGGTGAAGGAACTGGGGAGTCTTGGGAGAGTGGGGTGACAAGTGAAGGGGAGAGTGAGCAGAGCAATGAGAGCGCTAGTGTGGATGAAGGCACAAGTGCGCACCCAGTGCATGCAACATGGCAATGTGCGTATGTTGAAGTACCACCACTGAGTGGCATTGGTTGCCACCTCCAATGCCAATAGTGGACCGGTAAGTTTCTTTGGATATGCTTCAAACTCACTAAATGGTTTCCCTTTCTACTCTAGTGTGATAACTAGCACTGCATGGGCCAACCAGCTAGGTGCATCCCTGTCAATGGAAAGTGGTGCACTCCATGTGCAAAGGGTAAGAGAAAGTGCGAATAGATGAAGTGCACCCTCGCACAGCTGCATGCAACTTCTAGAGGCAGAAAAGCAGCTACTGGGCACCCTGGTGTGTCTTTTTCTTATCCTCCTTCCACGCTGCACTAACTATTCCAAAGGTGTGTCACAAATTGACAAGGGCAATGAGAGCGATGTGGGGCTTGTTAGCCCCTTGAAAGAGCACACATCGAAGCACTGCAAAGTTGAAAATGCACCCCCTCTCCATCGCAAGTGTGCCCAAGGCTGCACTGCCTTACCGTTCACCAGGCAAGTGCGCACACACAATCCTCATGCCAAACCAGATTGGGAAACACCTCAGGGGATGCAGTCTATCAAGGCCAGGACGTCGAGGCACTTGACTTAGTGCAATGCCACTCAGTGGTCGCAGTCTTGGGTGCCACACATGATTGCCTTACAGAAGACATCCAAAGGTTGCTCGTTGAGTTAGAAGTCACCAAGAGCTGGTTGCACAGTGCAGAGCAAGCAGAGGCAGATGCAAAGGCGAAACTGGATGTGGCCATGGAGCACTTGGAGTTCCTGGAGTCCATTGAGTAGCTGCTTGCCTGTATAAGTAATAGATAGTCTGTCAATCCATCTCTCTGTTGCACTTGTGATATGCATGATGTGCTCCAAAGTGGTGCAATGCATGCATGCATGCAAATGTGTGCACTTTGCACCAACCTGTGTATGCACTTTCATGGTGCCATAGAATGAAATTTGTAAGTCCAAATAATATATGTGAGAGAAAAGAGATAAGATAGGCAACGTTCGAGCAAGAAATGTCAAGCGCACAAAAAACGCGCACCAGCACAAAAATGCACAAATGTAAAGGAGTGCAGAAAAATCATCCAATCATCACTTTCCTCCTCCCAACTGAGATATTGACCATGTCCAAACAATGAAAGAGTAGGAGATAAAATGAAGCGTGCACCATATGACAAAGTCTAAAAAAATGGAAAAGGCTCAGTAGATCATCATGGATGGTAAAACCCATGGGTTGCACAATCACAGAATGCGTCCAGATGCAACTTCACAAATAGGAAAAAGGTAATGTAAAAAAAATAAAAGAAAGCAAAGCGTACATATAAAAAGGTGAAATATCCATAGCGGTGCACACAGAGCACTAGTTGTGCACCTCATCAGCGCTTTCTTCATCCTCAGCACTATTTCCTTGTGCTTCTTCTTTGTTAACTGCTTTTTCATCTTCTGTGTCCACTACTATGGACTCTTCCATCTCTTTCAACTGCGTTGTGGTGATATCGAGCTCTATGTCAGGAAGCGCAATGGACTTGCGTGCTTGGTATGGCAGTAGGCGGAACATGGCTACTGGCCTGTCGAATACCATCCCATTGAGTTTGCAAATGATATATGCACCGCCTTGATTGTGCGACACTATAACTAGAGGACCGAGATAATGCATGTGCATTTTGTGGTTAAGGCTCTTCTCGATCACTGTGTTGTGCATTAGGACTAAATCGCCATGCTGGAAGTCAAAATTGCAGATGGTTTTTGAGTGCGCTTTCTTGAAACAGAGCACCACTTTGTGCCTTTCTGCATAGACATGGGAATGGCTGCATGCTAAGTCTTCTGGACACTTTTGTAATGTGTGCACATGCCATGCGATCAAGTCTGTAGTGGAGAGTATAGAATCTGGGGGTGGATTAAGGTATGTTACTTCAATGATATCGAGAGGGATTAGAGGCTGTGTGCCTGTCCCAATAAAGTATGGTGAAATGCCAAGGCGCTTCTGAACTGTGATGTGCTCTGCCCAAAAGACTGAGTACAGTGCACTGAACCATTTTGACTCTACTCCATCTGCAGCTTTGATAAGTGCTTGACACATGTCGAAATGTGCATGCTCAACAATTCCATTAGTGCACAAGTTATAGCCAGATATGCGGATGTGATTGATATGGTAGCGCTTACTGAGATAGGCTAGTGCTTTGATGAATGGCTTGCCGTTATCAGTGACTATCTCATACAACGTGCCCCATCTGCAGATGAGGTCTTGAAATATCCAATCGCTGAGTGCACTCGCATTTTCTTTAGGAAGCCCATGGAATTCTGGCCAAGTCGCAAGCAAGCAATGCCCTTGGATGATATAGGCCCTGCTTATACTGGTAAGTGCATCATATCAATATAAACTTGACTGAAGAGAGGTGCAGGCATTGCAATGACTGGTAGTATTAGAACCTTCTGTGTTTGCTGGATCTGGCAAATATGACAAGTGCACATGAACCAAATGATGTTGTCCATAACGTGCAGCCACCAAAAGTGCTCAAGCAATGCAGAGCACATCGCGTAAAAGCGCTTGTGTCCAATGTTGTCATGGATGGCACACAATATCGGTAAGCGTCTAGACTGCCAAATAACAAGCTGGTGAGTGCCATGTGCATTGTGCTTCCATAGGTGCGTCTTGCTTTTGAAAAATGCACTTGCATAGTGCATGAGCACGCTGTACTCAGAATCTGTGAAGTTGCTAGGGCATGTTAGGGTATCCATCCAAATCCACACCAAATCTAACTTCTCATCCTCTGCATCTGCTGTTGGGCTCCTCAGAACTTGGCTATAGTCATCGTCATAAATAAGCACACTATTGTGGACATTTTGCACATTTTGTGTGTTTGCACTTGGCTCTGGCTGCGTTAGCATGAGTGCTTGCACATCAAAGGACTGTGAAATGGGATGTATCACATGCATAAAGCCATGTAGCACATCAATCCAATCCTTAAACTCTTCATCTTCTTCTCCTTCTAAGTCCTCTGGCTGCTTTGGCTGATGTGAAAGCCCATCTGGACCATGCACTGCTCCCCTAACATGTATGAGCATAAAGTGAAATGTAAGGATTGAGACGATCCACTGGTTAATGCTAGCGGATGGTTGGATATCGGGGTTTTGTAGCATGCCCTTGATATAGTGCACATCAGTCTCAACAATTAAGTTGCACACACCTATAATATAAAGGTGCAAACTGCACAGCGCACAGTAAAGCCCATAGATCTCTAGCTTTGGCTATGAAAAGCGTGCTTCTCTGTCATTGAGCATAATCGAGCCAAACTGGTTGTAAATGTGTGCTTTTGCATGTGCACTCTTTTCTGGCAAAGGTAAAAGCCGACTGCTATCTGGGAAGTGTCAACCGCAAGGATAACAGGGAGTTCTGAGGAATAATCAATCAGTTGTAGCACAGGGCACTCTAGTACTGCTTGCTTGATGTTGTTTTGTGCTGCTATCTGCTCTGGGCCCCATTCAAATGGAGTGTCCTTGCACGTATGCCTTGTGAGCATGTTAATGTGGTGCACATAATTGCAGATATAAATGTGCATTAAACCAACTGTTCCCAAGAATGCGTGCACTTCTGACAGTGTGTGGCATGCGCCCCAATTGCGGATAACATATACCTTGTTGCATTCAGGTCTTCTACCTTCTGGCGTGCAATAATGGCCAAGAATGATGAAGTTCTCAGTGCACAATGTGGATTTCATCCCAGAGAAAGTGCCACCGCTATATTTCATGCACTGCACAATGCGGTTCACATTCTGGAAGTGCTCCCACACAAAGCACCTTATGCCAGAGTTTGCAGTGAGCGCTTCACATGAGCCATCCAGTAAAATGTAGTGCTTTGAAGGCCCCTTGACTGGGATGTCATCGATATAGGGAATGGTGTAATCTGGAATCTCTGGCTGCAGAATATAGCACACATCATTGTGGAAGATTGGTACTGAGTTTGTCCAACCCATTGGCAATGTAACGAGGTGCATTGCACCATAAGGCATCTGGAATGTTGTAAGGTCACACAACAATTCTTTGATTAAGTGCTCATCATATCCCACATATAGATCAAGGATGGCGCTGCATGCGTGCCCCACAAACTGCTTTGTGAGGTGCTCAGGTGTAGGGGTGACGCCAGAGTGTTTAATGGTAACACAATTAAGCGATTCGAGGCTATGTATGATGCACAGTGCTTTTCCATCTTTCTTGAGCATGCAGAACCAGTGCAATCTATATGCCAAATTTGAGCACTCGTAAATGCCTGAGTCTATCTTCTTCCAGATAATAGTGCAAACTTCTTTGTATATGCCAGGCAGAATGGGGATGTTGCACTCTATCGGAGTGTGTAGAATAACTGGGATTTTGACTGGGGGAAAGAACATGGTCTTGAAGGTGCCACGCTCCTCATTGCTCCATGCAAAGGCTTCATTCTGCAAAGACATCAAGTGGTGTAAAACCTTCATCTCCTCTGGTAATAAAAAATCAGTGTGGCACTTTTGGAGTGCTTGCATGCGCTCTTCAGTATAGCACCCAGTTGGGGTAAATGGTGGTGGGTTTGGTAAAAGCACAGGAAGCGTCGCTAGCGGATCACCTATAGTGTTGTGCTCAATGCAGAATTCGTTTGGGATGGATGCAATAACTGGTTTGACTTTTCTATCAACCAATTTATACTTCTTCTTCTTGGTTACTACACCCTTTTGTGGCATGCATGCCACTAAATCGATAAAAGTTGCACATGCATGTGCACTTTTCAGGAATGTGGCTGGAATAAGCGCCACAGGGTCAATCGAATTTAAGAGCACCTGTGCATGACTGTTGGTACACTGAGATAGGTAGAGTTGAGAGATAATAGAGGTCAAAGGAATGGAAGCAGAAAATGGAATAAGTGCAAACACAGAAATGTCATAAGATTGGGTATCAGAGTTGAATGTTATGATAGTGGTGGCTTCTCCTTGGTCTGTGATCAATTCCTCAAAGCCTGGCGAAAATTTCTTTGTGGGTTATGCTGAATAGCAAAATGCAGTGTTGCTGGAGCTAGTAAAAAGTGGTGCAGTTTTCCTCTAGGCTTTGTTGAAATGGTGGAGATGGCACCTGTGTTCGGATCGCAGATAGTAATTGTTTGTGCTTCATCCACAAAGTTGCACATGATGGAGCACATTGACACATCAAAGGGGCACCCTAACAGAATATCATAGGCAGGTGAATGGATAATGTGAACTTGCACATAGACAATGATATCTCCAATGCATGCAGAAATGTTGCACGCAAGCCCAAGCGACTCATCTACCTTTCCATTGGCCGATTGCATATATAAATGAATGTGTGGGTCGTACTGAAGCCCAAGATGATGGCAGACTGCTTCTGACATTGCAATAATTTGTGAACCTGGATCTAACATAGCCTCGAAGTATTCTTGGTTATTGATCAATAAATCAATGGAACAAAGTGCATGCGACTCTTTTGCAGCCCTCAAAACGTCGGGGTTTTCAATTTTGCCTGGCTGGAGATGGGTGAGGTACTGTTCAAATGGATCCTGCAAAACAACAGGAAGCAGCACTGCAATTGCCATGCTAACTGGAGGTGTTGCATTAAGTGCTTTATTTTCCACAAAAGGCACATGTGCTTCGCAGTGCGCAAATGGCATAACACTTGCAAGGTTGGTAGCTACAACTTCTGCACCGGTAGCTGCAATGCACTTTGGGGTAACTTGTTCTCTATGGCACTGTCTGAGATCGGGCAAAAGGGACAGGAGCTCTTCATGCAAAACTGTAATGGAGGGCACCTTCATGGTGCGTGCATATACATCATTGACAATCTGCAGGTTCTGGATGGGAACGACAGTGCAGTATGATGGCTCTTTGCCTTTGGAAGTGTTAGCTGGTACGTCTGGTTTATCTGCTGCTGCAGGCACAAAATGCGCTTCAGGAATGTTGGAATAGGGATGTATAGGCGTCTTATTGGGCACTTCAGTTGTGCTCACAGCGGGTTGCAAAGCTGGGGACTCAATACTGTCAGTGGGTGCAATGTCTGTGGTTGTAGAATGCGCGCTCTCATGATTGGATGTATTGCATGGTGCACACTGCAGAATTTCAATGCTGTCAAAAACTTGCCTCTTCTGAAGCGCCATCAACTCCCACTGGAGTGCATTGATGTGCTCTTCCTTCGTTAGTTGCGCATTTGGTGCACTTTGCATATAATCTGCTGCAGGTGCTGAAGCGGCAATGTATGTCAACTGTAAAGGTGCTGCTGGAGCTGGACAAGGTGCTATATTGTAGATGAGCTGCGAATTGGTATTAGATGAAAGTCTACCAGTGGCTATCTGCCCTGGATTGCACTTATGCCATTCCTCGATGTGCTTGCCCAAGAAGTTGCCTGGAATAGAACACTGATAGGTTCATTACGTGTGCTAAGGTCTGGAGAAGCTTTCCACTTGTATCGACACATTACGACAGGCACTCCGAATCACTACGAATGCCATGAAATCGACTTCGAACACTTTTCAATTTATTTTGCACTATTTCGGATGACTTTGAACTACTTTGAACTATTTCATGACATTTCGCAACACTTCAAATGACTTCGCAACACTTCAAATGACTTTGCAACACTTCAAATGACTTTGGCCGCCATATAGTTGTCTTAAAACACTTTTGATGCATGCTGCACATCTGGAACAAGCCAATTCACTGCATATCGAGTACTACCAGACACAAGGAGGGATTACAAGAGACTTAGGATATGATAAGTGCAGATTTTTGTTTCATTGATATATCAAAGCAATAGAACAAGAACTCTTACTATACTTGGACAATGTATGTTTCACTTATTATCATCTTTCATTTTGTTTCATGTTTTACAATACCTTTATTTGCTGTGCACATTGCCTCATGTTCTACAATTGTTATTATTTCCTTTTTAGTACTATTTCCTTCAGATTGTATATAGAATTGTATTAGTCAGAATAATGAAACAGAAGAAATGGGGAACAGCACAAGTTACCCTCTCGCTATCGTCAGATTTAAGAGTCATTCTCTTGAGTCTTAGTTTGTGTCATATCTCTAAGTTCTGCAAAATATCGTGAACTTCCTCGAAACTATCGTATTCGCTCTACATTTTATTGCCCATCACCTATCACCATTTGACAAGCACTTCACATTTGTTAAATTCGCTCTTCAACATACCTCAAACCTTTTCAAACTTATTCAAACTTATTTGGACTACTTTGCATGACTTTGAACCTCTTCAAACCTTTTTCGAACCTATTTTGCACATCTTCGAACCTCTTTCGAACTCTTTCAAATGACCTCGTATGCTCTTACAGATTATTCGAACCATCACTCATTATTTTGTGTCGCTAAACACATCGTTTTGGTCTCAGCGGTGATATTTAGTACCAACTCGCACCCTTCCTCTGACTCGTGTTATACCATCCAAAGCCATTTAGTAGGTTTTGTTTGGGTTTCTGGGTTGAGTATCATCAATGCAGCATGAATGTGCCATCTGGGAGTACAATGTGCCCTTCCACATTTTGCCTACACTTTCCTTTACTAATAAGGTGCTCAATTAAAGCACACTCAGGGATATAATGCCCTGTCTGACCACAACCATTGCACTTGTCATTGTTCAAGCAAGGCGCACCATTCCTGCCATCTCTGCATGATGCTCAATGCAGTAACTATTGTCTGTGTCATGCATTCAAATAAGACTGAAATGTCTTCTGCTTTGACTGTGGGCATGCTAGATTGCAGCTGGGAAATGGGTGCACTGGGTGCTGAGTAGGGTGCATACATATCGGGGTTTTGCACTGTGAGCCCAGTAAGTGGCTGGAAGTAGTGCGCTGTGCCTTCAAAGATAAAGTCGATCACATCGCGTATTGCATCTAATGAGTATGGCACATTTGCAGGCTGATTAGGTACTGCAATCACAAGGCGGCTCAAAATGTGCTCGAGCTGGTCTGGTCGAAACACCCTAACAAACATGCGGCTTTGGTTGTAGCATGCCAATATGCCTTGTGCAACTAAGTATTCGCTAATGTTGAAAAATGCACAATAATAGCATGTGATCTCTTCTGCAGTTACAAGGCCAATGCATGCAGTCTCACCAATAATCTTGTCCAGGTTGCTAATACTCCATTTACTGCCATCCCTAGAGCTGGGATAAAGCTTTAGGACAGTGTCTTTGAATGCGCCATAGTTGTGCATCGCGCTATACTCCAGTAGCAGTTTCCAAGTGTCTGCAGTGTCACTGTCCAAATAGCGCACAGTGCAGAACTTTTTATTGGTCTCATTGGTGACGTTACAATCACAGAGGAGTTGCATAAGCTCCTCAAAGTACTTCTAGAGTTCACATGGTTTTGTGGGGTCAAAACACAGCGTGTTTTGGTTAGATGTGGCTGGCATATGCATGGTAGCCATAGTAGGTGGAATAAGGTGTGTAGAGTTAAGATCTGGTAAAAGTGCAGTGAAATGCAAAGGTGGAGAAGAATGTGGTGATGTGGATGGAGTTAAGGTAGGTAGGGATGATTCAGGTGAAGGTGGAGGTAAAGACAGTGCAGATGAGTGATGCATGTTGTTTAGAAAGAGTGATTCAAATACTGGTATTTCCCCAAGCTGGAGCGCAGTTGCTAATGGCTCGGAATGGAGAGTGCGAAGGTGGTTAATGTTGAGATGAAGGGTGAGCTGATGGAGGTCTAAAATACAGTCTGATAAACAGAAACCCCTCGCGTTGGGCTCCAGAAATGATGTGGTCAGTTGGTACTCGGTGCAGAGTCTCAACAGAAGGGGAGTACACTTAACCTACAACTGCAGGCATGCTTGGGGTGAGGGGAGAGTTTGCTTAGAGGGCCTCGGATTATCCTTCAGGGTGCGGAGACTATAGAGAGGTTGGTACAATGGTTTTTAATGTGCGCACTAGTTGTGTATGCTAAAGGGAAGATATGTGCAGTGATGGGAAAGTGCACAATGCAAAGGGGCAAAAATGCGCAACGACTAGGATAATGAAGGCGGGTGGTACAGTGGGATGAAGACAGCACTGAGATGTGCTGGGAAGGTGACACAAAGGTTGGGGGTGCAAGCGGGATGAAAGTGCAAGGGGCGGAAAAAGATGCAAATGGTGCACAAAATGTGGCTATGCAAATAAGTGCGCAAATGCAGCTATACAAAGGGCGCATTACAAAGGCGCATGGACTGGACACTGGTGCACAGACTATGTGCAATGCTGACTGAGTTATGAACTATGGGGGGGGGGGAAGATCCTCTGGATTCTCTATCTGTCTGCCTACTATGGCTGAACCTTAGTAATAATGATGTGATTGACCTGTGCCAGTTACCAGATAAGGTGATGCCGATTGGAAATGCAGAAAAACTATAAGGAGATGCTGTAAAAGGCCAAATATTGCCAAAGTGCCAGGATTATGTGAAAGCGCCCAAGTGTGCACAGTCCAATGCCAAATAGGCACAAAGCACCCCAGTTATGTAAGAATGCACAGTTCACTCATGTTGGAATCATGGTGTGCCTCAAGTAAATGTGCCAGTAAGATGGAAGCCGCAATGTGCAGCACAACTGGTGTAGTAAATTGTTGTATGTGTGATAGAGATTGTGCAATGAGTGCACAGTAGAGAATGTGAGTTGCAGGTAAAGCATAAAAGGAGCATGCAATAAATGTGAAAGACAGATAAGAAGTGTGGGGGGGGGGGGCACGCAGAGGCAGTTTGAAGTGCAATGGGGCGCATTTAGGGTGCATGACAGCAGGCAGCTATGGGAAACCAAAAGTGCAGTAGAAATGTAAAAGGTGCACAAAAGTGCACCTAAGTGGTCGAAGGTGCGCAAAAGCGCACAGAAGCATGCAAAGGCACATGAAAGCACATGGAAGTGCACAAAGGTGCATGAAAGCACACAAAGGCATGCAAAAGTGCGCTGTGCAAAGTGTGTGGAAGCCATCTAGGAGGTGCGCACATTCGCAAAAAATGCTGTAGTATGCACGCAGGGCGATAGGGAGCCGTATCAGCACCCATAGTCAAAGCAGAAGACATCTCAGTCCTATTCAAGTGCATGACACAGACAATAGTTACCACATTGAGTGCACTGCATAGAGATGGCAGAAATGGCATGCCTCATTCGAACAATGACACTTGCAATGGTTGCAGTCAAATAGGGCATTATATCCCTGAGTGCGCTTCAATTGAGCACCTTATTAGTGAAGGAAAGTGTAGGCAAAATGCAGAAGGGTGCATTGTACTCCCAGGTGGTGCATTTAAGCCGTGTTCTATTCCAGGCAACTTCTTGGATGAGTGCATTGAGAAATGGCATAAGCGCAACCCAGGGCAGATAGGCACTGGTTGACTTTCATCTAATACCAATTCGCAACTCATCTACAATATAGCGCCTCATCCAGCTCCAGTAGCACCTTTATAGTCTACATACGTTGCTGCTTTAGTGCCTGCAGCAGATTATATGCAAAGTGCACCAAATGTGCAACTAACAAAGGAAGAGCACATTCATGCGCTCAAGAGGGAGTTGATGGCACTTCAGAAGAGGCAAGTCTTTGATGGCATTGAAATTCTGTGGTGCACACTGCGCAATACACCCAATCAAGAGAGCGTGCATTCTACAACTACAGACATTGCACCTGCTGACAGTATCAAGTCACCAGCTTTGCAACCCACTGTAAGTGCAACTGAAGCACCTGACAAGATGCCCATACATCCATATTCCAATATTCCTGAGGTGCATTTTGTCCCCGCAGCAGCAGATAAACCAGATGCTCAAGTTAACACTTTGAAAGGCAAAGAGCCATCATATCGCACTGTCGTTCCTATCCAGAATCTGCAGATTGTTGATGACATATATGCGTGCACCATGAAGGCGCCCTCCATTACAGTTTTGCATGAAGAGCTCCTTTTGCTTTTGCCCGATCTCAGGCAGCGCCATAGAGAACAAGTTACTCCAAAGTGCATTGCAGCTACTGGTGCAGAAGTGGTAGCTACCAACCTTGTGAGCCTTATGCCATTTGCACACTGCGAAGTGCATGCACCTTTTGTGGAAAATAAAGTGCTGAATGCGACACCTCCAGTTAGTGTGGCAATTGCAGTGCCTCTTCCTATCATTTTGCAGGATCCATTTGAACAGTACCTCACCCATCTCCAGCCAGGTGAAATTGAAAACCCCAACATTTTGAAGGTTGCAAAAGAGTCGCATGCGCTTCACTCCATTGATTTATTGATCGACAACCAAGAATACTTTGAAGCTATCTTAGATTTGGATTCACAAATTATTGCAATGTCAGAAGTGGTCTGCCATTGTCTTGGACTTCAGTATGACCTGCACATTTATTTATACATGCAATCAGCCAATGGAGAGGTGGATGAATCATTTGGGCTTGCATGCAACATTTCTGCATGCATTGGAGATATCATTGTCTATGTGCAAGTTTATGTTATCCATTCACCCGCTTACAATATTCTATTAGGGCACCCCTTCGACATGTTAATGTGCTCTGTCATGCACAATTTTGTGGATGAAGCACAAATGATTACTATCTGTGATCCAAACACAGGCGCCATCTCCACCATTCCAACAAAGCCTAGGGGAAAGCTGCACCACTTCTTACCAGCTGCAGCAACACCGCACTTCACTATTCAGAATAACCCACACAGAAATTTTTGCCAGGCTTCGAGGAATTGATCGCAGACCAAGGAGAAGCCACTACTATCATAACATTTGACTCTGATACCCAATCTTGTGACGTTTCTGCATTTGCGCTTATTCCATTTTCTGCTTCTGTTCCATCAACCTCTATTATCTCTCAACTCTATCTATTCCAGTGTACCAACAGTCATGTGCAGGCACTCTTAAATTTGATTGACTCTGTGGCACTTATTCCAGCCACATTTCCGAAAAGCACACATGCGCGTGCAACTTTTATCGATTTAGTGGCGCATGCACCGCAAAAGGGTGTAGTAACCAAGAAGAAGTATAAACTGGTTGATAGAAAAGTCAAACCAGTTATTGCATCCATCCCAAATGAATTCTGCATTGAGCACAACATTATAGGTGATCTGCTAGCGATGCTTCCTGCACTTTTACCAAACCCACCACCATTTACCCTGACTGGGTACTATACTGAAGAGCGCATGCAAGCACTCCAAAAGCGCCACACTGATTTTTTATTACCAGAGGAGATGAAGGTTTTACACCACTTGATGTCTTTGCAGAATGAAGCCTTTGCATGGAGCAATGAGGAGCGCGGCAGCTTCAAGACCACGTTCTTTCCCCCAGTCAAAATCCCAGTTATTCTGCACACTCCTTGGATAGAGCGCAACATCCCCATTCTGCCTGGCATATACGAGGAAGTTTGTGCTATTATCTGGAAGAAGATAGACTCAGGCATTTATGAGTGCTCAAATTTGGCATATAGATTGCACTGGTTCTGCATGCTCAAGAAAGATGGAAAAGCACTGTGCATCATACATAGCCTCGAACCACTTAATCGTGTTACCATTAAACACTTCAGCATCACCCCTACACCTGAGCACCTCACAGAGCAGTTTGTGGAGCATGCATGCAGCACCGTCCTTGATCTATATGTGGGATATGATGAGCACTTAATCAAAGAATTGTCATGCGACCTTACAACATTCCAGATGCCTTATAGTGCAATGCACCCCATTACATTGCCAATGGGTTGGACAAACTTGGCACCAATCTTCCACGACGATGTGTGCTATATTCTGCAGCCAGAGATACCAGATTACACCGTTCCCTATATTGATGATGTTCTAGTCAAGGGGCCTTCAAAGCACTACATTTTACTGGATGGCTCGTGTGAAGCGCTCACTGTTAACCCTGGTATAAGGTGCTTTGTGTGGGAGCACTTCCAAAACGTGAACCACATTGTGCAGTGCATGAAATATAGCAGCAGCACTTTCTCTGGGACAAAATCCACATTGTGCACTAAAAACTTCGTCATTCTTGGCCATTATTGCATGCCAGAAGGTAGAAAACCTGAATGCAACAAGGTAGACATTATCCACAATTGGGACGCATGCCACACGCTGTCAGAGGTGCACACATTCTTGGGAACAGTTGGTTTAATGCACATTTATATCCACAATTATGTGCACCACATTAACGCACTCACATGGCTTATGCACAAGGATGCTCCATTCGAATGGGGCCCAGAGCAGATAGCAATGCAAAATGACATCAAGCAAGCAGTACTAGAGTGCCCTGCACTACAACCAATCAATTATTCCTCAGAATTCCCTGTTATCCTTGCGGTCAACACTTCCCAGATAGCGGTCAGCTTTTACCTTTGCCAGCAAAAAAGTGCAAATGTGAAGACATGCATTTACAACCGGTTCAGCTTGATTATGCTCAATGACAGAGAAGTGTGCATTTTGCAACCAAAGCTAGAGATCTATGGGCTTTACCATGCGCTGCGCAGTTTGTGCCTTTATATTATAGGTGTGCACAACTTAATTGTCAAGACTAATGCATGCTATATCAAGGGCATGCTACAAAACCCCAATATCCAACCATCTGCCAGCATTAACCAGTGGATCATCTCCATCCTTACATTCCATTTTATGTTTGTACATATTAGGGGAGCAGTGCATGGTCCAGATGGGCTTTTGCATTGGCCAAAGCAGCCAGAAGACTTAGAAGGAGAAGAAGATGAAGAGTTTGAGGATTGGATTGATGTGCTACATGGCTTTATGCATGTGATACATTCTATTTCACAGTCCTTTGATGTGCAAGCACTCACACTAATGCAGCCAGAGCCAAGCAAAAATGTGCAAAATGCATGCAATAGTGTGCTTATTTATGACGATGACTATAGCCAAGTTCTGAGGAGCGCAGCAGCAGATGCAGAGGATGAGAAGTTAGATTTGGTGTGGATTTGGATGGATACCCTAATGCACCCTAGTGACTTCACTGATTCCAAGTATGGCACTCGTGTGCTATGCGAGTGCCTTTTTCAAAGACAAGACGCGCTTATAGAAGTGCAATGTGCATGATGCTCACCAGCTTCTTATTTGGCAGTCAAGATGCCTACCAATATTGTGTGCCATCCATGACAACATTGGACACAAGCGCTTTTATGCAATGTGCTCCACATGACTTGAGCGCTTTTGGTGGCCACACATTATGGATGACATTGTTTGGTTCATGTGCACTTGTCATATTTGCCAGATCCAGCAAATGCAGAAGGTTCTAATACTGCCAGTCATTGCAATGCCTGCGCCTCTCTTCAGTAAAGTTTATATTGATATGATGCACTTACCTGTATCAGCAGGGCAGCACTATATTGTTCAAGGGTGTTGCTTGCTCGTGACTTGGCCAGAATTCCACAGACTTCCTAAAGAAAATGTGAGTGCACTTGGCAATTGGATGTTCCAAGACCTCATCTGCAGATGGAGTGTGTTGTACAAGATAGTCACTGATAATAGCAAGCCATTTATCAAAGTGCTAGCCTATCTCAGTAAGTGCTACCATATCAATCACATCTGCATATCTGGCTATAATTTGTGCACTAATGGAATTGTTGAGCATGCACATTTCAATGTGCACCAAGCACTTATCAAAGCCACAGATGGAGTAGAGTCAAAATGGTTCATGTTGCTGTACTCAGTCTTTTGGGCGGAGTGCATCACAGTTCGAAAGTGCCTTGGCATTTCACCATACTTCATTGTTACAGGCATGCAGCATCTGATCCCTCTCGATATTATTTAAGCAACTTACCTTAACCCACCCCCAGATTCTATACTCTCCACTACAGACTTGATCGTGCAGTGAGCATGCACATTACAAAAGTGGCCAGAAGACTTAGCATGCATCCATTCCCATGTCTATGCAGAAAGACACAATGCGGCACTCCGTTTTGAGAAAGCGCACTCAAAAACCATCCACAATTTTGACTTCCAGTGCAGCAATTTAGCCCTTATGCACAACACAGTGATCAAGAAGACCCTTAACCACAAAATGCATGCACATTATCTTGGTCCTCTAGTTATAGTGTCACACAATCAAGGTGGCACATATATTATTTGTGAACTCAATGGAATGGTATTCAACAGGCCAGTAGCCATGTTTCGCCTACTGCCATACCATGCATGCAAGTCCATTGCACTTCCTGACATAGCGCTCAATATCACCACAACACGGTTGAGAGAGATGGAAGAGTCCATAGTAGTGGATACAGAAGACAAAGAAGCAGTTGATGAAGAAGAAGCGCAAGGAGATAGTGCTGAGGATGAAGAAAGTGCTGATGAGGTGCACAACTAGCACTCTGCATGCACCACCATGGATATTTCACCTTTTTATATGTACACTTTGCTTTCTTTCATTTTTTTTTATGTTACCTTTTTCTATTCATGAAGTCGCATCTGGACACGTTCCATGATTGCACAACCCATGGGTTTTACCAGCCATGATGATCTGCTGAGCCTTTCCCATTTTTTTTAGACTTTGTCATATGGTGTGCGCTTCCTTTTATCTCTTACTCTTTTATCATGTGGACATGGTCAATATCTCAGTTGGGAGGAGGAAAGTGATGGTTGGACAATTTTTCTGCACTTCTTTGTGTTTGTGCATTTTTGTGCTGGTGCACATTTTTGTGTGCTTGACATTCTTTGCTCGAACATTGCCTATCTTATCTCTTTTTCCTCACATATAATATTTGGACTTACAAATTTCATTTCATGACACCATGGAAGCATGTGCATGTGCACGCATTGCACTGCTTCAGAGCACATCATGCGTTTATCACAGGCACAGCAAAGAAATTGATTTATCGACTATATATTGGTTTATACAGGTGAGCGGCTACTCAATCGACTCCAGGAACTCCAAGCACTCTGTGGCCACATCCAGTTTCACCTTCGCATCTGCCTCCGCTTGCTCTGTGCTGCACAACCAACTCTGGGCAACTTCTAACTCGACCAGCAACCTTTGGACATCCTCTTTAAGGCAGTCATGCATGGCGCCCAAGACAGCAACCACTGAGCTGCATTGCACTAAGTCGAATGCTTCGACATCTTGGCCTTGATAGACTACATTCCCCGAGGTGTTCCCCGACCTGGTCTGGCATGAGGATTGAGTGTGTGCACTTGCCTGTTGAACTGTAAGGTGGTGTGGCCTTGGGTGCATTTGCAATGGTGCAGGGGGTGCGTTCTCGACCTTGTGGTGCTTTGACATGCACTCTTTTGAGGGGCTGACAAGCCCCGCATTGCTCTCATCGCCCTTGTCGATTTGTGATGCACCTTTGGCATAGTTAGTGAAGTGTAGGAGGAGGATGAGGAAAAGGCATACCAGAGTGTGCAGCCACGTTCCTGCCTCTAGAAGTGGCATGCAGCTGTGCAAGAGTGCGCTTTGTCTACTCGCACTTTCACTTCCCCTTTGCGCATGGAGCACACCACTTCCCATTAACCAAGATGCACTTAGCCAGCTGGCCCATGCGGGGGCAGTTATCACACTAGAGTAGGAGGAGAAGCCATTTAGTGAGTCTGAAGCATATCAAAAGAAACTTACCAGTCTGCTATTAATGTCAGATGTGGTGCCAATGCCACTCAGTGGTGGTACTTTGACATATGCATGCTGCTACATTGTGTGCACTGGGTGCACACTTGCACCTTCGTCTGCACTAGTGCTCTCATCACTCGGCTCACTCTCCCCTTCACTCATCACCCCACTCTCCCAAGATTCCCCAGTTCCTTTGCCTACTACCTCAGTATCGGCCACTCCAGAAAGCGCGTGCAAAGAGCACACCAGCGAGATGCATGCCTTTTCATCCTCCTGCACCTCAGCAGTATCTATATCACTCGCTTCATCAATGGCCCTGAACTCACCTTCCAGGTGCTCCAAGTTGACCTCGGGTGCCTGCAATTCAGCCGTCAAGAGCACACGGCGCACACTTCCAGCTGCCCTGCCAGTTCGTGTGCCCTACACTCAAATTCTTCGGACCACTCCTTCTCCTCGATCATCTTATGCATATTGGGCATCAGCTCCTCACCCCAAGTAAGCCACTTTTTGACCAGGATCCCACTGAATGCGCTGTGTGCCTTTGCAAGGAGTGCATCAAGTTCTGCATCATCCTTAACAGTGTCTATGCAGCTTTTATACATGTTCTACATGCCCCCATCCTTAGCAACCTACACCAGTTATAGAAACACGAAAAGCGCACCAGTTTACTGCAAGACCCTTCACCCAAGCTTGTATAGTTGCCTACTCACTCCCAGCAGCAGGAAGGGTCTCATTGAGCACCAGGATCATTTGCCTGAGGCCTAAGGCGAATGCTGAAGCCATCAGATCATGTAGAAATGGGTTGTGGAAAGAGTTGTAGAGAATAGATGGTGGTCAGAGATAGATAAGAAGAGGATGGCCACTTATGTGAGCAAAGAAAATTTTGTGCTGACCAATCACATGCTGACTGAGGACAGTCAGTACTTTAGTTGGGAGGAGAGGATACAGCTCCCTATCACCCTGCATGCATACTATGGCATTTTTTTGCGATTGTGTGCACCTTCTAGATGGCTTCCACATACTTTGTGCAGTGTGCTTTTGTGCACCTTCATGCATTTTCATGCACCTTTGCATGCTTCCATGCACTTTCACATGCCTTTGACCATTTAGGTGTGCTTTTGTGCACCTTTTACATTTCTACTGTGCTCTTGGTTCCCCCATAGCTGCCTGCTGTTGTGCATCCTAAATGCGCCCTGTTATGCTTTAAACTGCCTCCATATGCCCCCCCCCACACTCCTTATCTGCCTTTCACAGTTATTGTGCACTCGATGCACCTTTGCACACTCCTTTTATGCTTTACCTGCAACTCACATTCTCTGCTGCACACTCATTGCACAATCCCTATCACACACACAACAATCCACCACACCAGTTGCGCTGTGCATCATGGCTTCCAGCTTACTGGCACATTTACTCGAGGCACACCATGATTCTAACATGAGCGAACTGTGCATTCTCACATAATCTGGGTGCTTTGCACCTATTTGGCATTGGACTGTATGCACTTGGGCACTTTCATGTAATCCTGGTGCTTTGGCAGTATTTGGCCTTTCACAGCATCTCCTTATAGTTCTTCTGCATTTCCAATTGGCATCGCCTTATCTGGTAACCAGCACAGGTTGATCACATCATTATTACTAAGGTGCAGCATGCGACACATAACACTGAAGTGGATTAATTGGGAAGAGTGCACAGGACCTAGAGCACACCAAAAATAGCACATCACACCAGAACAGTTGGGTATTGGGCTATAGCATGCACAAATCTTATTGGCTGAGGCAGCAGCATAGTGTGGTCAGGTTTAGATGGGCGAATGGATGTGCTTGTGGGTAGCGCATGGCACTTTCTATTTTTACACTTTATTTTACCATTTTTATCACATAAGCCATTTGTACATAGTAGGTGGACAGATAGAGAATCCAGAGGATCATTCCCCCCCTCATAGTTCATAGCTCAGTCACTGTTGCACATAGTCTGTGCACCAGCATCCAATCCATGTGCCTTTGTAGTGCACCCTTCATATAGCTGCATTTGCATATTGTTTGCATCCCCTCATCATATTGCTGTGTTTCATCCCTGTGTTGCATCACCCTTCATATAGCTGCATTTGTGCATTTATTTGTATAGCTGCATTTGCGCACCATTTGCACCTTTTTCCACTCATTGTGCTCTCATCCTGTTTGCGCCCCCAACCTGTGCACCACCTTCACAGCACATCCCAGTGTCATTTTCATCCCACTACACCTCCCACTTTCATCTTCCTCATCATTGTGCATTTTTGTGCTCCCATTGCACATTTTTCTGCACTGCACATTTTTGCCCCTTTGTGTTGCACACTTTTCTGCTATTGTGCATATCTTCTCTTTAGTGTACACAACTAGTGTGCACATTGAAAACCACCATTCCAGCCTCCTCATAGTCTCTGCACCCCAAAGGATGATCTGAGACCCTCTAAGCGAACCCCCCTCACTCCAAGCACACCTGCAGTTGTAGGTTTAGTGTTCACCTCTTCTGTTGAGACTCTGCACTGAGTACCAACTGAACACATCACCGGTTGTAGTATACTAACCAGTTTCAACTGGTCATCTTTAAGACCAGTTGAGACCAGTTCTCATCGGTCCTACCTTTGGTCTGGACTGGTCTTTATATACTACGAGACTATATATTCATCCCAGGTGTGTAAGGTACTAAGTCTGTAATAAGAATAGCCATACCCAGGACAGGAAATGAAGAAATCTCTATTAATAAGCTGTGGATTAACATCCAAAGAGTGTAGATCAGTGAAATAGTAGTAACAACCCAACCCAGAGCAAAAGAAACCAGAAATGAACACTGATGGCCACCAACAAGAATATAACTACAGAAAAGATTAGTTAATATAGGAATTGAACTTGAAAGAGTACTGACAGCGAATTACTGGCATAGACACTGAAGTAGCACCCTGAAATAGGTAAGCCTCATATCTATTAATAACAATACATGGCAGTCAGAATGAGTCACAGCAGAATAATATAATGTAATGCACTGGTGACTGTACCATATTACAATCCTTATAGCTCATTGAGATTAGACTCCAGAGTTGTGTAAGAGCAGCAGTGTAGAGAGTCAGATGATGTCCAAACATGCTGTAATGCTATTTTGAAGAGAAGAGGGAACTTGGCTTGGTTCTGCTGCTCAAAGATTAGAAGCAGTGCAGAGAATATACAATCAAATGAACTTATGTGCTGATGCCACCATGCCAGTGCAGCATTCACATCAAGTTCTGCAGAGCCATCAAGATACAGAGAAAGTTTATCTTTGCCAGTAGGGATTGTGTGTCCAGAAGCAGGGTTGATTGTAGAAGACAGAGTCATCCTACACTTGGTAGGTGATGATGAGGTGACGAGGAAACAGAAGAAAGAACAGTTGACGAAAACACTAGTAACTGTTGGCATGTCTGTGAAACTCCGCTGATGATACTCAACCCGGAAACCCAAACAAAACCTACTAATGGCTTCGGATGGTATAACACAGGCCAGAGGAAGGGTGCGAGGTGGTACTAAATATCACCGCTGAGACCAAAACATAATGTTTAGTAACGCGAAATGGTAAGGGCTGTGGATAAAAGTCTGTATAGGCGTACGAAGTTGTTCGAAAGAGTTCAAAAGTAGTTCGAAGGCGTGCAAAGCAGTTTGAATAAGTTCGAAGATGCACAAAATAGTTCAAATAAGTTTGAAGAGGTTCGAAGTATATCGAACAGCGGGTTTAACGAATGTGAGGTGTTTGTCAAATGGAGACAGGCGATGGGCGATAAAATGGAGAGCGAATACAATAGTTTCGAGGAAGTTCGCAATATTTCGCAGAACTTTTAGAGATACGACGTGAGCTAAGACTCAAGAGAACGACTCTTAAGTCAGACGATAACTGTGAGGGTAACTCGTGCTGTTCCCCATTGTTCTATTTCTCTCCTATTTCTAAGTATCTAACACAAGTCTATATACAAAATGAAGAGATAGTACTAAAAAGGAAATAAGAACAATTGTAAAACATGAGGCAATGTACACAGCAATAAAGGTATTGTAAAACACAAAACAAATGAAAAATGATAATAAGTAAAATGTACATTGTCCCAGTATGGTAATAGATCTTGTTCTATTGCTTTAATATATCAATGAGACACAAAAATGCACTTATCACATTCTAACTCTCTTGTACTCTCTCCTCATGTCCAGTAGTGCTCGATATGCGATGAAATAACTTGTTCCACATGTGCAGCATGTATTGAAATTGTTTGAGGACAACTATACAGTGGCCGAAGTCGTTCGAAGTGCTGCGAAGTTGTTCGAAGTGTTGTGAAATAGTTCGAAAGCGTTCGAAGTGTCTCGAAGTCATCCAAAATAGTGCGAAATAATGTGAAAATGGTTCGAAGTTAATTTCGTGGCGTTATTAGTACTTCGGAGTACATGTCGTGATGTGTTGATATGAGTGGGAGTCTTCTCCAGATCTTAAAGCGCGTAGTGGACCTATCACCACTTCAAGTGTTATCTCATTTTATCTGATCAGAGTAACCTGGAGATCGGAAGTCAGTAATCTGTTATATGTCGTACTAGAGGGTAAAGATCATAGAATGAGAGGTCAGGGATAATACCATAGAAGATGAAGATCATAGAATGAGAGGTAAGGGATCATAAGAATGATGGAATAGGACTGAATATCTTAGAATGGGAGTAGCAATGCTTTGGAGATCACAGGTATTGCATCTTGAAGCTACTACTTGACCTGGAAGTATTGAGTATTGATGCGATGGGTTCAATAAAGCTCATCTTCTCTACTTAGTAAGTAGAGAAGATAAGCTGGAATATAGAACAGAATAATATATCTGTTAGATTTAGATTGTACTAGCAGGAGTTATCCTTGGCCACCAGCTTGCTCACAGACTCATATGTCGATGCTACAAGTACCTGTACTGATAACTTGCTTGAAAATGGGTTGAATAGCAAAGAAGTAATATATTCTAATCTATTAAGTATGGCATTGAGAAAGAGACAAGTAGAATTAGTCTATCTAGTTAATAACAAGTTCATCAACAGATTTGTCCCACTCCTTAAAGTCCCAGTCTGCTATCAACATATCTTTGTACTCTCGCATTTTGTTATCAATCTCTTCCACCTGTGCTAAGTTCCAGGCTGCAAGGTCCCCAATGTTGTTCTTCCAAGTGAACTTCATCATCTGCAGCTCTTCAAACTGCGCTGCCCCAAGTTGAGCCCATCGTTCTGTTGCAACTTCTCCCCTAGCAGAAAAAAGATGTTTGCAAGGTACTGAAGATGCTTGACAGGAAAGATAATCAATGGCAATATGATGGAGGGTGGAATACAGCACCTCATTGTTCTGTAAAGATCATCAATCAGTGTCGCTGATCCCAATCAATGATGCAAGCATGTACCTGCCACTATTTATGATATCAGTATCCTTTGTAACATCAGCCAGTAAGATATCGACACATCTCTGGTTGCCATCCCTCATCTTCATCTTGGCTTGAAAGCAGGGTGATGGTGATGGTGATTGAACTCAGATATGTATATGTGGAATGCCTTTTGCTTTCCAAACCTCTTCACAAATTCATCATCATTCCTATCAAAACTCAGTAAGAATTCTTATATTTTCACAAATTATGACTTACTTGCATATGTTACACCAGCATCCGCTTGGCATCTCCACCTGATTATCCATGATGAATGTCACCTTGATTTTGTCAGTTTAGATGAGTTGAAGATCCCTAGCCTTTTCCTTCTTAGTATAGACCTCTGAGGGGATGGATATACGGTGATAATTTTGAAGCCCATCACCCTCATAAAATGTTAACTCTGTGTATAGCAGACTGACTGTGATTTTCATACCTCGGAGTCATTTGAGGATTCGTGCCCACCTTCCTGCTCCACCTCAGGTTCATCTTCATTCTTATCACCAACCTCACCCTTGTCATTGTCATTATCTTCTGCTGCTACCTTTGCATGTTTCTTTTTATGTGGCCTATGATCAGACTCTTCATCAGGAGATTTCACTGAGGATTCATCGTCTGCTGCTCACTTCTGGGTTCCCTTGTTCTTGTTACATTGTGCGGCTGGTGTTTTTTTGGGGGCTGCTTTCTTTGGTGCTGCTTTCACTGGTGCTTTTGCACATGTATTGCCTTTGCCTTTTGCAGTTGCCATGTTTCCTTTCGCCATGCTGTGCTGACATGTGTTGTTAAATTTCAACTTTTATTTTCAACTTTGTTTGGTAGTGTATTGTGATTACTTGCAGTCAGAACTTTGTTAACTAGACTTTCACCCTGGCATCCAAGACCAATTTATTAAATATATATTTTACATACCATACATAGCCTTCGTATGTAGGTAAAAGACCAGTTGCAACCAGTGTGAACTGGTTTTCATTGGTCTTTTCAAATTACATCAAACCCTGTGACCGGCAACTGAAAAGTCTCAGGATTGGTGCAACCGCAACCACTGGTCTGGTCTTTTGTGGTTGCATTTAGTTCAATTTCAGTCTTTTTTTGGTCCAGGCAACTAGACCTGCAAACACTAGGTGTGCTTGTGTCCAATGGTATTTGTACAGTGTCATCAACTTCTCATCTCTAAATTTCAGTAGCTGGGGATGTCTCAGGGAGAGGTTATCATTGAGGGTCTCTATTGATGAAACATCACCTGGGCCCCCTTTCCAAGTGCAGAGAACACTTGAATGATACACCTCAACCCTACCATCCAACTGTTCTGTCCTTCGATCTAAATGTTGACTAGGCATATTGCAAAATAAGGTCTGGGAACTGGATTGTTGCAAAGGAAAGTTGATTTCATGTAAATTAAATGCTAAATAGAGGTGGACAAAATATTCAGCACCATTCCTCTGATAATACTCGACCTGGAAACCTACCAAAAACCTGTTAAAAAGCTTAGGAAGTATAACACAGGCTAGAGGAAGGGTGCGAGTTGGTACTAAATATCACCACTGATATCCGAATGTTGTTTTTAGTGATACAAAATGATAATTGATGGTGCAAATAGTCTGCAAGATTGTATGAAGTTGCTTGAATAAGGTTTGAAATAGGTTTGAAGATGTGCAAAATAGTTCGAAGAAAGTTTGGAGAGGTTCGAAGAGGTTTGAAATAATTTGGAAATGTCAGACTGGTGGCAAGATATGTCAAGGAGTGAATACAACAAATACAAAATGTTTGTTGAGAGGCGATAGGCAATGTGCAATAAAACGAGGAGCAAATACAAAAGTTTGAAGAAGTTCACAATATTTTGCAGAACTTAGAGATATGATGTAAGCTAAGACTCAAGAGAGTGGCTCTTAAATCAAACGATGAGGGAGAGGGTAATTTCTCTCTGTTCTCTTTGCTTTCTTCTATATAACTAACACAAGTCTATATACAATCTGAAGGAATAGTACTAAAAAGGAAACAATAACATGTGGGAAACACGAGGCAGTATGCACAGCAAATAAAGGTATTGTAAAACA
The DNA here is from genome assembly GCA_029959215.1 of Tricholoma bakamatsutake. Classification (NCBI taxonomy): domain Eukaryota; kingdom Fungi; phylum Basidiomycota; class Agaricomycetes; order Agaricales; family Tricholomataceae; genus Tricholoma; species Tricholoma bakamatsutake. The sequence continues at coordinate 6,723,918 of CP114860.1, forward strand.
TAAAACAAATGAGAAATGATAATAAATGAAATGTACATTATCCCAGTATAGTAAGAGTTCTTGTCCTATTGCTTCAATATATCATTGAAACATAAAACTGTACTTATTGCATTCTAAATCTCTTGTCTTCTCTCTTTGTGTCTGGTGGCACTCGATATGCAACAAAAAGGCTTGTTCTGGATGTGCAACATGTATCAAAAGTGTTTTAAAACAGCTATGTGGCCACCGACATTGTTTGAAGTGGTGCAATGTTCTTTGAAAGCATTCAAAATGTTGCGAAATGGTTTGAAGTTGTTCGAAGTAGTGCAAAATTGTGTGCAGTTGTTTAAAAAGTGTTTGAAGTCAATTTCGTGGCATTTGTAGCAGTTCAGAGCATCTGTCATAGTGTCTCGATGCGATTGGAAACCTTCTCCAGACCTTAGAGCATGCAGTGGACCTATCATAACTTTGTTGACAGTGGGGCTGTCAGCATGAGAGCTGAGGAAGTGACAAAGCATGATGAAATGCATGATTGGCATGTGCCACTTAAATAAATGTGTCATCATGTTGAGAGGGGTTGGACAATAGACTGTAAAAGACAAAAGAAAAGTTAGTAATATGATTTGGAGATGAATGAAAGATGAGAGGAAGGTATATGATAGCGCAACATCTCTATTACACAATGGTGCATTTGTGACAAAATCCCCAGGGACAGGGAAGTTGGCGAATATGCTAACTACCCCTTCCACATCAGAGGTGTTCAGGAGTTCCAGGCAGAATCCACCAGGCTGTAGCATGCCAGGTAAAAAGGGGCCAGAGAAAATTTGGCTTCAACTTATAAGAAGTTGCACCCTTCTCCTCATCAGTTGTCCTATTTTAGGTGGGAAGCATGTGAATGTCTGGCGGGTTTCCAGATGGAGGGTGAAGGTAGAGTGAAGCAAAGGTTATGAAGTGATTAAGTCAAGAGGAGTCAAAAAATTAAAGGTTTGGTTCAGGAATGAGTCGAGGATAATTAAGGATTGATATTAGGCAAAGGATAATACAAGGATAATCACAAGTACAAGTAATTTGCAAACTGGAGACTAAGGCTAAGCTATGGGCACTTAAATAATGAGGGCTGGAAGAATCACATATTTTCTTTTTAGTACTATCTCTTCAAAAATGTATATATACTTGTACTAGTTACTTAGAAAAGAAAAGGGAACAGAGAAGAAGTTACTCTCTTCCTCATCATCTGATTTAAGAACAATTCTCTTGAGTCTTACTTAGCCTTGCATCATATCTCTAAGTTCTGCAAAATATTGCAAACTTCTTCAAACCTTCATATTAATTCTCGACTTATCACCTATCACCTATCGCCATTCAAAAAACACTTTTGTTTGCTATATTTGCCCCTCAACACGCCTCAATATGATCCTGACTCTTTCGAAGCTTCTCAAACATCTTCAAACCTCTTCAAACATCCTTTGAACCTTTTTTGAGCCTTTTCGTATGCTCATAAAGCTCATTCATAATGCCTCTCACCATTTTATGCTACTAATCACAATCTTTGGGTGACAGCAGTGATATTTAGTACCAACTTGCACCCTTCCTCTGACTCGTGTTATACCATCTGAAGCCATTTAGTAGATTTTGTTTGGGTTTCAGGGTTGAGTATTATCAATGCCCTTCCTACCACAGCCCAGATTGGTGCCATCCATGTGATGCACATGATGAGTGGGACTACCATATTGACCAGGACCTCAGCATGTATACTCACCCAAACATTTTTCAGGCAGACCTGTCTTCCAGCCCCCCACCTCACCTGGATATGAAAATGCTGAGAGAATTGCATGTTCCATCACACCATTCTCGACATGGCCAGCCAGGACCTGAGCATAGATACTCTTCCGAGATGTCGTCCTGTCAGCTGATGCCGCCTTGGCCAAGATGCTGTGTACTGGAACCTCATGAATGCCCTTCCTACTGCAGCCCAGATTGTTGCCATCTGCATGATGCACATGATGAGCGGGACTACCATATCAACCAGAACCTTAGCATGTATACTCACCTGAACATTTTTCAGGCAGACCTGTCTCCTGGCCCCCCACCTCACCTGGATATGAAGATGCTGAGAGAATTGCATGTTCCATCACACCGTTCTAGACAGGACCAGTCAGGACATGAGCATAGATACTCCTCCAAGACATCATCCTGTTGGCCAATGCCACCTCAGCCAAGATGCTGTGTACTGGAACCTCACAAATGCCCTTCCTACCATAGCCCAGATTGGTGCCATCCACGTGATGTACATGATAAGTAGGACTACCATATTGATCAGACCTCAGCATGTATACTCACCTGAATATTTTTTAGGCAGACCTGTCTCCCGGCCCCCCACCTTACCCAGATATGAAGATGCTGAGAGAATTCCATGGGTTTTATCACGCCATTCTCAACAGGACTGCCCAGGACCTGAGCATAGATACTCTCCCATGCATGTTTCAGACAGACCTGCCTTCCAGCCCCCCACCTCACTGGTCATTCAAAAATATGGGCCAAGATTCCAAATGGTCCCAGTAATGGATACAGCATTGGGCACAATATTGGCATTCCTTTGGCCAGACCAGTCAGAAGTCCATTTGGAAATGCATTAGGCAGGTGAAGGGTTATTCAAATCATTAGGATAGTGCACAGGAGACACACTCCTATCACTCACTTTGATTCCTTCTGCAAATCTTACTATTGTCATTCTTTGTCTTCTACTGAGACACATATAGATTTACTGTGCAAAGTTTACTCTTCTTCTCCCAACAACCTGCATAGAGACAGCTTCTTGCTGAGCAAGGTGATCAGCTGTTCTGTGGGCATGTCAGGCCAATGTCTGTCCCTGATTCTTGATTTGAGATGATTGAGGGGTCATCTGTTCAAATGTATTCTTTCCAGGTGGGGTCTGGCAATCACCAAATGATCCTAGCACTGCTAATTGTCTGTCTGCCAATTGCACTGTTGCTGATTGTATGTGTGGTGATCCTACTGCTGCCAATTGTCTGTCTGCTAATCCTACTGCTGCCAATTGTCTGTCTGCCGATCCTACTGCTGCTGATTTTATGTGTGGTGCTCCTACCACTGCCAATTGGATGTGTGGTGATCTTACCACTGCCGATTGTCTGTCTGCTAATCTTACCACTGCCGATTGCCTGTCTGCTGATTCTACTGCTGCTGATTGTCTGTCTGCCAATTCTACCACTGCTGATCCTGATGCCAATCCAACTGTTGACAGTTTTGATGCCTTCACCCTTGCCCTTGCAATAGAATCCTCTGTCTGAGTTTGCCTGGACAGTCAGTGAGGTTTAGGTCATTGCAATCTCTCTTGAGTTGATGTGGTATTGCCTTCCAACAGTGATGGATCAAGTGGGCATGGGGCATTGTTTACATTGTCATTTAAAGGTGATATGGGTGTAATGGACTTCTCATAAATGTGTCAAGGAATAACATACTCTAGTTCACCATCACCCAAACCATTAATTGGCTGTGGTCGAGTCCAGCTGTGCAGAGTATGTCCATTATTGTTTGATTGACTTGCACATAGCTCAACTGAGCTGGATCCATGAGTTGCAAGGAATCTGGGGGTTCAGATATGGGTGCCTGTTCTGCTCTTGATTGTCGGTGAGGTTGTTTTCACTTTTCTTTCACTTTTGTCCTTTTTCTGCCTCTTGATTGACCTTGGGGCTCAGCATCAGCATCAGGAACAGCAATGCTATTAACTTTCAAATGAAATATCTGGAGACATTTGAAGAGATGAAGGATAAAGCTGAGGCAAGTCAGCCAATTATTACTTGGCAATGGCAACAGCAATGGCTCAACATCATGAGTTGGCATCAGAAATGACAGAGAGTACAGCAGACGATGAGACTGGGGCTGATGCAGCCTTTTTTTATTACCTTGATGCCTTTTGGCATCAAGAAAAGAGCAATAATGATGTCAATGATAGCTTACAAAAATTCTTTGAGGGCGATGATGAACATGAAGTTGAACATGCTGATGAAAACATTCATGGGTTTCAACCATATTTGCCTGAACAATGCATGAGGACTGATGCCCAGGCAACAACCATACTAGCAACTGCCGATCCTGAGCTGACCACTGCACTGCTGACTGCTGATGCCTTCAACAACAGCTATATCCATGTGGTGCATACAGATGGAATACATTATTTAGCAGTGGTTATCTGCCAGTGTCAGGGAGAACACCAAATTCCCTTGGACCTAGTAACCAGTAACTTGCTCCCAACCAGCTTCACCAAAATATGCACTCTTTTCACAATGCAGGTTCTAGACTATTTTCAGCTCTGTAATCTGGAATTGAAGACATTGGCCTATCAGTTTTACCAGCTGATTTGATGCTGATGTGTTCAGTTGGTACTCAGTGCAGAGACCCAACAGAAGGGGTGAACACTAAACCTACAGCTGCAGGCATGCTCGGGGTGAGGGGGTTCACTGTTAGGGCGACACCCACTAATCTGCTAGCTGGACCATGCGGTGATATGGCTCCCTATCGCCCTGCGCGCATACTACGGCATTTTTTGCGATTGTGTGCACCTCCTAGATGGCTTCCGCACACTTTGCGTAGCGCGCTTTTGCGCGCCTTCGTGCGCTTTCGTGCGCCTTTGCGCGCCTTTGACCGTTTAGGTGCGCCTTTGTGCGCCTTTTGCATTTCTACTGCGCTTTTGTTTCCCCATAGGCGCCAATCATTGTCCGCCCTAAATGCGCCTCATTGCGCTTCAAGCCACCTCTGTGCGCCCCCCCCCCACGCTCCTTATCTGCCTTCTACATTTATTGCGTGCTCAATGCGCCTTTGCGCACTCCTTTTACACTTTACCTGCAACTCACATTCCCTGCTGCGCACTCTTTGCACAATCTCTATCACACACAACAATCCACTGCACCGGTGCACTGCGCATCGCAGCTCCCATCTTACTGGCACATTTACTTGAGGCATACCACGATTCCGGCACGAGCGAACTGCGCATTCTTACATAACTGGGCCGCTTTGCGCCTATTTGGCATTGGACTGTGTGCACTTGGGCGCTTTCACGTAACCCAGGCGCTTTGGCAGTGTTTGGTCTCACACAGCATCCCCTTATAGTTCTTCTGCATTTCCAATCGGCATCGCCTTATCTGGTAACCAGCACAGGTCGATCACGCCATTATTACTAAGGCGCAGCATGCGACATATAACACCAAAGCGGATTAATTGGGAAGAGCGCATGAGACTTAGCACGCACCAATAATAGCGCATCTCACCGGAACAGTTGGATATTGAGCTATAGGTGCGCAAATCTTATTGGCTGAGGCAGCGGCATAGTGCGGTCAGGTTTAGATGGGTGAATGGACGCACTTGTGGGTAGCGCATGGCGCTTCCTATTTTTATACTTTATTTCACCATTTTATCACATAAGCCATTTGTACATAGTAGCAGACAGATAGAGAATTTACAGGATCTTTCCCCCCCCTCATAGTTCATAGCTCAGTCAGCGTCGCACATAGTCTGTGCACCAGCGTCCAGTCCGTGCGCCTTCGTAGTGCGCCCTTCGTATAGCCGTGTTTGCATTATCGTTTGCATCCCCTCGTCGTATTGTTGCGTTGCGTCCCTTGTGTTGCGTCCTTCGTCCTTGTCTGTGCACTATCGTAGCGCGCCCTTCGTATAGCCGCGTTTGCGCACCCTTTTGCATAGCCGCATTTTGTGCACCGCCTGCGCCTTTTTCCGCTCCTTGCACCTTCACTCTGTTTGCACCCACAAACTGTGCACCACCTTCACAGTACATTCCAGTGTCATCTTTGTCCTGTTACACCTCTCACCTTCATCATCCTTATCGTTGTGCACTTTTGCGCTCTTGTTGCGCATTTTTCCGCACTGCGCGTTTTTGCCTCTTTGCGTTGTGCACTTTTCCGCCACCACGCATATTTCCCCTTTCGTGTACACTACTAGTGCGCATACTGAAAATCGCTGTACCAGCCTCTCTATAGTCTCCGCGCCCTGAAGGACGATCTGAGGCCATCTAAGCGAACTCCCCCCTCACCCCGAGCACGCCTGCAGTTGTAGGTTAAGTGTTCACCCCTTCTGTTGAGACTCTGCACTGAGTACCAACTGAACTCATCAGCAGGTTCTCCTACAAGAAGGTGGCAGGGCGTGCGCGTGATGGGGGGATTTGATGGATTTGATGCAAGGGTTAAAAATAGAACAGTTGGCTGAATAGGCCTTTCACACCACTAATGTGGATGGAATACCTAAGAGAACTCAACTGAGGTCTCCTAGTATTTATTTTAGGGTTATATACTATGTTACAGATATTGTAGTATGTTATTACAGATGCACACACACATGCGCATACATATTGATGCGTGTAAATAAAGACTTCCCATGCTGACAAATAATGTGTATATAGGCATTCTGTAGTGTATTTTGGTGAAATAAAATAAAATAAAATAAAATAAAATAAAATAAAAATAGTATTATGTAATAGGCATGTTAGGAGACTGTTTCCTAACATTACCCCCCCTTTATGCCTTGACTTCCAGGCAAGAAAATATCGTATCTGTCCCCTCTGTGAAATTTTGGTAAGGCTGGAAATTCATCCCCTAAGAATTGCATGATTGCCTTGCACGCTCACTTACAATTCTCTTCTGGCTTCCATGAATTATTTTTGTTGGTGTAGTTCTTCCACTTGATTAAGAACTCCAATTTGTTTCATCGAAGACGTGAGTCCAAAACCTCTTCCACAATATATTTTGGAGCACCTTCTACCATTATTGGAGGTTGTGGAGTAGTTTGTTGACCAGGAATAGTGGGTGGGCAGTAAGGGCATAAACAGGAAATGTTAATCTCAGGATCAATCTTGAATGACTGAGGTAATTTTAACACTACCGCATTGGGTGAAATTATTTTAGAAATCGGATATGGGCCAACTTGCTTCTCCATAAGCTTTCTTGAAGGTCGTGGAATATTCAGATCCTTGGTACTTAGCCATACCAAGTCACCAACTTTATACTCTGGAGCAACAGCTTGAGTACGATCTGCATGTCATATCATATCATCATGTGCTTTCATCAATGCTGCCTCTGCTTCCTCCTGCACCTTTCACATTTTTGACACAAAGTCCTCCACTGATTGTACCTTGACTTCCCTTCGTGGTTCTACTCCCATTCTGGGATGATACCCATAATTAGCGAAGAAGGGTGACATGCGAGTAGCTGAATGGAATTTATTATTGTGGGAAAATTCTGCAATTGCCAACCATTTGGGCCAGTCAGTTTGTCAGTGATTGACAAACATGCATAGGTACTGCTCCAACTCCTGATTCATTCTCTCTGTCTGCCCATCAGTTTGTGGGTGATATGCCATAGACAATTTGGTTTGAATCCCCAATATGTTATTTAACTCTCGCATAAATGCAGAAGCAAATTGTGATCCATGATCGGAGATAACTGTATCAGGTAATCCATGTAACTGCCATACCTGATGTAGATAGAGGTGCGCCAAGCCCAACGATGAGGTTTCTGCAGTAGTAGGAATGATATGGACTTCCTTTGTGAAGCGGTTGCATACTACAAATATTGCATCGTATCCTTGAGCTTCAGGTAATCCTGTGATAAAGTCCACAGATATATCTTGCCATGGTGCTTTAGGTATAGGGTTCGGCATTAATTTCCCAGCAGGCTTTTCTAAAAATTTCTTTCCCCTCATGCATGTGTCACACCCATCCACATACCCCAACACATACTTTGAAATTCTGGGTGACCAATAATTTCTCATCACCAACTCCAATGTCTTCCACCTTCCTAGATGTCCAGCAGCTGGCGTGTTATGATGTAACCATATGATCTCCCTTTGTAAATCTTGATTTTTTGGTACATACACCTTTCCTCTGAACAACACTAACCCTTGTTCTTCAACCCATTCATCTCCTTTAATATTACTTTTCTTCTCTCCCCTCAAAGCTTTCACAGCTTTCACCACTTCATCATCCATCTCTGAACATTGCCTGATTTTAGACAACATTTCCATCTCTGAGCTATCCACCAATAAATGCCCTTGATGCATAGCACAAATACAAAAGTATTCAGGTTTGAGTAGGGTAATATTTTTATTATCCTCCTCCACTCCCCTTTTATGATCTGTACATCTGGATAATGCATCTGCTTTTCTCATCAAGCTTCCCACTTTGTGGACCAAGTGAAAATTAAAGTACGATAGGAATAATGCCCAATGTGCTTGTCGACAGTTAAGCTTTTTAGTGGACATGAAGTACTGCAGATTTTGATGGTCTGTCCAGATCTCGATCTGATGCATACATCCCTCCAAATAATGTCTCCATGCTTCCAATGCTCATATTATTCCCAACATCTCTTTATCATGCACATTATAATTTCTCTCCACATCATTCAACCCTCGAGACAAATATGCACAAGGATGCCATTTGTCATCTTCACATAGCATTGATAATACTGCTCCAGTAGCAAAGTCTGATGCATCTGATTCCACTCGTAAGGGACATGTGAAATCTACTGGGACCAATATTAGCTCTTCCACAAACTTCCTCTTTAACTCCTCAAATGCTGTCTGCTGTTGTTCTCCCCATCTCCACACTACACCCTTTTGCATAAGGTTGTGTAATGGTGCGGTAATTTTGGAAAAATTATGCACAAAGCGACAATAAAAATTGGCAAGTCCCAAGAAAGCCTGAACTTCCTTGATATGGGTAGGCACAGGCCAATCAACAATTGCCTATACCTTGATAGGATCCATCTTGATTCCATCAGGACCAATCTTTAATCCCAAGAACTCAATCTCGCTTGCTCCAAATACACACTTCTCTGGTTTAACGAATAAATCATTCTCTGCCAACCTCTTTAACACCTCCTGCACTATCGCCTCATGATTTTCTTTATCCTCTGTGAATATCAAAATGTCATCAATAAATATTATCACCACGCCTTTGTCTATCACATCCTTGAAAATATCGTTCATCATATTTTGGAAAGTTGGGGAACTATTGGTCATCCCAAAAAACATGACTAGCGGCTCGAAGGATCCTCGATGCATGGCAAATGCTGCTTTCCACTCATCTCCTTTCTTTATTCATACATTGTTGTACCCCCAGTGTAAATCCAATTTTGTAAAGACCTTGGCCTTTCCCACCTTGTCAATTATCTCTGAAATCAACAGCAAAGGGTATGCATTCTTCACTGTCCAATCATTCAAATACCTATAATCTGTACACATCCTCTTCCTCTGATCTTTTTTTGGTACAAAGAATACTGGTGATGTCTGCGGTGATTTCGAAGGTCATATGTATCCTTTGCGCAACTGTTCATTAAGGAATGCATTCACTTCTTCTTGTTCCTTCAGAGATAATGGATAGACTTTTGACTTCTTCGGCACAAATCCCAGCTTTATTTCAATAGCATAATCCCATGGCTTTCGCACTGGCATCTGCTCCGATTCCTTCTTCTGAAAAACTGACAAATATTTATGGTAGGCTTTTGGCACCCACTCCTCCACTGGCTTCTCCACTTTCTCCACATTTTTATCCCATGACTGTCCTCCACAAATTTCCCTAAAGGTCTGCTTCTGTTCTTCTTTACTTGTCATAATTGGAACTTCCCCATTTGATATATCCTCATCCTCCACTTCCTCCATCATAACAGAATACTTCCTTGGATGTTCCTTCTCTTTCTTTTCCTTCTTTTCCTTCTTAACTTTTCTCCCATACACATTACATTCTTTAGGACAATGAGTCATGTGTACCTTCCCAGTTTTCCAATCAATTTCTGGATTATGTTTTCATAACCATGGACATCCAATTATTAGATTGGTTTTCCCAAGGTCGCACACTTCAAATACAGCTCACTCCTGATGATCCTGATACTTCAATATCATCATCACTTCCTCCTTAATAGTTCCTCCACGATTGATCATACTGTCAATATTGTACACCATTATAGGTTGTGGCAGTTTACACATGCAAATACCATTTCCGGTAATTAGGGATCAATTAATAAATAATCTGGTAGCACCACTGTCAAGCAATGCCTCCACATTAATTGCTGCATGCGTGTCCACTGTCTTCAATCCTACTGTCAAGCTGATTTCGGATTCTATCCACGCTGAGCAAATAAAAAATTTAGGGGTCTTCAGAAATAAGGCTGGGCATTTTTCTTTGTCAGATAAATGATGATGGTCATACTCTTCAATTTCTCTTTCGGGTTCACTCTCGGCTTCCTCGGATACTAATACATTATATTGATTCTGGGTCACCAATGGGGAAACCTTCACTGGGACTCTTCCACAAAATTCTTCTGCTTATCTTCCTCCAACTTCACTTCCTCAATTGTCGCTTCCCTAATCTTCCTTTTCTGCCTACAGTTTTGAGCCATATGCCCTAATTGCACACAGTTAAAACATTTAACTGAAGCTCATCTCCCTACTCAATCAACATCCATCACATCTGTCGATGCTGCTGACTCCTTAACAATAGGTGTCACTGCCATGGCCAGTGGCTGTGCCCTCGGAGTTTGTACCTGAGGTTTCCTTCCTTTCTCGGACTTTCCTCCTGATGACTTCCCAAATCTGGAATTCCCATACATCAATTTCGATTCTGCCTGTTCCTGTCGATATTGCCAATCAAGATGCACTGCCCAATTATACCACTCATCCAACCTCTCCGGCATAGAAGGTAGTTGATAGATAGACTTGAATAATGAGGGATTTAATTCTGCCTTCAAATATTCCACCAATGCTGCTTCTCCCATATCGGTTTGTGATGCTTCTGCTTTAAACTGCAAAATAAATTCGTCTGCAGTCAGAGAACCTTGGCGCATAGTTTTTAATTTTGCATTCGCTGTTGCCTTTGGGTTAGGGTCTCCAAACTGTGCCTCCAACCTCTCCAAAGATTTCCTGAAGCTTGCAAATGGTTTGTATCCCATGGCAATTTGATTAATGGCTTCATTTCTCCAGAACTGTGCTTTCCCTTCCTGGATGTGTGAGAGAGCAAACATAATTCTAGACTTGGTCATATGAAATTCAGGCTTTCTCCCATGAATATACAACACTATAGAGCTGATAAAGGATTTTGTGTTCTCCATGGTACCATCAAATATTTGTGGGGGCGCATATTTAGGTAAACACATTTTTCCACTCTCAGATCTCTCCTCTGCATGCTCACCCTCCTGAGACATCCACTCCACCATCTCCTCCATCTCATCATCTTTATCTTCTACTATTTCTGCATTTGTTTGTACTTGTTTGGGCTGGGATGCTGCTAATACTGACACTAATTGGGACATTTGTGCTGTTAGAGCATCAATTTTGGCTTCAAGAATGGGCATGGGAGCAGGATTGTGACCAGGATTCAAAGCTGCTTGTTCTGACATGATTATGTAATCTGTGATGAGTCACTTCATCGGCTGTGTAGAGATTCAGCTGTAGAATTTTCGCAAAATTTCGAGTCACGTGATCTGGCTATTTCAGCTACCAAACATGGCAAAACACATGATTTCGGCTATTGGGCACTTCAGATCAATAACCCTTCCAACAGTGCCTGATCTCGGGGCTATTACTGAATTTGGCTAGTAACTACCTAAAATAGTCATCCAAATAGAGTAATGTAAATCTTAGCTAAACGAGATCCGATCGGTTGTCTGGTTGCAGCTGTCCTAATGACAAGCGCTGCCTTTTGATCACTGGTGGTCGCAATGTAAGGCGAGGCCTGGCGTTGGCTTATGAAAGCAAAGGTAAATATGTATATACAATTAATTCCGGCTCTTGCTGAAATGATGTGTAAGCGGATGTGGCATGCTGAGACAAATGATGTATGCACGTAAGTAAGAGAAGGCACACTGATAGGGCAGTTGAGTTCTTCTGTTAGGGTGACACCCACTAATCTGCTAGCTGGACCATGCGGGTTCTCCTACAAGAAGGCGGCGGGGGGTGCGCGCGTGATGGGGGGATTTGATGGATTTGATGCGAGGGTTAAAAATAGAACAGTTGGCTGAAATAGGCCTTTCACACCACTAATGTGGATGGAATACCTAAGAGAACTCAACTGAGGTCTCCTAGTATTTATTTTAGGGTTATATACTATGTTACAGATATTGTAGTATGTTATTACAGACGCACGCACACATGCGTGCACATGCACATACATGTGCATACATATTGATGCATGTAAATAAAGAATTCCCATGCTGACAAATAATGTGTATTTAGGCATTCTATAGCGTATTTTGGTGAAATAAAATGAAATAAAATAAAATAAAAATAGTATTATGTAATAGGCATGTTAGGAGACTGTTTCCTAACATTCACTTAGAGGGTCTCGGATCGTCCTTCAGAGTGCAGAGACTACAAAGAGCTGGTACAATGGGTTTTGATATGCGCACTAGTTGTATATGCAAAAAGGGAGGTATGTGCAATGGTGAAAAAGTGTGCAATGCAAAGGGGCAAAAATGTGCAGTGCAGAAAAATGCACAATGGGAGTGCAAAAATGTGCAACAATGAGGGAGATGAAAATGGGAGGTTTGGTGGGGCAAGTATAGCACTGGGATGTGCTGCAAGGGTAATGCACAGGCTAGGGATGCAAACAGGATGTGAGCGCAGCTGGTGGGAAAATGTGCAAATGGTGCACAAAATGTGGCTATACAGTAAAATGTGCAAATGGTGCCCAAATGTGGCTATATGAAGGGTGCACTGCAGGAGTGCACAAATGAAAATGAAGAATGCAATGAAGAGACGAAACATGGCAATACGATGAGGGGATGCAAACGATATGCAAACATGGCTATATGAAGGGTGCACTACAAAGGTGCATGGACTAAATGCTGGTGCACAGACTATGTGCAATGCTGGATGAGCTATGAACTATGAGGGGGGGAAAGATCCTGAATTCTCTGTCTGTCTGCCTACCATGTACAAATGGCTTATGTGATAAAAAAATGGTAAAATAAAGTATAAAACTAGAAAGCACCATGTGCTACCCACAAGTGCATCCATCCACCCATCTAAACCCAACCGCACTATGCTGCTGCCTTAGCCAATAAGATTTGTGCATGCTATAGCCCAATATCCAACTTTCCAGTGTGATGCTCTATTTTTGGTGCACTTTAGGTCCCATGCACTCTTCCCAATTAATCTGCTTCAGTGTTATGCATTATGTGCTGCACCTTAGTAATAATGATGTGATCAACTAGTGCTGGTTACCAAATAAGGTGATGCCAATTGGAAATGTGGAAGAACTATAAGGAGATGCTGTGTGAGGCCAAATAGTGCCAAAGCACCAGGATTATGTGAAAGTGCCCAAGTGTGCATGGTCCAATGCCAAATAAATGCAAAGTGCCCAGATTATGTGAGAATGTGCAGTTCACTCATGCTGAAATCATGGTGCACCTCAAATAAATGCACCAGTAAGCTGGAAGCCATGATGCACAGTGCATTTGGTGTGGTGGATTGTTGTGTGTGTGATAAGGATTGTGCAATGAGTGCACAGCAAAGAATGTGAGTTGTGGGTAAAGCATAAAAGGAGCACGTAAAGGTGCATCGAGCATGCAATAACTGTGAAAGGCAGATAAGGAGTGTGGGGGGGTGCACAGAGGCAGTTTGAAGCATAACAAGGCACATTTAGAGTGCATGAGAGAAGGCAGCTAAGGGGGATCCAAAGGCACAGTAGAAATGTAAAAGGTGCACAAAAGTGCATCTAGGTGGTCAAAGGCATGCGAAAGCACACAAAAGCAAACTGGAGTGCATTGGAGCACATGGGAGTGCACTTGGGTGCACAAAAGCAGACAAAGGTGCACAAAAGCAGACAAAGGTGTACAAAAGCAGACAAAAGTGCACAAAGTGCACAAAGGTGTACAAAAGCACACTAAAGTGCACAAAGGTGCATGGAAGCACATGAAAGCGCTTGAAGGCATGCAAAAGTGTGCTGTGCAAAGTGAGTAGAAGGTGTCCAAGCAGTGCACACAATTGCGAAAAATGCTGTAGAACAAGTGCAGGGTGATAGGGAGCCATATCAATGGGAAATCACATCACAGAAGATGTCAACTTTGAAGTGTGGAGCAAGGGTTTCTGTGCAAAAATGGTGAGTGTCATATTCATTTTGCTGTATCACGCTAATATAATGGTTTGGTTTAGTTGGAATATGATGATTTAGTGGATGGCTTGGGCGAAGAACATAACCCTGCAGTTCAAATTGTAGTCGATGAAGCTTTCAAGGTCTACAAACCTTTAACTCATTGGGAATGGCTTTCATGGGGTGGAGACTTGTTGTTCATAAATTTAGTGGAAGAGGTAGAACACGAAAGAAAGGAAGAGGAAGACAGGCGAGTTTGAGCAGAGGAGGAGCAAGCGAAGAAGGTGGAAATTGAGGGTTGGAGGAGGGCACTGGTGGACACCCAAAATGTAGCTCTTGCTGAATTTCATGCAAAAACAATTTTAAAGGAGGATTTGCAGAAGAGAAACATGGAGCTCACAGCAGAGGCAAGCGCTATTGAGAGGGTAAAGGCTGGGGAGGCAGACAAAGATGAGGAGGAGAAAGAGCTGTCTGTTGTGAGGGTGGCAAAGTGAAAAACAGTAGATGTTGAAGAGGAGGAGGATGGGGAAGACAAGCTTGAGGATGCAGAGGCAGCAAAGCAGCCGCGAGTTGAAATGGGAGGGCTGCTCTATTTTGAGGGCCCAGTGAGTGTTTTACTTATTTTCAAAGGATTTTCGAGGTACTGATGCTTTCATAGTGCAATTGATGCGCTGTGTTCAAGTTCCAGCCATGCTGTATCGTCAAGGATGGGGCCACAAAGTGCACTAAATGCACTCAAGAAGCACAAGGTTACTATTAGGAGGGGGTTTTGAGATGAGGGCTTTGCAAAGGCGAAGCAAAAAAATTCAGGAGTGTGAAAAAAGATTTGCACTCAAAATCAGGTACAAAGTTTGTTCAAAATTGTTTTGGAGTATTTGCTAACATGTTTTCAATCTTTGTAGTACAGCGAATTCGGCTCATAGGACCAGTAGCTGATGTCAAACCCATCACATCCAAATCACTACAAACACCATGAAATTGACCTCAAATTCTTTTCAAACTATTTCACACTATTTTGAATGACTTTGAATGACTTCGAACAATTTTGTGACACTTCAAATGACTTTGCAGCATTTTGAACAACATCAGCTGCCATATAGCTGTCTTGAAACACTTTCAATACATGCTGCACATTTGGAACAAGCCAATTCACTGCATATCAAGTACTACCAGACATGAGGAGAGATTACAAGAGACTTAGAATGTGATAAGTGCATTTTTATGTTTCATTGATATATTGAAGCACAAGATAAGTACTTTTACTATATGGGAACTATGTTTCATCATTTATTATTTATCATTTGTTTCATGATCTACAAGTCCTCATTGTTTGATATATTGCCTCATGTTTTACACATGTTCTTATTTCCTTTTTAGTACTATCTCTTCAAATTGTATATAGACTTGTGTTAGTTATTTAGAAAATAAGAATACCAATGGGGAACAGAGCACAAGCTACCCTCTCACTATCGTCTGATTTAAGAGCCATTCTTTTGAGTCCTAGTTTGCATTGTATCTCTAAGTTCTGCAAAATATTGTGAACTTCTTTGAAAGTATCGTGTTTGCTCCTTGTTTTATTGCCCATCACCTATTGCCATTCGACAAGCACTTCACATTTGCTAAACTCACTCCTCAATATACCTTGAACCTCTTTGAACTTATTCAAACTACTTTGGACATCTTCAAACTTATTCAAACTATTTTGCATGTCTTCGAACCTATTTCAAACTATTTTAAACTTCTTTGTATGCTCTTACAGACTATTCACATTATCCCTCATCAATTTGCCTCACTACAAACAATGTTTGGTCTCAGCAGTGATATTTAGTACCAACTTGCACCCTTCCTCTGACTAGTGTTCTACCATCCGAAGCGAATTAGTAGGTTTTGTTTGGGTTTCCAGGTTGAGTATCATCAATGTTGAAGTGGGCTCGTTTGATGAGTCTATTGGCATGTGAATTATAACCGCTAATTCAAATATGGTTAATGTGATATTGTTTTGCAAGATACTCCATAGCTGTGATAAATGCAGTGCCATTGTCAGTTACTATTTCATATAATGAACCCCATTGACAGATAATATCTTCGAAGATCCAATCACCAAGAGATGTCACATTTTCACATCGAAGTTTTTGCCATTCTGGGTAAGTCATTAGTGAGCATCGACCTTGTACAATGTATTTGAATCCATTAGAAGGTGGCATTTGCATCGTGTCAATATAGACTTTGCCAAAAAGGGGTGCTGGAGTGTGACTGTGGGCAAAATTAAAACATTTCACATTTGTCAAATTTGACATGGGTTGCAGGTTCGAATCTACCATGCAATGTTGGCTTTCATGTTCAGCCACCAAAATTGAAGGGCGATGACTGATTTCATAGTGAAAATCATTTTGTATCCAATATTGTCATGAGTTGCATGAATAATTTTGAGATAATGTTCTGGAGTTGCAACAATTTTGTGAGCTCCATGGAAGTCTTTTCTCCATAGTTTGCCTGAGTCTAAAAAGAATTTGGTGCAATATGGAATAAAGGTAGCATATTCTGCATCTGATAGATCAGGGGGTTGCACCAGGTCATGTAACCATTTTCGAATGCGAAGTAATCTTTCATTGTTCATTTTCACATTATTCGTTAATGTGTTCAGTTGGTACTCGGTGCAGAGTCTCAACGGAAGGGGTGAACACTTAACCTACTACTGCAGGTGTGCTCAGGGTGAGGGGGGAGTTCGCTTAGAGGGCCTCGGATCATCCTTCAGGGCGCAGAGACTATGGGAAGGCTGGTATGGTGGTTTTCAATGTGCGCACTAGTTGTGTATGCTAAAGAAGAGATATGTGCAGTGGCGGGAAAGTGCACAATGCAAAGGGGCAAAAATGCGCAATGGGAGCACAAAAGTGCACAATGATGAGGGTGATGAAGATGGGAGGTGTAGTGGGATGAAGACAACACTGGGATGTGCTGTGAAGGTGGTGCATAGGTTGGGGACACAAACAGGATGGAAGTGCAAGGGGCGGAAAAAGGTGCAAACAGTGCGCAAAACACAGCTATGCAAATAAGTGTGCAAATGGTGCACAAACATGGCTATATGAAGGGCACACTGTACGAGTGCACGAACGAGGACGAAGGATGCAACGCAGGGACGAAATGCAACAATACGATGAGGGGATGCAAATGATATGCAAACATGGCTATACAAAGGGCGCACTACAAAGGCACATGGACTGGATGCTGGTGCACAGACTATGTGTGATGCTGACTGAGCTATGAACTATGAGGGAGGAAAAGATCCTCTGGATTCTCTATCTGTCCGCCTACTATGTACAAATGGCTTATGTGATAAAAACAGTAAAATAAAGTGTAAAAATAGAAAGTGCCAGGTGCTACCCACAAGCACATCCATTCACCCATCTAAACCTGACTGCACTATGCTGCTGCCTCAGCCAATAAGATTTGGGCACCTATAGCCCACTACCCAACTGTTCTGGTGTGATGTGCTATTTTTGGTGTGCTCTAGGTCTCATGCGCTCTTCCCAATTAATCTGCTTTGGTGTTATGTGTCATGTGCTGCGCCTTAGTAATAATGGCATGATCGACCTGTGCTGATTACCAGATAAGGTGATGCCAATTGGAAATGTGGAAGAACTATAAGGAGATGCTGTGAAAGGCCAAATACTGCCAAAGCGCCAGGATTACATGAAGGTGCCCAAGGCACACAGTCCAATGCCAAATAGGTGCAAAGTGCCCTGATTATGTGAGAATGCGCAGTTCACTCATGTTGGAATCACGGTGCACCTCGAATAAATGTGCCAGTAAGATGGGAGCCGCGATGCGCAGTGCACTGGTGTGGTGGATTGTTGTGTGTGTGATAGGGATTGTGCAATGAGTGCGCAGCAGGGAATGTAAGTTGCAGGTAAAGCATAAAGGGAGCGCGCAATAAATGTGGAAGGCAGATAAGGAGTGTGGGGGAGGCAGTTTGAAGCGCAATGAGGTGCATTTAGGGTGCACGATGATTGGCAGCTATGCAGGAACCAAAAGCACAGTAGAAATGCAAAAGGCACACAAAGGTGCACCTAAACGGTCAAAGGCACACAAAACAACTATGGCGCATTCAAAGATGCTGTCCTAAAGCTTTATCCCGGCTCTAGGGATGGCAGTAAATGGAGGATTAGCAACCTGGACAAGCTTATTGGTGAGACTGCACGCATTGGCCTTGTAACTGCAGAAGAAATTGCATGTTATTACCATGCATTTTTCAACATTAGTGAATACTTAGTTGCGCAAGGCATATTGGCATGCTACGACCAAAGCCGCATGTTTGTTAGGGTGTTTCGACCAGACCAGCTCGAGCGCATTTTGAGGTGCCTTGTGATCGCGGTACCGACTCAGCCTGCAAATGTGCCATACTCACTAGATGCAATACGCAATGTGATCTACTTTATCTTTGAAGGCCCAGTGCGCTATTTCCAGCCACTTACTGGGCTCACAGCACAAAACCCCAATATGTATGCACCCTACTCAGCACCCAGTGCACCCATTTCCCAGCCACAACCTAGCGCGCCCACAGTCAAAGCAGAAGACATCTCAGTCTTATTCAAATGCATGACACAGATGATAGTTACCATGTTGAGCACATCATGCAGAGATGGCAGAAATGGCATGCCTCACTCGAACAATGACAAGTGCAATGGTTGCGGTCAGACAGGGCATTATATCCCTGAATGCACCTCAATTGAGTGCCTTATTAGTGAAGGAAAGTGTAGGCAAAATGCGGAAGGACACATTGTACTCCCAGGTGGTGCATTCATGCCATGTTCTATTCCAGGCAACTTCTTGGGCAAGTGCATCAAGGAATGGCATAAGCGCAACCCAGGGCAGATAGCCACTGGTCAACTTTCATCTAATACCAATTTGCAGCTCATCTACAATATAGCGCCTCATCCAGCTCCAGCAGCACCTTTACAGTCGACGTATGTTGCCACTTCAGCGCCTGCAGCAGATTATATGCAAAGAGCACCAAATGTGCAACTAATGAAGGAAGAGCGCATCAATGCACTCGAGCGGGAGTTGATGGCGCTTCGGAAGAGGCAAGTCTTCAATGGCATCGAAATTCTGCAGTGCACACTGTGCAATACATCCAATCAAGAGAGCGTGCATTCTACAACCACAGACATTGCACCCGCTGACAGTATCGAGTCCCCAGCTTTGCAACCCACTGTGAGCGCAACTGAAGCACCCAATGAGACACCCATCATCTCTATTCCAACATTCCTGAAGCACATTTTGTGCCTGCAGCAGCAGATAAACCAGACATACCAGCTAACACTCTCAAAGGCAAAGAGCCATCATACCACACTGTCATTCCCATCCAGAACCCGCAGATTGTTGATGATGTATATGTGTGCACCATGAAGGCGCCCTCCATTATGGTTTTGCATGAAGAGCTCCTATCCCTTTTGCCCAATCTCAGACAGTGCCATAGAGAACAAGTTACCCCAAAGTGCATTGCAGCTACTGGCACAGAAGTGGTAGCTACCAACCTTGTGAGCATTATGCCATTTGTGCACTGTGATGCGCGTGCACCTTTTGTAGAAAATAAAGCACTTAATGCGACACCTCCAGTTAGTGTGGCAATTGCAGTGTCACTTCTTATTGTTTTGCAGGATCCATTTGAACAGTACCTCACCCATCTCCAGCAAGGCGAAATTGAAAATCCGGACATTTTGAAGGTTGCAAAAGAGTTGCATGCGCTTTGTTCCATTGATTTATTGATCGACAACCAAGAATACTTTGAGGCTATCTTAGACCCGGGTTCACAAATTCTCGCAATGTCAGAAGCGGTCTGCCATCATCTTGGGCTTCAGTATGACCCATGCATTTACTTATACATGCAATCAGCCAATGGAGAGGTAGATGAGTCGCTTGGGCTTGCGCACAACATTTCTGCGGGCATTGGGCATCATTGTCTATGTGCAAGTTCACGTTATCCATTCACCTGCTTATGATATTCTGTTAGGGTGCCCCTTCAATGTGTTAACATGCTCTGTCATGCGCAACTTTGCAGACAAAGCACAAATGATTACTATCTGCGATCCGAACACAGGCGCCATTTCCACCATTTCAACAAAGCCTAGAGGAAAGACGCACCACTTCTTACCAGCTCCAGCAACACCACACTTTGCTATTCAGCATAACCCACAAAGAACTTTTTGCCAGGCTTCGAGGAATTGATTGCAGACCAAGGAGAAGCCGCTACTATCATAACATTTGACTCTGATACCCAATCTTGCGACATTTCCACATTTGTGCTTATTCCATTTTCTGCTTCTGTTCCTTCGACCTCTATTATCTCTCAACTCTACCTATCCCAGTGTACCAACAGTCATGCGCAGGCACTCTTAAATTTGATTGACTCTGTGGCACTTATTCCAGCCACATTTTTGAAAAGCACACATGCACATGCAACTTTTATCAATTTAGCAGCATGCGCGCCGCAAAAGGGTGTAGTAACCAAGAAGAAGTATAAACTGGTTGCTAGAAAAGTCAAACCAGTTATTGCGCCCATCCCAAACGAATTCCCCATCAAGCGCAACATTATAGGCAATCTGCTAGTGATGCTCCCTGCACTTTTACCAAACCCGCCACCATTTACCCCGACCAGGCGCTATACTGAAGAGCGCATGCAAGCACTCCAAAAGCGCCACAACAATTTCTTATTGCCAGAGGAGATGAGGGTTTTGCACCACTTGATGTCTTTGCAGAATGAAGCCTTTGCATGGAGCGATGAGGAGCGCGGCAGCTTCAAGACTGCATTCTTCCCCCCAGTAGAAATCCTGGTTATTCTGCACACTTCTTGGATAGAGCGCAACATCCCCATTCCACCAGGCATATACGATGAAGTTTGCACTATTATCTGAAAGAAGATAGACTCAGGCATTTATGAGCACTCAAATTCGGCGTATAGATCATGCTAATTCTGCACACTCAAGAAAGATGGGAAAGCGCTGTGCATCATACATAGCCTTGAGCTGCTTAATTGCATTACCATTAAACACTCCGGTGTCACCTCTACACCTGAGCACCTCGCAGAGCAGTTTGTGGGGTGCACATGCAGTGCCATCCTTGATCTATATATGGGATACGATGAGCAATTAATCAAAGAATTGTCGCATGACCTTACAACATTCCAGATGCCATATGGCACAATGCACCTCATTACATTGCCAATGGGTTGGACAAACTCAGTACCAATCTTCCACGATGATGTGTGCTATATTCTGCAGCCAGAGATTCCAGATTACACCGTTCCCTATATTGACGATGTTCCAGTCAAGGGGCCTTTGAAGCGCTACATTTCACCGGATGGCTCGTGCAAAGTGCTCACTCCAAACCCTGGCATAAGGTGCTTTGTGTGGGAGCACTTTCAGAATGTGAACCACATTGTGCAGCACATGAAATATAGCGGTGGCACTTTCTCTGGGACAAAATCCACACTGTGCACTGAGAACTTCGTCATCCTTGGCCATTACTGCACACCAGAAGGTAGAAAACCCGAACGCGACAAGGTAGATGTTATCCACAATTGGGGTGCATGCCACACACTTTCAGAAGTGCACGCATTCTTGGAAACAGTCAGTTTAATGCACATTTATATCCGCAATTATGCACCCTGCATTAACATGCTCACAAGGCTTATGCGCAAGGACGCTCCATTTGAATGGGGCCCAGAGCAGACAGCAGCACAAAACGACATCAAGCAAGCAGTACTACAGTGTCCTGTGCTACAACCGATCGATTATTCCTCAGAACTCCTTGTTATCCTTGGGGTCGACACTTCCCAGATAGCAGTCAGCTTTTACCTTTGCCAGCAAAAGGGCACAGGTGCAAAAATGCACAATTACAATCAGTTTGGCTCGATTATGCTCAACGACAGAGAAGTGCACTTTTCACAACCGAAGCTAGAGATTTATGGGCTTTACCACGCACTGCACAGTTTGTGCCTTTATATTATAGGTGTGCGCAACCTAATTGTTGAGACTGACGTGTGCTATATCAAGGGCATGCTACAAAACCC
Source organism: Tricholoma bakamatsutake (assembly GCA_029959215.1). Lineage (NCBI taxonomy): Eukaryota > Fungi > Basidiomycota > Agaricomycetes > Agaricales > Tricholomataceae > Tricholoma > Tricholoma bakamatsutake. Next base: position 6,746,072 of record CP114860.1, read on the forward strand.
CAATATCCAACCATCCGCTAGCATTAACCAGTGGATCATGTCAATCCTCACATTCCATTTTATGCTCGTACATGTTAGGGGAGCGGTGCATGGTCCAGATGGGCTTTTGCATCAGCCAAAGCAGCCAGAGGACTTGGAAGGAGAAGAGGATGAAGAGTTTGAGGATTGGATTGATGCGCTACATGGCTTTATGCATGTGATACATCCCATTTCACAGTCCTTTGACATGCAAGCACTCGCACTAATGCACCCAGAGCCAAGTGCAAATGCGCAAAATGTGCAAAATGTGTGCAATGGTGCACTTATTTACAACAATGACTATAGCCAAGTTCCGAGGAGTGCAACAGCAGATGCAGAGGATGAGAAGTTAGATTTGGTGTGGATTTGGATGGATACCCTAACGTGCCCTAGCGACTTCACAGATTCCAAGTACAGCGCGCTCGTGTGCTATGCAAGCGCGTTTTTCAACAACAAGATGCACCTATGGAAGCGCAATGTGCATGGTGCTCACCAGCTTGTTATTTGGCAGTCTAGATGCTTACCAATATTGTGCACCATCCACAACAACATTGGGCACAAGCACTTTTATGTGACATGCTCTGCATTGCTCGAGCACTTTTGGTGGCCACACATCATGGACGACATCATTTGGTTCATGTGCACTTGTCATATTTGCCAGATCCAGCAAATGCAGAAGGTTCTAATACTGCCAGGCATTGCAATGCCTGTGCCTCTCTTCAGTAAAGTTTATATTGATATGATGCACTTACCAGTATCAGCAGGGTGGCACTATATTGTCCAAGGGCATTGCTCACTTGTGACTTGGCCAGAATTCCACAGGCTTCCTAAAGAAAATGCGAGCACACTTGGCGATTGGATGTTTCAAGACCTTATCTGCAGATGGGGTGCATTGTGCGAGATAGTCACTGATAATAGCAAGCCATTCATCAAAGCACTAGCCTATCTCAGTAAGTGCTACCATATCAATCACATCTGCATATCTGGCTATAACTCATGCACTAATGGAATTGTCGAGTGTGCACATTTCGACATGCATCAAGCACTTATCAAAGCTGCAGATGGAGTAGAATCAAAGTGGTTCAGTGCACTGTACTCAGTCTTTTGGGTAGAGCGCATCACAGTTTGGAAGCACCTTGGCATTTCGCCATACTTCATTGTGACGGGCACACAGCCTCTAATCCCTCTCGATATCATTGAAGTGACATACCTCAACCCACCCCCAGATTCTATACTCTCTACTACAGACTTGATCGCGTGGTGTGCATGCACATTGCAAAAGCATCCAGAAGACTTAGCGTGCATCCATTCCTGCATCTATGCAGAAAGGTGCAAAGCAGCGCTCCATTTCAAGAGGTTCAAAAAAGGTTCGAAGAGGTTTGAAGTCATGTGAAGTACTCCGAATAAGTTTGAATAGGTTCGAAATGGTTCGAAGTATATGGAAAAGCAAGTTTAACGAATGTGAAGTGTTTTGTCAAAAGGCAATAGGCGATATGCAATAAATCAGAGAGCAAATATGATAATTTTGAAGAAGTTCCTGATATTTCACAGAACTTAGAGATACGATGCGAACTAAGACTTGAGAGAATGGCTCTTAAGTCAGATGATAAGTGTGAGGGTAACTTGTGCTGTTCCCCATTACTCTTCTTTTGTTCTCCTCTAACTAACTAATACAAGTCTAAAGTCTATATACAAAATGAAGAGATAGTACTAAAAAGGAAATAAGAACATATGTAAAACATGAGGCAGATATATCAAACAATGAAAACTTGTAAATCATGAAACAAATGATAAATGATAAATGATGAAATGTATAGTGTTCCCATATGGTAAAAGTACTTATCCTGTGCTTCAATATATCAAAGAAACACCAAAATGCACTTATCGCATTCTAACTCTCTTGTACTCTCTCCTCGTGTCTGGTAGTGCTTGATATGCAATGGAATAGTTTGTTCCAGATGTGCAGCATGTATCGAAAGTATTTTAACACAGCTATATGGTGGCTGATGTTGTTCAAAATTCTGCAAAGTCGCTCGAAGTGTCGCGAAGTTGTTTGAAGTTGTTTGAAGTTGTTTGAAGTGTCACAGAGTCATCTGAAATAGTGCAAAATAGTGCAAAATAGATTCAATGTCAATTTTGTGGCATTCATAGTGATTCGGAATGTCTGTCATAATGTCTCGATACGAGTAAAACTATTCTCCAGACCTTAAAGCATGTAGTGGACCTATCAGCGTGCACACATTACAAAAGCGTCCAGAAGACTTAGTGTGCATCCATTCCTGTGTCTATGCAGAAAGGCGCAAAGCGGCACTCCGTTTCAAGAAAGTGCACTCAAAAGCCATCCACAATTTTGACTTCCAGACCAGCAATTTAGTCCTTATGCACAACACAGAGATCGAGAAGAGCCTTAACCACAAAATGCATGCATGTTATCTTGGTCCTCTAGTTATAGTGTCGCACAATCAAGGCGGTGCATATATTGTTTGCGAACTCAATGGGACGGTATTCAACAGGCCAGTAGCCATGTTCCACCTACTGCCGTACCAAGCATGCAAGTCCATTGCGCTTCCTGACATACAGTGACTCACAAAACTGAGTCAATGTTTTGGACTTTTTGATTTATTGTTGAATAGCTTCCCATAAACAACAAAACCAAACAAGGTATTGGTGTACCGAATAACATACATGATAAGGGCTACCAAACAAACAAAGAATTATGTGATTTTAATCATCCCTCATGGAGATATGATCATTTTAATTCAGGGACTCATTGACTCAGTTTTGTGAGGGGTAGTCAGAAATATTAGAATCTGATGCTCCACCAACTGTATAATGTCAAAAACTTGACAGATGGTTTCTAAAGTGATGTGACCCTTGATGGGACCTTAAATTATAGTATTTAATTAGGACTAGCATTCTTCATACTTCAATATTCTCCAATGCATCCCATCTCCTCTGCTCAGAAGGAAAACATTCTTTCCCTGGCCTCCAATCATTATTCTACCCACAATATTGCCTCTAAACTCAACCTCAGCCAGTCTAGTGTATCCAGAACACTCAGGGCTCTCCATCCAAACCTGGATTCCCCCTCTGGTGGTCGTCCTTCTAAGCTCTCATCTACCTCTCAGAGAGCCATCCTTACCCAAATCACCACTGGCAAGGCTGCAAATGCTGTTCAGGCCACCCATTACATTAACAGCATTATCCCCACTCCAGTCTCCTCAGAAACAGTCAGAAGAGTTCTCAGAAAAAACTCATTCAAGGCTGTGGTGAAGAAGAAAAAGCCCTTGCTTAGTATAAGGCATAGAAAAGCAAGATTGGCTTTTGCTCAGAAGTATAGAGAGTGGACTGTGGAGGACTGGAGAAGGGTTATTTGGTCAGATGAGACTAAAATTAACAGGTTTGGGTCAGATGGGAGAGAGTGGGTTTGGAAACAGAAGGGAGAGGGGCTGATTGAGAGAGAGGTGCAGGAAACTGTCAAATTTGGGGGAGGAAACATTATGGTATGGGGGTGTATTGGATGGAATGGAGTGGGGCATCTTGCAGAGGTTGAGGGGAGGATGAATGCTGACCAGTATGTGTCCATTTTGAAGGACCATATGCTGCCTAGCTTGGAGGAGAGTGGAATTTCTGGAGAAGAGGTGATTTTTCAACAAGACAATGACCCCAAGCATACCTCAAAAAAGGCCAAGAAATGGATGGAGAACAACAATATTACTCTTCTGGATTGGCCTGCCCAATCTCCAGACCTTAGCCCTATTGAACATCAATGGGTTCACCTCAAGAACCAGTTAGACAAGTATCCAACAGCGCCAAAAGGAATTTGGAAGTTATGGGAAAGAGTAGTGGAAGAGTGGAATAATATTCCATCAGAGGTGTGTCAGAATTTGATTGAAAGCATGCCTAGAAGGTTGGGAGCAGTTATTAAGGCCAAGGGAGGTCATACAAAATACTAGAATTACAATTTATCATAATATTGATACCACCTCACAAAACTGAGTCAATGAGTCCCTGAATTAAAATGATCATATCTCCATGAGGGATGATTAAAATTACATAATTCTTTGTTTGTTTGGTAGCTCTGATCATGTATGTTATTCGGTACACCAATACCTTGTTTGGTTTTGTTGTTTATGGGAGGTTATTCAACAATAAATTAAAAAGTGCAAAACATTGACTCAGTTTTGTGAGTCACTGTATGTACACTTTGCTTTCTTTCATTTTTTTACATTACCTTTTCCTATTCACAAAGTCGCATCTGGACGTGTTCTATGATTGCACTGATATGGCTCCCTATCACCCTGCACGCATACTGGCATTTTTTTTGCGATTGTGTGCACCTCCTAGATGGCTTCTGCACACTTTGCACAGCGTGCTTCCATGCACTTTTGCGCGCCTTCATGCGCCTTTGCGTGCTTCCGTGCACTTTTGCATGCTTCCATGCACTTTTGCATGCCTTTGACCATTTAGGTGCGCCTTTGTGCGCCTTTTGCATTTCTACTGTGCTTTTGGTTCCCCATAGCTGCCAATCATTGTGCACCCTGAATGTGCCTCGTTGCACTTCAAGCCGCCTCCATGCACCCCCCCCACACTCCTTATCTGCCGTTTTCCATTATTGCGTGCTCAATGCGCCTTTATGCGCTCCTTTTATGCTTTACTCGCAACTCACATTCTTTGCTGCACACTCACTGCGCTATTCTTACCATCACACAACAATTCACCACTTCAAATGCGCTGTGCATCGCAGCTTCCATCTTACTGGCGCATTTGCTTGAGGCACACCGCGATTCCAACACGAGCGAACTGTGCATTCTTACATAACTGGGCCGCTTTGCACCTATTTGGCATTGGACTGTGCGCACTTGCATGCTTTCACGTAATCCTGGTGCTTTGGCAGTATTTGGCCTCGCACAGCATCTCCTTATTGTTCTTCTGCATTTCCAATTGGCATCGCCTTGTCTGGTAACCAGCACAGGTCGATCACATCATTATTACTAAGGCGCAGCATGTGACACATAACACTGAAGCGGATTAATTGGGAAGAGCACACGAGACTTAGTGCACACCAATAATAGCACATCACACTGGAACAGTTGGATATTGAGCTATAAGTGCACAAAATCTTATTGGCCGAGGCAGCAGCATAGTGCGGTCAGGTTTAGATGGGCGAATGGATGCGCTTGTGGGTAGCGCATGGCGCTTTCTATTTTTACATTTTATTTTACCATTTTTATCACATAAGCCATTTGTACATAGTAGGCAGAGAGATAGAGAATCCAGAGGATCTTTCCCCCCCTCATAGTTCATAGCTCAGTCAGCATCGCACATAGTCTGTGCACCAGCGTCCAGTCTGTGCGCCTTTGTAGTGTGTCCTTCGCATAGCCGCGTTTGCATTATCGTTTACGTCCCCTCATCGTATTGTTGCATTGTGTCCTTTGTCCTTGTCTGTGCACTATCATAGTGTGCCCTTCATATAGCCGCGTTTGCACACCGTGTGTGCACTTATTTGCATAGCTGCGTTTTCCACACTGTTTGCACCTTTTTCCGCCCCTTGCACTTTCACTCCATTCGCACCCCCAACCTGTGCACCACCTTCACAGTACATCCCAGTGTCATCTTTGTCCTGTTACACCTCCTGCCTTCATCATCCTCATCATTGCACACTTTTGCACTCCCGTTGCGCATTTTTCTGCACTGCATGTTTTTGCCTCTTTTCATTGCGCACTTTTCCGCCACTGCGCATATCTTCCCTTTTGCATACACTACTAGTGCGCACATTGAAAAGCGCTGTCCCAGCCTCTCTATAGTCTCCATGCCCTGAAGGACGATCCGAGGCCCTTTAAGCGAACTCCCCCCTCACCTCGAGCACGCCTGCAGTTGTAGGTTAAGTGTTCACCACTTCTGTTGAGACTCTGCACTGAGTACCAACTGAACACATCAGCGCAACCCATGGATTTTACTGGCCATGATGATCTACTGAGCCTTTCCCATTTTTTTTGACTTTGTCATATGGCGTGCACTTCATTTTACCTCTTACTCTTTTATCATTTGGACATGGTCAATATCTCAGTTGGGAGGAGGAAAGTGATGGTTGGATGATTTTTCTGCACTCCTTTGCATTTGTACATTTTTGCACTGGTGTGCATTTTTTGTGTGCTTGACACTTCTTGCTCGAACGTTGCTTATCTTATCTCTTTTCCCTCACATATATTATTTGGACTTACAAATTTCGTTTTGTGGCACCATGGAAGCACACGTGCACACACATTGCACTGCTACATTGCACTGCTTCAGAGCGCATCACGCATATCGCAGGCGCAACAGAGAGATGGATTGACACACTATCTAAAACTTATACAGGCGAGTGGCTACTCAATGGAATCAAGGAACTCCAAGTGCTCTGTGGCCACACCCAGTTTCACCTTTGCATCAGCCTCCACTTGCTCTATGCTATGCAACTGGCTCTTGGCAACTTCTAGCTCAACGAGTGACCTTTGGACATCTTCTTTGAGGTGATCATGCGTGGTGCCCAAGACTGCAACCACCAAGCAGCATTGTGCTAAGTCGAGTGCCTCGATGTCCTGGCCTTGGTAGACTGTGTTCCCTGAGGTGTTTCCCGATCTGGTTTGGCACGAGGATTGTGTGTGCACACTTGCCTGGCAAATGGTAAGGCAGTGCAGCCTTGGGTGCACTTGTGATGGGGGAGGGGGCACATTTTTGACTTTGCAGTGCTTCGATGTGCGCTCTTTTGAGGGGCTGATGAGCCCCACATCGCTCTCATTGCCCTTGTCAGTTTGCGATGCACCTTTGGAATAGTTAGCACAGCATGGAAGGAGGATGAGAAAAAGACACACCAGAGTGACCAGTAGCCCAGTAGTTGCTTTTCTGCCTCTAGAAGTTGCGCACAGCTGTGCGAGGGTGCGCTTTGTCCATTCGCACTTTCTCTTACCCTTTGCACATGGGGTGCACCATTTTCCATTGACAGAGATGCACCTAGCCGGTTGGCCCATGCGGCGGCAGTTATCACACTAGAGTAGAAAGGGGAACTGTTTAGTGAGTTTGAAGCATATCTAAAGAAACTTACTAGTCTGCTATTAGTGTCGGAGGTGGCACCAATGCCACTCAGTGGTGGCACTTCGACATATGTGCATTGCCACATTGTGTGCACTGGGCATGCATTTGCACCTTCATCTGCACTGATGCTCTCATCGCTCTGCTCACTCTCCCCTTTGCTCATGACCCCACTCTCCCAAGACTCCCCAGTTCCTTTGCCTATGACCTCAGCATCGGTTGCTCCAGAAAGCACATGCAGAGAGCGCACCAGCACGATGCATGCCTTTTCGTCCTCCTGTGCCTCGGCAGTATCTATATCACTTGGCTCGTCAACTGCTCTAAACTCACCTTCCAGACACTCCAAGTTAACCTTGGGCGCCTGCAATTCAGCAGTCAAGAGTGCATGGCATGCCTTGCATGCACTTCCAGCTGCCCCGCCAGCTCGTGTGCCCTATGTTCAAATTCCTCAGACTGCTCTTTCTCCTCAATCATCTTACGCATATCAGGCATCAGCTCCTTGCCCCAAGTAAGCCACTCCTCCACCATGATCCCACTGAATATGCTGCATGCCTTCACAAGGAGCGCGTCGAGTTCTGCGTCATCTTTAACAGTGTCTGCATGGCTTTTATACATGTTCTACATGCCCCAACCCTTAGCAACCTGCACCAGTTATAGAAACACAAAAAGCGCACCAGTTTACTACAAAACCCTTCACCCCAAGCTTGCATCATCATCTGCTCACTCCCAGCAGCAGGGAGGGTCTTATTGAGGGCCAGGATCATTTGTCTGAGGGCTAAGGTAAATGCTGAGGCCATAGGATTGGGTAGAGATGGGTTGTGGAAAGAGTTATAGAGGATAGATGGTGGTCAGAGATAGATAAGGAGAGGATGGCTGCTTATGTGAGTGAAGAAAATTTTGCACTGACCAATCGCATGCTGCCTGAGGACAGTCAGTACTTCAGTTGGAAGGAGATGATATGGCTCCCTATCACCCTGCACGCATACTACGGCATTTTTTGCAATTGTGTGCACCTCCTAGATGGCTTCCGCACACTTTGTGTGCCTTCATGTGCTTTCGTATGCCTTTGCACTGATGTGTTCAGTTGGTACTCAGTGCAGAGTCTCAATGGAAGGGGTGAACACTTAACCTACAACTGCAGGCATGCTCAGGGTGAGGGGGGGAGTTCACTTAGAGGGCCTCAGATCATCCTTCAGGGTGCAAAGACTATGGGGAGGCTGGTACGGTGGTTTTCAATGTGCGCACTAGTTGTGTACACTAAAGGGGAGATATGTGCAGTGGCAGGAAAGTGCACAATGCAAAGGGGCAAAAACATGCAGTGCAGAAAAACACGCAATGGGAGCACAAAAGTGTGCAATGCAAGGAGCGGAAAAAGGTGCAAATGGTGCGCACAATGTGGGTATACAAATAAGTGCACAAATGGTGTGCAAACGTGGCTATATGAAGGGTGCACTGTATGAGTGCTTGAATGAGGACGAAGGATGCAATGCAGGGACAAAACACAACAATACGATGAGGGGACACAAACGATATACAAATGTGGCTATACAAAGGGTGCACTACAAAGGCACATGGGCTGGATGCTGGTGCACAGACTATGTGTGATGCTGACTGAGCTATGAACTATAAGGGAGGAAAAGATCCTCTGGATTCTCTATCTGTCCGCCTACTATGTACAAATGGCTTATGTGATAAAAACAGTAAAATAAAGTGTAAAAATAGAAAGCACCATGTGCTACCCACAAGCACATCCATTTGCCCATCTAAACCCAACCACACTATGCTGCTGTCTCAGCCAATAAGATTTGCACACCTATAGCCCACTACCCAACTATTCCGGTGTGATGCACTATTTTTGGTGTGCTCTAGGTCTCGTGCACTCTTCCCAATTAATCTGTTTTGGTGTTATGTGTCACGTGCTGTGCCTTAGTAATAATGGCATGATTGACCTGTGCCGGTTACCAGATAAGGCGATGCTGATTGGAAATGTGGAAGAACTATAAGGAGATGCTGTGAAAGGCCAAATACTGCCAAAGCGCCAGCATTACATGAAGGTGCCCAAGGCACACTATCCAATGCCAAATAGGTGCAAAGCACCCCGATTATGTGAGAATGCGCAGTTTGCTCATGTCGGAATCATGGTGCACCTCAAATAAATGTGCCAGTAAGATGGGAGCCACGATGTGCAGTGCACCAGTGCAGTGGATTGTTGTGTGTATGATAGAAATTGTGCAATGAGTGCACAGCAAGGAATGTGAGTTACAGGTAAAACATAAAAGGAGCATGCAAAGGCACATTGAGCACACAATAAATGTGGAAGGCAGATAAGGAGTGTGTGGGGGGGTGCATGGAGGCAGTTTGAAGCACAACAAGGTGCATTTAGGGCACACAACGATTGGCAGCTATGGGGGAACCAAAAGCACAGTAGAAATGCAAAAGGCATGTGAAAGCGCATGGAAGCGCATGAAGGCATGCGAAAGCGCATGGAAATGCATGAAGGTGCGCAAAAGCATGCTGTGCAAAGTGTGCGGAAGCCATCTAGGAGAGCATAGGGTGCACGGAGCGCACTGAAGTGTGCAAGGTGCACTGCATACTCTTGACCACTGAATTGCAGGTGCCCGAGGTTAACTTGGAGCATCTGGAAGGTGAGTTCAGAGCAATTGATGAGGCAAGCGATATAGATACCACCGAGGTGCAGGAGGACAAAAAGGCATGCATTGTGCTGGTGCACTCTCTGTGCGCGCTTTCTGGAGCTACTGATGCTGAGGTTGTAGGCGAAGGAATGGGGGAGTCTTGGGAGAGTGGGGTGATGAGTGACGAGAGTGCCAGTGCAGATGAAGGCACAAGTGCGCATCTGGTGCGTGCAATGCAGCAATGCACATATGTTGAAGTGCCACCACTGAGTGGCATTGGCGCCACCTCCGATGCTAATAGCAGACCAGTAAGTTTCTTTGGATATGCTTCAAACTCACTAAACGGTTCCCCTTTCTACTCTAGTGTGATAACTGCCGCCGCTGGGCCAACCACCTAGATGCATCTCTGTCAATGGAAAATGGTGCACCCCATGCGCAAAGGGTAAGAAAAAGTGCAAATGGATGAAGCGCATCCTTGCACAGCTGTGCGCACCTTCTAGAGGCAGGAAAGTGGCTACTGGGTGCTCTGGTGTGTCTTTTTCTCATCCTCCTTCCATGCTGCACTGACTATTCCAAAGGCGCATCGCAAACTGACAAGGGCAATGAGAGCAATGCGGGGCTCATCAGCCCCTCGAAAGAGTGCACATCGAAGTGCTGCAATGTCAAAAATGTGCCCCCTCCCCCATTGCAAGTGTGCCCAAGGCCACACCGCCTTACTATTCACCAGGCAAGTGCGCACACGCAATCCTCACGCCAAACCAGATCAGCAGCTATGGGGGAACCAACAGCACAGTAGAAATGCAAAAGGTGCACAAAGGCGCACCTAAATGGTCAAAGGCATGTGAAAGCACACAGAAGTATGCAAAGGTGCATGAAAGTGCATGAAGGCATGCAAAAGCGTGCTGCACAAAGTGTGCGGAAGCCATCTAGAAGGTGTGCACAATCGCAAAAAATGCCATAGTATGCATGCAGGATGATAGGGAGCTGTATCAACATGAAAGCGCCCATGTGCACACAGTCCAATGCCAAATAGGTGCAAAGCGCCCTAGTTATGTAAGAATGCACAGTTTGCTCATGTTGGAATCGTGGTGCACCTCAAGTAAATGTGCCAGTAAGATGGAAGCTGCAATGCACAGCACAACTGGTGTAGTGGATTGTTGTGTGTATGATAGGGATTGTGCAATGAGTGTGCAGTAGAGAATGTGAGTTGCAGGTAAAGTGTAAAAGGAGTGTGCAAAGGTACATCGAGCATGCAATAAATGTAAAAGGCAGGTAAGGAGTGTGGGGGGGGTGTGCGGAGGCAGTTTGAAGTGCAACGGGGTGCATTTAGAGTGCACGACAGCAGGCAGCTATGGGGAACCAAGAGCACAGTAGAAATGTAAAAGGCACACAAAAGTGCACCTAAGCGGTCAAAGGTGTGTGAAAGCGCATGGAAGCATGCAAAGGTGCATGAAAGCGCATGAAGGCACATGAAAGCACATGAAGGCATGCAAAAGCACACTGTGCAAAGTGTGCAGAAGCCATCTAGAGGGTGCACACAATCGCAAAAAATGCTGTAGTATGTGCGCAGGGCGATAGGGAGCCATATCATCTCCTCCCAACTGAAGTACTGACTGTCCTCAGGCAGCATGCGATTGGTCAGCACAAAATTTTCTTCACTCACATAAGTGGCCATCCTCTCCTTATCTATCTCTGACCACTATCTATCCTCTATAACTCTTTCCACAGCCCATCTCTACCTGATCCGATGGCCTCAGCATTTACCTTAGCCCTCAGACAAACGATCCTGGCCCTCAATGAGACCCTCCCTGCTGCTGGGAGTGAGCAGACGATGATGCAAGCTTGGGGTGAAGGGTTTTGTAGTAAACTGGTGCGTTTTTTGTGTTTCTATAACTGGTGCAGGTTGCTAAGGGTCGGGGCATGTAGAACATGTATAAAAGCCGTGCAGACACTGTTAAAGACAATGCAGAACTCGATGTGCTCCTCGCGAAGGCATGCAGCACATTCAGTGGGATCATGGTGGAGGAGTGGCTTACTTGGGGTGAGGAGCTGATGCCTGATATGCATAAGATGATTGAGGAGAAAGAGTGGTCTGAGGAATTTGAGCGTAGGGCACATGAGCTGGTGGGGCAGCTGGAAGTGTGCGCTCTTGACCGCTGAATTGCAGGCACCTGAGGTTAATTTGGAGTGGCTGGAAGGTGAGTTTAGGGCAATTGACGAGGCAAGTGATATAGATACTGCTGAAGCACAGGAGGATGAAAAGGCACATGTCGGGCTGGTGCACTCTCTGTGCATGCTTTCTGGAGTGACCGATGCTGAGGTTGTAGGTGCAGGAACTGGGGAGTCTTGGGAGAGTGGGGTGATGAGCGAAGGGGAGAGTGAGCAGAGCAACAAGAGTGCTAGTGCAGATGAAGGCACAAGTGTGCACCCGGTGCACACAACGCAGCAATGCACATTGTATGTCAAAGTACCACCACTGAGTGGCATTGGCGCCACCTCTAATGCTAATAGCAGACCAGTAAGTTTCTTTGGGTATGCTTCAAACTCACTAAATGGTTTCTCTTTCTACTCTAGTGTGATAACTGCCACCACATGGGCCAACTGGCTAGGTGCATCCCTGTCAATGGAAAGCAGTGCACTCCATGCACAAAGGGTAAGAGAAAGTGCGAATGGATGAAGCACACCCTTGCACAGCTGCATGCAACTTCTAGAGGCAGGAAATCTGCTACTGGGTGCCCTGGTATGTCTTTTTATCATCCTCCTTCCATGCTGCACTAACTATTCCACAGGCGTGTCACAAATTGACAAGGGCAATGAGAGCAATGTGGAGCTTGTCAGCCCCTCAAAAGAGTGCACATTGAAGCACCGCAAAGTCGAAAACGCGCCCCCTCCCCTGTCGCAAATGCACCTAAGGCCACACCGCCTTACCATTCGCCAGGCAAGTGCGCACACACAATCCTCACACCAAACCAGATCAGGAAACACCTGAGGGAACGCAGTCTACCAAGGCCAGGATGTTGAGGCACTCAACTTAGTGCAATGCCACTCAGTGGTCGCAGTCTTGGGCACCATGCATGATCACCTCAAAGAAGACATCCAAAGGTTGCTCATCGAGTTAGAAGTTGCCAAGAGCTGGTTGCACAGTGTGGAGCAAGTGGAGGCAGATGCAAAGGCAAAACTGGATGCAGCCATGGAGCACTTGGAGTTCTTGGAGTCCATTGAGTAGCTGCTCGCCTGTATAAGTAATAGATAGTCTGTCAATCCATCTCTCTGTTGCGCCTGTGATAAATGCATGATGCACTCCGAAGTGGTGCAATGTGTGCATGCATGCATGCATGCAAATGTGCACACTTTGCACAAACCTGTGTGCTTGCTTCCATGGTGCCATAAAATGAAATTTGTAAGTCCAAACAATATATGTGAGGGAAAAGAGATAAGATAGGCAATGTTCAAGCAAGAAATGTCAAGTGCACAAGAAATGTGCACCAGCGCAAAAATGTGCAAACGCAAAGGAGTGCAGAAAAACCGTCCAACCATCACTTTCCTCCTCCCAACTGAGATATTGACCATGTCCAAATGATAAAAAAGTAAGAGATAAAATGAAGTGCACACCATATGACAAAGTCTAAAAAATGGGAAAGGCTCAGTAGATCATCATGGCCAGTAAAACCCATGGGTTGCACAATCACGGAACACATCCAGATGCAACTTCGCAAATAGGAAAAGGTAACATAAAAAAATGAAAGAAAGCAAAGCACACATATAAAAAGGTGAAGTATCCATAGCAGTGCACATGGAGCACTAGTTGCATGCCTCATCGGCGCTTTCTTCATCCTCAGTGCTATCTCCTTGTGCTTCTTCTTCGTCAACTGCTTCTTTGTCTTCTGTGTCCACTACTATAGACTCTTCCATCTCTCTCAACCGCGTTGTGGTGATATCGAGTGCTATGTCAGGAAGTGCAATGGACTTGCGTGCTTGGTACGGCAGTAGGCGGAACATGGCTACTGGCCTGTCGAATACCGTCCCATTGAGTTTGCAAATGATATATGCACTGCCTTGATTGTGCGACACTATAACTAGAGGACCGAGATAATGCATGCACATTTTGCAGTTAAGGCTCTTCTCGATCACTGTGTTGTGCATAAGGACTAAATTGCCATGCTGGAAGTCAAAATTGTGGATGGCTTTTGAGTGCGCTTTCTTGAAATGGAGTGCTGCTTTGCACCTTTCTGCATAGACACAGGAATGGATGCACACTAAGTCTTTTGGATGCTTTTGTAATGCATGCACACTGATGTACACACTTTAAGGTCTGGAGAATAGTTTCACTCGTATCGAGACATTATGACAGACATTCCAAATCACTACGAATGCCACAAAATTGACGTCGAATCTATTTCACACTATTTCGCACTATTTTGGATGACTTTGCAACACTTTGAACAACTTTGAACAACTTTGCAACACTTCGAGCGACTTCACAGAATTTCGAACAACATTGGCCACCGTATAGCTGTGTTAAAATACTTTTGATACATGCTGCACATCCAGAACAAACTATTCCATTGCATATCAAGCACTACCAGACACGAGGAGAGAGTACAAGAGAGTTAGAATGCGATAAGTGCATTTTGGTGTTTCTTTGATATATTGAAGCACAGAATAAGTATTTTTACCATATGGGAACACTATACATTTCATCATTTATCATTTATGATTTGTTTCATGATTTACAAGTTTTCATTGTTTGATATATTTGCCTCATGTTTTACATATGTTCTTATTTCCTTTTTAGTACTATCTCTTCATTTTGTATATAGACTTTAGACTTGTATTAGTTAGTTAGAGGAGAACAAAAGAAGAGTAATGGGGAACAGCACAAATTACCCTCACACTTATCATCTGACTTAAGAGCCATTCTCTCAAGTCTTAGTTTGCATCATATCTCTAAGTTCTGTGAAATATTGGGAACTTCTTCAAAATTATCATATTTGCTCTCCGATTTATTGCATATCGCCTATTGCCTTTTGACAAAACACTTCACATTCGTTAAACTCACTTTTCCATATACTTCGAACCATTTCGAACCTATTCGAACTTATTTGGACTACTTTGCATGACTTCGAACCTCTTCACACATATTTGAGCCTCTTTCGAACTCCTTCAAACACCTTCATATGCTCTTACAGATTATTCAAGCCATTACTTATTATTTTGCATCACTAAACACAATATTTTGGTCTTAGTGGTGATATTTAGTACCACCTTGCACCCTTCCTCTGGCCTGTGTTATACCATCTGAAGCCATTAGTAGGTTTTGTTTGGGTTTCTGGGTTGAGTATCATCATTTTGGAGCCCACCGCAAGGGGCTTCTAGATCATTTCATCATTGAACCTCCACTCTTTCCACCACTCATTTTACCATTTAGGGGCTCAATGATCTTGACTTCGAATTGAACTCATTTTGCCTTCAATCCTCCTGAACAACCAGGAGATCTCGATATAGAATCTCGCCCCTCAATACTAGTATTTTGCACTCTTTCGCCCTTTGCACTTATGACATCGCTACTATCTTCGACCTCGAAAACATACGAACTATGACACCACACAAATTTTGACCTCGTGACCTTCAAAATCTACCTCGAACATGTCGACATTCTTTATGCCAGCTTCCGGTTATTTGACATCTCCGAAATTCAACTCAAGACGACCTAAAGACCTTCGAAAATACTTCAAAGATCTCGAATTTCTATTCATTACTTGCGATATTACAGATCATGGCCTGAAGAGACATGCTTGCAGATACATTGACTTCAACTCTTACGACCTCTGGGAATTGCTTCCAGAGTACGAGCCTGGCACATCTTTCGACGAATTTCACATCGCAGTATTCAACTTCTACCCCAAAATAGAAGACAAACAAAGATACAGCATTTTGGACATGGATAAACTCATTAACGAACAGCTTCGCATTGTTATTTTTGATGAAAATGATTTAGCAGCTTACTACAGGTCATTCTACAAGGTCATGACCTTCCTTCGCTCAAAATGTAGACTCTCAGAACCCAAACAAAGTTGAGCATTTCTTCAAGGCTTTCAAACGAACTTACAGACTAGAATTGCAGATCATCTCGAAGTGAAGTTTCCTGATCATTATCCTGATGACACATACACACTGAACGACATCTACAATGCCACAAAATTTGCTATAGCATCCTCGAATTCATACTCCATTCTCCAGACATCAATTTCAACCTCAAATCTATCACAATCTAGCACATCGATCGATTCTGAAGACGTTTCGCACATCATCGAAAATTTCGCATCCAACTTCACATCGGTTATCACAGCTTCGAATTTGACTAGATCAGCACCTGAAGTTTCTGTCTCGACCTCGTTTATTGCCAACATTGCACCTTTGACTACATCGAACCCAGCATCTGACAGTATACCACACAGCTCAAACGATTTGGATGACTTCAAAGCTCGTATCGTGGCCCTCGAATGGGAACTGACCCTCAAAAAACAGCTTGCACTCAAACGAAAGAATGTCACACTTCAAAATTGTTATGTCTCACCTCCTGGTCTCTATTGCATTGTCCCAGCTTCATCGCACATGCCCATCCCAATCTTATTGTCTTCACTTTCAGTAGTTCCTGCCCAGTCCACTCTAAAAGTCACACTTTCATCCTCTTTGAACTCGATCCCGCCTTCAAAATCCTCGTCGCATTCGCCCCCTCCATTGCCCACTTCGACCTTGACTTGTCATTCGCCACTACTGATATTTTCATCTTCGATCTCGTCATCTGCACCCTCTTCCCTCTTACCATCTATTTTGATATTGCCTTCACCCTCGACACTAGATTCGCATTTGCACTCACCTTCGAAATCCAGTATAGCACCCGAAACTCCATTTGCATCATATATCTCCAATGATCATCTCGACATTCACCTTCCTCTTATCGCCAAGAATTTTATCACATCCATCGCCCACAAGTATTTCTCCAACCTCGTTTTTGATGCCTCAATTCTTCGTCCAATTTCAATTTGACCAGTCGCTCGACATGAGTATTACGACCATGGCTAGTACTGTCAACATGAATTGAATTCGCCTCTTTTTCTTCCTCATTTTTCTTTGACAGCTTTCGCCTTTTATGCCTCCATGCATGCCTTAGCACACCTTGATCTCGACTTCGATATTTTTTAAAAATACTCTATGACCATTTGTCTCTCACCCAATTTGTGTGATATCAACCTCAACGTTTCAAAAAGCCTCGAACCTCGACAATCATACTTTCAAAAACCTTTCGAAACCTCGAAAATAAATAACTATACCTTTTCCTTATCTTTCTATTGTTTTCACATTTCTTATCACTACTTTTCAAAGCACATGAGACTCTATATCAAATTGAAAAAAAAAAAATACAATGAAAGTTTTCATTCTATTCCTCCAACATCTCCTCCAACATTTCTATCTCCCTACCCAGCACCTCTATCTCCACTTTCTTCTGCACCAGTTTTCCAGCAATAATATGATGCTGCACCTCCCATTCTTCCTCAACATCATCGACTCCCCATGATTCACCCACCATCGCCTTCCCCTTTCCCTTCGATGACTTTTTCCTTTCCTTTGACGCCTTCGAA
Source organism: Tricholoma bakamatsutake (assembly GCA_029959215.1). Classification (NCBI taxonomy): domain Eukaryota; kingdom Fungi; phylum Basidiomycota; class Agaricomycetes; order Agaricales; family Tricholomataceae; genus Tricholoma; species Tricholoma bakamatsutake. The sequence continues at coordinate 6,763,437 of CP114860.1, forward strand.
GGCCCTGCAATCGATTCGACACCCTCTACAGGGCCCACGAGACAGATTTGACAAACTACAAAATTCAAAAACTAGTTAGCAATCACTTTGAAGTGATTTTGAACAATTTTTGTACCTTTTCTGGGGTGCAAATCTCGTTTCACACTTACGAACTTCTTTACTTTGCCTTTTTGAACACCTCACCTCGACAAACCGGCCCAGTAACAGCCTTGCGCCTCCTGGGTGCACTTCGAACACTTTGCAGTGCCCTACCTAACAACACACCACATCTGGGACTTGAACCCAGCACACCGATTGCACTATGAAAGTATTTAGCAGTGCAAAAAAATTTTGAACATAAAATAAAACACTCATTGGACCTTCGAAATTGAGCAATGCACTCATTTCGACTGGTGCCCGCTTCACAGCCTCTACCCCCATGACCCCCTCTTCCTCATCATCTTCGCTCTCAACCTTGACCACCTTTCGCTTCACCACCCTCACCACGGGCAGCTTGTCTCCGTCCTCATTTTCGTCGTTCTCACCTCCCTCCACCTTTTTGATCACCTGTAATTCAGCCTTGAATTTTGCACTCTGCCTTTTCAAGTCGTCCTTCAAAATCATCTTTGCACAAAATGCAGCAAGAGCCACATTTTGAGCATCTGCCAATGCCCTCCTCCGACCCTTGATTGCCACCCTCTTTGCCTCCTGCTGCTTCTCTCTTACCCACTTTTCTTCCTCCTTCCTTCTTCTGCATTCTATCTCCTCAGCCAAATCTATGAACAATAGCTCTCCACCCCATGAAATCCATTCGTGTCGTGCCATCAGTTTATACAACTCGAATACTTTGTCCATGACCTTTTGAACAGCCACTTCGCATTCTTCACCAAGATCTTCGGTGAGTTCATCGTATTCTGCCTATACAAAATGTTTTAGCATCTTTAACTATAAACTGATCAGTGACAGACGTACCATTTTCGCACAAAAACCCTTCCCCCACAGTTCAAAATCTGAGTCCTCAGCGATGCCACGTTTGGGCATCGATTTTGTGTATTCAAGGATTTTAGCATTGAGTTCGATGAGGAGAGACATTATAGAAGACAGAGTTGATGAATTTAGGAGGTGACATGGAAGAACAAGCAATATATTGAACCTCACTAATTTCCTCACCCTGACTGCGCATTTCGCATGTGACTTCGATTGGCTAACTGGGACAGTTAGGATTTCAGTAAGAGGGAGGATGATAGGTCCACTATACACTTTAAGCTTTGGAGAACAGTTTCACTCATATCGAGACATTATGACAGACATTCCGAATCACTACGAACGCCACAAAATTGACATCGAATCTATTTTGCACTATTTTGCACTATTTTGGACGACTTCGCAACACTTCAAACAACTTCGAACAACTTCGCAACACTTCGAGCGACTTCACAGAATTTCGAACAATATCGGCCACCATATAGCTGTGTTAAAATACTTTCGATACATGCTGCACATCTGGAACAAACTATTCCATCAGATATCAAGCACTACTGGACATGAGGAGAGAGTACAAGAGAGTTAGAATGTGATAAGTGCATTTTGGTGTTTCTTTGATATATTGAAGCACAGGATAAGTACTTTTACCATATGGGAACACTATACATTTCATCATTTATCATTTATCATTTGTTTCATGATTTACAAGTTTTCATTGTTTGATATATTTGCCTCATGTTTTACATATGTTCTTATTTCCTTTTTAGTACTATCTCTTCATTTTGTATATAGACTTTAGACTTGTATTAGTTAGTTAGAGGAGAACAAAAGAAGAGTAATGGGGAACAGCACAAGTTACCCTCATACTTATCATCTGACTTAAGAGCTATTCTCTCAAGTCTTAGTTCACATCGTATCTCTAAGTTCTGTGAAATATCAGGAACTTCTTCGAAATTATCATATTTGCTCTCCAATTTATCGCATATCGCCTATTGCCTTTCGACAAAACACTTCACATTCATTAAACTTGCTTTTCCATATACTTCGAACCATTTCAAACCTATTCAAACTTATTCAGACTACTTCACATGACTTTGAACCTCTTCACACATATTTGAGCCTCTTTTGAACTCCTTCGAACACCTTTGTATGCTCTTACAGATTATTCAAGCCATTACTTATTATTTTGCATTGCTAAACACAATGTTTTGGTCTCAGCGGTGATATTTAGTACCACCTTGCACCCTTCCTCTGGCCTGTGTTATACCATCCAAAGCCATTAGTAGGTTTTGTTTGGGTTTCCGGGTTGAGTATCATCAGCACGCCACGCGATCAAGTCTGTAGTGGAGAGTATAGAATCTGGGGGTGGGTTAAAGTATGTCGCTTCAATAATATTGAGAGGGATTAGAGGCTGCATGCCTGTAACAATGAAGTATGGTGAAACACCAAGGTGCTTCCAGACTGTGATGCGCTCCACCCAAAAGACTGAGTATAGTGCACTGAACCATTTTGACTCTACTCCATCTGCAGCTTTGATAAGTGCTTGATGCATGTTGAAATGTGTGTGCTCAACAATTCCATTAGTGCGTGAGTTATAGCCAGATATGCGGATGTGATTGATATGGTAGCACTTACTGAGATAGGCTAGTGCTTTGATGAATGGTTTGCCGTTATCAGTGACTATCTCGCACAATGCACCCCATCTGCAGATGAGGTCTTGGAACATCCAAGTGCCAAGTGCACTCACATTTTCTTTAGGAAGTCTGTGGAATTCTGGCCAAGTTGCAAGCAAGCAACACCCTTGGACGATATAGCGCTGCCCTGCTGATACTGGTAAGTGCATCGTATCAATATAAACTTTACTGAAGAGAGGTGCAGGCATTGCAATGACTGGCGGTATTAGAACCTTCTGTGTTTGCTGGATCTGGCAAATATGACAAGTGCACACAAACTACACAATGTCATCCATAATGTGTGGCCACCAAAAGTGCTCAAGCAATGTGGAGCACGTCACATAAAAGTGCTTGTGTCCAATGTTGTCGTGGATGGCACACAATATCAGTAAGCATCTAGACTGCCAAATAACAAGCTGGTGAGCACCATGCACATTGTGCTTCCATAAGCACATCTTGTCTTTGAAAACATGCTTGCATAGCACACGAGTGTGCTGTACTCAGAATCTGTGAAGTCGCTAGGGCATGTTAGGGTATCCATCCAAATCCACACCAAATCTAACTTCTCATCCTCTGCATCTGCTGTTGCACTCCTTGGAACTTGGTTATAGTCATCATTGTAAATAAGTGCACTATTGCACACATTTTGCATGTTTGCGCTTGGCTCTGGCTGCATTAGCACAAGTGCTTGTGCATCAAAGAACTGTGAAATGGGACATATCGCATGCATAAAGCCATGTAGCACATCAATCCAATCCTCAAACTCTTCATCTTCTTCTCCTTCTAAGTCCTCTGGCTGCTTCAGCCGATGCACAAGCCCATCTGGACCATGCACTGCTCCCCTAACATGTATGAGCATAAAATGGAATGTAAGGATTGACATGATCCACTGGTTAATGCTAGTGGATGGTTGGATATCAGGGTTTTGTAGCATGCTATTGATATAGTGCGCGTCAGTCTCAACAATTAAGTTGTGCACACCTATAATATAAAGGCGCAAACTGCGCAGTGCGCGGTAAAGCCCATAGATCTCTAGCTTCGGTTGCAAAAAGCACGCTTCTCTGTCGTTGAGCATAATCGAGCTGAACCAGTTGTAAATGCATGCTTTTGCATTTGCGCTCTTTTGCTGGCAAAGGTAAAAGCTGACCGCTATCTGGGAAGTGTCGACCGCAAGGATAATGGGGAGTTCTGAGGAATAATTGATCAGTTGTAGCACAGGACACTCTAATACTGCTTGCTTGATGTCGTTTTGCACTGCTATCTGCTCTGGGCCTCATTCGAATGGAGCATCCTTGCATGTAAGCCTTGTGAGCATGTTAATGTGGTGCGCATAATTGCAGATATAAATGCACATTAAACCAACTGTTCCCAAGAATGCACGCACTTCTGACAGTGTGTGGCATGCACCCCAATTGCAGATAACATCTACCTTGTCGCATTCAGGTTTTCTACCTTCTGGTGTGCAATAATGGCCAAGAATGACAAAGTTCTCAGTGCACAATGTGGATTTCGTCTCAGAGAAAGTGCCGCTGCTATATGTCATGCGCTGCACAATGTGGTTCACGTTCTGGAAGTGCTCCCACACAAAGTGCCTTATGCCAGGGTTCGCAGTGAATGCTTTGCATGAGCCATCTGGTAAAATGTAGCGCTTTGAAGGCCCCTTGACTAGGACATCATCAATATAGGGAATGGTGTAATCTGGAATCTCTGGCTGCAGAATATAGCACACATCATCGTGGAAGATTGGTACTGAGTTTGTCCAACCCATTGGCAATGTAACAAGGTGCATTGCACCATACGGCATCTGGAATGTCATAAGGTCGCGCAATGATTCTTTGATTAAGCACTCATTGTATCCCACATATAGATCAAGGACGGCGCTGCATGTGTGCTCTGCAAACTGCTCTGCGAGGTGCTCAGGTGTAGGGTGACACCAGAGTGTTTAATGGTAACATGATTAAGCAGCTCAAGGCTATGTACAATGCACAGCACTTTCCCATCTTTCTTGAGTGTGCAGAACCAGCATGATCTATACACCAAATTTGAGTGCTCGTAAATGCCTGAGTCTATCTTCTTCCAGATAATAGTGCAAACTTCATCATATATGCCTGGTGGAATGGGGATGTTGTGCTCTATCCAAGGGATGTGTGGAATAACTGGGATTTCTACTGGGGAAAGAATGCGGTCTTGAAGCTGCCGCACTCCTCATCGCTCCACACAAAGGCTTCATTCTGCAAACACATCAAGTGGTGTAAAACCTTCATCTCCTCTGGTAATAAAAAATCAGTGTGGCGCTTTTGGAGTGCTTGCATGCGCTCTTCAGTATAGCACCCAGTCGGGGAAAATGGTGGTGGGTTTGGTAAAAGCACAGGAAGCGTCGCTAGTGGATCACCTATAATGTTGTGCTCAATGCAGAATTTGTTTGGGATGGACACAATAACTGGTTTGACTTTTCTAGCAACCAGTTTATACTTCTTCTTGGTTACTACACCCTTTTGTGGCACGTGTGCCGCTAAATCGATAAAAGTTGCATGTGCATGTGTGCTTTTCAAAAACATGGCTGGAATAAGTGCCACAGAGTCCATCAAATTTAAGAGTGCCTGCACATGACTGTTGGTACACTGGGATAGGTAGAGTTGAGAGATAATAGAGGTCGATGGAACAGAAGCGGAAAATGGAATAAGCGCAAATGTGGAAACTTCACAAGATTGGGTATCAGAGTCAAATGTTATCATAGTAGTGGCTTCTCCTTGGTCTGCGATCAATTCCTCAAAGCCTGGCGAAAAGTTCTTTGTGGGTTATGCTGAATAGCAAAGTGTGGTGTTGCTGGAGCTGGTAAGAAGTGGCGTGGCTTTCCTCTAGGCTTTGTTGGAATAGTGGAGATGGTGCTTGTGTTTGGATCGCAGATAGTAATCATTTGCACTTCATCCACAAAGTTGCGCACGACGGAGCATGTTAACACATTGAAGGGGCACCCTAACAGAATATCATAAGCAGGTGAATGGATAACGTGAACTTGCACATAGACAATGATATCTCCAATGTGCGCAGAAACATTGCATGCAAGCCCAAGCGACTCATCTACCTCTCCATTGGCCAATTGCATGTATAAACAGATGCACAGATTGTACTGAAGCCCAAGATGATGGCAGACTGCTTCTGACATTGCAATAATTTGCAAACCCAGATCTAAGATAGCCTCGAAGTATTCTTGGTTGTCAATCAATAAATCAATGGAATGAAGCACATGCGACTCTTTTGCAACCTTCAAAACGCTCAGGTTTTCAATTTCACCTGGCTGGAGATGGGTGAGGTACTGTTCAAATGGATCCTGCAAAACAATAGGAAGCAGCACTGCAATTGCCGCACTAACTGGAGGTGTCACATTAAGCACTTTATTTTTTGCAAAAGGTGCATGCACTTCACAGTGCGCAAATGGCATAATGCTCACAAGGTTGGTAGCTACCACTTCTGTGCTGGTAGCTACAATGTGCTTTGGGGTAACTTGTTCTCTATGGTGCTGTCTGAGATCGGGCAAAAGGGATAGGAGCTCTTTATGCAAAACCATAATGAAGGGTGCCTTCATGGTGCATGGATATATGTCATCGACAATCTGTGGGTTCTGGATGGGAGCAACGGTGCAGTATGATGGTTCTTTGCCTTTGGGAGTGTTAGCTGGTACGTCTGGTTTATCTGCTGCTGTGGGCACAAAACGCGCTTCAGGAATGTTGGAATAGGGATGTATGGGTGTCTTGTCGGGTGCTTCAGTTGTGCTCACAGCAGGTTGCAAAGCTGGGGACTCGATACTGTTGGCGGATGCAATGTCTGTGGTTGTAGAATGTGTACTCTCTTGATTGGATGTATTGCATGGTGCACACTGCAGAATTTCAATGCCGTTGAAGATTTGCCTCTTCTGAAGCACCATCAACTCCTGCTCAAGCGCATCGATGCACTCTTCCTTCATTAGTTGCGCATTTGGTGCGCTTTGCATATAATCTGCTGCAGGCACTGAAGTGGCAACATACGTCGACTGTAAAGGTGCTGCTGGAGCTGGACGAGGTGCTATATTGTAGATGAGCTGCGAATTGGTATTAGATGAGAGTCGACCAGTGGCGATCTGCCCTGGGTTGCGCTTATGCCATTCCTCGATGCACTCACCCAAGAAGTTGCCTGGAATAGAACGTGGCATGAATGCGCCACCCAGGAGTATGATGCACTCTTCCACATTTCACCTACACTTTCCTTTGCTAATAAGCTGCTCAATTGAAGCGCACGCAGGGATATAATGCCCTGTCTGACCACAACCATTGCACTTGTCATTGTTCAAGCGAGGCGTGCCATTTCTGCCATCTCTGCATGATGCGCTCAACGCGGTAACTATCATCTGTGTCATGCGTTCGAATAAGACTGAGATGTCTTCTGCTTTGACTGCAGGCGCGCTGGGTTGCAGCTGGGAAATGGGTGTACTGGGTGCTGAGTAGGGTGCATACATATCAGGGTTTGCACTGTGAGCCCAGTAAGTGGCTGGAAATGGCTGGAAATAGTGTGCTGGGCCTTCAAAGATAAAGTCAATTACATCACGTATTGCATCTGATGAGTATGGCACATTTGCAGGCTGATTCGGTACCACAATCACAAGGTGCCTCAAAATGCGCTCTAGCTGGTCTGGTCAAAACACCCTAACAAACATGCAGCTTTGGTCATAGCGCACCAATATGCCTTGCACAACTAAGTATTCACTAATGTTGAAAAATGCACGATAATAGCACACAATTTCTTTTGCAGTTACAAGGCCAATGCATGCAGTCTCACCAATAAGCTTGTCCAGGTTGCTAATACTTCATTTACTGCCATCCCTAGAGCTAGGATAAAGCTTTAGGACAGCGTCTTTGAATGCGCCATAGTTGTGCATTGCGCTATACTCTGGTAGCAGTTTCCAAGTGTCTGCAGTGTCGCTGTCCAAATAGCGCACAGTGTGGAACTTTTTATCAGTCTCATCAGTGATGTTACAATCACAGAGGAGTTGCGCAAGCTCCTCGAAGTACTTCTGGAGTTCGTGTGGTTTTGCAGGGTCGAAACGCGGTGCATTTTGGTTAGATGTGGATGGCATATGCATGGTAGCCATAGTAGGTGGAATAAGGTGTGTAGAGTTAAGATCTGGTAAAAGTGCAGTGAAATGCAAAGGTGGAGAAGAATGTGGTGATGTGGATGGAGTTAAGGTAGGTAGGGATGATTCAGGTGAAGGTGGAGGTAAAGACAGTGTGGATGAGTGATGCGTGTTGTTTAGGAAGAGTGATTCGAATACTGGTATTTCCCCAAGCTGGAGCGCAGTTGCTAACAGCTCGGAATGGAGAGTGCGAAGGTGGTTAATGTTGAGATGAAGGGCAAGCCAATGGAGGTCTAAAATATGGTCTGATAAACAGAAACCCCTCATGGTGGGCTCCAGAAATGATGTGGTCAGTTGGAACTCGGTGCAGAGTCTCAATGGAAGGGGTGAACACTTAACCTACTACTGCAGGCATACTCGGGGTAAGGGGGGAGTTTGCTTAGAGGGCCTCAGATCATCCTTCGGGGTGTGGAGATTATGAAGAGGCTGGTATGGCAGTTTTCAGTGTGCGCACTAGTTGTATATGCTAAAGGGAAGGTATGAACAGTGGTGGTAAAGTGTGCAATGCAAAGGGGCAAAAATGCGCAGTGCAGAAAAATGTGCAATGGGAGCGCAAAAGTGCGCAATGACGGGGGTGATGAACATGGAGGTGTAGTAAGATGAAGGCAACACTGGGATGTGCTGTGAAGGTAGTGTGCAGGTTGGGGATGCAAATGGGATGAAAGCACAAGGGGCGGAAAAAGGAGCAAATGGTGCACAAAATGTGGCTATGCAAATAAGTGCACAAATGGTGTGCAAACACAGCCATATGAAGGGCACACTACAATAGTGCACAAACTAGGACGAATGACACAATGCAGGGATGAAATGCAACAATATGATGAGGGGATGCAAACGATATGCAAATGTGGCTATATGAAGGGCATACTACAAAGGTGCACAGACTGGATGCTGGTGCACAGACTATGTGCGACGCTGACTGAACTATGAACTACGAGGGGGGGAAAGATCCTGTGGATTCTCTATCTGTCCACCTACTATGTACAAATGGCTTATGTGATAAAAACAGTAAAATAAAATGTAAAAATAGAAAGTGCCATGCGCTACCCACAAGCACTTCCATTCACCCATCTAAACCCGACTGCACCATGCCACTGCCTCAGCCAATAAGATTTGTGCACCTATAGCCCAATATTCAACTGTTCCAATGTGATGCACTATTTTTGGTGCGCTCTAGGTCTCATGTGCTCTTCCCAATTAATCTGCTTCGGTGTTATGTGTCATGTGCTGCACCTTAGTAATAATGATGTGATTGACCTGTGCTGGTTACCAGATAAGGCAATGCCGATTGGAAATGCGGAAGAACTATAAGGAGATGCTGTAAAATGCCAAATACCACCAAAGTGCCAGGATTACATGAAAGCGCCCATGTGCACACAGTCCAATGCCAAATAGGTACAAAGTGCCCTAGTTATGTAAGAATGCACAGTTCACTCGTGTTGGAATCATGGTGTGCCTCAAGTAAATGTGCCAGTAAGATGGAAGCCATGATGCACAGCACAACTGGTGTAGTGGATTGTTGTGTGTATGATAGGGATTGTGCAATGAGTGTGCAGTAGAGAATGTGAGTTGCAGGTAAAGTGTAAAAGGAGTGTGCAAAGGCACATCGAGCACACAATAAATGTGAAAGGCAGGTAAGGAGTGTGGGGGGGGCATGTGGAGGTGGTTTGAAGTGCAACAGGGTGCATTTAGAGTGCACGACAGCAGGCAGCTATGGGGAACCAAGAGCACAGTAGAAATGTAAAAGGTGCATAAAAGCGCACCTAAGCAGTCAAAGGCACATGAAAGTGCATGGAAGCATGCAAAGGTGCAAAGTATGCAGAAGCCATCTAGAGGGTGCACACAATCACAAAAAATGCCATAGTATGCGCGCAGGGCAATAGGGAGCCATATCACTGGTAGTATTCGATATGTGATGCAGTGGCTCATGCGGGATGTTTTATGTGTGTCGAAAGGGTTTTAGAATATCCCTATGGCAGCTGATGTCATTCTAAGTAGTGCAAAGTCATTCAAAGTGTTGCAAAATCATTCAAAAGCATTCAAAATGTCTCGAAGTTGTTCAAAATTGTTCAAAGTCATTCAAAGTAGTGCAAAATGGTTTGAAAATGTTTGAAAAGGGTTCATGGTCGATTTAGTGGCATTTGTAGTGGTTTAAAGCATTTGTCATAACATGTTGATACAATTAGATCCTTTTCCAGACCTTATAGCATGCAGTGGGCCTATCAGCCTTAAGTACAAATTCTCTTTTGCAGCAGTGATGTGTTCAGTTGGTACTCAGTGCAGAGTCTCAACAGAAGGGGTGAACACTAAACCTACAACTGCAGGCATGCTCGGGGTGAGGGGGGTTCGCTTAGAGGGCCTCAAATCATCCTTCGGGGTGCGGAGACTATGGAGAGGCTGGTACAGCAGTTTTCAATGTGCACACTAGTTGTGTACACTAAAGGGAAGATATGCGCAGTGGCAGGAAAGTGCACAATGCAAAGGGGCAAAAATGTGCAGTGCAGAAAAACATGCAATGGAAGTGCAAAAGTGTGCAATGACGAGGAAGATAAAAGCGGGTGGTGTAGTGGGGTGAAGATGGCACTGGGATGTGCTGTGAGGGTGGTGCACAGGTTGGGGATGCAAATGGGATGAGAGCGCAATGGGTGGAAAAAGATGCAAATGGTGTGCAAAATGCAGCTATGCAAAAAAAGCGCAAATGGTGCACAAATGCAGCTATATGAAGGGCACACTGCAATAGTGCACAAACGAGGATGAAGGATGCAATGCAAGGACAAAATGCAGCAAGACGACGAGGGGACACAAATGATATGCAAATGCAGCTATATGAAGGGTGCACTACAAAGGCGCATGGACTGGATGCTGGTGCACAGACTATGTGTGATGCTAACTGAGCTATGAACTATGAGGGGGGGAAAGATCCTGTGGATTCTCTATCTGTCCACCTACTATGTACAAATGGCTTATGTGATAAAAACAGTAAAATAAAATGTAAAAATAGAAAGCACCATGTGCTACCCACAAGCGCATCCATTTGCCCATCTAAAACCAACCACACTATGCTGCTGCCTCAGCCAATAAGATTTGTGCATGCTATAACCCAATACCCAACTGTTCTGGTGTGATGCACTATTTTTGGTGCACTCTAGGTCTTGTGTGCTCTTCCCAATTAATCTGCTTTGGTGTTATGTATCGTGTGCTGTGCCTTAGTAATAATGATGTGATCGACCTGTGCCAGTTACCAGATAAGGCGATGCCAATTAGGGCCAAGATGGTTCAGGTGCCCAAGGCACACAGTCCAATGCCAAATAGGTGCAAAGCACCCTGATTATGTGAGAATGCACAGTTCACTCATGTCATAATCGCGGTGCACCTCGAGTAAATGCACCAGTAAGCTGGAAGCCACAATGCGCAGTGCAACTGATGTGGTGGATTGTTGTGTGTGTTTTAGAGATTGTGCAATGAGTGCGCAGCAGAGAATGTGAGTTGTAGGTAAAGCATCAAAGGAGCATGCAAAGGCACATCGAGTGCACAATAACTGTGAAAGGCAGATAAGGAGTGTGGGGGGGGTGCGAAGAGGCAGTTTGAAGTGTAACAGGGCACATTTAGTGCGCATGACAGCAGGCAGCTATGGGGGAACCAAAAGTGCAGTAGAAATGTAAAAGGCGCACAAAAGCGCACCTAAATGGTCAAAGGCATGCGAAAGTGCATGGAAGCATGCAAAGGCACACAAAAGCACACAAAGGTGTGCAAATTAGTGCACTGTGCAAAGTGTGTGGAAGCCATCTAGGAGGTGCGCACAATCACAAAAAATGCCATAGTATGCATGCAGAATGATAGGGAGCCGTATCAGTGGCATAAGAGTGAATAATGGGCTGTGAAGTTGTTTCCAAAGTTGAAGATGGTGCTGAAGTCGAGGTTGGTAGGTTCATTGCCATAGATGAGATGGATAATGTGGGTACTTGTGGAGTCAATTGTTTAACTGCTGCAGTGTTTGGGGAAACCAAAGGTCAAGAAACAGGGACTGTTGGTATGCTCAAATTAGTTTTATCAAAGGTCCTACCACTTCACAAAGCATATATCTCCTGTTTGAGCTTTGTGATGCAATCTTTGGCTGTCGTGGATTGCTCAGAAGCTTGGTAGACACCTCTAGGTGGTGTTGAAGTAGCCGTCGAAGATGCAATGTTGTACATTAGTGATGGTGCAGCTGTAGTCGAAGGATTTCGTTGAGTCCATTTGTCGATTCTGTCTTTGATAAAGCAACCAGGGATGTTTTGAAGGGTGAACCATCCATTTGGAAGGACGATTTTTTCTTCCTTGTTCTTTTTACACTTTCCTTCATTGATATAGGACTGGCAAACCAAGCAGTCACTAACGAAATGACCAGTGAGTCCACAAAAAACACAAACTAAATTTCGAGCTGGTCTGAACAAAATCCACTGTTAGGTCAAGGAGGATTAGTTGGTTTTGAACTCCTAGAGCCATGATGAGTGTAGTTGCAAATTTTTCAAAAATCGCTGATAAGTCTTCCAATTTGATTTGTGTCAAAGATATCAAAGTCGATGCTGAAGTTCCTGAAGACTGTAATGATGTCAAATCCAAGCTAATTGACCCTGCTAAAATGAATTTCACTGCTGCATGAATATCATCGAGTGGGTAGGCATCATCTGGATAGTGGTCAGGAAATTTTAGTTCAAGTCATCATGCAATTCATAACTATAAGCCCAGCTGGAAACCTCGAATGAATACTCTACTCTGTTTTGCTTCCAAAATTCAGCCTTTAGAGAGTAGAAACCTCATGATGTTGTAGAATAACCTGTAGTATAATCCTAAGTTGCTTGCATTAAAGATAACCATATGAAATTGTTTGCCAACAAGCTTGTCCATGTCCAAAATTGACCATTTTCAATCATCTTTGGAACCAGGGTATAATCTGTGAATTGCGACATAAAATTCTTGAAATGAAGTGCTAGTTTTGTATTCTGGAATTGATTCCCAGAGTTCGGACATATCAATATCAACATATTAGCAGGTGTGCTTCTTCATAAGCTCTGTATCCATAACATTACAGTTGATAAAAAGTATTTTGAGCTCATTAAAGTATCAATGAAGCTCTCGAGGTTGAGTAGGGTCAAATTTAGGTGCTGTAGAATGTCTACAAGCTGGCATTGTCATTTGTATGGCCATAGATGTAATAATTCGATGAGTTAGAACTTGAGCGAAAGATGGTAGATATGTTGCAGTGGCTGAAAGAATGAATGAAGTAGTAGACAATGAGGAAGAAGAGGAAGATGAGATTGAAGATGAGGAAATAGGTGAGGGAAACAAATGACGATGTGTAGATTCTGCATCAGAGACAGGAATTAGAATATCTCCTGATTGTTCAAGAGATTTGAAGGTGTGGTGAGTTTTGATTCTAAGGTTTCGAGCTTGGATTGGCCTAAGCCAGGAGATTTGAGATGGATTAGGCAATAAAATAATTTAGAAACCCCTTGTGGTGGGCTCCAAAATGATAATACTTGACCTGGAAACCTAACAAAAACCTGTTAAAAGTCTCCAGAAGTATAACACAGGCTAGAGGAAGGGTGCAAGTTGATACTAAATATCACTGCTGATACCCAGAGGTTATAGTGATGTGAAATGATGAGACACATTGTGAATAGTCTTTAAAGGCATACAAAGAGGTTTGAAAAAGGTCAAAATAGCTTCAAAAACATGCAAAATAGTCTGAAGAAGGTTTGAAAGGGTTCAAAAAGGTTCAAAGTAGTTTTGAGGAAGGTCAGAGATGTTCAAAGTGGTTTGAGGTATATAGAAAGAGAAGCATAGCAAATGGAAGTGTTTTCTGAGGGAGGGGATATGCAATGAGTCAAGGAACGAATATGAAAGTTCAAGGAAGTTCACAATATTTCACAGAACTTAGAGATACGATGCGAGGCTGAGACTCAAGAGAACAGCTTTTAAATCAGACAATAAGTGAGAGGGTAACTTCTTCTTTGTTCTTCTAAGTAGCTAGTACAAGTGTATATACATTATGAAGAGATAGTACCAAAAAAGGAAATATAACATATGGAGAACAAGGAGCAATATATGCAACAATAAAGGACTTTGTAAATTGTAAAACAAATGAGAAACAATAATAATTGAAACATACATTGTCCCAGTATAGTAAGAGTTCTTGTCCTATTGCTTTAATATATCATTTAAACATAAAAACTGCACTTATTGCATTCTGGATCTCTTGTCGTCTCTCTTTGTGTCCAGTGGTGCTCGATATGCAACAAAATGGCTCATTTTGGTTGTGTAGCATATATCAAAAGGGTTTTAGGAACAGCTATGTGGCAGCCAATGTCATTCAAAGTAATGTGAAGTTCTTCAAAAGCATTAGAAATGTCGTGAAATAGTTTGAAATGGTTTAAAGTCATTCAAAATTGTGCAAAGTTGTTCAAAAAGAGTTCGAAGTTGATTTTGTGGCATTTGTAGCAATTCTGAGCATGTACCGTGATGTCTCTATATGATTGGAAAGCTTCTCCCAGACCTTAGAGCATGCAGTGGACCTATCATCGATGATGAAGCTGATGATCTTTATGCTGATGCACACACTGCCCTCGCCCAGCCCACTGCCTCTTATGCTGCTATTTTATGGGAAGGGGTGGATGATGCATCAGAAGATGCCGATTAGCCTACTGCATTTCAGGCAGCCATGGCTTGGCAGGCTCATTATTCATCTTACCACACCAGTTCTCCAACTGGTTTTGATGCTGCCACCTTTTACCTTGAAGCTTCTAATTCTCCCTCTTCATCTCCCTCTGCACATCCCCTTTCAACTGCTTTCCCCACTGCATCTGATGCAGCTGATGTTCTCCTCTCATTGTCAGAGACCCATTCAGAGGCTGATTCAACTGGCCTTAATGCCAATTCTGATGATGATGATAATACTCGACCTGGAAACCTGGCATAAAGGATGTCGACATGTTCGAGGTAAATTTCTGAGGGTGTAAGGTCAAAATTCTGTGTGATGTCATGTTTTGTATGTTTTCAAAGTCGAGGATGGTCATGAAGTTGCAAGTGCAAAGGGTGAAAGAGTGCAAAATAATATTATCAATGGTCAAAATACTATATCGAGATCTCCTGATTGTTCAGGAGGGTTGGAGGCAAAATGAGTTCAATACAAAGTTGAAATCATTGAGCCCCATTTGGTGAAATGAATGAGGTTCAACAATGAAATGATTTAGAAACCCCTCACAGCAGGCTCCAAAATAATAATACTCAACCTGGAAACCTAACAAAAACCTATTAAAAGGCTTAGGAAGTATAACACAGGCTAGAGGAAGGTGCGAGTTGGTACTAAATATTACCACTGATATCCAAAGGTTGTGTTTAGGAATGCAAAACAGTAAGAGATGGTGCAAATAGTCTGTGAGAGCATACAAAGTTGTCTAAAAGAGTTCGAAATAGGTTCGACAATGTGCGAAATAATGCAAAGAAGATTTGAAGAGGTTCAAAGGTGTTTGAGGAGGTTCAAAGATGTTGTATTAATGTTGAGCTATGTTGAGGAGCAAATATAATGAATGAGAAGTGTTTTTTGAATGGCAATAGTCGATAGGCAATGAGTCAAGGAGAGAATACGAGAGTTCGAAGAAGTCCATGATATTTTGCAGAACTTAGAGATACGATGCGAGCTAAGACTCAAGAGAACTGCTCTTAAATCTGATGATAGTGGAGAGGGTGACTTATTCTCTGTTCCCCTTGCTTCTCTTTCATTCTAAGTAACTAATACAAGTCTATATACAAATTGAAGAGATAGTACTAAAAAGGAAATAAAACATGTGTAATACACAAGGCAATATATGCAGCAATGAGGACTTTGTAAATCATAAAGCAAATGAGAAATAATAAATAAATGAAATGTACAGTGTCCCCATATAGTAAAAGTACTTATCTCTTTGCTTCAATATATTGTTGAAACATCTATGCACTATTATTGCATTCTAAGTCTCTCGTCATCTCTCCTCATGTCCGGTAGTGCTTGATATGTGACAGAATAACTCATTCTGGTTGTGCAACATGTATTGAAAGGGTTTTAAGACAGTTACATAGCAGCCAACATCATTTGAAGTGCTGCAAAGTCATTCAAAAGTGTTTGAAATGTCATGAAATTGTTCAAAATGGTTCAAAGTCATTTGAAATTGTGTGAAGTTGTTTGAGAAGTTTGAAATAGTTTGAAAAGTGTTCAAAATTGATTTCATAGTGTTTGTAGTGGTTTGGAGCATTTGTCATAATGTGTTGATATGATTAGGAGCCATTTCAGACCTTATAGCATGCAATGGATCTATCAACGTTATCTTCCATCTCTATCTTTAGATCATAAGGGCAGTGTAGAGGCAGGGTGTCCACCTTCTGTTTATTGAAGATGTCAGTAAACTTGTAATAATCTTCAGGGATATCCAAAAGGTTCACCAGATTTTTAGTGACAGCCAAGGATTTGGCTGTAAGGCCTTCTAGGGAAAAGATCATTTGAAAGGCAATAGCCCCAGGAAGTTTGCTAGCATGCATGTATGTGGCAGCATTAATGAATGAGATTGCAGGAGGTGCATGGGTATCTGCTGGAAAGTTCAGAGGTGACTTGGAAGTCAGAGGGTTAGAAGATATCGATGCCAGACCTCTATGATCTGTGGAGCTGAAAGTTATTTGGCCAGAAGACCAGTCAATCAATGGATTGTATTGCTTTATTTAGTTGTGTCCAAGGACTGCAGAATAGGAAGAGTTGAGCAGGGTTAAATAAAATGTCAGATTGAACACTTCACCAGATGGAAAAGTGACTGGGAGCTTCATGACTTGCATGATGATGGAGTTGCAAGTTCCATCGAACAGTTGGAGTCCAATCAGCAAAATTGTTTCCATGCTGAAATGATTTTCCAGCACAAAAGTGGAATCTAGAAAACAGTGGGATGAGCTAGTGTTGATAAGGGTTTGGGTGAGTATGGAGTTGTCAGAAACAAATAGGAGGATGGTCAGGGAATCAGGGTTGGAAAGAGCAGCATGTTGTCAGTGTCTTGGGCCTTGAGCCACTGATAGGTCCACTGTGTGTGCTAAGGTCTGGAGAAGATTCCCACTTGTATCAACACATTACAACATATGTTCTGAACCACTACAAATTCTATGAAACCCTTTTTGAACTATTTCGAACTATTTCGCACTATTTTGGATAACTTTGAACCATTTCAAACTATTTTATGACATTTTGCAACACTTTGAATGACTTTGCAGCATTTTGAATGACATTGGCCACCATATAGCTGTTTTAAAACACTTTTGATACATGCTGCACATCTGGAACAAACCATTTTGTCACATATGAGCGCCACTGGACACGAGGAGAGACTACAAGAGACTTAGAATGTGATAAGTGCATCTTTATGTTTCATTGATATATTAAAGCAAAAGATAAGTACTTTTACTATATAGGAACACTATATGTTTCATTATTTATCATTTTTCATTTGTTTCATAATCTGCAAGTCCTCATTGTTTGATATATTGCCTCATGTTTTACACATGTTATTATTTCCTTTTTAGTACTATCTCTTCAATTTGTATATAGACTTGTGTTAGTTACTTAGAATAACAAGAAAACCAATGGGGAACAGAGAAGAAGTTACTCTCTCACTCATCATCTGATTTAAGAGCCATTCTCTTGAGTCTTATTTTCGTGTCATATCTCTAAGTTCTGTGAAATATCATGAACTTCTTCAAACTTTTGTATTAGTCTCTTGACTCATTGCCTATCACCTATCACCATTCAAAAAACACTTCACATTCATTATAATTGCTCCTCGATATACCTTGAACCACTATTGAATTACTTTGACATTCCTCGAAACTTCTTTGAACTATTTCACATGTATTCAAACCTATTTCGAACTCTTTCGAACCTCTTCATATGCCTTTAGAGAGTATTCACAACATGATTTGTCCTTTCACGTCATTAAACACAATGTTTTGGGTATCAGCGGTGATAATATAGTACCAACTTGCACCCTTCCTCTAGCCTGTGTTATACTTCCTAAGCCTTTTAACAGGTTTTTGTTAGGTTTCCAGGTCGAGTATCATCACCACAAGGCTGCAAGAGTGTCAGGCTTTCTGCCCCACAAAACCTCTATGCAGAGATGGAGCAGAAGTCTGCAGAAGTACCAGTTGCGAAGAGCAGCTTTGTTCCAATTGACCCAGGAGGCTAGTTCCCAAAAGTCCATGTTATACTTGACTATACAGCCTCCTTTCTTCATAGTAAGCTTGGAAAGAGCTTTTTCAGCATTCCCCAAGAATCATGAGGGCTGAAATTGTTCTCTAGCTCCCCGAGGAATACCTCAAAGTTCCACATCCAGTGGGTGGAATCCATCAGGTCATTGAGGCTGGGTTCAAATCAGCTGAGTGCTGATCCCTTTAGATAAGAGATGATGAATAAGATCTTTTGTTCATCAGAAGCAAAGACATGAGGACAATCTCAGAAATGGAGATTGCAAGCGACTAGGAAGTCCCAAAGTTTTTGGGGGTTGAAACCATCAAATGTGTTGGGTTTCCTGACTTTGATCTTCTCAGGCTTTGGGGCTTGGTTCTGGCAGAGAGTGTGAAGACTATCTAAAAGGTTGAACAAGGCATTGACAAATCTGTTGTCCAGATCTGAGTTCCCACCTAAAGGAGGTTGGACTGCAAGATCATCAGGATTGGGGTCATCCCCAGGGCCATCAGAACTACTAGGGTCATTGGATCCACCAGGAAGTCCATCCTCTTCTCCTGCAGCTTCCTTGTCGGTAGGATTGGGTTGCCTGTCATCCCCCATGTAATCGAGTGGAGTTGGAATCTGAGGGGGTTCCAAAGGAAAGTGTGTAGACATGACGTTGGTGCTAGCAGATGGTGTGCTGGAGCTAACTCATTGAAATAGATTTGATGGTTGGACTGAGGCACCAAAAGTATAAGTGGGTCTAGAAGCTGGAAGTACTGATTGTTGGGATAGCTGATAAGCCTGGAAGAGTGCCTGCATGGCAGGAGTTTCTTGTTGTCCACTGAGAATATGATTCTGTGCAGGACATAGAATAAGATTCAGAATGGTGTAAGTTGATGAGAGAAGTGTGAGTTTGCAAATACTGTCAAGATTCAAGATCGCTACTACCAAGGTTGGGACTTGGTCAGTAATACACCAGACTTCTGGTCAGACTCAGTTGTCAGTGGTCAGAGATGTTTAGGGGTTCCAGGCAGAATCCACTGGGCTGTATCATGCCAGGTAAAAAGGGGCCAGAGATGACTTGGCTTCAACTTATAAGAAGTTGTGCTCTTCTCCTCATCAGTTGTCCAATTTCAGGCAGGAAGCATGCAGATATCTGGTGGGTTTCCAGATAGAGGGCAAAGGTAGGATGAAGCAGAGGTATGTGAAGAGATTAAATCCAGAGGAGTCAACAAGGTTTAAAACTTGGTTCAGGAATGAGTCGAGGATGATTAAGAGGATGTTATTAGGCAAGATTGATACAAGGATAACTGCAAGTACAAGTACAAGTATAAGCACAAGTAATTTGCAAACTGGAGACTAAGGCTAAGCTATGGGTGCTTAAATAACTAGGGCCAGAAGAATAATGGGTAATGTGGAAGTTTACTAATGGGTCTTGGTAAGTGTCCATGATTAGAATTGATAAGACTGTATTAGGAATAAAGTGAGTAAGCAAATGATTACTAAGGCCCATAATGACTTGTCTGATGACTAAAAGGTGCTGCAGCTGGGATACCAACAGATAAGGTCAGAAAGGAATTGGAAAAGTGTTTGGGGAAGACTGGGAATCCAATTGGGTGAGTCAGGTCTTGACACACTTGTGATCTCTGCTTACACACCAAGACTCCACGATGCAAGCCCATGGGTGAGTTACACCCCCTCCCAGTCCCAGAGAATCATTGGGATGTCATTAGTGTGGACTTCATGGTGGAACTACTGGAGTTCAATGGGTTTGATGTAGTAATATGCACAATCGACTCTGCTGAGAAATAAGCTCATTTCATCCCCACTCATATGGCTGTCACTGCACTTGGAGCAGCTTGACTCAGACATCTGGGCAATTTTCTGCATTTGTCCCATATTTTGTTATATTTTATTTCATCCTATTCTGTCTCTTCTATGATTTTCTATAATTTATTCCTATTTTATTATTATATTTTGGCTTTTTCCATGTTGGTACATGTTGACAGTTCTATTCTTAAAAACAGGACCCCTTCTGGACATTTACCCATCAAGGTGACATTATTCCATGGCTTGATCTACCCATTTCTGCCTTTTGCTACTTTTAGCCTACTATTTCATTTTTGGGTCTATCACATATACTGGGCATTGACAGATGGGTCCTTAGAGTTTTCTTTTTGTATTCCCCTATGTTAGGTGCATCTGAAGTGTCTGTATTATGTAGTATAATATTAACTTTGAATTCCCCTCTGTTAGCTCACTATTAAGTGAGGCTTGAGGTTGCCCTTACACTGTTGGTAATTGCAGAAGATTCATAAGTATTGTTCAAGGGTCTGATTAAGGTGTTTGTTTGGTTTGTTCATCACCTTTTGGGTGGTAACCCAAAGTAAAGTGAGTCTTCATGTCCAATGCTTGCCCAAGGGACCAGAAAAAGTGGGAGATGAACTTGGATCTCTGGTCGCAAGTGATGTGTGATGGAACTCCATGCTTGAAAAAGGTATGTATGATGAACAGGTTGGTGAGTTCTTGGGCTGTGATTTTATTAACTGTGGGAATGAAGATGCCTTGCTTGGAGAGCCAGTCTACGATGACTAGAATGGTGGTATGACTATTGGAATCTGGTAGTTGTTCAATAAAGTCCATCGAGATCAAGTCTAAAGGCCATTCTGGAACCAGGAGTTGCTTCAGGAATCCATAGGGTTTGTGTCAAGGTGACTTGGAACATTTGCACATAGTGCAAGATTTGCAGAAGTTTTGTATGAAGGTCCATAGGTTGGGCCAAACATAATCATGTTGGACAAGTTGAAGGGTCTTGTTCTGACTAAAATGGCCAGAGAGGATATGGCTGTGCTTGTACTGCAGGACTTTGAGGCAGAGGTCCATGACATCCAGGACATAAATCTAGTTGAAAAAGTGAAGTAGTCCACTGTCATCTATAGTCCAATTGGGAGCAGAATAGTCTAATTGGAAGCAGAAGGGGTCAGGAGATGTGCATATGAAATGGGGTCGAGGGTCAGGGAGGATTGGATGTCATTGTAGAGTTTCTTGATGTGCATAAGGACTGCTTGTCAGATGACTGGGGTGATGAGGTAAGTGGCTTGGAGTAATGAAATGAGTTGTTCTTGGGTGAATACAGGTCAGAAGTTGCTTGGGTTTGCTGAGACAAAGTTACTATTTCCACCTTTGCAGTAGATGTCCCAATGTCTAGTGAGTGTATTGGGTTTCACCCCCAATTTCCCAGGGCAGAAGCAGATGATTAAGTTGAACTGAGAGAGGTACTCAGACCATCTGGCTTGGTGGCAGGTGAAGAGCTTTGTGGTGCTGAAGTACTCCAGATTCTTGTAATCAGTGACCATGTCGATCAGATTTCTGGAGCCTTCCAGATACTGCCGCCAATGTTTGAAGGCTTCAAAGATGGCCAGAAGTTCTTTGTCATGAATGTCATAGTTTAGCTTCATGTAATTGAAGGAGCAGAAGTGGAATGCAACAGGATGAATGTTACCATTGGCAGTGTGGACAGTGATAGGTCCACTTTGTGCTGTAAGGTCTGGGAAGACTTCTAAATGCATTAACACACACTTCCAACCCCTATGAACCCTACAAAACCACTCCAAAATGATTTTAAATGACTTTGAATAACTTTGCAACACTTTGAGCGAGTTCAAATGACTTCTACTGCCATATGCCTATTACACCACCCTTTAAATACATGCAGCACACCTTGCACAAGTTAGTGCATCACATATTGAGCACCACTGGACATAAGGAGATACTACAAAAGGCTCTTAGGATGCGATTGTAGCACTTTGGTATTTCAATGATATTAGAATGATAGGACAAGTAATTTTGATATATTGTGACTCTATATGTTTCACTTATCATCATTTCTTATTTGTTTTACGATTTGCAAAGTTATTTATTGTTGTGTATATTGCCTCATGGTCTCCACATGTTTTATTTCCTTTTTAAGTACCATCCCTTCAAAATGTATATAGACTTGTACTAATTACTTAGAACAACAGAGAAGAGGTTGTCCTCTCACATTCATCATCTGATTTGAGAGCTGTTCTCTTGAGTCCAAGCCTCATGTTATAACTCTAAGTTCTGTAAATCATCACAAACTTCTTTGAACTTTCGTACTAGCTTTTCAAGACTATCATCTATTGTCTATTGTCTCTCGAAACCCTTCCAATTCTCTATAGTCACTTTCCAGCATTCCTCAAAACTTTTCCCATTTTCTACAAACCCCTTGAATATCCTCAAACCTCTTTAAAAGTCCTTGAACTTTTCTTAAAGCTGTTTGCAGACCTTCATACATCCTCAAGATTTACCAAATATCATTCAAACTCCTCAAACTTAGTTCCCCCATCCTTGGGTAACAGCAGTGATATTTAGTACTATCTCACACCCTTCCTTTAGCCTGTGTGACATGACACTTTTTAGACCTCTTTTAGCAGGTTTTAGTTTGGTTTCCAGGTCAAGTATTATCATTTTTGGAGCCTACCGCAAGGGGTCTCTAAATTATTTCATTGCTTAACCCATCTCAAATCTCCCAGTTTAGGCCAACCCAAGCTAGAAACCTTTGAATTGAGACTTGCCATGCCTTCAAATCTCTCAAACAATCAGGAGATATTCTAATCCTAGTTTTCAAAGCAGAGTCTACTTATCATTAGCTATTCCCTTTGCCTATCTTATCACCTTCATCATCATCCTCTTCTTTATCCTCATCATCTACCTCTTCATTCATCCTTCCAACAACTTTGACACCTCTACCATCCTTCACCCAAGTCTTAACTCCTACCCCAAGAGTCATCGCATCCATGACTACACATGCCACTATGCCAGCTTGTGGTCATTCCACAGCTCCGAAATTTGATCCCACCCAGTCTTGAAAACTTCATCAATATTTTAATGAGCTCGAAATACTTTTTATAGAATGCAATATCACAGATTCAGAAGTTATAAAGCAGAGCATTCATTCACAGCTTTCAGCCAGGCTTATGGTCACAAATTGCATTATGACTCAAACTTTTTCTGACCATCATCCAGATGATGCATATGCACTTGACAACATTCATGAAGCAGCAAAATTTGTTATAGCCAGATTGATCCCACCCATTTGACCTTTGAATTCTCCACCTCCTGCACCAATCAAACATTCTACCCCACAAATCTCAGTTCCTTCAATTTTTTCCACAGCAACCAATCCATTCACTTCGACTTCAGCACCATCCTCAACTTCCAAAACAGCTTTGCAATCCATTATTCATCCCTATGCTACTGCAAAAAAAAATTCATACTTACTGCTGATAATGCTCAATCCAGAAACCTAAACAAACCTTACTAAATGGTTTCAGATGGTATAACATAAGTTAGAGAAAGGATGTGAGGCCCTCTAGATGTCACCTGTCAGACCGACCATCAAATAGTTATAAAAGGACTGCCCGTCAAAGGAATTCAAAACTAAAAGAATGTGTTTTATAGAATTTTGGAGAATTTTGTGGCTAGGTCGATGAATTTGGAGTGCAAAAATATGTTTGGATGCAAGATTGAGGGACTAGATGAATAATAGAAGTGAAGCAAAGATAAATCGAGAGAAACAAGAGCAAGAATAGCATAATGCAAGGATTTTCGAAGACTTTCGAAGAAATTTAGTGTAGATACAAGACTTCAGACTGAATAAGAGTAAACTGAACTCTCAAATTACTGTGATCTGGGAGGAAGACAATTGCTTGTCTGTTTTAGTAACTAGTACAAGTCCATATATATTTTGAAGGGATGGTACTAAAAAGAAAATACAACATGTGTAGAACATGAGGCAATATACACAGCAATAAAGAACAAATCATAAAACAAATAAGAAATAATGATAAATAAAATGAACGGAGTCGCAGTAAATTTAAAGTACTTGTTCTATTGTTTCAATATATCATTGAAACACCAAACTGGACTGTCCTTGTTATAAATTGCATAAAACATTGGAAACTGCTTTGCACTGATTGTATGCATGCACATGTGGTCAAAATGTGTTTGATATACTTGAAATAGTGTTCCATCTGTCCAGCATGCATTCAAAGATTGTTCGAATAGAAAATACTGTGTCTGAAGATGTTGTTCGAGGTTTGAGGTTTTTCAAAGATGTTCAAAGATTTTTTGGACCTGTTTGAAGTCTGATATAGCTGCAATATTGCTCGAAATTGGTTTGGAAGTCATCAATGGTGTTCCAAGTGTATATTCTGAGCTGTACAAAGTGTTCAAAGTTGATTGAAAGTGCAAAAACTGATATATCAGTGCTCAAACTGTGCTGGGGAACTATTACCACCTCACAAATGAAACTTCGCATTGAGTAAAAGCAAAGACAGCCCATTATACCATGCCCAAGCACCAATTCAAAAAGACAAAATTACTGAAGATGTCTTCACCCAATCAATGAAAACTCTGATTATCATGCTAACTCCCAAAGAATTACTGTCATTATCTCCTGAAGTTTGTACAAAATGGAAAGAACATGTCACTTTGCATCATATTCAGCACTGAGAAGAAAATAACATGATGAATCTCCTTAATGATGATATTTTCGTGATTGACAACCCTTCTAAAACTTATATTAGCAGCTTTCATCCTGGAAAAATACCTGAACCTTTCATTGCAGCAAAGAAATCCCACTCCATACAATTGATCATTATAAATGTCAATAGAAGAAACCCCATCAAAAGCATCATCGACCCCAGATCCTCAATTATTGCAATGTCCAAAGAAGTCTGTCATGAACTCAGCCTCACCTATGACCCTTCGATTCATATCCCGCTCCAATTGGCCAATGGTGATATTGGCAAAAGTTTAGGTTTAGCATGAAATATCCCTTGCAAAGTCAGCATTATCACACTGTACATGCAGATTCATATTATTTGCAATCCTGCCTATGATATTCTGCTTGGCCATCCATTCAATGTTCTCACCAAAAGCACTATCAAGAATTACAGGAATAAAGCCCAGACCATCACAATATTTGATCCTAACTTGACACAATCATGTGCCATTCCCACTATTCCCCATTCTAATCAGCATCAAAAGATAGTTAGAGAGGATTTTTGCAACTAGAGGATGAAATTTCAGACACAAACCAGTGCACTCTTATTATCTCTTTTGATCCTTCTAATTTGTCTATCACTGTTGAATGCACTGCAAATATTCCCAATATGGACTCCTCAAACTCCTCAAACACTCTTTCCTATTCCTCAATCCTTGCCAATTTATATTTAATGGCTAGCCACCAGCATGCAACATTCTTATCAGCCTCAATGGCCACCCCTATAGACCATTCTACTATCAATTCCCCTTCTGCCAAATTTCCTCAATATCGACTCAGAATGTCTTGAAAAACTTTGAAAAACTTTGAACCTCGATGATGATATTTTCAAAAACCTTCTGGACTTCAAAACAAATAATTATTTTTCTTTCCTTGTTTGCAATTACTTACCAATGATTTTTAGTATACAATACAAGTCACAATATCACATCATAGCATGATCACACAAACTCCAAAAGGGTTTTCAGCCATGATGATTTACTGAGCCTTTCCCTAAATTTCTCTTTTTGTTCTTTTATCTTCATTTTCTCCTCAACTTACTTTCTAAAAACATTTACAAGCTTCAAAATTTCAAATACCTACAAAGAAAACAGAAATGAAAGTGCCCTACTTCTCTAGCATCTCTTCTACTACCTCAATCTGCCAACATAGGACCTCTAACTCGACCTTCATCCCTATTGACTCTGGCTCATCCCATTGTTTCCTCAACTCCTCCTTTGTGCTGGAAAATTATTTCAGCATGGAAACCATTCCACTGATTGGACTCTGACTATTCAATGGAACTTGCAACTCCATCATTACACAAGTTGCAAAGCTTCCAGTCACTTTTCCATCTGTGAAGTGTTCAATCTGACATTTTTTGTAACCCAGTCGACTCTTCCTGTTCTGCAGTCCTTGGTTATAACTGGCTGAAGCAATACAATCCATTAATTGACTGGTCTTCTGGCTAGATAACTTTCTACTCTGCAGATCATAGAAGCCTGGCACCCCTGATGTCTTCTGACTCCCTGACTTCCAAGTCACCTCCTAACCTTCCAGTGGAAATCTGCTTACCTCCTAAAATCTCCTTTATCAATGCTGCTGCTTACATGTGCACTAACAGACTTCCTGGAGCTATTGCTTTTCAGATGATCTTTTCTCTGGAAGGCCTCACAGCCAAATCCTCAGCTGTCACTGGAAATCTGGTAGATCTTTTAGATATTCCTGAAGAGTACCATGAATTCACCAATGTCTTCAACAAACAGAAGGTGGACACCCTTTCTCCACATCGCCCTTATAACCTAAAGATAGAGGCAGAAGATAATGCATCCTCACCTCCAGGCCACATGTACTCCCTCTCCCCATCTGAACTCAAAGCCTTGCGAGTGTTCATTAAAGAAAATGTTCATTCTGGCTTTATCTGACCCTCTAAATCACCTCATGGTGCTCCTATACTCTTTGTCAAGAAAAAGAATGGCATGCTCAGGTTGTGTGTTGACTACTGTGGCCTCAACCACATCTCAAAGAAGGATTTCTATCCACTTCTGCTAATCTCCAACCTCCTCAATGCCCCATGAAAATTCTGCATCTTCACTAAAATTGCCTTTGACATGCTTACCACTTGGTGTGCATCACTGATGGTGATGAATGGAAAATGACATTCTGGACCTGCTACAGGTTCTTAAAGCGGCTGGTAGTTCCTTTTGGACTCACTAATGCACTTGCAGCTTTCCAGCACTTCATGAACAACATCTTCAATGATATGCTTGATGTCTGCATCATCATCTACCTCGTAGGGGTGAGCACCATGTCCATATTTATGAGCATACAGGCACCCATAATACAGATATGACCACCATACCATGTAGCTTTGACCACACAACTTTATGGGATGGGTGACACCACAGTCACCCCCATATCATACTGTCAAATGATAGCCGTATATGGCCATATGATGGTATGGAATTTCAAATGAAAGGTACTATACATGTATCATGTCTAGATGCATTGCCTGGATTGTGTGACCTCTATTGTGTATTGTTTGTTGTATCAAATATCATTGCATTGCATCACATCGGCGCATTGCCATGAACAACATGTATTGCATCATCTCTCCATGGTCTGACATTATCTGGCACCCGCCAGGGAATCTAGTCCGATGAGACCAAGAGATTTGCAATAGAATGAACAATGTTGAACATGCAGTGCTTTCACTGTTCATTTTCATTGGTTGTTGGGAATAGCATGAACATGGACAGTCGGCATCAGATCAGTGGTTCTTCAATTGCACATTTCAACTGTTTTTCTTCATGGCAAAGGCTACAGAACATGCAGCAGAGCTGCTGTTTCACTTTCATTGGTCATTTTGCAATAGGATGAATGTGGACTAAGATCTGTTATTCATTGTTCATCCCATTTTGGGGCTTGGCCAATCCGGAGTGGCAGGTGTGTGCATCAAGGCGAGCTGTCTTTGTTAGGAAGGTATGTGGATCGCGTATTTAATCCTCCAACACTTTTGCTGAAGGAAACATCGCCTCACCTCAGTTCCATTCATGCTTCTCTCAATATGCCTCCTCCACCTGACCCTGACCAGTGCACACTCAATGAGAACAGCCAACTCAAAGATGCCAAGGATATCCAGTGGTTCAATTCCCCCAGTAACAAAAATCCTATCCCTCTTCCACCTGTGGAAGGGGAGGCTGTCACCAATGATGGAGGTATGCCCCATATGCTCTCAATCTTGTGATTATTAATGCCTACCATTCCAGCTCCTTGTGGGAGACCTCAGCGAAACAAGAACTCAGGAATACAAAACATCCTCGCAGCAGAGTGCCTCGATGAGTGGGGTGACCTCGATAAGAAACACTGCCAGTCAAAGCAACATTTGAAGAGGAACACCAAGTGTGCCAAGGTCATGAATAGCTTTTCAGATGCTGACCCCGATGATGCCAGTGACAATGAATATCAAACAGACAGAGACAACACTGCTTTTGAGGTAAGCAACATGTCAGAAGGTGATATTTCAAATGAAGAAGTATGTGGTACATTGTCAATGATATTTACATCATTCTCAAGCTAGTTTTAGCTCGTCGATGTTCTTCTCTTGAAGACGGTACCAGATAATATGAGGTGATCCCAGGCTGGGAAGTGGAAACAATCTGAAAAGATCATGGCCGATGATTCTCAGCCTTCTCAAGCCACCACTCCCTCTGTTACCCCCTCCAGCAGCTTCGTCATAAATGGAGGCCCAAATGAAGCCAAACAAGTGGGTCCACTCATTGAACATATTTCTATTACTAACAAATCCACTCAAGACATCAAACCCAATCTATTATTTTTATAATACTCTCAAAAGTGCTCCACAAGGTGTTAGAGCTGAAGACGGCAATAGGTTTTACCAGTGCTATCACGGTGATAAGAAGATTCTGAGTATTACGAAGAAGATGAGGAATAATCTCAATGGTAAAGTCCAGAGTTCATGAGTCACCGAATCTTACTCAAGTTCATCTGGGTATATCTTTCAGGCCTTATTGGGAATCTCAGGACTTCTTCACCCGATATGTTCAAGTTCTATTCTTACCTCAAAGATCATACCCCACAAGTGCTACTCTCGCCAGAGGAGAAGAAAATTGCATCAGGAGAGATCAAGCTTTCTTCTGTGAAACTTGCAGAGTTCATGCAACACCATGATGCTCATCAACAATCACTCAAGAATGCATTTGTGTGGCAACAAGAGAAAGCAGTGGTATGTGTTATTTATTTATGTGGCCATCTTTGTTTTATCATCAATATTTAGGAACCCTGGAGTCAGGAAAAGTTTGAAGAGTTACTTACCAAGTGGATTGTAGCTTCAGACCAACCTTTTGAAGAGGTAGAGAAGCCCAAGTTTGCTGATCTCCTCAACTATATCAATCGATCCCCATCGTCACTCAAGATTCCCAGCTGCTTTACAGTGAAGCGCCACGTCATGAAGATGGGTGCCGAAGGGGTCCAAGAAATGAAGGATTTGTTTGCAGTAAGTTGATAATTTAAGAAATCTATTCATGTCCTGACTAGAGTACCTAGAAAATTAATGGTAAGGTGGCCATCTTGCTTGATGGCTGGACATCGGGCAACAATTATGCCTTCTTTGCCATCATTGCATACTATGTAAATCCTGATATGGGTGAACTAGGTCAGTCCGGAATTTTTAGCTTTATTGTTTAGCTTACTTAAGTTCCAACAGAGGAGTGTCTTATCAATTTTCACGAGTTGCTTGGCCAACACACCAGGGAAAATATTGCTGATGCAGTTTGGGACACACTTCGTACATTTGGTATCCAAGAGAAGGTGAGTTCCTTTCATTTTCAAGGCAAACTGTCTTTCAAACTCTCTGTACAGGCGATCACATTTATGGCAGACAATGCTTCAAATATGGATACATTTGTTGATGCAATTGTTTTGTGTGCCGAGAAGATAAAGATATTCCTTAATGCAGTCTGGGTGCGACTACGGTGTATGCCACACACAATTCATCTTGCAGCACTTAAGGTTTGAAACACACTGTTGTCTCTTGCCCTACGTTGATGAATTATCAAGCTGCTCGAGGCTATAGGTGTGAAACAGAGCAGCAATGATAAGAAAACCCACACTCCAGGCGTCAATTACCAGGACTCTGTTAGTGTGTCACTGAGTGAAGAAGCTGATGACAATGCAGCCACCCAAGAAGGTGAAGATGAAGTTGACCTGGAATCTGAGGACCCACAGGCCCCTATCGAATTTATTCTGCCTGCGATAGATAAGGAAAGTGCTTTTAACTCTGTTATCCTTTTTTGGCATTGGCTCATAACCCTCCAGCTTCGAAAAATTGTCTGTGCTGTCCATTCAAGTCCACAACGGAAGGCCCGCTAGCTAGAGCTGGTGTCCAATGAGCTTCGCAAGAAAAACCCTGATGCTTAAAGCTACCCTCCAGCACTTATGCTCATCCTTGATGTTCTGACATGTTGGTCTTCCACCCACCAAATGATGCATAAGTCGATTTTCTTTCTGCAGAAGTTGACCTCATCAAACCTAATACCCTATAGGTTGTGCAATGAAATACGAGGCTGAGATCAATACTTTTATTGCCCTTCGTGCAAATAGAGACCTCCATGACCTTGAACTGTCGGAAGACAAGTGGTCCTCAATTAGGCTTGTAGCTAGTTGGCTCGAGAAATTTCATGATGCCACAACCCAGATGTCTGTGATGCACCAACCCATGTTATTGCATGCCATCTTTCGTGGTCTTCAGAAACATCTTTGTGAATCCCTTCATGCTTTACCTGCTGGTGTTGATTCACGTATCTGGGATGGACTTGTTGCAGCTCATCAAAAACTAAGTGAGTACTATTACCACTTTGATCAGTCCCCATTTTACATCTGGGCCACCTGTATGTTTGTCTCATTTTTGATTGTGCTTGAACTTACATTCCCACAGTTCTTGACCCAAGGATAACCTATGAGGGCTTGAAGCTAGATTTTGCCAGTGACCCTATACTTCTCACAGATCTTGAGAAGTCCAAGGACCTGCTTCATGAATATTACAACAATAACTATGCTACATCATCTGTGCCTTCTGCAGACCTCGATAACACCCACCCTACATCTTCTAGTACCTCAGACTTTACAACACGCTACGCATCTATCATTCCCGATGTTGTGGACAAGTTAGAAGAATATTTCAAGATCAAGTGCAAGGATTTCAAGAAATATGATCCTCTTAAGTGGTGGAGGAGCCAACAAGAGGATTGGCCCAATCTTTACCATCTCGCTTGTGATATTCTTTGCATTCCAGGTCTGTAGTGTTCTTCCCCCCTCTGATTATTCTTATATTTATGACTCCTGTAGGCTCTGCTGTTGCTGTCGAACACATTTTCTCCAGTGGAAGGGACACCATATCACTTCTCTGTGCCAGTCTCCAGCCAGAAACCATTCGTACACTTATGGTTCTGAAACATCGCCTTCATCACATGTGTGAGCATAAGGTGATTAGTTTAGAATAGGCATTTCTGTATACATACAAAATCTATCCCTTTTGTACCTGTAACAGACCTGTAAATGGCCATATACACCCCCGTACCGTGCTGTCAAAGTCTCTGGAGATAGCTATATGGGTACAGGAATGGGCTTACCCATAACTGTCTGACACCGTGACTATATGGCTGTATACTGTATATGGGACGGTACTCACCCCTACTACCTCAATGATATCCTCCAACATCTCAAAACACAAGGCTCACATTGAAGAAGTTCTCCAGAGACTCCAGAAACACAGACTTTATGCTTCCCCACAGAAATGTGAGTTCTACAAAGATACAGTTGAATATCTCAGATTCATCCTGTCACTGGATGGACTCTAGATGTCCAAAGACAAAGTAAAGACCATCCTGGACTGGCCAGTACCCCAGAAAGTCAAGGATATCCAGTCTTTCCTCAGCTTCTGCAATTTCTACTGCAGGTTCATTCACAGATATTCTGGATGGTCCTTGAAATGAACATTTCTGACTATGCCCTAGCTGCAATATTTTCTGTTGATAATACTTGACCTGGAAACCAAACTAAAACCTGCTAAAAGAGGTCTAAGAAGTGTCACACAGGCTAGAGGAAGAAGTGCTATGAGGAATGTTCAAGGATGTTCGAGAAAGTTTGAGGATGTTCAAAGAGGTTTGAGGACATTTGAGGGTTTGTAGAGAATGGGGAAAGTTTTGAGGGATGCTAAGAAGTGATTATAGAGAATTGGAAGGGTTTCAAGGGATGCTGGGAAGTGACTATAGAGAATTGGAAGGGTTTCGAGAGACAATAGACTATAGATGATAGTTTTGAGAAGCTAGTATGAAAGTCTGAAGAAGTTTACGATGATTCACAGAACTTAGAGTTATAACATGAGGCTTAGACTCAAGAGAACAGCTCTTAAATCAAACGATGAATGTGAGAGGACAACTTCTTCTCTGTTGTTCTAAGTAACCAGTACAAGTCTATATACATTTTGAAGGGATCTTTTCCTTAGGTTACAGTGTTTTCAGCTCAACAATGGCCAACAACACCAATGCAATGCCACCCTCCTCCCCATCCAAATGGGATGTGAGGCTCTGGTTTGTGTGTAGAAGGCCACAGAGGGGTGTTGGGAGACCCCAGGACTGCCATGTACACTCCATATTCCCATCTCCACCCACCCTAACTCATACCCCTGGATTGGCCACAAACCCAGCACCTGGCACCATTACCTGATAATGACGGAGACAGTGGACTAAAACGATGGGGATGATGACAGACGAGAACGATGACGACACAGAGGACAATGACCAGGGCAAAGAGGACAGGGGCTGACCAGGACCAGACCAATGCCCCAATGAACTGATGCCACAGAAAATGACAGGAAGACGACAATGAGGGGGACCACACGGCCACCACTATCACCACCACCACCACAGCAGCACCCCCAACCCCTGCCACGAACAACTGCTCGTGGGGTGGAAACGGGGAGCAACGGGGAGGGGGAATGGGATGACCACCAGAATGGGACGAACCATGAACAGTGGGGGAAACGAGCCAGGGCGAACAACCAGGAGCAGAGGGCACCACCACCATTGAGCAGATGAAGGATGCTAACAGGACGAGAGCCACAGAAAACTACTGTTTATGTATACTTGACCTTCGTCGAGTAAATGTAAACTAAACAGTTGGAGCCTTAAGTAGATCTGAGTGCTGGGTGGATCTTCATGCATCTACACACTGTACAATTCGACGAGTAGAGTGTATGACCATGATTGCAGCAAAAACTTAGACAACAACCCTAAATATTACATGAACATGTATCATGACTTTGACCATGACCATGACCATAGCACCATGACTTTGAGTATGGCCATGACCGTGACCGTAAATATTTTGTGAAAAATAATGTCATACGCCGCATAGGTCAAGGCTATGGGTGGATACCTTGCCGGCGCATCTGATATCATGCAAATCTACATGTCATTTGTTCTTTTGCATCACCAGTCCAGAATGACGGTCCCAGTATCCCAAGCAGCAACAGTTGACCCACTGCCCAGCTTATGAACGCGTATCGAGATCCCCTCCATAATCTCAGCCCTCGTACCTCCACCGCGAACGTGCTGATCGTCGTCAAACATCCACAATAGCCATCCGAAAGGCCTTGGAGGATTGCGCATGTGCCAGACGGCACAGGTCCGTTGGACAAGTTCTGAATGACGTGAAACGCCCCTACGAGAGCCGTTCCCATCAAGTTCGCAGTTAGTGTCCCGAGTGGAATCGATTTTATGATGGTATTGAGTCGAAGTGAGAGAAGGTATCTTGTCAAGGTTCCCGGAAATGCAAACAGGAGAGCGGCCGTAGCTTGATGTCGGAAATCGGCAGACATCAGAAAGTACGTAGGAAATACAGCGCCATAACTGAAAATCGAGATTATGGTCAGCGCGTATTGGATACTTCGGTTGGGTGAGGGCACTGCTGGTAAGCGCGGAGAAATGGCAGCAGCAAGCTGAATTCCAAAAGCGACAGAAGCGAGTGACACAGAGAGTGTGAAGACAGATTTCCCGACCCCGTCAATAAACTGTGCGAACGGGCCGATGAGGGTCGAGAGACTCAGTTAATCAAGATTATACGAACATCTCGAAAACCACTCCGCTGAAACTCCTCTGCATTGACCCACGAATTAAATACATCTAGCTGCCATCCTGAAAACGTAGTCAATGAACCACAAAACCCTGGAAATACCATAAGAACAGCCAGGACGCGTGGTAGTGATATCGAACCTGTCGTTAAGGCGGTATAAAGGGGTGGGTAACTTTATTGGAACAGGTTACATAAATTCAAGGAATTATGCATAAATCACATACAACCGACCGAACGGCTCTTTCAGCTCGAGAGCAAAACCCATGATCAGACAACCAACGGCCTGAGCATATATGAGTGGGAAGATACTGTTGCCATCATAGGTTCCCAATGCAAGGAGCCCGAGCCTTGCGAGAACACCGAATGTCGAGGAGGGGATCAGAAGGGCGAGAACATGCAAAGACAGCGGGTTGGTAGATTTGACAGGCGGTTGTGTTGAAAGTTCCAATTCGTCCTGACTGCTAGGAGGTCGTTCGATAATTTCCGCCAACTGAAGTTGGTTTGAATCGCTCTGCAGTCGCGACGCTGAACTTTCTTCATGGAGATCAGTCATACATAGAACTTGAGATTTTTCTCACGACTTCAGAAATCTGTCGATATGAACAGAACATCCTCGTAAGTTGCAACGGCCAGAATGTTGCTGGCCATGGGCCCCAGCGCCTCATTAAGATAATGGCTAGAACGATGCGCGTTCCTTGTGAAAGCTACAGTACCAAACTTCTTTCGGAGCTTCGCCGCTGTCGCGCTGCTTTATTAATAGTACTCAGGATGTTCAATGGTACACGTGACGTGCCTAATAACATGTGATGTGAAGTTGCTTCTGTATTTCCTTCGTATGCTATCTGCAACCACTTTGGTCACAGTCGTTATCACTATCTTTACTTTGCTTGGGGTCTGGATGGTGTTTCTCTCAAAAAAATGGGATCCCAGAGGTCAAGTTTGTGCCGTGTTCAATTCTGCATGAACCTGTTCTTTTCTCATTCTTATTTCCTTAGCATTGCTATGTGACCGGCGGATCCACAGGGCTCGGTCTTGCCCTCGCTGTCCTTCTCACGAAACGAGGTGCTCATGTATCTATCGTTGCCCGCAACGAAGAGCGGTTACGGTTGGCTCTGGATGAAATGGAGGTGCGTTCTGTGGACATCAGACACGTAAGACATGCTCATCGTCACATAGAAGGTCCGCCAGAACCCCAATCAGATTCTGAAGATGTATTCGTTCTCCCTAACCGAGGCTTCCTCTTCCAAGGCTGCGCTTGAGGCTGTATGCCAAGGACATGGAAATAAATGCCCAGATGCGGTGTTTTTATGCGCAGGAGGATGTCGACCTGGTTTTTATCTGGAACAAGACGAAGCTTTACTCAAGAAAGGCATGGATGATGCATATTGGGTACAAGCATGGTCGGCACTAGTTTGTTTAGTCCATTGTAATATGCTTTCCAACAACTAACCGTTTCCTTCTACAAGGTAGCTGCGAAGCGCATGGCGTGTGACCGATCTCCAGGCAAAATCGTGTTTGTTTCTTCATTCTTAGGCTACATGTCTTTCGTCGGATATTCATCATATTCCCCTGGAAAACACGCGTTGCGGGGTGGGCCCAAGTTGCGCTTAGTACGAACCTGTTATCGACGCTAATTCGAACTTCGTTTGGGCAGGCCTCGCAGAGACGTTGCGGTCCGAGCTTCTGCTCTACTCTATTTCAGTACATATATTTTTTCCGGGGACGATGTTTACGCCTGGATTTACTGAAGAGAACAAGACGAAGCCTAAGATTACTCTAAAGATTGAAGAATCAGATACCGGATTGACAGCCGAGCAAGCCGCAGACGGTCTATTCCGTGGTATGTTCTCCGATTTGTTACCTTAACGCATCCTGGCAGCCTTACTCCATTGTAGGCGTAGAAAAAGGACAGTTTCATATAACACCGGACTTCTTGAGTTCACTTTTTCGCTGCTCCACACGGGGTTCAACACCTCACAACAATGTGTTCATGGACGCAATATACAGTTTCATTGGTTCGGTTGGTATTTTCCCTAGTCAGCAGCTTATCGTGTCTAAAATCTTCCTAGGTTGCTCTTCCTTTTTGGCGCCGCAGTGTGGACGCGAGTGTCGTCGCACATAAGCAAGAACACAACGAATATTTGGTCCAAAAAGGCTTCTTTGGCCCCAAGACAGCAGATAACTCACAGTAGGCGCAACCATTACCAACACTCATACAATTAGTTTGTTACCAAGAGTATTATTAGCATTTTCTATACCCTTGCTTTAAGCCTATTGTATTATTGATGCATTACATGAATGAATACAGAAGACCAAGCGTTCTCGAAATATATGTCAGAAAGAAGCGAAGCTCAAACCCGTATGTACACGAGAACAGCATTATATCCTTCATCTGCGTACAGCGTAGTCTGGGTCCTTCGCCATGGCAATGGTCAATACCATGAAATGTTGGCCTGCCTTGGGTTTCGAAAGACCGTGTTATATGTAAGATAGAGAAACAACATGACACCCGAAGTTGAAATATATAGGGTTGCGGAAATATTCCGGCTTAGGTAATTTTTTTTTTTATCTAGATCTAGATGTAGTAATTTACCAAGTCATGTGCTCAGCAGTCTGTCACATGATATATTTGCGTAGCGCCAGAATTTTTGGACACTACCTGCCAAAAGGTCACGTGAAAACATTCACATGAAATATTTTATGGGTAATTTACTCCTGTAATTATATCAAGCCGAACAACCCTAGCCAATAGGGGAATTCATTAACGCAATGATCGTCGCTGCAAAATCCACCGCAATGGTTCCCATGTTGCAGGAACCAGCCAAAGGACCGTTGCGAGACATGTGCATGAGGCCTCATGAGGCCTGGTTCAAATCCGGACGGTTTTTTCGAAAAAGGTGTGCGAATTCGGACAAAATTGGAGAATTTTATGAAACGGCCGGGTTCCCCCAAATCCATTCTTAACATGTAGGCTGCGTTTATTTTCCAGACATATAGTGTAGCAGGGTTCAGCACCATCTACCAAAATTTATGTGTGTAACTGTCCATGGTTTGATCCTCTTGTACTGCATAGTTTTTGCAACTCTATCTGCTATTATGTTTGGATTTGTGTGGTCATTTTACACGACTATCGTGCACCTCATTCGATGTTAACACCATATCCTCCCAACAACTCCAACGCGGTCGCATTCTTACACACCTCCAACAACAGCTCTTTCGCATGCGTACATATTCTGACTGACCCCCTTACTATTTCCACTCCACCATGTTCGATTGCCTCCACGTTCTCGATAGCAGCGGGCACGTAGGCTTGTTCTAGATCCCAACCCATGTTTGGCCAGTAGAAAGAATCGCGGAGTGATCGATAGGATTTAGAGAATCCAAAATGTCCTAATACGTCGTGAGCAAAATGAAACAGTGATTCATGCACACTCGGATTCCATGGAATGATCAGGCGGTCGCCAGCATACAATAACCCGTCCTCGTCCTCGATGCCATGTGGTAGGAAGGCAGCTTCTTTAAGCCGCTTACACCAGGAGTCATCCATGGTAACCTGAACGCATTGATGACAACAGATCTTCATCTTGCACAGATTGTCAATGCAACAAACCTACAACAAAGAAACCGATGGGGCCATTGCACCGACCAACGTGGAGATTCAGTCGCAATGGACTTCATAGGTTCTCTCCCTGAGGACAAGCAGGACGTGTAGAGGCTTAGGGTGTTTCAAAAACCCGTTGAAATTATCTAGAACCCGCAATTCTTGAGCTCGGTTCAGCTCTTCTTATGTTACTTATGTACGGCATGAGTTATCCATGAATATGATCGGGATGAAATTACCAATGCAACGCGTGACTGGTGCGGTACGTATTATTGTATAAAAGGACAGGTTGCCCCAACACTGAAGTGCCCACCGAGATGCAGCAAGTCCTTAAACCCACTATATTATGTCGCGTTCCTCGACTCACTCCGGCGGCCAACCGACGGCAGGGCGTTTGGAGAGCACGGCTTGAAGCGCGGACCGTTTCTAGTCCACGTGGACGAAATAATTTGTAAACATCAGCCTGCAAACACTATAAGACCTAAACTCTTCACATTACGTCAGTCATATCTTCTCTGCCTCTCACACAATGACGCGCTCCCCAGAAACTGCGAGCTTTAGGGCAAGTGCTGCTGTGGCTGCGTTAGACTATGCTCAAGCTTATCTATCTTTGCGATGGACAGTTCAACCATACCATGATCCGTATCAAGGATCCCAAGCCATCACTACATTTCTATCGAGACGTGAGGAATTTCGTTTATTTTCTCACATCCTGGTTAATTCGGTGTCTTAGATCCTTGGAATGGAACTCATAACTGGTAGAGCGGCTTATTACCATCCGAAATGCTTTAACCAAAGATTATGATCCAGAGAACAAGCACGACGACTTCACGTTATATTTCCTCGCTTTCAACCACGATGGCAGCGACTGGACCCAGGAGTATAGACAGAATGGTCGATTTGGTCGAGAAGGTAAATGCAGGACGGCAAGTACTTATACTTGACAAAATCGATGACGATCGCTTTTCCTTTCAGGCATCCTGGAGCTCACGCACAACCACGGAACAGAATCTGATTCCAACTTCAAAGGATATGCTAATGGGAACTCTGAACCCGGGAGGGGCTTTGGTCACATCGCGATCACTGTTGATAACATCGAGCAGGCCTGCGAACGGTTCGAAAGGCTCGGAGTTCCTTTCAAGAAGAAGTTGACGGACGGCCGAATGAAACACATTGCTTTCATCATGGATCCTGATGGGTACGCTGATCTCTGGCGTTTTAGCGATAGCATAAATAGCTGATATGCGTTTCAAAGTTATTGGGTTGAGGTTTTGCCTGGACCTGATTCTAGAAAAAACTAACTGCTGTGTATACCATGTAAAAGAACAAGTTGGAGAACGAATTTGCAATAGTCTGAATAAATGCTGAGATCAGTGATAGATTGTCTTTCCGAGACGATAGTACGTTACCCGTCGCGATGTAAAACGATGGTACAGGGTTAGAAATGGACAGTATAAGTGCCAAGTTGATGCAAGCGCTAGTAGCTCCAAAAAATTGACGGGTGTCGGAGTTGCAAACTTCCAACACGACCATCGACATCGACAACGTC
The DNA here is from genome assembly GCA_029959215.1 of Tricholoma bakamatsutake. NCBI lineage: Eukaryota > Fungi > Basidiomycota > Agaricomycetes > Agaricales > Tricholomataceae > Tricholoma > Tricholoma bakamatsutake. The sequence goes on from CP114860.1 coordinate 6,802,330, forward strand.
TGGCGCTCGATGTCCCCGCGACACCAGCAGCAGGCTACAGATGTATCGCAGGAATTAGAGGAGGAAGATGAGATTAGTGCCACAAGGGAGGTTGATGAGGTTATGGAAGAAGCGGAAGAGCAGGAAGATGGCTACAGTACGTTCATCTTGTGTCTCTACGATTAACCTTCTTCTCCCTTGTCCTTCGTATACGGTAATCTGACAAGTATATATGATATTGCAGCCTCATCCACGCCAACATCAACGCTCACATGGATTAGTTGGTTTTGCTCGTTGCCTGGACACGAATATTTCTGCGAAGTAACAGAAGACTTCATCGAGGACGATTTCAACCTCACTGGACTCAACACGATGGTACCTTTCTGGAAGGAGGCCATGGAGATGGTGCTGGATGTTGAACCAGGTGTGGGTTTATATGGTAATATGGTATTGGTCGACGACCGCTCACATACGCTCAGATGAAGATGCTTCAAAAATACCCGACGTTTCTATCGTTGAGTCTTCGGCGGAAATGCTTTATGGCCTTGTGCATCAGCGATACATCCTCACGCGTGTAGGACTGCAAGCAATGGTACGCTGAGCCCTGTTCGTCTTCAATGCCACAGAGAAAACTGAGATTCAGCGCGTTATTGCAGCTCGAAAAGTATGAAAATGGGCTCTTTGGATCCTGTCCGCGGGTATATTGTGTTGGCTGTTACGTTATGCCATGCGGCCGTTCCGATATGCCTGGCCTTGACACAGTCAAGCTATTTTGTCCAAATTGTAATGACATTTATGTCCCACCCAGCAGTAGATACCAGAGTGTAGATGGCAAGTTGCACTTTACTTATCTGTCTTACGTTCCATTCACAATGTCAATAACCAGGGGCGTTTTTTGGAACTACGTTTGCGCATCTGTTCTTCCAAAGTTATCGTGAACTTGCGCCAGCGCCGTTCTGGAAAGCATCTCCCAGTGTCTCCTCACTGACTCCCAGGAGTCCTGCCTCTGGCAGCAGTTCGAGGGGACCCCCATTTGTTAATCCGAATCCTCATGGTGGACAAAAGCGCCCTGCAGGATACGTATACGTACCTAGGATATATGGTTTCAAAGTTAGCGAACGCGCCAAGAGTGGTCCTCGGATGCATTGGGTGAGGCTGCGGCCTGAGAGTCCTGGTGAGCTGGATCTCGTCGATTGGCGTGGAAGGTGGATTGACGAGGATGATGATTATGAGGGGGAGGAAGACGATGAAGATGAAGATAGACAAATGGAAGATTTTGATCCGGTACGTCGGAGTTGTTTAACACCTGCAGTTTTTCTTGAATGTAGCCCAATGCTACCATTTGCATAGGATGCGCTGGATGGAGAAGAGGAAGAGGAAGGGGAAGGGGAGGAAGAGGAAGAGGAGGAAGAAGGCGGTGAAGGTGTGCATGACGTGCAGCAACACCAGCGACACACTAGACATAGTTTACGACCACCGACGCCCATCGAATCGACGCATACGGCTCTAACTGCGCTGCATACATTACGAGATATGCCAGTGATGGCACCCTCACCACGGAAAGCCTTTTCTTCGCCGTCGGGTGGAAAAGTGAGGATAGTGAGACAATGGATGCCTAGAACGGAGGCATGGGCTGGAACAGCACAAGTATGATTCATGTGCGCGGTTCCATATATTTTGCTTTTCACATAGAACATAGTAGCTGCAACTGATTAAATGAGATAAGATAAGATAATATCGTGGGAATTGCTCACGTGGAACTGTACAAGTCTCAGCCACCTTTGCTTTTATTCAGCATAGTACACTAATCCCATCAAGACGTCACGAAAATGGCTCGAACAAGTGAGTGAACTCAATGCCGTATCCATTTCTGTTGTTTAGTGCGACTGCAGACATGCGTTATGGGATTAACAGTGGCCACCCAACGACACCGATTGCGAAGGTCGTGCGTCCAAGCCAGCGCAAGGGTGTACAATCGACAAAGACCAAATTCGTGCGGAGTGTCATTAGGGAGGTTGCAGGGTTTTCTGCTTATGAGCGACGAGTGATGGAGTTGTTGAGGAACTCCAAGGTGCGTGATCGCAGATATAGAATTGAGGCATATCTTAACCAACATATGGCGTAGGATAAGAAAGCTCGAAAATTGACCAAGAAAAGAGTGAGTTTGTATGTATATGAAAAGATTGAGAGAAACTAAAGATGGTAATAGCTTGGGACCCTTTTACGCTCCAAGCGCAAGGTTGAGGAGTTGTCTACGATTATCCAGGAGAGCAGGAGAGCGGGACACTAGTTGTTACTTATCTTAGCAAGTACCTGTAAGCTAGCACGTGCCCTCCCGGAGCCGCTAAAGTCATGTGGATGACCAATGCTAGACCCGAGCCCGTGCTGGTTACCGAAAAAGGCAGTTGATGGCTGACGAGGAACAGAGTTACTTAAGAACTCCATCTCCTCCTTGCAGCTCCGTCCATGTCTGATTGTCAAGGTCTTTCTCCTCCTCCTTCCTCTCCGGCCCGCCATCGAGCTTCTTCTACCACCCTCTCCTCCGCCTTTTCCTCTCATTCCCTGGGTCGTCGCAGGTCTTCATCTTTCCTTAACACTCTGTCCACGTCCCCACCGCCTGCTCCGTCTCCACTCATCATCGATCCTGTGTCATCTCCTTCAAATCCTTCTATGATTGTCATCATTGCTTCACGCTTTTTACAATGGTTCCATCTACACCCCAAGCATTCTTTCTCATGGTCAACTCCTTCCTCGCCCAGTTCCAGCACTGATGTTTATGTCCTACCGTTATCTGCTTCCGCACATAAAACTACTTTTGACGACGATATTCAAGACTGCAAGTCTCATATTTCATTCACGTGGCGTCAGGGCTTTCTATCTGTCTGTTTCTATTTTCTCTGGCATTTGAACCTTTTCTTATCCGTTTATCAGATGCATGCTCAAATATTACTCGTTGCTCTCCTTTTCCCCGTCTCAACTGTCCTTGTTCTCTTCTCCTTGGCTACTTTGCCTATTTCCCTCGCATGGCCCAAAACTATTGCCGATGTTGCTCAACTGGGCAGAGAACTGAATAATTATACCCAAAGTGGTCCAACTCCTACTGCACATGTTGTCGGTGTTCTAGCCATCACCGCCATCTGGAAGCATGCCTGGTCAATTCCAGGCAGCGTAATATGGGTCAGTATCGCCTTGGCGATTCCTTGGTTGTTTTTAAACTCTTCCTGTAGAATGTTGTCTCCGGAGCTCTCTTCTCTCCGGCGTATGCCACTATTCTTCTTACGGCTCTCACTATGATTGGCTCAGCCTGCGCAACCCTGTTAGCCACTCCTCTAGCCCCCTTCTTGACTCACTTCTTCCCTCGAGCATTGGAAATGACGCGTAATGCCCTAGAAGGGGATTCAGATCTAGATCTCGACAATTCTGCCAAGCCGCGGTCTTCAGCTTGGGTCCGACTTTCTGTCCTCCGCCTCATCGGTGTTGTTCCGTGGTCAGGTATCAACATCGCCTGCGGTGTCTGCGGCGTATCCCTAGCCGATTGCATGCTTGGTGCTTTCATTGGATCTCTCCCATGGACTGCCGTGACTTGTCAGGTAAAATAGATGTATTTTTAGTTCGGCGTTTCAATCACTGATTTAGGCTATTATTACGTCAGATTGGCGATATACTACAAACCGTAGCAACAACGCCCTCGCCTACTCCCGAAAGCATTTCATCCCTTCTTGCCACTCCGGAAATCATATTCAAATTGATATTCCTCTCGTTCCTGTCCCTTGCCCCCATTCTTGGTCGCGACAGACTGAGGACACTCATCTCACACACTGTTCCTGTGTCTCCGACACAATCGACCCCAGTCAGTTCAACTGCACAAGATAGTGTGTCGAAATGGCCATGGGTGCATGAATGGCGATCAAAAATTCGGATGGTTTCTCGTTCACGAGCACAGGAACGAGAGCAAAACCTCAAGCAGCTGGAAGTACTGGTGCAAGAGAAGCGGGCTTTTGAATTATCTTCATGATCATTCACCCCTTCTTTTCATCGTTTTTCCTCGGATGTTCATATCGGAGACATATGTAACTTATTCATTCGACAACAGTCGACCATCTCATTCGCAGACCTGCCCAGTCGATCAGGCTTCGCATGCGGCTATTTACCCCTTCTTGCCATCGTTATATCCACTCGCCATACGCTTACGTTGCAGTTTCTCATTTACACCTAATACGTACTCACTCGATATTGATCATGTCATATAATGTGACCGTTTTTGATAGATATCTCGTCAACTCATTCATGTCAACAGTGTTACCCGGATCTTTACCGGTTACCTAGCATTACATAAACAGCAAAGACAAAGCAGTGTGACTAATAATGTCTCTGTAAATGATGAAGGATAGCCACTTCATACACCGAGCCTTACATTAAGCGTCAGTGGGCTAACCGAGATGATGCCGTGGCATACGCACTTTCGCTTGGCATGTTCGTAAACCACGTAGGAGATCGAGACCGAAGGGACAACCTATCGGAATGCGTTAATTTTATGAACATCAGGACATTCATCAAGTGAGAACAACGAACCTTTGCCAACGTGGGGAACAGCCCACGATAAAACCCCCTCCAGCCATCACGTTCCCAGGTCTTGACTATTACATCAGTCACCCCAGTATATCTCTGTGGGTGACCTGATGAACCAGATGCTTGTAGTCGCGTCCGTACCAAATTTAGAGGAAAGACACTAGTAGCACCAACACTGCCTGATATGCTCCCGAATGCTAGTAAAGCCATCACACCCGGCTCGTCCTTGCCTGTTGATTTCAGGTACGCCAGTTTCAAAGCTTCAAATGTGCTCATGTCGATCGCAGAATATCTGTCAGATATTGATTCGGGATATGAATGAACAAAGGAGCTGCACGGACGGGAAGACGCCGACGAGGCCAATCTATCAATCACTAATGAGAGACGAAGAAGACGCCGGGCATTACATTTACGCACCGTCAGTCCACGATAATAGGCGCGTGCACCTCCAAGACCCCAGAGATGGCGAGCCGCATCAATTAATGATTTCTTTTGCTGACCTGTACTGCTCATCATTTGAGTCTAGACATGAAGTGTGGTTAGACTTGGGACGCAATTCATAATCAACCAGCCAAACTTTGAGCGTTTCTATCGGATATATACCTATTTAGTGAAGGATGAGCGCGTGTAAATAATAATACAGAACATGGTGTGCTAGCTCACTAAGTTGACTGCTGATTCCGCCCAATCCACCTGAAATAAACCGGCTGACGCCACTAATTTCCCGAGGATCATCCACCTTGTCCCAGTACCTGGCAAATGCCCGTTTCTGTGAATGGTTGAACTGACGTTGCACTAGCTCTTTGAGATTGATCATGCTAACCGAGGATTCATAGGCAAAAAATCTGATGGCGGATTCAGGGAATATTTTAGCGACTGACAATCCATTGCCTGTCCAAAATGCAAGGATTCCTCCTTCAGTATAGATCCGCACCACCGCATTTCCAATTGTTTTCACACTACTGACGCTTGGTTTGGACGAGATAGGAGCGCCACCGAGATCTGGGGGCCGTGTGATTAGGAAGATTTTGAGCCGATCGAAAGGCGCGGTGCACGTTCTGGAGACTGGGCGCAATTTGATAATGTCGCATCAATTAATAGAATTGTAACTTACTGGCACCAGCGATTCCTCCAGCTAGAAGGAACTTGACTGCAGTCTGTCCCTCCAGCCAGCTGTGTGGTTCCTCATCCTCTTCGCTGTAGTCCTCGCCGTCATGGTCAGACCCTGAAGTTGGTTGTGGTAATGAGGATCCAGACGCGCCGATATTTGATAGCATAATTGGTGGAGGTTTGTCTTCGGCACTTAGAGAGTGATCGCCTTGAAGCACCAGGGTTAAAACTTCATATTTGAGCGCGAGTAACGCTGCACACCTGCCACTGTCACCCGACCTCTCCCATCATCTCCCATATACTTCCTCACTTTATAGTATTGATAAATTTCGGCAGGAGAAGCTTTCCTGGGCAAGAGCAATAAGAAATCTCGGAATTCGGCAAAGGATATTGTGTGCGAGTGCGGCGAGGCCGATAGAGCCGTCATAAATTCCGACAACATTCTCGGAAGTAATGTGATCCCTGAACTGATATGAAGATCATGAGGATGAATATCAGAACTCGTTCAGCCCACCAGCTTTGCCCAGGGCTAACGTGAGTTCTTGGGTGTCCAGTTGTCCGTTACCATCCAAGTCAAGTTCGTCGTGGAATATAGACCATAACTCTGGGCACAGGGAGAAATTTAGGCAAGGCAACGCTGGAAGAATTCAACTTGGCTCACCGATTTCTTTTGCCTCGGCGTATTCTTTGAATTCCTTCCAACCAATTTGGTTCAAAGTAACCGAATGACCACAATGTCCCAAGAGCTCATTATCATACATCATTTTCAATGACGCCGCATTCTCCCGCGTCAGCTTATCGGCATCAGCTGTATCGCTGGAGTTCATATGAAAACCGCGATCATGATGTGGTGAAATGGTTAGACGTTTCCACAGCACCTGTAGCCGACGTTTACGATTTTCTCGACCCTCCGATTCCCGAAATTCCTGCAGAGTATGCTGATATGTAGGATCCGATCTTAGACGGGGTATCAGAGGACGATCCTGAGCACCCGAGAGGCTGGCGTTGTAGATCTCGCGCCCGCTGCCTCGGCCTGTATGTCTCTGAGCCATTCAAAATTTCTTCCCAGCCAAAAAGCTCTACACAATTGCCGTGTAGAAACCAGAGCGCGAAATTAATGATAAAGTAGAGAGCCCTGCTCTCAGAGGCTCATAGTGGCAGCTATCAGATCACGGAGTCTAATGATGTGGAGCATGCAATGTTTAGTACTTGTTTATGTATCTCTGACGACGAACTTGTTTATAAGGGCTACCTCGAACGCATAACAGGCCTTTGTGCATCTAATGTCACTAGGTCGGAACCGAGCCAAAGGTGCAAATTGAGGCTGTTATCTGTAGGATTCTTCAAGTGCCGGGAAACCAGAAATCTGACGATTGACGAGTCCGTTGCTCCTATACATGTACAAAGGGACGGTATGTGCTATGGCTACAAATTCACTGAAGTACGATACACAAGACCTGCTGGAAGTCTAGGAATGACCAGGTTCGTCACTAACAAACACACATCCTTGCGAAACTCCGGAGCTTCACTTTGAGGGACGTACCCCATGATTCCAAAAGGGCCCGCCAAGAGGAAATGAATCTTGTTGTAGAACTGACTTTCACAACAGTTTCGCTTCGGCCGAGTTGCGTGGGCAGAACAGGAAGTTCCGCGCCCAAGCCAGCATATGTTGCAAAACTGCTAGAGAACAGAACGGAAGGTTCAGAATTTCCGAAATATGAATAGGTATTCTCCGTCTTGAAAGATGGACTCCTGGTCCAGATAGTGGAAAAAGAAGCTGCCTTCACAGACGGCTCACGACGTGGCATTGGGCAATGACGTTCTTGAACGTGTTCAGGAGTAACACAGGGCTAAGTGTTTGCAATGATCACCATTCTCTCGGTTCAATTTAGTGATACGAACCATATGAGTATTAAGTAGAAGCTCTTTGTCAGGTAATCGTCGCTGGTTGTAATGTGCGGGGAGTGGCGGAGTTGGAGGGCGATAGTGCTTCATGTCAAATCAGTCGATGTCTGCCCTGAATTGAACAGTTGGCCCCGCTAACCTGCGGTAGTTTCCTTTTGTGTGGTTTGCCGCTGCCAGGATTGACTGGTGAAAATACGGCAGACCTTAGGGCAGAGTGATTCTCGCTCCACACTTGATGACCCTGAGCATGACTCTTCCAATGAAAATTCATGCAAAGAACACCATGATGTAGTAGTATGAATGACCGAGACTTACCATACCCCGATTTTCTCGCAAAGGCTGCGGTCGCACCGGTCTACCTATCAGAATTTCATCAGACGTGAAGAGATTTTCTGGTCCATCCGTCAGGGCTTGTTCAATGATATCCCGCCAGTCATCCGGTAGCTGTAACAGGGTATTAAAACGAACATTGTGCGGTGGTGCACTGTAGAGTGTACGGACTGGTGGCGTATGATCATCTGTTCCAGGGCCCAAGGCGAGAGACAAACCCATCGATGGCGACAAGGGAGGTGAAGCAGGAGGCGATGGTGCATAAATCGGCACGGGTTTTCGATAGCTCATACCCCGGGGCATGGATCGTGTCTAAAGAGGAAATAAAATGCACAGAAAAGGAGTGTGATAGTCTTTAAAGTGTAAGGCCAGAACAGAAAAAATATCAACAAATGCAGAAAGTGACCACAAATGTTAGGAATGAGGCCTTGGATACACCCAAAATGAACATGCTTTATAGGACTGCGGTGTCGCACGTTGCGGACACACGACAACGGTGTCGCGTTAGTGATCGAGAGGCGCCACTAAGGGCTAGAGTGTGGGTTCAGGGTATTTAGCAAGCATGCACATAGATGCGCATGTCCTCATGGCTGCTAGAAAAGCGCGGCTGCGGAGACCGAGTAATTATCCGCCCAGACTCAGCCAAGGGCATGCGGCATGTTACGTAGGTCGATCATGCAACGTTGCTTTGGTGGGTTCCTGTGGTGCAAGGGGGCGATGCTGTCTTCTCCTCGCGAGAGGTTGCAAATCGCGTGACCTATGTCACACTACAGAATAAGTCACGTGTGTCACGCAGCTTTTATTGATAGTCGATAAAATATATCAAGTCGGGTTTCGCTGCGCACATTCAGCCCACCACCCGTATACCCATATCCTCTGCTATTAGTATAGCATGCCTCGTGGTACACCAGGACGAGGTGGTGGTAGTGCAAGTGGTCCTGCCCGAGGTGGTCGTGGTGGTGCCACTAGGGGCGGCCTACAAGTTGGCCTCCCGTCAACGAGTGCTCATATTACTACAATAGGGGTAAAACGCCCTGGCTTCGGCACTGGTGGAAAAGCATGCCCTATTTATGTGAACTCCTTTCTGACCACCATCCCCGATGGCATTATTCATCACTATGATGGTATGGCACTATCTATTCAAGCTTATCTGACAATTATTTATCACGATCTCTCATGATAATCCAGTCGGTACGTGATGTGCTAAGTGTCTAGTCTTCCTGTTCTTAACAGTCCACGCAGTTATATCTCCATCTGAAAAGGCTCTTCCGGCTCGACTCAACATGGATCTTATCAAACAGCTGCAGACCGTTGTTGCACCTCAGATTTTTACTCCGCGCGTTGTGTATGACGGTCGAAAGAATGCTTTTGCTGCACGCGAGTTGCCGTTCGGTGAAACGGGTACCAAAGAGGAAAGTGCTCTGTTCTCCTTCGGAAACTGACTACACCCTAATATTTAGCTCCTACTGCGAACAGTTCGATGTTAGTCTCTCTGGAAACCGCTCCGAAACCAGTGGAAGGGGTGCTAAGATTTATAAGATTCGCTTGACGAAGGTCGCTGAGATCAATCCTGAGTAATAATTCTTGTTTTCCATCTCAGTCATGTTTAGCTGACATCTTCAGGGTGCTCAAGCGGTTTATTGCCGGGGATCAATCCCATGATAACACTGTCCTTACTGCTATCACTGTAAGTGACTATTTTTTTGCTTGGGGTAATCTCACTCGTTTTCCCCAGGCGTTGAATGTGGTCATTCGAATGGAACCAACCATGAAGTACCCATTCAATGTACGGTCTTTTTTTACTGATCGAGAGACCAAAGACATTGGCTCTGGCCTTCAGTTGTGGCGCGGTTATTTCCAATCCGTTCGACCCGCTAGTGGTCGGATGCTTATAAACGTCGACATCTCGACCTGTACCATGTACAAAGCGGGATCCCTTCTAGCTCTTTGCCTCGAATATATCGGCAGGAATGATCCAAATGCTCTGGCGCCGAAGCGTGGTTTCCCCGATCGTGAAAGGCTTCGTCTCCAGCGTTTCATATCTGGAATTAGAGTGTTGACGAGGCCTCCCGGTTCTGATGGTACTGTTCAGCAGACTCCCCGCGTGGTGAAAAAGCTGAGCACTGCTGGCGCCAGCGCCCTCAATTTCATCATGCGGGAGGGTGGCACTATGTCTGTCGCAGAGTACTTTCAGAAAACACAAAATCGCAAGTTACAATTTCCGGATGTCATTTGCGTTGAGGTTCGTGTTTTAGACGTATTAATTTTTTTCTCATTCCACCAATAGGTAGGCTCTGGAGCATTGATTCCGTTAGAATTGTGCACAGTTCCCCCGGGTCAAATAATGCGAAAGCAAGTCCCTCCAGAGAAGACAAAGGATGTGCTGGACTTTGCAACAAAGAAACCCAAAGATCGCCTTGCAAGTATTACAAATGGACTGGCGGTATGCGGCTTCAATCTACATATCTTGCTTAATTTTATCTCTTCGCAGGTACTCGCGTATGGCCAATCTGAATTTGTTCGTCAGTTCGGGATGAACGTCGACTCGAGCAGTCCGCTCAAAGTTCACGCGAGGATATTGCGACCTCCGACATTAAAATATGGCCCTGCGAGCAAACAACCTACTGTTGTAAGCATACTTCGTCTTCTTCCCAAGACATCTGTTATTGAGGAATGACCCAGATTCCGAGCAATGGGACATGGAACATGCGAGGGTTTTCGACCTCTGATCTTTTTCAAGAGCTTACCAATTATTCGTGTACAGGGTTGACAAGCAGTTCTTTAAACCTGTCGAAATATCAAGATGGGTCGTCGTTATATACGAGCAGCAGAGACGATTCGGAGATGCTGCAGCTCGTGAGATGATCAGTGGCTTGGTGGCGAGCTGCGGCGACGTTGGTAAATTTGTCGATTTTGGGCTTAACAATGTAGGTTGACGTTGACATTGATCTTAGGCATCAAAATCAAAGACACGCCATTCATTACCTGGGAGAATGGACAAGGCCGAATAGCCGATCAACTTCGTGCTGCCGGAGCCGCTTGCGCGGCCAAAATGAAAGCCGGCCCCAATCTTCTTGTGGTCATCCTGCCAGAGGGCGGCAACGACATCTACACCGCCGTGAAGCAGTATGTACATTCGCGGAATCTTCGCATCGAGTTCTGACCAGTCATGGTATATTTTTCCGTAGCTTTGGTGATGTTACTGTGAGGGTTTGCGTCACTTGTCAAAGCCTCTTTTGACACCGGAATTAGATGGGTGTTGCGACGCAATGTATGAAAAGCTCGAAATGTTTCAGTGCCAAACCTCAATATTATGCGAATGTCAGCTTAAAGTATCCGTTTTTTGCCTCGGTCTCTTTGCTCTGTTATCAAACACATACTTCTTTCTATCTTAGGATTAACGTTAAACTGGGAGGAATAAACACTATCCCTGACCCATCTTCGGTCTCGAGTCTAACTGATTCACACATTCCGACGATAGTGATGGGTGAGCTTTGCTCCTCTGACTTGCAACGAGATACTATGTTATACAGGTGCTGATGTCATTCATCCGGCTGCTGGGTCGGATGGTCGGCCTTCATTCACTGCTTTGGTAGCCAATGTCGACTCGGACACAGCCAAATATATCGCCGGTAATTGCTCACGTTAACATCAGCCAGAATGATTGTTAATGGTGTACAACATAGACTCTCGTGTTCAAACCTCCCGCCAAGAAATGATTGAAGAACTGGATGCTATGAGCGAGGTCTGTCAGATTATACGTATTTTTCGTGCCACCGTCGCCCTGATTATCAGATAGCATGTTTTGACGATGTACATGCGTTATCGGGAGTTGGCGGAGAAAAAAGGTGCAGGCAATGTAGCACCCAAGCGGATCATCTTCTATCGTGGTAATGTTGTTATTGTGTTCCATAAGAATCTATCTGATCCTCGACCTATGTAGACGGTGTGTCCGAAGGACAATTCAAGCAGGTGCTTGAAAAAGGTTGGCTCGCTTAACCCAAGTACGAGTCCAAACTGACAGGTTTGGATCAGAATTGCCTCTTTTGAGAAGTATGCAGTATTCTTCTGAATTCTCGCCTCATGGAACAACCAATTTTCAGAGTCTTGTGAGAAACTGAAAATCAATCCAAAAATCACTATTATCGTTGTTGGCAAGCGTCACCATGTTAGGTTCGTTAATTTGCAGTTCTTCAGGTTATTGTGTGGTACTCTTTCATAACTGACTGATCATTCATCTCACAGATTCTTCCCTCAAAACGAGCGCGATGGTGACCGAAGTGGGAATTGCCAGGCGGGAACTGTGGTAGATCGCGAGGTGTCCCACCCCACCGAATTCGATTTCTACCTACAAAGTCATGGTGGTTTGCTGGGAACCAGCAGGCCAGCACATTACTCGGTACGGAGCAACGGCTTTCTTTGGCCTCGATACACGTATTGACCATTCAATATCCAACCAAAGGTGCTATACGATGTATGTTCTTATCAAGATCTTCGTTGGAAAAAAAACACCGTGCTCACTGATTTTGTTCGTAGGAAAACAATTTCTCGTGAATATCCACTTTATGCACCGTGCGACCGGTCCAACTACTTACTGACCTTTTTATAGCGCCGATGCCTTGCAATCCCTGTCCTTTGCTTTGTGCCATGTATATGCTCGTTCTACTCGTTCAGTCTCTATTCCTGCGCCCGTATACTGTTCGTTATCTCAACCAGGAAATCATTCATGCTTCACCACTGATTTCTACTCTGCTTTTATTAGATGCCGATATTGTTTGCTCTAGAGCTAAAAATCATTACGACCCGCACGGAAATGTCGATTTCTCTGATTCGGCTACGCAGCTGGATAGTGCTCAGGCAGGAGATTCCCTTGACGCATTCCGACGCGGTTTCAAGCCTTTGCACAAAGCTCAGTCGATTCTTATGTATTTCTCAGTATGTTGTGTTCTAAAGTTCATTTGGAAGTCCTGCTTATCTCTGCCTATTAGTGATCTTGCACTATCTCGATGTTATTTCCGCTATCATGTTAATCGGATTCATCTTGCCGAGCAGTAGCTCACTTTTGTTTACCAGTGTTCTCTTACCTTGTCCAGCTGAATTGCTACGACACCCTTATTATTCAAAAATGGAAGACAATCCGTTGTATATCCGTGTACTACTTATGTATATCTGATTACTTATAATCCACTAAGATGGATCACATGTAAATTACAGCGGTATATCACTCGACTCGTATTCTTCCAAACAAGCGGGTTCGAGAGAAAACTGAGTGAGGGAGGTGCTCATTACAAAGAAAAAATCGTAGGCACTGCCCAGAATCGAACTGGGGTTACGAGAACTTCCAGAATCAGAATCTCGAGTGATAACCGCTACACTACAGCGCCTTGCTTATTTACGGTAATGCAAAGGAATTCGAACGTGTAGATAGTGGCCAGCCAAATTCAGGCAATGAGAGGGCCGCAGCCGCTGTGCTCAAAATCTCCTATCCAGCTAATGTCTCCCTTCTTAGCACTATTAGACGAACAAGGAGGCGACTTGATCGAATCTCTTACCCGTATAGGGTCAGTCGTTATACCGTCACAGCAACTGTCTCTGCATCCCCGACCCAATCGATGTTATGTTCTCGTCGAAGATCCCTTAAATATCGACGGTATGTTGTCATGGCTAAACGACGGCGTGGACAAGGTCATCGTATCGATTACTTTGGCTAAGGAGCTCATTGGAGCTGGTGTACCACCCGAACGTCTAGTTCTGATGTTGGACGTCGGAAATGTCAGTGCCGTCTCTGATTCAGTCCGAAAGGGTGTATCTGGCGTATTCCTCAAGACGCCTTCTATTGATCTGGATCTCATTTCCTCGGTATCCAAGTTCTTCTCGGAATCCGACGTTTATGTGTTATCGGCTTCGTCTTCCCCGCCCAACAAGTCCACCATAAGGGAGCTATTGAATATTCAAGCCACGTTAGTCATTCCTACGTCTCAGCTTACGCTGGCGCCGACTTCTGTAAATCGCATCAACATTACCGATGCTTTCCTCACATCCATTGTTTCTGATAGACCCGATGGTCTCTTTCCAACCATAGTATCCACTGAGTCGGGCCATTCTCTTGGACTCGTGTATTCATCATACGAGTCAGTAAAGGAGAGTATAGCTACTGGGAAAGGTGTTTACCAGTCCCGGAAACATGGGTTATGGAGGAAGGGCGAAACTTCAGGAGCTACCCAACAAGTTCTTAGCATTCGTCTCGATTGTGACTCGGATAGTCTCGAATTCCGCGTGTTGCAGCATGGATCTGGATTCTGTCATCTCAATCGACAGTCTTGCTTTGGGGGTATCAGCGGACTACCTGCGCTGGAAAACACACTGCGTGCAAGACTGATTTCAGCCCCCGAGGGCTCGTACACAAAACGATTGTTTAACGATCCCGAGCTTCTGCGATCAAAAGTCATGGAGGAGGCAGATGAACTTTGTCGTGCGAAGAAAAAAGAGGATGTTGCATTCGAGGCTGCCGATCTTCTCTATTTTACATTGACAAAGTGTGTCGTTGCAGGAGTAGGCATTGCGGACATTGAGCGCTCTCTGGATGCCAAGGCGAGGAGAGTGACTCGGAGACCCGGGAATGCGAAGCCCCAATGGTCCTCGAAGCCTAGTCCACCGCAGGATCATTCTATTCACCCATCATCCGATTCACAAATTCGCATGCGAATATCCGACCTATCTGTGGTCTCAACGGAAGAACGTTCTCAGCTTCTTAAGAGACCCGTTCTCAAATCAGACGAGATGATCGCGAAAGTCAGGCCAATCGTGGAAGATGTACGCGGTCGGGGTGATGCAGCATTACTGGAACTCACAGCCAAGTTCGACAGAGCGAAACTCGCATCCCCCGTCATCTTTCCTCCATTCGCACCAGACTCGATGCAGCTTGACCGGGACGTTCAATCCTCTATCGATGTTGCGTACGCAAACATTCGAAAATTCCACGAAGCCCAGATTGATGGGAAAACGCTGGTTGTTGAAACGATGCCAGGTGTCCTGTGTTCTCGTTTTGCAAGACCCATCGCTCGGGTAGGGCTATATGTTCCAGGAGGCACCGCAATCCTTCCATCGACCGCTCTGATGCTTGGTATTCCAGCTCAGGTCGCCAAGTGCAAACAGATCGTTCTCGCCACTCCTCCGCGGCCTGATGGCTCCATATCACCAGAAGTGATGTATGTCGCTCACCTTGTGGGTGCCTCAGCTGTTTTGAAGGCTGGAGGTGCACAAGCGATTGCAGCATTGGCGTATGGTACTGAGAGTGTTCCAAAGGTTGACAAGATATTTGGCCCTGGAAATCAATGGGTAACAGCTGCGAAGATGTTAGTACAAAATGACACAGATGCTCTTGTATCGATCGACATGCCTGCAGGCCCTTCTGAAGTTCTTGTGAGTTGTGGTCTCAATCATGATCATTTGGGTGCGTTGACAAGAGGAGCAAGGTGATTGCTGATCACACAGCAAGCCCTGCTTTTGTGGCAGCAGATCTTCTGTCACAGGCTGAACATGGTGTCGACTCACAAGTCGCGCTCGTTACTGTGGACCTCACACCACAGAAACTTGAAGAAATTGAAAAGGAGGTTGATGTTCAAGCCCATGCTTTGTCGAGGGTAGATATCGTTCGACAGTCGATCGCCAAAAGCATCATCGTCAAAACTTCGTCGGTCGAAGAAGCAATAGCTTTCTCGAATGACTATGCCCCGGAACATTTAATATTGCATTTGGACAAAGCAAGTGAAAAGGTGGTCTTGATTGACAACGCTGGCAGCGTTTTCGTGGGTGCATACACCCCAGAAAGGTTTGGTCCCTGTAAATTACTATGTAGAGCTGCTCATAACTTCGAGTTTAGCTGTGGTGATTACGCGTCTGGGACCAATCATACGTTGCCTACGAATGGATACGCGCGTCAGTTTAGCGGGGTCAACACGCTGTCATTCCAGAAACACATCACTTCACAAGAAATCACGTATGACGGGCTCAAGAATCTGGGACCAGTGGTCACGACCTTAGCTGATTGCGAGGGGCTTGAAGCTCATGCTAACGCTGTCCGTATCCGCTTACCAGCGAGTGATATGTGACAGGTTAGTCAGCACAAGAAGTAAAAGTGGTTGATGGTGTAGAAACTTATTACTGTCTAGAAAGTCAACATCTATAAGCCACCAGAGAGAACTAGTTGGTCCGGTAAAGTGCACGCTGAGCGACCTTAACGATGACAGGTGCGTCAGGGAAGGCAAGAGCCTCCAGATTGGCAGCGTACTAAAAAAAACGATTGTTAGCTTCCATCCATAGCACACAAAACAAAGTAGCATACGGGTGTAGGGACATCAGCGCCAGTAACTCGCTCAACCGGGGCATCAAGGTAATCGAATGCCTCGCTCTCAACAATCTGTGCACATATCTCGCTACCGACACCGAATGCTGGGAAACCACCCTCAACAATAATTAGCCTATTAGGACAAGGTAAAACTGAGCTTAATAGTAGGGTGCAAATGAAATATACAAACCTATTAGTCTTCTTGACTGACTTGATGATGGTATCAATGTCCAAAGGCCTAATACTCCGCAAATTGATGACTTCAGCGTTGATTCCCTCTTTGGCCAGAGTATCGGCAGCATCCATACTATGCGAAACCATTCGACTGTGTGCAACAATGGTGATATCGCTACCTTTCCTCTCGACTTTGCATTTGCCGATAGGAAGAAGGAAGTCGTCCGACATGGCTTCGGGAGACATGGGGAACGAGACACCGTACATCATCTCATTTTCGAGGAAGACAACCGGGTTGGGATCTCGGATAGCAGACTGAGTTCAAGTTAGTTGTATGTTTATCACACCAAGTACGTCGACATACCTTGAGTAGACCTTTGCAATCCTCTGAACTCCATGGACTGACGACCTTTAGGCCAGGTACAGAACCATACCAAGCAGCATAGTCTTGTGAATGTTGGGCTGCAACACCAGCTGCAGCGCCATTGGGACCACGGAACACAACCGGACATGGAACGTTGCCACCAGACATGTAGTATGTCTTTCCCGCCGAGTTGACAATTTGGTCAATAGCCTGCATTGCAAAGTTGAATGTCATGAACTCGCATCTGTATAGATGGCATCAGCGGGCTTGCAAATATTTCTACATGAAAAACCGTACGGACATTGGTCGGAGACCCTGAAGTGCTGCACCAACTGCGAGACCAGCGAAACCCATTTCCGTGATGGGAGTGTCGACCACGCGTTTTTCCCCAAACTTATCCATGAGACCTTTCGTCACCTGCAAACGCCAGGATAAGTTTATAGAGCAGGCGTGGAGAAGCAAATAAATTTATACCTTATAAGCGCCGTTGTAACGAGCGACCTCCTCTCCGAGGATGAAGACTTTCTCATCACGAATCATCTCCTCTTCCATTGCAACGTTGAGAGCATCACGAACTGTCATCTGGCTTTCCGTTTAGTAGATAGGATTAGCATGATACCATTTCACATACGCTATCTGCTGTTGCATACCCCCGTGCGGTCTGCAAAGCGCTTTTGGCACGAACCGATGGGGTTGCTCGAACATTGGAGAGCAGTGGAGCAAGACGGGAAATAGCGGCGCGAGCAACCATAATCTAATTTCTGGGGAGGTGAGCTGGCCGTGCAGTGTGCACAACTGTTTTGAGCCTTTTGATCTCCGCGCATTCCGCTTTTCCGTGCATCCATCATGGCAACTACTACTAGCACTGAAAAACCCGTAGTCGTCGTCACTGGCGCTTCCAAGTGGATCTCTTTCCATCGATTAGTTTACCTCGCTGATTTCAGATCCTCAGAGGAATCGGCTTGGCCACTACCAGACAATTATTACAGAAGTTCAACTCCAAAGTGGTTGCTCTTGCTCGATCTCAGACTCCAGAGTTGGTTGCCCTTGTATCGGACGATTTGTTAATAATCGAATGTGACGTGTTCGTTGTCGTGTCTTATGCTCGCGTTTAACCTGCTTTTATCGGTAAAGACCTCCAGGACAAACGACAATGCTTTGACTGATGCATTATCTCGAGCTGAGAAGACCTACCATCACATTGATGGTCTCATTCTCAATGCTGGTGTCCTTGATCCTCTTGGCAGTATAGGAGATAACACAACGATTGGCTCGTGGAGACACCATTTCGATGTCAACTTCTTTTCTCATGTGACGGCATTGAAGGCAACATTGCCTTGGTTGCGTCAGAGTGTCTTGGGAGCTAGAGTGATCTTTATTAGCTCTGGTAGTGCTGTCAAAGGACCGCTTGGCATGGGTCCCTACAACGCTAGTAAAGCTGCTGTGAATTCTTTGTGCAGGTGTGTAAAATTCTACTGCTGGCTGAGTTATCGCCCTGACATCTCTCGAGGACTCTTGGAAATGAAGAACCGTCCATTGTCTCTGTTGCCCTGCGGCCCGGTATGGTTGATACAGATGTGCGCCACTTATATACTACCGATATTCAGAAGATACTAATAGCGATAGTAGATGCAATCCTTCATACGAGGCGACGACGGGTCAGCCATACCAGACGTAGAGCGACAAAGGTTCGTCAACGCTCACAAGGAGGGCAAACTGGTCAGGACTGAGATTATTGGGAATATCGTTGCCGCCCTGGTACTGAGGGCCACCAAAGATCTGAGTGGTCAGTTCATATCCTGGGATTCGGAGGAATGCAAGCCATATAGAGACGAGAGATTGTAAGTGTATGTACGATATTTATGTAATATTTAGTAATCCACTTTTACTTACAAATCATTCGACTGCTAGAGCTCGAGGACTCCACAGCTGTGGGCGTTGCTTCAGTTGCTCTTGATCTCTCTTATTGTAGACCGACGCATACCGAACACCATGGCTCGCATTGATGTCCATCATCACTTTTTCCCCGCCGATATCAATAAAGAAGCTTCGAATAAACGGATGGAATGGCGAGCGCCTCCTGGTACCTTACCATGGACTCCAGATGTGAGCCTCGATGCAATGGACGCCTCAGGCATCGATTTAGCCATCCTATCCCTACCTGCATTACATGCTGGATCTGTGAGCGAGGAAAATCGTGCTACCACGCGAGAGCGTAATATACTTGCATCTCGAATTGTTCGAGCGCACCCCGATAGGTTCGGCTTTTTCGCGAGTCTGCCATTCCTGGATGATGTAGAAGGTCTGTTCCTGATCTGTGCATAAGAATGTCATTCTCAAGATGTATCAAGGTGTGATCGCGGAGATTGCGTACGCCCTGGATATCCTTGGAGCAGACGGGATAGCGATGTCTTCATGCTATGGAGGAGGGACTGACGCAAGTGAAGATTGAACTTACCGTTTATCCTATCTTGCTAACATGCAAACACCGAAGCATACGTCGGTGATGACCGCTACGATGCCATCTGGGCAGATCTGCATCATCGGAATGCAGTCGTCTTCTTACACGGTGCCCAAATCCCTTCCTCGACACCGATCCCGCACCCATCCTTATGCGTCCCGATTAGCGAGGTATCTATCTCTCGTTATTCCCTTCTCCACGGCGGATCAATTTCGTCTTAGGTCCCGAATGAGACGTTCAAAGCCGCAGCCCACCTCGTTGTGACCGGCCGCAAACGTAAATACCCAAATGTTAAGGTTATTCTGGCCCACATGGGTGGTAGCACACTGACAGTTGCTCCACGCGTCGCGGTGCTCTCTAATTACATGGGGTGCACCCTGACTCCTGAGGAGATCATCGACGACTTCAAGGATTTCTATTACGAATCTGCTTTAAGTGCTTATGAAACAAATCTAATAGCGCTGGATGCGTTCGTTGAACCTAATCATATTTTATTTGGGACGGACTTCCCAGGTAAGTGTTGTTCCCAGGTTTACTGTTTACTCGGCCGGTTATTAAATGCCAATATCAAGCCGTTAGCATGGAGATGGCGGACTGGTATACAAACAATCTTCAGAACCACTACTCAGGTGACACGGCACAATTGGCACGGGTGATGTATGATAATGCCCTAGAGTTGTTTCCTAGGTTGCGTGACCTAAGATCCACTTCTGCTACGTAGCTTTATGTAAAGAGGAAGTGTTTGTATTATAGGAATATAAGGGAACACAGATAAGAATTCGCTTTAGATGCATTGATGCATACAAATTATAGACAGTGATATACGGTTGTCCGTCAGGTTCTGAATGCTCAGCTTTCCGCTTCTCGCAGCCACTGAATGATTTCGAGATGGCCTGTGCTACCAGTCATCAAAGCCTGCCCGTGCCTCCCATTTGAATCATACCAAAGGCCGTTTCGGACGCCGTGTGATGTTAGATATCGGTTGACACGCTGTCCAGCTTACATGTCAATACAGAGCTGAGTGGCTCGTGAAGTAGATCACACCTCCGCACAAACAATATCATCCTTACCTCCAAGGACAAAAAAGGCCTTGGATGGGTCCCGCGCCTTTGGGATCTCTTCAAACCATAAGGAGTTGGAGGCCCAGTCGAAATGTCGCTGCAAAAGATTAGCGACACCGAGTTCTGTGCAAACAAAGTAGCGCATTAAGAGCTCGATACCCTAAATAGTCCATGAATGAATATAACCACAAGCATGAGGACTAAGTTAAGCTTACGGTTCTGCAGGGTCGATAAATGAAGTTATAGCACACATCTACATACATGAATGTTTTGATGAGCTTGTAATTGAGTGGAGGGAAACAAATAGGCGGACCTCCTTCCCATGAGCAAAATGTAACCGGATCGACAAAACACGAGCGTCCGATTATTTGTGGGTATTCTTTCAGCATCCACGCATGAGTGTACGATCCGCTTGAGATGAATTTAGCTATGAGTTGTTGTTTCGGATAGCTCGAAAGAATCTCACTTGGAATGACTGATCACAGTAATACCCATTTCCTTCTGACCAGGTAAGGAAACAGTAAATTCATCCCTGCTGCTCTCACTGATATCGCCATGGTCATAAGGGGCACAATGTACCCAACCAAGCTTGTGGAGAAGTCGAGCCAACCGGTCAGTAGTCTGGCGCCTGGTCCAAGGTTTCAAGAAGCTGGGATGAAAGATATTCTGGCTTATTTGTGGTGGAAGTAGCACTAAAAGGGGATGATGTGGGAAAGATTCCAGGAAATGTTTAATGATCAGACTATACTGTAGAAGGCCGAGGCCAAGACCATGCAAAAAGACGATAGGTCGAGGGCCAGCGGCGCGATCCCATTTTTTCGGAACACGAATGAGATATCTGAAGACACGTCAGGAACGAGACTTGAAGAGAAAACAATGATACTCGCTCAAGACCGTCTTGTGAGCCAAACCGAACATCCCATTGGCACTTGTACCACATTCTAAGAAAGAAATTGATAGACCAAATGACGGTATAAAATGTCAAAGGACGCCATATGATATTAACTTTATCTAGGGTCAAAAGAATGGGTGGGACAGCAGGGTTTGAGCCTTCCTCGAATTGATATCCAGAGCGTTTTTCCAGCAAGTTAAGTGCCTCGTCCAGAATCACCCGGTGGGAATGAGAGATATGCTCGAGTGGAGGCAGATGGGCATTGAAAATTGACCAGTAGAGCCATTGTCGAACCTGATGTAGCTTGATTGACGACCATGGCGCTTTACAAAACCATGTTCGCAAGCTGTTTCGAAAATCTATGGCACGCGGATCATCGCGCTCTAACTGTATTATTTTCTCTCCTGGGCTACCTAGCCTTTCTGACTCTTGGTCGTCACCGTTCTCAGGCAGGTTGGCGAGCCCAGTTCTAAGCAGTCGTCTAAAAGCAGCTTGGATCTCTAAAGGTTCTCCGGGTGGAACCGAAGAGGGAGCAGAGATACGAATGGTCAAATGATAGTGATATATGCTAAATAGGACCTAAGGTTACGTCAGTTTTCGAGTCAGCGGGCATGGCGATTGTCTAACCTCGCATAACGCGATGGCGAAGAGAATGCTACCTGTCCATGTGAAAGACGACACCTGACAGTAACTGAGCGTATGGAAGACAAACACCCAAGAGAGGGGAACAGCAGACCAGACTGGTAGGATGAGACATAACAGGACGAAATAGAACGATAGGGTGCGCCGACGAGGTTGTGGTGGTCGTTCTGCTATGTCCTGCAGCATTTTATATGTAAACGAGTGGAGAAGTCTGCTCGAGGGAGCGACTGAAGGGACGCCACAAGGAAACCCAGGTGTAAGGATTGCCTTTACCCTGTCACCTACTCTGTACAAGCACGTGACGGTGATCAGTCCCTTGACAAAGTTTAAAAGTTACAAGTCTCAAGGCCTCAGTTCTCCTCAGATGTTGCGCAACGTCCTCTCCGCTGCGCGCCCTCTTTCTGTTGTATGTGGGTCTCAAGTATTCCAGAACAACTTACCTCGTTTTTGCAGAGACACGCTACAACAACTACTGGAGGCTTTGCCAGTGTCGCCCAGAAAGTACGTACTGCCATTTCCTCATCTCCTTATCTCAGTTGTCTGCTCAGTCAACTACCAAGCATGGTGGTATCTATACTGTAGGTTGCTCAAACAATCATTTTCTTCAGTACCGATTTCACCCGGTTAGGTAACACTCATACCTGGGGACGGCATTGGAGGAGAGATCACAGACTCCGTGAAGGAGATTTTCGACCATGTAAATGCTCCGATCGAGTGGGAGCAGTACGATGTCTCTGGCATGTCTTCTACTGGCGAGGCTCTTTTCAACCAAGCAATGGAAAGTTTGAAGAGGAACAGGGTTGGTCTCAAGGGTAACTATTTTTTCCTATTCGATACACCTCGGAGCTCATTTACGATGTAGGTATTCTTTTCACCCCCATCTCTCAGTACGGGCACATTTCCTGGAATGTAGCCATGCGCCAACAACTTGACATATACGCATCCGTCGTTCTGTGCAAGTCACTTCCTGGGTTTCCTACTCGTCATTCAAATGTCGATTTCGCTATCATTCGTGAAAACACAGAGGGAGAGTACTCTGGTCTAGAGCATCAAAGCTACCCTGGTGTCGTTGAGAGTCTGAAGGTTTCTACACGAGCCAAGGCAGAGCGTATCTCACGATTTGCCTTTGACTTCGCGCTCAAAAATAACCGCAAGGCGAGTCTTATTTCATATACCTTAGTTGTAGTAGCTCTGACACACCCGTCTCAGAAAGTGACTTGTGTACACAAAGCGAACATCATGAAACTGGGTGACGGCTTATTCCTCAACACCTTTCGTCGGGTCGCGGAGGAATACAAATTCTCTGGCCTTGAATACAATGATATGATTGTTGACAACACGTTTGTGGTTCCCTGCATCACCGCATGATTTTGCTCATCAGTGTTTTAGCTCCATGCAGCTCGTTGCTAAGCCCGGTCAATTCGACGTCATGGTGATGCCTAACCTATATGGTGCTATCGTTTCCAACATTGGTGCAGCCCTCGTTGGGGGTCCTGGAATTGTTCCAGGGTGTAACGTTGGGCGTGTAAGTCTTAACCACTTTGATACTTGCTGCATCAACTCACTCCCGTTGCAGGAGTACGCCTTGTTTGAGCCTGGATGTCGCCACGTCGCTAACGACATCATGGGCACTAACCGCGCCAACCCTGCGGCGATGATCCTGAGCGCGACCATGATGCTCAGACATTTGGGGTATGTCTATTCGGCCAGCGTAGTAATGTACCTCATTTCCTTTGAAGGCTTGATTCCATTGCCAACCGCATTGCTTCCGCGACCTTCGACGTTATCAACGAAGGAAAAGTCAGGACCGCTGATATGGGCGGTAAGTAATATAAAATCCTTCATCACGGTTGTGTTGAGAGATGTGGCTAGGATCTGCAACCACCTCGGATTTCACATCTGCCATTACCAAGAAGCTTTGATACTATATCATCAGTCAAGGGAGCAAAAGTATGACACCATAGATTATAGTGTTGGAATTCCGTGGAACTCTAGATTATACACCATTAGAGTTTGTAAACTGCATGCAACCGCCTCCCGTTAATAACACTGTTAATCGTACACACACCGGCAAGCCCAGCACTTGCCTATCAAGCTGGAAGGTTGTCATAAGTGAACTCATTATCCAAGGCAGCTTCGTACTCCTCCAAGGTCAGAGTTTTCGTCCTCTTCGGCTCGGGTTGCGAGTCAGTTTCATTTTGATCCGTGCGCGCCTGATCCCGATCCTCAAGTTTTACAATTTCTTGCAGGTCAGAAAGGCCTACGGAGAGGCTGACGTCTTTTTTCCGCAGTGCCAAAATAGTTGAACATTTCACCTCGGACCTTTTTCCCCACTGGTCAACAGCAGGTCGAAAGTCCGCGTATAAACTCCAAGCTTTGCTATTCAATTCTTGAACGGTGAAGCTGCGCGCAAGTAACATCAGCGCTCCAATGATGTGAGGCGTCGTCTGACGAAGGGACCGAGAAATGTATGAGAATGCCGTACTGGGCTGTACGGGACTTCCATTAGATAAAGCTCGCCATTGATCCGTCTGGGTTCGATAGAGCGGTCTAAGAATACATTTATTTGAAATATGCATAGGGAAGAAAACACCATCACGCACACTCTACAGGGACAATGAGAACATTATGGGAGAAGGCTCGATGAGAAACCAGACAGAAAACTCACCTTCGGCCCATAAGTTCCACGTAGGGCTGAGAGCCTCCTTTCATGGCCTCCATACCACGTTCCTTTCCGGTCTGATATATTCCGATCGATACTCCCTTCGTCACAGCGTTCATTTCGGTGTACACAGACGCTGGGTACAACGTAAGGACTTATCAAACTAGAAATGTTGAAGAGTCCGTCTTTACCAATGCTTAAGGCTTCTTCTCTGCGGAAGCCAATACGTTCTGCCACAATAGTGGCCCAAGCAGTCATCACCGGGGCACGATTAACGACTGTTGATTTGAGTTGCAGCACCTGGTGCAGAATGGTAAACCCTACTGTTATCCCGTTAAGCTTGGACGCTACAAACCTCTTCGTCCAAAATTTCGCCGAAATCCAAACTTCCATAAGTTGCGGCCTCATCTACTGGACCATTAGGCAACATTTCATTAACGTCATCATGCCGTTTTCGTTTTCGTTTTGTTGGCGTCGTCTAAGAGAAGAAAAATCGGAAAGTGCCCAATCTGCATTACGATTGAACGGCATACTACTACTTGGACCGTGCTCGCAGTGGAGGGGAAGGAGAAGGGGTCAGCAACAGGACCGTCGGGGATACTCTCCGGTTTTCTCCTTGGAGGTTCCTTCGGTACATGACCAGCCTTGCGCAACGCAGTCATGACGAGCTTTCTGTCATCTTGGCTCTCCACGCCAGCTGCTGATAGTTTCACTTCTGTTAACTGCATTAGCTTGGCTGGAGTGTTATATTCTTTATAACTGCACGCCTCGCTACATAAGCCTTGCTGTCCGTGACACAGTGAAAACGACACAGACATTTTTCCAGCGACAGCCATCGCCTTTGGCACCGGTACATTATTTCCAGTGAGAAGTTTTAAAAATCTAGGAAGAGGGATCTTAGCTTCAGTCATGGGTGCTTGAACAGTGTGGGCGGCTGCATGTTTCGTATCTGCTTCTATTCCAAACAATCACAACTTATAGTCGCGGGTCTACTAGTCGCTGCAACATGCAATCTTCCACGTCACCAAGCAAAGCCGCAGAAGCAGAATACGACGAACTTGACGGTTTCAATTCTGATGATGACGATCCGAATGTCTTCAGGATACGCGACTCCCTCGAGCAAGCCTCTGGAGTGATCTACACTACTAAGCAGCTACACGGTTTGTTTTCTCTCGGTGTATGATTGTATGATGACCGCATAGATCGATTATGTATAGAACTCATACACGAAGGTGTCGTCGACCTGAACCCGCCTTATCAAAGGGGTGAGCACTTTACGTCCTTCACGCGCTCTTTTCTCACATCCCCATAGATGTCGTATGGCCAGAAACAAAGCAAATAGGGCTCATCGATTCTATCTTCCGAAACTTCTGGGTCCCACCCATTGTATTCACTGTACAAGTCGATGAGGATGGAGAGGAAACACGAATATGCGTCGACGGTAAACAGGTGAGTGTTGACTGTCGCTGACTGATCGTCGGCTGAAGGAGTTTTTGGACAGCGGCTTACCTCCATTCAGAAATTCTTTGATGGACAAGTGCGTTATTTTATGTCTTTCTCTTCGCCTGACCTTAACTTATGGTTACTCATAGATACCTCGTTCGTTTTTGCACCCTGAACATATGACCTCGTCTGAAATCAAGTTTTATTAATAAGATAAGGACCCCGTTACCAAAAAGGCTTGGTGGTATACGACATCAGACAAACATAGACCCAATCGCTCGGAGATACCGGAAAATTTCAAGCAAATTTTTGCTGAAAAAAAAATAACGTGCGGTGAGTAGTGTTTAATTTAATCTACCTCAAGAATCGAAGTTTTATGACGTAATTGAATTAGTGGAATATCACAATCTTACGTCTTCTGCAGAAAGAGATATATTCCAGCGAGTGCAGCTAGGAATGTCCCTTACTGCCGCAGGTTGGTCGTAATCTGCTCTTGAAGCGATAATTCGGCTCGCTGACGTACTCGTAGAGAAATTGCAGGCCATATCTTCACCATGGGCAGAGTGAGTCGGTCATCGCTAAAGTTGGGATAACCTAACTGTGGTTTGAAACAGGTGGATATCAGAACTAGAGGCACGTCATGTGGCAGTGGAAGGTGGCCTTTCTCATGTCCTTGAGTGGGACACCAAACGAGGCCGTGACTTTCAGAACATCGCATTCTTGGTGTGCTGTTGCGATGGGCTTCCAGATACTCAGCACATTCCGACTGCACAGAAAATGGAAAAATGGCTCTGCCGCGTCGACAAGCCTACAGAAAAATTCAAATCGGAAATAGAGGAGGTCCTTCGAGAGTTTTGGAACATTGCGGCGAATCCTACGTTGGATGCTGGATTTAAAAAGATCGGAAGGCGACTAGCCCCTGTGGAATTCATCTTCATCGGTATGTGATTTTCTTCGCAGGAGGATGTGATCCTCATTGCTAGAGGTTCAGGCGTTTTATTGTATGTCATGCGGAAACGACCTATCGAGCAACGGGCAGATGGGATACTCAGACTGCGCAAGGCAGTTCGTTCGGAATTTAAAGACATCCGCAACAATAACACGGTCGCGAAGTCAATGTGGAACTTCATTAACACCATGGATATGACTACTACCAATGCGCTTTTTAACGGCTATGGTGAAACGTCAAAAGGCAAAAGAAAGCGGACCGATGAAGAGGAGGATGAGTATAGACCCCAACCTATTAAAACACTCGGAAAAACCCCGAGCACGCGATCTAAGCCACAAAGGTCAAAATGACGGATCCGCATGCACAGTGATTTATGGATTTTCACGCCCTTGTTATAGTAATGAAGTGATATATTAACCATTCAACCATTGAATTGCGCTCTGGCAGTATACCATACACCCTGTGCATCCGTAATTACCCTAGCAAATTTGAGAAGGAGTTTATCACGTTCCTTGGAGTTGATTGCGATATCAGCGAGGAAGGGCGATATCTCTTCAGCTCTCCACCTCGAGCGGGTGAGAAAAAGATCTGCAAAACGAGGTGCAGCCTCAATCGGAAGAGCAGAGGCAGGGAAATATGATAAGAGTTCTGCATCACTGGCGGAGGCAAGATAGTTTCCCTTTCAATGAACGTGACCAATAATCAATCATCTATCATCTACAAAATACTATCTGTATGAACTCACGGAGAGCAATGAGACCGATATCGATGATTCAAAAGTGTCGCCAACGATTGACTTCCATTTAGTCAACAACTCATCCTTTTTGATGGGTGTATCCTGCATTATCAACACGACAATTGAGAGAGTATACATGCAAATGACTTATAGTTTTTACCTTATGATGCCTCAGAATGTTCAGACCTATTTCTTTTATAACTGCATTGATATTCATACTCCATTTTCCTTCTCGAATGTTTCCAAACCAAGACATGACCTGGGTAGAGACTCCCGTGGCAACTTCATGTTCATCCGCAAGTGCGGAGGACAACATTTCGACCGATGCGCCGTCATGAGGTAGCGATAACGAAACCAGGAGATTCAAAATGAGTTCAAGAAGAAGAGTAAGATATGAAGGAGCGATTGGCTGGAGTTTTCCTACATAATGAGACGGAGTAAGCGTGAAAACTAGCAAATCGGGAACACACTGATCACCGTTGATATTCAGAATGTGTCTGTCTTTCAATGCACGATTAAATTCATCGTCGCTGGCCTGAATTTGTGCTCTAACATCTTCGTAACTGAGCCTTCTCTGCATGACTGTCTTGCTAACACTTTTAAAACGACAGAAATCACCAGACGCACCCCTTGATCGTCAGCCTGCACATCGTCGTTCTCCTGCCCTTCGTCATATTCTCTGCCTCTTAATGCTATTGCCAGTTTGTGTAGTTTTGGAACGGATGGTGTGAGTTCCATGATCTCGCTGACCTGATCACGGATAACAACCCCGTAATCTGAGGACCCGTCCGGCGGAGATGTAACGACCATCACAGAATTGGACAGAGCCACAGATCTCATTATAAATGTTTTGTCATTAGTGCATAGTACAGCATCTTCGTTGGCTTGCCCTTTGACTTTGAGACTAGATGAGAGAGCACTGTGAGTTCGAGCAATTTTGAGTCGCAAAATAGTGACCCGCCTAAAGGGATTAGAACCTTGGATTTCAGTTTCAAGGAGGTTAAATAGATCCTTAGGAAGCTCAAGGAGCTTGAATGATCCTGCTTCGGTCGAAGAGGAGGAGGAAAAGCTGATATCATATTCTGGCATGTTCAGCGCGTTCCAGACGCGATTGGTGTGACTTAACGTGTCACGTCACGGACGATAAGCCTTATCGCCTGGGCAGCAACGGCAGCAGCAATGGATCTCGAAAAAAACCAGCTCTCTGCTAAATTGTCTCCTCTAACGCCAACTGGCTTTCCTTTTGACAAGCTTAAGAAGAGAGTTCTTAAAGGCTTGCTTTATTCTGCTAGCGCAATAGTGCTTTTCACAGTCTTCCACAGTCGCCTGGGCCAGCATGATACCTCTGACTCGTCGTTGCAACGACTCAAATGTGGTCAACATGGGCACCATCATTTGACGATGAAGGAGCGTGAGAAATTGTTCCTGTACGTCCACCAACCACTGGAGAAGTAGTTTTTGTGGACTAATCAAGTGCATCGCCCTCAAGTTCTACTCCAAGTTCCGAAAGCGCTCTTGCTGCATCGAGGGCATATGCAACACATCCTCACCTTGCAGGCTCGGAAGAAGACTTTTACGATGCAAAAGTCATTCTCAAACTATTCCAAACTGAATTCGGCATCGAACCACCTGCCAAGGAACCTATCTTTTCCGCAGGTACAACTGAATCACGCAGTGCAACTCTCCACTCTACCTCTAGATTCTCAAACAAGCCGTCAGCCTGGATTGATACATACTACCCCGTAATGAACGTGCCACTCGATCGCAGTGTGGAGATCCTTGGCAGTGATGGTAAGGCCGTGTGGAGTGCCGACTTGGTTGAAGATGGAGATCCACTAGATGAGGAAGCGCATCAGTACAAGGATGCAGTTCCTACTTGGCATGGCCTGAGTAAAGATGGCACCGTTGAAGGACAGCTTGTATATGCTAATTACGGATCCAAAGAGGTTAGTTTGAATTCAATATTGCATAATGGTGTGAATCATTAAATGGGATCAAGGATTATGATGAACTCATTTCGGGAGGGGCGGACCTGACTGGGAAAATCGTCATTGTGCGCTACGGCGGCTTATTCCGGGGCTTAAAAGTCGGTCGTTCTTACTGTGTAGCCAACGAATTTTTGAAGTCTTCTTATCGCAGATCAAAGGTGCTCAAGAGCGAGGAGCCGTTGGTGTCCTGATCTATTCTGACCCACGTGACGACGGCTTTGTTACCGTCGAGAATGGGTTTCGGCCTTATCCAGCTGGTCCAGCTCGTAATCCGACATCAGTACAGCGGGGGAGTGTTCAATTTATTTCTTCCTATCCTGGTGACCCCACGACTCCCGGATACCCTGCTTACGAAAATGCAACCAGAGAGGAAGGCACAAACATTCCCAAGATCCCTAGCTTGCCTATATCATGGCAAAATGCTCAACGGCTGCTTGAAGAGATTGAAGAGTTGTATTCGGTTGGAAAGGATGGGAAACGGCGCCTTGGCGGAAAAGCCAGCCAGTCACGAATCAAACTTGTTAATCATGGTCGGTGAGCGGCAGTTTCTCATCATCAACCCCACTAATGCATAGCTGTAGTGAATACGAAAGTGACTCCTATATGGAATGTGATGGCTACTATTCCAGGTCATATTCGTGATGAGGTCATCATCATTGGATGCCATCGCGATGGTTAGTACCTCTTCACAATTTTTCCCTCAATTACTCACCTACTTTCAGCCTGGGTCATGGGAGCGGCCGATCCCACCAGCGGGACTGTTTCTCTTCACGAAGTTGTTCGAGGCTTTGGAGCATTGCTCAAGGCAGGATGGAAGCCTCTCCGGACAGGTAGCCTCTCATTATGATGAAACTTATTCTGTTCTCAGTCGTCCTTTCCAGTTGTAGTGGCAAGTTGGGACGGTGAAGAGGTATATTTAGTGTTTAATCTATTCCTTGCAGTTGTTGACACCATGCCCTAGTATGGGTTGATAGGCAGCACTGAATGGGCTGAAGATTTTTCTTCTTGGATTTCTCGCCATGCTGTGGCGTACCTCAATACGGATACATCGTCTTCAGGCTCCCGATGGGACGTGGCTGGATCCCCGTCACTGGCACATCTCATCAAGCAAACTGCTCTTGATATTCCACACCCTACTACCAAAGGAAGGACTCTCTGGGATGCGAGAACTGACGAGGGTCCATTCACTGGTGATGGTGCGGCCAGTATGATTGTCGATGCCGAGATTTTGAGCGCCTATATTGCCGCGAAGAAAGAGATGCAGGCGTCTGATACGAGCATAAGCCCCTTGGGAAGCGGAAGTGACTACACTGTATTCTTACAGAGACTTGGAGTAAGCTGCCTCTTTTATCGTTTATAACACTTTTTATGTTGATGTCACAGGTTGCAAGCTTAGACGAAGGATTTAAGGCTACTCCTACGGATGCTGCGTACCACTACCATTCAGTTTATGACAGCCAACGATTCCAAGAACGTTATGCAGATCCTGGCTTCCATCGTCATGTATGTCGACGGGTCATCATTCTTGCGTCTAATGATCTAAATGTTTACAGGTGGCTGTTGCCCAGCACCTGGGTTTACTGGCGCTGCGTCTCATCGATTCGATTGTGCTTCCTCTCAATACATCGCAATACGCCCTTGTGTTGAGCAATTATTTGGCAAAGTAAGGCACATGAAGCATTCTCTCCTGGACTAAATTCTTAATGAGTGTGTCTACTGATAGAGTAGAAGTTCTGGTGTCTGAGCTTCCTGCCTCCTCTGGGACCCCAGATTTATCCAAGCTTCGCAAATCGATAGAAAAACTCCAATCTGCCAGTCTTTATCTAGACAAGGAAAAGGCCCAGGCAGAGAAAAAATTGAAAGCCATCCTCAAGAGGCTTTTCCACCACCAGGGGGGTAGGAAATGCAAGAGAACTGGCCGTTTCAGGCGGGTTGCTGATTGGATCAAGCGAATTTTTGCGGTACAGCCTCATTGTGAGCATCTTCATCAGCACACCTATGTATGGAAAGAGTTCCTCGGGCCGGTTGGTTCGTCCTCACTCGATGATCATTTGCATGGACTCCCGATTGGCAAACTCATAAAGGTAGCGAGGCGTATAAGGAAGGCGAATCAGAAAATTATCGCATTTGAGCGCGGCTTCATTTCTGAAGATGGAATCAAAGATAGGGAATGGTACAAACATCTCGGTGTCGCTCCTGGAAAGTGGCTAGGTAATATTCCGTCAATCAGCCACTCCATTAACGTTCATAAACAATATTGCACAGGATATGGCGCAACGACTTTCCCTGGTCTGACCGAAGCCCTGACGATCGATAACAATGTAACATTAGCCAATGCGGAGGCTCATCGCCTGGCCGAATTATTAAACAAATTGGCACATCAAATTCGGCATTGAAGCAACCCTTGAAAGAAAACACCTATGTGTCCCCTTCGCCTGTATCCGTAATATATTGGATCACTTCTTTGAATAATGTGAAGTCATTCTTTCTCATTTTAAGCTAGCTGTTCGAATATTACACGAAACGGCGCTGGTCTCTTGCGCATCGACGCACATCGTTACACCTACATCTCGTACTACAATGGAGGGCACGACGCTTGAGTGAATTGGCGGAGTTCGACTGTTGGCACATGCCCCCGAAGTGCACATGGTTGCAGACGCATCAAACGATTTCGGGGGCTAATCAAATGGAATTGAGCCTTGCAATAAATAACTAACAGAATTCTTTACCTCAGAAATTGACCCAAGATTTCTCGTCGTACGGTTGTCTTGATCCCATTGCCACGTTCCCAAAGATGTCCGACCAAAATCGTTCGACCTCATCCGTTCCCGAAGCACAACTCTCGAGTTCAACGTGTATAGCATGCCGATCGCATAGAGCTTTCCTGTCAATAAAACGAAGAATAGGATAAGGTGGTCCTTTACATGCTGTAAAATAATTGAATTTCCAAACAGTGCCATACGCGAAAAGAGAAACTTACAGGACTAGCATGATACAATGCTACCGCTACTATCATGCAAGTGCATGGCAATACTGCAGATTCCACAGTGATACGGATAATACACTTCAGAGTCAGATCCAGCTCGACCACCCCTGTCTTCGACCGCCAGAGACATACAACCGCTATATGCATTACATGAGAATGCAAATGCAACGGAGAAGTGAAAGTATATTCACATATCGATGTGACCGCTAGATCCAAAGCTATAAAACCCATAAGTTAGAGATCTCCAAATTAAACCTTAGCCCGCCTACCTAGCGAGCCGAATATCCAATAGGAAAAGGCAGCAACGGTCTGAAACAAAGTAAACTCAGGGTATATACTGGTGTCGAGGGTCATTGTAACACACAGATTTGAGAATGTTCCTACTCGCGGTCAATGTCTGTATTCGCAATCGAGTTCAGCGACATAAACTGTATACCATACGTACAAGGATGACTTACGTCAACTGTCACTACCCCGCCAAGCGAGTGGAACGCGACAGCCATTGCTATGGCCTGCCAATGAGCAAATGATGGTTAGCCTCGACTAGCAGAACCGTGACGAGTATTGTGAATTCACAAGGTAAAAATTTGCAACGATAAGTGTCAACAAGAGGCCTGACAATGGGAAGAGAACCCAAGCACTCCGGTTCGTCATCTGGTGTATATGGGTAGTCAGATATCATATATGTTGCAAGACGATCAGCTACTGACCTTCCAGCAACGTCTGACATAAAACCCTTCGCACAAGAAAGAAAGTAGCCCATTCAGAAGGAGATCCAACCACTGTATGGCGCTTGTCGTCTGTACCAGCGGCTGAGTGTAAGTCAGCCACTCGAAGGCACTGACAGTACAACACACCCAGCGCTTCTGAAAGATTGCAGTCCTCCACACCTTGTAGCCCTCTAACATAGTCTGCAGTCTGGAAACCAAGCATAAGTGAACCACGGATAAAACGCTCATGACTGTGACACACAGGCAGAAAAACATCACCGTAGCAATAAATATACGCTTGCGCCGAGAGTCATCTCTGTAATCAGCCCAGTATGCGATTGCCTGCATTTCGACAATGCCCAGGAAGAAAAACTGCAGAAATCCACTCAATAATATAGCACCTGGAATTTCTACGACGGGCTCTCCAAAAATTGTGCTGTCCATGGTACGGGAGAGGTAAGGGAAGTGCAAAAACTGGTCAACCATCAGGTTACGGTGGCTGACAACACAACTTAGTCGTCATCTTTAGACCAATGTCTTAAAAACCAAAACGGATAATACTTCAAGTACGCCCCACACCAGGCAAAAACTGATGATGTCAATTATAGCACGTCTGCTAAAAATATATTGAACCGAACATACGGGTTGGCTACATTTATGAGGGCATCAACGCCATTGATCATACAAAACCACGCAGCTCTGTCCATGCGTCATGATGTTCAGTAGAGCAATGTTGTATTAGTTGCTGGTTCGTCGCTCGAACAAAAGGTCGGGGTCTTTCGGTCGCGAAACCCATATCGAATCGAGCGCTGAAGGACCGTCAGTGTAAACACAGCCATCATAAGTTAATCACTCACTTGCATAGCTTGCAAGCCTTCAAATCACCATCTTCCCCGACCTCTTCAATTAATGCCGCCATGCAGTCGTCCTCTAAGCGGAGACCATCGGGACCAACCTCAATGACTCCATCATCACTCTCCTCATCCTCCTCGTTCCTAGATATGTCACTGACCTCCACACCCGTATCCGGAATCGCCACTTGTCCTTCAACTTGTACAGCACCATGTTCCTTACCATCTAGCCTTGGCTTCTTCCGGTGCTGTGCCTCATTTGGGTCACCAGAGATATCCACGCTTGTCCGTTTTAACGCATCAGGACCAGACTTAGGAGGCGGATCATGTGAGGGCGCTGGAGTGGTGCTGGCATTGTTAAAGGGCTCATTGACGGGCGTCTGTTTCAACAAAGCAGTAGAATTACCAGTGTTGTGATCATACGGCACTTCAACCGAAGCTGCGGTGTGTGATAGATCGGGCAACGAAGATTGATTGGTCAGATCTTCGGTATTTTGATCGTGAGATCGGGTGTCAAGGGATGTACTGGCGGGGGGCGTGGCCGGCGAAGTGAGACTAGTGGAAGAAGAGGATGTTAAAGGGAGATGGTGCGGAAGAGCAATGCCGCTCGTGGGAAGGGAAAGGTTCCGTCTGATCTCCATTAAAGCACTGACCGTTGGAGGAGGCTGAAGTGATCCACGGGAACTGAAACGTGAATAAGCGTTGCCGGCGGTGTTCACAGGATCCTGCGAATGAACAAACGTCGAGGTGGGTTGCTGGTTCGGTTGATTGACCGCATTAATCGACGTCTGCTGGAACATTGGAACAAGCTTATTCTAAGGTGACTTGTTTGTGTTAAGCTTTCGGATCGAGCAAGGTTTTATCATACCTGATCCACAGATGCCTGAACCATCGCGTCGGAAGCGATTTGCTAGGTATTACATTAAATTGGGCGAATTTGCAACCAAGGAAGCCTACACGTACTTGACCAGCTGATACTGTAACTCAGGTGAGAATAGCAACCATATTTTTGATCAGCTCACCTGTAGCATTCACAATTGGGAGGCCGTTGAACTGCGTTGCAACCGGTGTAGGTTGAGGATGATGATAAAAGTGTATGGGCCATTGGCCTTGCTGGGACTGAGAATATTGATATATGTGCGAATTTTCTACCATGTGGCCGCTCCTAGCTTGGCCGTTCGTAAATTGAAGTGGTTGAAGGTGCTGAATTGACATGATCTTCATCCGAAGCAGATCGATTTCGTTGACTGCGGCACGGTACAAACCAGAGAGCCTGCTATGATCAGAATGAAGGCGCTGGTATGTTTCATTATGCTTCAACAAATTCGCTTTTTCTTCCTTAAGCCTACGAACTTGTTCCTCCAGTGCCTGAATACCCTTTATTCTTTGATCATCTGAGCTGTTGAGCTCCTTGGACCTTTCGATTTCCTGAAGTGAACGAGCGAGCTTTTGATTATCTTGAAAAAGTTTGACATTTTCTGACTGCCACTTTGCGTTGAGGTGTTCCAAACTGATCACCTTCTGTGGCATTCCAGGGAAGTAACCAAGTTCAGTAAGGCATCCATTCGCAGTACCCGCCAAAATCTCGACTACTCGACTTCGCAAATCAGGAGTGCCACCATTACTGCCATTTTGCTGGGCGCTATTATGTACCGCCATTTATCAGTATCCGTCGGACTGGAAATGGAAATTAGAAACAATTAAGTACTTGCAATTGAGGCCGCTCCCATTTGACGCCAGGCTCATGAGTGTCGCGACGATGGAGGACAAAGAAAACAGAAATTCAAAGTCAGTGACTACTTAAGTGTGAGCGGCCCTAATCAGGAAACCATCGATCTAACTACACTATACTTAAGTATGTCAAGTCAAAGTCTGACGTGCGACTGGCAATTGTCAATTGGCCAACACTACAGCTCGGAGGGAGCTATGCGTTGCAGATATCATTCTTGTCAGGTCGACAGAAAATGATCGCCGTTGGAGTGAGGCATCCGTTCCATCGCAGTATAAGCGTCGTTTACTCCAAACTCGCGCGACAACGTCGTGGTAGCTGTGCCTTTCAACGTCACCGTGTATACCGGAAATTTTGAGGGAAGAAGTTTCACGAACATGCCTCATTGCAGTTAGCCTGCTCAGACAAGCAGTTAGAGCGTACCTGCAAACGTATCTACCGAGATTTTCGATTGTTAATTGAGAGAGCTCCGCTGGCCTAGCGGTGGAGTTCCTAGCTTCTTTGTCCAGTTTTCAGTCGTGATGCTCTTTCACTTCTCTTCAACGCATATAGACTTATCTCTCCTCCGATTCTAGTGGGTGCCAGAGGGCCAGAAATATACTATTGTGCTAGTAGTGCTATCGTGCCAGTACCATTTCATTTTTGTATGCTAGATGCAGGAAGTCAAGTATGTCGTACACTCCGAGCCTAAAACGCATCAGTAACCGGCTTACTCGACATTTCCACTCAGCTCCATAACTGATTTCAGAATGGCCTCAGTCGGTCGTTGCAGATACTTAGTGTGACTGAGGTCTAGTTTGCCGTCACAATATGTGACTGGCATCGAACACATTCTGCTCATGATCAACTATATCCTCCTAGTTTCCCGACAAGGCCGGTCTTTTACTTCTGTCAGATATTTTAGATCCGACTAGTGAACGCACAACCCACAGGTAAAGTTCGTCTGGCGAAATGGTTTACTACTATGCCCCCCAAGGCCAAGGCGAAGATCGTTAAAGACGTTACACAGCTGGTTCTTGCGCGGCGGACACGGATGTGCAACTTCCTTGAGTATAAGGGTGCGTGTGACACTATCTGCGCGCACAAGATCGAATCCGAGTCTGTCATCCTGGATCCGTCCTGACAAGGCTCCTGCTGATGCAGCCAAACAGACACAAAGGTCGTGTACCGTCGATATGCATCGCTGTTCTTTGTATGTGGAATTGGGACATCCGATAATGAGCTAGTGACGTTGGAGATAATCCATCGATATGTGGAAGTTCTGGACAGATATTTTGGCAATGTGAGTGGTAGTTTGAAGTGAATCTACTTCTTGTGCTCATTCTGCTCACAGGTGTGTGAACTAGACCTGTAAGGTGTTCCCACCCGAGTGTAGTGATCTTGACTGTCAATGTTGGGCAGGATTTTCAATTTTCAGAAAGCATACGCTGTTCGTAGTAACCTGATCCATCGCTCTAACTACGCTTGATTCATCTCTCGTTTCAGATCCTAGATGAACTTATCATCGCCGGAGAACTGCAGGAGTCATCAAAGAAGTCAGTGCTTCGAGTGGTACGTTCAACTTTGGGACCAATCGCATTGCAGCTTATATATATTCCGTCTTCTTGCAGGTAACTCAGTCGGACTCTGTCGAAGAACAAGAAAACTCAGAAGACACCATGGCACGATTAGGTTCACGATCCGGTTAGAGGCATTCTATCACCTTGAATTATTCTGTAGACCATGTGTTATTTTTTTTTCTGGTTCCTCAAGGTCTGATGATGTAACGTCAAACTAACCCGCAGTGCATGGGCGGTGGCGCGTGGATGTTATTTTTCGGACAAAGAACGTGATTCGACCAATTTCGATTTTCGCTGTTGAGACCAATGTATATATGATCACGGGTGATGAGCGGAATAGTAATAAGAGCGGTAATGAAAGAGTGTAGTGTTGAGCTAGCTCGAGCCAGTCATGAGGCGGCCGTAGGATTTCAGGCACAGGACAAAGCACAGCCGCCGCTGAGCCGCCGTTCCCGTTCCCGACTCATCGAATGATCGGAGTTTAATTCGGCGTAGATCATTTAATCCTTTCGCGGAGATTTAATATCTTTTGACCTTATCGTCCAATGGGAAGCGGGGCAAATAAGTATAAACATCTCACTGCCGCATTGGTGAGTGTATTTAAGACTGCAAAGTTTCCTTCCGTGCAAAACAATCCCCTTTACTTCTTTTCTTATATCTTCCGCTCCATGGCAGTCCCATATCGAAACGATCTTCTTGCTCCCTTCTTCGCTCTTCCCCAAGGTGACAAGATTCAAGCTGAATGTTAGCCTTTTCCTTCTTCTCTTCCTGGATCCCCTTTCAAATATCCTAACAGATGTCTGGGTTGATGGAGATGGCGGGCTTCGTTCAAAAACTACTGTCCGTCTCCTTTCCTCAGGGTCGTGATGTCAACTGACCCTGTGTCCAGACCGTTAGCAAGAAGGTCACGGACATTGGCCAACTCCGCACCTGGGATTTTGATGGCTCATCTACAAATCAAGCATCGACCCGCGATTCTGATGTCTACCTTCGTCCTGCTGCAATTTTCAAAGATCCCTTCCGTGGCGGTGACAACATCCTTGTTCTTGCGGAGACTTACAACAATGACGGCACGCCCAACCGCACAAACTATCGCCACCACGCCAAGAAGGTCATGGACCAGGCAAAAGATGAAGCACCGTGGTTTGGACTTGAACAGGAATACACTCTGCTCGATGTAGATGGTCGTCCATACGGATGGCCAAAAGGCGGGTTCCCTGGTCCTCAAGGTCCTTACTATTGTGGTGCTGGTACGGGACAGATTGGACTTATCAATGTCTGGTTAATTCTAATCCACTTTACAGGTACTGGCAAAGTTTTTGCCCGTGACCTTATCGAGGCCCATTATCGCGCCTGCCTGTATTCTGGCATCAACATCAGTGGTATCAATGCTGAGGTGATGCCCTCTCAGTGGGAGTTCCAGGTTGGCCCGTGTGAAGGAATTGATATGGGCGATCACCTCTGGATGGCGCGATATCTGCTTATTCGCGTCGCCGAGCAGTGGGGTGTCAATGTGTCGTTCCACCCCAAAGTTCTGGAGGGAGATTGGAACGGTGCGGGATGCCACACCAACTACAGCACCAAGGAGATGCGCGGGCCTGGAGGCATGCAATACATCCAGGCTGCGATTGAAAAGTTGTCAAAGAAACATGATGAACATATCGCCGTTTATGGAGACGACAACGATATGAGATTGACGGGTCGTCATGAAACTGGGCACATTGGTGCCTTTAGTTCGGGTGTTGCCAACCGTGGAGCTTCGATCCGTGTACCTCGGCATGTTGCCGCTCAGGGCTACGGCTATCTTGAGGATAGGCGCCCAGCATCTAACATTGGTAAGTGATGTCATTTGTTGTTTCGATTTCTTCTTTCTGACGTTCGTGAAGACCCATACCGCGTTACGGGTATCATCGTGGAGACCACTGTTCTGGATAAGTAGAGGATTCGTAGAGCAACCCTTAATTACGGAACAACCTAAGTAGCACTGAATGACTTTTTTTGTTTGCCATCAATGTACAATCTATGTCCAACATTCGGGCCGAAGCGTTACTTCTTTTGATCAGGATCAATGATGGAATGACAGTTTCTATTAAGCCGTTCCGCTTGTGTTTCAGGATCATTCACAGCCCTTAATTAGCCGGCAGCAGAATGGGAGCAGTCATAGACAACTTTGCGGACAGAACTCTGTTCCGTGTAAAATCTCTGGAAACACGGGGAGACCTTTCGGACTTTCTGATAGATCTGCTCAATCCTTTAGTGGGACATACGTCTCCTGGAGGAGCGAGAATCCATATTGGACATACTGGAACGCACTTTGACGAAGCAGCCGCCCAGCTTGAAGGCTTCTCACGTCCTATTTGGGGATTGGCCTCTCTTCTCGCAGGAGGTGGCTATTATGAAGGCACTAAACGCTGGTTGAATGGCTTCGCCAATGGGAGTGATCCCAATAGCAATGAGTTTTGGGGAAATATGGAAGACAAGGACCAGCGCATGGTTGAATGCTCGGCAATAGGATT
Source organism: Tricholoma bakamatsutake (assembly GCA_029959215.1). Classification (NCBI taxonomy): domain Eukaryota; kingdom Fungi; phylum Basidiomycota; class Agaricomycetes; order Agaricales; family Tricholomataceae; genus Tricholoma; species Tricholoma bakamatsutake. The sequence goes on from CP114860.1 coordinate 6,842,293, forward strand.
CTCCATTGCAGTTGCGAAAGAGCAACTCTGGGATCCGTTGAGCCCAGAAGCGAAGGTCAACTTAGAAACTTGGCTTGGTGGGATAAATGACAAAGAGATGCCCAACACGAACTGGCTCTGGTTCCGGGTGAGGATACACCCTTCGTGGGAAGCTGGATATCACGTTGACGAGCCGTTTAGGTGTTCGCCAATCTCGGGTTGTCCAAGGCAGGATCTTCATGTTTCGACCCAAAGCGTATGAAAGCTGATCTTGACCACCTCGATACATTTTACATTGGTGGAGGCTGGTCTCGGGATGGCCCTGAGGGTGTCATACAACTTGATTATTATTCCTCGTCATTCGCTATCCAGTTTGCGCAACTTGTCTACTCGAAGCTTGCCAAAACGGACGATCCAGAACGATGCGAAGAGTACCGAAATCGAGCACGACAATTTGCTCTAGACTTCGTGCACTACTTTGACCCCGAAGGTAAACATACATCACACCATTAGGAAAAAAAATATTGCTAATCTTATAATAAGGACGTGCGATTCCATTCGGTCGAAGTATGACTTACCGGTTTGCCATGGAATGCAATCGCATTTGCAGACGTAGCCTTGCCTGAACCGTTCACATGGGGTGTCGTAAAAGGGCTCCAACTGCGGAACATCCGATGGTGGCAAAAGCAAGCCGGCGCCTACGCGTCTGACGGGACACTGACAATTGGCTACTGCTACCCTAATCACAACATGACGGAGAATTATAACTCACCAGGTTCACCATATTGGTGTTGCAAATCATTCTTGGCTCTCGCCCTTCCCGAAACGCATCCTTTCTGGACCGCGAAGGAAGAGCCCTATCCCAAGAGCCTGCTGGAGACGACCAAGGTGTTGAGTTATCCTTTACATATAATCACAAACTACGGTGGACACACATATCTCCTATCTTCTGGACAGCAATGTTCCTACTCAGTGAAGCAAAGCGCCGCCAAGTATGGTAAGCTAGCCTACTCTTCAGCATTTGGGTATAGCGTACCAGTTGGAAATGGCACGTTGGAAGAGCTTGGCGGCGACAACACCCTTGCTCTCAGTGATGACGAGGGCGAGTCATGGAAGTGCAGAAGAGCTACCATGGAGGCGAGGATCGAGGACGGCAAATGGTTGAGGTCTATGTGGTACCCATGGAAAGACGTTGAGGTCGAGACGTGGCTAGTACCTCCTCAGAAGGAGTCGCGACTGTGGCATTTACGCGTACACAGAATCAAGACAAGGAGAAGCTTAGCTTCCGCAGAAGGTGGCTTCGCGATTTACGGCCAAGGCAAGAACGGCCGCGCCCTAGAACCTTCGATTGGAGAAGAGTTTGGAACCCTAGAAAACGGTGGCGAAGGCAGGGCCACATCTCGTGCCGGAGTATCGGGAATAGTGGACATGGGAGCGGGAAACAGGAGAGCGAGTGCATTGCGAACCGATGCGAACTCGAACTTGATGGTCGCGAGAGCTATTCTTCCGACTCTTCTGTGTGATCATAAGCCAAGCGAGAAGGACGCTTGGCTTGTAACTGCCGTGTTTGCCTTGCCGAGCGTTGGGAATAGCGAAGGTACTGCCGCGGGTTGGACTACTGAATGGGAAAAGCGTCCGAAGATACCTGAGGAGATTGCAAAGCTGATGCTGTAAGATTTTAACAAGAGGCCTAGTTGTAAGATGAGCTGCGAGTCAACAGATTGGTCCGTTTCAACTTATTGGGAGGTTTATGATCAATTGTACCGTCGATACTTTTCGATTTTGGACATGCAGTTTGAAACCGGAGCATTGGAAGATTGTGATCATGGCATGGAAATGAGAAGAGTGTCGGATTGCCCGTCTCTACCGTGAACCGATATTATACACAGAAACAGAACCACAAACTCCATACGGGAAGGGTATAGGTTGGAATCACTACCGTTTCCTTGTTGCCTTCCTTCTTTTTCCACCAGCTGTCACCGCTGGTGCTCGGGTGCCTATCCCGTTTTCTTTACGCGTTGATGTCACGCTTCGAGAGGCATCAGAGTCCAAAGACTGATCATCATCCTCTGCCTGTGCATCCACGGACTTTGACGATGGATCGGTGTCTTTGGTAGATTTAAAAACCTTGAGATAGAGCAATTTGATGAGTGAGAGGAACCATGTATTTGACAGCGTAGGCTTGACGGCAGACGACGAGTCAAGAAAATGCATTTCACCCGATGGATCAAGCTGTTGAAAATTAAGGCCTTGAATGGGCAGGGGATCTTTCGAGCACGAACAATATAAACATCCTGTCCATCAACAACCATATCAATCCATTTGGTGTTGCCCCCATCCTCGTGTTGTGTGCCCAGATTGACCTTGACCTAACAAATCTCATCAGCGAGGGAAGGACGGACAGCTCTGCACGCCTCACTTTTCTTTTCCCCTCGTTTGGAACAAGTTTTGGGCCCCATGCGGCGGACCTTGCTTCTCCTCTGACTTTCTCAATGCGCTCCAAGTCACGCTTGTAGTTTATGCGCTGAATAAGCAGCTGCAGCCCTGATGTGAGAATTGTTAGGAATGCGAGGACCGACTGCACCGATGGAATAGATTTAGGAACGTAGGCGGGTGCATAATTCGGTGGAAAGGACTTACTCCAAGGCCTGGGCGGAAACGCGAGTAATAGTATCCTGTTCCTCGCCACTTCGGCACACCGTTTTTATAGAAAAAGTCATAGCGTTGGCGACTCTCTTTCTTCCGCAAAATACTCGAAACAACGCCAAGTCGGGCGAATCGTTCGTGTACGCCCTTTACACCTGGATTTTTATCTGGACTGGTGTCATTCGTGTCCAGAGTTAGGGAATGATGTGAAGGGATAAGAAAAAGTGTTACACTACTCACTGAAGTTGCACGCTCATTTTTCGGTATGCTTTCGCGATCTCGGCGGTTGAAGCAGTGGAGGGGACATTGAACCATGAATAGAAACTTGTACCCTTCCCTTCCGATGCCTCTACTTCGCTGACCAAGTCAAATATTTCATAGTCTTCCTGGGAAACAGCGTGGAAGGAAGCATTATTCAGAACTGTAGGATGTGTGCATGGTCGTGTTCAACTGACTTTTTCCCATCTAGAAAAGTTAACAACCGGTCAGTAAGATGATAAGATAGAAGGGAGAGCTGAACACACGCGACGACAATGGTTACTAGCACGGCGAATACTGTACAGATGAATAACAGCTTCATGCCAAATCACTGTGCGTTGGCAAAATTATGAGTTTGCATAAGTTCGAACACGTGATACTTCTGTCACTCAGTGTTAAACATTGTTCATGGTTTCTCGACGTCGCTGCCTGACTTGTGGCTCCAAACAATGGCACAAGGAGCCTTCTAGTGGTCTAATTGCATGCAGTGAAGGACATGTCCTCCAAGTAAGTTTCATCATCCATTCATCATCTAAGTTGGAGAAAATCATTTTGAGTAGAATTACCGCAACGAAGCAACTGATGTAGGGGAGGATATCAAGCATGCACTTCGGAAGCGTACGCTGAAGAGCGAGAGAAAGAAGGAAGATGGAAGAAGCAAGGTTGACTCTGAATGCATGTTTTGCTCAGTCCTAACGTTGGTTGTTCTGACACTTCCTCAGTGTATCACGGAGCTAGAGGACGACACCATTATTTCGAGTGTCAGCAACTTTTGCTCAGAAAACAAATCGCAGTTTTGACGAAACTATGGTCTCTTCCCTCTGAATTCGAGGTCATTTTTGTTTCCATCTAAATAGGTTAACTCTAACTTTTTCAAACATGGCAGATTATTTGCAGAGATGTTTGGGCGCTCCATCTGACGCTCCTTCCAAATCACCCCCTCATAGAGCCGCACCACGACAATCAAGGATCAACGCAGGATCAGCAGGCAGGAGAGAATCCCAATACAACTGCGGAGAAGAATGATGCTATTACATCGGAGTCGCGAGATGACAAAGAACGGCGGAGTCAAGGCGAGGAGAGTGAGGATGACGAACAGGGAGATGATGACCCTGAACTGGCTGCATTGCTGCAGATGAACTCCGATATATCGTCGTCGTCGGATTCAGAGGCTGAAGGGCGAAGGCGACAGGAGGTAGATGGAAAGGCAAAGAGACAGAAGGGCCGATACCCATATGAAATGCCTGCGAGTACGATAGCAGTGTTGATCGTGGCGTGCTGGACAATGAGGATTCCGATTATATCACATGATTTTACTCGGTGCGTTTTCTTGTTATGACCCGAGTTTCGAAGCATCAGGACGAAGTTTGAATGATCATGGCGCTAATATGATCGTTAAAATAGACTCATCGAGACCTATGAATTGCCTTACCTTGATCCGGTGTCACGACAGTTGTTACCGGCGAAGATGGTAGCGCACCTTAGCAGACATAATATCCAAGCGCTGTCACCACACGTAGGTGTTTACCAATTGTGGCTAACTGGGTGGATTGACTGTGTCATTGGTAGCATGCACCGAGTACCATGACACTTCACAGTCTCGCATCGCGACTGTCGGGGAAGATGTATTCATCTTACGGAATATTCACTCCCGAAGCCAACGGAGCGCCCATTTTATGGCGTGTCGTGTCTCAAGGTCTATGCGGCACACGTAGGTTTTCATTGGTGATACAGATGCGTATGATGCGATGAATTATGACAGCGATGCTGTATAAGCTTACCAAACGCCTCGCGCACATTCTGTCCCTGCCCCTCACACTGCATCACACACTTGCACCGGTGCTTAAGCGGCCCAAAGCATACGATCCATTGAGACACAATTACGACAATGTTCCACCGGAAGTAAGTTTGGTTAGTGCTGCGATCATGGTACTTAAAATGGTGTACGGACTGGATGGTCGACCGAGGTGGGGTTTAGCCTCTTTTCGTTATACTCAAACTTCATTTGAACGAAGTAGAGTGCCGGATGAGCCAAGTGATCCAGCATGTGCCCTTCCCCGGATCGACGAGTATCTTCGACATGTACAGGAACAGAATGACGTAGATTCGAAGGGCAAGGCAGAGCTTTTTAGCTCGCAAAGTTCCATGTGAGTGGCCCTAGATCTAAATCTCAAGTTAAATTTACCCGTTGACAGGTGCGCAGGTGATCTTCGAGAGACGATGATGGATGAGTACTTGGACTTTTGCGAACGTGCATTGCTGCCTGAAACGGATGATGGGAATGGTAAGCGTGCTGCCAGAGGGAAGATTGAGAAGACTGACATGGCGTGAGCAGAAGATAGCGTGATGAAGAAGTATTTCCCTCTACTAGAACGGACCAGAGAGGCAAGGGGAGAGGCAGCGGAAGAGGAAGAGCGGCATGCCGGAGCGACGGTGGCGGAGGGCTCCGGGCTCCGTCCCGGCGAGGGGTATCGGATGTACAGTAGTCGGGACAAGTTCGGAACGCTGCCGAGGGATTACGAGGGAGTGATTGGACGAGGAGCGCGGTTTGTTGGGGTGAGCGTTGAGATTCTAAATGGAGTTGTGGAAACATATGAGCGACGGCTACACCGTGGGAATCTATTTCTGTGAACGTGACATGTTTCGGGCGTGAGATGCCGGAATAACCTGTCACACACGGCAGAGCTACCTGGGACGCATGCTTGCCATCGTTCTGCTCTTGAACCCTTCCGCAAACCCCTTTCTTTCCCAAACGCTCCTTTTCTCTCATCCGTGTCTCGTTCTCCCTTGTGATCAGGTCCATTAGCAAAAGCCTTTTGTTACAATACTACTACTAATCCCAGTCTCCAGTGCTTTTTTCTAATGTCAACCTGACAATGCGTCGTTTTGCATCCGTATTCACTTCAAAGCGCGGAAAGCCCGAACCATCCGTTAAGCGGCCTACTACCATTGATTCCAACCCCCCTCCGCTCCTACAAGACAATCCCCACTCTTCCGCTTCTTCTTCCAGTGGTTCCGCAAGTCTCCAAACACCAGATGACGACCATCATCGCATCCCATCCACTCTCAAGCCTAAAAAGTCTTGGAAGTCTTGGCTCAAAGCTCGTGCCATTAAGCACCACGATAACCACACTCCCGATTGGCCACCTCAACCTGGCATCCCTCATGAAGACTTTGAAGAACAGGATGATTTCGTCTCGGATGAATCAGAGTTTCTTTCTGTTCCCAACTCACCCTCCATACATCCCTGTTCGCCAGAAAAGGCACGACAAAACTTGAAGCTAATCGTAGAAAATAGCCTTGTTCCTCCGCCTTCTTGTTCCCCATTTATTCAACATTCTGACACTTCGGCTATCTTCCCCTGGTCTTGCAACCCTGCATCCGGTCTTCCTCGGAAAAACAGTATGCTCTCTAACTTGCTCAAAACACGCCTTCTCAGGCGCTTGGAGCATTCATCTTGCTCACTGAGTCGTTCCGAACAGCTCTACATCGCTCCTTTGGGTAGCAGACAAGTCTCACCAGTCGCTCGTCATAGCTCGTCTTCCCTCCCTTTTGATGAGCCTGCGCCCTGGAAGGAAACATTGATATCCCTCTCTAGTCCAGGTCTTCATCGCTGGATATCTCGTCCTTGCTTTGAGGATCGTTACAGCGTCTTTATACCAACGGATGAAGGTGTCTTCCGTCAACGGGTTACAGGAACCGCTTTCGCTGTCGCCTCTCTCGAGTACTCCGAAGCCCTCGATGCCATGGCGGGCTACGTCGATGACGTGGCTCCATTTACGACTTTGTTCTCACCTGATGTTCCATCATTTGAGCTCCGCGGTGCTGTGCAGACATCAGCATCGCCACAGCCACCTTGTAAGTGCCCTGCAATATGGTTTATCCTTTTCTGTTCACATATTCACCTCTGTAGCCTCTACACATTCACGCAACGCACCTTACATCGCTGTTCCTTCTCCTTTACGGAACGAGCACAGCCCAGTAACCTCGCCAGCTGTCTCAGGTCCCACCCAAGGTCCTGCAACTACTCCCACCGGCGGTGATCCCCCCGTGAAGCGTGGCGTGCGTTTTGCAGAAGATGAGAAGGAGGATGTTATTCCTCTCGGGTATGTTCTGCGCATGAAGAGGAAACGAGAGGAAAAAGCAAGATTTTTGCGGGCTGAGCATGATCGTCGTGTCCTAGAGGAACAGAGAGCGAAGTTGGAAGACGTGCGGCGGGTACAGGAAGCTGAACGCAACGAATTGGAAAAAGAACGCAAGGCATGGGAGAGAGAGAGAAAGGCGGTGGAGGAGAGGAAGCAAAGAATGTACCAGGAAGAGGTCATTGCTGCGAGGCTCAGGAGGGAGGCCGCTAGAGTTGGTGGGGTGCCATCCAGTAATAACGGAACAGGCAGCAGTCTGATCGGACCAGAGGGAGGTCCATTCCCCAGCTCCGCTTCTTCGATATCTTTACGAGACCCAGAACGTAATAGACTTCCGCAACCCACACCACAGACACGCGATTCAAGCAGACAAAAGGGGTCAATGTATGACCTCACCCAACCTCTTGCATCCGCTTCTCCGCCAATGCCGCGGAGGCCAGCCTCGGAACGAAACCTGCCTATGATAACTACAACTTCGGCTTCCATTGCGCATTCTCCGCCAAGCTCTTCCCCTGGTAGTTCCCGCTCACCCAGTGTAGGAGACGGTCACTCCACTCCCTCACTGATCGCGAGTGGTAGCGGCAGTGGTACACGACCGCCATCTATGTATTCATCCGTTGAATTATCATCTTCCGAGGACGTACGCCAGCAACGGGCGGCGGCGGCGAGTATGACTAATCGCTCCAAACGGAATTCTCTTGCCTCCTCTCTTCGATTGAATCCCGACCGTGCCGTTCCCTTCCCTGGATGGGTCGGGAGCAATCAGAGTTCGAATTACGTGCCCGCGGTGCCAATGATACCCACAATGGTGCCTGCATACGTAATGATGGACATGCCTCTGCTGCCCCCAACGGCGCCGTTCATGTTACATCAGTACCCGCGACAGCAGCACGGTCAGCGCTCACCTGCGCCGACGTTGCCGAGGGGACGGCTGTCTTCTGTAACTTCCAGCAATGTACATCTTCCCCAGCAAGGACAGGAAGGGCAGCTTCCAAGATCCCCGTCACAGAGCCCTCATCAGCCAGGATCAAGACATACGTCATCTGCGCCGGTGGCATCGGGGTCTGCCTCTGGCTCTCGAAGAAGCACACACGAAAGTCACGGAACTGGGGATTCAAGGCGGGCGAGCATGCCTCTCCCTCAGTCACCAACCATGCAGCATCAGCGCCCACGGCTGAATTCACAACATGCTCATGGCCGTCCCGCCGTTCCACGTTCGCACACTGGACCCCCCGTGTCGTATGGCGCCGGCACTTTGCAGGCACCAAGCCCGTGGACGGGGCTGCCATCACACACTGGGAAACCGCTGGCAGCAATGCCGGTTCCCAAGTCGCAGTCTCAGTCAAATCTGCGGAGCGGACGGAGACGGACCATGGTTGCGTGATTCCATTCGAGGCGACTAACATGCATACCAAGTTCGCATTCACGTCATCCTCTAATCTCACTATACAAGTCGTCACCGCTACCACCATCCTCGATTTCCATTGTCATCACCTATTGGGACTTATCCTTCACACCTCCATTGGGTTTGGTTGATTATCAATGCCATGATGATCTAACAAGACAAGTTTTCATTTCGCATGTCCCTCTCACATTGACATTTCTCCTGCCACTATTAAGTTTTCATTTTATTTCTGTTTTGGTTTGTTGATTAAATCTGTTGGTTGTACGCACGTGCGGGATCAATCGTCCTACGCTCTTTATTCTAGCCGAACTCTACCTTTATCATTCATACAGTAACTTCCAGTCTTCCTTGTATCGACTAGACGGCCCTTTGGACATTATGAACGACGGGCCTAGGGAACTCATCTTACGGCAGTGGACTTAGCCTGCTCGCTGTTCATTTCGTTCACAATTCTCGCCTGCTTTTCTCTTTCTGCATTACGTTCCCACATTTAGCCAACCAACCTAAACTTTCATCGTTACCATCTTTCTCCGTAATACCTCATACACATGTACTTTTTGCACAATAGCATTCACTCTTATATGTCAGTTGGTTCAGCATGATAACATGTTTCCATTGACATCGGCAATGCAGTACACAGGAACATTGACTAACGTGTGTATGTAGGTGCGAAACGAGATATTGCTAGTACATACAAAGAGATTTTGGAAAAATTTGGCCATGTTCGATAATAAGTCACAAGGCAGAAGTGTTACAAAATGTGTTCCAAAGATATATGGAGACGATAACAGACGGAGCGACATTGCAAAATCACCAAAAACAAATCGTAAACACGATTCGTGCTTTACCCAGACGTCGGTACAGTTCTTCTGAGAAGACCAAGCAGGATCAGTGACTTAATCACTCTTGGACAGCCGCGTGTCGACGAGCCAGATGCATCCGCATGTAGATAGAATTCGTGATATGGAAGATCGGCTGCATGACTTCCCAGATGTTTGTATAGACCTCTTCTCGATAGGTGAGTGCTTCAAAGAACACTTCCAAACGAAATTTATCCAGCCTCCATGGCATTTGGTCATATAGGACGTTTATGGTTTCAGTACGCACTTGAGCTATGAGCATTTCAGGATCCTCGATCGCCAGGGAAGCCTCAGGGGATGTCTTCTTCGACAGTTCTTTAACCACATCCGCTACAGCCGTAAGTGACTCTTCGTGACTACTGTAAGAGTCGTGGAACTCTCTGACTCGCTGGAGAAGCTGGAGAGAGAAATTCAACACACGTCCTGCTAAACGTAGAATGCAAATACCACCGTACCTGTGAGCATCCGCTTGAAAAGTCTTCGGAGACCTTTGGCAATTGCTCCCGTATCTCACCTTCTTCCAACGTCGAGCCTGTCTCTGGAATGCCTGAGCTCTTCCTATTATCAGCAATCCCCACCCCTTCTGCGATTCCCGATTTTGAGCTATTAAGATCAATCGCAGAAGCAGACAGCCTGGCCTGATGTTCCGTGCGTGATACTTTTTCTAAGTAAGTATGGGAAATCGCAAGCCTTTTCTCCAGGTGCCGAATCCAGAGAGCAAAATATTCAATAGAGAGAATCGCATCAGTATCCCGGTGAAAATCCATGGGATTTCTGGGGGCCTGTGCGTCCATATATTTGCCGGTTATATTCAGAACTTCTTGGGACCAAGCCATGAGACAATCAAGATAGTCATAAAGCTTAAGCTGAGAAAGCTGGGTCTCTCTCATACAACTGATGACTCGACACTTTTCTTCTAATGCGGACTATGAAAGAGAGCATTTATGAGTGATGCAATATTATTTAACATTTCGCGTCTACTTGCCTGACATGCATAGAATCTAGAGAAATCCTCCACTCTAGGATTACTTCTCATGTCTCGTATTGTAAACTCTAACTTGACAGCATCGACCAAAGCACTACGGTAGTTGTCTAAAAATAAACGAGCTACCTGGTGGTATATTAGAGACTCACCTGAGTAGCTCGATGCTTTCTGGTTTCATAACGTAAGTATATACGGAGGTTTCAGGTAACAAGTAAAATTTGAAAGGTTCAAAAAAAGAGGTAAACCTTTGGATGTGTTTGGATATTACCACTCTTCGCTTCGCCATGTTACGTTGGACCGAAGTTCAGCCCCAATAGGAAGTCCCTTGTTTATTAAAGATTTGTAGCTTTTCAAATGTGCCTTCGGCGCATGGGAGGACCCCTGACAACCCCCCAAAATGCCTGATCCCTGTGCGGATAAAAATCGAGGAAATTTTTGAAAAGCCTGAATAAAAATTGGGCAAAAATTTGGTGATGCCTTGGACAAATGTCTGGATAAGGACTACAGTCGGACCTCTCTTAAACCATACCCCTCGGTGGACTGCCCAGGGTATGGGTTATCAGGGTTCATGGGGTTGAGGAGGTAGGCTAAAAATAGGCTCAAAAAATCCCAAGAAAATCGTAGAAAATCGTAGAAAAATCGTACGATTGCAGAAAGGCTACCTATGGACGTAGTAGAAGGACCAATCTATAATTTCTGGAAAAAGTCTGTTAAAACAGTGGTTTTCATAGTTTTGGTCTCTTCGAGACGGAGCTGCCGATTGAAAGAGCCGAGAATACCTTCAAGTTTGCGTGCAATGGGATCATTGAACTCATCGACATATTTGCTGATGGTAGACACTGCCTTGAGAACGTCACGCCGTGTTGGGCGAGGCTCGACAAACTCCGAGTCATCCACGTCGTCTCCGCCAGTTGCGTCGATGTTTTCACGCGCTGCAATTGAATCCATAACGGCTTGAAAAATTTCTTCATCTGATGACTCGTTTAGCGTTTGTGATTCGCCAGCAGGATTGAGAAGGGACTCGATATCCATTCGATTTTTCGCCTGAAATGCTCCCATAGCAACCAAATCATCGAGTGCGGCTTCAACTTGTTTCTCTGCGTGAATCACCGGATCAGTTTCGGAGGAGGGATTGTGGAGTAGCGAAGTGACTGGTATCGAAGGCTGAAGCACAGGGGAGGACCTTTCAGGTAAGATTCCTGCTTTACGCCAGCAGTTCCGAATTGTCGTCGTGTCAACATCGCGCCATGCTGCATCGGCCAGTCGCATTGCTTGCAACTGATTGATGTTGTAAATTTTGGCAGGTGTTATTCCTTCATCGTAATGATCAATGGCCCGCTGGATGAACCTTGCACAGTAGTGGGCTTTGAAGCATCGGATAATCCCTTGGTCTTGCGGTTGAACATGTGCGGTGAGGTTTGGCTCGAAATTTTCGACTCGGATGTTTTGAAGGCTGGGAGGAACGATGTGGCCGGAGAAGTTATCCTGAAGGAGAAGTATTTTTCGATTCTTGGCCCCAAGCTCACGATCCCACTGCTGAATCCAGTCTTGGTAGAGCTGAGCGGTCATCCAAGCCTTTGCATTGTTTCGGTAATAGAATCCAAGTTGAGTACCAGTCTTCTTGTTGAACGCGCGTGGTCGCGCTGCTTTTCCAATGACAAATGGTTGGAGTTTCTCGCTCCCATCAGCATTGGTTGTGAATGCGTATGTCAGCCTGAGCTTCTTGCCTTTGACGCCTGATTGTTTACGATCTGACAGGCCTCGGTCTGGTATGAGTCTACACATTTGAGTCAGATATGGAGCAATGACGCAGAAACTTGAAGCAAGAACATACCCCCAGAAAAGACCCGTTTCATCCATGTTGAAAATATCACGAAGCTGGTAACCATACTTGTCGATGAGTTCCTGAATCCGTTTCCTTTCCCTTTCCACAGTTTCAGCATTTGCAGACCCAGCTTCTCCATGACGCTTGAACTGCTTCAAGCCATTCCTGTCTTTGAAACGTACCAACCAACCATTGCTCAGATTCAGTCTCTCATCATCAGGAACTCCAACCAAGTCCGCGAAGCGAGTCCACTTCTGATGAAGGACTTCCCCAGTCAGCAGAATCCCATCACCCATAGCCTTTGAAACCCATAAATCCATCATCTCAGTAACTTCCGGGTGCTCAGTCTGCCGAATACGTTTGGCAGTTTGGTCACTGTGATGATTTGTCTGTTCCCAAAGTCCATGCCACTTTTCTTCCTCTTTAAGCCATACTGAAACTAACGGCTGTTTGATCCTGAGGTTTGGGTAAATTGGATCGAAATGCTTTGCCGTCTCTGTTTGGTTCTTGCCGTTTTTGTGGTGCCAATCGAGGATTTCAATACGCTGAGCTAAGGTTGCATTCTCTTTTCGGGTAAATGTGGGTGCAGCGGCTGGCGGGTCTGGTTTCTGCTTCGGTGCTCGAGGCTGTTTTTCGTATGCGGAACCTTAATGTGAGTGACATCAGTCATTTGCTTTTTGTAAGTTGAAGAGTTAAAATTGTACATTTCCGCTTGTTCCCTGCAATCTTTGCCATGTCTCCGGCCCACTCTCTCAATTTCTTCACAATTGCTTTTCCAGCCTCGTCCAACCATCCGAGGCCTCGCTCATAGTCGGAGGCTAACTCAAGTGCGTCGAGCACGCGCTGTTCGTCCACAGTGTTCGCTTCATTGTCCAGCCAGTGCTCATCTGAGGACAAGATGGTTTCCGACCTGGCAAGCTTTTCTGTGAGTTCCTTCTCGCGAGTCTTGATTGTTTCTTTAAATTTAGCAAGTCCTTTCTTCAGGACTTCGAGTGGTTTGGGGGCCATTTGAGAGATATTTTCAAGGGTATAAAGATTAAAAAGTTTATATTTTCGAGGGAACAAAACTAAAAAACTCTATTCCGATGCCATTTGGTTGGCGATGTGATGCTGAAAATTAAGTAATTGACCAATATTAGTAAGGAGACGTCGAGAATGATGAGCAAACCTGGCCAAAACCTATGGGTTTTGACCGCGGAGGGGTATGGATTATGGGTTATGACGGACTTATGGGTTATGGTACGCGATTCCCTGCGAACCAAGTCAGTGGATGGCTTAGGCCATGGGATTTAAGGATTTATGGGCTGACAGAGGCATGGCTTACGAGAGGTCCGACTGTACTCTGAAGCCGATATGCCTGATCCGGTCCGGATAAAATTTAGCAATGATTGAAAGGCTTAAAACCTTGGGTGAAATTTCAACCTTTAGTAAGCAAAAAAAAAATCGAACCATATAATTACCAACCGTGGGTCAATACCGATATTAATTCATCTCAGCGCAGGCGGGTGTTGCCTGTTTGCATCTTTCTCGTGCATATGCCAAACCCCTAAAATGGATGACAAGTACATGATAGAAGTTTACTCGACCCGCCGCTATTTGATAAGAAGCGATGGATTGGCAAAGGGAAGAAATTTCCTTTAAACTCTTTCAACTTTCCAGACTTGGAGGGTTATTGTGAGGAGAAATTGTCCATACCAAAGATTCTTACAGCTATGCTTTTCCAGACAACAAAATAACCATCAAAGACTTTCTTGCTTGCAAGTTACCACTAGAACACTAGGGGCTGGTCCATCTCCCAGCAACAACTTGCTTCTTGACCATTCCACCAAACGATGACATCCAACAACTTGCCACAAGGGCTCTGCCATCACAGAATTTTGTACAGGCAATGAGGAAGGAGTTTGGACAAGCCCTTCTTGATGGCACTTTATCTGTTGAGGATCACATCATACAGAAACTCACACCTACCAGTGCTACCACTCTGGAGTGTGCAGTATTAGAACAAGATATACCAGGTTGTTGATGCTCAGTCTCGATAGAGAAAGTCCTTGGAGGAAGGCTATGATGACTAGCATAAGGCTGTGTAGCAAATTTAACTACCTGGGACAAAAATTTCAATAATCCTGCAATTTTTATTGATTTTCCACATGCCTGATCCCAAGTGTGGATGAAAATGTGACCTTGATGAGGCCTGAGGCAAAATTTAGATAAAAAGAATCAGCCTGGATTTTTTTTTATCCACACAGAAATTTTGGGATCAGGGATTTTGAGGGATTGTCAGGGATCCTCACATGGGTTGTGTATATTAGTGGTATTTATCATAGTTTATGTACATGCTAATACTAGGCATCAGACGGGGGCTCTTAAAATAAAACTGTCAACATGTACAAACATGGGGAAAAAGATGAAATGGGGATAAAATTACAGAAAATCATAGAAAATGTAAGGGCAACCTCAAAGCCTCATTTAGCAGTGAGCTAACAGAGGGGAATCCAAAATTAACATTGTACTACATAATACAAATACTTCAGGCACACCTAACAGAGGGAAATCCAAAGAGAAAACTTTAAGGACTCATCTGTTGATGCCCAGTATATGTGATAGACCTGAAAATCAAATAATAGGCTAAAAATAGCAAAAAGGTGGAAATAGGTTGATCAAGCTATGGAATGACATCATCACCTTGATGGGTAAATGTCCAGAAGGGGCACCTCTAAGAATAGAACTGTCAACATGTACCAACATGGAAAAAGCTGAAATATAATCATAAAATAGGAATAAAATCATAGAAAACCATAGTAAAGGCAGAATAGAATGAAATAAAATATAAAAAAATATGGGATGAACACAGAAAATTGCCCAGATGCCTGGGACACCTTCCTTTCCCCTTACATCACCCCCCTTCTATGATGCATTGCCCTGATGCATTCAAAACCATGACATCACCCTGATGCATTCAAAAAAAGTTGGACACTTGGATGCATTAAGGTGCTGAAGAATGTCGACAGTAGAACTCCTTGATCAGTCATGGGGCATTCAAACTGGACTCTGTGACCCAAGAATTTTTTTAATACCCATAACCCTTCCAGTGCACCAGGTATTCAAGTTTGCCTCAGTGTAAGCGGCTGTCTAGGATGGACTCGACCTTGTACTGAGGTTTGCCTTCGATCACTGTAGATGGTGGAGGAGGTCATGCCATACATCCTGGAAATGGATCCATAGGGGCTGGCAGCAGTTTGATGATGTGGAAGACAGGGTGTAGTCTAGACATTGACTGTGGTAGGGCAATAGGCATATAACCCAATGCATTTGGTGATGAGGAAGGTTCCAAGGAAATGATGGGCGAGTTTCTTGGATGGTTGTGTAATGGAAATATTACTGGAGTCGAGGTAGACACAATCACCAACCTTGTATGTGGGTGTGGGTGAATGGCATTGGTTGAGGAAGCATGCTATATTGTCCTTTGCCTTAGTCAAAGCTGCCTTCACCTCCTCTAAGGTGTTCTTCATCCACTCTGTGAACTCATTTGCTGTCTCCAAGTGTGATGGTGCTTGACAAGGCTCAAAACCCATGTGTGGGTGTTATCCTGTGTTGAGGAGGAAGGGAGTTTGTTGGGTAGAGGAGTAGATGTGATTGTTGTACCCAAACTCAGCCATGGGGAGGAGGTCTTCTCAATCGTCCTGTCACTCATTGATGAAGATGCAGATGTACTGCTCCAATTCTTGATTGATGTGCTCCATCTGTCCATCTGTATGTGAGTGGTAGGCAGTCGAGGTGAGGAGTTTGATGCCCAGGAGGCAGTACAGCTCTTGGGTGAACTCTGCAATGAACTGTGGTTCTCGATTGCAGAGGAATGCATATGGCAATCCATGGATCCACATATGGTGCAAATAGAGTCAAGCTACTCCAAGTGTAGTGACAGTTGTATGAGTGGGCTTCCCAGCAGAGTGGACTGTGCACATTACCACATCAATGTTAGGGTGACACCCACTTATCTGCTAGCTGGACTGTGCAGGTTCTTCTATAAGAAGGGGTGGGACATTGATAATACTCAACCCGGAAACCCAAACAAAACCTACTAAATGGCTTCAGATGGTTTAACATGAGTCAGAGGAAGGATGCGAGGCCCTCTAGATGTCATCTGTCAGACTGACCATTAAATAGTTATAAAAGGACTGCCTGTTGAAGAAATTCAAAGCTAAAAGAATGTGTTTCATGAAATTTCAGAGAATTTTGTGGCTAGATCGATGAATTCAGAGTGTGAAAATATGTTTGAATGCAAGATTGAGGGACTAGACGAGTAATAAAAGTGAAGCAAAGGTGAATCGAGGGAAATGAAAGTGAAAATGGCATAATGCAAGGATTTTTGAGGATTTTTGAAGAATTTCAAAGAAATTTAGTATAGATGCAAGACTTTGGACTGAAGAAGAGTAAGCTGAACTCTCAAATCACTGCCATCTGGGAGGAATATGATTGCTTGTCTGTTTTAGTAACTAGTACAAGTCTATATACAATTTGAAGAGATAGTACTAAAAAGGAAATAAAACATGTGTAGTATATGAGGCAATATATACAACAATGAGGACTTTGTAAATCATAAAACAAATAAGAAATGATAAATAAATGAAATGTACAGTGTCCCCATATAGTAAAAGTACTTATCTCTTTGCTTCAATATATTATTAAAGCCTCTAAGCAATATTATTGCATCCTAAGTCTCTTGTCATCTCTCCTCATGTCCAGTAGTACTCTATTTGCGATGAAATGGCTCATTCTGGTTGTGTAGCATGTATTGAAAAGGGTTTTGGAACAGCTATATGGTGGCTGATGTCATTCAAAGTGGTGCAAAGTCATTCAAGAGCATTCAAAGTGTTGCAAAATCATTTGAAATAGTTCGAAAAGTGTTCAAAGTCAATTTTATGGCATTTGTAGCAATTCAGAGCATCTGTTGTAATGTCTTGATATGATTGGATGCATTTTCCAGATCTTAAAGTGCATAATGGATCTATCATTCTCCCCCTTACTGAAATCCTGACTGTCCCAGTCAGCTGATCAAAGTCACATGCAAAATGCATGATTGTGTTGAAAAAGTTAGCGAGGTTCAAAATACTTCTTGTTCTTCCACATCACCTCCTACATCCTCAGTACTAGCTTTTGTCATGTCTCTTCTTGTCGAACTCAATGCTGAAATACTTGAATATGCAAAGTCGATGCCTGAGCACAGCATCACAGAGGATTTTGTACAAAAATGGTACATCTCTGGTTGATCTATTTATAGTCAAAGGTGCTAAAACATTTTGTATAGGCAGAATATAATGAACTTGCTGAAGATCTCAGCAAAGAATGTGACCTAACTGTCCAGAAGGTTGTGAATGAAGTCTGGCTCATCATGAGTGGATTTCATAGGAGGGAGAATTGTTATTCATGGATTTAGCTGAGGAGGTAGAGAGAGAACAAAGGGAGAAAAATCTGAAATGGGTTTAAAAGGAGAAGGAGGCAGCGCAGAAGGTGAAAATTGATGGTCAATGGAGAGCATTGGTGGATGCTCGAAACACCACCCTTGCCAAATTTCGTGCAAGGAATATTTCGAAGGAGGACTTGCAGAGGTGGAATGCAGAGTTTGAGGCTGAATCAAAGGCTATCAAGAGGGAGAAGGGAGGTGAGGATGATGAAGGCAAGGATGAGTACGAGGGTGAAGATGAGCTACCTATGGTGAGGGTGGCGAAGTGAAAGGTGGTTGAGGTGGGAAGCAAAGAGCATGAGGAAGAGGAAGTTGAGGGGGTAGAGGTGGTGAAGTAGCCATGAGTTGAAACAAAAGGGCTGCTCGATTTTGAGGGGTCAGTAAGTGTTTTACTTATTTTTAAAGGTTTTTTGAGGTACTAATACTTTTGTAGTGCAATCGCTGTGCTGGATTCAAGTCCCAGCCATGTTGCATCATCAAGGAGGGTGCCCCAAAGTGTTCGAAGTGCACCCAGAATGCACAGGGGTCTTATTGGGGTGGGTTATTGAGGAGGGGGCTTTGCAAAGGCAAAGCAAAAAAATTCAGGAGTGCGAAACAAGATTCATACTGGAAACCAGGTACAAAATTTATTTGAAATTGTTTTGAAGCAATGGCTAACTTGTTTTCAATCTTTGTAGTACAGCGAATTAGGCTTGTAGGACTAGTAGCCAATGTTGAACCTGTCACAGGGCCTTTGATGTCATTGAAGCTGAAGAAACAGTCATCGAAAGGGAAGGGAAAGGTGAAGGCAATGGAGTTACAGGGGTTCAGAGAAAATGAGGATGACTGGGTGGTGTGCTGTGGTTTGATTGCCATGAAATTGGCACAGAAAAAGGTAGAGATGGAGATGTTGGAGAGAGAAAGATAGAGGTATTGGAGGAGATGTTGGAGGAGTAGGACTTTTTGGTTTCTGTTTCTTTATTTTTGTCTATTTCAATTTCAAATTTCTTTTAAATGTCTTTGGAAAGTAAGGTGAAGAAGAAATGAAGATATAATGAATGAAAAATGATTTTTAGAGAAAGGCTCAGTAGTTCATCATAGCCAAAAAACCCTTTGGAGTTTACATGGCCATGCTATAATGCACTATCGTGACTTGTATCGTACACTAAAAGCAATCAAAATCTTCTTGTAAGTAATTGCAAAAAAGAAAAGGAAGGATAATTATTCATTTTTGAAGTCCTGAAAATCTTTGAAAGTGTCTTTGTCGAAGTTCAAAGTTGTTCAAAGTTGTTCGAGGTGCTCAGAGTCGATATCAAGGAAATTTGGTGGAAGGGAAATTGATTTTTGAGTGAGATATGGTAGCAAATGAAATGTAGCAATAGGTCGATGTAGTATTGAACTGTCAAGTTTGCAGAGAATGTAAGCCCCTTCGTAGTTTCATTCGATAATGATAAGAGAGCTGAAATATTGTGGTTTCATCTTGCAATTAAGGTATTTCTCAATTTGCATGTTTTGAAGTAGCACTAAATCTCCTTTCGCAAAGTTGTAGTCACACATCATATGTTTGTAAACAAATTCGAAGCATTTTGCAGCTTTGATTCGAGAGGCATAGACCTTCGAATATAACCTTTTGAGGTCATTAGATCATTTTTGTAGTACTATGGCTTGTCAAGCTATGAGATCAGTTGTCGATAAGATGGAATTAGATGGCGGTTGTAAGTATGTTGCCTCAGAGATATCGAGGGGGATTAGAGGATATGCTCCTATAACTGCAAAGTAAGGAGAACAACCCATGCATTTACAAACTGTTGACAAGTCCACTACATGCTATAAGCTCTGGAGAAGGATCTCATCATATCTATACATTACAACATGCACTCCAAATTGCTATGAATGCCATGAAATTGACTTCGAACACTTTTCAAACTATTTTGCACTATTTTGAATGACTTTGAATGACTTCGAACAATTTCGCGACACTTCAAATGCTTTTGAATGACTTTGCACTACTTAGAATGACATTGGCCACCATAGGGATATTTTAAAACCCTTTTGACACGTACAAAACATTCAGCATGAGCCACTGTGTCACTTATCGAACAATACTGGATGCAAGGAGAGACAATAAAAGAATTAGAATATGATAATGGTGGTTTTAGGGTTTCAACAATCTATTGAATCAATAAGAAAAGTACTCTTACTATATGGTGACACCGAACGTTTCACTTATTATCATTTTTCATTTGTTTTATGTTTTACAATACCTTTATTGCTGTGCACATTGCCTCGTGTTCTACAATTGTTATTATTTCCTTTTTAGTACTATACCTTCAAATTGTATATAGACTTGTATTAGTTATAGAATAAGGAAGAACACCAATGGAAAACAGAGCACAAGTTACCCTCTCACTATCATCAGATTTAAGAGCTGTTCTTTTGAGTCTTATCTTTTTTTTTATTTCTGTGAACTTCTTCAAAACTATTGTATTCACTCCTCATTTTATTGCCCATTGCCTATCACCTTTTGACAAACACTACACATTCGCTAAACTCATTCCTTGATATTCTTTGAACCTCTTTGAACTTCTTTGAACCTCTTTGAACTTCTTTGAACCTCTTTGAACTTCTTTGAACCTTTTTGAACTTCTTTGAACCTCTTTGAACCTCTTTGAACTATTTCGCACATCTTCGAACCTATTTCAAACTCTTTCGAATACCTTCGTACACCTATACAGACTATTCGCACCATCCCTAATCAATTTGCCTTACTAACAACAATGTTTGGAAATTAGTGGTGATATTTAGTACCAACTCACACCCTTCCTCTGACTCGTGTTATACCATCCGAAGCCATTTAGTAGGTTTTGTTTGGGTTTCTGGGTTGAGTATTATCACCATGACTCATTCTGTCCAAAATACTGAGTGTGCCCCTGCTGACCATTTTGCTTAATCTCCATTGACAGCTTTGAATAAGAATTTTCAAATGTCGAAGTAGACTCATTCGATGAGTCCATTGGCATGCAAATTATAACTGCTAATTTGAATATGGTTAATGTGATATTGTTTCACAAGATACTCCATAGTTGCAATAAATGCAGTGCGATTGTCAATTATGATTTCATATAGCAAACTCCATCGACAAATAATATCTTTGAAGATCCAATTGCCAAGAGACATGGCATTTTCATATTGAAGTTTTTGCCATTCTGGATAGGTCATTAGTGAGCATTGACCTTGTATGATGTATTTAAATCCATTCGAAGGTGGCATTTGCATCATATCAATATATACCTTGCCAAAAAGGGGTGCTGAAGTGGCAACTGTGGGTGGAATTAAAACATTTCATGTTTGTTGAATTTGACATAGGTGGCAGGTTTAAATATACCATGGTCCGATATCATTGTGAGCTGCGCAAATAATTTTGAGATGACATTCTGGAGTTGCAAAAATTTTGTGAGCTCCATGGGAGTCTTTTCTCCATAGTTTGCCCAAGTCTAAAAAGAATTTGGTGCAATATCGAATAAAGGTAGCATATTCTGCGTCTGATAGATCAGGGGATTGCACCAGGTCATGTAACCATTTTTGAATGCGAAATAATCTTTTGTCATTCATTTTCACATTATTCATTCATGGAACATCATTGTAGGTAAGGTTCTCCCCCTTACTAATATCCGAAGAGAGGGAGAGGGTCGAACTTTGATGCAAAGTAAAGGGTCCAGTCATAATAGGATTAATTTCATGTATGAAACTGTGAAGACAGTTGATCCAGTCTCTGAAATCATCTTCATTGTCGAGCTGAGCATCTTCGTCTTGTGGAGGGCATCTCAAAAGTCTATCAGGACCATGGTGCATCCCTGCGATGTGGACTAATGTAAAGTGAAAGGTTAGGATGGATACTATCCATCAATTGATGCTAGTGCTAGATGTGATATCAGAATTTGAAAGCATGCCTTTGATATATCATGCATCAACTTCAATGATGAGCCTTTGAACCCCTATTAGGTACAATCACAGTGTACTGAGAGTGCGATATAGACTGTAAAGTTCCAGTTTTGACTGTGAAAATCAGGATTCACAGTCGTTAAGCATAATTGATCCAAATTGACTATAATATTGTTTTTGAGGGTTTTCTGAATTGCATTGTGTGAGAAAGAAACCAATAGCAATGTTTGAAGTGTTGACTGATAGGATAACCAGGGCTGGAAATGAGTAATTGATAGCTCAAATTGCTGGGGAATTGATTAGAGCTTCTTTCAAATCTTTTTGGGCTGCTATTTGTTCTACTCTGAATTTGAAAGAAACATCTTTTTGAGTGAGTTGAATCAGTGCTGCAGCTCATTGAGCAAAATTTTAAATAAAGATACAACAAACTCCAATGGTTTCTAGGAATGCTTTGACTTTGATGAGGCTTTGACATGGTCCCCATTTGCTAACAGCTGCAATTCAAGTAGAATTGGCCATATGACCTTCAATGTTGCATCGATGCTTTAAAATGATTATTTTGGGAATGCAAAGATAGAGTTTTGGACCTGAAAATGTTCCTCCACAATACTTCATGCACTGAACTATCTGATTTAAGTTTTTGAAGTATTCTCAGATAAAGTGTCAAATAGCTGGATTATCAGGAATCATTTTGTAAGATCTGCCAATCATTCAATATTCTGATTTCAGGCCCTTAACCAGTGTATTATTGATGTAAGGGATGGTGATATGAGGAATTTCTGACTGTAGAATAAATGTCACATCATCGTATAAGATAGGAACTGAATTTGTCCAACCCATGGGTAGGATAATGATGCAAAGTGCTCCAAACAATATCTGAAACATTGTCAGATCACAAGATGACTCTGCTACTTTCCTTTAATCAAATGCCACATAAAGATCCAACATTCCTCCACATGATCATCCACTAAATTGTTCTGCTAGATGTTCAGGTATCAGTACAACACCTAAGTGCTGGATTGTTACTTGGTTAAGCAGTTTGAGACTGTGGACAATTCAAAGTGATTTTGCGTCTTTCTTCACGATGCAGAACCATTGTGATTGATATGAAGAGTTTGATGGTTCATGTATCCTCCTGCTTCTATTTTATTTTTCAGCATTTCACATATCTGTTCATACAAATCTGGAGGTATAGGAATGTTTTGCTCAACCCATGGAGTGTGAGGAATGATGGGAAATTCTATAGGAGGAAAAAGGTCAGAGTGAAAACTTCCTCACTCTTGTTCTGTCCACGCAAAAGCTGTTTCATGATTTCAAATAAAATTGTGCATAAGCTTCCATTCCTCTGGCCATAGAAAATCACCAAAATGATTCTTGTCGATGATAGCTTTACATTCGAGTGAATATCAGGAAGTGGGGATGAGCGATAATGGATGAGGATTTAGTTTTGGCATGTTTTTGAGAGGATCACCAGTGATTGTTCGAATAATGCAAAATCAGTCAGATAGTTTGGTGATAACTGGATGAATTTTCTGTGTGACAGGCTTGTATTTTTTTTTTGATGCCACAAAAATCAGATGTAAGGAGTCGATAATAGGTGTAGAGGGCATAGATGTCACCATCAAGGTCAATAAATTGTTTCATATTGATGACTGGCTGTTAAATATAAATTTGCAAGAATAAGAAATGGTTTTTGAGGAGTTCGAGGACTCCATATTGGGAATATTTGCAGTGCATTCAATAGTGATAGATAAATTAGAGGGATCAAATGAGATAATGAGAGTGCACTGGTCAATGTCCAAAATTTTGTCCTCTAGTTGTAAAAATCCTTTTGATACTGATTAGAATTGGGTATCATGGGGATTGTGCACAATTATGTTGAATTAGGATCATTCAGTGAGCACATTGAATGGTTGACCAAGTAGAATATCGTAGGCTGGGTTGCCAATTATGTGGATCTGCATGAATAGTGTGATACTCTCCACTTTGCAAGGCACATTTCATGCTAAACCCAAACTTTCGTCGATGCCTCCATTAGCTGATTGAAATGGGATGTGGATCGACAGATCATAGGCAAGCCCAAGTTTGTGGCAAATTTCTTTGGACATTGCGATAATTAAAGAACTGGGGTCTACAATGCTTTTGACTAAATTTCTTTCATTGACATTTATAATAATTGACCTAATTGAGTGAGATTACTTTGCAGCTATAAAGGGTTCTGAAATATCACCAGGTCAAAGACTGTTAATATAAGTTTTGAAGGGATCATTGATTATGAAAATCTCATCATTAAGCAAATTTGTGGCATTATTTCCTTTGGACTGCTGAATTCAACATGAAGTAATCTGTTCCTTCCATTTCATATGAACTTTGGGTGATAGAGACAACAATTCCTTGGGGGTTAGTGTAATAATCAGTGTCTTCATCGAATGAGCAAAAACATCTTCCCTTATTTTATTCTTTTGAATCAGGGCTTGGGTATGGTGCAAAGAACCATCTTTGGCTTTACCTTTCACAGTTGACCCAAAGTTTTGTTCATGTGGCAGTAAGTACAAATTTTCTTTCATAGCAGCATAAGGATGAATGATGGGCTGCGAAGTTGTTTTCAAAGTCGAAGAGGATGCCGAAGTCGAGGTTGGTAGGTTCATTGCCATAGATGAGATGGATGATACAGGTACTTGTGGAGTCAATTGCTTGACTGCTGCAGTATTCAGAGAAATCGAAGGTCAAGAAATAAGGACTGTTGGTATGCTTAAATTAGTTTTAGCAAAGGGCCTACCACTTTGCAAAGCATATATCTCCTGTTTGAGCTTTACAATGCAATCTTTGGCTGTTGTGGATTGTTTGAAAACTTGGTAAACACCTCTAGGTGGTGTCAAAATAGTTGTCGAAGGTGTGATGTTGTACATTAGTGATGGCACAGCAGTAGTCGAAGCATTTCATCGAGTCCATTCATCAATTTTGTCTTTGATAAAGTGACCAGGGATGTTTGGAGGGGTGAACCATCCATTTGGAAGGACAATTTTTCCTTTGTTGTTTTTTTTACACTTTCCTTCATTGATATAGGACTGGCAAACCAAGGAGTCACTAATGAAATGACCAGTGAGTCCACAAAAGACACAAACTAAATTTTCAAGCTGGTCCAAACAAAATCCACTGTTAGGTCAAGGAGGATTAGTGGATTTTGAACTTGCTAGAGCCGTGACAAGTGTAGTTGCAAATTTTTCAAGGATCACCAATAAGTCTTCCAATTTGATTTGTCTCAAAGATTCAAAGTCGATGCTGAAGTTCTTGAAGATTGTAACGATGTCAAATCTGAACTAATTGACCCAGCTAAAACAAATTCAATACTGTTGCATAAATGTCGTTGAGTGGGTAAATGTCATCTGGATAGTGGTCAGAAAATTTTAGTTCAAGTCATTGTGTAATTTGTGACCATAAGCCCAGCTAAAAACCTCAAATGAATGCTCTACTCTGTTCTGCTTCCAAAGTTTGGCCTTTAGAGAGTAGGAACTTTGTAATGTTGTAGAATGACCTGTAGTATAATCCTAAGTCACTTGCATTAAAGATACCCATACAAAGTTGTTCGCCAACAAGCTTGTCCATGTCCAAAACCGACCATTTTCAATCGTCTTCTGAACCAGGATATAATCTGTGAATTGCAATGTGAAATTCTTGAAACGAAGTGCCAGTTTTGTATTCTGGAATTGATTCCCAGAGTCTGGACATATCGATATCGACATATCAGCAGGTGTGCTTTTTCATAAGCTCTGGATCCATAACATTACAGTTGATAAAGAGTATTTTGAGCTCATTAAAGTATTGACAAAGCTCTTGAGGTTGAGTAGAGTCAAATTTTGGTGCTGTGGAATGTCCACGAGCTGGCATTGTCACTTGTGTGGCCATAGATGTAACAATTCAAAGAGTTAGAACTTGAGCGAAAAATGGTAGATATGTCGAAGTGGCTGGAAGAATGAATGAAGTAGTAGATGATGAGGAAGAAGAGGAAGATGAGGTTGGAGATAAGAAAATAGGTGAGGGAAACAAATGACAATGTGTAGATTCTGTTTCAGAGACAGGAATTAGAATATCTCCCAATTGTTCGAAAGATTCAAAGGCATGGTGAGTCTCAATTCTAAGGTTTTGAGCTTGGGTTGGCCTAAGCCAGGAAATTTGAGATGGGTTAGGCAATAAAATGATTTAGAAACCCCTCGCAGTGGGCTCCAAAGTAATAATACTCAACTTGAAAACCTAACAAAAACTGGTTAAAAGGCTTAAGAAGTATAACACAGGCTAGAGGAAGGGTGCAAGTTGGTACTAAATATCACCGCTGATACCCAAGGTTGTGTTTAGAGATGTGAAATGGTAGGAAATGTTGCAAATCATCTGTGGAAGCATACAAAGTTGTTCAAAAGAGTTCAAAATAGGTTCAAAGATATGCGAAGTAGTTTGAATAAGGTTCAAAGAAGTTCAAGGAAATTCGAAGATGTCATACTAATGTTAAGGTATGTCGAGAAGTGAATATAACAAATAAGAAGTGTTTGTCGAGAGGCGATAGGTGATGTGTGATAAAATAAGGAGTGAATACAATAGTTCGAAAAAGTTCATGACATTTCACAGAACTTAGAGATACGACATGAGGCTAAGACTCAAGAGAACAGCTCTTAAATCAAATGATAAAGGAGAGGGTAACTTTTTTTCTGTTTTCTTGTGCTTGTCTTCTCTGTTTTTCTAAGTAACTAGTACAAGTCTATATACATTTTGAAGAGATAGTACTGAAAAGGAAATCTAACATGTGTAGTACATGAGGCAATATGTGCAGCAGTGAGGACTTTGTAAATCATAAAACAAATGAGAAATGATAAATAAATGAAATGTACAGTGTCCCCGTATAGTAAAAGTACTTCTTTCTTTGCTTCAATATATTATTGAAGCCTCTAAGCACTATTATTGCATCCTAAGTCTCTTGTCGTCTCTTCTCGTGTCTTTTAGTACTCTATTTGCGATGAAATGGATCATTCTGGTTGTGCAGCATGTATCGAAAAGAGTTTTGGAACAGCTATATAGTAGCTGATGTCATTCAAAGTGGTGCAAAGTCATTTGAGAGCATTCAAAGTGTCGCAAAATCATTTGAAGTCATTCAAAATTAGTTTAAAAAGGGTTCAAAATTGATTTCATGGCATTTGTAGCAATTTGGAGCATCTGTCATAATGTCTCAATATGATTGGATGCATTTTCCAGACCTTAAAGTGTGTAATGGACCTATCAGTGCATAGTTTTTAATTTAGCATTAGCCATCACCTTTGGATTAGAGTCTCCAAACTGTGCCTCCAGTCTCTCCAGAAATTCCCTGAAGGTTGCAAATGGTTTATATCCTGCAGCAATTTGATTAATAGCTTCATTTCTTTAAAACTGTGCTTTCCTCCCCTGAATGTATGAGAGAGCAAACATAATCCTAGACTCAGTTGTATGAAACTGATTTGCAGGGGTGCATATTTAGGTAAGCATGCTTTTCCACTTTCAGATCTCTCTCCTGCCTGCACATCATGCTGAGACATCCACTCTACTATCTCTTCCATCTCATCATCTTTATCTTCCACCATCTCTGGTTTTATTTCTGCTGGTTTGGGCTGTGATGCTGCCAATTCTGACACTAATTGGGACATGTGTGCTGTAAGCACATCAATTTTGGCTTCTAGCACTGGCATAGGAACAGAATTATGACCAGGATTCAAAGTTGATTGTTCAGACATAATGAGTTCAACCTGTAATGAGTTACTTCTTTGACTATTCCAAAAGTTGGTTTTTGGAACCTCTCCAAACATCTATGAGTCATGTGATTCAGTAACTCAGGTACCAAACTCAGCAAAATCTGTGATTCGATAATTCATCAACTGTTTGGGCTCATGAGACACTTTGGATCAATATTCCTTCCAACAGTGTCTGATCTAAGGGATAATACTGAATTTGGCTTGTAACTATGTAACTAAAATAGTCATCCAAATAGAGTATAGTAAATCTTGATCAAACCAGATCTGATCAGTTGTCTGGTTGCAGCTGTCCTAATGATGAGTGCTGCCTCTCAATTACTGGCAGTCACAATTTAAGGTGAGGCCTGGCATCGGCTTTCAAAAGCAAAGGTAAATACATATATACAAGTACTTCCAGCTCATGCCAAAAGGATGAGTAAGCAGTTGTGGCATGATGAAACAATGATGTATGCATGTGTAAGAGAAGGTGCACTGATAGGGGAGTTGAGTTCTTCTGTTGGGGTCCCCTAGGTGTATATTTTAAGTTTATATACTATGTTACATATATTGTACTATGTTGTTACCAATGCACATGTACATGTGTGTACATAGTGATGCATGTGAATATAAAATTCCCATGCTAACAAATGTAGCATTCTTGGGTGTTTAGTAGCATAATTTGATGTAATAAAATAAAATATTATTATATAATGGGACTGTTTCCTAACAATCAAACCCATTGGACTCTGGTAGTTCCACCACAAAGTCCACACTGATGACATCCCAATAATTCTCTGGGACTGGAAGGGGGTGTAACTCACCCATGGGTTTGCCTTGTGGAGTCTTAGTGTGTAAGCAGAGGTCACAGGTGTGACAGTACTGATGTAAGGGGAAAAAAAGGCATCCTAGGTGTCTGGGCAATTTTCTGTATCTATCCCATATTTTTTTATATTTTATTTTCATCCTATTCTGCCTTTACTATGGTTTTCTATGATTTTATTCATATTTTATGATTATATTTCAGCTTTTTCCATGTTGGTACATGTTGACAGTTCTATTCTTGGAGGCAGAACCTCTTCTGGACATTTACCCATCAAGGTGATGATGTCATTCCATAGCTTGATCCACCTATTTCCACCTATTTGCTATTTTTAGCCTATGATTTTCAGGTCTATCACATATACTGGGTATAGACAGATGAGTTCTTAGGATTTTCTCTTTGAATTCCCCTCTGTTAGGTGTGTCTAAAGTGTTTGTATAATGTTAACTTTGAATTCCCCTCTGTTAGCTTACTATTAAGTGAGGCTTTGAGGTTGCCCTTACAGTTTCCAAGTATCAGCAGTGTCACTGTCCAAATAGCACACAGTGTAGAACTTTTTATCAGTCTCATCCATGATGTTACAATTGTGGAGAAGTTGCACAAGCTCATGGAAGTACTTCTGGAGTTTACACAGTTTTGTGGGGTCAAAGCATGGCACATTTTGGTTAGATGCAAATGTCATATGCATGGTAGCCATGGTAGATGAACTGAGATGTGTAAAGATAGAATCTGGTAAAAGTGCTGCAAAATTTGAAGGTGGCAAAGAATGTGGTGATTTGGAAGGTGTCAAGGTAGGTAGGGATAATTCAGGTAAAGGCAGTGGTAAAGACAGTGCAGACAAGTGATGCATGTTGTTTAGGAAGAGTGATTCAAATGCTGGTACTTCCCCAAGCTGGAGTGCTGTTGCTAACAGCTTGGAATGAAGATTGCAAAGTGGTTAATATTGAAGTAAAGGGTGAGCCACTGGAGGTCTAAATAAGATCTGTTATAAATTTGAAACCCCTCATGGTGGGCTCCAGAAATGATATGTTCAGTTGGTACTCAGTGCAGAGTCTCAACAGAAGGTATGAACACAAAACCTACAGCTGCAGGCATGCTCAGAGTGCAGGGGTTCATTTAGGGGGCTTTGGATCATCCTTCAAGGTGCAAAGACTACTAAAGAGGCTGGTTCGATGGGTCGCAATGTGCACACTAAGTTGTGTATGCAAAAAGGAAAAAGGAAGGTATGCACAGTGGCAAAAAAGTGTGCAATGCAAAAGTACAGAAATGCACAATGGTGATGATACTCAACCCAGAAACCCAAACAAAACCTACTAAATGGCTTCGGATCATATAACATGAGTCAGAGGAAGGGTGCGAGTTGGTACTAAATATCACCACTGATTTCCAAACATTGTTTTTAGTGGGTAAGGTCTGTGGCGAATAGTCTTTATAGGCATATGAAAGTGTTCAAAAGAGTTCGAAATAGGTTTGAAGATGTGTGAAATAGTTCGAAGTAGGCTCAAAGAAGTTTGTAGATGTTGGACTAGTGTTGAGGTATGTCAAAAAGTGAATATAACAAATAAGGAGTATTTGTCGAAAGGCGATAGGTGATGTGCGATAAAATGAGGAGTGAATACGATAGTTTCAAGGAGGTTTGCAATATTTTGCAGAACTTAGAGATAAGACTCAAGAGAATGGTTCTTAAGTCAGATGATATGTGAGAGGGTAACTTATGCTCTGTTCCCCATTGGTATTTTTTTTGTAACTAATACAAGTCTATATACATTTTTGAACAGATAGTACTAAAAAGGGAAATAAAACCTGTGTAAAACATGAGGCAATATATCAAACAATGAGGACTTGTAGATCATGAAACAAATGAAAAATGATAAATAATGAAATGTATAGTGTTCCCATATAGTAAAAGCACTTATCTTTTGCTTTGATATATCAATGAAACATAAAAATGCACTTATCGCATCCTAAGTCTCTCGTAGTCTCTCCTGGTGTCTGGTAGTGCTCAATATGTGACTAAATGGTTTGTTCTGGATGTGCAGCATGTATTGAAAGTGTTTCAAGACAGCTATACAGTGGCTGATATTGTTCAAAATGCTGCGAAGTTGTTCAAAGTGTCACGAAATAGTTCGAAAGCATTTGAAATGTCTCAAAGTCATCCAAAATAGTGTGAAATAAATCGAAAAGTGTTCGAAGTTGATTTCGTGGCATTTGTAGTGCATGTCATAATGTGTTGATATGAGTGGAAAGCTTCTCCAGACCTTATAGTGCATAGTGGACCTATTAATGGGAGCACAAAAATGTGCAATGATGAGGGGGTAAAAGGTAGGAGGTTTAGTGGGACAAGGACAGTACTGGAGTGTGCCAAAGGGGCAGCACATAGGCTAGGAATGCAGGTGAGATGCAAGCACAACTAGGGGGAAAATGTGCAAATGCTGCCCAAAGTGTGGCTATATAATGAGGGGGTGCAAATGGTGTGCAAATGTAGCTATACAAAAGGCACACTGCAAAAGTGCACAAATGAAGATGATGGAGGCAACTGAAGAATAAAATGCAGCTATATGACAAGGGCACAAATGATGTGCAAAACACAGCTATATGAAGGGTGCACTACCAAGGCACATGATCTGGATGATAATGCACAGACTATGTGCAACACTGAATAAACTGTGGACTGTAGGGGTGAAAGATCCTCTGTATTCTCCATGTACCTCTGTACTATGTACAAATGGCTTATGTGATAAAAACAGTAAAATAAAGTATAAAAATAGAAAGCACTATGCACTACCCACAAGTCCATCCATTGGCCCATCTAAACCTGACCACACAATGCCGCTACCTTAGCCAATAAGATTTGTGCATGCTATAGCCCAATACCCAACTGTTCCAGTGTAATGTTCTATTTTTGGTATGCTTTAGGTCCTGTGCACTCTGCCCAATTAGTCCACTTCAGTGTTGTGTGTCATGTGCTGCACCTTAGTAATAGTGATGTGATCGACCTGTGCTGGTTACCAGATAAAGCGATGCAGATTAGAAATGTGGAAGAACTATAAGGAGATGCTGTGTGAGGCCAAATAGTGCCAAAGTGCCTGAATTACATCAAAGCACCCAAGTGCACACAGTCCAGCACCAAATAGATGCAAAGCACCCAGATTATGTGAAAATGTGCAGGTGGCTCATGATGCAATCATAGTGCACCTCGAATAAGTGCCCTAGTAAGCTGGAAGCCATGATGCACAGTGCAACAGATGTGGTGAAGGGTTGGTGTGTGTGATAAATGAATAGTGCAAGGAGTATGCAGCAAAGCATGTGAATTGCTGGGTAAAGCATAATGGAGTGCATAAAGGCACATTTGAGCATGCAGTAACTATGAAAGGCAGATAATGAGTGCAGGGGCACACAAAGGCAGTTCAAAGTATAACAAGGCACTTTTAAGGTGCATGGTAGAAGGCAGCTAAAAGGGATCCAAAGCTGCAGTAGAAATGTAAAATGCACACAAAAGTGCACCTAGGCAGTTGAAGGCATGCAAAAGTGCATGGAAGCAAACAGAAGTGCATGAGGGTGCACAAAAGTGCATGAGGGTGCACAAAAGTGCATGAGGGCATGCAAAAGTGCACTGCACAAAGTGAGTAAAAGTTGTCTAAGAGGTGCACACAATTGTGAAAAATGCCATAGTACAAGTGCAGGGCAATAGGGAGCCATATCACTGTGCTTGTGAAATTTGACTCATTGGAACATTAGTTATAGCCTTATAATCATCACAATTGTCACTTCTACTCCTCCTCATTTTATTTCCTAATAAATAGAATTACAACCATTGGAAAGTAAGATAGGTAACATAATAATGATTTACTACATATTTATGAGCACCTAATGAATTGTGGTACTCAACATGCACTGTTGTGCAGGAAGGCAACCCAGAGTAAACAGATGTAAACAGTGGGTGATCGATGCATTGATTGACACATGTACTCTTCTTGCTACCACCAACCCCATGACAACACTCTACCACCACTGCTACTCTATCAAACTTCATGCTCATGAGTATCCTGCCATCCACCAACGTCCACTAACATCGTTAGTGGCAGTAAAAACAAGCTACCTCATGCCTGATGCAGGCCCAAATGATGTTATTGTCATTTGTGCCCCAAGTAAGTTTCTTTCTTTCTTTCTTGTTTCTATAAAATTACTAACTAACTTTTCATTATAATTTAGATTCCATTACAGTGGTAACAAAGGACACTGATGTGACACCACCCACCCATGCCCATAACTGCCCAATCCCCTCCTCCCCATCTAAACAGGATGTGAGGGTGTCACTTGTGGTCAGGAGCATGGAAAGTGACACTGGGAGACCACAAGGGGGGGGATACCCACCAGGTGAGTCCCCAACTAGCCACATAGATGCACTGCATCATGCTGACCTGCCCAAACCTCCCCAAAACAGATGACAATGATGGAAATGAGTACCAGGGCCCCACCACAACCACCCACAGCAATGAACAACACACCACCCATCCCCAGCCCCATGAGCAACTGCTCTAAAAGTGGATTGCAGGTGGAATGGTAAGAAATGACTATGACCACAACACTAGTGCCACCAGCAAAAAAAAGCCATAGAACACCCCAATGATGATGGATGTCCCAGCACCCACCTCCATGCCTGTGAGAAACTGCTCACAGGGTGGATCATGAATGTTATAAGCCAATGATGACATTGGCAAGCACCAGGCCAGGAATGAGCTGCCACTACCACCAACAACAATGACAACAGCAGGAACAGGGACAGGGATGGGGAGTAAAGAATGACAATAATGATGGGGATGACAGAGAGTGACAGTGGGACAACAAGGATGATGGATGATGGAGCACTTACCCCATGCTGATGAGCAACTGCTCATCAGGTGGATGGTGGGTGCACCAAGGCCATATGATGAGGAGCCAATGCCACTGGCAGGGATGGCAGGAAGGTAGATGATGAGGTAACAACACCACTGCCACAATTACTGCTCATGGGGTAGATTACAATATATATATATATAATATTATGTACTGATTTGTATGCTAAAAGACAGGTTGCAATTGGTTGCAACCAGTGTTTATTAATTATTTGAAAAACTATGAACTGGCAACTGGACCAGTCCATGGCTGGGTCTGGTTTGGTTGCTGGTTCTTTTTCAGTCCATGCAACTGGACTTTCAAACACTAGATGAAATCATTGTCTGTAAGTATTTTTACTTTCTTATTTCACAACTAACAGTATTTTAGGTCCTACTCTGGCAACATATATAAAGCACATGAAATGGGCCCAAACATCTTTCATAAGTTCTTTGTTCATATCTTTTTTTCCTTTATTCATCTAACTTTATTTTCATTTTCACAGGTTTTAACTTACTTACAATGATGTGACCACCATGATGACAATGAGACTACCACAACAACAACAACAATAGCTACCACCACCACAGCAGCATCCCCAATGACTACTGTGAGCAACTGCTCATGGGGTGGAAATGGGGAGCAATGAGACAGGACAACAATGCCACTGGACAGGGACAGAGAGCGGGACAAATGATAATGACATGAGCAGTGACAATGACAATAATGGCAATGATGAAGAGCATGGCAATGAGGCAAAACAAAAAAGGCCCAAGGGACATTGGTATCTCTTGGGTAGTGATGTACAGGGCTCAGCTTGGCTCAAAAGCTCAGGCTTAGGCTTGGATAGATTGTGAGCTGAGCCCTAGTTAGGGCTCAGGCTAGGCTCAGGCTAGGCTTGGGCTCAGGCCTGGGCATTGTAGTGAAAATTGGGGTGGAATTGGTTTATAGACCCTCTACAGTACATTTTGCACAAATATATTATCTTCATCATAATCAACAAATCCCTCGTCATTAGCAAGATCCCAAACCAATCCATCCCAGCCCACCTGTTCTGCATCATGAAGATTGCTATCACCCTGAAGGAATCAGATTTGTCCACCTCAATCACTGTGCTAGGTTCTTCACAGAAAAGGAGTCCATGATGGTACATGCTTTCCTGACACTGTCGATAACCTTTTTGGGTGTTGTGCTGATAGACCAGTGTTTGTTGTCATCGAAGTCATGACAGCAGCGACAGTAGGAATCCATTAGGTAAGACTTCCCTTTTCAAGATGGTTTGATGGTGGCTGAAGAACGGTATAGATCTATGATGGACAAACATTGGAGCTGACTTAGAGCACATGACACAAAGATCAATGCATCAATTTTTCAATGTAAAAAAGCTGTGGCTTCAGGGCTCGGCTCAGGCTTCTAAAAATACAAGCCGAGCCTTGAGCCCTACAAAGCCATCAGTAAGGCCTGGCTTGGCTCAGGCTTTAAGGGCTCAGCAGCCCAGGCTTCAGGGCTTTGGGCTGAGCCTTGTACATCACTACTCTTGGGCCACAGGTGTTTTTCTTCTTTTCATTTCCTTGTTACTAATTAGATAGTAATTTTACTATTGATGATGATGACTGGTGCCCCTGACCCACCCCCACCACTGTCATGAGCCCCTGCACATGGGGTTGTTAGGTGGTAGCAACACCATACACCCATGATATGCCCACAACAGCAGCACCTCCAACTACTGCTGTGAGCAATTGCTCATGGGGCAGAAATGGGGAGCAATGAGTGGACAAGGATGGGAATGGGAATGGGGAGGATCAGCCAGCCACCACCAGCTGCAATGGGGAGCAGCAGTAATGAGGAACCATCACCACCATGGGAACAGGGAGGGCCAGATGACAGGAACACAAGATGGGACCACAACAATGACAGGGTGATAACACCTGCATCACAACCCCTCCCATGCACAAAGCAGCCCTCACCACATGCTTGAAGGCATTCAGTAAAAACAAGGAGAAATGGGATGAGTATGATGTCTATTTTTCTCCAATTGTCCAAGCTGCCTGACCTGTCTGTCACACAGCATCCTGCCCCCTACTCCCCATCTCTCCATCACCCCATATACAACTTTCCCATCTACCAGATCTATCAATAGCTCATCCTCTCCATAGAAATCAGATGTAACTAGAGGTGGATGGAGATGAGGAGGAGCTTGAGGAAGACTGTGATATGATTGAGTAGCTCTAGATCATATATTCAGCCTCATATTATGATGTACCCTTCCACCATACCTTTCATACCCTTTCATACCATGACCTCTACCCTCCTATACCCTGTACCCTTGCCAAGTGTAAGGGTACCAGAGGGTAACGGTAGGGGTAGGAAATTTCTACCTGGGGGTTACCCCTGCCAATCTCTATATGCCATGAATACTTTAGTTTGAATTCCCAATATTTAGTTCTCACATAAACATGGAAGTGAATTGGGGTCCATGATCAGAGATAATTGTATTGGGCAATCCATGTAACTGCAGGTGTTGGTAGTGGTAGGATTAATATGGACCTTTTTGGTAAAGTGGTTGCATACCATGAATATGGCATTATATCCCTGAGCTTTGGGTAATCCCATAATAAAATCTACAGATATATCTTGCTGAGGCACTTTCAGTATAGGGTTTAGCATTAATTTTCCAGCAGGTTTTTCTGGAAACTTTTTCCCTCTCATGCACATCCCTGATCTTGCACCAGATCCTGACAATTATGATGAATAGACAGAATGGATTGAGGAAGGTGATTGAATCTTCTATACTGCTATTTACCCTTTGCATGAGGTATGTGCCACATCAAACATTTCTTAGTGCCTAGCAGAGGCCTTCCACAAGACCAGTACACTGAAATCCTCCACTGATTCTGTACTTCCTCACCTGCATGATTCTGAGGATGTCTTCTTCAAAGAATCCTTCAACTCACTTCCCAGTAGTTACATGAATAATAATAAGTTAAAAGTTTATAAATAGCATGCCAAGGTGGAATAACCTTGCACCTATGGAAACATGGATGTCCAAGAAAAGACGGGCCGGGGAACTGAGGTGAAAGCTCGGATTCGGCGCAGGTTGCTATTCCAACAGAGGGGACTAGCGAGTCTGCACGCGGTGCGGGGTCGTAGCGACATACCCAGACCTCTCGCCATTGGATTTGCGTAAACACGCTTTAAACTCGATATTTCGGGCTGTTTTCGAATGCCTGATGTGAATTAACTTAATATTTGTTTAATGCCAGAGAAGATCGCCAAATCAATAAGCTACGTATCACCACCGACCGGTTGCACAACCCCTTCCTCGTCTGAAAAATCGCTGTCTTCTTCGTACGGCTTGAATGCTACCTTTACCCCTTGGGTTGTACGGTTAGGCCACCTGTTCTCTCGCTGTATGTCAACAGGATCTCCCCCTGCCATCGACATCATCGCTTGCAGGGTGTACTGGAACAAAAGGATAAGATTCGCAGTCAAACACGGGCAGACAGCCGCAACCAACATGTGCATCGTTTCCTGCATTATGCAAATACTCCGTCGGAAGCTGAAGGAGGTTGCATACGCGACCTAGAGACCTTCGGTCCATCGTACCCGCGCCCTCGAGAGCAGCAAAGAGATCCGAGGTATCAACCACAAACAGTCCCTCGTCGGGCATTGCGTCAGGTAGGACATAGCTCAAGCCATCCAACGAGACTCCGATAGAAGATGACTTGAGATATCTAGTCGCCCAATCAGCATCGCCAGAGTGAGGTATCCTCATTGCTTACTTTATATCTTGGTTGTTGTCATGAAAAACGAGGAAGACGGGACCATAGCGAGACAGGCTGGAGACAAAATTGCATATCTTTGATTTAAACACTGGCTTTTTGACTACTTCACTGTTTCCGAAGGTATAGTTCTACAATGCAGCTGATCAGATCAAGTGGAAAAATAAGATTTCGTTGATCACGTAGCGGTTCTCTGGGACGTATTTTGAGTTCCTGTATTTTTGGTGTTCATCAACAATTAGATGCCCAGCTTCTTCCATTGTTTTCCCGTCTTTCCATCCAAACAGGCGCCATCCAAATTCGGTCAAAACGGTGTGGTCTAGCTCCCATGCTTCAAAATCAATGGCGCACCAGACGCCTTTTTTTTCGGCCCAGAACGTCCGGCAACGTTCGAACATATCCCGACGGGAAGTGAGGACAGGGTTAGAACCTTTGAGCTTCCTGTTATTCTTGTCAATTTTCTGATTAGAGCGTTAAAGCTTCTGTTACGAAAAGGCCAGTGAAATCTCACTCGGACCTTTATGGCGGTGCGTAATGAGCCACCGTCGTGGTATACAACGGGAGAAACATTTCTCAAGTCGGACTCTGTCAAGAGACAGTCAGAATAGGGCAGCGGTATGATGTCCTTCGTGAGTTGCATCGCGTGAAGCCAGTAACGGATGTAGTCCACTTGGGCAGAAGAAAATAAAAGTCGAGATTCTCCAGTTGCAAACGTTCCTGACACAGTAAGTATAAGCCCTCTATAGTAAGAAGGCTGAAATTCATCGATCACATACCCATGTACATTTGAACACCATCCGTACCTTCCACATGGAGTGGATGGTCGGGGTGAACCAAACAGTCATGGGCTTAGATATTGCATTCAATGCAATACCTGGATCATACTCGCCAACAACTGACCGAAAATAGCCTTCAAAGCACGACCATCGTCTTGGTTGGGCAATGCTTG
The DNA here is from genome assembly GCA_029959215.1 of Tricholoma bakamatsutake. Classification (NCBI taxonomy): domain Eukaryota; kingdom Fungi; phylum Basidiomycota; class Agaricomycetes; order Agaricales; family Tricholomataceae; genus Tricholoma; species Tricholoma bakamatsutake. The sequence goes on from CP114860.1 coordinate 6,879,951, forward strand.
GAACCTACACAGCGGTAGTGTTGAACGGATCTCTTGATCTGTGGCTGATAGAACAATTTACCATTCGAACCAAATGTCGGTATATCGATAGTATCCAGTAATTACGGGAGTATCCCTAGCCATTTTGATTAGGAACAAAATGCGGTTGAAGAACCAATGCTATCGTGCTCTATCAAACTACGCGATCATTGACTTCTTTATATGGTCAAGTATTGTAGTGCTTCAGCTTGTGAACCAAACAAGTTGACTTTCCCCCTTTGAATCTCTGAAATTGGGACCATCTCATGGCGCAGACAATTCAGAGAGGGGCTGCATCCGGCTCAAAGCGCAAAACGCCTGCAAGTTCTGATCCGCCAACTCCTGTAGCCAAGAAGGCGAAGACTGCCACAGCCAGAAAAAGCACTGGAGGACGTGCTCCGCGACCGTCTAATATGGCATCTGATTCAGCAGGTTATATTTTGTCCATTCCATTTTTGATTCATTAATTCATCATCCTCCGGACAATAATCAGGTCAAAGGAAGCCCAGACGTTATCGTCCTGGGACAGTGGCTCTGCGGGAAATCCGAAAATATCAGAAGAGCACCGACCTTTTGATACGGAGGCTCCCTTTTTCTCGTGTGGTGCGTGACATTATTGGTCTTATGGCTTTACGTTGACAATGTTAGGTGCGCGAGATAGCGCTTGACATGGTCACGGACCAAACGGATTACTCGGAATCAGGATTGAGGTGGCAGAGTTCCGCACTACTTGCACTGCAGGAGGCAACGGAGGCTTACTTGGTTCATCTATTTGAAGATGCGTGAGTTCGTGGTGATATCTTCGTTGACCCCCCTCATTCGAGCAATCCTTTGCTCTAGAAATCTATGTGCCATTCATGCAAAGAGAGTGACGATCATGACACGAGATATTCAACTTGCCCGACGAATACGAGGACCATGGGGTGGCCTGGCATGATACTTATTCCAAGGCTTCGTACCTCTTGTAAGCCTAGTTGTATGTTTTCATCGTTACTTTATATACCATTAGGCTTGGTTAGCTGTAGCGTAGTGAACATAACCGTTGAAAATTTTTGTTAATCTAGCACACAACATGTAAGGGATACTGTATACCCCTAAACCAATGTTATAACGTGGTATTGACACGCTATAAGCAAGCCAATCAGCAAACCAGACACGAATACATTAGAAAGGTAACGGTCATATTAGATCAAGAAAGGTTCATGGGGTGCCTGCCAGTAAGGGGATCCCTCGAAACCACTTTTATTTTCATTCCGGCATCAAAAATATGCCAAGATAAGGAGGACTCACGTGTGAAGACGAATGAATTTGAGTCTATCTCCGAAGTTTTGGGGGTAAGGATGAGGTTGGTGCAGTCATTGAAGTAGGTTGAGCGACAGTGGGAGAGTGAGTAGGTATTCGCCTGAGTCTTCGTCGACGGATGTCTAACCAGTCAAAGTACCAGGTTTGGATTAGACCAAAAGCGGCAGAAGTTACCCAATAAAGAGTAATGCTCTATAGCCCATTAGCACCTCAGAATTGATGAACTAAGGGAGACGCTACCCCGGGCGTTATAGATGCCAATATAATGCGTCCCACTGACAACATTCGCAACGCTGTTTTCAGAACTTTCTTGGGCTGGATATGGGGTTTACCGCTCCGTTTTGCGTGTTTTTCCTCAAGTTGCTGTTCGCGCTCGCGCTCTGTAGCGTTCATGACCCAATTACTTGATTCTACGTTGGCCATTGTGAGAATACCAAGAATAATAGGAAGCGTCAATGTTGGATCCGGGTGGGCTAGCGTCGTGAGTGTCAGGAACGACTCCGAATCAAACGGGGTAGGATCTAACGAAAGTCTTCCGAGAGCTACCGTCGTAATGACGAAAAAAGGTAACTGCGAGAGCGGTGGGGCGATGATGGCCGGAAGAGGTCGACAATTATATTCTTTGAATAATTCTTTTCGGCGTGCAGTGAGCTATTGAATGATGCATGAACAAACGGTCCGAAACCCTTTGGGAAAACACACTATTTGGATGGATCGCTTTGCATGGAACTCTTGGAGGTATGTTTTATCCCCGCGAATCCCTGCTTGCTTCATCTCTGCTAAGACTTGCTTTGAGACAACAGGCTTTAGTTTGTTTATCTCAGGAAGAACCACGTCTTCGATCTTGTGTGTCCGATGTTTACCCTATACCTAGATGTTGCTTGAGTCTATCAAGATGTCCCATGGTACGCACCCATACTGAGACCGGAAGAAGCGCCAATCGTGTAACCACTGTGACCAGAATAATCGTAGTTGAATAGGGTGGCAAAGAGGGTGGTAGAGGAAGTGCAATGGCCAAGTCTAGAAATCCATCGCATAGGCTTTGCATGAAGAACCGTCGAGTTGAGGATCGCGCTTGTGCATGATATGGGACAGACGAAGCTGAAAAGCGACGAAGCGAGTGATTATGCAAAGCAAGCATGTTCCACGTGAACTTGTATGGACCACTTTTATGTCAATGTCCCAATAATTCTCTTGCCTCGGAAACTCAAAAAATTTACTACCAGGCGACCCAGAAGACATGGATTATGCTTTATCAAGATAAAATTGAAGGATCTCATATACGGCAGCATAGCATAATATCCTGTAACTCGAGGCTTTCCAACTCCGTCCGCGACCGTCTAGAAGACAATTTTATGGGGGTACTGGTGCTTGGACAGACCCCAGCTAGCTTTCAGATATTTGGCAAGATTGTCCGTCTTTTTGACAGCCTCCAGAACAGCCTTGTCAATCTCCTTTTGATCTGCCGTCCTAGTCTCTGGCAGCGCTTCTTTGGCCTTTGGTTTCCCTCCCTCGAAAAATTCCTCCTCTGCAGATCGAGAGCCCTTGGGTGCTGCTTTAGCGAAGTAGGCGTCGTTGAACTTGTCGTCAACCTAGCAAAATAAATGACTTTGCATGCCTATGAATAAAATATCGCATACTTTAAGGGCGCTGAGGTTGAGCTTGGTTGACGTGGCGATAACATAAGCCTGGTTGACCCGTCGCAGAGGTACCCCGTTGACTTTGAACGGACCCGTAACCAAAAGTAGCCCGCTCTCCAACTGCTTCAAGAACACCACTCTCTTCCCCCGGAAGCGACCCGCAAGTAGAATCAAAACAGTACCAGGTGTAATAGAGGCACGGAGGGATGGGGGTTTGGGGGATTTTCGATTCTTCTTCGGCTGGCGTACATCCTCTGCAGGGTAGAATCGTGGAGCCTTCGTCGTGGGTACGAGACGTTTGCTGCCATTCTTAGCCCCACCAATACTCTTCTCTGTGTACTCGGTAGGGGCTTGGATAGCGGGAGTTCCTGATTTTTTGAATCCCTTATACAGACCGCGACGCGCTGCTACTTGGGAACGGGAGAGGCGTCCAATGCCAGGGACAAGTTCTTTGCTTCTGGCCATCTGAACGAAAGTTAACAGATACTATAGATTACGGTGAACAAATTCGCACCTTGTTCTTGAGGTCGTCGTGGCCGATGCCAGTTTGCTGGTCTGACTTGAGTCAATCGTGGTGGCTTGAGAGCTACACAGTACCAACGGCGATTGCCGATAATCGAGCGCACTAGATAAGATAAGATATCCAATCAGATCACATCACCACTGAGCAACCATGACTGGTGCAGAATCTGGTACGACACTTATACGCTACGGTTGTGTCCTTGTTGTGACGCAAGATCTCTGAAGATGAGCGGGTCATTGTCTGGTTTGACATCGACAATACCCTATACTCCGCATCGTCCAACATCTCACATGCGATGGGCGAGCGGATCCATGGTGTGCTTTTACCTCAGCCATGTTCTTTCAAATTCATATGCACATCTCACTTTCTAGCTTTCTTTGTAAGTTTAGGACTCGGCCACGAGGAAGCTTCAAAGCTTCACTTGAAATACTATTCTGAGTATGGGCTTGCTCTCCGTGGTTTGACTCGCCATCACAACATCGGTAACGTAACCTCCAGTCTTTCATTCACTGGAGCATTTCCCATAACCTGCGTTCCCAATAGATCCACTCGAATTCGACCGCCAGTGTGATGGGTCCCTTCCCCTTGAAGACATGATTGCATACCAACCCAGTGTTCGACAACTCTTCCAGGACATCGATAGAACCAAAGCCCGTGTTTGGGCCTTAACAAATGCATATCGGCCAGTGAGGATACAGGTCCGACGTGTGCCATGATTCTGGCTAATCCCAATCTATCTAGCATGCACAGCGGGTTCTGCGCATCCTCCAACTTGAGGATCAGATAGAAGGCTTAGTCTATTGCGATTATGAAGATCCAAACTTCATTTGCAAACCAGAAGCTGCTTATTATCATATGGTATGAACACGTTTTGGTATCATCCTGATCTCTGATACCTCCCAGGCCTTGAAGCAAGCAAACGTCTCTGATCCCTCCAAGTGTTATTTCGTTGACGATAGCCTGAGCAACATCGCCGGCGCTAGGGCGGTTGGTTGGGCAAAATGTGTGCACTTTTGTGAGCAAGGTCTAGAAACTACAGAAGGCGGAAGAAAGAAGGAGATCGAGAAAAGTGCGGACGTAGGAGGCCAACGGTTGACGGGTGTAGATACCGTCGCGAATCTAGAGGAGCTGAGATTGGTGTGGCCAGCGATTTTTAAGAGATGATACCACACAATTAAATACCACATAGCAATATTAGAGTCTGGAGCATACCTTAACGTAGAGAAATTAGATGGTATGTAATATGTAAGTAGTGATAGCACATTCACCACGTACATGTTTGACCCCGGGTTTGTTCACCTGATCCCACTCTGACGCAGACCACAACCTGTACGAATAATGGACTATGAACCTCGCTATCCTCAACCTTTTACGCTGACTTACGCCGTGTTGTTGGATGTTTCGGTGATCACCGAAGGTTGGCTCTTCATAACATCTGGTCAGGTCACTATCATGCCCTGTTCAATGGCTAGAAATCGCCCGCTTGCATAACTCTCTTAATCGTCTAATGCAAACACAAGAAGGTCTTCGCGAATACCTCGCGTCTGAGTCGCCTGAGGATGCAGATCCAGAAGTTGCAAAGGCCCTAGAAGAAAATGAGGTTGTGATGTATGTATCTTTTCCTGCTACTATGACTCAGCTCTACACATTCATTGCAGTGGTTCCCAAGAAGAACGCATATCAATTTTGAAAATGGCCTTGGCTGAGAAAGGCGTGCATGCTGGCAGTTATTACGACCTCAAATCGGACGCGACGTCGACGCAGCATGGATCAGCAGGCACAACGACAACTACCATGCTGACTCTTGATGAAGAATCCAACGGTGAAGGTAGTGGAATCCATCTGTAGCGTGTCCACTTGTGTAAAGATGTAAACTCCCTAACGAACATAATGTCAAACTAGTTGAACCCAGTCTCGTGTCATCGACGGATCAACTTCCTCTTCCCTGCAGTCACTGAGCTACACCCCAAGTCATGGATCAACAGACCAAAGGGCCTCTTCCTCCATCCCCGTGGCAATGCATATGCATCGTGCTTCTCGACCAACGACCATCGTGTATCCCACAGCATTTTTTTATGGTCAGTGAAACAGTACATGGGATGATAGTTGTCGCAATGACATATCTGAATGATCCATTCTCTGGAATGCATCTTTGTGATTTGGACATAATGTATACCACGGTGATTATGATATATTAGCCGTGTCTAAGTTCAATTCCGCGTGCGAAACTCTTGGGGAAGTATACACCGTTTCTTGTCCCCCACGTCAAAGTCTGGCGTTGACACTCCCAGGCCCGATTGTAAAAGCCGTTATCTTGGGCGGAATGCATGGGAAATCTATAAATGAATTTCAGAACCATGCGAATCCTTGACCACGGCGGAACCCCAGCGGCTTTGAGTGTTGACTGACACAATGGTTGATGTTTTAAGTAAATGCAACAATATATTGGATACACTTGTATATTGGCCAAAGGCAAAGTTGGGAGAGGTGTGGGCTAGTTGTCTTCTCATGTATTCCCTGATGTCCTCTAAAGTAAGTTGTAGGCCTGGACCTTGAGGCATGCTAACATGTTGGCTAAACCTTGCTAGAAGTGAATTTAATCCATTGTTTCCCATTGTCTGCCACTGGGCTGTGCTGTATTGTGGGTTTCCTTGCCATATGTTAAAGAGGATGGTAATGACAGCATCATAAGCATAACTGTTGTTTTGCCATATAGTTCCAAGAGGTTCCTGGGTATTTAAGGGTGCATGTGGAGAAATCAGTTGGTCTTTTTTTCCTGGTTTACATTTCTTTGATGCAAGTCCACTGGACAGTGCAAGAGGAATTGGTGGCACATGCTTTGGGGCAGGGCTGTCCTCATGTTCTACAAAGGGTGCTTTTCTTTTGAGATTGTTGTTAGCTTTCTGTTCAGTAGCTTTGATTATGGCCCACTCAATTTCACTATGCTTCCATTCAAGATATGGGTCTTTTTCACTCCATTTTATAGCATCAGGCATAGTGTCAGGCATAAAGTCATATCCTTTATACTTTCTGAACATTTCAATTAGTGTGTTTCATCTGTTTGCTAATACCATTTTGGCTGGAAGCTTGCCCTCAAATCTCATGGTAGTAATGCAATCAAGCAGCTCAAGTTCTCGAAACTCTTGATGAAGGGCACCTGAAGCTCCTCCAGTGATGTGTTTAGGGTGAAGGCCAGAGAGAATCAAGGTGCCACTTGCTGTAGAGCCTGTAGACAAAGCTGTATAGTAGCCATGATGGGTTCTTGTTTGGCCTAAGTCCACCACATTGTACTGTCTTGTTTTTCCTTGAGAAGCATAGTCTGTCATTGCAAAATTTGGCAAGGCTTCAACCTGGTTTCAAGAAACGGTTATATTTGAGTTATCAGGCAAGCAGCAATTATTTGAAACAGATGTCCTTGTCAAGGGCACAACATTTAATAGCAGCCCCTCCAACTGAACAGTGGTTGGTGGATTGATCAGTTTTACAAACAAAGTATCCAAAATATTAGTGTTGTTAGGACCAGCACTGGATTGTCATAAATAAACTTCTGCTTCCTGACCCTTAGTTATGCACAGCTCAGTTGCAGAATTATTTCTAATCATGATTGGCATGCCTGTGCATATGGATAATCTTGGTAATATTCGTTTAGTGTTAGCACATGCAGATTGTGAACATAGTGCATTTTGGATTTGTTCAGGGATTTTCATATGTTTTATGACTCATCTGCATTTTCTGTTGGTATGATTTTGCTGTCCAATGTTGCCTGACTCATCTGATGGTATGCTGTCTAAAGATACAAAATGGCATAATGCTTGCTTTGATTCAGCAGCAAATCTTAGACTGCCAAGGTGGTTGATCTCACTCTTCTGACAGTTCAGTGCAGTTATGATAGATACATTCCTAAACTCCTGTTGTGTAATGTGGGACTGCCCTTTCAATTTGCTAGACACTAGTGTATTTAGAAAAGCAATATCTGCTTGTGTACAAGCTTTATATCGCATATTTGACAATGCAGTATGGAATTTAGTATTCTCAGCAGACTCATGCTTTTGTCTCATGTTCTGTCCAGTACTCTACAGTCCCCCACCTGTCCTAGTGGACTCTGATCAGACTGACTGGAGTCCAACTGGAGTTTGAGTGGAGTCCGAGTGGAGTCCAATTGACCTACATTAAGTCATGTGGAGTTCAATCCCCCACTGGAGTCCAAGTGGAGTCCGAGTGGAGTCTGACTGGAATGCATTTCAACCAAATAATAAGTCAATTAGATAGATACTGAGCTCAAAGAACTTTGGACTTGGTGAATTTCATAAAGTACCCACAAAATAAATTTGTATAGCACAGGAATTGAACTCAAGACCTCACAGTGAGGAATCACATGACAAACCAAATAAGTGTGCTCAACCACTTGAGCCACAGGAGACTTATTCAGACTCAATATAATGTTTATTTATGACTCAACTTTTCATATTCTTTGAGCAGCCATTTTTCAAACAATTAAGATCCAAAATTTTTAATTAACCAGATCCCTCATGTCCTACATGATGATGTGTTCCATTGGTACTCAGTGCAGAGTCTCAACAGAAGGGGTGAACACTAAACCTACAGCTGCAGGCATGCTCGGGGTGAGGGGATTCACTTAGAGGGCCTCAGATCGTCCTTCAGGACGCAGAGACTACAAAGAGGCTGGTATGACAGTGATATGGCTCCCTATCGCCCTGCACGCATACTACGGCATTTTTTGCGATTGTGCGCACCTCCTAGATGCCTTCCGCACACTTTGCACAGCACACTTTTGCATGCCTTTGTGTGCTTCCATGTGCCTTTGTGCGCTTCCATGCATTTTCGCATGCCTTTGACTGTTTAGGTGCGCCTTTGTGTGCCTTTTGCATTTCTCTGTGCTTTTGGTTCCCCATAGCTGCCCATCATTGTGCACCCTAAATGCGCCTCGGTACACTTCAAGCCACCTCTGCGCGCCCCCCCCACAGTCCTTATCTGCCTTCCACATTTATTGTGTGCTCGATGCGCCTTTGCACACTCCTTTTATGCTTTACCTGCAACTCACATTTCCTGCTGCACACTCATTGCACAATCCCTATCACACACACAACAGTCCACCACACTGGTGTGCTGTGCATCACAGCTCCCACCTTACTGGCGCATTTATTTGAGGTGCACTGTGATTCTGACATGAGTGAACTGTGCATTCTCACATAATCAGGGCACTTTGTGCCTATTTGGCATCAGACTGTGTGCACTTGGGTGCCTTCACATAATCCTGGTGCTTTGGCAGTATTTGGCCTTTCACAGCATCTCCTTATAGTTCTTCCACATTTCCAATTGGCATCACCTTATCTGGTAACCAGCACAGGTCAATCACGCCATTATTACTAAGGCGCAGCACGCGACACATAACACTGAAGCGGATTAATTGGGAAGAGCACATGAGACCTAGAGTGCACCAAAAATAGTGCCTCACACCAGAACAGTTGGGTAGTGGGCTATAGGTGTGCAAATCTTATTGGCTGAGGCAGCGGCATAGCGCAGTCAGCTTTAGATGGGCAAATGGATGCGTTTGTGGGTAGCGCATGGCACTTTCTATTTTTACACTTTATTTTACTGTTTTTATCACATAAGCCATTTGTACATAGTAGGCAGACAGATAGAAAATCCAGAGGATCTTTCCCCCCCTCATAGTTCATAGTTCAGTCAGCGTCGCACATAGTCTGTGCACCAGCATCCAGCCTGTGCACCCTTTGTATAACCACATTTGCATATTGTTCACATTCCCTCATCGTATTGTTGTGTTTCATCCCTGTATTGCGTCCTTCATTCTCATTTGTGCACTCTTGCAGTGTGCCCTTCATATAGCTGCATTTGCACACTGTTTGCACACCTATTTGCATAGCCGCATTTTGTGCACCATTTGCGCCTTTTCCCATCCCTTGCACTTTCATCCCGTTAGTGTCCCCAACCCTTGCGTCACCTCCCCAGCACATCCCAGTGCCGTCTTCATCCCACTACACCTCCCGTCTTCATCATCCTCATCATTGCAGACTTTTGCACTCCCATTGCACGTTTTTCTGCACTGCGCATTTTTGCCTCTTTGCATTGCGCACTTTCCCATCACTGCACATATCTCCCCTTTAGCGTACACAACTAGTGCGCACATTGAAAACTGCCATACCAGCCTACCCATAGTCTTAGCACCCTGAAGGACGAGCCAAGGCCCTCTAAGCAAACTCCCCCCCTCACCCTGAGCATGCTTGCAGTTGTAGGTTATGTGTTCGCCCCTTCCATTGAGACTCTGCCCCGAGTACCAACTGAACACATCAACAGTATTTAATGTGCGCACTAGTTGTGTATGCAAAAAGGAAGGTATGTGCAATGGGGCAAAAACATGCCATGGGAGCACAAAAATGCACAACAACAAGGGAGATGAAAGTGGGAGGTTTGGTGGGGCAAGTACAGCACTGGGATGTGCTGCAAGGGTGACGCACAGGCTAGGGACACAAATGGGATGTGAGTGCAACTGGTGGGAAAATGCACAAATAGTGTGCAAAACACAGCTATACAATAAAATGCACAAACAGTGCACAAATGCAGCTATACAAAAGGTGCACTGCAAGAGTGCACAAGTGAAGACAAAGAATGCAATGAAGGGACAAAATGCAGCAATACAACGAGAGGATGCAAACGATATGCAAACATGGCTATATGAAGGGTGCACTACAAAGGCGCATGGACTGGATGCTGGTGCACAGACTATGTGCAACACTGACTGGGCTATGAACTATGAGGGGGGGAAAGATCCTCTGGATTCTCTATCTGTCTGCCTACTATGTACAAATGGCTTATGTGATAAAAATGGTAAAATAAAGTGTAGAAATAGAAAGTGCCATGTGCTACCCACAAGCGCATCTATTTGCCCATCTAAACCTGACTGCACTATGCGGCTGCCTTAGCCAATAAGATTTGCACATGCTATAGCCCAATACCCAACTGTTCTGGTGCAATGCACTATTTTTGGTGTGCTCTAAGTTCTGTGTGCTCTTCCCAATTAATCTGCTTCAGTGTTATGTTCTGCATGCTGCACCTCAGTAATAATGACATGATCAACCTGTGCCAGTTACAAGATAAGGCGATGCCGATTGAAAATGCAGAAGAACTATAAGGAGATGCTGTGTGAGGCCAAATAGTGGCAAAGCACCAGGATTATGTGAGAGCACCCAAGTGTGCATGGTCCAATGCCAAATAGGCACAAAGCTCCCTGATTATGTGAGAATGCGCAGTTCGCTCATGTTGGAATCGCAGTGTGCCTCGAATAAATGTGCCAGTAAGATGGAAGCCATGATGTGCAGTGCAATTGGTGTGGTGGATTGTTGTGTGTGTGATAGAGATTGTGCAATGAGTGCGCAGCAGAGAATGTGAGTTGCAGGTAAGACATAAAAGGAGTGCATAAAGGTGCATCAAGCACGCAATAACTGTGAAAGGCAGATAAGGAGTGTGTGGGGGGTGCACAGAGGCAGTTTGAAGTGTAACAGGGTGCATTTAGATCGCACAACAGAAGGCAGCTATAGGGGATCCAAAAGCACAGTAGAAATGTAAAAGGCACACAAAAGCACACCTAAGTTGTCAAAGGCATGCAAAAGCACACAGAAGTGTGCAAAGGTGCATGAAAGCACATGAAGGCATGCAAAAGCATGCTGCGCAAAGTGTGTGGAAGCCATCTAGGAGGTGCGCACAATCGCAAAAAATGCCATAGTATGCACGCAGGGCAATAGGGAGCTGTATCATCTCCTTCTAATTGAAGTACTGACTGTCCTCAGGCAGCATGTGATTGGTCAGCACAAAATTTTCTTTGCTCACATAAGCGGCCATCCTTTCCTTATCTATCTCTGACCACCATCTATTCTCAACAACTCTTTCCACAACCCATATCTACACGGTCTGATGGCTTCAGCATTCATCTTAGCTCTCAGGCAAACGATTCTGGCCCTCAATGAGACTCTCCCTGCTGCTGGGAGCGAGCAGATGGCTATGCAGGCTTGGGACAAAGGGTTTTGCAGTAAACTGATGCACTTTTCATGTTTCTATAACCGGCGTAGGTTGCTAAGGATGGGGGCATGTAGAACATGTATAAAAGCTGAGTGGACACTGTTAAGGATGATGTGGAACTCAACGCGCTCTTTGCAAAGGCGCACAGTGCATTCAGTGGGATCCTGGTCGAAGAGTGGCTTGCTTAGGGTGAGGAGCTGATGCCTGATATGCATAAGATGAGAAGGAGTGGTCTGTGGAATTTGAGCATAGAGTGCATGAACTGGTGGGTCAGCTGGAAGTGTGCGCAAGGCATGCTGTGTGCTCCTGATGGCTGAATTGCAGGTGCCCAAGGTCAACTTGGAGCGGTTGGAAGGTGAGTTCAAGGTGATTGACGAGTCGAGCAACATAGATACCACCAAAGCACAGGAAAATGAAAAGGTGCACATTGCGCAGGTGCACTCTTTGCATGCACTTTCCACAGTGACTGATGTCGAGGTAGTAGGCAAAGGGACAGGGGAATCTTGGGAGAGTGGGGTGACAAGTGAAGGAGAGAGTGAGCCGAGCGATGAGAGTGCTAGCACTGATATGGCTCCCTATTGCTCTGCATGCATACTACAGCATTTTTTGTGATTGTGCGCACCTCCTAGATGGCTTCTGCACACTTTGCACACTGCGCTTTTGCATGCCTTCATGCGCTTTTGTGCGCCTTTTACATTTCTACTGTGCTTTTGGTTCTCCCATAGCTGCCTGCCTTCATGCACCCCAATTGCGCCCTGTTATGCTTCAAACCACCTCCGTGCGCCCCCCTGGGTGAGGGGGTGAAGTAGTGAGGGGGAGAGGGAGAGAGGGGGTGAAGGGGGTGAAGGGGGGAATGGGAGGTGGGAGTGGGTGAGAAGGTGATGGGGGAGGGGGGGGAGTGAGTAGGGGAGGGGGTGAAGGGAGGAGGAGGATGGATGGACAGGGGGGAGAGAGGGGAGAGGGAGGGGAGTAGGGGTGAAGGGTGAGGGGTGAAGGGAGGAGGGGGTGAAGGGGTGAGGAGGAAGGAGGGGGGAGGAGATGAGGAGGGGGAGAGTGAGTGAGAGGGGGAGGGAGTGAGTGAGGGGGTGATGGGGGTCAAGTAGTGAGGGGGTGAGGATATGAGAGTGGAAGAACATGAGAGGGGGGGGTGAGAGGGGGAGTGAGGAAGAAGGGGGAGAGAGAGGAGAGAGAGGAGAGGGGAAGATTGGAGGGAGGAGGGGGAGGGTGCATGAGGGGGTGAGGGGGGAAGGGAGGAGGAGGATGGATGGAGAGGGGGAGAGGGAAGGGGGAGGTGGGAATGGGAAGGGGATGGGGGCGAGGTAGGTGGAGAAGGGGATGGGGGAGAGGGAGAGGGAGAGGTGGGAGAGGGAGAAGAGGGAGATGGGGATGGGGATAGGAGAGGTGGGGATAGGAGAGATGGGGAAGGGGAAGGGGGAGAAAAGGAAGGTGATGGGGGAGATGTGGATGGGGGAGCTGGGGGAGATGGGAATGAGGGATGGGAATGGGGGATGGGAATGGAGAGGTAGGGATGGGAAGGGGATGGGGGTGAGGTAAGTGGAGAAGGGGATGGGGGTGAGGTAAGTGGAGAAGGGGATGGGGATGGGGTAGGTGGAGAAGGGGATGGGGATGGGAGAGGTGGGGATGGGGGAGATGGGGATGGGGGAGATGGGGATGGGGATGGGGGAGATGGGAATGGGGATGGAGGAGATGGGGATGGGAATGGGGGAGAAGAGGAAGGTGATGGGGGAGATGGGGATGATCCCAAGTCAACTGAAGAGTTGTGTACTATCTAAAAGTTAACTAAAGAGTTGTGTGACCATGATCCCCCAAACATTGCCTTTGGGCTGAAGATCCAAAGGCCACTGAAGAGTTGAGTAACTGTAGTGGAATTACACATTGTGTTATGTATATGCGAGCTGGCCCATGAAAATGAACCAACACTCACACATTCACAGACTGAGTCAAGAAATGCAATGAGATGTTGATAAAATTAATGGACCCAGTGAACAATGTGCCCCAAAGTCAAAAAATGCAATGAGATGTTGATAAAATTAATGAGTACAGTGAACAACATGTGCCATACTTTACTCATGGGTAGTTCTATGTGGCGATATCATGAGCAAAGTCTGTGCACAACATCAAGGCTATATGGCCAAGTGGCAGTGGAAGTGCAAAAACCAAAAATATTGTATATAATGAAGTACTATTACACTAACATAGAAATGAAGTCCATACTTATTAAATATGTTAACGTGTGCCAGAGGCACATTCCCAACCTTGTCTATAATAAAGCGAGCATGGTCATGTGAAGGGGTCATGGGAATGCTGACAAACTCTGAAGGGGTGGGAGATACCCCTCCACTGTGAGAAAATGATGACAAATATAAGTGATAGGTGGGAAATGAAATTTTCAGCTAATAACTGGGTGTTTCTATCATTTCAAAATTTAGCCAAAAATTTTTTGGCTAAATTGGGGCTGGATCACAAACATAATAACTAATAACAGGGTGTTTTTTTGGCTACTATAAAATAATGTAGGAACAACATTTTCAGCTAATTTTTGTTTTTGGGCCTGATGACAAATATAATTAGGGGGGTGTTGCCATGATGACTAATTTGATTAGCAACAACATTTTCGGCTACAGTGTTGAATTAAAATTTTCAGCTATTTTTTTTTTTTGGCCTGATGACAAAAATAATTACTGGATGTTGTCATGATGACAAATTTAATTAGCAACAACATTTTTGGCTACAGTGTTGGATCAAAATTTTTGGCTATTTTTTTTTTTGGGCCTGATGACAAATATAATTAGTGGGTGTTGCCATGATGACAAATTTAATTAGCAACAACAGTGTGGGATCAAAATTTTCAGCTAATTGTTTTTTTTGGCCTGATGACAAATATTATAAGGTGTTTCCATGATGACAAACTAATTTTCCTATTTGTCATTGATAACAAAGATCATAACTGGGTGTAGGAACAATATTTTCAGCTAATTTTTGGCTTACTGGGTGTAGGAACCAAATTTTCGGCTGAGTTTTGGCCACTTCTAGCTTTTCTGCTCTCTTTCTGGCTCTGAGCTCTTTTCCAGTGGGGTTGTTTTTGCATTCTTGGGGTATCTGTAGACCAAGGTGAAGCTCTGTGAAGTCCTACCTCCCTGGCTTCTCTTTTTTCAACAAAAGGAGTGTCTGCCAGTTGCTTTTTGAACTTCTCTCAGGGCACAGTGTGCAGGGAGATTGGGCTGGCAGGTTTGCAGTTGCCTCCCCTTCCATTTTTGGAAGTTGCTCCACTATCAACTGCCACTGTTTGCACTGATTTCACAGCCTCCTGTAAGATTGTTACATCCTCCACTGCTGTAAGAGAGCTCCCCGATTCCCATGGACCCAACTCCACCCAACACTCCTCGATGTGTCTGGATGGCTGCACAGCAAACTGAATGGGACCAACGGACCTTGGATAGCCCTACTTGCCACCAAACTCCACACCACGTTTGCACTATGCACATTGCCCAGCCACTGCTGCCATTGCCGCCAGCCCATAATATTGCCTTGCTGAATGCCGATCCTTTTGTGGCTGCTTCTCCTCTACCTCCTCAATACAATCACCTTCCTCCTCATTTGGCACAGCAGCTAGCAGCACTTCCTCCTCTTCCACAGATTCCAAGAGGCAGGGGCAGAGGGAGGGGAAGAGGGAGGGGAAGAGAGAGGGGAAGAGGCTCAAGTCATGCTGCTCTACCTCTGCCTGTTGTTGCTCCTTTACACAATCCAGCTATCCCATATTTTTTACATGCCCCTCCTGCACCTCCTGTTTTTGATCCTCCTGTTCCTGCACCTCCCATTCCTGTTGCTCCTCCTGTATGTTGAATTGTTCTGTCAGGTGATGGATCGTGACTAACAGCATATTGATGTAGCCTCTTCCTCCTACTCCAGTGCCTCCGATGATTGTCCCTCCTGCTGTCCCTCAACCCATTGCTCCTAGATTGACCTTGGCTGAACTTGCTGCCTGGCATGCTGCACTTCCACCTCTTTTCCCAGCTGTAGCTGTAAGTTGGATTATTCTTGCAGGTGACAGACATCCAACTGACAATAAATTTTGTAGCCTCCTCCTCCTGTTTTTTACCCTCCTGTTCCTGTTCCTCCTGTTGCTGGACCTGTTCTTCCTATTGCTGCTCCTGTTCCTCCTGTTGCTGCTCCTATTCCTCCTGTTGCTGCTCCTGCAATGGCGTGGGCTGAGCTTGCTGCCCAGCATGCAGCACTTCCATCTCTGGCAGCTGTATGTTGAATTATATTCTACATGATGTGCAATGGTCTGACTGAATAATGATGTAGCTACCTCTACCTCTTCCTCTTCCTCCACCACCTCTGGCTGTTCCTGCTGTTCCTGCTGTTCCTGCTCCTGCTGTTCCTGTTGCCAATGTACCTCCACATGTAAGCATGCTGTTATTGTTTGGATGAATTTGGTGACTGACTTGATCATCCAAGATTGATCCTGCCCCTCTTCCACATGTTCTGCTGCCTCCTGCACACCGCCCATTTAGCCCACTTTGGCCTATTCATGATCTCGGAAGAATGGATGTTCAGTGTCTTAATTGCCATGCTTTGCACTGGATGGCTGAATGTTTTACCACATCCTCCAATATAAATCCAAGATTCAGCATGTGCTGCTTGAGTGGAAAGATCGCTTTGTCCCCTCTTCACCCAGTCCCACCTGAGCTTATCCAATTGCTCACTGCTCAAGACGACATTGGAAAATCATTTTGTGATCACATCTGCACTTACAATAATGCACTCGCCATGACTTCTATCGGTCACAAGATTGATGAGTTGGTCAATGAGGGTGAAGAGGCTGTGGATGATGGTGTTAGTCCCTATGTCTACAAACTCCATGGCGAGCTGTCCCACAAGATTGGATCTCTTCTTCCACCAGAGAAAGAACCTCCTGTTTATGCTCAGCTATATATTTACGATCCAGCTGACGCAGTCAACTTTTGCATAGCCAATTCCTAGAACACTCACCTCCATCACCACACTTTGCTCACTCTCTAGGACATGCTCCACCATCACCATCCAGCAGTTCAGATGTACAAGCAGGCTCATGAGCTCACCAGGAACTTGCCTCCACACCAGCAGTGCAAGAAAGCTTTATATTTTGATCAATCCTGCAACTGTCACCGCTACAATCTCCCCGATGCTACCAACAATGAGATTGCCATCATTCTTCCAGGTGATGGTGATCAGCCACAGAGCACACGTGACATCAATCTCTACTGCAGGCATGGCCCTCCCCTTCAGTGCATCAGTGACATCCATCCCCTCTATCTAGCCCTTCACTATGTTTTGCTGTTTCCTACTGGCTAGCTCCAATGGCACCCTCAAATCGAGTATGCAGCTGTCGATGCCAACAACCGAGGTAGTGCCAGAGTTCACAAACATGTCTCTAAGTCCGAATTCTACTGCTATTGCCTCCACCTTCAACCACCTGCTGTTGAGCCCCAGCATATCATTCTGATTGGAAAGCTCTTTCAGGAGTTTGTGTGCAACAGATGGGCCACTGCTGAGCAGAATCAGTTGCACTGGATTTTGATGAATCAGGGCACCATTCATGGTGAAGTCTATGTTGGCCTGGCAGATGCTGTGGCTGCAAACATCGATGTGGATACAGAGTCTCTGGGTCAAAGAATCATTCTTTCTTCATCCTTTGCAGAAAGCACATGTCACATGCAGCAGCTTCTTCAGGATGCATTCACCATCAATCATCATGGCAATGGAGGCAATCTTTTTCTCACCATCACTGCCAACTCTGCCTGGCCAGAAATATGGGATGCTCTTTGTCCGGGGCAGACTGCAGCAGATCACCTGGATTTGGTCATTTGTGCATTCTATGCAAAGCAGAAGGAGATGATTAAGGATATCGAGGCTGGCATATTCGGAAAGGCTGTGGCTTATCTATTCACCATCAAGTTTCAGAAGTGTGGCCTTCCTCACA
Organism: Tricholoma bakamatsutake; assembly: GCA_029959215.1. Classification (NCBI taxonomy): domain Eukaryota; kingdom Fungi; phylum Basidiomycota; class Agaricomycetes; order Agaricales; family Tricholomataceae; genus Tricholoma; species Tricholoma bakamatsutake. The sequence continues at coordinate 6,897,475 of CP114860.1, forward strand.
TGCACTGCATTATCTTTCTTGATGAGCAATCCAAGCTTTGCACCCCCGAGCAGATAGACAGCCTTCTGTCTTCAGAGTTTCCTGACGATGATCCTGAGCTCCTTGACCTCATCAAGAAGTTCATGGTCCATAAACCCTGTGGTGCAGAGAACCCTGCAGCTCCTTGCATGGTGAATGGACAGTGCTCCAAAGGTTTCCCCAAGCCATTCAGGGATCAGACAACCATCTCTGAGGATGCCTATGCCTCTACCAAGCATCGGGACACTGGACAGACATATCATGTATGGGGAAAGCAGGTTGACAATTGTTGGGTGGTCACTTACTCTGCCTATCTCATCTGGAAGTACTGTTGCCACATCAATATCGAGTCCATCAGCTCTATCAAGGCCATCAAGTACATCTACAAATATGTCTACAAAGGCCACGATTGCATCACCATGGAGTTTGGAACTTGCAATGATGAAGTCAGGCAGTACCTCGATGCTCGCTACATATCTGCATGCGAAAGCATCTGGCACCTCTTCCACTTCACCATGCATGGTGCTTCTCCCAACGTTGTCCGTCTTCAGGTCCACCTTCCTGGCCAGCAGTATGTCACTTGGAATCAGAACAGTCTACAGTCTATCCAGGAAATTGTCCAGCATGCTGCACAGTGTGACACCACCCTCACTGCCTTTTTCAAGGCCAATCAGGAGTATCCAGAGCTTGCACAGGTCGTTCTTTACCAGGACTTTCCTTCCAAATTTGTGTGGGGTCAAAGGGCTCACAAGTGGAAGCCCAGGCAGAGGGGATTTGCCATTGGAAGGATGTTCTATGCTCCACCCAGTGCTGGTGAATGCTTTTACCTCAGGCTGCTTCTCACTGCTGTGAAAGGGGCTACATCATACGAAGACCTTTGCACTTTTCAGGGCATCGTTACTCCTTCATTCAGGGAGGCCTGCCTCACCCATGGCCTTTTAGAGGATGACCAAGAGTGGCAGCAGTGTCTGGAGGAAGCAAAGTCCATGGCAACTGGTTGTCAGCTTCACAATCTTTTTGTCACCATCCTTCATGACTGTGCTCCCTCTGATCCTGTCCACCTCTGGAATACATATTGGCCTCACATTTGCGATGACTTGAGATATCAGCTCCAGCACACCAACATTTGTATCAACCCCACCGATGACGATGTCCATGATTATAACCTTTATCTTATCAATCAGCTTCTCATGGTCTCTGGGAAATCTCTCGAGAAGGATTGGCCATACATGCCTCAGATCACTCAGAATTGGGATGCCAACATTCAAAACCGGTTGATCACAGAGCAGTGCAGATATGATGTTGTAGAGCAGGCCGAGTTGGCTGCACACAATCTGGACACTTTCAATCACGATCAGAGGGCTGTCTTTGATGAGATCATGCATGTAGTCAACAACAAGACTGGCCAGACATTATTCCAGATGATGCAGCACAGAGGATGATCTTGCCTTGAGAGCGAAGCTGATGGCAGAGGGTATTGTAAACATAGGTTTTGCCAGTGCCACCTGGACCATGGAGGAAAAATATCTGGCCAGTCTTGTTGTTGACTGCATGCATGATCTCATCAAAGACAGCCCTATGATCATGATGGCACTGGCAAAACCTATGTTTACAACACTTTCTGCCATCAGCTTTGCTCTCAAGGCAAGATCGTCCTCTGTGCTGCATCATCTGGAATAGCTGCTCTTTTGCTCAAAGGTGGTCATACTTCCCATTCCTGCTTTTAGATTTCAATCATCATAAATGAGTCATTCACCTGCACCATTTCCAGAGGTTCAACACGGGCACAGCTCCTGCAGCAGACCGACTTGATCATTTGGGATGAGGCACTCATGCAGCATCATCATCTCCATGAAGCTGTCAACCACACTCTGAAAGACATTCTCCAATGTAACAAACCCTTTGGTGGTGTGCCTGTGGTTTTTGGGGGAGACTTTCATCAGATCCTGCCTGTCATTGAGAAGGGTTCTCGACCTCAAATTGTTGGTGCTTCTTTGCAACGCTCTGTTCTCTGGCAACACATCAAAATCCTTCATCTCAAAATTAACATGCATTTGAACACAGACGATCTTCAGGAGCGCAACTTTGCAAAGTGGCAGTTGGAGGTTGAAAAGGGTGGTCATACAGATGAAGATGGCACTATCAATCTTCCTGATCATCTCAAATGTCCTCAGAACACCATCGCTTCTCTCATCGACACCATCTATCCTGGCATCTATGATTAGGCTCAGCATTCAGATTAATACTTTTCAGAGCGGGTCATTCTGGTGAGCAAGAATGATAATATCGACAATTTGAACCATCACATTCTTCACAATTTTCCTGGACAGGAGCACGTCTTTCACAGTGCTGACTCAATTGCAAATGATGAGAATGCCAAACTTCTATATCCCCAAGAATATCTTAACTCCATCAACTGCTCAGGTCTACCTTTGGCACATTTGGCACTCAAGGTTGGCATCCCTGTGATGATACTTCGCAATCTCAATATCGCTGGAGGGGTCTGCAATGGAAGTCAGGGGATATTGACTCGGATCAGGAATAGGGTTTTGGAGATTCAGTTGATCACTGGAGATAATGCAGGAGAGACTATTTTCATTCCACGGATGCAACTTCGGCCCATTGAAGGTCAACTCCCCTTCACACTCTCTTGACTGCAGTTTGCTGTTCATCTTTGCTTTTCAATGTCGATCAACAAGTCACAAGGGCAGTCTGTGAAGCATGTGGATTTCAGGAGTCCTGTCTTCACACATGGGCAGTTCTATGTGGCAATATCCAGGGTCAAGTCTGTCCACAAGATCAAGGCAATATGGCCAAGCTCAGAGGACAGTGCAAAGACAAAAAATATTGTATATGATGAAGTGTTATTAGATTAAAATATATATTGTACATATGTAACTACTACTCATAGAAAATCAATGAACACAGTGAACAACGTGTGCCAGAGGCACATTTAAAAACCTTGTCAATAATAAAGTGAGCATGGTCATGTGAAGGGGTCATGGGAATGCTGACAAACTCCAAAGGGGCTGGGAGAAATTGAGAGGTGTGAGAAATGATGACAGATATAACTCAAAGGTGGGAACTTTTTTCTCAGCTAATTTTTCGCCACCTCAAACTTTTTTTGGATCTGGGCTCATTTTCCATGTAGAATAATGTCTGGATGACATGTAAGCAGCTGTATTGTGGTGTTTTCTGAATAAAATTTGACTGAGGGGCAACTGTCATCCTTTTACTATGCTGTGAAACTGAGTAAGCAAATCTCACAGGCTGAACAAAATGCAAAAACCTGATCATGACCTCAGCACATGACCCAAATAAAATGAGTTAGACACATCTCTGTATTAGTCAGTAACAAGTTGGATCAATAAAGTGTTATCACAATTGTATAAGTGATGGCATTACAAAGTCAGGTCAGTATTGAATAAGTTTGAATTAAGAATTGAGTTCATGACAATAAGAGTTACAATTGAGTTCATTATGAAGTAAAGTCAATGGATAAGTCCAAGAAAATAAAAATTACTTGAATACAGTAAGTTTAAAAATTGAGTTCATTACAAAGTAAAGTCAGTAAAATAACAGTTACAAATGAGTTCATTATGAAGTAAAGTCTATGAAAATTAGTCTAGAAATGAGTCAAGTTTGAAAATGAGTCAGTAAAAGATAGGTCAGTAAAATATATAAATCTTCAAAATAAGGCATCAATAAAATAAAATTACAGCTATCATTATGAAGTCAAGTCAATAAAAATTAGTTCAATACAAAATCATTATGCACACTTACTAACAAGTTGTAAATTGAGTTCGTTACAGTGGCTCGAGTTCATTATAATGTAAAGTCAATAAATATTACTTTAATACAAAGTCAAAAAAATTGAATTTATTGACAAAGTAAAGATAGAGCTTTTTTATGAGAGGAGAGGGGGAGATTGGAGGGAGGAGGGGGAGGGTGCATGAGGGGGTGAGGTGGGAGGGGAGGGGGGGAGAGGGAAGGAGGAGGATGGATGAAGAGGAGGAGAGGGGGAAGGGGGAGGAGAGGAAGGGGATGGGGGTGAGGTAGGTGGAGAAGGGGATGGGGGTGAGGTAGGTGGAGAAGGGGATGGAGGTGAGGTAGGTGGAGAAGGGGATGGGGATGGGGTAGGTGGAGAAGGGGATGGGGATGGGGTAGGTGGAGAAGGGGAAGGGGGAGAGGGAAAGGGAGAAGTGGGAGAGGGGGAAGAGGAAGATGGGGATGGGGATGGGGGATGGGGATGGGGATGGGGATGGGGGAAATGGGGATGGGGGAGATGTGGAAGGGGATAAACACCATGATGCACCCAAGTCAACTGAAGAGTTGTGTACTATATAAAAGTCAACTGAAGAGTTGTGTACTATATAAAAGTCAACTACAGAGTTGTGTGACCATGACCCCTCAAGTCCAAAGGCAACTGGAGAGTTGAGTAACTGTGGTGGAATTAAGCATTGTGTTATGTATATGTGAGCTGGCCCATGAAAATGAACCACCACTCACACATTCACAGACTGCAAAGACTATGGGGAGGCTAGTACAGTGGTTTTCAATGTGTGCACTAGTTGTGTATGCTAAAGGGGAGGTATGCACAGTGGCAGGAAAGTACGCAATGCAAAGAGGCAAAAATGCACAGTGCAGAAAAATGTGCAATGGGAGCACAAAAGTGCACAACGATGAGGGTGATGGAGACAGGAGGTGTAGTGGGATGAAGATGGCACTGAGATGTGCTGGGGAGGTGATGCAAGGGTTGGGGGCGCTAACGGGATGAAAGCGCAAGGGGTGGAAAAAGGCACAAACAGTGCACAAAATGCAGCTATGCAAATAGGTGTGCAAATGGTGTGCAAACGCAGCTATATGAAGGGCGCACTACAAGAGTGCACAAACGAGAATGAAGGATGCAACGCAGGGATGAAATGCAACAATATGATGAGGGAACACAAACGATATGCAAATGTAGCTATATGAAGGGCACACTACAAGGGCACATGGGCTGGATGCTGGTGCACAGACTATGTGTGACGCTGACTGAACTATGAACTATGAGGGGGGGAAAGATCCTCTGGATTCTCTATCTGTCCGCCTACTATGTACAAATGGCTTATGTGATAAAAACAGTAAAATAAAGTGTAGAAATAGAAAGTGCCATGCACTACCCACAAGTGCATCCATCTGCCCATCTAAACCCAACTGCACTATGCCACTGCCTCAGCCAATAAGATTTGCACACCTATAGCCCACTACTCAACTGTTCTGGTGCAATGCACTATTTTTGGTGCACTGTAGGTCTCATGCGCTCTTCCCAATTAATCTGCTTCAGTGTTATGTGTCGCATGCTGCACCTTAGTAATAATGGTGTGATTGACCTGTGCCGGTTACCAGATAAGGCAATGCCAATTGGAAATGTGGAAGAACTATAAGGAGATGCTGTGAAAGGCCAAATACTACCAAAGTGCCAGGATTACATAAAGGTGCCCAAGTGCACACAGTCCAATGCCAAATAGGTGCAAAGTGCCCCGATTATGTGAGAATGCACAGTCTACTCATGTCGGAATCGCAGTGCACCTTGAATAAATGCGCCAGTAAGATGGGAGCTGCAATGTGCAGCACACCGGTGCGGTGGATTGTTGTGTGTGTGATAGGGATTGTGCAATGAGTGTGCAGCAGGGAATGTGAGTGCAGGTAAAGCATAAAAGGAGTGCACAAAGGCACATCGAGCATGCAATAAATGTAGAAGGCAGATAAGGAGTGTGGGGGGGGGGGGCGCATGGAGGCGGTTTGAAGTGCTGATGTGTTCAGTTGGTACTCAGTGCAGAGTCTCAACAGAAGGGGGTGAACACTTAACCTACAATTGCAGGCGTGCTCAGGGTGAGGGGGGAGTTCGCTTAGAGGGCCTCGGATTGTCCTTCAGGGCGCGAAGACTATAGAGAGGCTGGTACAGCGATTTTCAATGTGCACACTAGTAGTGTACGCGAAAGGGGAGATATGCGCAGCAGCAGAAAAGTGCGCAATGCAAAGAGGCAAAAATGCGCAGTGCGGAAAAACATGCAACGAGAGTGCAAAAGTGCGCAACGATGAGGATGATGAAGGCGGGAGGTGTAACAGGACAAAGACGACACTGGGATGTACTGTGAAGGTGGTGCACAGTTTGGGGGTGCAAACAGAGTGAAAGCGCAAGGAGCAGAAAAAGGTGCAGATGGTGCGCAAAACACGGCTATGCAAAAAGGTGCACAAACGGTGCACAAATGTGGCTATACGAAGGGTGCACTACGATAGTGCACAGACAAGGACGAAGGATGCAATGCAAGGGACGAAACGCAACAATACGATGAGGGGACGCAAACGATAATGCAAACATGGCTATACAAAGGGCACACTATGAAGGTGCACGGACTGGATGCTGGTGCACAGACTATGTGCAATGCTGACTGAGCTATGAACTATGAGGGGGGGGAAAGATCCTCTGGATTCTCTATCTGTCCACTACTATGTACAAATGGCTTATGTGATAAAATGGTGAAATAAAGTATAAAAATAGGAAGCGCCATGCGCTACCCACAAGCGCATCCATTCGCCCATCTAAACCTGACCGCACTATGCCGCTGCCTCAGCCAATAAGATTTGCGCACCTATAGCTCAATATCCAACTGTTCCGGTGCGATGCGCTATTATTGGTGCATGCTAAGTCTCGTGCGCTCTTCCCAATTAATCCACTTCGGTGTTATATGTCGCGTGCTGCGCCTTAGTAATAATGGCGTGATTGACCTGTGCTGGTTACCAGATAAGGCGATGCCAATTGGAAATGTGGAAGAACTATAAGGAGATGCTGTGCGAGGCCAAATACTGCCAAAGCGCCTGGATTACATGAAAGTGCCCAAGTGTGCACAGTCCAATGCCAAATAGGCACAAAGCGGCCCAGTTATGTAAGAATGCGCAGTTCGCTCGTGCCGGAATCGTGGTGTGCCTCAAGTAAATGTGCCAGTAAGATGGGAGCTGCGATGTGCAGCACACCGGTGCAGTGGATTGTTGTGTGTGATAGAGATTGTGCAAAGAGTGCGCAGCAGGGAATGTGAGTTGCAGGTAAAGTGTAAAAGGAGTGCGCAAAGGCGCATCGAGCGTGCAATAAATGTAGAAGGCAGATAAGGAGCGTGGGGGGGGGCGCACGGAGGCGGCTTGAAGCACAATGAGGCGCATTTAGGGCGCACAATGATTGGCGGCTATGGGGAAACACAAGCACAGTAGAAATGCAAAAGACGCACAAAGGTGCACCTAAATGGTCAAAGGCGTGCAAAAGCACACGGAAGCGTGCAAAGGCGCACGAAAGCGCACGAAGGCACGCAAAGTGTGCGGAAGCCATCTAGGAGGTGCACACAATCGCAAAAAATGCCGTAGTATGCGCGCAGGGCGATAGGGAGCCGTATCATCTCCTCCCAACTGAAGTACTGACTGTCCTCAGGCAGCATGCGATTGGTCAGCACAAAATTTTCTTTGCTCACATAAGCGGCCATCCTCTCCTTATCCATCTCTGACCACCATCTATCCTCTATAACTCTTTCCACAACCCATCTCTACCCGATCCGATGGCTTCAGCATTTACCTTAGCCCTCAGAGAAATGATCCTGGCCCTCAATGAGACCCTCCCTGCTGCTGGGAGTGAGCAGACGACAATGCAAGCTTGGGGTGAAGGGTTTTGTAGTAAACTGGTGCGCTTTTTGTGTTTCTATAACTGGCGCAGGTTGCTAAGGGTCGGGGCATGTAGAACATGTATAAAAGCCATGCGGACTCTGTCCAAGATGATGCAGAACTCGATGCGCTCCTCACGAAGGTGCGTAGCGCATTCAGCGGAATCATGGTGGAGGAGTGGCTTGCTTGGGGCGAGGAGCTGATGCCCGATATGCATAAGATGATTGAGGAGAAAGAGAGGTCTGAGGAATTTGAGCGTAGGGTGCACGAGCTGGCGGAGCGGCTGGAAGCGCATGCAAGGCACACCGCGCACTCTTGACCGCTGAATTGCAGGTGCCAGAGGTTAACTTGGAGCGTCTGGAAGGTAAGTTCAGAGCAATTGACAAGGTGAGCGATATAGATACCGCCGAGGTGCAGGAGGACAAAAAGGGGCGCGTCGCGCTGGTGCAATCTTTGCATGCACTTTCTGGAGCTACCGATGCTGAGGTTGTAGGCAAAGGAACTGGGGAGTCTTGGGAGAGTGGGGTGACGAGCGAGGGGGAGAACGAGCAGAGCGATGAGAGCGCCAGTGCAGACGAAGGCGCAAGTGCGTGCCCAGTGCGTGAAACACGGCAACGCATGTATGTCGAAGTGCCACCACTGAGTGGGGTTGGCGCCACCTCCAATGCTAATAGCGGACCAGTAAGTTTCTTTGGATATGCTTCAAACTCACTAAACCATGCCCCTTTTCTACGCTAGTGTGATAACTGCCACCACATGGGCCAACCAGCTAGATGCGCCTCTGTCAATGGAAAATGGTGCGCCCCATGCACAAAGGGTAAGAGAAAGTGCGAATGGACAAAGCGCACCCTCGCACAGCTGTGCGCAACTCCTAGAGGCAGGAAAGCGGCTACTGGGCGCTCTGGTGTGTCTTTTTCTCATCCTCCTTCCATGCTGCGCTAACTTTCCAAAGGCACATCACAAATTGACAAGGGCAATGAGAGCGATGTGGGGCTCATCAGCCCCTTGAAAGAGCGCACATCCAAGTGCTGCAAAGTCAAAAATGGGCCCCCTTTACCGTCGCAAGTGCGCCCAAGGCCGCGCCGCCTTACCGTTCGCCAGGCAAGTGTGCACACGCAATCCTTGCGCCAAACCAGATCGGGAAACACCTCAGGGGATGCGGTTTATCAAGGTCAAGATGTTGAGGCGCTCGACTTAGCACAATGCCACTTGGTGGTTGCAGTCTTGGGTGCCACGCACGATCGCCTTCAAGAAGATGACCAAAGGTCACTTATCAAGTTAGAGGTCGCTAAGAGTTGGTTGTGCAGCGTGGAGCAAGCGGAGGCGGACACAAAGGCAAAACTGGGTGCAGCCATGGAGCACCTGGAGTTCCTGGAGTCCATTGAATAGCTGCACAATTGTATAAGTTTTAGATAGTGTGTTAATCAATCTCTTTGTTGCACCTGTGATACGCATGGTGCGCTCCAAAGCAGTGAAGTGCACGCATGCGCGCGAATGTGCGCACTTCCATGGTGCCATAAAATGAAATTTGTAAGCCCAAATAATATGTGTGAGAGAAAAGAGATAATATAAGCAACGTTCGAGCAAGAAGTGTCAAGCGCACAAAAAACGCGCACCACGCAAAGATGCGCAAATGCAAAGGGGTGCGGAAAAATTGTCCAACCATCACTTTCCTCCTCCCAACTGAGATATTGACCATGTCCATCGATAAAAGAGTAAGAGATAAAATGAAGCGCATGCGATATCACAAAGTCTAAAAAAAATGGGAAAGGCTCAGTAGATCATCACGGCCGGTAAAACCCATGGGTTGCACAATCATGGAACGCATCCAGATGCGACTTCACAAATAGGAAAAGGTAACATAAAAAAAATGAAAGAAAGCAAAGCGTACGTATAAAATGGTGAAGTATCCATAGCGGTGCACACGGAGCACTAGTTGCACGCCTCATTGGCACTTTCTTCTTCCTCAGCGCTATCTCCTTGCGCTTCTTCTTCGTCAACTGCTTCTTCGTCTTCCATGTCCACTACTATGGACTCTTCCATCTCTCTCAACCGCGTTGTGGTGATATCGAGCGCTATGTCAGGAAGCGCAATGGACTTGCATGCATGGTATGGCAGTAGGTGGAACGCGGCTACTGGCCTGTCAAATACCGTCCCGTTGAGCTCGCAAACTATGTATGTGCCGCCCTGATTGCGTGACACTATAACTAGAGGACCGAGATAATGCGTGCGCATTTTGCAGTTAAGGCTCTTTTCGATTGCTGTGTTGCACATAAGGACTAAGTTGCTGCGCTGGAAGTCGAAACTGCGGATGGTTTTTGAGTGCGCTTTCTCGAAACAGAGTGCCGCTTTGCGCCTCTCTGCATAGACGCAGGAATGGATGCACACTAAGTCTGCTGGATGCTTTTGTAATGCGTGCGCGCGCCGCGCGATCAAGTCTGTCATGGAGAGTATAGAATCTGGGGGTGGGTTAAGGTATGTCGCTTCAATGATATCGAGAGGGATTAGAGGCTGCGCACCTGTAACAATGAAGTATGGCGAAACACTGAGGTGCTTCCAAACTGTGATGCGCTCCACCCAAAAGACTGAGTACAGTGCACTGAACCACTTTGATTCTACTCCATCTGCTGCTTTGATAAGTGCTTGATGCACGTCAAAATGTGTGTGCTCAACAATTCCATTAGCATGCGAATTATAGCCAGATATGCGGATGTGATTGATATGGTAGCGCTTACTGAGATAGGCTAGCGCTTTGATGAATGGCTTGCCATTATCAGTGACTATCTCGCACAATGCACCCCATCTGCAGATGAGGTCTTGGAACATCCAATCGCCAAGTGCGCTCGCATTTTCTTTAGGGAGCCTGCAGAATTCTGGCCAAGTCGCAAGTGAGCAATGCCCTTGGACGATATAGTGCCGCCCTGCTGATACTGGTAAGTGCATCGTATCAATATAAACTTTACTGAACAGGGGCGCAGGCATTGCGACGACTGGTGGTATTAGAACCTTCTGTGTTTGCTGGATCTGGCAAATATGACAAGTGCGCACGAACCAAACAATGTTGTCCATAACATGCGGCCACCAAAAGCGCTCGAGCAATGTGGAGCATGTTGCGTAAAAGCGCTTGTGTCCAATGTTGTCATGGATGGCACACAATATCGGTAAGTGTCTAGACTGCCAAATAACAAGCTGGTGAGCGCCATGCGCATTGCGCTTCCATAGGCATGTCTTGTCTTTGAAAAATGTGCTCGTGTAGCACATGAGCGCACTGTACTTGGAATCTGTGAAGTCGCTAGGGCACGTTAGGGTATCCATCCAAATCCACACCAAATCTAACTTCTCATCCTCTGCATCTGCTGTTGCACTCCTTGGAACTTGGCTATAGTCATCATCGTAAATAAGTGCACTATTGCACGCATTTTGCATGTTTTCGTTTGGCTCTGGCTGCATCAGCGCAAGTGCTTGCGCATCCAAAGACTGTGAAATGGGACGTATCACATGCATAAATCCATGTAGCGCATCAATCCAGTCCTCAAACTCTTCATCCTCTTCTCCCTCTAAGTCCTCTGGCTGCTTCGGCCGATGCGAAAGCCCATCTGGACCATGCACCGCTCCCCTAACATGCATGAGTGTAAAGTGGAATGTAAGGATTGATACAATCCACCGGTTAATGCTAGCGGATGGTTGGATATCGGGGTTTTGTAGCATGCCCTTGATATAGCGCGCGTCAGTCTCCACAATTAAGTTGCGCACACCTATAATATAAAGGCGCAAATTGCGCAGCGCGCGGTAAAGCCCATAGATCTCTAGCTTCGGTTGTGAAAAGCGCACTTCTCTGTCATTGAGCGTAATCGAGCCGAACCAGTTGTAAATGTGTGTTTTTGCATCTGCGCTCTTTTGCTGGCAAAGGTAAAAGCCGACCACTATCTGGGAAGAGTCGACCGCAAGGATAACATGGAGTTCTGAGGAATAATCAATCGGTTGTAGTGCAGGACACTCTAGCACTGCTTGCTTGATGTCCTTTTGCGCCGCTATCTGCTCTGGGCCCCATTCAAATGGAGCGTCCTTGCGCGTAAGCCTTGTGAGCGCGTTAACGCGGTGTGCATAATTGCGGATATAAATGCGCATTAAACCAACTGTTCCCAAGAATGCGCGCACTTCTGACAGCATGTGGCATGCGCCCCAATTGCGGATAACATCTACCTTGCCGCGTTTGGGTTTTCTACCTTCTGGGGTGCAATAATGGCCAAGAATGACAAAGTTTTCAGTGCACAATGTGGATTTCGTCCCAGAGAAAGTGCTGCCGCTATATTTCATGCGCTGCACAATGCGGTTCATGCTCTGAAAGTACTCCCACACAAAGCGCCTTATGCCAGGGTTCGCAGTGAGCGCTTCGCACGAGCCATCCAGTAAAATGTAGCGCTTCGAAGGCCCCTTGACTGGAACATCATCAATATAGGGAATGGTGTAATCTGGTATCTCTGGCTGCAGAATATAGCACACATCATCGTGGAAAATTGGTACTGAGTTTGTCCAACCCATTGGCAATGTAACGAGGTGCATTGCGCCATATGGCATCTGGAATGTTGTAAGGTCACGCAACGATTCTTTGATTAAGCGCTCGTCGTATCCCACATATAGATCAAGGACGGCGCCGCATGCGTGCCCCACAAATTGCTCTGCAAGGTGCTCAGGTGTAGGGGTGATGCCGGAGTGTTTAATGGTAATGCGATTAAGCGGTTCGAGGCTATGTACAATGCGCAGTGCTTTTCCATCTTTCTTGAGTGTGCAGAACCAGCGCGATCTATATGCCGAATTTGAGTGCTCATAAACACCTGAGTCTATCTTCTTCCGGATAATGGTGCAAACTTCATCGTATATGCCTGGTGGAATGGGGATGTTGCGCTCTATCCAAGGAGTGTGCGGAATAACTGGGATTTCTACTGGGGAAAAGAACGCGGTCTTGAAGCTACCGTGCTCCTCATCGCTCCATGCAAAGGCTTCATTCTGCAAAGACATCAAGTGGTGTAAAACCTTCATCTCCTCTGGTAATAGGAAATCGGTGTGGCGCTCCTGGAGCACTTGCATGCGCTCTTCAGTATAGCACCCGGTTGGGGTAAATGGTGGCAGATTTGGTAAAAGCACAGGAAGCGCTGCTAGCGGATTGCCTATAATGTTGCGCTCGATGCGGAATTCATTTGGGATGGGCGCAATAACTGGCTTGACTTTTCTAGCAACCGGTTTATACTTCTTCTTGGTCACTACACCCTTTTGCAGTGCGCACACCGCTAAATCGATAAAAGTTGCATGCGCATGTGCGCTTTTCGGAAACGCGGCAGGAATAAGCGCCACAGGGTCGATCGAATTTAAGAGCGCCTGCACATGACTGTTGGTACACTGGGATAGGTAGAGTTGAGAGATAATAGAGGTGGAAGGAACGGAAGCGGAAAATGGAATAAGCGCAAATGTGGAAACGTCACAAGATTGGGTATCAGAGTCAAATGTTATGATAGTGGTGGCTTCTCCTTGGTCTGAGATCAATTCCTCGAAGCCTGGCAAAAATTTCTTTGTGGGTTATACTGAATAGCAAAGTGCGGTGTTGCTGGAGCTGGTAAGAAGTGGCGCGGCTTCCCCCTAGGCTTTGTTGGAATGGTGGAGATGGCGCCGGTGTTCAGATCGCAGATTGTAATTGTTTGCGCTTCGTCCGCAAAGTTGCGCATGATGGAGCATGTTAACACGTCAAAGGGGCGCCCTAACAGAATATCGTAAGCAGGTGAATGGATAACATGAACTTGCACATAGACAACGATGTCTCCAATGCACGCGGAAATGTTGCACGCAAGCCCAAGCGACTCATCTACCTCTCCATTGGCTGATTGCATGTATAAACGAATGCGTGGGTCGTACTGAAGCCCAAGACGATGGCAGACTGCTTTGACATTGTGATAATTTGTGAACCCGGATCTAAGATAGCTTCAAAGTACTCTTGGTTGTCGATCAATAAATCAATGGAGCGAAGCGCATGCGACTCTTTAGCAACCTTCAAAACATCGGGGTTTTCAATTTTGCCTGGCTGGAGATGGGTAAGGTACTGTTCAAATGGATTCTGCAAAACAATAGGAAGTGGCGCTGCAATTGCCGCGCTAACTGGAGGTGTCGCATTAAGCACTTTATTTCCCGCAAAAGGCATGCGCACTTCACAGTGCGCAAATGGCATAATGCTCGCAAGGTTTGTAGCTACCACTTCCGCACCGGTAGCTGCAATGCGCTTTGGGGTGACTTGTTCTCTATGGCACTGCCTGAGATCAGGCGAAAGGGATAGAAGCTCTTCATGCGAAACCGTAACAGAGGGCGCCTTCATGGTGCGCGCATATACATCGTCAACAATCTGCGGGTTCTGGATGGGAATGACAGTGTGGTATGATGGCTCTTTGCCTTTGGAAGAGTTAGCTGGTACGTCTGGTTTATCTGCTGCTGTGGGCGCAAAACACACCTCAGGAATGTTGGAATAGGGATGTATGGGTGTCTCATCGGGCGCATCAGTTGCGCTCGCAGCGGATTGCGAAGCTGGGGACTCAATACTGTCGGCGGGTGCCATGTCTGTGGTTGTAGAATGCACACCCTCTTGATTGGATGTATTGCGTGGTGCATGCCGCAGAATTTCAACGCCGTCAAAGACTTGCCTCTTCTGAAGTGCCATCAACTCCCTCTCGAGTGCATCAATGCGCTCTTCCTTCGTTAGTTGCACATTTGGTGCACTTTGCATATAATCTGCTGCAGGAGCTGAAGCGGCAACATACGTCAACTGTAGAGGTGCAGCTGGAGCTGGACGAGGTGCTATATTGTAGATGAGCTGCGAATTGGTATTAGATGAAAGTCGACCCATGGCAATCTGCCCTGGGTTGCGCTTATGCCATTCCTCAATGCGCTCGCCTAGGAAATTGCCTGGAATAGAATGCGGCATGAATGCGCCACCTGGGAGTACGATGCACCCTTCTGCATTTCACCTACACTTTCCTTCACTAATAAGGCGCTCAATTGAAGCGCACTCAGGGATATAGTGCCCTGTCTGACCGCAACCATTGCACTTGTCGTTGTTCGAGCAAGGCGCACCATTTCCACCATCTCTGCATGATGCGCTCAACACAGCAACTATTGTCTGTGTCATGCGCTCGAATAAGATTGAAATGTCTTCTGCTTTGACTGCGGGTGCGCTAGGTTGTGGCTGGGAAATGGGTGCGCTGGGTGCTGAGTAGGGCGCATACATATCGGGGTTTTGCGCTGTGAGCCCAGTAAGTGGCTGGAAATAGCGTGCTGGGCCTTCAAAGATAAAGTCAATCGCGTCGCGTATTGCGTCTAATGAGTATGGCACATTTGCAGGCTGATTCGGTACCGCAATCACAAGGCGGCTCAAAATGTGTTCTAGCTGGTCTGGTCGAAACACCCTAATGAACATGCGGCTTTGGTCGTAGCATGCCAATATGCCTTGCACAACTAAGTATTCGCTAATGTTGAAAAATGCGCGATAATAGCACACGATTTCTTCTGCAGTTACGAGGCCAATGCGTGTGGTCTCACCAATAAGCTTGTCCAGGTCGCTAATACTCCATTTACTGCCATCCCTAGAGCCAGGATAAAGCTTTAGGACAGCGTCTTTGAATGCACCATAGTTGTGCATCGCGCTATACTCTGGTAGCAGTTTCCAAGTGTCTGCAGTGTCGCTGTCCAAATAGCGCACTGTGTGGAACTTCTTATCGGTCTCGTTGGTGACGTTACAATCACGGAGGAGTTGCGCAAGCTCCTCAAAGTACTTCTGGAGTTCGCGTGGTTTTGCAGGGTCAAAGCGCGGCGCATTTTGGTTAGATGCAGATGGCATGTGCATGGTAGCCATGGTAGGTGGAATAAGGTGTGTAGAGTTAAGATCTGGTAAAAGCGCAGCAAAATTCAAAGGTGGGGAAAATGCGGTGATGCGGACGGAGTTAGGGTAGGTAGGGATGATTCAGGTGAAGGTGGAGGTAAAGACAGTGCGGACGAGTGATGCGTGTTGTTTAGGAAGAGTGATTCAAATACTGGTATTTCCCCAAGCTGGAGCGCAGTTGCTAGCAGCTCGGAATGGAGAGTGCGAAGGTGGTTAATGTTGAAGCAAAGGGCGAGCCGATGGAGGTCTAAAATATGGTCTGATAAACAGAAACCCCTCACGGTGGGCTCCAGAAAATGATGTGTTCAGTTGGTACTCAGTGCAGAGTCTCAACAGAAGGGGGTGAACACTTAACCTACAACTGCAGGCGTGCTCGGGGTGAGGGGGGAGTTCGCTTAGAGGGCCTCGGATTGTCCTTCAGGGTGCGGAGACTATAGAGAGGCTGGTACAGCGATTTTCAATGTGCGCACTAGTAGTGTACGCGAAAGGGGAGATATGCGCAGTGGCAGAAAAGTGCGCAATGCAAAGAGGCAAAAACGCGCAGTGCGGAAAAACACGCAACGAGAGCGCAAAAGTGCGCAACGATGAGGATGATGAAGGCGGGAGGTGTAACAGGACAAAGATGACACTGGGATATACTGTGAAGGTGGTGCACAGTTTGGGGGTGCAAACAGAGTGAAAGCGCAAGGAGCAGAAAAAGGCACAGATGGTGCGCAAAATGCGGCTATGCAAAAAGGTGTGCAAACGGTGTGCAAACGCGGCTATATAAAGGGCACACTATGATAGTGCACAGACAAGGACGAAGGATGCAACACAAGGGACAAAACGCAACAATACGATGAGGGGATGCAAATGATAATGCAAACACAGCTATACGAAGGGCGCACTATGAAGGCGCACGGACTGGATGCTGGTGCACAGACTATGTGCGACGCTGACTGAGCTATGAACTATGAGGGGGGGGAAAGATCCTCTGGATTCTCTATCTGTCCGCTACTATGTACAAATGGCTTATGTGATAAAATGGTGAAATAAAGTATAAAAATAGGAAGCGCCATGTGCTACCCACAAGCACATCCATTCGCCCATCTAAACCTGACCGCACTATGCCGCTGCCTCAGCCAATAAGATTTGCGCACCTATAGCTCAATATTCAACTGTTCCGGTGCGATGCACTATTATTGGTGTGCACTAAGTCTCGTGCGCTCTTCCCAATTAATCCACTTCGGTGTTATATGTCGTGTGCTGCGCCTTAGTAATAATGGTGTGATTGACCTGTGCCAGTTACCAGATAAGGCGATGCCGATTGGAAATGTGGAAGAACTATAAGGAGATGCTGTGTAAGGCCAAATACTGCCAAAGCACCTGGATTACATGAAAGCACCCAAGTGCACACAGTCCAATGCCAAATAGGTGCAAAGCGGCCCAGTTATGTAAGAATGCGCAGTTCACTCATGCCGGAATCGTGGTGTGCCTCAAGTAAATGTGCCAGTAAGATGGGAGCTGCGATGTGCAGCACACTGGTGCAGTGGATTGTTGTGTGTGATAGAGATTGTGCAAAGAGTGCGCAGCAGGGAATGTGAGTTGCAGGTAAAGTGTAAAAGGAGTGCACAAAGGCGCATCGAGCGCGCAATAAATGTAGAAGGCAGATAAGGAGCATGGGGGGGGGCGCACAGAGGCGGCTTGAAGCACAATGAGGCACATTTAGGGCGCACAATGATTGGCGGCTATGGGGAAACAAAAGCGCAGTAGAAATGCAAAAGGCACACAAAGGCGCACCTAAACGGTCAAAGGTGCACAAAGTGTGCGGAAGCCATCTAGGAGGTGCACACAATCGCAAAAAATGCCGTAGTATGCGCGCAGGGCGATAGGGAGCCATATCAGTGCAACAAGGCACATTTAGGGCACACAACGATTGGCAGCTATGGGGAACCAAAAGCACAGTAGAAATGCAAAAGGTGCACAAAGGCACATCTAAATGGTCAAAGGCGTGCAAAAGCATGCTGCACAAAGTGTGCGGAAGCCATCTAGGAGGTGCGCACAATTGCAAAAAATGCCATAGTATGCACGCAGGGTGATAGGGAGCCATATCAGTGGCTATATGAACGGCGCACTACAAGGGCACATGGACTGGACACTGATGCACAGACTATGTGCGATGCTGACTGAACTATGAACTATGAGGGGGGGGGGGAAGATTCTCTGAATTCTCTATCTGTCCGCCTACTATGTACAAATGGCTTATGTGATAAAAATGGTAAAATAAAGTGTAGAAATAGAAAGTGCCATGCACTACCCACAAGTGCATCCATTTGCCCATCTAAACCCAACCGCGCTATGCTGCTGCCTCAGCCAATAAGATTTGCACACCTATAGCCCACTACCCAACTGTTCCGGTGCAATGCACTATTTTTGGTGTGCTCTAGGTCTCATACACTCTTCCCAATTAATCCACTTCGGTGTTATGTGTCGTGTGCTGCACCTTAGTAATAATGGTGTGATCGACCTGTGCTGGTTACCAGATAAGGTGATGCCAATTGGAAATGTGGAAGAACTATAAGGAGATGCTGTGAAAGGCCAAATACTGCCAAAGCACCAGGATTACATAAAGGCACCCAAGGCACACAGTCCAATGCCAAATAGGCACAAAGTGCCCCGATTATGTGAGAATGCTGATATGGCTCCCTATTGCCCTGCACACATACTACAGCATTTTTTGCGATTGTGCACACCTCCTAGATGGCTTCCACACACTTTGCGCAGTGCACTTCCATGCACTTTCACATGCCTTTGACCATTTAGGTGCACCTTTGTGTGCCTTTTGCATTTCTACTGCGCTTTTGGTTCCCCATAGCTGCCAATCGTTGTGCACCCTAAATGCGCCTCAGTGCGCTTCAAGCCACCTCCGTGCACCTCCCCCTCACAGTCCTTATCTGCCTTCCACATTTATTGCGTGCTCGATGCACCTTTGTGCACTCCTTTTATGATTTACCTGCACTCACATTCCCTGCTGCACACTCATTGCACAATCCCTATCACACACACAACAATCCACTGCACCGGTGTGCTGTGCATCGCAGCTCCCATCTTACTGGTGCATTTATTCAAGGTGCACTGTGATTCTGACACGAGTGGACTGCGCATTCTCATATAATCAGGGCGCTTTGCGCCTATTTGGCATTGGACTGTGCGCCTTGGGCACCTTTACGTAATCCTGGTGCTTTGGCAGTATTTGGCCTTTCACAGCATCTCCTTATAGTTCTTCCACATTTCCAATTGGCATTGCCTTATCTGGTAACTGGCACAGGTCAATCACACCATTATTACTAAAGCGCAGCATGCGACACATAACACTGAAGCAGATTAATTGGGAAGAGCGCATGAGACCTACAGCGCACCAAAAATAGTGCATTGCACTGGAACAGTTGAGTAGTGGGCTATAGGTATGCAAATCTTATTGGCTGAGGCAGTGGCATAGCGCAGTTGGGTTTAGATGGGTGGATGGATGCGCTTGTGGGTAGCGCATGGCGCTTTCTATTTTTACACTTTATTTTACCATTTTTATCACATAAGCCATTTGTACATAGTAGGCAGACAGATAGAGAATCCAGAGGATCTTTTCCCCCCCCAAAGTTAATAGTTCAGTCAGCATTGCACATAGTCTGTGCACCAGCGTCCAGTCCATGCACCTTTGTAGTGCGCCCTTCGTATAGCCACGTTTGTGTATCATTTGCGTCCCCTCATTGTATTGTTGCATTTCGTCCCTGCATTGCATCCTTCGTCCTCGTTCAAGCACTCATACAGTGCACCCTTCATATAGCTGCATTTGTGCACCATTTGTGCACTTATTCGCATAGCCACATTTTGCGCACCATTTGCGCCTTTTTCTGCCCCTTGCACTTTCATCCTGTTAGTGCCCCCCCCCCCTTTGTGTCACCTTCCCAGCACATCTCAGTGCCATCTTTGTCCTACTACACCTCCTGTCTTCATCACCCTCGTCGTTGTGCACTTTTGTGCTCCCATTGCACATTTTTCTGCACTGCATGTTTTTGCCTCTTTGCATTGCTTACTTTCCTGCCACTGTGCATATCTCCCCTTTAACGTACACAACTAGTGCGCACATTGAAAACCACCATACTAGCCTCCCCATAGTCTTTGCGCTCTGAAGGATGATCTGAGGCCCTCTAAGTGAACTCCCCCCTCACCCTGAGCATGCCTGCAGTTGTAGGTTAAGTGTTCACCCTTTCCGTTGAGACTCTGCACTGAGCACCAACTGAATACATCATTTCTGGAGCCCACCACGAGGGGTTTCTGTTTATCAGACCATATTTAGACCTCCATCAGCTCACCCTTTGCTTCAACATTAACCATCTGTGCACTCTCCATTCTGAGCTGTTAGCAACTGTGCTCCAGCTTGGGGAAATACAAGTATTCAAATCACTCTTCTTAAACAACACGCATCACTCGTCCGCACTGTCTTTACCTCCACCTTCACCTGAATCATCCCTACCTACCTTAACTCCATCCGCATCACCGCATTCATCCCCACCTTTGAATTTCGCTGTGCTTTTACCAGAACTTAACTCTACACACATTATTCCATCTACTATGGCTACCATGCATATGCCATCTGCATCTAACCAAAACGTGCCATGTTTTGACCCTGCAAAACTGCATGAACTCCAGAAGTACTTTGAGGAGCTTGTGCAACTCCTCTGCGATTGTAACGTCACTGACGAGACCGATAAGAAGTTCCACACTGTGCACTATTTGGACAGCGACACTGCAGACACTTGGAAACTGCTACTGGAGTATAGCACGATGCACAACTATGGCGCATTCAAAGATGCTGTCCTAAAGCTTTATCCCAGCTCTAGGGATGGCAGTAAATGGAGTATTAGTGACCTGGACAAGCTTATTGGTGAGACCGCACACATTGGCCTTGTAACTGCAGAAGAAATTGCACGCTATTACTGTGCATTTTTCAACATTAGCAAATACTTAGTTGTGCAAGGCATATTGGTGTACTACAACCAAAGCCGCATGTTCATTAGGGTGTTTCAACCAGACCAGCCCGAGTGCATTTTGAGCTGCCTTGCAATTGCAGTACTGAATCAGCCTGCAAATGTGCCATACTCATTAGATGCAATACGCGATGCGATCGACTTTATCTTTGAAGGCCCAGCGCGCTATTTCCAGCCACTTACTGGGCTCACAGTGCAAAACCCCGATATGTATGCACCCTACTCAGCACCCAGCACACCCATTTCCCAGCCGCAACCTAGTGCACCAGCAGTCAAAGCAGAAGACATTTCAGTCTTATTCGAGTGCATGACACAGACAATAGTTACTGCATTGAGTGCATCGTGCAGAGATGGCAGAAATGGCATGCCTCACTCGAACAATGACAAGTGTAATAGTTGAGGTCAGACAGGGCATTATATCCCTGAGTGTGCCTCAATTGAGTGCCTTATTAGCAAAGGAAAGTGTAGGCGAAATGCGGAAGGGCACATCGTACTCCCAGGTGGCACATTCGTGCCGCATTCTATTCCAGGCAACTTCTTGGGCAAGCGTATCGAGGAATGGCATAAGCGCAACCCAGGGCAGATTGCCACTGGTCGACTTTCATCAAATACCAATTCACAGCTCATCTACAATATAGCACCTTGTCCAGCTCCAGCAGCACCTTTACAGTCAATGTACGTTGCCGCTTCAGTGCCTGCAGCAGAATATATGCAAAGCACACCAAATGCACAACTAACGAAGGAAGAGCACATCAATGTGCTCGAGCGGGAGTTGATGGCAGTTTGGAAGAGGCAAGTCTTCGACAGCATCAAAATTCTGCGGCGTGCACTATGCAATACATCCAATCAAGAGAGTGCACATCCTACAACCGCAGACATTGCACCCGCTGACAGTATCAAGTCCCCAGCCTTGCAACCCACGGTAAGCACAACTGAAGCACCCAATGAGATGCCCATACATCCCTATTCCAACATTCCTGAAGCACATTTTGTGCCCGCAGCAGCAGATAAACCAGACATACCAGCTAACACTTTCAAAGGCAAAGAGCCATCATACCGCACTGTCGTTCCCATCCAGAACCCGCAGATTGTTGACGACATATATGTGCATGCCATGAAGGCACCCTCTGTTATGGTTTCGCATGAAGAGCTCCTATCCCTTTCGCCCGATCTCAGACAGCGCCATAGAGAACAAGTTACCCCAAAGTGCATTGCAGCTACCAGCGCAGAAGTGGTAGCTACCAACCTTGTGAGCATTATGCCATTTGTGCACTGTGATGTGCATGCGCCTTTTGCAGAAAATAAAGCACTTAATGCAACACCTCCAGTTAGCGCAGCAATTGCAGCACCGCTTCCTATTGTTTTGCAGGATCCATTTGAACAGTACCTCACCCATCTCCAGCCAGGCGAAATTGAAAACCTGGATGTTTTGAAGGTTGCAAAGGAGTCGCATGCACTTCATTCCATTGATTTATTGATTGACAACCAAGAATACTTTGAAGCTATCTTAGATCTGGGTTCACAAATTATCACAATGTCAGAAGCGGTCTGCCATCATCTTGGGCTTCAGTACGACTCACACATTTGTTTATACATGCAATTGGCCAATGGAGAGGTAGATGAGTTGCTTGGGCTTGCATGCAACATTTCTGCATGCATTGGAGACATCGTTGTCTATGTGCAAGTTCATGTTATCCATTCACCTGCTTACGATATTCTGTTAGGGCGCCCCTTCAATGTGTTAATGTGCTCTGTCATGCACAACTTTGTGGATGAGGTGCAAATGATTACGATCTGTGATCTGAACTCAGGCACCATCTCCACCATTCCAACAAAGCCTAGAGGAAAACTGCATCACTTCTTACCAGCTCCAGCAACACTGCACTTTGCTATTCAGTATAACCCACAAAGAAATTTTTGCCAGGCTTCGAGGAATTGATCGCAGACCAAGGAGAAGCCACCACTATTATAACATTTGACTCTGATACCCAATCTTGTGACGTTTCCATGTTTGCGCTTATTCCATTTTCTGCTTCCGTTCCTTCAACCTCTATTATCTCTCAACTCTACCTATCTCAGTGTACCAACAGTCATGTGCAGGCGCTCTTAAACTCGATTGACCCCGTGGCGTTTATTCCAGCTGCGTTTCTGGAGAGTACACATGTGCACACAACTTTTATCGATTTAGCAGCGCACGCACTGCAAAGGGGCGTAGTAACCAAGAAGAAATATAAACTGGTTGCTAGAAAAGTCAAACCAGTTATTGCGCCCATCTCAAATGAATTCCGCATTGAGTGCAACATTATAGGCGATCCGCTAGCGGTGCTTCCTGCACTTTTACCAAACCTGCCACCATTTACCCTGATTGGGCGCTATACTGAAGAGCGCATGCAAGTGCTCCAAAAGTGCCACACCAATTTCTTATTACCAGAGGAGATGAGGGTTTTGCACCACTTGATGTCTTTGCAGAATGAAGCCTTTGCATGGAGCGATGAGGAGCGTGGCAGCTTCAAGACTGCGTTCTTCCCCCCAGTAGAAATCCCAGTTATTCTGCACACCTCTTGGATAGAGCACAACATCCCTATTCCTCCAGGCATATACAATGAAGTTTGCGCTATTATCTGGAAGAAGATAGACTCAGGCATTTATGAGTGCTCAAATTTGGCATATAGATCACGCTAGTTCTGCATACTCAAGAAAGATGGGAAAGTGCTGCACATTGTACATAGCCTCGAGCTGCTTAATCATGTTACCATTAAACACTCCGGCATCACCCCTACACCTGAGCACCTCGCAGAGCAGTTTGCAGGGCGCACATGCAGCGCTGTCCTTGATCTATATGTGGGATATGACGAGTACTTAATCAAAGAATCATTGTGCAACCTTATGACATTCCAGATGCCATATGGCACAATGCATCTCGTTACATTGCCAATGGGTTGGACAAACTTGGTATCAATCTTCCATGACAATGTGTGCTGTATTCTGCAGCCAGAGATTCCAGATTACACCGTTCCCTATATCGATGATGTCCCAGTCAAGGGGCCTTCAAAGCACTACATTTTACTGGATAGATCATGTGAAGTGCTCACTGCAAACCCTGGCATAAGGTGCTTTGTATGGGCTGATGAGCCCCACATCGCTCTCATTGCCCTTGTCAGTTTGCGATGCACCTTTGAAATAGTTAGCGCAGCATGGAAGGAGGATGAGAAAAAGACACACCAGAGCACCCAGTAGCTGCTTTCCTGCCTCTAGAAGTCGTGCGCAGCTGTGCAAGGGTGCGCTTCATCCATTTACACTTTCTCTTACCCTTTGCGCATGGGGCGCACCATTTTCCATTGACAGAGATGCACCTAGCCAGTTGGCCCATGCGGCAGCAGTTATCACACTAGAGTAGAAAAGGGGAACCATTTAGTGAGTTTGAAGCATATCCAAAGAAACTTACTGGTTCGCTATTAGCATCGGAGATGGCACCAACGCCACTCAGTGGTGGCACTTTGACATATATGCATTGCCGTGTTGCATGCACTGGGCATGCACTGGTGCTCTCGTCGCTCTGCTCACTCTCCCCTTCACTCATCACCCCACTCTCCCAAGACTCCCCAGTTCCTTTGCCTACGACCTCAGCATCGGTAGCTCCAGAAAGCGCGTGCAGAGAGTGCACTAGCACGATGCACACCTTTTCATCCTCCTGCACCTCAACAGTATCTATATCGCTCACGTTGTCAATTGCTCTGAACTCACCTTCCAGATGCTCCAAGTTAACCTTGGGTGCCTGCAGTTCAGCGGTCAAGAGTGCACAGCGCGCGCTTCCAGCCACCCCACCAGCTCATGCACCCTACGCTCAAATTCCTCAGACCTCTCTTTCTCCTCAATCATCTTATGCATATCGGGCATCAGCTCCTCACCCCAAGCAAGCCACTCCTCCACCATGATCCCACTGAATGCACTGCGCACCTTCACGAGGAGCGCATCGAGTTCTGCATTGTCTTTAACAGTGTCCGCACGGCTTTTATACAGTGACTTACAAAACTGAGTCAATGTTTTGCACTTTTTAATTTATTGTTGAATAACTTCCCATAAACAACAAAACCAAACAAGGTATTGGTGTACCGAATAACATACATGATCAGGGCTACCAAACAAACAAAGAATTATGTAATTTTAATTATCTCTCATGGAGATATGATTATTTTAATTCAGGGACTCATTGACTCAGTTTTGTGAGGTGGTATCAATATTATGATAAATTGTAATTCTAGTATTTTGTATGACCTCCCTTGGCCTTAATAACTGCTCCCAACCTTCAACCAAATTCTGACACACCTCTGATGGAATATTATTCCACTCTTCTACTACTCTTTCCCATAACTCCCAAATTCCTTTTGGTGCTGTTGAATACTTGTCTAACTGGTTCTTGAGGTGAACCCATTGATGTTCAATAGGGCTGAGGTCTGGAGATTGGGCAGGACAATCCAGAAGAGTAATATTGTTGTTCTCCATCCATTTTTTGGTCTTTTTTGAGGTATGCTTGGGGTCATTGTCTTGTTGAAAAATCACCTCTTCTCCAGAAATTCCACTCTCCTCCAAGCTAGGCAGCATATGGTCCTTCAAAATGGACACATACTGGTCAGCATTCATCCTCCCCTCAACCTCTGCAAGATGCCCCACTCCATTCCATCCCATACACCCCCATACCATAATGTTTCCTCCCCCAAATTTGACAGTTCCCTGCACCTCTCTCTCAATCAGCCCCTCTCCCTTCTGTTTCCAAACCCACTCTCTCCCATCTGACCCAAACCTGTTAATTTTAGTCTCATCTGACCAAATAACCCTTCTCCAGTCCTCCACAGTCCACTCTCTATACTTCTGAGCAAAAGCCAATCTTGCTTTCCTATGCCTTATACTAAGCAAAGGCTTTTTCTTCTTCACCACAGCCTTGAATGAGTTTTTTCTGAGAACTCTTCTGACTGTTTCTGAGGAGACTGGAGTAGGGATGATGCTGTTGATGTAATGGGTGGCCTGAACAGCATTTGCAGCCTTGCCAGTGGTGATTTGGGTAAGGATGGCTCTCTGAGAGGTAGATGAGAGCTTAGAAGGACGACCACCAGAGGGGGAATCCAGGTTTGGATGGAGAGCCCTGAGTGTTCTGGATACACTAGACTGGCTGAGGTTGAGTTTAGAGGCAATATTGTGGGTAGAATAATGATTGGAGGCCAGGGAAAGAATGTTTTCCTTCTGAGCAGAGGAGATGGGATGCATTGGAGAATATTGAAGTATGAAGAATGCTAGTCCTAATTAAATACTATAATTTAAGGTCCCATCAAGGGTCACATCACCTTAGAAACCATCTGTCAAGTTTTTGACCTTATACAGTTGGTGAAGCATCAGATTCTAATATTTCTGACTACCCCTCACAAAACTGAGTCAATGAGTCCCTGAATTAAAATAATCATATCTCCATGAGGGATAATTAAAATTACATAATTCTTTGTTTGTTTGGTAGCCCTGATCATGTATGTTATTCGGTACACCAATACCTTGTTTGATTTTGTTGTTTATGGGAAGCTATTCAACAATGAATCAAAAAGTGCAAAACATTGACTCAGTTTTGTGAGTCACTGTACATGTTCTACATGCCCCGACCCTTAGCAACCTGCACCAGTTATAGAAACACAAAAAGCACACCAGTTTACTACAAAACCCTTCACCCCAAGCTTGCATCATCGTCTGCTCCCTCTCAGCAGCAGGGAGGGTCTCATTGAGGGCCAGGATCATTTGTCTGAGGGCTAAGGTAAATGCTGAAGCCATCAGATCAGGTAGAGATGGGTTGTGGAAAGAGTTATAGAGGATAGATGGTGGTCAGAGATAGATAAGGAGAGGATGGCCGCTTATGTGAGCAAAGAAAATTTTGTGCTGACCAATTGCATGCTGCCTGAAGACAGTCAGTACTTCAGTTGGGAGGAGATGATATGGCTCCCTATCGCCCTGCGTGCATACTACGGCATTTTTTGTGATTGTGCGCACCTCCTAGATGGCTTCCGCACACTTTGCACAGCGCACTTTTGCATGCCTTTGTGTGCTTCCATGCACCTTTCGCATGCCTTTGACCATTTAGGTGCACCTTTGTGCACCTTTTGCATTTCTACTGCGCTTTTGATTCCCTATAGCTGCCAATCGTTGTGTGCCCTAAATGCACCTCGGTGCACTTCAAGCTGCCTCCATGCGCCCCCCCCCTCCACAGTCCTTATCTGCCTTCCACATTTATTGCATGCTCAATGCGCCTTTGCGCACTCCTTTTATGCTTTACCTGCACTCACATTCCCTGCTGCGCACTCATTGCACAATCCCTATCACACACACAACAATCCACTGCACCGGTGTGCTGTGCATCGCAGCTCCCATCTTACTGGTGCATTTATTCAAGGTGCACTGTGATTCTGACACGAGTGGACTGCGTATTCTCATATAATCGGGGTGCTTTGCACCTATTTGGCATTGGACTGTGCACCTTGGGTGCCTTCATGTAATCCTGGTGCTTTGGCAGTATTTGGCCTTTCACAGCATCTCCTTATAGTTCTTCCACATTTCCAATCGGCATTGCCTTATCTGGTAACTGGCACAGGTCAATCATGCCATTATTACTAAGGTGCAGCACACGACACATAACACTGAAGTGGATTAATTGGGAAGAGCATACAAGACCTAGAGCACACCAAAAATAGTGCATCGCACCAGAACAGTTGGGTAGTGGGCTATAGGTGTGCAAATCTTATTGGCTGAGGCAGCAGCATAGCACGGTCGGGTTTAGATGGGCAGATGGATGCACTTGTGGGTAGCACATGGCACTTTCTATTTTTACACTTTATTTTACCATTTTTATCACACAAGCCATTTGTACATAGTAGGCGGACAGATAGAGAATCCAGAGAATCTTTTCCCCCCTCATAGTTCATAGTTCAGTCAGCGTTGCACATAGTCTGTGTGCCTTTGTAGTGCACCCTTCATATAGCTGTGTTTGTGTATTGTTTGCATCCCCTCATTGTATTGTTGCATTTCGTCCCTGCATTGTGTCCTTCGTCCTCGTTCAAGCACTCATACAGTGCGCTCTTCGTATAGCTGCATTTGCACACCATTTGCATACTTATTCGCATAGCCACATTTTGTGCACCATTTGCACCTTTTTCTGCCCCTTGCGCTTTCATCCTGTTAGCGCCCCCCTTCCTTTGCATCACCTTCCCAGCACATCTCAGTGCCATCTTTGTCCCACTACACCTCCTGTCTTCATCACCCTCATCATTGTGCACTTTTGTGCTCCCATTGCGCGTTTTTCTGCACTGCACATTTTTGCCTCTTTGCATTGCATACTTTCCCACCACTGCGCATATCTCCCCTTTAGCATACACAACTAGTGCACACATTGAAAACCACTGTACTAGCCTCCCCATAGTCTTTGCACCCTGAAGGACGATCCAAGGCCCTCTAAGCAAACTCCCCCCTCACCCCGAGCACGCCTGCAGTTGTAGGTTAAGTGTTCACCCTTTCCATTGAGACTCTGCACCGAGTACCAACTGAACACATTAATGCGCAGTTTGCTCATGTCGGAATCATGGTGTGCCTCGAATAAATGTGCCAGTAAGATGGGAGCTGCGATGCGCAGTGCACTGGTGTGGTGGATTGTTGTGTGTGTGATAGGGATTGTGCAATGAGTGCGCAGCAGGGAATGTGAGTTGCAGGTAAAGCATAAAAGGAGTGCGCAAAGGCACATTGAGCATGCAATAAATGTGGAAGGCAGATAAGGAGTGTGGGGGGGGGCGCGCGGAGGTGGTTTGAAGCGCAACAAGGCGCATTTAGGGCGCACAATGATTGGTGGCTATGGGGGAACCAAAAGCGCAGTAGAAATGCAAAAGGTGCATGAAAGCGCACAGAAGCGCACAAGTGTGCATGGAAGTGCACAGAGGCACACTGGAGTGCACGGGAGCACAATGGAGCACACTGGAGTGCACGGGAGCACATGAAGGCACACAAAAGCGCGCTGTGCAAAGTGAGTAGAAGATGTCCAAGCAGTGCATACAATCATGAAAAATGGTGTAGTATGAGCGCAGGGTAATAGGGAGCTGTATCACCGGTCTACCTTTGGCACACTTGGCATTCAAGGTTGGCATCCCTGTGATGATACTTCACAATCTCAATATCGCTGGAGGGGTCTGCAATGGTTCTCGAGGGATTTTGACTCAGATTCAGAACAGAGTGTTGGAGGTTCAGTTGATTACTGGAGATCATGCTGGAGAGAAGGTATTTATTCCACAGATGTGACTGCAGCCAATCGAAGAACAACTCCCTTTCACTCTGTCTCGACTCCAATTTGCTGTTCGACTATGCTTTTCAATGTCGATCAACAAATCCCAGGGACAGTCAGTGCAGCATGTGGGATTAGATTTCAGGAATCCTGTCTTCACTCATGGGCAGTTCTATGTGGCGATATCATGAGTAAGGTCTGTGCACAACATCAAGGCAATATGGCCAAGTGACAGTGGAAGTGCAAAAACCAAAAATATTGTATATAATGAAGTACTATTAGACTAACATAGAGATGAAGTACTATGTATATAGAAATGAAGTCCATACTTATTAAACATGTTAACATGTGACAGTGAAAGTGCAAAAATCAAAAATATTGTATATAGTGAAGTACTATCAGACTAACATAGAAATGAAGTAATATGTATATAGAAATAAAGTCGTGACAGTGGAAGTGCAAAAACCAAAAATACTGTATATAATGAAGTACTATTAGACTAACATAAAAATGAAGTCCATACTTATTAAACATGTTAATGCATGCCAGAGGCACATTTAAAAACCTTGTACTATTAATGCAAGCTGCTGTTGTGCAACGGTTATGTTGTGACTTGCTTATATAAGCATGTCTGCAATACTCTGGGTTCAATCCCATCTATTACACACTCTTTTCAGTGGACTCCTGTCGGACTCCCAGTGGACTCACTTCAGTGGACTCCAGTGGACCAGTCCAAGTGGAATCTGGTCAGACTGGACTGGGACTGGACTGACAACTTTGCAGGCAATTGGCTGGTGACCAGTCCCAGTGGAGTCCACTAGGAAAGGTGGGGGAGTGTAAAGACCTCTATGTTTCCCAACCTAATTCCAACAACTTCATCCTGAATCTATGTATCTTGAAACTTTGCTTATTCTTGCCTTTGCCCTCCTCCAGATACCCTCCAGAAATCTGAACTACTGCCATCTTGAAATAGGACAACTGACAAGGAGAAGGGTGCAACTTCTTACAAGTTGAAGCCAAGTCCTCTCTGGCCCCTTTCACCTGGTGTTCTCCAGCCTGGTGGATTCTGTCTTGGAACTCCCCTGGATTCCCTGAACCCTCTGACCACCAATGACTGGGTCTGACTGGAAGTCCAGTGTTTTCCTGCCTTGAGTTCCATTCTTGCCTCAACTGTCCAGTTCCAATCAGGATGGCCATAGATAAGCCCTTTCACCCAAGCCTTGCCTGTTAATGCAAAAGTATGGTTGTTTCCAGTAGTGAGGCATTGCATACAAAACAGCTGCCAAACCAATAGCATGGACATAATTAATACATGTATGCTGCAGATGCAACAATACCTATAGAAGGCAGGGACTGGTTATGAGACTAGAATAGAATAATGAGTACTACTATGAGGTAAGTAAAGAATATACCAAAGTGTAGTAAAAGAGGACCTCGCACCTCAGTGAAAGTAAAAGCACTAAGGTGAGAAACTACTACGACAAGTGTTACATGTGACATAGTGTTGAAGAAAGGGGTAGGTGATATATTATATGAGTTGATAGGGGTAGTAAAGTAACCTAGTAACCAACAAATGAGTACTGGGCATCACGGCCCGGGGACGGCTCGATATTACAACAATAGAATGCCTCTCTGTGTTTCGAGGCATACCGATCGTTCGGTTACCGAACAGAGGTTTTTTTTTTCATCAACACCATCACATGATCTCAACGCGTCATCATTCTACCCGTGCAAAACAGCGGTACACTGCACTCGTGCCTCGCCCGTTTTTCACGGTTGACTTGCAATGCCGTTGCCCAGTCCTTTGGGTTCATCGACACCAGGCCGTAGCATCTTTCCTGCTTTTATGAAAGGGAATATATCCACTAGTAACTCGGTTTCTCCATGGCTACGTTGGGCTGTTCAACCCGGTATGCGTCGACCTTCGCCTCTTGGCTTCTTTTCTAACTTTATCCAGCCTCGTCGTTCAAGCTTCTGCTTCTCCCAATTGTGCTCTATGCCAATTGGGAACTTGTCTCACCTTATATCCAACCTGGTCTCCCAAATCCTTTTGGGTCCTTTTTGTTTTTGTCAGGTCGCACACCGTCATCACCAGCCGAAAGACCATTATATGCCAAAACCTATCAGGACCTATTATTCGTTGCATACCATGTCGTGTTCTACTCCCTCATTCGTCAGCTAATCACCGTCACTATCTGCCGACCTATTGGACGCTATTTCGGTATCAAACGCGGGTCCAAGTTGAATAGATTCGGCGAGCAAGGATATGCATTGGTATACTTCACGTTATTTGGAGCTTGGGGTTTGGTCAGTCCTCTTCACTGCTCCAGCTTGGTAATTGTAAATATTTCTTGTAGCGCATCATGAGCCAGTTGCCTATATGGTGGTATCGTACCGAATTTTTCTGGATTGGTCAGTGCAATCTCCAAACTATCTTCCTCCTACAGTGTTGCCTATGACATTAATGAGACAGATTATCCACATTGGGGGATGCCGCCGGAACTCAAGAGATACTATCTCATGCATACGTCGTATTGGTGCCAGCAACTACTTGTTCTTCTTCTTGGGCTGGAGAAGCCAAGAAAAGATTATGCCGAGCTTGTTGCACACCATTTCGTAACACTCTGGTTGATCGGGTTGGTCGAAACCGTGTTCTCAACGTCATTCCATTCACCATAGAACAGATGGAGTTATATCGTAAATCTCACTCGCATCGGCAATGCGGTCCATATGAGCATGGACATCCCTGACGCATTCCTAGCCGTTAGTACCTTCATTCTCTATATGTCATTCGAGAATGCAGTCTGACAAAATATGTACAGTGCGCAAAGTTAATGAACTACATCCAGTGGCACAACGTCAAAAATTACACTTTCGCCTTCTTCATATTAGTTTGGACGTGAGTGCTCAAGGAGCGGCCACCTTGCGCCAGCTAACCGAAAAGACCAGTTATTTCCGTCATTATCTGAATCTGAAAATCCTGTGGTCGGTCTGGTACGAATATGACCTCACACCGTACGTCTCTAGGATGAATTAGAAGTGTTCCCATACTCATTCCGTGTAGTGAACAAGTGTGGAGGCCAGCCGATGGTAAATATCTGGTCCGCTGGATGCGTTACCAAGTTTTCCTTCCGCTGGCGCTGCTACAGCTTTTGAATTTGTTCTGGTATTACCTAATGATGC
Organism: Tricholoma bakamatsutake; assembly: GCA_029959215.1. Classification (NCBI taxonomy): domain Eukaryota; kingdom Fungi; phylum Basidiomycota; class Agaricomycetes; order Agaricales; family Tricholomataceae; genus Tricholoma; species Tricholoma bakamatsutake. The sequence continues at coordinate 6,929,606 of CP114860.1, forward strand.
GGATACTTGTCAGGTTGGTGGAAAAGGACCTCTACAGTCATAGACTAACAATTTCATGCACGACAGAGCGGTTATTACGAAGAACGTGGACGATGAACGATCAGATAATGAGGATGAAGGGGGCAATACGAAGGAGGACTAATGTCTCCTTGGCATGCCCATAGACAATTATCGTTCGCTGGGAGGAAATGCTTACGAATTTGAATTGACATATCGTAATCCTACTGGTATAATAGGTAGGATTTATAATCAGCAAACGGTCGTATTCACATCCAGCGAGGAACCCCAGTGAGAACTCATCAATTTAACATAAGGTGAGAACAAGGCCTACTATCGCAAACACAGGGAGTTGCAAGTAAATAGACGATTATAGCACATCGGCTTTACCTTTCTTTAATCGGACGATTTGGTAGACTAGTACCTCAGCGCTCCCAGTAAGGAACCCATGTATTATCTAACATTGTATAACATTGTATAACATTAAAATCATTATCTTACATTAATACACATTAAAACGTCGCTGGACAATACAATCCATTTGCATTGTTGGTCTCATCGCATGATTCAAACGCTCAAGTCCAAGTATGCATTTTTTTGGCGCATGCATGCCTCTCATCTGGCCATTTCCTTAGGCCACTTCCCCCTGACGTTTCGGTCCCCATGCAGAAAATTACAGATTTCCCCTCCTTTATGTGCCGATTTGTCCTGGATACAGTTCATATTGCAGAGAAATGCCACTAGCTCCTGTATTCCCCGTCAACCTGCAGTAGTGGGGCGATGCCACCACCTCATTTGGAATCGGAATAGTTCTCAGCTCTCACTGGGCTGTCTGAAAATGGGCCCCAAACTTCAAGGTAGGCCTTCGGCAGGAATTCAACATTGGATGGGCCAAAGCCGTAGCAGTCGAACTAGGACTGCGGCTTGCACTCAACCTTGGTGTTCCAGAGGGGCAAGCTTGGGTCCGGTCCGACAATGCAAGGATAGTTGTGGTGATGAACAAAGGGCAATCCTGCAATCGTGAGACCAACAAGATCTTAAACATATGCTCTACAGGCACAAAACAGCCTCCGTTTGAAGGCTATTCATATGGCATGCCGTTTCAACATTTCCGATGCATTCTCACGAGGTGCAATTAAGGAATTCTTGGAGGGTTTCCCTTCAGTAAATATCTAAGCTTCACTCCACCTCCCAGCTCGCCTATCAGACAAATTAACATCATCGTAGCCCTAGTCTCAGCATAATATCAAGTCCCCTAGCTAGTGAAGTTTCACCACAGGGTCTCATTAGCTCTCAACTGCAGCTTAACCCAATCCCCCCTCCGGCCTAACTGCCGAGCCGAGGATCGCATCTTCATGTGGAAAGGTGTCAATTCAGCACTAGCCTCGACAATAGACCATCCTACCATGCATTCGTTAGCAAGCCTAGCCTCGCGAGCTTCACTTCGAGATACAGCTAGCTACCTATTCTGTGACATTTAGTGTGCCGGACCCAGATCGACTTCCCGCTTCATTTCCATTTCTACACTCCTTTGCCCTATGGGCTTCAACAGACCCAAGTGTTTTAGAACACACAGTTATATCTCCCCAATGTTCCTTTTGAGTCAGTCTCAGTTTCGGTAACCAAGAAATACCTATCAGCAGTTCGGGCATACTACTCAAGGTTGGCCACCTCTACTATCAGGTGAGGACCACCCGTAAACGTCCTGTTCGACCACCAATTATCCTGGACATGCTGCGAGCCCTGCGTTCGACATTGGAACTCGACAACCCGTTTTCAATCCTGAAAAGCACCGAGGATGCCCACTTCAATTATGACCTTGACAGAAAGCTATATGTGCGCCTCGATCTCCCATCTGCCGAGACGACCAAACCAGGAGAGATACAGTCAGTCTACATGGTATTCCAGGAAGGATCCCTCTCGAAGCCCTCCAGGATCACGCCAGAATGGTACCAGCTAGCAAATCAGATCCCCTATTCTCAAAACTGGTACCATCCACCCCATGGTGAAGACCACAGCCGTCAATCACACTAATTCAATTCTCAAAGCATGGGGCTGGGGCACAACCTTTGGCCACTCCTTCAGAATTGGTGGAGCATCCTTCGCAGAAAATAGACCCCGAAATTGTCCGCATCGCTGGTCGCTGGCGCTCCCTGGCATAGGAAGCCTACATCCGAGCATTCGAACAAGTTGCGTTAAGGCACTTCGGGGGTCTGTTAAGCAGAATCGGAGGGTATGTTGACTCTCTCTTGGGTTGGGTGGGCGTCACAATCCGGCCGCGGGTCGTTCGTCGCTTATGGGTGAGCGGCTTCATCTTTGCTCCGCGTGTCAAAACTAGCTAACGCTCGCTTTCCCCTTAACCTCACAGCTCGTAGTCAACATCGCGATAGTGCTAGATGAGGCTGGAATGATCACGGAGCCGGCTTCCCCATCCCTTGCCGGGGTAAGCCGGCGACGGCGTCCAGCCGAGCGGCAAACGTTCGCATGTTCGCTGGCGCTGCCTCTCCTTCAGTCATTCGCAGTGCTTGCTCGGAACCACCTGCATTTAACTTCCTCGAGTCTTACATTCTTTTACCCACTCTCCACACCCTACAGTATTTATTAGTCTCTACATTTCAGTCGCAGCAATACACCATATCACTCTCTACCAGCCTTGTTATCCATCACTACTGCACTAATACAAGTATTTTGTCTACGAGCGAATTCGTCGAGCGGCTGAATCTTTGCTCCGCGTGCCAAAGGGAGCTCGCTTTCCTCCAACCTCGCAGCTCGTAGTCAACGTCGTGATAGTGCTAGGCTGGAATGACAATTCCGTAAATGGGGGCATATCGGACCACAGTTTGCATTACGTTACAACGTATGCATTTGACTGAGACTTCGCATTTAGACCACATTCTAGATGAGCCTTACGAACTGGACTTTGTATACCTGTTTGGGAAAGAGTTTCCAACTTCGTTTACGCTTTGGAACAGTGAGACGTGGTATTCTGGGTAGCAATCACTAGTTTAACAATGACAAATTGCGGGGCCTGGAAGAAAAAGTTTACCTGAACTCCTGATGTTGCAAGACCTCCTTCGTGTCGCACTTGCTGACGGTGCTTGCCTCGTCGATTCTGCTCCCGCAGCCCCATCACTCGACCTACAGTCTATTCTTGTCAACCGTTTGTCCCGTTACTATGATCGCCGAGGTTCTGGATCCGTTTCTCATTCCATCTCCTTGGAGGAAATCCAATTTATAACAGCAAGGGAAGCTCTTTCGGTCGTAGGCAGAGTGCAGCGTGTCCTCGGTGGCCCTGACACAAAAACAACCGACAATCCCCTCATTGGAAACCGAGATCTGGGTGAACTCCGTACTTTATTGTCTGTTGTATTCAAATGGGGGGTGGATCCTCTTCTTTCCAAAGTCGTTCTGGCATGGCCAAGCAAAGATGCTCCCCCAGAAACCAACGAACCAAGGATAATCGATTTAACCACAAGTGCAGAAGACTACAAGCTCCTTTCCTCCCTGGTTTCCGAATTAATGAGCCTTCTGTTCCCCAGCGGCATGCAAGATGGCATATCCCAAACTCTAATTACGACCACCATGCTTGATAGACACGCTATCGATCTCCTGAGGCCTTGTATCACTTTAGGATGGGTTCGAAAGTACTTTGCTTCTGATTCAAGGCCGCCTTTGGATGCTGGCCGTCCATTCACGATGCGACTTCTTAGTTTGTACGCTTTCATAGCCTGTTCCTCTTTGCGGTGATTAATCATATATATCTGGTAGTCTCCAGCCCTCCAAGGCAATAATCGTTCTTGGTGCAATCCTGTCATCTGCACCCAATGTTCTTCCGCATGTCAGGAAAGCATGTGCTACACTCCTCAGTCAGCAATTGTTGAGGCCGCAAGGAGTTCGTGGCCTTTGCGCAGCTGTCTTCAGTGAAGAAGGAACTATGACTGATGATGCGCCGATAGAAAAGATTGAACATATTGCTCATGTTCTCACCACTGTACCAGCCGGCATGAAACCTCACGTAGGTCCCATAAATAATACTGAACTTTGTTGTTGAACCCTCCACAGGAATATTTCCGTACTATTATCCCTCGTATAATAGATCTACTATCATCGCAAGAATCCCCAGCGCATATACGTGCAGCTGCTTTCACTATCTCCCGAATGTTATCCCCTGTCGACCCGGTCCCCCACCGTGAATTGGCGTCGGGTATCATATTTTCTTTTCTTCATCAACCATTTCTTGAGGTTCTTGAAGGTGACGCCGATACGATTTCTTCGTTAAATTTGCCATCTCACGCTCCTACTACGGCGCTGTCGATGTTAATCACACTGGTGTCTAATGCAGACCCTTCGCCGACTTTGATGACGACTTTGCTATCCCCAATTATGCCAGCAATTTATTCTCTTTTCCACTACATGGAGAAAGTAAAAGCTTCAGACCCTACTCTAAAGGAATCATTACATGGACTCCTTGTCACATGGGGAAAGATTGTTAGCCAACCAGAAGGTGTTGCCATTTTGTGGCACATAGTAACAAGCAATGGTGGAGGAGGATGGCAAGTAGACCTGGAGGGTCGCATCAGTAAAGTGGCCAAGTGAGCACAGTCCCCAAGCGAACATTTACTGTTGGTTAATTGGATCCCTAGGTCCGAACGACCATCACAGCTCTCTCTCCTGACTCCAGAAGATCTACGACGTGCGGACGAAGCTGATGAGCTCCACTTCGACATGAACATTCTGGACTTGTATCCTGATCCAGTTCGTTTTGTGCGTCTTCTCAAGGACATCGACCGCGTCGACATCTCTTCAGATCTATTTGTAAAACTCCTTGAGGTATACCGCATCCATAAATCTCAGGATGCCAGTGACCCAATGCGGTTCGTATTGCGCATGACCTCTTCCTTTCCAGCTATGTTCATCCATCCTCCTCAGAACGCTGCTTTACCTGCAAATAATCATACAGATGCAAACTCAGCTTTCAGATGAAAGGACGTCGTCGAATATACTTTACAAACCTACGCATTTGTTATCCTTTATTAAGCACGTCCTCGAAGCAGTGGATCCTATTCCTCTCAAGACGCATGACAGAGCCAAGCTTGAGAGTACATTACGGCTCGATCAATTGCATTTGCATGAAGTTGAAGGTGAACTGGCGGACGAAGGAGACAGTGATGATGACACGCCGGGTTCTGAGGTTATTGGTGTGGATCAAGAGATGATTGAAACTGCACTCAATCTCCTGCTAGCAATACTTGAAGGTGTGATATATGTTTCAATGATGCTTTGGATTTCCACTCAATTCTGTGTTAGCGAACGAGGACCTATCAGCTCGTACAACCCCAGTGCTCAATGAGATATTTTCTCTTTTGGAACCGCTCGCCAAGGAAGCCTCTTCTGCTATCGGTCCACTAGCTCGAGAAGCACAGATGGTAATGACTGCACGCTTGGCGTCAACATCTGCTTTGGGGAGCTCAGGTTCTAGAAGATCAGCCAAAGATCATGATAGTACTCAAGAGATGTATCAGAAAGCTCTCAAGCTCCTCCAGGATCCAATCCTTCCTGTCCGCGCTCATGGTTTGTTACTCTTACGACAGCTGATAAGCCCGGCCTCTCGAGGGTCAAACAAACCTACGCTCGATGACTATGCACTTGTCCCCGCAATACTGTCTATTTTTCTGCAATCCATTCGAGATGACGATTCTTATCTGTTTCTCAGCGCTGTTCAAGGTCTTGCAGCTATGGTCTATACTTTTGGCAAGGATGTGCTCAGAAACCTTATCGGGGAATATGTCAGGGGTTTAGACGGGTTAGGGAGCGTAAACTTGACACAGAACGACGTAGATACACGTATCCGGTTGGGAGAAGCATTGGGCATGGTTATAAGGCAAAGTGGAGATGCGCTGAGCGTACACGGTGAATTCTCAGTTTCTTTGCCCAAGCTCTTCGGACCTGACTTGATGCCTAGCGGATATGCTGGTGCCACCGTTGTTGAGGACATTGGGATCCCAAAATGTTCCAACCGTCTTACGCATGTCGTCCGTCTCGCTTCTAGCTGAATGTGTCAAAACAGATCCCCTGTCCATGCTTCCCTACCTAGCGGACCTCGGCAATGCAATTGTTGACTTGCTTCAACTCGAGACTGTGCCTACCAATCCTAGGTCTTCTGAAAAGGACGACGACACTACAGATCAAGTGCCTACCATGGACTCCAATCCGACATCGACAAACTCCAAGTTTCCACCCTTTAGGCGGGCTGCATTGCATTTTCTTTCGCTTCTATTCCGCGAGACGACAAAACAAATATATGAATCATCATTTGGAGATTCAGTATTGCCAGACGGGTTCATCCGAATAGTAAAAACGACTCTGTCTTATGTTGCGTCCACCGACCAGGACATGCTAGTACGGGTCATGGCAAGAGAGGCCGGCGAGGGTTTAGAGCAAATGCAACAAGCAATGATTGGATTGTGACATGTATACTGCGATAGAATAAATGTTTACCCCGTATCTGTCTCAGATGTGGTAACCTTGATACAACTGAGTCAATGGAAAGGTACGCTGGATTTGGGTTCCGTATCAAGAAGATATGAAGGCCGATCGCAGATCAACAAGTAAAGACCAGTCGAGGATCTGCAATCGGAAAAACCACCGTGATGCTGGACAACTTGCATACTATCCAGCATTGTTCTAAGAGAGTGTATTGGGTATACTTCCAACGATTCGAAAGATCTCGTCGACACGTAGTGCAAAGTTTTTCCATTTCAGACTGCCCACTAGAAGACGAGAGTGGTCAGTCGATGTTTCCATCGGGACATCGAGTTTCAAGAAAGGATTTGAAACGGCCGAATAGTACGCCATGTGCAATGCCTTGAAAATCTATACAATTGGATGTCAGTGAAAGCCACAAACAGGTATGTCTCGTTCACCATGGTGACTTCCAAATCCTTGACTATGGAATCAGACAAAGCCAATGCTAAAACAATCTTGACCTTCAAAGGTGTAATATATCCGTAGACTGCGACATCCTCCATGGCGTATAAAAGGCCGAGATAACAATCTGTGGCTTTGGTGCTCAAATTAACTGCAATGCACCTGTGCATCAGGCGGCAAAACGGAAGACGTATAGCAACTGACCTCGCTCTTCGATGACGTCTAGGCTGGTGTGCGCGATATAATGATATTTAATGGTGTGTTCATCCTGCTTTGTGAACGTACGTATGAAGATTGGATGGTTGTTGGAGGAAATAAACGCTACTGCGTTCAGTCGCAAGTTAGGAGCCATGCGAAAGCGGCATTTGAAATTCGATTCTTTTGAAGGTAACATATAGCGCGAAAGTGTACTCATGCAAGGTGGCGTGCAAGTCTGATCGTAAGTACTCTCTGTGTATCCTATATGCAAACTCGCGTGTATAGTTCCAATCTGACCGTCCTGCCTGGCGTATTCTACGAAGTATCGCAGCTGTTATGGCTTTACAACGCTTTCAGCCAACCGATAGGCTGCTCATACCTTCGGTAGCTTCTTCTAGATGGCTTTCGATAAGTTTGGTGATCTGAGAAGGGTCAATAAAATGACTCATGACGGTCAAGTGTCCACCTACCTTGCCAATGGCTACTGTTCTGCCTAAAACAAGAACAACAGTGAGGATCACGTGTGGAGAGACATTATTTGACCAACCTTCATCGCGCAGTGTGAAACGACCGAGTTGCGGGTAGTCCGCAAACCTCTCTACACAAATAGCGGCGGCTGTGTCGATGAGGGCGACTATCTTTTGACCTAGGACCGCCGTCACGACTCGGGAGTATTTTCCAGAATAGAAGGTAAAATACCTTTCTTCGCGAACTGCGGAGGCTTTTTGGATTTCCGGCCAGTAGCTTTGTCATAATAGTGCAAGAGAGCCTAAAGGCAAATGAGAAGATCGTGTTGTACAAGATAAGCGGCATACAGATAATGTCACTTCTTCACCAAGAGTGTGAACGTGCATTACCGCAGAATAGCCTGCGCAGATGATGCTCTTGTGCTCCAGGATGGCCAGTTGTGCCTCGAATTGACGCACGGCATGGATGGGCTTCATAGCGCTTGTCAACACGAACCCAGGGCTGATATCCTCGTCATCGACACCGCGTAGGCGGACACGAACGTTGTCTCCACATAAGGCTTGTGTTACTTCTTCTTCGACCTCATTGTAAATAGCAGCTATTTCAACTTCGTTCTTATTCGGCATGAGAAGATGATGGTCGCCCTTCCGAAGATGGCCTGATTCGACTTTGCCTACGATGACAGTCCCCATGTCCTTGTACTTTTCAGAAATAGGCATCATCAACGGGGCATTAACTTTTCGGTCCACCATAGGCATATGGTCCATGTGTTCAAGGAAAGAAGGGCCACTAAATCGAGGTTCAGAACACAGAATAATCCAAAGGTAAGCCACCTACTTCCACCACGGACAGACGTTTTTGGGTACCCGCTCCTTGAGGTTAAGGCCAGTGTATCCAGATATGGGAATGAATGTGATGTCAGTTTTCGGATTAAAGCCAGCAGACTTGGCGAACGGGGTCAGCTTCTCTTTGATTTCTTCGTAACGAGCCTTGTCCCAAGCAACAGTGGGGTCGTCCATCTTATTAATGGCAATGACAAGCTTCGTGACGCCGGCAGTCTTCACCAACATGATATGCTCTCGAGTCTGCCCTCCCCTTTCAAAACCAGTTTCAAACTCACCCTTCCGTGCAGATATGACAAGGATGCCAACATCAGCCTGAGCCGCTCCTGAGATCATGGATGGGACATAGGTCCTATGCCCGGGAGCATCGAGAACTGTATACCGGCGTAAGTCTGTCTCGAAGTAGGCGCGGCCGACTTCTACAGTCTTTCCTTTGCTTCGTTCTTGTGGTGTAGAATCAAGAGCCCAACTCAGATACCACGTTTCGCGACCGGCCTCCTTTGCATCACGTTCATGTTTTTCCATGGTACGTTTATCGATCGCTCCGGTAATAAAGAGGAGGTTGCCTCCCAAGGTGCTCTTACCCGCATCGACATGGCCGATGAAGACGATGTTCAGATGTTCTTTGACTATGATAACAAATATTTGAGGTTGGCTCCATGCTGGCTAGATAAAGGTTTACCATGGCCATATAGATCCTCAAGAATGGCATGATCGGCGACAGCGCGAACCTCTTGAGCAATAGTATTAGTGTCAGATTTCGCTTTTTCGGTGGTGAAAGTCTTGGTCGCAGAAGATGCCTGAGGTTTGATCGTTACTGCTGGGGGGGCTGGAGGAGTTGAAGTCTGGCCTTGGGGTTGTGTGACCGGAACAGATGGAGGGGGCTGAGGTGTGCCTTTTGCTCCGATATTCAGAGAGATAGTAGGTGGTGGTGGAGGCGCTTCGGCTTGTTCAGGTGGAGGCGAAGCTTGTGCAGGTCTCTGAGGCAGGACTAGACCTCTTCCTGGCACAAATTCGAAGGCGCCTGGGTTGAGCTTGCTCATATGAGGAGTAAGGACGAGATGACAGGAGCAACGGACGAGCACAGGAGTATCTTCTGCAACAAACTTGTACTGATACGGTTGCTTGTCACACGGTATACTCTGTGCTTCAACTCATACCCCCCACATGGCAGCTCAATCAGACGATTACTTGGCCGTTCTCAAGGCCTCGTATAGCTACGATCCACAATCAAACGATGAGATAGCTATCAAAGAGGATCAACTTCTCCTTCTCAAGGAGAGGGTTGACGAAGAGTTAGTTTCCTCCATCTTCCATCCTTCTCTGCTCACCGGCAATTCCAGTTGGTGGAAGGTCAAGATCAAGTCCGATGCGCAAGAGGAGGACTCTCCTGAAGGACTTGTTCCTGCTGCTTACGTCGAGCCGGTCCGCCTCATTTTCCCTATACCACCCCATCCTGTCATACTCACCACTTACGCCAATAGGCTGTACACACTTCTACTGTCAGGGCTATGTACGACTACGAACCCTCTGCGCCGGGAGAGCTTGCCATCCAGGAGAGCGAGATACTATTAGTATTCGATACCGAACAAGACTGGCTCCTCGTACAAAGCCAGAAGGAAAGTGGCAAGGCCGGATTTGTGCCTGGAAACTATGTCGAGGCTTACAATGATGAACCATCCCCTCCAGCACCTCAAATCATCGTGCCTCCATCGGTGAGATAGGTTCGGAAATCGTTTTCGCCTTACTTCATCTTTCTAGGCCACTCGACCTGTGAGCACGTACGTTGACCCTGCTGATCGCGTGGCTTCAACCAAAGTCACTGCAGATGGCATCCAAACCTGGTCAGTGTCAGAAATCGACAAGAAGGGTAAGAAGAAGAAGGGGACCCTTGGTGTAGGCAATGGCGCAGTGTTTTTTGCCAGTGAAGCAGACAAGGTATGTCGTCACCACTTTCATTCATTCACCGACTTTATGCTATATTCCTATATCTAGACTCCCGTGCAAAAATGGCAGACTGCCGATGTGGAGAACATCACCAGCGAAAAGTCGAAACACATCAGTATCGACGTTCGTGGTGCCAACCCGGTCAATCTTCACTTTCACGCAGGTTCGAAGGACAACGTAGACGCTATAATGGCCAAGTTGAAGTCATCAAAAGCCCTCTCTGGACTTTCTGACGCTTCGAGGCCCTCCAGTAGCGACATCGTGCGAAGCCCTTCTGCCGAGAACCATTCATCCGCAAAAGCGATCAAAAAGCCCTCCGTTCATTTCTCTCATGAATCTCCTGACATCATCCCAAGAAGGAGTGAAGAGGATTATGAAGAAGAGGAATTGGCGGAAGATCAGGATATAGCTCTGTCCAATGTACCAGCTACAAATGGCCATGGTGAGAAAAGAGAACTGGGAACTGCGCTATATGACTTTACTGCTGATGGTGACGACGAACTTTCTATCACCGAGGGAGAGCAATTGATCATTCTAGAGCGACACGGCGACGAATGGTGGAAGTGTAGAAACTTGCAAGGCATGGAAGGTGTTGTTCCTGGGTCATACATTGAGGTATTGAAATATATTCTCGACGTCTATCACTAATGATCCGATGTATCTTCTAGGTCTTGGCATCTTCCAAGACTTCTAAGCCACTTTCCGTCTCTGATGAAGAGGGTGAAGAAGAAGAGAGATTAACTCAAGAAAGACTGGCTCAAGAGTCTAGACTACGAGCAGAAGCTCAACGTCGAGAAAGAGAACAAGCTGCTGAACGCGCTGAGAAGGCTCAGAAGAAGTTGGAAGTCCAACAGCGAGCAAACGAGGCTGCTGCTGCTGAAGCCGATCGAAAGAAGCGACAAGAAGCTATTGCGCAGAGATCTCCGCTACCGCCATCGTATGTGCAACACTTCTACCGTAGACTAAGTTAATCTTTGGAATAGCGAAATCTCAGGAAGGAGATCCGTTGAGAATGGTGCAGGGTCAAGCTCCAGTCGAACATCCAGTGAGAACAGTCGTCAGTATAGTAATCTTATCGCATCGTTTAATCCAGCTCATATCGTCATGATTCAGGACCACCTCCAGACCGAACGCGCATATGGCATGATCGCAGTGGCCAGTTTCGCGTAGAAGCTGCGTTCTTGGGATTCGTGAATGGCAAGTTGAGATTGCACAAAGTAAATGGAGTGATTGTGGAAGTGCCGTCCGAAAAGATGTCAATTGAAGACATGCAGTACGTGGACAAGTTGACCAGCAAGAAATCACGGCCCCCAAGTAAGCAAGTGTTGGACGACGATATGCCACTGGGACTCTCGCGAGAAAGTGCCGCTTCGAAGATGAATGCTTCACGAGCCGCTCCTCCGAAGAAAACGTCAAAGATCGACTGGTTTGAGTTTTTCTTGTCGGCGGGATGTGATCTTGACGATTGTACTCGGTACGCTGCTTCGTTCGAGAGGGACAAGATTGACGAGACCATATTACCGGATATAACTGATGCGACAATGCGTTCACTTGGGCTGCGAGAAGGTGATATTATCCGTGTCACTAAGGCCATTGAGAAACGCAGGCCTATCGACAATCTCAAGAAGCCGAATGTTTATACCGACGATCAGGTGCGTCGTGATGAAGAACTAGCCAAACAATTGCAAGCCCAGGATTCTGGAGGTTCGGCAAGGAGCCCGGCTCCCAACCTCTTCTCTGGTCCTGGAGGTATATTAAAGAATCCTCGACGTGGAAGGCCTCAGCCGAGTAAAACCCTACTGCCATCGAACGTTGATCTTAAAGCCATCTCTACAGTTTCCGATCAGATATCGCGGACTGCTTCACCCGGAATGTCAAGTCCAGGTAGTGCTCATCCATCATTGACTCCAGTCCAACCTCCTGCTCGCTCTAGCTCAGCAATCCCCGTTGTCAGTGGTTTTGATGATGATGCATGGACAAATCGACCAAGTTCAACGAAACCCGTTGTTGGAACACCCCCTTTGACCACTCCTCGTGCTCCTTCTGCTCCTCCCGCAACTACGTCTACTACCCCCCCAGTAACCACGTCTACTGCCCCTCAAGTAACTTCATCTACTGCTCCTGCTGTCCAGTCAAGTCCGGCCCCAGTACCTTCTGCAACCCCTCCTCGATCCTCGTCTGCGACCCTTGCTAAGATTACCGAATCCGATATATTTAACCAGCTATCCCGACTTAGCGAATTACGAAATCAGAATACTCCTTCCCAGCCTCCTGCACCGCCTATTTCTCATAGTGCTCCTCCGTCCAGCAATCAGAACATTCTCGTCCCCTCTGTGCCGCTGGCACAATTTACCCAGAATCGGCAAGTAATTGCCCCTCCACGAATGCCGACGCAGTCCTACAATGGCCCTAGAGGTCCATTTGCACCAGTTCCGGCCAATCAGGGCTTGTTACAGCCTCTAATACCTACCCAAACTGGCTTTAATAGTTTCATTTCTACTCGACCAGCACTCACATCTTCCTTTTCGGGACCACAGCCACAATCTTCCTTCCTTGCTCCGCAACCTACCGGAATTCTCAATACTCAGCCATTAAAATCCCAACCGCGACCTTCCTTCATTGCTTCGCAACCTACCGGCCTCCTCAATAATCAGCTCAATACTCAGCCGTTGATATCCCAACCTACAGGCATTCCTTCAGGCAACTTCAATCCTGTTCCTTATCAGAATCCTTTTAACCCTGTCCAGACCCGTACGCAAACACCGTGCATTTTCCGCAGCTTAAGTTGACAACCCGTCTAGAATTTACAGGTTTCAATCCAAACGTCAACCAGTCTATGTTCAACGCCGCGTTATCTGTGCCTCCACCCGTTCCTCTAATTCCTCCTGTTTCGAACCCTCCACTTCAGTTGGCACCCAACACGTCCCCTGCTAATGTTTTTGCTCAAATGAAGTCTGGAACTTTTGCAGCTGACGACAACAGTTCCAGGGCTCAACCAGCTGGTAAGTTCACATCACTGTGTTGAACTAATAGCTGATGTAAACTTCAGAAAAGTATGATGCACTTCGACCAAATCGTGAGATTCTTATTTATCCACTGTACGTCTTTCTGCTGACTGGAGATCTTAGCGCTCGCTACACAGGCTACTGGTTGGAGTCAACCTTTCCAAGGGGGCTATATGGGGTATCAACGTTGATCTGGCCGTGGATTGTTCTGACTAGGCAAATATTTGCATTATCCGTGGATGACCGTAGAACAGATAAATAGAACATATTGTTCGAAATCAAGGGGAGGCCTCTAATATGCCTTGAGCAATGCCTACACGGACGAAGTACGTCCTCAATGGTTGTCGTACTTCTGGTGCTATTTCCCTTCCAAGAAGTTCTGTTGCCAAGGGGAAAATAGCTGGCAAGTACCTGGCGAACTTTGAAAACACATCAAAAATTACGACAACATGTGAGGAAATAACTCTCACAGCTTTGTCATCAAATCGACAAAAGCCTCCCAGAATTTCAGCTACCACTGGTGTCCATGCGATGATATTTTTAGCTTGACTATCGGTACGTAATCTGGTGTAGTCTTGCAACACTCCGAGGCCCAACCTATTCATTTATTCATTTGTTAGACTGTATGCTAAGATTGAATAGTGCGATAACAAACGGTAGTAAACGTTCGGCAATTTGTGGACGGGCTCCCTGGTGTTCAGGTCGGTTATCATAATACATCCGCAGAAGTACATGAACCAAGGTGGAAGCGCTGCTGGACTCTTGCTTCAAAAGATTCGGCAAGTGTTTCATGAAACCTGTAAGGCAGACTATGACTGAAACGAGTATCGCACAATGTAAGAATTTACGGACCGACTTTCCACAGGCCTGTGCGGAGCTCCTTGTCTTCATTGAACATTCGAGCAAACTGATAGCTGCGATCCAAAACCCCCATCAAACGTAGCAACTGATCTGGAGGTATGGTAGTATAAACATTATCATTCCGCAGAAGGTCATTCGTTGTTTCAATCAAAAGAAGTTGAAGAACACATTTAACGATAATTTGCTTGAAGATTCGGCGACGGTCGCTGAGTGATGACCTTGCATCAGATCTGGGTTGCTCGCTGTTTGGAGAAAGAGGGGCGGGTAGGATGGTTTGGCCGTTGTCATCTAGAAAGAGAGTCGATAAAGCTGACACTGAATCGAAAGCTTACTTACCAGTTGGGTCCCCCACTTCCGCAGGACCACCATCAATTTCAACGCGTAAGCTCTCGTCAAAAAGCTGATGAGGTGTTGTGGTCATGAATAATTTGACAAAGGTCGTTGTCACTCGTTCCCAGCGCGCCGGACTTAACTTTGTGACATTGCTTTCCAAAAGTTGCTGTAAACATGATGTGCCGATGCGAGCCAGCGTGTCATTTTCTGTGCTGACGATTAGTCATGATGTGGGGCTTTGCACCCTCTCCCCCCTACCTTGACATATGCAAACACATAACAGATCAAGCAAGCCATCTAGAAAGCGTTCCAAAATGTCAAAGTAGAAGGTGTATAGGTCGATGAGATCACGGAGAGCCTGAATCATCGTCGTTGAGAGCCAAACACTCATGTCCTCCTGTGTACTAAATCGAGACAGGTCTTGACTCGATTTCAAGACGGCAAAGATAGGAAATAGAAGTTCTTGGCAAACAGTATCCCAGAACTCCACGGGGTAGGTTGAACCGTAGGTTTTCAGAGTAGTAAATAAGGAATCAAGGGCACTGCGAAAGCGAATTAAAACTAGTTCGAGCAGGTGTTAGCCAAGACGCACAGTCGTCGAACTTCCAAATCTTCCCCGTTCATGATGATGTCATAGAAACCGAAGAGAACAGGAAACCAGAACTTGATCATGGCGTCGTCCATGGGGCTGGAAGGGTTACCTTCAACCATGAACGAACACGCACTGCATTCTAGCATGACTGGAATGACACCACGCAGCATGGCGATCGCTAGAAGACTGATTTTTTGGTACTTGCTCACTTTGCAAAACTCGGTTATGCAGACAGTGAGATCAGCAAATGCCCCATGACGAACAATAGCCGCAAAGTGGTTCTTGTTCAATCTTGTGACAATCTCAAATGCAGAGTTCGCAATCCGTTCTGGAACTCAGGTCAGATGATCCCAAGTAAGGTTTGAGTTACTAACCAGTTAAGACTCTCGAAGCAGCGGAGAAAACGCCAAACATCGTTCGCCACCCTGAACGCATATTTTGTACTCGAGCTTGGATCATTTGTTGCAAGCACTGTAATACCTGCGCAAAAAGGTTGTCAAGTGGCGAACAAGGCATATAGGAACAGATACCATGTCTCGAATCTCGGGATTTTGGTTGTGTATCATCGTGTGCTCAAACGGTTTCAGGAAGTCTTTTTGAAATTTGAAATGAGGCAACTCCTCCTTCTCAAGGAATCGCATCGCAAGTTGGCGAAGAGAATCCAAAGCGAAAAATCCAACGTGAGGGTTATTATGGCAACACACCTACCGTGCATTAGTCATCCAGGAGGGTATGGTGAAAGACTGTGACTCACAAGTTTAAAATGCTCCCCAAGGATATCCCACAAATTCGACCATTCAAGACGTATGCGTGTCATATTATAATATGAAATCTCCACCAACTTTTGAAGACTGAACAATCGAGGGTGTTGAGATAGGCCTGAAGATTGTATCTCTTCCCAAGAGACGTCACTAAGGGCTTGAACAAAGTCGACGATTGCCGTCTGTTTGAATATCAAATTTAAAAAAATTCCAATGCCGTATCAACATACCCCCGACAAAAAGTGGCTTAGGGAGAACACCATATCAGTTGCGACGGTGATGTGCGTAGATCGGCTCTCATTAGCCAATTCTTCAGTCGGAAGTTTACGCACACGTCTGGGAAATCCAGTTCAACGTCACAATTCGAAAAGAACATACGAGAAACCGAACCCTTTTCGCCCAGACTCGGGTACTTCAACCCCACCGCTGATTAGCTGCATATGCTCGAGTTGACTGACACACGTCAAAACTTCATGCCATGATCCTTTCAAGTTGTTCCCCTCCGTGACCGCGACGTCGAGCAAGCACTTGATAGCCTCCATGTTCTTTGTTTTCATTTCCCCAAGGTTATTCAAAAACGTGAACTTCGCAAGCGTGGTCACAAATGCGTTCCGTTGCAATTCGAGATCAAAAAAGCACACAATGCGAATGGCATTTTTAAAGCCATCGAGACACAACTCGACGATCTCTAGGTCATTCGTATCTTGGAGAGGGGCTGACAGGGCAGCCAGAAATGGAATCCAAGCGACCTCGAACATGGGCCGAACGTGAACAAAGTGAGATGCACTGAAAAACTGATCCCCGCTTTTTGATCCTTTGCGTTGCGACCGCATCATAGTCTTGAACAGTGCCTGTACAGTCATATTCATTGTGAAGGCAATTACACACTAACAAGGCGTATACCTCTGTTTTATTCGCCATGCCGTTCGACTGCATCACATATGCCTCCTTCTGTAGATCTCGACCAACATTTGCGAGTGCATTCGCTAGTCCAGGGCCGGTGACTGTGACGGGTATTTCAGTTTCGTCCTTCATCCTGATCTCGTTTGTCACAATCTCATCGTAGATGCTGTACAAAAAATCTTCTGGTAGATCATTGCCGTCATTGATGCCACGGTTATTTTTGATGAAACCCGCCTTAGTCATTCGCTTCTTGACTTGGGGGTTATGCGCATCCGTGTTGAGCAAGATGACCGAATAAGCTAGAACATAGGCCGTGTCTTGCACCTCGTCATCAGTACCACCATCAGTAACATAAATCTCAGATGACATACCAGCGTTGGCAAAAGGAGTTTTCGCATTTCCAGCGATATATCGTTCAGCGAACTTTAACATATAGCGATCAATCTTCTGGGCCTCCCCAGGTAGGCGGAAAGATTGCAAGAATAGCCTCAAGGCATTAACAAAAGGGATGTTGTTAAAATCGAGCTGGTCAACAAATGCATGCATGATTGCAATGTTTTCCTCATCCCTGATAAATTCAGCGAAGATAGTAGCGAGGTATATCGAAACTCACCCTTCTCCCAAATATTCGCCAATCATTGCTTTACTGAGCCCATCCGTCGTAAGTAGGAAAGTAGCAATGTCTAGAGGGGCTCTGCTCGCAATGAAACCAGTCTCTATTAGAAATTGGATGCCCTAGAAATAAAATTAGATACTTTCATCTATGAAGAAGGGGAAACAGACGCGTTTAGGCTTGAAATTGAACTTTTTGATTCCTTCAAGGAGAGTCGTTTTCTTCTGTTTGGCACTTTCAAATTTGCTCGGGTCGTCTATGAGATCAGGCGTCGGCTGCCGCAAAATCTCCGTGCTCATGCCTGCAACTGACAACCTATCGTATGACGCCTCGGGCGTGATGGGGTCGCGTCGGATTTCCTCCCCTGTCTGAGACTTGGGAGTATGGACGGTCTCGTCGGCAGCTTTCCCGGCGGCTGTCCCCCAGGCAACAAGTGACCGCAACACAGCGATGAGACAGTCAAGCCCCTGCCTCTTCAGCTGGCCTTCGGAGAGGCCCATGATGGTCGTGTCCATAGTCCCCGAAACAGATAATACGGACGGGGTGAAAGTCGAAGGTCCACCCGTACTTTGATGGCGGTTATTAGGGGGACTAAGAACGGGGCTTGTGGGGTCGTTAGCTTTTTGTGCAGCAGTGGTTGGTGTTGTGCTAATCTTCGAGATGACATTCATAACGCTAAGCAAACGATCTCAATCTCAAAATGAGAGAATGGTGAACGTCTAGAGCTCACCGTTCATATATATTATCCACAGCTTCACTGTCACAATCATAATTGAGGTAGATCTCTACCAATGCTTGAGGGTCCTGGCACAATCTTGAAAACATCCCCAATATCACAGCCTTCTGCTTCAAGGTGGATGTCCTCATTTCGAGGATGGGAATGAATATTTCGTGCAACAATACCTCAATCTCTTTCTATAAACCAGTAAATTATTGATCCAAAAGTTGTGTCAATGCATACCTTCAATTTTGTACGCATACCGGACAGCACTCGCCAAAATATCTCAACACTGATTTCGAAAACCTGCGGGACAGGACTAACAGCATTTCGACTCAAGGTCAGACACAGATATTGATTAATAGCCTGAACAAAACTAGTCGCTTCATTCGAAGAACTAGAGTAGATGATTGCTGCAGGATCGACGAACAACGGCATATGTGAGTTTAATACCGTTAAAACAAGATGGAGAGAAAGCAACTTTGAACGCATGGCGTGCGACTTCAGATCGCGCTCACTGTTCGGAAACTGATCAGCGATTTCTGACGACCAATCATACAACAAACCTTTCATTGTTCAGAGGCTTCATCGTTAGTTTGCAAAGGGCACGGAATACAAGGAAGGCATCCTTGACAAATAAGTCGTTGGACGTCAACTCGTAAGCGTGCTCTGTCTCTGCTAAAGCATCCAGGGGGTTGGTGGCTTCAAAGGACTGTCTGAAAGCAGGACTGAGTATAACCACGGAGAACGAACGCATGAATAACGTACAAAGTAATCTGCGATTGAGGCGCTGGAAACTCATCCAACTTTCTATCCTTGCTATGCTTTGGAACTTCTGGCTCCAGTTCATGAGATTCTACACGATCGGAAGGTGGCGGAAGAGACGGATGCATCTCATGTTTCGATGCAGGCTCGCCATCTCCAGAATGGTCGTGCGCAAAGGAGATGTATTCGGACTCTGGTGTTGTCATCATGGATGAACCACGGGCGGATGAATGTGCACTTTCTTGAATGCTAGGGGAAGGTAAGGCTGGGTCGTTTGAAGACTTAGATTCATGGGCAGGTCGACAACGAGTGAAAACATGGTGAACGATTTGTGTAAGACCTCCTTGGGCAACCATTTGGTTGACCGGATCAGTGCTGAGTAGAAATACATTGTATACTGTGCGGACAGCTTTGAGGAGCGAGGAATGATGCACCAGAATCGTCGGAGAAAGCACCAGGGAAAGCAAAGCCTTAACGATCTGCAACGAAACAGTCTCCAGGGTAGTTTCAGTATGACAAGACGTAATTGTATGAGCCACCAGATCAACCAATGACGGCTGTGCGATGCTTGATTGAGATGTGTTAGCGCCAGAGTTTCGTGTAGAACGACGAGGGGAAGGAGGGGGTGATTGAAGGACAGCAGGAGGATAAAGATCAGACTCGGCGAAGAATGAGTAGGAAATGAGCTTAGAAATGCAGTCTAAACTTGCAATCATGAGTTTTTCACTTCGTGTTTCGCAAGCGAGTCGTAGGGGTTCGAGAATTTCACGAGGATGACTCCCTGCTTGATTGGAACGAATCAGCTCGAGAGCCTTATGAGTGCAGTCACGTAGGGGGGCAGATCGCTTGGCTTCCTTTGAAGCAGCAATGGCTTCCAAGGCAGTTGATATTAGGACAACCGAAACAGTGTGACCTTTGGAAATGGTCAGCGCGCGCCGATGAGTTGGAGACACTGGGGAGTTTTCGCCCAGAGAAGTGGACGGTACATATGAAGTTTTGACATGACCGTTCGATGATGGCGCCGGCTGACCGACAGACTGGGGAACAGATTCTGTCGTTGACTCTAGCGATGGCGGCGGTTTGGCAGGTGGTGTGGGCGGTAGATTTGTCCTGTCCGCAACCCCTTCCAGAGTCTCAGAAGTTCCATTAACAGCGACTTGATCCGAGTTTGGCTCTGCAAATGCATCAACTACTGGTGCGTTCTGTAGCACCGTGACGGGCAAAGTATTCTTTTCATCTTCTGCAGGGCCAAACCCATCCATGACCTGCAATATTATAGTCTCCTCTTCTTTCCCGTCTTCTCCCTCAATGCTATGTTCTCCTGGATCCATGCGCCCACCGTCAGCATGAGAGTCTATTACCACGGATACCTCATCTGTAGCAAGGCCATCCAGAGGGAGAGAAGGGGGTGATGGAATAAAACGAGCATCATCAGCCACCTCCATACAAACGTCGATGATGAGCTGAGACTGACAGAGATGTACTGAGTTGAAAGCTCAAACTCAGGAGTTCAGAATCAATGAGACGTTTCCTCCATGGTCACGTGCACGTTACTGCAAGTCTGCACATAGCACATAGTAGCATTTGCTTGGAGTTTCTTCAGATAAATGGTCTCAAAAACGGACCTCACGGCAGTACCTACAGGTGCTGCTACAGCCGTGTTACAACGATCGGATCCTATTTCGGATGATGCCATCTCTGTCCAAGGTCCAAACTTCGACACACCTCTCTCGCTACTACAATTTTTGCAGAGCTACGAAAGGATCGGATTTCAGGCAAACAGCCTTGGCAGAGCGATAGACATAGTGAATAAAATGGTAGGCCCCAATTACTTACCTTTTTTTTTTTTTTCGTTATTCGAAGAGTTGCATCGTCTCAGCGGAAATGGCGTTTGTCTAACGAACCATTGTCTGAGGACGAATCAGACGAGTATATGCATCCAGAGGTTCGCGCGCAGACACGTTGCAATATCTTCCTTGGATACACCTCGAACTTAGTTTCCTCTGGACTGCGAGAGGTAATCTTACATCTTGTCAAGCACAAACACGTCGCGGTCCTTGTAACTACAGCCGGAGGAATTGAAGAAGATTTCATTAAATGCCTGGGAAAGACATATCTTGCAGATTTCAATCTCGATGGTGCTGATCTGCGGAGACGAGGGATGAACCGCATAGGAAATCTCGTTGTACCCAATGACAACTACTGCAAGTTCGAGGACTGGCTCATGCCTATACTCGACTCGATGCTTGCTGAGCAGAAGCAGGATGGAATTGTCTGGACTCCGAGTTCGTTCATTCGACGGCTTGGGAAAGAGATAAACAACGAAGAATCGATCTATTACTGGGCTTATAAAGTGATAAAACTGCTTCCTTGTTCGATGACCATCGGTCTGAGATTTCTTTCCGTTGCAGAACGACATACCTGTTTACTGTCCCGCCCTTACCGACGGATCTATCGGAGACATGATTTATTTCCATTCTTTTCGCTCCCCTGGTTTCATGCTTGACATTGTCCGAGATATCTGTGACTTGAACGAACACTCTCGTACCTCTCGCAAGGCAGGGATGATCGTTCTTGGCGGTGGTGTTTGCAAGCATCAAGTTGCCAATGCCATGTTGATTGTATCTATCTCTTTTTCTAGTGTTTGATATCAGCCTGACTATTTTCTTGAAGCGCAACGGCGCCGACTTTTCTGTGTACATTGTGCGTGTCATCTGTTCGTCAGTCTGTTTTCGATGAAACCTAACGCTGGTCAAGAACACCGGACAAGAATTTGACGGTTCTGACTCTGGTGCTCGGCCTGACGAAGCAGTTTCCTGGGGGAAAATTCGGGCTAATGCTGAATCTGTCAAAGTTTGTAGGCCAATAGACTCGCAAGCCCCCGCGTCTGATTTCCATTATCCAGGTGTATGCTGACGCAACATTGGTATTTCCGATGTTAGTTGCAGCTACCTTCGCACAGGATGTATCTCCGGACCCACAGACATACGCCCATGATCATTGAAGCCTGGAACCACTCTGTGGACAGTGAACTTAAGAAATTTTACGAAAGAGGAAACGAAGTTGAAATGCATGTACGCTACTTCCTATCGGTCTTTTCATTGCTCTAGATCTGTAGGCTAACCTTGCATCTTCTAAGCATAGGATTAAATCATCTTTCGGATATAGTCAGAGAATCAAGGTTTATTTAAGCCCGGATTTGACGGTTCGAAGGATAACACTACATGGTCAAAGACGCATTTTGCTAGACGTCTATCGAAGTTTCGTCAAATGCTGCTTCCGAAAGAACATGTGATTTGCACTCATCGTGATCGAACACAGAAAAGCTGAAGGCCAAATCCAGCCTCATTGCATTGACCCGAAAAGTGTATCCATAGCATGCTTGTGCGATTTCGTATGCTTGAAGCGAAAATTCCGCCAAATATCGATAGTAATCGCTTTTCCTGGACAGTGATGATCGGCATCGCACCTCTTCGCGTGCACGACGCTCAAATCCTACATTTTCGAGTAAGATATAACTTCCTCCCGTTGCGTAGCTGCTGGTAGAAGATATCTATCCAAGAGAAGTAGGATATCTTTACGGGTTTCTGTCAGCTGGCCTTCGATCTCTTTGCGCTTAACACGCCAACTATCTGAATATCCGTGATATGTTTTTATGCAACAGAAAACACTGGATTGCGTTTTTCGATGGGAAGTCGTTCGAAGTTGTCAGTAATATTGCTCTACGACATCTGGAACCTCTGGTGAACGATCCTTGAGTCAGGAATTTCGTGACCCTTGTCTGGTTATAGGCAACTTCATATCTTCAGTGTCCGAGTTGCTTGCAGGTGCCATTGCCTCGAGCTTACGTAAGTCGTCTTCCAATATAGCAGTCAGGGACGCCATGTCACACCTTAACAAGGACACAGCTACGTACAGTGTAAGATAGCCGCATTGAACCGAAAATTAATGTCGTGTCGAGAGTTAGGCGAACGGTATAGATCCAATGCTGCAACATAAGCACATGCCACACAAAAAAATCTGTTTTCATTCTGACTTCATTGGACGACGTCAGAATTATGTCGCGTCATTGAATGACAGGCGAACAAATAAGCAAGATTTCGCCTAGGATCCATCCTCAAAGACCAGGTGTTCAAGTGTTCCCGAGGAGAAAACCAGTACCAACACACAAAATTATATTGGTTCATACTCCAAAATCATCTCACCAGTCCGTCGCAACTACAACTTCTGCAACCGCGACTTCAAGTATAACCAACATGAAGATAAGTGTAGTTTGATTTGGAAGAACCAAGGTTAAAACTCGGACATGGAAGCTAGTCATTTCCTGCAATATGAAACTGGAAGGAGTTATGGATGGCTTGATTGCTTCAAATAAAACTGTGAGAAGGCCGGATGCAGGTAAATCTAAAGATATCAAGTTGCAGGCATTTTGATAAAGCACCTTCACAAGGATGCCCTTCTATAACCCGGTGGACAAATCTAAGGTTTCCATATCGAGTCAAAGAAGTGATTACTGCCAAGGTATCATCACTGGCAGCCGGGGAAATCCCTGTCACCCCAAATTCTGCACCTTCAAGACATGAGGCCCTCGCTGGGTTTCGGCGTATTGGCATTGTGAGAAAAGGAAACTGCACCAGCGTGCCCGACGAAAGAAGCTGAGTGGCAGCACCTGATAACTTCCGCAGTTCACATGTACCAGTCAAGGCAGACGTTAGGAACTGCACCAGCTTGCCCAGCGAAAGAAGCCGAATGGCGGCACTTCATGCCTTCCACAGTTCACATGTACCAGTCAGGGCATACGTCCAGAGGTTTTATTGAACGACAAATAACCACGAAGTGCATCAAAGGAGTGTTGTAACAGTGGTGGAAAGTTAATCGGAAATACGTAAAGAGTTATGGATGCGTCGAGTGCTCAGAGCTGCTGTTTTCGCAATCGGAAATGTGAAATCCGTGACATTGAATACAGCCGAAGCTCTCCTCCCACACGTTAAGCCATGCTTCGCTCGTTCGTTACGTTGCTTATTGAAAGGATGACGAGCGGCGTCCCAAGAGAGTGATGAACCATCTGAAAGTGTACGATGATGAGAACAATATCTACTGCATTTTGAAACACTCCTACTTCGAGGGAAGTCAGTCTTCAACCTAACAAGAAGCGCGATGATGCGAGCGCCCGAAGGTCGCCTGAACGCTGGGAGGGTGGGTAGAGCCTAGAAAGTGGATGTCAGCGAGCAAGTTGCTAAAGTATGCTCGTTGGACGTTACTTCAATAACTTCACTCCTAAGAGCTGAAGTAGATGTTGAAGACCAAGTCGACGTGGGGCCTTTTATCTGTAATGTTGAAACCGTGCGACTTCCATTCGTCAAATCAAGATAGCGGTGACATGCAAAGCAATAACGCCGCGATCGATAGCCGATAACACGATGCTCGGAAGATCCTATCTCCTGAGGTCAAGATCGAGCAGATGACGGGGCGAAGGAACCTAGCGGCGGTGAGGTTCACGGGAGAAGACACGCCATAATAAATGGAATAATGTTATGAAATATTACATAAAAGAACTTTGGTGACTGACTTTCCCAGTATGGGTCTGCATGTTTAGGGCCGGTTCTTGTCCACAATTCATTTCATCGCCGACAGACTTTACTAACAACCATCACTCAACAACAGAACACCTCATCTTCGCCTAACGGAGGAGGCAGAGCGTTAGTGGTTAGCTGGAAGTGGGAGAAGTGAGGTACATGATTGACACTTTCATAAATATCACGAGAATATCGTGCTTAATCTGTTCGCAAGTCAGGTTTTGAGAATGGCATATCAGTTTTCTAGGAAGGGTTGCTTCAAGTGTGGAAATCGTGCGTCGCTATTTCTACTTTATTTATTCTCAGCCGAGCCGTTCCCGTAGTTGGTCACATTGCCGAGAGTTGTTCGTCTGAGCAGAGATTATGTTACAACTGTCGCCAACCGGGGCATGAATCGTCCGCATGTCCGTCTCCTCGTACTGTTGCCGCAAAACAGTGTTATTCATGTGGCGGGGTGGGCCACATTCAAGGTACGACCTGTATCCACAAGGGAAACGGCACTAAAATCTGGTCGACTGACCAGCGGAATGTCCAAGTTTGAGGGTACAACAAGGTGGTAATCAGAAATGTTATGTAAGGCAGTTCGAAATATCTTGTTCTGCTGACAGCTTTGGGCTAGAACTGTGGCCGATTTGGGCACATTGCTCGCACTTGTCCAAATGGTGTTGGGGTTGGTCCGGGTACCTCGTCCGGTTTCGCCTCCCGTGCGCCTCCTCCGGGTCGTACCCTCAATACTTCAACTTTACCTCCGGTCAAATGTTATCGTTGTGGTGGTCCTAATCACATGGCCAAGTACGCCTCGTTTTGGCCGGCATTGCCTATCCTCACGCAGATTTTTCAGGGACTGCCTTGCTTCACCCGGAAATATGATGGACACCATCCCAACTGGTCCTGCGGCAAGTCACTTGAACAAGAACAAAACATGCTACAAGTGCCAGCAGGAGGGTCATGTACGTAACCTCAGTTGGAGTGCATGGCCTTTTGTAACAATGTAGCCTCGAATTCCCAGATTGCGCGAGATTGCCCTGAAAACGCCGATTTTGTCGGTTGATCTTCGCGCATGAAAAGCCGGAGATCAAGCAAGTCGTCTGGACTTGGATCCCAAATTCTGTTACTATGCCAGAAAAAGTGAATCTATTGTTTGAACGACGTGATCGGTCGCCGTCATCTGAGCCTGGGTATTCGCGGAGTGTCGAGTTTTGCTGTTATTCGTTTATTGGCCGCTGTAATGGTCACCGGATGTCATTCCCCGTTATCGTTCGCCATCGATAGCATCGGCAGATATTGATTACAATCGTACCTCATGGCGTGTGGGTCGTTAACGTCTTCAGACGTCGATAGATGCCCCTCTTTCTGTTGATGATGTACAGAAAAAAAGACCGAAAAACAATCAACGTGTGGCATCTATCACGCACCCGATGACAAGGTTGATTCGGAATTAATTGCTTCAGATTTCTGAAATTTCATAGAGCGAGGCCTTACATAAGCGTTTGACTTGTGGGTGTCAGAAGAAAGTGGTTGCATGCATGCGTTTACCAACAGGCACCCCACTCAGATTGATTATACAGACTCAAATCTTTTATAGAACACTTTTCACATTCCCTAGTATATCAGGTTTTCCGCGGTGGAGTCCGGAAATACAGAACTATCATGAGCGGAAGATCTTCCCGTACGTACGATTGACGGCAGGACACCAGTTATCTTGTTGAACATGACACAATCAGGTACAAGCAAAAGCAGCTGTATGAGATTGTCGCCGATGTCGCATCTTACCCTCAGTTCGTTCCATTCTGCACTGGATCTCGTCTCCTTCGCCCTGCGTCTCAGAAGACTCAAACCGCGCCGTTCGTAATGGAAGCTGAAATGACAGTCGGATTTTTGTCGTTCAACGAAAGCTACGTCAGCCAAGTGACGTGTCATCCACATCATTCAGTCGAGGTATATTTTACTTTTATTTTTTTACAACAAATCGCTTTCTTACTCATCCAAGTAGGCCGTCGCTTCTTCGTCTACACCCTTATTCAAATCCCTTTCAACGATATGGCGATTTCAGCCAGTATCATCACAATCTCCTCATGCTTCGAATGACCCGCTGCCCGCTCACGATAAGTGTAGCCACACACATTCAACGCTTGTGACTCTCGATATTGCCTACGCGTTCGCAAACCCGTTACATGCAACTGTTTCTTCAACCTTTTTCGGCCAGGTGTCTAGACTCATGGTCGAGGCCTTTGAACGACGGTGTACGGAGGTATATGGGCCTGACCATGTATAGAACGCATCTGTTGTATCGGCAGGCTTGCGTTGTGTCGTTATGGCCAACCAATTACATAAAGTTGCAGGACACTTAACTCGGAAATCGTGAAAAAATAACGTTGAGCTCTGTCAACAGTAATGCATGGAACTCGGAAGTTCATCTATAGATCAGTTTGAAAACAGGCTTTTTTTGCTTGAATTTCCCCGTAATTTCTTTTGGAGAAAGCCTCGCAACAACTTCTTTATGGTGCTCGATCTTATCTTCCGGTATCAGCCTCCACCGCCATTCACTTTTGTGCATGGCGACATTTAGTTCAACAGTTTTGCCATACCCCTTCGAAGCAATGACATCCATTCGCTGGCCTTCCTCATCGAGTTTGCCTTGACTAATGTGCACCTTTTCTACTTCGCCCCTTGCCATCATGTCTGGGAGAATTATTTTTTTGAGAAATCTTTCAAAAACAAGGTGTAAATATCGTTAGGGGAAATCTTAGGGGATGCTGACCTCATTGACCGCAAAGGGTGACCCATGTGGGGAGGCTCTGATCCTGGTGGCCCTCTGGGGGGAGGTGGAGGCTCTGTTGCTGTCGGAAACTGGGAGAGCCCAGTGTTGAATATGTCTTGAGTACGCAATCCTGCCACCATGTGTGGGGTCAGCACCACTCGCACTATTTCTCGAGCTTGGGCAGAGCAAACCGCCCAGCTGTTGAAAAGCATGCTGGTCTATGTTGGATATATTTATTTGTACCGTGATGATAAATAACTTGGCTATTACCACCGACGAGACTAATTGATTGATTGATTGCTTGCGATACTTTTATATGCAAGTACATGATAGCAGACCACAGTCTTAACCAACACATTCGATTCGAGGTCAGTATATAACCACACCTGGTTTTTCTGTCATACGCGAATGTTCTATGATGTGTGCTAATTTTGAGGGGGATCTCACTGCCTTTCGGTTTTGCCCGTGGTGTCATCAAGTGCGAGACTCCGGAGATTAAGAAGGATATGCCGCAGCATGCTGTCCGTCCAGCCGCGTAGTTGTTGCTGCGCTGTAGCGCTTGAGTGTGATACGTTTCCACCTCGGGATGCCCTCTGCCGCCACACCTAATATCGAGTGTCCGGGGTCCTACTTGAACTGATGACATTCGAGTGGGCAGTCTTCCTTAGCGTTGTATGATTCGTTATGAATGAAAGAATGCATTGGACGATTACTTGACAGGAGTGAAATAGATGAGAGCAAAGTCTAGAGGAAAGCTCCAAGCCGGAGTGACTGGGGACCATGGAAAATTATTTAAAGGACACATCATAGCCTTGTGGCAAATAAAACCGTCAAGAACTCCCATCTCTCCTCCTCCACCCATGACCGATACTCACACTCCTCCTCCTACCAACTACGGCGACCCATTTTCCGACCGCCCTCAACATCCACATCTCAATGAGCTACGTCCATACCAGAGTACAGATACCCTGCGCCCATTTCAAAGCAGCACAAGTCTTTCTCTCGGCGAAACTGACACCTACCACGATGATGACTACGTAGAGAAACAGCCTTTGAATCCTGGCTCGGGCTTCACTGGTAGCTTCTATCCTCCCGGGTGTGTTTGTTTCCTCAGCCTCATGGCTCCTTACCTGTCTCATTGACGGCACTTGCACGCAGTCCATTGGACCCAAACACGCTTGGTGACCCTTATTCCATCATCAGTCGCCCTGAATCCATGCTCTCGACGTCTACCACCGGCATTGAAAGCGCGTGGAGGCGCCGTCAAACCATCAAACGTGGCGTCACTCGCAAAGTCAGGCTCACTCAGGGCAATTTCATTGCTGAATATCCTGTGCCAACCCCAGTCTATAGTGCCATTGATGCAAAGTGGTCTGCAACAAAAACAACTGAATTTTCGTCAGCATCTTTACATGTAATTCTTTCATTGTTTGCTGAACTACGGAACCTAGTCATATGCGGTATACTGCGGCAACCTGTGATCCGGATGACTTTACAGAGGAAAATGGCTGGTCCTTGCGTACGAAGAAGTACAATCGCGAGACTGAGATCTTGCTTGCCGTAACGTCTTACAACGAGGACAAGACACTTTATGCTCGAACGTTGCACGGCGTTATGCTTAACATTCGCGACATCTGCAAAACCAAACAATCCAAGTACTGGCGAAAGACTGCTGAGGAAGGAAACCCTGGTTGGCAAAGAATCACAGTCGCCCTGATTGTCGATGGTCTCGAACCCATGGACAAGAGTGTTCTGGACCTTCTTGCAACTGTTGGAGTCTACCAAGATGGGGTGATGAAAAAGCAAGTCGATGGAAAAGACACAGTTGCTCACATTTTCGAGGTTGGCTATATTAAGTAACAATTTACCCGAAAAAATATTTATCTTTGTCTTTAGTACACAACCCAACTCTCAGTGGATGCGACGCCGCAACTCGTCCTCCCCGAAGCCAATAATCCGTTGAATTTGGTTCCTGTCCAGATAATCCTTGTGCTGAAGGCCAAAAATCAGAAGAAAATTAATTCACATCGTTGGTTGTTTAATGCCATCGGGAAAATGTTGGAAGTGAGTAATTCATCTCACAAGCTGATCACTAACCATAATCATACCTTGTCGGAACAGCCTGAAATATGTGTTCTTATCGACGCTGGTACTAAACCCGGACACAAATCCATCTACTACCTCTGGGAGGCATTCTACAATGATGCTCATCTTGGAGGCTGCTGTGGTATGTTCCTTGGTTTCTTCGACTTTGATTGATGCTGATCAGCTCGATAGGTGAAATCCATGCCATGATCGACGGTGGCAAGAAATTGTTGAATCCCTTGATAGCAGCTCAGAACTTTGAGTACAAGATGTCCAATATTTTGGGTTAGCTTGTTGCACACATCTTACAACAGGATACTAATACTACTCACAGATAAACCGCTGGAGAGCAGTTTTGGTTACGTTTCTGTGTTACCTGGAGCATTTTCTGCTTATCGCTTCCGCGCTATCCTTGGACGGCCCCTAGATCAATATTTTCACGGTGATCATTCATTGGCAGATCGTCTTGGCCCGAAAGGTATATATGGGATGAACATCTTCACTAAGAACATGTTCTTGGGTATGTCATGTCGATTCCCCGGTTTATGCCTGGCGTACTTATTTCTTTTTAGCTGAGGATCGTATTCTTTGCTTTGAATTGGTTGCAAAGCGGGGAGAACGGTGGACTCTCACCTATGTCAAGCCTAGCAAAGCTGAGACTGATGTCCCTGAGTCGGCTGTCGAATTGATAGGTCAACGTCGGCGATGGTTAAACGGTTCTTTCGCGGCTTCCGTTGTAAGTTTATGCCTTCTCTTAAATGGTGTTTTCCTCATGTCATGCTGTGTCAGTATGCACTCGTCAATTTCTTCATGTTTTATCAGTCGGGACACGGAATTTTGCGCATGTTCTTCCTACACATTCAAGCCATTGTACGTAATGCATCTTACCGTGGAGCAAACTCTAAATCTTTTTGCAGTACAATGTTTTCTCGCTATTCTTTTCTTGGTTTGCCCCGGCCAATATTTGGCTGACCTTCAGTATCATCATCGATCTGCTCCCGAGTCAAAATATCATCATATTCGGTACTGTGACAGTAGTAAGGCCCTGAACATGATATTCTTCCGCTAAACACATCGCTAACTCCATATCGCTCACAGACACATTGGGTTAATCTTGCTTTGAAATGGATATACCTAGCATTTTTGGTATTACAGTTCATCCTTGCATTGGGTAATCGACCTAAGGGTGAACGAATGGCCTATGCAGTCACTCTATGGTAAGGATAGCTTGCACAATCAAGAATTTCGTATGATATTCTAACTTCCAGGGTTTATGCCGTTCTGGCGCTGTACCTTTTGGTCTGCTCGTTCTGGTTAACAGTCAAAGCATTCGTAGTACGTTGACATAAACCCAGTCTTGCACACGCTCATGGCGACTTAGAACATTCCAAGTCTGCTGAAAAATTTGTCGCCAGCACAAGTGGCTGTCATTTTCTTAAAACCTCCTGTTGGTTCTCTAATTGTAGCAATGGCGGCAACATTCGGTATGTTCAATCGATATGCTGTGTATACTTATCATAGCTGATGAGAATACCAGGCATCTATTTCATCGCATCATTCCTTTATGTGAGCATTTTTTTATTGAGATCATCTGGCAGCAGGCATAAATGAAGCCATTTCCAGCGTGACCCCTGGCATATGTTCTCTAGCTTTTTTCAATATCTTTGCCTTGCTCCCAGCTTCACAAATGTTCTCAATGTTTACGCTTTCTGCAACTTGCACGATGTATGTAGCCATTATCTTCGCTGTCACGGCGTGACCTCAGAATGTTTGCAGGTCTCATGGGGTACAAAAGGAAGTGACAAGGCTGAAGCTCTACCATCAGTGTCGTCATCCAAGACGAAAGATGCCGACGCTCCTGTTGTTGTTGATACAACTAAAGTGCAAGAAGATGTTGATGCTGCCTTCAAGGAGACTGTTACACGTGCCATCACCAAGCTTAATGTAAAGGAGACCGTGGAAAAACCTACTCTGGACGACCAGAACAAAACATTCAGGACGCGTCTGGTAGCTATGTGGATGATTACAAATGCTGCATTGGCCATCGCAATCGAAAACATGAATGGACTGCCTAACAATAACCTCTCGGTGGATCAAGCACAGTTAGCGAAGAAACAAAATCTATACTTCGCTGTCATTCTATACTCGACCTTCGCACTTGCTGCAGTGCGCTTCATCGGGGTACGTGACCTGGCTGATTTTTGGTATCCCTGTCATCGCTGAGCAACCACTCAGTGCTTGTACTACTTCTTCAAGCGGAATTTGTTCCGATGCTGCCGCAGGAACTAGAAGCTATTCCTATTCCTTCGTGTTTGCCATTGCTTCTCGGGTGCATTTTGGAGACACATAAATCTGCTTTCTCGTAGATGAAGCTGGAGACTATACAGATTATTTGGTTCCTAATATCTGATCTGCAGTATGACTTACGGACGATCGTTTACTATACCATCTGTTTCGAGTACTCTGGACTATTTATTTTTGGCAACTATGAATACATTCCCGAAAATTCGTTTCCCACAAGCGTATTCTCGTCTCTAGTAGGTGGAGGATCTGACTCGGGAGAAGGTAATGTCATACCTTCCAAGCGAGCACGCAAGAGGTCGACATGGTGCCTAATTTGTCTTTCCAGTTCACTAACAGCAATCTCGGGGTCAAACGGGGGATCAAAAGGAGGAACAAGCTGGTTTGTTTCCGCCGTACTCGAACTCGGTTGAACTAGCAGCCGTCGACACATCGGACAAGAGTCGTGCTTGAAGATGTACAGATAATGAGTGTCAGGGTAAAATTTCGTTAATACGTACTTACTGCCTCTTGTATCCATTTAGAAATACTGCTTAAAATTATTTTAGTCTTATGAAGGCATAAAAAAGCAAAAGCAGTCGACCCAACTCCCGTCGGCAAAATAGATGGCCACACTGCCATGTCTGCGATAGCTTTGTCACACCGAGGTCTTCGATAGCGTATGCTGGTGAATCCATGGCAGTAGCTATGTATTCCTCCTCTAGTATTGCAAGGAATGGGTTCAAACATATCGGGCATACGGAGTCTGAACTGAACGAATGAGCGTGAGTCCTTGG
Source organism: Tricholoma bakamatsutake (assembly GCA_029959215.1). Taxonomy (NCBI): domain Eukaryota; kingdom Fungi; phylum Basidiomycota; class Agaricomycetes; order Agaricales; family Tricholomataceae; genus Tricholoma; species Tricholoma bakamatsutake. The sequence goes on from CP114860.1 coordinate 6,962,035, forward strand.
CACAAATATGTAACCCACCTTCTTGCCCAAGCTGCACAAGCTCATGTCCAGTCAGCCTCGGCAGACCCTCGAGAACGTCCCTTGTTTGGCTTGGGTGTGTCAGAAAATATACCTTATAAGCCTAGGCTCGAAATTAACCTACGCAGGGGTAAGTCGATTGGCTGGAATTGAGGCTGTTATGTCGTCTCGTAATCTTTGAATACTCTCCCTAATCTCGGCAAGGGTTATCGACAAGGAATCATCATCGGGGAGAGGAGCTTGCTCCAAGGACGATCGTGTGCCGAAGTCATCCATGTCAAGAACCTCTCTGGTGTCCTACAGTAAGGTCAGACTTGTGTCGTACAGTTCCGTGGGAAAGTCGATCACAAGTGGCTATGGAGTACTAGTGTACAGTACATTCAACATTGACAATAGGTTACAGACACGTATACAAAAGCAGCGAAGGAAGGAACTACCTAATAACCGTCAAGGAAGGGAGGGACCAGCCTCCAGTAGTCAATGGGAGAATGCCAAGGATTTAGAAGGGGTTCTCGTCATCGGTATCTATTTTCTTCACTTCGCTTTCAACTATTAGATCCTCATCCACTTGTTCATCGCTGCTGACCTCCTCCTGTTCTCCCTGAGCGAACAGTTGCATTGGTTTTGCCCCCCTGGGCAACGTCATTCATTTAAGCAACGTACATTCCATGAAATAAGTGACATACTTATTGAAGTGCTTCTTCCTCGCAGCATTTAACTTCTGCGTGCAGGGAGTCATGAGGTTGTCTGTTGGTGAAATGTACGTAGGATTACTGGTTTTGAACTTCAGGGAATGAATGGTCGCACGAAAGACAAAGCGACTGACAGGTTCTTGGCCATTTTCTTAGCTAGAAGAGCCTTTGCACCCATTCCAGGAGCTTGATTTACAACGTTGCCCAATGGTGCCTGCGGCACGACAATATGTGCGGCTTGTGATGGGTTATGAAGAGGCTGAATGGGAACAGGAGAGCCATCGGGAGAAGTTGTTGCTGACATGCTTGTGTGTTATAAAGCGGCTGAGGGCAGTTCTAGTAGAGGACAAAGCCAATCTAATGGTTGAACTTCAACTGGAATGGACGCGTCGCAACTCAACCTCCTGTCACATGACCACGTTGCGCTTGTTTGCTATCGTCTCTGATTGCTAACACTGGGCATCTCCAATCTATAGCACTACTTCATTCGTTTTTTAAGATCCTATGATAATGTTCTTAGCTGCTGCCATGACCTAGATGTCTTCCGAATATCCACACTTTCCTTTTGGATTGACGAATAGCGAGAATTCGATTCCAAAGTTTTTGATCAAGCCAAATCAAGGCACGAAGTCACGCCGGGAACAATTTCATCTTGAACACCCTCGGACCGAGACCTTGGTGGAAACGTGTCGGGTTGTAGACGTACAAAAGAACAACGTTTGCCCTCATCCCATTCTGACGGTCCTTCTTAGTGTGATAGTGAATAGGAGTTGTAACTGAGAAAAGATCTGAAACTATTGAAAGTGTGTACATTTCAGCCTTTTCCTCAATCTGTGAATGTTTTTCGTTTGACCTACTGCAATATCTCGGTGCTATTGGGATTTATCGAGTTATTTTCCTTCTGGAGATATACACTAAACCAACAGCACGCCTTTCCTTATTACGCCTCAGTCATATTTATCGTTGACTGCCTTTATTTCGCCATACAGTGGACTGAGCATTAATTTCCTTTCCTCAACCCCCCACACACGTGGCATCCATATCATGGCTGGTGATAGTTTGAAGAAAAGGAAGATAGCTGTGCTTGGGACTCGTTCTGTTGGTGAGCTCCAGTTGTTGCAGCTCTACCCCATCGGCCAAGAAAACAAATCATAGGAAAATCGTCGTTGGTCGTGCAGTTCATTGAAAATGACTTCGTCGAGTCGTACTACCCGACCATAGAGAGTACTTTTGTGAAATCCATCAACTACAAAGGTGTTGAGTATCAATGTGAAATTATTGACACTGCAGGACAGGTATGCAAAGTTCTATAACCTGTCTGGGCCATCTTACTCTACCAACAGGATGAATATTCAATTCTGAGTCCTAAGCATGTGATTGGAATTCATGGCTATGTCCTTGTATACTCAGTGACATCGCGGAATTCCTTTGATATGGTCCAGGTTGTGTATGACAAGATTGTCGATTTCTGTGGTGTGATGGATATTCCTTGTGTCATTGTTGGCTCCAAAACGGATCTTCAGAGAAAGTTCGTCTTCTTCTCGATGGCTGACGTTACCTCATTGATCTGCTGTTCCCATAAAAATTCTTGCAGTCGACAGGTTGAGCCCACAGATGGAGAGCAACTGGCACAGATGAATGATGCTGCTTGGATCGAAACAAGCTCCAAGAACAATGTTAACATTGGTTGGTCCACCCCTTGTCATTACTTTCTTGCTCATGATCTGTTGAGACAGCCAAAGTCTTTGAACTGTGTCTTGCTGAAATAGAGAAGCATACCCTTAACAGTCAACCGGAGCCAACAGGGAGAAAATGTTTGATCATGTAGTGATCCTTTAGTCGTGTCTCGGTCTCGGTGGTAGTCTCCTTCATCTTTGTTGCTTTTAATCATAACTGGGACTGTGGGAGCAACATTCATACTGCTGCATACATTATATCCTACCATAATCCTACCCTAATAGTAATATGGCTTTGAGGCCTCACCGTGACATTCACTTATTAGTAATACAATTGTAGAGCGATTCATTCTCGCCATTTTCAGTTGCTGTTATCATGAGCCATTTGTAAGTCCTACGTAACGAAGTTTGACATCTCTGCCCTTCAGGCCAACGGCCCTCACTGTCTGAGGATCACCTGGCACAAGATCAATGGCCTGATCATTCCACTGCACTTCGTCTCCCTCAACTTCCAGAACAATGCCTTTGATGGGTTTGCGGGTGGACAAAACCACGGATTCACCATCAGCAGCGACTGAGGCTTTCAACCCTAGAACTTCTACGGGAGGAAAGTCGATGAATTTGAATGGCTCGGGCCTTAGAACCTCACAAATTATTTTCCAATACTAGTATCTTAAAAATAGTCTGAAACTCACCAGTTTGAATGACGCCCAAGGACATCGCCATTGTCGTCAAGTAGTCGTGCGGAGACAATGATGAGTTTGGGTATCTCACTTTTCTTCCTTCGTGTAGGTTGCCCCGCAAGATTGCCTTTGTGCAGTTCCGTGCTGGAATTCGGAAATAGCAACACTTCCTTGGTCCATTTATCCCTCCAATCAGAATGCAGATCAAATGACGTAACTTCAAGGAGGGCTCTCTTTTCAGTCAAAGTTCTGTTTGTACCCCATATCTCGAGCTTTGTCTGAATGGAAAACTCGGCCGACCGTTCGTTCGCGAACTCCTGGTGGTCCTTGCGAGTCATCCCGACGGTGAATGGACGAAGCTCCCGAGCAATGGTGAAATAGGCTGGTTTAGGCCGCAAGAAGTAGTCAACAATTGCCCAGGACGTGACTGGCCAGCAGTCATTAATCTACTAAAACAGTTAACATAATGCTTGTATTCATTTTTGGTATCTCACCTGCCAAACCAGTGCACCGGCCGTGTATTCCCTACCGGGGCCACGCCAATTGCGTCTCCAGAGACGATAAGCCGAGGCGAGGGCCTCAGCTTGCATCACCTGGGTATAATACACATAGCTGGACAAGTCTGTTGAGTAGATTAATATACAGTGGGATCGTTACAGTTACCTTTCCATGTCAAACGAGTGTTTGAAGTTTTCGACCAAATAAAGCTTGAAATGATTAGTATTCAGAAGCGACTGGTTCAACTATCAATACCTCAAGGCGTCGTTCAAAACCATCAGCCTTGTTATGGTTGCTGTTCGTCCTGGGACGTCGATGAGATGAAGATACCGGCTTTGACATGGAAGCATACCTTGACTGTGGGAACCGCTCAGAGTTATTACCGCCCAGCCAAAAGTCAACGGTTCGTATGTTGGGGAAACCCTGCCTACATCGAAGTGTGAACGCCGCATGACCTGGACCAGTAACGACATACATTCCAAATTCGGAAACAAAGCGACCAGCCAGGATGTCCCAATTATGCCAAGGTTCCTGGGAGCCATGCCATACATTCCCTAGGTCAATTATTGTTACCCAATCCTGGGCATGAAATTGTAAGATGTAGCATTACATTGGTGAAGATCTCCCAACGTCTTGTCAGTCGTAGGTTTTCCCTGCCCGCTGTACGGAGATGCTCGATGATAGTAGACATCACAGTGTGTTTGGACGATCTCAGGAAGTACGCGTTCGTAAATGTGACGTGCAGGGAAATTCGTCTTCCTGAAATCCGATGTCTCATCGGTATAATCTAATTCAAGATTAAGTGATTCCGCAAGTTGATAATCTACAGTAGTCCACGTTGAGAGTGATGAGGGAACAAGCAAGGTGTGGGTCATGCCTTCATTATTTCCCGCTGACAAAGAGAATCAAAATATGCGCAGTATAAACAATGGAGACGCACCGAAAATTACTATAGACGGATGATGTCTCAACCTCTTAACATTCTGCTCAGCCTCCAGCTGAATGGACTCAAGGAAAGAATCATATGCCGGATACTGATTAAGTTTCAATCAGGAATACAGTCTTACTGAAATCATGTCCAATACCTGGCCACATCCAAACATAAAATCTTGCCAGACGAGAACTGTAAATAGCAATTGAGCATGAAGGCTATATAGAAGACGGGCAGATATAATTACGTCCGAGCTCTAGAAAAATGATCAGATAAGTAACTTCCTTCCAAAACGAAAATATTGTACCGTCACAGATATCGTAGAAGGCATCACATTCATAGATACCACCTCCCCAAACACGAACCATGTTTTGGTTTCCATCAACCACCAGCTGTAACCATGCTCTATATCTCTCTGGTGACACCCTACAACACGATGAGAATTGAAATGGACACTGGTGTAAACAACCTACGCGGTCAAGAAAGAGTCCGCAGGTATCCAGTTCGATCCTGAGCACACTGAGAGAACATCCCCTGGAACAAGATGAAGACGGACCTCCACAGAAAATTCTGATGTTATTAATCTCGAATAAGAATGTCAAGCCTTCTTGATCGAGTATCTTCTTTTGCAAGACGCGAGCACGACGAAAAGCAATCTTCAGGGACTTGGTATCAAGCACTTGACCACTCTAGCAGGACCATGATTCAGAATTCACCGATTCATAAGCTACTAGAGCCTCACCTCACTCGTAAGCTCGACTTCTACAGTATACATAGGCTGTATCCCGTAGCCCACAGGGTACCAAAGGTCAAGTTCACCAGGTGCCCATTCAAAAGCTACTTTGCAACGACCAGTGTCAGTCGAGATTTTGCTGGCTAAAGCTTCAACGGATCCGTTGGGAGCCTTGAGAATGAAAGAAGCAAAACCCAGTTCTTTTTTGGAGAAGGTCAACTCTGCTGTCAATTTGACGGCCAAAGACTGGGAGACTTGACTTCTGATATCGACATCGGAAATGCGATTGTGGTAAGTGTGTAGAATGATTTGTTTCCAAGGTCCGACAGTCATCAAAACGGGACCTGAGTAACATCTAGCAGATCAGACTGGCTAGTGGAAAATTAGCTCGCAACAAACCCCAATCCCAACCATAACTATCGGAGGTGTGATCAATGATTCCCGAAAAAGATGTTCTGAAGAAAACTTGTTTACACACTTGTATTGCGCCTTGCGGACATGCAAACGACTGGAATCACCATTCCATAATGAAAGTTTTCCGTGCTCCTTCTCAATATCCCTTCCCTATGTCAGGTTTGAGAGATGAAATTGTCCGAGAGGAAAGTTTCCAACCTTCAGGAACGCGCTTTCAAAATGCAGAATCAATTCATTGCTACCGACTTTCAGCTGTGTTTTCACTGGAGCTCTGTATGAGACAAACTGATTGGTTGTCCTGAGCAACGATTAATGAAGGTTGAATCAGCATGCAAATACATCTGTGTACATAATCACTCACTGAAGAACTTTGCAACCATTCTGCGTAGTTGTCAACCATGCTCAAGAATTTGAAGATGAACGTATCTGACCACGTAAATACTGGCAAAAGTGTCCAGGCCATCAAACACAAGGTCAACGTTCGGAATTTCAAGCTCGTCTTCAGTCACATCAAAATGAGATCTGAATGCCCACTCGCTTTCTCCTATCCCTGCAAAAAATAAATAATCAGGTTTGATAAGTGGACAGGAAGTTCATGGATAGATGGAGGATGCCCTACATTGTACATCCCACTCATGGAGTCCAATAAACTGGGTAGATATCGTGTCAGCGACAATGGAGCCTAGTGCACTGCCATGAAGAAGTTCATAGCACCTACAGGATCAGGGATCTTCTTAAGTCTTAGGAGCTCCACATGCACGGTCGTCGGGAACTCAGACACCCTTATCCACTCTCCATCTTTCGTGCCTTGACCCCCGCCGACTTGTGTAAAAGACCAGTCCTTCAGTAAACGGGATGCGCCCATTCTGAGGTAACGAACTTAGAATCTATATTTATGAAGTCTTTTTATAGTGTGCCACCGAACGTAATGTGACTCTTAGCTGGCCATGTTCGAACAAGCGGACAAGTCCGCCGTCGTTTGTCCAGATATTATCAGATAAGTTCATGGTATCACATGTACATTTGATCCTTTAAGTAGATGAAACCCTGTGTTTCCCACTCCAGTGCCGGATCAATGACAACTTTGCTCACACGATGTATCGAAAACCTTTCGTTTTCACCCCTTGTTCTTCCTCCTCCCGGTCCAACTTCTTATTAAGTGATTCCAAGTATAACTTGGTTATCCACAGCATGATGATTGCCGTCCCACTCGTCGCAATGCAAATTGCATACGAGTTCTTGTACGTTTTTCCCCACGCAGAGGGCCATACATATCTGCATCACATCCCAAGATCAGAAGAGCTTTATGAATTTATACCAAGCCAACGTACGAGCCTGCAATGTTGCCAAGCTGAGAAAAGGCATTCGTGATCGCAAGCGCGACGGCACGTTTAGAGGGTGGCCGTGGAAATGTATTATTTATCCATGCATAGATAATAACGAAGCCGGCATAAGATTGAGCCATTAAGAAGCTGAGGTGCATTGCGTCAATTGTACGCTCACATAGAATGCTGAAGAATACATACAGTGATACGTATCGGGCTGCTGTGTTCATCGTGGAGATAGCGATGATGAAGCCGAGGATACCCGCAGCCAAAGAACCGACGATATGATAGAATCGTTCACCGACCTTGTCGGAATGACTGGTCATCGCAAGCTTCAACGGTTGACAGATCAATACAATTTACCCAGTACTCACCGAGAAAGCACGAAAGCAAAAAGAGCAGTAAAAACAAAAGGTGGAGCACACAACAATAACGTTACAGTTGTGTTGAAACCCATGGTAGCACTCAATGTCGGGAAGAACGCGTTGAACGACAGAGCGACTACCTGGGAAGTCAGTGTCAGAGCAAACCACCATACTTTCCAGTCAGTAACGGCCAGCCACAACCCGCTAGTGCTACCTTCCGTCTCCTCCTGATCTCCAACGCCTGCATCTTCTTCCATGCGACGTATGGCCAGTGCACGTTCTTGGGGAGACAGCCAGCTAGTAGTGGTCGGGAAGTCTGGAAGAATAAATATAGCAGCGACCGCGACCGCTATGGTAAGAGAACCCTCGATGTAGAAGAGCCATCTGGAGGTGAAATGAAGATGGACCTTAGCAGCATAATTCTCCACGTACCTCCACGCAGCATGGCCAAGCACGCCATTCATGCCACTCAAGATACCTGATGCCATTAGCGCACCAAAGGCGTTGCTAATGATGTTACCACAGTACAGAATGGCCGTTCGAAGACCAATTTCATCCCTCTTGTACCATTTGGATAGCAGGAACTTGTGGAAGAGTTAGAGTGAAGTACAGTAAGGGAAGCATTCCATACCAAAGCGCCAGGGAAGAATGCTGCCTCCACAAAACCGATGAAAAACCTCGAAAGAAGGGCACCCACAAAACTGTGGAATCGAGTTTAAAGAGTTACCGATGTAAAACATAGCAATACAAACTTGTGAGTGACGCCTGGACTAAGATTTATGGATTACTCTCCCATGGGAAAAAAAAGCAGCCCACCTGTCAAACATGAGATTGTTCCCCAAATGATCATGCAGCAGGGAAGATAGATAGATGGTCTCCCCATCCAGTTTAAGAACATGTTCCTGATCGTCATGAGTGTGTGGCAGGTCAGAATGGGAAATAACCTTACGATGGCACCTGCATGATGATGTATCCGACATAAAGAATAGATAATAGAGTTGCGAATTGATTCCCTGTTCGTGGGGGATTGAATGAGATTACATCGTCACAACATCAAAACCGGTTCGGACCTGTCAGATGCAAATCCTTTTCAAAGCCCCGTAGTCTTGCGGCTCTAAAAGTGCAAAGTCACGACTCATTGAACATTACAGCTGCAAGCACTCTGCTAACCCTGCATTATTGCGATCAATCTAAATGGCAGGTATTGAGCTTTAGAGCGATGAGCGGAACAAAAACGCACATAGTTCAGAATATAAATGACTACCATAATGCTCATTCTGAGGTCAATTTTGCGAAGCAACTTTGTTTCGAGGAGACGTCGAGCTTCTGTCCCTCCAAATTCTGCATCAGAGTTGTTACTGATACCCTTTTCTTCTTCGATGGAGCCTGGCATGACAGAGGAGGGAATGATGGACATAGCATTTACCCATTGGTGACTTAAGTAGCAATCTGTAGTAACATAGTGTCAGATGGTCCGAGGAAACCATACCTCAGGACCGGCCCGACGTGTGCCGTGTTCCGATCATAGTGCAAGTACGCGCAAAGCGCAAATTGACACGTGATACAACGCGACGTGCCATTCAACGATTATGATGGACCTCATTGAGCTCATCATCGACAACCTGCCCATTCTTACCGCAAACGACCTCATCAACGCCGACGACTCATGCCCCATTTGTCTCGTACCCTTCTCCTCCATTTTGTCAGATCCAGAATCCGGCGTAACCAAACTAGATGCCTGTAACCACATATTCTGTAGGAAAGAGTACGTTTACCACGTTTATCTCGCGTGCTATCTTGTTGAAATGACGGCGGTCATGCTCAGTCTCACTCAATGGGTCCGAAGCTGCGTTCGTCAAACGCTCTTGTCACGACCCTCTAACTAACTGTTTCTCTCCAGCACGGCAGTTGCCCAACGTGTAGACACGTTTTTCTAGACATTCGTCCTCCGTCCGAATCCGATGACGAGTCGTCTGATGGTGGTGAATACATACCAAATGAGCTCGATGACGATTTCGACGACATCGACGAGGATGCATTCGTTGCAACAGATGAATTTAGCGACGCCGCCGACTTTGAGGTTGAGGAAATGGAAGTTGATCAGGGTATTGAGTGGGAAAATGAAGATCCGGACATAGATGATGACGGATTTGAATGGACCGGGACAGATGGGGATTTCTCATCCGTGGTAGACGGCCCTGATGACGACGTATGGAGCGAACACTGTGAGCATGAGTAGGTTGCTTGAGGTACGAAACCCGGAAGTTAATTAATATGATGGAAATAGAAGGTCGCTCCTCTGTGCATGGTGCGAGGAACTCGACAACACCAAGCAGGGGGCCGGTTTTCAGTGGTTGTCGTTCATGTTATTTTACACCTTGTATTTCACATTTACATTACTTGACAGTCTTCCACACCAAAGCGAGGCCTCAATCTCGAGATCTCAAAGCTTGCTCAGTAAATCTTCCAACTCTCGGTCTCTTTCACCCTTCTTCCATACTCCAGTGAACTTGCCACTCCACTTGATGCCCTTTCCACCTCCTTTGACACCTAGTTTTGTTTTCAAGCCGTCTCCAGCTTCCTTGACCACTTTCTCGTCCCATCCAAATACAACAACAGTAGTTGTGCTGGTGGCTGTCTGTGAGGACGGAGAGGAAGTCAAGACCACGACATACGGCCGTTTCTTCGAGGCCTTCATATCCGCAACTGCAAAAGATATGGCTGACAGGAGTCCAAGCGCATTTGCAGTATCATCGGTCCGGGATACATGCTTCTTGAACAGCCCAGTGTCATCCCCTTGATTCATTTCTATCACTAGTTGTTCAGCAATAGATATTGCCAGCTCCATTTCCAATTCATCTACACGCTTCTCAGCCTTCTTTCTGTCATCTAGGACTTGAGTTACACGCTCGGGAACCAACGGGGCGCCGCAGCTCAAGATAGTAGCCGTGTTGGAGAGCAAACTGTGCGCGGACGTCAGGTGGGCAATGAGCCGAGGGCCAGATACGAAAAAGAGCCTGGCGGACGTGGTGCCTGAGCGAGCAAGGGCGTCTGTATGTGGTAGCAGAAACAACTGAAGATTATGGATGCTTGGAAGATGAGTTCCACAGCAACTATGGTGGCATCTCAGTCAATTGTGACGACCGGATCAAGGAAAAGCATACGGATTTCGGTCGATGCCATCTATCACCACAACTCTCTTCACACCGCCGGTATAATCACTAGGAAGGCCCTTCCCAACTGCGCGACCCGACTCATGAATTGGAATGGCCTTTTCCTGGTCTCGATCAAGTTCATCGACTTCAACATGAACTTTCCTGCCCTCGGATACGAGCTTGTTGGCCTCCGTTTGAATGGTGTTAACCTCATCAATAGACATGCCGCGTGGCACTTCAACATAGCATGGAGCGGGGTACGTTGTGAGTGACCACGACAAGGTGGGAAGGCCAAGACGCGTCTCCAGCAGGGCGGAGAGAAGATGTTGGGATGTGTGCATTGACATCTACCAGTATATCGGTCGTAGTGCCACGTTTACTCAGAGCAATGTGCTTACACGGTCATAGCGTCGATCGGATCCTACTTTATCCAATGCAACTGTTACACTGGCACCGGGTGTGAATGCCGATAGGGCATTGTCTACATTACCATCGTGGATACGTACATAATGAACGGCATGCCCGCCGTGTCTCTTCGCCTGCACAACTTCCCATACAACCCCGTTGTCGCCTGTTGTGATGATGCCTGTATCGGTGGGCTGGCCGCCACCTTCCGGAAAGATCACGGTATCATGAAGGATAACCTCGAGCAAGGGTTCGTTTGGAATTGTTGGTGCAATCACAGATTTCTTGCCAGACTTTTTCGTTGAAACCGATTGAGGGTGAGAAAGAGATGCAGAAACGACAGAAGTAACAAGAGATTGCAGAAGGGGATCACCTGAATGGAAATGAGTCACTACACCAAGTTACTTCGGGGGCAATGGGATGCAAGCAATACGTTGACAAGCAAGAATTCCTATTGGTATGGGCACTGTTGTGTCTGTGGGTATGCGAAGTGTGGGTGACAGGATTCTATGATAGTCCGGAAGTAACAGCACAGCCGTCGCCATGATGGAAGTCGAGAGCAAGCCTTTATCGGAAATCGGTCCCAAGTTCAGTTATGTTCCATGGCGACGCTGAGAATCGCCCTCTGTTAGTTCCTCCCTCCGTCGTAAGTTATGCCTCTCAACCACATTAAGTACTGTTCCCATCGTGCGTTAGGTACCCGATTCTGTCAACTTCGATGCCGAGTTAGGAGGAAAAGAGGAAAGAGCATTGCTGGAACGCTCGCTCCTGCGCAAACTTGATAGACGCATGTCGATCCTTGTTCTCATCTATATCTTGAACTGTAAGTTTGTATCATTGCCTTCAATTTTGCTTCCCACACGCGGACAAGATATCGACAGAAACAACGCTGCGTGAGACGTTCTTTGATATCATTATACAGTTCCCTCGAGCAATATTCGTAGAGCTGCTAGACTTCGTGGGTTTGAAGAGGACCTTCGGTTGCAAGGCAATCAATTTGCCTCGGTCCTCTCTGCGTTATATATTGGATACATCATCATGCAAATACCCTCGTGCGTACCCTCTCACTTTCTTTGTAGAGCGGAATCTGATGTGTACATAGTAACATGTTCCTTCACTACGGTGGGAAGCCGTCGATATATCTGCCTGCCTGCATGGCAGTTTGGGGCGGCATCTCAATCCTTACTGGTTCGTGGCACTTTCATCCTTCATCTTTAGTGACTCTATTAGCTATTTTACTCGATAGGTCTTACTACCAAGTCAGTTGTACACCTTCTCCACCGTAGTCTGATCCCATATCCATGCCGTTCAGCTTTTTTGGTGCCGTTTCCACTCGCTTTTTCCTCGGATTTGTAGAAGCTTCTTTCTTCCCTGGCGCTCTGGTATGCCCACGATGGTTGGTGTATCTCAATAAGCACTAATCTTTCCAGCTCCTTATTTCTAGATGGTATAAACGAAATGAACTTTCCCAAAGAACTGCCCTTCTATACTGTGGAAGTCTGATCAGCAATGCATTTGGCTCCCTCTTTGCATCCGCAATCCTTGATGTGATGGATGGAATTTGGGGGTACACAGCATGGCGGTGAGTGTCTGGGATTATTATTTGCACCTATGCATCAAGACGTACTTCAGGTGGCTTTTCTTTGTGGAAGGTGTCTTGACGATTTTCGTCGCCATTGGCGCCATGTTCGTTCTTCCGGATTTTCCGGAGAGTAATGCAACTTGGCTCACACGCGCCGAACGAGCTCTCGCCCGACGGCGGATGATCGACGATGCTGCAATGGACACCGCTGAACTGGAGGTCACAGACGCGTCTTCTACTAAGAACTCATATTTCACAGGTCTGGTGATGGCATTGGAGGATTGGAAGGTATGGTGGTTGTTCTTCGCAACGGGAAGCATGACTTTATCCACTTCGTTCAACGTATTTTTTCCGACATTGAGTGCGACGATGGGGTACAGTAGAACGGTTACCCTGCTACTGTGTTCACCACCGTGGGTATTTGCGACCGCTGCAGCCTTCCTTGGTTCTAGGTATGTTTCGTCACTAACTGACTGACTACTGTGTTGGGGCTGGCTTGACACCCGTACCCGTCGTAGACATTCAGATCAGTCTGAAGAACGATGCTGGCACATTGTCATTCCCTTCGTGATTGGTATTTCGGGATTTCTCCTAGCGATGTCTACCATGAGCATAACCGCACGCTATTTCTCACTGTAAGCATGAAGGATTCATCCTTGTCGTGACATAAATGACTTTCAACTAGATTCTTGATGGCGCAATCCTATACAGGATATGTGTGCTTCTTGGCATGGGCCAGTGGGAGTGTCTCCCGTCCATCGTCCAAACGGGCCGTAGCGCTTGCTATCATCAACTGCGGTTCTACAGTTGGGAACATTGCAGGCTCGTGAGTTGTCCTGTCCGTCTTCGTGATCCCAGCGTTGATGTCACTATCCTACTTAGATACATTTGGCCATTATCTTGGGGACCCACTTATGCAAACTCTTATGCCATATGTATAGTTGCAAGTACAGTGTGTATTGGAATGTGTTTTGCTTTCCGGCATCATTTGAGGCTTCTGAACATGGATGCAGAGAGGAAAGAGGTGCAACGGGGGCAGCTGTGGAAAGGGTATAGATATTTACTTTAATCTGGGATGTTGCTTGGCCGGTGATCTGCAATTGAAGATTCTTATTCTGCGAAGGGTGCGGGCGCGAGCGTCGTTCCCATGACAGTATCGAGGCTATTTGGCCTGATAGTGGTTACCACTGCAATGTACAGTATCCTGGGTCTGTCACCATGGAAAGTTTCAAATACCAGTATAGTGTCAGCTATGATTGATTGCTATGCTGAACTGTAGTGAGTCGGGGGGGGGGGTCCCTTAAGATCACATAGGAGCTAAACATGAATAACGTATATTGTCGTGTTGTACTCGAGGTGGTAAATTAAAAGATGTTTTGTAAATAGAAGGTTGGTCCCTTTATAGGGGCCAGCCAGGTCAATAGCAAAGAAAAATAATATATACAAACATGTGGTCAAGCCCTGGGTCACCACATGAGGTCTCCTCAATATTTTGTCTTTTGCTGTTCTGTGGATTGCAATGTCTCAGTGTCTCACTGCTCTCTCTTTATATTCCTTGGGCCCATACCCTTCATACCTGAACTCTGAGCATTCCCTGATGAATATTTGTAGTCTTGGGCAACTACAGTATTTCCAGTCTCGACGCGACCCGATTTTGTTGCATGCACAACCTTTGGACTATATCTCCTCTGGCCTTGGCTTGTTTTCTGTCATCTTTTTTGCCTTATAATTCACATGTACAATGTGTCATCTTCCTGCAATGACTAGTTTCCATTTGTGATCCTTCAATTCAAGAAACCCATGCATCTTGTCCCTCAAAATTTCCTGTTCCACCACAAGGATATCCTCAGTTTACCTAGTTCTCTCTGCCATTTAATCTTATAGCTTATGCAAAGTTCTTAGTCCTGGGATTTTAGAGGCTCTCCTCACTTTGCTCTTACACTTTCCAGTTTTGTTGCATTTTTGACTTGCCTGTTAAACATTCATCTATTATCAATTTTGTGCTTAATCTCAACTAAGAAAGCTTCTCCATTCTTCATTTCAGCAGGTTTTTATCCATCTGTTAATCCTGCATGTGTGATATATACTATGTAATTGAAGATGTGTAGTCCATGCAAGCTAAAACAACTAGTATGTAGACTTGAAAAATCATGTTTGGATTACTGAATTGTAGTAAGTACACTTGGACCAAAACCCAAACCCAACACGCGCCAACTTGTCCCGACGGAGGCTCAACCCTGGCCGCCATCATTTGAATCATTTCTACCATCATTTCTGCCTCCACCTTAGCTATTCGCCCGTTGTTCCGAATAGCTAATGTTTACTACAGTTGACTGTACTCGTCTGTTTGGCTGGTTGCTTCCCCGAAGTACGCGAACTGTCACGTCACGCTTGACGTCCTATTTATGTCTATTTGCCACGAACTTCATAAGTAACAGGCCTCAGTCATATGAGTTACAAAGAGAACAATAAAATGGATAGTTCGCTTGTGAGCTTCTGTTCCATCCTCTCTAAAGATTTTGATGTGATCATCACTATAGCCTATCTCTGTAAAGCCAGAGCCACGAGAAATCGTAGTAGCACCACCAGCGCCGTCCAACTCTGACGCCCAAGGCAATCCTCACGTGTCAGCTACTGTGAAAGCCGAGCCCAACGATGTCGCTCGGGTTGTACGTGTTTTTCGTTTTGTACGCGTCGTACTTTCGCTGACTCTGTACAATACCTTACCTTGAGAGTAGTCTTCCGTCCCTGCTGATATGCAAAACACGGTTCCGCCTGAGCCTCTGCCTTGTCCCTCGCAACGCGCTTCTCCCCTGATCACCCCAAAGTGGGAAGACGTGACTATGGGAGACCCCAAAATTGCCACAGCGCCTGAAACCCCTAAGCAAGCACTGTACACAGCGTATAGTTGTGCAGCTGAAATTACATACGTTCCCGAGAATGCATTGAAAGAGGGTCTTCGCATGGTCGATGCAATCAAAAATAGTCTGAAGACGTTGAAGCTGGGAAGCAAACTACGGAAAGACGTTTGGTCACGAGAGATTGAAAGGTGCGCTTTTCGTTATTCACTTAGATTAGATGACGACGCGCTTTTACTCCCTTCATAGCCTCCAAAGCCAAGGCGCGCCGACAACACTCATTGCTGTATGCGGTGGTATGTGGGCCACTTTCCGCATCGATCTATCTCATGGATTGCTCCGTTTCTAGCGACTGGTGCCGGGAAATCGTCTATTCTTAATGCTATTCTCGATGGTAAAGCTCAGCTGCGGTGCAATGGCTCATAGCCGTGCTTATCAGAGACGTCTAGATAACATTGTTCCCACAAGTGGGATGCGGGGTACATTGAAAATCTTATATTGACTATCTCAGACTCATGCTTCGGCTCCAGCATGTACTGCTGTTGTAACCGAGTTGGCATATCATAACAAGCAGACAATCGACGCCGACGTATCCTTTCTGTCAGAAGCCGAATGGCGGACGGAGTTGGATGTCCTTCTCCATGACCTAGTGGATGAGGATGGAAATATTAAGCGCAGCACAGACCTTAAAAGTGATGCAGGCGTTGCATGGCAAAAAGTATGTTCTGCTTATGGTATTCCCGAAGCAACATTACAAACATGGTTTAGGTGCACGCGGTTTATCCATCAATATTGCAGGAGCAGCTTGTGACTATGACTGTCGACCAAATTATTTCTCGAGATCCCAGTCAGTCGTGTCCACCCGTCAGAAATATTTGCCTCTGATGGTATCGAGACAGAAATTGCAAAAATTCTTGGAGCCACAAAGAGTATTACTGCTCGAGATTCAAAGGTCTTTGCCAAGGAAATCGGCAGATACATAGATTCCAAAGATCAAAAACGTGGTGGCAAGAAAGGTGAGAAACTAAAAGAAAAAATTTTTATGGATAAAGTCAGGGAGGCTGCCGGTACGAACAAGAGCAAAGAGAAGAAGGATGATGCCGATAGCCCAGCTTTGTGGCCACTCATCCGCCAAGTCAATGTTCGCTGCCCTTCAGCTGCTTTGTCTGCTGGTGCCATTTTGGTTGATCTTCCAGGTATGTAAGTTTTTCGCATGACGTTGCTTGCTACGCAATGCTATACTCATTTTCATAGGTGTGGCAGATGCTAATGCTGCTAGAAATAACATCGCCAAGGATTATATGAAAAAGTGTGATCGTATCTGGATCTTGGCTCCTATCACTAGAGCTGTGGATGATAAGACGGCCAGAGGTAATTATTCGTCTCATCTTGAACACGGTCACTTAAACACAAGTTGCGTTGCAGATTTACTCGGGGATGCTTTTAAGATGCAATTGATGAGTAAGTCATCCATTCCTAACGTGTATTGGGATTGACATGCGATGTTCCTCTAGTGGGTAAGCACATCTTGCTCATGCTGATCAGCAGGAGTAACTCTCAAATAACATCGATCATCCTACAGACGGAAAGTAAGGCTCATGCTTATCCTGACAACCGATTGGTTGACGATTCCTCGATATTCAGTTATGATGACCACGCTATCACTTTCATTGGTATGTGGAGCAGTTCGTAACTTGTTATGGTGGTCAATGCATATTGCAGCGAGCAAGTGCGATGATATCTCATGTACAGAGGTTATACGAGCTCTCAATCTTGAAGACGACCCTCAGTTAGAGGAGATAGAAAGTCGCATCGATCAATATAACGAAGAGACATCAGAATGGAAGATGACAAAGTCCGAAGCTGAGAAAGCAATGAAAGGTTTGCACCTTGCCACTTGTTGATTCTATTCCTGTGCTAATGTTACATTAGCCATCGAAACAAAGTTGAAAGCTGTTCGTGAACATCTACACGAGTACGAAGAGCACCTTCAAGCGTTGAAGGACAACAAGCCTTTTACACCTACGCTGACCGGAAAGGCCGCGAAAGCAATGGTGACCAAAGGCAAGAAAAGAAAGAATTCACGTGGAGGCAAGAAAGGTTCGCCAAAGAAGCATCGCAGCGGCCCTGATGACGATGAAGACGAGTCTATGGAAGTTGACTCCGCCTCTGACTCTGACAGTGATTCAGACAGCGATAGTGATTTTCCCAGCGACAAAGGTTCGGATGATGAGCAGAGTGACGACGAATCGAAATCCGGGTCAGACTCCGAGGAAAACGATGCAAGGGGGAATGAAATGACCGAAGACGATTTAGAAGAGAGTATCAAGGAGGCCAAAGAAGCTGTCAAATCTGGCCGCAATCGTCTCTCCGAAGCACGCAAGCAGAAGAAGGAAGCAGTCGATTACCTCTCCACACTGAACAAAAATATTACCAAGGCACAGAAGGAGAAGAACGCATTTTGTTCTTTAAAGCGGTCTGAGGTACGTAACACTCATTTTGTGGATCCGCATAGTCTGGAGGTATTCTGTTACAGTTTTCTCGTGCCGTCCTCAAGGAGGACTTTAGAGTGGGTTTGAAAGACTTGGACGGTATGTGTTGTATTCCTCCCCTTCTCACTTCAGTGACTATCTTCACAAACTCTCAACTTGTAGATGCAGCCGCCGAAGAACGCAATCCAGAGAGCTTCAACCCCAATGTCCATCTCCGAGGTGCGCATCGCTTAAATTTATTGGGTGGTGATTGTTTACTCGGGTTGCCCTGCGTTTTGTAGATTATGATGCAATCGACCTCCCTGTTTTCACTTGCTCTAGCCGAGACTACGTAAGGCTCAAGGGTAAGCTTTGCAGCTGCTACTTCCCGTCAACGGGATTCTTATACTATGAGTAGGTCAAATTAAAGGTGACGGCGAGCCTTCCTGTTTCTTCAATGTCAAGGATACTGGCATCCCAGATCTTCAACAATGGTGTCATCAATTGACTATCTCATCACGCGAACGTGCCGCAAGGAACTTTTTGGTTCATCTCAAGACGTTTGTCACTTCTGTAAAATCTTCCGTCGAAGGAATTGGTGATGCTACCGCGGCTGATCGCGAAACCTTGCGTGAAAAATGGGAATCCTCCAATCTTCGTGACGAGAACGATGGAGAATCAGAGAACGGATGGGGGATGACTGACCTCGGTAGCGACTCATTTGACGCCATTTTTGGCGGCTTGGGCGGTGACATCAGTGCGGAGTTGTATGCTCTGAACAAACCAGCTCCGAAGGTCGACCCATATGGTCAGCCTGTTGGAATTGCCCCTCGCCTCGCATTGGTTAGTATCTCACTCGATAGGTGAAGTTGAAGAAGTTCACATTGGGTGCTCTTAGGAATTTGGCAAGTTGGTCGACAAATGTGTCACAGATCTGCAAGAAAACTTCAAGGATGGACTGGAAGACAAATGCAGGGTTGGTGCGGCTAATGTACGTTAACCAGATATCTCATTGCGGAAGTACTCCATTTATACAATCCGATAGTCTGCAGATGCTGCAGTTCCGACCTCTGACGAATTTGCAGCGTCCATGCACTGGGCTACGTATCGAGCCAGTGAGCGCGACTCCCTGCTGGTATCTGGCCGTCTTATTTAATGTCTGCTTACAGCTCTTCGCCGTCATGGATCATGGCGCCGAGATCTCAATGTCGAGTTGATAACACCTTTTACTCGAAACATCGCGCATTCCTGGAGCAAAGTCTTTGAATCAGACCTCTTCGCACCCTTCGAACTTGCTGTCAAAAGTTGCATCAATAAATTACTTAATGATGTTGAGGATTCAGCAGCGGTTGGCTTAAAAGATCGTACGAAACTACAAGGCGAGTTATGCGTCGAAGAAGCGCACGTAGCGCTTCAGAGGATGATGACGGCTGTTAGGGAGACGATGAATAATCAACAGAAAGAAGTTTCGAGGTGCATGGCACCTCATGTTCAAGCACAACTTGTCGAAGGCTATGATCGAGCCATGGAAGAGAGGGGGGGAGGGAGTGTTGCGCGTCAAAAGGTATACATGACTGAGATCGGGATCCTGCTGAGGACATTGCTGACCGTTATTAATTTCAGGCGCTGTTCCGCGATTTTGTCGCACAAAGCAAAGATGACATCTTTGATAATGGGGCGGATGTCGTTATGGAACGGCTGACGAAGGTTGCAGAAGCTGTTGGAGAAGCACTCGACGAGGCACTTGGCGCACTTGCCCAGAAGGTATGTCCGCCATGGGATAAGTAACAAGGCTCAGTGTAATGTTCTTATGAACCTTGTATTTTAGGTTGAAGTTAGCTTGTCCGTTCTCTGGGAGGGTACACGTGATGATCCCACTCAAGTCAGGGCCCAAAAGGCGGTGGTCGACGTTGTCACGGATATCCTTGGTCAAATTCTAATGTGGACCCAAGCAGAGAAGAGCCGGAATTCCAAGCAGATGAACGGGAAGAGTGACCATGCTATGGTGACGTAACGCTTCCTGACTATGGATCTTGTTTATTCCAACCCTTCAGTCCTCTCATGTCATTATAAAAGGTACATAAACTGTAGATAATTGGATCGAAAAATACTGTACAAACGGGTAAACAAATGATATCATAACTCCACAGTTCCTAAGGTGTATACGTTCTGTAGATTGTCGTGAGTGATTTTGACTGACGAAACATAAAATCGTTGCAATGCGCCAAACTACGCTAGTGCCCAAGATTGATCAGACCCTATAGATGGGCCTTCCCTTCCTATCAACCTCTACGCCCGTGGCCGCGTCGGTATACCGTGGTCGACGAGACCATCCAAGGAAACCCCATGATCCTTTGTTTGACTTATATTTGAAGGGCCCTCGAGGCGCCAATCCGAAAAAACGTCGTATGCGCTCACCGAATGAGACATGATAATTTGGATGGCCGCCATGGGGATAGCTGCTGTAATGGGTGCTTGGTTGCTGAAGATTCATTTCAGACATTGTCTACTAGCCGATCACGCTACATACCATCATGACCGGAGCAGTAGTGACCACCCCAGGTGGATGGTGTTGGTGGTGGTGGTGGCGCCTGTGCCGGCTGCTGCTACGGCGGCTAGAGTGAGATGGAGCATAACTATAAATTACGCCCGGATTAGGAGGTCGTGGGTAGTAATCGCCTGGTGAGGAATATTGTGTTGGGTAGTAACCATGACCATGAGAGCTATGACCATGAGAGCTTGATGTATAAACGACGGGGGGAGCATGATGTGAATAATGGGAGCCTTGAGAAGGGTAGTAGGTTGGCATTGTTCAAGTAACGCTGGCGATTTGGAGCGACACACTTTTGCGTCAACCCAACTTTGATTGGAGTACAATGTGTAAGCATAGCTCCAGACCCAATAATAATAATTAATTAATCGCTGTTGATGCATGGCCAAGTCTAAACACGACGTAACTACGCTACATGTTACATGTATTAGCCTTCGCTGCGTGAAGATTATTCCATGTCCTTGAAATCTCCTTCATCCAAGTCATGGGGCTACGGTACGGAAGAGGATGATAAACTGAAGGAGATATGCATCATAAACAAACCACGTACTTCTTTTGGCTCCTCATCTTCTCCATACTGCATTGTATAGTCAATGTGACTGATGACAGTCTCTAACGAATCCACTTTGGTAAGGTCCAACGGCAGGAACGACACGAGTGGATGATCCTCAATCTATCGTCAAGGCGAATTTATTATTAGCGAAAACATGTTTACTCCTCGGACTGATGCGATGCAACCAGGGCAACGTCAACTTGGAAAAAGGAACACACCAATTGCACAATTGCTTGATTGAGAGCGTGAAATCTTGGGTTGGACGGGTTAGGGTTCCCACCCCGCGCCGCGGCAAGCAATAAAGGATCTGGATCTAGATACCTGAAGCATGTTTCAAAACATAGAGTAAGACGTAGTGGCTGGATAGAAATGGAAAAAATAGAACTTCGAGTGAAGTTGAAAGACGAAATCAAAAACTAGGTTACTGGCTTGAAGCACGAGATACGAAACAGGTGTAATGGAAATGGTTGAGTCCAGAAAAGAGCTCAGGGTCCAATCGAGCCGGAAGACGTACCGTGCAATGTTCTTGCGGCCACGAACACCATTTCTTGCTCCACCTGCAGGCTCGTCGGTATTCGATGTTACTAGATCCATTTTTGACATAACATTGATCCATGGTATCTCAAGGTTAACCATTGCAGACATCGCCGACAAGACCCCGCTGGAAAAGTGTAGGATGGCAGTTGAATTTTATGACCTCAAGCATACCTGAAAAATTTATATCTATCTTCCATGAATTGTGACTCGATAAGGTACACTGCGCAGGTCCGGATACCCAGTCTGGAGAGATTTTTGACAAGCGTCGGAAGAAATGGATGGTGGGTGTACAACTCGATTTGACCTTTTTGACTCGATGTGAAGTACGGACTTGTGAAGAATAAAGCAAGCATACCTGGACAGTCAAAAATGAGGTAATCATCCTCAAATCCGCCTAATTCCTCCTCAAGCCAATCCATGTTTTGTAGCAGATACCTATCTCCCAGGCAAGCGTGAGTAAGGACTACATGAACGATCATCGCTAACCACTCACTCACTCGAAGCAGTACACAAGACCACCATTTGGACCATAACCTAACTCGCCCATCACATCATCTAGGCTGACAAGATCTTTGATATCGATTACAGGTTCGTATTCGAAACTGGTCGGCGAAGCTGCAGGGTCAAGATTCACCAGATGAGCGGTTCGACGAGACGTTCGGAGATGGGTAAGAAAGGAAGCAGTAAACGTGGTTTTACCAGCGCCAGCTGGGCCAGTTACTAGAACGGCGTAACGCATCGGTTGCGCTGGAGAACACGGCGTCAAAAAGCGTTGAGATCATAGTTTGACTTTGATTCCCACGCTTGTTTCCTCCCCACTGGCAGTACAACTAGATCCCGCATGTCGAGGCCACCTATAAATCCAGATAAGAGCATTTCAGGGATCGCCCTCGACCCGCAAACTCTGGAACGTGTGATTCCGGAGTCCAGACGGCCAGACGGATCGTAAGTCAGTTCTGTCTAATATGCATATCAAGCTCTGCCATTCTAAGTATAACATGCAAAGTGTTCGAAAACAGATCAAAATTCGCCCTGGTTTCACTCCTCAAGAGGATGTCCGACGTTTCAGGGGTACGAAGCAAGCGCAGATGGATGCCAATGCCCTACCCAAAGGACATATCATTGGTTGGGCACCGCCAAGTGCAGAATCTCCATCAGCTGCGAAGCCATTGAGCAAAAGTGCGAAGAAGAACGCGAAGCGGAGAGAAAAGAAAGCCGAGAAGAAGGAAGTGCCCGAGGACTGGGAAGAGGAGGAAGAGGGTGGTGGGAGTATTCCTTCGACTGTCAAAGGCGTCCAGGCGAACGGGGGTGCCCCGTTTATGAAAGAAAACGTAGGATCTGACTGCACGCAGGATACTCCTAATTGGGCCGTAGCACCAGATTCAGAATGCGACCCAACAACAGTGGGATCGAGTGAGGACAAACTGGCATCGGCAGTTGAGAAGTTGGCCCTATAGTTGGTAAGGGAGAGTATATATATAAGTTGGTATTATAATGTATAGCAGTGTAAGTTGAGGGTAAAATTTGGTTGGTATACAGGGTATGCTACAAGATGAATTTACAACCACCATGTCTGTCTTCTATTGTGATCGGGGAAGTCTCCTCACTTGGAATCTTCGACGGTATCGGCTTGAGGTGTCGAATCGGTGTGCCGTGTGATGGACAGAGCGTCAGGTGTGGGCTTGGGTCGAATCTCCATAGCTATAATGATGACAAGGACGAAGGCCGACAGGGTCACTAAGCATAACTTCCTGTCAGCTTCTACATGATGCAGTCGAACAGTCATGCGATACTTGCCGACAGCTTTCCGCATATTGTCCCATTTGTTCTCTTCGACATTAGTTCGAAGATTGTTGATGCTCACGATAGCTTTATTAAGAAGCTCCTGTCATACAGAAAGCATCGTTGAATGCTGAAAGTTGTGGCCATCTCGGTAGAAGAGACCAATACTCACCTCAATGGCAATATCTTGTTGCTTCGTGTCGGACCTAGCCTCGTTTTTTCTGCTATCAAGCTCCATTTGAATCCTTGGCCAACAGGTTATGACGAGTCAAAAGAGAGCGGTCAGATGTGATGTACTCATGTTTGAGAGTTCCAATGTCCTCCTTCATCTTAACATCAAGTCTGTCTACCTCCCTCCGTAACGCAGCGGTAGCACTTCTAATAGCAGCAGAGTCGTTCTTGGTCATCATAGTAATCTCGGCGCGTAGTTCTGACAGAGCTGCCCGAAATAGATAGGCTTGCTGTGATATTGCAGATGGTTAGAGAATAAAACCGAGAATGGATCGCTACATACATTATCGAGATCCTTGACGGTAAGACCTTCCCTGCGCACCTTCCCAACGCGATCCATTAAAAGAGCACGGGTAGCGCGCATAAGGCTACGTGCAGTAGGGGTCGGAAAGGTCTTTTCCAAAGCAGTGAAGAAGGCATGCGTATGAAACGGTGGGTTGGAATATGCCGGAATGCGGGAAACATCCGTGGAAGGGACATCAGAGACTTGATGCGGTAGCTTTGAGTTACCTCCTTGCCACAGATCCTGCGAGAAGGAGGAAACAAAACGAGAGCTGGAGGAAGACGCTTCAAGCGACTGTTTTGGCTCATTTGTATTACTTGAAGAGTCGATTTGGTGTGAAAGCGCTATGGATGTTGTGTCAGGGGCTTGCGTGACCGATGTGGGTGGATCCATGATACTCTGCCCAGTCTGAAGATTTCGACGAGGTGTAACGTCGAGTCCAATTGGTTTTGCACTTGGCAAGTGAGTATCTGTCAAGATGAAACGGGGGATGCGGATAACATTTCGTAGAATCATGGAATATATAGTTTTTGTCAGAACCGGTTGTTGTAGTTCGTTATGATCAGACGCTATCATCGTCCAAAGTCACATGATAGATATCAGCGCGTCGACGGTGTTTCCCAAGCTAGTTAACTTAAGATGCACCATTTCCACGCCTTGTTCTCACAATGTCGAAAGCTGCCAAGAAGCCTCTTACTCTATACACAAATCATTTGACGCCGAATGGCCTCAAGGTCTCGATATACCTTGAAGAATTAAAATTGGTTGATTCGAACATCGATTATAAGTGAACAACTTTCTTTTCTCTCAAGTGAAGAAATCCTGAACGGTTACGTCGTCTGTGTTTCCAGTCTCAAAAGGGTTGATGTTGCTAATGGGGAGCAGAATGTACAGCCTCAAATCCTGAGTTGACCATCTCATTAGATCTGATTATTTGACCAGGAATCATGGTTTATCAAGATGAATCCAAATGGCCGGATCCCAGTTCTCATCGATCACAATAAAGAGGATTTTGTGGTATTTGAAAGTGCAGCCATCCTGCTCTACCTCGAGCAGCACTACGATAAGAAAAGGCGTTTCTCAACCGATCCTCAAAAAAATCCCAAAGAATACAGCACGATGCTACAATGGATTTTTTTTTCTGTAAGATTCTTTTAATGGAGTCAAAACAGTGATACAACAATTTGAGCTGAGTAATTGCAAGCATGCTGGAGTAGGTCCAACGCAGGGCCAAGGTGACATCCGAACGATATTTGGACTTCATCACTTAAATCTCACTTAATACATTCCTCAGCACATTTCTTCCTCCACTATACACCAGAAGATGTACCCTATGCAAAGAAAAGTGCGTTACGGGTAGTCATATTACATAGTCTGTCGTCCGTCTTACAATTTAGCAGGATATTGTGACGAAACAAAGCGATTGTATGGAGTGCTCGAGACCGCCCTCAAGGATCGTGACTGGCTCGTTGGCTCTGAACGCGGATTCTTTACCATTGCTGAGTTTAACGTCCTTCCCTGGTATGTCCTCAAGGATCATTCTATTCATCGAAGTATTTACACAAGTTGAATGTGCGTCAGGATCCGACTGCACGCGCGTGCAAATATCGAAAATCTGGACGAATGGCCGAATCTGAAGGTACACTCATATTCCGTTGGGCAATCTTATCTCATTCGTAACAGAGCTGGTTATCGAGGTCCTTAAACAGGCCTGGGGTGAAAGCAGCAATTCAATCAGTAGCTCTGGAATAATCGTTGACCATGATAAACTATCTTCCAAAATTGTATTTGATTTCCATCAAGTAAAACATGAACTAGCAATTTTTCAGACCACCAAGCTTCTCTACTGCCCACTCCAACCGAGAATGAATAATACCTTACCCTTACATTTCGAGTCAATGCAAGCATCATTCACTCTGTGCAGCAATTACCAGTCACTATCACGGGCCTTCAATGTGGCTGGAAGTCAGAGAGACGGATGTGCCAAAGTTGGTGTGATAGCAAGAGGGCCCGTGTGAACAATAAACCACGCTTGCGAGATTGGTGGCGACGCGCGTTCTCCTTGAATACCTTACTGTGGTATTCGTGAAATGGTGACATCATGTTCCATGCACTAGAAAGCACCATGCTCGGCTCCAGATCTAAACAGCAGCGAGTGGTGAGGCGGTCCTCGGGACGATTGGGCACTCCCTTGTGCTGAATTCTAGCTGGCGTAGTGGATACTTCAAACAAACGGGATGTTTATTTTGTACTTGTGCTCGGCTCTGTCATGTCATTTTTCGCCGCGGGAGAGTATTCAAACTGTGAACCAACAATGTTTCCCCTAAAACGTTTTCTCATATCCAGCTGAACGAGGTCACGTTCAGAATAACCTGAGAGGTCCGCAAACAAAGACACACCATGCCCCGTTTGCATTCAAAGGTCGCCTTCCGTAATGACTGACACTCCTCTGGTAATTCCTCCACATGGTGCTTGAGGCAATCAGAAGGCAAGTTTCCTTGCTTCATCACGCAGTCGGAGTGCATTAGACAGTCTTTGAGCGCTGCAATGAGATTTTGACAGGAAGAAGCCATTTAAAGTATGATAGATGGGAAGTCTGGGAGCCTTGAGATGGCGATAAAAAATAAGGTGTTGCTCCTTACGGTAAGTTAGTGGAACGTCCGCATAAATAAATGCTTACGTAAGTTATGGCAACTCTCCTGCGATCCCTCATTCCAAATGTTCCTACTGTAGCTCCAGTTCCTCACAGAGCTATTATATCCGTAGCAGGGACTCAGGCAGCTGAATTCTTGAATGGTATTCTTGCCTCATCAGTACAGGAACCAGCTAGACCACTCTATTCTGCGTTATTACATCCTCAGGCAGGCGGCGGCTTTGTTCGATGAGAGCAATTTTCATTGACGAAAAATTCCCCCAATCAGGGAAGGATTCTCTATGATGTTTTTCTGTATACAAAGACAGATTCTATGACTGGGAAACGCAGTTACTTGCTGGAGTACGATTCTCGGCCGTCGGACGCCACTCCTATGCTATCACTACTAAAAAGATATGTACTCCGTTCAAAGGTCAATATTCGAGACGTTTCCGATGAGTACGATATCTGGGCCGCCTGGGGAAATTCCAAAGACGCACGCTGGGAAACTACGAGACAATGGAACTGGGCGCCAAGCGGAGTCATAGAACCAAAATGGGACTTCTCTGAGTGGCCTTGGGGTATCAATGATGAAAGCATTTTGGACCGGAGAGCTATGTATATGGGTCGAAGATTTCTAGTCAAGAAGGGGGATCGCCGTATGTAGCTTATTTGACCGTTATCCCACGTCCGTCGACCGACTCTCAACTCTACTTCTCATGCAGCTCGGGAGATGTCAGACCATGATGTAGCATCGTCCGAAGCCTATACGCTCCATCGAATTCTTCGAGGCGTACCGGAGGGGCAGATCGATCTGCCTACAATGCAGGCATTCCCCATGGATTCAAACCTCGACGTTATGGGCGGACGTAATGCAATCCCTTTGTTCAATTCTAGTCTTGTCTAATATTTATCCAATTTACTTTCAGTCAACTTCAGAAAGGGCTGTTATGTGGGTCAGGAGTTGACTGTACGTACGTACCACACAGGAGTCATTCGGAAGAGGATCCTCCCTGTGGTTATTCAAAGCCCTGAGCAAACATTCCCGTCCAACACTTCTAGCCCCGCAGCGATCGTGACACCAAGGCCGGATGCCCCATCGTATCCGACAAATCTTGACATCCGTGCATCTGCCAATCGAGGACCAGATGATCGACCTGTTCCCCGACCGCGTGGTCATGGAAAACTTTTGACCTCTTACCAAGGTGTCGGTCTGGCCCTCATGCGACTTGAGCACGTAGAAGGTTTGGAGAAAGGCGACTACAGATTGGAATTTAATGTTTCGCGTGGAGATAGCACAGAAACATGGAAGGTGTCGCATTGGTGGCCTGATTGGTGGCCTCGGAAACTCGAATAGATTTTCACTTGCACTGGCAGGTAGTTGCTAGACAGCTCGATAGAAAGTCTTGATGATCATGTAGTTGTCGTCATTGCTCAAGCAGGGACATGGGGACTGAAGACCATTCAAAATAGTGACCAACCGCGAGGGTGTCTTGTAAAAACAAAGAACTTCGAGGTATTATGAACTCTTGGTTGGGGCTTCAATGGTAACAAAAGCGATAACATAATCTCCGTCATGGCTGATTGAAATATGCATGCGGCCAACCTTGGTGGACTCTACAGCTATGATCGGGTGGTAAACTAACGCTGGCTTAAGACCGTCCTTTCTCGGACAAAGCCCGCGATAAGTTAACTCTTTCCAAGTTGGCCGCATTTCGGGGTACATGGCTTTGTATGCTGCTTCCTTGAGACACCAGCTGAATACCAACTTTCAGGACGAATGTGTGAAGCTAGACGTGGAGCCATACCGGACAGCAAGGAAGCGGACGCGTCCGAACATGTCAGAGGTTGGCAACGACCCCCACTGAGTAAGCTCCTCCTCAGAAAGGATGCGGGCCGCAAGCCGTCGTGGACATCTACGACTAAGGATGGCAGTGAAGCGAGGAATGTGGACCACGTCGACGCCGATGCCTAGAATTGCCATAAGCGTCGGTGCTATAAATAGCCACCCTTGTCATGGCCGCTACAACAGTCAAGGTCGCATACATATCAGCTTCGACCAACAGACATTCTCAAGCTGCTGATATTTCAACAACGTCTGTCGCCGCGTTCGGTACATCTAACCTCATCGCTATATGGAATGTCAATGTACAGTCAATCGCTCGTAGCCCCATTTCTGCACGTATTTATCTCATCCTGACAGAGCGAGGATGGTCCTGGGGTGTCGGAGACATTGCCTGGGCATGACGGGACTGTCACTTGTGTTCGTTTTATCTCCGATGCGATGTTCGCCAGTGCAGATGATAAGGGAACACTGATGTGTTGGAGGAACCGTGGATCTCAGGTAAGCATTAGCCTGCACGATTCCAGCGAACCTGTCTGACAAGGATACTCTTGGCAGTGGATACCTACCCTAAAGGTACAGGCCCACGCAAACGCCATTTCTTCCTTATGTGCGCTTGGTCATTGTATCGTCACTGGCTCCTCCGATGCTTCAGTCAAGATATGGAAGCTGCAGTCAGCAGAACAATTAGGCAAGGCTGACCTACGAATGTCAAGATCGCTTGTTGAACACTGAATGTACAGATGACCTCATCGAGACCCAAATTATCTCGCTGCAAGGGAAGTACCCTCTCTCTGTGTCGCTTGCTCACCTCCCTGACTCCAACGGTTCGTGATTCATCTGCATCTATCGGCTTGAGCACCCTGATTCTTGTGCATTTAGTGGCTATTCTGGCTATCGGTGGGACAGACAGGAATGTGCAAATATGGGTCCGTTCTGAAAGTCATGTACGTAGCTCTATCGCCAACCATCAGTTTATCGCTAACCTTGTTTCTGCTTAGTTCGTACATGCTGTGGCCCTTTCTGGACATGAAGATTGGGTCAAGGGTCTTGCCTTCCTGGCGCCTTCTTCTGGAGGACAAGCTCTCACTCTGGCGTCTGGCTCCCAGGATACAACGATTCGATTATGGAGCATCGAGTCTCTGCAAAAAGACCTGTCTACCCCCAGAAGTGTTGCTGCAGACATCCTGAGTGGTGATCTTTTGGACACATTTGAAGCGTCGCTGGGAGATCTCGGTGAAAGTGAAGAGGGTGGTAGACAAATATCCCTAAAACAACACATTCTCACTGTCAAGTCCCACCAGGGCAGGTAATAATTTTGTCCTTTTGACATCTTCCTCCTCGCATTGAAATTATAATCCAAGCTTCCAGCAGTACTCCATCACTTTCGATGCACTACTCATCGGACATGACGCTGGCATCACCTCGGTTTCATGGAGTCCCGTTGCAACGGACTCCGCTCCGACTCTATTATCAACATCCACTGATTCGTCCTTAATCCTGTGGTCCCCTTCTGCTTCTGGGGCATCTTTGCAAGGCAGGTCATCTTTCATCTGGATCAGCCGTCAGCGTTTTGGCGATGTCGGTGGCCAGCGGCTAGGAGGATTCGTTGGTGGTGCCTGGGCGCACCAAGGGAAGCAAGCATTGGCATGGGGATGGGGAGGGGGCTGGAGACGCTGGAGGTGCATGACTCCTTCCCAGATCGGGAGCGAAGAGATCTGGACAGAGGTGGGAGCTATATCTGGTCATAGTGGTCCTGTCAAAGGTGTCGATTGGAGTCCCAGTGGAAACTACCTCATCTCCGTAGGGTATTTAAACAAATTAGATCTTTTCTTGGTGCGGTTTTCATTGATTTCCCCTCAACAGCCTTGATCAAACTACGAGGCTTCATGGTGCAATATCGTCCTTCACTGCTGATTCAGTTTGGCATGAACTTGGTCGTCCGCAAGTCCATGGATATGATCTCCTTGACGCAGCGTTCATAGATCCCCTGAGATTTGTGACCATTGCCGATGAGAAGGTTGCCCGTGTATTTGAGGCTCCACGAGGTTTTGTGAAACTAATTGAAGGGTTGGGAATCTCGAAGTTTGAAGAAAAAGAAGTTTGTCACGGAGTGTTCTTAGAAAGAAACTACTGATGATCCAATTATCAGCACTCGCGGCCTTTGGGAGCTAGTGTTCCTCCGCTTGGCCTGTCTAATAAAGCACTCCGAGAAGGTCCTAGTCCGGCACCCCTTGTATGTTCTGCGTTTCTTATAAAATATTAAGCAGCGACACCTCAAGATAACTTTCTGGATGGAACGATGCACAGGCGGCCCTTCGAAGGCGAGCTTGCGTCAATTACCTTGTGGCCTGAGATTGAAAAAATCTTTGGACATGGATATGAGGTATCATTTATTGGTCCGCTTTTTTTCTATCGTAAAGCCGATATTTTTTTTCAGTCGATAACATTGACGGTTTCTTCTTCGAAGCGATTCTTGGCAACCGCATGTAAAGCGACTACGCCAGAACACGCCGTCGTTCGCGTTTACGATACGAAAAATTATCACCTTGTTGGTCAGCCTCTGGAAGGTCACTCATTGACAGTCACGCGTATTACCTTCAGTCCTGACGATAAGTTTGTCTTGTCTGTGTCGAGGGATCGGTCTTGGCGGCTTTTTGAGTTTCAAAATCCGGGAGGTAAATATTCAGAGGTTTTAAATGTTTTACACTTATTGACTGCATTAGCCTTCATTCCCGTTGCTGCCGATAAGTCTCATGGGCGGATCATTTGGGATTGTGCTTGGGCTGCTAAAGGATATATGTTTGCCACCGCTTCGCGTGACAAAACAGTGAGTAGTGGTCAAATCCAATGATGTCGTGTCAAGCCCTTAAACTGCACAGGTTAAAATCTGGTCTCGGGGAGATTCGAGCAACTGGAAAACAGTAGCGACAATTAAAACGAACGTAGCAGCAACAGCTGTCGATTTTTCTCCGACAATTGCATCTGTTCGGTAAGCAGTTCTTCATATCGTTATATACCCCACCTATTGGCAATCATCAGACACCAACTTGCAATCGGGCTGGAATCTGGAGAAATTCTCATCTATTCAAATTTACATCCCTCCACAGAGATATGGGGCCTGGACGTTACTATTCCACCGAGGTTGGTCGGCCAAAACAATGAGACATCATTTCATTCATATATTCCTTGACAGAACTGCTCATGTTCACCAAATTCATCGGTTAAGATGGCATGATGGAGACTTGCCCGGTCAAAGTATGCTTGCGAGCTGCAGTGAAGATGGTACAATAAGAGTATTGATTGTTCAGTCAGCTATGGAATGACAACAATCCGAATCAGTCACGGATGGGAAGGAGGCTGATATACAGTGTACGAGAACATGGGTTATCAACCCTGAAACAACTTGGTAATGAGACAAACTTGAGCGGCATGTAGTAAGGAAACAACTCTGTGTAAAATGAAGGGTATCGAAGACAGAATGCGCGATGCAGGATAGTGGGATATTAGCCAACAATGGTTTCAGATGGGGAAGGTGTGCAATAGGGATACAAAAACACGTTCGGTCATCATTTAAATAATATCACGTAGACTCATGGGAACCTCAGGCTGTCGAGTATAGAGGATAAGCAAACGAGGGGTTTATAATAGGATTTGGAACTTACGCATTTAATCCTGCGAGGATAGCAGCTTGTCAGCGCTAGCAAGTCACAACAGCTTCGATCACTCAACTTGTAAAAACACTCTATGGATCGTAGCATTTCAACATCACCACCAGTGGCAGTTACAAAGTTGACAACGACACCAGCACGGGAGTAGTTAGAAGCAATGGCAGGTGATACACTAGATACCAAAAGTCAAGAAGGATTCACAAAACATGAGAAGAAAAGAATTAACCGATGCGCATACTCTTCAACAGCTTTGGGCAGGTCTGTTCAGGAAAAGGCATCAAATCTAGCACTAGGATAAAAATAGATAGCTTACCATAATTAACGATAAGAGGGACATGAGAAATCTCAGGTGACTTGACCTGTACGTCATAGACTACAAGGACTTTTGTTGCAGGATGTCTCATAATAACGGAGTTGGAGTTCCTAAATTTGTTTAGAGCGGCCAGTTTGGTTCCGGCATTCATGTCGCCATGCTAGAGACAGTAATCGTCAACTATAAATTTGGAGCCCAGGATAATCGTCCTTACAAGGGGAACAGCTTCTAAGCCTCGACTCGCCAACTTATACACCACTGAGTCAAGGGAAGTCATCCCTCCAACATGTACGATTGCTTGAGCCACTTCAACATCGTCGAAGAGATCGGCAAGAGCATCAAGCTTCCATTCTCTTGCTTGAGTACTTTCTGCATTGGAAGCGCTCCTCCCAGAACCGATGATGCCAAGGCCACCACCCGGTGGAGCAGGCATTGTATCAGACCTTCCTCCAGCAGTAAACGCCAAGTATAGATAAAACTGGCGCAAACCGCGAGACCCTTGACTAGCATCTGCGTGGGTGACATTGCCATCGCGCCGTACAAGAACCCTTACAGGCTCGCGAAGCTGTATCGCAGAAGCGAGATTCAGGACATCCTGAGGAACAGTATTAGAGAAGAGGGCAGTTTGACGCTCGAGGGTTTGAGAAGTCCCGCTCATCGCCTCCGGCGGAGCAGGCGAAGATGCAACAGTAGAGAATCTGCGAGTCTGGGTCTGAAAAGGAGACAATACACCGTTGCTTGATTCCGGGCTGCCTGGAAATGACGCTTGGGATATGGTGCCGGGAGTGACGCTAGAACCAGGCAGTGGGCGAGAGCGCGAAGGAGGAAGAAGTTTCACTATGTTGAATACAAACTCGTGAAGGTTACGTGCAATCAACTGATCAACCTCGTCGAGGACCAAGAAGCGTACTTCAGAACCCACAAGACCGCCAGGGGAGGTAAAAAGCGCATGGAGTTTCTGCGGAGTACCGCAGATGATGTGGGGCATATTCTGCTGGAGGAGTCGGAGCTCCTGACTCAAATCGCTGTTGGCAGATGTAGCTCCAACGCCCAAGGCAGATCTGACTCCTATGGGCCCTCCTATGTCCCGAATCATACGTTGTGCCTGAGTAGCTTGATCCACTGTCGTGGAAATCATGATCACGATCGGTCCGCGGTTCGGCGGACGAACTGTGATATTTGTAACAGCAACCTGTATCGCAGGTATCACATATGCAGCAATACGCTCCTGAGTTGGTGGTGCTTGAGCTATTATATCTGAGCCACGCAAGAGGAAAGGGAGAGCACGCTGTTGGATCTTGTTGGGAGGCCCAACTCTATCGTAGAGATCATCAGAAATTGATTGAAAGTGAATCCATTTATCTCACCCAAATTTGTTCAGTGATCTTAAGAGATCAGGGGCAAGGGAAAGTTGCTCCCACTTGGAAATGATCGGACCAGAATCGCGAGAGGAACCTATGGTCCAGTTGTCGGCTTGGGGATCCAGGATCTACAGAAAGGATTGATGAAAGTAGATGGAGAAAACATTGTTAACGTACCCCTGACGACTCACGCCGCTGAATTCCCGTCACAGAGCGACGCTTATCACGGATCATCGTCTCTTGACGACTAACATTGGGCTCGGAAGATCGCATAGGCAGGTCAAGTGTGCTAGCGGACCATGTGCGGGTTGGAAGGTGCGGAGGACGAGATGAATGCGTCATGTCGGACCTGTGTGGCAGAACATGGCCAATTACGGTAGAACTGGGTATCGGGGGAGAGATTAATTGGTTCGGGGGGATGTCTCCTTGTTGTAGATTTGAACCAATAATGGGGTTGCTACGATTTTCAGTGTTTGAAGATTGTACGTGCTGCGTTTGAAGAGCCAGAAGCTGGCCGACCGATGAAGTAAGAGTGTTCAACCGCTGAGAGATCATAGTAATATCATCTGACGGAGCAGGTTGATTGGGAGCAATGTTGCCGATCGATGGTCGAGGACCATTTGAAGAAAAGTTAAACCCGTTGGTGTTTGGAGGAGCAAACGGGTCTTTAAACTCAGGTTGAAAATTTGAACCCATAGAACGTTCCACCAATAAATCGACCTTGCGATGCAAATCAGAAAGATCGTGTTGTATTTCTCTGGTAGAGAATTCGCATCGTATGAGTCGTTCCAAAATGTCGTGAATCATGGGTGAAGCCTGGAGCTGAGCCTCGAAACTCAACTGGGAGTTTATACCGAGATTGAAATGAGTGGTAGAATCCAAGGATGAAACTGGCGAAGATGATGCGATTCTACCACTATGAACAGATGTACCACCATGATTCACGGCTACGGGAGGTGTAGAAAAGTGCTCAAGGTTTCCCTGTTGCAAGTAAAGACCTGAAGGCCGTCCGACTTCCTCGCGTCCAGGGGTGTCAAGATTGTCATCGCCTTCAGATAATGTGTCCAGACTTCCGGGTACGCTCGC
This sequence comes from Tricholoma bakamatsutake, assembly GCA_029959215.1. NCBI lineage: Eukaryota > Fungi > Basidiomycota > Agaricomycetes > Agaricales > Tricholomataceae > Tricholoma > Tricholoma bakamatsutake. The sequence goes on from CP114860.1 coordinate 6,996,684, forward strand.
TTCCTTTGCTTTACCGTCGACCACGGAATTTGGTCCGACCTGGCGAACGACTGGCGATCGCTCCTGCTCCGATGATAGTGGCTGATGAGGAGCTTCACGAGCTTCAGTCGGTGGACTGGGCGAAGACCGTATCGACCGATAGTCAGAGGAGGACATCGAAAGCGACGACATGGAAGTTGAATCCTGCTCTCGGAGCATCTGGTGTCGAATTCCAAAGCCACTGCCGGCCACATCGTCACGAGGACGAATGCCTCCCGGGAAGAAAGGCATTGAGGCCGGGTTCAAGGCCCCACTCCTCGACATGGCTCAAGTAGCCAGATGACAAGTAAGCAACAATCAAACGAGAAAGACACCACTGAACATGGGATGAGGTGAGGTGCTGTTCTGACATGTGAGCGAACAAGATTTCACCTTTGAAAAAAACTTAAACAACTTCCATACAGCGAGTATATGGTCAGCGTGGCTAACAGAAAACCTGACGAAAAGTTTGGAGGAGGGAATTGATAACCTGATCGGTTATGTATAGGAGTTTGGCAAAGGATCATTCGGGTGCCTTGCCCGACGTAACCCTCTCACTCAAATGGAAATATAACTTCATATACATGCAATAGCATAATTCATAAACTCTACATGGTACTTAGGCAATGCATTTGGCGAAGGACACCCCCATGAAGCGATGGCGGTCTGAATGAGGCGTTGCTATCACTTCTTCCGTGGGCTCAATTTGTATCGGCCTATTAATCCTTGAGCAAGTGTGTTAAACTGGTGGGAGTGAATCTCGCACCTAGAAGTTTCACCGCCAAGGTTGTACGGATTCGGCAGGCCAAGACGCTTGGCCTCTCGAACTGGATTTTGTTTAAAGATATGTTATCAGGATGACACAAAGAAATTACTGACACTTCAAGATATCTTTAACTTCGGGAAGGTCACCAGGCGAAACGGATACCTAAGCACGCTTGATGAGCAAACAACTGATTACCCCTGGAGCTGGGGACATACCACAAGCCGGCAGCCCTTGAGCTTATTCCCATTTTTCTGGACCGCCTTCTGGACAGCTTTTGTGTCACCAAACTCCACGGTGGCATACTGACGATCGCGCTTAGTCCGAACCCCTACCGGAACAGGGACACCAGTATTGATAGCTTGGCCCCGACTGCAGCGAATTTGAATGCAAGATACTGGGCCACAACTCCTGAAGAAGGCCTCCAAGTCTTCCTTGCTGATAATTGGATCTATCTGTTGATACGGTAAGACCTTATCAAGTTACGACGATGGGACACATACGTTACCAACATAGACATAAGAATACCCAACGCCCACGTTCGCTCTGTGGTTCTTGGTGACTTTGGCTTTTTCCTTTTTCACCGCAGCGTTCTTCGCCATGATAACCGAATGGTGCAACTCGGCCCTTGAGAGGGTACGCGCACGCTTAAGCTCGCGGCCATGCCTTGTGAGCTTCTTCTCGGCCGCAAAAGCCGGTGTGGTGCTTGGGATAGGAGAAGGCCGCTGCAGATGGTTAGAGGACGAGTAAGTTCAAATGGGAAGACTAACATTGGCGATATTCGACGAAGCAATCTCCATGTGAGAGCTACTGGCCCAGCGGATGCGCATAAGGAAATTGTAATCGGAGACGGGAAGGTCGTAGTTGTAGATCTTGTTAATGTTTACGATGTGCCTGCCATCGTGCTACTTATATATATATCTAGGGGCCAAAGCGAACATGGTATCCAAATCGTAGTAACGCCGCTTTGGCCACCGGGCCATAATAGTCTGTCAGAAGGAACAATGGACGCGGAATGCAGTCAATGAGTTGCCAGAGAGTTACCAGAGAGTGTATGGCAACGGGCTACTAACCTAAAATTGGATCCTACGATGATGTTGGCACGTGAACGTCGTTCCAGTACTTATTGCTTCAGCATCACGATATGCTCTCACAGTATGCTCGTGCCTATCGAGATATTCTGCGGGAATTGAGCAGGGCGGTAAGTGGATTTTGCTAAATAAACCTCCGCGTCTAAGGATTTGGACCAGGCTGTTGTTCCAAGGAAAACAAACCAAGTCGTCGCGTCCAATTTCCGCTCTATAGTCGAGAAATCTCGAAAGACCGGTGACCCTACGATATTTCAAGATGTTCAAAATGCATTGCTGCTTTTACGTTCTCAACGAGAACACAAGGTTAGTCAACGACTTTGGTTTCCTGATAAATGACCATGGCCCTTCCAGCTCCTGCTTGACAGATACAACCCATTAATTGATCTCACAACCGAAGAAAGAATACATGCCACCGCTCGTCGGGTTGGTCTTGACATGCCTATCACTCATACAAAAGCCTAGATACTTTTTTTTTTTAAATGTCATTGTTCTGACCTCTCAGGGAGAGCTCTATACAGACTTTTTGGAAATTCATGGCCCACAGTTTTTGCACAACTGAAAGATGAGAAATAATTGAAAAATAGGAAAAAGTCTTCAGCACTATTTTCTTAACTTGCTCATATGCAATGGCTGTTTTTTAACAGAGGCATAACCCTCAAACCATTCTTCAATGCTAGGCATTGCTAGCCTGACCTTTTCCCATGATTTTGTGGTATCACCATGGGATTGAAGACAGTGGACACACATGCAGCAATTGATGTGGAGGCACTACTTGATAGTGGTGCTATGAGATTATTTACTAACTGATCCTTAATTAAGCTAGCACAAATGGTATACAATATTGATGGAACAGTAAATCAGGGAGGAACCATCAAAGAAGAGGTGACCATGATATTGAAATATCAGGGCCATCAGGAATGAGCTGTTTTCAAAGTGTTAGGTAAACCAATCTAATAATAGGATGTCTGTGGTTATGCAAGCATAATCCTGAAGTTGATTGGAAAACTAGGAAAATAGAAATGACTCGTTGCCTGAAAGAGTGTAATGTATTTGGGAGAAAGATGAGAAAAGAGAAGAAGCTGAAGAAAGAAAAATAATGTCCAAGGAAGTACTCAGTAGCAATGGAGGAAGTGGAGGATGAAGATATGCTAAATGGAGAAGCTCCAATCATGATTGAGAAAGAACATCAGAATGAAGTATTTAGGAAAATTTGTTGAGGACAAGAATATAGTGAATGTAGAGGATAGCATTGTGATGACTCAGCTCAGCCTGAAAGCCATGGCTTAGGCTCAGCTTTGAGGGGCTTAGGCTTTGTAAATCTCAAGCCTGGGCCACAATTCAGGCTTCTGGCTGGCTTAGGGTTGGCTCAGGCCCAAGCCATGGCTTTAGGAACTGACACTGACACTCACTGAATAATTACAACTACAGATGACCTCCTATTTTAAGTGTCTACAAATGATCTAAAAATGACAAGGAAATATATTAGAAAGAAGTGCAAGAGCATGGAGAATGATAATAGGCTCACCAAGATGTCCAGCACATATTATACATGCCTCTGAGTCTTCAGAGAAATCATGCAATGGAAAAGCAATGCAGTGTAGTAAGTCAATCCTTAAGTTCTCACAACACAAGAACATGAATAATGTATATATTTCATGTAATGGTAGTGAAAGTAAAAAGATTGATTATGTAAAATAGAAGACTGGTCCCTATATAGGGACCAGTCAGGCCAATAGCAAGTTATTATAACATATATAAACATGGGGCCTAGCCCCCTTAGGCTTTGTCCAGTGGAGAAGCATAATGCTTTTGAGTAATAGGACGACCTTAACAGGTCATTGAGTATGTAGGTTTCATCGGGGTGCAACGACACAGTCAGAAGAACACATGATGACCCTAGTTGGCAGGGTCATTGGGGATGTGGGTATTGTCAAGCTTCAATGATGAAATGTGGGTCTCATGAAGAGTCGAAGAATGCAGGTAGGTTGATGTCCACCAACATGGCCCATATACATATAATCAGGCATAATTGGTATGGGAATCTCACACTCATAGTTGGGCATGGAGGACAGTAGGGTTGTCTCATGGTGGGGCACTGATGAGGACAATTGAGATATAGGGGTCTCTGGGAAATTCCCCAGAGCAGAGGCATCAGTAATCTGTCTTTCATCAAAGGAGATGGATGGAAAATGTGATTTTTCGATGGTGAGTGTTTCACTGTTGGAGAAGGAGGAGATGGAGTTGGTGGTGTCACCGTCATCATCTGGGTCTCTAACCTTTCACACCTTGTTAGATGGGACAATGGTAATAGAGCTAATGGGCAGCTTGTACCCATTAGGAGGTATTCTGGCAGTGACATGATGTGCCCTCTTCAAGGCCTTCTTGTGTGTGGCCTTGAGTTGCCTTCTTGATGAAGGGGGCATCACTGAACCAACCCTGGCTCGGGTTGTCCACATGAGAAGTGCTCGCGAGCATTGAAGCAGAGAGTCCACTAGAGAATCCAGAGGATGAGGCAGTTGAAATCATGGATTTGGAGTGGGGTCACCCTGAATGAGGAGGAACTTTGCCCCTGGTGGGAACAATAGACTCTCTTTTTCTCTTCCATTGTGGCTCTCAAAGAGCCATGTCACTAGGCCTGGTAACCCACCACTGGGGTTCAGTCATCAGAGGAGCATTTTCTGAATGAGCATTGGGGAGTTGCTGCAGACATCACATGATGTCTGTAGTGGTGGTAGACTCTTCCGTCTGGGAGGAGTTTGCAGTGGCTATTGCTGTGAGCCAGCTGATGGTGTAGTGTGAACCTTCTCACGCTTCCTCATCTGATACTCCCATAGAAGGAAGATGTCTTGAGATATCCTCTAAGGAGACTAGATGGTTAGTTATCGGCATAGTCTGCCAAAGATGCATAGGGGACAGAGTGAGGCATTCCCACTCTTGAATCTGTCAGTACAGGCCCAGCATAGCGAGTACCTCTGCAATACAAAGGTACAGGAGAGTTTTGATTTTAGGGGAGAGCCCTGAAGGAATCTGTTAATAAGCAGGAGTTGTCCTCTGACATAAGGGAGGAAAACCCTCTGTTTATCTAAAAGGGTGGAGAAAGTACTGATCATCATAGGAGTGGGTGCGTTATGAGAGTCAACTGCTGTAGGCAGTTCAATTTCCTCTGGGTGTGCACTGGCAAACTGCATGGATGTCCCAGTTATGAATGCAGTAGTGTGAGGTAGGGAGTGGGTGGTGAGGGTTTTGAAAGTCACAAAAATCCAAAGGCAAAGCATAATAAAAATTGCAGAACATGGCACTGAGGGCGATGATGAGGTGTTGGTTGGGGATTATGGTGGTCAAGGTTCAAGTCATTCGGTGTCAGGGTGGGTCGTCACATGTTGGGTTGCATGGACACAATAGTGCTGAGTGTCTCAGCTGCCAGATGCGGCAGTGGGGGCATTGGTATTGTGGGCAGTGGGACAAGAAGTACCCAATTTGTACACAAGTGAAGCATACCAAGTTGTGCATCCACCTTGGTGGTGGTGAATAAGTGGGCATTGGAGGTCTTACATGTGGTGTAGGTCTGCATGGCAGTGACTCTGGTGCTGTGCCAAAATGATCCTCCTCATCGTCAGAGATGCTTTCAGCGATGAATGCTGGATAAGGTGTAGGTGCTTGTGTAGGCAGTCTGTAGCCACTGGCTTGTTCATTCAAGTCCCTGATAAGGGGGAGCAAGTCAAGGTGATATGCCTCCTGAGAGAGGCATCAAAACATTCACTCTAGGGTAGAAATAGCTCGATACATCTCGAATAGGTTCTGGACAGTGCCATTGAGCAAGGCTTGGTCATGAGTTTGAAATAAAAGCCTTTCTTCATTTTGGTTGTCATACAGGTCGTGGATGTATTCTAGAATTATGTCAAAAGTTCTTTCTGGATCAGCATTGGGAGCGACACTCATGGCAAAGTGTAGGGGGCAGCTCATGGTTAATGAAGGTAGTGAGTGGATTTGTATTGCTCCAGCACCTCAGAGGCATTTTTTAAATGTGTTTCTGGTTCCCAGGTGTTTTTGGCCATGCTGTACCCTTTCCACTTCACTAAGAATTGAGCCCCTCAGCCTCTTTTCCTGTGAGCTATTATTGCCTCAACCTTATGTTCTAGTTCTCCCTCAATCAGTATGGGAGGTGGAGGAAGAAGATTTGGCCTGTGGGTTTCATTCTCCTTGAAACATGAAAGAAGCAATGCATGGAAGACTGGGTGAATTTTCCATTGCAGAGGAAGCTTCAGCTCATAGGCATGGGAGGAAATGGCTCATGTAATTAGAAATGGCTTTTTGTGTTTAGGAGCAAGTTTTCGGGTTGGATATCCAAGTTTCAGATTTCTCGAGTCCAGCCAGACTTTTTCTCCTGCCATGAATAAGCGGAAGTTCCAACCAGTTCATCTGATCATAACTTGTTGGGACAGCTCATTGATACGGCTCCCTATCGCCCTGCGTGCATACTACGGCATTTTTTGCGATTGTGCACACCTCCTAGATGGCTTCTGCATACTTTGTGCACTTCCATGCACTTTTGTGCGCCTTTGACTGCTTAGATGCGCTTTTGTGCACCTTTTACATTTCTACTGCGCTTTTGGTTCCCCCATAGCTGCCTGCTGTTGTGCGCCCTAAATGCGCCCTGTTGCACTTCAAACCGCCTCCGCGCACCCCCCCCACACTCCTTATCTGCCGTTTTCCATTATTGCGCGCCCGATGTGCCTTTATGCACTCCTTTTATGCTTTACTCGCAACTCACATTCTTTGCTGCACACTCACTGCACTATTCTTACCATCACACAACAATTCACCACTTCAAATGTGCTGCGCATCACGGCTTCCATCTTACTGGTGCATTTACTTGAGGCGCACCATGATTCCAACACAAGCGAACTGCACATTCTTATATAACTGGGCTGCTTTGCACCTATTTGGCATTGGACTGTGCACACTTGGGCACTTTCACGTAATCCCAGCACTTTGGCAGTATTTGGCCTCGCACAGCATCTCCTTATAGTTCTTCCACATTTCCAATTGGCATTGCCTTATCTGGTAACTGGCACAGGTCGATCACATCATTATTACTAAGGCACAGCATGTGACACATAACACCGAAGTGGATTAATTGGGAAGAGTGTGAGACATAGAGCACACCAAAAATAGCACATCGCACTGGATCAGTTGGGTATTGGGTTATAGCGTGTGCAAATATTATTGGTTGAGGCAGCGGCATAGTGTGGTCAGGTTTAGATAGGCGAATGGGTGCGCTTGTGGGTAGCGCATGGCGCTTCCTATTTTTATACTTTATTTCACCATTTTATCACATAAGCCATTTGTACATAGTAGTGGACAGATAGAGGATCCAGAGGATCTTTCCCCCCCTCATAGTTCATAGCCCAGTCAGCGTCGCACATAGTCTGTGCACCAGCATCCAGTCCATGCGCCTTTGTAGTGCACCCCTCGTATAGCCGCGTTTGCATATCGTTTGCGTCCCCTCGTCGTATTGTTGCATTTCATCCCTGCATTGCGTTCTTCGTCCTCATTCAAGCACTCATACAGTACGCCCTTCATATAGCTGCATTTGCACACCATTTGCACATTTTTCTGCATAGCCACGTTTTGCGCACCATTGCGCCTTTTTTCGCCCTTTGCACTTTCACTCCGTTTGCACCCCTAACCTGTGCGCCTCCCTTTCAGCACATCCCAGTGCTGTCTTCGTTCCATTACACCTCCCGCTGATGAGTTCAGTTGGTACTCAGTGCAGAGTCTCAACAGAAGGGGTGAACACTTAACCTACAACTGCAGGCGTGCTCAGGGTGAGGGGGGAGTTCGCTTAGAGGGCCTCAGATCGTCCTTCAGGGCATGGGGACTATAGAGAGGCTGGTACAGCGATTTTCAATGAGCACACTAGTAGTGTACGTGGAAGGGGAGATATGCGCAGTGGCGGAAAAGTGCGCAACACAAAGAGGCAAAAATGCGCACTGCGGAAAAACGCGCAACGAGAGCGCAAAAGTGCGCAACGATGAGGATGATGAAGGCGGGGGGTGTAACAGGACAAAGACGACACTGGAATGTACTGTGAAGGTGGTGCACAGTTTGGGGGTGCAAACAGAGTGAAAGCGCAAGGAGCGGAAAAAGGCGCAGACAGTGCGCAAAATGCGGCTATGCAAAAAGGTGCGCAAACGCGGCTATATGAAGGGCGCACTATGATAGTGCACAAACAAGGACGAAGGATGCAATGCAAGGGACGAAACGCAACAATATGATGAGGGGACACAAACGATAATGCAAACACGGCTATATGAAGGGCGCACTATGAAGGCGCACAGACTGGACGCTGGTGCACAGACTATGTGCGATGCTGACTGAGCTATGAACTATGAGGGGGGGGAAAGATCCTCTGGATTCTCTATCTGTCCACTACTATGTACAAATGGCTTATGTGATAAAATGGTGAAATAAAGTATAAAAATAGGAAGCACCATGCGCTACCCACAAGCACGTCCATTCGCCCATCTAAACCTGACTGCACTATGCCGCTGCCTCAGCCAATAAGATTTGCGTACCTATAGCTCAATATCCAACTGTTCCAGTGCGATGCGCTATTATTGGTGTGCGCTAAGTCTCGTGCGCTCTTCCCAATTAATCTGCTTTGGTGTTATATGTCGCGTGCTGCGCCTTAGTAATAATGGCGTAATTGACCTGTGCCAGTTACCAGATAAGGCGATGCCGATTGGAAATGTGGAAGAACTATAAGGGGATGCTGTGCGAGGCCAAATACTGCCAAAGCACCTGGATTACGTGAAAGCGCCCAAGTGCGCACAGTCCAATGCCAAATAGGTGCAAAGCAGCCCAGTTATGTAAGAATGCGCAGTTCGCTTGTGTTGGAATCATGGTGTGCCTCAAGTAAATGTGCCAGTAAGATGGGAGCTGCGATGCGCAGTGCACCAGTGCGGTGGATTGTTGTGTGTGATAGAGATTGTGCAAAGAGTGCGCAGCAGGGAATGTGAGTTGCAGGTAAAGTGTAAAAGGAGTGCACAAAGGTGCATCGAGCGCGCAATAAATGTAGAAGGCAGATAAGGAGCGTGGGGGGGTGCATGGAGGCGGCTTGAAGCGCAATGAGGCGCATTTAGGGCGCACAATGATTGGCGGCTATGGGGAAACAAAAGCGCAGTAGAAATGCAAAAGGCGCACAAAGGTGCACTTAAACAGTCAAAGGCGCGCAAAAGCGCACAGAAGCATGCAAAGGCACACGAAAGCGCACTAAGGCGCGCAAAAGCGCACTGCGCAAAGTGTGCGGAAGCCATCTAGGAGGTGCACACAATCACAAAAAATGCCGTAGTATGTGCGCAGGGCGATAGGGAGCCGTATCATCTCCTCCCAACTGAAGTACTGACTGTCCTCAGGCAGCATGCGATTGGTCAGCGCAAAATTTTCTTCGCTCACATAAGCAGCCATCCTCTCCTTATCCATCTCTGACCACCATCTATCCTCCATAACTCTTTCCACAACCCATCTCTACCCAATCCGATGGCTTCAGCATTTACCTTAGCCCTCAGAGAAACGATCCTGGCTCTCAATGAGACCCTCCCTGCTGCTGGGAGTGAGCAGATGACGATGCAAGCTTGGGGTGAAGGGTTTTGTAGTAAACTGGTGCGCTTTTTGTGTTTCTATAACTGGCGCAGGTTGCTAAGGGTCGGGGCATGTAGAACATGTATAAAAGCTGTGCAGACTCTGTTCAAGATGACGCAGAACTCGACGCGCTCCTCATGAAGGCGCATAGCGCATTCAGCGGAATCATGGTGGAGGAGTGGCTTGCTTGGGGCGAAGAGCTGATGCCCGATATGCATAAGATGATTGAGGAGAAAGAGAGGTCTGAGGAATTTGAGCGTAGGGCACACGAGCTGGCGGAGCGGCTGGAAGCGTGCGCGGAGCGCACTCTTGACCGCTGAATTGCAGGCGCCAGAGGTTAACTTGGAGCAGCTGGAAGGTGAGTTCAGAGCCATTGACGAGGCGAGCGATATAGATACCGCCGAGGCACAGGAGGACAAAAAGGCACGCATCGCACTGGTGCGCTCTTTGCATGCGCTTTCTGGAGCTACCGATGCTGAGGTTGTAGGCAAAGGAACTGGGGAGTCTTGGGAGAGTGGGGTGACGAGCAAGGGGGAGAACGAGCATAGCGATGAGAGCGCCAATGCGCGCAATGCGGCAATGCGCGTATGTCGAAGTGCCACCACTGAGCGGGGTTGGCGCCACCTCCAACACTAATAGCGGACCAGTAAGTTTTTTTGGATATGCTTCAAACTCACTAAACCATTCCCCTTCTCTATGCTAGTGTGATAACTGCCGCCGCATGGGCCAACCAGCTAGGTGCGCCTCTGTCAATGGAAAATGGTGCGCCCCATGCGCAAAGGGTAAGAGAAAGTGCGAATGGACGAAGCGCACCCTCGCACAGCTGTGCACAACTCCTAGAGGCAGGAAAGCGGCTACTGGGCGCTCTGGTCTGTCTTTTTCTCATCCTCCTTCCATGCTGCGCTAAACTTTCCAAAGGCGCATTGCAAATTGACAAGGGCAATGAGAGCGATGTGGGGCTCATCAGCCCCTCGAAAGAGCGCACATCCAAGCGTCGCAAAGTCGAAAACGCGCCCCCTCCACCATCACAAGTGCGCCCAAGGCCACGCCGCCTTACTGTTCGCCAGGCAAGTGTGCACACGCAATCCTTGCGCCAAACCAGATCGGGAAACACCTCGGGGGATGCGGTTTATCAAGGTCAAGATGTTGAGGTGCTCGACTTAGCGCAATGCTGCTCGGTGGTTGCAGTCTTGGGTGCCACGCACGATCGCCTTCAAGAAGATGTCCAAAGGTCGCTCATCGAGTTAGAGGTCGCTAAGAGCCGGTTGCGCAGTGCGGAGCAAGTGGAGGCAGACGCAAAGGCGAAACTGGGTGCAGCCACGGAGTGCCTGGAGTTCCTGGAGTCCATTGAATAGCTGCACAATTGTATAAGTTTTAGATAGTGTGTTAATCAATCTCTTTGTTGCGCCTGTGATACGCATGGTGTGCTCCGAAGCAGTGAAGTGTGCGCACGTGCGCGAATGTGCGCACTTTGCGCCAACCTGTGCGCGCACTTCCATGGTGCCATAAAATGAAATTTGTAAGCCCAAATAATATGTGTGAGAGAAAAGAGATAATATAAGCAACGTTCGAGCAAGAAATATCAAGCGCACAAAAAACGCGCACCACGCAAAGATGCGCAAATGCAAGGGGTGCGGAAAAATTGTCCAACCATCACTTTCCTCCTCCCAACTGAGATATTGACCATGTCCATCGATAAAAGAGTAAGAGATAAAATGAAGCGCACGCGATATCACAAAGTCTAAAAAAAATGGGAAAGGCTCAGTAGATCATCACGGCCAGTAAAACCCATGGGTTGCGCAATCACGGAACATGTCCAGATGCGACTTCACGAATAGGAAAAGGTAACGTAAAAAAAATGAAAGAAAGCAAAGCGTACATATAAAATAGTGAAGTATCCATAGCGGTGTGCGCGGAGCGCTAGTTGCGCACCTCATTGGTGCTTTCTTCTTCCTCAGTGCTATCTCCTTGCGCTTCTTCTTCGTCAACTGCTTCTTCGTCTTCCGTGTCCACTACTATGGACTATTCCATCTCTCTCAACCGCGTTGTGGTGATATCGAGCGCTATGTCAGGAAGCGCAATGGACTTGCACACGTGGTATGGCAGTAGGCGGAACGCGGCTACTGGCCTGTCAAATACCGTCCCATCGAGCTCGCAAACTATGTATGCGCCGCCCTGATTGCGCGACACTATAACTAGAGGACCGAGATAACGCGCGCGCATTTTGCGGTTAAGGCTCTTTTCGATTGCTGTGTTGCACATAAGGACTAAGTCGCCATGCTGGAAGTCGAAACTGCGGATGGTTTTTGAGTGCGCTTTCTTGAAATGGAGCACCACTTTGCACCTCTCTGCATAGACGCGGGAATGGATGCACGCTAAGTCTGCTGGACGCTTTTGTAATGCGCGCGCGCGCCACGCGATCAAGTCTGTCATGGAGAGTATAGAATCTGGGGGTGGGTTAAGGTATGTCGCTTCAATGATATCGAGAGGGATTAGAGGCTGCGCGCCTGTAACAATGAAGTATGGCGAAACACCGAGGCGCTTTCAAACTGTGATGCGCTCTGCCCAAAAGACTGAGTACAGTGCACTGAACCACTTCGATTCTACTCCATCTGCTGCTTTGATAAGTGCTTGACACATGTCAAAATGTGCATGCTCAACAATTCCATTAGCGCGCGAATTATAGCCAGATATGTGGATGTGATTGATATGGTAGCGCTTACTGAGATAGGCTAGCGCTTTGATGAATGGCTTGCCATTATCAGTGACTATCTCGCACAATGCACCCCATCTGCAGATGAGGTCTTGGAACATCCAATCGCCAAGTGCGCTCGCATTTTCTTTAGGGAGCCTGCGGAATTCCAGCCAAGTTGCAAGTGAGCAACGCCCTTGGATGATATAGCGCCGCCCTGCTGATACTGGTAAGTGCATCGTATCAATATAAACTTTACTGAACAGGGGCGCAGGCATTGCGATGACTGGCGGTATTAGAACCTTCTGTGTTTGCTGGATCTAGCAAATATAACAAGTGCACACGAACCAAATGATGTCATCCATAACATGTGGCCACCAAAAGCGCTCGAGAAATGTGGAGCATGTCGCGTAAAAGTGCTTGTGTCCAATGTTGTCATGGATGGCGCGCAATATCAGTAAGCATCTAGACTGCCAAATAACAAGCTGGTGAGCACCATGCGCATTGCGCTTCCATAGGTGCGTCTTGTCTTTGAAAAACGCGCTCGCATAGCGCACGAGCGCGCTGTACTCAGAATCTGTGAAGTCGCTAGGGCGCGTTAGGGTATCCATCCAAATCCACACCAAATCTAACTTCTCATCCTCTGCATCTGCTGTTGCACTCCTTGGAACTTGGCTATAGTCATCGTCGTAAATAAGCGCACTATTGCGCGCATTTTGCGCGTTTTTGTTTGGCTCTGGCTGCGTCAGTGCAAGTGCTTGCGCATCCAAAGACTGTGAAATGGGACGTATCGCATGCATAAATCCATGTAGCGCATCAATCCAGTCCTCAAACTCTTCATCCTCTTCTCCCTCTAAGTCCTCTGGCTGCTTCGGCCGACGCGAAAGCCCATCTGGACCATGCACCGCTCCCCTAACATGCACGAGTGTAAAGTGGAATGTAAGGATTGATACAATCCACTGGTTAATGCTAGCGGATGGTTGGATATCGGGGTTTTGTAGCATGCCCTTGATATAGCGTGCATCAGTCTCCACAATTAAGTTGCGCACACCTATAATATAAAGGCGCAAATTGCGCAGCGTGCGGTAAAGCCCATAGATCTCTAGCTTCGGTTGTGAAAAGCGCGCTTCTCTGTCGTTGAGCGTAATTGAGCCGAACCGGTTGTAAATGCACGTTTTTGCATCTGCGCTCTTTTGCTGGCAAAGGTAAAAGCTGACCGCTATCTGGGAAGAGTCGACTGCAAGGATAACAGGGAGTTCTGAGGAATAATCGATCGGTTGTAGTGCAGGACACTCTAGCACTGCTTGCTTGATGTCATTTTGTGCCGCTATCTGCTCTGGACCCCATTCAAATGGAGCGTCCTTGCACGTAAGCCTTGTGAGCGCGTTAACGCGGTGCGCATAATTGTGGATATAAATGCACATTAAACCGACCGTTCCCAAGAATGTGTGCACTTCTGACAGCGTGTGGCATGCGCCCCAATTGCGGATAACATCTACCTTGCCGCGTTCGGGTTTTCTACCTTCTTGGGTGCAATAATGGCCAAGAATGACAAAGTTTTCAGTGCACAATGTGGATTTCGTCCCAGAGAAAGTGCCGCCGCTATATTTCATGCGCTGCACAATGTGGTTCATGTTTTGAAAGTGCTCCCACACAAAGCGCCTTATGCCAGGGTTCGCAGTGAGCACTTCGCATGAGCCATCCGGTAAAATGTAGCGCTTCGAAGGCCCCTTGACTGGAACATCGTCAATATAAGGAACGGTGTAATCTGGTATCTCTGGCTGCAGAATATAGCACACATCATCATGGAAGATTGGTACTGAGTTTGTCCAACCTATTGGCAATGTAACGAGGTGCATTGCGCCATATGGCGTCTGGAATGTTGTAAGGTCGCGCAACGATTCTTTGATTAAGCACTCATCGTATCCCACATATAGATCAAGGACGGCGCCGCATGCGCGCCCCGCAAATTGCTCTGCAAGGTGCTCAAGCATAGGGGTGACACCGGAGTGTTTAATGGTAACGCGATTAAGCGGTTCGAGGCTATGTACGATGCGCAGTGCTTTTCCATCTTTCTTGAGTGTGCAGAACCAGCGCAATCTATATGCCGAATTTGAGTGCTCATAAACACCTGAGTCTATCTTCTTCCAGATAATGGCGCAAACTTCGTTGTATATGCCTGGTGGAATGGGGATGTTGCGCTCTATCCAAGGAGTGTGCGGAATAACTGGGATTTCTACTGGGGGAAAGAACGTGGTCTTGAAGCTACCGCGCTCCTCATCACTCCATGCAAAGGCTTCATTCTGCAAAGACATCAAGTGGTGTAAAACCTTCATCTCCTCTGGTAATAGGAAATCGGTGTGGCGCTCCTGGAGCGCTTGCATGCGCTCTTCAGTATAGCACCCGGTCGGGGTAAATGGTGGCGGATTTGGTAAAAGCACAGGAAGCGCCGCTAGTGGATCACCTATAATGTTGCGCTCGATGCGGAATTCATTTGGGACGGGCGCAATAACTGGCTTGACTTTTCTAGCAACCGGTTTATACTTCTTCTTGGTCACTATGCCATTTTGCGGTGTGCGCACCACTAAATCGATAAAAGTTGCGCGTGCATGTGTGGTTTTCGGAAACGCGGCAGGAATAAGCGCCACAGGGTCAATCGAATTTAAGAGCGCCTGCGCATGACTGTTGGTACACTGGGATAGGTAGAGTTGAGAGATAATAGAGGTGGAAGGAATGGAAGCGGAAAATGGAATAAGCGCAAACGCGGAAACGTCACAAGATTGGGTATCAGAGTCAAATGTTATGATAGTGATGGCTTCTCCTTGTTCTGAGATCAATTCCTCGAAGCCTGGCAAAAATTTCTTTGCGGGTTATGCTGAATAGCAAAGTGCGGTGTTGCTGGAGCTGGTAAGAAGTGGCGTGGCTTCCCCCTAGGCTTTGTTGGAATGGTGGAGATGGCGCCGCTGTTCGGATTGCAGATTGTAATTGTTTGTGCTTCGTCCACAAAGTTGCGCACGATGGAGCGCGTTAACACGTCGAAGGGGCGCCCTAACAGAATATCGTAAGCAGGTGAACAGATAACGTGAACTTGCACATAGACAATGATATCCCCAATGCGTGCAGAAACATTGCGCGCAAGCCCAAGCGACTCATCTACCTCTCCATTGGCTGATTGCATGTATAAACGAATGCGCGGGTCGTACTGAAGCCCAAGACGATGGCAGACTGCTTCTGACATTGCGATAATTTGTGAACCTGGATCTAAGTTAGCTTCAAAGTACTCTTGGTTGTCGATCAATAAATCAATGGAGTGAAGCGCATGCGACTCTTTAGCGACCTTCAAAACATCGGGGTTTTCAATTTCGCCTGGCTGGAGATGGGTAAGGTACTGTTCAAATGGATCCTGCAAAACAATAGGAAGTGGCACTGCAATTGCCACGCTAACTGGAGGTGTCACATTAAGCACTTTATCTCCCGCAAAAGGCACGCGTGCTTTGCAGTGCGCAAATGGCATAACGCTCGCAAGGTTTGTAGCTACCACTTCTGCACCGGTAGCTGCAATGCACTTTGGGGTGACTTGTTCTCTATGGCGCTGCCTGAGATCGGGCAAAAGGGATAGAAGCTCTTCATGCGAAACCGTAACAGAGGGCGCCTTCATGGTGCGCGCGTATACGTTGATGGGTTCAGTTGGTACTCAGTGCAGAGTCTCAACAGAAGGGGTGAACACTTAACCTACAACTGCAGGCATGCTCGGGGTGAGGGGGGAGTTCGCTTAGATGGCCTCAGATCGTCCTTCAGGGTGCGGAGACTATAGAGAGGCTGGTACAGCAATTTTCAGTGTGCGCACCAGTAGTGTACACGAAAGGGGAGATATGCGCAGTGGCGGAAAAGTGCGCAATGCAAAGAGGCAAAAACGCGCAGTGCGGAAAAACGCGCAACGAGAGCGCAAAAGTGCGCAACGATGAGGATGATGAAGGCGAGAGGTGTAACAGGACAAAGATGACACTGGAATGTACTGTGAAGGTGGTGCACAGTTTGGGGGTGCAAACAGAGTGAAAGCGCAAGGAGCGGAAAAAGGCGCAGGCAGTGCGCAAAATGCGGCTATGCAAAAGGGTGCGCAAAGGGTGCGCAAATGCGGCTATACGAAGGGCGCACTACGATAGTGCACAGACAAGGACGAAGGACGCAACGCAAGGGATGCAACGCAACAATACGATGAGGGGACGCAAACGATAACACAAACATGGCTATACGAAGGGCACACTATGAAGGCGCACGGACTGGACGCTGGTCCACAGACTATGTGCGACGCTGGCTGAGCTATGAACTATGAGGGGGGGGGGGAAAGATTCTCTGGATTCTCTATCTGTCCACTACTATGTACAAATGGCTTATGTGATAAAATGGTGAAATAAAGTATAAAAATAGGAAGCGCCATGCGCTACCCACAAGCGCGTCCATTCGCCCATCTAAACCTGACTGCACTATGCCGCTGCCTCAGCCAATAAGATTTGCGCACCTATAGCTCAATATCCAACTGTTCCGGTGCAATGTGCTATTATTGGTGCGCACTAAGTCTCGTGCGCTCCTCCCAATTAATCTGCTTTGGTGTTATATGTCGCGTGCTGCGCCTTAGTAATAATGGCATGATCAACCTGTGCCGGTTACCAGATAAGGCGATGCTGATTGGAAATGTGGAAGAACTAGAAGGGGATGCTGTGCAAGACCAAATACTGCCAAAGCGCCTGGGTTACGTGAAAGCGCCCAAGTGCACACAGTCCAATGCCAAATAGGCGCAAAGTGGCCCAGTTATGTAAGAATGTGCAGTTCGCTCGTGCCGGAATCGTGGTATGCCTCAAGTAAATGTGCCAGTAAGATGGGAGCTGCGATGCGCAGTGCACCGGTGCAGTGGATTGTTGTGTGTGATAGAGATTGTGCAAAGAGTGTGCAGCAGGGAATGTGAGTTACAGGTAAAGTGTAAAAGGAGTGCGCAAAGGCGCATCGAGCGCGCAATAAATGTAGAAGGCAGATAAGGAGCGTGGGGGGGGGCGCATGGAGGCGGCTTGAAGCGCAATGAGGCGCATTTAGGGCGCACCATGATTGGCGGCTATGGGGAAACAAAAGCGCAGTAGAAATGCAAAAGGCGCACAAAGGCGCACCTAAATGGTCAAAGGCGTGCAAAAGCGCACGGAGGCACGCAAAGGCACACGAAAGCGCATGAAGGCGCGCAAAAGCGCGCTATGCAAAGTGTGCGGAAGCCATCTAGGAGGTGCACACAATCGCAAAAAATGCCGTAGTATGCACGCAGGGCGATAGGGAGCCGTATTAACGTCGTCGACAATCTGCGGGTTCTGGATGGGAATGACAGTGCGGTATGATGGCTCTTTGCCTTTGGAAGAGTTAGCTGGTACATCTGGTTTATCTGCTGCTGCGGGCACAAAACGCGCCTCAGGAATGTTGGAATAGGGATGTATGGGTGTCTCGTCAGGCGCATCAGTTGCGCTCACAGCAGATTGCGAAGCTGGGGACTCAATACTGTCGGTGGGTGCCATGTCTGTGGTTGTAGAATGCGCACCCTCTTGATTGGATGTATTGCGCAGTGCGCGCCGCAGAATTTCAATGCCGTCGAAGACTTGCCTCTTCCGAAGTGCCATCAACTCCCTCTCGAGCGCATCAATGTGCTCTTCCTTCGTTAGTTGTGCATTTGGTGCGCTTTGCATATAGTCTGCTGCAGGAGCTGAAGCAGCAACGTACGTCGACTGTAGAGGTGCAGCTGGAGCTGGACGAGGCACTATATTGTAGATGAGCTGCGAATTGGTATTAGATGAAAGTCGACCCGTGGCAATCTGCCCTGGGTTGCGCTTATGCCATTCCTCGATGCGCTCGCCTAGGAAATTGCCTGGAATAGAACGCGGCACGAATGCGCCACCTGGGAGTACGATGCACCCTTCTGCATTTCGCCTACACTTTCCTTCGCTAATAAGGCGCTCAATTGAAGCGCACTCAGGGATATAGTGCCCTGTCTGACCGCAACCATTGCACTTGTCGTTGTTCGAGCGAGGTGCACCATTTCCGCCATCTCTGCATGATGCACTCAACGCAGTAACTATCGTCTGTGTCATGCACTCGAATAAGACTGAAATGTCTTCTGCTTTGACTGCGGGTACACTAGGTGCTGAGTAGGGCGCATACATATCAGGGTTTTGCACTGTGAGCCCAGTAAGTGGCTGGAAATAGCGCGCTGGGCCTTCAAAGATAAAGTCGATCACATCGCGTATTGCATCTAATGAGTATGGCACATTTGCAGGCTGATTCAGTACCGCAATCGCAAGGTGGCTCAAAATGCGCTCTAGCTGGTCTGGTCGAAACACCCTAACGAACATGCGGCTTTGGTCATAGCGCGCCAATATGTCTTGCACAACTAAGTATTCGCTAATGTTGAAAAATGTGCGATAATAGCGCGCAATTTCTTCTGCAGTTATGAGGCCAACGCGTGCGGTCTCACCAATAAGCTTGTCCAGGTCGCTAATACTCCATTTACTGCTATCCCTAGAGCCAGGATAAAGCTTTAGGACAGCATCTTTGAATGCACCATAGTTGTGCATCGCGCTATACTCTGGTAGCAGTTTCCAAGTGTCTGCAGTGTCGCTGTCCAAATAGCGCACTGTGTGGAACTTCTTATCGGTCTTGTCGGTGACGTTACAATTGCGGAGGAGTTGTGCAAGCTCCTCAAAGTACTTCTGGAGTTCGCACGGTTTTGCAGGGTCGAAGCGTGGCACATTTTGATTAGATGCAGATGGCATGTGCATGGTAGCCATGGTAGGTGGAATAAGGTGTGTAGAGTTAAGATCTGGTAAAAGCGCAGCGAAATTCGGAGGTGGGGAAAAATGCGGTGATGCGGACGGAGTTAGGGTAGGTAGGGATGATTCAGGTGAAGGTGGAGGTAAAGACAGTGCGGACAAGTGATGCGTGTTGTTTAGGACGAGTGATTCAAATACTGGTATTTCCCCAAGCTGGAGCGCAGTTGCTAGCAGCTCGGAATGGAGAGTGCGAAGGTGGTTAATGTTGAAGCAAAGGGCGAGCCGATGGAGGTCTAAAATATGGTCTGATAAACAGAAACCCCTCGCGGTGGGCTCCAGAAAATGATGAGTTCAGTTGGTACTCAGTGCAGAGTCTCAACAGAAGGGGTGAACACTTAACCTACAACTGCAGGCATGCTCGGGGTGAGGGGGGAGTTCGCTTAGAGGGCCTCGGATCGTCCTTCAGGGCGCGGGGACTATAGAGAGGCTGGTACAGCGATTTTCAATGAGTGCACTAGTAGTGTATGTGGAAGGGGAGATATGCGCAGTGGCAGAAAAGTGCACAATGCAAAGAGGCAAAAACATGCAACGAGAGCGCAAAAGTGCACAACGATGAGGATGATGAAGGCGGGGGGTGTAACAGGACAAAGACGACACTGGAATGTACTGTGAAGGTGGTGCACAGTTTGGGGGTGCAAACAGAGTGAAAGTGCAAGGAGCGGAAAAAGGCGCAGACGGTGCGCAAAACGCGGCTATGCAAAAAGGTGTGCAAATGGTGTGCAAATGTGGCTATACGAAGGGCACACTACGATAGTGCACAGACAAGGATGAAGGATGCAATGCAAGGGACGAAACGCAACAATACGATGAGGGGACGCAAATGATAACGCAAACACGGCTATATGAAGGGCACACTATGAAGGCACACGGACTGGATGCTGGTGCACAGACTATGTGCGACGCTGACTGAGCTATGAACTATGAGGGGGGGGAAAGATCCTCTGGATTCTCTATCTGTCCACTACTATGTACAAATGGCTTATGTGATAAAATGGTGAAATAAAGTATAAAAATAGAAAGTGCCATGCGCTACCCACAAGCGCGTCCATTCGCCCATCTAAACCTGACTGCACTATGCTGCTGCCTCAGCCAATAAGATTTGTGTACCTATAGCTCAATATCCAACTGTTCCGGTGCGATGCGCTATTATTGGTGTGCGCTAAGTCTCGTGCACTCTTCCCAATTAATCTGCTTTGGTGTTATATGTCACGTGCTGCGCCTTAGTAATAATGGCGTAATTGACCTGTGCCAGTTACCAGATAAGGCGATGCTAATTGGAAATGTGGAAGAACTATAAGGGGATGCTGTGCGAGGCCAAATACTG
This sequence comes from Tricholoma bakamatsutake, assembly GCA_029959215.1. NCBI lineage: Eukaryota > Fungi > Basidiomycota > Agaricomycetes > Agaricales > Tricholomataceae > Tricholoma > Tricholoma bakamatsutake. Next base: position 7,017,076 of record CP114860.1, read on the forward strand.
CCAAAGCGCCTGGATTATGTGAAAGCACCCAAGTGCACACAGTCCAATGCCAAATAGGTGCAAAGTGGCCCAGTTATGTAAGAATGTGCAGTTCGCTCGTGCCGGAATCGTGGTGTGCCTCAAGTAAATGTGCCAGTAAGATGGGAGCTGCGATGCACAGTGCACCGGTGCAGTGGATTGTTGTGTGTGATAGAGATTGTGCAAAGAGTGCGCAGCAGGGAATGTGAGTTGCAGGTAAAGTGTAAAAGGAGTGCGCAAAGGCACATCAAGCGCGCAATAAATGTAGAAGGCAGATAAGGAGCATGGGGGGGCGCATGGAGGCGGCTTGAAGCGCAATGAGGTGCATTTAGGGCACACAATGATTGGCGGCCATGGGGAAACAAAAGCACAGTAGAAATGCAAAAGGCGCACAAAGGCACACCTAAACAGTCAAAGGCACGCAAAAGCGCACGGAAGCGCGCAAAGGCGCATGAAAGCGCACTAAGGCGTGCAAAAGCACGCTGCACAAAGTGTGCGGAAGCCATCTAGGAGGTGCACACAATTGCAAAAAATGCCGTAGTATGTGCGCAGGGCGATAGGGAGCCATATCACCGCCTTCACCATCCTCGTCGTTGCGCACTTTTGCGCTCCCACTGCACGTTTTTCCACATTGCGCGTTTTTGCCCCTTTGCATTGTGCACTTTCCCACCACTGCATATATCTTCCCTTTAGCATACACTACTAGTGCACACATTGAAAACCACTGTACCAGCCTCTCTATAGTCTCTGCGCCCTGAAGGATGATCCGAGGCCCTCTAAGCGAACTCCCCCCTCACCCCGAGCACACCTGCAGTTGTAGGTTAAGTGTTCACCCCTTCTGTTGAGACTCTGAACCGAGTACCAACTGAACACATCATCATGTGCCACTAGGGCTTCCCACTGCACTTTTCCTAGTTTGGCTATCCTCTGTTTGGTAGCTGGTACATTGGTTTTTTCATAAATTATGGGGATGGCCCTAAAGTGTGCTCCCATCATTATGTAAAATGTGGTGTTCTTTATCACTGAATGGTGCTTCTGATTGTGTGTGAATTCAGCAGTGGTGAGATGGTTCTTCCATCATGAGGCATTATTTGCACAGAAGATCCAGAGATAAACCTCTAGCTCCTGGTTAACACATTCCATTTCTCCATCTGTCTGTGGGTGATAGGCGGTACTCATAGAGAGTTGATTTCCAGTAACCTTCCTAATTCTTGGAAGGCATTGGAAGCAAATCTGGGGTCTCGATCAGATATGGTTCTGTCAGGTAGGCCAAATCTCTTGAATACATTGTGGAGATAGAGGTCTGCTGCCCCTAGCGCATCGATAGTCTTATTATATGGGATAAAAATTAACCCCTTTATAAGGCCATGGTCTACCATGACCATGATGCTGTCCGATCCATCGTTGGTTGGTAGGTCAGTGATAAAGTCCATGGTTATGAGTGTGAATGGTCATGTCACTTCGAATTTTATAGGTAGTAGTGGCAGTGATGTGGGGTGCATGTTAACCTCAATTTGTTGGCAGGTGGTGCACCCGTTGTTACAAGTAGGATTACTAATCTGCTGACTGATGCTTGCTTAGTATGCGATTACTCACCAATTCTAGTATGACTAATGTTGCTTACTTTGCTTACTGATCTCTTACCAAGCACATTACCAATACTCTTGGCATTAGTCATTAGCAAGTAGTAATCTTAGTAATACTTTGTTATATAAGTAGCTGACTGTGTAGTAGTTATCCCTCAGTCAATTACACTCTTTGACATTGGTGCTTAACTAGCAACTCCTCGGCACATTCAGCTACTTTGGAGTCTTTGTCTCTAGCTCACTACTATTGCATTACCAATCGCTCTCAACATAATTGACTCCACTCGTCAGCCGACCATGTCTACCTCTTCCATGGAACATCAGCTCGCTGACACTTTTGACGATGTCAAGACTGCCTACTCCAAACGGCCACGTGTCAGTTCTGCACTTGATGCCTTCACTGATTGGTTATCAGCAGTTTTCATCGCTCTCCTCGCCACTTTAGAGAAATCCTTTATGGTTATTGCAATCCAGATCGATACACTCAACGAGTATGTTGAAGAGCTTCGTTCTCCAACTGCACAGCCGCCTCCTAGCAGTGTCACAGCACAACCTGGAACTACGGCATCCACCAGCAGCACTTCTAAAGCACCCAAGCGTCCAGCTAGGTGCTCGTTATGCCACGCACGCGGTCATTCTAACACTGAGTGCCGCACCAAAGATCCAAGTTCTATGAGGAAACGAGTAGCGAGGAACAGTAGGATGGCTAAAGAGGCACGTGCACATACAGCTATGTCCGCCTTACCTGCATCACCCCCCTCATTTCATCATTTTCCTTACCCAACACCTGCTCACGCCATTCAAACTCCTATGAATTTCGCTGCACTCTCTGCCGATTCCACTGAGCTTCGACGTCGAGCTGCACAGTCTGCAAGAGACAAGCGCTGGCATAGACGCCATACCACTTCCACATAAGTCCTAGATTACGGGGCTGTGTTACAAGTAGGATTACTAATCTGCTGACTGATGCTTGCTTAGTATGCGATTACTCACCAATTCTAGTATGACTAATGTTGCTTACTTTGCTTACTGATCTCTTACCAAGCACATTACCAATACTCTTGGCATTAGTCATTAGCAAGTAGTAATCTTAGTAATACTTTGTTATATAAGTAGCTGACTGTGTAGTAGTTATCCCTCAGTCAATTACACTCTTTGACATTGGTGCTTAACTAGCAACTCCTCGGCACATTCAGCTACTTTGGAGTCTTTGTCTCTAGCTCACTACTATTGCATTACCAATCGCTCTCAACACCCGTCAACGTAGTTTCTGATGAAGATCATCATCTCCAGCCACCAGTAGTCCCTCCAGACCAATTCCAGTGTTTGGAATCAGCCAGGGTGTCCAGTGAGAATGTTGTCATGATACTTTTCCATGATTGTGTTTTTGCAGTTCCTTGTCATTGGGAATGTAACAACGTTCTTTAAAGAAGACTGTCCCATTGTCTTCCATTCTCCAATCTTCTACCACTGACTTGATCGGTGGCATTCCTCCTTCTTTCATCACTCTTACTATCTCTTTTGGTAGGTCATCCCCCATCATTCTTTCAGCTAGTAGATCTTTCAGTTCCATATCGATTGTTCAGGTGAAGATCTCATCTTTAAGGATAGTGATATCATCATTATCATTGTCTATTTCTGGTATGTGGTCCCCTCATCAGAAGAGTGCATTGGATTGTACCATCATTTTTCCTGGGACATGCACGAGTTGCAGGTTAAATTGGGAGAGAAACAAACTCCATCTGGCCTGCCGTCAGTTTAGTTTTTGTGTGGTCCTGAAGTACATCAGGTTCTTGTGGTCTGATAGAATCATTGTTGGGTGTTTTGATCCCTGAAAATAGTGTCTCCAGGTTTCTAGCACCCATATTATTTTGAGCAGTTCTGGATCATAGATCTCATAGTTTCTCTCAGTCAGTGTGAGAGAGTGAGAGATGTACCTGCAAGGATGCCAGTCTCTGTTAGTATCAGTTTGCTTGAGGACCACTCCAGTAGTGTATTTTGGCACATCACTTTCCACTACAAACAGTTTTTCTGTGTCTGGCATGAGTAATACCAGTGCCTCAGAAAATTTCTGCTTTAGGGTTTTGAATGCATCTTGGCATTCATTTGTCCAGTTGAAAAGTTGGTCCTTCTTTGTTAAGTCATTCAGTAGTTTCATGATCACAGTGAAATTGCCGATGAATCTTCAATAAAAGTTATTGAAACCAAGGAATGATTGGACTCCTTTGACATTGGTCGGGGATGGCCAGTCCCTTATCCCACTAAGTTTGGTCAGGTCCATTGCTAGTTGATTTAGCCACAAGATCAATCTGAGGAATTCTACCTCCTGCACATCAAACTTAGACTTTTTGGGTTTAAGGAAGAGATCATTTTCTCTTAATCTAGCCAAAACCCTTTTCATCCTTTCTTTGTGTTCTTTTTGATCTTTTGAGAAGATCAGGATATTGTCCATATAAATCACCAGCCACCCCTCATTTAGCATGTCTTGAAAGACATCATTTATTATTGCTTGGAAGGTAGCCAGAGAGTTGCAGAGGCCAAAAAAATTACTTTGGACTCAAACAGTCCTTTGTTAGTTTTGAAAGTGGCCTTCCACTCGTCTCCCTTCTTAATCCAGACATTGTGGTATCCCCACCTGATGTCTAATTTTGTGAACCATTTAGCCCCTTTTAACTTGTCAAGTAGATCTCTGATCAAAAGGAGAGGGTAGGAGTTCTTGATGGTTCCTTCATTTAGGTATCAATAGTCTTGGCAGGGTCATAGGGCATCAGAGTCCTTCTTTGCAATGAAAAAGAATGGCAATGCCATTGGTGACTTAGATGGGACGATGTACCCCTTTTTCAGGTTTTCATCTATGAACTTGTCCAATTTCTTTTGTTCAGCTGGGGTAATGGGGTAGACCTTGCAGTCTTTCAGGATGAAATTTAGCTTCAGCTCGATTGCATGGTCCATGGTCTCAACTCAAAAAACCTTTCCGATGCCACCTTTTTGAACACCTTCCGATGCTCCTTATACTTGTCAGGGAGTAGATCATTCAGTAATTGCTCCTTCTCCTTGTTTTCACTCTCATGGGCAAGCTTCTGCAAGATGGAAGTCTTTGCTTGGATGTATGTGGTGTTCCAGTACACAATTCTGCTGGTTAGCTGAGATTGGGTAATGTGAGAGATCTGCCTGAGTTTTTGGTAATTCAGTGGGACATAGTCAGATTCGATAGTAAGGGGTGATTCCTCAGTTCTGAATACCCCAATCATGGGTTCCCCCCAAATCTATTACATATGCTATGATGATTTGTGGGAGTGATGGCGTGATGGGATCAGGGCTAAAAATAGGTGACGTGCTGCATAACATAGGCTACAGTCATTTTGTGGGAATGATGGGACTGATGGTTGATGCAATTATCTAAAATTTGTCAGGCTTGGTCAGAAATGATGGCATTAGTCAGAGCTGACTAAAAATTAGTCATATAACTGGGTTTGAAATGTTGTTGTCCCACATGTATAGCACCAATAGTGCCGGTCAGTAACAAGTCAATACAAATTTGTAATGTGGTCAGTAACAAGTCAATACAAATTTGTAATTTGTAATGAAGTCAGTAACATGACAATACAAATTTGTAATGAGGTCAGTAACAAGTCAATACAAATTTGTAACGAGGTCAGTAATAAGTCAATACAAATTTGTGATTTGTAATGAAGTCAGTAACATGACAATACAAATTTGTAATGAGGTCAGTAAAAAGTCTGAAGGCTGTAACAGGTCAATACAAATTTAATGAAGTCAGTAACATATCAATAGAAATGTGTAATGAGGTCAGTAACAAGTCAAATACTGAAAAGGCAGATTTGCATGCATAAAATTTAGGTTGCAATATAGTGGACACCTACTTTCACACCTCTTCTGGAACGTGCACAACATGGCCAAACAGCTGACATTTCCTTACATGTGGAGAGAGAGTGCATGACAATCAATTGAGTACCTCTCTTCACATAAAATTTGGGGCTATAATAGTGATACTATTGCAATTGCTATCTATTATCAAATAGCAAAATTGGGATTGTTATTACATAAGTGTTGGAATTGGCTATTGAAACTTGAAAACAGTTGAATTACAGTGAGTGTTGTGACAACTGGCTGTTAAAGGAAGTTGTTGCTGACCTTACTTCAGCTGTGCTGGATTGTTGGCTATTGAACAAAATTATTATTGGGCTTTACCATTACTAAATATGTGAGTGGTGTTGGCATATGTTGCAATAATAATGGCTTATTAGAGTATTTGCAGGAATCAAAGTAGACCTTCTATACCAGAAGTGGAAAGGGCTAGAATTAGAGATGCAGACCATTTGGAAAGGTTGCAAATGACCAATCCTGATGAGAGGAGAAGCAGAGTCAGAGTGACTGCCCCTGCTGAGGAAATTGTTCCACTGAACTATGGAGCTGCATTGGCTGCTCAGATACCACAGGTGCAGATGCCTGCTAATTGGAATGCTCCAAGGCAGTTTGAATTGCCTGTTGTACCTCCTGCTCCTGTATTATATGGGAGAGGGGCTCCTGTGATGCCATCTAGACCTGTTTTGGCAAACCATGGAGTAGGGGCAAATATAGCTTCTACCATACCATAGGTTCAACTGCCAGCAGGATGGTATGCACCTTTGGCCAATCCTATTCCTGTGGTTCCACCTGCACCTCAGTTACAAACAAGAAGGGGCAGAGGGAGAGGGAGAGGGAGAGAGGGGGGACTGGGGCCATTGCATAATATTTCAGGTGGTCATGCAGATTCTGCACTCAATAATCTGCATAGGAGATATATTGCATTGAGGGAAAGAACTGCAGATTATGATGCACATGTTCAGGAGTTACAACAAGAAGCAGCTAGGCAGTATCAGCATCAGCAGGATTTATTACAGAACATTGCAGAGGAAAGGAGAAGTGCTGAGGCTATTGCTGCCAGAGAGAGGATATTACAGCAGAAAGCTGAAGTGAGTAGGGAGCATAATCTACAACTGCAGCATGTGAATGCACAAAGACAAGCTGCTGAAGCTGAAACAGCTAGACAGCATAATTGGCAAATGCAGCAGCTGGCTGAACAGGAAAGGAACAGGCAGGCTGCTGAAGATGAAGCAGCCAATCAACAATTGCAGCAGCTGGCTGAACAGGAGTTGGAGAGGCAGGCAGCTGCCCAGCAAGCTGCTTTAGCTGCTGAGCCACAATATCATGATCCACCCAGACATATTAATATAGAGGCTGCATTGCAAGAATGTAACAGGCATGATCAGGAATGGGCTCTCAGGATGCATCAGATGTGGAGAAACGAACAGCGTGCAGATGAGCAGGCACAGATGGATGAGGCTGAGGAGCTCCAACGTCTATCCATTGCAGACAGAAACTTGCATCAACGAATGATGAGGTTGGATCAATTGGCTAACAATATGTCTGGTGATTGGATTGATCAATATCGAGCTCAAGTGGATGCACAGGTGGAACAAATTCAAATGGATAGGGAAATGGCTGCATTGTTGGCTGCTGAGTATGAAGAACAGAGGAATAATGAGATTGCTTTGAGGAGGGAAATGGAGAATGAGGAATCTGATGATGATGATGGGAGTGAGTCTTCTTTGCAATTTCCACCTTCTCCTCTGCCATCAGATTATTATGATGGATTTGGAAGGGTAACTGCTTTACAATTTCTACCATCTCCTATGCCATCAGATTATTATGATGAGTTTGGAAGGGTGTCTCCTCTACAATTTCCATCTTCTCCTCCACAATCTTCATTACAACTGCTGCCTGACCCAATATTCCATGTTCCATCATTGCCACCTTCTCCCACGCAATCTCCTTCACTGCTGCTGGCTGCTTCATTCTTGAATCCCCCAATGTTGCCACCTTTGCCTCCACCTATGCCTGTACCTCTACCTCCACATCGACCTGCAAGGCCATTACCACTCAGCCGGGCACCTTATCAGGAGCCAATTCCCAGACATTCACTTGGACCCATGAATGTGGAGTGTCCACACCGCCATGCCTTGCATTTTGACTGTGAAAAGCTGTCCAGGTCTATCCGAGCTGTACCAAAGTTTGGAAGTTGCTGCTTGCAGGGACAAATTCATTTGCCATCCTTCTGACCTGCTCCTGCCACATTGCAAGATCTGTTGTGTGGGAAAAGCCCTCTTTCTAAGGAATTTAAAACAAACATTTGACAGTATAATGCTGCATTTGCATTCACTTCTTTAGGTGTCAAGGTGGACCGTTCTGTCACAGGTACATCAGGTGTATACAGCTTTCATATTCATGGTAATCTTCATCATCTTTCTGGAGCACTTTTGCCACCTCCTGGACAACCTGTAGCCTATGCACAGCTCTATATCCATGATCCTATCACACAGCTTGATCTTCGTGAGCGACAGAATAATAACCTCAACTCAGTTATCATGACAGAGCTGCAGGCTATGCTAAATGATACCCATCCTTATGTGCCTTTATTCAAGCAGGCATTCCAGATCATGAGGGAAAAGCCTCCAGAGGAGCAGGATAATGTCTCCATATGGCTGCGATCAGATAGAAACCAAAATTTACATCGGTATAATCTCCCTACAGCTAATGATGAGGTGGCAGCTATTATTCCAGGTGATGGCTCTGAGGAACAGTCTAACCACAGAGATATTGTTCTCAGGCTACGAGGGGGAGGACTCAAGCACATCAGCTAGTTGCATCCATCCTATTCAACTCTGCACTATGTCTTGCTTTTCCCTCATGGTGAAGATGGATGGCACCCAGATATACCTGCACACCAAGGTGCAAATAGGGTCAGAAGGGCACCCAATATCAGTCAGAGATGCTACCATGCTTATCAATTGCATCCAAGGCCAGGAGAGCAGCCACCATTATTTTGGGGTGGAAATCTCTTGCAACAGTATGTTGTAGATGCTTGGGCATCTATCAAACAGAATATGTTGAACTGGGTTCAACATCACCAGAAGGAGCTTAGGGCTGATGTGTATGCTGGATTGAGGGATGCTGCCATGGGTGACCAGGATCAAAATATCAATCTAGAGAATCATGGGAGTCGCATCATTCTTCCATCAATCCATATAGGCAGTGAAAGGCATATGAATCAGCTTTTCCAGGATTCCATGGCCATTTGTCGCTTTTTCGGCAAGCCAGATCTCTTTCTCACCATGACTGCCAATCCACAGTGGCCAGAGATCCAGGAAGCTCTGTTGCAGGAGGAATCACCCAATCCACATTTTATTACAAATAGGAAAAAGCAGGAAGCCTATGACAGGCCAGACATTGTTGCACATGTCTTTGAACAGAAAAAGAATGCATTGCTCAAGGATATCAAGGATGGTGTTTTGGGTAAAGTGGTGGCACACATCTATACCATCGAGTTTCAAAAGAGAGGCCTTCCACATATGCACCTCCTCATATTTCTCGATCCAGCTGATAAAATTTGTGATGTCCATGATGTTGATTCCATTGTGTCAGCACAGATTCCTGATCCCGTCACACAGCCGATGCTCTATCACACTATAACTACCTGCATGCTTCATGGTCCTTGCAGTCATGACAAACCCAAGGCTTCATGCATGGTCGACAACAAGTGCAGCAAGAGATATCCAAAGGAGTTCAGAGAACAAATTTCTTTTACTGTAAACAATTATCCTGATTATGCCAGACCTAACAATGGTAGAACAGTGAGAAAGCGTAACCATGTCTATGATAACAGACATGTCATCCCACACAATCCTTATTTGGCTGCAAAGTAAGGAACATTTATCTGACATCATGTTTATTGGTTAACAATTTGGTTCATTTGTCAGATACAACTGTCACATCAATGTTGAGATCTGTTCTTCAATTGAGGCTGTCAAGTACATCCACAAGTACATATACAAAGGCCATGACAGAACCATGATTGAGATTCTTGACCAAGACAGAGACGAGGTCAAGGAGTATCTTGATGCACATTACATTGGATCTGTGGAAAGCTGCTGGCACATAAATGAATTTGGAATGCACTCAGAGTCTCCTCATGTTAATCGTCTGCCTGTCCATCTGGAGGACCAGCAAACAGTCTACTTCAATGCAGATGACAGCATTGATGAGGTTTTGGAGAGACCTGCTGCCAAGACCACACATCTCACTGCTTGGTTTGAAGCCAACAGAAGATATGAAGCAGCACATACTGTCACCTACCAGAACTTTCCTCAAGCATGGGTTTACAATGCAACCAAGAAGCAGTGGAACCCAAGAAGGCATGGTGAGCCTGCTATTGGCAGAATGTACTTTGCTTCTCCTGCCCAGGGGGAAAGGTTCTACCTTAGGCTGCTTCTTACTGTTGTCACAGGGGCAACATCATTCCAGCACTTGCACACTGTCAATGGTGTCATCCATAATACATTTAAGCAGGCCTGTGTTGCATTGGGTCTTTTGCAGGATGACCAGGAATGGGTCCAGTGTCTTACAGAGGCAGCTCAGATGCAGCTCGGTTCCTCTCTCAGATTGCTCTTTGCCACCATTCTTCTTCATTGCAATCCAACATCACCTGACATCCTGTGGAACCAGTTCAAACATCACATTTGTGATGACCTCAGAGTCAAGCTTCTTTCCATCTATCCAGATACAGACTTTACAGATGATCAAGTCTACATGTATGGCTTGCATCTCATCAATCAGATTCTTACCAGATCAGGCAAACAACTTTCTGATTATCCAGAGATGCCTGCCATCGAAGGAAACTGGCACATTGATGTTCCTGCCAATAGGCTTTTGCAGAAACAGAGGGATTACAATGTTGAAGAGTTGGCCATCACTGTCGCTCACAATCTCCAGCTTTTCAATCACAGGCAGAGATAGGTTTTTGATGCTACAATGGATTCTGTCAACAATAACAAGGGAAAACTCATGTTCTTGCATAGTGCTGGAGGTTGTGGAAAGACCTTTGTCTGCAACACCATCGCAGCTGCTGTTTGTGCTCAAGAAAAAATTGCTCTCTGTGTGGCATCATCTGGAATCACTGCATTGCTTCTAGAAAGTGGTCACACAGCACATTCCATGTTCAGAATCCCAATTGAAATCGATGAGGCCTCTACTTGCAGAATACTTCGAGGTTCAGATCTGCACCAGGTCCTTGATCAAACTTCCATCATCATCTGGGATGAAGTTCCTATGCAGCACAAATATGCCACAAATGCAGTAGACTGCACTTTGCATGATCTCAAGAAGAAGAATGTTCCATTTGGTGGAATCACCATTTTGTTTGGAGGTAACTTTAGACAGACCCTACCTGTCATTCCTAGGGGCACTAGAGAACAGATAATAGCTTCATCCATCAAAAGGAGCACTCTCTGGCAATGCATTACTGTCTATCACTTGATCAAGAATATGCGACTCGACAGAACTCCAGAGAATACTGCACATGCTGCCTGGCTCTTGCACATTGGTGCAGGCACAACAGTGGATGCTGCAGACACTATCCAGATTCCACAGAACATGCTCTGCCATGGAAATACCATGGATCACCTTATTAACTCCACATATCCAGGCATAGAGCAGGGGAACAAGCCAGATCAGTACTATTTGGATAGGACCATTCTCTCCTGCACAAATGACAATGTCGATGTCATCAACTCTCTTCTCCTTAGCAGATTTCCTGGACCAGAGCATGTCTTCAACAGTGCTGATACAGTCTCAATCAGAGAGCAGGAGTTAAACAACTACCAGCCATATCCTGCAGAGTATCTAAACTCTATCAAAGCAAGTGGCCTTCCTCTCTCCAGGCTGGCACTTAAGATAGGCTGTCCTCTCATGCTTCTACACAATCTGGATGTCACCATGGGTCTTTGCAATGGAACTCGACTTATCCTTCTTGAAGCCAGATCATGTGTATTGAAGTGCAGGATCATCAGTGGAGATGCACAGTTTGCAGGAAATATCATTTTCATTCCTCAGATCACATTGGAGCCTTCAGCAGAGACCTTGCAATTACCACTTCATCAACATCAATTTCCAGTTTGCTTGGCATTTGCCATGACTATCAACAAGTCACAAGGCCAATCAGTATCCCATGTTGGGTTGGACTTGCAGACACCAGTGTTCTCACATGGGCAGCTATATGTGGCACTATCAAGGTGTACATCTGGAGAAAGGATCAAGGTGCTGTTAAATGAAAACAATGGAAATAACAGAACTGCCAATGTGGTATACAAGGAAGTGTTGAATGGAGTTGTTTAGCAAAGGTGAGTAACTTGAAAGATTATTTACAGGAATTGGAAACTAATATAGATATCAAGATAGACTTGGATTTAGAATTAGAATTAGATTTGGATTGTACTTGGATTGAATCAAATGGTTGAAAAATTGATTGTGAGAAGACTTTAGGGCAGGTTACTTAACCTTGGTGTGTATTCAATGAGAAGTTAATAAAAGTTTGTAATAATGTCAATAACAGGTCAATACAAGTTTCTAATGATGTCAATAACAAGTCAATACAAGTTTGTAATAATGTCGATAACACCTTAATACAAGTCAGTAACAAGTTAATATGGGTTTGTAATAAAGTCAATAACAAGTCAATAACAAGTCAATACAAATTTGTAATAAAGTCAATAACAAGTCAAGAAAAGTTTGTAATTATGTCAGTAACAAGTTTGTAGTAAATCAAGGTAGACTTGAGTAACTGTGGTGGGATTAAGCATTGTGTTACATATACGCGAGCTGGCCCATGCCGGTGTCAGGCTGAGCGAGCAAAGCGAGTGAACACCATGACAAAGGCATGGGTCATAAGCTCATAAAAGTTTGTAATAAAGTCAATAAGAAGTCAATACAAGTTTGTCATGATGTCAATAACAAGCTAATACCAAGTTAATACCAAGTCAATACCAAGTCAATACAAGTTTTGTAATAAAGTCAGTCACAAGTTAATATGAGTTTGTAATTGAAGTCAATACATCAATAATGTGTTTGTTAGTTTGATAACCAAGTTAGACTTGAGTAACTGTAGTGGAATTAAGCATTGTGTTACATATATGTGAGCTGGCATGGGTCATAAGCTCGTATATGTGAATAGCGCTTCTGTGCCATCCTGACTTCCCTCAGTGCAGAGTGATACTTTGATGCCTGCAGTATCTAATACTAGCATCTGCAGGTCATTATCAGGGTCTGCATCCATTGCCAGGTGTAGTCCATGGTTGTTCTGTCTGTTTTTGGCACAAAGTCCTGTTGTGAGATGAACCATCCTGAGCCTACTCTTTACATGCTTGGCGGTGGCGAGGTGGGTTTCCCTGAAGGTCTCCCCAGCACTTCTTATAGGTAGCCTCCCAAGAGTCAGGCTCAACGTTACTCTTGGTGCAAGCGGCCCCTTGTCATCTATAGTGGGACTTTGCTTACCATCAAATTTGCTGTGCCAGGTCTGTTCAATCATGGTTTGGAGCCTCTCAGTCAGTTTGATGGAGAGAGTCCCCTTCTTTTGATTGATCATGGGGTTGTGCTTCTGAAGCCAGGGGTATCCTAATATTATCCTTTCCTTTCCCAGACCAGTTACCAGCAGTCTGATGTTTTCCTTTTCTCCTCTAATCTCCATGTTCATGTCGATGTAGTGCATGATCATCTCATTTTTGTTACAAGTCCTCTCTGGCTTTCTTTTAGAGTTCCTTCAACATTTTTGGTGAGGATCCTTTTTGGGAGAGGCAATTTCTTTAATCTGAGTTTCTCCACTACCCAGTGATCTATAAATGTTCCCCCTGCCCTGGAGTCAATTAGGGTGGGTAGTTTGGCTTTTTCATCTCCTAGCACACAGTAAATGGGAATGCGCATAGATTGGTTGCTTACTTGTGCTACCAATATACTTGAGACTATAATTCTGGTGTCCACTGCCAATGCAGGCTGCCACTTTAAAAACTCTCCACTACTATTAAGTCAAGGACCTCCTCCTTCTTCTTCTCTTCTAGCTCATTGATTAGTATTCGGATCCTCTGGTAGTGGTCTCTCAATGTTTTTTTTGTTTCTGGCTTCTTCTCCTCTGGTTTCTTTTCTTCTTTCACAGGAGGTTCTTTTCCTCCTTTATAATCACTCACTCTGTGCCCTGCTTTGTGACAGATGAAGCATTTTCCTTTTTTAATATGTTCAAGTCTCTCTGCATAAGAGAGACATGTCACATCAATGTCCATGATGTTTGGGTTCTTTAAAGAGCCTCCAGCTCCTCCTCCTCCTCCCACCTTGCTGTAAGTCCTTCCTTCATTGCTTAGGCAATAACGATTTGAGAATGAAATGTCCTTCTGCTCTGGCTGCTGATAGGTCCACTATGTGCTATAAGCTCTGGAGAAGCTTTCCACTCATATCAACACATTACAACATGCACTCCGAATTGCTATGAATGTGATGAAATTGACATCAAATCATTTTCGCACTATTTCGCACTATTTTGGATGACTTCGAACTATTTCAAATGCTTTTGAACTATTTTGCAACACTTTGAATGACTTCGCAGTATTTTGAATAACATCGGCCACCATATACAGTGACTCACAAAACTGAGTCAATGTTTTGCACTTTTCGATTCATTGTTGAATAGCTTCCCATAAACAACAAAACCAAACAAGGTATTGGTGTACCGAATAACATACATGATCAGGGCTACCAAACAAACAAAGAATTATGTAATTTTAATCATCCCTCATGGAGATATGATTATTTTAATTCAGGGACTCATTGACTCAGTTTTGTGAGGGGTAGTCAGAAATATTAGAATCTGATGCTCCACCAACTGTATAATGTCAAAAACTTGACAGATGGTTTCTAAGGTGATGTGACCCTTGATGGGACCTTAAATTATAGTATTTAATTAGGACTAGCATTCTTCATACTTCAATATTCTCCAATGCATCCCATCTCCTCTGCTCAGAAGGAAAACATTCTTTCCCTGGCCTCCAATCATTATTCTACCCACAATATTGCCTCTAAACTCAACCTCAGCCAGTCTAGTGTATCCAGAACACTCAGGGCTCTCCATCCAAACCTGGATTCCCCCTCTGGTGGTTGTCCTTCTAAGCTCTCATCTACCTCTCAGAGAGCCATCCTTACCCAAATCACCACTGGCAAGGCTGCAAATGCTGTTCAGGCCACCCATTACATCAACAGCATCATCCCCACTCCAGTCTCCTCAGAAACAGTCAGAAGAGTTCTCAGAAAAAACTCATTCAAGGCTGTGGTGAAGAAGAAAAGGCCCTTGCTTAGTATAAGGCATAGGAAAGCAAGATTGGCTTTTGCTCAGAAGTATAGAGAGTGGACTGTGGAAGACTGGAGGAGGGTTATTTGGTCAGATGAGACTAAAATCAACAGGTTTGGGTCAGATGGGAGAGAGTGGGTCTGGAAACAGAAGGGAGAGGGGCTGATTGAGAGAGAGGTGCAGGGAACTGTCAAATTTGAGGGAGGAAACATTATGGTATGGGGGTGTATGGGATGGAATGGAGTTGGGTATCTTGCAGAGGTTGAGGGGAGGATAAATGCTAACCAGTATGTGTCCATTTTGAAGGACCATATGCTGCCTAGCTTGGAGGAGAGTGGAATTTCTAGAGAAGAGGTGATTTTTTAACAAGACAATGACCCCAAGCATACCTCAAAAAAGGCCAAGAAATGGATGGAGAACAACAATATTACTCTTCTGGATTGTCCTGCCCAATCTCCAGACCTCAGTCCTATTGAACATCATTGGGTTCACCTCAAGAACCAGTTAGACAAGTATCCAACAGCACCAAAAGGAATTTGGGAGTTATGGGAAAGAGTAGTAGAAGAGTGGAATAATATTCCATCAGAGGTGTGTCAGAATTTGATTAAAAGCATGCCTAGAAGGTTGGGAGCAGTTATTAAGGCCAAGGGAGGTCATACAAAATACTAGAATTACAATTTATCATAATATTGATACCACCTCACAAAACTGAGTCAATGAGTCCCTGAATTAAAATGATCATATCTCTATGAGGGATGATTAAAATTACATAATTCTTTGTTTTTTTTGGTAGCCCTGATCATGTATGTTATTTGGTACACCAATACCTTGTTTGGTTTTGTTGTTTATGGGAAGTTATTCAACAATAAATTAAAAAGTGCAAAACATTGACTCAGTTTTGTAAGTCACTGTAGTTGTCTTGAAACACTTTCGATACATGCTGCACATCCAGAACAAGTTATTTCATCACATATCGAGCACTACTGGATACGAGGAGAGAGTACAAGAGAGTTAGAATGCGATAAGTGCATTTTTGTGCTTCATTGATATACTTTTACTATATGGAAACACTATATGTTTCATCATTTATTATTTCTCATTTGTTTCATGATCTACAAGTCCTCATTGTTTAATATATTTGCCTCATGTTTTACACATGTTCTTATTTCTTTTTTAGTACTATCTCTTCATTTTGTATATAGACTTGTATTAGTTAGTTAGAATGAACAATAGATAACAAGCAATGGGGAACTGCACAAGTTGCCCTCTCACATATCATCAGATTTAAGAGCCATCCTCTTGAGTCCTATCTTCACATCATATCTCTAAGTTCTGTGAAATATCGTGAACTTCTTCAAAACTATCATAATCACTTCTTGTTTTATTGCCCATCGCCTATCGCCATTCGACAAACACCTCACATTTGTTAAACTTGCTCTTCGATATACTTCGAACCTTTTTGAACTTATTCAAACTGATTCAGACTACTTCGCATGACTTCGAACCTCTTTGAACCTTTTTCGAACCCCTTCGCACATATTCGAACCTCTTTTGAACTCTTTTGAACACCTTTGTATGCCTATACAGACTATTCGCCACAGCCCTTACCATTTCGCATTACTAAACATTACATTTTGGTCTCAGCAGTGATATTTAGTACCACCTCACACCCTTCCTCTGACTCATGTTATACCATCTGAAGCCATTTAGTAGGTTTTGTTTGGGTTTCTGGGTTGAGTATCATCACCGCATGATGTACCACCCTTTGATTGTGTCAGGCAGATTTTCCATGCCAAAGACCTTGTCGAGGACTCAATTGTTAAGTCTGTCTACAAAATATTCAATTAGGGCCATGTCTTCTTTTATCTTTGTGTGGTATGCCAGTATTTTAAACTGGGCAATATACTTGTCAACTTCTTTTGCCCCTTGTGTGAGCGCTCTGAGTTGCATTCATGCATTCCCTGCATCATCAATCAGTGAGAAGGCTAATTGAACCTTCATGATGAATTCCTGGAATGAGTCCCAGGATTTTGTTTCAATATATCATTCTTCCAAGTAGGCCTGTTTCCATGGCCCTGCTGTTCCCCCATTCATGTATGAAAGCATAAACAGGATCTTTCATCGATCATCTTCAAACACCTGAGGGTTGGCATCCACATATTCTCTGCACTCCAAGAGGAAGAGCATGGTCTTTAATTGATCACCTGAGAAGTTGGTGGGTGCTCTCATCTTTATTTCTGCTGATCGGGCAGTCACAGTGGGTGTTTTTGGGACAATGGGGATGGAAGGTGCTGCCATTGTGCATGGTGTTTGATTCTCATAAGAGTTGTGTTTGTTGTTCATTGGTGGTGGCTGCCTAGACTCAGATTAGTTGGCAGAGTAGAACAGCTTGACCTTTTGTTAAGATCAATAGCTCTCCTAAGTCATTCATTAGGTCTGAGTTCGCTGTTACTTGTAAGCGGCAGTTGAGGATGACTATCAGTATATTGAGAGCATAGAGATGACCAGATCAAGCTGAGCTTGCCTGGTCTTGCATTGCAGTTTAAATAATACAAGCACAAGAATGTAGTTATGTTCATAAGCAGGTAAAGGACAATAAGAACAATAGCGAGTGAGAAGACAATGAGCATTCATGGTTAGTACAATAATGCAAGAGTGTGGTTAGTCATGATTAGTGGCATGTGGTGATGGCTCATGTATAGAACAATAAGGATGTGAGACAATAAGCATGTAGGAGACAATAAGAACAATAGATGAATGGAAACAATAATGTGAGAAAAAGCATTGCTCCCCTCCTCATAGCATCTGGTCCCTTCTTGTAACACCTGGGGATATTAGGCACCAAGGAGGTATACCTTGGTGGAGGAGGATTGGGAAGAAGTGGATAAGCCTTGTTTATATTGACATCCTTGTCGGGAGCAATAGGGCGAGGAGCAGAAGGTGGAGCAGGCTGGGAAAATGGTGCTTGCATAAGAGTTACCATGAGACTTCTCAGGGTGAGGGAATGGCTCATGAGTATGAGCTCCTTTGGAGGATTGGCCCTCGAGCTCCTCTTTCAGATGCTCATTTTTATTCTCCAGGTTCTGGATGGTCTCCTGAATGGTGTTGATGTCTATCTCATATTCATCATATTTGTATTTGGCTCTGGCTAAGGCACTAGAGTTAATGTTGGCATCTTGACAGTCCTTCGCATCAAGATATTGTTTATCATGGTTATACACATGGGTGTACACATGTAAAGTGTAGCTCTTGCAAATATTGCAAGTGCCTCAATAAAGGATGATGCCTTCACTATCAATTCTCTAGCCTTTGTTAGTAGATGAACTGGTGCCAACACCAGCTCATCGATGATGTGTTCAGTTGGTACTCAGTGCAGAGTCTCAATGGAAGGGGTGAATACTTAACCTACAACTGCAGGCATGCTCGGGGTGAGGGGAGAGTTCGCTTAGAGGGCCTTGGATCATCCTTCAGAGTGCGGAGACTATAGAGAGGTTGGTACGATGGTTTTCAATGTGCGCACTAGTTGTGTACGCTAAAGGGAAGATATGCGCAGTGGCAGGAAAGTGTGCAATGCAAAGGGGCAAAAATGTGCAGTGTGGAAAAATGCACAATGAAAGTGCACAATGACAAGGATGATAAAGGCAGATGGTACAGTGGGACGAAGATGGCACTGAGATGTGCTGGGAAGGTGACGCAAAGGTTGGGGGTGCAAACGGGATGAAAGTGCAAGGGGTGGAAAAAGGTGCAAACAGTGCACAAAATGTGGCTATGCAAATAAGTGCACAAATGGTGTGCAAACACAGCTATATGAAGGGTGCACTACAATAGTGCACAAACTAGGACAAAGGACACAATGCAGGGACAAAACACAACAATATGACGAGGGGACACAAACGATATGCAAACATGGCTATATGAAGGGCACACTACAAAGGCACATGGACTGGATGCTGGTGCACAGACTATGTGTGATGCTGACTGAGCTATGAACTATGAGGGGGGGGAAAGATCCTCTGGATTCTCTATCTGTCCATCTACTATGTACAAATGGCTTATGTGATAAAAACGGTAAAATAAAATGTAGAAATAGAAAGCGCCATGTGCTACCTACAAGCACACCCATTCGTCTATCTAAAACTGACCACACTATGCCACTGCCTTAGCCAATAAGATTTGCGCACCTATAACCCAATATCCAACTGTTCCAGTGCAATGCACTATTTTTGGTGTGCTCTAGGTCTTGTGCACTCTTCCCAATAAATCTGCTTTGGTGTTATGTGTCACGTGCTGTGCCTTAGTAATAATGACATGATTGACCTGTGCAAGTTACCAGATAAGGCAATGCCAATTGGAAATGTGGAAGAACTATAAGGAGATGCTGTGAAAGGCCAAATACCACCAAAGCACCAGGATTACGTGTAAGCACCCAAGTGCACACAGTCCAATGCCAAATAGGTGCAAAGCACCCCAATTATATGAGGATGCACAGTTTGTTTGTGTTGGAATTGTGGTGCACCTCAAGTAAATGTGCCAGTAAGATGGAAGCCACGATGCGCAGTGCAACTGGTGTGGTGGATTGTTGTGTGTGTGATAGGGATTGTGCAATGAGTGCGCAGCAGAGAATGTGAGTTGCAGGTAAAGTGTGAAAGGAGCATGCAGTAAATGTGAAAGGCAGATAAGGAGTGTGGGGGGGAGGGCGCACAGAGGTGGTTTGAAGTGCAGTGGGGCGCATTTAGGGTGCATGACAGCAGGCAGCTATGGGGAACCAAGAGCGCAGTAGAAATGTAAAAGGTGCACAAAAGTGCACCTAAGTGGTCAAAGGCGCGTGAAAGTGCACAAAAGCACACAAATCCACACAAGTGCACACAGAAGCACACAGAGGTGCACTGGAGCACATGGGAGTGCACAGGAGTGCACGGGAGTGCATGGGAGCACAATGGAGTGCACTAGGAGCAGATAAAGGCACACGGAAGCACACAGGAGCGCACTTGGGCACGCTGATGTGTTCTGTTGGTACTCGGTGCAGAGTCTTAATGGAAGGGGTGAACACTTAACCTACTACTGCAGGCATGCTCAGGGTAAGGGGGGAGTTCACTTAGAGGGCCTCAGATCATCCTTTGGGGCATAGAGACTATGGAGAGGCTGGTATGGTGGTTTTCAATGTGCGCACTAATTGTGTATGCTAAAGGGGAGATATGCACAGTGGTGGGAAAGTGCGCAATGCAAAGGGGCAAAAACGTGCAATGGGAGTGCAAAAGTGTGCAACGATGAGGATGATGAAGGCAGGAGGTGTAGTGGGATGAAGACAACACTGGGATGTGCTGTGAAAGTGGTGCACAGGTTGGGGACACAAATGGGATGAAAGCACAAGGGGTGGAAAAAGGCACAATGGTGCACAAAACATGGCTATGCAAATAAGTGTGCAAATAGTGTGCAAATGCAGCTATACAAAGGGTGCACTGTATTAGTGCATGAATGAGGATGAAGGATGCAATGCAGGGACGAAACACAACAATACGATGAGGGGATGCAAATGATATGCAAATGTGGCCATATGAAGGGTGCACTACAAAGGCACACGGACTGGACGCTGGTGCACAGACTATGTGCAACACTGACTGAACTATGAACTATGAGGGGGGGAAAGATCCTCTGGATTCTCTATCTGTCCACCTACTATGTACAAATGGCTTATGTGATAAAAACGGTAAAATAAAGTGTAAAAATAGAAAGCGCCATGCACTACCCACAAGCGCATCCATTCACCCATCTAAACCCGACCGCGCTATGCTGCTGCCTCAGCCAATAAGATTTGCGCACCTATAGCCCACTACCCAACTGTTCTAGTGCAATGCGCTATTTTTGGTGCACTCTAGGTCTCATGCACTCTTCCCAATTAATCTGCTTCAGTGTTATGTGTTGCATGCTGTGCCTTAGTAATAATGTTGTGATCGACCTGTGCCAATTACCAGATAAGGCAATGCCAATTGGAAATGTGGAAGAACTATAAGGAGATGCTGTGAAAGGCCAAATACTGCCAAAGCGCCAGGATTACATGAAAGTGCCCAAGTGCACACAGTCCAATGCCAAATAGGCACAAAGCGCCCCAGTTATGCAAGAATGCACAGTTCACTCATGTTGGAATCGTGGTGTGCCTCAAGTAAATGTGCCAGTAAGATGGAAGCCATGATGCACAGCACAGCTGATTGTTGTGTGTGTGTTAGGGATTGTGGGATGAGTGCGCAGTAGAAAATGTGAGTTACAGGTAAAGTGTGAAAGGAGCATGCAGTAAATGTGAAAGGCAGATAAGGAGTGTGGGGGGGAGGGCGCACAGAGGTGGTTTGAAGCGCAGCGGGGCGCATTTAGGATGCATGACAGCAGGCAGCTATGGGGAACCAAGAGCGCAGTAGAAATGTAAAAGGTGCACAAAAGCGCACCTAAGCAGTCAAAGGTGTGTGAAAGCACACAGAAGCACACAAAGGCACATGAAAGTGCACAAAGGCATGCAAAAGCATGCTGCGCAAAGTGTGCGGAAGCCATCTAGGAGGTGCACACAATCACAAAAAATGCCATAGTACAGTGACTCACAAAACTGAGTCAATGTTTTGGACTTTTTGATTCATTGTTGAATAGCTTCCCATAAACAACAAAACCAAACAAGGTATTGGTGTACCAAATAACATACATGATCAGGGCTACCAATCAAACAAAGAATTATGTAATTTTAATCATCCTTCATGGAGATATGATTATTTTAATTCAGGGACTCATTGACTCAGTTTTGTGAGGGGTAGTCAGAAATATTAGAATCTGATGCTCCACCAACTGTATAATGTCAAAATCTTGACAGATGATTTCTAAGGTGATGTGACCCTTGATGAGACCTTAAATTATAGTATTTAATTAGGACTAGCATTCTTTATACTTCAATATTCTCCAATGCATCCCATCTCCTCTGCTCAGAAGGAAAACATTCTTTCCCTGGCCTCCAATCATTATTCTACCCACAATATTGCCTCTAAACTCAACCTCAGCCAGTCTAGTGTATCCAGAACACTCAGGGCTCTCCATCCAAACCTGGATTCCCCCTCTGGTAGTCATCCTTCTAAGCTTTCATCTACCTCTCAGAGAGCCATCCTTACCCAAATCACCACTGGCAAGGCTGCAAATGCTGTTCAGGCCACCCATTACATCAACAGCATCATACCCACTCCAGTCTCCTCAGAAACAGTCAGAAGAGTTCTCAGAAAAAACTCATTCAAGGCTGTGGTGAAGAAGAAAAAGCCTTTGCTTAGTATAAGGCATAGGAAAGCAAGATTGGCTTTTGCTCAGAAGTATAGAGAGTGGACTGTGGAGGACTGGAGGAGGGTTATTTGGTTAGATGAGACTAAAATTAACAGGTTTGGGTCAGATGGGAGAGAGTGGGTTTGGAAACAGAAGGGAGAGGGGCTGATTGAGAGAGAGGTGCAGGGAACCGTCAAATTTGGGGGAGGAAACATTATGGTATGGGGGTGTATGGGATGGAATGGAGTGGGGCATTTTGCAGAGGTTGAGGGGATGATGAATGCTAACCAATATGTGTCTATTTTAAAGGACCATATGCTGCCTAGCTTGGAGGAGAGTGGAATTTCTGGAGAAGAGGTGATTTTTCAACAAGACAATGACCCCAAGCATACCTCAAAAAAGGCCAAGAAATGGATGGAGAACAACAATATTACTCTTCTGGATTGGCATGCCCAATCTCCAGACCTCAGCCCTATTGAACATCAATGGGTTCATTTCAAGAACCAGTTAGACAAGTATCCAACAGCATCAAAAGGAATTTGGGAGTTATGGGAAAGAGTAGTGGAAGAGTGGAATAATATTCCATTAGAGGTGTGTCAGAATTTGATTGAAAGCATGCCTAGAAGGTTGGGAGCAGTTATTAAGGCCAAGGGAGGTCATACAAAATACTAGAATTACAATTTATCATAATATTGATACCACCTCACAAAACTGAGTCAATGAGTCCCTGAATTAAAATGATCATATCTCCATGAGGGATGATTAAAATTACATAATTCTTTGTTTGTTTGGTAGCCCTGATCATGTATGTTATTCGGTACACCAATACCTTGTTTGGTTTTGTTGTTTATGGGAAGTTATTTAACAATAAATTAAAAAGTGCAAAACATTGACTCAGTTTTGTGAGTCACTGTATGCGTGCAGGGAAATAGGGAGCCATATCAGCATGAAAGTGCATGAAGGCGCACAAAAGCATGCTGTGCAAAGTGGGTAGAAGATGTCCAAGCAGTGCACACAGTCGTGAAAAATGCTGTAGTATGAGTGCAGGGTGATAGAGAGCTGTATCATCTCCTCCCAACTGAAATACTGACTGTCCCCAGGCAGCATCCTTGTCAGCTATTGAAGTGCAAAGTGTGAGTGCCAAGAAAGTGGGTGAGTGGTAGAAGTGAATGTTTGGGATATTTGCTTCCATAACCACTGCTTGTGTTTGAAAAATGCACTTGCATAGTGCACAAGGGCACCATACTTGGAATCCATGAAATTGTTAGGGCACATTGATACGGCTCCCTATCGCCCTGCATGCATACTACAGCTTTTTTTGCAATTGTGCACACCTCCTAGATGGCTTCTGCACACTTTGCACAGCACGCTTTTGTGTGCCTTCATGCACTTTCATGCGCCTTTGCACGCTTCTGTGCGCTTTCGCATGCCTTTGACCATTTAGGTGTGCCTTTGTGCGCCTTTTGCATTTCTACTGCGCTTTTGGTACCCCCATAGCTGCCAATCATTGTGCGCCCTAAAGGCACCCTGTTATGCTTCAATCTGCCTCCATGCACCCCCCCCACACTCCTTATCTGCCTTCCACATTTATTGTGTGCTCGATGTGCCTTTGCACACTCCTTTTATGCTTTACCTGCAACTCACATTCCCTGCTGCGCACTCGTTGCACAATCCCTATTACACACACAACAATCCACTGCACTGGTGCGCTGCACATTGCAGCTCCCATCTTACTGGCGCATTTATTTGAGGTGCACTGCGATTCCAACATGAGTGGACTGTGCATTCTCACATAATTGGGGTGCTTTGCACCTATTTGGCATTGGACTGTGTACACTTGAGCGCCTTCATGTAATCCTGGCGCTTTGGCAGTATTTGGCCTTTTACAGCATCTCCTTATAGTTCTTCTGCATTTCCAATTGGCATCACCTTATCTGGTAACTGGCACAGGTCGATCATGCCATTATTACCAAGGCGCAGCACGTGACACATAACACTGAAGTGGATTAATTGGGAAGAGCGCATGAGACCTAGGGCACACCAAAAATAGTGCATTGCACTGGAACAGTTGGGTAGTGGGCTATAGGTGCGCAAATCTTATTGGCTGAGGCAGCAGCATAGCACAGTCGGATTTAGATGGGCGAATGGATGCACTTGTGGGTAGCGCATGGTGCCTTCTATTTTTACACTTTATTTTACCATTTTTATCACATAAGCCATTTTTACATAGTAGGCAACAGATAGAGAATCCACAGGCTCTTTTCCCCCCTCATAGTTCATAGCTCAGTTAGCGTTGCACGTAGTCTGTGCACCAGTGTCCAGTCCATGCGCCTTTGTAGTGCGCCCTTCATATAGCCATGTTTGTGTATCGTTTGCATCCCCTCATCATATTGTTGCATTTCATCCCTGCATTGCATCCTTCATCCTCATTCGAGCACTCATACAGTGCACCCTTCATTTAGCCATGTTTGTGCACCATTTGCACACTTATTTGTATAGCCGCATTTTGTGCACCATTTGTGCCTTTTTATGCCCCTTGCACTTCCACCCCATTTGTGTCCCCAATCTATGCACCACCTTCACAGCACACCCCAGTGTTGTCTCCATCCCACTACACCTCTCATCTCCATCACCCTCATTGTTGTGCACTTTTGTGCTCCCGTTGCGCATTTTTCTGCACTGTGCATTTTTGCCCCTTTGCATTGCGCACTTTCCCACCACTGTGCATATCTCCCCTTTAGCGTACACAACTAGTGCGCACATTGAAAATCGCCATACCAGCCTCCCCATAGTCTTTGCGCCCTGAAGGACAATCTGAGGCCCTCTAAGTGAACTCCCCCCTCACCCTGAGCATGCCTGCAGTTGTAGGTTAAGTGTTCACCCCTTCCGTTGAGACTCTGCACTGAGTACCAACAGAACACATCAGCATTAGAGTATCCATCCAAATCCACACCAAATCTAATTTCTCATCCTCTGCATCTGCTGTTGCACTGCTCGGAACTTGGCTATAGTCATTGTCATAAATAAGCACACTATTGCACATGTTTTGCACATTTGCGCTTGGCTCTGGCTGTGTTAGCATGAGTGCTTGCACATTGAAGGACTGTGAAGTGGGACGTATCGCATGCATAAAGCCATGTAGTGCATCAATCCAATCCCCAAATTCTTCATCATCTTCTTCTTCTAAGTCTTCTGGAGTAAATGGTGGCAGATTTGGTAAAAGTGCAGGAAGTGCTGCTAGCGGATTGCCTATAATGTTGCACTCGATGCAGAATTCATTTGGGACGGGTGCAATAACTGGTTTGACTTTTCTAGCAACCAGTTTATACTTCTTCTTGGTTACTACGCCCTTTTGCGGTGCATGCACCGCTAAATCGATAAAAGTTGCACATGCATGTGCACTTTTTGGGAATGCAGCTGGAATAAGCACCATGGGGTCAATTGAATTTAAGAGTGCCTGCACATGAGTGTTGGTACACTGGGATAGGTAGAGTTGAGAGATAGTAGAGGTCGAAGGAACAGAAGTGGAAAATGGAATAAGCGCAAACATGGAAATGTCACAAGATTGGGTATCAGAGTCAAATGTTATGATAGTGGCAGCTTCTCCTTGGTCTGTGATCAATTCCTCAAAGCCTGGCAAAAATTTCTTTGTGGGTTATGCTGAATAGCAAAGTGCAGTGTTGCTGGAGCTGGTAAGAAGTGGCGTGGCTTTCCTCTAGGCTTTGTTGGAATGGTAGAGATGGCGCCTGTGTTTGGATTGCAGATAGTAATCGTTTGCGCTTTGTCTGCAAAGTTGCGCACGATGGAGCATGTTAACACATCAAAGGGGCGCCCTAACAGAATATTGTAAGCAGGTGAACAGATAATGTGAACTTGCACATAGACAACGATATCTCCAATGCACGTGGAAATGTTGTGTGCAAGCCCAAGCGATTTGTCTACCTCTCCATTGGCCGATTGCATGTATAAATGAATGTGTGGGTCATACTGAAGCCCAAGACGATGGCAGACCACTTCTGACATTGCGATAATTTGTGAACCCGGATCTAAGATAGCTTCGAAGTATTCTTGGTTGTCAATCAATAAATCAATGGAGCGAAGTGCATGCAACTCTTTAGCAACCTTCGAAACATTGGGGTTTTCAATTTCACCTGGCTGGAGATGGGTGAGGTACTGTTCAAATGGATCCTGCAAAACAATAGGAAGCGGCGCTGCAATTGCCGTGCTAACTGGAGGTGTTGCATTAAGTGCTTTATTTTCCACAAAAGGTGTGTGCACTTCACCGTGCGCAAATGGCATAATGCTCACAAGATTGATAGCTACCACTTCTGCACTGGTAGCTGCAATGTGCTTTGGGGTAACTTGTTTTCTATGGTGCTGCCTGAGATCGGATAAAAGTGAAAGGAGCTCTTTGTGCAAAACTGTAATGGAGGGCACCTTCATGGCGCATGCATATACATCATTAACAACCTGTGGATTCTGGATGGGAATGACAGTGCGATATGATGGCTCTTTGCCTTTGGAAGTGTTAACTGGAGCATCTGGTTTATCTGCTACTGCGGGGACAAAATGCGCCTCAGGAATATTGGAATAGGGATGTATGGGCATCTCATTGGGCACCTCAGTTGTGCTCGTGGCGGATTGCGAAGTTGGTGACTCAATACTGTCGGTGGGTGCATTATCTGTCATTGTAGAATGCATGCTCTCTTGATTGGATGTATTGCATGGTGTGCGCCACAGAATTTCAATGCTGTTGAAGACTTGCCTCTTCCGAAGCGCCATCAACTCCCTCTCAAGCACATCAATGCGCTCTTCCTTTGTTAGTTGCACATTTGGTGTGCTTTGCATATAATCTGCTGCAGGCACTGAAGTGGCAATGTATGTTGACTGTAAAGGTGCTGCTGGAGCTAGACAAGGCACTATATTGTAGATGAGCTGCAAATTGGTATTAGATAAAAGTCGACCAGTGGCTATCTGCCCTGGGTTGCGCTTATGCCATTCCTCGATGCGCTCACCCAAGAAGTTGCCTGGAATAGAACGTGGCATGAATGTGCCACCTGGGAGTACGATGCACCCTTCCACATTTCGCCTACACTTTTCTTTGCTAATAAGGTGCTCAATTGAAGCGCACTCAGGAATATAATGCCCTGTCTGACTGCAACCATTGCACTTGTCATTGTTCAAGCAAGGCACACCATTTCTGCCATCTCTGCATGATGCACTCAATGCAGTAGCTATTGTCTGTGTCATGCACTTGAATAAGACTGAGATGTCTTCTGCTTTGACTGCGGGCATGCTAGGTTGTGGCTGGGAAATGGGTGCACTGGGTGCTGAGTAGGGCACATACATATCGGGGTTTTGCACTGTGAGCCCAGTAAGTGGCTGGAAATAGTGTGCTGGGCCTTTAAAAATAAAGTCGATCACATCGCATATTGCATCTAATGAGTATGGCACATTTGCAGGCTGATTTGGTATCACAATTGCAAGGCAGCTCAAAATGCGCTCTAGCTGGTCTGGTCAAAACACCCTAACAAACATGCGGCTTTGGTCATAGCATGCCAATATGCCTTGCGCAACTAAGTATTCACTAATATTGAAAAATGCATGATAATAGCACGTGATTTCTTCTGCAGTTACAAGGCCAATGTGCACAGTTTTACCAATAAGCTTATCCAGGTTGCTAATACTCCATTTGCTGCCATCTCTAGAGCTGGGATAAAGCTTTAGCACAGCGTCTTTGAATGCGCCATAGTTATGTGTCACGCTATACTCTGGTAGCAGTTTCCAAGTGTCTGCAGTGTCGCTGTCCCAATAGCGCACTGTGTGGAACTTCTTATCAGTCTCATCAGTGATGTTACAATCATGGAGAAGTTGCACAAGCTCCTCGGAGTACTTCTGGAGTTTGCATGGTTTTGCAGGGTCAAAATGCGGCGCGTTTTGGTTAGATGCAGATGGCATATGCATGGTAGCCATGGTAGGTGGAATAAGGTGTGTAGAGTTAAGATCTGGTAAAAGCGCAGCGAAATGTAAAGGTAGGGAAGAATGCAGTGATGCAGATGGAGTTAGGGTAGGTAGGGATGATTCAGGTGAAGGTGGAGATAAAGACAGCGTGGACGAGTGATGCATTGATGTGTTCAGTTGGTACTCAGTGCAGAGTCTCAATGGAAGGGGTGAACACTTAACCTACAACTGCAGGCATGCTCAGGGTCAGGGGGGAGTTCACTTAGAGGGCCTCAGATCGTCCTTCAGGGTGCAGAGACTATGGGGAGGCTGGTATGGTGGTTTTCAATGTGCGCACTAGTTGTATACGCTAAAGGGGGGATATGCACAGTGGCGGGAAAGTGTGCAATGCAAAGGGGCAAAAATGCGCAGTGCGGAAAAATGCACAATGGGAGCACAAAAGTGCACAACAATGAGGGTGATGGAGATGAGAGGTGTAGTGGGATGGAGACAACACTGGGGTGTACTGTGAAGGTGGTGCATAGGTTGGGGACACAAATGTACTTGTGGATGTACTTGACAGCCTCGATTGAAGAACAGATCTCAACATTGATGTGACAGTTGTATCTGACAAATGAACCAAATTGTTAACCAATAAACATGATGTCAGATAAATGTTCCTTACTTTGCAGCCAAATAAGGATTGTGTGGGACCACATGTCTGTTATCATAGACATAATTACGCTTTCTCACTGTTCTACCATTGTTGGGTCTGGCATAATCAGGATAATTGTTTACAGTAAAAGAGGTTTGTTCTCTGAACTCCTTGGGATATCTCTTGCTGCACTTGTTGTCAACCATGCATGAAGCCTTGGGTTTGTCATGACCGCAAGGACCATGAAGCATGCAGGTAGTTATAGTGTGATAGAGCATTGGCTGTGTGACAGGATCAGGAATCTGTGCTGATACAATGGAATCAACATCATGGGCATCACGGATTTTGTCAGCTGGATCGAGAAATATAAGGAGGTGCATATGTGGAAGGCCTCTCTTTTGAAACTCGATGGTATGGATGTGTGCCACTACTTTACCCAAAACACCATCCTTGATATCCTTGAGCAATGCATTCTTTTTCTGTTCAAAGACACATGCAACAATGTCTGGCCTGTCATAGGCTTCCTGCTTTTTTCTATTTGTGGTAAAATGTGGATTGGGTGATTCCTCCTGCAACAGAGCTTCCTGAATCTCTGGCCACTGTGGATTGGCAGTCATGGTGAGAAAGAGATCTGGCTTGCCAAAAAAGCGACAAATGGCCATGGAATCCTGGAAAAGCTGATTCATATGCCTTTCACTGCCTATATGGGTTGAAGGAAGAATGATGCGACTCCCACGATTCTCTAGATTGATATTTTGATCCTGGTCACCCATGGCAGCATCCCTCAATCCAGCATACACATCAGCCCTAAGCTCCTTTTGGTGATGTCGGACCCAATTCAACATATTCTGTTCAATAGATGCCCAAGCATCTACAACATACTGCTGCAAAAGATTTCCTCCCCACAACAATGGTGGCTGCTCTCCTGGCCTTGGGTGCAATCGATAAGCATGGTAGCATCTCTGACTGACATTGGGTGCCCTTCTGGCTCCATTTGCACCTTGGTGTGCAGGTATATCTGGGTGCCATCCATCTTCACCATGAGGGAAAAGCAAGACATAGTGTAGAGTTGAATAGGATGGATGCAACTGGCTGATGCGCTTGAGCCCTCCCCCTCATAGCCTAAGAACAATATCTCTGTGGTTAGACCGTTCCTCAGAGCCATCACCTGGAATAATAGCTGCTACCTCATCATTAGCTGTAGGGAGATTATACCGACGTAAATCTTGGGTTCTATCTGATTGCAGCCATATGGAGACATTATCCTGCTCTTCTGGAGGCTTTTCCCTCATGATCTGGAATGCCTGCTTGAATAAAGGCACATAAGGATGGGTATTATTTAGCATAGCCTGCAGCTCTGTCATGATGACTGAGTTGAGGTTATTATTCCATCGCTCATGAAGATTAAGCTGTGCGATAGGATCATGGATATAGAGCTGTGCATAGGCTACAGGTTGTCCAGGAGGTGGCAAAAGTGCTCCAGAAAGATGATGAAGATCGCCATGAATACGAAAGCTGTATACACCTGATGTACCTGTGACAGAACAGTCCACCTTGACACCCAAAGAAGTGAATGCAAATGCAGCATTATACTGTCGGATGTTTGTTTTAAATTCCTTAGAAAGAAGGCTTTTCCCACACAACAGATCTTGCAATGTAGCAGGAGCAGGTCGGAAAGATGGCAGACGAATTTGTTCCTGCAAGCAGCAACTTCCAAACTTTAGTACAGCTCAGGTAGACCTGGACAGCTTTTCACAGTCAAAATGCAAGGCATGGCAGTGTGGACACTCCACATTCATGGGTCCAAGTGAATGTCTGGGAATTGGCTCCTGATAAGGTGCACGACCGAGTGGTAATGGCCTTGCAGGTTGATGTGGAGGTAGAGGTACAGGCATAGGTGGAGGCAAAGCTGGCAACATTGGAGGATTCAAGAATGAAGCAGGCAGCAGCAGTGAAGGAGATTGCATAGGAGAAGGTGGCAATGATGGAACTTGGAATATTGGGTCAGGCAGCAGTGGTGATGAAGATTGTGGAGGAGAAGATGGAAATTGTAGAGGAGACACTCTGCCAAACTCATCATAATAATCTGATGGCATAGGAGATGGTGGAAATTGCAAAGCAGTCACCCTTCCAAATCCATCATAATAATCTGATGGCAGGGGAGAAGGTGGAAATTGCAAAGAAGACTGGCTCCCATCATCATCATCAGATTCCTCATTCTCCATTTCTCTCCTCAAAGCAATCTCATTATTCCTCTGTTCTTCATACTCAGCAGCCAACAATGCAGCCATTTCCCTATCCATCTGAATTTGTTCCACCTGTGCATCCACTTGAGCTCGATATTGATCAATCTGATCACCAGACATGTTGTTAGCCAATTGGTCCAACCTCATCATTTGTTGATGCAAGTTTCTGTCTGCAATGGATAGACGTTGGAGCTCCTCAGCCTCATCCATCTGTGCCTGCTCATCTGCACGCTGTTCGTTTCTCCACATCTGATGCATCCTGAGAGCCCATTCCTGATCGCGCCTGTTATGTTCTTGCAATGCAGCCTCTATATTAATATGTCTGGGTGGGTCATGATATCGTGGCTCAGCAGCTAAAGCAGCTTGCTGGGCAGCTGCCTGCCTCTCCAACTCCTGTTCAGCCAGCTGCTGCAATTGTTGATTGGCTGCTTCATCTTCAGCAGCCTGCCTGTTCCTTTCCTGTTCAGCCAGCTGCTGCATTTGCCAATTATGCTGTCTAGCTGTTTCAGCTTCAGCAGCTTGTCTTTGTGCATTCACATGCTGCAGTTGTAGATTATGCTCCCTGCTCACTTCAGCCTTCTGCTGTAATATCCTCTCTCTGGCAGCAACAGCCTCAGCAGTTCTCCTTTCCTCTGCAATGTTCTGTAATACTTCCTGCTGATGCTGATATTGCTTAGCTGCCTCAGCTTGTTGTAACTCCTGAACATGTGCATCATAATCTGCAGTTCTTTCCCTCAATGCAATATGTCCCCTATGCAGATTATTGAGTGCAGGATCTGCTTGACCACCTGAAATATTATGCAATGGTCCCAGTCCCCTCCCTCTCCCTCTCCCTCTCCCTCTCCCCTTTCTTGTTTGTAACTGAGGTGCAGGTGGAACTACAGGAATAGAATTGGCCAAAGGTGCATTCCACCCTGCTGGCAGTTGAACCTGTGGTATAGTAGAAGCTATATTTGCCCCTATTCCATGGTTTGCCAAAACAGGTCCAGATGGCATCACAGGAGCCCCTCTCCTATGTAATACAGGAGCAGGAGGTACAACAGGCAATTCAAACTGCCTTGGAGCATCCCAATTAGCAGGCATCTGCACCTGTGGTATCTGAGCTGCCAATGCAGCTCCATAGTTCGGTGGAACAATTCCCTCAGCAGGGGCAGTCACTCTGACTCTGCTTCTCCTCTCATCAGGATTGGTCATCTGCAACCTTTCCAGATGGTCTGCATCTCTAATTCTAGCCCTTTCCACTTCTGGTGTAGAAGGTCTACTTTGATTCCTGCAAATAGTCTCATAAGCCATTATTATTGCAACATATGCCAACACCACTCACATATTTAGTAATGGTAAAGCCCAATAATAATTTGGTTCAATAGCCAACAATGTAGCACAGCTGAAGTAAGGTCAGCAACAACTTCCTTTAAAAGCCAGTTGTCACAACACTCACTGTAATTCAACTGTTTTCAAGTTTCAATAGCCAATTCCAACACTTATGTAATGACAATCCCAATTTTGCTATTTGATAATAGATAGCAATTGCAATAGTGTCACTATTATAGCCCCAAATGTTGTGTGAAGAGAGGTACTCAACTGATTGTTGTGCACTCTCTCTCCACATATAAGGAATTGTCAGCTGTTTGGTCATGTTGTGTGTGTTCCGGAAGAGGCGTGAAAGTAGGTGTCCACTATATCGTGACTGAAATTTTATGCACCCAAATCTCCCTTTTTGGTATTTGACTTGTTACTGACCTCATTACATATTTATATTGACATGTTATTACTTCATTAAATTTGAATTGACCTGTTACTGACTTCAGACTTTTTACTGACCTCGTTACAAATTTGTATTGACATGTTATTACAAATTTGTATTGTCATGTTACTGACTTCATTACAAATCACAAATTTGTATTGACTTGTTACTGACCTCACTACAAATTTGTATTGACATGTTACTGACCTCGTTACAAATTTGTATTGTCATGTTACTGACCTCGTTACAAATTACAAATTTGTATTGACTTGTTACTGACCTCACTACACAGTTGTATTGACTTGTTACTGACCGGTACTATTACATATGGGATGACCGCATTTCAAACCCAGTTGTATTTGTCAGAGCTGACCAATTTTAGTCAGCTCTGACTAATGCCATCATTTCTGACCAAGCCTGACAAATTTTAGATAATCACATCAACCATCACTCCCATCATTCCCACAAAATGACTGTAGCCTATGTTATGCAGCTCATCATCTATTTTTAGTCCTGATCCCATCATGCCATCACTCCCACAAAAATCGTCATAGCATATGTAATAGATTTTGAATAGCTTCGAATGATTTTGCAACACTTCAAATGTTTTTGAATGACTTCACACTACTTAGAATGACATTGACCACCATAGAGATATTTTAAAACTTTTTCGACACACACAAAACATCTGGCATGAGCCACTGCATCACATATTGAACACTACTGGACACAAGGAGAGATGATAAAAGAATTAGAATATGATAATGGCAGTTTTGGGGTTTCAATGATCTATTGAAACAACAAGAGGAGTACTCTTACTATATGGCAACACCAAACATTTCAATTATCATCATTTCTCATTTGTTTTTATGTTTTACAATACCTTTATTGCTGTGCATACTGCCTCATGTTCTACACTTGTTATATTTCCTTTTTTATACTTACCTCTTCAAAATGTATATAGACTTGTACTAGTTACTTAGAACAACAGAGAAGAAGTTACCCTCTCTACCACCATCAGATTTAAGAGCAGTTCTCTTGAGTCTTAGCTCGCATCGTACCTCTAAAGTTCTGTGAAATATCATGAACTTCTTCAAACTTTTGTATTCACTTTCAACTTGTCGCCCATTGCCTATTGTCACTCAAAAACCACTTCCTATCTGCTATATTTGTTTTCGACATATCTTGCCACCAGTCAGACATCTTTGAACCTCCTCAAACTTACTTTGAACAACTTTGAACATCTTCAAATCTACTTCAAACTACTTCGCACACCTTCAAACCTTTTTCAAACATCTTTGTATGCCTTTAAAAACTACTCACCACATCTCTTACCATTTTGCATCACTAAACACAACATTTTGGTCTCAGCGGTGATATTTAGTATCAACTCACACCCTTCCTCTAGCCTGAGTTATACTTCCTAAGCCTTTTAACAGGTTTTGTTAGGTTTCCAGGTCAAGTATTATCAGCGTGCCCTGCCACCTTCTTGTAGGAGAGCCCACATGGTCCAGCTAGCAGAACAGTGGGTGTTGCCCTAACAGAAGAACTCAACTACCCCATCAGTGCACCTTCTCTTACATGTCCATACATCATTGTCTCAGTGCACCACAACCACTTACTCATCTTTTTGGCAAGAGCCAGAAATAATTGTATATACATATTTACTTTGCTTTCATAAGCCAATGCCAGGCCTCGCCTTACATTGTGACCACCAGTGATTGAGAGGCAGCGCTCATCATTAGGACAGCTGCAACCAGACAACCGATCAGATCTGGTTTAGTCAAGATTTACCTTACTCTATTTGGAT
The DNA here is from genome assembly GCA_029959215.1 of Tricholoma bakamatsutake. Lineage (NCBI taxonomy): Eukaryota > Fungi > Basidiomycota > Agaricomycetes > Agaricales > Tricholomataceae > Tricholoma > Tricholoma bakamatsutake. Next base: position 7,051,584 of record CP114860.1, read on the forward strand.
GACTATTTTAGGTAGTTACTAGCCAAATTCAGTAATAACCCCAAGATCAGGCACTGTTGGAAGGGTTATTGATCCAAAGTGCCTAATTGTTGACAAATAGCTGAAATCATGTGTTTTGCCATGTTTGGTACCCAATTGCCAGATCACATGACTCGAAATTTTGTGAAAAAAATCTGAAGCTGAATCTTGACTCAGCCGAAGAAGTGACACATCACAGCTTATGTCATTATGTCAGAACAATCAACTTCGAATTCTGGTCACAATCCTGTTTCCATGCCAGCACTAGAAGCCAAAATTGATGCTCTTACAGCACAAATATCCCAGTTAGTGTCAGTATTGGCAGCATCAGAGCCCAAACAAGCAGAAATAACAGCAGAGACAGTAGAAGATAAAGATGATGAGATGGAGGAGATGGTGGAGTGGATGTCTCAGGAGGATGTGCATGCAGAGGAGAGATCTGAGAGTGGAAAAATGTGTTTACCTAAATACATGCCCCTGCAAATCTTTGATGGTACCATGGAGAATACGAAATCCTTTATCAGCTCTATAGTATTGTATATTCATGGGAGAAAGCTGAGTTTTGTACAACTGAGTCTAGGATTATGTTTGCTCTCACATACATCCAGGGAGGGAAAGCACAGTTCTGGAGGAACAAAGCTATTAATCAAATTGCTGCAGGATATAAACCATTTGCAACCTTCAGGGAATTTTTGGAGAGACTGGAGGCACAATTTGGAGACCCTAATCCAAAGGCGACAACTAATGCAAAATTAAAAACCATGCGCCAAGGTTCTCTGACAGCAGATGAATTTATTTTGCAGTTCAAGGCAGAAGCATCACCAACAGATATGGGAGAAGCTGGATTGGTAGAATTTTTGAAGGCAGGATTAAATCCCTCATTAAGTCTATCTATCAACTACCTTCTATGTTGGAGAAGTTGGATGAGTGGTATAATTGGGCAATGCATCTTGATCGGCAATACTGACAGGAATAGGCAGAGTCGAAATTGATGTATGGGAATGCCAGATTTGGAAAGTCATCAGGAGGAAAGTCTGAGAAAGGAAGGACATCTCAGGTACAAGCTCTGAGGGCACAGCCACCAGCCATGGCAGTGATACCTATCATTAAGGAGTCAGCAGCATTGGCAGATGCAATGGATGTTGATCAAGCAGAGAGAAACCTGAAGAGAGTTGTAAGTGAGCACATAATGCAATCACCCAATTCTTTAAATGTAATCCAAATGCTCCGTGTCACATTGCTAGAATGGTGTATGAGGGGATGAATTTCCAACCTTACCAGAATTTCACAGAGGGGACAGATACAATATTTTCTTGCCTGAAAGTTGAGGCATAAAAGGGGGGTAATGTTAGGAAACAGTCCTATTATATAATAATATTTTATTTTATCTTTATTTTATTTTATTTTATTTTATCTTATTACATTAAAATATGCTACCAAGTGCCTACAAATGCTTTATTTGTCAGCATGGGAATTTTCTATTTACACACATTAATATGTACGTGCATCGGTAGCAACATAGTACAATATATGTAACATAGTATATAATCTTAACATATATACCGGAGGACCTCAGTTAAGTTCTCTTAGGTATTCCATCCACATTTGTGGTGCAAAACACCTTTTTCAGCCAACTCATCTATTTTTAACCTCTTGCATCAAAACCATCAAAACCCCCCCGTCACATGCATGTGCCCCACCACCTTCTTGTAGGAGAGCCCACACAGTCCAGCTAGCAGAACAGTGGGTATCGCTCTAACAGTTAGAATCCTCTAGTCAAACCCTATGTTAGAGTGACACCTACTAATATGCTAGCTAGACCATGTGGATTCTTCTACAAGAAGGAGGTGGGACACACGTGCGGGATGGAAGGTTTGATGGATTTGATGTGATGGGTTATTAATAGATGAGTTGGCTGAAATAGGCTTTTTGCACCACTATTGTGGATGGAATACCTAAGAGAACTCAACTGGGGTCCCCTAGGTGTATATTTTAGGTTTATATACTATGTTACACATATTGTACTATGTTGTTACTGATGCATGTGTGCATGCACATACATATTGATGCATGTGAATATAAAATTCCCACGCTAACAAATGTAGCATTTTTGGGTGTTTGGTAGCATAATTTGATGTAATAAAATAAGATAAAAATAAAATAAAATATTATTATGTAATAGGACTGTTTCCTAACATTACCCCCCTTTTATGCCTTTACTTCCAGGCAAGAAAATATTGTATCTGTCCCCACTATGAAATTTTGGTAAGACCAGAAATTTATCCCCTCATACACCATTCTAGCAATGCGACATGGAGCATTTGGATTAAGTTTAAAGAATTGGGCAATTGCATTATACACTCACTTACAATTCTCTTCGGGTTCCCATGAGTTATTTTTATCAGTGTAGTTCTTCCACTTGATTAAGAACTCCAATTTATTTTGTCAAAGATGTGAGTCTCAAACCTCTTCCACTACATATTTTGAAGCACCTTCTACCATTATTGGAGGTTGCAGAGTAGTTTGTTGACTGGGAATAGTGGGTGGGCAGTAAGGTTGTAAGCAGGAAATGTTAATTTCAGGATCAATCTTGAATAATTGAGGTGGGCAAAATTATTTTAGAAATCACATATGGCCAACTTGCTTCTCCATAAGTTTTCTTTAAGGTCGTGGAATATTTAGATCCTTGGTACTTAGCTATACCAAGTCACCAACTTTGTACTCTGGAGCAACAGCTCATATGATCTGCATGTCACATCATATCATCATGTGCTTTCATCAATGCTGCCTCTGCTTCCTCCTGTACCTTTTGCATCTTAGATACAAAGTCTTCCACTGACTGTACTTTGATTTCCCTTCAAGGTTCTATTCCCATTTGGGGATGATACCCATAATTAGCAAAGAAGGGTGACATGTGAGTAGCTGAATAGAATTTATTATTGTGAGAAAATTCAGCAATTGCCAACCATTCAGGCCAGTCAGTTTGTGGGTAGTTGACAAACATGCATAGGTAATGCTCCAACTCCTAATTCATTCTCTCTGTCTGCCCAACAGTTTGTGGATGATATGCCATATATAACTTGGTTTGAATTCCCAATATGTTATTTAACTCTCGCTGATACGGCTCCCTATCACCCTGCGCTTGTACTACAGCATTTTTTGCGATTGTGCACACTGCTTGGACACCTTTTACTCACAGTGCACTTTTGTGCACCCAAGTGCGCTCATGTATGCTTCCATGCATCTTTGTGTGCTGTAGTATGCTTTTGTGTGCCTTTGTCTGCTTTTGTGTGCCCAAGTGCACTTCCATGCGCTCCAGTGCGCTTTCGTGTGCCTTTGACTGCTTAGGTGCATTTTCATGCACCTTTTACATATATTTCCACTGTGCCTTTGGATCCCCCTTAGCTGCCTCCAATAATGCACCTTAAATGCATCTTGTTATGCTTCAAATTGCCTTTGTGTGTCTCCCACACTCCTTATCTGCCTTTCACAGTTACTGCATACTTGATGTGCCTTTATGTGCTCCTTTTACACTTTAACTGCAACTCACATTCTTTGCTGTGCACTCATTGCATGATTCACTTATCACACACACAACAATCCACCACCACACCAATTGCACTGTGCATCATGGCTTCCAGCTTACTGGGGTGCTGATTTGAGGCGCACTGCAATTCCAGCACGAGCAAACTGCACATTCTTACATAATCTGGGTGCTTTGCACCTATTTGGTGCTGGACCCTGTGCACTTGGGCACTTTCATGTAATCTGGGTGCTTGGCACTATCTGGCATCACACAGCATTTCCTTATAGTTCTTCTGCATTTCCAATTGGCATTGCCTTATCTGGTAACTGGCACAGGTCGATCACACCACTATTACTAAGGCACAGCATGTGACACATAACACTGAAGCAGATTAATTGGGAAGAGTGCATGGGATTTAAAGTGCACCAAAAATAAAACATTATGCTAGAGCAGTTGGGTATTGGGCTATAGCATGCACAAATTTTATTGGCTAAGGCAGCAGCATCGTGCAGTTGGGCTTAGGTGGGCCAATGGATGGGCTTGTGGGTAGTGCATGGTGCTTTCTATTTTTATACTTTATTCTACCACTTTTATCACATAAGCCATTTGTACATAGTAGGTGGACAGATAGAGAATCAAGAGGATCTTTCCCCCCCACATAGTTCATAGCTTGTTCAGCATTGCACATAATCTGTGCACCATCATCCAGCCTGTGCACATTTGTAGTGCACCCTTCATATAGCTGCATTTGCATATTGTTTGCATCCCTCATCGTATTGCCATGTTTCATCCCTTTGTTGCATCCTTCATCTTCATTTGTGCACTCTTGCAGTGTGCCCTTTGTATAGCCACATTTGCACATCATTTGTGCCCCTCATTGTATAGCCGCATTTTGTGCACCATTTGCACATTTTCCCACCAGTTGTGCTCACATCCTGTTTGCATCCCTAGCCTGCACTGCTCCTTCAACACACTCTAGTACAGTCTTTGTCCTGCTAAACTTCCTGCTTTCCACCCCCATTGTCATTGCACATTTTTGTGCTCTTGTTGTGCATTTTTCCACACTGTGCATTTTTGCCCCTTTGTATTGCACACTTTTTTGCCATTGCACATACCTTCCTTTTTGTGGACACAACTAGTGTGCACATTGAAAACCATCATACCTGCCTCTTTGTAGTCTCTGTGCCTTGAAGGATGGTCTGAGGCCCTCTAAGCGAACCCCCTCACACCAAGCATGCCTGCAGATGTAGATTTAGTGTTCACCCCTTCTGTTGAGACTCTGCACTGAGTACTAACTGAACACATCATCGCATAAACACAGAAGCAAATTGTAATCCATTAATAGGTCCATTGCATGCTCTGAGGTCTGGAGAAAGGTTCCAATCATATCGACACATTATGACAAATGCTCCAAACCACTACGAACTCCACAAATTTGGTTTTGAACTTATTTTAAATGACTTTGAACCATTTTGTGACATTTTGAATGCTTTCAAACAACTTTGCAGCACCTTGAACAAAGTCAGGTGCTATATAGCTGTCTAGAAACTCTTTCAACTTACATGGCACCTCCAGAATAAACAATTTTGTCACATATCGAGCATTCCTGGACACAAAGAGAGATGACAAAAGATCTAGAATGTGATAAGTGAAGTTTTATGTTTGAATGATATATTGAAGCAATAGGACAAGTACTTTTACTATACTGGGACAATGTATGTTTTATTTATTATCATTTCTCATTTGTTTTATGTTTTACAATACCTTCATTTGCTGTACATACTGCCTTGTGTTTTCCACATGTTGTTGTTTTCTTTTTAGTACTATTTCTTCAAATTGTATATAGACTTGTATTAGTAACACAGACAAAAAAAAAGGGAACAGAAAAGAAGATAATCTCTCCACTATCATCAGATTTAAGAGCAGTTCTCTTGAGTCTTAGCTTGCATCATATCTCTAATTTCTGCAAAATATTGCAAACTTCTTCAAACTTTTGTATTTGCTCTCGACTCATCGCCTATCGCCTATCGCCACTTAAAAACCACTTCTCATTTGCTATATTCATTTCTCAAAAAATCTTGACATTGGTCCGACATCTTTGAATTTCCTCGAAACTACTTCAAACCTTTTCGAACTCCTTGAAACCATTTTCAAACTATTTTGCATGTCTTCAAACCTATTTTGAACTCTTTTGAACAACTTTGTATGCTCCCACAGACTATTCACAACATCTTCTACCATTTTGCGTCACTAAACACAACTTCTGGATATCAGCAGTGATATTTAGTACCAACTTGCACCCTTCCTCTAGCCTGTGTTATACTTAAGCCTTTTAACAGGTTTTTGTTAGGTTTCCAGATCGAGTATCATCACCATGATTGGAAATAACTGTATCAGGCAATTCATGTAACTGCCATACCTGATTTAGATAGAGGCATGCCAAGCCCAATGATGAGGTTTCTGCAGTAGTAGAAATAATATGGACTTTCTTTGTGAAGCAGTCACATACTACAAATATTGCATTGTATCCTTGAGCTTCAGGTAATCTGGTGATAAAGTCCACAGATATATCTCACGATGGCGCTTTAGGTATAGGGTTCAGCATTAATTTCCCTGCAGGCTTTTCTGGTAATTTCTTTCCCCTCATGCATGTTAATATGGCTCCCTATCACCCTGTGCTCATACTATGGCATTTTTTGTGATTGTGTGCACTGCTTGGACACCTTCTACTCACTTTGCACAGCACACTTTTGTGTGCCCTAGTGTGCTTTTGTGCACTTTTGTGTGCCTTTGTGTGCCTTTGTGTGTTCCCATGCACTTCCATGCACCTTTGTGTGCTTTTGTGTGCCCAAGTATGCTTCTGTGCACTTTCGCATGCCTTTAACCACTAAGGTGCGCTTTTGTGCATCTTTTACATTTCTACTGTGCCTTTGGATTCCCCTTAGCTGCCTTCTGTCATGTGCTTTAAATGCACCTTGTTATGCTTTAAACCACCTCTGTGCACCCCACACACTCCTTATCTGCCTTTCACAGTTATTGCATACTTGATGTGCCTTTATGTGCTCCTTTTACACTTTAACTGCAACTCACATTCTTTGCTGTGCACTCATTGCATGATTCACTTATCACACACACAACAATCCACCACCACACCAATTGCACTGTGCATCATGGCTTCCAGCTTACTGGGGTGCTGATTTGAGGCACACTGCAATTCCAGCATGAGCAAACTGCACATTCTTACATAATCTGGGTGCTTTGCACCTATTTGGCATTGGACTGTGTGCACTTGGGAACTTTCACATAATCCTGGTGCTTTGGTGCTATTTGGCCTTGCACAGCATCTCCTTATAGTTCTTCTGCATTTCCAATTGGCATTGCCTTATCTGGTAACCAGCACAGGTCAATCACATCACTATTACTAAGGCACAGCATGCGACACATAACACCAAAGTGGATTAATTGGGAAGAGTGCATGGGACCTAAAGTGCACCAAAAATAGAGCATCATGCTGGAAAGTTCGATATTGGGCTATAGCATGCACAAATCTTATTGGCTAAGGCAGGGGCATAGTGCAGTCAGATTTAGATGGGCGAATGGATGCACTTGTGGGTAGTGTGGCATTCTATTTTTCTACTTTATTTTACCATTTTTTTATCACATAAGCCATTTGTACATAGCAGGCAGACAGATAGAGAATTCAGAGGATCTTTGCCCCCCTCATAGTTCATAGCTCATTCAGTATTGCACATAATCTGTGCACCAGTGTCCAGTCCATGAGTGCACCCTTCATATAGCCACATTTGCACATTGTTTGCGCACTTATTTGTATAGCCGCGTTTTGTGCACCGTTTGCGCCTTTTTCCGCTCCTTGCGCTTCCACCCCATTTGTGTCCCCAATCTATGCACCACCTTCACAGCACACCCCAGTGTTGTCTCCATCCCACTACACCTCCTGTCTTCATCACCCTTATCGTTGCACACTTTTGTGCTCCTGTTGCGCATTTTTGCCTCTTTGCATTGCGCACTTTCCTGCCACTGTGCATACCTTCCTTTTTGCATATACAACTAGTGTGCACATTGAAAACTATTGTACCAGCCCCTTCATAGTCTCTGTGCCCTGAAGGACAATCCGAGGCCCTCTAAGTGAACCCCCTCACCCCAAGCATGCCTGCAGCTGTAGGTTTAGTGTTCACCCCTTCTGTTGAGACTCTGCACTGAGTACCAACTGAACACATCAACGTATCACATCCATCCACATACCCCAACACATATTTCAAAATTTTGGGCCACCAATAATTTTTCATCACCAATTCCAACATCTTCCACCTTCCTGGATGTCCAGCAGCTTGCATATTATGATGTAACTGGATGATCTCCCTTCATAAATCTTGATCTTTCAGTACATATACTTTTCCTCTGAACAACACTAACCCTTATGTATGTCTATCTGCCTAAAGAGAAATGTCAAAATAAGGTAGCCCCAAGATCAGAGTTAATGACATATATTGGGCTGGAAGATGGAATGAAGGCATATCACTTCATGTGCTCAAGTGGTGCAATTTTCATAGGTGCAACTGCACTTTTTGATGAAGTATTATTCCCACATTGTCCTGCCAGTACTGATTGCAGAGGTAACTTTCCTGATTGCAGAGATCTCACCCACTTTTTGGAAGGGGGTGGCAGTGGAAATAATGGCAGCAACAATACACCTCCACTGCTACAAACCCAACCTTCATTATAATCAGATGATAATGACAGTGATGAGGACATGTATGTTCCTTGGGGACCCTTGTTTGAGGACTATGGACAACCCACTTCAGGAGATAATCCATTAGAGCAGCAGCCACAGCAGCAGCCTAGTCTGCCATCAAGAGCTCCTACTCTGCCACCTCCAGTACAGCTGCCAGTTGAGCCCCCTGTGGCTCCCAGGCACTCAGGCAGGCAGAAAGCTGTTCCTAGATGACCAGATAATTTGTATGGTGAAGAGCGCCACCCCATTGATATTGAATGAGACATTGCACAGACACATCAGTGGTGGCAGGCAGAAGGGGTAGTGCTACTGCCAGAACTGGTAGCTGAACCAAGTTCTGATCTCAAAAAAATCATTGAACCTCCTTATGCTCCCATACACAGATATATGCCCCCTCAGAAAAGTACAACCTGTAGGCATGTACCTTTGCATAAATCAGGTACACCATGGGGCAAGATCATCAAGGAAGAAGGTGGAGATCTGATGCACTACCTGCTAAATAAGGCAGTTGCACCATCTACAACATCAGATCTCATTCCTATCCAGTTCCATGGCATTGCAAGTTTAGATAAGCATGCTCAACTGAAGTGGAAACAGGCATGCCTAGAAGAACTAGAGGCCCTTTCTAAGCAGCATGTCCATGACATTGTAGACCTCCCTCCTGGCTGAAAGGCCATCAAAAATAGATGGGTTTTCTCCATAAAATCTGATGGATGAAAATGGGCTAGACTCATGGCCAGAGGCTTCTCACAAGTCAAAGACATTGACTTTAATGAGATTTTCTCACCTGTTGTCTGCTATGAGATGGTACACCTCATGTTTGCCCTTAGTGCCTTAGAAGGCATGTACATGACTGGTTATGATGTAAAAACTGTGTTAATGTGTCAAGTTGGTACTCAGTGCAGAGTCTCAATAGAAGATGTGAATACAAATCCTACAGCTGCAGGTGTGCTCAGGATGTGGGGGATCATTTTAAGAGTGCAGTATGTGGAAGATTGGTAGGAACTATTGTAAGGGGAAAGGAAGGCACCTCAGGCATCTGAACAATTTTCTGTGTTTGTCCCATATTTTTTTATATTTTATCTCACCCTATTCTGCCTTTTCTATGATTTTTTATGATTTATTCCTATTTTATTATTATCTTCAGTTGTTTCCATGTTGGTACATGTTGACAGTTCTATTCTGGATGTTTACCCATCAAGGTGATGTCATCCTGCAGTTTGATCCACCTATCTCCACCTTTTTGCTATTTTTAGCTTACTATTTGATTTTTGGCTCTATCACATATACTGGGCATCGACAGATGGGTCCTTATTAGACTTTTCTCTTTGGATTCCCCTCTGTTAAGTGTGCCTGGAGTATCTGTATTATGTAACATAATATTAAATTTGGATTCCCCTCTGTTAGCTCACTATTAAGTAAGGCCTTAAGGTTGCCCTTACAGTAGAAAACTCTCTCTCTAGGCCCAGAATTGAAGCACACTGTGGATATAACATGTCCTACACCTACAGAACATCGCCCAGGATGTAATCAATACCCCCACCTTAAGTGTGCACTTATCTCCACTCAACATGCCACCATGCACCATGGATGCCCAAAAATGTGTCAAAGTGCTCGAAGCACCATTACTGGATTGCATGCACAAATTGAATCACTTAAATTTGGCATCAAAAGCTTTGTTAATACCCTACAGCTTAGTCCCTCACCTAATATCCCATTTATTCCAACTCCAACCGCTTCCAGCATCAATGCTCTACCTAATACCACTGGCACACAGATCAAACTGTCCCCCCCCCATCGACTTTAATAGTGCACACTCTCACAGATGTTCTTTTTTCAACTCCTGTGAGTTACACATCAGTCTTTGCTCTAATCAAGTCCTAGATGACACTGCAAAAATTTATTGGGCCATTACATAGATGAAGTCTGAGCACGCCTACCTCTACGTCAACCACATTTTGTGCCAAGCCCAGAAACTTGGTTCCCTCTCTTTTTCCTCTTGGAACGACTTTAGGGAGGAGTTTGTATGACACTTCTGCCTTCTCCATGAATGCCAATGAGCTGCAATGTGCCTCAAGTCATCCTTATATTACCAAGCACACCGATCTGTGGATGACTATATCAATGAGTTTAGGGATTTAGTGGACATGGAGGGATATGGGAATGGGCTACAAGTGGTGTTAAATTTCATTGTGGTCTCAATCAAGAGGTTCAGAACCAGATTGCACATGTTGAAGGAATGCCCAGCTGATGACAATATTGATACTTGGTATGAAGCTGCTTCTCTGTGTGATGAGAGCTGATTTATGAATGCGGCTTTTAACACTACACTCCATGCCACTATGACCACACATGCCCCCAATCCCTCCAACTACCCACTCCCACTGCCCACCAGTGACCACTTTGATGCCCTGCTGGTCAACCCACTTAAGGAAGAACTTCATTCCATGACCAATCTCCCCCTGAGTCCCTCAGCTCAGTGGAAGTCACACCTGCTCCACTCACACCTGTTCCTCCTCTTCCCAGATTAAAATCTTGAAAGCACAAACTCCCATGCAAATACATTGTAGCATCCACCCCCTCCCAGTGATCACTAGAATTGAAGATTGAGCTGCAGACTATGGATACGGAGCAAATACTTGGTGTCTCTGCTCTCCTGGACTTGGATGCCATGGGTCTTTTCATCAATTCACACCTGGTTCAACAAAAACAACTCAATACCCACTCACTATCTTAACCCATACCTGTCTACATTGTGGACAGCTTTCCAAATGAAGCTGGGGCAATTCAGGAGGTTGTCAATCTAGTCCTCTGGTACAATGACCATAGTAAATGGGCTCTCTTTGCTGTGACCCAACTGGGGAAGCAGGAGGCAATTTTGGGCTACCCATAGCCTCATGACCATAATCCTGAGGTCGACTGGGTGACAGGTAAAGTTACAATGAGTCATTGTCTCTCTTGTTGCCATACTTGCTTCACTGAAGGCAGACAGAAACATCGAGGGCAAAAGGTCCTTTTACAGCGCACTCACAAGTGTCATGCTGGTCCAATGCCTATAGCCAATGTAGACTTCGAAGACATTCCAGATCTCGCACCTGATTCTGACAATGATGTGGAGGAAGTGGAGGAGATCGAGGAAGGTAACCAAATTTTCTACAGTGCTATTAACCCTTCTCATGAGGTGCATGCCACCTTGAACATCTCCCAGTGCCTTGCAGAGGCCTTCCACAAGAACAGTGCACCCAAATCCTTCACTGACTTGGTACTTCCTCACCTGCATGACTTTGAGGATGTCTTCTCCAAGGAATCTTTTGACTCACTGCCTAGCTGTAAGCCATGGGATCATGCAATTGAGCTCATGCCAGGTGCCACACCCTCCTGCAAGGTCTATCCTCTCTCCTCTGAAGAACAATGACAACTTGACAAGTTCATTGATGAATACTTGGCTTCTGGTCATATCCACCCTTCAAAGTTGCCCATGGCCTCGCCTTTCTTTTTTGTTAAAAAGAAGGATGGGTCCCTTTGACTGGTTCAAGACTATTGATGCCTGAATGACATCACAGTCAATAACTGCTATCCACTACCCCTCATATCCAAACTCATCAACCAACTTCATGGGATGCATTACTTCACCAAGCTTGATGTCCATTGGGGTTACAACAATGTGCAGATAAAGGAAGGGAATGAGTGGAAGGCAGCTTTTTGCACAAACTGTGGTCTTTTTGAACTACTTGTCATGTTCTTTGGTCTCACTAATAGTCCTGCCACCTTTCAGACCCTAATGAACAACATCTTCCATGATCTCATATTAGAAGGTGTGGTCTATGTCTACCTCAATGACATTCTCATCTTTACTTGAGACCTCGATGAACATCATTGAATCACATGCCTGGTGCTAGAGCAACTTTGGTGGCACAAACTCTACCTTCATTATGACAAGTGTGAGTTTGAGAAGACATGGATGAAGTACTTTGGTTTGATTATCTCAAATGGACAGGTGGAGATGGACTTGGTCAAGGTTGCTGGCATTACAACTTGGCCCATGCCCATGAACAAGAAAGAGGTGCAGTCTTTTCTGGGCTTCATCAATATGTTATTGAAGATTTTTTCCACCATGCATGCCCATTATTCAACCTCACTGGCAAGGAGGAATGGAAGTGGGAAAATGCACAGCAGGAGGCTTTTGAGAAGCTCAAAGAGATGGTCACTTTCACTCCAATCCTTACCTTTGCTAACGACTTGCATCTCTTCCATGTAGAAGCTGACAGCTCAGACTTTGCGATGGGTGCAGTGCTGTCCCAACAGTCTCCCAAGGACCAGAAGTGGCACACCATTGCCTTCTACTCAAAGAGTCTTAGTGCTGTGGAATGCAATTATGAGATCCATGACAAGAAGATGCTGGCAATAATGCAGGTATTGGAGGAGTGGCAACATTTTCTGGAGGGTGCTCAACACAAGGTCGAGATTTGGATGGACCACAAGAACCTCAAGTACTTCATGACCACCAAGAAACTTGATCATTGCCAAGCCCGCTGGTCCCTTTATCTCTCCAGGTTTGATTTCTCCCTGGATCATCACCCAGGATGCAGCATGGGGAAGACTAATGCCCTCTCTCATTGTCCAGACCATGGGGATGGAAGCAATGACAATGAAGGTATTGTGTTGTTGCAACCTGATCTGTTTACAGTCTGTGTACTAGAAGGTGTTGCCTTGGAGAGTAAGGAGTGCAGTATCTTACATGACATTTGTCATGCAAACCATAGCAGTTTACACGAGGATGCTGTGGCTCTGGCAGTGAAGGAGCTGAGAAAGGGATCCACCCCTATGCTTCATGCAGCAGAGTGGACAGAAAGTGATGACATCTTATACTTCTGTGACCACATCTATGTTTCTAATAATCCCCAGCTTCAATAATCTCTCAGCACCATGACTCACTCATTGCCAGCCACCCCAGTAATGTGTTCAGTTGGTACTCAGTGCAGAGTCTCAACAGAAGGGGTGAACACTAAACCTACAGCTGCAGGCATGCTTGGGGTGAGGGGATTTGCTTAGAGGGCCTCGGATTGTCCTTCAAGGTGCAGAGACTACAAAGAGGCTGGTATGATGGTTTTTAATGTGTGCACTAGTTGTGTACACAAAAAGGAAGGTATGCACAATGGCAAAAAAAGTGTGCAATGCAAAGGGGCAAAAATGCGCAATGATGAGGGAGATGAGAGTGGGAGGTGTAGTGGGACAAAGACAGCACTGGAGTGTGCTACAAGAGTGATGCACAGGCTAGGGATGCAAGCGGGATGCAAGTGCAACTGGTGGGAAAATGCACAAATAATGTGCAAAATGCAGCTATACAATGAAATGTGCAAATGATGTGCAAACATGGCTATATGAAGCACTGCAAGAGTGCACAAACAAAGATGAAGAATGCAATGAAGGGACAAAACATGGCAATATGATGAGGGGATGCAAATGATATGCAAACACAGCTATACAAAGGGCACACTACAAAGGTGCACAGACTGGATGCTGGTGCACAGACTATGCATGATGCTGAATGAGCTATGAACTAAGTGGAGGGGAAAAGATTCTCTGAATTCTCTATCTGTCCACCTACTATGTACAAATGGCTTATGTGATAAAAACAGTAAAATAAAGTATAAAAATAGAAAGTGCCATGCGCTACCCACAAGTACATCCATTGGCCCATCTAAACCTGACTGCACTATGCTGCTGCCTTAGCCAATAAAATTTGTGCATGCTATAGCCCACTACCCAACTGTTCCAGTGCAATATTCTATTTTTGGTGTGCTTTAGGTCCCATGTGCTCTTCCCAATTAATCTGCTTTGGTGTTATATGTTGCATGCTGCACCTTAGTAATAGTGACATGATCGACCTGTGCCAATTACCAGATAAGGCAATGCCAATTGGAAAGGTGGAAGAACTATAAGGAGATGCTGTGTGAGGCCAAATAGTACCAAAGCACCTGGATTACATGAAAGTGCCCAAGTGCACACAGTCCAATGCCAAATAGATGCAAAGCACCCAGATTATGTGAGAATGCGCAGTTCGCTCATGCTGCAATTGTGGTGCACCTCGAATAAGTGCCTCAGTAAGCTGGAAGCCATGATGTGCAGCACAATAGGTGTGGTGAAGGATTGTTGTGTGTGATAAATGGATAGTGCAATGAGTGCACAGTGAGGGATATGAGTTGCTGGCAAAGCACAAAAGGAGTGCATAAAGGTGCATTGAGTGCACAGTAACTGTGAAAGGCAGATAAGGAGTGTGGGAGGCACATGGAGGTGGGTTGGAGCATAACAAGGCACATTTAGAGCACATGATAGAAGGCAGCTAAGGGGGATCCAAAGGCACAGTAAAATGTAAAAGATGCATAAAAGCACACCTAAGTGGTCAAAGGCATGTGAAAGCACATGAAAGTGCACTTGGGCACACTGCACAAAGTGAGCAGAAGTCATCTAGGAGGTGTGCACAATCATGAAAAATGCCATAGTATGTACGCAGGGCAATAGGGAGCTGTATCACTGGGCATTGAAAGATGTTGGAACTCATATCATGGAATTATTGGTGGCCCCAGATGTCTCAACTCATTGGTTAGTACTGCCATACCTGTGATCTCTGCTTATGTTGATATGGCTCCCCATTACCCTGTGCTCGTACTATGGCATTTTTTGTGATTGTGTGCACTGCTTGGACATCTTCTACTCACTTTGCACAGTGCGCTTCCATGCACCTTTGTCTGCTTTCTGTGCTTCCATGTGCTCCATTGCGCTCCAGTGCACTCCATTGTGCTCCAGTGTGCTCCATTGTGCTCCATGTGCTTCAGTGCACATTGATACAGCTCCCTATCACCCTGCATGCATACTACGGCATTTTTTTGCAATTGTGCGCACCCCCTAGATGGCTTCTGCACACTTTGTGCAGTGCGCTTCCATGCGCTTTCACGTGCCTTTGACCGCTTAGGTGCACTTTTGTGTGCCTTTTACATTTCTACTGCGCTCTTGGTTTCCTATAGCTGCCTGCTGTCGTGCGCCATAAATGCACCCCATTGCACTTCAAACTGCCTCCATGCACCCCCCCCCCCCCCCCCCAACACTCCCTATCTGCCTTTCACATTTATTGTGCACTTAATGCACCTTTGCATGCTCCTTTTATGCTTTACCTGCAACTCACATTCTCTACTGCACACTCATTGCACAATCCCTATCACACACACACAACAATCCACCACATCAGTTGTGCTGCGCATTGTGGCTTCCATCTTACTGGCGCATTTACTTGAGGCACACTGTGATTCCAACATGAGCGAACTGCGCATTCTTACATAACTAGGGTGCTTTGTGCCTATTTGGCATTGGACTGTGCACACTTGGGCGCTTTCACATAATCCTGGTGCTTTGGTGGTATTTGGCCTTTCACAGCATCTCCTTATAGTTCTTCCACATTTCCAATTGGCATTGCCTTATCTGGTAACTGGCACAGGTCCATCACATCATTATTACTAAGGTGCAGCATGCAACACATAACACCACAGCGGATTAATTGGCAAGAGTGCACGAGACCTAGAGCACACCAAAAATAGTGCATCACACTGGAATGGTTGGGTATTGGACTATAGGTGCACAAATCTTATTGGCTGAGGCAGCAGCATAGTGCGGTCAGGTTTAGATGGGCAAATGGGTGCGCTTGTGGGTAGTGCATGGCACTTTCTATTTTTACACTTTATTTTACCATTTTTATCACATAAGCCATTTGTACATAGTAGGTGGACAGATAGAGAATCCAGAGGATCTTTCTCCCCCTCATAATTCATAGCTTAGTCAGTGTCACACATAGTCTGTGCACCAGCGTCCAGTCCATGTGCTTTTGTAGTGCACCCCTTCGTATAGCTGCATTTGCATATCGTTTGCATCCCCTTGTCGTATTATTGTGTTTTGTCCCTGTGTTGCATCCTTCATCCTAGTTTGTCCACTATTGTAGTGCACCCTTCATATAGCTGCATTTGCGCACTTATTTGCATAGCTGTGTTTTGCGCACCATTTGCACCTTTTTCTGACCCTTGCACTTTCATCCCATTTGTGTCCCCAACCTGTGCACTACCTTCACAGCACATCCCAGTGTTGCCTTCATCCCACTACACCTCCGCTTTCATCACCCTCGTCATTGTGCACTTTTGCGCTCCCATTGCGCATTTTTCTGCACTGTGCATTTTTGCCCCTTTGCATTGTGCACTTTCCCGCCACTGTGCATACCTTCCCTTTAGCATACACAACTAGTGCACACACTGAAAACTGCCATACCAGCCTCTCCATAATCTTTGCACCCCAAAGGACGATCCAAAGCCCTCTAAGTGAACTCCCCCCTCACCCCGAGCATGCCTGCAGTAGTAGATTAAGTGTTCACCCCTTCCATTGAGACTCTGCACTGAGTACCAACAGAACACATCATTTCTGGAGCCCACCATGAGGGGTTTCTGTTTATCAGACCTTATTTTAGACCTCTGTCAGCTCGCCCTTCATCTCAACATTAACCACCTTTGCACTCTCCATTCCGAGCTGTTAGCAACTGCGCTCCAGCTTGGGGAAATACCAGTATTTGAATCACTCTTCCTAAACAACATGCATCACTCATCCACACTGTCTTTACCTCCACCTTCACCTGAATCATCCCTACCTACCTTAACTCCATCTGCATCACTGCATTCTTCCCCGCCTTCACATTTCACTGCGCTTTTACCAGATCTTAACTCTACACACTTTATTCCACCTACCATGGCTACCATGCATATGCCATCCACATCCAACCAAAATGCACCGCATTTTGACCCTGCAAAACTGCGCGAACTCCAGAAGTACTTTGAGGAGCTTGCACAACTCCTCCGCAATTGTAACATCACTGATGAGACCAATAAAAAGTTCCACACTGTGCGCTATTTGGACAGCGACACTGCTGACATTTGGAAACTGCTACCAGAGTATAGTGCAATGCACAACTATGGTGCATTCAAAGACGCTGTCCTAAAGCTTTATCCTGGCTGTAGGGATGGCAGTAAATGGAGTATTAGCGACCTGGACAAGCTTATTGGCAAAACCACACATGTTGGCCTTGTAACTGCAGAAGAAATCGTGTGCTATTATCACACATTTTTCAACATTAGCGAATACTTAGTTGTGCAAGGCATATTGGTGTGCTACGACCAAAGCTGCATGTTCGTTAGTGTTACGGAAAGGATGGAGATTCAATTTTTCTTTTGTTCCTATTGTTCTGCCGACGTACGTCTCATGTTATTGTCTCTTCTCTTTTGTCTCGTCAAATGTGCGCCCTTAATCTACACCTCTGCATTCCCACCTTATTGTAGCATACACTATGGGCGCCTCTTTTTCTATTGTCTTTTCATCCTTATTGTCTCTATTGTTCTCTCGACTCGACTCGTATCTACGATCTACGCTTGTACTATAAAATGATGAATGCAGGACTGGTCAACTCAGCTTGACCTAGTCTTTCCTACACTCCTAACAAAGTGCAATCTAAGTCTCTTGCTCAAACCGTTGCTCACGAGCTTCGGCGATCTGAATCTCTATTGAACATCGACACTTATGAGTGTCAACTTACATTTGATTTAGGAGTATTGACCATAACAGTTAGGGTGTTTTGACCAGACCAGCTAGAACACATTTTGAGCCACCTTGTGATTGCGGTACCAAATTAGCCTGCAAATGTCCCATACTCATTAGATGCAATTGACTTTATCTTTGAAGGCCCAGTGCACTATTTCCAGCCACTTACTGGGCTCACAGTGCAAAACCCTGATATGTATGTGCCCTACTCAGCACCCAGCGCACCCATTTCCCAGCCACAACCTAGCATGCCTGCAGTCAAAGCAGAAGACATCTCAATCTTATTCGAGCGCATGACACAGACAATAGTTACTGCATTGAGTGCATTGCACAGAGATGGCAGAAATGGTGCAACTCACTCGAACAAAGACAAGTGCAATGGTTGCGGTCAGACAGGGCATTATATCCCTGAGTGCGCTTCAATTGAGCACCTTATTAGCAAAGGAAAGTGTAGGTGAAATGCGGAAGGGCACATTGTACTCCCAGGTGGCACATTCATGCCGCATTCTATTTCAGGCAACTTCTTGGGTGAGCACATCAAGGAATGGCATAAGCACAACCCAGGGCAGATAGCCACTGGTTGACTGTCATCTAATACCAATTTGCAGCTCATCTACAATATAGCGCCTCGTCCAGCTCCAGCAGCACCTTTACAGTTGACGTATGTTGCCACTTCAGTGCCTGCAGCAGATTATATGCAAAGCACACCAAATGTGCAACTAATGAAGGAGGAGCGCATCAATGCGCTCGAGTGGGAGTTGATGGCACTTCAGAAGAGGCAAGTCTTCCATGGCATTGAAATTCTGCAGTGCGCACTGTGCAATACATCCAATCAAGAAAGTGCACATTCTACAACCACAGACATTGCACCCGCCGACAGTATCAAATCACCAGCTTTGCAACCTGCTGCGAGCACAACTGAAGCACCCAACAAGATGCCCATAAATCCCTATTCCAACATTTCTGAAGTGCATTTTGTGCCCGCAGCAGCAGATAAATCAAACACACCAGTTAACACTTCCAAAGGCAAAGAGCCATCATAACGCACTGTCGTTCCTATCCAGAATCCACAGATTGTCGATGATGTACAGTGACTCACAAAACTGAGTCAATGTTTTGCACTTTTTGATTCATTGTTGAATAGCTTCCCATAAACAACAAAACCAAACAAGGTATTGGTGTACCGAATAACATACATGATCAGGGCTACCAAACAAACAAAGAATTATGTAATTTTAATCATCCCTCATGGAGATATGATCATTTTAATTCAGGGACTCATTGACTCAGTTTTGTGAGGGGTAGTCAGAAATATTAGAATCTGATGCTCCACCAACTGTATAATGTCAAAAACTTGACAGATGGTTTCTAAGGTGATGTGACCCTTGATGGGACCTTAAATTATAGTATTTAATTAGGACTAGCATTCTTCATACTTCAATATTCTCCAATGCATCCCATCTCCTCTGCTCAGAAGGAAAACATTCTTTCTCTGGCCTCCAATCATTATTCTACCCACAATATTGCCTCTAAACTCAACCTCAGCCAGTCTAGTGTATCCAGAACACTCAGGGCTCTCCATCCAAACCTGGATTCCCCCTCTGGTGGTTGTCCTTCTAAGCTCTCATCTACCTCTCAGAGAGCCATCCTTACCCAAATCACCACTGGCAAGGCTGCGAATGCTGTTCAGGCCACCCATTACATCAACAGCATCATCCCCACTCCAGTCTCCTCAGAAACAGTCAGAAGAGTTCTCAGAAAAAACTCATTCAAGGCTGTGGTGAAGAAGAAAAGGCCCTTGCTTAGTATAAGGCATAGGAAAGCAAGATTGGCTTTTGCTCAGAAGTATAGAGAGTGGACTGTGGAAGACTGGAGGAGGGTTATTTGGTTAGATGAGACTAAAATCAACAGGTTTGGGTCAGATGGGAGAGAGTGGGTCTGGAAACAGAAGGGAGAGGGGCTGATCGAGAGAGAGGTGCAGGGAACTGTCAAATTTGGAGGAGGAAACATTATGGTATGGGGGTGTATGGGATGGAATGGAGTTGGGTATCTTGCAGAGGTTGAGGGGAGGATAAATGCTGACCAGTATGTGTCCATTTTGAAGGACCATATGCTGCCTAGCTTGGAGGAGAGTGGAATTTCTGGAGAAGAGGTAATTTTTCAACAAGACAATGACCTCAAGCATACCTCAAAAAAGGCCAAGAAATGGATGGAGAACAACAATATTACTCTTCTGGATTGTCCTGCCCAATCTCCAGACCTCAGTCCTATTGAACATCATTGGGTTCACCTCAAGAACCAGTTAGACAAGTATCCAACAGCACCAAAAGGAATTTGGGAGTTATGGGAAAGAGTAGTAGAAGAGTGAAATAATATTCCATCAGAGGTGTGTCAGAATTTGATTGAAAGCATGCCTAGAAGGTTGGGAGCAGTTATTAAGGCCAAGGGAGGTCATACAAAATACTAGAATTACAATTTATCATAATATTGATACCACCTCACAAAACTGAGTCAATGAGTCCCTGAATTAAAATGATCATATCTCCATGAGGAATGATTAAAATTACATGATTCTTTGTTTGTTTGGTAGCCCTGATCATGTATGTTATTCGGTACACCAATACCTTGTTTGGTTTTGTTGTTTATGGGAAGTTATTCAACAATAAATTAAAAAGTGCAAAACATTGACTCAGTTTTGTGAGTCACTGTATATGCACATGCCATGAAGGCGCCCTTTGTTACAGTTTCACATGAAGAGCTCCTTTTGCTTTCACCCGATCTCAGAAAGTGCCATAGAGAACAGGTTACTCCACAGTGCATTGCAGCTACCAGTGCAGAAGTGGTAGCTACCAACCTTGCAAGCATTATGCCATTTGCGCATTGTGAAGTGTGCATGCCTTTTGCAGACAATAAAGTGCTTAATGCAACACCTCCAGTTAGCACAGCAAATGAAGCACATCTTCCTATTGTTGCAGACCAAGGAGAAGCAGCCACTATTATGACATTCAACTCTGATACCCAAGCTTGCGATGTTTCCACGTTTGTGCTTATTCCATTTTCCGCTTCCATTCCACCGACCTCTCTTACCTCTCAGCTCTACTTATCCCAATGTACCAACAGTAATGCACAGGCGCTCTTAAATTCTATCAACCCTATGGCACTTATTCCAGCTGTGTTTCCAAAAAGTGCACATGTGTGTGCAACTTTTAGCAGTTTAGCAGTGCACATGCCGCAAAAGGGCATAGTAACCAAGACGAAGTATAAACCAGTTGCATGGAAGGTCAAACCAGTCATTGTGCCTGTCCCAAACAAATTCCGCATCAAGCGCACCATTATGGGTGATCCACTAGCGGCGCTTCCTGCGCTTTTACCAAACCTGCCACCATTTACTCCAGAAGACTTAGAAGAAGAAGACAATGAAGAATTTGGGGATATCCCAAACATTCACTTCTACCACTTACCCACTTTCTTGGCACTCACATTTCGCACTTCAATAGCAGACAAGGATGCTGCCTGAGGGCAGTCAGTATTTCAGTTGGAAGGAGATGATATGGCTCCCTATCACCCTGCACTCATACTATGGCATTTTTTGTGATTTTGGACATCTTCTACTCACTTTGCACAGTGCACTTCCATGCACCTTTGTCCACTTTCTGTGCTCTTGTGCGCTCCATTGCACTCCAGTGCACTCCATTGTGCTCCAGTGTGCTCCATTGCCCTCCAGTGCACTCCATTGTGCTCCATTGCACTCCATGCGCTTTTGTGTGCATTTGTGTGCTTTTGACCATTTAGGTGCACTTTTGTGCACCTTTTACATTTCTACTGTGCTTCTGGTTCCCCCATAGTTGCCTGCTGTCATGCACCCTAAATGCACCCTGTTACACTTCAAACTGCCTCTGCGCCCCCCCCCCATGCTCCTTATCTGCCTTTCACATTTATTGCGCTCTTGATGTGCCTTTGCGTGCTCAATGCACCTTTGTGCTGATGGGTTCTGTTGGTACTTGGTGCAGAGTCTCAACGGAAGGGGTGAACACTTAATCTACTACTGCAGGCATGCTCAGGGTGGGGGGGGAGTTCACTTAGAGGGTCTCGGATCATCCCTCAGGGTGCGGAGATTATGGAGAGGCTGGTACAGCAGTTTTCAGTGTGTGCACTAGTTGTGTATGCTAAAGGGGAGATATGCAGAGTGGTGAGAAAGTGCAAATGGGCAAAAATACGCAGTGTGGAAAAATGTGCAATGGGAGTGCAAAGGTGCACAATGATGAGGGTGATGAAAGCGGGAGGTGTAGTGGGATGAAGGCAACACTGGGACATGCTGTGAAGGTAGTGTGCAGGTTGGGGATGCAAATGGGATGAGAGCGCAAGGGGCGGAAAAAGGCACAAATGGTGCACAAAATGCGGCTATGAAAATAGTGTGCAAACAGTGTGCAAACATGGCTATATGAAGGATGCACTGCAGGAGTGCATGAACGAGGACGAAGGATGCAACACAGGGATGAAATGCAACAATATGATGAGGGGATGCAACGATACGCAAATGTGGCTATATGAAGGGCGCACTACAAAGGTGCATGGACTGGATGCTGGTGCACAGACTATGTGTGATGCTGACTGAACTATGAACTATGAGGGGGGGAAAGATCCTCTGGATTCTCTATCTGTCCACCTAATATGTACAAATGGCTTATGTGATAAAAATGGTAAAATAAGTGTAAAAATAGAAAGCACCATGCACTACCCACAAGTGCACCCATTTGCCCATCTAAACCTGACCGTACTATGCTGCTGCCTCAGCCAATAAGATTTGCACACCATTAGCCCAATACCCAACTGTCCTGGTGCGATGCACTATTTTTGGTGTGCTCTAGGTCTCATGCACTCTTCCCAATTAATCTGCTTCAGTGTTATGTGTCATGTGCTGTGCCTTAGTAATAATGATGTGATTGACCTGTGCCAGTTACCAGATAAGGCGATGCCAATTGGAAATGCAGAAGAACTAAAAGGAGATGCTGTGAAAGGCCAAATACTGCCAAAGCACCAGGATTATGTGAAAGCACCCAAGTGCACACAGTCCAATGCCAAATAGGCACAAAGCACCCCAGTTATGTAAGAATGTGCAGTTCGCTCATGTTGGAATCATGGTGCACCTCAAGTAAGTGTGCCAGTAAGATGGAAGCTGCAATGCACAGTGCAACTGATGTGGTGGATTGTTGTGTGTGTGATAGGGATTGTGCAATGAGTGCGCAGTAGAGAATGTGAGTTGCAGGTAAAGCATAAAAGGAGTGCGCAAAGGTGCATTGAGTGCACAATAAATATGAAAGGCAGGTAAGGAGTGGGGGGGGGGGCGCACAGAGGCAGTTTGAAGCACAACAGGGCACATTTATGGCACACAACAGCAGGCAGCTATGGGGAACCAAGAGCGCAGTAGAAATGTAAAAGGCACACAAAAGTGCACCTAAGCGGTCAAAGGCATACAAAAGCACACAAAGGTGTGCAAAAGCACACTGCGCAAAGTGTGTGGAAGCCATCTAGGGGGTGCGCACAATCGCAAAAAATGCTGTAGTATGTGTGCAGGGTGATAGGGAGCCATATCAGCATGCTTTTTTTAATGCTTTACCTACAACTCACATTCTCTGCTGCACACTCATTGCACAATCCCTATCACACACACAACAATCCACCACACCAGTTGTGCTGCGCATTGTGGCTTCCAGCTTACTGGCTTATTTACTTGAGGTGCACTGCAATTCCAACATGAGTGAACTGCACATTCTTACATAACTGGGGCACTTTGCACCTATTTGGCATTGGACTGTGCGCACTTGGGCACTTTCATGTAATCCTGGTGCTTTGGTGCTATTTGGCCTCACACAGCATCTCCTTATAGTTCTTCCACATTTCCAATTGGCATTGCCTTATCTGGTAACCGGTGATAGGTCCACTATGCTCTATAAACTCTGGAGAAGCTTTCCACTCATATCGACACATTACAACATGCACTCCAAATCACTACAAAGGCGACGAAATTGACATTGAACCATTTTCGCACATTTTTGCACTATTTCGAACAATTTCGTGACACTTTGAATGACTTCGAACAAATTCATGACACTTCGAATGACTTTGCAGCATTTCGAATGATATTGGCTGCTGTATAGTTGTTTTGAAACACTTTCGATACATGGTGCACATTTGGAACGAGTTATTCCATTGCATATCGAGCACTACCAGACACGAGGAGAGAGTACAAAAGACTTAGAATGCAATAAGTGCAGTTTCTATGTTTCATTGATATATTGAAGCACAAGATAAGTACTTTTACTATATGGGAACACTATACATTTTATCATTTATCATTTTTCATTTGTTTCATGATCTACAAGTCCTCATTGTTTGATATATTTGCCTCATGTTTTACACATGTTCTTATTTCCTATCTCTTCATTTTGTATATAGACTTGTATTAGTTAGTTAGAACAAATATAGAAGAAATGGGGAACAGCACAAGTTACCCTCTCGCTATCGTCGGATTTAAGAGTCATTCTCTTGAGCCTTAGCTCGCATCATATCTCCAAGTTCTGCGAAATATTGTGAACTTCCTCAAAACTATCATATTTGCTCCACGTTTTATTGCCCATTGCCTATCGCCATTCGACAAACACTTCACATTCATTAAACTCATCCCTCAATATATCTCAAACCCCTTCAAACTACTTCGAACTATTTTGCATGTCTTCGAATCTACTTCGAACTATTTCGCACAACTTCGAACCTCTTTCGAACTGTTTCGAACAACTTTGTATGCTCTTACAGATTATTCGAACCATCCCTTATTATTCCACATCACTAAATGCATCATTTTGGTCTCAGCGGTGATATTTAGTACCACCTCGCACCCTTCCTCTGACTCATGTTATACCATCCGAAGCCATTTAGTAGGTTTTGTTTGGGTTTCTGGGTTGAGTATCATCACTGGCACAGGTCGATCACATCATTATTACTAAGGCACAGCATGCGACACATAACACTGAAGCAGATTTATTGGGAAGAGCGCATGAGACCTAGAGCACACCAAAAATAATGCATCACACCGGAACGGTTGGGTATTGGGCTATAGGTGTGCAAATCTTATTGGCTAAGGCAGCGGCATAGTGCAGTTGGGTTTAGATGGGCAAATGGGTGCGTTTGTGGGTAGCGCATGGCACTTTCTATTTTTACACTTTATTTTACTGTTTTTATCACATAAGCCATTTGTACATAGTAGGCAGACAGATGGAGAATCCAGAGGATCTTCCCCCCCCCTAATAGTTCATAGCTCAGTCAGCATCACACATAGTCTGTGCACCAGCATCCAGTCCATGTGCCTTTGTAGTGCACCCCTTCATATAGCTGCATTTGTGCACCATTTGCGCACTTATTTGCATAGCCACATTTTGCACACCATTTGTGCCTTTTTCTGCCCCTTGCACTTTCATCCCATTTGCGTCCCCAACCTGTGCACTACCTTCACAGCACATCCCAGTGTTGCCTTCATCCCACTACACCTCCACTTTCATCACCCTTGTCATTGTGCACTTTTGCACTCCCATTGCACATTTTTCTGCACTGTGTGTTTTTGCCCCTTTGCATTGTGCACTTTCCTACCACTGCACATACCTTCCCTTTAGCATACAAAACTAGTGTGCACACTGAAAACTGCCGTACCAGCCTCTCCATAATCTCCATGCCCCAAAGGACAATCCGAGGCCCTCTAAGCAAACTCCCCCCTCACCCCAAGCATCCCTGCAGTAGTAGGTTAAGTGTTCACCCCTTCCATTGAGACTCTGCACCGAGTACCAGCAGAACACATCAACATATCAAGACTCCATGGTGCAAGCCCATGGGCGAGTTACAACCCCTTCCAGTCCCAGAGAATCATTGGGATGTTGTCAGTGTGGACTTCACAGTGAAACCACCAGAGTCCAATAGGTTTGATGTGATAATGTGCACAGTCAACTCTGCTGGGAAGTGAGCTCATTTTATCCCCACTCATATGACTGTCACTGCACTTGGAGTGGCTTGACTCTATTTGTGCCATGTGTGGAAGCTCTATGGACTACCTGGCACATTCCTCTGCAACCGAGGACCACAATTCATTGCAGAGTTCACCCAGGAGCTGTACTGCCTGCTGGAAATCAAACTCCTCACTTTGACCCCCTACCATCCACAGACAGACAGACAGACAGACAGAGCAGGTCAACCAAGAACTGGAGCAGTACATCTGTATCTTCATCAACGAGTGACAGGATGATTGGGAAGATCTTCTCCCCATGGCCGAATTTGGATACAACAATCATGTCCACTCTTCCACCCAACAAACTCCCCTCCTCCTTGACACAGGGTGACACACATGCATGGGCTTCAAGCCTCAACAAGCACCCTCACGCTTGGAGATGGTGAATGAGTTCACAGAGTGGATAAAGAACACCTTGGAGAAGGTGAAGTCAGCTTTGGCCAAGGCAAAGAATGACATGGCATGCTTCTACAACCAGTGTCACTCCCCCACACCCAATATAAGGTTGGTGATTGTGTCTATCTCAACTCTAGTGACATTTCCACCACACATCCATCCCAGAAACTTGCCTACCACTTTCTTGGACTGTTCCTCATCACTAGATGCATTGGGTCGCATGCCTACCACCTATGGCTACCACAGTCCATGTCCAGACTCCACCCTGTATTCCATGTTGCAAAGCTGCTGCCTGCACCCACAGATCCATTTCCTGGATACGTGACATGACCTCCCCCACTGCCTACAATTATCGAAGGCGAACCTCTGTATGAGGTCAAGTCCATTTTAGACAGCTGCTTACATTGAGGTAAATTTGAATACCTGGTACACTATAAGGGTTATGGGTACAAGGAGAACTCCTGGGTCACAGAGTCCAATGTGAATGCCCCACAACTGGTCAGGGAGTTCCACTGGTGATATTCCTCCACACCTCAGTGCATCCAAGTGTCTGACTTTGGGCAAATACAATTTCAAATGCATCAGGGCAATGCATCATAGAAGGGGGGCGATGTAAGAGGAAAGGAAGGTGCCCCAGGTGTCTGGGCAATTTTCTGTATTCATCCCATATTTTATATATACCCTATTCTGCCTTTTCTATGATTTATTCCTATTTTATTACTATATTTCAGCTTTTTCCATGTTGGTACATGTTGATAGTTCTATTCTTAGAGGTAAGACTTTTTCTGGATGTTTACCCATCAAGGTGACATTATCCCACAGCTTGATCTGCCTATTTCCACCTTTTTGCTATTTTTAGCTTACTATTTGATTTTTGGCTCTATCACATATACTGGGCATCGACAGATGGGTCCTTAAAGTTTTCTCTTTGGATTCCCCTCTGTTAGGTGCACCTGGAGTGTCTGTATTATAATAATATCAACTTTGGATTCCCCTCTGTTAGCTCACTATTAAGTGAGGCTTTGAGGTTGCCCTTACACATCTCCTCCATCTCATCATCTTTATCTTCTATCATCTCTGGTTTTACTTCTGCTTGTCTGGGTAGTGATGTTGCCAATACTGACACTATTTGCGACATTTGTGCTGTAAGCACATCAAGTTTTGCTTCTAGTGCTGGCATGGGAACAGGATTAAAAATGAGATTAGAAGTTGAAGATTTGGATATAATAATTCAAGCTGTGATGTGTCACTTTTTCAGCAGATTGAAAACTTGTTCTTTGGGACCTCTCCAAATGTTTATAGGTCACATGATTTTTAATGTCCAGATTACACCCTGTCTTCCATGTCATCAAACTGCTGCCAGCCCCCATGGATCCATTTCCTGGACATACAGCACAACCTCCTCTTCTGCCTACAGTAATCAAAGGTTAACCACAGTATAAGGTCGAGTCCATTCTAGACAGCCACTTATGCTGAGGCAAACTCAGATACCTGGTATGCTGGAAGGGTGATGGGTATGAAGAGAATTCTTGGGCTGCAGAGTCTGATGTGAATGCCCCATGGCTGGTCAAAGAGTTCCACCATTGACATTCTTCTGCACCTCAATGCATCCAGGTGTCCAACTTTGGCCAGGTATGATTTTGAGTGCATCAGGATAATGCATCATAGAAGGGGGGGAATGTAAGGGGAATGGGAGGTGTCCCAGGCATCTGGGCAATTTTCTGTGTTTGTCCCATATTTTTTTATATTTTATCTCATCCTATTCTGCATTTACTATGGTTTTCTATGATTTTATTCCTATTTTATAATTGTTTTTTAGTTTTTCCCTTGTTGGTACATGTTGACAGTTCTATTCTTGGAGGCAAAACTCTTTCTGGACATTTACCCATCAAGATGATGTCATCCTGCAGCTTGATCTGCCCATTTCCACCTATTGCTATTTTTAGCCTATTGGGCATTAACAGATGGGTCTTAGAGTTTTCTCTTTGGATTCCCCTCTGTTAGGTGCACCTGAAGTGTTTGTATTATGTAGTATAATGTTAACTTTGGATTCCCCTCTGTTCGATAGAGTATAGAACACTTTGTTAAGTTAATAAACTATTTACAATAAATATTTATACTAGCGTGGGACACTGCTGTGTAATTAAATCTAAAACAAACAGGTGTTGTTGCTAATAACTGTGGCTGTACACCACAGCCATTTGGTGTTGGCATCGGTGTCACCTAAAGTGCATACCACTGCCCAATTTCAACACTCCCCCTCAACACCTATGCCATCCCTAAGCGATTAACAAGGTCATTGTGTTTTAGCTTTGGTAATGCTTTGGTAAGCAAATTGGCTAAGTTGTCATTTGTTGTGCAGTACTAAATGCATATCTCATTGGAAATGAGTTTCTCATGTTGATACAGCCCCCTATCACCCTGCGCTCATACTATGGCATTTTTCGCAATTGTGTGCACCGCTTGGACATCTTCTACTCACTTTGCACAGTGCGCTTTTGTGTGCCTTCATGCACTTTCGTGTGCTCCAAGTGCGCTCCTGTGCGCTTCTGTGCACCTCTTGTCCACTTTCTGTGCTCCCGTGCACTCCCATGTGCTCCAGTGCACTCCAGTGTGCACTTTTGCATGCCTTTGACCATTTAGGTGCACATTTGTGCACCTTTTGCATTTCTACTGCACTTTTGGTTCCCCCATAGCTGCCTGCTGTCGTGCGCCCTAAATGCACCCTGTTATGCTTCAAACTGCCTCTGTGCACCCCCCCACACTCCTTATCTGCCCTTAACAGTTATTGCATGCTCCTTTTATGCTTCACCTGCAACTCACATTCTCTGCTGCACACTCATTGCACAATACCTATCACACACACAACAATCCACCACATCAGTTGCGCTGCGCATCGCAGCTTCCAGCTTACTGGCACATTTATTTGAGGTGTACTATGATTCCAACATGAGCGGACTGCACATGCTCACATAATCTGTGCACTTTTTTGCCTATTTGGCATTGGACTGTGCACACTTGGACACTTTCATGTAATCCTGGCGCTTTGGCACTATTTGGCCTTGCACAGCATCTCCTTATAGTTCTTCTGCATTTCCAATTGGCATTGCCTTATCTGGTAACTGGCACAGATCGATCGTGTCATTATTACTAAGGTGCAACACGTGACACATAACACTGAAGCAGATTAATTGGGAAGAGTGCACAGGATCTAGAGTGCACCAAAAATAGCGTATTGCACTGGAACAGTTGGATATTGGGCTATAGGTGCGCAAATCTTATTGGCTGAGGCAGCGGCATAGTGCGGTCAGGTTTAGATGGGTGAATGGATGCACTTGTGGGTAGTGCATGGCACTTTCTATTTTTACACTTTATTTTACCAATTTTTATCACATAAGCCATTTGTACATAGTAGGTGGACAGATAGAGAATCCAGAGGATCTTTCCCCCCCTCATAGTTCATAGCTTAGTCAGCATAGCACATAGTCTGTGCACCAGCGTCCAGTCCATGCACCTTTGTAGTGCGCCCTTCATATAACTGCATTTGCATATCGTTTGCGTTCCCTCTTCATATTGCTGTGTTTCATCCCTGCATTGTGTTCTTTGTCCTCATTCATGCACTCTTGCAGTGCGCCCTTCGTATAGCTGCATTTGCACCTTTTTTTTGTATAGCCATGTTTTGTGCACTATTTGCACCTTTTTCCACTCATTGTGCTCTCGTCCCATTTGTACCTTTAACTTGTGCGCCTCCCTCACAGCACATCCCAGTGCCATCTTCATCCCACTGCACCTCCCACTTTCATCTTCCTCGTCGTTGCACACTTTTGTGCTCCCATTGCACATTTTTCTGCACTGCACATTTTTTCCCCTTTGCATTGCACACTTTCTTGCTATTATGCATACCTTCCCTTGAGCGTACATGACTAGTGCGCACATTAAAAACTGCCCTTACAGCCTCCTCATAGTCTCCATAACCCAAAGGATGATTGGAGGCCCTCTAAGCGAACCCCCCCTCCACCCTGAGCATGCCTGCAGTTGTAGGTTAAGTGTTCACCCCTTTCATTGAGACTCTGCACTGAGTACCAACTGAACACATCAATGTATGAAATGGTGTTGGATGTTGATGTGTTTGGTGCAGCCATGATTGATGGCATTGTAAGAATAAGTGATCGTGCCTTGGTTATCCACCTTGAGGATGGTGGGTCCAGAGTAGGGAATGCTGAGCTCAGCAGTAAAGGTCCTTAACCAGATTGCTTGGCACATTGCTAGACTTTCTGCCATGTACTCAGCTTCTATAGATGATAACGTGATTGTTGGCTGCTTCTTTGATTGCCAAGAAATTGAACTGCCAGTCATCTGGAAGACATATCCAGAGATAGATTTTTGATCATTTACATTTGATCCCCAATCGGCATCCAAATAAGTGAGGGGTTTGACTTCTCCCCCTTGTCAGTAAATGATCCCAAGTTCGCAAGTGCCATTGAGATACTGGAAAATGCACCTGACAGCAGTCCAATGGGTGGGTCTGGGGTTGCTCATGAATTGACTAAGTGTTGGTACTGCAAATGAGATATCGGGTCGCATTCCTATCGCCACATACATGAGTGATCCGATTGCACTCCGATACTCTGGGATATTGTGATGCTTGTTATCAGGGGTTTTGATCAATTTGATGTTATGGTTTAGTGGTGTGCTGACAGGGTGTGAATCTGACATTCGAAACTTCTCCAGGATCCTCTTGATATATTGGGCTTGCATAATTTTGAGAGTGGCCCTTTCCAAGTCCCTCTCTAATTCCAGTCCCACAATCTGCTTTGCCTCTCCCAAATCCATGATTGTAAAGTACTTCCTCATTTCGGCTTTCATTTCCATGATGGCATCAACATCTGATCCTAGGATTGTCATGTTGTTGCTAAGAACTGATGTGATTAGAAGGTCATGATCAGTGTGTTTGATATAGATGCATTGATCTGAGAAAAGCTGCATAAAGTTCATTTTGAGAAATGTTTGATTGAGCTCATCGTTCCAGGCCTGTCCCACCTGTTTCAAGCTGTAGAGAGGTTTTAAGAGTTGCCACATGCACCCGCTACTATCATCATATTCCAGTGGTTGCAACATGAAAATAACCTCCTCCAAAACTCCATTAAGGTACATGCCCACCACATCAACCACGTGAATTGCGAGTCCTAAATTCATTGCATGCACTATTAATAGCTGGAATGTTTCCAGCTGCATAACCAGTGCAAAGGTTTCCACAAAATCTATTCCCAGAATTTGGGAACATCCTTTCACTACAAGCCTAGCCTTGTGCTTTGAGATTTCCCCAATGTAATCGCGTTTGATGCGATATACCCACTTGCTTGCAATTGCCTGGTGATCAGGAGGTAAGTCAACCAATTTGTAAGTACCTCATTTGGTTAACTACATTATTTCATTGTTCATTGCCTCCTTCCATTTCGGCCAATCTGATCTTCCTTTTGCTTCTTTCACTGAGAGTGGGTCATCCTCAGATGTTGCCCCAATCATTGCATAATTGATCATGATGTAGCCAGACTCTTCTATAGTTGGCACATGATGCTTCCATTCCTTTGGTCCATGTGCATTCGGATTATTAAGTAACCGGTACTTGACGAGTGGTTTTGCAAGAATGCAGCTTGATCGTTCCCAAGGAACTGGTATGCGAGATGGCGATGATTGGTGTATTTCCTTTTCCAGTGAGTGATCTGTATCTGATGCAGTGCCATTCCCACTGTCACCCATAGGCTGCTTGGCATTGCTTTCATGCTCCCCCTCAAGTAGCACAGGGTGAGTTACCTCTACATGTTAGAATTGTCCTCTTCTATCATGAACACCACATTCCTAGAGGTAAGGATTTGGTGTGTCTAGGAATTGTAGTATCTGTATTTCTTAGTCCTGTCAGCCATTCCCACAAAAATAAATTGGCATGATTTTGGATTGAGTTTTTCCCATCCTGCTGTAAAACCCAACAAGGCCTGCCAAACTCCTGCAGGCCTGATATGTCCAGCTTCTCTCCCCAGAAGACTTCATCGGGTACCTTACGATCTTTGATTGCTTGTGTTGGGGATCTGTTTTTAAGATAAGTTGCATAAGTGATCGCCTCCCTCCAAAGGGAGTGAGGTAGTCTGTGCTGATGTAACATTGCATGTGCATGTTTTACCAGGGTTCAGTTTAGATGTTCAGCAATTCTATTTTGGGATGGCGAGTGTGGGGCTGTGACTTCCAGTCAGATCCCATTGTCAAGTAAAAATTTCTTGAATTCCTTGCTAAGAAATTCTCCTGCACCATCAATGCGAAGTTTCTTGAGCTTCTGACCAGTTTGAGTTTTGACGAAATTTTTGTACTGCTTAAATTTCATAAGTGCTTCAGATTTCTGCTTTAAGAAATATGTCATAGTGCATCATGCCTTGCCATCAGTAAATGTGATGAAATACCGATCTCCCCCTGGAGCTTCAGTGCACGCTGGCCCCCACAGATTGCTGACTGTCAGATCTCCAATCTCCTTGATCTCAGTATGGCTCTCCTTGGGAAAAGGCTGGACATTCTGCTTGGCATTGAGCAGCTGGCTGCACAGTTCTATCCACTTCCATTCCCAAAACCATCTCCTTTTCCTTGAGCATCTTTACTGACCCCATGTTCAGATGCCTGAAGATCCTATGCCATTCATCCCATGTTCTGCTATTCCTGGCAGGGTATGCTTGGTCTTGTTTGGCAACACCTTTGACATCCATGTCAAATAACTGGTTCTTGACCTGACCTTCCATAATAATTGTCTTGTTTGGTGCCTGGAACTGTACCCCCGGTGTTACAAATAGAACTTTGATTTCAGCCTCAAGCACACATAAAATTGAGATAAGGTTGAAAGACGCATCAGGTGTGTGTACCACATCTTTTAGGGTAAGCATTGAGGTTCTCCTGTCCACAGTACATTCCAGCCATATTGAACCTTGTCTGAGCCCAGGAGATTTACCAAAACCTGAAATTTGATGTCCAGGGGTGGGAATGTAGTCAATGAAGATATTTCGATCCTGTGCTATGTGTGAGGTGCATGCTGAGTCTGCCAACCAACAGTCCATTGAGACTGCTAGCACAGTGTCATCCCCACAATCTCCACAGAAGGTAAATTCCTTATCCACTGCTGCATGGGCTTCTGTTGATCCCTTTTGCTTTTCTCCCGATCTCCTTTTTCCTGATTTGGACTTGTTCCTGTACTGCTTGCTGATGTGCCCCTTTTCTCTGCATCTGTTGATGTGTTCTGTTGGTACTCAGTGCAGAGTCTCAACAGAAGGGGTGAACACTTAACCTACTACTGCAGGCATGCTTGGGGTGAGGGGGGGAAGTTCACTTAGAGGGCCTTGGATCATCCTTCAGGGTGCGGAGATTATGGAGAGGCTGGTATGGCAGTTTTCAGTGTGCACACTAATTGTGTATGCTAAAGGGAATGTATGCACAGTGGTGGGAAAGGGCGCAATGCAAAGGGGCAAAAATGCGCAGTGTGGAAAAATGTGCAATGGGAGCACAAAAGTGCACAACAATGAGGGTGATGAATGCGGAGGTGTAGTGGAATGAAGGCAATACTGGGATGTGCTGTGAAGGTAGTGTGCAGGTTGGGGACGCAAACAGGATGAAAGTGCAAGGGGTGGAAAAAGGTGCAAATGGTGCACAAAATGCAGCTATGCAAATAAGTGTGCAAACAGTGTGCAAATGCAGCTATATGAAGGGCGCACTACAATAGTGCACAAACTAGGATGAAGGATGCAATGCAGGGACGAAATGCAACAATATGATGAGGGGACACAAATGATATGCAAACATGGCTATACAAATGGCGCACTACAAAGGCGCATGGACTGGACACTGGTGCACAGACTATGTGCGATGCTGACTGAGCTATGAACTATGAGGGGGGAAAAGGTCCTCTAAATTCTCTATCTGTCTGCCTACTATGTACAAATGGCTTATGTGATAAAAACAGTAAAATAAAGTGTAAAAATAGAAAGTGCCATGCGCTACCCACAAGTGCATCCATTCGCCCATCTAAACCTGACCACACTATGCCACTGCCTCAGCCAATAAGATTTGCGCACCTATAGCCCAATATCCAACTGTTCCAGTGTGATGCACTATTTTTGGTGCACTCTAGGTCTCGTGCACTCTTCCCAATTAATCTGCTTCAGTGTTATGTGTCATGTGCTGCACCTTAGTAATAATGACGAGATCGACCTGTGCCAGTTACCAGATAAGGCAACACTGATTGGAAATGTGGAAGAACTATAAGGAGATGCTGTGAAAGGCCAAATACCACCAAAGTGCCAGGATTATGTGAAAGTGCCCAAGTGCACACAGTCCAATGCCAAATAGGCACAAAGTGCCCCAGTTATGTAAGAATGTGCAGTTCACTCATGTTGGAATCGTGGTGCACCTCAAGTAAATGCACCAGTAAGATGGAAGCCACGATGCGCAGTGCAACTGGTGTAGTGGATTGTTGTGTGTGATAGGGATTGTGCAATGAGTGCACAGTAGAGAATGTGAGTTGCAGGTAAAGCATAAAAGGAGTGTGCAAAGGCGCATCGAGCATGCAATAAATGTGAAAGGCAGATAAGGAGTGGGGGGGGGCATGCGGAGGTGGTTTGAAGCACAACAGGGTGCATTTAGGGTGCACGACAGCAGGCAGCTATGGGAGAACCAAAGGCGCAGTAGAAATGTAAAAGGCACACAAAAGTGCACCTAAACACTCAAAGGTGCGCAAAAGTGCTCAAATGCGCACAAACATGCATAGAAGCACATGAAAGCACACAGGCACACAAATGTGCATGGAAGCACATGAAAGTGCACAAATGCACACTGGAGTGCATTGGAGCGCACAGGAGTACAATGGAGTGCACAGGAGTACAATGGAGTGCACAGGAGCACAATGGAGTGCACAGGAGCACAATGGAGTGCACAGGAGCACAATGGAGTGCACAGGAGCACAATGGAGTGCACAGGAGCACAATGGAGTGCACAGGAGCACAATGGAGTGCACGGGAGTGTATTGGAGTGCAATGGAGCGCATGGGAGTGCACAGGAGTGCATTGGAGTGCAATGGAGCACATGGGAGCGCAATGCAGTGCACAAGAGTGCAATGCAGTGCACGGGAGTGCAATAGAGCACACTGGAGCACACTAGAGCGCACGGGAGCACCATGGAGTGCAGAAAGCGGACAAAGGCACACAAAAGCACGCTGTGCAAAGTGAGTGGAAGATGTCCAAGCGGTGCATACAATTGTGAAAAATGCTGTAGTACGAGTGCAGGTGATAGGGAGCTGTATCACCATAGCAGGTTATATTAGGATTGATTCTTTTTCCAGGCTTTCCCACCAGGGCTGTATCATCTGAGTTATGTAGGCTAAGCCTTTGATTGTGTTCCAAAATTCAAGCAATAAGTGCCAGAGCATCCTTCAGAGAGTGGTGTCTATGGATGCAATTTAATTATTCCAATTTTCAGTGAGTGAGGTTAGCAAAATGATGGAAAATTCTTCTTCATTGATCTTCTGCCCCAGATTGTGCAGCTCTTCCTGATAGCCATGCAATGTCTGAATATGTTCATCAATGGGCATTCCTTCCATGCATTGAGACCAGAATAGCTTTTGTCATGCCTGGACTATTCCTAATGCCCTCTGAGTCTCCAGTAATAACTTCAATGTACCTCATGCTTCCAATGCACTCATTGAACTTGCAACGTACACCAACATTTTGTTAGCCACATGTAAACAGATTATTGACAGCACCATCTGATCCTTTTTATGCCACGCTGTCAGCAAGGCCGCTTCCATCGGCTGGGTAGTCGATCCATCGACATATTCCCACAGATCTTGCCCCGTCAAAATGTCCATCATTTTGATCTTCCATATGGCATAATTCTCACCTGTCAAGGGTTCTATTTGGTAAACATTTGTGTGCATCGAAGCATTCAAAATGTTGGCCATTGTTCAAGTTTGATCCAGGTAGTGTTATGTTAGTTTGATTATAGCATGAGTGAGAAAATTCAGTTAAGGCCAGGGCCCATAACCTGTTGAATTTTTAGAGGACTCGATAGAGTGTACAACACTTTGTTAAGTTAATAAACTATTTACAATGAATATTTATACTAGCGTGGGACACTGCTCTGTAATTAAATCTAAAACAAACAGGCAGTGTTACTAATGACTGTGGCTGTACACCACGGCCATTTGGAGTTGGTGTCGGTGTTGCCTAAAGCGTGTACCACCGCCTGATTTCAACAGTTTGTATATTGAGTACAGCTGCTGCATCTCCAACATGTCTGCATATATTAGGATGTACTGACCTGTTTGACAAGTGTGAGGGATTTATCAATAATGCCACCAACAGTAAAATCTGCTGCTGCTTTACCATCAGCTTCATCTTCAGTGTCATTCTCATCTTGCTCATCATTGTTGTTGCCTCCAAGATCAGCTTCCAAAGCATCAAAGTCAATATTGTCATTATCAAGCTGTGCATTATGAAAAGCCTTTCTGATTTTCTTAACAGGGGTACATGGAGATGTTGGCAAAACTATTTTGATGAAGTGGCCTGTGCTGAGGTGAACAGCATGCTCCATGCACCTTGGAGTTAGGAAACAGTCTTCTAACATGCCTCTTACCTAATAATATTTTTATTTCATTTTATTTTATTTCACCAAAATATGCTACCAAATGCCTATACACACATTATTTGTCAGCATGGGAATTTTCTATTTACATGCATCAATATGTATGTGCATGTGCATGTGTGTCTGTAACAATATAATACAATATATGTAACATAGTATATAGTCATAAAATAAATACTAGGAGACCTCAGTTGAGTTCTCTTAGATATTCCATCCATATTAGTGGTGCGAAAAGCCTATTTCAGGCAACTCATCTAAAAATAACCCCTCACATCAAAACCATCAAACCCCCCATCATGTGCACGTGCCCTGCCATCTTCTTGTAGGAGAGCCTGCACAGTCCAGCTAGCAGAACCATGGGTGTCACCCTAACAGAAAAACTCAACTACCCTATCAGTGCACCTTCTTTTACATGCGCATATGTCATTTGTCTCAGTGCACCACATCTGCTTATGCATCATTTCGACAAGAGCCAGAATTAATTGTATATATGTATTTATCTTGCTTTTGTAAGCCGACACCAGGCCTCGCCTTACATTGCAACCGCCAGTGATCGAGAGGCAGCACTCGTCATTAGAACACAAAATCCTTCATCAGCTCTATAGTCTTGTATATTCATGGAAGAAAGCCCAAATTTCATATGACTGAGTCTAGGATTATGTTTGCTCTCTCATACATCCAGGGAGGGAAAGCATAGTTCTGGAGAAATGAAGCCATTAATTAAATTGCCACAGGATATGAACCGTTTGCAACTTTCAGGGAATTTTTGGAGAGATTGGAGGCACAGTTTGAAGATCCTAACCCAAAGGTGACAGCTAATGCTAAATTAAAAACCATGCACCAAGGCTCTCTGACTGCAGACAAATTTATTTTGCAGTTCAAAGCAGAAGCATCACAAACCGATATGGGAGAAGCAGTGTTGGTAGAATATTTGAAGGCATGATTAAATTCCTCATTATTCAAGTCTATGTATCAACTACCTTCTATGCTGGAGAGGTTGGATGAGTGGTATAATTGGGCAATACATCTTGATTGGCAATATTGACAGGAATAGGCAGAATTGAAATTGATGTATGGAAATGCCAGATTTGGAAAGTTGTCAGGAGAAAAGTCCGAGAAAGGAAGGACACCTCAGGTACAAGCTCCGAGGGCACAGCCACCAGCCATGGCAGTGACACCTATTGTTAAGGAGTCAGCAGCATTGACGGATGCAATGGATGTTGATTGAGTAGGGAGATGAGCTCCAGTTAAATGTTTCAGTTGTGGGCAATTAGGGCATATGGCTCAAAATTGTAGGCAGAAAAGAAAGATTAGGGAAGTGACAATCAAGGAAGTAAAGTTGGAGGAAGATAAACAGA
This sequence comes from Tricholoma bakamatsutake, assembly GCA_029959215.1. NCBI lineage: Eukaryota > Fungi > Basidiomycota > Agaricomycetes > Agaricales > Tricholomataceae > Tricholoma > Tricholoma bakamatsutake. The sequence continues at coordinate 7,089,983 of CP114860.1, forward strand.
AGAATTTTGTGGAAGAGTCCCAGTGAAGGTTTCTCCATTGGTGACCCAGAATCAATATAATGTATTAATATCTGAGGAAACCCAGAGTGAACCCAAAAGAGAAATTGAAGAGTATAACCATCATCATTTATCTGACAAAGAAAAATGCCCAGCCTTATTTCTGAAGACCCCTAAATTTTTATTTGCTCAGCGTGGATAGAACCTGAAATCAGCTTAACAGTAGGATTAAAGACAGTGGATACACATGCAGCAATTAATGTGGAGGCATTGCTTGACAGTGGTGCTACCAGATTATTTATTAATTGATCCTCAATTACCAGAAATGGTATTTGCATGCATAAATTGCCACAACCTATAATGGTGTACAATATTGATGGTATGATCAATCATGGAGGAACCATTAAGGAGGAAGTGACGATGATATTGAAGTATCAGGATCATCAGGAATGAGCCATATTTGAGGTGTGCAACCTTGGGAAAACCAATCTGATAATTGGATGTCCATGGTTATGTAAACATAATCTGGAAATTGATCGGAAAACTGGGAAGGTACACATGACTCATTGTCCTAAAGAATGTAATGTGTATGGGAGAAAAGTAAAAAAGGAGAAGAAGGAAAAGAAAGAGAAAGAATGTTTGAGGAAGTATTCTGTTATGATGGAGGAAGTGGAGGATGAGGATATGCCAAACAAGGAAGTTCCAGTCATGACCAGTAAGGAAGAACAGAAGCAAACATTTAGGGAAATTTGTGGAGGACAGTCATGGGATAAAAATGTGGAGAAAGTGGAGGAGTAGGTGCCAAAAGCCTACCATAAATATTTGTCAGTTTTTCAGAAGAAGAAATCAGAGCAGATGCCAGTGTGAAAGCCATGGGATCATGCTATTGAGATGAAGCCAGGATTTGTGCCAAAGAAGTCAAAAGTCTATCCATTATCTCCAAAGGAACAAGAAGAAGTGGATGCATTTCTTAATGAACAGTTGTGCAAGGGATACATATGACCTTCGAAATCACTGCAGACATCACCAGTATTCTTTGTACCAAAAAAGGATCAGAGGAAGAGGATGTGTACAGACTATAGGTATTTGAATGAGTGGACAGTGAAGAATGTGTACCCTTTGCTGTTGATCTCAGAGATAATTGACAAGGTGGAAAAGGCCAAGGTCTTTACAAAATTGGATTTATGCTGGGGGTACAACAATGTATGAATAAAGAAAAGAGATGAGTGGAAGGCAGCATTTGCCATGCATCGAGGATCCTTCGAGCCACTAGTCATGTTTTTTGGGATGACCAATAGTCCCCCAACTTTCCAAAATATAATGAACAACATTTTCAAGGATGTGATAGACAAAGGCGTGGTGATAATATTTATTGATGACATTTTGATATTCATGGAGAATGAAGAAAATCATGAGGCGATAGTACAGGAGGTGTTGAAGAGATTGGCAGAGAATGATTTATTTGTTAAACCGGAGAAGTGTGTATTTGGAGCAAGCGAGATCAAGTTCTTGGGATTAAAGATTGGTCCTGATGGAATCAAGATGGATTCTATCAAGGTACAGGCAATTGTTGATTGGCCTGTTGATGATACTCAACCCAGAAAGCCAAACAAAACCTACTAAATGGCTTCAGATAGTATAACATGAGTCAGAGGAAGGGTGTGAGGTGGTACTAAATATTACCGCTGAGACCAAAACATTGTGTTTAGTGATGCAAAATAGTAAGTGATGGTTTGAATAATCTGTAAGAGCATATGAGGTTGTTCAAATAAGTTCGAAAGAGGTTCAAAGATGTGCGAAATAGGTTCAAAAAAGGTTTGAAGAGGTTCAAAGTTGTGTGAAGTAGTCCGAAGAAGTTCGAATAAGTTTGAAGAGGTTCGAGGTATATCGAAGAGCAAGTTTAACAAATGTGAAGTGTTTATCGAATGGCAGTAGGCGATGGGTGATAAAATGGAGAGCGAATATGATAGTTTCGAAGCAGTTCACAATATTTCGCAGAACTTAGAGATGTGACGCAAAGATAAGACTAAAGAGAATGATTCTTAAATCTGACAATAGCAAGAGGGTAACTTGTGCTGTTCCCTGTTGTTCTAAGTAACTAGTACAAGTCTACATACATTTCGAAGAGGTAAGTACCAAAAAGGAGATATAACAGGTGTAGAACACGAGGCAGTATGCACAGCAATAAAGGTATTGTAAAACATAAAAACAAATGAGGAACGATGATAATTGAAATGTTCAGTGTCACCATATAGTAAGAGTACTTCTCTTGTTGTTTCAATAGATTGTTGAAACCCCAAAACTGCCATTATCATACTCTAATTCTTTTATCATCTCTCCTTGCGTCCGGTAGTGTTCGATAAGTGATGCAGTGGCTTATGCTGGATGTTTTGTGTGTGTCGAAAGGGCTTTAGAATATTCCTATGGTGACCGATGTCCTTCTAAGTAGTGCAAAGTCATTCGAAAGCATTCGAAGTGTCGCAAAATTGTTCAAAGTCGTTCAAAGTCATCTGAAATAATGCGAAATAGTTCGAAAGATGTTCGAAGTCGATTTTGTGGCATTCATAGTGCATGTTGTAATGTATAGATACAATTAGACTCTTTTTCAGACCTTATAGCATGCAGTGGACCTATCAGCGCTTTAATTTTCACTTGGTCCACAAAGTGGGAAGCTTGATGAGAAAAGCAGATGCATTATCCAGATGTACAGATCATAAAAGGGGAATGGAGGAGGACAATAAAAATATTACCCTACTCAAACCTGAATACTTTTGTATTTGTGCTATGCATCAAGGGCATTTATTGGTGGATAGCTCAGAGATGGAAATGTTGTCTAAAATCAGGCAATGTTCAGAGATGGATGATGAAGTGGTGGAAGCTGTAAAAGCTTTGAGGGGAGAGAAGAAAGGTAATATTAAAGGAGATGAATGGATTGAAGAACAAGAGTTAGTGTTGTTCAGAGGAAAGGTGTATGTGCCAAAGGATCAGGATTTATGAAGGTAGATCATATGGTTACATCATAACACACCAGTTGCTGGACATCCAGGAAGGTGGAAGACATTGGAGTTGGTGATGAGAAATTATTGGTGGCCCAGAATTTCAAAGTATGTGTTGGGGTATGTGGATGGGTGTGATACGTGCATGAGGGAGAAGAAATTTCCAGAAAAGCCTGCTGAGAAATTAATGCCAAACCCTATACCTAAAGCGCCATGGCGAGATATATCTGTGGATTTTATCACAGGACTACCTGAAGCTCAAGGATACAATGCAATATTTGTAGTATGCGACCACTTCACAAAAGAAGTCCATATCATTCCTACTACAGCAGAAACCTCATCGTTGGGCTTGGTGCGCCTCTATCTAAATCAGGTATGGTGGTTACATAGATTACCTGATACAGTTATCTCCAATTGCGGATCACAATTTGCTTCTGCATTTATGCAAGAGTTAAATAACATATTGGGGATTCAAACCAGATTATCTATGGCATATCACCCACAAACTGATGGGCAGACAGAGAGAATGAATCAGGAGTTGGAGCAGTACCTACGCATGTTTGTCAATCACTGACAAACCGACTGGCCTGAATGGTTGGCAATTGCAGAATTTTCCCACAATAATAAATTCTATTCAGCTACTCACATGTCACCCTTCTTTGCTAATTATAGGTATCATCCCAGAATGGGAGTAGAACCTCAAAGGGAAGTCAAGGTACAATCAGTGGAGGACTTTGTGTCAAAAATGCAAAAGGTGCAGGAGGAAGCAGAGGCAGCATTAATGAAAGCATGTGATGATATGATGTGACATGTGGATCGTACTCAAGCTGTTGCTCCAGAGTACAAAGTTGGTGACTTGGTATGGCTAAGTACCAAGGATCTAAAATATTCCACAACCTTCAAGAAAGCTTACGAAGAAGCAAGTTGGCCCATATCCAATTTCTAAAATAATTTCACCCAATGCAGTAGTGTTAAAATTACCTCAGTCATTCAAGATGATTTTGAAATTAACATTTCCTGCTTACACCCTTACTGCCCACCCACTATTCCTGGTCAACAAACTACTCCACAGCCTCCAATAATAGTAGAAGATGCTCCAGAATATATTGTGGAAGAGGTTTTGGACTCATGTCTTCGATGAAATAAATTGGAGTTCTTAATCAAGTGGAAGAACTACACTGACAAAAATAACTCATGGGAACCCAAAGAGAATTGTAAGCGAGCATGTAAGGCAATCGCCCAATTCTTTAAATGTAATTCAAATGCTCCATGTCGCATTGCTAGAATGGTGTATGAGGGGATGAATTTCCAGCCTTACCAGAATTTCATGAAGGGGACAGATACAATATTTTCTCGCCTGGAAGTCGAGGCATAAAAGGGGGGTAATGTTAGGAAACAGTCTCCTAACATGCCTATTATCTAATAATATTTTTATTTTATTTTATTTCATTTTATTTTATTTTATTTCATTTTATTTTATTTTATTTTAAAAATACGCTACCAAATGTCTATACACATATTATTTGTCAGTGTGGGAATTTTCTATTTACATGCATCAATATGTATGCGCATGTGCGTGTGCATCTGTAACAACATAGTACAATATATGTAACATAGTATATAGTCATAAAATGAATACTAGGAGACCTCAGTTGAGTTCTCTTAGATATTCCATCCACATTAGTGGTGCGAAAAGCCTATTTCAGCCAACTCATCCAAAAATAACCCCTTGCATCAAAACCATCAAACCCCCCATCACGTGCGCGTGCCCCGCCACCTTCTTGTAGGAGAGCCTGCACAGTCCAGCTAGCAGAACTGTGGGTGTCGCCCTAACACTTGGAAATTGTTTGTCAGAAAGAGAAATTACCATAATTTCAAATGAAATCACCTCATTTGACCCTCACTAGGATCCCACTTTGTTTCATCCTCTCCCTTGTTGGCATTGAGCTGGCATGCAAACTTCTTCATGGCAGTTTTGTTGTTACTCGCATTATCATTAGTAAACTTACTAACCTAGAACAATACAATTATTGATAATTATTTTTAAAAACACAGAAATCTACATACCTTGCCCTGCAGACCATAATGGTCAACTGATGGCATGTCGAAAGCCCTACTAAGTAGTACAGCACCTTAAGCTAAGTCCCAGGCATGGGGCTGTGAGGTGCTGTAGATTCTTGCTGGAGTCTTGAAACTCAAAGCCTCAAAGTAATGCACCTAGATGCAAGCAGCACAATTTCAGACAAATTTGATATTAACTTACAGTATCTACATATGTCCCATATACTACATACAATCTACAGGTTCATTCAGGTTCAAACCAGTTCTCAAAATTGCTAGCCACTCCGCCTCAAGCTAGACCATCAGTCCAGTTCTTCCCTGGGCATGAACCTTGGAGTGAACCATGGTCAGGTTCAGCTGCATTCACATTCAAACCATGGTTCTGAACTGAACTTTACCATCCCTACTCCACTGCCTGTATTATGTAGTATACCATTAACAATTTCCCTCTGCTAGCCTACTATTAAGTAGGGCTTTGAGGTTGTCCTTATAGCACCCAAATAATTCCTTTTCATGTACAAGATAATTCAAGTCAGCACCTCTGAAGGTCATCAAGTTGCAAGCCACTGGCCTTGCAGTCTCCCATGTTTCTCCAAACAAGAGCACTGCTCCTGACTGGAAATCACTTGCATCCATCATCACAAAAATCTTCCACTCTGGCATTACTGCAAAATCAATAGTAGTGTCGTCATATGGCCCTCGGGTTGGGAATAAACACCATACAGACCTGTCAATTCATAAGCGGGGCGTGCATAGACAGGATTACCATAGAAAGTATTAAGAGGTGGCTGTAGATGGACAGGATTGTTAAAGAGCGCTGACGATACGTAAGGAGGTTGGAGACGCGATCAAGATTCCAGTGCTGCCAGCCAGGTGAGAGATGACCATAGCCTTCCGATGTTCGTGAGGTTCGTCATAAACGTGTGGATGTATCTCGTGTTCTGCATGGTGACGATGAATGTGCGTCGGGTACCTGTGCCACTTGCACCGGATGTGTAGTGCACGTGATGCCTTCCACATTCAAGTCCAGGGTCGTCTATTCACTTTCTCGCCATCTCTCTGGCGGACAGGGAATCAGAGATGAATTCTCTGGCTTACCTTTCACGCCAATTCGACGTGTTGGCTTCCTCGAAGACCTCACCTTCAACGCCTTCGGCGGAGCATTCATCCTTCATCAACGACCGACGCACGCACTCAACCTCAGATCCACCCTTGCAGCAAGCAAATACCTGGTCGACGAAATCCATTCTATTCCCTCCATCTTCCAGTTTGACAGGAACCCGTCCAAAACGCTCGTTCTCCACCCCAGCGTTTGCTTCATTGCAGCACTTGACTGTGTCACCCTCTTCCCCTATCCCTGAAGCACAGCCTCTCTCCAAACCCCACATTGAAAATCTTGTTCGTCGAATATTCTTTATTCGCGTATTCGTTCTCGTATGGGACAACATACGCACAGCTTGGTCTTCTCTGGTCAGAGCGGAGAAACTTGTCATTCAACCTTTTGCTACTGCTGCGGGGAAGGAACCAGAGGTTGAGAAGGGCAATAAGGACGACGAGTACACGTGCGATTCAACAAGATACCCTGTCACCATACCTATCTCAACCGCCCGTCCATTCGGCAGTCGCACCGAGATAGATACGGAAGCTTTTGATGCCAGGGCAGAACCTCAACGATCTGCAACGAATTCTTTAACCCCACCTCTTGGCCCCGCGGTAGTCGTGCGTGCGTCTGAATCACCAATATCTGCCTCCCGATCATCCACTCCTGTTCTCGCTACACGAAAAACGCCTTTCCCTCTGCCTAAAACCCTTGTGCTTGATCTTGACGAAACACTAATACACTCAACATCTCGTCCAATGACATATACTGGTAGTGGTAGTTCTGGGCTCCTCGGTCTCGGTCCTTTCGATTCAAGGAATAAGGGGGTGAGCCATACTGTGGAAGTCGTGATGGGTGGTCGATCAACTCTCTACCACGTGTATAAGAGACCATTTGTGGATTTCTTTCTTCGAACGGTATGCCCAGCACTCCAGATACAGCTGCTTTCCTGATGTATTCCATTCAGGTATCGAGCTGGTACACCCTTGTAATATTTACTGCCTCCATGCAAGAATATGCAGATCCGGTCATTGATTGGCTGGATGCTGGACGAGGTATCCTTGCCCATCGGCTATTTCGGGATGTCAGTGGCGCACCATTTATTCTGTCGCAATTATGTTGACCTTTCCGCAGTCATGCACGCAGTTGCCAAATGGGTCTTATACGAAAGACTTGTCTGTCGTGGATCCTGACCTTTCACGAGTCTGTCTTGTAGATAATTCACCAATCAGCTACCGTGTAAATGAAGGTATGAAATCTCTCTTTTTGTCTTGAGTTTGTGATATATCTTTCGTTGGATAGCAAATGGAATACCGATCGAAGGCTGGACCCATGATCCATCCGATGAGGCATTGCTTGACCTCTTGCCTGTTCTCGATTCCTTGCGGTTCACTTCTGATGTTCGTCGTGTTCTTGGACTGAGGTCTGCGGGTGTCTTAACATGACATCCTCACGAACTTTCCATTTCCTCTAGAGTGTTGTGATTTACATTTTTATTCGTATTCGTCTACACCATCATACTTATTGATACCATCGCAAGCGCTATCTACAGAATTGCCGAAAAATGTTAATTTAATGTGTACACTACGTATTTGGTCTGCTTCACCTTGCTGGTATTCAGTGACCCCGGCTGATACAAATCCTGTCATTAGTATCTAGTACATGCTGGAGTGGTAAAGAATGGTATTAAGACACAAGCCGACTGACTGAAATAAGTAGATAAGAAAAGACGGTCAAAGAAAACTACATGGCCAAAGCAGCTTGCAGTTCTCGGAGCTGTGCTTCCTCGTCGTCTTCCACTGCAACAGGTGTTCGTGTTTCTTCGGGAGGACGAGGTTAGATACGTGTTGCAATGTTGTTGTAAAACACGCACCTTCCACTCTCGTTCCAAGCGGCACATGTACAGGAACATGATCCGCTCCGCTCAACCGCTCGTTCAGCTCGTTCTGTTCCAACTCCTCCAACTCTGCCTTCAGCCCCTCCTTCATAAATAGTCAGGACATCTGGTAATTCCACAAATATAAGAACAAATCCTACCTCGTCATATTCTGGTGTATACAAAGGACCAGAGATTGTTTCCGCAATCTCGTTCGCCAGCTCTCGCTGTTCATTTACAGTCGCAATCGTTGCATCCACCTTGTCCATTGTGCTGGTGGGAATGTCATTAGAACTCTCAGAAGAAAAGTCAACATTACTGACAGATTCCCATGAATAACCTTCAGCGCGTCTGATGCCTTCTTCATTGCAGCCATCGTCTCTGCATTCAGGTTTGCCGACTCCAGCGTATTCACTTGCATTTCAAGCTGCAAACGTGTTCCAGCCAGACGGTCCAGTTCTGCCTCGCTCACTTTCTTCCGTTTCAGGGCGGCGGTCGCAACTACCGTGCTGTTCAGCTCAAGCCGATATGAAGAAAGCGACCACCAGTGAGCGTACCTGCCTTGTTTGAAACAGCGTTAGCCTTGGCTTTCTTTATTTCATCGTCGATCTTCTTCTGTAGGTACTCCTCTTTCTTCTCAATCATCTGCAGCTGCTGCCGCAGAGTAACAATCGCATCTCGAGCTGATTGCTTAGGGTCCCGCCTGGCTCCAAAATAGCTCATAAAGCTTGCCATCATGCTCGAATGTATGTCCGAATGTAAAAGGAATACAGCGGTTCGCGTTTATAGAGAGACTAGAGTCAATCGAGAGTCGCAGTGGTGACGGCTAAGATGACACCCCGATAAGGAAGTTCTTCCGATCGGATCTTCGAGTCTGCATGCAGTCCTCCTCGACGCTACTTATACTTATGATTCTTAGCCCTTGCGAACCCCAAGCAATGTTCAGTGCGGTACTAAAATGCCTATTATTATATATATAGTGCGCGTTATGTGGCATGGCCTATGGTATAGATGGATTACGCCATACTGCAAATAACGGCAGGATAGATATCGAAGGGGGCACAGCATTTACTTCTCCTTGATCTCATCGTTCCTAATGATTCTACGATGTCAATGATGGGCTTGGAAGGCGAGGGACACTCACTCTTCGTCATCACTTCGATCGTCTGACGCTCCCCAACCCATGATCACGCGCCACGCAATCCGACAAATCATCCAGAACCACATAATTTGGATGACCTGCAATGCTACTAGCATGGAGCAGAATGCAATATATGCTGAAACGTGGACAAGTCTTGAAACTTCGATGATCGCAGATATGATGACACGGACGAACAATACATGTCGTGTAATCACCCAGGAAATAAGGAAGAAGCCGAATGTGACGTCGCATGCGAATTGACTGATATCGATATAGCGCATCATCTTAGCCAGCTAAAAATAACAAACAGTGAGTTGTTGGATTCCAGCAGAGGACGGCGCGCGTACCGGCAAAAAAATATCACACCAGTCCATCAGTACCATGATTAGACATCCGACACGCGTAAAATTGGAGAAGTAGCTCGTAGTCATAAGAATGACAGTGATGACATGGTGTGCCATCATCTGAACATGATCCTTGCGCTGAGCTTCAGTATTGAGAATTAGTATTTGGTGTGTGTAGAACGCAGTCTGGGAAAGATAGTAAAATTTCACAGGCCCCGTGAGGGGAATGTGTGGGTAGTTGCGCCAAAGATCCGTCGGATCCCATACTCGCGTCGGTAGATTACGATGGATGTACTGCAGAACAAGGAAGTCAGTCAACGCGGAAAAGAGGGAAATGGACGACATACAACGCCGAGAACACTTTGAAGACTGTAGTATACAAACGACCAGCCTTGTTCTGCGAACCGGAGGACACTTCGATGCACCTGACGAAGTTCGCGCGCATTCCAATGCAAATCACCATTGGCAGCATGGCCATTCCCATTCTCCGCTCTTTTAGGCTGGCCGTTAAGTTTTCCGTTTGCAACAGTACGCAAGGACTGGTGCTTTTTGCGCAGGGATAGATTCCTGGACAGCTTCCACCTTGCAAAAGGTTCAAAGACCCAGAGTCTGAGAGCATCTCGTAGGGCCGCCATTACAACAATGCAGGTGATTATAAGACATAGATCACGACGTCCCGTATTATAATACGCGGCATGAGGAAAGGAGTCCGGGTCTTTTGGGGTTTCTGTGGGATATGACAAGGAGATGAAGGGTTCGAGGTAGCATTTCAGAGCATCCATGAGATCAGTGGTTGTGCGAAATGGTCTCACAGATGAGACCTTTGATCGCGACTGGTCGAAACGTGTGAGGCACTTAGGAGTTAAGCGGTGGATCCCTGAGACGATGGGTAGGAAGGATGGAACGAAGGACAAACCCCTTGTTCACGCTGGGGGCTGCGAGGAAAGAAAGTAAGAGCGCAGCGTAGTACGCAAAAAATTAAATATATTATATATGGTGCCAAAATTTATTGTGAGAAACTTATCACCTCCATGGCCTCCTCTTCAAATCAACCGAATACCACACTCTATATCAATAATCTCAACGATAAAATAAACAAGGAAGAATTACGGACACAACTTTATGCCCTCTTCACTACGTATGGCAAGATCATTGACATCATCGCGTCAAAAAGCCAACAGATGAGGGGCCAGGCATTTCTTGTGTTTACAGATCTTGCCGGAGCGACTTCTGCCATGCGAGCTTGTGAAGGGATGATGTTTTATGATAAACCACTTGTGAGTACCCGTTCTCAGCCGTATGGAATGACCCAACATGACCCATCAGCGTATTGATTACGCCAAAACAAAATCATATGCCACTTTGCAAAGGGAGGATCCTTTATTTGTTCCGCCTACTGCTGCCAATGCGAGCTCGTTTGTAAAGCAAAACGCGAAACGTCAGAGAGATGATGGGGCTGCAGATGGAGAGCGGCATACAAAGCGGGAAAAGGGTGAAGAGGATGAAGAAGAAATGGAAATCGACGATGAGGAAGAGACAGCTCAACATGACAATCTTAATACTTGTACGTGCAGTGTTGTTCTGAATGTTCATTTCACGTTCATACTTCGCAAGCCACTGTGCCTGTGCCTCCGTCTGTACAACAACCTTCTGCACGACTGTTATGCTCCAACCTACCTGAAGAAGTGACAGACGACGTTCTTTCTGTTTTATTTCAACAGTGTGTCTTTTTCGTACTTGACACCGACCCCAAGATTCATATATTCTCGCCAGATACCAAGGTTTCCAAACGACACAAGTTACGTGGTCACCAACGGCGAATGCCGCCGGCGCAAGAGTGAAAGTGGCCCAGGTGCTATTCGAATCCCCTGACCTTGCATCTGTTGCCAAAGGAGCCTTGGATGGCTTTACTCTTAAGAAGGACTGGGTTATGTCTGTGGTCTACATATGACAGTCTAGTCTGTAACGTTGGTAACGTGTACAACAATAATACACTTTTTAGCCGCGGGAGTTAAAATATGCTAACTGAAAGTCCGAGTGCAAATTTGGGATGTTGGAATTCGAGGTCGAATGATTTGACTACGTCCCTGCTGAAGATTTTCATCTTAGCTTCGATTCGAAAAGGGTGTCGCTTTCAGCCGCCGATTCCCACAACGGGTGACCCTGCTCACCTTGGCTTTCCGTCATTTTTGTAACCCCCGAAAATCACCCTATATGAATCGGATAAAATTCTGTGGCGGCTAGGTATATGCCAATCCGGATAGGATTGGGCCCAATTTTCAGATGATGTATGTGCCGAGAATCCGGATAAAATCGGCCCCAATCTGGATAAGTCTAAGTCAGGGTTCCATTGTTCAACTCGAAAATATATCACAGAATAGACAAAAAAATTGCGACATTATGTAGATAGGAATAGCAATTCTTCCGAAATTCTCCAACACAGCTTGGGTTCCAAGGCGCCACTCATGTCACACAAGTATCTTATCTGTCAATGCAACTATATGAGCATATGCACAACAGACAGTTTCGCGCGGTGCCTCGTGTTGCAGCATCTTCATGTCAAAAGATTTACTTTACTTCCCTGTAGCTTGTTTCTTTGCACGTTGAATTCCATACCACATAACATCGCTGGGGAACAATACATTGAACTCTCCCCTACAGACTACACACGCTTTCTGGAACTCAGGACATCGTGCTCGCGCTCAAACTTCAAAAAGGACGAAAAGCTGTTACTTTGGAGATGGAGGAGGAGGAAGACTGAAATATTGCCTGGAATTTATATCCTCCGCTACAGCACCAGAGCATCGTAGAAAGGTATTTCAGAACAAAAAACTGATTTTTCAGACGTATCTTCCGTTTGTTCGGATAAAATTTGGCCAAAAACCTATTACTATGCCGGGATCCGGATAAAATCGGGGCTTAGGTCACCCGGATAAGATTTTTTTTCGCGAAACATACATTAGTAGGGACTTTCGCGGGTCCTGGGAAACGACAACCAGCAGAGGCACAAAGGCTAAACGTTAAACGACAGATGGCCATAAGCGCGTTAAAGTTCGGCGTCTGTAGCAATTCAGTGTTGCACGGCTATCTCCGAAAGGACATCAGGCCTCTCAGTCGTTACATCGTTCAAATCCAGTCTAGATGTCTTCGTTTTTTGGCATGTAAGCGCCCATCAGCCATATCGCCATGATCAACAGTGTAACCACAATACCAGTGGGAAGACGAGGACGTTCAAGCCGCGCAAAGATGTTCCTGAGGGTACAAAACAGTATCAGTTGAGGAAATATGCTGAGGCTACGCTGGTAAGCCTGTCATTGCGTAGTTTTCGAACTCTACGCGATCGACGAATTTGTGCATGCGTTCAGGGTTCGGGTAATCTTCGTTTAGCGGTGCGACTGCCAGAGGGAGAGGACATGAATGAATGGCTTGCAGTACATGGTACGGTTCCCATCCCATCCTTCAGCTGTTCGGTGCATTAATCGTGGGTCTAGCGGTCGACTTCTTTAATCATTTGAATATGTTGTACGGGACTGTCACGGAGTTCTGTACAGCACAAGAGGTATGTCTAGTACTTTATTAAAGATTGACAATTAACTTTGAACTAGTGCCCAATCATGTCTTCCGGCCCACGGTTCGTTTACACCGCACTAATCATCCTGTGATTTGCGACTTCAACTGGACTCGACAGATATGAATATCTGTGGGAGGGCGTTCGGTATAAGAGACCGACGAAATTACCCGCTCCGGAATACGTTGATGCTTTGATGAACTGGACACAGAGTATCCTAGACGATGAAAATGTTTTTCCAAACCAAATCGGTGAGAATACTTTATCATCTCGATACGTATACCCCCTTACATGACTTAGGCGTACCTTTTCCGAAGAACTTTCGTGACACTGTCCGGACCATAGTCCGTCGCTTGTTCCGTGTATATGCGCATATATATAGCAACCACTTTGACCAGATATGCGCTCTGGGGATAGAAGGTGCGATTTTCCAGCCTCCTAAAGTGCTGTTGACATATGCGTTACGGAAAGCCCACCTCAACACTAGCTATAAGCACTTCTTCCTGTTTGTTAATGAAGTACGTTTCCGTGTTGGTTTTACGTCATCCATCTGAATGACGCGATGCAGTTTGATCTGGTGGACAAGAAGGAACTCGCACCTCTAGACGAGCTGAACGACGCGATTCTTGCCGAGGACATGGGACAGTGACGCTTGAATCCGGGAACAAAGCTACGGCATGTATTTTTAGTTATACAATTGTTCTTCTTGACGTACGAGCGGACTTGACTATATGTCAAAGAGCTTTTTACTGTTGTTAAGAGCACGGATCGCGGCAAACCTTCATCACAAGTTTGGCATGACATATCGTGTTTGCTGCTATTACAAGGCTTACATGTATCGAGTATGTCATGTGAGCACAAGTGGTACTACTACAAGATGCGTGTATGTTGGCGATGTGTAGAACGTAGCGTATTTCGGTATCAGGTTTATGCTATTGTAAATACACGACGATGCAGGATAATGAGGACAGCTGCGAGGGTTGAAAGAGAAATCGAACACGAGGATTGAGGATTGCATGATAATGATAAGGATGATGCGTCAATGGATAATTAGACGGTACGCTGAGCGACAGGTGTCAATTGCATGCGTTTTTTAAAGTATGAAACAGAATGGACGGACTTTAACATCAGACCACTGGACAACAAGGGTTTTTATTCGTTCTGCCAGAACCTGGCGACATTGATCACATGTCAGATGTTCTGCAAGTGGAGTGAGAGCAGATTCCATCGTGCTCGTAGAGAGATCTGAAGGTTTGGATTGAGCATAGAATGTAGGGGAGCTGATTGTAAATAAGCGACTGACCTGGCCTTGCGTCCCACACAAGGTAGGCGGTGGCCAATGCCCATGCCCTTGTCACTTTTTTTTGATCGGCAAAGTCGCAGCACTGTGTTGGTGGATGAGGAAGAGGGGGAGGAAGGAGGACGCGTTTTAGAGCTTCGATGCGACCAAAGTGAAGGAAAAATAAGCGCTTGAGATAGATGGGACCGATGTTCTGTGCCATTTCATCGGACAAGGACCAAAGGGGAAAAGAAAGTAGATGGGATGAAGTTGATACAGCAAGGTCATAGAGATCAAAAGAGGCGGCTAAAGCGTACAATTCGATAGGATACAACGGTGCATATGAAAGCAAAAGAGAGTAAAGTGGGGTTGAGGGAGAAATGCGGGATTTCGGAGTGATACCATAGTAAGGGAGTCGAGTTACTGCGGAAATGAGAGTTGAAAAGGTCGGAGAGTAATGGGAGCAGGAGATCTCGTAGATTGCGTGAAGGATGATGTTAAGAACGACTGAAGTCTCTTGAATGTCAACGATTGATTCACGGCCTTCAGAGGAAGAGGGTAGCAATGAATGGAATCTGTTATCCGAAGGCTGGAGCAAGATGTGAGAATGAACGTAGAAGAGGACGGCATCGGAAGACAAGAGAATGGCATCTGGGGAAAGTGAGTGGAGTTGTGCACCCGGGAAAAAAGTGGTTGAGACAGAAACCAAAGCACTTGGCTTGTCCAGCAGTGGGGAGCTGTTTTGCGAGTGCTGGGAAGAGCAATATGGGAAGATGACAGGGCAAGGGAAGAAGCGACTTACAGGAGGCGTGGGGACCTGGACACCGCCCAACTCACTTTTGGGTCGTTCAACAGGATCAGAGACGTATTCGAGGAGGTCGTCCCAATCCATGGCCAACGTCGCTATCATTATGCAATATTTATATATTTATTTATATATTTATTATGCATCTGTGACGTCACGCTTGTCCCATCTTTGCAACTCGCTTGGCCGTATATACTCGGTTCATCTTCTCAAGCACCTTCTCCTCGCCCATCGTCATCTCTTCAAGTTTCGTCCCTGTGTACAGTAAAGATCTTCCATCTCCACATTGCTAACAATGCTCACCGATCCTGTTTTCAATCTTCATCACTCTTTCTTCATCTCTTTCCGTCACAAAGCTAATGGCAACCCCCCCTCGCCCCCCGCGCGCAGTTCTACCCACTCGATGCACGTACTCCTCTGGTTCCTTAGGCATGTCCCAATTAATCACCATTGCCACGTCTTCAATGTCCAATCCACGCGCACCGACATCGGTCGATACCAGCACAGGAACAACAGCCGCTCGAAATAGAGAAAGTGAAGACAATCTTTCACGCTGAGTGATGCGCGAGTGCAGCGCTGTGCTCCGTATTGATAATGAGTGCAGAACTTTTGTCAGGTAAGCAGCCGTCCTAGCTCGAGCACAGAATATAATCGTGGGAGGCGGCTGTTCGGGGTTGTCATCATCATCTGCCGGAGCCTTAGCCTTCTGTTTAAATTTGGCTTTGATCGTCGACTTCTTCGGCTGTTTCGTCGGCTCTGGAGGGGCTCGCCGCATTCGTATAGTAGATTCAGGAGGATGGCAAAGTAAATAATAAAGATAAAGTTCTCGAACGTGCGATGGAACGAGGATGTAGTGTTGATTTAGAGTGGACACAGTTTCAACCCTGGTGGTGCATGTCAGTTGTGCGAGACCGGCTTTGGAAAGGCTACACACTTTTCACTCATCCTGTGAATGAATGGGTGTTGTTTTCCGGGTCTTGGAGGTGCACTGGCCAGTGTTTCGATAGACTCTGTCAAAGTAGCAGTAAAAAGACTAGTCTGCCGATCTTTTGGAAGAACACCAAATAGGTGAGAAAGATCAGGAGCAAAGGTAGGCGTAAGAAGGCGGTCGGCCTCGTCCAGGACCTGAACACTGACTCATAAGATATCCCCAGACCTAGTAAATTTTACTCACCAGAAACTTGACTCGCGACAAATCCCATTCTCCGCTGCTACTTCGCAGGTGATCGACCATACGGCCAGGCGTGGCGATGACCACATGCGGTCGATTTTTCAGCTCCAGAGCCTGAGCCATCATGTCCATTCCACCTACCACCACTCCAGTTCGAACATTTAATGAAGAGCCTAGTACCGCAAATTGTTCTGATATCTGAAATGCTAATTCCCTGCATAGATGAGCATTCAGCTATGCTACCATGTATGGCGAAATGCTCCCACTAGCCTAGTCGGTGTGAGCACTAGTGCATAAATTCCATATGGGTCTATAGAGAGTTGCTGCAGGATAGGAAGTGCAAACGCGATTGTCTTTCCAGAACCCGTTTTCGCGTTTCCTATACAGTCTCTGCCTTTGAACATGTCAGAAATGATAAACATAAGCCATAATATTGGTGCTGACCAGCGAGAAGTGGGGGAATACAAGCGGCCTGCACCTCAGTCGGTGTCCGGATCGACATTACAGCGAGGGAAGCTTGTAACGGCACGGATATGCCCAGAGATGCGAAAGTAGCAGCGGTGTGTTCGAAAGGTCTTCGCGACATAGGTGTACTTTTAACGCTTTGAAGGCCAGTCCTCCTTTTCCAATCTACGGTGACTGGCAATCCAGTTTCTAACTTTCCCGATGTCAAAGGCTCTTCATCTTCTCCATCCAATGGAGCATCGTCATCATCTTCATTGCTTGCGTTCCCCGAATTATTCCTTTCACCTCGCCGCACTTCGTTCTTAACCAATTCCTCCTCCGAAATCTCGCCGCTGAGCTCGCTACTTGTTTCCGAGTCGTCCACGCCATCAAATTCGAAGGGCGGAAAAACTCTTGGCTTCTTCTGAGCACGCTCTTCCTGTCTCCGCAGCAGATCGTCGGTGGTGAGCACTCGTCGCTTCTGACCAGTTGTCATCATAGACTGAGAATACCTATACGAGGCCGCACTGTAGATCGAATAGCCTCGAATCCAAGCAACGACAAATTTTGTTTCCTCGAATTGCCTCCAATGAAAAAGACGATCACTCCCTTCACGGCACAGCTTGTCACTTTCGACACTACCTTGCCCGTTCGAGAAGTCATTACTCGGCTGGATAAGCAGGTAAACAAGTCGGGATCAGCTCAGTTCATACCACATTTCAGGACGGTCACTTCCAAAGCAGAGATTGAACAAGTAATCCAAAATGTCCTAGGAGAAAATGACTTCCTGTACGTTGTAACTCCTCGCAGCTTCAAGGAGGATTCTTACTTGGAACAGATACTTCCAAGAGTTGAGCCACGATCAGTGGTTGAACAAGTATGAGCCTGAGGGCCGTGTCCATCCAGTCGCCCTCGTCTACACGATAGGGAACCCTCTGATAGCTCAGACCGCTATGCACCATGATATTCGTGCAGGGTATGCGGTTCCGTTGCGTTTGATGATCCTTGAGAAAGCCGACGGTACAGGAACGAACGTCTTATATCACCTCCCCTCCTCTGTGATGGTGTTGTCCAACAACCTCGAACTACAGGCGGTTGTCCAGGGGCTTGATGAAAAGTTGGAAAAGTTGGCATCCAGTATAACGACAGATTAAAACAATCGCTGGATAGTCCAACGGCCCTATGTGTGACGGTTCCAAAGAAATGATCATACATTGTTTTATATATTGTACATACAAGAAGCCTCCAAAAATGGTGAATTGTGGTTCCATAGATCCAATGTGGCCCAATCAAACGCAGTGGGGATATCATAGGGAGAAAACACTTCTTCGGGTAAGAACTCCTTATTTTCCAATGACGGCATCGCGAGGGGAAACAATTCATCCCCATACAGCGCACTCAAGAACGACTCGGCACTGTTTGTACGTGGTCCTTCGGTTTCCTGACTACAGGGCATCGACGCCGACCCTGCATCGGGAACTGGCATGTTCAACGCGCTGAAGGGTAAAGGGTCACGAAGAGCTTCAGGGAAATGCATTTCCGGATTCGAGTGTGGGCCGAAAATTGGAGAAGCCGATGACTTCTTTGGGGCGGACGTGAATTCAAAAGTTGCAGTAGTTGGCGTCTAAAATGAATGAGAGAAGAACAAAGACTAACTAGGAAATACTACTCACGATATCAAGGTCCCGAAGAGGGGTACACAAATCGGTGGCCGAGAAAGCGGCTGACGAGGGGCGAGTCAAAGAACGACCAGACAACGATAATGTAGCAACATGTGAGGATAGCGGGGTAGAGAACCCAAGGGATGTTGAAGGGCGTCGAGGAGAAGCAGCCTGACGGAAGGAACTTTGTGGCGACTCAGAAGACAGACAGAGACTGCTGTCAGACTCGGAGGATAAGGAAGGTGATGAGGACGTAGAAGGCGAGAGTGGGATCGGAGCTGTCTGACCAAATGTAATGTCTTCGTCCTTCGTTGTGTTGACGAGAATACGATTTTCAGTTTTTGGCCTTCTTCGTCGCGGAGGAGTAGCGGAGGGTCCAGCCAGCTGTGTATATTCTTCCCTGATTTTCCTGATTCTATCTTCGTCGTGATCTTCGGGATTAGAATCGCGACGACCCTTTCCTTTTGGGCGTCGTGTACCACGCGGTGCCGGAGTGAATTTGTAGTCAGGGTTTCGTCTTTGATGCTCAGCCAACACCTTTGCAGCCTCCTCTTGCCACTTTCCTTTCTCCTCCGGCGACAAAAGATTCCAGCATTGGCCTGCAATGCGACTGAGATTCTGTTGGCGGCGCTCGACATGAGAGGGTATGACACCGCGTCTTAAAAAGTCGGAGCGGAAGAGCATGAACGCGTTAGGAGGGCGAGGGATGCGGGTGCGGGTTTGAGGGGTGGAGAGAGATGGCTGGGTAGTTGAAGGATTGAATGAAGGCGGGAATCGGAGCTGGTCAAAGGCAAAAGGAGCGGGAGCATTGGCCACTGTTGACTGGAATTGATATTGATCGGTGAAATACAAATCTGCTCGCTCCGTTTCACCAGCAGATTCGACATGGGCTTGTCCACGATGATGCTCGGCACCTACATCAAGAGAATCCTGAGAAACCTTTCCAATACCATTTTCACCGAGAGCAGGATTGAACAAAGTCGGCATCGTAAACATTTGTAGAAAGTTTGCATTTTCTTCTAGTTTAGTTGAGGTTACAGGAAGACGTCAGAAAGAAACATATGAAATTACTCCAGGGCATACCGAATAAGTGCATGTTCAGAGGACGTTGATAGTCAATCGCGTGAATGGATGAACAAGTATGAAGAACCGACTAATTTCCTTTAAATGCTCAACATTCCCGCCACGTCCGCCACAAATTATCTGCGCGACTACATTCCGCGATCAAAACGAGGCTCCTTCGTAATGGGATGCGTTTGTGAGAGTAAAAACGAGGCAGGCGTATGAAAGGGAACATGACGTGAAGTCACTCGTCGTTCATCAGGTGAATCTCTCCCGGCAAATACCGTTTACACGTTTCCCGATCTCCCCAACGTGGTCCTGCAGGAATTGATAGCAGAAAGCCTGCGTCCGACGGCATCAAAGTCGGATAGACCAAAGCACCACCACCTCATGTCCACGGTTTAGCGGAGCGTATCGACCTTCATGCAACATGACTGCACAAAGTGTACATGCTGCAGCAGAACCTCGTGTCAATGCCACCAGCATGAGGCAGACACGAGTTCTGAAGGCGTGGGATCAATTCTAATCGCGTCGAAAGTTTGCATGTTGCGGATAACTACGTCCTGCAGTAGGATATTATTATAATCTATATAGAGTTGGGCTGAATCGAGAGGGTCAGATATTTTGCAAAACAAAGTACTTGCGACCTACTGGATACAATATGCATATTTCTAGTGGTCTAGATCCAAGTCTGCTTGCCAAGGTTGAGACACTCAACTAGGTCGTAGCAACAATCTATTCCATAGCAATCCATCTGAAATCCCCGGCTGCCTTGCGTACGCGATTCATGATCGCTAAACCTTCTCTGTCTTCCTTGATTTCTTGAATCAGAATAGAATGGACACCTTCCTGCTCCAGCGTAAGCAATCCGTCAAAAAGGCGATGTGCGGTCACCGACGGCTCGGATATCAATCCTAACGGGTATCGACACCACTGAAGCCCATTGGTGGGGGTTAAATAATTCCAGAGCGTTGAATCTGTGGGAGCAAGTACTCCGATTTTAGACGCTCCACTCTTCTTCAACGATGCCAAAAAAGAGGGAATAGGAGTCGAGTTTACGTCAGGGGGAGGACGCGATTCAGTGAGCAGGAGAGTCACCGGGACAGATGGAGAATAATGCCGGTATTTCATGCCAGGTGTTGTTGGTGCTTTCTCTATCGTCTCGTCCAGGTAATCGCGCCGGTGGACCAACACTCTAGGTATGATGCAACCACCCAGCTCTTCTCGAAGTACTCGTTCGAGATCTTCCACTGTTACTCCTCCGGGCCGTAAGACGCGGATATTCCCGTCTTCAGACAGGCCATCTATAACAGTGCTTTCCAGACCCACTCCACAAGCACCTCCATCAAGGATGATACCGATTTTGCCGTCAAGATCGCGTAGCACATGTTCAAATCGAGTCGGACTAGGCTTTCCCGAGGAGTTGGCACTTGGAGCTGCAAGGGGAACGTTCGAAATGGCAATTAAAGCTCTTGCAACTGTATGGGACGGCATCCTGATTGCTACAGTCGGCTGATCTGCGGTAATGATCGAAGGTATGGAATTGGGGTTTCTAGGAAACAAAAATGTGAGAGCACCAGGCCAAAAATGTTTCATCAGCGCCCTATACGCTCTTGACATGGAATAATCTCCTGGGAGTAGGGTATTCAACATCGCAAGCGATGAAACATGAACGATTAAAGGATTGTCGGGCGGTCGTCCTTTCGTAGAAAATATCTGGGCCACAGCATGTGAGTTGTGCGCCACTGCCCCGAGTCCGTAAACGGTCTCCGTTGGGAAAGCAACGGGTTGCAATAGATCAACAAGATGGTGTGATGCTGTTTTTATGGCGGCCAAAGTTTCGAGGCAAGAAATGTCAGGCTCATCTGATGTATGGTGGAACACGATGGCCGAAGGATCACATTTAAGAACCTGAGTGTGGGATCGTGGAGTCATGAACCGGACATATGGTCGCTGCACGGTCTTGAAAAAAGTTGCAAACATGATAACTGTTGTGCATTGTTTGCATGCAAAGTCTAAACTACATCGCACAACATACTATCTTGACCCCACTCTTCGGCCGGACCCACCTTTCGGTCAGTCACACAAAGCGTCACGCCGGCTGAGTTCGGCAACCACATGAGTCATGTCACACTGTGATCAACGACAATTCATCCTCCGGAGCCTCTGGTCGCTGAACTCCCTCAGCCCCCAGCATCACGACGATGGACTTTATTCGACAATCTTATTATATACCTCTATAAAATGTGAGTTATAGACCTAGGGTCTTTGAAATGGCTGATAAACGTCGCTCGAAAAAGTGTGTGCCAAGGAAGCACCAAGGCCATTCTCGACAGTGGATGGTCCGGCCTGATTGTATTGCAGTGGTTCGTGGCCATGACGTCTGGGGCCTCGTTCAAATAATTCCGAGAACCTGGAACTTTGCTGTAGATTGGGGTGAGTCTTGAAATGTTCTTCAATCCGAGCGACAAGTTCATTGTTAGTGCCCTTATCTGACACGCTGAGTGCAAGTGCAAGTGCTCGAAGGTCATCCTTCTTGTATGACGAAATGCGGCCCGCGAAAGTCCTGTTGAGTGCATTCTCTGCAATGCGATAGTTCCGTTGAGCGGTCTCAACACTTTTTTTCTTATCCTTCTCTGCTGCAATACGCTCGTGCTCCCTCCGTTCTGCATCCTCTCGGTCAAATGCAGCACGATGGTCCCTTGATGTCAGGAAGCGAGCTTTGATTTTTTTTGAGCCTCGTTCTCTTTTCTTCGTCAGGTTACTCAGCTGTTCTCGAACCTCCTTGAGTTCTCGTTGAATCGAAGTGCAGTGGGCATTTGCAGCGCTTATCTGGCCAAGTGCATGGCCAAGCACTTGATGGGTGGTGAAAAGCTGCTGCCTGAGGGCTCGGATTTCCGCAAGTCGCTCCTCTGTGGATAGCATACTATCCTCTGCTAGTGACACTGACTTCGGAGGTGCAGTGGTGAATTGAGCTGTCGCAGAGCGAGTCATGTGAATAACACTTGTTTCCATATTTGCTATAGATGCCATGAAGCTTGAGATCGGATGTGCAGGTGTAGTGTCCGTCACTGCTGGGGTGTCTGGTTGCTCATTGTCGCTATTGTTTGTTTCTGTATCGGAACTCCCGTCTTCGGCAAATGGCTGTAAAACTGAAACATCATCACCATCGGCTGATGGATCATAGTCCTCCTCCTCCTCGTCCATATATTCTGTGTCCGACGGGTCGATTGGATCTGAAGATGGGACATCCAGGGGAAATGATTTGGGAACGTGCACCATAGATGATGATGCCTTGCTTGGTGCGAAGTCTTCATCTTGAAATATGTCCCGGTTGACTGGGTATATCCCTGTCTTTTCAAAGGCCTTTGTGATAAGTTCTTTTGTAAATGCTGCCCGAGTGCTCCGAACATATATTGGAATGACGGTGAAGCAGTTTATCTGGCCTTTCTTCTTCGAATATTGCTCATCACAAGCATCCTGCCATTTTTGCTGGACCTGGGCGAAGACTGCAACGTCCAGAGGCTGGCACTTATGTGTTGTCTTGGATGGAAAGCAGAAGATAATAATCTTGAGGTTGTTTTCGTCAAGATGCTTGTAGATTGTGTGCTGGAGCTCTGGTGTTTCATGCGTATCATGTCCATCCATAAAGAGAACAATTGGCTTGAGCATATCGGTGTGGAGCTGTTTTGCAACAGGAATAAAAACATCCTCGAGCCACCGTTCACAATTGAATGTGTCTGTCCATCCAGTTGGAGAAAAATAAATGCTTTAACTATTGTAAGTATCCCATGAGAGTTTCAGCAGTTGAAATAAAACAATCTAACCTTCCCCACTCATCATCTTCGAGGTGGCGGCGAAGATCAGGCCGCGATCCATTTTGTAGACAGAAAGAGGGTGGAATGACATCACCTGCAGCTGAAATGCACTCGAGAACTGTGACTAGCTCGAGATTATCGCTTGCAATGCGTGTCTTGTTCTTCTGTGCCACAAAGTAATAGTACTTCTTCCTCCGCTTTCCACGACCACCACCCAGCTGAATTCCTTTCTCATCCATGTTCCATATATGTTCCGGAGGGATACCACCATATCGTGCATGGAGTTGTTCGATCTTGTCAAAATAATCATTGATTATAGTCTTGTTGAAGTGTTTTGCATGTTTGGGATCGAGTCTGGTGGGCTTCACAGCAGTAATATCAGGGTGACGCTTAATAAACTTCAGGTGCCATTTCTTTCCAA
The DNA here is from genome assembly GCA_029959215.1 of Tricholoma bakamatsutake. NCBI lineage: Eukaryota > Fungi > Basidiomycota > Agaricomycetes > Agaricales > Tricholomataceae > Tricholoma > Tricholoma bakamatsutake. Next base: position 7,113,726 of record CP114860.1, read on the forward strand.
TTTCCTTGCCCGAAATTTCAGCTGCCCGGAAGCGGAGTTCTTCCAGCGTGAAGGGCAGACCCATCTGAGCCCGGTGCTTTAGCCAATCAAGGAGTGTGCTCTCCTCTGCAGGTGTGAGTTTCTGCTGTTTTGCGCATGCAGTCTCCCAGCTCTCATGGCGATGTTTTGCCCTATCTGTAACTGTAGACCTTGGAACCTGTCACATACATGTCAGAATTGCCCTTAATGCATGAAAAAATTCAGACTCCATTAATTATAGAAGCTTTTCGGAATGAGGATGCATCTGAATCTCTGACAAGAGCTATTGTCTCCTGAATGACAGATTCATAATCTGGATCATCAGTCCTTCGATCTTTGCATCGCGTCCTCTGACGCGATGCAGGCATAAATAGGTCCAGCAAGGTGCTCGCATGTCAGTGACGCGACGCGAGCACAGGATGACATAATTTGATGTGGGACAAACTCCGACCTGGCAGGCTTCGGCAAGCGTGACAGGCCACCGTTTTTAGACCACATTGAAAACCTCAATTCTTGCCTTAGAAATGCTTAGAATATCAAGACATAATGGGTTGGATGCCAAGTACCAAATCCGATACGAAACGGACAAGAAATAAGCAAGATATTTCGAGTGACCGAAAGGTGGGTCTGGCCGAAGAGTGGGGTCAAGATAGTATGTAAGTAGTTAGCCAGACTTGAGCCAGACCAAACATATGTGTCTTTGAGTGAGAGATGGCGACAGTGATATAATGGTCTGATTTCATGCATGCCCTGGATACCATGGTACAGTCGACTCCCTCCCTCAGTGGCTCCAGGCTATGGATTATGAGGGAATATGGGGTTTGAGGATGGTCCTGAAAATAGGTCCCAAAAATCAGGAAAAATCAGGAAAAAACCAGACTTTGGTTGACTAGGTCCAGATAGTGTCAGACTTGGTCAAGACTTTGTTGACTTGTTAATGACTTTGTTAATTTACAAACTGAGGTACAAGGCTAAACTACAGGTGCTTCAAGGGCTGGCGGAACGGGAAAATCAGACATCCACTCTTTTTTTTTTTTTCAGCGGTCCGTTAGACGCCCCCCTCCCCCCTCCTTCCATATATGGTATTTTCAGTTACATGCACATACTTTAATTTGAGAATCGTAACTGACAACTGTGCAAATGTGCCCCATAGCCCTTGCGAGGCCTCACAGGCCACAATATATATTAGAATGAATACACTTGGATGGATCTTCTCCAAATGAAAACAGGCGATGCTCAGTAGTGGCCAATGGCTTATCATCTGGGATTTGCTCGATCGCCATGCACAGGTTGGTGAGAAGTTCAACTGTGCTTTGACAGACATCGGATGTGTGCTCCAGCGTCTGAGTGCTTGTTAAACGCGTATGGGGTAGTTCTTCTGACCTAGCTCCCAGCGCAAGCTTCAACTTGTTCTTGGGTGTCAGTAATTGTCTGGACCGAATTTCTGGAGCATGTATAGGTGATGGCCTTGGTATGAGTGGTGCATTTTGAGGAACACTAGTTTTGAAAAACTTGAGCAATGATTGATTTGGTTTTTCACTGGATTTAGGCTCTTTTAGATAATCACATTCAATTCGACATGCTTTGGAGCCTTTATGGATGTCGAGATTTTTGTGCCCTCCTGTTCCAACATGGATGTCTATGCTACAAGCTGGACATTGGAGTGTGCTCTGTTCTGTGAACTCCGAGTTGCCAGCTTTTCTGATTTATCCATTAGCTTGTCCTGTCATACACCTCCATGTTGTCAATAAGTACCTTTGCTTCTGTAGTATGCACACAGGGCAATAGGGAGCCGTTGATGATACTCAACCCAGAAACCCAAACAAAACCTACTAAATGGCTTCAGATGGTATAACATGAGTCAGAGGAAGGGTGCGAGGTGGTACTAAATATCACCGCTGAGACCAAAACAATGTGTTTAGTGACGTGAAATAAAAGAGATGGTTCGAATAAGCTGTAAGAGCATACAAAGTTGTTCGAAACAGTTCAAAAAAGGTTCAAAGATGTGCAAAATAGTTTGAAGTAAGCCCAAAAAAGTTCGAAGAGGTTCGAAGAAGTATGAAGTAGGTTTGAAGTATATCGAAGGGTGAGTTTAACGAATGTGAAGTGTTTGTCGAATGGCAATAGGCGATGGGCAATAAAACAGAGAGCGAATATGATAGTTTTGAGGAAGTTTGCAATATTTCGCAGAACTTAGAGATACAACATGAACTAAGACTAAGGAGAATGATTCTTAAATCTGATGATGAGCGAGAGGATAACTTGTGCTGTTCCCCATTGTTCTTTTTCTTTTACTCTAACTAATACAAGTCTATATACAAAATGCAGAGATAGTACTAAAAAGGAAATAAAAACATGTGTAAAACATGAGGCAAATATATCAAACAATGAGGACTTGTAAATCATGAAACAAATGATAAATGATAAATGATGAAATGTATAGTGTTCCCATATGGTAAAAGTACTTATCCTGTGCTTCAATATATCAAAGAAACACAAAAATGCACTTATTGCATTCTAACTCTCTTGTACTCTCTCCTTGTGTCTGGTAGTGCTCGATATGCAACTAAATGGATTGTTCCAGATGTGCAGTGTGTATCGAAGGTGTTTCAAAACATCTATACGGCAGCTGATATCATTCAAAATGCTGCGAAGTGGTTCAAAGTGTCACGAAATGTCGCAAAATGGTTTGAAATAGTTTGAAGTCATCCGAAATAGTGCAAAATCATGCAAAATAGTTTGAAAATGATTCGAAGTCGATTTAGTGGAATTCGTAGTGGTTCAGAGCATGTGTCATAATGTGTTGATATGAGTGGGAATACTTCTCCAGACTTTAAAGCACGTAGTGGACCTATCATCCTCCCCCTTACTGAAATCCTGACTGTCCCAGTCAGCCGATCGAAGTCATGTGCGGAATTTTTCGAGATGTTCAAAGTCGATACAGAGGGAATTCGGTGAAAGGAAAATGGTCATAGGGCATTGTCGAGGGAGTTTGGAGTCGAGATCAAAGTGAGCAAAGGAATATGTGGGCATATAAAGGCAAAAGCTATCGAAGCTGTTTCGAAGAATGTCGAGGATAATAAGATGTTTTCGATAAATAGAATGAGGTCAAAATGCGAAAAAAGGAAAAAAAATAGGTGAATTCGACTGATGTCGATGGGGCTAACCATGGTCGTAATACTTGAGTCGAGCGACTGGTCGAATCGAACTCGAACACAAAATCGAGAGGGCGAAAACAAGGTCGAGGAAATTTTTGTGGGCGATGAATGTAATGACTTTCTTGGCGATAAGGGGTAGACAGATTTCAAAACGATAATTGTAGATATATGATGCGAATGGAGTCCTGAGTGCTATACTGGACTTCGAAGGTGAATACGAATGCAAATCTGGTCTCGAGGGCGAAGGCGATATCGAAATAGATATTAAATCGGAAGAGGGCGCAGGTGATGAGATCGAGGACAAAAATACTGGTAGTGGCAATCGGAAAGTCGAGGTCGAAGTGTGCAATGGAGGGGGCAAACACGACAAGGGTTTTGAAGGCAAGATCGGGTTCGAAGCTGACAAAGGTACAATTTTTAGAGTGGACTGGGGTGGAATTACCAAAGGTGAAGACGATGGGATTGGGATAGATGTGTGCAACAAAGCTGGGATGATGCGATAAAGACCGGGAGGCATGACATGATGATTTCAAAGTGCTAAAGTTTCTCGTTCGAGTGCAAGCTGTTTTTCGAGGGCCAGTTCCTGTTCAAGAGCCGCAATACGAGCTTCAAAGTCATCTGAAGTGTTCGAGCTATTCAGTATACTGTCAGGCGCTGAATTCAATGTAGTTGAAGGTGCAATCTCAGTGATGAATGAGGTCGGAGCAGGAAGTTCAGGTGCTGATGTGGTCAAATTCGAAGCTGCTATAACCGTTGTGAAATTTAATGCGAAATTTTTGAGGATGTGCAAAACATCTTTGGAATCAATCAATGTGCTAGATTGCAATGAGGTCGAGGTCGAAATCGATTGCTGTGTAGTAGAATATGCGTTTGAGGATGCTATAGCAAATTTCGTAGCGTTGTAGATGTTGTTCAGCATGTATGGGTCATCAGGATAATGATCAGGGAACTTCACTTTGAGGCAATCTGCAATTTTAGTCTGTAAGTTCATTTGAAAGCCTCGAAGAAAAGCTTGACTCTGCTCGGCTTCTAGAAGTCTATGTTTTGAGCAAAGGAAGCTGGTGACCTTGTAGAATGATCTGTAATAAGCTCCTAAATTGTTTTAATCCAAAATACCAGTGCGAATCTGTTCGTTAACGAGTTTATCCATGTCCAAAATGCTGTATCTTTGTTTATCCTCTATTTTGGGATAGAATTTGAATACTGCAATGCAAAATTCGTCGAATGAAGTGCCGGATTCATACTTTGGAAGCAATTCCCAGAGGTCATAAGAGTCGAGGTCAATGTATCTGCAAGCATGTCATTTCTTCAAGTTGTGATCTGTAATACTGCAAGTTATAAACAAAAAATTCGAGATCTTCGAAGTAATTTTGAAGTTGTTTAGGTTGTCTCGAATCGAACTTCGGAGCTGTCAAATGTCCAGGAGCTGGCATAAAAGAGGTCGACATGTTCGAGGTGGGTTTCAAAGGTCGCAAGGTCGAAATTCATGCAATGTCATGTTTCATATGTTTTCGAGGTCGAAGATGGTAGCGATGTCATAAGCGCAAAGGGGAAAGAGTGCGAAATACTAGTATCGAGGGGCAAGATCCTATATCGAGATCTCCTGGTTGTTCAGGAGGGTTGGAGGCACAACAAGTTCAATTTGAAGTCAAGATCATTGAGCCCTTAAATGGTAAAATGAGTGGTGGAAAGAGTGGAGGTTCAACAATGAAATGATCTAGAAACCCCTTGTGGTGGGCTCCAAAATGATGATACTCAACCCAGAAACCCAAACAAAACCTACTAAATGGCTTCAGATGGTATAACACGAGTCAGAGGAAGGGTGCGAGGTGGTACTAAATATCACTGCTGAGACCAAAACGATGTGTTTAGTAACATGAAATAATAAGAGATGGTTCGAATAAGTTGTAAGAGTGTACAAAGTTGTTCAAAACAGTTTGAAAAAGGTTCAAAGATGTGCAAAATAGTTCGAAGTAAGCCCAAAGAAGTTCGAAGAGGTTTGAAGAAGTACGAAGTAGGTTTGAAGTATATCGAAGGGTGAGTTTAACGAATGTGAAGTGTTTGTCGAATGGCAATAGGCGATGGGCGATAAAACAGAGAGTGAATATGATAGTTTTGAGGAAGTTTGCAATATTTCGCAGAACTTAGAGATATGACGCAAACTAAGACTAAGGAGAATGATTCTTAAATCTGATGATGAGTGAGAGGGTAACTTGTGCTGTTCCCCATTGTTCTTTTTTTTTTACTCTAACTAATACAAGTCTATATACAAAATGCAGAGATAGTACTAAAAAGGAAATAAAAACATGTGTAAAACATGAGGCAAATATATCAAACAATGAGGACTTGTAAATCATGAAACAAATGATAAATGATAAATGATGAAATGTATAGTGTTCCCATATGGTAAAAGTACTTATCCTGTGCTTCAATATATCAAAGAAACACAAAAATGCACTTATTGCATTCTAACTCTCTTGTACTCTCTCCTCGTGTCTGGTAGTGCTCGATATGTGACTAAATGGATTGTTTCAGATGTGCAGTGTCTATCGAAGGTGTTTCAAAACATCTATACGGTGGCTGATATCGTTCAAAATGCTGCGAAGTGGTTCAAAGTGTCGCAAAATGTCACGAAATGGTTTGAAATAGTTTGAAGTCGTCCAAAATAGTGCAAAATCATGTGAAATAGTTTGAAAATGATTCGAAGTTGATTTAGTGGCATTCGTAGTGGTTCGGAGCATGTGTCATAATGTGTCGATATGAGTGGGAATACTTCTCCAGACTTTAAAGTGCATAGTGGACCTATCACCATATCAGCGCTCCCGTGCAACATCTCGTTCAATTTGAACAGGGTCATGATTTTCACCATAGACATTGCTTGGACAAGTTGGGACTCCTCGCTGCCTGTTTGATCGCCTTAGTGGAGGTATGGGGGCCTCTACTGCTGGCAGTGCTGGACTAGGCTGGGATGATGGACCTGGTGCACCTGCCAGCGCAAATGGATCAGCACCCTGAGGCAGATCACCAAAGCAGCCGAACAGTGGGTCTCTAGACATTTCAGGGGTTCCAGACCCTGATTGTGAAGGTGGTGGGGACAGAGCTTGTGGAGGAGGATTTGGTGCTGGTGGAGCATAATGCCCATGGCCAGGATAGAAGCTGTCATCACTTCCTCCATTGCTATCATCCTCTGATCCCCCAGAGTGGTCATCATCTCTGGAAGGGGGTATATTCCCGAGATTAGTTTTTGCTGGGGTTAGGGTGTAGCACAGGTGACACCATGGGTTTCACTGGCAATACCACACCTGTCACCTGTGATACCATACCTGTACAAACACCATACCTGCAGGTACAGGTTATAAGCACAGATTTTGTATGGTGTTTAAAAACTACAGTGGCACTTGAATAAACTATGTGTAGCTAAGACAAAGATGAGAAACAGCTATAGTAGAAAATTATTTAACTCTCTTATACTGCTTCAACACTTGAATCCACATATAAATTATGATATAGTGTTCAATTCTTTCACCAATCACCTGTCAGACTTATCCATCATAAAGAATGCAAAGCAACTTGTAATTCACTGTATTTAATGTGGGCATAGTAATTTTTGGCACAAAAGGAACTTTAAAAATGAACACTCCAGATAACCATGCAAAATAACATCTACTTTACTTAATTAGATCATTGTATGTCATAAAATACTACAGCACCAGTCAGATACATGTTTTTCACAGAGTATAACAACAAATGGATTCTCATAAAAGTTGATAAAAATGCTGTCAACTCATAGCCAAAGAGCTTAGAAGAATTGAACATGATATGAGATGCATCACAACTCAAACCTGTCACAACCTGCAACACCATGAGTACAGGTGTGGTGTTGCTACAGGTACAGATATACCAACCTATACCTGCACCTGTGCTACCTGCAGGCAAAATACCACAGGTTAACCTGTACCTGTGCTACACCCTAGCTGGGGTCTTAGCCCCAGGACAATGAGGGAACAGAGTCTCATCAAAGAGTGCCATAGCACTGACAAATATTGACCCTGATGGGCACATAAAGCACCAACCCTTGATGCCATCTGCCAGGCCGATGTACATCATGAGCTCTGATCGAGGAGCTAACTTATTAGGATGCTTCTCTTTTAGCAGGTAAACATAGGCACTGCATCTGAATACCTTCTCGTTACTCAGATTGGGCTTTTCGCCATCAAGATCTTTGATTGGAGTTTGCCATTTTAGGCAGTTTATTGGTGTTTGGTTGTAGAGATACATAGCATGCTCTACACAAAATTCCCACCATGATTGTGGTAGGCAGGCAGTAAAGCGCAATGTTTGTGCTTTCTCTATTAACATCCTGATCACACATTCAGCATGACCATTTTGTTAATGGATGTGAGGCGCTGACATCTCAATTTTAATCCCAGCCTCTTTGAGCTGGGTTATGAGTTCCTGATCATGGAATTCCCCCCCAGGATCGAAACACCAATGCTTGATTTTTGCATCATATTGCATTTTGGCCATTGTCTCGAACTGTCTGATTGACTCAGCAGCATCGGACTTTTTTTTTCAGGCACTGACTCCACATGTGTGAAGTTCGATCATCAACAAATATGATAAAATATTTGTACTTGTGATAACTGAGTATTGGTAATTTTTTCAGATCAGAATGGATCAGCTTGAAGGCCCTTTTAGCCCGAGACTCAGATCCAGGGAATGACTTTGATGTCATTTTTCTCTTGGTGCACCCTGGACAAATGTGCCTGTCCCTTGGAATTTTTAGATCCTTGGGAAACTCATGGGTGTGTTTTGGCATCTGTCACATGGCAGCTTCACTCAGGTGGCCAAGCCACTTGTGCCAAATGTCATAGTCAGCAACATAGATAGTCATGACTTCTAATCTTTTAGTGCTCTGAATGTGTAAATCACACACATAGATGGTTTCACCACGTATTATTGGTGTCGCATCGAGCTAGAGTTTCCCCTTTTTGTTGGCAAAGGAAATTATTTTACTGTTTCTTTTTACAGTATATTCCTCAGCAACAAGGAACACTCCCATTGACATAAGCCAACTTGTCAAATCTGGGAGATAGAAAATGGGGGATAAGCACGTGATGCATGACTCTGTCTTACTGTTAACTTTTACCTGATGATGAATCAGGATAGTGCCTTTGCCTTTGATCAAAGTCACGCTAGTAGTGGTCTTGACCTGCCATTTCTCAGACATAGGCAAATCCTCATAGGAGGCGAAGTCTTTCATCTCACCAGTGAAGTGCAATGATGCATCTGAATCCAAGATCCAAGGGCACCATGTTTGCATTCCTTTCCAGCACACATTACACACAGCCTGATTAGGGCCTTTGCATTACAAGCGACAATATAATTTATTAAAAATTCTATAGGACACTCAATATTATGGGAATGGCCCGAATAGTTCATCCCTGTCAAGCTATTGTTAGCAATGATGCGATGGTCAGGGAAAAAGACTGACATTTCATCATAAGCCCCCATAAAAGGGGCAATTGGCTTGTCTACAAGCATGTTATCCATGCTTTCCCAGATCAATTGATCTGGGACCATCATTTTGGAGCCGAGAGAGACTTCATCGTCATTATTCTCAGCCTTAGGTTCCATTTCAGGAACCTCCTCAATCTGAGCCACTGGCTCGGGGGTTTCTACACAGCGGTGCTTACCTTCCCGCTTATTCATCTGATCTTCTTCGATGATTCGATGATTGTTGGCTGTTTTAGGCACTTTGATATCTGTGAGCAGGTCCTGGGCTGCCTGGTAGTCTTCGTAGACAGATGGGCCAGAGGAGAAGGTTCCAGTGACCTTTGACTCAGACTGATTAAGCCACTTTCTCAGGTCAGTGGTGCAGATTTCCCATGTAGCCATGACATTTGAACACTTTGGTCAAACATTAGTGGGAGGCGAGAGGGACTGGCCTGTGCCAGTCCATTCGAAATGATGCCATGACCATTAATGGTCATGGCAGCATGGGCAGAGCATACTGCATCTGCATAAGGTGCACTAGGCACCATGAAGGGCTCCACCATACTGGTGGAGGTGAGGTGGCTGTGAGATTCCTTTTTCTCACACTTTTCCCTGGCAGCCTTGCCAGACCTATGCTTCTTCTTTGAGTTGGAGCCTGAAGGCTCAGACAACTTCTCACTGGATTTCTCCGATCCCTTCTCTTTCCACTTAGAGTTGCTGCTCTTTCTCTTGACAGCTGACAGCTTCTTCACTATTTCCCCAGAGCATGCAAAGGCAGCTCGATGGGAGGCTTCTGCCGTCACATGGTCCCTCACTACTGCATAGGTGAGACCAGTCATACTGGTTGTGGATAGGATTATGGAAGACAAAGCATCATACTCCTTCGGCAAAGCTGCAAGGAGCAGTAAGGCCTAAACTATGTCAGGAATGTCAACACTGTTGGCAGTTAGATGATGGTATCTCTTAGAAATCTGAGCCATAGTCGGCACAGGGTTTTGCGCTGGGACTCTGATCAAGATTGCAGATTTAAAGTCTGCAAATATCTGAGAAGGCCCTTCTTGGCCGAAATTGGCCTGCAGGGCTTGCCACAGGGCACTAGCAAGTCCTGTTGCAGATTCGGATCTGGATCTGACAGAAGGAGATAGGTGAAGTGAGATAGCTCCATATGCCTAATCATTCTCCCAATTCCACACCTTACATGCAGCAACATCGGCTGCCAGAGGCACTGTTTCAGTGCTGGAGGCAACTTGCCAAAGGCCTTGTGACATAAGCCACACCTTCATAGACTTGGCCCAGGCCTTGTAGCCCAAGCCATCAAACAAAGAGATGAGTTTGTCAAGAGCTGACGACATTTTTTAAGATTTGAGCTGATAAAAGCACCAAATCAGTCATTGACTCTTAATTTTTTAGAAATGCCAAGTGCTAGTGTAGAGTGCTCACAGATCTTACTACTTACCTGTTGAGTTGGTTAGTGTGCTAAGTAACTAGGTAGAGGGCATAGAACTCTCTATATTGCTAGGTAGAGGTACAGCGTACTTACAGTGACTCACAAAACTGAGTCAATGTTTTGCACTTCTTAATTTATTGTTGAATAACTTCTCATTAACAACAAATGCAGACAAAGTATTGTTGTACCAAATAAAGTACATTATCAGGGCTATCAAACAAACAAATAATTATGTAGTTTTAATTACAGTGCATAAAGATATGATAATTTTAAATCAGGGACTCATTGACTCAGTTTTTGAGGTGGTATCAATATTATGATAAATTGTAATTCTAGTATTTTGTATGACCTCTCTTGGCCTTGATAGCTGCTCCCAACCTTCTAGGCATGCTTTCAATCAAATTCTGACACACCTCTGATGGAATATTATTTCACTCTTCCAATACTCTTTCCCATAACTCCCAAATTCCTTTTGGTGCTGTTGGATACTTGTCTAACTGGTTATTGAGGTGAACCCATTGATGTTCAATAGGGCTGAGATCTGGAGATTGGGCAGGCCAATCCAGAAGAGTAATATTGTTGTTCTCCATCCATTTCTTGGCCTTTTTTGAGGTATGCTTGGAGTCATTGTCTTGTTGAAAAATCACCTCTTCTCTAGAAATTCCACTCTCCTCCAAGCTAGGCAGCATATGGTCCTTCAAAATGGACACATACTGGTCAGCATTTATCCTCCCCTCAACCTCTGCAAGATACCCAACTCCATTTCATCCCATACACCCCCATACTATAATGTTTCCTCCCCCAAATTTGACAGTTCCCTGCACCTCTCTCTCAATCAGCCCCTCTCCCTTCTGTTTCCAGACCCACTCTCTCCCATCTGACCCAAACCTGTTGATTTTAGTCTCATCTGACCAAATAACCCTCCTCCAGTCTTCCACAGTCCACTCTCTATACTTCTGAGCAAAAGCCAATCTTGCTTTCCTATGCCTTATACTAAGCAAGGGCCTTTTCTTCTTCACCACAGCCTTGAATGAGTTTTTTCTGAGAACTCTTCTGACTGTTTCTGAGGAGACTGGAGTGGGGATGATGCTGTTGATGTAATGGGTGGCCTGAATAGCATTTGCAGCCTTGCCAATGGTGATTTGGGTAAGGATGGCTCTCTGAGAGGTAGATGAGAGCTTAGAAGGACAACCACCAGAGGGGGAATCCAGGTTCGGATGGAGAGCCCTGAGTGTTCTGGATACACTATACTGGCTGAGGTTGAGTTTAGAGGCAATATTGCAGGTAGAATAATGATTGGAGGCCAGAGAAAAAATGTTTTCCTTCTGAGCAGAGGAGATGGGATGCATTGGAGAATATTGAAGTATGAAGAATGCTAGTCCTGATTAAATACTATAATTTAAGGTCCCATCAAGGGTCACATCACCTTAGAAACCATCTGTCAAGTTTTTGACATTATACAGTTGGTGGAGCATCGGATTCTAATATTTCTGACTACTCCTCACAAAACTGAGTCAATGAGTCCCTGAATTAAGATAATCATATCTCCATGAGGGATGATTAAAATTACATAATTCTTTGTTTGTTTGGTAGCCCTGATCATGTATGTTATTCAGTACACCAATATCTTGTTTGGTTTTGTTGTTTATGGGAAGCTATTCCCTAATGAATCAAAAAGTCTAAAATATTGACTCAGTTTTGTGAGTCACTGTATATACCTAGAGAGCCTACATGGTCACATGAGGCTCAGTGGGGTGGAGAAAAGGGCAGTGTACTGCATGGAACCTTGCAGGAACCACATGGTTCCTGTCCACATGTCATTATGACATATTTGTATACATGTATTTACATATATGTGTGTTTAAGAGTTCTTACACTGAGGCACAGAATAGGTGCCGTGTGTGCAGATTTAATTCAACAAAAATTTGCAAAAGTCTTGCACAAAGGTATGGAGGTTGGGCCAGACATACATGTAAACATGTCAGACAAGTTGAAGTGTCTTGTTCTGCTTAAAGTGACCACAGAGGATATGGTTGTGCTTGTACTGCAAGACTTTGACATGGAGATCTGCAATGTCCCAGGGAGTAATGAGTGACATATGTGCAGAACAATGAGTTTTGGAGTAGGTATGCATCCAATCAAAGATGTCACACACTGTTTATCACTGTCTTGAGTATACTGTCTCAAGTTCTCCATTTATTTCCTTCATCTTTTTTGCATTCTACAGAAAAAGCTCCTGCCTTTCTGCTCCTGCTCTCTGATTAATAGTGCATTACATTACTGTGGAGATATTCTCAGATTATTGCCTTTTGTGGAACACCAGTTGAATCTACTCTCTGGTGCACAGCATGGCCTCTTATGCTCTTTTGATGGTTTTAACTCAGTATACTACTGTGCTAGGAACAAACCTTTATACTACATTAAGCTGTTGAAGTGCTGTTGGCCTTGGGTGAGTGACTGTCATTTACATTGACTCTCCACTTCTTTCATATAGACTCATGGACTGTTTCACAGTGTTAATTTCACTTATTACACCTTGATATGTCTTGGTATACTACCACTAGTTGGCCCTATGAGTTGGCATGTAGTAACAAGGACATTAGGTGAGTAGGTACAAATCCTACTTTGTAGGATGAATTATATGCATTGCTTGTAGGTCATAAATTAAGGGCTGTGGACTGCTTTAACTGCCTGGAAGGAGTTTTGGATGATAGGCAAGGTATGTGATCTGTGGTAAGCAAAGTTCACAGGGAACCCATGCCCTGGTGAGCCAGAACCTTCCTTTCTGTCATCCCCCTTACTGATCCTTACTACACTTTACAATTAGGCCTAGGAATTGAAGAAAACAAACATTTTGGTGCCATGGATCTCCCAGGGTAAGCAAACCTCCTCCTGACTGCATATATTTTTTTCTGGCCATGCCTACAACTATAGGGTCCTTAAGGGGTCTATTATATTGTTTAATAGGACTACCATACCACCTTTACATGCACAGTTTAGAAGTGGAAGGTCCAGGGAAGTAGATAAGTGATAAACTCTCCTCCTTGCCATAGAGATGCCTTGACACACAACCCCTCACTCCCAGCTCCCCCAACTCACTCCCAACCCATAGTTACACTACTCCATCCATCTACATACTACCTAGTGACTGTAGAACATGTACAAGCTCAGTACATTGCCCCCTCTCTCCTCACTCTGTCATTTTTTTCCATTTTTCCTCTTCCCACCTCATGTAGCACCATTTTCTGACATGTATATAGCTATATATATGGCTGTTGGGCCATATACATGCAGTAGAGACCTCCCATCAAAAAAAGAGAGCTTCCCCTCCTCCTTTTATACAGGAAGAGTGCTTATTATAGGCTAAAGATAGGTGTAAGAGATATACATATGTTAGTGTTATCCACAAAAAAAGTGAAGGAAAATGTTGAGGAGTGAGTGGAATGGTGTGCTTATTGTTGAGGATGATGAGCACAATGTAGTGTGGCAATGTTGATGGCAATGATGGAGGTAGCCAAGTTGATGCATGTTGACATGTGCCATTTGTTATCTACAGCATTGCCTATATGATATCTATGGGCTAGGTGGTTACCTTACACAGTTGGAGTCAGTGATATCAATGGGTTACATGTATATTGGCAGGTAAGAGAAATCAACAGATTTACACTAATTAGTTGGTGTAATGTTGTCAAGACCCATTTTACCTGATTGGATTCCCAATAATCCCTGACTCCTTTCCAACTCTTTTCTGATCTTCTCTGCTGGCATTCTGGCTACAGCACTTTTAAGTCATCAGACAAGTCCTCACATGGCTTAGTAATCATTTGCTTACTCCCTTTATTCCTAATACAGTCTTACCAATTATGGTCACAGACACTTACCAAGACCCATTAGTAAACTTCCATATTTTCCATTATCCTTCTGGCCTTCAATATTTAAGCACCCATGTTTTAGCTTGTACCTCAGTTTGCAAATATAATATATTCATCTACACATTGTAATTTGCTTGTATCTAATCACCAGTCAATAATTAATCCTTAACTTGTCCTTGATCAACCTCAACCTAATCTTGACTTAATCTCTCAATCTCATCACTCTTCTTGACCTCAAAGTCATTGCCAAACCTCTGCTTAATCTACCCTCACCCTACATCTGGAAACCCTCTGGAAATCCAGATTCCCTCCACTCTGAAATTGGACAACTGATAAGGAGAAGGATGCAACTTCTTACAAGTTGAAGCCAAGTCCTCTCTGGCCCCTTTTCACCTGGCCTGCTACAGCCCGGTGGATTCTGCCTGGACCCCCTGAACCCCCCAACCACCAATGACCAGATCCAACCAGAAGTCCCGTGTTTTTCCTGCCCAAGTCCCGACCTTGGTAGTAGTAATCTGAACTCTGACAAATGTTATAGGATCATGTCAACTCATTAGTAAGGTATTGTGGGAAGGTAAGGTGGGTACCACTTTTGTTTTTGGGCACACAGATATGACCAAATGGTTTATGCACAGCCACTGGGTATATAAGCACCCACCAAATGGCTAGTATTCCTCTGGGCTTGTTCTACTGCATGTAAATATAGTATAAATAGATACATTCATTAGTTCTTTTTTCTTACTATCCATGTAAGTATTAGTATATATGTAAGATATTATACTTACTAATAAACAGTTGCAATCAGTTGCAACCAGGTTTTTCACATTTCTTTGAAGTAAGGCAACCAACAACTGAACCACCACTGAAAGTGAGCAACTGCAACTGATGGTCTGGTTGCACTCAGTTGGATTGGGTTGGGTTGCAGTCATTTTTTTGGTCCAACCAACTGGACCTTCAAATACTAAAGGGATACTAAAGGGCAAAGATTTTACTTCATGCATGCAGGAGAAGAGAACAGACTTCCTGATGGACCCAAAGATCTTAATGGTCCTGATGGCCCCAGGGATGACCCTGATCCTGATGACTCTGGTAATCAACCTACTGTAGGTGGAAATCCTGATCCAGAAAGTAGATTCCTCAATGCTCTCTTGAACCTCTCAGACAATCTCTGCATTCTCTGGCACCCAAACCTGAGAAGATTGAGGTCTGGGAACCCTGGAAACTTCAGGACTTCCTAGTCTTGTATAATCTTCACTTCCATGATTGACCTCAGGTCTTTGCCTTCAGCAAAAAGAAGATCCTGTTCATTATCTTTTACCTCAAAAAATCAACACTCAGCTGGTTCAAACCTGGTCTTAATGAACTGACAGATTCCACTCATTGGATGTGAAACTATGAAATATTCCTCAGGGAGCTGGAAAGTAATTTTGGTCCTCATGACCCTTTGGGGGACACACAGAAGGCCCTTGCTAAACTATCAATGAAGAAAAGGGAGTGTATAGTCAAGTATAATGTTGACTTCTGGGAACTCACATCCCAGGTTGACTGGAATAAAGCTGCTCTTCATAACTGGTACATTTGCAGTCTTCCACTCCACCTCCATATAGAAGTTTTGCAGGTAGTGAAAAAAAATTGGCTTGAAGCTAAGACTCCTGGAAACTCCAGAAACTCCAGAAAGAAGGATTTTAAAGGTTCTTCCAACTCCAACTCCAACTCCAACTTTAATAACCAGTCCAAATCCCAGACCTTGTCCAACTCTAACCACACTAATCAATCCTCCTCTGGTGGTTCATCTGGATCCAAGGGTAATAAACCAAAGGACTCCATCTCTGACAAGTTGGAGAAGAGCAGTAAATTATGTAACTGGAGAAGAACATGACTGCTGTTCTCTGTCAGAGGGATTAGGTTGCCTATTGTCCCCAATGTACTCAAGTGGAGTAGGATTCCAAGGGGTTTCCAATGGCTGATGGGTAGACATAATGTCTGCACTGACAGATGGTGCTCCAGAGCTGACTCATTGAAAAATATTGGATGGTCTTGTTGATGCACCAAAAGTAGATGTGGGTCTAGGAGCTGGGAGTATGGATTGTCAAATTGCTGATAAGCCTGGTACTGTGCTGCACTGCAAGAATTCTTTGTTGTCTGCTGAGTCTGTGATTCTGTGTGGGACATAAGAATATGGTTCACAAGGTTCTGAAGATTGATGAGAGAAGTGTGAGTTTGTAGATACTGTCAAGTCCTGAACACCAGGAAGTGCTCAGCAGGGCAGGAGCAGAACTCAAGGTAGGAAATCACTGGAATTCCAGTCAGACCCAGTCATTAGTGGTCAGAGGATTCAAGGGATTCCAGGGGAGTTCCAATACAGAATCCACTAAGCTGGAGAACACCAAGTGAAAGGGGCCAGGGAGGACTTGGCTTCAACTTGTAGGAAGTTGCACCTTTCTCCTCATCAAGTGTCCTATTTCAAAATAAAAATTAGTGGAGGAAGTTTGGATTTCCAGAGGATATCTGGAAAAGGGTAAGAACATGATTAAGCAGAGGTTTGAGATAGAATAAGGAATAGGTTTGTTGGAACTAGGTCAGAAAGTGTCAGAAGAGATTAGAAAATAAGTTGATTAAACTTTGAAGACTATGTCAATACTTTGCTGGAAACTATGTCAATACTTTGTTGGAAACTAGGTTGAGACTTTGTTGCAACTAGGTTGATTTACAAACTGAGATACAAACTAAACTATGGATGCTTAAATATTGAAGGCTGGAAGAATAATGGAAAATATGGAAGTTTACTAATGTATCTGTGTAAGTGTCCATAACTATTATTGGTAAGACTGTATTAGGAATAGAATGAGTAAGCAAATGATTACTAAGGCATATGAGAACTTGTCTGGTGACTTGGGAGAATAGCAGCTGGAATAACCAGCAGAAAATATTGGAAAGATATCAGAAAATATCAGGAATTATTGGAAATCCATTTGGAAGAATCAGGTCTTGACAGTACCCAATCCTCCACTGATTTCTCCACCAGTGATGTGCACAACTTAGCCCAAAGCTGGAAGCCAGCCAAGGCCAAGCCTAAAAAAGCCAAGTCTGACCAGGCTGTCAAAGTGGCCTGGGAGGGCCTGCAGCTCAGGCTCAGAGTTGGGAAAGCCATAAGCCATGACCTAGGCCACAGCTTTTGTGGGCTACATTGCTACTTCAAATTATGATGTTTAAAGCTGTAATATTTTGTAGTTGAAGCTCTGAAACATTATTTTATACAAATGACATGTCAACTGCATACATTCCATATCCATCATAGGTTTGACTTGGTGTCTCTCTTCCATCTATGGTTGTTGTATTTCAATGCCAATCTGATTGAAGCTATCTTTTGTTATGATAAGATATCACTTGGAGCACAATCATGAAATGTTTTTGTGAGTTTGACTTCCTTTTGGCATGATATTATACTTGATTCTAACTTATTTACATGTCATTTTAAGGGGCCAAAGAGACGAGAGGATCACATGTCTTCATGTGGTGACCTGGGGCTAGGCCCCATGTTTAAATATGTTATAATAACTTGCTATTGGCCTGACTAGTCCCTATATAGTGACCAGTCTTCTATTTTACATAATCAATCTTTTTGCTTTCACTACCATTACACAAAATATTATTCATGTTCTTGTGGTGTGTAAACTTAAGGAGTTCCCCTCAACTTACTACACTTTTTTGAACACCAAAACTCATATAAAGTTTTGCTCATCGGTGATCAAACTTCTCCCATGAAAAGTGAAAATTTCCAACATGATCAGTAATCAACTTAATGTTTTTTTTCATTGCTTCTCACCCACTGCTACAACTGAAATCTTTTCTCCACTGCTGAAGACTGAAATAGACTCCAACAGACATGGCTTTGACAGCCAGGTCAAAAACCAGAAATAAAGCCAAACCTGCTCCTTTGCAGGTCATGCAACATACAGTACATCACATCCATCACCAACAGGCTCAGATTTACCTTGGTGCACCCAAAAAATTTGAGCATACCCCAACCACTCAAGGCACATACAAGCACCTCGAAAAATCTACTGTCTCCAACAAAACAGGCTGTGACCCTCGATGCACATGCATCTACTACAAGGACAATTAACCCCTCTGTGCTCAGACTTCATACAGGCTAAGTGATGGCTAAGGATGCTGATGACAGTGACCTCAACTCAAAGAAATCTAACTCATTGAGAAGCAGTTAACGAAGCATTCGATTGATTCCAGGACCTCATACAGGGTTACAAAGGCTCTCACCTTTGGATGAACTGACTCCAGAGCCTCTGAATAACTGGGTCAACCTTGGTAATGGTATTAATCTTTTTCAACAGAGGCTGGAGCTCACTACACCTAGACTGTTCTCTGCCCAATGGCCTGAGATAGCTCTGTTGATGCCTCTGATGCCGATGGACAAACACAAACAACTATCTAGACATGAAGAGAAGAAACTTCTTAGGAAGCCTAGAGAAGATGAGTAGGAGGAAGAGTTTAGAGCTGTGTAATTCACTCAGATCACTACTGACATCCTTGCCCATAGCAGGGATGCACAGGACTTTGAACCTATTAAGTTGTAAAACCAAATTAAAGATCTGGCATTGGCTTATGCCAGACAATGTTACTGTTGGTCTGCATCCAAACCTACTACCCCTCATCCCACCAAATGTATGGAATGAGAACACTCTCCCTCCCAAGGATGTGGTAACCCACATTCAGGTACCTCTGAAATTCCAGTCGAAGTGCCTTCCAAAAAGAAGGTACACTACATGGATAACAACAGGATCATTCTCCAGAGAATACACAATGGCAATATCCAGGATGGTCATTCCATGTTGATTGCTGACCAAGGGATTTATTTTGACAAGGATGGTATTCCTTGGGATAAGAATGACAAAAACTCTAGCCAAGGGAAGCATGAGAGTACACCACCAGGAGGATACAAGCAGCCTGTACAGAGCCACACAGGCAGAAGCAGCCCACCCAATGGTGATGAATCAGGGGATGATGGAGATGGAAGTGGCACTGACTTGTTGTATAGTACGTCAAGTAATGAGAGCATGAACTTCTCCCAAGGTGAGGAAGAGGCACCCAATAGGACCTTGTCTCACCACAGACAAGGTAACTGTTCTCATCATTCATCTAGATGATCCTCATCTGGATATTCCAGTATCCAATGAGGGTTGGATATGCCCTACTAGTTAACATGTTCCTTTCCCGATTCCTATCAGAGAAAAGGTTTCCTTTGCTCCTCAAAATACTTAAGAAACATTTATATGAAAATCCACACACAGATCAACAGCAAGGTCGCTGTTTTGACTGAAGTTCCTACTTCTAATAGTAAGAATGGTCCATGCATCCAAAATTCATGTAAATACAGTGGATTACCAGACACTGAAGGCTTTGAGTGATGGCTGAATACCCTCCTTTGTTGGCTCAAGGTGAACAAAGTATGTGGTCCAGACTTGGACTCAGACCATATTGAGTAGATGGCAGTATTCCTTGAGAATACCACCCTGACTTGGTTTGAGGACAGTGTTGACAGTGCATACTGTCAAGGGTCTGCCTGGAATTTTAAAGAGGTTATAACTGGTCTACACAACTGGTTCATGCATGAGAATGCAACCCACAATGCAACTGACAAGTTTTGGCATGTCAATTATAACACCGATGAAGGTGTTATGGGGTACTGCCACAAACTGGAGTGCTATGCTACCAGAATAATCCAAGCACCCAACCATTTCATGTTCAAGACCCAGTTGGTGACTGGGTTGCCCAACAATATCATATCCTTTGTTTTGGACAAAATATGATCCACTGAGTCTAGCTCAGTTGGAGATATTTTACACTATGCCTGTCAGGCAGAGGAGATTGGTAAGATGAGGAAACACTTCAATGAAAAGAAGCATATCATAAATTCCATCAAGTCAAAGACTTCCTCTTCAACTAAAACTAAAGATCCTTCACCTGAACGATCTACTGAATGATCAAAAGATCATTACTATAAACATGATAAAAAGTATTGTGATAACTTTAAGCTGTTCAGTAAAAAAGATCCTGACTTGATCACTGTTACAATGATTGTTGTGATACCCAATATCATTCATCTGGACACAGACATAGTGGGAACAAACCAGACAAGAAGTCTGGTGAAGGCAAGGCATCCAATTGCTACAGCTCTGGAGGCCATCATTACTCCATGGATTCTAAGTGCCCAAAGTATGGGCAACCAAGACCAACAGTGATATGTTCAGTTGGCAACAGAAAGTGTGAACACAAAACCTACAGCTGCAGGCATGCTTGGGATGATGGGATTTGTTTAAAGGGCCTCAGATCATCCTTCAAGGCACAAAGACTACTAAAGAGGGTGGTTCGATGGGTTGCAAGATGCACACTAAGTTGTGTACACAAAAAGGAAGGTATGTGCAGTGGCAAAAATGTGTGCAATGCAAAAGGGCAAAAATGTGCAGTGCAGAAAAATATGCAATGGGAGTGCAAAATTTGCAATGACAATGGAGGTGAAAAGTAGAAGGTTTAGTGGGGCAAGAACAGTACTAGAGTATGTCAAAGGAATGACACATAGGCTAGGAATGCAGGTAAAATGCAAGTGCAACTAGGGGGAAAATGTGCAAATAGTGCACAAAACACAGCTATATAACAAGGGGTGCAAACGATGCACAAATGCAGCTATATGAAAGGATGCACTGCAAAAGTGCACAGATGGAGACAAAGGATGCAAATGAAGGATGAACTGTGGACTATGGGGGGGGAAAGATTCTCTGGATTTTCTGTGTACCTGGGTACTATGTACAAATGGCTTATGTGATAAAATGGTAAAATAAAGTATAAAAATAGAAAGCACCATGCGCTACCCACAAGTCCATCCATTGGCTCATCTGAACCTGACTGCATAATGCTGCTGCTGTAAGAGCAACCTCAAAGCCTCACTTAGGAGTGAGAGCATAGTGTCAATAACTCCTCAGACTATTACTTGCCCATACACTGGGGAAATATGTTGGAGAACACCTCCCGTAATACTGCATCTCAATCACTAGCACTGGCAGCACCAAACACCAGACAGAAAATGGCAACAACAATGAGGAATACCAGAAAAGAGCTTGAAGATGCAGAAGGTTTAAACATGGCTGTAAGATCAAGGCAACAAGCCATAGCATACTTGGTAGCAGGGGACTATATCATACCAGATAAGACAACTGATCTGCACATGCTCGCTCATGTCCTACTACAGTTCGGGATCACCAGCAAGCTACTGAAACCAGTAACAGATGGGATCAGAGCCATAGCTTTCTTAATTGAGGACATGTACAGCCAGCAAATAGCTAGCATAATAGCTGAGGCTTTCAAACTACAGCTGGGGGAGCAGATGGAAGGCTTCAACTTGGACATGGAAGCTATGAGGGACACAGTAGAGCATGTAACAGATGCAGCTAAAACAATAACAAGGCAGATGAATGAATTTAAAGATAAATTCCAGGAGATGGCTGATTAATTAGCTTAGGCCACACAGGAGCTAACAGAAAAGATGGCTGAAACTACAGATACAACTGCACTGACACTGGCCCAGGCCCCGATCATGTATGCAGACATAGCCCAACAGTATGAGAAGAATGCTCACACAGAAGTTATTGCAAGAGGGACAGCTACCGATAAGCAAATCCTCTTACAAAAGAACAGAAATGGCACTAGCAATGCAGACAATACACTGCCAAATCTGATGGAAAAAGAGCTGGTAACCAAGGTGAATACTGTGCTAGATCTAATGAGATAGGAAGGCCTTGACAAACCGCAACACACTGCCTTCCTAGCAGCAAGAAAACTACACAACAGAGACATTCTGTACCAAGTAAATGAGCTGGAAGTAGCGGAATGGCTATGAAAAAGGGACATTCAGGAGTCATTTATGAGGTTCTATGACAGGACCTTGACCATATGAAACAAGCTACACTACATTATAGCAGAATTTATGCCAACTACCTTTGATGCAGGCACCAGCTATGCCCACGTGAAGCTGGAAGAAAACAATGGGCTAGCGGAGAAATCAATAGCCTTCTTGAAGTACATAAAACCCCTACACCTACAAGCAGAAAACCAAAGAGCCACCCATGTAACCTTCGGATTCAACCACTATGAATACACAAACCAGGCAATCCAGAATGGGATGTTTATCAAGGGTAAGCATGTGAATGTCTGTAAGATGCTAACTGAGCCCAGAAGATGCAGAAGTATGGGCACTATGCTATAACCTGCAAAGAGAAAGAAGACACATGCACAAAGTGCACAGAGTGCCACTGCACTTCAGCCTGCACCATCACAGGTACCACAAAGTTCAAATGCTCCAACTGCATAGGGGAGATAGCTAAGAAGATACAGAGCAGCAGACAGAGAATGTGCAAGATTTAAAGCAGAAAAAGAGAAAAACCAGAGTCAGGTGCCAGAAAACAAATATAAGTACTACCCAACATTCAGGCCAGACTCCTGGAAGCTGCTAAATGATACAGACGCATATAGGGAGAACCAACTGCAAATACCACATCAAAATGAGAGGCAAAACATGCAATATACAGATGCACAACATCAACAATGTTTTATGGATGACTGGCAAGAAACTAGGTAAAGATGAGGGAGGCAGCCAGACCAGCAAAACAGGATCCAAGACAATGGCTGGCCAGATGGGTTCTTCATGAGACTACAAATGAAAAATAGCCAATACCAGCAAGAGGAATGCAGGAAACCACCATGGGAACAAATGAGCTGGAGGAACCGAGATCTGAATGAGTGAGGACCAGGGCCATTACCAAAGGGGACACCAAATGGAAGAGAAGCCATGCCACTCGAATATGTCTGAGGACCTGCAAGAGAATCAGCATAGTAGACTACTGAGCATTCAACAGCAAAACATTAACAAATCACTGTTAAGCCAATTGGACCTGCTAGTGAGCCTGAGATGAGACAACTACAACATATGTGCAATCCAGGAACTCTGCATCGACTTCAACAGTAAGACCTGGGCTAACAGACAATGGGTCATGATATACCCCATCACACACAAGGAACACCCAGATCTATTGAGGTCAGTAACCCTCGTAAACACTGACCTACCAACAGACACATGGAAGCAAATCCAACTCCAACACCCAGATATTACTGCAATAGAAATGATGGGAGAATTTGGTATGCTTCGTATTATAAACATTTATAATGACTGCAATAACAATAGCATGCTAACACACCTGTCTGCATACATGCGAAACCGAGACCTACAGCAGTGCACAGCAGGCCCATTAAACACTATATGGCTAGGCAACTTCAACTGGCACCACCTGTTATGGGATGAACCTCATAATGCATACCTTTTCACCCATGAGAACCTGGATCTCACGCAACCACTGCTAAACATGCTGGGGCACCATAACATGAAAATGACATTGCTGCCCTTCATCCCAACATTGAAATCCCATAGCACAGGGAATCACACCAGGGTTGATAATGTATTCTGCAATGAAGAGCTCATAGATAGTATAGTCAAGTGCACCACAGATGATGCCTTAAGACCAGTAAAGATCAACCACTACTCCATCATCACACAGCTCGATATCATAGCACTGAAAGTCACCTCAAAGCCCAGACCAAACTTTAGACTGGCCAACTGGCTGGAGTTGTTATCAATCCTCAAAAACAACCTCAATAACCTAGCTACCCCCACAGAACTCATGGACACACAGAGTTTTGACAGGACAATCAATGAACTCAACAATGCCATTCAAGACACTGTCAGAAAACATGTCAAGGTATCAGAACCAAGCCCATACTTAAAAAGGTGGTGATCAATGGAGCTGGCGAGCGGGAAGAAGAAAATGCAACAGCTAGAAGGAAGGGCGAAATTTCAACGAGTGAACCCATCTCACCCAGAATGACAATGCAACCGCTACTCCAAAAAAATCTAACATGCAAAAGCAGAACACTGGATAGGGTGGCTAGAGGGGCTAGACAAAGCCAGCATATGGCAGGCAAGCTATGATGGCACCACCAACAGATGCAGGGAGAACCAGAATACCCACCCTACAAGTAAGAGACCCCACAATGAAATGCATACTCAGAGAGGCAGCAGACAATACAGATAAAGGCTGGCTCCTATATGAAACCTTCTTTCTGCAGACTAACCCAAATCTAACTCTGCCCCTGTTGGGTACAGGTACCCACCACCATGATGGACTTTCCAGAACATTGCAGACCAACAGATACACCATGCAATCAAGAGAATGAAACCATACAAAGCCAGTAGAAGTGGCTCAGTCACAAATTCTGTACTCATTCATGCCAGAGAATTCTTAGTCCCACACCTTGGGCCACTATTCTGAGCCACTAACATGCTAGAATACTATCCGCAGGAATGGTCATTCACAGAAACTTTGGTTCTCAAAAAGCCCAGAAAATCTGACTACATGATTCCATCAGTGTGGTGCCCCATAGTCTTATCAGATGGATTAGCTAGACTGCTCAACAGCTGACAAGCAGAAGAAATGATAACAAGGTGCAAGAAATATAATATACTCCCAGCAAATCACTTCAGAGCCAGGCCAGGATGCACTATGACAGACTCGATACACCTGCTTATGAAGACAGTGAAGGATGCATAGAGGAAGGGGCAGGTAGCGTCCACCCTCTTCCTTGATGTAAAAAGTGTGTTCCCCAG
Organism: Tricholoma bakamatsutake; assembly: GCA_029959215.1. Taxonomy (NCBI): domain Eukaryota; kingdom Fungi; phylum Basidiomycota; class Agaricomycetes; order Agaricales; family Tricholomataceae; genus Tricholoma; species Tricholoma bakamatsutake. Next base: position 7,138,446 of record CP114860.1, read on the forward strand.
CATAGACATCAGCTGACTAATACATGACATAAGAAAGTGTGGTATTCCACAGGAACACACCCAATGGATAAAGAGATGGCTACACAACAGATGTACCACCCTCTCCTTCAATGACCACCAGACAGAAGCATTTATAGTAGTGAATGGCCTGGACCTGGAAGATCTGCACTCAGGAATCTCCTATCTCATATACAATGCTGATCTACCAAAGATTCCAGACCACAAAGCAGGGGAGCAAATCCTGCTCTTTGTCAACGACGTGGTGGTGGTAGTGATAGGTAAGAACTTCACAGAAACACATGAGAAAATCCATGGTATAATGAACCACACAAATGGCATTTCCGATTGGGCCAAGCTATACAACTGTGAGTTTGGAGTAGAGAAGTTCCAGCTCCTTGATATCACTAGAAAGCTAATTCTGAACCCAGTAAACCCAAGAAAGAAGATACCAACACCATGAAGAGCACTGATATTAGGCAACCAGCACATCCCATCAAAAGAAACAGCAAGATTCCTGGGGGTGATCATTGACAATAAGTTAAACTGGAAGGGCCAACGCATGGCCACCCTAGCAAAAGGACAAGACTGGGTAATCCACTTCAGCAGAATTGCATGAGTGTCCAAAGGAGCACACACTAAGTACCTCAGACAGCTATACCTGGCTATTGCAGTCCCACAAGTGTTGTATGCTGCTGACATCTTCTTAATGCTGATATGGCTCCCTATCACCCTGCACTTGTACTATGGCATTTTTCACGATTGTGCACACTGCTTGGATACCTTCTACTCACTTTGCACAGTGCACTTTTGCATGCCTTGGTGCACTTTTGTGTGCCCAAGTGCACTCCTGTGCACCTCCGTGTGCTCTCGTGTGCCTTTGTCCACTTTCATGTGCTCAAGTGCACTTTTGTGTGCTCAAGTGCACTTTTGTGTGCTTTCACATGCCTTTGACCACTTAGGTGCACTTTTGTGTGCCTTTTACATTTCTACTGCACCTTTGGATCCCCCTTTAGCTGCCTTCTATTGTGTGCTCTAAATGTGCCTTGTTATACTTCAAACTGCCTTCGTGCACCTCCCACACTCCTTATCTGCCTTTCACAGTTACTGTGTGCTCAATGTGCCTTTATGCACTCCTTTTATGCTTTGCCAGCAACTCATGCCCCTCACTGCACACTTATTGCACTATTCATTTATCATACACAACAATCTACTACCACACCTATTGCACTGTGCATTCTCACATAATCTGGGCACTTTGTGCCTATTTGGCATTGTACTGTGCACACTTGGGCTCTTTCATGTAATCCCAGTGCATTGGCACTATTTGGCCTCACACAGCATCTCCTTATAGTTCTTCCACATTTCCAATTGGCATCACCTTATCTGGTAAACAGCACAGATCGATCACATTACTATTACTAAGGTGCAGCATGTGACACATAACACCAAAGCAGATTAATTGGGAAGAGTGCACAGGACCTAAAGCATACCAAGAATAGAACATTATGCTGGAACAGTTGGGTATTGGGCTATAGCGTGCACAAATCTTATTGGCTAAGGCAGTGGCATAGTGTAGTCAGGTTCAGATGGGCCAATGGATGGACTTGTGGGTAGCGCATGCACTTTCTATTTTTATACTTTATTTTACTGTGTTTATCACATAACCCATTTGTACATAGTAGGTGGACAGATAGAGAATCCAGAGGATCTTTTCCCCCCCACTTAGTTCATAGCTCATTCAGCATCACACATAGTCTGTGCACCAGCATCCAGTCCATGCACCTTTGTAGTGCACCCCTCATATAGCCATGTTTGCATATCATTTGCATCCCCGTCGTATTGCCGCATTTCATCCCTTTGTTGCATTCTTTGTCTTCATTTGTGCACTCTTGCAGTGCGCCCTTCATATAGCCACATTTGCATATTGTTTGCATCCCTCATTATATTGCTGCCTTTCATCCCTGCATTTGTGTCCCTTCATCTTCATTTGTGCACTTTTGCAGTGTGCCCTTTGTATAGCCACATTTGTGCATCATTTGTGCATTTCATTATATAGTCACATTTTGTGCACCATTTTTGCATTTTCCCAGTAGTTGCACTTGCATCCCACTTGCATCCCTAGCCTGTGCATCACCCCTTTCAGCACACTCCAGTGCTGTCCTTGTCCCACTACACCTCCTGCTTTTGCCTCCCTCATTGTTGTGCATTTTTGTGCTCCCATTGCACATTTTTGCCCTTTTGCATTGCACACTTTTTTGCCACTGTGCATACCTTCCTTTTGGTGTACACAACTTAGTGCGCACCTAGCAATCTATTGAACCAGACTTTTAGTAGTCTTTGCACCTTGAAGAATGATTAAAGGCCCTCTAAACGAACCCCCTTACCCCAAGCACACCTGCAGTTGTAGGTTTAGTGTTCACCCCTTCTGTTGAGACTCTGCACCAAGTACCAACAGAACACATCAGTGAGGATGATGCTTCACAACCTCAAAGCCTATGTACTGCTCTATTCCAGCTGTACAACAGATTCTATTTTGCCAGAATTTGCTATATGAGCAAATTTAAAGGCACATGATCTGGATGAACCAGTGCCATTGCAATTAGGCACTGTGGGCAGCCATTCAAAGATCAACTTTAGACTCATTCACTGATTTTGAGATTGGTGGAGCAGAAAACACCCATTACTTTGATGTAGTTAACATCGATGCCATTTTAGGAACCACATTTATGAGAAAACATGGTATAGTTCTAGACTTTGAATGCGATGAGGTATGCATTAAGGGAAAATGCCTTGATACAGTAATTGAGGGCCCTAACCCCTTTATGCAAGCCAGTCAGCATGCTATGCATCCTCAACCATACAGGCCCAGGCTCCCTCCATGAAATGGAGAAAGATGAAGATTGAAGATGTGGATGATGTTGAGGAACATCTATTACATATGCTATGACGATTTTTGTGGGAGTGATGGCATGATGGGATCAGGACTAAAAATAGATGATGAGCTGCATAACATAGGCTACAGTCGTTTTGTGGGAATGATGGGAGTGATGGTTGATGTGATTATCTAAAATTTGTCAGGCTTGGTCAGAAATGATGGCATTAGTCAGAGCTGACTAAAATTGGTCAGCTCTGACAAATACAACTGGGTTTGAAATGCGGTCATCCCATATGTAATAGTACCGGTCAGTAACAAGTCAATACAACTGTGTAGTGAGGTCAGTAACAAGTCAATACAAATTTGTGATTTGTAACGAGGTCAGTAACATGACAATACAAATTTGTAACGAGGTCAGTAACATGTCAATACAAATTTGTAGTGAGGTCAGTAACAAGTCAATACAAATTTGTAGTGAGGTCAGTAACAAGTCAATACAAATTTGTGATTTGTAATGAAGTCAGTAACATGACAATACAAATTTGTAATAACATGTCAATACAAATTTGTAACAAGGTCAGTAAAAAGTCTGAAGTCAGTAACAGGTCAATTCAAATTTAATGAAGTGATAACATGTCAATATAAATATGTAATGAGGTCAGTAACAAGTCAAATACCAAAAAGGGAGATTTGGGTGCATAAAATTTCGGTTGCGATATAGTGGACACCTACTTTCACGCCTCTTCCAGAATGCACACAACACGACCAAACAGCTGACATTTCCTTATATGTGGAGAGAGAGTGCACAACAATCAATTGAGTACCTCTCTTCACACAACATTTTGGGCTATAATAGTGACACTATTGCAATTGCTATCTATTATCAAATAGCAAAATTGGGATTGTCATTACATAAGTGTTGGAATTGGCTATTGAAAGTTGAAAACAGTTGAATTACAGTGAGTGTTGTGACAACTGGCTGTTAAAGGAAGTTGTTGCTGACCTTACTTCAGCTGTGCTGCATTGTTGGCTATTGAACCAAATTATTGTTGGGCTTTACCATTACTAAACATGTGAGTGGTGTTGGCATATGTTGCAATAATAATGGCTGATTAGAGTGTTTGCAGGAATCAAAGTAGACCTTCTACACCAGAAGTGGAAAGGGCTAGAATTAGAGATGCAGACCATCTGGAAAGGTTGCAGATGACCAATCCTGATGAGAGGAGAAGCAGAGTCAGAGTGACTGCCCCTGGTGAAGGAATTGTTCCACTGAACTATGGAGCTGCATTGGCAGCTCAGATACCACAGGTGCAGATGCCTGCTGATTGGGATGCTCCAAGGGAGTTTGAATTGCCTGTTGTACCTCCTGCTCCTGTACTACATAGGAGAGGGGCTCCTGTGATGCCATCTGGACCTGTTTTGGCAAACCATAGAATAGGGGCAAATATAGCTTCTACTATACCACAGGTTCAACTGCCAGCAGGGTGGAATGCACCTTTGGCCAATTCTATTCCTGTAGTTCCACCTGCACCTCAGTTACAAACAAGAAAGGGGAGAGGGAGAGGGAGAGGGAGAGGGAGAGGGAGGGGACTGGGACCATTGCATAATATTTCAGGTGGTCAAGCAGATCCTGCACTCAATAATCTGCATAGGGGACATATTGCATTGAGGGAAAGAACTGCAGATTATGATGCACATGTTCAGGAGTTACAACAAGCTGAGGCAGCTAAGCAATATCAGCATCAGCAGGAAGTACTACAGAACATTGCAGAGGAAAGGAGAACTGCTGAGGCTGTTGCTGCCAGAGAGAGGATATTACAGCAGAAAGCTGAAGTGAGTAGGGAGTGTAATCTACAACTGCAGCATGTGAATGCACAAAGACAAGCTGCTGAAGCTGAAACAGCTAGACAGCATAATTGGCAAATGCTGCAGCTGGCTGAACAGGAAAGGAACAGGCAGGCTGCTGAAGATGAAGCAGCCAATCAACAATTGCAGCAGCTGGCTGAACAGGAGTTGGAGAGGCAGGCAGCTGCCCAGCAAGCTGCTTTAGCTGCTGAGCCACGATATCATGACCCACCCAGACATATTAATATAGAGGCTGCATTGCAAGAACGTAACAGGCGCGATCAGGAATGGGCTCTCAGGATGCATCAGATGTGGAGAAACGAACAGCGTGCAGATGAGCAGGCACAGATGGATGAGGCTGAGGAGCTCCAACGTCTATCCATTGCAGACAGAAACTTGCATCAACAAATGATGAGGTTGGACCAATTGGCTAACAATATGTCTGGTAATCAGATTGATCAATATCAAGCTCAAGTGGATGCACAGGCGGAACAAATTCAGATGGATAGGGAAATGGCTGCATTGTTGGCTGCTGAGTATGAAGAACAGAGGAATAATGAGATTGCTTTGAGGAGAGAAATGGAGAATGAGGAATCTGATGATGATGATGGGAGCCAGTCTTCTTTGCAATTTCCACCTTCTCCCCTGCCATCAGATTATTATGACGAGCTTATGACCCATGCCTTTGTCATGGCATTCACTCGCTTTGCTCACTCAGCCTGACACTGGCATGGGCCAGCTCGCATATATGTAACACAATGCTTAATCCCACTACAGTTACTCAACTCTTCAGTTGCCTTTGGACCTTCGGCCCAAAGTCAACATTTGGGGGTTTGTGGTGACACAACTCTTTCCTTGACTTTTAGATACAGTAGTACACAACTCTTCAGTTGACTTGGGACCCTTGGCCCCAAGTCAATGTGGGGGGGTTGTGGTGTTTATCTCCATCTTCATCCCCCCATTCCAATCTCTATCTCTCTCCATCTCCATATCCCATATTCCCACCTCCCCTATCCCCATCCCCATCTCCCTCTTCCCACTCTCCCCCTCCTCCATCTCCCCCTCCTCCATCTCCCCCATCTCCCCCATCTCTATCCCCCCCCCCCCCATCTCCATCTCCACCTCCCCCTTCCCCCTCCCCATCCCCCTCTCACTTTCCCATGTCCCCCTCCCCCCTCTACACCCTCTCATACCCCCTCCCCACCCCTCATACCTCTCCTCCATCCCTCTCTTGCCCACCCCCTCACACCCCCTCACACTCCACCCCACCCCTCACACTCCCCTCACACTCCTCTCCACACTCAGCTCACTTGCGAAGTTTCAAACTCCACTTCAAACTCAGCTGCAGCTCACCTCTACATATGTTACGACCACATTTTGAAGCCCAGTTATATTAGTCAGAGCTGACAAATTTTAGTCAGCTCTGACTAATGCCATCATTTCTGACCAAGCCTGACAAATTTTAGATAATCACATCAACCATCACTCCCATCATTCCCACAAAACGACTGTAGCCTATGTTATGCAGCTCATCATCTATTTTTAGTCCTGATCCCATCACGCCATCACTCCCACAAAAATCGTCATAGCATATGTAATAGATGGATTTGGAAGGGTGACTGCTTTGCAATTTCCACCATCTCCTATGCCATCAGATTATTATGATGAGTTTGGCAGAGTGTCTCCTCTACAATTTCCATCTTCTCCTCCACAATCTTCATCACCACTGCTGCCTGACCCAATATTCCAAGTTCCATCATTGCCACCTTCTCCTATGCAATCTCCTTCACCGCTGCTGCCTGCTTCATTCTTGAATCCTCCAATGTTGCCAGCTTTGCCTCCACCTATGCCTGTACCTCTACCTCCACATCAACCTGCAAGGCCATTACCACTCGGTCATGCACCTTATCAGGAGCCAATTCCCAGACATTCACTTGGACCCATGAATGTGGAGTGTCCACACTGCCATGCCTTGCATTTTGACTGTGAAAAGATGTTCAGGTCTACCCGAGCTGTACTAAAGTTTGGAAGTTGCTGCTTTCAGGGACAAATTTGTCTGCCATCTTTCTGACCTGCTCCTGCCACATTGCGAGATCTGTTGTGTGGGAAAAGCCTTCTTTCTAAGGAATTTAAAACAAGCATCTGATAGTATAATGCTGCATTTGCATTCACTTCTTTGGATGTCAAGGTGGACTGTTCTGTCACAGGTACATCAGGTGTATACAGCTTTCGTATTCATGGCGATCTTCATCATCTTTCTGGAGCACTTTTGCCACCTCCTGGACAACCTGTAGCCTATGCACAGCTCTATATCCATGATCCTATCGCACAGCTTGATCTTCGTGAGCGACGGAATAATAACCTCAACTCGGTCATCATGACAGAGCTGCAGGCTATGCTAAATAATACCCATCCTTATGTGCCTTTATTCAAGCAGGCATTCCAGATCATGAGGGAAAAGCCTCCAGAAGAGCAGGATAATGTCTCCATATGGCTGCAATCAGATAGAACCCAAGATTTACGTCGGTATAATCTCCCTACAGCTAATGATGAGGTAGCAGCTATTATTCCAGGTGATGGCTCTGAGGAACGGTCTAACCACGGAGATATTGTTCTCAGGCTACGAGGGGGAGGGCTCAAGCGCATCAGCCAGTTGCATCCATCCTATTCAACTCTGCACTATGTCTTGCTTTTCCCTCATGGTGAAGATGGATGGCACCCAGATATACCTGCACACCAAGGTGCAAATGGAGCCAGAAGGGCACCTAATGTCAGCCAGAGATGCTACCATGCTTATCGATTGCACCCAAGGCCAGGAGAGCAGCCACCATTGTTGTGGGGAGGAAATCTTTTGCAGCAGTATGTTGTAGATGCTTGAGCATCTATTGAACAGAATATGTTGAATTGGGTCCAACATCACCAGAAGGAGCTTAGAGCTGATGTGTATGCTGGATTGAGGGATGCTGCCATGGGTGACCAGGATCAAAATATCAATCTAGAGAATCATGGGAGTCGCATCATTCTTCCTTCAACCCATATAGGCAGTGAAAGGCATATGAATCAGCTTTTCCAGGATTCCATGGCCATTTGTCGCTTTTTCGGCAAGCCAGATCTCTTTCTCACTATGACTGCCAATCCACAGTGGCCAGAGATTCAGGAAGCTCTGTTGCAGGAGGAATCACCCAATCCACATTTTACCACAAATAGAAAAAAGCAGGAAGCCTATGACAGGCCAGACATTGTTGCATGTGTCTTTGAACAGAAAAAGAATGCATTGCTCAAGGATATCAAGGATGGTGTTTTGGGTAAAGTAGTGGCACACATCCATACCATCGAGTTTCAAAAGAGAGGCCTTCCACATATGCACCTCCTTATATTTCTCGATCTAGCCAACAAAATCTGTGATGCCCATGATGTTGATTCCATTGTATCAGCACAGATTCCTGATCCTGTCACACAGCCAATGCTCTATCACACTATGACTACCTGCATGCTTCATGGTCCTTGCGGTCATGACAAACCCAAGGCTTCATGCATGGTCGACAACAAGTGCAGCAAGAGATATCCCAAGGAGTTCAGAGAACAAACCTCTTTTACTGTAAACAATTATCCTGATTATGCCAGACCCAACAATGGTAGAACAGTGAGAAAGCGTAATTATGTCTATGATAACAGACATGTGATCCCACACAATCCTTATTTGGCTGCAAAGTAAGGAACATTTATCTGACATCATGTTTATTGGTTAACAATTTGGTTCATTTGTCAGATACAACTGTCACATCAATGTTGAGATCTGTTCTTCAATTGAGGCTGTCAAGTACATCCACAAGTACATATACAAAGGCCATGACAGAACCATGATTGAGATTCTTGACCAAGACAGAGACGAGGTCAAGGAGTATCTGGATGCACGTTACATTGGATCTGTGGAAAGCTGCTGGCACATAAATGAATTTGGAATGCACTCAGAGTCTCCTCATGTTAATCGTCTGCCTATCCATCTGGAGGACCAGCAAACAGTCTACTTCAATGCAGATGACAGCATTGATGAGGTTTTGGAAAGGCCTGCTACCAAGACCACATGTCTTACTGCTTGGTTTGAAGCCAACAGAAGATATGAAGCAGCACGTACTGTCACCTACCAGAACTTTCCTCAGACATGGGTCTACAATGCAACCAAGAAGCAGTGGAACCCAAGAAGGCGTGGTGAGCCTGCTATTGGCAGAATGTACTTTGCTTCTCCTGCCCAGGGGGAAAGGTTCTACCTCAGGCTCCTTCTTACAGTTGTCACAGGGGCAACATCATTCCAGCACTTGCGCACTATCAATGGTGTCATCCATAATACATTCAAGCAGGCCTGTGTTGCATTGGGTCTTTTGCAGGATGACCAGGAATGGGTCCAGTGTCTTACAGAGGCAGCCCAGATGCAGCTTGGTTCCTCTCTCAGATTGCTCTTTGCCACCATTCTTCTTTATTGCAATCCAACATCACCTGACATCCTGTGGAACCTGTTCAAACATCACATTTGTGATGACCTCAGAGTCAAGCTTCTTTCCATCTATCCAGATACAGACTTTACAGATGATCAGGTGTACATGTATGGCTTGCATCTCATCAATCAGATTCTTATCAGATCTGGCAAACAACTTTCTGATTATCCAGAGATGCCCGCCATTGAAGGAAACTGGCACATTAATGTTCCTGCCAATAGGCTTTTGCAGGAACAAAGGGATTACAATGTTGAAGAGTTGGCCATCACTGTCGCTCACAATCTTCAGCTTTTCAATCATAGGCAGAGACAGGTTTTTGATGCTGCAATGGATTCTGTCAACAATAACAAGGGAAAGCTCATGTTCTTGCATAGTGCTGGAGGTTGTGGAAAGACCTTTGTCTGCAACACCATCGCAGCTGCTGTTCGTGCTCAAGGAAAAATTGCTCTCTGTGTGGCATCATCTGGAATCGCTGCATTGCTTCTAGAAGGTGGTCACACAGCACATTCCATGTTCAAAATCCCAATTGAAATCGATGAGGCCTCTACTTGCAGAATACTTTGAGGTTCAGATCTGCACCAGGTCCTTGATCAAACTTCCATCATCATCTGGGATGAAGTTCCTATGCAGCACAAATATGCCACAGATGCAGTAGACCGCACTTTGCGTGATCTTAAGAAGAAGAATGTTCCATTTGGTGGAATCACTGTTTTGTTTGGAGGTGACTTTAGACAGACCCTACCTGTCATTCCTAGGGGCACTAGAGAACAGATCATAGCTTCATCCATCAAAAGGAGCACTCTCTGGCAATGCATTACTGTCTATCACTTGACTGAGAATATGCGACTTGACAGAACTCCAGAGAACACTGCACATGCTGCCTGGCTCTTGCACATCGGTGCAGGCACAACAGTGGATGCTGCAGACACTATACAGATTTCACAGAACATGCTCTCCCATGGAAATACCATGGATCACCTTATCAACTCTACATATCCAGGCATAGAGCAAGGGAACAAGCCAGATCAGTACTATCTGGATAGGACCATTCTCTCCTGCACAAATGACAATGTTGATGTCATCAACTCTCTTCTCCTTGCCAGATTTCCTGGACCAGAGCATGTCTTTAACAGTGCTGATACAGTTTCATTCAGAGAGCAGGAGCTTAACAACTACCAGCCATATCCTGCAGAGTATCTAAACTCTATCAAAGCAAGTGGCCTTCCTCTCTCCAGGCTGGCACTTAAGATAGGCTGTCCTCTCATGCTTTTATGCAATCTGGATGTCACCATGGGTCTTTGCAATGGAACTCGACTTATCCTTCTTGAAGCCAGACCATGTGTATTGAAGTGCAGCATCATCAGTGGAGATGCACAGTTTGCAGGAAATATCATTTTCATTCCTCGGATCACATTGGAGCCTTCAGCAGAGACCTTGCCATTACCACTTCGTCGACATCAATTTCCAGTTCGCTTGGCATTTGCCATGACTATCAACAAGTCACAAGGCCAATCAGTATTCCATGTTGGGTTGGACTTGCAGACACCAGTGTTCTCACATGGGCAGCTATATGTGGCACTATCAAGGTGTACATCTGGAGAAAGGATCAAGGTGCTGTTGAATGAAAACAATGCAAATAACAGAACTGCCAATGTGGTATACAAGGAAGTGTTGAATGGAGTTGTTTAGCAAAGGTGAGTAACTTGAAAGATTATTTACAGGAATTGAAAACTAATATAGATATCAAGATAGACTTGGATGTAGATTTAGATTTAGATTTAGATTTATAATTAGATTTGGATTGTACTTGGATTGAATCAAATGGTTGAAAAATTTATTGTGAGAAGACTTTAGGGCAGGTTACTAAACCTTGGTGTGTATTCAATAACAAGTCAATAAAAGTTTGTAATAATGTCAATAACAGGTCAATACAAGTTTCTAATGATGTCAATAACAAGTCAATACAAGTTTGTAATAATGTCGATAACACCTTAATACAAGTCAGTAACAAGTTAATATGGGTTTGTAATAAAGTCAATAACAAGTCAATAACAAGTCAATACAAATTTGTAATAAAGTCAATAACAAGTCAAGAAAAGTTTGTAATGATGTCAGTAACAAGTTTGTAGTAAATCAAGGTAGACTTGAGTAACTGTAGTGGGATTAAGCATTGTGTTACATATACGCGAGCTGGCCCATGCCGGTGTCAGGCTGAGTGAGCAAAGCGAGCGAACACCATGACAAAGGCATGGGTCATAAGCTTGTCATCCTTCAAGCTTAGAAAAATCAGACCCCATGTTGCTAAGGCCTGATGAGGAGCCTGACAGTGACAATGAGAATGAATTGGAAGAGTTTATCCATGAATTCACTTGGGATCGATTTCTTGAGGGCCCTAGATTTGAACCTCTTGGGTTTGATCCTCCCATTCCTGTAGTTCTACTGTTGAACCAAATTGATAATCTGAACAATGTTCTCTTTGCTATGTGCAAAGAGTTGGCAAAGAAAGCCAAAGCAAAAGGTCCTCTTTCAAAGAAAGATTTCCTATGCCTTTGAGAGGAGTGGAAACAATCCTGCCAAGACATCCTAAATGGTGTACCTGACAAATTACCTCTCCTTAGGGAGATAAACCATCACATCCCATTATTGGATGAGAAGAAGTATAACTACTATTTTCCAAAATGCCCTGACTCAATGAGAAAACCCCTTGCTGAGAAAATCAGTAAATACTGCAAAGCAAAGTGGTGGCACCCTGCTCAAGTGAAGCAAACTGCTCCAATGCTCGTGGTTCCAAAGTAGTCAGGAACAATCTGTGATTAACACAGTAAAATGTAATGAGAATACAGTGAAAGATGTTATACTGTTCTCTGATCAAGAGACATGATCTATCTTGATATTGCTCAAGCTAAATATCACTCAAAAATAGATCTCTCAGATACTTATGAGCAAGTCTGAGTTGAGCCAGAAGACATCTGAAAAACCACCCTTTTGATGGTCCAGGGCATCTATGAAAGCCTTGTTATGCAACAAGATGATTGCAATGCACCATCAACCTTTCAAAGATTGATGAATTTAGTTTTCCAAGATTATATTGGAATATTCATCCATGCATACTTGGATGATATTTTTGTGTTCAGTGACACGATTGAGCACCAGAAACATCTGGAGCTCATATTTAACAAGCTACATGAGCATTCTCTGTGCCTTTGTGCAGAGAAGTGTGAACTCTATGCCGAAAAGGTAGAGTGCCTAGGTCTTATTATTGATGAGCATGGGCTGCATGCAGACACCAACAAGATGGCCCATATACGAGAGTGGAAGACACCTCGTAACTATCACATAGTCCAGAGATTCTTAGGACTTGTGCAGTTTATGGCTCATTTCTTGCCAAATATCAGTGCTTACACTAGTCCACTCTCTGTGATGACTAAGAATGGCACCTCATTCCTATGGCGACCATTACATGATAACTATTTCCAGATGATTAAACACATCTGTTGCACGATGCCAGTGCTAAAGCTGATCAACCCAGAATCACCTGAGCCAATCTGGGTTATCTGTGATGCCTCAGTCTTTGGGACTGGGGCGATGTATGGTCAAGAACCTGAATGGCAGACTTGCCACCCTGCAGGATTTTTGTCCAAGAAATTCTCAGATGCTCAAAGGAACTACTGTATCTTTGAGCATGGAACCATAGCCATACTTGAGGCACTCCTCAAGTGGGAAGACAAACTGATCAGTATACACATTCACATCATCACCAATCACAAAGCACTGGAATTCTTCCAGACCCAGTGCAGACTTTCTGCTAGGCAGATAAATGGAATATCTATCACATTTTGACTTTGACATCAGATATGTTAATTTGACTCTTGGGATGAGGCCCCATTGCTCTAACACTAAGTCTTTGTAAATGTACAACTTAATCCTAACCACAAGGACCTCCTGTAGAATTGACACCTCAAATTAAAAAATTGAGTAATTGAGACTTGCTCCACCACTGCTCAGCAGAAGCAAGTCAGTGAACAACTGAGAGCTCTTTGAGAAGTTATTGAAGAGTGGGATGTAGCCACAGTGAGAATGACTGCAAACTCTGAAGAGACAAATTGGCCTTCCTCTACCAAGCCACAATCAGAGGATAATCCTTCAATTTACACATCTCAGGTTAAAGGACCTGATTTTCACATCCATATGTCAGAGTTGAATCCTCTGAACGATAACATCCAAAAAGGATACATCAACAACTGAGTTTTCAAGAAGGCTCTTGAAAAACCAAATGACCACCCAGACTTCAACATCCAGAACAACTTCATCTGGAGAAATAACCAAGGTGGTGAAGACATCTTGTGCATCCCCACCTTCACTTCCAAAGGTATATGCATGCATAGTCATATAATTGATCAAGCCCATACTATTGTGGGGCATTTCGGCCCAGTTAAAACTTTGGAATACATTCTACATTGGTATTGGTACTCTCAACTTCAGCATGAAGTCGAGAAGTACTGCAAATCTTGTGAGTATTGCATACACTTGAAAGGAGAATACCATTCCCTGCAAGGCAAATTGCACTTGCTTCCAATCCCCTTAAGACCATGGGAGTCCATTGGTATGAACTTTATCAGACCCTTTCCAGAGTCCAAAGGATTTGATTACCTCTGAGTAATTATTTGCTGCCTATCATCCATGGTTCACTTAATACCAGTGAACACTACAATGACAGCTTCCAAACTATCTCCCATGTTTGTGAAGAAGATTAGTGCTTTGAGGTCCAGTCCATAGGACTGAGGACCAGACTAGACTGGACCACAAATTTGAACTGGTTCTATAGAACCATTGATGATACTCGATCTGGAAATTTAAGAAAAACCTGTTAAAAGGCTTAGGAAGTATAACACAGGCTCGAGGAAGGGTGCAAGTTGGTACTAAATATCACTGCTGATACCCAAACATTGTGTTTAGTGATGCAAAATAATAAGGGATGTTGTGAGTAGTCTTTATAGGCATACAAAGATGTTCAAAAGAGGTCAAAATAGGTTTGAAGATGTGCAAAATAGTTTGAAGTAGGCTCGAAGAAGTCTGAAGAGGTTCGAAGTGAGTTTGAAGAAGTTCATAGATGTTGGACTAATGTCGAGGTATGTTGAAAAACAAATATAACAAATAAGGAGTATTTGTCGAGAGGTGATAGGTGATGTGCAATAAAACAAGGAGTGAATATGATAGTTTTGAAGAAGTTCACGATATTTCGCAGAACTTGGAGATATGATGCGAGCTAAGACTCAAGAGGACTGCTCTTAAATCTGATGATAGTGGAGAGGATAACTTATTCTCTGTTTCCCTTTGCTTTGCTTCTCATTCTAAGTAACTAATACAAGTCTATATACAATTTGAAGAAATATTCCTAAAAAGGAAACAAGAACATGTGGAAAACACGAGGCAATATATACAACAATGAAAACTTTGTAAATCATGAAACAAATGAAAAATGATAAATAATTGAAATGTGTAGTGTTCCCATATAGTAAAAGTACTTATCTTTTGCTTCAATATATCATTGAAACATAAAAATGCTATTATTGCATCCTAAATCTCTTGTAGTCTCTCCTCGTGTCCAGTAGTGCTTGATATGCAATGAAATGGTTTGTTCCAAATGTGCAGCATGTATCAAAAGTGTTTTAAAACAGCTATATGGTGGCCGATATCGTTTGAAGTAGTACAAAGTCATTCAAAAGCATCATGAAATTGTTCAAAAGCATTTGAAATGTCTTGAAGTCATCCAAAATAGTGTGAAATAGTTCGAAATCAATTTGAAGTCGATTTTGTGGTGTTCATAGTGATTCAGAGTGCATGTCATAATGTATAGATATGATTAGATCCTTCTCCAGATCTTATAGCATGCAATGGATCTATCACTTTGGTTCCAGTTGTTCTAATCAGTTATATAGCAGTTACAGTCTCAGTTCTTCAAGATCATGTGTCTGTGCCCAGACCATCCAAAACTGGTAAAGACTGGTCCAGAACCAAACCCATGGTTCTTGTTGCTAAGGTGCATGATTGATCATACTGATGAGTCACTAGTCACTATCACTCATTGCCAGCTCACTCTTTGACTACCACTACCACCACCCCTCCATTAACACCTATGGCCACCACTCCCATGTCCATCCAGACATCCATAAGACCCACCAATGGCCACAGACAAGGATTTAAGACCCACCATGGGCCCAAACAACAGCAATTGTCATTTGGCCCCAGGTAAGTTTCTTTCTTTCTTGGTTTGTATAGTATACTAACTAAATGTTTTTCATTGATTTCTAGGTTATAAATAACTGGTAACGATGCCCATGAGAGACCACCACTGCACCCACCACTGCCACGAGCCCTCTGTGCTTGTGGGGTGGCATGGCACATCACTGCCACCTACACTAATGGACAATGATGATGATAATAGATGACAATGATACCATGGCCCACACCAACAATGATAGGTCCAGTGCCAAGGTTACCACCAACAATGACAAGGCCAAAGCTAATGCCAGCACCAACAATACCAACACCAACAATACCAACATTAACAACACCAATATCAACACCAATGCCAACGATGCCAATGCCAACACCAATGTCAATGACACCAACACCAATGCCAGTGATGTGAACACCAATGCCTATGCCAACAATGCCACAGGCCAATGCCAATGCCTAGCACCCACATCCAGCCTTGCAAGCCACTGCTTGCAGGGGGGATTGTAATGTGGTTTTCTTTTTTTTTTCTTTTTGTTTCATTTTTTGTTTCCTTTCTCAATTTTTTTTTTCTCTTTTCTTTTCTTGTGTTTTTTCTTTTGTTTTCACATTTCTTGCTAATTCAGTATGTATAATTCATTGTGTAAGTAGTAAGTACATATGACTAATTAATAGCTAGTACATAGTGTTGTATAGTTGTAAGTATAGTAAGTAGATAACAAGTAGATAACTGATCCTGACCAGTCCTTTGACTGGTCAGGACCAAAGTCAGTTCTGGACTGGTTAAAACTGGTCCAGTAACTGCTCATAACCATAGTGGACTGGTCCTGTAGGGTCCAGTCCAGTTCTTTGTACCTTTGTAAAATATACAGAACTGGTCCAGTTCTGGTTCTCTCCTGAAAGAGTAAAAAAACTGGACCAGACCAGACCTCAAAGCACTAAAGGAGATTGTAAGATTACATGGACTACCTGGCTCGATCATTTGTGATTGAGACTCAAAAGTCATGTCCAAGTGGTAGCATGAAGTGCACCATATTTTGGGCATTGAAATACTCATGTCCACGTCATTCCATCCTCAAACAGATGGGATTATGGAATGCACAAATTGTTCAATCACTCAGATACTCCAAGTGGTCATTGTGTCCAATAAAAAAGATTGGGTCAAGTTCCTAGCCTTGGTAGAGTTCACAAGAAACTCTACAATCAACAGAGCAATTTGGATGGCCTCATTTGAGATCAACTATGGTTTCTTGCCTCGTATGATGCAAGAACTTCCTTCCACAGAATGCATTCCACCAGGTGCATGTACTTTTGCAATGAATGCACTGTGAAACATAGCAGTGGCTCATGATAGTATCATCGCTGAAAGAGTCTTTCAATGACATCATGCTAATAAATATTGGTGTGGAGATCCCGATATAAAACAAGGAGACCTTGTCTACTTGTCCACAAGGATTCTTGTGTTACCCAAGGGATGTGCAAGTAAACTATTGTCTAAATTTGTAGAACCTTACAAGGTCCCACAAGCCTTCCCTGATACATCCAACCAGTGCACCTAATGACACTGAATGGTATGTTGAAGAGATTACAGCCCACAAATGGTGTGGCCATACCATCTAATTTGAAGTCAAGTGGAGTCTGGGTGACACCACTTGGGAATCATTAGTGAACTGCAATGATCTTGCAGCCCTAGATGCTTACTTGGCCCTGATGGGCACCAAGGATTGGCAGGATCTGCCAATATGTGCAGCTGGCACTGCATGTAGACAAAGTTAAACAACTTGGAAAACTCCAAGTCATGTCTGACATGTGATGTGTGAATGCATATTCAATCTCTGCTGCTGTATAGCACAATGCATGGAGTTCCATTTTTTTTTCTTCATCACTTGGTATGTATATACCATGTCAAATCTAGCTCCAGACAAAGACAACCCCAGGGGAGATGATGACAGAAAATTACCACCTTACCATACACGTGAGACTGACCCCAGTGGCCAGTCTCAAAGAAGAAAAGGGAAGCAGCTGCACTCAGATTCACTGCTTGTCAAGCCCTGGCAAGATGGAGGAAGTTATCTACACTAGCAGACATTCTGCTAGAGAAGACCAAAACTGATGATACAGCTCTCTATCACCCTGCGCTCATACTACAGCATTTTTCACGACTGTGCACACCGCTTGGACATCTTCTACCCACTTTGCACAGTGTGCTTTTGTGCACCTTCATGCACTTTTGCATGCCCAAGTGCACTCCTGTGTGCTTCCGTGCACCTTTATCTGCTCCCAGTGTGCTCCATTGTGCTCCATTGTGCTCCATTGCACTCCCATGCACTCCTATGCACTCCCATGCACTCCCATGCGCTCCCATGCACTTCCATGCACTCCCATGCACTCCCATGCACTCCCATGTGCTCCCATGCACTCCCATGCGCTCCAGTGTGCTCCATTGTGCTCCCATGTGCTCCGTGCACTCCCATGCACTCCATTGTGCTCCTGTGTGCTCCCATGTGCTCCAGTGCGCCTCTGTGCATGGGAGTGCACACTTGTGCAGATTTGTGTGCTTTCATGCACCTTTGACCACTTAGGTGCACTTTTGTGCACCTTTTACATTTCTACTGCGCTTTGGTTCCCCATAGCTGCCTGCTGTCATGCACCCTAAATGTGCCCTGTTGCACTTCAAACTGCCTCCATGTGCCCCCCCCCCCCCCACACTCCTTATCTGCCTTTCACATTTATTGCATGCTCCTTTTATGCTTTATCTGCAACTCACATTCTCTGCTGTGCACTCATTGCACAATCCCTATCACACACACAACAATCCACCACACCAGTTGCACTGTGCATCGCAACTTCCATCTTACTGGTGCATTTACTTGAGGTGCACCACGATTCCAACATGAGCAAACTGCACATCCTCACATAATCAGGGCACTTTGCACCTATTTGGCATTGGACTGTGTGCACTTGGGCACTTACACATAATCCTGGCACTTTGGCAGTATTTGGCCTTTCATAGCATCTCCTTATAGTTCTTCCACATTTCCAATTAGCATCGCCTTATCTGGTAACCGGCACAGGTCAATCACGTCATTATTACTAAGGCACAGCACATGACACATAACACCAAAGCAGATTTATTGGGATGAGTGCACAAGACCTAGAGCACACCAAAAATAGTGCATTGCACTGGAACAGTTGGATATTGGGTTATAGGTGCACAAATCTTATTGGCTGAGGCAGTGGCATAGTGCAGTCAGTTTTAGATGGACAAATGGGTATGCTTGTGGGTAGCACATGGTGCTTTCTATTTTTACATTTTATTTTACCATTTTTATCACATAAGCCATTTGTACATAGTAGGCGGACAGATAGAGAATCCAGAGGATCTTTCCCCCCCCTCATAGTTCATAGCTCAGTCAGCGTCGCACATAGTCTGTGCACCAGCATCCAGTCCATGCACCTTTGTAGTGCACCCCTTCATATAGCCACATTTGCATATTGTTTGTGTTCCCTTGTCGTATTGCTGTGTTTCATCCCTGCATTGCATTCTTTATCCTCATTTGTGCACTATTGTAGTGTGCCCTTCATATAGCTGCATTTGCACACCATTTGCACACTTATTTGCATAGCCACATTTTGCGCACCATTTGCGCCTTTTTCTGCCCCTTGCACTTTCATCCCGTTTGCACCCCCAACCTTTGCATCACCTTCCCAGCACATCTCAGTGCCATCTTTGTCCCACTGTACCACCCGCCTTTATCATCCTTGTCATTGTGCACTTTCATTGTGCATTTTTCCACACTGCACATTTTTGCTCCTTTGTGTTGCACACTTTCCTGCCACTGTGCATATCTTCCCTTTAGTGTACACAACTAGTGCGCACATTGAAAACCATCGTACCAACCTCTCTATAGTCTCCACACCCTGAAGGATGATCTGAGGCCCTCTAAGCGAACTCTCCCCTCACCCTGAGCATGCCTGCAGTTGTAGGTTAAGTGTTCACCCCTTCCATTGAGACTCTGCACTGAGTACCAACAGAACACATCATTTCTGGGGCCTACTGCGAGGGGTTTCTGTTTATCAGACCTTATTTAGACCTCCATTGGCTCGCCCTTCATCTGAACATTAACCACCTTTGCACTCTCCATTACGAGCTGTTAGCAACTGTGCTCCAGCTTGGGGAAATACCAGCATTCAAATCACTCTTCCTAAACAACATGCTGATATGGCTCCCTATCACCCTGCGCACATACTACAGCATTTTTTGCGATTGTGTGCACCTCCTATATGGCTTCTGCACACTTTGTGCAGCACGCTTTTGTGCACCTTTGTGTGCTTTCATGTGCCTTTGCATGCTTCCATGTGCTTTCACATGCCTTTGACTGTTTAGGTACACCTTTGTGCACCTTTTGCATTTCTACTGTGCTTTTGGTACCCCCATAGCTGCCAATCATTGTGCGCCCTAAATGCACCTTGTTGCACTTCAAACCACCTCCACGCACCCCCCCCCACTCCTTATCTGCCTTCCACATTTATTGCGCACTCAATGCGCCTTTGCACACTGCTTTTATGCTTTATCTGCAACTCACATTCCCTGCTGCACACATATTGCACAATCCCTATCACACACACAACAATCCACTGCACCGGTGCACTGCGCATCACAGCTCCATCTTACTGGAGCATTTATTTGAGGTGCACCACGATTCCAACATGAGTGAACTGTGCATTCTCACATAATCGGGGTGCTTTGCACCTATTTGGCATTGGACTGTGCACACTTGGGCGCCTTCACGTAATCCTGGCACTTTGGCAGTATTTGGCCTTTCACAGCATCTCCTTATAGTTCTTCTGCATTTCCAATTGGCATCACCTTATCTGGTAACTGGCACAGGTTGATCATGCCATTATTACTAAGGCACAGCATGTGACACATAACACTGAAGCGGATTAATTGGGAAGAGTGCACGAGACCTAGAGCGCACCAAAAATAGCACATCGCACTGGAACAGTTGGGTAGTGGGCTATAGGTGTGCAAATCTTATTGGCTGAGGCAGCAGCATAGCGCAGTCGGGTTTAGATGGGCAAATGGATGCGCTTGTGGGTAGTGCATGGCGCTTTCTATTTTTACACTTTATTTTACCATTTTTATCACATAAGCCATTTGTACATAGTAGGCAGACAGATAGAGAATCCAGAGGTCTTTCCCCCCCTCATAGTTCATAGTTCAGTCAGCATTGCACATAGTCTGTGCACCAGCGTCCAGTCCATGTGCCCTTGTAGTGTGCCCTTTGTATAGCCGCATTTGTGTATCGTTTGCGTTCCCTTGTCATATTGTTGTGTTTCATCCCTGTGTTGCATCCTTCATTCTCGTTTGTGCACTCTTGCAGTGCGCCCTTCATATAGCTGCGTTTGTGCACCATTTGTGCACCTATTTGCATAGCCGCATTTTGCACACCATTTGCGCCTTTTTCTGCCCCTTGCGCTTTCATCCCATTAGCGCCCCCAACCTTTGCGTTACCTCCCCAGCACATCTCAGTGCCATCTTCATCCCACTATACCTCCCATCTTCATCACCCTCATCATTGCACACTTTTGCACTCCTGTTGTGCGTTTTTCCGCACTGCGCATTTTTGCCTCTTTGCGTTGCGCACTTTCCCACCACTGTGCATACCTCCCCTTTAGCGTACACAACTAGTGCGCACATTTAAAACCACCATACCAGCCTCCCCATAGTCTTTGCACCCTGAAGGACGATCCGAGGCCCTCTAAGTGAACTCCCCCCTCACCCCGAGCATGCCTGCAGTTGTAGGTTAAGTGTTCGCCCCTTCCATTGAGACTCTGCCCCAAGTACCAACTGAACACATCATTACTGGAGCCCACTGCGAGGGGTTTCTGTTTATCAGACTGTATTTTAGACCTCCATCGGCTTGCCCTTCACTTCAACATTAACCACTTTCGCACTCTCCATTCCGAGCTGTTAGCAACTGCGCTCCAGCTTGGGAAAATACCAGTATTCAAATCACTCTTTCTAAACAACATGCATCACTCATCCATGCTGTCTTTACCTCCACCTTCACCTGAATCATCCCTACCTACCCTAACTCCATCTGCATCACCACATTCTTCCCCGCCTTTGAATTTCGCTGCACTTTTACCAGAACTTAACTCTACACACCTTATTCCACCTACTATGGCTACCATGCATATGCCATCTGCATCTAACCAAAATGCACCATGTTTCAACCCTGCAAAACCATGCGAACTCCAGAAGTACTTTGAGGAGCTTGTGCAACTCCTCCGCAATTGTAACGTCACCGACGAGACTGATAAGAAGTTCCACACTGTGCAGTATTTGGACAGTGACACTGCAGACACTTGGAAACTGCTACCGGAGTATAGCGCGATGCACAACTATGGCGCATTCAAAGACGCTGTCCTAAAGCTTTATCCTGGCTCTAGGGATGGCAGTAAATGGAGTATTAGTGACCTGGACAAGCTTATTGGTGAGACCACATGCATTGGCCTTGTAACTGCAGAAGAAATTGCACATTATTACCATGCATTTTTCAACATTAGTGAATACCTAGTTGCGCAAGGCATATTGGCATGCTATGACCAAAGCCACATGTTTGTTGGGGTGTTTCGACCAGACCAGCTCGAGCGCATTTTGAGCTGCCTTGCAATTGCAGTACCAAATCAGCCTGCAAATGTGCCATACTCATTAGGCACAATTCACGATGTGATTGACTTTATCTTTGAAGGCCCAGCGTGCTATTTCCAGCCACTTACTGGGCTCATAGCACAAAACCCTGATATGTATGTGCCCTACTCTGCATCCAGCGCACCCATTTCCCAGCTGCAACCTAGCGTGCCCACAGTCAAAGCAGAAGACATTTCAGTCTTATTCGAATGCATGCTCAGGCAATAGTTACCACATTAAGCACATTGTGCAGAGATGGTGGAAATGGCGCACCTCGCTCGAACAACGACAAGTGTAATGGTTGTGGTCAGACAGGGCATTATATTTCTGAGTGCGCCTCAATTGAGCACCTTATTAGCGAAGGAAAGTGTAGGCAAAATGTGGAAGGGCACATCATACTCCCAGGTGGCGCATTTGTGCTGCATTCTATTTCAGGCAACTTCTTGGGTGAGCACATCGAGGAATGGCATAAGCGCAACCCAGGGCAGATTGCCACTGGTCGACTTTCATCAAATACCAATTCGCAGCTCATCTACAATATAGTGCCTTGTCCAGCTCCAGCAGCACCTTTGCAGTTGAGGTATGTTGCCGCTTCAGTGCCTGCAGCAGAATATATGCAAAGCACACCAAATGTGCAACTAATGAAGGAAGAGTGCATCAATGTGCTCAAGTGGGAGTTGATGGCACTTTGGAAGAGGCAAGTCTTCGACGGCATCGAAATTCTGCGGCATGCACTGCGCAATACATCCAATCAAGAGAGTGCGCATTATACAACCACAGACATTGCACCTGCTGACAGTATCGAGTCCCCAGCCTTGCAACCCGCTGTGAGCACAACTGAAGTGCCTGACGAGACGCCCATACATCCCTATTCCAACATTCCTAAAGCACGTTTTGCGCCCGCAGCAGCAGATAAACCAGACATACCAGCTAACACTTCCAAAGGCAAAGAGCCATCATACCGCACTGTTGTTCCCATCCAGAACCTGCAGATTGTTGATGTCATATATGTGCACGCCATGAAGGTGCCCTCCATTACAGTTTCGCATGAAGAGCTCCTATCCCTTTCACCCGATCTCAGACAGCGCCATAGAGAACAAGTTATCCCAAAGCATATTGCAGCTACCAGTGCAGAAGTGGTAGCTACCAACCTTGCGAGCATTATGCCATTTGCACACTGTGATGCACATGTGCCTTTTGCAGAAAATAAAGTGCTTAATGCAACACCTCCAGTTAGTGCGGCAATTGCAGCGCCACTTCCTATTGTTTTGCAGGATCCATTTGAACAGTACCCCACCCATTTCCAGCCAGGTGAAATTGAAAACCCAGACATTTTGAAGGTTGCAAAGGAGTCGCATGCACTTCATTTTATTGATTTATTAATCGACAACCAAGAATACTTTGAAGCTATCTTAGATCCAGGTTCGCAAATTATCGCAATGTCAGAAGTGGTCTGCCATCGTCTTGGGCTTCAGTACGACCCGCGCATTCGTTTATACATGCAATTGGCCAATGGAGAGGTAGATGAGTTGCTTGGGCTTGCGCACAACATTTCCATGCACATTGGATATATCATTGTCTATGTGCAAGTTCACGTTATCCATTCACCTGCTTACGATATTCTGTTAGGGCACCCCTTTGATGTGTTAACGCACTCCATTGTGCACAACTTTGCGGACAAGGTGCAAACGATTACAATCTGCGATCCGAACACAGGTGCCATCTCCACCCTTCCAACAAAGCCTAGAGGAAAACCGCGTCACTTCTTACCAGCTCCAGCAACACCGCACTTTGCTATTTAGCATAACCCACAAAGAAATTTTTGCCAGGCTTCGAGGAATTGATCACAGACCAAGGAGAAGCCACCACTATCATAACATTCGACTCTGATACCCAATCTTGTAATGTTTCTGCATTTGCACTTATTCCATTTTCTGCTTCCATTCCTTCAACCTCTATTATCTCTCAACTCTACCTATCTCAGTGTACCAACAGTCATGCGCAGGCACTCTTAAACTCGATTGACCCTGTGGCATTTATTCCAGCCGTGTTTCCGGAAAGCACACATGCACGTGCAACTTTTATCAATTTAGCGGTGCGTGCACCACAAAAAGGCATAGTAACCAAGAAGAAATATAAACCGGTTGCTAGAAAAGTCAAACCAGTTATTGTGCCTGTCCCAAACAAATTCTGCATCGAGCGCAACATTATAGGTGATCTGCTAGCGGCGCTTCCTGCGCTTTTACCAAACCCGCCACCATTTACCCTGACCGGGTGCTATACTGAAGAGCGCATGCAAGTGCTCCAAAAGCGCCACACCAATTTCTTATTACCAGAGGAGATGAGGGTTTTGCACTACTTGATGTCTTTGCAGAACAAAGCCTTTGCATGGAGTGATGAGGAGCGTGGCAGCTTCAAGACCGTGTTCTTCCCACCAGTAGAAATCCTGGTTATTCCACACACCCATTGGATAGAGTGCAACATCCCCATTCCACCAGGCATATACGACGAAGTTTGTGCTATTATCCGGAAGAAGATAGACTCAGGCATTTATGAGCACTCAAATTCAGCATATAGATCATGTTGGTTCTGCACACTCAAGAAAGATGGGAAAGCGCTGCGCATCATACATAGCCTCGAGCCGCTTAATCACATTACCATTAAACACTCTGGCGTCACCCCTACACCTGAGCACCTCATAGAGCAGTTTGTGGGGCGTGCATGCGGTGCTGTCCTTGATCTATATGTGGGATATGACGAGTGCTTAATCAAAGAATTGTCGTGTGACCTTACAACATTCCAGATGCTGTATGGTGCAATGCGCCTTGTTACATTGCCAATGGGTTGGACAAACTCAGTACCAATCTTCCACAACGATGTGTGCTATATTCTGCAGCCAGAGATTCCGGATTACACTGTTCCCTATATCGATGATGTCCCAGTCAAGGGGCCTTTGAAGTGCTACATTTTACCAGATGGATCGTGCAAAGTGCTCACTGCAAACCCTGGCATAAGGTGCTTTGTGTGGGAGCACTTCCAGAACATGAACCGCATTGTGCAGCACATGAAATATAGTGGCAGGACTTTCTCTGGGATGAAATCCACACTGTGCACTGAGAACTTCGTCATCCTTGGCCATTACTGCACACCAGAAGGTAGAAAACCCGAACATGACAAGGTAGATGTTATCCACAATTGGGGCACATGCCACATGCTTTCAGAAGTGCGTGCATTCTTGGGAACAGTCAGTTTAATGTGCATTTATATCTGCAATTATGTGCACCACATTAACGCGCTCACAAGGCTTATGCGCAAGGACGCTCCATTCGAATGCAGCCCAGAGCAGATAGCGGTGCAAAATGACATCAAGCAAGCAGTACTAGAGTGTCCTGCACTACAACCAATTGATTATTCCTCAGAACTCCCTGTTATCCTTGTGGTTGACACTTCCCAGATAGTGGTCAGCTTTTACCTTTGCCAGCAAAAGAGCGCAGATGCAAAAATGCGCATTTACAACCGGTTCGGCTCAATTATGCTCAATGACAGAGAAGCATGCTTTTCACAACCAAAGCTAGAGATCTATGGGCTTTACCGTGCGCTGCGCAGTTTGCACCTTTATATTATAGGTGTGTGCAACTTAATTGTGGAGACAGATGCACACTATATCAAGGGCATGCTACAAAACCCCGATATCCAACCATCCACTGATAGGTCCACTATGCGCTTTAAGGTCTGGAGAAGACTCCCACTCATATCAACACATTACGACACACGCTCCGAACCACTACGAATGCCACTAAATCGACTTCGAACCATTTTCGCACTATTTCGCACTATTTTGAACAACTTCGCACTACTTCGAACCTTTTCGAATGCTTTCGAACCATTTCGCGACACTTCGAACGACTTTGGCTGCCATATAGTTGTCCTCAAACAATTTTGATACACATTGCACATTCGGAACAACCCAACTCGCCGCATATCGAGTACTACCGGACAAAAGGAGGGATTACAAGAGACTTAGGATGCGATAAGTGCGTTTTTGTGTTTCATTGATATATTAAAAGCAATAGAACAAGATCTATTACCATACTGGGACAATGTACATTTTACTTATTATCATTTTTCATTTGTTTTGTGTTTTACAATACCTTTATTGCTGTGTACATTCCCTCATGTTTTACAATTGTTCTTATTTCCTTTTTAGTACTATCTCTTCATTTTGTATATAGACTTGTGTTAGATACTTAGAACAAAAAATATAGAACAACGGGGAACAGCACAAGTTAGCCTCACAGTTATCGTCAGACTTAAGAGTCATTTTCTTGGGTCTTAGCTCGCGTCATATCTCTAAAAGTTTTGCGAAATATCGCGAACTTCCTCGAAACTATCGATTTCGCTCTCCGTTTTATCGCCCGTCGCCTGTCTCTATTTGACAAACACCTCACATTTGTTAAACCCGCTGTTTGATATACTTCAAACCACTTCGAACTTATTTGAACTATTTCGCTGATACGGCTCCCTATCGCCCTGCGTGCATACTACGGCATTTTTTGCGATTGTGTGCACCTCCTAGATGGCTTCCGCACACTTTGCGTGCCTTTGACCGTTTAGGTGCGCCTTTGTGCGCCTTTTGCATTTCTACTGCGCTTTTGTTTCCCCATAGCCGCCAATCATTGTGCACCCTAAATGCGCCTCATTGCACTTCAAGCCGCCTCCATGTGCCCCCCCCCACGCTCCTTATCTGCCTTCTACATTTATTGCGCGCTCGATGCGCCTTTGCGCACTCCTTTTACACTTTACCTGCAACTCACATTCCCTGCTGTGCACTCTTTGCACAATCTCTATCACACACAACAATCCACTGCACCGGTGCACTGCACATCGCAGCTCCCATCTTACTGGCACATTTACTTGAGGCATACCACGATTCCGGCACGAGCGAACTGTGCATTCTTACATAACTGGGCCGCTTTGCACCTATTTGGCATTGGACTGTGCGCACTTGGGCGCTTTCACGTAACCCAGGCGCTTTGGCAGTATTTGGCCTCGCACAGCATCCCCTTTTAGTTCTTCCACATTTCCAATCGGCATCGCCTTATCTGGTAACCGGCACAGGTCGATCACGCCATTATTACTAAGGCGCAGCACGCGACATATAACACCAAAGCGGATTAATTGGGAAGAGCGCACGAGACTTAGCACGCACCAATAATAGCGCATTGCACCGGAACAGTTGGATATTGAGCTATAGGTGCGCAAATCTTATTGGCTGAGGCAGCAGCATAGTGCGGTCAGGTTTAGATGGGCGAATGGACACACTTGTGGGTAGCGCATGGCACTTCCTATTTTTATACTTTATTTCACCATTTTATCACATAAGCCATTTGTACATAGTAGCGGACAGATAGAGAAACCAGAGGATCTTTCCCCCCCCCCCTCATAGTTCATAGCTCAGTCAGCGTCGCACATAGTCTGTGCACCAGCGTCCAGTCCGTGCGCCTTCGTAGTGTGCCCTTCATATAGCCGTGTTTGCGTTATCGTTTGCGTCCCCTCATCGTATTGTTGCGTTGCGTCCCTTGCGTTGCGTCCTTTGTCCTTGTCTGTGCACTATCGTAGTGCGCCCTTCATATAGCCGTGTTTGTGCACCCTTTGTGCACCCTTTTGCATAGCCGCATTTTGCGCACCGCCTGTGCCTTTTTCCGCTCCTTGTGCTTTCACTCTGTTTGCACCCCCAAACTGTGCACCACCTTCACAGTACATTCCAGTGTCGTCTTTGTCCTGTTACACCTCTCGCCTTCATCATCCTCATCATTGCGCACTTTTGCGCTCTCGTTGCGCGTTTTTCCGCACTGCGCGTTTTTGCCTCTTTGCGTTGCGCACTTTTCCGCCACTGCGCATATCTCCCCTTTCGTGTACACTACTGGTGCGCACACTGAAAATCGCTGTACCAGCCTCTCTATAGTCTCTGCGCCCTGAAGGACAATCCAAGGCCATCTAAGCGAACTCCCCCCTCACCCCGAGCACGCCTGCAGTTGTAGGTTAAGTGTTCACCCCTTCTGTTGAGACTCTGCACTGAGTACCAACTGAACTCATCATCGCGCATCTTCGAACTTATTCGAACCGCTTCGCATGCCTTCGAACTACTTTCGAACTCTTTCGAACAACTTCGTACGCCTATACAGACTTTTATCCACAGCCCTTACCATTTCGTGTTACTAAACATTATGTTTTGGTCTCAGCGGTGATATTTAGTACCACCTTGCACCCTTCCTCTGGCCTGTGTTATACCATCCGAAGCCATTAGTAGGTTTTGTTTGGGTTTTTGGGTTGAGTATCATCACCGCTAGCATTAACTGGTGGATTGTCTCAATCCTTACATACCACTTTACACTTGTACATGTTAGGGGAGCGGTGCATGGTCCAGATGGGCTTTCATGTCAGCCAAAGCAGCCAGAGGACTTAGAAGGAGAAGAGGATGAAGAGTTTGAGGATTGGATTGATGTGCTACATGGCTTTATGCATGCGATACATCCCATTTCACAGTCCTTTGATGTGCAAGCACTCGTGCTAACGCAGCCAGAGCCAAGCGCAAACATGCAAAATGCACAAAATGTGTGCAATAGTGCACTTATTTATGACGATGACTATAGCCAAGTTCCAAGGAGCGCAACCGCAGATGCAGAGGATGAGAAGTTAGATTTGGTGTGGATTTGGATGGATACCCTAACGCGCCCTAGCAACTTCCCAGATTACGAGTACAGTGCGCTTGTGCGCTACATGAGCGCATTTTTCAAAGACAAGATGTGCCTATGGAAGCGCAATGCACATGGTGCTCACCAGCTTGTTATTTGGCAGTCTAGACACTTACCGATATTGCGCACCATCCATGACAACATTGGACACAAGCGCTTTTATGTGACGTGCTCTGCATTGCTCGAGCACTTTTGGTGGCCACACATTATGGACAACATTATTTGGTTCATGTGCACTTGTCATATTTGCCAGATCCAGCAAACGCAGAAGGTTCTAATACCACCAGTTGTTGCAATGCCGGTACCTCTCTTCAGTAAAGTTTATATTGATACAATGCACTTACCAGTATCAGCAGAGCAGCGCTATATCGTCCAAGGGTGTTGCTCACTTGTGACTTGGCCAGAATTCCGTGGGCTCCCTAAAGAAAATGCGAGCACACTTGGTGATTGATGTTTCAAGACCTCATCTGGAGATGGGGTGCATTGTGTGAGATAGTTACTGATAATGGCAAGCCATTCATCAAAGCGCTAGCCTATCTCAGTAAGCGCTACCATATCAATCACATCTGCATATCTGGCTATAACTTGTGTGCTAATGGAATTGTTGAGCGTGCACATTTCGACATGCATCAAGCACTTATCAAAGCCACAGATGGAGTAGAAACAAAGTGGTTCAGTGCACTGTACTCAGTCTTTTGGGCAGAGTGCATTACAGTTCAGAAGCACCTTGGCATCTCGCCATACTTCATTGTGACAGGCGCACAGCCTCTAATCCCTCTCGATATCATTGAAGTGACATACCTTAACCCACCTCTAGATTCTATACTCTCCACTACAGACTTGATCGCACGGTGCACACGCGCATTGCAAAAGCGTCCAGATGCCTTAGCACGCATCCATTCCCACATCTATGCAGAAAGGCACAAAGCAGCGCTCTGTTTTGAGAAAGCGCACTCAAAAACCATCCGCAGTTTTGACTTCCAGTGCGGCGATTTAGTCCTTATGCGCAACACAGCGATCGAGAAGAGCCATAACTGCAAAATGCACGCGTGTTATCTTGGTCCTCTAGTTATAGTGTCGCACAATCGAGGTGGCACATATATCATTTGTGAGCTCAATGGGACGGTATTCGACAGGCTAGTAGCCACGTTCCGCCTACTGCCATACCACGCGTGCAAGTCCATTGCACTTCCTGACATAACACTCGATATCACTACAATGCGGTTGAGGGAGATGGAAGAGTCCATAGTAGTGGACACAGAAGATGAAGAAGCAGTTGACGAAGAAGAAGCGCAAGGAGATAGCACTGAGGATGAAGAAAGCGCCAATGAGGCATGCAACTAGCACTTTGTGTGCACCATTATGGATACTTCACCTTTTTATATGTACGCTTTGCTTTCTTTCATTTTTTTTATGTTACCTTTTTCCTATTCATGAAGTCGCATCTGGACATGCTCCATGATTGTGCAACCCATGGGTTTTACTGGCCATGATGATCTACTGAGCCTTTCCCATTTTTTAGACTTTGTGATATGGTGTGCACTTCATTTTATCTCTTACTCTTTTATCGTTGGACATGGTCAATATCTCAGTTGGGAGGAGGAAAGTGATGGTTGGACGATTTTTCCACACCTCTTTGCATTTGCGCATTTTTGTGCACTTGACATTTCTTGCTCGAACATTGCTTATCTTATCTCTTTTCCCTCACATATATTATTTGAACTTACAATTTTCATTTTATGGCACCATGGAAGTGCACATGCAGGTTGGTGCAAAGTGCACACATTGCACTGCTTCAGAGTGCATCACGCATATCACAGGCACAACAGAGAGATTGATTGACACACTATCTAAAACTTATACAGGCAAGTGGCTATTCAATGGACTCCAGGAACTCCAAGCGCTCTGAGACTGCATCCAGTTTTGCCTTTGCATCCGCCTCCACTTGCTCCATGCTGCGCAACCAGCTCTTAGTGACCTCTAACTCGATGAGCGACCTTTGGACATCTTCTTTAAGGTGATCATGCATGGCGCCCAAGACTGCGACCACTGAGTGGCATTGTGCTAAGTCGAGCACCTCAATGTCTTGGCCTTGGTAGACCATGTCCCCTGAGGTGTTTCCTGATCTGGTTTGTCATGAGGATTGCGTGTGTGCACTTGCCTGGTGAACGGTAAGGTGGCGTGGTTTTGGGTGCACTTGTGATAGTGGAGGGGGGGCATTTTCGACTTTGCAGCGCTTCAATGTGTGCTCTTTTGAGGGACTGATGAGCCCCGCATCGCTCTCATTGCCCTTGTCAGTTTGCGATGTGCCTTTGAAATAGTTAGCACAGTGTGGAAGGAGGATGAGAAAAAGACACACCAGAGCACCCAGTAGCTGCTTTCCTGCCTCTAGAAGTTGCGCGCAGCTGTGCAAGGGTGCACTTCATCCATTTGCACTTTCTCTTACCCTTTGCACATGGGGTGCACCGTTTTCCATTGACAGAGGTGCACCTAGCTGGTTGGCCCATGCGGCAGCAGTTATCACACTAGAGTAGAAAAAGGGAACCATTTAGTGAGTTTGAAGCATATCCAAAGAAACTTACTAGTCTGCTATTAGCGTTGGAGGTGGCGCCAATGCCACTCAGTGGTGGCACTTTGACATATGCACGTTGCCATGTTGTGTGCACTGGGCGCGCACTTGCGCCTTCATCTGCACTGGTGCTCTCATCGCTCTGCTCACTCTCCCCTTCGCTCGTCACCCCACTCTCCCAAGACTCCCCAGTTCCTTCACCTACGACCTCAGCATCGGTAGCTCCAGAAAGTGTGCGCAGAGAACGCACCAGTGCGACATGCACCTTTTCGTCTTTCTGCGCCTCAGCGGTATCTATATCGCTCGCCTCATCAATTGCTCTGAACTCACCTTCCAGATGCTCCAAGTTAACCTCGGGTGCCTGCAATTCAGCAGTCAAGAGTGCACGGCGCACCTTGTGCACTTCGGTGTGCTCCGCGCACGCTTCCAGCTGCCCTGCCAGCTCGTGTGCCCTATGCTCAAATTCCTCAGACCTCTCTTTCTCCTCAATCATCTTATGCATATCGGGCATCAGCTCCTCGCCCCAAGTAAGTCACTCCTCCATCATGATCCCACTGAATGCACTGCGTGCCTTCGTGAGGAGCACGTCAAGTTCTGCATCGTCTTTAACAGTGTCTGCACAGCTTTTATACATGTTCTACATGCCCCGACCCTTAGCAACCTGCACCAGTTATAGAAACACAAAAAGCGCACCAGTTTACTACAAAACCCTTCACCCCAAGCTTGCATCATTGTCTGCTTGCTCCCAGCAGCAGGGAGGGTCTCATTGAGGGCCAGGATCATTTGTCTGAGGACTAAGGTAAATGCTGAGGCCATCAGATCAGGTAGAGATGGGATGTGGAAAGAGTTATAGGGGATAGATGGTGGTCAGAGATAGATAAGGAGAGGATGGCTGCTTATGTGAGCAAAGAAAATTTTATGCTGACCAATCGCATGCTGCCTTAGGACAGTCAGTACTTCAGTTGGGAGGAGATGATACAGCTCCCTATTGCCCTGCATGCATACTACGGCATTTTTTGCGATTGTGTGCACCTCCTAGATGGCTTCCACACACTTTGCACAGCACGCTTTTGCATGCCTTCATGCACTTTCATGTGCCTTTGCATGCTTCTGTGCACTTTTGCATGCCTTTGACTGTTTAGGTGCGCCTTTGTGTGCCTTTTGCATTTCTACTGCGCTTTTGGTACCCCCATAGCTGCCAATCATTGTGCACCCTAAAGGTGCCTCATTGTGCTTCAAACTGCCTCCAGGCCCCCCCCCCCTTAACACTCCTTATCTGCCTTCCACATTTATTGCACGCTCAATGCGCCTTTGCACACTCCTTTTATGCTTTACCTGCAACTCACATTTCCTGCTGCGCACTTGTTGCACAATCCCTATCACACACACAACGATCCACCGCACTGGTGCACTGCACATCACAGCTCCATCTTACTGGCACATTTATTCGAGGCGCACCATGATTCTGACATGAGTGAACTGTGCATTCTCACATAATTGGGGTGCTTTGCCCCTATTTGGCATTGGACTGTGTGCCTTGGGTGCCTTCACATAATCCTGGTGCTTTGGCAGTATTTGGCCTTTCACAGCATCTCCTTATAGTTCTTCCACATTTCCAATTGGCATCGCCTTATCTGGTAACCAGCACAGGTCGATCATGCCATTATTACTAAGGTGCAGCATGCAACACATAACATCGAAGCAGATTAATTGGGAAGAGTGCACGAGACCTAGAGCACACCAAAAATAGCACATCACACTGGAACAGTTGGGTAGTGGGCTATAGGTGTGCAAATCTTATTGGCTGAGGCAGTGGCATAGCGTGGTCAGGTTTAGATGGGCGAATGGATGTGCTTGTGGGTAGTGCATGGCACTTTCTATTTTTACACTCAATTTTACTGTTTTTATCACATAAGCCATTTGTACATAGTAGGCAGACAGATAGAGAATCCAGAGGATCTTTCCCCCCCCAATAGTTCATAGCTCAGTCAGTGTCACACATAGTCTGTGCACCAGCATCCAGTCCGTGTGCCTTTGTAGTGTGCCCTTCATATAGCTGTGTTTGTGTATCGTTTGCATCCCTTCATTGTATTGTTGCATTTCGTCCCTGCGTTGCATCCTTCATCCTCGTTCGAGCACTCATACAGTGCGCCCTTCGTATAGCCACGTTCGCACACCATTTGCGCACTTATTTGTATAGCCACATTTTGCACACTGTTTGCACCTTTTTCCGCCCCTTGTGCTTCCACCCCATACAAAGGCCATGACAGAACCATGATTGAGATTCTTGACCAAGACAGAGACAAGGTCAAGGAGTATCTGGATGCACATTACATTGGATCTGTGGAAAGCTGCTGGCACATAAATGAATTTGGAATGCACTCAGAGTCTCCTCATGTTTATCGTCTGCCCGTCCATCTGGAGGACCAGCAAACAGTCTACTTCAATGCAGATGACAGCATTGATGAGGTTTTGGAAAGGCCTGCTACCAAGACCACACGTCTCACTGCTTGGTTTGAAGCCAACAGAACATATGAAGCAGCACATACTGTCACCTACCAGAACTTTCCTCAAACATGGGTCTACAATGCAACCAAGAAGCAGTGAAACCCAAGAAGGCGTGGTGAGCCTGCTATTGGCAGAATGTACTTTGCTTCTCCTGCCCAGGAGGAAAGGTTCTACCTTAGGCTGCTTCTTACTGTTGTCACAGGGGCAACATCATTCCAGCACTTGCGCACTATCAATGGTGTCATCCATAATACATTCAAGCAGGCCTGTGTTGCATTGGGTCTTTTGCAGGATGACCAGGAATGGGTCCAGTGTCTTACAGAGGCAGCCCAGATGCAGCTTGGTTCCTCTCTCAGATTGCTCTTTGCCACCATTCTTCTTTATTGCAATCCAACATCACCTGACATCCTGTGGAACCTGTTCAAACATCACATTTGTGATGACCTCAGAGTCAAGCTTCTTTCCATCTATCCAGATACAGACTTTACAGATGATCAGGTGTACATGTATGGCTTGCATCTCATCAATCAGATTCTTATCAGATCTGGCAAACAACTTTCTGATTATCCAGAGATGCCCGCCATTGAAGGAAACTGGCACATTAATGTTCCTGCCAATAGGCTTTTGCAGGAACAAAGGGATTACAATGTTGAAGAGTTGGCCATCACTGTCGCTCACAATCTTCAGCTTTTCAATCATAGGCAGAGACAGGTTTTTGATGCTGCAATGGATTCTGTCAACAATAACAAGGGAAAGCTCATGTTCTTGCATAGTGCTGGAGGTTGTGGAAAGACCTTTGTCTGCAACACCATCACAGCTGCTGTTCGTGCTCAAGGAAAAATTGCTCTCTGTGTGGCATCATCCGGAATCGCTGCATTGCTTCTAGAAGGTGGTCGCACAGCACATTCCATGTTCAAAATCCCAATCGAAATCGATGAGGCCTCTACTTGCAGAATACTTCGAGGTTCAGATCTGCACCAGGTCCTTGATCAAACTTCCATCATCATTTGGGATGAAGTTCCTATGCAGCACAAATATGCCACAGATGCAGTAGACCGCACTTTGCGTGATCTTAAGAAGAAGAATGTTCCATTTGGTGGAATCACTGTTTTGTTTGGAGGTGACTTTAGACAGATTCTACCTGTCATTCCTAGGGGCACTAGAGAACAGATCATAGCTTCATCCATCAAAAGGAGCACTCTCTGGCAACGCATTACTGTCTATCACTTGACCGAGAATATGCAACTTGACAGAACTCCAGAGAACACTGCACATGCTGCCTGGCTCTTGCACATCGGTGCAGGCACAACAGTGGATGCTGCAGACACTATACAGATTTCACAGAACATGCTCTCCCATGGAAATACCATGGATCACCTTATCAACTCTACATATCCAGGCATAGAGCAGGGGAACAAGCCAGATCAGTACTATCTGGATAGGACCATTCTCTCCTGCACAAATGACAATGTCGATGTCATCAACTCTCTTCTCCTTGCCAGATTTCCTGGACCAGAGCATGTCTTTAACAGTGCTGATACAGTTTCATTCAGAGAGCAGGAGCTTAACAACTACCAGCCATATCCTGCAGAGTATCTAAACTCTATCAAAGCAAGTGGCCTTCCTCTCTCCAGGCTGGCACTTAAGATAGGCTGTCCTCTCATGCTTTTACACAATCTGGATGTCACCATGGGTCTTTGCAATGGAACTCGACTTATCCTTCTTGAAGCCAGACCACGTGTATTGAAGTGCAGGATTATCAGTGGAGATGCACAGTTTGCAGGAAATATCGTTTTCATTCCTCAGATCACATTGGAGCCTTCAGCAGAGACCTTGCCATTACCACTTCATCGACATCAATTTCCAGTTCGCTTGGCATTTGCCATGACTATCAACAAGTCACAAGGCCAATCAGTATTCCATGTTGGGTTGGACTTGCAGACACCAGTGTTCTCACATGGGCAGCTATATGTGGCACTATCAAGGTGTACATCTGGAGAAAGGATCAAGGTGCTGTTAAATGAAAACAATGGAAATAACAGAACTGCCAATGTGGTATACAAGGAAGTGTTGAATGGAGTTGTTTAGCAAAGGTGAGTAACTTGAAAGATTATTTACAGGAATTGAAAACTAATATAGATATCAAGATAGACTTGGATGTAGATTTAGATTTAGATTTAGATTTATAATTAGATTTGGATTGTACTTGGATTGAATCAAATGGTTGAAAAATTTATTGTGAGAAGACTTTAGGGCAGGTTACTAAACCTTTGGTGTGTATTCAATAACAAGTCAATAAAAGTTTGTAATAATGTCAATAACAGGTCAATACAAGTTTCTAATGATGTCAATAACAAGTCAATACAAGTTTGTAATAATGTCGATAACATCTTAATACAAGTCAGTAACAAGTTAATATGGGTTTGTAATAAAGTCAATAACAAGTCAATAACAAGTCAATACAAATTTGTAATAAAGTCAATAACAAGTCAAGAAAAGTTTGTAATGATGTCAGTAACAAGTTTGTAGTAAATCAAGGTAGACTTGAGTAACTGTAGTGGGATTAAGCATTGTGTTACATATACGTGAGCTGGCCCATGCCGGTGTCAGGCTGAGTGAGCAAAGCAAGCGAACGCCATGACAAAGGCATGGGTCATAAGCTCGTCATGTGAAGTTGTTTGAAAAAGTGTTTGAAATCAATTTTGTGGTGTTCATAGTGGTTCAAAGAGTTTGTCATAATGTGTTAATACGATTAGATTCTTTTCCAGACCTTATAGCATGCAGTGGACCTATCAGCATGCGAGTGATGGGGGGTTTTGATGGTTTTGATGTGAGAGGTTAAAAATAGATGAGTTGGCTGAAAAAGGTGTTTCGCACTACAAATGTGGATGGAATATCTAAGAGAACTCAACTGAGGTCCCCCAGTATATATTTTAAGATTATATACTATGTTACATATATTGTACTATGTTGCTACCGATGCACGTGTACATATTGTACTATGTTGCTACCGATGCACGTATACATATTGATGTGTGTAAATAGAAAATTCCCATGCTAACAAATAAAGCATTTGTAGGCATTTGGTAGCATATCTTAATGTAATAAAATAAAATGAAATGAAATATTATTATGTAATAGGCATGCTAGGAGACTGTTTCCTAACACTAATGAAGGTTTCAATGGTAGATGTGAGTGTATTAATTTGTGCATGAATTCCAGCAATGTTGTCTTCAAGCACATCAATGCGCTCTGAGAGTCATCTTCTACTCTGTACCTGCCTATCTTGGCAGAGTGTTCAAGATTTCGAGCTTTAAGAAAGAGTTTTCTACTGTAAGGGCAATCTCAAAGCCTTACTTAGGAGTGAGCTAACAGAGGGGAATCCAAAGTTAATATTACACTAAGTAATACACACACTTTAGGCATACCTAACAGAGGGGAATCCAAAGAGAAAACTCTAAGGACCCATCTGTCGATGCCCATTATATGTGATAGAGCTGAAAATCAAATAGTAAGCTAAAAATAGCAAAAAGGTGGAAATAGGCAGATCAAGCTGCAGGATGATGTCACCTTGATGGGTAAACATCCAGAAGGGGTCCCAATAGAACTGTCAATATGTACCAACATGGAAAAAACCAAAATATAATAATAAAATAGGAATAAAATCATAGAAAATCATAGAAAAGGCAGAATAGGGTGAAATAAAATATAAAAAAATATGGGACGAACACAGAAAATTTCCCAGACACCTGGAGCGCCTTCCTTTCCCCTTACACTCAATCACTGGCAGTCACAATGTAAGGTGAGGCCTGGCATCAGCTTATGAAAGAAAAGGTAGATTACATATGTACAAGTACTCCTGGCTCATGCTGAAAGGATGAGTAATCAGATGTGGGAAAGTAAAACAATGACATATGCACAAGTACCTAAGAGAAGGTGCACTGATTGGGAAGTTGTGTTCTTCTGTTAGAGCAACACCCACTATCTGCTAGCTAAGACTGTGCAGGTTCTCTCTACAAGAAGGGGGCAGGATCCATGCACATGATTGGGGAAATAACAGTTTTGATGTGGGGGTTATTAATAGATGAGTTGGTTGAGACAGGCTTTTCACACTACAAGTGCAGATGGAATACCTACAAGAACACAACTGGGGTGTATGTTTAAGGTTTATATGTATACTATGTTACATGTATTGTACAATTTTGTCACTGACACGCTCATACTCATATATGCACATACATATTGATGCATGCAAAATCAAATTCTCATGCTAACAAAGTGTAGCATCCTTCAGTGTAGGATAGCATAATTTAACATAATAAAATAAAATAAATTTTATTAGGTAATGGAGCTGTTTCCTAACACTATGGGTGTTCAGTTGTAGAAATGAGTTGCATATTCAATCCAAAATTCCCACCATGACTACTCCATCAATGTCCTTATAGCACATTCAGCACGATCATTTTGTTGCTGGACATGAGGTGCAGACATCTCAATTTTGATGCCAAGGCCCATGAGCTGACTAATCAGCTCGCGATCTTTGAATTCCCCCCCAGGTGTTGGAGCAGACTACATACGCTGCACAGAGGAAGAAATGACACGTTCCTTATAACCTACCTGGGGTTTAGTTAGTCTTAGAGCTAGGGTTTAGCAGAGGTAAGAGCACACTGTATATCTACTATAGTACAGGTTCTCCTTATATACATAATAGTAAGGATGTCACATGACTCAGGAATGTGTTTACCACATGTATGCACAGTAAGTGCAGTAACATGTGTGTGCTGCATGTATGGCCTCATGTATGCAGCATGTATCAGGATTTAATTTCAACACCCCCCCTCAAACTGTACAGCGCTCTAAGCAGCTAAGTTTGAATCTTGAAAGTAATTCCGAGAGAGTCTCTAAATTTCCTGAATAAGACAGTGCCAAGGTTCTTTGTGAACATGTCAGCTGGATTATCATTTCCAGGAATGAAAACGACCGTGACTTTGTCATTTTCTATGCATTCACAGGTATAGTGGTAGCGAATGTCTATATGTTTGGTCCTTCTTTCCTGAACTGGATTTGATCCGATAAAGATGGATCCCTGATTATCAGCGCAGATTGGTATGCGCTTCAGTACATATCCAAGTTCCTGGAATAAGGACTCTATCCACACTATCTGTCGACAAGTGTCGGAGAGAGCCATATATTCGGCTTCTGTGGATGACAGTGCTACAGTTTTTTGTAACCGGGACTGCCAGCACACAATGCCACTCGCTAGAGTAGCAAAGTAACCCGTTGTAGATCGGCATTTGACAGTGTCAGCTGCCCAATCAGAATCTGTGAAGGCCTGTAGCCCCTCGGACTTCTCACCATCGTAGACAATGTTATATTTCTGGGTTCCCACCAGATAGCGCATGATGTACATTGCTTTGTCTAGATGTTCTTGGCTAGGATTAGCTGAGAATTGCGACATCTTGATTACCGCATAAGCAATATCAGGTCGCGTTCCAAGCATCAGATACAATAAAGATCCGATCACAGACTGATATTTTGATCTAAGCATCGCATTGGGCATTGCTGTGTTTTCCGATGGTCTGTAACCAGTCGGGAGTGGAGTGGGGGTCGCTTTGGCATTTGTCATCTCGAATCTCTCAAGCACTTTGGCGAGATATTCAGTTTGATCGAGTTTGACTTTGCTTGCAGTCTGGGTAATGTGCATGCCTAAGAATTCCATGACTTTTTCAGTACTACGGCACTCCCAATGCTTTAGACAAGCATTTTTCTTTTCATCCACAAGTTTCTTGTTCTTCCCCATGAACAAGCCACCATCAACATAGACAAGTGCAATAACAATGCTGCCTGTCTTAGGATCCTTGTGTATGAAAATGCCAGCATCGGAGCTGGCATGCATGAACCCAATGGTGCGCATAAATGCCTCTAGCTCTTTCCACCATGCAAGTGAGGCTTGTTTAAGGCCATACAATGCTCGGCGTAAGCGCAATACTTTGCACTCTTTTCCCTCGAGTCTGAAACCCTCAGGTTGATCCATATAGATCTTCTCATCTAGTTTGCCATATAAAAATGCGGTTTTTACATCTAGGCCGGTCATATACATGCCCTCTAGAGATGCAAGTGCAAACATGAGGTGTACAGTCTCGTAGCAGACTACCGGTGAGAAAATCTCATCAAAGTCAACGCCTTCAACTTGTGAAAAGCCTTTGGCCACAAGTCTGGCTCGTTTTCTTCTATCCGATTTTATGGAGAAAACCCATCTATTTTTGATTGTTTTTCGATCATGTGGAAGATCGACGATGTCATAGACTTGTCGTTTACGAAGAGCCTCTAATTCTTCATGACAAGCTTGTTTCCACTCACGTTGCTGCTGCCGTGGTAGGCGCGCAATATCGTGAAATTGGTTTGGAACTTGGCTTATTTTGCTCGATGGTTTGACTGCTTTTGACAACAGCCAGCGAATAAGCTTATCTCCTCCTTCCTTGGTTATCTTTTTAATATAACCTGCTTCGTCCGGTTCCCCCATTGGGTGATCATGTTCTTGATCATTGGAATTGGGCACACTCTCGTGGGGTGCCGAACTCAGTCCAGCAACCGGTTCTTTCTGTTGAGTTTGTAGTCGTGTTCGGTTATGATCCAAATCTTGACCCACAGATCTCTTCCAATATCGATCACGTGCAATGTCTCTCTCTATGTCAGAGGGGAGTCGCTTCTCTCCATAGGTATTGCCAGGATGGTTTGGGATGTTCCTCTGCCTGCCTGATCGATGGGGCAATTGCTGCCATTCCTGTTGATCATCACGTCTTGGATGAAAGTCCTCAGTGGTTACTGGAGGCGGCGGAGGAGGAGCATTTGTCACATCGTCATGTGCCTTTTGCTCACTTGGTACATTATCATCATCATTTTCTGATGATGGAGGAAGGGGCAGATCTTGTGGTGGTATAGAATCATCGCCATCCGTTCCAGATGAGTGGTCATCATCTTCTGGTTCTGGAGGTGGAAAATCACCAAGGTCTGTATTGGCAGGAGTTTTAGCTCTGGGACAGCATGGGAACAACGTTTCATCAAATAGTGCCGTAGCACCAATGAATATTGCGCCACTAGGTCGCATGAAACAGTATGCTTTAATGCCATCTTCTAATCCAAGGTACGTCATCAACTCTGATCGAGGAGCCAATGTGTTTGGATGCTTCTCCTTGGGTAGGTAGACATAAGCACCACAACCAAAAACCTTCAGATTGTTTAGATCTGGGCGGACCTTTGTCAGGTCCTCAACCGGTGTCAGCCATTTCAGGCGCCTTATCGGGGTTCGGTTGTATAGGTGTATTGCATGTTCAATGCAAAATTCCCACCATGATTGTGGTAGACATGCGGTAAATTGCAGGGTTTGCAACTTTTCCATTATTGTCCTTATGGCACACTCTGTGCGCCCATTCTGTTGGTGAACGTGGGGTGCAGACATCTCTATTTTGATGCCAAAGTCCTTGAGCACATTTTGTAGCTCACGATCTTTGAACTCCCCCCCTGGATCAACACGCCAGCGCTTGATTGTAGCGCCATACTGTGTCAAAGCCACTGCCTGAAATTGTCTGATGGCCGCAGCAGCATCAGATTTCTTTTTAAAGCATTGGACCCAGATATGTGACGTTTTGTCATCCAGAAATACAATAAAGTATTTATGTTTATGGTATGATAGTACTGGGAGTTCCTTCAGATCAGAATGTATTAATTCAAAGGGTCTTTCTGTGTGTGAATCTGATTTGGGAAAAGATTTTGAGGTCATTTTCCCTTCAGCGCACCCTGGACATATAATTTTGTTTTTAGTAATAATTAAATTCCTCGGGAATTTTATGGTGCTATTAGGCATCTTCCCTAGCGCCTCTTTGGATGGGTGTCCAAGTCGCTTATGCCAAGTCGAGTAGTCTGTGACATACATTGTCGCGACATTGATTCCCTTGGTGCTCAATATATGAGTCCGAGCCCAATAAATAGTGTCATGTTTCATAAGAGGGATGCAATCTACAATTGGGTTTCCTTGCTTGAAAAATGAAATGTGTGTGGAGGAACCACGCACATCACTTCCATCTTGTAAGAAGATGCCCATTGACAGTAATCGAGCATTACAGTCGGGTATGTAGTAGACGGGGTATAATCACGTTTCATGTGTCTCTGACTTCCCATGACATACTACCTGATGTCTAATGAAGACTGCTCCTTTCCCTACTATATGAGTAGTACCCGTGGCTGTTTGAACCAGGGTAGAGTCCTTTCTCGGTAAAGGCTCGTAAGAAGCAAAATCTTTAATTTCACCAGTGAAGTGTTTTGATGTGCCTGAATCCATGATCCAGTCGGCACCTTTCTTACAATTTCCATTTGCACATGTAACACATATATTAAGATGTAAATTGTTCCATGATACATTTAGTAGCGGTAAAATTTCACATGAAAAGTTCGCTGTGATCAGTGGAATGTTAATTCTTGTGCTTGTGGCAAGGAAAAGGACTGACCTTTCATCATATGTACCTGTTTCAAGCGGTTCATCGACAAGCATTTCGTCGACGGCTTTCCATACTTCTTCATCAGAAATGGCAGGTTCCGATCCAAGGGAGACGCTATCGTCTTCTACCTCTACAATCCTTGGTTCTGGTTCAATCCTCCTCCTCTTACCTTCTCGCACTGTTAGGTGCTCTTCCAGCGGTCGCAGATTTTTTGCACTGCATGGGAGATTCATTTGCTCGAGGGTGTCTCGAGCCTGCTGATATTCGGTATGGACCGAATGAGAGGTAGAGGCCACGCCCGTGTATGCCTGTGCAGGCAGTCAGCGGCGAGGATCCCTTGTGGGAGTATGTTCACGCTTCTCGATGCGCTGGATGAGCGGCATCGGCGGTATGATGGTGCCATTACCATTTATAGTAGTAAAGGCTTGTGAGGCGAGGTGGGAATGTTTCTCTTTAGGTTTTTCCTCTTTAGTCTTTTTGTCCCCACATCGTCCACGCTTTCGGGACGAATCTCCATTGTTGCCTTGAGATTGCCATTTGGGGTTTCCCCCTTTGCGCTTGACAGCAGAAAGCTTGGTGGCCTGAGGTGGGCTGATGGGCTTTCCAACTGCTGTGCGCCGTGAGGCCTCAGCAACAATGGAGTCCTTGACATGTTTAAATGTCAAGGCTCTAGTAGCGGTCATGTTAAGGACCGTGGCGGATAGAGAATCATACTCGCGTGGCATCGCAGCAAGTAGAATCATTGCCTGTACTAATTCGGGGATGGCAACATTGGCAGCCGTAAGGCGCTCGAATTTATCAGCCATTTTGGCAATCTCTGGCGCAGGATTTGCAGCCGGAATTTTGATTGCAATTGCAGACCTAAAGTCCACAAAGACTTGGGAGGGGCCATCGACACCATAGTTGGTGCAGATGAGATCCCACACCTCCTCAGCAGTGTCCTTGGTGTTGGCACGCTGCTGAATAGAGGGGGCCAGGCGGAGCACTAGGCTACCAATCGCCTGGTCATTCTTATTGTTCCAGGTCTGGAGCTTGGCATTAGCTTCCGCTACTAGTGCAGCGTTTGTCGCCATCAAAGGAGGCGCCAGGGGTGGTTTTAGTTCCATCCCGCTAGTTATTTGCCAGAGGCCCTGAGACCTGAGCCACGCCTTCATTGAGTTGGCCCATTGAATGTAGTTAGAGCCGTCGAAAGTTTGTACAAGTTTTTCGAGAGTTGAAGACATGATGTTATAGTGGCAGCTGGTAAAAGCGCTCAATCAGTCCTCTTATTCAAGAAAACACATTCCATAATCTCAGGCAAAAACACTCCTTCAGAGTGGTTAACCCTAGTCAACCTGGGTTTTTAAATGCAGCTCGCAGAGAGCACAATGCAGCTCACGAAGAGCGCAAGGTTACAATTTGGAGACAATGAAGTCAATGTCGTTCGCAGCCAGTTAAGGCGCGTTCGCAACGTGCCCAGCAGGGCCCATAACCTGTTGGAGCAGACTACATACACTGCACAGAGGAAGAGACGACATGTTCCTTATAATCTACCTGGGGTTTAGTTAGTCTTAGAGCTAGGGTTTAGCAGAGGTAAGAGCACACTGTATATCTACTATAGTACAGGTTCTCCTTATATACATAATAGTAAGGATGTCACATGACTCAGGAATGTGTTTACCACATGTATGCGCAGTAAGCGCAGTAACATGTGTGTGCTGCATGTATGGCCTCATGTATGCAGCATGTATCAGGATTTAA
This sequence comes from Tricholoma bakamatsutake, assembly GCA_029959215.1. Taxonomy (NCBI): domain Eukaryota; kingdom Fungi; phylum Basidiomycota; class Agaricomycetes; order Agaricales; family Tricholomataceae; genus Tricholoma; species Tricholoma bakamatsutake. The sequence goes on from CP114860.1 coordinate 7,182,663, forward strand.
TTTCAACACCAGGATCAAAGCGCCAGCGCTGTAAAGGGATCACAAAGGATGTGTCGTCAGAGTAGTGCTCCATCCAAATGGTACAGAGCAACGGGCTCACCTAAAGTATCTTCCTTCATATCTGCTCGTAAATTAAGCGGAGACAATTTCCGACGACATTACGGGAAAGTTGTCATTATAACGCAGAGATGGTATGAAAGAGTTATTCAGCGAAAAACGTACAGGAATCAGTGCATAGTGCAGCGGGGAATATGCTTTATATTCACGTGAAAGACAAAATCCGGAGAATTCCGGTAGGACGGATTTCCGTAGCAGGTGGGATGTTCAGGAATGCAGACCTAACATAAGTAATGTGTTAATGACAGCAGCACGAAGGCAGACGGAGTGCAGAATATTTCCTATTTGGCCAATTGCGTATAGTAGTACATCAGTGTCCCCGTATATGAGTAGGTTTTCCTGCTGCGGTGTACTGAAAATTAACAAATTATTACAGTTTCTGAGGAAGCCAATGGTTTCTCAAAGACCTGGCGACATCAGCCTCAACTAATGACAACAGTGGTCGACAGCTTTGAGAACGAGTTCTGACTGCGGTGGTCATATTTCCATCCTCTTGAGTAGATCCCAAGAGTAGCATTCGACCCTGGGAGAACGGAGCAGCTGAGATGGGTTCGGAATCGTTGAGGGAGGAATTGTCAAGGTCAATGCTGGGTGTGGTTCCACGGTTCCACAATGCTACATGTGATTCACCATCGAGAATTTTACTGCGACATCGATCCCATGGGTAGTGGTCCAGTTCCAAAGTTTCATGCTCATCGCTAAAGTATTCTTCCCCATAGTCGCGTCCATTGTCACTATCAGGACACAAGGAGCAGCCAGCGACGTGCCCCTCTGCCAGCTCTTGTTCTCCATTATCACTGAAATTGAAAGCCGGATCTATCATATGTTCGTCGGAGTGTTCGGCCTCCGAACGTAAATCGTACGCCGAGGTTATAACATTCGTCTCTCCGGATCCGGTATAGTCATGGTACAAGTGCTCGCGCGCGTCACAAGCAACATGGGAGTGGCGAGAAACAAAATCCTCCGGAACATCGCATCCATGGTGCTCGAGAGGGTCACAGTCACCATCATAGTCCACGGATAGCCACAGATGCCTGTCAAGAGTGTAGTTGTCCACAGAATGCTCAGAGCCCCACCAAGACGTGCACCCATCGCGATCATCTGGGCCGACCTTTTCAATGTCAACATCGGATGCTGGTTGCCATGAAGAAGATGTAGGTTGTCGTGTCGGACCAGGTTGCGAACACAGAGAAATTTCAAGATCTGGGCGATGGTGTGGAGCTAGACTATGTTGCGTTATTTGCTTGTCCAAAGGACTAGTAAAATCATATGTGTCCACCGAGAACACAGGATCAGAAAGTTGGTTTGCGGATGAGTCCAGACGGCTAGCAAGCGGAATCTTCGCCTCTTGTTTTGATGAAAAAACCGAGACTGAATTGAAGGGTTGTGTCTCAAAGGAGGCCTGTTCATCTTGAGCCGGGTTAAAGTACTTTGAATTTACACTTTCTAGAGGTCTTGTACTGTAGGTGGGAGGAAATGACCAGCGATGCTGTGAGGCGGATTGTGAAGGACCGAGAGACGGACTTGAGCTCTTCTCTTCAATAAAGTTGTCAGATTTCTCTGGCGGTGTCTCTGACGAAGGAGAAGAAGCGGCCTTATCCTGAGAGTCATCTGGTACAGCAAGCTCAACCGTTGGTGAGTCATTCCAAGGACGATTACGAATTTCGAGCACCGCGTTATGTTTCTTGGAGGAAAGGGCTGGGGAGAGAAGAGAGGCCGTATGGATTTCAATATCCCACACTGTAGATTTTGCAAGCGTCACTTTGGGTAGAGGATCGGAGCTGGATCGCGTCGAATGACATATCGATAACCTGTCCACAGGCATGGCGCTCTTGTTTTCATTCCCAGGCAGACTACGCGGCGTCCTCTTCTTAGTCACCGAGTGTCTAAGAGGTCTTCGGTTTGTTATGACAAACTTCTCTAGTTGTTCTTCCGGACTTTGATCTGATGATCGCGAGTGGCTATCTGTGTCGGACGACAGATGTATAGGAGTGTGCTTCTCTGCTAGTTTGCGTTGTTCTTGCCCCGTCTTGTTCAAAAATCCTAGCTCAGAAAATCCTGTGTTTTGACGAACTACACAGGGGCAATTCTTCAGTAAATCTAGCAAGCATCATGACAATCTGTCCACCTTTCTTTGCAGATTTAGCTAGAGTTTTTGCCGAAGCTTTGCCTTTGTTAAAAACACCGATACTTGCTGTGGGTTTGATCTAGGGGATGTATAAGCAAGTGACTATAAGTAAAACGATTCATACCGTCAACCTGCTCGCCCCTACGTTGGTAGCAGTGAAGCCTTGCATGAGTGCAAAACCCGCAGGCATCCTGGCCATGGTATTGGCCTTTCGTGTAGCCTTTGCATCTGAGGCTGCCTCTTTCTCAACGTTGCTGGATCTTGTCGGGTTGATTATAGTTCGCTTTGCACGTTTTCGGTCCCGTCGTTCTCGACGACCTATGCAAGAATTGTACTCTCAGCAAAGCATAAACTTCCTCTGATCATTAACGTACGCCAGGCTTGTTCATCTTTTACATCGAGGTCGTTTTTAAACGGTGGTTTATTGTTCTGCGTCCGACTATGCTGGCCAAATTTAGGAACAGATCGTTTTGCCACACCTGCTGAACCTGAGCGTTTGCGCTTGTTCTCTTTTGGTGTACGATGATCGAGGCGATCTTCTACGAGAGACTTAGGCAGGTCGTCCATTTGGTCATTCAAAGGAGACAGTGGTGTTTCCAGGATAATCTTCGCCTGTCGGCGTGGTTTCATTACGGGTGTGCCAAAAGCATTATATGCTTGAACCTCGTCCCTGATTGAAACCACACGGTAATCACGATCTTCAGGTACATAGGACTTCGCGTGAACCTTTTGGTCTCGTACATAAGTGGACACAAAGTGGGTTTTGTCTAATTTGGGGAGACTAGAAAGGTGCTGTGAAAGACTGGTCGCTTTAGGGTTAGACATAGCATCAGAAGGAAGATAGCATCAAACACCAAACTAAACATCGCGTATTTTATTTATCCAACCACGAAACCCAAACAGTAACTGATATTCCCTATTGGCAGAACCACATTGCGACTTTCATTGGCAAGGTTGACTTATGCTATATACTGAACTAATACTGTTCATGAAATTCCGAAATACTAACTTTTTTTCTAAATCAAAGGTGGTGGGCCCACTTCTGATCATTTACATAAATTGTTTCAAAGCATCATTAGGTAAGCAGCTCACTGCATACCTAACGCAATCAATAATTATTGTCCGAGAATATACTAACCGTCATATAAACGGCGATGTCAAGCTGTGTATACAAAGTAGATATTTCTGGGCGTAACATGGGTGAATGAGTCGTAAACAGTGTAGGGAACCTTACTCTTTGTCCGTTAAGTCACTGAATGCATGTCTATCTCTCTCCCGCTGAACGTCTTTGTCGGACCAGCCGTTGCGAGCCTTCAACTCCGCGATCTGCTCCCGCTTCTTGGCATTCAGACGAAGATTGATGTATCTAAGCAGAAAACATATTGCAAGCTGGACGGTTAAAAGTACCATAATAGCGATCTTTGCGGGTAAATAGCCCGGGGCATCTTTAGGTTGAAATATTTCCGTGCCGATGATATTACCAGCAGAAAATGACACCAAAGTCATCGCATTGATAGTGCTCTTCTTGGTATGACCGCTTGTGTTGCTGGCATTCCATGCGTATACTGTCGATAGTGCACTTCCGAATGTTCCAATGATATATATCGCTGTGGTAGATCAATCGATCAAGGGCATCAGGACTCAAATAAAGTGGACAGGAAAGCACCGAGGTCAGCGTACCAAATAACAGTGCACTTTTCTTGCCTGAACCGTTGAGACCAATCAACATCGCTGCGGAGCCTCTTGTGAAATTTTGTAACCATTCGTTGCATAAATAATTTACCAGCGCCAACGATCGTCGGAATCAAGGCCATGACGATTGGAATCATACGGTCATTCTGAGAAAAAAGTTTGATCCTCGGAAGAGTTTCAGTGGCCCATCCCACATACCTTCTTTCCCGAGTACCAGCCGCAAAGAAGGACGGTTGCGGCTGCGACTGCTCCCGTAGGGGTGGACAAGATAAGTGTTTGCCTGGAACTATTTACCAAGGCTCGTCAGAACCCAGGAGAAAATGGGAAGGGACACGACGTGCGTGTAACCGAAGTTTTTAATGATGATATTGCTGACTAGTGCAGGTCAGTAATATGGTTACAATGAGGAAAAAGTCACTGTTATACGGACAGTTGCTAAGACCACCATTAGGTATGCTGGCTTCGTCATATATCAGTACCAAGTCCATATGCGGGAGAAGGACCTACTCAATATTGTTGTGAGGACGATGAGCCACGCTCTACTATCAGTGAAGGCTTCTATGATCTGATATTTTTTCAGAGTTTTGTTCTCTGTGCCTCCCTGGTCGTCACGAACTCGTTCGAGGGCTGCAATACGTTCTTCCTTCGTAAGGAAGCTGGCATGCACAGGTGAATCCGGCATCCAGATCAGGAAACATATCCCAACCACAATGGCAAGCCCACCAAGAAGAATATACATGATCTTGAATGGAGCCAAAGCGTGCCCGTTGTAGAACGATATTCCCTGTCACACAATAAGAGTATCACGATCCACGATGGATTCAACAACTTACATATGCGATGAATCCGCCGAATATTTGTGTCAGACCATTCTGGTTGATATTGGGCAACTGCACATGGATAATGAGCAATGGCGTACCATAACATAAAACCAAGAGATGCGTTGCGCCTTGTCATTGGGTGAGAGAACCGTCAACCAGATAATAGCGGACGTGGACTTCTACCTGTTCATCCTTCTTGTAGAACATAGATATGATCATGATCAGGAGCGGCGCCACACAGCTTTCACACATTCCTGCATGCCCATTGAGTTTGCCTTGCACGCATAAGAAACATTGGAACCTCACCTAGGATAAAGCGAAGGGCGAAAAAGGCGCTAAAAGACGTGCCCACAGCTTGAAGCATGAGAACAATGCCCCACACAATGACATTAGCTCCTAGATGCTTTCTGTCACCACCAGATTAAAAAATGTAAATCACATCATCATTCACCAAGGTACTTCGCCAGCCGCGTCTTTTGCGAAAGGTACACAGTCGGGAACTCCCAGATCAGAAAACCTGCAGCAATGTATACAGTACTATATCCATAGAGATAAAATAGATATCTACCTAGGTAGAAGGCCAAGGAGACAAGATTGTATTGCTTTCGATCGTAAGGCGTTCATCAATTTATTTTCACCTGTAAAAGTGTTGGCGTCAAATTACCTGGCCTTTGATAGGAAGTCCCATGATGCTGCAGGTTTAATTCACGATGGGCAAAACACACAATTGCATTCTGTGACTGTAATCACCTTGCGTAGTTCAGCGACGTTTTGTCCCTTTGGATAACTATTAGACTTTCAATCTGAGAGTTTGATCGTAAACATACAAATACTGCGTGAAGTACACTGCAGCGCATAGTGGCGGAATCAACAAGTCCTCATAAAATTTGAGATATGAAGACACGTGGATGACACGATGGACATACTAGTTTTCTCCTAAGCTTGCGGTTGTATTCCTCGCTAAATTGAACAGTTCGCTCCATCCCAATGAGCCGGAGCGCCTCGTCCCCTTCATCGATATTAATTGACGCGTCGTGCTTCTCCACGACGACATTATCGTCGATCGAAGAGGCTATCTTCTCTGAATCGTGGTCGACAATCATAGACATGGTGATCATATCATGTAGTCCAATATGTCTGCATCCCCTACTTAAATATCATCGCTGCTGCGGGAAACCGTTCACGAATCCGTATGTCATATCAGGGGCGGGAATTGCAAGCGGGCTCACGAGACGACAATAGATAAGTAGTTCAGCATGCACACTGAGCGAGAATAACCTGATTAGCGTCTTATCTGAATGTGAACAGAACCGAAAAGAGTATGCACCTGTCATACTCCAAAAATAAATACTGCTCAACCAATGAAGGTTGTTCTTCTCACAGAATCTCCTCACTATCTACTCACTATCTTTCCTTATCTTTTATTCGTGCCAAGTCAGGGCGCCACAACTCAGTCTTTCATGCAAAATGAATCTCGCAGCATTCTAACCAAATAAAATGCTGATTGACGCATGAATCTACAATTTTTGGATAATGAGCGCCGATGCTGCTCCACCCTACAACAAAAGTTTGAACGACCCATTTGGATGTTTACTGAACATCCACTTACCCCGTTACAAATTCCAGCTGCTCCGTATTCTCCTGATTTGAGTGCATGAACGAGTGAAACAACAATGCGAGAACCTGAGTTCCCAATAGCATGACCAAGAGCAACGGCACCACTTGGCGAGATAATCAAATCAATGAAACAACATATAGCGACAGATAGGAATACATACCCATTAACGTTTATCTTTGCTGGATCAATCTTCAGGACCTTCTCGACGATTCGGATAACGACAGAGAAGGCCTCATTAATTTCGAACAATGAAATATCATCCACTGTGAGATTCGCCTTCTTGAGAGCCTGCGGAAGTGCAACAGTTGGCGCAACAGGAAAGTCAATAGGATCGACCCCAGCGTCAGCCGAAGCTTCAAACGGAATAGGTTAAATAGACTTTAAAACAAATTAAGCAAAACGGCTCAACATATAACTTTGGCTAGTGGTTGAAGTCCGAGCTCACTGGCCTTCTCAGCAGACATCAATATCAACGCCGAAGCGCCATCGTTCAAAGGGGAAGAATTTGCAGCTGTGATTGTACCGCCTTGCTTGAAAGCAGATTTGAGAGTCGGTACTTTATCGAAAATGACCCTCTTGTATTCCTCATCTTCCTTGACCACAGTATCACCCTTCTTGCCCTTGACAGTGACTGGTACAACCTCCGCATCGAAGGCGCCCGCTCTCCAGGCGCGCTCCGCGCGCTTGTATGACTCGATCGCGTGCTCGTCCTGTGCCTCTCGGGAAATATCGTATTTAGCAGCTGCTGATTCACCACAGTTTCCCATGGCAAAATTATTGTAAACATCCCAAAGCCCATCGTTCTCAAGAGCATCGATGGTTTGGAATTTACCGAACGTCGGATTCTGGCGGGGAAGCAAGAATCTGGACATACAAAAGGTTCGGCAAGTGTTGTGGTTTAGCAAATAAATTTGACTGACGGTGCATTGCTCATGCTCTCCATCCCACCTGCAGCAACGACACTGCGATCCCCTAATCGAATGCTTTGGGATGCAAGGATAATCGATTTCAAGCCACTGGCGCAGACTTTATTGATCGTAGTCGCATCGGAGCTACTCTTCAGACCGGCATTCAGCGCGACTTGACGCGCAGGCGACTGGCCAACACCCGCTTGTACTACATTGCCAAAGAAGACTTCCTCAACAACGGCAGGATCGATGTTCTTCGATTCAAGTGCGTGCTTGAGGGCGATCGTCCCAAGTTGAGGGGCGGTGAGAGATTTGAGAGCCCCGTTGAAAGAGCCCACTGGAGTTCGAGATGCGGCAACAATAACAACTTCGTGGGCCTGGCAGTGCAACTTAGCGACTTCGGCTATACTAATCAGTGGGACAGATACAAACCATGGAGCGGGAGAGGAAGGGAAGAAATATACGAGGAGAAAGACGGGAAGTTGAAACGAGATGCGACAGTAACATCACCTTTATAGTATGCCTCGTGGATATGTAATAATCGGGCAGTGACAACTCGAATGATTTCGATCACGTATCCGACAATATCGTACGATAAATGATATGATGGTTGCCGAATCCCTGAGGAGTCGGAAGAACCAGAGCGCAGAGTGGAACGACCGTCAAAGGCCGATTTATAACACTCTTTATATTTATCATAGATACAGTAAGCTCCGGTATATGCTGCTGCAATGGTAGAGATCTGCGTTATATACGGAATGGCAGCCATTTCACGATTTGAAATTTATCGTTGTTCCAAGTATCATAAACCAGGCCTCTAGCCATCGCACTGATCGCGTCTCTTCGACCCACCCATCCTGTTGTACTTCCTTCATGACCTCTTCAACAGCATCAGCGCTTTGGCAAGGATGTAGATACCAGCATGGCGTTCCCAGTATAGGGTGATCTCCTTGCGACAGCAACGGGAATGACGAAGACGGACGCGTGAGTGCAAAGCTGGAAGCCTCGGTCTTCTCAAAAGCAAATGGTTGAAAGAGCGTCGATCTAAGTAAACCATCAAGTGCTAAAGGAGACCCCGCTGTATCGCAGTCAGAATTGCACCAGAAATCTTAACGTTGCTACAAACTCGAATCGTGCATAGTGAAGTAGAATGCAGGGACCTGAAATGTTGCCGAGTGGACGACCCATTGTTGAGTAATAATGCTCTCATGAGTAACAGGCATAGAAAGCGCAAAAGCACCGTCAAAGCATCCGTCGTCATCAAGATCACTATCGACAGACAGTTCGTCCCTGGCAAGGGGTTGAGAACGCCATGTGTGGATTACACTGCGAGACATATAGCCGAAACATAGCATGGACTTGCGAAGAACGTGAGGACCATATATGTAATGGAGCAGTAGTAGTAGTGGCGCACAATGTGCTCATTCCAGACCCAGTTTTTGAGGGCATCTGTTACTGGCGAATGGTCGACCGAGGTTCCGTACTTGACAATAAATTGTTTGCACGCAGCGTCGAATTGTGAGCGAGTCAACATCGTGGAGCGTGGGAGTGTCTTTACAGTTGCAAATTTAAGGTTTTAAGCCACAGCCAAATCCTCTACATCCTGTCTGTTGTGGTGTTGTGCAATACTTTAATCTACCCACATGGCAGTAGGAAAGGTGTGTTCTACGCCAGTGTCGCTCTACCATTAACCTAATTTCCAACAGAACAAGCGCCTTTCAAAGGGGAAAAAGGGTATCAAGAAAAAGGTAGTGGACTCTATCTCTCGCAAAGGTATATTTCATCATAACTCCTCTTCCGAATGTCATTGATGGTACGAACTTTTAGACTGGTTCGATATCAAGGCTCCTTCAATATTTGAGCTTCGAAACGTTGGCAAGACCCTTGTCAATCGGTCACAGGGCCTAAGTATGCCATGATTACTTTATGTCCTCTTCAGTGCTCAACCTTGCAACAGAGAATGCAAACGACTCGCTGAGAGGTCGTATTGTCGAGGTCTCCCTGGCAGATCTCAACAAGGACGAGGAACAATCTTTCCGCAAAATCAAGCTACGCATCGACGAGATTCAAGGCAAAAACTGCCTCACTAATTTCCATGGTATGGACTTCACGTCCGACAAACTTCGTTCCCTTGTTCGCAAATGGCAAACGCTCATTGAAGCATTTGTCGATGTCAAAACCACCGACGGATACCTTATCCGCCTTTTTGCCATTGGTTTCACAAAACGACGCCCGTCACAAGTGAAAAAGACGACATACGCACAATCCAGTCAGGTGCGGGAGATTAGGAAAAAGATGTTTGAAATCATGACGCGTGAGGCCTCGAGTTGCGATCTGAAGGAATTGGTGCAGAAGTTCGTACCAGAAGCAATTGGACGGGAAATTGAGAAGGCATCGCGAAGTATCTACCCTCTCCAGAACGTATACATACGCAAGGCGAAGATTCTGAAGGCCCCGAAATTTGATGTCTCGAAACTGCTTGAACTGCATGGCGATTCGACAGACGTATGTTTCCTTCATTCCTTATCAGGTTAGTTCACTCAGCTATATTTTAGGAGACAGGTACACGGGTTGCGAAGGACTTCAAGGAGCCAGAAGTGCTTGAGGAGGTTTAAATTCATTATAAGTAGCTTCTCGTATCACATACTGCTGTTCGAATGTTCTATGGTCATATGGATCCCCATTGCCGTGATGTTGCTGTGAAGCAGTCGAAAATCAAATTCCGCAACGCCCAACTCACCACTGAGGAGATTACAGCAGAAGACTGAAACGACGGTGATCCTGTGTCCATGGTAAGGTAGGCGGCACTAGGAACCGTTTACCTTATGTAAGCAACTGTGACCTCTTGTTGCATCCACATCAGCTGCATCGAGAGGCAACTTTCCACAATTCTATTCCCAGGGAACTGTGGTTAAGAGGTTAATGAAGGACTACCAGGGAACAGAATGTTAAATTTCTGTATATTGGTGTTGCTAATAGATATTTATGCCAATTTTTAAAAAATTTCCTAATCACCTCCCAATGTGGTTTTAATGCAATTCCCGCAATTTGACTTTTTCTTGAAAGATATTTGGCCGGTCACATGTGTGTTTATGTAATCATACACGTGATGTTCCAACCAATTAGAATGGACTGGGAAATGAATGAAAAAAAAATCATTTCCCTCTCTTAGTCCCCAAACATGGCTCCAAAGACTAAAACTGCACAAAGACATCTCTCTAATCTCAAAACTAATCTCTCCTTGAAGGGAGGCCCATGTCCAAGACTGGATGAGAGTGATGGTCAGCACACCAGGAATTTATTTCCCACCCACTGGGACAACATTTCCAAAACAGTCACTGTCAAAGACTGGTCTGAATCAGATCCAGAATCAGGTCATGATGATCTTTTCGACTTTGATGGGATAGGAAATGGGCATGAAGAGGATGATTCTGATCTGTCAGACTCGGACACAGAGTCAGATGAGGGTGACTTTGACGAGATACATGAGGATGCTGTGCTTCTGCTCTTCTCAGAAACACTCCAGCAAGCTCAAAGAGATGCTGCAGAAGGTAATCGGAAACACTGGAAGGAGAAAAAAAGGACTCGTTACACTGGCAATTCAGACAGGACAAAACAGGCCCAAGCTGTGAAGTGCTGAAAGATTGCAGCTGATGGTGTTCAGCTGTTCATCACCCAGTTCTTAAAAGCACAGGCACCAACTTTGCCTCCACCTCCAATTGTGACAGACTCAGAGAGTAATTTGGAAAGTGATCCAGAGACATCATATGGTGGAAACCTACCAGAGGTGAGTCTGAACAATCTTGAAGATGGTGGCAGCATTCTAAATGATCTAAAGAACAAGGGTTTAGCTAAGGAACAAGTGGGAGATCATAGTGCTGATAAAATCCCACTCTGAAAAAGTCCATCAAGCTCAGTGGAGCAACATGATGCTGTCGAGAAACTCCTTAGAGATCTTCACAATGGTGATATACCAAAAGATTACACACCTGGTACACAGAACAATGCAGCCTTGAACTGCCTTAGCATCAAGAATCTTCCAAAACTTTGTCGGGCTTAGGCAAAGCTTGTTTTGAAAAGTAAGGATAAACACCTTGATGTCTTCCTTCAAGCCCGAGTCACAGCAATGGTTGGGACACTTAATTTGTATCTGGATCCTGAGGCATCATACACATGGCGCCAAGCATCCCTTGTCGCTTCAAAAGTTCAGGGACATGGTGTCCATCATGCTCAGAACATATGCACCTGGATCCACAGCTTTCTCAACTCTGGCAAGCTCCCTCTCCATCGATATGGGTGCTTTCATCCAACAGTTCTCAATGACAAAGACTTCTCACATGGCATCACTCTATATCTTCTTGAAATCTGCAAGAAAAGCTCTGTGCATGCCCAAGACATTGTGAATTATGTGCAGCTCCCCAACATCCAAGAGAAACTGGGAGGCTCAGGTCTGAAGTCCAAGATCTCACTTCAGACAGCACAATGATGGCTGCAAAAACTGGGATGGAGATATGGTAGAAAAAGGAATGGCATGTATATTGATGGGCATGAGAGGGAAGATGTCATTGAGTACAGGAAGGGGTTCATTGCAAGATGGGCATATGAAAAGCACATGGCACTCTATGACAATGATGGGAACATTGTACCAATACTGAACAGTTTCACAGTTGAGCAAGTTGGTCATTTTTGCCTCATCCTTCTCACCCACAATGAGTCAACCTTCTTTGCTGATGATCGATGTAAAAACACATGGCATGCACCTGGTTCAAAACCTACACCTGAACAAAAGCATGAAGAAGAGTTGCTGATGGTGTCAGATTTTTTGTCACCAGAATGGGGATCATTGCGAGATGATGAGGAAGGGTGCATGCTTTGCATTTTATTACTTTCTCAGGCTCAATGCACACTCCTGCATCCAGGGAAGCTCAGGTTATCTTTTGGGCAGGAGAGAACTGTGATGGCTACTTCAACAACGAGGACTTGCTTTGACAGACTGATAGGGCGATTGACATTTTTGAATCAAAAAGCAAGGGCTTCATAACAGGCTTGTGGCTGTTTGATAATGCACCAGGCCATCAAAAGTGGCCTGAAAATAGTCTGTCTGCTCAAAAAATGCCTAAGAACCCCCATGAAAGCTGGACCCACATCAAGAATGGTCCAGCAATGCACAGCACAACATTCACAGTTTTCCATCCACCCCTTTTGCACCCCGAAATAATCCACCAACACCTATATTACCCAGATGACCACCCAACGATGCCCAATTGGTTCAAAGGGATGGCAAACATCTTGAAAGAATAAGGTCTCTATCCTGCTGCTGGCCTGAATGCCCAATGTGAAGGTTTCAAATGTGCTGCAGGTGCCTTGTTTTGCTGCTGTTGCTGAGCCCTTTTCTTGCAACCAGACTTTGCCAACCAGAAATCAGCTCTGGAGGAACTCATTACATCTCGTGGCCATATTTGTGATTTCTACCCAAAGTATCATTGCAAAACTAACTTTATTGAAATGTACTGGGGAGCTGCAAAGCTCAGATACTGCCTCAGTGCAAAAACGACAAACATAGATCAAATGGAGAAGAATGTTTTATGGTGTCTCGATGATGTCCCACTCCTTCAAATTCAGAGGTGAGTCTACATTTAATGCCTTCAATACTTTGACTCACAGCTTGCTTAACAGATATGCTAATAGATGTGTGTGATTTATTCATGCATACACATCTGGTCCTGATGGGCTCGAAGCAGCATGGGCCAACCATAAATATCATGGACATCGTACATTACCTCCTGAAATGTTGCTGGCAGCTAAGAAATGGGCGCAGGAGACTCACAAAAAGTCCCACATTGCATCTCGTACTGTACTGTAGCTCGATATATCAAGTCTTCATCCCTTTGGGCTTTCGAAAGCTTGATGAAAATTCTTTTTCTTCACCAGCAAACATTTGGCTGCATTATGCATGACATGTCACCACTCACCTAAGGTAAATGGTTCCTAGTGCTGCCTACCTTAGACAACTGTGTAGACATTGTCTAATACTGATTGAGGCACTTGATGGAGGAAACGTGCCCCTTAGACTGCTCTCATAATTATCACATGTTCTTTATGCATCACTTCATGTCTATAATTTGTGTTCAAATGGATTAGCCAGAAGCATCAGAAACTGTATTTAGGTATACCCAAACTACACACATAAGGCATCTAGTGGTGGGTGAGGTGGGAATACAAAAAATGAACACAGATTAACCATGGCATGTCACTAAGAGAGAGTGAGTTGCAGAGAGAGACCCGTTGCTAAGATTGTCACTACTTTTGTACAGTGGCCAAATTGGTTGGCCAACAATATATTGTCCCGCCAAAACCCCACTTGGGAATCAGCTCAAAATTGGCTCAAAATAAGTTTCTAATAACAGTACCAATCCCAAAAAATGGCGTAAAGAATCTGCTGCCAATGCCCTTGCAGCAAAAGCTTGGAAATGATGGCTTTGGGAGAATTGTGATTACACTTTCAAGAGAATCACTCACATCATATGGGAGCATTGTATGATCAGATGGATGGATGCATATCATTTAGGTCTTTCAGCAAAAGATGCCCACTTTCAGTCAAACACTTCAGCTCAAGGGCATATACTTTGAACAGATGCATGCCTGAGAGGCAAGAATGTATGTAGGCTTTCTGTATCTGGAATATATGAGGGGAATTCAATATTGATGCAACGGCCACTTTGATGGCCGTTTTAATGACCCATTTTGACATCAAAATGCCCTTGTTGCACCGATTCAATTTTATGGAAATCCAGAGTGAGCAGCTTGATTTCTAAGCTGATCAACCAAAAGTTCATACTCAGTTGCTGGTTAATGGCAGGACGCCGAATACTTTTCAGATGGGCTAGTAGGGCTTGTGTTCTTCTAATAGGGATTTCAATAGGAGAATATTCATAACAGCAACTGAGTCTTTGGAATCATAGTAAATTGATAGCATGAAAGACTCAGAGTCCAAGGAGGCTCCTGTTCAAAAATACTGTAGACACATATGGTTACAAAGTGGAGTCAAAAGGAAAACAAGACGAAATGACACTACATAGGAGCATACTTCAAAGGAGCATGTTGTAGCAGTGATGGAATAGATTGTGAGCAAGGCTCTGAGAGCAGAAGAGGATGATGGAGGGGGAATGTACAATACAACTTAACTGCACTACTGAATGTCATGTGAAGGGATCCAGCATTGTTGAATGCCCTCAGGGACTTGAAGTAAGGGGGGGGGATTTTGGAACAGTAAGGTGAAGACAGCGACATTGATTGTTGCGTAAAGGGGAGCGGGGATATTCGGAAGTAGCAGATGGAGACGGTGATAGGTCCACTGCGCACTTTAAGGTCTGGAGAACATTGCCACTCATATCTATACATTATGACATGCACTCCAAATCACTATGAATGCCATGAAAAACAACCTCAAACACTTTTCGATTTATTTCACACTATTTTGGATGACTTTGAACTATTTCGAATGCCTTCGAACAATTTTGTGACACTTCGAATGACTTTGCAACATTTCGAGCGATATCTGCCACTGTATAGTTGTCTTAAAACACTTTTGATACATGCTGCTCAACCAGAGTGAGCTATTTAGTTGCATATCGAGCACTACCGGACACAAGGAGAGACTACAACAGAGTTAGAATGCAATAAGTGCATTTTTGTGTTTCATTTATATATTAAAGCAATAGAACAAGAACTCTTACTATATTGGGACAATGTACATTTCACTTATTATCATCTTTCATTTTGTTTCATGTTTTACAATACCTTTATTTGCTGTGCACATTGCCTCATGTTCTACAATTGTTATTATTTCCTTTTTAGTACTATTCCTTCAGATTGTATATAGACTTGTATTAGTTAGAATAACAAATAGCAATCAATGGGGAACAGAGCACAAGCTACCCTCTCACTATTGTCAGATTTAAGAGTCGTTCTCTTGAGTCTTATCTTTGCATTGTATCTCTAAATTCTGCGAAATATTGTGAACTTCTTCAAAATTATTGTATTCGCTCCATGTTTTATTGCCCATCACCTATCACCTTTTGACAAACACTTCACATTCATTAAACTCACTCTTTGATATACCTCGAACCTTTTTGAACTTATTCGAACTTATTTGGACTACTTTGCATGACTTTGAACCTCTTTGAACCTTTTTCGAACCTCTTTGCACATATTCAAACCTCTTTCAAACCTCTTCACACATATTCAAACCTCTTTCAAACTCTTTCGAACTTCTTTGTATGCCTATAAAGACTATTCACCACAGCCCTTACCATTTTGCATTACTAAACACAATGTTTTGGTCTCAGCAGTGATATTTAGTACCAACTCACACCCTTCCTCTGACTCGTGTTATACCATCTGAAGCCATTTAGTAGGTTTTGTTTGGGTTTCCAGGTTGAGTATCATCATTTTGGAGCCCACCATGAGGGGTTTCTAGATCACTTCATCATTGAACCTCCACTCTTTCCACCACTCATTTTACCATTTAGGGGCTCAATGATCTCGACTTCGAATTGAACTCATTTTGCATCCAACCCTCCTGAACAACCAGGAAATCTCAGTATAGCATCTTGCCCCTCGATACTATTATTTCACACTCTTTCACCCTTTGGACTTGTGACATTGCTACCATCTTCGACCTTGAAAACATACAAAACATGACACCGCACGAATTTTGACCTCGTGACCTTCAAAATTTACCTCAAACATGTCAACATCCTTTATGCCAGCTCCTGGACATTCTACATCTCCAAAATTTGATTCGAGATGACCTAAAGAATTGCGAAATTACTTTGAAGATCTCAAATTTTTGTTTATAACTTGTGGTATTACAGATCACGACCTAAAGAAGTGACACGCCTGCAGATACATCGACATCAATTCTTATGATCTCTGGGAATTGCTTCCGGAGTATGAACCCGGCACTTTGTTCAACAAATTTCACATCGCAGTATTCAAGTTCTATCCAGAAATAGAAGACGAATGAAAATACAGCATTTTGGACATGGACTCACTCATTAACGAACAGCTTTGCACTGGCATTTTTGACAAAAACAATTTAGCAGCTTATTACAGGTCATTCTACAAGGTTACAAACTTCCTTCACTCGAAATGCAGACTTTCAGAAGCCAAACAAAGTCGAGCTTTTGCTCGAGGCTTTCAAAAGGACTTACAAACTTGAATTGCAGACCATCTCGAAGTGAAGTTTTCTGATCATTATCCTGATGACCCATATATGCTGAACAACATCTACAACACTGCGAAATTTGCTATAGCATCCTCAAATTCATACCCCATTCCCCAGCAATTGATTTTGACCTCAAACCTATCGCAATCTAGCACATCGATCAATTCCAAAGATGTTTTGCACATTCTCAAAAAGTTCACATCAAACTTCGCATCAGTTATTGCAGCCTCGAATTCAACCATATCAGCACCCAAAGTACTCGTCTCGACCTCGTTCATTGCCAATATCGCACTTTCGACTACATCAAATTTGGTGTCTGATGGTATACCTCACAGCTCAAATGATTCGGATGACTTCGAAGCTTGTATTGCAGCCCTTGAACAGGAACTGGCCCTCAAAAAACAGCTTGCACTTGAATGAGAAAATATCGCACTTTGAAATCATGATGTCGCACCTCCTGGTCTTTATTGCATTGTCCCAGCTTCATTGCCCACATCCATTCCAATCCCATCATCTTTGCCATCAGTAATCCCAGTTAAGTCCATTCCAATAGTTGCACCTTTGCCACCTTCAAACTCCATCTCGCCTCTGAAACCCTCGTCGTATTTGCCCCCTCCATTGCCCATTTCGACCTCGATTTGCCATTCGCCACTCCTGATATTTTCATTTTCGATCTTGTCAACTGCACTATCTTCCAAATTAACATCTATTTCAATATTGCCTTTGCCCTCGATGCCAGATTCACATTTGAATTCACCTTCAAAGTCTAGTAAAGTGCTCAAAAGTCCATTCGCATCGTATATCTACAGTCATCGCCTCAAAATTCACCTTCCCTTCATCATCAAAAATTTTATTACATCCATTGCCCACAAGTATTTTTCTGACACCACTTTTGACCCCTTGACTCCTCATTTGATTTCGATTCGACCAGTCGCTCGACTCGATTATTACGATCATGGTTAGAACCATCGACATTTGATCAAATTTGCATATTTTGTTTCTCTTTTTCACATTTCGACCATATTCTATTTATCGAAAACATTTTATTATCCTTGATATTCTTCGAAACAGCTTCGACAGCTTTTGCCTATACGCCCACGTATTTCTTTGCTCTCCTTGATCCCAACCTCAATATTCTTTGAAAATACCCTACAACCATTTGCACTTTACCAAATCTCTTTGAAATTGACTTCGAACATCTCAAAAAGCCTCGAATATTCTTGAATCTCGACGATCATACTTTCAAAGACTTTTGGGACTTTGAAAATGAATAACTATATTTTCCCTTATTTTCTTATTCTTTTCACTTTGCTTATCGCTACTACTCAAGACTCAGAAGATTCAAATTTTAAATTTAAAAGGGTATTTCTACTCTTCTAGCATCTCCTCTAAAGTTTCTATCTCCCTCCCCAATATCTCCATCTCAACCTTCTTCTGCACCAGTTTTTCAGCAATAATCTGACGCCGCACTACCCATTCTTCCTCAACATCCTCGACTCCCTGTGACTCTCTTGCCTTCGCCTTTGCCTTCCCCTTTGATGACTTTTTCTTTTCCTTTGATGATTTCGAAGGTCCCACGATCGGTTCGATGCCCTCTACAGGGCCCACAAGATGAATTCGGCATACTACAATTTTCAAAAACAAGTTAGTAAGCACTTTGAAATGATTTCAAATAAATTTCATACCTGATTTGGGATGCAAATCTCATTTCGCGCCCCCAAATTTTTTCACTTCACCCTTGCGAAGCCCTCGCCTCGATACCCCACCCCAATAACACCCTTGTGCCTTCTGGGTGCACTTCGAACATTTTGCTGTGTCCTCTTTGATGATGCAATGCAGCTGGGACTTGAACCCAGCACATCTATCGCACTACGAAACATTTAGTACCTCGAAAACTCCTTGAAAATCAGTAAAACACTCACCAGACCCTCAAAATCGAGGAGACCGTTCGATTTGACACATGCCTGCTTTGCACCCCCTTCATCGCCATCCGCCTCTTCTTCTACCTCCTCCTCCTCTACCACTTTTCGCTTCTCCACCTGCACCATGGGTAGCTCCTCTTTGCCCTCATCCTCATCCATGTCTTCATCTTCCTCCCCAGCCTCCACCCTCTCGATACTGCTCACCTCCACGTGAGCTCCATGTCTTTCTTCTGCAACTTCTCCTTCGAGATTGTCTTCACACAAAATCCAGCAAGAGCTACATTTCGAGTGTCTGCCAACGCTTGCCTCTGCCCCTCGATATTTGCCCACTTTGCCTGCTCCTGCTCCTCCCGAATTCATCATTCCTCTTCTTGCCTTTTTTCATGCTCTACCTCCTCAGCCAAAGCCACAAATAGCAAACCTCCACCCCATGAAAGCCACTCGCATTGGGCCATCAGGCTAAAGATGTCAAAAACTTCGTTAATGACTGCTTGTATGGCTGCATTGCATTTTTTGCCAAGATCTTTGGCGAGCTCATCATATTCCACGTATGAAAAACAAAAATAAAGCACTAAAACTCATATGAACCACAAAACTCACCATCCACTGATACAACTCCCTATCGCCCTGCGTGCATACTACAGCATTTTTTGCGATTGTGCGCACCTCCTAGATGGCTTCTGCACACTTTGCGCAGTGCACTTTTGCATGCCTTTGATCATTTAGGTGCACCTTTGTGTGTCTTTTGCATTTCTACTGCACTTTTGGTACCCCCATAGCTGCCAATTGTTGTGTGCCCTAAATGCGCCTCATTGTGCTTCAAACCACCTCCGTGTGCCCCCCCCCCCCCCACACTCCTTATCTGCCTTCCACATTTATTGTGCACTCGATGCGCCTTTGCGTGCTCCTTTTATGCTTTACCTGCAACTCACATTCCCTGCTGCTCACTCATTGCACAATCCCTATCACACACACAACAATCCACTGCACCGGTGCACTGCGCATTGCAGCTCCCATCTTACTGGCACATTTATTCGAGGCACACCATGATTCTGACACGAGCAAACTGTGCATTCTCACATAATTGGGGCGCTTTGGGCCTATTTGGCATTGGACTGTGCACACTTGGGTGCTTTCACATAATCCTGGTGCTTTGGTAGTATTTGGCCTTTCACAGCATCTCCTTATAGTTCTTCCGCATTTCCAATCGGCATTGCCTTATCTGGTAACTGGCACAGGTCAATCATGCCATTATTACTAAGGCGCAGCATGCAACACATAACACTGAAGCAGATTAATTGGGAAGAGTGCACGAGACCTAGAGCGCACCAAAAATAGCACATCACACCAGAACAGTTGGGTAGTGGGCTATAGGTGTGCAAATCTTATTGGCTGAGGCAGTGGCATAGCACGGTTGGGTTTAGATGGGCAAATGGATGCGCTTGTGGGTAGTGCATGGTGCTTTCTATTTTTACACTTTATTTTACCGTTTTTATCGCATAAGCCATTTGTACATAGTAGGCGGACAGATAGAGAATCCAGAGGATCTTTCCCCCCCCTCATAGTTCATAGCTCAGTCAGCATCGCACATAGTCTGTGCACCAGCGTCCCGTTCATGCGCCTTTGTAGTGTGCCCTTCATATAGCTGCATTTGTGTATCATTTGCATCCCCTCATCATATTGTTGCATTTCGTCCCTGCGTTGCATCCTTCATCCTCGTTCGAGCACTCATACAGTGTGCCCTTCATATAGCCATGTTTGTGCACCATTTGCACACTTATTTGTATAGCTGCATTTTGTGCACCATTTGTGCCTTTTTCTGCCCCTTGCACTTCCACCCCATTTGTGTCCCCAACCTATGCACCACCTTCACAGCACACCCCAGTGTTGTCTCCATCCCACTACACCTCTCGTCTTCATCACCCTCGTTGTTGCACACTTTTGCGCTCCCATTGCGCATTTTTGCCCCTTTGCATTGTGCACTTTCCTGCCACTGTGCATATCTCCCCTTTAGCATACACAACTAGTGCGCACATTGAAAACCACCATACCAGCCTCCCCATAGTCTTTGCGCCCTGAAGGATGATCCAAGGCCCTCTAAGCGAACTCCCCCCTCACCCCGAGCATGCCTGCAGTGGTAGGTTAAGTGTTCACCCCTTCCGTTGAGACTCTGTGCTGAGTACCAACTGAACACATCATTTCTGGAGCCCACCACGAGGGGTTTCTGTTTATCAGACCGTATTTAGACCTCCATTGGCTCGCCCTTCACTTCAACATTAACCACCTTCACACTCTCCATTCCAAGCTGTTAGCAACTGCGCTCCAGCTTGGGGAAATACCAGTATTCAAATCACTCTTCCTAAACAACACGCATCACTCATCCACACTGTCTTTACCTCCACCTTTACCTAAATCATCCCTACCTACCTTAACTCCATCCGCATCACTGCATCTTTCTCTGCCTTTGCATTTTGCTGCACTTTTACCAGATCTTAACTGTACACACCTTATTCCACCTACTATGGCTACCGCAGTATAGCGCGATGCACAACTATGGCACATTCAAAGATGCTGTCCTAAAGCTTTATCCCAGCTCTAGGGATGGCAGTAAATGGAGTATTAGCAACCTGGACAAGTTTATTGGTGAGACCACATGCATTGGCCTTGTAACTGCAGAAGAAATTGCACATTATTACCATGCATTTTTCAACATTAGCAAATACTTAGTTGCGCAAGGCATATTGGCATGCTATGACCAAAGCCGCATGTTCATTAGGGTGTTTCGACCAGACCAGCTCAAGCGCATTTTGAGCTGCATTGCGATTGTGGTACCGAATCAGCCTGCAAATGTGCCATACTCATTAGATGCAATACACGATGTGATTGACTTTATCTTTGAGGGCCCAGTGCACTATTTCCAGCCACTTACTGGGCTCACAGTGCAAAACCCCGATATGTACATATGTGCCCTACTCAGCACCCAGTGCACCCATTTCCCAGCCACAACCTAGCATGCCCGCAGTCAAAGCAGAAGACATTTCAGTCTTATTCGAACACATGACACAGACAATAGTTACTGCATTAAGTGCATCATGCAGAGATGGTGGAAATGGCGCACCTCACTCGAACAATGACAAGTGCAATGGTTGTGGTCAGACAGGGCATTATATCCCTGAGTGCACTTCAATTGAGTGCCTTATTAGTGAAGGAAAGTGTAGGTGAAATGCAGAAGGGTGCATCGTACTCCCAGGTGGCGCATTCGTGCTGCGTTCTATTCAGGGAACTTCTTGGGCGAGCACATCCAGGAATGGCATAAGCGCAACCCAGGGCAGATTGCCACTGGTTGACTTTCATCAAATACCAATTTGCAGCTCATCTACAATATAGCGCCTCGTCCAGCTCCAGCAGCACCTTTGCAGTTGACGTATGTTGCCGCTTCAGCGCCTGCAGCAGATTATATGCAAAGCGCACCAAATGCACAACTGACGAAGGAAGAGCGCATTGATGTGCTCAAGCAGGAGTTGATGGCACTTCGGAAGAGGCAAGTCTTCGACGGTGTCAAAATTCTGCGGCGTGCACCATGCAATACATCCAATCAAGAGAGCACGCATTTTACAGCCACAGACATTGTGTCTGCTGACAGTGTCGAGTCCCCAGCTTTGCAACCCGCTGTGAGCACAACTGAAGCACCCGATGAGACACCCATACATCCCTATTCCAACATTCCTGAAGCGCGTTTTGTGCCCGCAGCAGCAGATAAACCAGACATACCAGCTAACACTTCCAAAGGCAAAGAGCCATCATACCGCACTGTTGTTCCCATCCAGAACCCGCAGATTGTTGATGATGTATATGTGCGCGCCATAAAGGCACCCTCCATTACAGTTTTGCATGAAGAGCTCCTATCCCTTTCACCTGATCTCAGACAGTGCCATAGAGAACAAGTTACCCCAAAGCACATTGCAGCTACCAGTGCAGAAGTGGTAGCTACCAACCTTGCGAGCATTATGCCATTTGCACACTGTGATGTGCATGTGCCTTTTGCAGAAAATAGAGCACTTAATGCAACACCTCCAGTTAGTGTGGCAATTGCAGCACCACTTCCTATTGCTTTGCAGGATCCATTTGAACAGTACCTCACCCATCTCCAGCCAGGCGAAATTGAAAACCTGGATATTTTGAAGGTTGCAAAGGAGTCGCATGCACTTCATTCCATTGATTTACTGATTGACAACCAAGAATACTTTGAAGCTATCTTAGATCTGGGTTTGCAAATTATCGCAATGTCAGAAGCGGTCTGCCATCGTCTTCGGCTTCAGTATGACCCATGCATTCGCTTATACATGCAATCGGCCAATGGAGAGGTAGATGAGTCACTTGGGCTTGCACGCAACATTTCTGTGCACATTGGGGACATCATTGTCTATGTGCAAGTTCATGTTATCCATTCACCTGCTTATGATATTCTGTTAGGGCGCCCCTTCGATGTGTTAATGTGCTCTGTTGTGCGCAACTTTGCGGACGAGGCGCAAATGATTACGATCTGTTATCCAAACACAGGCACCATCTCCACCATTCCAACAAAGCCTAGAGGAAAACTGCACCACTTCTTACCAGCCCCAGCAACACCGCACTTTGCTATTCAGCATAACCCACCAAGAAATTTTCACCAGGCTTCAAGAAATTGATCGCAGACCAAGGAGAAGCTGCCACTATCATAACATTCAACTCTGATACCCAATCTTGTGATGTTTCCATGTTTGCACTTATTCCATTTTCTGCTTCCATTCCTTCAACCTCTATTATCTCTCAACTCTACCTATCCCAATGTACCAACAGTAATGCGCAGGTGCTCTTAAATTCGATTGACCCCGTGGCCCTTATTCCAGCCACATTTCCGAAAAGCGCACATGCGCATGCAACTTTTATCAATTTAGCAGCGCGCGCACCACAAAAGGGCATAGTAACCAAGAAGAAGTATAAACTGGTTGCTAGAAAAGTCAAACCAGTTATTGCGCCCATCCCAAACAAATTCCGCATTGAGCGCAACATTATAGGCAATCCACTAGTGGTGCTTCCTGCACTTTTACCAAACCCACCACCATTTACCCCGACTGGGCGCTATACTGAAGAGCGCATGCAAGCGCTCTAAAAGTGCCATGCTGATTTTTTATTACCAGAGGAGATGAGGGTTTTGCACCACTTGATGTCTTTGCAAAACGAAGCCTTTGCATGGAGTGATGAGGAGCATGGCAGCTTCAAGACCGCATTTTTCCCCCCAGTAGAAATCCCGGTTATTCTGCACACCCCTTGGATAGAGCACAACATCCCCATTCCACCAGGCATATATGATGAAGTTTGCACTATTATCCGGAAGAAGATAGACTCAGGTGTTTATGAGTGCTCAGATTCGGTGTATAGATCGCACTGGTTCTGCATACTCAAGAAAGATGGGAAAGCGCTGTGCATCGTACATAGCCTCAAGCCGCTTAATTGCATTACCATTAAACACTCTGGCGTCACCCCTACACCTGAGCACAGAACAGAACAGTTTGCGGGGTGCGCATGCAGCGCCGTCCTTGATCTATATGTGGGATACGATGAGTGCTTAATCAAAGAATCATTGCATGACCTTACGACATTCCAGATGCCTTATGGCACAATGCACCTCGTTACATTGCCAATGGGTTGGACAAACTTGGTACCAATCTTCCATGATGATGTGTGCTATATTCTGCAGCCAGAGATTCCAGATTATACCGTTCCCTATATCAACGATATCCCAGTCAAGGGGCCTTCGAAGCACTACATTTTACCAGACGGATCGTGTGAAGTGCTCACTGCAAACCTTGGCATAAGGCACTTTGTGTGGGAGCACTTCCAGAATGTGAACCACATTGTGCAGTGCATGAAATACAGTGACTCACAAAACTGAGTCAATATTTTGCACTTTTTAATTTATTGTTAAATAACTTCCCATAAACAACAAAACCAAACAAGGTATTGGTGTACCGAATAACATACATGATCAGGGCTACCAAACAAACAAAGAATTATGTAATTTTAATTATCCCTCATGGAGATATGATCATTTTAATTCAGGGACTCATTGACTCAGTTTTGTGAGGTGGTATCAATATTATGATAAATTGTAATTCTAGTATTTTGTATGACCTCCCTTGGCCTTAATAACTGCTCCCAACCTTCTAGGCATGCTTTCAATCAAATTCTGACACACCTCTGATGGAATATTATTCCACTCTTCCACTACTCTTTCCCATAACTCCCAAATTTCTTTTGATGCTGTTGGATACTTGTCTAACTGGTTCTTGAAATGAACCCATTGATGTTCAATAGGGCTGAGGTCTGGAGATTGGGCAGGCCAATCCAGAAGAGTAATATTGTTGTTCTCCATCCATTTCTTGGCCTTTTTTGAGGTATGCTTGGGGTCATTGTCTTGTTGAAAAATCACCTCTTCTCCAGAAATTCCACTCTCCTCCAAGCTAGGCAGCATATGGTCCTTCAAAATGGACACATACTGGTCAGCATTCATCCTCCCCTCAACCTCTGCAAGATGCCCCACTCCATTCCATCCCATACACCCCCATACCATAATGTTTCCTCCCCCAAATTTGATAGTTCCCTGCACCTCTCTCTCAATCAGCCCCTCTCCCTTCTGTTTCCAAACCCACTCTCTCCCATCTGACCCAAACCTGTTAATTTTAGTCTCATCTGACCAAATAACCCTTCTCCAGTCCTCCACAGTCCACTCTCTATACTTCTGAGCAAAAGCCAATCTTGCTTTCCTATGCCTTATACTAAGCAAAGGCTTTTTCTTTTTCACCACAGCCTTGAATGAGTTTTTTCTGAGAACTCTTCTGACTGTTTCTGAGGAGACTGGAGTGGGAATGATGCTGTTGATGTAATGGGTGGCCTGAACAGCATTTGCAGCCTTGCCAGTGGTGATTTGGGTAAGGATGGCTCTCTGAGAGGTAGATGAGAGCTTAGAAGGATGACCACCAGAGGGGGAATCCAGGTTTGGATGGAGAGCCCTGAGTGTTCTGGATACACTAGACTGGCTGAGGTTGAGTTTAGAGGCAATATTGTGGGTAGAATAATGATTGGAGGCCAGGGAAAGAATGTTTTCCTTCTGAGCAGAGGAGATGGGATGCATTGGAGAATATTGAAGTATGAAGAATGCTAGTCCTAATTAAATACTATAATTTAAGGTCCCATCAAGGGTCACATCACCTTAGAAACCATCTGTCAAGTTTTTGACATTATACAGTTGGTGGGGCATCAGATTCTAATATTTCTGACTACCCCTCACAAAACTGAGTCAATAAGTCCCTGAATTAAAATAATCATATCTCCATGAGGGATGGTTAAAATTACATAATTCTTTGTTTGTTTGGTAGCCCTGATCATGTATGTGATTCAGTACACCAATACCTTGTTTGGTTTTGTTGTTTATGGGAAGCTATTCAATAATGAATCAAAAAGTCCAAAACATTGACTCAGTTTTATGAGTCACTGTATAGCGGTGGCACTTTCTCTGGGATGAAATCCACACTGTGCACTGAGAACTTCATCATCCTTGGCCATTACTGCACACCAGAAGGTAGAAAACCCGAACACGACAAGGTAGATGTTATCCACAATTGGGGTGCATGCCACATGCTTTCAGAAGTGCGCGCATTCTTGGGAACAGTTGGTTTAATGCACATTTATATCCGCAATTATGCGCACCATGTTAATGTGCTCACAAGGCTTACATGCAAGGATGCTCCATTCGAATGGGGCCCAGAGCAAATAGCGGCACAAAATGACATCAAGCAAGCGGTACTAGAGTGTCCTGCACTACAACCAATCAATTATTCCTCAGAACTCCCTGTTATCCTTGCGGTCGACACTTCCCAGATAGCGGTCAGCTTTTAACTTTGCCAGCAAAAGGGTGCAGATGCAAAAACGCGCAATTACAATTGGTGCGGCTCAATTACGCTCAATGACAGAGAAGCACGCTTTTCACAACCGAAGCTAGAGATCTATAGGCTTTACTGCACGCTGCATAGTTTGTGCCTTTATATTATAGGTGTGCGCAACTTAATTGTGGAGACTGATGTGTGCTATATCAAGGGCATGCTACAAAACCCTGATATCCAACCATCCACTAGCATTAACCAGTGGATTGTCTCAATCCTTACATTCCACTTTACACTTGTACACATTAGGGGAGCAGTGCATGGTCCAGATGGGCTTTCGCATCAGCCAAAGCAGCCAGAGGACTTAGAAGGAGAAGAGGATGAAGAGTTTGAGGATTGGATTGATGTGCTACATGGCTTTATGGATGCGATACGTCCCATTTCACAGTCCTTTGATGTGCAAGCACTCGTGCTAATGCAGCCAGAGCCAAGCACAAACATGCAAAATGCATGCAATAGTGCACTTATTTATGATGATGACTATAGCCAAGTTCTGAGGAGCACAACCACAGATGCAGAGGATGAAAAGTTAGATTTGGTGTGGATTTGGATAGATACCCTAACGCGCCCTAGCGACTTCACAGATTCTGAGTACAGCGTGCTCGTGCACTATGCAAGCACGTTTTTCAAAGACAAGACATGCCTATGGAAGCGCAATGTGCATGGCGCTCACCAGCTTGTTATTTGGCAGTCTAGATGCTTACCAATATTGCACACCATCCATGACAACATTGGACACAAGTGCTTTTACGTGATGCGCTCCGCATTGCTCAAGTGCTTTTGGTGGCTGCACATTATGGACGATATCATTTGGTTCATGCACACTTGTCATATTTGCCAGATCCAGCAAACGCAGAAGGTTCTAATACCACCAGTCGTCGCAATGCCTGCACCTCTCTTCAGTAAAGTTTATATTGATACAATGCACTTACCAGTATCAGCAGGGTGGCACTATATCGTCCAAGGGCATTGCTCACTTGCGACTTGGCCAGAATTCCACAGGCTCCCTAAAGAAAATGCGAGCGCACTTAGCAATTGGATGTTTCAAGACCTCATCTGCAGATGGGGCACATTGTGCGAGATAGTTACTGATAATGGCAAGCCATTCATCAAAGTGCTAGCCTATCTCAGTAAGCGCTACCATATCAATCACATCCACATATCTGGCTATAACTCGCACGCTAATGGAATTGTTGAGTGCGCACATTTCGACATGCATCAAGCACTTATCAAAGCCACAGATGGAGTAGAATCAAAGTGGTTCAGTGCACTGTACTCAGTCTTTTGGACAGAGCACATCACAGTTCGGAAGCACCGTGGCATCTCACCATACTTCATTGTGACAGGCGTGCAGCCTCTAATCCCTCTCGATATCATTGAAGTGACATACCTTAACCCACTCCCAGATTCTATACTCTCCACTACAGACTTGATTGCACAGTGCGTGTGCGCATTGCAAAAGCATCCAGAAAACTTAGCGCGCATCCATTCCCACATCTATGCAGAAAGGCGCAAAGCAGTGCTCTGTTTCGAGAAAGCGCACTCAAAAACCATCTGCAGTTTTGACTTCCAGCACAGTGATTTAGTCCTTATGCACAACACAGCGATCGAGAAGAGCCTTAACTGCAAAATGCGTGCGCATTATCTTGGTCGTCTAGTTATAGTGTCACGCAATCGAGGCGGTGCATATATCATTTGCGAGCTCAATGGGATGGTATTCGACAGGCCAGTAGCCATGTTCTGTCTACTGCCATACCATGCGTGCAAGTCCATTGTGCTTCCTGACATAGCGCTCGATATCACTACAACATGGTTGAGGGAGATGGAAGAGTCCATAGTAGTGGACACAGAAGATGAAGGAGCAGTTGATGAAGAAGAAGCGCAAGGAGATAGCACTGAGGATGAAGAAAGCGCTGATGAGGCATGCAACTAGTGCTCTGCACACACCACTATGGATACTTCACCTGTTTATACATACGCTTTGCTTTCTTTCATTTTTTTTATGTTACCTTTTTCCTATTCAGGAAGTCGCATCTGGACACATTCCGTGATTGTGCAACCCATGGGTTTTACCAGCCATGATGATCTACTGAGCCTTTCCCATTTTTTAGACTTTGTCCTATGGCATGCACTTCATTTTATCTCTTACTCTTTTATTGATGGACATGGTCAATATCTCAGTTGGAAGGAGGAAAGTGATGGTTGGACAATTTTTCTGCACTCCTTTGCATTTGCACATTTTTGTGTGCTTGACATTTCTTGCTCAAACGTTGCTTATCTTATCTCTTTTCCCTCACATATATTATTTGGACTTACAAATTTTGTTTTATGGCACCGCTTCGGAGCACATCATGCGTATCACAGGCGCAACGGAGAGATTGATTGACACACTATCTAAAACTTATACAGGTGAGCGGGTATTCAATGGACTCCAGGAACTCCAAGCACTCCAAGACCGCATCCAGTTTTGCCTTTGCATCTGCCTCCGCTTGCTCTGTGCTGCGCAACCGGCTCTTAGCGACCTCTAACTTGACGAGCGACCTTTGGATGTCTTCTTTAAGGTGATTGTGCATGGCACCCAAGACTGTGACCACTGAGCGGCATTGCACTAAGTCGAGCGCCTCGATATCCCGGCCTTGGTAGACCACATCCCCCGAGGTGTTTCCTGATCTGGTTTGGCATGAGGATTGCGTGTGCGCACTTGCCTGGCAAACAGTAAGGTGGTGTAGCCTTGGGTGGACTTGCGACAGTGGAGGGGGCGCATTTTCGACTTTGTGGCACTTCGATGTGCGCTCTTTCGAGAGGCTGATGAGCCCTGCATCGCTCTCATTGCCCTTGTCAGTTTGCGATGCACCTTTGAAATAGTTAGTGCAGCATGGAAGGAGGATGAGAAAAAGACACACCAGAGTGCCCAGTAGCTGCTTTCCTGCCTCTAGAAGTTGCGCGCAGCTGTGTGAGGGTGCACTTTGTCCATTTGCACTTTCTCTTACCCTTTGCGCATGGGGCGCACCATTTCCCATTGACAGAGATGCACCTAGCCAGTTGGCCCATGCGGCGGCAGTTATCACACTAGAGTAGACAAGGGGAACCATCTAGTGAGTTTGAAGCATATCCAAGGAAACTTACCGGTCTGCTATTAGTGTCAGAGGTGGTGCCAATGCCACTCAGTGGTGGCACTTTGACATACGTGCGTTGCTGCATTGCCGCGTTGCGCACACTGGGCATGCACTTGTGCCTTCATCTGCACTGGTGCTCTTGTCGCTCTGCTCACTCTCCCCTTCGCTCATCACCCCACTCTCCCAAGACTCCCCAGTTCCTTTGTCTACGACCTCAGCATCAGTAGCTCCAGAAAGTGCGCACAGAGAGCACACCAGCGCGACGTGCGCCTTTTCATCCTCCTGCACCTCGGTGGTATCTATATCGCTCGCCTCGTCAATTGCTCTGAACTCATGTTCCAGATACTCCAAGTTAACCTCGGGTGCCTGCAATTCCATGGTCAAGAGTGCATGGCATGCCTTGCATGCTTTGGTGTGCTCCACATGCACTTCCAGCCACCCTGCCAGCTCATGCGCCCTATGCTCAAATTCCTCAGACTGCTCTTTCTCCTCAATCATCTTATGCATATCGGGCATCAGCTCCTCCCCCCAAGTAAGCCACTCCTCCACCATGATCCCACTGAATGCACTGCGAGCCTTCGTGAGGAGCGCGTCGAGTTCTGCATTGTCTTTGACAGTGTCCGCATGGCTTTTATATATGTTCTACATGCCCTGGCCCTTAGAAACCTGCACTAGTTATAGAAACACAAAAAGCGCACCAGTTTACTACAAAACCCTTCACCCCAAGCTTGCATCATCATCTGCTCACTCCCAGCAGCAGGGAGGGTCTTATTGAGGGCCAGGATTGTTTGTCTGAGGGCTAAGATAAATGCTGAGGCCATCGGATCAGGTAGAGATGGGTTGTGGAAAGAGTTATAGGGGATAGATGGTGGTCAGAGATAGATAAGGAGAGGATGGCCACTTATGTGAGCAAAAAAAATTTTATGCTGACCAATCACATGCTGCCTGAGCACAGTCAGTACTTCAGTCAGGAGGAGATGATATGGCTCCCTATCACCCTGCGTGCATACTATGGCATTTTTTTGCGATTGTGCACACCTCCTAGATGGCTTCCGCACACTTTGCGCAGCATGCTTCTGTGCACTTTCACATGCCTTTGACTGTTTAGGTGCACCTTTGTGCACCTTTTGCATTTCTACTGCGCTTTTGGTACCCCCATAGCTGCCAATCATTGTGTGCCCTAAATGTGCCTCGTTGCGCTTCAAACTGCCTCTGTGTGCCCCCCCCCCCACACTCCTTATCTGCCTTCCACATTTATTGTGCACTCAATGTGCCTTTGTGTGCTCCTTTTATGCTTTACCTGCAACTCACATTCCCTGCTGCTCACTCATTGCACAATCCCTATCACACACACAACAATCCACTGCACTGGTGCACTGCGCATTGCAGCTCCCATCTTACTGGCACATTTATTTGAGGCACACCATGATTCTGACACGAGCAAACTGCGCATTCTCACATAATCGGGGTGCTTTGGGCCTATTTGGCATTGGACTGTGCACACTTGGGCACCTTCACGTAATCCTGGTGCTTTGGCAGTATTTGGCCTTTCACAGCATCACCTTATAGTTCTTCTGCATTTCCAATCAGCATTGCCTTATCTGGTAACTGGCACAGGTCGATCACGCCATTACTACTAAGGCACAGCATGCGACACATAACACTGAAGCGGATTAATTGGGAAGAGCACATGAGACCTAGAGCGCACCAAAAATAGCACATTGCACTGGAACAGTTGGGTAGTGGGCTATAGGTGCACAAATCTTATTGGCTGAGGCAGCAGCATAGCACAGTCAGATTTAGATGGGCAAATGGATGTGCTTGTGGGTAGCGCATGGTGCTTTCTATTTTTACACTTTATTTTACCATTTTTATTGCATAAGCCATTTGTACATAGTAGGCGGACAGATAGAGAATCCAGAGGATCTTTCCCCCCCCTCATAGTTCATAGCTCAGTCAGCGTCGCACACAGTCTGTGCACCACCATCCCGTTCATGCGCCTTTGTAGTGCGCCCTTCATATAGCTGCATTTGTGTATCATTTGCATCCCCTCATCATATTGTTGCATTTTGTCCCTGCATTGTGTCCTTCATCCTCGTTCGAGCACTCATACAGTGCACCCTTCATATAGCCGCATTTGTGCACTTATTTGTATAGCCATGTTTTGTGCACTGTTTGTGCCTTTTTCCGCCCCTTGCACTTCCACCCCATTTGTGTCCCCAACCTATGCACCACCTTCACAGCACACCCCAGTGTTGTCTCTATCCCACTATACCTCTCGTCTTCATCACCCTCATCGTTGCGCACTTTTGCGCTCCCATTGTGCATTTTTGCCCCTTTGTGTTGTGCACTTTCCTGCCACTGCGCATATCTCCCCTTTAGCGTACACAACTGGTGCGCACATTGAAAACCACCGTACCAGCCTCCCCATAGTCTTTGCGCCCTGAAGGACAATCCAAGGCCCTCTAAGCGAACTCCCCCCTCACCCAGAGCATGCCTGCAGTGGTAGGTTAAGTGTTCACCCCTTCTGTTGAGACTCTGCACCAAGTACCAACTGAACACATCACCGCTCACAGAAACCCTGTCCCCACACTTTGAAGTCAGCATCCTCGGCGATGCCTCACTCAGGCATCAATTTCGCATGGATCAGGACTGGGAAAATATTTTAGCTTGACATCAATCAGAACTATAGCTATCTACTAGAACCTCCCTAACTTTTCAACACGATCACACATTTTGCACATGACTTTGATTGGCTGACTGGGACAGTTAGGATTTCAGTAAGGGGGAGGATGATAGATCCACTGCATGCTTTAAGGTCTGGAAAACATTGCCACTCATATCTATACATTACGACATGCACTCCAAATCACTATGAATGCCATGAAATCAACCTCGAACACTTTTTGATTTATTTCACACTATTTCAGATGACTTCGAACTATTTCAAACACCTTCAAACAATTTCATGACACTTCGAATGACTTTGCAACATTTCAAGCGATATTGGCCGCTGTATAGTTCTGCAAAATATCACAAACTTCTTCGAAATTATTGTATTTGCTCCATGTTTTATTGCCCATCACCTATCACCTTTCGACAAACACTTCACATTCGTTAAACTCACTCTTTGATATACCTCGAACCTATTTGAACTTATTCAAACTTATTTGGACAACTTCGCATGACTTTGAACCTCTTCAAATCTTTTTTTAACCTCTTCACACATATTCAAACCTCTTTCAAACTCTTTCAAACTTCTTTGTATGCCTATAAAGACTATTCGCCACAGCCCTTACCATTTTGCATTACTAAACACAATGTTTTGGTCTGAGTGGTGATATTTAGTACCAACTCACACCCTTCCTCTGACTCGTGTTATACCATCTGAAGCCATTTAGTAGGTTTTGTTTGGGTTTCTGGGTTGAGTATCATCAATGGCTCTGGTGAACTTCGCTTGGAATATAGGCAGAGGAATGGAGATAGCACTACTGAACATCATGTGAAGGAATCCAGCATTGTTGAATGCCCTCAAAAGATATTTGGAAACAGTAAGGCGACATTGAATGTCACGTGAAGGGAATCAGAATGAGAACATTTTTAGGTGATAAAATGGAGATGGCATTGTTGGATGGCACATGAAGGGACTTGAAATGAGGGTATTGGGTGGCACTAAGACACATTGTTTTTCTTGTGAGCTGGGTCTAAAGGATCAATGAATGAGCTGTCCAGCTCCTCCAAACTCTACACAGAGGCATGCTTGCACGAAACATGTTTCGCCCATTCCCTTGGATGTTGGTAGTTTCTTGAGCTTGTTTGGTCTTGCCACAATGGATACCAAGAACAACAATATTCCTATCCCGCCCAAGATGCAGCATGTGCTTGGTGGATGATGGGAGGATCTGATGTGCTGGTGTGTGCAGCTCCAGAGCTCGATATGTCTGATCCACACTCCAACATTTCTGATGAGCTGCAAATTATCCTGGCCAGTTGGCCAGGTAAGGGAGATGTGTTTCCCATGCTGGATTTGCCCATTTTCCACACTCAAAGAAGCGAACCATGGTGGTACCAATAAGGGAGAGGACAAAAACATGAAGAAGTTGTTTGATTCCATGAGTTAATCAGGACCCTCCAAGTCAAATGGCTCTGATTGATGGAACAGTTGGAAGGGTTATTTGGTGGCAGTAAGATGAAGATGGCACTGTTGAACTTCATGTGGACTTGGGTGGCCAGATTTTCAAAGACATGGGAGGGTGCTGAGTAGATTCAAACCATACAGTTCTTGAGTGAGTGAAGAGCATTAGGGTGAAGGGAGGGCTTTGGGGTGCACCTTAAAAAAGCAGGCAAGAGAAAAGCAGCAGGCCTGTCATGGTAACCCAGCGTAGGACACAATTGGATGAGAGAAAGGCTCTGAGAGTAGAAAAAAACATAAATGTAGATCCCATAGCCTGGATGTGTGAGATTGAGCATGACAACTAAAGCAATAAGGGAAATTCCAAATGTATACCTCATGAACAAAAAAATCATCACTGACTAGAGCTTTCCCAACATGCCTCCCATTGAACATGCTGACTTGACCACAACTGGTGGAGGGTGTGTCGTCTGTCAGTGATGCAAAGTTTTGTATCCAGAAGGGACAAAGCTCCATTTTCTACATGATGTGACAGGAGAAGGACCTGGAAAAAATGTCTGCAAAGGCTATCATCAGTATTACATCACAAAGACTCAAATAACAGAGAGACATGCTATCAGTCAGTTTCTAATCAGTTCAATCACATCATTCATATTCAATGACACATCCCTAGGGCAACTGTCCAATTCGAGGCAGGTTACACTGGGGTACCAGGTTACAAGTGCAGCTGCCATGCAGTCAAGCATCCAAAAAGCAGTTGCAGCTGCACAGTGACAAGGTAGGAGCTGCTGTTGACACCATCTGAGAGTTTGAAATCTATGTTGCAAAGGTTAGAGCCACCCAGTTCAAATGGGTGCTCATGTGAAGCCATGCACCTCCACTCCAGCCAGTAAGCCAACGAGTATTGTACCATGGCCCAAGCATCCATCTGCCTTCAAACCCATAGAAGTGCACCATCCTGGCAGGCATAGCATGCAGCTGGTAGTGGTACCACACTTCATATCCAACCCTCATGTCATAAAACATGGATATCAGGATGTTCATGCAATATATGATGAGATGAGACAGTGGTTTGCGAAGAGAGCTACATCAACATACCAAAATGAGGTTGCCACCATTAAGGTGACATTGATGTCGATGAAGCCTGGCCACAAAAACCCACAAATAGTATCAGTATGTAAAGACGCATCATTACAAGGCTAGATGCTGAATAAGAGAAACAAAGAATGTCTCAGAAACAGTTTCAAACATTCCACTTAATGTTGGGGTCACCTATCTTAAAGCGATTGCATATTTTACTACCCTTCCACCATTCGAGAGATGGTCCAAGAAATACCCCTTATCGATTGATGACCTTCATCTTTGCTTTAAAGACTGGGTGGAGTTGATACCAATGGGATCTGACAGAGAGAATGTGAATGCCATTAGAGACAAGTTCTTTGTGACTAAGGGTAAAAATAAGACTCACCAGTCTCAACCAAGCAAGGTTCTGGATCTCTACCTTAAAATTGGGTATGACTTGCAATGTGAAATTCTCAACCATATTGAAGAACTTGAAGCCAATCCTGTAAGTTGTCCTTATTTACTCAAGTATGCTCTCAGAACAAATCCTCACAGGCTTGGAAAAAGATGTCAATAAGCTATATCATAGACAGTGATCACAAGGATGAAGATGTGCTATCCGACCTATTCTCAGCAAACTCCATCAGTTAAGGCAACGAAGGTGATACCAAGGCTAGTGAGAAAAGGCCAGTAAGGAAGCACCAACTTTCAGTGAGAAAACAGCAATATTTTATATATTATCAATGTGTTAAGACATCTGAAACACCAGAAATCTCAACTTCCTTCTCCTCCATGTGTTAGGTCTCATCTCACCAGTTCACGAGCAGCTGCTTCACTCAAAAATACTGAGTGAGAATGCTCACCAACTGCAGAAAGTGTGTGACATGCTCTTCAAGCACAAACTGCACCTTCAGGACAGCTGGTCAAGACAATCCATATGCATTTCACTATCAATAAATTCAGTCAACCAATAGTCTTGATGTCATTTCAACAGTTAACAGTGTACCTATCAAGTGCACTGTGTATCTGACTGCCAACACTATATTTGCTGAACTTGTTGACCATGCATGCACATTTAATGCTATTGGAGATAGTTCTGGTTCTCTGGCATTGACACTGATGTACAATGCTAAGGCGAAGGCAAAATATGGGGCATTCAAACAAGCAATCCTGGGCTACATTGATCGCCCACTTCTTTGGGATTCTACCTTAGTCGTGATCAAGCAGTGCTTTTACAAATCACAGTCGATTGGAACCAAAGTGCTCTTTGATAAACATGCTCAACTCAAGAAACTTACAGGCAAACACAACTGTCTTCATTGGGCATCTGGCTTGATGGGAATAGTTTACAATTATGTTGACAAGTATATCATAATTCATGGCTCTGCTCCATTTTTGATTCCTGAAATGCGCTTCATGAAGAGTGCCCTTGCAATCACTGATGCTGATCAAGAGATTTTTCTCCTGAAAGAAGTTATTGATGATGCCATCAATGGTCACTTTATCAAATACATTGGAAATGGCTCTGTGAAACCATATGATTTTCTCGAGGGGGATAATGTTCACCAAGGCAAATTCCTCAGTTTTTGTCAACATATCCAGTTTTTGAAAACAAAGGGTCTCACATTTGTGGGGGATTTTCAAGGTGGAGAACATTTACTAACAGATTCTCAGGTGATAACATCATCATAAGTGATCCTACTACTTTTAATTCCAAATCTAATTTCTTCCAGTAAGACAGGTGTTGTCTTTTCCAATGGAAATCTCAAGGCCACTCTTACTAAGTTCACTAGTGAGCATGTATGTGACATGTTCTGCAAATTTTTTGGGCTCCAACCACTTGAGTGTCTCGAAGATCATTGAAGTATGACTTGAACAAAGCAACCATTTTTTTTTCTTTAAAAGTCCTCATTTACCTCATTTTACTTGTCAATCATTTTGCTCAGTTGGGTTAATTGATATCCATGATATTTAAATGCACTCCTTTTATTGAATTTCTTCCCTACTCATAATTTTGGTCTTCTGCTCCATTTCATACTTGATTGTCAGACACTCATTTGCTATATGGACTCATTTACTACACATATTTTATTTACTTTTAATGGTCATTGAACTTTGTTAACAAGTGGGAATAGTAAACTGCAAAGCAAGCTCCTGTATTTTGGAAAATTGGAGAAAACATCTGGAAATTTTACATATCAAGGCCACCATCATCATTACTGTCATCATCATCATAGCCATTACCATTACCATCGTCATTGTCATCATCACAATCAGAAAACAAAGCATATTCTGCACCAAGCCTATTGAGGTCCACAGGTGCAGAACTGTCCAACCTGCCAATATAAGTAGATTTTCCTTTGAAATTAAGTGGTTGGCCTAAATGGAACAGTTCCATGTTTGGTAAAAGCGCAAAATTGTCAGGCTCTTGATCAATGCTTGCTTGAAAAGTAACCAGTTTATTAGTCAGCTGACTGTCCACTGGCTCTTGCAACTTTTCCAAAAGATTGCAGTAGACATCCCAAAATGTTTTGACTGTCACTTCTGGTTCACCAATAGAAAGATAGTGCCTAGTGACACATTCATAAAAAGTGGGTGGAACCAGGGTGAAAACAGCATGATTTGGTGGAGCATATAAGGCCTCCATTTTATCAAGAAGCTCCAGTGCCACAGGAATTTATCTCTCATTGAGTATGGTACTATGAATAAATGTTTGTCTAACCTTAAAATCATATGCATTAAAGTGAGATGGCTGAGAATGTATCACAGCTGGGATACTGTGAGGCAATATCTTGTGCCGTTGGTGCTGAGGGGCTATTTGATTCTTAAATTTAACCCAGTTATCAATTTCCCCCTGAAGCCATGGAATTGCAAGCCATCAGAACAAAAACCTGTAAGGCAGGATAAACAAATGAACTGTACATTTCCTTTCAAACTTACTTTTCCAAAGTGTTGTTCATGTTATACCACTCATTGGTTACACCAAGTTCTAACATATCCTCGAATCCTGGGGAAAAATCTTGTTGGAAGACAGACTATTTGATTTCTGAAAGGATGTTGTTGTGGCCAGTAGCAAAGCGATGTTGGAGTGTATTGGCAAGATTTGGGTCAAGCTGGTGGCATATGGTTGTGTGAGTATTTGCAACACCATAATTCTCAGTTCCAGGATCACTTTGAGTGATAATGGGAACACCTGAAGAATTGTATAGCTTAGGTATTTTGGCAGTGAGCAAGAAACATACCACTAATTCAGCAGCAGGTATCAAGATAGAACTTCACAATGAGCCTTGGGTTCTTGTTCGTCCACCAGACCTTGATCCAATTAATCTCACCTGAAAAGGCTTCTAACCCAGCATGTAACCATAGGCCAAAACGTCCTCACTTGTCATGTTGGTCCTGTGACCACACATTGTTGACACCAGCAGCCCAAAAGTGCCTCCTTCAGAATCCATGCCAACAGCGATTGGCGACTTCTTTGGGCTCTACAGTTTTGAGAAGCTCTGCAATAAGTGGCCTGTATATGGTTTTTGTAACTATGTTCTGACAGTTATATTCTTTGGAATATTTGCTTACTGGGGAACCCACATTCCTCATTCTTCCCTAAGAGTTTTTTAAATTCCCTCAATGCCATGCAAGGGATGGCGTTCACAAATATTGGAAACCTCAGTGTGGAGGGTCTCTGCTGAGTGCTTCTGTTTACAAGTTGATAAAATGTTCCATTCCTTCCATAGTCTTCAGACAGTGAAGATGCTACAATCTTGGGGATCAGGCAGATACAGATGTCCAAACCTCAATACAGCACTTACCTGAGCCCATATTTAGTAGTGTCATAGTGTGTCTTGAGCATTTTGGTAATTTTGACATCTGAAATACCCATCGTGTAGTAGTCCTTAAGCAGTTCCTTTATAAATTCATTGGGGACTACAAAATATAAAACATTAGCAATGCAAAAATTCTGGCCAGAGCAAAAGAAACTAATGGTGGGGCTTGTACTGATTCTTTTGTGTCATGGCAAAGGAGCAAGTCGCCCAGTCACAAGTTCGAATGTTGAATTGACCATAGTAGACTGTACATTATATAAACAATTCAATGTTGACTTCCACCCCCCCCCCCCCCCCCCCCACTTCACTGGTGCTGTGTAATCCATAAACTATGTGTTGGCTGTTGCTGGGCCATGGCTGGATTGCTAGCTCTAGCAAGTGTCGCTGCATTGGTGCCATTCCTGCTGGGCCTTGGATTCCTCAGTTGCAACAAGTGCATGTATGCCAATTTCATTGATATGGCTCCCTATCGCCCTGTGCACATACTATGGCATTTTTTGTGATTGTGCACACTGTCCTTGATCTATATGTGGGATATGACGAGCACTTAATCAAAGAATTGTTGCACGATCTTACAACATTCCAGATGCCTTATGGTGCAATGCACCTCATTACATTGCCAATGGGTTGGACAAACTCAGTACCAATCTTTCACAATTATGTGTGCTATATTCTGCAGCCAGAGATACCAGATTACACCATTTCCTATATTGACAACATTCCAGTCAAGGGGCCTTCAAAGCACTACATTTTACCAGATGGCTCATGCGAAGCGCTCGCTGCAAACCCTGGTGTTAGGCACTTTGTGTGGGAGCACTTCCAGAACATGAACTGCACTGTGCAGCACATAAAATATAGTGGTGGCACTTTCTCTGGGATGAAATCCACATTGTGCACTGAGAACTTTGTCATTCTTGGCCATTATTGCACACCAGAAGGTAGAAAACCTGAATGCGACAAAGTAGATGTTATCTGCAATTGGGGTGCATGCCACATGCTGTCAGAAGTGCGTGCATTCTTGGGGACAGTCAGTTTAATGTGCATTTATATCCACAATTATGCACACTGTGTTAACATGCTCACAAAGCTTATGTGCAAGGACGCTCTGTTCAAATGGGGCCCAGAGCAGATAGCGGTGCAAAATGACATCAAGCAAGTAGTCCTAGATTGCCCTGTGCTAAAACCGATTGATTATTCCTCAGAATTCCCCATTATCCTTGTGGTCAACACTTCCCAGATAGCAGTCATCTTCTACCCTTGTCAGCAAAAAAGTGCAAATGCAAAAACATGCATTTACAATCAGTTCAGCTCGATTATGCTAAATGACAAAGAAGCACACTTTTTACAACTGACTGCCTAGATGGCTTCCATACACTTGTGCAGCATGCTTTTGCATGCCTTCATGCACTTCCACGTGCCTTTGCATGCTTCTGTGCACTTTCATGCACCTTTTACTTTTCTACTGCGCCTTTGGATTCCTCATAGCTGCCCCCTGTAGTGCACCCTAAATGCACCCTGTTATGCTTCAAACTGCCTCCATGCACCCCCCCCACATTCCTTATCTGCCTTTCACAGTTATTGCACACTTGATGCACCTTTACACACTCCTTTTATGCTTTACCTGCAACTCACATTCTCTGCTGCACACTCATTGCACAATCCCTATCACACACACAACAATCCACCACACCAATTGCACTGTGCATCATGGCTTCCAGCTTACTTCTGCATTTATTCAAGGCACACCATGATTCCAACATGAGCAAACTGTGCATTCTCACATAATTATGTAAAAATAGAAAGCACCATGTGCTACCCACAAGTGCATCCATTCACCCATCTAAACCCGACTGCACTATGCCACTGCCTGGCATGGTCTAATGCCAAATAGGTGCAAAGCACCCCAATTATGTGAGAATGCACAGTTTGCTCATGTTGGAATCATGGTGTGCCTCGAATAAATGTGCAAGTAAGCTGGAAGCCATGATGCGCAGTGCAATTGGTGTGGTGGATTGTTGTGTGTGTGATAGGGATTGTGCAATGAGTGCACAGCAGAGAATGTGAGTTGCAGGTAAAGCATAAAAGGAGCACGCAATAACTGTGAAAGGCAGGTAAGGAGTGTGGGGGGGTGCATGGAGGCAGTTTGAAGCATAACAGGGCGCAATTAGGGTGCACAATAGCAGACAGCTATGGGGGAACCAAAAGCGCAGTAGAAATGTAAAAGGTGCACAAAAGTGGTCAAAGGCACACAAAAGCACACAAAAGTGCACAAATGCACACGGAAGTGCACAAAAGGCACACTGGAGCACACTGGAGTGCACTGGAGCACTAAAAGCAGACAAAGGCACATGGGAGCGCATGGGAGTGCACTTGGGTGTGCAAAAGTGCATGAAGGTGGACAAAGGCACACAAAAGTGGACAAAGGCACATGAAAGAGGACAAAGGTGCATGGAAGCACATGGGAGCACACTTGGGCATGCAAAAGCACATGAAGGCACACAAAAGTGCGCTGTGCAAAGTGCGTAATTGCAAAAAATGTTGTAGTATGAGCACAGGGTGATAGGGAGCCATATCACTGCATTTCATCTGTGCATTGCATCCTTCGTCTTCGTTTGTGCACTCTCATAGTGCGCCTTTCATATAGCCACATTTGCACACCATTTGCACATTTTATTATATAGCCATGTTGATGATACTCAACCTGGAAACCCAAACAAAACCTACTAAATGGCTTCAGATAGTATAACATGAGTCAGAGGAAGGGTGCGAGTTGGTACTAAATATCACCACTGAGACCAAAACATTGTCTTTAGTGAGGCAAAATGATGAGGGATAATGCAAATAGTCTGTAAGAGCATACAAAGTTGCTCAAATGAGCTCGAAATAGGTTCGAAGATGTGCAAAATAGTTTGAAATAGGCTCGAAGAAATTCAAAGAGGTTCGAAATAGGTTCGAAGTATATTGAGGAATGAATTTAGTGAATGTGTAGTGCTTGTCGCAAGGCGATAGGCAATGTGCAATAAAATGAGGAGTGAATACGATAGTTTTGAAGAAGTTCACGATATTTCAAGACTCAAGAGAATGGCTCTTAAGTCAGACAATAAGTGAGAGGGTAACTTGTGCTGTGTTCCCCATTGGTATTCTTTTCTTCTAAGTAACTAACACAAGTCTATATACAAATTGAAGAGATAGTACTAAAAAGGAAATAAGAACATGTGTAAAACATGAGGCAATATATCAAACAATGGCATCCTGGCCACAGCACTTTTTAGTCACCAGACAAGTTGTCATGTGCCTT
Organism: Tricholoma bakamatsutake; assembly: GCA_029959215.1. NCBI lineage: Eukaryota > Fungi > Basidiomycota > Agaricomycetes > Agaricales > Tricholomataceae > Tricholoma > Tricholoma bakamatsutake. Next base: position 7,224,509 of record CP114860.1, read on the forward strand.
AGTAATCATGTGCTTACTCACTTTATTCCTAATACTGTCTTACCAATTCTGGTCATGGACACTTACCAAGACCCATTAGTAAACTTCCATCTTTTCCATTATTCTATGGACTTTGTAAATCATGAAACAAATAAAAAATAATAAATGACTAAAGCGTATAGTGTTCCCATATAGTAAAAGTACTTATCTTGTGCTTCAATATATCAATGAAACATAAAACCACACTTATCGCATTCTAACACTCTTTTAATCTCTCCTTGTGTCCAGTAGTGCTCAATATGTGACTAAATGGTTTGTTCTGGATGTGCAGCATGTATCGAAAGTGTTTTAAGACAGCTATATGGCAGCCAATATCATTTGAAATGCTGCGAAGTCATTTGAAGTGTCGTGAAATTGTTCAAGGTCATTCGAAGTCATCCAAAATAGTGTGAAATAATTCAAAAATGTTCAAAGTCAATTTCATGGCATTCATAGTGATTCGGAGTGTGTGTTGTGATGTGTAGATATGAGTGGGAATCTTCTCCAGACCTTAGCGCATGCAGTGAACCTATCAGCATTTTGTGCACCATTTGCATATTTTTCCACCCATTGCACTCGCATCCCATTTGCACCCCTAACCTGTGTGCCACCCTTGCAGCACATCCCAGTGCTGTCCTTGTCCCACTGCACCTCCCACTTTCATCTCCCTTATTATTGCACATTTTTGTGCTCCCATTGCGTGTTTTTGCCCCTTTGCATCGCACACTTTTTTGCCATTGTGCACATTTGGACAGTGACACTGTGGACATTTGGAAACTACTACTGGAGTATAGCGCAATGCATAGCTATGGTGCATTCAAAAACACTGTCCTAAAGCTTTATCCCAGTTCCAGGGAAGGCAGTAAATTAAGTATTAGCGACCTAGACAAGCCTATTGGCAAAACTGCATGCGTCGGCCTCATAACTGCAGAAGAAATCATGCACTATTATCATGCATTTTTCAACATCAGCAAATACTTAGTTGTGCAAGGTATATTGGTGCGCTATGACCAAAGCCACATGTTCGTTAGAGTGTTTTGACCAGACCAGCTTGAGCACATTTTGAGCCACCTTGCAATTGCAGTACCAAATTAGCCTGCAAATCTGCCATACTCATTAGATGCAATATGCAATGCAATCAAGTAAGTGTGCAGCAGAGAATGTGAGGTGCAAGTAAAGCATAAAAGGAGTGTGTAAAGGTGCATTGAGTATGCAATAACTGTGAAAGGCAGATAAGGAGTGTGGGGGGGGGGGGCACACAGAGGCAGTTTTAAGCATAACAGGATGCATTTAGAGTGCATGACAAAAGGCATGCAAAAGTGCATGGAAGCATGCAAAGGTGCACAAAGTGTATGGAAGCCATCTAGGCGGTGCACACAATCGCAAAAAATGTCATAGTATGCATGCAGGGTGATAGGGAGCCATATCATCTCCTCCCAACTGAAGTACTGACTATCCTCACGCAGCATGTGATTGGTCAGCACAAAATTTTTTTTGCTCACATAAGCAGCCATCCTTTCCTTATCTATCTCTGACCACCATCTATCTTCAACAACTCTTTCCACAACCTATATCTACATGATCCGATGTCTTCAGCATTCACCTTAGCTCTCAGGCAAACAATCCTGGCCCTCAGTGAGACCCTCCCTGCTGCTGGGAGTGAGCAGATGGCTATGCAGGCTTGGGGTGAAGGGTTTTGCAGCAAACTGGTGTGCTTTTTGTGTTTCTATAACTGGCATAGGTTGCTAAGGATGGGAGTGTGTAGAACATGTATAAATGCTGAGTGGACACTGTTAAGGACAATGTGGAACTCAACGTGCTCCTTGAAAAAGCATGCAGCACATTCAGTGGAATCCTGGTCAAAGAGTGGCTTACTTGGGGTGAGGAGCTGATGCCAGATATGCATAAGATGAGTGAGGAGAAGGAGCAGTCTGCAGAATTTGAGTGTAGGGTGCATGAACTGGCAGGTCAGCTGGAAGCACGTGTGTGGAGCACACCGAAGCATGCAAGGTGCACCATGCACTCTTGACAGCTGAATTGCAGGCGCCCGAGGTTAACTTGGAGTGGTTGGAAGGTGAGTTCAGGGCGATTGATGAAGTGAGCAACATAGATACTGCTGAAGCACAGGAAGATGAAAAGGCACACATCATGCTGGTGCACTCTTTGCATGCACTTTCTGCAGTGACCAATGTTGAGGTAGTAGGTGAAGGGACAGGCGAATCTTGGGAGAGTGGGGTGACAAGTGAAGGGGAGAGTGAACCCAGCAACGAGAGTGCCAGCGTGGATGAAGGCGCAAATGCATGCCCAGTGCATGCAACATGGCAATGCACATATGTTGAAGTACCACCACTGAGTGGCATTGGCACTGCATCCAATGCTAATAGCAGACCAGTAAGTTTCTTTTGATATGCTTCAGACTCACTAAGCAGCTTCCCTCCTACTCTAGTGTGATAACTGCTGCCGCATGGGCCAGCCAGCTAGGTTCATCTCTGTTAATGGAAAGTGGTGCACTCTGTGCACAAAGGGGAAGCAAAAGTGTGAGTGGACAAAGCGCACTCTCACACAGCTGCATGCCACCTATAGAGGTAGGAAAGCCGCTGCTGGGTGCCTTGGTATGTACTTTTCCTCATCCTCCTCCCACACTTTGCTAACCAGTTCCTGCCAAAGGCATGTCGCAAACCAACAAGGGTGATGAGAGTGATGCAGGGCTCATCAGCCCCTTGAAAGAGTGCATGTTGAAGCGCCACAAAGTCAAGAACATGCCCCCTGTGCCATTGCAAGTGTGCCCATCGACAAGCAAGCATGCACACCCAATCCTCACACCAGACCAGGTTGGGGAACACCTCATGCAGTCTATCAAGGCCAAGATGTTGAAGTGCTCGACTTAGTGCAATGCCGCTCAGTGGTCGCTGTCTTGGGTGCCACGCATGCATGATCGCCTTAAAGAGGACATCTAAAGGTCGCTGGTCGAGTTGGAAGTTGCCAAGAGCCAGCTGCACAGTGCAGAACAAGCAGAGGCGGACGTGAAGGCAAAGCTGGATGCAGCTGCAGAGCGCTTGGAGTTCCTGGAGTCAATCAAATAGCTGCTCACTTGTGTACACTCATAGATAGTCCATCAATCAATTTCTTTGTTGCACCTGTGATAAACATGTGATGTGCCCTGAAGCAGTGCAATGTGCATGCATGCAAATGTGCACGTTTTGCGCCAACCTGCGCATGCACTTTTGTAGTGTTGTAAAATGCAAATTGTAAGCCCAGATAATATGTGTGAAGGAGAAGAGATAAGATAGGCAATGTTCAAACAGGAAACACCAAGCACAAAAAAAACATGCACCAGTGCAAAAGTGGGCAAATGCAAAGAAGTGTGGAAAAATCATCCAACCATCACTTTCCTCCTTCCAACTGAGATATTGACCGTGTCCAAACGATAAAAGAGTAAAAGATAAAAGGAAGTGCACACCATGTGACAAAGTCTAAAAAAATGGGAAAGGCTCAGTAGATCATCATGGCTGGTAAACTCATGGGTTGCACAATCATGGAATGTGTCTGGATGCAACTTTGCGAATACAAGAGAGGTAATGTAAAAAAATGAAAGAAAGCAAAGCATACATATAAAAAGGTGAAATATCCATAGCGGTGCATGTGGAGCACTAATTGCATGCCTCATCGGTGCTTTCTTCATCCTCTGTGCTATCTCCTTGTGCTTCTTCTTCATCAACTGTTTCTTCATCTTCTGTGTCCACTACTATGGACTCTTCCATCTCTCTCAACTGTGTTGTGGTAATATCGAGCGCTATGTTGGGAAGCGCAATGGACTTGTGTGCATGGTATGGCAGTAGGCAAAATGCAGCTATTGGCCTGTTGAATACCATTCTATTGAGTTTGCAAACAATATATGCGCTGCCTCAATTGCATGAAACTATAACTAGAGGACCAAGATAATGTGCATGCATTTTGTGGTTAAGGCTCTTCTCGATCACTGTATTGTGCATAAGGACTAAATCACTGTGCTGAAAGTCGAAAGTGTGGATGGTTTTTGAGTGCACTTTCTTGAAATGGAGCACCGCTTTGCACCTTTCTTCATAGACACAGGAATGAATGCATGCTAAGTCTTCTGGACACTTTTGTAATGGACGCGCATGCCACGCGATCAAGTCTGTAGTGGAGAGTATAGAATCTGGGGGTGGGTTAAAATATGTCACTTCCATGATATCAAGAAGGATCAGAGGCTGCATGCCTGTAACAATGAAGTATGGTGAAATGCTGAGGTGCTTCCAAACCATGATGCACTCTGCCCAAAAGACTGAGTACAGTGAACTGAACCATTTTGACTCTACTCCATCTGTGGCTTTGATAAGTGCTTGGTGCACATCAAAATGTGCATGCTCAACAATTCCGTTAGCATGTGAATTATAGCCAGATATGCAGATGTGATTGATATGGTAGTGCTTACTGAGGTAGGCTAGCACTTTGATGAATGGCTTGCCATTATCAGTGACCATCTCATTACAATGTGCTCCATCTGCAGATGAGGTCTTGGAACATCCAATCGCTGAGTGCACTCGCATTTTCTTTAGGAAGGCCATGGAATTCTGGCCAAGTCACAAGTGAGCAATGTGCTTGGACAATATAGCACTACCCTGCTGATACTGGTAAGTGCATCATATCAATATAAACTTTATTGAAGAGAGGCACAGGAGTTGCAACAACTGGCAGTATTAGAACCTTCTGCGTTTGCTGGATCTGGCAATTATGACAAGTGCACATGAACCACATGATGTCATCCATAACATGCAGCCAGCAAAAGTGCTCAAGTAATGTAGAGCACATCACATAAAAGCACTTGTGTCCAATGTTGTCATGGATGGCGCAAAATATTGGTAAGCATCTAGACTGCCAAATAACAAGCTGGTGAGCACCATGCGCATTGCACTTCCATAAGCATGTCTTGTCTTTGAAAAAGGCACTTGCATAGCACATGAGCGCACCGTACTCAGAATCTGTGAAATTGCTAGGGTGCATTAGGGTATCCATCCAGACCCACACCGAATCTAACTTCTCATCCCCTGCATCTGCTGCTGTGCTTCTCGGAACTTGGCTATAGCCATCATCATATATAAGTGCAGTACTGCATGCACTTTGTGCATTTTGCACATTTGTGCTTGGCTCTGGCTGTGTTAGCATGAGTGCTTGCGCATCGAAGCACTGTGAAATGGAATGTATCGCATGCATAAAGTCATGTAGCATATCAATCCAATCCTCAAACTCTTCATCTTCTTCTCCTTCTAAGTCTTCTGGCTGCTTTTTCTCATGCAAGAGCCCATCTGGACCATGCACCGCTCCTCTAACATGTACAAGTGTAAAGTGGAATGTAAGGATTGAGATGATCCACTGGTTAATGCTGGCAGATGGTTGGATATCGGGGTTTTGTAGCATGCCCTTGATATAGCGTGTGTCAGTCTCGACAATTAAGTTGTGCACACCTATAATATAAAGGTGCCAACTATGCAGTGCACACTAAAACCCATAGATCTCTAGCTTCAGTTGCAAAAAGTGTGCTTCTCTGTTATTTAGCATAATCGAGCCGAACTAATTGTAAATGCATGTTTTTGCATTTGCACTTTTTTGCTGACAAGGGTAGAAGATGACTGCTATCTGGGAAGTGTTGACCACAAGGATAATGGGGAATTCTGAGGAATAATCAATCGGTTTTAGCACAGGGCAATCTAGGACTACTTGCTTGATGTCATTTTGCACCGCTATCTGCTCTGGGCCCCATTTGAACAGAGCGTCCTTGCACATAAGCTTTGTGAGCATGTTAACACAGTGTGCATAATTGTGGATATAAATGCACATTAAACTGACTGTCCCCAAGAATGCACGCACTTCTGACAGCATGTGGCATGCACCCCAATTGCAGATAACATCTACTTTGTCGCATTCAGGTTTTCTACCTTCTGGTGTGCAATAATGGCCAAGAATGACAAAGTTCTCAGTGCACAATGTGGATTTCATCCCAGAGAAAGTGCCACCACTATATTTTATGTGCTGCACAGTGCAGTTCATGTTCTGGAAGTGCTCCCACACAAAGTGCCTAACACCAGGGTTTGCAGCGAGCGCTTCGCATGAGCCATCTGGTAAAATGTAGTGCTTTGAAGGCCCCTTGACTGGAATGTTGTCAATATAGGAAATGGTGTAATCTGGTATCTCTGGCTGCAGAATATAGCACACATAATTGTGAAAGATTGGTACTGAGTTTGTCCAACCCATTGGCAATGTAATGAGGTGCATTGCACCATAAGGCATCTGGAATGTTGTAAGATCGTGCAACAATTCTTTGATTAAGTGCTCGTCATATCCCACATATAGATCAAGGACAGTGTGCACAATCACAAAAAATGCCATAGTATGTGCACAGGGCGATAGGGAGCCATATCAATGAAATTGGCATACATGCACTTGTTGCAACTGAGGAATCCAAGGCCCAGCAGGAATGGCACCAATGCAGCGACACTTGCTAGAGCTAGCAATCCAGCCATGGCCCAGCAACAGCCAACACATAGTTTATGGATTACACAGCACCAGTGAAGTGGGGGGGGGGGGGGGGGGGGTGGAAGTCAACATTGAATTGTTTATATAATGTACAGTCTACTATGGTCAATTCAACATTCGAACTTGTGACTGGGCGACTTGCTCCTTTGCCATGACACAAAAGAATCAGTACAAGCCCCACCATTAGTTTCTTTTGCTCTGGCCAGAATTTTTGCATTGCTAATGTTTTATATTTTGTAGTCCCCAATGAATTTATAAAGGAACTGCTTAAGGACTACTACACGATGGGTATTTCAGATGTCAAAATTACCAAAATGCTCAAGACACACTATGACACTACTAAATATGGGCTCAGGTAAGTGCTGTATTGAGGTTTGGACATCTGTATCTGCCTGATCCCCAAGATTGTAGCATCTTCACTGTCTGAAGACTATGGAAGGAATGGAACATTTTATCAACTTGTAAACAGAAGCACTCAGCAGAGACCCTCCACACTGAGGTTTCCAATATTTGTGAACGCCATCCCTTGCATGGCATTGAGGGAATTTAAAAAACTCTTAGGGAAGAATGAGGAATGTGGGTTCCCCAGTAAGCAAATATTCCAAAGAATATAACTGTCAGAACATAGTTACAAAAACCATATACAGGCCACTTATTGCAGAGCTTCTCAAAACTGTAGAGCCCAAAGAAGTCGCCAATCGCTGTTGGCATGGATTCTGAAGGAGGCACTTTTGGGCTGCTGGTGTCAACAATGTGTGGTCACAGGACCAACATGACAAGTGAGGACGTTTTGGCCTATGGTTACATGCTGGGTTAGAAGCCTTTTCAGGTGAGATTAATTGGATCAAGGTCTGGTGGACGAACAAGAACCCAAGGCTCATTGTGAAGTTCTATCTTGATACCTGCTGCTGAATTAGTGGTATGTTTCTTGCTCACTGCCAAAATACCTAAGCTATACAATTCTTCAGGTGTTCCCATTATCACTCAAAGTGATCCTGGAACTGAGAATTATGGTGTTGCAAATACTCACACAACCATATGCCACCAGCTTGACCCAAATCTTGCCAATACACTCCAACATCGCTTTGCTACTGGCCACAACAACATCCTTTCAGAAATCAAATAGTCTGTCTTCCAACAAGATTTTTCCCCAGGATTCGAGGATATGTTAGAACTTGGTGTAACCAATGAGTGGTATAACATGAACAACACTTTGGAAAAGTAAGTTTGAAAGGAAATGTACAGTTCATTTGTTTATCCTGCCTTACAGGTTTTTGTTCTGATGGCTTGCAATTCCATGGCTTCAGGGGGAAATTGATAACTGGGTTAAATTTAAGAATCAAATAGCCCCTCAGCACCAACGGCACAAGATATTGCCTCACAGTATCCCAGCTGTGATACATTCTCAGCCATCTCACTTTAATGCATATGATTTTAAGGTTAGACAAACATTTATTCATAGTACCATACTCAATGAGAGATAAATTCCTGTGGCACTGGAGCTTCTTGATAAAATGGAGGCCTTATATGCTCCACCAAATCATGCTGTTTTCACCCTGGTTCCACCCACTTTTTATGAATGTGTCACTAGGCACTATCTTTCTATTGGTGAACCAGAAGTGACAGTCAAAACATTTTGGGATGTCTACTGCAATCTTTTGGAAAAGTTGCAAGAGCCAGTGGACAGTCAGCTGACTAATAAACTGGTTACTTTTCAAGCAAGCATTGATCAAGAGCCTGACAATTTTGCGCTTTTACCAAACATGGAACTGTTCCATTTAGGCCAACCACTTAATTTCAAAGGAAAATCTACTTATATTGGCAGGTTGGACAGTTCTGCACCTGTGGACCTCAATAGGCTTGGTGCAGAATATGCTTTGTTTTCTGATTGTGATGATGACAATGACGATGGTAATGGTAATGGCTATGATGATGATGACAGTAATGATGATGGTGGCCTTGATATGTAAAATTTCCAGATGTTTTCTCCAATTTTCCAAAATACAGGAGCTTGCTTTGCAGTTTACTATTCCCACTTGTTAACAAAGTTCAATGACCATTAAAAGTAAATAAAATATGTGTAGTAAATGAGTCCATATAGCAAATGAGTGTCTGACAATCAAGTATGAAATGGAGCAGAAGACCAAAATTATGAGTAGGGAAGAAATTCAATAAAAGGAGTGCATTTAAATATCATGGATATCAATTAACCCAACTGAGCAAAATGATTGACAAGTAAAATGAGGTAAATGAGGACTTTTAAAGAAAAAAAAATGGTTGCTTTGTTCAAGTCATACTTCAATGATCTTCGAGACACTCAAGTGGTTGGAGCCCAAAAAATTTGCAGAACATGTCACATACATGCTCACTAGTGAACTTAGTAAGAGTGGCCTTGAGATTTCCATTGGAAAAGACAACACCTGTCTTACTGGAAGAAATTAGATTTGGAATTAAAAGTAGTAGGATCACTTATGATGATGTTATCACCTGAGAATCTGTTAGTAAATGTTCTCCACCTTGAAAATCCCCCACAAATGTGAGACCCTTTGTTTTCAAAAACTGGATATGTTGACAAAAACTGAGGAATTTGCCTTGGTGAACATTATCCCCCTCGAGAAAATCATATGGTTTCACAGAGCCATTTCCAATGTATTTGATAAAGTGACCATTGATGGCATCATCAATAACTTCTTTCAGGAGAAAAATCTCTTGATCAGCATCAGTGATTGCAAGGGCACTCTTCATGAAGCGCATTTCAGGAATCAAAAATGGAGCAGAGCCATGAATTATGATATACTTGTCAACATAATTGTAAACTATTCCCATCAAGCCAGATGCCCAATGAAGACAGTTGTGTTTGCCTGTAAGTTTCTTGAGTTGAGCATGTTTATCAAAGAGCACTTTGGTTCCAATCGACTGTGATTTGTAAAAGCACTGCTTGATCACGACTAAGGTAGAATCCCAAAGAAGTGGGCGATCAATGTAGCCCAGGATTGCTTGTTTGAATGCCCCATATTTTGCCTTCGCCTTAGCATTGTACATCAGTGTCAATGCCAGAGAACCAGAACTATCTCCAATAGCATTAAATGTGCATGCATGGTCAACAAGTTCAGCAAATATAGTGTTGGCAGTCAGATACACAGTGCACTTGATAGGTACACTGTTAACTGTTGAAATGACATCAAGACTATTGGTTGACTGAATTTATTGATAGTGAAATGCATATGGATTGTCTTGACCAGCTGTCCTGAAGGTGCAGTTTGTGCTTGAAGAGCATGTCACACACTTTCTGCAGTTGGTGAGCATTCTCACTCAGTATTTTTGAGTGAAGCAGCTGCTCGTGAACTGGTGAGATGAGACCTAACACATGGAGGAGAAGGAAGTTGAGATTTCTGGTGTTTCAGATGTCTTAACACATTGATAATATATAAAATATTGCTGTTTTCTCACTGAAAGTTGGTGCTTCCTTACTGGCCTTTTCTCACTAGCCTTGGTATCACCTTCGTTGCCTTAACTGATGGAGTTTGCTGAGAATAGGTCGGATAGCACATCTTCATCCTTGTGATCACTGTCTATGATATAGCTTATTGACATCTTTTTCCAAGCCTGTGAGGATTTGTTCTGAGAGCATACTTGAGTAAATAAGGACAACTTACAGGATTGGCTTCAAGTTCTTCAATATGGTTGAGAATTTCACATTGCAAGTCATACCCAATTTTAAGGTAGAGATCCAGAACCTTGCTTGGTTGAGACTGGTGAGTCTTATTTTTACCCTTAGTCACAAAGAACTTGTCTCTAATGGCATTCACATTCTCTCTGTCAGATCCCATTGGTATCAACTCCACCCAGTCTTTAAAGCAAAGATGAAGGTCATCAATCGATAAGGGGTATTTCTTGGACCATCTCTCGAATGGTGGAAGGGTAGTAAAATATGCAATCGCTTTAAGATAGGTGACCCCAACATTAAGTGGAATGTTTGAAACTGTTTCTGAGACATTCTTTGTTTCTCTTATTCAGCATCTAGCCTTGTAATGATGCGTCTTTACATACTGATACTATTTGTGGGTTTTTGTGGCCAGGCTTCATCGACATCAATGTCACCTTAATGGTGGCAACCTCATTTTGGTATGTTGATGTAGCTCTCTTCGCAAACCACTGTCTCATCTCATCATATATTGCATGAACATCCTGATATCCATGTTTTATGACATGAGGGTTGGATATGAAGTGTGGTACCACTACCAGCTGCATGCTATGCCTGCCAGGATGGTGCACTTCTATGGGTTTGAAGGCAGATGGATGCTTGGGCCATGGTACAATACTCGTTGGCTTACTGGCTGGAGTGGAGGTGCATGGCTTCACATGAGCACCCATTTGAACTGGGTGGCTCTAACCTTTGCAACATAGATTTCAAACTCTCAGATGGTGTCAACAGCAGCTCCTACCTTGTCACTGTGCAGCTGCAACTGCTTTTTGGATGCTTGACTGCATGGCAGCTGCACTTGTAACCTGGTACCCCAGTGTAACCTGCCTCGAATTGGACAGTTGCCCTAGGGATGTGTCATTGAATATGAATGATGTGATTGAACTGATTAGAAACTGACTGATAGCATGTCTCTCTGTTATTTGAGTCTTTGTGATGTAATACTGATGATAGCCTTTGCAGACATTTTTTCCAGGTCCTTCTCCTGTCACATCATGTAGAAAATGGAGCTTTGTCCCTTCTGGATACAAAACTTTGCATCACTGACAGACGACACACCCTCCACCAGTTGTGGTCAAGTCAGCATGTTCAATGGGAGGCATGTTGGGAAAGCTCTAGTCAGTGATGATTTTTTTGTTCATGAGGTATACATTTGGAATTTCCCTTATTGCTTTAGTTGTCATGCTCAATCTCACACATCCAGGCTATGGGATCTACATTTATGTTTTTTTCTACTCTCAGAGCCTTTCTCTCATCCAATTGTGTCCTACGCTGGGTTACCATGACAGGCCTGCTGCTTTTCTCTTGCCTGCTTTTTTAAGGTGCACCCCAAAGCCCTCCCTTCACCCTAATGCTCTTCACTCACTCAAGAACTGTATGGTTTGAATCTACTCAGCACCCTCCCATGTCTTTGAAAATCTGGCCACCCAAGTCCACATGAAGTTCAACAGTGCCATCTTCATCTTACTGCCACCAAATAACCCTTCCAACTGTTCCATCAATCAGAGCCATTTGACTTGGAGGGTCCTGATTAACTCATGGAATCAAACAACTTCTTCATGTTTTTGTCCTCTCCCTTATTGGTACCACCATGGTTCGCTTCTTTGAGTGTGGAAAATGGGCAAATCCAGCATGGGAAACACATCTCCCTTACCTGGCCAACTGGCCAGGATAATTTGCAGCTCATCAGAAATGTTGGAGTGTGGATCAGACATATCGAGCTCTGGAGCTGCACACACCAGCACATCAGATCCTCCCATCATCCACCAAGCACATGCTGCATCTTGGGCGGGATAGGAATATTGTTGTTCTTGGTATCCATTGTGGCAAGACCAAACAAGCTCAAGAAACTACCAACATCCAAGGGAATGGGCGAAACATGTTTCGTGCAAGCATGCCTCTGTGTAGAGTTTGGAGGAGCTGGACAGCTCATTCATTGATCCTTTAGACCCAGCTCACAAGAAAAACAATGTGTCTTAGTGCCACCCAATACCCTCATTTCAAGTCCCTTCATGTGCCATCCAACAATGCCATCTCCATCTTATCGCCTAAAAATGTTCTCATTCTGATTCCCTTCACGTGACATTCAATATCGCCTTACTGTTTCCAAATATCTTTTGAGGGCATTCAACAATGCTGGATTCCTTCACACGACATTCAGTAGTGCTATCTCCATTCCTCCACCTACATTCCAAGCAAAGTTCAACAGACCCATCTCCATTTGCTGCTGCTGAATATCCCTGCTCCCCTTCATGCAACAATCAATGTTGCCATCTTCACCTTATTGTTCCAAAATGCCCCCTCCCCCCCCCCCCCCCTACTCCAAGTCCCTGAGGGCATTGATAGATCCACTATGCACTATAATGTTTGGAAAAGGATCTAATCATATATACACATTAACATGCACTCCGAATCACTATGAATACCATGAAATTGACCACAAACCCTTTTCAAACATTTCGAACACTTTTGAACTATTTCACGACACTTCGAACAACTTCACAGCATTTCTAACAATATCAGCCACTGTATAGCAGTCTTGAAACACTTTTGATACATGCTGCACATTTGGAACAAACCATTTCATTGCATATCGAGCACTACCAGATACAAGGAGAGACTACAAGAGACTTAGTGCAGTTTTATGTTTCATTGATATATTAAAGCAATAGAACAAGAACTCTTACCATACTGGGACAATGTATGTTTCACTTATTATCATTTTTCATTTGTTTTATGTTTTACAATACCTTTATTGCTGTGCATATTGCCTCGTGTTTTCCACATGTTCTTGTTTCCTTTTTAGTAATATTTCTTCAAATTGTATATAGACTTGTATTAGTTACTTAGAATGAAAGCCAACCAATGGGGAACAGAGAATAAGTTACCCTCTCCACTACAGTCAGATTTAAGAGCAGTTCTCTTGAGTCTTAGCTCTCATTGTATCTCTGAAGTTCTGTGAAATATCATGAACTTCCTCAAACTTTCGTATTTTCTCTCAACTCATCATTGCCTATCGCCACTCAAAAACCACTTCTTAATTGCTATATTTGATTGTCAACATATCTCAACACCAGTAGAACACCTTTGAACCTCCTCGCACTCACCCAAACAACTTCCAACCCATTTGAACCTATTTTGAACTACTTTGCATGTCTTTGAACCTATTTCAAACATCTTTGTATGCTTTTAAAGACTATTCATCACATCCATTACCATTTTGTGTCACTAAAAACAATGTTCTGGTATTTAGTACTGACTCATACCCTTTCTCTAGCCTGAGTTATACTTCATAAGCCTTTTAACAGGTTTTTGTTAGGTTTCTAGGTTGAGCATCATCAGCATTCAACAATGCCAGATCCCTTCACACGATGTTCAGTAGTGCAGTTAAGTTGTATTGTACATTCCCCCTCCATCATCCTCTTCTGCTCTCAGAGCCTTGCTTACAATCTATTCCATCACTGCTGCAACATGCTCCTTTGAAGTATGCTCTTATATAGTGTCATTTTGTCTTGCTTTCCTTTTGACTCCACTTTGTATCCATATATGTCTACAGTATTTTTGAACAAGAGCCTCCTTGGACTCTAAGTCTTTCATGCTATCAATTTACTATAATTCTGAAGACTCAGTCACTGTTATGAATATTCTCCTATCGAAATCCCTATGAGAAGAACACAAGCCCTACTAGCCCATCTGAAAAGTATTTGGGGTCCTGCTGTTGGCCAGCAACTGAGTATGAACTTTTGGTTGATCAGCTTAGAAATTAAGCTGCTCACTCTGGATTGCCATACAATTTTGATCGATATGAGCTCCCATCTAATTTGAACCATTTTAACTCTGATTATGGCCAGTGGAGTTTGAAATCTCATTAGCCTTCAAAGGTCATAGTGCATTCAAGACAATCAGCACTACTGACTGTACATTATATCTAATGATAGTTGTAAGGGCTCATAGTGGTGATTAATTGGAAATAAAGTTAAAAGAGTGTATATGGTAGGTATATTAGAATGATAGCCTCAATGAGTCAATAATAATGCAGACAGCGATTCACTCACATATCGTGTACTTTATTTCAAGCTCTGCTACAAACCACTGTCCAGGAAAATTGAAATGGGTAGGTCCCACAATGGCCCTTGGGCTCGTTCCTGCAACGTGGGAACCATTGCAGTTGATTTTGCAATGGTCATCAAAATGGCCATTGCATCAATATTGAATTCCTCTATTACATCAAAGATTTCTTTGTTTGGAATAGATTATGTCATCTGGCCATTACAAAAATTATGTCTCCATCAGTTTTGGTCCAAATAAAAATTGATCTGAGGGTTACAGCTGATGAAGAAATTGTACAGTGCTTGTCACCCAAACACAGCTCAGGTTCCCCCAAAAACTTATCAGAATCTTGAAAGATTTTTTTTTAGGAAGGAAACCCATGAAAAGAATGTTTTATCCACAATATTGTATTTTTTCCCATATGTTTCACTTTTCTTGGCCCAAATTAAAAAAAATACACAGCTCACATTGAACAAACATTCCATCTTGAGATTCCACAATGCCTAAGTCAAATAAATGTTCCAAAAAGCTCAGGAATGCGAGGCCACTAAATGAGGTGAAATAATTCCAGCTATCTGCACATATGCAAAAGAGATCAGTGCCAACCTGACATATGGAGATTCTGGAGATGATTTCAATGGCTCTGCATCAGAAGATTTTGAGATGGTGATGTGTTCAGTTGGTACTCAGTGCAGAGTCTCAATAGAAGGGGTAAACACTAAACTTATAGCTGCAGGCATGCTCAGGGTGAGGGGGTTCACTTAGAGGGCCTCAAATCATCCCTCAAGGCACAAAGACTACTAAGGCTAGTTTGATGGTTTGCAATGTGTGCACTAGTTGTGTGCACAAAGAGGAAGGTATGGGCAATGGCGAAAAAGTGTGCAAAGCAAAGGGGTGAAAAAGTGTGCAAAGCAAAGGGGCAAAAATGCACAGTGCAGAAAAATGCACAATGGGAGCACAAAAATGCACAATGAGAATGGAGATGAAAGGTAGGAGGTTTAGTGGGATGATGGCAATACTGGAGTATGCCAAAGAGGTGGCACACAGACCAGGAGTGCAGGTGAGATGTGCATGCAACTAGTGGGAAAATGCACAAATGGTGCACAAAACATGGCTATATAACAAGGGTGTAAGGGGAAAGGAAGGTGCCCCAGGTGTCTGGGCAATTTTCTGCATTTGTCCCATTTTTATATATATTTTATTTCACCCTATTCTGCCTTTTCTATGATTTTCTATGATTTTATTCCTATTTTATTATTATATTTCGGTTTTTTCCATGTTGGTACATGTTGACAGTTCTATTCTTAGAAGCGGGACCCCTCCTGAACATTTACCCATCAAGGTGACATCATCTCACAGCTTCATCCACCTATTTCTGCCTTTTTGCTATTTTTAGCTTACTATTTGATTCTCAGCTCTATCACATATACTGGGCATTGACAGATGGGTCCTTAGAGTTTTCTCTTTGGATTCCCCTCTGTTAGGTGCATCTAAAGTGTCTGTATTATGTAGTGTAATATTAACTTTGAATTCCCCTCTGTTAGCTCACTATTAAGTGAGGCTTTGAGGTTGCCCTTACAGTAGAAAACTCTCTCTTAAGGCTCGAAATCTCAGAGGCTCTGCCAAGATAGGCAGGTACAGAGTAGAAGATGACTCCCAGAGCTCCACAGACTCCCTACACACTGTCCCAGACACTCCTGCCTTTAGTGTGCACCATTTTTCACCTGACCCACTGATAGGTCCACTACATGCTATAAGGTCTGGAGACAGATCTAATCATGTCTATACATTATGACACACACTCTGAATCGCTATGAATGCCATGAAATCAACATTGAATCCTTTTCAAACTATTTCACACTATTTTGGATGACTTCGAAACATTTCAAATGCTTTTGAACTATTTCATGACACTTCAAATGACTTTGCAGCATTTTGAACGATATTGGCCACTGTATAGCTGTCTTGAAACACTTTTGATACATGCTGCACATTTGGAACAAGCCAGTTCACCACATATCGAGCACTACTGGACATGAGGAGAGACTACGAGAGACTTAGGATGCAATAAATGCATTTTTATGTTTTATTGATATATCAAAGCAAAAGATAAGTACTTTTACTATATGGGAACACTATACATTTCATTATTTATCATTTTTCATTTGTTTCATGATCTACAAGTCCTTATTGTTTGATATATTGCCTCATGTTTTACACAAGTTCTTATTTCCTTTTTAGTACTATCTCTTCAATTTGTATATAGACTTGTGCTAGTTACTTAAAATAGAAAGAATACCAATGGGGAACAGAGCATAAGTTACCCTCTCACTCATCATCTGATTTAAGAGCTGTTCTCTTGAGTCTTATCTTCACATCATATCTCTAAGTTCTGCAAAATATCACAAACTTCTTCAAAACTATCGTATTCACTCCTCATTTTATCACACATCACCTATCACCTTTTGACAAACACTTTACATTCACTAAACTCATTCCTTGATATACTATGAACCTCTTCGAACCTTTTCAAACTTCTTTGAACCTCTTCAAATTTCTTCAAGCCTACTTCGAACTATTTCACACACTTTTGAACATCTTTTGAACTATTTTGAACTTCTTCGTACAACTATTCGCCACAGCCCTTACCATTTCACACCACTAAACACAACATTTGGGTATCAGCGGTAATATTTAGTACCAACTTGCACCCTTCCTCTGACTCATGTTATACCACCCGAAGCCATTTAGTAGGTTTTGTTTGGGTTTCCGGGTTAAGTATTATTACTGCGGTCTAGTGCCATGGATGCCCTGGCGCACATCAATGTGCTTGAAGGTGACATTGCTGGAATTTATGCACAAATTGATACACTCACATCTACCATTGAGATTTTTGTTAGAACCCTCCAGTCGAACTCTACACTGCCCATTTTGACCCCTAGTGTGCCAAGCATGCACACGCTGCCTAATGCGTGCCCAAGTGAAGATGCATGCATTAAACCTGTGCCCCCCACTGAATTCAATAGTGCACATTCCCAGGGGTGTGCCTTCATCAATTCCTGCAAGTTGTACATCAGTCTACATCCAAACCAATTCGTGGATGATGCCGCTAAAATTTATTGGGCCCTCACATACATGACATCTGAGCATGCCTATCTCTATGTCGACTATATACTATGCTGAACAAAAAAGCATGGCTCCCTTCCATTCTCCACCGGAGGAAACTTTTGTGACGAGTTCATATGACACTTCTGCCCCCTCAATGAGCACCAAAGAGCTGTAATGCACCTTGAATCCACTTCCTACTACCAAGCACATCAATCTGTGGATGACTACATCAATGAATTTCAAGACTTGGTGGACATGGCAAGGTATGAAAGTGGGTTTCTCATGGTGGTAAAGTTCCATTGAGGTCTTAATCAGGAAATTCAGGACCAGGTTGCACAGATGTTAAAGGGATGCCCAGCAGATGATGATATAAATGCTTGGTATGAGGCTGCCTCACTCTGCAATGAGAACCCACTCACAAATGTGGCATTTACTACTGCCTTCTGCACTCCTACCAGCACTCATGCACTCCACATCTTTAATCGAGCACTCCCTCATCCCAATCCCATTCCTATGCACCAACTCATGGCATTGAGCTCCAACACCCCTGCTCCAATGGATGTCGATACAGCCCATAGTTAAGCTCACAGACTAAACCTCTGCTACCACTGTGGAAAAACTGAACACATGGCTCAAAATTGTCCCCACTGCCAAGACATCCATAAACTCATGCCTGAAGGACAAGATGAGCTCCTCCAAGACCTGTTGGCACTGGCAGATGTTGAAGGCCTGGAAAAAGAGGAAGTTAAAGAGGAAGAGGTGGAGGAAGAGGATTTTTTGCTTGTGACAAGTGAACAGTACACCCTTGTTGCCTGTCCATAACCACCTTGAAGTTCTGTCTGTTCACTCACTAGAGGATGAATCTTATTCTATGACCATTCCTTCTCCAGACCCCTCTAAAGTGGCTAAAGATAAACTTACCCTTCCTCTCCTTCCCTCCCTCTACCCAGACAAAAATCTTGGAAGTGTAAGCTACCATGCAAGTACATTGTGGCATCCACCCCCTTCCAAAGATTCCTAGAATTGAAGATCAAGCTGCAGACCATGGATATGGGGCAAGTACTCAGTGTCTCTGCTCTTTTGGACTCGGGTGCCACAGGCCTGTTTATTAATTCACATCTGGTTCAACAAAAACAACTTAAAACCCACTCACTATCTCAACCCATACCTGTCTACATTGTGGACAGCTTTCCAAATAAAGCTGGGGCAATTTGGGAGGTTGTCGATCTAGTCCTCTGGTACAAGGACCACAGTAAATGGGCTTTCTTTGCAGTGACCCAAGTGGGGAAGCAGGAGGTAATTTTGGGCTACCCATGGTTTTGTGACCATAATCCTGATGTTGATTGGGTGACAGGTAAAGTCATGATGAGTCAATGTCCTTCTCATTGTTGGACTTGCTTTACTGAAGGCAGACAGGAATATTAAGGGCAAAAAGTCCTTTTATAGCACACTCAAAAATGTCATGCTGGTCCAATGCCTGTGGCCAATGTGGACTTGGAAGATGTTCCAGATCTTGAGCCTGACTCTGACGATGATGAAGAGGAGGTGGAGGAGATTGAGGAAGGTGACTAAATTTCCTACACTGCTATTAACCCTTCGCATGAAGTGCATGCCACCTCAAACATCTCCTAGCACCTCGCGGAAGCCTTCGATAAGAACAGTGCACCCAAATCCTTCACTGACTCCATGCTTCCTCACCTGCATGACTTCAAGGATGTCTTTTTTAAGGAATCCTTCGACTCACTTCCTAACTGTAAGCCATGGGATCATGCAATTGAGTTCATGCTGGGTGCCACACCCTCCTTCTCCAAGGTCTATCCCCTCTCCCCTGAAGAACAATGACAGCTTGACAAGTTCATTGATGAACACTTGGCTTCAGGTTGTATCTGCCCTTTGAAATTGCCCATGGCCTCACCCTTCTTCTTTGTCAAGAAGAAGGATGGATCCCTTCGACCAGTTCAAGACTATTGATGCCTCAATAACATCACAGTCAAAAATTGTTATCTGCTACCCCTCATATCTGAACTTGTCAATCAACTCTGTGGGGCATGTTACTTCACCAAGCTCAACGTCTGTTGGGGTTACAACAATGTACAGATAAAGAAAGGGAATGAGTGGAAGGTGGCTTTCCACACAAACTGTGGTCTTTTTGAACCACTTGCCATGTTCTTTGGTCTCACTAATAGTTCTGCCACCTTTCAGACCATGATGAATGACATCTTCCACAATCTCATACTAAAAAGCATTGTCTGTGTCTACCTCGATGACATCCTCATCTTCACTCAGGACCTTGATGAACATCATCAAATTATGTGCCTGGTACTGGAGTGACTTTGGTAGCACAAACTCTACCTTTGTCATGACAAGTACGAGTTTGAGAAGACATGAATCAAGTACTTGGGCCTGATTATCTTGGATGGACAGGTGGAGATGGACCCAGTCAAGGTTGCTGGTGTTACAACCTGGCTCATACCTACAAACAAGAAAGAGGTGCAGTTTTTCCTGGGCTTCATCAGTTTCTATCAGTGCTTTATTAAAGAGCTTTTCCCACCATGCCCACCCACTATTTGACCTCACTGGCAAAGAGGGATGGAAGTGGGAGAATGCACAGCAGGAGGCATTTGAGAAGCTCAAAGACATGGTCACTTCCACTCCAATACTCACCTTTGCTGACAACTCATGTCTCTTCCATGTAGAAGCTGACAGTTTGGACTTTGCAATGGGGCACAGTACTGTCCCAACAATCTCCTGAGGACCAGAAGTGGCACCCCATCGCCTTCTACTTGAAGAGTCTCAGTGCTGTGGAGCACAATTATGAGATCTATGACAAGGAGATGCTGGCAATAATGCAGGTGTTGGAGGAGTGGCAACATTTCCTGTAGGGTCCTCAACACAAGGTCGAGATCTGGATGGATCACAAGAACCTCGAGTACTTCATGACTGCCAAGAAACTTAATTATCGCCAAGCCCACTGGTCCCTTTACCTCTCCAGGTTTGACTTTTACCTACATCATTTCCCAGGTCACAGCATGGGAAAGACTGACACCCTCTCCCACTGTCCAGTGTGATACTCGATCTGGAAACCTAACAAAAACCTGTTAAAAGGCTTAGGAAGTATAACACAGGCTAGAGGAAGGGTGCGAGTTGGTACTAAATATCACCGCTGATACCCAAACATTGTGTTTAGTGACATGAGACGATGAAGCGCATTGTGAATAGTCTTTAGAGGCATACGAAGAAGTTCAAAATAGTTCAAAAGATGTTCGAAGGTGTGCAAAATAGTTCGAAAGTGTGTGAAATAGTTCGAAGTAGTTTTGAGGAATGTCAAAGTGATTCAAAGTGGTTCGAGATATATTGAGGAGCGAGTATAACAAATGTGAAGTGTTTTTTGAATGGCGATAGGTGATAGGTGATGAGTCGAGAGACTAATACAATAGTTTCAAAGAAGTTCACAATATTTCGCAGAACTTAGAGATATGACGTGAGCTAAGATTCAAGAGAATGGCTCTTAAGTCAGATGATAAGTGAGAGGGTAACTTATGCTCTGTTCCCCACTGGTATTCTTCTTTTCTAAGTAACTAATACAAGTTTATATACAAACTGAAGAGATAGTACAAAAAGGAAATAATAACATGTGTAAAACATGAGGCAATATGCACAGCAATAAAGGTATTGTAAAACATAAAACAAATAAAAAATGATGATAAGTGAAACATACATTGTCCCAGTATGTTAAGAGTTCTTGTTCTATTGCTTTAATATATCAATGAAACATAAAACCGCATTTATCATATTCTAAATCTCTTGTAGTCTTCCTTCGTGTCCAGTAGTGCTTGATATGCAACGAAATGGTTTGTTCCAGATGTGCAGCATGTATCAAAAGTGTTTGAAAACAGCTATACAGCAGCCTATGTTATTCAAAATGCTGCAAAGTCATTTGAAGTGTCACAAAATGTCACAAAATAGTTCGAAATGGTTCGAAGTCATCTGAAATAGTGCAAAATAGTTCGAAAACATTTGAAAAAGGTTCATAGTCGATTTCATGGCATTTGTAGTGATTCAGAGTGCATGTCATAATGTGTAGATACAATTAGATTCTTCTCCAGACCTTATAGCATGTAGTGGACCTATCACCAGATCATGGGGATGGGAGCAATGACAATCAAGGTATCATGTTGTTGCAAGCTGACCTGTTTATAGCCCATGCACCAGAAGGTGTTGCCTTGGAGGGCAAGGAACACAGTATCCTACATGACATTTATCATGCAAACTGTAGCAGCTTACATGAGGATGCTGTGGCTCTGGCAATGAAGGAGTTGAGGAAGGGATCCACAGCTTCACTTCATGTAGCAGAGTGGGCAGAAAAGAACGACATCCTATACTTTCATGACCACATCTATGTCCCTAATGGCCCCTAGCTGTGATGATGACTTATCACTCAGCACCACAACTTGCTCATTGCTGGTCACCCGGAATGTTGGAAGATGCTGGAACTCATATCATGGAATTATTGGTGGCCTCAGATGTCTCGACGCATTGGTCAGTACTGCTGTATCTGTGATCTTTGCTTATGCACCAAGACTCCACAGCGCAAACCCATGGGTGAGTTACACCCCCTTCCAGTCCCAGAGAATCGTTGAAATGTTGTCAGTGTGGACTTTGTGGTGGAACTACTGGAGTCCAATGGGTTTGATGCAGTAATGTGTACAGTCGACTCTGCTGGAAAGCAAGCTCATTTTATCCTCACCCATATGACTGTCACCACACTTGGAATAGCTCAACTCTACTTGCACCATGTATGGTATGGAAGCTCCATGGACTGCCTGGTCCATTTCTCTGCAATTGAGGACCACAATTTGTTGCAGAGTTTACCCAGGAGCTGTACCACCTGCTGGGAATCAAACTCCTCACTTCAACTGCCTACCATCTACAGACAGACAGACAGACAGAACGAGTCAACCAAGAGCTGGAGCAATACATCCACATCTTCATCAATGAGCAACAGGATGATTGGAAAGATCTCCTCCCCATGGCTGAGTTTGGATATAACAATCATGTCCACTTTTCCACCCAACAAACTCCCTTCCTCCTCAATACAGGGCAACACCCATGCATGGGCCTCAAACCAAACCTTGACAAGCACCCTCACACTTGGAGATGGTAAATGAGTTTACAGAGTGGATGAAGAACACCCTGGAGGAGGCAAAGGACGACATGGCATGCTTCTACAACCAGTGTCACTCACCAACACCCACATATAAGGTTGGTGATTATGTCTATCTCAACTCCAGTGACATTTCCATTACACATCCATCCAAAAAACTCGCCAACTGCTTTCTTGGACTATTCCTCATCACTAGATGAGTCAGGTTGCATGCCTATCGCCCACAGTTACCACAGTCAATGTCCAGACTTCACCCTGTCTTCCATGTCATAAAATTACTGCCTGCCCCCACAGATCCATTCCCTGGACAAATGATACAACCTCCTCCACTGCCTACAGTCATTGAGGGCAAACCACAGTATGAGGTCGAGTCCATCTTAGACAGTCGCTTATGTCAAGGGAAACTTGAATACCTGGTACACTGGAAGGGTTATGGGTATGAGGAGAAATCCTGGGTTGCAAAGTCCAATGTGAATGCCCCACGACTGATCAGAGTTCCACCAGCAACATTTCTCTGCATCTCAGTGCATCCAAGTGTCTGACTTCAGGCGAATACAGTTTCAAATGCATCAAGGCAGTGCAACATAGAAGGGGAGTGATGTAAGAGGGAAGGAAGGTGTGAAGGCACCCCAGGCATCTGGGCAATTTTCTGCATTTGTCCCAAATTTTTTTATATTTTATTTCACCCTGTTCTGCCTTTTCTATGATTTTCTATAATTTTATTCCTATTTTATTATTATATTTTGGTTTTTTCCATGTTGGTACATGTTGACAGCTCTATTCTTAGAAGCAGGATCCATTGTGGATGTTTACCCATCAAGGTGACATCATCCCATAGCTTGATCCACCTATTTCTGCTTTTTTGCTATTTTTAGCTTACTACTTGATTTTTGGCTCTATCACATATACTGGGCATTGACAGATGGGTCTTTAGAGTTTTCTCTTTGGATTCCCCTTTGTTAGGTGCACCTAAAGTGTCTGTATTATGTAATGTAATATTAATTTTGGATTCCCCTCTGTTAGCTCACTATCAAGTGAGGCTTTGAGATTGCCAGCTCATTTTCCAGCAGAGTTGACTGTGCACATTACCACATCAAACTCATTGGACTCTAGTAGTTTCACACAAAGTCCACACTCCAATGATTCTCTGGGACTGGGAAAGGGTGTAACTCACCCATGGGCTTGTGTTGTGGAGTCTTGGTGCATCAGCAGAGATCACAGGTGTGACAGTACTGACCAATGAGTTGGGACATCTGGGGCTACCAATAATTCCATGATATGAGCTCTAATGTCTTCCATCGCCAGTGGTAGCCAGCAATGAGCAAGTCGTGGTACTGAGAGATGAGTTGTCATTGAATCTGGGGATCATTAGGGATGTAGATATGGTCATGGAAGTATAGGATGTCATCCTTTTCTGTCCACTCTGCTGCACGAAGTGAAAGAGTGGATTCCTTTCTCAGCTCCTTTACTGCCAGAGCCACAGCATCCTCATGTAAACTACTGCAGTTCACATGACAAATGTCATGTAGAATACTGTGCTCCTCACCCTCCAGGGTGACATCCTCTAATGCACAGCCTGTAAACAGATCAGGTTGCAACAATACAATACCTTGATTGTCATTGCTTCCATTCCCATGGTCTGGACAATGAGAAAAGGCATCAATCCTCCCTATTCTGTGTCCCGGGTGATTATGCAGAGAGAAATCAAACCTGGAGAGGTAAATGGACCAGCAGGCTTGGCAACAATTAAGTTTCTTGGTGGTCATGAAGTACTCAAGGTTCTTGTGGTCCATACAGATCTCAACCTTGTGTTGAGCACCCTCCAGAAAATGTTGCCACTCCTGCAATGCCTGCATTATTGCCAGCATCTCCTTTTTGTGGATCTTATAATTGCATTTCACAGCACTGAGACTCTTCAATTAGAAGGCAATGGAGTGCCACTTCTGGTCCTCAGGAGACTAATGAAACAATCCTGTGCCCATTGCAAAGTCCAAACTGTCAACTTCTACATGGAAGGGATGTGAGTCATCAGCAAAGGTAAGGATGGGAGTAGAAGTGACCATCTCTTTGACCTTCTTAAATGCCTCCTGCTGTGCATTTTTCCACCTCCATTCCTCCTTGCCAGTGAAGTTGAATAATGGGCATGCATGGTGTGAGAAATTTTTGATAAAATGCCAATAGAAATTGATGAAGCCCAGAAAAGACTGCACTTCTTTCTTGTTCATAGGTGTGGGCCAGGTTGTATTGCCAGCAACCTTGACCAGGTCCATCTCTACCTGTCCATCTGAGATAATTAAGCTCAAGTGCTTGATTCATGTCTTCTCAAACTCACACTTGTCATGACGAAGGTAGATTTTGTGCCACCAAAGTCGCTCCAGCACCAGGCATGTAATTTGATGATGTTCATTGAGATCTCAAGTGAAGATGAGAATGTCACCGAGGTAGACACAGACAACACTTTCAAATATGAAATCATGGACAATGTCATTCATCATGGTCTAAAAGGTGGCAGGACTGTTAGTGAGGCCAAAGAACATGACAAGCAGTTCAAAATGACCATGGTTTGTGCAAAAAGTTGCCTTCCACTCATCCCCTTCCTTTATCCGCACATTGTGGTAACTCCAATGGACATTGAGCTTGGTGAAGTAATGCGCCTTGCAGAGTTGGTTGATGAGATCAGATATAAGGGGTAGTGGATAGTGATTCTTGACTGTGATGCCATTGAAGCATCGATAGTCTTGAACTGGTCAAAGGGATCCATCCTTTTTTCTTACAAAGAAGAAGGGCAAGGCCATGGGTGACTTTAAAGGGCAGATACGGCCAGAAGCCAAGTGTTCATCAATGAACCTGTTGAGTTGTCATTGTTCTTTGGGGGAGAGAGGATAGACCTTGCAGGAGGAGGGTGTGGCACCCAGCGTGAGCTCAATTGCATGATCCCATGGCTTACAGTTAGGAAGTGAGTCAAAGAATTTCTTGGAGAAGACATCCTCAAAGTCATGCAGGTGAGGAAGCATGGAGTCAGCAAAGGATTTGGATGCACTGTTCTTGTGGAAGGCCTCCACAAGATGCTAGGAGACGTTCGAGGTGGCACACACCTCATGCAAAGGGTTAATAGCAGTGTAGAAAATTCAGTCACCTTCCTTAATCTCTTCCACCTCCTCAGCATGACATTTTTGAGTGCACTGTAAGAGGACCTTTTACCCTTGACATTTCTGTCTGCCTTCAGTAAAGCAAGTATGACAATGAGAGGGACAACAACTCACCATGACTTTACCTGTTACCCAGTCGACCTCAGGATTGTGGTCATGAAGCCATGGGTAGCCCAAAACTGCCTCCTGCTTCCCTAGTTGGGTCACAGTGAAGAGAGCCTATTCACTATGATTCTTGTACTGGAGGACTAGGTCGACAATCTCCTGAATCACCCCAGCTTCATTTGGGGAACCGTCCATATTGTAGACAGGTATGGGTTGAGATAGTGAGTGGGTTTTAAGTTGTTTTTGTTGAACCAGATGTGAATTAATAAACAGGCCTGTGGCACCCGAGTCCAAAAGAGCAGAGACACTGAGTACTTGCCCCATATCCATGGTCTGCAGCTCGATCTTCAATTCTAGGGATTATTGGTGGGGGGTGGATGCCACAATGTACTTGCATGGTAGCTTACACTCCCAAGATTTTAATCTGGATAGAGGGGGAAGTGGGGAGGAAGGGATAGGTACATCTTTAGCCACTTCAGAGGGGTCTGAAGAAGGAACTGGAATAAGATTCATCCTATAGTGAATAAACAGACAGAACTTCAAAGTGGTTATGGAGAGGCAATGAGGGCATACTGTTCACTCATCACAAGTAGAAAAATCCTGTTTCCTGCCTCTTCCTCTTTGACTTCCTCTTTCTCCAGGCCTTCAACATCTGCCAGTGCCAACAGGTCTTGGAAGAGCTCATCTTGTTCTTCAGGCATGAATTTACAGATGTTTTGGTAGTGGGGACAATTTTGAGCCATGTGTCCAGTTTTCCCACAGTGGTAGCAGAGATCTAGTCTGTGAGCTCGACTATGGGCTGTGTCAACATCCATTGGAGTGGGGGTGTTGGAGCTCAACAGCATTGGTTGGTGCATATGGATGGGATTAGGACAATGGAGTGCTCAGTTAAAGGTGTGGGAGGCATGGGTGGTGGTAGGAGTGTGGAAAGCCACAGTAAATGCTGCATTTGTAAGTTGGTTCTCATTACAGAGGGAAGCAGCCTCATACCAAGCATTTATGTTATTGTCTGCTGGGTGTCCTTCCAATATCTGTGCAATCTGGTCTTGGATTTCCTGATTAAGACCTCAACAAAACTTCACAACCACAGATAACCCATTTCCATACCTCGCCATGTCCACAAGGTCTTGAAACTCATCAATGTAGTCATCCACAGATCGATGTGCTTGGTAGTAGGAAGTGGATTCAAGGCACTTTACAGCTCATTGGCATTCATTAAGGGGGGAGAAGTGTCATATGAACTTGTCACAAAGTCCCCTCAGGTGGAGAATGGAAGGGGGCCACACTCCTTGGTTTGGCATAATATACAGTCGACATAGAGATAGGTGTGCTCAAATTTCATGTACATGAGGGCCCAATAAATTTTAGCGGCATCATCCACAAATTGGTTTGGGCGTACAACTCACAGGAATTGAGGAAAGCACATTCATGGGAATGCACACATTTTTGCTTGGGTGTGCTTGGCATGCTAGGGGTCAAAATAGGCAAGATGGGGTTCAACTGGAGAGTTCTAATGAAGGTTTCAATGGTAGATGTAAGTGTATCAATTTGCACACAAATTCCAGCAACATTGCCTTCAAACGCATCCATGCACTCTGGGGCATCCATGGTGCTAGGCGGTGGGTCAGGTGAAAAATGGTGCATACTAAAGGCAGGAGTGTCTGGGACAGTATGTAGGGAGTCTTTGGAGCTCTGGGAGTCATCTTCTACTCTGTACCTGCTATCTTGGCAGAGCCTCTGAGATTTCGAGCCTTAAGAGAGAGTTTTCTACTGTAAGGGCAACCTCAAAGCCTCACTTAATAGTGAGCTAACAGAGGGGAATCCAAAGTTAATATTACACTACATAATACAGACACTTTAGGCACACCTAACAGAGGGGAATCCAAAGAGAAAACTCTAAGAACCCATCTGTCAATGTCCAGTATATGTAATAGAGCTGAGAATCAAATAGTAAGCTAAAAATAGCAAAAAGATGGAAATAGATGGATGAAGCTGCGAGATAATGTCACCTTGATGGGTAAATGTCCAGGAGGGGTCCTGCTTCTAAGCATAGAACTGTCAACATGTACCAACATGGAAAAAAATTGAAATATAATAATAAAATAAGAATAAATCCTAGAGAATTATAGAAAAGGCAGAATAACATATATAAAAATATGGGACAAACATAGAAAATTGCTTAGACACCTAGGGCACCTTCCTTTCCCCTTATCAAAGTGCCCCCAGACAATGGCTCAGTTTGGATTGAAGAAACTGATCAGTCTTTCCACTGCTACATTGTTAAGCCAAAGTCTTCCCTAGTCTGATCAAGACTTATCGGATGAGGATCACAGTTGCTTGTAAGCGATTGCTCTGAGGATGACTTAGAATCATATAGAAGGCCTTAGAATGGCTAGGTCAAGCTGAGCTTGACTAGCATTACATTAACTGGTTGAATAGTACAGGTGCAATAGTGCTACTGTATTCATGAGTATAATAGAAAACAATAACAAGGAAAAGAATATGAACACACCATGCAATAGTTACAATAAAGTGAGAGTAAGGAGGATTAGTGGAAGGCATGGCCAGGGCTCTGCACAAGACAATAGTGAAAGGTAGAACAATAAGCAAAGAGAACAATAGCAGGATAGAACAATAAAGGAATAACATGGGAAATTTGAGCATACGCGCTAGTCTCTATGCCCTTTTCTCATAACATCAGCTCCCCTCCATTGTTTCATGTTCTATCTGAAACCTATAATCTGATCATATGCATCAAGTTGAACAGTGCTTGCATGTTCAATTCATCAGTCATGGTGGTGAACGTTGCAATCAAAGCAAGTATTTGTGAATTGTAGGAGTAAATGGTGAAGGGCAACTCAATCTCCTCTGGCTGAGCACTGGCGAAGCGTACTGAAGTCCCAGTCATGAACACACAAGCATGTGAATGAGGGTGTCATGCTGTGGTTTTAAATAGCATGAAAATCCAGACAATGAACATAATGATAATTGTGCCGCCAAATATGCTGCTGAAGAGATGAGGATAAAGTAGTTGGTGGTCATGTCGATCACCGTTCAGGTTGTTTGGTGTCTAGGAGGGACATCATGTGGCAGTGCTTGCAGACATAAGATTGCTGAGTGTTTGGCAAGGGTATGTCATGTGTTCAATCCACCATATAGGTGGGTTAGTTAGTCCAGCCATTGGTCCATTAAAAATTTTCAGGAATATCATGTGATTATGTACCTGGGGGGTTTGTTTGATGGGAAATTGAAAGGCACAATTATTTCCCATTGGGTGAAAAGGTACCAGCAAGTCAAAAACAAGTGAGTGGCACATTAATAATGCAAAATCAGACTGGGGTGAGATCAACTTGGTCATTACAAGAAAATAAATTCATTGTGTGTTTGGAAAGGAACCAGAACTGACCATCGAAAATGGTTGCATACTCTGTCCTGATTGCAAAACCCAAGTCACAGTCAGAAAGGTTGGAATACAGAATTATTTCAAGTGACATAAGGATAGTGCTCAGTGTGCAGTCAATAAGAAGAAGACTGAATCCATTGCCCACGCCTTCCTCAACATGTGTTGACACCCCAACAGACAGTCAATTTACTCTCAATGCTCCAGAGATGCAAGTTGGTAGAAAGCGGAAGTCTGTGACTTGTATTCCATGCTACCGGTATATATGTGTGGACAGGCAGTGTTGGAGAGCAAGATATCAGAAGGTGGGGGCATTATCATGTGCTGATATGCTGGATGTGAAATGGGATGGGTCAGTCAATTGTCAGTTGAGAGTCAAGTGAGCCTTACTAATTTGGTATACAGTACCACTTGCAGTGTGTTCAGCTCAAATGCAGTGTCAATGGGTGGGTTTGCGAAACTTGCAAGGCAAGTGGGGTTGGTCAGAAATGAGCAGGGAAACAATGGGCAAGGGGGCTTATATAGCAATTTCCTAATATGATAATTAGTTCCCACACCTAGTTAGTTAGTCCTGGCCTTGGCGCCTTAAAAAAAAAATTGACCCGGTATGCTTAATTATTTTTCTGACATACCCTTGGTGTTTGGGTCACCAAATATGGCAATGGAGGCATTGGTACTGTGGACAGTGCGATAAAAAATGTCCGACTTGTGTGCAAGTGAAGCATATGGAGTTCTGCATCCACCTTGGAGGTGGATAGTTGGTGGGTAGTGAGAGTCTTACTGGTGTGGGTGTGTCTGGGAGAGAGTCTGCTGCTGTATCGTAGTAGTCATTTTCAGTGTTGGTGTCACTCTCGATGAGGATAATGGGGTATGGAGTTCTTGGGCATGGTGCAGGGATAATAGGGCAAGCTTTGCCATTCAGATCATCAATAAGTGGGAGGACATCAAGGTGATATGCTTCTCAGATAAGGCATCGGAATGTTCTTTCTAACACAGAAATGGCTCTGTAGGTGTCAAATAAATTTTGTACCATGTTATAGAGTAATGCTTGGTCTCAAGTCCAATCAAGAAGCTGTTTGTGGAGATAGAGGTCAGCTGCCCCAAGTGCATCGATCATTTTGTTACAAGAAATGAAAATTACCTCCTTTATAAATCCATGGTCTACCATGACCATGATGGTGTCTGATCTAGTGTTGTTCAGAGGTCAGTGATGAAATCCATCTTCACCAATGCAAATGGTGATGTTGCATTGCATTTGATCAGCAGTAGTGGGGGGATTGTGGGATGAGTATTGACCTTCATCTGCTGGCATGTTGTGCACTCATTAACATAGTTTCTGATAAAAATAGTCATGCTCAGCCACCAGTAATCTCTCTGTACTAGTTTGAGCATCTGGAATTGGCCAGGGTGTCCAGTGAAAATGTTGTCGTGGTACTTTTCCACAATTTTCTTTTGTAGTTCTTTGTTCTCCAGCATGTAGCATCATTTCTTGAAAAAGACTGTTCTGTCATCATCCATTCTCTAGTCCTCTACAGCTGACTTGATCAAGGGTATCCCTTTCTTTTTGATTGCCCTCACTATCTCCTTCAGCAAGCCATTGCCCATCAGTTTCTCAGCCAGTAGATCCTTCAGATTGGTGTCAATCATTCATACAGACATCTCATCTTTGAGCATGGTGATGTCATAATTGTCATTGTCGATCTCTGGTATGTGGTCTCCTCATCGAGATAGTGCATCAGACTGTATCATTTGTCTTCTGGGTACATGTATGAGTTGTAGGTTGAACTGTGAGAGGAAGAGGCTCCACCTCACCTGTCTTCAGTTTAGCTTCCGTGCTGTTCTGAAGTACATGAGATTTTTGTGATCAGAAAGGATAGTCGTTGGATGCCTCAATCCTTGTAGATAGTGTCTCCAGGTTTCTAATGCCTATATTATCCCCAGTAGTTCTCAATCATAGATTTCATAGTTTCATTCTGTAGGGGTTAGAGAATGGGAGATGTAGCTGCATGGGTGCTAGTCTCCATTAGTGTCAGTCTGTTTGAGAACTGCCCCAGTGGCATACTTTGATGCATAACTTTTTACCATGAATGGTTTTTCTGCATCTGGTGATAGGTCCACTGCATGCTCTAAGGTCTGGGATGGCTCCCAATTGTATCAACACATTATGACAGATGCTCTGAACTGCTATGAATGCCACTAAATCAACTTCAAACCATTTTCGAACAACTTCACATGATTTTGAATGACTTTGAACCATTTTGAACTATTTCATGACACTTTGAACACTTTCGAATAACTTTGCACTACTTTGAACAACATCGGGCACCACATTCATTATCTATATGGTGGAATACCATGCACCAGGAAGGATTCCAACTTGTGCCCAAACCTGCTGATCATCGGTCAGCCTCGTTCCAAGTCCCTATCACATACAGAACCCACTACTGGATGGATTATTGTGAGACTTAGCATGGTTTATACACAAAGGACAGTCTCTTTTTAGTTCTTTCCCTTTATTACTCCTCCATCATATAATACATCTCTTTCTTCTTCAGATTCGAGTCTTCTTTTTGGCCTTGTGCCTTAACTCATATCTTTTGCCTCATGTACTACACATGTTTTATTTCCTTTTTAGTACTATCTCTTCAAAATGTATATAGACTTGTACTAGTTACTTAGAAAATCAGAGAAGAAGTTACCCTTTTACTTATCATCTGTAGAGCCATACTCTTGAGTCTCAGCCTCATGTCATATCTCTAAGTTATGCAAAATATCGCAAACTTCTTCAAACTATCATACTCGCCTTCAACTTATCGCATATCCCCTATCGCAACTCAAAAAACACTTTCTGTTTGCTAAACTCATTTTTCAAACTTCTTCGAACTTATTCAAACTACTTCGCACTTCTTCAAGCCTACTTCAAACTACTTTGCACATCTTTGAACCCATTTTGAACATCTTTGTATGCCTTTAAAGACTATTCACAACATCCCTTATTATTTCATGTCACTAAACACAATGTTTGGGTATCAGCAGTGATATTTAGTACCAACTCACACCCTTCCTCTAGCCTGTGTTATACTTCCTAAGCCTTTTAATAGGTTTTTGTTAGGTTTCCAGGTTGAGTATTATCATTTTGGAGCCCACTGTGAGGGTTTCTAAATCATTTCATTGCCTAATTCATCTTGAATCTCCTGGCTCAGACCAACCCAAGCTTGAAACCTTAGAATTGAGACTTTCCATGCCTTCAAATCTCTCAAACAATCAGGAGATATTCTAATCCCTGTCTCTGATGCAGAATCTACACATTATTGTTTGTTTCCCTCACCTATTTCCTCATCTCAAACCTCGTCTTCCTCTTCTTTCTCATCATCTACTACTACATTCATTCCTCCAGCCACTTTGACATATCTACCATCTTTTGCTCAAGTTCTAACTTCTCGAATCATTACATCTATGGCCACCCAAGTGACAATGCCAGCTTGTGGACATTCCACAGCACCAAAATTCAACCCTACTCAACCTTGAGCGCTTCATCGATACTTTGACAACCTCGAAATACTCTTTAGAGACTGCAATGTTATGGATCCAGAGATTATGAAGAAGCATGCCTGCTAATATGTCAATATCAATACATCCGAACTCTGGGAATTAATTCCAGAATATGAGACTAGCATTTTGTTTCAAGACTTTCACGTCGCAATTCATAGACTATATCCTGGTTCTGAAGATGATCAAAAATGGTCAATTTCAGACATGGACAAGCTTGTTGGCAAACAGCTTTGCATTGGTATTTTTGATGGAAATAATTTAGGGTTATACTACAGATCATTTTACAACACCACAAAGTTTCTACTCTCTAAAGGCTGAATTTCGGAAGCAGAACAGAGTAGAGCATTCAAGGTTTCCAGCAAGGCTTATGGTCATGAATTGTGTAATGACTCAAGCTAAAATTTCCTGACCACTATCCAGATGATGCTTATCTACTTAACGACATTCACACAGCAGCGAAATTTGTTTTATCAGGGTCAAATAGTTTGGATTCATCATTGTTATGGTCTTTGGGTACTTTGGCATCAACTTCAACATCTTCAACACAAATCAAATTGGAAGACTTATTGGCAATCCTCAAAAAATTCACAACTACACTCATCATGGCTTTAGCAGGTTCAAAACCTAGTAATCCTCCTTGACCTAACAGTGGATTTTGTTTGGACCAGCTCGAAAATTTAGTTTGTGTCTTTTGTGGACTCACCAGTCATTTCATTAGTGACTGCTTGGTTTGCCAGTCCTATATCAATGAAGGAAAGTGTAAAAAGAACAACAAAGGAAAAATCGACCTTCCAAATGGATGGTTCACCCTCCGAAACATCCCTTGTCACTTTATCAAAGACAGAATCAACGAATGGACTTGATGAAATCCTTCAACTACAGCTGCATCATCACTAATGTACAACATTGCATCTTTAATGGCTACTTCAAAACCACCTAGAGGTATCTACCAAGTTTCCAAACCATCCATGACACTGAAGATCGCATTGCAAAGCTCGAACAAGAGATATATGCTTTGCAAAGTGGTAGGGCCTTTGCTAAAACTAATCCAAGCATACCAACAGTCCCTGTTTCTTGACCTTTGATTTCCCCAAACACTGCAGCAGTCGAACAATCAACTCTACAAGTACCTGCATTATCCATCTTGTCTATGGCAATGAACCTACCAACCTCGACTTTGCCACCATCTTCGACTTTGGAAACAACTTCACAGCCCATCATTCATCCTTACGCTGCTGCAAAAGAAAATTTGTACTTACTGCCACACAAATGAAACTTCAGATCAACTGCAAAAGGTAAAGCCAAAGATGGTCCTTTGCACCATACCCAAGCCCCAATTCAAAAGGATAAAATGATGGAAGATGTTTTTGCTTATTCAATGAAGATGCTGATTATCACACTAACCCCTGAGGAATTGTTGTCGCTATTGCCCAAGGTTCATACAAAATGGAAAGAACAGGTCACTCTACATCGAATTCAACAGTCCAAAGGAAATAATGCCAAAATTTGCTTAACAATGAGATTTTTGTAATCGATGATCCCTTGGAAACTTATATTAACAGTCTTTGACCTGGTGATATTCCAGAACCCTTTATCACTGCGAAGGAATCCCATTTGATTAGGTCAATTATCATGAATGTCAATGGAAGAAATCCAGTCGAAAGTGTCATAGACTTCAGTTCTTCAATTATTGCAATGTCTGAAAAAATTTGCCATGAACTTGGCCTTGCTTATGATCCTTCAATCCACATCCCACTTCAATCGGCTAACAGAGGAATTGACAAAAGTTTGGGTTTAGCACAAAATGTGCCTTGCAAAGTGGGGAGTATCACACTATTCATCCAAATCCACATAATTCATGACCCAGTCTATGATATCCTACTTGGTCGACCATTTGATGTGCTCACAGAAAGCACCATTAAAAACTACAGAAATGAAGCTCAGACAATCACGATATATGATCCTAATTTGACACAATTATGTGCAATCCCCATGATACTCCATTCTAATCAGCATCAAAAGGATTTTTGCAACTAGAGGATGAAATTTTGGACATTGACCAGTGTGCTCTCATTATCTCATTTGATCCCTCTAATTTATCTATCACTATCGAATGCACTGTGAATATTCCTGATATGGAGTCCTCAAACTCCTCAAAAACTGTTTCTTATTCTTTAATTCTTGCAAATTTATATTTAACTGCTAGTCATCAATACAAAACATATTTATCGACCTTGATGGTGAGATCTACGCCCTCTATGCCTATTCTCAACTCCTTACATCCAATTTTTGTGGCATAAGAAAAAGAAATACAAGTCTGTCACACAGAAAATTTGCCCAGTTATCACTGAGCTACCTGACCAATTTTGCATTATTCGAACAATCACTGACAACCCTCTCAAAAATATGCCAAAACTAAATCCTCATCCACCATCCTTTATCCCCACTTCCCAATACTCACTTGAACATAAAGCTATCATCAACAAGAATCATCCTGGCAATTTTCTATGGCCAGAGGAATGGAAGCTTATGCACAATTTTATTCAAAATCACAAAACAGCTTTTGTGTGGACAGAACAAGAGCAAGGAAGTTTTTACTCTGACTTTTTTCCTCCTATAGAATTTTCCATCGTTCCTCATACTCCATGGGTTGAACAAAACATTCCTATACCTCCAGGTTTGTATGAACAGATATGCGAAATGCTAAAAAAGAAGATAGAAGTATATGAAACATCGAACTCTTTGTATTGATCACGATGGTTCTGCATCATGAAGAAAGATGCAAAATCACTTTGAATTGTCCACAGTCTTGAACTGCTTAACCAAGTAATGATCCAGCACTCAGATGTCATACCGATACCTGAACATCTAGCAGAACAATTCAGTGGTCGATCATGTGGAGAAATGTTGGATCTGATCTTTATGTGACATTTGACGAAAGGAAAGTAGCAGAGTCATTTCATGATCTGACCACATTTCAGACACTATTGGGAGCACTTTGCATTGTTACCCTACCCATGGGTGGGACAAATTCTGTCCCTATCTTACACAATGACGTGACATTTATTCTACAGCCTGAAATTCCTCATATCACCATCCCTTACATCAATAACACACCAGTTAAGGGCCCAAAAGCAGAATATTGAACAATTGGTGGATCCTATGAAATGATTCCTGACAATCCAGCTATTCGATGCTTCATCTGGGAACACTTCAAAAATTTAAATCGGATAGTTCAGTGCATAAAGTATTGCAGAGGAACATTCTCAGGTCCAAAACTCTATCTGTGCATCTCTGAAATAATTGTTTTAGGGCATCGATGCAATATTGAAGGTCATATGGCTGATTTTACTCAAATTGCAGCTGTTAGCAAGTGGGGACCATGTTGAAGCCTCACCAAAGTCAAAGCATTCCTAGGAACCATTGGAGTTTGTTGTATCTTTATTCAAAATTTTGCTCAAAGAGCTGCAGCACTGATCCAACTCACTTGAAAAGATGTTCCTTTCAAATCTGGAGCAGAACAAATAGCAGCCCAAGAAGATTTGAAAGAAGCTCTAATCAATTCCCCAGCAATTTGAGCTATCAATTACTCATCTTCAGCCCTGGTTATCCTATCTGTTGACACTTTGAACATTGCTATTGGTTTCTTTCTTGCCCAATGCGATCCAGAAAACCCTCGAAAATGATATTATAGTCGATTAAGATCGATTACACTTAACGACCACAAATCCTGATTTTTGCAGCCAAAACTTGAGCTTTACAGTCTATATTGTGCTCTTGGAGCACTGTGATTGTACCTAATAGGAGTTCGAAGGCTTATCATCAAAGTCGATGCATGATATATCAAAGGCATGCTTTTGAATCCTGATATTGCACCTAGCACTAGCATCAATCGATAAATAGTATCCATCCTAACCTTCCACTTTACATTAGTCCACATCACAGGGATGCACCATGGTCCTGACAGACTTTTGAGATGCCCCCCACAAGACAAAGATGCTCAGCTCTACAACGAAGATGATTTCAGAGATGGAATTGACCGTCTTCATGGTTTCATACATCAAATCAATCCTATTATGACTCTACCCTTTACTTTGTATCAAAGTTCGACCCTCTCCCTCTCTTCAGATATCAGTAAGGGGGAGAACCTTACCTATGACAATGTCCCATGAACGAATAATGCAAAAATGAATGATGAAAGATTACTTTGCATTCGAAAATGGTTACATGACCTGGTGCGACCCCCTGATCTATCAGACACAGATTAAGCTACCTTTATTCAATATTGCACTGAATTCTTTTTAGACTCAGGCAAACTATGGAGAAAAGACTCCCATGGAGCTCACAAAATTGTTGCGACTCCAGAACATCATCTCAAAATTATTCACACAGCTCATAATGATATTGGACACAAAATGGTTTTCGCTATAAAATCAGTCATCGCCCTTCGATTTTGGTGGCTGAACATGAAAGCTGACATTGCATGGTATATTTGAACCTGCCACCTATGTCAAATTAGACAAATGTGAAATGTTCTAATTCCACCCACAGTTGCCACTCCAGCACCCCTTTTTGGCAAGGGCTATATTGATACGATGCAAATGCCACCTTCAAACGGATTTAAATCCATCATACAAGGTTGATGCTCACTAATGACCTATCCAGAATGGCAAAAATTTCAACATGAAAATGCCATGTCTCTTGGTGATTAGATCTTTGAAGATATTATTTATCGATGGGGTTCACTATATGAAATTATAACTGACAATGGCACTGCATTTATTGCAGCTATGGAGTATCTTGCAAAATGATATCACATTAAACATATTTGAATTAGCAGTTATAATTTGCATGCCAATGGACTCGTCAAATGAGCCCACTTCGATGTTTGACAATCCTTATTCAAAGTTGTCAATGGAGATCAAGCAAAATGGTCAGCAGGGGCACACTCAGTATTTTGGGCAGAATGAGTCACAGTTTGTAAACGCATGGGTTGTTCTCCTTACTTCGCAGTTACAAGAGCACATCCTCTAATACCCCTTGACATCTCCAAGGCAACATACTTACAACTGCCACCTGATTCAATCTTATTTACAACTGACCTCATAGCTTGATGAGCCATAGTGTTATAAAAATGATCTAACAACCTCAAAGTGTTATATTCAAAGGTCTACGCCTCTTGAATTGAAGCTGTGAAATGCTTCGAACTCCTTCACAAACATACAATGCATGACTACAACCTCACAAAAAGGAGATTTAGTACTGCTTCAAAACATGCAAATTGAGAAATCCCTCAATTACAAGATGAAACCACGATATTTTAGCCCTCTCATCGTTATCAAATGAAACTATGGAGGGGCTTACATTCTCTGTGAACTCAATGGTTTAGTACTACATTGATGTATTGCTGCATTTTGTTTGCAACTTTGAATGACTTTGAACTTCGATGAAGATCCTTTCAAAAATTTTCAGGACTTCAAAAATGAATAATTATTCTTCCTTTTCTTTTTTGCAATTACTTACAAAAGATTTTAATTGCTTTTAGCATACGATACAAGTCACGATATCACATCATAGCA
This sequence comes from Tricholoma bakamatsutake, assembly GCA_029959215.1. Taxonomy (NCBI): domain Eukaryota; kingdom Fungi; phylum Basidiomycota; class Agaricomycetes; order Agaricales; family Tricholomataceae; genus Tricholoma; species Tricholoma bakamatsutake. Next base: position 7,262,889 of record CP114860.1, read on the forward strand.
TGGTCATGCAAACTCCAAAGGGTTTTTCAGCTATGATGAACTACTGAGCCTTTTCCTAAAAAAAAATTCGATTTTTTCATTTGTTATATCTTCATTTCTTCTTCACCTTACTTTCCAAATACATTTAACAAAAAAAATAATTTGAAATTGAAATAGACAAACAAAGAAACAGAAACAAAAAAAGTTTTACTCCTCCAACATCTCCTCCAACACCTTTATCTCCCTCCCCAACATCTCCATCTCTACCTTCTTCTGTGCCAATTTCATAGTGATATGGCTCCCTATCGCCCTGCATGCATACTACAGCATTTTTTTGCGATTGTGCGCACCTCCTAGATGGCTTCTGCACACTTTGCACAGTGCATTTTTGTGCACCTTTGTGCACTTCTGTGCACTTTTGCATGCCTTTGACCGTTTAGGTGCACTTTTGTGTGCCTTTTGCATTTCTACTGCGCTTTTGGTTCCCCCATAGCTGCCTGCCATCGTGTGCTCTAAATGCACCCTGTTACACTTCAAACCGCCTCTGCATGCCCCCCTCACACTCCTTATCTGCCTTTCACAGTTATTGCATGCTCCTTTTATGCTTCACCTGCAACTCACATTCTCTGCTGTGCATTCATTGCACAATCCCTACCACACACACAACAATCCACCACACCAGTTGCACTGCACATTATGACTTCCACCTTACTTGCAGATTTATTCGAGGTGCACTGCAATTCCAACACGAGCGGACTGCACATTCTCACATAATCTGGGCACTTTGTGCCTATTTGGCATTGGACTGTGCACACTTGGGCACTTTCACATAATCCTGGCACTTTGGTGCTATTTGGCCTCACACAGCATCTCCTTATAGTTCTTCCACATTTCCAATCAGCATTGCCCTATCTGGTAACTGGCACAGATTGATTATGTCATTATTACTAAGGTGCAGCATGCGACACATACCACTGAAGCAGATTAATTGGGAAGAGTGCACAGGATCTAGAGTGCACCAAAAATAGCACATCGCACTGAAACAGTTGGGTATTGGGCTATAGGTGTGCAAATCTTATTGGCTGAGGCAGCAGCATAGTGTGGTAGGGTTTAGATGGGTAAATTGATGCACTTGTGGGTAGCACATGGTGCTTTCTATTTTTACACTTTATTTTACCATTTTTATCACATAAGCCATTTGTACATAGTAGGCAGACAGATAGAGAATCCACAGGATCTTTCTCCCCCTCATAGTTCATAGCTCAGTCAGCATCACACATAGTCTGTGCACCAGCGTTCAGTCCATGCGCCTTTGTAGTGTGCTCTTCATATAGCCATGTTTGCATGTCATTTGTGTCCCCTCATCATATTGTTGCATTTCATCCCTGCATTGCATCCTTCATCTTCATTTGTGCACTCAAACAGTGTGCCCTTTGTATAGCCGCATTTGCACACCATTTGCATCTTTTTCCACTCATTGCATCCTCATCCCGTTTGCACCTTTAATCTGTGTGCCTCTCTTACAGCACATCCCAGTGCCATCTTTATCCCACTGCACCTCTCACTTTCATTACTCTCGTCATTGCGCACTTTTGTGCTCCTGTTGCATATTTTTGCCCCTTTGCATTGCACACTTTCCCACCTGTGCATATCTTCCCTTTAGTGTACATAACTGGTGCACATATTGGAAACCACTGTACCAGCCTCTTCGTAGTCTCCATGCCCCGAAAGATGATCTGAGGCCCTCTAAGCAAACACCCCTCACCCCAAGCATGCCTGCAGTTGTAGGTTTAGTGTTCACCCCTTCTGTTGAGACTCTGCACTGAGTACCAACTGAACACATCAGCAGCAATCAAACCATGGCACACCACCCAGTTATTTTTATTTCCTTCAAACCCCTATGACTCCCTCACCTTTGCCTTTGCCTTCCCCTTCGATGACTGTTTCTTCAGCTTCGATCGCATCAAAGGCCCTGCGACAGATTCTATGTCAGCTACTGATCCTACTATGTGAATTCAATGTACTACAAGATTCAAAAACATGTTAGCAACCACTTCAAACAATTTTGAACAAAGTTTGTACCTTGCCTCGGGTGCGAATCCCATTTTGCACCCCTGAACATTTTTGCTTTGCCCTTGCAAAGCCCCCTCCTCAATATCCCACCCCAGTAGCACTCTTGCACCTCTTGGGTGCACTTTGAACACTTTGCAGCCCCCTCCTTGATGACACATCATGGCTGGGACTTGAAGCCAGCACATTGATCACACTACAAAACTTTTAGCACCTTGAAAAACAATCAAATTCAAAGTAAAACACTTACTAGGCCCTCGAAATCAAGCAGCCCTCCTATTTCTACTCATGCCCACTTTGCCAACTCTACCCCCTCAACTTCCTCTTTTCCAGCCTCCTCCTCAACCTCTGTGACTTTTTGCATCGCCACCCTTACTATGGGTAGCTCATTTTTGCCCTTGTCTTCATCCTCACCTTTGTCATCCTTGCCTTTGCCACCCTCCACCCTCTCGATTGCCCTCACCTCAGCCTCAAATTCCATATTCCTATGCCATAACTCCTCCTTCGACACAGTCTTTGCATGAAACACAGCGAGAGCAGCATTTCAGGTGTCTGCCAGCACCCTCCTCTGACCCTTGATTTCCACCCTCTTTGCCTGCTCCTGCTCCTCTAGAACCTGTTTTGCATTCTCCCCCCTTCGTTCCCTCTTGACCTCCTCCGCTAAATCAATAAAAAGTAGCTCACCACCCCACAAAACCCACTCCTGATGAGCCAAAGGTTAGTATACCTCGAAAATTGCGTTAATCATGGTTTGCACTGCAGCGTCATGCTCCTCCCCTAAATTGTCTGTGAGCTCATCATACTCTGCCTACAAAATGCAAATTTAGAAAACATAAAACAAAATGAAGATGAAACATACCATTTTCTCACAAAAACCCCACCCACAGACTTTGAAATCGACATCTTCAGCGATGCTGCACTCTGGCATTGATTTCATGTACTTGAGTACTTCAACATTCAGTTCTGCAAGGAGAGACATTAGAGAAGCTAGACTTGGGATGATAGGAAGATGGATGAATGAAGAACAAGAAGTATCTCGAACCTCGCTAACTTTTTCGATACAATCACACATTTTGCATGTGACTTTGATTGGCTAACTGGAACAGTCAGGATTTCAGTAAGGGGGAGGATGATAGGTCCACTGCATGCTCTAAGGTCTGGAATGGCTCCCAATTGTATTGACACATTATGACAGATGCTCCAAACCACTACAAATGCCACTAGATTGACTTTGAACCATTTTCAAACAACTTTGCATAATTTTGAATGACTTTGAACCATTTCAAACCATTTTGCGACACTTTGAATGCTTTTGAATGACTTTACACTACTTCGAACAACATTGTGCACTGCATTCATTATTATATAGTGGAATACCATGCACCAGGAAGGATTCCAACTCATGTCCAAACCTGCTGATCATTGGTCAGCCTCATTCCAAGTCTCTATCATGTACAGAACCTGCTGGACAAATTATTGCAAGACTTAGCACAGTTTATACACAAAGGACAGTCTCTTTTTAGTTCTTTTCCTTTATTACTCCTCTATCATATGATACATTTCTTTCTTCTTCGGATTTCAGTCTCCTTTTTGTCCTTGTGCCTTAAGTCATATCTTTTGCCTTATATACTACACATGTTTTATTTTCTTTTTAGTACTACCTCTTCAAAATGTATATAGACTTGTACTAGTTACTTAGAAAATCAGAGAAGAAGTTATTCTCTCACTTATCATCTGATTTAAAAGCCATTTTCTTGAGTCTCAGCCTCACATCATATCTCTAAGTTCTGCAGAATATCGTGAACTTCTTCAAACTATCGTATTCACCTTTGGCTTATTGCATATCCCCTATTGCAACTCAAAAAACACTTTCCATTGATAGGTCCACTGCGTGCTCTAAGGTCTGAGCAAAGTTTCCAATCGTATTGACACACTATGACAGACCTTCCGAACCACTATGAACATTATGAAATCGACTTCGAACTATTTTCGACTTATTTCGCACTATTTCGGACGACTTCGAACTATTTCGAATGCTTTCGAACCATTTCATGACATTTCGAACAACTTCGCAATACTTTGAACGACTTCGGCAGCTGTATAGCTGTCCTCAAACACTTTCGATACACGATGCTTAACCAGAGTAAGCTATTTAGTTGCATATTGAGCACTACCGGACACGAGGAGGGATTACAAGAGAGTTAGAATGCGATAAGTGTGGTTTTTATGTTTCATGATATATTAAATCAATAGGACAAGAACTTTTACTATACTGGGACAAAGTATGTTTCAATTATTGTCATTTCTCATTTGTTTTTACAATTTACAAAGTCCTTTATTGTTGCAGATATTGCCCTTTATTGTATTCCCCTTTTTGGTACTATCTCTTCAAAATGTATATAAACTTGTACTATTTACATAGAATAACAGGGAAGAGCACAAGTTACCCTCTCGCTATCATCAGATTTAAGAATCGTTCTCTTTAGTCTTATCTTCACATCATATCTCTAAAGTTCTGCGAAATTTTGCGAACTTCCCCGAAACTATCGTATTCGCTCTCCATTTTATTGCCCATCGCCTACCGCTATTCAACAAACATTTCACATTTGTTAAACTCGCCTTTCGATACACCTCGAACCCCTCCGAACTTATTCGAACTATTTCGTGCATCTTCGAACTTATTCGAACCACTTCGCATGCCTTTGAACCTTTTTCAAACTCTTTCGGACATATTCGTATGCTTATAAAGACTATTTGCACCATCCCTTATTATTTCGCGTCGCTAAAAACATCATTTTGGTCTCAGCAGTGATATTTAGTACCACCTCGCACCCTTCCTCTGGCCTGTGTTATACCATCCGAAGCTATTAGTAGGTTTTGTTTGGGTTTCTGGGTTGAGTATCATCACCGTTTGCTAAACTCATTCCTTGATATACCTTGAATCTCTTCGAACTTATTCAAACTACTTCACACTTCTTCGAGCCTACTTCGAACTACTTCACACATCTTTGAACCCATTTTGAACTCTTTCGAACATCTTTGTATGCCTTTAAAGACTATTCACAACATCCCTTATTATTTTAGGTCACTAAACACAACATTTGAGTATCAGCAGTGATATTTAGTACCAACTCACACCCTTCCTCTAGCCTGTGTTATACTTCCTAAGCCTTTTAATAAGTTTTTGTTAGGTTTTCAGGTCGAGTATTATCACTGGTATCAGCAATACCGGTGCTTGTGAAGATTTTCACTTTAGTGTTTTGAATGCCCCTTGGCATTCACTCATCCAGTTGAAAGACTGGTCCTTTTTTGTTAGGTCACTGAGGGGTTTAGTGATTTCAGTAAAATTTCCAATGAATCTTCTATAGAAGTTGCCAAAGCTGAGAAATGATCAGACTCCTTTGATGTCAGTAGGGGATGGCCAGTCCTTTATTCCACTAAGCTTAGTTGGGTCCATCACCAGTTGATTTGGTTGCAGAATCACCCAAGAAACTCTACTTCTTGCATGTCAAACTTTGACTTCTCAGATTTCAAAAATAGATCATTTTTCTGCAGCCTTGCTAAAACCCATTTTGTCCTTTCTTCATGCTCTTTTTGATTTTTTGAGAAGATTAAAATGTTGTCCACGTAGATTACTAGCCATCCTTCATTTAGCATATCTCAGAAGATGTCATTCATTATCACCTGGAAAGTGGCTGGGGAGTTGCATAGGCCAAAAAACATTTCTTTTGGTTTGAAGAGTCCCCTGTTTGTCTTAAATGCCACTTTCCATTTGTCTCCCTTTTTGATTCAGACATTGTGATAACCCCATCTGATGTCTAGCTTGGTGAACCACTGCGCTCCTTTCAGCTTATCTAGGAGATCTCTGATGAGCAGTAGCAGATAGGAATTCTTAATTGTCCCATTGTTTAAGTACCGATAGTCTTGGCAGGGTCGGAGCATGTCTGTGTCCTTTTTAGTGATGAATAAAAATGGGGATGCCATCAGGGATTTTGATGGAGTGATGTACCCTTTTCACAGATTTTCTTCAATAAATTCATCCAGTTTTTCCTGTTCAGCTGGTGTGATTGGGTAGATCTTGCAATCCCTCAGAATGAAGTCAGGTTTTAGGTTGATTGTGTGGTCCCAGGGTCTGGACTTAGGGAATATTTCTAAGGCTGATCTCTTGTATACATCATGGTGATAATGCTCGACCTGGAAACCTAACAAAAACCTGTTAAAAGGCCTAGAAAATGTAACACAGGCTAGAGAAAGGGTGCAAATTGGTAGTAAATATCACCACTGATGCCCAAAGGTTGTGGTTAAAGATGCAAAATGGTAAGAAGTGTTACAAATAGTTTTTTGGAGCATACAAAAAGGTTCGAAAGATGTTTGAAAAGGTTTGAAGTAGTTTGGAGAAAGTTCAAAGATGTTCGAAATGGATCGAGAAGCTTCAAAGATCTCAGACTGGTGTCGAGGTATATAGAGGAATGTATAGCAAATGGGAAGTGTTCTTTAAGAGACGATGGGCAATATGTGATAAGTTAAAGAGCGAATACAAAAGTTTGAAGAAGTTTGCAATATTTTGCAGAACTTAGAGATACGATGCGAGGCTAAGACTCAAGAGAGTTGCTCTTAAATTAGACAATAGTAGAGAGGATGACTTCTGCTCTGTTCCTTTTAAGTAACTAGTACAAGTCTATATACATTTTGAAGAGATAGTACTAAAAAGGGAAATAAAACATGTGTAGTAGATGAGGCAATATATACAACAATGAGGACTTTGTAAATCATAAAACAAATGAGAAATAATAAATAATTGAAACATATAGTGTCCCCATATGGTAAAAGTACTTATTTTTTCGCTTCAATATATCATTGGAACCTCGAAGCACTATGATCACATCCTAAGTCTTTTGTTGTCTCTCCTCATGTCCAGTAGTGCTTGATTTGCAATGCCGTAGTTCATATCAGATGTGCCATGTGTATCAAAAGGGTTTTAGGATAGATATATGATGGCCAACATTGTTTGAAGTAATGCAAAGTGATTTGAAGGTGTTTGAAGTTTCATGAAGTTGTTTGAAGTTGTTTGAAAGTGTTCAAAATGGTACGAAATGAGTTTGAAACTGAATTCATGGCATTTGTAGCAATTTGGAGCATGTGTCATGATTTGTCAATACTATTTAAACCATTCCCAGACCTTAGAGTGTGCAATGGACCTATCAATGGTACTCCCTGTACTTCTTGGAGAGCAGATCATCTAGAGATTTATTTCCTTGTTTCAGTTTGTTTTCATGAGCTAATTTCTGGGAGATCAAAGTTCTGGCCCGGATGCATGCAGTGTTGGAGAAAATAAATCTGCCAGTTGATTGGGATCTGATGAGTCTGAATATGTGTTGGAGTTTCTAATATTTTGGAGGGGTGAAGTTGTGTTCTACAGTCAATGGCACTTCCTTGGGCCTGAAGATCCCTATGATTGATTCCCCTTACAAATAAATGAATAGAATATCCATATCTTCCTTCTAACTTTCCTCAATGCAGGGTAGTATGTTGATGCTGGTGGCATCTAATACTGGCACCTGCAGGTCATCATCAGGGGTGGTGATCAGCAGGGTTGATTCTTCATTTAGTTCAGGGTTGTTTAAGTTTGGGGTCTCATTGCTGTTGGTCTGCCATGTTTGTTTGATCATAGCTTGAATTTTTCTAAGCAGGAGTTTCCCCATTGATCTACAGGAGAGTGTCCTCCTTTCCCAGTTGATGATTGGGTTCTTCTTTTGTAACCAAAGGAATCCCAGTAAGATTCTTTCTTTTCCCAGGCTGGTTATCAAGTGTAATCTTCTCCACTTCTCCTCCTATTTCCATGTTTATGTCAATGAAGTGTGCGATAGTTCCATTTTTGTTAAGAGTACTGTTGACATTCTTTGTGAGTAATTTTCTGGAAAGCGGTTGTTTTTCTAGTCTGAGTTTTTTGACCACCCAATGGTTGATGAAAGTTTCTCTTGCTCTGGAGTCAACCAGGGCAGGCAGTTTGACTTTTCTGTCTCCTAGCACGTAGGTAACCAGGATGCACATAGATTGATTACTCACATCCACTATAAGTACACTAGAGACAGTTATTCTGGTAGATACTGTCATTGATACAGTCCACCATTTTAAAAACCCTCCTCTGCCATCAGATCCAGCACCTTCTCCTTTTTTTCCTCCTCTAACTCATTGACAAGGGCCCGGATTCTTTGATAGTGGTTGTGGGGTGTCTTCTTGACTTCAGGTTTCTTTGTTTCTTCTTTCATAGGTGGTTTCTTGCCTCCCTTGTAGTCACTTTCCCTGTGCCCCACTTTGTGACAAATGAAACACTTTCCTTTCTTGATGTGTTTGAGCCTCTCAGCATATGAGAAGCAGGTAGCATTGATGTCCATCACATTAGGGTTCTTTGAGGAGCTTTTTCCTCCTCCCCCTCTGCTATAGGTTCTTTCTTTAATTGCCTTTTCCCTCTTCAGGTGTCTCTCCACCCTTGCTGCATGTGTGTACCAACCTTCAATTGTATCTGGGGGGTTTTCCATGCTGAACACCTTGTCAAGTATCTTGTTATTGAGCCCATAGATGAAGTACTTGATGAGGGTGTTGTCTTCTCTGATTTCTGTTCTGAATGCCAGGGTCTTAAATAGGGCAATGTATTTGTTGACTCCCCTTGACCCCTGTAAGAGGTTTCTTAGCTGCATTCACACATTTCCCATGTCATCAATCAGCGAGAAAGCATTTCAGAATTTTCTGACAAATTCTTGGAATGTATCCCAAAGTTCTTCTCCTATATATCTCTCCTCCAGATATGCCTGCTTCCATGGCCCTGCTTTTCCTCCATTCATATATGAGAGCATAAAAAGGATTTTGTGTCAGTTATCCTTGAAGAAGTGTGAGTTGGCATCGACATATGCACTGCACTCCAAGATGAAGAGCATTGTTTTTGAACAGTCACCCACAAAATCAGCGGGAGCTCATATCTTTTTTTTTTTTTCAAATTATTGTGCAAAAAGGGCTATGCCCTTATGGTACACAGTACATGCAAACAGGTAAAAGTAAGGTGGAGATGGGGTGTTGGGTGTGATAAGTCAATGCTGAGGCTGATGTAAGTAGTGAACATTATACTGAACTACAAGAGCCAAGGGATTCCATACCCCCCACTGATGAAGCAGCAGAGAAAGAGTAGGCCAGCATATCTGCCACCATTTTAGGCCCCGCTCCCCTATTAAGACCTGAGAAAGAAAGAAAAATGATATGCGAAGGGTACAGATTGTCTGCTACAGGCCCCTGGTGAGAAGTGGGAGGTGGGAGGATAAAAGAGCAACATGTCAGTGTGCCAAACCAGCTAAAAGGGGGGAGGAGGGGATTAAAAGGTTAGTAAAGGACTGGGCAGGAGGATGTTGGCCTTTTGAGGGGAGACCTGGGTGGGTGAATGCTGAGTCAAAGGAGATGGGGGTGTTGGTCAGGTAGTGGGTGCTAAAAGGTCTCTGGCATGTATGAGGAAGGTGTTGGTGAGGTTGGAGAGGTCAGGGCAGCAGGTTGACTCAGTGGACAACTTGGAGCATTTAGTGTCATAAATGAAGCTAAGGAGTGGTTCATGTTGGTAGTGTGGGCATATGAACAGATAATGATGGATAGTTTCAACTGTAATGCCTTTGCAGTGAGGACATGATGGCATTTCAGAGTGGTGTATGCAGAACAGCTATTGGTTAAGAGAGGAATGGCCTGTGCAGAGGTGGGTGATGATAGCTGATTAGCAGCAGTCGAGGCTGTCGACAAGCTTCATGAAGTTGTTGGAGGGGAGGGATTTGTCAATGGGGTTAAGGAGAGGGAATCTGGGGGAGGTCTTCCAGCATTGCTTCCATCATTTATGAAGAGCAGTAAGATGGGCTTGGCAGAGTGAGAGAATGCTGGCAGGGAGGGGTTTCCATTGGAGGAAAACTGGGAGGAGGCTGGGCAGGCTAGACGAGCCTTGCACAGCCAGTTTGGCTTCAGCGTTGGCTCGCTCATTCAGGGTGAAGTCAGCATGACCTGGGGTCCAGATTAGTTGAAGTTCAATGATGTCTCACACCTTATCTTTCCAAGGGATACCTTGACATAGGGCTGATTTGCAGGCCCTGCTGTTGAAAAGATGGTAGTGTTTGGAGTGGAGTTTTTTAGCAGCTTCATGGACATGGTCAAGGAGGTAGTGGGCTGGGTGAGGTTTCTGGTTGTCGAGGGCCTTAATGGTAGCTTGACTGTCAGTATCTAGAATGGTGGGGAGGTGGGGATAAGAGAATTTCTTGATACCTGATAGAAGATGAAGTCCTAGCATTAGGCCGATGATCTCAGCTTCATAGACAGTGTGCTTTGAGATTGGTCCTAGCTAGTAGCAGAAAGTGTTAACTTCATGACCATTGGAGAACAAGATGGCTGAGGTGCCAACACCCCCTTCAAAGCCTGAGCCATCACAATATACCAAGTAAGATGCATTCGCATGGGCCACATCTGCAAAAGCGAGTGCTGCATCTTTGCTGTTCATGATGAAAGTGTTGAAGGATGGAATATAATTGGGGCAGTGGCATGTTAAGGCCACTTTTTTGACTGAGGGGGGGGAGATCTTGGTGATGAAGAACAGGGAGTGTACGGGGGAGCAGTATTTCTTGACATATCGGGCAGCTGCAGAGCATACTGGATTGTGGAGGGGGTGAGAAGAAGGAAGGGAAGCAAGGCAGACTGCAATGTGGAAGAGAATCTTGTGGTAGAGAAGATCTATAGGAAGAAGATTAGCATGTATGTCAAGGACATCACCAGCAGCAGTGCTGAGGGAGCCAGTGATAAGTTTTGCTGATTGATGCTGGACAGGGCTCAATTTGTTGGTGATGGCAACTGAACCCACCCTTTTCTTCATGGATGTGGAGGTGGATGCCAGTATACCAAACATCAGCTGCATAGGTAAAGGCAGAGACAGCTACTGTGTTATATAATTGGTGAACCCTGCTAGGGGGCATGCCACCTGAGATATGTGAGAGGCAGGCAACTTGAAATGACCACCAGGTCATGCTTGCAATTACTTTCTCATGGTGGGCTGACCAGTGGAGCTTGGAGTCAAAGAGGACACCAAGATACTTGTATGTTGGGACCATAGAAACCACTTGCATGGTGGTTGAGTCATCTGGGTTGAGTCTGGGAATGGAGAGGTCAGTAAGAATAGAATCTCGGTGAGAGTGCAGAAAATTCATAAGGGCAAGTTTAAATAGTTCGAAGGGGGAGTTGTGCAAGATCGACCATTCAAAGTTGCCTGAAGGGTATTCCATCATGTCTCTGAGAATGGCATGGCATGTAAAGAGGTCATCACCAATCTTGAGTAGCATGCCATCATCAACAAATCCAATGGCAGTTTCCTTCTTGTGAAAAGCTATGGAGATCAGTGGAGCATTATAAAAAGCATAGAAAATCATGGATATCAGGCATCCTTGGATAGTGCCGTTGATGATATCGAAGAGATCAGAAGTGAAGTCATCAAACTTAAGGCAGATTTTGCAGCCTGTAAGCATACATTCAGTAAGATGAATGTAGCATGAGGGTACTGTTGAAATTAAATTCCCATGCATGCTGCATACACGAGGCAATGTATGCAGCACACACATGTTACTGTGCTTACTGCGCATACATGTGGTAAACACATTCCTTAGTCATGTGACATCCTTACTATTATGTATATAAGGAGAACCTGTACTGTACTAGATATACAGTGTTCTTACCTCTGCTAAACTCTAGCTCTAAGACTAACTAAACCCCAGGTAGGTTATAAGAAATGTGTCATCTCTTCCTCTGTGCAGCGTATGTAGTCTGCTCCAACAGGTACTCCTTGGGCTTTCATGTTGTGGATGAGCTGTTCACAGACAGTGTTTGAGAAGGCCCCTTGGACATCAAGAAAGAGTGCCACTGCTACTTTTCCTGAGTGCCATGTTGGAGCAGACTACATATGCTGCACAGAGGAAGAGACGACACATTCCTTATAACCTACCTGGGGTTTAGTTAGTCTTAGGGCTAGGGTTTAGCAGAGGTAAGAACACTGTATATCTACTACAGTACAGGTTCTCCTTATATACATAATAGTAAGGATGTCACATGACTCGGGAATGTGTTTACCACATGTATGCGCAGTAAGCGCAGTAACATGTGTGTGCTGCATGCATGGCCTCATGTATGCAGCATGTATGAGGATTTAATTTCAACACCCCTCCTCAAACTGTACAGTGCTCTAAGCAGCTAAGTTTAAATCTCGAAAGTAATTCCGAGAGAGTCTCTAAATTTCCTGAATAAGACAGTGCCAAGGTTCTTTGTGAACATGTCAGCTGGATTATTATTTCCAGGAATGAAAATGACCGTGACTTTGTCATTTTCTATGCATTCACGGGTATAGTGGTAGTGAATGTCTATATGTTTGGTCCTTCTTTCCTGAACTGGATTTGATCCGATAAAGATGGATCCCTGATTATCAGCACAGATTGGTATGCACTTCAGTACATATCCAAGTTCCTGGAATAAGGACTCTATCCACACTATCTGTCAACAAGTGTCGGAGAGAGCCATATATTCAGCTTCTGTGGATGACAGTGCTACAGTTTTTTGTAAACGGGACTGCCAGCACACAATGCCACTCGCTAGAGTAGCAAAGTAACCCGTTGTAGATCGGCATTTGACAGTGTCAGCTGCCCAATCAGAATTTGTGAAGGCCTGTAGCCCCTCGGACTTCTCACCATCGTAGACAATGTTATATTTCTGGATTCCCACCAGATAGCGCATGATGTACATTGCTTTGTCTAGATGTTCTTGGCTAGGATTAGCCGAGAATTGCGACATCTTGATTACCGCATAAGCGATATCAGGTCACGTTCTGAGCATCAGATACAATAAAGATCCGATCACAGACTAATATTTTGATCTAAGCATCGTGTTGGGCATTGCTGTGTTTTCCAATGGTCTGTAACCAGTCAGGAGTGGAGTGGGGGTCGCTTTGGCATTTGTCATCTCGAATCTCTCAAGCACTTTGGCGAGATATTCAGTTTGATCGAGTTTGACTTTGCTTGCAGTCTGGGTAATGCGCATGCCTAAGAATTCCGTGACTTTTTCAGTACTACGGCACTCCCAATGCTTTAGACAAGCATTTTTCTTTTCATCCACAAGTTTCTTGTTCTTCCCCATGAACAAGCCATCATCAACATAGACGAGTGCAATAACAATGCTGCCTGTCTTAGGATCCTTGTGTATGAAAATGCCAGCATCAGAGCTGGCGTGCACGAACCCAATGGTGCGCATAAATGCCTCTAGCTCTTTCCACCATGCAAGTGAGGCTTGTTTAAGGCCATACAATGCTCGGCGTAAGCGCAATACTTTGCGCTCTTTTCCCTCGAGTCTGAAACCCTCGGGTTGATCCATATAGATCTCCTCATCTAGTTTGCCATATAAAAATGCGGTTTTTACATCTAGGCCGGTCATATACATGCCCTCTAGAGATGCAAGTGCAAACATGAGGCGTACGGTCTCATAGTGGACTACCAGTGAGAAAATCTCATCAAAGTCAATGCCTTCGACTTGTGAAAAGCCTTTGGCCATGAGTCTGGCTCATTTTCTTCCATCCGATTTTATGGAGAAAACCCATCTATTTTTGATCGTTTTTCGATCATGTGGAAGATCGACGATGTCATAGACTTGTCATTTATGAAGAGCCTCTAATTCTTCATGACAAGCTTGTTTCCACTCACGTTGCTGCTGCCGTGGTAGGCACGCAATATCGCGAAATTGGTTTGGAGCTTGGCTTATTTCGCTCGATGGTTTGACTGCTTTTGATAACAGCCAGCGAATAAGCTTATCTCCTCCTTCCTTGGTTATCTTTTTAATATAACCTGCTTTGTCCAGTTCCCCCATTGGGTAATCATGTTCTTGATCATTGGAATCGGGCACACTCTTGTGGGGTGCCGAACTCGGTCCAGCAACCGGTTCTTTCTGTTGAGTTTGTGGTCATGTTCAGTTATGATCCGAATCTTGACCCACAGATCTCTTCCAATATCGATCACGTGCAATGTCTCTCTCTATGTCAGAGGGGAGTCGCTTCTCTCCATAGGTATTGCCAGGATGGTTTGGGATGTTCCTCTGCCTGCCTGATCGACGGGGCAATTGCTGCCATTCCTATTGATCATCACATCTTGGACGAAAGTTCTCAGTGGTTACTGGAGGCGGCAGAGGAGGAGCATTTGTCACATCGTCATGTGCCTTTTGCTCACTTGGTACATCATCATCATCATTTTCTGATGATGGAGGAAGGGGCGGATCTTGTGGCGGTATAGAATCATCGCCATCCATTCCAGATGAGTGGTCATCATCTTCTGGTTCTGGAGGTGGAAAATCACCAAGGTCCATATTGGCAGGAGTTTTAGCTCCGGGACAGCATGGGAACAATGTTTCATCAAATAGTGCCGTAGCACCAATGAATATTGCGCCACTAGATCGCATGAAACGGTATGCTTTAATGCCATCTTCTAATCCAAGGTATGTCATCAACTCCGATCAAGGAGCCAATGTGTTTGGATGCTTCTCCTTGGGTAGGTAGACGTAAGCACCACAACCAAAAACCTTCAGATTGTTTAGATCTGGGCGGACCTTTATCAGGTCCTCAACCGGTGTCAGCCATTTCAGGTGCCTTATCGGGGTTCAGTTGTATAGGTGTGTTGCATGTTCAATGCAAAATTCCCACCATGATTGTGGTAGACATGCGGTAAATCGCAGGGTTTGCAACTTTTCCATTATTGTCCTTATGGCACGCTCTGCGCACCCATTCTGTTGGTGAACGTGGGGTGCAGACATCTCTATTTTGATGCCAAAGTCCTTGAGCACATTTTGTAGCTCACGATCTTTGAACTCCCCCCCTGGATCAACATGCCAGCGCTTGATTGTAGCACCATACTGTGTCAAAGCCACTGCCCGAAATTGTCTGATGGCCGCAGCAGCATCAGATTTCTTTTTAAGGCATTGGACCCAGATATGTGACGTTTTGTCATCAAGAAATACAATAAAGTATTTATGTTTATGGTACGATAGTACTGGGAGTTCCTTCAGATCGGAATGTATTAATTCAAAGGGTCTTTCTGCACGTGAATCTGATTCGGGAAAAGATTTTGAGGTCATTTTCCCTTCAGCACACCCTGGACATATAATTTTGTCTTTAGGAATAATTAAATTCCTTGGGAATTTTATGGTGCTATTAGGCATCTTCCCTAGCGCCTCTTTGGATGGGTGTCCAAGTCGCTTATGCCAAGTCGAGTAGTCTGCGACATACATTGTCGCAACATTGATTCCCTTGGTGCTCAATATATGAGTCCGAGCCCAATAAATAGTGTCACGTTTCATAAGAGGGATGCAATCCATAATTGGGTTTCCTTGCTTGAAAAATGAAATGTGTGCGGAGGAACCACGCACATCACTTCCATCTTGTAAGAAGATGCCCATTGACAGTAATCGAGCATTACAGTCGGGTATGTAGTAGATGGGGTATAATCGCGTTTCATGTGTCTCTGACTTCCCATGACATACTACCTGATGTCTAATGAAGACTGCTCCTTTCCCTACTATATGAGTAGTACCCATGGCTGTTTGAACCAGGGTAGAGTCCTTTCTCAGTAAAGGTTCGTAAGAAGCAAAATCTTTCATTTCACCAGTGAAGTGTTTTGATGTGCCTGAATCCATGATCCAGTTGGCACCTTTCTTACAATTTCCATTTGCACACATAACACATATATTAAGATGTAAATTGTTCCATGATACATTTAGTAGCGGTAAAATTTCACATGAAAAGTTTGCTGTGATCAATGGAATGTTAATTCTTGTGCTTGTGGCAGGGAAAAGGACTGACCTTTCATCATATGTACCTGTTTCAAGTGGTTCATCGACAAGCATTTCGTCGACGGTGATGAGTTCAGTTGGTATTCAGTGCAGAGTCTCAACAGAAGGGGTGAACACTTAACCTACAACTGCAGGCGTGCTCGGGGTGAGGGGGGAGTTCGCTTAGATGGCCTCGGATCGTCCTTCAGGGCGCGGAGACTATAGAGAGGCTGGTACAGTGATTTTCAGTGTGCGCACCAGTAGTGTACATGAAAAGGGAGATATGCACAGTGGCAGAAAAGTGCGCAATGCAAAGAGGCAAAAACGCGCAGTGCGGAAAAACGCGCAACGAGAGCGCAAAAGTGCGCAACGATGAGGATGATGAAGGCGAGAGGTGTAACAGGACAAAGACGACACTGGAATGTACTGTGAAGGTGGTGCACAGTTTGGGGGTGCAAACAGAGTGAAAGTGCAAGGAGCGGAAAAAGGCGCAGGCGGTGCGCAAAATGCGGCTATGCGAAAGGGTGCGCAAATGCGGCTATATGAAGGGCGCACTACGATAGTGCACAGACAAGGATGAAGGACGCAACGCAAGGGATGCAACGCAACAATACGATGAGGGGACACAAATGATAACGCAAACATGGCTATACGAAGGGCGCACTACGAAGGCGCATGGACTGGACGCTGGTGCACAGACTATGTGCGACGCTGACTGAGCTATGAACTATGAGGGGGGGGGGAAAGATCCTCTGGATTCTCTATCTGTCCGCTACTATGTACAAATGGCTTATGTGATAAAATGGTGAAATAAAGTATAAAAATAGGAAGCGCCATGCGCTACCCACAAGCACGTCCATCCGCCCATCTAAACCTGACCACACTATGCCGCTGCCTCAGCCAATAAGATTTGCACACCTATAGCTCAATATCCAACTGTTCTGGTGCGATGCACTATTATTGGTGCACGCTAAGTCTCGTGCGCTCTTCCCAATTAATCTGCTTTGGTGTTATATGTCGCGTGCTGCGCCTTAGTAATAATGGCATGATCGACCTGTGCCAGTTACCAGATAAGGCGATGCCGATTGGAAATGTGGAAGAACTATAAGGGGATGCTGTGCGAGGCCAAATACTGCCAAAGCGCCTGGATTACGTGAAAGCGCCCAAGTGCGCACAGTCCAATGCCAAATAGGCACAAAGCAGCCCAGTTATGTAAGAATGCACAGTTCGCTCGTGCCAGAATCATGGTGTGCCTCAAGTAAATGTGCCAGTAAGATGGGAGCTGTGATGCGCAGTGCACCGGTGCGGTGGATTGTTGTGTGTGATAGAGATTGTGCAAAGAGTGCACAGCAGGGAATGTGAGTTGCAGGTAAAGTGTAAAAGGAGTGCGCAAAGGTGCATTGAGCACGCAATAAATGTAGAAGGCAGATAAAGAGCGTGGGGAGGGGGGGCGCACGGAGGCGGCTTGAAGCGCAATGAGGCACATTTAGGGTGCACAATGATTGGCAGCTATGGGGAAACAAAAGTGCAGTAGAAATGCAAAAGGCGCACAAAGGTGCACCTAAACGGTCAAAGGCGCACAAAAGCGCATGGAAGTGCGCAAAGGCGCATGAAAGCGCGCTACACAAAGTGTGCGGAAGCCATCTAGGAGGTGCACACAATCGCAAAAAAATGCCGTAGTATGCGCGCAGGGCAATAGGGAGCCATATCAACGGCTTTCCATACTTCTTCATCAGAAACGGCAGGTTCCGATCCAAGGGAGATGCTATCGTCTTCTACCTCTACGATCCTTGGTTCTGGTTCAATCCTCCTCCTCTTACCTTCTCGCACTGTTAGGTGCTCTTCCAGCGGTCACAGATTTTTTGCGTTGCGTGGGAGATTCATTTGCTCAAGGGTGTCTCGAGCCTGCTGATATTCGGTATAGACCGAATGAGAGGTAGAGGCCATGCCCATGTATGCCTGTGCAGGCGGTTGGCGGCAAGGATCCCTTGTAGGAGTATGTTCATGCTTCTCGATGCACTGGATGAGCAGCATCGGCGGTATGATAATGCCATTACCATTTATAGTAGTAAAGGCTTGTGAGGCAAGGTGGGAATGTTTCTCTTTAGGTTTTTCCTCTTTAGTCTTTTTGTCCCCACGTCGTCCATGCTTTCGGGACAATTCTCTATTGTTGCCTTGAGTTTGCCATTTGGGGTTTCCCCCTTTGCGCTTGACAGCAGAAAGCTTGGTGGCCTGAGGTGGGCCAATGGGCTTTCCAACTGCTGTGCGCCATGAGGCTTCAGCGACAATGCAGTCCTTGACATGTTTAAACATCAAGGCTCTAGTAGCGGTCATGTTAAGGACTGTGGCAGATAGAGAATCATACTCATGCGGCATCACAGCAAGTAGAATCATTGCCTGTACTAATTCGGGGATGGCGACATTGGCAGCCATAAGGCACTCAAATTTATCAGCCATTTTGGCAATCTCTGGCGTGGGATTTGCAGTCGGAATTTTGATTATGATTGCAGACCTAAAGTCTGCAAAGACTTGGGAGGGGCCATCGACACCATAGTCAGTGCGGATGAGATCCCACACCTCCTCAGCAGTGTCCTTGGTGTTGGCACGCTGCCGAATAGAGGGGGCCAGGCGGAGCACTAGGCTACCAATTGCCTGGTCATTCCTATTGTTCCAGGTCTGGAGCTTGGCATTAGCTTCCGCTACTAGTGCAGCGTTTGTCACTGTCAAAGGAGGCACCAGGGGTGGTTTTAGTTCCATCCCACTAGTTATTTGCCAGAGGCCCTGAGACCTGAGCCATGCCTTCATTGAGTCGGCCCATTGAATGTAGTTAGAGCCGTCAAAAGTTTGTACGAGTTTTTCAAGAGTTGAAGACATGATGTTATAGTGGCAGCTGGTAAAAGCGCTCAATCAGTCCTCTTATTCAAGAAAACACATTCCATAATCTCAGGCAAAAACACTCCTTCAGAGTGGTTAACCCTAGTCAACCTGGGTTTTTAAATGCAGCTCGCAGGGAGCGCAATGCAGCTCACAAAGAGCGCAAGGTTACAATTTGGAGACAGTGAAATCAACATCGTTCGCAGCCAGTTCGTTCGTGACGTGCCCAGCAGGGCCCATAACCTGTTGGAGCAGACTACATACGCTGCACAGAGGAAGAGATGACACGTTCCTTATAACCTACCTGGGGTTTAGTTAGTCTTAGGGCTAGGGTTTAGCAGAGGTAAGAACACTGTATATCTACTACAGTACAGGTTCTCCTTATATACATAATAGTAAGGATGTCACATGACTCGGGAATGTGTTTACCACATGTATGCGCAGTAAGCGCAGTAACATGTGTGTGCTGCATGCATGGCCTCATGTATGCAGCATGTATGAGGATTTAATTTCAACATGCCAGGCATTCTTAATTTTGTGGGTGACAACATGCATGGCATCCATGGTATTCCATCCAGAGTGACCGCTAAATTAACCTGGAGGGAGCATGTCATGTTTTTCGGCTAGGTGGGAGATGTCAGCTGCGATGAGGGTAGATAGAAGTTTACCAATAATATTGAGGAGGCCGATGGGGCAGTAGGCTTTGGCAATGTTATATGCTGGTTTACCAGATTTGCAAAGGATGAGAGTTGTGGAGATGAGCCAGTTCTCATGATAAACATTAAGCTTGAGGACTGCATGGAAAATGGCATGTAGGTGGTCAACAAAAGTGTTAATGCATCTTTTCAGAATCACATTGGGAATGCTGTCAGGTCCTGGAGTCTTGAAGGGCTTGAGCTGGTTGATCACTTGACAAATCCAGTGACAAGAGAAATAGTGGAGGCCTGGGACTAGTCTGGAGTATTCAGTATCAGCCAGAACAAAAGGGGTGTGAGGAGGGGGAAGAAAGAAAGAGTTAGCAAGAGCTTGAGCTTTGGCATTATTGGTGGAGGCAAGGGTGGTGGTACTGTTAAGACTGAACTTGAGGTCAGAGATCCTAGCACATGAAAAATCAGAGGGTTCATTAGTGACATATTTGTTTGCAAGATGGATTTCATGGGGCTTAGTATTTTCTAGCCAGTCAATCCAGTGCTCTATGTTTTGGTTTTTGATGGCTTCAGTGAATTCTTGGCATGTGGCAGCATGCTCCTGCTTAGCAGGGTGGTCATGGATGTTGCAGAAGTGGAAAGCTTCATAGCTGAGTTTGTTCTTTTTGGTTCTGAGTTCATTGAGTTCATTGCACCACCAGCGCTTAGAGAATGGGGTAGGCTTTTTTATTGGGACATGGATGGCAATAGTCTCTTGGATAATCAACATTAGAGTATCAACTTTGGTATAGAACTCAGCTTCACAAATTATAGGCAGTGTGGGGGAGTGGAGGTTGAGGGCCATGGAGAGCACATTGTCAAATTCTGCCCAGTTGACATCATGGAAGTCTGGAGAGGCAGGGGAGGGGGTTCAAGCAATGGGGAGTTCAATGATAGTGATAATCGGGAGGTTGTCAGTGAGTGGGGGGCAGAGTGCAGCATTTACATCACAAGAGATAATAGGGTCCAAGTCCAAATGGGCATGCCAAACATTGTTGGGGCAGGTCCAATTCCCGGTCACCATTTCTAAAGTGTGGATACCCAGAGGGAGAGTCAGGACCATGTCAAAATCATGCAGAAGGTCAAGGAGAGGGTTGATAGTCTGTCTGGTGGAGTTAAGATGATGATTATTCTCCAGTTTCCATAGAGGATGGTGTCTGTTAAAGTCGCTGATCCAGAGCAGTTTATCATAGGGAGTTGGGCATGCTAGAGGGAAGGAAGTGGTGAGGAAGGAGCATAGCAATAATAGGACATTGTTGTAGGTGCAATCATTGTATATGTTGAATATAGAAATACTGCCAAACTCTCCCAAAAAATGAACTGCAGTAATATCATTGCAGTAGATGTCTAGGGGGGTGTACAAGTTAGTACTTATGTTGGTATTGATGAGAAGAACTGAGCATGAGCAGTCACTGTTGTATTTATGGTGATTGGAAGGGTACAGGACCTGCCAGTAAGGGGATGCCTTAGTGTTACCCAGGGAGTCAAGAAAGGGTTCTTGGAGCACAAGGATATCCCAATTTTTAGGTTGGGCTGTGTTTAAGACATATTATTGGGCAATTTGAGACTTGTGAAGATTTTGCTGCCAGATGCAGAGGATGCCAGGAGTTCTAGGGGTTCTTCTATTCATTGGGGATTAGCAGGTGGGGGGTTACAACATTGACACTGGGATCCACTAGTGGTAGCTGCAGGGTTCATGAAGTCACCTATGGTCAGCTGACAATAGACACTGTTCATGGGGGGAGGGGGTGTGGGAGCATTGTGATCAATGCAGAGGTAATGGGATAGGGGAGAGAGAGAAAGCTTGGGCAGGGAGGTAGACCAGGTCCAGGCCTCACCCATTGGGAAGAAGGACATATTGTTTTCAGAGAAGACTTGAAGGATGGGCAGTTGCAGGGGTAGCTGGGATGCATTGAGTCAGGTCTGCAGGAGATATAGTGAGCAGGAAGGTTTGGAGGACAACCCAAAGAAGTGTGGCTGTCGCTGGTGCAATGAGCACATCTTTTGGGCTTCACACAGGCAGACTGTATATGACCAAACTCTTGACATTTATTGTAGCAAATGGGTTCACAGAGATCCTTGTGGACTGAGACAATGCGACCAGCAACATAGATGCATTCGCAAAGGAGATGGTTAGCATGTTTGGGTGAGGAGCAGACTACCTTTAGAGAGGCAACCGTTTGCCCTGGAGAACGGCGGTTGGCATGTTTTAGCCATGAGGCTGAGGTGATAGCGCCTGGTGGGAGGAAGTTGTTCTTTTCAACCTCAGCAATGTGGAGTGCATCACTAGGGTCAAAGGCACTGTCACAGGAAACAAAGCTAAACACAAGATTGTGGCCCTTGGATTTTACAGTAGCGCATCCACCTAGGTGAGAGGTCAAGAGGTCAAGAAGTCAGTAAATGAAGCCTGGGAGTAGAAATGGTTTGCAGAGTTGGGAGAGTCCAGCTCAAAAAGGTAAGCCCCACATTCAAAAGTCTAAATGCCATGTATTGAGGGTTTCTTAGGTTCTTTATCGCAGAAGCCTAATTCATGGTCTAACTCCAATTGCTTATTAAGGTAGTTGTTCATGGCAACTCAGAGCATGGAGCTTGCGAGGGGGGAGCAGTCTTTGGGAAAGCATTCATTATTGAGGTCAATTTGAACAAGAACAGTGTGGGCTGCAAGAAGAATGCATTGTTAGAGGTGAATGTTTTGAGTTGGGGAGGCAGGATTGTGTTTGTTGGATGGCAGGGAGGTAGGGGCAGGATGGAAGGGAAGAAGGGAGGGCCAGGGCATAGGTGGAGTGGACAGGATGCTAGGGATGGGGGAGGACTTGAGCTTTTTGGTGATTTCAGCAAGATTGAGGGACATTGATTGAGTGATGGATGGCCACTTCTTGTAGATTGACTGAAAGGGTGGCCTGTTGGATAGACATGGCTTCTAGGAAGGACTTTGTGGCAGATAATTCAGTTGTGAGGGGGTTGAGTGGGGATATAAGTTTGTCAGTGATGGATGAAGCAATAAGGGAAGAAAACATGTCATTGATATCATCCACCAGGAGGAAGGCTATGGCCCTTATGGTGGCAGCTGCATCAGAGGGCAATTTCACTATGCACGAAGTGGCCAGCAATATGTTCACCAGCTTTTCCCAGTTGAGAGGTTCACCAGGGTAAATTCAAGACTTGTTCATGAGCCATTTGTGGGCATCAGCAATGTTGCCTATGGGACCAGAATCACCAGAGAGAATTAAGGTTATGTCACTATGTGTTGGCAGCATGTGAGCTTGTGACCCTGGAAGGGACCCCAGAGTAGAACTGTGGGATGGGGTTACAGTTCCTCCTCTGTTCATTGTTGGAACAGGGTCGACAAAAAGGAGGAGAGAAGATAGGGTGGGAGAGCCACATTATACCGCTCAGAAACAGAGAGGAAGAAGATATGAGAGAATATAGACAGGGTAGAGAGAGAGAGAGAGAAGAAAAGAAGACAGCAAAGAGAGTTGAATCAGCCAAGACCCCAAAGGAGATGATGGTGGATGCAGATCAAGGAGCCGTCCAGCTCATATCTTGATCCCAGAGGGTCTGTCAGGTTGGGGTAGCATGATGGGTGGTATAGGGGCAGTCAGAGGAGCAGTATTGGTAGGGGGCACATCCATTATGGCAAATTGACTAAGTAGTCCATTGAGTGAGCCTATCAAGGATAACGGTCTGGGGCTTCAGACGTCTGAGGTGGTCTGAACATGAGGATGAGCAAATGTCATTGTTTTCTTAAGTTTCTCTAATTCTCGTAAGAATGAGTGCTTTGTATGAGGTTACTTTCTAGTATGAGGTTACTGCCTAGACTGGGTTAGTTGGCAGAGTCAATGGAGCAGCTTGACTTTATGTTAAGCTGAAGCCTTCCCTAGTCTGATCAAGACTTATCAAGTGAGGACCACAGTTGCTCATAAGTGACTGCTCTGAGGATGACTTAGAATTATATAGAAAGCCTTAGAATAGCTAGGTCAAGCTGAGCTTGACTAGCATTACATTAACTGGTTAAATAGTACAGGTGCAATGGTGCTACCATATTCATGAGTATAATAGAGAACAATAACAAGAGAAAGAATATGAATGCACCACACGATAGTTACAATAAAGTGAGAGTAAGGTGAGTAGGATTAGTGGAATGCATGACAGGGGCTCTGCACAAAACAATAGTGAAAGGTAGAGCAATAAGCAAAGAGAACAATAGCAGGACAGAACAATAAAGGAATAATATGGGAAATTTGAGCATATGCACTAGTCTCTATGCCCTTTTCTCATAACACACATGGTGGATGAAGCGCTTGGGGTATAGATGGACAATATCTCCAGGGGGCCAGTATGTTGATGGACATGAAAGATGCTGATAGGTCCATTGCACGCTTTAAGGTCTGGAGAACACTTCCAATCATATTGAGACATTATGACAGATGCTCCAAATTGCTACAAATGCTACAAAATTGACTAGGAATTTTTTTCAAACTATTTTGCACTATTTTACACTACTTTGAATGACTTCAAATGACTTCAAATGATTTTGCGACACTTCGAATGACTTTGTACTACTTCAAATGACATCAGCCACTGTATAGCTGTTTTAAAACCATTTCGACTTGCACTGTACAACTGGAATAAGCCATTTTGTTGCAAATCTGCCCTGATGACAATGATGATGATGGAACAACTGTAAACGCTGTACTGCCTGCAACACGTGCTTGCCCACTGTTTACTGCACATGTGCTGGCTGAAACTGACATTGCCACCACCCAAGCCATCACCGCAGTACTGTCCATATCCCAGGATCAAGAACTGTGAGCAGCGATGATTGAGGGTTACAAAACTGACAAGTGGTGTAAAAAACTGAAAGAAGCTGCACCTGGAATGCCATTGGTGCAGGTGTGGGATGAGTTGTTGTTCATTGGCGAGCGACTGGTCATCCTAGTGACAGGCAACATCCATGAATCTTTGTTCCAACTGGCACATGACTGTCTGGGACATTTCGGGTTTGAGAAATCATATGGCACACTATGCAACTCATATTGCTGGCCAAACATGCGAAGGGACTTGGAGGATGCGTACATTCCAAGCTGCAGTGAGTGCCAGCATAACAAGAACCAGCAAACCAGCTGGGCCATTGCACCCATTGCCCATTCCAGTTCAGCATAAGGACTCCGTGGCAATGGACTTTATTGGGCCATTGCCAGAGGACAATGGTTACAACTGCATCCTCATAATGACGGACTGATTAAATGCTGATATTCAGATTGTACTGACCAGGACAGACATCACAGCAACAGACCTCACAGATGTGTTTTTTGATTATTGGTACTGTGAAAATGGACTGCCACTAGAAATTGTATCGGACCATGACAAATTGTTTATGTCCAAATTCTGGGCAGCACTCCACAAACTGACCTGCCTACCACCCTCAAACAGATGGCACCAGTAAATGTACCAATAAGACAGTGAATCAGGCACTGCGATACTATGTGTCATGAAACCAGAAGGGATGGGCTCGAGCATTACCACGCATCAGATTTGACATCATGAACACTGTGAACAAATCGACTGGTTTCTCGCCTTTCCAACTGCGACTCAGATGGAGAGTGTGCATGTGAACTGATAGACAGACTGCAACAGGATGTCTTTGAGGCTCAGGACAACCTGCTTAAGGTGAAGATATCACAGGCTGCACATGCCAATGCCACACGTGGTTCAGACCTGGATCTGAATGTTGGTGATTGTGTGTTACTTTCAACAGAAAACAGGAGACGTCAATATGCTGCTAAAGGTGAGCAATGGGTGGCTAAATTCATGCCCAGGTTCAATGGACCATATCCTGTGGTGGATGTCAACCACGAAGCATCAATGGTAACAACCGACCTGCCAGCTAGCTCAAAGATGTATCCCACCTTTCATAGCACGGAAGTGAAACCTTACAATGAGAATGATGGAGTGCAGTTCCCCTCACAGGAGCTGATGCACTTGGGAGCTATCATGACAGAAGACAGAATGTAAGAATACTTCATGGAGAAGATCATCGATGTGCACAAATATGGACGTGGCATGCAATATCTCGTAAGATGGTTGGGCTATGGCCCAGAAGAAGACCAATGGATCGCAGGTGCGGAACTCATGGACAATGCTGCATTGGATAACTGGTTGGCAGGAACATGGTGATGGTGTCATGTATGGTTCAAGTTCATCATGTCCCTGCCGCCGGTAGCTTTTCCCTAAGGGGTTTTTGATGCACCCGATGAGCAGTTTTACATATTTTTTTTCCTCTGGTTGAATGGCTGAGGTCATGGAATGTTTTGGAGGAGGGGGAAGGTGTAATCCTGGAGCTTACTAATTGGTTACAGTTATTTGCACAGCTGACACATCCCTCCCATATATACTACTAACTTGACATCATTTGGCTTGCTTTCCTTTTTCCCACTTACAGTGACTCACAAAACTGAGTCAATGTTTTGCACTTTTTAATTTATTGCTGAATAACTTTCCATAAACAACAAAACCAAACAAGGTATTGGTGTACCGAATAACATACATGATCAGGGCTACCAAACAAACAAAGAATTATGTAATTTTAATTATCCCTCATGGAGATATGATCATTTTAATTCAGGGACTCATTGACTCAGTGTTGTGAGGGGTAGTCAGAAATATTAGAATCTGATGCTCCACCAACTGTATAATGTCAAAAACTTGACAGATGGTTTCTAAGGTGATGTGACCCTTGATGGGACCTTAAATTATAGTATTTAATTAGGACTAGCATTCTTCATACTTCAATATTCTCCAATGCATCCCATCTCCTCTGCTCAGAAGGAAAACATTCTTTCCCTGGCCTCCAATCATTATTCTACCCACAATATTGCCTCTAAACTCAACCTCAGCCAGTCTAGTGTATCCAGAACACTCAGGGCTCTCCATCCAAACCTGGATTCCCCCTCTGGTGGTTGTCCTTCTAAGCTCTCATCTACCTCTCAGAGAGCCATCCTTACCCAAATCACCACTGGCAAGGCTGCAAATGCTGTTCAGGCCACCCATTACATCAACAGCATCATCCCCACTCCAGTCTCCTCAGAAACAGTCAGAAGAGTTCTCAGAAAAAACTCATTCAAGGCTGTGGTGAAGAAGAAAAGGCCCTTGCTTAGTATAAGGCATAGGAAAGCAAGATTGGCTTTTGCTCAGAAGTATAGAGAGTGGACTGTGGAAGACTGGAGGAGGGTTATTTGGTCAGATGAGACTAAAATCAACAGGTTTGGGTCAGATGGGAGAGAGTGGGTCTGGAAACAGAAGGGAGAGGGGCTGATTGAGAGAGAGGTGCAGGGAACTGTCAAATTTGGGGGAGGAAACATTATGGTATGGGGGTGTATGGGATAGAATGAAGTTGGGTATCTTGCAGAGGTTGAGGGGAGGATAAATGCTGACCAGTATGTGTCCATTTTGAAGGACCATATGCTGCCTAGCTTGGAGGAGAGTGGAATTTCTGGAGAAGAGGTGATTTTTCAACAAGACAATGACCCCAAGCATACCTCAAAAAAGGCCAAGAAATAAATGGAGAACAACAATATTACTCTTCTGGATTGTCCTTCCCAATCTCCAGACCTCAGTCCTATTGAACATCATTGGGTTCACCTCAAGAACCAGTTAGACAAGAATCCAACAGTGCCAAAAGGAATTTGGGAGTTATGGGAAAGAGTAGTAGAAGAGTGGAATAATATTCCATCAGAGGTGTGTCAGAATTTGATTAAAAACATGCCTAGAAGGTTGGGAGCAGTTATTAAGGCCAAGGGAGGTCATACAAAATACTAGAATTACAATTTATCATAATATTGATACCACCTCACAAAACTGAGTCAATGAGTCCCTGAATTAAAATGATCATATCTCCATGAGGGATGATTAAAATTACATAATTCTTTGTTTGTTTGGTAGCCCTGATCATGTATGTTATTTGGTACACCAATACCTTGTTTGGTTTTGTTGTTTATGGGAAGTTATTCAACAATAAATTAAAAAGTGCAAAACATTGACTCAGTTTTGTGAGTCACTGTACGTCTACCTACATCTATCATTGTACTCTCTGCCTTGTCTCTCAGTTGATTATATATACTGGTCCTATTCTGTCTTGTCTGATCTAGTGAAGCTCTGCCCTCTCAAGGTGAGCTTACATATATCTACTTAATTCTATACTACTTATCATATTTACAATGAAATTCTTACTAAATTGGCTCCAAGCACATCAATGTGCATTATTGTGCAGTGAATACACGTGATTTGTCACATCAAAAGTAACATCACCTGACGTCATTGTCTATGAGTGAGGACTATCTTACTATGAAGGCACTTCCAAGGGCTTCTGACTTCTTTTGATTGGATCGAATAAGACTGATTGAGTGTGGACTCGAAGGAGAGAGGGTAAGGAGGAGGAACATGCAATGTTCATAGCAGAATGGAAGAAAAAATGAGGATGTCATAAAGGCGAGATTCCATCAAGAATGGAGCGCAATTTGGCAAAAGAGGAAAAACGAAAGCCATGATGGATGAAGCCAAAACAGGGTCAACTACGGTTGCCGAGAAGGTTCCTTTCCTGTCCATCGGAGTCCTTATAATGTGTCAGAATGTGACACACAAGGAATATTTATATTATTATGGCTGGTGCTCCTTCACTACATCAGAAAAGCCGTCAAAACCTATGTAGGCCTACATACCCTACATAAACATTGTTGGTGGGTAGGCAAGTCCTCCCTTTGTAGCTCAGTGTAAGTTGACATGTTATTATAAAGGTCATCATATGAGACTGTAGGCAGTTAGACCGTTAGCTGGGTAGGCAATATAAGCATTGTAGACTGTCTTATTCATTGTAAACTTAGCACATGTGATTGAATAACAACATTATATTTTTAGAACCATGATACAAACACTGATAGTTGTACTATGCTAATGTCCCCACACAAGCTGTATCCTCATCATCAGATAATACTAGAGTCTCCCACTCCTTTTTGGCTGCCTCAAAGTCTGTGGATTCCAGCTGAGTGGGGTGGGTAGTCAGTGCATCATCGACCTTCGCATGCTTCCTGTTGTACCAGTCTACCAGATCAGCAGTGGGACCATACAGTTCAAGTGCAGGTGCATACCATGCTTTGGAAAGCATGTGCTTACAGAGATGTGGAACAATATTGACATCTTTGGTTTTGTTGTGGAAATCTTCAAGGGTCTTGAGGTGCACATTGAATTTTCCCTTGTAGACACTCGCTGTGAACTGCACATCAATGTGGTCACCAGTCACCCATTCATCAAGGCAACATTCAATCTACAAGGGCTGAGTAAACATATGAATCTCTAGGCAGGAAATATGATGTACCGCTGATATGGCTCCCTATCGCCCTGCGCGCATACTACGGCATTTTTTGCGATTGTGTGCACCTCCTAGATGGCTTCTGCACACTTTGCGCAGCATGCTTTTGCACGCCTTCGTGCGCTTTCATGCACCTTTGCGCGCTTCCGTGCGCTTTTGCGCACCTTTGACTGTTTAGGTGCGCCTTTGTGCGCCTTTTGCATTTCTACTGCGCTTTTGTTTCCCCATAGCCACCAATCATTGTGCACCCTAAATGCGCCTCATTGCGCTTCAAGCCGCCTCCATGCGCCCCCCCCCACGCTCCTTATCTGCCTTCTACATTTATTGCGTGCTCAATGCGCCTTTGCGCACTCCTTTTACACTTTACCTGCAACTCACATTCCCTGCTGCGCACTCTTTGCACAATCTCTATCACACACAACAATCCACCGCACTGGTGCATTGCGCATCGCAGCTCCCATCTTACTGGCACATTTACTTGAGGCACACCATGATTCCGGCACGAGCGAACTGTGCATTCTTACATAACTGGGCTGCTTTGTGCCTATTTGGCATTGGACTGTGCGCACTTGGGCGCTTTCACGTAATCCAGGCGCTTTGGCAGTATTTGGCCTTGCACAGCATCCCCTTATAGTTCTTCCACATTTCCAATCGGCATCGCCTTATCTGGTAACTGGCACAGGTCAATCACGCCATTATTACTAAGGCACAGCACGTGACATATAACACCAAAGCGGATTAATTGGGAAGAGCGCACAAGACTTAGCGCGCACCAATAATAGTGCATCGCACTGGAACAGTTGGATATTGAGCTATAGGTGTGCAAATCTTATTGGCTGAGGCAGCGGTATAGTGCGGTCAGGTTTAGATGGGCGAATGGACGCGCTTGTGGGTAGCGCATGGCGCTTCCTATTTTTATACTTTATTTCACCATTTTATCACATAAGCCATTTGTACATAGTAGTGGACAGATAGAGAATCCAGAGGATCTTTCCCCCCCCTCATAGTTCATAGCTCAGTCAGCATCGCACATAGTCTGTGCACCAGTGTCCAGTCCGTGCGCCTTTGTAGTGCACCCTTCATATAGCCGTGTTTGTGTTATCATTTGCATCCCCTCATCGTATTGTTGCATTTCGTCCCTTGCATTGCATTCTTTGTCCTTGTCTGTGCACTATCGTAGTGCGCCCTTCGTATAGCTGCATTTGCGCACCATTTGCGCACCTTTTTGCATAGCCGCGTTTTGCGCACCGTCTGCACCTTTTTCTGCTCCTTGCGCTTTCACTCTGTTTGCACCCCCAGACTGTGCACCACCTTCACAGTACATCCCAGTGTCGTCTTTGTCCTGTTACACCTCCCGCCTTCATCATCCTCATCGTTGCGCACTTTTGCGCTCTCGTTGCGCATTTTTCCACACTGTGCATTTTTGCCTCTTTGCATTGTGCACTTTTCTGCCACTGTGCATATCTCCCCTTCCACATACACTACTAGTGTGCTCATTGAAAATTGCTGTACCAGCCTCTCTATAGTCTCTGCACTCTGAAGGACGATCTGATGCCCTCTAAGCGAACTCCCCCCCTCACCCCGAGCACGCCTGCAGTAGTAGGTTAAGTGTTCACCCCTTCTGTTGACACTCTGCACTGAGTACCAACTGAACTCATCACCGCAGTCACAATGATTGCGATCATAACCAAGGGGATTTTATCATTCGAGAACTCTGGGCAGAGTACACCCTCATCATTCTTGTGCTTGAAATACATCTTCTTGAGGACAGCTTGGAAGATCAGGTGAAGAAACAGCCTAGTCCATGCCTCAGGATCCTTGTGTGGATGATGAGACTGGGGAAAGCAAACGAGAGAAAACAGACTGACCTTGTATATGAAGGCAAGCCGATCAAGCAGATGCTCTGTCTTGTCATGATTGTCCTTCTTGTCGATGTCAGCACCAAAACCATAATACATTTCGACAAGTGGTTTTGCCAAGGTTTTCAGTTGCCCCCAGACTTGGGAAGCACGCGCAGTGATCTATGATGCAAGTCGCTCGTTATCAGTTGATACACTTTACAAACTATTAAACCATACCAATTTGAGGATATCTTCATCAAATTCAATCCGCAAGTTCCATGCCTCACAGGACCTTACCCAACAATCAACAGCCCAGTCTCGCTCCTCAAGCTTGTCAGGGTAGAGTCCATCTGTAGAAATCAGTGCCTGGAAATTAATTATTGCGTCCTCTAAGACAGCCTTCGACACATCGTCAAAGTCACTAGCATGGGCACAGCCTCGGGAACCTTTGGGATCAACCTTGGCTCTTTTTGTGATGATGGTTATTGCAGCGGATGGGGTGATGGGAACTGCCTTGCGAATGCTGAGTGATGGAGTGGTGGAAGCTGCTTTGCAAGTACCGAGAAGAACAATGTCTGAGCCATCATCTGGGTCTGTTTGGGTATGGTGGCTTCCAGCAGGCCGAATGGTGATGGGTGCCAGAGGCTGAGCAAGCTGCGGGGCACTAGCAGCAGAGCAGGGGAAATGCTCGAGCTCACTGTAGGCCTCTGGGTAGTAATACTCCATAGGTCCACGGAACTGAACCCCCATCCGCGCACCAGTCCCAAACTCATCTTTGCTCTCTGTTGAATGGGACATGAGTTTCAGACAGTCCAAAGGAAGACTGAAAGACATACCTTCCGCATCTGGGATAACAGGTGGGGATGAATAGTATGTCCCGTCTGCATGTCCATAATGTGCACAGATATGTGGTGAGTATGATCCTGGGCAAGGGACCACTCTCTCTTGGTGTTGAGCTTGATTCCCATGAGAAGGCACCATCATCAATGGGGAAACCTTCTGAGACCCTGTTACATGTCAAACAAGGGGCCGAGTTGGCTTTCCATATTGAGCTCCCTATGGAGTGCATCAGTGATACACGTGTGATTAGAAAAAAAAACCGCAGCACCATAGATATCTATGGTGCATGATTCTTTTTTGCTGATGGAACTTGATGGATGAGTGTGCATCTGCCACAAGTGATAGTCTTGATTGCTGGAGGCATTGTGACACTTGTGAACTAGACAGGAAAAAATGTGTTAAAAAAGATTGGCCATGATCGTAGTCACTCACCGTTAACTCATCAACAGGTTTATCCCTGTACTCATCTTCAGATTCAGCTGTGAGTGGATCCTCTGAGGAACATGTCATCACAATGTTATCAATGGCTTTATCTCAAACCAACCACACACCTTCATATTCCCTGTCGATCTCAGGAATGTTCACAGCCTGTCGGACAAACCCCAGGGCTTCTTCATTTTTCTGATGCACACAGAGTGCTGCTATGTAAGCCTTCTTTTTGGTAGCAGCTTTCTTCTGAGCAGCGTTGGTGACTGATGGGAGGAATGAATAGATGGGGTAGCTTTTAAGAAAGATTGACAAACCAAGTTCTTGCTGTTTTGATGAAAGAGCACGTTGATGGCCACGGGCTGTTACCAGTACTGATGCAGTACTGGTGGTTGTAGTGGCTTTTCGAGTATGGGGTAGGGCCATTGGGAAGGGGGGATTTTGTAAGAGAGGATTGCCATGGTGGTCGTTAAGTACTGGGAACAGGTGGCTATGCTGATTTTTCAATGTTGCGATTGCGCCATATACAATAATCAACAAGCCTGCAGATGGTGCCATTCAAGCAGTATGCATCAGCAATGTGACACATGTTCCTATAAAACATCAGTATGTTACGGGCATCGGAGCAGTCGGGAACTTTTCACTGGGAAATGAGATGCTGTCAATAAAACTCTCACAAAAATGTCAACAAGCTGTGGATTCTGTGGCAAAGGTCCCTTTCCAAGCATCCCTGGGTTGATGCGACATATACGACAATCTGTTTCCTGTCATCAAGCTTCAAAGATGGAGTTTGGCAAATATAGCACCAATATATGGAATACCGATCGTCCAATACACAAAACTGCAGTCGAAACTGCACCATTAGGGGCGACCCTAGATGTCGACCTTGCCCATGATCTTGACAATGCCATGATCGACTTCGCTCTGCAGCCTATCGAGGCTGAGGAGGTACCAGCAATGGCTGACACTCAGCAAAGGCGAGCCACATGTGAGGAGGTCCCTGACAGGGATGACCCTATGCGATGGGAATGGTTACTACTTCAAGCCCTATCCTAAGAACAGAAAGCTGGTGCTGCATGGGGAAAAGACATTTCCAACTTTGAGAGAATCAAGGCGGGACTCACAGGCAGAAGTGAATAGGGACCTTTTGACAATCAGGATGAGTGGGAACTGGCAGAGTGGTTAATTAAGAACGTTGGCCCGAAACAAACTGACATGTACCTCAAATTGCCGATTGTGAGTGAGCTCTTTGGTGTCATAGATCTTCTGAACAAGCTATGTCCTCAGACCAAAAACTGAATGGGACCTTCATACAACAACAATAAGCAATTTCTGTGCAAAATCGATGCATTACCAACCTTCGGACCAGACTGGACCTGTGACATAATCACCACCAATGGCAATCATACAAATGATGACAACGAACTTATGGCAGCTGAGGAGCTCGAGCTATGGCACCAAAATCCAGTGGGCTGCATCAAAGAGCTCCTGGGAAACCCAACATTGGCTCAAGAGTTGAGGTTTGCCCCAGAGCATGTGTATGAGGATGAAGAGGCAAACATCCATGTGCTTGATGAGATGAATAGTGGAGATTGGTGGTGGGATACTCAGGTATGGGATCACATTACTCTTGCCTGTCAAAATATTCATCGTTAGGATCAGGGAAAACTGCCAATTGGGTCAACAATTTCACCGTTGATCCTGTCATCAGACAAGACTCAGCTATCTCAATTTCGTGGTGATAAAAGTGCATGGCCCATATATTTGACTCTTGGCAATATCAACAAAGCAACCCTTTCAAGGATCATCTCATGAACTGGTGCATTGTGATTGCTGGTGCAGAAGAAATCGGTGCACATTTTTGCAACATGGCGGATTATCCCAGCCTTCAACATTTCAAAAAAGGTATCTCGTTTGTAAGCCAATGGACTGGTTGTGAACATAAGGAGATGCAGCGCATCTTCATCAGTATTCTCACTGGTGCAGTCCAACCAGCAGTAATCTGAATGGCCGCTGCAGCTATCGACTTCATATACTATGCTCAACTTCATGTTCATACATCAAAGACCTTTGCCAGCCTCGACAATGCACTGAAGACCTTTCATGACAACAAGGATATCTTCATTCGGGAAGGGATCTGTGAGCACTTCAATATTCCAAAGCTTCACCAAATGATGCACTATGTCGCTGCCATTAAATCGCGTGGATCAGCTGACGGATACAACTCAGAATCACCAGAATGGTTGCACATCAACTATGCCAAGGAGGCTTATTGCGCAAGCAACAAATGTGACTACATTGTGCAAATGACAGTCTGGCTTGGTCATCAAGAGGCCGTTGCATGGTTTACGGCATATCTTCACTGGGTATCTGGTGAGTCCCTCAATGACGACCCTGAACTCGATGAAATTCCCAACAGCGACCCCAACAAAGACCCGGAGAATGATCTCCATGATGATGCCACTATGACCGACCAGCCCCAATCTACTGCCGATGTCCATTCAACATCCAAGAAACCGGGTTTCCCACATACCACCATTGCAATGATGACTAACAATTTCAAAGCAAGCAAGTTTCTCGAAGCGCTTACAACATTTATTCGCAGAGTTCATCCTCCCCCTGAAACCCCCACCATTCCAAACACCGTTGACCGCTTTGACCTGTACAGGAATGCTTCAATCCATCAGCCTGATCTATTGGCAACTGGCCAGCAAAACTTCAGCTACCATGTTTGCACCACACCTCCAACCACCAGTCGCAAGGCAGTAGCAGGACATTTTGATACAGTTCTAGTACGAGTGGAGGATGAGCATGGGAATGAGCATACGACAGGCACTTATCTGGATGGTATGTATCATATTTGCCATTTTTTGTTGCCAACCTGACCATCTCATAGGACTTCATGTCATGCAAGTTCGTACGATTTTCACCCTTCCTGACCACCTCAATACCTCTCGGCTACCAAAAAAACTTGTCTATATCGAGTGGTTCAGCGCGTTTCGGGCCCCTGACCCAATCTCGAGACTTTATTCTGTCTCGTGCTCCATCTGACAGCACTCGCCCATTGCCACCATCATCCCTCTCACAGATATTGTTGCGACATGTCACCTTACACCCAAATACGGGACTCGTTTCGGCTCAATTGGCGCCTGGACTCACGATACGGCACTCGAGGATTGTCCATCATTTACATTGAACAGGTACATTGGTATTAGCACCTGGTATGAACACGAACGTCATGTATTTAGTAGCTACTTGTAATGACAGCCTCACCATAGCTACTGTGGGATACAAAGACGTGCAGCCATTCATTGTAGCCAATGAGGCCTATGATAACTGACAAAGCTTTGCTCATGACCTACAGGGGTCTACCGAACCAACATCAACTACATAAATAACACCCAGCTACAGCCAAATTCGGGTTTTCCTGATGTAGGTCAGGATATGGCAACTATTGTAATTGACAAACAAGGGTTCCAAGACCCCAAGAGAGAGTGTGGGAATGCTAATCGATTTCCAAATGTTTACCGTGTCCTTCTCGGCAACGGTAGTCAACTCGAGAAACCAGTTCCAAGACCCAAGAAGCAGCAAGAAGCCAGAGGACGATGGCAACGACAACGATAAGACTGATGCTTTTGGTTGATCTGTGATGTGACATGTCACTGACTTGTTTTTCCCTAATAACACTATATAACATATAATATCTCTATAATGCTTCGTAGTACACATATATAAGTCATACTCTACTGCCCGTAACATTTGATTGGCTTGTATTGTGTTTGTTTTGCATTCCGAGAGCTAACTGTCCCACTATCCTTAGGTCAGGAGTTTGAAAATATGTTGCAAACCACGGATAACTTAACAACTCAACATCTTTTGAATCGGCTTGGTATACACCTTGAATAACATGTATTCTACCTAGGTATAATGTTAAAATCGAAGGGATGCTGCTGTCGGAGAGATCCCGAGCTTACATGTTTGAAAATTTGTGTCAAGTTAGCGGAGTTTGAACCTTCCACTCGTCTCTGTCACGCTGAACAGTATCTTTTCAATCTGCTATCCCACCTTGGTACTCTCTCTTTGTTCAATCGCATTTCTGGAAAAGGTTTGCATAGCATACACTTCCTAGGATCTCATTGGGAATATAAGGTTTTGTAGATGCATCCACAAAATGGTTTTTCAATCTCGCTACCATTTCCACTACACGTGATAGTACATGACTGGGAACTAAGAACTGCATAATAATAATATATCGGCATGGACATCGAAATCATTAAGTCTCATCTGACGGCTCACCCTGACTTCCCTCAGAAGGTAAACTGTTCACGGGGTTGTCGTTGGTTTTATTCAGCTTTTGGTAACCAGGGTATCGTGTTTTTTGACATTTTCCCGATCCTGAGGAACCCAATCGCCTTCGAAACACTCCTCACGCATTTCTTGCATCATTTGACATCGCACACAATAGGAAACTCGCCGTTCGGGAAGATCGATGTCGTCGTTGGTCTTGATGCTCGGGGATTTCTCTTGGGTCCTATAATCGCATTAAGACTGGGTGCAGCATTCGTTCCTGTCAGGAAACAAGGGAAGCTACCAGGCGACTGTGTCGTTGCATCCTATGAAAAGGAATACGCCACGGCAAGTATATAAACAAGTACTATCATACTTGCGCTAACCAACCTTAGGACTGTTTTGAAATGCAAGTTGGTGCGATTAGAGCAGGCCAAACCGTCGTTGTGATCGACGACTTGATAGCCACAGGTGTGCTAGCAAACACTTTTGGTTGCTCCACTTCAGACATCTCAAATTTATAATAGGCGGTTCGGCTAAAGCAGCAGGAGAACTTGTCGCAAAACAAGGCGGGAAAATTCTGGAATACCTTTTCGTCATTGAATTGCCGCTTCTCAAAGGAAGAGCTAAACTGGATGCCCCTGTATACTCCATCGTCCAATCCAATGATTAGAAATAGAGATCTAGACCAACAACCTGGTATTCAGCAGTGGAAGTTCGTTAAGGTACAATATCCGATCTGGGTCCTTACGCCTCTCAGGGTCGGGTATTGGCGGCCACGAGTCGTAATCTAACACCATCGAGATTTTGTTGCTCCCTAGCCTTTCGACACGGTCCATCATTCCCATCAGTATCTGACCCTCTTTGTGTGATAGTAGGACAATTGCGACATCGTGCAGGTCACCAGCTGCTTCCAGGTCCTGGGCATTAGCAGTTGGATTAATCATGACGTCATCGTCACTAATAACCAGGACACCTGCAGCCGATGCCGACCGCGCATGGAGGAGTTTCTCCAGGAACGTACATCCACCCCTGTGTACAACCAAGACACTGTCGGGATACATAAGTTTGTACGGTTCACAGCCTTGCACATTGCTCCAATCTCTATGAACTGGTACCCCTTCCTTTCGGATGAAGCGAAGAGGGTTGTTTTTGAGATCTGACGCTGAAGACAAATCACCACCAAAGTAGGCAGTGTAGCCCGTGACGAGTGCGTGCATATCACTGGACATCTGGAACATGTCATCAGTGCTGGTTTGGAGTTGAAACGCTGAGTTTGCAACATCCATATAGAACCGAAGCTGGATGTTGGGGAGGCGATATTTATTAATCTCATTCCCCGTGATAGGTTGCGTGAACAAGGAAGAGTCGTTGATATAAACCAGGTGTCCTGGCCTAATAATGTAGTGTCCCACTGCGGTGAGAATACGGAATCAGCAATTCCGCTGGCAATAAGAGCATTGATCTATCGCACATTTCCTGATATCATAGCCTTTGCCGTCCAAACGACGAACGATGTGTGTTCGAATACCAGAAGCGTTTTGAATGATATATCCATCAGGAAGAACACCAAGTTTTAAGAGACTCGGGCTGAGGTCTTCCGGAACAGACTTGCCATTTGGCGACAGGATGAAATCGTAGGACTGAGGATGTGTTAAAAGATGCTCTGGCAATTCATGACTTGCTTACAAAAATATCCACTTTTGGTTTTTCGCACCAACCATCTGGTGACCAGGCATCGATATCGGCTTGAGTAGGAAGCAACCCGACCAAATGACGTGCGTAATCCATATCAGGTCGAGATTGAACACCCTGAACCAACCCAGTGCCCTCTCCATGATTATCATATATGCGAATGAAAGGTTTATAGGCAGGACATTGGTGATTGTCAATGTTGCGCATTTTTCTCCGCGCATGTGATATGGGCCTGATATACTCCTTCCCAAGAGTGAGGATATGACCCTCGGTCGAGAAAACGTAGTTGGAGCCATCGCTATGCAGAGAATTTTCTTCATCAAAAAGTAGAAACAAATACTAGAAACGTATTTCAGTGTGTCAGGGGTGCAAAACATCTCGAAACAACCTACTTTCAGTGTTTCCGAAAGAGCAAAGGATTCCATTCGATCGTCACGTTTGTTGGTTCTAAGATCCTGGATTCCCGTTAATCCGCAGTCCACTTTAGCCCGAGTAATTAAATCGAATAAAACACGCTCTCCAACATCGAGGTAGAAGGCATCTCTTGTGGCCTTGTCGCAAGATCAACGACTATTGGATAGATGAAGCATCGCAACTTACACGATACAAGTACCATGTCGACTCAATAAACTCTACAAAAATGTTCCAAAAACGCTTCATAATAGTGACAGCAAAGCTTACCAGGTCTCAATGGATACTGATGTGAAGTAGCTCGCCTATAGTTTGTGTCGTAAACTTCGGGCAGCCCCGAATGTTCCCGCCATAGATTATAATCTGTTTGGAAAACCGTGAAGATAACAAGAACCAGCTCGGACGACACTTACATATCATATGTAACCTAATAGCACTCTGCACATCACCTGCCAGTACTTGGAGGCCAGGCCAGAAAGCGGATAAAGAATCAATCGTAAAGAAGGCAACATCCCCACTGTTCATGTTCACTGTTCGATACTGATGTTATGTTCATAAGATCGGCGTATCTGATGCAATACAAGATGCTCCACTTACCCAGAACCCGTCAGTCGCTCTGGAATATCGCATGATACCTGCATAGGCTTCATCCCACACGTCTATGAACTCTACCTCACCTATTGATCGATTAACGCTTATCCTCCGAGAAAGACCTGCAACACTACGTACCACTCATCACGTACCACTTCAGAGCGTACTCATAAAATGAATCAATACCCGCTCCAATGCCAGTTATCTCGGGATGTGTCCAAGCCTAAATGTGTATCCTCATTTAATAATAATCTAGAATATCGGGGAGTCACGCACTCCTGTCCACGTATTAATTGTATTCCCTACTAGCCCGATGTCCGACTTCCGGTTCCATATTCCAAAAAATGCCTGTCCATCCGATTAAATATATCACTATGATCGTGAATTATATGGTACGTACCTTGTATGCCGCCTTTTCAAAACGGTCGTCGCCTGTTAACCTACTTAAAGTCGCAAATTCCAGAATTAAAGAGCCCGCGCCAGCGGTGCCTGATCCACAGTGAGTGAATATTGCTCCTTTCCATCCCGGAAAGAGACTAACATGTTTCTCGGGTTTCGCCTTTCACCATCCCATGCCGTAAATTAATCTTCAGAGAGAGTCAGATAGAGTCCAGTAAGAGTCGAACCCATACCCTAGCATAAGGAAGCCCAGTGGGCGTAGAAAATGCCGGCAACAACCTTTCTCCGAGGTCGTATGCCATGTCCAAAAGCTCACCGCGATACCATGGCAGATGGAATGGTTGTCCCGTCTGGTTGGCAAAAACATGTCCCGAAAGAAGACCACCAAGAACACGTATCGTGGTCTCAAATACTTGAGGTTTGGTATTGACATCAAATGAAACCCAGTCGATGACATTTCTAACGGCCTTCTCAAATCCCTGCCGATCATCAAGAACAACAAACGTATCCAGCACATCAATTAATGTCAGGGAGAAATTACCCGCAACATCATTTGCGGCGTTATTCTTGCTGGAGATCAGTCAGACCACCCAACCAAATGATTACAATGTAGACTCATCACGGATTGGCCCAATCCGGTCCCTGTCCAGAACATGACAAGGGAGTCAACTATTTGAATGGTAAGTTGAGTTTGCTGCAAAGGCAAACTGCGCGAACCTCATCCAATGGAAATGCTGTTGCAACATGCAATTAGTATTGCTAATCAGGTAGTCATGAGAGTACTCACCAAAAGTCATGTAGTTATCGAAA
The DNA here is from genome assembly GCA_029959215.1 of Tricholoma bakamatsutake. Taxonomy (NCBI): domain Eukaryota; kingdom Fungi; phylum Basidiomycota; class Agaricomycetes; order Agaricales; family Tricholomataceae; genus Tricholoma; species Tricholoma bakamatsutake. The sequence goes on from CP114860.1 coordinate 7,303,022, forward strand.
CCATGATACCATAGGTCACGAGTTTTCTCACTGTCTGAAATGAGTACACAGTAATAAGAGGTGAATGGTGACGTGCCGAGCAGCCAATTTCCTCTGAGCAGTCCAACCGGCTCCCTTTAACGGGGTGGAGGGGAGAGCTACAGCAACAATGGCTAGACATGATTCAAGCCAATACCTTCCCCACTTCATAGGGGTGCGTGAGGAAAATGAAGCCAGCAATTGGCAGAGTTACTACACTAAGTTACTCAGAACTAAGTTATGACTTGTTTGACGACTCGTGTCACGTGAGCGATCGCTGACTTATCGGTTTGCAATAGAGTCATAGACTCCGAGTCCAGTTACTATGAATTCCCAGTCTGTGACTGATGTATCCAGCAGACTAGGTCAATACATGCTGCAAGGATGGGTGAGTCTTTCTGGAGTTTGATATACTATCCTAATCCCTCAGGTTCATAGGTGTTGACAGATCATTCTTGTCCAAGTCCTGGGTGCTCTGTGCCTATGATGCGCTCACCGAGTGGTAGATTACCCGTTATTGAGTTTTGTGTTAATTGCAATGAAATGCCTGGTGGCGTGTCTTCTTCTTTCTTCTCATGCCATAGAACGAGTCATTGATCAATGTGTATCAGGACTTCAAGCCAAGTCCACCGCTAGTGTCTCTGATTCGTCCACTACATCAACTTCACACATCTCCCGCTCCTCCACTCCACCAACCGATGTATCTAGCGTACTTGGCTCCCCGGTGTTTGCATACCCTGTTGAAACCCAGGAGTCTCGACATCGTCGTGAACAATCAGATAGAGCCTCGTCTGAAATTGGAAAACGCCTTCTCAAAGGGTGGGCTATGCTGGGTGACGAATGCCCAAATACGATATGTTATGGTGTGCCTTTGGTTCGGCCTCCCAAAGTCGAGGGTGGAAAAGATCCCCGAAAGGTCTGTGGTGTATCCAATATCCGTCTTGCCGTCTTTAACAAACCTCAAGGAATGCGTAATCTGTGGAATGGTCTATGTCACTGAAGTAGATTGGGCTGGTCGGGAAAATCTGGTGCTTGCGCACTCAGACCCCGTCGTTAATGAGACTCCAAATCTGCCTAATTCTCGCCAGACGGGCAAGACACATGTGCGAGAGGAAATAATACCTCACGTAAGGATGTCATCGAATGGTATTTTTACTTTAGCCGTCGATCTTTGTTTGACTCTGTCTAGGCTTCCAAAACCAATTTGTCTTCGCAAGAGGCGCCCGCCTTGAATGCTGTGAATTTCAATTCCATATTTGACCGAAATCGTGGGCTTATCCCGTCAAACCAGGCTATTCCGCACTCGGTGCCCTTGGATTTAAGTGGTGATGGTTCGGTGAGTTTTGGTTGTGATACTGGATCAGGTTGGTGACGGCCGTTATAGTTACAATCTGGGGCTACGCTCCAGGCGTTAGCGGAGTCAGCAAATGCTTTGCAATCTACACTACGTACGTTGTCGGCGCGGTTAACCAGCACACGAGCTTCTCCAGATACGATCTCTATCGGATCTACTGCAGACGCAATCAATAAAGTCACACAAGCGTTGATTCATGTTCGGCAACTGCAGTGGAGTGAAGGTCAAGTACAAGATGTAATTTGTGCTACAGGATAGGTTTGAGCTAGTTCTGCAGACCGTTCGACGATCTATTGTAGTAGGGCATTGTCTGCATGTTTTGTACTACGCTCGTCCGCAAGGTGTTCCCTCGTGTATTATGATAGCTTGTGTCTTTAATAATATGCTTTCAAGTAGTATGCGCTTCAACATTATAAAACTTACGCAGGGGGTATTGCCGCAACAGAACAGTTTGAAGGAAGGGGTAGATGGGGGCAAACGATATCATCTGCAACATGTTCTGGGAGCCTTGGAGCATCACGAGAACCTAGCGGACAAGGAGATATTTTTTTGATATCCAGATGAAAATTTCAACAGTGTGGGGGTGATTCCAATATGTGGACAGCTCAGATCTTCCGTCCTCGGAGAGTGTACCATTCTTAGCAACAGACAAGGACCATGAAAGCTATTCACCCAGGTTGTGACGCGTATAAGATGTCGATATAGTACGTGCAGCAGATTCTATGTAATTGGTCCTGACTAATAAAAGATTGCCCCCTCTCATGTCGTAAGGAAGGGTGGTACGTTACAACCTCTGATTCATTGGACTCCATGCACTTTCCTACAACACTCTCTGGTCTTGCACCTATCATGGCAATCACTCATTGAGAGTAATTGATGCAAAATCAATTTCTGCAGTCGTCGCAATGGTCCCCCGCTAACCATTTCCTGAAGATTCAAATCCTGCTGAGCGCTTTTTCGTTGTTGAGAAGCCAGGACTAGACATATCATTTCTAGGAGTCACTGAAAATGTACCAGAGGAAGAATAAAAATTTGATGTCTAGCAATTATGCATATATTATATGATTCGAACCTAATTTCATTGCTTGAGATTTGTAATGTTTAAATTTTCATAACAATCCATTCTTGCAATTGTTGTTCTTGCTGCAGCCTATCTCTTCCCATCCAACTCATCCATCCGTCACAGCCTCGCTTCCAATTCCTGTCTCGGCATGTATTAGAATTATTATTTGGAGGTGATTATCAGATGCCTCCCATGGCAGAAGACCTGTTGGACAGTTCTTGTTATAGCGAGCTTAGTGATGTTCCGGCCCGGCTTGGCCCAAAAGCCCCGGCTTTGGCTTGGCCCGGCCCAGGCCGCGGCTTTTGGCGTGTGGTGTCGTTTTGGACCTAGGGAGCCCCTAAAAACCACGGGGAGGTTACCGCGTGTGTTTAGGCACGGTAACCACACTCTCCTGCCCCGTTCCTCAACACCGCTATGCCCTAGAAGCCCCTGCTGCACAGTGATAAGCTATTGCTCATCATCTTGCTTGCAGGGGCTACATTTGGGGAGAGGGGTGAGAGTCACTCGCATTGGATAGGTCAGCAGCACCCACGATCCACCCTGTGAGCAGTTGCTCGCAGGGCTGGGGGTGGGTGTCATGTTGTCCAGTGCATCGTGGCATCGTCGCCATCTTGGGTCTCTGGGCCATGCATGTGCATGGCCAGTTTTGCGTCGATACCTGTAGTTTAGATCCTAAAACAAGAAAAAAGTTAGCTAGTTAGCGAGAAATGAATGAAAGAAAGAGACCTAGGCCCAAACAGCAGTTGGTGGTGTTTGGGCATTCGTTGCATCTGGAACGCTTCGGTTCCATCCTGTTCATCATTTCCCCGTAGTCACTCCACCGTCTGTTGTTGTCGAATTAGGACCTGAAATTTTAGGTAGTTAGTAGCAATGAAATGAGGGAAAATTTTTTTTACCTGTTTTCCCCATTATTCTTGTTGTTGGTGTTGCCATCATATGGGCTTGATGGCTGTTTTTAAAAGAATTGAGACGCAAAAGAATTACACACCAGAGCTTTTGGGGTGGAAGCAGTGAAGGTTTCATTGTGATGCATTTGATCGATGTGCTCGGCTATTTCTGGAACTTGCAATTGGCAGGTGTGACTACTAAATATAGGAATGGATTTAATAAAGTTGAGTCAATACAAGCTCTAAGTACAAGTCAAGAAGTTTCGATGAAAATTTAGTACGACTAAAGCTGCAGCCTGAGCCGGCGGCTTTGGCTTTCTGCTACCTTGAGCCAGGCTGGGCACATCACTAAGCGAGCTCCACTCAACATACAACTAAATTTCTCCATACCCATTGCCACCTCAGCAGCTTCACCTTTTATGATACAGCATCTCTATGAACCCCAATCATTCTCAAGTTCAAGCTCAAGTGCTGCCAGGGTCAGGCTTGTCAGGTTGTCCCAACCTCAGCACCAGCAGCGTGGAGCTCCCACCACTCATGGACACATTGCTCCCAGTGAATCATCTCTACCATTCTATCTCCCACCATCTCAACTTGTTCCACATTTATCGAGTGTGTCCAGTGACAACCAAGACCTGGAGTATGTGCCTGCCTCAAATCATGCACATGGCCATGAAGCTCAAGGCTACTACTATGGCTTCCAAGGCATCAATTTTCCTGCACCATCACCCCAATATCAGCCTCAGCCAGGTTACTCCTTTACATACCAGCCCCAACTAGAGTACAACATCACAAGCTTTCCTAGAAAGAAAGCATTCCAGTGCTCTCTAATACTCAGAGAGAGGACAATATAAACAGAATGTTTGTATGGGATTAAGATAAAGAAGCTATATAGAAACATCATACAATAATCATGACACATGATCATGTACCTTAGTAATATGAGTCTGCTAAGTGGGAATGGTCATCTAGAAAGGTTGTAAGAGAGAATCTCTTACACTCGCATATTCTCCCTTGAAAAAAATTCTCCCTGTCAGACTTAGGACCCATGCTCCTGTTCCCAATTTGCTAATGCCTCCATGTCAATGAGTTCACTTGTTGGCAGCCACAGGTCATGTTTGGGTCCATACCAATGCCAGTGTACAAGGTACTGGAAACCATGCCCATGAGGTTGCTGGTCCAAGATTTTGTCAATAAAGTATTTGGTTGTCCCATCTGTGGTTATCAATGGCTTTGGTTGAGTGAGTCTGCATTCCAGGAACAGTTTGTTGTCATTGTCGAAGTGCATTTTCAGTTTGGAAACATGGAAAGTTTGATGCACTTTTGATGTGGGTGGCAAGTGTAAATGGTACAAAGATGATTCAGGGAATGCTTGGAGGATCTTGTATGGGCTATTGTAATGTGGCATAAATTTAGCTATGCACCCATCCTTTGCTTGCATATATTCTTGTTGTCAATGGCCAGTCATTAGCATTACTTTGTCTCCAACTTTATAAGCCAGTTCTGGTGCACGATCTTTGTTTGCCATGTGCACCTGTTGAAGTTTTGCTGCGATGTGGTTGTCCCATGCTGCCAAGGTTTGCTCTGCCATTTCTTGTATGAAGTTCTTTACCATCATCTCAGTGGTGGGATCATCTGCTGGTGATGGGTGGGCAGATGTGATGAGTGGTGGAATGAGACGAGGTGAGCACCCAGTCTTTAGTATAAACAGAGACAGGCCAGTAGAAGCATTTACTGTGTTCATAATGTTGAAGCGAACTTTCAGTAGTGCCTTAGCCCATCCTTTTTGATTCCTCTCTATGTGAAACTGAAGGCATTGAATGACCATCTTGTTTGTTCATTCAGAAGTGCCATCCGTTTGTGGGTGAAACGATGTTGAAAGTTTGTGTTTGATCCCCATGAGTTTCATGAGAGCCTTTCAGAATTTTGAAATAAATATCTTATCCTGATTGCTTATGATCTCTTTCAGGCACCCATTCTTGCAGTACCACCTGTCAAAAAATATAAATGCAGAGTCTTCTGCTGTCATGGTCATTGTACATGGCACTATTTGGATATCTACATTCAGCTGATCCATCATAGTCACAATTGCATCAAATCCATCATCCTTTGGTAACAGGCTTATGAAGCCAATAGCCACAGAATCAAAGGATTCATCTGGGATGGGGAGGGGATGAAGGAGTCCAGGTGTTTTTGAGGTGAATGATTTGTTTTGCTGGCATTCAGGACAGCTAGTGACATATCCATGAGCAAGGTTCTTTCTCATGTTTGGCCAGTAGAAATCATTGCACAGTGATGCATATGATTTTTTGCTGCTGAAATGGCCCAAGTTGTCATGAGCCAGTTGGGAAAGGTGTTCCCTCAGATTCTTATACTTTGGAATGATGAGGCAGTTACCAATGAACAGCAAGCCATGTTGCATTGAGATGTTGAGTTTTGTGTCCAGCATGTTTCTTTTCATGTCATCTAGGATCTCCATGCACCACAGTGATGTGTTCGGTTGGTACTCAGTGCAGAGTCTCAACAGAAGGGGTGAACAGTAAACCTACAGCTGTAGGCTCAGGGTGAGGAGGTTTGCTTAGAGGGCCTCGGATTATCCTTCAAGGCACAAAGATTACTGAGGAGGCTGGTTTGGTGGGTTGCGAGGTATGCACTAAGTTGTGTACACAGAAAGAGAGGTATGCACAGTAGTGAAAAATTGCACAATGTGAAAGGGCAAAAATGTGCAGTGTAGAAAACTGCACAATGAGAGTGCCAAAATGCACAACGACAATGGGGGTGGAATGTAGGAGGTTTAGCGGAACAAGGACTGTACTGGAGTGTGTCGAAGGGGCAGCACACAAGCTAGGAATGCAGGTGAGGTGTGTGCACAACTAGTGGAAAAATATGCAAATGGTGCACAAAATGCAGCTATATAACAAGGGGTGCAAATGATGCACAAATGTGGCTATATGAAGGGCACACTGCAAAAATGCACAAATGAAGATGAAGGATGCAAATGAAGGGATGGGGATGAAAGTGGCAATATGATGAGGGATGCAAATGATATGCAAATGCAGCTATATGAAGGGTGTACTACAAAGGTGCATGAACTGGACAATGGTGCACAGACTATGTGCGATGCTGAATGAGCTATGAACTATATGGGGGGAGAAAAGATTCTCTGGATTCTCTATGTATCTTCCTACTATGTACAAATGGCTTATGTGATAAAAGCAGTAAAATAAAGTATAAAAATAGAAAGCATCATGTGCTACCCACAAGTCCACCCATTGGCCCATCTAAACCCAACTGCACAATGCCACTGCCTTAGCCAATAAGATTTGTGCATGCTATAGCCCAATACCCAACTGTTCTGGCATGATGTTCTATTTTCTGTGTGCTTTAGGTCCTGTGCACTTTGCCCAATTAATCCACTTTGGTGTTATATGTCATGTGCTGCACTCTAGTAATAGTGATGTGATTGACCTGTGCTGGTTACCAGATAAAGCAATGCCAATTAGAAATGTGGAAGAACTATAAGGAGATGCTGTGCAAAGCCAAATAGTGCCAAAGTGCCCAAGTGTGCATAGTCCAATGCCAAATAGATGCAAAGCACTCAGATTATGTGAGAATGCGCAGTTGGCTCATGATGCAATCGTGGCACGCCTTGAATAAGTGCCCTAGTAAGCTGGAAGCCATGATGCACAGCGTGAAGGATTGTTGTGTGTGATAAATGAATAGTGCAATGAGTGTGCAGCAAAGAGTGTGAGTTGCTGGTAAAGCATAGAAGAGCGCATAAAGGTGCATCGAGCATGCAGTAACTATGAAAGGCAGATAACAAGTGTAGGAGGTGCATGAAGGCAGTTTGAAGCATAACAAGGTACATTTAAGGTGCACAATAGAAGGCAGCTAAGGAAGATCCAAAGGTGCAGTAGAAATGTAAAAGGTGCACAAAAGCATACAGTGACTCACAAAACTGAGTCAATGTTTTGGACTTTTTGATTCATTGTTGAATAGCTTCCCATAAACAACAAAACCAAACAAGGTATTGGTGTACCGAATAACATACATGATCAGGGCTACCAAACAAACAAAGAATTATGTAATTTTAATCATCCCTCATGGAGATATGATTATTTTAATTCAGGGACTCATTGACTCAGTTTTGTGAGGGGTAGTCAGAAATATTAGAATCTGATGCTCCACCAACTGTATAATGTCAAAAACTTGACAGATGGTTTCTAAGGTGATGTGACCCTTGATGGGACCTTAAATTATAGTATTTAATTAAGACTAGCATTCTTCATACTTCAATATTCTCCAATGCATCCTATCTCCTCTGCTCAGAAGGAAAACATTCTTTCCCTGGCCTCCAATCATTATTCTACCCACAATATTGCCTCTAAACTCAACCTCAGCCAGTCTAGTGTATCCAGAACACTCAGGGCTCTCCATCCAAACCTGGATTCCCTCTCTGGTAATCATCCTTCTAAGCTCTCATCTACCTCTCAGAGAGCTATCCTTATCCAAATCACTACTGGAAAGGCTGCAAATGCTGTTCAGGCCACCCATTACATCAACAGTATCATCCCCACTCCAGTCTCCTCAGAAACAGTCAGAAGAGTTCTCAGAAAAAACTCATTCAAGGCTGTGGTGAAGAAGAAAAAGCCTTTGCTTAGTATAAGGCACAGGAAAGCAAGATTGGCTTTTGCTCAGAAGTATAGAGAGTGGACTGTGGAGGACTGGAGAAGGGTTATTTGGTTAGATGAGACTAAAATTAACAGGTTTGGGTCAGATGGGAGAGGGTGCAGGGAACTGTCAAATTTGGGGGAGGAAACATTATGGTATGGGGGTGTATGGGATGGAATGGAGTGGGGCATCTTGCAGAGGTTGAGGGGAGGATGAATGCTGACCAGTATGTGTCCATTTTGAAGGACCATATGCTGCCTAGCTTGGAGGAGAGTGGAATTTCTGGAGAAGAGGTGATTTTTCAACAAGACAATGACCCCAAGCATACCTCAAAAAAGGCCAAGAAATGGATGGAGAACAACAATATTACTCTTCTGGATTGGCCTGCCCAATCTCCAGACCTCAGCCCTATTGAACATCAATGGGTTCACATCAAGAACCAGTTAGACAAGTATCCAACAGCGCCAAAAGGAATTTGGGAGTTATGGGAAAGAGTAGTGGAAGAGTGGAATAATATTACATCAGAGGTGTGTCAGAATTTGATTGAAAGCATGCCTAGAAGGTTGGGAGCAGTTATTAAGGCCAAGGGAGGTCATACAAAATACTAGAATTACAATTTATCATAATATTGATACCACCTCACAAAACTGAGTCAATGAGTCCCTGAATTAAAATGATCATATTTCCATGAGGGATGATTAAAATTACATAATTCTTTGTTTGTTGGGTAGCCCTGATCATGTATGTTATTCGGTACACCAATACCTTGTTTGGTTTTGTTGTTTATGGGAAGTTATTCAACAATAAATTAAAAGTGCAAAACATTGACTCAGTTTTGTGAGTCACTGTACCTAAGCAGTTAAAGGCACATGAAAATGCATGGAAGCACAGTTGGGCACACAGATGTATACAAAAGCACACTGCAAAAAGTGAGTAGAAGTCCTCTAAGAGGTGTGCACGATTGTGAAAAATGCCATAGTACAAGTGCAGGGTGATAGGGAGCTGTATCAATGGATTGACATGGTACCCTTTTTTAATGCATGCAATAGGTTTTGGGTCACAGCCAATTGAAAATATTGCAGTGAAAATGATTGGTGAGGGTATTTCATCCACTGTGTCTGGTAGGTAGATAGGGAGGGTGTTTGCCACAGTATTCTGTTTGCCATTGATGTACAGGATGGAGTACTCATATTGCATGAGGTATTTCATCCATCGTGCTTGCCTCTGTGATAGATCCCATTGTATGTCAAAATTCTGTAGTGTCTTGTGGTCTGTCCAAATGTGTATGTGCATGCCTAAAAGATCCACATGCCACTTCCATAGTGCTTGCACAATTGTGAGCATCTCCTGTTCATGCACAGGGTATTTACTGTTAAGGCTAAAGCTCTTATGATATCATTTGTTGGATATCTTGTTCAGTGAAGATCAAAGTTGCTCATAAGCAACTTTTATGAGAGTGATTTAGATTGCAAGTAAGAGCATTGAAAAGCTAGGTCAAGCTAGTTGATCTAACTGTCGTATTGCCATATTTATACAAATGAGAACAATAGCGGTTACCATACTTGTAAATACAATAAAGTGAGAATAAGTAGAAGAGATGCATATGTGCGCATACAATAAGATGAGAAAGAAGGTAGCAGGATTAATAAGGATGTGCTGTAAAACAATAAGAACATGTCAAGTGCCAAGTGGGATGCATGTGTGAGTGGAACAATAACATGAGAGAAAAGTGAAGTGTCCCTCTTTGTCATAACATTACCCCCCCGCTAACCTCTTTCATCCATGAAAGATCAGAGCCTAATCATCTGCATTGGGTCAAACAATATAAAAATCCCTGAATCTCCCACCTTCATAGTGGTTGTGTCAATGGTCACAGTGATAATACTTGACCTGGAAACCTAACAAAAACCTATTAAAAGGCTCAAGAAGTATAACACAGGCTAGAGGAAGGGTGCAAGTTGGTACTAAATATCATTGCTGATATCCAAAGATTGTAGTGAGTGATATGAAATGACAAGGCATGTTGTGAATATACTTTAGAGGCATATAAAGAGGTTCAAAAGAGTTCAAAATAGGTTCGAAGATGTGCAAAATAGTTTGAAAAAGGTTTGAAGGGGTTCAAAGTTGTTTGAAGTGAATTTGAGGAGGTTCAAAGATGTCAGAGTAATGTTGAGGTATGTTGAGAAGTGAATATAACAAATAAGAAGTGTTTGTCGAAAGGCGATAGGTGATGTGCGATAAAATGAGGAACAACTACAATAGTTCGAGAAAATTCACAATATTTTGCAGAACTTAGAGATATGATGTGGGCTAAGACTCAAGAGAATGGCTCTTAAATCAGATGATGAATGTGAGGGTAACTTATTCTCTGTTGTTCCAAGTAACTAGTACAAGTCTATATACAATTTGAAGAAATAGTACTAAAAAGGAAATAAAACATGTGTAGTATACTAGGCAGTATGCACAGCAATGAGGACTTTGTAAATCATAAAACAAATGAGAAATGATAAATAATTAAAATGTACAGTGTCCCCATATAGTAAAAGTACTTATCTTTTGCTCCAATATATCATTGAAACCTCTAATGCTATTATTGCATCCTAAATCTCTCGTTGTCTCTCCTCGTGTCCAGTAGTGCTCAATATGCGACAAAATGGCTCATTCCAAATGTGCAGCATGTATTGAAAGAGTTTCAAGACAACTATGTGGCCACTGGTGTCATTCAAAGTAATTCAAAGTTCTTCAAAAGCGTTTGAAATGTCGTGAAATAGTTTGAAATGGTTCAAAGTTGTTCAAAATCATGCGAAGTTGTTTGAAAAGTTTGAAATAGTTTGAAAAGTGTTCAAAATTTATTTTGTGGTGTTCGTAGTGGTTTGGAGCATTTGTCATTACATGTCGATATGATTGGAAACCTTCTCCAGATCTTAGAGTGCACAATAGACCTATCACTGGATGGATCTTCCATTGTGTGAGTAATTTTAGTTTATAGGTGTGCATTGAGATGGCCTGTGTGATCAGAAAGAGGCCCTCACATTTCAGGGCTAGTTTCCATGTGGGGTATCCTAGTTTGAGATTTCTGGAATCCAGCCAGACCTTCTCCCCTACCTCAAATGGAGTGAAGGATTTGCCCATTTGGGCAATCATAGTCTGGCAGAATAGTTTGTGTGTTGTAAGTGCCTCTCATCTTGCATTGCTTAGATTGGCGAGCCTCTGCTTGGTAGTGGGTAGATTAGTTTTTTCATATGTAGTAGGGATCACTTTGGGGAAAGCGCCCATTATTAGGAAAAAAGGGGTGGATTTCATGGCAAAATAGTGTTTCTGATTGTGCATGAATTCTGCGGTCGTTAGATGGTTTTTCCACTGTGAAGGGTTGTTTGCACAGAAAATTCTGAGGTAAATTTTGAGTTCTTGATTAACCCATTCAGTTTCTCCATCAGTTTGTTGGATGAAAAGATTGAAGTGGGCAGGGTATGAATACAATCAAAAAGATCCATTGAATCCCAAACCAGGATCACTTGCCAATTACTGTCCAGCCTGTCCTCAAGCAGGCATAAATATACCAGAAAATTGGAAGGATGATGTGAACTGGTGGGTGACTATATACCTTGATTGTACAAGTTGCATCTGAAATGATACTATGGCTCTCAGATTTGTTTTTAAACACATATTTGTCACTGACAGCAATTTCAAAGCTGACCATCTCTGGCAGAAAAACTCCAATGCTGATGTATGGCTATGGGATGGAGCTGGAATGGCACCAAATCAGGCTGAATACAAGCAATTCCTGCAAGCTGCCATAGAACAATTCACGGTAGGTACACTTTAATTCATGGTGGCCGATGCCATAACTGCTGCCAGTGCCGCTCCCAATGCTCGTTCTGATTGGGATACATGGGTTTTTAGAAGGCTCCATGTGAAAATAAATTCCAAGCCATTGCAAATGCTTTTTTGGCATCGAAGGCATGTGATAGGACTGGAGTAGCGGCCATTGCATGTGCATGGCATGGCTGTTATGCACCCAATGCACTGGTAGACTTGTTTCGGGAAGAACAGCAAAAGAATGTTGACTTTGTTTTCCTCCAAGCCCTGAAAACCACCAGGGTTGACCATCAACAGGGAGTGATACTCATTTATGACATTGTCTGCCAATACATCATCCACATTCAGGAGCATATTGGTGCACATCTGCTGGATGGCTTGAGCATTGACCAGGCCATTGGGCTTTTGCATGTTCATGGCCACAAGGATGAATGCTTTTTTTGCTATGCTCCATCTTTCATTCCAGGGTCTGGCATTATAGCAGGGGAAATACTCGAGTCTTTGTGGTCATCGCTGAATTCCATTTCCCCAACAGTCAGAACAGCAACGTTGCCACATCGGACTGAAATGCTTGATGATCATGCTACAGATTCAAATCACAAGACAATGCTCAGCATGACAGTCACACTGTGTTCAAAATCTCAAGAAGCCCTTGAGATATCCACACAGCTCAGCAAGCACTATGCAGAACTGACAGCAGCTTTCAGTCAACAGGCAGTTGAATGATGGGAGGATGAAGTCACCACAGCAGAAATGCTAAGGCTAACAGATGTCAGGGTAATGGATATGTATGCCACTTAGGAATCACAACTGGCATTGGGAAGGGGAATGGGACCGAAACCAGGACTGGCATTGGGAATAGTCACAGCATCAACACTCATTCAATCAGCGGTTGAGCAGTGGATTGATTTCGCTATTGTTTTTGAACAAATGCAGTGGGTCATACTTCCTACCAATATTGATGTATCACAATCCCTCATTGATCTGCACCAGGATTCAATTACAAGACAAAGTACATTGACTTGGTAAAGCACCTCACACTTCTGACATGCAAGCTGTTGAACGGGAAAGAGAAGTTTTCACATCTCATATGGCAACCTTAACACATTTACAAAATGCTGCCAACATTGCTGAGCATGACATTGTTTCCTCCCATCACCCACAACAATGAACCTGAATTTGAGAACTTTGATGACATAGAACCATTTGACAAAGAGACTTCTGCTTCATCTCTTCTGGCTGACACACACACTATTCCAGTTGAGAAGCAACAAGTATACCTCCCACGTGATGGAGAACTTGCTAATGTGGAGATTAACCTCAAGAAGAACCAGGCAAGTTGACTGCTGCATCAGTTGCAGGAGCTTGTTGCTGACAAATCATTTCAATATTCACACATCATCTGAGCAGCACCGAGAAAGGGAGTTTGCACCCGAGCACGAGCCGTTGTCCAGAATGTGGTTAACAACATTGCCTTGCATGCCCAAATATATAACTATTGCCAAACCCAACTGGTGGCACTAAATTGTGATGCTGAGACATTGAGTATGTTTCAGCAGTTAACAAAGGATGACCTTAATGCTAGCACAGCTATTCTGAAGCCAAATGCACCAGGCTCCACTAATCTTCACCTGTCCTAGATTTGGCATAATGCCCACAATCGACCTGGTGTCATTGGTGAACAGTACAGCAATGCCAATGCCAATGCCACTCGATTCTGGGAATGTAAATGTATTTTGTGGCCATCCATATTCATTACACTAAAAGTTTTATTAGTCAGAAGAGTACACTGGCTTCAATCATGGGCTCAGAGAAATAGATGGAGGGAGGAATTTCTACTGGTCACATATAAAATGCAGTGGACTGTGCGATATTTCATCTATCACAGCCAACGGTGGCAGTCAGCCTCGCAGTCTGAGAATACCCTTCATGGTCCACTAGCCTATGCTAATCGCCAGCAGGCTTTCTGAAAAGAATTAGCATTGAGAGCTGACAATGCATTTAGATCAGCAAATGCTGATTATATCTCCCCTATATGACCAAAACATTCTGTATTATGTAAACACAATTATCTTGATCACAATCCACCATCTTGCAAGGGCAAGGGAAAAAGCATTAGCGGTGGGATTGGCAACAGTGGAATTAACAACAGTGGAATCGACAACAGGGGGATTGGCAACAGTGAGATTGGCAACAGGGGCCAAATAAGGCCAACTAAATAATCCCTCATCTATAGATCTCTGATCACTGATTAAACATGATAGTGTTATCATCTCTCTTCCTACATCCATCCCTCTACAATGAGCAATCAGGAAGAAAGCCAGGCAGATATTCCTGATGGCTATGTCCCAATCCGAAGCGACAATGGGCTGCACTATCTTGTGCCCCATTTTATGATTCCGGCTACCCATCAGGCGATGGAGGCCTATCAAAAGAAAGTAGAATTCAAAGTGCATATAGCACATGGAGGGGTAAGATTTCCTTCAGTTCAAATGTCATTGTCAGTGGCTAATGCCATGCCTCTGGCCAATGCCATGTTGTTGGCCAATGCCATGTCTCTGGCCAATGCCGTATCATCTCACTAATCATCATTTTGCAGTCTGAAAACATGACTGATCAACCATACTATCTGTTGGCCTGAAACCAGCTCATGCTACTGGCCAAGCCAGTAGATGTCATGGTCCTCATTTGTGTGACTATAGTTGATCTTGTTACAGACATTGACACCCAGGGAGCTGTTGAACTGCTATGCTGAAGTGAAAGCCCTGCAAAACCAGCTTGGCACATTGTATAAGGATGCCAGTCATCGTCTCTACATGGCCGAGGTCAAAAGACTGGAACAGCAGGATGTCATCTTGAAGACATATGCAACCTTGAAGGAAAGGATGGAGTTAAATCTGGAATCATTCGAATGCAGGTTCTTCGAGATTCCAATCAGACTGTTGTCCCATGAGCATGACAAGGATGCCGATCCCCCTGCCGATTCTCACTGATGTTATGCCAAGGCCATGACATTCTTATTGTATCTACATTGAACATCACTGTGCTGTATCTAATGATGAAATATTGCTGGTTTTTGAATGGCCACAGTCAAGATATGGCAGCAGCAAGACAATGCACCAGTCAAGACATGGCATTGGCCAAAGGCATGGCATCAGCCAAGATGCAGCATCGGCCAACAGGACAATGTTGGCCCAAGGATGGCATCAGGGCTAGGTTGCTAGCAATGAGACTTTGAAAAGAAGGAAATTTTACCCCTCTATGTGCCATGTGCACATTGAATTCAACCTTCTTGGAATAGGCCTCCATTGCCTGGTGGGTAACTGGAATCATAACTGTTTAATTAGGGATCAATCACACATTGAAAATGAATAAAAAATACTATTACATCACATCAACCTCCTCAACAAGAAGAGCCAACCCAGCTTAAGGCTATCTGACTACCAAATTTTGGCATACTCAAAAAGCCAAGTTTGAGTTTCAAAATGGAAACACTGCTTTGTTTGTATATATTGATTGTATAGGGATCAACAACACGTGATTGTTGATCTTCAGCATTTCACTGTTTTTCATATCAATATCGACCCTACTGCTGCAGCTGATCTATCATCCATCATGAACGTTACACACAACCAAGTCCTCAGCCAGATCAGCGAGATCAAACAGGCCATCCAGAATGGACTTCAGGACAGAAGTATCGCCACAGTGATGAAGGAAATAAAATCGGCACTTGTGAGTGGATCAGCATGCTATCAGACCAACTATGCACTTATAAATTGTAGAACACATTATTTGGGTGGCAAAGAGAGGTCCTCACAGAAGATGTGCAGGCCATGTTCCAGGTTGATGCCTTTTTGTGGGGATTTGTGGTAGCATGGTCAAAGTCAGACAGGACAGGGGACCAAAGGTTTATTGAAGGTCAATGGAGAGCAATGAAGACCTTTGATAAGAAAAAGAGCATCACAAGCACTGCATCTACAGCAACTGGACCAACCAACTTGACAATGGCAGCGGTGGTGGGAGCTGGACCAGCAATGGCTCCCATAGCAGCAGTGGCAGCGGAAACAGCATTACCTGCCAGAAAAGCTGCAGCAGTGGGAATGAGAATGGCCATGGCCAAGAAGGCATCCATGGCAGTGGCCAAGAAAAAAGGGATGGCAGTGGCCAAGAAATGAGGAATGAGAGTGGCAAAGGCAAAGGCAAAAGCATCCTGAGTGGTACCGGCAGTGGCACCAGGAGCAGCAGCAGCAGCAGCATTAGGAGCAGCAGTGGCAATGCCAACAAGGAGAGAAGTGGCAGTGGCACAGGCCAAGATGCAGACCCAACCAGAAGCATCAGAATCAAGAATTCTTGCCCCTGCACAGCATCCAATACTGCCAGTCATCACAGTGACATGCAGGTTGCGACAGGTGGAGAGTAGCAAGGGATTGGATGAGGATTTGGATGAGGAGATGGAGAGCGATGCTAGTGCCAATCCCAGGATGGAGCGGAAGCAGCACAACACAGCAAGGAAGGGATGAGCACCACCCCAGCAAGGGAGTTTGTGAACAATGCCCTGTGCACGATGTGTCAAGCTTAGGCATCAGTGTTGGGATCAGGTGAATGGCAAACATGCATGCTACTTCTGTGGGAAAGGAAAAGTTTGGTGCAGTCCAGAGGATGTGGATTGAGTGCCAAAAATAAAGAAAGCAAAAGGATTGGCAAGACGAAAAGCAAAGAAGGCATGATTTTCCAGTGAAGACAGTGGAGAGGAATTATCTAGGCAGTTCACTGCAAGAGAAAAAGGAAAATACAAAGGTGAATTCTTCCATATCATGACACATAAAACCACTAACTAACACGTATACCTATAGCTGTGGAACAGAATATCGACATGGCTGATCACGAGCCCGAGCCAACTGCCCCCCCTGCTCTGATGGCCAACCCTCCCCCATCGACTATGCCCCCCTCACTGGACATCTATACCAAGCAGAGGAAGACATGTACCAGGATGCACAGTGGAATGAAGAGTCAGTGCAAGAGTTCCAACTCCATGTACGAGAACTCTGGAACATGTTTCACTTGCTTCAAAACAGGGTGAATAACATTAAAGGATACTTTGGGTTGCAGGCTGGCATACAGCCCATCATGTTATACAATGGTTACATGGCTAGGCAGGTGGTTCGCCTCGAGAGGACTCCAAGCAGGAGGGCAGAGGTGTATTGGGAAGGATGGATGGATGCTGAGGAAGTCAATGCTGCTCCCACTCCGAGTCCCACTTCTCCCACTCCCCCTCCTGCTCCTGCTCCCATCCCCACTCCCATCCCCACTCCCACTCCCACTCCTGCTCCTGCTGCTGGTTCCATGCCTGCTCCAACTTTTACTCCCAAATGCTACTCCCATTCCTGCTGCCATGGAGAAAGATAAAGAGATGGCTGAGCCAGATGGTGAAGAGGGCCTGGCCATACCTGAAGAGGTTGCCAGGGAACAATCCTTGGCTGGTGCCCCCCTGATCCAAATTATTTCTGCCATGCCACAGGAATCTCACAACATTGTACAGCCTACAACACCTATGGCCCCATGACTCCCTCTCCTCTTTCCCTCAACATCGATTAGTGAGCCTGAGCCTGCTGCCCTGTCATTGGTAGTTGATGTCATCACCTTACCCCGGCTGTCCCCTTTCCCTGCACAACTGCGCCAATCCCCACATGGGCTGACCCCTGGTCCATCTGGACTACCTTCCAGAAGTACCACCCCTGAGTCTAACCCAAGGAAGAGAGCAGCCACACCTGAGGACAGAGGGGAGACGAAGCGAGGCAGAAAAGAGTAGATGTTATCCAGCATATACATAAAAGTGGTGTGAATTTTTTTTGCACATTACATAGCAATTTAGTTGGAAATCTACTCTGTAAATTTTACTTTTTTAATTCACTGCCTCCTCCCAACAGCCTAGGTAGAAATGGCTTTCTGCTGTGCAAGGTCATCAGCTGTCCTTTGGATAGATCATGCCCATGCTGAGGCCGATGGATTTTGAGATGATGGTGGAATCATCTGTTAAAATACATCCAGTGCAGAGGGGATATAGTAGGCACCAGCTGCTACCCATCCTGGTGTTGCCATTGCTGAATATTGGTGTTGCCATTGCCGATCCTAGAGTTGCCATTGCCAATATTAATATCGCTGTTGCCGATGCCAATACCGCTGCTGATTCTGGGAATGTAAATATATTTTGTATGTACTAACATTTTTTATAGTCAGGCAACTACATTGGCTTTATTCATGGGCTCAGAGAAATTGATGGAAAGAGGAATTTCTACTGATCACATATGAAATGCATTTAGATCAGCAAATGTCAATTATATCTCCCCTTTGTGACTGAAAAGGGCCTGTATTATATAAACATGATTC
This sequence comes from Tricholoma bakamatsutake, assembly GCA_029959215.1. Taxonomy (NCBI): domain Eukaryota; kingdom Fungi; phylum Basidiomycota; class Agaricomycetes; order Agaricales; family Tricholomataceae; genus Tricholoma; species Tricholoma bakamatsutake. The sequence continues at coordinate 7,321,221 of CP114860.1, forward strand.
ATCTAAACACAATTATCTTGATCACCATCCATGACCAGTAACACTATGTTAAACAAAACTCTCTCAATCTTCAACCCTTTTTCTTTGCAATTGGGCCCAAAATAGCAACTCCAAATCCAGACACAAGAGATCATTTGGTATGCGGAGTCCCAATTTCATCAAGTTTTGTTGGTGTTAGACGATGCAAACTTTTTAAAACAACATTGGATGCAGAAAGTTCTCTATGCCAAGCTTGTATGTATCTTTTCTAAAGGAAGTAAGTATACATCACTGACATATGACAGATGTATGTCATGTCATGCATCGGCATCAGCACCTCCATCGGCCTTATGATGAAGGTGCCAATCCTTCTTCAGTCCTTGGCTGACAGTCTCGGCAATGTCGATTTGGACCACCTACCCCTCAGATTCTATCCATCTCTCTTGGCTACATTAGATAATGGTGTTGCCACTGACTGTCCTAGCCATCTGGTGGATTCCTATGTATGTGATTGGTGGAGATGCAATAGTGAACTGGCACCAAGGCAGATTTTTGCCAGTGACACCATGGATAAATGCCTCAATAGCTATCGCCAGTATATCCCTTCCCCTCTGCTCACCAGCTCACTACCCAATGATAGCCAACCAGCAGACAATGCTGCCGATGGCCGAGCTGACTGCTGATCTTGCATTGACCTGCAGGCTCTCATTGGGGATATGTTTGATGAAGCACATGGGATCTGTGACTTGGTAGATGGCTGTGAATCATTAGCAGAGGCTGCCATGAATGTGAATATCCAGAAAGCAGCAGGGTTTCAACAGCTTCATGAGCTAGCCCTGCTCAAGAAGCTTCAGTCTGAACCACGAAAGTTAACAAGGGCAGCAGCAGTGGCATCCACCCATGAACACACTGGGAGACGGTCAAGGCAATTGGCAACAAGAAGACAATCAGAACTGGTATCTGCACATGCACAGGCAGAACTCGAGTGACTGAAGGCTCTTTCCCCCTCCTCCCACAAGTGGACCTAGGGTGTTGACATCACAGAGAGTGATGTTTTGGCATCTAACCCATCACTGAAGACCAAATATCATTCTGGGTATGCTCAGTCTCTGGCCGATGGTGCATACGATAGGAATAAGGAGTGGTCAATCACAGCCAGTCTCCCAACCTCCATTTCTGGTGCCTACAGTTCACCACCCACTGTTACTGGTCTTTATGCTGATGCACACACCACCCTCACCCAGCCTACTGCCTCTTATGCTGCTATGTTATGGGAAGGGGAGGATGATGCATGAGAAGATGCCAATCAGCCTACCACATTTCAGGCAGCCATGGCTTGGCAGGTTTATCATTCATCATCAGCATCTTCCCACACCAGTTCTCCAACTGGCTTTGATGCCACTGTCTTTTACCTTGAAGATTCTGATTTTCCCTCTTCATATCCCCCTGCACCTCCCCTTTCAACTGCTTTCCCCACCGCATCTGATGCAGCTGCTGTTTTCCTCTCATCATCAGAGACCCATTCAGAGGCTGATTCAACCAGCCCCAATGCCGATTCTGATGATGATGGTTTCCAAACTGGGTCCCCCAGCACCTCACAGATAGAGAACCCCACTCCATCTCACATCACACTCTCGATCTTTAGTCATGCAGACTTCAGTTATATTGATGACACTTAGTTGCCTGGCTCTGATGATATGATGGACACTAATGACAATGAGTGATAGCTTTCTTCCTATAGATATATGGTGCTTTAATTGGTAGACCAATAATATATACCTTTAAGGCTGATGTTCATACCAATTGCTGACCCCAGTCCTGGCCCTGATACATATGCCAATGCCGATGCATATGTCTGATGCTGTCTTATAGGTCACCGATCTGTACACCACATTCTTAAGATGTCTAGTGTGGTACAGCAAGAATTGAATAGTGCATTCATTTGTTGCCATAGTACATACATATATATACATAGAGTCCTTCACTGAACCATGCCTGGGCGATGTTGATCACATAGTGGCCTAATGCCGATGCCACTGCCACTGCCTAATGCCAATACCGCTGCAGCCCTATTGGGTTGCTGACCAGCATGCCAACCCAATTTTGCAGGCCTGCATACTGCAATAAATGAATTATTGCATAAACATGGCTTTTACCAAATTTATCATACACCAATTTGCATGCAGAATCCATGCAGACTACACATAAATTACTACATAAATGAGATTAATTTTCAATCGGCCATACCTGTAATGCTGATCTTGATCCCGATTCTGGTAAGGCCATTGCTGCTGCCATCCCCATTGCTGTTGCCGCTGCCTGAAACTATTTCATAGGCTACTGATGTTTATATTAAATGTATTACTCTTCAGTCTAGCAACCATTGTAATAGTGTATTCATTTGTTACTATAGTAGGTACACATATATAGATTAGAGTGTTTGACAGCATCCACCGAACCTATATCATTCGATACACTGTATATATTCAATAGACCGTATCATTCAACACATTGTAGCTTGCAATCAGGGGAAGAGGGTAAGAGTTTTTGATGGTCCCATTATTCAGATACTGGTAGTCTTAGCAGGGTCATAGTGCATTGGAGTCTTTTTTTGCAATGAAGAAGAAAGGGAATGCCATGGGTGATTTGGATGGAACAATGTATTCTTTTCATAGATTCGCGTTGATGAATTCATCCAGCTTCTTCTGCTTAGTGGGAGTGATGGGGTAAACCTTGCAATCCTTTGGGATAAAATATGGTTTTAGCTTGATTGCATGGTCCCATAGCCTTGACTCAGGGAATCTTTCCGATGCCACTTTTTTGAACACCTTCCAATACTCTTTGTATTTATCTGGGAGTAAATTGTCTAGGGATTGTTTTCCTTCCTCGGTTTCACTTTCCATGGGTGAACTTTTGTGAGATGGATGTTTTTACTCGAATATGTGCAGTGTTAGAATATGCGAGCCTGCTGGTTGATCTAGATTGGGTGAGCCAGTGATAGGTCCACTGCACACTCTAAGGTCTGGAAAAGCTTTCTAATTGTATTGACACACTATGACAGATGTGCTGAACTGCTACAAATGCCACGAAATCAACCACGAACCCTTTTCAAACATTTTTGAACTATTTTGCACTATTTCGAATGACTTTGAACAATTTCAAACAACTTCGAGACATTTCAAATGCTTTTGAACAATTTTGTGACACCTCGAACAACTTTGTACTACTTTGAACAATATAGGCTGCTGTATAGCTGTCTTGAAACCCTTTCAATACACACTGCACATTTGGAGTGAGCCATTTCATCGCATATCGAGCACTACCAGACATGAGGAGAGATGACAAGAGATTTAGGATGCAATAATAGCATTTTTATGTTTCAATGATATATTGAAGCAAAAGATAAGTACTTTTACTATATGGGAACACTGTATATTTCAACTATTTATCATTTCTCATTTGTTTTATGATCTACAAAGTCCTCATTGTTGAATATATTGTCTTGTGTTTTCCACATGTTCTTGTTTCCTTTTTAGTAATATTTCTTCAAATTGTATATAGACTTGTATTAGTTACTTAGAACAACAGAGCAAAGCAATGGGGAACAGAGAAGAAGTTACCCTCTCCACTACCATCAGATTTAAGAGCTGTTCTCTTGAGTCTTAGCTCACATCATATCTCTGAAGTTCTGTGAAATATCGCAAACTTCTTTGAACTTTCATATTTGCTCTCAACTTGTCGCCTATCATCTATCACCACTTGAAAACCACTTTTTACTTGCTATATTCATTCTCGACATATCTTGCCACCAGTCAGACATCTTTGAACCTCTCCAAACTTACTTCAAACAACTTCGAACCCATTCAAACCTACTTTGAACTACTTCACACATCTTCAAACCTATTTCGAAATCTTTTGAACATTTTTGTATGCCTTTAAAGACTATTCACCACATACCTTACCATTTTGCTAATGATACTCAACCTGGAAACCTAACAAAAACCTGTTAAAAGGCTTAGGGAGTTATAATATAACTCAGGCTAGAGAAAGGGTGCGAGTTGGTACTAAATATCACTGCTGAGACCAAAATGTTGTGTTTAGTGATGCTAAATGGTAAGGGCTGTAGTGAATAGTCTTTAAAGGCATATGAAGATGTTCGAAAATAGTTCAAAGTTGTTTGAAGTGAGTTTGAAGTGAGTTTGAGGAGGTTTGAGGAGGTTTGAAGATGTTGAAGTAATGTTGGGATATGTTGAGAAGCGAATATAACAAATAGAAGGTGTTTGTCAAAAGGCGATAGGCAATTTGCATTAAAACAAGGAGTGAATACGATAATTTGAGGAAGTTTGCGATATTTTGCAGAACTTAGAGATACGATGTGAGCTAAGACTCAAGAGAACTGCTCTTAAATCTGATGATAGTAGAAAGGGTAACTTCTTCTCTGTTCCCCATTGCTTTTTTTTTTGTTCTAAGTAACTAATACAAGTCTATATACAAATTGAAGAAATATTACTAAAAAGGAAACAAGAGCATGTGGAAAACATGAGGCAATATATACAACAACAAGGACTTTGTAATTCATAAAACAAATGAGAAATGATAAATAAATGAAACATATGTTGTCCCAGTATAGTAAAAGTTCTTGTTCTATTGCTCCAATATATCATTGAAACATAAAAATGCACTTATCACATTCTAAGTCTTTTGTAGTCTCTCCTCGTGTCCAGAGTGCTCAATATGCAATGAAATGGTTTGTTCCAAATGTGCAGTGTGTATCGAAAATGTTTTAAAACAGCTATACAGTGGCCGATATCATTTGAAGTAGTATGAAGTCATTCAAAAGCATTCGAAGTATTGCAAAATTGTTTGAAGTCATTCGAAGTTGTCTGAAATAGTGCGAAATAGTTTGAAAAGTGTTCGAAGTCGATTTTGTGGCATTCATAGTGATTCAGGGTGTGTGTCATAATGTCTCGATATGGTTAGATCCTTCTCCAGATGTTATAGCATGCAATGGACCTATCATTACATCACTAAACACAATGTTTCGGTATCAGCAGTGATATTTAGTACCAACTCACACCCTTCCTCTAGCCTGAGTTATACTTCCTAAGCCTTTTAACAGGTTTTTGTTAGGTTTCCAGGTCAAGTATCATCACTAGAATATTTGCCTGAGCTTTTGATAGCTCGGTGGAATATAATCATATTCATTGGTGAGAGGGGCTTCACTGGTCTCAAACACCTCTATCATGGGTTCTTCCCTGATGTATGCAAATAGTATGCCCATGTCTCCCTGACTTTCCTCAGTATTGAGTGATACATTGATGCCTGCAGCATCTAGTACCAGCATCTGTGGGTCGTCATCGGGGTCTGAGTCCATTGCCAAAAGTGATCCATGGTTGTCTTTGGTGCAGAGTTCTCTTGCAAGATAAACTACTTTGAGCCTACTCTTCACATGCTCAGTGGCAGCAAGGTGGGTTTCCCCAAAGATCTCCCCAGTGCTCCTTGTAAGTAGTCTCCCAAGAGTCAGGCTCAATGTTACTCTCAATTCATGCAACCCCTTGTCATCTATCGTGGAACCCTGGTCACCATTAGTAGTGTCTCATCGCGTCTGCTCAATCATGACTTGGATCTTGCCAAGGAGAAGTTTGCTGGTGGGTTTAAGGGAGAGCATACCTTTCTTCTGGTCAATCCTCGGGTTCTTCTCCTGTAACCATGGGAATCCCAGGATCATTCTTTCCTTTCCCAGCCCCATTACCAAGAACCTAGTCTTCTCTTCTTCTCCTGCTATCCCCATGTCGATGTCAACATAGTGAGTAATCATTCCATTCTTGTTGAGTGTTCCATCAACATTTTTTGTCAGTATCTTCCATGGGAGTGGTCATTCTTTATTTTATGCTTTTTGACTACCCTGTGGTCGATGAAGGTTCCTCCTGCCCCCGAGTCAATTAGGGCAGGTAGTTCAATGGTTTTGTTTCTGATGTAATGTGAATTGGGATGCACATGGATTGACTACTCACATCTGCTATGAGTACAGAAGAAATTATTATTTGGGTGGGGTCCATCGTCGATCTGGTCCACCCCTTCAGAAATCCTCTTCAACCATAAGGTTAAGGACTGCTTCTTTATCCTCTTCCTCCAGTCTATTTACCAATGCTCAGATTTTTGCATAATGGTCGCATGGTGTCTTCTTTGGTTCAGGCTTCTTTGTCTCTTCTTTCTTGGGAGGGGGTTCCTTCCCATCTTTGTGGTCCAATGCTTGGTGTTCTGCCTTGTGGCAGACAAAGCACTTTCCTTTCTTTATGTGTTCAATTCTCTCTGTGTAAGAGAGTCGAGTGGCATCTACATCCATGGCATTTGGATCTTTCTTCAATGTCCCTCCTCTTCCCTCTCTGTTCCTGCTGTACATCCTCTCTTTTATCATCTTTGCCCTTTTTAGATGTCCTTCAGCCCAGGTTGAGTGGGTGTACCATCCTTCAATAGTGTCTGGGGGGTTCTCCATTCCAAAGACTTTATCCAAGATCTTGTTGTTGAGTCCTTCAATGAAGTACTCAATGAGAGCACTATCTTCTCTAATTTTTGTTTGGTAAGCAAGGTCTTTAAACAGTACAATGTACTCATCGACCCCCTTCCCCCCTTGTGTGAGGTTTTTTAATTGCATTCTCACATTCCCCACATCATCGATGGGTGAGAAGGCATTTTTTACCTTCTCTGCGAAATTTGCAAAACTGTCCCAGAGCATGTCATGCCAATACTTTTCTTCTAGATAGGCCTGTTTCCATCCCCCCACTGTTCCTCTGTTCATATAGGATAGCATGAAGAGGATCTTGTGCTAGTTGAATGCCTTCTGGTTTGCATCGATGTATGCGCTGCATTCAAGAAGGAAAAGCATCATTTTGGTTCAGTTGCCATCAAAGTCAGAGGGCAGCCATATCCTGACTGCAGCAGATTTGTCAGATGGAAGGACAATGGGCTGTAAGACAGAGGTCTGGGGAGGAGGAGAGGTCAGTGTTACATCCATGTTAGAGAAGTAGGTGGTGATGATTCCATCGAGAGGGCTGAGAGCAGAAGGAGGTCTGGTGCTGCAGACGTCTGAGTCAGTTCTGATGTGAATTTGTTCAGATGCCATGATGTTGGTTAATGTCTCTGATCCTTATAAGAACCAGTCAGTGGTGGAAGTGGTTTCTGCCTAAACTGGTTTAGTTGGCAGGATAAAAACTAGCTTGACCTTTTGTTAAAGCTAAAACTCTTATGATATCATTCATTGGATATCTTGTTTAGTGAAGATCAAAGTCACTTGTAAGCAACTTTTATGAGAGTGACTTAGATCACAAGTAAGAGCATTGAAAAGCTAGGTCAAGCTAGTTGACCTAACCATTGTATTGCCATATTTATGCAAATGAGAACAATAGCAGTTACCATACTTGTAAATACAATAAGGTGAGAATAAGTAGATGAGATGCATATGCATGTATACAATAAGGTGAGAAAGAAGGTAGCAGGATTAATAAGGATGCACTGTAAAACAATAAGAACATGTCAAGTGCCAAGTGGAATGCATGTGTGAGTGGAACAATAACATGAGAGAAAAGTGAAGTGTCCCCCTTTGTTATAACAGTTACACTCCACACTGGTCAGCTGTCTACTTTCAAATGCAATGGAACGTGCCAGTTCCCAAGATGGGCTGAATGACAGCACCATGCCTGTGCACTGTTTGCTTGCATCACAGGTAACAAAAAATTTATTTTCACCAGGGTTCTCATGATCAATTATAGTGAGGCAGTCCCTGCTCACCACTAGCCACTTGATAGATTCGAACATGTGTTGATGTTTCTGCATCCATGAGGCAAAGTTGCTGTTACACTCTTTGCATGTGAGGGGGGTGAGGATTGCTGTGTGCACTGCGAGAGTTGGTAGGATTGCACTAATGTATCTTATGAGCCCTAAAAACTGTTGTACATGCTTTGCAGATGTTGGTGCCAGCCAGTTCAATATCCATTTTACCTTTGAGCTGTCAGCCTCAATACCTCGTGTGGATATGTGATGGCCCAAGAAGTTGACTTCTGTGGAGAAAAGGGCAGACTTCTTGAGTGAGCAGTACAGTTCTGCTTTTTGCAGAGCTTCTAGTACCAAGGTGATGTTGGTTTTGTGTTCAGCAAGTGAGTTAGACCAGATGATGATGTCATCGAGGTAGATGTGACATATCTCCCCAATAAGGTCCTTGAGAGCCAGAGTTACCCGATGTTGGTGTATGGCCAGTGAGTTATGCATGCCCATTGGCATCCCAATCCATTTCCATAGGCCAAATAGGGTGGGAATCACTGTGTATTTGATGTGCTCAGGGTGTACAAGGGTTCGAGAAAAAAATTGATTATGTTGATATTGCCCCATATCTTTTCTTTTCCACAGTCTGCAAGAATGTCATCAATGCAAGGTAACAGATAATTGTTGGGAATGGTTAGACAGTTCAAATGACAGTAGTCATTCACCCAGTGTGGCAGGACTGACATGTCAGCTTTGGGGATGATGAATGATGGAGATGTATACAGTGATGATGAAGGTCTGATCTGGCCCACTGCATAATGCTGGTCTATTAGCATTTTCCACCCTGCACAGTATTTCCTAGGACATGTGTATGCATGAGATACCAAGATTGGCACACTGGAGAGTAACTCTATGTGGTAAAAAACATCTCATGGAAGGTCCTTTACATGAGGTATGTCATTGGGAAAACAGTCCTCAAATGAGTGTTTGAATTCTTTATCCAAATTTTGTAGTGTCGCTTCACCTGCAAGTTGTTGGATTCAAACTTTGATTGCCACAATGAAGTCTGGAGGGCCAGTTGGGAACTCTGTGAAATCAAAACGCTCTGGTTGTTCCTCAAACAGAGCCCTCAATCCTATATGGATTAATCGGTATGACTTTCAGACCTTATTTTGCCCGTTCTTAATTCTGTGGTGTTCTTGTTTTCGTCTTTCTGCTGGTGATTTCACAGGTTTTTGTTTATGCAATTTTGGGTCAGTGTCAAGACCCATTTCACCTGATTGGATGTTTGACATCCCTGATTCCCTTTCAACTCTTTTCTGATCTTGTCCATCAGATTCTGGCAGCAGCACTTTTTAGTTATCAGACAAGTTGTCACATGCCTTAGTAATCATTTTCTTACTCACTTTATTCCTAATACAGTCTTACCAATTCTGGTCATGGACACTTACCAAGACCCATTAGTAAACTTCTGCATTTTCCATTATTCTTTTAGCCCTTAATATTTAAGCATCCATAGCTTAGCCTTAGTCTCCAGTTTGCAAATTACATTGTCTATTACATTGTGTCTTGCCTTTGTATCATCATCCATTAATCTTCAAGCCTAATATCAACCCTTGAACTATCCTCAACTTAATTTTGACTTAACTCTTAATCTCTTTGGCTCCTCTTGACTTTATTTTACTCCATAACCTCTGCTTAATCTATCCTCACCCTCCATCTGGAAACCTGCTGGACATCTGCACCCGATCCACCTGAAATTAAACAACTGATGAGGAGAAGGGTGCAACTTCTTATAAGTTGAAGCCAAGTCCTCTCTGGCCCTTTTCACCTGGCCTGCTACAGCCCAGTGGATTCTGCTCAAAACTCCTGAACCCCTCTGACTACCGATAACCAGGTCCAACCAGAAGTCCAGTGTATTCCTGACCAAGTCCTAATCTTGGTAGTAGGGATCTTAAATTCTGACAGTTAGGTGGATTGAGCAAATCATATTTGGATTGTTTTGCAATGGTGGAACGCAAGGCAGCATCTACAACAATTTCATTTCTAATGAGAAAGTCCAAGCCTAGTATAAGGTCCATGTGAAGACTCGGGCAAATAACCACATTGATTGCTTTTGACTTCCATATTGAGTCGGGTGATTGAAGATATATTCTACAGTATTGAGTTAAGACAATTTTGTGGTTCAGGTTTCTGTTTTCTTTTGTAAAAGCACTGGAAACAGAGAGAGCCTTCCTTGAAAAGGGTTTGAGGCATGAGGCACAAGATATCCATGAGCTGTTCAGAAATCAAGACTGGTGGACACCCATGCTCAATAAGAGTGTCAATCTGGGTAAGGGCACATGTTGCTGGTGCATCAATGCAGCAGGTCCATCACAAGTAGGAGGGAAGGGAGAAAGGACAAGGCATGTACTCTTCAGTCTCATTCGCATCTAGGACTCCTCTGCATCCTCCTCCTCCTCATCACTATCTTTGAGTATTGCTACTCTCTCGAACACTGCAGCAACAATAGTGTTGCCATTCTTTCTCTTCTCATAAGCAATCTTGGATTTGGTGGCAAAAGCTGCTGTGACATTCTTGCAGTCAGCTGGGAATGGGCAAGAATTGTTGCAGTTGTGGCCAATGTGGCCTGCATAGAAAATGCAGCACTTGAAACACCCAAGATGGAGTCAAAGGAGTTACTTCTCTTCATCGGTGATGGGGCTTAGAGTGGAGAGGGACTGGGTGGAGGGCTGGGTGGAAGATGTAGTAGGTGCATTGACAATATTTGAGTCACATAGAACACCTCCACTGGCCTTGACTGCACAGGTGACCCAGTTGTTGCCATCCATCACCAGCAGATCTAATTCTAATATGTGAATTCTGATAGGTCCACTCTGCACTCTAGAATCTGGGGAGGTTTTCAAACATATTGACACATTATGACTCACAATCCCAACCCCTACTAACTCCACAAAATCAATCTCAAACCATTTTGAACTACTTTGAACTACTTCACAACATTTCCAATGCCTTCAAATAACTTTGCAGCACTTTGAACAATGTTGGCTGCCATATGGCTATCCCAACACCATTCTGATACACACAGCACATCTGGCATGAGCTATTGCATTGCATATTGAGCACTACTGGATGAGGAGACACAACAAAAGACTCTTAGAATGTGATAGTGGCATTTTTTGTGTTTCAATATATCAATGAAACATTAGGACAGGTACTTTTGCTATACTGCAACTCTATATATTTTATTTATCATCATTTCTTATTTGTTTTATGATTTGCAAAGTTCTTTATTGTTGTGTATATTGCCTCATGTTCTCCACATGTTATATTTCCTTTTTAAGTACTATCTCTTCAAAATCTATGTAGACTTGTACTAGTTACTTAGAACAAGAGAAAAGAAGTTGCCCTCTCCCATTCTATCATCTGATTTAAGAGCTGTCCTCTTGAGTCCAAGCCTCATATCATATTTCTAAGTTCTGTGAATTATTATGAACTTCTTCAAATTCTTGTACTAGCCTCTCAACTTATCACATATTGCCTATCATCTCTCAAAAACCCTTCCAATTTGCTATATTCATTTCTTGATATCCCTCAAAACCACCTCTACTCTCTCCAAGCTCTTCGAACATCCTTGAACTTCCTCAAATGTCTTCAAACCTTCTTTGAACTATTTCAAACATCTTCAAACCTCTTCATAGCCCTTTTAAAAACCTTTGTATGCTCCTACAACTATTCACAACACATCTCACCATTTCACACCTCTAACTACAATCTTTGGGTAACAGCGGTGATATTTAATACAACCTCACACCCTTCCTCTAGCCTGTATTACACTTCTTAGGCCTTTTGTTTGATTTCCAGGTCGAGTATTATCAATGCATTCCAGTCACTTGTTGAGATCTGTCAAAGCATCAAGAGTTCCCTGAGTTGCTCCAGATGCAATGCCATTCTTTGCCTTATAGAGCCACTTGAGGCCCTTGGAGAGATGAGAAAGAATGTGCAGGCAGAAGTGGTCATCAGGAATGTAGTAGGGAGATTTTGCTACCTTGAGCTCAATGTTGGCATTTTGGATCTTGTTTACCCAAATCAAAAAATGGATGGAGCCTTGAATAGCAATCTGATCCTGAATAAGGTTGTCTTCCCATATTTGCAGTAAAAACTTGTTTTTGAAAGCTATGAGAAAGTCTTTGAAAGACAAGCCAAGTAGGGTGCCTTCTTTGGCCATAACCCAGGACTGAATGGCTGCAAACTCAAAATTGTAGATGATCTTTCCAACGTGATCATCAGCATTGATGTCTTTTATAAAGAAATACTTTCGACATGTATTGTCGAATTGTCATATGACTGGGAGCATTAACAGGCCAGCTGACAGAATAGGTGGTGCTGAAGGCAATATCTGCCTGACTTCAGCAGGTGCATATAGGGGGTCAACAAGGGGAGTCATGAGAACAGTGTTGAAGAAGGGATCTGAGTCAGATGATGAAGAGGAGGTGGTCCATTTCCAGATGGTTTGGACTGGAGTAGCAGGGGCATTTCAGGGGGTGAGGAAGACAGGATTGATGAGAGCAGAGATGAGCTGAGGGGGACAAGAGTTTGGGCAACTTCCCAAGTGCAGCACTGGGTCATGAGGGGTACTGCTGAAGAAGCACGCTGAGACAGGGTGTTGGCTAGATAGCAGGAATGCGAGGGTTCCTTTTTTTGTGTCAAACACGCTTGGTGATTATTCCTTCAGTCCTTATAGGTGTCTGTACTGGCTGGGGCACAATAAGAATGGTTGGGGCAATAAGGGTTTTGACAAGGAGGTACATCAGAATTCAATGTTATGGTAGTTCCATCATAGGAATAGGTATAATTTGTTCCAAGTAGGCGAGTAACAGTGTGAGGAGGTGGGGTGTGAATAATAGTGCAGTCAATTTTTGGGGTGTGAATCCAGATCTCGCAGTTTTTTTTTTACAGTGTGGATGGTGTCTGCCCATGCATCTTACAAAATAATGTTCAAAAAAAAGTGGAAAGAAAGCACTTTAGTGCTCTCTAACACTCAGGGAGAGGACAATATAAACAGAATGTTTGTATGGGATTAAGATAAAGAAGCTATAGAAACATTGTATGATAATCAAAAGTGGTGACACATAATTGTGTACCTTAGTAATATGAGTCTGCTAAGTGGGAATGGTCATCTAGGAAGCTTGTAAGAGAGAATCTCTTACAGTTTACTGACTTCAGAAGAATATATGCTTTACAGGCCCTCATCAGCAGAGGAACAAAGGTGTGGATTGTTACTAAAGACAATCAATATTACATCTTGAAAGATTCATGGGTTCAATCAGGACGAGTTGAATCTGAAATAGAATTCCTCAACCTTGTGGCCAGTCACCCAGCCCTCTAGCATCGCATTCCCAAACTTATCGAGCGGAAAGATTTTTGAATTGGAAATCATGCAGATAGTACTGGATGGTACCATACCGATATTGGCCACGTCAACTGGCATTGAACCTACCACCATCATGTTACAGAGCCTATTGAATCACCACTCATCAAATTTGTGTCAAAGGCTAAATTTTTCTCAGCAATTATTGATGTTGTTGATGGTATGTTTTGTTCAAAAATTTTCACTCTTTGCCAACGATGTGCTGACAGCATGATAAATAGTACTCAATTACCTTTTCATCAAACTGAATGACCTCCATTGCAATATCAGCCCAAACAATATTCTACTAATTCGAGGCCCAGATGATATTATCCATTGTCTCCTGATTGACTATGGCTATGCTGCCACTGTCAAGAACACACCTAGGCAACTCTCCTATGGCTTTCAGACTGTAAGTGTCTCCATCTTCTCTAAAGTAATTCTCTGACTTCAAACTTTGCAGAGAACTCCACTGTTCATGGCTCTGGAAATTATGTTGAAGAATGACAGGAATTTTTGCCATGATCTGCACCATGATCTTGAGTCTATTTTCTATGTTCTCATCTGGGTCTGCTGCCACATGGAAGGGCACATAGTAATCCACATCCTCTTCTGGTTCGAGAATGGTGCAACATGAATCTCAAGTTGGACACACTCGGTCTTCTGAAGCTTTCTCACCTTGCAAATTTTGATGGCAGCATCCTGAAGCACTTCATGCCCTACTGGAAAGACTTCAAGCCATACATGAGTTGAAGTCTGCCCTTTGGCCCACATCATTCAAGACAGCCAACTGTATAACTCACAACAGAATGCTGTCAATATTGAAGGATGCCAAGGCTAACATACAAGAGGTAGACGTCCAGAGTGGTGGTCTTGATGCCCTGGTTCTGCAGTCCTATGTCCTGTTGAACAGCAAGCATAGTCAGCAGGGCCAGGATGTTGCTGTCATGTTGAAGCGATCAAAAACTTCCACAGTGGCTAGTGGTGGCAGGAGTCATATGAATGTTCTGGACTATGGGATTTGGAAGGAGTCTATCATGGTACCAATTTCTGATGAGTTCTGAGCAGCTTTCATTTTTCTCCAGAATCCCTTGTGCACTTTTGTCACCCTCACTATGTTTACCATTCCGATGCCTTCACATTATGATTCAACCTACCTTAGGCTATAGTACCTATGTCCCTTGGGACATAAACCATTCTTTCTGTGCTGCTGTATGTATAATCGAATTTACTACATATGTTACAACCGTTCTGTGGGAGTGATGGCAAGCTAAATAAGGGAGTTTTTTGGCTGAGAACGGTGATTGATCAGTGATGATTGATGGGATGACACGTATAACATATGCTATGTTCATTTTGTGGGAATGATGGGAGTGGTGGTTGATGGGATTATCTAAAATTTGTCAGGCTTTGTCAGGCTTTGTCAGAGCTGTGCAAAATTTGTCAGAAATGATGGCATTAGTCAGAGCTGACTAAAATTTGTCAGCTCTGACAAATACAACTGGGTTTGAAATGCGGTCATCCCATATGTAATAGTACTGGTCAGTAACAAGTCAATACAAATGTGTAGTGAGGTCAGTAACAAGTCAATACAAATTTGTGATTTGTAACGAGGTCAGTAACATGACAATACAAATTTGTAATGAGGTCAGTAACAAGTCAATACAAATTTATGATTTGTAACAAAGTCAGTAACATGACAATACAGATTTTTTGTAGTGAGGTCAGTAACAAGTCAATACAAATTTATGATTTGTAATGAAGTCAGTAACATGACAATACAGATTTGTAATCAGGTCAGTAACAGGTCAATACAAATCTGTAACAAGGTCAGAAAAAAGTCTGAGTCAGTAACAGGTCAATACAAATTTAATGAAGTAATAACATGTCAATAGAAATGTGTAATGAGGTCAGTAACAAGTCAAATACCAAAAAGGGAGATTTGGGTGCATAAAATTTCAGTCACGATATAGTGGACACCTACTTTCATGCCTCTTCCAGAATGCACACAACACGACCAAACAGCTGACAATTCCTTACATGTGGAGAGAGAGTGCATGACAATCAGTTGAGTACCTCTCTTCAAACAACATTTGGGGCTATAATAGTGATACTATTGCAATTGCTATCTATTATCAAATAGCAAAATTGTGATTGTCATTACATAAGTGTTGGAATTGGCTATTGAAACTTAAAAAGTTGAATTACAGTGAGTGTTGTGACAACTGGCTGTTAAAGGAAGTTGTTGCTGACCTTACTTCAGCTGTGCTGGATTGTTGGCTATTGAACCAAATTATTATTGGGCTTTACCATTACTAAACATGTTGGAGCAGACTACATACGCTGCACAGAGGAAGAGATGACACGTTCCTTATAACCTACCTGGGGTTTAGTTAGTCTTAGAGCTAGAGTTTAGCAGAGGTAAGAACACTGTATATCTACTACGGTACAGGTTCTCCTTATATACATAATAGTAAGGATGTCACATGACTCAGGAATGTGTTTACCACATGTATGCGCAGTAAGCGCAGTAACATGTGTGTGCTGCATGGTTTGCCTCACGTATGCAGCATGTGTTGGAGATTTAATTTCAACACCCCCCCTCAAACTGTACAGTGCTCTAAGCAGCTAAGTTTGAATCTTGAAAGTAATTCTGAGAGAGTCTCTAAATTTCCTGAATAAGACAGCGCCAAGGTTCTTTGTGAACATGTCAGCTGGATTATCACTTCCAGGAATGAAAACGACTGTGACTTTGTCATTTTTTATGCATTCGCGCATATAGTGGTAGCGAATGTTTATATGTATTGTCCTTCTTTCCTGAACTGGATTTGATCCGATAAAGATGGATCCCTGATTATCAGCGCAGATTGGTATGTGCTTCAGTACATATCCAAGTTCCTGGAATAAGGACTCTATCCACACTATCTGTCAACAAGTGTCGGAGAGAGCCATATATTTGGCTTCTGTGGATGACAGTGCTACAGTTTTTTATAAACGGGACTGCCAGCACACAATGCCACTCGCTAGAGTAGCAAAGTAACCCATTGTAGATCGGTGTTTGACAGTGTCAGCTGCCCAATCAGAATCTGTGAAGGCCTGTAGCCCCTTGGACTTCTCATTATCGTAGACAATGTTATATTTCTGGGTTCCCACCAGATAGTGCATGATGTACATCGCTTTGTCTAGATGTTCTTGGCTAGGATTAGCCGAGAATTGCGACATCTTGATTACTGCATAAGCGATATCAGGTCGCGTTCCGAGCATCAGATACAATAAAGATCCAATCACAGACTGATATTTTGATCTAAGCATCCCATTGGGCATTGCTGTGTTTTCCAATGGTCTGTAACCAGTCGGGAGTGGAGTGGGGGTCACTTTGGCATTTGTCATCTTGAATCTCTCAAGCACTTTGGCGAGATATTTAGTTTGATCGAGTTTGACTTTGCTTGCAGTCTGGGTGATGCGCATGCCTAAGAATTCCATGACTTTTTCAGTACTACAGCACTCCCAATGCTTTAGACAAGCATTTTTCTTTTCATCCACAAGTTTCTTGTTCTTCCCCATGAACAAGCCATCATCAACATAGACGAGTGCAATAACAATGCTGCCTGTCTTAGGATCCTTGTGTATGAAAATGCCAGCATCGGAGCTGGCACGCACAAACCCAATGGTGCACATAAATGCCTCTAGCTCTTTCCACCATGCAAGTGAGGCTTGTTTAAGGCCATACAATGCTCAGCGTAAGCGCATTACTTTGCGCTCTTTTCCCTCGAGTCTGAAACCCTTGGGTTGATCCATATAGATCTCCTCATCTAGTTTGCTGTATAAAAATGCGGTTTTTACATCTAGGCCGGTCATATACATGCCCTCTAAAGATGCAAGTGCAAACATGAGGCATACGGTCTCGTAGCAGACTACTGGTGAGAAAATCTCATCAAAATCAACACCTTCGACTTGTGAAAAGCCTTTGGCCATGAGTCTGGCTCGTTTTCTTCCATCCGATTTTATGGAGAAAACCCATCTATTTTTGATCGTTTTTCAATCATGTGGAAGATTAACGATGTCATAGACTTGTCACTTATGAAGAGCCTCTAATTCTTCATGACAAGCTTGTTTCCACTCACATTGCTGCTGCTGTGGTAGGCATGCAATATCGTGAAATTGGTTTGGAACTTGGCTTATTTCGCTCGATGGTTTGACTGCTTTTGACAACAGCCAGTGAATAAGCTTATCTCCTCCTTCCTTGGTTATCTTTTTAATATAACCTGCTTCGTCCGGTTCCCCCATTGGATAATCATGTTCTTGATCATTGGAATCGGGCACACTCTTGTGGGGTGCTGAACTCGGTCCAGCAACCAGTTCTTTCTGTTGAGATTGTGGTCATGTTTGGTTATGATCTGAATCTTGACCTACAGATCTCTTCCAATATCGATCACGTGCAATGTCTCTCTCTATGTCAGAGGGGAGTCGCTTCTCTCCATAGGTATTGCCAGGACGGTTTGGGATGTTCCTCTGCCTGCCTGATCGACGGGGCAATTGCTGCCATTCCTGTTGATCATCATGTCTTGGACAAAAGTCCTCAGTGGTTACTGGAGGCGGCAGAGGAGGAGCATCTGTCACATCATCATGTGCCTTTTGCTCACTTGGTACATCATCATCATCATTTTCTGATGATGGAGGAAGGGGCAGATCTTGTGGCAGTACAGAATCATCGCCATCCATTCCAGATGAGTGGTCATCATCTTCTGGTTCTGGAGGTGGAAAATCACCAAGGTCTGTATTGGCAGGAGTTTTAGCTCTGGGACAGCATGGGAACAATGTTTCATCAAATAGTGCCATAGCACCAATGAATATTGCGCCACTAGGTCGCATGAAATGGTATGCTTTAATGCCATCTTCTAATCCAAGATATGTCATCAACTCTGATCAAGGAACCAATGTGTTTGGATGCTTCTTCTTGGGTAGGTAGATGTAAGCACCACAACCGAAAACCTTCAGATCATTTAGATCTGGATGGACTTTTGTCAGGTCCTCAACCGGTGTCAGCCATTTCAGGCGCCTTATCGGGGTTTGGTTGTATAGGTGTGTTGCATGTTCAATGCAAAATTCCCACCATGATTGTGGTAGACATGCAGTAAATCGCAGGGTTTGTGACTTTTCCATTATTGTCCTTATGGCATGCTCTGCATGCCCATTCTGTTGGTGAACGTGGGGTGCAGACATCTCTATTTTGATGCCAAAGTCCTTGAGCACTTTTTGTAGCTCACAATCTTTAAACTCCCCCCCTGGATCAACACGCCAGTGCTTGATTGTAGTGCCATACTGTGTCGAAGCCACTGCCCGAAATTGTCTGATGGCGGCAGCAGCATCAGATTTCTTTTTAAGGCATTGGACCCAGATATGTGATGTTTTGTCATCCAGAAATACAATAAAGTATTTATGTTTATGGTACGATAGTACTGGGAGTTCCTTCAGATCGGAATGTATTAATTCAAAGGGTCTTTCTGCACGTGAATCTGATTCGGGAAAAGATTTTGAGGTCATTTTCCCTTCAGCACACCCTGGACATATAATTTTGTCTTTAGAAATAATTAAATTCCTTGGGAATTTTATGGTGCTATTAGGCATCTTCCCTAGCGCCTCTTTGGATGGGTGTCCAAGTTGCCTATGCCAAGTCAAGTAGTCTGCGATGTACATCGTCGCGACATTGATTCCCTTGGTGCTCAATATATGAGTCCGAGCCCAATAAATAGTGTCACATTTCATAAGAGGGATGCAATCCATAATTGGGTTTCCTTGCTTGAAAAATGAAATGTGTGCGGAGGAACCACGCACATCACTTCTGTCTTGCAAGAAGACGCCCATTGACAGTAATCGAGCATTACAGTCGGGTATGTAGTAGATGGGGTATAATCACGTTTCATGCATCTCTGACTTCCCGTGACATACTACCTGATGTCTAATGAAGACTGCTCCTTTCTCTACTATATGAGTAGTACCCATGGCTGTTTGAACCAGGGTAGAGTCCTTTCTCAGTAAAGGTTCGTAAGAAGCAAAATCTTTCATTTCACCAGTGAAGTGTTTTGATGCACCTGAATCCATGATCCAGTCAGCACCTTTCTTACAATTTCCATTTGCACACATAACACATATATTAAGATGTAAATTGTTCCATGATACATTTAGTAGCAGTAAAATTTCACATGAAAAGTTCGCTGTGATCAGTGGAATGTTAATTCTTGTGCTTGTGGCAGGGAAAAGGACTGACCTTTCATCATATGTACCTGTTTCAAGCGGTTCATCGATGAGCATTTCGTCAACAGCTTTCCATACTTCCTCATCAGAAACTGCAGGTTCCAATCCAAGGGAGACGCTATCGTCTTCTACCTCTACGATCCTTGGTTCTGGTTCAATCCTCCTCCTCTTACCTTCTCACACTGTTAGGTGCTCTTCCAGCGGTCACAGATTTTTTGTGCTGCATGGGAGATTCATTTGCTCAAGGGTGTCTCGAGCCTGCTGATATTCGGTATAGACCGAATGAGAGGTAGAGGCCATGCCCATGTATCCCTGTGCAGGCGGTCAGCAGGATCCCTTGTGGGAGTATGTTCACGCTTCTCGATGTGCTGGATGAGTGGCATCGGTGGTATGATGGTGCCATTACCATCCATAGTAGTAAAGGCTTGTGAGGTGAGGTGGGTATGTTTCTCTTTAGGCTTTTCCTCTTTAGTCTTTTTGTTCCCATGTCATCCATGCTTTCGGGATGAATCTCCATTGTTGCCCTGAGATTGCCATTTGGGGTTTTCCCCTTTGTGCTTGACAGCGGAAAGCTTGGTGGCCTGAGGCGGGCTGATGGGCTTCCCAACTGCTGTGCACTGTGAGGCCTCAGCGACAATGGAGTCTTTGACATGTTTAAAAATCAAGGCTCTAGTAGCGGTCGTGTTAAGGACTGTGGCGGATAGAGAATCATACTCGCGTGGCATCGCAGCAAGTAGAATCATTGCCTGTACTAATTCGGGGATGGCGACATTGGCAGCCATAAGGTGCTCGAATTTATCAGCCATTTTGGCAATCTCTGGCACGGGATTCGCAGCTGGAATTTTGATTGTGATTGCAGACCTAAAGTCCGCTGATATGGCTCCCTATCGCCCTGCGCACATACTACGGCATTTTTTGTGATTGTGCACACCTTCTAGATGGCTTCTGCACTTTGTGCACCTTTTGCATTTCTACTGCACTTTTGGTTCCCTATAGCCGCCAATCATTGTGCGCCCTAAATGCACCTCATTGTGCTTCCAGCCACCTCCGTGCCCCCCCCCCCACACTCCTTATCTGCCTTCTACATTTATTGCACGCTCGATGCGCCTTTGTGCACTCCTTTTATGCTTTACCTGCAACTCACATTCCCTGCTGCGCACTCATTGCACAATCTCTATCACCCACACAACAATTCACCACACCGGTGCACTGCGCATCGCAGCTCCCATCTTACTGGCACATTTATTCGAGGCGCACTGCGATTCCAACACAAGCGGACTGCGCATTCTTGCATAACTGGGGCACTTTGTGCCTATTTGGCATTGGACTGTGCACACTTGGGCGCTTTCATGTAATCCTGGTGCTTTGGCAGTATTTGGCCTCGCACAGCATCTCCTTATAGTTCTTCCACATTTCCAATTGGCATTGCCTTATCTGGTAACCGGCACAGGTCAATCACATCATTATTACTAAGGTGCAGCATGTGACACATAACACCGAAGCAGATTAATTGGGAAGAGCGCACGAGACTTAGAGCGCAGCAATAATAGTGCATCACACCAGAACAGTTAGATATTGAGCTATAGGTGTGCAAATCTTATTGGCTGAGGCAGCGGCATAGTGCGGTCAGGTTTAGATGGGCGAATGGATGCACTTGTGGGTAGCGCATAGCGCTTTCTATTTTTACATTTTGTTTTACTGTTTTTATCACATAAGCCATTTGTACATAGTAGGTGGACAGATAGAGAATCCACAGGATCTTTCCCTCCCCTCATAGTTCATAGCTCATTCAGCGTCGCACATAGTCTGTGCACCAGTGTCCAGTCTGTGCACCTTTGTAGTGCGCCCCTCGTATAGCCGTGTTTGCATATTGTTTGCATCCCCTTGTCGTATTGTTGTGTTTCGTCCCTGCATTGCATCCTTTGTCCTTGTTTGTGCACCCTTGCAGTGCACCCTTCATATAGCTGCATTTGCGCCTTTTTCTGCATAGCTGTGTTTTGTGCACCATTTGCGCCTTTTTCCACCCCCTTGCGCTTTCACTCCATTTGCACCCGCAACCTGTGCACCACCTTCACAGTACATCCCAGTGTTGTCTTCGTCTCATTACACCTCCTGCCTTCATCATCCTCATCATTGCACACTTTTGCGCTCCCATTGCGCGTTTTTCTGCACTGTGCATTTTTGCCTCTTTGCATTGCACACTTTCCCGCCACTGTGCATATCTTCCATTTTGCGTACACTACTAGTGCGCACATTGAAAACCGCTGTACCAGCCTCTCTATAGTCTCTGCACTCTGAAGGATGATTCGAGGCCCTCTAAGCGAACCCCCCCCCCTTCACTCTGAGCATGCCTGCAGTTGTAGGTTAAGTGTTCACCCCTTCTGTTGAGACTCTGAACTGAGTACCAATGGAACACATCATTTCTGGAGCCCACCGCGAGGGGTTTCTGTTTATCAGACCTTATTTAGACCTCCATCGGCTCGCCCTCCACTTCAACAATAACCACCTTCGAATTTTGCTGCGCTTTTACCAGATCTTAACTCTACACACCTTATTCCACCTACCATGGCTACCATGCACATGCCATCTGCATCTAACCAAAACGCGCCGCGTTTTGACCCCACAAAACTGCGCAAACTCCAGAAGTATTTTGAGGAGCTTGCACAACTCCTCCACGATTGTAACATCACCGATGAGACCGACAAGAAGTTCCACACTGTGCGCTATTTGGACAGCGACACTGTGGACACTTGGAAACTGCTACTGGAGTATAGCGCAATGCATAACTATGGTGCATTCAAAGATGCTGTCCTAAAGCTTTATCCCGGTTCCAGAGATGGCAGTAAATGGAGTATTAGCGACCTGGACAAGCTTATTGGTGAGACCGCATGCATTGGCCTCGTAACTGCAGAAGAAATCATGTGCTATTACTGCGCGTTTTTCAACATCAGTGAATACTTGGTTGCGCAAGGCATATTGGCATGCTACGACCAAAGCCGCATGTTCGTTAGGGTGTTTTGACCAGACCAGCTAGAGCGCATTTTGAGCTGCCTCGTGATTGCGGTACCGAATCAGCCTGCAAATGTGCCATACTCATTAGATGCAATATGTGATGTGATCGACTTTATCTTTGAAGGCCCAGCGTGCTATTTCCAGCCACTTACTGGGCTCACAGCACAAAACCCCAATATGTATGTGCCCTACTCAGCACCCAGCACACCCATTTCCCAACCACAAGCTAGTGCACCAACAGTTAAAGCAGAAAACATCTCAGTCCTATTCAAGTGCATGACACAGACAATAGTTACCGCATTGAGTGCATCGCGCAGAGATGGCGGAAATGGCGCGCCTCGCTCGAACAATGACAAGTGCAATGGTTGTGGTCAGACAGGGCATTATATCCCTGAGTGCGCTTCAATTGAGCATCTTATTAGCAAAGGAAAGTGTAGGCGAAATGTGGAAGGGCACATCGTACTCCCAGGTGGTGCATTTGTGCCGCGTTCTATTCCAGGCAATTTCCTAGGCGAGCGCATCAAGGAATGGCATAAGCGCAACCCAGGGCAGATTGCCAC
Source organism: Tricholoma bakamatsutake (assembly GCA_029959215.1). Taxonomy (NCBI): domain Eukaryota; kingdom Fungi; phylum Basidiomycota; class Agaricomycetes; order Agaricales; family Tricholomataceae; genus Tricholoma; species Tricholoma bakamatsutake. The sequence goes on from CP114860.1 coordinate 7,344,195, forward strand.
GAGTTGACTTTCATCTAATACCAATTCGCAGCTCATCTACAATATAGCGCCTCGTCCAGCTCCAGCTGCACCTTTACAGTTGATGTACAGTGACTCACAAAACTGAGTCAATGTTTTGCACTTTTTAATTTATTGTTGAATAACTTCCCATAAACAACAAAACCAAACAAGGTATTGGTGTACCGAATAACATACATGATCAGGGCTACCAAACAAACAAAGAATTATGTAATTTTAATTATCCCTCATGCAGATATGATTATTTTAATTCAGGGACTCATTGACTCAGTTTTGTGAGGTGGTATCAATATTATGATAAATTGTAATTATAGTATTTTGTATGACCTCCCTTGGCCTTAATAACTGCTCCCAACCTTCTAGGCATGCTTTCAATCAAATTCTGACACACCTCTGATGGAATATTATTCCACTCTTCCACTACTCTTTCCCATAACTCCCAAATTCCTTTTGGCGCTGTTGGATACTTGTCTAACTGGTTCTTGATGTGAACCCATTGATGTTCAATAGGGCTGAGGTCTGGAGATTGGGCAGGCCAATCCAGAAGAGTAATATTGTTGTTCTCCATCCATTTCTTGGCCTTTTTTGAGGTATGCTTGGGGTCATTGTCTTGTTGAAAAATCACCTCTTCTCCAGAAATTCCACTCTCCTCCAAGCTAGGCAGCATATGGTCCTTCAAAATGGACACATACTGGTCAGCATTCATCCTCCCCTCAACCTCTGCAAGATGCCCCACTCCATTCCATCCCATACACCCCCATACCATAATGTTTCCTCCCCCAAATTTGACAGTTCCCTGTACCTCTCTCTCAATCAGCCCCTCTCCCTTCTGTTTCCAGACCCACTCTCTCCCATCTGACCCAAACCTGTTAATTTTAGTCTCATCTGACCAAATAATTCTTCTCCAGTCCTCCACAGTCCACTCTCTATACTTCTGAGCAAAAGCCAATCTTGCTTTCCTATGCCTTATACTAAGCAAAGGCCTTTTCTTCTTCACCACAGCCTTGAATGAGTTTTTTCTGAGAACTCTTCTGACTGTTTCTGAGGAGACTGGAGTGGGGATGATGCTGTTGATGTAATGGGTGGCCTGAACAGCATTTGCAGCCTTGCCAGTGGTGATTTGGGTAAGGATGGCTCTCTGAGAGGTAGATGAGAGCTTAGAAGGATGACCGCCAGAGGGGGAATCCAGGTTTGGATGGAGAGCCCTGAGTGTTCTGGATACACTAGACTGGCTGAGGTTGAGTTTAGAGGCAATATTGTGGGTAGAATAATGATTGGAGGCCAGGGAAAGAATGTTTTCCTTCTGAGCAGAGGAGATGGGATGCATTGGAGAATATTGAAGTATGAAGAATGCTAGTCCTAATTAAATACTATAATTTAAGGTCCCATCAAGGGTCACATCACCTTAAAAACCATCTGTCAAGTTTTTGACATTATACAGTTGGTGGAGCATCAGATTCTAATATTTTTGACTACCCCTCACAAAACTGAGTCAATGAGTCCCTGAATTAAAATAATCATATCTCCATGAGGGATGATTAAAATTACATAATTCTTTGTTTGTTTGGTAGCCCTGATCATGTATGTTATTCGGTACACCAATATTTTGTTTGGTTTTGTTGTTTATGGGAAGCTATTCAACAATGAATCAAAAAGTCCAAAACATTGACTCAGTTTTGTGAGTCACTATACATTGCCGCTTCAGCTCCTGCAGCAGATTATATGCAAAGCGCACCAAATGCACAACTAATAAAGGAAGAGCACATTGATTCACTTGAGAGGGAGTTGATGGCACTTTGGAAGAGGCAAGTCTTCGACGGCATTGAAATTCTGCGGCGCGCACTGTGCAATACATCCAATCAAGAGGGTGCACATTCTACAACCACAGACATTGCACCAGCCGACAGTATTGAGTCCCCAGCTTTGCAACCCACTGCAAGTGCAACTGAAGCACCCGATGAGACACCCATACATCCCTATTCCAACATTCCTGAGGTGCATTTTGCGCCTGCAGCAGCAGATAAACCAGATGTACCAGCTAACTCTTCCAAAGGCAAAGAGCCATCATACCGCACTGTTGTTCCCATCCAGAACCTGCAGATTGTTGATGACGTATATGCGCGCACCATGAAGGCACCCTCCGTTACGGTTTCGCATGAAGAGCTCCTGTCCCTTTCCCCCAATCTCAGACAGCGCCATAGAGAACAAGGTACTCCAAAGCGCATTGCAGCTACCAGTGCAGAAGTGGTAGCTACAAACCTTGTGAGCATTATGCCATTTGCACACTGTGAAGCGCGCGCGCCTTTTGTGGAAAATAAAGTGCTTAATGCGACACCTCCAGTTAGCGTGGCAATTGCAGCGCCGCTTCCTATTGTTTTGCAGGATCCATTTGAACAGTACCTCACCCATCTCCAGCCAGGCGAAATTGAAAACCCGGATGTTTTGAAGGTTGCAAAGGAGTCACATGCACTTCGTTCCATTGATTTATTGATCGACAACCAAGAATACTTTGAAGCTATCTTAGATCCGGGTTCACAAATTATTGCAATGTCAGAAGCAGTCTGCCATCGTCTTGGGCTTCAGGACGACCCGCACATTCATTTATACATGCAATTGGCCAATGGAGAGGTAGATGAGTCACTTGGACTTGCGCACAATGTTTCTGCGTGCATTGGAGATATCATTGTCTATGTGCAAGTTCACATTATCCATTCACCTGCTTACAATATTCTGTTAGGGCACCCCTTTGACATATTAATGTGCTCCATCATGCACAACTTTGCAGATGAAGCGAAAATGATTACTATCTGCGATCTGAACTCAGGCGCCATCTTCACCATTCCAACAAAGCCTAGGGGAAAGTTGCGCCACTTCTTACCAGCTCCAGCAACACTGCACTTTGCTATTCAGCATAACCTACAAAGAAATTTTCGCCAGGCTTCGAGGAATTGATCGCAGACCAAGGAGAGGCCGCCACTATCATAACATTCGACTCTGATACCCAATCTTGTGACGTTTCTGCATTTGTGCTTATTCCATTTTCCGCTTCCATTCCTTCGACCTCTATTATCTCTCAACTCTACCTATCCCAGTGTACCAACAGTCATGCGCAAGCACTCTTAAATTCAATTGACCCTGTGGCACTTATTCTAGCCGCATTTCCGAAAAGTGCACATGTGCATGCAACTTTTATCGATTTAGCAGCACGCTGATGAGTTCAGTTGGTACTCAGTGCAGAGTCTCAACAGAAGGGGTGAACACTTAACCTACTACTGCAGGCATGCTCGGGGTGAGGGGGGAGTTCGCTTAGAGGGCCTCGGATCATCCTTCAGGGCGCGGAGACTATAGAGAGGCTGGTACAGCGATTTTCAATGAGCACACTAGTAGTGTACATGGAAGGGGAGATATGCGCAGTGGCGGAAAAGTGCACAACGCAAAGAGGCAAAAATGCGCAGTGCGGAAAAATGCGCAACGAGAGCGCAAAAGTGTGCAACGATGAGGGTGATGAAGGCGGGAGGTGTAACAGGACAAAGATGACACTGGGATGTACTGTGAAGGTGGTGCACAGTTTGGGGGTGTAAACAGAGTGAAAGCGCAAGGAGCGGAAAAAGGCGCAGACAGTGCGCAAAATGCAGCTATGCAAAAAGGTGCGCAAATGCGGCTATATGAAGGGCGCACTACGATAGTGCACAGACAAGGACGAAGGATGCAATGCAAGGGACGAAATGCAACAATACGATGAGGGGATGCAAACGATAATGCAAACACGGCTATATGAAGGGCGCACTACGAAGGCGCACGGACTGGATGCTGGTGCACAGACTATGTGCGATGCTGAATGAGCTATGAACTATGAGGGGGGGGGAAAGATCCTGTGGATTCTCTATCTGTCCACCTACTATGTACAAATGGCTTATGTGATAAAATGGTGAAATAAAGTATAAAAATAGGAAGCGCCATGCGCTACCCACAAGCGCGTCCATTTGCCCATCTAAACCTGACCGCACTATGCCGCTGCCTCAGCCAATAAGATTTGTGCACCTATAGCTCAATATCCAACTGTTCCGGTGCGATGCGCTATTATTGGTGCGCGCTAAGTCTCATGCGCTCTTCCCAATTAATCCGCTTTGGTGTTATATGTCGCGTGCTGTGCCTTAGTAATAATGGCATGATTGACCTGTGCCGGTTACCAGATAAGGCGATGCCGATTGGAAATGTGGAAGAACTATAAGGGGATGCTGTGTGAGGCCAAATACTGCCAAAGCGCCTGGATTACATGAAAGCGCCCAAGTGTGCACAGTCCAATGCCAAATAGGCGCAAAGCGGCCCAGTTATGTAAGAATGCGCAGTTTGCTCATGCTGGAATCATGGTGTGCCTCAAGTAAATGTGCCAGTAAGATGGGAGCTGCGATGCGCAGTGCACCAGTGCAGTGGATTGTTGTGTGTGATAGAGATTGTGCAAAGAGTGCGCAGCAGGGAATGTGAGTTGCAGGTAAAGTGTAAAAGGAGTGCGCAAAGGCGCATCGAGCACGCAATAAATGTAGAAAGCAGATAAGAAGTGTGGGGGGGCGCATGGAGGTGGCTTGAAGTGCAATGAGGCGCATTTAGGGCGCACAATGATTGGCGGCTATGGGGAAACAAAAGCACAGTAGAAATGCAAAAGGCACACAAAGGCACACCTAAACGGTCAAAGGCACACTGCGCAAAGTGTGCGGAAGCCATCTAGGAGGTGCACACAATCGCAAAAAATGCCGTAGTATGCACGCATGGTGATAGGGAGCCGTATCATCCAAAAAATGCCGTAGTATGCATGCAGGGCGATAGGGAGCCATATCAATGCACACCACAAAAGGGCATAGTAACCAAGAAGAAGTATAAACCAGTTGCTAGAAAAGTCAAACCAGTTATTGCACCCGTCCCAAATGAATTCCGCATCGAGTGCAACATTATAGGCAATCCACTAGCAGCGCTTCCTGCGCTTTTACCAAACCCACCACCATTTACCCCGACTGGGTGCTATACTGAAGAGTGCATGCAAGCGCACCAAAAGCACCACACTGATTTCTTATTACCAGAGGAGATGAAGGTTTTACACCACTTGATGTCTTTGCAGAATAAAGCCTTTGCATGGAGTGATGAGGAGCGTGGCAGCTTCAAGACCGCATTCTTTCCCCCAGTAGAAATCCTGGTTATTCCGCACACCCCTTGGATAGAGCGCAACATCCCCATTCCACCAGGCATATATGAAGAAGTTTGTGCTATTATCTGGAAGAAGATAGACTCAGGTGTTTACGAGTGCTTAAATTCAGCGTATAGATTGCGCTGGTTCTGCACGCTCAAGAAAGATGGAAAAGCGCTGCGCATCGTACATAGCCTCGAGCCGCTTAATCGCATTACCATTAAACACTCCGGTGTCACCCCTACACCTGAGCACCTTGCAGAGCAATTTGTGGGGCACGCATGCAGCGCCATCCTTGATCTATATGTGGGATACGACGAGCGCTTAATCAAAGAATCATCGTGTGACCTTACGACATTCCAGATGCCTTATGGCGCAATGCACCTTGTTACATTGCCAATGGGTTGGATGAACTCAGTACTAATCTTCCACGACGATGTGTGCTATATTCTACAGCCAGAGATACCAGATTACACCGTTCCCTATATTGACGATGTTCCAGTCAAGGGGCCTTCGAAGCACTACATTTTACTGGACAGCTCATGCGAAGCGCTCACTGCAAACCCTGGCATAAGGCACTTTGTGTGGGAGTACTTTCAGAATGTGAACCGCATTGTGCAGTGCATGAAATATAGTGGTGGCACTTTCTCTGGGACGAAATCCACATTGTGCACTGAGAACTTCATCATTCTTGGCCATTATTGCACCCCAGAAGGTAGAAAACCCGAACGTGACAAGGTAGATGTTATCCGCAATTGGGGTGCATGCCACACGCTGTCAGAAGTGCACGCATTCTTGGGAACAGTTGGGTTAATGTGCATTTATATCTGCAATTACGCGCACCATGTTAACGCGCTCACAAAGCTTACGCGCAAGGATGCTCCCTTTGCATGGGGCCCAGAGCAGATAGTGGTGCAAAACAACATCAAGCAAGCAGTACTAGAGTGTCCTGCACTACAACCGATCGATTATTCCTCAGAACTCCCAGTTATCCTCGCGGTCGACACTTCCCAGATAGCGGTTGGCTTTTATCTTTGCCAGCAAAAGAGCGCAAATGCAAAAACACGCATTTACAACTGGTTCGGCTCGATTATGCTCAATGACAGAGAAGCGTGCTTTTCGCAACCGAAGCTAGAGATCTATGGACTTTACCACGCACTGCACAACTTGCACCTTTATATTATAGGTGTGCACAACTTAATTGTCGAGACTGACGCATGCTATATCAAGGGCATGCTACAAAACCCCGATATCCAACCATCCACTAGCATTAACTGGTGGATCGTCTCAATCCTTACATTCCACTTTACGCTCGTGCATGTTAGGGGAACAGTGCATGGTCCAGATGGGCTTTCGCATCAGCTGAAGCAGCCAGAGGACTTAGAAGGAGAAGAAGACGAAGAGTTTGAGGATTGGATTGATGTGCTACATGGCTTTATGCATGCGATACATCCCATTTCCCAGTCCTTTGATGCGCAAGCACTCATGCTAATGCAGCCAGAGCCAAGCGCAAATGCACAAAATGCGCAAAATGTGTGCAATAGTGCGCTTATTTACAATGGTGACTATAGCCAAGTTCCGAGGAGCGCAACCGCAGATGCAGAGGATGAGAAGTTAGATTTGGTGTGGATTTGGATGGATACCCTAATGCGCCCTAGCGACTTTACAGATTCTGAGTACAGCGCGCTCGTGTGCTACGCAAGCGCCTTTTTCAAAGACAAGATGTGCTTATGGAAGCGCAATGCGCATGGTGCTCACTGGCAGTCTAGATGCTTACCGATATTGCATGCCATCCATGACAACATTGGACACAAGCACTTTTATGTGATGCGCTCTGCATTGCTCGAGCACTTTTGGTGGCCACACGTTATGGACAACATCATTTGGTTTGTGTGCACTTGTCATATTTGCCAGATCCAGTAAACGCAGAAGGTTCTAATACTGCCAGTTGTCGCAATGCCTGTGCCTCTCTTCAGTAAAGTTTATATTGATACGATGCACTTACCAGTATCAGCAGGGCAGCACTATATCGTCCAAGGGCGTTGCTCGCTTGCGACTTGGCCAGAATTCCATGGGCTTCCTAAAGAAAACACGAGTGCACTTGGTGATTGGATGTTCCAAGACCTCATCTGCAGATGGGGTGCATTGTACGAGATAGTCACCGATAATGGCAAGCCATTCATAAAAGCGCTACCCTATCTCAGTAAGCGCTACCCTATCAATCACATCCGCATATCTGGCTATAACTCACGCGCTAATGGAATTGTTGAGCATGCACATTTCAACATGCATCAAGCACTGATCAAAGCCACAGATGGAGTAGAGTCAAAATGGTTCAGTGCACTGTACTCAGTCTTTTGGGTGGAGCGCATCACAGTGCAGAAGCGCCTTGGTGTTTCACCATACTGGATTGTTACAGGCGCACAGCCTCTAATCCCTCTCGATATCATTGAAGCGACATACCTTAACCCACCCCCAGATTCTATACTCTCCACTACAGACTTGATCGCGCAGCATGCGCATGCATTACAAAAGTGTCCAGAAGACTTAGCATGCATTCATTCCCATGTCTACGCAGAAAGGTGCAAAGCGGCACTCTGTTTCGAGAAAGTGCACTCAAAAACCATCCACAATTGTGACTTCCAGCATGGCGATTTAGTCCTTATCCACAACACAGCAATCGAGAAGAGCCTAAACTGCAAAATGCGCCCATGTTATCTTGGTCCTCTAGTTATAGTGTTGTGCAATCAAGGCGGCGCATATATCGTTTGTGAACTTAATGGGACAGTATTCGACAGGCCAGTAGCCACATTCCGCCTACTGCTGTACCATGCGCACAAGTCCATTGCACTTCCTGACATAGCACTCGATATCACCACAACGCGGTTGAGAGAGATGGAAGAGTCCATAGTACTGGACACAGAGGACGAAGAAGCAGTTGACGAAGAAGAAGCGCAAGGAGATAGCACTGAGGATGAAGAAAGCACCGATGAGGCACGCAACTAGCACTCTGCGCACACCGCTATGGATATTTCACCTTTTTATATGTACGTTTTGCTTTCTTTCATTTTTTTACATTACCTTTTTCTATTCGCGAAGTCGCATCTGGATGCGTTCTGTGATTGCACAACCCATGGGTTTTACTAGCCATGATGATCTACTGAGCCTTTCCCATTTTCTTTAGACTTTGTCATATGGTGTGTGCTTCATTTTATCTCTTACTCTTTTATCGATGGACATGGTCAATATCTCAGTTGGAAGGAGGAAAGTGATGGTTGGACAATTTTTCTGCACCCCTTTGCATTTGTGCATTTTTGCGCTGGTGTGCGTTTTTTGTGCGCTTGACATTTCTTGCTCGAACGTTGCTTATATTATCTCTTTTCCCTCACATATATTATTTGGACTTACAAATTTCATTTTATGGCACCATGGAAGTGCACCACGCGTATCACAGGCACAACAAAGAGATTGATTGACACACTATCTAAAACTTATACAGTCGAGCGGCTATTCAATGGACTCCAGGAACTCCAGGCACTCAGTGGCCGCATCCAGTTTTACCTTTGCATCTGCCTCCACTTGCTCCATGCTGCACAACCGGCTCTTAGCGACCTCTAACTTGATGAGCGACCTTTGGACATCTTCTTGAAGGCGATCATGCATGGCGCCCAAGACTGCAACCACTGAGCAGCATTGTGCTAAGTCGAGCACCTCAACATCTTGACCTTGATAAACTGCATCACCCGAGGTGTTTCCCAATCTGGTTTGGCACAAGGATTGCATGTGTGCACTTGCCTGGCGAACAGTAAGGCGGCATGGCCTTAGGTGCACTTGCAATGGTGGAGGAGGCGCATTTTCGACTTTGCAGCACTTCGATGTGCGCTCTTTCAAGGGGCTGATAAGCCCCGCATCACTCTCATTGCCCTTGTCAGTTTGCAATGTGCCTTCGAAATAGTTAGCGCAGCATGGAAGGAAAATGAGAAAAAGACGCACCAGAGCACCCAGTAGCCGCTTTCCTGCCTCTAGACGTCGTGCAGCTATGCGAGGGTGCGCTTCATCCATTCACACTTTCTCTTACCCTTTGTGCACAGGGTGCACCATTTTCCATTGACAGAGATGCACCTAGCCGGTTGGCCCATGCGGCGGCAGTTATCACACTAGAATAGAAAAGGGGAACTGTTTAGTGAGTTTGGAAGCATATCCAAAGAAACTTACTGGTCCGCTATTAGCGGCAGAGGTGGTGCCAACGCCACTCAGTGGTGGCACTTCGACATACGTGCATTGCGCACACCGGGCGCGCACTTGTGCCTTCACCTGCACTGGCACTCTCATCGCTCTGCTCGCTCTCCCCTTCGCTCGTCACCCCACTCTCCCAAGACTCCCCAGTTCCTTCGCCTACAACCTCAGCATCGGTAGCTCCAGAAAGCATGCACAAAGAGCGCACCAGCGCAACATGCGCCTTTTTGTCCTCCTGTGCCTCAGCAGTATCTATATCGCTCGCCTCATCAATTGCTCTGAACTCACCTTCCAGACACTCCAAGTTAACCTCGGGCACCTGCAATTCAGCAGTCAAGAGTGCGCGGCGCACGCCTCCAGCCGCCCTGCCAGCTCGTGTGCCCTATGCTCAAATTCCTCAGACCTCTCTTTCTCCTCAATCATCTTATGCATATCGGGCATCAGCTCCTCGCCCCAAGCAAGCCACTCCTCCACCATGATCCCACTGAACGCGCTACATGCCTTCGTGAGGAGCGCATCGAGTTTTGCATCATCTTGGACAGAGTCCGCATGGCTTTTATACATGTTCTACATGCCCCGACCCTTAGCAACCTGCACCAGTTATAGAAACACAAAAAGCGCACCAGTTTACTACAAAACCCTTCACCCCAAGCTTGCATCGTCATCTGCTCACTCCCAGCAGCAGGGAGGGTCTCATTGAGGGCCAGGATCGTTTGTCTGAGGGCTAAGGTAAATGCTGAAGCCATCGGATCAGGTAGAGATGGATTGTGGAAAGAGTTATAGAGGATAGATGGTGGTCAGAGATGGATAAGGAGAGGATGGCCACTTATGTGAGCGAAGAAAATTTTGCACTGACCAATCGCATGCTGCCTGAGGACAGTCAGTACTTCAGTTGGAAGGAGATGATATGGCTCCCTATCACCCTGCGTGCATACTACGGCATTTTTTGCGATTGTGCGCACCTCCTAGATGGCTTCCGCACACTTTGCACAGCGCGCTTTTGCATGCTTTCGTGCGCCTTTGACCGTTTAGGTGCGCCTTTGTGCGCCTTTTGCATTTCTACTGCGCTTTTGGTTCCCAATAGCTGCCAATCATTGTGCGCCCTAAATGCACCTCGTTGTGCTTCCAGCCGCCTCCGTCCCCCCCCCCCCCCCACACTCCTTATCTGCCTTCTACATTTATTGCACGCTCGATGTGCCTTTGCGCACTCCTTTTACGCTTTACCTGCAACTCACATTCCCTGCTGCGCACTCATTGCACAATCTCTATCACCCACACAACAATTCACCACACCGGTGCACTGCGCATCGCAGCTCCCATCTTACTGGCGCATTTATTCGAGGCGCACTGCAATTCCAACATGAGCGGACTGCACATTCTTGCATAACTGGGGCGCTTTGTGCCTATTTGGCATTGGACTGTGCGCACTTGGGCGCTTTCACGTAATCCTGGTGCTTTGGCAGTATTTGGCCTTGCACAGCATCTCCTTATAGTTCTTCTGCATTTCCAATCAGCATCGCCTTATCTGGTAACTGGCACAGGTCGATCACATCATTATTACTAAGGTGCAGCATGCAACACATAACACTGAAGTGGATTAATTGGGAAGAGCGCACAAGACTTAGAGCGCACCAATAATAGCACATCGCACCAGAACAGTTAGATATTGAGCTATAGGTGTGCAAATCTTATTGGCTGAGGCAGCAGCATAGTGCAGTCAGGTTTAGATGGGTGAATGGATGCGCTTGTGGGTAGCACATGGTGCTTTCTATTTTTACATTTTGTTTTACCATTTTTATCACATAAGCCATTTGTACATAGTAGGTGGACAGATAGAGAATCCACAGGATCTTTCCCCCCCCTCATAGTTCATAGCTCATTCAGCATCGCACATAGTCTGTGCACCAGCATCCAGTCCATGCGCCTTTGTAGTGCACCCCTCATATAGCTGCGTTTGCATATTGTTTGCGTCCCCTCATCGTATTGTTGTGTTTCGTCCCTGCATTGTGTCCTTCATCCTCGTTTGTGCACTCTTGCAGTGCATCCTTCATATAGCTGCATTTGCACACTGTTTGCGCACTGTTTGCGCCTTTTTCTGCATAGCTGCATTTTGTGCACCATTTGTGCCTTTTTCTGCCCCCTTGCACTTTCACTCCATTTGCACCCCCAACCTGTGCACCACCTTCACAGTACATCCCAGTGTCGTCTTCGTCTCATTACACCTCCCACCTTCATCATCCTCATCGTTGTGCACTTTTGTGCTCCTGTTGCATGTTTTTCCGCACTGTGCATTTTTGCCTCTTTGCATTGTGCACTTTCCCACCACTGTGCATATCTTCCATTTTGCGTACACTACTAGTGTGCACATTGAAAACTGCTGTACCAGCCTCTCTATAGTCTCCACACCCCGAAGGATGATCGGAGGCCCTCTAAGCGAACCCCCCCCCTCACTCCGAGCATGCCTGCAGTTGTAGGTTAAGTGTTCACCCCTTCTGTTGAGACTTTGAACTGAGTACCAACGGAACACATTGGGAGGGGCCATCAACACCATAGTCAGTGCAGATGAAATCCCACACCTCCTCAGCAGTGTCCTTGGTGTTGGCACGCTGCTGAATAGAGGGGGCCAGGCAGAGCACTAGGCTACCAATAGCCTGGTCATTCTTATTGTTCCAGGTCTGGAGCTTGGCATTAGCTTCCACTACTAGTGCAGCATTTGTTGCCATCAAAGGAGGCACCAGGGGTGGTTTTAGTTCCATCCCGCTAGTTATTTGCCAGAGGCCCTGAGACCTGAGCCATGCCTTCATTGAGTCGGCCCATTGAATGTAGTTAGAGCGGTCGAAAGTTTGTATGAGTTTTTCAAGAGTTGAAGACATGATGTTATAGTGGCAGCTGGTAAAAGCACTCAATTAGTCCTCTATTCAAGAAAACACATTCCATAATCTCAGGCAAAAACACTCCTTCAGAGTGGTTAACCCTAGTCAACCTGGGTTTTTAAATGCAGCTCGCAGGGAGCACAATGCAGCTCACAAAGAGCACAAGGTTACAATTTGGAGACAATGAAGTCAACATCGTTCGCAGCCAGTTAAGGCGCATTCGCGACATGCCCAGCAGGGCCCATAACCTGTTGGAGCAGACTACATACGCTGCACAGAGGAAGAGATGACACGTTCCTTATAACCTACCTGGGGTTTAGTTAGTCTTAGAGCTAGGGTTTAGCAGAGGTAAGAACACTGTATATCTACTACGGTACAGGTTCTCCTTATATACATAATAGTAAGGATGTCACATGACTCAGGAATGTGTTTACCACATGTATGCACAGTAAGCACAGTAACATGTGTGTGCTGCATGGTTTGCCTCACGTATGCAGCATGTGTCGGAGATTTAATTTCAACAAAACATGTGAGTGGTGTTGGCATATGTTGCAATAATAATGGCTGATTAGAGTGTTTGCAGGAATCAAAGTAGACCTTCTACACCAGAAGTGGAAAGGGCTAGAATTAGAGATGCAGACCATCTGGAAAGGTTGCAGATGACCAATCCTGATGAGAGGAGAAGCAGAGTCAGAGTGACTGCCCCTGCTGAAGGAATTGTTCCACTGAACTATGGAGCTGCATTGGCAGCTCAGATACCACAGGTGCAGATGCCTGCTGATTGGGATGCACCAAGGCAGTTTGAATTGCCTGTTGTACCTCCTGCTCCTGTATTACATAGAAGAGGGGCCCCTGTGATGCCATCTGGACCTGTTTTGACAAACTATGGAGTAGGGGCAAATATAGCTTCTACTATACCACAGGTTCAACTGCCAGCAGGGTGGAATGCACCTTTGGCCAATCCTATTCCTGTGGTTCCACCTGCACCTCAGTTACAAACAAGAAGGAGAAGAGGGAGAGGGAGAGGGAGGGGACTGGGACCATTGCATAATATTTCAGATGGTCAAGCAGATCCTGCACTCAATAATCTGCATAGGGGACATATTGCATTGAGGGAAAGGACTGCAGATTATGATGCACATTGATGGTACTCAACCCGGAAACCCAAACAAAACCTACTAATGGCTTTGGATGGTATAACACAGGCCAGAGGAAGGGTGCGAGGTGGTACTAAATATCACTGCTGAGACCAAAACGATGTGTTTAGCAATGCAAAATAATAAGGGATGGTGCGAATAGTCTTTATAGGCATACAAATATGTCCGAAAGAGTTCGAAAAAGATTCGAAGATGTGCGAAATAGTTCAAAGTAAGCCCAAAGAAATTTGAAGAGGTTTGAAGAAGTACGAAGTAGGTTTGAAGTATATCGAAGGGCAAGTTTAACGAATGTGAAGTGTTTGTCGAATGGTGATAGGCGATGGGCGATAAAATGGAGAGCGAATACAATAGTTTCAGGAAAGTTTGCGATATTTTGCAGAACTTAGAGATACGATGTGAACTAAGACTAAGGAGAATGATTCTTAAATCTGATGATGAGCGAGAGGGTAACTTGTGCTCTTCCCTGTTGATCTCTTGTTTTATTCTAACTAATACAAGTCTATATACAATTTGAAGAAATAGTACTAAAAAGGAAATAATAACAATTGTAGAACATGAGGCAATGTGCACAGCAAATAAAGGTATTGTAAAACATGAAACAAAATGAAAGATGATAATAAGTGAAATGTACATTGTCCAAGTATAGTAAAAGTTCTTGTTCTATTGCTTTAATATATCAATAAAACACAAAAATGCACTTATCGCATTCTAACTTTGTTGTAGTCTCTCCTCGTGTCTGGTAGTGCTCGATATGCGGTGAGTTGGCTTGTTCCGGATGTGCAATGTGTATCGAAATTGTTTGAGGACAACTATATGGCAGCCGAAGTCATTCAAAGTACTGCGAAGTCATTCGAAGTGTCGCGAAATAGTTCGAAAGTGTTCGAAATAGTTCAAAGTCATCCGAAATAGTGTGAAATAAGTTGAAAATAGTTCGGAGTCGATTTCGTAATGTTCGTAGTGGTTTGGAGTGCGTGTCGTAATGTTTTGATACAAGTGGGATCCTTTTCCAGACCTTAAAGTGCACAGTGGACCTATCAATGTCTTCAGGAGTTACAACAAGCTGAGGCAGCTAAGGAGTATCAGCATCAGCAGGAATTATTACAGAAGGTTGCTGAGGAAAGAAGAATTGCTGAGGCTGTTGCTGCCAGAGAGAGGATATCACAGCAGGTGGCTGAAATGAGTAGGCAGCATAATCTGCAATTGCAGGAGGTGATTGAACAGCAGCAAGCTGCTGAAGTGGAAGCAGCTAGGTGGCATAATTGGCAATTGCAGCAGCTGGCTGAACAAGAGCAGCAAAGGCAAGCTGCTGAAGCTGAAGAGCTGGCACAAAGACAAGCTGCTGAAGCTGAAGCAGCTAGGCAGCATACCTGGCAATTGCAGCAGCTGGCTAAACTGGAAAAGCAGAGGGAAGCAGCTGAAGCTCAAGAGCATGCACAAAGACAAGCTGCTGAAGCTGAAGCAGCTAGGCAATTGCAGCAGCTGACTGAGCAGGAAAGGAACAGGCAATTGCAGCAGCTGACTGAGCAGGAAAGGAACAGGCAAGCTGCTGCAGCTGAAGCAGCCAATCAACAATTGCAGCAGCTGGCTGAAGAGCACATGGAGCAGCAAGCAGCTGCAGCTGAAGTAACCAATCAACAATTGGAGCAGCCAGCTGAATAGGAAAGGGAGAGGCAGACAGCTGCCCAGCAAGCTGCTTTAGCTGCTGAGCCACGATATCATGATCTACCCAGACATATTAATATAGAGGCTGCATTGCAAGAACATAACAGGCATAATCAGGAATGGGCTTTCAGGATGCATCAGATGTGGAGAAACAAACAGCTTGCAGATGAGCAGGCACAGATGGATGAGGCTAAGGAGCTACAATGTCTATCTATTGCAGACAGAAACTTGCATCAACGAATGATGAGGTTGGATCAATTGGCAAACAATATGTCTGGAGATCGGATTGATCAATATCGAGCTCAAGTGGATGCACAAGCAGAACAAATTCAGATGGATAGGGAAATGGCTGCAGTGTTGGCTGCTGAGTATGAAGAACAGAGAAATAATGAGATTGCTTTGAGGAGGGAAATGGAGAATGAGGAATCTGATGATGATGATGGGAGCCAGTCTTCTTTGCAATTTCCACCTTCTCCCTTGCCATCAGATTATTATGATGAATTTGGAAGGGTGACCACTTTGCAATTTCCACCATCCCCTATGCCATCAGATTATTATGATGAGTTTGGAAGGGTGTCTCCTCTACAATTTCTGTCTTCTCCTCCACAATCTTCATCACCACTGCTGCCTGACCCAATATTCCATGTTCCATCATTGCCATCATCTCCCATGCAGTCTCCTTCACCACTGCCACCTGCTTCATTCTTGAATCCCCCAATGTTGCCACCTTTGCCTCTACCTATGCCTGTCCCTCTACCTCCACATCGACCTGCAAGCCCATTACCACTTGGTCGTGCACCTTATCAGGAGCCAATTCCCAGACATTCACTTGGACCCATGAATGTGGAGTGTCTACACTGCCGTGCCTTGCATTTTAACTGTGAAAAGCTGTCCAGGTCTACCAGAGCTGTGCCAAAGTTTGGAAGTTGCTGCTTGCAGGGACAAATTCATCTGCCATCTTTCTGACCTGCTCCTGCCACATTGCGGGATCTGTTGTGTGGCAAAAGTCCTCTTTCCAAAGAATTCAAAACAAACATCTGACAATACAATGCTGCATTTGCATTCACATCTCTGGGTGTCAAGGTGGACCATTCTGTCACAGGTACATCAGGTGTATACAGCTTTTGTATTCATGGTGATCTTCATCATCTTTCTGGAGCACTTCTGCCACCTCCTGGACAGCCTGCAGCCTATGCACAGCTCTATATTTATGATCCTATTGCACAGCTTAATATTTGTGAGCAGCAAAACAATAATCTCAACTCAGTTATCATGACAGACCTGCAGGCCATGCTGAATAACACCCATCCTTATATGCCTTTATTCAAGCAGGCATTTCAGATCATGAGGGAAAAGCCTCCAGAAGAGCAGGACAATGTCTCCATATGGCTGCGATCAGATAGAACTTAGGATTTATGTCGCTATAATCTCCCTACAGCCAATGATGAAGTGGCAGCTATTATTCCAGGTGATGGCTCTGAGGAACGGTCTAATCACAGAGATATTGTTCTCAGGCTGAGAGAGGGAGGGCTTAGGCATATCAGCCAGTTGCATCCATCCTATTCAACTCTGCACTATCTCTTGCTCTTTCCTCATGGTGAAGATGGATGGCACCCAGATATACCTGCACACCAAGGTGCATATGGAGCCAGAAGAGTTCCCAATGTCAGTCAGAGATGCTACTATGCTTATCGGTTGCATCCAAGGCCAGGAGAGCAGCCACCATTGTTTTGGGGTGGAAATCTTTTGCAGCAGTATGTTGTAGATGCTTGGGCATCTATCGAACAGAATATGTTAAACTGGATCTGACATCACCAGAAGGAGCTTAGGGCCGATGTGTATGCTGGATTGAGGGATGCTGCCATGGGTGACCGGGATGAAAATATCAATCTAGAGGATCATGGGAGTCGCATCATTCTTCCATCAACCCATATAGGCAGTGAAAGGCAAATAAATCAGCTTTTTCAGGATTCCATGGCCATTTGTTGCTTTTTTGGCAAGCCAGATCTCTTTCTCACCATGACTGCCAATCCACAGTGGCCAGAAATCCAGGAAGCTTTGTTGCGGGAGGAATCACCCAATCCACGTTTTAGCACCCATGGAAAAAAGCAGGAAGCTTATGACAGGCCAGACATTGTTGCACATGTCTTTGAACAGAAAAAGAATGCATTGATCAAGGATGTCAAGAATGGTGTTTTGGGCAAAGTGGTGGCACACATCCATACCATCGAGTTTCAAAAGAAAGGCCTTCCACATATGCACCTCCTTATATTTCTCGATCCAGCCAACAAAATCCATGATGCTCATGATGTTGATTCCATTGTGTCTGCTCAGATTCCTGACCCTGTCACACAGCCAATGCTCTATCACACTATAACTACCTGCATGCTTCATGGTCCTTGCGGTCATGACAAACCCAAGGCTTCATGCATGGTCGACAATAGGTGCAGCAAGAGGTATCCCAAGGAGTTCAGAGAACAAACTTCCTTTACTGCAAACAATTATCCTGATTATGCCAGACCCAACAATGGTAGAACAGTGAGGAAGCGTAATTATGTCTATGATAACAGACATGTTGTCCCACACAATCCTTATTTAGCTGCAAAGTAAGGAGCACTTATTTCAGAACATGCCTATCAGTTAACAACTTGGTTCATTTGTCAGATACAACTGTCACATCAATGTTGAGATCTGTTCTTCAGTAGAGGCTGTCAAGTACATTCACAAGTACATATACAAAGGCCATGACAGAACCATGATTGAGATTCTTGACCAAGACAGAGATGAGGTCAAGGAGTATCTAGATGCACGTTACATTGGATCTGTGGAAAGCTGCTGGCACATAAATGAATTTGGAATGCATGCAGAGTCTCCTCATGTTTATCGTCTGCCTGTCCATCTGGAGGACCAGCAAACAGTCTACTTCAATGCAGATGACAACATCAATGAGGTTTTGAAAAGGCCTGCTGCCAAGACAACACGTCTCACTGCTTGGTTTGAAGCCAACAGAAGATATGAAGCAGCACGTACTGTCACCTACCAGAACTTTCCTCAAGCATGGGTCTACAATCCAACCAAGAAGCAGTGGAACCCAAGAAGACGTGGCGAGGCTGCCATTGGCAGAATGTACTTTGCTTCTCCTGCCCAGGGGAAAAGGTTCTACCTCAGGCTCCATCTTACTGTTGTCACAGGGGCAACATCATTCCAGCACTTGCACACTGTCAATGGTGTTGTCCATAATACATTCAAGCAGGCCTGTGTTGCATTGGGTCTTTTGCAGGATGACCAGGAATGGGTCCAGTGTCTTACAGAGGCATCCCAGATGCAGCTCGGTTCCTCTCTCAGATTGCTTTTTGCCACCATTCTTCTTCATTGCAATCCAACATCACCTGACATCCTGTGGAACCAGTTCAAACATCACATTTGTGATGACCTCAGAGTCAAACTTCTTTCCATCTATCCAGATACAGACTTTACAGATGATCAGGTGTACATGTATAGCTTGCATCTCATCAATCAGATCCTTATCAGATCAGGCAAACAACTTTCTGATTATCCAGAGATGCCCGCCATTGAAGGAAATTGGCACATTGATGTTCCTGCCAATAGGCTTTTGCAGGAACAGAGGGATTACAATGTTAAAGAGTTGGCCATCACTGTCACTCACAATCTCCAGCTTTTCAATCACAGGCAAAGATGGGTTTTTGATGCTGCAATGGATTCTGTCAACAATAACAAGAGAAAACTTATGTTCTTGCATAGTGCTGGAGGTTGTGGAAAGACCTTTGTCTGCAACACCATCACAGCTGCTGTTCGTGCTCAAGGAAAAATTGCTCTCTGTGTGGCATCATCTGGAATCACTGCATTGCTTCTACCAGGGGGTCGCACAGCACATTCCATGTTCAAAATCCCAATTGAAATCAATGAGGCCTCTACTTGCAGAATACTTCGAGGTTCAGATTTGCACCAGGTCCTTGATCAAACTTCCATCATCATCTGGGATGAAGTTCCTATGCAGCACAAATATGCCACAGATGCAGTCGATCACACCTTGCATGATCTCAAGAAGAAGAATGTTCCATTTGGTGGAATCACTGTTTTGTTTGGAGGTGACTTTGGACAGATCCTACCTGTCATTCCTAGGGGCACTAGAGAACAGATCATAGCTTCGTCCATCAAAAGAAGCACTCTCTGGCAACGCATTACTGTCTATCACTTGACCAAGAATATGCGACTCGACAGAACTCCAGAGAACACTGCACATGCTGCCTGGCTCTTGCACAACAGTGGATGCTGCAGACACTATACAGATTCCACACAACATGCTCTGCCATGGAAATACCATGGATCACCTTATCAACTCTACATATCCAGGCATAGAGCAGGGGAACAAGCCAGATCAGTACTATCTGGATAGGACCATTCTCTCCTGCACAAATGACAATGTTGATGTCATCAACTCTCTTCTTCTTGCCAGATTTCCTGGACCAGAGCATGTCTTCAACAGTGCTGATACAGTTTCATTTAGAGAGCAGGAGTTAAACAACTACCAGCCATATCCTGCAGAGTATCTAAACTCTATCAAAGCAAGTGGCCTTCCCCTCTCCAGGCTGGCACTTAAGATAGGCTGTCCTCTCATGCTTCTATGCAATCTGGATGTCACCATGGGTCTTTGCAATGGAACTCAACTTATCCTCCTTGAAGCCAGACCATGTGTATTGAAGTGCAGGATCATCAGTGGAGATGCACAGTTTGCAGGAAATATTGTTTTCATTCCTCGGATCACATTCGAGCCTTCAGCAGAGACCTTGCCATTACCACTTCGTCAACATCAATTTCCAGTTCGCTTGGCATTTGCCATGACTATCAACAAGTCACAAGGCCAATCAGTATCCCATGTTGGGTTGGACTTGCAGACACCAGTGTTCTCACATGGGCAGCTATATGTGGCACTATCAAGGTGTACATCTGGAGAAAGGATCAAGGTGCTGTTGAATGAAAACAATGGAAATAACAGAACTGCCAATGTGATATACAAGGAAGTGTTGAATGGAGTTGTTTAGCAAAGGTGAGTAACTTGAAAGATTATTTACAGGAATTGGAAACTAATATAGATATCAAGATAGACTTGGATTTAGAATTAGAATTAGAATTAGAATTAGAATTAGATTTGGATTGTACTTGGATTGAATCAAATGGTTGAAAAATTGATTGTGAGAAGACTTTAGGGCAGGTTACTTAACCTTGGGGGGTGTGTATTCAATAACAAGTTAATAAAAGTTTGTAATAATGTCAACAACAGGTCAAAAAAAGTTTGTAATAAAGTCAATAAGAAGTCAATACAAGTTTGTCATGATGTCAATAACAAGTTAATACTAAGTTAATACCAAGTCAATACAAGTTTTGTAATAAAGTCAGTCACAAGTTAATACAAGTTTGTAATTGAAGTCAATACATCAATAATGTGTTTGTTAGTTTGATAACCAAGTTAGACTTGAGTAACTGTAGTGGGATTAAGCATTGTGTTACATATACGCGAGCAAATGCCATGACAAAGGCATGGGTCATAAGCATGTAAGCTTGTATGTATAGAATGCTTGAGTTTTATTAGTCATACACAGACCCCAGCACAATCATCATACGAGCATGGCCCAACAGTGGATATCCCATAGAAATGTGTTACATGGAAGCCAATTCCAAGAAGCATTTATTCTAAAGAAGTCCGGATTAACTTGTAAACCAAGCGATGCGACACGCGTCATTGTGGTCAATGATCAATGACTTGTAAATATTTTGCATTGAGTGTTGGCTTGGCGTGATCGTTCATGGGGTATGTAGAAGAGTCTACACAATAAAAAAGCGCCGGCAGGACAAACAATCCAGAAGCTGCCGTAGTTATCTGTAGGCAAGTTACCGATAGTACCCTAGTGAGCAGCGTCAGCATGATATTCGACAGCACACAGCAGAGCACCCACCTCTTAAAAGAAGCAACCATCAGCTAGCCTCGCCCCCTCCCTCTCCGATGCCGGCCACGGTTACTGCTCCGTTCACCCTGCGCTCGGCTGACTTCTTTTGGGCTGAGTTTCAGAAATCCACCACTGAACTTTCCCACTCCCATTTTCAGGCCTCTATCTCTCTTTGTATTGGTAGGACCAGTTGAAGGTTTGAATAATTTTTTAATTGTATGGTGATAATTCCCTAAATTTTTAGCCTTTGCCGCAATGTGAATCAACCAATGCCAAACATGTATTGTAACTTGGATACTGACCTCTTCAAGTTCTTGCTTCTCCCTTGCCTTTTGTTTTTCCAGGAGTCCTTCACGCACGCGCTTGGCGGCCTTGTTTCTCTCTTTCTCAACGATATGCCTTTCGCCTTTTCCAAGCCTCGCGCCACCTGATAATTCCAAAATGCGCCCAGCCAAAGCTTTCCGACGTTGTGCAGCCGACAGATTGAGCATGGGATTGGGAGAACCAGATAACAATTCTGTATGGACAAGGCGATGGAGGAGTACATCGTTCTGAGCGTGAGAACTAATCGCTACCGTTCAGGAGAGAAATAGGTGAATAGTATGAACACACATACCGTTCATCGTCAGCATCCGCATCCACTACCTCTGGTTTTGAAAGGCTAGGGAGGTCCTGCCGAAGCTTTGAGATTTTAGATGACTATCACAATTAATTACCTATCCGTAGCATTGTTTCAGAGATTCCACTCATGCTGACCATAAACGCTTTCATAACGGTTTTCGATGTAAGGTTGGAAGTTTCGCCGTTGCTCGAAAGATCGTCGAAAATCACAACATTCGCTCCTTCGGCTGTGCCGCTTTCAGCTTTGAAGCCGTCAATTTCAAGATCTATATGCTGTTAGTGTAATGCTTAAAGAGTGCACCGAAGCATAATAACATACGATGTTCAACATCTGGTTGAACGTCAAAATCTTCATTCCCATCTGCAGCAGAGTGCTCGATAATTCCTCCCCATTCTTCCTCGTCATCTACTTCGTTGCTTTCTCTTTCATCCACAGCAGACCACCAAGTCTTCTTTCGGGCAGAAATAACTTCCGGGCTTCCTTTGCGCTTTCGGGAGTTGAACATTTGTTCGGGCAGCGAAAAAGAACCCAGGAACTGTTCGCCGTGAGCTTGGAGGATATTGAGCAATTCATCTTCCTTAGTGTCGCTCATGATCTGGTTCAACTTGCCATGTCCATGCGCAAACTTTGTGACGGTTTGTTTGTGACAATAACGTGTCTTCGTATGGGCCATCGTAAGGTGAAAGTTAAACCCAACAACTCTGCCGATAATCTGGATCAAGCAGAGAACGAAATTCCGGAGGAAGAACAGTGGCGTCTCGTCAATGAGTCGGGTATCTTGGGAAAGATCTCCAGTATACCCAGGAAACAGGTTACCAATGATGAGGACACCGTCACCCCTCTTGCCGAGGAAATATTTGGCGCAGTCATTCTGATTATACCCTTCTCTTCTCTATTACTTATGATGGAGTTGTTCGTGTCGCTTTCTCCTTGTGAATCAACGTTGACGGAGGGTTTCTGGCAGAGCAGTTTAATCCATTATCAGTACGGCAAACAACCGTCTTTTCAAGCTCTAGTGGATAGGATGGCTCCAGGCGTTCCTAGTAAGTGCATTGAATCTTTATTGTGTTCCTGCATAATTTATGTCCGCCAAAGTTCTCTCCATTTTCATATTCTACAGTAGGTTTCCTACAGTTTGCATTTGGATAAATTAATCTTGCGTCTTAGCTACCCGATATAAGACTGACAAGAGGATGCAAATGTTTCTGTTTGTGTTGTCAACTATTGTTGGTGGTAGATTGATATATCTGTTGAACCTTGGGTCGTGGTTGGTGAATATGCGCCAGGTAACGAGTGTTTATGTGGGCTTCTCCGAGGACTAATATCTGGGGACAGTGTCCTGCTTTGGCAACAGTATGGGTTTACACCATCGTTCAACTTAATTTAGGCCCTGCTGTCCTCAGCTTGACGTCAGTTGGTTGTTATGTGTGGTGGAAGAGGCTTAACTTAATATTGTAGTATACTTGTGTGGGTTACCAGGAGCATGTGGAAATGATATCATATCCACTTTCAACATCCGAATTGGTGCCTACAAGGAAATATACATGGACAAGGAAAAATGTCGCCTCGTCAGGGCGTTGGAAGCACTCTACGCAGGCCGAAGGTAAACATAAGAGATGCCCTCTGACTGCATGAGTTGTTGGGATTCAAAGAGTTCACAATGAATTTATGTATGCTCGATAATACGCCGCTGCCGGGAGTAGTCTTAAACCAGCAGGGCACCTTTTACGAGCAAATCTAAACGGGCAACATACGAACAGTAAGACATGGCCCCAGGGAGTGTGATTGATTGTGTATGGAAGGAAGAGTATGGTAGTGTCAATTGTCATCCCGATCCTGAGTCCGAAGGGTTAATTCCTGTGATTGTTAGTACAAATGCAAATGTATCTGATACAATGCAAACAAAAATACACCATAAGACGATCCGTTACACCCCAGCACCTTCATCCAGTTGACTTGTTAATAGTTCTACTTTTCTCTGAAAGCGGATGAGAATGCCATAAAGACTTTAGCGGCCAAACTCACCCGATACGTTGTCGTTCTGCCCTCCAAGACACTTCTGAGAACTCTCAATTGCCATTTCAACCGCCGAGTCAACGAGTGTTGAATGACAATCTTGTATTTGTCTAAATTTTCAACAAAAGCTTTGTAGACACGATCATCACGGGCGAAATAATACGACTGAGCAGCGAGTGGATTTGGCTGTGAGTGATTCAGTGTTTAGAAGGGAAATAACGACACATACAGGTATTGCGTCGCCGTGCACCAATTCCAATGCGCCGGACCAAGCACCTAACATCAATAAATCCCTATGAACAAGTCGTCAATATATAACGGCGGTCTAAAGTCTGATAAACAACAAACACGGTTGCATTGGCCACACTATTTGCAGACCTTCAATAAACATTTTCATCGAGGTAATACTTTCTACGCACTAATCTTCAAGTGTGGCGATAAGATGGGCCTTCCCCAACTCTTTGGTGGCAAATTTGCGAACGGCAGATTCGGCTGTATTCACAGGTTGACCAGCTGTACCAGCACTCAAAGCTCTTGTAACAGTCGAAGCTTGTGCCCAGACCCACTTGTCGCCTTCACTCATGATAAGGGTCTGCAGGAACGAGGCAGTAAGATCGCTTTGTGATTTCGCCAGCCCAAAATCGATTGCAAGCTTGAGATTAGTCCCTGGTATTTGGAGGTGTTCGAGGTTCAAGTAAAGGGAATGTGAAGAGACGCACTAAGAGCCTTTAAAATTACCTTCGTACGCGGTTTGGGGATATCATCGTCATCAAGATGGTTTATCCAGCGTGAGAAGGCACCCAACAAAACGATCGCGACATCCCTGTGCGACTGCCCTATTCGCATTGCATGTAGAAGAGGAGTGGCATCACCCGTCTTCCGAAGGAGGAGCTGACCCAGTAATCAAAAGAAATATGGACCGAGTTCAGTCTTACTTACGGGGAAAGACCGGTCACGAATCTCCATGAGATATACAATGTCCTTGCGTTCAATTGCACGGAGCACCTCAAATGGCTAACGAGAACAATGGTCCAGACATGTCAGGGACAAATCGAAAGACTAACCTGTGGCTCAGCCCAAGTTGACGTTCTGATATCTTGGGTCGGGGATTTGGTGGATTTAGGGGACAAAGACGATATCACAGAGGACACACTCGCCCTCCGAGTACGCGGCGGTGGTTCATCATACCGAGCATCAGATTCGGGAGATGGTGGCGTAGGACTGCGACGCAACTGCCGAAGGACCGCTTCAGGAGCTAATTGTGTAGCTTCGCGTTCCATGAATCCTTGATGATGGATGGACAATCATAACAAGCATGGTAAAGACAGACATACTGTTGGATGGAAGACGTTCGGGAAGGCAAGGCTCTGAGATAACCCGCCGCCTTGGAATAGGAACACGTAGCAACCCTTGGTTGCTGTCAGTCGAGTTTCCAATTGCATGTACGACTGGGGCATTATTATAAAACATTTGAAAGAGATGATAAACAGTCAGTTCAGACGGGCTTTATGAATACATGGGAGGTGTGTCGTTGCAATTGTTAATGGCAAGGCGGGTGGCCAAGTTCTTGTCGAGGGTACGATGGTCGAAAGTATGTCACGGTAAGCTTGTGTCACATCGTTGTTTCTCTTCGTCGTCCTTCATGTTGAAGATATGGAAAAGGACATGGAAGGGCCCAGATGACCCCCGTCCTATGCCAGATAACGATGAGGAAGACATTTTGGGTGGACCCAGCAGCAGCGCATCTTCTGCATTGCCTCTGGAGAACTCCGGGATCAAGCGCTCCAGCACGAGCGGACAGTTGGAAGATCTCATAAACGATCAGCCTCATAAGAAGCCCAGACGACATCGACAGCTGGTTTCTGGTTCTCTAGGAAACCACCTTCCAGAAATCAACGACGCTGACAAGGTTGAATTTTTGGTTCCACGTTCCATCTCCGCGTTCAGAGAAGAAGTTCTGGAACAGGCAAAGCACGAAAACAGTGAAGTGGAGTTTTTCTTATTATTCCTATATACTTACATTACTCTGTAGCTATTGTTGCCCTTCCTCTGCTAAGAAGTGCAAGCCTGAATCTTTTCCGTATCTGCAAATTGACCTATTACCCTTCCAGCTGCGTTCAGTATCGTGGTTCAATATCTCATATGGGCGATAGAGAATGAGCGAAGTCGACGGAGTCTGGTGTCCACGCGTCATCGAACGGCGTTATTCTTAGTGCAGTCCGCGCATTGCATTGTTTTACCGAGCTGTGCTTAACGTGTGTTCCAGCGATGAGCTGTCGGTCGACAAGTACTCAGCTAGAATCGAAGTCGAGATGCCCCATTTCCTCATCGGAAAATATAGCGCAAGTCATCAACATGATGGAGACCCTTGGCCAATTCTCCTACAGCAAGATGTCGTGGTAGTCCGTTCAACTGTGAGCAAGTGATATACTCATGTTTATGCTTCTGATCGCTCTCCAAGCAGTTCTTGTTACACTCTCTCCTCAAAGGCACCCTCGCCATTGCCGAATTCCATGTTCTGATCATTAGCAATGCCCAGGATATCCAGAACCAGGACTCACATGCTTTTCTTACCCTTATTCAGGTTATGAATGACTTTTATCGTATTACAGACCCTCTTTCACGTCCTCGTGTCTTCGCCCTCGCCACGCTTCCTGCCGATCGTGGATTTCCTTTTGATTCTGCAATGCTTAGACTAGAGCAGACTTTGGATGCTAAGGTTGTTGGAGTATCCGCAGAGAAGAGGGAAGAAATCCGTTCTCTTCCAGATCGTCCAAACGAAGTTGTTGTTCTTTACGATGCTCCAATCCAGCCTGCCACGACCAACTTGTTCAAGCGGTTGCAACAGTGTGACCCATCTGAGTCCGTCTTTCGGAAGCACTTTCGAGCATCACGGCACGTACTAGCGGAAGTGGGGTCTTGTGCTTCTGATCTTATCTGGCGACGTGCGCTCAAGGAAATAGAGTCGTCCGTTTCTCCATGGTATGAAGATGATGAGGATGAGGACGGGCGGTCGCTTTCCACTGCAGGCAAACAGCGACAGATATGGGACGTCGTGAAAAATTGGCCATTTACTATGCTAAATCTAGATCCTAGTTCACGAGGGTTTAACGTAACCCACAAGTTTTTGAAGTTGGTAGAAGTTCTCAAATCTTGTGAACCATACGGGGAAGGGTTCCGTGGTATCGTTTTTGGTATGCTGAGGCTTTCTACGTCACCCGTGCTTTATTTATGATCTGGTCAGTCCAACGAAGCGCTGTTGCCTTTGTCATCGTAGAATTGCTCCGTATGTTGGATGAACAAGTTGGTTTTCTTCGCCCATATGCGCTGGTTGGGCATGGTTTTAACTCAAGCCCGAACCATCTGGTCAGGTCCAATTTCTTTGATGAACCTATCTTTAGTGACAACAGACTTCCATCCGTAGCAGGAGGTCTTTCGTACTTTTGCGACAGGAGGGTACAATGTTCTCATTGCAACCAACTCGGTCGAAGATCTTGAGGTCCCAAAGGCCTGTGTTGTCGTACGGTATGCATATCCTCTTCTGTCTTCTACCGCTCTGCTCAAAGCTTGGTGATCAGGTTTGACGTCATTGAGAGCCCAGTGTCGCATGCGTACGTCCGTGCGTGCACCCGTGGGCGCGAGAGTCATCTGGTACATCTGGCAGAGAGAGGTAACGAGATCCATCGTCGGATGCTTTTCCAGATCACGCACTTAGATGCCAAAATGCTGCGATGGACAGAATCAATTTGCAACACGTTGCAAAGTTCTGTTCCCCCCTATACGTTGCGGGAATGTGTGGCTCCATACCACTCAGATGATGAGGATGATGACGACCATACACGTGAATTCCTCAGAGATCCTACTACTAGCGGTCGTATTTATCTGGAGGATGCCACAACTGTTGTGTACCGGTTCGCATCAAAACTATCGTGCAACAGAGAGGGTGTCAATGCCGAACAGGCTTTGTTTGAATTCGAAGATGAACAGAAGGCGTTCGACATGCCTCGCAAATATGTTTGTACTGTTCTGCTTCCCAAAACACCTGTGCATAGGACCTCAGGGCCTCCTTCGATATCGAGGGCAATTGCGAGACGTGCAGCATGTTACAAGGTGTGCGAAGACCTTGCGAAAACAGGGCTCCTTGACTATCGTCTATTTCCTTTATCCTCAAATTTGACACCCAAGAGTGAGCCTGCCTTGGATTCGTCGAACGATAAAGGTGCGGCGCGCAGTTACATTAGGAAGCACCCAGACTTCTGGATCAACAATGGCTTGAAGTCTACTGCGTTGCTTTATCCGATTATTATCTCCGATTATGAAGATGAGGCAATGCAGCCTCATTCACCCTTCCTGATACTTACCCGACAGCCGCTTCCCGTTTTAGCGAGTTTCAAGCTCTTTTTTGCAGGTGTCTCAGCAACAGTCAACTTCAAACGCGGGGCTCCATTCTATCCGAATAATACCCACCTGACCAATCTTTACCTGTACACAGTTAGACTGGTCCGGATAATAACCAATAAGCCCTATGCGTGTCCAATGGCCAATATGATGTATTTCTTTGCACCTTTGACGGTGAAGTGGAGTTCCCTGAAGGACAACACCTTTGTTCTTCCCAGTGTTGTTGAACATGTTCCATGGGATCTTGTTGCCCTGGCTGGCAATAAATTCGCCGTACCCCTCAAAATCGGTACTCTTGGAGATATGGAACAGGATATCAAAGGTGCAGTGATCCAGGATAGATGGGTTGAATTCACCCGCCGTTATGATGCTGTCAGAATGAGGCCTGATCTAACTCCTCTAAGCAAACCATTGGATAGTCCTGTGCGTGTATTCACATCTCGATGGGAAGCATACTCTATACCAATCATCCTCATACAGCGTGAAGCTGAATACGATAGCTTGCTCGACTTCTGTAAAGCAAGGCGTAAAAACTTCGAAGGCTTGCAGGATTACGGACAGCCTATCATCGAAGTCTCCAAAATTCCAAATATGTTGAATCGGTTGAACCCGACTTCCCGAGAATTGACGTCTTCTATGAAGGCGCCTGCTAAATGTATGTGTGCGATAACGTTCGTTTGATGGCGATTAAATTGTTAGCAGACTTAATACCGGAGTTCTGCGCCAAGTTCACGATTCCAGCAATGTCGGTCTCGTTGATTACTTGGTATTACATATCCTGATAGCGTTTCAACAGTGCATATCGATCTGCACTTCTTTTGCCTTCAATCACCCGGAGAATCGACGACTTTCTCTTGGTGAAGGAGTTGAACGCAAAGCTTTTCCGCCACAGCATATCCGAAGATCTCCTACACATTGCTATCTGTTCTCCATCTGCTGGTTATGAATATGATTATGAGCGTCTAGAGCTGCTAGGTGTGTTGCTGTTTTATTTTTATATACCTCAATATCAGTCTGACGACACCACCAGGCGATGCTTTCTTGAAATATCTGTCTACTCTCTATGTATTCGTAACTTATCCATCTCATAACGAAGGTGCCCTGCATACAGCCAGGCAGCGAATTATAAGCAACAAATCGCTATTTCAGCACGCCAGTCACGTAGGCCTACCAGCATTCATTCAAGCAAAACCTTTTACATCGAAGCAGTGGCATCCTCCAAATTTTTTCCTTAACCAATTGAGTCGAGTGCCAGACAACAAGCCCACTCAAGACTCGACTTCTAGGGATAATATCGAAGATTCACAGGCCATGGGTGTTAGGGAGTCTCCTATAGACCCACTTGTGGAGCGTTCATCCTTGCAGCGCGAATCCACGACAGCACCTGTGGTAACCGAAAAGCCGAACAAAAAGAATAAAAAGCGTCTGGAAGACACACACTGGCTAGGGGATAAGGTGATCCTGCTTCAATCTCTTGACCTTTCTCATTTTGAAGATTTCCTTTTATGCATAGGCTGTCGCCGATGTTGCGGAGGCCATCATCGGAGCTGCGTACATAACAGGGGGGCGTGAAACTGCGCTGAAGGTCACGAAGGCTCTTAGAATCCCGGTCCTAGGCATTGAGCAGTGGTCCGACTTTGGGCGCAAGGTCCTGGCACCACCACCTAAGTATATGGCAAGATTGCGGCCGGAGTCCATTGCGTCCATCGAAACTATCATTGGGCACAAGATCGCTCGCCCGCATCTCCTTGCGCAGGCTCTGGTATGGTTAAATGATTCTGTAGATGGAGGCTAACAACAGGGCGAGTTCAGACACATTCTTCTACACAAGGATATGAATCAACTTCATACGAACGACTGGAGTTCATCGGTGATGCGATTCTCGACTTCAGTAGGAAGATTTTATCATCTCTGCAGAAACCTGACTGATGCACTTGAGTAGTGGTAATAAGATATATCTTTGACCGTGACCATCAGCTTTCACCTGGTGGTTTGACTCTACTTAAAGTAAGCTTGGGGCTACTTGGTTTCTATGAAACTAAAGTGAATTTCAGGGCGCTATGGTTTCGAACTCTGTACTGGCTGCTGCCTGCGTGTGGTCCGGATTACACAAGCACTTGCTTTACGAGTCATATGTCTTGGCAAACGGCATACGAGAATACGTCACAAAGCTTGAAGCCATGCAGGCTGGAGAATACGAAGCAGCAGAAACAGAAGGTCGTGCTCCAGGACAATATTGGTTAGATATAGATCCACCCAAGGTACGTTTACCTTCTCAACCGGAGACGCTATTTACATCTGTGCTCCGTAGGCACTTTCAGACGTGATTGAATCAATAGTGGGAGCTATCTATATTTCGGACAATTTTATGCCGGTGGGCACTGAGGCCCTATTTGACAATGTACTGAAGCCGTTCTACGATCGACATATCACGTTAAAGACGCTCTCTCACCACCCAACAAAAGTGCTGTTTGAAATATTCCAAGCGCAGGGATGCCGACAGTTCGCGATTCAGAAGGAAAAGAGTGAGAATGCCACATGTTGTCATGGTGAGATTCCTCTAGCTATGTTGCACGCTGTAACATGAGTTGACATATCTAGTTCTCGTGCACGATGTTATACTTGCAAGTGGAGAAGACACTGTATTGGCGGTGGCAGCGAGACGCGCGTCACTGTTTGCTTTAGATGCTCTTGAGGGAGATGCGACGTTTTTGACCAGAACTTGCGATTGTCGCACGGTCTCACAGACGAAGAAGAAACAAAAACAGAAAACGCTCGAAAATATCTTACTGGATTTTGAAGAAGAGGAAAGAGATATATTAGCCGTTGAGAAGGTGCTGACCGGAGACGAAAACATGAGCAGTAGACGTGCTTCTGAGGAAGTCGAACTTGAAGAGTTTATAATCCAATGAATAGTGATATTGGTCTGTCATGGGGTTGAACTAGTCTGATCCACCCTGCTTTGTTCTTTGGCCTGCGTCAGGATGCGCACTCGGGGCAGACAGAAAGTACCTTACAATTGGTGCCTAGCAGCAAGTAATGGGAAGGAAAAACCACTAGCCATGTAGACGAAAAGTTTGAATCCGAAGAGGGCTTTTCGTTCTCCAGGAAACTGGAAAGGCAGATGCTGGATGGGGAATGTTAGAGAAGAGCCCACCGGGACATTCGTAGCAAACTCAACGTACATGGTAATGACCATGATCAGCACGAATTGGCGCAGTTGTATGCAACGAGCGTGCACGAATTGCCTGTCGAACTGCAGGGCGAAGGAGAATAGATAGCGACATCATGAGGGAAGACTCGGAAGACGGCGTGACTAGTCACGCGAACTCTGAGATCTGAGGCTTGAATTCAAATTGATTATTGAAATTAAATTGCAAACAAGTAACTTTTGTAAGTACGCGCCTGCTACCTGCAACGACCTTGAACGCATCCGTGAAAGAAACTGAAACAATGCACTAGGTCCAAGGATACAATGAACCTGCTTGTGTTCTCGCGTTCATCACCTGACCAACCGGTAAGGATAATATTAAGACCTGGGAAGATGCATATGCTCCTGCGATTGTCTCTTCGTCTTCATCACAATGGCCCAGCCTGCTGTCGTTAGTATTCCGGCGCTCAATAAGAGAATTACGGTCCCTACAGGCCTGTTCATAAACAACGAGTTCATCGCATCTTCCGATTCAACAGATGTGATTAAGTATGTCCTGGTCTTGATATCAACAGATAAGCAATCTCATAAACCCCCAGAGCCGTAAACCCTTCGACAGAAGAGGTTATCTGCTCAGTCGTTGCCGGTGCGTTTATCGCAGCTCTACCCTCACCTTTATCTTCATTCATGTTATGTTCTTTAGCTTCTCCGAAAGACATCGATTTGGCAGTCGCGGCTGCCCGTAATGCATTTAAGACTACTTGGGGGAAAAACGTCACCGGATTTGAACGATCCAAATTGCTCAACAAGCTCGCCGATCTCATTGAGAGGGACATACAAGAGCTTGCAGAGCTCGAGTCGCTCAATAACGGAAAGCCAGTCAAGATCGCAAGGTACTATCCGATAAGAATCTTTCTCTATCTTTCCCAACTGAAGGCGTGAAAAGGGACTTTGATATTGTAGATAGCATCCAATGTCTTCGATATTATGCTGGTTGGGCAGACAAGATAACTGGTCAGGTAGACCTTGCTTTTGACATAGAGACCTTGCATCTGTTTCACTTTACTAACGCCAGGACTAGACCATTGAAGTCGACAATAAAACGAAGCTCGCTTTCACCCGTCATGATCCCATCGGTGTCTGTGGGCAAATGTATGTGCTTTAGTATCAGTGTAATCGGGGATGTACTAACATTCTAGCAAGTATTCCATGGAATTATCCGATCCAGATGTGGTAAGTTATAACATTCTTTTTAGGTCCGTTATCACCAAGTTATCTTTCTAGGGCATGGAAAGTCGCGCCCGCTTTAGCAGTCGGTTGTACCATTGTGATGAAGCCGTCAGAATTATGTCCTCTCACTGCTCTCGTATGTATTCTTTGCGAAAGCCGAGGTTCGATTTGTCTAATGGACGTCTGATCAGAAACTTTCCGAGTTGATCAAGGAAGCAGGGTAAAGATCTTGATTTGCTGACCGCTGGCATCCATTCATGGTTGTATAGCTTTCCTCCTGGCGTCCTTAACACTGTACCTTCCCTTGGCCCTGTTGGTGGTGCTGCCTTGACTGCCCACCCGGATGTCGACAAGGTCGCTTTCACGGGCTCTACAATCACCGGCCGCAAGGTCATGGAAGCTGCTGCTAAGAGCAATCTGAAGAAGGTCGCGTGCTCTTTCGCTTTTTTACCTCTGTGTTACGACAAGGCGCGGGTTCTTACAGGTCTCGTTGGAGTTGGGAGGAAAATCTCCCCATCTCGTGTTCGAATCTGCTGACTTGGAACAAGGTCAGTCTGCCATCAGCTTGCGTTTTTTCTTCTATATTTTGCAAACTCCTGTATCCTTCTCTTGTCACTTACCAAAATTACGGTGCCCCCGACCTATCATCATGTCTCTTGACTTGGAGGAGCGAGGTAATGGGTAGTGTCCACTTGCCAGATTACTCGCCTGTGGGTTCTCTCCTCTTAAAAGTACTAGTTTTCGACACATAGTGAAGGAACGAAGCCGCTTTAGCATCGGACAGACTAGAATGATATTGTAAACGTGGCACTTTCGGTTTTCAGTTTAATTTTTCTTTTCCTTTTTCAATGCATTTTGCTGTCCTTGATCTAATGTTTGTGGTTTTCCAGCTGCGAATTGGGCTGCGCTTGGAATATGCTACAACAGTGGACAAGACTGCACAGCTGGGTCGAGATTATATGTGCAG
Source organism: Tricholoma bakamatsutake (assembly GCA_029959215.1). Classification (NCBI taxonomy): domain Eukaryota; kingdom Fungi; phylum Basidiomycota; class Agaricomycetes; order Agaricales; family Tricholomataceae; genus Tricholoma; species Tricholoma bakamatsutake. The sequence continues at coordinate 7,377,670 of CP114860.1, forward strand.
GACACAATATACGATAAATTCGTCGAGTTGTTGGTCTCCAAAACAAAGGCACAAGTGATCGGAGACGGCTTTGATAATGCAAGCGCTGGTGGTCCTCTGGTACGAGTTCCGCCGTTTCGACACCATATGTACGACTTTCATAATGACATCCAGGTCTCCAAAACCCAATATGATCGCGTTTGGGGCTATATCAACGCGGGAATTCAGGAAGGCGCCAAGGCTATCCTAGGTGGCGTAAAGAGACCCGGCAAGGGCTTCTACGCTGATCCTACGAGTCTGTGTACTCCGCGATCGTAGCGAACATCTATCTCATCGATTTCTTGCAGTATTCACAGAGATCCGATCCGACATGAAAATAGTGAGGACTGATAGTCTTGAAACGGTGACATTTATTGTTGACCCCTTGGGGCTTTCCCGACAAATATTAGGTCAAGGAAGAAGTCAGCGTTTCTTATTTCGATTCGTTGTGTGGCGCTTAAGATCCCATGTTTTGCAGATTTTCGGTCCGGTGCTCGTAGTCGGCAAGTTCAAGACTGAAGCTGAAGCAATTTCTTTGGCAAATGATACTTCATACGGCTTGGGTGCTGGCCTTCATTCCAGTGCGTTCATTTCCTGCTCCTGCGGCCTTTGCGCAGTTGTGTCTGATTTTATGCTTTACAGGCGATGCCAACCAGTGCATGCGTGTCTCGTCTGCCCTCGAGGCAGGAACGGTAAGAGATCATCTACCCCCATTATACGCGCGCTTCACACCATTCGTGTTCACACAAGTGACACTGATTTGGCCGTGTTGATAGGTGTGGGTTAATCAGTACAATCTATTGAACAATAATGTTCCATTTGGAGGCAAGAAACAGTCTGGAATAGGTCAGTACCCTCTCGCTGTGACATTCTTATTCTTGTTGCAAACTCGATTTATTGCACTTGTAAAGGTCGTGAACTCGGAAGCTACGCGTTGGAAGAGTATACTTCTATCAAGGCAGTCCATTGGAATTTCGGCGAGAAACTTGACTGGCCGTTGTAAGGTTATAAGTCTGTCACTTTCAAATTTGTGTAGCTGTAAGATAGAACATCGTGGCTTGTCTGTTACGTCACAGGAACGTGTTGTTCAGATCTATTGTACATATTAACTTGATCATGATCAAACGCTAAACCCTGCAATTAATTTTGACGTATACATAATTTCAAGTTCGCAATTGCAAGGAGACAGACGCTCATGCGTCAGGCATCGGTTTACTTACAGAGCCGGCCCGGGCCTACATCCCCAGCTTCCCCTTCCGTCGAGCTTGTGTTTTGCATCTGGTTCTTGAGAAGTTGATATGGATTTTGACTAGAGAACTGAATATATTAAAGAGTACGAGACTATGGATGGGACAGAATACTGTAATTGATATATACAAGTCAAAATCATTCTCCGACTCCTCGAGGGCCGTCGTCGTACCATTCATCCGGACTACCCCGACCAAAATGGTTCTGATTGTTGCTGTAACCGCCCGCAAACTTGGGATTTCTCATTCTGGAGAAGAGAAATGTCAATATCATCGAGACGGGGACAATGAAAAAAATACTTGCACGACTGCAGCGTGCATGTCTTGATCAGCATTGTAGCTATAACCATAACTAGCTGTGGCATTGCTTGTCACAGGAAAGGTAGACATGGAAGGTGTATGACCCTGCAATTGCGCAGGCCACAGTTCCGCATCATGAGAACTTCCATCGCGAGAAAAAGAGGCGGGTGGGATGCTATCCGGGCCGCGAGTATGGTATTCCTGTGGGTAATTCAGGTAGGGCGATGCTCCGTACCAGGCGTTGGGATCGACGTGTGACACAGTCGGATACTCTGGAACTGGGGGCCACGGGGGGAACGAAGCGCCTATGGACACAGTTGGCGAGTCTGTCATATTCTCACCATGCCATGGCACATTGCCAGGACTCTGAACCGGCGGCATCCCATCAGAAAAACCTGCGAGAACGGTCCCAAGGTCTCCATGAGCGGGCTCCGGATCCCAGGAACGCGACTTGCGATTCTCTTCTGTGACAGAGATGTATTTGCACTCGCGCTGAAGCCCTCCATCCCAGCATCGTTGGCATGTGCGTTCGGGCTGATCATCAAGGGGAATACACTTATTGACACAAGCATTTGAACGCGTTCGTTCACAGGATAGAGGCACATACCTTCAATTTCCGAGCACGACATCGAACACACGCAATAGGTGTTCTTTTTGTCCGTGACGGATGGGGAGATGTATCACGTTGCGACTGGTCCTGAGTGGTCATGGATCGGAAGTCTGAAAATGTTGAGTTTCCCTGAGATAACGCCATGACTTTTATAGTTGGCCGGGTGGGAACACGGGGCAAAACCCCCACAGGCTGTTGGAGGAAATCAACGCTCGAGGTAAAGAGAATAAGGAAATGTAGTGAATACGTGTGACCAAAGAAATTGGGGTCCGACATGTGCGTTCGGTGCAGTACAAACGTGAGGCGAAACTCAAGCAGCAGAATATTTCAAGATAAAACTATGGCGTCTGTCTCTGAGTATGTCCATCGGGAAAAAGGAATGCGCCATGTTCTCCACATGTCGACGTCATATTGACTGTGCTCGAGTCCTGAAACCAGAAAAGTATGGAACACTTTTCGCTCCGAGGAGTCGACGACTCCTTTGAACTATACACAACATGGATAGTTGTTCATCTAATTGTAAAATGAGTGTTTCTCCCGCCTTGTGTTGTGGAGTGACCGGTACCTCCTGGAGATTCACTTTATCGTACACCTTGAATGATATCAGAGCTGTCGCAGGCGTGACGAATTTTGGGATGAAAATGAAAAGTGTCCGTGACCCTGACCGTTCCGAAAATGGCATGACGATAAGCCGCTAAAGGCTATCCACATGATCGATGCATGGTCAATTAAATGCAGACCTCGATTCACTAGAAAGGAGTTTACGTTACCCAACAACTGAAAAGATCCAGATCATTTGAGTCAACATATTGCGGATTTTGAAGCATTGTCATCTGAAACATGCCTTCGGGGTGCGGTGAGATGTGCACGATGCAGATGAAAGGAAAGTTTAAACAGTACGATGAGCCATTCCGCAGGCCAGCCATGATGTATGTCTCTTGGTGAATCAATACTTCTACAGAAAGGAGGTTAACGTACAGCATTGTAAGCTATCTTGCTACAGGGCCAGATAATCTCGGACTTCTTCTTCTGTCAGCTTCCTGAACGTTGGTTTCGGCCGACCAATCACTCCTCCTACGCTGCCCTCCTCCAATTCTGTTAAGCTCGGAACAGTAATGACACCAATTTCAATGGTCTTTTCGGTCATCTGACCCTCGAATCCCTCCTTGAGCGTCAAAAGAGCGGTGTGTATAGCGTCCTCTAAGCTGATATCATCATTATAACTGCTCAAGAAGTCAACGAGGTTAATGTATCACAGAGAAATCTGGAAGTTAATAGACATACCGTTTTTCCAGAAAGGTTTTGGCATTGACCATATTCTTCCCGATGGCACTCGCTTTCCACGCCCAAAAGGACCCTGACGGATCTACCTGATACAACGTTGGGCCGCGGTTGATATCCCATCCTGCGACAAGTAATGACACTCCATACGGTCGCACTCCTCTACTCTCCAAATGAATGAAGTCCGATGAATAAAAAGGAAAGCCATACCCAGATTGTGTTGCCTGTTGCATCACTGTCGCAATTTCTTGTGTCAAAACACGCGTCGGCGGATACTCGCCATAAATTTTCCAGTAGGCCTGAGCGCTTTTTCGAGCTTTGGCGATCAGGACTCTAAAGTCTGGGCCCATTCCCGAATAGACGATTCCAATGTTTGGACACACGATTGCTACTTTATCGAGCATAGAGTCATCAATCAATACGGAGGACGACTTCTTCTCAGTGGCAATGACGATTCCATTCGACGCTGTGAAGATTGTATGAAACCTATCGGAAGACAAACAAGCAGACATGCCTTTAATCCCAAGACTTGTGGTCCCTTGAGAAACTGCTGCCAACGCATGTTCGATCTGGACAAGTTTTCCACTTGGGGAGAAAACTGTAAGAGAATAACTGTACTATGTGTCAGATGATAGAAGTGCCGGAAATGAGAGACGCGCCTGTAAGCTCCGCCGTCTGCGTTAGCCATTACTTATACAAAGCGGTAGATGTAGGATGACTCTGCCTTGACTTTGATTTATGAATGTGCAGCAGGATGAGCAGAACATCTCAATTCGACGCGCGTTCTTATTTGTCATTGTTGCGGCTCAACGGCGATTCTCACTATATACATCACTCAAGTGTTTGATTGGGAATGCCGTTCTTATACACATAATCATATAACATACAGCTACTAAACATCAAAGGGCGTGGTCCTAAGGTAAGGCTGCGAAAGTAATCAATCAACATTCTTAACTGCTGCTAAGCGTCCTTCCCTTACCTTATGCACCGTGTGATCAGGGAAGAGAATTTTAGCCTCCTCGTCAGTGACCGAGGGATGCACGATCACATCCTCTCCTTTCTTCCAGTTGACTGGCGTAGTAATGCGATGTTTGTCACCGATCTGAAGAGCTATCATAAGAAGAAATCAGTTGCTAACTTCACCAAGGAGACATCGACCTCACAATCGATGACTCTGCAGTTATCGTGAGCACTCTACAATGTGAATGTCTTCAGCATATAAACATACCGAAGGATTTCGTCGAAGTTTCGACCAGTAGAAGCAGGGTAGGATATTGTCAAGCGAATGATCTTCTTTGGATCGATGACGAAAACAGTACGAATCTGGAAAATGGTCAGTATGAAAGGCCATCGGTGATCAAAGAATCTCACAGTGTAGGGTTGGCCCCTTGCATCAACATTAGTATCATCTTGGGAATCCAACATATCGTACAGTGTGGAAATCCTCCTGTCCTCGTCGGCGATCTGAAGAAAATTACTTCATACTGTGTTCAGCTATGAATGGAGGTAATCACATACAATAGGAAATTGGACATCGGTTGGTGCAACCTTGGCACCGTATTCATTAATGTCTTTGACCCAGCTGTTGTGGTCGACGAGGTTGTTGGCAGAGATTCCGATAACTTTCACGTCACGCTTGGCGAAGTCGGGAGCTCGCCGAGCAACCTCTCCGAGCTCGGTAGTGCAGACGGGGGTGAAGTCACCCGGATGAGAGAACAGAACGGCCTACAACGACCCTCCCGCATAAGATTCAAACGAAACAGATAACAACACCTTGCTTAGGCATACCCATGAATTACCAATCCATTCATGGAATTTGATAGGCCCGGCTGTGGTCTCAGCCTCAAAATCTGGAGCGGTACTTCCCAGTCGCAAACCCATGTTGGTTGAATGGTGCTATAAGGTAGATATGGCGATAAGGACTGGATTGAGACCACAAAAAGTCCGGCTTAATTTATACCTTAAAATGAAATCGCGTCTTCGATTCTCACGCGAGGTGAGACTGCAATCTTGCGTTAACATTGCGCAATTCCGAAGACAATTCCGCCACAAAAGACTTTGCAATCAAAGATATGCCAAAAGCAAACTAAGAACAAAGGACGCGTGATCAATCGATCAAGTCTTAGTAGAATGCCACCGCGTGCAGAATACTATGCGGATGTTTTTCTTGCTGGGCCTCGAGTATCTGATCTATGCTTTCATCGATATCGTCCGCCGCCTCGATCTAAAAAATTTGGTCAAGACTCTGGTTGCTGGGCCCGTTGACATCGACTAACCGCTGCCGCCAGATCCAGCATAGCTTTCCCCGCTATCAGCGCCTCCTCATGATTGTCCTTAATCTCTAGGTTTATTATATGCACAGGTCTATTGAATTCACCACCTCGAGACAACAAATCTGTGAGGGCGATCTAATTAACTGCAAACTCTAAAATCATGTCACACACCATCGCATACGGCATGAAAGCAACGCTCTTCGCAGGTGATGACGATATCAGCTACCGCCCTACTATCCTGCCAGCGCTCCGGGGCAAGCTTTATACGTCGATTCCGATCAAGCATTTTCAAAAGACCATTTGCGGAGTACCTGACAATCCCTCACTCAGAAATGGTATAGAAGACAAGGTGGCCACAGAACGCACAGACGAGGGTCCTTGGAGCTGAGCTCTTCGTAGATTGCGTTATATGGGGTGCCAAACTGGTAGATATTTGGTTCATTGATAGAAGGTCCCGGGAGACGAACAGCGGACCCTGTTCCGGAAGAAATGACCCGATATCCTCCTTTGCTTCAAAGAATTTCCGTGCAGTCCTTGCCGGTATGTGTGAAGATCGACTTACGACAGTACATAGTGTCCTTCCATGGACCGATTCTACACAAAGGTAGAGCAATCACATCATCATACAGATCAAAGACGACTGACCTGATTGCTTGCACAAACCACGCAAAACAGAGGCCGAGGCTTGTATGATTGTTGCTGGTCGCTTTGCGGTTGAGGCTGTGATTGCTGAGCAGTTGTTCCGTCGTCTATCCATTGCTCTGGCGGCTGGGAAGAGTTGTATAGAGGCGGCAGGGTTGATACAGGCGATCCAGACTGGACGCGCTGAAGACGTGGGTCTGCACGCACAAGACGAGGGTCACGGGCTCGTCGAGGATCCATTGTTCCTCTAGGACGCATGGAGATTAATCGTCAAGAACTACAGAACATAAAGACGGAAACTTGAGGCCTCAGCAGTATCTAGAACACTTTCTAGTCTACACTTTAACCCAGAACAGCTCTATGAGTGTCGGGTCAATAGAGACTCCACTCTGAATCATCACTGGCCAAGGGAGAAAGCAGAAATGAGAATCACCTTGTGTTGAACAGAGCGGAACAAGTTCGAGAGGTGTGGTTGCATAACATGAACAAACAGAGCCATTGCTGAGTCACCAAGCTTGCAACTTGTCTAGACCCTGCGTCGTCAGTGAGTCGTTCACGAAATGGAATTATGAATGCACTCATCGCGTAACACACAGATCATTAGAGCACATGGTTTCTCGAACGCCGCATGCTGCCGTTAGGCTGACCTCTCGAGAAGCAGACGTCAACCTGGTAAATGAGATGATGGCACATGAAGCAGCCGTGGCACTTCTTGATGAAGAAATTGAAGGCCTCATGCAGAACGTGCGTCAGCTCCAGTTCAAGAGGTCACAGCATCAGGAGAAAATTAAACATTACAAAGGGTTGATGACTTTAGCTAGACGCTTGCCTGCGGAAATCCTTGCAAGCATCTTTGAGGAATGTATACATGATGGTTGGACTCTCACCCCTCTGACTGCTTCGCACGTTTGTTCAGAATGGCGAAAAGCGGCAAACATCGCAACTGTTTGGTCACACATATACGTAAACTGCGATGCAAAAGATCCCACTGGACGGACGCGGTTTTGGCTTGGAAAGGCCCAGAACAGTTCGCTTCACATAACCATTGATGTGCGGAATGACACTCTGCAACTTCCGAGTGTCATGGAGTTGTTGTTGGAGCGAAGTTCGAATTGGCGAACTTTTACCATTGATTCCTCTCTCTTGTCACAATCCAATTATATTTTGTCCTTTTGTGTTCGTGCGGCACCGGAGCTTCGCCTCATTAATATCTCGGTCACTCAAGAATTCGACGAGGTTGACGGAGAACTTGATGGGCGTCACGACCTGGTCGGGCTCGTGAATTCATTTCGTGACGCGTCTCGATTGCAGATATTGCGGATCAACCGCAACATCCTTCCATCCCACGGCACTATTCCTCCCTCAATCACAGATCTTTCCCTGACTTTGCCATGTTATCACAACAAGACCAGGTCCTCGATAACTAAACTTCTGCATCTTCTGGAAGGGCTTCCACTGCTCGAGAGTCTAACTGTGTCACTCGTACGTGGTCAAGCGCGAGAGTTTCTTTTGGCATTCGACGATTCTCGCTCTATCAGTTTACTGAAGTTGCGTGCATTGGTGCTTATCGGTGCATCCGATATCTTTGGTGTATTGCCGCACCTTGTGACACCGTCTCTGGGGCGTCTCCAACTCCGTTCCTCTCTCGATCCACTCGGTTACCCAGACGAAGAGGTTGGCTCATACGTCGTACAACTTATCCAAAGAGCATCACCACCACTCGAATTATTTGAACTTTTTGATATAGACTTTTCACTAGGAGACTTCTCTGCGTGTTTTGCAGGGTTGCCATATCTAAAAGAATTACGGTTACATGACAGCCAGATTTCCGATTCCGTCATACAGACACTTCATGGACAGGGAGGATTATGCCCTTTGCTCGAGCGGTTCGATCTTCGTTGGTGTGGGCAAGTCACGGGGCGCGCCTTGAGCGAACTGGTGAAAAGCCGCCTTCGTCCCAGCCATTCTGGTAATGATCCATCCGGACCTCCATTAACATCCATCACTGGCTTGACGGTGATCAATTGTTCCTTCGTCAAAGAACAAGATATTTTCGACCTAGCAGAAATAACTGTCTGTCAGGTAGTTATGGGGGCTGCCGATTATTGTCGTAAGTTCCATCCACTATCGTGTCGTATACTTCCCTTAGGGGTTTTAACTAGGGAGTTTCGGCTGTTGTCAAAATGAGCGATACCGGAAACGTTTACAGCTACGTAGTATGCATCTGACAAAACCTGAACGAAAGGATAGAAGGCTTATTCTTTGAAACTGAAGATATTACTAGAAGTCCAGAATTTTTATTAAAAATAGAGATCGTGGTATTACACATAAGCATTCGCGAAAAGTTCATGTGCATCACAGACTATGGCAAACGGTGCTAAGAAGAGACACCATTCGCCTCAAACGAGGAGGCTTCACTTATTCTACCACGTTTTCTTCGACCTTCGGCCCATGGTTGGTCGGGCCAAGGTATCGTAAGTCGACTCGGACGTGGCGTTGATGATAAATAATATGTGAAGCGGACACGATAAAATTTACAGACACGTGCCAGGGGTTAGTAGCCTCCTACCTTTGTATTTTCATAAGTTATTACTGACGCGTCTCCTACACTTCTTCCTAGCTTAGATGCCTTCAAGCGACCGCACCGCTGACTTTCGTAATTTCATCCAAGAGAAGAAACTCACAATACCTGATGCAAAACGGAGGAAGCCTGTCAGATCCAATCAAAGCGACGCTGCACTTGCTGGTCAAGGTCACTTTGAAAAAGAGTATTTGTCTGAAGCCTATATCGTCGTGAGTCGCTGGATATTCGTACTGAGGATTCTCGATGTTCATGTAACCAGTTGAATCACATAAACACGTTGACAAGAATGCTTGCAAACATCCGCAAGCCTTATTTAAACGTTGACACTCGGACTACTCGCCAGGCGCCGAGAAATATAGATTTTGGCGGTGCAGATCCGTCGTGGGCAGGAATCCGACATTTCACAAACGAAGAGCGAGACCAGATAGATCTCCAAGCACGCGTCATCTTGACTCGATGTTCCGACAGAGTGAAAGAAATGGAAGCCCTAGAAAAGCGTGTGCACTTCTTTCTCGATTGCCCGAGTTTGTTGTTTTCTCACTCATATTTTCTCGTTTCTAGGGCGTGCAGAGCTCGTTGCTAGCAAAACTAATCCTCTGACTCGACTGCTACCAGCCAGACTTAGACAAGATGTATCAACAGTTTCATCAGACTTTTTGGCAGCCCACCATTCTAGCATTACCTGGTATCTTGGAAGGCGCTTAGCGGAGGCAAGTCAAACACAGAAAGAGATGCAGGAAGAGCGCGTGAAGCGGCAGTTGGAGAGGACGCGAACGCTGGGTTCTACCGCTACCAGAGAGGCGCTTACTATGGAGTCGAAAGAACCAACTCCTGTTCTTAATCAACAGGGAGGGAGCTGGTTTGGAGAGGCATCATCAAGTCTTATTGCCGCCACCATTGGAGCACCTCCGGACGAGGTCCACCGAGTACAACCGATTGATGCTCCATCTTCATCAGATGACGAAGAAGAAATTGAACTTTCTGTGTCTCAAATTCTGCAGTTCGAGACAGAGAATGCCAACATCCTAAGGACAGTCCAGAATACCTTGGAATCAGTCCAACAAGCAGAATCAAGATTAATGGAGATCAGCGCACTACAGATGGAATTGATCACGCATCTGACGAAGCAGACGGAGTTGACGGACCAGCTGTACGAAGATGCAATAGCTACAACTGCCACTGTGGAGAAAGGGAATGTTCAACTCAGAGAAGCGAAGCAACGGGCAAAGGACGGTCGACTATTCATTCTTCTATTTCTCATCGGGGCAAGCTTGAGTTTACTTTTCCTACATTATTATTAGCAAGAATTTTCCTCGAGCCTAGCGGTGTCAATCTATTGTACATAAATAGCACCGCTAGAAAATCATACACGTTGATACTCTTAATCTATGCAGGTTATGTGATGTTTGATACTGTTGGCCGCAACAGCGGTTCATCTTCTCCAACATCGCCGAAATCTTCCACAGCTTCCGCAGCCTCATCTATTTCAGGAGGAATGCCTTCTAAATGTCGGATATGCCTTTGGACTAGAGTGTAGACCAGCCTAGCAATGTCGATGAGCAGTTACGTGCAAAGGCATGACTAGCAACTGACCAGCTAGCAAAGACCGTAATAATCAAACCACCCGCAACAAGACAACCATTGATGATTTTCGTGTCTGAGATCCACTGTCGGTGACAGGCTACAGCCGAAATATGAAAGCCTTACTAGTATCCATATGGCTACGCTGATCTCCGTCAGAGAGTGCAGCAATCTTTGAGCCTATGAAAGTGAGGAGAACAAGCTTTGGAAAAACAAACAAGGTCGCTGTCACAAATTGCCACAGGGACACGGCCTGAATGGACTGTCAATAATCTGATTAATTTATTAGGCAGTTGGAGATGAAAATGTCCCAACCGCGAACAAAGAATTTGAGTAGACCCACGGCGGGAAGGGTGATATACGAATCAAGATGATCAGGGGCAACCCTTTGGCTTTCTGGAAAAGAGAACAGAGAAATGATGGGGTGTTTGTCAGGGTAGGCGAGTTATGCGCACCACAACAGCTTCCAAAGCTTGCCATTTGTCGTTCTGCGTGGCCCATAGGTGCAAGTGGTGGCTAAAAAGAAAACGCAGGACGACGAATACGAAGGAAGCACCTATCACTGACGCTGAAGCAGCGATGTAGAAGCCCTTCATTCCATAGGCAAAGCCGCATAAAGTGACAAGAGCTGTATGGCCGACCAAAGGAGGAAATGATACGACCACTGGTATTTATTGTACTCAACTTCTAGAATAACGTGAGAGAAGATTGACCCCACCTATTGTACCACCCAGTGCAAGCCATCCAAGGCGGGTTTCAGCCAGCACTCGGGCGTGATCGTAGAGGTATTGGGTGATACGACTCGGCGTCACGACAATAATAAAGGTGCCTTTGATACTATTGAGTAAGGAATAGGAGATATGGTACGTCGACAAACCTAAGCATATGTAGAATAGCATGACGAGCCATATGAATAACTAGCTCATTTTGTCAAGTTGAGTTGATACTGGTGGCAAGCAACTGTACCTTGCCGAATATATGAAGGGCCTTGTAACGGCGGAAGACGACGTTTGCACAGTACTCGACTAGGCTGGCGGTCTTGACGGCCATGGTCGAGAAGTCACAAGTCACGTGTACAACGCGCTTCCTCCATGGAAAAATTCAGTGCGTATCGAGTTGAGTTGCTTCCAGGTTGTCTCTTCTCTTGGTTGTCCATGAACATCTCCTTTGGTTTTAGGATCCAGGAACTGGCATTCAGGTAAAGAAATCCCCCCGCTCATCTTCTCACTAACGTTCTTCAGCCCTTCCTCACCCCAGTGCCACCTGTGGGTTCTGACTTCTTGGATAAAGTATCTCTGCCACTGAGGTACATCTTTGGCGTTGTACGAACGGCCCTCATTCTTTTGTTTCTTGTTGTCTACGTTGTGTTTGTTCAAATACTGTGTCTTATCTTCGTAAGTCTTCCGTTATTCTGATTCTCGTATTTTGCTCACCTCACCAGATACCAGTCCCACCGTTGCATCGTTCTGTATCATATGTATTTACATCCATTATAGCTCGCACCGTGTTGCTGCTGCTCGGATTCTTCTGGATTCCTGTTGAACAAGTAACAAGGAAGAAAGGGTGTGTTGCTGTCTATTTTACCTATCTTTCTTTGTCACCAGTTATTGTTTTTTTTAGGAGAAGTCAACAACAAAGTCAACCATGGCATCCACGAGCTGGAGATATCATCGTGTCTAATTGGGTTTCGTGGATAGAACTGTTGTGGTTGGCGTTTCGGTACGTTTTAAACACCTGAGGTCGGCGTTGACAACATTTTGAAACGAGGATTCTTGAGCTTTAATCCAGTCTTTGTCCTTCCCATCTCTGAATCCTCTATCACTGCCTCCGTTACACCACAGCCTTCCACACACACACCGGGAAGACGCACAGGCACTGGATCAGCGAATGTCCAATCCCCGCGTAAGGCAACAAATACCAGAACCCGCATTTTAGGATATCGGGAAGTTTCTCTTCTCTCTATTATTCGATACACTGGGAACGTACCCTCATTTGGAGGCTCAGCAAGCGACTCATCTCCGCGGACCCTAGAGGATATTAAAAAACGCGCTAAGAGACCTGTCGTTGTATTCCCCGAATGCACAACTAGTAATGGCAGGGGATTACTCCGCTTTTCAGATGCTTTCGGAGAAAAAGTACCCGTCAAAAGTTATGAAGTATTTGTCATGTGTGTGCGGTGTGTAGCTCTCCACGCATTACACTGTTCTTATGTCATTTAATTTCGCTCCTCGCACAGTTATGATCCCCCGACCGTCCTTGCTCCGACGTTGACATGCTCTATCCCGTCCGCTTCCGCAAATCCTATTGCTCATTTATTCACAATAACCACATCCATCACACTTCCGACAATCTCTATCCGCTTGCTTGCGCCATCAGATTCTCCCAGCAGTCAGCTGTTCATGACCAGTGATGTCATCACGGAGTTTGCTGGAGAAGACCAACTCGCGGAAACGTGCGCCGCTTTGATAGCTCAAATCGGAAAAATGAAAAGAATGGGAATGGGCTGGGAAGACAAAGCGAGCTTCCTGAATTTTTATCGGGGTAAACACAAGTAGTATATGATTATTGGATGATCATTGCTGCGGGACGATGTTCTACACGAATATTGAAGGATCTAACTAAGCTGCATGATTGAAAATAAATACGTGGCTTAACGGTAAGTCTGTTCCGTGCCGCCCGATTGTTCAGAGATGCATGGGGTCGGTACAAGATGAGCATTGTAATTGGATGGTCGTGCGGTGATGCTGTAGAAGGACATATCCAGATCAGCCGATTGACTGGTGAAAATAGGAAAACAGATCTACCAGATGGAGGTGCTAAGAGTAATGATGTACGATGCAAATTATCTGATGTAGTGAGGCAGTCAGTCACGCCATAGATCATGATGAAAGTATGACAGACGCTGATGATTTCGGAGAAATAAAGGTTTTCAACGTTGATAATGTTGGAAAGGATCGAACTCTTGACGTTCCTTGCGTTCTTCCCAGAGGCGAGCCATACCGTAACCCGCATCATAGCCGTAGTCATAATAGTAACCGTACTCCCAATCATCCAGGCGCCCCAGCCTTTCATCACTGTACCCATATCGTTCTCCGCCGTAGGGCACCCCATGGCGCGGGGTAGGATTATTCTGCACGAGCGACCTTGATTCCGGCTGAAGGGGCGGCAGTACAGGGGAATGATAACAAGTAGGGGAGTGCTGTGTATGATATGAGGCAGGAGCGTGACGATAACCGTAGGAAGGCGGTGGGGTGTCTCGGCAGTGGCGTGCGTTAGCATCCCGATAGACAGGATCCGGAACAGGGCTAGTTGTGTTGCCATTGGGTGTCCAGTGACGAGAATCGTGGTGACTACAGAGAGGCGAGCGAGAACGCGAGCGTCGATAAGTCTGTTACAGTAAAAACAATAAACACCACTTGTTGAAGTGATTCAGCCAGATCAATCTTACAACTGCGATACCAGAAACCGTAACACGCTTCCCTCCAAGGCGCTTTCCGTTGAGTTGCTGAATTGCTCGCTCAGCATCATATTTTGAAAAGTATTCTATAAAGCTAAGGATGTGAAAACAATTAAACAGCCATATAACAATGATGACGTCTGATGTGCTGCTCACCCTCGTCCATGTTTTTTTCTGTCCAGATCACAATATGCAACAAGTCCTCCAAACGTCCTTCCAAAGTCTTTGAGTTCCTAGAGGCGAAGTTGGCATCAAAAGTCTCTGGCGTAGAAAAAGACGAACCTGCCAACGAATGTTTTTAGGTATATTCGTGACAATGACCGGGTATCGAGATTGGACATGAGAGGGCAGGTGCCTTCTCATGTTGAGAGATTTGTCGCGTTGGTACGCTGCGCATTGGACAAAATGAAAATTAAATGACCGACCTTGAGCGAATTCTCGACCGTGAATCTGTGGTACCACTTGTTACCGATGGCATATCCTTGCGTAACGGGCGGGCAAATTCTACGACGATATCTTATCCGGTAATTAGTTACAAAGAAGGAATATGTCTAGAGAGGACGACCCACTTCTGCCCAGAAACGGCTGGCGTTGAAATGTTTCCAACACATCCCGAGCATCCTGGAAAACATGTCTAGCTTGTATTTCACGACCCAAGGTAAGATCATGGCGTACCTTCTCAGACTCAAACTGTACAAATGCGTAGTCTGTTGCGAGGGAGGAGATTTGCATCAAAGTCATGACGAGCGCGTCAAAAGTCCATTCATACCATGCACGATTTTTACCTCGTGGATTTTTCCATAGATGGAAAGGTACTGGTGGGTCGAGCTGTTAACACGACGCACTTCACATTCAACGCAACCCAGATGGTCATACCTTCAGAAGCTCGTCTTCTCCAATGTTACTGGGGAGGTCTGCAGGCATATAGTCAATAACACAGGAAGAGAGCAGAGCACCATGGACGACATACTCCGCAGATACAGACGCTTCAATGGCACCATTGTTACTGTCTGTATGTAGAAACCTGCAATAGCAGATTCCAAGTGACCAAGTTCAAGCTCCGCGACCATTTGCAATTTACATCCGCTACTTGCACACCACAACATCTTTTCATTGAGTAACCTTATACAACACGTAGCGTCACCAGAAAACCTAATATGTATCCTCCGTTTAGAGATGAGCTACTACAACTTAGTTTTGACCTGATACAGAAGGGTAGTAAGGGTTGGCTGAGGGTAACCAAACGAGACGGGAACTCACTTTGACAATGTTCTGCAGAGCCTGACGTAGGTCATCCCTCAAATCCTTTCTCCAGATGTTAGCTTCGTAGAATGTGACAAGAACACGCCAACTTACATCGACTTCCTCGACGCCAATGCTTAATCTGACTAAGCACGGATGAGAACTTGGATCGGTCTGGAGACGATGTTCCACGAGTGAGTCGACACCCCCAAGACTGGTAGCGGGCTGTAGGCGATGTGAGCGGAACGAAATTTTCCGAGTAGAGCATGCTACTCAACAATAAAGAACTTCAAGAGGTGGGGAAAGTGGACCGCATATTCTGGTTGGGCGAACTAATCGCAACAAAACGTTTATCCCATTTCAAATTCTCAAGATCACGGAACTTACAAGGATTGCGAAGGTAGCATTCCAACCCCCTTCCATCTGTTTACTAGGCTCAAAACCCCTGGAGTCCTTGACCTGTAAAGACGAATGCCAGACTTTGCTTAGGACACCCCCCGGGACGCCGTCATATGATTGACCAGCAGGAGTGGAGGCAATGTTATTAAGCCATAGAGCGAGCGAAGTAGCGGTAGCAGACTGACGTGGAACTCTTAGATGAAGAGTTCGGAGCGAACGCAACAATAACCATGCTTCAAGAGATCCCATCATGCTCCCTAAGAATGTACGCTCGTGCTGTAGCTATATTGGTTGTGAGAACACAGAACCCTAGGACGGCAGAGAAGACCAACGGTAGCCCATTCTTCACGTGTTTTCACCACCAGTACTCCACAAAGCAGATCGGAATGACCACCAAAATATTTCGTTCCTAAGTTTGGTCAGGGTTACTTACTCATCCCAATGTCAAAAAATCGTACCGGAATGCAAAATACTATACAACATAGTGAGTACGTATTCCACTTATTTTCCGGTTTACTTACCAGTCGGCCCCAAACTTGAAAGGGTATTGTAGGGGTGGAGGACCAAACGTAGAATCTACCATTAGTTTTCCGCCAACTTTGTGTATCTGGGTAAAGATGTTGCGTAGGCATCGCAAATATGTCTAGCAGAGTAATGCTCACCTTCTCAGCATAGTATCGTATATCCCTGCCCTTGTGTCATGAACATGTCAAGGGCCCCAAACTTGCACTTCTCACCTGGATTCCCCAGTTGGATTCACAGGTGTTTCCAACCAACAAACATCTCCAGGCCGAAATTCATCATCCAACCCTATAACTTCCAGATCGACACCTTTAGTTTTTTTAAAGACGTCTATAGTAGCATGGCAGCCGTGGTAGCCATCCGAAATCGCAACTCGTTTAGGCTGATAAAATACGAGTGCCTGCCACAGAAAAGCGATATGAGGTGTGATACCTAATTCATACGACGAGGAATACAGTTGAACTAACAGCGTATGAGGCAGAGAGACCAGAAGAGTAAGTAAGGGCAAAGCCATCCTTTCCAAAGGGCCGTAAGAAGTGCCACCATAGTTGAGTGTGATGGATGACCTACAGTGATTCGACTAAGGATGTGTTCTGCCCGCGTGCTAACTTGTTGTGTGTATCGAGAGTAGACATGCCTAGAAGGATTTCGAAGGTCGATGTCAGACAGTGGGCTTGGAGCATCTGTAGCAGGATTTGGGCCTCGAAAAGCTATGTATAGACACAACTCAAGGCATGTTCGGCGCTGCTTCGGTAGGCAATTACGTACTGGTGGTCACCGAGATAGAAGGAGCAACCTCTGCACCGATGTTCGAGACGCTCAGGATGTCGCCATGTATAAGATCAGTGCCGTTGGTCTTCTTAGTCATGGTATGGCACCAGGATGACAATCACCAGTAATTACGTCATCTCGATCCTTGTGACAGATCGACGACAGTGCATTGATCTTACCGCGCCTCTATTTAGCACAACGTAATCGCAAGGAAAAGAATAACTGACGTTGGTTGAGTGTGTTGAACCCAGGACCAAGCACATAGATCTCCTACAATCCTTTACCAGTGTTATTGCCTGATGCCACAACTTTGAACGGCATCTACATGGCGCCCACAAGGTCCTCTTGACCATACGCGTAACATCAATTTCGTAGCAATGTAGCCCTCTTGGCTTACTTGACTCTGTTGATGCGATAATGCCAATGGTTGTGAATATTCCACATCAATTGAGTATCGGGTCATATGATGAGTGCTGTTCTGGGCAAATGTCTCATTGAGACCACCATAGATACATGATGCTACAAGATCTGGTGAATCACAGTTCGACAACAAATGAAAGGAACACACATTTCCTTGTATTTCCACTCGTCAGGTGGGCCTGATTCTACCATGTCATTGTCACTGAGATCTTCAAAGTTAAACAGACGGAGGGGTGGGTCACAGTCACTACATGCACGTGCATGTGACAGGTCGCATACCATGTGGTGCTATTTGGCCTTTCAAGTCGATCTTGAGTTCACGTTCACCACGAAACCGCGAGTACCGTGTTCCTACTCATAGTCTTCACGAGAAATGATTCGAAAACATACGCCTCTTGTTATTCTCTTAGGCGTTTTCTTTATTTTGCCTTTCTCGGTCTCAGCAGCCACAGGTTCAGTACGCGCCATTTCTCGGAACAGATACTCCAAGGCTCACTCTCTTGGACGCAATTATGTCTTCGATCCGCGGGATGGCTGGAGAAGTGTGAATGCTACGAATCTTCAGTACAAATACCCTCGCGACACTCGTTTCGACACCACCAATCCTGCAGAGTCAGAAAAGAGAAACGGCAAAGCAGCAAATAAATCAAAGCTTAACCTAGGCCAAATCATCAAAAACGTTTTTTATGGTATAAAAGCTATCGGCAAGCCTCAAGACGTCATAATTACCTGGTATATTGGCATTACGATCGGCATGGTATTCGTTCGCTCATGCTGTTCAATTCTCAAGGTACACGGGGAATGACCTTTTGAAACCCAGTTGCTGGGAAGACAATGTCTGGGCACCGACGGTGTGTCTCAGCCCTATCAACAATAATCTGGTCGTCGTCTTACAAATTCACAATCATAGGACCAATCCTTCGCTTGCGCGTTGACTCAAGATGGCTGGGACATAGGCCGACCAAAATGCTTCACCTTTATCGAATGTAACGTTATCCTTTTGAAACGTCTTCATGCTGCCACTTTACTTTGTTGGTTTAGTGTGCAGTACCCCAATGAAGTGCGTTTTTGTCCGCGTTGTTGACACTTGCGGGGGCTGCGCCCCGGGATCCCGTCACGTCGACTTAACTAAAGCTGCGTTCCATCAACTTGCGGATTACGACGTTGGACTTCTCAGTGTGAAACTCAGAATAGCAACAGATCCCGACCATTGGTGAGAGTTCAGCCAAAGGCTCTTGGATTTGTGGTCTGACCTCGCAATAGGTTTACGGATCTTTGGGGCCCCAAGGCAAACCACACCCACACGGATAATCACTAGATACAAATTTGGACACTCTTTTGTAGCTAATGTATGTATATACGCACACACTCCTAGATAATGTCATGTACTTCTAGACATACACACTTGTATCCTACTTCTAGACACACACACTTGTATCCTACTTCTAGACACACACACTTGTATCCTACTTCCACACACACACTTGTATCCTACCGTTAGACACACTTGTATCTTACTTCCCACGCGACAACTCCATGCAAAAGAATTCCACAGATCATTGCGATTTCAAGCCTTGACCATGACTCGCTTCCTTTTCTTTCCTTCTGCTATCTTCAAGCGCATCGTCTCTTCATCCAAGGTCTCTTCAAAGAATTCAGCTATCCGATCAGAATCATTGCGTCGACGGAGATATTGTAGAGCAGCAAGGTTATAGCCCAAAACATCTTTCTGTCGTTGTAAAGCAAGCCGCAGGTGCTTTCGGAGGGGAATAAGGGAGGTCCTCATTATGCGGTTAGTAACAATCTGGCGATGGTGGGTTTTGAGCAGAAAAAAAAGTATACGTGACACGAGTGGTATATTCAACTCCTGTCTAAGAGTGAGCGGCAAATCCTCAGGATGATATATGGCCATTACCTTCTGTGCCCATTGGTTCAAATAGTTCATCAACGATACCACCTTCCCGAATGGAAGTACCAGCAAAGCATCTTGTAAAGCAGCGTTTGTCACTTTCTCCACTACTTTTAGCACATACGCATCGGGCTCCAGATCATAGGCCGCCAGGATTTGGTTTCTGGAAGGCGGTTGTAGTCGCATTGCATCATTTTCTGACAACCTCGACATGGATTCTTCGTACTCCTTGAACGCCGCACGCTCGCCATCCGCGAGATCAAGCGCTTCCATTATGCGTTCGCCGGCCATTAGGGTCTCCATCGTTTGCTTCATGACATGTGCGACCTCCGTTTGTCCGGCAGAATCACCTATCTCGTCCCCCGTCACAAGAGGCACATCAATGCGATTGAGAGAGTCGGCTATTCCGCTCTCATATAAGATTTCTAACTCCCTTTCGCGTTCCTCTTCCAGGAAGAGCTAGTGGGCAATAAGCAAATGGTGAATAGAAAAACAAGATTTGATGCATACAGGTTCGTCTAATTTTTCCCAAACACGAATAGACTTGTCGTGAGAACCTGTTACAACAAAATTCCCTTGATGGCTGAGTGCCAGGGCCCAGATTTCGCCATGGTGCCCTTCCAGCTTTTGTATATTCTCAAACTAAGACCAAAAATGAACGGTGGAAAGGAGGTGAGTAGGATGGAACAGAGGATACCTTGTCACCGTCCCAATACTTGAGCATCTTGTCTTTTCCAACGCTCCAAAAATAATGGGAATTCTTCTCAAATGCTACCTCCATGACACTTTCATCGTGGGCAAATATGGACTTGTGGCAATCCCCAAATTCAAGACCCCAAATCTTCACGTTTTTGTCGGCGGAGCATGTAACAATTAGTTTTGAATCACCGGAAATGTCCATCGAGAGAACGGGAAGCTGAGATTGATTAGAGGGTTAAATGAGCCAATATGCATGAACACACCCATCCAGACTTACTTTGTGACCATACAATGATAAGAAAAATTTGAGGGAATCTTGATAGAACACCTTAACTGTGCAATCTAAGAGAGAGACTGCCAACAGCTTTCCATTGGGACTATATTTGACCGATAAAACGTCGTCGGTCATTTTCAAAGTCCGTACATGCACCAACGAGAGCATTTTCCCACTCTGAACCCGCCGATAGAAGAAGTCAATGCAATGCAATCTAATGGGAGTAATTGACATTTACACTCTCGCCTGTTGCGTCTTTGCGCTCGAACTCCCAGAATTTCACATCCTTGTCAGCACCACCACTGACAAGTGCTTGCTGATCAGGTCGGATATGCAATGACCACACTGTGGCGGTATGGGCTTGAATTGTCTCTATTAAAGAAGACGAGGCAAGGTCATACAGGAGAATTTCTCCACTTTTAGTGCCGATTGCTATCTAGAATGGTTTGGAACACAAGTGAATCATAGATCATAAACTTAGAACGGTAATACTGACATGTCGATCTCCGGGGAGGAAAGTGCTACATATTGCATATCCGCAATCAATAGTCCTGATACAAGCTGTAGTTTTCATGTTCCAGATTTTGAGGGAGCCTATGAAGCATCGTCAAATGTTATCAAAACAACAGACGATTGGCCGAACTCACCATTTGAAGCAGAAGCAAGGATCTGATCATCAGAACTGAGAGACAAGGTACGCACGTCCGTCCTATGACCAGGAAGATCAACAGCATAGATGCGTGCAGCTTCTGGCGTCTCCGTGGATTTTTTAGGTTGGGGAATAGTATAAACTTCCAGTGCGTTACAAGCCAACGCAACACAAAGCTGCAAATAAATATTAGTGGCGACTACCAAAAAACTGAGCTTCTGTACCTGTGCGCCGCCTTTTACGCTAGGTCCAAAATCAAAGGACCTTATTTTTCCACTAGTCCTAATGATAAGATATGGAGTAAACCGATCAACGAGCTTGATATCCTGGTCAGTGCTCTGCTGGTCTATATTAGTTTCATCTCCCTGTTTGTCGTGGACGGAGTCCTGTAGTTTCTGCTGTTTTTTTTCTTTCGCCCGCTTCATCCGCCTGATTTGTTTTTTGCGAATTTCCTCTTCCGTGCGTGTACGGAAAATCTCAACAGAACGATCGTGAGATTGAACAGCAAGATAAGCCTCCTGTGGGTGAAACAGTATCTGAGATACACGGTGTCGAGAGGAGAGTGGAAGGGTGGACACGAGGTGGATGATTTTTGCAACCTACATGTAAACCGAGGAAAGTGCCAAAATGCGAATGTCGTTGTTAAACACATACCTCTCCTGTTGCGGTTTCCTGAAGACCTGCAGCCAAGGCTTCATGATCAATCCACCATGCTTTCAGTTCTCCTTCTCCACTGCCGGTGAATATCAAATCTCGGTTGGCATTGATATCCATTGTCCAGATGTCAGAACGATGTGCAACTATTGTCTGAATACAATGTTGGGTTGAAAGATCCCAGAGCTTCAAGAATGTATCCTTTGAAGAAGTGAGCAAGAAGCCAGATGCCGGTGTAGATGTCGACGGTATGTCGAGGGCGATAATAAACTTCATGGCAGTGATCTGGTCTCGGTGACCTCGTAGACTGAAATTCCATTTGTCACTCTCTGCATAGATACATGAAATCATCTTCTTACCGGAAAAGTCCAGCTTCAGCTACCACATCCCAGACAATCAAATCAGTGTCCTGGGAGCCCGAGGCCAATCGTGTTCCTCGTTCATCAAATGCAAGTGCAGTAACCGATTTTTTATGTCCATTGAACGTCGAAATCACTGTCCCGATAGAACTGTTCCAAAGACGAATGGACCCATCAGCATACCCGACGGCGAAGGCATCCTTTTGAGGAGAGCGCGCTATACAAGTCACTTCAGCTCGATGGCCAGTTTCATGCCACATGGCAATCTAAAAGATTTAATCGACATAAAAAACACGTTTGCAACCTTGATGACATACCATTTGGCCTTTTTTCACGTCCCATACCAGCACATCTTCCAAGGCTGGGACGTAAGCCAGCTTACCGTCATACTGAGCGTTTGACGACGAGCTGCAAACTAAGCCAAAAGCCTAAGAAGCAATCAATACAAACCGTGTTATCAATGTTCCAAACACACCTGGGTAGGACCGTGCTTGAGATAACTCTGCACCATCGAGTAACTCAGCAAACCTCGGGCACGTGAGCGACTTGGTGATCGACTTCTGTTCACTTACTTATCTTCGACCATGATGCTCTATCCATCTGGCCCAGAGGCTGCCGTCCGTTTTGTCAAATTTGTCAATGCTTCTCCGACACCTTTTCACGCAGTCCACAACGCCGCTCTTCGGCTGGAGAAAGCTGGCTTTCAAAAAGTGAGATCGGTTTTGTAGTGCTATCGCAACTCATACTCTCAAAGATCAGGGAGAAAGATAACTGGGAAACGGATATCAAGGCTGGTGGCAAATATTATTTCACTCGGTGACAGTCCTTCGACCTGAACCACACTTACATATTGCTGATATCGTATATTACAGGAATCAGGCTTCTCTCGTAGCCTTTACGCTTCCTGCGAAATGGCGGCGGGGCGCTGGGCTTAGCATCGTTGCGACTCACGTGGACAGTCCCAATCTACGGGTGAAAATTCTTTCAAGTAATTTTCTGTTAAACTAACAACATTCCAAGGTTCGTCCTATCTCGAAACGCTCCCAATCTGGTTATCTTCAAGTAGGTGTAGAAATTTACGGCGGTGGCATATGGCATTCCTGGCTGGATCGTGACCTATCTGTGGCTGGAAGAGTGGTGATAGCTGAACAAGCAGGTGGATTCAGATCTAAACTCATTAAAGTCGACAAACCCATCCTGCGTATTCCGACTCTTGCTATTCACCGTGAGCACCTCGATTTTGGAATAAGCACACATCATAAGCCTGAATAGTGGACAGAAATGTTAATGATAGTTTCAAATTCAATCAAGAAACCGAGTTTGTTCCTATTCTTGGACTGCTTGAATCACAGTTAAACTCTCCGGCGGATGATTCTGATTTTAATTCCGCCCAACCGCCTCGAAAGCCAGCCACTGAGAGTGTAGCTTCAAGCATCCAGGGCAACCACCATCCTGCCCTGTTGGCACTTTTGGCAGGAGAGCTTTCTGTCTCTCCGGAAGAAATTCACGATTTTGAGCTGTATGGCAAAAATGCTTCCTTCTCCTTTTCCTGTTGCTGAAGCTGTTTTATCATAGGTCATTGTATGATACCCAGCCCGCAACCCTAGGAGGTATCAACGGTGAATTCATTTTCAGCCCGCGCATGGATAACCTCGTGTCGTCGTAAGTCTGTCAGAGAGTTTTTGTGGCGCACACCACTAATACCTTGCCAGCTTTTGCGCTGTCGAAGCTCTTACAGAAAGTGCCTCCTCCCAACTTTTTCCCAGCCTTGAAGGAAACGTCAACTGCATAGCGTTGTTTAATCACGAGGAAATAGGCAGTGTTTCTACATCTGGTGCTGAATCCAGCCTCATCCCAACGCTTCTCAATCGACTTTCTGATACGCCAGCAACGCTGGCCCAATCCATTTCTGGCTCGTTTCTTATCTCTGCTGACATGGGACATGCCCTCCATCCTAACTACAAATCCAAGCATGAAGATCAGCATACACCAAGAATGAATGGTGGTATCGTCATAAAAACTAATGCAAAACAGAGATATGCAAGCGATGCTGTTACATCTTTCATTGTGAAACAACTTGTCGAACGTAAGGGTGGGAAAGTACAGGAGTATGAAGTCCGAAACGACATGTATATGCTTTCATCCACGTTCGTTCGCGCACAGCTAATCAATCATTCTTAGGGCCTGTGGATCTACAGTTGGCCCGATGCTATCGAAGATAGGCATCCGTACGGTTGATGTCGGGAACGCCATGCTGTCGATGCATTCCATCAGGGAAACAGCGGGCTCCCGCGACGTCCAAAATGCCATCGACTTATTTACCTCATTCTTTGAAGGATTTTCTTCACTCGACAAGGAGTTGGTGGTGGATTAAGACCTTTATTGATGTAATCCAGAAGAAACAATACACCAAAGTTGATCTAATTCTAAGGAATCGCTGTGGAAAAGTGATTACATTTCTATCAAATGGGCAAAGGACGGCCTGCCATAGTGTAACACGGGCGCCCTGTTCCAACGACGAACGACGGAGGAAGTTTGCGCAAGTATGGGCTTCAATTCGAGTCGACACTCTGCGTACTCGGCCCTCATCAGGTGTCAGTGACACAAGGCTCTTGCGTAAATCCATCGCAACGATCGTGTCACGTTCTACTTTTCCTGGAAGGTGGCTCAGAAGAGGAACGAGGTCCCTCTAACACGCTGCGTTTCTTGGCGGTACGTGAGTAGTGTGACAACACCCATTCTCGCTCTGCTTCCATTTGTTCAATAGTGCCTTGACGTATTTCATACGCTAACGGAATGTTAACCCATGAAAGAGAGCAGAACAAAAAAGAAATCACGTTTCATCTGAAAACGTGGCCCAACCTCAGCCAGCTGTACAGATTTCGGAATTTTGACAAAAACGTGATGTCTGAGTTGTAACACAAAGTAAGTAGGTTGAGTTCAGGTGAGAAGCAAATTTTTATTACCGAAACGAAATAAAGTCATCCTCGTTTGCAAATGTCATGACACGTTTGCTGTCTTCTTTTGGGACGGGGAAGAGATATTTGAGGATGTCCCGTATACGCTCACCCAGCTTAGAGGTAAAGTTTTCGAAAATAAGATGAGGATATTGCTCCGAAACGGTGGAATGCTTGTATGTCCCGATATCGTGTCTCAGGGAAACATTGTTCAGTGTAAAATACACAGTTGGGCCATGGGGAAAATGAGAGACAATCATGGCATCTAATATGGGGTCAATGTACGTGGTTTCAATAAAATTGAGAAGGCTCACCTGGCACACCACGATGTTCGTGTAACACGATCAGATCTGTTACATCGTTTGCTCTGCACGCTTCTGCAAGCTCCTTTACAACATAGTTCCCGCGGTTGATACGGTGCGAGTTGGGGAACACGAGTCTCATTTCCTGAATATACCCAACTACGTTTCATATAGCCAGCCAGAAATTGGTATGCAAAAGAAGACACCTTTGCAAATTGTGATAGCTTGGAGCTTGGATCCCTTGATGTCGTTATAATTATTTTGGGATCTTGTATACCTGCGCGAGAATACTCATTGTCGATGTGTGTCGTTGGTTCTGTTACAAGAAAGTTAAAGCTTTCGTTGACACAGTTTCCCTAAGTTCCACACACCGGTCTGCCCCTCGTCGAATGGTAGATCCTTCCCTAGACTTTTTGCATCCTTCCTTAACTCTGTCGGCAAGGATTTACCTGTGGCTAAAGCGTCTTTCAATTGCTGCTTTCGGGCATAGGTTTGCCGTTCCTGAGCCTCTTGAGATTTTGCATAAACGTACTGTCGGCGCTCCCTGATTTGGCGACGCAGCTACACGACTTTCAATCCTCGAACAATAAGCAGCGTTGAAGCACCTCTCACTTACCATATTCCTCGCGCAAGAAAAACTGTTGTTCGTTATGTACAACGGTCACACGGATCACAAGACGTTCGCTATGCGGTCTTCGAGCTCCCTTGACGCTTTCTTTGTACCGCAGTTGTCTACTGAAAATCATAATCCAAAGCTGCTCTTCTTCATCCTGAGTCAACTGCTGTCGTCTCAACGTTCCGCCTCCGCGCTTGAGTCTGCCTGCCCGCTCATGCCCGCATCGTACCTGATTCCGTACATGGGGGTAGAAACAAATTTTCTCGACCCGCATGGAAGACGATGAGCCCACATCACAAGCAAGAAGCCTCACCATCGAGATTGCAAATTCCCAGCTGCAGGAGATGCCAGTGGCCATGCATACCATGGACTACAAACGACGCCGCAAAGAGATGGCTAGAGTTGTCACTGAATGCAAACTTCCCTTACTCTGTTTTATTTATTGTCCGTCTGACGAGATGTTGGGTGTAGTGATGAGCATCTTACATAGACTAACTCGCGCTTCTAACCAAACATCCGTTGTTACAATAGAAATGCAATTTCTTTTGATATATCCATCCCCAGACCGTGTACACACCCTAGCACTTCTTCGCGTATTTCTTCGTATGCCCAATACGGAGTCATCTTTGGAGTTACAATTAGGCGACAAAGCAGGGGCAAGAGATGGACGACAAACATTGATGGGCAAAGTATGAACATCGTGCTCTACTATCTCGATCACCAACTGTATTTTTGCAAGGTCAGGCAGATCCAATGATATCGGAGTGTTGTCATCTGTCAACAGTTCAGGGGAAAAGTTTTGATACGAATGTGTGCTCCTCACCTCCTTCATCCTCGGGAAACCCATTCATTGAGTGATCAGGATTCTGAAAACATGCGTAGCGATATTTATCGAGTAACGGCAAACAAGTGGACAGTGGGAACCAAGCATAAGTCTCCTGTGGCCGATGGTCAATAAGCAGGAGTCAGTGGAGATATTGCCTACCGGGTCCGCTAGATAAGATGGTGAATAGTCTCCTTTATATCGCATCTTCTGACAGGAATGAATGTAGAAACCTGACCACCTATGTTGAACACCTGACGTGAACAGAACGAATAATAAACACTGACCCATGAATAAGAACCCCATTTCAGGTGCACCAGCATCATGCATTTCATAGGCTAGAGATACTTCACGTAAAGCACTGAGCTGAGGTGTGTAATGAGTTGACATTGACACCCTAAGGCAGGGATTCTGCCACCTTGCCAAGTGAGAATTCCTCCCAAGTCTGGTCATAAATGAAATAGACACTCGAGACGCAGGCAGGCAGGATGTCGAGAACTCCAATGGCAATGAGCTGCCCATCCAATCTGTAAAGTTGATGATAGGAGCCGTAGTTGGTCGGCAGGTGGTTTGGCGGAGTTTGTGTATATGGAATAGGTGCCACCTGTTATATGGTAAGGATAGAATGAGCAGGAACTGCCTAGGGAAAAATACTTGGAGGGGGGAGTCTACAAGGAAACGCCTAAAACCGGAGGGCGACGACTTGTGGTCGTGATGTATCGTTTTTTGATACTTATCGAATAGGGCATATTTTTCATCGGTGTACGAAGCAGGCTCCAAAGTAGTCTAATCCGCTAATCAGACGGTATTGCGGGACTGCACACAATACTCACCTGAAATCGATGTATTGCGGACTTCTCTCCATGAAACACGTTTTCAGAAGCATGGATGGACGTAGGTAGAGAAAAGGTGGGTGCGGTTTTGGATGGTTTTAGGGAGGGCTCGTGGGTTGTTCTTTGCGTGGTATTCAAGTCAACTAACGCTTTCAGTGATATGGCTTTACGCACATTCTCTTCCCCTGCCCAATGTCCATTGTTTCCCCCTTTGCACCACTGATCACGTATCGATTCCACCTTGATCTTCGGTTGAAACTATGGTCATACAATGCGAACAATCAACAAATACCGATTAACCAGTTTTCGTTGGCTCTTTGAAGGCTTGAATGCAACAGCGTCCAATCTAACGGTGACAACAAGTACTATTCAGTCAATGAGAATGAACGCGCGTAGTACCTGATAGTGTACTGTGGACAACAAGAAGCTCGTAGATTGGGTTTGTAGCACCATGTTCCTGCATGAAATTGTCAGATCGGAACATCGTCGAGATCAACGACATTGACCGGAGCGTCGCCATCCACGGTCTATCATTCTCTGATATAGCTGTTGAGAAAACTAAACATTGCGCCAACGGGCCATGTAAGCTGACACACTGCACAAGAGAGCGTCCTGGCATCTAAGCCAGCTGCTAGGCAGTTCGAAGCAGACTGACTCCTTTCACCAGGGGCAGAACAGTAACCACATGTTGTCGAGTTGGGCCCAGCAGGAGTTCCGATAGAAACGAGAGTCATGGTTTGGGTGCAAACGTGGATACTCGAACTTGCTATGTACATAAACTGGTTTAATGATGACAGGCATTGACAGCCACAAGTCTCCTTTCAGTGGTGCTTGTAAATTCCAGGCATGCATTGCAGGGAACTTTGCGTAAGCTCAAACTCTCAAGTGCACCGCAGGTAGAATATTTATGTGTGTCCTTCTGGTTGATTTCCTTTCGTCGCCTCCAAGTTATACTGGACGTTCTTCTGATATTTAGTGGCCAAATCTGCCGCAGTCTTCACGTACGCATTGGCCCGCAGGATCTCCTGCACAAGCGAATTAAGATCACGTCTGAAGTCATGCCGCGCATCTGCTTACCTCCATGCAATGGTTGAGTTCCAGTACCATTTCTGTACATTTCGACTGCACTTCTGATTAGAGGCGTTTTTCTGCAAGAGCCATCCTGTATATACGCACTGTGTTCTTAAGGATTCGTTCAAGAAGAACAGCTTGTCTTTCTGCATGTGGATTTTCCATTACGTATGTAATCCAGCCTCCAAGTTTGGCACACAACGGCGAACGCGTTGGAAGAGTCACGCGTCTGGTTATTAGTAGCGTGACAGTACCTAGTACAATACCAAAGCTAGTGAAAATACTATACATATGGCGTGGATGTGTTGATACGATGTCGAGATTATACAGTATACAAAACAGGATAGCGACGGCAATGCATGACGAGGTATAATGATTACGCACAATGATGATACAAAACCCAAACCCAGAGTCCCAATCAACCATGACCTAACCCCACCCATCCCATCTTCCAAATCTCCTGAATTCCTGCAGCACGCACTCCGTGCTCTCCTTTCCCTCCTTCTCTCGTTCTTTCTCCTTGCCTTTCTCTGTTCTAGAGGCCACCGATGTCCCACTACTTGGTGTTCGTTGTCGCGCCATTGACGACAGCTTGCGCGGTGATCCGGGTGTTGGGGAAGAAGGAAATGAAGAAACACCGTGACTAGGTAAAGAAAGACGGTACCAGCCACCGGTATAGGTGAGAGCTATGAGTTGATATTCAATGTCTGATCGACTCGAGCTGCCGTCAGTGGGGGCTTCCACCCAACCTACGACACATCGTTCTTCATCTGCGATATCCCCCGAACGAGAAGAAGCCGATATGGATATGTGTGAAGTCTGCACGGGTATCCGATACTGGGCATACGACCATTCGGATCCAAAGTATTTCGGAAGTGGTAGATATGGTGTCAAGGAGGAAAATGTTGATTGTCGGTTCCTGTCATAGCATGTCAGATATATGTCTTATAAGGAGAGATAGAACATGATCGTACGATGCTCCCAAAACGAAGAGAGTAAAGACATGCACTGTGCCTTTATCACTCCACACACACAGTTCCCTCTCGTCCGGTCGGAAAGCCACACCGTAGATTTCTGCTTTATCCGATCCTCTCCTTAGCTCCCGCAAAAGCTTCCCTGTTAATGAATCCCACAGCCTTACAAGAGTCCCTCTCGCCGACGTTGTCGCAAGTAGACGACCGGAGGGAGGTAATGCTAGTGTCGTTAGAGCCGACTCGTGTGCGATTATCATTGAGATCGGACTTCTGGCAGGCACTGGCGGAGGTTTGTTCGCAGAAGAAGGCGAGTCGGGAGACTTAGGAGATGGAGGACAGGGAGGAAGGTGTACTAGTTGCACATGTCCAAGTTGACGACCAGCAATTACAAGTAAAGTCGCATAAGCACCAGTTGCCATCGCCAGCAAGCCTGAAAGAAAGGTGAAATAATTATATTTCTTCAGAATGGCAACGTGAAGGCCGGAACAGACGAAAGGAGGTTCCACTCACCTCGAGGATTGTCGCAGGTGTCCCATTCCCCATATCTGGTGACCTGCTTTCCAATTTCGAAAACAACGACCCGTCGCCGTAGAGAAACAGCAAGCCACCCGCGTCTACATGCAATGCCTCGAACCCTCTCCCTAAATTCTAGTTCGGCGACTTCGCTACCGATGGCATCGTCCCACACGATCACTTTGTTGGGTGGATAGAGGGGGCTCCGACCACCACCAAGAAGGAAGAGGATATTTGAAGTCTGTAAGGGTAATACCACTGCGAGTGTCCCTCCTGTGAGTTCTATTAACTCGACTTAACAACCATGGTCATCAAGAAACAAGCAAAGATACCGCGTTTCCGAATGAGCTGGAGAGGACATGTACGATAGACAGCAAAGCCTGCAGGGGTAGAAGCAGTAAATATCTTGCAATCAGAATCAAAACGGACGTCAGATATATGTATTGGAGTGGTAGAAGTTATGGAATGACGGGCTAAGTTCATGGAGGAGAAGGAAGAACGCCCGTGTCAGAGCTGTGCACGTGTTACTGCAATCACGACCAACACGTGCCATCCTTGGACTTCAAATTCTATTCACAGTAGAAGTAGCACGAATAAGAGTGGACATGAGAAAGGAGAACAAAAAATGTACAAAAGCGCAGCCATCCCTTCTTCCAATGTTCAGTTAGCTTCGTGTTTGCGAGGCAGCATAGGCACGCCACTGCGTGAAGAGTAAGCGGGTGTAGATCCCGGCTCTAGTCGTGCAGCGGGACTGTTGGTTATGTTGGTGGGATTCCAGGATTTAGGTGGTCGTAAATCAACATGGGCAAGCTGTTGACGAGCAGCTTTGAACTCTTGTTCTTCTGCCTGATTTTGAGCAAGGAGTGCCGCCCTTGCCTCCGCCTGCCTCTGCAATTCTGCCTCTGATTCATCCGACAGATAATCTGTGAACGCTCCATCTGAGGTAAATGTGCTATCAGTCAGCGATCCCAGACTGTCGCTACTCCCACTGCTGCTCGATGCACTAGATAAATGCTCCTCCTTCTTTGTTGATCGTGGGATAACAAAGGAAATTGGACGTTCGGTACGTTGTGGAGGGGGTGAGAATTTGGTGGAACTCGAGATCGAAGCACGACGCCGGATAGGCGCCTGAGGCCGACCGTCTACAACTACCTTAGACAGCGATACGGATGGAGTTGCAGGAGTAACCGACGGGCGTCCGGACGAGTTACGCTTTGGTGTAATAGAAGGGGCCAAATCTACAGTTCTGCGACTTGGGGAGGAATGCAACGAATGCGTCCCATCAATGCACTTTTCCACTGCCGAATCAGCAGGAGCCTGGCGGCGCTGGATACCCTGATCTAAGGGAGATGAACCAGTCGGGACAGACGTGGAAATTGCATTACCGCTGGAACTGCGGGACAAACTGCTTCCAAGGGATGCATTAAGTTGTTTGGGGCTACCCCCTCGCGTCTTGCCAGAAATTGACATGGCAGACGTCTTCCCTGACAAAGAGCTCGATCTACTTGAAGGGCTACCGCTGCTTCTGCGTTCAAAGGAGGGCATGACAGACCTGCCACCTCCTCCCATGCCTCGTCCGCCATGAGGGATAGGACTTCCTCTGGTTCCAAGGCTATCCAGGGCAGCCTTGATGTCTGGCGGTATAGGAACTTGATGTATAACACTAACAGATCGCCAGTCCGCGGCCTGTATCATCCGGTATTCATTGGTCGTGGGTGGTCGGCAACACCCAGGCCAGCCAGGATTATTGTATCCAGCCTGCTTTTGAGGGGGATTGGTACGAGCCCACTGAACACAGCTCTTGTAAGCTACTCAAGGAGTAATGAGTTCCATTCACCCACCCACCTTGCAATAACCACAGCCATTGAATGAATCCACTGTAGTTAACCGAATTAGTCTGACTGATGAATAGATTAATTCACTCGTTGACTTGTATTTTTACCTTCAGCATTCTTGAGATACAAGACGTCCATGCGCGGATGAGAAACGCGATTGCGACAGATATCACGCTGATGAGGACACCTGAGGATAGAAGGGATACGTAGGCGCTTGAATGTGTGTAGCGGCCTTGAAACACGGACCTTGTGTGGGGGAAGACTTTGCACATCGGACACGGATTAACGGCCTGATCTACTGAGCCGTATGCGTAGCACATTCGTGGAAAGGGTACAAGTACAGTGGGTATTAGAGCTGTTGTAGGATATGAGTGTGAGCGGAGAATCGAAAAGGGAGAGGGGTATCGATGTGTTTGTACTTGAGAAAGAACTTTACAGAGAAGGCATGATCAGCATGTGGTTCCCTGCTTGTGCTGCTGATCGTCCGGTTATGAGGCGCCATGACCTTGCCAGACGACGATAGAGGGATTGAGGAATGGCAGATCTGCTCCCAGAAACTTGACTGGTCTTATATGCTGAACAAGATTCACCATGCGCCACGAGTTGGCGAACATCGTCTACTTTCGTCGCTCCTCATGCCCAACAACGAACACGATGCAATCACCCAAAAGGTAACAGATACCCAGCAGATACCCCATCTGTCCACCTCAGCTGCGTTTCCATCCAGATTCCTCCTTGATTGCGGAGATATCCCGATTGCCGTTAGGAAAGAAGTCGCAAGTAAAATTTATACACAGCCTTCAGGTTCTAGCGCGCTGTGCACTAAGCTCGATCACTGCATTCCATCGCTCTCCATCGACATCCATGGGCAAATCTCAGAGTAAACTCTCTCCAGACCAGCTGGCTGATTTGCAGAAGAATACGTACTGTACGTATCTCCCGATCCTGATCACATAACACAAAATATAATGCCAATCTAGTTGACAAGAAGGAGCTACAACAATGGTCTTTACCTTGTTCTATGCATTTCATCGCGTTCCTCACGCTGTCTCAGGTATAAGGGATTCCGTAAAGATTGTCCATCAGGCCAACTCGACAAGGCCGAATTCAGTCGCATATACAAACAGTTCTTCCCCTTTGGTGATCCTGCTGAATTCGCGGACTACGTCTTCAATGTATTCGACGTAAACAAGAATGGAACAATCGACTTCAAAGAGTTCATATGTGCTCTGAGTGTAACAAGTCGCGGCCGGTTGGATGAGAAGCTCCAATGTACGTCGTTTACTGAGTAGCATATATTTTTTTTGATCGCCATCTAGGGGCCTTTCAGCTGTACGATATCGATAAAGACGGCACTATCACATATGACGAGATGCTGCAGATTGTACAATCCATATACAAGATGACGGGGGAGATGGTGAAGTTGCCATCAGACGAGGATACACCCGAGAAAGCAAGCTGTCCCGTTCCATGTCGAGCTCTTCAACTAACCTTCAACGTAGCGTGTTGACAAGATCTTCAGGAACATGGACAGAGATAAGGATGCGAAGTTGACCTTTGATGAATTTGTGGAGGGCAGCAAGCAGGATCCAACAATCGTGCAGGTGTGTACAACTGCCACTATCCATGCTCAATCTGAAACTGGCACAGGCCCTGTCATTATACGATGGCCTGGTGTAACGTACTCGGCATTCATGTTCTTGCAGCTAGTGAGTCGTCATATTATTAGCAATTGACAGTCTTTATGTCTCGTATTTATTCTCTTGTCTTCTGTTTATGCGAGGAGAAAGGGAGCTGGTTTGCTGATATCAACGAGTGGTATCAACTGTAAACTATCCAATCACGATGTAGCTGTATGCTGTCTTATCAAATGAACAAGCTCAAAGGCTACGCGAGATTCCAACAGATCCTACAACATAGCAGGCAGTTTACCATACCGACGAAGCACCCTTTCATCAACATCCTTTCCTACCCAGGAAAACAATCCTTCAGCCAAGGCAAGGTTGTCTCTTTCAGCCTTGAAAAGCTTGTTGAAGTCTTGGGGACCAGCAGGTGCGGCGCCAGCACTGGCGGCGAAAGGCGACGCCGTCATATCGCGCGATGAGTCGGCGGCTTACAATGAAGGCTTGTCAGTGAGGGATACTGAGAAAGCCCCAAGCCCAAAAAACGACACTCACAGTTGTCCCCACCCAAGATGAGGCGGTATAGGCCGTTCAACCCAAAGAAGTTGAGGAAGTACCACGACAGGGAGGATACCCATCGTACATCCATATCAGGCGTCTCAATGCCACGCTGTAACATAGACTTGAACCCGAGGGTCAAAGGGAAGGGCAATTTGACTGTTCAACATTAGCCTTCGACTCTAGTTTTCTGTGATTACGCACTGAGAACGAAGCCTTGGAAGAAGAAATTTATCCATCCCATGATGACCATCTGCGGGACCATCATCACCATTTGCGTCTTCATGCCAGCCATCATACCGTCCATCGCAGCCGGGTCCATAGGGTTCGGCGGCGGTGCGGGTGAGTCATCCTTCGGTGGTCCGTCTTTGAGGTAGGTTCCGGTCTCGAAGGCATCGGAGAGATGTCGGGAAATAGATGAGTAGAAGGCGGGGGGTATAGGAGAGTTGGACGATGTGGCACGGAGGATTTGTGACCGCACGAGTGCGCGTCTAGATAGTGGCATTTTAAAGTTCAGCTGGACACTGGGGAGCAACAAGCATACTGTTCACGGATGGCAGCTCGGGACAACACTTTGGGCGAGGACTGGAGTAGGACTACTACATAGTGTCGTAGGATACCAACCAAAATCTAGGAAGGAAAATTTGGTTCATCACTGTCGACATCGACCTTCAAGGATGAGCACATACCATGACTAGTGTTATAGGAAATAACACCCAGTCCCGAATTTGGGGGTCAAGATATAGTGTCATCCTGCAAGAAAACTATTCAGCTGGACGCTATGAAAGTGGAAAAGATACATACGCTGAGCTCGACATGGTGGTCGAGGGTGGTCGATGACGGGATGTTTTGCCTAATTTGCACACTGCCAGGCGCAGCATCGACCCATTTGTTATCCGTCAGCATTATACGCTAGCACATCGCCTCCTCCCTGGCGGAACCCAGTTTTTATACCATGAACAGCTCACCGACGGCACTATTTGACTCGTACGAGCAGGACTTTCAGCAATTCATTGGAACCATCCAGGAGAAACTTGAAGGTGAAGGTACTGATGATCGTGGTGGTAAGCAGCCCTAATTATCTTTGTTCAATGAAAAGCATTGAACGAGGATTTTCACTACTAGAGCAGCGGAAAACCGTACTGAGACGGGTAGAAATGGAGCTGGACGAGGCAGATGAGATGGTACAATCCAACCCCTCCGACACTTTCCGTCGCACCTCACATGTATATCATGTAGGTCTCTCAAATGGAATTAGAAATCCAAGGCATTCCTCACTCCATCCGCGCGCAATACCATACACGCCTACGAACTGCAAAATCCGACCTCGCACGATACAAGAAGCTACTGAAGGACCAAAACAGTCAAATCGCTCGTGCCGCTCTGCTCTCGTCCTCCCGATCCCTCGGTGCGCCGTCGGACGACCCATACGCATCCAGTAGTGACCGGACGCGCCTGCTCGCGGGCACCTCGATGCTGGAAGATGGGTCAAAGCGGTTGCAGGATTCCCACCGGATTGCGCTAGAGACCGAGTCGCAAGGAAACGACATCCTTCTGAATCTACGAACGCAGAGGGAGCAGATCGAGAATTCAAGGAATACGGTACGTTTGGGAAATACATTAGAGGTGTGGGTTGGTGTGAACGCATGTCCGTGTAGTTACATGCAGCAGACTCCAATATCAACCGTGCGTCCGGAACACTAAAGAAGATGATAAGGCAGTACGGACCACTTGTTTTTCTGGCCAGCGCCAACCACACTCTGATAGATTTTTCTGATTCATCTAGGATGTACAAA
This sequence comes from Tricholoma bakamatsutake, assembly GCA_029959215.1. Classification (NCBI taxonomy): domain Eukaryota; kingdom Fungi; phylum Basidiomycota; class Agaricomycetes; order Agaricales; family Tricholomataceae; genus Tricholoma; species Tricholoma bakamatsutake. The sequence continues at coordinate 7,413,461 of CP114860.1, forward strand.
CAACGTTTGGTGGCTGTTGCCATCATCCTCGTCCTCCTCCTCCTCATCGGTATCATTATTTGGGAAAAGCTCAGCTGAAGGCTTGTAATCTTGGGTAGCATATGCATATAGATTATTCTTCATATCTATGCTCTGGCTTAATTTTGGATGGACAGTTTTCAATCTATTGCTGCTCAAACCCAAGAAGTAATACAAATTAGCAATCATTGGGTTGCTGGCTAAGATAATGAGTGAAGGATGAAAACGATCTCCTTAAAGAAAAAAAAAGGCAGCAAAACAAAAGTATGAGGAAAGGACAGTGATATATTACAAAGCTCGACAATATCCACCATCGCCTCCTGCGTTGTATCCTTGTTGTGGATATCCATTATGATCATAGAAATTGTCTAATTGCGTTGGCGGGGGAGTTCCATATCTCGAATATTCCGGTGCTTCATCATAAGCCAACCCAGACGACGGTCTTCGGGAGGGGTCCGGAATGGAACGCGCCCGTCCCTGATAGACATGATGTGGGTCGTAACTACCACTTCCGCCGCCATGGGCTGCGTGGACATACGGTGGAGCGACAGTATATGTTGGCTGTTGGCTAAAGGGAGCTGCTGCTGCGGCAAGGTGCGCCGTGCTCTCGTTGTCTTCGTCGTACATTGGGTACTGGTGGTAGTTTTGGTCATCTTGAGGCAACGATGCTGATGATTGTTGGAAATGTGTATGGGAGCCAAGTTGTTGGTGGGTGGAGTAAAGGTTGTAGGCAGGCATGGGTGGAGGATAGTCTACATTGGCAGTGGAGTTCTTGTCGGAGTTATAGTTGTAGTAATCTTGGGTATAGGTGCTTGGTGGCGGGGCACGCGTGTTTATGGACGTGTTGTCGTCGACGTCGTCATCCACAGAAAGATTGGGAAGTGTGGGTTGCGGAAGAGGCTTTGCTATCATCTCGCCTCTCTTGTTCTTCAGATGCGAGTAGTCGCCTCTGGCTTCTTTCTGTGCGAGCTTGGCGGCATCGGCCAGGCGCTGCTTCTGTCGGCGTTTGATGACGGCTCCTATGCGCTAGTATAAACATGTCCATTATTGATGGACGCTGATAGTGTGGCAACTCTCACCTTGTCAACTTTGTGACAACAATATTCCTGTAAAATGATCAGTGCTGAGGGAGGGAGCCGAAACGACAGAGGAAAACCTTGAGATTGCCACGGATGTGGCAGAGCAATGGAACGTAACAGATGGCAGCAGCGATGAGTATCAACAGGGAACCAGCAAAAACGACGACAGTACAAAAGGTCGTTACTGTCAAAAGCGAGGCGGACAAGGTGCTGTTGACAAAGTATCTGCTGACGTCGTACCACTGACCCGGGACACTGCGCTTTGACAGATAGATGGCATATAGGGTGAGGGCGTTGATTGTCTGACGAGGAGCTTCTGACAGTAAAACACGCTTCCAGCCTAAAGCAAGATCAACCGCTTGGTGCACAGGAGTTGCGGAGTTACATACCCTTGAAAGCGAAGAAGACGAAAAACGCAAAGTCGTCACTTGTTTTGGTGGAATCGCTGATATGTTCAAAAAAGCAGAAATGATCATACGAGCCTTGACGACATGAGGGTATTAGCCGATAAATGGAAGGAGAAAAGACGGACATACGAAGCGAATAATAGTGATTCGCCATGACATTAGTGAAAGCATAAGAGATGTCGCGGCTGGCAATGATTTTCTTTGATTTCCTAGATTCGTATGCCAACTTGCAGAGTGGTTAAACAAAAAACGAAACGGAGATAAGAAGGGCGCTACTTACAAGGAGAAACCCAAAGATGATGCAACCGACAAATAGCCACTTTCCAGTTTGAAAAGGGATTGGGATGCAGCCGTCGCTAGTGCTGCACTGGTTGAAAATTTGATTGGACCAAGTTTTTGTGGACAACATGGTTACGGCGGAGAAGATATCGAGCATGTAGACGAGGAAGGACTTTAGTACAATGATGTAAAGCCAGAGATACCTGTAAAGGTGAGAACGTAATATTGGCTAGAGATGAGGATATTATACTTCATGCGCATGACAAAACCATTGTCAGTGAATTCACGGGTGTCCACAAAATCAAACTAGACAGGGATGTCAGCCACCAGAATGATTGAGAACAATAAGAGAACCTTGTGGTCTGGAACGATTTCACGTTTCCACTTAGCACCTGTACACATGATTGAGATTGAGGTATGGACCAGAACCAGCCAGTCGCACGAAAAGGATAGCGGTGGATGAAAGAACGTGGAGCTCGATGAGCTAGCTGACAGTGAGGACGAGGTGGAAGGAAGCAAAGTACGAGCAAACACAACAAGCGGCAACAACTTCGATTCTCACAATGACCACAGTCCAGAAAATAAAAGTAAGTCCATTCTATGCCGACAGTCTCATTCTAATCTCATTCATCATTAGGAAGTCGAAGATGAGATGGTAATCATTCTCTAGTTGTCTTTTCTTCTCCTTACCTTGTTCTTATAGGCCAGAAGTATAGCTCCTTTCTTCCTACTACACCACTCATTCATATCGTGCAGCTCAAAAAAACAAGGCCACTAGCTACCATCTCGGTCAGCTGAAGGCCAAGCTTGCAAAGCTCAGACGTGAGCTCATAAATCCGACCGGCGGAGGTGGAGGCGGTGGTGGTCTAGGTTTCGATGTAGCCCGGTATTGTTGTTCAGATCACTTTTATCAATTCCCTCATCTCCATATATAGAACGGGCATTGCTTCTGTTGGTTTCGTTGGTTTTCCTTCGGTCGGGAAGGTCTGTTGCATTGTTTCTTTCTGTATCCTTAGCTCAGCAATACAACAGTCGACGTTGATGTCAAAACTTACTGGAACGCACTCGGAGGTTTCGGAAATCGATTTCACAACTCTAACGACAGTCCCGGGTACTGTCAAAGTACATGGCGCCCCAATCCAGATCTTGGATCTACGTGAGTAGTCCATACCTACTATCGGGATCTTTCTCATTCAGACATAGCTGGTATCATCGAGGGTGCAAATGACGGACGAGGAAGAGGTCGCCAAGGTATGTCCCACGTGTCCCCAATTTATCACCATCCGTTTCTATTATTTCACCCAAACAGTCATTGCCGGTATGAACGCCCGTCAAACCTCCAATTCAACTCCTCACCGACGATTCCGCAGTCGCGCGTACATGCAACCTTATCTTCATCGTCCTCGACGTCCTTAAACCCCTCGGCGACAAGAAGATCATTGAATCAGAGCTCGAGGGGTTCGGCATCAGGCTAAACAAACGGCCTCCCGCTATCCTCGTGCGAAAGAAGGAAAAAGGTGGCATTGCTATAACAAACACGGTCCCACTGACGAATATAGACCACGATGAGATCAAAGCCGTGCTGAGTGAGTACAAAATAAGCAATGCTGATGTTGCAATTCGAGAACCAGGAGCTACGGCTGACGATTTGGTGGATGTGGTGGAAGGAAACGGGTGCGCTAAAACTGTCTTTAGTACACGACTCCTGATGCCCCGTTCACAGGGTATATATCCCAGCGTTATACGTGAGTCTCGCATTCTCCGTATATACGTATTCTAAACTCTTCCGCACAGGTATTGAACAAGGTATGTAATGTGCCTCAAGAAAAGAACAACAAGCCAATGTGATTACAGATTGATGCGATATCAATAGAAGAGCTCGACCTCCTGTATGCCTATTCCATACCCTTTTACTTACCCTTATTTATCTTCTCTCCAGGTACAAAATCCCCAACTCCGTCCCTATATCCTCCCGTGAATGGCTCAACATCGACGAACTGATTGAAAAAATGTGGGAAACGCTCGACCTCGTCCGCGTCTACACGAAACCCCGGGGCCTCCCCCCGGATTACTCTCAGCCTGTTGTCCTCCGCAGGGGTAAATGCACTATAGAGGACTTTTGTAATTCCATACACAAGGAAATCGCGAAACAGATGAAATAGTGAGTGCTTAAGATGTGAGTAGTTCTTCGTGGATTAACGGCCTTTCCGATCTCAGTGCTATCGTATGGGGTGCCAGCGCCAAACACTCACGCGGACAAAAAGTGGGACTGGATCATGTCTTGGAAGACGAAGATGGTACGCACTTTTTCATTACTGACACATTTCATTGTTTAACTTGACCTACACGACCACAGTTGTCCACATCTCCAAGAAGTAAGCGTCAACAACCATCGAATAAAAGTATTTATAGCATTATATCCTCGCAACATCATATCTCTACTTAAGACCACTGAGTGGACCTTGATACGTTGTTTCCTCATTCAAATAAATGAACATAAGCCTAAGGAACCCCCACACCAATCCAAGAGCACAATAGACGCTGGTTAACATTAGCGGGAGGAATTCCATCGCCGACCCAGTTGCTTCAACCCGCTCGGGGCAGAAGAGTTCTTCGGAAGACAGACATACGTCCATCTTGCTATTGGGGCGTTGCGTCAAAACGGGGAAGAGGGTGATAAAGGCCAGAAGGAGTGGGAAGCCTGCCATGTACAGTTTCTCGAGGCTATCGATGATCACCAACACCAGTGACCTTGGAAACCTGAAAATTGAGACTGATCAGCCATCAGAACACCCAAATCCCACGAAATGACTTGCTCGTAAACACGACGACGCAAGGTTCCATAAATGAACGTGATCCAAAGAATGGAATACATGACTTTGACAACCGATTCTGTATTTGCCTTGAATAAGTAGGAAGTACTTCCAATGGCGTTATTTAAATACCTCCAGGTGTGAAGAGTAGCGGAAATAGAGAGAAAATACCCGCAACACTAGCTATGATGAAAGTCCTGAAGTATGCTTGCCTCTCTGCAGCAAGTAAACTGATATTGAAATAAATTAGGGAAGACAGCATGGTCGTCACAACTAGTGCTCACCTTAGAGGTACCAGGATAAGTAAAACGGCTTTCTCATGGACATGCCAGCCAAATAAAAAAGAGGTGTATCCACAAAGCGTCAGCGCAGTCAAAAATGATTTGTACGTCGGAGAAATCCAGAGCTTAGTTAACCAGATCTGTGGTGCTGATGAGTGAACCTGTGTCGAAGGAAATCTGCCAATCACTGACTGATTGAAACAAGATCGTGATAGCGAAGGTGTGGATGGGCTTGACGTTCGGTAGGACTGCAAAAATCGTGTCACCGACAAGACCTCGAGATGTAGAAGCGACGCCGGAGGTGTTGATTGCAATATCTGCACCGGTGCGTTCGATGTCTGCGAGAGAAAAGTTAGTCACTTGTAACATGTGAAAACGAGATTGTCTACATACATCGAAGCAGAACTCGATCAGCAGCAGTTACCAAAGCCCATGCATTTGGAGCCCAGTACGCATGGTTCAAACCTCTAGTGAAGGGGAACAGCCTGGACAGTACTTGTGGGATCTGGCCCATCATGATGAACGGCCCAAAGGAAACAACGAATACAACAATAACCGCGTTTGCCAGTGATAGGAAGTTTTTGATTTCAAGTTGCCCAGAGGGTGACACACAGAACGAACGAAGCAAATAAACAAAATATGCGGGCTATGGATACCGTAGATGACAGCATAAGATCGATGAGCGACAAAAAGTAGATGGATGTTACCGCTAGATACATATAAATATGTTTGAAGTTTAGCAGCACGGCGAAAAGAATGCCGCTGGCAAGTTTATTCCCCTGGAAACGCGGGTCAATATACTAGGTATGCACGTCAGAACATTCATGTGGTGCTTACGTTGCGAGCCATAAGAATTGACCATAGAAGAATTCCAAACATAAACCCATTGTACTGAAAGTGGATATGGTCGACAATTAGAAATCCGGGATGAAGGAAAAGTGAGGCTGAGATTATTCGTTGAGTCGATGGATCCACAGAGCCTCGAATGAACCTGGCCAGAGGGAGAATTCAGCCTAAGGCACTTCTAAATGTTGACGAGAGGACACTACCTGAGAACAGCAGCTCCAAGGACTAATTCCGTGATAATGACCGTCGTACGCTGGTAGGCTATCACCGACCAGCTGTCGTAGTTGAGATTATTCAAGTCGACGATTTTGGGATCAATGAATGACGCGGGTATTGACAAGAGTTTCTCGAAGTAAGCAAAGAATGGTGGATAGTCGAGTGCTGAGGTGTATCCAAGACTCAATTAGGGCAAGTCAGAGCGAAGGATGATTGGGCTCACTCCATTCTGAGGTTGTCTGCACAGATTCGACGTGAAATCACGTTTTTATACAAGACATTTAATGCACTCACGTCGTAGTACCATCGGGATATGGGAAGAGAGTGCGTGATAGCTAGCCAATTTCGATGGACTTCAAAATCTGTAGACCGACTGTTGAGGATCTCAATGGCCAGAGTCTGATGGAATATGCTTCATGTAACTCACTAAGAAGGATACAGCAAAAGCTTGATACATGTAGACAGAATCAAGATGTCCCATTCCACATCCCAAGGAAGCCACGTGCTTTGCTTTGCAGGCAATTTTAGTGAAGAGTCCACACTGGGAATTGCGGTTGGCGGCGTCCTGAGATTTGAAGACGGTATTCTTTGCCGAAGGGGGTTCACGTCACCCCCGTTCATGATGTCGATAGCAAGAGAAAGGTAATTTGAATTCCAACTGGCCAAGTTTCGTGTCAGTCATGTGCAACCTCTGAGTTGCACAACGCTACTTGCTTCAACATGAGTGAACAAGTCACTGCAGGGAAAACCAACGAGGCAGCAGCAGCAGGGCACGTAGAAACGTATGTTCTGGCAGCGCCTCATGGCTGACGTCACTGTGTAGAGCCGTACTCGTCAAACTCCTGATTTTCAGTCTCTCCTTGGGCATTGTGCCAATCTCTGGATACTTCGCGTCATTGAAATATATTTGGAACGGTGGGCATGAATACTGAAAATTTCACTTTGTGAGTCGCTCATGCCGCTTTTCGACCAGGTAACTCCACATATGCAGCCATTACTGCGGTGGTTCTGGCCAACATCGTTCTTATTGCATATATCATGAGCTCAATCTTGGAAGATCAAAAGGGTGCCTCTCTGATGAAGGTACCTCCAGAAACAAAGAAAAAACAATGAGGCTTTCAACCCGTTAATGCACTCGTCAAAATCATTGACTCTTTTCAACGGAATGCGTATAATTTCCCCCCGTTCCTTGTTCTGATTCGGGAGGGTGCTATTCTATGCTACCAGTTGGAATCTCAAAGCTAACATTCACCATTCAAGATGTCGTTGCTGCCCACTGGACAGTGGACGTTGTCGTGGAGTGTTATACAATTCATATTAATGTTTTCCTATTGTTATTTGTATAATCTACGATTACCTCGCATCTGAGTGTCAGTAGGGACTGGGCTTCTCAAATGCTATCATGCGTAAATCAGCAATTGCGCCGGTAAACACATTTATGAAAAAATGCACCATGTATGTGGTCGCCGCAAAATGCTCATGCTGCAAATCGGCATGTCTCCCACTATCATCACGAGGGAAGGGTATCCCAGCGCTTGAGGTAGTTCCGTGAGCGGAAGAGAGCTTCCGCCGTTCGACCCGTAGGTCGCGGACCCGAAGCTCAGTCGTGGATCTCCGAAGTGTTAATCGCCGACCAACTAACAAAGATAAGTGAGGAGGAGCAGCAGCATCATAGCTTGGAGTCATTGGTGGAGTGGGAAGCGGACTGTCGGGAGGGATGCTAGTAGGTGGTGTCATTCTATGAAACGCCCTTATATTCAAGGGAGACGGCGCCTGTGGAGAGGCTGACGGAAATGACGTAGATGTCGCCGGTGGAGTAGACTGGGTAGAGCTGAACGCCGGCGAAGGCGGAAGTTGCACTGCTGTAGAGGCAGGTAGCAAAGCAAGTGGCTTGGGTCGTCTGCGGGAGAAAGGGGGAGAGGAAGATGGCGACGATCCTAGGAAGGATTCTGTCTCTCTGGTGAATTCTGACTTCGATTGGGGGACTCCGCCTTTGGTGAGAGGAACGGCGGCTGTCGCATGGTAAGGAGTACGCGGCTTGGGTAGCTTCGTAGATTTTTCTTCAAGCGAAGGAGCATTCAGATTTGTGGTATTAATGAGAATAGCGGCGGGATCCGAGTGCTCATGTGTCGAAAATGTTTCATCCTGAATGCTCAGAGGAATGGCTCCAAGATGTCTTTCATCCTTAGAACTAGACGACGCGGATTCCTGGGAGTAGATAGACTCGGTGTCACGAGAATAACAAGAATCAGACCTCCGGGAATCGTCGGCAGTAGATGCATCCTTCAAAGACGCCCGACTCGAAGCAGAGTTGCAATCATAATTATTTTCGTTTAGTTCGACGACACGTGGAGATGGTCGTGATGGAGAATCGGGATGGGAAGGCCTCTGAGTCTGCAGCGCTGGAGAGAACTTCACGCGGGTGGGGGTACGAGGGGCACTTACAGAATCGATACCTTGGTTTGATGAATGGCACCAAGGATCTAGGAAGGGAGGACGAGGTGGACGAAGTGGTGTGCTCAGAGGGTCATCCAACGACTCCAAGTCGCGACTGGATATCCTATGATTCGGCGGGCCGTGCGAGAGGTTGTGTGGTGGCCCATGGGAAAATGGAGCACCATAACGACCGCAAGGAACAATTTGGGGAGCAGGATGCCTGTTCCCGGAGGCAGCATGATGTGGCTTCTCTGCCAGGATCTCCTGGCCCACCGCTTGTGGTTTGGAATCACTAGTTTCTTGTGCGTGAGTATGTTGCACCTCAGCGGCAGTGTTAGTCTGAATAGACTCCGTCTCGCCAATGCTAATCCTTGGAGTTATAGATGCGGAAATGACTTCTGGTAATGGGTGCGGAGAGGAGGTCTGAGTCGATGAGTTGATACTATTCTTCTTCTTCCAAGTGGAGCGCAGGAACGGGAAGAATTTCATAGTGAGAGACGAGAGACTGTCCTGTCAAGAACAGTGAGAGATGGTCACTCGCCGTGCGGCCGATGACAAGAGTTCTTATATGACAATGCAATACCTTCTACCCGGCTCGTTAGGCGTTCAAGTTCATGGTCTGTTGATAAGCCAGGAGATCTGTTCCTGGGGCATTCCTTATGTTGCGAGCTTCCGGACACTTGTATGACAGAAGGCTCGAGGCATATCCGAGTCGCAGCAAGTCCTGCTTGTCTCCGAATCATGATCGCGAATACAGCTTCCTATGCCCTATCAATCACCATGACGCAAATGCCGCACAACTGACGGAGGATGTATAGTAAGGATCAGCGGGCGTATCTCGATATGGTTTTGATTGTGCCTTGAGGAAATTGGAATCTTTGGACGTCCCTATGTACAATTGCGAATTTGGTAACCTATGGAATCAATTTCTTTCCATCTTCCTGGCTTGACATTGCTCCTGGAGGTGCCTAGACGTAGGTCAAGGGATTAATGAAGGAGCAAAACACTTACCTGTCATAATTGTTGCTGTGCAAAATGTTCCACCCTAAAACGTCGTGGGAAAAACTTCCGATTTTTGACGAGCTGCATCCGAATCTGAATTCGGTTTGTCCCAGAAAAATCCCGATCACGAGATACGGATTTACTTAGCTCCGTGTCGTAGGCAAGTTGACAGTCTTTCAATTGAACGCTCTTGAAAGTTGGAGATCACTGGCGCTCAGCTGTATACTTATACCCACCCGCTTCAGCGACAGTGCATAATCGAAATTTCGAAAGCAATTGGAGAAGGGCATATGGATGACTTTGATGATAGGTTTAGCTTCTTAGAATAGTTTCGAGCCTAAACCAACCGGGAATGTACGGCATATCATGAACACTGACACATGTGTCGACCACAGTAAGTAGGTAACGGTGACGGTGCCTAAGGTGTTGACGCAGTCGAGCCTGTCACCGACTATTCAAGCTTCAAGCTCTTGAATCTTGGAAGTGTACGCAATGTGCTCGACCGTAAATAAAAGAAACTACTGGTAGCACGCATGGCTAACAAATTCTGCCACTGTACTAGGACCCCGGCATATGCGGTTATATGTCCGATCTTAATGCGACGAATCTGAGGCGATAGGTGGGGGAAATGTCATATATGGATTCGGTCAAAATATCCCCCCAAAACTGGCCAAAAGCCTCATAGGCCCGCCGCAGGCAGAGGCCTTAACAGGGTTCGGACAAATTTGGGGCTCCGGTACTGGTGCCATGACGACTCTGGGTTGAATTGAGCTCGCCACAAACGAAGTCGCACTTATCATGTATGATCGCTCACACTATTCCCTCAAGTATCAGTCATGTTGAATGCCTGAACACTACACATTGTCACAGAGATTGTGCCGTGTCGAACTAGATATGGCAGCCGTAGAGGTTTTTTGAGGCCTTATCGCGAATTCGGAGGTCCAGCAGAGGCCTCATACGAAATTCGGTCAGAAATGCCGCCCGGGGCGAAAATTTGGGTCGGTCAAGACCCCTAAATTCTGTATATGGCATTTCCTCCCGCTATCGGGGGTCCTCGAATCTGCTCTTAAATTTTGACCTATGGTGTGGGCCATTAAGTCACCGCTACTTTTGTGCAGCAGTGTGGGAGCCGCCAAATTGGGCAGCAAATTTTTTTTAAATCCTAACCCTAATCAAGGTGGTAGCTAGCCCCATTAATCGATGTATATTGGTCTATTGACAGAGAAAAAGAGCACAAAAAGTGCAAAAAAAAAAAACCTAGAGAAAGCAAGTATCGAGGATGCCCCGACCATCAAACAAGTGCAAGAAGCATTTGAGGTCTGCTGCTCGGGCTCGGGCTGGACCTCCTCACGTCCCTGAAATACCCACCAAAACCAACCCTGCCTGTGCCAACCCCATTCGGGCCACTTCTGTCTCAGATTCGACACTTGACGGTGATCAGGATGTCTGCAGTTGGACCAGTGGTGTTAATAACCATCTTGAAGATGGACCAGATGATTGGGTTGATGTACCTGAAGATTTAGAAATGGATGACCTTGAGGAACTCGAGGGAGAGGAACTCCAGAACAGCTTGCAAAACCAGATGGATCAAGAGTCCGAAATGCTTGCAAAGGTGGACGCAGCGATATATCGGGAGCTGATGCAATCAATATCATCAAAGGAATAGAAAAGGGCAGAGATGAACCGAGGGCTAGGGTACAATGGCCAGTTGGAGAGGTCGAAGCAGAGGAAAAGGAAGGAGGTGAAAGATTGAGCACGCAGGGATGAACAAACCTGCAAAACATGAGTACTCATCACTAAAAATCAATTGTGTGCTCACCTGCAATGAAAATCACAGTGAAACTGCAGCTGCCTTCACACGGTATTTCTTGAAGCCCTCCGAAAATCTGCAACATGCACACGAGAGTCCTGGCTCATTAGTGGAGCCTCAGGGAGCAATTGAAGAGAGCGAGCCGATTTTCACTGGGTATCTGTCTGATCTGTCAGAGGATGACAAACACAAAGAATCTGAGGATGACTCCCCACCTCTCAAACGCAACCATGCTATCCTCGACATCCCCACTCGCATCGCTCGTGAACAGGCATGCAAGGAATGTCATGCGAATCTCCAAAAAGGCTTTGTGGCTATTAAAAAGCTTATCAAATCCAAACAAATTGGATTTGTGGCTGGTTGAGAGGGCCTGCAAGCGTACTGTGCGCAGGCAATTCAAAGCCATTTATGGATGGTCGTGAAAAATGGCTGCAAGGTGATAGAGGCATCTGAAATTGCTGCCGAGAGCCAAGGGTTTTCCTGCAAGTGGGGAGGTTGTGTTATGGTCAATACTCCTAAATCAAATGTAGGTCGACGCTCGTAAGTGACGACGTTCAGTAGAAGTTCAGATCGCCAGAGCTCATAAGCAACGGTTGAGCGAGAGACTTAGATCGCACTTGTTAGGAGTGTAGAAAGACTAGGTCAAGCTAAGTTGACCAGTCCTGCATTCATCATTTAAATAGTACAAGCATGGATCGTAGATACGAGTCGTGCTAAGAGAACAATAGAGACAATAAGGATGAAAAGACAATAGAAAAAGAGGCGCCCGCAGTACGCTACAATAAGGTGGGAATGTAGGGGTGTAAATTAAGGGTGCATGTTGACAAGATAAAAGAGAAGAGACAATAACATGAGACATACGTCGGCAGAACAATAGGAACAAAAGAAAAATTGAATCCCCATGCCTCTTTGTAACATTAGCTCCTTCCCAAGGTTTCGAGTACCAACCGAAACTAAGCCCTGATCGTCCGCATGGGGTCGAAAGACGCCACATCATTGGTCATTGCGGTGAAGGTGCTGAAAGACGTAGGAGTCAGGGTGTCGTGAGCATAGACCTGGGTCGGTAGCTCAATGTCGTTTTCCCCCGCAAAGCGCACCGAGGTGCCGGTGATGAAGGTGGTGAGTTGTGGGAGAGGAGGGGCGGAGACGATTTTAAATAAAATGAGCATGTAATAGAGTAACATAACAAAAATGGACGCGCCAAAGACGACGCTGAGAGCGATGACGATGTAAAGGTTGTAGGTCATGGTGGTCGGCTTCAGGTGGTGTGATGTCGTGGTGGAACGTCACATGTCAGATTATTCGGACAGAAGAGCACGGAGTGCTCGGGTCGCCACCATCGACAGTGCAGACACTGGTACTCAGGGCAGTGTGAAGAAAAGTGTCCTATCTGCGCGCAGGTGAAGCAGACAGAATTCTGCATCCACGATGGTGCGGGCGCGTGCTCGGTGGCAGTCTGGGTAGGATAAGGGGTGGGCACTCGTCTTGGTGGGGATTGTGAAACATATGGCGGAAGTGGCGGGTGTAGAGAAGTAGTTAGTGGCATCTCTCCATCTTCTTCGTCACTTAGTGGTTCTATGATAAAAATTCGTTGTGGTGTGGGGACCCGCTCTCCGGGTCCATAACGGAGCACCTGCTCATCTAGGCTCCTCATGAGCGGGAGCAGATCAAGGTAGTAAGCTTCTTCTGTCAGTCGTTGGAATACCCGCTGGAGGCGGGAGATGGCTCTGTAGGTTTCGAAGAGATTCTGTGTAGTGCTGTGCAGGAGCGTGTGGTCTTGGGTCACCGACAACAGTCTTTCTTCATTTCGGATGTCGTCTGTGTCTCGGATGAAGCTGAGGATGAGCTCGAAGGTTCTAATGGGGTCAGGGTCAGGTGTGACATTCATAAAAAAGTGGAGAGGGCAGCTCATATTCAAGAGAGGTTGTGGGTAGATCTATATTCACCCAATATTTTGGCAGCATTTTTTAAGTGAGTTGCTGGCTCCCAGGTGTTTTCCGCCGTGCTGTATCCCTTCCACTTTACCAGGAATCGAATTTTTTTGCCTACCCCTCTATGAGCCAAAATAGCTTCAACCTCGTGTTCCAGTTCTCCTTCGATCAGATCGGGTGGTGGAGGAAGGAAGTTTGGTCCGTGAGTTTCGTTCTCCTTGAAACGTGAGAGAAGTGAGGTGTGGAATACGGGGTGAATTTTCCACTGAGAGGGGAGCCTCAATTCATAGGCGTGGGACGAGATTACCTGTGTGATGGGGAACGGTCCCTCGCGTCTAGGGGCGAGCTTCTTGGTTGGGTATCCTAGCTTCAAATTCTTGGAGTCGAGCCAGACCTTTTCCCCTACTGTGAATGGACGAAATCCTCATCTGTTTCGCCCAATCATCACTTGTCGGGAGAGTTCGTGGGCCGCCAGGGCTTCCCGCCATATGTTTCCCAGTTCAGCTATCCTCTGTTCGGTAGCCAGCATGTTCGTTTTCTGATAGGTTGTTGGGATAGCCCTGGGGTGTGCTCCCATCATCACATAAAATGGGGTATTTTTAATAGCCAAGTGATGCTTCTGGTTGTGTGTGAATTCGGCGGTGGTGAGGTGGCTTTTCCATTGCGAAGGTTTGATTGCACAAAAGATCCGGAGGTAGATCTCGAGTTCCTGATTTACCCTCTCTGTTTCCCCATCGGTCTGTGGGTGGTAAGCTGTGCTCATTGCTAGCCTTATTCCCAGGAGTCTCCCCAGTTCTTGAAATGCATTTGAGGCGAAGCGTGGGTCTCGGTCGGATATGATCTTATCTGGGAGGCCAAATCTCTTGAATACGTTGTGCAGATAGAGGTCGGCCGCCCCTAGTGCGTCGACACTCTTGTTACAGGGGATAAAAATTACCCCCTTAGTAAGACCATGGTCTACCACGACCATGATGGTGTCAGATCCATTGCTCATCGGGAGATCTGTGATAAAGTCCATAGTAACTAGTGCGAATGGTCGAGTGGCGCTAGATCTGATCAGAGATAATCCCGGTGTTGTCGGGTGTGTATTCACCTTCATCTGTTGACAGGTGGCACAGCCATTGACATAATTTCGGACGAAAATGGTCATTCCTGGCCACCAATAGTCCCTCCATACTAATTCTAGGGTTTGAAATTGGCCGGGGTGTCCTGTAAGTATGTTATTGTGGTACTTTTCCACAATCTTCCTTCTTAGTTCTTTGTCGTCTGGGACGTAGCATCGATCTTTGAAAAAGACTGTCCCATCATCTTCCATTTTCCAGTCTTCTACCACCGACTTGATCAGTGGCATTCCTCCTTCCTTGATGGCCCTTACTATCTCCTTTAGTAAGTCATCTCACATCATACTTTCTGCCAGTACTTCCTTTAGCTTGGTGTCAATTGTCCATGTGAATATCTCATCCTTCAGTAAGGTGATGTCATCATTATCATTGTCAATATCGGGTATGTGATCTCCTCTCTGCGACAAGGCATCGGATTGGATCATCATCTTTCCTGGAACATGCACCAATTGTAGATTAAATTGCGATAGAAAGAGGCTCCACCTAGCCTGTCGCCGATTTAATTTCCATGCTACCCTGAAGTACATCAGGTTCTTGTGATTCTATAGGATCGTTGTTGGATGTTCGGATCCCTGGAGATAGTGTCTCCAGGTTTCCAGTGCTCGTATTATTCCTAACAGCTCCCGATCGTAGATATCATAGTTTCGTTCGGTCGCTGTCAGGGAATGGGAGATATATCTGCAAGGGTGCCAATCTCCATTAGTGTCAGTTTGTTTTAAGACGGCACCTGTCGCGTATTTCGAGGCGTCACTCTCGATTACAAATGGTTTCCCTGCATCAGGCATCAGCAGTACTGGCGCCTCAGAGAATTTCTTCTTTAGTGAGTCGAATGCCCCTTGGCACTCGTCCGTCCAGCTGAAGGGCTGGTCCTTCCTTGTCAAGTCGTTGAGTGGCTTAGTAATTGTGGCAAAGTTGCTGATGAATCTCCTGTAGAAGTTCCCGAATCCTAGGAATGATCTAACCCCTTTTACATTAGTTGGGGGTGGCCAGTCCTTTATTCCGCTTAGCTTAGTCGGGTCCATGGCTAGCTGGTTTGGTCGCAGAATCAGTCCGAGGAACTCGACCTCCTGTACATCAAATCTGGACTTCTCGGTTTTCAGGTACAGGTCGTTTTCCCTTAGCCTTGCTAGGACTCTTTTCGTTCTCTCCTCGTGTTCCCCTTTATCCTTAGAGAAGATGAGAATATCGTCCATGTAAATTACTAGCCACCCCTCGTTCAGCATGTCCCAGAAGATGTCGTTCATCATTGCCTGGAAAGTCGCCGGGGAATTACAGAGGCCGAAAAACATGACTTTGGGTTCGAACAGTCCCTTGCTGGTTTTGAAGGCCACCTTCCACTCGTCTCCCTTCTTTATTCAGACGTTGTGGTATCCCCATCTGATGTCTAGCTTAGTGAACCATTTCACCCCCTTCAGCTTATCGAGTAGATCACCGATCAGTGGAAGTGGGTAGGAGTTCTTGATGGTTCCTTCGTTCAAATAACGGTAGTCTTGGCACGGTCTGAGCGCATCAGAGTCCTTTTTCGCTACGAAGAAAAATGGCGATGCCATAGGGGACTTGGATGGAGTGATATATCCCTTCCTCAGGTTGTCATTGATGAACTCGTCCAACTTTTTCTGTTCCGCTGGGGTGATTGGGTAAACCTTGCAATCTTTTGGGATGAAGTCCGGTTTAAGCTCGGTCGCATGGTCCCACGGTCTCGATTCAGGAAATCTTTCTGATGCCGCTTTTTCGAACACGCTCCGATACTCCTTATATTTATCGGGGAGCAGGTCATCAAGTGATTGTTTCTCCTTGACGCTCTCCTTCTCGTGAGCAAGCCTATGCGAGACGGAGGTTTTTGCTCAGATATGAGTCATGTGGGAGAAGGCAAATCTGCCGGTTAATCGAGATCGAGTGATGCATGAGATGTGCCTGAGTGCCTGGTAATTTGGGGGAATGTAGTCATGTTCGATCGTGAGGGGGGATTCTTCGGTTCTGAATACTCCGATCATTGGTTCTCCTCGGATGTAGGTGAACAGTGCATCTGTTCCATCATTACTTCCTTCAGTGTCAAGTGATAAGCCGATATCGGAGTTGTCCGGTGTAGAGATCCATGGATTGATCTCGGGATGAGTCTCCATTGCCGTGTCCATTGCCAGGTGTGATCCGTTTCCATTGAGTTCGTCTGTGGTGCAAAGCCCTTTTGCGAGATGAACTGTTCCGAGCCTACTCTTCACGTGCTTGGCGGCAGCGAGGTGGGTTTCCCTGAAGGTCTCCCCAGCACTCCTTATAGGTAGCCTCCTGAGAGTCGGACTCAACGTTACTCTCGGTGCGAGCGGCCCCTTGTCATCTATAGTGAGGCTTTGCTTACCGATCGTGGTTCGTGTTTGTTTGATCATAGTCCAGATCTTTCCCATAAGAGACCTCTCGGTCTGCCTGTCGGTGAGAGTCCCCCTTTCCCAACCAATGGCGGGGTTGCACTTCCGGAGCCACGTGTACCCCAGGATCATCATTTCATTCCCCAGCCCCGTTATCAGCATCCTGATCTTCTCTTCTTTTCCCCCGATTTCGGTGTCTATACAGACATAGTGTGAGATCATCCCATTTTTGTTCAGGGTTCTGTCGACGTTTTTAGCGAGGATTTTCCTGGCGAGTGGGATTTTCTTCAGTCCGAGTTTCTGGATGACTCGGTGATCGATAAAGGTTTCGCCCGCCCCTGAGTCGATCAGGGCGGGGATTTTGGCTTTTTTGTCGTCTAGCAGACAGTGAACTGGGACATGCATGGATTGATTGCTTACGTCTGCTACTAGTACACTTGAGACGATAACTCTGGTGGGCTCTGCTGCCGATGCAGGCCGCCGCTTCAAAAACCCTCCTCCACCATGAGGTCGAGTACCTCCTCTTTCTGGTTTTCTTCCAGCTCGTTGATAAGAGCTCAGATCTTCATGTAGTGGTCGCGGGAGGTCTTCTTCGTCTCCTTCTTCTCTTCTTTAGTGGGAGGCTCTTTCCCTCCTTTGTGCTCGTTCGCCCTGTGTCCTGTTTTGTGGCAAATAAAACACCTTCCTTCTTTCATATGTTTCACCCTCTCTGTGTAGGAGAGGCACGTCGTGTCGATTTCCATGGCGTTTGGATCTTTGGAGGAGCTGCCCACTCCCCCCCCTCCTACCTTGCTGTCGGTTCTTTCTTTAATCACTTTCGCTCTCCTCAAATGCCCCTCCGCCCTTGCTGCATGAGTGTACCATCCTTTGATGGTGTCAGGTGGGTTTTCCATTCCAAATACCTTGTCTAGGACTCAGTTGTTGAGTCCATCTACGAAGTATTTGATGAGCGCTGCGTCTTCTTTAATCTTGGTTCAGTAAGCCAGCATTTTAAACTGGGCTATATATTCGTCTACCCCCTTTGCTCCCTGAGAGAGCGCACGGAGTTGGGTGCGTGCACTTCCTGCATCGTCAATCGGTGAGAACGCTGCATGTACTTTCGCGATGAACTCCTGGAACGTGTCCCAGGGCTTCGATTCTATGTATCTTTCTTCTAAATAGGCTTGTTTCCAAGGCCCAGCTGTTCCTCCGTTCATATAGGAGAGCATGAATAGAATTTTATGGCGGTCATCAGGGAATGCAGTAGAGTTGGCATCGACGTACGCTCCACACTCCAGGAGGAAGAGCATTGTCTTTGCTCGATCTCTGGAGTAATCAGTCGGTGCCCTCATCTTTATTTCAGCAGGTCGCGGGTTAAGGGTGGTGGGTGCAGTGGGAGCAGTGGGAGTGGATGGAGCTGCCATGTTTCTTCGTCGGGTGGAGTAAGGTCAGGTGGTTCTCGTAAGAATGGTGTCGTAGGGTGGGTGCTGCCTGGACTGAGGTTAGTCGGCAGAGTTTAGCTCAGCTTGACCTTTTGTTATGGTCAATACTCCTAAATCAAATGTAGGTCGACGCTCGTAAGTGACGACGTTCAGTAGAAGTTCAGATTGCCAGAGCTCGTAAGCAACAGTTGAGCAAGAGACTTAGATCGCACTTGTTAGGAGTGTAGAAAAGACTAGGTCAAGCTAAGTTGACCAGTCCTGCATTCATCGTTTAAATAGTACAAGCATGGATCGTAGATACGAGTCGTGCTAAGAGAACAATAGAGACAATAAGGATGAAAAGACAATAGAAAAAGAGGCACCCACAGTATGCTACAATAAGGTGGGAATGTAGGGGTGTAAATTAAGGGCGCATGTTGACAAGATAAAAGAGAAGAGACAATAACGTGAGACGTACGTTGGCAGAACAATAGGAACAAAAGAAAAATTGAATCCCCATGCCTCTTCGTAACAGGTTGCCTTGTTCAGCAATAGGTTCATAGGTGGATAAAGCAGCGTGAGCTGCCTGTGTCCTTGAAGGATCAACATGTCAAGGTCTTCATACTACTTGACGATCCTTCAGTTTGTGCCGAGCTGCGTTCCTTTGTACAATCAAACAAATGGTTGATGAATCCTGAAAAACTGATGGAGTTTAGTAAAGATAATATGGCGACAAAGGCCACAGAGAAATACCTCCATCAAATTGTCGAGTCCAAGATGCCACGCAGATTGAAGAAGTATCTTGATTTGGAACTGTTCCCAAGGATTCAACTGAAGGTGGGAAAGGGTGTTTCCATACATACAGCCCACTGCTGGTTGCATCGGAAAGGCTTCAAATATACAGAACACAAGAAATCACTTTATTACAATGGTCATGATCACTCTGATGTAGTTCATTATTGTCAACATATCTTCCTGCCTGCAATGGAAGAACACCAGAAGTGCCTTGTCGAGTATGTTGTGGGTGATGTCCAACAGGAGGTGATAAAGCTGCACAGTCCAGGTGAGCAGAAGCTTGTACTCTGTGCGCATGATGTGATGACATGTCAAGCAAATGATGGAGTCAAACAGAGCTGGGTATTGGATGGTGAACACGCACTCAAAAAAAAGGGGGTTGGTCGAGGGATGCATCAAAGTGATGTTATTTGTTCAACATTCAGTTGGTTGGAGAAAGCAAGCCAAAGTTTGGAGTATGGGAAGAATTATGAGGGGTACTGGATGGGAGAACTATTTGTCAAGCAGGTTTGAACCATGATAACCTGTCAGTTACTCCCATTTGGCTTACTTGATTATTACAGCTGAAAGAAAAAATCATTCCAGCATTTGAGGAACTTCATGGGCCTGAATATCAGGCTCTGATCATGGTAGATAATTCACAAGGACATTCAGCATATGCGACTGATGCCCTGCTTGTCTTGCAGATGAATATGAGGCCAGGGGGAAAGCAGGCTTGCATGTGGGATGGGTGGTTCATATCTGGTGATGAGACCATTGTCTAGCCGATGGCCTTTCCACAAGATCACTCCGAGTTTCCGGATATGCCAAAGGGCATGAAACAAGTCCTGATGGAACACAGAATTGACACAAAAGATTTGCGCATGGAATGCAAGTCTCCAAAATGTGTCCCAGAAGCCATGGCGTGCTGTGCAGCACACATCCTCAGCCTTCAGCCTGATTTTCAGGAACAGAAGTCCCTTGTTCAGGAGGTCATCGAAGCAGCTGGCCATCTTTGTGTTTTCTTGCTGAAGTTTCACTGTGAGCTCAACTTTATTGAGTTTTTCTGAAGTGCTGTGAAAAGATATCTTCACAATCATTGTAATTATACCTTTAACACACTCAAAGACAATCTGCCAAAGGCCCTTGAATCCATTGAACTCAAGACAATTTGGCTGTGGGAACACCAAATGATCAGGTGGATGGAAGCTTACAGGTCTGGGATAGGTGCAAAGGATGCCCAGTTTCAAGTGAAAGAATTCAGCTCATGGATCTACACATCTCATCGGCGCATCCCAGAGACGCTCGCTCATCAATTCGACACTTAATTCCAACTGTGGGACCCTTAATTTCCTTTTTAGGCCAGATAGCCAAATTCTGCTGACATAAAAATTAATATCTTGCCCAGTTTTTATTATTTTGGAAATCCCTTTAACAATTTTCTTCCTCTCATCAAAAGAATGCTTTTTGTTAAGAGAATAAGGTTTTCATCCATTTTTGGGCAGCCTATTTCAGCTGCACAAAAGTAGTGGTGACTTAATAGCTTGCACCATACATGTCCGACTGCATATGAAAGGAGGAATATCAGGCCAAGGTCCTATTATGGACCAGGTTAGTAGACAACTATGTCCAATCAGTGTGCAGACCCCAGCATATGTCCGATCCTAATGCATGTGGATTTGACCTATTATGCATATGAACCTGGCCATTCACAATGTGTGGTAATGGTACCAGGCATACAAACTTAGTCTGTATGGATGTTCAATATCAATATACGACCCATGTCTGTTTTGTTGAAATTAATCTCCAACACATGCTGCATACGTGAGGCAAACCATGCAGCACACACATGTTACTGTGCTTACTGTGCATACATGTGGTAAACACATTCCTGAGTCATGTGACATCCTTACTATTATGTATATAAGGAGAACCTGTACTGTAGTAGATATATAGTGTTCTTACCTCTGCTAAACCCTAGCTCTAAGACTAACTAAACCCCAGGTAGGTTATAAGGAATGTGTTGTCTCTTCCTCTGTGCAGCGTATGTAGTCTGCTCCAACAGGTTATGGGCCCTGCTGGGCACATCGCGAACGCGCCTTAACTGGCTGCGAACGATGTTGACTTCATTGTCTCCAAATTGTAACCTTGCGCTCTTCGTGAGCTGCATTGCGCTCCCTGCGAGCTGCATTTAAAAACCCAGGTTGACTAGGGTTAACCACTCTGAAGGAGTGTTTTTACCTGAGATTATGGAATGTGTTTTCTTGAATAGAGGACTGATTGAGCGCTTTTACCAGCTGCCACTATAACATCATGTCTTCAAATCTTGAAAAACTCATACAAACTTTCGACGGCTCTAACTACATTCAATGGGCCGACTCAATGAAGGCATGGCTCAGGTCTCAGGGCCTCTGGCAAATAACTAGCAGGATGGAACTAAAACCACCTCTGGTGCCTCCTTTGACAGCGACAAACACTGCACTAGTAGCGGATGCTAATGCCAAGCTCCAGACCTGGAGCAACAAGAATGACCAAGCTATCGGTAGCCTAGTGCTCTGCCTGGCCCCCTCTATTCGGCAGCGTGCCAACACCAAGGACACTGCTGAGGAGGTGTGGGATCTCATCCACACCAATTATGGTGTCGATGGCCCCTCCCAAGTCTTTGCGGACTTTAGGTCTGCAATCACAATCAAAATTCCAGCTGCAAATCCTGTTCCAGAGATTGCCAAGATGGCTGATAAATTTGAGTGCCTTACAGCTGCCAATGTCGCCATCCCTGAATTAGTACAGGCAATGATTCTATTCGCTGTGATGCCACGTGAGTATGATTCTCTATCCGCCACAGTCCTTAACACGACTGCTACTAGAGCCTTGACATTTAAACATGTCAAGGACTCCATTGTCGCTGAGGCCTCACAGCGCACAGCAGTTGGAAAGCCCATCAGCCCATCTCAGGCCACCAAGCTTTTTGCTGTCAAGTGCAAAGGGGGAAACCCCAAATGGCAATCTCAGGGCAACAATGGAGATTCATCCTGAAAGCGTAGATGACGTGGGGACAAAAAGACTAAAGAGGAAAAGCCTAAAGAGAAACATACCCACCTCGCCTCAAATGCCTTTACTACTATAAATGGTAATAGCACCATCATACCACTGATGCCACTCATCCAGCGCATCGAGAAGCATGAACATACTCCCACAAGGGATCCTCGCCACTGACCGCCTGCACAGGCATACATGGGCATGGCCTCTACCTCTCATTCGGTCTACACCGAATATTAGCAGGCTCGAGACACCCTCGAGCAAATGAATCTCCTGCAGAGCACGAAAAATCTGTGACTGCTGGAAGAGCACCTAACGGTGTGAGAAGGTAAGAGGAGGAGGATTGAACCAGAACTGAGGATCGTAGAGGTAGAAGATGGTAGTGTCTCCCTTGGATTGGAGCCTGCGGTTTCTGATGAGGAAATATGGAAAACCGTCGACGAAATGCTCGTCAATGAACTGCTTGAAACAGGTACATATGATGAAAGGTCAGTCCTTTTCCCTGCCACAAGCACAAGAATTAATATTCCAATAATCACAGCGAACTTTTCATGTGAAATTTTACCGCTACTAAATGTATCATGGAACAATTTACATCTTAATATATGTGTTATGTGTGCAAATGGAAATTGTAAGAAAGGTACTGACTGGATCATGGATCCAGGCACATCAAAACACTTCACTGGTGAAATGAAAGATTTTGCTTCTTATGAGCCTTTACCGAGAAAGAACTCTACCCTGGTTCAAACAGCCATGAGTACTACTCATATAGTAGGGAAAGGAGCAGTCTTCATTAGACATCAGGTAGTATGTCACGGGAAGTCAGAGACACGTGAAATGCAATTATACCCCATCTACTACATACCTGACTATAATGCTCAATTACTGTCAATGGGCATCTTTTTACAAGACAGAAGTGATGTGCATGGTTCCTCTGCACACATTTCATTTTTCAAGCAAGGAAACCCAATTATGGATTGCGTCCCTCTTATGAAACATGACACAATTTATTGGGCTCAGACTCATATATTGAGCACCAAAAGAATCAATGTGGCGACGATGTACGTCGCAGACTACTCGACTTGGCATAGGCAACTTGGACACCCATCCAAAGAAGCACTAGGGAAGATGCCTAATAGCACCATAAAATTTCCGAGGAATTTAATTATTTCTAAAGACAAAATTATATGTCCAGGGTGCGCTAAAGGGAAAATGACCTCAAAATCTTTTCCTGAATCAGATTCACATGCAGAAAGACCCTTTGAATTAATACATTCCGATCTGAAGGAACTCCCAGTACTATCGTACCATAAACATAAATACTTTATTGTATTTCTGGATGACAAGACGTCACATATCTGGGTCCAATGCCTTAAAAAGAAATCTGATGCTGCTGTGGCCATCAGACAATTTTGGGCAGTAGCTTTGACACAGTATGGCACTACAATCAAGTGCTGGCATGTTGATCCAGGGGGGGAGTTCAAAGATCGTGAGCTACAAAATGTGCTCAAGGACTTTGGCATCAAAATAGAGATGTCTGCACCTCATGTTCACCAACAGAATGGGCGCGCAGAGCGTGCCATAAGGACAATAATGGAAAAGTTGCAAACCCTGCAATTTACTGCATGTCTACCACAATCATGGTGGGAATTTTGCATTGAACATGCAACACACCTCTACAACCGAATCCTGATAAGGCATCTGAAATGGCTGACACCGGTTGAGGACCTGACAAAGGTCCACCCAGATCTAAACAATCTGAAGGTTTTCAGTTGTGGTGACCCAAGGAGAAGCATCCAAACACATTGGCTCCTTGATCGGAGTTGATGACATACCTTGGATTAGAAGATGGCATTAAAGCATACCGTTTCATGCGATCTAGTGGTACAATATTTATTGGTGCTATGGCACTATTTGATGAAATGTTGTTCCCATGCTGTCCCAGAGCTAAAACTCCTGCCAATACAGACCTTGGTGATTTTCCACCTCCAGAACCAGAAGATGATGACCACTCATCTGGAATGGATCACGATGATTCTATACCGCCACAAGATCCACCCCTTCCTCCATCATCAGAAAATGATGATGATGATGTACCAAGTGAGCAAAAGGCGCATGACAATGTGACAGATGCTCCTCCTCCACTGCCTCCAGTAACCACTGAGGACTTTCATCCAAGATGTGATGATCAACAAAAATGGCAGCAATTGCCCCATCAATCAGGCAGGCAGAGGAACATCCCAAACTGTTCTGGCAATACCTATGAAGAAAAGCGACTCCCCTCTGACATAGAGAAAGACATTGCATGTGATCGATATTGGAAGAGATCTGTAGGTCAAGATTCAGATCATAACTGACCACAATCACAATCTCAACAGAAAGAAGAACTGGTTGCTGGACCAAGTTTGGCACCCCACAAGAGTGTGCCCAATTCCAATGATCAAGAACATGATCACCCAATGGGGGAACTGGATGAAGCAGGTTATATTAAAAAGATAACCAAGGAAGGAGGAGATAAACTTATTCGCTGGCTGTTGTCAAAAGCAGTCAAACCATTGAGCAAAATAAGCCAAGTTCCAAACCAATTTCGCGATATTGCACACCTACCACGGCAGCAGCAACATGAGTGGAAACAAGCTTGTCATGAAGAATTAGAGGCTCTTTGTAAGCAACAAGTCTATGACATCGTTGATCTTCCATATGATCAAAAATGATCAAAAATAGATGGGTTTTCTCCATGAAATTGGATGGAATAAAACAAGCCAGACTCGTGGCCAAAGGCTTTTCACAAGTTGAAGGCATTGACTTTGATAAGATTTTCTCACTGGTAGTCTGCTACGAGACTGTACACCTCATGTTTGCCCTTGCATCTCTAGAGGGCATGTATGACTGGCCTAGATGTAAAAACCACATTTTTGTATGGCAAACTAGATGAGGAGATCTATATGGATCAACCTGAGGGTTTCAGACTTGAGGAAAAAGAGTGCAAAGTAATGCACTTACACCGAGCATTGTATGGCCTTAAGCAAGCCTCACTTGCATGGTGGAAAGAGCTAGAGGCATTCATGTGCACCATTGGGTTTGTGCGCGCCAGCTCCGATGCCGGCATTTTCATACACAAGGATCCTAAGACAGGCAGCATTGTTATTGCACTCGTCTATGTTGATGATGGCTTGTTCATAAGGAAGAACAAGAAACTTGTGGATGAAAAGAAGAATGCTTGTCTAAAGCATTGGGAGTGCTGTAGTACTGAAAAAGTCACAGAATTCTTAGGCATGCGCATCACCCAGACTGCAAGCAAAGTCAAACTCGATCAAACTGAATATCTTGCCAAAGTGCTTGAGAGATTCGAGATGACAAATGCCAAAGTGACCCCCACTCCACTTCTGACTGGTTACAGACCATCGGAAAACACAGCAATGCCCAACGTGGCACTTAGATCAAAATATCAGTCTGTGATCAGATTTTTATTGTATCTGATGCTTGGAATGCGACCTGATATCGCTTATGTGGTAATCAAGATGTCACAATTCTTGGCTAATCCTAGCCAAGAACATCTAGACAAAGCGATGTACATCATGCGCTATCTGGTGGGAACCCAGAAATATAACATTGTCTACGATGGCGAGAAGTCTGAGGGACTACAGGCCTTCACAGATTCTGATTGGGCAGCTGACACTGTCAAACGCTGATACGGCTCCCTATCGCCCTGCGCGCATACTACGGCATTTTTTGCGATTGTGTGCACCTCCTAGATGGCTTCCGCACACTTTGCGTAGCGCGCTTTTGCGCGCCTTCGTGCGCTTTCGTGCGCCTTCGCGCGCCTCCGTGTGCTGTTGTGCGCCTTTTGCATTTCTACTGTGCCTTTGTTTCCCCATAGCCACCAATCATTGTGCGCCCTAAATGCGCCTCATCGCGCTTCAAGCCGCCTCCATGCGCCCCCCCACGCTCCTTATCTGCCTTCTACATTTATTGCGCGCTCGATGCGCCTTTGCGCACTCCTTTTACACTTTACCTGCAACTCACATTCCCTGCTGCGCACTCTTTGCACAATCTCTATCACACACAACAATCCACTGCACCGGTGCACTGCGCATCGCAGCTCCCATCTTACTGGCACATTTACTTGAGGCACACCACGATTCCAGCACGAGCGAACTGTGCATTCTTACATAACTGGGCCGCTTTGCACCTATTTGGCATTGGACTGTGCGCACTTGGGCGCTTTCACGTAACCCAGGCGCTTTGGCAGTATTTGGTCTCGCACAGCATCCCCTTTTAGTTCTTCCACATTTCCAATCGGCATCGCCTTATCTGGTAACTGGCACAGGTCGATCACGCCATTATTACTAAGGTGCAGCACGCGACATATAACACCTAAGCGGATTAATTGGGAAGAGCGCACGAGACTTAGTGCGCACCAATAATAGCGCATCGCACCGGAACAGTTGGATATTGGGCTATAGGTGCGCAAATCTTATTGGCTGAGGCAGCGGCATAGTGCGGTCAGGTTTAGATGGGCGAATGGACGCGCTTGTGGGTAGCGCATGGCGCTTCCTATTTTTATACTTTATTTCACCATTTTATCACATAAGCCATTTGTACATAGTAGCGGACAGATAGAGAATCCAGAGGATCTTTCCCTCCCCCCCTCATAGTTTTTAGCTCAGTCAGCGTCGCACATAGTCTGTGCACCAGCATCCAGTCCGTGCGCCTTCGTAGTGCGCCCTTCGTATAGCCGTGTTTGTGTTATCGTTTGCGTCCCCTCGTCGTATTGTTGCATTGCGTCCCTTGCGTTGCGTCCTTCGTCCTTGTCTGTGCACTATCGTAGTGCGCCCTTCGTATAGCCACGTTTGCGCACCCTTTGCGCACCCTTTTGCATAGCCGCATTTTGCGCACCGTCTGCGCCTTTTTCCGCTCCTTGCGCTTTCACTCTGTTTGCACCCCCAAACTGTGCACCACCTTCACAGTACATCCCAGTGTCGTCTTTGTCCTGTTACACCTCCCGCCTTCATCATCCTCATCGTTGCGCACTTTTGCACTCTCGTTGCGCGTTTTTGCCTCTTTGCGTTGCACACTTTTCCGCCACTGCGCATATCTCCCCTTTCGTGTACACTACTAGTGCACACACTGAAAATCGCTGTACCAGCCTCTCTATAGTCTCCGTGCCCTGAAGGACGATCCGAGGCCATCTAAGCGAACTCCCCCCTCACCCCGAGCACGCCTGCAGTTGTAGGTTAAGTGTTCACCCCTTCTGTTGAGACTCTGCACTGAGTACCAACCGAACTCATCAACGCCGATCTACAATGGGTTACTTTGCTACTCTAGCGAGTGGCATTGTGTGCTGGCAGTCCCATTTACAAAAAACTGTAGCACTGTCATCCACAGAAGCCGAATATATGGCTCTCTCCGACACTTGTCGACAGATAGTGTGGATAGAGTCCTTATTCCAGGAACTCGGATATATACTGAAGTGCATACCAATCTGCGCTGACAATCAGGGATCCATCTTTATTGGATCAAATCCAGTTCAGGAAAGAAGGACAAAACATATAGACATTCGCTACCACTATACCCGCAAATGCATAGAAAATGACAAAGTCATGGTCATTTTCATTCCTGGAAGTGATAATCCAGCTGACATGTTCACAAAGAACCTTGGCACCATCTTATTCAGGAAATTTAGAGACTCTCTTGGAATTACTTTTGAGATTCAAACTTAGCTACTTAGAGCGCTGTACAGTTTGAAGGGGGTGTTGAAATTAATCTCTGACACATGCTGCATATGTGAGGCAAACCATGCAGCACACACATGTTACTGCGCATACATGTGGTAAACACATTCCTGAGTCATGTGACATCCTTACTATTATGTATATAAGGAGAACCTGTACTGTAGTAGATATATAGTGTTCTTACCTCTGCTAAACCCTAGCTCTAAGACTAACTAAACCCCAGGTAGGTTATAAGGAACGTGTCGTCTCTTCCTCTGTGCAGCGTATGTAGTCTGCTCCAACATGTTTTTATGTCTGATACACTGAGTCATGTGTATGAATTTGTGAGGTCCTAGACATATTGCTGATGATAGCCAAAACTAGCCTGCTATATTTATAAACAATCACTGTTGATACAAGGTTTACAAGGCCAACCAAACCTCACTGCTGTTTTCCATCTAATTAGTGTGGCTACTTCAAGTTAACGGTCAGGGGTCATATCTTGCAATTGACAATGTCATGCATAACCATTAGAAAGGAGTCCATAATCATGTTGCGAAAAAATCTGGCCACCTAAATGAACTTGGGAGATATGTTTTTCGACGTACTTTGAGCTCGAGCTGAATCCTGCGGAACTGAAGTCTGTTTGTGATCACGATATTTTCGTTTTTAGTTTACAGGAGTTGTCCGCAGCTGCATACAATAATGACCGGGTGCAGTTGACAGCAGCTATAGCCTCGTATCTCAAACCGACCATTGTCCGGGAAGATGAGATCAGGTTAGTTATTACATGATGTCACAAAGACAACGTATGGTCCAGAGAAAAGGATAACATCACGAAATGAATTCTCTGAAAAGCTGCTGATGACAAGGTAAAATAGGCATACATATATTGTGACATACAGCGTCTGGGGCAAGTGATACATAATAAAAATAATAATGATTGATTGTATGGACGTTGGCAATGATAATGCAATAGAAACGAACACACTGGCATGGTCAAAAATCTTCATCGAGGACACTGTGGACGTGGTCAGCATAGAAAATAACATCCACGATGAGAATGACTAACAATGTCTTCGCTGACACGTGGGCGGTCGCATCAAGCGTAGCCGAATGGTTGACACCTGCTTTTGAGTAATCTGACACGCGTTTCTCAAAGAAGTTGGTTTTGCCCTGAAGCGAAATCATGTCCATGAAGTCAAAGGGGTTCGTCACATCATACACCTTGTCGTTGCCAAGTGCGACGAGGAGACGATCAGCAACAAACTCGATATACTGGCACATGAGTTTTGAGTTCATGCCAATGAGCTTCACAGGAAGTGCATCTGAACGACAGTTCTCAGACAGTCACATGATGAGAGCAGAGAAGGAACTAACCAGTCAAGAATTCTTGCTCGATGACAACGGCTTCCGTAATGATAGTCTTCACAGTGTCGGGATGCAGACGGCGCTTGAGATGACTGAACAGCAAGCACGCAAAATCTGTGTGCATACCCTCGTCGCGACTGATGAGCTCATTTGAAAAGGTCAGGCCAGGCATAAGACCACGTTTCTTCAACCAGAAGATGGACGCGAATGATCCAGAGAAAAATATGCCTTCGACAGCGGCGAAGGCCACCAACCGTTCACCGAATGTCGAATGTTTGTCGGATATCCACCTCAGGGCCCAGTCAGCCTTGCGCTTTACACAGGGAATGGTCTCGATGGCGTCGAAAAGGTATTCTCGTTCCGTGGCATCTTTGATGTAAGTGTCGATGAGTAGAGAGTAGGTCTCGGAGTGAATGTTTTCCATCATAATTTGAAAACCGTAGAAACAACGCGCCTCGGCAACTTGAACTTCGTTTGAGAACCTCTCGAGAAGGTTCTCGTTGACTATCCCATCAGACGCTGCGAAGAATGCGAGAACATGAGAAATGAAATGACGTTCATTGTCATTGAGACGGTTATGCCAGTCGTGTAGATCTTTCGAAAGATCCATTTCTTCAGCGGTCCAGAATGAAGCCTCTGCCTTTTTATACATTTGCCATATCTACCGCGCTTTTGTCAAAGGATGTGGATTTAACTGAAGGACATGACTAACCTCGTGATACTGAATAGGAAAGAGTACAAAACGACGGCGAGATTCTTTTAGGAGAGGTTCCTCCTCTGGGATATTATCAGTAGGGAGTATAGTATGGAATGTAGCGATATACACACTTTCCGGCAGGTCAATCTCACCAACGAACTTCCTCCTTGAAGCGAAATGCGCTTCTTCCGGACTCGGGCACTCTTCATGCTCTCCCTCCTCATCGACCGACCTGGGAGAACTAGGGAGACGTTCGTCGTCAACGATCTTGAGCAATTTCTTCATGGGTTTCGTGGGACTGTCAAAGGTCAGGGCAGCGAGCGAAACTGCGGTCTAGAGAGAGGAAGTTACGCCTAGTTGATCAGACGATGAAAAAACATACCTTTTTAGAAGGAGTAGCATCTGGGCAAGCCGTGGTCATCATTGCAAGAAGAGTGTTTTGAAAGATAGGAGGAAAGAAGAAGTCGAAGTGTTTGTGGGTTTTTATTTCAAACAACGCGTATGGTTGTGTTTGGTGTGATCAACGAGAAATTAGTCGTAACTTTAAGTCCGTGACCGTGTTATTTGCGCTTATTAGCATAATAAAACGTGACTGGTATTACAAACCCTATTTTTGTCGAGCATATTATTATCATCCGATGGTCTGACACTAGACTCAATGTGCGGAAGAAATGTCACTAAAGCCCACATTGAGAAATTTGGATCTCTGAACGGTAATTCTTTACGACGGCGTTTTGTTGGAGACGTTGACTTGCCTGAACGTTTGTTATCGTTCTTCTATTCAACGAACAGGCTCTCATCCCTTTTCTCTCAGATGAGGAACCCCTACTAAAGGAGTCCAAACGGAGATTTGTGTTGTTCCCGATACAATACCCGGAGGTGCTTCACTCTCCCCTTTTGTTCTTCCTATAGTCAACTAATGATGTATATAGATTTGGCAGCTGTACAAGAAAGCGGAGGCATCATTTTGGACCGCAGAAGAATTGGACCTTTCACATGATCTCATGGACTGGAACAATCAGCTAAACGCTGACGAACGTTATTTTATCACCCATATTCTTGCTTTTTTCGCGGCGTCCGATGGCATCGTCAATGAAAACCTTATTGAAAGATTTTCGCAGGAAGTTCAAGTAGCAGAAGCACGTTGCTTCTATGGATTTCAAGTCATGATCGAAAACATACATTCGGAAACTTATTCCTTGCTTATTGATACATACGTCAAAGATCCTCATCAACGGACTCACCTTTTCGAGGCAATGGAAACCATCCCTTGTGTCAAGCACAAAGCCGAATGGGCTCTTAAATGGATTGCCGACGAACAATCATCATTTGCGGAGCGCCTCATAGCATTTGCTGCAGTCGAAGGCATATTTTTCTCAGGCTCATTCGCAGCTATATTTTGGTTGAAGAAACGAGGACTCATGCCTGGCTTGACGTTCTCCAACGAGCTTATTAGTCGTGATGAGGGCATGCACACGGATTTTGCGTGCCTCCTCTTCACACATGTGAGGCGTCGACCGCATCCGGACACAGTACAAGCCATCATCTTAGAAGCCGTTGAAATTGAGCAGGAGTTTTTGACAGGTAAGTTTCACCAGCAAATTTTACTACGGCATCCCCTCATTCAGTCCCAGACTCTCTTCCTGTGGCACTCATCGGCATGAACGCAGTATTGATGTGTCAATATATTGAGTTTGTGGCCGATCGCCTACTTGTATCCCTTGGAAATGAAAAGTACTATAATGCGACAAATCCATTCGATTTTATGGATATGATCTCACTCCAAGGAAAGACCAATTTCTTCGAGAAGAGGGTATCCGATTACTCCAAAGCAAACTTTAACCGCTCAAACAATAATTCAGTGACTCCTCAAAAAACCTTGTCAGTCTTTTGCATGCCTAGCGATTATTTCATCTACATCTAATCGGGGTCCCTAACATAGCACACTTGACGAAGACTTTTGATCATTTACATCAGGCACAACACCATCAAGATATCACATTTTCACCTACCATGTACGTTATAATACATATATATATATAGATGTATATCAATCCCACAGCTCATTTACACATACTGTTACACGCTGTCACTAATAAAACAACAGCATTTTACATTTTATGGATGCTAAGGCCCTCTTCGGTAACTGTCAATAATTTTGAGTTGCTGCTATATATCGTCAAATTTACCTAATACAGTGTACCGACACCAGTTTACACACCCGGGTCACTTTACACACCAATAGAGAAATATACTCAAATCTCGTCTGATCCTCTTGTGAATTTTTTTCCAACGAAAGTCCCCTTATATCCATATTCTGGAAAAGTTTGGTAGCAATCCATCAAAGTCTTGCTGAGTAGTGACGGTCATTGCCATTGATGCAGGTGATTTCACGGGGAGTCCAACTTTTGCACCAGAATTTGCACCCCTGACATGCTCTACATGTACTAGTGAGCTGATTCAATTGAAAGGCTATATATTTTACTATATATTTCTCACTAACATCGAAAGAATCCATCCAGAATTGAGGGAGGTAGACGTGTGACTTTGTTGATGGACAGGAAGCAACATCACGACGCGTTGTTACTTCATTTCCCCCATCTTCTCACACGGTGACACCGCAGCCTCGGGTGTTCTTTGCCCTAATTGTCCAGTATGCCGTATAAGGCACTTTCTGAGCACGTCAAACGCCAAAACAAAAGCCATGCGAAGGAAACGGAACACAGTCAATGCGTACCGTCGTGAGCAAGCCCTACCAGCCAACATGCGCAGGGGAGCCCAAAAAATTGCAGAAGATTTCAGCATTGCTAAACAGTGGAGGACAATAGTTAACCGATACAATGGTGGAAGAAGCATGCAGGAGGCTCATGAGGCTCAGCAGAATCTTACACCAGCTGAGGAAGGAATTCTTGTAGATTTTCTCAATCAGTTTGCTGAACGAGGCTTCCCCCAGCCTCTCAAAGACATTGAGGCCTTGGGAACCCTGTTACGGAAGGCTCGTCTTGGAGGTAACTGCAATGCACTTGGTAAAAACTGGGTCCATCGGTTCCTGGATCGCCATCGCGCAGTCCTGCAGACCCATTGGAGTAAACCTCTTGATACCCAACGAGCTCGAGCTATGAATTCTGAAGCAAAAAAGGCATGGTTTGAACTACTTGAGGAATTTGTTGTGAAGGCTGGAATCCAACGCAAGAATCTATATGGCATGGACGAAACAGCATGTCCACCTTCCGATCAAGGGACACAGCGTGTTGTGGGTGGGTGAGGTGCCAAGACTCAGCATAAACAAGAAGGTGCTGACCACGAAAACGTGACTGCAATCGTAACCATTCGTGCCGATGGCACGACACTCAAGCCTACAATTATATTTAAAGGTCAAAATTTTATGAGTAAATGGGGCAATGATAATGTATCACAAGCTTTGCAAGTATTCACCAAAGACAGTGAGGTGTTAGCTAACACCATCTAGTTCTTGCACATTCACCCAATGGATGGATGGATAATGAGCTTGGGCTACATTGGATGGTAAAAGATTTTGATCCACAAACAAAGGAAAAGGCAGGTGGACACATCCGTGTCCTGCTGATGGACGGCCATAGCTCCCATTACTCACTTGAGCTTCTTGATTATGCTCAGGCTAACAACATTGTAATCCTCGGCCATCCACCCCACTGCACACATGTACTTCAGGGGCTTGATGTAGTTTGCTTCGCGAAGATGAAGAATGAGTTTCGAAGCAAGATTCAGGAGTTCGAAGCCTTGCATAGGCACAGTGTCAGAAAAGGTGATTTCGCAGGTGTCTTTGGGCATGCATTCCTCTGATCCTTCACTGAGAATGCAGTCAAGGCTGCATTCACAGCAACTGGTGTTTATCCATTCAATCCTGATGCAATCTCTGAAGAGCAGATGAAACCGAGCTTACCAACTTCAACAAAAACCTCCTTCCCTATTCTCCAGCCCAGCCCAGTGCAAGCCATTATCACAGCAATGGGCAGTCACCCTCCAACATCTCTTGAATTGTCTCCTACAACACACACACAGCCCCAATTACTAGCCCATCCCATAACATGCCTGCAACTCCTTTGACGCTGACCAGAATGTATCGTGAACCTATGATTGATCCAGAACTTGAGACACCAACAAAGCGGATGCATGTACTGCATAGCACACTAGCGACTATGTCATCTGGCTCTCTTCTGGTGTCAAAGGCATGGATGGTGTCTGCCATCTCTCCAGCAACTCCAGTTCTCGAGATCAAAGGATATCAGTCCCATGAAGCATTAGAAACACACATCGACGAACTCACTCAAAGCTTATCTGATGCACACAATATCATCTGGGTTCAGGAAGTCATTGACAAGAGGAAAAATGCACAGCTAGTCATACAACACTCTCATCTAAGCAAACTTAATTAGTCCCTACAGATGAAGGAGAGCAAAACAAAACATGATTGTGCCAAACTCTTTTCAAAAGGACATGGCCAACATCTCACTGCTGAGGAATTTTGTATGAGCTGCAAGAACAGCAGAGAGAGAAGCACATGTAAGAGAAGGCGCACTGATGGGTACCACCTCAAGGCAGCTAACAAGGCACAGAGAAAGACAAACAGAGAGGCAAGAAAGGTCACAAAGGATGCTGCAAAGATTCAGTGGGAGAAAATGCTAGCAGAACACAAGGAGGCAGTAGTTTGATGGAAAGGACAATGTGCAATGCTGAGGGCCAAGAATGTCTGTGTCAAAGACCTCCCTCTCAAGCCCAAACATCCTCTGAAACCAAAGCCGGCATCAGGAGGCGATGGTGAGGCAGATAAGTCATCGAATTCATTGGATGGTGATGATGAAAGCTGAAGGAGGTGGATTTCCCATGGGTGTGTAAACACACCATTTTGGTTAATATTGACTCGATCTGTTCGTTACACTATGAACATGGTTAATTAATTAGTATAAAATCAACTAAAATAATAGTATACATCCTAATCTACTTCACAGGCATTCTGTCACTTCAGAATTGTCAATTTGTAGTTGTGTTTGGAGCTAGCGATGAAACTCAAAGTTGTGTGCAAACTGGTGTCAGTACACTGTATGGTCACATCATCCAATTTTGTAATGTTTGGCTATTCAGTTGCACTTATTTGCATGCTTGTGTCACTTTTTTTTGTTCCTTCCTCATGGCTGGAGATGATGGTGATTCAGGCTGCACTGCTTGGAGCAGTGCTGCCAAATTGTTGCTCATTGAATGTCTTCTCAAAGGCATGCTCACTTTGAAATAGTCTCATTGCTTTGTTGAAATCATTCAGCCATCTTCTGCACAAACAAATTGGTTATGAGCTGGTATAGGAATGTGCCAATCTACTCAGTGATACCAACATGTCTCTGAGGTTTTAGCCCTCCTTTTTGAACCAATTTCTTCTTCAACTTGTAGAAACCATGTTTTCGGAGACCAGTGTTGTCCATTAGCCTATCTGAGTGTCTGTCCATCTATCATCTCATTTACCCATGCCTCACTCAATAGCACAGATGTATGATAAGGTTGATTGTACCAAGCCTCCAAAGTCTGAAGAACAACCCCCACAGTTGCAAGAGTGATCATGGTGGCTATGAGAGCCTTCCTATAAGGGCAACCTCAAAGCCTCACTCAATAGTGAGCTTACAGAGGGTTAATATTATGCAAAATACAGACACCTTAGGCACATCTAACAGAGGAGAATCAAAGAGAAAACTCCAAGGACCCATCTGTTGATGCCCAGTATATGTGAAGGACTCAAAAATCACAGTAGGCTAAAATAGAAGAAGGTGGAGAGAGGCTGATCAAGCTATGGAATGACATCACCTCAATGGGTAAGTATGTGAAAGGGGGCCCCACCTCTAAAAATAAAACTGTCAACATGTACAAATATAGAAAAATAATTATAAAACAGAAATAAAATCATAGAAAATCATAGAAAATGCAGAATAGAGTGAAATAAAATGTACAGTAAAAACATATGGGACGAATGCAGAAAATTGCCAAGACCCTTGGGGCACCTCCTAGTCCCCTTACATCACCCCCCTTCTATGATGCATTGCCCTGATGCATTCAAAACTGTAACTTGCCAAAGTCCATTGCTTGAACATGCTGAGGTGCAGAAGTGTGGTGCTGATGGAACTCCTTTATCAATCAGGGTGCATTTACATCTGACTCCTCAATGCATGAGTTTTCCTCATACCCATAACCCTTCCAATGCACCAGGTACTCCAGTTTCACCTGATGTAATCGACTATCTAGAATTGATTTGACCTTATACTGTGGCTCTTTCTCAACAACTGTAGGTGGAGGTGTTTGAGAGTCCAGTCTATTGGACTGAAAACAGACCATGAACAGAGCTGAACTGGACTGATGGCAACTGGACTATCAGTTGCAGTTGCCATAACATTTTCACAAGTCCAGTTCACAGTTCATCAATGATAGGGCATCTCAATGGACCACCCAAAAACCAACCACAACTGGTTGTGGACTGGACTTCGGTTGCATCAGGCTTGCGAGGTATAGATATATGAATAAATGCTAAATACTTTTTTTAATAGTATACTTTACAGACTGAGATAAATACTATTATGTTATTTATGGGTGAGAGGGCCCAAATTATCAGTTATTTCATGGATGCTTATATAGTGGGCAACAAAACTAATTCAATGTTTTGCACTATACAAAAGACACCTTTATACAGAAGGAAATAAATCTTCAAAAATATTGAAAATATTATATAATACTCTTTAATATTGCTCCTCATTGCTTGCACAGCTCCAAGATGATGGGACCTGATTAAATAAGTCTTCCATGTTAAACAAATCTATCACTCATTGGATCAGTTTTGTTGCACTGATTTTTTCAATCAAATTCTATCATATCACATGACTTTGGTAATTCTAATCAACAACTACAAACAAGATCATCATCTACTGTACTAATTCACTCAATTTGGTGGTCACAGGCCACAGGGTACCATTGTCTGCTGAAATGTCACAGGTGTCCCAGCTTGTTAGATTGGATGATGAAACCATTTTATGAGTCTGAAACTCACCTGTTTGGGGGCACAGATTGTTAAAAAAACTGTGAAATTCAATGAACAACAGCCTATTTGAGCCATTTAAGTTATATATCAACCCTCCAGTCATCATCGTCATTGTGACATATGAAACTCTTTATCATGTACCACTTGTTAGAGGTTTTTGTTCTCTTTCCTCATCCCTCTGCCAGAGGTTGTGCACTCAACACCACCGAGTTTGAAGTTTCTTTGCTGACAGTCATGTAAACCTCTAGATCTTTATCATCCTGCCCATTGATTTTGTCTGCTGGCACTTCATTATCATCCCCAGCAAGGTTTTGTGAGACAAGGCCACTGTCCCCTTTCCCAGAAATGACTGCATTGACTATGGCAGAGAGGGGGATGCTGCTATCATCCCCATAACTATCATCCTCTTTGATGTCAACTGCATTCTCAGGTACATTGTTGTCTGCTGCAGGTAACATTGTATCCTCCTTTTCCATTGAAAGCTTAGACTAGAATGCAGGGTTATCTGTCTTCAAGTTTCAAAGTTTTTTGTGCACTTCAAATGACATTAGGCTTTCATAGGATGAGTTCCAGCCTCCCATATGACACAATTTAAAAGCCTGGTTGCCATTTGGGTTTAGATATTGGAATCATAAAGTTGATATGAAAATTCTCCTTTTTAACAAGCTCTTTGTTATTAATGACTTGGTATGCATTCCACAGCCATTTAACACTTCAATCTCACAAGACCTTGATGCATATGTCCATAGTAAAGAATGGAAGGTCCTCATTCATTTGCTTGAGCATCTCTTTGACAACTGATTCATGATATGACTGCTTGACAGAGTGCTTGAAAGGTCATTGTATACTAATGATGCAATGCTGGTGGAGCCCTGTACAATCACTAGGTATGAAGTCCAAAATAATGTTAGTGTAATTAGTAAATATCCAGCCTCGAAACTCCTCGGATCGATGAACTGACTAGACATTAATCTGCCACAAAGCCTTTTGCATTGGCAGCAGCCCAAGAGTAACTCATTTGGCATCAAAGTAGGAGGCGAGGATGTTGTTGACAAAGGTCTTTATTGTCGTCATGTTCAACCAGTACATTGATAGGTCCATTGCATGCTCTAGGGTCTGGAGAAGGTTTTCAAATGTATTGACACATCATGACACATGCTTCCAACCCCTGCAAACCCCACAAAATCAATCTTGAATGATTTTGAATGATTTTGAATGACTTTGAATAACTTTGCAACATTTTGAATGCCTTTGAACAACTTCGCAGCACTTCGAATGAAGTCAGCCACCATATGGGTATTCCAAAACCCTTTCGATACACACAGCACAACCAGAATGAGCCATTGTGTTGCATATCGAGCACTACTGGACACGAGGAGACATAACAAAAGACTTAGAATGCGATAAATGCAGTTTGGTGTTTCAATGATATATTGAAGCAATAGGATAAGCACTTTTTACTATACTGGGACACTGTATGTTTCATTTATTATCATTTCTCATTTGTTTTATGTTTTACAAAAGTCCTTTATGGCTGTGCATACTGCCTCATGTTCTACACATGTTATATTTCCTTTTTAGTACTATATCTTCAAAATGTATATAGACTTGTACTAGTTACTTAGAACAAGAGAGAAGAAGTTACCCTCTCCATTATCGTCTGATTTAAGAGCCATTCTCTTGAGTCCAAATCTTGCACTGTATCTCTAAGTTCTGCGAATTATTGTGAACTTCTTCAAACTTTTGTATTAGCCTCTTGATTTATTGTGTATTGCCTATCGTCTCTTGAAAGCACTTCTAATTTGCTATATCCATTCTTCAATATACCTTGACACCAGTCCAACTCCTTCAAGACTCCTTCAAAACTCCTCAAACCCCTTTGAACCTTCTTTGAACTACTTCAAACATCTTTGAACCTATTTTGAACATCTTTTGAACATCTTTTGAACATCTTTGTACACTCCTACAGAGTATTTGCAATATGTCTTACCATTTCACATCTCTAACCACAACCTTTGGGTATCAGCGGTGACATTTAGTACCAACTCGCACCCTTCCTCTAGCCTGTGTTATACTTCTTAGGCCTTTTAACAAGTTTTTGTTAGATTTCCAGGTTGAGTACCATCAATGTTTGTGTTTGAGAGAACTTGAGGAATGTGCCAGTATTGATCAGGTCATTGTAATGTGGTGCAGGTTTGGATGGATAAGAGACCTGTGTCTTCCCTTTATATATGCCTTGAAACAGCAGTAATATTCTATCATTCGTGACTAGAACCATCACTGTGAATGCTCGCTTTTCTCTCCACCCATGAGTGCAACTTTCTTTGCCCCAATTGGTGCATATGCCATCTTGTTGGCAGGTGCAAAGATGACTTGAGTTTGGTCTAAATTCATGTAAAGGCCAGAAGGTATGTCATATTCTTCAATGCTGTAGGCCTTGCACAAAAAGGAATTCTCACATTTAACTTCCCAGTCTTGTGGGACCTTTTGAGCTGCTCAAGTTGCCTTGCACTCAGCCAAGCTGAGTTGGCACTGTGCCCATACTCTAACAAACATGTCTGAGGCTTTGAAGGCTGATTCATCATGGTACAGCAGTTCAAGAATGATTGGCTTCATGATGGTGATTGTTGCTAACATAACACCACGTATAGTGATGACCATCATTGGTGCACCAGCTTCTCTTATCTTTATGAGCTGATCCTTGATTTTCTTGATGATATCTGGATATTTTGTCTAAAGTTATTTCTGTCAGATGGTATCCAATGAAAGGGTAAGGTGCACATACTAGGACTCCTTGCAATCCATCTTTATTGTGCCCAAGGTCATTTTCTTGATCTATTTTCCTCAGCACTAAATCTTTCCGATGTGGCCTCTCTCCAGAACAGTTGATCTATCCATCAACTATTGTTTGATGCAGTCCATCAAAGACCACAGGATCCATTCATTTCACTGTCGCAACAATTTTGGACATGCTTATGGTCCATTTGACTTTCTTCACAGCAATCTGAATCTGAGACCATGCAAATGGTGTGAACCAGTTATGAAATTTCACTGGCCACAGTGGTAATTTCTCCTTTTCCCCTTGTATTTTTCTATTTCCAGCTTTGAATTTTTGTTTTAGAGCTCGACCTGGTCAGGAAAGTTCAGCAGTTGGTAGTTTTTCTTTCTTGCTTGTGTCGGTAAGAAGAGGACTAATAATCTAAAATTTGTTTTCGATAACTGATTTTCAATACACAATGCAGATGTACCTATTGCTTTGTCCCTCTGGGGCTGCATGACCCCTTCTTAATCTCAAGATTCTTCTTCATCCTTTGAGATTGCTCCTTTTGGAGGCATGCACACTCACACATGTTTGCTTTTTTGAATAAGTTCACTTTCTCCAGGCTTTCATTTATATCTTCCATACTGTTCCTCATCTTCTCACTCTCCAAAGCAAGCTTTTGTTGAAACTCCTCCATACTCTCTTGTTTGAAGTTGTCTAAAAAAGCGAAACAGGCTATGAAGATGTGCAGGTTTATCCTTTAGCATGGTTAGACCTTTCTGGATTGATGACATGGTTGTGGTCTTTGTACCTGATTCCCCAGTTTTAGATGTTGTTGCTGCTGGCTGCTTTTGCAAGAGATTGGGTAGGTCTGCAGGCTCTTCATTTTCACTAGATATGCTCCTGATTTTGAAGTCCTTGTCCCAGCTAATACTGGGCCTATTTGCTTCATTGGGATTGGGATCCAGGAAACATAAGGAAAATTTTCCCTCAGAGGAATCAACCATCTTAATATCAGAATTATCTGTTGTTATTGTCTTCTCAAATTCATCTGTATTCACAGCTAACTGTTAATACATAGAGCTTTAGTATATGATAC
This sequence comes from Tricholoma bakamatsutake, assembly GCA_029959215.1. Lineage (NCBI taxonomy): Eukaryota > Fungi > Basidiomycota > Agaricomycetes > Agaricales > Tricholomataceae > Tricholoma > Tricholoma bakamatsutake. The sequence goes on from CP114860.1 coordinate 7,453,966, forward strand.
AATCCATTATCAAGCAACCTACTTACCATTGCCTCAGATTGATGTTCATGGATCACTTGCAGGAGTACCTTTAGATGACCTTCAGCCACATCTTGAGAGGGAAGAAGCATCTCCTCACTATTTGAAAAGAAGACTCTCAGTGCATCCCAAGCAAGGAGGCAACAGGAGAATGAATCCTGTTGAATAGTGATAGAAATTTGTTGGAAGGTAAATGCCTCTCCACTATGAAACTGTGTCTACCAATTCAATATCCTTCACACAGAGGCTGTTGCTACACCACTGAGTGAGTCACCATACCATATCTCCCTCTTTCAAAAATTGAACACCACAGCAATCCAATGATTCCAGTTAAGATTGGCAAGGAAACTGAATTGATCTTGTATACCTGTTTTTAGATTGTTTCCAATGTGTTGATAGAGCTAGAAAGAGTCCTCTGTAGAGTATTTCTCAATGTCCTCTGATCCTTGACTGATTTTTGCATAAAAATAGTTGCTTTTGAGATCAATATGATTCTTTCCACTGTGCCAGAGGTGTCTTTGAAGGAGATCAAGCATCTGGTTTGCATGTGCCCCATGTAGCCATTTATCTGAGGTGTACAAGGCAAGTGATTCAAAATCTTCCTTGAAATTCAAGCTGAACCCATGCAGCTTGTTGCTCCAGCAGAGAACCAATAATGCTGCAAGATATTTATTGGTCAATGATGCAGAGTGATTCTGACTTTCCCTTCACTTTCCACATTTGGGACTTCTCATGGAGGTCATCCTCTGCCACCATCCACATATTGTGCACCTGACAGACGGTGAACATCTCCTCCCAATAGCTGACTATCCAAAGTGAATACATCTTTTCCAATGCAGATGGGACATGGATGCAGCAGATGGAGCATTGTTGTGTGCCGATCTTCTTGAGATCCTTCTGAAGTGCTTGTACAATGGGAAGAGGTGGGGATGTAATGTCCTAGATGGCTGCAATGTTAATTGGGCTTTCTGGAAAGTAATCAGTGAAGAAGTCTTTGGTTGTGGTGATCAGAAATGACAAGAGGATGAGGGGGAGGCAGAATTGGACAAGCTGAAGGACAGTGAGATCCAATGCTGGAAGTAGGCTTGAGTGGAGCTCTGGCAGAATACTATATCTTTGCATCATGTAGTGAGCAATTGTGGTGTATGTGGAGAAACTTTTTTGGTAAATGTGCAGGGAATATTAATGATATTATCATCATCCAATACTTAGATGAATTTACATACCTAGAGTCAATTTAATTAGAAAGTACTATAATATGCTAGCTTAGTCCGATATTGGTCAGGAAAGATAAATATTAGTAATTAGAATATTCCAGTATATCCTTATGAATGCTGGATTGTCTGATCCACTACCAAATTTCAGTTGCCATAAAAAATTTGGTGCTCCTGCCAAAAAAAAATTTGATCATAGGCTGAACTCTAACCTGCCAAAACCAAAATTTTATCAGGGGGGTCACAGGTCACACCCCTGACAAATTGATTGAATTAGTACAGGATATAAAATCTGTACCACCAGCATCAAGTCCACTCCTCCCCTACCTTACAATGCACAAACTCTCCTCTAGTCAGATTCATCATATTCTCTCATTTCATGACTCTGGAATTTTTGGATGTGAAATATCTTACCAAACTCATCTCAGTCCATTTACTCTTGGTTAAATTTGCTCTGAGCATTGTCCACACCTTTCCAAATCCTCTGGTGGTTATCCATGCTAGGTGAATAATTTAAATGAAGAAGGTTGAGAATGCTACCCAGGCCACTAAATTTCTTCAGAATGTCATCAATACATCTCTCTCCCCCCAAACACTTCATTGTCACTTGAAAAAATGAGGCATGAAGTCCATAGTCAAAAAGAAAAGGCCTTTACTCAAACCTCATCATCAGAAGGCAAGATCGGAGTTTGCAGAGAGGCATGTAGAGTGGACATTAGAGGATTGGAAGAGGGTCATATGGTCTGGTGAGACCAAAATCAATAGATTGGGGTCAGATGGCAGGAAATATTTATGGAAGGATGCAGATAAAGACTTGAATGATAGACTGGTAGAGGAAACAGTAAAGTTTGGTGAAGGAAATCTCATGATGTGGGGATGTATGAGCTGAGATGGGGTTGGATATGCTACTAAAATTGAAGGTAAGATGGATGCTAATCTTTATGTGCAGATTTTGGAGGATGAACTTCAAAATTCCCAGGAGTAGTATGGGATGGAAGTGGAGGATGTTATATCCAAAGTGGCCTGCACAGTCTCCAGATATTAATCCTATTGAGCACCTCTGGAATTATCTGAAGAAAAAGTTGAGAGAATATGAAAAATCTGCAAATAGTGTTAAGGAGCTCTGGGATAGGGTGGAAAGATTGTGGGAGGAAATACCATAGGAAGTGTGTCAGAATTTGATGGAGAGTATGCCTAGAAGGCTTGCAGCAGTAATTAGAGCAAAAGGGGGCTATACCAAGTACTAATATTTCTAGCTTTTATATGAAAAAATTAGTGCAACAGAACTGATCCAATGAGTGACAGATTTGTTTGACATGGAAGACTTACCTAACAGGTCCCATCATCTTGGGGCTGTGCAAGCAATGAGGAGTAATATTAAAAAGTATTATATAATATTTTCAATATTTTTGAGAATTTATTTCTTTTTATATAAAGGTGTCTTTTGTAAAGTGCAAAACATTGAATCAGTTTTGTTGCCCACCGTATACCTGTGGCAGCAGCACATGGACCATTTGGTCATGCTTGTGCTCACAAAAAAACAAAGTGGCACCATTTGACAGATGACTTTCATGACCACCAGCACAACGATGCACAACTCCCACAATTCTCCACCATGTCACATTCAATGCAAACCACCACCTCAACCACCTTTGCTCCCCCTCAACTTCCATTATATGGCAACAATATGTGTTTGACATATTTGACACAGTAAGTGCCTTTTCATTTTGTCATTGTTCTTTTTACTACTAACAATATGTTTTGTTTTATAGATTTGCAGTCTCTTACTACTGAACAACAGGCAATAGACAACAAACACCAATGACTGTCAAACAACAACATCAATGACATCAACAAACCTCATGACTCCCTCCCATCCACTACAATTACCCATGGCTGCAAATGTGCCATGTCACATGTATTCTACTGTATGCATTTGACCATTGAAGCCCATGGCTCCAACACATAATAAGTAAGTCATATTTCATTCTTTCATTACTATTTTTACTAACATTGTTATTATCTTTTCTTATAGGCTTAAACTAATGTGAGAACAGACCAGCTGCAGGAACAACTCAACACCGACATCCAGCCTCCTCACAGGGTGGATCATTGGTACTATTTTCTGTGATGACAGAGATGATGACAATGGTGACAGCAGCAGATAGTGTTTTAAGGTCCAGTTGGTCCAATTTTTAGACAATGATGGGCCACAACCACAACCGCAACTGGTTGGGACTGCACCCTCATATCTAGGTAACTGGACTGAACCACCTAAGACTGGTTCATTTTAGTCCAGTTGTGGTTCATCAACTGATCTCAACTGGTCCCATCAAGGACTGGTTAGGACCAGGTGCTGCCAGTCCTGTCATCAGTCTGAATTGGTCTTACAATACAGAAAGTACACTACATGAAGACTGTAAGGTACTAACTAATTTTTACTTTGTGATTACATGACACCCTGTGAGCAGGTGCTCGCAGCAGTGATGTGCTGCTATGAGAATATATATATATATAAACATCTCCTCTGAACTGGGGAGAGGAATCTGTGAGATGAAAAGAAAGAAAAAAGAGGCCCCATTGTGTTGCATGTGTAGTATAAATATGGCATTGCATTGCATAGTCATGAATTGTTGATGTCCCCTCTTGTTGGCATTGTCATGACTCATCCCCCTTGTTTGTGTTGTTGCCTGTTGTCCTCCCTAATTGCCCCCTCCCTGTTTGCATTGTTGCCTGTCATCTCCCACATTTGCATTGTGGCATATTGTCCTCCTCCCCCCCTGATCATAATGTTGTGAGTTGGCATCCTCCCATCCATGTTGTTGTCCATCATTTTTCCTCTGTTGTGATGTTGTGAGTTGGCACCCCATTTTCATGTTGTTGTTTCATCATTCATTGGCCCTCCCTCGTTTGTCATCCCCTCTTTGTGTTGTTGCTCTTTGTCTACTCCCTGCAATGTCGTTTGTCACTGTGGTGGTGCTGGGTGATGTGGTGCTGTGGGAGTGGTGTTGGGTGTGGCCAGAAACAAGACTCATTGCTACCCTGTGAGCAGAGGCTTGCAGTGGCAACATATGGTTGGGTATCGTTAACAGAAGAATAGAACCTGAAAGAAAGGGGAAAAAACAGTTAGTAGAAGTAATGATAATCAATATAAAAAAGACATACCTCACCCAAATGACAGCCTAGCATCATTTGGACTGCCTGGGTTGTGTTTGTTTGTTTGCAAGGTGGTTGGTGTGGACAGAGTGGTGATGTGGCATGGTTGATGTTGATGTGGTAGTTATGGGAAGTTGTCAGGCAAATGGTGCCACTTTTGTTTTTGGGAACACAAATATGATCACATGGTCCATGCACAGCCACAGGGTATATAAGCACCCACCAAACAACTACTTTTCCCCCAGGCTTGTTACTGGCTCATCCTACCACAAGTAAATATAATATAAGTAGTAATTATTATTACTTTCATTAGTTCTTTTTTCTTATTATCTATGTATGTGTAAGTACATATGTAGGATCATATATGTACCATAGGAGACTGGTTGCAACTGATTGCAACTGGTTATATGATGGTTTTCAAAATATTTTTAAAGTAAGGCAACTGGCAACTGAACTGACCTCGAAAGAGGGCAACTGCAACTGATGGTCCCGTTGCAGTCATATTTTTGGTCCAGCCAACCAGACCTTCAAACACTAGCAGCAGCAACAAAGCATGCACATTTAGCCCCATGAGGCTCTGCTTGTGTAGTGGATCGTAGATGTGACTGATAGGCAACAGCCAGGGAACTAAGGTCGGGACTTGATCAGAAATACACCAGACTTCCAGTTGGATCCAGTCATCAGTGGTCAGAGGGGTTCAGGGGTTTCTGGGCAGAATCCACTGGGCTGTAGCAGGCCAGGTGAAAAGGGGTTAGAGAGGACTTGGCTTCAACTTATAAGAAGTTGTGCCCTTTTCTTCATCAGCTGTTCAATTTCAGGTGGATCAGGTTCAGATGTCCAATGGGTTTCTGGATGGAGGGCAATAATAAATTAAGCAGAGGTTGTGGAGTGAAATGAAGTCAAAAGGAGCCAAAGAAGTTAAGAGTTAAGTCAAGATTAAGTCGAAGATGATTCAAGGGTTGATATTAAGCTTGAAGATTAATAGATGAAGATACAAAGGTGAGATATACACCAGGTACAATGTAAGACACAATGTAACAGACAATGTAATTTGCAAACTGCTGACTAAGGCTAAGCTATGGGCACTTAAATATCGAGGGCTAGAAGAATAATGAAAAATGTGGAAGTTTACTAATGGGTCTTGGTAAGTGCCTATGACCAGAATTGGTAAGACTGTATTAGGAGTAAAGTGAGTAAGCAAATGATTACTAAGGCATGTGACAACTCATCTGATGACTAAAAAGTGCTGCAGCCAGAATGCCAACAGACAAGGTCAGAAAAGAGTCGGAAAGGAATCAGGGATTGTTGGGAATCTGATCAGGTGAAACAGGTCTTGACAGTATCTCCCCCTTAGGGCTGAGCCTATGAGGCACATGAGGGTTTGAGGGTCTGACTTAAAAGCTGGGTTTGTGGTCAGAAAAATTCCAAGTTCCTATTTCCTGCCATCACCATGACCCCACCCTCACAAACTGCTACAGAAAGATTGGCCACCCTCAAGGCCCAACAAGAAGAGCTCATCTGTGAGGGACTCTAGTTGGAGGAGGAAGTGCAGTAAGAGGAAGAGGAGAAATAGGCAGAGGCCACACAGGTGGAGGTGGTGAGGAAGGCTGAAGAGGAAGAGCAGAAGAGGGCAGCAGCTGCAAAGAGGGTGGGAAAGAGAAAAGCTGCAGATGAGGAGGATGAGGCAGAGGGGAGCAGGTCACCCATAAAAAGGGCAAAGAGAAAGGCATGGGGGGATGTGGAGTCTGAAGGGGTCATGCAGGTGGAGGCTGCTGATAATGCTTGACCTGGAAACCTAACAAAAACCTGTTAAAAGGTCTAAGGAGTATAACACAAGCTAGAGGAAGGGGACAAGTTGGTACTAAATATTACCACTGTCACCCAAAGGTTGTGGTTAGAAGCATAAAATTGTGAGACACATCACGAATAAACTTTAGAAGCATATGAAAAGGCTCAAAAAAGGCTTGAAAGGTGTTCAAAAGAGTTTGAAGATGTTCAAAGTTGTTTTGAGGAAGGTGGAAGATGTCTGAAAGAGTTCAAAAAGTTTCAAAAGAATCGGGCTGATGTCGAGGTATATCAAGGAGTGAATATACTAAAAGGAAAGTGTTTTTTGAGTGACGATGGACAATGTGCATTAAGTCAAGGAGCAGATATGAAAGTTCGAAGGAGTTTGCAATATTTCGCAGAACTCAGAGATACAATGTGAGGCTAAGACTCAAGAGAATTGCTCTTAAATCAGATAATAAGGGAGAGGGTAACTTCTTCTCTGTTCCCTTCTAAGTAACTAGTACAAATCTATATATATATTGAAGAGATGGTACTAAAAAGGAAATATAACATGTGTAGTACATGAGGCAATATATACAACAATGAGGACTTTGTAAATCATAAAACTAATGAGAAATGATAATAATCAAAATGTACAGTGTCCTCATATAGTAAAAGTACTTATTTTTTTGCTTCAATATATCATTGAAACCTCTAAGTGCTATTATCACATCCTAAGTCTTTTGTCATCTCTCCTTGTGTCTGGTAGTGCTCGATTTGTGATGCTGTAGTTTGTGTTGGATGTGCCATGTGTATCAAAAGGGTTTTAGAATAGATATATGGTGGCTGACATCGTTTGAAGTGGTGCAAAGTGATTTGAAGGTGTTCAAAGTGTCGCAAAGTTGTTTGAAAGTGTTTGAAATGGTACAAAATGAGTTCAAAACTGAATTTGTGGTGTTTGTAGCAATTCGGAGCATGTATCATGATGTGTCGATATGATTAGAACCATTCCCAGACCTTAGAGCATGCAATGGACCTATCACTGCATGGCTCTGTAAAAAATGAGTAGTGATATTCTTTCATTGTTGAGTATAACACTTACAATCCCCCAACCAGATGTTTGAATCAGAAGCTGGCATGCTTCTGGATGGGTGCCCAGGGCTGGGCGTGTGAGCCCTGCACAGGGGCAAAGCACAAGTGTAAGGAGGTGGTGTGGGAGGGGCAGGAGGCCCCAAAGGAGAAAGTGGGAGGAGAGATGGCAGAGCTCATGAGGGAGCTCATGGCAGCCATCAAGGGGTTGAAGCAGAAGGTCAGGGACCTCAGGTGGGAGCAGGAGGGAGTGTGGGAGGTGCTCATCAGGAGAGGTGGCGACAGAGTGCATCATCAAGGAGATTGCAAATTTTTGCAACCTCTTCAATCTGGAGTGGGCATGAGCAGGAGCAGAAGAGGAAGAGGAGAAAGAGGAGGAGGAAGAGGAGGAGGAGGAAGAGGAGGAGGAGGAGAGCTGGAGTAAGAGAGAGGTGGAGGTGGAGTTGGTGGGGCTAGTGGAGGAGGCAGAGGGCATTGTCTAAGTGGAGCCCATGGAAGGGGACAACAGGGAAGTCTAGGGGCTGGGGCCCACCCAAAAATATTTTTGTTTAGTTTTCTTATTATTTTTGACTTTGAATCAAAACAATTCTTGCACTGTCCAATACTGAGTGAACTAAGTCTGAAGTGGCCCAGGTTTGTCTGGGTAGCAGGTGTGGAAGTCCAAAACCAACTCCTGAGTGTGATTGAGCTCTGTGGCAGGGAGCCAAGAGTTTTCTTCATCAGTCCCCTGGTAACTCTCCCAATGGATGAGGTATAGCAACTTGCAATAATGACAGTCATAGGTCCATTGTGTGCTTTAAGGTCTGGAGAATGCTTCCAATCATATCGAGACATTATGACACATGCTCCAAATTGCTATGAACACCACAAAATTGACTTTGAACCCTCTTCAAACAACTTTGCATGACTTTGAATGATTTCAAACGATTTCGCGACATTTTGAACGCTTTCAAATAACTTCGCAGCACTTCGAACGAAGTCAGCCACTGCATAACTGTTTCAAAACCCTTTCGATACATGCTACACATCTGGAATGAGCAACTTCATTGCATATCGAGTGCCACCAGACACGAGGAGAGACGACAAAAGATTTAGAATGCGATAAGTGCAGTTTTATGTTTCAATGATATATTGAAGCAATAGGACAAGAACTTTTACTATACTGGGACAATGTACATTTTATTTATGATCATTTATCATTTATTTTATGTTTTACAATACCTTTATTTGCTGTGCATACTGCCTCATGTTTTCCACATGTTATTTTTCCTTTTTAGTACTTTGTATATAGACTTGTATCAGTTATTTAGAAAGGAGGGCAAAAGAGAACAGAAAAGAGTTACCCTCTCCATTATTGTTCGATTTAAGAGCCATTTTCTTGAGTCTCAACCTTGCATTGTATCTCTAAGTTCTGCAAAATATTGCAAACTTCCTTGAACTTTTGTATTCGCCTTCGATTTATTGCATATCACCTATTGTCTCTCAAAAAACACTTTTCACTTGCTACACTCATTCATCAATATACCTCAAACCACCTTCGAACCTTCTTTGCACTATTTCCCACCTCTTCGAGCCTACTTCAAACTATTTCACACATTTTTGAACCTATTTCAAACTCTTTCAAACTTTTTTGTATGCCTCTAAAGCCTATTCGCAACATGCCCCATCATTTCACGTCGCTCACTACAACTTTTGAGGTATCAGCGGTGATATTTAGTACCAACTCGCACCCTTCCTCTAGCCTGAGTTATACTTCATAAGCCTTTTAACAGGTTTTTGGTAGGTTTCCAGGTTGAGTATCATCATCATTGATGATAGAGGGTCACTGATGATTGTTCAAATAATGCAAAATTGGTCAGGTAGCTCAGTAATAACTGGGCAATTTTTTTGTGTGACAGGTTTGTATTTCTTTTTTCGACACTGCAAAAATCGGATATGAGGAGTCGATAATAGGCGTAGAAGGTGTAGACATCACCATTGAGGTCGATAAATATGTTTCGTATTGATGACTGGCTGTTAAATATAAATTTGCAAGGATTGAAGAATAAGAAACAGATTTTGAGGAGTTCGAGGACTCCATATCAGGAATATTTGCAGTGCATTCAATAGTGATAGATAAATTAGAGGGATCAAATGAGATAATGAAAGTGCACTGGTCAATATCCAAAATTTCATCCTTTAGTTGCGAAAATCCTTTCGACAGTGATTAGAACAGGGAATCATGGGGATTGCACATGATCATATCAAATTAGAATTGTATATCGTGATTGTCTGAGCTTCGTTTCTGTAGTTTTTAACAGTGCTTTCAGTGAGCACATCAAATGGTTGACCAAGTAAGATATCATAGGCTGGGTCGCAAATTATGTGAATTTGCATAAATAGCATGATAATCCCCACTTCGCAAGGCACATTTCATGCTAAACCCAAACTTTTGTCAATGCCTCCATTAGCCGATTGGAGTGGAATGTGGATTGGGGGATCATAAGCGAGGCCAAGTTCATGGCAAATTTCTTTGGACATTGTGATAATCAAAGAATCTGGGTCTACAACACTTTTGACTGGATTCCTTCTGTTAACATTCATGATAATTGACCTAATCGAATGGGATTCCTTTGCAGTGATGAAGGGTTCTGGAATATCACCATGTTGAAGACTGTTAATATAAGTTTCGAATGGATCATCAATTATGGAAATTTCATTGTTAAGCAGATTTGTGGCATTATTTCCTTCAAACTGCTGAATTCAATGTGGAGTGACCTGTTCCTTCTATTTTGTATGAACTTCGGGCGACAGAGACAACAATTCCTTGGGGGTTAGTGTGATAGTCGGCATCTTCATCGAATGAGCAAAAACATCTTCTGTAATTTTATCCTTTTGAATTGGGGCTTGGGTATGGTGCAAAGGACCATCTTTGGCTTTACCTTTTGCACTTGATCCAAAGTTTCATTCATGTGGTGGTAGGTGCAAATTTTCTTTTGCAGCAGCATAAGAATGAATGATGGGCTGCAAAGTTGTTTCTGAAGTCGAAGATGATGCCAAAGTCGAGGTTGGTAGGTTTGTTGCCATAGATGAGATGGATGATGCAGGTACTTGTGGAGTCGATTGTTTGACTGTTGCAGTGTTTGGAGAGACTGAAGGTCAAGAGACGGGGACTGTTAATATGCTCGAATTAGTTTTAGCAAAGGCCCTACCACTTCACAAAGTGTATATCTCTTGTTCGAGCTTTGCAATGCAATCTTTGGGTGTCACAGATTGTTCGGAAACCTGGTAGATGCCTCTAGGTGGTGTCGAAGTAGCTGTTGAGAATGCAATGTTGTACATGAGTGATGACACAGTTGTAGTTGAAGGATTTTGTTGAGTCCATTTGCCAATTCTGTCTTTGATAAAGTGACCAGGAATATTTCAAGGGGTGAACCATCCATTTGGAAGGATGATTTTTCCTTTGTTGTTCTTTTTACACTTTCCTTTATTGATATAGGACTGGCAAACCAAGCAGTCACTAATGAAATGACTGGTGAGTCCACAAAAGACACAAACTAAATTTTCGAGCTGGTCCGAGTGAAATCCACTGTTAGTTCAAGGAGGATTAGTGGGTTTTGAACCTGCTAGAGCCATGATGAGTGTGGTCGCAAATTTTTCAAGAATCACCGATAAGTCTTCCAATTTGATCTGTGTCAAAGATGTCGAAGTCGATTCCAAGATTTCTGAAAACTGTAACGATGCCAAATTTGAACTAATTGACCCTGCTAAAACAAATTTCACTGTGTATGAATGTTGTTGAGTAAGTAGGCATCATCCAGATAGTGGTCGGGAAATTTTAGTTTGAGTCATCGTGCAATTCGTGACCATAAACCCAGCTGAAAACCTCGAACGAATGCTCTACTTTGTTCTGCCTCCAAAATTTGGCCTTTAGAGAGTAGGAACTTCATAATGTTGTAGAACGACCTGTAATATAATCCTAAGTTGCTTGTGTTAAAGATACCCATCCAAAGTTGTTTGCCAACGAGTTTGTCCATGTCCAAAATTGACCATTTTTGATCATCTTCGGAACCAGGATATAGTCTGTGGATTGTGATGTGAAAATCTTGAAACGAAGTGCCAATTTCATATTTAGGAATTGATTCCCAGAGTTTGGACATATCGATATTGACATATCGACAGGCATGCTTCTTCATAAGTTCTGGATCCATAACATTACAGTCAATAAAGAGTATTTCAAGCTTGTTAAAGTATTGACATAGCTCTCGAGGTTGAGTAGGGTCAAATTTAGGTGCTGTGGAATGTCCACAAGCTGGCATTGTTGCTTGGGTGGCCATAGATGTACCGATTTGAGGAGTTAGAACCTGAGTGAAGGATGGTAAATATGTTGAAGTGGCTGGAATAATGAATGATGTAGTAGACGATGAGGAAGAAGAGGAAGACGAGGTTGGAGATGAGGAAATAGGTGAAGGAAACAGATGACGATGTGTAGATTTGGCATCAGAGACAGGAATTAGAATATCCCCCGATTGTTCGAGAGATTTGAAGGTGTGGCGAGTCTTAATTCTAAGGTTTTGAGCTTGGGTTGGCCTAAGCCAGGAGATTCGAGGTGGATTAGGTGATGAAATGATTTAGAAACCCCTTGCAGTGGGCTCCAAAATGATGATACTCGACCTGGAAACCTAGCAAAAGCCTGTCAAAAGGCTTCTGAAGTATAACTCAGGCTAGAGGAAGGGTGCGAGTCGGTACTAAATATCACTGCTAATACCAGAACATTGTTTTTAGTGATGCGAAATGGTAAGGGATATGATGAATAGTTTTTAAAAGCATATGAAGATGTTTGAAAAAGTTCAAAATAGGTTCGAAGACATGCAAAGTAGTTCAAAATAGGTTCAGATGGGTTCAAAGTTGTTCGGGTGAGTTTGAGGAAGTTCGAAGGTGTTCGACTGGTGTTGAGATATGTCAACAAATGAATATAGCAATTAAGAAGTGGTTTTTGAGTGGCGATAGGCGATGATGAGTTGAGAGCAAATACAAAAGTTTGAGGAAGTTTGCAATATTTCACAGAACTTCAGAGATATGACATGAGCTAAGACTCAAGAGAACTGCTCTTAAATTGGACTGTAGTGAAGAGGGTAACTTATTTTCCCTTTTTCTAAGTAACTAGTACAAGTTTATATACATTTTTGAAGAGATAGTACTAAAAAGGAAATTAAAACCTGTGTAAAACATGAGGCAATATATCAAACAATGAGGACTTTGTAGATCATAAAATAAATGAGAAATGATAAATAATTGAAATATACATGCCCCCATATGGTAAAAGTACTTATCTTTTGCTTCAATATATCAATGAAATATAAAACTGCACTTATTGCATCCTAAATCTCTTGTAATCTCTCCTTGTGTCCAGTAGTGCTTGATATGCGATAGAATAATTTGTTCCAGTTGTGCAGCATGTATCGAAATGGTTTTAGAAACAGCTATGTGGTGGCCGATGTTATTCGAAGTAGTATGAAGTTGTTCAAAGTGTTGTGAAATTGTTCAAAGTCATTCGAAGTAGTGCAAAATAAATCGAAAAGAATTTGAAGTCAATTTTGTAGTATTCATAGCAGTTTGGAGGATCTGTCATAGTGTGTCAATATCATTGGAAACTTTCTCCAGACCTTAGAGCGCACAGTGGACCTATCAATTATCGATCTTTAAATCCAGAATTTTCACAATTTCATATTCAAGTTCATTGTTGATAATAACTAGAGGAGGCAGGGGCTGAGTGTGATTAGGGATGGTATTCAGGGTGTCTTCTTCTAGCTGTGAGATGTGGAACACAGGGTGGATGGCCCAGAGATGGTCTGGAAGCCAGAGGGTAATCGAGTGGGTGCCCAGGCAGGTGATAATTTCAAATGGACCATAGTATTTCTCTGAGAGTTTCTTGGAGGGGTCAAGTAGTGCATAAGTGTTCTCCTTTGATGTAGGCATAGTCTCCAATATTCAAGTTGGGAGCAGGAATCTGGAACTTGTCCACTGGAGCCTGATAATGCTTCTGTGCTTTGGAGAGCTGCTTCTAGAGTTCCTGGTAGAGTTTGTCGAGGTCCACCACAAAGTTATGAGCATGCTGGGAGGCTAGCTTATGTTCAGGGAAGATAGTAATGTTCAGGTGGTAGCCCTTATTGGCAAAGAAGGGTGAAACTCTGGTGGAAGCTGATGGAGCATTGTTGTAAGCAAATTCCCCTAGGGGCAACAGCTGGGATTAGTTGTCCTGTTGGTAATTGCAGAAGATCTGTAGGTATTGTTCAAGAGTCTGATTAAGGCATTCAGTTTGTCTATCACCTTCTGGGTGGTAACCTGAAGTGAAGTGAATCTTTATGTCAAAAGCTTGATCAAGAGACCAGAAAAAGTAGGAGATGAACTCAGATCCCTGGTTGCAAGTGACATGTGATGGAACTTCATGCTTGGAGAAGACATGCATGATGAACAGGTTGGTGAGTTCTTGGACTGTGATTTCATTGACTGTGGGAATGAAGATGCCTTGCTTAGAGAGTCAGTCTATGATGACTAGGATGGTGGTGTGGCCATCGGAGTCTGGTAGCTATTCGATAAGGTCCATCGAGATCATGTTTCAAGGCCACTCTGGGACTGGGAGTTGCTTTAGAAACCCATAGGGTTTGTGTCAGGGTGACTTGGAGTGCTTGCACATTGTACAGGATTTGCAGAAGTCTTGCATGAAGGTCCATAAGTTGGGCTAAACATAATCACAATGGACAAGTTGAAGGGTCTTGTTCTGACTGAAATGGCCAGAAAGGATATGGTCATGCTTGTACTGCAGGACCTTGAGGTGGAGATCCACTACATCTGGGATGTAAATCTGGTTGAAGTAGTGGAGAAGTCTGCTGTCATCTATAGTCCAATCAGGAGCAGAGGGGGTCGGGAGGTGTGTGGATGAGATGGGGTCGAGGGTAAGGGAGGATCAGACGTTGTTGTGGAGTTTCTCGATGTCCATAATGACTGCTTGTCAGATGACTGGGGTGGCAAGGTAAGTGGCTCAGAGTGATGAAGTGAGCTGTTCTTGGGTGAATATGGGTCAGAAATTGTTTGGGTTTGCTGAGATGAAGTCACTATTTTCTCCTTTGCAGTAGATGTCCCAATGTCTAGTGAATGCATCAGGTTTTGCCCCTAATTTTATGGGGTGGAAGTGGATGACTAAGTTGAACTGTGAGAGGTACTTGGACCATCTGGCTTGGCAGTGGGTGAGGAACTTAGTGGTGCTGAAGTACTCCAAATTTTTGTAATCAGTGACCATGTTGATTGGGTTTCCAGAGCCTTCCAAATAGTGCTGCCAATGTTTGAAGGCTTTGAATATGGCCAAAAGTTCTTTATCATGGGTGTTATAGTTTAGCTCCATGGAATTAAAGGAGCAGAAGTGGAAAGCAACAGGGTGAATGTCACCATCAGGGGTGTGGGTAGAAAGGATCGCTGCCAGGGCATAGTCAGAGGCATCCATTTTAAAGACCATGTGGGAATCTGGTACCCACTGAGAGAGGACTGGAGTGTAAGTGAATTCTTTTTTAAGCCTGTCAAAAGCTTCTTGGCACTTCCTGTTGAAGTCCCAGAGGAAGTTCTTCTGCATCAAATGGGTAAGAAAAATGACAATGTCAGAATATCCATGAATGAACCTGTGGTAAAAGTTGCAGAATCTGAGAAAAGACTGGATATCCTTGACTTTCCAGGGTATCAGCTGGACCAGGATGGTTTTTACTTTGTCTTTGGACATCTGGAGTCCATCCAGTGACAAGATGAACCTGACATATTCAACTGTATCTTTGTGGAACTCACATTTCTGTGGAGATGTGTAAATTCTGTGTTTCCGGAGTTTTCAGAGGACTTCTTTAATGTAAGCCTTGTGTTTTGACATGTCATCAGAGAAAATGAGGATATTGTTGAGATAGATGATAACACAGACATTGAGCATGTCACTGAAGATGTTGTTCATGAAGCACTGGAAAGCCACAGGTGCATTAGTAAGTCTGAAGGGAACCACTGGCCCCTTAGAATAACTTCACACCACTTTGAATGATGTCAGCTGCCATATGGCTATTCCAAAACCCTTTCGATACACACAGCACATCTGGTACAAACTACTGTGTTGCATATTAAGCACTACCAGACACAAGGAGACACAACAAAAGACTTTAGGATGCGATAATAGTGCTTTGGTGTTTTAATAATATATTGAAGCAATAGGATAAGTACTTTTACTATACTGGGATACTGTACATTCCAATTATTATCATTTCTCATTTGTTTTATGATTTACAAAGTCCTTTATTGCTGTGCATACTCCCTCATGTTCTACACATGTTATATTTCCTTTTTAGTACCATCTCTTCAAAATGTATATAGACTTGTACTAATTACTTAGAATAACAGAGAAGAGGTTGCCCTCTCCATTATTGTCTGATTTAAGAGCTGTCCTCTTGAGTTCAAGCCTCGCTTCATATTTCTAAGTTCTGCAAATTATTGTGAACTTCTTTGAACTTTTGTACTAGCTTCTCAACTTATTGTATATCGCCTATCGTCTCTCAAAAACTCTCTCAATTCACTATATTCATTTCCCAATATCCCTCAACACCAGCCTGATTCCTTCGAACCTCCTTGAACCTTTTTGAACCTTCTTTGAACTACTCCAAACATTTTCGAACATCTTTCAAACCTTTTTTAAACTACTTTTGAACATTTTCATATACTTCTAAAAGCTATTCACAACATCTCTCACTATATTACACCTCTACCTACATTTTTTGGGTAACAGTAGTGATATTTAGTACCGACTTGCACTCTTCCTCTAGCCTGTGTCATACTTCTTAGGCCTTTTAACAAGTTTTTGTTTGGTTTCCAGGTTGAGTATTATCACCAGTCAGAACCTGACCATAGTCACCATGCTTTGCCATCGTTATGTTCAATCATAGCTACATTGTATCTGCTGTTTATTCCAGTACTCAAAGCAGAAAAGACTCAAAACATGTCATAGAATGAACCAAATGAGAGGCTGTGAGGCAATCTGTAGGCAAAATTTCATTGATACTGTGAAGCATGAATAAAAAGTTCTTTCCTTTGTAGATTAGTCTTTAGGAAAACTCACCTATGTCAATTGTATAGGGGTACTATTTTTGGCTGCCAAGATTGATGACAACATGAATGGCAAATAAACTTGTTAGTTACTGGAGATGACATCAACCTATTTCTGGGCCACTTGGTAAATTGGCTTTAATTGTATGCTGTGCCATTTGCACAAAAAAAGAATTGTCACTCTAAGTAATAAGAGTAGTACACTACATAACACAACAATGGTCACAATACAAAATAAAAGTTTGCTACACCACAAGTTGTCACTATGCACAAGTTGGTGTTTGCCATGCACACAAAAAACAATGTTGCCATGTCAGATAAGTATTGGACCAGGTCATGTGATCACATGCATGAGCTCAACTAATGCTGATAGCACCAGAGACAGGGCTATAGCTATTGAACAATGAACAAGTAAGCTCCAGAATCAATTCAGAATCAATAGTTAAACTATTTAGAGGCTCAAAGAAGTGTAAAAAGTAATCCAACTGTTGTGTGTCCACAATTTCGAAGGAAATGCTCAGATGTACATAAACCTGTGATGTTTTGATCATTGATCAATCACACATTTGATGTGCCATTTGGCATTTCACTGCATCTAGTGATGCCAGAACACTGTTGATAATACTCAACCTGGAAACCAAACAAAAACCTGTTAAAGGGCCTAAGAAGTGTAACACAGGCTAGAGGAAGGGTGCGAGTTGGTACTAAATATCACCACTGTTATCCAAAGGTTGTAATTAGAGGTGTAAAATGGTGAGAGATGTTGTGAATAGTTTTTAGAAGTGTACAAAGATGTTCAAAAGAGGTTTGAAAGAGGTTTGAAAGATGTTCAAAGTAGTTTGAAGTAGTTTGAGGAAGGTTTGAAGAGGTTCAAGGAGGTTTGAAGGAATCAGACTGGTGTCGAGGAATATCAGGAGACAAATATAGTGAATTGAGAAAGTTTTCAAGAGACAATGATGATACTCAACCAGGAAACTCAAACAAAACCTACTAAATGGCTTCAGATGGTATAACATGAGTCAGAGGAAGGGTGCGAGTTGGTACTAAATATTACCACTGAGACCAAAATGTTGTGTTTAGTAATGCAAAATGGTAAGGGCTGTGGCAAATAGTCTTTATAGGTGTACTAAGGTGTTCAAAAGAGTTCGAAAGAGGTTCGAATATGTGCGAAGAGGTTCAAAAAAGGTTTAAAGAGGTTCAAAAAAGGTTCGAAGAGGTTCAAAGTTGTGCAAAGTAGTCCAAATAAGTTCAAAGAGGTTCAAGGTATATCGAAGAGTGAGTTTAATGAATGTGAAGTGTTTGTTGAATGGCGATGGGCGATGGGTGATAAAATGAAGAGCGAATACAATAGTTTTGAAGAAGTTCACAATATTTCACAGAACTTAGAGATATGATGCAAGCTAAAACTCAAGAGAATGACTCTCAAATCTGACGATAAGTGAGAGGGTAACTTGTGCTTTGTTCCCCATTGGTATTTTTCTTTTCTAAGTAACTAATACAAGTATATATACAATTTGAAGAAATATTACTAAAAAGGAAACAAGAACATGTGGAAAACATGAGGCAATATGCACAGCAATAAAGGTATTGTAAAACATAAAACAAATGAAAAATGATAATAAGTGAAATGTACATTGTCCCAGTATGGTAATAGTTCTTGTTCTATTGCTTTAATATATCAATGAAACACAAAAATGCACTTATCACATTCTAACTCTGTTGTAGTCTCTCCTCGTGTCTGGTAGTGCTCGATATGCAACAAATTGGCTTGTTCCGGATGTGCAGCATGCATTGAAAGTGTTTCAAGACAGCTAAGCTATATGGTGGCCAAAGTTGTTCGAAATGCTGCAAAGTCATTTGAAGTGTCACGAAATGTCACGAAATGGTTCAAAATAGTTTGACAATAATTCGAAGTCAATTTTGTAGTGTTCATAGTGATTTGGAGTGCGTGTCATGATGTATAGATACAATGAGATCCTTCTCCAGACCTTATAGCGTGTAGTAGACCTATCAATGATAGGCCATATGCAATAAATCAAGAAGCTAGTGTGAAAGTTCAAAGAAGTTCGCAATAATTTGCAGAACTTAAAAATATGAAGTGAGACTCGGACTCAAATTGATGGCTCTTAAATCAGATGATAATGGAGAGGGTGACTTCTTCTCTGTTGTTCTAAGTAACTAGTACAAGTCTATATACATTTTGAAGAGATGGTACTAAAAAGGAAATATAACAATGTGTAGAACATGAGGCAGTGTGCACAGCAATAAAGGACTTCGTAAATCATAAAACAAATGAGAAATGATAATAAGTGAAATGTACAGTGTCGCAGTATAGTAAAGTACTTATTCTATTGTTTTAATATATCCTTGAAACACCCAACACTACAATCGAGTCCCAAAAGTCTTTTTGTCATGTCTCCTCATGTCTGGTAGTGCTCGATATGCAACACAATGGCTCATGCTGGTTGTGCTGTGTGTATCAAAAGGGTTTGGGGATAGCCATATGGTGGCCGATGTTGTTCAAAGTGGTGCAAAGTTATTCTAAGGCATTTGAAATGTCATAAAGTAGTTTGAAGTAGTTTGAAATCATTCGAAGTTATTCAAGATTGGTTCAAAATTGATTTTGTGGGGTTCATAGGGGTTGGGATCATAAGTCATAATGTGTTGATACATTTGGAAACCTTCCCAGACCCTAGAGCATACAGTGGACCTATTACCATGAATGTACCTCACATCTCAGCTTCTTCCTTATTCTTTATCTTTCTCTGAAAAACTCTTATTCCTTTGTTCTCCAAGCACTGTGGGCTGATGCACCTGTGTAGGGAGGGGGAGAGCTTGTAACTTACTTGTATTCCTGTGCCTTCCCCTGCTAAAATGCAAATGGGAAAAGAGTATAATAGTCATAGTAAAAAAAGTAACAGGCCCCCTGAAGTCCCTGCAGTTGTTATCATAGCCAGAAAAGAAAATATGGACCAAGGAGGAGATATGTTTACTCTGTGAGACCCATGGTACAGAAACATCCACTTTTTTCAATTCCTAGGCTTAATAGTAAAGTATAACAAGGGCCAGTAAATGGGATAGCAAGGATGGAAGGTTCTGGCTCACCATGGCATAGGTTCCCCATCCACAGAGGTGAACCTTGTTCACCATAAATCATGCACTTTTCCAGGTGGTAAAAGCTCATCCTCACCATTGGTATTGGGCTTATACCCCTGAGATATAGCCTACAAACTGTCCATATAATCAATAATTCATCCTACAAGGTGGGGCATCCAAGGGGCACAGGACTACTAACAATGGCTGGAAGGAATTTTGGACAACTGGAAAGGTGTGTGATCCATGGTGAGTAAACTTCAACTCTGTTGATGGGGTGCTCATACCCTGGTAAGCTAGGACTTTTCCTACCTGCTATCCCCTTTACTAACCCTCATTCTACTTTACCATTAGGCCTAGAAATTGAAGAAAGCAAACATTTTGGGGCCACGGATCTCACAGGGTAAGCATTTTGCTTTTCTGGCTTAACTAATGACTGCAGAAGCTTCAGGATGCCTATTATTTTATTTATTATAACCATTAGACTCTACTTCAATTTGCACTTTAGCAGGGGAAGGCACAGGAATACAGGTAAGTGACAATCTCTCCCCCTCCCCATACAGGTGCATTGACAAGGAGCAGCCTGCTATTAGCCCTTTCAACATTATTCCCCACCTCTGCATGCATCTCTATACCTTCAACATACATTCTTTTGGCTCCAGAGGATGCAAAAGCCCAGTGGATGATACCTTGCCCCCTACCCCTCTCACTTCTCTTTTTCTCTTCTTCTTCCTACTCATGTATAACCAACACCAATCATGTATATAGCTGTACATGTGATTATATAGCTCTTTGCATATAGTAGAGCCTTTTTATAAAGAGAAGAAACCCCTCCTCTTCCCCTGGGCCCTAATCAATAGAGAATGTTCACTACATGCTTAATATTGGTGTTAAAGCAAGAATAAAGGTTTATAATGATTACACATACATATATACATGGTATATAGCAAAAAAGCGCAGGGAAAAGGTCAAGAATAAGTGGAATAGTGTGCTCATCATTGGAGACAATGAGCATGACATTAGCTGATGGTATTTGATGGCATGGGAGACTCAGATCAGGGTGAAGGAATTAGCTGAACAATTTTGATGGCAAGTTGGTCAGGTTAAAAGGACAAGTCTGAGGTATGAGAACTCATAATCTCTTTTTTTAATTATGGTTCTCTGGTCTGGTGACTGGTCAGAGATGGTTAGCACTAGTTCTATATCTGAACCTGACCACTCCTGACCAGTTAGGGGCAGTTCAGTTAGATTTTTAGGCAATTTGAACCAATGAACCAGTCAGGGTTTGGTTAGGCTTAAATAGGGCCAAAAACCAAACCTGACCAAACTTTCAAACACTAGGTAGGGCAAAGCAGGCAAAGCAGACAGAGCACCTGGAAGTTATGGAGATGCTTGAATTATGGGTTGCAAAAGCAATGTCAGATGGTGTCAAGGTTACAGGAGAGGTTCTGAGGCAAAAGTGGACACAATTTGCAGATCTCATTGGGGTACCAGAGGATGAACAGTTGAAACTCAGTGAAAAAGTGGCTCACTGCTTTCAAAAAATGTTGTGGGTTGAAGGAGTTCAAACATCATGGTGAAGCGGGAGTTAGAGTTAGCTGATGCTGAAAGTGAGCATGCACACATACGTGAACTCATTGTGAAATGCCAATACCACTTGAAGGACATTTTTAATATGGATGAGACCACTTGCTTTGGGCATAAGATGTTAGATTGGCAAGCATGCCTATGTCGCACTGCCTCGCAGGTACCTTTGCGGCCATGCTCTTTATGCTATTCATTGAGTACTTACCTTCCCAGTTCCATTGTAAGTACCCTTATAGTATTAGTACTTTATTTAAGTACTGTATTTTTGTACAAACACCTCAGTTGTTTACCAACCAACTGAGGTGAATATCTCATTACTTTATTCTCTCATTATTTTACTTACTTAGCATCTACCTAGAGTTTCTAAGCTTCATCTAGGTGAATACAGTTGTTTACCAACCAACTGAGAGTTTCTAAGCTTCATCTAGATATTATAACAGGTTATTGGGCTCTGCTATGTCCATTGCCATGTCATCATCCACTGCTCTTGCCACTACCGACATCCTGCCTTCCACTGTGCCTAAGCTGTTGGCTTCGGGTATGAACTGGACCATCTTCAAGCTCCATTTCCACGATGCTTGTGAGGCAAAAGGGTACTGGGGGCATTTTGATGGCACTAAGCCCAAGCTGATCCCTGGTAACCCTGCGACGGCTGAGGAGACTGCTGTGCTTAGTCAGTGGATCAAGGACAAAAGTCTCGCAAAGTCCTTACTCATCCAGAAGATCCCCAACTCTGCATTGGTTTGTGTTCATCAGCTCGAGCTTGTCAAGGACCACTGGGAGTCTATCCAGAAGGAATACATGAGCAAGGGGGCTTATGTGGAGACAAACCTGTACCAACATTTTCTTGATATGCATTGCCCTGACAAGGGGAATGTTCATGAATTTCTTGAAGGGCTGCAAACCAAATGAGAGGAATTAGCCCAGGCTGAAGTCAAGATCAATGGAACCGATTACCAATCCACTATCCTCCAATCCCTCCCTGACAATCTCTCCACTTTTGCATCTAGCATGATTGCTGCTGCACGAGCAGTTAGTCCCTCTTCCATCATTGATGCTGACACTCTTATTACCCTGATCTTGGAGGAGTATGAGTGTTCCCTAATTCACCATTCTTGTCATGCCAAGAATCCAAGGCCAATGTCCAGGATGAGGCTCTCGTGGTCTCATCTGGAAGGGATAAGTCTCGAAAGCCTCAGGGTGTATGCTGAAACTGCAGTGAGAAGGGTCACTTCAAAGACAAGTGCCCAAAACCTGTGAAGGCATCAGGTGGGGACAAGAAGGCTGGGGAAGATAAGAAGGGCAACTCTTCAAAAGGTGGCTCTGCCAATGCCGCTGAAGCTTCAGATTCGGATTCTGATATCGAGGATGCCTTTTTTGCTGAGGATGATCTTGCTTTTGATTCCGATGACGATGAGATTCCTGATCTTGTCAAGGTCTCTGATTCCGAATCTGAATTTGATTCTGATGATGACAAGATGCCTGATCTGGTTAATGTATCTGATTCCAAGTCCAATATTCCTCTGGATGAGGGATTGTATTGGATTGAGGGGGAGAATGATGTGTTCTCTGAGATCGACAATGGTGATTGGAGTGACATAGGAAGCAGCTATGGTTCCGAGGAGTTATCTGGGGCTGATGGAAGTGAGAGTAGCTCATTTGTCAGTATTGACCTGGACTTGGATGATGTGCTGCAGAGGATGTTGTAGCGCAGGTTAGTGCTGGCAACGAGACTGTCAACTCACCTTAATCTGAAGTCTATGACTCCAGTTGCTCAAAACACATTTCCCCCTACCATGATGACATTGATAACTTTATGGAAATTTTCCCAAAGCCATTCCGCTCTGCCAATAAAGTCAATTTTTCAGCTGTGGGAATGGGGGAGATAATGATTGATGTGCCTAATGGTGCTAATATCTCCCAACTGTGACTCACGGAGGTGTTGTACTCCCCAGAGGTGGGATACATTCTTGTTTCCATTGGACGGCTGGATGAAAAGGGTTTTTTAGCAACCTTCTTGGGTGGGAAATGCACACTCACTGGGCCTGATGGTAGTCGAGTCGGAACGGTCTTAAAAAATTGTTGTGGGCTGTATTGTGTGGAGCATGAGCCTGAGAGTGTGAATGCTGCCATCGAGGTGGTGACCCTGGACCAGTTACATTGTCGTCTTGGTCATGTGTCACCTGTTGTTGCCTGGAAACTCATTGAGGATGGTTTTGTGACTGGAGTTCAGTTGAAATCCACTCCAGAGGGCAGTGATTTCTTCTGTGAATTGTGTGTCTATGCTAAGGCCATGAGGAAGCCTGTGTCAAAAGCCTGGCAAGGGAAACAGACTGAGAACTTCGGTGATGAGATCCATAGCGATGTGTGGGGACCTGCACTGGCTGCGACAAAGTCTGGGAAGCGTTACTATATCACCTTCATTGATGATGCAACTCATTTTACTCACCTCACCCTTCTTCGGAACAAATCTGATGCATTTGATGCCTGCAAGAATTTGGAGGCATGGTGCATGATGCAACTGTGGAAGGGAGTTAAGATCTTGCACTCCAATTGGGGTGGTGAGTATCTGGGGAAGGAGTTCATTGTTTATTTTGAGGGGAAGGGAATGCAGCAGAAGCTCACAGTCCATGACACCCCCCAACATAATGGAGTCGCTGAGCATCGTAATCAAACCATCGTTGAGCGTGTGCATGCCTTGTTGCATGCCAGTGGGCTCCCTCGCACTCTGTGGGGTGAGGCTGTTCATCACGTTGTTTGGTTGATGAACTGAACATTGACAAAGGGTGTTGAAGGCATGACACCATATGAGGCTGCCTTTAACAAGAAGCCAGACCTTCATGAGGTGCAAGAATGGAGTGAAAAGATGTGGGTGCATATTGAGGGTGGTAATAAATTGGAAGGCCATGTTAGAGTGGGTCATTGGATGGGGTATGAGGAGTGGAGCGAGGGAATTCGAGTCTATTGGCTGGATAAGCAGACTGTGATGATGGAGAGAAATGTCTACTATGACAAGACTGGATCGTCAGTGGAACATTTAGAGGGGGAGGAATGGGACTTCATCAAAATGCCCACTGCCAGTAACACCTCAACTCCAGTGCCTGTCGACACCTCTCCAGCTTTACCAAATGTCCCACCATTCCTTCTACACCATCATCTGTCCTTTCATTGCCTCCACCCACTCCTGAGCCAGCTGAGGCACCACCATCGAAATGTGTTCGAAAACCTTCAAAGCGGATCCAGAATATTCTTGATGGTCATGCTGTATCATTGATGCGACCCTTAGACTCTAAAGTCACTCCTGGAGTCCAGATGCCAGTCTTGCAGAAGAATGCAGTGTTTGAGGGGGAGGGTGAACTTGAGCATGGTTGGATGATGGCAGCAGACTTTATTGATGAGTATGCGATGGCCACTGAGATAAGCGAGGCCAAAGCATTGGAGCCATGTTTGTTGGCTGAAGTAAAGTGTCATCCAGATTGGCCTCTGTGGGAGAAGGCAATCTTCGAGGAGTTGGCCTTATTGAAATATACAGGCACTTACAAACTTGTCAATCCACCTCATAATGCTAATACTATTGGATCGAAATGGGTCTTCAGAGCAAAGAAGGATGCTGCTGGCAATGTTGTTCGATACAAGGCTCGACTCATTGCCCAAGGGTTCTCACAAGTCCCCGGGGTTAATTACTTCAACACCTTTGCTCCTGTTGCAAAACTTTCCTCCATTTGAACTGTTATTGCAATGGCCACCATGTATGATCTTGAACTTCATCAGATCGACATCAAGGGCACCTATCTTAATGTTGAACTTACCTCTCGTGAACATATCTTCATGTGACAACCCCCTGGCTACCCAGCTCCCAACTCATCTGATCTTGTCTGGCTCCTCATCAAAACCCTGTATGGCTTGAAGCAGTCAGCTCGCCATTGGTACCAGAAACTCATTGAGATTTTTTGTACTCACCTTGGTTTCAAGAGGTGTGACATGGACCAAGCCATATTCTTTTGTCACCAAGGTGAGGATTTGATGATCATTCTTGTCCATGTTGATGATTGCACTGTCACAGCCACAGATTTGGATTCCATCATCAAGTTCAAACAGAATGTTGCCAAGTATGTCAAAATATCCGATTTGGGTGAATTACATTGGCTACTTGGCATCAAAATCAAATGTGACTGTGACCATCACACTATACACATTTCCCAGCATTCCTATATTGATTCTATCATTTATCACTATAATTTTCAGGACTTGAAACCAGTTTCCACACCTATGGAAACCCATCTTCGCCTCTCCACCTCCCAGTCACCTTCGACGACTGCAGAAATTGCCCAAATGCATGATATCCCCTACCACAAGGCTATTGGCTCCCTCATGTATGCCTCTCTTGGCACTCGACCCGATATTTCGTTTGCTGTGCAGACCGTTGATGTGTTCAGTTGGTACTCGATGCAGAGTCTCAATGGAAGGGGTGAACACTTAACCTACAACTGCAGGTGTGCTTGGGGTGAGGGGGGAGTTCACTTAGAGGGCCTTGGATCATCCTTCAGGGTGCAGAGACTATGGGAAGGCTGGTATGGTGGTTTTCAATGTGTGCACTAATTGTGTACACTAAAGGGGAGATATGTGCAGTGGTGGGAAAGTGCGCAATGCAAAGGGGCAAGAATGCACAGTGCGGAAAAATGCACAATGGAAGTGCAAAAGTGCACAACGATGAGGGTGATGAAGATGGGAGGTGTAGTGGGATGAAGACAACACTGGGACGTGCTATGAAGGTGGTGCATAGGTTGGGGACACAAACGGGATGGAAGTGCAAGGGGCAGAAAAAGGCGCAAATGGTGCGCAAAATGTGGCTATGCAAATAAGTGTGCAAATGGTGTGCAAACACAGCTATATGAAGGGCACACTGTATGAGTGCACAAATGAGGACGAAGGACGCAACGCAGGGATGAAATGCAACAATACGATGAGGGGATGCAAACGATATACAAACATAGCTATACGAAGGGTGCACTACAAAGGCGCATGGACTGGATGCTGGTGCACAGATTATGTGCGATGCTGACTGAGCTATGAACTATGAGGGGGGAAAAGATCCTCTGGATTCTCTATCTGTCTACCTACTATGTACAAATGGCTTATGTGATAAAAATGGTAAAATAAAGTGTAAAAATAGAAAGTGCCATGTGCTACCCACAAGTGCATCCATTCACCCATCTAAACCCAACCGCACTATGCTGCTGCCTCAGCCAATAGGATTTGCACACCTATAGCCCACTACCCAACTGTTCCGGTGTGATGCGCTATTTTTGGTGGGCTCTAGGTCTCATGTACTCTTCTTAATTAATCCACTTCAGTGTTATGTGTTGCATGCTGCGCCTTAGTAATAATGGCATGATCGACCTGTGCTAGTTACCAGATAAGGCAATGCTGATTGGAAATGCGGAAGAACTATAAGGAGATGCTGTGAAAGGCCAAATACTGCCAAAGCGCCAGGATTATGTGAAGGTGCCCAAGGTGCACAGTCTGATGCCAAATAGGTGCAAAGCGCCCTGATTATGTGAGAATGCGCAGTTCGCTCATGTTGGAATCAGGGTGCGCCTCAAATAAATGCACCAGTAAGATGGGAGCCATGATGCACAGCACACTGGTGCAGTGGATTGTTGTGTGTGTGATAGGGATTGTGCAATGAGTGCGCAGCAGGGAATGTGAGTTGCAGGTAAAGCATAAAAGGAGTGCGCAAAGGCGCATCGAGCACGCAATAAATGTGGAAGGCAGATAAGGAGTATGGGGGGGGCACGTGGAGGGGGTTTGAAGTGCAACGAGGCGCATTTAAGGTGCACAATGATTGGCAGCTATGGGGGAACCAAAAGCGCAGTAGAAATGCAAAAGGCACACAAAGGCACACCTAAACAGTCAAAGGCATGCGAAGGCACACGAAAGCGCACAAAGGTGTGCTTTTGCATGCTGCACAAAGTGTGCAGAAGCCATCTAGGACGTGCACACAATCGCAAAAAATGCCATAGTATGCATGCAGGGCAATAGGGAGCCATATCATCTCCTCCCAACTGAAGTACTGACTGTCCTCAGGCAGCATGCGATTGGTCAGCACAAAAAATTTTTCACTCACATAAGTGGACATCCTCTCCTTATCTATCTCTGACCACCATCTATCCTCTATAACTCTTTCCACAACCCATCTCTACCCAATCTGATGGCCTCAGCATTTACCTTAGCCCTCAGACAAACGATTTTGGCCCTTAATGAGACCCTCCCTGCTGCTGGGAGCGAGCAGACAATGATGCAAGCTTGGGGTGAAGGGTTTTGTAGTAAACTGGTGCACTTTTTGTGTTTCTATAACCGGTGCAGGTTGCTAAGGGTTGGGGCATGTAGAACATGTATAGAAGCCGCGTGGACACTGTTAAAGATGATGCAGAACTCGACGTGCTCCTCATGAAGGCATGCAGCACATTCAGTGGGATCATGGTGGAGGAGTGGCTTACTTGGGGTGAGGAACTGATGCCTGATATGCATAAGATGATTGAGGAGAAAGAGCAGTCTGAGGAATTTGAGCGTAGGGTGCACGAGCTGGTGCGGCGGCTGGAAGTGCACGCAGAGCACACCGAAGCGTGCAAGGCATGCTGTGCATTCTTGACTGCTAAATTGCAGGTGCCCGAGGTTAACTTGGAGCATCTGGAAGGTGAGTTCAGGGCAATTGATGAGGCAAGCGATATAGATACTGCTGAGGTGCAGGAGGACGAAAAGGGATATGCATCATGCTGGTGTGTTCTCTGCATGCACTTTCTGGGGTGACTGATGCTGAGGTCATAGGTGAAGGAACTGGGGAGTCTTGGGAGAGTGGGGTGACAAGTGAAGGGGAGAGTGAGCAGAGCGACAAGAGCGCTAGTGCAGATGAAGGCGCAAGTGCATGCCCAGTGCACGCAATGCGGCAACGCACATATGTCGAAGTGCCACCACTGAGTGGCATTGGTGCCACCTCTGATGCTAATAGCAAAATGGTAAGTTTCTTTGGATATGCTTCAAACTCACTAAATGGTTCCCCTTTTCTACTCTAGTGTGATAACTGCTGCCACATGGGCCAACCAGCTAGGTGCATCTCTGTCAATGGAAAATGGTGCACCCCATGCACAAAGGGTAAGAGAAAGTGCGAATGGACAAAGCGCACCCTCGCACAGCTGTGTGCAACTTCTAGAGGCAGGAAAGCAGCTACTGGGTGCTCTGGTGTGTCTTTTTCTCATCCTCCTTCCATGCAGTGCTAATTATTCCAAAGGCACATCACAAACTGACAAGGGCAATGAGAGCGATGCAGGGCTCATCAGCCCCTCGAAAGAGCACACATCGAAGCACTGCAAAGTCGAAAACGTGCCCCCTCCCCCGTCGCAAGTGTGCCCAAGGCCGCGCTGCCTTACCGTTTGCCAGGCAAGTGTGCACACGCAATCCTCGTGCCAAACCAGATCGGGAAACACCTCAGGGGACATGGTCCACCAAGGCCAGGATGTCGAGGCACTTGACTTAGTGCAATGCTGCTCAGTGGTCGCAGTCTTGGGCGCCACACATGATCGCCTTAAAGAAGATGTCCAAAGGTCACTCATCGAGCTAGAAGTTGCCAAGAGCTGGTTGCGCAGCATGAAGCAAGCGGAGGCTGATGCAAAGGTGAAACTGGGTGCGGCCATGGAGTGCTTGGAGTTCCTGGAGTCCATTGAGTAGCTGCTCGCCTGTATAAGTTTAAGATAGTGTCAATCCATCTCTCTGTTGCACCTGCAATATGCATGATGTGCTCTGAAGTGGTGCAATGCGCGTGCACGTGCAAATGTGTGCACTTTGCACTAACCTGCATGCGCACTTCCATGGTGCCATAAAACAAAATTTGTAAGTCCAAATAATATATGTGAGAGAAAAGAGATAAGATAAGCAACGTTCGAGCAAGAAATGTCAAGCGCACAAAAAACATGCACTAGCACAAAAATGCGCAAACGCAAAGGAGTGCAAAAAAATTATCCAACCATCACTTTCCTCCTCCCAACTGAGATAATGACCATATCCAAAAGATAAAAGAGTAAGAGGTAAAATGAAGCGCATGCCATATGACAAAGTCAAAAAAATGGGAAAGGCTCAGTAAATCATCATGGCTGGTAAAACCCACAGGTTGCACAATCATGGAACGCGTCCAGATGCAACTTTGCAAATAGGAAAAGGTAATGTAAAAAAATAAAAGAAAGCAAAGCGTACATATAAAAAGGTGAAGTATCCATAGCAGTGCACGTGGAGTGCTAGTTGCATGCCTCATTGGTGCTTTCTTCATCCTCAGTGCTATCTCCTTGCACTTCTTCTTTATCAACTGCTTCTTCATCTTCTGTGTCCACTACTATGGACTCTTCCATCTCCCTCAACCACGTTGTAGTGATATCGAGCGCTATGTCAGGAAGCGCAATGGACTTGCATGTGTGGTATGGCAGTAGGTGGAACGCGGCTTCTGGCCTGTCGAATACTGTCCCATTGAGCTCACAAACGATATATGTGCCGCCTTGATTGTGCGACACTAGAACTAGAGGACCGAGATAATGCACACACATTTTGCAGTTAAGGCTCTTCTCGATCGCTGTGTTGTGCATAAGGACTAAATCGCTGTGCTGGAAGTCAAAATTGCAGATGGTTTTTGAGTGTGCTTTCTCGAAATGGAGTGCCACTTTGCACCTTTCTGCATAGACATGGGAATGGATGTGTGCTAAGTCTTCTGGATGCTTTTGCAATGCGCACGTTGATGATACTCAACCTGGAAACCCAAACAAAACCTACTAATGGCTTCGGATGGTATAACACAGGCCAGAGGAAGGGTGCGAGGTGGTACTAAATATCACCGCTGAGACCAAAATGTAATGTTTAGTAATGCGAAATGGTAAGGGCTGTGGCGAATATTCTGTATAGGCATACAAAGTTGTTCGAAAGAGTTCGAAAGAAGTTCGAAGGCGTGCGAAGTGGTTCGGATAAGTTCGAAGATGCACGAAATAGTTCGAATAAGTTCGAAGAGGTTCGAAGTATATCGAACAGTGAGTTTAACGAATGTGAGGTGTTTGTCGAATGGAGACAGGCAATGGGTGATAAAACGGAGAGCGAATACAATAGTTTTGAGGAAGTTTGTGATATTTTGCAGAACTTTAGAGATACGATGCAAGCTAAGACTCAAGAGAATGACTTTTAAGTCAGATGATAACTGTGAGGGTAACTTGTGCTGTTCCCCATTGTTCTATTTTTCTTTATTCTAAGTATCTAACACAAGTCTATATACAAAATAAAGAGATAGTACTAAAAAGGAAATAAGAACAATTGTAAAACATGAGGCAATGTACACAGCAATAAAGGTATTGTAAAACACAAAACAAATGAAAAATGATAATAAGTAAAACGTACATTGTCCCAGTATAGTAAGAGTTCTTGTCCTATTGATTTAATATATCATGAAACATAAAAACCGCACTTATCGCATTCTAACTCTCTTGTAATCCCTCCTCGTGTCCAGTAATGCTCGATATGCGACGAAATAACTTGTTCTGGATGTGCAGTGTGTATCAAAATTGTTTGTGGACAACTATACAGCGGCCGAAGTCATTCAAAGTGCTGTGAAGTTGTTCGAAGTGTTGCGAAATAGTTCGAAAGTGTTCGGAGTGTCTCAAAGTCATCCGAAATAGTGCGAAATAATGCAAAAATGGTTCAAAGTTAATTTCGTGGCGTTATAGTACTTCGGAGTGCATGTCGTGATGTGTTGATATGAGTGGGAGTCTTCTCCAGACCTTAAAGCTGGTAGTGGACCTATCAGCATGCACCGCGCAATCAAGTCTGTAGTGGAGAGTATAGAATCTGGGGGTGGGTTAAGGTATGTCGCTTCAATGATATCGAGAGGGATTAGAGGCTGCACGCCTGTCACAATGAAGTATGGTGAAACGCCAAGGTGCTTCTGAACTGTGATGTGCTCCACCCAAAAGACTGAGTACAGTGCACTGAACCACTTTGATTCTACTCCATCTGCAGCTTTGATAAGTGCTTGATGCACGTCAAAATGTGCGCGCTCAACAATTCCATTAGCGCATGAGTTATAGCCAGATATGTGGATGTGATTGATATGGTAGCGCTTACTGAGATAGGCTAGTGCTTTGATAAATGGCTTGCCATTATCAGTGACTATCTCGCACAATGCACCCCATCTGCAGATGAGGTCTTGAAACATCCAATCGCCAAGCGTGCTCACATTTTCTTTAGGAAGCCCATGGAATTCTGGCCTAGTTGCAAGTGAGCAACACCCTTGGATGATATAGCGCCACCCTGCTGATACTGGTAAGTGCATTATATCAATATAAACTTTACTGAAGAGAGGTGCAGGCATTGTGATGACTGGCGGTATTAGAACCTTCTGTGTTTGCTGGATCTGGCAAATATGACAAGTGCACATGAACCAAACGATGTCGTCCATGACATGCAGCCACCAAAAGTGCTTGAGCAATGCAGAGTGCATCGTGTAAAAGTGCTTGTGTCCAATGTTGTCATGAATGGCACACAATATCGGTAAGCATCTAGACTGCCAAATAGCAAGCTGGTGAGCGCCATGTGCATTGTGCTTTTATAGGCGCATCTTGTCCTTGAAAAATGCGCTCGCATAGTGCACGAGCGCACTGTACTCGGAATCTGTGAAGTCACTAGGGCGCGTTAGAGTATCCATCTAAATCCACACCAAATCTAACTTCTCATCCTCTGCATCTGCTGTTGTGCTCCTCGGAACTTGGCTATAGTCATCATCGTAAATAAGCGCACTATTGCGCACATTTTGCACATTTTTCATGTTTATGCTTGGCTCTGGCTGCATTAGCGCGAGTGCTTGCACATCAAAGGACTGTGAAATGGAACGTATCGCATGCATAAAGCCATGTAGCACATCAATCCAATCCTCAAACTCCTCATCCTCTTCTCCTTCTAAGTCCTCTGGCTGCTTTGGCCAATGCAAAAGCCCATCTGGACCATGCACCGCTCCCCTAACATGTACAAGTGTAAAGTGGAATGTAAGGATTGAGACAATCCACTGGTTAATGCTAGCGGATGGTTGGATATCAGGGTTTTGTAGCATGCCCTTGATATAGCGCACGTCAGTCTCCACAATTAAGTTGTGCACACCTATAATATAAAGATGCAAACTGCGCAGTGCATGGTAAAGCCCATAGATCTCTAGCTTCGGTTGCAAAAAGCATGCTTCTCTGTTGTTGAGCATAATTGAGCTGAACTGATTGTAATTGTGTGTTTTTGCATCTGTGCCCTTTTGCTGGCAAAGGTAAAAGCCAACCGCTATCTGGGAAGTGTCGACTGCAAGGATAACGGGGAGTTCTGAGGAATAATCGATCAGTTGTAGCGCAAAACACTCTAGTACCACTTGCTTGATGTCATTTTGTGCTGCTATCTGCTCTGGGCCCCATTCGAATGGAGCGTCCTTGCATGTAAGCCTTGTAAGCACGTTAATGCGGTGTGCATAATTGCAGATATAAATGTGCATTAAACCAATTGTTCCCAAGAATGCGTGCACTTCCAAAAGCATGTGGCATGCACCCCAATTGTGGATAACATCTACCTTGTTGGGTTCGGGTTTTCTACCTTCTGGTGTGCAGTAATAACCAAGAATGACAAAGTTCTCAGTGCACAGTGTGGATTTCATCCCAGAGAAAGTGCTGCCACTATATTTCATGTGCTGCACAATGCAGTTCACGTTCTGGAAGTGCTCCCACACAAAGCGCCTTATGCCAGGGTTTGCAGTGAGTGCTTCACATGAGCCATCCAGTAAAATGTAGCACTTCGAAGGCCCCTTGACTGGGATGTCATCGATATAAGGAATGGTGTAATCCAGAATCTCTGGCTGCAGAATATAGCACACATTGTTGATATGGCTCCCTATCGCCCTGCGTGCATACTACGGCATTTTTTGCAATTGTGTGCACCTCCAAGATGGCTTCCGCATACTTTGCATGCCTTCGTGCGCTTTTGTGCACCTTTGTGCGCTTCCGTGCACTTTCACATGCCTTTGACCACTTAGGTGCGCTTTTGTGTGCCTTTTACATTTCTACTGCGCTTTTGGTTCCCCCATAGCTGCCTGCTGTCGTGCGCCCTAAATGCGCCCTGTTGCGCTTCAAACTGCCTCTGTGTGCCCCCCCCACACTCCTTATCTGCCGTTTTCCATTATTGCATGCTCAATGCGCCTTTATGTGCTCCTTTTATGCTTTACTCACAACTCACATTTTTTGCTGCACACTCACTGCACTATTCTTACCATCACACAACAATTCACCACTTCAAACGCGCTGCACATCGTGGCTTCCATCTTACTGGTGCATTTACTTGAGGCACACTGCGATTCCAACATGAGCAAACTGCGCATTCTTACATAACTGGGCTGCTTTGCGCCTATTTGGCATTGGACTGTGCGCACTTGGGCGCTTTCACGTAATCCCGGCGCTTTGGCAGTATTTGGCTTTGCACAGCATCTCCTTATAGTTCTTCCACATTTCCAATTGGCATTGCCTTATCTGGTAACTGGCACAGGTCGATCACATCATTATTACTAAGGTGCAGCACGCGACACATAACACCGAAGCGGATTAATTGGGAAGAGCGCACGAGACATAGAGTGCACCAAAAATAGCACATCACACCGGAACAGTTGGGTATTGGGTTATAGCGTGCACAAATCTTATTGGTTGAGGCAGCGGCATAGTACAATCAGGTTTAGATGGGCGAATGGGTGTGCTTGTGGGTAGCGCATGGCGCTTCCTATTTTTATACTTTATTTCACCATTTTATCATATAAGCCATTTGTACATAGTAGTGGACAGATAGAGAACCCACAAGGATCTTC
Source organism: Tricholoma bakamatsutake (assembly GCA_029959215.1). Classification (NCBI taxonomy): domain Eukaryota; kingdom Fungi; phylum Basidiomycota; class Agaricomycetes; order Agaricales; family Tricholomataceae; genus Tricholoma; species Tricholoma bakamatsutake. Next base: position 7,487,899 of record CP114860.1, read on the forward strand.
CCCCCCCCCTCATAGTTCATAGCTCAGTCAGCGTCACACATAGTCTGTGCACCAGCGTCCAGTCAGTGCGCCTTTGTAGTGTGCCCCTCGTATAGCCGCGTTTGCATATCGTTTGCATCCCCTCATCATATGGTTGCGTTTCATCCCTGCATTGCATCCTTCATCCTCATTTGTGCACTCTTGCGGTGCGCCCTTCATATAGCTGCATTTGTGCACCATTTGCACCTTTTTCTGCATAGCCGCGTTTTGTGCACCGTTGCACCTTTTTCTGCCCTTTGCACTTTCACTCCGTTTGCACCCCTAACCTGTGCACCTCCCTTCCAGCACATCCCAGTGCTGTCTTCGTCACATTACACCTCCCATCTTCATCATCCTCATTGTTGTGCACTTTTGTGCTCCCATTGCACATTTTTGCCCCTTTGCATTGTGCACTTTCCCATCACTGCGCATATCTTCCCTTTAGCGTACACTACTAGTGCGCACATTGAAAACCGCCATACCAGCCTCTCTATAGTCTCTGCACCCCGAAGGACAATCCGAGGCCCTCTAAGTGAACTCCCCCCTCACCTCGAGCATGCCTGCAGTTGTAGGTTAAGTGTTCACCCCTTCTGTTGAGACTCTGAAATGAGTACCAACTAAACACATCATTTCTGGAGCCCACTGCAAGGGGTTTCTGTTTATCAGACCTTATTTAGACCTCCATCGGCTTGCCCTCCACTTCAACATTAACCACCTTCGCACTCTCCATTCCGAGCTGTTAGCAACTGCACTCCAGCTTGGGGAAATACCAGTATTTGAATCACTCTTCCTAAACAACACGCATCACTCGTCCGCGCTGTCTTTACCTCCACCTTCACCTGAATCATCCCTACCTACCCTAACTCCGTCTGCATCACCACATTTTTCCCCACCTTCGAATTTCACTGCACTTTTATCAGATCTTAACTCTACACACTTTATTCCACCTACCATGGCTACCATGCACATGCCATCTGCATCTAACCAAAACGCGCCACGTTTCGACCCCACAAAACCGCGCGAACTCCAGAAGTATTTTGAGGAGCTTGCGCAACTCCTCCACAATTGTAACGTCACTGATGAGACCAATAAGAAGTTCCACACTGTGCGCTATTTGGACAGCGACACTGCGGACACTTGGAAACTGCTACCGGAGTATAGCACAACACACAATTATGGTGCATTCAAAGACGCTGTCCTAAAGCTTTATCCTGGCTCTAGGGATGGCAGTAAATGGAGTATTAGTGACCTGGACAAGCTTATTGGTGAGACCACACACATTGGCCTCATAACTGCAGAAGAGATCGTGCACTACTATCGCGCATTTTTCAACATTAGCGAATACTTGGTTGCACAAGGCATATTGGTGCACTATGACCAAAGCTGCATGTTTGTTAGGGTGTTTTGACCAGACCAGCTAGAGCACATTTTGAGCCGCCTTGCGATTGCGGTACCGAATCAGCCTGCAAATGTGCCATACTCATTAGATGCAATACGCGATGCGATCGACTTTATCTTTGAAGGCTCAGTGCGCTATTTCCAGCCACTTACTGGGCTCACAGTGCAAAACCCCGATATGTATGCACCCTACTCAGCACCCAGTGCACCCGTTTCCCAACTACAAGCTAGCGCACCAGCAGTTAAAGCAGAAGACATCTCAGTCCTATTCGAGTGCATGACACAGACAATAGTTACCACGTTGAGCGCATCATGCAGAGATGGCAGAAATGGCGTGCCTTGCTCGAACAATGACAAGTGCAATGGTTGCGGTCAGACAGAGCATTATATCCCTGAGTGCGCTTCAATTGAGCGCCTTATTAGCGAAGGAAAGTGTAGGCGAAATGCGGAGGGGCGCATCATGCTCCCAGGTGGCACATTCATGCCATGTTCTATTCCAGGCAATTTCCTAGGCGAGCGCATCGAGGAATGGCATAAGCACAACCCAGGGCAGATTGCCACGGGTCGACTTTCATCTAATACCAATTCGCAGCTCATCTACAATATAGCACCTTGTCCAGCTCCAGCTGTACCTTTACAGTCGACATATGTTGCCGCCTCAGCTCCTGCAGCAGATTATATGCAAAGTGCACCAAATGCGCAACTAATGAAGGAAGAGCACATTGATGCGCTCGAGAGGGAGTTGATGGCGCTTCGGAAGAGGCAAGTCTTCGACGGCGTTGAAATTCTGCGGCGTGCACCGCGCAATACATCCAATCAAGAGAGTGCACATTTTACAACCACAGACATTGCACCCGCCAACAGTATTGAGTCCCCAGCTTCACAACCCGCTGTGAGCACAACTGAAGCACCCGACGAGACACCCATACATCCCTATTCCAACATTCCTGAGGTGCGTTTTGTGCCCGCAGCAGCAGATAAACCAAACATACCAGCTAACACTTCCAAAGGCAAAGAGCCATCATACTGCACTGTCGTTCCCATCCTGAACCCGCAGATTGTCGATGACGTATATGCGCGTGCCATGAAGGCGCCCTCCATTGCGGTTTTGCATGAGGAGCTCCTGTCCCTTTCACCCGATCTCAGACAGCGCCATAGAAAACAAGTTACTCCAAAGCATGTTGCAGCTACCGGTGCAGAAGTGGTAGCTACCCACCTTGCGAGCATTATGCCATTTGCGCACTGCGAAGCGCACACGCCTTTTGCGGAAAATAAAGTGCTTAATGCGACACCTTCAGTTAGTGCAGCCATTGCAGCACCGCTTCCTATTGTTTTGCAGGATCCATTTGAACAGTACCTCACCCATCTCCAGCCAGGTGAAATTAAAAACCCAGACATTTTGAAGGTTGCAAAGGAGTCACATGCGCTTCGTTCCATTGATTTATTGATCGACAACCAAGAATACTTTGAAGCTATCTTAGATCCAGGTTCACAAATTATCGCAATGTCAGAAGCAGTCTGCCATCATCTTGGGCTTCAGTATGACCCACACATTCGTTTATACATGCAATCGGCCAATGGAGAGGTAGACGAGTCACTTGGGCTTGCACGCAATGTTTCCACGCGCATTGGAGACATCATTGTCTATGTGCAAGTTCACGTTATCCGTTTACCTGCTTACGATATTCTGTTAGGGCACCCCTTTGACATATTAACGTGCTCTGTCATGCGCAACTTTGCGGACAAAGCGCAAACAATTACTATCTGCGATCTGAACACAGGCGCCATCTCCACCATTCCAACAAATCCTAGGGGGAAGCCGCGCCACTTCTTACCAGCTCCAGCAATACCACACTTTGCTATTCAGCATAACTTACAAAGAAATTCTTGCCAGGCTTCGAGGAATTGATTGCAGACCAAGGAGAGGCCGCCACTATCATAACATTCAACTCTAATACCCAATCTTGTGACGTTTCCGCATTTGCACTTATTCCATTTTCCGCTTCCATTCCTTCGACCTCTATTATCTCTCAACTCTACCTATCCCAGTGTACCAACAGTCACGTGCAAGCGCTCTTAAATTCAATTGACCCTGTGTCGCTTATTCCAGCCGCATTTCCGAAAAGCGCACATGTGCGTGCAGCTTTTATCAATTTAGTGGCATGCACACCACAAAAGGGCATAGTAACCAAGAAGAAGTATAAACCGGTTGCTAGAAAAGTCAAACCAGTTATTGCACCCGTCCCAAACGAATTCCACATCGAGCGCAACATTTTAGGTGATCTGCTAGCAGCACTTCCTGCACTTTTACCGAATCCACCACCCTTTGCCCCAACTGGGCGCTACACTGAAGAGCGCATGCAAGCACTCCAAAAGTGCCACACCAATTTCTTATTACCAGAGGAGATGAAGGTTTTACACCACTTGATGTCTTTGCAGAATGAAGCCTTTGCATGGAGCGATGAGGAGCGCAGCAGCTTCAAGACTGCATTCTTTCCCCCAGTAGAAATTCTGGTTATTCCGCACACCCCTTGGATAGAGCACAACATCCCCATTCCACCAGGCATATACGAAGAAGTTTGCACTATTATCCGGAAGAAGATAGAGTCAGGCATTTATGAGTGCTCAAATTCGGCATATAGATTGCGCTGGTTCTGCACACTCAAGAAAGATGGAAAAGCACTGTGCATCGTACATAGCCTTGAGCCACTTAATCGTGTTACCATTAAACACTCCGGCATCACCCCTACACCTGAGCACCTTGCAGAGCAATTTGCGGGGCATGCATGCAGCACCCTCCTTGATCTATATGTGGGATACAATGAGTGCTTAATCAAAGAATCATCGTGTGACCTTACGACATTCCAGATGCCTTATGGCGCAATGCACCTTGTTATGTTGCCAATGGGTTGGACAAACTCAGTACCAATCTTCCACGACGATGTGTGCTATATTCTACAGCCAGAGATACCAGATTACACCATTCCCTATATTGACGATGTTCCCGTCAAGGGGCCTTCGGAGCACTACATTTTACCAAACGGCTCGTGCGAAGCGCTCACTGCAAACCCTGGCATAAGGCGCTTTGTGTGGGAGCACTTTCAGAATGTGAACCGCATTGTGCAGTGCATGAAATATAGCAGCGGCACTTTCTCTGGGACAAAATCCACATTGTGCACTGAGAAATTCATCATTCTTGGCCATTATTGCACCCCAGAAGGTATGTAGAAAACCCGAACGCGACAAGGTAGACGTTATCCACAATTGGGGCACATGCCACATGCTGTCAGAAGTGCACGCATTCTTAAGAACAGTCGGTTTAATGCACATTTATATCCGCAATTATGCGCACCACATTAACGTGCTCACAAAGCTTACATGCAAGGACGCTCCCTTTGCATGGGGCCCAGAGCAGATAGCGGCGCAAAACAAATCAAGCAAGCAGTACTAGAGTGTCCTGCGCTACAACCGATTGATTATTCCTCAGAACTCCCAGTTATCCTCATGGTTGACACTTCCCAGATAGCGGTCAGCTTTTATCTTTGCCAGCAAAAGAGCGCAAATGCAAAAATGTGCATTTACAACTGGTTCGGCTCGATTATGCTCAATGACAGAGAAGCGCACTTTTTGCAACTGAAGCTAGAGATCTATGGACTTTGCTGTGCGCTGCGCAACTTGCGCCTTTATATTATAGGTGTGCGCAACTTAATTGTCGAGACTGATGCACGCTATATCAAGGGCATGCTACAAAACCCCGATATCCAACCATCTGCTAGCATTAACCAGTGGATTGTCTCAATCCTTACATTCCACTTTACACTCGTGCATGTTAGGGGAGCAGTTCATGGTCCAGATGGGCTTTTGCATCGGCCGAAGCAGCCAGAGGACTTAGAAGGAGAAGAAGATGAAGGGTTTGAGGATTGGATCAATGCACTACATGGCTTTATGCATGCAATATGTCCCATTTCCCAGTCCTTTGATGCACAAGCACTCACGCTAACGCAGCCAGAGCCAAGCACAAACACGCAAAATGTGTGCAATAGTGCACTTATTTACAACGATGACTATAGCCAAGTCCCGAGGAGCGCAACTGCAGATGCAGAGGATGAGAAGCTAGATTTGGTGTGGATTTGGATGGATACCTTAATGCACCCTAGTGACTTCACAGATTCCGAGTATGGTGTGCTCGTGTGCTACGCAAGCGCCTTTTTCAAAGACAAGACACGCTTATGGAAGCGCAATGTGCATGGCGCTCACCAGCTTGTTATTTGGCAGTCTAAATGCTTACTGATATTGCACGCCATCCACGACAACATTGGACACAAGCACTTTTACACGACGCGCTGATAGGTCCACTACGTGCTTTAAGGTCTGGAGAAGACTCCCACTCATATCAACACATCACGACATGCACTCCGAAGTACTATAATGCCACGAAATTAACTTCGAACCATTTTTGCATTATTTCACACTATTTTGGATGACTTCGAGACACTCCGAACACTTTCGAACTATTTCGCAACACTTCGAACAACTTTGCAGCACTTCGAATGACTTCGGCCACCATATAGTTGTCCACAAACAATTTTGATACACACTGCACATCCAGAACAAGCTATTTAGTCGCATATCGAGCACTACTGGACACAAGGAGGGATTACAAGAGAGTTAGAATGTGATAAGTGCGTTTTTGTGTTTCATTGATATATTAAAGCAATAGAACAAGATCTATTACCATACTGGGACAATGTACATTTTACTTATTATCATTTTTCATTTGTTTTGTGTTTTACAATACCTTTATTGCTGTGTACATTCCCTCATGTTTTACAATTGTTCTTATTTCCTTTTTAGTACTATCTCTTCATTTTGTATATAGACTTGTGTTAGATACTTAGAAAAGAAAGAAATAGAACAATGGGGAACAGCACAAGTTACCCTCACAGTTATCGTCAGACTTAAGAGTCGTTCTCTTGAGTCTTAGCTCGTGTCGTATCTCTAAAAGTTCTGCGAAATATCGCGAACTTCCTCGAAACTATTGGATTCGCTCTCCGTTTTATCACCCATCGCCTGTCTCCATTTGACAAACACCTCACATACCCACTGTTCAACATACTTCAAACCTCTTCGAACTTATTTGAACTATTTCGCGCATCTTCGAACTTATTCGAACTGCTTCGCATGCCTTCGAACTACTTTTGAACTCTTTCAAACAACTTTGTACGCCTATACAGACTTTTATCCACAGCCCTTACCATTTCGCGTTACTAAACATTACGTTTTGGTCTCAGCGGTGATATTTAGTACCACCTCGCACCCTTCCTCTGGCCTGTGTTATACCATCCGAAGCCATTAGTAGGTTTTGTTTGGGTTTCCGGGTTGAGTATCATCAGCGCTCTGCATTGCTCGAGCACTTTTGGTGGCCACACATTATGGACGACATCATTTGGTTTGTGCGCACTTGTCATATTTGCCAGATCCAGCAAATGCAGAAGGTTCTAATACCGCCAGTCATCACAATGCCTGCGCCTCTCTTTAGTAAAGTTTATATTGATACGATGCACTTACCAGTATTAGCAGGGTGGTGCTATATCGTCCAAGGGCATTGCTCGCTTGCGACTTGGCCAGAATTCTGTGGGCTTCCTAAAGAAAACGCGAGTGCACTTGGCAATTGGATGTTCCAAGACCTCATCTGCAGGTGGGGCGCGTTGTATGAGATAGTCACCGATAATGGCAAGCCATTCATAAAAGCGCTAGCCTATCTCAGTAAGTGCTACCATATCAATCACATCCGCATATCTGGCTATAACCCGCGCGCTAATGGAATTGTTGAGTGTGCACATTTTGACGTGCGTCAAGCACTGATCAAAGCCACAGATGGGGTAGAGTCAAAATGGTTCAGTGCACTGTACTCAGTCTTTTGGGCAGAGCACATCACAGTGCGGAAGCACCTTGGTGTTTCACCATACTTCATTGTTACAGGTGCGCAGCCTCTAATCCCTCTCGATATCATTAAAGCGACATACCTTAACCCACCCCCAGATTCTATACTCTCCACTACAGACTTGATCACGTGGCGCGCTGATGATACTCAACCCGGAAACCCAAACAAAACCTACTAATGGCTTCAGATGGTATAACACAGGCCAGAGGAAGGGTGCGAGGTGGTACTAAATATCACCACTGAGACCAAAATGATGTTTTTAGCGACGCAAAATAATAAGGGATGGTGTGAATAGTCTTTATAGGCATGCAAAGTGGTTCGAATAAGTTTGAAGATGCGCAAAATAGTTCGAATAAGTTCGGAGGGGTTCGAGGTGTATCGAAAGGCGAGTTTAACGAATGTGAAATGTTTGTTGAATAGCGATAGGCAATGGGCAATAAAATGGAGAGCGAATATGATAGTTTTTAGAAGAAGTTCGCGATATTTCGCAGAACTTAGAGATACGACGCGAACTAAGACTCAAGAGAATGGCTCTTAAGTCAGACAATAACTGTGAGGGTAACTTGTGCTATTCCCCATTGTTCTATTCTCCCTTGTTCTAACTAAGTAATACAAGTCTATATACAAAATGAAGAGATAGTACTAAAAAGGAAATAAGAACATGTGTAAAACATGAGGCAAATATATCATACAATGAGGACTTTGTAGATCAAAAATAAATGAGAAATAATAAATAATGAAACATACAGTGTTCCCATATAGTAAAAGTACTTCAATGAAACACAAAAACGCACTTATCGCATTCTAACTCTCTTGTACTCTCTCCTCATGTCCGGTAGTGCTCGATATGTGGTGAGTTGGCTTATTCTGAATGTACAACATGTATCGAAAGTGTTTGAGGACAACTATACAGCTGCCGAAGTTGTTCGAAGTACTGCGAAGTCATTCTAAATGTCGTGAAATAATTCGAAGTAGCTCGAAGTTGTCTGAAATAGTGCGAAATCGTGCAAAAATGGTTCAAAGTCGATTTCGTGGCGTTCTTAGTACTTCGGAGTGCATGTCATAATGTCTCCATATGAGTGAAAATGCTTCTCCAGGCTTTAAAGAGCGTAGTGGACCTATCAGCACACACGCATTACAAAAGTGTCCAGAAGACTTAGTGCGCATTCATTCCCATGTCTACACAGAAAGGTGCAAAGCGGTGCTCCATTTCAAGAGGGCACACTCAAAAACCATCCGCAATTTTGACTTCCAGTGTGGCAATTTAGTCCTTATGCGCAACACAGCAATCGAGAAGAGCCTAAACTGCAAAATGTGCATGCGTTATCTCAGTCCTCTAGTTATAGTGTCACGCAATCAAGGCAGTGCATATATCATTTGCGAGCTCAATGGGACAGTATTCGACAGGCCAGTAGCCGCGTTCCGCCTGCTTCCGTACCATGCGCGCAAGTCCATTGCGCTTCCTGACATAGCGCTTGATATCACTACAACGCGGTTGAGGGAGATGGAAGAGTCCATAGTAGTGGACACAGAAGATGAAGAAGCAGTTGATGAAGAAGAAGCGCAAGGAGATAGCGCTGAGGATGAAGAAAGCGCCAATGAGGTGCACAACTAGCGCTCCGTGTGCACCGTTATGGATACTTCACCTTTTTATACATATGCTTTACTTTCTTTCATTTTTTTTACGTTACCTTTTTCTATTCGTGAAGTCGCATCTGGGCGCGTTCCGTGATTGCGCAACCCATGGGTTTTACTGGCCATGATGATCTACTGAGCCTTTCCCATTTTTTTAGACTTTGTCATATGGCATGCACTTCATTTTATCTCTTACTCTTTTATCGATGGACATGGTCAATATCTCAGTTGGGAGGAGGAAAGTGATGGTTGGACAATTTTTCTGCACCCCTTTGCATTTGCACATCTTTGTGCTGGTGCGCGTTTTTTGTGCGCTTGACATTTCTTGCTCAAACGTTGCTTATATTATCTCTTTTCTCTCACACATACTATTTGGACTTACAAGTTTCATTTTATGGGACCATGGAAGCGCACCACGCGTATCACAGGCACAACAAGGAGATTGATTGACACACTATCTAAAACTTATACAGTCGAGCGGCTATTCAATGGACTCCAGGAACTCCAGGCGCTCAGTGGCTGCATCCAGTTTCGCCTTTGCATCCACCTCCGCTTGCTCCATGCTGCGCAACCAGCTCTTAGCGACCTCTAACTCAACGAGTGACCTTTGGACATCTTCTTGAAGGCGATCGTGCGTGGCGCCCAAGACTGCAACCACCGAGTGGCATTGCGCTAAGTCGAGCACTTCAATGTCTTGACCTTGATAAACTGCATCCCCCGAGGTGTTTCCTGATCCGGTTTGGTATGAGGATTGCGTGTGCGCACTTGTGACAGTGCAGGGGGCGCGTTTTCGACTTTGCGGTGCTTTGATGTGTGCCCTTTTGAGGGGCTGATGAGCCCCGCATTGCTCTCGTCACCCTTGTCAATTTGTGATGCGCCTTTGGAATAGTTAGTGCAGCGTGGAAGGAGGATGAGAAAAAGACACACCAGGGCACCCAGTAGCTGCTTTCCTACCTCTAGAAGTTGCGCGCAGCTGTGTGAGGGTGCACTTCATCCATTCACACTTTCTCTTACCCTTTGTGCATGGAGCGCACTGCTTTCCATTGACAGAGATGCACCTAGCCAGCTGGCCCATGCGGCGGCAGTTATCACACTGGAGCAGGAGGGGAGCCATTTAGTGAGTTTGAAGCATATCCAAAGAAACTTACTGGTCCACTATTAGCGTCAGAGGTGGCGCCAACACCACCCAGTGGTGGTACTTCGACATATGTGCATTGCTGCGTTGCGTGCGCTGGGCACGCACTTGTGCCTTCATCCGCACTAGTGCTCTCGTTGCTCTGCTCACTCTCCCCTTCGCTCGTCGCCCCACTCTCCCAAGACTCCCCAGTTCCTTCGCCTATGACCTCAGCATCGGTCATTCCAGAAAGCGCACGCCTTCTCATCCTCCTGCACTTCGGCAGTATCTATATCGCTTGCATCATCGTCTGCTCACTCCCAGCAGCAGGGAGGGTCTCATAGAGGGCCAAGATCGTTTGTCTGAGGGCTAAGGTAAATGCTGAAGCCATCGGATCGGGTAGAGATGGGTTGTGGAAAGAGTTATAGAGGATAGATGGTGGTCAGAGATAGATAAGGAGAGGATGGCCGCTTATGTGAGCGAAGAAAATTTTGTGCTGACCAATCACATGCTGCCTGAGGACAGTCAGTACTTCAGTTGGGAGGAGATGATATGGCTCCCTATCGCCCTGCGTGCATACTACGGCATTTTTTGCAATTGTGCACACCTCCAAGATGGCTTCCGCATACTTTGCACAGCGCGCGGAAGTGCACTTTCGTGCACCTTTGACCGCTTAGGTGCGCTTTTGTGCACCTTTTACATTTCTATTGCGCTTTTGGTTCCCCCATAGCTGCCTGCTGTCGTGCGCCCTAAATGCATCCTGTTGCGCTTCAAACCGCCTCCGCGCACCCCCCCCACACTCCTTATCTGCCATTTTCCATTATTGCGTGCTCAATCCACCTTTATGCACTCCTTTTATGCTTTACTCACAACTCATGTTCTTTGCTGCACACTCACTGCACTATTCTTACCATCACACAACAATTCACCACTTCAAATGCGCTGCGCATCGCGGCTTCCATCTTACTGGTGCATTTACTTGAGGTGCACCGCGATTCCAACATGAGCGAACTGCGCATTCTTACATAACTGGGCTGCTTTGCGCTGATACGGCTCCCTATTGCCCTGCGCGCATACTACGGCATTTTTTGCGATTGTGTGCACCTCCTAGATGGCTTCCGCACACTTTGCACAGCGCACTTTTGCGTGCCTTCGTGCGCTTTCATGTGCCTTTGACCGTTTAGGTGCGCCTTTGTGCGCCTTTTGCATTTCTACTGCGCTTTTGTTTCCCCATAGCCGCCAATCATTGTGCACCCTAAATGCGCCTCATTGCGCTTCAAGCCGCCTCCGTGCGCCCCCCCCCCACGCTCCTTATCTGCCTTCTACATTTATTGCGTGCTCGATGTGCCTTTGCGCACTCCTTTTACACTTTACCTGCAACTCACATTCCCTGCTGCGCACTCTTTGCACAATCTCTATCACACACAACAATCCACCGCACCGGTGCACTGTGCATCGTAGCTCCCATCTTACTGGCACATTTACTTGAGGCACACCATGATTCCGGCACGAGCGAACTGCACATTCTTACATAACTGGGCCGCTTTGTGCCTATTTGGCATTGGACTGTGCGCACTTGGGCGCTTTCATGTAATCCAGGCGCTTTGGCAGTATTTGGCCTCGCACAGCATCTCCTTATAGTTCTTCCACATTTCCAATCGGCATCGCCTTATCTGGTAACTGGCACAGGTCGATCACGTCATTATTACTAAGGCACAGCATGCAACACATAACACCGAAGTGGATTAATTGGGAAGAGCGCACGAGACATAGAGTGCACCAAAAATAGCACGTTGCACCGGAACAGTTGGGTATTGGGTTATAGTGTGCGCAAATCTTATTGGTTGAGGCAGCGGCATAGTGCGATCAGGTTTAGATGGGCGAATGAGTGCACTTGTGGGTAGCGCATGGCGCTTCCTATTTTTATACTTTATTTCACCATTTTATCACATAAGCCATTTGTACATAGTAGCGGACAGATAGAGAACCCACAAGGATCTTTCCCCCCTCATAGTTCATAGCTCAGTCAGCGTCGCACATAGTCTGTGCACCAGCATCCAGTCAGTACGCCTTTGTAGTGCACCCCTCATATAGCCACATTTGCATATCATTTGCGTCCCCTCGTCGTATTGTTGCGTTTCATCCCTGCATTGCATCCTTCATCCTCGTTTGTGCACTCTTGCGGTGCACCCTTCATATAGCTGCATTTGCACACCATTTGCGCCTTTTTCTGCATAGCCGCGTTTTGCGCACTGTTGCGCCTTTTTCCGCCCTTTGCGCTTTCACTCCGTTTGCGCCCCTAACCTGTGCACCTCCCTTCCAGCACATCCCAGTGCTGTCTTCATCACATTACACCTCCCGCCTTCATCATCCTCATCGTTGCACACTTTTGCGCTCCCATTGCACATTTTTCTGCATTGCATGTTTTTGCCCCTTTGCATTGTGCACTTTCCCATCACTGCGCATATCTTCCCTTTAGTGTACACTACTAGTGCACACATTGAAAACTGCTGTACCAGCCTCTCTATAGTCTCCACGCCCCAAAGGACGATCCGAGGCCCTCTAAGTGAACTCCCCCCTCACCTCGAGCATGCCTGCAGTTGTAGGTTAAGTGTTCACCCCTTCTGTTGAGACTCTGAAATGAGTACCAACTAAACACATCATCGTCATGGAAGATTGGTACTGAGTTTGTCCAACCCATTGGCAATGTAACGAGGTGCATTGCGCCATACGGCGTCTGGAATGTCATAAGGTCACATGATGATTCTTTGATTAAGTGCTCATCGTATCCCACATATAGATCAAGAATGGCACTGCATGCGTGCCCCGCAAACTGCTCTGCGAGGTGCTCAGGTATAGGGGTGACACTGGAGTGTTTAATGGTAACGTGATTGAGTGGCTCGAGGCTATGTACATATGATGCGCAGTGCTTTCCCATCTTTCTTAAGTATGCAGAACCAGCGTGATCTATATGCCGAATTTGAGTGCTCAAAAATGCCTGAGTCTATCTTCTTCCAGATAATAGCACAAACTTCATCATATATGCCTGGTGGAATGGGGATGTTGTGCTCTATCCAAAGGGTGTGTGGAATAACTGGGATTTCTACTAGGGGGAAGAACGCGGTCTTGAAGCTGCCATGCTCCTCATTGCTCCATGCAAAGGCTTCGTTCTGCAAAGACATCAAGTGGTGCAAAACCCTCATCTCCTCTGGCAATAAGAAATTGGTGTGGCACTTTTGGAGCACTTGCATGCGCTCTTTGGTATAGCGCCCAGTCAGGGTAAATGGTGGCGGGTTTGGTAAAAGCACAGGAAGCACCGCTAGTGGATCGCCTATAATGTTGCACTCAATGCAGAATTTGTTTGGGATGGGCGCAATAACTAGTTTGACTTTTCTAGCAACCGGTTTACTTCTTCTTGGTTACTATGCCCTTTTGCAGTGCATGCACCACTAAATTGATAAAAGTTGTGCGTGCATGTGCACTTTTCAGAAACGTGGCTGGAATAAGCGCCACAGGGTCAATCGAATTTAAGAGTGCCTGTGCATGACTGTTGGTACACTGGGATAGGTAGAGTTGAGAGATAATAGAGGTCGAAGGAACGGAAGCGGAAAATGGAATAAGCACAAATGCAGAAACATCACAAGATTGGGTATCAGAGTCGAATGTTACGATAGTGGCGGCTTCTCTTGGTCTGCAATCAATTCCTCGAAGCCTGGCAAAAATTTCTTGGTGGGTTATGCTGAATAGCAAAGTGTGGTGTTGCTGGAGCTGGTAAGAAGTAGCACGGCTTTCCTCTAGGCTTTGTTGGAATGGTGGAGATGGCACCTGTGTTCGGATCACAGATCGTAATCATTTGCGCCTCATCCACAAAGTTGTGCACGATGGAGCACGTTAACACATCGAAGGGGTGCCCTAACAGCATATCGTAAGCAGGTGAATGGATAACGTGAACTTGCACATAGACAATGATGTCCCCAATGCGCGCAGAAACATTGCACACAAGCCCAAGCGACTCATCTACCTCTCCATTGGCCGATTGCATGTATAAGCGAGTGCACAGGTTGTACTGAAGCCCAAGACGATGGCAGACCACTTCTGACATTGCGATAATTTGCAAACCCAGGTCTAAGATAGCTTCAGAGTATTCTTGGTTGTTGATCAATAAATTAATGGAACGATGCGCATGCAACTCTTTTGCAACCTTCAAAATGTCCAGGTTTTCAATTTCACCTGGCTGGAGATGGGTGAGGTACTGTTCAAATGGATCCTGCAAAACAATAGGAAGCAGCGCTGCAATTGCCATGCTAACTGGAGGTGTTGCATTAAGTGTTTTATTTTCTGCAAAACACTTCTGTGCTGGTAGCTGCAATGCGCTTTGGGGTAACTTGTTCTCTATGGCGCTGTCTGAGATCGGGCAAAAGGGATAAGAGCTCTTCATGCGAAACAGTAACAGAGGGTGCCTTCATGGTGCGTGCATATACATCATCAACAATCTGCAGGTTCTGGATGGGAACGACAGTGCGGTATGATGGCTCTTTGCCTTTGGAAGTGTTAGCTGGTATGTTTGGTTTATCTGCTGCTGCGGGCACAAAATGTGCTTCAGGAATGTTGGAATAGGGATGTATGGGCATCTCATCGGGCGCTTCAGTTGTGCTCACAGCGGGTTGCAAAGCTGGGGACTCAATACTGTCAGCAGGTGCAATGTCTGTGGTTGTAGAATGCGCGCTCTCTTGATTGGATGTACTGCACAGTGTGCACCACAGAATTTCGACGCCGTCAAAGACTTGCCTCTTCCGAAGCGCCATCAACTCCCACTTGAGTGCATCAATGTGCTCTTCCTTCATTAGTTGCGCATTTGGTGCGCTTTGCATATAATCTGCTGCAGGTGCTGAAGCAGCAATGTACATCGACTGTAAAGGTGCTGCTGGAGCTGGATGAGGTGCTATATTGTAGATAAGCTGCAAATTGGTATTAGATGAAAGTCGACCAGTGGCAATCTGCTCTGGGTTGCGCTTATGCCATTCCTTGATGCGCTTTCCCAAGAAGTTGCCTGGAATAGAATGCGGCATGAATGCACCACCTGGGAGTATGATGTGCTCTTCCACATTTCGCCTACACTTTCCTTCGCTAATAAGGTGCTCAATTGAAGTGCACTCAGGGATATAATGCCCTGTCTGACTGCAACCATTGCACTTGTTGTTGTTCGAGCGAGGCGTGCCATTTCCGCCATCTCTGCGCGATGCGCTCAATGTGGTAACTATTGTCTGTGTCATGCATTTGAATAAGACTGAGATGTCTGCTGCTTTGACTGTGGGCATGCTAGGTTGTGGCTGGGAAATGGGTGCACTGGGTGCTGAGTAGGGCACATACATATCAGGGTTTTGCACTGTGAGCCTGGTAAGTGGCTGGAAATGGTGCACTGGGCCTTCAAAGATAAAGTCAATTGCATTGCGTATTGCATCTAATGAGTATGGCACATTTACAGGCTGATTCAGTACTGCAATCGCAAGGTGGCGCAAAATGCGCTCAAGCTGGTCTGGTCGAAACACCCTAACGAACATGCAGCTTTGGTCGTAGTGTGCCAATATGCCTTGCACAACTAAGTATTCGCTAATGTTGAAAAATGCATGGTAATAACGCGCAATTTCTTCTGCAGTTACAAGGCCAACACGTGCGGTCTCACCAATAAGCTTGTCCAGGTTGCTAATACTCCATTTACTGCCATCCCTAGAGCTGGGATAAAGCTTTAGGACAGCGTCTTTGAATGCACCATAGTTGTGCATCGCGCTATACTCCAGTAGCAGTTTCCAAGTGTCTGCAGTGTTGCTGTCCAAATAGTGCACAGTGTGGAACTTCTTATCAGTCTCGTCAGTGATGTTACAATCACGGAGGAGTTGCACAAGCTCCTCAAAGTACTTCTGGAGTTCACGCGGTTTTGCGGGGTCGAAACGTGGCACATTTTGGTTGGATGTAGATGGCATATGCATGGTAGCCATAGTAGGTGGAATAAGGTGTGTAGAGTTAAGATCTGGTAAAAGCACAGCGAAATGCAAAGGCAGAGAAGGATGCAGTGATGTGGACAGAGTTAAGGTAGGTAGGGATGATTCAGGTGAAGGTGGAGGTAGAGACAGTGCAGACAAGTGATGTGTGTTGTTTAGGAAGAGTGATTCGAATACTGGTATTTCCCCAAGCTGGAGCACAGTTGCTAACAGCTCGGAATGGAGAGTGCAAAGGTGGTTAATGTTGAAGCGAAGGGCGAGCTGATGGAGGTCTAAAATATGGTCTGATAAACAGAAACCCCTCGCGGTGGGCTCCAGAAATGATGTGTTCAGTTGGTACTCGATGCAGAGTCTCAATGGAAGGGGTGAACACTTAACCTACAACTGCAGGCATGCTCAGGGTGAGGGTGGAGTTCACTTAGAGGGCCTCGGATCATCCTTCAGGGTGCAGAGACTATGGAGAGGCTGGTAAGGCGGTTTTCAATGTGCACACTAGTTGTGTATGCTAAAGGGGAGATATGCACAGTGGTGGGAAAGTGCACAATGCAAAGGGGCAAGAATGCACAGTGCAGAAAAACAATGGGAGTGCAAAAGTGCACAACGATGAGGGTGATGAAGACGGGAGGTGTAGTGGGATGAAGACAACACTGGGATGTGCTGTGAAGGTGGTGCATAGGTTGGAGATGCAAACAGGATGGAAGCGCAAGGAGCAGAAAAAGGCGCCAATGGTGCACAAAACATGGCTATGCAAATAAGTGTGCAAATGGTGTGCAAACATGGCTATATGAAGGGTGCACTGTATAAGTGCACAAACGAGGATGAAGGATGCAATGCAGGGATGAAACGCAACAATACGATGAGGGGACGCAAATGATATGCAAACATGGCTATATGAAGGGCACACTTCAAAGGCGCATGGACTGGACGCTGGTGCACAGACTATGTGCGACGCTGACTGAGCTATGAACTATGAGGGGGGGAAAGATCCTCTAGATTCTCTATCTGTCTGCCTACTATGTACAAATGGCTTATGTGATAAAAACGGTAAAATAAAGTGTAAAAATAGAAAGTGCCATGTGCTACCCACAAGCACATCCATTTGCCCATCTAAACCCAACTGCACTATGCCACTGCCTCAGCCAATAGGATTTGCACACCTATAGCCCACTACCCAACTGTTCTGGTGTGATGCACTATTTTTGGTAGGCTCTAGGTCTCGTGCGCTCTTTCCAATTAATCTGCTTCAGTGTTATGTGTCACGTGCTGCACCTTAGTAATAATGGCATGATCAACCTGTGCCAGTTACCAGATAAGGCAATGCCGATTGGAAATGCAGAAGAACTATAAGGAGATGCTGTGAAAGGCCAAATACTGCCAAAGCGCCAGGATTATGTGAAGGTGCCCAAGGTGCACAGTCCAATGCCAAATAGGCACAAAGCGCCCTGATTATGTGAGAATGCACAGTTCGCTCATGTTGGAATCGCGGTGCGCCTCAAATAAATGCGCCAGTAAGATGGGAGCCACGATGCACAGCACACTGGTGCAGTGGATTGTTGTGTGTGTGATAGGGATTGTGCAATGAGTGTGCAGCAGGGAATGTGAGTTGCAGGTAAAGCATAAAAGGAGTGCACAATGGCGCATCGAGCACGCAATAGATGTGGAAGGCAGATAAGGAGTGTGGGGGGGGGACATGGAGGCGGTTTGAAGTGCAACAAGGTGCATTTAAGGCGCACGATGATTGGCAGCTATGGGGGAACCAAAAGTGCAGTAGAAATGCAAAAGGTGCACCTAAATGGTCAAAGGTGCATGAAAGCGCATGAAGGCATGCAAAAGCATGCTGCGCAAAGTGTGCAGAAGCCATCTAGGAGGTGCGCACAATTGCAAAAAATGCCATAGTATGCGCGCAGGGCAATAGGGAGCCATATCACCATGTCGCGTTTTTCCAAAGCTCCAGGATGGGCTCACTGGAATGCTGTGAAATGGATTTTTTGTTACCTGAAAGGAATGAACAAGTTGTGGTTGTCATATGGAATGGACAAGGAGGAGTTGAAAGGCTATGCGGATGCTGATGGTAACATGGCCGAGGATCATCACGTGATCTCAGGGTATGCTTTTTTACTTCATGGTGGAGCCATTTCTTGGAGCGCTAAACAACAGGACATTGTTTCCCTCTCTACCACTGAGAGTGAATACATCGCTGCCACCCACGCTGCCAAAGAAGCTTTGTGGCTTTGTTTGTTTATTACCCAACTTTTCCCTCTAAAACTCGATTCTACCACTCTTTTTTCAGACAATCAATCTGCGATCGCACTCGCAAAGGATCACCAATACCACACCCGAACGAAACACATCGACATCCAATTTCATTTCATTCGATGGATCATCGAGCAAGGTTCTCTTCGGCTCATCTACTGTCCTACCGATGAAATGGTTGCCGACATGCTCACAAAACCCCTTCTATCCGCCAAAGTCAAGCACTTCGCTGCTCAGCTTGGACTCTCAACAGCTTGAGGGGGAGTGTTAGATTGGCAAGCATGCCTATGTCACACTGCCTCGCAGGTACCTTTGCGGCCATGCTCTTTATGCTATTCATCGAGTACTTACCTTCCCAGTTCTGTTGTAAGTACCCTTGTAGTATTAGTACTTTATTTAAGTACCGTATTTTCATATGAACACCTCAGTTGTTTACCAACCAACTGAGATGAATATCTCGTTACTTTATTCTCTCCTTATTTTACTTACTTAGCATTTACCCAGAGTTTCTAAGCTTTGTCTAGGTGAATACAGTTGTTTACCAACCAACTGAGAGTTTCTAAGCTTCGTCTAGATATTATAACATAAGAGCCTTATCATTTCCTTCCACAGATTGAAATACTCACCACCAATCAGTATGCCACCAGATCAATGCCTTATGGACAAGCCAACCTCTGGGGTCAAAGGAAACAAGAAGTGTCTTACATATGTGTTCACAACAAATGCAGATGGCAGTGAGAAGCTCCCTGCCCTCATCATCAGAAAAGCAGCAAGGCCTTGTGCATTTCAAAAAAAATCAGGTGCCCAGCTTGGCTTTTACTATCGGAACAATGCTCAAGCTTGGATGACTATGCCACTGTATCAAAAGTGGATTCATGACTGGGATAACAAGTTGCAGTGGCAGGGCTGTCATGTTCTTTTGTTGCACGACAACTTCAGGGCCCACTCTCCTCCTGATGATCTCACAAACATTTGTGTCGAGAACTTTGCTCCTAATCTCACCTCCCATGTCCAGCCCTTAGATGCTGGCATCATCCACTGCTTCAAGGTGCATTACTGCAGGAAATTTATCAGTCATGTGATTGACCACTATGACAATGACATCTCCCCTGCCCTCATTTATGACATCAATCAATTCAAGGCCATGCATCTTGCAGATGTTGCATGGCTGTGAGGCTGTCTCCTTTTATGGAGACAGACAAGCACTAGAAAGGAGAGTAGAGAGATAAGAATCCTGGTATTCACTTCTGATCACTTGGAACATAACAAGAAATGGTGTAGTATTCCAGAAGTTCTAGAGCTAGCTATTTGTGATGAGGTGGTGGTGAGAGGAAGTGAGTCCATAGCAAAAGTGGTCAGAAACGGACTGATATGTAAGTATGTACATACATCATAACAGTTGGTGATGCAAGCATGCTTACAATGGTGCAGCATGGACACCACTATGATTAGGAATTGCTGGTGCAAATCAGGCATCTTACCCGAGACTTCTTTTGAATCCCCAGCGATGGCTCCTCTGTTGGCTCCTGTTTCTGCCCTCCTAAACTCCAACCCTGATGACACAGCTGCACATGGAGAGAGGGATGTCCATGATGGTTTGGATGAGCTGGAGAGGATAGGTTTGCTACAACCACAGAACAGGATGGACATTTCAGAGTTGCTCAACCCAGAGCCTGAGCAGAAGCTTGTGGATGACATCTCAGATAAGGAAATCTTCGAAGCTGGTACAAACTCACACAATGCTGTGCAGATGTTGGAAATCGTGGGTGGTGATTTGCTGATGACACTGGTGAGAGCGATGACAAACTGACTCACAAGGATGCTATTGTTGCAGCAGGCACCCTTCAAAGTATGTTGCGGACATGAACAAGCCCTTTGCATGCAAGTTGGAGACAATTTGGGTGTCAAACACGCTTAGAGGAGTCTCATGCACTGAAACCAACTTACATTACTGACTTTTTTCGCTTTTGAGTAGTTGTACATCATCTATAAAATCATATTAGCCATAACTAACAGCCTATTCTGGAACCCATACTCTCCCAAAACCTATAACTGGCAGTGTCCACGGAGGGGTATGGGTTAAGACAGAGTCGACTGTATTCTCGCCATATTCTGTTCCCAAACGGTATATGTGGTACATTGATTTGTAAGATATTCCTTTTAAGGGAATGTCAGAGTAGGGGAGGGCCTAGGCCAGCTTGATAGAGCAGCTCTCGACTGATCCCCTCAAGCTCCGTTGCACCCTTAAGTAGCATGCACAAGTGACAAGATTTACAGTAATTCTTCCCCGCTAACCCCTCAACGAGTTCGGTTCGAACTGGGTCCGAACCTCGGTTCTCTTGCCATGGCCATGTCCCGAACCGAGAACCAGAACCGTTATGTCCAGTGGCCGGACCGAACCTGAACTGAACAGAACCGTCGGTTCGGTTCTTCCGGTTCTGGTTCTTTGCATCGAGAGAACGTTCGAACCTTGCACTGATGCAACATCAGTATACTGTGCTGGCCACCTAAGCGAGGGCAATAATTTATGTGAGTAGAAGAAACCTTTTGGAGGGTTTGATGGGCTAGGTTGGCAGACAAGTATCCTAGGCCTAGGAGGATGGTATATAACAGTTGTAATTTTATAATTAGGGGGCTACTGCCAAAACAGGAATATCAGACCGCTTGTCATCCTGTGTTAGGATCGGTCACCTGTCTAAGTTTTTCTCTAATGTCCGGAATTACTGGCCATCTGGAATTCCTCGTTGGCTCGTCCAAAGATGCGCTTGATGGCGACAGACGTTTGTTAGAGGAATGGGAAGCGTAGGTCGTGACATCTTAGCTGCCTGGGTCAGTGATCTCACAACGATTGAAGAATCCGGGATGCCACAAAAGGTATCTGTTCGGTTCTCAACATTCGATCTGTTCTTTACCTATGTCAAAGATACACTGAACGATGCTCGGCATGCATCTGATAACGAGGGTAAAGCCTGGAATACTGTTCTGGACAAGTATCGCTTGACCGAAAAGTCAAGATCACGTTTCGTTTCTCGGCTACAGTGTGTACTCTTGGTGAACGACACAAGTAAACCAAATTCATGTAAATTGTGAAATCTTAGAAAACCCCACTTCAGGCCATTGTTGGGTTCCCTTCATACCATTCTGTCCTCTGATCGACACAACGATGATATATCTGGAGAGATCGCTGAGATGGTCGGATTCGAGGAAATTGATCTTGTCATGGACATGCTCAATGAACGCGCAGCAGTTGTACATGAGGTACGATACTCTCTACCTCTGTCACAATGTTTTCAATTAATAAGGCGCACGAAGCTTGAAGGAGTTGTCGACTCACCGTTGAGATCAGAGCCTTCCACAGGCGCAGGACTCCATGTTACAGGGTGTGCGTGTTGTAAACTTTTCATATTTTCAATTGCTTATTGAAGACGAGAAGTGGATTACCTATTTGTTGAGGACGCTCATCAGCGCATGGCGAAGAATTTACGTGAAAATGCTGCTCGGCCTCTCTTTTCAGGGATTGCCGTAAATTTATCATGATATTTTGAACCCAATGAAACACTAACAAATCTTTTAGCAAGCCGAGCCTGAGATATTACCCAATATCTATTCCTCAGCAGCAGGGCAAGGTAACGTTTTATCTCAGTTTGGAAGCAAGTACGTCCTTCCCGCAGGAACCCTGCATAACAAGTATGAGGTATGGAGTATGATACAGATGCGGGATTCGCTGCTGAGTCGTTGAGTACAGGACTACGATGAAATGATTATACCCCCTGCAAGACCTGTTCCTCCCCGGACGACTGAACGTCTAATACCAATTTCTGAGCTAGATTCCTTAGCTAAGGGATGTTTCCCGGTATATGTTGGTTGTTTTTCTCCATCGAATATTATTCATCGGACCTTTTAGGGTTATTCGACTCTCAACAGGATACAGTCCATTGTATATCCTACGGCATATCATTCGAATGAAAATTTGCTCATTTGTGGTTCGTGCTTTAGACAACTCGATATTGTTTCTCGGTTGACTGGTTTCCACAGCTCCTACTGGTGCTGTAAGTTTTCTGAATATATCACCTCGCATTGTAATCAACTCTTGATAATAGGGAAAAACGGATGTAGCAATGCTAACTATACTTCGTGTTATTGACCAGCATCGCTCTGCCTCACCTCCTGATATGCATCTTCGCTCAACAATAGACAGAAATTCATTCAAAGTCATATACGTGTGCGGTTCTTCTTATTTCGCTTAATGCAGAACTGGAATGATAATCTAGAGCTCCCATGAAAGCACTGGCTTCGGAAATTGTAAGAAAATTGAGCAAGAGATTGCAATGGCTCTCTATACAAGTCCGAGAATTAACCGGTATGTAGATAGCCCTGCGATAAATAAATCATGTTTAAAGCATTTTCATAGGTGACATGCAGCTAACAAAAGCTGAAATCGCCCAGACACAGATCATTGTTACAACTCCAGAGAAATGGGACGTAGTCACTCGCAAGCCTACTGGAGAAGGAGAATTGGCCGCCGTGCGTTGCCCTTTACCTCTGTTATCGTTCCTTTCAACCCATCGCTTTCTAGAGCTTAAAGCTCCTGATCATCGATGAAGTTCATCTCCTGAATGAAGAACGTGGAGCAGTCATAGAGACTATTGTTGCTCGAACATTACGACAAGTACATGACCATTTTGCCTTTCCGTCCAAAGGCTGAACCCTCCCGTAGGTGGAGTCAAGCCAATCAATGATTCGAATCGTTGGGCTGAGCGCCACTCTCCCAAACTACATCGATGTCGCCGAATTTTTGAGGTTCGTCGTTTCTATCACATAGTAAATTCGACTGACGGTCGTATAAATGCAGTGTTTCGCGTCACAAGGGTTTGTACTACTTTGATTCCTCGTTTAGACCGATACCTCTAGAACAACATTTCATTGGTATCAAGGGAAAGCCTGGCAGTGTTTTATCGCGGAAGAATCTCGATCGGGTTACATTTCAAAAGGTTTCTGCGCTGGTGGCTGCAGGTCACCAAGTAATGGTATTTGTCCATGCTAGAAAAGAGACAGTTAAGACTGCAATGGGACTCCGAGAAGCTGCTCTCCTCGAAGGGAACAGTGATGACTTTATTTGCGAAGACCACCCTCAATTTCCCCTGTTCCGTCGAAGCATAGGGGAATCCAAGAATAGAGAGATGAAGATGTTGTTTGATAGCGGGTTTGGCATACATCATGCTGGCATGCTGCGGTCTGACAGGAACATGATGGAGAGAATGTTTGAAGCCCGCGTAATCAAAGTAACCATACGTCTTACTTATTACTTGTGAAACAACTCAGAATTTCATTCATAGGTGTTGTGTTGTACCGCAACTCTTGCTTGGGGAGTAAATTTACCTGCCCATGCTGGTACGATCATACCCTTTCCTCTAACCCTTACTCACCCCTCCCCCCTTCGTAATCCAGTTATTATTAAAGGGACCCAAATTTATGACAGTTCCAAGGGTGCTTTCGTTGACCTATCCGTACTTGATGTTCTACAGGTTTTTGGAAGAGCTGGTCGCCCCGGTCTTGAAACAAGCGGTGAAGGATACATATGTACCACCGAAGACAAGTTTGCACATTATCTAGAAGCTGTAACTTCGCAAGTATGTGATCAGAACTCAAAAGCTCTTATCTTCTGACATCCACTTTGTGTTAGAATCCGATAGAATCACAGTAAGTCATGATCATTTCATCCTGCATACCACTAACATATCATTCCAGGTTTCAACGTGGCATCAACGATGCTCTCAATGCAGAGATATCCCTCGGCACTGTTTCGAATACCCACGATGCAGTACTGTGGCTGGGATATACTTATCTGTTTGTAAGGATGCGGAAGAATCCATTCGTCTACGGTTCGCCTCCGATTCTGGATCATGTGTCTTTAATAATCGTAATGACAGGTATCGCACGCGATGCGACTGGCGACGATCCGCAACTAGGTAGTAAACGCCATGAGCTTGTTACACTATCGGCACAGAGACTCGCTGAAGCCCGGATGATCATGTTCGACCGTACGACCGGCATGCTCACTATCACGGATCTGGGTAGAATTGCAGCCAAATATTATATTCGTCATACATCCATCGAAATTTTCAACAAGGAGTTCAGGCCAAAAATGTCCGAGGCAGATGTTCTTAGGATGCTTTGTATGAGTACCGAGGTATATGCTCTTTGACAATATCGCGGGTTTGGTTAATTTTTGTCTAGTTTGAGCAAATTCAAGTACGCGAGTCTGAAGCTAAAGAGCTTGAACAATTGATGGAGCGTGTACCTTGTGATGTTCAAGTCAGTATCCATGTTCTGCAGTGCAACCTCAGTCTTCACGTTTCACAGGGAGGCACAGATACTAGTCAGGGCAAAGTGAACATTCTTTTGCAAGCCTACATATCAAAAGAGCTCGTAGACGATTTCGCTCTTGTTTCAGACATGGCTTATGCTGCACAGAATGGTGGTCGCATAGTTCGAGCACTTCTTGAAATTGCCATCAGCAGGAAGTGGGCCAATGTTACAGCTGTCCTGATGGGGCTAAGTAAAGCCATAGAAAAACGCTTGTGGCCATTTGATCAGCCGCTGAAACAGTTTGATTTGAGGGCTGACATCTTCTACGGATTGCAGGAGTGGGCTGATGACTGGTCTGTAGCGCAGCTAGCTACCCTCGATGCCTCGGCTCTCGGGCAGCTTGTCCATCTGAACGAACACCATGGTTTAGCTCTCTTGAACGCATGCAAGCAGTTTCCGACGGTTCAGGTCGACTATGACCTCCGGCCCCTTGGATACGATGTGCTCAAGATCTCCATTCGGGTAAAACGTGCATTCAACTGGAACACTAAAGTCCATGGTCAGGCTGAATCTTTCTGGCTGTGGGTGGAGGACTATGACGGTTTGATCATCCTCCAGTTGGCACATCCTCTCCTCCGCCAAAATACAAATGTCTTGACTCTCGACTTTGTTATTTCGATCCCTGGTGGTCAACCGCCCCCGTCTGTGACGATAAGATATGTTTCTGATCTGTGGATGGGAGCAGAGGATGAGATCTTGATTCCCCTGGATTCGCTAGTTATGCCAACACCGTCACAATGCCATTCACCTATGTTAGATCTGCCCTACTTGTCAACGTCCGTCTTCAAGAATTCTGTTGTGGAGAAAATATTCTCTGGGCGGGTGAAGAACCTCAACGCCATTCAAACACAGGCCTATTGGAGCCTTGTTAATACTAAATGTCATTTCCTACTCTGTGCTCCGGTCGGAAGTGGGAAATCGGTGATGGCCCAGATAGTAATTTGGTAGGTTTGTTCCTGCTTACCGATTGGTTAATAACCATCTGTTTGCAGGATGTCGATCATGAGAACCGGTGAAAACTGGATAATCGTCATCACACCTCGCAAGAGTATGGTCGTCGAGATGGTATCAGAACTCAAATCTGCTGCTATTGCTGATGTTTCTGTGAGGCACGGAGTTGGACCTGATTGTCTCATCCGACCCATAGGGAAAGTCATTCATGTCTTCACGGCTACGCAACTTTTGCATGCCATCTCTCAGCGGAACCCAAAATTGACTCTCGCTGGCTTGGATCTAGTTGTGTGTGAAAACTTGGAACAGCTAGACTCGGCTTATGAGCTCGGCGTTTCCCTTCTACGTCATGCCACACAATCATGTCCAACGCGTTTTGTAGGGTTTTCAGCTTCGCTCAACGACCCTTCAGACCTAGCCGACTGGCTCGATGTCGATCCATCTGGGTTGTATAGTTTCAGGCCAAGAGATCGTGATCAGTCTCTGACGTTTTCGACACAAACATTTACAATAACACATTCCGCTGCGCTGTTCAAAGCTATGGCGAAACCTACACATGCGGCGATTCAAACGGCACCTCCAGGAGAATCGGCTCTGGTCTTCGTTCCATCTCGCGGGCAGTGTCGTGCGGTGGCGCTAGACCTTCTGACCCAATGTGCACTGAGTACGGACACAGAGAAAGGCTACCTTCCCGATAACACTCCTTGGGACTATCTAGAAGATCGTCTCGTAAGGCTCCAAGACGCCACACTCGTTGACTGCGTATCCAGAGGTGTCGGATTCTTTCACGAAGGTATACACAAACCAGATCGTAACTTGATGTTGGAGCTATATGCGGAAGGCATCATTCGTGTGCTCGTAGTCCCTCGGGACTCCTGTTGGACGGTGCCTGTCCAGGCGACAGTAGTGGTCGTGATGGGTACTCAACACGTGCACATTGAGGGAGAGGATGTTGATCGTCAACTGCGTGACTATGGGCTGATTGAGCTCGTTCGGATGCAGAGTCGAGCAGTTCGGCATGCAGGATCAGGTCACTTCTATCTATTCTGCCAAGCGGAGACGAAGGATACCTTCACGCGGTTTTTGAACGAAGGCCTTCCCCTCGAATCCCAGCTTCCAGAGACACAGGATCTCTCGGTGTGGATCAATATTCAGAAACGAAATCTTGGTTCATTAAAGGAACAGCAGGTTGTCGATGCTCTTTCATTCACCTTCCTTGCCCGTCGTCTCGTCACCAACCCATCATATTACGACTGCACATCCCCTTCGCGAGATGAGGAGATCTCCCGTTTCGTAGACAATTTGTTTGCAGAGGGCTCTGAAGCATCTATTCGCTAAAATCTATTTTTACAACATGCAGATAGTCTACATGTATCTCTTCAAGCCTCGGAGTCGTTCTGCCGCAATTTCAAGAGTATCCCTATTTTTGCAAAACGCAAAACGTGCGTATTTCTCCCCGATGTTGGCGTGCGATTCGCAGTAAAACTTATAAGAAGTAAGGTACGTGAAAACTGGCAATGTGAACTTTAAAGCTGAACAAGACGCACCTCACTCACGGGGATCGATGAGACGCCAAGTTCCAGTGCAATGAACCAACAGGCCCTTGAATGATTATCACGCTGTGAATATCGGAATGATGATCGAAAAAAACTCACTTGAAATCCCTGCCTCGTCCAAGTACACTCTGCGGGAACGGATAATCCTCTGGGAACTTCAGCCCGGATACATCCTGTGAACAATGTTATCAAGTAAGAATTAGTTACGAGGTGCTTGCTATGCATTCCTACCAGAAGAATGAAATAACCTCCTTCAGGGTGAGTGTACTTCAGCCCCAGCTCGTCAAATACGGAGGCCAGGATATATCGCCTTTCAGCATATTCCGCACACTGAGTTTCAAAGAACTTCCGCTTCTCGACTTGCTCTAGGCCATCAGCCACAGCTTCTTGCAGAGGTGAATTGGTGCAGAAGACAATTCGCGTCGTCGCGGCCAATGTAGGCTGTATGATCCAGTTGGGGCCAAGAAGCCAGCCGACACGCCAACCGGTGGCCGCAAACGCCTCTAGAGAATAGGTTGGACACGCCCAATATAAATAAGAGCTAGACAGCGTTTCTTACTCCCAGCAGATCCAACAGTCACTGTTCGCTCCCACATGCCAGGGAAAGTGGCGATGCGGTGATGTTCTTTACCGTCAAAGACGAGACAGTCATACTGCAACAACAAATGAGGTAGAATACACGAAATTTCATTGCATGATGACACCTACCACTTCGTCGGACATAACGATAAGATTGAATTCTTGCGCGAGTGCGGCAATGATTTCAAGTTCTTGCCTGGTAAAAACCTTGCCGACAGGATTGTGAGGAGTGTTTACGATAATCATCTTAGTGCGTGGTGTAACAGCACGACTTGTGGTTGAATTAAATGATTCAGCCATCAGGCGCCGGGATGACAAACATAACATACCGAAGTTCATCAAAATCGATGGTCCAGTCGTTGCTGGTTGGCTTCTCGCATAATTTGGCTGGGGGATGCAACGGAACATATACCGGCGTGCCTCCATTAAACACTATAGATGGAAGATATTGATCGAAGAAAGGCTCGAACATAATGACTTCGTCGCCTGGTTCCAAGAACGCCGTAAAGACAGCATATTCCCCTGCGCACCTCATATTAATAAGCGGACGTATTTAAGTATATCAATAAAGTATACCCTCATTAGCCCCGCTTGTAATGAGGATCTCGGAATCAACACTGAGGTTTCGCTTGAACAAGGGATCGTAGAAGGCCTTGAGAGCCTGCCGCAAGCGAATTCGGCCCTTAGGGTGTGAGTAGTGGTTGGCGGTCACTGTGTGAAGGGCTTCTTCTGCGGCTCGCGTGATCCAAGGAGGTGGAGGGAAGTTCATGTAACCTTGACCAAGATTGATGCAGTCCGCGGGCAGGTTAGCGGCACTGTACAGAAAAAATCAGACATCCAATTGGATGGACGAGTAAGTGAGCCACTTGTAAATAGACCAGACGTCTTCCGCGAGAGCTCTTCCATCTCGCAAGCGCGAAGCATAAGAAACAGGAGGCATGCTGGTCTCCTTGGATAAGGTATGTCCGTTTGTTTTGTCCATAAGACGGGATGTCGAGAAAGCTAGCGAGAGACTGGGACTGCGATTGATAGACGAGTACTAAGGAGACCAGCCGCGGTTTTGCTAAACGGATTTAAATATATCCTCTCCAATCCCGATAGCCGATCAAAGCTGATCATCAGCGGGCTTTTTATCATCCCGTACATACCGCGCGTTTTCCGTGATAGTAATCATACTTAAACGTTAAACAGTGAAATAGAACCTCCAATGTCCACAATTTGACTTGTGACGGCATTTCCGGCAAGGGCTCCGTCATCACATATTTTGACGAGGTCACATCAACTTCCACATCTCTGTACTTTCGGACAGGCTTGAAAACTTCAGCTGGTATTTCTTCGTTATCTGATCTACACTAGTATTTCAAATTGACTGGCACAAGAGGCGTCATATCCAGGCTCTGGGGGTAAGTACGCTATGAATAGAAAATACTAGTACATATGGTTCGCCACAGGAATAAACTGGGGGCCGCCAATATCTGCACACCATGGAATTTCCATATAAGTATAAAGCCTATTCGGAGGTCCCGACGACAATTTTGATATCTCGTGATCAGGATTTTTCTGGGACAAACTGACCCCACATTCGATCAAAATTATCCCCAAAGTTTTCCCCACGACATTTCAGGGTGGCCAATTTTTTGTTGGGCAAATTTTTGCAACATTTTTGAGGGATTTGAGCAGCAAAAATAGTTCATCAACAGAACTTAGACTCCTTCCCATCCAGTGGATGGGAAGGAGTCTGAGCAGAACCCTCTTTTTTGGCAGCTTTTTGAGCTGGGTGACTGGTTCCTTCTCCTAATAATTATGCATGAGATCAACTTGAGAAATTCAATGGCCTGTCACATGGCAGACAATCAAAATAACCTGGCAAATATGGCATGGCAGCAGCTAATTGTTTTCCATGCTCCTGCCATGCACTGCCTTGAAGTATTGCCCAGTCCCATGTTGCATGATCATCTTTCTTATCACAATCAAGTGTGCCATTGTAAGGGCAATCTCAAGCCTCACCCAATGGTGAGCTGACAGAGGGGAAGGGAATCCAAAGAGAAAACTCTAAGGACCCATCTGTCAATGCCCAGTATATGTGAAGGACCCAAAAATCAAACAGTAGGCTAAAAATAGAAAAAGGCAGAGATAGGCTGATCAAAGGTATGGAATGATGTCACTGTAAGGGCAACCTCAAAGCCTTACTTAAGAGTCAGCTAACAAAGGGGAATCCAAAGTTAACATTATACTACATAATGCAAACACTTCAGGCACACCTAACAGAGGGGAATCCAAAGAGAAAACTCTAAGGACCCATCTGTTGATGCCCAGTATATGTGATAGAGCCGAAAATCAAATAATAGGCTAAAAATAGCAAAAAGGCAGAAATAGGCAGATCAAGCTATGGAATGACATCACCTTGATGGGTAAACATCCAGAAGGGGTCCTGCCTCTAAGAATAGAACTGTCAATGTGTACCAACATGGAAAAAACTGAAATATAATCATAAAATAGGAATAAAATTATAGAAAATCATAGAAAAGGCAGAATAGGGTGAAATAAAATATATATAAAATATGGGATGAATGCAGAAAATTGCCCAGATGCCTGGGACACCTTCCTTTCCTCTTACCATTACCCCCCTTCTATGATGCATTACTCTGATGCAT
Organism: Tricholoma bakamatsutake; assembly: GCA_029959215.1. NCBI lineage: Eukaryota > Fungi > Basidiomycota > Agaricomycetes > Agaricales > Tricholomataceae > Tricholoma > Tricholoma bakamatsutake. The sequence goes on from CP114860.1 coordinate 7,518,369, forward strand.
TCAAAACTGTATTTGCCCAAAGTCGGATTCTTGGATGCACTGAGGCACTGAGGAATGTCAGCAGTGGAACTCCTTGACCAGTCATGGGGCATTCACATTGGACTCTGCGGTGATGGTACTCGACCTGGAAACCTAACAAATCCTGTTAAAAGGCTTAGGAAGTATAACTTAGGCTAGAGGAAGGGTGTGAGTTGGTACTAAATATCACTGCTAAAACCAAAATGTTGTGTTTGGTGACGTGAAATGGTAAGGAATGTGGTGAATAGTCTGTGAGGGCATATGAAGATGTTCAAAAAAGTTTGAAATAGGTTTGAAGGCATGCAAAGTAGTTCGAAGCAGGCTCAAAGATGTTCGAAGTTGTTCGAAGTAAGTTTGAGGAGGTTCGAAGATGTCTGACTGGTGGCGAGATATGTCAAAAACGAGTATAGCAGATAAGAAGTGGTTTTCAAGTAGCGATAGGCGATAAGTTGAGATCGAATATGAAAGTTCAAAGAAGTTTGTGATATTTCACAGAACTTTAGAGATACGATGCGAGCTAAGACTCAAGAGAACTGCTCTTAAATCTGATGGTAGTGGAGAGGGTAGCTTCTTCTCTGTTGTTCCAAGTAGCTAGTACAAGTCTATATACATTTTGAAGAGATAGTGCCAAAAAAGGAAATATAACATATGGAGAACAAGAGGCAATATATGCAACAATAAAGGACTTTGTGAATTGTAAAACAAATGAGAAATGATAATAATTAAAATGTACATTGTTCCAGTATAGTAAGAGCTCTTGTCCTATTGATTTAATATATCATGAAACATAAAAACTGCACTTATCATAGTGGCATTCTGATTGAGGAGTGGCTTGTTCGGGGTGAGGAACTAATGCCCAAGATGTGCAAGATTATCAGGGAGAACCAAAGGTCAGCCAAGTTCAAGTGTACATCACATGAACTCGCAGGTCAGCTGGACACGTGCACAAGGCATGCCATGTGCTCTTGACAGTGGAAATGCAGGTGCCTGAGGTAGACTTGGAGTGCCTCGAAGGTGAGTTCAGAGTAATTGATGAAGTGAGTGATCTGGATACCACAGAAGCAAAAGAAGATGAAAAGGCACACATTGCACTGGTGCACTCCTTACAAGAGCATTTTGAGCCAACTGACATCAATATGGTGGATGAGGGGACAGCTGAATCCAGGGAGAGCAGAGTAATGATGAGAGGGAGAGCAAGCAAAGTGACAAGGATGCCAGCATAGATGAAGGCACAAATGCACACTCTGTGCGCTCAATGCGGCAACAAGCATATGTCGAAGTACTGTAACTGGGTGGGATGGGTGCTACCATACAGGCTAACACTGGACCAGTAAGCTCCTACTTGGTATTCTTTGGACTCACTAAATGGCTATTCTTCAACTCTAGTGCAATAATTGTCGTCGCTTGGGCAAGCCAACTGGGTGTGTGGCTAGTAATAGAAAGCAGTGTGCCCCATGTGCCAAGGGGAAACAAAAGTGCAAATGGATGACCTGCATGCTCATGGAGCTGTGCACTACTATCAGGAGCAGGATGGCAACCTCTGGGTGATCAGGTATGTAACCTTCCTTGCTCTCCTGCTGCCACTTTCCTAACCACTTCCTGCTAAAAGACACATCACAAATCAACAAATGGGATGAGAGCGACATGGTGCTCATCAGTCCCTCGAAGGAGTGCACTATGAAGCACCACAAAGTCAAGAATGCACCTCCCATACTGTTGCAAGAGTGATCAAGGCTATGCTGCCTTACAGTTAGACAAGCAAGTGTGTGCAGCCTATGGTCACACCAGACCAAGTCAGAAAATACTTTTGGGGATGCTATCTCTCAAGGCCAGAATGTCAAAGCACTTGACTTAGCACAGTGCTGCTCTCTGGTTGCTATCTTGGGAGCTACACATGATCACCTCACAGAAGATGTGGAGAAGTCACTAGTTGAGCTGGAAGTTGCCAAAAGCCAATTGCACAGTGCAGAACAAGCAGAAGCAGAAGCAAAGGTGAAGCTGGCTGTGGCTGTAGAGCACCTAAAATTCCTTGAGTTGGTAGAGTAGTTCTCCCATTGTACAAAGACTATTTGCAGTCCCCAAATCCAATTGTGTCATTGCACCTTGAATAAACACATGGTGTGCTCCAGAGCGCTGGAGTGCATGTGCATTTTGTGCCAACCTGTGCTTGCACCCTTGTGGCCATGTAAAGTGCAAATCATAAGCGCAGATGATATATGTGAAGGATAGAAAGTAAGATAGGCAATTTTTGAACAAAAACATCAAGTGCAGAAAAAATGTGCAAAGGGACAAAAACATGCAAGTGCAAAGAAGTGCAGAAAAATTGTCCAACTATCACTTTCCTCCTCCCAATTGAAATATTGACTCTGTCCAAATGCTGCAGTTGCGAGAGATAAAACAAAGCACACATCATAACACAAATTCTGAAAAAAATGGGAAAGGCTCAGTAGATCATCATGTCTGGTAAAACCCATGGGTTGCACAATTATGGAAGATACCCAGATGCGACTTTGTGAATAGAAGAAAGGGAACATAAAAAAGAAAGAAAGAAATCAAAGTGTATGCATAAAAAAATGAAATGGCCATAGTGGTGTGCACAGAGCACTAATTTGGTGCCTCATCAGCACTTTCCTCATCCTCTGTGCTATCTCCTTGTGCTTCTTCTTCATCAACTATTTCTTCATCCTCTGTGTCCACTACCATCGACTCTTCCATTTTCCTCAACCGCTGATGAGTTCAGTTGGTACTCAGTGCAGAGTCTCAACAGAAGGGGTGAACACTTAACCTACAACTGCAGGCGTGCTCGGGGTGAGGGGGGAGTTCGCTTAGAGGGCCTCGGATCGTCCTTCAAGGTGCGGAGACTATAGAGAGGCTGGTACAGCGATCTTCAATGTGCGCACTAGTAGTGTATGTGAAAGGGGAGATATGCACAGTGGCGGAAAAGTGCGCAATGCAAAGAGGCAAAAATGTGCAGTGCAGAAAAATGCGCAATGAGAGCGCAAAAATGCGCAACGATGAGGATGATGAAGGCGGGGGGTGTAACAGGACAAAGACGACACTGGAATGTACTGTGAAGGTGGTGCACAGTTTGGGGGTGCAAACAGAGTGAAAGCGCAAGGAGCGGAAAAAGGCGCAGATGGTGCGCAAAACGCGGCTATGCAAAAGGGTGCGCAAAGGGTGCACAAACGCGGCTATATGAAGGGCACACTACGATAGTGCACAGACAAGGATGAAGGATGCAACGCAAGGGACAAAACGCAACAATACGATGAGGGGATGCAAACGATAACGCAAACATGGCTATACGAAGGGCGCACTACGAAGGTGCACGGACTGGACGCTGGTGCACAGACTATGTGCGATGCTGACTGAGCTATGAACTATGAGGGGGGGGAAAGATCCTCTGGATTCTCTATCTGTCCGCTACTATGTACAAATGGCTTATGTGATAAAATGGTGAAATAAAGTATAAAAATAGGAAGCGCCATGCGCTACCCACAAGCGCGTCCATTCGCCCATCTAAACCTGACCGCACTATGCCACTGCCTCAGCCAATAAGATTTGCGCACCTATAGCTCAATATCCAACTGTTCCGGTGCGATGCGCTATTATTGGTGCGCGCTAAGTCTCGTGCGCTCTTCCCAATTAATCTGCTTTGGTGTTATATGTCGCATGCTGCGCCTTAGTAATAATGGCGTGATCGACCTGTGCCGGTTACCAGATAAGGCGATGCCAATTGGAAATGTGGAAGAACTATAAGGGGATGCTGTGCGAGGCCAAATACTGCCAAAGCGCCTGGGTTACATGAAAGCGCCCAAGTGCGCACAGTCCAATGCCAAATAGGTGCAAAGTGGCCCAGTTATGTAAGAGTGCGCAGTTCGCTCGTGCCGGAATCGTGGTGTGCCTCAAGTAAATGTGCCAGTAAGATGGGAGCTGCGATGCGCAGTGCACCAGTGCGGTGGATTGTTGTGTGTGATAGAGATTGTGCAAAGAGTGCGCAGCAGGGAATGTGAGTTGCAGGTAAAGTGTAAAAGGAGTGCGCAAAGGCGCATCGAGTGCACAATAAATGTAGAAGGCAGATAAGGAGCGTGGGGGGGGGGCGCATGGAGGCGGCTTGAAGCGCAATGAGGCGCATTTAGGGCACACAATGATTGGTGGCTATGGGGAAACAAAAGCACAGTAGAAATGCAAAAGGCGCACAAAGGCGCACCTAAACGGTCAAAGGCGTGCAAAAGCGCACGGAAGCGCACAAAGGCGCATGAAAGCGCACTAAGGCGTGCAAAAGCGCGCTGCGCAAAGTGTGCGGAAGCCATCTAGGAGGTGCACACAATCGCAAAAAATGCCGTAGTATGCGCGCAGGGTGATAGGGAGCTGTATCACTGCTTTGTAGTAATATCGAGCGCGATGTTGGAAAGTGCAATGGACTTGCATGCATGGTATGGCACTAGGCAGAATGTGGCCATTAGCCTATTAAACATTGTTCCATTGAATTTGCAAACAATATATGTGCCCCCTCGATTGTGTGAAACTATGATTAGAGGGCCAAGGTAACACAGGCACATTTTGTAGTTAAGGCTCTTCTCAATCGCTGTGTTGTGCATAAGGACCAAGTCGCCATGCTGGAAGTCAAAATCACAGATGGTCTTAGAGTGCACTGTCTCAAAATGGAGTGCTGCTTTGTGCCTCTCAGCATAGACATGGGAATGAATGCATGCTAAGTCTTCTGGCCACTTTTGCAATGTATGCACTCAATGTGCAATCAAATCTGTAGTGAAGAGTATAAAATCTGGGGGTGGGTTAAGGTATGTCACTTCAATGATATCAAGAGGAATCAGAGGCTGCATGCCTGTGACAATGAAGTATGGTGAAATGCTGAGGCGCTTTTGAATAGTGATGCACTCCGCCCAAAAAACTGAAGATGGTGAACTGAACCATCTTGACTCTACTCCATCTGCAGCTTTGATAGGTGCTTGGCACACATCAAAATGTGTGCACTCGGCAATTCCATTAGCACATGAATTATAGTCAGATATGCAGATGTGATTGATATGGTAGCAGTTACTAAGGTAGGTTAGTGCCTTGATGAATGGCTTGCCATTATTGGTGACTATCTCGTACAATGTGCCCCATCTGCAAATGAGATCTTGAAACATCCAATTGCAAAGTGCACTTGCATTTTCTTTAGGAAGCCCATGAAATTCTGGCCAAGTTGCAAGTGAACAATGCCCTTGGATGATATAGCGCTGCCCTGCTGATACAGGTTAGTGCATTGTATCGATATAAACTTTACTGAATAGTGTAAGGGCAACCTCAAAGCCTCACTTAATAGTGAGCTAACAGAGGGGAATCCAAAGTTAACATTATACTACATAATACAAATACTTCAGGTGCACCTAACAGAGAGGGATCCAAAGAGAAAACTCTAAGGACCCATTTGTTGATGCCCAGTATATGTGATAGAGCTGAAAATCAAATAGTAGGCTAAAAATAGCAAAAAGGTGGAAATAGGCAGATCAAGCTGTGGGATGACATCACCTTGATGGGTAAACATCCAGAAGGGGTCCCTCCTCTAAGAATAGAACTGTCAACATGTACCAACATGGAAAAAGCTGAAATATAATCATAAAATAGGAATAAAATCATAGAAAATCATAGAAAAGGCAGAATAGGATGAAATAAAATATAAAACAAAATATGGGACGAACACAGAAAATTACCCCGATGCCTGGGACACCTTCCTTTATCCTTATATTACCCCCCTTCTATGATGCATTACCCTGATGCATTCAAAACCATATTTGCCCAAAGTCGGATGCTTGGATGCGCTGAGGTGCAAAGGAATGTCGCCAGTGGAACTCCCTGACCAGTCATGGGGCATTCATATTGGACTCTGCAACCCAGGAGTTCTCCTCATACCCATAACCCCTCAGTGCACCAGGTATTCAAGTTTACCTTGATGGAAGTGGCTGTTTAGGATGGACTTGACCTCATACTGAGGTTTACCTTGATGACTGTAGGTGGTGGAGGAGGTCATGTCATGCATCCAGAAAATAAATCTGTGGGAGCAGGCAGGAGCTTTATGACATGGAAGACAGGGTGGAGTCTGGACATTGACTGTGGTAGCTGTAGGCGGTAGGCATGCAACCTGATGCATCTAGTAATGAGAAATGGTCCAAGAAAATGGTGGGCAAGTTTCTTGAATGGATGCATGGTGGAGATGTCACTAGAGTCGAGGTAGACATGATCACCAACCTTATATGTGGGCGTGGGTGAGTGACCCTGGTTGTAGAAGCGTGCCATGTCATCCTTCACCTTAGCCAAAGCTGACTTTGCCTCCTCCAAGGTGTTCTTCATCTGCTCTGTGAACTCATTCACCATCTCCAATTGTGAGGGTGCTTGCTGAGGCTCAAAGCCCATGCATGAATGTCACCCTGTGTTGAGGAGGAAGGGAGTTTGTTGGGTGGAAGAGTAGATATAATTGTTGTATCCAAGCTCAGCCATAGTAAGGGAATCTTCCCAATCGTCCTGTCACTCATTGATGAAGATATGGATGTACTTATCCAGTTCTTGATTGACTCACTCTGTCTATCCATCTGTCTGTGGGTGGTAGGCAGTCGAGGCAAGAAGTTTGATTTTCAGCAGGCAGTACAGCTCTCAGGTGAACTCTGCGATGATTGTAGTCCTTGATTGCAGAGGAATGCACCAGGCAGTCCATGGAGCTTCCACCACATGGTGCCAATACAGTTGAGCTGCTCCAAGCACAGTGACAGTCATATGAGTGGGGATAAAATGAGCTCACTTCCCAGCAGAGTCAACTGTGCACATTACCACATCAAACCCATTGGACTCTGGTAGTTCCACCATAAAGTCCATACTGACAATGTCCCAATGATTCTCTGGGACTGGAAGGGGGTGTAACTTGTTCATGGGCTTGTGCCATGGAGTCTTGGTGCATAAGCAGAGATCACAGGTACAGCAGTACTGATTAATGAGTCAAGGCATCTGAGGCCAGCAATAACTCTGTTATATGAGCTCCAGTGTCTTCCAATGCCTGGGGTGGCCAGAAATGAGCAAGTCATGGTGCTGAGAGATGAGTCATCATCAAAACTGGAAATTGTTAGGGATGTAGATATGGTCACAGAAGTATAGGATGTCATCCTTTTCTGTCTACTCTGCTGCACGAAGTGAGGGAGTAGATCCCTTTCTCAGCTCCTTCACTGCCAGCATCACAGCATCCTCATGTAAACTGCTATGGTTCACATGACAAATGTCACATAGGATACTGCACTCCTCACCCTCCAAGGCAACACCTTCTAGTGCATGGACTGTAAACAGATCAGGTTGCAACAACACAATACCTTGATTGTTGCTGCTTCCATCCCTGTGGTCCAGACAACAAGAGAGAGCATCAGTATTCCCCATGCTGTGTTCCAGGCGATGATGCAGGGAGAAATCAAACCTGGAGAGATAAAGGGAACAGGGGGCTTGGCAACAATTAAGTTTCTTGGCAGTCATGAAGTACTCGAAATTCTTGTAGTAAATCCAGATCTCAACTTTGTGTTGAGCACCCTCCAGGAAGTGTCGCCACTCCTCCAACACCCACATTATTGCCAGCATCTCCTTGTCATAGATCTCATAATTGCATTCCACAGCACTGAGACTCTTCAGTAGAAGGTGATAGAGTGCCACTTCTGGTCCTCGGGGGATTGCTGGGATAGTACTGCACCCATTGCAAAGTCCAAACTATCAGCTTCTACATGGAAGGGATGCAAGTCATCAGCAAAGGTGAGGATTGAAGTGGAAGTGACCATCTCTTTAAGCTTCTCAAATGCTTCCTGCAGTGCATTCTCCCATTTCTATCCCTCCTTGCCAGTGAGATCAAATAGCAGGTGGGCATAGTGGGAAATATCTTTAATAAAGCACCAATAGAAATTGATGAAGCCCAGAAAAAACTGCACCTCTTTCTTGTTTGTGGGCATGGGCCAGGTTGTAACACCAGCAACCTTGACAGGGTCCATCTCCACCTGTCTATCTGAGATAATCAGGCCCAAGTACTTGATTTGTGTCTTCTCAAACTCTCACTTGTCATGATGAAGACAGAGTTTGTGCTGCTGAAGTCACTCCAGTACCAGGTGCATGATTCGACGATGTTCATCGAGGTCTCGAGTAAAGATGAGGATGTCATTGAGGTAGACACAAACATGCCATCCAATATGAGATCATGGAAGATGTCATTCATCATGGTCTAAAAGGTGGCAGAACTATTAGTGAGACCAAAGAACATAACAAGTGGTTCAAAAAGACCATAGTTTGTGCAGAAAGCTGCCTTCCACTCATTCCCTTTCTTTATCCATACTTTGTTGTAACCCCAGCAGATGTTGAGCTTGGTGAAGTAATGTGCCCTGTGAAGTTGGTTGACAAGTTCAGATATGAGGGGTAGTGGATAGCAATTTTTGACTGTGATGTCATTGAGGCATTTATAGTCTTGAACTGGTCAAAGGGACCCATCCTTCTTTTTGACAAAGAAGAAGGGCAAGGCCATGGGTGACTTTGAAAGGTGGATACAACCCGAAACCAAGTGCTCATTGATGAACTTGTTGAGTTGTCATTGTTCTTCAGGGGAGAGAGGATAGACCTTGCAGGAGGAAGGCATGGCACCTGGCATGAGCTTAATTGCATGATCCCATGGCTTACAGTTAGGAAGTGAGTTGAAGAATTCCTTGGAGAAGACATCCTCAAAGTCTTGCATATGAGGAAGTACAGAGTCAGCGAAGGATTTGAGTGCACTGTTCTTGTGGAAGGCCTCCATGGGGCACTAGGAGATGTTCAAGGTGGCACACACCTCATGCAAAGGGTTGATAGCAGTATAGAAAATAAGCTTATGACCCATGCCTTTGTCATGGTGTTTGCTTGCTTTGCTTGCTCAGCTGGACACTGGCATAAGTCAGCTTGCATATATGTAACACAATGCTTAAATCCACTACAGTTACTCAACTCTTCATTGGCCCCAAGTCAACATGGGGGAGTTGTGGTGTTTATCCCTATTCCCATCCCTATCTCTATCTGCATCTGCATCCCCATCTGCATCTGCATCCCCATCTGCATCTGCATCTGCATCCCCATCTGCATCTGCATCCCCATCTGCATCCGCATCTGCATCTGCATCCCCATCTGCATCCCCATCTCCCTCTTCCCCCTCTCCCCCATGCCCATGCCCATGCCCATGCCCATCCCCCTCTCCCCCATCCCCATCCCCATCCCCCTCTCCCCCATCCCCATCACCATCCCCATCCTCCTCTCACTCTCTCTTGTCCCTCTCCCCCCTCTACACCCACTCATACCCCCTCCCCACCCCTCATACCTTTTCTCCATCCCCACCCCCTCACACCCCCTTACACCCCCTCACACCCCCTTACACCCCCTTACACCCCCTTACACCCCCTCACACCCCCTTACACCCCCTCACACCCCCTTATACCCCCTTACACCCCCTTACACCCCCTCACACCTGTACCTCTCCTCCATCCCCCTCCTGCCCACCCCCTTCCCACCCCTCACACTCCCCTCACATCCCTCACATACCCCTCCACACTCAGCTCACTTGCAAAGTTTCAAACTCCACATCAAACTCAGCCATGCTCCATGCAGCTCACCTATACATATGCAATAATGATGTTTTAAACCCAGCTATATTAGTCAGAGCTGACCAATTCTTACTAAGCCTGACAAATTTGCACAGTGCTGACCAATTTTATGTAATTCCATCAGCCATCACTCCCATCATTCCCACAAAATGACTGTCACATATGTTATACAGCTTGCCATCTATTTTTAGCCCTGATCCCATCATGCCATTACTTCCACAAAACAGTCATAGCATAAGTAATAAATTCAGTCACCTTCCTCAATCTCTTTCACCTCCTTTTCATCATCATCAGAATCAGGTGCAAGATCTGGGATGTCTTCCAAGTCCACATTGGGCATGGGCATTGGACCAGCATGCCACTTTTGAGTGTGTTGCAAGAGTACCTTTCACCCTCGATGTTCCTGTCTGCCTTCAGTAAAGCAAGTACGACAATGAGAGAGACAATGACTTATCATGACTTCACCTGTCACACAGTCAACCTCAGGATTGTGGTCACAAAGCCATGGGTAATCCAAAATCTCCTCCTGCTTTTCCAGTTGGGTCACAGTGAAGAGAGCCTGTTCACTATGATCTTTGTACTGGAGGACTAGATTGACAACCTCTTAAATTGCCCCAGCTTCATTTGGGGAATCATCCATACTGTAGACAGGTATGGGTCAAGATAGTGAGTTGGTATTGAGTTGTTTTTGTTGAACCAGATGCAAATCAATGAAAAGGCCTGTGGCACCTGAGTCCAGGAGAGCGGAGACACCAAGTACTTGCCCCGTATCCATGGTCTGCAGCTCAATCTTCAATTCTAGTAATCATTGGGAGGGGCTGAATACCACAATATACTTGCATGGTAGCTTGCGCTCTCAAGATTTCAATCTGGGTGGAGGAGGAAGTGGAGAGGAAGGAGTAGGTATGTCTTTTCCCACTTTAGAGAGGTCTGGAGAAGGAATGGTCATAGAATAAAATTCATCCTCTAGTGAATCAACAGATGGAACTTTAAAGTGGTTATGGACAAGCAATGAGAGCATTGATGTGTTCAGTTGGTACTCGGTGCAGAGTCTCAACAGAAGGGGTGAACACTAAACCTACAGTTGCAGGAGTGCTCAGGATAAGAGGATTTGCTTAGAAGGCCTCAGATTGTCCTTCAAGGCACAGAGACTATGAAGAGGCTGGTATGATGGTTTTTAATGTGCGCACTAGTTGTGTACACAAAAAGGAAGGTATGTGCAATGGCAAGAAAGTGCGCAATGCAAAGGGGCAAGAAAGTGCGCAATGCAAAGGGGCAAAAATGTGCAGTGTGGAAAAACATGCAATAGGAGTGCAAAAATGTGCAAAGATGAGGGAGATGAAAGCGGGAGGTGTAGTGGGACAAGGACAGCCCTAGAATGTGCTGCAAGGGTGATGCACAGGCTAGGGATGCAAACAGGATGTGAGCACAACTGGTGGGAAAATGCACAAATGGTGCGCAAAATGCAGCTATACAATGAGGAAAACAAATGATGTGCAAACATGGCTATATGAAGGGTGCACTACAAGAGTGCACAAATGGAGACAAAGAATGCAATGAAGGGATAAAATGTGGCAATATGACAAGGGATGCAAACAATATGCAAATGTGGCTATATGAAGGGCACACTACAAAGGTGCACAGACTAGACAATGGTGCACAGGTTATGTGCAATGCTGAATGAGCTATGAACTATGTTGGGGGAAAGATCCTCTGGATTCTCTATCTGTCTGCTGATGTGGTCAGTTGGTACTCAGTGCAGAGTCTCAATGGAAGGGGTGAACACTTAACCTACAACTGCAGGCATGCTCAGAGTGAGGGGAGAGTTCGCTTAGAGGGCCTCAGATCGTCCTTCAGGGCGCAAAGACTATGGGGAGGCTGGTATGGCGGTTTTCAATGTGTGCACTAGTTGTGTACGCTAAAGGGGAGATATGCGCAGTGGCAGGAAAGTGTGCAACACAAAGGGGCAAAAATGCACAGTGCAGAGAAATGTGCAACGGGAGCACAAAAGTGCACAATGATGAGGGTGATGAAGATGAGAGGTGTAGTGGGATGGAGACAACACTGGGGTGTGCTGTGAAGGTGGTGCATAGGTTGGGGACACAAATGGGGTGGAAGCGCAAGGGGTGGAAAAAGGTGCAAATGGTGTGCAAAACACGGCTATACAAATAAGTGCACAAACAGTGTGCAAATGTGGCTATACAAAGGGTGCACTGTATGAGTGCTCGAATGAGGCCGAAGGATGCAACACAGGGATGAAATGCAACAATACGATGAGGGGATGCAAACAATACACAAATGCGGCTATATGAAGGGTGCACTACAAAGGTGCACAGACTGGACGCTGGTGCACAGACTATGTGTGATGCTGACTGAGCTATGAACTATGAGGGAGGGGGAAAGATCCTCTGGATTCTCTATCTGTCCGCCTACTATGTACAAATGGCTTATGTGATAAAAACAGTAAAATAAAGTGTAAAAATAGAAAGCACCATGCGCTACCCACAAGCACACCCATTCACCCATCTAAACCCGACTGCACTATGCCGCTGCCTCAGCCAATAAGATTTGTGCACCTATAGCCCACTACCCAACTGCTCTGCTGTGATGCACTATTTTTGGTGTGCTCTAGGTCTCGTGTGCTCTTCCCAATTAATCTGCTTCAGTGTTATGTGTCACATGCTGCACCTTAGTAATAATGGCGTGATCGACCTGTGCCGGTTACCAGATAAGGTGATGCCGATTGGAAATGCAGAAGAACTATAAGGAGATGCTGTGAAAGGCCAAATACTGCCAAAGTGCCAGGATTACATGAAGGCACCCAAGTGGGCACAGTCCAATGCCAAATAGGTGCAAAGCGCCCCGATTATGTGAGAATGTGCAGTTCACTCATGTTGGAATTGCGGTGCGCCTCAAATAAATGTGCCAGTAAGATGGAAGCCATGATGCACAGCACAACTGGTGTGGTGGATTGTTGTGTGTGTGATAGGGATTGTGTAATGAGTTCACAGCAGAGAATGCGAGTTGCAGGTAAAGCATAAAAGGAGCACGCAATAAATGTGGAAGGCAGATAAGGAGCATGGGGAGGGGACACACGGAGGCGGTTTGAAGCATAACAGGGTGTTATGAGAAGAGCTGCGCAGAGGGAACTCAATTTTTCTATTGTTCCTATTGTATTGTATCATGTACGTCCCACGTTATCGTCCTCTATTCTTTTGTCTCGGCAACGCGTTCTTTACAATCGCTTTTACCTTCCCACGCTATTGTACTATACACTGCGGACGCCTATTCTTCCTATTGTCTTTATTGTCCTTACCATCCTTATTGTTCTCAACCCCGCTTGTACTATTTAATGTAACGAATATACGACTGGTCAACTAGCTTGACCTAGTCTCTTTTACAACTCCTAACGGATTGTGATCTAAGCCTTAGCTCGACCGTCGCTTACGAGCCTCGGTGACTCTTGAAAACTCTTTGAACGACGATCGCTCACGAGCATCGATTATCCTTTTGATCTAGGAGTTATTTGACCATAACAAAAGGTCAAGCTAGTTCTTCACTCTGCCGACTAAACTACAGTCTAGGCAGCACACTTTATTCAACGACATTCTTACGAGAAATATCTGACCACTCCCCACCAGACGTACAATGGCAGCACCATCTACTCCCACTGCTCCCACCGCACCTATCGCTCTCCCTGCTCGCACAGCCGAGATCAAGATGAGAGCGCCCACCGATTACTCGGGGGATAGAACCAAAACTATGCTCTTTCTACTCAAATGCGGAGCATATGTCGATGCTAACGCAACCGCCTTCCCCGACGACCGACACAAAATTTTGTTCATGCTCTCATATATGAATGGAGGGACAGCAGGGCCATGGAAGCAGGCCTATCTGGAGGAAAGGTATATTGAATCGAAGCCCTGGGACACGTTCCAGGAATTCATTGCAAAAGTATGCTCTGCATTTTCGCCAATCGATGACGCGGGAAATGCGCGAACGCAGCTGAGAGCGCTGTCGCAAGGGGGAAAGGGAGTAGACGAGTATATCGCCCAATTCAAGACCCTCGCCTGCCGAACCAAAATTAAAGAAGATGCCGCTCTGATTGAATATTTCGTCGACGGGCTGAACAATAAAGTCCTCGACAAAGTCTTCGGAATGGAGAACCCACCTGACACAATCGAAGGGTGGTACACCCATGCAGCGAGGGCCGAAGGACATCTAAAGAGAGCAAGGGCGATAAAAGAGAGGACATATAGCAAGGTAGGGGGAGGAGGAGCAGGTAGCTCTTCAAGAGACCCCAACGCTATGGATATCGACGCAACACACCTCTCATACGCCGAGAGGGTAAAACATATGAAGGAAGGTAGATGCTTTGTTTGTCATAAAACGGGACACAGAGCGAGCGACCATAAAGGAGGGAAAGAGCCACCCCCAAAAGACGAGAAGAAAACCGAGACGAACAGGACCCCACGAGACCACTTCATGAAGATACGAGCTCTCGTCAATGAGCTAGAAGAGAAGGAGAAAGAAGAAGTACTCGACCTTATGGTCGAGGAGGGTTTTTAAAGCGGCGGCCTGCATTGGCAACAGAGCCCGCCAGAGTAGTCGTCTCGAGTGTACTAGTAGCGCATGTAAGTAACCAATCCATGCGCGTTCAAGTTCACTGTTTGCTAGACGATAAGAAAGCCGAAATTCCTGCCTTGATCGACTCAGGAGCGGGAGAGACCTTTATAGATCACCGAGTCGTCCAAAAGCTCGGACTGAGGAAACTACCACTCGCCAAGAAAATCCTTGCCAAAAACGTTGACGGTACCTTAAACAAAAACGGAACGATCTCCCACTACGTCAGCATCGACACCGAGATCGGAGGGAAAGAAGAGAAGATCAGAATGCTGATAACCGGGTTGGGGAAGGAGATGATGATCTTAGGGTACACGTGGCTTCAGAAGCGCAACCCTGACATCGATTGGGAAAAGGGGACCCTCATGGACCGACGGACCGAAAAGTCCCTCATGAAGAAGATCCGGACTATGATCGAACGGACACGGACCACTATCGGTAAGCAAAGCCTTACTATAGATGACAAGGGGCTGCTAGAACCGAGAGTAACGTTGAGCCCGACTCTCGGGAGGCTACCTATAAGGAGTGCTGGGGAGATCTTCGGAGAAACCCACCTCGCCGCCGCCGAGTACGTGAAGAGTAGACTCGGGGCGGTTCATCTCGCAAGAGGGCTTTGCACTGCGGACAAACTGGATGGAAACGGATCATACACGGCAAATGACACAGCCACGGACACCTACTGCAAGATCGATCCACCGATCTCCACACCGGACGAACCTACCATCGGCTTATCGCTTGATGGAAACTACGATGGAACGGATGCCTTATTCGCCTACATTCAAGGGGAACCGATGATCGGGGTGTTCAAGACCGAAGAATCCCCCCTTACCATCGAACACGACTATATTCCCCCGAACTATCAGAAACTCAGGCACATTGCATGCATCACTCGATCTCGATCGACAAGCAGATTCGTCTTCTCTCACACCACCCACATCCGAGCCAAGACCTCCATCTCACAGAAGCTCGTTCACGAGAAAGAGGATGGCAAAGAGAAACAGTCACTCGACGACCTGCTCCCCAACAAGTACAAAGAATATCGAAGCATGTTCGAAAAAGCAGCATCGGAAAGGTTTCCCGAATCGAGACCGTGGGATCACGCGATCGAACTCAAACCAGACTTCATCCCGAGGGACTGCAAGGTCTACCCCATCACCCTGGCTGAACAAAAGAAATTGGATGAATTCATCGACGATAACCTGAAGAAGGGATACATCACCCCATCTAAATCCCCTATGGCGTCACCATTTTTCTTTGTAGCAAAAAAGGACTCCGACGCCCTCAGGCCATGCCAAGACTATCGGTATCTAAACGAGGGGACCATCAAGAACTCATACCCGCTACCATTGATCGGCGATCTACTGGATAAGCTGAAAGGGGCAAGGTGGTTCACCAAGTTGGACATTAGATGGGGTTATCATAACATCAGGATCAAAAAGGGAGACGAATGGAAGGCAGCATTCAAGACCAACAAGGGGCTGTTCGAGCCCAAGGTCATGTTTTTCGGCCTCTGCAACTCCCCGGCAACTTTCCAGGCCATGATGAACGATATCTTCAGGGACATGCTGAACGAAGGCTGGCTAGTAATATACATGGACGACATTCTCATTTTCTCCAAGGACAGAAAGGAACACGAGGAGAGAACGAAGAGAGTCCTGGCACGGCTTAAGGAAAATGATCTGTACCTGAAACCGGAAAAGTCTAAATTCGACGTACAGGAGGTCGAATTCCTTGGCTTGATCCTGCGACCGGACCAATTGGCTATGGACCCCACCAAACTGGGTGGAATAAGGGACTGGCCAGCCCCGACCAACGTAAAGGGAGTGAGATCGTTCCTGGGCTTCGGGAACTTCTATAGAAGATTCATCGGCAATTTCGCCGCAATCACCAAACCATTAAATGACTTAACAAGAAAGGACCAGCCGTTCAACTGGACTGACGAATGCCAAGCGGCGTTCAACTTATTAAAAAAGAAGTTCTCCGAGGCACCGGTATTGCTGATGCCCGATACAGAAAAACCATTCATAGTTGAAAGCGATGCCTCGAAATACGCAATGGGCGCCGTATTAAAACAAACCGACTCGAACGGAGATTGGCACCCTTGTGGCTATATCTCCCACTCCCTTACGGCAACCGAACGAAACTACGAAATATACGATCGAGAATTATTGGGAATTATACGGGCACTCGAAACCTGGAGACACTATCTCCAGGGATCAAAACACGCGACTACAATCCTATCGGATCATAAAAACTTAATGTATTTCAGGACAGCACGAAAATTGAATCGGTGACAGGCCAGGTGGAGCCTCTTCCTGTCGCAATTCAACCTAAAATTGGTACATATCCCCGGGAGAATGATGGTCCAGTCCGACGCTTTATCACGGAGGGGAGATCACATCCCCGATATCGATAACGATAACGACGATATCACACTCCTAAAGGACGAGATCTTCACACGGACCATCGATACCGAGCTGAAGGAAGTGCTCGCTGAAAGCATGATGAAAGACGATCTGCTTAAGGAGATAGTACGAGCAATCAAAGAAGGAGGAACGCCACCGATCAAATCGGCGGTAGAAGATTGGAGGATGGAAAATGACGGGACAGTCTTCTTCAAAGACCGATGCTATGTCCCGAATGACAAGGAATTACGAAGGAAGATCGTGGAAAAATACCACGATAACTTACTTACAGGACACCCCGGGCGATTCCAAACTCTTGAACTGGTACGGAGGGATTACTGGTGGCCAGGAATGACCATCTTCATCCGTAACTACGTCGATGGCTGCGCAACCTGCCAACAAATGAAGGTGAATACTCACCCAACAGCACCCGGACTATCGCCGATCAAATCGAACGCCACACGACCATTCGCTCTGGTAACGATGGATTTTATAACCGATCTCCCGATAAGCGACGGATCTGACACAATCATGGTCGTGGTAGACCATGGCCTTACTAAGGGGGTGATTTTCATTCCCTGCAACAAGAGCATCGACGCACTAGGGGCAGCCGACCTTTATTTACACAACGTATTTAAGAGATTCGGTCTCCCAGACAAGATCATATCCGACCGAGATCCTCGCTTTGCCTCTAAGGCTTTTCTAGAACTGGGAAGACTCCTGGGAATAAGGTTAGCAATGAGCACAGCCTACCACCCACAAACCAATGGGGAGACTGAGAGGGTAAACCAGGAACTCGAAATCTACCTCCGAATCTTCTGTGCCAACAAACCTTCCCAATGGAAGAGTCATCTCACCACCGCCGAGTTCACACATAACCAGAAACACCACTCGGCCATCAAGAACACCCCGTTTTTCGTGATGATGGGAACACATCCTAGAGCCATTCCCACGACCTATCTAAAGACTAACGTACCGGCTACCGAACAGCGGATAGCCGAACTAGGAAATGTACGGCGGGAGGCCCTAGCGGCTCATGAGCTCTCCCGACAAGTAATGATCGGACGAAATGGACGAGGATTCCGTCCGTTCACAGTAGGGGAAAAGGTCTGGCTCGACTCCAAGAACTTGAAGCTAGGGTACCCGACCAAAAAGCTCGCCCCTAAACGTGAAGGACCTTTCCCTATCACACGAGTAATATCATCCCATGCCTACGAACTGAAACTCCCCCCTCAATGGAGAATCCACCCGGTATTTCACGCTTCTCTCCTCACACGTTTCAAGGAAAATGAAACTCACAGACCAAACCGCCTCCCTCCTCCACCCAATCTGATCGAAGGAGAACCCGAACACGAGGTAGAGGCTATTTTGGCACACAGGGGGGTAGGAAAAAGAATTCGATTCCTGGTGAAATGGAAAGGATACAATACAGCGGAAAATACTTGGGAACCGCTAGCACACTTAAAAAATGCCGCTGAAATACTAGACGAGTACAGATCAACCCATGCCCTCTCCCCAGCATGAGCCACCCTCTCCACCTCTTCCTGACTGCCACGCCCGACCCTGACCCAGTCAGGACTTTCGAACTGATCCTGAGCTTCGTCCGGGATACAGACGATATCCGAAACGAGGAGAGACTGCTCTCCGTAACTCAAGACCGACCTCTACAATACGGAACGGTGCGGAATCTTTTCGAGACCTACCGGGCTATCTCCAGCCTGGAATGGGTGTTTCAGCGGTTGACGGAGGAAGCGTATTATCTGGACATACTCCAACTCATGAGAGGTTTGGATGAACAGGCGCTGCGCTACAGACCCGGAGAGCGGGTCCCAACTCCACAGCGAATCTTCATTATAGAACTGACTAGTGACGAAGAAGACGAAGCACCCAGTGGGACACCTTTACCCCCACACCCGCCACTTCCCCAACGACCAATGCAACCTCCGCCTTGACGAGCGCCCACGCCATTCCCGACCCAAGCCCCTACTGAGACACCAGCACCACCCTGGATGAGGAACTCCATTTGTTTCACCTGCGCACGGGTGAGACACTTTTCCTCCCACTGCTCGGAATATCAGTGCCCCCACTGCCACCGCTGGCGACCAGAACACTCAGTACTGTTTTGCCCCGAGAACCCGACATGTGACGTGCCACCACGTCATCGAACCACTTGAGAGCTAACTATGATGCTCTACAATTCATATGTCATCATCGCTCTCAGCGCCATCTTCGGCGCGTCAATTCTTACTATATTCGCGTGTTATATGCTTATTTTATTTAAAATCATCACCGCTCCACAACTCCCTCGACTCACCTCCATCCTCACAGGAACCTCGGTTCGTTTCGCTGGAGGAGGAGACATTGAGCTGCCGACTCAGGTTTACGGTCACGATACCCCCACTCCCACTTCCTTCTCTACATTCACCGCAACGACCAACGACGGGGCATCTTTCGACCCAATGCGGACGATGAGACCCTAGTTTCGGATGGGACTCGAAACGTTGAGGGGAAGCTAATGTTACGAGAAGAGCTGCGCAGAGGGAACTCAATTTTTCTATTGTTCCTATTGTATTGTATCATGTACGTCCCACGTTATCGTCCTCTATTCTTTTGTCTCGGCAATGCATTCTTTACAATCGCTTTTACCTTCCCACGTTATTGTACTATACACTGCGGACGCCTATTCTTCCTATTGTCTTTATTGTCCTTACCATCCTTATTGTTCTCAACCCCGCTTGTACTATTTAATGTAACAAATATACGACTGGTCAACTAGCTTGACCTAGTCTCTTTTACAACTCCTAATGGATTGCGATCTAAGCCTTAGCTCGACCGTCGCTTACGAGCCTCGGTGACTCTTGAAAACTCTTTGAACGACGATCGCTCACGAGCATCGATTATCCTTTTGATCTAGGAGTTATTTGACCATAACACAGGGTGCCTTTAGAGCGCACAACAGCAGGCAGCTATGGGGGAACCAAAAGTGCAGTAGAAATGCAAAAGGTGCACAAAGGTGCACCTAAATGGTCAAAGGCACGTGAAAGCGCATGGAAGTGCACAGAGGCACACTGGAGCACAATGGAGTGCATGGGAGCACACTGGAGCACATGGGAGCGCACTGGAGCACATGGGAGCGCACTGGAGCACATGGGAGTGCACTGGAGCACAGGGGAGCGCACTGAAGCACATTGGAGCACACAGGAGTGCATAGGAGCGCAATGGAGTGCACTGGAGCACATAAGAGCACAATGGAGTGCATGAAGGTGCACAAAAGTGCACTGTGCAAAGTGAGTAGAAGATGTCCAAGCAGTGTGCACAATCATGAAAAATGGTGTAGTATGAGCGCAGGGTGATAGAGAGCTGTATCATCTCCTCCCAACTGAAATACTGACTGTCCCCAGGCAGCATCCTTGTCAGCTATTGAAGTGCGAAGCGTGAGCGCCAAGAAAGTGGGTCAGTGGTAGAAGTGAATGTTTGGGATATTTGAAGAGGCCAAGTAAAGTGCACAAAAATGTGCGAAGCAAAGTGTGCAAGCACAAACAAAATGCAGAAAAATTGTCCAACCATCACTCTCCTCCTCTCAACTGGAATTTTGACTCTGTCCAAATGGTGAAAGTATGAGAGATAAAAGGAAGCACACGCCATATGACAAATTGTATAAAAGGTGAAGGGTCCATAGCAGTGTGCATGGAGCACTAATTGCATGCCTCGTTGGTGCTTTCTTCATCCTCAGTGCTATCTCCTTGTGCTTCTTCTTTGTCAACTGCTTCTTCATCTTCTGTGTCCACTACTGTGGACTCTCCCATCTCCCTCAACCATGTTGTGGTAATATCGAGCGCTATGTCTGGAAGCGCGATGGACTTGCACACATGGTACAGCACTAGGTGAAATGTGGCTATTGTATAGTGCCGCCAAAAGTGATCAAGCAAAGTGGATTGCATCACATAAAAGCACTTGTGCACAACATTGTTGTGGCTGGCATGCAATATCAGTAAGCATCTGGACTGCCAAATAACAAGCTGGTGAGTGCCGTGCACATCGCGCTTCCATAACCACTCCTTGTGTTTGAAAAATGCACTCGCATAGCGCACGAGCACACCATACTCGGAATCCATAAAATCATTAGGGCATGTTAGGGTATTCATCCAAATCCACACCAAATCTAACTTCTCATCCTCTGCATCTGCTGTTGTGCTTCTCAGAACTTGGCTATAGTCATTGTCGTAAATAAGTGCACTATTGCGCACATTTTGCACATTTGTGCTTGGCTCTGGCTGTGTTAGTGTGAGTGCTTGCACATCAAAGGGCTGTGAAATGGGATGTATCGCATGCATAAAACCATGTAGTGCATCAGTCCAATCCCCAAGTTCTTCATCGTCTTCTTCTTCATCATCTTCTGGAGTAAATGGTGGCAGGTTTGGTAAAAGCACAGGAAGCGCCACTAGCAGATTGCCTACAATGTTGCGCTTGATGCGGAATTCATTTGGGACATGTGCAATAACTGGTTTGACTTTTCTAGCAACCAGTTTATACTTCTTCTTGGTTACTATGCCCTTTTGTGGCATGCACACTGCTAAATCAATAAATGTTGCATGCGCATGTGCACTTTTCGGAAACGCGGTTGGAATAAGTGCCACAGGGTCAATCAAATTTAAGAGCACGTGTGCATTACTGTTGGTACATTGGGATAAGTAGAGCTGAGGGGTAAGAGAGGTTGGTGGAATGGAAGTGGAAAATGGAATAAGCACAAATGCAGAAACATTGCAAGCTTGGGTATCAGAGTCAAATGTTATGATAGTGGCTGCTTCTCCTTGGTCTGCGACAATAGGAAGAGGTGCCTCAATTGCTGCACTAACTGGAGGTGTCACTTTGAGCGCTTTATTTTCTGCAAAAGGTGCGCATGCATCACAGTGTGCAAATGGCATAACACTCGCAAGGTTGGTAGCTACCATTTCTGTGCTGGTAGCTGCAATGCGCTTTGGGATAACTTGTTCTCTATGGCGCTGTCTGAGATTGGGCAAAAGGGATAGGAGCTCTTCATGCGAAACTGTAATGGAGGGTGCCTTCATGGCATGCACATATACGTCATCGACAATCTACGGATTCTGGATGGGAATGACAGTGCAGTATGATGGCTCTTTGCCTTTGGAAGTGTTAGCTGGTATGTCTGGTTTATCTGCTGCTGCAGGCACAAAACATGCTTTAGGAATGTTGGAATATGGATGTATGGGCATCTCGTCAGGCACTTCAGTTGTGCTCACAGCGGGTTGCAAAGCTGGGGACTCGATACTGTCAGCAGGTGCAATGTCTGTAGTTGTAGAATGCACGCTCTCTTGATTGGATGTATTGCGTGGTGCACACCGCAGAATTTCGATGCCATTGAAGACTTGCCTCTTTTAAAGTGCCATCAACTCCCGCTCGAGCACATCGATGCACTCTTCCTTCGTTAGTTGCGCATCTGGTGCGCTTTGCATATAATCTGCTGCAGGCACTGAAGTGGCAACATATGTTGACTGTAAAGGTGCTGCTGGAGCTGGACAAGGCACTATACTGTAGATGAGCTGTGAATTGGTATTAGATGAAAGTCAACCAGTGGCAATCTGCCCTGGGTTGCGCTTATGCCATTCCTCGATGCGCTCGCCCAAGAAATTGCCTGGAATAGAACATGGCATGAATGCACCACCTGGGAGTACGATGTGCCCCTCCACATTCCGCCTACACTTTCCTTCACTAATAAGACACTCGATTGAAGTGCACTCAGGGATATAATGCCCTGTTTGACTGCAACCATTGCACTTGTCATTGTTTGAGTGAGGTGCACCATTTCTGCCATCTCTGTGCAATGCGCTCAATGTGGTAACTATTGTCTGTGTCATGTGTTCAAATAAGACTGAAATGTCTTCTGCTTTGACGGTGGGCATGCTAGGTTGTGGCTGGGAAATGGGTGCGCTGGGTGCTGAGTAGGGCGCATACATATCAGGGTTTTGCACTGTGAGCCTGGTAAGTGGCTGGAAATAGCGTGCTGGGCCCTCAAAGATAAAGTCAACCACATTGCATATGCCTCTAATGAGTATGGCACATTTACAGGCTGATTCGGTACTGCAATCGCAAGGCAGCTCAAAATGCGCTCGAGCTGGTCTGGTCGAAACACCTTAACAAACATGCAGCTTTGGTCATAGCGTGCCAATATGCCTTGCGCAACTAAGTATTCACTAATGTTGAAAAATGCATGGTAATAACGAGCAATTTCTTCTGCAGTTACAAGGCCAACGCATGCGGTCTCACCAATAAGCTTGTCCAGGTTGCTAATACTCCATTTACTGCCATCCTAGAGCCGGGATAAAGCTTTAGGACAGCGTCTTTGAATGCGCCATAGTTGTGCATCATGCTATACTCCGGTAGCAGTTTCCAAGTGTCTGCAGTGTCACTGTCCAAATAGTGCACAGTGTGGAACTTCTTATCAGTCTTGTCAGTGACGTTACAATCGCGGAGGAGTTGTGCAAGCTCCTCAAAGTACTTCTGGAGTTCGCATGGTTTTGCAGGGTCAAAACGCGGTGCATTTTGGTTGGATGCAGATGGCATATGCATGGTAGCCATAGTAGGTGGAATAAGGTGTGTAGAGTTAAAATCTGGTAAAAGTGCAGCGAAATGCAAAGGTGGAGAAGGATGCAGTGATGCGGACAGAGTTAAGGTAGGTAGGGATGATTCGGGTGAAGGTGGAGGTAAAGACAGCGTGGACGAGTGATGCATGTTGTTTAGGAAGAGTGATTCAAATACTGGTATTTCCCCAAGCTGGAGCACAGTTGCTAACAGCTTGGAATGGAGAGTGCGAAGGTAGTTAATGTTGAAGTGAAGGGCGAGCCAATGGAGGTCTAAAATACGGTCTGATAAACAGAAACCCCTCGCGGTGGGCTCCAGAAATGATGTGGTCAGTTGGTACTCGGTGCAGAGTCTCAACGGAAGGGGTGAACACTTAACCTACAACTGCAGGCATGCTTGGAGTGAGGGGGGAGTTCACTTAGAGGGCCTTGGATCGTCCTTCAGGGTGCAAAGACTATGGGGAGGCTGGTACAGCAGTTTTCAATGTGTGCACTAGTTGTGTACACTAAAGGGGAGATATGTGCAGTGGTGGGAAAGTGCACAATGCAAAGAGGCAAAAATGCACAGTGCAGAGAAACGTGCAATGGGAGCGCAAAAGTGCGCAACGATGAGGGTGATGAAGACGAGAGGTGTAGTGGGATGGAGACAACACTGGGGTGTGCTGTGAAGGTGGTGCATAGGTTGGGGACACAAATGGGGTGGAAGCGCAAGGGGCAGAAAAAGGTGCAAATGGTGTGCAAAATGCGGCTATACAAATAAGTGCGCAAATGGTGTGCAAATGCGGCTATATGAAGGGTGCACTGTATGAGTGCTCGAATGAGGATGAAGGATGCAACGCAGGGACGAAATGCAACAATATGATGAGGGGATGCTGATAGGTTCACTGCGCACTTTAAGGTCTGGAAAAGGATCCCACTTGTATCAAAACATTACAAGATGCACTCCTAATCGCTACGAACACCACGAAATTAACTTTGAATCATTTTCGCATTATTTCGCATTATTTCGGACAACTTCGAACTACTTCGAACCATTTTGTGACATTTCGAATGACTTTGCAGTACTTCGAACCACTTCGTGACATTTCGAATGACTTCGCAGTACTTCGAACCATTTCGCGACATTTCGAATGACTTCGCAGTACTTCAAACAACTTTGGCGGCCATATAGCTGTGTTGAAACACTTTCGATACATGCTGCACATCCGGAACAAGCTATTCCGTCGCATATCGAGCATTACCGGACATGGGGAGAGAGTACAAGAGAGTTAGAATGCAATAAGTGCATTTTTGTGTTTCTTTGATATATTGAAGCATAGGATAAGTACTTTTACTATATGGGAACACTGTATGTTTCATCATTTATCATTTCTCATTTATTTTTGATCTATAAAGTCCTCATTGTATGATATATTTGCCTCATGTTTTACACATGTTCTTATTTCCTTTTTAGTACTATCTCTTTATTTTGTATATAGACTTGTATTAGTTAGTTAGAACAGAATAACAGATCAATGGGGAACAGCACAAGTTACCCTCTCACTATCATCAGATTTAAGAATCATTCTCTTTAGTCTTATCTTGGCATCACATCTCTAAGTTCTGCGAAATATCGCGAACTGTTTTGAAACTATCATATTTGCTCTTCATTTTATTGCCCATCACCTACTGCCATTCGACAAACACTTCACATTTGTTAAACTTGCTCTTTGATATACCTCGAACCTCTTCGAACTTATTCGAACTTCTTTGGACTACTTCACATGACTTTGAACCTCTTTGAACCTTTTTCGAACCTCTTTGCACATATTTGAGCCTTTTTCGAACACCTTCGAACACCTTCATATGCTCTTACAGATTATTCAAGCGATCACTTATTATTTTGTGTTGCTAAACACAACATTTTGGTCTCAGCAGTGATATTTAGTACCACCTCGCACCCTTCCTCTGACTCGTGTTATACCATCCGAAGCCATTAGTAGATTTTGTTTGGGTTTTTGGGTTGAGTATCATCAATGCAAACGATACACAAATGCGGCTATATAAAGGGTGCACTACAAAGGTGCATGGACTGTACGCTGGTGCACAGACTATGTGTGATGCTGACTGAGCTATGAACTATGAGGGGGGGGAAAGATCCTCTGGATTCTCTATCTGTCCACCTACTATGTACAAATGGCTTATGTGATAAAAATGGTAAAATAAAGTGTAAAAATAGAAAGTGCCATGTGCTACCCACAAGTGCACCCATTCACCCATCTAAACCTGACCACACTATGCTGCTGCCTCACCCAATAAGATTTGTGCACCTATAGCCCACTACCCAACTGCTCCAGTGCGATGCACTATTTTTGGTGCACTCTAGGTCTCGTGCGCTCTTCCCAATTAATCTGCTTTGGTGTTATGTGTCATGTGCTGTGCCTTAGTAATAATGGCATGATTGACCTGTGCCGGTTACCAAATAAGGCGATGCCAATTGGAAATGCAGAAGAACTATAAGGAGATGCTGTGAAAGGCCAAATACTGCCAAAGTGCCAGGATTACATGAAGGTGCCCAAGTGTGCACAGTCCAATGTCAAATAGGTGCAAAGTGCCCCGATTATGTGAGAATGCATAGTTCACTCGTGTTGGAATCATGGTGCACCTCAAATAAATGTGCCAGTAAGATGGAAGCCACGATGCACAGCACAACTGGTGTGGTGGATTGTTGTGTGTGTGATAGGGATTGTGCAATGAGTTCACAGCAGAGAATGCGAGTTGCAGGTAAAGCATAAAAGGAGCACGCAAAGGTGCATCGAGTGCGCAATAAATGCGGAAGGCAAATAAAGAGTGTGGGGGGGGATGCATGGAGGCAGTTTAAAGCATAACAGGGCACCTTTAGGGCACATGACAGCAGGCAGCTATGGGGGAACCAAAAGCGCAGTAGAAATGCAAAATGTGCACAAAGGTGCACCTAAATGGTCAAAGGCATGCAAAAGTGCATGGAAGCACACAGAGGTGCACTGGAGCACATAGGAGTGCATAGGAGTGCACTGGAGTGCATGGGAGTGCATAGGAGTGCACTGGAGTGCATGGGAGCATACTGGAGCACATGGGAGTGCACTGGAGTGCATGGGAGCACACTGGAGTGCATGGGAGCGCATGAAGGCACACAAAAGTGTGCTGTGCAAAGTGAGTAGAAGATGTCCAAGCAGTGCACACAATCATGAAAAATGGTGTAGTATGAGTGCAGGGTGATAGGGAGCTGTATCACCACTTACTATATACAAATGGCTTACGTGATAAAAATAGTAAAATAAAGTATAAAAATAGAAAGCTCCATGCGCTACCCACAAGTGCATCCATTGGCCAATCTAAATCCAACTGCACTATGCCACTGCCTTAGCTAATAAGATTTGTGCACACTATAGCCCAATATCCAACTTTCCAGTGTGATGCTCTATTTTTGGTGCACTTTAGGTCCCATGTGCTCTTTCCAATTAATGTGCTTTGGTGTTATGTGTCGCATGCTGTGCCTTAGTAATAGTGATGTGATTGACCTGTACTGGTTACCAGATAAGGCAATGCCAATTGGAAATGTGGAAGAACTATAAGGAGATGCTGTGTGAGGCCAAATAGCACCAAAGTGCCTGGATTATGTGAAAGCACCCAAGTGCACATAGTCCAATGCCAAATAGGTGCAAAGTGCCCAGATTATGTGAGAATGTGCAGTTTGCTCATGCTGGAATCACAGTGCACCTTGAATAAGTGCCCCAGTAAGCTGGAGGCTGTGATGCACAGCACAATCGGTGTGGTGGTGGATTATTGTGTGTGTGATAAGGATCATGCAATGAGTGTGCAGCAAAGAATGTGAGTTGCTGGCAAAGCATAAAAGGAGTGCATAAAGGTGCATCAAGTGCACAGTAACTGTGAGAGGCAGATAAGGAGCATGGGAGGTGCACAGAGGCGGTTTGAAGTGTAACAAGGTGCATTTAGGGCCCACGATAGAAGGCAGCTATGGGGGATCCAAAGGCACAGTAGAAATGTAAAAGGTGCACAAAAGTGCACTGGAGTGCATGGAAGTGCACTAAAGCACATGAAAGCACACAAAGGCACACTAAAGCACATGGAAGTGCACAAAGGCACACTGAAGTGCATGGGAGCACACTTGGGCACATGAAAGCTCACAAAGGCATGCAAAAGTACACTGTGCAAAGTGAGTAGAAGGTGTCCAAGCAGTGTGCACAATTGCAAAAAATGCTCTAGTATAAGTGCAGAGTGATAGGGAGCCATATCAGCATACTGTTCACTCATCATGAGTGGAAAAATCCTGCTCCTCTGCCTCTTCCTCTTTAACCTCCTCTTTCTCCAGGCCTTCAACATCTGCAAGTGCCAACACATCTTGGAATAGCTCATCTTGTCCCTCAGGCATGAGTTTATAGATGTCTTGGAAGTGGGGACAGTTTCAAGCCATGTGTCCAGTTTCCTTACAGCAATAGCAGAGATCTAGCCTGCAAGCTCGACTATGGGCTGCATTGACATCCATTGGAGTGGGGGTGTTGGAGCTCAATGCTGAGGGCTGGCACATAGGGATAGGGTTAGGATGAGGGGGTGCTTGATTAAAGGTGTGGGGAGCATGGGTGGTGGTAGGAGTGCAAAAGGCTGTAGTGAATGCTGCATTTGTGAGTCAGTTCTCATCACAGAGGGAAGCAGCCTCAGACCAAGCATTTATGTTTTTGTCTGCTGGGCTTCCTTCCAACATCTGTGCAATCTGGCCTTGGATTTCCTGATTAAGACCTCAACAAAACTTCACCACCATGGGTAACTCACTTCCACACCTCGCCATGTCCACCAGGTCTCGAAATTCATCAATGTAGTCATCCACAGATCGACATGCTTGGTAGTAGGAAGTGGATTCAAGGCACATTACAGCTCATTGGCATTCATTGAGGGGGCAGAAGTGTTGTATGAACTCATCACAAAAGTCCTTCCAGATGGAGAATGGAAAGGAGCCACATTCCTTGGTTCGGCATAATATACAGTCGATGTAGAGATAGGCGTGCTCAGATTTCATGTATGTGAGGGCCCAATAAATTCTAGCGGCATCATCTACAAATTGGTTTGGGCATAGACTGGTGTATAACTCGCAGGAATTGAGAAAGGCATGTCCATGAGAATATGTGCCATTAAATTCAGCAGGGGGCATAGGTTTAACACATGCATCTTTGCTTGGGCATGCATTGGGCAGTGCGTGTGTGCTCAGCATGCTAGGAGTCAAAATGGGCAGGGTGGAATTTGACTAGAGAGTTCTAATGAAGGTTTCAATGGTAGATGTAAGTGTATCAATTTGTGCATAAATTCCAGCAATGTCGCTGTTGGATTGTGTAATCTGACACATTGTTTGGTAATTATATAATATTAAGGCTTGCTCCTTAACAAACTGGATGCAGTCAATTTCCCCCCTGCTGTAATATTGACAGTGGTCAAGTGGTGGTTACATCAATAGTGTCTGGTTCATATCACATTGTTGTATTGAACCCAGTAACACCTGATAGCTTAGTTGGTAGAGCATCTGATATATGTTCAGTTGGTCCTGGGTTCAATCCCCAGTCTGGTCATCTTTCTGTCTTAACAGTCGCCTTCAAGCACATCAATGCACTCTGGGGCTGTAAGGGAAAAGGAAAGTGGCACAGTCATCTGGGCAATTTTCTGCATTTGTCCCATATTTTTATATATTTTATTTCACCCTATTCTGCCTTTTCTATGATTTTCTATGATTTTATTCCTATTTTATTATTATATTTCAGTTTTTTCCATGTTGGTACATGTTGAGAGTTCTATTCTTAGAAGCAGGACCCCTTCTGGACATTTGCCCATCAAGATGACATCATCTCACAGCCTAATCCACCTATTTCCACCTTTTGCTATTTTTAGCTTACTATTTGATTTTTGGCTCTATCACATATACTGGGCATCAACAGATGGGTCCTTAGAGTTTTCTCTTTGGATTCCCCTCTGTTAGGTGTGCCTGAAGTGTCTGTACTATGTAGTATAACATTAACTTTGGATTCTCCTCTGTTAGCACACTCCTAAGTGAGGCTTTGAGGTTGCCCTTACAGTAAAAAACTCTCTCTTAAGACTCAAAATCTCAGACACTCTGCCAAGATAGGCAGGTACAGAGTAGAAGACAACTCCCAGAGCTCCACAGACTTTCTACACACCGTCCCAGACACTCCCACCTTTAGTGTGCACCATTTTTCACCCAATCTGCTGCCTAGTGCCATGGATGCCCCAGAGCACATCAATGCGCTTGAAGGCGACATTGTTGGAATTCATGTGCAAATTGATACACTCACATCTACTATTGAAACCTTTGTTAGAAGCCTCCAGTCGAACCCTACACTGCCTATTTTGACCCCTAGCAAGCCAAGCACTGATGTGTTCAGTTGGTACTCAGTGTAGAGGCTCAACAGAAGGGGTAAACACTAAACCTACAGCTGCAGGCATACTCAGTGTGAGGGGGTTTGCTTAGAGAGCCTCAGATTGTCCTTAAAGGTGCAAAGACTATGAAGAGGCTGGTACAATGGTTTGCAATCTGTGCACTAAGTTGTGTATACAAAAAGGAAGGTATGCACAATGACAAAAAAGTGTGCAATGCGCAGTGCAGAAAAATGCACAATGGGAGCACAAAATGTGCAATAATGAGGGAGGTGAAAGTGGGAGGTGTAGTGGGACAAGGACAGCACTAGAGTGTGCTGAAAGGGTGATGCACAGGCTAGGGATGCAAGCAGGATGTGAGCACAACTGGTGGGAAAATGTGCAAACAGTGCACAAAACATGGCTATACAATAAGGGGTGCAAATGATGTGCAAATGCAGCTATATGAAGGTCATACTGCAAAAGTGCACAAATGAAGATGAAGGATGCAAATGAAGGGACAAAATGTGGCAATATGATGAGGAACACAAATGATATGCAAACATGGCTATATGAAGGGGTGCACTACAAAGGTGCACAGACTGGATGATGGTGCACAGACTATGTACAATGCTGAACGAGCTATGAACTATGTGGGGGGGGAAAGATCATCTGGATTCTCTATGTATCTGCCTACTATGTACAAATGGCTTATGTGATAAAAGCAGTAAAATAAAGTATAAAAATAGAAAGTGCCATGTGCTACCCACAATTCCATCCATTGGCCCATCTAAATCTGACTGCACTGCCTTAGCCAATAAGATTTGCACACGCTGATAGATTCATTATGCACTTTAACATCTGGAGAACATTCCCACTTGCATCGAGACATTACGACACACACTCCAAATTGCTACGAATGCCACAAAATCAATTTTGAACCATTTTCGCATGATTTCGCACTATTTCAGACAACTTCGAACTATTTCGAATGCTTTCAAACCATTTTGTGACACTTCGAATGACTTTGCAGCACTTCAAATGACTTCGGCCACCATATAGTTGTCTTAAAACACTTTCGGTACACGATGCTCAACCAGAGTGAACTATTTAGATGCATATCGAGCACTACCGGACGCAAGGAGAGACAATAAAAGAATTAGGGTATGATAATGGTGGTTTTGGGGTTTCAACAATCTATTGAAACAACAAGAGAAGTACTCTTACTATATGGCAACACCGAACATTTCACTTATTATCGTTTTTCATTTGTTTCATGTTTTACAATACCTTTATTTGCTGTGCATACTGCCTTGTGTTCTACACCTGTTATTATTTCCTTTTTAGTACTATTTCTTTGGATTGTATATAGACTTGTATTAGTTAGAATAACAAAATATAGAAGTAATAGGGAACAGCACAAGTTACCCTCTAGCTATCGTCAGATTTAAGAATCATTCTCTTTAGTCTTATCTTGGTGTCACATCTCTAAGTTCTGTGAAATATCGTGAACTGTTTCGAAACTATCGTATTTGCTCTCCGTTTTATCACCCATCGCCTACCACCATTCAACAAACACTTCACATTCGTTAAACTTGCTCTTCAATATACCTCGAACCTCTTCGAACTTATTCGAACTTCTTTGGACTACTTCACATGACTTTGAACCTCTTCGAACCTTTTTTAAACCTATTTTGCACATCTTCGAATCTCTTTCGAACTCTTTCGAATGACCTCGTATGCTCTTACAGATTATTCAAACCATCACTTATTATTTTGTGTCACTAAACACATTGTTTTGGTCTCAGCAGTGATATTTAGTACCACCTTGCACCCCTCCTCTGACTCGTGTTATACCATCTGAAGCCATTTAGTAGGTTTTGTTTGGGTTTCCGGGTTGAGTATCATCAATGCTATAGCCCAATACCCAACTGTTCCAGTGCGATGTTCTATTTTTGGTGTGCTTTAGGTCCTGTGTGCTTTTCCCAATTAATCTGCTTTGGTGTTATGTGTTGCATGCTGCACCTTAGTAATAGTGACATGATCAACCTGTGCTGGTTACCAGATAAGATAATGCCAATTGGAAATGCAGAAGAACTATAAGGAAATGCTGTGTGGTGCCAAATAGTGCCAAGTGCCTGAATTACATGAAAGCACCCAAGTGCACACAGTCCAATGCCAAATAGGTGCAAAGTGCCCAGATTATATGAGAATGCACAGTTGGCTCATGATGCAATCATGGTGCACCTTGAATAAGTACCCTAGTAAGTTGGAAACCATGATGTGTAGTGCAATAGGTGTGGTGAAGGATTGTTGTGTGTGATAAATGGATAGTGCAATGAGTGTGCAGCAAGGAATGTGAGTTGCTGGCAAAGCATAAAAGAGTGCATAAAGGCACATCGAGCACACAGTAACTGTGAAAGGCAGATAATGAGTGTGGAAGGCACACGAAGATGGTTTGAAGCATAACAAGGCACATTTAAGGCACACAATAGCAGGCAGATAAGGGGGATCCAAAGGTGCAGTAAAAATGTAAAAGGTGAACAAAAGCACACAAAGCCACATGAAAGCACACAAAGCCACACAAAAGCACACAAAGCACATGAAAGTGGACTTGGGCACACAAAAGCACACAAAAGCACACAAAGCCACACAGAAGCACACAAATGTGCATGGAAGCATGCAAAAGTGTGCTGTGCGAAATGAGTAGAAGTCATCCAAGAGGTGCACACAATCACAAAAAATGCTGTAGTATGAGTGCAGGGCAATAGGGAGCTGTATCAGTGCATCCCACCCCCTTCTTGTAGGAGAACCTGCATGGTCCAGCTAGCAGATTAGTGGGTGTCACCCTAACAGAAGAACTCAACTACCCCATCAGTGCACCTTTTCTTACTCATGCATACATCATTGTTTTATTGCACCACAACTGCTTACTCATCCTTTTGGCATGAGCCAGAAGTACTTGTATATATATATTTACCTTTGCTTTCATAAGCCGATGTGAGGCCTCACCTTACATTGTGACCACCAGTGATCGAGAGGCAGCGCTCATCATTAGGACAGCTGCAACCATACAACCAATCAGATCTGGTTTAATTGAGATTTATTATACTCTATTCAGACAACTATTTTAGTTACCTAGTTACTAGCCAAATTCAGAATTAACCCCAGGATCAGGCACTGTCAGAAGGGATATTGATCCAAAGTGTCTCATGCACCCAACTGTTGACAAATAACTGAATCACCAGTTTTGCCAAGTTTGGTCATGGTCATAATCCTGTTTTCATGCCAGCACTAGAAGCCAAAATTGATGTGCTTACAGCACAAATGTCCCAATTAGTGTCAGTATTGGCAACATCACAGCCCAAACCAGCAGAAATAAAACCAGAGATGGTGAAAGATAAAGATGATGAGATGGAGGAGATGGTGGAGTGGATGTCTCAGGAGGATGTGCAGGCAGTGGAGAGGTCTGAAAATGGAAAAGTGTGCTTACCTAAATATGCACCCCCACAAATCTTTGATGGTATCATGGAGAATACAAAATCCATCATCAGCTCTATAGAATTGTATATCCATGGGAGGAAGCCCAAGTTTTGTACAATCGAGTCTAGGATTATGTTTGCTCTCTCATACATTCAGGGGGGGGAAACCACAGTTCTGGAGAAATGAAGCTATTAATCAAATTGCCATGGGATATAAACCATTTGCAACCTTCAGGGAATTTTTGGAGAGACTGGAGGCACAGTTTGGAGACCCTAATCCAAAGGTGATGGCTAATGCTAAATTAAAAACCATGCACCAAGGTTTTCTAATGGCAGATAAATTTATTTTGCAGTTCAAGGCAGAAGCTTCACAGATGGATATGGGAGAAGTTGCATTGGTAGAATTTTTGAAAGCAGGAGTAAATCCCACTTTATTCAAGTCTATCTATTGACTACCTTCTATGCCAGAGGTTGGATGAGTGGTACAATTGGGCAATGCATCTTGATCGGCAATACTGACAGGAACAGGCAGAGTTGAAATTGATGTATGGAAATGCCAAATTTGGAAAGTCATCAGGAGGAAAGTCCAAGAAAGGAAGGATGCCTCAGGTACAAACTCCGAGAGCACAGCCACTGGCCATGGCAGTGACACCTATTGTTAAGGAGTCAGCAGCATCAGCAGATGCAATGGATGTTGATCAAGCAGGAGATGAGCCCCACTTAAATGTTTTAACTGTGGGCAATTATGGCATATTGCCAGGAATTGTAGGCAGAAAAGGAAGATTAGGGAAGCAACAATCGAGGAAGTGAAGTTGGAGGAAGATAAGCAGAAGAATTTTATGGAAGAGTCCCAGTGAAGGTTTCCCCATTGGTGACCCAGAATCATTATAATGTGTTAGTATTTGAGGAAACCCAAAGTGAACCCAAAAGAGAAACTGAGGAGTACAACCATTATCACTTATGTGATAAAGAAAAATGCCCAGCCTTATTTCTGAAAACTTCTAAATTCTTTATTTGCTCTGTGCAAATAGAACCCAAAATCACCTTGACAGTAGGATTGAAGACAGTGGACACACATGCAGCAATTGATGTGGAGGCATTGCTCAACAGCAGTGCTACCGGATTATTCATTACTTGATCCTTAATTACCAGAAATGGTATTAGCATGCATAAACTGCCACAACCTATAGTGGTGTACAATATTGATGGTACAATTAATTGTGGAGGAACTATTAAGGAGGTGACAATAATACTAAAGTATCAGGATCATCAGGAATGATGATAGGTCCATTGCATACTTTAAGGTTTGGAGAAGATTCCCAATCATATCGACACATTATGACAGATGCTCTGAACCACTATGAATGCCATGAAATCAATTTCAAACACTTTTCGAACAACTTCACATGATTTTGAATGACTTCAAACCATTTCGAACCATTTTGCAACATTTTGAATGTTGGAGCAGACTATATACGCTGCACAGGGGAAGAGACTACACGTTCCTTACAACCTACCTGGGGTTTAGTTAAGCTTACAGCTAGGGTTAGGAGAGGTAAGAACACTGTATTCCTACTACGGTACAGGTTCTCCTTATATACATAATAATAAGGATGTCACATGACTCGGGAATGTGTATACCACATGTATGCGCAGTAAGCGCAGTAATATGTGTATGCTGCATGTATCGCCTCATGTATACAGCATGCATCAAGGGAATTAATTTCAACACCCCCCCTCAAACTGTACAGCGCTCTAAGCAGCTAAGTTTGAATCTCGAAAGTAATTCCGAGAGAGTCTCTAAATTTCCTGAAAAGGATGGCGCTAAGGTTCTTGGTGAACATGTCAGCCGGATTATCACTTCCAGGAATGAAAACGACCGTGACTTTGTCTTTTTCAATGCATTCGCACGTGTAGTGGTAGCGAATGTCTATATGTTTAGTTCTCCTTTCCTGGACTGGATTTGATCCAATGAAGATGGATCCTTGATTATCAGCGCAGATTGGTATGCGATTCAAGATATATCCGAGTTCCTGGAATAAAAACTCTATCCACACTATCTGCCGACAAGTGTCAGAGAGAGCCATATATTCGGCTTCTGTGGATGACAGTGCTACAGTTTTTTGTAAACGGGACTGCCAGCACACAATGCCACTCGCTAGAGTAGCAAAGTAACCCATTGTAGATCGGCGCTTGACTGTGTCAGCTGCCCAATCAGAATCTGTGAAGGCCTGTAGCCCCTCGGATTTCTCTCCATCATAGACTATACTGTACTTCTGGGTTCCCACCAGATAGCGCATTATGTACATTGCTTTGTCTAGATGTTCTTGGCTAGGATTAGCAGAGAATTGCGACATCTTGATTACCGCATAAGCGATATCAGGTCGCGTTCCGAGCATCAGATACAATAAAGATCCGATCACAGACTGATATTTCGATCTAAGCGCCGCGTTTGGCGTCATTGTGTTCTCCAACGGTTTGTAGCCAGTCGGGAGCGGAGTGGGGGCAATCTTGGCATTTGTCATCTCGAACCTCTCAAGCACTTTGGCGAGATATTCTGTTTGATCGAGTTTGACTTTTGCAGCGGTCCGGGTGACGTGCATGCCTAAGAATTCTGTGACTTTTTCAGTACTACGGCACTCCCAATGCTTTAGACAAGCATTCTTCTTTTCATCCACAAGTTTCTTGTTCTTGCCCATGAACAAGCCATCATCAACATAGACTAGTGCAATAACGATGCTGCCTGTCTTTGGATCCTTGTGTATGAAGATGCCGGCATCGGAGCTGGCGTGCACGAACCCAATGGTGCACATAAATGCCTCTAGCTCTCTCCACCATGCTAGTGAAGCCTGTTTAAGGCCATACAATGCTCGGCGTAAGTGCATTACTTTGCGCTCTTTACCCTCGAGTTTGAAACCCTCGGGTTGATCCATATAGATCTCCTCATCAAGTTTGCCATATAAAAATGCGGTTTTTACATCTAGACCGGTCATATACATGCCTTCTAGAGATGCAAGGGCAAACATGAGGCATACGGTCTCGTAGCGGACTACTGGTGAGAAAATCTCATCAAAGTCAATGCCTTCGACTTGTGAAAAGCCTTTGGCCACGAGTCTGGCTCGTTTTCTTCCGTCTGATTTCACAGAGAAAACCCATCTGTTTTTGATCGTTTTTCGATCATGTGGAAGATCGACGATGTCATAGACTTGTCGCTTGCGAAGAGCCTCTAACTCTTCACGACAAGCCTGTTTCCACTCAAGTTGCTGCTGCCGGGGTAGGCGCACAATATCGCGAAATTGGTTTGGAACTAGGCTTTTTTCGCTTGATGGTGTGACTGCTTTTGACAACAGCCAGCGGATAAGCTCATCTCCACCTTCCTTGGTTATCTTTTTAATATAACCTGCTTCGTCCGTTTCCCCCATTGGGTGATCATGTTCTAGATTATTAGAATCAGGCACACTCTTGCGGGGTGCCGAACTCGGTCCAGCAACCGGTTCTTGCTGTTGAGGTCGTGGTCATGTTCAGTTATGATCCAAATCTTGACCCACAGACTTCTTCCAATATCGATCACGCGCAATGTCTCTCTCTATGTCAGAGGGGAGTCGCTGTTCTCCATAGGTATTGCCGGGACGGTTTGGGATTTTCCTCTGCCTGCCTGATCGACGGGGCAATTGCTGCCATTCCTATTGATCATCACGTCTTGGACGAAAGTCCTCAGTGGTTGCTGGAGGCGGCGGAGGAGGAGCGTTAGTCGCATCGTCATGCGCCTTTTGCTTGCTTGGTAAATCATCATCATCATTTTCTGATGATGGAGGAAGGGGCAGATTTTGTGGCGGTATAGGGTCATCACCATCCGTTCCAGATGAGTGGTCGTCATCTTCTGGTTCTGGTGGAAAATCACCAAGGTCTGTCTTGGCACGAGTTTTAGCTCCGGGACAGCATGGGAACATCAAATAGTGCCATAGCACCAATGAATATTGCGCTGTTTCGTCACATGAAACGATATGCTTTAATGCCATCTTCTACTCCAAGGTACGTCATTAACTCCGATCGAGGAGACAATGTTGTTGGACGTTTTTCCTTTGGTAGATAGACATAAGCACCGCAACCGAAGACCTTCAGATTGTTTAGATCTGGGCAGACCTTTGTCAGGTCCTCAAAAGGTGTCAGCCATTTCAGGCGCCTTATTGGGGTTCGGTTGTATAAGTGTGTTGCATGTTCTATGCAAAATTCCCACCATGATTGTGGTAGACAAGCGGTAAATCGCAGTGTTTGCGACTTTTCCATTATAGTCCTTATGGCGCACTCTGCGCGCCCATTCTGTTGATGAACGTGGGGTGCGGACATCTCTATTTTGATGCCTAAGTCTTTGAGCTGTCTTTGTAGCTCACGATCCTTGAACTCCCCCCCTGGATCAACGCGCCAGCGCTTGATTGTAGCGCCATATTGGGTATTAGCCATAGCCTGAAATTGTCTGATCGCTATAGTAGCGTCAGATTTTTTTTCTAAGGCATTGGACCCAGATATGTGACGTTTTGTCATCCAGAAATACAATGAAGTATTTATGTTTGTGGTATGATAGTACCGGGAGTTCCTTAAGGTCGGAATGTATTAATTCAAAAGACTTGTCAGCTCATGAGTCTGACTCGGGAAAAGATTTTGAGGTCATTTTCCCCTCTGCACACCCTGGACATATAATTTTGTCTTTAGGAATAATTAAATTCCTTGGGAATTTTATGGTGCTTTTAGGCATTTTCCCTAGCGCCTCTTTGGATGGGTGTCCAAGTTGCTTATGCCAAGTCAAGTAGTCAGCAACATAAATGGTCACGACATTAACCTTTTTGGTGCTCATTATATGAGACCGAGCCCAATAGATCGTGTCCTTCCTCCTTAGAGGGACACAATGCATAATTGGGTTTCCATGCTCGATAAATGTAAGGTGTGCGGAGGAACCACGCACATCACTTCTGTCTTGTAAAAAGACCCCCATTGACATCAATCGAGTATTAATGTCGGGTATGTAGTAGATGGGGTATAGCCGCATTTCACGCATCTCTGACTTCCCATTACATACTACCTGGTGTCTAATGAAGACTGCTCCTTTTCCTACTATATGAGTAGTACCAGTGGCTGTTTGGACCAAGGTAGAGTCCTTTCTCGGTAAAGGCTCATAAGAAGCGAAATCTTTCATTTCACCAGTGAAGTGTTTTGATGCGCCTGAATCCATGATCCAGTTGGCACCTTTCTTACAATCTCCCTTTGCACACATAGCACATATATTAAGATCTACATAATTCCATGATACATTTAATAGCGGTAAAATTTCACATGAAAAGTTCGCTGTATTCATAGGAATTTTAATCCTTGTGCTTGTGGCAGGAAAAAGGACTGACCTATCATCATACGCCCCTGTGTCAAGGGGTTCATCGATGAGCATCTCGTCGACAGTCTTCCACACTTCCTTGTCAGTTGCCGGCGGTTCTGATCTGAGGGAGACGGTATCGTCTTCTACCTCCTCGATCGTAGCCTCGGCTTCTGGCTCTATCCTCCTTCTCTTACCTTCTCGCACCATAAGGTGCTCTTCCAGCGGTCGCAGGTTTTTTGCGCTGCGCGGAAGTTGCATGCGCTCGAGGGTGTCTCGAGCTTGCTGGTACTCGGCATAAACCGAGCGAGAGGAGGCCACGCCTGTATATGCCTGTGCAGGCGGTCGGCGGCGAGGATCCCTTGTGGGAGTGTGCTCGATGCGCTGTATGAGCGGCATTGGTGGTATGATGGTGCCATTACCATTTATGGTGGTAAAGGCCTTGGAGGCGAGGTGGGTATGCTTCTCTTTAGGCTTTCTGTCCCCGCATTGTCCACGCTTTCGGAATGACTCTCCATTGCTCTGCCCTTCTTTGGGCTGCCATTTGGGGTTTCCCCCCTTGCGCTTGACAGCGGAAAGCTTATTGGCCTGAGGCTGGCCAGCAGGCTTCCCAATTGCTGTATGCCTTGAGGTCTCAGCAACAATGGAGTCCTTGACGTGTTTAAATGTCAAGGCACTAGTGGCGGTCGTGTTAAGGACCGTTGAGGACAATGAATCGAACTCGCGCGGCATCGCAGCAAGTAAGATCATGGCCTGCACTAGTTCGGGGATGGCGACATTGGCAGCCGTGAGGCGCTCAAACTTGTCGGCCATTCTGGCGATCTCCAGCGCGGGATTCGCAGCCGGAATTTTGATCGTTATAGTGGACCTAAAGTCCGAAAAGACTTGAGAGGGGCCGTCCACACCATAATCGGTGCGGATGAGGTCCCACACCTCCTCAGCAGTGTTCTTGGTGTTGGCACGCTGCCGAATAGAGGGGGCCAGGCGGAGCACTAGGCTACCAATGGCCTGGTCATTTTTGTTGCTCCAGTTCTGGAGCTTGGCACTAGCATCCGCTACGAGAGTAGCATTTGTCGCCATTAAAGGAGGCGCCAGGGGCGGCTTTTGTTCCGCCCCGCTAGTAATCTGCCAAAGCCCCTGAGATCTGAGCCACGCCTTCATTGAGTTGGCCCATTGAATGTAATTGGATCCGTCGAAGGTCTGAACGAGTTTTTCGAGAGTCAAAGACATGATTTGATGGTGGCAGCTGGTAAAAGCGCTCAATCAGTCTCGTTGTTCAAGAAAACACGTTAAACGTTTCTCAGGAAAAAAACACTCCTTTCAGAGTGGTTAACCCTAGATAACCTAGGTTTTATCTGCAGCTCGCAGGGAGCGCGATGCAGCTCACAAAGAGCGCAAGGTTATAAGTTTGGAGACGATGAAGTCAACGTCGTTCGCAGCTATTTAAAGCGTGTTCGCGACGTGCCCAGCAGGGCCCATAACCTGTTGGAGCAGACTATATACGCTGCACAGGGGAAGAGACTACACATTCCTTACAACCTACCTGGGGTTTAGTTAAGCTTACAGCTAGGGTTAGGAGAGGTAAGAACACTGTATTCCTACTACGGTACAGGTTCTCCTTATATACATAATAATAAGGATGTCACATGACTCTGGAATGTGTATACCACATGTATGTGCAGTAAGCGCAGTAACATGTGTATGCTGCATGTATCGCCTCATGTATACAGCATGCATCAAGGGAATTAATTTCAACATTGAACACTTTGAAGAACTTCACATTACTTCGAACAATGTTGGCCACCATATACCTATCCTAAAACTCTTTCGATACATACTGCACAACTGGAATGAGCCATTTAGTCACAAATCGAGCACTACCAGACATGAGGAGAGACAATGAGAGATTTAGGATGTGATAATAGCATTTAGAGGTTTCAATGATATATTGAAGCAAAAGATAAGTACTTTTACTATATGGGGACACTGTACATTTCAATTATTTATCATTTCTCATTTGTTTTATAATTTACAAAGTCCTGATTGTTGTATATATTGCCTCATGTACTACACATGTTATTAGTACTATTCCTTCAAATTGTATATAGACTTGTATTAGTTACTTAGAACAAAGGGGAAGCAAAGGGAACAGAGAAGAAGTTACCCTCTCCCTCATCATTTGATTTAAGAGCAGTTCTTTTGAGTCTTAGCTTGCATTGTATCTCGAAGTTCTGCAAAATATCACAAACTTCTTTGAACCTTCATATTCACTCTCAACTCATCACCTATCGCCTATCTCCTCTCGACAAACACTTCTTATTTGTTATATTCACTTTTCAATATACCTTGACATTAGTCTGACATCTATGAATTTCTTCAAACTCACTTCGAACCTCTTCAAACTTCTTTGAGCCTATTTCGAACTATTTCACACATCTTTGAACCTATTTCAAACTCTTTTGAACATCTTCATATGCCTTTAAAGATTATTTGCAATATGCCCCATTGTTTCACGTTGCTCACTACAATTTTGGGTATCAGTGGTGATATTTAGTACCAACTCGCACCCTTCCTCTAGCCTGTGTTATACTTCCTAAGCCTTTTAACTGGTTTTTGTTAGGTTTCCAGGTTGAGTATTATCAATGAGCCATATTTGAGGTGTGCGACCTTGGGAAAACCAATCTAATAATTGGATGTCCATGGTTATAAAAACATAACCCAGAAATTGATTGAAAAACAGGGAAGGTACACATGACTCATTGTCCTAAGAAATGTAATGTATGTGGGAGGAAAGTAAAAAAGGTGAAGAAGAAAAGGAAAGAGAAAGAGCATCCTAGGAAGTATTCTGTTACAATGGAGGAAGTGGAAAATGAGGACATGCCAAATGGGGAAGTTCCAATCATGACCAATAAGGAAGAACAGAACCAAGCCTTTAGGGAAATTCATAGAGGACAGTCGTGGGCTCAAAATGCTGTGAAAGTAGAGAAGCCAGTGGAGGAGTGGGTACTGAAAGCATATCATAAATATTTGTTGGTTTTTCAGAAGAAGGAATCTGAGTGAATGCCAGTGCAAAAGCCATGGGATCATGCAATTGAGATGAAGCCAGGATTTGTGCCAAAGAAGTTGAAAGTCTACCCATTATCTCTGATAGAACAAGAAGTGGATGCATTCCTTAATGAACAATTGTGCAAGGCATACAGACAACCTTCAAAATTACTGCAGACATCACCAATATTCTTTGTACCAAAGAAAGATCAGAGGAAGAAGATGTGTACAGATTATAGGTATTTGAATGAGTGGACAGTGA
Source organism: Tricholoma bakamatsutake (assembly GCA_029959215.1). NCBI lineage: Eukaryota > Fungi > Basidiomycota > Agaricomycetes > Agaricales > Tricholomataceae > Tricholoma > Tricholoma bakamatsutake. The sequence continues at coordinate 7,560,205 of CP114860.1, forward strand.
AGAATGTGTACCCTTTGCCATTAATCTCAGAAATAATTGACAAGGTGGGAAAGGCCAAGGTCTTTACAAAATTGGATTTATGCTGGGGGTACAATAATGAAGAAAGGAGATAAGTGGAAGGCTGCATTTGCCATGTGTCGAGGATCCTTTGAGCTGCTTGTCATATTTTTTTGGGATGACTAATAGTCCTCCAACTTTCCAAAATATAATGAACAACATTTTCAAGGATGTGATAGACAAGGGCATGGTAATAATATTCATTGATGACATTCTGGTATTCACAGAGGATAAAGAAAACCATGAGGCAATAGTGCAGGAGGTACTATGAAGATTGGCAGAGAATGATTTATTTGTAAAACCAGAGAAATGTGTGTTTGGGGCAAGTGAGATCAAGTTCTTGGGATTAATGATTGGTTCTGATGGAATCAAGATGGATTCTATTAAGGTACAGGCAATTGTTGATTGGCCCATGCCTACCCATATCAAGGAGGTTCAGGCTTTCTTGGGACTTGCAAATTATTATCATTGCTTTGTCCATAATTTTTCCAAAATTGCCACACTCTACACAACCTTACATAAAAAGGAGTAGTGTGGAGATGGGGAGAACAACAGCAGACAGCATTTGAAGAGTTGAAGAGGAAGTTTGTGGAAGAACCAATATTAGCCCCAATAGATTTCACATGTCCCCTACGAGTGGAATCAGATGCATCTGACTTTGCTACTGGAGCAGTATTATCAATGCTATGTGAAGATGACAAATGGCATCCTTGTGCATATTTGTCCTGAGGGTTGAATGATGTGGAAAGAAATTATGATGTGCATGACAAAGAGATGTTGGGAATAATATGAGCATTGGAAGCATGGAGACATTATTTGGAGGGATGTACACAGCAGATTGAAATCTGGACAGATCATCAAAATCTGCAGTACTTCATGTCTGCTAAAAAGCTTAACCATTGGCAAGTGTATTGGGCATTATTCCTATCATGTTTTAATTTTTACTTAGGCCAGAAAAAGCAGGAAGCTTGATGAGGAAAGCAGATGCATTATCCAAATGTACTGATCACAAAAGGGGGGTGGAGGAGGACAATAAAAACATTACCCTACTCAAACCTAAATACTTTTGCATTTGTGCTACACATCAAGGGCATCTATTGGTGGATAGCTCAGAGACAGAAATGTTGTCTAAAATTAGACAATGTTCAGAGATGGACAATGAAGTAGTGGAAGCTGTGAAAGCTCTGAGGGGAGAGAAGAAAGGTAATATTAAAGGAGATGAATGGGTTGAGGAACAAGGGTTAGTGTTGTTCAGAGGAAAGGTATATGTACCGAAGGATCAAGATTTATGAAGGGACTCAACACACCTCTATCTAAATCAGGTATGGCAGTTATATGGATTGCCTAATATGGTAATCTCCAATTGCAGATCACAATTTCCTTCTGCATTTATGTGAGAGTTAAACAATATATTGGGAATTCAAACCAGTTATCTACAGCATATCACCCACAAACTGATGGGCAGACAGAGAGAATGAATCAGGAGTTGGAGCAGCACCTATGCATGTTTGTCAACTACCAACAAACCGACTGGCCTGAATGGTTGGCAGTTGCTGAATTTTCTCACAATAATAAATTCCATTCAGCTACTTGCATGTCACCCTTCTTTGCTAATTATGGGTATCATCCCTGAATGGGAATAGAACCTTGAAGGAAAATCAAGGTACAGTCAGTAGAAGACTTTGTATCTAAAATGAGAAAGGTACAGGAGGAAGCAGAGGTGGCATTGATAAAAGCACATGATGATATGATGCAACACATGGATTGTACTTGAGGTTGCTCCAGAGTACAAAGTTGGTGATTTGGTATGGCTAAGTACCAAGGATCTAGAAATTCCACGACCTTCAACAAAACTTATGAAGAAGCAAGTTGGCCCATATGCGATTTCTAAAATAATTGCACCCAATGTGGTAGTGCTAAAATTACCTCAATCATTCAAGATTGATCCTGAAATTAACATTTCTTACTTACACCCTTACTGCCTGCCCACTATTCCTGGTCAACAAACTACTCCGCAACTTCCAATAATGGTAGAAGATGCTCCAGAATATGTAGTGGAAGAGGTTTTAGACTCACATCTTTGACAAAATAAATTGGAGTTCTTAATCAAGTGGAAGAACTATACCAACAAAAATAACTTATGGGAACCTGAAGAGAATTGTAAGCAAGCATGTAATGCAATCACCCAATTCCTTAAACTTAATCCAAATGCTCCGTGTTGCATTGCTAGAATGGTGTATGTGGGGATGAATTTCTAGCCTTACAAAAATTTCACAGAGGGGACAGATACAATATTTTCTCACCTGGAAGTCGAGGCATAAAAGGGGGGGTAATGTTAGGAAACAGTCCTATTACATAGTAATATTTTATTTTATTTTATTTTATTATGCTACCAAATGCCCAAAAATGCTACATTTGTTAGCATGGAAATTTTATATTCACATGCATCAGTATGTATGCGCATGTACATGCACATCAGTAACATAGTACAATATATGTAACACTGTATATAAACCTTAAATATACACCTAGGGGACCCCAGTTGAGTTTTTCTAGGTATTCCATCCAGTGGTGTGAAAAGACTATTTCAGCCAACTCATCTATTAATAACCCCTTACATCAAAACCATCAAAACCCCCATCATGCATGTGGCCCACCCCCTTCTTATAGGAGAACCTGCATGGTCCAGCTAGCAGATTAGTGGGTGTTGCCTTAACAATTTGCCAGATCCAGCAAGCACAGAAGGTTTTAATACCACCAAATGTCACAATGCCTGCGCCTCTATTCAGTAAAGTTTATATTGATACGATGTACTTACCAGTATCGGCAGGTTGGCACTATATTGTCCAATGGCATTGTTTGCTTGTGACCTGGCCAGCTTCTATACTCTCTACTACAGACTTGATCGCATGTCAAACGCACACATTGCAAAAGTGGCCAGAAGACTTAGCGCACATTCATTCCCACATCTATGCAGAAAGGCACAAAGTTGCACTCCATTTTGAGAAAGCGCACTCAAAAACCATCCATAATTTCGACTTCCTGCATAATGACTTAGTCCTTATGCACAACACAGCAATCGAGAAGAGCCTTAACTGCAAAATGTGCCTGCATTACCTTGGCCCTCTAATTATAGTTTCACACAATCAAGGAGGCACATATATTGTTTACAAACTCAATGGAATGGTGTTTGATAGGCCAATAGCCACATTCTGCCTAGTGCCATGCCATGCATGCAAGTCCATTGTGCTTCCTGACATCGCACTCGATATTACTACAAAGCAGTTGAGGGAGATGGAAGAGTTGATGGTAGTGGACACAGAAGATGAAGAAAATAGTTGATGAAGAAGCAGCACAAGGAGATAGTGCAGAGGATGAAGAAAGTGCCAGTGAGGCACACAATTAGCACCTGTAAGGGCAATCTCAAAGCCTTACTTCAAGTGAGCTAACAGAGGGGAATCCATAGTTAATATTATACTACATAATACAGACACTCTAGGCACACCTAACAGATGGGAATCCAAAGAGAAAACTCTAAGGACCCATCTGTTGATGCCCAGTATATGTGATAGAGCTGAAAATCAAATAGAAGCTAAAAATAACAAAAAGCCAGAGATAGGTGGATCAAGCTGTGGGATGATGTCACCTTGATGGGTAAACATCCAGAACCCTCCTCTAAGAATAGAACTGTCAACATGTACCAACATGGAAAAAACTGAAATATAATTATAAAATAGAAATAAAATCATAGAAAATCATAGAAAAGGCAGAATAGGGTGAAATAAAATATAAAACAAAATATGGGATGAATACAGAAAATTACCCCAATGCCTGGAACACCTTCCTTTCTCCTTACATTATACCCCTTCCATGATGCATTACCCTGATGCATTCAAAACCGTATTTGCCCAAAGTCAGATGCTTGGATGTGCTGAGGCACAGAGGAATGTTGCCAGTGAAACTCCCTGACCAGTCATGGGGCATTCACATCAGACTTTGTGACCCAGGAGTTCTCCTCATACCCATAATCCTTTCAGCATACCAGGTATTTGAGTTTACCTCAACATAAGCAGCTGTCTAAGATGGACTTGACCTCATACTGAGGTTTGCCTTCGATAACTGTAGGTGGTAAGGGAGGTCATGTCACACGTCCAGAAAATGGATCTGTGGGTGCAGGCAGCAGCTTTACAACATGGAAGACAGGGTGAAGTCTGGACATTGACTGTGGTAGCTGTAGGCAGTAGGCATGCAACCTGACATGTCTAGTGATGAGGAATGGTCCAAGAAAGCAGTGGGTGAAGTTCTTGGATGGACACATGGTAGAGATGTCACTAGAGTCAAGGTAGACATGATCACCAACTTTATATGTGGGCATGGGTGAGTGACACTGATAGGTCCATTGCATGCTTTAAGGTCTGGAGAATGCTTCTAATTATATCAACACATTATGACACATGCTCCAAATCGCTACAAACACCACAAACTCAATTTCAAATGCCTTTTGAACTCCTTCAGACAATTTTGAATGATTTAACAACATTTCAAATGCCTTTGAACAACTTTGCACTACTTCAAAAGATGTTGGCCACCATATGGCTGTTTTGAAACCATTTCTACTTACACAGCATATCCAAAATGAACCATTGCATCACATATCAAGCACTACCAGACACAAGGAGAAATGACAAAAGATCTAGAATGCAATAAATGCAGTTTTGTGTTTCAATGATATATTGAAGCAATAAGATAAGTATTTTTACTATACTGGGACACTGTATGTTTCAATTATTATCATTTCTCATTTGCTTTATGATTTACAAATTTCTCATTGTTGTATATATTGCCTCAAGTTTTCCACATGTTATTGTTTCCTTTTTAGTACTATCTCTTCAAATTGTATATAGACTTGTAATACTTAGAACAACAGCAAAAGGGAACAGAGAAGAAGTTACCCTCTCCATTATCATTTGATTTATGAGCCATTCTCTTGAGTCTTAGCCTTGTGTTGTATCTCTAAGTTCTGTGAAATATCATGAGCTTCCTTGAACTTTTGTATTTGCCTTCGACTTATCACATATCACCTATCACCTCTTGAAAAACACTTCCCATTTGCTATACTCATTCCTCGATATACCTCAAACCACTTCAAACATCTCTGACTTTCCTTGAAACTACTTTGAACCTCTTCAAACCCCTTCAAACCTTCTTTGAACTATTTTGCATGTCTTCAAACCTATTTCAAACTCTTTCAAACTTCTTTGTATGCCTCTAAAGACTATTCATAACACTTCTTACCATTTCACATTACTCACTACAACTTTTGGGTATTAGCGGTGATATTTAGTACCAACTCACACCCTTTCTCTAGCCTGTGTTATACTGCTTAAGCCTTTCAACAGGTTTTTGTTAGGTTTCCAGATCAAGTATTATCAATGCTGGTTGTAGAAGCATGCCATGTCATCCTTCACCTTGGCCAAAGCTGACTTTGCCTCCTCCAAGGTGTCCTTCATCCACTCTGTGAACTCATTCACCATCTCCAAGTGCAAGGGTGCTTGTCGAGGCTCAAAGCCCATGTGTGGGTATTGCCCTGTGTCAAGGAGGAAGGGAGTTTGTTGGGTGGAAGGATGGACATGATTGTTGTATCCAAACTCAGCCATGGGGAGGAGATCTTCCCAATCGTCCTGTCACTCATTGACAAAGATACGGATGTACTGCTCCAGTTCTTGGTTGACTTGTTCCATCTGTCCATCTGTCTGTGGGTGGTAGGTGGTCGAGGTGAGAAGTTTGATCCCCAGCAGGTGGTACAGCTCTCGGGTGAACTCTGCAACAAATTGTGGTTTTCAATCACAGAGGAATACGCCAGACAGTCCATGGAGCTTCCACATATGATGCAAATAGAGTCAAGCTGCTCCAAGCATGGTGACAGTCATATGAGTGGTGATAAAATGAGCTCACTTCCCAGCAGAGTCAACTCTGCACATTACTGCATCAAACCCATTGGACTCTGGTAGTTCCACCATAAAGTCCATACTGACAATGTCCCAATGATGATCTGGGACTGGAAGGGGGTGTAACTTGCCCATGGGCTTGCACCGGGGAGTCTTGGTGTATAAGCAGAGATCACAGGTATGGCAGTACTGACTAATGAGTTGAGACATCTGGGGCCACCAATAATTCTGTCATATGAGTTCCAATGTCTTCCAATGCCTGGGGTGACTGGCAATGAGCGAGTCATGGTGCTGAGAGATGAGTCATCATCAAAGCTGTGAATTGTTAGGGACATAGATGCGGTCACAGAAGTATAGGATGTCATCCTTTTCTGTCTACTCTGCTGCATGAAGCAAAAGGGTGGATCCCTTCCTCAGCTCCATCACTGCCAGAGCCACAGCATCCTTGTGTAAACTGCTACAGTTCACATGATGAATGTCATATAGGATACTGCACTCCTCACCCTCTAAGGCAACACCTTCTAGTGCATGGACTGTAAACAGATCAGGTTGCAACAACACAATACCTTGATTGTTGTTGCTTCCATCCCCATGGTCCAAACAATGAGAGAGAGCATCAGTCTTCCCCATGCTGTGTCCCAGGCAATGATGCAGGGAGAAATCAAACCTGGAGAGATAAAGGGACCAGGGGGCTTGGCAACAATTAAGTTTCTTGGCAGTCATGAAGTACTCAAGGTTCTTGTGGTAAATCCAGATCTCAACTTTGTGTTGAGCACCCTCCAGGAAGTGTCGCCACTCCTCCAACACCCACATTATTGCCAGCATCTCCTTGTCATGGATCTCATAATTGCATTCCACAGCACTGAGACTCTTCAAGTAGAAGGTGATAGGGTGCCATTTCTGGTCCTCAGGGGATTGCTGGGATAGTACTGCACCCATTGCAAAGTCCAAACTATCAGCTTCTACATGGAAGGGATGCAAGTCATCAGCAAAGGTGAAAATTAAAGTGGAAGTGACCATCTCTTTGAGCTTCTCAAATGCTTCCTGCAGTGCATTCTCCCATTTCTATCTCTCCTTGCCAGTGAGGTCGAATAGCAGGTGGGCATAGTGGAAAATATCTTTAATAAAGCACCAATAGAAATTGATGAAGCCCAGAAAAAACTGCATCTCTTTCTTGTTTGTGGGCATGGGCCAGGTTGTAACACCAGCAACCTTGATCAGGTCCATCTCCACCTATCTATCTGAGATAATCAGGCCCAAGTACTCAATTTGTGTCTTCTCAAACTTGCACTTGTCATGACAAAGGTAGAGTTTGTGCTGCCAAAGTTGTTCTAGTACCAGGTGCATGATTCAGCGATGTTCATTGAGGTCTCGAGTGAAGATGAGGATGTCATCGAGGTAGACACAGATAATGCCTTCCAGTATGAGATTATAGAAGATGTCATTCATCATGGTCTAAAAGGTGGCAGGACTATTAGTAAGACCAAAGAACATAACAAGTGGTTCAAAAAGACCATAGTTTGTGCAGAAAGCTGCCTTCCACTCATTCCCTTTCTTTATCCATACTTTGTTGTAACCCCAACAGATGTCGAGCTTGGTGAAGTAAAGCACCCTGTGGAGTTGGTTGATGAGTTTGGCTATGAGGGGTAACAGATATGATTTTTGACTGTGATGTCGTTAGGGTGTTGATAGTCTTGAACTGGTTGAAGGGACCCATCCTTTTTCTTGACAAAGAAGAAGGTTGAGGGCCATGGGCGATTTTGAAGGGCAGATACAATCTGAAGTCAAGTGTTCATCAATGAACTTGTCAAGTTGTCATTGTTCTTCAGGAGAGAGGAAATAGACCTTGCAGGAAGAGGGCATGGCACCCGGCATAAGTTCAATTGCATGATCCCATGGCTTACAGTTACAACCATCATCACCTGTAATACTACTACTGCTTTTTCTACACTATCAATCCAGACCTTGGGCTCATTATATCACAGTCACCTCAGCACCTGATCAGTGATTACTCATGTGAACCTAGCATGAGGTTACACTTTTTTTTTAACACCGCCCTCGAAGGATTGTTATCCATGTGTAGCTGCCATATCTACTGTTGTCTCTACATCGCTGCCCATGCTGCCTCTGACACACTGTCAAGCATTAGGTGTGATTAACACACCTGCTGTTATGCTGGATGCTGATGCTGATAGCCTTACAAACTCCCCTCTGTCCTCTGTATCATCTCCTATGGACTCTCAAGGCATAGAATAGTGAGAGACATTGCGAATAGTCGCTAGGAGCATATGAAGATGTTTAAAGTAGCTTGAAGAAGGTTCAAAAGATGTTCGAGAATGTTTAAAGTAGTTTGAAGAAGGTTTGAAAGGTTTAAAGGTATTGGGCTGGTGTTAAGAGATATTTGGAAATAAAAATAGTGAATCAAGAGAGTTTTTAAACAAAAAAAGGCAATAAGTGATAAGTTAAGAGGCTAGGACAAAAGTTTAAAGAAGTTCATGATAATTTGCAGAACTTAGAGATACAAAGCAGAACTTGGACTCAAGAGGATGGCTCTTAAATCAGATGGTAATGGAGAGGATAACTTCTTCTCTCTTGTTCTAAGTAACTAGTACAAGTCTATATACATTTTGAAGAGATAGTACTCAAAAAGAAAATATAACATTTGGAGAACATGAGGCAATATACACAATAATAAAAAACTTTGTAAATCATAAAACAAATGAGAAATAATAATAATTGAAATGTACAGTATTCCCGTATAGTAAAAGTACTTATCTTATTGCTTCAATATATCATTGAAATCCAAAAGCACTATTATCACATCCTAAGTTTTTTGTTGTCTCTCCTCATATCTGCAGGTGCTCGATATGTAACACAGTAGTTTGTATTGGATGTACTGTGAGTATCTGAAGGGTTTGGGATAGCCGTATGGTGGCCAACATTGTTCAAAGTGGTGCAAAGTTATTCAAAGGTGTTCAAAGTGTCATGAAGTCATTCGAAGTCATTTGAAAAGTTCAAAATTGGTTCAAAATCAAGTTCGTTGGGTTCATAGGGGTTGGGATCATAAGTTGTGATGTGTCAATACATTTGGAACCCTTCCCAGACCCTAGAGTGCACCATGGACCTATTAGCGTGGTCATGTGCACATGTTTTGACTGACCATGTGATGTTGCCATTGCTGTTACCTGTGGTTGCAGCCACTTTTTCAATCAATCTAGATTCCAAACTATTACATATCGAGCATCAAGCTGGGTTATGCTAACGACCCATGGTGCAAGAAGCTCTTGGATGCCCAATTCCTACCTTATGAAATCAGCACATCAAAGGAGTTATTGTATGCAGTGACCAGGCTTATCATCCCCCAGGTTTCCAATGTACATGAACTCCTATTCCACCTCGCTTATGACATTCTAGGTCACTTTGGTTTCACCAAAACATATGGCTCACTGCAAGAATCATTCTACTGGCCTAATACGACATGACTTAAAGGTCGTGTGCATCCCAGGCTGCACACTGACTGCCAATGGAACAAAGGTAGTACACAGAAACCTTTGGGGCCCCTGCACCCACTCCCCATTTCTGATCAACAAGGGAATTCTGTGGCCATGGACTTCATCGGCCCTCTCCCAGACAATGGCAAATTCAACTGTATTGTTACCTTTATAAATAGATTGAACAGTGATGTGTGTATCATCTCCACCTGAACTGACATCTCTGCAGAGGACCTTGTGATAATCTTTTTTGACAAATGGTATTACAAGAATGGGTTGCCACTGGAAATTGTCTCAGACCAGGATAAACTTTTCATGTCAAAGTTTTGGCAGGCATTACATGGACTTATGGGAGTTAAACTGAAAATGTCCATGGTGTATCATCCAGAGTTGGATGGGGCTAGTGAACAGACCAACAAAACTGTTAATCAATGTCTCTGTTACAACATTGAATGCAACCATTTGGGCTGGCGATGTGCCTTGCCCTGGGTACAATTCAATATTATGAACACTATTAACTCATCTACAAGGTTCTCACTATTCCAGCTCCATATAGGTCAGGCCCCATGAGCTATACCACCCCTGATCCACAGAGAGATGGTACTGACAGACATACAAGTGTCAACCGTGATTGAATGACTACAACAAGATGTGCTAGAGGTGAAAAACAATATGCTATGGGCTAAAAGTACTCAATATCTTGCTGCAAATGAGCACTGCACTGATGCATTTCCTTTTCAGAAGAGGAGCCATTTCCTTCTATCCACACTTTACAAGAGGCAGGACTACAAAGCCAAGAATGAAAAATGTGTTGCGAAGTTCATGCCCCACTATGATGGCACGTACTTAGTCACTAACATTGCTCTGGAGATCTCAACCATCACTGTCAACCTACTGAACCACCCAAATACATTCCCAACCTTTCACAGCTCATAGGTTTGCCCCTTTCTAAGGAATATGAAAGCCTTTTCCCAGAATGAGTGTTGGCGGAACCATTACCAGTATTTGTAGATGACCAAGAGGAATATTTCATGGAAAGAATCTTGGATGAACAATGAAGAGGATGGGGTACTCAATACCTGGTATGGTGGCTCAGATATGGATCTGAAGAGGATTGCTGGCTTCTGCAATGTGAACTGGAGGACTGTGAAGCCTTGGATATCTGGTTGGCAAATCAAAAATTGCTTGCTAGTACATAGCCTTTCAAGTTCTATTGCCAACTGGTAACTTTTCCCCAATGGGGTTTTTAGTGCACCCACATTTATGCCCTTTTACCTATATTCTTTGAATGACTGGAGTTGGGTTGAATTTTTTATATGGGGGGAGGGTGTAACAATGACTCATTTACATATGTTTACTAGAGTCAACTGACATAGGACACAACACAACACAATGCTCTTAGCTTACAACCATCATCACCTGTAGTACTACTACCACTTTGTCTATGCTATCAATCCAGACCTTGGGCTTATTATATTGCAGTTGCCTCAGCACCTGATCAGTGATTACTCATGTGAACCTAGCACAAGATTACATCTCTTTCTCTAGCCAACTGCATTTCTTCCCCTTTTTTGCATTCCCATTTGTTGCACCCTTCTGTGCTCTTTCATAAGTCTTTCATGAGCTTTTTGTCCAGAACTTGACATTGTCAAAGTCATCCTGATTGAGTGGGGATGGTGGATCCTCCATGGAGGGAAGGTGCATCCAGGTCTGGTTGCTTGATGCAGCAGCAGCAAAATTCATAGGTGTCTGAGCCAGTTTGTCATTTATTTCTCTGTTAGAACACTCATAAGTCAGTACCATGCATCTATATAAAAATGCACTCTATTGTCTGTAAACACATTTGCAAATAAATTACTTCCTCCTCCAGTGAGTGCTTCAAGCCTTTGAGTTGTGTCTTTTCATTTATGGCTCAAGCCAGCATCAATTCCAAACTGCATATATGTGGCATTATGAGAGGCAGTAAGATTATGTTCTGTAGCCTGTCATATGATATTGATAATGTCCTCACATTTGGGGTGGTATCCTGTCAAACACATGGCATCAGTGTGTGTAACAATGATCAGTAACTTACATATGAGGTAGTAGCATTCGATCCCATTGGCGCCAAGATCAATCGCTGATGATGAGTTTCAGAGAAAATACAATTTCCCTGACCAGATGGATGCCAAAAAACTGAATCAATTGCACTGAGCACAGTAGCCAGACTAAAATTGTTAGATGGCAGCATTGGAGAGTGTGATGTGAGGAGAACAAGCAGGGATGAAAAAAAAGCAAAGTCGTATCAACAAACAAACTTGACCTCAATCCATGAAGAACACTCAACATGCCAGTTCTGCTTTCCTGGCTGCTGTTCACAATGCAAACCTGGAGACACTTATGGCTAGTGTAAACCCATAGCTTTTACATGCTTTGCAAGAACTTGATGAGCTGCAGTAACCACAACTCGTTTCTCTATACTTGGTTTTCACAACACTCACTATTTCTGTGGATAAATTCAAGCACTCATAAACAATTCACTGGTTTGTTTGCTCCTGGCTCTGGTCTCGATGCAAATTCCTTGTTGAAACCTGTTCTCAGCATGCGTGTTTCTTCTGGTGGCAGTCATCTGGTTCATCGCATCCACTGTCCTCTATCTGTATTGGTAACTATTCTAATTTTAATAGTTCATGAGTTTTTTAACATGATCTGTTAAGTCCAAAGCTCAACAAAATACTTTGCAAGATAGTTCCTTGTTTTTAGATGACACTACCCTCATTGATATTGAGATGGGTGCAGTGCAGGGGGGAAAGTAGTTTTATTCTATTGTACCATTTCATCATCATCCTCTTCATCAAACAACCCTTCTGTATTGTACTTTGCTAATTTAATGAGTGGGTGTTATAATAATGTGACCTTCTGAATGTCAACAACTTCCCCTTCCAGGGTAACTTTTAGATCAGGGAACATAAAAATGACTGACTTGATTGATGTGATGGGAACCACTCTGATCGCCTCCTTGCCTTCTAATGCATCGCAAAGATAAACTTTCTGGCTTGATTGGGATAAAAGAGTCACATTGGGGAGAGAAAACAAGTTGATGACAGCGAAGGGGTATTGCATGTCATCAAATAGTAGGTAAATGTAATATAACACATTTGCAATGTGCATTTTTCCATCATATTCAATCTGGAATGATTATAGGGTAGTGTGAATGAAATAATACAAGGCTCACCTCAACACAGGAGGTTTGGTAAATGGCAGACCTGTTGCTTGACTTGCACCAAATAGATCATGCCCATTGTCCATTGGGCAGTGCCAAATGCCCCCAATGAACAATGCTGTTGGGCCAGGATAGCCAATTGGGCTCATCCAGCCTGTTGCCAATATACCATCAATGCATTCTATTCAAGATCCACCATTGCTCTTGCTGTGTTGTCACATCATAGTAGAAATGCATAACCATTTGAAAAGGCATGAGCATAGATTAGCAGCCTCTGCTTGCCATGATTAATGTCAAGTGCTGGATACATTGCCATGAGAGTGTTGATTTGAGCTCAAAGTACTCAGTGTTCTGCAAGATTTTGGAAGAAGTCTTTGTCTTGACAAATTTCTCTGCCAAGATTGCCAATAGCAGTCTCCATTGTCCACTGTGCATAACAGGCAGGTGGACCAGCCCAAACTGTCTTTAGAGCAATGTGAGTGAGCAAATGTATGCTGTGACAAACAAATTGAATGTGTGGTTCCTTCCATTGGTAGTACAGTTCCTCGAAATCCTTGAGAGTTTTGTCACCATCCCAGAGTCCCTGTGGAGTGATAATAAGACACTGAAGTATTTGAATTCCAGCCACCAATTTGCAGTAGTGCTCCCAGTATGGCTGTGAGAGAATGTGTCAAAGCAAAACAGGCCCAAGACCATAGATATATAGTTGAAACTCCCATGCTTTGTACCCAGAGTTGGTCTTCTCAGCTGGATTGCAAGGCATGCATCCAAATTATGATAGAATGAATAGAACGGCTGCCTTGATAGTCTTGCTGTGAGCCTTCCACTGTTTTTGGTTTTTAAGAACAGCACAGTCCCAGGTAGACACATTGTCAAGTGGAATAATGCTTGATTGTGCCTCTCCACAGTCCCAGAAGGAGATCAGGATCATTCAAGACTGAAAGATGCATGAGATCCATCATAAAGATGTTAGGAATACCAAGCATTGTAAGTCCAGAAAAGAGTGTGGGCTTCCAAAGACCAGTCTGCAGGCAATACTTGTTGTACTTGGCAGGGATTCATTGATGTGTTCAGTTGGTACTCAGTGCAGAGTTTCAACAGAAAGTGTGAACACAAAACCTACAGCTGCAGGCATGCTAAGGGTGAGGGGGTTCACTTATAGGGCCTCAGATCATCCTTCAAGGTGCAAAGACTGTTAAGAGGCTGGCTCAATGGGTTGCAATGTGTGCACTAAGTTGTGTACACAGAGCAGAAGGTATGTGCAATGGTGAAAAAGTGTGCAACATAAAAGACCAGAAATGTGCAGTACAGAAAAGTGTGCAATGGGAGTGCAAAAATGCACAATGACGAGGGAGGTGAAAGTGGGAGGTGTAATGTGACAGGAATGAGGTGAGAGTGTGTCGAAGGGGTGATGCACAGACTAGGAGTGCAGGTGAGATGTGAGCGCAACTAGAGGGAAAATGCGCAAACAATGCACAAAAAGCACCCAAATTACATGAAAGCACCCAAGTGTGCACAGTCCAATACCAAATAGGTGCAAAGTGCCCAGGTTATGTGAGAATGCACAGTTGGCTCATGATGTGATTGTGGTGCACCTCAAATAAGCACCCTAGTAAGCTAAAAGCCATGATGTGCAGTGCAATAGATGTGGTGGGGTTGTTATGTGTGATAAATGAATAGTGCAATGAGTGCACATATGAGTTTCTGGTAAAGCATAAGAGAGCACATAGAGGCGCATTGAGCATGCAGTAACTGTGAAAGGCAGATAATGAGTGTAGGGGGCACACAAAGGTGGTTTGAAGCATAACAAGGTGCATTTAAGGTGCATGGTAGAGGACAGCTATAGGGGATCCAAAGGCGCAGTAGAAATGTAAAAGGTGCACAAAAGTGCACCTAAGTGGTTAAAGGCATGCAAAAGTGCATGGAAGTGCACTTGGGCACATGAAAGCACACAAAGGCATGCAAAAGTGCACTGTGCAAAGTGAGTAGAAGTCATCTAAGAGGTGTGCACAGTCACAAAAAATGCCATAGTATGAGCACAGGGTGATAGAGAGCTGTATCACCATGCTGAAAGCAAAAGCCATAAGTTTCATTCATAGGTTGTACCAGTGTGCTGTCGAAATTTGCATAGATCCTTGAATGTGACATCACTGTGACAGCAATCCAGAATGTTGTATGAGTCCAGTTTGGACATCACTGGAAAGTAATGTCTATCATTTTCTCGTTGTCATCTGGTGATCTCACAATAAAGTCAGCAGCTTTGTTTTCCACTATGCCTAATGAATTCCAACATGGATGCTGCACCAGGTCCATCAGCTGATGCAATTATGACAAGGGGAGTGGAGCATGGAATTAGAGTAGATGTTGATGCATCGAAGTACTTGAGGCCCTCATGTTGTATGGCAGCAATGTGGTAAAGTGATGGAAATAAAAACAAGTCCATTTCCTTTGGTTTACAAGGAACAGACCCCCCAGGAATTACAAAAGCCTTTTTGTAATGTAGTCCAGGAGGAAAATTGTGAATAATCCAGATGAACATCCAGCAATCAGAGGTTCTGTCTTGATATAGTTGTGTGCTGTCAATGGAAAGTTGTAATGTGATGTCAGCTTTAGTGAATTGACCAGAAGCCCATGCTCACAAAAGGTCTTGAGAGCATACCATGTCATTATAAAATTCTATTTTGCCATTGTGTGTTCTGAGGTGTTCCTCAATCTCTGCAAGCTTCTTCTCAAGATAATGCATATGTTAATCAGTTTCAGGTGACATGTAGAGAGCCTGAAGTACTTGGCTGATTGGGATCGTGGTGAACTGTCAACAAGGCTTTCCATTGTTATTGTCATGAGGGGTGTTGCAGTATGGACAAGCATCCAGATCAGAGTATGTGCCAGTAAAAGTGGCACAACTAGAGATGCAACAGTCATGTCTAATAGAGACAACACCAGATAGTTTCTTGATGGTTCATTTAGCCTGGTCAAATGACAGGAATTCATCATCAGGGTATGCTGTTATGTTGACCTTGTGTATCATCTCGTAGTGATTGTGTGACATATCCATAGAGTAGATAAAGTGCCAAAGTGACTTTATGAGATGTGTGTCCAACATGTCCAGGCCACAGAATGCTGGTTGGGGGTCTCTGAGTCAATCGACGTCATCAGAAGCCATGCCACTTGCATCAAGGGTCGCATTCTTCAGAGCTTGTATATTTTTCATTGTGATCTGGAGGGCAGGTATGTATATTCCAGTGTCTGGTCCACCTTCATCCATTTCTAATGTAGGTGGTTGAAAAGGTTCTGATTGGCATTGGGATGTTGATTGGGATCACATTGAGGTTCAGTATGGTGATCAGGAGGATCAATCTTGTTGGCAGTGAAAAGTGGGGTGTGTTGGTTTACATCCAGATTCAAGTCTGCCATTATGTCATTTTCAGGGGGAACAGTTTGGGCTCCATCTGGATCTGCGCCTGTTGTATTCACAAGGGACTAGAGACAATAACATCAGAGAAGACCAATAAAACAGCAGGAAATTGAAGTGAACCTGTGCTGGTGCAAGCTTTTGTTTTTTGGGTGCATTCAGATGGTCATCTGTTGCCTGGGACCATTTTGAAGAAGAGGTAAGTCCATTTGGTATCAGCAAATTTTGCGATTTAGAATATTGGATGACATCCTGGAACTGTCGGTCAGCACATTTTTGTGTGTATATGTTGTGTGGAGTACATCGAGTCTGTCTTGAGTCCATTGCCCAAAAATGAAATTGTTGAACTTCAGAAAGCCATGTTTGATATAAGATGAAAAAGAGTCTATTAGAAAGAGATTTGTGTCTATTGACACCAATCCCAGAGCGATAGTAATTGAGGCCAATAGATCATGACATACATAGTAGCTAGCAATAGATACAAATCTTTGGTAAACAAGGGACTTCCTACTGGGACTAGTGATGGATTGGCAAAAGGAAGAAATTTCCTTCAAACTCTTTTGACTTCCAAGACTTGGAGGGCTATTGCAAGGAGAAATTGTCCATACCAAAAGGTTCTTACAGCTATGCTGTCAAAAACAGATTTCAAAGATTTTGACTAGCACAAGGCTGTAGCAAATTTACATAACTACCTGGGATGAAAAGTCTGCGATTTTTTTATATGCCTGATCCCATGTGCAGATAAAAATGTGAATGAGGCCTGAGGCAAAATCCAGATAAAAACTGAAGGAATCAACCTAAATAAATCTTATCCACACAGAAATTTTAGTCTCATACCCAACATTGTTGGAGGTTTCCGATCAGAGATCACATTGATGTGTTCAGTTGGTACTCAGTGCAGAGTCTCAATAGAAGGGGTGAACATTAAACCTACAACTGCAGGTGTGCTCAGGGTGAGGGAGTTCGCTTAGAGGGCCTCAGATTATCCTTCAGGGCATGGAGACTATGAAGAGGCTGGTATGGTGGTTTTCAATGTGTGCACTAGTTGTGTACACTAAAGAGAAGATATGCGCAATGGTGGAAAAGTATGCAATGCAAGGTGGCAAAAACATGCAGTGTGGAAAAATGCACAATGGGCACGCAAAAGTGCGCAATGATGAGATGAAAGCGGGAGGTGTAGTGCTACAAGGGCAGCACTGGGATGTGCTGGGAAGGTGATGCACAGGTTGGGAGTGCAAATGGGATGAGAGCACAATGGGCAGAAAAAGGCACAAATGGTGCACAAAATGCGGCTATACAAAAAAAGGTGCAAACAGTATGCAAACACAGCTATATGAAGGGCGCACTGTAAGAGTACACAAACGAGGACAAAGGATGCAATGCAGGGACAATATGATGAGGGGATGAAAATGATACACAAATGCGGCTATATGAAGAGCGCACTACAGAGGTGCACAGACTATGTGCGACACTGACTGAGCTATGAACTGTGAGGGGGGGGGGAGATTTTCTGGATTCTCTATCTGTCTGCCTACTATGTACAAATGGCTTATGTGATAAAAATGGTAAAATAAAGTGTAAAAATAGAAAGCGCCATGTGCTACCCACAAGCGCATCCATTCGCCCATCTAAACCCGACCACACTATGCTGCTGCCTCAGCCAATAAGATTTGCACATGCTATAGCCCAATACCCAACTGTTCTGGTGCAATGCACTATTTTTGGTGTGCTCTAGGTCCTGTGCACTCTTCCCAATTAATCTGCTTCAGTGTTATGTGTCATGTGCTGCACCTTAGTAATAATGACATGATCAACCTGTGCCAGCTACCAGATAAGGTGATGCTGATTGGAAATGCAGAAGAACTATAAGGAGATGCTGTGTGAGGCCAAATAGTGCCAAAGCACCAGGATTATGTGAAAGCACCCAAGTGCACACAGTCCAATGCCAAATAGATGCAAAGTGCCCTGATTATGTGAGAATGTGCAGTTTGCTCATGTTGTAATCATGGTGCACTTCAAATAAATGCGCCAGTAAGCTGGAAGCTGTGATGCGCAGTGCAACTGGTGTGGTGGATTGTTGTGTGTATGATAGGTATTGTGCAATGAGTGTGCAGCAGAGAATGTGAGTTGCAGGTAAGGCAGAAAAGGAGCACATAGAGGTGCATCAAGCACACAATAACTGTGAAAAGCAGATAAGGAGTGTGGGGGGGGCACGCGGAGGCAGTTTGAAGTGTAACATGGCACACTTAGCGTGCACAACAGAAGGCAGCTATGGGGGATCCAAAGGTGCAGTAGAAATGTAAAAGGCACACAAAAGTGCACCTAAGCAGTCAAAGGCACGTGAAAGTGCACAAATGTGCACAAACATGGATGGAAGTGCACAAATGCACACTGGAGCAAATGAGAGCACATGGGAGCACACTGGAGTGCATTGGAGCACAGAAAGTGGACAAAGGTGCATGGAAGCGCACAAATGCACACAAATGTGCACTGGAGCACATAAAGCAGACAAAAGCGCACTGGGGCGCATGGGAGTGCACTGTGCAAAGTGAGTAGAAGATGTCCAAGCAGTGCACACAATCACGAAAAATGCTGTAGTACAAGTGCAGGATGATAGAGAGCTGTATCAATGTCAGAGAATGAAAAAGTTTTGCAGAAACCTCTGTACAACATCTGGTGCACTTTGCCATGTGACACTACCATCGAGTCACACTCATCACATCAACATGATCACATGCTCCAAAATGCATCAACAAACACATCAACAAAGCCATGACAATTGCCTGATTCATATCTTCCCAGCCTCATGGCAAGACCTGCTGATCAAAAATGGCATGAAGCACACCAGGCACTCTCCTATTCCATACTATAGTGTGCCCGTGAGCATGCCAAGAAGAAATACAAGTATAACTCTGCACAAATGCATATTGAGATGTCCAGGCTCTTCTCTGCATGCGAGTCAAGGTTCTCTCCCCATGAGTGGCAGCTTGATGTGGCGGAAATATTATTGTTGAAGGTTGACAGTGTTGTAATTGCAGGGACTGGTGCTGGGAAGACTATTCCCTTTGTCCTACTGTTGCTACTCCATCCCAATAAAATAGTCCTCATAATCTCTCCACTCAAAGTACTGCAATCTGATCAGGTATGGTGTATCCATATTCAGAGAAACATAATATAATGGTTTTGTTTCTCACTTTGTTTCTCAGGCTCACAGGTTCAGAAAGTGGAAGATTACAGCTATTGCAGTGAATGGAGAAACCTGGACACCAGGGCTGGAAAAGGTGGGCATTCTTCATCCCACTGTATTTTCTATTGCTGAAATGACTTGTCAGAACCTGAAGGAGCACAAAAGTCAGGTTGTCCTGAGCTCCCTGGAGATGTGTCTCAAGCATGAACACCTTCGGAAGTGGCTCATGGCTAGCAAGAACAATAAGGACATTCTGGGCATCATCGTGGATGAAGCACACTGTATGAGTGAATGGGGTGGGGATTTTCAGCCTGCCTATTCCCAGTTGGAAAAACTCTGAGCATTCACCCCATCACATATTCCTGTTCTAGCAAGTTTGGTGACGCTAACATGTGTGCCATAGTGGACACATGCTATCAACTTGGTATTTCTCTAGAGGATTCATTTTTCTTGAATCTGGGGAATTATCATGCTAACATTGCCCCATTGGTCCTTCACATGAACAGCTCAAAAGACTATGCCATGATTGACAAGACTTTGCCTGATCCAAACAAAGTCACTATGGTCAAAGATTTTGAAAAGATGATCATCTTCACGAACTCTGTAAAGGCGACTCAGGTCATCTGTAGACACCTCCATAAATGCTATGGAAGGCCATGGTACCCTTCCATTGACTTCCTTCATGCAAATCATACCTCGAAAGCAAAATGTTGGCTTATCAAGCAGTTCCAAGCAAGCAAGACTAAGGTACTTGTTGCACCCTCCTCCGACGTCAAATCCCAGGTTTGTTCCATTGACCATTCAAATGTTCAACTGTCAATCCACCTCTGGAGTACCTTTCTATCCTGCAGTGCAATGATACCTTGCTGTGTGACATCCGGTGCATTATCCTGATCAGTCTCTGCCTTCTGCCCAGCCTCATATGTATGGATGCACGAGTGATGGTATGAACTCTGTAGAGTTTGCATGTCCAGATTTTTTTTTGGTACTGTATGCTTCTTTCCTCGTGTCAGTGTCTTGAACTCACTCTCAATATGGCTTGAAATAGTGCAAATGACATGGATTGCTGGGTGTAATTTCTTCAGATATTCCCAATCTATACTTGGGCCCTGTGAATGGTGCATAACCTTGATATCTTTATTGTTGTGCTCTTGTGCTTGATCGAACAGTAGAAAATTGTTGGCTTTCCCTGTATTATTCATCACCCAGCACTTTTGGTGAACAAAATTTCTTCATGGCAGGTGAGCACTACAAAACCTGGGCATTGATACACTGATGATATAAATGCACCAAACTTCTGGCAGCCACTCCCTACAAAGAGCTTGTAGAAACTCAAGAACTTCATTTGCATACTTGGGATTGTTGCCACCCAGGAACCAAACAAGGAGAAGTGGTAAGAAATCTTCCATTAGACCAACATCCCCTTGCTTGATGGCCCGATCCAGCGCGATGTACTGCAACAGATCATGGGTCATCATGACAGTACATCAAAAGACCTGATCGTGTTGTGATTTGGGCAGTGCATCCAACCAATCGAGGGCCTCACTTGATGCCTGAGTTTCAGCGATTGTGCTCGCCAGCACCACCAGCTCATCTGGAGTTTTCTCCAGTAGCTTTTTCAAATTTTTAACCTTGCCTTGTATGAGCCAAGCTTTGCATATATGAGCTTCAGTTACATGGTAGAGGCATTCCATGAGATCATGATGGAAGATTCCCTTCACTGAGACAATGCCAAGGCCTTTTTTGTTGGTGATGTCAAAGGCCTGGCTGAGCCCACATCTTTTTGAGGTCCCGAAGTACTGCTTGTGAAGTGAACTTTCATATGCCATCATCAGATGCAACCACCTGAATACCAGCACCATCCAGTCTAGTCTCTCAAAGGAATTACAGTCCTCTGCACAAAACTTGAAGAGGTTCCTCAGTGGGTCCACGAGGAGTTGATCTCCAACCCACACAGAAATCATTTTGAGCCCAAACTTTTCCTGCATTTTGCTCATGTCAAGTTTGAGTTGATGCAACCATTTATTGATGAGCTGACTGTTGCCATCATAGCTTGCTTCAGGGATATTGACTGTGCCGAGGAGATATTGCAATGTAATGTGGTCTAGATCTGAAGGGAGCTGATGTCATGGAGTAGGTGGCTGTAAAGCTTGGTGATCCTTGCCTGAATATGTTTCTAGGTCAAACTTGGGTGCATCAAGGAGAAAGCGCAGGGCATGATATTTCATTTGAGTATGAATATACAGAAAGGTGGACTGTAACAGATCGATGATGTCAAGAGCACCAAGGGGATCCTTCATGCCTGCTGTGCATGATTCCTGTAGGTCACAGTTTATGGTCATGGGGAGGGGCTTGGCACTCTGTTTGATGTAGACAGTGGCTGCTGTACTATTTCCGAATTCCCCCTGATTGTCGAGCCTCTGTGAGAATACATGGAAGGGGATGTTTATATTGTCATAGGAGAGGAGCCAAGTAAAATCCACCATGAACTGAAGAACTTCCTGCATTGCATGCTTGGAAATCTGGCCGACCACGTTGCATGTCCACCTGTGGCTCATAGTGAGTGCGAGAGCATGAAGCGTGTCAAAACCTTTGGCTGTAAGACCACAAAACTTGAAGTAGATGGCAAGCAATTTATGCATGCAATTGTGGCGCAGATTTCATATGTACGACAGCATGGATATGATTATTAAGATGACTTAGATCAGATAGAATTTTCAGTTGTATTGTACTTACTGTGGTCTCGCAAATTTATAACAGTACCTTTTCAGGGTTTTTGTGCAAGTTCCTCTTCATCTGTGCTTGGGTGAATGCGAGACCATGGAATAGTGACCACAAATTTGGGGCCAGGGTGACTACAGAAGTGACAACCTCACAGAAACTGAACTGCATTAAATTGTCTTCCTCAATGTCAACCCCTGGTGGTGAGCAAAAAACTGATGCCACACGCATCATCTCTGCAGCAGCAATGCCATTAAAGCACTCCAATGCGAGCTGCTCCAATGCTGCTGAGGCTCCTAGTGGGCACTTTTTCCCTATAGTTTGGGGTGGCTTCCACCAACAGTGTAGGATGCCTGGCAGCTCTTTACTGCTCATGAGTCCAGAGCATTCACTCCGTATCTTGGCATCAGCTACACAGTCCACATCTCCCCAGCTAATCGCATCTAAAAATATTGTCAAATTTATTCCAAGTCCATCCATTACAGCAAAAACATCCTGAATCTTATCAACCAAAGGTCCATCGATATAGTCCCGAAGGTGCTGGATGTGCAAATGCTGGATACTGGGTCCTATGTCAACCTCTTCCTCCTCTTCCTCCTCTACATCATCTTCCTCATCCAGGTGATAGTCCGGGTCATCAGAATCCCCTTCCGAGTCCTCTGTGGCATGAGCATCATCATCCTCAAAGATGTTTGTCCAAGAATCATCCATCGCAATGGTTTTAAGTTGGGCGATAAGATCACATGTGGATGTCACCATAACGAGTGTGACTCGATGGTAGCATCACAGGGCAAAGTGCACCAGACGTTGTAGGAAGGTTCTGCAAAACTTTTTCATTCTCCGACCACGGGAACCTCCGACAACGTCGGGTACGAGACTAAGAAATTTTGGGATCAGGCATTTTGGGGGTTGTCGTCCTGTCACCGACAGGCTCTCACCAATGATAATCTCTGTCACCACTGACCCTGATATATCTGGTACTGCATATGTCGGCCGCCGGACTATGCATTATGCACCACATCTCTCCGTCCCATGGTGGTTCCAATGCAAAAGTCATGATAACTACATTATGCGTTATGAGAATGTACATTAACTCACGTGATTCTTGATTGATGTCCCACGACTTGGATCCCTTGGGCAGAAAACTTCAACATGGCCAGCAATGGTGTAGGAGGTCATCCAGGAATGATTGAAGAGTAAGTATTATACTTTTGTTATTCTTCCTCTAGGTGTGGCCCGTCAAATATGCAGCTGACCAGTGCTCTCGATAGCGTTAACATTACACCAGATGCCTCGAGAGACAACATACCCAATCTTTCACACGACGACGTTGATGATGGTGATGAAGTGTTTCTTTATCCCGCTGCATCCGTCGACCCAATCGACCCTGAAGTGCCACGAGAGCATCACCCCCCATCTCCTGTACAGCTTGAATCACCATTCGTCTACCCAGGTTCATCAGTGGACCATTTCGAAGGTGTACCTGAACGTGTTGAAGTGCTACGGCAGCGTAATCCCCCGTCTCCTGCGCAATTGGAATCTCTGTGTGCTGCCGCTTCTTCGGGCGATTTGCCTCTGCTCAAAAGACTCTTTCGAAACGCGTTGGAGACAGGTGATGTGGAACCATTCGGGCTCGCGAATGATGCATCTTCTCGTACAGGATTCACTGCCCTACATGTTGCTGCCAGTCGAGGATATTTGGATATAGTCATGTGGCGTAAGATTCTCCTTGGCCTCGATGGGTTTATGCCCTGACATTTGTCCCAGTGATTGAAGACTGCGGTGCCATGCCAGATCTGGAGGACAGAGAGGGCGAGGTTGATCATATTCTATCATGCCATAATTCCCTCCTGACCGTTTGGAACTAGACAGCATTGCATAAAGCAACTCTCAATGGCCATATGTCTGTTGTGAGCTATCTTCTCCCAAATAGGGCAGATGTGCGTGCACGGGATGCTGATGGCTGGACGGCCCTGCATAATGCGTGTTCAAAAGTATCAATACCAGTCATATTTCCTGTCGTTCTGCTTACACTGAAGGATAGGGATATCTGGACATCGTCAAGTTTCTCTGCAACGATGGCGGGGCAGCTGCTGCTTTGGATGGTGTACAGGGTGTTGATATTCGCAGCAAGGCTGGCTGGACTCCATTGAGTAAGGCCCGGTATTGTGCATGCTCCATATCAATTTAGAATGTTTATAGTGAACGCTTCATCAAAGGGTCACCTGCCTGTCGTTCTATATCTTCTTACGAAACAATCTGCGGATCCCCTTGTGAGAAATAAATGGGGTGAGTCGGCCTATGATGTTGCCGCAGCCGTCTTCGAAATCTGGATTTGTGAGGTAGGTTTCCGCTGCTTAATGGCTAGTAAAGGTTGACCGTTCTTTAGGTTCTACAGCAAGCTGAGGCTGAGCGTTGGCGTGACCCCCCTGTTTCCTACAATCCTCTGTCGGTGCATACAACTGTGCCACTGGTTTTGTTCGAGAACCAGAGGCTGGACACTCGTCTCAAGACTGTCGCAGTCTCAGGTGGTAAACCAAAATTTTCTGCGTCAGGATTAGGCAAGCATGGTCGTCGTCCTCCATTCGAGCTGAAGTTGCCTGTACTTGACGAGGAAACCGGCGTTCGAGAGGTGGCAGCTTGGCGTAGCGATGTACAACTACCGTTGCGTGACGCTCCATGGATCCTGCCCAAGCCGAACCCAAACGACCGGCCTGCACTGGCTGGTGCAGAGAGGAGCCACTTCTGGCTGTAGTTATTGCATCCATATCGTTGATATTCAGATCTGACACTTGCTTTCAGATCTGATTGGACGCTGGATGTTACGCATCCGGGCGTGGACGCTGAAGACGGATGGCAGTACGCTCACTATTTTGGCGATCCGGATGACCAGTGGACAGCCGAAAAGCCGGCTCAGCTGGAGCGTATCTTGACAGGGAGCGGCGTTATGACAGCTGGCTTCGGTGGCTCCACATCAAGGGCTGGCAGTAGATCAAATTCCATATCTTCCACGAGTTCTGCCCGTTTGTCACAGACTTGGGTTCGACGTAGGCGTTGGGT
Organism: Tricholoma bakamatsutake; assembly: GCA_029959215.1. NCBI lineage: Eukaryota > Fungi > Basidiomycota > Agaricomycetes > Agaricales > Tricholomataceae > Tricholoma > Tricholoma bakamatsutake. Next base: position 7,585,283 of record CP114860.1, read on the forward strand.
GCGGATCATGCGTCGTAGGTTGGACATACCTCCACTTCCTTTCCTCGGACCTGATGGCTCCATGTATCACCTGGACGCCGAGGGAAACTTAATTCCACATATTGAAGATAGTTCTGACGGAGAAGGTGGTCAGGAACTTGGTACAATGTCTTCAATGTTATTCTCTTCTGCTCAAGATTACGTGGCGCGGTCCCGGTATCTTGTCGGTGTACAAGCTCCATACACAGATACGAACGGAGTATCCATATCCGCCGTCGAAGTTCGACGTGCTATAGCAAAGTTGGAACGTGCGACTATGGAATTGAGGCAGGGAATCTTAGGTTAGTGCCTGTTCTAAATCGTGGATGAATAACTCAACCTTGTGATATATAGGAGACGAAGATGTAGAGCGTAAAACTCAAGCTGAAGTATTACTGAATGCTTACAGCCGGGAACTTGAACGTCGACGCCTAGCTGCGGGTGCTCAGGGTCTGCTCATCTCAGAAGACGGTAAGCACTTCGTTAACTTACGATCGTGTGCCTTTTGTTGACATTCTCGAGATGTCAGATGACAATGCTGAAGGGGACCGCGATGACGACGACGACGAGTTCCACTATCCTGGTTCTTCAGCTGTAGAAGTTGTACGTCCAGCATCTAGAACATCGAGCTCTACAGATTATTTTACTCGTGGCATATCGCGTACACCTACCGACCTTACGCCCCAATTGTCACAAGCGCCTGATTTTCGCGTTCCTACTCATGAAGCACCTCAGAAGATTTTCACACCTCGATGGACATCTCTCACACCTCATCATGCCCATGCTCAATGGGAAAGAGATGAGATGGTTCACCAGTGTCGGGACTGTCAACGGCGTTTCAACTTTCTCAATCGCAGAGTACGTATCCTCTCTCTTGGCATTTAATGTGTCTCAATCCCTGTGCAGCATGTAGGACGCTCACAATCAAAACTACGTTGGACGTACTGACGTTTCTCTTAGCACTGTCGTAAATGCGGGCGTATCTTTTGTGATCGCTGCTCAGCGTATAGGACACTTTTGGATCCTTCTGACATTGTCCAGGATCCTATTTTCCAGGATCCTCAGGCTTCAGCCAGTTATCAGCGAGTTTGTAGAACATGCTATGATGAAGTAAACGCCGGGGTTCCCGGCAGGTTACTCGCATCCAGTACGATATCAATGGAGCGAATTGTAGTTGATCAAGCGAGGCTGACCATTCCTGGCCATCTTTCTCGAAGAGATTCCAGCTCTCAACTAAGTGATCTTGCGGAGTAAGTCAGATATTGTTGAATGTGATGCATTATCTTCACCGCTCTCCTCCTCCCACTGACAGATGTCCTGTCTGCAATAAGAACCTTGACGAGTTTGATACTGCCAATGAACAGGAATCTCATGTCAAGAGTTGTTTGGAAGGAGGCTCAGGCTCCACTCCACAGGCAGCCAAATACTTGGTATACCATCTTCCGGCCGAGAGTGCTTTACTTGGCGTTGAATGTACGTGTTGTATTCAAGATTCTCTTCCTTAAATGAACGATTTGTAGGCGTCATATGTCTGGAGGAGTTCATGATAGGTGCAGCCCATCCGAGTTTATTCTGTTTTACCCTCTCATGGTCATAATAGGGTCTACTGTTGCCCGTTTAAGTTGTTTTTGCAGCTTCCACAATGGTTTGTGTGGAAGATTCTTCCATCAGTGATACTAATCTTGTTGTTAGTTTGCCTTTCGTCGTGGCTTCAACGAGGGAAGAGCTGTCCCGTCCATGCCCGCTGATCTATTGCTGTCGATCGTATTGAATACACCCGCGCTAGCTATAAGTGTTCTCGATGTTAGATATAAAATCTTATTAAGAAGAAAATTGGCATTACTCTGGCATCACTCGCCCTCGTCGTGAGGCTCGTAAAATGTGCTATAACGAATTCTACTTGCGTCGACTCGGATAATGTCAGACAGTTCCTCCGTGTCTGGGTCCACAATATCTTGCCCCTTCCGACCGTCGTCTTGGTCATCATCAAACCACGAAGCTGGGTCTTCGTCGTCAGAATCCTCCTCCTCCTCCATGTCTGAATCCGTTGGCCTATAATTCCTATGTTATGGTTTCTCAGCCAATTGCACCTGCTTAGCACAGACGGGTTTGCTCACATGAAAGCCCATATTCGTGCTTCCCATTCCTCTCTTGTCAATACCTCTCCCTCAATCGGCATGCCAAGACGCTTCTTCTTCTCTGCAATACGCTCTTGTCGCTCCTTGTCTTGTAGAAAAGCTTGACGTTCTAGGTCAATTGCCTCTTGCATAGTAAGTCTCCCTGGAGCAGGTGTCCCATGAGCAGGTGCCTGTGTGGACATTTTATGAGCAATCATGAAGTGCACGTTTGGCCCTGGAATCCACATACAAACATAGACAACGCTTTCCTTTTCGCATCGAGTGTTCTGCTGGATGGCTGCTCTAGCGACAGATCTACATTCATGTCTCCTTCTCCATCCAATCTTGTATTCTTGAGTCCGGTGTTAATCTTTTCCATTCCGTCGAGTTCGATCAATCGTGATTCTATAGCCGTCTGTTCAGCGGAAACCCGTTGTGCGTACGTAGAGGTGGACGCTCCCCTGGATAGCACCACAAATGCGTAAATAGCAAGTATGGCGCATAAATTGGTGTGACGGGACATACGGGGACGACAGAATCTTTCTGTTGAGGTTGTACGAGTCCTGAAGCTCGCGGAGGGTCATTTCTGTGACTGGTTTCGGTTTCGGTTTCGGTGCTGGTCTGAAACCAGCTGGAACTGCTTGCTTTCTGCGAAACATTGGTGAAGGTGGAGGATATGAGTTGCGCATAGAAGACATGCCGAGACCGTTTTGGTGGCGAGTTACATTGCCTTTTTAGGGTAGCGGACTTGTCTTAACAGACACCACGAACTCCGAGTATTTTGTGTTCACAAATCCTAAACACAGCAAACGTAATCATACAGATAACAATACAACACCGAACGCTAGCTACATGAACATATCACCCTAGAAAAATATTTCTCCAAGTCAGGTAAGAACAAGTCGACATTGGTTTGACTTACCGCTCCAGGGGGCATAAGCTCGTCGTTGTCTGGGTCGCCCGACAAACGACGGCCGCCGGGAGGACCCTCGCTGAAAGGGCCTCTAGGTCCGGGTCCCACGGGATCGAACCGCGCACCGGATGGTGCACCCACAGGTGGCAAGTAACCATCACCTCCCCATGGACCGCCGTCACCGAAAGGCTCACGCCTCCTGCCGCCGAAAATGGGATGATCTGGACCAACGAACATGCCATTGCCACTCTGCGGGAATAGGTTAGGTGGCGTAAAAGGGTTCACGGAAAATGGGTCTAGATCACTTCGACCGATTTCAAGGGGATTTCGGGGAGGGAATAACGAGGGTGGGCGATAGAAATTTGGGGGTTGTTGAGGTTGCGGACGTGCAGGCGTAGGATCTTGCAACCGTGAAGGGCTTGCATCTGTGGTTGTCGTTACGTCCTCCGTGTAACCATCTTTCCGCAGACCCGGAACTAGATGTTGAATGATTTTGAGCTTTATCTGAGACGTCAAGTCTGCAACGCGGTTGGAGGAAATGAAGCCATGAACAAGTGGTTGGCTGGCATCGTCAAGATCATGCGGAAAAAAAGATGGTGAGACAAAGTCATTCGTGTTAATGTCTAGCATGGCGACCTTATCACTCTGTTCGAAAAACGAAAGTCTTAAATCCGATCACCATGTAATACAGGGACTCACTTCAACAGCAATTGCGCTGATCAGAGTGTGGGCGCCCAGCTTGGAGACCTTGAGAACAAATTCAAGACTACTCTGGTCATGTCTGTATTTGAAAGCGTAATAACCGGGACCGTTCTTGTTCCACTCAGCAGGTAGAACAGTGGCAGATGGCAAAATTTGTACTGATGTTTCATCGATTGCAATTAGACGGAAAGCTAGTGCAGACATGATAGAATGAAGGAGAGCAGCGATAGCATCTTGAGGAGAAGAAAGAGACTTGGATGACGGTAGCAAGAGGGAAGGAAGAAGGGAAAGAAGAGCAGATGGATCAAGAATATTGGTCGACATGATGGTCGAGAGTCAACTATGTAATGTATTCTTACATAATCCGAAGGCCAATGTCAAGAGAACTAATCATGTACAAATATACCTCTTCATCTTGCACTACGACGTAGGAATGGCTCGAAGGGACAGGTCCTTTTCTCCAGATATTTCGAATAAACGGGTAAGACAATCTCATCGTTCTTCACCCCGGTCTCCGTCGCCGACTAGGCGCAGTACACAAAGGACTACGAATAGATCAAGATACGACGACGACAGGGACAGGGATTGGGACAGGTCAAGAGATAGAGACAGAGATAGAGACAGGGACCGTCATCACGACGACCGTTATCGTGATGACAGAAGGCGGGACTCCTACAGGGATGGTGGACGTGATGACAGAAGAGACGAGCGCCGCCGCTCTCGTTCCAGGGAACGCAGAGGAGTCCAACCGCCCACTCCGCCTCGTAACCAGTCTGAGACCATACAGACACCACCTCCTGAAGATGACAAACTGAAAGCGAAAAGAGCGAAACTTGAAGCTTGGAAGAAAGAGCGAGAGGCAAAAAAGGCGCTCGATGAGGCAAAGGCAAAAGCCATGGCATTGGCAGGGAAATCTGTCCCTGGTGAGTCGTGAAAAGCCCTTGTACATTACACTTCGTGATTTTACACCACTTGATCCAATCCCTTTAGCGACTCCTGCTCCGACCACTGCTAAACCTGCCGGCCAGCTCAACCGTGCTGCACTCAGTGGTCTTGGTCTGAAAGGCTTGCCGCTCAAACCTGAATTCTCAGCCCCCGCTAAGGGAACTGTCGCTGCATCTCTGGACGATTCTGTAGAAACAAAGAGAAAACTAGAAACATTAGGTGATATGCCAGCAGTAGACATGACCATGGCAGAGGGCGAAGCTGGTGTTGGGGATTTGGAGGTCGATGACGACGACGAAGAGGCGAACAGAATGGATCAGGCCCTGAAAACCAAAGCGATGGATACCATGGATGTCGATGAAGAGGACTTGGATCCGTTGGATGCATTCATGAGTGGTGTCAAGGAAGAAGTTAAGAAGGTCAATTTGGAAGACATAAAGAAGATGGGTGGTGCTCCTGGTAATCGCTCCCGTATACGACTGGATGAGCGAGTGGCAGAGGAAGCAATGGAGGATGTCATTGAACCCGCCGCGGCCGACGAGCTCGACACAACCGACCTCAATCCAGAGGACATTCTTGCATTAGCAGCCAAAAAAGCGAAAAAGAAGGAAATGGCTGCTGTTGATCATACTCGCGTCAAATACGAGCCCTTCCGCAAAGAATTCTATGTACCGCCCCCCGATGTTGCCGCGATGACAGATGAAGAGGCTGATCTCCTCAGGCTTGAACTAGATAGCATCAAAATTCGTGGAGTTGATTGTCCAAGGCCAGTAACGAAGTGGAGTCATTATGGTCTGCCTGCTAACTGGTGCGTGTCTATTTAGCCTGATATTGGCTCTTATGATTGTCGCTCATCTGTGTTTAGTCTGGATGTAATAAAACGGCTAAATTATATTGCACCTACTGCAATTCAAGCTCAAGCAATACCTGCGATCATGTCCGGGCGCGATGTTATTGGTGTTGCCAAGACAGGCTCTGGGAAGACTATTGCGTTCCTGTTGCCCCTTTTCCGACATATCAAGGATCAGCGACCCCTGGAACAAATGGAGGGGCCTGTGGCTATCGTTATGACTCCCACCCGAGAGCTGGCGGTCCAAATTCACAGAGAATGCAAGCCATTCTTAAAAGTCATGAATCTTCGGGTGTGTCTTATCTTGCTCAACTTTGCGTTCTCTTGTGATAAACTTTTCCAGGCCGTTTGTGCATACGGGGGTTCTCCTATCAAAGACCAGATTGCGGAATTGAAAAAGGGAGCAGAAATCATTGTCTGTACTCCAGGCCGCATGATTGATCTGCTGACTGCTAATTCAGGCCGCGTCACCAACCTCAAACGTGTTACGTATGTTGTTCTTGACGAGGCGGATCGCATGTTTGACATGGGGTTCGAGCCTCAAGTGATGAAGATCGTGAATAACATTCGACCCGACAGACAGACCGTCCTTTTTTCAGCCACCTTCCCCAAACAAATGGATTCTCTTGCTCGAAAGATTCTGCACAGGCCACTAGAAATCACTGTTGGAGGCCGATCGGTAGTTGCTGCCGAGATTGAACAAATTGTTGAAGTTCGCGCTGAAGAGACAAAATTCAACCGTTTGCTCGATATCCTCGGTCAGATGTACAACGAAGATCCTGAATGTCGGACTTTGGTTTTCGTTGACAGGCAAGAAGCAGCTGACAATCTGCTCCGTGAGCTCATGCGGAGAGGGTACTTATGCATGTCTTTGCATGGTGGTAAAGATCAAGTGGACCGGGATTCGACGATTGCAGATTTCAAGTCTGGTGTAGTTCCCATAGTCATTGCGACATCTGTTGCTGCGCGAGGTCTGGACGTGAAGCAGCTGAAATTGGTAATCAATTATGATGCACCAAACCACATGGAAGACTACGTCCATCGTGCGGGAAGAACAGGAAGAGCAGGGAATAAGGGAACTTGTGTGACCTTTATCACCCCGGAACAGGAGAGGTACTCGGTTGACATTTATAGAGCACTGAAGGCGAGCAATGCTACTGTTTCCCAAGAGCTCGAGGATCTTGCCAATGGTAACCTTAGATTCATCAAAATAAGAACCTTAATTTTTACATGATTATTTTAGGCTTTTTGGACAAATTGAAGACCGGAAAGGCTCAAGCGGCTGGCTCTGGCTTCGGTGGTAAGGGACTGGACAGACTCGATAAAGAAAGAGATGCAAAGGAGAAGGCTGAGCGTAAGGCGTACGGTGAACCCGGAATGGCGGACGATGAGAAAGCGACAACGGTGGAAGAAATGACAGCAAAAGCTACCGCAACCAGTGGGGACGACATGACTTTTGGGACATTCAAGGTCGAAATCAAACGTGGACCAGCACCCGACTCGTCCAAGGGCCTTCTTGGGGTGGGCGGCGCAGTTGCTGCCGCTCGACGTTTAGCATTTGCCAAAGAAGAGGAGAAGATTCAAGCCCAGGTGCGCGCCGCCGAAGAAGCTGCCGCACGTGCTGGCAAGGATACTGCTGCACATAAGCAGGCCATGAGTGTTGTTGCCAAGCTCAATGCACAGATGAGGGCTGCCAAACTCGTTCTTCAGTCTCAAATACAAGCAGAGGAGTCAGGAAAGAAGCTGACTACTAGTTCGAATCCGGACTCGACAGACTTCCATGCTATCATTCCAATCAATGACTATCCTCAAAAGGCCCGGTGGCGTGTCACCAACAAGGAGACTATGGTGCAGGTGAGGGTTTTTTGAAGGCTTCTTGGACGTCTCAACTAACTCACTTATAGCTCATCGATATGACCGGCGCGTCAGTCACAAACAAGGGTAAGTGCTATGCAAAGGCCGTTCTTATTTGACTTCGTAATATCACTCGTCCAGGCATCTATTACGAACATGGAAAGGAGCCGCCGTTCGACGGCCCTCCGAAACTTCATCTTCTCATTGAGTCGAACGAGGAGTACAGGGTATGTAAACTGCCTACATTTTGAATCTTTCTTAATGTTCGTCGCACAGGTGGAGCAAGCTGTTCGTGAGATCAAGCGTCTCTTGATTGAAGCGTCGGCTGCCGCATTGCAAGCAGAAATGCGGAATCCCACAGCAACATCTGGGCGGTACAGTGTTCTGTAATTATTTTTTTTGCCCTTGTCTGTCCATTTTTTTGTCCCGCCTTTGTGCAAACGCCCATGATACATACCTACTGACCTACATCCTGTGTTCACTGCCGAATATATATATTCCGACGGATGATAGCTGAAAGCGAATTCGCTTTCATGTATGTATGAATGTTAAACGTTTAAGACGTCATATACCTTGCCAGCCATTTGGCTGCTTCAGTATCAAAGCAAATTGTTGAATACAAGGCGTGATGAAAGGATCTTCACATGAAATTTCGTCATCGATACAGGCCAAAGCCCCGGTTTTTCTGCCCGGAACCATTCACAGTTCCATGACCCGAATCTTTTACCCGTTTTTCCACATCAGAAACCTTCGACTCAACCTCACGAACGGCACCGTCAATCCACTGCAAACTTTCCAAATGACTGCTCAAAATCTGGGCAATTTGCACCATCGGGTCATCGGCAGACGCTGTGTCGTTCGAGGGCAACGAAAGGGCGTTCACAGAATCGATCATTTGTGTAAGGGAGCCCGAGAGGTCGTCCAAATGCGTATGCAGATCTGTAGCGAGCATGTAGCTAACGCAGAAGTATGTTGATCAGTGTCGCACACAAGTAGTTGATTGACACTTACTTTTTATCACGTTCTGTATCGGCAGGCCCGGAGTCCAGGGCTCTTAAGCTTCCCCCCTGGCTCCCAAGTATTTCTTGGGTCACTTTTTCATAAGCAGTCAATGTCGATGCAAGTTCCTTCTGTTGCTGCTCAATATGATCCAACGATTGGTCAATATCGTTCTGTTCCCGCTCCGCAACTTGAACGTGGCTATATAGTGCAGCAAACTACAGCGGTGTGAAGGGTCTTGAATGGACGAGCACCAAACAGTGGACATTATTCCGACTCACATTGTGTCCATTCTCTATCAGGGCACGATCCCAAACAGCTACCTCTCCCGCAAACCTATTGAACTCTCGCACATGAGTCTCAAGTTCAGCCGACCATCGGTTGACAATTTCTTCGATGGTTTTGCCTCTAAGCATCGACGGAGGGGGGACTGCGACTACGGGAGCTGTGGAACCTGCTGCTAGAACATTCGATTTAGTCAATGCTGCGAGAACCAATCAGTATTACGCGTGAGAAACGGAATCTGACAAAAGGACGTACATGACGCTTCTGCAGGTTTTGTTGCTGTTGTCTGACCTAAACTAAACAACGGAGGAGCTGCAGGAGAATCTTTCTTATCATCAATTTTTGCATCACCGAATAGATTAGAGGTTGGAGGTGCGAGATTGGAACCTGCAAATATCGGTTGGGGTTAATCAGATGAATTTTTTGAAAATTTACTTGAAGTGGTGGAGTCTTTTGTCTCAGAAGATTTTGTTGCACTTAGGTTTGAGAAAAGACCACCTAGTGGTGCTGTGAGTAGAGTCTGGAACAGGTGAAGAACTCCCACCTGCAGGGCTAGTTGCAGAAGTTGTGGAAGAAGTAGAAGTGGCAGCGGGCCTTCCCGATATGCTTCCACCACCGAAAAGATTGTTGGAAAGCGTGGAGGCATTAGCAGTCGCTGGCACCGTTGAGTCCGTAGGCTTGGAGGGCGCACCGAAGAGTCCGCCACCGGCAGCAGGTGTTGATCCTAACACAGATAATGAAATACTAACAGGAAAGCTGGGATAATCATTACCTGTGGTGGGGGGCTGGCTAAAGACTAAGGCAGAAGACCATTATCAAAGATGAAAACATGTTGTACAGACATGGACTCACAACTAGATCCCGCAGGTTTCGAAGGAGTGGTGGTACTCTGATCAGCGGGCTTTGGTAAATTGAACCCTCCACCAAATAAGGAATTAGACGATGTTGTGGTAGTCGTTGTAGGAGCTGGAGTAGTAGATGGTAGCGTTGCATTCGTCGTTGTACCACCACCGAATATGCTTGGCGTAGCTGTCGTCGTGTTGTAAGATCCCCCACCGAACAAGCTTCCAGACACTGGTACTGAACCACTACCGAATAGACCCCCAGTGCTTGTTCCACTTGTCGTATTCCCTCCAAACAAGCCTCCCGGTTTATCTGGATAGTGGAGACTGAGCTTAGGGAAGAAAGCATTGATAGATTAGGGATGATAGATACCACCAAAAAGCCCTGTGTTGTTGGTTGAATTAGTGGCGGGAGTCGTGGTCATGTTAGTGCCTCCAAACAAGTTGCCAGATGTACCCCCTGATGTGTTGCCAAAGGCGCTCATTGTCGACGAGATGAGAGCGCGACCGACGCGTCTTGCAGCAGTTTGTTTGTCCGAGTTTACAAGTGACTTGCGCTGCTCTGCTCGATTTCATGCCGGACAACTTATCTCGATCCAGCACCCTTGTCCATCCGTAACTAATTCCGTTCTCGTTCCCGTTTTGTTGACTAATTTCCTTCCGTGCCGTATGTAGTGGTGATATGTGTTTCGACGAGAAATGCTGCCCAGGCGGATGGATGCTCTGCATGCACCCACAAGTGCGTTGAATCACTAGAAGCAAGCCGGCTGAATGCTCACCTCCGACAAGGGATGGATTTATTTCTATAATCCTTCTCTAAAGGTTGTGACAGACCATGACATCCGTGACGACGCTGTCTACTCGTCAGTAAGCAATGGTACTTCTGGATGTCCCTTGTCGCATCTAGACGACCAGATGGAAGTGCTGCTCATGCAGCTAGATGTCGAATCAAAACCTCAGATCTCGACTTTCAATCTTGTTATCAATCATAAGCACTGCATTGCATCCTATGTCTATCAAGAGGTACAAGATAAAAACTTCCATTCCTTCGATCCAAATACTCGTACGATTTCTAAAGAACAACGCGGTTTTCTGGCTGAATTATGTCATAGTAAATCGAAAGCGTCGTCTCTATTGGAACTATCTTTGGAAGCACCCCGCCCATGTCCCTACCCCCGAGAGAGCAGTTCCAGATGCTGCAGACGCCTTGACCTGGTACTACGTACGATTATTATGCTCTCAAATGACTGTTAACTGAAATGGTTTGCAGACTGACAATCTGATTTCTGGTTCACGGAGCGTCGTACCATTCTCAAAACCGGAATGCGAAGATCTCTCTCGAGTTCTTCAAGAAATGTCTCGTAGGTATCGATATGTAACCGATGATACGCTTTGATCAAATTTTGTTTTCCTCGATAGAACCGTGGAATCATAGATCAGTTGCAAGAACTGTGTTTCTCGCTTGGTTGCTTCGTGAAGTATGCAGCTTCCGGGATTCAGAATGCTACGGGCAGTTCACACAGAAGAGATCCCAAGCCGTGCGAAAATCGAAGGTCCTCCCACCGAATTTTGCCTCTCGTCGACCTTCCTGGTTGATTTCCACCCTCAATTTGATTATGAACCTATTATTCTTTGGTATACCACACTCTTACTATGCGCATGTGAAGGTATTTGTGTCTCCGTTCCTTACTATGGACGACAGTAACCCAGAGCTCTACAGCGGTCAAGTGAATACCGCGGGCGTTTAGCTAGCGTGAAACAGAATTGGGACTCGTATATCGAGCGTTTAGTGCGAGAGTACTCTCATTTCCTGTTGATCGTAAGTTGCTATGGTTGCTTACTGAGCAACTTTTAAGATATTTTACAAGTCAACAGTTCTACTTTCGTTCGTTCGGTTTCCCGTCCTACCTATCTGCCTGATATATATCTGACAGTGCTACCGTCGGATTCATGGCAGTTCCTGCCATTGCCGCACCTGCAAGAGTGGCTGCCACAATCTCTGCTTTTGCTTCCATGGGGAGCTTAATCGTGGGTGTTTTCTCGATCTGGCGACACCAATCCAATGCTGGCACTGCTGATTCTGTAAGCCCTTACTTTTTATCTCTTGTTTCTTTTTGGTAAATATGCTCTGTCCGCAGTTCACATACATGTATAATGTTCAACACAGCTACCTTGGACTGCATGGTCATGCGATGCTCCTGAGCCTTCCTCCTGTCCTTCTTGTCTGGGCTATTGTATCATTCGCGGTATCTATCGTTGCTTTTACCGTGCAAGATCTTACTGATGCTGATGGGGTGCACCGCGCGTCTGGCTGGACAGTCGTGGGCGTATTTGCCATACTTCTTGCGGCCATTGCGACTGCACTATACACCTTCTCTATCATATGGAAATTTCAACGGAAGTCATGGAGGTTTAAACATTATTTCACTAAACTGCTACCACAGACCGAAAACAATCTCGGCCCATGATGCCTATTTGTATACTTACCTATCGAGAGCTATGATCAATACCTTCAAACAAATCTAGCAATACTATTAAGTATTTACTTCGAGAGTTGTTCAATTTAGTAACTGTGCGGTGATGTCGACCACTAGCAAGCCTACATATGTGTACAAACTCATTTCCTCAACAGCACCTCCTCAGGATCCACTTCCAGAGTGTTTGCCGTTAAGCAGTCTCGACACCAAATCAGGTTTTATCCATCTTTCGACTGCCTCCCAAATTCCTGGAACGTTAAAGCACTTCTTTACGGACGAACCTCGCGTCCATGTCCTCAGAATCGAATATGCACGCGTTGAAAGAGATATCAAGTGGGAGGATTCCAAAGCGGAGGGTAGGTAGATTTGTGATGCGAGCAGAATATAATTCTAAATGACTAATTGATATCAGTATGTGGGACGAGAGAAGATGAGGGCATGTTTCCTCATTTATACAATGGCGGTCGTCTGGGAAAAGATGAAATCGAGAGTTCGGTCGTTTGGGAAAACTATGAGGACAGCTGGGAGACGGCACTACGAAAGGCAGAATCTTGGTTATTGTACTGACAGATCTGCAGAACTTTACAATCTATGGAATATGGAGCTCGCATTATTGCTTGGTGAGTGCAGCATGTTTCCGAGATCGTCGAAGACTCATTTTGACCTTAGAATCAGTACGTGTGGGCAATGCGGCGAGTTTCGAAAGTTGCTTTGTTCGAAGGTATATGTTATTGTCATGTCCAAATTTCATTACGAATACGAACTGCGAGGATCCCTCCATCATATATGTGAAAGGATATGTATTAACAGATCAAGAAGTAGGCGATGCATGCAGCACATTCAGGTAGAAACCACAACGTATCTCTCGCAAACCACGTCTAGAGGACAAGGAGTGATGCACCTCCATCTGAGGTTACCCTCTGTCGAGTCTTCATGATCATGTAACGACGACCGAGGCGGGAGAGGATCATTCCGGCTGAACTTAGAACTGAAGTAGTCGACTCTTCAGAAGTCGTCAACGCGGAAGGAGCAAGGATAATCGCTTGCCCCGTCTGATAACCTGATAAGTGACAGGCATTTGTGGAGTTGATCAGAAGGTATTCTCACCTGCAACTTGACAACTTGGTCGAAGGCATCAGTCCCGGTAAAATCCGCTGAGACATGTTTAATCAAGTGCTCCCACCAGGATGGGGACGAAAATCTATGCAATATAGTAAGACCGCAGAGGTCGAGCAGCACCGGAGGCACAACAGTAGGCTCTAAAGGAAAGGTGATAAATCAACAGTCATCAAGCAACTTCATGGGTTGACCTTGGGTGCTGATGATCACCCTCACCGAAAGGTGCCTCTGTTGACGAATCAAGCTCAATAATGCTTGGGTGAGCCCCGAAGATACTTTAGCCGACGATAAATACTAAAAGAAACGGGATGTCGATGTTATTTTATCTTCTACAGTTTTATTCACATACTTTGTGGGCCTCATCAACGACCAAAACTTTTCCCGTTCGGACCTCAGATCGAACAAATAAGCGTGTGACGATCTCGAAAAGTCCACATGCCCACGATGGATCGATGAAGGGATCCGTCAAATCGATTATTGTCAGTTGCCCGGCTGCGAATCGACTGGTAGTTTGGTGTCGTTTCGAGCTTTTCAGGCCTTTGTCCAAGAACGAGGTGAGCAGAGACAATCGCTGTTTCAATCCAGACAGTTGAGCCGGATTAAAATCTCTCTTGGAATCTTCTAGTGCGGACATGAATGCTTGATATGTATAGTTTTCGCCCAAGTTGCGCAAAACTGTCTGGGTGATGTCGGTCAAGATAAAGAAAACGTGAGTTGCTCGTCTCACCAGAACAGTCTGAACATATAGAGGTGCCGACTCTGATGAGCCAACAGCCATCATCGATAAGAATGCCTGAGCATCTAGCTCAGCTTCCGAGAAATACAGCGGTTCCACAGTGACTTTCTGGGCAAGAGGAGCGTAGATAGCACGCATTGTCTTCAGATACGAACGAGAGACAAATACGCGAACCACCGGCGGTATTACACCCAACATTGTGGTCGTCGATAGCCATGCCGCTTCGCAAGGAAGGGTGCTGGAACCACCACCTCCAAAATGTAACACTAGGCCAGCAAGGGGCTTCTTCAAGGAGCCTATCGAAGCGTAATTGGAAATGAACATATTCTCCAACATTACGGAGACCGTATGGGATTTTCCCGAGCCTTTCCAACGAAAATATAAGTCAATGCCGTCGAAATTAATGACAGACTTGAGACTAACCTTGTACCCCACAGACAATGGCTGAAAACGGAACATTCTATTATTTCAGGTCTAATCGTGAATGTCAAAAGTAGTATCGCCAGGGTTACTCACTGTATTGAGGTATAAGCGTGGGTCTTTCGGCAGCTCGACTGCATTTTTAGAACTATGTCAAGATTCAGAGCGGCCATCAAGGAACAGAAACACATTATAGTTACTGGGTGGAAACTACTCTGCCCATGACGCCGTACTGGATGGCTTGGTCGTCATAATCTGCAGTCTGATATGCATCCTTCGTCATCAGGGGCGCAGTGGAAATGTCGTGATCTTCGATGGAATTTTGCAATGCGCCATTTTGACCTAAAAGTGAAAATTCCGACTGATGTCCCTGCTCTCTTTGGTTCCGGTCCAAGGTTAGAAAAAAAAAATTCTCACCACCTCAAAGCTAGAATCATCGCTGGAATTCTCAGCTGCAGTCGAATTGTGATCACTGAGTGTAGCTGGAGGACTTGAGATTGAATTCATTGCTCAAAGTAAAGTGAACTTTAGGAGGAGACAGATAGAGATGGCAGGGGAAATCGAAGCCCTATATATGCTGAGTAGTTCTTTGACAACTAGGATTGAAAAACTGCGCATCTTTAATAAACCAACGCGTAGACCACGTTGGTGATCGAGCGAGCTTCTGCTTGTTTTCCGTTTCTTTTTAGCGCTAGAGTAATAAAGTCGTAATCAAATTTGGCGCCAGTAGTTACGCCGCGTGAACACAGTATGACTGACAGTGAAGGATTTCGGAGATGATTTGATTTGAACGACGCGTTGATTGTTGATCCTGCGTCGATGCAACCTCGATCGACGGGCCAGCCAGCCATGGACCTGAAAGCTCGAACTTCCAAGATCAAAAGCCTCATTCCTCATAATTTCTCGTCACACTTACGTAATCACGGACTTCGGCGTTTGCAGCTCAGGCTCTTCTTACATAGTTCTAAGTTCTTCGCTAGTATCCGACGAAATGCCCTTGTTCGAAATACCTGGATGGTCCATACCTTCTGATCCTGTTGTTGAACATGGATCCAAAAAACGCAAAAGATTCTCAAGTGATACTGACAGACTAGAATCTATGGAAGTTAATCTGGAAAAACTGGTCAAAAAATTGAAAGGAAGCCCTGGGATCAGGAAAGATAAGAGTCGGAACGGGAATCAAGCGGAAGGCGCAGGATCGTCCGTGCGTCCTGAACGGAAAACCAAGAGAAGAGGACAGAAATCGAAGACGGACGATGTTGAGGAAAGGAAGAAATCCATTTCCCTCCCAAAACCTCTGAAAGCTGTCAACATGGATTCAGACATGATTATCGTATCTCCACAGGTCAAAGTGTCGAAGAGAAGCCGGCCTGCGGCTGACTCGTCGCCGCCCAAGAAAGTCTCTCCTGAGAGGAAAACGGATGCCGTTATAGCAGCCGGCTTGACAACCCTTCAGAAGGGAATGAAGCAAAGCTTGGATGGAGCACGATTTCGGTAAATTTAGCATTTCCTTTCATCTCATTCTGGTACTGACGCTATTTAGATTGATCAACGAAACTCTGTACAAAACAGATAGTCTGCAAGCACACAAAATGATGCTAGATGACCCCAAAATATACGAAGATGTGAGCCCATTCAAGTTGTTTCGTCGTTTTGAAGTTGAACCATTTCCTGCAAAGTATCACATTGGATTTCGTCACCAGGTTGAACTGTGGCCTACGAATCCGGTGCAGTATTATACTTCTGTTCTTTCTAGCTATCCCTCTGGGACGGTCATTGCGGATTTGGGATGTGGGGATGCTGCTATGGCTCGTGCACTGATTCCTAAAGGGATGACTGTTCTGTCTTTTGACTTGGTGTCTGATGGTGCGTTCGTTGTGGAGGCCGATATTTGTACAAAAATTCCGCTTCCCGGTTCCGAAGGCACAGAAGACGGGAAATTAGATGGTGAAGGAAGCGTCGTGGATGTCGTCGTATGCGCTCTTAGTTTAATGGGCACGAATTGGCCCAGTTGTCTTCGCGAGACTTGGAGAATTCTCAAGACGGGGTATGGATTTCCGGTCTGAATACCTCACCAAATCTGACTGGTCTTCTTTTTAAGTGGCGAACTGAAGATAGCGGAAGTTGCAAGTCGATTTACAGACGTGGAAGAATTCCTGGCTCTTGTTCAGTCGATTGGATTTGAGCTGAATTCAAAGGTGGTAGCTAATCTCACCCGTATTGTTGCTAGCGTTGACCTTAACTGCAGGATGATTCCAACTCGCATTTCACACTATTTGAATTTAGGAAGATACCACGGAAATGGAAAAGCGACAAAGAATGGAGCAAGATATCGAAATCGTTCGTCTTGAAACCATGCGAGTATAAGCGAAGATGAATGGAGCGAGATAAGATAGTAAATTGAGGATCTTATCTTGAATACGATCGGTGACACCCCCGGTTCAATCCTATTTAAATTCTACTACGTACCTCTCACTGTGTAATATGCCTGGTGGAGTCAACATCGTATCTCATCCGATTGTCAATGCAGAGCTGTCAAAGTTGCGACAAAGTTCAACCTCATCCAAGGACTTCCGTGAGGTACAAGTGCTATATTTTTTTAGTCAACCTTTCTTAGCGTCTCCTAGGGCATTCAACATATAAGCTTTATCCTTGGTATTGAAGCCACGCGGAAGTTGGAAGAGTCGACTTTCAAAGGCGTATGTACTTAGGTTCGGCGTTGATCCATCCGACAACTTCCTGGTGTGCGATTTGCTTGTAGGAAACACCTGTCGGACCTTTCACTGGCACCGTTATAAAGCCCCGTATTGGCTTGACACCAGTCTTGCGCGCTGGACTCGGAATGACAGATGCTTTGGTACGATAGTATACTTTCACCTCGGGTGGCGTGATTTATATGTTCATCCTAGTTAACCCTGTTCCCGTACGAAGAAGTTCTTATCGCTTCACAATATCCTGATTTTGATTCTGTACCTAGATCCGCTCCAGTTTATCATCTTGGCATATTCAGGGAGAAAGTCACCCTGCAACCAGTGGAATGTTGGTGGACTTGACTCGTTTGCTTCGTGCTTATTTACATAACAATCTTTCTAGATTATTCAAAACTACCTCCTTCACCTCCAGTAGATCAAGTATTTCTCCTGGACCCCCTTATTGCCACGGGTAATACAGCATGCGCTGCACTCGCTATGATCCTGGACTGGGGTATTGCTCGTGCGTCGTGACTCATATGGTCGCATTGCTATTAAAACATCTTTTCGGTCAAGAGGAGAACATTAAGCTGCTCTGTGTACTCGCGTCGGAAGAGGGATTGGAGCATGTTCAAAGGGAGTATCCGGGTATTGAAGTGCGTGATATGGGTGCGCGTGAAAGCCTGCTAAAGTTTGAATAGATTTGGGTGGCTGGTGTTGACAAAGGTCTGACAGCAGAAGGAATCATCAGTCCAGGACTGGGAGATACGGCAAGTCCTTTCGTACTGGCAATACTGAGTACTGATGAGCGAGCTCGCCTAGGGCGATCGTCTTTTCAATACTGCTAATCGTGTATAAATTATGTAATGTCAGCATTGCGCCGTTCGGGGCGGGCCGGAGCCACGTGAATGACCGGAAGACGTGATTTTGAGCACAGATTGCTCCATCCTCAACTTCCGTGGAAGCAAAAGGAAAAAGACAATGCAATGTGCTTACTCGTATGCATATCCATATGGCCCCCACAAACGATTCCGGTCTGTCCACTCCCCTCTCTTCCTCTACTCTCACGTCCCCCTCCTCTCCTCGTATAGCTGATGCTTTTGGCTCAAATATCTATTACAATCCCCGCGTTTCCGCTTCAAGCATCGTGGAATCCATTTCTTTACAGTCCAGTTCTGCCGTGTACATATATGACCTTGCCAATCAAGCAGGGTTTGGTCCCTTGACCAAGGACTGGTCGAAATCTAGACCAGATGCTGTTCCTGTTGTCGGCCTCCAGACAAGAGCCGGCGCTGGGTTAAGCCTTGTCGGGCGTTTGTCAGAGGGTCCCAGCCGGGATACTGCCAAGGTTACCGTGTTATCGGCGTACACCACTCCAGGGGGTCTTTCTATCATGGCACCATCCCTCCTGCATCTATCGACTGCAACGCCCAGCAGCAGGTTGGTCATACAGGTGCCTACAGTTATGAATATGGGGGACACTTTTTCTCTCTCCCCATCCCTTGCACCCCTTGCATCAGTGTGGCCCATGTTTTCTGACATTGTGGTATTACTCTCGGCTACTCCCCAGCAGACAGTCGACTTTGCAGCACTTTCGTACAAACTTATTCACTCCCATGTAATTCATCTCTTCGACCATCACAGCAGCTCAAGGGAAACTGGACATTCGATCGCTCCATTGCATGGAAAGGTTGTCGAAGGTGGTACAGTTGCTGAGATCCTTAATTATGCCGGACATAAGTTCTTTGATTATGTCGGTGATACAGAGGCGCATACCGTCATTGTCATGTTGAACGGTCCTCTGGCGCTGTCCGCGATGGCTCTTGCTAGCCGGATGGCTGGCCTCGGGGTAGTCGCGGTCAATGTCCTTCGCCCATGGGACGAGACTGCACTTCGAAACATTTTGCCGACAAGTGTGAAGAACGTGCGTGTTATAGATGATGTCCCCAGTGCATATACCCAAGGAGGGCTCTACGTTGATGTTTTCGGTACGCTTTTGGAATCGGGCGCAGGCCTCTCAGTTCATCCCCATCGTATTCCTCCTTCCGACACACAACAATATATAAACCAGAGGGGTTCTTTTTTCCAGTTCCTCCACAGTATCATTCCTTCCCTTGACCAAACTTCCCAACTTGAATCTCCCGCTGTCAAGAAACTGCTACTCTTCAACAACTCGCATTCACCTCTCTCCTTATTGTCTGGCTTGGTCCGGAATCTCTTCTTTTCTAAGAAAGGAATAAATGCACGATCACTTTCTGATTATGATGCCTTCTCGAAGCCTGGTGGGATCGCTGCTACTCGAATGCTTCTTTCCCTTGGGAACGATATCAGCGATTTCGTTCCAATTCCCACAGCATTGCCATGGCTTCCTACAGACGACGGAGAAGTCGATTTCTTAGGCGTCTTGGACCAGAGCCTTTTGAAATCACACTCGATCATTGACTATGCAAGACGAGGTGCTTCGGTCCTTGTAGTCACAGCGTGGTCATCTGAGGAATTATCTTCAAACCTTGCTCCTGATGTGGTATCCCGTATCGTTGAGAAAAACCTTCGCTTCTTCACCATTAATGCCAAAGATATAGCCTCGACCCGTTTAGCCCTGGGTTCAGCCAACTTCATCGAGGCGTTACTGGTTTTTCTGGCACTCGTGAGGCTATATCTCGGGACAGCAGCCGCGGAGTCTACGGTTCTACAGGTAGCAGAAGAATCTTTAGGTGAAGCCACACAGACTGTTCCGCTGTTAAAGATCAACGCTTGTGCGTGGTCTGGGTTAGAAGAGGTGGTCTTCAAAGCCTTTTTAGACAAACCCGGGACGCCAGAGTCTCCGTTAAAGAGGTTTGCACCCAACGCCATCGCCATTGACCCTGATATTGGACAGACTGCCATTAATAGTGCCAAATTAGCGTCGTGGCACGATGGAGCCAAGCATATTCTCTTTCCAACTGTTTTCAACCCTTCTGTTGGACTCTCTTCTGAAGGCTTTCCTCAGATTCCAGCTCTACGTCCCGAAATCCCCGATCGTACATTTCTCGTCACATGTTCTGTGAATCGTCGTCTCACTCCATTGGAATACAATCGCAACGTCTTTCATCTTGAGTTTGATACCACTGGGACTGGTCTCAAGTACGAAATAGGTGAAGCTCTCGGGGTGCACGGATGGAACGACGAGCGAGAAGTCCTTGATTTCTGTGAATGGTATGGGGCGGATCCTAACCGACTTGTCACCATTCCTGTTCCCTCAGGCGAAGGCAAGATGCATGCTCGGACTGTGTTCCAAGCCCTCCAGCAACAGATCGACATCTTCGGCCATCCTCCCAAATCCTTTTACACCGATCTGGCCGCATACGCCTCATCTTCGGTTGATAGACATGCACTACTATTCATTGGGTCTCCCGAAGGCTCCTCTACATACAAGAAACTTTCGGAAAAAGATACCGTTACTTTTGCTGATATCCTTGTGAAGTATGCCAGCGCCCGGCCGGGGATTGAGAGACTGTGTGAAATGATAGGAGATATCAAACCCAGGCATTACAGTATTGCCAGCGCCCAAAGCGTTGTGGGAAATAGAGTTGACCTGCTGGTTGTAACTGTGGAATGGGTGACGCCAAGTGGTAGGTGAATCGTGAACAGCTCTTTGCATCTTATATATATATATCAATGTTAGGTACTCCTCGATATGGCCAATGCACAAGGTATCTTGCTGGCTTGAAAGTCGGCCAGAAAGTAACAGTCTCGATCAAACCTAGTGTGATGAAGGTTCGTTGATTTGCATTAATCCTTTGCATCTTTGACGAGTGTATTCAGCTGCCACCTAATCCAAAACAACCTATTATCATGACCGGACTTGGCACAGGTGCAGCGCCTTTCCGTGCATTCTTGCAACATCTCGCTCTGCTATCCTCTCAAGGACAAGAGATCGGCCCCGTCTACTATTACTTCGGCTCTCGGCATCAAGCATCAGAATATTTGTATGGAGAGGAGATCGAGGCGTTCATTCTGGACGGTATCATTACCCGAGCGGGCCTTGCTTTCTCCCGAGATGGCCCCAAGAAGGTCTATATTCAACATAAGATGCTTGAGGACTCTGAGGCTTTGTCACGGATGCTGCAAGAAGAGGAGGGCGTCTTTTATTTGTGCGGTCCAACGTGGCCTGTGCCCGACGTGTATGAGGCCCTCCTCAATGCGCTGGTAAAGTATCGAGGATTTGCACCAGAGCAGGCGGGCACTTATCTAGAAAGCCTAAAAGAAGAGGAACGATATGTATTGGAGGTATGCATGTTCACATCTCTGCATGAGCGTAACTCATGATGCACAATCTAGGTCTATTAATTGCGACTTATCCATGCTTTTAATTTACATGAACTCATAAATTAAAATATGTGTTGGATATGCAGGTCTATTTTACAAAATGCGCTAAATGTAGTCCCTTGAGTACAGTTTGTCTGTTGAGATACGCTTTTTCCTCGCGAATCGGGACCGGATACACCAAAGGAAGAGGCCAATAAGAGCTAAGCCGACAACAGAGACAGTAACGGCGATTGCGATACGCGCACTCTTTGAGAGGCTTCCGGTTCCGCCGCAAGGGAAAACCTCGTCGCACGGTGTACCTTTGGGTCGGACTTTTTCATAAGCTCCAGGCTGGAGAGACGTGAAGAAGGGATCAGTAGTTTCGTTCAAGACATGCATCGCAGTCAGCGTCAGCATGGGGGCGTTGTAGTCAAGAGCCACCTATTCGGATCCCATGAGAAAAGACAGACCAACCCAGTAAACTCAGACTTGCCTCGGTTTCTGGCCAGTCACTACGAATGTCGTAGTAGTTATCGTCTTTATCCGGGCCACCTATGACAGCGCCGTATAGGACATAAGCTTCCTTGGGAGGAGACGTGTTAATCTTCCCGATATCGTCCCCTCCGCTTGCAGGCGCCGAATGAGGGTTGGATGGAGAGTTCGGATTAGACCCCACGATATACGGTACTTTCAAAGATCAGCAGATATTCAATTAGCAGAGTGCTGTGAAAGTAAGATACCTGACATGGGATTTTTTCCAAGCGCGTAATTCATCTGACTTTGGGCAAAATTCTGCCCAGAGCCATGAGCAATGGTCTAAGCGTCAAAATAAGGCCTTACTATATATGATGCTTGCTTGGCCCCACTCGACGCGATGGGAGCATATTTGGTCATTAGCATAGCAGCATTGAGAGATGGATTCAGGCTAGCGGCGTCAGAGTCGCCTTCATAGAAGAGTAATCCATCTAATAAACACATTATAGCGTGATGCAAAACTGCGATGAGAAGGAACCCGCTAACTCTTCGTTAATTTTCCACGACCCTTCTGGTTGACAATGACATCAAAGTAGCGTTCGGCCTCTTGCTGCCAGTTGGCAAGATTTCCTCCTATACCAGCGGACGATTGGGTGATTTGTGCAAACAAGACAGCTAACCCCGGAGTTTTCGAGTCCCAGTTGAAGACGTCGTCCCCACCCGCGAGGCCAAACTTCGAATAATAGCTCTCGGCTTGCTGATATAATGTAGTCGAGTTGGTCGCCCATGCAAGGAAAAGAGCCGCCATCGTCAGTTCGTCCTGGAAAGAATTTGACTTGTAACTTTTTGCGACAGCAGGAACAGAGGTCTGATAGGTCTTCTGGCCACCTGGTGCATTGACTGCGAAGGAATAGAGCTGTTGAGCATGAGTCAAAAGAGTCGCAGCGTAGGAAGAATTTGCTAGTGACGCGGGCGATGAGTATTTCCCGTTGAAGCTTTGCTGGGAGTACAGAGCTGAACACGCGGAAAAGGCTGCTGATGCACCAGCAGCGGCATCCGTGCCGGGATTAGTACCGTTGATTTGATACGACGGCCGGGACTTGGGAATATTAAGGTCACCACCCCAATAATCGTCGTCAGTGTTAGCTAGACAGAGAATGAATTTTTGTTCGGACACGATGCCATCATGGTATGCTCACTGTTCCCGACGAGAACATACAAGGTATCTGGAGCAGGGTGTGCCTATGAAACATTATGATCAATGGATGCAAGTCGTTCCAAAGAAACTGTTCTAACTTTGATAAGGTAATCGAGACCCCATCGTAACATGCTATCGAGGTACGCCGTCTGGTTAGCAACGTCATACCCTTGGGGAAATAATTTAGCGAACTCCAACACCACCAATGACGTAGAATTTACCTTTGCCGTAATCCATTGCTCCCCAACAAATGGACATGATAGTAGCACTCTAGACAACTATGAGTATGGCTTCAAGATATACATTGCTCAAAAAGAAACTAACTAGTGGGAATGTTGCTTTTATGTAATCTGAATGGACGTTAGTTGATGGTAACTACATCAAGCACACGGTGCCTACCTCCTGCATCATAATAACCCCCTATTTCCTCATTTTAGATAGATATGAAATAAGATGTTAAAAGCCAAAATACCAGTCAAGTCCAGACCAACGTCCTTTCCGTCATTCAATGCACTGGAGTTGCGCCATGTTACGCGATTGTCAGACGGAAGATTTCCACTGCGCTGAGCTTCGTAGAAATACAGAAGATTCCCTAAAAGAGTGGCCCATTGAGGATTTGGAGATCCGGAGGAAGGCTGAGCTCCAGCCGACGCATCTGGCGGCAAGAACGGAGGTTTTGGTGAAGGTAATTGGGCATTAACAAGGCCAGGCAAAAGCGATGCCAGGAAAACGAAGCGACAAAGAAGCAGGGGAAACATGAGGTTGGGTCTAGGGAAGGCGCATAGTTCCAGCCAAGCCTTTATAGCTTTATTCCCGCCACGGGTTTCTGGGGTGGGAGGAAAAATCCGCACTCCCGCCAAATCTGGATCACGTGATATCCCGCAGTTCGCCCGTTTAGGGTTAGTTCCGAACTCAGCGTGTTTCTTTTATTTACCGTGATGGCCGCGCATACCTTCCTTCCCTATGCTCTGCAATTTTCCATCTACATGGGCATCTTTCAACGGCAGTAACCCAGTCATTTCGGGAAAAATGATGGCATTAATCACTTAAGCATTCAAGTTCGTGCGATTCGAACCCCTCACGTACAGTGAAAAAGTCGATATCTGTGTTAGCGAACTAGCATAGGGATTCTGTGATATGATCAGTGCAAAATTACAGGTGAAGTATATCCACTCCAAAAGGCGGCTATGGATTTGTGAAAGGACAAAATAAAACCAACTGCACCACGCCGCAGGATGATAAACACGATGATTACTTGCTGAATTATCGCAATCATATTTTTCAACGTGCCAGCATATGGCATTTACCCATTCGGATGTGGGCGACAATCGCATCAACCGCCCGCTCACTATCACTATCATCTTCCTTTATGTAGTCCAATCAGCGAGGGTGTGGTCAAATCTCACGGACACATGTAAGTGAAATAGATGAAAAGGCGGCGGGAGACCAAAAAGTACACGGTGTGAATCTAAGAGATGGCACTGGAAGATGGGCTATCACTTAGAGAGAAAAGGAATGGAGGTAAAAGACCTTACCTAGGAGAGAGAGCGTAGCAGAGAGACCCTAGTATAGGGGGAAAGTCTCTGATCTCGTCTCTACCTAGGAATAGGATCTAAGTACGTGATATGCATAAGGTAAATCCAGCGGGATAAGAAAAACGCGCGGCGCGGTAATTTAGAGACTGCGAGGTTTGCGCGCGGGCAGAGGGAGTCGTGACGACGACGTGGTCATGGATGGAACACATGGCGTGTGTGAAGTGCGTGCATGCGTGCGTCAGTTCAAGCGTGAACGGCAGACCAAAGAGTGGTGGCAAAGTTTGTCGTAGTAACGACGCGACCGAAACCACTCACCATTGGACTTGCGTAAACACCCTTTAAACTCGATAAAGTTGATCATCGAAGCAAAAGGTTTCTGTAATGTAATCGACTCCGCGTTCCGCAGCACCCTGTTCTTGTAGTTGACGGGTGTCGGTAGGACTCGGATTGGCTGCATTACCACTCAAACTCGAGGCAAAATCGGAGAGACGGAGAAGTTCGAAATTATAACGAGTACTTAAAACTTTATATAACCGTACACAGGTAAAACAAAATTTAGGTGACCAATTCAGCACACCTCGCTCAATCATCCGCCCAAGATTTTTTTTGTGGTGCACCAGGTTAGACAAATTTTATCTATCAATTAATTATCCCTGGATCTGGAGGGAATATATGCACTCACCTCGTTCACTCTTTCCTCCACCTCATTTACAAATGCGTCCAGGAACATCGCAAAATGCGATGTGACACGTCTACGACAACGGAAACACCTGGAAGCAGATGAAAGTGCTTCATTCACTCTACCCTTATCCCGGATCGTCTCTGAACATATTGATTCCGAAAGTGCTACTTTTGTGGTAGCCATAAATTTCGTCCACCATAGATGGACAGAGACGGATTTGAGGTAGCCATATTTGTGTTTTCGGGAGGGGTGTGTGCGGATGGTCGTCGTATGGGTTTCTAATCCATTGTTGTTGTTATCGTCATCATCTTTATCTCGGTCTTCATCGTCGTCCGAATTCGCTTCAGGACAATCAATGAACACGTATGTCCCATCTCTGATCCAAGTGTGATTGGTAGCTACTTCGAGAGCAGCTGCCATGCAGTGTTTATGATAATACAACACGCGATAGATCGTCCCGCCATCAACAATCTCCAGCTCGGAAAAATATGTCGCATGTAGCAGCGGATACCGGAGGACGTGTCGAACAGCAAGCGCAGCAGTATCGTGAGCCCCATATCGGCTCGCAATGGCATAAACTCGAAGTGGTTCATTTTCAAGAAACTCAGGTTGAGTAAGTGAGGAAAGTGCGTAATTTTGAATGGTTTTGATGTCGTATTTGTCTGCTGCCTGTAGGAGGTTGGTGATGTCGGACAGGGAGTCAATGCGGAGTGAGGTGTGGGGGAAGTAGTTGTGGCAGAGGGTTAGGATGAGTTGGATGGTTTTGCTAGTTTCTGAGAGGTCGATGGGGAGGTCGGATAGGGTGTCTGAGTCCGGACTCGAGTTGGATTGAGGGACAGAAAACATATCATTGAAGACGGGAGATGCGAGGGATAGTAGACTTTTGCAGACACGAAATTGGACACCGTCAGATGAACGGAGGACGATGTCCGCGTCCGGATCGTTTGGTTTGGACATGGAGAAGGCTGCGCGTGTGAGACATGGTGCAGTCTCACACCTATGGCTGGTCATTACCGCTTTTGGATATATGCTGACATAACACACTCGCAAAGATTCTCTGAAGCACGTGATCAAACTTTGAGTTCATCAACAGAAGCACCACACTCCATGCTGACCTGTGTCAGATTCCCATATGTCAATGGATGGGCCAGTATTGTGCTTCTTTTATCCTGACTCGCCCGAACATTGATATTATAACCCCACAGTTCCGAGGGGAATCATCCAACCATGCTTGACTCGCATTATTATCATTCTCCAGAATTCGAGGCAGAAGTCGCATCACATGCACTCTCATTGCGTGGCACACAGCTTACTGTAATTCTGGCCTTTGTCACAGGCACTGGCTTTACGTTATTTGGGTACATTTTTTGTTCCAGTATTTCAATTTGCGTATCTTGCTAACGACATAACAGTTATGATCAAGGAGTTATGTCTTCATTGTTGACTGCACAGCAGGTCTGTGCGACAATAGTAACCTTACGGCAACCTTAACACCTTTATAGTTTGAGAATACGTTTCCAGAGGTGATTGTCAGTAATGTTCATCCAAACCACGCAACCCTACAGAGTCTGCTTGTCGCAATCTATGTAAGCTCCATCCAGAGGAAGTATGGTCCAGTTGATCGTTTGTCGCAGGAAGTTGGTTGCCTAATTGGAGCACTTTCCAACCTTTGGGTCGGTGATAGACTGGGTCGTCGTCGAACGATCATACTAGGAGGAATAGTCATGATCACTGGGGCTATTCTACAAGCAACATCCTTTAGCTATGCCCAAATAATTGTTGCTCGCATCATCACTGGTTTAGGGAATGGCCTGAATGTAGGTTTCGAGAGTTACAAATTGGGCGTACGCTCAAACAACACAGACATCAACTGTCCCTGCGTATCATGCCGAATGCTCCCCAGCCGCCCACCGTGGAAGCTTAATCATGATTGAAGGTAGCTTAATTACCTTTGGGATTATGATTTCGTGAGTATGTTTGATTCAGTCGGATACAACAGGTGGTAATACACTCTGGCTTCGCAGATATGTTTGTACATTTTATTTTGCAATGCAGAGGTGTTCTTAAATATGTTTGGCTTAGTGGATTGATTTTGCGCTGTACGCTTCAATTTGTTGTTTCCTGCACGGTATCCATATCCTCACGTTGTTGGCAGTTTCTGGGCTGGTAATTCAT
Organism: Tricholoma bakamatsutake; assembly: GCA_029959215.1. Classification (NCBI taxonomy): domain Eukaryota; kingdom Fungi; phylum Basidiomycota; class Agaricomycetes; order Agaricales; family Tricholomataceae; genus Tricholoma; species Tricholoma bakamatsutake. The sequence continues at coordinate 7,612,601 of CP114860.1, forward strand.
CTGCGCAATGGAGAACTCCAGTAGCTCTTCAAATCATCTTTGCTCTCATCATGATTTTCACGATTGGTTTTGTGAGCCATCTTCTCACTTTTCTCGTCCCATGTGTTCAGACTTTATTCAATATAGCTTCCCGAATCTCCACGATGGTGAGTTATCGACCCGAGCCCTCATTTTTGAGATGATTAACAGCATAACAGGCTCCTCAAAGCAAACCGCCCTGCAGAAGCTATGGCTGTTATTTGTGCATTAACTGACAAACCCACTTCTGATGCTGAGGTTCGACGTACTTTCCATGCTATTCATGAGGCTGTCACTATAGAAGGCACCAATCCGAACCGTACAGACAAAAGTGAAGCGCAGTCAACAAGTCAGACCTCCTTAAAGGAACTCTTCACCGGAGGCCGCTCACAAAACTTCAGACGAGTCACCCTGGGGGTTGTCATCCAATGTTTCCAACAGGTCCTCATTCACTGTGAAATCATTAGCGGTTAACTTAAGTTTGTCGCTTGTCAGATCACAGGAATCAATCTCATAACATATTATGCCGTCAGTGAATAAACAACCACTTTTACCCAAATAACTCAAGCAAAGTGTTAGACTCTCCTTTTCCAGCGTTTGGGAATGTCAGACGTCAAATCTCGTATCATCGCTGCTTGTAACGCAACGGAATATTTCTTGGCTTCCCTCGTTGCCATCTTTATCATAGATCGGATAGGACGGCGCAGACTCATGCTTTTTGGTGCGACGGGTCAATGTATCACCATGGTCCTCCTAGCCATCCTTGGCAGCATCAATAATGCTGGGGCGCGTGTTGTAAGCGCCGTACTCCTGTTCGTGTTCAACTCATTTTTTGCTGTTGGTTGGTTGGGGATGACATGGCTATATGTCAGGCAATCCATCTTTCTTTATTGCTATCCGTTTAACTCTTGTACCTAGCCTGCGGAGATTGTTGGCCTGCGTATGCGAGGCCCAGCAAATGCACTTTCGACTGTGTGTAATTACTGTATTTGTTGTCTCCCGGCTTATTCGCTTGTGATAGGCCAGTAACTGGACCTGGAATTTCTTGGTGGTAATGATAACCGGGCCCTCCTTCCAAAACATCCAATGGCGGACCTACATTGGTATGACCGCACTTCCTGTCTCACCGATTCAACACCAATGCTTCGATCTCTCTCTAAGTATTTGCCTCACTCAACGCTATTATTATCCCTGCGGTCTACCTCTTCTTCCCAGGTGTGTTTGAAAGTCAAAAATGGTCACTTGTGATTGAATTCTCTCTCATGCAACAGAAACAGCTGGCAGGTCATTGGAGGGTATGTTATCCGTTGTGAACGGACTTGCGGCCAACCTTACAGTTAATGAGCAGACATGGACATAATCTTTGCGCTGGCCAATAATGAAGGCGTATCACCAGTAACTGTGTCCCTGCGCAAAGATTTGCCTTTGGCGGGCTCGCTCGAAGCACATCAGATCCTAGGCGTAGGTTCCAGCGTAGATCCAAGTGTCATGTCAGAAAAGGCATGAAGGTACTGAGGGTTTGGCACTCCATATATTGCCTCCGAAACTACACTATTATCGATGCGGGGTTTATACGTACTCTTGATTTTCGGCTACCGTCCTTTTCGAAGAGAGTGATTGCATGACGATAGGCAAGTCCATTTTTCGCTAGAGGTACGGCTAGTGCAGGAATGAATCCAAAGCGGCTGAATGGCCACACAATAAAGACCAATTTAGAATCCACCAAAGCCAACGGGACCTTCAAATGTGAGGAGTTAACGACAGAGGGCAAATAAGCAGAGAAAGATATACTGGGCCAAAACGATTACTGTCATCGCTGTGCAAGGGCTCGTCTCCTGGAAATGGATATTATGAACACTGTTGCAAGGGAGAGGTGGTGCTAATGAACCTTCTACCCATGCGTGTCCCGGAGGAACGCGCACGACGGGTTCCGGATATGGAGGCAATGTCGCAACAACATCTCCTTCAATTCCAATTATCCTTTTGACTAGGATACGGTCTTGGTTGGTGGGAGAACTATATAAGTCATACATGTCACGGTTAGTAGAGGGCCAATGAGGGATCAAAAAACACTAACCGAAGGGCAACGATGTCATCTCTCTGATAGCTGCGAAGGGTGTGGATTGAGTGGCGGTCAAATATTCCAATATCTTTCCAGGAAGACGTGTCTGGATTGAGGGTTGGCTAGCTAGGACGCCGTGAGTATCGCTGCCGCTATGAGGCGTGGTTACGAACCTGCATACTTCTTCCAGTGATTTGGAGTGGAACATAGTAATGTTGAGAAAGAAATACTGCTGTCGGAGTCCAGTATAGCCAACGGATTCCAGGAACATTATTGTGCAGGTGTTTGAGAAACTGTCGGACCTGGTTCAGCATTCCAAACGAGATATACTTTCGACTCCGCCTCCTTGCGACCATCATGTGTCAGAGGCATCGAGTCTTCATCATTGCCCGCATTCTTACTGCACAGGCTGGGTCGGTGCACTCCATCATCAATGGTCTTTTAGGAGTTACGCTGATCAAGCAAAAGGATAATGCTGAGATCATTGGCGAAGAACTTCGTCTGATCCAGGGGATTGGTGCCTCCGGTAACGTTCCTCTGCCGTGCATCACCTTCTTATTGGCCTCGTCATAGACGAGCGATTATGGGAATCCCATTGAACCATCGCCAGCGGTATCTCTTTGTTACCTGCTGACATGTGAAGTCCTCAGAAAGGCAAGTTCTTGAATAACTTTTTTACACCAACAGCCGTCGAACTGATAACAATCTTAGACAACAACGATGCGACAACCCTTCTCGATATTTCGTACTGCTTTATTTCTAGGCATGACCTCAGACAGGGCTGAAGGCAAGTTCCTCTCTTAGCGGATCCCGAACCTCTATAGCTCCTTCGAGGGCCGCAGGGTTTAACAAATAAAACGTGAAGAACTATCCTTCACCTTTGAATGCTCGTCAGTAGCGCTGAGGAAGTAGGGGAACACTCCGTTCTGTCCAACTCTGTCCACTCTTACGAACCTCAGATGCTAAAAACACTTGGTAGCACCCCATAAGGTCCTCAGATGAGAACGTAGTCTGCACAATCAGAGATGGCGTAAAACATGAGAAGGAGCCTATACCCAAATAGTGGCTCTGAGCAGGAGCAATCATGAGGGAAGATATGTCTCTCCAGCGAATGTAAGGAAATGAGGATGGACCAGTTCATCAGAAAGCAAATTACTAAGGTCCTCATTGGCAAAAACGAGGTATTCAAAAGAAGGTGACGTGACGTTTGGATTATATGACAAGTTCAGGACCTCTACAGCTTAAGGAGATACTGCAAAGCCAAAGTCCTTTGACCGGCGCCGCGAAAAGGGGTTGTCTCAAAAGTCACGCGGAATGTTGCGCGCACTCGTTTAGACGAGATATGTGAATATCACGTGCCTTTTCCGAACGCGCAACTAGTTAATTTTACTTAATCATATCATTACTGAACAGGAGGAGTTGCTGCCAGCTCACAGGTGGCGGGGATGTCTCCTGCCTCACCTCAAGCTCGAGGCTTCCAGTTGCTCGCGGCCATGTCACAGGTACAGCTCGAAAGAATGGACAATCCTCTAACAGTTACAACGGCGACTTTCATTGGGATAGTGATCGCCATCACTGGAAATGTCCTTATATCCCTTGCTCTTAATCTACAGAAACTGGCACACAAACGCATTGAGGCAATGACCTTGGCTCGTCAAAAGCCGTCCCGACAAAATGGCAAAGATAATGATGATGGCCCGTCGAAGGGGAGACGTGAGCGAAGATTGGAGAGGGGAGGTCTGGACGACAACGATGAAAATCGCTTACAGAGGCATTCTGAGGAAAACAGCCACAATAACAATACTGCCGAAAGTCAGTCGCTATTACCTTTCCTCAATACCAGTTCGTCACCCGTATTGGAATACGGAGCTACGTTGCATGAGCAACAAAACCTCTCGGGACGACCATCCTCGACTCCTAGCAATAAAACTACGTTGGCGCCCCAATGTCTCCCTTCTGCAGCTGACGATGTGCAGTCATACGACACAGCGACGTTACCTGTTGACATTGTGTCTGAGCAATCTGCCTTGAATCAACAGGCTTCTACACGGAAATTATCTGTCGAGAGAGTGGACCTGGTGGAGGAAAGTAACGAGACCGAATATCTCAGATCAAAACTGTGGTATGTATTATCTCCCAAGCACTTTTTATTGGGCCATAGCTATAAGTATGACGTTCAGGTGGCTAGGTTTCTTGCTCATGAACGTCGGCGAAATAGGCAACTTTATATCTTACGCATGGGCTCCAGCATCTGTCGTTGCCCCTCTAGGAACCGTGAGGCAAACCATTTTTCTACTCATATTACTCACACACCGTGTTATTGCAGTTTGCTCTCATAGCTAACTGTGTCTTCGCGCCTGTCATTCTGGGAGAACATTTCCGCAAGGTACGGAACACTGTTCATTTTACGGCCAAGTATTGACCTGTTTAAAGCGAGATCTTTTCGGGATTATTATTGCAATCATTGGGGCCGTGACGGTCGTACTCGCTTCGAACGCCTCTGACGTTCGGCTCGATCCTGATGCACTCATCCGGGCGATCTGTCAGACGGCATTTATTGTCTTTTCTGGCATTTACGTCGGGGGGGCAATTATCTTGGCTATCCTGTCGCATACGAGTATTGGCAGACGATGGGTATTTGTGGATGTTGGCTTATGCGCCCTCTTCGGTCTGCAATCGTTTGTCCGTGCGCTCTCTGATGACTGTCTGAATATCTGTTAGGCGGCTTTACTGTCTTGTCAACAAAGGCGATCTCGACGCTACTGACGATGCAATGGATTGACATGTTCACGAAGTGGATCACTTATCCCGTGCTCGTGGTATATCCTCCACTATGTTCTTTTCCTTCACCCTGAGCCTTGGATAGGTACTTGTCTTCACTGGTGTAGGTCAAATCAGATATGTCAACAGGGCCTTGATCCGGTTTGATAGCAAAGTACGCAACTCTTTTCATGCCACAATTATCTTCTTATCTCAGGTGCATTTCACATTCAGGTCGTCATTCCTGTGCAATTTGTTTTATTTACACTCTCGGCCATTATCGGTTCAGCAATTTTGTATGGAGATTTCAGAAAGGCAACTTTCCATCAGATTTTGACCTTCCTCTATGGTTGCGCTGCCACGTTCCTTGGAGTATTTATCATTGCATGGGCACCCCCGTCAGCCGACCATGACGACGAGGAAATTGAGCAGGGAGATGTTTCCTTACCTGCACCCCAATCTATCCTTGGCCGCGGAAGTATAGGTAGAAGGAAGCAAGCCACGCTTATTCTTCCCAGTGGCGTGAAAGATTCGCCGACTGTAAGACATCAACACAGTATCAACCTCATCGGTTTATCCCCAGCTCAGGTAAGTAACCAATTGCATGAAAAGACATCCACCCTTCAACAGATTTTTTTCATTAGCATCTTCTATTAGTACACACACCTCCTCGAGATCTTCCCGTCCAATTCCGAGATAGGGGAAGGGACCGGGATGTTGAGAGGGAGTTGAGGACGCCTGACTCTGCGAGCAGGAGAAGGACCATAAGCTTGTTCACAGACCACCTGCCAGGGAACAATAGTTCTAACCGTACGCGAGATGGCAGCGTTGGAGGGCGACCAAGAAATGGTACAGGTGCCCGCATCGGGAGTTTTGATCAGGAGGGTGGTTACTCGAACGCCCGTGCATAAGACTAATCCCTTGTATTTAGTTATGCATACCTATCTATCTACAATGAAATGCGACGAGAAGACAAGCTCGATGAGGTTTACAGTGTTTACAATTTGATATCTGCTGATGTCGGTTAAAGCCCAACGCTGAAAGTCAAATGTGATTAGGCTCATAAATGAGACTTAGTCCGAGTGCACCAAATCAGGTTTGAGGGGTGTTGAAAGTGCCATCTAGGCCTTGAATCTTCGGGTGATCGGCGATATTCGCCTGCGCTTCATAGACTGTGATGATCGGGTTATTTTTACGCTGCAACTACAATCAGATTCGTCACAATTAACAATTGAAATGACGGCACGCACCTTCGTCCAATGTCCCAAAAATCCAACATAGTAAATCTGGGTGGCTTCTGCTCCTTGGGAAGCAGGGAAGAACAGTGTAATGGAAGATACGTTGGAGAATTTGTTTGTCCTATTCGATATTGATAACAGGTAGCACCACAAGCTAGACGACTCACTTCACTGCATATTCGCCTACTTCCCGGCCTTGCGCCACGTCAAATTCTTGCGTCGGATCTTTGTCGGCGACATCTTCAAAATCGAGACTGGGTTCATTGGCATACTGAATGTCACGATGTAATGGTTAGTCACTCTCAAAATGCTTCTCTGGAACATCATTACCAGAACGACCTTTGAAGGTGTCTGATCTCCAGGTCCAGTTTTCAACAGAAGAGACCGTAATCTTACAGAGCCCGTGAAAGGCACACGAATGATGCTAATCAGGATAGTCACCCAGAAATGAAACTAAGCCGGTTTCTGGTCCTGGAAATACGTACATCTGGTCATCTGCGTCGGATTCCAGTGACTATGGAATGCTGGTAAAAAGTTGACTGAGCGCCATGTGACCAACCAACCTTCGTTTCGTCCAATCGTTCATGCCACGGTTTTATGACCGCAGAACCGTCTTGGACGGTATTTAGCGCAACGACGTTGGAGCGATCGATGTGGATATACAAGTTGTCCTGGGGTCCAACATCGGATGTATGGTCATGGGCGTCATGGTCATGGTCATGGTCATGACTTTCATGACCACAACTATTGTCATGTTGGTGGGGCATTAAGGAATAACCAGAAGGTTGTAGAATGAGCATAACACAACAAATACATACAAATAAAGCAGCGCTATAAAGCGCAAGGCCCCAAGTGACGAACTACTACGACGCCTGCCTTGTTTCTCCTATAGTTTCGTGAGTACCTTTCCTATTTTGTGTTATGATGTTGTCTTTTGTAATTTGCGTTCGATTTTCATTTGCCTTTCCAAGGGATCACCCGCCAGTGCATCCTGGGTTGATGGAATGAGACAAACATTCTTTGCCTGATCACCCCTTTTGCACCTCGCAGTCATACCTGTACTGATACGATCCCAGCACAATATTTAGGTCCTGTATTCGAGTTCGCTGGACGTGAGGCGAACTCTGTCCTTCCCCAAGTGTATTACTTAAGATCACAATCAGCATAGTTTTTTGACTTTATCATCCTATGGAAATCTCAAGCGTTCCAGACGTTGAACAGCCCTCGAGAGAATTGAATCCCCAGAACCTGGCGGAGGGACAGCCCACTTACAAAGTTTTTAAGCCTCCAAGTGACACTTCCGCAGCTCCTGCGCGTGAGTGCGTTTGTGATAGCCACGTTTTACCCACATGAGCAGTAACCATATTTATGTCGCAGCCGATTTACCAGATGATTACTTTCAACCGACTGCCGCAGATCTTAAGGCCGCTCAACACACATTATCGGCACGAACTCACGCACTCGTGAATGCTCCATTGCAATTACGTACAGTGCAGGAGGCCAATGAGAGGGCCAAGCTGGATAGATGGCCGAATGTAAGTCTTGTATGGCAATCAGGTCCGATTGGCTTCATTAGTTGCTCAAGACCACGATACGAGTGAGGTTTACGGATCGCACTCAATTGCAATGTGTCTTTCCTTCCACCAATAAGATCAGAACCGTATACGCTTTCGTGAGGGGTTGTTTGAGGGAAGATGTAAAGCCAATCAAGTTTATTCTCTGTGTGTTCATCTCAATTTTATTTCACGGCTTCACTCACTTTGCTCAGATCAAACACCTCCAAAACGCGACTTGAAGGTTTCGGACCCAAAAGTCAGGGATCTTACTCTTGCGGAATTGCATTTAGCTCCGTCGTCTGTGCTTCTCTTGAGATTTGAAGATGAAGCACTTAATGGTCTGTCAACCTCTCAGGACTGATGTGCTGTCTAAATTCTTTTAGGGTCTAATGTCCCCGCTCCACTCGTGTCGTCTGTCCTTTCCAAGGCAATTGACCTACCTGCACCCCCGCAATACGATGTTTCATCAACTTCCGAGCGCCAAACGTCTTCAGCCTCAGCCTCATCCTCAATAGGATCGAATGATGGACACAAGAAAATACCGAAGTGGTTGAAAATGGGCTTGAGTAAGCTTGGTTCAACTTCGTGCCTTGGCTGCAATCCATTGACATACATTTGTCGCAGAGAAGTGAACATCGCAAATGGATATATTATAGAGAATGTGTCAGCTACTGTGCATCTACATGATTGTAAGAACCATCCACCATGTCAGTACAGACTGACTGTACAGTTTCATGAATTGTATCATTAACAAACTCTTTTTCCACTGTTCGTCCTTTCCTCCCAAGTCCAACTGCCTTGCGGATTAAATTAGACGTTACATTCGCTCGCGATCAGAGGTTGCTCACATTCGATACGTTGCGCAGGGGCCGCCTGACTACGTGGAAACTTGAAACCGATGCCTCGAGGCACATATAAGTTGCAGTGCGAATGGATTGTAAGGACATAGGACATAGTGGTGGGACTGCATAATTCCGCCGAAGGCGATGGCAGTAGCGATGGCAGTTTCAAGGTTCAACCATCGTAGTGTCATATCACACCAAGGTTTAGTCATTGAGTTTTTTCCACCTGGCGTTCAAAATGTTCAATGTTCATGTGTCATTCTAGGACCGGACGTCTACGCACGTTGTACTGGTCGAGGTCAGAATGTCTATCATTCTTCCGAGGCTTCCCATCGTTGCGTTGACAATGTCTGTATCTCTTTGTCCCCGATTCTACTACTTGAAGGTGCCAGGGAACATTCAACTCCTGTAAGCAGAAACAACACTGTTAGAAGACACTTGGCGTAGTCGCGTCGCGGGCGTGCTTTTCTCCGAAGCTCTTCTCGTTTCCGTCGTGACATCATTTCAATTATGGATAGCAACGACCTCAAGGAGGTTTTTAAATAGCCTCTTTGCTCTTCCTTCAGAACTTGCAAGCTATGTTACTCGATCACTCGAGCCATCGGGCGTTGCACCCGGAGCACCACTGTCGCCATGAAGCACTGAAAAATAGTCTTTGTTCCGGCCATCAGTCCTGGGTTTTTTGTCCGGTGCCTATCATCCACGCACTTGCATTTTGTATTACGATTCCTCATTCGTTTCTCGAACTATGTACATCATAAGAAGCTGTATGAACATTGCTCCGGTGAGCGGTTGTTCCTTCGAAGTTCGAAGCTGAGTGCTCCTCAACCCACCTCGATCACAGCTTATTCCGCTCATAGACCTGGAGTTAATAAGTTTTATATATTTTCGAGGTGGTCGACACCTCGACCCACCCTGCATTATTTGCGCTGAGCGTGTTCCCTTGCTTTCCTGCGCCTGAAAGCATGGTACTCTGTACATATCACGAAAGTTACGTGTGCGTCTCCGTCCTTAGGGCTGTCAAAATAGCAACTCTTTTTATCGGCCGCATGTCAGGCACATATCTTCCTGAAAGTGAAAGGAAGCTATTGTCACTTGACAGTTTCATCCAAGTTCTTCGGGTGCCGGTACTGTAGAGCCACGGACGAACATATATCAGTCCGTCCTTTCACAATGCTAATGTCCACGGATATCATAGGAAGACTTTGCGGGGGTCTACTTATCTAGGTTGTGTGCGATGAGTCTCGTCCACCATTATCCTCATGGCACAGCTCGCGTTCTACAGCACCTATGGCCTTACGCTCGGCATTATAATTCTCTGTTTGACGACAGTATACTGCTTGTTTCTGCACAGACTTCGAGTTTTTCCTGGTCCCCGCTTGGCCGCCATCACGTCTCTGTACAAGACGTATTATGAGGTCTTCAAAGGAGGGGAATTACCACAGCATCTCATAAAACTCCATGCAATATATGGGTGTGTTACGTCTTTTCGTGCCCTGCTTAGCATTAAATTCTCTCTATCCAGGCCCAGTGATTAGGATTGCGCCCAATGAAGTAAGTAGCCATTGACGATCGTTTCCTTTGCATACTTATCACTTGTAACTAGCTTCATTTCAACCACTACACTGCCTATGCAGATATTTATGCTGTTGGATCGCGATTCATGAAAGAACCCAAATTTTACCAGTCCTTTGGTGCAGACTGCTCGACGTTTGGAGCGATCCATCCCCAGGATTCTAGGTCACGAAAAACATGTTAAATATCCTATTTCCTAGGCGCGCTGTGTTGAATATCGAACCTGTTATCCAGGAAAAAGTATCTCTTCCACGCTTAATGTGACAATACTGAAATTCGTTTTAGGTTAGAAAACTAGTGTTACGTCCAGCGGAACACCATGATCAACAGCCAGCTAATATGTTTCTCGCCTTTCGTTGCACATCCATGGATATTATTGCAACTTACTGTTTCGCGAGATGCGACAATTCCCTCGATGCAACAAACTTTTCTGACCCTCTCCTTATGACCATGCAAAGTACAATCCCATTCTTTTGGTTGATAAAGTTCTTCCCCTTCCTCATCCCACTCGTTGCGGTTTTGCCCGAAAAAATCTTCATCTTCTTCAATTCACCGTTCATTAGGCTCAGGAACACGATCGCTAATCAGGTTGACCGGATTTTAAGCGATCAAAGCTTTTTCGACACCACACAGAATTGGACTATTTATCATCGTCTCTTGGGTGCACGCGTCGGCGAAGGCGGTCTTTCAACCTCTTCTCGACGCGATCTCTTTGAGGAAGCCCTTTCGCTGCTGCAAGCTGGAAGTGACACTGTAAGCAACACCTGTACCATCGGGACGTTTTATATCCTTAATGTCCCAGATATCCACTCGAGACTTTTCGACGAGTTGCAGGAGGTCTGGCCGGACAAGAATATGCAAGCTGAGTACACTATGTTGGAGAAGCTACCGTACGATGCCTATTGTCCGCAGTCAAACATCAGGCCTCAGGATTGACCGACTGCTTACAGACCGCAGTCATCAAAGAGTCCCTCAGAATGTCACATGGGATAGTAACACCTTTGCCTCGAATACGGACGCAGACATTGCAGGCCATGATGTCCTGGCTGGGGTCTGTGTATTCTCAGTAACGTCTCGTTCTGCATTGGCAACCACTTATCTAACTAGACTGTTGTTGGAGTCAGCGCCATATGTCTTCACAACGACGACAATATTTTCCCTGACCCTCTCACGTTGTCTCCCGAACGTTGGATGCAGCCAAACTCAAGAGAATTAGAAAAATAGTTGGTTCCCTTCTCAAAGGGACCAAGAATGTGCCTTGGTATCAAGTTCGTCTTAGTCACACGTCACCGATATTTTAAACTGACCAGCTAATACTGCAGCCTCGCCTGGTGCGAGTTGTACCTCATTTTTGTAATGTATTCAGGAGGTTAGATACGGAAATACACAATACAACGTATAATTGCTTTCCCGTTCATACGACTGTGATCTCTTAGGACTGAAGACTTCAGGCGATCCAAGAATTTTTTCATTCCCGTTCACCAAGGAAGACAATTCCACGTGCTAGCGAAGGAAAGGACACTTTGACTCAAGCATCCTGTACTAAATTCCATTAACGACTTACATATATGAACAGACATTCATACTACAGTGTTGACGTTCGGTGCTTGATCAATCTGAGGAGGGCTATCATGCGTCCGTACAGTATGGCTGTGAGGATATTACACAGATAAGAGTGCCAGGTGAGATTTGCCTCTACTCTCTTCATGGTTCTCTTGATGGTTTCAACTTTCATATATCGCTCCTTAACCTCTACATAGGGAATTCGGTAGGGAATTCGGAATGCATTAGGTGAACAGAGACTTCAAGGTGAGAAAGATCATCGAGAACAGTATACCATGAGCTTTGCAGTACCGGGTGCCGGAACCATGGCCATATCGTTGGTTGACGATAAATAACCGTCACCAACCAGTACTTGACTCCTTCAGTTTCAAAGCCTCTTTGAAATATCGGATTTCTGCAAAACTATCTTCGAATTCAGCTCATGTGCTTGAACGTTTTTTGAGAAGACAAACTCAGTCCCTACCAGCAACGTATATGTAAAGCTCAGATGAAGTGTCGGCATGTCTTCAGGCTCATGACACATGGTTCTATTGATAGATAATCTTATCCACAAGTACTTCCTGATGATGTGAAGAAAATATTCCCTGCCCTTATTCTTAATCATCGAGGATTCTGAGTTAGTTCGTTATGCAAGGAACCTTACAGTTGAAATGTCTGTCTGATTCCCCATTCTCAAAAATCTACATAATGTAGAAATGGGCAGAAAAAATTACTCATTGGACGAGCCTTTTTCTGTCTGCGAGGCCCCATAAGAGGGCTCCAATAACAAGTTGACCCCTGCTGAACGCGAAGGCACGTACGGCTGATCCGAACAATCTTGGCATCACGATCAATTTCAACAAAATCAACTGATTCCTCAGAGACAATAGATAGAAAGCCAAGGATCACTGCCCCGAAGGCAGTCGACTCAATGATATTTCCAGTTTTGTGGCTAGCTGGGTTATTTCCTTCTCCAGTTCAGTTATTCGGGTCCGTCTATACAAAATGTAAGGATCTGCAAGCTAAAGAAAACTAGTTTTGACGTACTCAAGATTTGACCGCTCTCCAAACTCGAATACTTGCGAAAAGCCGAGTCCTTGCGTACTCTCAGCAAGTTTGTCTTTCCGATATCTTTCCTTCTCCAGTAGTGCTTTCAAGTTAGGCATCACACGCGCATATTCTCTTTCCAGCTAAATATTTGATCAGTACCGCTGGACAAAGAAATTGGAAGACATGCCAGTCGAGTCCGGGCGACAAAAGATCCCTCATCATATCTCCCTAAGCCTGATATCTCTTCACTCATTCGCTTGAGCTCTTCAAACCACTTAGTCTCATGCTCACTCAACTCAGGAGAAGCCTTCTCCATCAACCCCTGTAGCATCCGGTCCAGTCTCCGTAGTAAAACTTTCTGCTCGTTTTGTATCCTTTCCCAACGAGCTTCACTAGCAACGCGTGCAGGACCTTTCAGTCGTTCAACTAGAGCTTGCATCTCCCGACACTTAGCAGACACCTTCGCGAGCTCTTGCCTCTGCAGCATCGTACGATTTTCCGCAGCCCGATATGCCAGCTGAATTTCTTGAATCTGGGAGGTTATTTCCGCCACAATTGTCCCGATGTATCTTAACGAGTCTGGTGTCAGCTTGAAGTCAGGATTCATTGGACCGGAGCTTGAAGGAGGAAGGGAAAGCCGAGGATTGGAGGGCAAGCCAGAAGACCGAGACAAAACCGGGGGTGGTTTGTATGGTTCAGTCTCTAGGAGTGACACATATCCTGATGGGCCCTCAGCCGTTAACCATTTGCTTTTTATCTTCGCTTGGTCGCCATCCTTGTCTGGGGCGGAGAGTAGTTTGGGTTGTGAGCCGGGAGATTCTGATCGAAGGTTTAAGGGGAAAGAGGTAAATCGCATGGCCGATGTGAGGATGAAAATGCTATATGCTAGATAGATATCGTTAGGGATGGTGATTGCCACAACTGGATTGGAACATCTGTCAAGCAACAGGTGTGGGATTCCATCAATAGTAGTCATACAGCCCTAATGAATGAAAATACCTTCGTTCAAATGAGAATGTAGTCAAAATTGGGTGCACAGAAGTTCCAGCAGAATTTTGGACTCTTGCGTCAAGGGATGTGTCGTCCTCGGTCCGAACAGCAACGGCAAGACACTGCAAGAGAAGTCCAATATCGAGGGTATGCACTCCGAATGCATGATATACATAAACTGTATCGTCATGTATTGGGTCTGTGAGGAAGACCGGGTGATTTCCCTGAAGAAGATCAAGGGGCGGGTTATCGGGCGAGCCCGATATCTGCACAAGCGTAGATACGAGTCCAAGGTCAATGGTTTCGTACACTGCAAGCATTGGCAGGTCACGACTAGGAGGCTATATTCGGACAATAAGGTCAGCCTTGAACATGAAGGGATTGGGAGAAGCTCACCTGTCGACTCTCCCACCTCGCCTCAACTTTCTCAACATCTAAGCACACATCAACTTTTCCGTCCTGGAACGCGATCATCACAATCCCTAGATGCTCCGTCTCCCCACCTTCGCCATCTCCATCCTCCTCATCGGTGCCAAAAGCAAGGTACGTGATATCAGTTGCATCCCCTCCCTCGCTGCCTTCCAATGTCCTTGGAGAGGGCTGCAGCAAGAACGGACCCTGGCGCGCAGATGCTGCTTTCATCGTTGTCGGAGGGTGCATGAGTACAGATCGAGAGGCAGCAGGGAAAACAGTGTCCCGAGGTAGCTGTTTTATAAGAGCATTGACGTACTTGCGCTGGTAGTCGTAAATCGTCGAGAGATTCTTAGTGGCATCCGACGTGCCTTGGGCGAGAAATTCCTGTTTGGCAGATATAAAGCATTCGAGGGAATGCACGTAGGACGATGGGATGGATCTAGCAAGATTGATAAATGAGCCAAGTGCATCTTGAGGAGTTGATGCAGAAAAATTACGCGTTTCTGGGCATGTAAGGACATATGGAGTAGACGTCACCCGATTTCATGACCGCGTAAATGGTAAGAGGACCCCAATCAGCCCTACCCTTTCCTAGCACAAAAGACGTAACTTCGCGTTCGGATGAGTCCTCCGCCACGTACGACTTCGACTTCTTTTCAGGAACGAACGATAACACCTGCTGGGGTTCCTCAGCATCCACGGATATGTCGTACTCCCTGTATAGCGGAATGAAGAAAATCAATGACAAATGAATGGAAGTACATACCGTAGCTTTCCATCCAGAGTCATAACCATCAAAGTAGAACCTGCCTCGCCCCAGGGATGCCACTCTATTTTAGTAATAGGTGCGGCTGCATTAGAGGCATGGTAGAACTGTCCTACTTGGACGGACCTGTACAACACAGACTAGGTTAAGACGAACGCAAGTTGGAGTTACAGTAAAATGCATACTTGCAATCTACAGTATCCGGGACAAGCCGCGTAAAACCTGAACGAGGCAAAACAACAACAGCCACCTGGAATGCGCCAGCTACAGCAAGCAGCTTTCCACTTGGATTCAATGAGATTTGATGAATTTCAAACTGAACATTAGGAGTGTGCAGAGTCTGTTTACACAAGTGAAGCATTCAGCTGAATGTGTACAAGATAAATGTTTGCCTTGTATGTTCGCCTGACACTGCGGCTTAGTTTCGTATCCACCACAGAGGTAATTCTGATCTCCTTTCCAACAGCAACGATTAGATCAGCGTCCCTGAGTACCATGACCTGCCGTCGCCCTGAAGGTGTCGGTCCATCTTCTGTAGGATCGACGTGAGTGAAGTTTGGAAGGGTGTTTGAAGAGAGTTCAAGAGACGTCTCTAACTGTGCAGTAGGGCCACTGAATGACTTTGGCAGGGAGAATATGGGATGGCCATCGAGTATTTTGCTCCAGTCTTCATCGCCGTCCATTTGCGCAACCCAGGCGCAACTTCAAGTTGTGGTGTGGGGGGTTGAGACGCGATCAAATTATTCCCACGATTGACTGACGCGTAGCTTGCGCGTCCTTCCCTCGTCCATAACTTGAACATCCATTTATTTAGCCCAGATGACCTCCATCGGAACAGGTTACGATCTTTCAGCGAGCACGTACTCTCCAGATGGCCGCATTTTCCAAGTCAGATCATCCTTCTGATTTGCTCAACATGATTACTGAATTTTGTAGATCGAATATGCAAACAAAGCAGTCGAGAATTCTGGGTATGTGTCCATGTCATTTCATCTCCTGCCCTTATTGATTTTATGTAATAGGACAGCCATAGGCCTACGAGTGAAGGACGGCGTCGTATTGGCTGTGGAGAAAGTCGTGCACTCAAAACTTCTGGTCCCAGGTGCGAATCGGAGGATTCAGACGGTGGACCGACACATTGGGCTGGTTCGTTTCTACGTGGTTTCACTTTATCATACTGACAACGACCATATCAGGCAACAGCAGGACTTCTAGCGGATGCTCGACATTTATCCAACCGAGCACGCAGCGAAGCAGCCAATTACCGTGAAAATTATCATTCACCCCCTTCATTAAAGGTTCTTTTCATTCATTCGTATGTTCATGTACATGACGCTTACAACCAAGCAAGGCCCTCGCTGATCGTCTAGGCCTCTATGTCCAAGCTTACACACTCTATTCCTCTGTTCGACCTTTTGGTATCAGCACCGTACTGGGTGCCGTAGATAAAGATGGACCGGCTCTTTATGTCGTGGAACCAAGTGGCGTTTTTTATGTTCGTCTTCCACTTCTTCTCTCCACACGATTAGCTCACACCATTGGTGACAGGGATACAACGGTGCTGCAGTCGGCAAAGGCCGTCAGCTTGCCAAGACAGAACTAGAGAAGCTCAAACTTTCAGAATTGTCGACACGAGAAGCCGCCATCGAGGCAGCTCGAATGTGCGTATCTGCAACCGGTGTCGCATCTTCCACTAATGTTATGACCATAGTATCTATCTTGTGCATGACGACGCCAAAGAAAAAGAGTTCGAGTTGGAAATGTCATGGATCGGCGACGAGACGAAAGGACTGCATCTTCCGGTGCCCAAAGACCTAATGGAGGAAGCAGAGGCAAAGGCAAAGGCAGCTTTAGAGACTTTTGAATAGTCGATGTTTGTTGCATGTCATTTATATTTTCAAGCGGGAGAACCTCTCTTTATGCAAATCAAACATCTATACAATTTGTTCTAGTTCCCGAGCGTAGGCTAAGGATGCGACTATGAGTTTTTGCTTCGGTATCTCCATCTGCTCCTCGCCTTTCCGTGCAAAGGTGATAGAAGACGCCGTGAGGTTCACTTGCCATCCGCGCTGTAATCAACCCTTGAGCCCAGGGAGAACTGGAACTAATGAAACAAAATACCAACCTGTTGTGCAAACTTCAAGAGTTCGGATTGCGACGTGAAGAACAGCAGCGTGGCCGCATCCTTCAATGGCAGGCTCTCGTATGCTGCCTCTTCACAACTCGCAATCTCATTCCTAGAATACACATAAGAAACAAATTCTCGATCTATCGATTCTAAAACAAAAAAAAACGCACCTGATGGTCCCCATCAAGCTATCCACAAAGAACTTGTACTCCTCCGCCGGCGCCTCCTCACGTGCATTCCACACCTTACTGTAGCTGCCTTCCATTAACCATCGCTCTAGATTGACGGGATGGTTGATATATGGGTTATCCGCGATGGCGTCTGCAGGTAGAGGAAGACTCTCGAGGGTGGTATGGAAGTCTGCTATCCTGTTCTGCGTGAGGAGTCGGATGAGATTCAGGCCTCGAATAGGGTATTCGCGTTTGGAGGGAGGGAGGACGGAACTATTGTAAATTAAGTTGGCTGGTCACAGATATCGAGTAGAACAAAATGACACCTGTAATCTGTGTAGAATGTTTGTAATTGAGAGAAGTATCGGTCGAATGAGGGTACATCTCGTGTCCTGATACTCCAGAATGCGCCGATTTCGAGTATGTCACCTGGTCATCCAAATGAGCTGTTACAAATACTCAGTGGCTGCATGCACGCACGAGCAGCAATAAGGTCGGCCAAGGGAGGGTCTCCTTGAGGCAGAAGTAGGCCTGCTTCGATAAGACCCATCTAGAATTCATTACTAGTGAGTTAAGGACAAGAATTGTTAGTTGGCTGAATAGCCCGACCTTCAACTGAGCCAGGAGAGTGCCACATTTCTTCAGGTCAGATGGACTTGCAGTAAAAGAGCGTTGCAAATCGTCGTAAAGAGCTTTGAAGTGCTGCGCCATCGAAGAACGAGTTTGTGTTGGGACGCGTGGTCCTTCGACGCGTCAGCTCTGTTCCAAATTGGGTTCACTGCTAGTAGTCGTACTTCCAACATCAATCGCACAATCATGGACTACGTTGACTTTCAACAGCTCAAGTCTGGAGAGGTCAACCTCGGAGTGCGTGTTTTGCAATATTCGTGAGCTTCCCTGTTGATCTCGTTGTAATAGACATCCATCATGGCCGTTCAATTCAATGGTGGCGTCGTCATTGGTGCAGACAGCCGTACTACCACCGGAAGCTACATCGTAGGATATCTTTCCTTTCCGAGCTCGAATACAACGTCTAATCCAACCCCCCAGGCCAATCGAGTTACTGATAAACTAACCCACGTCCATGACCGCATTTATTGCTGTCGCTCAGGCTCAGCAGCGGACACGCAGGCAGTCGCCGACATGGTCCACTATGCTCTCCAAATGTACACGTACGTCCATACCTATTTTGGCATCCCACATCATTAAACAATTCGCCTCGTTGAAATATAGCCAGACCTCAAGCAGTCTTCCCTCTGTCCACACCGCCGCGTCCATCTTCCAAAAACTATGCTACGAGAACAAGGATGCGCTGAGCGCCGGCATCATCGTTGCTGGGTGGGACAAGGAGGTCGGGCCTAGTGTATATAACATTCCACTCGGTGGCGGTCTCTTCCGACAGCCATGGGCAATTGGCGGTACGTCTTCTATCCTCCTTCGTAGCAGCATTTGTAATCGGTAGACATCGTATAGGTTCTGGGTCAACCTACGTGTATGGATACTGCGATGCTACATATCAAGATGGATGGGGACGAGATGAGACGGTTAACTTCGTAAAGAACAGTTCGTATCTCGTGCATACACTTTGATGTACGTCTTCGCTTACTTGCGATACAGCACTGGCGTTGGCGATGTCGCGTGACGGATCGTCAGGAGGTGTCATCCGCATGTGTGTAATCACTGAGGATGGCGTGGAGAGATTGTTTGTCTCTGGGAACGAGCTGCCCAAGTTCTGGGAGGGACACGAGGTGTTTGGCACACCAATATCGATGAAGAAAATTGCAGG
The DNA here is from genome assembly GCA_029959215.1 of Tricholoma bakamatsutake. NCBI lineage: Eukaryota > Fungi > Basidiomycota > Agaricomycetes > Agaricales > Tricholomataceae > Tricholoma > Tricholoma bakamatsutake. The sequence goes on from CP114860.1 coordinate 7,631,498, forward strand.
CGAAACAGGCGTGGTGCCGATGGCTGTTGAAGTATGAGGACGGCTGTATTATACTTAGACTGATGATAATACAGTTTTTTGTACCATCTACGTTAACGTTGCGTCTGCAGGTAACATATATACATCCCTCGGGCTGTATAACGGCGAGTTTTCGAGCATGCCAAGACTGGGAGGCAGATGTTATCAGTGACACGACTAACATATAATCGTGCCTAGAACATCAGTATCCCTCAGAAAGCATCAGCTTCCTGCAAGGATCTTGACCCACCCATTGCTATCTTCAGATGCATCACCCCAACCACCACCTTCAAACATCCTCACCCTCCAAAGAGCTATCCCAACAGCAGCTACATCGGCTCTCCTGCTGATTTCTGCATCTGAACACAACAAAAATGCGTGACTCCCTTTCTTATCCAGATCATCCACCTTTTCAGGCATTTTGGGAGAGGGCGACGTACGATGCCGAGACCGTCTCTCGATATCTAATAGGCGAATTAGAAGATTATAGAGGGCGGCACGCTGTGCACGTGCGGGGAACAGCGGAACTCCATTATATAAAGGTATACGTGCTGACGGAAGGGTATTGTCATTCACGGTCTCATGTGTGGTTGTTGGGAGAAGTGTTGACAGAGGGAGAGGAGGATTGACGGGGGTCGGCTGCTCGGGTTCTATAAGCGGTGCGGCAGACATCGATCCTTTGGGCCTTGTTTTGGAAACAGGGTCTCTATTGAGAGGAGGTACAATTAGGACAGCGATCGCGTTTGGATAGGGTATAACACCTGTTGCGCGAATGGACTTCCATTCATGTCGGGTAAGGCGGCGGATAAGCCTGGAGTTGTAGACAGCACCTGGTCTGCCAAGGAGAGACTCCATCCTGTCGCCCAGAAGTTCAAGCTCCTGGAGAACACGCAACCGAAGAAGGTGCACCAGGTGGTCGGCAAAGAGAGGATGAACGGACGTATAGCGTCCAATACGTCTGTAAGCAGCGCGTTCGATGAGAAGGGGTACCGCTTCTCTGTTACAGACGATGTAACCAGCCCTTCCTGCTTTGCGGGCGGTGAATTTGGGATGCTGAAGGCCGTCCGGGATCAACGTTGCTTCAGGGGATTCACGGTTGCTATTTTTCGGTTCGGTGTGTAAGTCGCGTGGGATGCGCATTGGACCTATGCGAACGAGAAAATCTACCATAAAAATGAGGGGCTGGTAGACGGGTCTGGATGAAGGGAGCTGACCGGAGGGCAAATAACGGTCTGTTACGACACATTTCCGGATTGGAGATGCCAACATTCGAACTAGAGCACGTTGGTCGGATATCGTTTGAGAGACAAAGGTGCATACGATACGGATTTGACCACCACTGGAGTTCAAGGTCAGACATTTCCCTCGGTGAATCATAACGACCCGCTAGGTGATCGACGCGTCTGTGGAGGCGCAAATGAGGTGGAAGTGTCTTGTGTCGGGTGTAGACACGGGAGGAGGAGACAGGGTTAGTTTGAGACAGAAGGATAGACTTTGGATAGTGAGATGGATGGAAGGAAGGAGGAGGAGGGACATGTCTGCACAGAGACGCTGGCCTTTCCCTCGTCAAAGAGAATGGCGACCAGCCTTTGTCTTTCTGGTTGGCGAGTCTGTCGAGCAGTCGACGAAGGATTCGTGGCATGCAGGCATGGATATAAAAGGAAACATGTCCTCTGACCCCAAGTCCATCTGGCGCAAGTCCGCCTCTGCAGCATCTGCAACCAGCGCACAGTCTCGGCACCCTTCTGAGCCTGTCACCTTGGCAGTTGTGGGGTGTGGGCAACGGGGAAAGGTACCTCTATCTCCACTACTAACATCCAGCCTGCCTCACTGCCACCTTGGCTTGTTCAGGCATACACCAGATACGCCCTCCAATGTCCAGAATGCTGCAAAGTCGTCGCTATTGCAGAACCACGTCCGAAAACGCAGCAACACTTTGCACGACACCACAGCATCGACAAGACACTCGTCTTCACAACGTGGCAAGATCTACACGCTGCCTCTGCAGAGACCATTGGTACCATTGGCAAACGTCTCGCAGATGCCGTCATCATTGCTGTGCAGGATCATATGCATCTCGAAGTCACTCTGGCATTTGCTGAGCAAGGATACCACATTCTCTGCGAGAAGCCCATGGCCACAAGCTTAGAGGACTGTCTCAGAATGGAAGCGGCGATCAGGAAGGCTGGGACAATCTTTGGCGTCGGACATGGTTTACTTCCTTGCCCTGTATGCTGACCTACCATTTACTCCATCGTTGCAGTCATGCGATACTCGCCGTACAGTCAAGATATCACAAATATTATCCGATCTGGTGTCCTCGGCCAACTTGTCAACATCGTCCAGATTGAACCAGTTGGTTATTACCACTTTGCACATTCTTATGTTCGAGGAAATTGGGCAAAGGAGAACCAAAGCTCATTCTCTCTAATGACCAAATGCTGCCAGTAAGTCTAATTGCTCAGAGGTCATTTACTCGAGTCGAAAACAAGCTTTGCAGCGACATCGATCTCATATGCAAATGGTTTGCACCCGCGACGCCCACACGGGTATCGTCATTTGGATCGCTACGACATTTCCGCAAATCAGCTAAACCTGCCTCAGCTGGTGCGGCCACAAGATGCCTCGAATGCGCGATGGAAACAGAATGTCCATATAGCGCAAAAAGAAGCAAGTGACTTTATTCTCTCAGGCCAATTATGGAAGCTGAACATTTGGTCGCTCTCCATTAGTTTACCTCGACCCAGTCGCTCGGGGTGCAGATGGTTGGCCAATGAGTACCATTGTAGATGGTATACCTGATATTGAGAATGTTACCGATGCCCTCAAAAGCGGGCCGTATGGGCAATGCGTGTATGAAAGCGACAACGACGTCTGCGACCACCAGGTGGTCAACCTGGAGTTCTCAGACGGCAGCACAGCGTCTTTTACGATGATTGCCTACAGCTCTCTGATTTGCGAACGGCAGACACGGTTGCACTTCACGCATGGGGAGATTGTGGGTGATATGACCAAGTTCACGGTCACCGATTTCCAGCAAGGTAGTAGTAGGACATATCACCCAAAATCTGAAGGAGGGGGGCACGGAGGTGGTGATACGGGGCTGATGAGGACGTTTGTGGAGGCTGTGGCGACCGGGCGGCAGGAGGTGGTTGGGACGGATGTGGAAGAAGTGATGAAGAGCCACTTGACGGTGTTTGCCGCGGAAGCGAGCAGAAGGGAAGGGCGCGTGATAGATTGTATGGAGTTTGAGAAGGAAGCAAGAGGGAAGATGTGAAGGCGAACGGTAAGGGATTTTCCATCTGAACGGTAGGAACATGTAGAGATATAACGTACGTTGCTCTGCTCCCGGGAGGTCAGGGCTGTCAATGATTACGACCCTCTGGAGATCTGGCATGTTGCGAGCTGCCGAAGCCCCGAATGGCCGCCTTTCTGCCAGAACACAGAGAGGGATACGGATAAATATATCTAGGGTTGCCAATCTGTACGACAGCAAGCATAGTGGTTCCATATACAGGACTCTCAGCGGAAACGCCAACTCCCACCATTCCGATTGTGATGTGACTGCTTCTTTCGTAGATGGCCCCAAATAGGTTCCCTTTCCCTTTCCTCTACTCTGTCAGGGCCCGCCTTTCTCTGCTGCCATGCCACACGTTGAAGACAAAAGGCTGGCCTTGTCAGACGGTCGTACTCTTGCTTATGCCGACAACGGCAATACCTCTAGTTCTTCCCTTGTTCTCTTCCTCCACGATGTCTTCAGTGTGGGAGATGCATCACGACTGCCGTGTGCACTCCTTGAGAGGAATGTCCACTTCGTAGCTCCCACCCTTCCTGGCTGGGGCAGGTCCTCACCTCTCCCTGCCTCCTCATCCTACGCCACCACCCTCGCTACCGACATCACAGCATTGATCTCCCACCTCCATCCCCACACCTCTAAATTAAAACTATACATTTGCGCACACGGATTCGGGACCGTCCCCGCACAGATGCTCTATGGCCTGCCCCACGACGTATTTCCACTGGGCCAGCAAATAGCCGCCCTCATCCTCCTTGCTCCCCTGTCCCCTCCCCACTACCACAAAAATTACGCCAGGTCAATGACTTGGCAAACCTACTTTATAGCCGGCCCAATCTCTCCTTATATCCCCTGTAATCTGTTCATGCATTTGACAAAAGCCTTTTTGGCCAGCTATGTGCGCTCTCAATCTTCTGCAGAGGAGTATGTAAAGAAGCGGGTGTTTGAGCCCATGGATGAGGAAGAGCGCGAGGTGTTTTCCCAATGGCGCGATGAGCAGGGGCTGGAAGTCGGCCAGTATGAACGAGAGATGGGCAGGAATATTGCGCGAAGTATTGCCCACACCTGGCAAGGATTCCTAGAACTCCCTGCAGTCTATCATTCCGACTGGGCAGGATTTTGTCCTGGTGATGGCATGAATGACTGCCCCGTGTTTATTGTATCCCACAAGGGTGACTACATGTTCCCGGAAGCAATGGCACAGTGGTTGGCGGAGAAATACAGGTCTGCGACGCTGAAGACCGTCAATGGAGGCTACATGTCGTCATTCTTTCATCTGAATTCAGTCTGGAACGAGGTCTTTTCCGGTTAATTTGTCGTCAATAGGATTGCACATTATTCTCGGTTCGTCACAACTCTACTCAAGGACAAAACTACGGACACGGGAGATAATGTACATATTATGCATAGATGGAGCAGTAGAATTAATCCTGAAGTTCCAGCTCCCGCCGGATTATCTCCCTCACTTCCCTCAGCCCCCCCGCTTCTCGCTTAACCCTCCGAGGACTTCGCGTGACGAGCTCTTCACCACTTTCATGCTTTCCTTTAACGGCCCCGGGACTGCAAGGTGCGATAGGTTTTTTCTTATTGTGACTTGCATCTACTTGTACAGCGGCGTTGGAAGAGGGCATTTCAAGCCAAGCTTTACCAGCAATACTAAGCTCCTTTATGAAGAACGGGCATAGTTTTGCCAAGATGGAAAGGGACTCGTTCGCCTCTGCGGAGGAGATAGGAACAGGGGATGACTTAATAATCGCGGTGGCCACTTCAGATGTTGGCAATGCTCGACGTTTTCGGGCTGTAGGGGTTGTAGAAGAGCCTGGGGTAGGGGTAGAAAAGAGCCTAGAATCCAATGTGTGAAACAGAGCCATTTGCAAGAATAAACAAAAACTGACATCCAGACACTCTCCGCCACACCACCTAGGCGGCCTAGTAAACAGCGTCGTCTCATTTCTTCTTGTCCTAATTTGAGCATTTGATCTCGGGTCAACTTGCCACCTGTCACCTCGTTGCTCAAAGCTTTAGTCGGGGATGCTGTCAGGGATCGCTGGCGAACTCGGTCATACAGAGCTTGACGACGAGAGGTGGTGGGTGTCTCCGGTGCGGTAGAAGCATTACTACCTTTTTGGTGGACTGGTGTGGATGGATCAAATACATCATGTTTTGAAGACGAAGCAGGGGTACGGGGAGTGGTCAGAGCTGAACGATCTGTACGATTGTGGCGAGGAGTCTCGGGAAATGATACGGATGTTGGCTTTGAAGCAGCGGGAAGAACGGGGAATGGCACAACAAAATCGTGAAGCATTTTCTTGGTTGGAGATTTAGAGGGCGATCTACCAGCAGGAGATGAAGGACCAGGTAGCGAGAGAGATGGCATGGATGCCTTGGGAGAAGCGGCGGCTAAGGTCCTTGTAAAGGATGAAATTTTGGTGGGCATGACGAGACGTGGAAGGTCAGCAAGTGGGATATGTGGAATGGGAGATACACCAGAGTGAAGCTAGAAATGGCAATCTCCCAGATGAGCTTGGTAAACAACGACAAGTAGACAAGATATGTACCTCAATCCAACGGGTCAGCTTCGCACGAAAGTCAGAACGACGATTTTCCATGGCAGCCGTCCAGCGAGCAACAGCTGCCATTCCTCCTCCCATGTCCTTGTCAATATCCATTTCGACCTCTATTCCGATACCGTAGGCAGGAACACGCTTCCTGTCAGTTTTCGAATAGTGAGTTGTTGGACTAAGAACAAGCCCCATAGACCCTCGAGTCCATTCAGTGACAGAAGAAGACGACGACGCGGAGGAGTCCAAAAAGGGATTATCATCGTCGTTGGCAGGATCGCACTCTCCTTGACTGGTTGGAAGGGCTTTTCCATCCCACTCCCAAATCCAGCACAGTCGGCTCAAGTCGTCGACGTTAAATTGTGTGGTCAATCCAGTATAGGTTGCGAGTGACAAGTGATTCACTACATTTCGAACAATCCCCTTATCGGAGGTGGGGGAAACAGCGCAAGTCGCCAGAGCATGCGAAACAGCATGCAAGAGTGCAGTGTGAATTGTGTAAAGACGCGAGAGATGGGTGGGAAGCTGGGTTTTGACGGGGTGGCGAGAAGACGTAGGTGGTGGTGTAGGTGGCCTGACAGAGTTTGCTAAGAGTTTATTAAGAGGAATATTGATGAACACTCACGCAGTCCTGAGCTTCTTCGGTGTTACAATGCTGTCGTCATGAGACTCTGGAGGGCATCGCTTCTTCTTCTTGGGCGAGACCTGCAGGGTTGTATAAATATCTGACATACTCCTGGTTCGTACGACAGCAACCAACGCGTGTAACAAGAGAAAAGAGAAGGAAGAAGATGGGTGTCGCTGGTAAAGAGGACGCGATTGCCACAGGCTTGTCACACCAGCAGACGCGCCCATGTGATCTTGCTGACAAAGATTATTTGCCTGGACCGCAAGTTCCTGCAGCATGAAATCAGTGAGGAGGCAGCATGTTGTAGAACGTGCAGATCCCACTGGACTCAAAGAGTACAGGTCACAGACCAGTCATCATGTTGTAGAACTCGTGGATCCCCAGTCGATCATTGATGATCCTTATATGTTGTTCGCACTAGGTATGCCAACTTGGGTATGCCATAAGGTAAATTTTCTCCAGCATCGCACCATATTAATTACTATATGAACCTCCCTAAAGCTCAACCCACGGCCATGTCATTGTTCCTAGTATATCACAAGCCTGGAACACATTGCAATTGTGAACTGGAGAAGAATTTCAAAATTTCCCCCCATGTGTCAAAAGTGTACGGCTTCTTTGAGAAACAACGCGTTCACGACGTGTCTTCGTTGTTCGGAATCCTCCTTTTGACTCGGAAAATTCGAACCATTGCTGCATGGCTTGCTGCATACACCTTTGGCACATACGCCTGGAGGCAAACTGTTTAAATGGCGTAATTGAAAATCCTCACTGAACATAATTCCGTTTCTCGCCCTTACCACTCCCTTACTATCGAAGCCAAACTATCTTTCTCCAGGGTTTTTGATGTACTATGAAACTAATGAGGTCAGAAGTAACAATTGCCCAGGTTCCACGACTCCGGCACATCGAGTGTATGTTGCGGAATTACTTTCAAAAACCAATATCATAATTCACGTTATTATAGTGCTTTATATTTCGAACAACTGACAGGTATTTGTAATTGAATGCTGAATATGCGATTTGCTCAGGTTTTGTGCTTAGGTGAATTTCAAAGTCTATTGAGCAACGAAGTGTTATGGCGCGACCAGATCCAGAAGCTGGAGACTGAATTAAGTGTTTATAAGAGAGCATATGCTGATGTAGATAGCGAAAGGCGGCGACTCGAAACTTTCAAAGAGGAAGCAGAAAAGCAAATGGATCTTCTGGAAAATCAACTCAAGGTCCGTACACCGAACCCGAGTGATAACACACCGGGAACTGATAATGCTTCACAGGGTCATCGTGTCATTGCTCTTCTTGATGGAGACGGTGCAATCTTTACTAGTGAACTGATCGCGCGAGGTCAAGCTGGAGGACATGCTGCAGCGCAGATGTTGTCTGACTCCATTTTGCAACATCTGACATCGAACTACGGAGCCCACCAATATCAGCTATGGGTTTACATATTCTTCAACAAACGTGGGCTGATCGAGGCCTTTGAACGCTTCGCAAATGTGGTGAAGGCTAGGGCCAAGTTCGAAGAGTTTTATATGGGCTTCAACCAGGCCGCAGAAAAATTTTTAATGGTGGACGTTGGGAGCGGGAAGGAGGCAGCTGATGCCAAGATCAAAGGTAGGTCTCCACCACTCACACCCATAGTTCAGCCTGTTCAATACAGACATGCAGCACACCTTGAGAATGACATTCGCTTACCCCAAACATTCAAAGTTATCTTTGGCGGTGAGCCCTCATCCTTGTGTCTGCCTTACAACGTCAGAGTAAGCGATGTTACATGTTTGTAGGTTGCCACGACAATGGATATGTCACCAATCTCCGATCGCAGATCACCGCAGGCTTCAAGCAGAAATTAATTCTCCTTCGAAGTTACGCAGAATTAGCTGCAGGGATCGCAGACCTTGATCTCCCAGTGCTCACCGTTCCAGACCTCTTCCTGTCACAGAAACTCGGTGCATCGCGTGTTGCTCCTGCTGTTTCCGCCGCACCGCTAGGGCTTGGACCTACCTCGTCTCCTCACGTCGGACCGGTTCACAGTGCAGCACCGGTTGCTATACCCTTGGTTCTTTCCGAGAATGAGGAAACTCCGTGCACTATCCCCGAGCTCATGATTGAGTTTGATATCTTCTCTCCACGGCATCTTTCCATCCCGTTTACTGGTTCATCGGCGGTGGAGACTACCCGGAAACGACCTCCGACGCCTGACTTGGACTCGAGTAGTAGCACTGCAAGTGATACAAGTGATGAAGCACTCGATCAGCCATCTATTCCCACGTTCAGACCAAGGCATATTAATCCAAAGATCGTAAGTGGATTATGAGCGCTATATTGTCCTGATTTGACCCGTCACGATCATTGCATCCAGCCTCTATCGAAAAGTAACATTGAACAATTTTGCTGCGACTCATCTGACATGGATAACTGCGTTATCAGATAAACCTCCGCCCTGCACCTTATTCTATCTCACAAATTGCAAACATGGTGCCGATTGCAAGTACGCACACGACTACATACTGGAACCTGAACACTTCGCCGAAATTCGACTCAACGCGAAGAAGTCCCCGTGCCCGGCCATTAATAAAAGTGCGATATTTTGAAGTGCCACATTCATTTCTCTGCTCGATTTTCATTGTTGTCTTCGCAGATGAATCATGTGTATGGGGTGATGATTGTTGCCATGGCCATTATTGCCCGCAGGGCCCCAGGTGTCATTTCCTCAAACAGGGTCGATGCAAGTTTACTGGAGGTGAGTGCTATAACAAGTATGTGTAACCAGTAAGTTGACTGATTTGATTATAGTCGACATGCACAAGGAGCGAAAAAGCCATAATGGTGAATCGCCGTAAGCGTATGTGTAGTCATAACTGTGAGTCTACGCTTATGTTTGTTATGCTATATATTGTATGCTGTAAATATATGTACGTTCCGACTAAGTATATGATTCTTTCTTTATCGACGTTAGTGTGATGTTGGTGATGCAGTCCACGGTATTCGCGCGGAGTTCTGATTGGTTCAGTGCTCGATATCGATCAAACAATGATGAGGCGTTTTTCTTGACTTTTTCTTCAGGAATCATGATACCCGGGATTCATTTTATCATGCAGCACAGCAGTACTAACCGGAAAGGTTGTTGTCAAATGCTCCATTCGGGTGAGTTTCGAAGTTTTGTACAAATCTTCCGAATTCATTTAGATTGGTACCTGCCAGTGCATGGCGTGGCAAAAGAAGCTGGGTCAGAAGCGCCTGTTTGCCTTTTCATTTGCACAGAAAGGCATCGTTTTTAAAGATAACCCGCGTTGACTCTGCGTGCGTTTCATTCCCGCCTTCCCACTTCCTGTCATCTCTACCCCATTTTCTTCCTGCAGCCCATCATGGCCCAACCGGTGGAAGAGGCTAATCAACACCTCTGGTCAGTGTCGGCTGTCAACTACAAACTTGCCACAAACTGGAGATAATTACTTACGTCAGTTTTTCTATAGGGACGAAGCACTTACCAGACTCCTGAGTAAACCATCATATTTTTATGTCATGAGCTGTGTGCTAAGCCTGGAGCAGACCTCTCCAGCGCAACACTCAAACGAAATGCTGTACTTGAGAGCCGGGTCGCTGAACTTGAGATTGAGATCGCGGTCTGGAAGCAAGCCCACGCTGTTGCTCTTGAGGCATCAGAACGCGAGACTAAGGCACATAATGCGCAAGTCGCTGCTCTTAATAAACAAGTATCCAACATGGACTGCTTTAGAGGAGTAAGTTGCCAAAACGATTCTGGTGGACACCTCTAACTTTTGACGCAGAATCAAAACCCTCTAATATTGTGTGTTATCAATGGTGATGAAAATATATTTACAAGGGAGCTTCTAGTACAGGGGCAACAGGGAGGAAGGACCGCTGCTCAGCACCTCACCAAAGCAGTCGCGGAATATCTTGTGAACGAAGACGTGCATATTTTTGGGCGCCTGTCTTTCTGGATCACCATTTTTTTCAACAGGCTAGAACTCACAGACATTCTGAAGAATAACGATGTCTGTACCATGGAACAATTTGATACCTTTGCATCGGTATGTACGGTTGACTTTATAAAGAGTGACAGATTCATACTTGTTGCTAGGGCTTCAGCCAAGCCTCTGGTCGTTTTTTAGTGGTGGATGTTGGCTTTAATAGAGAAGCGGGAGATTTGAAAATAAAGGGTCAGTTCAATGATGTTTATAAATTAATTGGCAACTGATGTTGGATTTCACAGAATATCTGTTGACATACACGCGTATTCCACAAACTCTCAAAGTTTTCTTTGCTGGCAAGTGTTCAGCAGTATTTTTTTTATCTTGGGTTGCACAGAGACCTAAACTGCAGGCGGCAATTCAGACATCCCTGGATATATATCGACGTTTAGCACATTGGAGAAGGAACAGGTACTTGGGAAAGTAGTCAGGCTGAGCGTCTCTGCAGATGTGGAAGAAGCCGAGTCCAAATTACCTTCACTTCCTCGCTTGGTCCTTGAAGGCCTGTTTATGGAGGAGAAACTCCCGCGAGTTGTTACAAAGCTCACACCATTGAGTGTGGGCCCCGTTAGTACAGTAATTACAAATGGCGGACTTATCAGTCCTCAGTCTCCTGCTCGAACGGGAGGACGACTGATCGATCCAACTTTGGTATGTGAGATTCGTGATAATTCTTTACCTGTGCAAGGCGCTGACTTCTATGTGGGCAGCCACTGCACAGACGTACGTCGTCATACCTCCTGATGAGTGTGGCCTTATGTTTGATGAATTAAGAAAATCCTCCGCCTTGCAACGAATATTATTTGATGACTTGTTCTAAGGGGGTATGTTTAGCTTCTGATCGCGCGCTTACATGGAAGCGCTGAAGATGAGTGTAGGCTTCAGTATGCCGGTACTCGCACGATTACGTGCTGAGCCCAGAGCAAATAGCATGCCTTTCCAGCAATGCAAAGAAGGCGCCCTGTAACTGGCTCAAAAATGGTAAGTCCGTGGGTTTTGATCACTTCCAGTTTTCTCGAAGACTCCTCCATCCAGGTGTACAGTGCCCTTACGGTGAAAAATGCTGCTGGGGCCATGTGTGCCCTAACGGCTTGAAGTGCTTTCATCTTAGCAAAGGCAAATGCTGGTTCAAGGCTGGTGAGTCAAACTCATCGATTCTGGCATTCTTACTCAACAAGATATACAGATGGAATGCATCCAGACATACATTCATAAAGGCATTAGCCTGGCAAAGAGAAGTTCTGGCCTGGGCATTCGTACTGGATATATATATTTTTCGGACAGATGTAAAAGGATTTTTTTTCAAGTGATGGATGGATAGATGGAAGGATGGAAATTATCTGGGAAGTTACTAGCTATTATCCTAGTCAACTCAATTGGTTATGAACACTTGTTGTAGGACTACTTACCTGAGAAAGACGCTTCGGCAAACGGCGTGTGACATATGGATAACCAAAAACCACCTTTGTTGCTTCTTGGGCACATCGTTCATTGTCCTCATCTTGATTTGTGCATAGAACTTCGACATGTCTTCTGTACGTATCGAATCGTGTTAAGAACAAATCTTATCGGCAGCCTACAGAACGAAGATGATCTCAAGCCTTCCCTCACTCCAGGTCATACTGATTGCAATCAATAATACAAGATGACTTGTTGCTGATAGATAACAAGGATATAAGCCGACAGTTGCGAAGACTGCTGCCGAATACGCCCAACTTGATGCCGAGGATGAGAGTTTAACTCGCTGGAAGGCGTCGCTGGGTATCGTTCCTGGTGCTAGCGTGGACACGAGCGGACCAAAGGCACGTAAGCCTTTCATGATATGCATAAACTCCCATGATCGTGTTTTGACGCGACGCCGCTCTACTCAGGTTACTGTTCTAACCCTTGAACTTGACTCTCCCACACTGCCTGCGGGAAAAAGGATCATCTTTGATCTCAAAGATACTGCTAAGCTTCTTGACACCAAGAAAACCCCCATCGTCATCAAAGAAGGGGTGGAATATAAGTGAGTTAGCAATTGAATTATATTTGACCAGGGTTGACAGTATTCCAGTGTCCGTATTACATTTAGAGTCAACCATTCCATCATCTCTGTGCGTCCCTTTATCTGCGTAATCCTCTCTTTGACGCCTTTAAAATATATTCAGGGTGCGCGTTACATCCAAGTGGTCAAGCGCACTGGCTTGAAAGGTAGCTGTCAAGCCACAAGCCCCAGTGTATATCTGAATCTTTATTTATAGTGGATAAGCTTGAGCAAATGCTGGGATCTTATGGCCCTTCCAAGGAACCATATACGAAGAATTTTGAACCAGAAGTATCACCTTCCGGCGTGGTGGTTCGAACTGGATCATACCACGTTCGAAGCCGGGTGGTCGACGACGATGGCGAAGTTTATGCCGGTTCGTCTCTTTTGGTTCTTTGAGGTATACAGTTTCTAATTTCACCCTAGATTGGGAATGGTATTTCAAGCTCGCGAAGGAATGGTGATAGGTTCAGAACAAACGTTCTCATTTGTTTTGAGCAACTATGTACTTCCTGCATCTTTGCAGTTATCAGATATTTGTATACGAGTAGTTGGTTGTGAGCAGTTTGACATTGTCGTGACAAGCATGATCTATATTTGTGCAAGACTCACCAGCGTTCGCTCTTGGAATCGATATCTCCTTGGTCGGCGCCAAAGTATCTTTACGGTTTCTGTCATACATACGCAGACCCGCCTTTCCACTTCAAGAGCAATCCCCGCGGCAACATGGGTAGACCGACTCCCAAGAAAAGTGCGACCGTATCTATACTTGACTCGCATCGATAAACCTATTGGAACCCTTCTCCTGTATTACCCATGTGGTTGGTTGCAATTGACACGTCTAACCAAATTCCCTCTCTGAATCAATCACCCAGCCTGGTCAATCACCATGGCCTCCTACGCTCTGCACGCTCCTTTCACGACACCCTTGGTATATCTGAGTCTATTTGGTCTCGGAGCCCTCGTCATGCGTGGTGCTGGCTGTACAATCAACGATATGTGGGACAAGAACCTTGATAAAGCAGTTGGTGAGTCTTAATGACTTACCTATTCATTGATGCTAATTGTCCAAATCGAATCCAAGCAAGGACTAGAGATAGGCCATTATCAAGGGGTGATGTTAATCTGAGGCAGGCGGTGACGCTCCTTAGCGCCCAACTAACTGTAGGCCTTGGGGTCCTGACACAGCTGAATTGCTACAGGTGTGTCGTCAGGTCACTCTCATGCCAATGACCAAACCATAGCCGAGTGTCAGCATCCTGCTTGGTGCATCTTCGTTGGCGATTGTGATCGTCTACCCTCTAATGAAACGAGTGACCCACTGGCCGCAAGCGGTGCTTGGTTCGTAGATGATATTTCTTATTTCTTTCGACAGAACTGGCCATTCTGAAGCTTCGATTCCATCAGGCCTCGCATTCAATTGGGGAGCTCTTCTTGGTTGGTCAGCCGTGGCTGGGTCAGTTGATTGGAGCGTCTGTCTCCCGTTGTATGCCGGCGGCATTTGTTGGACGCTTGTGTATGACAGTATATATGCCCACCAGGTATCTAACAATGCAAATCTAACAATGCAAAGCACAAAACGCTGACTTGTGCACTAGGACAAGGCGGATGATGTAACTGTTGGGATCCACTCCACGGCGCTTCTCTTCGGAACACGTACCCGACCTATCCTCACCGGATTATCCTTGTCAACTGTTTCTCTGATATCGTACGCTGGCTATCTGAACGGCCAGGCATTGCCCTTCTATATAGGCATCGGATTAGCATCACACCAGCTGGCGCGCGTGCTCTACCGGACTGACTTCGATAACCGACTGAGCTGTTGGAAAGGTTTCACTGGTTGCGGCTGGGCAGGTTTTTGGATCTGGATGGGATCATTAGCGGATTATGTCATGCTTATAACGGGGCAATAGAGTTCGAAATCTAGGCGTAAGATCTTCAATTGGTCGTAAGTTTGACTACACGATTAGCAGAATAGATAAAAAACACATCAACCTAGAAGAAGCAAAGAGGTCAGATGGTAATACACGTGGGTCTAGATGTAGGAAGTGGAATAGGCCTGGGTAACGCAAAATGAATCAAACTAGGCGATGGTAAACAAAGCTTGGCCACTACGTCGAGTTGCTGGTATACGAGCGGACAGGACGGACACGGGACTTGAGCCAGCCTTTGAAGCCAACAACAAACAGCGTCCAGCAGAAAGCGAAACATGTGAGTGCAACGGCGAGATTTAGGAACATCATGACATCTGAAGGAGAGGGTATCAAAAACACAAATCGTTTCCTTATTACCTTGATGCTTACCATCTCTGCCTCTACGCATAGCGGCGATACTGACTTCCTCAGTGGAAAAAACGAAAACGAGACCACCACACGCAAGGAAAAAGCTGCCTAGAGCCTCGGTCGGTGGTCGAGATGGAAGGATCGATCGCGGGGGGCCGAGCCACAAAAAAAAGTACGTCAAGCATCTCAGAACAGAGAAGCCGACGAGCAAATTACCCCACAAAGCATGTATTTGCACCTGTACAGCAGAAGAGGATTACATTAACAACGCATGCCACAAATATGAGCTCAAGAGGGTGGTCACCTGGAAAAGATACGTTTGTGCGTGCGCAGCCATTGCTGCGCCTGCCACACCTATGACAAGGGCGGGAAATGGATTAAAGCTGGCTGAGTAGCTGGAGGGCGGAGCAAGAACGTCTTGCTCTATTGCGGAACTTAGAGAAGTGAACGTGGAAGCAGCCAGCCAATTACGGACTCTCTTCGACTCAATTCCCATACCTGCGAGTCAGATTGTTTCCAAACTTTTCCTCACGATTGTAAGAAGTTGACTCACCAATAAGACCAGCAAAACAGAACATGACCTAAGCAAAATCGTCAGTTTACACTTTCTGTTTATCAAATGAGCGGTATTTACCGCAATGCTGATATGCTGAATTTGTTTGGTTGTAAACGGATCACCTGCATTTGCGCCAAACCTTTCCATCCACATATTTGTTGCACCGTAGACGAAAATAACCAGAGATTCAACGAATTCTGCAGAGACAAAACCGGCTGATGGCGCTCTGTTCCATGCCCAACCAATTTCGGAGAATGTTCCAAGGAAACGGGCAAATGTAACTAAACCGTATGTCCAAAATATGGATCCCTCTACATGAAATATGAATATTATGATGATCTATGTACGTGAAAAGCACGTACTTATTAAGTGAGCTAAACAGCCATTAATATAGTTCCCTCTGCAACCCCCTAACCGTGACATGAGAAGTTGGAACGATCATTATCAAATGGACATACCCGTATAAACGACGACCCCCGTTAACAGTTGACCGAGAGCGGCAAACACGAGGAACCTTTCCAAGACAGCAAAGGCCCCATTTCCAATTTGACGGAGGTAGCCGGCCTTAGAGGTAGAATTTTCCTTCGGATCTTCAACTTTGTCCAGAGAACGTGCGCAAGTGGGTGAGCTATAAATAGTACCATCCGATGTAGCCGACTGTCGGCGATAGTGTTGGAGGTGCACGTCGTTAGCCCATCGAGCCGTGTCGACGTCAAAGGCTTGCCTCGAGATATCAAGCTCAACAGAACCACGGATTGGAGATAGGGTAATTTTGTTCTTGACAAGTGTTTCCTGCTCCTCCGAAACGAGCTCCACGTATTCAGGACCAATAGTATCACACTCTCGACCAAGGATCGCTACTTCCCAGAAAGTCTTCACCGAGAAATTGTCGCCGTGCCTGAGGAAAACAAACACACGACGAAAAATGGCAAATCCATCGATCATCGTCAGAATTAGTGAAAGGACAATAACCATGTAGCCCTGAGACCCGTGAGCAGACCCTGCAGAGTCCGTTCAGTGAAGGGATTGAGCGATTTGGGCCACCGTAGCTAACCTTCGTACCTAGGACCAACCAAATTAATTGAGACAATAGCAGTTGAGCGACTGGTAGAATACTCACATATTTGGCGTCAATTTTGAGTATAATGCACTAGTAGCACAACCAAACACGACCAGTGCATAGAATACCACGACCATAATGCCATGCGCCGCATGTCTCACCGAACGCATTGCAATCCCTCATTAGAACAGAACGCGGTCATTGAGGAAGAAGGAGGACGGAGATTAGTTGAACTTACCCATAGGCAAAACCACAAAGAAAGCCAGAGACATAAGTATGATATGGGTTATCATCAGCGCCGGATATCGTGCTCCAGGTTCACCAGCACCTTCCCAATCGATGGTATAGTAAGAATCGGGGGTAGGAGCATGGTACATAGCAATTTCGGTTTCGTTCAAGTACAGGAGGGGCGCGCCTTGGTGGTGATGGTGGTCATCTCTTCCTAGAATAACACTCGCCAGGGAAGTATGGACAAGAGTAGCAGCAAACAACACAAATGCCATGTAGACTTGTAACTGTACTTACCCGGGCTATCGAGGTGGAACAAAAGATCGATCGACATAATATATGTAATACGCTTATTGGTCATCGGTCAGCAACTACGTAATACGGGTGACAAATCGGACCACAAGCGAGGTATTTGACGGTATTTGGTGAACGGAGAAAATACATGTATATAAAGATTAAATATCACCCGTGTGCCGAAGGCACATTCGAAAAGCTTTGTACATTCTATCTATACATTATCTAGCAGTACCTCATTATATACAATATTTTTTGTTATTGCATATGTACTTGCCCAGATTGCCTTGATGTTGTGAACTAATATTACTCAAGAAATTGCCACATAGAACTGCCCATGTGTGGAAACTGGAGTCTGCAGGTCAAGACCAACATGTCTAACAGACTGGCCCTGTGACTTGTTGATTGTCATTGCAAAGGAGAGCTGCACTGGAAACTGCCTCCTAGTGAACCCAAAAAGCACTTGATCCTCAGTTGGTTGCAGTGTGATCCTTAGAATGAACACAGTCTCTCCAGCATGATCTCTAGTAAGAAGCCATACCTCCAACACCCTGTTTCTCATCCTTGTAAGAATTCCTCTGCTCCCATTGCAGACATCATGCCCAGGATCCAGATTCCAAAGCACCATCACTAGACAACCAATCTTGAGAGCTGTCTGAGCAAATGGCAGTCCTGAGCAGTTGATTGAGTTCAGGTACTCCACAGGATACATGAGCTCTCCCTGGTATGGTGTGTTGTTTGGAATCGAGTCAGCACTGTGAAAAACCCTCTGCTGTCCAGGGAATTTGTGAAGGACATAAGCATTGAGGTCATCCATACATCATTGCAGCTTCAGTACCAAACCCGCCACCATTTACCCCGACTGGGCGCTATACTGAAGAGTGCATGCAAGCACTCCAAAAGCGCCACACCGATTTCCTATTACCAGAAGAGATGAAGGTTTTGCACCACTTGATGTCTTTGCAGAATGAAGCCTTTGCATGGAGCGATGAGGAGCATGGCAGCTTCAAGACTGCATTCTTACCCCCAGTAGAAATCCCAGTTATTCTGCACATGCCTTGGATAGAGCGCAACATCCCCATTCCACCAGGCATATACTGTTGAAATTAAATCCTGATACATGCTGCATACATGAGGCCATGCATGCAGCACACACATGTTACTGTGCTTACTGCGCATACATGTGGTAAACACATTCCCAAGTCATGTGACATCCTTACTATTATGTATATAAGGAGAACCTGTACTATAGAAGATATACAGTGTTCTTACCTCTGCTAAACCCTAGCTCTAAGACTAACTAAACCCCAGGTAGGTTATAAGGAACGTGTCATCTCTTCCTCTGTGCAGCGTATGTAGTCTGCTCCAACAGGTTATGGGCCCTGGTGGGCATGTCATGAACGCGCCTTAACTGGCTGCAAACGACGTTGACTTCATTGTCTCCAAATTGTAACCTTGCGCTCTTCATGAGCTGCATTGCACTCCCTGCAAGCTGCATTTAAAAACCCAGGTTGACTAGGGTTAACCACTCTGAAGGAGTGTTTTTGCCTGAGATTATGGAACGTGTTTTCTTGAATAGAGGACTGATTGAGCGCTTTTACCAGCTGCCACTATAACATCATGTCTTCAACTCTTGAAAAACTCGTACAAACTTTTGACGGCTCTAACTACATTCAATGGGCTGACTCAATGAAGGTGTGGCTCAGGTCTCAGGGCCTCTGGCAAATAACTAGCGGGATGGAACTAAAACCACCCCTGGCGCCTCCTTTGACGGCGACAAATGCTGCACTAGTAGCGGAAGCTAATGCCAAGCTCCAGACCTGGAACAATAAGAATGACCAGGCTATTGGTAGCCTAGTGCTCCGCCTGGCCCCCTCTATTCGGCAGCGTGCCAACACCAAGGACACTGCTGAGGAGGAGGTGTGGGATCTCATCCGCACTGATTATGGTGTCGATGGCCCCTCCCAAGTCTTTGCAGACTTTAGGTCTGCAATCGCAATCAAAATTCCAGCTGCGAATCCTGTGCCAGAGATTGCCAAAATGGCTGATAAATCGAGCACCTTACAGCTGCCAATGTTGCTGATACGGCTCCCTATCGCCCCGCGCGCATACTACGGCATTTTTCATGACTGTGCGCACCGCTTGGACATCTTCTACTCCCTTTGCACAGTGCGCTCCCATGCGCTCCTGTGCGCTCCTGTGCACCCCCATGCGCTCCTGTGCACC
Source organism: Tricholoma bakamatsutake (assembly GCA_029959215.1). Classification (NCBI taxonomy): domain Eukaryota; kingdom Fungi; phylum Basidiomycota; class Agaricomycetes; order Agaricales; family Tricholomataceae; genus Tricholoma; species Tricholoma bakamatsutake. The sequence goes on from CP114860.1 coordinate 7,650,667, forward strand.
CCCATGCACTCCCATGCGCTCCTGTGCACTCCAGTGCGCCTTTTGTGTGCTTCCATGTGCATTTGTGCACTTCTGCGCACCTTTTGCATTTCTACTGTGCTTTTGTTTCCCCATAGCCGCCAATCATTTTGCACCCTAAATGTGCCTCGTTGCACTTCAAGCCGCCTCCATGCGCCCCCCCCCACGCTCCTTATCTGCCTTCTACATTTATTGCGCGCTCGATGCGCCTTTGCGCACTCCTTTTACACTTTACCTGCAACTCACATTCCCTGCTGCACACTCTTTGCACAATCTCTATCACACACAACAATCCCCTGCACCGGTGCACTGCACATCGCAGCTCCCATCTTACTGGCGCATTTACTTGAGGCGCACCATGATTCCGGCATGAGCGAACTGCGCATTCTTACATAACTGGGCTGCTTTGCACCTATTCGGCATTGGACTGTGCGCACTTGGGCGCTTTCACGTAATCCAGGCGCTTTGGCAGTATTTGGCCTCGCACAGCATCTCCTTATAGTTCTTCCACATTTCCAATTGGCATCGCCTTATCTGGTAACCGGCACAGGTCAATCACGCCATTATTACTAAGGCGCAGCATGCGACACATAACACCGAAGCAGATTAATTGGGAAGAGCGCATGAGACTTAGTGCGCACCAATAATAGTGCATCACACCGGAACAGTTGGATATTGAGCTATAGGTGCACAAATCTTATTGGCTGAGGCAGCGGCATAGTGCAGTCAGGTTTAGATGGGCAAATGGGTGCGCTTGTGGGTAGCGCATGGCGCTTTCTATTTTTATACTTTATTTCACCATTTTATCACATAAGCCATTTGTACATAGTAGTGGACAGATAGAAAATCCAGAGGATCTTCCCCCCCCCTCATAGTTCATAGCTCAGTCAGCGTCGCACATAGTCTGTGCACCAGCGTCCAGTCCGTGCGCCTTCGTAGTGCGCCCTTCGTATAGCCGTGTTTGCGTTATCGTTTGCGTCCCCTCATCGTATTGTTGCATTTCGTCCCTTGCGTTGCCTCCTTTGTCCTTGTCTGTGCACTATCGTAGTGTGCCCTTCGTATAGCCGCGTTTGCGCACCGTTTGTGCACCCTTTTGCATAGCCGCATTTTGCGCACCGCCTGCGCCTTTTTCCGCTCCTTGCGCTTTCACTCTGTTTGCACCCCCAAACTGTGCACCACCTTCACAGTACATTCCAGTGTCATCTTTGTCCTGTTACACCTCCCGCCTTCATCATCCTCATCGTTGCGCACTTTTGCACTCTCGTTGCGCGTCTTTGCGCACTGCGCGTTTTTGCCTCTTTGCGTTGTGCACTTTTCCGCCACTGCGCATATCTCCCCTTTCGTGTACACTACTAGTGCACACACTGAAAATCGCTGTACCAGCCTCTCTATAGTCTCTGCGCCCTGAAGAACGATCCGAGGCCCTCTAAGCGAACTCCCCCCTCACCCCGAGCATGCCTGCAGTTGTAGGTTAAGTGTTCACCCCTTCTGTTGAGACTCTGCACTGAGTACCAACTGAACACATCATTTTCTGGAGCCCACCGCGAGGGGTTTCTGTTTATCAGACCATATTTTAGACCTCCATCGGCTCGCCCTTTGCTTCAACATTAACCACCTTTGCACTCTCCATTCCGAGCTGCTAGCAACTGCGCTCCAGCTTGGGGAAATACCAGTATTTGAATCACTCTTCCTAAACAACACGCATCACTTGTCCGCGCTGTCTTTACCTCCACCTTCACCTGAATCATCCCTACCTACCCTAACTCCATCCGCATCACCGCATTTTTCCCCACCTTTGAATTTCGCTGCGCTTTTACCAGATCTTAACTCTACACACCTTATTCCACCTACCATGGCTACCATGCACATGCCATCTGCATCTAACCAAAACGCCCCGCGCTTCGACCCTGCAAAACTGCGCAAACTCCAGAAGTACTTTGAGGAGCTTGCGCAACTCCTCTGCGATTGTAACGTCACTGACGAGACCGATAAGAAGTTCCACACAGTGCGCTATTTGGACAGTGACACTGCAGACACTTGGAAACTGCTACCAGAGTATAGCGCGATGCACAACTATGGTGCATTCAAAGACGCTGTCCTAAAGCTTTATCCTGGCTCTAGGGATGGCAGTAAATGGAGTATTAGCGACCTGGACAAGCTTATTGGTGAGACCGCACGTGTTGGCCTCGTAACTGCAGAAGAAATCGCATGCTATTATCGCGCATTTTTCAACATTAGCGAATACTTAGTTGCGCAAGGCATATTGGCGCACTATGACCAAAGCCGCATGTTCGTTAGGGTGTTTCGACCAGACCAGCTAGAGCGCATTTTGAGCCGCCTTGCGATTGCGGTACCGAATCAGCCTGCAAATGTGCCATACTCATTAGATGCAATACGTGATGCGATCGACTTTATCTTTGAAGGCCCAGCGCACTATTTCCAGCCACTTACTGGGCTCACAGCGCAAAACCCCAATATGTATGCACCCTACTCAGCACCCAGCGCACCCATTTCCCAGCCACAACCTAGCGCACCCGCAGTCAAAGCAGAAGACATTTCAGTCTTATTCGAGCGCATGACACAGACGATAGTTACTGCATTGAGCGCATCACGCAGAGATGGCAGAAATGGTGCGCCTCGCTCGAACAACGACAAGTGCAATGGTTGCGGTCAGACAGGGCACTATATCCCTGAGTGCGCTTCAATTGAGCGCCTTATTAGCGAAGGAAAGTGTAGGCAAAATGCAGAAGGGTGCATTGTACTCCCAGGTGGCGCATTCGTGCCGTGGTCTATTCCAGGCAACTTCTTGGGTGAGCGCATCAAGGAATGGCATAAGCGCAACCCAGGGCAGATTGCCATGGGTCAACTTTCATCTAATACCAATTCGCAGCTCATCTACAAAATAGCGCCTTGTCCAGCTCCAGCGGTACCTTTACAGTCGACGTACGTTGCCGCTTCAGCTCCTGCAGCAGAGTATATGCAAAGCACACCAAATGCGCAGCTAACGAAGGAAGAGCGCATTGATGTGCTCGAGAGGGAGTTGATGGCGCTTCGGAAGAGACAGGTCTTCGACGGCGTTGAGATTCTGCGGCGCGCACCGCGCAATACATCCAATCAAGAGGGCGCGCATTCTACAACCACAGACATGGCACCCGCTGACAGTATTGAGTCCCCAGCTTTGCAACACGCTGCGAGCGCAACTGATGCGCCCGACGAGACACCCATACATCCCTATTCCAACATTCCTGAGGCACGTTTTGCGCCCGCAGCAGCAGATAAACCAGACATACCAGCTAACTCTTCCAAAGGCAAAGAGCCATCATACCGCACTGTTGTTCCCATCCAGAACCCACAGATTGTCGACGATGTATATGCGCGCGCCATGAAGGCGCCCTCCATTACGGTTTCACATGAAGAGCTCCTATCCCTTTCACCTGATCTCAGGCAGCGCTATAGAGAACAAGTCACCCCAAAGCGTGTTGCAGCTACTGGCGCAGAAGTGGTAGCTACCCACCTTGCGAGCGTTATGCCATTTGCGCACTGCAAAGTGTGTGCGCCTTTTGCAGACGATAAAGCGCTTAATGCAACACCTCCAGTTAGCGCAGCAATTGAAGCGCCTCTCCCTATTGTCACAGGCCAAGGAGAAGCAGCCACTATCATAACATTTGACTCTGATACTCAAGCTTGCAATGTTTCCGTGTTTGTGCTTATTCCATTTTCTGCTTCCATTCCACTGACCTCTCTTACCTCTCAGCTCTACTTATCCCAATGTACCAACAGTAATGCGCAGGCGCTCTTAAATTCGATTGACCCTGTGGCGCTTATTCCAGCCGCGTTTCCAAAAAGCGCACATGCGCGCGCAACTTTTAGCGTCTTAGCAGTGCGCACACTGCAAAATGGCATAGTAACCAAGAAGAAGTATAAACTGGTTGCTAGAAAAGTCAAGCCAGTTATTGGGCCCGTCCCAAACGAATTCTGCATCGAGCGCAACATTATAGGTGATCCGCTAGCAGTGCTTCCTGCACTTTTACCAAACCCGCCACCATTTACTCCAGAAGATGATGAAGAAGAAGACGATGAAGAATTTGGGGATTGGACCGATGTGCTACATGGCTTTATGCATGTGATACGTCCCATTTCACAGTCTTTGGATGCGCAAACACTCGCGCTGACGCAACCAGAGCCAAGCGCAAATGCGCAAAATGCGTGCGATAGTGCACTTATTTACAACGATGACTATAGCCAAGTTCCAAGAAGCGCGACAGCAGATGCAGAGGACGAGAAGTTAGATTTGGTGTGGATTTGGATGGATACCCTAACGCGCCCTAACGATTTCATGGATTCCGAGTATGGTGCGCTCGTGCGCTATGCGAACGCATTTTTCAAACACAAGGAGCGGTTATGGAAGCGCAATGTGCACGGCGCTCACCAGCTTGTTATTTGGCAGTCCAGACGCTTACCGATATTGCGCACCAGCCACAACAATGTTGCACACAAGTGCTTTTACGCGATGCGATCTGCTTTGCTTGATCACTTTTGGTGGCGCCATACAATAGCCGCATTTTGCCTACTGCCATACCACGCATGCGAGTCCATTGCGCTTCCTGACATAGCGCTCGATATCACCACAACGCGGTTGAGGGAGATGGAAGAGTCCATAGTAGTGGACACAGAAGATGAAGAAGCATTTGATGAAGAAGAAGCACAAGGAGATAGCGCTGAGGATGAAGAAAGCACCGATGAGGCGTGCAACTAGCGCTCTGTGCGCACCGCTATGGATCCTTCACCTTTTATACAACTTGTCATATGGCGTGCACTTCCTTTTATCTCGCATACTTTCACTGTTTGGACAGAGTCAAAATTTCAGTTGAGAGGAGGAGAGTGATGGTTGGACAATTTTTCCGCATTTTGTTTGTGCTTGTGCACTTTGCTATGCGCATTTTCATGTGCTTTACTTGGCCTCTTCAAATATCCCAAACATTCACTTCTACCACTCACCCACTTTCTTGGTGCTCATGCTTTGCACTTCAATAGCTGACAAGGATGCTGCCTGGGGACAGTCAGTATTTCAGTTGGGAGGAGATGATACGGCTCCCTATCGCCCTGCGTGCATACTATGGCATTTTTCATGACTGTGCGCACCGCTTGGACATCTTCTACTCCCTTTGCACAGTGCACTTTCACATGCCCAAGTGCGCTCCCATGCGCTCCTGTGCACCCCCATGTGCTCCCATGCGCTCCTGTGCACTCCAGTGTGCTCCAGTGTGCCTTTTGTGCACTTCCATGCGCATTTGTGCGCTTCTGCGTGCCTTTTGCATTTCTACTGTGCTTTTGTTTCCCCATAGCCGCCAATCATTGTGCACCCTAAATGCGCCTCGTTGCGCTTCAAGCCGCCTCCGTGCGCCCCCCCCACACTCCTTATCTGCCTTCTACATTTATTGCGCGCTCGATGTGCCTTTGCGCACTCCTTTTACACTTTACCTGCAACTCACATTCCCTGCTGTGCACTCTTTGCACAATCTCTATCACACACAACAATCCCCCGCACCGGTGCACTGCACATTGCAGCTCCCATCTTACTGGCGCATTTACTTGAGGTGCACCATGATTCCGGCACGAGTGAACTGCGCATTCTTACATAACTGGGCCGCTTTGCGCCTATTCGGCATTGGACTGTGTGCACTTGGGCGCTTTCACGTAATCCAGGCGCTTTGGCAGTATTTGGCCTCGCACAGCATCTCCTTATAGTTCTTCCACATTTCCAATTGGCATCGCCTTATCTGGTAACCGGCACAGGTCAATCACGCCATTATTACTAAGGCGCAGCATGCGACACATAACACCGAAGCAGATTAATTGGGAAGAGCGCACGAGACTTAGTGCGCACCAATAATAGCGCATCGCACCGGAACAGTTGGATATTGAGCTATAGGTGCGCAAATCTTATTGGCTGAGGCAGCGGCATAGTGCGGTCAGGTTTAGATGGGCGAATGGGTGCGCTTGTGGGTAGCGCATGGCACTTTCTATTTTTATACTTTATTTCACCATTTTATCACATAAGCCATTTGTACATAGTAGCGGACAGATAGAGAATCCAGAGGATCTTCCCCCCCCCTCATAGTTCATAGCTCAGTCAGCATCGCACATAGTCTGTGCACCAGCGTCCAGTCCGTGCGCCCTTCATATAGCCGTGTTTGCGTTATTGTTTGTGTCCCCTCATCGTATTGTTGCGTTTCGTCCCTTGCGTTGCATCCTTCGTCCTTGTCTGTGCACTATCGTAGTGCGCCCTTCATATAGCCGCATTTGCGCACTGTTTGCGCACCCTTTTGCATAGCCGCATTTTGCGCACCGCCTGCGCCTTTTTCCGCTCCTTGCGCTTTCACTCTGTTTGCACCCCCAAACTGTGCACCACCTTCACAGTACATTCCAGTGTCGTCTTTGTCCTGTTACACCTCCCACCTTCATCATCCTCATCGTTGCGCACTTTTGCACTCTCATTGCACGTTTTTCCGCACTGCGCGTTTTTGCCTCTTTGCGTTGCGCACTTTTCCGCCACTGCGCATATCTCCCCTTTTGTGTACACTACTAGTGTGCACACTGAAAATCGCTGTACCAGCCTCTCTATAGTCTCCGCGCCCTGAAGGACGATCCGAGGCCCTCTAAGCGAACTCCCCCCTCACCCCGAGCATGCCTGCAGTTGTAGGTTAAGTGTTCACCCCTTCTGTTGAGACTCTGCACTGAGTACCAACTGAACACATCATCGCCATCCCCGAATTAGTACAGGCAATGATTTTACTTGCTGCGATGCCGCGCGAGTATGATTCTCTATCCGCCATGGTCCTTAACATGACTGCTACTAGAGCCTTGACGTTTAAACATGTCAAGAACTTCATTGTTGCTGAGGCCTCATGGCACACAGCAGTTGGAAAGCCCATCAGCCCGCCTCAGGCCACCAAGCTTTCTGCTATCAAGCGCAAAGGGGGAAACCCCAAATGGCAATCTCAGGGCAACAATGGAGATTCATTCCGAAAGCATGGATGACGTGGGAACAAAAAGACTAAAGAGGAAAAACCTAAAGAGAAACATTCCCACCTCGCCTCACAAGCCTTTACTACTATAAATGGTAATAGCACCATCATACCGCCGATGCCGCTCATCCAGTGCATCGAGAAGCATGAACATACTCCCACAAGGGATCCTCGCCACCGACCACCTGCACAGGCATACATGGGTGCGGCCTCTACCTCTCATTCGGTCTATACCGAATATCAGCAGGCTCGAGACACCCTCGAGCAAATGAATCTCCCACGCAGCACAAAAAATCTGTGACTGCTGGAAGAGCACCTAACAGTGCGAGAAGGTAAGAGGAGGAGGATTGAACCAGAACCAAGGATCGTAGAGGTAGAAGACGATAGCGTCTCCCTTGGATCGGAACCTGCCGTTTCTGATGAAGAAGTATAGAAAGCCATCGACGAAATGCTTGTCAATGAACCGCTTGAAACAGGTACATATGATGAAAGGTCAGTCCTTTTCCCTGCCACAAGCACAAGAATTAACATTCCATTGATCACAGCGAACTTTTCATGTGAAATTTTACCACTACTAAATGTATCATAGAACAATTTACATCTTAATATATGTGTTACATATGCAAATGGAAATTGTAAGAAAGGTGCTGACTGGATCATGGATTCAGGCACATCAAAACACTTCACTGGTGAAATTAAAGATTTTGCTTCTTACGAGCCTTTACTGAGAAAGGACTCTACCCTGGTTCAAACAGCCATGGGTACTACTCATATAGTAGGGAAAGGAGCAGTCTTCATTAGACATCAGGTAGTATGTCATAGGAAGTCAGAGACGCTGATAGGTCCACTATGCGCTTTAAGGTCTGGAGAAGACTCCCACTCATATCAACACATCACAACATGCACTCCGAAGTACTATAACGCCACGAAATTAACTTCGAACCATTTTCGCATTATTTCGCACTATTTCGGATGACTTCGAGACACTCCAAATGCTTTCGAACTATTTCGCAACACTTCGAACAACTTCGTAGCACTTCGAATGACTTCGGCCACCATATAGTTGTCCACAAACAATTTTGATACACACTGCACATCCAGAACAAGTTATTTCGTCGCATATCGAGCATTACCGGACATGAGAAGGGATTACAAGAGAGTTAGAATGCGATAAGTGCGGTTTTTATGTTTCATGATATATTAAATCAATAGGACAAGAACTCTTACTATACTGGGACAATGTACGTTTTACTTATTATCATTTTTCATTTGTTTTGTGTTTTACAATACCTTTATTGCTGTGTACATTGCCTCATGTTTTACAATTGTTCTTATTTCCTTTTTAGTACTACTTCTTCATTTTGTATATAGACTTGTGTTAGATACTTAGAATAAGAGAAATAGAACAACGGAGAGCAGCACAAGTTACCCTCACAGTTATCGTCTGACTTAAGAGTCGTTCTCTTGAGTCTTAGCTCGCGTCGTATCTCTAAAGTTCTGCGAAATATCGCGAACTTCCTCGAAACTATTGTATTCGCTCTCCGTTTTATTGCCCATCGCCTGTCTCCATTCGACAAACACCTCACATTCGTTAAACTTGCTGTTCGATATACTTCGAACCTCTTCGAACTTATTCGAACTATTTCGCGCATCTTTGAACTTATTCGAACCACTTCGCATGCCTTCGAACTTCTTTTGAACTCTTTCGAACAACTTCGTACACCTATACAGAATATTCGCCACAGCCCTTACCATTTCGCGTTACTAAACATTACGTTTTGGTCTCAGCGGTGATATTTAGTACCACCTTGCACCCTTCCTCTGGCCTGTGTTATACCATCCGAAGCCATTAGTAGGTTTTGTTTGGGTTTCCAGGTTGAGTATCATCAACACGTGAAACACGATTATACCCCATCTACTACATACCCGACTGTAATGCTCGATTACTGTCAATGGGCATCTTCTTGCAAGATGGAAGTGATGTGCATGGTTCCTCCGCACACATTTTATTTTTCAAGCAAGGAAACCCAATTATGGATTGCATCCCTCTTATGAAACGTGACACTATTTATTGGGCTCAGACTCATATATTGAGCACCAAGGGAATCAATGTCGCGACAATGTACATCGCAGACTACTCGACTTGGCATAAGCAACTTGGACACCCATCCAAAGAGATGCTAGGGAAGATGCCTAATAGCACCATAAAATTCCCGAGGAATTTAATTATTCCTAAAGACAAAATTATATGTCCAGGGTGCGCTGAAGGGAAAATGACCTCAAAATCTTTTCCTGAATCAGATTCATGTGCAGAAAGACCCTTTGAATTAATACATTCTGATCTGAAGGAACTCCCAGTACTATCGTACCATAAACATAAATACTTTATTGTATTTCTGGATGACAAGACATCACATATCTGGGTCCAATGCCTTAAAAAGAAATCTGATGCTGCTGCGGCCATCAGACAATTTCAGGCAGTGGCTTTGACACAGTATGGCGCTACAATCAAGTGCTGGCATGTTGATCCAGGGGGGGAGTTCAAAGATCGTGAGCTACAAAATGTGCTCAAGGACTTTGGCATCAAAATAGAGATGTCTGCACCCCACATTCACCAACAGAATGGGTGCACAGAGCATGCCATAAGGACAATAATAGAAAAGTCGCAAACCCTGCGATTTACTGCATGTCTACCACAATCATGGTGGGAATTTTGCATTGAACATGCAACACACCTATACAACCGAACCCCGATAAGGCGCCTGAAATGGCTGACACCAGTTGAGGACCTGACAAAGGTCCGCCCAGATCTAAACAATCTGAAGGTTTTTGGTTGTGGTGCTTACGTCTACCTACCCAAGGAGAAGCATCCAAACACATTGGCTCCTCGATCGGAGTTGATGATGTACTTTGGATTAGAAGATGGCATTAAAGCATACCGTTTCATGCGACCTAGTGGTGCAATATTCATTGGTGCTACAGCACTATTTGATGAAACGTTGTTCCCATGCTGTCCCAGAGCTAAAACTCCTGCCAATACAGACCTTGGTGATTTTCCACCTCCAGAACCAGAAGATGATGACCACTCATCTGGAATGGATGGTGATGATTCTATACCGCCACAAGATCCACCCCTTCCTCCATCATCAGAAAATGATGATGATGATGTACCAAGTGAGCAAAAGGCGCATGATGATGTGACAGATGCTCCTCCTCCGCTGCCTCCAGTAACCACTGAGGACTTTCATCCAAGACGTTGATGAGTTCAGTTGGTACTCAGTGCAGAGTCTCAACAGAAGGGGTGAACACTTAACCTACAACTGCAGGCATGCTCGGGGTGAGGGGAGAGTTCACTTAGAGGGCCTCGGATCGTCCTTCAGGGTGCGGAGACTATAGAGAGGCTGGTACAGCGATTTTCAATTGCGCACTAGTAGTGTACACAAAAGGGAAGATATGCACAGTGGCAGAAAAGTGCGCAATGCAAAGAGGCAAAAACGCGCAACGAGAGCGCAAAAGTGCACAACGATGAGGATGATGAAGGCGAGAGGTGTAACAGGACAAAGACGACACTGGGATGTACTGTGAAGGTGGTGCACAGGTTGGGGGTGCAAACGGAGTGAAAGCGCAAGGAGCGGAAAAAGGCGCAAATGGTGTGCAAAATGTGGCTATGCAAATAAGTGCACAAATGGTGCGCAAATGCGGCTATACAAAGGGCGCACTACGATAGTGCACAGACAAGGACGAAGGATGCAACGCAAGGGATGCTGACTGAGCTATGAACTATGAGGGGGGGGGAAGATCCTCTGGATTCTCTATCTGTCCACTACTATGTACAAATGGCTTATGTGATAAAATGGTGAAATAAAGTATAAAAATAGGAAGCACCATGTGCTACCCACAAGTGCATCCATGCGCCCATCTAAACCTGACTGCACTATGCCGCTGCCTCAGCCAATAAGATTTGCACACCTATAGCTCAATATCCAACTGTTCCGGTGTGATGTGCTATTATTGGTGCATGCTAAGTCTCGTGCGGCCTTCCCAATTAATCTGCTTCGGTGTTATGTGTCGCGTGCTGCGCCTTAGTAATAATGATGTGATCGACCTGTGCTGGTTACCAGACAAGGCGATGCTGATTGGAAATGCGGAAGAATGATAAGGAGATGCTGTGCAAGGCCAAATACTGCCAAAGTGCCAGGGTTACGCGAAAGCACCCCAAGTGTGCACAGTCCAATGCCAAATAGGTGCAAAGCAGCCCAGTTATGTAAGAATGCGCAGTTCGCTCATGTTGGAATCGTGGTGCACCTCAAGTAAATGCACCAGTAAGATGGAAGCCGCGATGCGCAGCACATTTGAAGTGGTGAATTGTTGTGTGATGGTAAGAATAGTGCAGTGAGTGTGCAGCAAGGAACGTGAGTTGCGAGTAAAGCATAAAAGGAGCGCATAAAGGTGCATCGAGCACGCAATAACGGAAAACAGCAGGTAAGGAGTGTGGGGGGGGCGCACAGAGGCGGCTTGAAGTGCAATGAGGCGCATTTAGGGCACACAATGATTGGCGGCTATGGGGAACCAAAAGCGCAGTAGAAATGCAAAAGGCGCACAAAGGCGCACCTAAACGGTCAAAGGTGCGCAAAAGTGCATGGAAGCACGCAAAGGCATGCAAAGTGTGCGGAAGCCATCTAGAAGGTGCACACAATCACAAAAAATGCCGTAGTATGCGCACAGGGCGATAGGGAGCCGTATCAATGTGATGATCAACAGGAATGGCAGCAATTGCCCTGTCGATCAGGCAGGCAGAGGAACATCCCAAACCATCCTGGCAATACCTATGGAGAGAAGCGACTCCCCTCTGACATAGAGAGAGACATTGCATGTGATCGATATTGGAAGAGATCTGTAGGTCAAGATTCGGATCATAACTGAACACAACCACAATCTCAACAGAAAGAACCAGTTGCTGGACCGAGTTCGGCACCCCACGAGAGTGTGCCCGATTCCAATGATCAAGAACATGATCACCCAATGGGGGAACCAGATGAAGCAGGTTATATTAACAAGATAACCAAGAAAGGAGGAGATAAGCTTATTCACTGGCTGTTGTCAAAAGCAGTCAAACCATCGAGCGAAATAAGCCAAGTTCCAAACCAATTTCACGATATTGCGCGCCTACCATGGCAGCAGCAATGTGAGTGGAAACAAGCTTGTCATGAAGAATTAGAGGCTCTTCATAAGTGACAAGTCTATGACATCGTTGATCTTCCACATGATTGAAAAACGATCAAAAATAGATGGGTTTTCTCTGTAAAATCGGATGGAAGAAAACGAGCCAGACTCGTGGCCAAAGGCTTTTCACAAGTCGAAGGTGTTGACTTTGATGAGATTTTCTCACCAGTAGTCTGCTACGAGACTGTACGTCTCATGTTTGCACTTGCATCTCTAGAGGGCATGTATATGACCAGCCTAGATGTAAAAACCGCATTTTTATATGGCAAACTAGATGAGGAGATCTATATGAATCAACCTGAGGGTTTCAGACTCGAGGGAAAAGAGTGCAAAGTATTGTGCTTATGCCAAGCATTGTATGGCCTTAAACAAGCCTCACTTGCATGGTGGAAAGAGCTAGAGGCATTTATGTGCACCATTGGGTTCGTGCGCACCAGCTCCGATGCCAGCATTTTCATACACAAGGATCCTAAGACAGGCAGCATTGTTATTGCACTCGTCTATGTTGATGATGGCTTGTTCATGGGGAAGAACAAGAAACTTGTGGATGAAAAGAAAAATGCTTGTCTAAAGCATTGGGAGTGCTGTAGTACTGAAAAAGTCATGGAATTCTTAGGCATGCGCATCACCCAGACTGCAAGCAAAGTCAAACTCGATCAAACTGAATATCTCGCCAAAGTGCTTGAGATATTCGAGATGACAAATGCCAAAGCAACCCCCACTCCACTCCTGACTGGTTACAGACCATCAGAAAACACAGCAATGCCCAACACGATGCTTAGATCAAAATATCAGTCTGTGATTGGATCTTTATTGTATCTGATGCTCGGAATGCAACCTGATATCGCTTATGCGGTAATCAAGATGTCGCAATTCTCGGCTAATCCTAGCCAAGAACATCTAGACAAAGCGATGTACATCATGCGCTATCTGGTGGGAACCCAGAAATATAACATTGTCTATGATGGTGAGAAGTCTGAGGGGCTACAGGCCTTCACAGATTCTGATTGGGCAGCTGACACTCTCAAACGCTGATCTACAATGGGTTACTTTGCTACTCTAGCGAGTGGCATTATATGCTGGCAGTCCCGTTTACAAAAAACTGTAGCACTGTCATCCACAGAAGCTGAATATATGGCTCTCTCCGACACTTGTTGACAGATAGTGTGGATAGAGTCCTTATTCCAGGAACTTGGATATGTACTGAAGCACGTACCAATCTGCGCTGATAATCAGGGATCCATCTTTATCGGATCAAATCCAGTTCAGGAAAGAAGGACCAAACATATAGACATTCGCTACCACTATACCCGCGAATGCATAGAAAATGACAAAGTCACAGTCATTTTCATTCCTGGAAATGATAATCCAGCTGACATGTTCACAAAGAACCTTGGCGCTGTCTTATTCAGGAAATTTAGAGACTCTCTTGGAATTACTTTCAAGATTCAAACTTAGCTGCTTAGAGTGCTGTATAGTTTGAGGGGGGGTGTTGAAATTAAATCCTGATACATGCTGCATACATGAGGCCATGCATGCAGCACACACATGTTACTGTGCTTACTGCGCATACATGTGGTAAACACATTCCCAAGTCATGTGACATCCTTACTATTATGTATATAAGGAGAACCTGTACTATAGAAGATATACAGTGTTCTTACCTCTGCTAAACCCTAGCTCTAAGACTAACTAAACCCCAGGTAGGTTATAAGGAATGTGTCGTCTCTTCCTCTGTGCAGTGTATGTAGTCTGCTCCAACATATACGACGAAGTTTGCACTATTATCTGGAAGAACATAGACTCAGGTGTTTATGAGTGCTCAAATTCAGTGTATAGATCGTGGTGGTTCTGCATGCTCAAGAAAGATGGAAAAGTGCTGCGCATTGTACATAGCCTTGAGCCACTTAATCATGTTACCATTTAACACTCTGGCATCACCCCTACACCTGAGCACCTTGCAGAGCAGTTTGCGGGGTGTGCATGTGGTGCCATGCTTGATCTATATGTGGGATACAATGAGTGCTTAATCAAAGAATCGTCGCATGACCTTACAACATTCCAAATGCCTTATGGTGCAATGTGCCTCATTACATTGCCAATGGGTTGGACAAACTCAGTACCAATCTTCCATGATGATGTGTGCTATATTCTGCAGCCAGAGATACCAGATTACACTGTTCCCCATATCAACGACGTCCCAGTCAAGGGGCCTTCGAAGCACTACATTTTACCAGATGGCTCGTGCGAAGCGCTCACTGTGAACCCTGGCATAAGGTGCTTTGTGTGGGAGCACTTTCAGAACATGAACCACATTGTGCAGTGCATGAAATATAGTGGCGGCACTTTCTCTGGGATGAAATCCACACTGTGCACTGAGAACTTCATCATTCTTGGCCATTATTGCACCCCAGAAGGTAGAAAACCTGAATGCAACAAGGTAGACATTATCTGCAATTGGGGTGCATGCCACATGCTGTCAGAAGTGTGCGCATTCTTGGGAACAGTTGGTTTAATGTGCATTTATATCCACAATTATGTGCACTGCATTAATGTGCTCACAAGGCTTACATGCAAGGACGCTCCATTCGAATGGGGCCCAGAGCAGATAGCAGCACAAAACAACATCAAGCAAGCAGTACTAGAGTGCCCTGCACTACAACCAATTGATTATTTTTCAGAACTCCCTGTTATCCTTGCAGTCGACACTTCCCAGATAGCAGTTGGCTTTTACCTTTGCCAGGAAAAGAGCGCAAATGCAAAAGCACACAATTACAACCAGTTCAGCTCGATTATGCTCAACAACAAAGAAGTGCACTTTTCACAACCAAAGATTGTCCAATCTGAGAAGTACTAATATGAGTGCTGTTGTGAGTGATGAATGTCAGGATAGATGGCATCAATGAGGGAAGAGACTGAGTTTTCTGGACACTTGAAATGGTCAGGAAGATGGATGTAGTGGTCATCACAGATAACCCACAGGTGACTCAACCTCTACCCACACCCATACTCATGTGAAACCTGTACCTGCAATCATGGGTATGGGTACAGCCACTTGCAGGTAGCAGGTATGGCAGGTTTTTTCTATCTTTACTTACACATCACCAGTGTTATATTTAAGTATATTTACTGGTTTCAGTGATATGGCTCCTTATCACCCTGCACTTGTACTACAGCATTTTTTGCAATTGTGTGCACCTCTTGGATGACCTTCACTCACTTTGCACAGCATGCTTTTGCACACCTTAGTGCACTCTCATGTGCTTCCATGCACTCCCATGCACATCTGTGTGCTTTTGTGCACCTTTTACATTTCTACTGCACCTTTGGATCCCCTATAGCTGCCTTCTATCATGTGCCCTAAATGTGCCTTGTTATGCTTTGAACAACTACACTTGTTATCTGCCTTTCACAGTTACCACTGATAGGTCTACTGTGCAAAATCAATTTTGAACCATTTCGAGTGACTTCAAATGATTTCAAATGACTTTGAACAACTTTGCAACACTTTAAATGACTTCAAATAACTTTGCAGCACTTTGAATGATGACAGCTGCCATATGGCTATTCCAACACCCTTCAATACACACAGCACATCCAGCATGAGCTACTGCATTGCATATTGAGCACTACCAGACACAAGGTGACATGACAAAAGACTCTTAAGACATGATAGTGGCATTTTGGTGTTTCAATGATATATTGAAACAATAGGACAAGTACTATTGATATATTTTGACTCTGTACATTTCATTTATCATCATTTCTTATTTGTTTTATGATTTGCCAAGTCCTTTGTTGCTGTGCATATTGCCTCATGTTCTCCACATGTTATATTTCCTTTTTAAGTACCATCTCTTCAAAATGTATATAGACTTGTAATAGCTACTTAGAACAAGAGAGAAGAAGTCGCCCTCTCCCATTATCATCTGATTTAAGAGCTGTCCTCTTGAGTCCTAGCCTCGCATTGTATTCCTAAGTTCTGTGAATTATCATGAACTACTTTCAATTTTTGTACTAGCCTCTCGACTTATCACTTATTTCTTGACACCAGTCTGATTCCTTCTGAACCCTTTGAAACTCCTTGAACCTCCTCAAATTACTTTGAACATCTTTGAACCTCTTTGAACCTTCTTTGAATATCTTCGTACACTCCTAAGAACTATTCACAACATGTCTGTGGAGGTAGATGAATGAGGAATGAGTGTAGTGTACTGATGTTTTGCACTGTAGAATAGAATGTGCATTGTGATCATGTGACTCTGTGTTTCTTATCTCTTCCTTTCATCAATGCACACAGTAATCTCATTCCCCTTTCCATTCATTCTCTCTGCATCAATAATTTCACTCTTTTTTAGTCTTTTATTTTATGTTCAAAGCTGATAGGATGACTGAGGTAAAGCATAAACTTACTGTGGGGACCTCGAAGACATAGACTGGTGGAGACACCAACTACAGAAGGAGTTTGTCGGGATGAAGATCATCTGGCCCCCAGAACCTTTGGATTCCAAATTATATGTCAATGCATCATCTGGATGGGGGATTGGCCTGATACTTGATGGGAAGTGGCTTGCATGGCAGTTCAAAGAGGGCTGGAGATCAGAAGGATGCAAGATTGGTTGGGCCAAGATGGTGGCAGTGGAGCTGGCAGTCAGGACACTGATAGCAGGAAAATTTGCAAGATGCCACATAATCATACACCCAGACAACAAGAGCATCGTGGGGGCACTGAAGGCAGGGAGGTCACAGGGCACTCAGCAAAACACAGTCCTATGAAAAATTGTGAAGCTCATCTAGAAGCATGAGATATGGATCTCGATAACATGGATTTCTACACTGGAGAATCCTGTGGATGGGCCCTCAAGGGGTGTTTTCCCTGTGAACTCTTTACTATATGCATTCCCACCTAAGATACCATTTTGTTGAGAGAATTTGTGCATAATACTGTAGACTACCATGACTCATGCATATGAAAAATACATGGAATTTGATGAAACAGTTTTGAACATGTGACTATGATCGACAATGGTCACACTCAACTCTTCTGCAGCTACCACTTGTGATGCCTCCCATTAGACAGACCCAGTACACCGTCTACTCCAACAGACACACTGACAACCTATTCCAGCTGGCCCAGCTCCATGGTGGGAGGCTGTCTCACAACACTACTCACTCTGAACCATATGCTGAGTGCATCTCAACAGCACATGCACAGTTACCACAGCAGAATCTTGTGCTACCCACCAAACTGCTGGAGAAGATCAGCCAGGTGCAAGGAGTGGCTGTAAACAAGATGAATCAGGCAAAGGACATGAGCAGACTGTGGGAGTTTCTCACCTTCTATTGAAGACTAGGAATCCAGGACAGCAACACTTTGCCAGCCAGGGAGGATCTTCTCATAGCATGGGTGTCATCATATGCAGGTCGATTAGCTGGGAGAACTGTTGGTGCAAAGATCTTGGCTATTAAGAAGGAGCATCAGAAGTGTGGACTAGTGTGGCAGGGGGGGGAACAAGTATGGCAGGGGGGGGAACAATTGTGACAGATTCTGAAAGGAGTGGAGGAAATGAGACTGGCATCATCCTTCTACAGCAAGAGGGCTCCAGTAACAATAGCGATGCTTGATGACCTCAACAGTAGGCTGGACAGATCCTCTGGGCTGGACAACTGTGTTCATGCAATCTGCTGCTTGTCCTTTTTCTCTCAACTGAGCATTGGCGAGATCCTACCTCCCACCCAGAACCTCAAGAGATTCAACCCTCACCGCCATGCTACCTTTGCACACATCTGAGAGTCTACAGATAAGAACGGCACTTGTAATCTTTATTTACCATGGTCAAAAACCCAGAAAGCCTGCAGTGATGACATCTGGATTCCTCGCTAGGAAGCCCCTCTGGATCCCATCCATGCAATCCACAAACACTTCATCAAGAACAAACTGGAGATTGACCACCCAATTTCAGCTTACCGCGATATGCAGAACAACCTGGTGACACTCACCAGATCGAAGTTTATTCAGTGCATCAATCAAATACTCTGAGCAACCAAGAAGGAATACTCTTGAATCACAGGACATTGCTTTCGCATAGGTGGGACAACCTTCTACCTCATATCAGAAGTGCCTCCCAACATGGTGAAGAAATTTAGGTGATGGTGCTTGCAAGCTTTCCTGGAATACTAGCATTGTCTGGACTATCTAGGCACAATCCACATCGAGATGCTCCCTCTTAGCATGCAAATTCAGGAACAGCAGGCAAGAAGCCCCCCTAAGGCTTGACATTTGTCCATGGGTGAGTTTTTGTCATGACTACAATGTGCCTTAGGCTTGCTTCTCACTTGGGTTTTCCATAGTCATTGTCTCAGCTCACCCCTGGTTGATGAGGCTGGAATCTGAGGAGACTGGTTTAGCAGATGCAGTAGATTTCATCTCACAGATTCCATTGTTGTTGCTCTGCTCCCATAACTATTAGTAGGTTCACTTAGACTAGATTTGTATACTTCTAGCATATCACAAAGCAATTTATTATTCCAACCAGCAGCAAAACACCATTTCACACCTCTAACTACAACCTTTGGATAACAGCGGTGATATTTAGTACCAACTCACACCCTTCCTCTAGCCTGTGTTACACTTCTTAGGCCTTTTATCAGGTTTTTGTTTGGTATCCAGGTCAAGTATTATCACTGCATGCTCAATGCACCTTTATGTGCTCTCTTACGCTTTACCAGCAATTTGTATTCTTTGCTGCGCACTCCTTGCACTATTCATTTATCACACACAGCAACCCTTTACCACATCTATTGCGCTGTGCATCATGGCTTCCAGCTTACTAGGGCACTTATTTGAGGTGCATTACAATCACATCGCAAGCCAACTGTGCATTCTCACATAATCTGGGTGCTTTGCACCCATTTGGCACTGGACTGTGTGCACTTGGGTGCTTTCACATAATTTGGGTGCTTTGGTGCTATTTGGCCTTGCACAGCATCTCCTTATAGCTCTTCTGCATTTTCAATTGGCATTGCTGATGTGTTTAGTTGGTACTCAGTGCAGAGTCTCAACAGAAGGGGTGAACACTAAACCTACAACTGCAAGTGTGCTCAGGGTGAGGGGATTCGATTAGAGGGCCTCAGATCATCCTTCGGGGTGCAGGAGACTATGAAGAGGCTGGTATGGTGGCTCTTGAGGTGCGTACTAGTTGTGTACACAAAAAGGAAGGTATGTGCAGCAGCAAGAAAGTGCGCAATGCAAATGGGCAAAAATGTGCAGTGTGGAAAAATGTGCAACAGGAGCACAAATATGTGCAACAACGAGAGGGATGAAAGCGGGAGGTGAAGTGGGACAAGGACAGCACTGGGATGTGCTGAAAGGACGACGCACAGGTTTAGGGGTGCAAATGAGATGTGAGCACAATGAGCAGAACAAGGTGCAAATGGTGCACAAAATGCAGCTATACAATATAATGCACAAATGGTGCACAAACATGGCTATATGAAGATCACACTACAAGAGTGCACAAATGAAGATGAAGGATGCAATGCAGAGATGAAACGTGGCAATACGATGAGGGGATGCAGACGATATGCAAATGCAGCTATATGAAGGGTGCACTACAAAGGCGCATGGACTGGATGCTGGTGCACAGACTATGTGCAATGCTGAATGAGCTATGAACTATGAGGGGGTAAAAGATCCTCTGGATTCTCTATCTGTCTGCCTAACTATGTACAAATGGCTTATGTGATAAAAATGGTAAAATAAAGTGTAAAATAGAAAGCACCATGCACTACCCACAAGTGCATCCATTCACCCATCTAAACCCAATTGCACTATGCCGCTGCCTCAGCCAATAAGATTTGTGCATGCTATAACCCAATACCCAACTGTTCCGGTGCGATGCACTATTTTTGGTGTGCTCTAGGTCTTGTGTGCTCTTCCCAATTAATCTGCTTTGGTGTTATGTGTCATGTGCTGCACCTTAGTAATAATGACGTGATCGACCTATGCTGGTTACCAGATAAGGCGATGCTGATTGGAAATGTGGAAGAACTATAAGGAGATGCTGTGTGAGGCCAAATAGTGCCAAAGCACCAGGATTATGTGAAAGTGCCCAAGTGCACATGGTCCAATTCCAAATAGGTGCAAATCACCCTGATTATGTGAGAATGCACAGTTTGCTCATGTTGGAATCGCGGTGCACCTTGAATAAATGCACAAGTAAGCTGGAAGCCATGATGCGCAGTGCAATTGTTGTGGTGGATTGTCACATGTGTGATAGGGATTGTGCAATGAGTGTGCAGCAGAGAATGTGAGTTGTGGGTAAAGCATAAAAGGAGCACATAAAGGTGCATCAAGCATGCAATAACTGTGAAAGGCAGATAAGGAGTGTGGGGGAGGTGCATGGAGGTGGTTTGAAGCATAACAGGGCACCTTTAGGGTGCATGACAGGAGGCAGCTATGGGGGATCCAAAGGCACAGTAGAAAAGTAAAAGGTGCAACAAAAGTGGTCAAAGGTGCACAGAAGCACACAAAGGCACACAAATGCACACAAATTTGCACAGAGACATACAAATGTGCACAAAAGCACACAGAGGTGCACTGGACCACATGGGAGCACACTAGAGCACATGGGAGTGCACTGGAGCGCATGGGAGCGCACTGGAGCGCATGGGAGCGCACTGGAGCACATGGAAGTGCATGGGAGTGCACTGGAGCACATGAGAGCACACTGTAGTGCATTAAGTGGACAAAGGTGCACAGAAGCACATGGAAGTGCACTTGGGCACATGAAAGCACATGAAGGTGCACAAAAGTGTGCACTGCTTGGACATCTTCTACTCACTTTGCACAGCATGCTTTTGTGTGCCTTCATGCACTTTTGCGTGCCCAAGTGCACTCCTGTGCGCTTCCATGCACCTTTGTCTGCTTTCTGTGCTCCTGTGCACTCCAGTGCACTTTCATGGAGTCCATTGCGGTCCACTGTGCTTCAGTGCACTCCCATGCAGTCCAGTGCATTTCCATGCAGTCCAATGCGCCTCTGTGTGCATTTGTGCACCTTTTGTGTGCTTTCATGCACCTTTTACATTTCTACTGTGCTTTTGGTTCCCCCATAGCTGCCTGCTGTTGTGCACCCTAAATGTGCCCTGTTATGCTTCAAACTGCCTCTGCGTGCCCCCCCACACTCCTTACCTGTTTTTCACAGTTATTGCGCACTCTTTTTATGCTTTACCTGCAACTCACATTCTCTGCTGCACACTCATTGCACAATTCCTATCACACACACAACAATCCACCATATCAGTTGCACTGCGCATTGCAGCTTCCAGCTTATCAGCGCATTTACTCGAGGTGCACCATGATTCCAACATGAGCAAACTGTGCATTCTCACATAATCAGGGTGCTTTGCACCTATTTGGCATTGGACTGTGCACACTTGGGTGCTTTCATGTAATCCTGGCGCCTTGGTGGTATTTGGCCTCATACAGCATCTCCTTATAGTTCTTCTGCATTTCCAATTGGCATCGCCTTATCTGGTAACCAGCACAGGTCAATCATGTCATTATTACTAAGGTGCAGCATGTGACACATAACACTGAAGTGGATTAATTGGGAAGAGCGCACGAGACCTAGAGTGCACCAAAAATAGTGCATTGCACCAGAACAGTTGGGTATTGGGTTATAGTGTGCACAAATCTTATTGGCTGAGGCAGCAGCATAGTGCAGTCAGGTTTAGATGGGCAGATGGATGCACTTGTGGGTAGCACATGGTGCTTTCTATTTTTACACTTTATTTTACCATTTCTATCACATAAGCCATTTGTACATAGTAGGTGGACAGATAGAGAATCCAGAGGATCTTTCCTCTCCTCATAGTTCATATCTTAGTCAGCATCACACATAGTCTGTGCACCAGCATCCAGTCCATGCACCCTTGTAGTGCGCCCTTCATATAGCTGCATTTGCATATCATTTGCATCCCCTCATTGTATTGCTGCATTTCATCCCTGCATTGCATCCTTCGTCCTCATTTGTGCACTATTGCAGTACCCTTCATATAGCTGCATTTGCACACCATTTGTGCATTTATTTGTATAGCCACGTTTGTGCACCATTTGCACCCTTTTCTGCTCATTGCGCTCTCATTCCATTTGCACCCCCAACCTGTGCACCATCTTTACAGCCACTTCTGTTGCAGGTTTTTCTGCACTGTGCATTTTTGCCCCTTTGCATTGTGCACTTTTCTGCTATTGTGCATATCTCCCCTTTAGCACACACAACTAGTGCACACATTGAAAACTGCTGTACCAGCCTCTTCATAGTCTCCATGCCCTGAAGGACGATCCGAGGCCCTCTAAGTGAACCCCCCTCACCCTGAGCATGCCTGTTAAAGTCAAGGTTCCTAAAATCAGTTGATGCTTGTAAGTGGCAATATCAATCAGAGATGATTCAGAGAGTCACTGAGGCTCATAAGTGACAGTGTCAAGGATGACTTATTCAGAGTTCGAATAGGAATGTAAGAATTGACCAGGTCAAGCTGGAGCTCGACTGGTCATTGCATTGTCATTTAAATACTACAAGTACAGGAGGAGTCACATAGCAAGAACAATAGACATGTCGGAACAATAATGTGGGAGTGTCTGCAACCTACTACAATAGCATGAGAGTGAAAGGGTGATTAAAGGTGTACGGTTGCAAGACAATAGAAATGTAATAATGCAGTCGATGACAATAAAAACAATAGTGAGTAGATGTTGACAAGAACAATAGTGTGGGAGCATACAAAAGAAAAATTGATCCCCTATCCCTCGTGTCTTCTCATAACATTAGCTCTCCCCCAACGTTTCGAGTCCCATCCAAAACTAGGCCCTAACCATCCTCATTGGGTCGAATGACGTCGCCCATTCCTCATCAGTTGTCGTAGTGAACGTGCTGATCGTTGTTGGAGTGAGAGCATCGTGGGCATAGACTGTGGTCGGTAATTCAATGTTGTCTGCCCCCGCAAATTGCACCGAGGTGCCATTTAGGAATGTGATGCTACGAGGTAGGGGTGTGGCAGTGAGGATTCTGAGTGAGACAAGAACATAGAAGATAAGCATAATAAAAATGGCGGTGCTGAATACGGCGCCAAGGACGATGATGAGTGTTAGATTTTTGATCATGATGGTTTGGAATTAGGTGGTGTGGTGATGAGGTGGATTGTCATGTGATGGATTACTTGGACAGAAGAGTGCCGAGTATTCAGGACACCATTGTCAGCAGTGGGGACACTGGTATTCGGGGCAGTGGGAGGAGAAGTGGCCGATCTGGGTGCATGTGAAACAGACAGAGTTCCACATCCACGGAGGTGCAGGTGGGTAATCGGGCATAGGTTGCCTAGGATAGGGTGTAGACATGCGCCATGGTGGGGGTGGCGATGGCAGGGGTGGTTGTGGAGGTGATGAAGATGGTGATGTCAGCCATTCTGGCGCCATTTCGAATTTTTCATCTTCTTCATTGTTGGAAGGCTCTATAATGAATATCTGCTGCAGTGTAGGGACTTGTCTTCCAGGTCTGTAGTTTAGCGCCTGCTCATCTAAGCTCCTCATGAGCGGGAGCAAGTCAAGGTGGTAGGCATCTTCAGTTAGGCACTGGAATACCCGTTCAAGAGCAGAAATCGCTCAGTATGTCTTGAAAAGGTTGCGTACGGTTCCATGGAGAAGTGCCCAGTCTTGAGGCACGGAGAGCAACCTCTCTTTGTTCTGGATGTCATCGGTGTCATGGATGAAGCTGAGGATTAGTTCAAAAATTCTTATGGGGTCGGGGTCAGGCATGACATTCATGAAGAAGTGCAGAGGGCAGCTCATGATGGAAGTAGATTATGGGTAGACTTGTATTCACCCAAGATTTCTGAAGTGTTTTTTAAGTGTGCTTCCAGTTCCCAAGTATTTTCCGCTGTGCCATAGCCTTTCAAGAATCAGGTTCTTCGGCCCATCTTTTTGTGGGCTAAAATTGCCTTGACCTCGTGTTCCAATTCTCCCTCGATCAGCTCAGGGGGTGGAGGAAGAAGACTAGGTCCATGTGTTTTGTTCTCCTTGAAACGTGAAAGGAGAGAGGCATGAAAAACAGAGTGGATCTTCCACTGTGAAAGAAGTTTCAGTTTGTAAGCATGGGAGGAGATCACCCGGGTGATAGGGAATGGTCCTTCACATTTTGGGGTGAGTTTCCTAGTTGGGTATCCTAGTCTTAAGTTTCTAGAGTCTAGCCAAACCCTCTCTCCTACCATGAATGGGCAGAAACCCATCTGTTTCATTCGATCATAACCTGTCGGGACAGTTCGTGTGCTGCCAGGGCTTCTTGCTGTATGTTTTCTAATTCAGCTATCCTCTGTTCAGCAGCTGGTACATTCATATTTTCGTACATTGATATGGCTCCCTATTGCCCTGCGCGCATACTACGGCATTTTTTGCGATTGTGTGCACCTCCTAGATGGCTTCCACACACTTTGCGCAGCATGCTTCCATGCACTTTTGCATGCCTTTGACCGTTTAGGTGCGCCTTTGTGTGCCTTTTGCATTTCTACTGTGCTTTTGGTTCCCCCATAGCTGCCAATTGTCGTGCACCCTAAATGTGCCTCGTTGCACTTCAAACCACTTCTGCACACCCCCCCCACACTCTTTATCTGCCTTCCACATTTATTGCATGCTCGATGCACCTTTGTGCACTCCTTTTATGCTTTACCTGCAACTCACATTCCCTGCTGCGCACTCATAGCATGATTCCTATTACACACACAACAATCCAATGCACCGGTGCGCTGCGCATTGTGGCTCCCATCTTACTGGTGCATTTATTCGAAGCACACCATGATTCTGACATGAGCGAACTGCACGTTCTCACATAATTGGGGTGCTTTGCACCTATTTGGCATTGGACTGTGCACCTTGGGCGCCTTCACATAATCCTGGCGCTTTGGCAGTATTTGGCCTTTCACAGCATCTCCTTATAGTTCTTCCACATTTCCAATCAGCATCGCCTTATCTGGTAACTGGCACAGGTTGATCATGCCATTATTACTAAGGTGCAGCACGCGACACATAACACCGAAGCGGATTAATTGGGAAGAGCGCATGAGACTTAGAGTGCACCAAAAATAGCACATCGCACTAGAACAGTTGGGTAGTGGGCTATAGGTGTGCAAATCTTATTGGCTGAGGCAGTGGCATAGTGCGGTCAGGTTTAGATGGGCGAATGGATGCACTTGTGGGTAGTGCATGGCACTTTCTATTTTTACATTTTATTTTACCATTTTTATCACATAAGCTATTTGTACATAGTAGGCAGACAGATAGAGAATCCAGAGGATCTTCCCCTCCTCATAGTTCATAGTTCAGTCAGCGTCGCACATAGTCTGTGCACCAGCGTCCAGTCCATGTGCCCTTGTAGTGTGCCCTTTGTATAGCTGCATTTGCATATCGTTTGCATCCCCTTGTCATATTGTTACATTTCACCCCTGCATTGCATCCTTCATTCTCGTTTGTGCACTCTTGCAGTGTGCCCTTTGTATAGCTGCATTTGCACACCATTTGCACACTGTTTGCACCTTTTTCTGCCCCTTGTGCTTCCATCCCATTTGTGTCCCCAACCTACGCACCACCTTCACAGTGCATCCTAGTGTTGTCTTCATCTGACTATACCCCCCATCCTCATCATCCTCGTTGTTGTGCACTTTTGTGCTCCCATTGTGCATTTTTCTGCACTGTGCATTTTTGCCCCTTTGCATTGCGCACTTTCCCGCCACTGCACATACCTCCCCTTTAGTATACACAACTAGTGTGCACATTGAAAACCACCGTACTAGCCTCCCCATAGTTTTTGCACCCTGAAGGACAATCTGAGGCCCTCTAAGTGAACTCCCCCCTCACCCTGAGCATGCCTGCAGTTGTAGGTTAAGTGTTCACCTCTTCCATTGAGACTCTGCACTGAGTACCAACTGAACACATCATTTCTGGAGCCCACCACGAGGGGTTTCTGTTTACCAGACCTTATTTAGACCTCCATCAGCTTGCCCTTCATCTCAACATTAACCACCTTTGCACTCTCCATTCTGAGCTGTTAGCAACTGCGCTTTAGCTTGGGGAAATACCAGTATTTGAATCACTCTTCCTAAACAACACACATCACTCGTCTGTGCTGTCTTTACCCCTCACCTTCACCTGAATCATCCCTACCTACCTTAACTCCATCTGCATCACCACATTCTTCTCCCCCCTTGCATTTTGCTGCGCTTTTACCAGATCTTAACTCTACACACCTAATTCCACCTACTATGGCTACCATGCATATGCCATCCACATCTAACCAAAATGCGCCGCGTTTCAACCCCGCAAAACCGCGCGAACTCCAGAAGTACTTTGAGGAGCTTGTGCAACTTCTCTGCGATTGTAATGTCACTGATGAGACCGATAAGAAGTTCCACACCGTGCACTATTTGGACAGCGACACTGCAGACACTTGGAAACTGCTACTGGAGTATAGCGCAATGCACAACTATGGCACATTCAAAGATGCTGTCCTAAAGCTTTATCCCAGTTCTAGGGATGGCAGCAAATGGAGTATTAGCAACCTGGACAAGCTTATTGGTGAGACTGCACATGTTGGCCTTGTAACTGCAGAAAAAATTGTGTGCTATTATCGCACATTTTTCAACATTAGCGAATACTTAGTTGTGCAAGGCATCTTGGTGTGCTACAACCAAAGCCACATGTTCATTAGGGTGTTTCGACCAGACCAGCTAGAGCGCATTTTGAGCCGCCTTGCGATTGTGGTACCTAATCAGCCTGCAAATGTGCCATACTCATTAGATGCAATACGCGATGCAATCGACTTTATCTTTGAAGGCCCAGTGCACTATTTCCAGCCACTTACTGGGCTCACAGCGCAAACCCCTGATATGTATGCGCCCTACTTAGCACCCAGCACACCCGTTTCCCAGCCACAACCTAGTGCACCTGCAGTCAAAGCAGAAGACATCTCAGTCCTATTCGAGCACATGACACAGACAATAGTTACCGCATTGAGCGCATTGTGCAGAGATGGCGGAAATGGCATGCCTTGCTCGAACAATGATAAGTGCAATGGTTGTGGCCAAACTATATTCCTGAGTGCACTTCAATTGAGCACCTTATTAGCGAAGGAAAGTGTAGGCAAAATG
The DNA here is from genome assembly GCA_029959215.1 of Tricholoma bakamatsutake. Classification (NCBI taxonomy): domain Eukaryota; kingdom Fungi; phylum Basidiomycota; class Agaricomycetes; order Agaricales; family Tricholomataceae; genus Tricholoma; species Tricholoma bakamatsutake. The sequence continues at coordinate 7,678,128 of CP114860.1, forward strand.
CAGAAGGGTGCATCATACTCCCAGGTGATGCATTCGTGCCGTGTTCTATTCCAGGCAATTTCTTGGGTAAACACATCGAGGAATGGCATAAGCACAACCCAGGGCAGATAGCCACTGGTCGACTTTCATCTAATACCAATTCACAGCTCATCTACAATATAGCACCTCATCCAGCTCCAGCAGCACCTTTACAGTCAATGTACATTGCCGCTTCAGCACCTGCAGCAGATTATATGCAAAGTGCACCAAATGCACAACTAACAAAGGAAGAGTGCATTGATATGCTCGAGCGGGAGTTGATGGCGCTTCAGAAGAGGCAAGTTTTTGACGGCGTTGAAATTCTGCAGTGTGCACTGCGCAATACATCCACTCAAGAGAGTGTGCATTCTACAACCACAGACATTGCACCCGCCAACAGTATTGAGTCCCCAGCTTTGCAATCTGCTGCAAGCACAACTGAGGTGCCCAATGAGATGCCCATACATCCCTATTCCAACATTCCTGAAGCACGTTTTGCACCCGCAGCAGCAGATAAATCAGATGCACCAGTTAACACTTCCAAAGGCAAAGAGCCATCATACCACACTGTCATTCCTATCCAGAACCTGCAGATTGTTGATGAGGTATATGCGTGCGCCATGAAGGCACCCTCCATTACGGTTTTGCACAAAGAGCTCCTGTATCTTTTGCCTGACCTCAGACAGCGCCATAGAGAACAAGTGACCCCAAAGCGCATTGCAGCTACCAACCTTGTGAGTGTTATGCCATTTGCACACTGCGATGCATGCATGCCTTTTGTGGAAAATAAAGTGCTTAATGTGACACCTCCAGTTAGCATGGCAATTGCAGCGCCACTTCCTATTGTTTTGCAGGATCCATTTGAACAGTACCTCACCCATCTCCAGCCAGGCGAAATTGAAAACCCGGATGTTTTGAAGGTTGCAAAAGAGTCGCATGTGCTTTGTTCCATTGATTTATTGATTGACAACCAAGAATACTTCAAAGCTATCTTAGATCTGGGTTCGCAAATTATCGCAATGTCAAAAGCAGTCTGCCATCGTCTTGGGCTTCAGTACAACCCGTGCATTTGTTTATACATGCAATCGGCCAATGGAGAGGTAGATGAGTCGCTTGGGCTTGCGCACAACATTATTGCGTGCCTTGGAGATATCATTGTCTATGTGCAAGTTCACATTATCCATTCACCTGCTTACAATATTCTGTTAGGGCGCCCCTTTGATGTGTTAATGCACTCCATCATGCACAACTTTGTGGACGAGTGCAAAGGATTACAATCTGTGATCCGAACACAGGTGCCATCTCCACCATTCCAACAAAGCCTAGAGGAAAACTGCACCACTTCTTACCAGCTCCAGCAACACCACACTTTGCTATTCAGCATAACCCACAAAGAAATTTTTGCCAGGCTTCGAGGAATTGATTGCAGATCAAGGAGAAGCTGCCACTATCATAACATTCGACTCTGATACCCAATCTTGTGATGTTTCCATGTTTGCGCTTATTCCATTTTCCACTTCCATTCCTTCAACCTCTATTATCTCTCAACTCTACTTATCCTAGTGTACCAACAGTCATGCATGAGCACTCTTAAATTCGATTGACCCTGTGGTGCTTATTCTAGCTGCCTTTCCAAAAAGCACACATGTGCACACAACTTTTATTGATTTAGCAGCGCGCATGCTGCAAAAGGGCATAGTAACCAAGAAGAAGTATAAACTGGTTGCTAGAAAAGTCAAACCAGTTATTGCGCCTGTCCCAAATGAATTCCACATCGAGCACAACATTATAGGTGATCTGCTAGCAGCGCTTCCTGCACTTTTACCAAACCCGCCACCATTTACCCTGACTGGGCGCTATACTGAAGAGCGCATGCAAGCACTCCAAAAGTGCCACACCGATTTCTTATTGCCAGAGGAGATGAGGGTTTTGCACCATTTGATGTCTTTGCAGAATGAAGCCTTTGCATGGAGCGATGAGGAGCGTGGCAGCTTCAAGACCATGTTCTTTCCCCCAGTAGAAATCCTGGTTATTTTGCACACCCCTTGGATAGAGCACAACATCCCCATTCCACCAGGCATATACGACAAAGTTTGTGCTATTATCCGGAAGAAGATAGACTCAGGTGTTTATGAGCACTCAAATTCAGCATATAGATCGCGCTGGTTCTGCACACTCAAGAAAGATGGGAAAGCGCTGCGCATCGTACATAGCCTCGAGCTGCTTAATCACATTACCATTAAACACTCCGGCATCACCCCTACACCTGAGCACCTCATAGAGCAGTTTGTGGGGTGTGCATGCAGTGCTGTCCTTGATCTATATGTGGGATATGACGAGCGCTTAATCAAAGAATCATCGTGCGACCTTACGACATTTCAGATGCCATATGGCACAATGTGCCTCATTACATTGCCAATGGGTTGGACAAACTTGGTACCAATCTTCCACAATGATGTGTGCTATATTCTGCAGCCAGAGATTCCGGATTGCACTGTTCCCTATATCGATGATGTCCCAGTCAAGGGGCCTTCAAAGTGCTACATTTTACCCGATGGCTCATGCGAAGCACTCACTGCAAACCCTGGCATAAGGCGCTTTGTGTGGGAGCACTTCCAGAACGTGAACTGCATTGTGCAGCACATGAAATATAGCAGCAGCACTTTCTCTGGGATGAAATCCACACTGTGCACTGAGAACTTCGTCATCCTTGGCCATTACTGCACACCAGAAGGTAGAAAACCTGAACACGACAAGGTAGATGTTATCCACAATTGGGGCGCATGCCACATGCTTTCAGAAGTGCGTGCATTCTTGGGAACAGTCGGTTTAATGTGCATTTATATCCACAATTATGTGCACCACGTTAACATGCTCACAAGGCTTATGTGCAAGGATGCTCCATTCGAATGAGGCCCAGAGCAGATAGCAGTGCAAAATGACATCAAGCAAGCAGTACTACAGTGTCCTGCACTACAACCGATCGATTATTCCTCAGAACTCCCCGTTATCCTTGCGGTCAACACTTCCCAGATAGCGGTCAGTTTTTACCTTTGCTAGCAAAAGAGTGCAGATGCAAAAATGTGCAATTACAATTGGTTTGGCTCGATTACGCTCAACGACAGAGAAGCGCGCTTTTCGCAACTGAAGCTAGAGATCTATGGGCTTTACTGCATGCTGCGCAGTTTGCGCCTTCATATTATAGGTGTGCACAACTTAATTGTAGAGACTGACGCGTGCTATATCAAGGGCATGCTACAAAACCCCGATATTCAACCATCTGCTAGCATCAACTGGTGGATTGTCTCAATCCTTACATTTCACTTTACACTCGTACATGTTAGAGGAGTGGTGCATGGTCCAGATGGGCTTTAGCATTGGCTAAAGCAGCCAGAGGACTCAGAAGGGGAAGAAGATGAAGAGTTTGAGGATTGGATTGATGTGCTACATGGCTTTATGCATGCGATACATCCCATTTCACAGTCCTTTGAAGCACAAGCACTCGCACTAATGCAGCCAGAGCCAAGCACAAACGTGCAAAATGTGCACAATAGTGTGCTTATTTACGATGATGACTATAGCCAAGTTCTGAGGAGCACAACAGCAGATGCAGAGGATGAGAAGTTAGATTTGGTGTGGATTTGGATGGATACTCTAACGTGCCCTAGCGACTTCACAGATTCCGAGTACAGCATGCTCATGCACTACGCGAGCACAGTTTTCAAAGACAAGACATGCCTATGGAAGCGCCATGCACATGGCACTCACCAGCTTGTTATTTGGCAGTCTAGATGCTTACCGATATTGCGCACTATCCATGACAACATTAGATACAAGTGCTTTTATGTGATGCACTCCACATTGCTCGAGCACTTTTGGTGGCCGCATGTTATGGACAACATCGTTTGGTTCATGCGCACTTGTCATATTTGCCAGGTCCAGCAAACGCAGAAGGTTCTAATACCGCCAGTCGTTGCAATGCCTGTGCCTCTCTTCAGTAAAGTTTATATTGATATGATACACTTACCAGTATCAGCAGGGCAGCGCTATATCGTCCAAGGGCATTGCTCACTTGTAACTTGGCCAGAATTCCATGGGCTTCCTAAAGAAAATGTGAGCACACTTGGCAATTGGATGTTTCAAGACCTCATCTGCAGATGGGGCAGCATTGTGCGAGATAGTCACTGATAATGGCAAGCCATTCATCAGAGCACTAGCCTATCTCAGTAAGCGCTACCATATCAATCACATCTGCATATCTGGCTATGACTCGCATACTAATGGAATTGTTGAGCATGCACATTTTGACGTGCGTCAAGCACTTATCAAAGCTGCAGATGGAGTAGAATCAAAGTGGTTCAGTGCACTGTACTCAGTCTTTGGGGCAGAGCGCATCACAATTCAGAAGCACCTTGGCGTTTCGCCATACTTCATTGTGACAGGCATGCAGCTGCTAATCCCTCTTGATATCATTGAAGTGACATACCTTAACCCATCCCCAGATTCTATACTCTCCACTACAGACTTGATCGTGCAGCACGTGCGCACATTGCAAAAGTGTCCAGAAGACTTAGCATGCATCCATTCCCACATCTATGCAGAAAGGCACAAAGCGGCACTCTGTTTCAAGAAAGTGCACTCAAAAACCAGCCGCAAATTTGACTTCCAGCATGGCAATTTAGTCCTTATGTGCAACACAGCAATCGAGAAGAGCCTTAACTGCAAAATGTGCACGCGTTATCTCGGTCCTCTAGTTATAGTGTCGCACAATCAAGCCAGCGCATATATCATTTGCAAGCTCAATGGGATGGTATTCGACAGGCCAGTAGCCGCATTCTGCCTACTGCCATACCACGTGCGCAAGTCCATTGTGCTTCCTGACATAGTGCTCGATATCACCACAATGCGGTTGAGGGAGATGGAAGAGTCCATAGTAGTGGACACAGAAGACGAAGAAGCAGTTGATGAAGAAGAAGCACAAGGAGATAGCGCTGAGAATGGAGAAAGTGCCGATGAGGCGTGCAACTAGCGCTCCGTGCACACTGCTATAGATACTTCACCTTTTTATATGTATGCTTTGCTTTCTTTCATTTTTTTACGTTACCTTTTCCTATTCATGAAGTTGCATCTGGATGCATTCCGTGATTGTGCAACCCATGGGTTTTACCGGCCATGATGATCTACTGAGCCTTTCCCATTTTTTAGACTTTGTCATATGGCATGCACTTCCTTTTATCTCTTACTCTTTTATTGTTTGGACATGGTCAATATCTCAGTTAGGAGGAGGAAAGTGATGGTTGGATGATTTTTCCACACTCCTTTGCATTTGCACATTTTTGGCATGCTTGACATTCCTTGCTCGGATGTTGCCTATCTTATTTCTTTTCCCTCACATATATTATTTGGACTTACAAATTTCATTTTATGGCACCATGGAAGTGCGTGTGCAGATTGGCGCAAAGTGTGCACATTTGTGCATGTGCGTGCATTGCACTGCTTCAGAGAGCATCATGCATATCACAGGCGCAACAGAATGATGGATTGACATACTATCTAAAACTTATACAGGTGAGCGGCTACTCAATGAACTCCAGGAACTCCAAGTGCTCCATGGCCGCATCCAGTTTCACCTTTGCATCTGCCTCCACTTGCTCCATGCTGTGCAACCAGCTCTTGGCGACTTCTAACTCAACGAGTGATCTTTGGACATCTTCCTTAAGGTGATCATGCATGGCGCCCAAGACTGCGACCACCGAGCGGCATTGCGCTAAGTCGAGTGCCTCGATGTCCTGGCCTTGGTAGACCGCATTCCCTGAGGTGTTTCCCAATCTGGTTTGGCATGAGGATTGCGTGTGCGCACTTGCCTGGTGAACGGTAAGGCAGCACAGCCTTGGGTGCACTTGCGATGGGGGAGGGGGCACGTTTTCGACTTTGCAGCACTTTGATGTGTGCTCTTTCGAGGGGCTGATGAGCCCTGCATCACTCTCATTGCCCTTGTCAGTTTGCAATGCACCTTTGAAATAGTTAGCACAGCATGGAAGGAGGATGAGAAAAAGATACACCAGAGTGCCCAGTAGCTGCTTTCCTGCCTCTAGAAGTTGCGCGCAGCTGTGTGAGGGTGCACTTCATCCATTCACACTTTCTCTTACCCTTTGCGCATGGGGCGCACCATTTTCCATTGACAGAGATGCACCTAGCCAGTTGGCCCATGCGGCGGCAGTTATCACACTAGAGTAGAAAAGGGGAACCATTTAGTGAGTTTGAAGCATATCCAAAGAAACTTACCAGTCCACTATTAGCATCGGAGATGGCGCCAACGCCACTCAGTGGTGGCACTTCGACATACGTGCATTGCCATGTTGTGCACACTGGGCATGCACTTGCACCTTTGTCTGCACTGGCACTCTCATCGCTCTGCTCACTCTCCCCTTCGCTCATCACCCCACTCTTTCAAGACTCCCCAGTTCCTTTGCCTATGATCTCAGCATCGGTAGCTCCAGAAAGTGCGCACAGAGAGCGCACCAGTGCGACATGCGCTGATATGGCTCCCTATCACCCTGCGCGCATACTACGGCATTTTTTGCGATTGTGCACACCTCCTAGATGGCTTCTGCATACTTTGCGCAGCGCACTTTTGCATGCCTTCATGCGCTTTTGTGCACCTTTGCATGCTTCCATGCGCTTTCGCATGCCTTTGACCACTTAGGTGCGCTTTTGTGTGCCTTTTACATTTCTACTGCACTTTTGGTTCCCCCATAGCTGCCTGCTGTCGTGTGCCCTAAATGCGCCCTGTTGCGCTTCAAACCACCTCCACGTGCCCCCCCACACTCCTTATCTGCCGTTTTCCATTATTGCGTGCTCGATGCGCCTTTATGCACTCTTTTTATGCTTTACTCGCAACTCACGTTCTTTGCTGCACACTCACTGCACTATTCCTACCATCACACAACAATTCACCACTTCAAACGTGCTGTGCATCGCGGCTTCCATCTTACTGGTGCATTTACTTGAGGCACACCACGATTCCAGCACGAGCAAACTGCGCATTCTTACATAACTGGGCCGCTTTGCACCTATTTGGCATTGGACTGTGCGCACTTGGGCGCTTTCATGTAATCCTGGCACTTTGGCAGTATTTGGCCTTGCACAGCATCTCCTTATAGTTCTTCCACATTTCCAATTGGCATCGCCTTATCTGGTAACCAGCACAGGTCAATCACACCATTATTACTAAGGCGCAGCATGCGACACATAACACTGAAGCAGATTAATTGGGAAGAGTGCACGAGATGTAGAGCACACCAAAAATAGCACATCACACTGGAACAGTTGGGTATTGGGTTATAGCGTGCACAAATCTTATTGGTTGAGGCAGCGGCATAGTGCGGTCAGGTTTAGATGGGTCAATGGATGCGCTTGTGGGTAGCGCATGGTGCTTTCTATTTTTATACTTTATTTCACCATTTTATCACATAAGCCATTTGTACATAGTAGTGGACAGATAGAGAATCCAAAAGGATCTTTCCCCCCCTCATAGTTCATAGCTCATTCAGCGTTGCACATAGTCTGTGCACCAGCATCCAGTCAGTGCGCCTTTGTAGTGCACCCCTTGTATAGCCGCGTTTGCATATCATTTGCGTCCCCTCATCGTATTGTTGTGTTTCATCCCTGTGTTGCATCCTTCATCCTCATTTGTGCACTCTTGCAGTGCGCCCTTCATATAGCCACATTTGCACACCATTTGCGCCTTTTTCTGCATAGCTGCATTTTGCGCACTGTTGCACCTTTTTCTGCCCTTTGCACTTTCACTCTGTTTGCACCCCTAACCTGTGCGCCTCCCTTCCAGCACATCCCAGTGCTGTCTTCGTCACATTACACCTCCCACCTTCATCATCCTCGTCGTTGCACACTTTTGCACTCCCATTGCGTGTTTTTGCCCCTTTGCATTGCGCACTTTCCTGCCACTGCGCATATCTCCCCTTTAGTGTACACAACGAGTGCGCACATTGAAAACCACTGTACCAGCCTCTCCATAGTCTTTGCACCCCAAAGGACAAGCCGAGGCCCTCTAAGCGAACTCCCCTTTCACCTCGAGCATGCCTGCAGTTGTAGGTTAAGTGTTCACCCCTTCTGTTGAGACTCTGAACCGAGTACCAACTGAACACAACAGCGCTTTTTCATCCTCCTGCACCTCGGCAGTATCTATATTGCTCACCTCATCAATTGCTCTGAACTCACCTTCCAGACCCTCCAAGTTAACCTCGGGCGCCTGCAATTCAGTGGTCAAGAGTGCACGGCATGCCTTGCACGCTTTGGTGTGCTCCGCACGCGCTTCCAGCCACCCCGCCAGCTCATGCGCCCTATGCTCAAATTCCTCAGACCACTCTTTCTCCTCAATCATCTTATGCATATCGGGCATCAACTCCTTGCCCCAAGTAAGCCACTCCTCCACCATGATCCCACTGAATGCACTGCGTGCCTTTGCGAGGAGCGCATCGAGTTCTGTGTCATCTTTAACAGTGTCCGCATGGCTTTTATACATGTTCTACATGCCCCGACCCTTAGCAACCTACACCAGTTATAGAAACACAAAAAGCGCACCAGTTTACTACAAAACCCTTCACCCCAAGCTTGCATCGTCATCTGCTTGCTCCCAGCAGCAGGGAGGGTCTCATTGAGGGCCAGGATCGTTTGTCTGAGGGCTAAGGTAGATGCTGAGGCCATCAGATTGGGTAGAGATGGGTTGTGGAAAGAGTTATAAAGGATAGATGGTGGTCAGAGATAGATAAGGAGAGGATGGCCACTTATGTGAGCAAAGAAAATTTTGTGCTGACCAATCGCATGCTGCCTGAGGACAGTCAGTACTTCAGTTGGGAGGAGATGATACAGCTCCCTATCACCCTGTGTGCATACTACAGCATTTTTTGTGATTGTGCACACCTCCTAGATGGCTTCTGCACACTTTTGCACACCTTCGTGCGCTTTCACGTGCCTTTGACCGTTTAAGTGCACCTTTGTGTGCCTTTTGCATTTCTACTGTGCTTTTGGTTCCCCCATAGCTGCCAATCATTGTGCACCCTAAATGCGCCTCGTTGCACTTCAAATCGCTTCTGCGTGCCCCCCCACACTCTTTATTTGCCTTCCACATTTATTGTGTGCTCCTTTTATGCTTTACCTGCAACTCACATTCCCTGCTGCGCACTCATTGCATGATCCCTATCACACACACAACAATCCACTGCACCAGTGCACTGCACATTGCAGCTCCCATCTTACTGGTGCATTTATTCGAAGCGCACCATGATTCTGACACGAGCAAACTGCGCATTCTCACATAATCAGGGTGCTTTGCACCTATTTGGCATTGGACTGTGCACACTTGGGTGCCTTCACATAATCCTGGCACTTTGGCAGTATTTGGCCTTTCACAGCATCTCTTTATAGTTCTTCTGCATTTCCAATTGGCATCACCTTATCTGGTAACTGGCACAGGTCGATCATGTCATTATTACTAAGGTGCAGCATGCAACACATAACACCGAAGTGGATTAATTGGGAAGAGTGCATGAGACTTAGAGTGCACCAAAAATAGTGCATTGCACCAGAACAGTTGGGTAGTGGGCTATAGGTGTGCAAATCTTATTGGCTGAGGCAGCAGCATAGTGTGGTCAGGTTTAGATGAGAGAATGGATGCACTTGTGGGTAGCACATGGCGCTTTCTATTTTTACATTTTATTTTACCATTTTTATCACATAAGCTATTTGTACATAGTAGATGGACAGATAGAGAATCCAGAGGATTTTCCCCCCCCTTATAGTTCATAGTTCAGTCAGCGTCGCACATAGTCTGTGCACCAGCGTCCAGTCCATGCACCCTTGTAGTGCACCCTTCGTATAGCTGCATTTGCATATCGTTTGCATCCCCTCATTGTATTGTTGTGTTTCACCCCTGCATTGCATCCTTCATTCTCGTTTGTGCACTCTTGCAGTGGGCCCTTCATATGGCTGTGTTTGCACACCATTTGCGCCTTTTTCTGCCCCTTGCGCTTCCATCCCATTTGTGTCCCCAACCTATGCACCACCTTCACAGTGCATCCCAGTGTTGTCTTCATCTGACTACACCCCCTATCTTCATCATCCTCATTGTTGCGCACTTTTGTGCTCCCATTGCACATTTTTCTGCACTGTGTGTTTTGCCCCTTTGCATTGCGCACTTTCCCACCACCCCACATACCTCCCCTTTAGCATACACAACTAGTGCGCACATTGAAAACCACTATACTAGCCTCCCCATAGTCTTTGCACCCTGAAGGACGATCCGGGGCCCTCTAAGCAAACTCCCCCCTCACCCTGAGCATGCCTGCAGTTGTAGGTTAAGTGTTCACCTCTTCCATTGAGACTCTGCACCGAGCACCAACTGAACACATCAACATCATGGGGATGGCTTTGGGATGGGTTCCCATCATTATATAAAATGAAGTATTCTTGATTGCCAAGTGGTGCTTCTGATTATGCATAAACTCGGCGGTGGTGAGGTGTTCTTTCTATTGTGATGGTTTGTTTGCACAGAAGATCCAGAGGTAGATCTCTAGTTCTTGATTGACTCGCTCTGTTTCCCCATCGGTCTGTGGGTGATAGGCTGTGCTCATGGCCAGCTTGATTCCCAGGAGTCTTCCCAATTCTCGGAACACGTTAGAAGCAAAACATGGATCATGATCAGAAATAATCTTATCAAGAAGGCCGAATCTCTTAAACACATTATGGAGGTAAAGGTCTGCTGCTCCTAGTGCGTCGACAGTTTTGTTGCAGGGGATGAAAATTACCCCCTTAGTAAGACCATGGTCTACCACGACCATGATGGTGTCACATCCATTGTTTAATGGTAGGTCTGTGATGAAATCCATTGTAACTAGCGCGAATGGTTGTGTCACTTCAGATTTGATCGGCAATAGAGGCGGTGTCATGGGGTGTGTGTTTACCTTCATCTGCTGACATGTGGCACATCCGTCCATGTAGTTTCAGATAAAGATGGTCATTTTGGGCCACCAGTAGTCCCTTCGCACCAATTCTAGCATTTGGAATCGGCTGGGGTGCCCCGTAAGTACATTTTCGTGGTATCTTTCCATGATCTTTCTCCATAATTTCTTGTTGTCCAGGACATAGCATCGGTCTTTAAAAAAGACTGTCCCATCATTCTCCATTCTCCAGTCTTCCACCACCGACTTGATTGGTGGCATTCCTCCTTCTTTGATGGCCCTTACTATTTCTTTTAGTAGGTCATCATGCATCATGCTTTCTGCTAGTAGGTCCTTTAATTCAGTATTGATTGTTCGTGTGAAGATCTCATCTTTCAACAGTGTGACGTTGTCGTTGTTATCATCAATTTCCAGTATGTGATCTCCCCATCATGACAGCGCATCGGATTGTATCATCATTTTCCCCGGCATGTGTACCAGTTGAAGATTGAACTGCGATAGGAAAAGGCTCCATCTGGCCTGTTGTCGGTTTAATTTTTGTGCTGTTCTGAAGTACATGAGGTTTTTGTGATCCGATAGGATGGTGGTGGGGTGCTTGGATCCTTGAAGATAGTGTCTCCAGGTTTCCAGGGCCCATATTATCCCCAGTAGTTCCTGATCGTAAATTTCATAGTTCCATTCAGTAGCTGTTAAGGAATGGGAAATGTAGCCACAGGGGTGCCAGTCTCCATCTGTGTCTGTCTGTTTTAGGACAGCCCCCATTGCATACTTTGAAGCATTGCTTTCTACCACGAATGGTTTTTTGGTGTTCAGCATTAGCAGAACCGGTGCCTCAGAGAATTTTCCTTTTAGTGCTTTGAATGCATTCTGGCATTTGCTCATCCAATTGAAGGCCTGATCCTTCTTTGTGAGGTCATTTAGTGGCTTAGTGATCACAGCAAAGTTGCTGATGAATTCTCGATAGAAGTTTCCAAAGCCTAGGAATGATCTAACTCCTTTGACATTGGTTGGGGATGGCCAGTCCCTAATTCTGCTAAGTTTGGTCGGGTCCATGGCCAAGTGGTCCAGTCGCAGGATCAGTCTGAGGAACTCGACCTCCTGCACATCAAATTTAGACTTTTTGGATTTTAGGTAGAGGTCGTTTTTCCTCAATCTCGCTAGAACCCTCTTCGTTCTCTCTTCATGCTCCTTTCTGTCCTTTGAGAAGATCAAGATATCATCCATGTAGATCACCAGCCATCCCTCGTTCAGCATGTCACAAAAGGTGTCATTCATCATTGCTTGGAAGGTTGCCAGGGAGTTGCAGAGACTGAAGAACATGACTTTGGGCTCAAACAGCCCCTTATTGGTCTTGAATGCTGCCTTCCATTCGTCTCCCTTCTTGATTCGACATTATGGTATCCCCATCTGATGTCTAGCTTTGTGAACCATCTTGCCCCTCTCAGTTTATCGAGCAGATCGCCGATCAAAGGAAGGAGATAGGAGTTTTTGATGGTTCCTTTGTTTAGATACTGATAGTCTTGGCAGGGCTGGAGCATGTCGGAGTCCTTCTTTGCAACAAAGAAGAATGGGAATGCCATAGGTGATTTAGATGGGACGATGTACCCCTTTCTCAGGTTTTCATTGATGAACTCATCTAGCTTCTTCTGTTCAGCCAGGGTGATGGGATAGACTTTGCAGTCCTTCGGAATGAAGTCAGGTTTGAGTTCGATCATGTGGTCTCATGGTCTTGACTCGGGAAACCTCTCTGATGCTGCTTTTTTGAATACGCTCCAGTACTCCTTGTATTTGTCTGGGAGTAAATTGTCAAGTGACTGTGTTTCCTTGTCGCCTTCACTCCTATGAGCAAGCCTCTGTGAGACAGAGGTCTTCGCTCGGATATAGGTCGTGTTCGAGTAAATGATCCTGCCAGTTAGTCAGGATCGAGTGAGACGAGAAATCTGTTGAAGTTTTTGGTAGTTCGGTGGGATGTAGTTACATTCAACAGTGAGGGGCGACTCTTCTGCTTTGAATATTCCTATCATGGGTTCTTCCTGAACATAGGCAAATAGCGCATCCATTCCATCATGATCTTCTCCCATGTTGAGCGGTGTGTTGATGCCCGTGGTGTCTAGTACAGAAATCTGTAGATCATTGTCGGGATGGGTGTCCGTTGCCAGGTGTGATCTGTTGCGATCGGGTTCATCCCTAGTGCAAAGTCCTGTTGCAAGATGAACTGTCCCGAGCCTACTCTTCATGTGCTCAGCGGCGGCAAGGTGGGTTTCCCCGAAGGTCTCCCCAGCACTCCTTATAGATAGCCTCCTGAGAGTTGGGCTCAATGTTACTCTCGGTGCGAGCGGCCCCTTGTCATCTATAGTGGGACTTTGCTTACCAAATGTAGTGCACGTCCATTCAATCATGGTTCAGATCTTCTTCATGAGGAATTTCTCAGTTTGCCTGTCGGTGAGAGTTCCCCTTTCCATGTCGATGATGGGGTTACGTCTTTGGAGCCACGAGTATCCCAGGATCATCCTTTCCTTTCCTAGCCCTGTTATCAGCATTCTGATCTTCTCCTCCTTCCCTCCAATCTCCGTGTCGATGTGAACGTAGTGTGAGATTGTTCCATTCTTGTTAAGGGTCCCATCGACATTTTTGGTGAGGATCTTCCTGATGAGTGGAATCTCTTTCAGTCAAAGTTTCTTGACAACTCGGTGGTCGATAAATGTCTCCCCTGCCCCTGAGTCAATCAGGGTGAAAATTTCGTCTTTCTCATCTCCTAATAGATAGTAAACTGGGACATGCATGGACTGGTGGCTCACATTTGCTACTAGCACAGTGGAGATGATAACTCTGGCAGGTTCTGTTGCTGATGCAGGCCACTGTTTTAAAAACCCTCCACTGCCATGAGGTCTAGCACCTCCTCTTTTTTCTTTTCTTCCAGCTCGTTGACGAGTGCGCAGATTTTTGTGTAGTGGTCACAGGGTGTTTTCTTCGTCTCAATCTTCTTTTCTTCTTTTACAGGCATTTCCTTCCCTCCCTTGTGGTCGCTCACCTGTGCTCTGCTTTATGACAGATGAAGCACTTTCCTTTTCTAATATGTTCAAGCCTCTCTGCATAAGAGAGGTGTGTTGTGTCAATGTACATGGCATTTGGATCCTTGGAAGAGCCTTCCACTCCTCCTCCTCCTGCCACCTTACTATAAGTTCTTTCCTTAATTGCTTTTGCCCTTCTCAGGTGCCCTTCCACCCTTGCTGCATGGGTGTACCATCCCTCGATTGTGTCTGGTGGATTTTCCATGCCAAAGACTTTGTCGAGGACTCGATTGTTGAGTCCATCAATGAAATATTCTATAAGGGCAGCATCTTCTTTAATTTTTGTGTGGTAAGCGAGAGTCTTGAATTGTGCGATGTACTCATCTACCCCCTTTGCTCCTTGTGAGAGTGCTCTGAGTTGCGTCCATGCATTTCCTGCATCGTCGATTGGTGAGAATGCTGCACATACCTTGGTGATAAACTCCTGGAAGGTATCCCAGGGTTTCGATTCAATATACCTTTCCTCTAGGTAAGCTTGCTTTCATGGCCCTGCTGTTCCTCCATTCATATAGGAGAGCATGAACAAGATCTTATGACGATCATCTGGGAATGCAGCTGAGTTGGTGTCGACATATGCTCCGCATTCAAGAAGGAACAGCATGGTCTTTGCCCTGTCTCCAGAATAGTCAGTTGGTGCCCTCATCTTAATCTCAGTGGGTCAAGGAGGGGTGCTTGGTGTAGTGGGAATGGTAGGGGTGGATGGTGCTGCCATGGTTTGTAGGGTAGGAAGGGGTCGGATGGTTCTTGTAAGAATTTTCATCATGTAATGGGTGCTGCCTAGACTAGAGTTAGTCGGCAGAGTAAGGACCAGCTTGACCTTTTGTTAAAGTCAAGGTTCCTAAAATCAGTTGATGCTCATAAGCAGCAATATCAATCAGAGATGATTCAGAGAGTCACTGAGGCTCATAAGCGACAGCGTCGAGGATGACTTATTCAGAGTTCAAATAGGAACATAAGAATTGACCATGTCAAGCTGGAGCTTGACTGGTCATTGCATTGTTATTTAAATACTACAAGTACAGGAGGAGTCGCATAGCAAGAACAATAGACATGTCGGAACAATAACGTGGGAGTGTCTGCAACCTACTACAATAGCATGAGAGTGAAAGAGTGATTAAAGGTGTATGGTCGCAAGACAATAGAAACATAATAATGTGGTTGATGACAATAAGAACAATAGTGAGTAGATGTTGACAAGAACAATAGTGTAGGAGCATACAAAAGAAAAATTGATCCCCTATCCCTTGTGCCTTCTCATAACAATGCCTGCAGTTGTAGGTTTAGTGTTCACCCCTTCCATTGAGACTCTGCACTGAGTACCAACTGAACACATCATTTCTGGAGCCCACCACGAGGGGTTTCTGTTTACCAGACCTTATTTAGACCTCCATCAGCTTGCCCTTCATCTCAACATTAACCACCTTTGCACTCTCCATTCTGAGCTGTTAGCAACTGCGCTTTAGCTTGGGGAAATACCAGTATTCGAATCACTCTTCTTAAACAACATGCATTACTCGTCTGCACTGTCTTTACCTCCACCTTCACCTGAATCATCCCTACCTACCCTAACTCCGTCTGCATCACCACATTCTTCTCTGCCTTCGCATTTCACTGCGCTTTTACCAGATCTTAACTCTACACACCTTATTCCACCTACTATGGCTACCATGCATATGCCATCCACATCTAACCAAAACACACCGCGTTTCGACCCTGCAAAACCATGCGAACTCCAGAAGTACTTCAAGGACCTTGCGCAACTTCTCTGCAATTGTAATGTCACTGATGAGACTGATAAGAAGTTCCACACTGTGTGCTATTTGGACAGCGACACTGCAGACACTTGGAAACTGCTACCAGAGTATAGCACGACACATAACTATGGCGCATTCAAAGACACTGTCCTAAAGCTTTATCCCAGCTCTAGGGATGGCAGCAAATGGAGTATTAGTGACCTGGACAAGCTTATTGGTGAGACTGCGCACGTCGGCCTCATAACTGCAGAAGAAATCGTGCGCTATTAGTGCGCATTTTTCAACATTAGCGAATACTTAGTTGCGCAAGGCATATTGGTGCGCTATGACCAAAGCTGCATGTTCATTAGGGTGTTTCAACCAGACCAGCTTGAGCGCATTTTGAGCTGCCTTGCAATTGTGGTACCTAATCAGCCTGCAAATGTGCCATACCCATTAGATGCAATATGCAATGCAATTGACTTTATCTTCGAAGGCCCAGCGCGCTACTTCCAGCCACTTACTGGGCTTATAGTGCAAAACCCCAATATGTACATATGTGCCCTACTCAGCACCCAGCGCACCCATTTCCCAGCCACAACCTAGTGCACCCACAGTCAAAGCAGAAGACATCTCAGTTTTATTCGAGCACATGACACAGATGATAGTTACCACATTGAGTGCATCACACAGAGATGGCGGAAATGGCATGCCTTGTTCAAACAATGACACTTGCAATGGTTGTGGTCAAACAGGGCATTATATCCCTGAGTGTGCTTCAATTGAGCACCTTATTAGTGAAGGAGAGTGTAGACAAAATGCAGAAGGGTGCATCATACTCCCAGGTGGTGCATTCATGCCGTGTTCTATTCCAGGCAACTTCTTGGGTGAGCGCATCGAGGAATGGCATGAGCGCAACCCAGGGCAGATTGCCACTGGTCGACTTTTATCTAATACCAACTCACAACTCATCTACAATATAGTGCCTCATCCAGCTCCAGCAGCACCTTTACAGTCAACGTACATTGCCGCTTCAGCACCTGCAGCAGATTATATGCAAAGTGCACCAAATGCGCAACTAACAAAGAAAGAGTGCATCGATGCACTTGAGAGGGAGTTGATGGCACTTTGGAAGAGGCAAGTCTTTGATGACATTAAAATTCTGCGGCGTGCACTGTGCAATACATCCAATCAAGAGAGCACGCATTCTACAACAATAGACAATGCACCTGCCAACAGTATTGAGTCACCAGCTTTGCAACCCACTGTGAGCAAAACTGAGGCGCCCAACGAGATGCCCATACATCCCTATTCCAATATTCCTGAGATGCATTTTGTTCCCGCAGCAGCAGATAAACCAGATGCTCCAGTTAACACTTCCAAAGGCAAAGAGCCATCATATCGCACTGTCATTCCTATCCAGAATCTGCAGATTGTCGATGATGTATATGCGCGCGCCATGAAGGCGCCCTCCATTACAGTTTCGCATGAAGAGCTCCTTTTGCTTTCGCCCGATCTCAGGCAGTGCCATAGAGAACAAGTTACTCCAAAGCATGTTGCATCTACCAGCACAGAAGTGGTAGCTACCAACCTTGCAAGTATTATGCCATTTGTGCACTGCAAAGCGCATGCACCTTTTGTGGAAAATAAAGCGCTGAATGTGACACCTCCAGTTAGCACAGCAATTGAAGCACCTCTTCCTATTGTTGCAGAACAAAGAGAAGCAGCCACTATCATAACATTCGACTCTGATACCCAAGCTTGCGATGTTTCTGAATTTGCGCTTATTCCATTTTCCGCTTCCATTCTACCGACCTCTCTTATCTCTCAGCTCTACTTATCCCAATGTACCAACAGTAATGTGCAGGCGCTCTTAAATTCTATCGACCCTATGGTGCTTATACCAGCCACATTTCCAAAAAGTGCACATGTGCATGCAACTTTTAGCAGTTTAGTGGTGTGCACACTGCAAAAGGGTGTAGTAACCAAGAAGAAGTATAAACCAGTTGCTCAAAAGGTCAAACCAGTCATTGTGCCTGTCCCAAATGAATTCTGCATCGAGCACAACATTGTAGGTGATCCACTAGCGGTGCTTCCTGTGCTTTTACCAAACCCGCCACTGTTTACTCCAGAAGACAATGAAGAAGAAGACGATAAAGAATTTGGGGATTGGATTGATGTGCTACATGGCTTTATGCATGCGATACATCCCATTTCACAGTCCTTTGATGTGCAAGCACTTATGCTGATGCAGCCAGAGACAAGTGCAAACATGCAAAATGTGCAAAATGTGCACAATAGTGTGCTTATTTACAACAATGACTATATCCAAGTTCCGAGAAGTGCAACAGCAGATGCAGAGGATGAGAAGTTAGATTTGGTGTGGATTTGGATGGATGCCCTAACGCGCCATAGCGATTTCATGGATTCTGAGTATGGTGCACTCATGCACTATGTGAGTGCATTTTTCAAACACAAGGAGTGGTTATGGAAGTGCAATGTGCACAGCGCTCACCAGCTTGTTATTTGGCAGTCTAGATGCTTACCAATATTGTGTGCCAGCCACAACAATGTTGCGCACAAGTGCTTTTACGCGACGCAATCTGCTTTGCTTGAGCGCTTTTGGCAGCGCTATACAATAGCCGCATTTCACCTAGTGCCATACCATGTGCACAAGTCCATTGCACTCCCAGACATAGCACTCAATATTACCACAATGTAGTTGAGAGAGATGAAAGAGTCCATAGTAGTGGACAGAAGATGAAGAAGCAGTTGACAAAGAAGAAGCACAAGGAGATAGCACAGAGGATGAAGAAAGTGCTGATGAGGCATGCAACTAGTGCTCCATGTGCACCGCTATGGATAGTTCACCTTTTTATACAATTTGTGATATGGCGTGCACTTCCTTTTATCTTGCATACTTTTACAGTTTGGACAGGGTCAATATTTCAGTTGAGAGGAGGAAAGTGATGGTTGGACGATTTTTCTGCACTTCATTTGTGCTTGCACATTTTGCTTCACACATTTTCATGCACTTTACTTGGCCTCTTCAAATATCCCAAACATTCACTTCTACCATGCACCCACTTTCTCAGCACTCATGCTTTGCACTTCAATAGCTGACAAGGATGCTGCCTGAGGACAGTCAGTATTTCAGTTGGGAGGAGATGATACAGCTCCCTATCACCCTGCGCTTGTACTACAGCATTTTTCGCAATTGTGCACACCACTTGAACATCTTCTACTCACTTTGCACAGCGTGCTTTTGTGTGCCTTTATGCACTTTTGTGCACCCAAGTGTGCTCCTGTGCACTTCCATGCACCTTTGTCTGCTTTCTGCGCTCCCATGCAGTCCATTGGGGTCCATTGTGGTCCACTGCGCTCCAGTGTGCTCCCATGCAGTCCATTATGGTCCATTGTGGTCCAGTGCGCTCCCGTCTGCTCCCATGTGCTCCAGTGCACCTTTTGTGCACTTCCATGCACGTTTGTGTGCTTTTGTGTGCTTTTGTGCACTTTTGTGTGCCTTTGACCATTTAGGTGCACTTTTGTGCACCTTTTACATTTCTACTGCACTTTTGGTTCCCCCATAGCTGCCTGCTGTTGTGCACCCTAAATGCACCCTGTTATGCTTCAAACTGCCTCTGTGCACCCCCCCCCCCCACTCCTTACCTGCCTTTCACAGTTATTGTACACTCTTTTTATGCTTTACCTGCAACTCACATTCTCTGCTGCACACTCATTGCACAATCCCTATCACACACACAACAATCCACCACATCAGTTGCACTGTGCATCGCAGCTTCCAGCTTACTGGCACATTTACTTGAGGTGCACCACAATTCCAACACGAGCAAACTGCGCATTCTCACATAATTGGGGCGCTTTGCACCTATTTGGCATTGGACTGTGCACACTTGGGTACTTTCATGTAATCCTGGCACTTTGGCAGTATTTGGCCTTGCACAGCATCTCCTTATAGTGCTTCTGCATTTCCAATCTGCATTGCCTTATCTGGTAACTGGCACAGGTCGATCACATCATTATTACTAAGGCACAGCACGTGACACATAACACTGAAGCAGATTAATTGGGAAGAGTGCACGAGACCTAGAGCACACCAAAATTAGTGCATCGCACCAGAACAGTTGGGTATTGGGTTATAGCATGTGCAAATCTTATTGGCTGAGGCAGCAGCATAGTGCAGTCAGGTTTAGATGGGTGGATGGATGTGCTTGTGTGTAGCACATGGCACTTTCTATTTTTACACTTTATTTTACTGTTTTTATCACATAAGCCATTTGTACATAGTAGATGGACAGATAGAGAATTCAGAGGATCTTTCCCCCCCTCATAGTTCATAGCTCAGTCGGGGTTGCACATAGTCTGTGCATCAGTGTCCAGTCCATGTGCCTTTGTAGTGTGCCTTTTGTATAGCCATGTTTGCATATCATTTGCATCCCCTCATCATCTTGCTGCATTTCATCCTTGCATTGCATCCTTCATCCTCATTTGGGCACTATTGCAGTGCACCCTTCATATAGCTGCATTTGCACATTGTTTGCACATTTATTTGTATAGCTGCATTTGTGCCTTTTTCCACTCATTGTGCTCTCATTCTGTTTGTGCCCCCAACCTGTGCACCACCTTCACAGCACATCCCAGTGCTGTCTTTATTCCACTGCACCTCCCACTTTCATCACCCTCATCATTGCACACTTTTGTGCTCCTGTTGCACATTTTTCTGTACTGTGCATTTTTGCCCCTTTGCATTGTGCACTTTTCCACTATTGCACATATTTCCCCTTTAGTGTACACAACTAGTGCACACATTGAAAACTGCCGTACCAGCCTCTTTATAGTCTTTGCACCCTGAAGGACAATCTGAGGCCCTCTAAGCGAACACCCCTCACCCTGAGCATGCCTGCAGTTGTAGGTTTATTGTTCACCCCTTCCATTGAGACTCTGCATTGAGTACCAACTGAACACATCAGCAGGGTGATAGGGAGCTGTACCATCGCTTATTCTGGTAACTGGCACAGGTCAATCACATCACTATTACTAAGATGCAGCACATGATACATAACACTGAAGTGGACTAATTAGGCAGAGTGCACAGGACCTAAAGCACACCAAAAATAGAACATCATGCCAAAACAGTTGAATATTGGGCTATAGCATGTGCAAATCTTATTAGCTAAGGCAGCAGCATTGTGCAGTTGGGTTTAGATGGGCCAATGGATGGACTTGTGGGTAGCACATGGCACTTTCTATTTTTATGCTTTATTTTACTGTTTTATCACATAAGCCATTTGTACATACATGTAGTACCCAGGTACATAGAAAATCCAGAGGATCTTTCCCCCCACCAGTTTATAGCTTGTTCAGCATTGCACATAGTCTGTGCACCATCATCCAGCTCATGCACCTGTGTAGTTTGTATAGTGGTATTTGCACCCCTCATTGTATTGCTGCCTTTCGTCCCTTTATTTGCATCCTTTGTCTTTATTTGTGCACTTTTGCAGTGCACCCTTCATATAGCTGCATTTGCACATCATTTGCATCTCTCATTATATAAGATATCAGCAGTCAGGAACCAACATCCCTTATGTAAGCACACTAGGGTTAGGGTTAACCACCAAATCCAAGTGAGACTTTTTGTAAAATTTTTTGAATGGAAAAGAATTAGCTTTCTTAATTTCGGATAAAATGTTTGCAAGGAGGGTATCCCCACAATATCTGATTCACTCAAATAGCATCGGGACCTGTCAATCCTTTCGAGTATGCATCTATATACCTCGCAGATCAGTTAGTGTACCTGGATTCGAGATGAGCTTGCTTGGCAGAATTTAAAAATGAGTCACAAACCATCAGATTTGAAGTATGGAAATGTCATCAAGACATTCAAGAACATGCTTCTCCATCTCATCCACATTTGATGGGCAGGTGCCAAATCCTCAATAATGAAACTTGACAGCCCCCCAATACTATTCAATAAAGTTAAGCTCACAGTGGTATTTTGGATAAAAATCACATATGTGCCCATGTGAAGTCACAAACTCTTCCAGCTGGAAACTTTTGCACCGAGCCAGGAGATTTCTAGATTGAGGCCAGAGTGAGTGCTCGAGTTCAAGGTCGAGTCCATCTTAGACAGCTGCTTATGTTAAAGTAAACTCAAATACCTGGTACACTGGAAGGGTTATGGGTACAAGGAGAACTCCTGGATTGCAGAGTCTGATGTAAATGCCCCACAACTGGTCAGGGAGTTTTACTGGCAACATTCCTCTGTGCCTCAGCATATCCAAGTGTCTGACTTTGGGCAAATACAGTTTTGAATCCATCAGGGCAATGCATCATAGAAGGGGAGTGATGTAAGGGGAAAGGAAGGTGTCCCAGGCATCTGGGCAATTTTCTGCATTCATCCCATATTTTTTAATATTTTATTTCACCCTATTCTGCCTTTTCTATGATTTTCTATAATTTATTCCTATTTTATTATTATATTTTGGTTTTTTCCTTGTTGGTACATGTTGACAGTTCTATTCTTAGAGGCCAGACTTCTTCTGGATGTTTACCCATCAAGGTACATCATCACACAGCTTGATCCACCTATCTCCACCTTTTTGCTATTTTTAGTTTACTATTTGATTTTCAGCTCTATTGCATATACTGGGCATCAACAGATGGGTCCTTAGAGTTTTCTCTTTGGATTCCCCTTTGTTAGGTGCACCTGGAGTGTCTGTATTATGTAGTATAATATTAACTTTGGATTCCCTTTGTTAGCTCACTCCTAAGTGAGGCTTTGAGGTTGCTCTTACACACTCACTCTAGTATTCTCAAAGATGAGGATATTGCCATGGAGATTCAGCTGAAGCTGGCTGAGCAGGCAAAGAACAGCTTCATCAAGGCATTGGATGTGGTTGAAATAGTTGCTGGTGCAGAAATACAGGAATGTTTGGAGGCGGCTGGCATTGAGATGCAAAAAATCTCAGAGCAAAGTGCAAGACAGTGGCTTAGAAAGTTTCAATGGTGTTATTCTCACAAGAAGAATGGGATGTATATTGATGGCCATGAGTGTGAAGATGTTGTCACCTACCATCAAAATTTTGTGAGCCAGTTTCTCACCTTCTATGCACCTCAGATATATACCTGGGACAACATTGGAGATGAAATGAAACCAGTCAGATTTAATTCACCTGATATTAATGGCTGCTTCTGACTCATTCCTGTGACACATGATGAATCAACATTATATGCAAACCATGAGAGAAAGACAAGATGGATTCATGAGAGCCAGAAGGCAACTCCAGAGAGAAAATGGGATGGAACATCAATCATGATCTCCAACTTCTTGACTTCAGAGTGGAGGTGTTTGACAAGGGCAGATGGAACAGAGTATTTTTATCATCATCTGATCAATTTGTTCTGTATCAGATTTCACTCATGTTATTTTCAAAGCTAGCAAGAATTGCAATGGATATTTTGATGCTAACAATTTCCTTATCCAAGTTAACAGAGCCATTGACATCTTTCTAAGCAGGACTAACAGTCTTGCAATGGGCCTGTTTCTGTTTGATAATGCTCCAACCCATGAAAAGTGAGCATCTGATGCACTTTCTGCATGCAAGATGCCCAAAAATCCAAACAATGGATGGACTCATCATAAAGGCAGCCCCTCGCATGTGACCAACTACACTTGCTAATGGACAGGTCCAAAAATTTCACTTTCCAGATGACCATCCACAATATCCAGGATATTTCAAAGGGATGGAGCAAATAATCAGAGAGGTTCACCTTCTATGACTGTAGGTGTGGAGGAGGTCATGTCATGCACCCAGAGAACAGATTTGTGGGAGCAGGCAGCAGCTTTATGACATGGAAGACAGGGTGGAGTTGGGACATCGACTGTGGTAGCTGTAGGTAGTAGGCATGCAACCCGACATGTCTAGTGATGAGGAATGGTCCAAGAAAGCAGTGGGTGAGTTTCTTGGATGGACACATGGTGGAGATGTCACTAGAGTTGAGGTAGACATGATAACCAACCTTATATGTGGGCATGGGTGAGTGACATTGGTTGTAGAAGTGTGCCATGTCATCCTTCACCTTAGCCAAAGCTGTTTAAGGTGTCCTTCATCTGTTCTGTGAACCCGTTTACCATCTCCAAGTGCAAGGGTGCTTGCTGAGGCATGAAGCCCATGCATTGGTGTCTCCCTGAATTGAGGAGGAAGGGAGTTTGTTGAGTGGAAGAGTGGACATGATTGTTGTATCCAAACTTGGCCATGGGAAGGAGATTTTTCCAATCATCTTGTTGCTCATTGATGAAGATATGGATGTACTGCTCCAGTGCTTGCTTGACTCACTCTGTCTGTCCATCTGTCTGTGGGTGGTATGTGGTCGAGGTAAGGGGTTTGATTCCCAGCAGGCAGTAAAGCTCTCGGGTGAACTCTGCAACAAATTGTGGTCCTTGATCGCAGAGGAACATGCCAGGCAGTCCTTGGAGCTTCCACACATGGCACAAATAGAGTTGAGCTGGTCCAAGTGCAGTGACAGTCATATGAGTGGGGATAAAATGAGCTCACTTTTCAGCAGAGTCGACTGTGCACATTACTGCATCAAACCCATTGGACTCTGGTAGTTCCACTATGAAGTCCACACTGATGACATCCCAATGATTCTCTGGGACAGGAAGGGGGTGTAACTCACCCATGGGCTTGCACCATGGAGTCTTGGTGTGTAGGCAGAGATCACAGATATGGCAGTACTGACCAATGAGTTGAGACATCTGGGGCCACCAATAATTCTGTGATATGAGTTCCAATGTCTTCCAATGCCTGGGGTGGCTGGCAATGAGTGAGTCATGGTGCTGAGAGATGAGTCATCATTAAAGCTGGGGATTGTTAGGGATGTAGATGCAGTCATGGAAGTATAGGATGTTGTCTTTTTCTGCCCACTCTGCTGCATGAAGTGAAGCCATGGATCCCTTCCTCAGCTCCTTCACTGCCAGAGCCACAGTATCCTTGTGTAAACCAATATGGTTCACATGATGAATGTCACATAGGATACTGCACTCCTCACCCTCCAAGATAACACCTTCTAGTGCACATACTGTAAACAGATCAGGTTGCAACAACACAATACCTTGATTGTCATTGCTTCTATCCCCATGGTCCGGATGACAAGAGAGGGCATCAGCCTTCCCCATGCTGCATCCTGGGTGATGATGCAGAGAGAAATTGAAGCTGGAGAGATAAAGGAACCAGCAGGCTTGGTGATGATTAAGCTTCTTTATGATCATGAAGTACTCAAGGTTCTTGTGGTCCATCCAGATCTTAACCTTGTGTTGAGCACCCTCCAGAAAATGTCACCACTCCTCCAATGCCTACATTATCACCAGCATCTCCTTGTCATGGATCTCTTAATTGCATTCCACAGCACTGAGACTCTTTAAGTAAAAGGCAATGGGGTGCCACTTCTGGTCCTCGGGAGACTGTATGGGACAGCACTGCACCCATCACAAAGTCTGAGCTGTCAGCTTCTACATGGAAGGGATGTGAGTCATTAGCAAAGGTAAGGATTGGAGTGGAAGTGACCATCTTGTTGAGCTTCTCCAAAGCCTCCTGCTGTGCATTTTCCCACTTCCATCCCTCCTTGCCAGTGAGGTCGAATAATGGGCATGCATAGTGGGAAAAATCTTTAATAAAATGCCAATAGAAATTAATGAAGCCCAGAAAAGACTGCACCTCTTTCTTGTTCATGGGCATGGGCCAAGTTGTAATGCCAGCAACTTTGACCCAGTCCATCTCCACCTGTCCATCTAAAATAATCAAGCCCAAGTACTCAATCTGTGTCTTCTCAAACTCACACTTGTCATGATGAAGGTAGAGCTTGTGTTGCCAAAGTCATTCCAGATGATTTGGCAATGTTCATCAAGGTCTCGAGTGAAGATGAGGATGTCACCGAGGTAGACACAGGCCATGCCTTCCAGTATGAGATCATGGAAGATGTTGTTCATCATAGTCTGAAAGGTGGCAGGACTATTAGTGAGACCAAAGAACATGACAAGGGGTGATGTGTTCAGTTGGTACTCAGTGCAGAGTCTCAACAGAAGGGGTTAACACTAAACCTACAACTCCAGGCATGCTCAGGGTGAGGGGGTTTGATTAGAGGGCCTCAAATCATCCTTCAGGGTGTGGAGACTACAGAGAGGCTGGTATGGTGGTTTTCAATGTGTGCACTAGTTGTGTACGCTAAAGGGAAGATATGTGCAATAGCACAAAAGTGTGCAATGCAAAGGGGCAAAAATGCGCAATGGAAGCACAAAAATGTGTAATGATGAGGGGGATGAAAGATGGAGGTGCAGTGGGATGAAGACGGCACTGGGATGTGCTGTGAAGGTGGTGCACAGGTTGGGGGCACAAATGGGATGAGAGTGCAACGAGTGGAAAAAGGCACAAACATGGCTATACAAATAAATGTGCAAACAGTGTGCAAATGCAGCTATATGAAGGGCGCACTACAAGAGTGCACAAATGAAGATGAAGGATGCAATGCAGAGATGAAACACAGCAATATGACAAGGGGGATGCAACAATATGCAAATGTGGCTAAATGAAGGGTGCACTACAAAGGCGCATGGAATGAACACTGGTGCCCAGACTATGTGCAATGCTGACTGAGCTATGAACTGTGAAAGGAGGAAAGATCCTCTGGATTCTCTATCTGTCTGCCTAACTATGTACAAATGGCTTATGTGATAAAAATGGTAAAATAAAGTGTAGAAATAGAGAGCACCATGCGCTACCCACAAGTGCATCCATTTGCCCATCTAAACCCAACTGCACTATGCCACTGCCTCAGCCAATAAGATTTGTGCATGCTATAGCCCAATACCCAACTGTCCCAGTGCAATGTGCTATTTTTGGTGTGCTCTAGGTCCCATGCACTCTTCCCAATTAATCCACTTCAGGGTTATGTGTCACATGCTGCGCCTTAGTAATAATGATGTGATCGACTTGTGCCAGTTACCAGATAAGGCAATGCAGATTGGAAATGCAGAAGAACTATAAGGAGATGCTGGGTGAGGCCAAATAGTGCCAAAGTGCCAGGATTATGTGAAAGTGCCCAAGTGCACATGGTCCAATGCCAAATAGGTGCAAAGCACCCTGATTATGTGGAGAATGCACAGTTTGCTCAAGTTGGAATCGCAGTGCACCTCAAATAAATGTGCAAGTAAGCTGGAAGCCATGATGCACAGTGCAATTGGTGTGGTGGATTGTTGTGTGTGTGATAGGGATTGTGCAATGAGTGCACAGCAGAGAGTGTGAGTTGCAGGTAAAGCATAAAAGGAGTACATAAAGGTGCATTGAGTGCACAATAACTGTGAAAGGCAGATAAGGAGTGTGGGGGGGGGGCACACAGAGGTAGTTTGAAGCATAACAGGGCGCATTTAGGGTGCACGACAGGAGGCATCTAAGGGGGATCCAAAGGTGCAGTAGAAATGTAAAAGGTGCACAAAAGTACAATATGCAAAGTGAGTAGAAGATGTTCAAGCTGTGCGCACAATCACAAAAAATGCCATAGTATGAGCACAGGGTGATAGAGAGCCATATCAGTGGTGATGAATACACCTGGAAACCCAAACAAAACCTACTAAATGGCTTTGGATGGTATAACACGAGTTAGAGGAAGGGTGTGAGGTGGTACTAAATATCACTGCTGAGACCAAAACATAATGTTTAGTGATGCGAAAGGACAAATTGTGCTGCGAATAGTTTGTAAGAGCATATGAAGGTGTTCAAAAGAGTCCGAAATAGGTTCAAAATCATGCAAAATAGTCCAAAGTAGGTTCAAAGAGGTTTGAAGATGTTCAAGGAGGTTCGAGGTTTATCGAGGAGCAAGTATAATGAATGTGAAGTGTTTGTCAAATAGCGATAGGCGATGGGAAATAAAATGAAGAGCGAATACGATAGTTTCGAAGAAGTTCGCAATATTTCGCAGAACTTAGAGATACAACATGAGCTAAGACTTAAGAGAATGACTTCTTAAATCTGACGATAGTGAGAGGGTAACTTGTGCTGTTCCCCATTGCTTTATTATTGTTCTAACTAACTAATACAAGTCTATATACAAAATGAAGAGATAGTACTAAAAAGGAAATAAGAACATGTGTAAAACATGAGGCAAATATATCAAACAATGAGGACTTGTATATCATGAAACAAATGAGAAATAATAAATGATGAAACATATAGTGTTTCCATATAGTAAAAGTATATCAATGAAACACAAAAATGCACTTATTGCATTCTAACTCTCTTGTACTCTCTCCTCGTGTCTGGTAGTGCTCAATATGCAACTAAATAGCTTGTTTCAGATGTGCAGCATGTATTGAAAGTGTTTCAGTACAGCTATACAGCGGCTGATATCATTCGAAGTGCTGCAAAGTCATTCGAAGTGTTGCAAAATAGTTTGAAAGCATTTGAAGTTGTCCAAAATAGTGCGAAATCATGCAAAAATGGTTAGAAGTTGATTTTGTGGCGTTCATAGTGATTCGAAATGTCTGTCATAATGTCTCGATATGAGTGAAACTGTTCTCCAGACCTTAAAGCATGTAGTGGACCTATCAGCAGTTTAAAAAGACCATGGTTCATGTGAAAAGCTGCCTTCCACTCATTCTCTTTCTTTATCTGGACATTGTTGTAATCCCAATGGACATCGAGCTTGGTGAAGTAACACACCCCACAGAGTTGGTTGACGAGTTTTGATATAGGGGTAGTGGATAGTGGTTCTTGACTGTAATGTCATTGAGGCATCAATAGTCTTGAACTGGTTGAAGGGACCCATCCTTCTTTTTAACAAAGAAGAAAGGTGAGGTGATAGGCAACTTTGAAGTGCTGGATACAACCAGAAGCCAAGTGTTCATCAATGAACTTGTCAAGTTGTTGTTGTTCTTCAGGGGAGAGAGGATATACCTTTCAGGAGGGTGTGGCAACTGGCATGAGCTCAATTGCATGATCCCATGGCTTATGGCTAGGAAGTGACTCAAAAGATTCCTTGGAGAAGATATCCTTAAAGTCATGCAGGTGAGGAATTGTGAGTCAGTGAAGTATTTGGATGCACTGTTCTTGTGGAAGGCCTCTGTGAGGTGCTGGGAGACATTTGAGATGGCACACCTCATGTGAAGGGTTAATATCAGTATAGAAAATTCGGTCACCTTTCTTGATCTCCTCCACTTCCTCCACATCATCGTCAGAATCAGGTGTGAGATCTAGAACATCTTCCAAGTCCACATTTGCTATAGGCATTTGTCCAGCATGACACTTTCGAGTGCACTGTAAGAGGACCTTTCACCCTCAATGCTCCTGTCTGCCTTCAGTGAAGCAAGTACAGCAATGTGATTTGGAGTGCGTGTTGTAATGTCTCAATATGGTTAGATTCTTCTCCAGACCTTATGGCATGCAGTGGACCTATCACCACTTAATCACATTACCATTAAACACTCTGGCATCACTCCTACACCTGATCTTTAAAGATATTATTTGTTGACAGGGTTCGCTATACAAAATTGAAACTGACAATGGCACTGCATTTATCACAGATATGGAGTATCTTTCGAAATGATATCACATTAACCATATTCAAATTAGCAGTTATAATTCATGTGCCAATGGACTTATCGAATGAGCCCACTTCGACATTCGACAATCCTTATTCAAAGCTGTCGATGGAGATCAGGTGAAATGGTCAGCAGAGGCACACTCAGTATTTCAGGCAGAATGAGTCACAGTTCGTAAATGCATGGGTTGTTCTCCTTACTTTGCAGTTACAGGAGCACATCCTCTAATATCATCTCTGAGGCAACATACTTACAACTGCCACCCGATTCAATTTTATTGACAACCGATCTTATAGCTCGACGAGCCATAGCTCTACAAAAATGATCTAATGACCTCAAACTGTTATATTTGAAGGTCTACGCATTCCAAATTGAAGCTGCAAAATGCTTCAAATTTGCTCATGAACATACGATGCACAACTACAACTTTGCGAAAGGAGATTTAGTGCTACTTCAAAACACACAAATTGAGAAGTCCCTCAATCGCAAGATGAAACCTTGATATGTTGCCCCTCTTATCGTTATTGAACGAAATTATGGGGGGGCTTATGTTCTCTGTGAACTCGATGGGTCAGTACTATATAGACCTATTGCTGCATTTTGTCTGCTACCATACCTCACTCAAAAATCAATTTCCCTACCACCAAATTTCCTCGATATCAACTCCAAGTGCTTCAAACAACTTCGACAAGTTTGAACTTTGACAAATATACCTTCAAAGATTTTCAGGATGTCAAAATGAATAACTATCCTCCCTTTTCTTTTTCACAATTACTTACAAAGATTTCAATTGCCTAGTGTATGATACAAGTCGTGATATCACATTATAGCGTGGTCATGCAAACTCCAAAGGGTTTTTTGGCTATGATGAACTACTGAGCCTTTCTCTAACAGTCATTTTTTTTTGTTCATCATATCTTCATTTCTTTTTCACCTTACTTTCCAAAAGACATTTAAAGATAATTTGAATTAGAGCAACAGAAACAAAAAAGTTCTACTCTTCCAACATCTCCTCCAACACCTCTACCTCCCTCCCCAATATTTCAATCTCTACCTTTTTCTGTGCCAATTTCACAGCAATCAAACCACAGCATGCCACCCAGTCATCCTCATTTTCTCCAAACCCCCGTGACTCTATTGCCTTTGCCTTTGCCTTCGACAACTTCTTCTTTTCTTTCGATGGCTTCAAAGGCTCTGTAACTTGCTCGCTGCTTTTGAAAGGGCCAACAACATGAATTCGATGCACTACAATTTCGAAAAACAGTTAGTAAGCCCTTTGAAATAATCTTGAATATTTTTTGTACTTTGTCTGGTGTGCGAATCTCATTTTGCACTGACAAACTTCTTTGCTTTGCCTTTTTGAAGGCCTTGCCTCGACAACCCCGCCCAGTAACAGCCTTGCACCTCCTGGGTGCATTTCGAACATTTTGTGGTGCCCTTCCTAATAACACACTACAGCTGGGACTTGAACCCAGCACACTGATTGCACTACAAAAGTGATTGACTGCACAAAAAATTTTCGAACATAAGAAAGCACTTACTGGACCTTCGAAATTGAGCAACTTGGTTGTTTCGACTTGCGCCCACTTCACAGCCTCTACCCCTGCAACCTCCTTTTCCTCATCCTCTTTGCTCTTGACCTCAACCACCTTTCGCTTCACCACCCTCACCATGGGCAGCTCGTCTTTGTCCTCATTTTTGTCATCCTCGCCTGCCTCTGCCCTTCTGATCACCTTAAATTCAGCCTCAAACTTTACACTCTGCCTTTTCAAATCCTCCTTCAAAATCATCTTTGCACAAAATGCAGCAAGAGCTGCATTTCATGTGTCCGCCAACACCCTCCTTTGACCCTCAATTTCTGCTCTCTTCGCCTCCTCCTGCTCCTCTCTAGCCTGTTTTTCTTCCTCCTCCCTTCTTCTGTATTCTATCTCCTCAGCCAAATCTACAAACAATAGCTCACCACCCCACGAAATTTATTTGCATTGTGCCATCGGTTTATACAACTCGAATACTTTGTCCATGACCTTTTGAACAGCCACGTCACATTCTTCGCCAAGATCTTTGGCAAGTTCATTATATTCTGCCTACATGAAACATTTTAGCATCTTTAACTATGAATCGATCAGTGACAGACATACCATTTTTGCAAAAAAACACTTCCACCACAGTTTGAAATCCAAGTCCTCGGCAATGCCGTGCTCAGGCATCGATTTTGCATATTCAAGGATTTCGGCATTGAGTTCGATGAGGAGAGACATTATAGAAGTAAGAGTTGATAAATGTAGGAGGTGACATGGAAGAATGAGCAATATATTAAACCTCGCTAATTTTCTCACCCCAATTGCACATTTTGCACATGACTTTGATTGGCTAACTGGGACAGTTAGGATTTCAATAAGGGGGAGGATGATAGGTCCACTGCATGCGCTAAGGTCTGGAGAAGATTCCCACTCATATCAAGACATTATGACATGCACTTCAAATTGCTATGAACACCATGAAATTGACTTCAAATTATTTTTGAACTATTTCACAGTACTTCAGATGACTTCGAACTATTTTGAACTATTTTATAACACTTTGAATGACTTCGCAGCATTTTGAACAACTTTGGCCATCATATAGCTGTCGTGAAACACTTTTGATACATGCTGCACAACTGGAACAGGTTATTCCATTGCACATCAAGCACTACTGGACACGAGAAGAGACTACAAGAGAATTAGGATTCAATAATAGCATTTTTATGTTTTGATGATATATTGAAGCACAAGATAAGTTCTTTTACCATATGGGGACATGTATGTTTCAATTATTTATCATTTCTCATTTATTTTATGATCTACAAAGTCCTCATTGTATGATGTATTGCCTCATGTTTTACTTTCCTTTTCAGTACTATCTCTTCAAAAATGTATATAAACTTGTACTAGTTACTTAAAAACACAGAGAACTAGTTACCCTCTCCACTATAGTTGGATTTAAGAGCAGTTCTCTTGAGTCTTACCTCGCATTGTATCTCTGAAGTTCTGCAAAATATCGTGAACTTCCTCAAACTTTTGTATTCGTTCTCAACTCATCATTGCCTATCGTCACTAAAAACCCACTTTGTAACCGCTATATTCATTTGTCGAACATATCTCGACATCAGTCAAACACCTTCAAACCCCCTCGAACTCACCTGAACAACTTTGAACCTATTCGAATCTATTTCGAACTACTTTGCACATCTTCAGACCAATTTTGAACTTCTTCAAACATCTTCATATCCTTTAAAAAGACTATTTGTCACACCTTTTATCATTTGCATCACTAAAACAATGTTTTAATATTAGCGGTGATATTTAGTACCGACTCACACCCTTCCTCTAGCCTGAGTTATACTTCATAAGCCTTTTAACAGGTTTTTGCTAGGTTTTCAGGTCGAGCATTATCACCAGGTGCAAATCAATGAAAAGGCCTGTGGCACCCGAGTCCAGAAGAGCAGAGACACCAAGTACTTGCCCCATATCCATGGTCTGCAGCTCAATCTTCAATTCCAGGAATTGTTGGAAGGGGCTGAATGCCACAATGTACTGGTGTGGTAGCTTGCGCTCCCAAGATTTCAATCTGGGTGGTGGAGGAAGTGGAGAGGAAGGAGTAGGTATGTCTTTTCCCACTTTAGAGAGGTTTGGAGAAGGAATGGTCATAGAATAAGATTCATCCTCTAATAAATCAACAGACAGAACTTTAAAGTGGTTATGGACAGGCAATGAGGGCATACTGTTCACTTGTCACATGGTGGAAAAATCCTGCTTTTTCACCTCTTCCTCTTTAATCTCCTCTTTCTCTGGATCTTCAACATCCCCAAGTGCCAACAGATCTTGGAGGAGCTCATCTTGTCCCTCAGGCATAAGTTTATGGATGTCTAGGTGGTGGATGACAGTTTCGAGCCATGTGTCCAATTTCTCCACAGCAGTAGCAGAGATCTAGCCTGCAAGCTTGACTACGGGCTGTATCGACATCTATTGGAGCAGGGGTATTGAAGCTCAACACTGAGGCCTGACACATAGGGATGGGGTTAGGATGCGCAAGTGCTCAAGTAAGGGTGTGGGGAGCATGGGTGGTGATAGGAGTGCAGAAGGCCACATTTGTGAGTCAGTTCTCATCACAGAGGGAATCAGCCTTGTACCAAGCATTTATGTTATCATCTGCTGGGCATTCTTTTAACATCTGTGCAATCTGGTCTTGGATTTCCCAGTTAAGACTTTGACAAAACTTCACCACCATGGGTAACCCACTCCCATATCTTGCCATGTCCACCAGGTCTCAAAATTCATTGATGTAGTCATCCACAGATTGACATGCTTGGTAGTAGGAAGTGGATTTGAGGCATGTTACAGCTCGTTGGCATTCATTGAGGGGGCAGAAATGTTGTATGAACTTGTCACAAAAGTCCCTCCAGATGGAGAATGGAAGAGAGCCACACTCCTTGGTTTGGTGTAATATATGGTTGACATAGAGATAGGCACACTCAGATTTCATGTATGTGAGGGCCTAATAAATTTTAGCAGCATCATCCACAAATTGGTTGATGGGATGGAGTTCAACTGGAAAGTTCTAACAAAGATTTCAATGGTAGATGTAAGTGTATCAATTTGTGTACAAAGTCCAGCAGTGTCACCTTCAAGCACATCAATGCGCTCCAGGGCATCCATGGTGCTAGGTGGTGGGTCAGGTGAAAAGCGGTGCACACTAAAGATGGGAGTGTCTGGAACAGTGTGTAGGGAGTCTGTGTAGCTCTGGGAGTTGTCTTCTACTCTGTACCTGCCTATCTTGGCAGAGTGTCTGAGATTTCGAGCCTTAAAGGAGAGTTTTTCACTGTAAGAGCAACTTCAAAGCCTCACTCAATAGTAAGCTAACAGAGGGGAATCCAAAGTTAACATTATACAAATACTTCAGGTGCTTCAGATGCCTGGAGCACCTTCCTTTTCCCTTACAGTTTCCATTTTTTCTTTCTTGCTGGGATAAAATAGCTAATTTCTTTTCTTCGCTATCTATGTCCAAATCCAGTGGTAATGACATGCAGACACAGAACTGCCCCAAACTTCTTCCCATCCAACCAGGAAGTCAGGCAGTTATTTAGGACTGGAGTATGGAGGGGAGGATAAAGCAGGAGTGATTGATTATGGATTATTGGTCAAGTGTGACCATAGTGACATCTGCCTGGGCCTAGCTTGGAACCCTGGGCCCAAACATGAATACATTTGTTTTTCCATTCTGATTATATAAAGTAACTCATGTTTCATGTTTTAGATTCCAAGTCACTGGGAGTAAAGGATGCTGATATGAGATGCCTTGGGCCCCAACCACTGACAACCTCAAGAATCATACCAATATTAACATGTTGACTTGAGGGAATTAAGAGTGTCTTCATGTTGCATCATGGTATTGTTGAGACACAGATACAATCTGCAAGAATATTTGGATGATTCAACTGCTGGTTCAGCAGCAACATGTCCTGTCTGTAGTGAGAGCCTATCTTGTAGGTTCTCTTTTGTGTCCCATCCCCCTTTGGTTAGCACCAAATTAGGGGAAAATACCACTCTGAAAAGCCTGTTTTTTATATCTGGTAATGATTGACATTGTTACCACTTGAGAGAATTGATATATTATTCAGAAAACCACTTCATGGCACAGTTCTTTGCACAATCAGGTATGGTCTGGTATCATGATGGTTTGTTCACTGGTCAATCATTAGTCTGTGAAGGCATGATGCCTATTGAAATACCCCATTAAAATGCAATAGTAGGGCTGTATGTGCACTCATGATTTGAAAGAACTTAGACATGCCACATGAAATGATGGCCCACTAGCACAAGTTTTGTACATATACCAGTGTTCAGCTCCACCCAAAATGTAATCTCATCTTATCTGAGGAATTTGAGAAGTAAAAGATGGTTCAAATGAGATGGTCAGGGAGAATGAGAGAAGCACTAGGCAAGATGCCAAATGGAGCCAGCATGCAGTTTAGTGGATGTTGGGCAACAGTTGAGTTCTATGTTAAGTTTGATTCAAGGTGTCCGATATTCAAGTTAATGAGCCAGATCTAGAGTCAGTAGTGTATGTTAGTAGACTTGTGGCCACTCTCCTTTATTCTGTGGGGAGAGGAGTAGTGATTAGAACTGGAATAGTAATATGATCTTGTACACAATGATAATGACTGGTCTCAAGCCTAGTGTATTAGTACTTATAAAGTTAATTGATTAAGCATTGCTTCAACATCTCTGAGTCAGTAGTGGTTCTCGAAGAAATGTCAAGCCTTATCAATAATAAAAGGAGCATGGTCACATAATGAGACCATGGGAGCTGAAGAGGCCATAGGAGTCACTCTGAGTGGGTGGGAGAGTGATGACCAACTCTGAGGGTCATGAGACATGATGACAAATATAACTCAAAGGTGGCCACTTTTTTCTTGGCTAATTTTTGCAACCTCGATCTTTTTTTTTCTGGGTCTGGGCACTTTTTCTATGTAGAATAATGTCAGGATGGCATGTAAGCAGCTGTATTTGAGTAAGTGATGAATAAAATTTGATGAAGCAGCTCAACCAGCATATTTTTACTATACTGTGAAAGCTGACTAAGCAAACCTCACAAGCTCAATAAAATGTAAAAACCTGATCATGATCTCAGCACATGACACACACCAAATGAGTTACACACATCACTGTATTAGTCAGTAACAAATTGATCAATAAAGTGTTATTACAATTTTATAAGTGAGTTGATTACAAAGTCAGGTCAGTATTGAATGAACTCATTATGAAGTAAAGTCAACAAATAAGTTTGAATTGAAAATTGAGTTCATTACAAAGTAAAATCAGTAAAATATAACAGTTACAATTGAGTTCATTATGAAGTAAAGTCAATGAAGATTAGTATCAATGAGCTTATGACTCATGCCTTTGTGATGGCATTTGCTCACTTTGCTTGCTCAGCCTGACACCAGCATAGGCCAGCTCGCATATATGTAACACAATGCTTAATCCCACTACAGTTACTCAATGACCAAAATGGTCATAGCATATGTAATAAATTACACTCCTTTGCTTTCAGCTACTCCAGACACTCTTTTTATGCAAAACCATGTCCATTTTAAACCGAACTCACCCTGCTTTTATTTCTTCCTCATCTTCAAAGAGAGATTCTTTTGATCTTCTTGATTGACTTGGTATTGACTTGTATTAAGGTGTTATTGATATTATTACAAACTTGTATTGACTTGTTATATCAACTTTACTACAAACTTGTTACTGACATCATTACAAACTTTTATTGACTTGTTATTGACTTTATTACAAATTTGTATTCACTTGTTATTGACTTGTTATTGATCATTACAAACTTGTATTGACTTGTTATTAATCATTACAAACTTGTATTGACCTGTTATTGACATTATTACAAACTTTTATTGCCTTGTTATTGAATACACACCAAGGTTTAGTAATCTGCCCTAAAGTCTTCTCACAATAGATTTTTCAACCATTTGATTCAATCTAAGTACAAACCAAGTCTAATTCTAATTCTAATTCTAATTCTAAATCCAAGTCTATCTTGATATCTATGTTAGTTTCCAATTCCTGTAAATAATCTTTCAAGTTACTCACCTTTGCTAAACAACTCCATTCAACACTTCCTTGTATACCACATTGGCAGTTCTGTTATTTCCATTGTTTTCATTCAACAGCACCTTGATCCTTTCTCCAAATGTACACCTTGACAGTGCCACATATAGCTGCCCATGTGAAAACACTGGTGTCTGCAAGTCCAAGCCAACATGGGATACTAATTGGCCTTGTGACTTGTTGATAGTCATGGCAAATGCCAAGCGAACTGGAAATTGATGTCAACGGAGTGGTAATGGAAAGGTCTCTGCTGAAGGCTCCAGTTGATCTGAGGAATGAAAATGATATTTTCAGCAAACTGTACATCTCCACTGATGATTCTGCACTTCAATACACATGGTCTGGCTTCAAGGAAGATAAGTTGAGTTCCATTGCAAAGACCCATGGTGACATCCAGATTGTGTAGAAGCATGAGAGGACAGCCTATCTTAAGTGCCAGCCTGGAGAGAGGAAGGCCATTTGCTTTGATAGAGATTAGATACTCTGCTGGATATGGCTGGTAGTTGTTTAGCTCCTGCTCTCTGAATGAGACTGTATCAGCACGTTGAAGACATGCTCTGGTCCAGGAAATCTGCTGAGAAGAAAGTTGATGACATTGACATTGTCATTTGTGCAGGAGAGAATGGTCCTATCCAAATAGTACTGATCTGGCTTGTTCCCCTGCTCTATGCCTGGATATGTGGAGTTGATAAGGTCATCCATGGTATTTCCATGGCAGAGCATGTTCTGTGGAATCTGTATAGTGTCTGCAGCATCCACTGTTGTGCCTGCACCAATGTGCAAGAGCCAGGCAGCATGTGCAAAGTTCTCTGGAGTTCTGTCGAGTCGCATATTCTCAGTCAAGTGATAGACAGTAATGCATTGCCAGAGAGTGCTTCTTTTAATGGATGAAGCTATGATCTGTTCTCTAGTGCCCCTAGGAATGACACATAGAGTCTGTTTAAAGTCACCTCCAAACAAAATGGTGATTCCACCAAATGGAACATTCTTTTTCTTGAGATCATGCAAAGTGCAGTCTACTGCATCTGTGGCATATTTGTGCTGTATAGAAACTTCATCCCAGATGATGATGGAAGTTTGATCAAGGACCTGATGCAAATCTGAAGCTCAAAGTATTCTGCAAGTAGAGGCCTCATCGATTTTGATTGGGATTTTAAATATGGAATGTGCTGTGCGACCCCCTTCTAGAAGCAATGCAGCAATTCTGGATGATGCCACACAAAGAGCAATTTTTCCTTGAGCACAAACAGCAGCTGCGATGGTGTTGCAGACAAAGGTATTTCCACAACCTCCAGTGCTATGCAGGAACATGAGCTTTCCCTTGTTATTGTTCACAAAATCCATTGCAGCATTAGAAACCCATCTCTGCCTGTGATTGAAAAGCTGGAGATTGTGAGCAACAGTGATGGCCAACTCTTTAACATTGTAATCCCTTTGTTCCTGCAAAAGCCTATTGGCAGGAATATCAATGTGCCAGTTTACTTCAATGGCAGGCATCTCTGGATAATCAGAAAGTTGTTTGCCTGATCTGATAAGGATCTGATTGATGAGATGCAAGCCATACATGTACACTTGATCATCTGTAAAGTCTGTATCTGGATAAATTGAAAGAAGCTTGGCTCTGAGATCATCACAAATGTGATGTCTGAACTGGTTCCACAGGATGTCAGGAGATGTTGGATTGCAATGAAGAAGAATGGGGGCAAAGAGCAATCTGAGAGAGGAACCAAGTTGCATCTGAGCTGCCTCTGTAAGACACTGGACCCATTCCTGGTCATCCTGCAAAAGACCCAATATGACACAGGCCTGCTTGAATATGTTATGAATGACACCATTGACAGTGCACAAGTGCTGGAATGATGTTGCCCCTGTGACAACAGTAA
This sequence comes from Tricholoma bakamatsutake, assembly GCA_029959215.1. Classification (NCBI taxonomy): domain Eukaryota; kingdom Fungi; phylum Basidiomycota; class Agaricomycetes; order Agaricales; family Tricholomataceae; genus Tricholoma; species Tricholoma bakamatsutake. Next base: position 7,717,088 of record CP114860.1, read on the forward strand.
GAAGCAGCCTGAGGTAGAACTTTTCCCCCTGGGCAGGAGAAGCAAAGTACATTCTGCCAATAGCAGGCTTGCCATGCCTTCTTGGGTTCCACTGCTTCTTGGTTCCATTGTAGACCCATGCTTGAGGAAAGTTCTGGTAGGTGACAGTGACAGCACGTGCTGCTTCATATCTTCTGTTGGCTTCAAACCAAGCAGTGAGACATGTTGTCTTGGCAGCAGGCCTTTTTAAAACTTCATTGATGTTGTCATCTGCATTGAAGTAGACCATTTGCTGGTCCTCCAGATAGACAAGCAAATGATAAACATGAGGAGACTCTGCATGCATTCCAAATTCATTCATGTGCCAGCAGCTTTTCACAGATCCAATGTAATGTACATCTAGATACTCCCTGACCTCATCTCTGTCTTGGTCAAGAATCTCAATCATGGTTCTGTCATGGCCTTTGTATATGTACTTGTGGATGTACTTGACTGCCTCAACTAAAGAACAGATCTCGACATTGATGTGACAGTTGTATCTGATAAATGAACCAAGTTGTTAACTGATAAGCATGTTCTCAAATAAGTGCTCCTTACTTTGCAGCCAAATAAGGATTGTGTGGGATGACATGTCTGTTATCATAGACATGGTTACACTTCCTCACTGTTCTATCATTGTTGGGTCTGGCATAATCAGGATAATTGTTTGCAGTAAAGAGAGTTTGTTCTCTAAACTCCTTGGGATACCTCTTGCTCCACCTTTGTTGACCATGCATGAAGCCTTGGGTTTGTCATGACCACAAGGACCATAAAGCATGCAGGTAGTTATGGTGTGACATAGCATTGTCTGTGTGACAGGGTCAGGAATCTGTGCTGACACAATAGAATCAACATCATGGGCATCATGGATTTTGTCAGCTGGATTGAGAAATATGAGGAGGTGCATATGTGGAAGGCCTCTTTTTTGAAACTCAATGGTATGGATGTGTGCCACCACTTTACCCAAAACACCATCCTTGATATCCTTGATCAACACATTCTTCTTTTGTTCAAAGACACATGCAACAATATCTGGCCTGTCATAAGCTTCCTGCTTTTTTCTATGTGTGGTAAAACATAGATTGGGTGATTCCTCCTGCAACAGAGCTTCCTGGATTTCTGGCCACTGTGGATTGGCAGTCATGGTGAGAAAGAGATCTGGCTTGCCAAAAAAGTAACAAATGGCCATGGAATCCTGGAAAAGCTGATTCACTTGCCTTTCACCACCTATATGGGTTGATGGAAGAATGATGCGACTCCCATAATCCTCTAGATTGATATTTTTATCCTGGTCACCCATGGCAGCATTCCTCAATCCAGCATACACATCTGCCCTAAGCTCCTTCTGGTGATGTCAGACCCAGTTCAACATATTCTGTTCAATAGAGGCCCAAGCATCTAAAACATACTGTTGCAAAATATTTCCACCCCAAAGCAATGGTGGCTGCTCTCCTGGCCTTGGATACAACCGATAAGCATGGTAGCATCTCTGACTGACATTGGGAACTCTTCTGGCTCCATTTGCACCTTGGTGTGCAGGTATATCTAGGTGCCATCCATCTTCACCATGAGGAAAAAGCAAGACATAGTGCAGAGTTGAATAGGATGGATGCAACTGGCTGATATGCCTAAGCCCTCCCCCTCTCAGCCTGAGAACAATATGTATCTCTGTAATTAGACCATTCCTCAGAGCCATCACCTGGAATAATAGCTGCCACCTCATCATTGGCTGTAGGGAGATTATAGTGACATAAATTCTGGGTTCTATCTGATCACAGCCATATAGAGACATTATCCTGCTCTTCTGGAGGCTTTTCCCTCATGATCTAGAATGCCTGCTTGAATAAAGGCACATAAGGATGGGTATTATTTAGCATGGCATGCAGCTCTGTCATGATAACTGAGTTGAGATTATTGTTTTGCCACTCATGAATATCAAGCTGTGTGATAGGATCATGAATATAGAGCTGTGCATAGGCTGCAGGCCATCTAGGAGGTGGCAGAAGTGCTCCAAAAAGATGATGAAGATTACTGTGAATATGAAAGCTGTATACACCTAATGTACCTGTAACAGAATGGTCCACCTTGACACCCAAAGAAGTGAATGCAAATGCAGCATTGTGCTGTCAGATGTTTGTTTTAAATTCCTTAGAAAGAGGACTTTTGCCACACAACAGATCTCGCAATGCGGCAGGAGCAGGTCGGAAAGATGGCAGATGAATTTGTCTCTGCAAGCAGCAACTTCCAAACTTTGGTACAGCTCAGGTATACCTGGCCAGCTTTTTACAGTCAAAATGCAAGGCATGGCAATGTGGACACTCCACATTCATGGGTCCAAGTAAATGTCTGGAAATTGGCTCCTGATAAGGTGCATGACCAAGTGGTAATGGCCTTGCAGGTCAATGTGGAGGTAGAGGTACAGGCATAGGTGGAGGCAAAGGTGGCAACATCAGGGGATTCAAGAATGAAGCAGGCAGCAGCAGTGAAGGAGATTGCGTGGGAGAAGGTGGCAATGACGGAACATGGAATATTGGGTCAGGCAGCAGTGGTGATAAAGATTGTGGGGGAGAAGATGGAAATTGTAGAGGAGACACTCTTCCAAACTCATCATAATAATCTGATGGCATAGGAGATGGTGGAAATTGTAAAGCAGTCACCCTTCCAAATTCATCATAATAATCTGATGGCAGGGAAGAAGGTGGAAATCGCAAAGAAGACTCGCTCCCATCATCATCATCAGATTTCTCATTATCCATTTCCCTCCTCAAAGCAATCTCATTATTCCTCTGTTCTTTATACTCAGCAGCCAACAATGCAGCCATTTCCCTATCCGTCTGAATTTGTTCCACCTGTGCATCCACTTGAGCTCGATATTGATCAATCCGATGATACAGCTCCCTATTGCCCTGTGCGCATACTATGGCATTTTTTATGATTGTGTGCACCTCCTAGATGGCTTCTGCTCACATTGCACAGCATGCTTTTGCATGCCTTCATGCGCTTTCATGTGCCCAAGTGCACCTCTGTGTGCTTTTGCATGCCTTTGACTGCTTAGGTGCACTTTTGTGTGCCTTTTACATCTCTAGTGCGCCTTTGGATCCCCCTTAGCTGCCTTCTGTTGTGCACTCTAAGTGTGCCTTGTTATGCTTCAAACTGCCTCCGTGCACCCCCCACACTCCTTACCTGCCTTTCACAGTTATTGCATGCTCGATGCACCTTTATGCACTCCTTTTACGCTTTACCCACAACTCACATTCTCTGCTGCACACTCATTGCACAATCCTTATCACACACACAACAATCCACTACACCAATTGTGCTGCACATCATGGCTTCCAGCTTACTGGCATGTTTATTTGAGGTGCACTGTGATTTTAGCACGAGCAAACTGCACATTCTCACATAATCTGGGCACTTTGTGCCTATTTCACATTGGACTGTGTGCACTTGGGTGCTTTCATGTAATCCTGGTGCTTTGGCATCATTTGGCCTTGCACTGCATCCCCTTATAGTTCTTCTGCATTTCCAATTGGCATCGCCTTATTTGGTAACCAGCACAGGTCGATCACATCATTATTACTAAGACACAGCATGCAGCACATAGCACCAAAGCAGATTAATTGGGAAGAGTGCATGGGACCATAAGTGCACCAAAAATAGAGCATCACACTGGAACAGTTGGGTATTGGGCTATAGTGTGCACAAATCTTATTGGCTAAGGCAGTGGCATAGTGCAGTCAGGTTTAGATGGGCCAATGGATGCACTTGTGGGTAGTGCATGGCAGTTTCTATTTTTATACTTTATTTTACCATTTTTATTACATAAGCCATTTGTACATAGTAGGCAGACAGATAGAGAATCCAGAGGATCTTTCCCTCCCCATAGCTCATAGCTCATTCAGCATCGCACATAGTCTCTGCACCAGCATCCAGTCCATGCACCTTTGTAGTGTGCCCTTCATATAGCCACATTTTCATATTGTTTGCATCCTCATCCCTTCATTGCGTTCTTCATCTTCACTTGTGCACTCTTGCAGTGCACCCTTCATATAGCTGTGTTTGCACATTTTATTGTATAGCTGCATTTTGTGCACCATTTGCACATTTTCCCACCAGTTGTGCTTGCATCCTGTTTGCATCCATAGCCTGTGCATCACCCTTGCAGCACATCCCAGTGCTGTACTTGTCCCACCAAACCTTCCACTTTCATCTCCCTTGTTGTTGCACATTTTTTTGCTCCCATTGCATGTTTTTCCACACTGAGCATTTTTGCCCCTTTACATTGTACACTTTTTCACCATTGCGCATACCTTCCTTTTTGTGTACACAACTAGTGCGCACATTGAAAACCATTGTACCAGCCTCTTCATAGTCTCTGAACCCTGAAGGATGATCCAAGGCCCTCTAAACGAACCCCCTCATCCCGAGCATGCCTGCAGCTGTAGGTTTAGTGTTCACCCCTTCTGTTGAGACTCTGCACTGAGTACCAACCAAACACATCACCGATCTCCAGACATATTGTTTGCCAATTGATCCAACCTCATCATTTGTTGATGCAAGTTCCTGTCTGCAATGGATAGACATTGGAGCTCCTCAGCCTCATCCATCTGTACCTGCTCCTCTGCATGCTGTTCATTTTTCCACATCTGATGCATCCTGAGAACCCATTCCTGATCATGCCTGTTACATTCTTGCAATGCAGCCTCTATATTAATATGTCTGGGTAGATCATGATATTGTGGCTCAGCAGCTAAAGCAGCTTGCTGGGCAGCTGCCTGCCTCTCCAGCTCCTGTTCAGCCAGCTCCTGCAATTGTTGATTGGCTGCTTCAGCTTCAGCAGCTTGCCTGTTCCTTTCCTGTTCAGCCAGCTGCTGCAATTGCCAAGCATGCTGCCTAGCTGCTTCAGCTTCAGCAGCTTGTCTTTGTGCATGCTCTTGAGCTTCAGCAGCTTTCCTCTGCTTTTTCAGTTTAGCCAGCCACTGTAATTGTTGATTGTGCTGTCTAACTGCTTTAGCTTCACCAGCTTACCTATGTGCATACTCTTCAGCTACAGCAGCTTGCCTGTGCTGCTCTTCTTCAGCCACTTGCTGCAATTGCCAATTATACCTCCTAGCTGCTTCCACTTCAGCAGCTTGCTGCTCTTCAATCACCTGCTGCAATTGCAGATTATGCTGCCTACTCATTTTAGCCACCTGCTGTGATATCCTCTCTCTGGCAGCAACAGCCTCAGCAATTCTTCTTTCCTCAGCAACCTTCTGTAATAATTCCTGCTGATGCTGATACTTCTTAGCTGTCTCAGCTTGTTGTAACTCCTGAAGACATGCATCATAATCTGCAGTTCTTTCCCTCAATGCAATATATCCCCTATGCAGGTTATTGAGTGCAGGATCCGCTTGACCACCTGAGATATTATGCAATGGTCCCAGTCCCCTCCCTCTCCCTCTGCCCCTTCTTGTTTGTAACTGAGGTGCAGGTGGAACCACAGGAATAGGATTGGCCAAAGGTGCATTCTACCCTGCTGGCAGTTGAACCTGTGGTATAGTAGAAGCTATATTTGCCCCTACTCCATGGTTTGCCAAAACAGGTCCAGATGGCATCACAGGAGCCCCTCTCCTATGTCATACAGGAGCAGGAGGTACAACAGGCAATTCAAACTGCCTTGGAGCATCCCAATTAGCAGGCATCTGCACCTGTGGTATCTGAGCTGCCAATGCAGCTCCATAGTTCAGTGGAACAATTCCTTCAGCAGGGGCAGTCACTCTGACTCTGCTTCTCCTCTCATCAGGATTGGTCATCTGCAACCTTTCCAGATGGTCTGCATCTCTAATTCTATAGCCCTATTTACTTCTGGTGTAGAAGGTCTACTTTGATTCCTGCAAACACTCTAATCAGCCATCATTATTGCAACATATGCCAACACCACTCACATGTTTAGTAATGGTAAAGCCCAACAATAATTTTGATCAATAGCCAACAATGCAGCACAGCTGAAGTAATGTCAGCAACAACTTCCTTTAACAGTCAGTTGTCGCAACACTCACTGTAATCCAACTGTTTTCAAGTTTCAATGGCCAATTTCAACACTCTTTGTAATAACAATTACAAATTTGCTATTTGATAATAGATAGCAATTGCAATAGTATCACTATTATAGCCCCAAATTTCATGTGAAGAGAGGTACTCAACTGGTTGTCATGCACTCTCTCTCCACATGTAAGGAAAAGTCATCTGTTTGGTCATGTTGTGCCTGTTCCAGGCAAGGCATGAAAGTAGGTGTCCACTATATCGCAACTGAAATTTTATGCAGGCAAATCTGCCTTTTCAGTATTGACTTGTTACTGACCTCATTACACATTTGTATTAACATGTTACTGACTTTATTAAATTTGTATTGACTTGTTACTAACTCAGACTTTTTACTGACCTCATTACAAATTTGTATTGACCTGTTACTGACCTCATTACAAATTTGTATTGACATGTTACTGACTTCATTACAAATTGTTACTGACCTCATTACAAATTTGTATTGACTTGTTACTGACCAGTACTATTATTGGTGCCATACATATGGGATGACCACATTTCAAACCCAGTTGTATTTGTCAGAGCTGACTAATTTTAGTCAGCTCTGACTAATGCAATTATTTCTGACAAATTTTGCACAGCTCTGACCAAGCCTGACAAATTTTAGATAATCCCATCAACCATCACTCCCATCATTCCCACAAAATGACTGTAGCCTATGTTATACAGCTTGTCATCTATTTTTAGCCCTGATCCCATCATGCCATCACTCCCACTAAATGGTTGCAGCATATGTAGTAGACAAGCTTATGGTGTTCACTTGCTCAGCCTGACACCAGCATGGGCCAGCTCGCATATATGTAACACAATGCTTAATCCCACTATGGTTACTCAACTCTTCAGTTGCCTTTGGACCTTCAGCCCAAAGTCAATGTTTGGGGGTTCATGGTCACACAACTGTTTAGTTGACTTTTAGATAGTACACAACTCTTCAGTCAACGTATACAACTCTTTAGTCAACATACACAACTCTTCAGTCAACAACACAACTCTTCAGTCAACATGGGGGGGTTGTAGTATTTGTCCCCATCCCCATCCCCATCTCTATCCCCATCTCTATCTCTCTCTCCATCTCCATCTCTCCCTTTCCCTTCCCCATACCCATACTCATACCCATCCCCACCACCATCCCCACCTCTCTCTTCCTCATCTCCCCCTCCCCTTCCCTCATCTCCCCCTCCCCCATCTCCCCCATCTCCCCCATCTCTATCACCATCTCCCCCATCACCATCTCCCCCTCCCCCTTCCCCATCTCCCTCTTTTCCCTCCCCTTCCCCCTCTCACTCTCCCATGTCCACCTCCCCCCTCTACACCCCCTCTACACCCCCTCCCCACCCCTCATACCTCACACTCCTTCACACTCCTCTCCACACTCAGCTCACTTGTGAAGTTTCAAACTCCACTTCAAACTCAGCTGCAGCTCACCTCTACATATGTGACAACCACATTTTGAAGCCCAGCTATATTAGTCAGAGCTGACAAATTTTAGTCAGCTCTGAGTAGTGCCATCATTTCTGACTAATGTTGCACAGCGCTGACCAAATTTGCACAGCTCTGACAAATTTTAGATAATCCCATCAACCATCACCCTATCCCATAAAATGACCATAGCATATGTTATGCGCATCATCCCATCAATCATCACTGATCAATCACTGTTCTCAGCCAAAAAACTCCCCCATTTAGCTCACCATCACTCCCACAAAAGTCTGAAAATGAGTCCAAGGAAATAAAAATTACTTGAATACAATAAGTTCGAAAACTGAGTTTGTTACAAAGTAAAGTCAGTAAAATAACAGTTACAAATGAGTTCATTACAAGGTAAAGTCAATAAAATAACAGTTACAAATGAGTTCATTACAAAGTAAAGTCAGTAAATTAACAGTTACAAATGAGTTCATTATGAAGTAAAGTCAATGAAAATTAGTCTCAATACAAAGTCTAGAAATGAGTCCAAGGAAATAAAAATTAGTTGAATACAAAGTAACAAGTTTAAAAATGGAGTGGATTACAAAGTAAAGTCAGTAAAAGATAAGCTTAATACAATAGAAAAGGGGTTCGAAACAAAGTCAAGTCACATTACAAACCAAAGTTTGGTTAACAATGCAAGTTGAAAGTTGACTTCATTTATTACCTTTGTACCAAGTCAAGTCAGTAAAATATATATATCTTCAAAATGAGGCATCAATAAAATAAAATCACAGTTAGATTATGAAGTAAAGTCAATAAAATTTAGTTCAATACAAAGTCTAACAAGTTATAAATTGAGTTTGTTACAATGGATCGAGTTCATTATAATGTAAAGTCAATCCATATGACTTTAATACAAAGTCATACCATTTGAGTTTATTGTCAAAGTGAAGTTAGAGATTTTTTACAAAATTTAAAGAGAGGAGAGGGAGGAGAGCAGGGGTGAGGGGGTGAGGGGGGTGAGGGGAGGGGAAAAGGGAGAGAGGGGGGGAGGGAGTGAAGGGGGGAATGGGAAATGAGAGGGAAAGTGGAGAGTGGGTGAGGATAAGAGAGTGGGAGAAGGTGAGTGGAGGGAGTCAGAGGGGAGGGTGAGGAAGAAGGGGGAGGGTGCATGAGGGGGTGAGGGGGTAGGAGAGGAGAGGAGAGGGGAGGAGGAGGATGGATGGAGAGGGGGAGAGGGGGAAGGGGGAGGAGAGGAAGGGGATGGGGATGGGGTAGGTGGAGAAGGGGATAGGGATGGGGTAGGTGGAGAAGGGGATGGGGATGGGGTAGGTGGAGAAGGGGATGGGGATGGGGTAGGTGGAGAAGGGGATGGGGATGGGGTAGGTGGAGAAGGGGATGGGGATGGGGTAGGTGGAGAAGGGGATGGGGATGGGGTAGGTGGAGAAGGGGAAGAGGGAGAGGGGGAGAGGTAGAGGGGGAAGAGGGATATGGGGATGTGGATGGGATAGGTGGGGATAGAGATGGAGAAGATGGTGATGGGGATGGAGATGGAGATAGGGATGGGGAGGGATAAACATAACCCCCCCCCCCCCCCCCCACATTTACTTGAAGCCAATGGTCCCAAGTCAACTGAAGAGTTGTGTGACCATGAACAGTATCACAGGTCAAGTTAGTCCACAATATCAAGGAAATATGGCCAAGCTCAGAGAAAAGTGCAAAAACAAAAACATTGTATATGATGAAGTGTTATTAGATTAAAATATATATTGTATATATGTAACCACTACTCTTAGAAAATTCATGAACACAGTGAACAATGTGTGCTGAAGGCACATTTAAAAACCTTGTACTATTAAATGGCTATACTAGTCTATGTGAAGAATCTATCTGGGTGTCTAAAGTTCTGCTATGGTATCTTAAAATTCTATTGCTATCTCATCAAGTTCATTTCCATCAAAGGCATTCTGCCAGTTGTCAGCCCATCGCAACTCACAAAATTCATCGAGATCCACCTCTTCAACACTAAAATTCCAAGCTGCCAAATCCAGAAAGTTGTTATGCCATGCAAACTTCATAACCTGAGGTTCTTCAAAGATGTTTGGACCTAGGCATGAACATGGATCGTCTGCAATTTCCTTAGTGGCCAAAAAGAGTTGCTCACATGGGACAGAAGATGTGGGTATTGGGAGGATGTTGAGTGTGATGCATCTAAGGGTTGGATAAAGTTTGTGATTTTTCTATTGTTCATAATATAAGATGTTAGATTACTATCAGGCTAAATATAATTAATTTATGCACCTGCCACCATAAAATGATGTCTGTCTCTGGTGTCACATCAGCTGGCATGTCCTTCAGATACCACTGTAGTTCTGCTTCCCATACCTCAGCTTCATCTGCAGCAAGAAGGGTGAGGTGATATCGATTAAGATCCAACAAGACTGATGCAGCAGCTGTTACAGAGTCCATGTCATCAGTAGTAGTCATTGGTGTGGTAGTGGGTAGTTTGTGGGTGATTCCTCCAATATTTTTCCATCTATAACCCATCAGTGATTAGAATTGAGGGTAGTGATGATGTACCTCCACTTCTACAACTTTCTGTGCTTCATCCTGCCAGTTTTTTGCCTGTTGATTACCTTCTGCTCATTCTTTAGCCTGTTATTCTGCACCACCCCATGCAAGCTTAATGTATGCAAGTTTGTAATATGGGTGAAGGACTGGTCTCGGTATGTTAATCCTTTATTTGAAAAAGATATTCCAACAAAACTTACCAAGTGCTAAGATGTAACAAGGCTTCTGATTGAAGCAAGAATAATACTTGTTTAGTTTATCAAGCCCATCCTGTATAGCATTGATATACTTCCCATCATCATGCTTGGCCTCCCATGCAGTCTGAAGCTGTTCAATCACTGGTAATGCACACCACAGCATAGGCTGTTTCTCTGCCAAAAAGTAATGTAGTACCTGGTCCGAGTCCTGCCTATCATAAGAATGAAACTAGTAATGCAGTAGTAAGCCACATACCATGAGGATATTTCTGGCATCCATGACCCTCACCCAATCTTGGTTGGAGACCTTGAAAGTGGCCCATGGGATCTTTCTTATGACTCATCCATCATGATGCAAAGTTGTTATTGGATCATACAACTGATCTGCAGATGTGATAAACAGATCAATGGCCTGAATAGATGTTAGCTGTCAATAGACAGGTACCTCTCATCTGACTCACCTGTTGTAATTTATTAGAACCATCAAGCATTTTATGTGCTGATCCCCATCGAGTATTGCCATGTTATGGAATTTAGAGTGGGGTCATGATCTTACACTGTAGCTGAAGCTTATCAAAATATTCAATTTGCTGTCTTGAACATTGGATCTAAATAATGATGTCAGATAATAAGCCTTCCAAATTGGTGAGCATGCTTACCTTAATGGTGAGGGTGTGGATGGCAGCAATGACATCAAGGGATCCTCCCAATACATGGTTACCCAGTAATTCAGGATCATGCTCCCAAATGGTGTTGGCAGTCTTGATTGCAGTAATCTTTGTGATATGGGCCATCACAGTGACATTTGCCAGGTTCACAACATGTTTGAGACATTTGGAAATGGTAAGTTCATACTACTTATGCAACAAGAACATCTACTCATGGGAGCTGGTTCTCAGCTTCACTCCATTCAAGTTGTCAGTAAACATGCTGTCTTGCAGCTCATATTGTTGTTTGAAGCATTGTTGAGAGTAACAGTAAGAAGCTGTGCAATCTGGTGGTCCACATTACTGATGATCTTATCAAATGGACAAAATAAGAATTACCTCTGAACTTTCCTTATTCATAATCCCAAAGGGGTCACAAAGTCCCACAAAATACTTTTCCATGTTTACACCACTGTGCTCTCCTGATAATAGGTCCACTGTGCATGCTAAGGTCTGGAGAAGCTTTCCACTCATATAGACACATTACAACATGAACTCTGAATCACTACAAATGCCATGAAATTGACTTTGAACACTTTTTGAACTATTTCGCACTATTTCAGATGACTTCGAACTATTTCGAATGACTTTGAACAATTTCACGACACTTCAAATGACTTCACAACATTTCGAATGATATCAGCTGCCGTATAGTTGTCTTGAAACACTTTCGATACATGCTGCTCAACTGGAGTGAGCCATTTAGTCACATATCGAGCACTACTGGACACAAGGAGAGACTACAACAGAGTTAGAATGTGATAAGTGCATTTTTGTGTTTCATTGATATATTAAAGCAATAGAACAAGAACTCTTACTATATGGCGACGCTGAACATTTCATTTTTTATTTGTTTTGTGTTTTACAATACCTTTATTGCTGTGCACATTGCCTCATGTTCTACAATTGTTATTATTTCCTTTTTAGTACTATTCCTTCAGATTGTATATAGACTTGTATTAGTTAGAATAACAAAATAACAGAGCAATAGGGAACAGAGCATAAGTTACTCTCTCACTTATCATCAGATTTAAGAGTCATTCTCTTGAGTCATATCTTTATGTCATTTCTCTAAGTTCTGTGAAATATCACAAACTTCCTCAAAACTATTGTATTCACTCCTCATTTTATCGCACATTGCCTATCGCCATTCAAAAAACACTTTACATTCATTATACTCACTCTTTGATAAACCTCGAACCCCTTTGAACCTCTTTGAACCTACTTCGGACTATTTCACACATCTTCGAACCTATTTTGGACTCTTTTGAACACCTTCATACGCCCTTACAGGCTATTTGCACTATCCCTCATCAATTTGCTTTACTAACAACAATGTTTGGTCTCAGCAGTGATATTTAGTACTAACTCGCACCCTTCCTCTGACTCGTGTTATACCATCCAAAGCCATTTAGTAGGTTTTGTCTGGGTTTCTGGGTTAAGTATCATCACTGATATCTGCTGAAATCCTACCACTTCCAATTACAGCTTCCATATGCCCTGCTTGACTTCAATCCAGTGAGCTGTCATACCAAAAAATGCTTCTTTTGTATAGTCTGCCATCCATCTGTCATTTGTTGCTGCAATTTTCTCTGGTGCCACCTGTATATACAGCAATTTGGTGAGTTGTGATTTGGTGCTGGTGTCTCATTCAACTCACCATGATATGTATCTTCAGCTTCTTCAACTGCTCGATGAACTGATTGTGAATGTAAACCTGTATATTGTGGGTCATTGGTAAGTCTTGTTTGATCATTTTTGGTTTCATTATTATGAGACAATTTCTAAATGTGTCAGGATTTAAGATTGCTACTACCAAGGTCAGGACTCGGTCAGGAATACACCAGACTTCTGGTCGGACCTGGTCATTGGTGGTCAGACATGTTCAGGGGTTCCAGTGATGATACTCAACCCAGAAACCCAAACAAAATCTACTAAATGGCTTTGGATGGTATAACACAAGTCAGAGGAAGGGTGCGAGTTGGTACTAAATATCACCGCTGAGACCAAAATGTTGTGTTTAGTGATGCAAAATAATAAGGAATGGTGAATAGTCTGTAAGAGCATACAAAGTTGTTCAAATGAGTTTGAAATAGGCTCGAAGATGTGTGAAATAGTTTGAATAAGTTCGAAGAGGTTTGAGGTATATCAAGAAATGAGTTTAGCAAATGTGAAGTGTTCTTTGAATGGTGATAGGCAATGGGCAATGAAACGAGGAGCAAATACAATAGTTTCAAAGAAGTTTGTGATATTTCACAGAACTTAGAGATATGATGCAAAGATAAGACTCAAGAGAATGGCTCTTAAGTCAGATGATAAGTGAGAGGGTAACTTGGGCCTGTTCCCCATTGGTATTCTTCTTTTTAAGTAACTAACACAAGTCTATATACAAATTGAAGAGATAGTACTAAAAAGGAAATAAGAACATGTGTAAAACATGAGGCAATATATCAAACAATGAGGACTTTGTAGATCATAAAATAAATGAGAAATGATAAATAATGAAACATATAGTGTTCCCATATAGTAAAAGTAATTATCTTGTGCTTCAATGTATCAATGAGACATAAAAATGCACTTATCGCATTCTAACTCTCGTGTAATCTCTCCTCGTGTCCAGTAGTGCTTGATATGCAATGGAATAACTTGTCCCAGATATGCAGCATGTATCAAAAGTGTTTCAAAACAGCTATATGGTGGCCAATATCATTCAAAATGCTGCAAAGTCATTCGAAGTGTCGCAAAATAGTTTGAAAGCATTCAAAATGTCTCAAAGTCATCTGAAATAGTGCAAAATAGTTCAAAAAGGATTTCATAGAACTCATAGCAGTTTGGGATGTGTGTCGTAATGTCTTGATACAAGTGGGAATCTTTTCCAGTCCTTACAATGCATAGTGGACCTATCACTGGGCAGAATCCACCAGCCTGTAGCATGCCAGGTGAAAATGGGCCAGAGAGGACTTCACTTCAACTTATGAGAAGTTGTGCCCTTCTCCTCATCAGTTGTCCAATTTTAGGCAGGAAGCATGCAGATGTCTGGTGGGCTTCCAGATGGAAGGCAAAGGTAGAGTGAAGCAGAGGTTATGAAGTGATTAAGTTGAGAGGAGCCAAAAGATTAAAGGTTTGGTTCAGGAATGAGTTGAGGATGATTAAGGGTTGATAATAGGCAAGATATAATACAAGGAAAATTGGAAGCACAAGTACAGATACAAGTACAAGTAATTTGCAAACTTGAGACTAAGGCTAAGCTCTGAGCACTTAAATAATGAGGGCTGGAAGAATAACAGATAATGCAGAAGTTTACTAACAGGTCTTGGTAAGTGTCTGTGACCAGAATTGGTAAGACTGTATTAGAAATAAAGTGAGTAGGCAAATGATTACTAAGGCATGTGATGACTTGTCTGATGACTAAAAGGTGCTGCAGCCAGGATGCTGATGGACAAGGTTGGAAAGGAATTGGAAAAGAGTTTAGGAATTATTGGAAATCTGATTGGGTGAGCTGGGTCTTGACAGTATTTTCCCCTTAGGGCCAAGCCTATGAGGCATGTGAGGGTTTGAGGATCCAACTTAAAAGCCAGGTTTATGGTCAGAAAAGTTCCAATTTTCTGCCCTACTCCAAGAAAAATGACTCCCTCCTCTCAAACCACTGCAGAATGGTTGGCCCCCCTCAAGGCCCAACAAGAGGAGCTAGTCCAGAAGGGGCTATGGCTTGAGGAGGAAGCAAGACAAGAGGAGGAGTGATGGGTAGAGGAGGTGTGACAGGCAGAGGCAGCTCAGAAGGCTGAGGAGGAGTGGAAGAGGGTGGCAGCTGCAAAGCGGGCAGCCAAGAAAAAGGCAGGAGAAGGGGAGGAAGAGGGAGAGGGGAGTGGGTTGCCCACCAAGAGGGCACAGGGCAAGGGGCAGGCAGACATGGAGTCTGAGGGGGTCATGTGGGTGGAGGCCATGCAGCCCTGCAAGAGGTAAGTGACCATGACAATAATGCCAAGTACAACACTGACAATAACTTCTAGGTGTTCTCATCAGCACCTTGTGTGCTTCTGGATGGATGCCCAGAGTTAGGTGTGTGAGCCCTGCACCAGGGCCAAGCACAAGTGTAAGGAGGTGGCATGATAGTGATGTGTTCAGTTGGTACTCGGTGCAGAGTCTCAACAGAAGGGGTGAATACTTAACCTACAACTGCAGGTGTGCTCGGGGTGAAGGGGGGTTTCACTTAGAGGGCCTCAGATCATCCTTTGGGGCACGGAGACTATGGAGAGGCTGGTATGATGGTTCTCAATGTGCGCAATAGTTGTGTACACTAAAGGGAAGGTATGTGCAGTGGTGGGAAAGTGCACAATGCAAAGGGGCAAAAATGCACAGTGCAGAAAAATGTGCAATGGGAGTGCAAAAGTGCGCAATGATGGGGATGATGAAGGCGGGTGGTACAGTGGGACGAAGACAGCACTGGGATGTGCTGAAAGGGAGGTGCACAGGTTAAGGGTGCAAACGGAGTGAAAGCGCAAGGGGCAGAAAAAGGCACAAATGATGTGCAAAATGCAGCTATACAGAAAAAGGTGCAAATGGTGCACAAATGCAGCTATACGAAGGGTGCACTGCAAGAGTGCACAAACGAGGATAAAGAATGCAATGCAGGGATGAAATGCAGCAATACAATGAGGGAATGCAAACGATATGCAAACACGGCTATACAAGGGGTGCACTACAAAGGCGCATGGACTGGATGCTGGTGCACAGACTATGTGCGATGCTGACTGAGCTATGAACTATGAGGGGGGGAAAGATCCTCTGAATTCTCTATCTGTCCACCTACTATGTACAAATGTCTTATGTGATAAAAACAGTAAAATAAAGTATAAAAATAGAAAGCACCATGTGCTACCCACAAGTGCATCCATTCTCTCATCTAAACCTGACCACACTATGCTGCTGCCTCAGCCAATAAGATTTGCGCACCTACACTGTATAGCCCAATACTCAACTGTTCTGGTGCAATGCACTATTTTTGGTGTGCTCTAGGTCTTGTGTGCTCTTCCCAATTAATCCACTTCAGTGTTATGTGTCACATGCTGCACCTTACTAATAATGACATAATCAACCTGTGCCAGTTACCAGATAAGGTGATGCCAATTGGAAATGTGGAAGAACTATAAGGAGATGCTGTGAAAGGCCAAATACTGCCAAAGTGCCAGGATTACATGAAAGCGCCCAAGTGCACACAGTCCTATGCCAAATAGGCATAAAGTGCCCCAATTATGTGAGAATGCACAGTTCACTCATGTTGGAATTGTGGTGTGCCTCAAGTAAATGCACCAGTAAGATGGAAGCCACGATATGCAGCGCAACTGGTGCAGTGGATTGTTTGTGTGTGTGATAGGGATTGTGCAATGAGTGTGCAGCAGAGTATGTGAGTTGCAGGTAAAGCATAAAAGGAGTGCACAATAAATGTGAAAGGCAGATAAGGAGTGTGGGGGGGGGCACGCAGAGGCGGTTTGAAGTGCAACAGGGTGCATTTAGGGTGCACGATAGCAGGCAGCTATGGGAGAGCCAAAAGCGCAGTAGAAATGTAAAAGGCACACAAAAGCGCACCTAAATGGTCAAAGGCACATGAAAGCACATGGAAGCATGCAAAGGTGCATGAAAGCGCACAAAGGCATGCAAAAGCACATGGAGTGCACAGGAGTGCAATGGAGCACACAGGAGCGCGCTTGGGTGCATGAAGGCACACAAAAGCATGCTATGCAAAGTGAGTAGAAGATGTCCAAGTGGTGTGCACAATTGCAAAAAATGCTGTAGTACGAGCGCAGGGTGATAGGGAGCTGCATCAGCAGGACAAAAGGCCCCAATAGAGAAGGTGGAGGTGAGACAGTGGAGCTCCCGAGGGAGCTGACATCAGCCATCAAGGGGCTGAAGCAGGAGATGTGGGAGCTCCAGCTGGTGCACAAAGACATCTGAGATCTGGATGATTTGAATTGGGCTTAGGCAGGAGAAGTGCAGGAGAATGAGGAGGATGAGGAAGAGGAAGAGGGAAGCTAGAGCAAGGAAAAGGTGGAGGCAGAGCTAGTGGGGCTAGCTGAGGAGGCGGCAGGAGTAATCCTGGTGGAGCCCATGGAAGGGGATGATAGGGAAGTATAGGGGCCTAGTTGGGACCCACCAAAAAATATGTTGTTTAGTTATTTTTTTTTTTGAATCAAAAAATGTGTCTCGTACTGCTGTCCTAGTGTAAATTAAGTTTAAAGTGGTCCAGGCTTGTCTGGGTAGCAGATGTAGAAGTCTACAACCAACTCCTGAGTGTCATCAAGCTCTGTGGTGGGAAGCCAAGAGTTTTCTTCATCAGTCCCCTGGTAACTCTTTTAACAGATGAAGTAGAGTAACTTGCAATGATGGCAGTTATCAATCTTTGAGTCCAGGATTTCCATGATTTCATATTCAAGTTCATCATCGATGATGACTGGAGGGGGCGGAGGCTGAGTGCAATTAGGAATGGTGTTCAGGGTGTGTTCTTCCAGCTGTGAGATGTGGAAGACAGGATGAACTGCCCAGAGATGGTTCAGAAGCCAGAGAGTAACTGAGTGGGTGCCTGGGTGGGCGATGACTTCAAATGGGCCATAGAATTTCTCTGAGAGTTTCTTTGAAGGTCGAGTAGTGTGTAGGTGTTCTCCTTTGACATAGGCATAGTCCACGATATTGAAGTCAGGAGCAGGAATCCAGTGTTTGTCCACTGGACCTTAATAATGCTTCTGTGCTTCAGAAAGTTGTTACCAGAGTTCCTGGTAAAGTTCGTCGAGGTCTACTACAAAGTTACAAGTGCGCTGAGAAGCTAGCTCACATTCAGAGAAGATAGTGATGTTCAGGTGGTAACCCTTATTGGTGAAGAAGGGTGAAACCCCAGTGGAAGCTGACAGAGCATTGTTGTAAGCAAATTCCCCTAAGGGCAACAGCTGAGACCAGTTGTCCTGCTGGTAATTGCAAAATATCTAGAGGTCTTGTTTGAGGGTTTGATTAAGGCATTCTGTTTGACTGTCACCTTCCAGGTGATAACCCGAGGTGAAGTGAATCTTCATGTCCAAGGCTTGACTGAGAGACCAGAAAAAGTGGGAGATAAACTTGGATCTCTGGTTGCAAGTGATGTGTGATAGAACTCTGTGCTTGGAGAAGATGTGCATAATGAACAGGTTGGCAAATTCTTGGGCTGTGATCTCATTGACTGTGGAAATAAAGATGCCTTGCTTGGAGGAGTCAGTCTATGATGACCAGAATAGCAGTGTGGCTGTCAGAGTCTGGTAGCTGTTCAATAAAGTCCATCAAGATTGAGTCCCAAGGATGTTCTGGGACCAGAAGTTCCTTCAGGAACCCATAGAGTTTGTATCAGGGTGACTTGGAGTGTTTGCACATAGTGCACGATTTGCAGAAGTCTTGAACAAAGGTCTGTAGGTTGGGCCAAACATAATCATGTCAGACAAGTTGTATGGTCTTGTTTTGTCTGAAATGACCAGAAAGGATATGGTTGTGCTTGTACTGCAGGACCTTGAGGCAGAGATCTGCTATATCCAAATATAAATCTGGTCAAAGTGGCAGAGGAGTCCACTGTCATCTATAGTCCAATCAGGAGCAGAGGGGGTCAGGAGATTGGCAGATGAGATGGGGTTGAGGGTAAGGGAGGATCGGATGTCATTGTGGAGCTTCTCCATGTCTATAAAGACTGCTTATCGAATGACTGGGGTGGAAAAGTATGTGGAGAAAGTAAGCTATTCTTGGGTGAAGACAGGTCGGAAATTGCTTGGGTTTGCCAAGATGAAGTCACCATTTCCCCCTTTGTGGTAGACATCCCAATATCTAGTGAGCGCATCAGGCTTTGCCCCTAGTTTCTCAGGGCAGAAATGGATGACTAAGTTGAACTGTGAGAGGTACTCAGACCATCTGGCTTGGCAGTGGGTGAGGAGCTTGCTGGTGCTGAAGTACTCCAGGTTTTTGTGATCAGTGACCACATCGATCAGATTTCCAGAGCCCTCCAGATAATGTCACCAATGTTTGAATGCCTCGAAAATGGCCAGAAGTTCTTTATCATGGGTGTCATAGTTTAGCTCCATGGAATTGAAGGCATGGGAGTGGAAAGCAACAGGGTGAATGTCACCATCAGGAGTGTGGGTGGAAAGGACTGCCACCAGGGCATAGTCAGAGGCATCCATTTCAAGGACTAGGCAGGAATCTGGTACCCACTGAGAGAGGACTGAAGCATGGGTGAATTCTTCCTTAAGCCTGTCAAAGGCTTCTTGGCACTTTGTGTTGAAGTCCCATGGGAAGTTCTTCCATGTCAAGCAGGTAAGAGGGATGACAATATCAGAGTAACCATGAATAAACCTGCAGTAAAAGTTGCAGAATTGGAGGAAAGACTGGATATCCTTGACTTGCCAGAGTACTGGCCAGTCCAGGATGGTCTTTACTTTGTCCTCAGACATCTGAAGCCCATCCAGTAACAAGATGAACCCGAGATATTTAACTGTATTTTTGTGGAACTCACATTTCTGTGGAGAGGTATAAAGTCCATGTTTCTGGAGTCTCTGGAGGACTTCTTTAATGTAAGCCTTGTATTTTGACATGTTGTCAGAAAAAATGAAAATATCGTCAAAATAGATGATGATGCAGACATCGAGCATGTCACTGAAGATGTCCTTCATGAGGTGCTGGAAGGCTGCAGGTGTATTGGTAAGGCTGAAGGGAACCACCAGCCACTCGAAGGACTCATAGTGGGTCCAGAATGTTGTCTTCTATTTATCACCATCAGTGATGCATACCAAGTGGTAAGCATGTCAGAGGTCAATCTTAGTAAAGATGTGAAATTTGCAGGGTGTGTCGAGGAGGTCAGAAACTAGTGGGAATAGGTAGTGGTTCATCTTTAAGATGTGATTGAGGCCCTGGTAGTTAACACAAAGCCAGAGCATACTGTCCTTCTTCTTGACAAAGAGTATAGAAGTGCCATGAGGTGACTTGGAGGATCGAATGAAGCTAGAACAAACATTCTCTTCAATGAACACTTGCAAAGCCTTGAGTTCAGATGAGGAGAGGGAGTACATACAGCCCAGAGGTGGGGGTGCATTATCTTCTGTTTCTATCTTTAGATCATAAGGGTGGTGTGGAGGAAGGGTGTCTGCCTTCTGTTTATTGAAGACATCAGCAAACTCATGATATTCTTCAGAAATATCCAAAAGGTACACTAAATCTCTGGTGACAGCCAAGGATTTGGCTGTAAGGCCTTTCAGAAAAAAGATCATCTAAAAGGCAATAGCCCCAGAAAGTTTGCTAGCATGCATGTATGCAGCAGCATTGATGAACAAGATTGCCAGAGGTGCATGAGTATCTGCTAGAAGGTTCAGAGGTGACTCAGAAGTCAGAGGGTCAGAAGACATCAGGGGTGCTGGACCTCTATGATCTGCAGAGCGAAAGTTATTTGGCCAGAAGACCAGTCAATCAATGGATTGTATTGCTTCAGCCAGTTGTGTCCAAGGACTGCAGAACAGGAAGAGTCGAGCGGGGTTACATAAAATGTCAGATTGAACACTTCACCAGATGTAAAAGTGACCAGGAGCTTCGCAACTTGCATGATGATGGAGTTGCGAGTTCCATCGAACAGTCAGAATCTGATCAGCAAAATTGTTTCCATGCTAAAATAATTTTTTAGCACAAAAGCAGAATCTAGAAAACAGTGGGATGAGCCCAAGTTGATAAGGGTTCAGGTGGGTATGGAGTTGTCAGAGACAGATGGGAGGATGGTCAGAGAATCAGGATCAGAAAAAGCAGACCTGTTGAAGTGAGATAGGCAGCCAGTAGGGAAAGGTCAATGCAACCCTCAGCCCCATTGGCATATTCCTGAGGGTTGTGGACTATTTTTTTGAGTCTGCAGAATCTGGCATGGATTCAGAGACTGTGGCTGTGCAGGCTTTCATGGCTTTGGACTTGCCACAATTGCCTGCTAGGTGTCCTTCTTCACCACAATAGAGGCAAAGGCCTTCCTTCATCTAGCACTCCCGTTCTTCTCTGGTTAGTTTGCCATTCTTCCCCAACTTGTCAGAGATGGAGTCCTTCAGCTTGTTACTCTTGGATCCAGATGAGGTGCCGGTCCATGGTTAATTACTGCAATTAGAGTTGGACAGATTCTGAGGTTTGGACTGATTATTAGAGTTAGAGCTGGAATTGGAATTGGAGTTTGGGGAACCTTTGGAGTCCTTCTTCCCAGAATTTGCAGGAGCTCTGGAAATCTTGGCGTCAAGATGATTCTCTTCTTTTTGCATTCAGTAAATGTTGTCAGCATCTTAGACCTTGAGCCACAAGGCTGTGAGGGTGTCAGGCTTTTTACCCTGCAAAACCTCTATATGGATATGGAGCAGAAGTTTGTGGAAGTACCAGTTGTGAAGAGCAGCTTCATTCCAATTGACCCGGGAGGCTAGTTCCCAAAAATCCACATTATACAGCCTCGTTTTTTCATAGTGAGCTTGGAGAGAGCCTTCTCAGCATTCCCAAAAGGATTATGAGGGCCAAAATTGCTCTTTAGCTCCCTGAGGAATACCTCAAAGTTCCACATCCAGTGGGCGAAATCCATCAGGTTGTTAAGGTCAGATTCAAACAAGCTGAGTGCTGATCCCTTTAGATAAAAGATGATGAATAAGATCTTCCTTTCATCAGAAGAAAAGATGTGAGGGTGATCTCAGAAATGGAGGTTGCAAGCAACTAGGAACTCCTGAAGTTTCTAGGGGTTGGAACTGTTGAATGTGTCAAGTTCTCTAACTTTGATCTTCTCAGGCTTTGGGGCTTGGTTCTGGTGGAGAGTGTGGAGACTGTCCAAAAGGTCAAACAGGGCATTGACAAATCTGTTGTCCAGATCTGGGTTTCCATCTAAAGGAGGTTGGTTTCCAGGATCATCAGGATTGGGGTCATCACCGGGGCCATCAGGTCCACTAGGATCATCAGGTCCACCAGGAAGTCCATCCTCTTCACCTGTACCTTCCTTGTCAGTAAGGTTGGGTTGCCTGTTATTCCCCACATAGTCAAGTGGAGTTGGAATTTGAGGGAGTTCCAAAGGCAAGTGCATAGACATGGTGTTGGTGCTAGCAGATGGTGCACCAGAGCTGACTCGTTGAAATATGTTTGATGGTTGGACTGAGGCACCAAAAGTAGAAGTGGGTCTAGGAGCTGGGAGTACTGACTGTTGGATTGCCGATAAGCCTGAAAGAGTGCCTGCATGGTGGAAGTTTCTTCTTGTCCACTGAGAATGTGATTTTATGCAGGACATAGAATAAGGTTTAGAATGGTATAGGTTGATGAGAGAAGTGTGAGTTTGCAAATACTATCAGGATTCAAGATTACTACTACCAAGGTTGGGACTTGGTCAGGAATACACTAGACTTCTGGTCAGACCCAGACGATAGTGATTAAAGGTGTTCAGGGGTTCCAGGCAGAATCCACTGGGCTGTAGTGTGCCAGGTGAAAATGGGCCAGAGAGGACTTGGCTTCAACTTATAAGAAGTTGCGCCCTTCTCCTCATCAGTTGTCCAATTTCAGGTGGAAAGCATGCAGATGTCCAGCAGGTTTCCAGATGGAGGGTGAAGGTAGAAGGTAGAGTGAAGCAGAGGTCATGAAGTGATTAAGTCAAGAAGAGTCAAAAGATTAAAGATTTGGCTCAGGAATGAGTCGAGGATAATTAAGGGTTGATATTAGGCAAGATATGATACAAGGAAAATTGCAAGTACAAGTACAAGTGATTTGCAAACTAGAGACTAAGGCTAAGCTATGGGCACTTAAATAATAAGAGCCAGAAGAATAATGGGTAAAGGGGAAGTTTACTAACAGGTCTTGGCAAGTGTCTGTGACCAGAATTGGTAAGACTGTATTAGAAATAAAGTGAGTAGGCAAATGATTACTAAGGCATGTGATGACTTGTCTGATGACTAAAAGGTGCTGCAGCCAGGATGCTGATGGACAAGGTCAGAAAGGAATTGGAAAAGAGTTCAGGAATTATTGGGAATCCAATCGGGTGAGCCATGTCTTGACAAAATGTTGCCTTATTTGCAACTGCTAGCAACTAATAATGGCAGGCTTAGTATGTTCAACAGTCACCTAGTTAAGTTATGGTCACCCACCTGGTCATCACAAATGACAAATTTGGCCACAACATCAAGTATGTGATCATGACTGAATTCCTTTACATGCTCTTGCTTGATGACAACTCCATCCAACTTTTTCTGGTCTAGTAACTTTGAATCCTTCCCTGCATTAAGGCTTTTTAAAATAGGTGGTGAAATGGCCCTGTGGTTAAGAGGTATCTTCCCATCTTCACACTGCTTCTTATACAGATCATAGTGCTGATGGATGTGGTGGTGGCAGAAGAAATTGCTTCCTGTAAAGAATGTCTTCCTCAAACCCTTCAATTTCACCATTTGTCATCTGCTCTACACTATGGTAAGCTTCTGCATCATTCAGAAATACCATAAGAGTACTTACTCACTTGCATACCAGGCACCATCAGCCCTTCACTATCTCAGCAATGCCACCCTTCATGAACTTGACAGTTACAATGTCCAAAAATATTGTTAATAAGTCTTTGGTGGTATCTTTCTTTACATTTAGCTCAGGTGGAGCATTGATGTGGTGGTGGTTATTAAGGCCACTTTTATGGTTGCTCTCCACCTACATCCCCTGTGAGTCTATGGTACCTATGCAGGTATATCATCACATACCTCATCATTTTCTTTTTCAGGCTCATCACCACTGGACTTGTTGACTATAATGTGCTCCAACTTCATGATCCTTTCCTCATCCTCATGCTCTTCAGGTTCAACATGCTTCTTTTGCTTACATGGTTTCCATTTTGGGTGAGATGGGGCATCTGATGAGCTGTCACTGTCATTATCACCAGAGCTTTCATCTGAAACATGCTGCTTGTTGCCTTTCCCTTTAACTTGTGGTTTCATAACTGGGGTTTTCTTTGCTGGTGCAGACTTTTTTGGGGCTGGAGTCTTTCCTTTCTTGGGCCACACCATGTTGAAACAGTATACAATGACCAATGTCTGTTAAATAGTTGCCATTTGTTTGGTAAATGATGTTTGTATTGTTAGTCTGAAATTTTTTTCCACTTCAATGAATGGTTTTAAGTAGGCATAAATACAATTATAATGCACATCTACATCCACCAGAAAGACCAGTTCAGACCAGTTGTAACCAGTTTTTAATGGTTTAATGTAAATTTGATTTGGTGAAACTGCAACCAGTTGTGTTACGAGAAGGGCAGACACAGGGGGAATCATTTTTCTTTTGGCACATCATCATTTCTATTGTCCTTATTGTCTTCGTCAAATATATCTCACACTATTGTTCTCTTTACTTATTGTCTCTGCTGCGCTACACCCACGACTCCCTTAATTCTACCTCACCACTCTCGCACACTATTGTAGTATCGTGGAACATTCTTATTGTCTTGTTACCTTTCCATATGTGGTTCATCTATACATGATCTCACAATTGTAGTATTTAAGATGCAATAGAAAGACCAGTCAAGCTCAGCTTGACCTGGTCAACTTTACAACTCTTCTACAAGCTTAAACGAAGTCATCCTCAAACTATCACTTAAGAGCGATAGCGATCTCTGACCTGGATTATTAATTGAAGAGTCACTTGACTCTAACAAGTTGCCTGCTGAAAGTTTGATGAACCACAACTGGCAGTCCAGTTTTTTTCCAGTTCAGTCCGGTCTGGTTTCCAGTTTTTTTTTTTTTTCAGTTTGATGAACTGGACTTTTAAATGCTAGCTTCAACTTGTAAAAAGTTGCACCCTTCTGCTTGTCAGTTGTCCAATTTCAAGGCAGAGGTGGTTCGGATTTCCAGAGGGTTTCTGGACAGAGGGCGAGAATAGATTAAGCAGAGGTTTTAGAATTGACTTTGAGGTCAAGAAGAGTGATAAGATTAAGTGATTAAGTTGAGGTTGGGTCAAGGATGAATAAGGATGAGTTAAGGATTGATCATTGGCTGGAGGTGATTAAACACAAGTGAATTACAATGTGTAGATGAATATAATTTGCAAACTAAAGTCCAAGACTAAACTATGGGCACTTAAATAATGAAGGCCAGAAGAATAACAGAAAAGATGAAAGTTTACTAATGGGTCTTGGTAAGTGTCTGTGACCATTATTGGTAAGACTGTATTAGGAATAAAGTGAGTAAGCAAATGATTACTAAGGCACATGATCACTTGTCTGATGATGAAAAAGTGCTGCGGCCAGAATGCCAACTGGGGAAGGTCAGAAAATAGTCAGAAAATAGTCGGGAGTTATCAGGAATCCAATCGGGTGAAACGGGTCTTGACATGATGTCAATGTCCACATCTCTGAACACCATCCTTTCCATCCTCAGTATCCTGCCTTCCACTATGTACTGTACATCCCACTGGCCAGCTCTCATGGCATCCCCAGCTCGAGTACAGAATATGCAAGTTGGCTTGCCAGGCTAATTTACATAATTTACCAGGCCCGGGATATTTTCCACAAAGAATGAACATTAAAGACATCATGTGACAGGCTCTGAGTACATGACTTCTTACCTTCCGATATTCAGACTCAGCGACCCTCTTGGCGACTTTATATGATCCTTCACTCACACAGCATGCAAAGCTGGGAGCGGACCCGAAGCTTTTTTTGTGGCACCACGCCGTCTACTAAGGAAGAAACTAGGTTACTCTACAAGATTGACTGGTTCATTCTCTCATACTGTTGCCTTATGGTATGTTCCTATTGTGCATGCTATAATTTCGTAATTGACGAAGTGCCAAGTACTTCACAAATTGTCGGTCGATAATCTTTCCAGTTCATCTCGTCCATTCAGACTCCTTTCAGATCTGGATCGGTCAAATATTTCCAATGCATATGTTTCTGGGATGAAGGAGGAGCTCAATATGATCGGAAATGACTTTAACGTTAGCCCGATTATCATACGTTTGAGTGCTGACAAACGTTTGTCCAGAAAATCAATACTATCTTCACTTGTGGTTACATCGTAGGAATGATACCAAGTCACTTCATGCCGATGCCATATGGTTCTCATTTTCTGACGGCCTTGCACAGATAATCTGATGTTGCAAGTGATCTCTCCAAGGATTTGGTTTCCTACTATGCAAATTTTCTGGGGCGTCCTCACGTTTTGGTACTACTGTCCTTGACCTGCTGTCACTTTATCAATAATGCATTGCTGATAGCACTAGCGTGGTGCACGATGTGCAGCAGGTAACCCGTTCAACATTCGCTATCACTTAGCATCTAAGTTTGATCGCGCTATCAGATATACGTCATTCGCTTTTTCCAGGGAATGGCAGAATCCTCGACATTCGTGGGAACTCACTTCGTCCTTGGGTCGTGCGTTACGTTCCCTATCGCTTCAAGTTTGAGCCGCCCGTTTCTCAAGAGTTGCTTGGCAGGTGGTATAAGCCTGAGGAACTTGGAAAACGCTCAGGGATATTCACAAGTTCTGGATTAATAGGAACATTGTGAGGCCTTCCAGATATCGACGAATCATTTGCCCATGTACTTTCAGGTTTTCAGGCGTACTTCAAGGGGCGGTCTACAAGTAAGTATATGTTTTATTTTAGTTACACCAAGCTTCTTAAAGATTGCTTTTCAGGCATTTGAACGGTCACGCTGGGCGAAGCGGCTGGAGATGGTTGTGCGTTAATGTTGACCGACTTGCATTGACAGGAAGATAACTCTAGCCGTAGGTTCATCATCGACGGCATCATCACTCTTCCTATAGCAATCTATGGTTTTCTGATCTTCCCGGACTTACCCGCAACAACATCAGCTTTCTATCTCACAGAGGAGGCGAGTACCGCCTACCACGTCAGAGATCATTCCGATTGATATATCTCCTAGGAGCGCCTCTTATCCTACAAACGGTTAGAACCTGACATTCAAGTTGTCAGACAACCTCTTTCCTTCGCTCTTGTCCAGCGGGTATTGAGCCGCTGGCGATGGTACGGCTGTAGCTTGCTCGTAAGTTATCATCGTCGCTACTATTATGTAACTATTGATTTATTCCCACAAATAGTTTGCCGTTTCGGGCGAAACCGAAAGTTTTGGATCTAATAACCTCATGGGACAATTTTTGAGAAGCATCGGCGGCTTCACTGTGGAGCAGATCGGTTGGTTGATGGCTCTTCATGAATCATTGTTGCAGATCCTCAGCTCACATTCTGTTCAACAATCCAGACTTCTATCCATCCGGTGTCACTGCTGTTGCCATCGCCTCTACCCTGGTTTGTTCCTCCTGGACTGACCGCACTGCCGTCCGCTGGCCGGTACTGGTGTACATGGCCATTGCCTGTATAACAGCCTCCATTTGCATTCTTGTTTGGCGTAGTCCTATCGGGCTGAAATTCTTTGCCTATTGTAGGCTGTGCGGAATTTCACGCATCATTCTGAACCTAACTATCCAATAACAGATATTGCCGGTGCATCATATACTGGACAAGCAACCACTTTTGCGTTTGTTTTTAAAGATCAGTCTGCGTTGGTAGGCTTTGTTGACGGCCTTGTAGGTGGGCGAACCAGATATGTGCCGACAATAACCAGGAACGCGTGATTGTACTCGCCTCGATGAAGTATGTCTAATTGTCATGCATATGCCGATGGTTTGTAGACACAGATCTTATTGCTTGTCTCTGGTTAGTATGTGGAACAACATTGTGAATGCTTGGTGGCCACTGCTTTTCTATCCTGCCACCGATGCACCTCGATTTCGCAATGGCATGATTGCCATGATCTGTGTATGCATCGCTACGCTCGGCGTGACGTGGTTGGTGTGGTATTTGGAGAGACGAGAGTTCAAGATGAGGCGGTCATTGGATGAAGGCTCCCCCTTAAAAAGTTCGTAATAATTTAGCTGGTTCTGAAAATGCCATGATTGCCAGATTTTTCACTGGAAGTAGCTTCGAATAGTAAATTGTTCATAGCTCGCTCATTTCTGCGTGTACAAGTAACAACACATGAAGTGAAATACTAAGCTAAAGATGACATAGCCAGCGTGTCTTGGAAGTTAGCCCAACACTGGATGCTCCGGTGGCAGTACAATGATTCTTTTGTTATCAAGCCCGAACAGGTAACCGTATTTTTGCCTGTTTTTCCGGATCCCATGCGCAGTTGCGCGCCACTATGCCAACTCCATTGAACGTTTCTATTATTACTTGTAATCCCTTTCATACTGCATTGCTATTGCTCTCGTCGAGAGCCTTTCCTTTTGTTCTCTCAAAGTAGTTAGCTTGCTGTACTGTTTACTACAAGTACTGTTACGTGGAATTGTCTCACATAGGTAAGCTACAATGTATTGAATAATACGACCTATCGAACACATGAGTGAATGGGTTCGGTGGATGCCGTCGAACACTCTCATAGTATATATGTAGTTGTACACAGTAGCTGTGCATTAAGAATGTAATATAGACATAGTAACTTATAAAATGAACAGGGATCGGCATTGTCATTGGGCAGAGCATTGGCATGGCAAGTCAGCATAAGTGCATCAGCATTGGAAAACAAGAGGTATGGGCAATATTTATTGGTTAGATCCAGGAATACAATGTATTCATCCTAGCTAAAAGAACAATGTTGTCTTATTGTTGAAATTGAATCCTGATACATGCTGCATACATGAGGCCATGCATGCAGCACACACATGTTACTGCGCTTACTGCGCATACATATGGTAAACACATTCCCGAGTCATGTGACATCCTTACTATTATGTATATAAGGAGAACCTGTACTATAGAAGATATACAGTGTTCTTACCTCTGCTAAACCCTAGCTCTAAGACTAACTAAACCCCAGGTAGGTTATAAGGAACGTGTCGTCTCTTCCTCTGTGCAGCATATGTAGTCTGCTCCAACAGGTTATGGGCCCTGCTGGGCACGTTGCGAATGCGTCTTAACTGGCTGCGAACGATGTTGACTTCATTGTCTCCAAATTGTGACCTTGCACTCTTCATGAGCTGCATTGCGCTCCCTGCGAGCTGCATTTAAAAACCCAGGTTGACTAGGGTTAACCACTCTGAAGGAGTGTTTTTGCCTGAGATTATGGAATGTGTTTTCTTGAATAGAGGACTGGTTGAGCACTTTTACCAGCTGCCACTATAACATCATGTCTTCAACTCTTGAAAAACTCGTACAAACTTTCGACGGCTCTAACTGCATTCAATGGGCCAACTCAATGAAGGCGTGGCTCAGGTCTCAGGGCCTCTGGCAAATAACTAGCTGGATGGAACTAAAACCACCCCTGGCGCCTCCTTTGACAGCGACAAATGCTGCACTAGTAGCGGAAGCTAATGCCAAGCTCCAGACCTGGAACAATAAGAATCACCAGGCAATTGGTAGCCTAGTGCTCCGCCTGGCCCCCTCTATTCGGCAGCGTGCCAACACCAAGGACACCGCTGAGGAGGTGTGGGATCTCATCCACACCGACTATGGTGTCGATGGCCCCTCCCAAGTCTTTGCAGACTTTAGGTCTGCAATCGCAATCAAAATTCCGGCTGTGAATCCCGTGCCAGAGATTGCCAAAATGGCTGATAATTCGAGCACCTTACGGCTGCCAATGTCGCCATCCCCGAATTAGTACAGGCAATGATTTTACTTGCTGCGATGCTGCGCAAGTATGATTCTCTATCTGCCATGGTGCTTAACATGACCACTACTAGAGCCTTGACGTTTAAACATGTCAAGGACTCCATTGTCGCTGAAGCCTCATGGTGATAATACTCAACCTGGAAACCCAAACAAAACCTACTAATGGCTTCGGATGGTATAACACAGGCCAGAGGAAGAGTGCGAGGTGGTACTAAATATCACCGGAAGATGTTCGAAAATGTTCGAAATGGGTTCGAAGACATGCAAAGTAGCTCGAAATAAGTTCAAATGTGTTCGAAGTTGTTTGGGTGAGTTCGAGGGGGTTCAAAGGTATTTGACTGGCATCGATATATGTTTTGACAAATGAATATAGCCGTTACAAGCTGGGTTTTTAGTGACGATAGGCGATGACGAGTTGAGAACGAATACAAAAGTTCGAGGAAGTTTGCGATATTTCGCAGAACTTAGTGATACGACGCGAGGTAAGACTCAAGAGAATTGCTCTTAAATCCAACTATAGTGGAGAGGGTAACTGGTTCTCTGTTGTTCTATGTAAATAGCACAAGTTTATATACATTTTGAAGAGATAGTACCAAAAAGGGGAATACAATAAAGGGCAATATGTGCAACAATAAAGGACTTTGTAAATTGTAAAAACAAATGAGAAATGATGATAATTGAAATGTACTTTGTCCCAGTATAGTAAGAGTTCTTGTCCTATTGATTTAATATATCATGAAATATAAAAACCGCACTTATCGCATTCTAACTCTCTTGTAATCCCTCCTCATGTCCGGTAGTGCTCAATATGCGACTAAATAGCCTACTCCAGTTAAGCATCGTGTATTGAAAGTGTTTGAGGACAGCTATACGGTTGCTGAAGTCATTCGAAGTACTGTGAAGTCATTCGAAGTATTGCGAAATGGTTCAAAAGTGTTCGAAAAGGTTCAAAGTAGTGCGAAGTTGTGTGAAATAGTGCGAAATCATGCGAAAATGGTTAGAAGTCAATTTAGTGGCATTCATAGTAGTTTGGAGTGTGTGTCGTAATGTGTCAATATGAGTGGGAATACTTCTCCAGACTTTAAAGCATGCAGTGGACCTATCAACGGCACATAGCAGTTGGAAAGCCCATTGGCCCACCTCAAGCCACCAAGCTTTCTGCTGTCAAGCACAAAGGGGGAAACCCCAAATCGCAATCTCAAGACAACAATGGAGATTCGTCCCATAAATGTGGACAATGTGGGGACAAAAAGACTAAAGAGGAAAAACCTAAAGAGAAACATTCCCACCTCACCTCACAAGCCTTTACTACTATAAATGGTAATGGCACCATCATACCACCGATTCCGCTCATCCAGTGCATCGAGAAGCATGAACATACTCCCACAAGGGATCCTTGCCGCCAACTGCCTGCACAGGCATACACGGGCGCGGCCTCTACCTCTCATTCGGTCTATACCGAATATCAGCAGGCTCGAGACACCCTTGAGCAAATGAATCTCCCACGCAGCGCAAAAAATCTGTGACCGCTGGAAGAGCACCTAACAGTGTGAGAAGGTAAGAGGAGGAGGATTGAACCAGAACCAAAAATCATTGAGGTAGAAGATGATAGCGTCTCCCTTGGATCAGAACCTGCCATTTCTGATGAAGAAGTATGGAAAGCCATCGATGAAATGCTCGTCGATAAACCGCTTGAAACAGGTACATATGATGAAAGGTCAGTCCTTTTCCCTGCCACAAGCACAAGAATTAACATTCCATTGATCACAGTAAACTTTTCATGTGAAATTTTACCGCTACTAAATGTATCATGGAACAATTTACATCTTAATATATGTGTTATGTGTGCAAATGGAAATTGTAAGAAAGGTGCTGACTGGATCATGGATTCAGGCATATCAAAACACTTCACTGGTGAAATTAAAGATTTTGCTTCTTATGAGCCTTTACCGAGAAAGGACTCTACCCTGGTTCAAACAGCCACGGGTACTACTCATATAGTAGGGAAAGGAGCAGTCTTCATTAGACATCAGGTAGTATGTCATGGGAAGTCAGAGATGTGTGAAACATGATTATACCCCGTCTACTACATACCCAACTGTAATGCTCGATTACTGTCAATGGGCGTCTTCTTGCAAGATGGAAGTGATGTGCGTGGTTCCTCCGCACACATTTTATTTTTCAAGCAAGGAAACCCAATTATGGATTGCATCCCTCTTATGAAACGTGACACTATTTAGTGGGCTCAGACACATATATTGAGCACCAAGGGAATCAATGTCGCGACAATGTACATTGCAGACTACTCGACTTGGCATAAGCGACTTGGACACCCATCCAAAGAGGCACTAGGGAAGATGCCTAATAGCACCATAAAATTCCCGAGGAATTTAATTATTCCTAAAGACAAAATTATATGTCCAGGGTGAGCTGAAGGGAAAATGACCTCAAAATCTTTTCCCGAATCAGATTCACGTGCAGAAAGACCCTTTGAATTAATACATTCTGATCTGAAGGAACTCCCAGTACTATCGTACCATAAACATAAATACTTTATTGTATTTCTGGATGACAAAACGTCACATATCTGAGTCCAATGCCTTAAAAAGAAATCTGATGCTGCTGCGGCCATCAGACAATTTTGGGCAGTGGCTTTGACACAGTATGGTGCTACAATCAAGCGCTGGCATGTTGATCCAGGGGGGGAGTTCAAAGATCGTGAGCTACAAAATGTGCTCAAGGACTTTGGCATCAAAATAGAGATGTCTGCACCCCACATTCATCAACAGAATGGGCGCGCAGAGCATGCCATAAGGACAATAATGGAAAAGTTGCAAACCCTGCGATTTACCGCATGTCTACCACAATCATGGTGGGAATTTTGCATTGAACATGCAACACACCTATACAACCAAACCCCGATAAGGTGCCTGAAATGGCTGACACCAGTTGAGGACCTGACAAAGGTCCGCCCAGATCTAAACAATCTGAAGGTTTTTGGTTGTGGTGCTTACATCTACCTACCCAAGGAGAAGCATCC
The DNA here is from genome assembly GCA_029959215.1 of Tricholoma bakamatsutake. Lineage (NCBI taxonomy): Eukaryota > Fungi > Basidiomycota > Agaricomycetes > Agaricales > Tricholomataceae > Tricholoma > Tricholoma bakamatsutake. The sequence goes on from CP114860.1 coordinate 7,749,766, forward strand.
AAACACATTGGCTCCTCGATTGGAGTTGATGACGTACCTTGGATTAGAAGATGGCATTAAAGCATACCGTTTCATGTGACCTAGTGGTGCAATATTTATTGGTGCTACAGCACTATTTGATGAAACGTTGTTCCCATGCAGTCCCAGAGCTAAAACTCCTGCCAATACGGACCTTGGTGATTTTCCACCTCCAGAACCAGAAGATGATGACCACTCATCTGGAATGGATGGCGATGATTCTATACTGCCACAAGATCTGCCCCTTCCTCCATCATCAGAAAATGATGATGATGATGTACCAAGTGAGCAAAAGGTGCATGATGATGTGACAGATGCTCCTCCTCTGCCACCTCCAGTAACCACTGAGGACTTTTGTCCAAGACGTGATGATCAACAGGAATGGCAGCAATTGCCCTGTCGATCAGGCAGGCAGAGGAACATCCCAAACTGTCCTGGCAATACCTATGGAGAGAAGCGACTCCCCTCTGACATAGAGAGAGACATTGCACGTGATCAATATTGGAAGAGATCTGTGGGTCATGATTCGGATCATAACCGAACATGACTGCAATCTCAACAGAAAGAACTGGTTGCTGGACCAAGTTCGGCACCCCACAAGAATATGCCCAATTCCAATGATCAAGAACATGATCACCCAATGGGGGAACCAGACAAAGCAGGTTATATTAAAAAGATAACCAAGGAAGGAGGAGATAAGCTTATTCACTGGCTGTTGTCAAAAGCAGTCAAACCATCGAGCGAAATAAGCCAAGTTCCAAACCAATTTCGCGATATTGCATGCCTACCTCGGCAGCAGCAACATGAGTGGAAACAAGCTTGTCATAAAGAATTAGAGGCTCTTCGTAAGCGACAAGTCTATGACATCGTCGATCTTCCACATGATCAAAAAACGATCAAAAATAGATGGGTTTTCTCTGTAAAATCGGATGGAAGAAAACAAGCCAGACTCGTGGCCAAAGGCTTTTCACAAGTTGAAGGCATTGACTTTGATGAGATTTTCTCACCGGTAGTCCACTATGAGACTGTATGCCTCATGTTTGCACTTGCATCTCTAGAGGGCATGTATATGACCGGCCTAGATATAAAAACAGCATTTTTATATGGCAAACTAGATGAGGAGATCTATATGGATCAACCCAAGGGTTTCAGACTCGAGGGAAAAGAGCACAAAGTATTGCGCTTACACCAAGCATTGTATGGCCTTAAACAAGCCTCACTTGCATGGTGGAAAAAGCTAGAGGCATTTATACGCACTATTGGGTTCGTGCGCGCCAGCTCTGATGCCGGCATTTTCATACACAAGGATCCTAAGACAGGCAGCATTGTTATTGCACTCGTCTATGTTGATGATAGCTTGTTCATGGGGAAGAACAAGAAACTTGTGGATGAAAAGAAAAATGCTTGTCTAAAGCATTGGGAGTGCCGTAGTACTGAAAAAGTCATGGAATTCTTAGGCATGCACATCACCCAGACTGCAAGCAAAGTCAAACTCGATCAAACTGAATATCTCGCCAAAGTGCTTGAGAGATTCGAGATGACAAATGCCAAAGTGACCCCCACTCCACTCCCAACTGGTTACAGACCATCGGAAAACACAGCAATGCCCAACGCGATGCTTAGATCAAAATATCAGTCTGTGATCAGATCTTTATTGTATCTGATGCTCGGAATGCGACCTGATATCGCTTATGCGGTAATCAAGATGTCACAATTCTCAGCTAATCCTAGCCAAGAACATCTAGACAAAGTGATGTACATCATGCGCTATCTGGTGGGAACCCAGAAATATAACATTGTCTATGATGGTGAGAAGTCCGAGGGGCTACAGGCCTTCACAGATTCTGATTGGGCAGCTGACACTCTCAAATGCCAATCTACAATGGGTTACTTTGCTACTCTAGCGAGTGGCATTGTGTGCTGGCAGTCCCATTTACAAAAAACTGTAGCACTGTCATCCACAGAAGCCGAATATATGGCTCTCTCCGACACTTGTCGACAGATAGTGTAGATAGAGTCCTTATTCCAGGAACTTGGATATGTACTGAAGCGCATACCAATCTGCGCTGATAATCAGGGATCCATCTTTATCGGATCAAATCCAGTTCAGGAAAGAAGGACCAAACATATAGACATTTGCTACCACTATACGCGTGAATGCATAGAAAATGACAAAGTCATGGTTGTTTTCATTCCTGGAAATGATAATCCAGCTGACATGTTCACAAAGAACCTTGGCGCTGTCTTATTCAGGAAATTTAGAGACTCTCTTGGAATTACTTTCAAGATTCAAACTTAGCTGCTTAGAGCGCTGTACAGTTTGAGGGGGGGTGTTGAAATTGAATCCTGATACATGCTGCATACATGAGGCCATGCATGCAGCACACACATGTTACTGCGCTTACTGCGCATACATGTGGTAAACACATTCCCAAGTCATGTGACATCCTTACTATTATGTATATAAGGAGAACCTGTACTATAGAAGATATACAGTGTTCTTACCTCTGCTAAACCCTAGCCCTAAGACTAACTAAACCCCAGGTAGGTTATAAGGAACGTGTCATCTCTTCCTCTGTGCAGCATATGTAGTCTGCTCCAACACTTATCCTAGCTACACATGTAAAAAGAGCAAGGTGGGCTTATCATTGAGTAAAGCCACATCAGTAAGAATCGGCAGGGGGATCAGCCATGGTCTCATCGGCACTCTCATGGGATGATGGTATAACTGGAAGTTTTGAGAACCTGCTTTCAAGTGTTTTCAGATCAGACCTTATAAGTTATCCTTTCCTTCAAAGTCACATGTCTTCAATGTCATATCTTGTTTTGTTCCATCTTCTCAACCTTGGCCATGTAGAAATGATGACTGGCATTTTTGTACAATGTGCCAAGTCTAGTTTGCAGGGCCTTCACTTCAGTGGCATCAGCCAAGACATGGCAATGGCAAAAGGATTCGCACTGGCCAGAGGCATTGTCACTTTGAAATGAAGAAAAGCTTACCCCCTTATATGTCAAAGTTCAAGATCGCTACTACCAAGGTTGGAACTTGGTCAGGAATACACTGGACTTCTGGTTGGACCCAGTCATCGGTGGTCAGAGGTGTTCAGGGGTTCCAGGCAGAATCCACCAGGCTGTAGCATGCCAAGTGAAAGGACTTGGCTTCAACTTATAAGAGGTTGTGCCCTCTCCTTGTCAGTTGTCCAATTTCAGGTGGATAGCATGCAGATGTCCAGTGGGTTTCTGGATGGAGGGTGAGGATAGATTAAGCAGAGGTTATGAAGTTAAGAGGAGCCAAGAGATTAATGGATTAGCTCGAGGAAATAAGTCAAGGGTGAATGAAGGGTTTATATCAAGCAGAGGATTGACAAGGTGAGATATAATGCAAGGGACAAGGTAATTCACAAGTAATTGCTTACAAGTAATTTACAAGTAATTTACAAGTAATTTGCAAACTGGAGACTAAGGCTAAGCTATGGGTGCTTAAATAATGAAGGCCAGAAGAATAATGGAAAGTACAGAAGTTTACTAATGGGTCTTGGTAAGTGTCTATGACCAGAATTGGTAAAAGTGTATTAGGAATAAAGTGAGTAAGCAAATGATTACTAAGGCATGTGACAACTTGTCTGATGACTAAAAGGTGCTGCAGCCATAATGCCAACAGGCAAGGTTGGAAAAGTGTCAGAAAGGAATCGGGAACTATCAGAAATCTGATCGGGTGAAATGGGTCTTTACATTATACATATGCATCCCACACATTGAATTCAACCTTCTTGTGATAAACCTCCATTGCCTGATGGGTGGCCAGATTCATAAGATGAGGCACTAGATAGTGCTGCCCATTATTACTTTGGATAGCTACATACCCATCGAGAATATCTGCCTTTTCCTGCTGATTGCTCATTGTGTATGGATGGATGCATAACACATGTAATTATATCTTATGTGTTTGATCAGTAATAAGAAGATCTGATTTGAAATACATATACAAATAAACAACTTGATCAACATGTTGATGTGTTCAGTTGGTTACTTGGTGCAGAGTCTCAACAGAAGGGGTGGACACTAAACCTACAACTGCAGGTGTGCTTGGGGTGAGGGGGTTCAATTAGAGGGCCTTGGATCTGTTGGAGCAGACTACATATGCTGCACAGAGGAAGAGATGACACATTCCTTATAACCTACCTGGGGTTTAGTTAGTCTTAGAGCTAGGGTTTAGCAGAGGTAAGAACACTGTATATCTACTATGGTACAGGTTCTCCTTATATACATAATAGTAAGGATGTCACATGACTCAGGAATGTGTTTACTACATGTATGCACAGTAAGCGCAGTAACATGTGTGTGCTGCATGGTTTGCCTCATGTATGCATGTATCAGAATTTAATTTCAACACCCCCCCTCAAACTGTACAGTGCTCTAAGCAGCTAAGTTTGAATCTTGAAAGTAATTCCAAGAGAGTCTCTAAATTTCCTGAATAAGACAGTGCCAAGGTTCTTTGTGAACATGTCAGCTGGATTATCACTTCCAGGAATGAAAACGACCATGACTTTGTTATTTTCTATGCATTTGCGCGTATAGTGGTAGCAAATGTCTATATGTTTGGTCCTTCTTTCCTGAACTGGATTTGATCTGATAAAGATGGATCCCTGATTATCAGCACAGATTGGTATGCACTTCAGTACATATCCAAGTTCCTGGAATAAGGACTCTATCCACACTATCTGTCGACAAGTGTTGGAGAGAGCCATATACTCAGCTTCTGTGGATGACAGTGCTACAGTTTTTTGTAAACGGGACTGCCAGCACACAATGCCACTCGCTAGAGTAGCAAAGTAACCCATTGTAGATTGGCATTTGAGAGTGTCAGCTGCCCAATCAGAATCTGTGAAGGCCTGTAGCCCCTCGGACTTCTCACCATCGTAGACAATGTTATATTTCTGGGTTCCCACCAGATAGCGCATGATGTACATCACTTTGTCTAGATGTTCTTGGCTAGGATTAGCTGAGAATTGCGACATCTTGATTACTGCATAAGCGATATCAGGTCGCGTTCCAAGCATCAGATACAATAAAGATCTGATCACAGACTGATATTTTGATCTAAGCATTGCGTTGGGCATTGCTGTGTTTTCCGATGGTTTGTAACCAGTTGGGAGTGGAGTGGGGGTCGCTTTGGCATTTGTCATCTCGAATCTCTCAAGCACTTTGGCGAGATATTCAGTTTGATCGAGTTTGACTTTGCTTGCAGTCTGGGTGACGCGCATGCCTAAGAATTCCATGACTTTTTTAGTACTACGGCACTCCCAATGCTTTAGACAAGCATTTTTCTTTTTATCCACAAGTTTCTTGTTCTTCCCCATGAACAAGCCATCATCAACATAGACGAGTGCAATAACAATGTTGCCTGTCTTAGGATCCTTGTGTATGAAAATGCCAGCATCGGAGCTGGCGCGCACGAACCCAATGGTGTGCATAAATGCCTCTAGCTCTTTCCACCATGCAATTGAGGCTTGTTTAAGGCCATACAATGCTCGGCATAAGTGCAATACTTTGCGCTCTTTTCCCTTGAGTCTGAAACCCTCAGGTTGATCCATATAGATCTCCTCATCTAGTTTGCCATATAAAAATGCGGTTTTTACATCTAGGCCGGTCATATACATGCCCTCTAGAGATGCAAGTGCAAACATGAGGTGTACGGTCTCATAGCGGACTACCGGTGAGAAAATCTCATCAAAGTCAATGCCTTCGACTTGTGAAAAGCCTTTGGCCACGAGTCTGGCTTGTTTTCTTCCATCCAATTTTATGGAGAAAACCCATCTATTTTTGATCGTTTTTCGATCATGTGGAAGATAGACGATGTCATAGACTTGTTGCTTATGAAGAGCCTCTAATTTTTCATGACAAGCTTGTTTCTACTCATGTTGCTGCTGCCAAGGTAGGCACGCAATATCGCGAAATTGGTTTGGAACTTGGCTTATTTCGCTCGATGGTTTGACTGCTTTTGACAACAGCCAGTGAATAAGCTTATCTCCTCCTTCCTTGGTTATCTTTTTAATATAACCTGCTTCATCTGGTTCCCCCATTGGGTGATCATGTTCTTGATCATTGGAATTGGGCACACTCTCGTGGGGTGCCGAACTTGGTCCAGCAACCAGTTCTTTCTGTTGAGATTGTGGTTGTGTTCAGTTATGATCCAAATCTTGACCTACAGGTCTCTTCCAATATCGATCACATGCAATGTCTCTCTCTATGTCAGAGGGGAGTCGCTTCTCTCCATAGGTATTGCCAGGACAGTTTGGGATGTTCCTCTGCCTGCAAGATTGACAGGGCAATTGCTGCCATTCCTGTTGATCATCACGTCTTGGACGAAAGTCCTCAGTGGTTACTGGAGGTGGCAGAGAAGGAGCATCTGTCACATCATCATGCACCTTTTGCTCACTTGGTACATCATCATCATCATTTTCTGATGATGGAGGAAGGGGCAGATCTTGTGGCAGTATAGAATCATCGCCATCCATTCCAGATGAGTGGTCATTATCTTCTGGTTCTAGAGGTGGAAAATCACCAAGGTCTGTATTGGCAGGAGTTTTAGCTCTGGGACTGCATGGGAACAACGTTTCATCAAATAGTGCTGTAGCACCAATGAATATTGCACCACTAGGTCGCATGAAATGGTATGCTTTAATGCCATCTTCTAATCCAAGGTACATCATCAACTCCGATCGAGGAGCCAATGTGTTTGGATGCTTCTCCTTGGGTAGGTAGACGTAAGCACCACAACCAAAAACCTTCAGATTGTTTAGATCTGGGCGGACCTTTGTCAGGTCCTCAACCAGTGTCAGCCATTTCAGGCGCCTTATCAGGGTTCGGTTATATAGGTGTATTGCATGTTCAATGCAAAATTCCCACCATGATTGTGGTAGACATGCAGTAAATCACAGGGTTTGCGACTTTTCCATTATTATCCTTATGGCATGCTCTGCGCGCCCATTCTGTTGGTGAATGTGGGGTGCAGACATCTCTATTTTGATGCCAAAGTCCTTGAGCACATTTTGTAGCTCACGATCTTTGAACTCCCCCCCTGGATCAACATGCCAGCACTTGATTGTAGCGCCATACTGTGTCAAAGCCACTGCCTGAAATTGTCTGATGGCCACAGCAGCATCAGATTTCTTTTTAAGGCATTGGACCCAGATATGTGATGTCTTGTCATCCAGAAATACAATAAAGTATTTATGTTTATGGTATGATAGTACTGGGAGTTCCTTCAGATCAGAATGTATTAATTCAAAGGGTCTTTCTGAGCATGAATCTGATTCGGGAAAAGATTTTAAGATCATTTTCCCTTCAGCTCACCCTGGACATATAATTTTGTCTTTAGGAATAATTAAATTCCTCAAAAATTTTATGGTGCTATTAGGCATCTTCCCTAGTGCCTCTTTGGATGGGTGTCCAAGTCACTTATGCCAAGTCGAGTAGTCTGCGACGTACATTGTCGCGACATTGATTCCCTTGGTGCTCAATATATGAGTCCGAGCCCAATAAATAGTGTCACGTTTCATAAGAGGGACGCAATCCATAATTAGGTTTCCTTGCTTGAAAAATGAAATGTGTGCAGAGGAACCACGCACATCACTTCCATCTTGCAAGAAGACGACCATTGACAGTAATTGAGCATTACAGTCGGGTATGTAGTAGACGGGGTATAATCGTGTTTCATGCGTCTCTGACTTCCTGTGACATACTACCTGATGTCTAATGAAGGCTGCTCCTTTCCCTACTATATGAGTAGTACCCGTGGCTGTTTGAACCAGGGTAGAGTCCTTTCTCGGTAAAGGCTCGTAAGAAGCAAAATCTTTCATTTCACCAGTGAAGTGTTTTGATGCACCTGAATCCATGATCCAGTCAGCACCTTTCTTACAATTTCCATTTGCACATGTAACACATATATTAAGATGTAAATTGTTCCATGATACATTTAGTAGCGGTAAAATTTCACATGAAAAGTTTGCTGTGATCAATGGAATGTTAATTCTTGTGCTTGTGGCAGGGAAAAGGACTGACCTTTCATCATATGTACCTGTTTCAAGCGGTTCATCGACGAGCATTTCGTCGACGGCTTTCCATACTTCTTCATCAGAAACGGCAGGTTCTGATCCAAGGGAGGCGCTATCGTCTTCTACCTCTACGATCCTTGGTTCTGGTTCAATCCTCCTCCTCTTACCTTCTCACACTGTTAGGTGCTCTTCCAGCAGTCGCAGATTTTTTGCACTGCGTGGGAGATTCATTTGCTCAAGGGTGTCTCGAGCCTGCTGATATTCAGTATAGACCGAATGAGAGGTAGAGGCCGCGCCCATGTATGCCTGTGCAGGTGGTCGGTGGCGAGAATCCCTTGTGGGAGTATGTTCATGCTTCTCGATGCGCTGGATGAGCAGCATCAGTGGTATGATGGTGCCATTACCATTCATAGTAGTAAAGGCCTGTGAGGCGAGGTGGGAATGTTTCTCTTTAGGTTTTTCCTCTTTAGTCTTTTTGTCCCCACGTCGTCCACGCTTTCGGGAGAAATCTCCATTGTTGCCTTGAGATTGCCATTTGGGGTTTCCCCCTTTGCGCTTGACAGCAGAAAGCTTGGTGGCCTGAGGCGGGCTGATGGGCTTTCCAACTGCTGTGCACCATGAGGCCTCAGCGACAATGGAGTCCTTGACATGTTTAAATGTCAAGGCTCTAGTAGTGGTCATGTTAAGGACCATGGCAGATAGAGAATCATACTCGCGTGGCATCGCAGCAAGTAGAATCATTGCCTGTACTAATTCGGGGATGGTGACATTGGCAGCCGTAAGGCACTCAAATTTATCAGCCATTTTGGCAATCTCTGGCACGGGATTCACAGCCGGAATTTTGATTGCGATTGCAGACCTAAAGTCTGCAAAGACTTGGGAGGGGCCATCGACACCATAGTCGGTGCAGATGAGATCCCACACCTCCTCAGCAGTGTCCTTGGTGTTGGCACGCTGCCAAATAGAGGGGGCCAGGTGGAGCACTAGGCTACCAATAGCCTGGTCATTCTTATTGTTCCAGGTCTGGAGCTTGGCATTAGCTTCCGCTACTAGTGCAGCATTTGTCGCCATCAAAGGAGGCACCAGGGGTGGTTTTAGTTCCATCCCGCTAGTTATTTGCCAGAGGCCTTGAGACCTGAGCCACGCCTTCATTGAGTTGGCCCATTGAATGCAGTTAGAGCCGTCGAAGGTTTGTATGAGTTTTTCAAGAGTTGAAGACATGATGTTATAGTGGCAGCTGGTAAAAGTGCTCAATCAGTCCTCTATTCAAGAAAACACATTCCATAATCTCAGGCAAAAACACTCCTTCAGAGTGGTTAACCCTAGTCAACCTGGGTTTTTAAATGCAGCTTGCAGGGAGCGCAATGCAGCTCACGAAGAGTGCAAGGTTACAATTTGGAGACAATGAAGTCAACGTTGTTCGCAGCCAGTTAAGGCGCGTTCGCGATGTGCCCAGCAGGGCCCATAACCTGTTGGAGCAGACTACATATGCTGCACAGAGGAAGAGATGACACGTTCCTTATAACCTACCTGGGGTTTAGTTAGTCTTAGAGCTAGGGTTTAGCAGAGGTAAGAACACTGTATATCTACTATGGTACAGGTTCTCCTTATATACATAATAGTAAGGATGTCACATGACTCAGGAATGTGTTTACCACATGTATGCACAGTAAGCACAGTAACATGTGTGTGCTGCATGGTTTGCCTCATGTATGCATGTATCAGAATTTAATTTCAACAGGATCATTCTTTAGGGCGCTGATATGGCTCCTTATCACCCTGCACTCATACTACAGCATTTTTTGTGATTGTGTGCACTGCTAGGACATCTTCTACTCACTTTGCACAGCATGCTTTCATGTGCCCAAGTGTGCTCCCATGCGCTTCCATGTGCCTTTGTCTGCTTTCTGTGCTCCAATGCACTCCAGTGCACTCCCATGCACTCCCATGCACTCCAGTGCACCTCTGTACACTTTTGTGCACTCCCATGCACTCCAGTGCACCTCTGTGCACTTTTGTGTGCCTTTGTGCACTTCCATGTGCATTTGTGCCTTTGACCACTTAGGTGTGCTTTTGTGCATCTTTTACATTTCTACTGTGCCTTTAAATCCCCCTTAGCTGCCTTCTGTTGTGCGCTCTAAATGTGCCTTGTCATGCTTCAAACTGCCTTTGTGTGCCCCCCCCCCCCACACTTCTTATCTGCCTTTTACAGTTATTGCGTGCTCAATGCACCTTTACGTGCTCCTTTTATGCTTTACCCACAACTCACATTCTCTGCTGCACACTCATTGCACAATTCCTATCACACACATGACAATCCACCACACCAATTGCACTGTGCATTGTGGCTTCCAGCTTACTGTTACATTTATTTGAGGTGCACCACAATTCCAACATGAGCCAACTGTGCATTCTCACATAATCAGGGTGCTTTGCACCTATTTGGCATTGGACCATGTGCACTTGGGCGCTTTCACATAATCCTGGCACTTTGGCACTATTTGGCCTTGCACAGCATCTCCTTATAGTTCTTCCACATTTCCAATCGACATTGCCTTATCTGGTAACTAGCACAGGTCAATCATGTCATTATTACTAAGGCACAGCATGCAGTGCATAACACTGAAGTGGATTAATTGGGAAGAGTGCATGGGACCTAGAGTGCACCAAAAGTAGTGCATCACACTGGGACAGTTGGGTATTGGGCTATAGCATGCACAAATCTTATTGGCTAAGGCAGCAGCATAGTGCAGTCAGATTTAGATGGGTGAATGGATGCGCTTGTGGGTAGCGCATGGCGCTTTCTATTTTGACACTTTATTTTAATTCAGAGGATCTTTCCCCCCCCTCATAGTTCATAGCTCATTCAGCATCACACATAGTCAGTGCACCAGTGTCCAGTCCATGCACCTTTGTAGTGTGCCCTTCATATAACTGCATTTGCATATTGTTTGCATCCCCTCATTGTATTGCTGCATTTCGTCTCTGCATTGCATTCTTCATCTTCATTTGAGCACTCTTGTAGTGCACCCTTCATATAGCTGCATTTGCACACCATTTGCACATTTTATTGTATAGCTGCATTTTGTGCACCATTTGTGCATTTTTCCACCCATTGCGCTCACATCCCATTTGTGCCCCCAACTCATGTGCCACCCTTGCAGCACATCTTAGTGCTGTCCTTGCCCCACTACACCTCCCACTTTAACCTCCCTTGTCATTGTGCATTTTTGTGCTCCCATTGCACATTTTTCTGCACTGTGCATTTTTGCCCCTTTGCATTGCACACTTTTTTGCTGTTGCGCATACCTTCCTTTTTGCATACACAGCTAATGCGCACCTCAAGAACCACCATACCAGCCTCTTCATAGTCCCTGTGCCCTGAAGGATGATCTGAGGCCCTCTAATCCAACCCCCTCACCCTGAGCATGCCTGCAGGTGTAGGTTTAGTGTTCACCCCTTCTGTTGAGACTCTGCACTGAGTACCAACTGAACACATCAGCACAGGGACTATGAAGAGGCTGGTACAGTGGTTCTTGAGGTGTGCACTAGTTGTGTATGCAAAAAAGAAGGTATGCACAACAGTGAAAAAGTGCGCAATGCAAAGGGGCAAAAATGTGCAACAGGAGTGCAAAAATGCACAACGACGAGGGAGATGAAAGCAGGAGGTGTAGTGGGACATGGACAGCACTGGGATGTGCTGCAAGGGGGGCGCACAGGTCAGGGGCACAAATGGGATGCGAGCGCAATGGGTGGAAAAATGCACAAATGGTGCACAAAATGCAGCTATACAATAAAATGTGCAAATGGTGTGCAAATGCAGCTATATGAAGGGTGCACTACAAGAGTGCTCAAATGAAGATGAAGAATGCAATGCAGAGACGAAATGCAGCAATACAATGAGGGGATGCAAACAATATGCAAATGCAGTTATATGAAGGGCACACTACAAAGGTGCATGGACTGGACACTGGTGCACTGACTATGTGTGATGCTGAATGAGCTATGAACTATGAGGGGGGGGAAAGATCCTCTGAATTAAAATAAAGTGTCAAAATAGAAAGCGCCATGCGCTACCCACAAGCGCATCCATTCACCCATCTAAATCTGACTGCACTATGCTGCTGCCTTAGCCAATAAGATTTGTGCATGCTATAGCCCAATACCCAACTGTCCCAGTGTGATGCACTACTTTTGGTGCACTCTAGGTCCCATGCACTCTTCCCAATTAATCCACTTCAGTGTTATGCACTGCATGCTGTGCCTTAGTAATAATGACATGATTGACCTGTGCTAGTTACCAGATAAGGCAATGTCGATTGGAAATGTGGAAGAACTATAAGGAGATGCTGTGCAAGGCCAAATAGTGCCAAAGTGCCAGGATTATGTGAAAGCGCCCAAGTGCACATGGTCCAATGCCAAATAGGTGCAAAGCACCCTGATTATGTGAGAATGCACAGTTGGCTCATATTGGAATTGTGGTGCACCTCAAATAAATGTAACAGTAAGCTGGAAGCCACAATGCACAGTGCAATTGGTGTGGTGGATTGTCATGTGTGTGATAGGAATTGTGCAATGAGTGTGCAGCAGAGAATGTGAGTTGTGGGTAAAGCATAAAAGGAGCACGTAAAGGTGCATCGAGCACACAATAACTGTGAAAGGCAGATAAGAAGTGTGGGGGGGGGCACACAAAGGTAGTTTGAAGCATGACAAGGCACATTTAGAGCGCACAACAGAAGGCAGCTAAGGGGGATCCAAAGGCACAGTAGAAATGTAAAAGATGCACAAAAGCACACCTAAGTGGTCAAAGGCACAAAAATGTGCACAAATGCACATGGAAGTGCACAAAGGCACACAAAAGTGCACAGAGGTGCACTGGAGTGCATGGGAGCACACAAAAGTGTACAGAGGCACACTGGAGTGCATGGGAGTGCACAAAAGTGTACAGAGGTGCACTGGAGTGCATGGGAGCACATGGGAGCGCACTGGAGTGCATTGGAGCACAGAAAGCAGACAAAGGCACATGGAAGCGGACAAAGGAGCATGGAAGTGCACTGGAGCATACTTGGGCATGCGAAAGCGCATGAAGGTGCCCAAAAGCATGCTGTGCAAGGTGAGTAGAAGATGTCCAAGTGGTGTGCACAATCACAAAAAATGCTGTAGTACGAGTGCAGGGTAATAGGGAGCTGTATCATCTCCTCCCAACTAAAATACTGACTGTCCTCAGGCAGCATCCCTGTTAGTTATTGAAGTATGAAACATTGAAGATACTCAACCTGGAAACCTAGCAAAGACCTGTTAAAAGGCTTATGAAGTATAAGTCAGGCTAGAGGAAGGGTGCGAGTCAGTACTAAATATCACTGCTAATACCAGAACATTATTTTTAGTGATGCAAAATGGTAAAGGATGTGACGAATAGTCTTTAAAAGCATATGAAGATGTTCAAAAAAGTTCGAAATAGGTTTGAAGACGTGCAAAGTAGTTCGAATTAGGTTTGAATGGGTTTGAAGTTGTTTGGGTGAGTTTGAGGAGGTTCAAAGGTATTTGACTGGTGTTGAGATATGTTTGACAAATAAATATAGCAATTAAGAAGTGGTTTTGAGGGGCGATAGGCGATGATGAGTTGAGAGCGAATATGAAAGTTCGAGGAAGTTCACAATATTTCACAGAACTTCAGAGATATGATGCAAGGTAAGACTCAAGAGAATTGCTCTTAAATCTGGCTGTAGTGGAGAGGTTAACTTATTTTCTGTTTTTATAAGTAACTAGTACAAGTTTATATACATTTTTGAAGAGATAGTACTAAAAAGGAAATTAAAACCTGTGTAAAACATGAGGCAATATATCAAACAATGAGGACTTTGTAGATCATAAAATAAATGAGAAATGATAAATAATTGAAACATACATGCCCCCATATGGTAAAAGTACTTATCTTTTGCTTCAATATATCAATGAAACATAAAACTGCACTTATCACATCCTAAATCTCTTGTAATCTCTCCTCATGTCCAGTAGTGCTTGATATGCGATGGAATAACTTGTTCCAGCTGTGCAGCATATATCAAAAGGGTCTTAAAAACAGCTATGTGGTGGTTGATGTTATTCAAAGTAGTACAAAGTTGTTTGAAGTGTCACGAAATCATTTGAAGTTGTTTGAAGTTGTTCGAAGTAGTGCGAAATAAATCAAAAAGAATTCAAAGTTGATTTCATAATGTTCATAGTGGTTTGGAGGGTCTCTCATAGTGTGTCATTACAATCGGAAACTTTCTCCAAACCTTAGAGTGCACAGTGGACCCATCAATGTGAGCACTGAGAAGTGGGTGAGTGGTAGAAGTGAATGTTTGGGATACTTGAAGAGACCAAGTGAAGTGCACAAAATGTGCCAAGCCAAATGTGCAAGTGCAAAAGAAGTGTGGAAAAATTGTCCAACCATCACTTCCCTCCTCTCAACTGAAATTTTGACTCTGTCCAAACGGTGAAAGTATGAGAGATAAAAGGAAGCACACACCATATGACCAATTGTATAAAAGGTGAAGTATCCATAGCAGTGCATGCAGAGTGCTAATTGTGTGCCTAATTGGCACTTTCTTTGCCCTCTGTGCTATCTCCTTGTGCTTCTTCTTCGTCAACTGCTTCTTCGTCTTCTGTGTCCACTACTATGGACTCTTCCATCTCTCTCAACCATGTTGTGGTAATATTGAGTGCTATGTCTGAAAGCGCAATGGATTTGTGCATGCAGTACGGTGATATGGCTCCCTATCGCCCTGTGCACATACTATGGCATTTTTTGTGATTGTGTGCACCTCCTAGATGGCTTCCACACACTTTGCATGCCTTCGTGCGCTTTCATGCATCTTTGACCATTTAGCTGCCTGCTGTTGTGTGCCCTAAATGTGCCCTGTTATGCTCCAAACCACCTCTGCACACCCCCCTCACACTCCTTATCTGCCTTTCACAGTTATTGCATGCTAGATGTGCCTTTGCACACTCCTTTTATGCTTCACCTGCAACTCACATTCTCTGCTGCACACTCATTGCACAATCCCTACCACACACACAACAATCCACCACACCAGTTGCGCTGTGCATCATGGCTTCCAGCTTACTTGTGGATTTATTTGAGGTGCACTGCAATTCCAACATGAGTGGACTGCGCATTCTCACATAATCTGGGTGCTTTGTGCCTATTTGGCATTGGACTGTGCGCACTTGGGCACTTTCATGTAATCCTGGCGCTTTGGTACTATTTGGCCTCACACAGCATCTCCTTATAGTTCTTCCGCGTTTACAATCAGCATTGCCCTATCTGGTAACTGGCACAGGTTGATCACATCATTATTACTAAGGTGCAGCATGTGACACATAACACTGAAGCAGATTAATTGGGAAGAGTGCACAGTGATAGGTCCACTTCGTGCTTTAAAGTCTGGAGAAGTATTCCCACTCATATCGACACATTACAACACATGCTCTGAACCACTACGAATACCACTAAATCAACTTCGAACCATTTTCGAACTATTTTGGACGACTTTGAAACACTTTGAATGACTTCGAACAATTTTGTGACACTTCAAATGACTTCGAACAATTTTGCGACACTTTGAATGACTTCGCAGCATTTCAAACAATATCGGCTGCCATATAGTTGGCTTAAAACACTTTTGATACATGAGGCTCAACTGGAGTGAGCTATTTAGTCACATATTGAGCACTACCGGATGCAAGGAGAGATGATAAAAGAATTAGGGTATGATAATAGTGGTTTTGGGGTTTCAACGATCTATTGAAACAACAAGAGAAGTACTGTTACTATATGGTGACACTGAACATTTCAATTATCATCATTCCTCATTAGTTTTTATGTTTTACAATACCTTTATTGCTGTGCATACTGCCTCGTGTTCTACACTTTTTGGTACTTACCTCTTTGAAATGTATATAGACTTGTACTAGTTACTTAGAACAACAGAGAACAAGTTACCCTCTCCACTATAGTCAGATTTAAGAGCAGTTCTCTTGAGTCTTACCTCACATCGTATCTCTGAAGTCCTGCAAAATATTGTGAACTTCCTCGAACTTTTGTATTCATTCTCAATTCATCATCGCCTACCATCACTAAAAACCCAGCTCACACCTTCAAACCTCCTTGAACTTACCTGAACTACTTCGAACCCATTCGAATCTATTTTGAACTACTTTGGATGTCTTCAAACATATTTTGAACTACTTCGAACATCTTCGTACACTTTTAAACACTATTTGTCACATTGTTACCATTTTGCATCATAAATAAAAACGATGTTCTGGTATTAGAGGTGATATTTAGGACCAACTCACACCCTTTCTCTAGCCTGAGTTATACTACATAAGCCTTTTAACAGGTTTTTGTTAGGTTTCCAGGTTGAGCATCATCAACAGGATCTAGAGCACACCAAAAATAGCACATCGCACCAGAACAGTTGGGTATTGGGCTATAGGTGCACAAATCTTATTGGCTGAGGCAGCAGCATAGTGCAGTTGGGTTTAGATAGGTGAATGGATGCACTTGTGGGTAGTGCATGGCACTTGCTATTTTTACACTTTATTGTACCGTTTTTATCACATAAGCCATTTGTACATAGTTGGCGGACAGATAGAGAATCCAGAGGATCTTCCCCCCCCTCATAGTTCATAGCTCAGTCAGCATCGCACATAGTCTGCACACCAGCATTCAGTCCATGTGCCTTTGTAGTGTGCCCTTCATATAACTGCGTTTGCATATCATTTGCATCCCCTCGTCATATTGCCACATTTTGTCTCTGCATTGCATCCTTCATCTTTATTTGTGCACTCTTGTAGTGCACCCTTTGTATAGCCACATTTGTGCATTTTTCTGCCCCTTGCACTCACATCCCATAATCCGTGTGCCATCCTTGCAGCACATCCCAGTGCTGTCCTTGTCCCACTACACCTCCTGCTTTCATCTCCCTCATCATTGCACATTTTTGCACTCCTGTTGCACATTTTTGCCCCTTTGCATTGCGCACTTTTTCACTGTTGTGCATACCTTCTTTTTTGCATACACAACTAGTGCACACCTCGAGAACCACTGTACCAGCCTCTTCATAGTCCCTGTGCTGATGTGTTCAGTTGGTACTCAGTGCAGAGTCTCAACAGAAGGGGTGAACACTAAACCTACACCTGCAGGCATGCTCGGGGTGAGGGGGTTTGATTAGAGGGCCTCAGATCATTCTGATGAGACTAATAAGAAGTTCCACACTGTGCGCTATTTGGACAGCGACACTGCAGACACTTGGAAACTGTTACCAGAGTATAGCACAATGCACAACTATGGCACATTCAAAGACGCTGTCCTAAAGCTTTATCCTGGCTCCAGGGATGGCAGTAAATGGAGTATTAGCGACCTAGACAAGCTTATTGGTGAAACCACACATGTCAGCCTCATAACCACAGAAGAAATCATGTACTATTATCATGTATTTTTCAACATCAGCAAATACTTAGTTGTGCGAGGCATATTGGCGTGCTATGACCAAAGCTGCATGTTTGTTAGGGTGTTTTGACCAGACCAGCTAGAGCACATTTTGAGCCACCTTGCAATTGTGGTACTGAATCAGCCTGCAAATGTGCCATACTCATTAAATGCAATACACAACATGATCGACTTTATCTTTGAAGGCCCAGCGCACTATTTCCTGCCACTTACTGGGCTCACAGCACAAAACCCTGATATGTATGCACCCTACTCAGCACCCAGTGCACCCATTTCCCAGCCTCAACCTAGCATGCCCAAAGTCAAAGCAGAAGACATCTCAGTCTTATTCTAGTGCATGATACAGACAGTAGTTACTGCATTGAGTGCATCATGCAGAGATGGTGGAAATGGCATGCCTCATTCAAGCAATGACACTTGCAATGGTTGCAGTCAGACAGGGCATTATATCCCTGAGTGCGCTTCAATTGAGCACCTTATTAGCAAAGGAAAGTGTAGGCGAAATGCGGAAGGGTGCATCATACTCCCAGGTGGCACATTCATGCTGCATTCTATTCCAGGCAACTTCTTGGGTGAGCGCATCAAGGAATGGCATAAGCGCAACCCAGGGCAGATAGCCACTAGTCAACTTTCATCTAATACTAATTTGCAGCTCATCTACAATATAGCACCTTGTCCAGCTCCAGCAGCACCTTTACAGTTGACGTACATTGCCGCTTCAGTGCCTGCAGCAGATTATATGCAAAGCACATCAAATGTGCAACTAACGAAGGAAGAGCACATTGATGCACTCGAGAGGGAGTTGATGGTGCTTTGGAAGAGGCAAGTCTTCAATGGCATTAAAATTCTGCAGTGCACACCATGCAATACATCCAATCAAGAGAGCATGCATTCTACAACCACAGACATTGCACCCACTGACAGTATCAAGTCACCAGCTTTGCAACCAGCTGTGAGTGCAACTGAAGCGCCCAATGAGATGCCTATACATCCCTATTCCAACATTTCTGAAGCATGTTTTGTGCCTGCAGCAGCAGATAAATCAGATGCACCAGTTAACACTTCCAAAGGCAAAGAGCCATCATATTGCACTGTCGTTCCCATCCAGAATCCACAGATTGTCAATGACGTATATGTGCGCACCATGAAGGCGCCCTCCATTACAGTTTCACATGAAGAGCTCCTGTCCCTTTCACCCGATCTCAGACAGCACCATAGAGAGCAAGTTACCCCAAAGTGCATTGCAGCTACCAGTGCAGAAGTGGTAGCTACCAACCTTGTGAGCATTATGCCATTTGTGCACTGCAAAGCATGCGTGCCTTTCACAGAAAATGAAGAGCTTAATGCAACACCTCCAGTTAGTGCAGCAATTGCAGCGCCGCTTCCTATTGTTTTGCAGGATCCATTTGAACAGTACCTCACCCATCTCCAGCCAGGTGAAATTGAAAACCCTGACATTTTGAAGGTTGCAAAAGAATCGCACGCACTTCGTTCCATTGATTTATTGATCGACAACCAAGAATACTTTGAGGCTATCTTAGATCTGGGTTCACAAATTATTGCAATGTCAGAAGCGGTCTGCTATTGTCTTGGGCTTCAGTATGACCCATGCATTTGCTTATACATGCAATCGGCCAATGGAGAGGTAAATAAATCACTTGGGCTTGTGTGCAATGTTTCTGCGCACATTGGAGATATTATTGTCTATGTGCAAGTTCATGTTATCCATTCACCCGCTTACAATATTCTGTTAGGGCGCCCCTTTGATGTGTTAATGCACTCCATTGTGCACAACTTTGCGGATGAAGCGCAAATGATTACTATCTGCAATCTGAATACAGGTGCCATCTCCACCATTCCAACCAAGCCTAGGAAGAAGCTGCTGATAGGTCCACTTTGCACTTTAAAGTCTGGAGAAGTATTTCCACTCATATCGAGACATTACAACACATGCTCCAAACCACTATGAATGCCACTAAATCAACTTCGAACCATTTTCGAACTATTTTGCACAACTTCAAAACATTTTGAATGCTTTTGAACTATTTTGCAACACTTTGAATGACTTTGCAGCACTTCAAATGACTTTGGCCGTCTTATACCTGTCTTGAAACAATTTTGACACACGTTGCACATCTGGTGATAGGTCCACTACATGCTTTAAGGTCTGGAGAACATTTCCACTTGCATTGAGACATTATGACACACACTCCAAATTGCTATGAACACCACGAAATTGACTTTGAACCATTTTTGCATGATTTTGCACTATTTCAGACAACTTCGAACTACTTCGAACTATTCGCGACATTTCGAATGACTTCACAGCATTTCAAATGATATCGGCCGCCATATAGATGTTTTGAAACACCTTCGATACATGCTGCACATCTGGAACAATCCATCTAGTCGCATATCGAGCACTACTGGACACGAGGAGAGAGTACAAGAGAGTTAGGATGT
The DNA here is from genome assembly GCA_029959215.1 of Tricholoma bakamatsutake. Lineage (NCBI taxonomy): Eukaryota > Fungi > Basidiomycota > Agaricomycetes > Agaricales > Tricholomataceae > Tricholoma > Tricholoma bakamatsutake. Next base: position 7,769,803 of record CP114860.1, read on the forward strand.
GATAAGTGCATTTTTGTGTTTCTTTGATATATTGAAGAACAGGATAAGTACTTTTACCATATGGGAACACTATACATTTCATCATTTATCATTTATTATTTGTTTCATGATTTACAAGTCCTCATTGTTTGATATATTTGCCTCATGTTTTACACATGTTCTTATTTCCTTTTTAGTATTATTTCTTCAGATTGTATATAGACTTGTATTAGTTAGTTAGAACGAAAAAATAGAACAATGGGGAACAGCACAAGTTACCCTCTTGCTATCGTCAAATTTAAGAGGTCGTTCTCTTGAGTCTTAGCTCGCATTGTATCTCTAAGTTCTGTGAAATATCGCGAACTTCCTTGAAACTATCATATTCACTCTTCATTTTATTTCCAATTGCCTATTGCCATTTGACAAACACTTCACATTCATTATACTTTCTCCTCAATAAACCTCGAACCTCCCAAAACATCTTCAAACATCTTCGAACCTCTTCGAACCTACTTTGGACTATTTTGCATGATTTCAAACCTATTTCGGACTCTTTCGAACACCTTCATATGCTCTTACAAACTATTCGCAGCACAATTCATCCTTTCACATCACTAAACATTATGTTTTGGTCTCAGCAGTGATATTTAGTACCACCTCGCACCCTTCCTCTAACTCATGTTATACCATCTGAAGCCATTTAGTAGGTTTTGTTTGGGTTTCCGGGTTGAGTAACATCACCAGAACAAGCCAACTCGCCACATATTGAGCACTTCAAACACCTTCGTACGCCCTTACAGATTATTTGAACCATTCCTTATTATTTCATGTCGCTAAACACATCATATTGGTCTCAGCAGTGATATTTAGTACCAACTCACACCCTTCCTCTGACTTGTGTTATACCATCTGAAGCTATTTAGTAGGTTTTGTTTGGGTTTCCAGGTTGAGTATCATCACTGCACCACTTCTTACCAGCTCCAGCAACACCACATTTTGCTATTCAGCATAACCCACAAAGAAATTTTCACCAGGCTTCGAGGAATTGATTGCAGACCAAGGAGAAGCCACCACTATTATAACATTTGACTCTGATACCCAATCTTGTGACGTTTCCACATTTGCACTTATTCCATTTTCCACTTCTGTTCCATCAACCTCTATTATCTCTCAACTCTACCTATTCCAGTGTACCAACAGTCATGTGCAGGCACTCTTAAATTTGATTGACCCTGTGGTGCTTATTCCAGCTGCATTCCTGAAAAGCACACATGTGTGTGCAACTTTTATCGATTTAGCAGCATGCGCACCGCAAAAGGGCATAGTAACCAAGAAGAAGTATAAACCAGTTGCTAGAAAAGTCAAACCAGTTATGGTGCCCATCCCAAACGAATTCCGCATCGAGTGCAACATTATAGGTGATCCACTAGCAGTGCTTCCTGCACTTTTACCAAACCTGCCACTGTTTACCCTGACCAGGCGCTATACTGAAGAGCGCATGCAAGTGCTCCAAAAGCGCCACACCAATTTCTTATTACCAGAGGAGATGAAGATTTTACACCACTTGATGTCTTTGCAGAATGAAGCCTTTGCATGGAGTAATGAGGAGTGTGGCTGCTTCAAGACTGCATTCTTTCCTCCAGTAGAAATCCCAGTTATTCTGCACACCCCTTGGATAGAGCACAACATCCCCATTCCACCAGGCATATACGATGAAGTTTGCGCTATTATCCAGAAGAAGATAGACTCAGGCATTTACAAGCACTCAAATTTGGCATATAGATCATGCTGGTTCTGCATGCTCAAGAAAGATGGAAAAGTGCTGCACATCGTACATAGCCTCAAGCCACTTAATCGCGTTACCATTAAACACTCCGGCATCACCCCTACACCCGAGCACCTTGCAGAGCAGTTTGCAGGGTGCGCATGCAGCACCATCCTTGATCTATATGTGGGATATGACAAGTGCTTAATCAAAGAATTGTCGCGAGACCTTACAACATTCCAGATGCCTTATGGTGCAATGCACCTCATTACATTGCCAATGGGTTGGACAAACTCAGTACCAATCTTCTACGACGATGTGTGTTATATTTTGCAGCCAGAGATACCAGATTACACTGTTCCCTATATCAATGATGTCCCAGTCAAGGGGCCTTCAAAGCGCTACATTTTACTGGATGGCTCATGTGAAGCGCTCACTGCGAACCCTGGCATAAGGTGCTTTGTGTGGCAGCACTTCCAGAACATGAACTGCATTGTGCAGTGCATAAAATATAGTGGCGGCACTTTCTCTGGGACGAAATCCACATTGTGCACTGAGAACTTCGTCATTCTTGGCCATTATTGCACCCCAGAAGGTAGAAAACCCAAATGTGACAAGGTAGATGTCATCCGCAATTGGGGCGCATGCCACATGCTGTCAGGAGTGTGCGCATTCTTGGAAACAGTTGGTTTAATGTGCATTTATATTCGCAATTATGCGCACTCCATTAATGCACTCACAAGGCTTATACGCAAGGATGCTCCATTTGAATGGGGCCCAGAGCAGATAGCAGCGCAAAATGACAAGCAAGCAGTACTAGATTGCCCTGTGCTACAACCAATCGATTGTTCTTCAGAACTCTCCATTATCCTTGCAGTCAACACTTCCCAGATAGTGGTCAGCTTTTACCTTTGCCAGCAAAAGAGCACAAATGCAAAAGTGCGCATTTACAACCAGTTTGGCTCGATTATGCTCAATGACAGAGAAGTGCACTTTTTGCAACCAAAGCTAGAGATCTATGGACTTTACTGCGTGCTGCGTTAATTGTTGAGACTGACGCATGCTATATCAAGGGCATGCTACGAAACACCGATATCCAACCATCTGCTAGCATTAACTGGTGGATTGTCTCAATCCTTACATTCCACTTTATGCTTGTACATGTTAGGGGAGTGGTGCATGGTCCAGATGGGCTTTCGCATCAGCTGAAGCAGCCAGAGGACTTAGAAAGAGAAGAAGATGAAGAGTTTGAGGATTGGATTGATGCACTACATGGCTTTATGCATGCAATATGTCCCATTTCACAATCCTTTGATGCACAAGCACTCATGCTAATGCAGCCAGAGCCAAGCACAAATGTGCAAAATGTGCAAAATATGCACAATAGTGTGCTTATTTATGACGATGACTATAGCCAAGTTCCGAAGAGCACAACAGCAGATACAGAGGATGAGAAGTTAGATTTGGTGTGGATTTGGATGGATACCCTAACATGCCCTAATGACTTCACAGATTCCGAGTACAGTGCGCTCGGGTGCTATGCAAGTGCCTTTTTCAAAGACAAGATGTGCTTATGGAAGCACAATGTGCATGGTGCTCACCAGCTTGTTATTTGGCAGTCTAGATGCTTACTGATATTGCGCACCATCCATGACAACATTGGACACAAGCACTTTTATGTAATGTGCTCCACATTGCTCGAGCACTTTTGGTGGCTGCACATTATGGATGACATCATTTGGTTCATGCACACTTGTCATATTTGCCAGATCCAGCAAATGCAGAAGGTTCTAATACTGCCAGTCATCGCAATGCCTGCACCTCTCTTCAGTAAAGTTTATATTGATATGATGCACTTACCAGTATCAGCAGGGCAGCACTATATTGTCCAAGGATGTTGCTCACTTGTGACTTGGCCAGAATTCCATGGACTTCCTAAAGAAAACGCGAGCACACTTGGCAATTGGATGTTCCAAGACCTCATCTGCAGATGGGGTGCATTATATGAGATAGTCACTGATATTGGCAAGCCATTCATCAAAGCGCTAGCCTATCTCAGTAAGCGCTACCATATCAATCACATCCACATATCTGGCTATGACTCGCATACTAATGGAATTGTTGAGCATGCACGTTTTGACGTGCATCAAGCACTTATCAAAGCTGCAGATGGAGTAGAATCAAAGTGGTTCAGTGCACTGTACTCAGTCTTTGGGGCAGAGCGCATCACAATTCAGAAGCACCTTGGCGTTTCGCCATACTTCATTGTGACAGGCATGCAGCCACTAATCTCTCTTGATATCATTGAAGCGACATACCTTAACCCATCCCCAGATTCTATACTCTCCACTACAGACTTGATCGTGCAGCACGTGCGCGCATTGCAAAAGTGTCCAGAAGACTTAGCATGCATCCATTCCTGCATCTATGCAGAAAGGCACAAAGCGGCGCTCCATTTTGAAAAGGTGCACTCAAAAACCATCTGCAATTTTGACTTCCAGCATGGCAATTTAGTCCTTATGCACAACACAGCAATCAAGAGCCTTAACCGCAAAATGCGCATGCATTATCTCGGTCCTCTAGTTATAGTGTTGTGCAATCAAGGTGGTGCATACATATATCATTTGCAAACTCAATGGGATGGTATTCAACAGGCCAGTAGCTGTGTTCCACCTACTGCCATACCATGCACACAAGTCCATTGCGCTTCCTGACATAGTGCTCGATATCACCACAATGCAGTTGAGAGAGATGGAAGAGTCCATAGTAGTGGACACAGAAGATGAAGAAGCAGTTGACGAAGAAGAAGTGCAAGGAGATAGTGCTGAGGATGAAGAAAGCGCCAATGAGGCATGCACTGCTATGGATATTTCACCTTTTTATATGTACACTTTGCTTTCTTTCATTTTTTTTATGTTACCTTTTTTCTATTCACGAAGTTGCATCTGGACACAATCTATGATTGCACAACCCATGGGTTTTACTGGCCATGATGATCTACTGAGCCTTTCCCATTTTTTTAGACTTTGTCATATGGCATGCGCTTCCTTTTATCTCTCACTATTTTATCGTTTGGGCATAGTCAATATCTCAGTTGGGAGGAGGAAAGTGATGGTTGGATAATTTTTCTGCACTCCTTTGCATTTGCACATTTTTGCACTGGTGCACATTTTTGGTGTGCTTGACATTTCTTGCTCAAACATTGCCTATCCTATCTTATCTCTTTTCCCTCACATATATTATTTGGACTTACAAATTTCATTTACAGCACCATGGAAGTACATGCACAGGTTGGTGCAAAGTGCACACATTTGCATGCGCACATGCATTGCACCGCTTTGGAGCGCATCACGCATTTAGCACAGGTGCAACAAGGGAATCACTTATTAAACTATCTATTGCTTTACATAGGCAAGCGGCTACTCAATCGACTCCAGGAACTCCAAGCGCTCTGTGGCCACATCCAGTTTTGCCTTTCTGTCCACCTCCACTTGCTCTGCACTGTGCAACTGGCTCTTGGTGACTTCTAACTCAACAAGTGACCTTTGGATGTCCTCTTTAAGGCAATCGTGCATGGCACTCAACACAGTGACCACTGAGCAGCATTGCACTAAGTCAAACACTTCGATGTCCTGGCCTTGATAGACCATGTCCCCTGAGGTGTTTCCCAATCTGGTTTGGTGCAAGGATTGAGTGTGCACACTTGCCTGGTGAATGGTAAGGCGGCGTGGCCTTGGGCGCACTTGCGATGGTGTAGGGGGGGCGTTTTCAACTTTGCAGTGCTTCGACGTGCACTCTTTTGAGGGGCTGATGAGCCCCGCATCGCTCTCATTGCCCTTGTCAATTTGCGACATGCCTTTGGAATAGTTAGCACAGTGTAGAAGGAGGATGAGAAAAAGACACACCAGGGCCCCCAGTAGCTGCTTTCCTGCCTCTAGAAGTTGTGTGCAGCTGTGCGAGGGTGTGCTTCATCCATTCGCACTTTCACTTACCCTTTGTGCATGGAGCGCACCACTTTCCATTGACAGAGATGCACCTAGCCAGCTGGCCCATGCAGGCGGCAGTTATCACACCAGAGTAGGAGTGGAAGCCATTTAGTGAGTCTGAAGCATATCAAAAGAAACTTACCAGTCCGCTATTAGCATCAGATGTGGCACCAATGCCACTCAGGGGTGGTACTTTGATGCATGCATGCTGCCACATTGCATGCACTGGGCGCACACTTGCACCTTCATCTGTACTACCACTCTCGTCACTTGGCTCACTCTCTCCTTCACTCATCACCCCACTCTCCCAAGATTCCCCAATTCCTTCGCCTACTACCTCAGTATCGGTCACTCCAGAAAGCATGCACCTTTTTGTCCTCCTGCACTTTGGCAGTATCTATATCACTTGCTTCATCAATAGCCCTAAACTCACCTTCCAGGCACTCCAAGTTGACCTCGGGTGCCTGCAATTCAGCCATCAAGAGCGCGCAGCGCATGCTTCCAGCCACCCTGCCAGTTCGTGTGCCCTACGCTCAAATTCTTCAAACCGCTCTTTCTCCTCAATCATCTTATGCATATTGGGCATCAGCTCCTCATCCCAAGTAAGCCACTCTTCCATTAGGATACCACTGAATGCACTGCATGCCTTTGCAAGGAGTGCATCGAGTTCCGCATTATCTTTACCAGTGTCTGTGCAGCTTTTATACATGTTCTACATGCCCCGATCCTTAGCAACCTACGCCGGTTATAGAAATGCGAAAAGCACACCAGTTTACTGCAAAACTCCTCACCCCAAGCCTGCATAGTCATCTGCTCGCTCCCAGCAGCAGGAAGGGTCTCATTGAGGGCCAGGATCATTTGTTTGAGAGCTAAGGTGAATGCTGAGGCCATCGGATCCCATAGAAATGGGTTGTGGAAAGAGTTGTAGAGAATAGAAGGTGGTCAGAGATAGATAAGGAGAGGATGGCCACTTATGTAAGCAAAGAAAATTTTGTGCTGACCAATCGCATGCTGCCTGAGGACAGTCAGTACTTCAGTTGGGAGGAGATGATACAGCTCCCTATTGCCCTGCATGCATACTATGGCATTTTTTGTGATTGTGCACACCTCCTAGATGGCTTCTGCACACTTTGCACAGTGCACTTTCATGCACCTTTGACCATTTAGCTGCCTGCTGTCGTGTGCCCTAAATGCACCCTGTTATGGTATACCTGTCTTGAAACAATTTCGATACACGTTGCACATCCAGAACAAGCCAACTCGCCACATATCAAGCACTACCGGACACGAGGAGAGATTACAAGAGAGTTAGAATGCGATAAGTGCATTTTTGTGTTTTATTGAAGTACTTTTACTATATGAGAACACTATATGTTTCATCATTTATTATTTCTCATTTGTTTCATGATATACAAGTCCTCATTGTTTGATATATTTGCCTCATGTTTTACACATGTTCTTATTTCCATTTTAGTACTATCTCTTCATTTTGTATATAGACTTGTATTAGTTAGTTAGAATGGACAATATAGAACAATGGGGAACAGCACAAGTTACCCTCTAGTCATCATCAGATCTAAGAGCCATCCTCTTGAGTCATATCTTCATGTTGTATCTCTAAGTTCTGTGAAATATTGCGAACATCTTCAAAACTATCATATTCACTCTCCATTTTATTGCCCATTGCCTATCACCATTCGACAAACACTTTACATTTGTTAAACTCGCTCTTCGACTTACCTTGAACCTTTTCGAACTTATTCAAACTTATTCAGACTACTTTGCATGACTTCGAACCTTTTTCGAACCTCTTTGCACATATTTGAACCTCTTTTGAACTCTTTCAAACATCTTCGTACACCCTTACAGATTATTCGAACCATTTCTTATTATTTCACGTCGCTAAACACATCGTATTGGTCTCAGCGGTGATATTTAGTACCAACTCGCACCTTCCTCTGACTCGTGTTATACCATCCAAAGCCATTTAGTAGGTTTTGTTTGGGTTTCTGGGTTGAGTATCATCACCGCATGCCCCCCTCACACTCCTTATCTGCCTTTTACAGTTATTGCATGCTAGATGCACCTTTGTGTGCTCCTTTTATGCTTCACCTGCAACTCACATTCTCTGCTGTGCACTCATTGCACAATCCCTACCACACACACAACAATCCATCACACCAGTTGTGATGCACATCGCAGCTTCCAGCTTACTTGCAGATTTATTCAAGGTGCACTATGATTCCAACATGAGCGGACTGTGCATTCTCACATAATCTGGGTGCTTTGTGCCTATTTGGCATTGGACTGTGCACACTTGGGCGCTTTCATGTAATCCTGGCACTTTGGCACTATTTGGCCTCACACAGCATCTCCTTATAGTTCTGCATTTCCAATCAGCATTGCTCTATCTGGTACCTGGCACAGGTTGATCACATCATTATTACTAAGGTGCAGCACACAACACATAACACCAAAGCAGATTAATTGGGAAGAGTGCACGGGATCTAGAGTGCACCAAAAATAGCACATCGCACCGGAACAGTTGGGTATTGGGCTATAGGTGTGCAAATCTTATTGGCTGAGGCAGCAGCATAGTGCGGTCAGGTTTAGATGGGTGAATGGATGCGCTTGTGGGTAGCACATGGCACTTTCTATTTTTACACTTTCTTGTACTGTTTTTATCACATAAGCCATTTGTACATAGTAGGCAGACAGATAGAGAATCCAGAGGATCTTTCCCCCCCCTCATAGTTCATAGCTCAGTCAGTGTCACACATAGTCTGCACATCAGTGTTCAGTCCATGCACCTTTGTAGTGTGCCTTTTGTATAGCCATGTTTGCATATCGTTTGCATCCCCTCATCATATTGCTACGTTTTGTCCCTGCGTTGCATCCTTCATCCTCATTTGAGTACTCTTGCAGTGCACCCTTCATCCTTGTTTGAGTACTCTTGCAGTGCACCCTTTGTATAGCTGCATTTGTGCACTGTTTGTGCCTTTTTTTGTATAGCCACATTTTGCACACCATTTGCACCTTTTTCCCACATCCCAGTGCCATCTTTGTCCCACTGCACCTCCCCCTTTCATCACCCTCATCATTGCACACTTTTGCACTCCTGTTGCACATTTTTCTGCACTGCGCATTTTTGCCCCTTTGCATTGTGCACTTTTCCACTATTGCACATATCTTCCCTTTAGTGTATACAACTAGTGCACACATTGAAAACCACCATACAAGCCTCTTCATAGTCTCTGCACCCCGAAGGACAATTTAAGGCCCTCTAAGTGAACCCCCTCACCCCCGAGCACACCTGCAGTTGTAGGTTTAGTATTCACCCCTTCTGTTGAGACTCTGCACCGAGTACCAACTGAGCACATCAATGGCACTAGATGAAATGTGGCTATTGTATAGCACAACCAAAAGTGCTTAAGTAAGGCAGATTACATTATGTAAAAGCACTTGTTCCCAATGTTGTTGTGGCTGGCATGCAATATCAGTAAGCATCTGGACTGCCAAATAACAAGCTGATCAGTGCCATGCACATTGCACTTCCATAACCGCTTTTTGTGTTTGAAAAATGTGCTCACATAGTGCACGAGCGCACCATACTCAGAATCCATGAAATTGCTAGGGCGCATTAGAGTATCCATTCAAATCCACACCAAATCTAACTTCTCATTCTCCACATCTGCTGCTGCACTTCTCAGAACCTGGCTATAGTTGTCATCATAAATAAGCACAGGATTGCACACATTTTGCACATTTGCACTTGGCCCTGGCTGCATTAGTGCGAGCACCTGTGCATAAAAGGACTGTGAAATGCTTCTAAGTCTTCTGGAGTAAACAGTGGTGGGTTTGGTAAAAGCACAGGAAGCGCTGCTAGCAGATTGTCTATAATGTTGCGCTCTATGCGGAATTTATTTGGGACAGGCACACTGACTGGTTTGACCTTCCGAGCAACCAGTTTATACTTCTTCTTGGTTACTATGCCCATTTGCAGTGCATGTGCACTTTTTAGAAACCCAGCTGGAATAAGCACCATAGGGTCAATAGAATTTAAGAGCACCTGTGCATTACTGTTGGTACATTGGGATACATAGAGCTGAGAGATAAGAGAGGTCAGTGCAATGGAAGGGGAAAATGGGATAAGCGCAAACACAGAAACATTGCAAGCTTGGGTATCAGAGTCAAATGTTATGATAGTGGCAGCTTCTCCTTGGCCTGCGATGATAGGAAGAGGCACTTCAATTGCTGCGCTAACTGGAGGTGTCACATTAAGCACTTTATTGTCTGCAAAAGGTGCATGCACTTCACAGTGTGCAAATGGTATAATGCTCGCAAGGTTGGTAGCTACCACTTCTGTGCCAGTAGCTGCAACATGTTTTGGGGTAACTTGTTCTCTATGCTGCTGCCTGAGATCGGGCGAAAGCGAAAGGAGCTCTTCATGCAAAACTGTAATGGAGGGCACCTTCATGGTGTCCACATATACGTCATTGACAATCTGTGGATTCTGGATAGGAATGATGGTGTGATACGATGGCTCTTTGCCTTTGGAAGTGGTAATTTGAATGTCTGGTTTCTCTGCTGCTGCGGGGACAAAATGCATTTCAGAAATGTTGGAATAGAGATGTATGGGCATCTTGTCAGGTGCTTTAGTTGTGCTTGCAGTGGGTTGCAAAGCTGGCGACTCAATACTGTCAGTGGGTGCAACATCTGTAGTTGTAGAAGGTGCACTCTCTTGATTTGATGTATTGTGTGGTGCACTGATAGGTCCACTATGCACTATAAGGTCTGGAAAAGATTCCTACTTGTATCAAGATATTATGACACACATCCCGAACTGCTACAAGTTCTATGAAATTCTTTTTGAACTATTTTACACTATTTCGCACTATTTCGGATGACTTTGAGACATTTCGAATGCTTTCAAACTATTTCACGACACTTCGAATGACTTTGCAGCATTTCGAACGATATCAGCCACCATATAGCTGTTTTGAAACACTTTTGATACATGCTGCACATCCAGAACAAACCATTTAGTTGCATATCGAGCACTACTGGACACAAGGAGAGACTACGAGAGGCTTAGGATGCGGTAAGTGCATTTTTATGTTTCATGGATATATTAAAGCGAAAGATAAGTACTTTTACTATATGGGAACACTATACATTTCATCATTTATCATTTTTCATTTGTTTCATGATCTACAAAGTCCTCATTGTTTGATATATTGCCTCATGTTTTACACATGTTCTTATTTCCTTTTTAGTACTATCTCTTCAATTTGTATATAGACTTGTGTTAGTTACTTAAAACAAAAAAAAGAATACCAATGGGGAACACAACACAAGTTACCCTCTCACTTATCATCTGACTTAAGAGCCATTCTCTTGAGTTTTATCTTTGTGTCATATCTCTAAGTTCTGCAAAATATCACAAACTTCTTTAAAACTATCATATTCACTCCTTGTTTTATCACACATCGCCTATCACCTTCCGACAAACACTTCACATTTGCTAAACTCGATCCTTGACATACCTTGAACCTCTTTGAACTTATTCGAACTACTTTGCACATCTTTGAACTTATTTGAACTATTTTGCACATCTTCAAACCTATTTCAAACTCATTTGAACACCTTTGTATGCTATTCACACCATCTCTTATTATTTCACATCACTAAACACAATGCTTTGGTCTCAGTGGTGATATTTAGTACCAACTTGCACCCTTCCTCTGACTCGTGTTATACTATCCGAAGCCATTTAGTAGGTTTTGTTTGGGTTTCTGGGTTGAGTATCATCAGCGCGCCACAGAATTTCAATGCCATCAAAGACTTGCCTCTTCTGGAGTGCCATCAACTCCCTCTCAAGCGCATCGATGCGCTCTTCCTTCGTTAATTGCACATTTGGTGTGCTTTGCATATACTCTGCCATAGGAGCTGAAGCGGCAATGTATGTTGACTGTAAAGGTGCTGCTGGAGTGGGATGAGGCGCTATATTGCAGATTAGCTGTGAATTGGTATTCAATGAAAGTCGATCAGTGGCAATCTGCCCTGGGTTGTGCTTATGCCATTCCTTGATGCGCTCACCTAAGAAGTTGCCTGGAATAGAACGCGGCATGAATGCACCACCTGGGAGTATGATGCACCCTTCCACATTTCACCTACACTTTCCTTTGCTAATAAGGTGCTCAATTGAAGCACACTCAGGGATATAATGCCCTGTTTGACTGCAATTGTTGCAAGTGTTGTTGTTCAAATGAGGTGTGCCATTTCCACCATCTCTGAGCAATGCACTCAATGTGGTAACTATCATCTGTGTCATGCGCTCGAATAGGACTGAGATGTCTTCTGCTTTGGCTGCTGGTGCACTAGGTTGTGGCTGGGAAATGGGTACACTGGGTGCTGAGTAGGGTGCATACATATCGGGGTTTTGCACTTTGAGCCCAGTAAGTGGCTGGAAATAGCATGCTGGGCCTTCAAAGATAAAGTCAATCACGTTGCATATTGCATCTAATGAGTATGGCACATTTGCAGGCTGATTCAGTACTGCAATCACAAGGTGGCTCACAATATGCTCAAGCTGGTCTGGTCAAAACACCATAATGAACACGTGGCTTTGGTCATAGCACGCCAATATGCCTTGCACAACTAAGTATTTGCTGATGTTGAAAAATACACGATAATAGTGCATGGTTTCTTCTGTGGTTATGAGGCCGACATATGTGGTATCACCAATAAGCTTGTCTAGGTCGCTAATACTCCATTTACTGCCATCCCTGGAGCCAGGATAAAGCTTTAGGACAGTGTCTTTGAATGCACCATAGTTATGTGTTGCACTATACTCCAGTAGCAGTTTCCAAGTGTCTGCAGTGTCACTGTCCAAATAGCACACAGTGTGGAATTTCTTATCGGTCTCGTCAGTGATGTTACAATTGTGGAGAAGTTGCGCAAGCTCCTCAAAATACTTCTGGAGTTCGCATGGTTTTGCAGGGTCAAAACATGGCACATTTTGGTTAGATGCAGATGGCATGTGCATGGTAGCCATGGTAGGTGAAATAAGGTGTGTAGAGTTAAGATCTGGTAAAAGCGCAGTGAAATTTGAAGGTGGGGAAAAATGTGGTGATGCGGATGGAGTTTGGGTAGGTAGGGATGATTCAGGTAAAGGTGGAGGTAAAGACAGCGTGGACAAGTAATGCATGTTGTTTAGGAAGAGTGATTTGAATACTGGTATTTCTCCAAGCTGGAGCGCAGTTGCTAACAGCTCCGAATGGAGAGTGTGAAGGTGGTTAATGTTGAAATGAAGGGTGAGCTGATGGAGGTCTAAATAAGGTCTGGTAACCAGAAACCCCTCGCGGTGGGCTCCAGAAATGATGTGTTCAGTTGGTACTTGGTGCAGAGTTTCAACAGAAGGGGTGAACACTAAACCTACAACTGCAGGCGTGCTCGGGGTGAGGGGATTCAATTAGAGGGCCTTGGATTATCCTTCAGGGTGCAGGGACTATGAAGAGGATGGTATGGTGGTTCTTGAAGTGTGCACTAGTTGTGTATGCAAAAACGAAGATATGCGCAACAGTGAAAAAGTGTGCAATGCAAAGGAGCAAAAATGTGCAGTGCAGAAAAACATGCAACAGGAGCGCAAAAATGTGCAACGACGAGGAAGATGAAAGCAGGAGGTGTAGTGGGACAAGGACAGCACTGGGATGTGCTGCAAGGGTGGCACACAGGTTATGGGTAGCAAATGGGATGTGAGTGCAATGGGCAGAAAAATGCACAAATGTGGCTATACAAAGGGTGCACTACAAGAGTGCACAAATGAAGATGAAGGATGCAATGCAGAGACAAAATGTGGCAATATGATGAGGGGATGCAAATGATATGCAAATGCAGTTATATGAAGGGCACACTACAAAGGCGCATGGACTGGATGCTGGTGCACAGACTATGTGCAACGCTGGATGAGCTATGAACTATGAGGGGGGGAAAGATCCTCTGGATTCTCTATCTGTCTGCCTACTATGTACAAATGGCTTATGTGATAAAAACATGAAAATAAAGTGTAAAAATAGAAAGTACCATGTGCTACCCACAAGCACATCCATTCGCCCATCTAAACCTGACCACACTATGCTGCTGCCTTAGCCAATAAGATTTGTGCACAATATAGCCCAATACCCAACTTTCCAGTGTGATGCTCTATTTTTGGTGCACTCTAGGTCCCATGCACTCTTCCCAATTAATCTGCTTCAGTGTTATGCATCGCATGCTGTGTCTTAGTAATAATGATGTGATTGACCTGTGCTAGTTACCAGATAAGGTGATGCTGATTGGAAATGTGGAAGAACTATAAGGAGATGCTGTGGGAGGCCAAATAGTGCCAAAGCACCAGGATTACGTGAAAGCACCCAAGTGCACATAGTCCAATGCCAAATAAGTGCAAAGCACCCAGATTATGTGAGAATGCACAGTTCACTTATGCTGGAATCACAGTGCACCTCAAATAAACACACCAGTAAGCTGGAAGCCGTGATGCACAGCGCAATTTGTGTGTTGGATTGTTGTGTGTGTGGTAAGGATAGTGCAATGAGTATGCAGCAAAGAAGGTGAGTTGTGGGTAAAATGTAAAAGGAGCACATAAAGGTGCATTGAGCATGCAATAATGGTGAAAGGCAGATAAGGATTGTGGAGGAGGGGGCACAGAGGCAGTTTGAAGCATAACAAGGTGCATTTAGAGTGCATGACAGAAGGCAGCTAAGGGGGATCCAAAGGTGCAGTAGAAATGTAAAAGGCACACAAATGCACACAAAAGTGCACAGAGGTGCACTGGAGTGCATGGGAGCGCACTGAAGTGCATTGGAGTGCATTGGAGTGCATTGGAGTGCATTGGAGTGCATTGGAGTGCATTGGAGTGCATTGGAGTGCATTGGAACACACAAAGTGGACAAAGGTGCACAGAAGTGGACAAACGCACACAGAAGTGCACAGGAGTGCACTTGGGCACATGAAAGCACACTTTGCAAAGTGAGTAGAAGATGTCCAAGTGGTGTGACAATCGCAACAAATGCCGTAGTATGAGTGCAGAGTGATAGGGAGCCATATCAATGTGATGGTTGATTTTCACCCATTCCTTTTTTTTATATCAACATCCATCTGCCCCAATCCTGTAACCATGCCAACACATCATAAACTGTTGAGAAACACACTGTGAGTGCACACCTTGATGCATGTGCTATATTTGGCATGGATTACAGCATGGCACACAGCCCATTGTCCTATATGGTCTTGGGTACAAAGAGGTAAAACATCTTCATGAGGGTCAAGGCAGGACACAGGTATGGACATGAGCAGTATGATGGAGGCTGATGAAACCATTCAAACTATTGTTACTGCCAATGTCATTCTCATCAAGGCTGTGGCTGATATGCCAATGAGTGAAGATGTCAATGAAGATTCATGTGGTGGCAATCCTAACTATAGGGAGTCTGAAGCTGAGGGACCAGCCATGCCCAATGCACATGGGGTGGAATTTGTAGAGGCCAAACAGGTTCAGGCTGAGGTATCCTTGCCTGCTAGTCCTTGAATCCATATTGTTCCTGCCACACCACACAACTCTCAAAAAATGGCTCAGCATCCAACATTAATGCCTCCTCCCCTTCCTGCTCTCCTCAATGCACTGTCCCAAGCTGATGCTGATCCTAGAATGCAGCATTGGCACCTAATGACACCAATTCTGTGATACTGACTGCTCCTGAGACACAGCAGTCAGGCTCTCCCCCTCCTTCTGCATAGTTACACTGTTTGCCATGTCTATTGTCACCTACTCTATCAGGTGCTCCATCTGGATCACTTCAAGAAGTACCACTCCTCAGCTGAACTTGAAGAAGAGAGTGGGAACTTCAGAGGATAGAGGCAAAATGAAACAAGGGAGAAAGGACTGAGTCAAACTTTTTTTTTTACTTTAATAGACATGTATTGTAAATTTCTTCTGCAAATCTTACTATTGTCATTCTTTGTCTTCTACTGAGACACATATAATAAATTTACTGGGTGAAGTTTACTCTTCTTACTCTCTGTCTTCTCTCAACAACCTGCATAGAGACAGCTTCTTGCTGAGCAAGGTCATCAACTGTCCTGTGGGCATGACAGGCTAATTTGTGTTCCAGATGATTGATTTGAGATGATGGAGGAGTCATTTGTTGAATTGTATTTTGCCCAGGTGAAGTCTGGCAATCACCAAATAATCCTACCACTGCCAATTGTATGTCTGCCAATTGCAGTGATGCTAATGCTTCTTCTGCCAACCTTATGTCTGCTGATCCTACTGCTGCTGATCATATGTATGTCTGCTGATTGCACCATTGCCTATGCTATGTCTGCTTGCTAATCCTACTTTTGCCAATCTTATGTCTGCCAATCCTACCATTGCTAATCCTGATGCCAATTTACCTGTTGACAATCCTAATGCTGCTAATGCCTTTGCTCTTGCCCTTGCAATAGGATCCTCTGTCTGAATTCACCTGGACAGTCAGCAAGGTTTAGGATGTTTCAATCTTTCTTGAGTTGAAGTGGTGTTGCCTTCCAACAGTGATGGATTAATTGCACATGGGGCATTGTTCACAATGTCATTCAAAGGTGATATGGGTGTGATGTACCTCTTGTAAATGTGTTGAGGAATGACATACTCTGGTTCACCATCACCTGGACCATTAATTGGCTGTGATTGAGTCACACCAGCTGTGCAGAGTATGTCCATTGTTATTTGATTGACTTGCACATAGTTCAACTGAGCTGTATCTATAATTTGCAAGGGATTGGGGGATTTGGGGCTGGGTGCCTGTTCTGCCATTGATTGTTGCATGGTTGTTTTTTGGGTTTTCCTTTTGCCCACTTTCTGCCTCTTGATTGATCTTGGTGCTCAGCATCAGCATGTGGGCTGGTGCCATTGATGGACTCAGCATTGGGTATTGCATTGGCATTTCATTGTCCACTGCATTTGGAAATGCATCAGGAAGGTGGAGGGTTATTTGTATTATCAGGAGAGTGTGTAGGAGATACACTGCCATCATTGGCTTTGATTGCTTTGAACCTGAAAGCTCTTTCAGGACTCTGTTCTGTTTGCCACTGCAGAATGTGGTCAAAGAAGTCTTAATTGGCACTCTTGTGCATGTTGTGTGGGTCTCTAAATTTGAACCTGGCTGGGAGATATTAATGAATACAGAGGTCCAATCAGCAATCACTTCGAATAGTATATGGTGACTATAACCACTATTTGCTAGCTCTGCATGCAGATAAGTAAAGGTTTGTGGAATAAGAAGTCAACATACTGTAATGCTGCCCAACAAACAACATAAACCATTCTTCCAGCTCTTTTTTTTTGGATTGTGATCCTTTCCATGGTGTGGAAAGGATTGGAAACCCATTGTTAGTCATTGTTAGTCAGATTAGTATTGTGTTAGGTTGAAATCACATTCTTGAAGTAAGGTTTGATGTGTATAAACATTTGACATAACTCATAAAGTTTTGCTTCAGCTCAGTGACTCGATCATGATACATATCCAGAAATGATCACACAGGGGTGGCCATCAGAGAGGCAACATTATCATGACTACAGTCAGCATTGGGATCAGGATCAGCATGGGATCAGCAGTAAATAATTTGGGTACTCAGGCATCAATGACTATCAAACTATTGATTGGGTGCAGTATAGGCTGTTAATGTCACAGATAGAACCCTCATTTTAAGCCACTGTTGCCATGCACTCTCCTCCACATGCTTAACCAGGTTTCTCTCTGCTAGACTGTGAAATGTCAGTTACCTTAACATTGGCAGCAGCATCAGCCACAGCATCAGCATTAGCTTACCTTTGCTTCATCTGCTCAAAATATCCTTTCTGCATTATTTTCTCCTGCTTGGCATGAAGGACTGCTTTCTCCTCTGCAGTCATGTTTTGAAAAACAAGTTTGATAGCTGGCAGTCACATCTCAAACCATCCAGGTGTAGTTGTAGTGGCATCCTCAATGCCTAACTGGTTTTCAATCTCTTGGAAAACTTGGTTCTGGTATAATTTTTAAATGGCATTTGACTGCTTCACCTTGAAGGTGTTTGATTTCTGTGGGCAGCTTTTGGTCATTCACCAGTTGTTGGAAAGCCAGGTTGTTAGTTCCTAGCAATGTGATCAATCATACAACCTTAACATGCTTGAGAGTTTACCTTGGCATGATTGTGACTCTCCTCATCATCCACTGGGGCCCTATCAATTGACACCCAGTAATTTAATATTTCAGAGAGAATGTCACACTTGAGTATTTGCAATCAGTTGGCTTTCAATCCCTTTAATTGGAATGCAACTTTATAAGGCTCGAGGATCTTCCACTCTTCAACTGTATATCTGCAACTCTTCCAGTACTGTCTCAACTGAGGATTCTCTGATGGCTTAGGCAGCATTGGAGGGGATTGATTAAAAGATAGATTTGACCTTATGATTGGCATAATATATCATCAAACATATCCATCAGCATGAGGATTACATGAGGATCACACAAGGTCAATAGTACAATAGCCCATCAATCCATGTCATTGATTCACCTTAAATTATAATGAGCCTAACAAGACCTCCTTACAAATAAAAGAGAAGATTAAAGAAGAATGCCCTCCTGCATGAGGATAATGATGATGCAGTCGATACTGTTACATATGTAGAAGTTGAGGTCAACACGAAACAAGGACCAAAAACAAAGCATATCAAGGTCTCTCTGACTGCAGTTATGGAAGAACAGGATGTATCAAATTCTGGTATACATGATAATTCCAATCTTACTCCAGATTGGGATATGAAAGAACCTTGGGTGGCTGGAGAGCCAAGTCAGCCACACATTGGCATGGCCAGTTTCTGACACTGATTGACTTACCGAGGTTCACTCTCAAATAATAGAGACAGCGAGACTATGTATTGGAGTTTGTGGGGCAAGTGGATGAATTGCTGCAAGCATCCCTATCTCAGCAGGCATGGTCAGTCGATGAACAAGTTTGCAACCACTGTCTATTCAATAAATGAGCAATTTGGAGATGGATTGATTGTTCATTTGGAAGCATGCTTTGCTACACATATATACATGTAACCCACAGGCAGAATACCTTCCATCGCATTGAATGCTGGACTGGCATGCGCTTCTGCTAGGCTGAGCTATGGGAGGTCAGCACACACCTTTTAGTCCAGCACCATATAGATCAGCCAATTTGCAATGCTCTTGACTTTCAAATAAAATATCTAGAGATATTTGAAGACATAAAGGATAAAGCAGAGCAAGAGTCCACCAATTGGCAATCGGCATTGGCCCTCTTTACCTGACTCAGAGGATAATAGCACATGGCATCAGGGCCAATAAGGAACCCAGGGCCAAAGATGAAACTGGACTGACTCAGCATTTTTTGATCACCTTGATGCCCTCTGGCATTAAGGACAGGGGAATATTGACATTGAGGATGGTTTACAAGACTTCTTTGATGGCAATGATGAAGTTGAAGTTGAACATGTTGATGAAGACATCCATGGGTTTCAATTATACATGCCTAATCCTAATCAAACTGCCAATGTCATTCAAACTACTGCAGTGGACTGCAGTGCTGCACTGCCAACTGCTGATGCCTTTAACAACAGTTATATCTCTGTGGTGCATACAAATGGAATACATACTTAGCAATGGTTACCAGTGTCAGAGGTAACACCAAATTCCCTTGGACCTGGTAGCCAGTAACTTACTACCCACAAGCTCCACCAGAATACAGACTCTTTTTACTGTACAGGTCCTAGACTATTTTTAGCTCTGTAATCTGGAATTAAAGGCATTGGCCTATTAGTTTTACCAGCTGATTCAGCACATAACATTGCCAATGAAGCCTGCCAAAGTGGTCAATCTCTACCATGAGCTTTGCCACATGTCCTGCTTATGGTGTTGGATGAAAAGATTGAAGTGGGCAGGGCATGGACATAATCAAAGAGACTCTTTAGATCCTGAACCAGGATCACTTGCCAATTTCTGTCTGGCCTGTCCTCAAGTAGTCATAAATATACTGGAAAATTGGAAGGATGGTGTGAACCAGTGGGTGTTAGGAAACAGCCCCATTATCTAATAAAGTTTCATTTTATTTATTATGTCAAATTATGTTGAATGATGCTACACTTTGATAGTGTGAGAATTTTATTTTGCAAGCATCAATAT
The DNA here is from genome assembly GCA_029959215.1 of Tricholoma bakamatsutake. NCBI lineage: Eukaryota > Fungi > Basidiomycota > Agaricomycetes > Agaricales > Tricholomataceae > Tricholoma > Tricholoma bakamatsutake. The sequence continues at coordinate 7,789,761 of CP114860.1, forward strand.
GTATGTGCATGTATGAGTGCATCAGTAACAACACTGTACAATATATGTAACATAGTATATAAACCCCAAATATATGCCTAGGGGACCCCAGTTGTGTTCTCTTAGGTATTTCACCTACACTTGTGGTGCAAAATACAATTCTCAACCAGCTCATCTATTAATAACCCCTCATATCAAAACCATCAATTTCCCCATCATGCATGCACATCTCTCCCCCTTCTTGTAGAGAGAACCCACACAGTCTTAACTAGCAGATAGTGGGTGTCACCCTAACAGAAGAATACAACTTCCTATATCAGTGTGCCTTCTCTTACTTGTGCATATGTCATTGTTTCACTGTGTCACATCCAATTACTCATCTTTTTGGCACAAGCCAGAAGTACTTGTATATACATAATCTATCTTTTTTTTCATAAAGCTGATGCCAGGCCTCGCCTTACATTGCGACTGCCAGTGATAGAGAGGCAGCACTCATCATTAAGACAGCTGCAACCAGACAACTGATTGGATCTGGTTTAGTCATGATTTACATTACTCTATTCAAGTGACTATTTTAGTTACAAGCTAAATTCAGTATTATTCCCAAGATCAGGCATTGTTGGAAGGGATATTGATCCAAAGTGCTTGATGAACAAATGAACAAACAAACAATTGATGAACAAATGGGTTTTGCTGAGTTTGGTACTCAAGTTACTGAATCATGTGACCCATAGACATTTGGAAAGGTCTCAAAGAACAAGTTTTGAGTCTGCTAAAGAAGTGATTTATTCTAACTGTTATATCAAAACCCTTAACTACTAATCCTGGTCCTAATCCTGTTCACACAGCAGTGCTAGAGGCAAAAATTGATGTGCTTATAGCGCAAATATCACAATTAGTGTCAGTGTTGGCAGCATTGCAGCCCAGACAAGCAGAAGTACAGCCAGAGATGACAGGAGATAGAGATGATGAGATGGTGGAGATGGTGGAGTGGATGTCACAGGATTATGTGCAGGCAGCAGAGGAATCTGGAAATGGAAAAGCATGCTTATCTAAGTACATACCCCTGCAAATATTTGATGGTACCATAGAGAATACAAAATCTTCTATCAGCTCTATAGCATTGTACATCCATGGAAGGAAGCCAGAGTTTCATACAGCTGAGTCTAGGATTATGTTTGCTCTCTCATACATTCAGGGGGGGGAAGCACAGTTCTGGATAAATGAGGCTATTAATCAAATTGCCCTGGGAAGTAAACCATTTACAACCTTCAAGAAATTTTTGGAGAGACTGGAGGCACAGTTTGGAGACCATAATCTAAAGGCAACAGCTAATTCTAAATTAAAAACCATGCACCAAGGTTCCCTAACAGTGGTGATAGGTCCACTATGTGCTTTAAGGTCTGGAGAACATTCCCACTTGCATCAAGACATTATGACACACACTCCAAATCACTACGAATGCCACAAAATCGACTTTGAACCATTTTCGCATGATTTCGCACTATTTCGGACAACTTCGAATGCTTTCGAACTATTTCGTGACACTTCAAATGACTTTGCAACACTTTGAACGATATCAGCCACTGTATAGCTGTCTTAAAACACTTTTGATACATGCTGCACATTCGGAACAAGTTATTCTATTGCATATCAAGCATTACCAGACACGAGGAGAGATTACAAGAGAGTTAGAATGCAATAAGTGCATTTTTGTGTTTCATTGATATATTGAAGCACAAGATAAGTACTTTTACTATATGGAAACACTATATGTTTCATCATTTATTATTTCTCATTTGTTTCATGATCTACAAGTCCTCATTGTTTGATATATTTGCCTCATGTTTTACACATGTTCTTATTTCCTTTTCAGTACTATCTCTTCATTTTGTATGTAGACTTGTATTAGTTAGTTAGAATAGACAATATAACAATGGGGAACAGCACAAGTTACCCTCTTGCTATCATCAGATTTAAGAGTCATTCTCTTGAGTCTGAGCTCGTGTCATATCTCTAAGTTCTGTGAAATATTGCGAACTTCCTCAAAACTATCATATTCACTCCACATTTTATTACTCATTGCCTATCGTCATTCAACAAAACACTTCACATTCATTAAATTTGCTCTTCAATTTACCTCGAATCTTTTTGAACTTATTCGAACTTATTCAGACTACTTCGCATGATTTTGAACCTCTTTGAACCTTTTTCGAACCTCTTCACACATATTCAAACCTCTTTCGAGCTCTTTCGAACACCTTCATACACTTATACAAACTATTCGCCACAGCCCTTACCATTTTGCATTACTAAATGCAATGTTTTGGTCTCAGCAGTGATATTTAGTACCAACTCACATCCTTCCTCTGACTCATGTTATACTATCTAAAGCCATTTAGTAGGTTTTGTTTGGGTTTCCGGTTTGAGTATCATCAGTGGATAAATTTATTTTGCAGTTCAAAGCAGAAGCTTCACAGATGGATATGGGAGAAGCAGCATTGGTAGAATTTTTGAAAGCAGGATTAAATCCCTTTTTATCCAAGTCTATCTACCAACTACCTTCTATGCCAGAGAAGTTGGATGAGTGGTACAATTGGGCAATGCACCTTGATTAGCAATATTGGCAGGAACAGGTGAAATTGAAGTTGATGTACAGAAGTAGTAAATTTGGAAAGCCATCAGGAGGAAAGTCCAAGAAAGGAAAGGTGTTTCAGGTGCAAACTCCAAGGGCACAGCCACTGGCCATGGCAGTGACACCTATAGTTATGGAGTCAGCAGCACCAGCAGATGCAATGGAGATTGATCAAGCAGGGAGATGAGCCCCACTTAAGTGCTTTAACTGTGGGTAGTTAGGACATATTGCTAGGAATTGTAGGCAGAAAAAAAAAGATTAGGGGAGCTACAATTAAGGAAGTGAAGCCAGAGGAAGACAGGCAGAAAAATTTTGTGGAAGAGTCCCAGTGAAGGTTTCCCCATTGGTGACCCAGAATCATTAGTATCTGAAGAAACCTAGAGTAAACCAGAAAAGCAAATTGAGGAGGAGTACAACCATTGTCAATCACATGATAAAGAAAATTGCCAAGCACTATCTTTGAAAACCTCTAAATTCTTCATTTGCTCTGCACCAATAGAATCTGAAATCACCTTGACTGTGGGATTGAAAACAGTGGGGACACATGCAGCAATTGATGTGGAGGTGTTGCTTGATAGTGGTGCTGCAGGATTATGTATTAATTGATTTTTAATTACCAGAAATGGTATTAGCACATGCAAGCTGTCACACCTATAATGGTGTATAATATTGATGGAACAGTTAGTCATGGGGGAACTATCAAGGAGGAGGTGACCATGTACTAAAGTATCAGGAGCATCAGGAATGAGCCATATTTAGCTATGCAATTTTGGGAAAACCAATGAATGTAATGTATATGGGAGGAAGGTAAAGAAGGAGAAGAAGAAAAGGAAAGAGAAAGAACATCTGAGAAAGTATTCTGTTATGATAGAGGAAGTGGAGGATGAGAAAGTGCCAAATGGGGAAGTTTTGATCATGATCGAAAAGGAAGAGCAGAAGCAAACCTTTAGAGCAATTCACAGGGGACAGTTGTGGAATAAAAATATTGTGAAAGATGCTCCTTGAACAAGTACTGCCACCACCTCTGAATTCCCATGGTATTCACTACCAAAGAATCAAGTAAAGACTGGCTGAAAGGAAAAGAAAGGGTCAAAACTACTAAAATAAAACTACTACTGTATAACGCTGGGTGTACTAGGCTTTCAGAAGCACAAAAACCCCATCCTGCAACACAGTTCCTACACTACACTTGCCTTACTGAACTAAGTGGACAATGACTACAACATGCCAGACAATCAAGTGACATTGTCCAGCACACCAAATCTATGGCAGACAACCCTACCAGAAAACACAGGCAACTTACCACTGCAAAGGAGGGCAGACCCTACATCAGCAGCATCAGATCAAACAGCATAAGAGAAATCCTTAGAATACATGCAAACCAAAAATGGCAGGATCATTAGGTGAACAGGCACACTGATACCAACCAAATAACTCAATGGGGGACATTCCAAATGTGGAGACCAGAAGATCCTGGCTGACAGCAACAGGGCTGATTGCACCATCTGGCACAACCCCTATACTGACCTCGCTAGCTGAAACCTTGTTCCAAGTCAGTGCCCTTCCAAATACCCCCTACAGACCTTCAAAAAATATGAGTGGTAGCTTTCCTGCTTCAAGAAGTAGAAACAGGGAACATGGCCAAAGAGGTTATCAAAATGGTAACAAAGTAGCTGACACCACTCACAGACAACATACAGAGCACCCTTAAAGAAAAGTTGGAGGAAATGACAAAGAACCTACACAACGAAGTGAACACCCTCATAACTCAAACCAAGGCCTCAAATTCGCAATACAGCAGTAAATGACAAAGTGGCAGTAACTTCATACTAAGATACCCTGACTCAAAAAATAACATTACCACCAGTTCGAGTCAATCCAAGGGTCAGTGAAAGAAAGTATATGGGCAAGACAATTCCTGTGGAAGTTTACAGAGAAAATACAGGAACTCAAAATTTTATTGGCACTGCAACTAATAAAACAGCTCAACAACAGGCTAGCTAAAGCTGCAAAAATGACAAATGAAGAGTGCAAAGTTCAGTCAGTGATCTGGCTCAAGAATGAGAAATGCTTATAGAGCTAGGAACAACAAGTCAGCAGTGTGGCTATGCAACAAAGCAAACATACTACACATGGAATGCAAGCTGGGCACAACAATCCTTTTGGAGACTAGAAACTATAACACCATGGCATACTTTGTCCTGCTATCATTCGACATTGTCAAGACCCAATTCACCTGATTGGATTCCCAATAACTCATTGAATTCTTTTCTGATTCCTTTCTGACCTTGTCCATTGGCATTCCAGCTGCAGCATCTTTTAGTCATCAGATGAGTCATCACATGCCTTAGTAATCATTTGCTTACTCACTTTATTCCTAATACAGTCTTATCAATTCTGGTTATGGACACTTATCAAACCCATTATTCTTCCAGCCCTCATTATTTAAGTACCCATAGCTTAGCCTTAGTCTCCAGTTTGCCAATTACTTGTACTTGTGCATTACATTGCCTATTGCTTGTATCCTGCTGATAGATCCATTGCACACTCTAAGGTTTGGAATGGCTTTTAATTGCATTGACACATTATGACAAACACTCCAAACCACTATGAATGCCCATAAATCAATTTTAAGCCATTTTTGAACAACTTTGCATGATTTCAAATGACTTCAAACCATTTTGAACCATTTCGCGACACTTCGAACACTTTTGAATGACTTCGCACTACTTCAAATGACATCAGGTGCCACATTCGTTATTTATATGGTGGAATACCATGTGCCAGGAAGGATTCCAACTTGTGCCCAAACCTGCTAATCATCAGTCAGCCTTGTTCCAAGTCTCTATCATGTACAGAACCTGCTGGATGGATTATTGCAAGACTTAGCATGGTTTATACACAAAGGACAGCCTCTTTTTAGTTCTTTCCCTTTATTACTCCTCCATCATATGATACATCTCTTTCTTCTTTGGATTCCAGTCCTCTTTTTGGCCTTGTGCCTTAACTCATATCTTTTGCCTCATAAAAAAAGAGAAGAAGTTACCCTCTCACTTATCGTCTAATTTAAGAGCCATTCTCTTAAGTCTCAGCCTCGCGTTGTATCTCTAAGTTCTGCAAAAATTGCAAACTTCTTTGAGCTATCATATTCACCTTTGACTTATGGCATATTGCCTATCTCCACTCAAAAAACACTTTCCATTTGCTAAACTCATTCCTCAATATACCTTGAACCTCTTCAAACTTATTTGAACTACTTTGCACATCTTTGAGCCTACTTTGAACTCTTTTGCACATCTTCGAACCTATTTTGAGCTCTTTCAAACTTTTTTGTATGCTTCTAAAGCCTATTTGAAATACACCCCATTATTTCACATCGCTCACTACAACTTTTGGATATCAGCAGTGATATTTAGTAACAACTTGCACCCTTCCTGACTCATGTTATACCATCCGAAGCCATTTAGTAGGTTTTGTTTGGGTTTCCAGGTTGAGTATTATCACTGCCTTGTGTCATCCTTGCCTAATATCAACCTTTTAATTATCCTTGACTCATTCCTGAACTAAACCTTTAATCTCTTACCTTTTCTCAATTTCAATCACTTCATAACCTCTGTTTCACTCGCCCTCTGTCCAGAAACCTGCCAGACATCTGCATGCTTCCTGCCTAAAATTGGACAACTGATGAGGAGAAGAGCACAACTTCTTACAAGTTAAAGCCAAGTCCTCTCTGGCCCCCTTTTACCTGACATGCTACAGCCCAATGGATTCTGCCTGGAACCCCTGAACACCTCTGACCACCTCTGACCAGGTCTGACTGGAAGTCCAGTGCATTCTTGACCAAGTTTCAACCTTGGTAGTAGTGATCCTGAATTCTGACAGTATTTGCAAACTCACACTTCTCTCATCAACCCACACCATTCTGAACCTTATTCTATGTCCTGCACAGAATCACAATCTCAGCAAACAACAAGAAACTCCCATCATGCAGGCACTCTTCCAGGCTTATCAGCTGTCCAACAATCAGTACTCCTAGCTCTGAGACCCACTTCAACTTTTGGTGCCTCAGTCTGACTATTAAATATATTCTGATGAGTCAGCTCTGGCACACCATCCATTAGCACCAATGTCATGTCTATGCACTTGCCTTTGGAACCCCCTTGGATTCTGACTCCACTCGACTACGTGGGAAATGACAGGCAACCCAATCCTACCAATAAGAAAGCTACAGGTAAAGAGAATGGACTTTCTGGTGGACCTGATGACTTTAGTGGTCCAGATGGCTACAGGGATGATTCCAATCCTGATGACCCTGGAGATCAACCTCCTTTAGATGGAAATCAAAGTCAGGGAACCCAACACATTTGACAGTTTCAACCCCCAGAAACTTCAGGAGTTCCTAGTTGCTTGTGACCTCCATTTCTGAGATTACCCTCATGTCTTTGCTTCTGATGAAAGGAAGATTTGATTCATCATCTTTTATCTGAAGGGATCAGCACTCAGCTGGTTTGAACCTGACCTCAACAATCTGATGGATTTCACCCACTAGATGTGGAACATTGAGGTATTCCTCCAGGAGCTAGAGAGCAATTTTGGCCCTCATGATCCATTGGAGAATGCCAAGAAGGCTCTCTCTGAGCTCACTATAAAGAAAGGAGACCATATAGTCAAGTATAACATGGACTTTAGAAAACTATTAAAGGGTACTGAGCAGAAGCTTACTATTCATGACACACCCCAACACAATGGTGTTGCTGAATGCCACAATTGAACCATCATTGAGCAAATTCATGCACTGTTGCACTCGAGTGGGCTTCCAAAAATGATGTGGGGTGAGGCAGTGCACCACATCATTTGGTTGATGAATTGCACATCATTTGATTGATGAATTGCATGTCAACCAAAGCTGCCGATGGAATGATGCCATATGAGGCTACTTTTGGAAAGAAACCTTATTTGTAGCAGGTGTGGGAATGGAGTGAAAAAGTCTGGGTCTGTATTAAGGGTGGAAATAAATTGGGCAGACATGTGAAAGGGGCCATTGGCTGGGTATTGATAAACAAATCAAGGGATTCCGTATCTACTGGCCAGATAAGCAGATGGTGACAACTGAGCAAAATGTCTATTATGATAAAACATGCTCATCAGTTTGTCGTTTCAAGGGGGAGAATTGGAAGTTTGTCGAAATGAAAGCAGATGAACTTGAGTCTTCAACACCCAAAAACCCTGCTTAAACTCAATCCACTACACCACTAGCCATCCCTTCACCCAATGCCTCTCGTGCTCTAAGTCCTAGTCCCTCTGATCATGATAATTCCCCAGATAAACAGCCTGTTCCTGCTAGATGCATGAGAAAGCTGAGCCAGTGAGTCCATAATATTCTTAAAGGCTGTGGTGCTACTTCAGCTCGCCCATCCAATCTGGTTGTTGCTGCAGGTGTGCAAGTACCTCCCATTGCTAAAGAAGCTCCTGCTTAAGTGCTTGAGGGGGAGGGAACTGCCAATTGGATGATGATAGCCAACTTCATGGATGAATATGTGATGGTAGCCAACATGAGTGATTTTGAGGCTCTTGAACCGAGGTCTTTGGCTGAGGTGAAGTGCCATCCTGACTGGCAGCTGTGGGAGAAGGAAATTTATGAGGAGTTAGCAGCTTTATGAGAAATTTGAGCTTGGAAACTCACCGAAGTGCCCAAAGGGGTCAATATTGTCAGCTCAAAGTGGGTTTTCCATGCGAAGAAAAATGCTGCTGGAATGGTCATCCATCACAAGGCACATCTTATTGTGCAGGGATTCTCACAGGTTCCAGGTGTCAACTATTTCGACACATTTGCGCCCATTGCTAAGCTTGCATCAATTTGAGCTGTTCTCACTATGGCCACTACAGAAGACATGGAGCTGCATCAGATCAATATCACGGGAGCATATCTTAATGGGGAACTAACTGAACAAGAGACAATATACATGTCTCAGCCTCCCAGGTATCTGCTCCAAATTCTGCTGGCAAAGTTTGCTGCCTCTGCAAGACATTGTATGGACTCAAGCAGTCCAAATATTAAGCCAAAGCTCTCTTCAAGTCTTTATTGAGACTTTATCGAATAGAGGTCATGGTTGCTCATAAGAGACTATGTTGAGAATGACTTAGATTATTAAGAGAGAGTGTAAAGAAGGCTAAGTCAAGCTGGGCTTGACTAGTGCTACATTCATCAGTTAAATAGTACTAACATAGCTGTGCTACCATATACATGAGTATAAAGAAAAACAATAATGAAGGAAAAAACATAGTTGTGCCATGAGGTAACTACAATAGAGTGAGAGCATGATGAGCGTGATGACTGAGGGCTGTGGCAGGGGCTCTGCAGACAACAATAGCAAAAGTGAAGACAATAGTAATGCAAAACAATAATGAGGAAAAAATAACATGGAAAAAATAAAGTGCATGCCATCTTGTAACACCAGCTCCCCACTAGGGTTTCATGTTTCACCAGAAATCTACAGTCTAACTGTCTGCATAGGATCGAACAGCAGTGTTGAGTTTGATTCCCCCATCATAGTGGTGAACATCACGATGGAGGTTAGCATCTGTGTGTTGTGGGAATAAATGGCAGTGGGCAACTCTATCTCCTCTAATTGCATGATGGTGAAGCATACAGACATTCTGATTATGAATGTGTGGATGTGAGGATGGTGGTGTCACACTGTCATAGCATGAAAATCCAAAGAATGAACATAATGAAGAGTGCTCTGCTAAATACAGCACTGAAAACAATGATGATGAAAGAGTTAGTGGTCATGTTGTCATTCAAGTGGTTCAGTGTTGAGGAGGGATGTCATGTGGTGGTGCCTGTGAGCATAGCATAGCTGAATGTTTGGGTCACCAAACATGACAGTGAGATCACTGGTAGTGTGGGCAGTGCAAGAAGAAATGTCTGATTTCTGCACATGTGAAACAGATGGAGTTCTGCATCCATCTCAGTGTGGAAGAGTAGGTGGGTGTGGAGGCTCTTATTGGTGTGGGTGGTTGTGGTGGGGACTCTGGTATGGTGTCATAGCAGTCATCTCCGTCATTGGTGATGCTTTCAGTGAGCAAGACAGGGTATGGCATTCTTGGGTGCAGTACTGGGATAATGGGGTGAGCCTGGATATTTAGGTCCTCAATGAGCAGTAGTGCATCAAGGTAGTAGGCTTCCCTGGTGAGGCACCAGAACGTTCTTTCCAGCGCTGAAATAGATCTGTAGGTATCAAACAAGTTTTGTATGGTGTCATAAAGCAGGGCTCGGTCGCAAGTCCAGCCAAGGAGATGTTCTTCATTGTTATTGTCATATCAGTCACACATGAAATCTAAGATAATGTTGAATGTTCTCTCAGAGGTGGGGTCAGGCATATTGTTTGCAACAAAAAAAATGAAGAGGGTGACTCATAATGGTGAGAGGAGGTTGTTAGTGGATCTGTATTCTGCCAGTGCTTCCTGGGCATTTTTTAAGTGTGCTTCAGGTTTCCAGGTGTTCTCAGACATGCTATATCCTTTCCACTTTACAAGATACTGCATTCCCCAGCCTCTTTTCCTGTGTGCTATTATTGCTTCAATCTCATGTTTCAATTCTCCCTTGATCAACTCAGAGGGGAGAGGCAAATGATTTGGGCCATGTGACTCATTCTCCTTGAGATGTGAGAGAAGTGAAGCATGGAATACTGGGTGTATCCTCCATTGCACAGGGAGTTTTAGTTTGTATGCATGGGAAGAAATGGCATGAGTGATGAGAAATGGTCCTTTGCATTTTGGGGTGAGTTTTCTGGTGGGGTAGCTAAGTTTCAGGTTCTTTGAGTTGAGCCAAATCCTCCCACCCACCTTGAATAGGTGGAAGATTCATTCAGTTCACATGATCATGGCTTGTCTAGACAGCTCATGTGCTGCCAGGGCTTCTCATCATGCATTTCCCAGTTCAGCTATTTTTTATTCAGTGGTAGATACATTTGTCTTTTCATAAGTCGTTGGGATAGCCTTTGGGTGGACTCCTATCATTACATAGAAGGGTGAGTTTTTGATCACCAAGTGATGCTTCTGATTGTGTGTGAACTCAGCAGTGATGAGGTGGCTTCTCCACTACAAGGAGTTGTTCGCACAGAAGACTTGAAGGTAGATCTCTAACTCCTGATTCACCCACTTGGTTTCTCCATTGGTTTGTGGGTGATAGGCTGTGCTCATCACCAATTTTATGCCCAGCAATCTTCCCAACTCCTGGAAGGCATTAGACACAAATCTGAGATCACAATTGAATATGATCTTATCTGGTAGGCTGAATCTTTTGAACATGTTGTGCAGGTACAGGTCGGCTGCCCCTAGTGCATCAATCGTTTTGTTACAGGGAATGAAAATTACCGTTCATGCAAAGATCTCATCCTTGAGCATGGTGATATTGTCATTGTCATTATCAATTTTGGGTATGTGGTCTCCTCGTCAAGATAGTGCATCAGATTGCACCATCTGTTTTCTGGATACATGTATGAGCTGCAAGTTGAATTGTGAGAGGAAAAGACTTCAGCTCACCTGCCATTGGTTTAGCCTTCATGCTGCTCTGAAGTACATGAGGTTTTTGTGGTCCAACAGGATGGTTGTCAGGTGCCTAGATCCCTGTAAATAGTGTCTTCGGGTCTCTAATGCTCGTATTATTCCTAGTAGCTTCCAGTCATAGAGTTTGTAATTCTGTTCCATGGGGGTGAGAGAGTAGGAGATGTAGCCACATGGGTGCCAGTCTCCATTAGTGTCAGTACTGCTCCGGTGGCATACTTCAATGTGTCACTTTCTATTACAAATGGTTTTTTTGTATCCAGCATCAGCAGTACTGGTGCTTCTGAAAACTTCTGTTTTAGCATTTCGAATGCTGTTCAGCACTTACTCATCCAGTCAAAGGGCTGGTCCTTTCTCATCAGATTATTTAGTGGCTTAGCAATTGTGGCAAAGTTTCTGATGATTCTTCTATAGAAATTGCTGAAGCCAAGGAATGATTAGACCCCCTTGGTGTTGGTTGGGGATGGCCAGTCCTTTATTCCACTAAGTTTAGTTGGGTCTATTGCCAGCTGATTCAGTAGCAAGATTAGTCTGAGGAACTCCACCTTTTGCACATCGAATTTAGACTTCTTGGGTTTGAGGAACAGATCATTCTCCCAAATCTCACTAAAACCCTCTTTGTTCTCTCCTCATGTTCCTTTCAGTCTTTAGAGAAGATCAAAATGTTATCCATGTAGATTACCAGCCACCCTTCATTTAGCATGTCCTGGAAGATATCATTTATCATGGCCTGGAAAGTGGCTGGGGAGTTGCATAGGCCAAGGAACATTACCTTCAGCTCCAAGAGTCCCCTGTTTGTTTTGAATGCTGCTTTCCATTTCTCCCCCTTTTTAATTTGGATGTTGTGATATCCCCATCTGATGTCCAGTTTGGTAAACTACCTGGCCCTTTTCAATTTATCCAGGAGATCTCCGACAAGTGGTAGTAGATAGGAGTTTTTGATTGTGCCATCATTTAAGTACCAATAGTCTTGGCAGGGTCAGAGTGCATCTGTGTTCTTCTTCATTGATGAAGAAAATGGAGATGCCATCAGATATTTAGATGGAGTGATGTATCTTTTTTGCAGGTTCTCTTCAATGAATTTGTCCATTTTTTCCTGTTCAGCCAGTATTATTGGATAAATCTTGCAGTCCCTTGGAAAGAGATCAGGTTTCAGATTGATCACATGGTTCCAGGGTCTTGATTCAGGGAACCTCTCTGAGGCTGACTTCTCAAATACATCACAGTATTCCCTGTACTTTTTGGGAAGCAGATCATCCAAAGATTTCTTCTCCTGTTCTGGTTCATTTTCATGAGCTAATTTCTGGGAGATCGAAGTTTTTGCTTGGATGTGAGTGGTGTGAGAAAAGACAAATCTGCCTGTTGACTGAGACCTGGTGAGTCTGGATATATGCCAGAGTTTTTGATATCTGGAAAGGGCAAAGTTGTGTTTTACAGTTAACGGTGCCTTCTTTGCCCTAATACCCCAATGACTGATTTCCCTCATAGGTAGGCAGATAGAACATCTGTGTCCTGCCCTTGACTTCCCTCAGTGCAGCATAGTACATTGATGCTCACATTATCTAGTACCAGCACCTACAGGTCATCATCAAAGGTGGTGATTGGCAGTCTGTGGACTGATGGGGTAGATTCCTGATTCAGGTTTGTGGTTCCATTGCCATTGGTTTGCTGTGTTAGTTCGATCATAGTTCAGATCCTTCTGATCAAGAGTCTCTCCATCGATCTGATAGAGAGGGTTTCTTTTTCACAGTCAATAATGGGGTTCCTCTTCTGTAACCAGGAAAATCCCAATATGATTCTTTCTTTTCCCAAGCCAGTTATCAAAAGCCTAACTTTCTCTGCTTTCCCTCCTATCTCCATATTTGTGTCGACAAAGTGTGTGATTGTCCCATTTTTGTTAACGGTTTCATCGATGTTTTTTGTAAGAATCTTTCTAGAGAGCAGTTGCTTTTCCAGCTTAAGTTTCTCAACCACTCGATGGTTGATGAAGGTTCCTCCTGCTCCAGAGTCGACCAGAGTGGGTAGTTCAACTTTTTCATTTCCTAGCACATAATGAATTGGGATGAGCATTGACTGACTACTCACATCTGCTATGAGTATGCTAGATGGTGGGTTCCATCGCCAATATGGTCTGCCATTTTAAAAATCCTCTTCTACCATCAAATCCAGTACCTTTTCTTTTTCTTCTTCCTCCAACTCATTGATGAGGGTTCAGATTCTTTGGTAATGGTCTCTTGGTGTCTTCTTATCTTCAGGTTTCTTTGTCTCAGGTTTCTTTGGTTCTTCTTTTGCAGGCAGCTCTTTTCCTCCCTTGTAGTCACTAGCTCTGTGCCCCATCTTATGGCAGATAAAGCACTTTCCTTTCTTTATGTGTTTGAGCCTTTCAGCATATGAGAGGCATGTCGCATTGATGTCCATAGCATTTGTGTCCTTTGCAGAGCCTCTAGTTCCTCCTCCTCTCCTGCTATAGGTTCTTTCCTTCATTGCTTTTGCTCTTCTCAGGTGCTCTTCTGCTCTCACTGCATGTATGTACCACCCTTTGGATATGTCTGGGAAGTTTTCCATGCTGAATACTTTGTCGAGTATTTTGTTGTTCAGTCCATCCAAAAAATATTTGATTAGGGTGTTATCTTCTTTAATCTTGGTTCTGTATGCCAGGATTTTAAACTGGGTAATGTACTATCCCAGGGTTGTCCTCCCACACATCTTTCTTTCAAATACACTTGCTTCCATGGCCCTGCTGTTCCACCATCCATGTATGAAAGCATGAACAAGATCTTATGCCAGTCATCCTTGAAGGAGCATGAGTTGGCATCAACATATGCACCACACTTCAAGATGAAAAGCATCATCTTAGAGCAGTTGCCTGTGAAGTCAGTGGGGGCTCACATCTTGATTTTGGTCAGTCTGTTTGGTGGTGCAGGGGCAGTCAGAGGAGCTGTATTTGTGGGAGGTGCTTCCATTGTGTTCAGATGGGTTGATCAGGCAGTTGTCATTGTTTTCTTCAACTCTCATAAGAATCAGTGTTTCATGTGTAGTTACTGCCTAGACTAGGTTAGTCAGCAGAGTCATTGGAGAAGCTTGACCTTTTTGTTATGCCAAAGCTCTCTTTAGATCTTTATCGAGACTTTATCGAATAGAGGTCACAGTCGCTCGTAAGAGACCATGTTGAGAATGTCTTAGATCATTAAGAGAGAGTATAAAGAAGGCTAGGTCAAGCTGGGCTTGACTAGCGCTACATTCATTGGCTAAATAGTACTAACATAGCTGTGCTACCATATATGTGAATGTAAAGACAAACAATAATGAAGGAAAAAACATAGACATGCCATGAGGTAACTACAATAGAGTAAGAGCATGATGAGCATGATTAATGAGAGCTGTGGCAGGGGCTCTGCAGAAGACAATAGCGAAAGTGAAGACAATAGTAATGTGAGACAATAACGAGGAAAGAATAACATGGGAAAAATAAAGTGCATGCCATCTTGTAACACCAAAAGGTGCTGGTATCAGAAACTTGTCGATATGCTGAAGCTTGGGTTTTCAAGATGCGATGTCTATCAGGCTGTGTTCTTCAAGCAAGAAGAATGTAATTTGACTATAGTGTTGGTGCACATCAACGATTGCACAATGGCAGCAACCTTGATCATTTTAATTGATCACTTCAAGACCGAGATCACCAAGCACATTGAGATCACTGATCTTGGTGAGCTACACTGGTTGTTAGACATTGAGATCAGGCATGATCATGAGAAATGCATCATCCACCTCTCCTGACATTCATATATCGACTCTATTTTTCGTCATTATAACCTCCATGACCTCAAACCTGTTTCCACGCCTATGGAAACTCATATCAAACTCTCAACATTTCAGTCACCTGCCACCACTGCCGAATTTGCTCAGATGCACGATGTCCCATACCATAAAGCTGTTGGATCCCTTATGTATGCATCACTTGGAACTTATTTTGATATATCCTTTGCCATTCAAACTCTCTCATGTTTTTCCACTAACCCCAGAGTTGCCCATTGAGAGGCCATCAAACAAGTTATCCACTACTTGAAGGGCATGACAGACCTTTGGTTGTCATATGGTCAGAAGAAGGTTGATTTGATGGGCTATGCAGATGCAGATGGGAGTATGGCCAAGGACAGGCATGCTATTTCTGGGTATTCTTTCATTATTCACAGGAGAGCCATTTCTTGGAGTGCTAAACACCAGGAAATTGTTTTGTTGTCCAATATCATTTTATCTATTGGATCATGGAACAGGGTTCTATTCAGCTCATTTATTGTCCTACTGATGACATGGTTGCTAACACCTTCACCAAGGCCCTCTCCTCTGCGAAAGTCAAGTACTTCACTGCAGAACTCGGACTCACGTTACCTTGAAGGGGAGTGTTGGATTGGCAAGGCTAACACAAGACCCAAAAACCCACACTCATGCTAGTGCTATTTTTGGCCATGTCTACATTCTTCATGCTGTGCCTTTTCTATGACCCTATTATGCTACAATATTGCATTGCTGTGCTTGTACTACTACCCCCTGTTTCTTCACCTTTCCTCTTTCTTGCTGCTCTCGTCCAGAGCTTATTCTTTTATTTAGCTAATTGCAGTTTAGCTTCTTTTTTGGCTTATGTATTTCTACAGTCTCATCGACTCATCTCCCATCAGTCATTTGGCTACTCACAAACACTGAGGTAAGATTTCTACCTATGACTATGCCTACTTTACATACTCACTGTGTACTCATAGTATTTATTCTTAGGTAATTTAATGCAGTCATTTAGCTACTTGCCAACACTGAGTATTTATTCTTAGTTTCCAATCAAGTTCCTATTGTCACATTCATAGCTATTGCTGGTGTGACCGATTGAACAGCCTGATCAATCAGCCAAGGTAACCTTTCCAATGAATCATGTAGCAGGGCTTCATTTTGATGCAACCAGGCCTTGATGGATGAAAATGCTTCTTCAATAGTATTGAAGTCAGGCGAGTAAGGTGGCAAGTAAACCAATTGAGCACCTGATGATTCATATAAATTTATGGGCAGTATTAAGAAGTAAATGTATGATACCACACTCATCTACAATTAGATGGCAGATTTCTTTGTTGTGGTGAATTGAACAGCTGTCCACCACAATGACACTTCACTTTCCTGGAAAAGGATTAAGAATTGGTGCCTACACCCCATCAGCTGTAGTGTCACTCTGAGATAGCATATGAAAACATTTACAATCTGCTCTTAAAGAAAACCCAAAAATTGCTCTTGATTGACCGATCCTTCAAATATATCCAATGCAACCATGCCATCCATCATTAACATGGGTAGGATAGAGTAATGCACACCATGCAGGAATGTTATGTGGCAAATGCAAGGAACTCTACGTGGAGACCAACTGGTGTATTGCTGTGTAGTTAAGTTGTTGATGGCACTCTCATCAAGAAATAGGAAACAGTTGGGGTCATCATATTCAGCCATCTCTCCTTCCCAAACAGTGCTTGTTTTGATACAGTCTTTCGGGGTGAGATCGAGTCAGATAAGAGCACATTGTAGAGTAGCAAGGGAGACAGATGTTACGAAGAGGCACAGGGATTCTATTTTTCTTTTGTTCCTATTGTTCTGCCGACGTGCATCTCACGTTATTGTCTCTTCCCTTCTGTCTTGTCCAACACGTGCCCTTGATTTACATCCCTACATTCCCACCTTATTGTAGCATACTGCGGACGCCCCTTTCTTTATTGTCTTTTCATCCTTATTGTCTCTATTGTTCTCTTAGCACGACTCGTATCTACGACTCATGTTTGTACTATTTAAACTATGAATGCAGGACCGGTCAAATCAGCTTGACCTAGTCTTTCTTACACTCCTAACCGGTGCAATCTAAGTCTCTTGCTCAAACCGTTGCTTATGAGCTTCGGCGATCTGAACCTCTATTAAACATCGTCACTCACGAGTATCGACTTGCATTTGATTTAAGAGTATTGACCATAACAAAAGGTCAAGCTGTTCTAAAACTCTGCCGACTAACCTCAGTCCAGGCAGCACCCATCCTACGACACCATTCTTACGAGAATCACCCGACCCTACCCCACCCGACAAAGAAACATGGCAACTTCATCCACTCCCACTGCTCCCACTGCACCCACCACCCTTAACCCACGACCTGCTGAAATAAAGATGAGGGCGCCAACTGATTACTCTGGAGATCGAGCAAAAACAATGCTCTTCCTCCTGGAGTGTGGAGCGTACGTCGATGCCAACTCTACTGCATTCCCTGATGACCGCCACAAAATTCTATTCATGCTCTCCTATATGAACGGAGGGATGGCTGGGCCTTGGAAACAAGCCTACTTAGAAGAAAGATACATGGAATCGAAGCCCTGGGATACGTTCCAGGAATTCATCGCGAAAGTACGAGCCGCATTCTCACCCATCGACGATGCGGGAAATGCACGAACACAGCTCCGAGCTCTCTCTCAGGGAGGAAAGGGAGTAGATGAGTACATCGCTCAATTTAAGACGCTCGCCTATCACACTAAAATCAAAGAAGACGCCGCCTTGATTGAATACTTCATAGATGGACTCAACAATCGAGTCCTGGACAAGGTATTTGGAATGGAGAACCCGCCTGACACCATCGAAGGATGGTACACCCATGCAGCCAGGGCGGAAGGACATTTGAGGAGGGCGAAAGCAATTAAAGAAAGAACCTACAGCAAGGTAGGAGGAGGGGGAGCGGCCAGCTCCTCCAAAGATCCAAACGCCATGGAAATTGATACGACGCGCCTCTCCTACGTGGAGAGGGTGAAGCATATGAAAGAAGGGAGATGTTTTATTTGCCACAAAACAGGGCACAGGGCGAACGAACACAGAGGAGGGAAAGAACCTCCCGCTAAAGAAGAAAAGAAGGAGACGAAGAAGACCTCCCGAGATCACTATATGAAGATTCAAACCCTTATCAACAAACTGGAGGAAAAGCAGAAGGAGGAAGTACTCGATCTTATGGTAGAAGAGGGTTTTTAAAATGGCGGCCTGCATCGGCAGCAGAGCCCGCCAGAATCATTGTCTCAAGTGTACTCGTAGTGGATGTAAGCAACCAATCTATGCGCGTCCCTGTTCACTGCTTGCTAGACAATGGAAAAGCTGAGATCCCCGCCCTGATCGACTCAGGGGCGGGCGAAACTTTTATCGACCACCGAGTCGTCCAAAAACTCGGATTGAAAAAACTCCCACTCTCCCGGAAGATCCTCACCAAAAACATTGATGGGACCCTAAACAAGAATGGGACGATCTCACACTACGTCCATATTAACACCGAGATCGGGGGAAAAGAGGAGGAGATCATGATGCTGATAATGGGGCTAGGAAAGGAGATCATGATCTTGGGGTACACATGGCTCCAGAAGCGCAACCCTGCCATCGATTGGGAAAAGGGAACTCTCACAGATAGGCAGACCGAAAGGTCCCTTATGAGGAAGATCCGGACCATGATCGAACGGACATGGACCACAATTGGTAGGCAAAGCCTTACTATAGATGACAAGGGGCCGCTCGCACCGAGAGTAACATTGAGTCCGACTCTCGGGAGGCTACCTATAAGGAGTGCTGGGGAGACCTTCGGGGAAACCCACCTCGCCGCCGCCGAGCACGTGAAGAGTAGGCTCGGGGCGGTTCATCTCGCAAAAGGGCTTTGCATCACGGACGAACTCAATGGAAACGGATCACACCTGGCAATGGACATGGCAATGGAGACTCACCCCGAGATCGATCCACAGATCTCCACACCGGACGACTCCAATATCGGCTTATCACTTGACACTGAAGGGAGTAACAATGGGACAGATGCACTGTTCACCTACATCCGAGGGGAACCGATGATTGGGGTATTCAGAACCAAGGAATCCCCCCTCACGATCGAACATGACTACATTCCCCCAAATTACCAGGCACTCAGGCACATCTCACGCATCACTCGATCTCGATTAACCGGCAGATTCGCATTCTCCCACACAACTCACATCCGAGCAAAGACCTCCGTCTTGCAGAGACTTGCTCACGAGAAGGAAAACGTCAAGGAGAAACAATCACTCAATGACCTCCTCCCCGATAAATATAAGGAGTATCGAAGCGTGTTCGAAAAAGTGGCATCGGAAAGGTTTTCCAAATCGAGACCATGGGACCATGCGATCGAGCTTAAACCGGACTTCATCCCGAAGGACTGCAAGGTCTACCCAATTACCCCGGTGGAACAGAAGAAGTTAGATGAATTCATTGATGATAACCTGAGGAAAGGATACATTACTCCATCCAAGTCCCCTATGGCATTGCCATTTTTCTTCGTGGCAAAAAAGGACTCTGATGCGCTCAGACCATGCCAAGACTACCGGTATCTAAACGAAGGAACCATCAAGAACTCGTACCCACTTCCATTGATCGGCGATCTACTGGATAAACTGAAGGGGGAGAAATGGTTTACTAAGTTGGATATCAGATGGGGATACCACAACGTCCAAATAAAGAAGGGAGACAAGTGGAAGGCGGCCTTCAAAACCAACAAGGGGCTATTCGAGCCCAAGGTCATGTTTTTCGGCCTCTGCAATTCCCCAGCAACTTTCCAGGCAATGATGAACGACATCTTCCGAGACATGCTGAATGAGGGGTGGCTAGTAATTTACATGGATGACATTCTCATCTTCTCCAAAGACAAGAAAGAACACGAGGAGAGAACGAAAAGAGTCCTGGCAAGGCTTAGGAAGAACGACCTGTACCTAAAACCTGAAAAATCTAGATTTGATGTACAGGAAGTCGAGTTCCTCGGTTTGATCCTGCGACCAAACCAGCTGGCCATGGACCCCACTAAGTTAAGCGGAATAAGGGATTGGCCAGCCCCAACCAACGTAAAAGGGGTTAGATCGTTCCTGGGCTTCGGGAACTTCTACAGGAGATTCATCGGCAACTTTGCTGCAATTACTAAGCCACTCAATGACCTAATGAGAAAAGACCAGCCCTTGGGCTGGACGAACGAGTGCCAAGGGGCATTCGACTCCCTAAAGAAGAAATTCTCTGAGGCGCCAGTATTGCTGATGCCCGATGCAGAGAAACCATTTGTAATCGAAAGCAACGCCTCAAAGTATGCGACAGGCACCGTCTTAAAACAAACCGATACCAACGGAGACTAGCACCCTTGTGGGTATATCTCCCACTCCCTGACAGCAACCGAGCAGAACTATGAGATCTACAATCGGGAGCTGTTAGGAATAATACGAGCACTGGAAACCTGGAGACACTATCTCCAGGGATCCAAACACGCAACGACGATCCTATCGGATCACAAAAATCTGATGTACTTCAGAACAGCACGGAAATTAAATCAGCGACAGGCTAGATGGAGCCTCTTCCTGTCACAATTCAACCTTCAATTGGTACACGTCCCAGGAAAAATGATGATCCAATCAGATGCCCTATCATGGAGAGGAGATCACATACCTGATATCGACAATGATAACGACAATATCACCTTACTGAAGGACGAGATCTTCACATGGATGATCGATACCGAGCTGAAAGAAGTACTAGCAGAAAGCATGATGAGAGATGACTTACTAAAGGAAATAGTGAGAGCCATCAAGGAAGGAGGAACGCCACCGATCAAGTCGGCGGTAGAAGACTGGAAGATGGAAGATGATGGGACGGTCTTTTTCAAAGATCGATGCTATGTCCCAGATGATAAAGAATTAAGAAGAAAAATCGTGGAAAAATACCACGACAACATACTTACAGGACACCCTGGCCGATTTCAAACCCTAGAACTAGTATGAAGGGACTACTGGTGGCCAGGAATGACCATTTTTATTCAGAATTACGTCGATGGCTGCGCCACCTGCCAGCAGATGAAGGTGAATACACACCTGACAACACTGGGATTATCTCCAATCAAATCTAGCACCACTCGACCATTCGCACTAGTGACCATGGACTTCATCACTGATCTCCCGATAAGCGACAGATCTGACACCATCATGGTCATGGTAGACCATGGTCTTACTAAGGGGGTAATTTTCATCCCCTGTAACAAAAGCGTCGACGCACTAGGGGCAGCCAACCTCTATCTACACAATGTGTTCAGGAGATTTGGCCTCCCAGATAAGATTATATCTGACCGAGACCTGCGCTTCGCCTCAAACGCCTCTCAAGAACTAGGGAGACTCCTGGGAATAAGGCTAGCAATGAGCACGGCTTACCACCCACAGACCGATGGGGAAACTGAGAGGGTAAATCAAGAACTCGAAATCTATCTCCGGATCTTCTGTGCGAACAAACCTTCGCAGTGGAAAAGCCACCTCACCACCGCCGAATTCACACACAACCAGAAGCATCATTCGGCTATTAAAAACACCCTGTTTTATGTAATGATGGGAGCGCACCCTAGGGCTATCCCCACGACTTACCTGAAAATGAATGTGCCGGCTACCGAACAGCGGATAGCCGAACTGGGAAACATATGGTGGGAAGCCCTGGCGGCTCACGAACTCTCCCGACAAGTGATGATTGGGCGAAACGGATGAGGGTTCCATCCATTCACAGTGGGGGAAAAGGTCTGGCTCGACTCCAAAAATCTGAAGCTAGGATACCCAACCAAAAAGCTTGCCCCTAGACGTGAGGGACCCTTCCCCATCACACAGGTAATCTCATCCCATGCCTATGAATTGAGGCTCCCCCCTCAGTGGAAAATTTACCCCATATTCCACGCTTCACTTCTCTCATGTTTCAGGGAGAATGAAACTCACGGACCAAACTTCCTTCCTCCACCACCCGATCTGATCGAAGGAGAACTGGAACACGAGGTTGAAGCTATTTTGGCACATAGGGGGACAGGCAAAAGAATCCGATTCTTGGTAAAGTGGAAGAGATACAGCACGGCAGAAAACACCTGGGAGCCAGCAACTCACTTAAAGAACGCTGCTGAAATATTGGGCGAATACAGATCCACCCACAACCTCTCCTAAATATGAGCCGCCCTCTCCACTTTTTCATGAATGTCACACCCAACCCTGACCCCATCAGGACTTTCAAACTCATCCTCAGCTTCGTCTGAGACATGGACGACATCCGAAACGAAGAAAGACTGCTGTCCGTAACCCAAGACCACGCGCTCCTCCACAGCACTACACAGAATCTTTTCGAAACCTACAGAGCCATCTCCCGCCTCCAGCGGGTATTCCGACGACTGACAGAAGAAGCCTATTATCTTGATCTGCTCCCGCTCATGAGGAGCCTGGATGAGCAAGCACTCCGCTACGGACCCGGAGAGCGGGTCCCCATGCCACAACGAATATTTATTATAGAACCACTCAGCAATGAGGAAGATGAAGAGATGCCACTGACGACATCTCCACACCCGCCACTTCCACCATACATCTCGCAATCTCCACCAAGACGAGCGCCCACACCTTACCCCACCCAGACCACCACCGAACATGCACCCACACCAGCATGGATGCGGAATTTGGTCTGCTTCACCTGCGCGCAAGTAGGGCACTTCTCTTCACACTGCCCCGAGTACCAGTGTCTGCACTGTCGACAGTGGCAACCTGAGCACTCTGTGCTCTTCTGTCCGAATAACCTGACACGTGATGTTCCGCCACGTCATCGCACCACCTGAAGCCAACCACAATGACCTACAACCTCTATATTGTCGTCGCTCTCAGCACCATCTTCGGCGCGTCCATTTTTATTATGCTACTTTGCTATATGCTCATTTTATTCAAAATCGTCTCTGCCCCTCGCCTCCCATGACTCACTACTTTCATCACCGGCACCTCAGTGCGCTTCGCTGGGGAAGAGAACATTGAACTGCCGACTCGGGTCTACACCCACGACACCCTGACCCCTACGTCCTTCTCCACGTTCTCCGCGATGACCAGCGATGCGCCGTCTTTCGACCCGATGCAGACAATGAGGGCTTAGTTTCGGATGGAACTCGAAACCTTGGGGAGGAGCTAGTGTTACGAAGAGGCACAGGGATTCTATTTTTCTTTTGTTCCTATTGTTCTGCCGACGTGCATCTCACGTTATTGTCTCTTCCCTTTTGTCTTGTCCAACACGCGCCCTTGATTTACATCCCTACATTCCCACTTTATTGTAGCATACTGCGCACACCCCTTTCTCTATTGTCTTTTCATCCTTATTGTCTCTATTGTTCTCTTAGCACGACTCATATCTACGACCCGTGTTTGTACTATTTACACTATGAATGCAGGACTGGTCAAATCAGCTTGACCTAGTCTTTCTTACACTCCTAACCAGTGCGATCTAAGTCTCTTGCTCAAACTGTTGCTTATGAGCTTCGGGGATCCGAACCTCTATTAAACGTCGTCACTCATGAGTATCGACTTGCATTTGATTTAGGAGTATTGACCATAACAACAGAAGTATTTCGAGCTTCCTCCAGTCTAGATAAGATTTCATCAAGATATAGCATTGGCTCTCTCTCAAGCAGTTGATCTAGAAATATGCTATTCCCTGCATCAAGTAGACATGGCCATCCAGTGTGCTTCGAAAGAGGGTTAGTTGACTGTCCATAAGTATAGTGATGGGTGTGATGATAAGCACGATCGGTCACACTATTTGGCCAGCCAAATAAAAACAAAAAATTGTCGTGTTCACTTATTTATGCAAAGCGCAGTATTTTGTTTTTCGATTCTCCCAGAACCTAAAGTTCGGTTCTTCCCAATTCCTCGAAGAACCGAACCGAACCGAACTTTTCCACCACTAACTTGTTGATAGCTATTCCACATAAGTATCCTGTGCAATTTAGTCTCTCTTGTTACCTGCGCTTGCCTGGTCTTCAGCACTCATTGCACTTGTGGCAAGCTCTCCAATTTCAGAGCTACTTGCGTGATCAGCTGGATTGCCAGTAGCATTTGGAAAGTAACTGATATCATTCCACTCCATCAACCTTGGAGCCTAGTATAAAAAAGAAACCGCAATGTCAAGATTGACTAACGACTTCCATCTTGTAGTATCAGTGGATACGGTAGCGAACTCGGAGGCGGGCACTTTCTATTTTCATATTACGGAGAACCATTGCTACCTTTGTTTAATACTCTTACAGATGTTCCAAGAATTATACACAATCACCCAAGGTAAATGTTCAACGCGCATACTGTTCTCCTGCTTTACGCTCCATAATCTCACGAAGGGGGCCAAGAAGGCGAGTAAAAGCAGGTGCATCGAGAGCTGCCACTTTCAACTTGGGAAACCCAGGGTGGTCTCGGAAAATAGCGCTCACTGTAGCGGCACGAGGAGCACGACGCAAAAGGGATAGCTCTGCAAGCGATGGGAAGCGAATAAGGTTCCTGTCCTGAGATCCAGAGTGGAATGGAACGACTTACCACCAAAATAATCACCTTTCGTGAGACGACCAACTGTGATTTCATGAACATCTCCATTATCGTTTTGCTGCAGTTTTGTCACGACAGCTTCGCCTTCTTCAATGAAGAAAAAGGTATCACCCATTTCTCCTTGCCTTACAACCGACTCGCCGTCGAGATAAACATTGCTCGCAAGAGCATCCGCAATCTTGCTCCTCTCTTGAGCGTCAAGGGACGATAGGAGCCTCACAGAGGACAAGAAATGTTCGTACATCGTTCGTCGCCTGTGAGCTACCTTTAGAATAATTGTTCGGAAGGTTATCCGATCTAAAGACCACAAAGTCGATGGCTCGATGGAGAGTACTGTGGCAGCTCGCGGATGGCCATACATTAGTGCAAGCTCACCAAATGACGTGCCTCGTGGGCACTCCGCGACCTGCTTGCCAAACTCAGGATGATATCCCGGTTGGACGAACATATCCTCGGGGTTGAGAACCATGGAAGAGCTGCTTTGAGTAAGCCATGTTGGTGGCAGTGGTTCAGGTCGGATATAACAATACAGTAGACCCGATTCAACGACATAGAAAAACTCGCCAACATCTCCCTGACGGATGACGACATGATTCCTGTCTACATGTACTTCCCGCATAGCGTTCAAGACACCCGTCTCCTGTTCCTCGTCAAGATCGCGAAAGATGAGATTATTAGCAATAGAGGCTTTGATGCGACGAATCTGGTCGGCTGATTTGGGGTATGTGGGTAAAGGTTCATCTGAAGTGCTATCGACAGCTATAGATTCTGCCGAAACAGATGTACGTCGTGCAAATATAGTGGAAGTGGGTGGATGAAGGTAGTCTCCTGGATTATGGGTTGTAGGAGTGGTGGGATCGAAGCTAAACGGCGCTGAAGTAGTAAGAGGCGACGTTGGAGGAAGGTCATGCCGATCAAAGTTGAAAGGTGAGGTAGGATTATCGTCGGGAAGTAATGCGTTCCCTGGGACGTTTAGCATCCCAAATGGACTTTGAGCGACGCTATTTCTTTGAGATGAGCGATATTGAGCTGACGACCGGAAGAACTGTGTGGAGCTGGCTGGTTCAGTGCCTCCACTCAATGGTGAATCGCAGTAGATATCGCTTGGTAGATCTACTATACGCTGATTCAATATAGCGTCACGCGTACGTGCTCTTTGTTCCTCGAGGCGAGACTGGAACCAATTGGCACAGAATTGAAGAGCGTCTTTTGGCTGAACACGTTGAGCGTCTCGGGACAAGTCCCTGACAAGGGTATCGAACGTCGACATAAGGGTTAGTCGACCGCCTGAGGTCGTTGTTGAAAAGAATTCAACGCAGTGCTGTTCACGTGCTGTTCACTCGAATGCTTAGCTTACTTGCCGGTAGTACAATATATACACATGTCTAAATAAATTCCTCTACTGCTAATCAGAATCATCAACCCAGTCACCAGCAACCACACGCTCCACATAATCCCGTATCCAACGTGGACGACGGACATGCTGCGCACGTAGCTCCGTCTGCATTTGCACCCTGGTCTGGTTCTCACCATCCTCATCTTCTGCACCAGCCGTAGAACTATTGCGCAAATGTTCCTCCGTCCTTATCCTGCCCTCTCTTCGTCGAAGAGCAGCCCGTCTTTGGTTCCACACGGCAGGATGGATCGTCGTAAGAAACAAAGTGAAAAAAGTGATAACCTTGTGACCAAAGCCAGGCTCTCGTGTCACAGCCCCAGGCGCATCGTTGAGGATTTGCTCCTCAGTCGAGATGTTGAGGCTAGATATCGTGTCAAAGATAACAGCAGCTGCCTGGTTGTCGACTCGCTGCGCAACAACAGCTCCAAGAAAATTCTGGGGAAGTCTCGGCGCCTCGGGTGCATTCTGGGCAGGACGAGGCTCCTGTCGAGCAGGAACATCTTGCCGCGCCAGATCATTCGGGACACCTCGACGCAAACCGCGTACCAAGCCATCCCGAATGGGCCGCCAGATCTCGTATAACATCCAAGCAACGACGAGGATGCCAAATATCGGTTTTCTGGCTGGTGCAACGAAGTACAAAAGAAGTAATGTCCTGAAAAGTAGCATCATCAGTGGTGCCAACAGCGGACGCAGTGGCATTTCCCGCAGTTCGGGAAGAATTCCGTTCGGGTTATAATTCTGATTATGAATCTGTGCAACGCGAAGTTGTGGCAGGCCGAGTTGTTGGAGCATCACATTGACATTGGGTGGGATCGGAACAGTTTGTGAAGGGATGGTACGGGTACTGTTAGTTTGAGAAGTCGGTATTGATAACAACGAGAATGTGCATGTCAGGACTTTGAAGGCGTGCGCCTGTAACGCTGTCGGGTCCTCCCAAGGACGGTTTAACGACAGGAAGCTTTGACCACTAACCAAAGTATCGTGAGCATATAATAGACGCGAAATGTCAACATAACGAACTTGAGAGTCACGCGGTCATACTTCAGTCCGCCTGCAGTGGCAACTGGAAATTC
Source organism: Tricholoma bakamatsutake (assembly GCA_029959215.1). Taxonomy (NCBI): domain Eukaryota; kingdom Fungi; phylum Basidiomycota; class Agaricomycetes; order Agaricales; family Tricholomataceae; genus Tricholoma; species Tricholoma bakamatsutake. Next base: position 7,816,824 of record CP114860.1, read on the forward strand.
TTCGTCTAGGATAGCTGGCCACGTCCAGCCGTGGCTTTCAACAGTCTGAACAGCCAAGGAACGTGATGCGGATAGATCACCAACGTCGATGACATGAGTGACTGCGTCGTGTGTAAGGGCACGAAGAGCGATCTGGTGTTTGAAGAGAATGAATGCCAAAGAATGGGCCACTTGAGATGTTGGGGGCAGTAAATTCATGACCGGGGATGAAGATGGTTCTGGCGGACTTCGAGGAGCAGGGCGGGAATTGGGAATTGTAGTTTGGGCTTGGGAGACTTTAGGAATGTCTGGTGGAGTTGATGACCAAGCTGAAGGGTGAACTGCGAGATGCACAATCCGAGGCTCGTCGGGAGACTGCACAGTAAGTAGGTATGATAAGATGAAGCGATTGGTACTGGAAGCGAGGTACCTTCCAAAGCTCATCTAGCTTTTCGCTATCGACGAGATAACGACCTCTCCATATAAGTCTCTGTCCATCTACCCGCGGTGCTCCAACACATTTTTTGAAGATTTCCTGCTTTACATCGAGTATAGTACATGAACTGGGGATGTGAATAAGGAAAGAATGAGCATAGGCTGGAAGTTCAACACGGAGTTCGACGGGGGACATGGAAGATTGTGGAATAGATTCCACGTCTGCAATTGTGGCTATACGGGTATTGACGACACGTGACTCGTCGTTTCAAGGTAATAGTTACTCTGACAGGTTTTTTAAATGTGCCTCCGACACACGTTGTTCACTGTTTTTAATGAACCCCTGGCTGCATTGTAATTCTTGACTCAGTCTGTGTGTGAGTGGTGCATGTAATATACATTCCAATATCTTCTAATGAACACCTCAGTCTGTCAACACAAGCAGGGGGTGTAAGTGGTGGTTGCAATGTACATTACAGTATTCTTTAATGAACCCCTCACTGCATTCTAATCATTTACTCAGTCTGTCAACACAGGCAGAGGCTGAAGGCTCCTGCCTGTGTGTGAGTGGTTCTTGTAATGTATATTACAATATTCTATAATGAACCCCTGGCTGCATCCTAATCATTGACTCAGGCTGTTAACACAGGCAGAAGCCTTTGGCCCCTGCCAGTGTGTGTGTGATGCTTGTAATGAATATATAATATTTACAATATTCGACATTTACCATTAATGTCATTAATCCATAGGTGCATTTTAATTGTCTACTCAGTCTGTGTGTATGGTATGTATGGTAACAATAGTATATATGTAATGTATATTACAATATTCTACAATGAACCACTGGCTGATATCTAATCATTGACTCAGGCCATGTGTGTTGCCACTGGCCCACTGATGCTTGTATGTTATATTTACCATTAAAGTAATTGATTCCTGGCTGCATTTTAATTGTTGACTCAGTCTGGTCTAGCTCATTTGAGTTAGGTGGTCTCTAAAAAGGGCACACACAGATGAGCAGTGGTGCACAAATATTTTGTTACTATGCTACATCTTCAAACTAAATACATGTATGCACTACATACATGAAGTCATCTGCATTTAACATGGGAAGTGAAACATGTTGGGTAGGCTAAATATGTAAATGAAGATTGGTGACATGCCGCACAATAGGTGTGGTGAAAGATTGTTGTGTGTGATAAATGAATAGTGCAATGAGTGCACAGTGAAGAATGTGAGTTGCTGGTAAAGTGTAAAAGAGCACATAAAGGTGCATCGAGCGCGCAGTAACTGTGAAAGGCAGATAACAAGTGTAGGGGGCATGAAAGTGCACAAAGGTGCATGGAAGCATGCAAAAGCATGCTGTGCAAAGTGAGTAGAAGTCATCCAAGAGGTGCACACAATCGCAAAAAATGCTGTAGTACAGCGATAGGGAGCCATAACAGTGTCATATTACCTATACTCAAATAGTGTAACACAATTTTGTAACTTAGTATATAAAGTAGATATATCACTAAGGGGCATCCCAGTTGTGTTCTCTTAGGATTTTTACCTATCATAGCCTATCTCAACCAACTCATCTATTTTTTATCATTTCCATCAATCCATCAATTCGTGCATCATGTGTGCACACCTTCATCTTCTTGTAGAAGAAGAGTCTGCATGGTCTATGGTGCAGTTCACTTAGTCACTGCCTAACTTGTCCAAACATTTTACTACTTTGAAAAGATCCCTGATTTCTTAGTTTTATTGCCAAATGATGTATTTTTATACCAAGAGATGATGCTCAAGAGAGATAATTGTTTAGCTCAAAATTGAGGGAGAAAAAAGTTTTTTTTGGAGCCAAATTGGCAGCTATCTGAACCAAGCCACCACAATGTATGTATGTCAGTCAAAAAGCTTAGCTACATTCTCTGGTCTGCATCTGTGTGATTTGTACTTTCTAGAGCTAAACTTCTTGACCTGTAATTGAGCCTCAACTGTTGAAATCGGATGGTGGTATGTGCATTAGGTGACACCAATGCCAACACCAAACAAATGGCTGTGGCATATAGCCACAGTCATTGATAACATCGCCTTGTTGTTTTAGACTTAATTACAGGGCAGTGTCCCACGCTAGTATAAATCTTCATTGTAAATAGTTTATTAAACTTAATGAAGTGTTTTATCCTCTAAAAATTCAATAGGTTATGGGCCCTGGCCTTAACTGAATTTTCTTGCTCACACTATAATCAAACTAACACTACCCAGATCAAATTTAAACAATGGCCAACATTTCGAATGCTTCGATGCACACAAACATTTACTGAATAGAAGCCTTGAAAGGTGCCGAGAATTACACTGTATGGAAGATCAAAATGATGGACATCTTGATGGGGCAAGATCTGTGGGAATATGTCGATGGATCAACTACCCAGCCAATGGAAGTGGCCTTGCTGACAGTGTGGCATAAAAAGGATCGGATGGCACTGTCAATCATCCATTTATGGGTGGCTGACAAAATGTTGGTATACGTTGTGAGCTCAACGAGTGTGTTGGAAGCATGGGGTACATTGAAGTCATTACTGGAGACTCAGGGGCATTAGGAATAGTCCAGGCATGACGAAAGCTATTCTGGTCTCAATGCATGGAAAGGATGCCCATTGATGAACATATTCAGACATTGCATGGCTATCAGAAAGAGCTGCACAATCTGGGGCAGAAGATCGATAGAATAGAATTTTCCATTATTTTGCTAACCTCACCCTGAAAATTGGAATAATTACATTGCATCCATACACACTACCACACTGAAGGACACTCTGGCACTTATTGCTCAAATTCTGAAACACGATCGATGGCTTAGCCTATGTAATTCCAATGATACAGCCCTGGTGGGAAAACCTGGGAAAAGAATCAATCCTAATATAACCTGCTACAGATGCAGAGAAAAGGGGCACATCAGCAAGCAGTGCAGGAACAAATCCAAATTGGGAAAGGGGAGATTGGGAGGAAAGCAAAAGGGATCGACAGAGGCTCATGCAGCAGTGGATGAGGAATTTGCCTTCTGTGGGGATTGTGGGGATGACATTGCACTTGCAGTCTCAATGGACTCTTGGTTGGCAGACTCAGCATGCACTTCACACATAGCACGGGATCGAAATATCTTCATTGACTATACTCCTACCCCTGGACATCAAATCTCTGGTTTTGGTAAATCTCCTGGGCTTGGACGAGGTTCAATATGGCTGGAATGTACCATGGATGGGAGAACCTCAGCACTTACCCTAAAAGATGTGGTACATGCACCTGATGTGCCTTTTAACCTTATCTCGATTTCATGTGCACTTGAGGCTGGAATCAAAGTTCTATTTGTAACACTGGGGGTGTGGTTCCAGGTGCCAAACAAGACTATTATTATAGAAGGTCAGGTCAAGAACCAGTTATTTGACATGGATGTCAAAGGTGTTGCCAAACAAGACCAAGCATACCCTGCCAAGAATGGCAGAACATGGGATGAATGGCATCAGATTTTTGTGCATCTGAACATGGGGTCAGTAAAGATGCTCAAGGAGAAGGAAATGGTTTTGGGAATGGACATGGATAGAACTGTGCAGCCAGCTGCTCAATGCCAAGCATGCATCATTGCCAAGCAGCATGTCCAGCCTTTTCCCAAGGAAAGCCAAACTGAGATCAAGGAGATCAGAGATCTGTGGAGGCCGGTGCACACTGAAGCTCCAGGGGAAGATCGGTATTTTGTCACATTTACTGATGGCAAGGCATAATGCATGATGACATATTTCTTGAAGCAGAAATCCAAAGCGCTTATGAAATTTAAGCAGTACAAAAATTTTGTCAAAACTCAAATCAGTCAGAAGCTCAAGAAACTTCGTATTGATGGTGCAGGAGAATTTCTTAGCAAGGAATTCAAGAAAATTTTACTTGACAATGGGATCCAACTGGAAGTCACAGCCCTGCACTTGCCATCCCAAAATGGAATTGCCAAACATCTAAACTGAACCCTGGTAGAGCATGCATGTGCAATGTTACATCAGCACAGACTACCTCACTCCCTTTGGAGGGAGGCAATTGCTTATGCAACTTATCTTAAAAACAGATCACTGACTTGAGTGATCAAAGATTGTAAGGTACCCGATTGTTAGGGCGACACCCACTAATCTGCTAGCTGGACTGTGCGGGTTCTCCTACAAGAAGGTGGCGGGGCGCGTGCGCGTGATGGGGGAATTGATGGTTTTGATGCGAGGGTTAAAAATAGAACAGTGGCTGAATTAGGCCTTTCGCACCACTAATGTGGATGGAATACCTAAGAGAACTCAACTGAGGCCTCCTAGTATTTATTTTAAGGTTATATACTATGTTACACATATTGTAGTATGTTATTACGGATGCGCGCACACATGCATGCACATGCATGTACATGCGCATACATATTGATGCGTGTAAATAAAGAATTCCCACACTGACAAATAATGTGTATATAGGCATTTTGTAGTGTATTTTGGTGAAATAAAATAAAATAAAATAAAATAAAAATAGTATTAGGTAATAGGCATGTTAGGAGACTGTTTCCTAACATTACCCCTCGACTTCCAGGCAAGAAAATATCGTATCTGTCCCCTCTGTGAAATTTTGGTAAGGCTGGAAATTCATTCCCTCATACACCATTTTAGCAATGCGACACGGAGCATTTGGATTACATTTAAAGAATTGGGTGATTGCCTTGCACGCTTGCTTACGATTCTCTTCTGGCTCCCATGAATTATTTTCATCAGTGTAATTCTTCCACTTGATTAAGAACTCCAATTTGTTTCATCGAAGACGTGAGTCCAAAATCTCTTCCACAATATATTCTGGAGCACCTTCTACCATTATTGGAGGCTGTGGAGTAGTTTGTTGACCAGGAATAGTGGGTGGGCAGTAAGGGCATAAACGGGAAATGTTAATCTCAAAATCAATCTTGAATGACTGAGGTAATTTTAACACTACCGCATTGGGTGAAATTATTTTAGAAATCGGATATGGGCCAACTTGCTTCTCCGTAAGCTTTCTTGAAGGTCATGGAATATTCAGATCCTTGGTACTTAGCCATACCAAGTCACCAACTTTATACTCTGGAGCAACAGCTCGAGTATGATCTGCGTGTTGCATCATATCATCATGTGCTTTCATCAACGCTGCCTCTGCTTCCTCCTGCACCTTTCGCATTTTTGACACAAAGTCCTCCACTGATTGTACCTTGACTTCCCTTTGTGGTTCTACTCCCATTTTGGGATGATAACCATAATTAGCGAAGAAGGGTGACATGCGAGTAGCCGAATGGAATTGATTATTATGGGAAAATTCTGCAATTGCCAACCATTCAGGCCAGTCAGTTTGTTGGTGATTGACAAACATGCATAGGTACTGCTCCAACTCCTGATTCATTCTCTCTGTCTGCCCATCGGTTTGTGGGTGATATGCCATAGACAATTTGGTTTGAATCCCCAATATGTTATTTAACTCTTGCATAAATGCAGAAGCAAATTGTGATCCACGATTGGAGATGACCATATCAGGTAATCCATGTAACCGCCATACCTGATTTAGATAGAGGTGTGCCAAGCCTAACGATGAGGTTTCTGCAGTAGTAGGAATGATATGGACTTCCTTTGTGAAATGGTCGCATACTACAAATATTGCATCGTATCCTTGAGCTTCAGGTAATCCTGTGATAAAGTCCACAGATATATCTTGCCATGGCACTTTAGGTATAGGGTTCGGCATTAATTTCCCAGCAGGCTTTTCTGGAAATTTCTTTCCCCTCATGCACATGTCATACCCATCCATATACCCCAACACATACTTTGAAATTCTGGGCCACCAATAATTTCTCATCTCCAACTCCAATGTCTTCCACCTTCCTGGATGTCCAGCAGCTGGCATGTTATGATGTAACCGTATGATCTCCCTCTGTAAATCTTGATCTTTCGGTACATAGACCTTTCCTCTGAATAACACTAACCCTTGTTCTTCAACCCATTCATCTCCTTTAATATTACTTTTCTTCTCTCCCCTCAGAGCTTTCACAGCTTCCACCACTTCATCATCCATCTCTGAACATTGCCTGATTTTAGACAACATTTCCATCTCTGAGCTATCCACCAATAAATGTCCTTGATGCATAGCACAAATACGAAAGTATTCAGGTTTGAGTAGGGTAGTATTTTTATTGTCCTCCTCCACTCCCCTTTTATGATCTGTACATCTGGATAATGCATCTGCTTTCCTCATCAAGCTTCCTGCTTTGTGGACCAAGTAAAAATTAAAGTGTGATAGGAATAATGCCCAATGTGCTTGTCGACAGTTAAGCTTTTTAGCGGACATGAAATACTGCAGATTTTGATGGTCTGTCCAGATCTCAATCTGATGCATACATCCCTCCAAATAATGTCTCCATGCCTCCAAAGCTCATATTATTCCCAACATCTCTTTATCATGCACATCATAATTCCTCTCCACATCATTCAACCCTTTAGACAAATATGCACAAGGATGCCATTTGTCATCTTCACATAGCATTGATAATACTGCTCCAGTAGCAAAGTCTGATGCATCTGATTCCACTCATAAGAGACATGTGAAATCTACTGGGACCAATATTGGCTCTTCCACAAACTTCCTCTTCAACTCCTCAAATGCTGTCTGCTGTTGTTCTCCCCATCTCCACACTACTCTCTTTCGCATAAGGTTGTGTAATGGTGCAGCAATTTTGGAAAAATTATGCACAAAGCGACGATAAAAATTGGCAAGTCCCAAGAAAGCCTGAATTTCCTTGATACGGGTAGGCACGGGCCAATCAACAATTGCCTGTACCTTGATAGGATCCATCTTGATTCCATCAGGACCAATCTTTAATCCCAAGAACTCAATCTCGCTTGCTCCAAATACACACTTCTCTGGTTTAACAAAAAAATCATTCTCTGCCAACCTCTTCAACACCTCCTGCACTATCACCTCATGATTTTTTTCATCCTCTGTGAATATCAAAATGTTATCAATAAATATTATCACCACGCCTTTGTCTATCACATCCTTGAAAATATCGTTCATCATATTTTGGAAAGTTGGGGGACTATTGGTCATCCCAAAAAATATGACTAGCGGCTCGAAGGATCCTCGACGCATGGCAAATGCTGCTTTCCACTCATTTCCTTTCTTTATTCGTACATTGTTGTACCCCCAGCATAAATCCAATTTTGTAAAGACCTTGGCCTTTCCCACCTTGTCAATTATCTCTGAGATCAATGGCAAAGGGTACGCATTCTTCACTGTCCAATCGTTCAAATACCTATAATCTGTACACATCCTCTTCCTGTGATCTTTTTTTGGTACAAAGAATACTGGTGATGTCTGCGGTGATTTTGAAGGTCGTATGTATCCCTTGCGCAACTGTTCATTAAGGAATGCATTCACTTCTTCTTGTTCCTTCGGAGATAATGGATAGACTTTTGACTTCTTCAGCACAAATCCTGGCTTCATTTCAATAGCATGATCCCATGGCTTTCACACTGGCATCCACTCCGATTCCTTCTTCTGAAAAACTGACAAATATTTAAGGTAGGCTTTTGGCACCCACTCCTCCACTGGCTTCTCCACTTTCTCCACATTTTTATCCCATGACTGTCCTCCACGAATTTCCCTAAAGGTCTGCTTCTGTTCTTCTTTACTTGTCATAATTGGAACTTCCCTGTTTGGCATATCTTCATCCTCCACTTCCTCCATCGTAACAGAATACTTCCTCGGATGTTCTTTCTCTTTCTTTTCCTTCTTCTCCTTTTTACTTTTCTCCCATACACATTACATTCTTTAGGACAACGAGTCATGTGTACCTTCCCAGTTTTCCAATCAATTTCCAGATTATGTTTTCATAACCATGGACATCCAATTATCAGATTGGTTTTCCCAAGGTTGCACACTTCAAATATGGCTCGCTCCTGATGATCCTGATACTTCAATATCATCATCACTTTCTCCTTAATAGTTCCTCCACAATTGATCGTACTGTCAATATTGTACACCATTATAGGTTGTGGCAGTTTACGCGTGCGAATACCATTTCTGGTAATTAGGGATTGATTAATAAATAATCTGGTAGCACCACTGTCAAGCAATGCCTCCACATTAATTGCTGCATGTGTGTCCACTGTCTTCAATCCTACTGTCAAGCTGATTTTGGATTCTATCCGCGCTGAGTGAATAAAAAATTTAGGGGTCTTCGGAAATAAGGCTGGGCATTTTTCTTTGTCGGATAAATGATGATGGTCGTACTCTTCAATTTCTCTTTCAGGTTCACTCTTGGTTTCCTCGGATACTAAAACATTGTATTGATTCTGGGTCACCAATAAGGAAACCTTCACTGGGACTCTTCCACAAAATTCTTCTGCTTATCTTCCTCCAACTTCACTTCCTCAATTGTTGCTTCCCTAATCTTCCTTTTCTGCCTACAATTTCAAGCCATATGCCCTAATTGCCCACAGTTAAAACATTTAACTGGAGCTCATCTCCCTACTCGATCAACATCCATCGCATCCGTTGATGCTGCTGACTCCTTAACAATAGGTGTCACTGCCATGGCTGGTGGCTGTGCCCTCAGAGTTTGTACCTGAGGTGTCCTTCCTTTCTCGGACTTTCCTCCCAATGACTTTTCAAATCTGGAATTCCCATACATCAATTTCGATTCTGCCTGTTCCTGTCGATACTGCTGATCAAGACGCATTGCCCAATTATACCACTCATCCAACCTCTCTGGCATAGAAGGTAGTCGATAGATAGACTTGAATAACGAGGGATTTAATCCTGCCTTCAAATATTCCACCAATGCTGCTTCTCCCATATCGGTTTGTGATGCTTCTGCTTTAAACTGCAAAATAAATTTGTCTGCAGTCAGAGAACCTTGGTGCATAGTTTTTAATTTTGCATTAGTTGTTGCCTTTGGGTTAGGGTCTCCAAACTGTGCCTCCAACCTCTCCAAAAATTCCCTGAAGGTCGCAAACGGTTTATATCCCATAGCAATTTGATTAATGGCTTTGTTTCTCCAGAACTGTGCTTTCCCTCCCTGGATGTATGAGAGAGCAAACATACAGTGACTCACAAAACTGAGTTAATGTTTTGGACTTTTTGATTCATTGTTGAATAGCTTCCCATAAACAACAAAACCAAACAAGGTATTGGTGTACCGAATAACATACATGATCAGGGCTACCAAACAAACAAAGAATTATGTAATTTTAATCATCCCTCATGGAGATATGATCATTTTAATTCAGGGATTCATTGACTCAGTTTTGTGAGGGGTAGTCAGAAATATTAGAATCTGATGCTCCACCAACTGTATAATGTCAAAAACTTGACAGATGGTTTCTAAGGTGATGTGACCCTTGATGGGACCTTAAATTATAGTATTTAATTAGGACTAGCATTCTTCATACTTCAATATTCTCCAATGCATCCCATCTCCTCTGCTCAGAAGGAAAACATTCTTTCCCTGGCCTCCAATCATTATTCTACCCACAATATTGCCTCTAAACTCAACCTCAGCCAGTCTAGTGTATCCAGAACACTCAGGGCTCTCCATCCAAACCTGGATTCCCCCTCTGGTGGTTGTCCTTCTAAGCTCTCATCTACCTCTCAGAGAGTTATCCTTACCCAAATCACCACTGGCAAGGCTGCAAATGCTGTTCATGCCACCCATTACATCAACAGCATCATCCCCACTCCAGTCTCCTCAGAAACAGTCAGAAGAATTCTCAGAAAAAACTCATTCAAGGCTGTGGTGAAGAAGAAAAAGCCTTTGCTTAGTATAAGGCATAGGAAAGCAAGATTGGCTTTTGCTCAGAAGTATAGAGAGTGGGCTGTGGAGGACTGGAGGAGTGTTATTTGGTCAGATAAGACTAAAATCAACAGGTTTGGGTCAGATGGGAGAGAGTGGACCTGGAAACAGAAGGGAGAGGGGCTGATTGAGAGAGGTGCAGGGAACTGTCAAATTTGGGGGAGGAAACATTATGGTATGGGGGTGTATGGGATGGAATGGAGTGGGGCATCTTGCAGAGGTTGAGGGGAGGATGAATGCTGACCAGTATGTGTCCATTTTGAAGGACCATATGCTGCCTAGCTTGGAGGAGAGTGGAATTTCTGGAGAAGAGGTGATTTTTCAACAAGACAATGACTCCAAGCATACCTCAAAAAAGGCCAAGAAATGGATGGAGAACAACAATATTACTCTTCTGGATTGGCCTGCCCAATCTCCAGACCTCAGCCCTATTGAACATCAATGGGTTCACCTCAAGAACCAGTTAGACAAGTATCCAACAGCACCAAAAGGAATTTGAAAGTTATGGAAAAGAGTAGTGGAAGAGTGGAATAACATTCCATCAGAGGTGTGTCAGAATTTGATTGAAAGCATGCCTAGAAGGTTGGGAGCAGTTATTAAGGCCAATGGAGGTCATACAAAATACTAGAATTACAATTTATCATAATATTGATACCACCTCACAAAACTGAGTCAATGAGTCCCTGATTTAAAATTATCATATCTTCATGCACTGTAATTAAAATTACATAATTCTTTGTTTGTTTGATAGCCCTGATAATGTACTTTATTTGGTACAACAATACTTTGTCTGTATTTGTTGTTAATGAGAAGTTATTCAACAATAAATTAAAAAGTGCAAAACATTGACTCAGTTTTGTGAGTCACTGTAATTCTAGACTTGGTTGTATGAAATTCAGGCTTTCTCCCATGAATATACAACACTATAGAGCTGATAAAGGATTTTGTGTTCTCCATGGTACCATCAAATATTGTGGGGGCATGTATTTAGATAAACGCATTTTTCCACTCTCAGATCTCTCCTCTGCATGCTCACCCTCCTGAGACATCCACTCCACCATCTCCTCCATCTCATCATCTTTATCTTCTACTGTTTCTGCATTTGTTTGTACTTGTTTGGGCTGGGATGCTGCTAATACTGACACTAATTGGGACATTTGTGCTGTTAGAGCATTAATTTTGGCTTCAAGAACGGGCATGGGAACAGGATTGTGTCCAGGATTCGAAGCTGCTTGTTCTGTCATAATTATGTAATCTGTGATGAGTCACTTCTTTGGCTGTGTAGAGATTCGGCTGGAGAATGTTTTCGCAAAATTTCAAGTCATGTGATCCAGCTATTTCGGGTACCAAACATGGCAAAACATGTGATTTCGGCTATTGGGCACTTCAGATCAATAACCCTTCCAACAGTGCCTGATCTTGGGGCTATTACTGAATTTGGCTAGTAACTACCTAAAATAGTCATCCAAATAGAGTAATGTAAATCTTAGCTAAACCAGATCCGATCAGTTGTCTGGTTGCAGCTGTCCTAATGACGAGCGCTGCTTTTTGATCACTGGCGGTCGCAATGTAAGGCGAGGCCTGGCGTCGGCTTATGAAAGCAAAGGTAAATATGCATATACAATTAATTCCGGCTCTTGCCGAAATGATGCATAAGCAGATGTGGCGCGCTGAGACAGATGATGTATGCATGTGAGTAAGAGAAGGCGCACTGATAGGGTAGTTGAGTTCTTCTGTTAGGGTGTCACCCACTAATCTGCTAGCTGGACTGTGCAGGTTCTCCTACAAGAAGGTGGTGGGGCGGTGTGTGTGCATGATGGGGGAATTGATGGTTTTGATGTGAGGGTTAAAAATAGAACAGTTGGCTGAATTAGGCCTTTCGCACCACTAATGTGGATGGAATACCTAAGAGAACTCAACTGAGGCCTCCTAGTATTTATTTTAAGGTTACATATATACTATGTTACACATATTGTAGTATGTTATTACGGATGTGCGCACACATGCATGTACATATTGATGCATGTAAATAAAGAATTTCCACACTGACAAATAATGTGTATATAGGTGTTTTGTAGTGTATTTTGGTGAAATAAAATCAAATAAAATAAAATAAAATAAAATAAAAATAGTATTAGGTAATAGGCATGTTAGGAGACTGTTTCCTAACACCGATGAAGTCTTCTGAAGGAAGAAGCCAGACATATTGGGCCTGCAAGAATTTGGCAGGACTTCTTGGGTTTTACAGCAGGACAGGAAAAACTCAAAACTTGATCTGAAATCACACCAATTTATTTTTGTGGGAATAGCTGACAGTACTAAGGGATACAGGTACTACAATTTCCAGACACACCAAATCCTTACCTCTAGGAATGTGGTGTTCATGTCAGAAGAGGACGAGTCTAACATTGTAGAGGTCACTCACTCTGCACCACTTGAGGGGGAGCATGAAACCAGCACCAAGCAGCCTATGGGTGACAGTGGGAATGGCACCACATCAGATTCAGATCACTCACTGGAAAAGAAAATACACCAAGGTTCCTGGGGAATGATCAAGTCGCATTCTTGCAAAACCACTCGTCAACTACCAGTTACTTAATAACCCGAATGCATGTGGACCAAAGGAATGGAAGCATCATGTGCCATCTATAGAAGAGTCTGGCTACATCATGATCAATTATGCAATGATTGGGGCAACATTTGAGGATGACCCACTTTCAGTGAAAGAAGTAAAAGGGAGATCAGATTGGCCGAAATGGAAGGAGGCAATGAACACCGAAATAATGCAGTTAACCAAATGAGGTACTTACAAATTGGTTGACTTACCCCCTGATCACCAGGCAATTGCAAGCAAGTGGGTATATCGCATCAAATGCGATCACATCAGGGAAATCATGAAGCATAAGGCTAGGCTTGTAGCAAAAAAATGTTTTCAAATTCCAGGAGTAGATTTTGTGGAAACCTTTACACCAGTTATGTGGCTGGAAATATTCCAGCTATTAATAGCACTCACAACAAATTCAGGACTCATGATTCATGTGGTCGATGTGGTGGGTGCATACCTTAATAGAGTTTTGGAGGAGGTTATTTTCATGTTGCAACCACCAGAATATGATGACAGTAGTGGGCATGTATGGCAACTCTTAAAACCTCTCTACAGATTGAAACAGGCGGGATGGGCCTGGAATGACAAACTCAACCAAACATTTCTCAAAATGAACTTTACGCAGCTTTTCTTGGATCAATGCATCTATATGAGGCATACCGATCATGATATCCTAATCACATCAGTTCATATCAATGACATGACAATCCTAGGATCGGATATTGATGCCATCATGGAAATGAAAGCCGAATTGAGGAAGTACTTTATGATCATGGATTTGGGAGAGGCAAAGCAAATTGTGGGACTAGAATTAGAGAGGGACTTGGAAAGGGCCACTCTCAAAATTATGCAGGCCCAATATATCAAGAGGGTCCTGGAGAAGTTTGTAATGTCAGATTCACACCCTGTCAGCACACCACTGGACCCTAACATCAAATTGATCAAAACTCCTGATGATAAGCATCATGATATCCTGGAGTATCAGAGTGCAATCAAATCACTCATGTACGTGGCAATAGGAACACTAATAGGTCCACTGTGCACTCTAAGGTCTGGAGAAGATTTGCAATTGTTGAGACATTACGACAGATGCTCCGAACTGCTATGAATGCCACTAAATCGACTTCGAACCATTTTTGAGCAACTTTAAATGATTTTGCACTCCTTTGAACAATTTCAAACTATTTTGCAACATTTTGAATGCTTTTAAATGACTTCACACCACTTCAAATGACATCAGCCACCACATAGCTGTTCCAAAACCCTTTCAATACATGCTGAACACCCAGAGTGAGCCAATTCGCTGCATATCGAGTGCCACCAGACACAAGGAAAGATGACAAGAGACTTAGAATGCGATAAGTGCAGTTTTTATATTTCAATGATATATTGAAGCAATAGGACAAGAACTCTTACTATACTGGGACAATGTATGTTTCATTTATTATCGTTTCTCATTTGTTTTATGTTTTACAATACCTTTATTTGCTGTGCATATTGCCTCATGTTTTTCACATGTTATTGTTTCCTTTTTAGTAATATTTCTTCAAATTGTATATAGACTTGTGTTTGTTACAGCCAAGCAGGAGAGAACATAGAGAATAAGTTACCCTCCCTACTATTGTCAGATTTAAGAGCAGTTTTCTTGAGTCTTAGCTTGCATCGTATTTCTAAGTTCTGTGAAATATTGCAAACTTCTTCAAACTTTTGTATTTGCTCTCAAACTCGTTGCCTATTGCCTATCACCACTTGAAAACCACTTCTTATTCACTCTATTTATTTCTCGACATATCTCACCACCAGTCTGACATCTCTGAACTTTCTTCGAACTATTTCGCACGTCTTCAAACCTATTTTGAATCTTATTCGAACAACTTCATATGCTCTCACAGACTATTCGCACCATCCCTTATCATTTCGCCTTACTAAAAACAATGTTTGGATATCAGCAGTAATATTTAGTACCAACTTGCACCCTTCCTCTAGCCTATGTTATACTTCCTAAGCCTTTTAACAGGTTTTTGTTAGGTTTTCAGGTCGAGTATTATCAATGTGACCCGACATCTCATTTGCAGTCCAAATGCTTAGTCAATTCATGAGCAACCCTGGGCCCACCCATTGGACTGCCATTAAGTGCATTTTCTGGTATCTTAATGGCACTCGTGAACTTGGGATGATTTACTGACAAGGGGAAGAAGTCAAACCCCTCACTTATTTGGATGCTGATTGGGGATCAAATGTAAATGATTGAAAATCTATTTCTGGATATGTCTTCCAGATGACTGGCAGTCCAATTTCTTGGCAATCAAAGAAGCAGCCAATGATCACATTATCATCTATGGAAGCCGAGTACATGGCAGAGAGTCTAGCAATGCGCCAAGCAATCTGGTTATGGACCTTTACTGCTGAACTTGGCATTTGCTACTCTGGACCCACCATCCTCAAGGTGGACAACTAAGGTGCAATTGCTTATTCTCACAATGCCAATCACGGCTGCATCAAACACATCGACATCCAACACTATTTCATACATGAGAAATTCATCTCCAATGAGATATGCATTCAGTACTGTGCAACAGAT
This sequence comes from Tricholoma bakamatsutake, assembly GCA_029959215.1. Classification (NCBI taxonomy): domain Eukaryota; kingdom Fungi; phylum Basidiomycota; class Agaricomycetes; order Agaricales; family Tricholomataceae; genus Tricholoma; species Tricholoma bakamatsutake. The sequence continues at coordinate 7,832,292 of CP114860.1, forward strand.
GACAACTTAGTGATTTGCTTACCAAAGCATTACCAAAGCTGAAACACAATGACCTTGTTAATCGCTTAGGGATGGCGTAGGTGTCAAGGGGGAGTGTTGAAATTGGGTGGTGGTACATGCATTAGGCAACACTGATGCCAACACCAAACAAATGGCTGTGGCATATAGCCACAGTCATTAGTAACATTGCCTTGTTGTTTTAGACTTAATTATAGGGCAGTGTCCCATGCTAGTATAAATATTCATTGTAAATAGTTTATTAAACTTAACAAAGTGTTCTATCCTCTAAAAATTCAACATCAACTGACCCCAGTCCTGCCCGATATGTGTCAACCCATCGAAATAACTGATGTTCCCACCAATAAACAGTTTGTATGGGAACTGAATCTAGTGCTTTCAGCAGATTTTCCTTCAATCCATCAAATGAGTAATCATAGTGGTCACAAAGATATTTTTTCACCATTCCCCAGAAGTATTCAATGGGGTTCAATTCACAATAGAATTTCAGCAAGAAAAGACACAAGTGTCCTGCAGCTTCAATCATCTCTTGGACAAGAGATTTTTGTCCCAAAAGTCAGCTTGAAGCTCCAGGATTTGTTTGTTGCAGCATGCATTGGACTCACACTTTTTCTCGCATTTCCCTCAGAGATTTGCCTGGTAAAGATCATGTTCAGTAAGAACAGCTTTGATTCCTTTTGCTTCATTTGGATTTGTGCTGTGATCTGATGGGAATATTATTGGCTGAAAAATTTCCTTGCCATCGCAAATGAACCAGCCATCACACTGATGTGTTCAGTTGGTACTCGGTGCAAAGTCTCAACAGAAGGGGGTGAACATTAAACCTACAGCTGCAGGTGTGCTCGGGGTGAGGGGGTTCACTTAGAGGGCCTTGGATCATCCTTCAGGGCACAGGGACTATGAAGAGGCTGGTATGGTGGTTTTCAAGGTGCGCACTAGTTGTGTACACAAAAAGGAAGGTATGTACAATGGCAAAAAAGTGCACAATGCAAAGGGGCTAAAATGCGCAACAGGAGCACAAAAAATGTGCAACAACAAGAGAGATGGAAGTGGGAGGTTTGGCGGGACAAGTACAGCACTGGGATGTGCTGCAAGGGTGATGCACAGGCTAGGGATGCAAACAGTGATATGGCTCCCTATTGCCCTGCATGCATACTATGGCATTTTTTGCGATTGTGCACATCTCCTAGATGGCTTCTGCACACTTTGCACAGTGCACTTTTGCATGCTTTTGTGCACCTTTGCATGCTTCCATGCACTTTTGTGCACATTTGTGCACTTCCATGCCCTTTTGTGCACCTTTGCATGCTTCCATGTGCTTTCACATGCCTTTGACCACTTAGGTGTGCTTTTGTGCATCTTTTACTTTTCTACTGCGCTTTTGGATCCCCCATCGCTGCCTTCTGTCATGTGCCCTAAATGCGCCCTGTTATGCTTCAAACTGCCTCCATGCGCCTCCCCCACACTCCTTATCTGCCTTTCACAGTTATTGCATGCTCAATGCGCCTTTGCATGCTCCTTTTATGCTTTACCTGCAACTCACATTCTCTGCTGCACACTCATTGCATAATCCCTATCACACACATGACAATACACCACATCAATTGCACTGCACATCACAGCTTCCAGCTTACTTGCGCATTTATTTGAGGTGCACTATGATTCCAACACAAGCAAACTGTGCATTCTCACATAATTGGGGTGCTTTGCACCTATTTGGCATTGGACTGTGTGCACTTGGGCGCTTTCACATAATCCTGGTGCTTTGGTGCTATTTGGCCTTGCACAGCATCTCCTTATAGTTCTTCTGCATTTCCAATCAGCATCGCCTTATCTGGTAACTGGCACAGGTTGATCACATCATTATTACTAAGGTGCAGCATGCAGCATATAACACGAAAGTGAATTAATTGGGAAGAGTGCACAGGACCTAGAGTGCACCAAAAATAGCACATCACACTGGAACAGTTGGATATTGAGCTATGGCATGTGCAAATCTTATTGGCTGAGGCAGCGGCATAGTGCAGTCGGGTTTAGATGGGCAAATGGATGTGCTTGTGGGTAGCACATGGTGTTTGCTATTTTTACACTTTATTTTACCATTTTTATCACATAAGCCATTTGTACATAGTAGGCAGACAGATAGAGAATCAAGAGGATCTTTCCCCCCCCTCATAGTTCATAGCTCAGTCAGCATTGCACATAGTCTGTGCACCAGCATCCATTCTGCATGCCTTTGTAGTGCACCCTTCATATAGCCATGTTTGCATACGGTTTGCATCCCCTCATCGTATTGCTGCATTTCATCCCTGCATAGTGTCCTTCATCCTTGTTTGTGCACTCCTGTGGTGCACCCTTCATATAGCCACATTTGTGCACCATTTGCACCTTTTTTTGTATAGCCACATTTTGTGCACCATTTGTGCCTTTTTCTGCCCATTGCACTCTCATCCCATTTGTGCCCCCTAACCTGTGCATCCCCCTTTCAGCACATCCCAGTGCTGTCTTCATCCCACTGCACCTCCCACTTTTATCTTTCTCATCGTTGTGCATTTTTCTGCACTGCACATTTTTGCCCCTTTGTGTTGCACACTTTTCTGCTATTGCACATATCTTCCCTTTAGTGTACACAACTAGTGCACACATTGAAAACTGCTGTACCAGCCTCTTCATAGTCTCCATGCCCCAAAGGATGATCCAAGGCCCTCTAATCAAACCCCCTCACCCTGAGCACACCTGCAGTTGTAGGTTTAGTGTTCACCCCTTCATTGAGACTCTGCACTGAGTACCAACTGAACACATCATTTCTGGAGCCCACCGCGAGGGGTTTCAAGTTACCAGACCTTATTTAGACCTCTATCAACTCGCCCTTCACTTCAACATTAACCACCTTCGCACTCTCCATTCTGAGCTGTTAGCAACTGCGCTCCAGCTTGGGAAAATACCAGTATTCAAATCACTCTTTCTAAACAACATGCATCACTCATCTGTGCTGTCTTTACCTCCACCTTCACCTGAATCATCCCCACCCACACTAACTCCGTCTGCATTACTGTATTCTTCACTGCCTTCAAATTTTGCTGTGCTTTTACCAGATCTTAATTCTACACACCTTATTTCACCTACCATGGCTACCATCCACATGCCATCCACATCTAACCAAAATGCACTGGGTTTCGACCCTGAAAAACCATGTGAACTCCAGAAGTACTTTGAGGAGCTTGCACAACTTCTCTGCGATTGTAACATCACCGATGAGACCAATAAGAAATTCCACATGGTGCACTATTTGGACAGTGACACTGCGGACACTTGAAAACTGCTACCGGAGTATAGTGCAATGCACAACTATGGCACATTCAAAGATGCTGTCCTAAAGCTTTATCCCAGTTCTAGGGATGGCAGTAAATGGAGTATTAGCGACCTGGACAAGCTTATTGCAGAAACTGCACGTGTCAGCCTTGTAACCACAGAAAAAATCATGCACTATTATCACGCATTTTTCAACATCAGTGAATACTTAGTTGTGCAAGGCATATTGGTGCACTATGACCAAAGCCACATGTTCATTAGGGTGTTTTGACTAGACCAGCTCAAGTGCATTTTGAGCTGCCTTGCAATTGCGGTACTGAATCAGCCTGCAAATGTGCCATACTCATTAGATGCAATACGTGATATGATTGACTTTATCTTCAAAGGCCCAGCACACTATTTCCAGCCACTTACTGGGCTCACAGCACAAAACCCCAATATGTATGTGCCCTACTCAGCACCCAGCATACCCATCTCCCAGCCACAACCTAGCACACCAGCAGTCAAAGCAGAAGACATCTCAGTCCTATTCGAGCACATGAAATGGTAGCAGTCAAACAGGGCATTATATCCCTGAGTGCACTTCAATTGAGCACCTTATTAGCAAAGGAAAGTATAGGTGAAATGCAGAAGGGCACATCGTACTCCCAGGTGGCGCATTCGTGCCATGTTCTATTCCAGGCAACTTCTTGGGCCATGTTCTATTCCAGGCAACTTCTTGGGCCAGCACATCGAGGATAGGCATAAGCACAACCCAGGGCAGATTGCTACTGGTTGACTTTTATTGAATACCAATTTGCAGCTCATCTACAATATAGTGCCTCATCCAGCTCCAGCAGCACCTCTACAGTCAACGTACATTGCTGCTTCAGCTTCTATGGCAGAGTATAAGCAAAGCACACCAAATGTGCAACCAACTAACGAAGGAAGAGCACATTGATGCACTCAAGCAGGAGTTGATGGCACTCTAGAAGAGGCAAGTCTTCGATGGTGTTGAAATTCTGCGGCGTGCACTGCACAATACATCCAATCAAGAGAGTGTGCATTCTACAACCACAGACATTGCACCTGCCAATAGTATTGAGTTGCCAGCTTTGCAACCCACTGTAAGTACAACTGAAGCACCTGACAAGACGCCCATACATCCCTATTCTGATATTCCTGAAGTGTGTTTTGTCCCTACAGCAGCAGATAAATCAGGTGCTCAAGTTACCACTTCCAAAGGCAAAGAGCCATCATATCGCACTGTTGTTCCTATCCAGAATCCACAGATTGTCGATGACATATATGCATGCGCCATGAAGGCACCCTCCATTACAGTTTCACATAAAGAGCTCCTTTTGCTTTTGCCTGATCTCAGGCAGCACCATAGAGAACAAGTTACCCCAAAACGTGTTGCAGCTACCAGCGCAGAAGTGGTAGCTACCAACCTTGTGAGCATTATGCCATTTGCACACTGTGAAGTGTGCATGCCTTTTGTGGAAAATAAAGCACTGAATGTGACACCTCCAGTTAGCACAGCAATTGCAGCACCTTTTCCTATTGTTTTGCAGGATCCATTTGAACAGTAGCTCACCCATCTCCAGCCAGGCGAAATTGAAAACCCTGATGTTTTGAAGGTTGCAAAAGAGTTGCATGCACTTTGCTCTATTGATTTATTGATCAACAACCAAGAATACTTTGAAGCTATCTTAGATCTGGGTTCACAAATTATTGCAATGTCAGAAGCGGTCTGCCATCACCTTGGACTTCAGTATGACCTGCGCATCCATTTATACATGCAATCAGCCAATGGAGAGGTAGATGAATCACTTGGGCTTGCGTGCAATGTTTCCACACACATCGGAGATATCATTGTCTATGTGCAAGTTCACGTTATCCGTTCACCCACTTACAATATTTTGTTAGGGTGCCCCTTTGATGTGTTAATGCGCTTCATCATGCGCAACTTTGCAGACAAAGCGCAAATAATTACTATTTGCAATCTGAACACAGGTGCTATCTCCACCATTCCAACAAAGCCTAGGGGAAAGCCATGCCACCTTTTACCAGCTGCAGCAACACCGCACTTCACTATTCAGAATAACCTACAAAGGAATTTTTGCCAGGCTTTAAGGAATTGATTGCAGACCAAGGAGAAGTGCCACTATCATAACATTCGATTCTGATACCCAATCTTGTGACATTTCTGCATTTGTGCTTATTCCATTTTCCGCTTCTGTTTCATCGACCTCTATTATCTCTCAACTCTACCTATCCCAGTGTACCAACAGTCATGCACAGGTGCTCTTAAATTTGATTGACCTTGTGGTGCTTATTCCAGCTGCATTTTCAAAAATTGCACATGCACATGCAACTTTTATTGATTTAGTGGTGCTTCCTGCACTTTTACCAAATCCACCACCGTTTACCCTGACCAGGCGCTATACTGAAGAGCACATGCAAGCGCTCCAAAAGTGCCACACTGATTTCTTATTACCAGAGGAGATGAAGGTTTTACACCACTTGATGTCTTTGCAGAATGAAGCCTTCACATGGAGCGATGAGGAGCATGGCAGCTTCAAGACCATGTTCTTTCCCCCAGTTGAAATCCCAGTTATTTTGCACACTCCTTGGATAGAGCACAACATCCCCATTCCACCAGGCATATATGAAGAAGTTTGTGCTATTATCTGGAAGAAGATAGACTCAGGCATTTACGAGCACTCAAATTCGGCATATAGATTGCAGTGGTTCTGCATGCTCAAGAAAGACGGAAAGCACTGTGCATCGTAGATAGCCTCGAACCACTTAATCACATTACCATTAAACACTCCAGCATCACCCCTACACCTGAGCACCTTGCAGAGCAGTTTGCAGGGCATGCATGCAGTGCTGTCCTTGATCTACAGTGACTCACAAAACTGAGTCAATGTTTTGGACTTTTTAATTCGTTATTGAATAGCTTCCCATAAACAACAAAACCAAACAAGGTATTGGTTTACCGAATAACATACATGATCAGGGCTACCAAACAAACAAAGAATTATGTAATTTTAATTATCCCTCATGGAGATATGATCATTTTAATTCAGGGACTCATTGACTCAGTTTTGTGAGGGGTAGTCAGAAATATTAGAATCTGATGCTCCACCAACTGTATAATGTCAAAAACTTGACAGATGGTTTCTAAGGTGATGTGACCCTTGATGGGACCTTAAATTATAGTATTTAATTAGGACTAGCATTCTTCATACTTCAATATTCTCCAATGCATCCCATCTTTTCTGCTCAGAAGGAAAACATTCTTTCCCTGGCCTCCAATCATTATTCTACCCACAATATTGCCTCTAAACTCAACCTCAGCCAGTCTAGTGTATCCAGAACACTCAGGGCTCTCCATCCAAACCTGGATTCCCCCTCTGGTGGTCGTCCTTCTAAGCTCTCATCTACCTCTCAGAGAGCCATCCTTACCCAAATCACCACTGGCAAGGCTGCAAATGCTGTTCAGGCCACCCATTACATCAACAGCATCATCCCCACTCCAGTCTCCTCAGAAACAGTCAGAAGAGTTCTCAGAAAAAACTCATTCAAGGCTGTGGTGAAGAAGAAAAAGCCTTTGCTTAGTATAAGGCATAGAAAAGCAAGATTGGCTTTTGCTCAGAAGTATAGAGAGTGGACTGTGGAGGACTGGAGAAGGGTTATTTGGTCAGATGAGACTAAAATTAACAGGTTTGGGTCAGATGGGAGAGAGTGGGTTTGGAAACAGAAGGGAGAGGGGCTGATTGAGAGAGAGGTGCAGGGAACTGTCAAATTTGGGGGAGGAAACATTATGGTATGGGGGTGTATGGGATGGAATGGAGTGGGGCATCTTGCAGAGGTTGAGGGGAGGATGAATGCTGACCAGTATGTGTCCATTTTGAAGGACCATATGCTGCCTAGCTTGGAGGAGAGTAGAATTTCTGAAGAAAAGGTGATTTTTCAACAAGACAATGACCCCAAGCATACCTCAAAAAAGGCCAAGAAATGGATGGAGAACAACAATATTACTCTTCTGGATTGGCCTGCCCAATCTCCAGACCTCAGCCCTATTGAACATCAATGGGTTCACCTCAAGAACCAGTTAGACAAGTATCCAACAGCGCCAAAAGGAATTTGGGAGTTATGGGAAAGAGTAGTGGAAGAGTGGAATAATATTCCATCAGAGGTGTGTCAGAATTTGATTGAAAGCATGACTAGAAAGTTGGGAGCAGTTATTAAGGCCAAGGGAGGTCATACAAAATACTAGAATTACAATTTATCATAATATTGATACCACCTCACAAAACTGAGTCAATGAGTCCCTGAATTAAAATGATCATATCTCCATGAGGGATAATTAAAATTACATAATTCTTTGTTTGTTTGGTAGCCCTGATCATGTATGTTATTCGGTACACCAATACCTTGTTTGGTTTTGTTGTTTATGGGAAGTTATTCAACAATAAATTAAAAAGTGCAAAACATTGACTCAGTTTTGTGAGTCACTGTATATGTGGGATATGATGAGCGCTTAATCAAAGAATTGTCATGCGACCTTACAACATTCCAGATGCCTTATGGCACAATGCACCTCATTACATTGCCAATGGGTTGGACAAACTCAGTACCGATCTTCCATGATGATGTGTGCTATATTCTGCAGCCAGAAATACCAGATTACACCATTTTCTATATTGACGATGTTCCAGTCAAGGGGCCTTTGAAGCGCTACATTTTACTGGATGGCTTGTGTGAAGCACTCACTGCAAACCCTAGTGTTAAACACTTTGTGTGGGAGCACTTCCAGAATGTGAACCACATTGTGCAGCACATGAAATATAGTGGTGGCACTTTCTCTGGGACAAAATCCACATTGTGCACTGAGAACTTCATCATTCTTGGCCATTATTGCATGCCAGAAGGTAGAAAACCTGAACATGACAAGGTAGACATTATCCACAATTGGGGTGCATGCCATACACTGTCAGAAGTGCATGCATTCTTGGGGACAGTCAGTTTAATGCACATTTATATCCGCAATTATGTGCACCATGTTAATGTGCTCACAAAGCTTATGTGCAAGGATGCTTCATTTGAATGGGGCCCAGAGCAGATAGCAGTGTAAAATGACATCAAGAAAGCAGTACTAGATTGCCCTGCACTACAACCAATTAATTATTCCTCAGAATTCCCCATTATCCTTGCAGTCGACACTTCACAGATAGCAGTCAGCTTCTACCTGTGCCAGCAAAAAAGCACAAATGTGAAAATGCGCATTTACAATCAGTTCAGCTCAATTATGCTAAATGACAGAGAAGTGCACTTTTTGCAACCAAAGCTAGAAATCTATGGGCTTTATCACATGCTGCACAACTTGCGCCTTTATATTATAGGTGTGCACAACTTAATTGTCAAGACTGATGCACGCTATATCAAGGGCATGCTACAAAATCCCAATATCCAACCATCTGCCAGCATTAACCAGTGGATTGTCTCAATCCTTACATTCCACTTTATACTCGTACATGTTAGAGGAGCGGTGTATGGTCCAAATGGGCTCTTGCATTGGCCAAAGCAGCCAGAAGACTTAGAAGGGGAAGAAGATGAAGAGTTTGAGGATTGGATTGATGTGCTACATGGCTTTATGCATGTGATATGTCCCATTTCACAGTCCTTTGATGTGCAAGCACTTGTGCTAACACAGCTAGAGCCAAGCACAAATGTGCAAAATGTGTGCAATAGTGCGCTTATTTATGATGATGACTATAGCCAAGTTCCAAGAAGTGCAGCAGCAGATGCAGAGGATGAGAAGTTAGACTTGGTGTGGATTTGGATGGATACCCTAACGCGCCCTAGCGATTTCACAGATTCTGAGTATGGTGATGTGTTCAGTTGGTACTCGGTACAAAGTCTCAATGGAAGGAGTGAACACTTAACCTACTACTGCAGGCATGCTCGGGGTGAGGGGGGAGTTCGCTTAGAGGGCCTCAGATCATTCTTCGGAGTACAGAGGCTATGGAGAGGCTGGTACGGCGGTTTTCAATGTGTGCACTAGTTGTGTATGCTAAAGGGGAGATATGTGCAGTGGTGGGAAAAGTGTGCAATGCGAAGGAGCAAAAATGTGCAATGGGAGCACAAAAGTGCGCAATGATGAGGGTGATGAAGACTGGAGGTGTAGTGGGATGAAGACAACACTGGGATGTGCTGTGAAAGTGGTGCATAGGTAGAGGACACAAACAGGATGGAAGTGCAAGGGGTGGAAAAAGGTGCAAATGGTGCGCAAAATGCGGCTATGCAAATAAGTGCACAAATGGTGTGCAAATGCAGCTATATGAAGGGTGCACTGTATGAGTGCATGAATGAGGATGAAGGACACAACGCAGGGACGAAATGCAACAATATGACGAGGGGATACAAACAATATGCAAATGCGGCTATATGTAGGGTGCACTACAAAGGCGCATGGACTGGACACTGGTGCACAGACTATGTGCGACACTGACTGAGCTATGAACTATATGGGGGGAAAAGATCCTCTGGATTCTCTATCTGTCTGCCTACTATGTATAAATGGCTTATGTGATAAAAAGAGTAAAATAAAGCATAAAAATAGAAAGTGCCATGCGCTACCCATGCTACCCACAAGCGCATCCATTCGCCCATCTAAACCTGACTGCACTATGCCGCTGCCTCAGCCAATAAGATTTGCGCACCTATAGCCCACTACCCAACTGTTCTGGTGTGATGCACTATTTTTGGTGCACTCTAGGTCTCGTGCGCTCTTCCCAATTAATCCACTTCAGTGTTATGTGTTGCATGCTGCACCTTAGTAATAATGGCATGATCGACCTGTGCTGGTTACCAGATAAGGCGATGCCAATTGGAAATGCAGAAGAACTATAAGGAGATGCTGTGAAAGGCCAAATACTGCCAAAGTGCCAGGATTATGTGAAGGCACCCAAGTGTGCACAGTCCAATGCCAAATAGGCGCAAAGTGCCCCAATTATGTGAGAATGCACAGGTCACTCATGTTGGAATCATGGTGCACCTCAGGTAAATGCACCAGTAAGATGGAAGCTGTGATGTGCAGCGCAACTGGTGTGGTGGATTGTTGTGTGTGTGATAGGGATTGTGCAATGAGTGCACAGCAGAGAATGTGAGTTGCAGGTAAAGCATAAAAGGAGCATGCAAATAAATGTGAAAGGCAGGTAAGGAGTGTGGGGGGGTGCACAGAGGCAGTTTGAAGCACAATGGGGCGCATTTAGGGCACACGACAGCAGGCGGCTATGGGAAACCAAGAGCGCAGTAGAAATGTAAAAGGTGCACAAAAGCACACCTAAGCAGTCAAAGGCACGTGAACATGCACTGTGCAAAGGGTGTGGAAGCCATCTAGGGGGTGCAGACAATTGCAAAAAATGCCATAGTATGTGTGCAGGGCGATAGGGAGCCATATCATCTCCTCCCAACTGAAGTACTGACTGTTTTCAGGCAGCATGTGATTGGTCAGCACAAAATTTTCTTCACTTACATAAGCGGCCATCCTCTCCTTATCTATCTCTGACCACCATCTATCCTCTATAACTCTTTCCACAACCCATCTCTACCTGATCCAATGGCCTCAGCATTTACCTTAGCCCTCAGACAAATGATCCTGGCCCTGAATAAGACCCTCCCTGCTGCTGGGAGTGAGCAGACAACGATGCAAGCTTGGGGTGAAGGGTTTTGTAGTAAACTGGTGTGCTTTTCGTGTTTCTATAACTGGCGCAGGTTGCTAAGGGTCGGGGCATGTAGAACATGTATAAAAGCCACGCGGACACTGTTAAAGATGATGCAGAACTTGATGTGCTCCTTGCAAAGGTGCACAGCACATTCAGTGGGATCGTGGTGGAGGAATGGCTTGCTTGGGGTGAGGAGCTGATGCCTGATATGCGTCAGATGATTGAAGAGAAGGAACAGTCTGAGAAATTTGAGTGTAGGGTGCATGAGCTGGCGGGGTGGCTGGAAGTGCATGCTCTTGACCACTGAATTGCAGGTGCCCGAGGTTAATTTGGAGCATCTGGAAGGTGAGTTTAGGGCAATTGATGAGGCCAGCAATATAGATACCACCGAAGTGCAGGTGGATGAAAAGGTGCGCATCACACTTGTGCGCTCTCTGTGCATGCTTTCTGGAGTGACTGATGCTGAGGTCGCAGGCGAAGGAACTGGGGAGTTTTGGGAGAGTGGGGCAATGAGCAAAGGGGAGAGTGAGCAGAGCAACGAGAGTGCTAATGCAGATGAAGGCACAAGTGCATGCCCGGTGCATGCAACGCGGCAATGTGCATATGTCGAAGTACCACCACTGAGTGGCATTGGTGCCACCTCTGATGCTAATAGCAAACCAGTAAGTTTCTTTGGATATGCTTCAAACTCACTAAATGGTTCCCCTTTCTACTCTAGTGTGATAACTGCCGCCGCATGGGCCAACCGGCTAGGTGCGTTTCTGTCAATGGAAAGTGGTGTTCCCCATGCGCAAAGGGTAAGAGAAAGTGCGAATGGATGAAGCACATTCTTGCACAGCTGCACGCAACTTCTAGAGGCAGGAAAGCAGCTACTGGGTGCCCTGGTGTGTCTTTTTCTCATCCTCTTTTCATGCTGCGCTAACTATTCCAAAGGTGCATTGCAAATCAACAAGGGCAATGAGAGTGATGTAGGGCTCATCAGCCCCTCAAAAGAGCACATATTGAAGTGCCGCAAAGTCAAAAACACACCCCCTCCCCCGTCACAAGTGTGCCCAAGGCCATGCTGCCTTACTGTTTGCCAGGCAAGTGTGCACATGCAATCCTCGTGCCAAACCAGATCAGGAAACACCTCAGGGGACATGGTCTACTAAGGCCAGGATGTTGAGGTGCTCGACTTAGTGCAATGCTGCTCGGTGGTTGCAGTCTTGGGCACCATGCATGATCACCTTAAAGAAAACGTCCAAAGGTCACTTGTCAAGCTAGAAGTCACCAAGAGCCAGTTGCGCAGTGCAGAGCAAGCGGAGGCAGATGCAAAGGTGAAACTGGATGCAGCCATGGAGTGCTTGGAGTTCCTGGAGTCCATTGAGTAGCTGCTCACCTGTATAAGTTTTAGATAGTATGTCAATCCATCTTCCTGTTGCGCCTGTGATACGCGTGATGCGCTCCAAAGCGGTGCAATGTGCACGCTTCCATGGTGCCGTAAAATGAAATTTCTAAGTCCAAATAATATATGTGAGGGAAAAGAGATAAGATAGGCAACGTTTAAGCAAGAAATGTCAAGCGCACAAAAAATGTGCACCAGCGCAAAAATGCGCAAATGCAAAGGAGTGCAGAAAAATTGTCCAACCATTACTTTCCTCCTTCCAACTGAGATATTGACCATGTCCAAACGATAAAAGAGTAAGAGATAAAATGAAGCACACACCATATGACAAAGTCTAAAAAAATGGGAAAGGCTCAGTAGATCATCATGGCTGGTAAAACCCATGGGTTGCACAATCACAGAACGTGTCCAGATGCGACTTCACGAATAGGAAAAAGGTAACGTAAAAAAATGAAAAAAAACAAAGCATACATATAAAAATGTGAAGTATCCATAGTGGTGCACATGGAGCACTAGTTGCATGCCTCATTGGCACTTTCTTCATCCTCAGCGCTATCTCCTTGCACTTCTTCTTTGTCAACTGCTTCTTCATCTTCTGTATCCACTACTATGGACTCTTCCATCTCTCTCAGCCATGTTGTGGTAATATTGAGTGCTATGTCTGGGAGTGCAATGGACTTGTGCACGTGGTATAGCACTAGGTGAAATGTGGCTATTGTATAGCACTGCCAAAAGTGCTCAAGTAAAGCAGATCACATCGTGTAAAAGCACTTGTGTGCAACATTGTTGTGGCTGGTGTGCAATATTGGTAAGCATCTGGACTGCCAAATAACAAGCTGGTGAGCACCATGCACATTGCACTTCCACAACCACTCCTTGTGTTTGAAAAATGCACTCGCAGAGCGCACGAATACACCATACTCGGAATCCATGAAATTGTTAGAGCACGTTAGGGTATCCATCCAAATCCACACCAAATCTAACTTCTTATCCTCTGCATCTGCTGTTGTGCTTCTCGGAACTTGGCTATAGTCATCATCATAAATAAGTGCACTATTGTGCACATTTTGCACATTTTGTGCAACTGTGCTTGGCTCTGGCTGCATTAGTGCGAGTGCTTGCACATCAAAGGGCTGTGAAATGGGACATATTGCATGCATAAAGCCATGTAGCACATCAGTCCAATCCCCAAGTTCTTCACTGTCTTCTTCTTCATCATCTTCTGGAGTAAACGGTGGCAGGTTTGGTAAAAGCACAGGAAGCACCGCTAGCAGATCACCTACAATGTTGCGCTCGATGTGGAATTTGTTTGGGACAGGCGCAATAACTGGTTTGACTTTTCTAGCAACCAGTTTATACTTCTTCTTGGTTACTACGCCCTTTTGCAGTGCGCGCGCCACTAAATTGATAAAAGTTGCATGTGCATGTGCACTTTTTGGAAACATGGCTGGAATAAGTGCCATGGGGTCAATCAAATTTAAGAGCGCCTGCACATTACTGGAAAGTGGTGTTCCCCATGCGCAAAGGGTAAGAGAAAGTGCGAATGGATGAAGCACATTCTTGCACAGCTGCACGCAACTTCTAGAGGCAGGAAAGCAGCTACTGGGTGCCCTGGTGTGTCTTTTTCTCATCCTCTTTTCATGCTGCGCTAACTATTCCAAAGGTGCATTGCAAATCAACAAGGGCAATGAGAGTGATGTAGGGCTCATCAGCCCCTCAAAAGAGCACATATTGAAGTGCCGCAAAGTCAAAAACACACCCCCTCCCCCGTCACAAGTGTGCCCAAGGCCATGCTGCCTTACTGTTTGCCAGGCAAGTGTGCACATGCAATCCTCGTGCCAAACCAGATCAGGAAACACCTCAGGGGACATGGTCTACTAAGGCCAGGATGTTGAGGTGCTCGACTTAGTGCAATGCTGCTCGGTGGTTGCAGTCTTGGGCACCATGCATGATCACCTTAAAGAAAACGTCCAAAGGTCACTTGTCAAGCTAGAAGTCACCAAGAGCCAGTTGCGCAGTGCAGAGCAAGCGGAGGCAGATGCAAAGGTGAAACTGGATGCAGCCATGGAGTGCTTGGAGTTCCTGGAGTCCATTGAGTAGCTGCTCACCTGTATAAGTTTTAGATAGTATGTCAATCCATCTTCCTGTTGCGCCTGTGATACGCGTGATGCGCTCCAAAGCGGTGCAATGTGCACGCTTCCATGGTGCCGTAAAATGAAATTTCTAAGTCCAAATAATATATGTGAGGGAAAAGAGATAAGATAGGCAACGTTTAAGCAAGAAATGTCAAGCGCACAAAAAATGTGCACCAGCGCAAAAATGCGCAAATGCAAAGGAGTGCAGAAAAATTGTCCAACCATTACTTTCCTCCTTCCAACTGAGATATTGACCATGTCCAAACGATAAAAGAGTAAGAGATAAAATGAAGCACACACCATATGACAAAGTCTAAAAAAATGGGAAAGGCTCAGTAGATCATCATGGCTGGTAAAACCCATGGGTTGCACAATCACAGAACGTGTCCAGATGCGACTTCACGAATAGGAAAAAGGTAACGTAAAAAAATGAAAAAAAACAAAGCATACATATAAAAATGTGAAGTATCCATAGTGGTGCACATGGAGCACTAGTTGCATGCCTCATTGGCACTTTCTTCATCCTCAGCGCTATCTCCTTGCACTTCTTCTTTGTCAACTGCTTCTTCATCTTCTGTATCCACTACTATGGACTCTTCCATCTCTCTCAGCCATGTTGTGGTAATATTGAGTGCTATGTCTGGGAGTGCAATGGACTTGTGCACGTGGTATAGCACTAGGTGAAATGTGGCTATTGTATAGCACTGCCAAAAGTGCTCAAGTAAAGCAGATCACATCGTGTAAAAGCACTTGTGTGCAACATTGTTGTGGCTGGTGTGCAATATTGGTAAGCATCTGGACTGCCAAATAACAAGCTGGTGAGCACCATGCACATTGCACTTCCACAACCACTCCTTGTGTTTGAAAAATGCACTCGCAGAGCGCACGAATACACCATACTCGGAATCCATGAAATTGTTAGAGCACGTTAGGGTATCCATCCAAATCCACACCAAATCTAACTTCTTATCCTCTGCATCTGCTGTTGTGCTTCTCGGAACTTGGCTATAGTCATCATCATAAATAAGTGCACTATTGTGCACATTTTGCACATTTTGTGCAACTGTGCTTGGCTCTGGCTGCATTAGTGCGAGTGCTTGCACATCAAAGGGCTGTGAAATGGGACATATTGCATGCATAAAGCCATGTAGCACATCAGTCCAATCCCCAAGTTCTTCACTGTCTTCTTCTTCATCATCTTCTGGAGTAAACGGTGGCAGGTTTGGTAAAAGCACAGGAAGCACCGCTAGCAGATCACCTACAATGTTGCGCTCGATGTGGAATTTGTTTGGGACAGGCGCAATAACTGGTTTGACTTTTCTAGCAACCAGTTTATACTTCTTCTTGGTTACTACGCCCTTTTGCAGTGCGCGCGCCACTAAATTGATAAAAGTTGCATGTGCATGTGCACTTTTTGGAAACATGGCTGGAATAAGTGCCATGGGGTCAATCAAATTTAAGAGCGCCTGCACATTACTGTTGGTACATTGGGATAAGTAGAGCTGAGGGGTAAGAGAGGTCGATGGAATGGAAGCGGAAAATGGGATAAGCGCAAATGTGGAAACATTGCAAGCTTGGCTATCAGAGTCAAATGTTATGATAGTGGCTGCTTCTCCTTGGTCTGCGACAATAGGAAGAGGCACTTCAATTGCTGCACTAACTGGAGGTGTTGCATTAAGTGCTTTATCGTTCGCAAAAGGTGTGTGTGCTTTGCAGTGTGTAAATGGCATAATGCTCGCAAGGTTGGTAGCTACCACTTCTGCACCAGTAGCTGCAATGCACTTTAGAGTAACTTGTTCTCCAGGGCACTGTCTGAGATCGGGCGAAAGTGAAAGGAGTTCTTCATGCGAAACCGTTAATGATACTCAACTCGGAAACCCAAACAAAACCTACTAATGGCTTCAGATGGTATAACACAGGCCAGAGGAAGGGTGCGAGGTGGTACTAAATATCACCGCTGAGACCAAAACGTAATGTTTAGTAACGCGAAATGGTAAGGGCTGTGGATAAAAGTCTGTATAGGCATACGAAGTTGCTCGAAAGAGTTTGAAAGTAGTTCGAAGGTGTGCGAAGCGGTTCGAATAAGTTCGAAGATGCGCGAAATAGTTCGAATAAGTTCGAAGTGGTTTGAAGTATATCGAACAGCGGGTTTAACGAATGTGAGGTGTTTGTCAAATAGAGACAGGCGATGGGCAATAAAACGGAGAGCAAATCCAATAGTTTCAAGGAAGTTCGCGATATTTCGCAGAACTTTTAGAGATATGATGCGAGCTAAGACCCAAGAGAACGACTCTTAAGTCTGATGATAACTGTGAGGCTAACTTGTGCTGTTCCCCGTTGTTCTATATTTCTCCTTGTTCTAAGTATCTAACACAAGTCTATATACAAAATGAAGAGATAGTACTAAAAAGGAAATAAGAACAATTGTAAAACATGAGGGAATGTACACAGCAATAAAGATATTGTAAAACACAAAACAAATGAAAAATGATAATAAGTAAAATGTACATTGTCCCAGTATGGTAATAGATCTTGTTCTATTGCTTTTAATATATCAATAAAACACAAAAACGCACTTATCGCATCCTAAGTCTCTTGTAATCCCTCCTTTTGTCTGGTAGTACTTGATATGTGGCGAGTTGGGTTGTTCCGAATGTGCAACGTGTATCGAAATTGTTTGAGGACAACTATACGGCAGCCGAAGTCGTTCGAAGTGTCGCAAAATGGTTCGAAAGCATTCGAAAAGGTTCGAAGTAGTGCGAAGTTGTTTGAAATTGTGCAAAATTGTGCGAAAATGGTTCGAAGTTGATTTAGTGGCATTCGTAGTGGTTCGGAGCGTGTGTCGTAATGTGTTGATATGGGTGGGAGTCTTCTCCAGACCTTAAAGTGCATAGTGGACCTATCACCGTTGATGAGTTCAGTTGGTACTCAGTGCAGAGTCTCAACAGAAGGGGTGAACACTTAACCTACAACTGCAGGCATGCTCGGGGTGAGGGGGGAGTTTGCTTAGAGGGCCTCAGATCGTCCTTCAGGGTGTGGAGACTATAGAGAGGCTGGTACAGCGATTTTCAATGTGTGCACTAGTAGTGTACGCGAAAGGGGAGATATGTGCAGTGGCGGAAAAGTGCGCAACGCAAAGAGGCAAAAACGCGCAGTGCGGAAAAATGTGCAATGAGAGCGCAAAAGTGCGCAATGATGAGGATGATGAAGGCGGGAGGTGTAACAGGACAAAGACGACACTGGGATGTACTGTGAAGGTGGTGCACAGTTTGGGGGTGTAAACAGAGTGAAAGCGCAAGGAGTGGAAAAAGGTGCAGACGGTGCGCAAAACATGGCTATGCAAAAAGGTGCGCAAATGTGGCTATATGAAGGGTGCACTACGATAGTGCACAGACAAGGATGAAGGATGCAACGCAAGGGACGAAACACAACAATACGATGAGGGGACACAAATGATAACGCAAACACAGCTATACGAAGGGCGCACTATGAAGGCACATGGACTGGACGCTGGTGCACAGACTATGTGCGATGCTGACTGAGCTATGAACTATGAGGGGGGGGAAAGATCCTCTGGATTCTCTATCTGTCCACTACTATGTACAAATGGCTTATGTGATAAAATGGTGAAATAAAGTATAAAAATAGGAAGCGCCATGCGCTACCCACAAGCGCGTCCATTCGCCCATCTAAACCTGACCGCACTATGCCGCTGCCTCAGCCAATAAGATTTGCGCACCTATAGCTCAATATCCAACTGTTCCGGTGCGATGTGCTATTATTGGTGCGCGCTAAGTCTCGTGCACTCTTCCCAATTAATCCGCTTCGGTGTTATATGTCATGTGCTGTGCCTTAGTAATAATGGCATGATTGACCTGTGCTGGTTACCAGATAAGGCGATGCCAATTGGAAATGTGGAAGAACTATAAGGAGATGCTGTGCAAGGCCAAATACTGCCAAAGCACCTGGATTACGTGAAAGCGCCCAAGTGCACACAGTCCAATGCCAAATAGGCGCAAAGCGGCCCAGTTATGTAAGAATGTGCAGTTCGCTCATGCCAGAATCATGGTGTGCCTCAAGTAAATGTGCCAGTAAGATGGGAGCTGCGATGCGCAGTGCACTGGTGTGGTGGATTGTTGTGTGTGATAGAGATTGTGCAAAGAGTGTGCAGCAGGGAATGTGAGTTGCAGGTAAAGTGTAAAAGGAGTGCGCAAAGGCGCATTGAGCGCGCAATAAATGTAGAAGGCAGATAAGGAGCATGGGGGGGGCGCACGGAGGCGGCTTGAAGCACAATGAGGCGCATTTAGGGCGCACAATGATTGGCGGCTATGGGGAAACAAAAGCGCAGTAGAAATGCAAAAGGCGCACAAAGGCGCACCTAAATGGTCGAAGGCGCGCAAAAGCGCATGGAAGCATGCAAAGGCGCATGAAAGCATACAAAGGCACACAAAAGCGCGCTGCGCAAAGTGTGCGGAAGCCATCTAGGAGGTGCACACAATTGCAAAAAATGCTGTAGTATGCATGCAGGGCGATAGGGAGCCGTATCACCATAATGGAGGGCACCTTCATGGTGCATGCATATACGTCATCGGCAATCTGTGGATTCTGGATGGGAATGACAGTGCGATATGATGGCTCTTTGCCTTTGGAAGCATTAACTGGTGCGTCTGATTTATCTGCTGCTCAAAACACACTTCAGGAATGTTGGAATAGGGATGTATGGGTGTCTCGTCCAGTGCTTCAGTTGTGCTCACAGTGGGTTGCAAAGCTGGGGACTTGATACTGTCAGCGGGTGCAATGTCTGTGGTTGTAGAATGCGTGCTCTCTTGATTGGATGTGTTGCATGGTGCGCGCTGCAGAATTTCGATGCTGTCGAAGACTTGCCTCTTCTGAAGTGCCATCAACTCCTGCTCGAGTGCATCAATGCGCTCTTCCTTCGTTAGTTGCACATTTGGTGTGCTTTGCATATAATCTGCTGCAGGCACTGAAGCGGCAACATATGTCGACTGTAAAAATGATGCTGGAGCGGACGAGGTGCTATATTGTAGATGAGCTGCAAATTGGTATTAGATGAAAGTCGACCAGTGGCTATCTGCCCTGGGTTGTGCTTATGCCATTCCTCAATGTGCTTGCCCAAAAAGTTGCCTGGAATAGAATGCAGCATGAATGCACCACCTGGGAGTACGATGCGCCCTTCCACATTTTGCCTACACTTTCCTTCGCTAATAAGGTGCTCAATTGAAGTACACTCAGGAATATAATGCCCTGTCTGACTGCAACCATTGCACTTGTCATTGTTTGAATGAGGCACGCCATTTCCGCCATCTCTGTGTGATGCGCTCAATGCAGTAACTATCGTCTGTGTTATGCACTCGAATAGGACTGAGATGTCTTCTGCTTTGACTGCAGGCATGCTAGGTTGTGGCTGGGAAACGGGTGCACTGGGTGCTGAGCAGGGCACATACATATCAGGGTTTTGTGCTGTGAGCCTAGTAAGTGGCTGGAGATAGTGCGCTGGGCCTTCAAAGATAAAGTTGATCACATTGCATATTGTGTCTAATGAGTATGGCACATTTACAGGCTGATTCGGTACTGCAATCACAAGGCAGCTCAAAATGTGCTCGAGCTGGTCTGGTTGAAACACCCTAACAAACATGCGGCTTTGGTCGTAGCATGCCAATATGCTTTGCGCAACTAAGTATTCACTAATGTTGAAAAATGCATGGTAATAATGCACAATTTCTTCTGCAGTTACAAGGCCAATGCATGCGGTCTCACCAATAAGCTTGTCCAGGTCGCTAATACTCCATTTACTGCCATCCCTAGAGCTGGGATAAAGCTTTAGGACAGCGTCTTTCAATGCGCCATAGTTGTGCATCGCACTATACTCCGGTAGCAGTTTCCAAGTGTCTGCAGTGTCGCTGTCCAAATAGCGCGCAGTGTGGAACTTCTTATCGGTCTCATTGGTAATGTTACAATTGTGGAGGAGTTGCACAAGCTCCTCAAAGTACTTCTGGAGTGAAGTGCAGTTTTGCGGGGTCAAAACGCGGTGCATTTTGGTTGGATGTGGATAGCATATGCATGGTAGCCATAGTAGATAGAATAAGGTGTGTAGAGTTAAGATCTGGTAAAAGCACAGCGAAATGCAAAGGCAGAGAAGGATGCGGTGATGCAGATAAAGTTAAGGTAGGTAGGGATGATTCAGGTGAAGGTGGAGATAAAGATAGTGCAGACGAGTGATGCGTGTTGTTTAGGAAGAGTGATTCAAATACTGGTATTTCCCCAAGCTCGAGCACAGTTGCTAACAGCTCAGAATGGAGAGTGTGAAGGTGGTTAATGTTGAAGTGAAGGGCGAGCCAATGGAGGTCTAAAATATGGTCTGATAAACAGAAACCCCTTGTGGTGGGCTCCAGAAATGATGTGTTCAGTTGGTACTCAGTGCAGAGTCTCAACGGAAGGGGTGAACACTTAACCTACTACTGCAGGTATGCTTGGGGTGAGGGGGGAGTTTGCTTAGAGGGCCTCAGATTGTCCTTTGGGGCGCAGAGACTATGGAGAGGCTGGTACGGCAGTTTTCAATGTGCGCACTAGTTGTGTATGCTAAAGGGGAGATATGCACAGTGGTGGGAAAGTGCACAATGCAAAGGAGCAAAAATATGCAACAGGAGCACAAAAGTGTGCAACGACAAGGGTGATGAAGACTGGAGGTGTAGTAGGATGAAGACAACACTGGGATGTGCTGTGAAAGTGGTGCGTAGGTAGGGGACACAAACAGGATGGAAGCGCAAGGGGTGGAAAAAGGTGCAAGTGGTGCACAAAATGTGGCTATGCAAATAAGTGCACAAATGGTGTGCAAATGCGGCTATATGAAGGGTGCACTGTATGAGTGCACGAACGAGGACCAAGTATGCAATGCAGGGATGAAATGCAACAATATAGTGACTCATAAAACTGAGTCAATGTTTTGGACTTTTTGATTCATTGTTGAATAGCTTTCCATAAACAACAAAACCAAACAAGGTATTGGTGTACCGAATAACATACATAATCAGGGCTACCAAACAAACAAAGAATTATGTAATTTTAATCATCCCTCATGGAGATATGATTATTTTAATTCAGGGACTTATTGACTCAGTTTTGTGAGGAATAGTCAGAAATATTAGAATCTGATGCTCCACCAACTGTATAATGTCAAAAACTTGACAGATGGTTTCTAAGGTGATGTGACCCTTGATGGGACCTTAAATTATAGTATTTAATTAGGACTAGCATTCTTCATACTTCAATATTCTCCAATGCATCCCATCTCCTCTGCTCAGAAGGAAAACATTCTTTCCCTGGCCTCCAATCATTATTCTACCCACAATATTGCCTCTAAACTCAACCTCAGCCAGTCTAGTGTATCCAGAACACTCAGGGCTCTCCATCCAAACCTGGATTCCCCCTCTGGTGGTCGTCCTTCTAAGCTCTCATCTACCTCTCAGAGAGCCATCCTTACCCAAATCACCACTGGCAAGGCTGCAAATGCTGTTCAGGCCACCCATTACATCAACAGCATCATCCCCACTCCAGTCTCCTCAGAAACAGTCAGAAGAGTTCTCAGAAAAAACTCATTCAAGGCTGTGGTGAAGAAGAAAAAGCCTTTGCTTAGTATAAGGCATAGAAAAGCAAGATTGGCTTTTGCTCAGAAGTATAGAGAGTGGACTGTGGAGGACTGGAGAAGGGTTATTTGGTCAGATAAGACTAAAATTAACAGGTTTGGGTCAGATGGGAGAGAGTGGGTTTGGAAACAGAAGGGAGAGGGGCTGATTGAGAGAGGTGCAGGGAACTGTCAAATTTGGGGGAGGAAACATTATGGTATGGGGGTGTATGGGATGGAATGGAGTGGGGCATCTTGCAGAGGTTGAGGGGAGGATGAATGCTGACCAGTATGTGTCCATTTTGAAGGACCATATGCTGCCTAGCTTGGAGGAGAGTGGAATTTCTGGAGAAGAGGTGATTTTTCAACAAGACAATGACCCCAAGCATACCTCAAAAAAGGCCAAGAAATGGATGGAGAACAACAATATTACTCTTCTGGATTGGCCTGCCCAATCTCCAGACCTCAGCCCTATTGAACATCAATGGGTTCACCTCAAGAACCAGTTAGACAAGTATCCAACAGCACCAAAAGGAATTTGGGAGTTATGGGAAAGAGTAGTGGAAGAGTGGAATAATATTCCATCAGAGGTGTGTCAGAATTTGATTGAAAGCATGCCTAGAAGGTTGGGAGCAGTTATTAAGGCCAAGGGAGGTCATACAAAATACTAGAATTACAATTTATCATAATATTGATACCACCTCACAAAACTGAGTCAATGAGTCCCTGAATTAAAATGATCATATCTCCATGAGGGATGATTAAAATTACATAATTCTTTGTTTGTTTGGTAGCCCTGATCATTTATGTTATTCGGTACACCAATACCTTGTTTGGTTTTGTTGTTTATAGGAAGCTATTCAACAATGAATCAAAAAGTTCAAAACATTGACTTAGTTTTGTGAGTCACTGTATGGGTTGTGGAAAGAGTTGTTGAGGATAGATGGTGGTCAGAGATAGATAAGGAAAGGATGGCCACTTATGTGAGTGATGAAAATTTTGCACTGACCAATCGCATGCTGCCTGAGGACAGTCAGTACTTCAGTTGGGAGGAGATGATACAGCTCCCTATTGCCTTGCATGCATACTATAGCATTTTTTGCGATTGTGCGCACCTTCTAGATGGCTTCTGCACACTTTGCACAGTGTGCTTTTGCATGCTTTTGTGTGCTTTTGCATGCTTCCATGCACTTTTGTGTGCCTTTGACCACTTAGGTGTGCTTTTATGTGCCTTTTACTTTTCTACTGTGCTTTTGGATCCCCCATAGCTGCCTTCTGTTGTGCACTCTAAATGCACCCTGTTATGCTTCAAACCGCCTCCGCGTGCCCCCCCCACACTCCTTATCTGCCTTTCACAGTTATTGCGTGCTCAATGTGCCTTTGCACACTCTTTTTATGCTTTACCTGCAACTCACATTCTCTGCTGCACACTCATTGCACAATTTCTATCACACCCATGATAATACACCACATCAATTGCACTGTGCATTGCAGCTTCCAGCTTACCTGTGCATTTATTCGAGGTGCACCATGATTCCAATATGAGCAAACTGTGCATTCTTACATAATTGGGGCACTGCATCTATTTGGCATTGAACTGTGCACACTTGGGCGCTTTCATGTAATCCTGGTGCTTTGGCACTATTTGGCCTTGCACAGCATCTCCTTATAGTTCTTCCACATTTCCAATCAGCATTGCCTTATCTGGTGACCGGCACAGGTTGATCACATCATTATTACTAAGGTGCAGCATGTGGCATATAACACCAAAGCAGATTAACTGGGAAGAGCGCATGGGACCTAGAGTGCACCAAAAATAGTGCATCATACTGGAACAATTGGGTATTGGGCTATGGCATGTGCAAATCTTATTGGCTGAGGCAGCGGCATAGTGTGGTTGGGTTTAGATGGGCAAATGGATGCACTTGTGGGTAGCACATGGTGCTTTCTATTTTTACACTTTATTTTACCATTTTTATCACATAAGCCATTTGTACATAGTAGGCAGACAGATAGAGGATCAAGAGGATCTTTCCCTCCCCTCATAGTTCATAGCTCAGTCAGCATTGCACATAGTCTGTGCACCAGCATCCAGTCCATGTGCCTTTGTAGTGTGCTCTTCATATAGCCGCCTTTGCATATTGTTTGCATCCCCTCGTCATATTGCTGCATTTCATCCCTGCATTGTGTCCTTTATCCTCATTTGTGCACTCCTGCAGTGCACCTTTCATATAGCCATGTTTGTGCACCATTTGCACCTTTTCTTGTATAGCCACATTTTGTGCACTGTTTGCACCTTTTTCTGCCAATTGCGCTCTCATCCTGTTTGTGCCCCCTAACCTGTGCATCCCCCTTTCAGCACATCCCAGTGCTGTTTTCCTCCCACTGCACCTCCTGCTTTCATCTTTCTCATCATTGCCCATTTTTGTGCTCTCATTGCACATTTTTCCGCACTGCACATTTTTGCCCCTTTGCATTGTGCACTTTTCTGCTATTGCACATATGGCCCCTTTAGCATACACAACTAGTGCATACATTGAGCTGTACCAGCCTCTTCGTAGTCTCTGCCCCCCAAAGGACAATCTGAGGCCCTCTAAGTGAACCTCCTCACCCGGAGCACGCCTGCAGTTGTAGGTTTAGTGTTCACCCCTTCATTGAGACTCTGCACTGAGTACCAACTGAACACATCAACAGGGTGTGAGTGCAACTGGTGGGAAAATGCGCAAATGGTGCGCAAACCACAGCTATACAAATAAATGTGCAAATGATGCACAAACGTGGCTATATGAAGAGTGCACTACAAGAGTGCACAAATAAAAATGAAGAATGCAACGAAGAGATGAAACACAGCAATATGATGAGGGGATGCAAACGATATGCAAACATGGCTATACAAAGGGTGCACTACAAAGGCACATGGACTGGATGCTGGTGCACAGACTATGTGTGACACTGAATGAGCTAGGAACTATGAGAGGGGGAAAGATCCTCTGAATTCTCTATCTGTCCACCCACTATGTACAAAATGGCTTATGTGATAAAAAACAGTAAAAATAAAGTATTAAAATAGAAAGTGCCATGCACTACCCACAAGTGCATCCATTGGCCCATCTAAACCTGACTGCACTATGCTGCTGCCTTAGCCAATAAGATTTGTGCATGCCATAGCCCAATACCCAACTGTTCTAGTGCGATACTTTATTTTTGGTGCACATTGTATCTCATATGCGCTGATAGGTCCACTGCGCACTCTAAGGTCTGAGCAAAGTTTCCAATCGTATTGACACACTATGACAGACCTTCCGAACCACTACGAACATTACGAAATTGACTTCGAACTATTTTTGACTTATTTCGCACTATTTTGGACAACTTCGAACTATTTTGAATGCTTTTGAACCATTTCGCAACATTTCGAACAACTTTGCAATACTTCGAACAACTTTGGTGGCTGTATAGCTGTCCTCAAACACTTTCGATACACGATGCTTAACCGGAGTAAGCTATTTAGTCACATATCGAGCACTACCGGACACGAGGAGGGATTACAAGAGAGTTAGAATGCGATAAGTGTGGTTTTTATGTTTCATGATATATTAAATCAATAGGACAAGAACTCTTACTATACTGGGACAAATCCTTTATTGTTGCACATATTGCCCTTTATTGTATTCCCCTTTTTGGTACTATCTCTTCAAAATGTATATAAACTTGTACTATTTACATAGAATGGAGGAGCACAAGTTACCCTCTCGCTATCATCAGATTTAAAAATCATTCTCTTTAGTCTTATCTTCACATCATATCTCTAAAAGTTCTGCAAAATATCGTGAACTTCCTCAAAACTATCATATTTGCTCTCCATTTTATCGCCCATCGCCTACCGCCATTTGATAAACACTTCACATTCGTTAAACTCCCTCTTCGATATACCTCGAATCTTTTCAAACTTATTCGAACTTCTTTGGACTACTTTGCACAACTTTGAACCTCTTCGAACCTTTTTTGAACCTATTTTGCACATCTTCGAACCTCTTTCGAACTATTTCGAACACCTTTGTATGCCTATACAGACTATTATCCACAGCCCTTACCATTTCACATCACTAAACATTATGCTTTGGTCTCAGCGGTGATATTTAGTACCACCTCGCACCCTTCCTCTGGCCTGTGTTATACCATCTGAAGCCATTAGTAGGTTTTGCTTGGGTTTCCGGGTTGAGTATCATCAGCACTTCCCAATTAATCCACTTTGGTGTTATGCATCGCATGCTGCACCTTAGTAATAATGATGTGATCGACCTGTGCCAGTTACCAGATAAGATGATGCCGATTTGAAATGTGGAAGAACTATAAGAAGATGCTGTGCAAGGCCAAATAGTGCCAAAGTGCCAGGATTATGAGAAAGCACCCAAGTGTGCACAGTCCAACACCAAATAGGCACAAAGTGCCTAGATTATGTGAGAATGCACAGTTCGCTCATGCCAGAATCGCAGTGCACCTCAAATAAATGTGCCAGTAAGCTGGAAGCCATGATGCACAGTGCAATTGGTGTGATGGATTGTTGTGTGTGTGATAAGGATAGTGCAATGAGTGCACAGCAAAGAATGTGAGTTGTGGGTAAAATGTAAAAGGAGCACATAAAGGCACATCGAGCATGCAATAATGGTGAAAGGCAGATAAGGATTGTGGAGGAGGGGGCACAGAGGCAGTTTGAAGTGTAACAAGGCACATTTAGAGCACATGACAGAAGGCAGCTAAGGGGGATCCAAAGGCACAGTAGAAATGTAAAAGGCACACAAAAGTGCACCTAAGCAGTCAAAGGTGTGCAAAAGTGCACAAAAGCACACAAACATGCACAGAAGTGCACAAAGGCACATAAAAGCACACACAAGTGCACTGAAGTGCACTGGAGTGCACGAAAGCAAACAAAGGCACAAGGAAGTGGACAAAGGCATGCAAAATCATGCTGTGCAAAGTGAGTAGAAGGTGTCCAAGCAGTGGACACAATCACAAAAAATGCTGTCATATGAGTGCAGGGTGATAGGGAGCCATATCAGTGCATCCATGCTTGCTTCCCACCAGGATGAACATTTATCTGAGAGACAAGCAATGCATTCTCTGAGTAAGCTGAATGACCTTGATAATTGTTGATCAAAAATAATGCCTGGTATCCAGGCCCATGGATTGTTTTAAATGCGGGGATTAACTTTTCCTTGAGCTGATCAGGTAATATTCTCAATGATGCAATAATGCACAGAAGTGGAGAGATCATACCTGCTTGATGAACAGTTTGCCAGTCCAATAACCATCATAATTTCTACCATATTCTAATGTTTGCCTACCTTCCTTCAGATAACCCACTGTTCTGCAGATAGCACCACTTTCATGAAGTCCTTGTCTATGACCTTTCTTCCATAAAGGGAATTGGTTGTCACAAACCCAGCCTTTTCCATGCCCATTGTCTGCCTGGCTTGTTGTCTCATTGTGAGAGGTAAGGACCAACTGACACTCAACACAATTTTGAGGTTTCTGAATGACTTCCTTATCCACATCTCCCACAACATATTTGACTAGTCATTCCTTGTGTTTCTTCATCATCGGCAAGAAGTGTTTCTGCCAATATTCAATAACATTGGAACAATTATGGCTATCATAATATAACCCTTTCACATATGAAATAGACTGGAATCTTTCCTTATGCATTTACCAACGAGCTGTGCTGAGCAAAATCTTCTTTCCAACTTTCAAATGAATTCATGGAAACAACTCAAGCTCCATATATCTCTCAGCCCCCAAGGCATTTCATCATGAATAATTTTGCACAAATACTGGTCTGCAATGAAGGAAATGAGTTTGTTCTTTGAGAAATCTGCCAGCTTGCCAGAATTCATGGCCCACTTGTTAGATCACAGGTATGTTCACAATTCAGCTGCGACTTCAGGATCATCCAGGAGTGAACACACTTTTGCATGGCTTCCTCTTGCAGATCATAGCAGCTCTCTCTCTTTCACCCAAACCTTCACCCAACTGCATACCTCATACCTGGTGACCACCCCATCTTCGGGCAAACCCCTGACTCTTAGCTGCACATTTACTGGCCTCTTCTGTTGATTGCCCAGTCTTATTAACCTTCAACCAAAGATAACATTCAATTGTGCGAGTTCGCCATATCTGCAGACCACTTCCTCCTGCAACAAATTTTGTTTTTTGAGAAGCCAATAGCTTTTCAATGTCACTATGAGCTTTTTTCAAATCATCAAAATTTTGCTCCTGTTGCTGCTGCCTCTGGACCCTGCATGGTACATCCAATTTCTGTCTTTTGTGAGGTGGGACCTGAGGCATTCAAAGTGCTTTCACTGCCAAATCTGGATGATTACAACCCTCCTCTTCATCCAAAGTCTCAAACTCATCATCACTGCTGCTTGACCAATCAGACCAGAATGCTACTTGTTCGACAAATGTCTCGATTTCGAACCAATTTTGAACTATTTGAACAACTTCAAATGACTTCACGACATTTTGAATGCCTTGAAACAACTTTGCAGCACTTTAAATGAAGTCAGCCACCATATGGCTATTCCAAAACCCTCTTGATACACACAGTACATCCAATATGAGCTACTGGATATGAGGAGCCACAACAAAAGACCTTAGGATGTGATAATAGTGCTTTTGTGTTTCAATGATATATTGAAGCAATAGGATAAGTACTTTTACTATACTGGGACACTATATGTTTCAATTATTATCATTTCTCATTTGTTTTATGATTCACGAAGTCCTTTATTGCTGTGCATACTGCTTCATGTTCTACACATATTGTATTTCCTTTTTAGTACTATCTCTTCAAAATGTATATAGACTTGTACTAGTTACTTAGAACAAAGGAGAAGAATGATTTAAGAGCTGTCCTCTTGAGTCCAAGCCTTGCTTCATATTTGTAAGTTCTGCAAATCATCGCAAACTTCTTCAAACTTTCATACTAGCCCCTCAACTTATCACATATTGCTTATCGTCTCTCAAAAACACTTTCAATTTGCTATATTCCAATATTCCTTGAAGTTATTCCTATTCTCTCCTAACTCTTTAAACTTCTTCAAAACTCCTCGAACATCCTCAAAATCTTCAAACCTACTTCAAACCTCTTTCAAACATCTTCATACAGTCCTAAAGACTATTCACAACATCTTTTACCATTTTGCACCTTTAACTACAACCTTGGGGTAACAGCAGTGATATTTAGTACCAACTCACACCCTTCTTCTAGCCTGTGTTATACTTCCTAGGCCTTTTAGCAGGTTTTTGTTAGGTTTCCAGGTCGAGTATTATTACCGGATGCCTCACAGGCGATGCACACCCAATTCTGTGGCTCTAGCTCAAGTTCTACATATTGTAGATGATACTGGACATATAAAGTGAGTCAGAACATTCATCAGTGCTCATAATACATATAAACATCCATTCAGTGCATCTGTAAGTTTGCATGGAACCCTTTTGCACTTTGACCATC
This sequence comes from Tricholoma bakamatsutake, assembly GCA_029959215.1. Classification (NCBI taxonomy): domain Eukaryota; kingdom Fungi; phylum Basidiomycota; class Agaricomycetes; order Agaricales; family Tricholomataceae; genus Tricholoma; species Tricholoma bakamatsutake. Next base: position 7,862,014 of record CP114860.1, read on the forward strand.
CTGATTCCTCAAGAATTTCAATTTCCATTGCCACTGCCACTGCCACCTATATGTGATTTGTATTGTTTATCCTGCCTTCATTTCCACTGCTACTTTCACTTGGTTGGTTGTTCTGTTGAACATAGTAAGTATATCTCCACTGATAAAGCTAATGACAGGACTCTGTGACACATACTATAGACTCTTGAACAGTGCTCATGTTTTCAATCAAATAGTTTTCTGGTGCAGCGAATATGAGTGTGGTGGGTAGCTTGCATTGACTGATGATGCAAGAAAAAAAAATTGTTCAAATATGGAAACACATTCAAGGCATATGTTTTCTCACTCACTTTCTGGTGCTAGAGGCCTTCCTAAAGCTGTATCACTTCTCCATACTGTCTGTGGATACTAATAATATGTTTTAATGTACTCAATTTGGTGTTCCAGAGGTATTCTTTTTTTTTTTCACAGCCTGCAGCTAGACTAACTAACTGGGCACCAGTATGGGATTTCTGGGCTGGCACCCCCTTGCAAAAATGATCCAAAAATGAAGCTGAAAATGAGCCAAAAATGGCCCTATAATGGCTACTGTGAACAACCTTAATCATATATTATGAGTGGAAGGCATCCTCAAGGGGGTGTCACATGGTCAAATTGCCATTAGGGATGGTTAGTTAATCCAGCTCTCAAGCTCTTAAAAAAAAAATTTGTGGTAACATAATTTTATGCTGGAGGGCCATTGGCAATCTCACAAACACAGAGACATTGTAGCAGGGCAGATACTGTACTATTCTAACATAATATTTGCACTGAACAAAGCTGGCCCTTGATGAATAAACATGAGCAAATATAATTCTGCAGTATCAGCTGAATTGCTGCTTGTTTCATTGCTTCTACAATGACTTTCTGGCTTACTGTTGGGTGAATGTCTTGTAGATAAATGTCTCAGAAGATGATTATCAAGTAAACATATTATTTTACATGTTTCCCAGGGTATTGTACTTTGAAGAAGTATAACAATGCCAATATTTAAGTTATATACAAGCTGGAATCATCAGGTGATCAATTTTAAATGTGTAGCATCATATTCTGTTATCAAAAATGAAGTTTGAAATGTTCTGTGGAAGGGATTGTAGCACCTGCACACCTGCCACTTGTGTCCTCCCTGATTTCTGACTTTTACACCACCCTTGGCATTTATTTTTGGTGGAAAAATGGTGTATGAATTTCCTTTTGTATTCAGATGTGAATCTGAACTAGTTTTCAACTTGTAATAGATGGATTTTAAGAAATTGTTCAGAATTATGCATGTGACACAGCCAAGAGGGAGCTAATATTATTATTTTACAGACACAGGTCTTCTGAGATACTTCATCTACATTTTCTTCACCCAAAGCTAAGCCAGAAAGTCACTGTGAAAGCAGCTGTGACACAAGATGCAAACATTTTTTCTGTCAGTCATCAATGATTTGTAAGCTAATTGCCTTATTAAGATATTAGCTCCCACAGTGACTTAGTTAGTTCCTCACTTCATGGCTTAAAAAAAAAATCAACCTGGTATCCTTAATTTTTTTTTCTGACACCCCCTTGGCTTCAGCTTGAGCCTGGTCTTCTCACAGCTAAAAATGCCATTATCCATGGAGTTACTGAAAAAACACACACACACACACAAAAGCAAGCATTTTTTCAAAGCTTTGGTTGAGAGCTCTGCAAAGGCATGGCTGCCTTATATGCAAACAAACAAGATGGAAACAGAATGGGGTCATCAGTATAGCCATTTGATCACTAACAAAGAATCTAATGCAATACATGATTAGATCCCTTGAAATCCAAGACTATGAGAAGATAATGGATCAAGCAATCAGATGAAGAGGATGATGAGAAGGAGGATGAAGAAGTTAAAAAAGACAAAATGTTAAGCTAAGGCTCTCTTTGTCTGTCCAACAGGATGTTAATCTGGACCAAGATCATAACCACTCGTAAGCAGCTACTTATGAGGATGACTTAGAATGCTAGTGAGAATGTTGAATAAGCTAGGTCAAGCTGGAGCTTGACTAGTGCTACATTGCCAGGTTAAATAGTACAGTAAAAGGTAATGCTACCATGACTGTAGATACAATAGAGAAACAATAGCAAGGGAGAATGGTAAGATGCGCCATGTGGTAACTACAATAACATGGAATTGGAATGAGTAAGATTAATATGAACACATGGCAAAAGACTCAGTGGTGGACAATAATGTGGGTAGAGCTCGCGGTAGGAGACAAACAATATGTGGGAAAATTGAAGCATATATCAGCAACAGTGCCCTTCATCATAACACAAAAATTATGATGCATTTGAATTAGATGACTGATGTTCAGTTAACAATATTTTTACAATTAACAACCCAATACCATTTGCAAGGATTAACAATGGGTGTCAATACCATTAACAATGTAGTGCACAGCTATGGGTGGCCAGTGGTGGCCTTTGCACTTGAACTACCCCAATACACTCCCAAATCTTCACCGATGTCATCTTCAGGCAAGGGACCATCATCTTGTTCTTCCTCGATAGTATCAAGTTCCATATCTGAGCTGTATGCACTGGGCTCGACAGGAACATCCTTGACAAGGGATAGAATGGCTTCGAGGAAAGCTTGAAATGGCTCCGATGAGTCTTTGATGCTGATTTTTGGATAGTATGCAAGATAAGGATGCTCATCATCCCTCAAGAAACAGCATACAATCCAGTAATTGTGACATGTAAGAAACAGCCATTCCATCTGTCTCAAGCCCATGGACATATCTTAAGACAGATGCTGTAACGGAGAGGAAATAGCACACTCACCTCAGAAAGCTTTTTCGGTACCAGAGACTTACTGAAAACCAATTTCAACTCAATGCCGTGCACCAAAAGTAACTCACTAATGTTCCTCATGACCGATGGTGATTCAGCCTCACAGAATGCATTCGGTTCATCGTCCACTAGGGCAACGTAGTCAATCTTAAAGTTGCCTCCTTCGACCGAATCTTCTAGTGTGATTCTAAATCGATATCGATTACAGTTCCACAACCATTAACGAACGGCTTCGCAAAGTCCCATCGAATTGTAAGCGAGGCACAAAACATGCTAGGAGACAATTTTCAGCACCCGCTGCTACAGGAGTGTCCCCAAGGATGTTCATGAGTCTGGCAAAGAGTATCATCTCACACAGCATGTCAAGCCTTCCACTCTCTCTCAAGCAATCCAACTTCAAATCGGGGTTCGTTCATCAGGATTGAAGAAATGGAAACGTTGCAAATCATGATGCGGTGTCACGGTGTCACATTACATTTAGTATTATCGAGTTACGCGTTTTGAACAACGATCGACGGCCTTCACTTCAACTTCGAGATGCGTGCCCGCCACACTTCCCATGCATTACCAGCCTTTCCTGTTTTCTCATCATCGTTCTTATCTCCAAATACGCTCGTGCTTGGAGGCGGGGGCGGGGCCTCAAGAACTGGAATAAAAAATAAATTGGCGAGTTCTTGTTACATCCATGCAACTGAGACGCTAGTATTGACACAATATTCAGAGATTATACCATGTTGGTGATGACAGGTCTCTTCAGCTTTTGGACGAGCTCGAGCTGGAGAATGGTGAAGATGCTCCCATGAGCATGGCTTCGCACAATAAGGTTTGAGCACAAAGTTTTTTTTTTTTCAGCAAGCCAAATGAAAGGGATATATATACCAGACCAATTCTATCATCTGCGGTGTAAACAGCACAATGGAGAAAATGGAAAAGGGTCACAATGAAAATTGTCGTGTTTTCAGCGTCGAAGACCAGAAGTGCGTTGTTGATTCTTTCCTTCAATAATCACGTGTGACTTGTCAAGGCTTGAGCTGCTAAACACCAAAGGGACCATACCGCCTGATGACATTGAAGATTACCAGGTTCCTTCCATATTCACGTCCTACAAGATATTTGCTGATCGAGACGCAGAAAGTCACTGTATTGTCCCCAGATGGTTCAATGTTGGCGGTTGCCAGCAGTTATGATGTACGCATGTCTACCCTCTGTTTGTGTGTTGAATTGCTGAAACCATTGATTTAGATCTCACTGCTGTCATTTCCGTCGTTGACCCCAGTTGTGGAGCCTATCCATCTGGATAAAGAAATTTATGGTGCTACATTTTCTGCAACAACAGTGAGTTCTATGTTCATCATCCATATTCATCTTCCTGAATGACTTTTAGCTTGTTATCGCAACGACCATCAACCTACTAGTTTATGCGTTGCCAATGGGTAGCTCAATCCCATCACCGAAGGGGAAAGGAAAAAGCAAAGCAAAGAAGGGAAAATCAACAACTCGGCAAACCTCTTTGCACCTCGAATTGATGAAAACAGTAGAGCTCCCCGCGACTTTAGGGGCCGCAGCGGGAGGCACGTTCCGTGCAGTGAAGTGAATGGGTGTCAACCTGGACTCATAATCGATAACTGACGTCTTCTTTGGCAGATACCACCCTCTGGATAGTAAGATCATATACACAGTGATCAACACCTCGCCGCCACGGTCACGAAAATCTAAAACTACTCCACGCCAGGCTTTTGTGTGCAAGTGGAATACAGATACTTGGACAGTCGAAAAAACGAGAAAAATAGGCGATCGACAGGTAACATGCGTCGACGTCAGGTATGCTTGCGTCATGCCACATCATCTTCGTATCTCAACTTCATATCTAATATATATACAGCGATGATGGTAGGCTTATAGGATTTGGATCTTCGGATTTGAGTATTGGGCTTTTGGATACGACAAGTTTTAGTGTAAGCCACTCCCTCCCACTGGGTCCATAATAGCTCATGCCTTGCTCAGCCCCTTCTAGCAATACTCAAGGCTCATGAGTTCCCTCTGACCACCATCACATTCAACCCCACGTCTACGCTGCTTGTCTCCGGCAGCGCGGATCATTCTGTCCGCATCGTCAGTGTGCCTCAAACTACAGGAGGATGGTGTACGTTGACTTACCCAGTCCTTACAGCAAAAACTAATATATATTTCAACTACAGCTTGGGGAGCGCTGTTGTTTGTACTTTTGACCTTGATCATCGTCTTGATAGCGTTTGGAATGCAAAGGTATCTACCAAGTGGAAGGATTGTATGGTAAATTTTAGTATTCATTTCATAGTGTTAAGTTATCTTTCCCATGCATACAACGTTGACACAACAGTTATTAGATACAAAAGCTATGTCTAATCATCGTCATAATTGTCCTCTTCTACCAACATTCGTTCTACACCATTCGATGCCTTACTCTCTTCCCCTGACTTTCTTTCCAGAACACCGGATGCTGTCTGCACTTCTTCCATAGCATCGCTTTCCTCTTCGTCGTCGTCTCCGCCGGCAAACAGGCCTTCTTCCTCCTCTGCTACATCACTCCCTTCAGATGGAGGTTGGCCAGATCCAGAACCAATCATACGGATATCAGACGGCGTCGCAATGGCACTGATGGGGAATGGTGCCTCCTCCTTGGGTACTGCATCCACAACCATCGAAGTAGCAGAAGGTGGTACACCGGAAGGCTGGGAGATGGCAGCAGGCTCCATGTCTTCATCCTCTTCCTCTTCCTCCTCAGACTCGGATTCTTCGATTTCTTCAACTTCTTCGTCATAGAGCTTGACGCTTTGAGTTGGTTTGTTTAGAACAAGGTCAAAGTCGATGGATGTGAGACAGTCAGATGCTGGGGGCATGCGAACCCCGAATACCTCTGGAACTGCAGGAAGCGGTGTTGCGTTTACCTGTGTAGCCAAAGAAAGTATGTACTGCGTCCAATGTTAATTGTGATCTAGCTTGAGTGTAGAAATCACATACCTCCTTCGGAACACGTCCACCAAATTCCCAACCAACACGAGCCTGAACGGCTAGCACAACATCATCCATTTCAATTTTACCTGATCGACCCCCATGCTCGGCATATACACTAGCATCCGAGAGCACCTGGGTTGTGTAACGATGAGAGAATTCGAGCAACTGGTGTAGAACGCCTGGTTGGGCATCCTGAACTGCAGGCGTTGATGAAAGGAGGAGGGCGATCGCGCGTGCAGTGGCAGGTAGATTTTCGGCCGGACGTGACATGAGGTGCGGGACTCCGAAGCAAGTGGCGGAATTCATACTCCGCTCCCCCTCGTGTGACAAAGACGACAACGCTCTCAGGCTTTCCTTTCTTTACTTCACCAACATGCTCCACTCAGCTGCTACAAAGTCTGTGTTGAATGCTGCTCGTCAATCTCTATCAAGGTCGATTGTACGACCAGGAGTTGTTCGTGGATATCACGAGAATGTGATTTCACATTATGAAAAACCTAGAAATGTGAGTATCACTGTTTTTTCAACTCTGGACTACCCTTATCTGATAACGCTTTCTTCCTTCCAATCTAGGTTGGCTCCCTTCCTAAAGGTGACATCGATGTTGGCACAGGTCTCGTAGGAGCTCCTGCGTATGTAATCACTCACTATTCTTATAGAGTTGACCTCACGCATGTTCCATTTGTAGCTGCGGAGACGTCATGAAACTCCAAATCCGCGTGAACGAGCACGGCATTATTTCTGACGTGAAGTTCAAGACGTTTGGTTGCGGTAGTGCCATTGCATCCAGCTCGTACATGACGGAGCGTGTTAAGGGTTTGTCATTGGAGGAAGCAGGAAAAATCAAAAATACGGAGATTGCGAAGGAGCTATGCCTTCCTCCCGTGAAGTTGCACTGTTCAAGTGGGTTGACGACACGCATCTTGCTCTGTTTTGTCACTGACTTGTTGACTCGTGTCTAGTGCTGGCCGAGGATGCAATCCGTTCGGCTATCCGCGATTACCAGTCCAAGCGAAATTCCATGACAAACCCTAAACAACAAGGTTACATCGATGTATCCCAGAGCGCAGTGACGGGGGAAACAGTGGCCACTGCTCATCCTGGACAAGCGTAGTCTTACCGAAAGTTTTTTGCGTTTGACATGTCTGTTACTCTACTACTGCATCTGTATTGACATTACCATCTTGTAATATTATTGCCCCATGCACATACGTTTATACGAGACGGATTATAGAGTTATAAAATGTTCAAGGACTACGTTCCTTTCTGACCAACAAAAGAGAAATTTCCAGCAGCAAACCATCGTTCGTTCGCCTCCTTCACTCGTTGTGCAGCAGCAGCTCGGTTGGTTAGCTCGAATCCTGGAAGAGGTCAGATTTTGTACCCTCCAAAAGAAACCCCAAAGATCATACCTTGAGCTGGGGTAACACTCAGTGAGGTAGCTGTGCCGGAAGTCTGCGTTCCACCGAACTGCGCCGAGCGTGTGATCGCTGCGGTTCGTAGCTTGTTTGCCTTCGACATTTTGGCTGACAATCCTCGTGAGTTGAGAAATACCAGCGGTAGAGAAGAAAGCGAACCTCGAGTTTTCTCCTCTCCCAAGCCAGCTCTAACTTTACCCGTTCCAATGCCGATCATACCCATTCCCTTCGTTTGGTCGAAGGCACCTACCTCCTGTTCTGCCTCACCGAACGACATGCGATTTTGAAGTTTCCGCAACTCCGTCTGAGCGTAGGCTTCCTTGGCTTTCCGTGCGCTAAAAGAAATAAATAAGATTGGGAACAGGACGAACCTTGAAGAGCGACACACCGTTTTCCTCCTCGACGCTTTTTTGGACCGTCGTTTGGAATCGGCAGTGCCTTGACAACTTTAGATGGAGGAGGGGCAGCGAGCCTGTCGATATGCTTTTCGATTTTGTCACGAAGATTTTCGCCATACGTTCCTAACAGCAATATATTACATCAGCCTCAGACTCTGTCTGACGTACGAAAACAACCTCACCATCCCGACGCTGGCGCTCCAAGTCCATGCGAGCAGCTAGAACTGCCTTGGACCCTACGGTCCGTTGGACCTTCAACTGATACTCTGGCGGTGTTTGAGAAACCAGTTCAGATTGAAAAATGAAGCCAGTGTGCCGACGTTGGGTTACAGAAGAGAACCCAGCCGCTATCTTTCGTTGTGCGCCTAGTAACTAATTTGACAGTTAATTCCCATAAGAAAGAACATGGAATTTCTGTGCTTACATGAACATTACACGAAGGCATCTTTGCAAGTCCGGCGAGCCCACCAGCAACCCCCAGAAGTTTAGCAGCTGTTGTAGTACCAACAATTGCTGATAGATTGGGAGCAAGCACATTCATTCTTGAACTAACATACATGAATATCTGAATAACATGTTATGAATGGGAAAACGAAGCTGGAAGCATTACCTACCTTTTTACGAGCCTCCTCTAGCCGATCTGCGAGGTCACAAGCGCGCTCTACAGCAGCCCAATCAGCGTCTGACAGCTGTTTCCCAGTTGTTGTGGTTGCAGTAACGACAACACTCATGATAATAGCCGGCGGGAGCACTCCAGTGAGATCAACTTTGGTAAGGTCCTAGAAGCGGTTTGAGTATCGGTTTGTGATATACGGATGATTGACTATACCTCGTCATTGGCAAGCGACCTTACGGACCGAATGAACATGGAAGGATCAGTCACCAATTGTTCGAGTTCGGGAAACTTGGGAGCGTAATGGTCTCGGATGAACTAAACGTCAACGATCAAGAAGGAAAAAGTCAATACCTTGAATCGTAGAATGCAGGAAAAACTGAAATGCCTTGTGCACGACGAGAATTTCATTGTCGACATCCACGGAAAGATTGTTAGCTTGCACGATGAGGTTATACTCAGGGTTCATATGTGCAGGGAGGGCCATTGCCGCTGCTGTGCTCGGGTTGGCTTTATATTTTTCAATTTCCTATCTTCGAAGTAAGCAGAAATAGTGTTATATGGTTGGCATGCAGGGCACCTTGAGGATATCGACCATCTTCTTACTACCTTCCAGCTTAGCGACCTTACTCACATCTGCGACGCCGCCAAGATCCATCCGCTGGACCTCCTCCGCGTCCAACTCCTCAGCAGGCTTCACACCTCCCTCAAGCACCAGGCCTCCCATCTCTTGCTGATCGGCCCCTCCTTCCTGCACCTCATTGTCGGACATTTCATCGTCAAAACCCAAGTTTTCTGCTTTGCGTTTGAGGCTATTTGACGACCCATTGGTGGCAGATGCATTGATCTCATGTTCTTCCTCGTAGTCTTCTCCGCCGTCAGATAGACCGTCTAGATCGGCAAGAAGCTCATCGGCAAGGCCACTCATAACTTAAGTATACAAGTGAAGGTCAGCTAAAAGGGTCCGTGGGAAACTTCCAAGGAACTTCTTGAACGACCCGGAAGAGTTCACGCTGAGGAACCGCTCCGCCCGACGTTTGAACCATTCTCGAGGCAGTTTACTAAAGATTCTCATATGTGGCTTGCTCTTCGAGATATTTCACGCCGACGTAGAATTCGAACACTCGTCGCCAAAGTAATAGTACTACTACTACTATTACTACTGTAGTAATCATCTCCCATAACTGAACCCTAAACTAGTGTCACCTGTGTCAGCATACGCGTCGAAACTTCTGTGTTCAGTCTTACGCGCAACACAGATACAACCACCGGGTATCTTGCCTGGAGCGCAGGTTGCAAGGATGACGCGACCCGCGGCTTATTGATAATCGCTCGCATTAGACAACTTGTTCTATTGCCGCATTTGTTCCGAGTCATCGTGTTTCCACGTCCTTTTTTAGCGGTGTTCCTCGCTTGGGTATGTACAATTTTCATATCGGGCGGTTGTTCATGAAACATCAGAGGGTTGTCATGCGATCGGCCCACGAGAACTTGTGTCTAGCCCGCACCATACCCACTTGGGTTGTAATGTGGGGTTCAAAATGGCTCACTGCGCCATGGCATCAAGATTCCATGCATAGGTGCCGCGCTCCGAGATCATGATCTTTCTATCTAAGGCGTTTGGAATTTTCGGCCAAGGACTGGGTTGAATGTGGACGGTTTGTCCGTCGCGTCGCGTTTATTCCTCCCCCCACACGCACCCGCCCGTATGGGCTGAGTCTTAGTACTTGGTGTCCTTGAAGTACCGTGAACAATCCTCGGCTTTGAACTTTGGACCCTATGCCTGCCATCTTAATTTGATGCTCTGGAATGACCCACAAATAAACCCAAAGACAGTAAATGTTCACCCATGGTGCCTTCATTTCCGTTCACAGTAGACGGCATCCTCCTTAGCCATCTCGCGGTCTTAATTCCCACCCCGCCCATCCCAGTCCGGCTTCTTCATTTACACGCCTGATCGGCTCTTAGCGCCAGGCGTGTCGCACAGTACGTTGATCGTTTCTCTTGGCAAATGCCGATGCCGTATCTATTCCACGCGAGGCAGCACACCCTAGAATATTCTGACCCCTAAATTCCCCGTAAGAGGGATTAATCTCGTCGAACCAGGAGAACAGGAGTGGCACATCCACGTCAAGTATAGCTCAGTGTACTTATTTTTCTCAAGCCTGTTGTACGTGTCCTCATCCGTCAGCTCGGGGCCACAACAGAATCAGACACAAACGGTAATACAATCCATATCATAGTCTTCTGCTGATTTGCTCTCCCCATCATTCCCTGGATTAGTGGATTGGCAATGCCGAATTTAGGAGATGGCCGACATTGTATTAGGTTTGAAGGTTTTCCGTCCGCACGCAAACCCATACAAATGAGGGCGTTCCGTGTCCCGGATCCGGGTGCCTTCCAGGCTTCAAACGTTTCAGCATTGATCTATTTTAGTTGACGAAATTCGATTTTTGTTCTTGCAAGTTCTCCAAGTTCTTGGACCTTTACTCTTAATCACCACGAAAGTGAGTTATGGACCTGATGACAGTCAATTCACGATTTTATTGGATGTACAAGTTTTCGCGGTGAAGTCTCATGACTAGACGTTCTCAGCATGATGATCTCTGAGTCATGGGATGATTACGCGGTCGGGCACTACCCCGAAGCAGCATGGTGCATCTACTAGGCGTCTAGCGTGTCATTCATTACGCGCCAGCTTGGATAGGAGTGGAAACGTGGAGCAGACTCGTGACGTCACGATACTATTGCTTATGTAGTTAGTAGATTGTGTTTCACCATTGCTTTCAACAACGAACAGACTGTAATGCCCACTGGCACTGGCGTCGTTGACGCTTTCAAAAGTATTTCGCAATTTCTGTCCTTCAAAACGATCCTGATCCCCAACCCTTCCTAGATCTCATCAGACATGGCAAAAATCACAATCACCACAACATTCGCAACGACATCCTCAAAGCTCGTAACAACGACTACATAGACAACTCTCTTTCCCCATCGCCTTCTCCCAATTTTCAACGTGGTTTTAGAAATCAACAAGCACACGCATCTCAAGTTCAACAGAACAACCTCCCCGAAGTTCCTGATTCACAGCCACAGGACGTCTCCCCTGGCCACCGCGAGGCTGCAGAAATGATAGTCAAAGAGGAACGCAAAGCAAGTTCAAAAATGCCTTCCTACAAAGGCCTCGAAAACTTCAAGCTTTTAGAGAAGATGGGAGAGTGAGTGGCAGTTGAGCTTTTCGTCATTTTCCTTGATGTTTCAACCCTCTTAGCGGTGCATTCTCCAACGTTTACAAAGCAATCGACACTTCCACTGGAAAGAAAGTCGCTGGTATGTTCCTTCCTTTCCGGTATTCTTCAGATCACCGACTTTGCTCCAGTTAAGGTAGTTCGCAAGCACGAGCTTAATGCATCTCAGGTCAGATCTTCCTTATACTCGGCTCGGTCAGCCAGCGATCAGACATAGAGAACTGATGTGCTTTCTCGCCTATTTTCCTACCTGCTCCTGCTTGCGCTTGCCCCTGTTAGGCCGGCGAAAAACACTTGAATCCAAAATTCAAGCAAAGGCCGCGCGTGACAGAGGTGACCGTTCCTCCTTCCTTCATCCACTCACTGTAGAAAATTGTTTTCTTACTTTTCTTTTCTCTTTCCTCAGCGAGCCAATATCTTCAAAGGTGTGTAATGTTGGCGCCATTCAAACAGATGGTTCCTGCTGACCCCGTTTTAGAGGTACAAATCATGCGAGGGACACACCATCCATCCATCGTCAAGCTAATATCCTTCTCCGAGTCCCTAGAACACTACTTCCTGGTTCTAGAGTGTCAGTGCTTGCGTTACTCATTCACAGTGCTCTAACGACATCTTTTATACAGTGATGGAAGGCGGCGAGCTGTTTCACCAAATCGTCAAACTTACTTATTTCAGCGAGAATCTCGCTCGTCACGTTATCCTCCAAGTTGCTCATGGAATTCGATATCTGCATGAAGAACGTGGTGTTGTTCATCGTGACATCAAACCTGAGAACCTTCTCTTTGATGGGATTCCCATCATCCCTTCAAACCCACCGGCCGTTCGCCGGCCTTATGACGAAGACAAAGAAGATGAGGGCGAGTTCATTCCGGGTGTTGGTGGTGGGGGCATCGGCCGCGTCAAGATTGCCGACTTCGGACTTAGTAAAGTTGTGTGGAATGAGGAGACGATGACTCCATGTGGAACTGTGGGATACACTGCTCCTGAGATCGTGAAGGACGAGAGGTATAGCAAGAGTGTCGACTTGTGGGCTCTCGGATGTGTGTTATACACACTCCTTTGTGGCTTTCCTCCGTTTTACGATGAGAGCATCAACGTGCTCACAGAAAAAGTCGCCCGTGGTCAGTATACGTTTTTAAGTCCCTGGTGGGACGATATCAGTTCTCTAGGTACGATGCGTGTCTACGCTAATCGCACCATCCGAACTCAATTTTCTTACAGCAAAGGATCTCATAACACACCTGCTTTGTGTCGACCCGGCACAACGTTACACCATTGACGAGTTCCTTGCTCATCCGTGGTGTACCGCCTCCGCAGCTCCACCTCCTCCCCCTACGCCCTTCATGTATGGTAAAGATCCATTGTCAGGATCATCTCTACGACCGCTGGATTCCCCGCTTCTTTCGGCTGCGCACGGGGGGCGAACACACGAAGGCCGGAGTCCGGGGTTGGCAACCCTGAAGGAGGCATTTGATATCACGTATGCTGTCCATCGTATGGAGGAGGAGGGAGCGCGGAGACGAAAGTATAATGGCCGGGGTGGTGTAGGGCCCGGGGGGTTCCTCGGGGGCCTGAATGAAGATGAGGAATGGGATAAAGGTGAACAAAAGGAAGCGTTAGTAGGTGCCGTTGGACAGCGGGATGTTGGACGCGGTGGTCAACGAGAGAGACAGGCGGGTGGGCCTGGTACAAGACGCACGCCGAGAGTTGGGTTTGAGCTAGACCTAGACGGTGCGACATTGCTTGAGCGAAGGCATCGGCGACGTGGTGCGGGGCCTGTCGGGACGGTGACGGTAAGCAGTCCTCTGTCGGCAAAGACGGCTAGCAGCCCTCTAAGGATGGAGGGGTTAAGGGTGGGAGAGGATTTTTCTGAAGAGACAGGTATGCACGGTGTGCATGTGGCTTGACATCAGTCACCTCCTTCAAATTGACACCGGACAGCCCCCATGACGACGGGCGTGTATCATTGATCTCATGGATCGGGACGTTTCTCACCGCAACCAGCAATATCACGCGGACAACACGTCCACGACAACTTCATATCGACTTTGACAGCATAAGGTCCGCTTTTTCTTCAACGCAGATGATACAGAACCGCTTTTTAATCCCCATTTATGCTACTTTCCATTGAACGGACGGGCAAATATATTGTTTGCTCTTGCACGCCTCTTATCACGTCTCCCGGTTCTACGGACCGGACCTTTGTACACGCAGTTTTGCCGCTTCCGTATCCTTGGTGTTATAGATATATATATTAATGTGACCGCAACCACTGAGTGCCTTTTGGAGTATTCCTTGCAAACGATTTGATGACGCGCACCCGCAATCGAGAATTGACAAACATACATGGATGCCACATGCGCTGATATGTACCAGAAGACAGGTCGTGTAGAAACTCAGACCCAAGAGGACAGAAGACAAGAGCGAACAAATAATACTTGAAGTATCTACTTGACAGATTGATATCAGTCGTACAATCAGAAAAGCCCCAACCGCGTCGCCAGACAGTCGGTCCCAGATTTCTTGACCCATGACGGACCGGATATGGCGTTAGGAGTACAAAAGTAAAGGAGAATCTATCAAGGTCGAGTAAACCGAATGCGATAGTGCGGCGACAGCACTTATATCCCCGAAGAGTTTCTTGGAGTCTCATAGGTTCCGGGCAATGTAGGGGAACCGCGAGCGCTTACGCAGGGCTGAATTGATCGTCAGAAGCCAGTGTAAGTATCCGGATGGCGTGTTATCCTAGAGAATCAGATGGTGCTGTGACCATCATCCAAGGGGTAACCGGACGACAGGGCGAAAGCAACATCCCAGGCATTTGGAAAATGTGTCGGCTTTTCGAAATCCGACGTCGTTCGCTGAATCGGAAATGAAAATGCCGAATAAGGCTACAACCCCAAGGGTCGAAGATGTCCGGGTTGAAAAATGGCGCAGGCTCAAGACATATTCAAGAATAGATATTTGCCTTCACCTCGCACAACGATCTTCCCAAATACCAAAATAGACCACTCAGAAGTAAAGGCGAATAGAGCGACCAGCGTGTATCAATATCAAGACCCATGTAAATGCGATCACGCAAGTGGGTCCAACGTCCGTGAAGAGTCGAGAGAACGCCAAATCTAATCCTGGGACAGTACTGGTGGGCTTAACAGCCATATGCAAATCGGAAGCGTTATTCCACTCACTTGAAGAGACTCCAAAGATGAGTCGCCACTAAAGCCACCGAAGTAAGGGATAGGGGGTGTTATTGATAGTGATACCCCGTGTCTCTTGAAAATAAATTTCAGATCATGACCATCCCGCCCAGCCAGTGACCACGATGGTACGGATCCCGGATGCCTAAAAATATTTCCACGAGAGAAACACGATGCAGTTTAAAAACATGTTACTAGAGACCAAAGTCCAGCATCCAGGGGAAAGACGAGCCGAGTAGTCGGGGTGATTGCTGCTGGAAATCATGACATATATTCTTGCAACAAGTCGTCCTGATGAGATATTAAGCTCAAACTCGGCTTTGCGGCCTGTAGATCCGTGAGAATGAAGTACGTCGAGGTCAGTGTGGTTAAGCTATATTTTGGATAAATCACGTCATTACCACAGTTGACACGAAGCCCGCTTGCGTAAATACGGTCACACGAGCTCCAAGGTCCTCGCACACAAAGGCTGAAGGCAAGGCCAAATTTTGACCCTAGAACAAAGCTAGGCTTAGCTGGCCTACGCAAACATAAATGCCAGGTCAACGCTCCGATTCCCTGAAGAGATGCCGATACGGAAGTCTTTGGGAAGTTCCCCTCCCCCCCTTCCGTGGCCACGATTGTACGGAATGTGTCCTGCGTGCCTAAAAATATATTTTCCATGAGAGAAACAGGGCTGCCGATGAGACAATGCACAGTTCAGTGACATGTCAACATCGTGACCATTATGTCCAGCATTCCAGTTGAAGAGTGAATCAAAGGCGTCACAAGGGAGGAAATAACAAGTCAGACGAACCGATGTATGTAGCAGTCGGCAGCGAAAGTTGATGGAATGGATCCGAATGTCGCATGCATGTCAAACATCCAACGAGTTGTTCGGTTTAAAGCTCAACCCTGCCGCTGCAGCCTCCCGGAGATGTGTCAACGTTGTCAATATGGTTGAGCTAGATTGTGGATAACCACATTACAGTCATACACCGGTCAGTGGGTTACTTTGCTTTTTGTTTTTCATCACGCTCTTTACTCGCCTCGGAGTTGCATATTCAATGGACATGAATATGCTTGTCCCAATATTATACATATATATTCATGAGTGTACATCCTGGTCAAAAACATACGAAACAAGCAATTTCAAAACCAGGGTTTTCATTTTTGGCACCATATTAATCCAGGTCCTACGGGCGAATTAAAAGAACCTTTGTTGTGATTTCATGTGGTGCTTAGAGCTGGAGTGTCACATCACGCATTCCAAAAGTGGACATGATCTCTCGATGAAGCACGAGCGCAATGTACCAAACTGCATTTTCTGCCTACAAACACTCGGAATGCACTAATGTAATATCATAAATCAATCTTGATGTGGACTGGAAGGGAATCGAGCGTGGACAAAAGGTGGGTCTGGCCAATGTGTTGAGTCATGATAGCAGTATTGCTC
This sequence comes from Tricholoma bakamatsutake, assembly GCA_029959215.1. Taxonomy (NCBI): domain Eukaryota; kingdom Fungi; phylum Basidiomycota; class Agaricomycetes; order Agaricales; family Tricholomataceae; genus Tricholoma; species Tricholoma bakamatsutake. Next base: position 7,878,137 of record CP114860.1, read on the forward strand.
TGAACCTATAATGCCTGTCAGGCCCAATTTGTTGATTTACACATGTGTTGTATTCCGAAGCCGATTTAACCCAGACCAGTGTACAACTGTAATACAGCGTATCTGCAACTCTTTTCTCATGGATATAAAAGGAATTTTTCTGTGATCGCAATACGTGACAGAGCCCCACTTTGGAGTTGCAGATACGCTCTAATATATCATGATACAAAGCTTACTTTCTCAACTTACAACTTAATACAGCCACAAAGCTGGCTCTAATTATAAGTGCTAAACTCTGATGGCCGAGTATATAAGTGTGTGAAGAAGATAAGAAGCCATGGCACAGGCCCCGTCAAGTACCCGGGTTTGTGGGCCGGGGAGACCCCCCACTGCACGGCGACCTTGTCCATACAAGAGGTGTGTTTAGCTTGTATGTAGGCTCATGCACCGTCTCAATATGTACCTGACCCGCTCCGGCCGCTCTGGGTGGTTTTTCTTGGACTTTGATTAGTCCTAACCCTAACCTTGGTGTACAAATACTGTAGATCTTGCAATATTGTATAGAAAAATATGGCAATCGAGAGTGATCAGCTGAGTTTTGTCGGCTGCTAGTTCGAACCGGTTAGCCATCACCCGGAACTAGTCAGCCGCCATGGTTTAAAATAAAAAATGCTCTGTCCCTAACACGTGACCGCGGGATTTTTTACTAAATTACTAGATAGGCTAGTGAGGATTTGTAAGGGAGCACTGCGTGGCCATCACAACCCGCCTCCCAGGCCGCCATTCCCCAGTGACAAGCTCAGTAATTTCCTCATTCCACAACCTTTTCCTTCGATTTTTCTGTAATCCTTCGCTATTGTAGCACAGTATATCCTAAATAAGCTGTTTGCACCAAATATACTGTGTGATGTACTTTAACAGTATCCTGTCAGTGAGGGACAAAGCAGGGTACCCCAGAACAGTTATCTGGCTAAATTTACTGTAAATAATCTGATCATACATGTCTCAATCATTAGAGGGGCAGGGGGTCATCAGAACAAGTGAAAAAAGCAAACCAGGTGTGTTCTTCTCCCCCTCTGTTCATTCTCCCCTTGATATATGACCTTCAGGAGCATGAATAAGTTCCATTTGTGAGTTTCCAATGGTTATTATCTCAAATTCACTTTCCAGAACACTAACTGGATGCCCTGTTTTCCTATACAGAAAACATGGTATGTGACATATGTCCCACCCCACTCCCTTCCCTGGCCTCCCTAACCTCATCCCCACACTCAAGGTCAATAACCCTCTATTTATTGGTGCATGTACCAAGGTATGGAGGGGTCTTTCCATGCTAGAACATAATACTCCTCCCTTGTCTATAGGTTCACTTTTTTCACTCCTCCTGACTCTCCCCTTCCTATTCAGTTTTAGAACTGAGCAGGATACTGCTAAAATACATCACACACTATACTTGGTTGGAAACAGCTCAAAAAATATTGTGCTACAATAGCGAAGTATGAATATTTATGTAAGGAAAATCGAAGGAAAAGGTTGGGAAATGAGGGAATTACCGAGCTTGTCACTGGGGACGGCGAGCACGAAGGTTTGATGGCGGTGAGAGACCCTGAGAGACAGGGCGGGGCGCTCCCTTACAAATCCTCACTAACTTATTTAAGCAATTTCCATGGTCACGTGTCGGGCACCGAGCACAACAATATTCTTATTTTAAACTAGTGTCCGGCGATGGCTGACTCCGGGTGATGGCTGACCATTTCGAACTAACGGCCGACGCCAAAACTCAGCTGATTACTCTCGCTTTCCATACAAAAGTGTAATCACAATCCTCTCGAAGCCATCGTTTCCAAGCTTTCGCTGCGCGGGCATTGGCAGCAGATTCTTTACGCCATTTTTTGAGGTGACCCGGGCGAGCCATGGTCAAAAAAATTTCAACTGCACCCGTCTAGTATCACTATATTACATTTACAGTTATTTACTATGGCACAGTCATTAGAAACTTATTCGAGCTGATTCCCGAGCGGGGTTTTGGCCGGACACCGGACACAAAATATATATATCGTTGGCCAACCAATTTGGTCAGTGTACCAAAGTAGCGGTGACTGAGGCCTTGTGCATCATGGGTGTCACGGCAATGCACGGCTAGGACAATACTCCAATCCACCCACATGCTATATATTAGTAGATCAACTGCACAGTAAGTAAGGACCAGATTGCAAGCATTCTGATCATTAGCTGTCGCCGCAAGCTATAGCATTTCTTGTTGATGGAACTCTTCCCGCGTGTGCTTGTTGTTCCCGCCAATCAAATTTGTGCAGATCCGAAGCTTCTTTCGGATGTGCACTCACTAATTGATAATTGAGTGTAGTCGATGCATTATACATACATATCCTCGTCAAGTCCACAGCTGTCCGACCCGTGAGTATCATTCCCAAACCACCGATGGCCGAGGATACGTGATTTCAGGAACATTCCTCAGGCTAGTTGTGGGTTGTTCAGCGCCCGTGCTCATCGTTGCACGGAGTCATAGAAAGACATAATAGTCAATCAGTCAGGGTTCCTGTTTTCATGCTCTCATGGCAGAAAATTCCGCGTGAAAGCAAATCCACATCATGATTTATTTCCACGTAGCCGGGAGTTTATCACAGGAATATAACGAGAATCTCCCCCGATCTGATCGTGGTTGGATCGACAGCGAATCTGAACAGTGGAGACACCTCTCTACATCGGATGTCTGATCTTCGAGAAGCAGGCATATACCGGCGAACTTTATATCGAAGACAAGGAACAAGTCTCAGAATTGGCACAGCACTCTATCCCTGGCGTCCTGAAGCGTCGAAAGGCGGAAAAGTCCGTAAGGTAAGTAATTATAGAGGGTATGTCGCAGCTGATTGAAAGAAATCACGAAACGGCCAGAGCTATGCATATGCAAATTAGGGTGTCCTTGGCCAGTCCAACACGGTCAGGGAATAGTATGACAAAGAAATTGAATCACTGACATTAGAATACATTTCTTGAGCCACGACGTCAGTGTCCTCCCAATGGCAAACCATGTCTGCACTGTCAAGATCGTGAGGATGGCAGAGTAGCAATCGAAGAATAAGAACGCACCGGCCGCCTTGTCCTAAATTCTCGTTTATCTGCGTTAATACGATATACTTACTGCAGCGAGACGACATTTAAACGGCAGATCCTTTATGTGATGCTACTCACAAGCCTAGAGGTTGGATCTCAATCATCCTCTCCTTCACTCTTTCTCCGATATCCTTGATCCAACCCTTTACTCGGTCACGATCTTTCGCCTCTGGCCATGAGGTGTTCTGAAATGTAGATGAGAGCAGCTTCTTCATGTACGCTTTCAGCAATTCGGAATCGAACTTGGGTCGAGGAGACGTAACATTGGAGCGAGGTGGTGGTGGAGAGCGTAAACCAGACGCGTTTGCCATGACAGATTTCGAGGAGATCGTAAAGATGTGTGTTTGCATTATCTGGGTTTATTTGCACAACACGTGTACGAAGTAGTAGGCGCGTTCAAAGTTAGGACTCGGACGTTGCAGACGCTCACAGCAAGATTCCCATGTCGTCCATCTCTTTCCCTGCCGAGCAACAGCCGTCGTCTGCACATAATGGTTTCTATTCGTCCTCATTCGACTCCAATTCGTCATTTCAAATGAATCCTCTGTCGTCTCATCCACCACGGACGTCAAGAACTTCAGTTATGTCCTCTAGCTCGACTGCGCACGTGTATGACTCAAGCGTCCATCAAACAAATGAGCAGCTAGACGAGGTAGCTGGTGGTGTTGGAGAGGATGCTGACAATGAGGAAGAGGAAGAGGTGAAAGTCGTGCAACGCAGAGTAAGGCGAGAGGAAGTCTGGAGAGAAATGTTCCTAACAAGCAATGGCAGGGACAAGGCATTTGTGCGTTCATATTGAATTCATCTGCATGAACATCCTCATTTCACACTGCATGGCAGAAACTAATGCAATATTCTATCCGATTATACCTCCTTTGCCATACTTCATTCGCGGCCAGCAGGGTGTTGAGGCGACCTACCCGTCCACTCTGGGAGCTGGAGTTAATCAAGCGTCTGCAGTCCACTGCTTCTGGACTATCTTTCACGAGGTAGTCTCTGTGCTATGGCCTTCGCACTCATCGTCTTGACCGGTTTGGATTCTATAGGAAGCTCTTACTATTGTTTAACTGGCTGGGGCCTTTGACTACCATCATGGCACAGCAATCAGTACCGTATTCTGCTGAGCAATCTGCTGAAGCGCGGAAGAAGACTACCAAGCCATTTGTACAATCCCTGCTGTATGCGCCTCCCCCAGTTCTTTTGGAACTGGTGCACGCTGTGGCCGACGATGTGGCAACTTTCTCCAAGCTTGGACTTTTGGGGAAGAGAATTGGAAGCCGTGCAGACCGATTTTCTGATTGGTGCTGGTTTCTTGCCACGCTGGTCGGTCTCGCAGAGAATGGTGTCGAGCGGCAAATGATGAAAAACCTTCAGCAAGAAGGTATGCAGCATCAGTTTCATTCAACATCTCTGACTGAACCCCTTTGTTAGTTGAATCTCGGATGTATACAGAGTCCATGGCGGGCGCAACGGCCAAATCAACACCCAAGGCCTCGGAGACTGATGAGAAGGAACTTGCTAGGCTACACAAACAAAATCACTGGCTACGAATATCCCAAGTAAAACTTGTCATGGATTTAATATTTGTTTGTACGTTACAAAACAGAGAGGTCAACAACTTGCTGATGTCATGCAGCCTATGATCTATTCCACCTCATGCGTGCAAGAGACACGGTGAAGACCATTGCCGGGCTTTTTGCAGCTATCTTAAGGTACATTGCTGAAATTCTAGCCTGATGATCTTTCTGATCCGCACCATATGCAGTTCTGCAAAGCTTTATGATCGCCATAAAAACGTTCTTTTCAAAACAGCGATTTAAGAGCTAATCACCCGTTCTTGCTTATTATCCGTCAGATATTTATGATGTGAATACATAATTGTCTCGCGTTGCTAGATTTTCAATATACCCCACGCATGCATCGACGGACTACTTAGATCCCGGATTGGAAAGACATTCAATTCACCGCCACCAGCGCCGCGTTTCAGGTGTCTGGACGGATGTTTCGCCATCTTGCCGGCGCATGGATTCCGCCTGCAAAGTTTCAACCTCGGCCTCCAGTGCTTTGACATGTTGTGAAGCTTCTTCCATGTACTTCTCATGCGACAATTTCTGCTGTGCAAGCTGCAAACCCTTGGCACATGGATTTGTTAGATGGATAGATGACTCGGGTGGAACATACACACAAGGTAGACAGCCGACCCTAGCAAAAATATGGGGATCATTGCAGGCACGATATCCGCGTACCATTGCGCATGTGGGGATTTTGGGTGGCTCGTGCCATACGAGCGCCATCGTGGTTTCAGAGTGGATACAGATCGACCTCTGACGAACGTGAACATGATGACTGTCAGGTGCTCAGCTCACGGGGAAAACTTGGCGTGATCATATGGAGCTTTTGAGGCACCTTCGGGGTCGGGGCAGTGATATGCGCCCTTGCCAGTGGTATGATGGCGGACAAGAGGGTACACTATCGACAGCTTTTAGTTGAGAATCAAGTTATTCGTTACCATACATACATCCAAACTGTGGTTTTGCGGGTGTTTCGCGGGATAGCGTGCGGAGAAGGACCTGGTGCTGCGGAGCAACGGGCGTGGGACAGTTATGTGTTATGTAAATTTGATCATTGCCCCGCTCCCAACTTTTCTCCTTGTTTCCATTTTTTCATCTTTCGTTCTTCCCCTCTCTTGGACTGGAATCCAATGGAACACAACCGTCGCCCTCCAGCGCTCAAACTCTTCCCATCTTCTCCAGCTCGTCCTGTGTCCAGTTCTCCATCTCCGCAGCATCGCCAGTCGCAGTCGCCATTTCGCTACATTCAGTTACGTCCAAGAACAGATGATATAGACGAGAAAGCCACGCCTCTTTTAGGCCTTCCTAGCGACACTCAACGACAGGCACTGCCAGCTCCTTCTGCTAGTCAACAGAAAGTCATATCACCCACGAGCTCTTCCCGTACAGACCGTCGATACCAGCCTAGATCTGAGTATACCAATCAGGTCGGACAGTCTTCACCATCTTCATCACCTTTGCTGCGGCAGCCCACTCCATCACTGGCATTCAGTAGACCCCTTCCTCAGTTATCTTCATCATACACGCGCCCTCGTGGGCTGCGGATAGCCAACCTTATAAAACCGTGGATTCCTATAATCTTATACGGCATAACAAGTTTTGCTTTTATCGTTGCGATCGCGCTTAACAAAACAGAAGTTTTCGCACGTGTGTTGACTTGCCAAATCTTATCACAATAACGTATTCTCAGCATTATCATTTAGGCCTCGATCAGCTGTCCCACTGGCTACAAAGTGATAAACAATTTGGTCTTGCTGTTCTGTTCGTTCTCATATTTATCACGACATTTCGTGGGTCATCTACCTTTATTGTCATCCAACCATGATTAATCTTCCTCGGGTTTATAGCGCCAGTCCCTCTGTATTCTACACTCATTACATTATCTGGTTATACTTTCGGTCCATGGACCGGCGCTATTATCTCTTATTTCGCAGCCCTCTCGGGTGCGCTTACTGTATTCCTCCTGTCTCGCACATTCTTTCGCGATGCCATTTCTCGATGGCTATCCTCCACCACCACGATTAAACGCGTTGTCCATGCTGTGGAAAGGCGCCCAAAGTTACTTTTTCTCATTCGGCTAGCGCCTTACCCTTATAACGTGATGAATTGTCTGCTGGCGGCATCTCCTACGCTCACTTTGCGGACATATACCATCTGCACTGCCCTTTCGCTGTTCAAGGTCATAATACATACGACCATGGGTGCATCTATCCAATCATTCAAGGATCACCATATCGTCGATCCCAAGAATCCGGAAAAGCATGAACACACGCTAGGGGAGTTGTGGACGGTGATCGGCATCATACTGTGCATAGCCATCTTTGTCTATCTGTCAATTGTTGCTCGACGGGCAGTGGACGAGGAGCTAGATGATGAACGTGATAACGAAGAGACGATCGCATTTCTCTCAGACGGGACAAATGACCTTGAATCAGGACGGGTACAGCCTATGGTGGAGTCGCCGTTCCGCACTGGACAACATGTTTTACCGATTCCGCTGCCGGGCTCGGCGAATGGACACTAATAAGTTATAAGTATGAGCAAGTTTTCTCAAGGGCCCATCCACCTGTAACGGATCCCTCGTTTTAACCTATTACCTATTGTGCTTAGTGCTTACTTTTCCAGTTATCTTTGGACTTTTTACCAGTCTTGGACTACGTGTATAATTTTAAAAAGGAAAGGGCTGCATTAGGCCATTGTCATATCATTTCAGAGACCATCCAGTTCAGGACCACTGGAGTCAAGGACGTGCGTACAAGTACCGCTGAAATGAAAAAAATTTAGGTTTGCCCGAAAACCAGTAGAGTGGTAATCGTGATTGAACCCCGCGAGCAAATAGACATCAATACCGATTGCTTCCGATCAGAAGTTCTGTTGGATTTATTTCGATCACGCCAACAACACGTCACCAAATAAGATTTCTCCGTTGATCAACGTGGAAGCTCGACGGAGGTCTACAGAAGCGGAGGCTATAAGCAGGGTGGGTTCGCATGTACGTCAGGCGAGGGGAAATAATTCGCTGGAACAGAAAAAAAAAAAAGTAATACATTTTGTGACTATCTAACAATCGTGGTATCAATTGAATGGTAAAACAGCAAAAGAAGCAAGGTATATAGCTCGAGTGAAAGACGGCCAAGCTGATAGAAAAGAGCTAATTCGCAATCGCAAGAACAGGGAAAGGGGCAGATTCCAAGATGCGTGGAGATTGAACAATGGTTATTACCCCTAGAGCGACGAGCAGCAGCAAGCAGATTGTCCAAAAAGCACACGAGCGAGCAAGTGCAAGACAAAGCAGACACGATGTAGGATTGCAAAAAGAGTTTAAGAATAAACACACGCGCGCAGAGATGCCCGCATCACATTTCACCAGCAGATTTATTGTACTGGTGATGTGGCATATGCTCGTTCATCGGGACAAAGCCAAAGTCCGGTGAGACTGGTTGTTCAAGACTGGTCAGTAAACGGAGCTTATGTGAGTTTATTACCAAATAAAATATGGCGCGAGACAAAAACTCATCGCAAAAGAATCAAAAAGAGCAAGTCCAGCCCGAGGGGCATGCATGCAAATAGGGGAAAAGAAGCCGAAAGACTTACAGCGATTTATGTCCGTATCTCCATGGTAGTTCTCTGGGATTGGCGGGGTCGCTGCCTGCGATGATGCGTGAGATGCGGCCGAGATGGATGATGTTGAAGTTGACGGCCGAGTGTTCCTCTGATTCCAGCTTTGACCATCATTCATGGAATCGACAGAGGGCGTATGAGTTATGGCCGAATAAGCAAAGTCAGCATGGGAAGTGTTGAACGAATAGGGGTCGACAGAAGGTAACTGAATCATGCTCCTTACGCGCGGCATCCCTGAAGGATGGTCTTCGACGGGTTGTGGGGATGTCGAAGGACGCTGTTGTTCTGATTGATCATAAGGGCTAGGATAAGGGCTCATGGCCTGGCTGTGACGACGCGCACGGCGAACACTGAGAGAACCTGTCGGGTAATTAGATTTCGAGGAATGGGGGCGCGGAGGGGAGATTGGACGGTGGTGACTGGAGTTAGGACGGGAGTAATCGTGATGGAGATGATCATCCTGGTAAGGGGGGATGGAAGAGACCGATGATATGGAGTAGCCGGTGTTGGGTCGGCTATCCGGAGACAAGGAGGAGCTACTATGTTCAGAATGCATAGGCATGGAGGAAAACGGAGAACCATACGAAGTGTTGATGGTCGGGGTTGGCCGAGAATAGCCACTGCTGCTGGGATTCAGGAGCGAGGAGAGGCTGCCGTTATGACTTGAGGAGCTTCCATTGGTTGTGGGAGAAAACGACCAATTATTTTGTTCTTGATAGGGATACTGGGAGGAGGAAACCATCATGTCGCGGTTTGAATTGGAATAGGAAGACACTGAATTGTAGCCTCCTGCCGAGTGTGGTGTTTCGTCTGTAGGCGTGATCGGGTGGTAGGTATGAGGAGAATGATTGTAGGAGCTTCCATGTGACAGATGCGGAGGGTCTGAGGGTACGGTAAGCGGTGGAAGGGCGGAACGTGGATAGCTGGTACCCCAGCCAGCAGAACCACCCTGACTAAGGGGGGTAAAAGAGCCGGGTGCGGAGAACCCACGAGCGCGACCGGGAACACCCATCTTATGGGAAGATGCGACGGAAGAGGGAATAGACAGAGGGACGGGGCCCATTCCTATGGCAGAACGAGGAGGCGGGATGGGTGGAGACTCCTGAAGTTCGCGTTTTCGAGGTTTGGGAAGACGTGGAGGGACGCGACGCTTAAAATTAGCAACAACCTCTGGGGGGGAATGTCGGTTGAGGGTAGGATGTGCTAAGGAGAAAAATGAAGGGAGAGTTGGGAGCAAGAGTCTGGAGAAAGGACATACACCAAGTGCTGGCGTCCGGATCGTCAATAGCGGGATCGACATTGCGTAGGTTAACCTTACGCATGAAACCATAAATCTGGGAAGGAAGTGAAGAAGATGTAGGGGAGAAGGAGAGAGAGACGAACGTTTAGTTGGCGGGAGAAGCTTGCAAATCTGGATTGACGGTATATGCTTGGTAGGACATGGAGCGCAAGTTGCTCTGGTCTTTCGACAATGATATGTTCACCTGCAGGATCCCAACGGATCATATGGTGATTTTCAGGACGCTCGAGGAGACTGAGGGGAAGGGGACGCGTCAAAAAAGAAAGAAAGAGGGAGAGATGGAGAAACATGCGCGTAAAGTTTTGTAAGAAAAGTCGCTTGTGGTTTTGGTTCGGATTTTTGTTGATCAGAAGACTTGGAAGGGGACTGAGGGGGATCATGGTTATCATCTGAGCTGCCAGCGCTCGAGGAGGAATGCTGAGAGGATATGGGGTAGATGTAGTCTGGATTTCTGGTGCTGTAGCGAGAGGAGTAGGAGGGAGGGTATAGATCAGCCATTGAGAGGAGGAATGCAATGGGATGAGGAGGCTAAGTAGTCAGAGTATAACGCGTGACATTTGTGACACCGACCTGGCCGAGGTCCCGAGGGTCACATGTACCCCATTTTCAAATGATCACCGCACTCGATCCATTTGGTAAGCCAGGGTCATAAAGGATCCGCATCCCACGCGCGACTCCCTCGGTTACGTTTCTACACAAACTCGCTCGGCTATTCCCGTATCAACTACTCTCCGTCATAATGCAATGTCACACTCGAGAATCCACCAAACAAGTCCGTCCCCTCGCCTTCTTCCAACACCATCTGATCGTCAAGATGCAACGAATTAGACTCCTTCATCTTCCGACTCTTCCCTACCTCTCTTGAACATGGCACGATCTATTCAATCTGTCACCTCTGCTTCCCCCTTCATACATTTATTTACCCACGTACCGGTGGTCGACTGTTTCGTAGTAGCCCCCAGTTTATCTTGCTGAACCATGCGTGTTGCTTCACTTCGCTTGCCCCACTTTTGCTTCCCAATCTAGTCCGCTCGTGCTTGTCCAACAGTCGTGTGACGCAATCTTTGCCTGATCTATACATACCATACAGCGCCACACAATCCACATTTCAATTAACAAATCAGGAATCCACACTCACTGTGATAGTCTAGCCGAATCCCGGAAGTGGACTGGTAGCAGGCGGATATTAGCAAACGTGTCATTTCGTTCTTCCCCCTTGAAAGGTGTGGTTGCATACTACAGGACAGATGGTCCATACACGTCAGCACTCTCTGGCAGCCAAGAGTAAGCAACACGTACAATCATCTCGTAAATAAGAATTCCCAACGTCCACCAATCCACGGCAGCCGTATGTCCATGGGCGGCGATGACTTCTGGAGCAATATACTCTGTATCCCCCACCACATTTTTTCAATTAACAAAGCGTCGCAAGTAGCATTCTTCCTTACCTTCCGTACCAACAAATGAATTTGTTCGGAAATTCGCAGTACACGACATGGTGTCGACAAGCGGTACCTGGAATATAGTCGATACATCTCCATCACTGTGCCGTGTAACCTCAACTCACCCCGTTCTGGTCTGAATGTATCATCACTGGCATCCCAGCAGGCTCACTTGACTGTTTTGCGAGGTCAAAATCTGACAACATAATGTGACCCGACTGATGAAGCAAAATATCTGCGACAGCTCGGTCAACCAGCGTAGCGGGAACAACGGTCAAATGCGTACTTTCGGGCTTCAGATCACGGTAAATGAATCCCATAAGATGAAGATATTCCAATGCAGCAACTACCTCCGCGGCGTAAAACCGGGATCCATCCTCGGGCAGACACCTTCCCGGTCTCGTCTGTAATGCGCGGAAAAATTCCCCTCCCATACAGTACTCCATGCAAAAATAAAGATATTCCTCGGACTGAAAAGAGTGGTATAGAGTCACGATGAACGGATGATTCGCTGTGGCGAGTATCTCTTGCTCAGTCAACGCCCGTTTGATCTTTTTCCGTTCTATCATTTCTTTTTTCGATAGCACTGCGGATCAACGTCAAGTAAGCATTATGCGCGCCACCATGGTGAGGTGAATAAGAGAGGGGTAGGTTCTAGAGTGTGAGTGTCTTTTTACCTTTCATTGCAAAAAGTTTGTGTGTCTTCTTCTCCCGCACGAGATATACTCGTCCAACGTCCCCTTTTCCCAACATTTTAACTTTGAGAAAACTCGATGGCCCAACTTCGACCTGATATGCATACGATCAATCATCATAGACTGCAAGTAAAACGAACGTGTTACCCGTCCAATTTTTATTGAATTGCTAGAGTACGTTCTCCGGAATGCCACTTTGCCTGGACCTTCCGCAACCCCATTGGTTATTTGAGACTTCACGGAGAGTGAACCAAAGCCAGCCGACGGACGCCCTCTCGATGAATCTGAGGACATCGTCTCCAGAGAATCCGCTCCATGGTCGAGAGAAGTCGATGCCAATGATGGCATGGGTGGCACGGCATCAGAAGGTGCCAGCAGACCATTCTTTGTCGTCGAAGCAGATCGCGAACCCATGGAAAACAAGCCTTTAGTATTCGGAGCTGAGGCCACGCGCCGAATGAAGCGCGTTGCAGAAGTCCCTATTGACTTGGGAGATAGTGCACCGTTTGCCTTCGGTTTTGAAGGCGTTGTAGGGCTCACAAACGAGGCTTGTGAGGCATCAGACGTCAGTGGCTTCGCACGTGGGGAGTGGGGGTTACGCGGAAGATTCATCCTCTGTCTCTCAGATTTTGCATGTGTCCGTATCCTCCCGAAAGCTCCCATTGAAAGCGCGTCTGTGTACTTCTGGTAACGCGGCTCGTATGTGGGGTAGGATCTGTTTTGTATGCCACTATCGATGAAAGGGGTTCGGAATTGCAGACAGGCGTTTGAATCGCTGGACTGGGTGTTGGAGGAGTTGAAGGAAGAACGAGGATCGAACAAGGAGGCGGGCGTTAAGGAAGGTGTTATCGTGGCAGGGGTATGCGATACAGTGCCGTTCGGATAGACAGAAGTATCGAGAGCGAGTGAGGGAGCAGATAACACGATTTTCTTTGAAGATGAATTGGGAAACCGAAAGACAGATTTCCATGGTTGTGAGCTTGAACGAGGAGAAGGATGGTGATGTTGAGCAAAGGGTTGTTGGGAGTCGAAATGGGCACTATGGAGCGCTGGTGATGGCATGAGGGAGCGAACAGTTCAGCGCACCGAGAACGCCAGAAAAGTTGGCTCCCAAGTTGTAACAGTGACCAAATACTCTGAAAATCAGTTACGTAAGCAGGCATTGCTTCCTTCTCTTCCTCATTATGATTTGCACATATTTCCAGCTTCTCGTCTTCCTACATACGTCCATAAGTACAATGGAGTGACATGAGCCCAAGAACTCTCTTTTGAAGTCAATTCACAGCTGCCTATCTAACAATTGATTTTTTTTTACATAATGTTATGTGGATTGCTAAATCAAGTTAGCCCAGGTACGCAAGCGCCATCAGGCGATTACCGTCTCATCCATGACCCTTCCTCCTCTCTTTCACTCAAGAAACTACTAGTATTATTCCCTCACTGATGCCTTCGTGTTCTCGAGTACAAAGTCGAACAAGTAAGTATTGTCGTGGAATCACCGATTCAAAATTTTCGGGGTGTGTTGAACCTGGTAACCAGGGAAGGTAAAACATTATATGCAAACAGGTACGCAGGGCACTTTGCAATCTATCTGGCGTGAGCGGCGAATATGGACCTTATGTCGCTCTCTTCGAAGGAACCCCTCCAATTGCGTCCCACGCTCGACGACTATTCCTTCGAACATGGACTATATATATGTCAGTCTTGTTCAAGATAAGACTCATTACATCCATTTCCTACGCACTACGCAGGCGTGATCAGATGGACTTGACTCCTGCCGGTTCACAAGATCTCGGTTCTTGATCTGTGAGAAAGACAGATAGTCAGAGGGCACAGGGCGGAAGTGAATACTACACGGTGTCCTGATGAAAACGGTGTTTACGGACAGACACGCCGCTCGATTGGTGATGCAAAATTCGCTATCGATGATATCACTCCATTATTCCATCAACCTTCCTGGCAGGACTTGTGCACCGAGTGCCCGAGCACCTAGGCCATCAAGTTGTGCGGATATACGCTCATGTTGCAATTTATGGTAGATCTCAAAACGAATTGGAGTTCAGGTTCAGGCAGTTGCAAAGCCCCGTGGTTAGCGTTGGGGACCGTTTTCCGTGGCGATCACAATTGTAATGAGCGGTGACCCTGTGCCGTTGCCGGCAAGGGTCTGCGGCACATGACGCGCTCAAGGCGTTCGCGCAAGCGCTACCAGCTCTTCATCTTCAAAACGGGGTTTCTGTTAGCGCTATATTCTTCCGGTTCCTTGTTACAACATCAGGACGTAGCCTGAGGTATCAACTCTGTCACTACCCCACAAAGCCCGCGAAAAAACGCTTCCGGAGCTGTTAATTGTCGGTCCGTCGAAAATGGAAATTATGCAACAAAATGTTATGAGCCTGTGGCGCCGTGCACTGCGGTAGTAGTAAGGAACAAGATATATGTATGTAAAAGATCATGTCAAGGTGCGTTGTAGTAATTCTGTGGGGACGCGAGGATTTTGAAGAGCTCTTGCTGAACGGACAGGGTGGACATGTGACTGACATTTAGTTAATTGAGGACGCCGTTTAGATGGGTCTTCGCCTCAGTCATGATTACCGTATTCGTCGGAAGCCGGCCGGTCCAAAACCGTATCCACCGATGAATGCGGAAAATGACATGCTAATTTCATCAGTCCAAATTATCGACCTACTGGCTACGACATGTGCGAGATACGCGAATCTAATCCCGTAGTTCCATGTTCCTGCCTTTCTTCTGCTTCATTTTCATTCGCAGCTGGACCAGGTTTTTTCCTTTTCTTCTGATTTGTCACCCTCGGTGGTTACAAGCTTGTTGACAAGACAGTCGCGCGAAGAAATATAAAGGAACCTGCCTAAACCCCCTCCTTTATCTTCATGCCCCTCGATCGCAGGTCTTCACAGTCTAGTGAAGAGGCGCCGCTGCTTGAGGACCCTCCTCCCTCTTATCATGCGACCGATGATGTCGACGATGTTGCTTTGCCCACCGAGGATGTAACGCCAATGAACAAGTTTTCCAGAAACGACATAATTTGGATACTTGCAGGCATGTGGTCCCCCGTACTACTGGGCGCGTTCGATGGTGTGTGTGAATGGTCATGTGTTAGAAGAGCATGTCTTCGACACAGCACGACAGGAACCGTTGTTGCCACGCTCTTGACGCCCATAGGTAGCCAGTTTGAGGCGTCTAATCAGGCTTCTTATATCGGCACATCATATCTACTATCCGTTTGCTGTTTCACGCCCCTATATGGTATGCGACGCTTATTTATTCGACCTTGTTGCTCAATTTCTAATCAGGTCGTTTGGCTGATATTCTTGGTCGAAAAGGTGCGATGTTACTTGCACTATCCTTATTCGGTATGTCAGCAATATCCTTTTTTAGCGCAATGATGTAATACCTCGGGCTCAGGATCCGGAACCATATTTTGCGGTCTGGCTCCCTCAATGGGCGCTTTAATAATTGCTCGCACAGTAGCGGGAATGGGAGGAGGAGGGTCAGTTTAGTCTTCAACTGGTCCGATTCCTCTCTACTAAATCCGTAGTTTACGTGTGGCAACAGCGTCATGACAGGTTCCTATTCTATTAATGTTCAATGTCCTGTGCTGATGCATTGTTACTGCAGTCGCTAGCATTGCTGTGTCCGATTTAATACCACTGTGAGTTCGAATACGAAATTACGGCTTTTGCCGCGCGAGCATCCGCTGATTATCCCCCAAAATCAGAAAACAGCGCGGCCTGTACCAAGGCATAGCAAATTTGTAGGGATATTACTAGAATGTCTAGTATCCATTACTTAGATAGCTGGCAGACTTTATGGATTGGGAGCTGGGCTCGGCGGTCCTGTGGGCGGGTGGGTTAACGATAAGTTTGGATGGTCTGTTTTCATAGTTATGCGAGCATTCCCCAGATTATGTGCTTACTTTCGTTTAGGCGACATGCATTTTACATGCAGGTCAGTGCTTAAATGGGCATCGAGGCGGTCGTTTGATCAGAACACCAGGCTCCGCTTTTGCTGTTTAGTTTCATCGTGGTTGCAACCAAAGTGAATATCCAACTGCCTTCCGAAGTCCAGAATCAACGCCTTTCACATAGGCTGCGTCGCATTGACATCCTTGGTTCCATAACACTCGTAGGTATGGTTAGCTGCTTGCTTCTAGGATTGAGTGTCAAGACTGCGGAGGAACTTCCTTGGTCACACCCTCTTATTTATGGTCTTTTTATTGCGGGCATGGTTTTCCTTGTGCTCTTTATTCTCATCGAGAAGTATTGGGCACCGTATCCGGTTATGCCGTTACGTTTAATGATGCAAAGAACACCTTTGGCCGTGTCGATATCAAATTTCTTAACCAGTATGGCGGCGTTTTCGATGGTACGGCTGTCTTCACACCTCCAGATCCATCAATTTATTCAACCCTACATTCTAGCTATATAATGTGCCTTTGGTAAGTCGCAGACAGCTCAATAAACCTTATTGCCACATTTTTCTCCAGTATTTCTCCGTCGTCCGTCTTGACTCTGCCGCAGTCTCTGGTTCGTTGCTCTATCATATTGCTGTGCTGACACTGATCTTTGATTTTTCACTTGTAAAGGCCTTCACCTAGTACCACACTCTGTGAGTCAGCTCTGACTACTCTATCATACGAAATCCTCAATAGCAACCTTTAGATTGCCATCCCGGCTGGCAGTTTCTTTGCTGGTTGGTTAGTTTTGCTTTATATTAAAACTCGCATGAAATACGTCGCTGACACATTTGAAGGATTATGCGAAAAACGGGAAAGCTTTATACTCTCACTTTGATGTCAAGTCTCTTGTCCATCCTTGCGAGTATTCTTGTCACGTTCTGGACCGCAAACACTTCTGCCTTTCATCTTTGGGTGGATCTGATCCCTCAAGGCTTTGGTATGGCCAGCTTCATCACGAGCACCCTAATTGTCTGTCCATCTTCTATGTGAGAGACTGCTCCACTGATTTCCGTTTTATTTGCGTCAGGCTATGATGGCTGGTGTCTACAAGGAGGACATGCCTGTTGCCACCGGCAGTAAGTTACCTGGAATACATGTTGTTGGTTTCTCAATGCGCTGTGCAGTCACGTACCTCTTCAGAACTACAGGGCAGGTTGTAGGTGTCAGTCTCAGCAGCACCATCCTCCAAGCCGTTTTGCTCCAGAAATTGCGGGAGCGAATACAGGGTCCTGGCGCATCGGAGGTAAGGTCGGAATAATAATCTCGTGTATCCTCGTTTGTGAACATCTTCTTACATGCAGGACATTGATGCGATCCGGTGCTGTCGGTTTCTCATCGTATTGCGCGCTCAACTCACCCTATTGCATTCTTAGTCGGAACACAAAAGTTATACCCACGTTAGACCCATTGTTGCAAAGAGCCGCTGTGGCTTCGTACACAGATGCTCTTTGGGTTGTTTTCGTGTTTCAAATAGCAATTGGTGTTTTGGGATTCCTGGCTTGTTTACCAATACAGGAGAACCCATTGTCGTGAGTTCTCAGTTCTACATTTACATCAGTGCATGTCCTGACTAGCGCAAAACGTAGAGGGACTCGTGAAGAGCAGGAGCAGCATTATCGGAACCGGGGTAACCCAAGCCATACAAATTCATCGGATAGTTGATGTACATATAGCCAATGTATTTGTGCCTGCCTCACAACATTATATACTGTCATTTGTCATTCCTTCGCCGACTCCGAAGTTGAAGGCGGAACAGCTGCCGTAACCTGTTCATTAGTCCAGACCCGGATAGTTCTCCTCAATCCACCTCCTTGGCCGTTTTGCGACTGTGACGCTGCGTCTAGCTCCGACTACAAATTCTCCTTTCAGCTCACTCTCAGCAAAACGTGTTTTGTTAGGCCGCGCAGGGCACGGGAGAATATTGGATGCTGACACGGTTAAGACCGTCGCGAAGAAAGTAAAACCGAAAAGCGAAGAGACGAAGGCAGGGCGGCGTACGAATCGTAGAGCTCTGTATGTGTGCATTCTAGCAATTTTCTATGCGGATGAGTTAAATAAGGTTGAGCGCAGCTTACAGGAACTTTACCCATGTCCACCGCGCAGCAGAGCCTTTCTCAAAAGACTGCCGGTTTGTGAGTATGACGTGAGAATGGCAACTTGCAAAAGAATTTTCTGTCTCTCCGAGTTGAACCGGGTTTATTTATTTGTATTTGATGGTGACAACCAGCTCACTCAGGATTCTCCCCAGCTCACTCAGAATTCTATCCGACTCCCTTGAACTCGGTCATGCCGAATATCAGGGTTTTGCGCGACATTAAAGCGCGAAATGGTGTTCGCACAAACGAAATCGCCCGTCGAGCATATCTATATGTCGCTCGAAACCAGTCATTACCACCTCAAGTTCGCCATCAAGCCCAGTTGCAGCTGAACACCTTCGGTCGGTACACACGTCCAACGGCCGTTAAAAATCGTTGTTCTGAGACTGGTAGGGGGAGGGGGATTATGAGCGAGTTTGCATTATGCAGGGTAAGCTGCAATTCGCTTTTTATGACATAGCATACTGACCAGGCGGCATAGCATCAATTCCGACTAAAGGCGCTCAAAGGGGAACTCAATGGTGTTCATAAAGCATCATGGTGATTTTAGTGAGCGAGAAGATTTAGATTCAGCAACATTTTGATAGAATTACATTTTCCTTCCAGGTACCGAAGGGCAAAGTGATTATAATTTATGGACTATCACAACCAAACAGAACAGGAACCCTTACGCTTATGCGGGTGGCGTATTGTCCACGCTACCAATATCACTCAACCGAATTTCTGGTTCTCCTCGTTCCCTTCTCCATCGATTTGCTATGTTCAGCGTAGCAGCATCAATCAAGAACCTGAAAAGAGGGTTGGGATAAGTCCAGGTTGTGGAAGACGTCAATGTCCATACCCATATTTACGAAGAAACTTTTCTCCGATTTCCCAGTTGCTATGGGCAAGAACATCATCTCCATGTATTGTGACTGCCGTACGGTAATCCATAAGGCATTCGACAAGGTCATAGCGCTCTAAATCGAGGCTCAGAAGATAGCTCAAAACGAGCACACGACGACCGAACCTCTGAGCAGTATCATGCGGTCGCGCAGTTCGGCATGAAGGATGACATCAATGACGCTCTCTGTAGATTGTATAAATTTGTAAGATCAAGTTCCCGTTCTATGTCAAAAAGCACACCATGAGGGACCGTTCTGCAAATGAATGTCGATATGGTCAGTCCAGATTGGTATTCTTCATTAGCAAAATGGGATGAAACATTACTTTTGAACTATGGTCGGTCGGAGAGACGACGGCAGACAGTAATTGTTGTTCCTTTTGAAATTTTCAAGATGGTAGCTGGGGGTAGAGTTGACGTTGGATAAAAATGTAATCAAATGAAATAAATGCTTACTGAACGAGTTTATATGCTTCGTTCTTATTGGGGTCTCCGTCATCTTCGAGCGGCTCCATGGACGTCTGCCTTGACGATTGTTGTTGCATGCTCTGTTGAACAGAAGTTCCGCTAGTAGCAGGATTGAAAGGAAGTGAAGTAAAAGACGGCTCCATGAGGTTGCCTCCAGGGATATACGATGGCTGGTAACTACCACTATATTGCGCAGGAGCATCGGCGGAAGAGGTATGCTGCATATAACCCGGGGAATCGCTTGAACTGCGCATGAGGTCGGAGAAAATGCCTGTCACATCTTGTGGTCTCGAACTCCCAGCGTACATGCCATTTACAGCAAGGGAAGCCGCATTGACAGGAGTGAGCAGAGGAAACCCATTTCGGCCATACTCTCCTTCCTTCTCGCCGCTTCTAGATTTCTTTGGACGTCCTCCCGCGGGCTCATCGTCCGCAGTACGTTTTTGGCCTGAGGAAATTGCTACAGATGGGCCAGAGTCTGTCCCTTGCTTTTTTCGTTTCTGGTACCCTTCCCATGCGGTATCAGTTTCTGATTTGTTTATGAAAGCGTTGAAGTCCGACATCTCCCATCCAAGCTTAGGGAGAAGTCCTCCAGCTCCGTCGCCAATAAAGTTGGCTAAGCTTCGCAAGAGGTTTCGCAATGTGTGGTTTTCCGCCATCAAATCTATGCGACAGTGATGATTAGTATCGATGAAGCACATGAGACCACCGACCTTTCAAAATGTTCCTCATTTCACCAAGAGCTTCGTCCTGTCCCCCTGACAGTATTTCGACACGCGCTTCGAGATCGCGAATCTGGAAACCAAAAGACGTAAACAAAACGGTCGAAAAGGAGTGTACATCCCAGACGAACTCGCTGTTGCTTTCTCAGGCGAAATTCGCGTTGAGCGATCCTATTCTGATCGCGTCTCGCTGCTTGAGAACTTGGGAATGATTTAGGTTACGAAAAGCGTTAACCAAGATGACAGCACTAACTTGGGATTCTTTTTACGCCCAGGTTTGCCCGGGTGATTTGCGTCATCATTGTGAGACTCCAAATCAGAATCAAGCTGGAACGCGTTAATCGGAAGTAAAGTGAGAACCTAAATGCCTATACCTCAAAATCACCGGATACACTGCGCTCCCTCGGCTCATGTGCAGGCATGATTGCTTGTGTGAGAAGTATTACGATCGACAAGGTACACAACTCTGCCGAACTTTCCGATCCAAACAAAGCAACACCTGTGTTGCAATAAATCATCGAACCGGAACATTTGTGACTTCTGTCACGCTCGTCTATCAATGCCAGACCAACTGCGAGAACAAGTTGTAAGTATGGCACCACGAACAAAACATGGGAGCTCTTAGAAATTGCAGAACTTGCAGGGTGCAGTGAATGAACAGTGTATAACATTCTGCATCTCCACCGTGAATTTGGTCAAGCCTATGCACGTTCACCTGGTCGCCCTCGCGCACTCGACATGCATGCCATGAACTATATATCATCACTCCTAGAAGCCAACACGGTACTATCTTGATGAGATTCAGGATAATCTCTGTGCTCTTGACATCGATGTTTCACTTGCCGAGCATTGTGAAGGCTTGCACTCACACACAAGCATGTTGCAGCTGAATGTAATGACCCTCTACATGCCACCTGGATAGCGGCACATGGTGACATACCCAAGGAATATATCGTTTGGATTGATGAGGCAGGTATCGACGACCACACCAATCAATGAGAGGTTGCATGGGCAAGACTTGTGAAAAAAGATCAGCTGCAAAGGTTAAGATCACAGTCGACAATACGGAGCATAAAATTGAGGTCCCCATGCAGGGAACCGAGTACAAGTTATGAGCAATAGAATGGAGGCACAGTGAAAGCGAGTAACACACAAAATGGAAATGGTAGCAGATGGTCCGCAGGGAGGCCTCGGGCACAGCTGATGTATTGGACACAGGCCATTAGGCGAGACATTGGAGTCGATGTCAACATCCGAGTTGTCAACACAGAGTAGTTGTCACAGATTACAGCTAATTGCATAATTGTTGGCAGTAAACAATCCATAAGAATAGTTTCAAAAATGGTGTACTTAGATAATTTCATCAATCATCCTCAGCAACAGCTCTGTCCTGTATCCTCACATCTTCTAGCTGCCACATGCAACAAGATTGTTTGATATCATGCCTCAAGGAGGCTGTGGAAAAGCTCGCAAGATCTCAGATGACATGATCATTGATTCCGATGATGCAGCGGTTGTCGACAGCCATGGAACCAAAGAACCGCCAGATGCACCTGAGAAGAATCTTTTATTGGATGGGGAGCTCAGCAACGATAGTCTTCCTGCAACAGTGTCTATTGACAAGCTTCAGGATGCTCCAGGCCAACATGGTGTCAAACGAAAGATATCGGCATTAGTTCCCAGCACGCAAACCTCAGCTGAGCATAAGCGCCTGCTTCACTTGATATCCAAGTCCACAGCCCTCACAGTGATCACAGAAGACAACTCTGAGCACCCCAAAATGACCTACAATCGCAAGATTGCATCCTCGTCAGAGCTCAAAAAGCAGCCTTCAAAGTGCATCAATATGGCCTGAATTCTCAGAATATCACAGTCTCTCAAATGCCAGAAGTTCCAAGATGCTGTCATGGATGTTGTAGCTCAAGCACTGGAGCTATCCACATTGGTCTCAACAGATGAAGATTTCCAGGTCCTCTTCACTATCACATGCAAGGTTTCCAATCCCACTCCATTGCTGTCTGATGGAGACTATGAAATCATGATTGATAACATTGGGAATGTTGGAGCAGACTACATACGCTGCACAGAGGACAAGATGACACGTTCCTTATAACCTACCTGGGGTTTAGTTAATCTTAGAGCTAGGGTTTAGCAGAGGTAAGAACAATGTATATCTACTACAGTACAGGTTCTCCTTATATACATAATAGTAAGGATGTCACATGACTCAGGAATGTGTTTACCACATGTATGCACAGTAAGCGCAGTAACATGTGTGTGCTGCATGGTTTGCCTCACGTATGCAGCATGTGTCAGAGATTTAATTTCAACACCCCCCCTCAAACTGTTAGGCAGTGGCACGGGTAACCTGCGGGTAGTTTTTGGGTTACCCGTACCTGTACCCGTGGCTACCCATACCCATAACCCACGGGTCATGAGCTACGGGTCATGCGGGTACGGGTCCACATAGACGGGTTGAGTCGAAAAGTATGCATTAAGAATATATTAAACTAATATACTGTCCCAGCCATCCTCGAGCTCAGGCTCATCATCCCCTTCAACCTCCTGGAGGACTGTAACTGCCAAAACATCACTGTCCTTGACCAGATCCAGCAGACTCCACGAGTCTAAGCACAGAAGTGCCCGGGTGGACTGCGATGAGAGCTGGCTACAGACGTGGGATAAAACGAGGCGGCTGTGGCTGAAGATACGCTCGACGTCGACAGATGTAGCTGAAATAGATAGTTGAGTTGACGATCATGTATCAAAAGAAAACGACGGCCCACCGGGGATCATCAAGTAATCCAACGCCATACGCGAGAGGCACGGGTACATTCCCCGGTGCTCGTGCCACCACATAAGGACTCCCTCTACCATTTCTGGGTCGGTGCTGAGGTACCGGTCAAGCTCGTCCTGCAATTCCTTCTGCGTGGGGGCGCTGAGTGACGGAAGGTCATCAAACATGTTTTTCGGCTTTGACGATGCCTGCCCGCAGACATTAGCTTAGTTCTTGGGAGAACAAGGAGCATGCACCTTCGATGCCACATTTGACGTCGCCAGAGTCAGTCTTTCTTCCACACAAGCCTCTTCCTGTTTGTAAGATCGCTCAAACACATCACGTACCATTTCTTTTGCTGTCTCAATCCATTCTTCTTCCCAGCCAGCTGTTCTAAAGTATGAGAGTTTATGACGAGGGTGCAGAACTGATTTCAGATGGAATTAGGAAAGGTTTGTTAGAGGAAACTTGAGTTACAGACCCATAGCGACACAGTACACCTCGGACGAATCTGTGAGCGAGTAGTATCGGTTCAGAGTCTTCTTTCCAAGTTCCAGAGAGGCCTTGATGGCTGGGGAGAGGCTCCGATCGTGTGCGTGTGCAGTAAGCTTGTCGTTGATGAAATCCATGGCTGGAATAACGGTAGCGAGGTTGGGCGTTGAGCAAGAGAAGAACAATGTCGCGTCTTTCAAGACCTGTGCAGACGGCATCACGTTGATGATGAGTCAGCAATCCGCGGATCGCTTACATCACTTACCTTGAGGACATCACTCAACTGCGCCGCAATCGTCCATTCTCATTCGCTCAACTCATAGTTTCGGAGCTCGTTTTGCCTGTCTGCCATCAGGATGTCGATTGCCTTGCGGTACTCGAGCACGAACTTCAACATATCATAGGTTGAGTTCCAGCGCGTTGTCACATCACGAGGCATGATCCTATCTGATGCTTTGAGTTCCTGGAGCAGTTTTTGCCAAGCAGGCAAGACAATTGTTGATGAGTTGATGACTTTGAAAGCAATTTTCTGAAGCTTCTAATTCCTGTAAGTAACATCCTCCCTGCACAATTGGTATCTCACCTTTACCAGAACGAGTTTGACTGGGCGAATATCTCCCTCGACTTGCTCACGCTCGGCGGGGGAAAGCAACATCATCTCATCAATCCATCCTTCTACGTCATCGTCTGTCTCCATTTCCATGTCCATGTCACCTGTCTCGCCGTCGATCTGATGTTGTGCCATAGCATCTATAGATTGTCGTTCTTCGAGGTCCACATCCCCGGCCAGGTCCTGCAATTCTCGCTCAGCCATGTCGCCCTGAAGTTCTTGTTCTGCGTCGTCCAGGTGTTGATCTTCTCGTATTTTCTGTACGTCGAACTGTTTTATTATAGATTTTGCCACGAGATTGACAATGTGCAGAAAGCACCATGTGTGGCCAACCTCGGAGAAGGAGGGAAGAATTTTCGCAAGCTTGGCTATCATGACATTATTACACGATACGTTATCGCATGTAATACTCAGAATCTGTTGGAGGTGAGGCATTTCTTCCTCAGTTTTGGTTTGATCCTCACCTTGTCTGCTATTCCAAATTCCTATAGGATCTTTGCGAATGTTGTTGCCAAGTTAAGTCCAGAGTGAGACTATGGAATGGGGCTCATCAGTGAACAGCAACTTCTAACCATGGTAGGTCCATACTTGTGCAACTTCAACAATATCTAATACGAGGCATAGCAGCGTACCATTTCGCTCAAGGTGAACTGTAAGCGCTACAAATGCCTTGTGGTTTGGGGATGTCCATGTGTCGGTTGCAAAGTTCAGTTCGCCATCATATGTCTGTATCCCCTCAGTGTCGTTCAAAGTGGGGCCCAAAGAAATGTCCACTTACCCGCAACATGTTTGCAATCCTCCGCCGCGTGTGCGCAAAAACCATTTGAACATCATGGGATACTGTCGAAGGCGAAGTACGTAATATTCTGGCCGTCCTGTCTTCATCAAGGATTGAAAACCATGATCCTTTACAATCTTGAAGGGTCGAGCACTTTCAGAAACCCAGCGGACAATTTCAGCTCTAAGACAGCAAGTCAGGGAGGGATCTTTCTCGACGCTGTGATGGATGAACAAACTTTGTCTCCGTCTTTGTGTGTTGCCAGTGCGAGAAGGTGACCTTGCCTTTTCCAGCCCTTTCAAACAATGCGGTGATTGATCCATTTGGGTGTCCTGATGTTATTCCAGAGTGATGAGCCTCAGAAGCATTCTTCATTTTGTTGGCGGCTTCAATTGTTTCTGCCCCCCAATATTGCTTGGCATGCTTTCGTAAATTGCTGGTCGATTTTGCATCGGCCTTGTCCAAATAATGATGTATCCTCTTCTGGCAACCTTTGGCGGCACAGGCAAAGACATGGAAGCGACGTCCTTTATCATAATCAATAGTTGGTACTGGGTGGAAGAAGGAGTAAATTGGTGCATTCCAGTCCTTTTTCAAATGTTCTGAGCATCGTAATGAGTATCTCTTTTTTTTGTCACAGGGACTGAATGGTGACATACCGAGCTCAACATCTGCAGCCTCTTCTGCCTCTTCCACCTCTGCGTCTGTTTGACCAGTACTGCTATCGATGATGGATGGTTCATCACTCTTGTTACTGCCGGTGTCGGATAACGATATGGTATCCCCAGTAAGTCCTTTTCTCTTCTTTTTTGGCAATAGAGCCTTGACGACTTTTGATGCTTTCCACTTTAGGGTTTCGACGACTTTTGTTGAGCATTTTATGGATCCATCAGATTTGCGCGAAGCAGGTATGATGCTGGGTCCCTATTTCTTTTTTTGTCATGTTTGTGTAGTTATGCTCAAAACTCCGCTACTGTACAGTTGCGGAGTTGGGCAATGTAGTGTACCTTAACTTTGATCTCCTGGTGCATGGGTTTGTGCAGGTCACAGGTCCCAGAATGGTGACCCGTACCCATACCCATCACTACCCGTACCTGTAACCCCTACAGGTTACCAAACCTGTGCCACTGCCTACAAACTGTACAGTGCTCTAAGCAGCTAAGTTTGAATCTCAAAAGTAATTCTGAGAGAGTCTCTAAATTTCCTGAATAAGACAGTGCCAAGGTTCTTTGTGAACATGTCAGCTGGATTATCACTTCCAGGAATGAAAACGACCATGACTTTGTCATTTTCTATGCATTCGTGGGTATAGTGGTAGCAAATGTCTATATGTTTGGTCCTTCTTTCCTGAACTGGATTTGATCCGATAAAGATGGATCCCTGATTATCAGCGCAGATTGGTATGCGCTTCAGTACATATCCAAGTTCCTGGAATAAGGACTCTATCCACACTATCTGTCGACAAGTGTCGGAGAGAGCCATATATTCAGCTTCTGTGGATGACAGTGCTACAGTTTTTTGTAAATGGGACTGCCAGCACACAATGCCACTTGCTAGAGTAGCAAAGTAACCCGTTGTAGATCGGCGTTTGACAGTGTTAGCTGCCCAATCAGAATCTGTGAAGGCCTGTAGCCCCTCAGACTTCTCACCATCGTAGACAATGTTATATTTCTGGGTTCCCACCAGATAGTGCATGATGTACATCGCTTTGTCTAGATGTTCTTGGCTAGGATTAGCCAAGAATTGCAACATCTTGATTACCGCATAAGCGATGTCAGGTCGCGTTCCGATCATCAGATACAATAAAGATCCGATCACAGACTGATATTTTGATCTAAGCATCACGTTGGGCATTGCTGTGTTTTCTGATGGTCTGTAACCAGTCAGGAGTGGAGTGGGGGTCGCTTTGGCATTTGTCATCTTGAATCTCTCAAGCACTTTGGCAAGATATTCAGTTTGATCAAGTAGTTTGACTTTGCTTGCAGTCTGGGTGATGCGCATGCCTAAGAATTCCATGACTTTTTCAGTACTATGGCACTCCCAATGCTTTAGACAAGCATTTTTCTTTTCATCCACAAGTTTCTTGTTCTTCCCCATGAACAAGCCATCATCAACATAGACGAGTGCAATAACAATGCTGCCTGTTTTAGGATCCTTGTGTATGAAAATGCCAGCATCGGAGCTGGCATGCACAAACCCAATGGTGTGCATAAATGCCTCTAGCTCTTTCTACCATGCAAGTGAGGCTTGTTTAAGGCCATACAATGCTCGGCGTAAGCGCATTACTTTGCACTCTTTTCCCTCGAGTCTGAAACCCTCAGGTTGATCCATATAGATCTCCCCATCTAGTTTGCCATATAAAAATGCAGTTTTTACATCTAGGCCAGTCATATACATGCCCTCTAGAGATGCAAGTGCAAACATGAGGCATACGGTCTCATAGCGGACTACTGGTGAGAAAATCTCATCAAAGTCAACACCTTTGACTTGTGAAAAGCCTTTGGCCATGAGTCTGGCTCATTTTCTCCCATCCAATTTTACAGAGAAAACCCATCTATTTTTGATCATTTTTCGATCATGTGGAAGATCAACGATGTCATAGACTTGTTGCTTATGAAGAGCCTCTAATTCTTCATGACAAGCTTGTTTCCACTCACATTGCTGCTGCCATGGTAGGCATGCAATATCGCGAAATTGGTTTGGAACCTGGCTTATTTTGCTCGATGGTTTGACTGCTTTTGACAACAGCCAGTGAATAAGCTTATCTCCTCCTTCCTTGGTTATCTTTTTAATATAACCTGCTTCGTCTGGTTCCCCCATTGGGTGATCATGATCATTGGAATTGGGCACACTCTTGTGGGGTGCTGAACTCGGTCCAGCAACCGGTTCTTTCTGTTGAGATTGTGGTCGTGTTCAGTGATGATCCGAATCTTGACCTACAGATCTCTTCCAATATCGATCATGTGCAATGTCTCTCTCTATGTCAGAGGGGAGTTGCTTCTCTCCATAGGTATTGCCAGGACAGTTTGGGATGTTCCTCTGCCTGCCTGATCAATGGGGCAATTGCTGCCATTCCTGCTGATCATCACATCTTGGATGAAAGTCCTCAGTGGTTACTGGAGGCGGCGGAGGAGGAGCATCTGTCACATCATCATGCACCTTTTGCTCACTTGATACATCATCATCATCATTTTCTGATGATGGAGGAAGGGGCAGATCTTGTGGCGGTATAGAATCATTGCCATCCATTCCAGATGAGTGGTCATCATCTTCTGGTTCTGGAGGTGGAAAATCACCAAGGTCTGTATTGGCAGGAGTTTTAGCTTTGGGACAGCATCAAAACAATGTTTCATCAAATAGTGCCATAGCACCAATGAATATTGTGCCACTAGGTCACATGAAATGGTATGCTTTAATGCCATCTTTTAATCCAAGGTACATCATCAACTCCAATCAAGGAGCCAATGTGTTTGGACACTTCTCCTTGGGTAGGTAGATGTAAGCACCACAACCGAAAACCTTCAGATCGTTTAGATCTGGGCAGACCTTTGTCAGGTCCTCAACCGGTGTCAGCCATTTCAGGCGCCTTATCAGGATTCAGTTGTATAGGTGTGTTGCATGTTCAATGCAAAATTCCCACCATGATTGTGGTAGACATGCGGTAAATCGCAGGGTTTGCGACTTTTCCATTATTGTCCTTATGGCACGCTCTGCGCACCCATTCTGTTGGTGAACATGGGGTGCAGACATCTCCATTTTGATGCCAAAGTCCTTGAGCACTTTTTGTAGCTCATGATCTTTGAACTCCCCCCCTGGATCAACATGCCAGCGCTTGATTGTAGCGCCATACTGTGTTGAAGCCACTGCCTGAAATTGTCTGATGGCTGCAGCAGCATCAGATTTCTTTTCAAGGCATTGGACCCAGATATGTGACGTTTTGTCATCCAGAAATACAATAAAGTATTTATGTTTATGGTACGATAGTACTGGGAGTTCCTTCAGATTGGAATGTATTAATTCAAAGGGTCTTTCTGCATGTGAATCTGATTCGGGAAAAGATTTTGAGGTCATTTTCCCTTCAGCACACCCTGGACATATAATTTTGTCTTTAGGAATAATGAAATTCCTCGGGAATTTTATGGTGCTATTAGGCATCTTCCCTAGCGCCTCTTTGGATGGGTGTCCAAGTCGCCTATGCCAAGTTGAGTAGTCTGCGACGTACATCATTGTGACATTGATTCCCTTGGTGCTCAATATATGAGTTTGAGCCAATAAATAGTGTCACATTTCATAAGAGGGATGCAATCCATAATTGGGTTTCCTTGCTTGAAAAATGAAATGTGTGTAGAGGAACCACCCACATCACTTCCGTCTTGCAAGAAGACACCCATTGACAGTAATCGAGCATTACAGTCAGGTATGTAGTAGATGGGATATAATTGCATTTCACACTGATACGGCTCCCTATCGCCCTGTGCGCATACTACGGCATTTTTTGCGATTGTGTGCACCTTCTAGATGGCTTCCGCACACTTTGCGCAGCACACTTCTGTGCACTTTTGCACGCCTTTGACCATTTAGGTGCGCCTTTGTGCGCCTTTTGCATTTCTACTGTGCTTTTGGTTCCCCATAGCCGCCAATCATTGTGCACCCTAAATGCGCCTCGTTGCGCTTCAAGCCGCCTCCGTGCGCCCCCCCCCCCCACACTCCTTACCTGCTGTTTTCCATTATTGCGCGCTCAATGCGCCTTTATGCGCTCCTTTTATGCTTTACTCGCAACTCATGTTCCTTGCTGCACACTCACTGCACTATTCTTACCATCACACAACAATTCACCACTTCAAACGTGCTGCGCATCACGGCTTCCATCTTACTGGCACATTTACTTGAGGCGCACCACGATTCCAACATGAGTGAACTGCGCATTCTTACATAACTGGGCTGCTTTGTGCCTATTTGGCATTGGACTGTGTGCACTTGGGCACTTTCACGTAACCCTGGCACTTTGGCAGTATTTGGCCTTGCACAGCATCTCCTTATTGTTCTTCCGCATTTCCAATCGGCATCGCCTTGTCTGGTAACCGGCACAGGTCGATCACATCATTATTACTAAGGCGCAGCACACGACACATAACACCGAAGCAGATTAATTGGGAAGGCCGCACGAGACTTAGCACGCACCAATAATAGTGCATTGCACCGGAACAGTTGGATATTGAGCTATAGGTGCACAAATCTTATTGGCTGAGGCAGCAGCATAGTGCAGTCAGGTTTAGATGGGTGAATGGACACGCTTGTGGGTAGCGCATGGCGCTTTCTATTTTTATACTTTATTTCACCATTTTATCACATAAGCCATTTGTACATAGTAGCGGACAGATAGAGAATCCAGAGGATCTTTCCCCCCCCTCATAGTTCATAGCTCAGTCAGCGTTGCACATAGTCTGTGCACCAGCGTCCAGTCTGTGCACCTTCATAGTGCGCCCTTCGTATAGCCGCATTTGCATTATCGTTTGCGTCCCCTCATCGTATTGTTGCGTTTCGTCCTTTGCGTTGCATCCTTCATCCTTGTCTGTGCACTATCGTAGTGTGCCCTTTGTATAGCCGCATTTGCGCACCGTTTGCACACTTATTTGTATAGCCGCGTTTTGCGCACCATTTGCGCCTTTTTCTGCTCCTTGCGCTTTCACTCTGTTTGCACCCCCAACCTGTGCACCACCTTCACAGTACATCCCAGTGTCGTCTTTGTCCTGTTACACCTCCCGCCTTCATCATCCTCATCGTTGCGCACTTTTGCACTCTCGTTGCGTGTTTTTGGCCTCTTTGCATTGCGCACTTTTCCGCCACTGTGCATATCTTCCCTTTTGCGTACACTACTAGTGTGCACATTGAAAATCGCTGTACTAGCCTCTCTATAGTCTCCGCGCCCTGAAGGACGATCCGAGGCCCTCTAAGCGAACTCCCCCCTCACCCCGAGCACGCCTGCAGTTGTAGGTTAAGTGTTCACCCCTTCTGTTGAGACTCTGCACTGAGTACCAACTGAACCCATCAACGCATCTCTGACTTCCTGTGACATACTACCTGATGTCTAATGAAGACTGCTCCTTTCCCTACTATATGAGTAGTACCTGTGGCTGTTTGAACCAGGGTAGAGTCCTTTCTTGGTAAAGTTTGTAAGAAGCAAAATCTTTCATTTCACCAGTGAAGTGTTTTGATGTGCCTGAATCCATGATCCAGTTGGCACCTTTCTTACAATTTCCATTTGCACACATAACATATATATTAAGATGTAAATTGTTCCATGATACATTTAGTAGCGGTAAAATTTCACATAAAAAGTTCGCTGTGATCAGTGGAATGTTAATCTTGGTGCTTGTGGCAGGGAAAAGGACTGACCTTTCATCATATGTACCTGTTTCAAGTGGTTCATCGATGAGCATTTCATCGATGGCTTTCCATACTTCTTCATCAGAAACCACAGGTTCTGATCCAAGGGAGATGCTATCATCTTCTACTCTACGATCCTTGGTTCTGGTTCAATCCTCCTTCTCTTACCTTCTTGCACTGTTAGATGCTCTTCCAGCAGTCACAGATTTTTTGTGCTGCATGGGAGATTCATTTGCTCGAGGGTGTCTCAAGCCTGCTGATATTCGGTGTAGACTGAATGAGAGGTAGAGGCTGCACCCATGTATGCCTGTGCAGGCAGTCGGTGGCGAGGATCCCTTGTGGGAATATGTTCATGCTTCTCAATGTGCTGGATGAGCAGCATCGGTGGTATGATGGTGCCATTACCATTTATAGTAGTAAAGGCTTTTGAGGCAAGGTGGGTATGTTTCTCTTTAGGCTTTTCCTCTTTAGTCTTTTTGTTCCCATGTCATCCATGCTTTTGGGACGAATCTCCATTGTTGCCCTGAGATTGCCATTTGGGGTTTCCCCCTTTGTGCTTGACAGCGGAAAGCTTGGTGGCCTGAGGCGGGCTGAAATGTAATGAGGCACATTGCACCATACGGTGTCTGGAATGTCATAAGGTTGCACAATGATTCTTTGATTAAGCACTCATTGTATCCCACATATAGATCAAGGACGGTGTCACATGCATGCCCCGCAAACTGCTCTGCAAGGTGCTCAGGTGTAGGGGTGACACCGAAGTGTTTAATGGTAATGCGATTAAGTGGCTCGAGGCTATGTACGATGCACAGTGCTTTCCCATCTTTCTTGAGTGTGCAGAACCAGCGCGATCTATACGCCGAATTTGAGCACTTATAAATGCCTGAGTCTATCTTCTTCTGGATAATAGCGCAAACTTCATTGTGTATGCCTGGTGGAATAGAGATGTTGCACTCTATCCAAGGGGTGTGCGGAATAACCAGGATTTCTACTGGGGGAAAGAATGCGGTCTTGAAGCTGCCGCGCTCTTCATCGCTCCATGCAAAGGCTTCGTTCTGCAAAGACATCAAGTGGTGCAAAACCCTCATCTCCTCTGGTAATAAGAAATCGGTGTGGTGCTTTTGGAGCACTTGCATGCACTCTTCAGTATAGCGCCCGGTCAGGGTAAATGGTGGCAGGTTTGGTAAAAGTGCTGGAAGTGCCGCTAGCAGATCATCTATAATATTGCGCTTGATGCGGAATTTGTTTGAGATGGGCACAATAACTGGTTTGACTTTTCTAGCAACTGGTTTATACTTCTTCTTGGTTACTATGCCCTTTTGTGGCGCGCGTGCTGCTAAATCGATAAAAGTTGCATGTGCATGTGTGCTTGTCAGAAATGCGGCTGGAATAAGTGCCACAGGGTCAATCAAATTTAAGAGTGCCTGCATGTGACTGTTGGTACACTGGGATAGGTAGAGTTGAGAGATAATAGAGGTCGAAGGAACAGAAGCGGAAAATGGAATAAGTGCAAATGCGGAAACATCACAAGATTGGGTATCAGAGTCGAATGTTATGATAGTGGCAGCTTCTCCTTGGTCTGCAATCAATTTCTCGAAGCCTGGTAAAAATTTCTTTGTGGGTTATGCTGAATAGCAAAGTGCGGTGTTGCTGGAGCTGGTAAGAAGTGGCGCAGTTTTCCCCTAGGCTTTGTTGGAATGGTGGAGATGGCACCTGTGTTCGGATCACAGATCATAGTCGTTTGTGCTTCATCCGCAAAGTTGCACATGATGGAGTGTGTTAACACATCGAAGAGGCACCCTAACAGAATATCATAAGCAGGCGAATGGATAACGTGAACTTGCACATAGACAATAATGTTCCCAATGCACACAGAAATGTTGTGTGCAAGCCCAAGTGACTCATCTACCTCTCCATTGGCTGATTGCATGTATAAGCAAATGCACGGGTCATACTGAAGCCCAAGATGATGGCAGACTGCTTCCAACATTGCGATAATTTGTGAACCCAGATCTAAGATAGCTTCGAAGTATTCTTGGTTGTCGATCAATAAATCAATGGAATGAAGCGCGTGCGACTCTTTTGCAACCTTCAAAATGTCCAGGTTTTCAATTTTGCCTGGCTGGAGATGGATGAGGTACTGTTCAAATGGATCCTGCAAAACAATAGGGAGCGGCGCTGCAATTGTCATGCTAACTGGAGGTGTCACATTAAGTGCTTTATTTTACACAAAAGGCATGCGTGCATCACAGTGTGCAAATGGCATAATGCTCGCAAGGTTGGTAGCTACCACTTCTGTGCTGGTAGCTGCAATGCGCTTTGGGGTAACTTGTTCTCTATGGCACTGTCTGAGATCAGGTGAAAGGGATAGGAGCTCTTCATGCGAAACCATAATGGAGGGCACCTTCATGGCGCATGCATATATGTCATCGACAATCTGCGGATTCTGGATGGGAACGACAGTGCAGTATGATGGCTCTTTGCCTTTGGAAGTGTTAGCTGGTACGTCTGGTTTATCTGCTGCTGCGGGTGCAAAATGTGCTTTAGGAATGTTGGAATAGGGATATATGGGCATCTTGTCAGGCACTTCAGTTGCACTCACAGTGGATTGCAAAGCTGGTGACTCAATACTGTCAGCGGGTGCAATGTCTGTAGTCATAAAAAGTGCATTCTCTTGATTTGATGTATTGCATAGTGTGCACCACAGAATTTCAATGCCATTGAAGACTTGCCTCTTTCAGAGCACCATCAACTCCCTCTAGAGCACATTGATGCACTCTTCCTTCATTAGTTGCACATTTGGTGTGCTTTGCATATACTCTGTTGTAGGAGCTGAGGCAGCAATGTACATCGACTGTAAAGGTGCTGCTGGAGCTGGACGAGGTGCTATATTGTAGATGAGCTGTGAATTGGTATTTGATGAAAGTCAGCCAGTGGCAATCTGCCCTGGGTTGCGCTTATGCCATTCCTCGATGTGCTTGCCTAAGAAGTTGCCTTGAATAGAATGTGGCACAAATGTGCCACCTGGGAGTACGATGTGCCCTTCCATGTTTTGCCTACACTTTCTCTTGCTAATAAGGTGCTCAATTAAAGCACACTCAGGGATATAATGCCCTGTTTGACTGCAACCATTGCAAGTGTAGTTGTTTGAATGGGGCACTCCATTTGCACCATCTCTGTGTGATGCACTCAATGCAGTAACTATTGTCTGTGTCATGCATTCAAATAAGACTGAGATGTCTTCTGCTTTGACTGCGGGCGCACTAGGTTGTGGCTGGGAAATGGGTGCGCTGGGTACTGAGTAGGGTGCATACATATTGGGGTTTTGTGCTGTGAGCCCAGTAAGTGGCTGGAAATAGCGCACTGGGCCTTCAAAGATAAAGTCAATCACATCATGTATTGCATCTAATGAGTATGGGACATTTGCAGGCTGATTCGGTGATGAGTTCAGTTGGTACTCAGTGCAGAGTCTCAACAGAAGGGGTGAACACTCAACCTACAACTGCAGGCGTGCTCGGGGTGAGGGGGGAGTTCGCTTAGAGGGCCTTGGATCGCCCTTCAGGGCGCGGAGACTATAGAGAGGCTAGTACAGCGATTTTCAATGTGCGCACTAGTAGTGTATGCGAAAGGGGAGATATGCGCAGTGGCGGAAAAGTGCGCAATGCAAAGGGGCAAAAATGCGCAGTGCGGAAAAATGTGCAACGAGAGTGCAAAAGTGCGCAATGATGAGGATGATGAAGGCGGGAGGTGTAACAGGACAAAGACGACACTGGAATGTACTGTGAAGGTGGTGCACAGTTTGGGGGTGCAAACAGAGTGAAAGCGCAAGGAGCGGAAAAAGGCACAGACGGTGTGCAAAACACGGCTATGCAAAAGGGTGCGCAAAGGGTGTGCAAACGTGGCTATATGAAGGGCACACTACGCTAGTGCACAGACAAGGACGAAGGACGCAATGCAAGGGACGAAATGCAACAATATGATGAGGGGATGCAAACGATAATGCAAACACGGCTATACGAAGGGCGCACTACGAAGGCACACGGACTGGACGCTGGTGCACAGACTATGTGTGATGCTGACTGAGCTATGAACTATGAGGGGGGAGGAAAGATCCTGTGGATTCTCTATCTGTCCGCTACTATGTACAAATGGCTTATGTGATAAAATGGTGAAATAAAGTATAAAAATAGGAAGCGCCATCCGCTACCCACAAGCGCGTCCATTCGCCCATCTAAACCTGACCGCACTATGCCGCTGCCTCAGCCAATAAGATTTGCACACCTATAGCTCAATATCCAACTGTTCTGGTGCGATGCGCTATTATTGGTGCATGCTAAGTCTCGTGCGCTCTTCCCAATTAATCCGCTTTGGTGTTATATGTCACGTGCTGCGCCTTAGTAATAATGGTGTGATCGACCTGTGCCGGTTACCAGATAAGGCGATGCCGATTGGAAATGTGGAAGAACTATAAGGGGATGCTGTGCGAGGCCAAATACTGCCAAAGCACCTGGATTACGTGAAAGCGCCCAAGTGTGCACAGTCCAATGCCAAATAGGCGCAAAGCAGCCCAGTTATGTAAGAATGCGCAGTTCACTCATGCCGGAATCATAGTGTGCCTCAAGTAAATGTGCCAGTAAGATGGGAGCTGCGATGCGCAGTGCACTGGTGCGGTGGATTGTTGTGTGTGATAGAGATTGTGCAAAGAGTGCGCAGCAGGGAATGTGAGTTGCAGGTAAAGTGTAAAAGGAGTGCACAAAGGCGCATCGAGCACGCAATAAATGTAGAAGGCAGATAAGGAGTGTGGGGGGGCACATGGAGGTGGCTTGAAGCGCAATGAGGCGCATTTAGGGCGCACAATGATCGGTGGCTATGGGGAAACAAAAGCGCAGTAGAAATGCAAAAGGCGCACAAAGGCACACCTAAACGGTCAAAGGTGTGCAAAAGTGCACGGAAGCGCGCTGCGCAAAGTGTGCGGAAGCCATCTAGGAGGTGCACACAATCACAAAAAATGCCATAGTATGCATGCAGGGTGATAGGGAGCCGTATCATCGGTACCGCAATCACAAGGTGGCTCAAAATGTGCTCGAGCTGGTCTGGTCGAAACACCCTAACAAACATGCAGCTTTGGTTGTAGCGTGCCAATATGCCTTGCACAACTAAGTATTCGCTAATGTTGAAAAATGCATGATAATAGCGCATGATCTCTTCTGCAGTTACAAGGCCAATGCATGCGGTCTCATCAATAAGCTTGTCCAGGTTGCTAATACTCCATTTACTGCCATCTCTAGAGCTGGGATAAAGCTTTAGGACAGCATCTTTGAATGCGCCATAGTTGTGCGTCGCGCTATACTCCGGTAGCAGTTTCCAAGTGTCTGCAGTATCGCTGTCCAAATAGCACACAGTGTGGAACTTTTTGTTGGTTTCATTGGTGACGTTACAATTGTGGAGGAGTTGCACAAGCTCCTCAAAGTACTTCTGGAATTTGTGCAGTTTTGCAGGGTCGAAACGTGGCACGTTTTGGTTGGATGTGGATGGCATATGCATGGTAGCCATAGTAGGTGGAATAAGGTGTGTAGAGTTAAGATCTGGTAAAAGTGCAGCGAAATGTGAAGGTGGGGAAGAATGTGGTGATGTGGATGGAGTTAGGGTGGGTAGGGATGATTCAGGTGAAGGTGGAGGTAAAGACAGTGCAGACGAGTGATGCATGTTGTTTAGGAAGAGTGATTCAAATACTAGTATTTCCCCAAGCTGGAGTGCAGTTGCTAACAGCTCAGAATGAAGAGTGTGAAGGTGGTTAATGTTGAGATTAAGTGCAAGCTGATGGAGGTCTAAAATACAGTCTGGTAAACAGAAACCCCTCGCGGTGGGCTCCAGAAATGATGTGTTCAGTTGGTACTCAATGCAGAGTCTCAATGGAAGGGGTGAACACTCAACCTACTACTGCAGGCATGCTTGGGGTGAGGGGGAGTTCACTTAGAGGGCCTTGGATCATCCTTCAGGGTGCAGAGACTATGGAGCGGCTGGTACAGCAGTTTTCAATGTATGCACTAGTTGTGTATGCTAAAGGAGAGATATGTGCAGTGGCGGGAAAGTGCACAATGCAAAGGGGCAAAAACATGCAACGGAAGTGCAAAAGTGTGCAAAGATGAGGGTGATGAAGATGGGAGGTGTAGTAGGATGAAGACAACACTGGGATGTGCTGTGAAGGTGGTGCATAGGTTGGGGACACAAATGGGATGGAAGCGCAAGGGGCGGAAAAAGGTGCAAATGGTGCACAAAATGCAGCTATACAAAAAAGGTGCAAATGGTGCACAAACACAGCTATACAAAGGGTGCACTATATGAGTGCTCGAATGAGGATGAAGGATGCAATGCAGGGATGAAACGCAACAATATGATGAGGGGATGCAAACAATATGCAAACATGGCTATATGAAGGGTGCACTACAAAGGCGCATGGACTGGACGCTGGTGCACAGACTATGTGTGATGCTGACTGAGCTATGAACTATGAGGGGAGGAAAGATCCTCTGGATTCTCTATCTGTCTGCCTACTATGTACAAATGGCTTATGTGATAAAAATGGTAAAATAGAGTGTAAAAATAGAAAGTGCCATGCGCTACCCACAAGTGCATCCATTCGCCCATCTAAACCTGACTGCACTATGCTGCTGCCTCAGCCACTAAGATTTGTGCACCTATAGCCCACTACCCAACTGTTCTAGTGCGATGCACTATTTTTGGTGTGCTCTAGGTCTTGTGTGCTCTTCCCAATTAATCTGCTTCAGTGTTATGTGTCGCATGCTGTGCCTTAGCAATAATGGCATGATCGACCTGTGCTGGTTACCAGATAAGACAATGCCAATTGGAAATGCAGAAGAACTATAAGGAGATGCTGTGAAAGGCCAAATTCTGCCAAAGCACCAGTATTACGTGAAGGCACCCAAGGCACACAGTCCAATGCCAAATAGGTGCAAAGTGCCTCGATTATGTGAGAATGTGCAGTTCGCTTGTGTTGGAATCATGGTGTGCCTTGAATAAATGTGCCAGTAAGATGGGAGCTGCGATGTGAAGCACACTGGTGCAGTAGATTGTTGTGTGTGATAGGGATTATGCAATGAGTGTGCAGCAGGGAATGTGAGTTGCAGGTAAAGCATAAAAGGAGCATGCAAAGGCACATCAAGCACACAATACATGTGGAAGGCAGATAAGAAGTGTGGAGGGGGGGGGGGCAGAGGCGGTTTGAAGCACAACGAGGCGCATTTAGGGCGCACAATGATTGGCAGCTATGGGGGAACCAAAAGCACAGTAGAAATGCAAAAGGTGCACAAAGGCGCACCTAAATGGTCAAAGGCATGCAAAAGTGCATGGAAGTGTACAAAGGCACATGAAAGCGCACAAAGGTGTGCAAAAGTGTGCTGCGCAAAGTGTGTGGAAGCCATCTAGGAGGTGCACACAATTGCAAAAAATGCCATAGTATGTGCACAGGGTGATAGGGAGCCATATCATTGCTAAGTGGTGTTTTTAATTGTGTGTGAACTTGGCAGCAGTGAGGTGGTTCTTCCACTGCGAGGCATTGTTCATGCAAAAAATCCAAAGATAGATCTCTAGTTCCTGGTTTACATGTTCCATTTCCCCATCCGTTTGTAGGTGATAGGTGGTGCTCATGGACAGTTTAATTCCCAGTAACCTTCCCAGTTCTTGGAAAGCATTAGAAGTGAATCTAGGGTCCCAGTCAGATATGATTCTATCGGGTAGTCCAAATCTCTTAAACACATTGTGGAGGTAAAGATCTGCTGCCCCAAGTGCATCGATCATCTTGTTACATGGGATAAAAATTACCCCCTTTGTAAGACCATGGTCTACCACAACCATGATGGTATCCGATCCATCGTCGATTGGTAGATCAGTGATGAAGTCCATTGTTATGAGGGCGAACAGTTGTGTTACCTCAGATTTTATTGGTAGCAGTAGTGGTGTTGTCAGGTGGGTGTTGACTTTCATTTGTTGACAGGTGGCACACCCATCAATGTAGTTTCTGATAAAGATTGTCATTCCCAGCCACCAGTAGTCCCTCCATACCAGTTCCAGTGTTTGGAATCAGCTGGAGTGTCTGGTGAGGACATTGTTGTGGTATCTTTCCATGATCCTTCTTCTTAGATCCTTGTCATTCAGGACATAGCACCGGTCCTTAAAAAAGACTATTCCATCATATTCCATCTTCCAGTCTTCTACAGCTGACTTGATTGGCAGTGTTCCCCCTTCTTTGATGGCCCTTACTATTTCTTTTAGTAGGTCATCTCCCATCATTCTGTCAGCTAGTAGATCTTTTAGTTCTGTGTCAATCATTCATGTAAAAATCTCATCCTTAAGTAGAGTGATGTCATCATTGTTGTTATCTACCTCAGGTATGTGATCTCCTCGTCGGGAGAGTGCATTGGATTGTACCATCATTTTCCCAGGAACATGCATGAGTTGCAGATTGAATTGGGATAGGAATAGGCTCCACCTGGCCTGTTGTCGGTTCAGCTTCTGTGCTGTTCTGAAGTACATCAGGTTCTTGTGATCGGACAAGATAGTTGTCAGATGCTTTGATCCCTGTAGATAATGTCTCCAGGTTTTTAAGGCTCGTATTATCCCAAGCAGCTCTCAGTCATAGATCTCATAATTTCTCTCTGTGGGTGTGAGGGAGTGAGAGATATACCCACAAGGGTGCCAATTCCTATTAGTATCTGTTTGCTTAAGGACTGCCCTAGTAGCATATTTTGATGTGTCACTTTCTACTACAAATGGTTTTCCTGCATCCAGCATGAGTAATACTGGTGCCTCAGAAAATTTTTGCTTTAGGGTTTCAAATGCATCTTGGCATTCGCTAGTCCAGTTAAAAGGTTGATCTTTCTTTGTCAGGTCATTTAGGAGTTTCGTGATCACAGTGAAGTTACTGATGAATCTTCGATAGAAGTTGCCAAAGCCAAGAAATGATTAAACCCCTTTGATGTTAGTTGGGGATGGCCAGTCCCTTATTCTACTCAGTTTGGTGGGGTCCATTGCCAGTTGGTTTGGGCAAAGGATAATCCCAAGGAACTCTACCTCCTGTGTGTCAAACTTAGACTTTTTGGGTTTTAGGAAGAGATCATTCTCTCCTAACCTTGCCAGAACCCTTTTTGTCCTTTCTTCATGTTCTTTTTGGTCTTTCAAGAAGATTAGGATGTTGTCCATATAGATAACTAACCATCCCTCATTTAACATGACATGTCTCAAAAGATGTCATTCATCATTGCTTGGAAGGTGGCCAGGGAGTTGCAGAGGCTAAAAAACATCACTTTGGGCTCAAACAGCCCCTTGTTAGTTTTGAATGCAGCTTTTCATTCATCTCTCTTCTTAATCCAGACATTATGATACCCCCACCTGATGTCTAACTTTGTAAACCATCTAGCCCCTTTCAATTTGTTGAGTAGATCTCTGATCAATGGAAGGGGATAAGAGTTCTTGATGGTTCCTTTATTTAGATATCAATAGTCTTGGCAGGGTTATAGGGTGTCAGAGTCCTTCTTTGTGATGAAAAAGAATGGCAATCCTATTGGTGACTTGGATGGGATGATGTACCCCTTCTGCAGGTTCTTGTCTATGAATTCATCTAGTTTCTTTTGTTTAGCCAGGGTAATGGAGTAGACCTTGCAGTCCTTCAGAATAAAATTCAGCTTCAGCTCAATCACGTGGTCCCATGGTCTCGATTTGGGAAACCTTTCTGATGCCACCTTTTTAAATGCCCTCTGATACTCCTTATACTTGTCAGAGAGTAGATCATCTAGTGATTGTTCCTTCTCCTTATTTTCACTCCCATAGGCAAGCTTCTGTGAGATGAAAGTTTTTGCTCAGATGTATGTGGTGTTTGAGTAAGTGATTCTGTCAGTCAGCTGAGATCGGGTGATGCAAGAGATCTGCCTCAGTTTTTGGTAATTTGGTGGAACATAATCACATTCAATGGTAAGAGGTGATTTCTCAGTTCTGAATATCCCAATCATTGATTCTCCTTAAATGTATGCAAATAGTGCCTCCATGCTGTCCTGACTTCCCTCAGTGCAGAGTGATACCTTGATGCCTGTGGCATCCAGTACTGGTATCAGCAGGTCATTGTCAGGGTTCATATCTATTGCCAGGTATGGTCCATGGTAGTTTTGTCCATCTTTGGTGCAAAGTCCTGTTGCAAGATGAACTGTCCCGAGTCTACTCTTTATGTGCTCAGTGGCAGCAAGGTGGGTTTCCCCGAAGATCTCCACAGCACTCCTTATAGGTAGCCTCCCGAGAGTCAGGCTCAACATTACTCTTGGTACAAGTAGCCCCTTGTCATCTATAGTGGGACTTTGCTTACCATCAATTTTGCTATGCTGGGTTTGTTCGATCATAGTTTGGATCTTTCCAATTAGGAGCCTTTCAGTTGGTTTTATGAAGAGGGTCCCCTCCTTCCAGTCAATCATGGGGTTGTGCTTCTGAAGCCAGGGGTAACCTAATATTATCCTTTCCTTCCCCAGGCCCATTACCAATAGTCTGATGTTTTCCTTTTCTCCTCCAATCTCCACATACATGTTAACATAGTGCGTGATCATCCCATTTTTGTTAAGAGTTCCATTGATGTTTTTGGCATGGATCCTCTTTGGGAGAGGCAATTTCTTTAATCTGAGTTTCTCCACTACTCAGTAATCTATAAATGTTCCTCCTGCCCCAGAGTCAATTAAGGTAGGTAGTTCAGCTTTTTCATCTCCTAGCACATAATGAACAGGAATGCGCATAGATTGGTTGCTTACTTGTGCTACCAATATACTTGAGACTATGACTCTGGTGGGGTCTGCTGCCAATGCAGGCCACCACTTTAAAAATCCTCCACTACCATCAAATTGAGGACTTCCTCCTTCTCCTTCTCTTCTAGCTCATTGATGAGAGTCCAGATCCTTTAGTAGTGGTCTCTGGGCATCCTCTTTATTTTTGGCTTCTTTTCATCTGGTTTCTTTTCTTCTTTCATGGGAGGTTCCTTTCCTCCCTTATGATCACTTGCTCTGTGCCCCACCTTGTAACAAATAAAGCACTTCCCTTTCTTAATATGTTCAAGCCTCTCTGCATAGGAGAGGCACGTTGTGTCGATGTTCATGGCATTTGGATCCTTTGAAGAGCCTCCTGCTCCTGCTCTGCCTCCTGCCTTGCTGTAAGTTCTCTCTTTGATTGCTTTCACCCTCCTCAGGTGCCATTCTGCTCTTGCTGCATGGGTGTATCATTCCTCAATCATGTCCAGTGGGTTCTCCATACCGAAGACCTTATCGAGAACTCA
Source organism: Tricholoma bakamatsutake (assembly GCA_029959215.1). Lineage (NCBI taxonomy): Eukaryota > Fungi > Basidiomycota > Agaricomycetes > Agaricales > Tricholomataceae > Tricholoma > Tricholoma bakamatsutake. The sequence continues at coordinate 7,920,388 of CP114860.1, forward strand.
GTTGTTGAGTCTATCCACAAAATATTCAATGAGGGCAGCATCTTCTTTTATCTTGGTGTGGTATGCCAGTGTTTTAAACTGGGCAATATACTCATCAACATCTTTCATTCCCTGTGCAAGCACCCTGAGTTGCATTCATGCATTCCCTGCATCATCAATCAGTGAGAAGGCTGCTTGGACCTTAGTGATGAATTCCTGGAATGAGTCCCAGAATTTCAATTCAATGTATCGCTCCTCCAAGGAGGCCTGTTTCCAGGGCCCTGCTGTTCCTCCATTCATGTACAAAAGCATAAACAGGATTTTTCATTGGTCATCTTCAAACACCTGAGGGTTGGCATCTACATATGCTCTGCACTCCAAGAGGAAGAGCATGGTTTTTGATTGGTTACCCAAAAAGTTAGTGGGTGCTCTCATCTTTATTTCTACTGTTCAGACAGGCACAGTGGGTGTCTCGGAGACACTGGAGGTAGCAAGTGCTGCCATCGTGAGTGGTGTCTGATTCTCATAAGAGTTATGTTTGTCGTTGGTTGGAGGTGGCTGCCTAGACTTAGATTAGTCAGCAGAGTAGAACAGCTTAACCTTTTGTTAAGATCAACAGTTCTCTTTGATCAGAATTCACTGTTGCTCGTAAGCAACAGTTGAGGATGACTTTTGGTAGTTGGTTGAGAATATTAAAATGATCAGGTCAAGCTAAGCTTGCCTGGTCCTTGCATTGCAGATTAAATACTACAAATGCAAGAACATGACTAGTAAAAGACAATAAAAATGTATACACAATAGCATGAGAAAAGAGTGAGCGTGTCCACAGACTAGTACAATAGCATGAGAGAGTGATGATGAACAATTAGAGGTGTGTGGTCATGGCTCTGCATAGAACAATAAGAATGTAGAACAATAAGCACAAGCAAGACAGTAAGAACAATAAGTGAATAATGACAATAACATGAGAAAACTGTCCCCCCCTCCTCCACTACATCGGCATCCTGTTCCCATAACAATTCTCATCATGTCTTCTCAAACTTGCACTTGTCATGACAAAGATAGAGTTTGTGCCACCAAATTCACTCCAGTACCAGGCATGTGATTTGATGATGTTCATCGAGGTCTCAAGTGAAGATGAGGATGTCATCGAGGTAGACACAGACAACACCCTCCAATATGAGATCATGAAAGATGTCATTCATCATAGTCTGAAAGGTGGCAGGACTATTAGTGAGACCAAAGAACATGAAAAGCAGCTCAAAAAGACCACAGTTTATTGTATGTGAAAAGCTGCCTTCCACTCATCCCCTTTCATTATCCATACATTGTTGTAACCCCAGCAGACATCAAGCTTGGTGAAGTAATGCACCCCACAGAGTTGGTTGACAAGTTTGGATATGAGGAGTAGTGGATAGTAATTCTTGACTGTGATGTCATTGAGGTATAAATAGTCTTGAACCATTCGAAGGCACACATCCTTTTTTTTGACAAAGAAGAAAGGTAAGGCCATGGGCAACTTTTAAGGGCAGATATGACTAGAAGCCAAGTGTTCATCAATGAACTTGTCAAGTTGTCATTGTTCTTCAGGGGAGAGAGGATAGACCTTGTAGGAGGAGGGTGTGGCACCTGGTGTGAGCTCAATTGCATGATCCCATGGCTTATAGTTAGGAAGTGAGTCAAAAGATTCCTTGGAGAAGACATTCTCAAAGTCATGCAGGTGAGGAAATACTGAGTCAGTGAAGGATTTAAACACACTTTTCTTGTGGAAGGCCTCCACAAGGTGCTAGGAGATGTTTGAGGTGGCATCCACCTCATGCGAAGGGTTAATAGCAGTGTAGAAAATTTGGTCACCCTCCTTGACCTCTTCCACCTCCTCTTCATCATCATCAGAATTAGGTGCAAGATCTGGGACATCTTCCAAGTCCACATTGGCCACAGGCATTGGACCAGCATGACACTTTCGAGTGCACTGTAAGAGGACCTTTCACCCTCAACATTTTTGTCTGCCTTCAGTGAAGCAAGTATGACAACAAGAGGGACAACAACTTATCATGACTTCACCTGTCATCCAGTCGACTTCAGAACTATGGTCACGAAGCCATGGGTACTCCAAAATCAACTCTTGCTTCCCCAGTTTGGTCACAGCAAAGAGAGCCCATTCACTGTGGTCCTTGTACTGGAGGACTAGGTCAACAACCTCCTGAATTGCCCCAGCTTCATTTGGGAAACCATCCACATTGTAGACAGGTATGGGTCAAGATAGTAAGCAGGTATTCAGTTGTTTTTGTTGAACCAGGTGCAAATCAATAAAAAGGCCCATGGCACCTAAGTCCAGGAGAGCAGAGACACCGAGTACTTGCCCTGTATCTGTAGTCTGCAGCTCAATCTTCAATTCTAGGGATCATTGGGAGGGGATGGACACCACAATGTACTTGCATGCTAGCTCACACTCCCAAGATTTCATTCAGGATAGAGGGGGAAGTGGGGAGGAAGAGGCAGGTACATCTTTAGCAACTTCAGAGGGGTCTGGAGAAGGAACAGTCATAGAATAAGATCTATTCTCTAGTGAATCAACAGACAGAACTTCAAAGTGGTTATGGACAGGCAATGAGGGTATACTATTCACTCATCAGAGGTGGAAAAATCCTGTTCCTCCACCTCTCCCTCTTTAATCTCCTCTTTCTCTAGGCCTTCAACATCTGCAAGTGCCAACAGATCTTGGAGGAGCTCATCTTGTCCCTCAGGTGTGAGTTTACAGATGTCTTGGCAGTGGGGACAGTTTTGAGCCATGTGTCTGATTTCCCCACAGTAGTAGCAGAGATCTAGTCTGTAAGCTCAACTACAGGATGCATCAACATCCATTGGAGCAGGGGTATTGGAGCTCAATGCTGAGGGCTGGTGCATAGCGATGGGGTTAGGATGAGGGGGTGCTCAATTAAAGGTGTGGGGAGCATGGGTGGTGGGAGGAGTACAGAAGGTTATAGTGAATGCCACATTCATGAGTCAGTTCTCATCACAGAGGGAAGCAACCTCATACCAAGCATTTATGTTATTGTCTGCTAGGCATTTTTCCAACATCTGTGCAATCTGGTCTTGGATTTCTCAGTTGAGACCTCAATGAAACTTCACCACCATGGGTAACCTACTCCCATACCTCACCATATCCACCAAATCTCAAAATTCATGAATGTAGTCATACACAGATCAATGCGCTTGGTAGTAGGAAGTGGATTTGAGGTGTGCTATGGCTCATTGGCATTCATTTAAGAGGCAGAAATGTCATATGAACTCATCATGAAAGTCTCTTCAGATGGAGAGTGGAAGGGAGTTACATTCCTTTATTTGGCATAATATATGGTCAATGTAGAGATAGGCATGCTCCGATTTTATATATGTGAGGGCCCAATAAATTTCCCCGATCTAATCATCGAAGAAGAGTAGTCCATGAGGATTTTCACAGCTAGAGGATAACATTTCAGAGAATAACTATACACTGCAAATATTCCCAATATGGACTCCTCAAACTCCTCAAATGCCCCTTCCTTTTCCTTGATTCTTGCAAACTTAGATTTAATGGCTAGCCACCAGCAACATTCTTATCAGCCTTGACAGCCACCCCTTTTGACTTCTTCCTTACCTTGCTCGAAAATCTATTCCCCTTCCACTAAACTTCCTCAATATTCACTCAGAATGTCTTGAAAAGCTTCAAAAAACTTCAAATGTCGATGAAGATATTCCTGAAGACCTTCTGGACTTTGAATTATTCTCTTTTTCTTTGTTCGTGATTACTTACTGATGACTTTGATTTCTTTTAGTGTACAATACAAGTTGTGATATTGCATTATAGCATGGTCATGCAAACTCCAAAACAGTTTTCAGCCATAATGATTTACTAAGCCTTTCCCTAGATTTCCCTTTTTGTTTTTTTATCTTCATTTTCTCTTCAACTTACTTCCTGAAGACATTTACAAGCTTCAATTTCAAATACCTACAAAGAAAACAGAAACAAAAGCACCCTACCCCTCTAGCATCTCTTCTACCACCTCAATCTGCTTATATAGGACCTCTAACTCAACCTTCATCCCTGTTAATTTTTTGTGAGAATCTCATGACACATGCTCCACTCTTCAACCCCATCTCCCTGGTCCTCGACCTCCTTGAAACTTCAACATCCTTTCACCTTACCCTTTCTCTTTTCCTTTCTGCTTCACTTTCTCTCCTTCTATGGTTCTGCTACCAGTTTGACTTTGGTGATGGGGACCATGATGCAAATTCGAGGCACTGCTCGATCCAAAAAATAGGTTAGTGTACACTATAAAACCAATTCAAATGATTTTCATACCTGGTTTTGGGTGTATGTATAGCCCATTCTGAATGCCCACTCTTCATCACTCCAATCTTTGCAGCTTTGCCCTTGTGAAGTCCCGACCTCAAGACTCCCTCCCAATAGCAACCTTGTTCATCCTGAGTGCATTTTGTGCACTTTGGGGCCCTCTCCTTGATGAAACACCATGGCTGGGACTTGAATCCAGTGGATCAATTGCACTAGAAAATTGTTAGCAATCAGAAAAAACCTCGAAGTGAAGCAAAAAAAAAAACTTACTAGACCCTTGAAATTGAGCAGTCCACTTGTTTTGAGCCTCATCCACTTTGCCTCCATGGTGTCCTCAACCTCATCTTCTCCATTTTTGCCTGTCTTGATTTTCACTAAATTTTGTTTTGTCCCCAACACCATGGGCAGCTCCTCCTCAACTCCTGCCTTAGCCTTCTCAATTGCTTTGGCCTCAGCTGCCAGTTCTTCATTTCATCACAGTAATTCTGCCTTCAAAAGGCTCTTCACATGAAATTCCCCTAGTACCACCTTCTGAGCCCTGACAAGCATGGCCCTCCAATTGTACAGTCTGGCCTTCTTCACAGCTGCTGCTGCCTCATGAGCCAGTGTCTCCTCCTCTCAAAGTTGGAACATCTCTTTCTCACCCTCTGCCTGTGCCTTTGCCTCAGCAGCTTCTTGTTCTTTGCAGTTGACCTCTTTGTGCAACTCCAAGAATAGTACTTCTCTGCCCTATGAAAGCCACTCACTATGGGCCATTGGCACAAACAAGTCACAAGCTTCATCCATGATCTTCTAGATGGCATCCAAACATTCTTCCTCAAGACTTTCAGTGAGCTCACTGTATTCAACCTCAAAAAACATTGTTAGCAGATGAAAAGCACTATGAAAAATGCATAGCAACTCAACCATTCTCTCACAAAACCCCTTGCCCCATACTTCAAAGTCAATCTCTTTGGCTTTGCCAACTTCAGGCATAGTTTTTGTGAACTCAAGGATGACAGTTTCAAAGTCTTGAAGAAGTGACATGATCAGATGATGAGTATAGAAGGATAAATGGTGAAGGTGGAGAATGAGAGGTATTTCAAATTTTGTTGATATTTTCAACACAATCATGCATTTCACACATGACTCAGAACAGTCAGAATTTTAGTAAGGGAGAGGATAATAGGTCCATCTTGTGCTCTAAGTCTGGGAACATTTTCAAATGCATTGACATATCATGACACATGCTCCCAACCTCTATGAACCCCACAAAACTACTCCAAAATGATTTTGCAATACTTCAAACAACTTCAGCTGCCATATGCCTATTCTACCACCCTTCAGATACATGCAGCATACCTTACACAAGTTAGTGCATTGCATATCAAGCACCACCAGACATGAGGAGATACAACAAAGAGCTTTTAGGATGCAATTGTGGCACTTTGGTGTTTCAATGATATATTGGAACAATAGGACAAGTACTTTTCATACATTGTGACTTTATATGTTTCACTTATCATCATATCTCATTTGTTCTATAATTTGCAAAGTTCTTTATTGTTTTGTATCTTGTCTCATGTTCTCTACATGTTTTATTTCCTTTTAAATACCATCCCTTCAAAATGTATATAGACTTGTACTAGTTACTTAGAAGAGTAGAGAGAAGAAATTGTCCTCTCATATTCATTGTCTGATTTAAGAGCAGTTCTCTTGAGTCCAAGTCTTGCATTATAACTCTAAGTTCTGTGAATCATTGTGAACTTCTTTGAACTTTTGTACCAGCTTCTGGAAGCTATCATCTATTATCTATCATCTCTCGAAACCCTTCCAATTCTCTATAGTCATTTCCCAGCATCCCTCAAAACCATCCCCATTCTCTACAAACCCCCCAAATATCCTTGAACTTTCCTCAGAGCACTTTGCAAACCTTCATGCACCCTCAAACTTTACCAAATATCATTTGAACTCCTTGAACTTAGTTCCCCATCTTTGGGTAACAGCAGTGATATTTAGTACCACCTTGCACCCTTCCTCTAACTTGTGTGTGTGTGTTATACCATCCGAAACCTTTCTAGTAGATTTTGTTTGGGTTTCCAGATCAAGTATTATCAGTGGTTGGGGTTGAAATAAATGGAATGTTAGGTAAGGGACTAAGCTGTAGAGTATTAACAAAGCTTTCAATACATGATTTAAGTGATTCAATTTGTGCATGCAATTTAAAAACAGCGCCTTCAAGTGCTTCAACATGTTTTGGGTGTCTATGGCATGTGGCAGCATAATACAATACTTCAGGTACACCTACCAGAGGGGAATCCAAAGAGAAAACTCTAAGGAACCATCTGTCGATACCCAGTATATGTGATAGACCTGAAAATCAAATAATAGGCTAAAAATAGCAAAAAGGTGGAAATAGATGGATCAAGCTATGGAATGACATCACCTTGATGGGCAAACATCCAGAAGGGGTCCTGCCTCTAAGAATAGAACTGTCAATATGTACCAACATGGAAAAACTGAAAAATAATCATAAAATAGGAATAAAATCATAAAAAACCACAGGAAAGGCAGAATAGGGTGAAGTAAACATAAAAAAATATGGGACGAATGCAGAAAATTTCCCAGACACCTGGAACACCTTCATTTCCCCTTACATGAAGTTCACATACATCGTGGTTAATATAAGGTCCAAAGGAAGTCATGTCCAAACAGGTGTCAATGGTGTTACTGTATATAAGCCAGGCTTACAGCTGAATGGTAACTAGGAAATGGGTGCAATAGGAGCTAAATAAGGCAAATACACATCAGGGTTTTGTGATGTAAGCCTAGTAAGCAGCTGGAAATAGCATTCTGGGCCCTCAAAGATAAAATTGATCGCATTTTGTATCACTTCCAATGAGTATGGCACATTTACAGTTGGTTCAGCACTGTGATTAAAATGCACTCAAGTTGGTCCAGTCTAAATACCCTGACAAACATGCAGCTTTGGTTGTATCATGCCAGTATGCCTTGTATAACTAAGTATTTGCTAATATTAAAAATGCACAAGTAATAGCACACAATGTCTTCTGCAGTTATAAGGCCAACACATGTGGTTTTGCCAATAAGCTTGTCTAGGTTGCTGATACTCCACTTACTGCCATCTCTGGAACCAGAGTAAAGCTTTAGGACAGCATCTTTGAACACGCCATAGTTATGAGTTACACTATACTCTGGTAGCTGTTTCCAAGTATCAGCAGTGTCACTGTCTAAATAGCATACAGTGTGGAGCTTTTTATTGGTCTCATTGGTAATGTTACAATCACAGAGAAGTTGTGCAAGCTCATCAAAATAATTTTGGAATTCACATGGTTTTGTAGTATCAAAGCACAGTGCATTTTGGTTAGATGCAGATGGCATATGCATAGTAGCCATATCTGGTAGATTCAGATGTATAGTAGTAGAGTCTGGTAAAAGTGCTGCAAAATTCAAAGATGGCAAAGAATGCAGTGATTCAGAAGGTGGTCAAGGTAGGTAGGGATGATTCAGGTGAAGTCAGTGTTAAAGACAGTGTGGACAAGTGATGTGTATTGGTTAGAAAGAGTGATTCAAATGCTGGTACTTCATTAAGCTGGAGCACTGTTGCTCACAGCTCGGTATGAAGATTGCAAAGGTGATTAATATTGGAGTGAAGGGCAAGCCAATGGAGGTCTAAATAAGGTCTATTATGAACCTGAAACCCCTCACAGTGAGCTCCAGAAATGATGTGTCATATTGGTACTCAGTACAGAGTTTCAACAGAAGATATGAACACAAATTCTACAGCTGCAGGAGTGCTTGGGGTGTGGGGGTTCATTTAGGGGGCCTTGGTTCATTCTTCAAGGTATGATGATAGCTATGAGCATAGAATCACTGGGATATGATGTGTGCACAATGTAAGTAACACAGAAATGAAGGTTTGCACAGTGGTGCAAAAGTGCACAACATAAAGGAGCAGAAAAGTGCAATGCAGAAAAATGCAAAACAAGAGCACAAAAATGCACAACAACAATAGGTGGTAAATGTGGTAGGCAGAGATGATACTGGAGTGTGTCAAAGGTGCAACACATGAACAAAAAGTGCAGATGATGTGCAAATGCAACTATATGATAGAAAGTGCAAATGGTGCACAAACACAGCTGTATGAAGAAAAGGCACAAAGGCAGCTATATGAAGGGCACACTGAAAAGGCAATGTGCTACACTGAGTGAGACTGCTGAACTTGGGGGGGGGGGGTGGGGGGAGATCCTCTGGTTTCTATATGTACCTGAGTACTATGTACAAATGACTTATGTGATGAAAATGGTAAAATAAGTATAAAAATAGAAAGTGCCATGCACTACCCACAAGTCCATCCATTAGCCTGTATGAATCTGACTGTGTGATGTTGCTACCTTAGCCAATAAGATTTGTGCATGCTATAGCCCAATGCCAGATTATCCCAGTGTGATGTTCTATTTTTGATGCACCCTAGGTCTTGTGCACTCCACCTAATTGGTTTGCTTTGGTGTTATGTGCTGCATGCTGCACATTAGTAATAGTGATGTGATCAACCTGTCCTGGTTACCAGAGAAGGCAATGCCAATTGGAAATGCAGAACAACTATGAGGAGATGCTGTGCAATGCCAAATTACATGAAAGCACTCTAGTGTGTGTGGTGTGGTGCCAAATAGATGCAAAGCACCCAGATTACATGAAAGCATGCTGCTGTCTTGTGATGTGGTCATGGTGTGCTTCAATTAACTTGTCTGGTAAGCTGGTGGCCATGGTGCATGATGCAACAGATGAGGCTGAGAGGTTGGTGTGTAGGATAGATGAATAATGTGGGGGGCACACAATGTGAATGTGAATTGTTGACAAAGCACCAAGCAGTGCATAAAGGCACATGGAGTGTGCAATGAACTGTAAAATGCAGATAAATGGGTGCTGGAGTGCATGAGGTGGTTGGAAGTTAATCACACAATTGAAGGCAGCTAAGGGTTGTCCAAAAGCACAGTGAAATAAGGAACAGCACTCAAAAGTGCACAAAAGTGTATGAAGATGCACAGTGCAAAGTGAATAAAAGTCATCCAAGAGGTGTGCACAATCATGAAAAATGCCATAGTATGAGTGCAGGGTGATAGGGAGCCATATCAATGTGCTCATGCTGAGAGACATGGGATTCAAACTCAGATATGGAATAGGCATACTTGAGAGTGCATTCAATGAATATATCACATTGCACTAGTCTCATAAGTGTTGATTGAAGTTGTAGCTTGAGTTCAAACCAAAAAGTCTTGGTTATAGATGTGTCAACTATGGCTGCCTTGCTCTTTGTCATCACAGTTGAGGACAAGACCATCTTCAAGTTCTTGCCAGTGCTCAAGCCTTGCTTTTCTGCTGGTGCACTTCTGATCTTGCTTTTCCACCATCATTATCTGAACCCTCACTATCACTATCACCCAGGTTATTGTCATCCCCTTCACCATCACCATCACCATCACCATCACCATCATCACCATCACCCTCACCCTCACCTTCCATGGTAGCATCAAGCTCCACACCATCACTCCAGTCCAAGTCTGACATATGTATGCCTGCTCAGTACTAGGATCAATGCATAGTTGTTGTTTCCAATGCTGACAGGAACTGCACTGGAATGCTTGTCAATGATCACCTTTAACTTGAGTACCATGGGCATTTTTCCTTGATCACAGCTGGAGATTTATACATATCATCAAAACCTATGCACACAAATTTTGGACAAAGTGACGTATTCCAGTTCTGTGTTAACAAGTTGTTGTGCTCCATATCAATATCCTCCTCATGCATGATACCAGCACCTGTCTCTCCAATCATATCGCAGTATTTGCAGACCTTCTGTGACATCCTTCCAAGTCCTAGAGTTAGCATAACATTTCCATGGGATAATTTGCCCATCCTCACCATTTTTGATCTTACACTACCAGTTTGCCTTGTCTGCTGCTGTTTGCACTGATGAAAATACATCCTTGTACTTCTCATAGTTCTCAAACAACTTCTGGGCTAACATCCATTGATAATCAGTCTTCAGCTTGCTTCCACCTTGAGAGATTGATACATTTGCTCCACGTACAGGAAAAAGACCTCATCTGATGGCTTAATGCTCCTCCAAGATAGTTACAAGACTTTGATGTCCTTCCAGCTGAAGATGTGTCATATCTGAGTCATAGCTATTGCATACCATAAAAAGAACTTACTTATCCACATCAACACCCACATCATCACTGTTGTTTTTCCATGCAACCTGTTCCTCAGTACTGCTGCCGGAAAACTCCACTGGTTCCTTCTTTTTGTGGCTGGCCTTGCTCTTTGGGAGTGCCTTCTTTTTCTGAGTATCTTGTTCAGAAGCTGCTTCTTTAGCAGCCTTGGCTTTAGTAGCGGGCCTATCTGACATGACTAGGTGGTTTCTTTGAATTGGTCACCATGGCAGCCTTGGGAGACATAGTGATTTACAGATGAGACGTTGTAGTAGTGGATGAGTATACAATTTGAAATTTGAAAGGGGAGTGCGGATCGTGTAAGAGTGAGTCGATCAAACGTTGTTTTCATTCGTTGAATCCGCGTCCGAATCTCCGCTGAATCGCCTTGAATCGCCGTTGAATCGAGAATCGAGATAATTGACTGCTAAGTAGTAGTCACTTGCCGCTGCTTAAATCACGGTATATCCCGTCGAAAAGTGCCATACCGGCTCTTCTTAAGCGCGGTCCCTTCCTCTCTCGCTATCCTTATATATTGGCTATTTACGTTCGCCCCGTCGGATTTCATGGTCCGACATCGATGACTACTTAGTTTTTTCATTCGCGCTAGTACATTTGGAATGTAATCGGAACACTTCTCAATATCTTCCAAACTCGGATGCCGCCATCCTGGAACTTTCTGCGATTTGCTTTCGACCCGAAAAATGACCAGCGACGACCTTAATCTCCATTTCAAATACTCTACGGGTTATAATACCGACATACGTACGTTTTCGGTCTACTGGACGCGAGCAACCAAGTCAAACGACGAATTGGAGGTCACAGAGCTCTACCAGGTAAGTCTCTTTAGTGACTCTTATGATAATCCTTTACCATGAACGCATAAGTTCTATCATCCAGTGACTGGACATACGACCGGCGTGACCACGTTCTGTCGCCAAAATCCAGCGACTCATGTTTTCGAGACGGCTGGCGCTATCGAGTGGTTCTCCAATTCAAATGCTACGGTGCACTTTGGTATCGATGAGGTGATGGATGCATGATCAGCCATGGTCGTTAGCTGACAATCTTGCTAGGTTCCTATCAGAGATCTGAGGAAGGCGAAGAGATCCAACAGCCAGTAGGCGTTTCGTATCTTTTTATATGGTTGTTTTCTGATATTTCCTTGAGATCACGACGGTTCAAGGCTGAAGGGTCCGAATATAAGTGGAGGTTTGGAAATAATCAAGGCGATCTAGATGTGAGTACAAGGTATTATTACTACGCCCAGCTCCGTCAATACACTCTGATTTCTTTTAGTGTCTTGATTCTCGCGGCAGGACAGTCGCGAGCTGGTCACAAGAACAGCTCCGTTTACGTGTTGCCGCTCGTGTTGCAGACGCTCTTGATCGCATTGTCGTGACATGTCTGTTGAATATATGGATCAGACGTCTTGGCATGTGGTGATCAGGGCATTAATACATACTGCATTTCATCTGCTATAATCTGCAGCTCTGAATACGTAACATACATACAATGCAATATAATACAATGTACAGATTGTTTGACGAACCCGCAAATTGAAAAGTGTAGGACGTAGCAAAAGATCAAAATTGTTTAACGAGCCTCAAATTGCACCACTGATTGTAGTCAACAAAGGAAGTAAATCACACCGAAAGACAAGACGTACTTCGTTTGGTCCGCTTTTTATACATGATACGATGTCCGCATTCTCGACAGCGAATGGGTTCTCGTGATTTGATTTCATTCTTTGCGCCACAATCTTCAACGAAAATAAGCACTTGGCTGGGAAGAGAATTGGCTACACTCCTACCCGCGCAGATATACTCCATATCTGGCTTTGGCGGCGCCACATAGACACCACTCCCACCTTGGATGCTAGGGTTTGCATTTATGCCTTGCTGCTGGCTATTCATCGCGACCGTGGAAGGCTGCCAAAATGTGTGCGCAACATCATTTTGGGGGGATATAGCTTTCAACATATACAAACATCCCTTTATACGTACTTTGACTCGCTCTGACCATCGACGGTGCTGGCAACCTCTCGCTCGTTTTTCTCCGGTCCAGCGACGTCGACGATGCGATCCAGAATGCCAACTTCACCCTATTTTGTTTTTCCTTAATACGCAAGCTTATCCTCCAGAAGTTTATACGATCTCATATTAGCAGCCGTTGGATGAATGCAGGGCTAGAGGACATTGGTTTGAAGTTCTGTCCGGTATGGCCTCAAGTGCCAGGGTCCAGAGCAGAGTTTCTACTATTGAATGAATCATTGCCCTGCGAGAAATTTGTGGAACGGGAAACTACCCTTTAGCTTCCATCAGGTGAGATCAGATGCTTTGAGGCATAATTCACCATTATCTAACTATCTAGCAGTCGCAGTGGAGAGTACTTGGACTGAATCGGAAACGTGAAGATGAGAAGCGCTACAAATCTTTCGAACACCCAATGACCTCTTGGCTCACGCATACAGAGTTTAAGACTGTCGGTAGTGAATCGATTTTTTGGCTCGTTCGACTGGCACCATTTTTTGTTGCTGTCCAAAGAATTCGGCGAATTCATAAAAAATCGCTTACTAAGAGAACCGGCTTTACTGGGAGTTGACCTTGGCCGCTTGTATTAATTCTGAAACAAGCCCTCCCAAATTTTGACGGCGTTCTAACCGAATTCCAGATGCGGGCACCACGAGGGTCCAATTGTCTTTTCAACGGGAGAGGATCTTGCAAAGGGCCGGACCCTACGCCCACTATCTCTTACCTCTCCCTGGTTAGTCATTGTTGACTTCTGTCGGTTGACTTCTGTCGGTTGAACTATTGCACACCATGGATGGACAAGGAGCAATTTGCCAAATGGCTGGACCCTGCTCTCCAAAATTCTTCCCAAACAGCATAACATATTCAGGCTCGTGGACCAACCAGCAAGAGGATTTATACAGCGCCCCGTTACCCCGCGCTTTAACCTCGCAGTGCATCAGACTGAAGAGTGGATTGGGTCACCCTTGCACATCCCAGAAGCTTGTCAAGAAGATCTGCGACCACAGCGGTTGATGTTCTATCCAAAACCCTTTTCAATGCGACATTCCGTATCCACCGAGTTTCGTAACTAGCAGCGCACTACAGTCTTTTCGATGACTGATATGCTCATGATGAACTTGTTCGTTATTTTTTATACAGTGACATGAAATTCAATTTCTAAAGTCAAAAGAGTTAAATGTTCAAATTTGCCTTCCGAAGGCGCGAGCGACAGACCATGTATTCATCTAGCTCGATCCATTGCAATTGCCTGTTTATAAGTTGTAAATCGAGCGTTCACTTGTCATGTCGTTGCGTGGGCATGACATTGACTATTGTGTTGTTGGTAAATCTATCTGCGAATCCTATCCTTGGCTCTAGTCTGTCACCGACAAGAGATTGAATGGCTACGACCGGCCAACGTGCAGTCCAGATTTAATGCGTTGCCTTGTCTTCGACTGTCAATATGCAGGCAGTCTTCATCGTTGCACTAGTGCCTTTTGTACCCGCGCGCAAAGCAGATGTTAGTGCATAGCCTCCATATGCAGCTGCAATTTCTAACCTGCCCTTGCCGGTGATATGATGCTAGAATTCGACGCCCGGATTGACGGGGACTCTTGTTTCCTCAAGCTTCAGAAAGATCTCAAACCTTTACTTCTGAAACCCTTGTTACTCATACATGGTGATCGAGCTTTACAATCCAGCGATGCCATCGTGGTTTGAAACTCCAAGCCACCCTAAATTGGCTTGATCTCCTTGCCGACCATTTTTGATAATAATAACTTCTTTACAACCAGCTCCCTAACCATGGTATGTCCGTCACTTGCATGATAATCGCCACTTGTCTTGACAACATGACCGTGGGCCGTTTCTAAGGCATCTGAGGAAGCTCTTTATAGTCGTACTCTTATTTCGGTGCTTCAAGGTGTCGGTCGCTTTCTCCAAGACTACTTCTACGACGTTTTACTCCCTCTCGTTTTTAAGTTAACGATGACTACGCTCCCTTCATTTGTCGAACTGATGGGGTCCCTTGGTTTGGATCACGTCGTGGTAACACAAGATCACTCCACGCATTCTTCACCTACACCTTCTCCTCGTCTTGGAAAGCCCCACCACATAAGATCCAAATCTACGCAATGTTTTAGAGAGACAAATATTTCTCGTCAACGGGTAGTTCGTTATTCGCCATATTCACCTGCCCTAGTGCGTTATATTCCATCTCTTGCCGAACTTTCACTTAAACAACAATTCAAATGTAGTCTGTAACTCGTCGCGGAAGCCTCTCTTCCTCTTCTTCTCCGGAACTCGATTGGACATCCTTGCGCGTGAGCGTTAATCGTACAGTGTTTTCAGAAACGAATTTCAACGACATATCCTATGTAGGCTTCTTCTACTTCTCCGCACCACAAATCGTCCCCTCGCTTGTCCAGACGATCCTACGAGCAATCCTTAATTGATGTGTATGGTTCAGTATCCGCGAATACTCCCATATCCTCCTACGTCCGTCGAAAGACCCCCGGCACGTCGCCAACGTCGCCTACATTCCCACGTGAATCACCATATGATTCCGACACGGCCTCCCGCAATGCGGTCACTGTACCAACCCTTCCAACATTGATCCATAGCCCTCCAAGTAGTGCCGATTCTCTTCACACCACATTCTGTGAATCGGAGCTGTCGCCTCCCGACGTGCACGGTGATTCCTCCATCCACAGCTTAGATAGATCCACTCGCGGGTCTCCTCGTTCATATCGTACTTCTGGAGTCCGAATTTCATCATCCCCTCATGGTGCTGATTTCGACAGCTGGTAACCACGGAGTCAATCTTTCGCCCGTGTATGACTACTCATTCTTCGTATACTTCTTGTACAACATATTATTCTGTGGACAACTAGCTTGGACTAAAATTGTAATATTATGTCTCTATATCACGGACCTTCCGCAGATCACACTCATTTTATTTCATACGAACATTCTTATCCATCCTGATTCGAATTCTCTTCTGCTACCACCTTGTTTTGGACGATTGTCATTCCTTGACTACGAGTTTGTGGTGACGGGGAGATGCAACATTCCAAATATAAGCATCGTTTCAGAGTGATACGCATATACGTTTGATTGCAGGGCCAAGCGAGGTTGCCAGCATCATAGTAATACAAGCAGTGAGACGATGCCTTAATCATGGGAATCTTCGTAAAGTCCAGGACATTGATCTTCCATTGTTTCGTCGTTGTCGTACTGCACTCCACACCAGAAGCAATACGAGTACTTGTCGCGTAGATATGATAGCACAAGGTGTAATCGATCCCGCACCTATAATTCTGTGTAAAAGAGTTTTGTCCAGAAGCGAATGAACAATCATACCTGGAGACGTAAAAACTGGATAGATTCTTCAACCACTTCCGAAGAAAATGTTTCAAGAGAGGTTGCCTTTGTTTCAGAGTCGCTTAACGACTCAAGAGCATCTTCTTGCATCTGCCGCCGAAGACGAGCCTGAATCGTTTCGCCTGGACTCTCATGGAATATTTTTGGGTGCCCGCGCAGCGTAAGCGCCTCCGCCAGGCCAGCAGGAAACGAGGTTGGATTATTCACGTTGAGCCACATAACGTTGAACTACACTCCAGCGCAGTTAGTTTTTCATTCTGCAAAGTGATCCCAGAATGCGACTCAACCGATTTCCCCGCTTGTTCATCTAATGTGATGCAGGTGCGTTGTGCGGGGCCTAGTAGCGGGGGGCGCCATAGTGTTAGCAACGAGCTGAGGAATATAAGGGGTACCGAAGCGCACCAAGTCGTCCCTCGGCGCGGCGATCTTCATATTCCTGCCTAGCGCGATCTCTATAGTCCCGGCGGCTGGTTTCCTCTGCCATCTTAGCCATCTTGGCCATCTTGGCCACTCTCTCGGCAGAAGTAGGTGACCTTGCGCGCTTGCCCGACCCGATCCCCTTCTTTCCTAAAGACAGAACACTATCAGCGGGGAAGATTCCAATGAGAGTGGGATGGCAACACGCCTGCCCATTCGTTTAATGGAAGAGGTTCAATCTTGTGTCTGGAAGATTTTTCGGAGATGGAATGTCCCTCTCGTGGAGAAAGTATCTTGCTACCATCAGCATGTGAAGACCCTGCAGGACTGGGCTCTGGTTGCTCCTTGGCAGTCTCTTCTGTTTGCCCTAGCGATTGGCCTGGTTTGAACCCCATTTTCATCATCATTGACAGTGCTTTGCTCCCCGTGCTAACACCGGTCTCTTCCTCTTCTTTTGCCCGTTCGAAGAGACTCTTGCTGAGACCCTCTTCCCGGGCCTCAACCTCGCGTTGTCTTCGACCTTTCAGTCTATTTTGTTCATTCTTGAGCTGAGCCTTCTTTGCAACTTCTTTTCGGATCTGGGCGTATGTCTTTGGTGCTGATGAAGTCGAGCCAGCGTCTGTCAGGAACTTGTCAGATAGGTAGTCATCTTCGTCTGCGGACATTAGTAACTGCAGAAACGCGTCAACGAGTCCTTAAATAATTTCTTGCACGTGGGCTCTGACGTTGAACAACGAAAACCCACAAGCTACTACAACGAAGAAACGGCGGGAAAACCGCAATGAACTACGGAAATGAATAGGAGTCTGGTGGAACAGGCGGTCCAGCGTATAGAGCAATTAATAGCATAAGCGCATGACAAAGGCGTGACGGATCGTAACGTATTAAGCAGGAGCCTCGACATCTTCGCCTTCCTCGGCGTGGGGTGTATTGACAGCAACCTTGACCGCGATAGCCCTTCCACCAACATCCTTGCCTTCGAGAGCCGCGATTGCCCTCTTTTGCTCTTCCTCGCCTCCGACGTCAACAAAACCGTAACCTTTGCTCTTCCTGGGCTGACCCCAGCGTCTGCGAACGATGCGGGCAGATTTGACAACGATACCAGCATCAGTGAATAGAGCGGCGAGATCCTCGTCGTCAATATTGAAACCGAGGTTGGCGACAAAGAGCATGTTTTTGGATGGCTCGCCGGCAGGGTCTTCACCAGCTGGGCGGGGGGAGCGAGGGGCCTTGGGCTTGCGAATACGCGCGGCTCTCTTGCCAGATCCGTCAGCAGTTGTGTCTGCTGCGAGAACGGCAGCTTCGGCAGTCTCGTCTTCAGCCCTTGCCTTGGGCTTACGCTGAATAGGGGTCCTCTTACTTACGACCGAGAGAGAATTATATAAAGCTTACAGGAGCTTTCTTTTTCTTTTTCTTGGGCTTGGAGGCTTCGTCTGTTCCGGGCGCAGCAGTAGCGTCCTCCTTTGCAGGTTCGCCATTTGCTTCGGCTTCTGAGATTTCGCCGCGAACAGCCTTGCTGCCTCGCCTGCCAGGTCTTCTCTTGGCCCTCCTCTCCTTTTTCTCCTTGTCTTTCTGATCAGACGGTTTGGCAACCTCGACGATTACCTGACGGCCGTCAAGGTCCTGCTTGTTAAGGAGCTCGACAGCTTTTTGCGCAGCCTCTGCTGTAGCCAGGGCAACGAAGCCGTAACCTGCAGAACGGATGCCACGCAGGATAACTTGAGCAGAGAGGCTAGATGGAAATGAGAAGTGATGGAGGCTGTGCAAGAGCTGCCACGTACATGTCGCTCTGAACTGGGGCAAAGAAGGCCTTCAGCCCTTCATCCGTGGTAGAGTACGCGAGATTGCCGGCGAAGACCTTTAAGGAAATGAGATGCACTGTGAAAGGATAAGATAAAGAAGGCAAGCACCTTGAAACCCGGGGCTTCGACAGTGTTCTGCGTAAAAGGAGGCACGCCATTTTCAGAGACAGAGGCGGCTGGGGCGTCAGACATGATGAACAGAGTGAGGTGATGAGAATTTGCGGGTAATGAACTTGTGAACTTGTTGAACCGGTTTCTTCGTGTCAAACTTGGAGGTCAAGAAAAAGTCTACTTTGCTTTGCAGGAAAGCCTTTTGTAGCCTGACAAGACACTGCCAAACACTTGCCGCATTTGGCAGGTTGTCATGGTAAGCTCCAAGTATGTTTTGACCGCTCACAGCCCTGGCCCCCTGGCCATCGTCAAGTCGTCCTTATCTACGTATATATTGTACAATAAGTAACTAACTGTGAGGCGCAGCACGAGAGATCCACACACGTGATGGCTCGGGTGTTGCCGGAAACGCTTAAATATCCAACCCAAGTCAAGACAGCAACGGTCGCCCTTGTCATTCTTTTTTTTTCCTACTGTCGTTTTACCAATGCCCAAGTTATCCAACCTCCTCGCTCTTTCAACCCTGATGCTTGCTTGCACTTTGGTTGTATCTCCTGTCAACGCTATTTCTATAGATACATCACTTATCGTTCGTCGCGATCACTCTGTCCTTGCCAACAGGCGATCCACTCCTGCTAAACGCTGCAAACCACGTTCATCAGCTCTTGCAACGACTACGACCATCCATAGCTCTAGCAGCTATCATATTTCCTCCAGCTCTGTCATTCCCAAACCTTCCCAAAGTTCACTTTCCGCCCCGGACTTCCGTGGCCTCGCCTGGTTCCCCAATAACGACTTGGTCGATTTGACAATTTTCAAAAGCGCAAAAGTGTAGGACTATTTCACTTCTTTCGTTCGAAGAGAATATGAATGAATACATTTAATACAGCATGTATAACTGGGACAGTTGGAGGCCACAGACCAATGGCATCAATTTTTGTCCCATGTTATGGTGTACCACTCCCGACAAAATCGCCCGATTTCAGCAAAACATCAAACAACAAGGCATTCCTCCCTGTCTCTTGGGTCCAAACGAGTAAGCTTAACCTTCCTTTATGTTTCCCAATTTGGTCATTCATGTCCATGCAAGGCCAGACCAATCTGGACAGTGCAATAAAAATCCTGCCGATGTTGTTTCTGTGTGGATGCAGTACATCAACCCAATCAAAACATTTAAGGTCTTACCCGCCGTCACCGGCGCGGGCGTGCAGTGGCTGAAAGAATTCCTATCACTATGCCGTGGTTGCGAGGTTAGTTATCCATCTAATATTGCAAGCGAGAAACTAATATATGCGATAGTATGACGCACTTGCTGTGCACATTTACACAAGCAACTCGACCGACTTCGCAAAGCAGGTTAAACAATTCTCTGAGATCAGCCCTACCAAGGAAGTGTGGGTCACTGAGTTTGCGTGCCAGGCACGTCAAGTGTCATTTCGATGTGTGTGATATTACTGACGTCCATACAGTCTTTTGCCTCCGGAGATCCTGGATGCACACCCTCACAAGCAAAACAGTTCATGCGTGATGCAATGGCCCTTGCTGAAAAGGACAAACGCGTGAAGCTTTTCCCGTTTGGTAAGGTTATCGACTCTTTCCACCTCACCCTCTCTCATCTGTACTCTATTATCAGGGGCTGGAAAGTCCGGTGACCTACATGGTGTGTCTCAGTCGGCCTTGCTTCTGAGTAATCACAACCTCACTCCCCTCGGCCAAATATTCTACGGCTAGGGGCATTCCTTATCTGGTCTCGCAATGATGTCGACAAGTCGCATCGATCCATCATACTTTTACCTCCACTTTTGTTTATGGAATTGAACCCTATCCACATAATCCTTGGGAATCTTCGCATCATTGTCATTCAGGCAGGCGTCCTGCTGGGCGTTCGCAATATTATCATGTTCGTTGTTTGTACAACCTTTGTGGTACTGGTACCTGGACGGAATTTATCGTCAGTTTTTCTGGTAGAAACCATCGATCGTTGTGAACGTGTCTCCATTTGGAATTCTCATTCTCAAGTTCTTATAGCTTCCGTTCTAAGAGGTTGTGTTGCAACTTGAACTACTTACAGAGATGGTGACACATCTTCCTCCTTCGATAAAGCATTTGTTGCGAAACCAGCACGTGTTACCTGGTCCTCCTCTATCCAACTTGCACAGTCTGTTCCTCCGTACAAATCGTGATGCTAAGCTAAAGAATGCGGAAACTGGCTGGTTAGTCCTGACAGTACGAACAACCGTTGCGCATACCTCTATTTCAAGCCTCATTCCATGTACAGACTTGTGCCCTGCTTACTGCCAATCGTCCATCGTCCCTGGGTCATCTGTACCGCTTCGTGACCAGTCCCAAGTCAAATGAAGTTAATACTCCGACGGGGACCAGCGTAGCCAGCGCAGTGAATAAGGCTGCTATTATGCGAGAATCCGCCTTGAAAAGTACTATTTTTGTTGGCGTCCCTCGAGTGAGTGCATACCCCCTTTCAGAGACGGATTTCCTTTAGCGCGCAATACTTAACCGGAATTTGCAGGTCATTCTGTCTCTCACTGCTTTGCAAGAAGCACTTGATGACGAAGTAAAGAGTGCCTTGAGGACACACTCTCGCAGGTGCGAATGTGCCGCAGATCTTCCCTACGTATCCCGTGGACTGGTGTATGCTGGCATTCATTTCGCTAACATTATTCTAGGACCGCAACCTCCGAGAACATCGAATCGATAATTAAGCGGGGAAAAGCTCTTTGGAACTCTATATACGCGCCTCATGCAGATAAACTCCATGACAAACTAGGGTCTTATCACCCGGATTTCATTTGTATGTGCACGTTCCCGTTCATTTGACACACTGTTTCCAAATTTGGGATGCATGTGCTGATCTGGTCCATCGTTCCACTTATCTGATGCACGTACACCATCCTGGCTCTCGATCGTTACTGATCTCATCCCATTGCATGCAGCTTTCATTATCCAGAGCTATGGCTCGGTGCTTTCTCCCTTGCCTGGGGAATTAAAAAGTTTCTCTGACGCAAGCTCGCTCGATGATCCAGATCAGGGGAACCTCAGCCGGGCATTAGGTTCCGTAGTCGGAATAGCGACTCTTCGCGCCGAAGGTAGGGTTGTTCCTCAGCTTACAAGCCATGTCTTTGGCCTTCTCAAAGCTCGGTACATCGAAAACCAGAGTGATGAAGATAAGTGGCTTTCGAGCGATGAAGGGACTGAGTGGGTGATCCGCACCGTGGACGATATTTTGGATGTAGTGTCATCAGATGTACAGGAGGCTCAGGTCAACGTGAAATTGTGAACGAGGCTAGGTCGGGTGATCTCACTTCCTGTTCGTTGTACCTGTCAGTTGCATCGTGTTGTAGATTTCAACTCAGTTTCACATTTCTGCCTCGCTTTTGCTCCACGTGAGTCAGGTTCACCTCAAAAGTTTTTCCACATTACAAAGAAAACTTACCGGCCGGGTGCGTCGCTGTCCACACGGCGCTAAATGCAGGTCTTCGGAGTTAATAGTTTAACCTTGAATGCTAGACAGGTTGTATGTTACATAGATATTGTACAACGCGAACGCCAAGTCCAAGTTTCACGATTTACTGATTAAACATCACACAAAATCGATATAACATTATGGTGATAATAACCATGTTCATTAGAGGTGGATGCGTCTGCCGGAATGAACAAATTAATTAGATGATCGATTTCATGGTGAGGGGGAATATGCGTACCACTGTACCCGCACCAGCCCCGCGGACAAAGTGGAGCTCGCCGAAAACATCGCCCATCTGGTACCGAGTTGGTCGTGTGGGACGGAAAAATGCAATGACCGCACTGTTGGCATCTTGCAACTGCAAGGATCGGATCAGCACGATGTAAAAAAATTCCAAAAAACTTACTATTATATCTGAGTTTGTAAGGCTAGGCCGCCATCGATACAGACCGCCATCAGGACCGTTGAAGATACGAACTCCCTGAAAGACTCGGGTCAGTACACTCGCATAAAATATTTGAACGCTATCACAAGTTGTCGAGGGTCTGGTATGACCAAGTCGGCCATCGGGTGCGTGTTCTAGCCGAGTATTAATGTGAGTTGTCGGTCATCGTCGGATAAAAGCAGAGAGACCTTGCCAATCATCACGCGTCCAAGGCCGCCAGTGGCAGACCACTCGAGCTTTGCAACGCGATCTTCCTTGTTTGGACGAATCGCGCGCCAGAGCGTAGTAACACTCTGTCCGCTTGGGCTCACTACTGTCTGTGAGAGAACTCGAGTTTGGGACAAACGAGCTTGGTAAACGCATACCTGAAAACGATAGAGTACTCCCCACGAATTGAAGAGTTGGCTTTCGCGTGGATCTTGGTTGGTCCAAGAGAGGACGTCATCAGAAGCGGTAGACATATTCAGATCGGATATGGCAGGGAGGGATGAGCAGAAGTACCGTTTCGAAGCAACTGTACGTTTTTAAACATTCCGGCGTTTATATCTAGTAGCTTTGCAAATTGCCGTCAACTTGTCTTTATTTTCCCCCCAATTGATGCTCCTAGAATCGATCAGCAACGTGGACATAAAGCGACGAGATAAAGGCGTGTACGACATCCAAACTTGTCAATATAGAAGAAAGGGTTTGAGTGGTGGAGCAAGCTTGCTAAATGCCGAGAGTCAAGGCCAGCGTGATCGAGAGTAACATGCGATTAAGGCGAAAGTCTTGCAACCGCCTGTCCGTTTGTCAAAAGATGGGCCAACCTGCGAAGTGAAATTAAATTGTCGATAAGAGTTCATGAGAAAGAAAAAAGTTGATTTATTCTATCGCAGAATCAAGAGTTTTCTTAGAGATAAGTAGATGTGACTTTTAACCTCCACGAGGTCCACTCCATTAGGCAAGCATGGCGCGAAGGATCGGTTCATGCCTAAGAGGGGAGGCCATGAACGTGTATCAGGCCTGCATCCGGGGTTTGGGACAGCATGCCCACATCGTGTCACTTCTATCGTTCCCGGCCGATGTGTGGGGAAGCATTCATGACTTCTAGATTAGATGCCGGCCTATTTCTGAAATTCTTGAAAAACCGGGGATCGGAAGAGTGGGATAACGGAGATTCTCTTTCACTCAGATAACAACGTTGACCATCTGACCATACATAGTACGGAAGTGAGATGGACCAAGAAGATTGCGTGTTTAGCTTTGGGATATCGGAGATTTGACAGAAGTTCTACTGGTGAACCTTAGATAAATGAAACATCTTGAGCAGTTCGCGGAGAAAATGACGTGCAGGTTTGCGTGTGGTGCCAGAAATGAAAAACCACGGATTGCTGGATGGATTTTTGCCTCGGAGTTTGGGAATCGGTAGCAAGTCTTGGCATTAGCATTAGTAAAACGGACAGATAATTTTATACAGGTGAAATTGATAGCGAAGGTGCCGAGTTTGTTGTTCTGCGGTAATGTACATACTCAGTTGGGGCAATGATAATGAGTGCACGCACAAGCCCCGGCTTCACGAAACAACCTGCACGCCCAAGCTCCTGGCGCTTCCGACAACCATCCTTGCAATGGATTCAAGGGGAAGATGCTTCATATGTTCATCGGTTGACTTGATCTTAGCGATCTCATACACGTGTTTAAGGCTGATCGTTCCAGTAATCTCGTGCCCTGGTTTGCCGGTCCCTTTTTCGATGCCGGCCGCTCTTTTCAGAAAATATGACGCGGGTGGTGTTTTGGTGATGAAGGTGAAAGAACGATCTGGTTGCACGGTAATGAGAGTTGGGGTGGGTACTCCTTGCTCGATGTGGGCAGTTCTCGCGTTGAATTCTTTGCAGAAATCCATGGACTTGACACCCCGGGCACCGAGAGCTGGTCCGACTGGTGGTGTTGGAGCAGCTTTCCCAGCTGGAATGAGGAGGCGCTGTGATTGAAGTTGGTGAAAAGAGAGGATAACGGCACAACAAATAAGCATACCACCACCTGTGCTCTAGCCTTGAGGGCAGCCTTCGACATAACCTAGCAATCTAACTATGATCGCCGGAAACAAGTGCTGGTTGTGGTTCCAAAGTTACTTTAACACAGAGTCACGTGATGAGCGGTCAACCGTAACTGTCTTGGAAGTTGTAGCCCTTCCTGACACCATGAAGTCTTCTCTGCTTTTGTTATCTCTTGCATGTACTACTCTTTCAACACCTGTGTTTGTCGCAGATGGCGAACAGATTCCTTTCTATGCTGGACTTAGGTATCCTGGCTTTACTTTGGACCTTGACGCCCAACGGCTTGTTCAGATTGAGGGAGGAGAAACCATTTGGATGACAGAAATGGACAAGGTATCTCACACTCAACTTTCCTTCCTCCCGACATGGCCATTTATTGCGCAGGTCCGAGCCAAAGCGAAAGGCGTCAAATTTTTCGACATGTGATACGAATTTTTCTTGTCATTACTCAGTCCTTTCTCATGCACAGTTGCCCTCTTTAGCACAGAGACACGAGACCTGGGAGCATCTGCACATTTAAGGCTCCTGAACAACCGTATGTCCGGCTAGATCATGTTTTACGTGTTATTCAAGTCCACGTGCAACATCAGCCTCCTTTCCGATACCCAACGCTACGGAGAAAGTTAGACCAATTTTGAAAACACTTTCTATGCAGGGACCAA
The DNA here is from genome assembly GCA_029959215.1 of Tricholoma bakamatsutake. NCBI lineage: Eukaryota > Fungi > Basidiomycota > Agaricomycetes > Agaricales > Tricholomataceae > Tricholoma > Tricholoma bakamatsutake. Next base: position 7,945,271 of record CP114860.1, read on the forward strand.
GAAATAATTTAGAGAAATTTTCCAGTTTCCGCACCAGACGTGCTTTCGTTTTCTTCTAATTCGCCTGTCGTTGCTGATGTGACTTGCCGCAGATTATCGTAGTGACGTAAAGGCCCTCAACTTACTGACAACGTGTTTTCATCTGAGTTTGTATACCTAGACTGGGAAACAAAGCCAACAATGGCTGCTCTCTACGATTGGACAGGTGGCACTGAAAGTCTATGCTGTATCGTGTGCTGGTAACTGAAGAATATACTACAGATAACTGAGAAATGGGGATCCAAATCTCTTCAAGAGCGCATAACGATCTCTGAATTTCCTCACCTCTGGGGTCAGAACACGATTGTTGGTTCATGTTCATGATCCCACGATCTCACATACGTTAACATTTGATTGTAGATTCTTAAAATTAATGGTTCATCGTCTGCTGATGATGTTGTCATTATCGGAGCACACCAGGACAGGTAAAGTAGCTGAACTTCCAGATTTGTCTGTGTGGCTTCCTACCTTGACAGTACGAACGCATGGCCTTTCCTCCCTGCACCTGGTAATTTTCGAATTCTTATTCCTTGGCTCGATATTGTTTAACATGTAATGTACAGGAGCCGATGGTATCACCCAGGATCTTTTTGTTATTTCCGGCCTTACGCTGATGTTTACGCGCAGACGACGGTTCAGGAAGTGTAACTATCCTAGAGTCATACCGTGCTTTGATTGCTGCCGACTTTCGCCCTGAACGCACTGTCGAATTCCATTGGTACTCTGCAGAGGTAATGTCTTATGACGTCGAGGTGAGATATCGGATTATTCATTCTCTGTAGGAGGGAGGCCTTCTTGGATCCCAGGCTGTTGCCCAGGACTATGAGATGAGGTCGATAAATGTGATTGCAATGAGTCAGGTATCAACACTACTTACTCTTTTAGCGCACATTGACCGGAGGCAGTAGTTCGATATGACGGCTTGGGTAAAGGTAATCTCGCTGTACGTGTGCAGGTTCGAAAAATCTAAGTTTAACAGCGAGGAACTCGGGAAGAAGTTGGGATCATCACTGATTTCACAGACGCTAGGTGATTAACAAGTCTTGTCGGTCTTAATAAATCACGGGATGCTTATTACTTATCTTTTAGTCTGTCCAAATTCATTATGCAGCTGGTCGACTTGTACCTTGATATTCCTTACGTGAAGGTACGTGCGGTTCTGTTAGCGTCAACGGCTTGCTAAATTTTATCGATTTGCTGCAGACTCAATGCGGATATGCATGCAGTGATCAGTTAAGAGGAGTTCGCATGTTCCATACGAGCACATGTTCACGAAATCTAAATCCGCAGCGCCTCATGGGGGAAAGCCGGATACCCTTCATCCTTCACTATAGGTACGAATCTTCTTTCACCTACCGGAGTTGCTTACGTGATATATATGATTCAGAGAGCTCGTTCGAAAACTCAAACAAGAACATTCACTCTGCACACGAGTCAGTCAGCTTCTGATGAGCTTGAATTATGACTAATTTTTGATTCTATTAAGCCGCATTGATATTTCCGACGAGTTTAGTTTTTCCCATATGTTGGAATTCTCTAAGCTTGCAGTCGCTTTTGCAGTTGAGTTGGGAGGCTGACTGGATTCGGATTAATTATTATCTTGACCCGAGCTCCTGGGTGTTTACTAATAAATGGTTATCATTGTCTGAATCGCTCGAATCTACAACCCTTCAACTTCAAGACCATCACACGACTTTATTCGGGGCCGGCTAAGTTTATGTATACAATTGACTCGCCCCACTCAGCCTGCGCTTTCATTACCAGGTAGCACAACAGTCAGTCATCCGAATATATTAAGCAGTAGGTGAAACCCTGCTCGTGCATTCCGGTAATACAAATGCAAACGCAACCGTCTGATAATCATCTAACAAAGTAGGTCTTGCCAAACATACCCCGAAGCTTTGTTATGAGTGACTGCGATAACTAAATTCGCAACCAGCGGTTCCATTGAACCCATGCTTCTTACGGTCATCAGAAACTGGATCTAGGCGTCAATATAGTCAACCTTAGGAGCATTCATTCAGTGAAAAAGACGGTAGTCTTTGAGAGCACAAACCCCCCATAGACGTGCTTAGTGCGTCAGGATGCACATGAATCTGAGGAGGGTGGTTGTTGTCATTGATAGTGATGTGCAAGGCTCGGCCCAAAGCCGTCAAGCCCCCGGCCGCCGAGCCCTAGAAGCCTGAGCCCAGCCGAGCCTTGGAGTGGGCTTGGTAGGGCTCAGGGCTCGGCTTGACATTTCTGAAGCTTGAGCCGAGCCCTGGAGCACATGGCTTTGTGGCTGTGATTCACCAGCCCCACCTCCACTCCTCCCCTTGTCTATTGGAAGCTCCTGGTGTACAGCAGCAAGCCATTGCTTGCTGTCTGACTTACAGGAGCTGCGCAGATCAGGGGGTGAAGCGAGGAGGGATCGGGGATGGACATTGAATGTTGATTTCTGTAGCCACAGGGGCGACACAAAGTCGAACCCGCATAGGAGGGTGCTGCTTCAGTCATGTCCCCCGTGGTTATGGAAGTCCATGGCGTGGTGCTAAAAAAGTCGTGTGTCAACCCCTGGAAGTGATGTGGTCATGTCGTCTACCGTTGGATCTGAGTGCGAGACTCAGTTAGCGCCCACGATTCCTTCATCCTGTGGTGATGTGGTGAGATAGCTGCAAACACCCGCAATCCGCCCTGTGAGCAGTGGCTCACAGCGGCAGAGGAAGATGGTGGGTTAGTGTCGTGGAAGAGATTCGGTGGGTGACAGTCAAGAAACTGCTCCTGTGGCAGTATTTCTTATGTGAGAGATTGCATTGTGGTCAGCAAGGAAACGGGGCGGCGCTATAGGAATGACTAAGTGCGTACCTAGCAGGTATCCTGCTCCACAGGTCTCCTGGCGCCTCCAGTGAAATACATAATGTGTTTACGCACAAACCCGTTTGTATTCTTGAAGCATTGTTTCATAAAGAAACAAATTGATCCAGATGACAAAAAGGATATATATTACTGATGTATCAGAAATCAGCATAGTGAAAAGCAGACTTACATTGCATTTGCTAAAGCCAGGAGATGAGTAGGAGCGAGGGAAGTATAAGAGGAGAACTTGAATCTTATGTTGACGCGCGTCGTTGATTGATGTCCGGCAACTCCCGTCCGGTGGCAATGAATAGGGTTTGGAATTTGGTTGGAATTGTAGTAAGCGAATCAAAGCCAGTAACTTCTTGCATAGGTAACTTTATCATTATACTGACGTCCATTACGCGTTTCTCCAATCCCCTATTCAAGCCCCGGCCCAAGTCCTGAGCCGAGCCGAGCCGAGCCTGAGCCTGAGCCCACTACCACCGGCTCACGATATATCAAAGCTAGTCTCTATCATGGTAGTGAAGGGGTCAGTTCCGTAGTTATCGGACACCAAACTGTACCAAACACAACTTAAAATGGATGCTTTGTCATAGGTTCACGTTACAACGTAAGTCCGAAAATTTGCCGAAAGGGAAAAATGAGGCATATGCGCCCCGAGCCCGAGCCGCATGGCGATCTATGGAAGGGCGCGCGCGCATTCGTGGAATCATTGAGCAGCGTGTCCCACAATGGACCAACGGCCCCCGCTCATACCAGCTTGAATCTTGGGCTCATACACTAGACAAAGACAAAATTTCTCTCGTACTTATCGCACCCACTGGCTCTGGAAAAACTGCTGCTTTCTGTGCTCCACTACTGGTTAGTTATCCATACTCGTCTCATCATATTTTCTGTAGTTCACATGCCCTGCATTTTGATGGATGAGGTCAATTAAAACACCAAAGGAGGGTTTCGAGGTGCCGTTTAACATTGCAGTGACCATCTGCTTGTGCTGACTCTCTCGAACTACAGGCTGCAAATCTTCGCCTTCCGATTGGAAAAGATAGAAGAAGAATTCGGATAGCGTCCAGTTTGCCACTTTGATAGAATCAAGGATTTCCTTCAACTTTTGTGCAGGACTTCGTGGCTGGCATTTTTTGGTAGTACTAGGAGTCTGGTTAATATCGGCCTACGAGGGGTTTCCATGCTCGACGAGTCGCTCCTCAGCTGAATGTCACTCAATATTTTATCTATCTTATCTACTGATGACAATTCTTATCGCCTCATGTGAGATATGTTTCCTGTGTAATTTCGGCCGATGACAACCAATGGGACCCTCACTACGCACTCTTAAGTTGGAGCAGACTTATATCAATCAGATCGACTTATCATCTGATATATTAGGTCAGCTACTGGAGACTATATCAAAGTCTGAGCCGCCTCAAGCCGAGCCCAGGCCCTGCACATCACTAGTTGTTAAAAGGTACTGACACCTGACTTGCTGCCAAATGATTGATACACACCGTCATCACCTTTCCCCACTCCACAAAATACTTTTGGATCTCGAAAGAAGGCTAATGCCAAGGGGACTGTTAAGGGCAACCCAGATCATCTTAGCTTGAGGGGCACCTCACAAGTCATGAATGAACCATAGCTTACCCATTTAGTAGCCAGCAGTGAAAAATCTGAGGGAATGCTGCAACACCTTTTCTATCAATTTTACTGGGTCTGGCATGGGAGGAGTGGTTCTTAATTTCCCTTGTGCAAGAGGCTTGATCTTAAACATAGTTAGTTGTCAAGACCTGACTCTTCTGATTGGGATTCCTGATAGTTCCTAACATTTTGTAAGGTATTCTTTCTTATCATCTCATGTCCATCACGAGCCTCACACATCTATCACCATCACATACATATCATGTATAGCTGTTCATTATGATTGTTTGTATTTGTCAAGACCTGTTTCACCTGATCGGATTCCCGATAATTCTTGACTCCTTTCTGACTCTTTTCCGACCTTCTCCACCAGCATTCCAGCTGCAGTACTTTTAGTCATCAGACAAGTCCTCACATACCTTAGTAATCATTTGCTTACTCACTTTATTCCTAATACAGTCTTACCAATTACAGTCATGGACACTTACCAAGACCCATTAGTAAACTTCTGCATTTTCTGTTATTCTTCTGGCCTTTGTTATTTAAGCACCCATAGCTTAGCCTTGTACCTCAGTTTGCAAATTATCATCATCTACACATTGTAATTCATTTGTGTTCAAACACCTCCAGTCAATAATCAATCCTTAACTTGTCCTTATACAACCTCGACATAATCTCGACTTAATCTCTTAATCTCATCACTCTTCTTGACCTCAAGTCATTACCAAACCTCTGCTTAATCTACCCTTGCCCTCCATCCAGAAACCCTCCAGAAATCTGAACCCCTCCGCCCTAAAATTGGACAACTGATGAGGAGAAGGGTGCAACTTCTTACAAGTTGAAGCCAAGTCTTCTCTTGCCCCCTTTCACCTAGCCTGCTACAGCCCAGTGGATTCTGCCCAGAACCTCTGAACCCCCTGATAGACCTTTTAACAGGTTTTTGTTAGGTTTCCAGGTCGACCATTATCAGCAGGAATCTGGCATTTGTCTGCTGGACCCTGATAATGCTTCTGTGCTTCAGATAGTTGTTTCTGGAGTTCCTGGTGGAGTTCATTCAGGTCCACCATAAAGTTATGAGTGCGCTGAGAAGCTAGCTCGCATTCAGGGAAGATGGTGATGTTTGAGTGGTAGCCCTTATTGGCAAAAAAGGGTGAAACTCCAGTGGAAGCTAATGGAGCATTGTTGTAAGCAAATTCCCCTAAGGGCAACAGCTGAGACCAGTTGTCCTGTTGGTAATTGCAGAAGATCTGGAGGTATTGTTCAAGGGTTTGATTAAGGTGTTTAGTTTGTCTGTCACCTTCCAGGTGATAACCCGAAGTGAAGTGAATCTTCATGTCCAGGGCTTGACCGAGAGACTGGAAAAAGTGGGAGATGAACTCGGATCCCCGGTCACAAGTGATGTGTGACAGAACTCCATGCTTGGAGAAGACGTGCATGATGAACAGGTTGGCAAGTTCTTGGGCTATGATTTCATTGACTGGGAATGAAGATGCCTTGCTTGGAGAGTCAGTCTATGATGACCAGGATAGCAGTGTGGCTGTCAGAATCTGGTAGCTGTTTTATGAAGTCCATCGAGATTGAGTCCCAAGGGTGTTCCAGGACTGGGAGTTGCTTCAGAAACCCATAGGGTTTGTGTCGGGGTGACTTGGAGCATTTGCATGTAGTGCACAATTTGCAGAAGTCTTGAACAAAGGTCTGTAAGTTGGGCCAAATGTAATCACATTGGACAAGTTGTAAGGTCTTGTTTTGTTTGAAATGACCAGAAAGGATATGGTCATGTTTGTACTGCAGGACCTTGAGGTGGAGACCTGCTACATCCAGGACATAAATCTGGTCAAAGTGACAGAGTTCGCTGTCATCTACAGTCAAATCAGGAGCAGAGGGGGTTGGGAGATGGGCAGATGAGATGGGGTCAAGGGTAAGGGAGGATCTGATGTCATTGTGGAGCTTCTCAACATCCATAAGGACTGCTTGTTAGATGACTGGGGTAGCAAAGTATGTGGCTCAAAGTGATGAGGTGAGCTGTTCTTGGGTGAAGATGGGTCAGAAATTGCTTGGGTTTGCTGAGATGAAGTCACCATTTCCCCCTTTGCGGTAAATGTCCCAATGCAATAGAACAAGAACTTTTACTATAATGGGACAATGTACGTTTCACTTATTATCATTTCTCATTTGTTTTATGTTTTACAATACCTTTATTGCTGTGCATATTGCCTCATGTTTTCCACATGTTCTTGTTTCCTTTTTAGTAATATTTTTTCAAATTGTATATAGACTTGTATTAGTTACTTAGAACTACAGCAAAGCAATGGGGAACAGAGAATAAGTTACCCTCTCCACTATTATCAGATTTAAGAGCTGTTCTCTTGAGTCTTATCTTTGCATCGTATCTCTAAGTTCTCTGAAACATCATGAACTTCTTCGAACTATTGTATTCACCTTCGACTTATTGCATATCGCCTATCACTGCTCAAAAAACACTTTCCACTCGCTACACTTGTTCCTCGATATACCTTGAATTACCTTCAAATCTTATTTGAACTACTTCACACAACTTTGAATCTCTTCAAACCTTTTTTGAACTCTTTTGCACATATTTGAACCTATTTTGACCTCTTTCAAACCTCTTCGTATGCTTTTAGAGAGTATTTGCAATATAATTCATCATTTTACATCACTCACTACAACTTTTGGATATCAGCAGTGATATTTAGTACCAACTCACACCCTTTCTCTAGCCTGTGTTATACTTCCTAAGCCTTTAAACAGGTTTTTGTTAGGTTTCCAGGTCGAATATCATCAACAGTTGCCATAAAGAGGCTTGACCATTTTTAGTCATCACTGAAAGTGGACTAGTAAAAGCACTTATATCTGGCAGAAAATGTGCCAGATACTGCATGAGAACCAGAAAATGCTGGACTTCATGATAATTATGAGGAGTTTTCCATTCTCATATACAGGCTATTTTGTTGCTATCTGTGTATAGGCTGTGCTCATAAATTATATGACTGAGACACTTTACCCTTTTAGTGTAGAGTTCACATTTCTCTGCACGGAGGTACAGAGAATGCTCATGTATTTTGGTAAACATGAGCTCCAGATGCTTTTGGTGTTCTTCAATTGTGTTGCTGAACATGAAGATACTGTCCAGGTAGGCATGGACAAAGATTCCAATGTAATCTCAGAATATAGAGTTCATCAATCTTTGAAAGGTTGAGGGTGCATTTCAGTCACCTTGTTGCATAACAAGACTCTCATAAATGCCTTGAATCATTGAGAAGGCAGTTTTCAGATGTCTTCTGGGGCAACTTGGACCTGCTCATAGGCATCGGAAAGGTCAATTTTCGAGTGGTACTTAGCTCAAGTGACATCACAATGAATCAAGTCTTGATCAGAAAATGGTGTAACATCTTTCCACATGTTAGCATTATGTTTCACTGCATTGATCACAGTGTGAATTTTCCTAGTTTTCTTGAAAACTACTAGCATCAGAGTGGTGATGATACTCGACCTGGAAACCTAACAAAACCTGTTAAAAGGCTTAGGAAGTATAACTCAGGCTAGAGGAAGCGAAGTGTGCAAGTTAGTACTAAATATCACTGCTAATACCAAAATGTTGTGTTTAGTGATACGGAATGGTAAGGGATGGGGCAAATAGTCTTTAAAGGCATACGAAGATGTTTGAAAGAGTTTGAAATAGGTTCAAAGACATGCAAAGTAGTTCGAAGTAGGTTTGAATGGGTTCAAAGTTGTTCGAAGTGAGTTTGAGGAGGTTTGAAGATGTCTGACTGGTAGCAAGATGTGTCGAGAATGAATATGGCAAGTAAGAAGTGGTTTTTGAGTGGCGATAGATGACAGGCGACAAGTTGAGAGTGAATATGAAAGTTCAAAGAAGTTTGCAAAATTTTGCAGAACTTAGAGATACAACACAAAGATAAGACTCAAGAGAACAGCTCTTAAGTTAGATGATAAGTGAGAGGGTGATTTCTTCTCTATTCCCCATTGCTTTTCTGCTGTTCTAAGTAACTAATACAAGTCCATATACAAATTGAAGAGATAGTACTAAAAGGGGAAATAAAACATGTGTAAAACATGAGGCAATATATCCAACAATGAGGACTTTGTAGATTATAAAACAAACAAAAAATGATAAATAATTGAAATGTATATTGTTCCCATATAGTAAAAGTACTTATCTTTTGCTTCAACATATCATTGAAACATCTAAATGCTATTATTGCATCCTAAATCTCTCGTAGTCTCTCCTCATATCCAGTAGTGCTCGATATGCAGCAAATTGGCTCACTCCAAGTGTTCAGCATGTATCGAAAGGGTTTTAAAACAGCTATATGGTGGCCAATATCATTTGAAGTAGTACAAAGTTGTTTGAAGTGTCGCAAAATCATTTGAAGTCATTTGAAGTAGTGTGAAATGGTTCAAAAACGTTCAAAAAGGGTTCGTGGTTGATTTCATGGCATTTGTAGCAATTCAGAGTATGTGTCATAATGTGTAGATACAATTAGATCCTTCTCCAGACCTTAGAGCATGCAGTGGACCTATCAGCAGCTTGCTCCATGTGGGCAGAATGCCACCAGCCTGCTTTGCAGTACTTGGCTATTTTCTCGGCGAGGGGTTTCCTCATCAAGTCAGAACACTTCAGAAAATAGTAGTTATACATCCACCCATGGTATGTGGTAGTTTATATCCCTAAAGGAGGTACATAGTTTGTTAGGAACTCCATTGAGGATGTTCTGACAAGATTTCATCCACTTCTTCTGGAGGCATAGAAGATTCTTTTTTGAAAGGGGTCCTTTGCTTTTAGCTTTATCAGCCAGCTCTTCACAAATTGTGAAGAGTATGTCATTCAGGTCATCGACTTGATCTGGCAGAAGTACCACAGGGATAGAGGGGTCAAATCTGGGAGGTCCAAAATTGGGTCCCTTGGGGAATCTATCCTGAGTGAATTCCTGGATGATCTCTTCTAGATCATCTTATTCATCACTCATGGGTTCCTCTTCGGGTCCTAAAAGAATAGGGTCTGAAGGCTTTAGTATAGACTGATGATATTTGTCAACATCATCTACTTCTTCCATTTCAACATTCCTACGTCTGACAGATGGAGGTTGCACCTTCGTGGAATTCAGACCAGGCTGATGTGTTCAATTGGTACTCAGTGCAGAGTCTCAACAGAAGGGGTAAACACTAAACCTACAGCTGCAGGCATGCTGGAGGTGAGGGGGTTCGCTTAGAGGGCCTCAGATCATCCTTCAAGATGCAAAGACTACTAAGAGGCTGTTTTGGTGGTTTGCAATGTGCGCACTAAGTTGTGTACACAAAAAGGAAGGTATGCACAATGGCGAAAAAGTGCACAATGCAAAGAGGCAAAAATGCACAATGCAGAAAAATGTGCAACAGAAGTGCAAAAATGTGCAACAATAAGAGAGGTGAAAGTGGGAGGTTTGGTGGGGCAAGGACAGCACTGGAGTGTGCTAAAAGGTGGATGCATGGACTAGGGATGCAAGTGGTATGTGAGCACAACTGGTGGAAAAATGTGCAAACAGTGTACAAAACACAGCTATATATGAGGCATACAAATGTGGCTATATGAAGGGCACACTGCAAACTGCACAAATAAAGATGAAGGATGCAAACAAAGGGACAAAACATGGCAATATGATGAGGGATGCAAATGATATGCAAATGTGGCTATACAAAGGGCGCACTACAAAGGCACACAGACTGGTCGATAGTGCACAGACTATGTATGACACTAGAATAAGTTACCCTTTCTACTATCGTCAGATTTAAGAGCTAATCTCTTGAGTCTTATCTTCACATTGTATCTCTAAGTTTTGTGAAATATTGCAAACTTCTTCAAACTTTCATATTAGTCTCTCAACTCATCGCCCATCGCCTATCGCCATTCGAAAAACACTTCATATTTGCTAAACTCATTCCTCGATATACCTCGAACCTTTTTGAACTTATTCGAACTACTTTGCACATCTTCAAACTTATTTGAACTATTTCACACATCTTTGAACCTATTTCAAACTATTTTGAACATCTTTGTATGCCTTTAAAGACTATTCACCACAGCCCTTACCATTTCGGATCACGAAACACAATGTTTGGGTATCAGTGGTGATATTTAGTACCAACTCGCACCCTTCCTCTAGCCTGTGTTATACTTCTTAAGCCTTTTAACAGGTTTTTATTAGGTTTCCAGGTCAAGTATCATCAGCACTACCCACAAGTCCATCCATTGGCCCATCTAAACCTGACTGCATGATGCCGCTGCCTTAGCCAATAAGATTTGCACACGCTATAGCCCAATACCCAACTGTTCTGGTGTGATGTTCTATTTTTGGTGTGCTTTGGATCCCATGCACTCTGCCCAATTAATCTGCTTCAGTGTTATGTGTTGTGTGCTGCACCTTAGTAATAGTGACATGATCAACCTGTGCCAGTTACCAGATAAGGCGATGCCAATTGGAAATGCAGAAGAACTATGAGGAGATGCTGTGTGATGCCAAATAGTGACAAAGCACTTGAATTACATGAAAGTGCCCAAGTGCACACAGTCTAATGCCAAATAGGTGCAAAGCACCCAGATTATGTGAGAATGCACAGTTGGCTCATGATGCAATTGTGGTGCACCTCAAATAAGTGCACCAGTAAGCTGGAAGCCATAATGCACAGTGCAATTGGTGTGGTGGATTGTTGTGTGTGTGATAAGGATTGTGCAATGAGTGTGCAGCAAAGAATGTGAGTTGTGGGTAAAGCGTAAGAGGAGCACATAAAGGCATATTGAGTGCACAATAACTGTGAAAGGCAGATAAGGAGTGGGGGGCACATGGAGGTGGTTTGAAGCATAACAAGGCACATTTAGAGTGCATGACAGAAGGCAGCTAAGGGGGATCCAAAGGTGCAGTAGAAATGTAAAAGGCATACAAAAGCACACCTAAGCAGTCAAAAGCACACAAAGTGCATGGAAGCCATCTAGGAGGTGTGCACAATCATGAAAAATGCCGTAGTATGTGTGCAGGGTGATAGGGAGCCATATCACTGCTTTTGTGTGCTTTTGTGCACCTTTTACATTTCTACTGTGCCTTTGGACCCCACTTTGCTGCCTTCTATTGTGCACTTTAAATGTGCCTTGTTACGCTTCAAACTGCCTTCATGCACCCCTCCACTCATTATCTGCCTTTCACAGTTACTGTGCACTCGATGTGCCTTTATGCACTCTCTTATGCTTTACCAGCAACTCACATTCTTCACTGCACACTCATTGCACTATTCATTTATCACATGCAACAATCCTTCACCACACCTGTAAGGGCAACCTCAAAGCCTCACTTAGAAGTGAGCTAACAGAGGGGAATCCAAAGTTAATATTATACTACATAGGCAGTCCAATGCCAAATAGGTGCAAAGCACCCAGATTATGTGAGAATGTGCAGTTGGCTCATGATGCAATTGTGGTGCACCTCAAATAAGTGCCCTAGTAAGCTGGAAGCCATGATGCACAGCACAATAGGTGTGGTGAAGGATTGTTGTGTGTAATAAATGAATAGTGCCATGAGTGTGCAGCGAAGAATGTGAGTTGCTGGTAAAGCATAAAAGAGTGCATAAAGGCATGTCGAGCATGCAGTAACTGTAAAAGGTGGATAATGAGTGTAGGGGGTGCATGAAGGTGGTTTGAAGCATAACAAGGCATATTTAAGATGCATGGTAGAAGGCAGCTATAAGGGGGTCCAAAGGCACAGTAGAAATGTAAAAGGCACACCAAAGTGCACCTAAGCAGCTAAAGGCACACAAAAGTGCACGAGAGTGCACAGATGCACACAAATGCATACAGAAGTGCATGAAAGCAGACTTGGGCACACAAAGTTGCACAAAGGCACATGAAAGTGCACAAAGGTGCATGGAAGCACACAAAAGCATGCTGTGCAAAGTGAGTAGAAGTCATCCAAGAGGTGCATACAATCACAAAAAATGCTGTAGTACAAGCACTGGGCGATAGGGAGCCATATCACCAGGTTCTTTTTCTTTTATGCAGCTGGGTGGCCGCTCTCATGTCACTCATCCTTGGGAGGTTGAGCACACATAGCATGACGATGGGCTTGCTTGAAAGTGTTAGGGCTCTTGATAATGTTATCAAGGCATTTGCCCTTGATGCATACTTCATCATGTTTGAAGTCTAGAACTATACCATCTTTCCTCATGAAGATGGTGCCCAGGATGGCGTCATATCTATCAATGTTAACAACATTGAAATAATGGGTGTTTTTTATTTCACCAATTTCAAAATCAGTGAATAGTCTGAAGTTGATCTTTGAATGGCTTCCAATGGTGCCTAATTGCAAGGGCACCAGCTCTTTCAATTCATGGGCTTTAAGATTTGCTGACATGGTGAACTCTGGGGAAATTAAATCAGATGTGCAACCTGAATCAAGGAGGATGAAAGCTTCAAGTTCATGAAGCTTCATTTTTGGCACAAAGCACAGATTGTTCTTCTCTGAGTGAGGGGAATGGGTTATCTTCTTTGAGGATTTCCTCAAAGTGGTTGCGCTTCTAAAGCATGCCTTGTCTTTAAATAAGTTGTTCATCATGATGCCTAATCTTTCAGAAAATAACAGAGATTGTCTCTCCATTTCATCCTCAGAGTCTTTCTCTGAGTTGGACACCGACTGGGTGGATAGGCAACTATCAGAGTCATACTCTGAAAGGATTTCATGGATCACACCAAAGTGCTCTGATCCAGAATATTCACTGGTGTTACCCCCAGTGTCAGATTCCAAGTTGCACAGTTCACTGTCTGAACTGTATTGAGAATTGTCAGAGTTCATGTCTGCCAAGGCAGACCCATACTCAGAGTGAGTGTTATTCTCTGAGTCGCTGTACACTGTGGCGAGTCTCTCATTTATTGCAGAATGTGAATCTGAGTCCCAGGTAGGACTCGAATGGCGCTCACTGCTCAGTTGAGCATGGGAGGTTTGGGGATCAGTCATAGATGCTGATCCTTCTTGAGCGGCATATATTTTAGCTGATGGTTTGGGCTGTCCATACTTAGGGCAGCCCTTATCCATGGAGTAGTGTGGACCTCTACAGCTGTAACAATTTGGGGTCTTCTTGTCATCAGACCTTTTGTCTGGGTTGGATCTGGAGTATCTGGATGGTTTCTCTCCAGACATGCAATGTTGAGTATCATGATGATCTTTGTTATGGCAATCACTATCACTGTGACTTCGAAGCTCCTTGGTAGAATACTTTGGCCCCAGATATTTAGAGCTATCATGATAGTTTTTATCATGTTTTTGAGAACAATCCCAGAATTGTTTATGAGACTATTCGGTGATGTGTTTAGTTGGTACTCAGTGCAGAGTCTCGACAGAAGTGGTGAACACTTAACCTACAACTGCAGGCATGCTCGGGGTGAGGGGGGAGTTCACTTAGAGGGCCTTGAATCGTCCTTCAGGGTGCGGAGACTATAGAGAGGCTGGGACAGCACTTTTCAATGTGTGCACTAGTAGTGTACGCAAAAGGGAAGATATGTGCAGTGGTGGAAAAGTGCGCAATGCAAAGAGGCAAAAACGCGCAATGGGAGCGCAAAAGTGTGCAACAATGAGGATGATGAAGGCGGGAGGTGTAACAGGACAAAGATGACACTGGGATGTACTGTGAAGGTGGTGCACAGGTTGGGGGTGCGAACGGAGTGAAAGCGCAAGGGGCGGAAAAAGGCGCAAACGGTGTGCAAAATGCGGCTATGCAAATAAGTGCGCACACAGTGTGCAAACGTGGCTATATGAAGGGCACACTACGATAGTGCACAGACAAGGATGAAGGATGCAATGCAAGGGACGCAACGCAACAATACAATGAGGGGATGCAAACGATAATGCAAATGCAGCTATATGAAGGGCGCACTACAAAGGTGCACGGACTGGATGCTGGTGCACAGACTATGTGCGATGCTGACTGAGCTATGAACTATGAGGGGGGGAAAGATCCTCTGGATTCTCTATCTCTCTGCCTACTATGTACAAATGGCTTAGGTGATAAAAACGGTAAAATAACATGTAAAAATAGAAAGCACCATGCGCTACCCACAAGCGCATCCATTCATCCATCTAAACCTGACTGCACTATGCCGCTGCCTCGGCCAATAAGATTTTGCGCACCTATAGCTCAATATCCAACTGTTCTGGTGCGATGCACTATTATTGGTGCACGCTAAGTCTCATGCGCTCTTCCCAATTAATCCACTTCGGTGTTATGTGTCGCATGCTGTGCCTTAGTAATAATGATGTGATTGACCTGTGCCAGTTACCAGACAAGGCGATGCTGATTGGAAATGTGGAAGAACAATAAGGAGATGCTGTGCGAGGCCAAATACCACCAAAGTGCCAGGATTATGCGAAAGCGCCCAAGTGCGCACAGTCCAATGCCAAATAGGCACAAAGTGGCCCAGTTATGTAAGAATGTGCAGTCCGCTCGTGTTGGAATCGCGGTGCACCTCAAGCAAATGCGCCAGTAAGATGGAAGCCACGATGCACAGCACGTTTGAAGTGGTGAATTGTTGTGTGATGGTAAGAATAGTGCAGTGAGTGTGCAGCAAAGAATGTGAGTTGCAAGTAAAGCATAAAAGGAGCGCATAAAGGTGCATCGAGTGCGCAATAACAGAAAACGGCAGATAAGGAGTGGGGGGGGGTGCACGGAGGTGGCTTGAAGTGCAATGAGGCGCATTCAGGGCGCACAATGATTGGCAGCTATGGGGAACCAAAAGCGCAGTAGAAATGCAAAAGGCACACGAAAGCACACGAAGGCATGCAAAAGCGCACTGCGCAAAGTGTGTGGAAGCCATCTAGGAGGTGCACACAATCACAAAAAAATGCCGTAGTATGCGCGCAGGGCGATAGGGAGCCATATCATCTCCTCCCAACTGAAGTACTGACTGTCCTCAGGCAGCATGCGATTGGCCAGCGCAAAATTTTCTTTGCTTACATAAGCGGCCATCCTCTCCTTATCCATCTCTGACCACCATCTATCCTCTATAACTCTTTCCACAACCCATCTCTACCCAATCCGATGGCTTCAGCATTTACCTTAGCCCTCAGACAAACAATCCTGGCCCTCAATGAGACCCTCCCTGCTGCTGGGAGTGAGCAGATGATGATGCAAGCTTGGGGTGAAGGGTTCTGTAGTAAACTGGTGCGCTTTTTGTGTTTTTATAACTGGCGCAGGTTGCTAAGGGTCGGGGCATGTAGAACATGTATAAAAGCTGTGCGGACTCTGTCCAAGGTAACGCAGAACTCGATGCACTCCTCACAAAGGCATGTAGCATGTTCAGTGGGATCATGGTGGAGGAGTGGCTTGCTTGGGGCGAGGAGCTGATGCCCGATATGCATAAGATGATTGAGGAGAAAGAGAGGTCTGAGGAATTTGAGTGTATGGTGCACGAGCTGGTGGGGCAGCTGGAAGCGCGCACTCTTGACCACTGAATTGCAGGTGCCCGAGGTTAACTTGGAGCATCTGGAAGGTGAGTTCAGAGCAATTGACGAGGCGAGCGATATAGATACCGCCGAGGTGCAGGAGGACGAAAAGGTGCACATCGCACTGGTGCGCTCTTTGCGTGCGCTTTCTGGAGCTACCGATGCTGAGGTTGTAGGCGAAGGAACTGGGGAGTCTTGGCAGAGTGGGGTGATGAGCAAAGGGGAGAGTGAGCAGAGCGATGAGAGCGCCAGTGTGGACGGAGGCACAAGTGCGTGCCCGGTGCGTGCGTATGTCGAAGTGCCACCACTGAGTAGGGTTGGCGCCACCTCCAACTCTAATAGTGGACCAGTAAGTTTCCTTGGATATGCTTCAAACTCACTAAACCATTCCCCTTTTCTACACTAGTGTGATAACTGCCGCTGCATGGGCCAACCGGCTAGATGCACCTCTGTCAATGGAAAACGGTGCGCCCCATGCGCAAAGGGTAAGAGAAAGTGCGAATGGATGAAGCGCACCCTCGCACAGCTGTGCATGACTCCTAGAGGCAGGAAAGCGGCTACTGGGTGCTCTGGTGTGTCTTTTTTTTTTTTTTTTTTTTTTCTCATCCTCCTTCCACGCTGCGCTAACTATTCCAAAGGTGCGTTGCAAATTGACAAGGGCGACGAGAGCGATGTGGGGCTCATCAGCCCCTCGAAAGAGCGCACATCGAAGCGCCGCAAAGTCGAAAACATGCCCCCTCCACCGTCGCAAGTGCGCTTAAGGCCGCGCTGCCTTACCGTTCGCCAGGCAAGTGCACACATGCAATCCTCATGCCAAACCAGATTGGGAAACACCTCGGGGGATGCGGTTTATCAAGTCAAGATGTTGAGGTGCTCAACTTAGCGCAATGCCGCTCGGTGGTTGCAGTCTTGGGCACCATGCACGATCGCCTTCAAGAAGATGTCCAAAGGTCACTCGTCGAGTTAGAGGTTGCTAAGAGCTGGTTGCCCAGCACGGAGCAAGCAGAGGCAGATGCAAAGGTGAAACTGGGTGCGGCCACGGAGCACCTGGAGTTCCTGGAGTCCATTGAATAGCCGCTCGATTATATAAGTTTTAGATAGTATGTCAATCAATCTCTTTGTTGCGCCTGTGATATGCGTGGGTGTGCTCCGAAGCAGTGAAGTGCACGCGTGCGTGCGAATGTGTGCACTTTGCACCAACCTGTGCACATGCTTCCATGGTGCCATAAAACGAAATTTGTAAGTCCAAATAATATGTGTGAGAGAAAAGAGATAATATAAGCAACGTTCGAGCAAGAAATGTCAAGCGCACAAAAAACGCGCACCAGCACAAAGATGCGCAAATGCAAAGGGGTGCAGAAAATTGTCCAACTATCACTTTCCTCCTCCCAACTGAGATATTGACCATGTCCATCGATAAAAGAGTAAGAGATAAAATGAAGCGCACGCGATATGACAAAGTCTAAAAAAAATGGGAAAGGCTCAGTAGATCATCATGGCCAGTAAATCCCATGGGTTGCGCAATCACGGAATGCATCCAGATGTGACTTCGCGAATAGGAAAAGGTAACATAAAAAAAATGAAAGAAAGCAAAGCATATGTATAAAAAGGTGAAGTATCCATAGCAGTGCGTGCGGAGCACTAGTTGCATGCCTCATTGGCGCTTTCTTCATCCTCAGCGCTATCTCCTTGCACTTCTTCTTCGTCAACTGCTTCTTCGTCTTCTGTGTCCACTACTATGGACTCTTCCATCTCTCTCAACCGCGTTGTGGTGATATTGAGCGCTATGTCAGGAAGCGCAATGGACTTGTGCGCATGGTATGGCAGTAGGCGGAATGCAGCTACTGGCCTGTCAAATACCGTCCCATTGAGCTCGCAAATGATGTATGCGCCGCCCTGATTGCATGACACTATAACTAGAGGACCGAGATAACACGTGTGCATTTTGTGGTTAAGGCTCTTCTCGATTGCTGTGTTGCACATAAGGACTAAGTTGCCACGCTGGAAGTCAAAACTGTGGATGGTTTTTGAGTGCGCTTTCTCGAAACGGAGCGCCGCTTTGCGCCTCTCTGCATAGACACGGGAATGGATGCACGCTAAGTCTTCTGGACGCTTTTGTAATGTGCACATGCACTGCGCGATCAAGTCTGTAGTGGAGAGTATAGAATCTGGGGGTGGGTTAAGGTATGTCACTTCAATGATATTGAGAGGGATTAGAGGCTGCGCGCCTGTAACAATGAAGTATGGTGAAACACTGAGGCGCTTCCGAACTGTGATGCGCTCCGCCCAAAAGACTGAGTACAGTGCACTGAACCACTTTGATTCTACTCCATCTGCTGCTTTGATAAGTGCTTGACACACATCAAAATGTGCGTGCTCAACAATTCCATTAGCGTGCGAGTTATAGCCAGATATGCGGATGTGATTGATATGGTAGCACTTACTGAGATAGGCTAGCGCTTTGATGAATGGCTTGCCATTATCAGTGACTATTTCGCACAATGCGCCCCATCCACAGATGAGGTCTTGGAACATCCAATTGCCAAGTGCGCTCGCATTTTCTTTAGAGAGCCCGCAGAATTCTGGCCAAGTCGCAAGTGAGCAATGCCCTTGGACAATATAGCGCCACCCTGCTGATACTGGTAAGTGCATCGTATCAATATAAACTTTACTGAACAGAGGCGCAGGCATTGCGATGACTGGCAGTATTAGAACCTTCTGTGTTTGCTGGATCTGGCAAATATGACAAGTGCGCACAAACCAAACGATGTCGTCCATAACATGCAGCCACCAAAAGTGCTCGAGCAATGTGGAGCACATCGCGTAAAAGTGCTTGTGTCCAATGTTGTCATGGATGGTGCACAATATCGGTAAGCGTCTAGACTGCCAAATAACAAGCTGGTGAGCGCCATGCGCATTGCACTTCCATAGGCACATCTTGTCTTTGAAAAACGTGCTCGCGTAGTGCACGAGCGTGCAGTACTCAGAATCTGTGAAGTCGCTAGGGCACATTAGGGTATCCATCCAACTCCACACCAAATCTAACTTCTCATCCTCTGCATCTGCTGTTGTGCTCCTTGGAACTTGGCTATAGTCATCATCGTAAATAAGTGCACTATTGTGCGCATTTTGCGTGTTTTTGCTTGGCTCTGGCTGCATCAGCGCGAGTGCTTGCACATCCAAAGACTGTGAAATGGGATGTATCGCATGCATAAAGCCATGTAGCGCATCAATCCAGTCCTCAAACTCTTCATCCTCTTCTCCTTCTAAGTCCTCTGGCTGCTTTGGCTGACGCGAAAGCCCATCTGGACCATGCACCACTCCCCTAACATGCACGAGTGTAAAGTGGAATGTAAGGATTGATACAATCCACCGGTTAATGCTAGCGGATGGTTGGATATCAGGGTTTTGTAGCATGCCCTTGATATAGCGCGCGTCAGTCTCCACAATTAAGTTGCGCACACCTATAATATAAAGGCGCAAATTGCGCAGCGCGCGGTAAAGCCCATAGATCTCTAGCTTCGGTTGTGAAAAGTGCGCTTCTCTGTCATTGAGCATAATCGAGCCGAACCAGTTGTAAATGCGCATTTTTGCATCTGCGCTCTTTTGCTGGCAAAGGTAAAAGCCGACCGCTATCTGGGAAGAGTCGACCACAAGGATAACAGGGAGTTCTGAGGAATAATCAATCGGTTGTAGTGCAGGACACTCTAGCACTGCTTGCTTGATGTCATTTTGCGCTGCTATCTGCTCTGGGCCCCATTCAAATGGAGTGTCCTTGCGCATAAGCCTTGTGAGCGTGTTAACACGGTGCACATAATTGCGGATGTAAATGCACATTAAACCGACTGTTCCCAAGAATGCACACACTTCTGACAGCATGTGGCATGTGCCCCAATTATGGATAACGTCTACCTTGCCATGTTCAGGTTTTCTACCTTCTGGGGTGCAATAATGGCCAAGAATGACAAAGTTTTCAGTGCACAATGTGGATTTCGTCCCAGAGAAAGTGCTGCCACTATATTTCATGCGCTACACAATGCGGTTCACATTCTGAAAGTGCTCCCACACAAAGCGCCTTACGCCAGGGTTTGCAGTGAGCGCTTCGCATGAGCCATCCGGTAAAATGTAGCACTTCAAAGGCCCCTTGACTGGAACGTCGTCAATATAGGGAACGGTGTAATCTGGTATCTCTGGCTGCAGAATATAGCACACATCATCGTGGAAGATTGGTACTGAGTTTGTCCAACCCATTGGCAATGTAACAAGGCACATTGCGCCATATGGCGTCTGGAATGTTGTAAGGTCGCGCAATGATTCTTTGATTAAGCGCTCATTGTATCCCACATATAGATCAAGGATGGCGCTGCATGCGCACCCCGCAAATTGCTCTGCAAGGTGCTCAGGTGTAGGGGTGATGCCGGAGTGTTTAATGGTAATGTGATTAAGCGGTTCAAGGCTATGTACGATGTGCAGTGCTTTTCCATCTTTCTTGAGTGTGCAGAACCAGCGCGATCTATATGCCGGATTTGAGTGCTCATAAACACCTGAGTCTATCTTCTTCCGGATAATAGTGCAAACTTCGTCGTATATGCCAGGTGGAATGGGGATGTTGCGCTCTATCTAAGGAGTGTGCGGAATAACTGGGATTTCTACTGGGGGAAAGAATGTGGTCTTGAAGCTGCCGCGCTCCTCGTCGCTCAATGCAAAGGCTTCATTCTGCAAAGACATCAAGTGGTGTAAAACCTTCATCTCCTCTGGTAATAGGAAATCGGTGTGGTGCTCCTGGAGTGCTTGCTTGCACGCTTCAGTATAGCGACCGGTCAGGGTAAATGGTGGTGGATTTGGTAAAAGTGCAGGAAGTGCCACTAGCAAATCACCTATAATGTTGCGCTCGATGCGGAATTCGTTTGGGACGGGCACAATAACTGGCTTGACTTTTCTAGCAACCGGTTTATACTTCTTCTTGGTTACTATGCCCTTTTGTGGTGCGCGCACCGCTAAATCAATAAAAGTTGCGTGCGCATGTGCGCTTTTTGGAAACGCAGCTGGAATAAGTGCCACAGGGTCAATCGAATTTAAGAGTGCCTGTGCATGACTGTTGGTACACTGGGATAGGTAGAGTTGAGAGATAATAGAGGTCAAAGGAATGGAAGCGGAGAATGGGATAAGTGCAAACACGGAAACATCACAAGATTGGGTATCAGAGTCGAATGTTATGATAGTGGCAACTTCTCCTTGGTCTGAGATCAATTCCTTGAAGCCTGGTGAAAATTTCTTTGTGGGTTATGCTGAATAGCAAAGTGTGGTGTTGCTGGAGCTGGTAAGAAGTGGCGCAGCTTCCCCCTAGGCTTTGTTGGAATGGTGGAGATGGCACCGGTGTTTGGATTGCAGATTGTAATCATTTGCGCTTCGTCCGCAAAGTTGTGCATGATGGAGCACGTTAACACGTCGAAGGGGCGCCCTAACAGAATATTGTAAGCAGGTGAATGGATAACGTGAACTTGCACATAGACAATGATATCCCCAATGCATGCAGAAATGTTGTGCGCAAGCCCAAGTGACTCATCTACCTCTCCATTGGCCGATTGCATGTATAAACGAATGCGTGGGTCGTACTGAAGCCCAAGATGATGGCAGACCGCTTCTGACATTGCGATAATTTGTGAACCCGGATCTAAGATAGCTTCAAAGTACTCTTGGTTGTCGATCAATAAATCAATGGAGCGAAGCGCATGCGACTCTTTAGCAACCTTCAAAACATCAGGGTTTTCAATTTTGCCTGGCTGGAGATGGGTAAGGTACTGTTCAAATGGATCCTGCAAAACAATAGAAAGCGGCGCTGCGATTGCGGCGCTAACTGGAGGTGTCGCATTAAGCACTTTATTTTCCACAAAAGGTGCGTGCACTTTACAGTGCGCAAATGGCATAACGCTCGCAAGGTTTGTAGCTACCACTTCTGCACCGGTAGCTGCAATGCGCTTTGGGGTGACTTGATCCCTATGGCGCTGCCTGAGATCGGGCGAAAGGGATAGGAGCTCTTCATGTGAAACTGTAATGGAGGGCGCCTTCATGGTGCGCGCATATACATTGTTGACAATCTGCGGGTTCTGGATGGGAACGATAGTGCGGTATGATGGTTCTTTGCCTTTGGAAGAGTTAGCTGGTACGTCTGGTTTATCTGCTGCTGCGGGCGCAAAATGCGCTTCAGGAATGTTGGAATAGGGGTGTATGGGCATCTCATCAGGCGCTTTAGTTGCGCTCGCAGTGGGTTGCAAAGCTGGGGACTCAATACTGTCGGCTGGTGCAATGTCTGTGGTTGTAGAATGCATGCCCTCTTGATTGGATGTATTGCGTGGTGCGTGCCACAGGATTTCAACGCCATCGAAGACTTGCCTCTTCCGAAGCACCATCAACTCCCTCTCGAGCGCATCAATGCGCTCTTCCTTCGTTAGTTGCGCATTTGGTGCACTTTGCATATAATCTGCTGCAGGAGCTGAAGCAGCAATGTATGCCGACTGTAAAGGTGCAGCTGGAGCTGGACGAGGCGCTATATTGTAGATGAGCTGCAAATTGGTATTAGATAAAAGTCGACCTGTGGCAATCTGCCCTGGGTTGCGCTTATGCCATTCCTCGATGCGCTTGCCCAAGAAGTTGCCTGGAATAGAACGCAGCATGAATGCACCACCTGGGAGCATGATGTGCCCTTCCACATTTCGCCTACACTTTCCTTTGCTAATAAGGTGCTCAATTGAAGCGCACTCAGGGATATAGTGCCCTGTCTGACCGCAACCATTGCACTTGTCATTGTTCGAGTGAGGCGCACCATTTCCGCCATCTCTGTGCGATGTGCTCAATGCAGTAACTATCGTCTGTGTTATGCGCTCGAATAAGACTGAAATGTCTTCTGCTTTGACTGCGGGTGCACTAGGTTGTGGCTGGGAAATGGGTGCACTGGGTGCTGAGTAGGGCGCATACATATCGGGGTTTTGCGCTGTGAGCCCAGTAAGTGGCTGGAAATAGCGTGCTGGGCCTTCGAAGATAAAGTCAATCGCGTCATGTATTGCATCTAACAAGTATGGCACATTTGCAGGCTGATTCGGTACCGCAATCGCAAGGCGGCTCAAAATGCGCTCTAGCTGGTCTGGTCGAAACACCCTAATGAACATGTGGCTTTGGTCATAGCGCACCAATATGCCTTGCGCAACTAAGTATTCGCTAATGTTGAAAAATGCGCAATAATAGCACACAATTTCTTCTGCAGTTACAAGGCCAATGCGTGCGGTCTCACCAATAAGCTTGTCCAGGTTGCTAATACTCCATTTACTGCCATCCCTAGAGCCAGGATAAAGCTTTAGGACAGCGTCTTTGAATGCGCCATAGTTGTGCATCGCGCTATACTCCGGTAGCAGTTTCCAAGTGTCTGCAGTGTCGCTGTCCAAATAGCGCACTGTGTGGAACTTCTTATCGGTCTTGTCGGTGATGTTACAATCGCAGAGGAGTTGTGCAAGGTCCTCAAAGTACTTCTGGAGTTTGCGTGGTTTTGCGGGGTTGAAACGTGGCGCATTTTGGTTAGATGCAGATGGCATGTGCATGGTAGCCATGGTAGGTGGAATAAGGTGTGTAGAGTTAAGATCTGGTAAAAGCACAGCGAAATTTGAAGGTGGGGAAAAATGCGGTGATGCGGACAGAGTTAGGGTAGGTAGGGATGATTCAGGTGAAGGTGGAGGTAAAGACAGTGCAGATGAGTGATGCGTGTTGTTTAGGAAGAGTGATTCAAATACTGGTATTTCCCCAAGCTGGAGGGCAGTTGCTAGCAGCTCGGAATGGAGAGTGCAAAGGTGGTTAATGTTGAAGTGAAGGGCGAGCCGATGGACTGTCTAAAATATGGTCTGATAAACAGAAACCCCTCACGGTGGGCTCCAGAAATGATGTGTTCAGTTGGTACTCAGTGCAGAGTCTCGACAGAAGTGGTGAACACTTAACCTACAACTGCAGGCATGCTCAGGGTGAGGGGGGAGTTCGCTTAGAGGGCCTCAGATCGTCCTTCAGGGCACGGAGACTATAGAGAGGCTGGGACAGCATTTTTCAATGTGCGCACTAGTAGTGTACGCAAAAGGAAAGATATGCGCAGTGGCGGAAAAGTGCGCAATGCAAAGAGGCAAAAATGCGCAGTGTGGAAAAATGCGCAATGGGAGCGCAAAAGTGTGCAATGATGAGGATGATGAAGGCGGGAGGTGTAACAGGACAAAGACGACACTGGGATGTACTGTGAAGGTGGTGCACAGGTTGGGGGTGCGAACGGAGTGAAAGCGCAAGGGGCAGAAAAAGGTGCAAACGGTGCGCAAAACGCGGCTATGCAAATAAGTGCACACACGGTGCGCAAATGCAGCTATATGAAGGGCACACTGTGATAGTGCACAGACAAGGATGAAGGATGCAACGCAAGGGACGCAATGCAACAATACGATGAGGGGATGCAAATGATAATGCAAACGCGGCTATATGAAGGGCGCACTACAAAGATGCACGGACTGGACGCTGGTGCACAGACTATGTGTGCGACGCTGATTGAGCTATGAACTATGAGGGGGGGAAAGATCCTCTGGATTCTCTATCTCTCTGCCTACTATGTACAAATGGCTTAGGTGATAAAAACGGTAAAATAACATGTAAAAATAGAAAGCACCATGCGCTACCCACAAGCACATCCATTCGCCCATCTAAACCTGACTGCACTATGCCACTGCCTCGGCCAATAAGATTTTGTGCACCTATAGCTCAATATCCAACTGTTCTGGTGCAATGCGCTATTATTGGTGCATGCTAAGTCTCATGCGCTCTTCCCAATTAATCTGCTTCGGTGTTATGTGTCGCATGCTGTGCCTTAGTAATAATGATGTGATTGACCTGTGCCAGTTACCAGACAAGGCGATGCCGATTGGAAATGTGGAAGAACAATAAGGAGATGCTGTGCGAGGCCAAATACCGCCAAAGTGCCAGGATTATGCGAAAGCACCCAAGTGCACACAGTCCAATGCCAAATAGGTGCAAAGTGGCCCAGTTATGTAAGAATGCACAGTCCGCTTGTGTTGGAATCATAGTGCGCCTCAAGCAAATGTGCCAGTAAGATGGAAGCCACGATGCACAGCACGTTTGAAGTGGTGAATTATTGTGTGATGGTAAGAATAGTGCAGTGAGTGTGCAGCAAAGAACGTGAGTTGTGAGTAAAGCATAAAAGGAGCGCATAAAGGCACATCGAGCATGCAATAATGGAAAACAGCAGATAAGGAGTGTGGGGGGGGCGCACAGAGGTGGCTTGAAGCGCAATGAGGCGCATTCAGGGCGCACAATGATTGGCGGCTATGGGGAACCAAAAGCGCAGTAGAAATGCAAAAGGTGCACAAAGGTGCACCTAAATGGTCAAAGGCACGCAAAAGCACACAGAAGCGCGCAAAGGCACACAAAAGCACACAAAAGCGCGCTGCGCAAAGTGCACGGAAGCCATCTAGGAGGTGCACACAATCGCAAAAAAATGCCATAGTATGCACGCAGGGCAATAGGGAGCCATATCATCGGGTGAAGATTCTTTCATTTTAGAAGTTTTAGTCAAAGAGGATGTGCTCTTCAACTTGGTGGAATCCATTATATGCTTCTTTTCATTGAAGCATGTTCTCATCCCTCCACCTTGCAGGCGAAGTGTAGGATATCTTGCACTGAGCTTGTCTCAGCAGAGCATCCTTTGTCTAGTACAAAGAATATGATGCCTGTGGGCAACCCAGTCACCAATTGCATTTTGAACATAAATGGATCAAGTGCCTATATCATCCAGGTATCATAGTGCTCCAGTTTGTGGTAATAGCCCATAACACCCTCATCAGTGTTATACTCAATGTGCCAGAATTTGTCAGTCACATTGTGGATTGCATTTTCATGCACAAACTGGTCATATAGGCCAGTGATGACTTCTTTGAATGTCCAGGCTGATCGCTGATGGTATGCACCATCAACACTGTCTTCAAACCAAGTGAGGGTGGTGTTCGCAAGAAACATTGCCGTATATTCAATATGGTATGAGTCCAGCTCAGGGCCACACACCTTGTTCACCTTCAACCACCAAAGAAGGGCATTCAGCCATCTTTCAAAGGTTTTGGTGTCAGCTAATCCACCATACTTTGATGGATTGGAAACTCTGGGATTGTTCTTGCCTCCATTGGCAGGAATTTCCATCAAGACAGAGATTTTGTTGTCAATCTGTCTATGTATCTTGGCATGGATGTCTCTCAAATATCTTGAGGGATGGTGAGAGCCTTTATCTCAATAAGAATTGGGATAGGAAGATGTAGACCAGTAAGGGCTACTTGATTCCCATAGGGTACCAGAACATCCAGACAGGGTACATCTGGAAGAAGTGCATATTTGTGCTCCTCGTCGGCAATTTGACAAGTTTCTGTGGGATGCTTCTTCCTCAAATTGGGAAGAATGTTTGGTACTTTTATTGCTCAATGTGCTGTACATCGAGTTGCTATCACTTCCATTACCATCATCCCCAGACCCATCTCCATCTGGTGGTCCTCCATGGCCTGTATGACTCTGCACAGGCCATCTGGAATTTACAGATGGTGGGCTCTCTTGCTTTTGATGGCAAGATGAAGGGTCACCCTTATCCCAAGGTTGACCATCTTTGTTGAAATGGATCCCCTGATCAGGGATTGAGGTGGGATTTCCATCCTAGACATCGCCATTGTGTATCCTTTGAAGGACAATCCTATTGTTGTTGATATATTGCACCTTCTTTTTAGAAGGTAATTCATGAGATAACTCAGGGGTCTGTAGACATGGGGAACCACGTTTGTGGGTGGAAGCATATTCTCATTCCGCTGGGTTGGTAGAATGAGGTTGGACAGGGTTGGGATCTCATTCCATTGCTGTGGAATAAGGTATAGTAGGGTTGATTATTTCCCTATGGGCAAAGTGACTGGCATAACTTAATGCCAGATCTTTAAGTTGGTTTTCTAACTTAATTGGTTCAAAATCTCTTGCATCCATGCAATAGGTAAACATATCTGTTGCAATCTGTGCAAAATGCCCAGCTCCAAATTCATTGTTCAATTCATCCTCCCGAGGTTTGGCCTCAAGGGGTTTTTTCTCTAAACATTTGGGCAGCCGATCACCAGTGTTCATCGGCATTGCAGGTGCTGATGCTGTTAAATCCAGCCATATGGCAAAAAATATTCTAGGTGTTTCATACATCTGGCTGTTGCAGGGAAGATCGATACCACTACCGGGGGTAATCCAGTGGTTGTTGGGCTCTGGGGTCAATTCATCCAGAGGAGAAAGCTTCTGCAAGCCAGGAGGAGGTTCTGGATTGGAATGAGTGTCTCATCGACTGTTGTTTGATGAGAAAGATTTTCTGGATTCAGGTTCACTGTTGTCAGCATCCTCAATGGTGTGGGCCGAGGTCAGAGGAATCAAGATTTCTCAAAGTGGCTGTATGCACTTCAAGGGTCTGAAACTCCCTAGTAGGAGAAACATCATTTTTCGAGGTGCTTGTATGTGCCTCGAGTGGATAGAAGCCAGCCAAATCTTGTGTGTCCTTCTTGAGAGCAGGCTTCAGCTTGTTCTTGTTCTTGGCCCTGGTAAAAACCATGGTCTCATTCTTGAGGTACAATCTTCAGCAATGGAGAAAAGAATTTTGGTTGTAGCAGCAGGTGAAAAGCAAAGAGTCAAGTGCAAAGAAACTTGATTTGGGTCTTAGCAATGGATATGCTTCTGTCGCTGATCATGCTAAAAATTTTCTCCCTTCGCAGGAGAAGTTCAGGATCATGTTGATGATAATCACTAATGAAGCAATGTCGAGCTTGACTCTATATGAGTTTGAGTGTTTAAAAAACTGTTGTGAATCAGAGAGGGGTCCCTTAAGATCACACAGGAGCTAAACACGAATAATGTATATTGTCGTGTGTACTCGAGATGGTATTAAAAGATGTTTTTGTAAATAGAAGGTTGGTCCCTTTATAGGTGCCAGCCAGGTTAATAGCAAAGAAAAATAATATATACAAACATGGGATCAAGCCCCAGTGATGATACTCAATCTGGAAACCCAAACAAAACCTACTAAATGGCTTCAGATGGTATAACACGAGTCAGAGGAAGGGTGTGAGGTGGTACTAAATATCACCGCTGAGACCAGAACATTGTGTTTAGTAATGCGAAATGGTAAGGGCTGTGGCGAATAGTCTGTATAGGCATATGAAGGTGTTCAAAATAGTTTGAAATCAGTTCGAAGATGTGTGAAGTAGTTCGAAATAGGTTTGAAGAGGTTCGAAGTTGTGTGAAGTAGTCCAAATAATTTTGAATAAGTTTGAAGGGGTTCGAGGTGTATTGAAGGGTGAGTTTAACAAATGTGAGATGTTTGTTGGATAGCGATAGGTGATGGGAAATAAAATGAAGAGCGAATACGATAGTTTAGAAGAAGTTTGCAATATTTCGCAGAACTTAGAGATACGATGTGAAGATAAGACTAAAGAGAACGATTCTTAAATCTGATGATAAGTGTGAGGGTAACTTGTGCTGTTCCCCATTGTTTCTTCTCTCCGTTCTAACTAACTAATACAAGTCTATATACAAAATGAAGAGATAGTACTAAAAAGGAAATAAGAACATGTGTAAAACATGAGGCAAATATATCAAACAATGAGGACTTGTATATCATGAAACAAATGAGAAATAATAAATGATGAAACATATAGTGTTCCCATATAGTAAAAGTACTTCAATGAAACACAAAAACACACTTATCGCATTCTAACTCTCTTGTATTCTCTCCTCATGTCTGGTAGTGCTCGATATGCAACTAAATGGATTGTTCCAAATGTGCAGCATGTATCAAAGGTGTTTCAAAACATCTATACAGTGGCCGATATCATTCGAAATGCTGCGAAGTCATTCGAAATGTCATGAAATGTTGCAAAATAGTTCAAAAAGGTTCAAAGTAGTGCAAAATTGTGCAAAATAGTTCAAAAATGATTCGAAGTCAATTTAGTGGCATTCATAGTGGTTTGAAGCACGTGTCGTAATGTGTTGATATGAGTGGGAATACTTCTCCAGACTTTAAAGTGCATAGTGGACCTATCATCCTCCCCCTTACTGAAATCCTGACTGTCCCAGTCAGCTGATCAAAGTCATGTGCAAATGTTTCGAGATGTTTGAAGTCGATAGGGGGAAGTTTCTGGCAAAGGGAGTTGGTTGTGGGGCATCGTCGAGGGAGTTCAGAGTCGAGATCAAAGTGAGCAAAGGCATATGTGGGTGAATAAAAATGAAAGCTATCGAAGCTATTGCGAAGAATGTCGAGGATAGTACAATGTTTTTGATAAATAGAACAAGGTCGAAATGTGAAAAAGAGAAAGGAAATAGGTGAATTCGATTGATGTTGACAGGGCTAACCATGGTCATAATATTCGAGTCAAAGGACTGGTTGAATCGACATTGGACATGAAATTGAGGGGGCAAAAACGAGGTTGGAGAAGTACTTGTGAGCTATGGATGTAATAAAACTTTTGGCGATGAGGGGAAGGTGAATTTCAAGGTGATGATTGTAGATATATGATGGGGATGGAGCTTCGAGTGCTATACTGGATTTTGAAGGTGAATGCAAACATGAATCTAGTGAATCTGGCGAAGGCGATTTCAAAATAGATGATAAATTGGAAGAGGGCACAGGCAATGAGATCGAAGACAAAAATACTGGTAGTGGCAAATGGCAAGTCGAGGTCGAAATAGGCAATGGAGGGGATGAATGCGACAAAGATATCGGAGGCAAGTTCGAGTTTGAAAATGATGAAGGTGCAACTATCGAAGTGGACGGGGCTGGAGCTACTGAAGGCAAGAATGATTGAATTGGAATGGATGTGGGCGATGATGCTGGGACAATGCGATGAAGACCAGGAGGCATGACATGACAATTTCGAAATGCAACATTCTCTCATTCTAGGGCAAGCTGTTTTTCGAGGGCTAGTTCTTGTTCGAGTGCTGTGATACGAGCTTCAAAGTCATCCAAATTGTTTGAGCTGTGAGGTATACTGTTGGATGCTGGGTTCGATGTAGTCAAAGGTGCAATTTCAGTGATAAACGAGGTCAAGACAGAAACTTCGGGTGCTGATCTGGTTGAATTTGAGGCTGCAATAACTGATGCAAAGTTGGATGCGAAATTTTTGAGGATGTGCAAAATGTCTTTGGAATTAATCGATGTGCTAGACTGCGATAGATTCAAGGTCGAAATCAATTTCTGAGAAATGGAGTATGAATTCGAAGATGCTATAGCAAATTTCACAGCATCGTAAATGTTGTTCAGCATATGTAGGTCATTGGGATAGTGATCGGGGAACTTTACTTCGAGATGATCTACAATTCTATTTTTATAACTTCGTTTGAAAGCCTCGAAGAAAAGCTCGACTCTGTTTGGCTTCTGAAAGTCTATGTTTCAAGTGAAGGAAGCTGGTAACCTTGTAGAATGACCTGTAATAACCTGCTAAATCATTTTCATTGAAAATACCAGTGCGAAGCTGCTTGTCAAGGAGTAAATCCATGTCCGAAATGCTGTATTTTCATTCGTCTTCTATTTTGGGATAGAACTTGAGTACTGCAGTGTGAAATTCATTGAACAAAGTGCTGAGTTCGTACTCTGGAAGTGATTCCCAGAGGTCATAAGAATCGAAGTCAATGTATCTGCAGGTGTGTCACTTCTTTAGGCCATGATCTGTAATACCACAAGTTATAAACAAAAATTCGAGGTCTTCAAAGTAATTTTGAAGTTCTTTAGGTTGTCTTGAATTGAATTTTGGAGATGCCAAATGTCCAGGAGCTGGCATAAAAGATGTCAACATGTTCGAGGTAGATTTCAGAGGTTGTGAGGTTGAAATTCATGCAGTGTCGTGTTTTGTATGTTTCGAAGTCGAAGATAGTAGTGATGTCATAAGCGCAAAGGGTGAAAGAGTGCGAAATAATAGTATCGAGGGGTGAGATGCTATATCAAGATCTCCTGGTTGTTCAGGAGGGTTGGAGGCAAAACGAGTTCAATTCGAAGTCGAGAGCATTGACCCCCTAAATGGTAAAATGAGTGGTGGAAAGAGTGGAGGTTCAACAATGAAATGATCTAGAAACCCCTCATGGTGGGCTCCAAAATGATGATACTCAACCTGGAAACCCAAACAAAACCTACTAAATGGCTTCAGATGGTATAACACGAGTCAGAGGAAGGGTGTGAGGTGGTACTAAATATCACCGCTGAGACCAGAACATTGTGTTTAGTAATGCGAAATGGTAAGGGCTGTGGCGAATAGTCTGTATAGGCATATGAAGGTGTTCAAAATAGTTTGAAATCAGTTCGAAGATGTGTGAAGTAGTTCGAAATAGGTTCAAAGAGGTTTGAAGTTGTGCGAAGTAGTCCAAATAAGTTTGAATAAGTTTGAAGGGGTTCGAGGTGTATCAAAGGGTGAGTTTAACAAATGTGAGATGTTTGTCAGATAGTGATAGGTGATGCGAAATAAAACAAAGAGCGAATACGATAGTTTAGAAGAAGTTCACAATATTTCACAGAACTTAGAGATACAATGCAAAGATAAGACTAAAGAGAACGATTCTTAAATCTGATGATAAGTGTGAGGATAACTTGTGCTGTTCCCCATTGTTTTTTCTCTCTATTCTAACTAACTAATACAAGTCTATATACAAAATGAAGAGATAGTACTAAAAAGGAAATAAGAACATGTGTAAAACATGAGGCAAATATATCAAACAATGAGGACTTGTATATCATGAAACAAATGAGAAATAATAAATGATGAAACATATAGTGTTCCCATATAGTAAAAGTACTTCAATGAAACACAAAAACACACTTATCGCATTCTAACTCTCTTGTATTCTCTCCTCATGTCTGGTAGTGCTCGATATGCAACTAAATGGATTGTTCCAGATGTGCAGCATGTATCGAAGATGTTTCAAAACATCTATACAGCGGCCGATATCGTTCGAAATGCTGCAAAGTCATTCAAAATGTCACAAAATGTTGTGAAATAGTTCGAAAAGGTTCAAAGTAGTGCGAAATCATGCGAAATAGTTCAAAAATGATTCGAAGTCGATTTAGTGGCATTCATAGTGGTTTGGAGCATGTGTCATAATGTGTCGATATGAGTGGGAATACTTCTCCAGACTTTAAAGTGCATAGTGGACCTATCACCAGATCATCACAAGTTGGGCCAATTCACCCAACCAATAATAGCCTGCAATCACCTGACAGTGTTTGCTATCAGCCTTGGCACACATCCCATTCAAAATATGGTGACACAGCTGTTGTCGACAGGAGTCACTCAGCAGGTTATATTTATAATGAATGCCATGTTTATCAAGTGTGGCCCATAGGTTTACTGCACAACACAAATGAAGTTGATGATGGATCAGAAATTGTTTTCACCAAGTGTGCAAGCACCTCATTGTCATCTATAGCCAAACTCCTTGGCTGAGCATGGTCAGTGTCCATCAAGCCTAAAAGGCAATCAAATCTTGAATGTATGTGCAAAAGTCAAATGACACTCACCTTCTGAACAGACATCCAGCACAATGCTATTTCTCATGGGTGCCAGAAAGTTGGAGCAATCACAATGCTTTTTGTAGACTTCAAACCAGTCCGACCCCAGCTAAACATTTGCCTCTTCTGAGCAGGAGAGCATATGAATGCATGAAAAGGAGCCACCATCAACATGCACTGTAGCCATCATGGACACAAAGTCCAGGTGGGCATTGTTGGCCTCCATAAACTGCTGGGGAAGAAAAGAACATCTGATATTTTGTTCAAAAGTGGCAGGAAAATGTTGGCCTCGAATATTGCAAGTCATAGTTAGGAAACAACATATTCAGTTGTGTTATGAGATACTGCGAAGGGCAGGAAATCAATTTTCTTCATTATTGTTCTTATTGTCTTTACTTGAGTACATCCCATGCTTTTGTTCTTCATTTCTATTGTCTTGCGACTGCACACCTCTAATTACGCATTATCACACTCCATGCTATTGTAGTAGTCTGCAGATGTCCACACATTATTGTTCTTACTGTTTCTATTGTTCTTATTGTTCTCATTGCACGACTCGTTCTAATTACATATTAACGATCCTGTGCTTGTATTATTTAAACTGCAAATGCAAGACCAGTCAAGCTCAGCTTGACCTGGTCACTTCTATGCTCTTATGATCTGACAATCTAAGTCATCCTCAAGTCGTAGCTTACGAGCTTTGACAATCTAGAACACTTCACTTAAAGGTTGTCGCTTACGAGCTTCAACAGGCTTAACAGAATTAAGAGCTTTGATCGTAACAAAAGGTCAAGCTGATCCAAACTCTGCTGACTAACCTCAGTCCAGGCAGCACACACACTATGACAAAATTCTCACGAGAACTACCCGACCATGACTGACAAGAAGAACCATGGCAGCACCATCTACTCCTACCATCCCCACAGCACCCACCACCACCCCTGTCTGACCTGCTAAAATAAAGATAAGGGTGCCAACTGACTATTCCAGAGATCAGGCAAAGACAATGCTCTTCCTCCTGGAGTGCAGAGTATACATTGATGCCAATTCTACCGCATTCCCTGATGACCACCATAAAATTCTATTCATGCTCTCCTATATGAATGGAGGAACAGCTGGGCCTTGGAAGTAGGCCTACTTGGAGGAAAGATACATTGAATTGAAGCCCTGGGATACATTCCAGGAATTCATCTCAAAAGTACGAGCAGCGTTCTCACCCATCGACGATGCAGGAAACATGCGCACTCAACTTCGAGCACTCTCGCAGGGAGCAAAGGGAGTAGACGAATACATTGCCCAGTTTAAAACACTGGCCTATCGAACCAAGATCAAAGAAGATGCCGCACTAATCGAATATTTCATAGATGGACTCAACAATCGAGTCCTGGACAAGGTATTCGGAATGGAGAATCCACCAGACACCATTGAAGGATGGTATACTCATGCAGCAAGGGCAGAGGGGCATCTGAGATGGGCAAAGGCGATAAAAGAAAGAACTTACAGTAAGGGGGAGGAGGAGGAACAGGGAGCTCCTTCAAAGACCCGAACGCCATGGATGTTGATGCGACACATCTCTCCTATGCAGAGAGACTCAAACATACCAAAAAGGGAAAATGCCCCACCCGCCACAAAGCAGGACACAGGGCAAGCAACCACAAGGGAGGGAAAGAACCACCTGTGAAAGAAGAGAAGAAAGTAGAGACAAAGAAAACACCCCATGACCACTATACGAAGATCTGCAACCTCATCAATAAGTTGGAAGAAAAGGAAAAGGAAGAGGTGTTGGATCTTATTGTTATGGTCAAAGCTCCTAAATCAAATGTAAGTCGATGCTCGTAAGTGACGACATTCAGCAGAGGTTCTGATCACTGAAGCTTGTAAGCAACGGTTGAGCGAGAGACTTAGATCGCAACTTGTTAGGAGCATAAGAAAGACTAGGTCAAGCTAAGCTCAACCAGTCCTGTATTCATCGTTTAAATAATACAATTGTAGATCGTAGATGACGAGTCGTGCTATGAGAACAATAAAGACAATAAAAGTGAAAAGACAATAGCTAAGGGCGTCCGCAGTGTATACTACAATAAGGTGGGAAGATGGAGTTGTAAGATTAAAGGTTCGCATCGTGAGACAGTAGAGCAAAGAACAATAGCGTGAGACGTACGCAATGTAGAACAATAAGAACAAAAAGGATTTGATTTTCCCCACGCTTCTTCATAACATTAGCCCCTCCTCAATGTTTCGAGTTCCAACCGAAACTAAGTCCTAATCGTCCGCATCGGGTCAAAAGGCGCTGCGTCATTGGTCGTCGTGGTGAATGTGCTGAAAGATGTAGGAGTCGGGGTGTCGTGGGCGTAGACCTGGGTCGGCAGCTCAATGTCATCTCCCCCAGCGAAGCACACCGTGGTGCCGGTGACGAAGGTAGAGAGTGGTGGGAGGCGAGGGGCGGAGACGATTTTAAATAAAATGAGTATGTAGCAGAGCATTATAAGAAAAATTGACGTGCCAAAGATGGCGCCGAGAGTGATGATGACATAGATGTTGTAGATCATAATGGTTTGCATTTAAGTAGTGCGATGATGTGGTGGGACGTCACGTGTCGGATTGTTTGGACAGAAGAGCACAGAGTGCTCGGGTCACCACTGTCGACAGTGGGGGCATTGGTATTCGGGGCAGTGTGAAGAGAAATGCCCAACTCGTGCACAGGTGAAACAGACTGAGTTACGCATCCACGAGGGTGCAGGCACGTGTTCGGTGGTGGTTTGGGTGGGATAAGGGGTGGGCGCTCGTTGTGGTGGAGATTGTGAAACGTATGGCAGAAGTGGTGGGTGTGGAGATGTCGTTAGTGGCATCTCTTCATCTTCTTCATCACTTAGTGGTTCTATGATAAAAATCCGTTGCGGTGTGGGGACCCACTCTCCAGGTCCATAATGGAGCGCCTGCTCATCCAGGCTCCTCATGAGTGGGAGCAGATCAAGATAGTAGGCCTCTTCTGTCAGTCGTCGGAATACATGCTGGAGGCAGGAGATGGCTCTGTAGGTTTTGAAGAGATTTTGTGCAGTGCTGTGCAGGAGTGCGCGGTCTTGGGTCACGGACAGCAATCTTTCTTCATTTTGGATGTCATCCGTGTCTCGGACGAAGCTGAGAATAAGCTTGAAGGTTCTAATGGGGTCAGGATTAGGTGTGACATTCATGAAAAGGGCAGCTCATATTCAAGGGAGGTTGTGGGTAGATCTATATTCACCCAATATTTCAGCAGCGTTCTTTAAGTGAGCTGCTGGTTCCCAGGTGTTTTCTGCCGTGCTGTATCCCTTCCACTTTACCAGGAATCAAATTTTTTTGCCTATCCCCCTGTGAGCCAAAATAGCTTCAACCTCGTGTTCCAGTTCTCCTTCGATCAGATCAGGTGGTGGAGGAAGAAAGTTTGGTCCGTGAGTCTCATTCTCTTTGAAGCATGAGAGAAGTGAGGCGTGGAATACGGGGTGAATTCTCCACTGAGAGGGGAGCCCTAACTCATAGGCATGGGACGAGATTACTCGTGTGATGGGAAATGGTCCCTTGCATCTAGGGGTGAGCTTTCTGGTTGGGTATCCTAGCTTCAGGTTTTTCAAGTCGAGCCAGACTCTTTCTCCCACTGTGAATGGACGGAATCCTCATCCTTTTTGCCCGATCATCACTTGTCAGAAGAGTTCATGGGCTGCTAGGGCTTCCCGCCATATGTTTCCCAGTTCGGCTATCCTCTGTTCGGTAGCCAGCACGTTTGTTTTCTGATAAGTCATGGGGATAGCCCTAGGGTGCGCTCCCATCATTACGTAAAATGGGGTGTTTTTAATAGCTGAGTGATGCTTCTGGTTGTGTGTGAATTCGGCAGTGGTGAGGTGGCTTTTCCATTGTGAGGGTTTGTTTGCACAAAAGATCCAGAGGTAGATCTTGAGTTCCTGACTTACCCTCTCTGTTTCCCCATCAGTCTGTGGGTGGTAAGCTGTGCTCATTGCTAGCCTTATTCCCAGGAGTCTCCCCAGTTCTTGAAACGCATTTGAGGTGAAGCATGGGTCTCGGTCGGATATAATCTTATCTAGGAGGCCAAATCTCCTGAACACGTTGTGCAGATAGAGATCGGCCACCCCTAATGCGTCGACGCTTTTGTTACAGGGGGTGAAAATTACCCCCTTAGTAAGACCATGGTCTACCACAACCATGATGGTGTCACATCTGTCGCTTATCGGGAGATCTGTGATAAAGTCCATGGTCACCAGTGTGAATGGTCGAGTGGCGCTAGATTTGATCGGAGATAATCCCGGTGTTGTCGGGTGTGTATTCACCTTCATCTGTTGACAGGTGGCGCAGCCATCAACGTAATTCCAGATGAAAATGGTCATTCCTGGCCACCAGTAGTCCCTCCGTACTAATTCTAGAGTCTGAAATCAGCCGGGGTGTCCTGTAAGTATGTTATTGTGGTACTTTTCCATGATCTTTCTCCTTAGTTCTTTGTCATTTGGGATGTAGCATCGATGTTTGAAAAAGACCATCCCATCATCTTCCATTTTCCAGTCTTCTACTGCTGACTTGATCGGTGGCATTCCTCCTTCCTTGATGGCCCTTACTATCTCCTTTAGTAAGTCATCTCGCATCATGCTCTCTGCCAGTACTTCCTTTGGCTCGGTGTCAATTGTCTGTGTGAAGATCTCATCCCTCAGTAAGGTGATGTCATCGTTATCATTGTCGATAT
The DNA here is from genome assembly GCA_029959215.1 of Tricholoma bakamatsutake. Taxonomy (NCBI): domain Eukaryota; kingdom Fungi; phylum Basidiomycota; class Agaricomycetes; order Agaricales; family Tricholomataceae; genus Tricholoma; species Tricholoma bakamatsutake. The sequence goes on from CP114860.1 coordinate 7,982,589, forward strand.
TGGGTATGTGATCTCCCCTCCATGATAAGGCATTGGATTGGATCATCATCTTTCCCGGGATGTGTACCAATTGCAGGTTAAATTGCGATAGAAAGAGGCTCCACCTAGCCTGTCGCCGATTTAATTTCCGTGCTACCCTGAAGTACATTAGGTTCTTGTGATCCGATAGGATCGTTGTCGGGTGTTCGGATCCCTGGAGATAGTGTCTCCAGGTTTCCAGCACTCATATTATTCCTAACAGCTCCCGATCATAGATCTCATAGTTTCATTCGGTCGCTGTCAGGGAATGGGAGATATATCCACAAGGGTGCCAGTCTCCGTTGGTGTTGGTTTGTTTTAAGATGGCGCCTGTCGCGTACTTGGAAGCATCGCTCTCGATTACAAATGGTTTCCCTGCATCAGGCATCAGCAATACTGGCGCCTCAGGGAATTTCTTTTTTAGTGAGTCGAATGCCCCTTGGCACTCATCTGTCCAGCTGAAGGGCTGGTCCTTCCTTGTTAAGTCATTGAGTGGCTTAGTAATCACAGCAAAGTTGCCGATGAATCTCCTATAGAAGTTCCCGAAGCCTAGGAACGATCTAACCCCCTTTATGTTAGTTGGGGGTGGCCAGTCCTTTATTCCGCTTAGCTTAGTTGGGTCCATGGCTAGCTGGTTTGGTCGCAGAATCAGTCCGAGGAACTCGACCTCTTGTACATCAAATCTAGATTTCTTGGGTTTCAGGTACAGGTCATTTTCCCTTAGCCTTGCCAGGACCCTCTTTGTCCTCTCCTCATGTTCTTTCTTGTCTTTGGAGAAGATGAGAATATTGTCCATGTAGATTACCAGCCACCCCTCATTCAGCATATCTCGGAAGATGTCATTCATCATTGCCTGGAAAGTTGCCGGGGAATTACAGAGGCCGAAAAACATGACTTTGGGCTCGAACAGCCCTTTGTTGGTTTTGAAGGCTGCCTTCCACTCGTCTCCCTTCTTTATTCGGACGTTGTGGTATCCCCATCTAATGTCCAACTTAGTGAACCATTTCGCCCCTTTCAGCTTATCGAGTAGATCACCGATCAATGGAAGTGGGTAGGAGTTCTTGATGGTTCCTTCGTTTAAATACTGGTAGTCTTGGCACGGTCTGAGCATGTCAGAGTCCTTTTTCGCTACGAAGAAAAATGGCGATGCCATAGGGGACTTTGATGGAGTGATGTATCCCTTCCTCAGGTTGTCATCGATGAATTCATCCAACTTTTTCTGTTCCACTGGGGTGATTGGGTAAACCTTGCAGTCCTTTGGGATGAAATCTGGCTTAAGCTCGATCACGTGGTCCCACAGTCTTGATTCAGGAAATCTTTCTGATGCCACCTTTTTGAACATGCTCCGATACTCCTTATATTTATTGGGGAGCAGGTCATCGAGTGATTGTTTCTCTTTGACGTTTTCCTTCTCATGAGCAAGCCTCTGTGAGATGGAGGTTTTTGCTTGGATGTGAGTTGTGTGGGAGAAGGTGAATCTGCCAGTTAATCAGAATCGGGTGATGCATGAGATGTGCCTGAGTCTCTGGTAATCCGGGGGAATATAGTCGTGTTCAATCGTAAGGGGGGACTCCTCAGTCCTGAACACCCCGATCATTGGTTCCCTTCAGATGTAGGCAAACAGTGCGTCTGTCCCGTCATCATTCCCTTTGGTGCCAAGTGATAAGCCGATATCGGAGTTGTCCAGTGCAGAAATCCGTGGATCAATCTCGGGATGGGTGTCCATTGCCAGGTGTGATCCATCCTTGTCGGGTTTGTTCGTGGTGCAAAGTCCTTTTGCGAGATGAACCACCCCGAGCCTACTCTTCACATGCTTGGTGGCAGCGAGGTGGGTTTCCCCGAAGGTCTCCCCAGCACTCCTTTTAGGTAGCCTCCCAAGAGTCGGACTCAACGTTACTCTCGGTGCGAGCGGCCCCTTGTTACCTATAGTGAGACTTTGCTTACCGATCGTGGTTCGTGTTCGTTTGATCATGGTTTGGATCTTTCCCATAAGAGACCTCTCAGTCTGCCTGTCGGTGAGAGTCCCCCTTTCCCAATCGATGGTGGGGTTGCGCTTCCGGAGCCACGTGTACCCCAGGATCATTATTTCCTTTCCCAGCCCCGTTATCAGCATCCTGATCTTCTCCTCTCTTCCCCCGATTTTGGTGTCAATACAGACATAGTGTGAGATCGTCCCATTCTTGTTCAGGGTTCTGTCGACGTTTTTGGCGAGGATCTTCCTGGCGAGTGGGATTTTCTTCAGTCTGAGTTTCTGGATGACTCGGTGATTGATAAAGGTTTCACCCACCCCTGAGTTGATCAGGGCAGGGATTTCGGCTTTTTTGTCGTCTAGCAGACAGTGAACTGGGACGCGCATGGATTGATTGCTCACGTCTGCTACTAGTACACTTGAGACGATAACTCTGGCAGGCTCTGCTGCCGATGCAGGCCACCGCTTCAAAAACCCTCCTCCACCATGAGGTCGAGTACCTCTTCTTTCTGGTTCTCTTCTAGCTCGTTGATAAGAGCTCGAATTTTCATGTAGTGGTCGCAGGAAGTCTTCTTCGTCTCGGTCTTCTTTTCGTCTTTAGTGGGAGGCTCTTTTCCTCCTTTGTGCTCGTTCACCCTATGCCCTGTTTTGTGGCAAATAAAACACCTTTCTTCTTTCATATGTTTCACCCTCTCTGCGTAGGAGAGGCGTATCGTGTCGATTTCCATAGCGTTTGGATCTTTGGAGGAGCTGCCCGCTCCCCCTCCTCCTACCTTGCTGTAGGTTCTTTCTTTAATCGCTTTCGCTCTCCTCAAATGCCCCTCCACCCTTGCTGCATGAGTGTACCATCCTTCGATGGTGTCGGGTGGGTTTTCCATTCCAAATACCTTGTCTAGGACTCGATTGTTGAGTCCATCTACAAAGTATTCAATGAGTGCTGTGTCTTCTTTAATCTTGGTTCGGTAAGCCAGTGTTTTAAACTGGGCTATATATTTGTCTACCCCCTTTGCTCCCTGAGAGAGTGCACGGAATTGGGTGCGTGCATTTCCTGCGTCGTCAATCAGTGAGAACGCTGCATGTACTTTCACGATGAACTCCTGGAACGTATCCCAGGCCTTCAATTCTATGTATCTTTCCTCCAAGTAAGCCTGTTTCCAAGGCTCTGCTGTTCCCCCATTCATGTATGACAGCATAAACAGAATTTTGTGTCGGTCGTCCGGGAACGCGGCTGCATTCGCGTCGATGTAGGCTCCACACTCGAGCAGGAAGAGCATTGTTTTGGCTCTGTCTCCTGAGTAGTCAGTCGGCGCCCTCATCTTGATTTCGGTGGGGCGAGCAGCAGGAGCAGTGGGTGGTGTGGGGGCAATAGGAGTGGATGGGGCTGCCATGATTCGCTTGGTGGGAAGTGGTCGAATGGTTCTCATAAGAATCTTGTCGTGGTGTGTGGGCTGCCTAGACTAGGGTTTAGTTGGCAGAGTATAGAATAGCTTGACCTTTTGTTATGGTCAAAGCTCCTAAATCAAATGTAAGTTGATGCTCGTAAGTGACGACGTTCAGCAGAGGTTCTGATCACCGAAGCTCGTAAGCAACGGTTGAGCGAGAGACTTAGATCGCAACTTGTTAGGAGCATAAGAAAGACTAGGTCAAGCTAAGCTCGACCAGTCCTGTATTCATCGTTTAAATAATACAATTGTAGATCGTAGATGATGAGTCGTGCTACGGGAACAATAAAGACAATAAAAGTGAAAAGACAATAGCTAAGGGCATCCACAGTGTATACTACAATAAGGTGGGAAGATGGAATCGTAAGATTAAAGGTTCATGTCACGAGACAGTAGAGCAAAGAACAATAGCATGAGACGTACGCAATGTAGAACAATAAGAACAAAAAGGATTTGATTTTCCCCATGCTTCTTCGTAACACTTATGGTAGCTGAGGGTTTTTAAAATGGTGGCCCACATCAGCAATGGAGCCTGCCAGAGTAATTGTCTCAACTGTAATGATAGTGCAAGTGAGCCACCAATCTATGTGCATTCCTGTTTACTGCATATTCGGAGACACAAAAGCCGAATTACCTGCCCTAATCGACTCTGGGGCAGGAGAAGTGTTCATCGATCACCGAGTCATCAAAAAACTCGGATTGAAGAAAATCCCACTCGTGAGGAAGATTCTCACAAAAAACATTGATGGAACCTTAAATAAAAATGGTACAATCTCCCACTATGTTTATATCGACACAGAAATTGGAGGAAAAGGGGAGAAAATGAGGATGCTCATAATGGAGCTGGAAAAGGAGAGGATCATCTTGGGCTACTCCTGGCTTCAAAGATGCAACTCTATTATCGACTGGAAACTGGGGACCCTTACCAACAAGCTGACCGAGGATCTCCTTATCAGAAAGATCTGGACCATGGTCAAACGATCACACACCATCATTGGTAAGCAAAGTCCCACTCTAGATGACAAGGGGCTGTTTGTATTGAGAGTAACATTGAGCCCGACTCTCAAGAGGCTACCTATAAGGAGTGCTGGGGAGACCTTCAGAGAAACCCACCTTGCTGCCGCCGAGCACGTGAAGAGTAGGCTCAGGATGGTTCATCTTGCAAGAGGACTTTGCACTGAGGACGAACCCGATGGCAACAAATCACACTTGGCAATGGACACCCACTCTGGAATTGACCTGCAGATGCCAGTACTAGACATTGAGGGCATCAACCTATCGCCCTGCATGGAGGGAGATCACAATGGAACAGACACGCTATTTGCCTATGTTCAAGAGGAACCAATGATCGGGGTATTCAGAACCGAGGAATCCCCCCTTATGATCAAACATGACTACATTCCCCCGAATTACCAAAAACTCAGGCACATCGCATGCATCACCCAATCTCGATTGACTGGCAGGGTAGCCTACTCTAATACCATGTACATCTGAGCAAAGACCTCTATCTTGCAAAAACTTGCCCATGAAAATGAGGGCAAAGAGGAAAAGCAGTTGCTTGACGATCTTCTCCCAGACAAGTACAAGGAGTACTGAAGTGTGTTTGAAAAGGTGGCATCAGAAAGGTTCCCCGAGTTGAGACCATGAGACCATGTGATCGAGTTAAAACTGGACTTTATCCCAAAAGACTGCAAAGTCTATCCCATCACCCCAGCTGAACAAAAGAAGCTAGATGAATTCATCGATGAGAACCTGAAGAAGGGGTACATTGTCCCATCTAAATCACTGATGGCATCTCCATTCTTCATTGCAAAAAAGAACTCCGATGCACTGTGACCCTGCCAAGACTACCAATATCTGAATGAAGAAGCTATCAAAAATTCATATCCCCTCCCATTGATCAGAGATCTGCTCAATAAACTGAAAGGGGCAAGATGGTTCACAAAATTAGACATCAGATGGGGTTACCACAATGTCAGAATCAAGAAGGGAGATGAATGGAAAGCTGCATTCAAGACCAACAAGGGTCTATTCGAACCTAGAGTCATGTTCTTCAGGCTCTGTAATTCGCCAGCCACCTTCCAGGCAATGATGAACAATACTTTCCAAGACATGCTAAACGAGGAATGGCTAGTAATCTACATGGACGATATCCTAATCTTCTCAAGAGACTGAAAGGAGCATGAGGAGAGAACAAAAAGGGTTCTAGCAAGGCTAAAGGAAAATGACCTCTACTTGAAACCTGAAAAATCCAAATTCAACGTACAAGAGGTCAAATTCCTGGGACTAATTCTATGACCAAACCAATTGGCCATGGACCCGACCAAACTTAGTGGAATTAAAGACTGGCCATCCCCAACCAATGTAAAAGGGGTTAGATCATTCCTGGGCTTCAGGAACTTCTATCGAAGATTCATCGGCAACTTTGCCACAATCACAAAGCCACTAAATGACTTAACAAGGAAAGATCAGGTCTTCAACTGGACGAGTGAATGCCAAGAGGCATTCGAAACACTAAAATGGAAATTTGCTGAGGCACTGGTTCTACTGATGCCAAACACTGAGAAACCATTTGTAGTAGAAAGCGACGCCTCAAAATATGCAATGGGGGCTGTGCTGAAGCAAACTGACACAAATGGGGACTGGCACCCCTGTGGCTATATCTCGCATGCCCTGACAGCCACCGAATGGAACTATGAGATCTATGATCGGGAACTACTGGGGATAATACGGGCCCTGGAAACTTGGAGACACTACCTCCAGGGATCCAAACATCCAACCATGATCCTATCGGATCACAAGAATCTCATGTACTTCAGGACGGCATGAAAACTGAACCGACGACAGGCTAGATGGAGCCTATTCCTGTCGCAGTTCAACTTTCAACTAGTACACGTGCCAGGAAAAATGATGATACAATCTGATGCACTATCGTGGCGGGGAGATCACATACCAGAAGTCAATGATGACAATGACGATATCACACTCTTAAAGGATGAGATCTTCACATGGATGATCGACACCGAATTAAAGGACCTACTAGCAGAAAGCATGATGCGCGATGACCTACTAAAGAAAATAGTAAGAGCCATCAAAGAAGGAGGAACGCCACCAATCAAGTCGGCAGTAGAAGACTGGAAAATGGAGAATAATGGGATGGTCTTTTTTAAAGACCGATGCTATGTCCCAGATGACAAGGAGCTGCAGAGGAAAATTGTGGAAAAATACCATGATAGTCTACTCACAGGGCACCCCAGCTGATTTCAGACACTAGAATTAATATGAAGGGACTACTGGTGGCCCGGGATGATGATCTTTATTTGGAACTATGTCGATGGATGCGCCACATGTCAGCAAATGAAGGTAAATACACACCCCACAACACCGCCACTATCGCTGATCAAATCTGAAGCGACACGACCATTCGCACTGGTGACAATGGATTTTATCACTGACCTACTATTGAACAACAGATGTGACATCATCATGGTCGTGGTAGACCATGGTCTTACTAAGGGGGTGATTTTCATTCCTTGCAACAAGACTATCGATGCATTGGGAGTGGTGGACCTCTATCTGCATAACGTGTTTAGGAGATTCGGCCTCCCTGATAAGATCATATCTGATCGAGACCCACGATTCACCTCCAATGCATTCTGAGAATTAGGGAGGCTCCTGGGAATAAGATTGGCCATGAGCATGGCCTATCACCCACAAACCGATGGGGAAACAGAACGAGTCAATCAGGAGCTAGAAATCTATTTCTGAATTTTCTGCGTGAACAAGCCATCACAATGGAAAGACCACCTCACTACCGCTGAGTTCACACACAACCAAAAACACTACTCGGCGATCAAGAACACCCTATTTTACGTAATGATGGGAACGCATCCCAAAGCCATCCCCACGACTTATGAAAAAACAAACGTACCGGCTACCAAACAGAGAATAGCCAAACTAGGGAATGTACAGTGAGAAGCCTTGGCGGCGCACGAACTATCCTGACAAGTGATGATCAGACGAAACAAACAAAGCTTCCGCCCATTCGTGGTGGGAGAGAAGGTTTGGCTGGATTCCGAAAACTTGAGGCTAGGGTATCCAACCAGAAAACTTACCCCAAGGCATGAGGGGCCATTCCCCATCACCCGGATAATCTCCTTGCATGCCTATGAACTAAAACTTCCTTCACAATAGAGGATCCACCCAGTCTTCCATGCCTCCCTTCTTTCATGTTTTAAGGAGAACGAAACACATGGCCCAAATCTTCTTTCTCCACCTCCCGAGCTGATCGAGGGAGAACTCAAACACAAGGTTGAGGCTATTTTAGCCCACAAAAGGATGAGCCGAAGAACCCAATTCCTGGTAAAATGAAAAGGCTACAGCACAGCAGAAAACACCTGGGAACCGGAGACTCACTTAAAAAATGCTCCAGAAATTCTGGGTGAATACAAGTCCACTCACAACTTACTATCATCATGAGCCATCCCCTCCACTTCTTCATGAATGTGACACCCGACCCTGACCCCATAAGGACATTCGAACTGATCCTCAGCTTCGTCTGCGACACGGATGACTCCTGGAATGAAGAAAGGCTACTCTCCATCACCCAAGACTGGGCTCTCCTCCACAGAACCACACACAACCTTTTCGAAACATACCAAGCTATTTCTGCTCTAGAATGGGTATTCCAGCACTTGACTGAAGAGGCCTATCACCTCGACCTGCTCCCACTCATGAGGAGTTTGGATGAGCAGGCATTGAACTATAGACCCGGAGAGTGGGTCCCCACACCACAGCGAATTTTCATTATAGAACCCTCCGACGATGAAGAAGACGATGAGTTTGAGACAGTGCCAGAGCAACTGATTTCACTACCCTCACCTCCCCCAGCACCATGCCAATCATCTTCGCTGCCACCACTGCGTATGCCCATGCCCTACCCGAGACAAGTCTCACCTGAATACCCACCTGCACCGCCTTGGATGCAAAATTCTGTCTGTTTCACATGCACCCAAATCGGGCACTTCTCCTCACACTGCCCCAAATATCAGTGCCTGCACTGTTGACAATGGCGCCCAGAGCATTCAGCTCTATTCTGTCCAAACAACCCATCATGTGACAATCTGCTGTGTCACTGCACAACTTAAACTCGGACCATCATGATCAAAAATTTGACTCTTATCCTCAGCGCCATATTCAGCGCCACCATTTTCACTATGCTGATTTTCTACATTCTTATCTCATTCAAGATCCTCACTGCTACACCCCTACCTCATAGCATTGCATTCTTGACCAGCACCTCGGTGCGATTTGTGGGGGCAGATGACATCGATTTACCCACTAGAGTCTATGCACACAAAGCACCTACCGTGACTATGTTCAGCACGTTCACTGCAACAACCGGTGAAGAGCAGCCGCCAGCATTTGATCCAATGTGCATGATGCGACCATAGTTTCGGGTGGAACTCGAAACATTGAGGAGAGGCTAATGTTACGAGATACTGCGAAGGGCAGGAAATCAATTTTCTTCATTATTGTTCTTATTGTCTTTACTTGAGTACGTCCCATGCTTTTGTTCTTCATTTCTATTGTCTTGCAACCACACACCTCTAATTATGAATTATCACACTCCACACTATTGTAGTAGTCTGCGGACATCCACACATTATTGTTCTTACTGTTTCTATTGTTCTTATTGTTCTCGTTGCATGACTCATTCTACTTATGTATTGATGATCCTGTGCTTGTATTATTTAAACTGCAAATGCAAGACCAGTCAAGCTCAGCTTGACCTGGTCACTTCTACGCTCTTACGATCTGACAATCTAAGTCATCCTCAAGTCATAGCTTACGAGCTTTGACAATCTAGAACGCTTCGCTTAAAGGTTGTCGCTTACGAGCTTCAACAGGCTTAACAGAATTAAGAGCTTTGATCGTAACAAGTTGAGTAGAAGTACAATGGATGAGAAGAATTCTAATGTAACAACGTTGTGGTGGCTCAGCCAATCCTATGTGACACCATGACCTTAACAACAAGACCACCCTGCTTGTGGTATCCTAACTACTTTTGTATATCATCTACCATGTTGGCACAGTCATTCCATGAGCTGCATGATTTTCTCAAGGAGGGTCGAGGAGTGAGCTGATGGAGATTCTGGAGATTTGCAAGATGAAACAATGCTATAATCTTGGTGCACGTGTCAAATGCTCACCTTGTTCTGTGGAAAAATCACTGTGACATCAGTATCCTTCTGACCCATGTCTGAGAGTAAAATATAACATGCCATGTGATACTCTTGAATGGAAATAGGTTCTATATTTATCACATTCACATGACTCTGTCTCAGTGCTGGAGTGGCCCCATACTTACTATCACGAACTGGGAGTTGCATAATTTTAAGCAAATCAACGATTATAACACATCGGCTTCACCTTTCTTAATCAGACTGGATGATTTGATAGACTAGTACCTCAGCTAGGTGCTTATAATATCAGTTTTTTGATGGGATGTTGTGAAATCCTCTCGGAAGGAAGCTGGATGGCCAGATCCCAAAAACAGGGAGTTGCAAAACTTTTGTCAGTGTGTCACATACCTGGCAGTGTATGTCCAAATGGCAACCCCTCAGTGCCAGAGTCACTGAACTCATCGAGGAGGCCTGCAACTCCCTTCGTTCTCAGAAAAAGCCCAACATCTCAAGGGTCCTGGCTGATATCAAGAAGTGTACTGGCTATGATCTTCCTTACCACACTGTTCATTGCTGTTTTCAAGGGACATCTCAGTTCACTCACATAATACACTCTACTTGCAGTCTTGAAAGCAGGAGAACTCATGTGCTGAGGTGGAGATGAAACTGGCCATAGAAAAAGGCCACAGGAATTCAACAAAATGCGTCGCGACGTTCAGGGCGGAGAAGCGGACTTGGAATTCCGATCAAAGTGGAATCACAGAATGTCACGCAAAAGCAATGTTAACCTTCGACACTCGTTCCAGCTGCATGAGGCATCTGCATAGCCCTTCGTTATAGTGTATAACATATGTATACAAAGGCTTGAGCCAAAAAGTGAGCTAGAGATTAAAACCGAGGGCAGTCTTTTCAAAATTTACAAATCTCTGCTCAATGATCAAGCAATCGCGAGACAATGGTATCCTCATGTTTAAGATCCAAAGATGATTACCATGAAGGTATTTGATTCATGGAATGATCAGGTGCAGAGGTGCCTCGATCTCTTAAAAAACTGCATTTTGCAACTCCCCATCGTTTTGCAACCCAGTACACGTAATAGTAGTAGCGGGAATCATATCAAGACGGCGAGGCCGGTCCGGTAATCTGCATTCAAATTGCTTGATTTAGCAATAGCTGCACAGTTCTTCAGCCACAGTGGCTGTGCACCCAGACATTATTATCAATGCAAATCCAATATTGACAGCATCGCAATGGCCAAATCCAAGAAGTATACTCTTACGCTCGTTATTGGTGAACCAAAGCTCATTGTTGAACAGCCACACAAATCACAACCAGAACAAGAAGGCCCACCGGAATGGTATCAGGAAGCCCCAGACTACGCGATCTTTCTCATTGAAGGGTGTACGTCGTATCGTGTTGAAGTTGTGAAGGAGAAACTAATCTGGTTCTTAGGTTGATGCCAAGGTTATTTTCTAGTTGGGGATTGAATTCGTTGGAAACTTAATTTGTACTGTTTTCTAGTTCCGTCGCAACGCTAGACATGCTCTCGCTGGCACGGTGTGTAAATGCATAGTTATGTGGGCTAATCTTGACGCCACGTTTAGATCAGAGCGCGTCAAGAACGAAAAGCTGCAGCATCGTGAGACTTGCGTTATTTGAGTTTAACCCGGACGCTGCGTGACAGGGAGCATGGCGAGCTTGATATGCCATACATTCTTATGCGATTATGTATACATGTATTGCGTCTCTAAACACAATACGAAAAACAGCGAAATACATCCAGCATCCAGACCAATTATAGGATAACGCCAGTGTATGACTTGAAGAATATACCTCCTCCGGATATCATCGTAGACCAGGGAACGACTTCGCGTTTCGATCCAACGTTGCTCGCAACCGCATTGCCTGAATTCCTTCAGTAAAGAATGACGACACAAAGGAACATGCTCACTGCAGCATCTTCTGGCCTCAACGCACCTTTGGCCATGTTGTGCTTGCCAGCTCTTAGCTTGTGACCTCTGTTTGAAACCGTCGATTTTGCTGATCCCTCGTTGGTGGCAAGTAGGGCACGGCATTCCTCGTCTGTGGCCGGGTGGCCTTCAAGAAGGGAAAAGAACTTATGTCGAAGAACAGTTTTGATGCGCTCAAACGCAAGTGAACTGTACCACCCATCCCGTTCCTGTTATATATATGAGTCTGCCTTGGCTCCAAGGCGTCTAACCTACGTGGCATTCCTCTCGCAGATCATCAGGGTCCTCTATCATCTCCTTCAGCATTGGGTCTGTAATATCACACAGTTGGAACGCGGCAGTCTCTTTCGTTATAGTCTGCCCGTCGAACAAGTGCGACCTTCTAAATATAAGAATGAGGTAAGGAGTTATAGGGATGAATGATCAAATCAGACCTTCGATCGGCTTCTTTCTCAGTCCCCACCTCCTGCGCTCGAATCTGTACATTGGCTGCAGACCGATCTTGCCGTCGTGTTGTGACCGACGGCCTCGAAATTGGATGGTTCGCATTGCGAAAATAGAGCCGTTGGTAACTAGGCAGCAGCACCGTGAGCTCAACAGTGTCATGACCATGCTGTTTAAACACATACAATCGAGCGCTGGGATCCTTCCGCGGATCGTAACTAAAACGAACAAGTGTGTCACGCCATGGCCCGTCTTGAAACACATAGCAGACAAGAGGAAGAAGGACCTTCGAACTGGCGATCAGTCTGTCAGTTCCAGAACGCAGGTGCATACAAAATGGCATACTTCAAGATCTCGCGGGTTTCTGTAGGAGCCATCTGATTGAAAAGAGACATGCGCGTCCAAACCGGGCGCTCGGTGAAGAGCTACACGGGGATCAGAGCGGGGCAGCAAGGAGGTCAGGGAAAACGTACTTTCTGCAGTTTTTGAAGAATCTCCTGGTCGACCCCCTCTTGAACTGACTGAGGTGGCTTGTCTGGCACCTGGCATAGAAAGATGAGACAACTTGACAACATGAGGGTGTAATACGCACGTTTGCATCAGTAAACATGATACTGGAGGGACCATACCCTTTCCAGCGCATCCGGTTAATGAGTCGCTTTTTCTCTTCGCCTGTCTCTTCGTCAACAGTAGTTGATACCATCGACGCAGTGTTGGACTTGAAACTGATTGCCTGATATGATCTCACAGTAATCCGATAGGAAGAAGAGTACAAACTTGTATCCCTGGGGTATGGTTTGCCTACTAAAGAGGGGAGGGGGAAATAGACGCAAATTACTTTTCACCGGCGGATTGAATGTTGATTGATATCCAGTTGACCCCGTTAACTGTGGGTCAATGTTAACATCAGTATCCATATAGGCCTCAGCAGTCTCGCATGAGGGGACGATGTAGTCTGCTTTCTCCTCTGGAATAACATACGTGCGCAAAGCCTCGACTGAGAAGGAATAATATATGACGAAGTGAGCAGCGCAAGAACAATATTTAGATTTACCGTCCATGTTATCCATCGCGAAGCGCAGTTTTGCAACAGGATCATTCACATCAGGTTGATATTGATAGTCAACTATACCTAAAATCCTGGTGTAAGACAGAGCACGCGAACACATCCCAGTAACACTCACTTCGGAATCGAGCAGCTTTGGGAATGATGCCAATTGTCTCAGCAGTGTATTCTCCGATAGCCCCATCGTCACGATCTCCGTCCATCTTTCTTTTCCGTCTTCTCTTGACCACCTTCAACAAAATATTGTTCGTACCAACGACATCTCCGGGGATTGGATGAGCAAAGGGTTGACCAGGTCTCAGGACGAGCTCAATCAAAGATTCTGTCTTGGATACAGTACGCTTGAAGATTTTATCGATGCTAGTTTGACCGCCTAGGTTTTTCACGGCAATGGGGACAGATGAGGGACCGACGTAGCCTGGATACTCGACTGAATAGAAAGAAATTTGAGGCAGCTGACGTTCAGGAGCTTCTGAGAAAGGACGATAAACAGTTTCAAGGGATCCTGGGGCCGATGTCAACGATAAGGGATACATAATTATGGTTGATGGTCAGTGCCAGCGCTATTTTCATTAAGCAAGGCGCTGTCACATGATTATTGCTTCTCAGTTGTACGTTCACTAACTCACGCATCACCATTGAGAGGGAGAAAATGATTATTTAGGTCCTAAAGTCTTCTGTAGATTCATGACTTCTTCTAAAACAGCCTGCAATAGAACGTGTACAGAATAATCCAGTGAGCAACCAGAGCAACGCACCGGTGAATTCAAGTCCAACCCAGCTTTCTCCATTTCCTCTTTCACTCGTTTTAGGCTAGCTCGAAACTCAGAGTTGGTGGCAAGCTTCATAATCTTGAAGGTCGAAGGTCTGCCCACTGACGGATCGACTCCTGTATAGTTTGCAGTATATAAACGTTGTCGAGCAAGGTGCTAAAATGGGTACTTTCCCCCCTTCTGTAGCACTCGTCCAAAGTCCTCGATTGCAGCGATTGCGTCAGGGTGGTTCGCCAATTTGTTCCATATTGATGTCTTTCGCAACTCCGCTGTAAAGTTCGCCAGGTTTTCGGGAGCGGGGTTGGCATGATGTATTGGGGAGACAGACAAAGAGCGTTTACATCGAGGAAAATGATGCTTGTACATAGATTGGAAACCAGGGCATGCGCTTCTGAGGAGTGCCGCGGTGAAGAGTCGTGTAGCAAACATTATGATGTAGTAGAAATCGTGGGAAGTTTCCGACGCGACTTGACTTGCCCCTCGTCTCATGGAAAACGAGTATTTCTCAATCGATTCGATCCTTGCAGAAAACCAGGCAAAGTATTCGATCCTCTCCATGTCCACACTGCAATTAATAACATAGTTTCAGAAAATCCAATGTACATTCAAGCATGACATCCCCGATATGGGCCACCTCGGAGGAGGGTCAGAACGCGACGTGAGCCATTATCTCCTGGGAATAGCTCATCCCTTAGTTCTCAACATTAGATAACAGCATTGAGCAAAATCCAAATTCCCATTTGGCTTGCATATACCATCATTTACTCGTCCGGTCTTACTCCTGCTTAAACGACGCGACCGCTGACCGGCAATCTTCCAGCGACTGGGCTGATTTCAATATTCCAACACCCTTTGGGTCAAGGGTCCGTAACGCACTCAAAGCGGAAGCTCGCAGTGTGCGATTATCAAGCCTTGTAGGTGCTGGTGGATTGTGGTATGGATTCGGCAAAACTATTATGGACATGTGCGTTATCCGGCTGCCAGACCACACAAGTACATCTGACTCGTGGTGCAGACTGAGTGAGGAGCAGGCGAATGAGGTATCGGACGTGTTGACAAAGGTATGCACCCCATTCCCGTTTCTTTTTGACCCACTAACGTTTTGTCTTCAAAGACTTTCCGAACGCGTCTCGTTGAGGTCATCGATCAAGCTCAGCATTTTGCTGCCCTTGGTATAGTTGGAGCTAGGAGCGCCAGTAGCGATTCGGCGCAAGCTTTTCGGGAAGGACTTGACGCTACCGAGCGTGACCGTGAGTGTTACTCCATTCCAACACTTCATGAGCTTAGGAGATGTAGTTTTCATCTTGGCACAGGAAAGTGCGAAAAGGACAAAAAAGTGGTACGACGATGGTGATAGGCCACGGCGATAAGCCTCCTTTTAAAGATTCTTCAGTTTTCCTTCTCCTTCCTGGCTTTCCACTATCCGAATATTTTTAAGTTCATTCACGAACCTGTTGTACCAATATTTAGCGTCTGTACCTTTGCGCGATGGTACTACGTACCACTTTACGCTAGCCAAAAGACTTAATTCAATTCCCAAGAGGACGAACACATGAATATTCCCTGATGTTAAAAATGTTAAGACCAGGAGCACAACGAAAAGGCAGGCAAAAGAGCCATCTAGAACAGTGAGAAAGGTAGGATTGATGGAAGAACCTGGCTTAAGGATGGTGTTAATGAAGGACTCTTCAGTTTCGACCTCTTCGTTTTGTACGCAAGACGCCATGCCATGGACAGGACAGTGCAGAATCTTGTGATGGAAAACTTCAAACTCCGCGTAGGTGCCGATGCATCGCCGAGAGCCATGTGATCATGTGACTCAGTCGAACGCGGAATACAAACAAATGTCACCATTCCGATTGGTCCGATGGTTTCTAAAGCCGTTCGGCCGATGGCTGCCCGATCCGCGTCCGAACTCCCAAGTCAAAAGGCAGTGAAGGTGCACCTCCTTCTTCTAAGTAATAGACAATGCCATCCCTCGTTTCTGCTCCCCGCACTCTTTACGACAAAATATGGGATGATCACATCGTGTGCGTGGTGCATCGTGATTTTGGCGCCGACCACTCACACTCATTCTGCAGCGATGTGAACGACGATGGGCTCTCGCTGATCTACATTGATCGGTATGTATAGTATGTTCCATGCGGAACCTCTCATGATGTGCATCAATAGCCATCTCGTTCACGAAGTCACCAGTCCGCAAGCATTTGATGGCCTGTCAGTACCAGTTAATCAATCTGCATAGTATGCTGATGCGCTTTTGCTCAGTCGAACTGCAGGTAGACCAGTTCGCCGGCCCGATTGTACTTTGGCTACCGTGGATCACAACGTTCCGTACGTGCCTATACCGTGCCAAGATCGGGAATACAGCTTAGCTGTTAATTTATAGGACCGTCTCACGCAAGAACTTTACCAACGTCGCATCATTCATTTCTGAGCCCGAATCGCGTGCCCAATGTATTGCTCTTGAAGAAAATATCAAGGATTTCAAATTGTCGTATTTTGGAATGAACGATAGGCGTCAAGGTAAGGGCAGTGCGTAACTTGCATAGTGTCTGTTAATGATGGCTGCGACAGGAATCGTTCACATTATTGGTCCGGAACAAGGTTTCACTGTGCGTTGTTTGACTGTTTGATTTCAGATTGTTTTGTGATGGCGCCGCAGCTGCCTGGAATTACTTGCGTCTGTGGTGATTCTCATACATCAAGTGAGAACCGTTTTGCATTCTCCGTTCGATCCTTGGTCTCATGTTTGTACCGTAGCCCACGGCGCCTTCGGATCTCTTGCATTCGGTATCGGCACCTCAGAAGTCGAGCACGTTCTTGCGACGCAGACCCTTTTGCAAAAAAAGGCTAAAAACATGCGGATCACGGTTGACGGAGAGTTGCTTGAAGGTGTCACCTCGAAAGATGTTATCTTACACATCATCGGCGTCATTGGCACAGCAGGAGGTACAGGCTGCGTCATTGAGTACGCGGGATCCGTCTTCCGCGGGTTCAGCATGGAGGCACGCATGAGTGTTTGTAACATGAGCATCGAGGCCGGTGCCCGTGCTGGAATGGTCGCGCCGGATGACGTAACCTTCAAATACCTGCACAATCGTCCTCTTGCTCCCAAGGGAGAAGCATGGGATAGAGCTGTTCTTTATTGGCGGTCTCTTAAAACGGACGCAGATGCAAAGTTCGATATCGAAGTTAATATCCCTGCCTCGGACATCGTTCCTACCGTGACGTGGGGCACCTCCCCTCAGGATGTCGTACCCATCACTGGATCCGTACCAGACCCTTCAACTATGACTGATCCTGGGAAGCGTACTTCGGCGGAGCGTTCTTTGGCATATATGGGTCTTACTCCCAATACCCCTATGCAGGAAATTCATATTGACAAGGTTTTCATTGGATCTTGCACGAACAGTCGTATTGAGGACCTCCGCTCTGCTGCGAAGATCGTTTTGGCTGCCGGTCCAGGTGCCAAAGTGGCACCTGGAGTACATGCCATGATAGTTCCTGGTTCTGGACTCATTAAGCAACACGCCGAAGCAGAAGGCCTTGATGTAATCTTTAAACGTGCAGGTTTCGACTGGCGTGAGGCAGGTTGTTCAATGTGCCTGGGTATGAACCCCGATCAGTTGGCGCCCCAAGAACGCTGTGCCAGTACCAGTAATCGTAATTTTGAAGGCCGTCAGGGGGCCGGGGGGCGTACTCATTTACTTAGTCCCGCCATGGCTGCTGCGGCTGCCATTACTGGCAAATTAACAGATGTGCGGAAATTTATGGGTGTGGAGGCTGATGCACGGGTCGCTGCAGGACCTCAATTGAAAACAGCCAGCGCATTCGATTTCATGGACGATCCCCTACCAGCCCACGCTGCAGCCGATGATCAACCATCCGCAAATGAGTCATCTTTATCTAAGCCATTGCCTCCGACAGAAATGCCCTCGAGCGTCCCGACATTCATTGTTTGGAAAGGAATTGCGGCTCCTTTGCACATGGATAACGTTGATACGGATATGATCATTCCCAAGCAATTCTTGAAGACTTTAAAACGGACAGGCCTGGCTGACGCGTTGTTTTTCGGTCTTCGAAAAGATCCTCGTACTGGCAAGGACACCGATTTCGTTCTCAATCAGCCCCCTTACAACAAAGCCAAGATCCTTGTGTGCACTGGAAAGAACTTTGGATGTGGCAGTTCTCGTGAACATGCGCCGTGGAGTCTGTGAGTCCTTTCACCTATTTCCAGTGCACTCGCATCCCATCCATAAGTCTGTCTGCTTTAGGAATGATTTTGGGATACGATGTGTCATTGCCCCCAGCTTTGCTGATATCTTTCGCAACAATTCGATGCAGAATGGTATGCTCCCTGTCTCTTTGTCTGAAGCGGAGTGTCGCGTGTTAGCGGAGGATGCCGAAGCGGGCCTGGAGCTAGAGGTGGACCTTGAGAAGCAAGAAGTGCGAAGGCCTAATGGGAAAGCCCCAATTCCGTTTGTCATCGATCCATTCCGCAGGCACTGCCTAATAAACGGGCTGGATGACATCGCACTGACAATGCAGAAGGAGTCATCGATTGCAGTGTTTGAACAAAGGAGATCTCAACGGTGGTCATGGCTGGATGGTTTCGGGTATAAAGGAACCAAAATACCAGTTGGGGCGGCGAGCACGGCAAGCAAGACGGACTGGTAAATCAAAGCTAGTAGTATTTCATAAGGGAGAGCGAGTGTATACTAGGTTCAATCCTTAAAGGGGTCATGATTCATAATGCGCAACATATTGCAGTGATCAACTGGTCGCTTCTATTGCTGCCACTATCCCTTTTTCCTTGCTTTAGTTTCTATGGCAGCGTCCACCACCCATACTTCAAAAGTTGGCACCATGCCGGCAGATGCGTCCAAACAGCAATCCATCAAACTCTCTTCACCAAAGCGCCAATCGGTCCAGCAGGCGAAGGATGTTTCAAGCAAGCAGGTTGGAAACTCTGGGCAACAGAAGAACGTGCCACGTCGTTCAAGCAAACCTATCATAAACTGGTTTCAGCGTAAGTTGACTGGAACCGGGAGAGCAAAGAGGGCGGGGAAAGTTAATACAGCTGTCGAGCTCGGGCTTGGTAGAGGTCGAGGAGTTCCAAGCTCAACACGAGTAGCTCCTCGTATCGCGTCATCTCCTATACCTGTACCTTCACCTCGACCTCAAGGAAGGCTAGATATACCTCGACGGAAAACGGTCTCTTTGAACGGGGATGATGATTCGAGAAATTTGGCAGATGTTGACGATAACTCAATGGATCGCTCCTCTCTTGCTCGCGAATCAATATGGTCACCGGCAAGTATGCTAGAAGCTGACGACGATGCCTCCGTTCGACCAATACCTCCGAGTGGACCACCCTCTCCTTCGCCTTCATCTTCGTCATATCTTTCGGATCCTCGTACATTCAGAAGCATCGCTGCGAGTACAAAACCCACTACACTACTCAGTATCGATCTGAACGGGAATGGTATGGCTCATATTGCTCAGGCACCCATAACGCCTCCGTTTCAAGTGAATCGCCTTTATCCACACCTGCGCACGTCTTCGTCGGCAACTAGTCCTGGCCTCTTCAGCAGTGGTGCCTCAATTACGTTCTCTCCATTTCCTCAGTCATCCTCTCATCCTTCCTCGCTCACTCACCCATCAAGTCCCGGCCCACAGTCAGGCCCCATGCTTGCAGTACCCTCTGTGCAGGCTCCTCAACACACTGCTCATCATCCACGGAACAACCCTCGTCCTTCTTCACCGCCACTAGATAATGCCTCTGTCTTAACTCTCGCATCGTCAGCGTATGCGGTCCCAGGTCTCCGTCCGGGTGTTGGCCACTCTGCGACCGCATCGGCGAGGGGTATTGGTGATTCTTTGTCTCATTTCGGTGGAAGCATTACATTTCCGGACGCAGAGAGCACAAGTCAGTTCGTTGTTGGAGACGATGACAGGCTCGAAGAACGAGATGTGGATGCTAGTGTTCGGGCGCTGCGGCCAAGAAGTTCCAGGAGAGGTAGCTGGGAGAGCGAGGCCAGTCGGTGGAGTGCGAGGGATCAGCTTGGTACAGGATCTCCCTCATTGGCCAGGGAAAGGAGTCTCTGGACAGCAAATAGTGTTCGGACAGGTGGTTTGAGCATGGAGAATACGGGGAGATTTGATCAGTCGGATGAAGCCGTCAATGGAGATGAACATTCGAGAGAGGACGTGTCAGAGGCTAAACATAGTTCATCATCGCCCCGCATTTCTGATGCTCCTGATGTGGATGGAGCTACTCGTTTGATATCGCCCTCTAACGATTCGGAACCGGCTTCTGCGATGATCACCAATCCGCCGCCTGATGCTAACCGTAGATTTTCCACCGATACCGTTGCGCAGCAAGTCCCGGACTTCGATGCCACTGCCAGGGCTGATATTCCTATGACCGCGGTATCCATTGAGGCGCAGATAGACAAAAAAGTCTCCAAAAGCCATGTTTTACATGCTGAAAATAGAGACAAACCTTGAGGCTACTCTTATAGTTTCCAGCAATTTACGCACCAAGGAGATGCATACAGCACATCTGATTATCATTGTACGTAAAACTGTATCTCAACGTGCACAACAGTACTTCTATACCATTTACATCCAGAGCATTTTTTCTGTGATTCACCACATCTTATCCTGTATATTTTATAATCTTGATTTGCCGCGAGCAATGAGAAAATTATTGTTAAACCAACTGCAGGTTCGACGAGCTGCAGGCATCTGTGTTTGTACATCGGTACGCGGAGAATATACGTGGTGACAGTATATATTGACAATCAGATGACTACATGTAGCCTGACGCACTGATGTTACAAACCAGCATGCTCGCGAACGTATATGAACGTTCTATAGCCTCCGAAGTCCTCTAAACAATCAAAGTGATTGTGTGCCAGAACCGTGAGGAACACCAATTCCCCGAAGTTTCGTCTTGCATGGTCTCATCACTGCCGACACATGCAACAGTCCATATATGCATATCCAGGAGCTGAGGCCATAAAGAAAACCCTCTTCCAGACTCGCTTCCTTCGTACCGCTGTCCAACATATCTGGCTTACGTTGAAGATGAACCTGAAGTTTAGTATCGGGCGTTTGTTCGTCGCTACATTGCTGACTGCATCTCATGCGCAATGTCCCGATTTCACGTCTTATTCCCAGGTTTAGTCTTACGACGTTCTGTCAACTGGCTGTCAACTGAGGATTTGTTTTACTAATACCCGTCTGTTGGAAATTAGACTGGTCACGGTACACCGTCACTGGGTCCTCTGGGCTTGCCATTCATGCGACCACCTCCTGCTTGTCGTACCTTCAACAGTTCGGCTGTCGAAGTACGTTTCCTTTTCCATGTTCGCATACGATGTTCCACTTATGGCAAGTTGAACCTCTTAGAAAGTCATTGAAGACATGAACTCTCTGCTCAAGGATTCTGATATTGCTAGGCTATTTGAGAACACGTTTCCGAATACACTCGGTGATGCATTTAGACCATTGACAGCACGTTTGGAGGACTAATGATGGCATTTAGATACTACGGTCAAGTATTTCGATCCTGTAAGCACAAAATCATGAAAATCTAAACGCGACTAATTCTTTATCCCCTTTTTGATGACAAGAACAAGAATCTTGCATTCATTATTACCGGGGTAGGTGAAATTCATGATCATTTTCTACTTTTGTTAATCAGTCTTGCTTAGGACATTACGTTTGTTTCTCGTGTTGTCAACAATTTCCGTCTGGTACTAAGATGGATACAGAGCTCAGTGGCTTCGGGACACGGCTAACCAAGTTTGTGCTAGAGATGATGCTCATTTTAGTGCTACTCATTAATATCCCACATAGTTTGCCCATTACCACTCTTTGCTTTCGGTTGATCCGCAATTGGCCACCCTAGTGAAGGCGGTCATCAATAATGAAGCCCGATACGTTGCAGAGTACCCGTATTGTTTGTCGACAGTTGCTCCATCTTTTGCATTTTGCTGATATCTGGCAGGCGGTTCATTTCAACCACCCCCAGAAAGTGGGCTATCGCCATCTCACAATAATTGGGCGGATGGTGTCACTGTGAATCCGTGAGTTCCGACGAACGACGTTCTGAGGTTGAATGGTTTACCTTTTCATAGTCCGGTCAACAATTCAGTTGTATTTGAATGCAAGGTAGAGTTCATTGTCATTGTTATTACCTTCCACCTTAACCTTGGCTACTACCTAGTACGAAATTGATTCGCTATGTGGATTTTTGAAGCTGTCCAGGTCCTATTTCCAAGCAACCAATGACAATTCTTTCATCAACGATAATTGTGTGTAGTTCTCTGTTTTTCTTTCTTTCAATTTAGCATTCCATGCGTCATCATCAAGGGCGTGCAGCTGTTAATCAACTCTTCCGGGTCATTCACGAACAATCACAACCTACGTTCGACGAGAATTTCAACTTCATTTCATACTATAATTGGACGGGCGGTAATGGTGCCCTCTCACCGATGGTTGACAACGGAGGCAACGGAGAGCCGAAAGCCTACACAGGTCTCGTTGGGACTCACCACAGGCCTTCTGATGACCTGAGCGTTTTCGGTGAGTTGCGCCTGTGCGGATGAATGTTTGATGCATTTATTTCGTTTTGAAAGCATTCCTCACTCCTGCAAATGCTATGCTAAGTGTGGAGTTGAAGCATTTGGCCGATGTCCTAGATAGTGTAGGTGAACTGCAGGATGTTAGCCGACAAGCAAAGGAATGGAGCACCAGAATACATGATGCAATCTGGGAAACTACGGTGAGCTCTCCCATATATACCCGAGTTATCTTTTTATGATGGCACCCAGGTCGTGGACAACATTTTTGCATATGAGACTAACGGTAAACTTCTCTCTCCCCAAAAGCAAGAACATTCATATATGTGGGCAGGTTTTGGTGGTCGATATGTGATGGATGATGCCAATGTGCCGGTAAGTTGCACAACACTCTTCGGTATACTGCGATCTTGATGTGTCCTTTAGTCACTGCTGTCCCTGCCCTATCTCGGCTTCCTCGACAAGAATCATCCTTCCTATCTGGCTACTCGCGAGCTTCTGCTCTCGTCAAGGAACCCTTACTTCGCCGCGGGCAAAACCTTCAGGGGAATTGGGTACGTTCTCACCGTTGTTCCTTTCCTTATTAATTTAATTTTTTCATAGAGGACCTCACGTTGATCCATGGCACCCTTGGTGAGCATTTTGTTCATTCTGTTTTTACATAAGCATCTGGTGCTAGGTCAACTATAGGCCCATGTCACAAATCTCAGCAATCTTTGGTACGGACAATGACAATGAAATCTTGAACTCTTTATACATCATTACAAATGTAAGATTTCGCTGCTCTTCCTGTGGTTCACAAAGATTACCTAAATCATGCTCGTAGAACACTGCTGGACTCGGACTGGTCCACGAGTCGCAGTCGATCTACAATACTTCGGATTACACACGCAGCTGGTTTGCATGGGCAAACAGCTATTTTGCTGAGATGATCCTTGATTTGGCTGATCGTAAACCTGGGTTGATTTTCAAGCTAAACAAAAGTTACAAGCCTGGGCAGTAACTAAGAGCTGTCGCTCCGATCTACTGCGGTGTCAATTTACCTTCGTGTTTACTATGTGTGACGTAAAGTCAATAGACCATAACAGAAGCAAAGCCATCGCCTGTGCAAACGTTTAGCGGTTAACGTTCAAACCGAAGTTCAACGTTCAACCTCCAAGTTCCATTGTTTGGGACCGATTTCCACTCTTTATGCCGTTTATCAACGATTTATTCAGATGTCTTCAACTCCTCGTGAAATCGGAACTCTCATTGTTGTCGTTTTAAAGGCCGTGCGTATTTGCTATGCCTCTGTCGCTTGATTTAATTACTTCACTTCAGAACCATCTGCCAAATAAAAGGCATATAGGAAAGCAGGATCCATACTGTGTAGTATCCGTGAATGGCGAGAAACGACGCACTAAAGCAATCAAACGCGGTGGTCAACATCCAGAGTGGGATGAGGAAATCCGATTCACTTTATTTGAAGATGTCGACGATGTGCTGGAAAGGAATGCACTTGGAAACGATATTCCCCCGCCCCCACCGCCTAAGGATACTAAAGGGCCTAAGAATATAAAAGGTGGCAAGAAGATGAAACTTTCTTGTTTTGCGGATGACACACGAGAGCCGGATTTTATCGGAGAGGCAGATGTCGACCTTACCGAGGTCTTGACCAAAGGAGAGACTGATGGTGCGTTCTTAGATATATCGATCATTCAACCTATTAATTCAGGATAGAGTGGTTCACACTAATGAACAAGGACAAATTTGCGGGTAAAGTGTATCTTGAGTTAACCTTCTGGTCTAATGTACGTTCCGCCCATATTACTCACGACGGCTAGGACTAATGCGACCTGGAAACTAGGAACCCCCTCCAGACAAGAAAGTGACGTCCAAGCCAAGTAAAAGTAATCAGTACGGAGGTCCGGGTTCCTTCGCCCCTACGGGAGAATTGCCTCCTTTAGCAAATGGATATTCTCATCCTTCTCGGATTGTATCCACAACTAGTCTCTACGACCATTCCAGACACAGTTCAGACAATATTCCATCATCTCTTCAGGCTTCCAGTTCACTTGCCAAACTTGATCTATATGTGCCCCCATATGAGCAAATGCGTCGCGTCTCGCCTGTAGATTACATTGCGAACGAGTTCGGAGAGTTTGGTGTATCGGATTCACAGCGTCGAAGGGAGAGTTTTCCAGTGAGTCACCCGTAGAATTTATTCACGTGTTTCCTGATGAGCCTCTTAGCCTCTACACGGGTCCTCTTCCTCATCTGGTTACACGGCCCATTCCTTTCATCCGTCAAATAGTTTTCACCAGAGTTTATCAGATGCAACTTCTACGTATTCAATTGACCACCCTAATAGTCAAACTCCCATACTTCAGCGCAACTCGGTGACTAGTTCTCATTATCCCATTCAACCCGCTTATCACCCTCAGTACGAGACAGGACCACCGTTAGTATATCAGCAATCCCCAAGTCGCGGACCCCGGCACAGTGTCCCTGCATCCTCATCGGGGTTCATGCCTATGTCCCAATTATCAGGGTTTGTACCCCTTTCTTCTCATCCCTCGGATCCGACGTTACTTGCATCCTCTCTCTCTCATATCCCGGCCCCCGTCAGATACAATGCATCCCAGTTCAACTCTCAGATCACGTATCAGCCAGTTCCCTCGCAGACGTCGGTACCAACGAGCTATACACCACTTCCGTCTTCCCCTTCCTTCCACTCGCAACCGTCATTCCCTTACCCACAGTTTGTGTCTGCGGCCCCGGCGTCTACACTACCCCCCGGATATGTTGTTTCACCCACGCCAACCCCAACAGCTCCGTCACAAACATATCAAGGGTTTGTACCTACACCTTCACCATCTCAGGATAGCATTGCTGTTCCTCCGTCCGGTTATAACCATGCAAGTTCGCGGCCCCTTCCTCAAGAACCTCAGGTGGTGTACGGGCATCAACCGTCTCATCCATCGTATTCATTACCTCCATCTGGATCTGGTAGTTCATCACACCAACTAAATTCGTATAGCCCTACACATCCCCGGGATGTGTTCGCAGGCAGTGGTGGATATGTCTCGCCGCCGCCGCCACCGCCACCACAATTCGGTACAGGTACATCTGCTCAGCAGCCGCATGTTGCGGCTGCAGCAGGTCCTCCACCACAGGTGAACCCACAGACATTCCCACGACCCCGCCGATCGAGTCTGCCCGTACCACCTGTGAACTACCAGCAACAACCACAATCATATCAGCAGCCCCCTCCGCCGCCACCACCCCCTCCACTCGAACATTTTACTCACAATCCACCATCGCTTCCACTACCTCCCCCACCTCCCCCACCATCGCATCTTTCCAATTCCAATGCTTTGTATCATCCTGGCCCCCCACCGAAACCTCCTGCCCTACCTGGGCAGTGGTTACCCCCGCAACCGTTGGACTCAGGCTATGTGCACCAGGGATATAATTAACGGATATGTCGTTTATAGTCAACTCTTTTTTCACTCGTTTGATCAATACAATTTTCTGGACTTGTTTGGATCGCATAAGTTTGCTTGCATTACAGATCCAAGATATGTTATTTGTCAATAAAAACGTTTTCTACAATTGCAGCGCCTATGTGCGGGAAATTTATGGATCAGCGGATCTCGCTCTCGCTTCTTTCCATTTTGCGATCTCTGTCTCCGTAGCGATAAGCCCATGTCGCGCAAGGTCGTATCGTGCCTCTCTTCGAATTATATTTTCCTCGCGGCGCCGTTCACTCTCATGTGCAAGAAGTGCATTTTCCGCGCCAAAGATAAGGCCACATATTGTGACTAGTAAATATGTTTGAATTTGAAAGTTTAGACCCAAAAAATGGAAGCAGATACCCACAACCTGACACCAAATACCCTTTGAACGCAAGAGTTTGACGCCTTGATAGGTAATTAGATGGGAATATTCTTCTTCCCGTTATTAGAAATACCGGAAAAGAGGCCAAGTGGTGTGGGCCACAATAGCTAACCCGATACCGAGCGCAGTTGCATGAAGGGCACCCTGGTGAGAAGCGGTTCGCAATTGGTTAGTATACTAAAGTAGGGACGGACTTTTATTGCTGCTTTTGATTG
The DNA here is from genome assembly GCA_029959215.1 of Tricholoma bakamatsutake. Lineage (NCBI taxonomy): Eukaryota > Fungi > Basidiomycota > Agaricomycetes > Agaricales > Tricholomataceae > Tricholoma > Tricholoma bakamatsutake. Next base: position 8,009,144 of record CP114860.1, read on the forward strand.
TATTTCATGGGCCTTGTCGACGTCTTCACGATTGCGAATTGACATAACTCTGAAGTGAATCCGGGTTTGTAGACGCTTGGCTGCAGCTTTGGCTCGGCTCTGCAGAAATACCCCAAAAAGGAATCTCATGGAAAATGTTCTTGTTCTGCCGTTCTGCCATGTCGATGGCAATTATCTGGTTGCACTTCCTTGACGACCTTCGAGCCCTCACGTCAAAGTATCACTACCCCAAATGAATGCGTGCAGGACTATAAACCTTATGGTCAGGCTGGGGTCGAAATGCAATCTGCTCCCTTTGGTACCTGATACCAGCTTTGTCACGGGAAGCTCATCTCCACGTCCGTCCATCCTTCATGGCTGCGCGATATGACCGACGCCGTCGCATAGTCCCAATTCCGCGGAAAACACCTACCCTACTTACCTGCTGCTACCCTTACGGTGAGGTTTTATGGACGGGACTTGTTGCGCATACTCAATACGCTCCAGTTCCTCTCACTCTACCAGAAACACCGTGGAGCACCACACTACGCCACATCCCAGAAGTACAATACCCTTTCTTGCACTCCATCCCAATCCCAATCGGCCTGCTCTCCCTACTTCATTTAATGCGCCTCTTAATGGCTGCCTGGAACCGGCACCTTTCCAGTACACGCCTGTGCCTCTTCGCCTACATCCTCACGTCATTTACAACCCTAACAATCTGTTTATACCAATCCTTTAATGGGATATACTCCATACAAGTACCGAGTACTCACAGGATGCCAAGTAGTCGTCTCCGTAAATCTCGATGACCAAGCAGTCCTGCCGAATGTTTCTAGGATATCCATATCTTCAGATCATCCTCCGCTGGTGGTATGGAAAGTTGGGGCCCAATTATAACGATACATGACATCTTGGACGCCATCCACGAATATTTTCAAAAGCCTTTGAAGCGAAAAGAGTTTTGACGCATCAACGAACGCTCTTACAACGCAGCTTGTCTTACGATTTCCGCTCCAAAAAGAGTTAGAGATGCGTACGAACTGTATTCTGTAGACCTGGCGTCTGGCTTCAGGCGAGTGGATGTCATGGGTTGTTTATCGACGGTTTCAGGGTCTCCGACCAGTCAGTCCTATTTCAGGACAATACATGGAAACTTTTTCTAGGGCTGCTGCCCCTTTGATTTCGTAAAACTTGTGTATTGCCACTGTCGTCCTTGCTTCACTCGCCTCTCATCTCTGGATCCGCAAAATATCATCAGTTTGTAATACATCCATCATATGTACGAGTCCTAGAATACAATACACTGTTGAATAGCTAAATTCGTCTCGTGGCATTTGTAGGTCATTGTTTTTTGTTATGTTGCTTGACAATTCCATGACAATATCAAATTTGGCGCCTTGACGTTCTAGGTATAGTCTCGATTTACCTACCAAGGAGCGTGTGCTTAATCCAGCTGTTTTATCCGAAAAGCCCTCGCTGATCTCCGAATTAATCATGCCACAACCCAGGTTTTAACGTTTGCTGATCACTGTTTTCAACCTGTACGGCTCAGCCGCGACTCGCGCTGTGCATAACGAAAGAATGTGCTGAATTTGTTGTTTGTACAATGCTTCCACCAAACAGCAATAAATGTCAAACCTTGCAGGGGAACTGATATAGAGCAGAGGTGGAAATTGTCAACATGTTTAACACTCGTCGACTACTATTGATACAACAAGACATGATCGTGCACCCCTAAATTATACTTGTCATGATCGAATAGCTTCTAGTGTTTCCATTGATGTAACGCTGTTTCCACGGATAACCTGAAAAACAGTGAGATGAATCAACCATTGATAACTGGAGGCTTACAACAGTGCCAATCGGGAATTTTTGTGCTGCAGTTGTCTCCTCCAGACAGTCATCGAGAACGAGGTTCAGAAAAAGATCGTAGCCACGAAGGACACCGCTAACTTTACGACCTCCCTGTAGATGAACGAAGAGTTTCTTGTCCATAAACTGCATCAAGTACGAGGTCAATAGGAAGGTATTTGTAGTCTATATAAGTGACCTTTTTCAGCTCTGGTTGAGATGCTTTCGACATGGTAAGCTCAACGCTTGACGCGTTTGATGGTGGAAGAAACTAGTGAAGGATGAAATTGGAATTGCTTTGTCCTGTTTGGCAACACCAACTCACATTCAATTGTAATACAAAGCTCCTTTCCTTAATTCTTAACCAGTCTTACTTTTCCGTGGAACGGACACTCACCACTACTTGGCGTACATTTAATGGCGGCTCCTGCATCCAGTCATCCAGCCCTCAATCAAATCGGAGAAGCTTCTGCCCCGTTTGCGCAATCACGATGGGCCAGGAGCGGAAAACCAGGCTCCGCTTTCAGTGGTTTAAGTAGACCTGGCAGAGGTCGTGGAAATAGTCGAGGTAGAGGCGGTGGACGGGGTGGACGGGGTGGTGCAATGACTCGTGAAATGAAGATAGGAGAAACGAGTGGCGACAAGATCGACACTACCATAACAAGATCTGCGTTGGCCGCAAACGCGGCCTCAAAGCCTGAATCAGAAGCCCACCAGTCTGGACGCGAAAAAACTTCAGCTCCTTCCAATGCCGTTTCTTCTAGGCCCAAAGGACCTTCGCGAAAGGCTTCTCGGGCAATACCGACGGTAGCAGTTGCACCCTCGAGCCCGTCTGCGCCTCCCTCTCCAGTGACAACTCGTCCAAATCATCGTAGAAAGCGTTCGCAAACAGGAAAAACCATCACACCCCCCAACATCCGCGTACCATCTCATGATGACAACACTCTTCGACCGCCATGGAATACGATTGCTTCTACGCCGCCCAGTGCTCCAGTGAAAGACACGCCTCCACATTTAACCAAGTCTTTTGATATACGTAACAATATTGACGCGCTCGTTGAACGAGTTCGAGCGGTGGCAATGGCGGATAACAGGCCAAGTTCACCAGGAAGCCACATCGACTGGGCGGGGGACGATGACGACAGCCTTCCTGACCTAGATGACTGGGGTGTTACCCCTGTGATCCCCGTCGGGGAAAAAGAGGAAATGTCTCCTATCATGGTTGATGGCCTTAAATCGCTGCCGGAGTTTAATGTCCTGCCTTCATACCAAGGCCAGCAATTCATAGACGGTAACTATCCTTCTAGTGGGGCAGATCTGTCCGGAAAAGAACAGAAAGCTCTGTCATCTGTATCGCAGGATGCGCAGTTAAACACTGCAGAGAATCACAAGTCAACAAAAATAGCGTCTATCAATCCGGTTAGCAACACTGCTACCCAAGGTCCTGCAACGGCGGCTAACCTACTCTTACATCCATTGCTGCCCGCGAAGCCTACTGTCTTACCAGAGGTCTCTCTTCCGAAATCGCGCCATGGTCCTGCTGCGCTGCCCATGCGTAACCCTTCTCCTCAAAAGTCGTTCAACGTTTCAGCAGATAAGCTGGAGTCGATATTGATACCCTCCACTACTGGGCAACCTGAAGAAATGGAGACACCTCTAAACCAATCAGCAGCTGCGACCCCCCTTCATTCCGCGCCTGCGGATGATTTGCTTCTGAAGGACCATTCCAGTATGTCTGCCCCTCCAGCTCTAAATGAACGTCACAATAAAGAAGAAGGGTTGCCTGCCTCAATACATGCACCTAAAATATTATTAGAGTCTACATCGGCCCCTGCTAATCTTGGCTCATATCCATCTCCACATACTACTGCCATTAAGACTCACGCACGAGCGCACACGGTCGAGACACCGTTTGTTCCGAATACATATTTCGGCCGCCCTTCCCGCTCTGGGTACTCAACCCCACAAGGTGGGGTATCTTCGGAGGGTTACCATGCACGCACACGTTCTTCTCCCGCTGGTGTGATGACGAACAACCATCGAAACCACCACAGCCAACGACCCGTCTTGACGGGCGACGCACTTTCTCGGCTTGCTAGGACTATTGGCAGCAACGCTTTTTCGCCTCCTAGAGCCGCCACGGTTATTGCTAGTCATGATTGAGTATTAATTCCAAACGAACAGGCACGAAATTTATTTCAACATCTATTTCATTTCTTTCGATCACTTATATACCCTCTTCTGATTGTCTACTTCCCTCATACTGATATTGTCTGCTGAACACTCGTATCAACTAATCGGATGTAACCTAAATTGAATTCTGGCTATTATATTATTTTGTCGGATAAGCTGAGGTCTTCACTGGGGTATAATAAATATGTAGTACTTGCTCAGCCCGAACTAAAGTACGAGAGTTCCAGGCCGATTGCTTTGATAGGTCTTAATCGACTAGAAAAGTCAGAGACGACACCTAAGCTGACGAGCATGTTTCGCAGCCGCCCTTCCCACATCAATGCAACATCCTGTATGGAGCGTTATTTCTATCGATGTCGTTTGAGAATTGATACACCTACATTGTTTGTGGAGGCACGAGCCTTGACAACACCTTGCACGTCATCCCTTGAACGCATATCCAGGCGTGGCTCGGACGCGAGGGTGTCCGTCGTCTCAGAATTGGCCAAGGGAGAACGTCGCAACCACCACTCTGCGCCCATTGTCCATTCGCTTTCATAGCTATACACATTAAAATCAAAACGCGACGAAAGAGAGAGATCGCGTGAAACACGAGCAGAGTATGCGCCTGACATATGCCCTAGCATTGGATTGAATAGAGCCGTAATAGTCGTTGGAGGTTGCGAGGGTGGACCTTTGGAGACGCCCGATAACGAATTTGGTATTTGAAACGACGGAGGAGTAGCGTCCGGGAAAGTCGTAAATCGAATACCAGTCGATACTAAAGGGACTATCAAGTCAAGGTTAAATTTCGAATACGGAAACTGACCGCCGGCACTTCGTTCTTTTGCACTTAAGTAGACTTCAGCCCCAACGGACACACGACCCCTGAGACCACCTTCCACGGCGTCTTCTTCGTCCACGCGTTTTACCCCTACGGGCGATTCTAAAGTCGGTGAAGCCTTTTCATTGTCCTCCGACGAGTCAGCATATGACCCCAGTCTGCCAAAATTGTGGAGGACTCTGACGCCCCACATACTATCTTCGGCACTCCATGTGTACTCCGTGCTCCACTTTCCAACATCATGTTGCAAGTTCACCATGATGTTGTTGACATCCCCACTACGACCTCTAATTTCTCCAGGAACATTGGAATATGGATCGGATATTGCGGCTACCAGTGCTTGTAATGTCGGCGATATTCTGGTTGAGTATAAGGCATCCAACCGGCCAGTTGGGAGGTAGAAACGACCATAAAGAAGGTAGTCTGACAGGCAGATTTTTCAGCTTGAAGGTATTTCGGCATGTCAGAACTAGCGTACCACGCGTATGAACACTCTCACCGGCCAGCCATTCCTCTCCTTTCCCTTCAGGTCTCCGAGGCTGATCGTACACCCTGAATCGTTCAACCATGTCTTTGAACCGAACATCGCCTGACGTCTTCACGTTCAAGTCGCACGAGGTGAAGATGTAACCAACAGAGCCGTTCAGTGACGGCATGGCTGTCATGGAATAGGTGGTCCTGAATAATGCATTGGGAGATTTGGATATTGTGAGGTGCAGTCCTCGGGGAACGGTGAAATCAAGAATGGCTTGACAGAAACATCAAAGATCTAATATGCGTTAGTTCCTTTCGAAACACTAACCACTTGATGAACGAGTGAGATTCGCGTATAGATTGTCCTCATTCCATCCTGTTGCCTTGTAGTAGCTGCGAAGGACATAGGTGGCGAATGGATGCATGACGGCGATGTGATTGGTGCTATTCTGACCATGGTGGTTTCAGACCATCAAATACTTATTACTTATTTCCGTCTAACTTGAACGGATGTCTGGAGTAGCAGTCTCGAAACCAATGTGGCCCCAAACTGCAAGATGTATTGTACAGGATCGCAAAGACACATTACGCCTCCCACAAACATCGTACGATACGATGTCCTGTTCCTATCACTCCCCACTAGCATGATTCTACCCCATCTGCATGACGGTCAATTCGATATAATTTCATTTTATGTCTCGTTCGTGTCTTCGAGTCATCCGTGGACTCGTCTTCTTCTAAACCCGAAAGTAAACCGAGTGGTACAAGTAAAACAACAAGATTACCTTGGTTAAAAACTGCAGTCCACTCAAAATATATTTCCACAAGGGGAGCGACGGGTTCCATTCTAAGGCTTGGTTGGTCTGTATCATGGTCGAAAGAGTGATGAACAGTCAACGGTTTCCAGACGGGAAGCCTAAGCTGATCCAGCTGAGAATCAAAGAGGGCAAACGCAACCCTAGGGGGGGGTAAAATCGGTATCTTTCAGCAAGTTTTCCATGCCGTCGTCAAAGCGTTCATACCCCGAGTCAGTTGGACTTGATCGAGAAAGAAAAGTCAGCGAAGTCAGCGAGTGGGCGATCAAGGCCATGTAGGCAGAGACCGTCCAGTGTGATCTTTCGAGAAATTTGTCTCTATGCCTGGTTCGATAGGACAAACAACAAGACGCACACATTGGGTTCGAGATCACCCCTGGAAAGAAAATAGAGCGAAGGTTCATGCAAGACAAACAGTGATGGCAGGATGGGCAGCGTGGTCTTGGAGTGCCAACTGCCATTTTCGTCACCAGACTCTGTTGATATCCGAAACATAGACAAGAGAAGACATAAATGTGCAGGCGTCGGCGGGTAGCTGAGGTGAACTTTAGGATATGTCACATTGAGCATTGCTGAATGCTACCAACAAGAGTTTAACACGAGAAGATAGACATGTGATGGCTCCAAGACCTGAGTTCGTACCCAGCCAGTCATCATTATACTCCTGTAAAGCGATGGCAAATTTTTGACGAGAGGGCGTTATAATGATTGCCTCGGAATCATTTGAGCTGGCCATGTGCGACAAAGATAAGTGAATTGGGGCAGAAGGATGATAGTTTCCCTTTACAAGCAAAGTTTTGAATGAAGGTAGCTGCGGACCAACTTGAAGATGAAATAATGAAGGCATTTTTGGCGAATAGGATCAAGTTATTTGTACCAGTTAGATACATACTTAAATTATTTCTCTGCTCCTCTGCACGGTGTTCCCACGCTTTTATTTTCCAATTTATTCTGCATGAAAAATCATGAAAAAATAATTTTCTGGAAGCTTTTGTTTTGGCTCTCTGTGATCCAATGCATAAAACAATATTTGTGTGACATCTTTCATGTGACAAAGTTAAAAATATTTTGTCCATTGTATGGCAAGCACTTATTGAATAGCTGCCAGAAAATTATTTTTTTATGATTTTTCATGCAAAACTCATTGAATAAATTAGAAAATAAAAGTGTGGGAAACCCATGCAGTTCCCTAAACTTGGGTGTGACTAGTTTCTTTATCGACACCCATCTTGTTTAACAAAAACACCTTAACACTTGTTCACAGTCTCATCCAATATCTATTTGTAAAGGCAATCTCAAAGCCTCACTTGGAAAGATATCACTTTGATGGATAAGTATCCAAAAGGGGTCCCACCTCTAAAAATGAAACTGTCAACACATACAAATGTGGAAAAATGGAAAAATAAGCATAAAACAGAGATAAAATCATATAAAATGCAGAACAGAGTGAAATACAGTGTCTCAAAAAACTGTCCAGATGTTTTGAATACCAAATCACATGATATTAGATTCAAACGAAAGCCCTAAATCTCAGCTTCAATGTAGGATATATGTTTATTTGTATTTGTGGTTTATTCAAATGTTATTAAGCAATCATTATAAAAAAAATCTGGATAGTTTTTTTGCTGCCTGCTAAAATTAGATTATTTAGCAATAAATATAGTTAAATACAAACAGATATACACAAGCACAGTAGACATATATAATGGCAAACCTTCTGAGTATTTTCCACCCACTTTTTGCCCCATAGTCTTTTGCTATGAGCTTATGATCTATACCTTTGTCATGGCATTTGCTCACTTTGCTTAACACTGGCATTGGCTAGCTCATGCATACATAACACAATGTTTAATCCCACTACAGCCACCCAACTCTTCAGTTGCCTTTGGATCTTCAGCTCAAAGTCAATGTTTGGAGGTTTATAGTCACACAACTATTTAGTTGACTTTTTAGATGGAGTGAGCTATGATCTGGTATCTGTATAAATAATACACACTGAGTCAGTTGACTTGGGACTATTGGCTCCAAGTCAACATGGGGAGATTGTGGTGCTTATCTATACAAGGTTAGAAATGTGCCTCCAGCATGCGTTAACATGTTTAATAAGCATGGACTTCATTTCTATATACATAGTACTTCATTATATACAATATTTTTGGTTTTTGCACTTGCACTATTACTTGGCCATATTGCCTTGATGTTGTGCACAGACCTTAGTCATGATATCGCCACATAGAACTGCCCATAAGTGAAGACAGGACTTCTGAAATCTAATCCTACATGCTGCACTGACTGTCACTGGGATTTGTTGATTGACATTGAAAAGTATAGTCAAATAGCAAGTTGGAGTCGAGACAGAGTGAAAGGGAGTTGTCTTTCGATTGGCTGCAGTCACATCTGTGGAATAGACACCTTTTCATGATCTCTAGTAATCAACCAAACCTCCAGCACTCTGTTCTGAATCTAAGTCAAAATTCCTCGAGAACTATTGCAGACCTCTCCAGCGATATTGAGATTGCAAAGTATCATCACAGGGATGCTAACCTTAAGTGCCAAGTATGCCAAAAGTAGACTGGTGATAGATCTATTGCGTGCTCTAAAGTCTGGAATGGGTCCCAATCATATCGCCACATTATGACAGACACTCTGCTATGAATGCCACTAAAATTGATTTTGAACCATTTTCAAACTATTTTGGATGACTTTGAACCTCTTTGAGCCCCTTTAAACCATTTCAAACCATTTCATAACATTTTAAATACTTTTGAATGACTTCGCACCATTTCGAACAATATCGGCCACCATATAACTGTTTTGAAACCCTTTTGATACATGCCACACAACTGGAATAAGTTATTCTATCGTGCATTAAGCACTACCAAACATGAGGAGAGACGACAAGGGACTTAAAATGCAATAATAGTGCTTAGAAGCTTCAATGATATATTGAAGCAAAAGATAAATATTTTTACTATATGGTAATGTGTTCAGTTGATACTTGGTGCAGAGTCTCAACAGAAGAGGTGAACACTAAACCTATAGCTGCAGGTGTGCTCAGAGTGAGAGGGTTCACTTAGAGGGCCTCAGATTGTCCTTCAGGATGCAGAAACTACAAAAAGGCTGGTATGATAGTTTTCAATGTGGACAATAGCTGTATACACAAAAAGGAAGGTATGCACAATGGTAAAAAAGTGTGCAACATGAAGGGGCAAAAATGCACAGTACAGAAAAATATGCAATGGGAGTGCAAAAATGTGCAATAATAAGGGAGATGAAAGCGGAAGGTGTAGTGGGACAAGGACAGCACTAGAATGTGCTGCAAGGGTAATGCACAGGCTAGAAATGCAAACATGTGAGCACTGATACGGCTCCCTATCGCCCTGCGCGCATACTATGGCATTTTTTGCGATTGTGTGCACCTCCTAGATGGCTTCTGCATACTTTGCGCAGCGCGCCTTAGTGCGCTTTCGTGCACCTTTGCACGCTTTCGTGCACCTTTGCGCGCTTCCGTGTGCTTTTGCGTGCCTTTGACTGTTTAGGTGCGCCTTTGTGCGCCTTTTACCATTCTACTGCGCTTTTGTTTCCCCATAGCCGCCAATCATTGTGTGCCCTAAATGCGCCTCATTGCGCTTCAAGCTGCCTCCATGCGCCCCCCCCACGCTCCTTATCTGCCTTCTACATTTATTGCGTGCTCGATGCGCCTTTGTGCACTCCTTTTACACTTTATCTGCAACTCACATTCCCTGCTGCACACTCTTTGCACAATCTCTATCACACACAACAATCCACTGCACTGGTGCACTGCGCATCACAGCTCCCATCTTACTGGCACATTTACTTGAGGCACACCATGATTCCGGCACGAGCGAACTGCGCATTCTTATATAACTGGGCCGCTTTGCGCCTATTTGGCATTGGACTGTGCATACTTGGGCACTTTCACGTAATCCAGGCGCTTTGGCAGTATTTGGCCTCACACAGCATCCCCTTATAGTTCTTCCACATTTCCAATCGGCATCGCCTTATCTGGTAACTGGCACAGGTCGATCATGCCATTATTACTAAGGCACAGCATGTGACATATAACACCAAAGCGGATTAATTGGGAAGAGCGCACGTGACTTAGGGCACACCAATAATAGCGCATCACACCGGAACAGTTGGATATTGAGCTATAGGTGTGCAAATCTTATTGGCTGAGGCAGCGGCATAGTGCGGTCAGGTTTAGATGGGCGAATGGATGCGCTTGTGGGTAGCGCATGGCGCTTCCTATTTTTATACTTTATTTCACCATTTTATCACATAAGCCATTGTACATAGTAGCGGACAGATAGAGAATCCAGAGGATCTTTCCCCCCCCCTCATAGTTCATAGCTCAGTCAGCGTCACACATAGTCTGTGCACCAGCATCCAGTCCGTGCGCCTTCATAGTGCGCCCTTCGTATAGCCGTGTTTGCATTATCATTTGTGTCCCCTCATCGTATTGTTGCATTTCGTCCCTTGCGTTGCGTCCTTCGTCCTTGTCTGTGCACTATCGTAGTGCGCCCTTCATATAGCCGCGTTTGCGCACCCTTTTGCATAGCTGCATTTTGCGCACCACCTGCACCTTTTTCTGCTCCTTGCGCTTTCACTCTGTTTGCACCCCCAAACTGTGCACCACCTTTACAGTACATTCCAGTGTCGTCTTTGTCCTGTTACACCTCCCGCCTTCATCATCCTCATCATTGCGCACTTTTGCGCTCTCGTTGCGCGTTTTTGCCTCTTTGCATTGCACACTTTTCCACCACTGCGCATATCTCCCCTTTCGTGTACACTACTAGTGTGCATACTGAAAATCGCTGTACCAGCCTCTCTATAGTCTCCGCGCCCTGAAGGACAATCCGAGGCCCTCTAAGCAAACTCCCCCCTCACCCCGAGCATGCCTGCAGTTGTAGGTTAAGTGTTCACCCCTTCTGTTGAGACTCTGCACTGAGTACCAACTGAACTCATCATTTTCTGGAGCCCACCGTGAGGGGTTTCTGTTTATCAGACCATATTTTAGACCTCCATCGGCTCGCCCTTCGCTTCAACATTAACCACCTTCGCACTCTCCATTCCGAGCTGCTAGCAACTGCGCTCCAGCTTGGGGAAATACCATTATTTGAATCACTCTTCCTAAACAACACACATCACTCATCCGCGCTGTCTTTACCTCCACCTTCACCTGAATCATCCCTACCTACCCTAACTCCGTCCGCATCACCGCATTTTTCCCCACCTCCGAATTTCGCTGTGCTTTTACCAGATCTTAACTCTACACACCTTATTCCACCTACCATAGCTACCATGCACATGCCATCTGCATCTAACCAAAACGCGCCGCGCTTTGACCCTGCAAAACCGCGCAAACTCCAGAAGTACTTTGAGGAGCTTGCGCAACTCCTCCGCGATTGTAACGTCACTGACGAGACCGATAAGAAGTTCCACACAGTGCGCTATTTGGACAGCAACACTGCAGACACTTGGAAACGGCTACCAGAGTATAGCGCGATGCACAACTATGGTGCATTCAAAGACGCTGTCCTAAAGCTTTATCCTGGCTCTAGGGATGGCAGTAAATGGAGTATTAGCGACCTGGACAAACTTATTGGTGAGACCGCACGCGTTGGCCTCGTAACTGCAGAAGAAATTGTATGCTATTATCGTGCATTTTTCAACATTAGCGAATACTTAGTTGCGCAAGGCATATTGGCACGCTACGACCAAAGCCGCATGTTCATTAGGGTGTTTCGACCAGACCAGCTAGAGCGCATTTTGAGCCGCCTTGCGATTGCAGTACCGAATCAGCCTGCAAATGTGCTATACTCGTTAGATGCAATACGCGACATGATTGACTTTATCTTTGAAGGCCCAGCACGCTATTTCCAGCCACTTACTGGGCTCACAGCGCAAAACCCCGATATGTATGGGCCCTACTCAGCACCCAGTGCACCCATTTCCCAGCCACAACCTAGCACACCCGCAGTCAAAGCAGAAGACATTTCAGTCTTATTTGAGTGCATGACACAGACGATAGTTACTGCGTTGAGCGCATCACGCAGAGATGGCGGAAATGGTGTGCCTCGCTCGAACAACGACAAGTGCAATGGTTGCGGTCAGACAGGGCACTATATCTCTGAGTGCGCTTCAATTGAGTGCCTTATTAGTAAAGGAAAGTGTAGGTGAAATGCGGAAGGGCGCATCGTACTCCCAGGTGGCGCATTCGTGCCGCGTTCTATTCCAGGCAACTTCTTGGGTGAGCGCATCGAGGAATGGCATAAGCACAACCCAGGGCAGATTGCCACAGGTCGACTTTCATCTAATACCAATTCGCAGCTCATCTACGATATAGCGCCTCGTCCAGCTCCAGCTGCACCTCTACAGTCGACGTACATTGCCGCTTCAGCTCCTGCAGCAGACTATATGCAAAGTGCACCAAATGCGCAACTAACGAAGGAAGAGCGCATTGATGCACTCGAGAGGGAGTTGATGGCGCTTCGGAAGAGGCAAGTCTTCGACGGCATTGAAATTCTGCGGCGTGCACCGCGCAATACATCCAATCAAGAGGGTGCGCATTCTACAACCACAGACATGGCACCCGCCGACAGTATTGAGTCCCCAGCTTCGCAATCCGCTGCGAGCGCAACTGATGCGCCCAACGAGACACCCATACACCCCTATTCCAACATTCCTGAGGCGCGTTTTGCACCTGCAGCAGCAGATAAACCAGACGTACCAGCTAACTCTTCCAAAGGCAAAGAGCCATCATACCGCACTGTCATTCCCATCCAGAACCCGCAGATTGTCGACGACGTATATGCGTGCGCCATGAAGGCGCCCTCTGTTACAGTTTCGCATGAAGAACTTCTATCCCTTTCGCCCAATCTCAGGCAGCGCCATAGAGAACAAGTCACCCCAAAGCGCATTGCAGCTACCGGTGCGGAAGTGGTAGCTACAAACCTTGCGAGCATTATGCCATTTGTGCACTGCGAAGCGCGCACGCCTTTTGCGGGAGATAAAGTGCTTAATGCGACACCTCCAGTTAGCACGGCAATTGCAGCACCGCTTCCTATTGTTTTGCAGGATCCATTTGAACAGTACCTTACCCATCTCCAGCCAGGCGAAATTGAAAACCCCGATGTTTTGAAGGTTGCTAAAGAGTCGCATGCGCTTCGCTCCATTGATTTATTGATCAACAACCAAGAGTACTTTGAAGCTATCTTAGATCCGGGTTCACAAATTATCGCAATGTCAGAAGCGGTCTGCCATCGTCTTGGGCTTCAGTACGACCCGCGCATTCGTTTATACATGCAATCAGCCAATGGAGAGGTAGATGAGTCGCTTGGGCTTGCGCGCAACATTTCTGCATGCATTGGGGATATCATTGTCTATGTGCAAGTTCATGTTATCTATTCACCTGCTTACGATATTCTGTTAGGGCGCCCCTTCGACGTGTTAATGCGCTCCATCATGCGCAACTTTGCGGACGAAGCGCAAACAATTACAATCTGCGATCCGAACACCGGCGCCATCTCCACCATTCCAACAAAGCCTAGGGGGAAGCCACGCCACTTCTTACCAGCTCCAGCAACACCGCACTTTGCTATTCAGCATAACCCACAAAGAAATTTTTGCCAGGCTTCGAGGAATTGATCTCAGACCAAGGAGAAGCTGCCACTATCATAACATTTGACTCTGATACCCAATCTTGTGACATTTCCGCATTTGCGCTTATTCCATTTTCCGCTTCCGTTCCTCCCACCTCTATTATCTCTCAACTCTACCTATCCCAGTGTACCAACAGTCATGCGCAGGGGCTCTTAAATTCGATCAACCCTGTGGCACTTATTCCTGCCGCATTTCCAAATAGCACACATGCGCGCGCAACTTTTATCGATTTAGCGGTGCGAGCACCGCAAAAGGGCATAGTGACCAAGAAGAAGTATAAAACGGTTGCTAGAAAAGTCAAGCCAGTTATTGCACCCATCCCAAATGAATTCCGCATCGAGCGCAACATTATAGAAGATGATAAAGAAGAAGACGATGAAGAACTTGGGGATTGGACCGATGCGCTACATGGCTTTATGCACACGATACGTCCCATTTCACAGTCCTTTGATGTGCAAGCACTCGTGCTAACACAGCCAGAGCCAAGCACAAATGTGCAAAATGCGCGCAATAGTGCACTTATTTACAACGATGACTATAGCCAAGTTCCAAGGAGTGTGACAGCAGATGCAGAGGACATGAAGTTAGATTTGGTGTGGATTTGGATGGATACCCTAACGCGCCCTAATGATTTCATGGATTCCGAGTATGGTGTACTCGTGCGCTATGCGAACACATTTTTCAAACACAAGGAGCAGTTATGGAAGCGCAATGTGCATGGCGCTCACCAGCTTGTTATTTGGCAGTCCAGACGCTTACCGATATTGTGCACCAGCCACAACAATGTTGCACACAAGTGCTTTTACGCGACGCGATCCGCTTTGCTTGATCACTTTTGGCGGCGCCATACAATAGCCGCATTTCACCTACTGCCATACCACGCATGCAAGTCCATTGCGCTTCCTGACATAGCACTCGATATCACCACAACACGGTTGAGAGAGATGGAAGAGTCCATAGTAGTGGACACAGAAGATGAAGAAGCAGTTGACGAAGAAGAAGCACAAGGAGATAGCACTGAGGAAGAAGAAAGCGCCAATGAGGCACGCAACTAGTGCTCCGTGCGCACCGCTATGGATACTTCACCATTTTATACGTATGCTTTGCTTTCTTTCATTTGTTTTTACGTTACCTTTTCCTATTCGCGAAGTCGCATCTGGACGCGTTCCGTGATTGTGCAACCCATGGGTTTTACTGGCCGTGATGATCTACTGAGCCTTTCCCATTTTTTTAGACTTTGTGATATCGCATGCGCTTCATCTTATCTCTTACTCTTTTATCGATGGACATGGTCAATATCTCAGTTGGGAGGAGGAAAGTGATGGTTGGACAATTTTTCCGCACCCCTTGCATTTGCGCATCTTTGTGTGGTGCGCATTTTTTGTGCGCTTGACATTTCTTGCTCGAACGTTGCTTATATTATCTCTTCTCTCTCACACATACTATTTGGGCTTACAAATTTCATTTTATGGCAACATGGAAGTGCGCGCGCAGGTTGGCGCAAAGTGCGCACATTCACGCGTGTGCACACACTTCACTGCTTCGGAGCGCACCATGCGTATCACAGGCACAACAAAGAGATTGATTAACACACTATCTAAAACTTATACAATTGTGCAGCTATTCAATGGACTCCAGGAACTCCAGGTGCTCCGTGGCTGCACCCAGTTTCGCCTTTGCATCTGCCTCCGCTTGCTCCGCACTGTGCAACCGGCTCTTAGCGACCTCTAACTCGATGAGCGACCTTTGGACATCTTCTTGAAGGCGATCATGCGTGGTGCCCAAGACTGCAACCACCGAGCGGCATTGCACTAAGTCGAGTGCCTCAACATCTTGACCTTGATAAACCGCATCCCCTGAGGTGTTTCCCGATCTGGTTTGGCGCGAGGATTGTGTGTGCACACTTGCCTGGCGAATGGTAAGGCGGCACGGCCTTGGGCGCACTTGCGACGGTGGAGGGGGCGCATTTTTGACTTTGCGGCGCTTGGATGTGCGCTCTTTCGAGGGGCTGATGAGCTCCACATCGCTCTCATTGCCCTTGTCAATTTGCGACGCGCCTTTGGAAAGTTTAGCGCAGCATGGAAGGAGGATGAGAAAAAGCCAAACCAGAGCGCCCAGTAGCCGCTTTCCTGCCTCTAGGAGTTGCGCGCAGCTGTGCGAGGATGCGCTTCGTCCATTCGCACTTTCTCTTACCCTTTGTGCATGGGGCGCACTGTTTTCCATTGACAGAGGCGCACCTAGCTGGTTGGCCCATGCGGCGGCAGTTATCACACTAGCGTAGAGAAGGGGAATGGTTTAGTGAGTTTAAGCATATCCAAAGAAACTTACTGGTCCGCTATTAGCGTTGGAGGTGGAGCTCACCCCACTCAGTGGTGGCACTTCGACATACGCGCATTGCCGCATTGTGCGCACTGGGCACACGCTTGCACCTTCGTCCACACTGGTGCTCTCATCGCTATGCTCGTTCTCCCCCTCGCTCGTCACCCCACTCTCCCAAGACTCCCCAGTTCCTTCGCCTACAACCTCAGCATTGGTAGCTCCAGAAAGCGCGCGCAAAGAGCGCACCAGTGCGATGCGCACCTTTTCGTCCTCCTGCGCCTCGGCGGTATCTATATCGCTCGCCTCATCAATGGCTCTGAACTCGCCTTCCAGCCGCTCCAAGTTAACCTCTGGCACCTGCAATTCAGCGGTCAAGAGTGCGCGGCATGCCTTGCACACTTCGGTGCACTCCGCGCGCGCTTCCAGCCGCTCCGCCAGCTCGTGCGCCCTATGCTCAAATTCCTCAGACCTCTCTTTCTCCTCAATCATCTTATGCATATCGGGCATCAGCTCTTCGCCCCAAGCAAGCCACTCCTCCACCATGATTCCACTGAATGCGCTACACGCCTTCGTGAGGAGCGCGTCGAGTTCTGCGTCATCTTGGACAGAGTCCGCATGGCTTTTATACATGTTCTACATGCCCCGACCCTTAGCAACCTGCGCCAGTTATAAAAACACAAAAAGCGCACCAGTTTACTACAAAACCCTTCACCCCAAGCTTGCATCGTCGTCTGCTCACTCCCAGCAGCAGGGAGGGTCTCATTGAGGGCCAGGATCATTTCTCTGAGGGCTAAGGTAAATGCTGAAGCCATCGGATTGGGTAGAGATGGGTTGTGGAAAGAGTTATAGAGGATAGATGGTGGTCAGAGATGGATAAGGAGAGGATGGCCGCTTATGTGAGCGAAGAAAATTTTGCACTGACCAATCGCATGCTGCCTGAGGACAGTCAGTACTTCAGTTGGGAGGAGATGATACGGCTCCCTATCGCCCTGTGCGCATACTACGGCATTTTTTGCGATTGTGTGCACCTCCTAGATGGCTTCCGCACACTTTGCGCAGCGCGCTTTTGCGCGCCTTAGTGCGCTTTCATGCGCCTTTTACCATTCTACTGTGCTTTTGTTTCCCCATAGCCGCCAATCATTGTGCGCCCTAAATGCACCTCATTGCGCTTCAAGCCGCCTCCATGCGCCCCCCCCACGCTCCTTATCTGCCTTCTACATTTATTGCGCGCTCGATGCGCCTTTGCGCACTCCTTTTACACTTTACCTGCAACTCACATTCCCTGCTGCACACTCTTTGCACAATCTCTATCACACACAACAATCCACTGCACCGGTGCACTGCGCATCGCAGCTCCCATCTTACTGGCACATTTACTTGAGGCACACCACGATTCCGGCACGAGCGAACTGCGCATTCTTACATAACTGGGCCGCTTTGCACCTATTTGGCATTGGACTGTGTGCACTTGGGCACTTTCATGTAATCCAGGCGCTTTGGCAGTATTTGGCCTCGCACAGCATCCCCTTATAGTTCTTCCACATTTCCAATCGGCATCGCCTTATCTGGTAACTGGCACAGGTCGATCACGCCATTATTACTAAGGCACAGCACGCGACATATAATACCAAAGCGGATTAATTGGGAAGAGCACACATGACTTAGCGCGCACCAATAATAGCGCATCACACCGGAACAGTTGGATATTGAGCTATAGGTGTGCAAATCTTATTGGCTGAGGCAGCGGCATAGTGCGGTCAGGTTTAGATGGGCGAATGGATGCGCTTGTGGGTAGCACATGGCGCTTCCTATTTTTATACTTTATTTCACCATTTTATCACATAAGCCATTTGTACATAGTAGCGGACAGATAGAGAATCCAGAGGATCTTTCCCCCCCCCTCATAGTTCATAGCTCAGTCAGCGTCGCACATAGTCTGTGCACCAGCATCCAGTCCGTGTGCCTTTGTAGTGCGCCCTTCGTATAGCCATGTTTGCGTTATCGTTTGCGTCCCCTCATCATATTGTTGCATTTCGTCCCTTGCGTTGCATCCTTCATCCTTGTCTGTGCACTATCGTAGTGTGCCCTTCATATAGCCGCGTTTGCACACCGCTTGCGCACCCTTTTGCATAGCCGCATTTTGTGCACCGCCTGCACCTTTTTCCGCTTCTTGCGCTTTCACTCTGTTTGCACCCCCAAACTGTGCACCACCTTCACAGTACATTCCAGTGTCGTCTTTGTCCTGTTACACCTCCCGCCTTCATCATCCTCATCGTTGCGCACTTTTGCGCTCTCGTTGCGCATTTTTCCGCACTGCGCGTTTTTGCCTCTTTGCGTTGCGCACTTTTCTGCCACTGCGCATATCTCCCCTTTCATGTACACTACTAGTGCACACACTGAAAATCACTGTACCAGCCTCTCTATAGTCTCTGCGCCCTGAAGGACGATCTGAGGCCCTCTAAGCGAACTCCCCCCTCACCCCGAGCATGCCTGCAGTTGTAGGTTAAGTGTTCACCCCTTCTGTTGAGACTCTGCACTGAGTACCAACTGAACTCATCAGCGCAACTGGTAGAAAAATGCACAAACAGTGCACAAAATGCAGCTATACAATGAAATGCATAAATGAGGCACAAATGTGGCCATACGAAGGGTGCACTGCAAGAGTGCACAAACAAAGATGAAGAACACAACAAAGGGATGAAACACAGCAATACAACAAGGGAATGCAGACAATATGCAAATGTGGCTATACAAAGGGTGTACTACAAAAGCGCATGGACTAGATGCAGGTGTATAGACTATGTGTGATACTGAATGAGCTATAAACTATGAGGGGGGAGGAAAGATCCTGTGGTTTCTCTATCTGTCCATCTACTATATACAAATGGCTTATATGATAAAAAAATGGTAAAATAAAGTATAAAAATAGAAAATACTATGTGCTATCCACAAGCACATTCATTGGTCCATCTAAACCCAACCGCACTATGCTGCTGCCTTAGCCAATAAGATTTGTGCACACTATAGCCTAATACCAAACTGTTCTAGTGTGATGCTCTATTTTTGGTGTGCATTGGGTCCTGTGCACTCTTCACAATTAATCAGCTTCATTGTTATGTGTCATGTGCTGCACCTTAGTAATAGTGATGTGATCGACCTATGCTAGTTACCAGATAAGGTGATGCCAATTAGAAATGTGGAAGAACTATAAGGAGATGCTGTGCAAGGCCAAATAGTGCCAAAGCACCTGGATTACATGAAAGTGCCCAAGTGCACACAGTCTAATGCCAAATAGGTGCAAAGTGCCCAGATTATATGAGAATCCACAGTTTGGCTTGTGCTAAAATTGCAGTGCACCTTGAATAAGTGCCTCAGTAAGCTGGAAGCCATGATGCGCAGTGCAATTGATGTGGTGAAGAATTGTTTTGTGTGAAAATGGATAGTGCAATGAGTGTGCAGCAAGGAATGTGAGTTGCTGGCAAAGCATAAAAGGAGCACATAAAGGCACATTGAGCGTGCAGTAACTATGAAAGGCAGATAAGGAGTGTGGGAGGTGCACGGGGGTAGTTTGAAGCATAACAAGGCACATTTAGAGTGCACAACAGAAGGCAGCTAAGGGGGATCCAAGGGTGCAGTGGAAATATAAAAGGCACATAAAAGTGCACCTAAGCAGTCAAAAGCACACTAGAGTACATGAAAGTGCACTTGGGTGCACGAAAGCAGATAAAGGCACATAGAAGCACACTGGAGTGCATAGAAGCACACTGGAGTGCATGGAAGCACACTAAGGCACATAAAAGCACACTAAAGTGCATGAGGGCATGCAAAAGCGTGCTGTGCAAAGTGAGTAGAAGGTGTTCAAGTAGTGTGCACAATCACAAAAAATGCTGTAGTACAAGCACAGAGTGATAGGGAGCCATATCAATGGGAACACTGTACATTTTAATTATTTATCATTTCTCATTTGTTTTATGATTTACAAAGTCCTTATTGTTGTATATATTGCCTCATGTTTCCCACATGTTATTATTTCCTTTTTAGTACTATCTCTTCAAATTGTATATACATAGACTTGTATTAATTACTTAGAAGACAAGAAACAGGGAACAGAGAAGAAGTCACTCTCTCCATTATTGTTTAATTTAAAAGCTGTTCTCTTGAGTCTTATCTTCACATTGTGTCTCGAAGTTCTGTGAAATATCGTGAACTTCTTCAAACTTTTGTACTTGCTCCTTGACTTATTGCCTATCGCCTATCATCTCAAAAATACATCTAATTCACTATATCCATTTTTTGATATACTTTGACACCAGTCCAACTCTTTTGAAACTTCTCAAACTACATCGAACCTTCTTCAAACCTCTCTAAACTTTTTTTGAAAATCTTTGAACATCTTCAAACCCATTTTAAACCTTTTTCAAACATCTCTGTATGCCTTTAAAGACTATTCACAACACTCCTTGTCATTTCATGTCTCTCACTACAACCTTTGGATATCAGCAGTGATATTTAGTACCAACTTGCACCCTTCCTCTAGCCTGTGTTATACTTCCTAAGCCTATTAACAGGTTTTTGTTAGGTTTCCAGGTCGAGTATTATCATTTTGGAGCCCACTGTGAGGGGTTTCTAGATCATTTTATCATTGAATCTCTACTTTTTTCTACCACTCATTTTATTTAAGGAGGCTCAATGATTTTGGTTTTGCATTGAACTCGTTTGCCTCCAACCCTCCTGAACAACCAGGAAATCTTGATACAGTATCTCGACCATCGATAATATCTCTTTTGCACTCTTTTGCCTTTCGCACTTATGACTTCGCTACCTCTTCAACTTCGAAACATACGAAACCCAACATCACACAAATTTTGACCTCGCAACTTCTGAAATCCACCTTGAACATGTCAACATCCTTTATGCCAGCTCCCAGTCATTCTACATCTCCAAAATTCAATTCAAAACAGCCTAGAGCACTACAAAAATATTTTGAAGAGCTCAAATTTTTGCTTGCGACTTGCAGTATTAAAGATCACAACCTAAGGAAGATGCACGCTTGCAGATACATCGATATCGATTCTTATGACCTCTGGAAATTGCTTCCAGAGTACCAGCCCAGCACCTTGTTTGATGCATTTTGCATTGCCATATTCAAGTTCTATCCCAAATCAGAAGATGAACAAAAATACAGCATTTTAGACATAGATTCACTCGTTGGCGAACAGCTTTGCACTGGTATTTTTGATGAAAATGATTTAAAAGTTTATTACAGGTCATTCTACAATGTTATGAACTTTCTTTGCTCAAAATATAGACTTTTAGAAGCTGAACAGAGTCGAGCTTTTCTTCGAGGCTTTCAAATGGACTTAGAGAATTGAATTGCTGATTGTCTTGAAGTAAAGTTTCCTGATCATTATCCTGATGACCCATACATGCTGAATGACATCCACAACACTGTGAAATTTGTTATAGCATCCTTGACTTCATATTCCAATGTCCAGAGATCAAATTTGACCTTGAAGTCATCGCAGTCTAGCACATTGATCTATCCCAAAGATGTTTTGCACATTCTTAAAAATTTCACATCCAACTTTGCATTGGTTATCACAGCTTCAAATTAGACCAGATCAGTACCTGAAATTTTTGCTCCAATCTCGTTTCTTACCAATAGAGCACCTTTGACTACATTGAACCAAGCATCTGACAGTATACCTTACAGCTCAAACAACTCGGATGACTTAGAAGCTTGTATCGCAGCACTCAAACAGGAACTAGCCCCCAAAAAACAGCTTGCACTTGAACGAGAAACTGTTGCACTTCAAAATCATCATGTCGCACCTCCTGGTCCTCCTTGCATAGTTCCAACCTCATTGTCCATGTCCATGCCAGTCTCATCGTCTTTGCCTTCGGTAGTTCCAGCCTAGTCCACCTTAATAGTTGCACCTTTGTTACCTTTGAACTCAATTGCATCTCTGATATTTTTATCGCATTCATCCCCACTACTGTCTACTTTGACCTTGACTTGCTGTTCACCACTCCCAATATTCTTATCTTTGATCTTGTCATCTGTGCCCTCTTCCAATTCAACATCTATTTCAATATCGCCTTTACTCTATATTCTATTGCCAGATTCACATTTGCATTTGCCCTCGAAATACAGTAAAGTGCTTGAAATCCTATATCCATTATATATCTACAGTCATCATCTTGAGATTTGCCTTCCCCTTCTTGCCAAAATCTCTATTACATCCATCGCCAACAAATATCTTCTCGACCTCATTTTTGACCCCTCAATTTCTCATTTGATTTCAGTTTGTCAGTAATTGACAAACATGCATAGGTACTGCTTCAACTCCTGATTCATTCTCTCTGTCTGCCCATCAGATTTGACCAGTTGCTTGACTCGATTACTATGATCATGGTTAATATCATCGACATCGATCAAATTTGAGTATTTCATTTCTCTTTTTCACATTTTGACCTCATTCTATTTATTAAAAACATTTTACTATCCTCAACATTCTTTAAAATAGCTTCGACAGCTTTTGCTTTTATTCACCCATGCAGGACTTCACTCACTTCGACCTCGATACTCCTCAAAAATACCCTCTGACCATTTTGCTTTTGCTGAATTTCCTCGATATGGACTCTAAAGCTTCAAATACCTTTGAACTCTAACAATAACACTTTCGAAGACTTTCAGGACTTTGAAGATGAATAACTATACCTTTTCCCGATTTTCTTTTTACTTTGCTTATCACTACTATTCGAGACTCCAATTTCAAATTAAAAAGATATACAACAAAAGAAAAACTTTTTCTACTCCTCTAGCATTGCTTCTAATGCTTCTATCTCCCTCCCCAATATTTCCAGCTCTATCTTTTTCTGTGCCAGTTTTCCAGCGATAATCCCATGGTGCACCACCCATTCTTTCTTAACATCCTCGACTTCCCATGACTCCTTCACCTTTGCCTTCCCCTTCAATGACTTTTTCTTCTTCTTCGATACCTTCGAAGGCCCCACTACTGGCTCAATGTCTTCAAATGGGCCCACAATATGAATTTGACATACTACAAAGCTCGAAAATAAGTTAGCAATCACCTTGAAATGATTTTAAATAAATTTTGTATCTGATTTGGCACACAAATCTCATTTTGCACCCACAAATCTTTTTGCTTCGCCTTTGCAAAGCTCTCATCTCGACACCCCACCCCAATAGCAGCCTTGTGCCTCCTGAGTGTACTTTGGAGTGCTCTCCTTGACGATACACTGTGGTTAGGACTTCAACCCAGCACAACGATTGCACTATGAAAGTGATTAGCAGCACAAAATTTCTTTAAACATAAGTAAGAACTCATTGGGCCCTGAAAATTGAGGAACCTGCTTGATTCATGCCTTGCCCACTTCATCATTCCTGCATCCTTGACTTCCTCTTCTTCATCCACCTCTTCTTCAACCTCTGCCTCAGCTGCTTTTCACTTCACCACCCGCACCACAGGCAGCTCATCTTCATCCTTGTCTTCTTCCTCATCTTTGTCGTTTTCACCTCTTTCTGCCCTCTCAATCACCTTTGATTCAGCCTTAAACTCCGCATTCTGCCTCTGCAAGTCCTCCTTTGAAATCATCTTCACACAAAATGCAGCAAGAGCAGTGTATCAAATGTCTGCCAATACCCTCCTCTGACTCTCAATTTTTGCCTTCTTCATGGCCTCGTCCTCCTCTCTAACCCATTTTTCTTCCTCCTCCCTCCTTTTGCATTCTACCTTCTCAGCCAAATCTATGAACAGCAGCTCTCCACCCCATGAAAGCCACTCACATCGAGCCATTGGTTTGAAAAGCTCGAGAACTTTGTCCATGATCTTTTGCACAATCGGGTCACATTCCTCACCTAGATCTTTGGTGAGTTTATTGTATTCCATCTACACAAAACATTTTAGCATCTTTGACTATGAGTAGACCAGCAACAGACGTACCATTCTCACACAAAACCCTCTTCCCCACAATTTGAAATTTGAATGCTCCACAACACTGTGCTCAGGCATCAACTTTGCGTATTTGAGTATTTTGGCATTGAGTTCAATGAGGAGAGATATTGTAGAAGCTAGAGTTGGATGTAGAAGATGACATGGAAGAATGAGAAGTATTTCGAACCTCCCTAATTTTTTCAACATGGTCATGCATTTCACACATGACTTTGATTGGCTGACTGGGACAGTTAGGATTTTAGTAAGGGTGAGAATGATAGGTCCATTGCATGCTCTAAGGTCTGGAATGGGTCCCAATCGTATCACCACATTATGACAGATGCTATGAACTGCTATGAACATTACTAGAATTGATTTTAAACCATTTTCAAACTATTTTGGATGACTTCAGACCTCTTTGAACTCCTTCAAACTATTTCAAACCATTTTACAACATTTTGAACACTTTCAAATGACTTCACACCATTTCGAATGACATTAGCCACCATATAACTATTTTGAAACCCTTTTAATACATGCCACACAACCGGAATGAGTTATTCTGTCACACATCAAGCACTACCAGACACGAGGAGAGACGACAAGGAACTTAAGATACGATAATAGTGCTTAGAAGCTTCAATGATATATTGAAGCAAAAGATAAGTACTTTTACTATACAGGGATACTGTACATTTTAATTATTTATTATTTCTCATTTGTTTTATGATTTACAAAGTCCTCATTGTTGTATATATTGCCTCATGTTTTCTACATGTTATTATTTCCTTTTTAGTACTATCTCTTCAAATTGTATATAGACTTGTATTAGCTACTTAGAAGACAAGAAACAGGGAACAGAGAAGAAGTCACCCTCTCCATTAACTTCTTCAAACTTTTGTACTCGCTCCTCGACTTATCGCCTATTACCTATCATCTCAAAAATACATCTAATTTGTTATATCCATTTTTTGATATACTTTGACACCAGTCCGACTCTTTCAAAACTTCTCAAACTACTTTGAATCTTCTTTAAACCTCTCCAAACTTCTTTTGAACATCTTCAAACCCATTTCAAACCTTTTTCAAACATCTTCATATGCCTTGAAAGACTATTCGCAACACTCCTTGTCATTTCATGTCTCTCACTACAACCTTTGGGTATCAGCGGTGATATTTAGTACCAACTCACACCCTTCCTCTAGCCTGTGTTATACTTCCTAAGCCTTTTAACAGGTTTTTGTTAGGTTTCCACATTGAGTATTATCACTGGAGCAGTTGATTGAGTTGAGGTATTCAGGTGGATACAGAAGTTCATTGTTTGCAATAGAGTCTGCACTGTGAAACACTTGCTCCTCTCCAGGGAACCTCTGAAGAATGTAATGGTTCAAATCATCCACGTCATCATTTTTGCTTGCCAGGACAATCTGCTCTGAGAAATATTGATCAGGATGCTGAGTATGATTATAGATGCCAGGATAGATGGTATCGATGAGGGAAGCCAGAGTATTTTCAGGACACTTGAAATGGTTGGAAAGTTTGATGTTGCCACCTTTATCTGTATGACCACCCTTTCCAACCTCCAGCTGCCACTTTGCAAACTGTCACTCCTCAAGATTATTTATGTTCAATCGCATGTTAATTTTGAGATGAAGAACTTTGATATGTTGCCAAAGAACAGAGCACTGCAAGGAAGTACCAACAATTTGAGGCTGTGAACCCCTCTCAATAACAGGCAGAATCTGGTGAAAGTCACCTCCAAAAATGATAGGAATGCCACCAAAGGATTGATCAGATTGGAGAATGTTTTTGAGAGTGTGGTTGACAGCTTCATGCGATGCTGCATGAGTGCCTCATTCCAAATGATCAAGTCAGTCTCCTGCAACAGCTTTGCCAAAATTGAACCTCTGGAGATAGAGCAGGTGGATGACTCATTGATAATGAGAGGATTTGAAGACATGAATGAGAAGTGGAGCCACCTTTGAGCAGGAGTACAGCAATGCCAGATGATGCTATACAGAGGACGATTTTGCTCTGAGAACGAAGCTGATGGGCCAGAGTGTTGTATACAAAGGTTTTGCCTGTGCCACCGGGACCATGGAGGAAAAAAATCTGGCCAGTCTTGTTATTGACTGCATGCATGATCTTCTCAAAGATAGCTCTCTGGTCTGGATTGAAAGTGTCCAAGTTCTGTGCTGCCAACTTAGCCTACTCCACAACATCATATCTGTGCTGCTCTGCAATCAACCAGTTTTTGAGGTTGGCTTCCCAATTCTGAGTAATCTGAGGCATGTATGGCCAATCCTTGCTGAGAGATTTGTCAGAGGATAAGAGAAGCTGGTTGATTAAGTAGAGGCCATAATCCTGCACATTGTCATTGGTAGGGTTGAAATGGATGTTGTTGTGCTGGAGCTGATACTGCAGGTCATCGCAAATGTAGGGCCAGTATGTGTTCCAAAGCTGGACAGAATCAGAGGGTGCACAATCATGAAGAATAGTGACAAAGAGTTGCCAGAGCTGATGACCTGTTGCCATGGACTTTGCTTCCTTCAAACACTGCACCCACTCTTGGTCATCCTCCAAAAGGCCACATGCCAAACATGCTTCTCTGAATAAGGGAGAGACATTTCTCTGAAAAGTGCACAGATGTTCATATGATGTTGCACCCTTGACAGCTGTCAGAAGAAGCCTGAGGTAGAAGCATTCATCTTCAGTAGGTTGAGTGTAGTATATCCTTCCAATAGCAAATCCTCTCTGTCTGGGCTTCTGCTTGTGGACTTTCTGATCCCACACAAATTTGAAGGGAAAGTCCTGATAGAGAAGATCCTGTGCAAGCTCTGGATACTGCTGATTGGCTTTGAAATAGCCAGTGAGAGTGGTATCATGCTGTGTAGCATGCTAGATGATTTCCTGGATAGACTGTAGACCATTCTGATTCCAAGTAACATACTGCTGGCCATGGAGGTGGATCTGAAGTCGGATGACATTGGGAGAAGCAGAGTGCATAGGTAAATGAAAGAGGCACCAAATGCTCTTACAGGCAGAAATATAGCAAGCATCCAGATACTGTTTGACTTCATTGTTGCAAGTCCCAAACTGCATGGTGATGCGATCATGATCAAGCATGTCTTTCACTAGAGCACTGGGATGGTGCAGAAGCAATCGTATTCCATGGCAGTCAAAAAGTGTTGTCATCATGAGATGGTATGCAGATGTTGGGGGGTGTGATGGTTTTTCCTGTTTTTGAATGCTTTCTATGATGATTTGGATGAGTTGTCACTGGAGAGAGAGGCACAGACAGGCTCAAGGATGCAACTGCTACCATCGGTATTGCCTGAGAAGCCTTTTGTAAAGGTCCTTTGGGCCTAGAAGAAATGGCATTGGAAAGAGCTGAAATTTTTTTGTGTCCAGCCTGGTGGGCTTCTGATTCAGGCTTTGAGGCTGCGTTTGCAGCCAATGCAGATCTCGTTATGGTAGTGTTGATCTTGTCACCACTCATTTCTCCTATCTTTGTTTCATGAGTCATTGCACCACCCCATCCACCCTGTCCACTGCCTCTACCTCAATTATTTTCACAACCTCTGCCAGGTCTACTTAAACCACTGAAAGCAGAGCCTGGTTTTCTGCTCCTGGCCCATTGTGATTGCACAAATGGGGCAGAAGCTTCTCTGATTGGATTGAGAGCTGGATGACTGGATGCAGGAGCTGCCATTAAATGTAGGCCAAGTAGTGTTGAGTGTCCATTCCATGGAAAAGTGAGACTGGTTAAGAATTAAGGAAAGGAGCTTTGTATTACAATTGAATGTGAGTTGGTGTTGCCAAACAGGACAAAGCAATTCCAATTTCATCCTTCACTAGTTTCTTCCACCATCAAACACTGATGTGTTCAGTTGGTACTCAGTGCAGAGTCCCAACAGAAGGGGTGAACACTAAACCTACAGCTGCAGGCATGCTCGGGGTGAGGGGGTTCACTTAGAGGGCCTCAGATCATCCTTCAGGGTGCAGAGACTACAAAAAGGCTGGTACGATGGGTTTTGATATGCGCACTAGTTGTGTATGCAAAAAGGGAGGTATGTGCAATGGCGAAAAAGTGTGCAATGCAAAGGGGCAAAAATTCGCAGTGTGGAAAAAACATGCAATGGGAGCGCAAAAATGTGCAATGATGAGGGAGGTGAAAGTGGGAGGTTTGGTAGGGCAAGTACAGCACTGGGATGTGCTGCAAGGGTGATGCACAGGCTAGGGACATAAATGGGATGCGAGCGCAGCTGGTGGGAAAATGTGCAAATGATGTGCAAAATGCAGCTATACAGTAAAATGCACAAATAGTGCACAAATGCAGCTATATGAAGGGCACACTGCAGGAGTGCACAAACAAAGACAAAGAATGCAATGAAGAGACAAAATGCAGCAATACGATGAGGGGACACAAACAATATGCAAATGCAGCTATATGAAGGGTGCACTACAAAGGCGTGTGGACTGGATGCTAGTGCACAGACTATGTGCAACGCTGGATGAGCTATGAACTATGAGGGGGGGAAAGATCTTCTGGATTCTCTATCTGTCCACTTCTATATACAAATGGCTTATGTGATAAAAAACAGCATAAAAATAGAAAGTGCCATGCGCTACCCACAAGTGCATGCATCTGCCCACCTAAATCCTACCACACTATGCTGCTGCCTTAGCCAATAAGATTTGTGCATGCTATAGCCCAATATCCAACTTTCTGGCACGATGCTCTATTTTTGGTGTGCTTTAAGTCCCATGCACTTTTCCCAATTAATCTACTTTGGTGTTATGTGTCGCATGCTGCACCTTAGTAATAATGATGTGATTGACCTGTGCCAGTTACCAGATAAGGTGATGCCAATTGGAAATGCAGAAGAACTATAAGGAGATGCTGTGTGAGGCCAAATAGCACCAAAGTGCCAGGATTACATGAAAGTGCCCAAGTGCACACAGTCCAACACCAAATAGGTGCAAAGTGCCCAGATTATGTGAGAATGCACAGTTCACTTGTGCTGGAATCATGGTGTGCCTCAAATAAGCATGCCAGTAAGCTGGAAGTTGTGATGCGCAGCAGCAATTTGTGTGGTAGATTGTTGTGTGTGTGATAATTGTTCTTATTGTTCTCGTAGCATGACTCATTTTATTTACGATCTTGTGCTTGTAGTATTTAAACTGCAAATACAGGACCAGTCAAGCTTAGCTTGATCTGGTCATTTCTACATTCCTAACGAACTCCAGCTAAGTCATCCTCAACTGTCACTTACAAGCCTCAGTGACTCTTTGAAGAACTTCTTGCTTTAACATCAATGCTTAAGAGCTTCGACTGATAGTAGGAACCTTGACTCTAACAAAAGGTCAAGCTGATTCAAACTCTGCTGACTAATCTCAGTCTAGGCAGCACATACACTATGACACAATTCTTATGAGAACTACCCGACCTTACCCTACCTGACGAAGAAGAAACATGGCTGCTCCATCCACTCCCACCATCCCCATTGCACCCACCGCCCCTGCTCATCCTGCTGAAATCAAGATGAGGGCACCGACTGACTATTCTGGAGACAGGGAAAAGACAATGCTCTTTCTTCTGGAATGCGGAGCGTACATCAACGCCAACACTGCTGCTTTTCCAGATGACTGCCACAAAATCTTATTCATGCTTTCTTATATGAATAGAGGAACAGCAGGGCCATAGAAGCAGGCATATCTGGAGGAGAGGTACATCGAGTCAAAACCCTGGGATATGTTCCAGGAGTTCATAGCAAAAGTATGTGTGGCGTTCTCGCCGATCGATGACATGGGGAATGCGCGAACGCAGCTTAGAGCCCTCTCACAAGGAGCAAAGGGGGTCGATGAATATATTGCCCAATTCAAGACTCTCGCTTATCACACTAAAATCAAAGAAGATGCCGCCCTGATCGAGTACTTCGTCGACAGACTCAACAACCGAGTCCTTGACAAAGTCTTCGGCATGGAGAATTTACCTGACACAATCAAGGGGTGGTACACCCATGTGGCGAGGGCTAAGGGGCATCTAAGGAGGGCGAAGGTGATTAAAGAAAGAATATACAGTAAGGCAGGAGGAGGAGGAGCGGGAAGCTCCTCCAAAGACCCTAATGCTATGGATATAGATGCAACATGCCTCTCCTACACAGAGAGGCTCGAACATATCAAGAAAGGAAAGTGCTTTATATGTCACAAAGCAGGACACAGGGTTAGCAACCACAAGGGAGGGAAAGAGCCGCCTGTGAAAGAAGAAAAGAAAGAGACAAAGAAGACACCTCGTGACCATTATACAAAGATCCGTGCCCTCATCAACGAGTTGGAAGAAAAAGAAAAAGAAGAAGTGTTAGATCTTATGGTGGTGGAGGGTTTTTAAAACGGCGGCCCACATCGGCAATGGAGCCCACCAGAATAGTTGTCTCAACTGTAATGGTAGCAAACATGAGCCACCAATCAATGCGTATTCCGGTTCACTACTTGCTAGGAGACAAAAAAGCCGAAGTACCCGCCCTGATCGACTCAGGAGCAGGAGAGACATTTATTGACCACTGAGTTGTCGAGAAACTCGGGCTAAAGAAAATTCCACTCATCAGAAAGATCCTCACCAAAAATGTTGATGGGACCCTTAACAAGAATGGAACGATCTCACACTATGTCCACATCAACACAGAGATCGGAGGGAAGGAAGAGAGGATCAGAATGCTGATAACGGGGCTGGGAAAGGAAAGAATGATCCTGGGGTATTCATGGCTCCAGAAATGTAACCCGATCATCGATTGGGAAAAAGGAACCCTCACTGACAAGGAAACTGAGAAGTTCCTCATGAAGAAGATCTGAAACATGATCAAGTGGACACACACTACTTTTGGTAAGCAAAGTCCCACTATAGATGACAAGGGGCCGCTTGTACCGAGAGTAACGTTGAGCCTGACTCTTAGGAGGCTACCTATAAGGAGTGCTGGGGAGACCTTCGGGGAAACCCACCTCGCTGCCACTGAGCACATGAAGAGTAGGCTCAGGATGGTTCATCTCACAATGGGACCTTGCACCGGAGATGAACCCGATCACGACGGATCAAACCTGGCAATGGACACAGCAATGGACATCCATCCTGGGATCGATCTACAGATCCCTGTACTAGACGCCGTGGGTGCCAACGTACTACCCGACACTGAGGGAGATTATGATGGAACGGACACACTATTCGCTTATGTTCGGGGAGAACCTATGGTTGGAGTATTCAGAGCCGAGGAGTCACCCCTCACCATCGAAGACGACTACATACCACTGAACTACCAGAAACTCCAACAGATCTCATGCCTCACTTGATCTCGGCTAACTGGCAGAATCACTTACTCCAACATGACTTACATCCGAGCAAAGACCTCTGTCTCACAGAAGCTCACCCATGAGAGTGAAGGGAACAAGGAGATGCAGTCACTCAATGATTTACTCCCAGATAAATATAAGGAGTACCGAAGCGTATTCAAAAAGGCAGCATTGGAAAGATTCCCCGAGTTGAGACTGTGGGACCACACAATCAAACTCAAGCCAGACTTTATCCCAAGAGACTATAAGGTCTACCCCATCACCCCGGCTGAACAGAAGAAATTAGACGAGTTCATCGATGAGAACCTGAGGAAGGGGTATATCATCCCATCTAAATCACCTATGGCATCCCCGTTCTTCTTCGTTGCGAAAAAGGACTCTGATGTGCTCTGGCCCTGCCAAGACTACTGATACCTAAATGAAGGAACCATCAAGAACTCTTATCCCCTTCCATTGATCAGTGATCTGCTCGATAAGCTGAAAGGGGCAAAATGGTTCATGAAATTAGACATCAGATGGGGATACCACAATGTCAGGATCAAAAAGGGAGATGAGTGGAAGGTGGCGTTTAAGACCAACAAGGGGCTGTTTGAGCCCAAGGTCATGTTCTTCAGTCTTTGTAACTCCCCGGTGACCTTCCAGGCAATAATGAATGACATCTTCTGAGATTTGCTAAACGAGGGATGGCTAGTGATTTATATGGATGACATCTTAATCTTCTCGAAAGACAGAAAAGAACATGAGGAGAGAACGAAGAGGGTCCTGGCAAGACTGAGGGAAAACGACCTCTACCTGAAACCAGAAAAGTCTAAGTTTGATGTACAAGAGGTCGAGTTTCTTGGGCTAATCTTGCGACCAAACCAACTGGCCATGGACTCAACTAAACTGAGTGGGATTAAGGACTGGCCACCCCCGACAAATGTTAAAGAAGTTAGATCATTCTTAGGTTTCGGGAATTTCTATCGAAGATTCATCGGCAACTTTGCTGCGATCACAAAGCTGCTTAATGATCTAACAAGGAAAGATCAACCATTCAATTGAACAGATGAATGCCAAGGGGCATTCGACACACTAAAACAGAAATTCTCCGAGGCACCAGTGCTGTTAATGCCGAACACTGAGAAGCCATTTGTAATTGAGAGTGATGCTTCTAAGTATGCAACAGGGGCTGTCCTGAAACAAACTGACACAAATGGAGACTGGCACCCCTGTAGTTATATTTCCTACTCCTTGATGGCGACCGAATGGAATTATGAAATCTACAATCAGAAACTACTGGGAATAATTCGAGCACTGGAGACCTGGAGACACTACCTCCAGGGATCCAAACACCCAACCACAATCCTATCGGATCATAAAAATCTCATGTACTTTAGAACCGCACGGAAACTGAACAGACGACAGGCTAGATGGAGCCTCTTCCTGCCACAGTTCAATCTTCAACTCGTATACGTGCCAGGGAAGATGATAATACAGTCTGATGCACTATCACGACGAGGAGATCACATACCTGAGGTTGATGATGACAACGATGACATCACACTGTTAAAAGATGAGATCTTTGCACGAACAATCGATACCGAATTGAAGGACATACTGGCAGGAAGTATGATGCGCGATGACCTACTAAAAGAGATAGTAAGGGCCATCAAAGAAGGAGGAACACCACCAATCAAGTTGGCGGTAGAAGACTGGAGAACGGAGAATGATGGGACAGTCTTTTTCAAGGACCGATGTTATGTCCTGGACAACAAGGAGTTGCAGAGGAAAATCATGGAGAAATATTACAATAACATACTCACAGGTCACCCCGGCCGATTCCAGACTCTCAAACTGGTACGGAGGGACTACTGGTGGCCAGGAATGATGATCTTCATCCAGAACTACGTTGACGGATGTGCCACGTGCCAACAAATGAAGGTAAACACACACCCCACAACTCCACCACTATCGCCAATCAAATCAGAAGCAACACGACCATTTGCGCTGGTAACAATGGACTTCATCACTGACTTACCGATCAGTGAGGGATGTGACACCATCATGGTCATGGTAGACCATGGGCTTACTAAGGGGGTAATTTTCATTCCCTGCAACAAGACCGTTGATGCACTGGGGGCAGCAGACCTTTATCTGCAAAATGTGTTTAAAAGATTTGGCCTCCCCGATAAGATCATATCAGATCGCGACCCATGATTTGCCTCCAATGCATTCCAAGAATTAGGAAGACTCCTGGAAATAAAGCTGGCCATGAGTACAGCCTATCACCCACAGACCGATGAGGAAACAGAGCGAGTTAATCAAGAACTAGAAATCTATCTCCAGATCTTCTGTGTGAACAAGCCATCACAATGGAAGGGCACCTTACCACTGCCGAGTTCACACACAATCAGAAGCACCACTCGGCGATCAAAAATACTCTGTTTTTCTTGATGATGGGAACCCACCCCAAAGCCATTCCCATGACATACAAAAAAACAAATGTACCAGCTACCAAACAGAGGATAGCCAAATTAGGAAACATGCAATGAGAAGCCCTGGTGGTGCATGAACTGTCCTGACAAGTAATGATCGGACGAGGCGGATGAGGCTTCCACCCATTCACAGTGGGGGAGAGGGTTTGGCTAGATTCTAAGAACTTGAAATTGGGATACCCGACCAGAAAACTTGCCCCTAAATGTGAAGGGCCATTCTCTATCACCCGGGTGATTTCCTCTCATGCCTACAAATTGAGGCTTCCTTCACAGTGGAAAATACACCCCGTTTTCCATGCCTCTCTCCTTTCGCATTTCAAGGAGAACGAGACACACGGGCCAAATCTTCTTCCTCCACCCCCCGAGCTGATTGAAGGAGAACTCGAACATGAGGTCGAGGCTATTTTAGCCCACAAAAAGATGGGCTGAAGAACCCGATTCCTAGTGAAGTGGAAGGGCTACAGCACAGCAGAAAATACCTGGGAACCCAAAGCTCACTTAAAAAATGCCCCAGAAATTCTGGGTAATTACAAGTCCACTCACAATCTACTCCCATCATGAGCCACCCTCTACACTTCTTCATGAATGCCACGCCTGACCCCGACCCAATTAGAACCTTCGAATTGATCTTGAGCTTCTTCTGTGATACTGACGACTCCCGAAATGAAGAGAGACTGCTCTCTGTGACCCAGGACCGAGCGCTGCTCAATGGGACAGTGCACAACTTATTCCAGACATACCGAGCGATCTCTTCCCTCGAACGGGTGTTCCAGCACCTGACCGAGGAGGCCTACCACCTAAATCTGCTCCCCCTCATGAGGAGCTTAGATGAGCAAGCCCTTAATTACAGACCTGGAGAGCGAGTCCCCACACCTCAACAGATATTCATTATAGAACCTCTTGATGATGAAGGAGATGAAGAACAGCCAACATTGCCATCTCCTTCACCCCCACCCCTGTATCCATCGTCGCCACCTCCACCACTACGCACATCTACACCTCATCCCAGACAACCCACACCAGAATAACTGCCTGCACCACCGTGGATGTGGAACTCCATTTGTTTTACATGTGCCCAGATCAGGCATTTTTCCTCACACTGCCTGGAGTATCAATGCCCCCACTGTCGATGGTGGCGCCCAGAACATTCTGCACTCTTCTGTCCCAACAACCTGACATGTGACAACCCTCCTCGTCACCGAACCACCTAAACCCGACCAACCATGATTAAGAATCTCCACCTTGTTATCATTCTCGGTGCCATATTCGGCATGGCCATTTTAATTATGATGATCTTTTACTTTCTTATCACACTCAAAATCATGACTGCCCCACCTCTACCTCGAATTACAATGCTCATAACCAGCACCTCGGTGCAATTTGCGGGGATGGGCAGCATCGAGTTACCTACCAGAGTCTACATGCATGGCACACCCACCACAACAATGATCGACACATTCTCCATGATGAGTGACGAAGAACAGCCTATGCCATTCGACCCGATGCAGATGGTCAGGGGCTAGTTTTGGATGGGACTCGAAATGTTGAGGGGGAGCTAATGTTATGGAGATGTTTGGATGGGGAAATCAATTTTCTTCATGATTGTTCTTATTGTCTTACTTGTGTATGTCCCATGCTATTGTTCCTTTTCCTACTGTCTTGTGACCGCACACCTCTAATCACTCATCATCACAATTCTACTCTATTGTAGTAGTCTGCGGACGTCCACACGCTATTGTCTTTTCATTTCTATTGTTCTTATTGTTCTCATAGCATGACTCATTTTATTTGCAATCTTGTGCTTGTAGTATTTAAACTGCGAATACAGGACCAGTCAAGCTTAGCTTGACCTGGTCATTTCTACATTCCTAACGAACTCCAGCTAAGTCATCCTCAACTGTCGCTTACAAGCCTCAGTGACTCTTTAAAGAACTTCTTGCTTTAATGTCGACGCTTAAGAGCTTCAGCTGATAGTAGGAACCTTGACTCTAACAGTCCCATGCTTATTTTTTCATTTGGGCACTCTGAAATTTTAGCAAAACAGGTGCTTGAGAAAATCATCTGCCGCACTGCTGTGGCGAATAGCACAAGAACAATAAAAATAAGTGTAGGCTACAGAGAGTGTATTTAGTATGTATGAAGACAGCCCCAGTGAGGCAAGTTGTTGTGCATAGCGGCAGCAAAGAGTGTCATACTTACCAACTTCTCTTAGCACCTCAAGACCATTTGGTTGGCCTCTCTCAGATGATCTCTCTTGAGTATGTCAAGAAGCATGAACATCATTAATTATTCGTTACACAGGCTGCAAGAAATGGACTATTGAACAGGTTTTATCTAAAGTCATGCAAGAACATGTAACCAGAGAGATCCAAGGTGCAAAACATGCTCTGACAGCTGCTGATGTTGTGTCTCTTCCTGCAATCCTATCACAACAATGACATACTAATTACATTCAGTTTTTAGTTTTTGCAACATGACTGAAAATGTGAGTGTGCCCTTTTTTTGCATGCTAGTACTGCTGAGAGCCATCAGCATGTCAATTGCTGTGCTGTCTGCATCTTGTTTTGCCAACCAGTATGTGCATTAAAAGCCAATGGGTGCCCTTTTTATAGGCTTGGGATGAGGTGACCAGTAAGCCTATAACAATTTCTTTGCTTTTTTTTTTGTCCTTGCACAAGTCAATGTGCATGCAACCTGCAGATGGTTTGCTTAGCAGCAAGTTGTCAATTACCTAATATAAAAAGAGTGTAGGAAGCACAGAGGTGAGTACAGTTTCAAATTTGTTGTTTGTACATGCAACTATTCTGCATGTCTATTGAACCATGCAACAAACATATGGAACAGACTACAAGTAGGGTTAGGGTTAGAGCTCATTGAGAACAAAAAACAAAGCCTGCTCAGCCAGAGTGGCCAAAGCAAGACAGGAAAATATTGAGACAGTGCATGAGCCAAAGCCCATACCAGCCGAACAGACCCCCTATATGGACAAGGTCGCCGTGCTATGGGGAGTCCCCCCGGCCCACAAATCCAGGTACCTGAAGGGACTTGTGCCATCAAGGTAAGTATGAATTGTGTTGGTGTCATTTCTACTGTTATATAGTCAGCCATCGTTCGCACGGACCAATACCTCTTGTTTGCCAACTTTGGAATAAAACAACATTTGCACGTGCTTGCCTCGATGCTCCCTTCTCGGAATGTTTTCTTTTTTTTCAGTGACACGTAGAAATCCTCATCAGTTACTCAAACCTTGTCGATCATCTTCTACCCTTCCCCTTCTTCCAGATATAGCCGATGCCTCGTCATCCACTGCACCCTCCGTATCTACTGTACGAGATCATTTGCGCGATGTCAGGTTCAACGATTTGAAGGATTCCTTGTCCCGTTCTGGCAATCCCACTCGCGTATGGTCATATTATACCAGCCTTCTCAACTTCCTCGGTTACGAAAAACTTCCATTGGAAATACACCAGCAAGTCCTGAGGCAATGCACTCCGCCAATTTCACAGCTCCGCGTCTCAGCTGCCCGTCGTTTAGTCATGGGAAACAGCCCAACTAACCCGCATATTTATGAGGGCCGCTTTCAGACAATCATTCGTACAATGCGCTCTTTCGACATGAAACCAACCCTGGATGATTACAATTTCATTCTTGAGCAATTTGCTGCCGTTGGACATCACACAGGCGCAATGCACGTCTACAAGGAGTTGAGGTGTGTTGGACTGTTACCTAGGACAAAGACATTCGGGCTGTGTCTGCAGGCAATAGCCCACCGCTTGACTTTACCCGTTGAGAAGGGGGATCGGCCTCTTTTGGTCCAGCAGACTCGCAAGATGCTTTCAGAGTTGCATGCTGACATGCAGACCCATAACATTCCATTCACATCAGTTAATTTGGATTTGACCATCCGAATACTGAAGGAGACTCTGGACAGGGAAGGTTTTGAATCGCTCATGAAGTGGGCTTATGGCATCGACCTTTCCAATCCCGATCGTCCTCCCTTGGAGCACATGGGTCTGAACACTGCGAGCTCAGGTATAGCTACGCAATTGATCCCAGTTCCCACACAGTCATTTTCTACCCCCGCTTTGAATACCACCATCGACATGATTGGTATACTTGGAGATGTTTCTAAGCTTATACAGGCCTTCGAGGTCTTAACACAGCCCTTACCTAAAGCCAGTCAACATCAGTTCACTTCTTTTGATGACGATGATGGTTTTGGAGTGGCAGACGGTTTCGTTGCCCCAGAATTTACGCCCCCTCATGCAAGTCCCAACACGACCACCTACAATATGCTTCTACGCCATCTTTGCCGAGGTGGGCATGCCACTTTGGTGCGGCATTACATTCTAGAAGCGATCCATTTGGATCGTCAGACTGACAGCAACCTGCGGTTTGCCGTGATGCAGAAGCCTATTGATCAAATCCTTGCTCCTCACTTTGCAATTAACCGTGGAACTCTGCTGTCTGCTTTCGGGTTGAGTAACCGTGATAAAAATGCTCACCTGATGCGATGGATGGCCTCCAAAATCCCCAGCATTATAAGGAGGAAGAAGGGAAGCGTGGCTTTCTTCAATCGTGTCCGAGACAGACTGATATCCAAGAATAAATCCCTGGGTCCATCACAGAAGAGCTCGCATACCGTGAGGTCCCGGTCAGCACAATGGGACCGAGGATCAGTGTTCGACTTGGATGTGGATGCACCCCCAGATACGTCTCTCCCACCGGTCAAATACCTCGATCTGAACCTTCACATCCAAGTGCTGGAGCGTGACTTTGCAGAAATCAGCCAGTTCAATCGTAGGGTGCTAGACGTGTTGGGTCGCACCACACAACGAATTAAGGAACGGTTGGGTCGGCGTGTATGGTCTGGGAAGGATATATACCTGCAAACACGCTCTTCTAGGCTGATGATGACTCGGAAGCACTGGCAGAGTATCGTGCATTTTAAGCCTCGACTTCCGAACACAGTGCTGCCTCGCGTGCCCCCATATTATGCTCGTGATCCCGTCAATCGTCGCGGATTCGCCACGACTTCCGCCCATGTGGGTTGAAGGCTGTGAAAATCTCGCATGTGGTCTTCGCCACACGCTCCGCGGTCTCATCTACAACCCGAGGTTCGATAGTGGCTACATTATTGGGAAGGGGAATTTTCTATACCCGAAGCTTTACGGTGGATCAACATTGAACATAAATACAAAACACTTGTCCTACTTTCCTTCGCAATCCGATAAAAAAGGAGAACAGAAACCAGTACTATGTTAAACGCTCGAGTTCTTTCCTCTGTTCCTTGACAACCCTCTCCATCCCTTCCAACCACATCTCTACGTCTGCCCCCACGGTCGAAAGTCGAGCTTCGTTCTTTCCAGCCTTAACATGGGTAGGTATGCTGGGTGTGGCATTGCTGATATTGAGGTTTCCAATCCCAATATAGCGAGCAAGTGCGAGGACGGGGAGACGTCGGAGGGCACGCCCTGATAAATTTTGAGTCTGTTGTTGCAACTACGTAAGTAGACTTCTGGTAGTAAGAAATATGCGAACCCTGCATTGTGTTGCAAGTGCTAGGAGTCTCAAAGCCACGTTCTTTGCTTTGACATGGGGGTCGGCCCTCGGAACAGTATTTTGGATATGCTTTGCAGTGGCTTCATACATCTGGGCTTGTTTCAACGTAGGAACGTTCTGCCGGAAATTTAGATGGTTATCGGAACAGAAATAGCTATATGTTCCCCAACGTACGATGGGACTAACGATGCCTTTGCTCACGATCTCACATAAGGATGAGCGAAGGATTTCGTAGATGGCGTCGCGGGATGGAAGATCTACATATTGCACGATGTCTGCCCGGTCGACAAAAGCGCTATCTGCGCGATGAAAGCAGCTCAAAGTCAAATAGCAACCTCGATAAAACAAAGGGTGATACCAATGGCTTTAACGAGATTGCTTGTGGACATGATCAGGACATTCTTGCGGTGCTTGAGCTTGTCAAGCTGGGTGAGCAGAGCATTGACAACCTGTGTTTATCTCAGCGCACACAGACTACTTCGAGCGATCATAGACATACACGTAGACCATCGGATGGTTCTGTGCCAGCCATCGCACCCGCCCGAGCAGCTGTCAGAGATTCTACCTCATCTGTTTATATAAATCTTCAGCTAGAATCTAATTTCAAAGGGAAGATTCATGCCAATCAAGACTACGAGAAATGCATCCTCTTCTTCTACTAGATCGGTGATACTGTTGAAGAGCCGCTGCACTAGCTTTCCAGATTCGGAAAACCATTTCGAAAACAAGGAATGAGAATTGATCTCGAGCAAACGTGTATGCGTATATCTTTAAAGCAGATGTGAGTTTTGATAAGGAAGGCAGTGTAACCCAGGTTCAACCTGTGTGAGAGACGTATGGAGAGCTTTTGAGAGAGTGCACGACAAAGGGAAGTCTTGCCCGTGCCCGGCGGGCCGTGTAAAAGGACCACACGATTCCATGAAACGAGATTGACTAGGTTTCCTTCCATCGGTAAGCACTCATATAGCCAGGCAGGAAGAGGTCTCACAGTCAACGTTCGCATCGCTAAACACCAACGTCGCGTGGATGTAATCCAGTAGCTTCATCTTGATATCGTCTGCGTATATCAACGAGTCCCACAGGCCCTCCCAACTGCTGTTCGGTAGATCGCTGACACTCGCCGCTGGCGTGTCGTCATCGTCGTCTCTCACACCTGAGGTAGTGGAAAATTCTTCGAACGAATCTGTATCCGAGGGTTGGTAAACGTGGATTTGCAGAGCCATCTCCTCTAGCGAGAGAGTGCTCGAAGAGCACGACGATTCGGACACTACAATTCTCTCTACGGAAGAGGCGAGTTCTGGGACGTCTTGCCATCCGTCCAGGGTCGAAGGAAGGCCGAGACGATCGAACGAGGTGATGTACGTATGCACAAGTTTACGAATTGTATCATAGCGTGTAGCCGCTGTAGGTCGTAAACGGACTTCGACTAAGAGGAAAGGTTAAGAAATAGATCTAGAAGACTCAATGATGCTTGCTGCATACTGTGAACAGTCCACCTTTTGATTTGGGGGACATCGTCCAGAGAAGAGGCTTCTTTACATATGTCCATAGAAACATCAACAACTGGCATTGAAGAGGATCGAAGTTGAATTACATTGACTGGACTGTCGGTGAACATGGGAGGAGGATAAGATGCCAGCGACGCGTGTATCAACAACGCGTAAACAACAAGGTCACATGTCACAAGGGAAGACCACCATGGCCGAGTCTAGCGAAGTCAAGAGCCTCACTCCTCAGCTATGGGACCCCCTGGATCCCTCGACTTTTGTGTTTCCAGAGCAAGCCACAATAGTGACCATAGAGTTCTGTGACCGAGTACGTCCCTCAAGTATCGTTCTTTCAAAATATAACTTTTTGACAGTGTCGTTGGTGAGCCTGTTCTGAGAAACTCTCGCGTAGCGTATCTTCACTCCGAGGATCAGGCTTCACCGAGCTAGTTGGGTGCAAACTGAACTCCTCCTTACGTTTCCACCTCCAGCCCTGGGATGCATATCTTTGGTGCCGCGTAACTCAGATGAAACCGCAGGTCGCTTTCGTGTTTGGCTTTCTGTTGCTTCTCAGTCCCCGGTCCTCTTGTGGGATAGAAAAATCGAAGGTGGCTTCCCGGAACTCAAAGTTCTGGTGAGTCGTTGGCCTTGTCATTCGTAAGCTTTTTTTACGCGTACTTAAATGATTGGAGTAGAAGCAACGCCTTCGTGACCAAATACAACCGGGAAAGTCGTTGGGGCATTCAGATAAAAAGAATTGAAGTTGAGTGTTTGAGAGGAGGCCTTACTATCCGTCGAGCCTGTAGAATTGTACAGTTTGTAAAGTACATGCGATTGGTCATCCCCTACCTACATGCGCGGATAATAGTTTCTCAGATTCTTTTCAGTTGCAAATCACGGTTGTTTGAATTCACCAACAACGCCGGCCTGAATTGCTTTGTTCGTCATGGACTCGGACGACACAAGGCTCGAAAAGCTAATCAACCAATGCAAAAGCAATGGCAAGCCTTAACTTGTATTTTATTTTGTGGCGTGCCTCAGGCGGTTCCACTAATTAGATGTCGATGTCAAAGTGGACGCCCTCACAAAACTGCAAGCTGAATTCGAATCCGGTATCGAGGTGAGTATGCTCTTGGGCACCAGCGCATTCTTTCGTTGACAACACTTAGATTCATGATCACGACACCCTCATCAACGTGCTGAAGACATGCTTACGGACATCGAACCAGCACCTGACTACTGCTACATTAGCTACATTGCCTCCCTTGCTTCCTATCCTCATATCACGTCCCGTGAATTATCCCCAGGCATCTGGCAGTCAACCCCGCTCTGCGTCCTCCTCAACTTCCTCTGTTGCTCAATCTGCCGCCGTCGATGCAGTTACTTTGCGCCAAGTCCTCAATGCTTTGCTTCCCACTGGGGGTGTCATTGATCGCCTTGGAGACAAAGAGAAGGCACAGACAAAAGCTCGCGATACATTAGCAACTCTTGGTGGTCTGGCGTTCAGGACGGGAGGAAGTAGTATGATGTCTACAAAATCGAGAG
The DNA here is from genome assembly GCA_029959215.1 of Tricholoma bakamatsutake. Lineage (NCBI taxonomy): Eukaryota > Fungi > Basidiomycota > Agaricomycetes > Agaricales > Tricholomataceae > Tricholoma > Tricholoma bakamatsutake. The sequence continues at coordinate 8,051,657 of CP114860.1, forward strand.
ACAAAGCCCCTGAGACACCTCTGATGATCTTCGAGCGATATATGAGAGAGGTAGGGCTAGCAAGTAAAGTCTGGAAAGTGAGGGAGCAAGTGAGTTCTCTATTTGATGAATGCATGCATACAACCTCGCCCCTAACCATCGACTTAGTCGATCTTGTCCCTTGTCCACATTCGACGCGCTCATCACCAGTTTCCAATCCGACCATACCTCCCTCTCCTCGTGGATTGCCTAGAGGATACCGACGCGCATGTCCGTGATTGCGCCCGTCAGTCAGTCGTGGAACTGTTCTCAGGTCCAGGAGTCAGCGACGGGGCACGCGCTGATCTCAAGAAGGAAATGACCAAAAAAGGGGTTCGTAAAGGTATCGTCGACGGCGTACTATCCAAATTACTCAGTGGTGGCTCTGCTCCTGGGAGTACTCATAGTCGAGACAATTCAGAGAATGACGATATAGCCCCAACGAAATCCAAGGAGTATCTGCCTCCAAGCCTAGCGTTGTTAGCCCGCAAGCCCAGCCACGGTAATGGACTTGCGAGGACGGCAAGCCACGGAAGCGTGAAAGACATTTCGAGGCCGTCCAGTCGTACTGCAATCGCACCTTCTGCAGTCCCTGCTCCTTCGCCTACGACCGAGAATACAGAGATTCAGCCGGTCTACGTATGTTATCCGCATCTTCTTCGCGAGGCTAGCTTCACAAGCCATCATAGATCACGTCTGGCCGAGATTTGGAGAATGAATTCGCGGCAATGCTCAAGTTCTTTGATGTGTGTATTCCTCGATGTGCACGGATGTAATTCTCAGTCAGTCATTTTGTTATAGGGAAAGGAAACGGAACACAACTGGGCAGCTCGGGAACAGGCAATCCTTCGAGTTCGCGGGATGCTGAAGGGTGATGTCCATCTTCGATATATGGATGTATTCCTGGCATGCTTGAAAGATGGCTTCATCCAATGGTCATTCAAGACTGTAAGTCGGTCTCAGACGTCGATTTTCACAACTTATATTGTCCGCTAGCTTGCCAGTCTGAGAACAACGGTATCCACAAACACGTCAACGCTGTACTCCGAACTGGCTGTTGCACTCGGACCTTTTCTTGACTCCTTCTGCGATGTCATATTGACAAACCTTCTCAAAATGGCTGGCTTGACAAAGAAAATTGCTGCACAGCAGTCTCAGGCTTCAGTGACCTCAATCATCAAGAACACCTCGGTACAACCAAGGATAATTCTACCTCTCTTGTGGAATACGCTTCAGGAGAAAACAGCCCAATCTCGAACATTTGTAGTGGGCCATTTGAAAACTTATATTGAAACTCATGGACATCGCTCGAAAAACGTCATTGAAGGCTCGGGTGGTCTAGAAACGCTGGAAAAGTCTTTGAAACGAGCCTTGAGCGATACCAGTCCTCCTGTCCGGGAAACTGCGCGATTGCTGTTCTGGGTTTTTGAAGAAATCTGGCCTGAGAGAGGATTGGCAATTTTAGAAAGTCTAGATCCCCTCGCGCGCAAGCAAGTTGAGAAAGTGTGTCCCAGACCGGAGGAATTGGCGGTCTTGCCTCCTTCGACTCCCAAAACTACCAAAAAGAACAGTGTCGCAGCTACTATCGCCGCCAGCCGCGCCAAAGCAAAAGCCATCGCTACTGCCCCTCCTTCCCTTCACCACCAAGCCACGTCTGCGTTGCACATGCTACCATCAAAGCGTGCAAGTTCCCCTCTAACGTCTCCGAGAAGCTCGATGAACAGACCGGCATCTCCTCTCAGGTACTCGTCGTCTCTTTCATCTCCATCTCCTCCCCCTGCTCGAGCGCGCGCTGTACCAGGCAAGACGCCTCGTTCCGTCAGTGCTAGTGTTTTCAAGCCCGCCACTACTTCCCATTCTCGCACCCCCTCTGGCGGGTCCGATAATGCAGTGTCTCCTCCTTCACCTCAGCTGTCGACCTTCCGGCGTCGAACCTCGTCTCCGCTGGCGGCTACCGGCAACAGGACTTCGACTATACGGAAGGCCATTCAAACTGCTCTTCCAGCCTCACCACCCTCTTCTACTGGCCAGATTTCCCCTCGCAATCATAGTGATGGTTCACTTTCTACTCCCGCTCCCGTTCTTATACGCAATTCCGGGCTGTTACCACCGATGACGAGTGAAGATGATGGGTCTTTACTTCTTGCACAGACTATACCCATACCCGGTGAAACCAGTGAATCCGACGATGACCAATCTATCAACCTCATGTCATTCTCCGCCCCTTTTGAAAAATACCCTCCCAAAACACCCCTATCTAAGCCAGTACAGAAGTCGAACTCTAGAATCCAATCACATTCACAGGGATCCAGTGAAATGAAGCCGACTATTAGCGTATCGAATGCTTTATCATCGGATTCCATACCCGACTTGGCTGGTCACAGTCAGGTTGTTGTAGAAGATGCTCTAAGAGCGCGCGCGGAACAGGCGGAGAGTGCAGCTGAGAGGTTGTTGGAGCTAGTTGATTCGGAAGAAGAGGGCATGCAACATTCTATGATTCCGGTATCTTTGTTGGTTGGCAGCAGCAACGGCTATGTAACGATTAAACCAAAAAGTAGGCCAGCACCGATATCTTTAGCCCAAGCAGGTGGGGCGCCAGTTACGCCGGTAAACCGACATGCTGCCATCCTGAAACAGGCTGCCATGTTCAAGGACAGTCCAGAATACAGTCGGCGTACGTCGTCACTGATGGATGTGTTGCATGATAAGAAACATGAGACGGGATGGTGGTTGAAGCGACGAGCATGTACGGTCCTCCTTTTCCCTTGCAACTGAGCTTCGCTTACGTTGCAGTAGTGGTTGGACAGGCCACCACTTTGAAAATTACAGTGGCGTCCGACAAGGCACAAGAGCTTCAAGGTTACATTGCAGTCATAGCAAATGGAAACCCCGGAATCCAAGTACTCCAGAAACTTGCTCTGTTGTGCTCGGAGAATCCAGTTACGGAATCTCCTTCGCCGCCTCCTAGCCCTGGTTTTGACCTCCCAACCAGCCCTTCGCCTTTCATTCCGACCTCACGTTCTTTGCCGTCTTTGTCTGGCAATCTGTGGGATGCCAATAAGAATATTGATCGTCTGTTCAATGCTCTAATTCAGTTTTTGGATCCTACCAAGGTACTGGTCTACTACTCCATTGATATCCAGTTCTCATTCCACTCATAACAGAACGAAGAAGAGCTTGAATACGGTCTAATCATTCTCTGGGAAATGCTGGAGAACCAAGCACCCTATATGGAGGGCAAGGAAGCCGAGCTCTTCTCAGTCCTCTTGAGAGTTCGATACTGCAACAAACCGAATGTAAGAACACCGTACTCTGTCTGATACATGTCACTAAAGTAACTGCGTAGATCTTGGAAGCGACCAACACGATCCGTGACGCTCTTACTGCCAGCATTGACCCTGTATACGGGTTGACCACGCTGCATGCCAGTCTACGTGCATTCCATGGAGAGCCTCACCCCGTGTTTTCTGACGAAGAAGTTAAATTGACCGTTTATGCCTTTGGGCTTATTGCGTTAGGCAAGTTCATCTTGCGTCTACCAGCCGAGATTGCGGAGGAAGAACTGCCACGTCTGAAGGGTACTTTGATTTCAGTGCGTTCCTCAATCATTAGCTCGAAACGCACAGTTAACATATGGGTATTTTTCTGGCAGTCACTGAACGACACTTCGTCTCTGATCGTTCGAGAATCCGCTGCGGCATCTATCATCGCTGCGCAGCTCGTTCTTCGGGACGAAACTCATCTTTTTGCTTTACTAGATGGACTTGCGGACGAGAAGAAGAATCTTTTGACGTACCTGTTTGATAAGCATGGCGCGCGCGGCTTAGCTGCGTCGACTGGCTCCTCTGGCATGGACAAGCTGGAGAAGGAGATCAGACGCTTGGATACGCGGACGAATACCCCGTCGAGACCATACGCAGCATAGAAGAACAGCAACCTGCCAGATTTTTGGACCACGACTGATTTCGAGTTATTCTTGACGAGAGATCTGTTTCTTGCGATGGCCATGACAATTACTGATACATTGATTTGTTATGACCCTGTATGATTATTCTAAATGTTTAGTAATACACCGTCTATTGACTACGACCTAACTTCTCCATAATCGGCGAGCAAAGAAATATCCCACCCCTGCCAATAGACCCGCTACATGTCCAGCTGTGTCGGTGGTCCTACGCTGAGTAGACGTGGGGACATTAGAAAAATAGCAGGTTTTTGAGAAATGGGTGTACCTTGTCATTGATGGCAGAATAGGTATCATAGGCAAAGATGCCTGTGACGGCTAGCCACGCCGGAATGGGGATGATTCCGTAGAGCTGGAAGGTCATTCTGGGAGCGACACAGGCTAGGAAAGAAACGATGGAGTAGATGGCGGCTGTGATAAATGTGAGCGATTAAGGTGACAAGTGACTTTATATGAATCACAAACCGCTTGCACCATGCGAGCCGTTGTCGCGATGTTTGACAATATTACTCCATGCCATGCTGGCTATATTGGCGAAAATGCCACCTGTGGGATGGGAGGGATGAGTGAGTGGTTATGATTATGAGAAGAAAAGGACTAGCCTCCCATGTAGAGAAAGATGAATCTACGGCTGCCAAGGATGGAGAGGACAGGTCTAGCCATGAAGAAAAAAGTGAAGCCGTTGAAGAGGATATGGGAGACATCTTCATGGGAGAAACACGATGTAGCAAGGGTCCATCTACGATATAGTTAAACGCTGAGACAAGGGGTGCATGATTGGGAACATAGATACATTCGTCCCGAGGACAGATTCCGCCAACTGTCTGTGAAATTGTCCACCATCCATTTGGATGAAGAATAGTCGCGGTTTTGTTTCTAAAAGGTGCGATGAGAGGTATGGATGTGGAAATGTGGAGTGATGACAAAAACGTACCACTCGCTGGGAAGCCATGAACCACATGACGAAGACGAGACCATTGATGGTGATGATGGACCAGAACACTGTGTCTCTGGGTATGTCATCTAGAAAATGAAGGAATGGCTGTTTTTTGGGCTGGTGATTGAATTGGCGATGTGGATAGGGTCTAGGACTGTGTTGTCCAAGGGTGCTGGAGAAAGAGCGTAGTGGGGTGAACGACCGGTGTCTGACGACTTTAAGGACTGAAGGCTGTGAATGCCTACAGGGCAGTAGAGTTGGTCGCAACCCAAGACGAAGCAACGGAATGTTGAACAGCATGAGACGTTGTTTGGCTTTGTTTTAAAAAAAGACCAACGCGTCTTGTTTGTACAGCGACTTGAAAGCTGAACTCAATGTCGCACCATTTGTTTTTGTTGTCACCATCGGATACACCGTTGTACTCGCTGACTCACTATTCTACAAAGCCTTCCGCAAGTGTTTCTTCCCCCTTGTCTTCGAATTTGCCGAACTGGTCCACATCTGCTTTCGCCGGCACACTGACTGCGTTGTCCGGAGCATCGAGTGCAGCGCACCAAACAGCAAGTGGAGCCGTTCGGACGGGGGGAGGGCAAGACCGACATGTGATTCAAATGATAGCGAATGCGAGCTTGGACGTGATTGAGGATGTTATGCGGAAGGAGAATAACATGTACGTTAGGGGGGATCGAGTAAGAATCAGCTGCCTAATGAGAGCCAGGTATTTCAAGGCGGTGGACAAATTCAATGAATGGACAGTGTCAGCATTTGTTACGGCAGGAAGTAAGACAAAAAGAAACGATGACATGTACTAGAGACTGACTAGGGCGTAGACATGAAATTTGTGCTGCTGCATGAAGGGAAGAACGATGAGGGAATCCGACAGTTTTTCATGGAGGTGTGGGAGTTGTATGTGAAGGTTAGTTGAGCACGGAGCTAGAGGGAGGGAAGCTGACCGCGCACGGCAGACGCTGTTGAATCCGTTCCACCCTGCGCTGGGGAGTGGGGTGTTTGATGGTCGGGTGCGAGGGCTAGCAAAGAGATACCTGTAACAATAAGGGCGGGGTGTGAAATGTGCAACAGCCTTTGCTCCGTGTTTTGATTCGTTTCTTCATATTCTACTTCCTCCTCACACATTTCTACTAGTAAGCTCTCTTTTCTTCTCTTCCTTTATATATAATATGCATCCTCCCTCCCCCCCGACTCCCCGCGCCTCTCTTCTCGCTGGCCTCCGTACTGGAGGTGTCAGGGCAACACCCACTGACCACAATCTCTTCGTAAACCACCCCGAGGGCCCCAACACCCGCCCTCCGCTCAACCCCAACAGCCTTCCTTTCACTCCCATGATTGCACACCAGAATACCGTCCAAAACCAGGCTATCCAGATGCAGATGTTGCAGTTGGAAGTGATCAGAATGCAGGTACGCTGACTCACATCTGATTCATTACTTTGGCTCGAATTTATATCTATCTAGACTATCCAAGCACAGCAGATGCAGGCCGACATGCTCACTCAGGCCCAACTCCACCACCACCACCACCAGCCTCAGCCACCACCTTGCGAATCACGTTCCAGCCTCAGTTTCCCTCCTCCGGCCACTGCGGGTCCCCTTGCCAACTCGTTTGACCTCCGCTCTGCGACCCTCACCGCTCAAATGCGTCGTGCCTATCATGCCGAACAGATGAAAGCTCAACTAGGCGCTGGGAGCGACCATGTCCCGATGACTGCTGCTTTGGGTGGCAAATTTGGAAGTCGAACCATGAGTTTGAATGCCACTGCTCCAATCCCCAGGTTCCCACCGGAGGATGTAGAGAACTCCTCTCTTCCGCCGACTCCTCATTCTACTACGGTCATCAGCGGAGGTACATCGCTCGGTAGTCCTGCCTCTAATAATGTTATCTACAATGGTCCCACCACTGCCCCGTCCAAGTCGGATATGGTCACCTCATGGAGACGTGCCACTAATAACTCCGTTCTCCGTGGAAACAATCGTACTGTCTCTTCCCCAGTCGTGAAGGTGACCCCTCCACCTGAGCAGCAACCTGCCCCTATTCCTGCCAAGTTCCGCCCACAACCTCTGAGATTCAGTCCAGCTGCCGCCCAGCATATGCCTGCTGTCGCAATCGACACCTCGTCCGACAGTAATGACGATGGCTCGTCTTCCAGTTCCACTGCGTCCAACTCCTCGCCGACTACGCCAAGGTCCTCTGCGTCAAGTGACACCCCTCTCTCGCCGCGCGAAGAGGCTTCCAAGAAGTTGTACGAAGGACTGGGTATCGGACGTCCCGCTTCCTCCGTATCGGATCATCACTACCCGACTGTGACAACCGTTGTCAGCCACAGGATGGCAAGTCAACCAACAAGGCAGCCCCGTGGGCCGCCTTCGGGTGCTGACGAGCTTGGCCCCAAGAACTTTGCTACTCGGATTAGGCGGAAGGCTATCGGTGGGCTGGGCATGTTGATGGGTGCCCGTGAGAGGAGAGAGTTGGTCGAAGCTTGCTGATCGACCAGTAGTCCACATCTTTGGCAGTGATCTTTGCGGTTTTGCGAATGCGCTTGATGACGAATTCAATACCAATAAACCTTGAGAAGAATGATTCTATTACTTGGCTGGACGAAACGGGATGATCATGTGCTTAGGAGTCCTGGTTTGTATTTTTCTTTAATTACTCTGCATCCCGATCCTTCCTTTCTTTCCTTACAATGTGTTTTAACCGTTTTTCATCCTGTAACTGGCCGACGTTACATCTGTTGTTGTGCTTTTAAATCACCACTATACATTCTTTTCTTCCCCACCTCCTTTTCTCTTACCTCTTTTGTTCATTCTGTTTTGCCCAGTCGAACATCACATGCGCTCATCGATTCTGAACGGATACTTGTTCGATCCTCCTGTGGACTTGTGGCTTTGGTTTTGATAAAGGGTCGTGGACAGTAGAACAGCGTGAGTTGCGGCGAGGAGCCGTGCTCCAAGCCAAGATTTATTTGTAAAAGCGCACCCTGACGGGGAATTATTTATTTTCTGTAACTGCAATGTCCTTTTTACCACGAGACCGTGAAAGTGAGATCTGGAATTATGGGACTCTTCCTTGGTCCTTTTATCATTTGTGAAAGTGTGTTATGATAATACATCAAGTACGTCACAGAGAAAACGATATTCATACAGTTCACTTGCACCTCTGACCAACAATAGCCTTTCCATGTTCCTGCGAAACTGGAAGTTAATACAACGGGAGGAAACAGGTACAAGTCACCTACGTCCCATTCCTCTTTGCTAATCCAAAGTTGGTGGAAAGTCCCCAGACTTGCGAGGATGCTTCCGCCCAGCCATCCTCCATATCTGCGTTCAATGGGATTCCCGGGGGCATGGATCTTTGTCTGCGTAACGGTCAATCATTCCCAAAAACAGCAGCGAACGGAAACACATACATGAGGGAATGTCCGGGTCAATTCCGCCGCCAGACGATCGCCAAACCCGGATAGCAGGCTGCCGCCTCCGGTAAGGACGACATTGCCCAAAAGAACTTGTCGCAGTTCTGGGTCACACGCACGCAGAGATTCGCTGATCAGTGTTGGAATGGGTTGTGGCAATCCAGGATTCGAGGCCTATATGGGTAAGGGTAGATTTTTGAGGTTTATGCTACTTTGGAGAGGGGAACGAGGACGTACGACTAGATCTGCGGAATGTCGGAAGTACTGCTCACCTACCGTAAATCGTTCTGGTCCAAAGTAGGTGCTGCAACCTGTTGGGAACTCGTACTGGCGTGCAGGTCGGGATAGGGCAGCCCTGCCGGTTAAGCGATGATTAGTTCGTTCTCGCAAGATGCCAAAGCCACCACCCACTGGTCATTCCAACCCTGCTCGAGCACCCCAGCTACACTCTGAATCCATTCGTCCAGCTCTCGATTTTCGGCCCATACTCGCCAGGTGTTCGTCGTCCCTGCAATGCGGTCTTCCCGAAGGGTAAACTGCGGTGGGGCGTTCGGTTCCACGGGCTTGAGGATGTTCATTAGATGGTAGAAGCATACCAATGATGTGACATACAATTTTGTTAGTGATTAGTTGATAAGGTAGGAGGTCAATGCCTCGACGCATTGGTGTAGGCGTACTTAAAATATGGCGGGCCTGTGCATGAATAAGCCTTGGTAGTGAAGAATACGTGAGCCCTGTCCAAATTAAACAGATGTTCGGAACCTATACTGGGGCCTGACTCACCTTTTCGAAGCACGAACCCATCCACCACTGGTGTTATACTCGCCATTGTCTGGCCGACGTCGACCACAAGGGCAGAGCCCTTTCCCGCCGCAAATCTATAAAAGATTCTCGCATTTGATCATTTTAGGGGCAAGCGGAAAAAAAAAACATACGCATTGAGCACACCAGTATTGGCAATGTAGAAAGCGGGTACTTTGAATTCTTCAAACATTATCTCGGCCATTCGTTCACGATGGGCTGGCGTATTCCAAGTGGGTTCAGTGACGAGGATTGGGTGCTCGGATGGCGTGCAACGCATGACATCACGTATTGCGTGGTCGATAAGAGGAGGGATAGAAACAAAATCATGGACTATGACACAGTTGAGTTGCACGACCATCATAGCTACGTTATTTCAGACTTACTAAGCCCATCAATCAAAGGATTCGCGATCTCCATGCCACTCCTCCAAATGGATGGACCATTCTGTCCGATGTACATTTCGGCTTGTCGCGGTTTTGGTAGCGATTCTGCCCCCTCTTCTGCACCTGACATCGCAACATCTTCGTCTGTAGATGTTACCTTATAGCCATACGACGTAGGAATTATTGCTTTGGGAGTGTCGTCTCCTGCATATCCGGCTCGTAAAGAGGATGATCCTATGTCAACGACAAGTGCTGATACTTCATCTGTTCAGGTGGGAAATAAGGCCTTTGTTGTATATACACAGAAGAAATAGGTCCTACCACCACCATAGTTTACCATCGTTTGCTGAGGTCGCGTCCAAGCTTGTAAAAGGGTAAGTACGCGAGACGCGACCAGAAAGTTGATGCGATGTTATTGCGTATTTGAAATCCACGGCAATGGCGTCTGCGACTTTTCTTCGTTGAAAGCTAGTACAGCTTTCCCTGGTATTCCTGGGTATGGGGGTCAAAGATACTACAAGGCACGACAAAAAGCGGAAACATTTCAGTGAAGACGACTCCAAGCATGTCTCCCTCTTTGAGGTAGAAAATTTGGAAATGTCGAGCGATGAAGAAGATGGCGAAAACGCAACATCCGACGATGGTCATGTCGATGAATTTCCTGAGATCGACACGAGGAGCGATAGTGAGAATGGTGGCACGGAGGGAACTGGTGACGACGAGGACTCCGGAAGTGAGGACGACGAGGACGAAGAAGAAGAAGAAGAAGAAGACGACCTGGAATCCGACCTGGAATCTGACGACGAAAACCTTCACATTTTCCCTAAGGCCAAAACTATTATATCAGACATTACAGGCCAAGAAAAACGCGTATACCCAGCTATAGAACCTGAGTATGATTCTGATTCATCCCCGGAAGATGTACGGCTTGCTCTCTTGTTCTCTCAATGTCTTTAACGACTTCGACAGGCTCCTAATCGTGTAGGGAATGTCCCAATGCACTGGTATGACGATCTGCCCCATGTTGGATACGATATAGACGGTAAAAAGGTGTTACGACCCGCTCGGGGTGATGAATTGGACAAATTCTTGCAAACGGTGGACAATCCTTCATCCTGGTTTGTAACTCATATTTCGATGCAAATTTAAAGTCTGATTTTGTGTAGGAACACTGCGTTTGACAAAACTGCCCAGATGGACAAACCTCTCTCGGGTGAGGAACTGGACATCATTCATAGACTCTACGCAAGTGAAGTAACGGATGCAAATTATGATCCATATGAACCGATGATTGAGTGGTTCACTGGCAAAGGCAAAGAAGAAATTATGCCCTTATCATCTGCTCCAGAACCCAAGCGCCGCTGGATTCCAAGTAAATGGGAAAAACAAAAAGTGTGTGATAAGAATTGGCGTTGTCAATCAAATTATTTATTATAGAGCTTTAGGTAATGAAAATTGTGCGCGCGATTCGCCAAGGTCGCATTATACCATCAAAACCGAAGACTACATCCAAATTCGAGGTATATTCTATCTGGTCGGAACAGTCCACATCAGTGCTTCCTCCGCCACTGCCTGCCCCCAAACCTCGTCTACCTACGAACTCTGAATCATACAACCCGCCTGAAGAATACCTCCCGTCCGAAGCTGAACGCAAAGAGTGGGAAGGGCAGGATGCTGAAGACCGAGAGCGAGACTATTTACCTCAAAAGCATTCAGCCCTGCGACTCGTCCCCGCTTATGATCGCTTCATTAAGGAGAGGTTCAACCGTCAGTTGGACTTATATCTTGCTCCAAGAGTCCAAAGAGTCAAGCTTAACATCGATCCAAATACACTGATACCCAAATTACCTAGTCCCAGCAGCTTGAAACCTTTCCCAAATTATAAAAGCCTCATGTTCATACACTCAAAAGGTCGTGCGAGATGCGTCAGCGTCAGTCCTGACGGCGCCTGGGTAATTAGCGGTGATGAGAATGGCACTGTTAGTCTTTGGGAGATAAATGTTGGTAGAGAAGTGAAGAGGTGGCAGTTCGAGAGCAAAATCGGAGCGGTAGAGTGGTGCCCTCGGACAGATGTCAGCTACTTTGTTGTCGGGATGTGAGTCAAATTTTGCACTATGACAATTGCTTGGTTTATGGGCATATTTAGTGAAGAGAAGCTGCACTTCCTCACTCCTCCAAATATATGCGGGCCTGCATTGTCACTTACCCACACCCTACTCGCTCCCGCAAGTCTTCCCGCTCCTCCCCCTACACCATCGCCAGTCAAATGGGTAACGCCGCCATCAAATTCGTGGTCTATTGACACACCCATTCTCACCATTCATCTTCCCCAATCGTCGGGCTTGCCTCAACAGATCTGCTGGCACCGAAGAGGCGACTACCTTGCAACTGTTTGTAAGTATTGTGCAATCCTATATCTTCTACCATGTAGTTGAACTTCGTCTACAGCAATTGGTGGTACGCAAAGTGGATTCTGGATCCATCAGGTCACACAAAGGCACTCTCAGGCTCCGTTCAAGAAAATTAGGGGCGCGATACAACTAGTTCTGTTCCACCCTCTCAAGCCCCATTTCTTCGTCGCTGTAGGTGTCTACTTTTTTATTCCACATAACCAGTCTTCATCTCTATAGTAATCAGACTCAACAATATGTTCGGCTCTATAATCTGTCTGAGCAAAAACTCCTCAAGACTTTAATTCCCGGTATAAAATGGATATCCTCCATGGATGTACATCCGTCTGGCGACCATCTTATTGTTGGCGGCTATGACAGAAAATTGTGCTGGTTTGATTTAGAGCTCAGTGATAAACCCTACAAAGTTCTAAGGTACTTCATAAACCACTCTCCAAATTATCTAATCAAAATTTCGACCAGATACCATACACGTGCAATACGCTCGCTTCATTTCCACCCTACATATCCACTTTTCGCTTCATCCTCGGACGATGGAGCGATTCAAATCTTTCACGCAAGGGTTTTTAATGACCTCATGACGGATCCGTTGATCGTTCCTTTGAAGATTCTTCGAGGGCACGAGATTCGAGACGGACTGGGCGTACTACAAGTCAAATGGTGCAATCGGTATCCTTGGCTAGTGAGCAGTGGCGCCGATGGTAACGTTGCAGTATGGTGTAGTTAAAATTCACTGCCATCTTGACGTAAAAGAACCTTTTCATGCTACAATAGGACCATAGCTATGGGCAGGATCTGGCATATTGCTTGATCTTTCACACCACCGTCACTTCAACTTCTGGCTCGACGCCGCGTTGGCGGCGTGAATCTCAGGGACTCGATGCCTTTAACATTCTTATGTCGATGTCACACCGGTGATTTGTGCAATTGGCCTCACCTTCACCCGTTCAATTAATCAATTGCATTCGCATCATACCTTATGTAAGAAGTTGGTTCGACCTTCCAAAGCCAAACCTCAAATCGTATTGGATGTCGCTCTCAGCGTAAATTGGAAGAGAAGAACAGAGTCTGCCGCGATCGGAGCCTACTAGACCATCCGATCCTTCTCATAGAATGTCGAGAGTGAAACGACACATCAATCCGAGCCCTCCACGGGTGATCATGTAGGAAGCTCTGACGCTTGTCTACGGGTATGAACTTCATTCGAACTGTGAAGTTGTTCGTTAGTCCCCGTTTTTACGTTACTAAGGACAACCCGTCTTTTGAGGACAATTCCTGCAATGCTATCCCTTGCGAAGATGTTGAGCTACTTTCCCTCCAATAAAAACTTCGGGGATCCTTCTATTTAGGTAAGGCCCTCAAATCCCTGCAATCATCCTCCCTAAAACAGGACATCGTAGGGCGGACGGCGTGCGAATAGAACGGTAAGTATAACTAAGAGGCCGCATCGTGCTTTCCAAAAATACAGGTTGTGGGTTGACATAAACAGCCAGTCAAATATGGTTAAAACCGCGTTTCTTGTGAAGTTCAAGAAGGCAGAACGTCAAAGGACCAATAGAAGCAGACGGTATGATCGGGAAACGACGCTAAAGCCTGGCAGCATACCTCGTTTAAAGCTCAAGGTGCCATTTCAAACTTCCAGTGGCTTCATACCTCAAAGCTATCTAGTGCAAAATAACTGACATCACCCTTGAATTCCTTTACCCCGACGCGATACGTTGTTAACCGATCGGTCTGCAAGACATAGTAATAAGATGGTCGACTGGTCAGATCCCAAGGAGATTGCAAAAGACTCAGGTGAGTTTTCTAGCACTTATCAGTGGTCGGCAGTTTATTGCTGGAACGACTAGATGTATTCTTAAAGCTCATCTTTGCGCTCTTCGGTGTTTACATCTGGGAGCTTTTCATGACCTGGGACTTTGAATGGTCTCTTTTGAACAGACGTAGGAAATTTCGGTGGCCACTTGTATGTGTTCTGATCTCTGTTTCACTGGCCTATCTTCGTTTATCAAAAATCTCTTAACAGAGTTCGTGACTCACCTTTCAATTTAATCGGTACTAGCTTATGATGGTTTTTTAGTTTTCTTCTTCCTTTGCCGTTATTGCATGCTATTAGCACTGGTTGGATTGTAAGTATCGTTCCTCGTACGTTCGCTGTTTAACCGTGTACCGTAGGATAATATCCCTGACTGTCACCACTCGGGTAAGGAAGCATTCTATTCACTAATCTTTATAGTTAAGCGTCCAAATTTCACAGATCAATTGTGGGGTACGTTTGTAGCATATTGAATTTGATCGAATCGTTTAAAACCCATTTCTCCTTCAGGCGCTATACACATTCAATTCGGTATGTATGGTGACATACGGCTCCCACTTCCGATTCCTCACTATTTTTGCAGTGGACTGGAAACATGAGTATCTTGTGTGCTTCGACATCCCTGATGCTCCGAACGTATGTTGTAGATGTGTGCCTTGGCACGAAATGACGACTTACAATCTGTAGCATTGCATTGTGGGAACGCCAAAAATCAATCGTCATCCCTCTGGGTGTTTTGTGCCTTGCCCATTGGGCTCTATTATATCGGACCATGTTTATTGTTACTGCGGCCTGGGAGGAACGCACTCGGGGTTGTGTGGTAACTGGGACCAATCCTTCCTTACTCAACTCCACCTTCTTCTTCAGTACGTGACCATATTGTGTGTACTTTATATGACACTGTAACGCTGTTTCATTTGTACAGCAATGGCTTTTGATTTCATCATCTTGGTATTTACTGCAGTCTCACTGCTGAAGAAACACTCTGCCCGGACCGACCTTTGGAAATTACTATTCCAGGACGGCCTTGTATATTTCCTTGTATCTTTCTCAACCAATTGTATCCCAGCCGTTAGCCTCCTTTTTACTGCCGGGATGCGGATCTAACACATTAGACGTTCCTATGCAGGTTTTAAATGTTCTTGATCTGAATAGTATGTACTTCAACCCTTCTTCCATCAGCAGTTCACGAATGTTCTTTACAGCACCAATGAATGTGTACGTATAAGCGCAACTGTATCGTTCTTTCCTCTGACCTTATTCGGTGCTCAAATTTTTGTGTAGTATTGCCACAGTAAGTTGCTCTGCACTTTGACCATCAGATATACTGTTTGCTAAGAGTACGATGTCATATTTTTTCTAGATCCCTGCTGCTACCGTCACGTATGCACTCCGGCCGGTTCTCTGATCATGATGAAACTTATCACAGAGGACAGAACTATCGCTGCATGCCGTGCAGTGATTAGGCTGCTGGAGTTCAGTTCCGGCGAAGTCTACATCCATTCGATGCCAGCCATCGCAAACGGCAACCCAGTCCGTCATAGTATCGCAGCATATGCCCGTCCTAAAACCAAGTCCCAGAAATACTTACCAAAGCGTCCAGAAGTCCATGTCACGACAGAACATATCACAATGGCGGAATTCTCGTAAGCAAGGTCAAACCAATCAATAGATAGCGCCGATGACTCACTCTTTTAGACCATCTGGCGCTAATTCGCCATACTCGAAGAACCACAGTCATCGAACATCATCCATCGATCTGCAATCTGCGAGGGACACGGAGGTTCACTCCGTTGAAAAAAATGCGAAGGAGTCTTTCGAGTTCCCGGGAACTCCTGTCTAAAATAACATTTCTTGTGATTCGGAGCATATGAGTGGCCGAACAGCAATAAAACAGTTTTTGTTTATACAATATGCATGCAGAAGGAAAATACTATAAGGTGGTTTTCAATAGGTATGTATGTAAATATGAAGGACGAAGAACGTGTCAACGTCTTCTCTTTGATCTACCTGCTTTTCGTCTAGCCGCCACTCCTCCTTGTCGATTCATAGCATTCCTGCTTGGCCTGGGAGTCATTCCTCTCGACACCCGCCACTCTTCGCGTCGTGAATACCGCGGACCGTGAGTTGATATGCGTTTGGCTTTTTCGGTATCCATCGATTCTATAAAATTGGTCGTGTGGGATTAATACGGCGTCCAAAAGATGATGCCAAATAATGCAACAGACCCTCGAGTTCATTCGTCTTGATATGGTCTCCGGTATCTGTAAATAGTAATACATCAATCACCCTTCTTGGTTGAATGGGTACAGTGAAGAGGAAGGCTCTTCATAACACAACTCTCCCACTGCCAGCTTCCTCGACCCCAGTCATAAAGATGCTCATGCTATCAGAAGTGATGTCGCTCGCATCTAGAAGACCAAGAGTTGCGAACCAACACCAACCTGGCATCTTATCAACTCCTTCCTGCATATCTTCTGCAGTTATACGCTCATCCTTGTCGGTCAATGCGATGGAGGTGAGTTTCGAATTTAATCGGTGCAAACGGGCAGCTTCTGCCGCTGCGTACACGCCTGTGTCACGTTTTTTGGAACGAAAAGAGCGTTTCGCTTTCGATCTGATAGATTTTGCCATTTTGTGAAATGTAGATCTTGGGTGGATAGGAAGTGAAGTTGAAGTGAACGTGGGAGTCAGCAAAAAACTTAGCAGCTGACTGAACGATTACATAATGTGGCTGTGTGGTACTTTCCGAATCTGTATGTCGCAATTCGCGAGGCTCAGGTTCATGCCCCTGTACAAATACTCAGCGCGTATAAGACGCATTCAGCACTATCCTAGTTCAGCAGGTCTTTCTATTGTGCTCGTACTGTACTGACTAGACTTCCTTCGACAAGTGCTAGACATATTTTAGGAAAGGGTCGAAGTTGCATTGCACTAGCGAAATTTGTCTACAACTGATCTGTAACCTGTCAGGGTCCTTTTATATTCTGCTGCTGTAGGAGATGCCCAAAGCTACACGTCATTGTAGTATGCCTCATGAACGCAGGGTTTTTGTGATTGAATATGGGCCCCAAATAATGCCAAGAAAATCACCTCATTCTGGCGGGGCCTCCCTGTAATGAACATTACTATCGTGAGCTTCATGTAGGCAAATATAAAATGTAGTGGGACGTATAATGTAGAGGACGTTGTTGCACCTGCACATAAGATGAGAAAGTGATCTAATGACATCTGATTCACAGCATACCGTATGAACACCTCGCCCAGGGCACCATTTGATTGACCATCGGCAAACTCCTCTGTATTGGCAAGCTAAATGAATATGTCAGATTGAATCACTCGAGAGCAGGGAAGGGCAGTACCTGAAGGTTCATATAACCATCTGTGCTAACTAAAAACCCCTTGTACTCAAGTCCCCACTTCAATCGTACGAAGACAGGCTTCCCCGTAAGTTCTTGCATGAAAGGCTTCGGATTGACGGGGTTCACCTTGATAGAATAACGGTGAGAGAGGCCATGACGAGATCGCGAAACTCACAGTGGCCATGGTGGTCGAACGTTAAACTCAACACGTGCCGGTTCCCAATTTGATATCAACATTTTTCGGTTCGCAAGAACGTCCCCGTTTCAGATTAAACTGTCGCTAGTTCAACATGTCCGACCGCGAAGGGCACCCTGGCCCGCCGCCGACGGATGATGATCTATCCTTACCGAAGGCGACCGTCGCCAAGATGATTTCTGGTACGTTTCCGATAGCGTATGCATTAATATCGTTACATGACATTGTGATTTGTTCAGAACTACTGCCTAGCGACATAGTTTGTGCCAAAGAAACTCGTGATTTGGTGATTGAGTGCTGTGTAGGTGAACAACTTTTGGCTTTTCGTTAATCTCCAAGACTCAACCGAGTTCTGCAGAATTTATACACCTGATATCATCAGAGGCCAATGAAATATGTGAGCAAGAGTCGAAGAAGACCATAGCGCCAGAACATATAATTGCTGCTCTGAAAGTTCGTCCTCATAATAATCCTTCCCTCTTTGCTAATCCTTACGATACATCCACGTAGCGGCTTGGCTTTGACTCGTTCACAAATGAAGTGGAAGACGTTCTGAAAGACCACAAGCAGCAACAGAAAGTATGCGTAGACTCCCCTGCACTTTCCTTTGCTCACATGAAATGCTGTAGGATCGGGAAAAGAAAGTCTCAAAGTTCGAGCAATCCGGGCTGACAGAAGAAGAACTATTGGCAAAACAAGAGGAACTTTTCGCGGCTAGTCGAGCAAAATTTCAATCAGCACAACCATAAGTATTTTATTCGCGTACGCCTACTGTCTACAAATTATTTCATTTCCCATGACGTGCGTGCAGAACCTGAAGCCTTCTTGTGGGGAGATCACCATTCCACAAACTTGGTCCTTGCCCATCCGATGAAGATATTGTAGGTAACCCTTGCTGTTCGACGGCAAAGGATGCAGACACTGAAGCGTAAAAGGTTGCTGCCGGCAAGATAAGTACATCAGAAGACATCTTCCACAGTGTCATATACCTTCATAAACATCACCCTGGTTAAGCCACAGGCCGGCTGCTAGGCCACCCAGAAAGCTATTCCCAGCTCCTGCAGCGAAGACCAGTCAAATTGATGATCTGTACCAAGATCGCAACAACTAACCTGTAACATCCACAATTTTCTTGGAATCCTCTTGGCTGTTCCAAAAAGCATCGATCCACATTCCCTTACTGGCACGAGATTTCACATATGCACCCATTTCACCGCACCTGATAAGGACGCAGCCTGTACCCTCGTTTCCGATGCCAAACTCTAAGAAAGTATCAGCTGCCTGTTCAATAGACCACTTTTTTGGCTGCACATGCAGCGATAATATTGATAAGGCTTCTTCTGCATTAGGACTGCCCCTGCATGATCAATATGCATATTTTCTTGAGTTTAGACACAGAAAACACACCTCAAAATGGATATCAATGGAAGGACTTTCAACAAGGCTGGCAGCTCCTCCGGAACACATCTATCCTTCATTGCAAGGTCAGCAACGGTTCGATGGTTTTGGACCGAATCACAAACGGGTATTGGCTCATAGATAGTGGTCGGCAACCAACCGTTAAGTTGCTTGACTTGAGACATTATGTCGAATGTGCGGGATGGAGAACATATGAAATGCAGCATCTGGGACTTGGCGCCTTTTGTGCCGATTAAATCCTTAGGGGTGAGCCGTATTCGAGGGGTCAAATATTCGAAACTAAAAACTTGATCCAGCCGAGTTGAATTACAAGTGAGCGTGGACGTTACTTTCGATGGTCTCCTCTGTAGGAGTTAAGTGCCCTAGTTGTGACGGAATCAGACTGTTCTCGGAAGATCCACATTTCCGAGCCATATTCCAGAAGCCTTGTGTATATCGATGCAGGAAAATCGTGGCCTTTATCAACTATCATTGCAATGTGATCTGCCGGAAGCCTGGAAAATTAAACGAGTTTCTCAAGTCTCAAAACCTTTTGCTCAGAGATATAAGCTGTCGCTTCTAACCATATTCGAGCACCTATAGCTGCATAAGTCCCTCCGCCGCCGATCTAAAGGTGAGGGTGTGAGCCAGGGGGATACAGCAGACCCAGAAGCCAGGCTTCCCTGAGGAGCGGCAATTTTTGTGGGTAGGCCTTCATCGTCTAAAAAAGAAAATTCATCTATAATGAACAACCCTAACGTGGCAAAGACCGTCATGGTGGTTAGCGGAGCGAGATAAGATAAACTGAGTTGTCGTCGATGATCGATCGATCGACGGGATTACATAATGGCCCGCAACCTCTCTCCTTACCTCTGATGCAGGTCTGGGCGGTCATTTACAACCCGACGCTATTCCCAGAGGACGTAGGTCAACTGACTGGCCCTTTTTTTCAGCTGTTGCCTCACTACAAGTAGCTCTATCAGCGTTCTCTTCAAGTTGTTGATCCTGATAGCGCTGCACGAATCAAAAGATTTTACCATCGAGAAGATGCCTGCCGTAAGTTGTTGCACAGTTCATCATACGCTGATGGTTTCGGACACTCGTCAATAAGGGACCCTAATTGGTCGGCTCCTGACACGTACCATGCTCAGACAACGTGGCGTGCCGCCCACCCAGATGATTTTTGGAGTAACCGAGGCCGGAAAGCCGTATATCGTATGCCCTTTGCTTCTGTGGCATATTCAACTACAAATGCCGTATAAGAAATCTGCAGGGTTAGACCCTCCCATAGCCTACAACGTATCCCATGACAATGCACTGGTAGCGATGGTCTTTGCACCAGGAATTTATGGGCCACCTGCTTACAACCTCGGTATTGATGTCATGAAAGTGCGGATACCAGGTCGAGATACATTCGCTTCCTTTGTTGATACCATGGGAGACCAGGTAATTTCCATAACTCCACCCAAGTTGTTTTTCAGAGCGCTTGATCCATCAGTTAACGCCTCTCGAACGATGCTGCTTGTTTAAGGCAGGAATATCGCAGGACGAAGGCTTGCGGAGGTTTTTCTGGATATGGACTCTCAAAGAAGCCTATACAAAGGCCCTTGGTCTTGGGCTAGGTTTTGACTTTCGTCGTGTCGAGTTCGACGTGGAGGAGAACGTCGTGCGCGTTGATAAAGAGATTCTGGCTGGTTGGCGGTTCAACAAGTTCATCCTAAATATCGGTGAAGATCTGTATGAAGGTGTTGTTGCGGAATATTTGGGTGGAGCAGAGATCAAGGTCGTTCCCGAGTCCGCGTCTCTGCCTTGGTTGGTCTGTCATGATGCAGTACCATTCGTCGAGAAGGCTATCCAAAAATTGGCAGAAGTGGAAGAACTATCTAGTCATTCTCCTGCCAATGTATCATGAATTACGCTGCATGACCTACTGTATCTAACCTTGGATACCATTCTCGATACCGTGCACAAGATATGTCATCATCGTACGTCCTCTATAGAAGCAGCAGTTCCACCAGTCAACCAATCACCATAATACACACATTCCTTAGGGTTTACCGGGCCCCCATCCTTGCAGAAGTCGAAAGATAGACACTGGCTACAAGGAGATTCCGACCAGCCCAGCGAGATACGCTCCGGTTTGATCGCCCGATATACATATCCGCCTTGGCCGTCAAAGTCACCCAATGACTGAAAGGGCGAAGGAGAACGTTTGGCAACTTTGGAAATTTTGCCGCGCCGGTTGCGATGATCGGAATGGTCAGATGAAGACTCTTCCTCATCGGACGAGCCCATCGCTCGCTTCAGCTTCTTTTTGGATTTCTTGTTGTTTATGGCCTCTCCATCTTCGCTACTAGAACCAATTTCTGACCCGCTCTCTACATCCTTCCTCTTCTTTCGCTTTTGCTTTCGCTTTCGGCCATGACCTGAATTATCGTCGCTATCCGCGACGCTCTTTGTCCGCTTCCGCTTGGACTTCTTCCAGGAGAAATTGTCAGAACTTGAATCTTCATTATCATCACTATTGGGTTTCTTGGTGCGTTTCCTTATGCTTAAATTGTCTTCTTCATCAGATGATAACCCACGCTTTCTTTTTTTTTTCGAGCGCCATTCTGGTTCATCCTGGCTTTCTCCATCAAAAGCATTGGAATCCCACATCGATGTCCCAAATGCGGGGATCTAATAGCATTCCCATGAGTTCCCAATATGCAGCAGGAAACTGTGCCATACCTTTTCAATCTCTCCATCCAAGATCAGAACGTTAAGCAGCATCTCAACATGCTCAACCGAGAGGTCTGTCTCTGTGAGACGCGCCTTCCTAAGAGAGTTTCGGATATGTTGGGCAGTAGGATATTCCGGCGAGTTAGATATTCCATACAGCGCCCCTTCAGTTTTGTCCGCACGACGCTTTGGGAAACTCTTGAAACAAACAAAAGATGTTAATTAGGATACAGATTTGTGAACGGAAGAACGAACGATGTCACGAATAAATTTCAAACATGCACCGCTGAGATGCTGGATGAACTCTGTGTCAAGTTCATTATCTGTGTACCAGGGACCGCCAGTCAGAGTAATGGATGGCTCCAAGCTTTCGAGCATATATATTTTACGAGTTTTATGCTAGAGAAAAAGCTCAAAGCATAAGTTCAGCCAGATCCACATCACTAAGAACCGGAGACGGACTTGGACTGAAGGAACGCGCTTGATCAGTCGCTTTTGGACAAGCGTCTTCAAACATCGGTCGATGATTGTCTGGTGGAGGTTTGTCTTCGCTTTCAAATGCTTTGTCCAAATCCCTGGAAAGGGCGTCATCGGGTAAAGAACATTGTGATCGGTTCGTGCCACACCTTCATTACCAGATGACTTGATGTGACCCAAGACCAGGTTTTCTTCTCCACTAAGATCTTTAGTGCTGGGAATACGAACGTGAGTCGGGTAAATTCTATTTTGGAATACTAGCCTTTGCTCACGCGGTGAGTTCGCCCTGCGTTACTGCACGAAAAAAGGAGAGCACTCCCTTGGAATCCTCCAGGGGTTTGAGCAAGCCAACCCCGAGCAGAAAGTTGAGAGCATTCTCCCTGGCACTCGCATCGGGGATGATCGATTGGACTTGCTTAACGCTCAACTCCTTACGTTGCAGTTGTAATTCAAGTTCTGAGGCTGTGGGAAGTTTTACAGACCTTTCTTGGTGCTGAAAGAGCAGCCTGGTGGAGTCTAGTCTCCAACTCGTTCGGCGGACGTCTGCTCATCCTCAGGTTTGGGGCGAATGCCAAGAGTCACAGTTACGGTGTGACTCGCCAGACTCAAAGCTGAAAGGACTTCTTTCTTACCTTGAAGCCCACGTACATGGATGGACACTGGAAAGCTCTGTTAGACTATCTGATATCGAGATTACCAGTTGTCTGCGCTTCCTCAGGTTTTCTCAAGCCCGTGGTCGATGCATGGCGTACATGCGCTACATACTGACCTGGGTCTATCGTGATCCAATGCATGATACAGACCTCAAAGGGTATTTCCTCTTCCACCGGTTCGTTTTTGCTCATCCGCCAGATTCCCTCTGCCGGGGGTCCCACCTGAACCAATTAAGATTTTGGCCAGTTGTTACCCACGTGTGATTACTCAAACCGCAGCCCTTTCGCCATGTCATTTATAGGTCACAGCCGTATGCATGTATTCTGTCGTATACAGAGATCCATCTAGTACTATGTAAAAGGTTGATGGTTGTTTGATTATGCGAGGAAAAAGTGCGAATGCAACTCCCCGTCAACGTCTGGGGAAGTATCACGCGCTGTGTTAAAATCGTTAAAGAATGGTTGCGATTGCCAAACTCGTCCTTCATTCTCAGCGGTCTTTAAAGATGAGCCCCATGGCATGCCTGAGAGTTCGAATGCTCTGAGGTTAGGAAGGGACGTCAAGGCATTGGCGATATTTTGATAAAACGTCTGTGAGAATTGTTTAAGAATATTGTGAGATTGTGAGAGTAATGGCCATATGATAGACGTACGGCATCGGGACCTTCCGAGAAGTTATACGTTGTCATCATCTGGAGGTATACGAGATGGGGAAAATGATGCGTGAGGGACTGCAGTAACGGCACAGGAAGCGCGCTCGTCGTTGCTCCCAAGATAACTACGTGAGCAGTGGATTGGGCGAGGCTAGCAATATCGTCCTGTGTCAGGTCCCCCGAGTTCAGGTGAATACTCTCGACGGGACGACCAGGAACGATGGCGGTTGCCGCGTGGGAAGAACCTTTAAACTCGCACAATTGAGGAAGCGACCCTACAGGAAGGGTGGGGATGGGTGGGGAAAGGGGTGATGAGATCCCATCAAGTTCTAGTTCTAGTAGAGCTTCGGCCTTGCTGAGAAAGTCGACAACATGGGAGTCTAGTAAAAATGAGCAGGCAAGATGCTGCAGCCTTGGAAACACACAGTGGGGTGTTGCGAGTATCCAACTCGCGCCTGGATCCACGAGTAGTTGGAGTGAAACAACCCCAGTCATGTTTGACAGAGCTGTCGCGAGGAGAGAATAGAAGGATTTGAAGAAAGTCGCGGGGTCTAGCCTGATGGAAAACGTTCGAACATGTTGAGCCAGGTGTGGCATTTTTGCGAGAGGAAGCATGACGCGGACATTTCGGGATGAAACGAATAGGTGTCTGTAGAGCAGGCGCTGAGCAACAAGATAGATTGAAGAACATATCCTGCACATAGAGACAAGGTCTGGCTGCAGGACCCATTGGAGAATGTCATCTAGCAGTTCGACGGGCAGGAGTTGGAGGAGAGCCATGTGTGCTCGGTTACTGAGATACGTTGCCATTGCTAGAGGGCATTATATAGAGGAGTTGCAGGGAGGAGGGCCAATGAAGGGGAAGATGATCGCCGTGTATTAGGATGGGGATAGGGATTGGAAATACCATGTCGACCACGATGGGAGAAGGAAAGGTACAAAAACAAACGGAAACAACGGAAACAACGGAAACAAATCGGCACTTGCTTTCATCTCCAACCTCCATGCTTCTCTGGGCTTGCTTGCGTCGCCGTTATCCTCGTCCCGGTCATATCCAAAGCCATCCTCAAGCCACCTCTAGTCCATTTACGCACTCTGGTCTGCGCAATGTGCTTTCCATCACCTCAGCCACTAATCTACTGCTTCCTCAGCACCGTTCCCCGATCGCACACATACTTGCGGTTCCCTCACTGCCAGAGATGCTGGTTCTCGAGTCATTCTGACTGGGTGGCTCCTTTCTGAGCGGTGATCATCACTTTGCAACTCCATTGGTCTGACTCCTTAACTTCCACATTAAGTAAGGGCAAGCACATGTCCTTTTACCCTCTCAAGGACTCCTATGGCACAACACAGCTCATTGTCAACCATGACGATGTCCCTGGTCTGTCGGCACTCCCTAGTCTACCCGTGGAATCTACTGTCCTGATCGAAGGCACTGTCCTCCTACGCCCACCCTCCGCCAGACGGCCTGTCAGTGATTATCCTCGGAAGGGAGTATCATGAAATCCTTGGTATTAATTGTCTATATCATTTGAAGGGACCCACTGGCGATATTGATGTTCAAGTGAAAAGTTTCACCCTTCTGAATTCGGCCACAAGCCTTCCTTTTGTGGCTTCTAATCCTTACAATTTGGTACGAGACTTCAAATCTTCTTCGTTATAGTTCAAAGCAAATTTAGCAAGGCAAACGACGATTTGAGAGCTCGTTACCGTTATTTGGATCTTCGTCGCACAGCTTTATCAGATAATCTTAAGAAACGGAGTCGCGTCGCTCAGATAGTTCGTAATGTGCTCCATGAACACGGTAAACCCTATTATTTTCTATTGTTCGTGATGAATTGATACCGCCCGTTAGATTTTGTTGAAGTGGAAACTCCCGTGCTGCTCAGATCGTCCCCCGAGGGAGCAAGGGAATTCCTGGTACCGACTCGCACTTCCACATCCGTTCCCGGGGAGGCAGTCTCAGAAGATCCTCTGTTCTATGCTTTACAGCAATCTCCCCAGCTGCCGAAGCAACTACTGATCTGCTCCGGGGGAGTGGACAAATACTTCCAGCTGGCTCGATGTTTTCGCGACGAGGATGGACGCAAGGACAGGCAGCCCGAGTTTACCCAGATCGATATGGAAATGGCGTTTGTCTCCTGGGGTGCTTCAGGATCATCCACATCTAAATCTTCCCAGCCCGACGTTTGGCGAATTGGTGGACGCCAAGTGCGTGACATCGTTGAAACACTCGTGCGAACAATTTGGCAGAATGTCGAAGGCGTTAGCCTTCAGGAATGTTTTCCCGTCATGACCTATCATGAAGCCATGTCGCGCGTTAGTTGCTCATAATTTACAGCAAGGAAATAATGATTAACCTCGTATCCAGTTCGGCTCGGATAAACCTGATACACGTTTTGGCCTCGAGGTAAGGAGATTAGTCTGTACCTTACTGTGCAAGTCCGATCCCGGTATCTTAAAAGATTTCAAATATCACTGATATATTACCGTCACCAACACGTATATCGTTCGATATTAGCCAAGAGATCCTGGAATGCATAGTGGTTCGCCAGACAGCTGATAACGAGTTCATCGGAGCATCTCGGATGTGTCAGCCCGATTCTACTACAGTAAGTTTCCACATTAATAAGAAGGGCCATTGACGTTGAGCGATTATTAGGAGCGTATCACTTTCACCAATAAGAACCAGAATTCTTGGCTGTTCACCTGCAATACGATACGCGATTCATCTCCGGGACATCTTCAACACGATCTTGCCCACATAAACAATGTGCTTGGTCTGAAACCTGGAGATGACTTGTGGCTTGCTCGTCGGCCGCGGACACCATCGGTACATTGTCACTCGACTTTTCATGACATTTGGCTCATTTGCTTACAGGGAGGTTCGACTGCCCTAGGAACACTCAGACTCCGCCTCTTTGAGGAAGCGCTGAAGCGAAGTGAGTCTTTTTTCGTCGATACGACGTCGTCTATTACTTTGCTATAGAGGACTACATCGCCCCTGAGAATCCCCATTTTCTTTGGGTCACTGAATTCCCGCTCTTCACTCGGGATGATGTCGACAAAGATATCTTGGCGAAAGGACGATGGAGTAGCTCACATCATCCATTTACCGCACCAATGTGGGAGGATATTGAAGCCATGTACAATGGCCAAATTGATACGGTGCGTATACTCAATCATTCAGCTACCAGACGTCATCCAGTAACGTTTTTAATAGGTTCGCGGGCAGCATTATGATTTGGTTTTGAACGGCACAGAAATCGGAGGTGGTTCTGTCCGAATTCACGATGCAGCTATGCAGGATCACATCTTCACTAACATCTTGCAGGTCAGCACCTTGAAACTGTCGTGAACTTGACTTGAACTGTTTTTGTCTAGTTAAATGAAAAGGAGAAGGCACCATTCGATCATCTCTTACATGCGCTGCGATGTGGAGCCCCTCCTCATGGTGGCATTGCTCTTGGTACTGATAACATTCTTCTTATCTCCGTGCTATGGAGCTCATTGGATATGGTCTAGGTTTCGATCGGCTGATGGCTATGCTCTGCAATACACGATCTATTCGCGATGTGATTGCCTTTCCTAAAACTAGTAACGGCGTTGATCTTTTATTTAAAAGTCCAGCCCCAGTGAATAACGAAAACCTATATCAGTACGGTATCAGGCCTCGGTAGAAGACATAATTCGTAGCATATATACCATTTAGCAATAATCAGTATCGCGTAAATTCTACAATTAAAAAGACATAGACTATGAGGCAAGAGTAGGCTGTGCCAACTCGTTAGTTTCCTTATGCTCATAAAAATCGAGGGGCTCTGTTGTTGGAGGTGGGGGGGATTGGGGTAGAAATAATGTCGAATGTCGAGGGGTGGAACCGTCTTCTGTGTGCTCATAGGGCGATTGTCCGTATGTAAATGACCAGTTGGGTTGGTGGCCTGTATCCGATTGTAACGTCTGTCCGTTCGTACTTCCCGACGCAGTGTCCTCGTTGCTGCTGTATTGTGGATGATATTCGTCGATGACAGAAAGGACACTGCGAAGTTTGCTTTCAGCTGTTCGCGAGCCAGCTGATGGAGGGATAGAGTGTCGGCGACTTGAAGCAGGAGACGAAACGGAACGCGGAGGTGTTGATTCTGGCGAGCCTGCCCACTCTGTAGCCTCAGACGGGAAGATATCACCATTACTAGCTTTGGGAAGCCAAGAGGTTATCTTGTCACTAGATGTTGCGGATTCCATCGACACAGAATTAGAAGACGATGGATATGAATGTGTCATGATTGACAAAGGGGCAAGTATGCTGAAAATTTGGTCTTCTGCTTGGGGCGGACCGTAAGAATCGAAAGGATCTGGTACGGATTGCAGCATGGGTTCAAGGATAGGATCTGACCTGTAGTAGGGAAGGTCAAGAAGCTCGGACAGATTTCGCAGAGCAACGGCTCACGATTTAGCTGTAAACCTATCGAAAACATCCATGGTAGAACGAACGACTACGCACACCTGGAAATAATCAGCAGAGGAACATAGAATATTCTCAAGCCCTCACCTTGCCCTGAACAACCTCCCAGACTTGCTCTTCATGCTCGATTATCTCTCGATAATGAGATGCTTTCAGCTCATCTAGGTCATCGACTTGCTGTTGAAGGATTGACAACGCATCTCGGAAGGTTTGAAGGTCTGTACAGAGTCATTCAACCACGGCATACACAAGCCACAGCGCGGGACCAACTTCTCTCCTTCCGGTTCATGCTTCGCATCTCCGTGTCCCGAATAACTTGACTCTTTTCCCGGAGTGCCTGTTCGTAAGAAGCTGAGCGATCCTAAGATAGGCATCAGAGGGGTACAATTCGGTTGTTTCTGCACGTACGGTGACGATTGTGCGATACGTTTCGAGATGTTGACGTAATGGTCTCTCGAACTTTTTGTCCATGGTCTCTGCCTGGTACTTGCATTCTAGCATCTTGCATGAATGGTGGACGACTCTACTCACCAGTACGTGCCAATGATTTCCTATGAGATGATGCAGTCCCGATGCAGCTTGAAGCCGAGTTCCCGCCTCATACGACGGTCCCTTCAACCTAAGGTCCGTATTCATTAAGGAGACCGATACGGAAACTTTTCCAAATTAAAACATACCCACTACACCTCTCCAATGCATCTGCAAATGCAGCTGTAACTTTAGACATCGTCATGAGCGCAGCGCGATAGCTTGCACTTGTATTCATTAACTTGCCATGGAGAGTAAGACACTAGGGTTTACCGAACATTGGTAAAATGGGCTCACATCTTCATAAGCTTGGAGACTGGCTTTTAAATTCGCGCGAGTAATGATCTTCTCCGGACCACCAGCGCCGAAATTCATGACGGATGCATGAGTTGACTCAGAGAATGTCGGCGACGGCGGAGCTGGTGAAGACTTGCGTTTGCTGGAGCCAAAAGCTAGAGCACGAAGAGAATGGGATCGACTGGGAGCCATAATAGTTCAATAAGGTAAGTAGATGGAATACGCTGCTATTCAGCGAGTTGTGCCTGACGTTGAGCATGCACTAGAACTACCCTATTTTTGGACTCCGCTTGTACAGATATATTGGAAATGTAAGTTACTCGACTCTGTGGAAAGCAATACAGACTACCCCATGAAGATAGGACTGTAAAGCAACATGCGAGATGGAGCGTTAACCCTGTCTCCCGAGCCAGTCTATACTCTTCTGCGGTTGGACGGATATGGTGCATGCAGGACGGATACACTTTGACCAATCTTTGAGCTGAATCAGTGGCAAAAAATAAGAAGACAAGAACAACGAGATGACATACGAGATCTATTTCCTGTGTCCTGCTATCATACTCATTTGCTCTGGTGAATCCCGTAAATAGAACAGCTTTGCTCTCCGCATCCGCCCTTTCGGGGGCTTCTGCACCAGCTTAACTTCCTTCAAATGCGGCGAGTTCACAAAGAACTGCATCTCCACCCCGATTCGTTGAATGATGTTCCTGAGGATGAACGAAGTGTCTGGGCCGCGACGTCGAATGGAAAGGAGAACACCGGTAAAAGTTGTCGGTGCGTGGTCGAGGGTGACAGTCACTATAGAACCCGGGTAGAGACGCGAATAGGAATGCCTGGAGAAGAGTTTATGGAGCATCGCCTGCTTCTCTGCCGTAGGAAGAGATGCTTTTAAATACTGCATCAGGCCTTTGCCCTGCCGCAATGGTTTGGTAGGCGGCAGCGATGGTGCGGAAGGTATCAGCGCCGTTTTTGAGAAGGGGTACGGTCCATTCCGTGCCTTGGGCGCTGTCGACATCAAACGCGACGCGCCTGCGCCTCGACATAGGCCCAACATGGTTCAATTTGAGAGGTACTCGGCATACTCCGGCGAAGAGTGGTAACCCCTAACACTGGCAAAATACATGCTCAAAGTATGCATTGAGGCGTCTTACACAGGAGATGACCGACAAATATAATAGCGTAGTGTATGTCTCAAGTAAATGAAAACCAGAAACACAGGTGACCCCAGGGCACCCACATTTCACATTAGCGTCAGAATCCCCGCCCCCGTCCTCTGCAAGGAAGTGAGATGCCTGTACATCAACGACGAAAAGAATTGCTCACCTGCCTCGTGCTCGATAGGGGTTGTAGCCCCCATAGCCTCCCCGATATCCACCTCTGTAACCTCCCCTATATCCACCTCGGCCTCGTCCACGGCCGAAACCTGGAACGTTCGTGCGTTTTGCGGTGACCTTCACCGGAATTTTAAAAGCGTGAGAAGGGAATCAATGAAAAATAAATATCCACACCTTGATGAGTCTGCCACGAAACAATGAATTGTCCATTGCTAACGCGGCATCTATATGTTCGGGCTCAGAAAATTCTACATAAGCATACCTAGTGATGCAGAACCAACGCGTCAGCGAAGATCAACAGTAGTATCAATGAACACACGCACCCTTTTGGATGACCGGTGAACTTGTCACAGAGTATGGTCACCCGGTTTATGGTCCCACAAGCTTGAAAATGACCCTGTATCTCCTCCGGCGTAGCACTGTAATCAACCTGAGAAAGTACATGAAACGACATCAGTTATACCCTCGATCAGGGTGAGGTGTAACCAACATTCCCAACATAGATACTCCGCCCGTCTGCAGCGGTTTTGTCCTCTTCAGTTTCCATTGGCACGCCCCCATCTTCGCTTCCTGCAGCATTGCTGGCTTGCTCGGCGGCGGCCTGCAGCTCGCGCAATTTTTTTGCCTCTCTCTCCATCTCTTCCACACGCTGCTTCATGAGCAAGATTTCCTGAAAATTGACCTTGCGATTAGAGGTCAGAGCTGAGACCCAATTTTTGGTCTTTACCTTGGAATCTGCCTCTTCGCCATCGTCAACTACAGAGTCGCCGCCGACATTTTGAGAATGTTGTGTCGTCTCGACGTCTGCCATTTTTGCAGCCACCAAGGTCAATGTTTGGAACAAGTTGAATCTGGCCGATCCAAACAGAGGCACGTGCACGTGGCTGTGCTCTTACAACATGCGTCGTTATGTAATTCCCTTCTGCCGAGGGCAGATTCTGACACGATCAAAGCGCACCCAGTATACCCTGATCGTCAAATGAATAATTGTGTGCAACTTTATCGCATACGAATGCTGCATGATGTCAACATCTGAAGAATCGCCGACCATTGCTGGCATATTCATATTGTCCTGCAGCTACACTAGCGAGATTAACGACAGAAAGGCTCTCCGGCAAACGTTAAGCGCTGGGCTGTGCATAATGTAGCAGTGAGGCCGGCAATTACAAAGCGGGGGTCCACAAAAGGCCAATTTGAAAAAGATTCAGTCTTCTTCAGTGGTTTTCTGAAGACACAACTTTTTTTATTGTAAGCGCTTTATTACGTTTTTCCGTATTCCGTATTCCGGTCCGAAGTGCTTTCACGTGCAGCCTTCGACATCTTACATTACACTCGGTCCCCTTTCATCAACCGACAGAATGGGCAGAGGAGACGACCTAACTACGATGTCCAACCAACAGAAAAAGAAGCACACCGATGAAGAACATCTTCAACCTGATGGCGGCCCGAAGCCAATCCAACTACAACGCAGACGAGTCTGGAGGGCATGCGAGAGTTGCAGGTATTTTACTTCAGCCGCCCCTTTCGCCTCAGTCATCATCTCTTTATCCTAGACGCAAGAAGATCAAGTGCGATGGATGTGAACCGACATGCTCGCAGTGCACTACCTCAGGTTCGCAATGCACCTGGTTGCAGACCAAAGACAGAGCTGCGTTAAGTAGGCAGTAAGCTACTCCTACTTTTGTGCGGATGTTGTCGATTTGACTGATCATTTCCAGCTACGTCCAAGAACTCGAGCAACGTTTGCTACACATGGAGTCCTTGTTTACTCAGATCGCGCCTGTGTTGGAACAGCTGGGAACATCTCCCAGTGGTGCAGTGGCTCCTAGCTCGGTGCCTAACGTTGGGGTCGACACTTCGGGATCAAGTGATCCCAATGTAGTTGCACCAGTATTACGTCCCATAGCGCCTAAGGAACAGCCAACAATCAAAGCTGAAGATGATTTCAGTGACTCTTTTGGACAACTAGCTCTCGACGAGTATGGTCACATGAGATGGATCGGCGGTTCTTCGAACATGTCATTAATTCAGTCATTCCGTGCTTTGACTTCCTCCCCGCTGCACCGCATATCGCCGATGGAGGAAGACCCTCACGCCCCAGGACCAAGTGTAAACAAATTGTATTTTCCAGCAGCCGTGTATTTTGGCAAGGTGCAAGCTCTCCCAGGAGCTGACGAAGTCGAGTTTCCAGACCGTGATCTAGCTGATAAGCTGGTATGTGCGAGGGCCCGTGTTGGCAGCTCCGAATGCTAATCGGCCAACACTAGATCGAAGCTTATTTTGCTCGCTTCCACTTTTTGATGCCCATTGTCGACAAACCGTCCTTTTTACGACGATATAAAAATATAATGGATAATAAGGATGACCATGTTCTTGCACGTTCGGAGGCAGCCTTTCTCTCCCTCCTTTTTGCAGTCTTTTCGTGTGCTGCCCAACTCGTTCAAGACCCTCGACTGACAACAGGCGATCGTCGTGATGACGGTGGAATGGGAATGTTTTATTATGAACGGTATGCGCTCCATATTAGAAGACTAGCTTCGCATTTGACATACTTTCCTCAGCGCTTTGGTCTTGCAATATATCAGCCACGCAAATACCCAGATCGCGCATGTACAGTGTTTCATACTGCTATCCTCCTTCCTGTGCTCGGTTAACTGCCTTCCACATGCGTGGATATTGATTGGTCAGGCGGTCCGTCTTGGCCAAGATCTTGGGCTTCATGTAAGCCTCCTATATTTTGTTCCGCGTTATGGTAATGAACCCTTGGACAGCGCTCACCCCGTCGGCTTCTTGTCAACTCTGTTGAGAAAGAGACTCGAAGGAAAGTATGGTGGGGATTATATACGTTGGATCGTATGCTCGCACTTGCACTGGGTCGCCCTCTTGGGATCAATGATTCAGACTGTGACGTGGAGCTGCCCGTCGAGATAGATGATGATCACTTACCGCAATACTTTTCTGGAGCAGTCATGAACCAAGGACAACCATTTCTCATGGCCGGTTCAGTTGCGCTATTCAACTTGTACGAGATTGGTGGTCGCGTACTCAGGCAAGTCTACGCTTTGGAAAATTGCAAAGAACATCTGGAGCTGGAGAGAAAGGCAGAGTTACAGCGCACTGTCGAGTCTCTTGATACCGAACTCACAAAGTGGTGTGACAACCTACCCCCTGTGTTCAAGTCGCAATCCCAGACAGATGAACAAGTGTCCATGGGCGCCGTTCTTTGCAGCCATTACTACTCGATTTTAACCACCCTTCATCGGAATCTTCTGCCTGTTAAACGCGATCAACCTGTGACGGCGAAATCAACAATCAAAGCTGTCTCTTCTGCGCGATCATGTATCCGGCTGGCTCCTTCCATGAAACACGTCGTTCCGCCGTCGCATCATATCGCCTTTTTTATTCAACATCTTTTTAGTTCAACAGTCATTCTCTTACTTTATGCTATGCATGTAGCTGATCCGCGCGCGGCAGCTGCCGCGATGGAAGAAGCCAAGAGCTCATTGATAGCTTTAGAAGCATGGGAGGGTATTTGGCCAGGAGCCCGAAAATGCAAGGAGCTGCTCGCGGAGCTTACAGATACGGCGCGCGCAGCTATAGCTCAAGGTTCCACCAACAAGGCCTCGGTACCCTTACAATCATCCTCAGCATCTGTCCCCCCTTCAATTCTACCACGTAGGCGTTCGGTGACTATAACGACTGCACCCTCCGGATCGGCATCATCTGGCCGTGTTGTTAAAGGGCGATCACGGAGGAACCAGTCTCGAGATCCTAGCACATCGTCTTCTCGCCGAATGGCCGCTGTTTCTCCGTACCGTCTAGATTGTAAGTTTCTTGCATAGATTTGTTTTTGCTGGACGTTTAGATCTGTATTCCAGCTGCAGAGAGAGCGAGGTCAACCTCCCGTAGGCGTGGTCACGATGTAAACGATCCACTTGATCGGTCAAATATGACGCCGTATTATCAGCCTTTCAGTCCTGCTTCAGGCCAGGCTCCCTCCAGCTCCAACAGTTCTCCTGCATCAGCTCACCTTCCCTCGCCTTCGATGTCTGTACTCGATAATCCCCCCGATGCTAACCCCGGCGTATCGGCTGGCCCCTTCAACTACACACCTTTGTCGCCTGTGCAGACTGCTTCTGCTCATTACGATTACGAATATAGCACTCATTCTAATTCTGTCGGTCATTCGAATTCGCAACCGTGGGGTGGTAGTGAAGATCCTCGCGGCCTGGATATGTACTCGAATGGGCCGTCTGAAACGACACTGTATCCCAACACCTCCGGGACGTATGGGTACACATCTCCTGTTGATGCACCCTTCCCAGGTTACGAGGCAATATCTGACCATATCATGTCAGGGTCTCCACCAAGTTCTTTCGCTGTGTCTACACTTCCATTTCGTGGACTGGATTACATCCGGAACTTCAATCCAGGAGGCTATTCTACAAGTGAGCAAGATTCACTTTGGCAGAGTTTTGATCCAGGCGCGTTTGGATACGATCCAGATCTTCCCTTTTCTCTAGGTGACTCAGCTCTTGACCTCCAGGAAGTAGCTCATTAATCTTGATCATTCCCATGGACCCTTGTTTCCTGTCGCTTTATATCGATGCTTTGCATCATTTATTTGAATCTTTCTGTATACACCACGATACTACGCTACAATGCTATCTCCATCTAATATGCATGCTTTACTGAGAACAACAGTATTTCATTGGCTCCCGATGGCCCGGTACTCCGGGTATGGTCGTAACCGGGTAGGAACTTGATACTTACTCAACGTTTTACTGTACAACGACTTCAGCTTAGAATGGCCCACCCCATTGTCGAATACACTTCCGAGGCATCATGGGCCATGGTAATTGCTGTTGAGGAGAATTGCATTCGCGCTCATGTCATATCTAGATCGAGGACAAGTTCTCCCCGTATGCCAAAGCAACTTTGGCAACACTCATTGCGTTCCTCGAAGTGCGTCGACGTTCTTGTAATTTACAGGCATATATGCTAAGATATATTGAAGGAGGAAGTTCTACCCGCAAGGAAACTGGCCTTCGCTCAGTTGCCCAATGATCCCGTGAAGAGGTGGCAGACGGTCATTCCTGTTATTGAAGAGCTGAAGGTGAAGGCCAAGAAGCTCGGTCTATGGAATCTATTCCTCAGCAAGGCACATTATCCTGAGCATGGTGTTCCTCTCACCAACCTGGAGGTACGCTGTCTGGACCATAAATTACACCTGTCTGACTTTTGCAACTATCGACAGTACGCGGTGATGGCAGAAATGCTGGGGCGTGGGGGACATATGGCTCCGGAAGTGGTGAATTGTTCAGCACCTGATACTGGAAACATGGGTAATACTGTTCTCACTCCTGGGTTCGGAATTAGACTTGAACTTGTCGTGCAGAGGTGTTGGCCAGATATGGGTCCCCTGGGCAACAGAAGAAGTGGCTTATTCCATTGCTTAATGGAGAAATTCGTTCTGCATTTGCGATGACGGAGAAGAACGGTTTGTGGCCCGAAATATTGGTTCACATAGTACCCACTCACACCCTGTCACAGTCGCTTCTTCGGATGCTACAAATATCCAGACCTCTATCAGAAGAGAGGGGAATGAGATTGTGGTTAATGGTCACAAGTGGTAAGTAGTTCTGTCTTTTTTTCGAATTTCTATCTATTTCCATTGCCAGGTGGATCAGTGGAGCGGGAGACCCAAGGACTAAAGTCCATATTGTGATGGGCAAAAGTGATCCAGGAAACAAGAGCAATTACAAGCAGCAGAGCGTAGTGCTTGTCCCTGCGGATGCACCCGGCGTCAAAGTCATCCGCGCTATGCACGTCTTCGGGTATGACGATGCCCCTGAAGGACACTGTGAAATTATCTACGAAAACGTCCGTGTTCCATTGGAGAACTTGGTCCTGGGTTGGGGAAGAGGTTTCGAGGTATGTGAAATGTTGAATCGACTATGCACAGATGTTCATTGCCTTTGATAGATAATTCAAGGCCGTCTCGGGTAGGCGTGACGTACTGGATGTGGGCCCATACGTACTGATACCCTACAGACCTGGTCGCATTCACCATTGTATGAGATCAATAGGTGCCGCTCAGGCAGCCTTGGACTTGATGCTCCAACGAACAACAGATCCGGGCCGCAAGACATTTGGAAAATATCTATACGAACATGGTTTGCGTCCGTCTCTGGCTTTCTGTTGCAATCATTGAATATTGTCACACAGGATCGGTTATCGCTGATATTGCAAAGTCTCGAGCTGAGATTGAGGCAGGAAGGCTCCTCGTCTTGAGCGCCGCTTTGCAGGTGACCATGTCATGAGACGCGAGTGTACTTCGCCGTTGACCTTGCACCAGATTGACAAATACCAAGCCAAAGGTGCTTTGAAGGAAATTGGAATTGCTAAAGTGAGATACCTATCTGTCAGCATCACTTTACTGAAGCCGGTCAGTTCGTTGTGCCATCTATGGCCCTTACTGTTGTCGACCGAGCTATGCAATCCTTCGGTGCCGAAGGATTATCTCAAGACGCTCAACTCGCGATGTCGTGGGCAGAGCTGCGCACCCTCCGGATTGCCGATGTATGTCCAGTTATCATATCTCTTCCTGCCTCTCGCTGACATTTCTTAACAGGGTCCTGATGCCGTTCGTCTCCTTCCCTGTCTTCACTACTCATGTTAATATTTCCTGCTTTCAGGTTCATATTCAACAAGTGGGACAAAGGGAGTTGAGACGTGCACCACTGCTGACACGGAAAGCAGCTGAGCAGAAGAAGAAGGAAAAACTACTCCTAGAGAAAGCAGGCTTCAAATCACATCTGTGATAGTTATCTGGTCTTTGTTTGTTCAAGTTATGTAATGAACACTTCTGTGACAACTAGGTCACGATGTCACTCTTCAGCTTCACCATCCTCCAATGTCGAACGCAAGCTGGTTTCATACGTCGGCATGTATCATCTACAGCGTCCAAAGTCAAGTCAAACCGAACACTGCCATCTGCCAAGATACGCGCACTCATCTCTCTCTACCACCAGTCAGACACTTTCATAACCCCAGAAAACCTCTCACAACGCATCGACGAGGCTTTTGTACCCCAGGAAACGGGGTCGAGGATTGCACAGATATCTGGAAAGAGTTTGAAAGACCTTCATCAGGAGCTGAAAAACGTACGGAAAAGTCCTAAATTTCGCGATTGGGACAAGGATGCCGTCGTCACCAGTACGAATGGCAACGCGTTGTGGAGTTCTGCTAAAGTTGAAAGGGAGTGGAAAGTGGTGGAGGCACTGTATGGTGTTGACATTACGCCTTCTCGGGAAGTGTTGCCAGGTCTGGAGGTTTTGGAGGAGTCGGTGCCTCAGCTTAACGGCGAGGACTGGAAAACTGTGGCGAAACAAGCTCTAGGGAAGAAGCGTTGATAGTATTAGGCATGCTTCTATCTCAATATCTATATTGTCTTGATAGTTCCTGATTTTGGACCTTTCCAGTCAAAAATCCCCTTTACAACTGCCTTCAAACGTTATGAAGGGCATTATTTCCCGCGCAGAAGATACCAGTTTTAAAGCTTTTGGTAAAGTTTCCTCGCATGATCCGAAGAAAAGAAAATCCGCTTCTTCGTCCCCCGTCAAGCCGGACTGTATGCTCGCGGAATGGCATCAGCGTTACTTGATCCCCTTCTGAGAAACATTGCAGTGAACGACCAAAACATGTATGTTGATGGGTGACTAGCCTGTCGCGGGACAGGAAGATCAGTGAACTTCTGCTAACATGACAAGGTTTTCTGCTTGCCGTCGACGATGTGACCACCATCAGGCACGGATATGCATTGTAGACTAACTCGCAAATAACTTTAGTGTCTTTGGGTACTTCTCCAAACCAGATGACCCCGGGACGGCGTCACACTTAGAGCAGCGTGGCAGTGAAGACAGTGAGTTTTCAGGATTTGGATCACCCACTACAAAAAGCTATTCTGTGCCGTGGATACTTTCATGGATGGGAGAGGTGGTAGTGGCCTTATGAACGTGAGCTGCACTGAACATCAAAAAAAAGTCCGCCATGCATTTCCAGCAGGCTGGGTTGACTAGCTCCGATGCTCTTCATTCAAGCCATCAACATTCTGGGTTATCAGAGTCAAGGTAGACCCGGGTGCTACGATGTTCCTAAGTGATGTTAAGGAGAGCACGACAAGGGCGATGTGAGCGGCGTTAGGTTGCGCTTCATGTGTTCTAGGGGACAGAGAATGATGAGCTGATGTTATAAAGCAATGGTGCGGATGCTTCTCGTTTAATTGCCCAACGCGCGACGGATTAGATGTGAAAGTTTGTATGGCAAGACGCATCACGACGTCAGGTTTCTTTTTTTGTTCACATGTCAGCCTCCCGGAAAGTTGGGATACCTGTTACCGGAGGTAGCAGACAACTCTGCTCCGGGAATGGCTGCGATATGTCGCGCAGAACGGTTTGGAAAGAAGCCATAACATCCGATGGCGTCGCAGACTGTGTCGGCCATATGATAGTATCGAGCTATAGCAAGGCTGAATTTGTAATAGACGTCTTATCAGATAACTGGACTTCGATCATCCCTGCAAGTGCTCTACTTATATGTAACACTCCTTCTTTCATCTCTCTTCTTTGTCTCTGACTGTTCATAATGTACAGTCTACGAAGACTCCGGGAAATGATGCTGGGCAGTGAACTCGAGCCTCGTGTCATTCACGATCAGCTGCAGGTGTCTTCTGTTCCTGTGACCATGGCAGATTGTCGCACATGTATGGATCCATGTGAAGAAGGTAGAGTTAGCCGCTTATCTGATAAATACAGCCAGTGACTGATATTTTGCTCTTTTAATGTTGCAGCCCATGAATCCTATCCTAACCGCTTTGATGTCGACAAGGACTCACAAATGCTGGGGTCCATCAAACCCTATCGTCGGCAGGTACTACCTTGCTTTACAGCCCCTTTGCTGTACATCTTACAAAAATGCATTCTTACTATCACAGGTCGTCATTTCTACGGGAAAATCTGACTGGGATCGAGAGATCACAGAGACAAAGGGCAGCCTCGCAGCATACCTCCTGGGTGCTCAAAATCAAGCAAACCTCCCTATTTCCGAACCCTCTCCACCCTCCCCCGAAAATGGAAAGGCTGTTCGCACTGCAGCACCTGGTGTCTTCCGTTCCTCAGACTCCACCAGAATATCAATGCTAAATGGGAGTCATCATACCATGAGCGATGACGACGAGCAGGACACCGTTCTAGTGTTCCCGGATTATATGATCGTGGCAGATGTCTCTCGAACACGAGAAGGAGCACAGAAACTGTGGGAGACTGTGGTTGACCCAGACGTCGAGCGCGGGGACGCTATATACCAAAAAACACCTTTCAAAACATGGGTCCTCCCATATTCATGTGTCATCCTTCTGTGTGAGGTCAGACTTCACCGACGAGATGACTAATTCATATTTGCTTTAGGTTCACACAAGAAAAGAGACAATCGGTGCGCCATAGCAGCACCGAAGCTGGAGCAGGGTTCGTTTCGTTCGTTTCAACTTCCGCACGATCTGTCACCCTGATGCGGCCGTTAAGCCTTCATTCACTCACTTCAACAAAATGGATGGGCAGCCGACACTCAGATTGAGTGTCAATGTCTAATGGGTCCAGCCTTGGAGGACCTACGAGGGCCATCGGTAGAACCAGAAGAATACATTACAAAGCAGCTGAAGATTAGTTCTACTGAGAAACGCGTCCTTATTCTGCGGACTTCGCATGTCGGAGGACACAAGTACGCGGGTAACTGTATAGTGAGTCTATCGGACGTCACGGAACAATTGGACGCCAAGATGACGACGTTATTCCAGATATATACACCACAGGGCTCCTCTGTGTGGTATGGTCGAGTGTCTCCCCACGAAGTGGACTCTATCGTCATCAACACTATAATACATGGTCTCGTTCTCCCCCCGCTTCTGCGCGGCGGCTTGAACATCTCTAAACCGAAATGCAAGACACTCAACGACTGGTGACCCAGGAGTTGAGGACGACCTATGTCTTTTTCTAATTTAACATTTTTCTAATTTAACCGCAGGCCGATGCATCGGTAGAAGCCTATTACGATATAGCATATTATATTGAAATCGTTTACAAGACAAAAAGCCATGCACTAAGTAATCGTAACAAGTTGGATCGTCAGGGTTTGTCCGAGAGAAGTACACGATTGGTAGGGAATAGAGTAATGCGTGGCACTGAGCGTAATGTCGATAAATAGGTTAAGAAAAAGAGACAATTAATTTGAAACTCCAATAGTCTTGACCATGACAAAGATTCATGAAATGTCGGTGTGTCCCAGAGCCCATATGCTCTAACCACTTCAATTAACTCGGTATATCCCAAGAGAAAACTGTCATCACATGTCGTCCAATGAACTGAAACCTAAACCTTTTCGTCGCGCGTTTGCATATCGTCCAACGGGCTTTCCAATCTCGTCGAATTCATCCTCTGTGGTAGGCTCTGCCACCTCCTCGTCATCGACCGCATCATCCTCGTTCTCCGACTTTGGCAGAGGACCCGTGGGCGCAACGACACTCTCTTTACCCGAATACGTGAACCCCCGGAAATTGGCTTGCACGCTATTCGTCAACGGGCTCCCGGCCTGATCCTTGGTCTTTTTTTGTTTGATCTGTATGCTCTGTGGTCGTCCATTGGTATTCATACTACGGAAATGACCATTGAGCTCGTTTACCGGTTTTGTCCCAGTTTCCCGTTCACTCCCTAGGGGCCCATTCGGGGTATGTGTGAAGCCGGCACTGCCAATCGACTGCGATACCCAGTTTGCAGACGGGTCCTCCTCATCTAGATCCATTTCAGCAAGCCCGACGTCTCGAACATCAGCCGACGTGAATTCCGGATCGAAGTTGCTTGTAGACTCGTCCGATTCAACAACGGGCTTGAAGGGCGGGGTAACTTGTTTCAAAGCAAGGGCCTTCCAATCGATCATTTTGAAAAATGGATGCTCTTTTAGCTCTTCGGCATCACGAATGGCCCCAAGTCTATGCTTCGGATTCCGATTGAGAAGCTATGACAAAGAAACATGAGAACCGAGGGACGATCACCCGCAAGAGTGATAAGTCCACAAAGAGTGATAAGTCATGAACAGATTCGACTCACTCCTTTGACAAACTGCTTCCCGTCTTCGTTGATAACACCCTTTGGGAAGCGAATCTTCCCAAAGCATATATTTTTATACATTTGCTGGGTGTCTTCAGCATAGAAAGGACTCCAGCCACAACACATCTCAAATAGTAGTACGCCCAAGGACCAAAAGTCTACAATCTTCGAGTATCCTTGTTCGGACAAGAGAATTTCGGGCGCAAGGTATTCGGTCGTCCC
The DNA here is from genome assembly GCA_029959215.1 of Tricholoma bakamatsutake. Lineage (NCBI taxonomy): Eukaryota > Fungi > Basidiomycota > Agaricomycetes > Agaricales > Tricholomataceae > Tricholoma > Tricholoma bakamatsutake. The sequence continues at coordinate 8,092,879 of CP114860.1, forward strand.
ACAGAAAGTCGTCGTGAGTTCATCAGGATGAAGATCAGCCTTTGAGAGACCAAAATCGCAAAGTGCGACGTGACCCGTAGCATCTAGTAAGATATTCTCCGGTTTCAAGTCCCTGTAATAACGACATTTAAGTCTTGAGACGTAACGAAAATTTGAACGTCTCGACACACCGGTATACGATATTAAATTTATGTAAGTGTTCGAGAGCCAGGACCAATTCTGCAATATAAAATCTCGCGCGCTCTTCTGAGAATCGAGTTTCGCGCTGAAGATGCCAGAAAAGCTCTCCACCGCTCTTGAAATCGGTCACCAAGTAAAGATCGGCATCTGTTTGGAAGCTGAATTTTAGTCCCACGAGGAACGGTGAGTCGAGGGAACGTTGTAGGATCTTGCGTTCCCCGATGGTATGCGCAACTTCCTTTTTAGCGACAATTTCCTTCTTGGACAAGACTTTCATAGCATATATACGCTTGGTATCCTTTTTCCGAACCTGGAACACTTTTCCAAACGTTCCTCGGCCGATCAGCTTGAGAAATTCGAAATCTCGAGGAGTGAGAGCACGTTTTGTCTATCGCGCCAAGCATTCACACGTGTCATATAACGTGATTTATGACAACGGACCTTGTACTGTTCGAACGTGATCTGGACCCTCATCTCACCACTAACGACCTCATTCTCGAAAGGAAGGAGTCTGTGCGTGAATAAAGGTCAGATTGGAAATTAGATATCGGATTGATGGCGATATGGCGGAGCAAAAAAAAGGGGTTCAACTTACTTATACCACTGGTCGACGGTGTGATCGTGCATTAATACGGGCTTGACTTGAACCGTCCCCAAAAAGCCTGGGTCATCCACAGTACGGTCGTATATATTGAAAGTAATAAGGGAATCTTCTGACGTAACGTCACTAAATGAGATGATAATCAGATGGAGATATGAATTATGAGTCTAGAAAGGAGCTTACAAGGAAACCTCGTGTTTCCACACAGGATTATGAGCTGAGAGACGACTGAAGAGGCCATTGGAGAGGCCTGAAGCAGACTTGGTGGAGCCGGATGAGACAGAAGAGGAAGGAGAGGTATTGGCGCTACCTCGCTTAGGAGTATCCGAGGCAGTAGGTTTGGAGCTAATGGCGCCGAGTGCAGAAATGGCATTTGAAGAATTCGTTCGCGAGGGGTTTATAGCGGTACCCTTGACTTCTTTATCAGTTTCGTCAGTTGGATCACGACTGATGAATTCGTTCTGTTCGAATTCGGCGACGACGTAAGGTCGTGCAGATGAGGAGCGAACATTTAAGCCTCGTGCTTGAATAAGTTTGACATGAATCTGACCCTTGGACGAAGTTACATGTGGAGTTGAAGCAGGTGAATGCGAGGAGGACGATGGCGATGGCGCTGAGGATTTGTTCCTAAGGGTTCTACGGTAAGAGGAGGGCGGCTGCTGCATGTTAAAGTCGGGGGCATGAAGAGAAAGTTGAGTTGTTGGCAGGGCTGCACCCAAACTGGGGGTGCCAAGCGGCGAAGACGTGACGTCGGCGTTGGCCGAGGAGACAGAGTTGGCTGATGGGGAACCCATGGAATGAGAATGCGAAAGCAACGGATGATACGACGTCGATGTAGGTGTCGTAGGCCATCCAGGACTGCGCCTTTCATTCTCAAACTGCGGCAGATCGAATGGGTTCCGCTCTCCACCTCGTGGTGTCACTTGATCGACAGGAGCCGCCGTAGTTGGAGACCACAATGTTCGGTGCATAAAGAAGAACTGCGAGAGGGATATGATGGATCGTGTTAACGCCTGAGGAGACTTTTCCCCCATTAGTGGAGCCCTATGCTCCACAGTGCCTAAAAATTTCCAACAGATCACAGCCTCGGCTCTTATATCGTCGGCACAGAGAACTCTTCGCAAACAAAACATGCCCCTGAGTCGGCATTGCCTAGTCCGAGGCCCATTGTTCACTTCATGATCCATTCTAAGTACATAGCATTCTACGCACCAACCCCCTAATTTTCACCCTCTTTTACTATCGCTGAGAACATCGGCCCGCACTTGCAGCCGTTCTTTTCCCCAACTCAGTAGCTTCAGACTGCTTCCAATTACCAGTCCAAGAATCAACGTTCGCCGAGTCGCTTGCCAGGGTAATCGGTCTACACCACATACCTCCATGTTCACTCCTTGATCCGAACCAAGTAGACGTCACTACTCACATACTGCTGAAAACATCCCCGAAGTAACAACTGCTGCACCAACTTCCTTTCCTTGGCCCCAGCCCATTCTCTCCAGTCCTTCCTCAACACTCACCCATCCTAGAGCCATAATCCCCAACTTACTCGCTTCAGCACCAGCACCTTTCAACCCCCCAAGCAACACCTTGTAATTTTTGGTCTTGTTGTAGAAATACCATCCTTGTACCGTGGTCGGCGGTCGGTGAACATTCTCAGCAAGAAATCGGAGCGAAGCCGTCTGCGATCCGCGCATCAGGCCAATCGCAGTCCCCAAAATGACAGCGGCTCCAGGAACAAGATAGAAGCGTGGGGGTATTGTAAGGTGTATCGAGTTCTTCGTGGGGTTTTCTATATCATCCTGGTTTGTGGCTGGTGCGCTTATTAGTGTCATGAATTTCTGAGTCCAAGTGGCCCTGGAACACAAATACGATCACGTGATCCAGCGACAACCCCCTTACACTATCTTGTTGGAGAGCAGGTTATCGAGGAGATAGGCGCTAGGAAGCAAAACTCAATGGCTATGCTCTGTGGACACCTGAATCCTCAACGTTTAACTCTTGGATCGCACCTTCAGAAGCCTCGCCCGTTGGAGGACAGTCTCTCCATCTTCTATGGCAGTGATACTGCCACCCACTGGCAATTATGGCGCTCTGACAAACGTTCAAGAGGAATTACCCCTGTTCAACTCGCCTAACCTCTTTACTTCTTCCATGTGTTCCGGCTTTCCTGCGCTCATGTCTTATCTCCTCATGCGATAAGGAAATACCTCAAACTAGGTGGCGCGAAATGATATATCATATACTACCCGGATAGACAGCTTTCACTGTTATCGATCCCACTTACAACTTTGTTTCAGGGTGGAAAAAGACTTCGTTTTGGCATTCACTCTCATCGCCCCATGTGAGATTCCGGAGATGATCGGGCAAAGCTAGTCTCCTTGTTCCTTCCTTGTTGAGTTGGTCCTAAGTGTCTAGTCGTCGGTACCACAATGTCAACATCGATTCTCATGACACCCCCATCTACACCATGTTAATCTCCATTCCCCGGCTGCGCAACCCTTTATTAGCAGGAAACTCTGATACAATTTCTTACTTCTGGATTTGGAGTATCACATTCTAGTGCCATATCGTTTACGGACCGGACGCTGTTACCCAAGCCGACCCAGCCCCATTCCGTGATTGTTCAAAGTCATAGGCTTATTACACGTAAAATGTAGCAATACGTTATTATCACGACACGATCATGCCTGACATCCTATTGTATACAACCAGATACTCTACAAATCCAGTTTATAGCCCAGGGATGCAATGAACCGAGGACAAAGTACGGTGTCAAGACTACACTAAAAGGTACCATTGGTCCTAGAAACGGCCCATGGACTTCCTGCTTCGTAGAAATCCATCGGGTACGTTCCAACCCCCATTTGTCTCTCGCTCTGGTTGTGATGGGCAGCGTCCATCCAACTTGCGGTCTTGCCAACAGCGACAGCCGTCTCATACGGGCTAAGGAGTGGCCGGTCAAAGGCATAACCCCAGTCTATTGACAAACGAGGACATGACGTTTGGATAAATGTGGATATATGAGAATTGAACAAGGCTAATTTGGCAGGCGATAGCTCGGAAAGAAGAATCTGAACGTAGGGAATTGATATAGACGATGCTTCAAGTTGATGAGTAATAGCCTAGGGCTAGTGAGTCTTGGTTTCCAACTTATATCCATGAAGGTTTCACCTTGAGTTGCTTGAAATTTCCTTGCCTACCCAGGGTCCCAAGGATAACACCCCATGATTGTGTCGCGTCGTCATCCTCCTGGATATCGTGTGCCTTGTGTGTTTGGGCGGCAATACTTTTACGAGCGGCCTGAACAGCATTATCCCGCATTGTTTGCATCTCCCGATGGTCGTAATGCTCCCGAGTGAACTTTTTGGAATACGGGTCATACCGGAATGCAGGCACAGATGGGTTTGCAATCATTATTGACTCTAGATGAAAACGACCATCGCCCAAGTAACTAAGAAGAATGGATTCAAAATATGATTCGAACCCTAGACAAATAGAACTTTACATCAGGGCATCGACATCACCGAGGCGAGGGGCTGTACACCCTAGAATCTCGCCCGGAGAAAGGGGTTTCGACCTCGGAATGATCGCCTCGTACTTTCCAGACCTTGATTTAACACCTGGACCAGAAGATGAGGCCTCGTCCTCTGTCGTTGTCGAGTTAGTTTGATCCAAAAGAAGACGTGATGTTGACTGAGCCGAGGTAAGGTCTTGAGCTTCTTGCGTAAGGTCTTCTTTGAGCTTCTGCAATGCAGCTACGAACTGGATCGTAGAAACAAGGGCTAGTCGAGTAGGCTCTCGGTTCGAGATGGAAAGTGCAGAATCCTTATCTCCTGAACGATCAGAGGATGGAGGGCCTTCTATCCGAAGAAGACTTGGGCCAATTTGAGTTCCAATTGGTATTTCGTGATCTTTCTCCTCTGATTCTAGAAGAGCCTTCTGAAAACGTTGTCGATCACTTGGAAAGTTAAGGCGGACGGATTGCGCCAGATGTGCCGAGTCGATGGCAATCTCAACAAAAATGTAAAGTGTCTTGATCAACGTTTGATCCATAGGTACTATTGTAGGGTGTTAGACATGGTTGCATGGTTGACGTATAACACACCTAGACAGCTGTGGCCATAGTGGACAAGCATATCGCATCCTAACGCAACAGCGGTGTAATCGTCGACGCAACAAGCACCATAAGTCACATCGCCCATAATGACAGTCAAGGCATTTGTGAAACTATATCCACAATTTCAATATTATGACGACGTCTTGACATTGTATCGTTAGCGCACCGCTCGATTATATCTGCGATGGTGCAAGCAAACATCTGTAGACCTTCAGGCATCTGTAGGGCCACCATCGTTGCATTGTTTTTCCGAACATGGTAGATCGTCTTATGGACTTCGAAGGAGTAGTTTGAAGGGAGTTGGGCAATGGCAGCATTGAGCTGAACATCGAGAAGGATGTCTTCTGGTATCTGACGGCTGATGGTCGCTGAAACACCCGGCCGGGAAGGGGTTGGATTTTTGCTCCCGACAAAACGTTTGCGAGGTTTTGTTACATTAGTGGGACTTTTCTGATTGCTCTCTGGAGCCATTCTGTCCAAGACTGCCAAGTTGAAGCAGTAGATCACGTGGTAACAGGGTGGTGCGATACTTACTATTTATACACGTCGCGTCACAGAATTCGGATTCATCACTAGTACTGCTACTGAGTCGTTGGTATTGGGGAAGCAAGTCTGCTAGACCTTCTCAAACATACATGATTCAAACACCTGCCATATCCTCTCGCTTTTGAACGATCTATCTCCTCAACTTAATCCAACATTTGCTAGGCCTTACACTACGACATGACAATGAATAGCAGAGAACCAGGGCAGTGTGCCATGCGAGATTCCTGCGGGAAGAAGGGTTTTTTTGGGAAAAATCTGCCTTGCCCTTACGACGGACCTCCAGTAGAGGTATGTTTCATAGTTTATTAATTCGGGAGGTTTGTAACCGAGCGATTCCGGACAGCCTGCAGATGACAAGGCACGCTCGTACCTGGTCGATACTTGCGGTCCAGAATATGCTCATGGTCCCGTCTGCTGTACAACGGAGCAAGTCGAATCCTTGCGTGACAATTTCAACCAAGTCGAAGGCCTCATTTCACCCTGTCCTGCATGTCGCAACAACTTTCGTTCATTCTTTTGTGCTTTCACCTGCTCTCCCCAACAGGGCTCGTTTGTTAATGTCACATCGACACAGGAGACATCCACAGGCCAGATTGCCGTCGAATCTGTCGACTTGCACGTCACAAACCAGTATGGGCAAGGCTTTTTCGACAGCTGTAAAAATGTTCAAGTTGGTAATACCAATGGTTATGCCATGGATTTAATCGGAGGAGGCGCCAAGAACTATTCGTCTTTTTTAAAGTACATGGGAGACGAAAAACCCATAGGGAGTCCATTTCAGATCAACTTTCCGCTGACATCACCTCCAGAACTGACTCCTTTGAACACGACTGCCCGCAATTGCGCCGACAACGATCTACGAAGTCGATGCACATGCATAGATTGCCCCGCTATCTGCCCCGAATTACCCTATTTCCCACCTCCAGATACAACACCAACTTGCTCGGTTGGCTCACTTTCCTGTCTCTCCTTCATCCTCATCCTTGGGTATTCCATAGCGGTGCTTGGTCTCTTTATCGGTTATATCGTGCAGGCCACCCTGCGGAAGCGAAGAGAGAATACCTATGAGCGTGTAGCATTATCAGCAGACACCGCTTCGCCGAGGTTGCACCCTCGGGGTCTTGTGGGTGCGGGTTCCCTCGCTCAACATTTCGAGGATGATTCGCTAGGCACGCACTCTGGAGAGTCCAGACGGTTGGGCCGTGGAGCATCCCTCCTGGATCCCATAGAAAGGGTTCAACCCCGTCAGTACCCACTGAACAATTTTCTCCGACGAGGATTCTATAGGCTCGGCTTGTTCGCTGCATCATCCCCTTGGTTGACGTTCGCGATTATTTTCCTGGTCGTTGGCCTTCTCAATGTTGGGTGGAAGCAATTCGAGGTAGAGACTGATCCTGTTCGTCTCTGGGTATCTCCTGCGTCTGAAAGCAAGCAGCAAAAGGAGTTCTTTGACGAGAACTTTGGGCCATTTTACCGCACGGAGCAGATCTTTGTTACGGCATCTCCGATTCTCACCCAGTTCTCTGTCAATACTTCCTTCAGAGTAACGAAGGGAGAATCTGCACTCTCATGGAATCATCTCAAGTATTGGTTTAAGGTAGAGGAGGACATTCGTTCCCTTCGTTCACCGAGTGGATATCGTCTTTCTGACGTGTGCTTCAAGCCCGCTGGGCGAAGGGGAGCATGCGTGGTACAGTCAATTGCTGCATGGTTTGATAATGACTTGGACAACTATAATGAAGACACTTGGGCCAAACGTCTGCAGTCGTGTGCACAGAATCCTGTGGACTGTCTCCCTGATTTCCAGCAACCTCTTGCCCCACAGTATGTGCTTGGAGGTGTCCCAGAGAGAGAGGATGGTTCCAAAGCGTATGCTAACGCTGGAGCTTTCATTGTCACATACGTAGTATCCGATTCATTGGATGTTGAGGTCCAAGGCAAGACGATCGAGTGGGAGGAGACAGTTCGACAGTACCTCGTCGATTTGAGTGAAAGATCGTCCAAAGAGGCAGGCCTTCAAATTGCGTTCTCGACAGGCGTCTCGTTAGAGGAGGAGATCAACAAGAGCACCAATACAGATGTGAAAATAGTCGTCTTATCTTACCTCGCGATGTTCTTCTACGTGTCCTTGACACTGGGCGCTGGCTCTGTCGTCCCAGAAGAAGAAGGGGTGATATCATCCGTTGTGCAATGGGTGCGCAATTTCCTTGGTTTCTTTACACGTTCCGGCACCTCTTCATCGTCCTTGTCGGTCGACTCCAGGACCGTTCCACGTCTCTTTCCACGTCTCCCTCGAAGTTTGTTCACGGGATCCAAATTCACACTTGGCTTATTTGGCATCTCACTCGTCATGCTTTCGGTGTCATCCTCTGTCGGATTCTTCTCCTTACTTGGAGTCAAAGTGACTCTCATAATAGCAGAGGTGATTCCATTCCTCGTACTTGCGGTAGGGGTGGACAATGTGTTCATCCTTGTGCACGAACTTGATCGGCAAAATCTTCTTCATGGACCCAACGCTGCTGCGTCGGTCACAGCACCTTTGTCGCCTACTCAGTCTTTTCGCTCACCACTGGATTCAACACGTGATGAAGTCGACGCAGCGTCCATGCCGTTGTACTTACCGGCTGAGGAGCGTGTTGCACGAGCCCTTGCCAGGATGGGTCCATCAATCCTGCTCAGCACCATAACAGAGACCGTTGCTTTCTCGCTTGGCGCACTCGTTCCTATGCCAGCTGTTCGGAACTTCGCCCTGTACGCTGCTGGGAGTGTTTTTCTTAATGCCATCCTCCAAGTCACTGTATTTATCAGTGCACTTTCTCTGGATCTGAAACGCTTCGAGGCTAGTCGTATTGACTGCTTTCCCTGTATCAGACTTCCTTCTCGGATTGCGCTCCATGATGCCCCTTTGGCTAATGGGGGTCTAGGCAGAGTTGCACGCTTCGTTCGGCGATATTACGCTCCATTCTTACTCAAGCCTGTTGTCAAAGGTTTTGTGTTGATCATTTTTGCTGGCTTATTTGTGGCTTCGATAATTTCCGTGCAACATATTGACATCGGGCTCGGTAAGCTTTCTTCAGAGACGAAAGCCAATGTAGGATGCTGATCATCTCTCAGATCAAAGGCTAGCTCTACCCTCAGACTCCTATCTGGTTTCCTACTTCGACCATGTTGATGCATATCTAGATGTTGGACCACCCGTGTATTTCGTCTCTCGTGATATCGACGTAACGCAGCGACCAGGGCAACAGGCGTTGTGCGGACGCTTCACTACCTGCGAAGAATTCTCGCTTGCCAACGTCCTGGAAGCAGAGCGCAAGAGGCCAGAGTCGTCTTTCATCTCAGAACCCAGTGCTTCGTGGATAGATGACTTCCTTGGCTGGCTTGATCCTGGGAAGGAAGAATGCTGTCGTGTACGCAAGGCGGACCCCTCCATCTTCTGCCGAGAGCGCGATCCCGCTCGGTTATGTCAACCTTGTTATCAAGACAAAGAACCAGCATGGAATATCACGATGGACGGTCTGCCCGAAAATGAGGAATTCATGCGGTATCTCAAGCAGTGGTTGATGTCTCCTACCACCGAGGAGTGTCCTCTTGCAGGAAAAGCCTCGTTCGGTGCTGCTTTATCCCTCGATATCGACAATTATCAAGTAATCGGGTCTCACTTCCGGACTTTCCATTCTCCGCTCAAGTCCCAAGCCGATTTTGTCAATGCTTTTGCTGCTGCCCACCGCATAGCGGATGACATCACACAAAGGACGGGGTCAGAGGTCTTCCCATATTCCTCTTTCTACGTTTTCTTTGACCAGTATGCACATATCATTGCAATTACGCAGGAAGTCCTCGGGTTAGGGTTGGGTTCCGTCCTCATCGTAACGGCGCTCCTGCTAGGCTCTTGGAGGACGAGTTCTATCGTGACTGGGGTGGTTGGGCTGACAGTAATGACTGTGATGGGAGTTATGCCGCTCTGGGGTATCTGTCTGAATGCGATCAGTCTGGTCAACCTCGTCATTTCCCTCGGTATTGCGGTGGAGTTCTGTGCACATGTTGCACGGGCGTTCATGAGTGCTGGTTCTGGACTGCCAGTTGATCATCCTGCTGGCCAGAAAGAACGTGATGAACGAATGTGGACAGCATTAGTCGATGTCGGTCCTTCGGTGAGTAGTCGTATGTCTGGGGTCAAGCCTCTCTGACCGTCTCTCAAAGGTACTCTCTGGAATCACATTCACGAAGTTGATTGGAATGTCGGTGCTTGCCTTGACACAATCAAAGTTGTTGGAGGTGTGTTAATCATTCGAAACTGCTCACACTTTGCTCAAACATGGTGTAGATCTACTATTTCAGGATGTGGCTCACCCTGATCATATCGGGAGCGCTTCATGGACTGGTCTTGCTACCGGTTGTCCTGAGCATTGCTGGAGGCCCTGGATTCCCTCAGCAGGAAGCGGATGAAGAATGGATGTCTAACGCCATAAGAAATGACTATGAATATGCGTGCGTCTCGAATTCATAAATCAGTTGTCCATTGACTTATCCTGGTTTAATAGGCCCTTTCTAGCCGATGATGATTCAATGGCGAGCGATTAAGCTTTGGGACGGCTAGATACATCATATTCTGGGCAACTACGGTGCACGTTTTTGTCACGGACGTTTTAATATTAATATGTCTGTAGCATTGTCTTTTGACAAAATGAATGGTTTGAAATAAGAAAATAAAATTACATAGCCTTGGGTGACCTGGACCTGGAATCCCTGATATCATCGCGACTATTGCTTCTCCTTCCCCTGCTAATTGACCTCGAACGACTCCTAGTGTATCTTGAATACGAAGAATAAGACAACGAGCGGGAGCGGGAGCGAGAGCGCGAAAGAGATCTTGTGCGCGAACGACTGGAGCGCACGGAGTAGCTCCTTGATCTCGACCGGCGCACACGTCCATATCCACCACGAGTATAACTGGGCGACCGCCTCCTTGGGGGAAGTCTATCCAAACCGCGGCGGATAGGTGATCTGGAGCGGGTGCGACTGCGTGAACGACCCGGGCGGTAGACATCGCGGCCTGGAGGGCCCCGCCTACCGTACGGTCTTCCACGGGGTGGGGCACGCATGGGAGGATATCCATCTGCTCTCCGTCGGTACACAGGCGAGCGTGAACGAGAGCGAGAGGGAGTGAGAGAGCGAGGTCTGTCTCGACCGTTTCTGGGTACACGATGGGGAGGACGGGAGCGGGAACGAGAGCGAGATCGTACAGGAAGGTTTGAGAGTTCGACTTTAAGCACGGCACCGTCGAGTTGGCCGCCGTCCATGTGTGACGCAGCTTTGTGGGCAGAAGGAGGGTCGACATATTCCAAGGCAGCTTTTCCTCGATTTTGACCAGCTATAAAGCATCCATGAATACTTGACTTGAAGAAGCTGGAAAGAGAGAGGAGTACGCACATTTTCCAAAGAGAGGCAAGTCAATTTTTAAGATGCGACCATAAAAGCCAAAAACCGTTTGAAGATGGGACTCGACCACGTTGCGAGTCAAGTTCGTGACGATGACTACCTTTGCGTCAAGCTTGTCGTCGACAACGTCCATCTCTGCATCTCGAGGGGACGGCGACATTGTACTAGTAAAGATATTCCGTCACACCGTGTCACACTGACAGCGAAACCATCTTTGTGTTTGTTTGCTCTCTCAACCTTTCCTCATGGTCAGAATAATCATCAAAGGCGGTATGTACTACCCTTCATCGTACTCTTATCCTGACCCCCATTCTCTTTCCAGGTGTTTGGAAGGTACTGCTTTTGATCTACAGCTTCTCTTGATGCTCACTACCGTGCAGAACACCGAGGATGAAGTCCTCAAGGCTGCTATAGCCAAGTACGGCAAAAATCAATGGCAAGTTTCTATCTCATTCACCCAACTCCTGAAACTGAACACTTGCAACCAGGGCTCGTATATCCTCTCTTCTCGTCCGTAAAACACCAAAACAATGTAAAGCTCGTTGGTACGAGTGGTTGGATCCCTCAATAAAAAAAACAGAATGGTCCAAAGTAGGCTAATTCATTCTTCCTTCCCTTTCTCTCCTATCATTCTTACACATGACAGACCGAAGACGAGAAGCTGCTACACCTTGCAAAATTGATGCCTACGCAGTGGCGCACAATTGCCCCCATAGTGGGCCGTACTGCGGTGCAATGTTTAGAGCGTTATCAGAAGCTACTGGACGAGGCAGAGGCGAAGGAGAATGAGGAGTTGGGCTTGGCTGGGCCCGAAGATAGTGGTCCTAGTGCCGATGATGTTAGACGCCTAAGACCAGGAGAAATCGATCCTGACCCAGAAACAAAACCGGCACGTCCAGATCCTATTGACATGGACGAGGACGAGAAGGAGATGTTGTCTGAAGCTCGTGCTCGTCTAGCGAATACTCAGGGTAAAAAGGCAAAACGAAAAGCACGAGAACGTCAACTGGAAGAAGCTCGACGTTTGGCCGTGCTCCAAAAGAAGAGGGAGCTAAAGGCTGCGGGTATCATGTGAGTAGACAATTATCGTTACACCGCTATAAATGTATAATGGATTCTAGTATGCGTTCTAAAACCAAGCGGAAAGGGATGGACGTACGTCGCTGGTTTTTCCTGCTTCCTTACGATGTATTCACATGCGCCTAATAGTACAACGCTGATATACCATTTGAGAAAAAACCTGCCCCTGGCTTTTATGACACTGTTGAGGAGCAAGCTCGCGTGGCCGCTGCTCCAGTTGGCCAAACTTTGCGTCGACTCGAGAACAAGCGGAAGCCAGACGAAGAAGACGTCGAGCGGAAGAAACGGCAGCGCAAAGCCAAAGAAGGCAGCGAGGGACCGGGACATCAAACAAAGTTCATTGCTGCGAGGGATGCCCAGATTCAAAAGTTGAAGGAGGCAGAATCGATCGGAAGGCGGAGAAAACTGGTGCTACCAGGCGCCCAGGTAGGCGAGGCGGAGCTTGAGGACATCGTAAAAATTGGGCAGGCCGGGGAGAATGCTAAAGCATTAGTGGGTGGAGGCAGTGATGCCAGCGGGAAGCTCTTAAGCGACTACCAAGGATTGGAAAATGCGCGTATGGCCCGGACACCTCGTACTGCTCCTCAAGGCACGTATCTTGTAACTTGCTTCACTGTGTTATCGCTTATTCTTTCTCAATAGAGGATACTGTACTAATGGAAGCAAGAAATTTACGAAATATGTCGATAGCACAAACGCCACTGCTAGGCGATGAAAACACTCCACTGCATGTAAGTTCTGCAGGCGGCACAGGCTTCGAAAGCGCTACTCCCCGTCACCATGTCCCTTTTACTCCTAACCCTCTCGCTACCCCTATGCGGCCTGATGCGTCTGGTGCTGTTGCCACGCCCCGGACGGATGGAAGGCCTGGATTTGCGGCTGCGACACCTCTACGAACACCGATGCGGGACAACTTGTCCATCAATCCTGAAGGGTTAGCCTCTGTCACTGAAACTCCTCGTGATCAACGACTACGTGATACTTCAGCAAAGCGAGCCCTAAAGGCCGGTTTCATGAGCTTGCCAAAGCCTGAAAATAACTTTGAACTGCTTGTGCCAGAGGATGAGAGTGAAGATGAGCAGTCCATGAGGGGTGCCAGTCTGTCCGAGGAGGATGCTGCCGAGCGAGACGCGAGAATGAAGCGGTTGCGGGAGGCGGAGGAGGCCGCGGCTCTTGCACGTCGATCTCAGGCAGTCAAGCTTGGTCTTCCCAGACCTGCAAATATTGACGTCGCAGCTCTGATGCGTGGGTTAAATATCGACGAACTTGATGACGAGCCTGGTTTCCAACGAGCTCATCGACTTATCAACACCGAGATTGTCCAGCTTCTACGGCATGATTCAATTGCACACCCCTTACCAGGCACATCACTCCCCGGGGGAACCGTGTCAAGCTATGAGATGCCGGATGATGATGGTCTCGAGGATGCGAAGTCGGTCATCCATCTAGAGCTTGCCTCCACTGTCGGATTCCCGAACGCCAGCCCGGACCAACTGCGAGATGGCCTTCTCTCCCTCTCAAAGGCTGAAGCTGTTGACGATAGTCTGTCATGGGCTGCCGTAAGGCAGCAGCTGAGATATGATGCAACCTCAAAGACGTGGCTTGATCCTAAGAGCCTTACCCTAGAACAACGTATCGAGGGCTACACGGCACTACTTGATGAAAGTCGAGAGCTTATGGCGAAGGATGCCAGTAGAGCAGCTAAGGCGGAAAAGAAGCTTGGTGTCACGCTTGGTGGATATCAAGGACGGTGTGGTGCTCTGTCAAAGCGAATAATTGACGCTTTTACAGAGCTGCAAAAGACCAAGCTAGATTATAACAGCTTCTCCCGATTGCATGTCAACGAGTTGGTTGTGGGTCCACGAAGATTGGCCGCGCTCAAGGAGGAAGTGGAGAGGCTGGAGAGACGAGAAAACCTTCTGCAGGAACATTATGCTGAACTAGAGTCGGAGAGGAGAGAGTCTCAGTCAAGGGTGTCCGCCTTGGAGGAGAAGTTGATGGCTGAAGCAGAAGCAGTGAACGAGGCAAGTCTTGCGGAAATGAACGATGTACAACCGTAATGTTCTGGTCTCATCATACATAGCTTATTTTTAGTTGTATTCCTATATTAGTCATCGATATTAGGCGGCCCGAGTTCGATTGCATCCTATTGCATCCTTGTCAAGGGAACTCTTCCGGTTCTGGCATACTTTGCCTTCTGGAGATCGTGCATCGCCTTGACCCTACATGAGGCTGACTGACATGTGTATATGAGTGAGATATGAGAGACAATGACACTCCTGAATCAACCCTCCGCTCTGGCAAGATGTCCTTCATGGCTCGGCGACAGGCTTCGCAACTGAACAACACACATCTAGGAGTCGCGACAACCACCGTGTTTACATACCCGACCATAACCAGTGCCGCTCCGCAGACATCCGGGGGGACCATCCCAGTGGCGGCCATCGTTGGCGGAGTGATTGCAGGCATGCTGCTGGCAATCATAGTCACAGCAGGATGGGTTTGCTGGGGAAAGTCAATCAAACGTACCGAAGCGAAACAGCGGAGTGAAGCAGTGAGCCCGAGTTGCCATATACATAACAAGAATAAGGTCTTCTTAAGTTCACCCTTCAGGAAGCCCTCCACAAAACGAAGTACAACACGCTTCATAACGCTGCAGCTTCGAAGCCTCGAATACAGGCATATCAACCACTCTTCTCTCGTCCTGCAGGGAAAAAGATCAGATTCGCAGGCGACGACGACGGAGATGTCGGGGATGGAAAAGTCGGGGATGGAAAAGTCGAGGGGCCAGAAATACCATTGCCATCATTGGTCAATCAGGGGGGGGTTGCTCCGTTTTCTCCTCCCTCAGCTGTGGTCCCAAAGGTGTCAAAATCGAAGCTGTTGCGCTCGATAAAGGGGTCGCAACGTTTATCGTCATTGACCACCACATCAAAGGATCGGCTGTCCATAGCTTCCTTACGGGATTCGGTATCGTTCGGGCCAGGGATATCACACAAGCCATCAACAATCAGCTCTGCATCTGTATATTCCACAGCAAGCGGAGAGGAGCATGCAGTGTGGGCTCTTCGGGATTCGGTCGTTGCTGCTTTAAATTTGGAAAGTTTGAGGAGTAACGTTGATGCAGCTTCTCGAAACTCATCTGGAGGGACAAACTGGCACTCACCAGTCTCATTGAGGCAGAGTTACTTCTCGGCCCTTGACCAGGGAGGCATCCCATCGAACCGACATTCTCAAGCTAGTAATAACTCGATTCAT
This sequence comes from Tricholoma bakamatsutake, assembly GCA_029959215.1. Taxonomy (NCBI): domain Eukaryota; kingdom Fungi; phylum Basidiomycota; class Agaricomycetes; order Agaricales; family Tricholomataceae; genus Tricholoma; species Tricholoma bakamatsutake. The sequence continues at coordinate 8,108,103 of CP114860.1, forward strand.
CTTCCGAGAATAGATGAAAGTGGCGCCTCCATCGGAATGGCATACTAAAATACCCTGAACCCCAGTTGGACGCAGTAATCACTTTATACATATTTATAGGCAGAGGCTGTAGCGTAGAGTGCGGACCATATTACAGAGACATTGTATATTATGATTGCAGCGTCCTAAAATATTGCTGTACAGTAATTGTTAATGTGAGTCCAAGAATAAGAATCTAATAGCTCACCTGTTCCACATTTGCAACGGATGCTTTGAACTTGCCAACCTCTCGCCAGCAATCTAGTGGGGTGGACATATTCGCCCTAATGAAAGGGCGCTGTTAGTGTTTAGATGTGACTGGGCCATTAGGCTTACTTATAACACGAGATGACTGCCTCGCCACTCTCCCTCACATCTGGAAACATGTTGAGATCCCGCTTAGCTTGATACTTGTCCACTTTGCTGCGAACTTCCTCCAAGTCCCCCAGCAACGACGCGCTGCTCCTGATACTTCCTGTGGCCCCTCCGTCCTCTCCCACCGAGGCTTCTCCGGCCATGCTTTTCTCCCGATCCAGGTTTTCTTTTTCTAAAGCACGTTCAATTTCCAGGCGAACATTTTCTTCCTCTTGCTTCAAGTGCTCAAGCTCGTCTTGGATTCTCGAACGAATGTGCGCGTCAAGAGTTGACTGGCGTTCAGGTGTTGTATCTGGGGTATTTACACGGTCGGAAAGTTTATTCACAATATCATGAGAGAACTGTACTCTTCAGTGAGCCTGGAAAGTTAAGAAGGATAATTGAGAACGCACAGATATCGGGATTTCGTTTTTAAAGACCTTCTCTTCAGCATCTGGCCTTGACTGACCGCTTCCCATAGTTTAGTAGGGAGGAATCTAATAAATCACGTGCGCTGCACTTGCTAAGACCCAAACCCAAATTTACAACCATTTTCTTTCTCTAAAATTCTCAGGAGTTAGGTTCAAATAGTAATTTGCCTACATACGCTAACAACTCTGTGTAAAGATCACAGTTTTGAAAAAGCCAGTTTAGTCAGCTTCCATTGGTGACACACGACACAACGTTCTTCTCACCTCCAGCAAGTACATTCCACTCAGACATCTTGTACAGTCTGTCATCCCTCGCAAGAAGCCTCATGTCCCAGTGCAGAGGCATTATTTTGTGGATCTAAAGCAGTGCTTCATCCATCAAGCATACACTTTGCACAAATGCTCAAAAGATATTGCAACTGATGCCCCTATGCATTGTACGAGACATGACAGGAAATTGAAGAAGTTTGCAGATAGAAAGTACATGGGCAGGACACCACTGCTTTCCATAAGAGAAACTTGGGTGTGTCACAGTTATCCTGGCAGCATTCTCTGACTCACAAGTCTCAGTTCATGCTGGCATTACTGGAACACACCCCCTGGAGTCTCAGTTCATGTTGGAAAATCTTGTACCTACATGCTTTGACAAAGGATGAGCTGGCAGTAATGATTTTGAGCTCCGAATTTAGCCTCTTGCACTTCTTGACACCTGCTGGATGGTCATAGAGGTAGAGAGATAGAGACAGTAGCAGAATTCCATTGCCAAAATGATGATTTCGAAAATTTCACAGACTTGTAGTGTATGTCAAGCCGACTCTGAATTTTACTATTCTCGTAGCTATAGGTACTATTGAGCGAGCTAAGCACATGACAATTATGATATTTCCTGGAGCAGGGTCGAGCCTTGGAAGATGAAAGAGAATTAACTATGTAATTTTGTAAGACATTGGCAAAAAATTCCTTTTTTGGTTAAGCTTATTCAATTTATTATGGCCGATCAGTTTGATATAACCTAAATTTTATTACAGTTACTATCGTTGGGTACTATCACGAACTGGGAGTTGCAAAAATTTAAGCAAATCGACGATTATAACACATCGGCTGCACCTTTCTTTGATCGGACTGGATGATTTGGTAGACTAGTACCTCAGCTAGGTGCTTATAATATCAGTTTTTTGATGGGATGTTGTGGAATCCTAGTCTCGTACCCGACGTTGTTGGAGGTTTCCGATCAGAGATCACGTCGGAGAATGAGACTTTTGCAGCAGAAACCTCTGTACAATGTCTGGTGCACTTTGCCCTGTGACGCTACCATTGAGTCACACTCGTCACATCAACATGATCACATGCTCCAAAATGCGTCAACAAACACATCAACAAAGCCGTGCTATTGCCTGATTCGTATCCCCCCGGCCTCATGGCAAGACCTGCTGATCAAAAACAGCATAAAGCGCGCCGGGCGCTCTCCTATTCCATACTACAGTGTGCCTGTGAGCATGCCAAGAAGAAATACAAGTATAACTCTGCACAAACATGTGCTGAGATGTCCAGGCTCTTCTCTGCATGCAAGTCGAGGTTCTCTCCCCATGAGTGGCAGCTTGATGTGGCAGAAGCATTATTGTTGAAGGTTGACAGTGTTGTAATTGCAGGGACTGGTGCCAGGAAGACTATTCCCTTTGTCTTACCATTGCTACTCCATCCCAATAAAATAGTCCTCATAATCTCTCCACTCAAAGTACTGCAATCTGATCAGGTATGGTGCATACATATTCAGAGAAACATAATATACATCAATATAGTCCTGAAGGTGCTGGGTGTGCGAATGCTGGATACCAGGTCCTATGTCAACCTCTTCCTCCTCTACATCATCTTCCTCATCTGAGTGATAGTCTGAGTCATCAGAATCTCCTTCCGAGTCCTCTGCGGCATGAGCATCATCGTCCTTGAAGATGTTGATCCAAGAATTGTCCATCACGATGATTTCAAGTTGGGCAATAAGATCACACGTGGATGTTACCATAATGAGTGTGACTCAATGGTAGCATCACAGGGCAAAGTGCACCAGACATTGTAGGAAGGTTCTGCAAAACTTTTTCATTCTCTGACTATGGGAACCTCTGACAATGTTGGGTACGAGACTATGGAGTCCTCTCGGAAGGAAGCCAGATGGCCAGATCCCAAAAACAAGGAGTTGCAAAACTTTTGTCATGATGTGTCACATACCCAGTTTCATCTCTGCCTCGGCACATGAGTTCTCCTGCTTTCAAGACTGCAAGTAGAGTGTATTATGTTGGGGCAACAATGACATAGTATGCAGCAAAGAGAAAAGAAGGGAGTTGACAATGTTTGTGGCAAGCAGGGTTGGAGCAAAATAAGAGGGGGTATTGGGAAAGGCAGGCAGTGGTGCTGAGCTGGAACAAGCTTGATTTTCATCATTGTGAGTGGCTGGCCTTCGATGTGATCAGTTGAAAAGGCCTTCAAATTGTGAGGTCTCACAGAGATGGGGGTTTTCATCAAAATGGGCATTGATCCTAGCTAGAATAACTTTCTTCTGGACATTGGTTGCGAGTCCAAGAGCTTGTGCAACATCCTGTAGGTCAGGCTTTGATTTTGAGCCCAATGTACCAGTGAATGGCTCATTTGGATCCCTCTGCTGGCATAGCACCTCCCTCTCAGTTTTCTTCGCTGCATGTTGATACAACTCCCTATCACCCTGCACTTGAATTATGGCATTTTTGTGATTGTGCACACCGCTTGGACATCTTCTACTCACTTTGCACAGCACACTTTTGCATGCCCAAGTGCGCTCCTGTGCACTTCTGTGCACCTTTGTCCACTTTCTGTGCTCCAATGTGCTCCCATGTGCTCCAATGCGCCTTTGTGTGCTTCCATGTGCATTTGTGTGCTTTCACATGCCTTTGACTGCTTATGTGCACTTTTGTGCACTTTTTACATTTCTACTGTGCCTTTGGATCCCCCTTAGCTGCCTTCTGTCGTGCACTCTAAATGTGCTTTGTTATGCTTCAAACCACCTCTGTGCGCCCCCCTCCACACTTTTTATCTGCCTTTCACAGTTATTGCATGCTTGATGTGCCTTTACACACTCCTTTTATGCTTTACCCACAACTCACATTCCCTGCTGTGCACTCATTGCACAATCCCTATCACACACATGACAATCCACTGCACCAATTGTGCCACCCAGCTTACTTGTGCATTTATTCGAGGCACACCATGATTCCAACATGAGCAAACTGCATATTCTTACATAATTGGGGTGCTTTGCACCTATTTGGCATCAGACTGTGCACACTTGGGCGCTTTCATGTAGTCCTGGTGCTTTGGCATTATTTGGCCTTGCACAGCATCTCCTTATAGTTCCTCCACATTTCCAATTGGCATCGCCTTATCTGGTAACTGGCATAGGTTGATCATGTCATTATTACTAAGGTGCAGCATGCGACACATAACACCAAAGCAGATTAATTGGGAAGAGTGCATGGGACCTAGAGCACACCAAAAATAGTGCATCATACTGGAACAGTTGGGTATTGGGCTATAGTGTGTGCAAATCTTATTGGCTGAGGCAGCAGCATAGTGCGGTTGGGTTTAGATGGGTGAATGGATGCACTTGTGGGTAGTGCATGGCACTTTCTATTTTTACACTTTATTTTACTGTTTTTATCACATAAGCCATTTGTACATAGTAGGCAGACAGATAGAGAATTCAGAGGATCTTTCCCTCCCTCATAGTTCATAGCTCATTCAGTGTCGCACATAGTCTGTGCACCAGCATCCAGTCTGTGTGCCTTTGTAGTGTGCCCTTCATATAGCCACATTTGCATATCGTCTGTGTCTCCTCATCATATTGCTGCATTTTGTCCCTGCATTGCATCCTTCATCCTCGTTTGTGCACTCAAACAGTGCACCCTTCATATAGCCGTGTTTGTGCACCATTTGTGCATTTATTTGTATAGCCGTGTTTTGTGCACCATTTTCACCTTTTTCTGCCTATTGCGCTTTCATCCCGTTTGCACCCCCAACCTGTGCATCATCCTTTCAGCACATCCCAGTGCTGTCCTCGTCCCACTACACCTCCCGCTTTCATCTTCCCCATTGTTGCACACTTTTGTGCTCCTATTGCATGTTTTTGCCCCCTTGCATTGTGTACTTTTCTGCCATTGTGCATATCTTCCCTTAAGTGTACACAAGAAGTGCGCACATTGAAAACCACCATACCAGCCTCTTCGTAGTCTCCACATCCCAAAGGACAATCTGAGGCCCTCTAAGCAAACCCCCTCACTCCGAGCATGCCTGCAGTTGTAGGTTTAGTGTTCACCCCTTCCATTGGGACTCTGCACTGAGTACCAACTGAGCACATCAATGTTGCTCCCATGCTTCCCTCTTCTTCTGCTCCTCTGCGGCCTTTGCTACTTCCACCTCCTCTGCAAGCCTCAACCCCTCATCAGAGTTTAGCCATCTTGCCTCAACATTGAGCTTCCATTTTTTGCTCCCCTTCTCCTTCTTCTGATTGAACTTCTGTTTGAGATCTTAAAGCTCAGAGCATGCAAAGGCAGCATGGGCCTCGACATGTGCCAGATGGGATTTGAGTGCTGTGATCTCTTTGTCTCACTCAGCCTCATGTTCCTTGAATGACAACTGGGGCTAATGCTCCATCGACTTGGACCATGTAATCGAGGATGAGTAGAACATGTGAGGATGGATGGGTTCTGACAAAGAGGGGTGATGGGGATGAGCCATGCATAGAGGAGGGTTCTTGACATTGTTTGTGTGCAACTATTAGGGCAAATGTTAATCAGATGTCAACTCATCATCAGTGTCATCATCTGGAATCAGAACTTGAGGATTCATCAGATTCTGAATCTGGTGTGACATTGACAGGATCAGAGAAGGAGGGGTATGATGTGGGTACACAACTCGCAGTAGTGGATGTTGCGACACTGGGTACAAAGTCTTCATCAGTGAAAACACTATGGTCAACCAGCCAATAGCCACTCTTCCTCCATGGACTAATGATAGTTAACTCCTTGAATGTTTGTTGGCAGACACCCATGTACTCTTTGACAAAATCCTCATGTGGCATTTCCTCCCCTGTATCAGCAACAATGTCATCACATCAGTTAGTCCATGCACATGAAAATGGACCAAACACCCCAACATCAAGGGGTTGGAGCTTGTGAGTGGTATGAGGTGGGAGGCAGTACAATATGACATTGTGATCATGTGAAAGTCTGATGAGATTGAGTGTGTCATGTGAGCCAGGGCCATCATAAATGAGGAGGATCAGTTTTCCAGATGTATTCCATGCTGTTGCCTGAGGAATAAATGACTTCTCAAGCCATTCCTTACACAAGAAATCATCTGTCCACCTATTTTTGGACATGAAAACCCCAATGTTAGGGTCAACAGTGAACCACTCAGGTGAAAACTCTTTGCCAGAAAAAACAAATCCAGGGAGAAGCCAGGTACCATCAGCATAGAACCATCAGCACAGATACACTCAATGATTGTGATGAGCTTGAGATTGGCACTGTGTGACTTATACTTCGAATGTCTGGCATGAGGTACAAAACACTTTTTACCCAATCCTTTGCACCCACCTCCCCTCTGGCAGCCCTTCTCATCCATGTTATATATATTCTCAATAGGGATTTCATACTTGGCAATAATCTCAAGGAGTTTGTTGAAGTGATGGCCCACAACAAATCTGTTGAAAGCTTTGCCATGTTTAGGATCAAGACCAGATGGTCTTCCAAGCCAGATCTGTGGCCATTGTTTAAAGAAACCAGAAATCCAGGATTGACTGAATTTCTTTCCACAGAGTGTTTTAGCCTTCTTTCAAACAGTCCGTTTGGTGAAAGGATGGGATGTGTCAGAGAGGAAAATGATCCAATCAATGAAAATCCTTTCAGCTTCTGGTAAGAGCAGTTGCTGATCATGGTGAGCTTAGCATGGAGGGCAAGATGTCCCTTGAAAATGGTGATGAACAGTGTGGTAAAGAAGATCATAGCCAGTACACTTCTTGGTATCAGCCAGGACCCTTGAGATGTTGGGCTTTTCCTGAGAATGAAGGGTGTTGCAGGCCTCCTCAATGAGTTCAGTGACTCTGGCACTGAGGGGTTGCCATTTGGACATACACTGCCAGCCATAGAAAAAGGCCATAAGATTTCAACAAAATGTGTCACAACACATTCAGGCCAGAGAAGTGGACTTGGAATTCTGATCAAAGTGGAATCACAGAATGTCAAAAGCAATGTTAACCTTTGACACTCATTCCAGCTGCATGAGGCATCTGGAGATTTTGCATAGCCCTTCGTTATAGTGTATTACACATCTTACAAAGGCTTGAGCCAAAAAGTGAGCTAGAGAGGACAGTCTTTTCAGAATTTACAAATCTCTGCTCAATGATCAAGCAATTGTGAGACAATGGCATGGTCTATTCTCAAGTGGCTTAAGATCCAAAGATGATTACCATGAAGGTATTTGATTCACAGAATGATCAGGTGCAGAGGTGCCTCAATCTCTTAAAAAACTGCATTTTGCAACTCCCCATCATTTTGCAACCCAGTACATGTGATAGTAGGTGTTTGAAAACTTCTGAAAATTCATTTTGTACTTGTGCTTTCCCATGAATTTTGGCCTCTGGGAGGTACATATGGCTCTACTGCATCTATGTATATAAAAGAAAAGCACCTTGCCAGTGTCACGAGTTGCAAAAGATGGGTGTTTGAAAAAAAATCAGTCACATCAGTCATGTTTCTAGGCCTGCCGATTCAGTTTCCGATGGCATTAACAATAACATTGCACAAGCGTTTATGCACACATCATCGACTTGCTACTTGCTTGCTACCCTCCCTTGTATTCAAAGCATCAAGATGGATAATACAATATGGACAATAGAAGTTCAATAATATAAGAATAATGTAAGAACTATGTACTGGTGGTGTAAAGATTAAGTATTAACATTATAATAGGATGAAATATGGGCAATATAACTGGGTGGCATTGATCCTGATGGCCAATACAACCCTGGACAATGAGTTGGTGCCATGGTAAGTTGATGATTCTCAAGAAAAGGACTTTGCTGGCAGCAATCAACAAACAACTGAAGATGCAACACATCTATCATGTGCAATGCATATTTCAAACTGCACTCAGCAGGACTTGTCATGCTCCTTTCAAACTCTCTGTTCAGCATGTTACAATCTATGGTTGGTCACAGGAATTTGTTCTACATAAGGTTCATGTATATAAAAAAATTTCCTTGTTTGAGCTCTATAGAGACCATCCCAATGCTGTTTCCTCCCAATCAGAAGTATTTTCACTTACAGTTCCTGTAGTTTCACCAAAACTCAGCAGATTTATTTCAACTAAAATCTATAGGCATACTAATGAATACTATTTGCACCTATTCCAAGACTCTGAGGTTCCGATCTCATAGGAACAAGGTCTAATACTAAGTTTTCAAACACTTACCCACTTTCAAACCCAGTGCCAGGAATAGTATCAGATCCAGCTAATCAAAAGAAGTCGGTTGCACTATTTTTTCATAATTTTCCCAATTTCTTTTGGAGGGTGACCAAATTTTTGGAGTACCTGACCTGTATTTTTCAAAATTAAAAAATTGGCTCATAGAAACATTATCATCAGTGGGCTCTATTCTACATGTTTTGAGGTATCCAGATATTTGTGCCAACTTCCAAAATTGGGTCACTAAAAACTGTTGTGTCTGTTCATCTGCAACCAAGGGGGTGTCAGAAAAAAAATTAAGGATACTGGGTTGATTTTTTTTAAGCAAGTAGTTCAAAGGAACTACTTACCTTTTTACCAAACATGTACATGCCAAAAAATATGTACAAATAACCTCATGGCCCACCAGTGGCCATTCCATCCATCCAACTGAATTCCCTTGAAGGAAAGCAACCTTATCCATTGAAAGAGTCAGAACTGTGCCAAGGCGGCACAGCAAACAGAGAATGGTCGAACGTGAACATTCTCCAGTTGAGAAACAACAAAGTATGTTGTTCTGTCAAGCAAAATATCAGTAGACAAAGGACAACGCCCATAGCGCTGTCCCCATCCTCACAGGTAACCAACTTACCTGCAATCTTAGACCCAATGCATTCCAAAATGTGTTATATTCCAACATATGGCCACCAAATGGCCGTATCCTCAACCAACCAACATCCCCATCGACAGTCATGAAATCTTCATCTTGAGGGGTCGAAATGGCACCATAGCAATCCCATAAACTGAAAAAGTCCACATTGGGACGTTGGATTGAAAACAAAGTTTTCACCTTTGTTAGCACTGCCTGGAAACTGAGATAGAACTACACTTACCTGGTACAGAGCCCCAAAGTCTCCTGAGTGCAATAGGAGGCAATTAGGAAGTATTGAGACACTTGGAGTGCATGATACACCCCAAGAAAGATGGATAAATGATGGCACACATCATTCACTGCAGTTTGGGTGAGGATTGAGGATCTTCACACTGATTATATTCGACCTGGAAACCTAACAAAAACCTGTTAAAAGGCTTAAGAAGTATAACACAGGCTAGAATAAGGGTGTGAGTTGGTACTAAATATCACCACTGATATCCAAACATTGCTTTTAGTGAGGTGAAATGATAAGGGATGGTGTGAATAGTCTGTGAGAGCATATGAAGTTGTTCGAATGAGGTTCAAAATAGATTCAAATATGTGTGAAGTAGTTTGAAGACGGTTCAAAGAGGTTCAAAGAGGTTCAAAGTAATTTCGAAGAAGTTCAGAGATGTTGGATTGGTGGCAAGATATGTCGAAAAATATAGTGAGTAAGAAGTGTTTTTGAGTGGCGATAGGTGATAGGCAATGAGTCCAGAGCAAATACAAAAGTTCGAAGAAGTTCACGATATTTTGCAGAACTTAGAGATATGATGCTGATGTGTTTAGTTGGTACTCGGTGCAGAGTCTCAATGGAAGGGGTGAACACTTAACCTACAACTGCAGGTGCACTCGGGGTGAGGGGGGAGTTCACTTAGAGGGCCTCGGATTGTCCTTTAGGGTGCAAAGACTATGGGGAGGCTGGTACGGTGGTTTTCAATATGCACACTAGTTGTGTACGCTAAAGGGGAGATATGCACAGTGGTGGGAAAGTGCACAATGCAAAGGGGCAAAAACGTGCAGTGCAGAAAAATGCGCAATGGGAGCACAAAAGTGCACAATGATGAGGGTGATAGAAATGAGAGGTGTAGTGGGATGGAGACAACACTGGGGTGTGCTGTGAAGGTGGTGCATAGGTTGGGGACACAAATGGGGTGGAAGCACAAGGGGGCAGAAAAAGACGCAAACGGTGCACAAAATGCAGCTATACAAATAAGTGCACAAATGGTGCACAAATGCGGCTATACAAAGGGCACACTGTATGAGTGCTCGAACAAGAATGAAGGATGCAACGCAGGGATGAAACGCAACAATATGATGAAGGGATGCAGATGATACACAAACATGGCTATACAAAGGGCGCACTACAGAGGCACACGGACTGGACGCTGGTGCACAGACTATGTGCGATGCTGACTGAGCTATGAACTATGAGGGGGGGAAAGATCCTCTGGATTCTCTATGTGTCCCCCTACTATGTACAAATGGCTTATGTGATAAAAACAGTAAAATAAAGTGTAAAAATAGAAAGCGCCATGCGCTACCCACAAGCACATCCATTTGCCCATCTAAACCTGACCACGCTATTCCGCTGCCTCAGCCAATAAGATTTGCACACCTATAGCCCACTACCCAACTGTTCCGGTGCGATGCACTATTTTTGGTGCACCTTAGGTCTCGTGCACTCTTCCCAATTAATCTGCTTCAGTGTTATGTGTTGCGTGCTGTGCCTTAGCAATAATGGTGTGATCAGCCTATGCCAGTTACCAGATAAGGCGATGCCGATTGGAAATGTGGAAGAACTATAAGGAGATGCTGTGAAAGGACAAATACTGCCAAAGCGCCAGGATTACATGAAGGCACCCAAGTGTGCACAGTCCAATGCCAAATAGGTGCAAAGCGCCCTGATTATGTGAGAATGCGCAGCCCGCTCATGTCAGAATCACGGTGCACCTCGAATAAATGTGCCAGTAAGATGGGAGCTGCGATGCGCAGTGCACCGGTGCGGTGGATTGTTGTGTGTGTGATAGGGATTGTGCAATGAGTGCACAGCAGGGAATGTGAGTGCAGGTAAAGCATAAAAGGAGTGTGCAAAGGTGCATCGAGCATGCAATAAATGTAGAAGGCAGATAAGGAGTGTGGGGGGGAGGGGTGCACGGAGGCGGTTTGAAGTGCAACATGGCACATTTAGGGTGCACAACAATTGGCAGCTATGGGGAACCAAAGGCGCAGTAGAAATGCAAAAGGCACACAAAGGTGCACCTAAACGGTGATACGGCTCCCTATCGCCCTGCGTGCATACTACGGCATTTTTTGCGATTGTGTGCACCTCCTAGATGGCTTCCACACACTTTGCGTAGCGCGCTTTTGTGCGCCTTTGTGCGCTTTTGTGCGCCTTTTGCATTTCTACTGCGCTTTTGTTTCCCCATAGCCGCCAATCATTGTGCGCCCTAAATGCGCCTCATTGCGCTTCAAGCCGCCTCCGTGCGCCCCCCCCACGCTCCTTATCTGCCTTCTACATTTATTGCGCGCTCGATGCGCCTTTGCGCACTCCTTTTACACTTTACCTGCAACTCACATTCCCTGCTGCACACTCTTTGCACAATCTCTATCACACACAACAATCCCCCGCACCGGTGCACTGCGCATCGCAGCTCCCATGTTACTAGCGCATTTACTTGAGGTGCACCATGATTCTGGCATGAGTGAACTGCGCATTCTTACATAACTGGGCCGCTTTGCGCCTATTTGGCATTGGACTGTGCGCACTTGGGCGCTTTCATGTAATCCAGGCGCTTTGGCAGTATTTGGCCTCACACAGCATTTCCTTTTAGTGTTCTTCCACATTTCCAATTGGCATCGCCTTATCTGGTAACCGGCACAGGTCGATCACGCCATTATTACTAAGGCGCAGCACGCGACATATAACACCAAAGTGGATTAATTGGGAAGAGCGCACGAGACTTAGCGCGCACCAATAATAGCGCATCGCACCGGAACAGTTGGATATTGAGCTATAGGTGCGCAAATCTTATTGGCTGAGGCAGTGGCATAGTGCGGTCAGGTTTAGATGGGCGAATGGACGTGCTTGTGGGTAGCGCATGGCGCTTCCTATTTTTATACTTTATTTCACCATTTTATCACATAAGCCATTTGTACATAGTAGCGGACAGATAGAGAATCCAGAGGATCTTTCCCCCCCCTCATAGTTCATAGCTCAGTCAGCGTCGCACATAGTCTGTGCACCAGCATCCAGTCCGTGCGCCTTCGTAGTGCGCCCTTCGTATAGCTGTGTTTGCGTTATCGTTTGCGTCCCCTCGTCGTATTGTTGCGTTGCATCCCTTGCATTGCATCCTTCGTCCTTGTCTGTGCACTATCGTAGTGCGCCCTTCATATAGCCGCATTTGCGCACCCTTTTGCATAGCCACATTTTGCGCACCGCCTGCGCCTTTTTCCGCTCCTTGCGCTTTCACTCTGTTTGCATCCACAAACTGTGCACCACCTTCACAGTACATTCCAGTGTCGTCTTTGTCCTGTTACACCTCTCGCCTTCATCATCCTCATCGTTGCGCACTTTTGTGCTCTCATTGCGCATTTTTCCGCACTGCGTGTTTTTGCCTCTTTGCGTTGCGCACTTTTCCGCCACTGTGCATATCTCCCCTTTCGTGTACACTACTAGTGCACACACTGAAAATCGCTGTACCAGCCTCTCTATAGTCTCCGTGCCCTGAAGGACGATCCGAGGCCATCTAAGCGAACTCCCCCCTCACCCCGAGCACGCCTGCAGTTGTAGGTTAAGTGTTCACCCCTTCTGTTGAGACTCTGCACTGGGTACCAACTGATCTCATCAACAGTCAAAGGCATGCAAAAGCGCATGAAGGCATGCAAAAGTGCGCTGTGCAAAGTGTGCGGAAGCCATCTAGGAGGTGCGCACAACCGCAAAAAATGCCGTAGTATGCATGCAGGGTGATAGGGAGCCATATCATCTCCTCCCAACTGAAGTACTGACTGTCCTCAGGCAGCATGCGATTGGTCAGCATAAAATTTCCTTCACTCACATAAGCGGCCATCCTCTCCTTATCTATCTCTGACCACCATCTATCCCCTATAACTCTTTCCACAACCCATCTCTACCCGATCTGATGGCCTCAGCATTTACCTTAGCCCTTAGACAAATGATCCTGGCCCTCAATGAGACCCTCCCTGCTGCTGGGAGCAAGCAGATGATGATGCAAGCTTGGGGTGAAGGGTTTTGTAGTAAACTGGTGTGCTTTTTGTGTTTCTATAACCAGTGCAGGTTGCTAAGGGTCGGGGCATGTAGAGCATGTATAAAAGCCATGCAGACACTGTTAAAGATGATGCAGAACTCGATGTGCTCCTCGCGAAGGTGCGCAGCACATTCAGTGGGATCATGGTGGAGGAGTGGCTTACTTGGGGCAAGGAGCTGATGCCCAATATGCATAAGATGATTGAGGAGAAAGAGCAGTCTGAGGAATTTGAGCGTAGGGCACATGAGCTGGTGGGGCAGCTGGAAGTGCGCACAGAGCACACCGAAGCACGCAAGGTGCGCCGCGCACTCTTGACCACTGAATTGCAGGTGCCTGAGGTTAACTTGGAGCATCTGGAAGGTGAGTTCAGAGCAATTGATGAGGCAAGCGATATAGATACTGCCGAGGCACAGCCAGACAAAAAGGCGCGCATCGCGCTGGTGCACTCTCTGCATGTGCTTTCTGGAGCTACCGATGCTGAGGTCGTAGGTGAAGGAACTGGGGAGCCTTGGGAGAGTGGGGTGATGAGCGAAGGGGAGAGTGAGCAGAGCAACGAGAGTGCCAGTGCAGACGAAGGCGCAAGTGCGCGCCTGCTGCACGCAATGTGGCAATGCACATATGTCGAAGTGCCACCACTAAGTGGCATTGGCGCCACCTCTGACGCTAATAGTGGACCGGTAAGTTTCTTTGGATATGCTTCAAACTCATTAAATGGTTCCCCTTTTCTACTCCAGTGTGATAACTGCCGCCGCATGGGCCAACCAGCTAGGTGCATCTCTGTCAATGGAAAACGGTGCACCCATGTGCAAAGGGTAAGAGAAAGTGCGAATGGATGAAGCACACCCTCACACAGCTGCGTGCAACTTCTAGAGGCAGGAAAGCGGCTACTGGGCACTCTGGTGTGTCTTTTTTCTCATCCTCCTTCCACGCTGTGCTAACTATTTCAAAGGCACATTGCAAACTAACAAGGGCAATGAGAGCGATGTGGGGCTCATCAGCCCCTCAAAAGAGTGCACATCAAAGTGCTGCAAAGTCGAAAATGCACCCCCTCCTCTGTCGCAAGTGTGCCCAAGGCCACGTCACCTTACCGTTCGCCAGGCAAGTGCACACATGCAATCCTCACACCAAACCAGATCGGGAAACACCATGGGGGATGCAGTCTACCAAGGCCAGGATGTCGAGGTGCTCAACTTAGTGCAATGCTGCTTGGTGGTCACAGTCTTGGGCACCATGCACGATCACCTTAAAGAAGACGTCCAAAGGTCACTCGTCGAGTTAGAGGTTGCTAAGAGCTGGTTGTGCAGTGTGGAGCAAGCGGAGGCGGATGCAAAGGCAAAACTGGATGCGGCCTCAGAACGCTTGGAGTTCCTGGAGTCCATTGAATAGCCACTCACCTGTATAAGTTTTAGATAGTGTGTCAATCAATCTCTCTGTTGCGCCTGTGATATGTGTTGATGATACTCAACCCGGAAACCCAAACAAAACCTACTAATGGCTTCGGATGGTATAACACAGGCCAGAGGAAGGGTGCAAGGTGGTACTAAATATCACCGCTGAGACCAAAGCGTAATGTTTAGTGATGTGAAATGGTAAGGGCTGTGGATAATAGTCCATATAGGCATATGAAGGTGTTCGAAATAGTTCGAAAGAGGTTCGAAGATGTGCGAAATAGGTTCAAAAAAGGTTTGAAGAGGTTCGAAGTCATGCAAAGTAGTCCAAAGAAGTTCAAATAAGTTCGAAAAGGTTCGAGGTATATCAAAGAGCGAGTTTAACGAATGTGAAGTGTTTGTTGAATGGCAGTAGGCGATGGGCGATAAAACGGAGAGCGAATACGATAGTTTTGAGGAAGTTCGCAATATTTCGCAGAACTTTAGAGATACGATGCGAACTAAGACTCATAAGTCAGACGATAACTGTGAGGGTAACTTGTGCTGTTCCCCATTGTTCTATTCTTCTTCTAACTAACTAATACAAGTCTATATACAAAATGAAGAGATAGTACTAAAAAGGAAATAAGAACATGTGTAAAACATGAGGCAAATATATCATACAATGAGGACTTTGTAGATCAAAAATAAATGAGAAATGATAAATGATGAAACATACAGTGTTCCCATATAGTAAAAGTACTTCAATGAAACACAAAAATGCACTTATCACATTCTAACTCTCTTGTACTCTCTCCTCGTGTCTGGTAGTGCTCAATATGCGGCGGGTTGGCTTATTCCGAATGTACAACGTGTATTGAAAGTGTTTGAGGACAACTATACAGCCGCCGAAGTCATTTGAAGTACTGCGAAGTCGTTCTAAATGTTCTGAAATAATTTGAAGTAGCTCAAAGTTGTCCGAAATAGTGCGAAATCGTGCGAAAATGGTTCGAAGTCGATTTCGTGGCATTCTTAGTACTTCGGAGTGCATGTCATAATGTCTCCATATGAGTGGAAATGCTTCTCCAGGCTTTAAAGAGCGTAGTGGACCTATCACCATGATGCGCTCCGAAGCGGTGCAATGTGCGCACTTTGCGCCAACCTGCACGCACGCTTCCATTGTGCCATAAAACAAAATTTGTAAGTCCAAATAATATATGTGAGCGAGGAGAGATAAGATAAGCAACATTTGAGCAAGAAATGTCAAGTGCATAAAAATGTGCACCAGCACAAAAATGCACAAATGCAAAGGGGTGCAGAAAAATCGTCCAACCATCACTTTCCTCCTTCCAACTGAGATATTGACCATGTCCAATGATAAAAGGTAAGACATAAAATAAAGCGCATGCCATATGACAAAGTCTAAAAAATGGGAAAGGCTCAGTAGATCATCATGGCTGGTAAAACCCATGGGTTGTGCAATCACAGAACGTGTCCAGATGCGACTTTGCAAATAGCAAAAAGGTAACATAAAAAAATGAAAGAAAGCAAAGCGTACGTATAAAAAGGTGAAGTATCCATAGTGGTGCACGCGGAGCACTAGTTGCATGCCTCATTGGTGCTTTCTTCATCCTCAGCGCTATCTCCTTGTGCTTCTTCTTCGTCAACTGCTTCTTCATCTTCTGTGTCCACTACTATGGACTCTTCCATCTCCCTCAACCGTGTTGTGGTGATATCGAGCACTATGTCAGGAAGCACAATGGACTTGTGCACATGGTATGGCAGTAGGTGGAACGTGGCTACTGGCCTGTCGAATACTGTCCCATTGAGCTCGCAAACAATATATGCACTGCCCTGATTGTGTGACACTATAACTAGAGGACTGAGATAACGTGCACGCATTTTGTGATTAAGGCTCTTCTCGATCACTGTGTTGCACATAAGGACTAAATCGCTGCGCTGGAAGTCAAAACTGCGGATGGTTTTTGAGTGCGCTTTCTCAAAATGGAGCGCCACTTTGTGCCTTTCTGCATAGATGCAGGAATGGATGCGCGCTAGGTCTTCTGGATGCTTTTGCAATGCGCGCAATCAAGTCTGTAGTGGAGAGTATAGAATCTGGGGGTGGGTTAAGGTATGTCGATTCAATGATATCGAGAGGGATTAGAGGCTGTGCGCCTGTCACAATGAAGTATGGCGAGATGCCAAGGCATTTCCAAACTGATGCGCTCCGCCCAAAAGACTGAGTACAGTGCACTGAACCACTTTGATTCTACTCCATCTGTGGCTTTGATAAGTGCTTGATGCACATCAAAATGTGCACGCTCAACAATTCCATTAGCACGCGAGTTATAGCCAGATATGTGGATGTGATTGATATGGTAGTGCTTACTGAGATAGGCTAGCGCTTTGATGAATGGCTTGCCATTATCAGTAACTATCTTGCACAATGTGCCCCATCTGCAGATGAGGTCTTGAAACATCCAATCACCAAGTGTGCTCACATTTTCTTTAGGGAGCCCACGGAATTCTGGCCAAGTCGCAAGTGAGCAATGCCCTTGGACGATATAGCGCTGCCCTGCTGATGCTGGTAAGTGCATTGTATCAATATAAACTTTACTGAAGAGAGGCACAGGCATTGCGACGACTGGCAGTATTAGAACCTTCTGTGTTTGCTGGATCTGGCAAATATGACAAGTGCACACGAACCAAATGATGTCATCCATAACATGCAGCCACCAAAAGCGCTTGAGCAATGTGGAGCACATTGCATAAAAGCACTTGTGTCCAATGTTGTTGTGGATGGCATGCAATATCGGTAAGCATCTAGACTGCCAAATAACAAGCTGGTGAGCGCCATGTGCATTGCACTTCCATAGGCGCATCTTGTCTTTGAAAAACATGCTCGCATAGTGCACGAGTGCACTGTACTCAGAATCTGTGAAGTTGCTAGGGCGCATTAGGGTATCCATCCAAATCCACACCAAATCTAACTTCTCATCCTCTGCATCTGCGGTTGTGCTCCTTGGAACCTGGCTATAGTTATCATCATAAATAAGTGCACTATTGCACGCATTTTGCGCATTTTGCGCATTTGCGCTTGGCTCTGGCTGCATTAGCGCGAGTGCTTGCACGTCAAAGGACTGTGAAATGGGACGTATCGCATGCATAAAGCCATGTAGTGCATCAATCCAATCCTCAAACTCTTCATCCTCTTCTCCTTCTAAGTCCTCTGGCTGCTTTGTCTGATGTGAAAGCCCATCTGGACCGTGCACCACTCCCCTAACGTGTACGAGTATAAAGTGGAATGTAAGGATTGAGACAATCCACTGGTTAATGCTAGCAGATGGTTGGATATCAGGGTTTTGTAGCATGCCCTTGATATAGCATGCATCAGTCTCCACAATTAGGTTGCACACACCTATAATATAAAGGTGCAAACTGCGCAGCGCGTGGTAAAGCCCATAGATCTCTAGCTTCGGTTGCAAAAAGCATGCTTCTCTGTCATTGAGCATAATCAAGCTGAACCAATTGTAATTGCACATTTTTGCATCTGCGCCCTTTTGCTGGCAAAGGTAAAAGCCGACTGCTATCTGGGAAGTGTTGACCGCAAGGATAACAGGGAGTTCTGAGGAATAATCGATCGGTTGTAGTGCAGGACACTCTAGTACCGCTTGCTTGATGTCGTTTTGTGCTGCTATCTGCTCTGGGCCCCATTCAAATGGAGCATCCTTGCATGTAAGCCTTGTGAGCGCATTAACACAGTGCACATAATTGCAGATATAAATGTGCATTAAACTGACTGGAATGTGCACACTTCTGAAAGCGTGTGGCATGCACCCCAATTGTGGATAACATCTACCTTGTTGCATTCGGGTTTTCTACCTTCTGGTGTGCAGTAATGGCCAAGGATGACGAAGTTCTCAGTGCACAGTGTGGATTTCATCCCAGAAAAAGTGCCACCGCTATATTTCATGTGCTGCACAATGCGGTTCACGTTCTGGAAGTGCTCCCACACAAAGCACCTTATGCCAGGGTTTGCAGTGAGTGCTTCACATGATCCATCTGGTAAAATGTAGCACTTCAAAGGCCCCTTGACTGGGACATTGTCAATATAGGGAACGGTGTAATCCGGAATCTCTAAATGGTCAAAGGTGCATGAAAGTGCATGAAGGCACACAAAAGCGCGCTGTGCAAAGTGTGCAGAAGCCATCTAGGAGGTGCACACAACCGCAAAAAATGCCATAGTATGCATGCAGGGTGATAGGGAGCCATATCAATGCAAGCTAAGACTCAAGAGAACTGCTCTTAAATTGAATGATAATGGAGAGGGTAACTTCATCTATGTTCCCTTTCATTTTCTAAGTAACTAGTACAAGTCTATATACATTTTGAAGAGATAGTACTAAAAAGGAAATCTAACATGTATAGTATACAAGGCAACATGTACAGCAATGAGGACTTTGTAAATCATAAAACAAATGAGAAATGATAAATAAATGAAATGTACAGTGTCCCCATATAGTAAAAGTACTTATCTTTTGCTTCAATATATCATTGAAACCTCTAAGTGCTATTATTGCATCCTAAATCTCTCCTCATCTCTCCTCGTGTCTGGTAGTGCTTGATTTGCAACTAAATGGCTCATTCCAGTTGTGCAGCGTGTATCGAAAAGAGTTTTTGGAACAGCTATATGGTGGCTGATGTCATTTGAAGTGGTGCAAAGTCATTCTAAAGCATTTGAAGTGTTGCTAAATCATTTAAAATTGTGCGAAGTTGTTCAAAAATGGTCAGAAGTCAATTTCATGGCATTCGTAGTGGTTCAGAGCATCTGTCATAATGTGTTGATATGATTGGAAGCCATTCCAGACCTTAGAGTGTGCAATGGACCTATCAACACATCAACTCAGACTTGAGATGCATGGCATGATTTAGTCACATGTCACACATTACATTCAATGCGCAACTTAAATGCATATTAGCAGTTGGAACATCAATTCAAACAACCTGGATTGACTTAGATGAGTCAATGGACCATGATGATTACTTGCAGGGTCAAGTGGTCTTTGTTACTGAGTTTCCAGAGTGATACTCAGTTCTACTCATTATAAAACCTTGCATTTTCATAGTTTTTTTTTATTTTTATTCTTATTTCATTACCTTCACCCAGAGATGAAGCTAAAGGGGAATAGTGTAGTAATCCCCACCAACCCTGGGGAAATCAAGTTTGCATCTATTATATTTCAAGGCAGCTGGCTCCTATAAAAACCAGCTCTTACCTAATTTGTACCTTAGTTTACACCAGATCACTCACCCCACATAATCCATATGTTATTCATGTCATTGTATTGTGTGATCTAACTGAAGCTACCCCCGACTCACTATACTACACATTTAAAGTTGATCACCTGATAATTTCAGCTTAAATATTGGCATTGTTATACTTCTTCAGAGTACAATACCCTAGAAAACATGTAAAATAATATGTTTACTTGGTAATCATCTTCTGATAACATTTATCTACAAGACATTAAGCCAGAAAGTCATTGTAGAAGCAATGAAACAAGCAGCAATTCAGCTGATACTGCAGGATTATATTTGCTCATGTTTATTCATCAAGCGCTAGCTTTGTTCAGTGCAAATATTATGTTAGAATAGTACAGTATCTGCCCTGCTTGTCTCTGTGTTTGTTAGATTGCCAATGGCCCTCCAGGATAAAATTATGTTACCACAAAAGTTTTTTTTAAGAGCTCGAGAGCTGGACTAACTAACCATCTCTATATAGCAATTTGACCATGTGACATCCCCTTGTCTGCAACTGTACATGCCTTATCCACCCTTGCCCATTCCCACCCATTCCTTCTCTTAAGCCAGTCTATCTGACAATCGATGGCATAAAAGATCATCCTCTACTTATCCACTCTTCCCACTCTCACCCACACCTTTATGATGCACCTCCTCACCTTTTCACCTCTGATGGTTCTTCATTGACTACCAGTGATGGCCAACTTCAAGTGGCATTCGCTACCTTCAGAAACCAAAAACTATTCCCTCTCTCACTCTGCTCTTTCCGTGAAAGCACCAATATCGTCTCCGCAGAAGCTTATGGCATTCTTTGTCAACTGCTTCTCACTTGCAACTCTGCGACTACCTATAATGATCAACCCCTCATACTTTCTGACCATCTAAACTCCATCAGACTTCTCAATGAACCTTCAAAAACTACTTCCCAAGCTCTCTTCATGCACCTAACCCAGTCACTCTACTGTTAGATTTTGAATATTCTCAACTATGGGGCAGGAACAGATGACGAGGGTATAAGATCTCCTACAGGGAAAGGTGGCATGGACGAAACTTCACAATTGACACCTTTCTCTCCTCTACTTTCTTATGTTAGTGCTCATACTGACGATGCCTCGACTCTCTCACAGCTGAATCACCTGGTGGACTATGTTGCATCCCATGCCTACCATTATTCATGCCCCCCCCCAGCTGCCCCATTACCAACCTTTACAATGGACAACTATATGCCCTACACCACACCCTCAGATTCATTGATGCTTTCATTTTCACTTTCATCGAGAATGCATTGGCTGACAGACAGACCCCCTACCATGCCCTCTAGTCATTTCTGAGGCCCTGTATGACCCTCATTCGCCACTGGAATACCCATATGTCTGGGCATGGTCTGCATATTCTGTCATAATCCAGCTCTATGCCTGAAGCGATCAGCTTGATTCAGCTGTTAACCTCCACACACAACTGCATGATAGCTGCCAGCTATGGTGCCATTTTGGCTGCATTACCTTCAAAACTGCCCATCATATCTTCACACAATGTGCCCAGTTTGAAGACCTGCATTGTAGCTCTACCCAAAACCTCCACCAATCAATAACCATCACATTGGAGTTCTTCAGGAGCAACCTTGACAGCCACCCACACTTCCACACACTCCTAAACTCCCTCTTTACTAATGGTAGAGTCTGGCCATCAATGGCATCTGTCTACTATATGGGTCTAGCCTTGAGTTGCCAACTTTCTCAATGAAGCCTCCCTCAAACACCTCACCCCACTACAGCATTAATGCCTCCTCCGTCATCTGGCAAATGACTGCCACATGATATCAATCTACCTAGTGGGTTGCATCTGGGGAATCGTGCATTGCTTATTTTCACCTTACCATACTGACTCTAGTAGCACTAAATATAAAATTATTCACCTACTACCTATCCTGTCTCACATCACTTCCTCACCCACCTGTAAGCTTACCTCAGATAGAGATGAGCTTCACTGGGTCTGACAACACAGAATAGAACCAGAATATATAATAGAGTGAGAGTCTAAGGGAGAGATCCAACAGTGAACAGGGGTACATAAAATGGAGGAAAAGGAAGGGGAATCTGATCTCGAGCTGTGAGTATATATATGGGGAAAGTGACAGATGTGCAAATATGAGCATCAGATGAGTAAGCATCAGGATTACACCCTCCCCCCCTCTAAAGAATTTTGTATCATCTGCAATCAACCAGAGAAGAAAAAATATATATAAGTATTGTAAAACTGCTCATTGGGTGCGTCAAAAACCCTGTAAGGAAAAGCTACTATCAACAGGGACATGGTGAAAGTGAACAGAACATGATGCCATCACCTTGGTCCTGCCAACCAGTCATCGAGCACTGCATTGTTCATGAGTTCTGATCCCACGAGCCATTCATCTTCTTCTGGGCCATAATCAAGCCATCAAATGAGGTATTGCATTCCTCTTCCATGTTTGTGTGCATCAATTATTCTGTCTACATAGTATTCTTCAATCACATCTTCCATCACAATTGAGCCAGGTCGAGCAAGTTCTCATGAAGGAAAAAGGGTGCAGTCATTCTCATTGTATGGTAGGATTTTGGATGTGTGATATGTTGGACACAATTTTGATGTTGTAGGCAAATCCAGTGTCACCATCAAGGCATTGTGGTTGATGTCTGTGATGATGTATGGGCTGTCAAACCTAGGCATAAATTTAGCTACTCATTTCTCACCTTTTGCAGTGTATTGTTGTCGGCAATTCTTGGTGGACAGCTTGACATGGTCCCCAATGTCCAGTGCAAAGTCATGTCCATGGCTGAGATTTGCATAAGCAGCTTGAGAGATCTTTGCTTTCAGCAGGTTGTCTTGTGCTTCTAATACATCCAGATGGAGTCTGTCGATCAGTTCCTGTGCCCATGTTTCCTCTGGCATGGTGGGTACAATCAGCATAATTAAGGGAGGAACCAGTCATGGGCTTTGGCCAAGTCGCAATTGGAAGGGTGAGAAACTGGTCGATTTGTTAACAGTGTTCATGAGATCAAAATGTATGCATGGCAATGCTCATGCCCATCCTTTCTGATTTTGGGCTACATGATATCGTAATGCTTGGTTAACAGTTTTGTTTGTTCGCTCACTTGCACCATCCATTTGCGGGTGGTATGTTGATGACATCTTTAGTTTGATGCCTGTTAGTTTGTGCAATGCTGTTCAGAATTTTGACATGAAGAGTTTGTCATGGTCAGAGATGATTTCTAGTGGCAGTCCATTCTCACAGTACCATTGATCAAAGAAGATGGCTGCAAGCCCAGTTGCTGTGATATCCATTCTGGTTGGAATGATCTGGATATCTGCATTGAGATGGTCGGTCACTGTCAAGATGCAATTAAAACCATTATCTTCTGGTAATGGTCCAATGAAATCCATTGTGACAGAGTCCCTGCATTGGTCTGGAATGGGTAATAAATGCAGAGGCCCAGCAGGTTTAGATGTTCGTGCTTTGTTTCTTTGGCACTTGGAGCAGCTGGGGACATATGCAGTTTCCAGGTCTCTTTGCATATTTGGCCAGTAGTAAGAGTTATGCAAGGAACCATAAGATTTTTCAAAACCAAAGTGTCCCAGTGTATCATGTGCCAGCTGGAACAAGGATTCTCGTACTCTGCCAGCTGCAGGTATAACAAGTCATTCTCCAATGAACATGAGGTTTTCTCTTTCCTGAACGATGGGCATGCCAGTCACTGCACTGCACAGCTTCTTGCACCATGGGTTAGTCTCATATCTGCTGATGATTGCAGTATGTAGTTGGGGATCTTGCGATATTGACAGCACCGCCATCACCGCTTGTGTGGATGCAATGTCAGTTTCAGTAGCCAGAGCATGCACAGCAAGGAGGGGGCAAGCATGTGTTGCCAGGAGGATAGTGTTCACAGTCATACAATTCTCTTCATTGTTATCCAGGCAGAATTCATATGGAGATTTGGCAGACAGTACAGCAGATTCACTAGAGGTACAGAGATTCACTGGCAGTTGGGAGAGTGCATCTGCCACAGTGTTTTCTCCTCCTTTGATGTACACAATTTTAGCATCAAATTGTGACATGAATTCCATCCAGCATGCTTGACATCATGATAAGTCAGGCTGGGTGTCGAAGTTCTCAAGTGTCTTGTGGTTGGTGAAGATAGTGAAAGGCAAGCCCACCAGGTCTGCTCATCATTTCCGCAATGCACAAATGATAGCTAGCATTTCTTTTTCATGAACAGGGTAGTTGAGTTCAGCATCTTTGAATGTCATGGAATCAAATGTGATGGGATGAGCTGTTTCCCATGTTTCTCTAAATGACAGTACAGCTCCAGATCAGAAATCACTGGCATCGGTGGTCACAAAAATCTTCTTTGTGGTGTCAGAGTGGTCAATAGTTGTTAGGCAGTCGCAGCTGATGATGATGGCCTTGATGGCTTCAAAAGCAAACTGGTGCTCACCTGTCCACATTGGGAACAAGTGGTTCACTTCTGCAGTAGTGAGTGGTGTTAGCATCACAGTGTGTGTAGCCAGGTTTGGTAGGAAGGATGCAAGGTAATGGACAAGTCCCAGAGAACGTCAGACATCAGTGGCTGATTAAGGTCATGGCCATGACAGGATGCGGTCCACTTTTCATGAGTCTGCCTCGATACCATTTGTGGAGATCTGGTGTCCTAGGAAATTGATTGATGCACAGTACAAGCAAGTCTTCTTAGGGTTACAGTACAGTTGGGCAGCCTGCAGAGCAGTCAGGATGGTTTGCACATTGCAGTGGTGCTCGTTGATGGAGTTTGACCAAATGACAATATCATCCAGATAGACATGGCAGATCTTGCCAATATATTCCTGAAGCATGACAGCCACCCAGTGTTGGTGGATTGCAGGCACATTTTGGAGCCCCATGAGCATAACGAGCCATTCATACAGCCTGAATGGTGTGGAGACTGCAGTCAAAGGTATGTCATCTGGGTGCATCTTTGTCTGGAAAAAACTTTCAGTCATATCAATGGTTGCCCAGATTTTCCCTTTTGCACAATCATTCAAGATATCATCCACCCATGGTAGAGGGTGGGAGTCAATGACTGTATTTGCATTCAGTTGTCTGTAGTCATTCACCCAGCATGGAAGTACAGTGGTGTCTGCCTTCAGGATAATGAAGGCAGGGGACGCCCATGATGATGAGGAGGGCCTGATTTATCCAGCATCCAGATGTTTTTGTATTAAGATACCCCAAGCCTCATGGAATTTTTGGGGGCATTGGTACATCCTCATCTTGATGGTCTGCTCAGCATTTTTTAGTTTGATATGTGCTTGTACATCTGTTGGCAGTTCATTGACATGTGGTATCAGTTCAAAAATTTCATGAAACTCAGCTTTCAGTAGGTCCTCATGGTGCATCAAATCAGTGAGGTGTGTGAGCATTTCGACACGTTGGTTGATTGCTCCCACAATGTTGATGGGTATAACATAATCGAATGACATCAATAGCCATTGAGCACATAGCACATATTTCAGCTCTGCCAGCATTAGTTTATGGTCAGCCCGAACTTGTTTCAGCTGTTCTTTCAATTTTAGTTTGACTTGTTTTGGCAATGGTGCATGTTCAGAATTTAACAGATCATAATTATTATGTTTGTCTATACAGGTGCATGCAGAGTGGTTGGTTATGTTGAAATTAAATCCTCATACATGCTGCATACATGAGGCCATGCATGCAGCACACACATGTTACTGCGCTTACTGCGCATACATGTGGTAAACACATTCCCAAGTCATGTGACATCCTTACTATTATGTATATAAGGAGAACCTGTACTATAGTAGATATATAGTGTTCTTACCTCTGCTAAACCCTAGCTCTAAGACTAACTAAACCCCAGGTAGGTTATAAGGAACATGTCATCTCTTCCTCTGTGCAGCATATGTAGTCTGCTCCAACAGGTTATGGGCCCTGCTGGGCATGTCGCGAATGCGCCTTAACTGGCTGCGAATGATGTTGACTTCATTGTCTCCAAATTGTAACCTTGCGCTCTTCGTGAGCTGCATTGCGCTCCCTGTGAGCTGCATTTAGAAATCCAGGTTGACTAGGGTTAACCACTCTGAAGGAGTGTTTTTGCTTGAGATTATGGAATGTGTTTTCTTGAATAAGAGGACTGATTGAGCGCTTTTACCAGCTGCCACTATAACATCATGTCTTCAACTCTTGAAAAACTCGTACAAACTTTTGACGGCTCTAACTACATTCAATGGGCCGACTCAATGAAGGCGTGGCTCAGGTCTCAGGGCCTCTGGCAAATAACTAGCGGGATGGAACTAAAACCACCCCTGGCGCCTCCTTTGACGGTGACAAATGCTGCACTAGTAGCGGAAGCTAATGCCAAGCTCCAGACCTGGAACAATAAGAATGACCAGGCGATTGGTAGCCTAGTGCTCTGCCTGGCCCCCTCTATTCGGCAGCGTGCCAACACCAAGGACACTGCTGAGGAGGTATGGGATCTCATCTGCACCGACTATGGTGTCGATGGCCCCTCCCAAGTCTTTGCGGACTTTAGGTCTGCAATCACAATCAAAATTCCGGCTGCAAATCCCATGCCAGAGATTGCCAAAATGGCTGATAAATTCGAGTGCCTTACGGCTGCCAATGTCGCCATCCCTGAATTAGTACAGGCAATGATTCTACTTGCTGCGATGCCACGCGAGTATGATTCTCTATCTGCCACGGTCCTTAACACGACTACTACTAGAGCCTTGATGTTTAAACATGTCAAGGACTCCATTGTTGCTGAGGCCTCATGGCGCACAGCAGTTGGAAAGCCCATTAGCCCACCTCAGGCCACCAAGCTTTCCGCTGTCAAGCGCAAAGGGGGAAACCCCAAATGGCAATCTCAAGGCAACGATGGAGAATCATCCCGAAAGCATGGACAACGTGGGGACAAAAAGACTAAAGAGGAAAAACCTAAAGAGAAACATTCCCACCTTGCCTCACAAGCCTTTACTACTATAAATAGTAATGGCACCATCATACCGCCGATGCCACTCATCCAGCACATCAAGAAGCGTGAACATACTCCCACAAGGGATCCTCGCCGCTGACCGCCTGCACAGGCATACACGGGCGCAGCCTCTACCTCTCATTCGGTCTATACCGAATATCAGCAGGCTTGAGACACCCTCGAGCAAATGAATCTCCCATGCAGCGCGAAAAATCTGTGACCGCTGGAAGAGCACCTAACAGTGCGAGAAGGTAAGAGGAGGAGGATTGAACCAGAACCAAGGATCGTAGAGGTAGAAGATGATAGTGTCTCCTTTGGATCGGAACCCGTGGTTTCTGATGAAGAAGTATGGAAAGCCGTCGATGAAATGCTTGTCGATGAACCGCTTGAAACAGGTACATATGATGAAAGGTCAGTCCTTTTCCCTGCCACAAGCACAAGAATTAACATTCCATTGATCACAGCAAACTTTTCATGTGAAATTTTACCGCTACTAAATGTATCATGGAACAATTTACATCTTAATATATGTGTTACGTGTGCAAATGGAAATTGTAAGAAAGGTGCCGACTGGATCATGGATTCAGGCGCATCAAAACACTTCACTGGTGAAATTAAAGATTTTGCTTCTTACGAGCCTTTACCGAGAAAGGACTCTACCCTGGTTCAAACAGCCACGGGTACTACTCATATAGTAGGGAAAGGAGCAGTCTTCATTAGACATCAGGTAGTATGTCATGGGAAGTCAGAGACGCGTGAAAACGATTATACCCTGTCTACTACATACCCGACTGTAATGCCCGATTACTGTCAATGGGCGTCTTTTTGCAAGACGGAAGTGATGTGCATGGTTCCTCCGCACACATTTCATTTTTCAAGCAAGGAAACCCAATTATGGATTGCGTCCCTCTTATGAAACGTGACACTATTTATTGGGCTTGGACTCATATATTGAGCACCAAGGGAATCAATGTCGCAACAATGTATGTCGCAGACTACTCGACTTGGCATAAGCGACTTGGACACCCATCCAAAGAGGCGCTAGGGAAGATGCCTAATAGCACCATAAAATTCCCAAGGAATTTAATTATTCCTAAAGACAAAATTATATGTCCAGGGTGCACTGAAGGGAAAATGACCTCAAAATCTTTTCCCGAATCAGATTCACGCGCAGAAAGACCCTTTGAATTAATACATTCCGATCTGAAGGAACTCCCAGTACTATCGTACCATAAACATAAATACTTTATTGTATTTCTGGATGACAAAATGTCACATATCTGGGTCCAATGCCTTAAAAAGAAATCTGATGCTGCTGTGGCCATCAGACAATTTCGGGCAGTGGCTTTGACACAGTATGGCACTACAATCAAGCGCTGGCATGTTGATTCAGGGGGGGAGTTCAAAGATCATGAGCTACAAAATGTGCTCAAGGACTTTGGCATCAAAATAGAGATGTCTGCACCCCACGTTCACCAACAGAATGGGTGCGCAGAGCATGCCATAAGGACAATAATGGAAAAGTCGCAAACCCTGCGATTTACCGCATGTCTACCACAATCATGGTGGGAATTTTGCATTGAACATGCAACACACCTATACAACCGAACCCCAATAAGGCGCCTGAAATGGCTGACACCGGTTGAGGACCTGACAAAGGTCCGCCCAGATCTAAACGATCTGAAGGTTTTTGGTTGTGGTGCTTACGTCTACCTACCCAAGGAGAAGCATCCAAACACATTGGCTCCTCGATCGGAGTTGATGATGTACCTTGGATTAGAAGATGGCATCAAAGCATACCGTTTCATGCGACCTAGTGGTGCAATATTCATTGGTGCTATGGCACTATTTGATGAAACATTGTTCCCATGCTGTCCTGGAGCTAAAACTCCTGCCAATACAGACCTTGGTGATTTTCCACCTCCAGAACCAGAAGATGATGACCACTCATCTGGAATAGATGGCGATGATTCTATACCGCCACAAGATCTGCCCCTTCCTCCATCATCAGAAAATGATGATGATGATGTACCAAGTGAGCAAAAGGCACATGACGATGTGACAAATGCTCCTCCTCTGCCGCCTCCAGTAACCACTGAGGACTTTCATCCAAGACGTGATGATCAACAGGAATGGCAGCAATTGCCCCATCGATCAGGCAGGCAGAGGAACATTCCAAACCATCCTGGCAATACCTATGGAGAGAAGTGACTCCCCTCTGACATAGAGAGAGACATTGCACGTGATCGATATTGGAAGAGATCTGTGGGTCAAGATTTGGATCATAACCGAACACAACTACAAACTCAACAGAAAGAACCGGTTGCTGGACCGAGTTCGGCACCCCACGAGAGTGTGCCCAATTCCAATGATCAAGAACATGATTACCCAATGGGGGAACCAGACGAAGCAGGTTATATTAAAAAGATAACCAAGGAAGGAGGAGATAAGCTTATTCGCTGGCTGTTGTTAAAAGCAGTCAAACCATCGAGCGAAATAAGCCAAGTTCCAAACCAATCGAGCGATATTGCACGCCTACCACGGCAGCAGCAACATGAGTGGAAACAAGCTTGTCATGAAGAATTAGAGGCTCTTCGTAAGTGACAAGTCTATGACATCGTCGATCTTCCACATGATCGAAAAATGATCAAAAATAGATGGGTTTTCTCCATAAAATCGGATGGAAGAAAACAAGCCAGACTAGTGGCCAAAAGCTTTTCACAAGTCGAAGGCGTTGACTTTGATGAGATTTTCTCACCGGTAGTCCACTACGAGACCGTACGCCTCATGTTTGCACTTGCATCTCTAGAGGGCATGTATATGACTGGCCTAGATGTAAAAACTGCATTTTTATATGGCAAACTAGATGAGGAGATCTATATGGATCAACCCGAGGGTTTCAGACTCGAGGGAAAAGAGTGCAAAGTATTGCGCTTATGCCGAGCATTGTATGGCCTTAAACAAGCCTCACTTGCATGGTGGAAAGAGCTAGAGGCATTTATGCACACCATTGGGTTTGTGCACGCCAGCTCCGATGCTGGCATTTTCATACACAAGGATCCTAAGACAGGCAGCATTGTTATTGCACTCGTCTATGTTGATGATGGCTTGTTCATGGGGAAGAACAAGAAACTTGTGGATAAAAAGAAAAATGCTTGTCTAAAGCATTGGGAGTGCCGTAGTACTGAAAAAGTCATGGAATTCTTAGGCATGCACATTACCCAGACTGCAAGCAAAGTCAAACTCGATCAAACTGAATATCTTGCCAAAGTGCTTGAGAGATTCGAGATGACAAATGCCAAAGTGACCCCCACTCCACTCCCAACTGGTTACAGACCATCGGAAAACACAGCAATGCCCAACGCGATGCTTAGATCAAAATATCAGTCTGTGATCGGATCTTTATTGTATCTGATGCTCGGAACGCGACCTGATATCGCTTATGCGGTAATCAAGATGTTGCAATTCTCAGCTAATCCTAGCCAAGAACATCTAGACAAAGCAATGTACATCATGCGTTATCTGGTGGGAACCCAGAAATATAACATTGTCTACGATGGTGAGAAGTCCGAGGGGCTACAGGCCTTCACAGATTCTGATTGGGCAGCTGACACTGTCAAATGCCGATCTACAATGGGTTACTTTGCTACTCTAGTGAGTGGCATTGTGTGCTGGCAGTCCCGGTTACAAAAAACTGTAGCACTGTCATCCACAGAAGCTGAATATATGGCTCTCTCTGACACTTGTCGACAGATAGTGTGGATAGAGTCCTTATTCCAGGAACTTGGATATGTACTGAAGCACGTACCAATCTGCGCTGATAATCAGGGATCCATCTTTATCGGATCAAATCCAGTTCAGGAAAGAAGGACCAAACATATAGACATTCGCTACCACTATACCCGTGAATGCATAGAAAATGACAAAGTCACGGTCATTTTCATTCCTGGAAATGATAATCCAGCTGACATGTTCACAAAAAACCTTGGCACTGTCTTATTCAGGAAATTTAGAGACTCTCTTGGAATTACTTTCAAGATTCAAACTTAGCTGCTTAGAGCGCTGTACAGTTTGAGGGGGGGTGTTGAAATTAAATCCTCATACATGCTGCATACATGAGGCCATGCATGCAGCACACACATGTTACTGCGCTTACTGTGCATACATGTGGTAAACACATTCCCAAGTCATGTGACATCCTTACTATTATGTATATAAGGAGAACCTGTACTATAGTAGATATATAGTGTTCTTACCTCTGCTAAACCCTAGCTCTAAGACTAACTAAACCCCAGGTAGGTTATAAGGAATGTGTCATCTCTTCCTCTGTGCAGCGTATGTAGTCTGCTCCAACAGGTTACTATGAAGTTATGTGATAAGAACAGTAGTCCAAGTATAACAGAAGTGCAGAGGTGCAGGGCAACAAGGGCGCATACAGTATTGGAAGTCCATTGCCCATCTTGGGATGTTACAGAAAGTTTAACCCATTCAGTGAGGGTCGCTTGAGACAGTGACTTTGAAGATTTGATAATGACATCTACAGTTTCTGGTTCAGGGAGCAGGCGGCGATGGAGACCAAGCTTGGTAACTAGATCTGTGTGGATAAATATAATGTGAGCCCCATTGTCTAACAGCATCGGTACAGTAACAGGAAGAGATGCAGAGATCAGAAAGGAGCACTCATGTTCTTATTGTATTTATCCTCAGTGTCCAACCCATCCCCCAGCACAGACAACGCAGCAGGGAAGGTAGAGTGGTGTCTTCTGCCCATGAACCAACCATGGCGATGGGGTGTGTTTGGTTTCGGTTGCATGATGACAAGGTTCCCAAGCTATGTCCTGCAATGGCTGCAGTGGTGGTGGTACTGGTAGTGTTAGGGACATTGTTTGTGGAGGGTGGCAGCAGCTGAAGGGGATGGTTGATAAGGCCGGTGTAGGTTGCCACATTGGGGAACCCATTTTGGGCAGTTTTTAGATATGTGGTATACGTTCAGATGGTGACATTTACAGCAACCATTGTTGTTATCGAGTTGCTTGCATTCAGCATTAGTGAGGGATGCTAAGCATTGGATGGTGCCTGTGATAGCTGCAGCAGTTGCAGTGCTGGGGTTTCCAGTGAAATTAGCGAGGTTGGAGGTGTTGTTTGAGCTATTGTTTGCATGATGATGTTTCCCATTGTCTTTGTGCCTGTTGAAGACTTCTTCTGTGACCTCCCATGCACACTTTAGATCAGCCCATCGATTCTCATTGTTGCACTTGACCTCGAGAGCCCATGGTCGCAAGATCAGGATTTTGTTGACTTTGTTTGTGTTACAGTGGTGCATGAGTTCTGGGTCAAGGCCAGCCTCCAGTTTTTCATGAAGAGAAGTATCTGAGAAATGGGAGGGAGTATTGGCAAGTAAGGAGTTCATGGACTGTGAGAGAACCAATCCCAGAATGATTGGTTTTGTTTTAATGTTGTGGCGAGGATGCAACGGTGGACAGTGGGTTCCCAATTGGGATTGAGGTAGTTAGCTTGTAGCTCAGTCATGAAATCTGCAAAGGAAAGAGTCAAAAGTCTGTTGCAGTCCCCATTAATCCAGTCACGGATTCTAGTATTCCTGAAGCATCCTAGTATTTTGTGAACTTGATCCTCCTCTTTGATTTCCTTGCAGTCGAAAAAGTCAAGGCAGCTGAGTTCAAAAGTTCGCATGACAGCCAGGTCAATTTCCCCTGCTAAGAGAATGGGAGATTTGGACTGATGAATATGTTCAATGACAGTGAGTTGATTGGGGATGAAGGACATGGCAAGTGAGCTGCAAGTAGTGTAGGAAATAGGGTAATCAAAATCAGAAGATGAGTCAGAGTCAAGTTGTCGACGGCAAGGTGATGTGATTGCAGTAGCTGTATGCGTGGTAGTTGCTGGTACAACAGATGTTTGTAGATTGTTGTCATCAGCTTCTGCAATCAGCGTTAAGGTCGATACAGTTACAGGTGAGCCAGGTGGTGTGGAAGCTGTGCCTGATGTGCTGGCTGGGGTTTGGCATGTGCCCAGTGTGTTGGGTGCAGAAATGGTAGTCCACAGATGCATAGAGATGTGCATCACAGGCATGAGAGTCCTTTTTTTGTGACAGTTTGGAACATAAGAACAGTGGGCAGTTAGCCATAGTATGCAGTAAGGACAGGGCAGTTGGCAGTTCTGATCTGTATTCAAAAAAAAAGTGTAAGCTTACCTCAGATAGAGATGAGCTTCATTGGGTCTGACAATACAGAATAGGACCAGAATATATAATGGAGCAAGAGTCTAAGGGAGAGATCCAACAGTGAACAGGGGTACATAAAATGGGGGAAAAGGAAGGGGAATCTGATCTCGAGCTGTGAGTATATATATGGGGAAAGTGACAGATGTGCAAATATGAGCATCAGATGAGTAAGCATCAGAATTACACCACCTCTCATCTCTCCATTGTACATTCCATTGCCTAATGGGCTTGACTCCCTGTTACTTTACTTTACTTTACTTGACTCTACTTTCTCTATTTTATTTTACTTGCCCGGAGTTGGCAAGGTATGGCTGCCACCTTACCTGAGTTACTTACATAATGTAGTCAACCTGAATCTATCATATCATATCATATCATATCATAGCAAATTATTATGGTGCACTGTTGAGCAGCGTGCTATGCGCAGTGTAGAGTGCTCACAGATCTTACTACTTACCTGTTGAGTTGGTTAGTGTGCTAAGTAACTTAGGTTAGAGGGCATAGAACTCTCTGTATTGCTAGGTAGAGGTACAGCATACTTATATACCTAGAGAGCCCACATGGTCACATGAGGCTCAGGTCACATGAGGCTCAGTGGGGTGGAGAAAAGGGCAGTGTACCACATGGTTCCTGTCCACATGTCATTATGACATATTTGTATACATGTATTTACATGTATATGTGTTTACACTGAGGCACAGAATAGATGCCATGTGCAGATTTAATTCAACACCCCCCCACAAACTGTACCGGCATCGACCTGGAGGGGCTTTACGATCCAAGGTGCCATGTATAGATACTAAGTTTGAACCTCAAATTTAATTCCAAGGGAGCTTCTAAATTTCTCGAAGAGCTGCCTCCCAAGATTTTTAGTAAACATATCTGCTGGGTTTTCAGTTCCCGGGATGAAGATGACTGTGACCTTGCTGTCTTCAATACATTCGCATGTATAATGATAGCAAATGTCGATATGTTTAGTCCTTCTTTCCTGAATGGGGTTAGATCTGATGAAGATTGACCCCTGATTATCGGCGCAGATAGGCACCTTACTCAAGGGATATCCCAATTCGGAAAATAAGGATGTGATCTACACTATCTGCTGACAAGTGTCAGAGAGAGCCATGTATTTGGCTTCTGTGGAACTAAGTGCTATAGTTTTTTGCATACAGGACTGCCAGCACATGATGCCTCCTGCTAAGGTGGCAAAGTAACCCATTGTGGACTTGCATTTCATGATGTCAGATGCCCAGTCTGAATCAGTAAAGGCTTGGAGGCCCTGTTTGCTGTGGCCATCATAGATAAGCTCATATGATTGAGTACCGACTAGGTAGCGCATTATGTAACATGCCTTATCGAGATGTTCTTTACTCAGATTAGCTGAGAATTGTGACATCTTTATCACCGCGAAGGCGATATTGGGGCAAGTTCTGAGCATCAGGTACAATAAAGACCTGATCACTGATTGAAACTCAGTTCTGAGAGCCAGATTAGGCTCATCAGGGTTTTCCATAGGGATGTATCCCATGGGAAGTGGAGTGGGGGATGCCTTGGCATTCATCATTCCAAACCCAGCTAGCACAGTGGCTAGGTAGGTTGTTTGGTTCAGAGTAATTCTTGATGCGCCTTGTGTTATGCACATACCAAGGAATTCAGTAACATGACCAGTGTCCCAACACTCCCAATGCTTGAGACACGCATTTTTCTTTTCCTCTACAAGGCATTTGTTCTTCCCCAAAAACACACTGTCATCGACATAGATTATTGTAATGACAATGTCTTTACCATTTTTGTAGATGAAAATGCCGGTGTCTGAGCTGGCACGTTCAAATCCAATGGATTGCATGAACATCTCTAGCTCTCTCCACCATGCTAGGGCAGCCTGTTTAAGGCCATACAATGCTCGGCGTAAGTGCATGACTTTGTGCTCTTTACCTGGGATGACAAATCCCTCAAGTTGATGCATGTAAATTTCCTCATCTAGTTTGCCATACAGGAATGTGGTTTTTACGTCGAGTCCCATCATGTACATGCCTTCCAGGGCACTCAGGGCAAACATGAGGCACACTGTCTCATAGCGGACCACTGGAGAGAATATCTCATCATAATCGATGCCTTCGACTTGCGAGAAGCCTTTGGCCACGAGTCTGGCCCGTTTTCATCCGTCAGATTTTATGGAGAAAACCCATCTATTTTTGATGGCCTTTCGGCCAGCAGGGAGATCTACAATGTCATAGACATGCCTTTTGCAGAGGGCCTCTAGTTCCTCCAGGCATGCACTTCTCCACTCTGATTGCACAGGCTTGGGTAAGCACGCAATGTCGCAATACTGGATCGGGACAGGATCTGACACTGTAGATGGTGCAACTGCTT
Source organism: Tricholoma bakamatsutake (assembly GCA_029959215.1). Lineage (NCBI taxonomy): Eukaryota > Fungi > Basidiomycota > Agaricomycetes > Agaricales > Tricholomataceae > Tricholoma > Tricholoma bakamatsutake. Next base: position 8,143,621 of record CP114860.1, read on the forward strand.
TGCTAAGCAGAAGGTGCATCAGATCCATTCCACCTTCAGCAACATAATTATCCCTTCTAGGGCCCCAATATGATGGGGTACCCGAATTGGGTAACCACCATCCTTGCTCCTCATTGGGATTCTGGTGCCAAATCCACGGCACCTCAGACTCCTGAGGTTGAGGAGGTGTCACGTACTCTAATCCCAAATTATCCGGGGTCTGTGCAGGAGAAGTTCTACTTGCCACTGGTGGTTGAGAGGGCCCAGCTGGCACTTCTTCTTCAACCTGAGGGAGGGCTGGAGTGCGACTCCTGCCTTGTCCCGGTTCCCACCATTGGCACTCCCACGCAATGTCTCGTTCGATTTGAACGGGGTTGCAATTTTCACCATAGACATTGCCCGGACGAGTTGGGACTCATTGCTGCCTGTTTGATCGCCTTAGTGGAGGTATGGGGGCTTCTACTGCTGGCAGTGCTGGACTAGGCTGGGACAATGGACCCAGTGCACCTGCCGGCACAAACGGATCAGCACCCTGAGGCAGATCGCCAAAGGAGCTGAACAGCGGGTCTCTAGAGATTTTAGGGGTTCCAGACCCTGATTGTGAAGGTGGTGGGGACAGAGCTCATGGAGGAGGATTCGGTGCCGGTGGAGCATAATGCCCACAGCCCGGATAGAAGCTGTCATCACTTCCTCCATCGCTATCATCCCCTGATCCCCCAGAGTGGTCATCATCTCTAGAAGGGGGTATATCCCCGAGATCAGTTTTTGCCGGGGTCTTGGCCCCAGGACAATAAGGGAACAGAATCTCATTGAAGAGTGCTGTAGCACCGACAAATATTGACCCTGATGGGCACATAAAGTGCCAACCCTTGATGCCATCTGCCAGGCCGATGTACGTCATGAGCTCTGATCTTGCAGCTAACTTATTAGGACGCTTCTCTTTCGGCAGGTAAACGTAGGCACCACATCCGAATACCTTCTTATCACTTAGATCAGGCTTTTTGCCATCAAGATCTTCGATCAGAGTTCACCATTTTAGGTGGTTTATTGGTGTTCAGTTGTAGAGATACATAGCATGCTCTACACAAAATTTTCACCATGATTGTGGTAGGCAGGCAGTAAAGTGCAATGTTTGTGCTTTCTCCATTAGTGTCCTGATCACGCATTCAGCATGACCATTTTGTTGGTGGATGTGGGGCACTGACATCTCAATTTTAATCCCAGCCTCTTTGAGCTGGGTTATGAGTTCCCGATCACGGAATTCCCCCCCAGGATTGAAACGCCAACACTTGATTTTTGCGTCATATTGCATTTTGGCCATCACCTCGAACTGTCTGATTGACTCAGCAGCATCGGACTTTTTTCTCAGGCACTGACTCCATATGTGTGAAGTTCGATCATCAACAAATACAATAAAATATTTGTACTTGTGATAACTGAGTGTTGGTAATTCCTTCAGATCAGAATGGATCAGCTCGAAGGCCTGTTCAGCCCGAGACTCAGATCCAGGGAATGACTTTGATGTCATTTTTCCCTTGGCACACCCTGGACAAATGTGCCTGTCCCTTGGAATTTTTAGATCCTTGGGAAACTTATGGGTGTGTTTTGGCATCTGTCGCACCGCAGCTTCGCTCGGGTGGCCAAGCCACTTGTGCCAAATGTCATAGTCAGCAATGTAGATAGTCGTGACTTCTAATCTCTTAGTGCTCTGAATGTGCGAATCACACACATAGATGGTTTCGCCACATATTATTGGCATTGCATCAAGCTGGGGTTTTCCCTTTTTGTCAACAAAGGAAATTATTTTACTGTTTCCTTTTACAGTATATTCCTCAGCAATGAGGAACACTCCCATTGACATAAGCCAACTTGTCAAATCTGGAAGATAGAAAATGGGGGATAAGCACGTGATGCGCAACTCTGTCTTCCCATTAACTTTTACCTGATGATGAATCAGGACCAGGACAGCGCCTTTGCCTTTGATCGAAGTCATGCTGGTAGCGGTCTTGACCTGCCATTTCTCAGACATAGGCAAATCCTCATAGGAGGCGAAGTCTTTCATCTCACCAGTGAAGTGCAATTTAGCACTCCATCAGAGTACTTTTGTTTAGCACATGATGAGCACCAAAAGGGCACATCATCACTCCATAATGTCATGTCAGAGGGAGGCTAACCCTGTCACAAAAGCAACGAGGTGCTCAGCGCAGTGAAGCACATTGGTAGTAAGACCTGTGCACAATGTGTGAGTTGGAGCCCTGAGGGGCTATAGTACAACTCCTTCCAACTAGAGCTCTGAGGAGCTCATAGCTGTGCAACATCGCCCACAGGGCCCATAACCTGTTGAGCAGCACGCTATGCACAGTGTAGAGTGCTCACAGATCTTACTACTTACCTGTTGAGTTGGTTAGTGTGCTAAGTAACTTAGGTTAGAGGGCATAGAACTCTCTGTATTGCTAGGTAGAGGTACAGCATACTTATATACCTAGAGAGCCCACATGGTCACATGAGGCTCAGGTCACGTGAGGCTCAGTGGGGTGGAGAAAAGGGCAGTGTACCACATGGTTCCTGTCCACATGTCATTATGACATATTTGTATACATGTATTTACATGTATATGTGTTTACACTGAGGCACAGAATAGGTGCCATGTGCAGATTTAATTCAACATGCACAACACCTAAACACCACCACTTTTGAACAGCAGCCAAATTGGCCACAGAAAAAAATTATTCCAAAACTCTTCTGAAAACAGCTCTGAGTGGCTCCAATATGAACTTTCTAATACACTAAAAATACTACTAATTTGATAGTATATTGGTTGCTTGGATCTCCAACCCAACTTCAAGAACAACAATTACTGGTTCAAGAAGTCATTGAAGCTGCAGGACATTTGTGCATTTTTTTGCCCAAATTCCACTGTGAATTGAACTTCATTGAATTCTTCTGGGGTGCTGTGAAGAAATGGCTCTGGGAGAATTGTGATCATACCTTCTGGACACTTCAGGAAAATCTCCCTAAAGCACTCGCATCAATGGAACTGAGAACAATCCAAAAGTGGGAGCACAGAATGATTCAGTGGATGGATGCATACCAAGCATGTTTGACTGCCAAGGATGCTCAATTTCAAGTGAAGACTTTCAGCCCACAGCAATACAAGTCTCATCGTCACATCCCAGAGCAACTAGCTCACTACTTTGATAAGTAGATAACACTTATCTACTTATGTAATCATCCTGACATAGTAAGTGGCCAATCTGGCTGGCAAAAAAAAAAAAACTCTGTCAGTTTTGAGTATTTTGAAAATCACTCTAGTAGATTTGATCCTCTCATCAGTTAGAGTATTTCTACTAGAGGAATAAGAAATTGGGTAAAATTTGAATGACCTATTTTGGTTGTTTGAAAGTGGTGGTGTTTAGGTGTTGTGCACCATATTTGAACCTAACTCCTGAGAATTTTTGAAAAAAAAAAATAATTGGCCATTCCCTAAGTGCAAATGGCTGTAAAATTAATCTAAACTCAGCAAGATTCCAAGAAGACTGTAGTCAACTGCTTGGGTGCACTGTCTTCCTGTCTAAGTCATCAAGAAGTCATCAAGGCCATGCTCTAGTTTATTTTTGGCCCGCGCACAATCAATATTTTCAATCCCTCTGATTAGCTTCTGTCCCACTGTTCACCTTGAGATCACGAACAATTAATTAATCTTGACATGAACTATGTATATACATCTAAGTACCAGTGCTATATCGAGTATCATAAGCATTTTGATCCTGAAGTGACGCTAGAACAATTCATCGTGAACAGGAGCACTGATATTTGTTGAAATTGGATATTCCCTTTTCCTACCACTTTTATCTTATCACTGAAGAATTCTGGGGCCAACTGCAAACGTTCACCTCTCGATGCGACATAGTGTTATTGCGTGCACAGTGAATTGCCTGTCAAAACTTCAGACTATCATATCCTCTGTCGTGGCTCATGCAGGACGCCACAATCCTTCGCGGTGGAAGGGAACTACACATCGACAATAAGTGCCGACCAGCAAAGGGAGCATATCAGAGGATAACATAAACAGACGAATGAAAAGGAGACGGAGTATCAGTAATAAAGATGACAACAACGAAGAGAAAGAATAAAATGTTAGGAAAGCAACAGCAGAGAGAGTAAAGTGACAATTGAAAAGCGGCTCGATGAGTGAGCCAGACATGTTGAAGTCCTTGTCAATTGAAGCGCAGGTGTTGATATCAACATGGCGGTTCGATTCACGAGGCGAAAGGGCTGCACCAGATGTTGCCCGAGATATCGTGGGTGCACGAGATATGATAGGTACCAGAGCGTGGTAGCAGGGAAAGTCGGTGCGATGGACGTCGGAATACGTACCTTGAACGAACGGGACATAAACGAGGTGGCATATAGTAGTGATCAGATAACAAGAGGAAAGATGGAAGCTTCGGATAGATGAAACAGAGATGGCTGACTATTTATGTGTTTGTCTGCTTTTGCCTACATGGTCCTCATTCCGCTTGTGTACGTGAGTTTTGAGAAGCGTAAGATCCATTTGTGTCTATGTGATTCGATAAGCTCGGGCGCGAGACATGGTATTAGCAATGCTTGAAGTAGTTGCATGGCGCATCCATACACGTGATTCTGGTCGTCGAACAAATTTTTGCCTACCAGAACTCAGGCATAAGCCTATGGAATCTAGATAATTATTTTGGTTTGAATGGCAACCACATCTATTCTTCCTGAACATATCTGTCACGGATGTCTTTCCATTGTTTCTGGTTTGGGAGTTGAGCAGGAAAAGGGAAAAAATGTATGGTAGGGACATACTCCTTTGTTCCATCGATCGTAGAACGCGGTTACTCCAGTGTCAAATCCAATCCCAAATGCGAAGGCCCCAGCAAAGATGGCAGACACGTAGATGCCTATGTCCTAGTCAAACCCCAATGGCTTAGTTCGGTACGGAGTTTACACTTACTGTTGCGCTTGAAAAGAGTATTATACAGAGTGGCGGAAAGCTTAGGCAAAGATTAGCAGTGAAAGAGGTAACAATATAGCTTACTTACTGGCATGGCTGAGCGTTGAACGTTGAACGTCTGGTTCCGAACAATGTACAGACGTGACAGTCACAGTCAGTGACAACTTATGTTGGCTCTTCAAGCATGGCGGTCATCATCGTCCATGGCGGCTCGGATATCGATCAGGACCGCCAGATACTCTGTGATCGGTGGAGTAGATGTATCAGTGCATAATCTTATTGCTGATCTCAAGAAGGACGATCATGATACTTCCCCCCATCCACCCATGCCAGGAGCAGATGGCTACAATCCTCCCAATCCTCCCGTTCCTGATCCCACATCACGGAAACAATTGGCTGCCTACAACCCGACAAGACCGAGGTATCGACTTCACTGCAAATCCACTCGCAACAATACCATCGTGACATTCACTGAACCCACCGGTCATACTGTTGCATGGTTTTCAGGAGGTTCTTGCGGTTTCAAAAAAGTGCACCGATCTGGGTTTGAAGCGGGGTATCAGTGCGCTGTCAGGATGTTCAAGAAGATTGAGGAAATTGCGAAGGTGTCGCCCCTCGACGTTCATTTGTTTTTCAAAGGTTTTGGGCAAGGAAGAGATGCACTGCATAGGGCATTGTTGACTAGTGAAGGGGATGGCGTGAGGCCGCTGGTGGCCACCATAACAGATCGAACGCCCATAAAAATCGGAGGTACCAGAGCGAAGAAAATGCGTCGTTTGTAGCCGTACGTGTGTCTTCCGTCAAAATTATGTCGTATGCTTATTCAGGTCGCGCAGATGACATAGGTCATTGTAGACCCTCTTTAAACGTATCAAGCCCTACGAACATGCCTTGGGAGTGAACGGTGCACGCCTTCCTCGCTGAAATTTCGTCGACAAATGGTAGATAATACATAACCTTCCTTGATTCCTGGTATATTCTATATCTAATTCCGCCAAAAGGTTGATAGGTTACCAGCACTGGAAGTCTAGTTTGTGTAGCTCAAATCGAAGTGTGCATCCCTTGCAAATTTCTGATACCCTGGCCGATCTAAGGAATTCAATGCGACCCTCTTATCCATCTCAATGTCTTCTATTAGTCCCTCTGCAAAGCAACACTACGTAAGAAAAAGAGCCATCTAATGTTAGCTCAACGCGCCTCGTGATGTATAATCCAGCTCTGGACGTATGTATCCGAGCACCAGCGCTCTCATTTCATAGCCATAAAAATCTGACTGAAATTCGTGTATGATATGAATTTCCTGTCACCGCATAAGTTGATATGGGACTGTAGAGGATGAACTCCCACCGCCGTTAAGCGCTCGTTCTTGTAGAATGGGTTCCATCCCAAACTCATTGCCATAGGCAACACCTTCGTATCCCCGGGGGGCCATTCAGTCTTCCCATCCTTGGGTGGTATCACTTGAGCATATCCATAGTACACGCCTGTCTTCACAAACGCGCTTAGAGGTGTGATGGACTCATCGGGCAAATTTGCTTGGAGTTGAGTTGTCACTATCAAAGCCATAAAAATGCGATAAATGTGCGAACCAGTGGGACAACCGAGGTCCTTTCCCCCACGTCCAAACCCTTTCTGCACAGGCCCAGTTAACAAGATAGGAAACGGTGACTCAGGGGTTTCCGGCCCAACGATTTGAGAACGGAACTCCTCGGTACGTAAGGGGGCTGAAGGACGCTCGCTCCGTGCAGCGACGTTCGCAGCTGTTTGGACCGGGGAGGACATACTACTAACTGAGGAGACGAGATCAGCAGGATTGTAGATCATGTGGCTGTGCAGGCTTGCTCACCATGTACCAGCCAACTCTCAGCGAGATAAACCAGACACTCTACAGTCCATACTCCAGCCATCCTCCACAATATAATGCTGGACCAGGTCTTCCACCTTTGTCCTACTATCCCCCGTTTTTCCATACAAATCAGCTCTCCTCACCGGTTCCCGACATTCAGGCACCCCCACCTCCTGATCTGACCTCCGTAACCTCAGAAGCAGCGTCTCGGGCAATGCATAGGCTAATTAATTCAGAACTTCGAGATGCTAGTTTTGATTCAGCACAATCGTTTGCCGTGAAAAGACTTGAAATCGAGGTAATAGCTTGTACGTGTTCTCTTTACCCCTTGCCTTGAATTTTGACGTTGACCTTACACGTTCACTTCCAGTCGTCGAACAGCTATTTGAACGTGCGCACGAGTATGCGAATCTGGCTAACAGAGCTGGAGCCATCGCGACAGATCTTATGTTAGCATGCGACGATTTTAAACTTCCTTTAGAAGCCCTGCGTTCCGTTAAAACCAAAAAGAGATCAAGTACTCCTCTCTTAATCCAGCTTATTATTTATCTGAAGCTGTTTATTGACAGAAAGCAACTCAGTCGTTAGGGCGCTCACATTGTTACCTGCCCCATCCCGCTCACCTTCACCGGAACTGTTGCCCTCTGACGACGAGGGGGCGACCGTCGTTATACCTCTAACCCTACGGACTCTACCTTCCTACTACCCGAGTTTACCACCTAAACATACCTACCAGATGACACCAGTGCGTATCTTTCTCATCGCTCTGGGTAGAAATTCAGCTGAATATGTTTACAGGCCACTCCGGCGAAGAAAGCAGCCCTCCCGTCATTGGAGAAGAAGCTTAAAACAGCTAGTCTAGTTCAGGAGTCCTTGAAGAACTTGATGTTGGCAACGGAAGACAGTGCAAATCAAGAGGATGGTGAGTTGCTTGGTCACATCGTAAATTGGGAGGTGGGCATCCATCCGAGAAAAAGATGGAAAATATCGAGATAGTACCGAACTGCCTAGTGTATTGTCGGTTAGGAAGATATAGTGTTCTCATTAAGCAGCGTGGATGGCAAGCTAAGCGATGCGAAACAACACAAATCACGAGTCATCCTCCGAATCTAGTTCAGTGAGCGGAGAAGATGCATAACTATGCAGTTCGACTTGTGCAGGTTCGGACCTGAAAGATGGATCTGCACCAGCCGCATCATCAACAGTCGCAGCAGGGAGTGGATTCCTAGCAGCAACGCGTGCAGATTGCCTGCGTATGGAGCTCATCGTACCACGAACGCGTCGTCTTGTTTTGGAAGAAGTCGCGCCATTCGGTCCTTCGGTAGCAGACATTTCTGCCTGCTCTGTAATCTCAGCGGAGCGCGAGTGCATTAACATCCCACGATCGTTAGAATCTGGAAGGCCTCGCGCAGTCTTGCTTTCCACTCTCGCTGATCGCAATCGTTCGGAAGTGCTCTTTTTAGTCGGAGCGACAACCTTGTTCGTACGATCTGCCGTTTTGGAGATCGCCGCCACACTTACATCTGGATTGGTATCAGTCGACGGCCAATGATCGGTGGATGTTGGTGGCAAACGCAAAATAATCTTCGCTCTGGGCTTTCGTGGCAGCCTGGGGACGTTGGGTGCCATCAACGTAGTGCCCGGTTCGGCCTCGTCAGTATGGCCATGGTCAGTTCGACTGCAAACAGAAGGGGCTATGTTAGAATCGAGAATTATCTTGTACTGGAACTGCAGACCTCTTGGCTTTACGAGAAAATGACTTCGTCCCAGTTGACGTGGGCACAAGACCACGACGTCCAACGGGAAACGTTTCAGATGTTGCATACGCGGCTGTGGCGTCCGTCGCGTCAGAGAAATTCGCTTTTACAGACTTCCTCTTCTTTGGAGAGGGTGCTTCGTTCACGAGGTCTTCAGCAGCTCTCTTCCGCTTTGTCGACACGGGAGTGTTGTTAACAGATATTGCGCCATCTGGATTTTCAGGCTCAATCGTAGGTGGGTCTGACTGAATCTCGGTTTCTGTGACTTTAGATTTCCTCTTTCTGATTGGTCTAGGTTTAGGTCGTGCCTTAGGAGCAGGTGCTGGTTGATGATCGCCGCATGGAGAGCTCATCTTAGAAAGATTTGAAATGCGGCCTTTCTTCTTAGCAGGACGGCTTCCACCAGCTTCCATGGTCATCGATGGTTCCGCTGCGTCGTCAGAACTTGTAGCGGCAGGGAGTTGGTGAGCCTGAATTTTCTTGAGCCTATCGTAACGCAGTCGACACTACAAAAACCACGTTTGAGATACATATTAGGATTTTTGAATGAGTCGTACTTGTTGGCCTGTCCTCCCATGACCAAGCTGTTCAGCTATTTTCGTCCAAGAGTTTCCCATGGTGCCGACTGCATCCATCAGGGACTTCTCTTCGTCTTCTGTCCATTGAGCCCTTGAAGAAGACAGTTCGGACCAGCGTTGCCTACACTGACCATTCGTGCGGCCAGGAATGCAGGCTGCGACGTTTACCCAAGAATTTCCATATGCTTTGAAGGCTGACTCCAGACGAGCATCTTCCTCCTTTGACCATTTACCACGTTTAAGTGTCGGATCCAGACGGGAGTATCTACTTTGACATTGAGGAGCGGTAGCATCTTCTGATACAAATCTAGCCACTAGTCCGGTATTATAGCATGGAGGGATGGACAGTGACGAATGAGTTTCTCACCGACGTTCCAGTTATTGTTACCAAACCACTCGACAGCATCAAGCAGTTTGTTGTCCGAAGTTTGATCCCACTTATGCCGCTGGCGACGAATCCCATGACGCATACAATCTATGGGGGTGCGGTTTGTCTAGTAAATGTGTGAGCTTGGAGCTGACGACAGACAAAACGGAGCTTGAATCATAAACCATACCCCAAGTTCATTAGCCACACGAACCCAATCAATGTTGCTTTCACTAGCTGCACGCTGATTGTCAATGATGTCTTTGAGTTTATCTAATTCGGCTGCTGGCCACCCTCCATGATTGATTCCAGGATGTCTGTCGCCTAGCCATTTAATACGACACTGATCAGCAGTTCGCTTGATACTTGATGGACTAGACATCTGAAGGCAACAATGAAAAAACCTCATGTTGGCATATAAACAACTTTCCTTTTCAGCGATCACTACCCAGTCAAGTCCTTCAGAGTTCTTGTAGAGGTCTATATGGGTACCTGCTATAAGTCCTTGCCCTCTAATACAATGTTCAGCAAGAACGAGAAGGAAAGGGGATCATTACTCACTTCCGCTGCAACTCCAATGCCCGAAGACGCAGATTTTCGCTCTTCACGGCTTCTGCTAAAGCATCAAGTTCATTGGCCTTCACTAAAATTACCGAAAATTCAGATAAATGACATGATGACTCAACCAGAACGTACTTGGACGGAGGGTGGTGTTATTGATAAAACTTGTCCTTTGGAAAGTTTCTCCGAAGAAGGGTGATTCCTGCAACCACACAATTAGGGCCAATCCAATATATCATTGAAAGGCGACGCACGGGATTGAAAAACTCTGCGGAGGAGCATGGGCCTGATGGTTTCTTCGCTCCGGGTATATGAATCTTAGGTTCCGGTTCTCCGTCTTCATCGTCAGAAGTGTCGACGGCACCCTGTTGGTATCTATTATCGGCAAAGGTGATGGCGCATGCAGAAACACGAAGCTCACGATAAGGGTATCTAGCTCTTCTAATTCTGCTTCTAGCTGTCCTGCATATTGGGTAAGGGCATTTTGGTGAGCAATATTGGCTTGCAGTGCTTTCTGTGCTAGTTCCTTAGGAAATGATCCTGATCCGCGTCGCGAGGGAAACGTATCCATCGTAACTTCAAGTGAGCTTGCAAGCTGCAAAGTTGGCGGTCCCGTGATATTAATGTGCTTTCGCACATTTCGATCTTCTGCATAGCCATTGCTCGGCCTCGACAATAACCCCATACTGACATGATCCTGTAGTCTACTCTAATCTACTCATTGATCTGTAGAGCGCCCCGGAACTTGTTTTCATTTTGGTTGGCATTTGCAAAGTTAGTAATGAACCTAGCCAATTTTGCGTGTGCAAAGAACCAATGGTCAGAAAAATAGGGGGAAAGCTCAAGGATCTTACAAGTGGGGTACGTGAGGGCGCCCCATGCAGAAAATTGAGGTTATGAGCCCTTCTGGCCATTAGCTGGGTGATGAGTCCATGTTACTGCCTTTCTCAGAACTTAGGGTCCGTTCGGTAGCTCCAGTTTCAAAACCGTCCGATTTCGAAACGGGGAGGCGGTGGCGCTGGTCCGTCACCCATCCCATTTACAGCTGTGTTGAGGGTATGGTCCGTGCAGTGACAAGTGGAGCACCTCGTAATATGAGACATTTCATATTGTATATAAATTGAGGTTGAAACATAATAAGTAGAACCTTCTTACGCGCCTACTACCTCAGTGCGAGAAGTCATCTAATTATTCCCGCATACTATTACACGCACGATCACCAATCTACATTGTGTACATCATATATCAACAAGCTGCTACCTCGTTTTTCAACAATTTTGCCTGCTTACGCCTTGCGATAATGGGCCCCACTACTTCCCAAAAGCAAGGTTTGTACAAGCCTTGGAATTTGTTACTTTGAGTCAGCCCAGACATGGCATGCATCACAGCAGTTGGGCTTTGCAGGCTTTGACATTGGGCTTGTCACAGGCTGTCCGCACATCGCTAGTTACAATATTGAAAATGAGTGGAAGGGAGAATGGCATGATGTGACAAGTGCCATTTCAAAATTGGACTGCAGCCAAACAGTCTTCCCCATTACAAATATGCCCCAAAGTCAAAATTAGGCAAATCAGCTGTTTTCGAATTTGGGATGTTTGATTTGGCAGGTACTGATTTTGACCGGAGGTACCGAATGGGCCTTAACCAGTTTTTCTGTCAAAAATTCACCATTTTTGTTTCTTGTGTAGTAATTCACTCATAGCTCACTCAAATCTCACTGTATCTGTGCAATTTATACATATTCTTGACCACCTCACCTTGCTGCATCTGCTCATGTTGTCAAAAGTGTGAAAAAAGAAGTTGTTAATTCTGCTCATATTTGAGGTTGGTGGACTGTCACTCATCACACTTGGATGTCTATGGCTGCTCATCAAGCAACTCCTCCAAAGCATTGATGTGTCAAGTTGGGAACTTGGTGCAGAGTCTCAACAGAAGACATGAACACAAATTCTACAGCTGCAGGCATGCTTGGGATGTGGGGGTTCATTTAGGGGGCCTCACATTGTCCTTCAAGGCGATGATATGGCTCCCTATCACCCTGTGCTCATACTATGGTATTTTTCGCAATTGTGTGCACCGCTTGGACATCTTCTACTCACTTTGCACAGCATGCTTTTATGCACCTTTGTCCGCTTTTATGCACCTTTGTCTGCTTTCTGCAATCCAATGTGCTCCGTGCTCCAGTGTGCTCCAGTGCGCATTTGTGCACTTTCGCATGCCTTTGACTGCTTAGGTGCGCTTTTGTGTGCCTTTTACATTTCTACTGCACCTTTGGATCCCCCATAGCTGCCTTCTGTCATGCGCCCTAAATGCACCCTGTTACACTTCAAACTGCCTCCGTGCACCCCCCCCCCTACACTCCTTATCTGCCTTTCACAGTTATTGCATGCTCGATGCACCTTTGTGTGCTCCTTTTATGCTTTACCTGCAATTCACATTCTCTACTGCACACTCATTGCACAATTGCTATCACACACATGACAATCCACTACACCAATTGCACTGCGCATCGTGGCTTCCAGCTTACTGGCACATTTATTCAAGGTGCACCATGATTCCAACATGAGCAAACTGTGCATTCTCACATAATTGGGGAGCTTTGCGCCTATTTGGCATTGGACCATGCACACTTGGGCACTTTCGCATAATCCTGGTGCTTTGGCACTATTTGGCCTCACACAGCATCTCCTTATAGTTCTTCTGCATTTCCAATTGGCATTGCCTTATCTAGTAACTGGCACAGGTCAATCACATCATTATTAATAAGGCACAGCACATGATGCATAACACCAAAGTGGATTAATTGGGAAGAGCACATGGGACCTAGAGTGCACCAAAAATAGTGCATTGCACTAGAACAGTTGGGTATTGGGCTATAGCATGCACAAATCTTATTGGCTGAGGCAGCAGCATAGTTTAGATGGGCAAATGGATGCAATTGTGGGTAGCGCATGGCACTTTCTATTTTTACACTTTATCTTACTGTTTTTATCACATAAGCCATTTGTACATAGTAGGTGGACAGATAGAGAATCCAGAGGATCTTTCTCCCCCTCATAGTTCATAGCTCAGTCAGCATCACACATAGTCTGTGCACCAGCATCCAGTTCATGCACCTTTGTAGTGTGCCCTTTGTATAGCGATGTTTGCATATCATTTGCATCCCCTCATCATATTGCTGTGTTTTGTCCCTGCGTTGCATTCTCCATCCTCATTTGTGCACTCTTGCAGTGCACCCTTCATATAGCTGCATTTTGTGCACCGTTTGCACCTTTTTTGTATAGCCACATTTTGTGCACCATTTGTGCCTTTTTCTGCCTGTTGCACTCTCATCCTGTTTGCATCCCCAACCTGTGCATAGCCCTCCCAGCACATCCCAGTGCTGTCCTCATGCCACTACACCTCCCGCTTTCATCTCATCTTCGTTGTGCATTTTGGTGCTCCTGTTGTGCATTTTTCCACACTGCACATTTTTGCCCCCTTGCATTGCGCACTATTCTGTCATTGCACATATCTTCCCTTTAGCGTACACAACTAGTGCACACATTAAAAACTGCTATACCAGCCTCTTCTTAGTCTCTGCACCCCGAAGGATGATCTGAGGCCCTCTAAGTGAACCCCCTCACCCTGAACATGCCTGCAGTTGTAGGTTTAGTGTTCACCCCTTCCATTGAGACTCTGCACTGAGTACCAACTGAACACATCATTTCTGGAGCCCACCACGAGGGGTTTCAGGTTACCAGAGCTTATTTTAGACCTCCATCAGCTCGCCCTTTGCTTCAACATTAACCACCTTTGCACTTTCCATTCCGAGCTGTTAGCAACTGTGCTCCAGGTTGGGGAAATACCAGTATTTGAATCACTCTTCCTAAACAACATGCATCACTCATCCACGCTGTCTTTAACTCCACCTTCACCTGAATCATCCCTACCTACCTTAACCCCATCCGCATCACCACATTTTTCCCCACCTTCGAATTTCACTGCACTTTTACCAGATCTTAACTCTACACATCTTATTCCACCTACCATGGCTACCATGCACATGCCATCTGCATCTAACCAAAATGCACTGCATTTTGACCCCACAAAACAGCACGAACTCCAGAAGTACTTCGAAAAGCTTGCGCAACTTCTCCATGATTGTAATGTTGATGTGTTGTGTTGGTACTCAGTGCAGAGTCTCAACGGAAGGGGTGAACACTTAATCTACAAGTGCAGGTGTGCTCGGGGTGAGGGGGGAGTTCACTTAGAGGGCCTCGGATCATTCTTCAGGGTGCAAAGACTATGGAGAGGCTGGTATAGCAGTTTTACAATGTGCACACTAATTGCGTATGCTAAAGGGGAGATATGCGCAGTGGCAGGAAAGTGCGCAATGCAAAGAGGCAAAAACGCGCAACGGGAGTGCAAAAGTGTGCAACAATGAAGGTGATGAAGATGGGAGGTGTAGTGGGATGGAGACGGTACTGAGATGTGCTGGGGAAGTGACGCAAAGGTTGGGGGCGCTAACAGGATGAAAGTGCAAGGAGCAGAAAAAGGCGCAAACAGTGTGCAAAATGTGGCTATGCAAATAGGTGTGCAAATGGTGTGCAAACACAGCTATGTGAAGGGCGCTCTGCAAGAGTGCACAAATGAGAATGAAGGACGCAATGCAGGGATGAAACGCAACAATATGACGAGGGAACGCAAACAATACACAAATGCAGCTATATGAAGGGCGCACTACAAGGGCGCATGGACTGGACGCTGGTGCACAGACTATGTGCGACGCTGTCTGAACTATGAACTATGAGGGGGGGAAAGATCCTCTGGATTCTCTATCTGTCTGCCTACTATGTACAAATGGCTTATGTGATAAAAACGGTAAAATAAAGTGTAAAAATAGAAAGCGCCATGCGCTACCCACAAGCGCATCCATCTGCCCATCTAAATCCGACCGCACTATGCCGCTGCCTCAGCCAATAAGATTTGCGCACCTATGGCCCACTACCCAACTGTTCCAGTGTGATGCGCTATTTTTGGTATGCTCTAGGTCTCGTGTGCTCTTCCCAATTAATCTGCTTCGGTGTTATATGTCGCGTGCTGCACCTTAGTAATAATGGCGTGATCGACCTGTGCCAGTTACCAGATAAGGCAATGCCAATTGGAAATGTGGAAGAACTATAAGGAGATGCTGTGAAAGGCCAAATACTGCCAAAGTGCCAGGATTACGTGAAGGCGCCCAAGGTGCACAGTCCAATGCCAAATAGGTGCAAAGCGCCCCAATTATGTGAGAATGTGCAGTTCGCTCGTGTTGGAATCACGGTGCGCCTCAAATAGATGCACCAGTAAGCTGGGAGCTGTGATGTGCAGCACACTGGTGTGGTGGATTGTTGTGTGTGTGATAGTGATTGTGCAATGAGTGTGCAGCAGGGAATGTGAGTGCAGGTAAAGCATAAAAGGAGTGCGCAAAGGCGCAATCGAGTGCGCAATAAATGTAGAAGGCAGATAAGGAGTGTGGGGGGGGCACACGGAGGCAGTTTGATGCACAATGAGGTGCATTTAGGGTGCACAATG
Organism: Tricholoma bakamatsutake; assembly: GCA_029959215.1. Taxonomy (NCBI): domain Eukaryota; kingdom Fungi; phylum Basidiomycota; class Agaricomycetes; order Agaricales; family Tricholomataceae; genus Tricholoma; species Tricholoma bakamatsutake. The sequence continues at coordinate 8,159,243 of CP114860.1, forward strand.
ATTGGCAGCTATGGGAAACCAAAAGCGCAGTAGAAATACAAAAGGGCATGCAAAGGCGCACCTAAATGGTCAAAGGCACGTGGAAGCGCACAAAAGTGCATAGGAGCGCACTAGAGCACAATGGAGCACACTGGAGCACACTGGACCACACTGGAGCACAATGGACTGCACTGGACTGCACTGGAGTGCAATGGACTGCACGGGTGCGCATAGGAGCACAATGGAAGCACAGGAAGCAGACAAAGGCATGCGGAAGTGCACAAAAGCACGCTGTGCAAAGTGAGTAGAAGATGTCCGAGCAGTGCGCACAATCATGAAAAATGGTGTAGTACAGGCACAGGATGATAGGGAGCTGTATCAACGTCACCGACGAGACCAATAAGAAGTTCCACACTGTGTGCTATTTGGACAGCGACACTGCAGACACTTGGAAACTGCTACCGGAGTATAGTGCGATGCACAACTATGGCGCATTCAAAGACGCTGTCCTAAAGCTTTATCCCAGCTCTAGGGATGGCAGTAAATGGAGTATTAGCGACCTGGACAAGCTTATTGGTGAGACCGCACATGTTGGCCTTGTAACTGCAGAAGAAATTGCATGCTATTACCATGCATTTTTCAACATTAGTGAATACTTAGTTGCACAATGCATATTGGCGCACTATGACCAAAGCTGCATATTTGTTAGGGTGTTTTGACCAGACCAGCTCGAGCACATTTTGAGCTGCCTTGTGATTGCAGTACTGAATCAGCCTGCAAATGTGCCATACTCATTAGATGCAATACGCGATGCAATCAACTTTATCTTTGAAGGCCCAGTGCACTATTTCCAGCCACTTACTGGGCTCACAGTGCAAAACCCCGATATGTATGCACCCTACTCAGCACCCAGCACACCCGTTTCCCAGCTACAACCTAGCGCACCTGCAGTCAAAGCAGAAAACATCTCAATCCTATTCAAGTGCATGACACAGATGATAGTTACTGCATTGAGGACATCATGCAGAGATGGCAGAAATGGCACGCCTCGCTCGAACAATGACACTTGCAATGGTTGCAGCCAAACAGGGCATTATATCCCTGAGTGTGCTTCAATTGAGCACCTTATTAGCAAAGGAAAGTGTAGGTGAAATGCAGAAGGGTGCATCATACTCCCAGGTGGTGCTTTTGTGCCACGTTCTATTCCAGGCAACTTCTTGGGTGAGCGCATTGAGGAATGGCATAAGCACAACCCAGGGCAGATTGCCACTAGTCAACTTTCATCAAATACCAATTTGCAGCTCATCTACAATATAGTGCCTCGTCCAGCTCCAGCAGCACCTTTACAATCAACATACATTGCTGCTGCAGCTCCTGCAGCAGATTATATGCAAAGCACACCAAATGCGCAACTAACCAAGGAAGAGCACATTGATGCACTCGAGTGGGAGTTGATGGCACTTTGGAAGAGGCAAGTTTTTGATGGCATTGAAATTCTGCAGTGCACACCATGCAATACATCAAATCAAGAGAGTGTGCCTTCTACAACTACAGACATTGCACCCACTGACAGTATTGAGTCGCTGGCTTTGCAACCTGCTGTGAGCGCAACTGAAGCACCTGATGAGATGCCCATACATCCCTATTCCAACATTCCTGAAGCATGTTTTGTCCCTGCAGCAGCAGAGAAACCAGACGCTCAAATTACCACTTCCAAAGGCAAAGAGCCATCATATTGCACAGTTGTTCCTATCCAGAATCTGCAGATTGTCAAAGACATATATGTGCGCACCATGAAGGTGCCCTCTGTTACAGTTTTGCATGAAGAGCTCCTTTCACTTTTGCCTGATCTCAGACAGCGCCATAGAGAACAAGTCACCCCAAAGTGCATTGCAGCTTCTGGCATAGAAGTGGTAGCTACCAACCTTGCAAGCATTATGCCATTTGCACATTGCGAAGTGCACACACCTTTTGCAGACAATAAAGCACTTAATGTGACACCTCCAGTTAGCACAGCAACTGAAGAGCCTCTTCCTATTGTTGCAGACCAAGGAGAAGCCACCACTATTATAACATTCGACTCTAATACCCAAGCTTGTGATGTTTCCACATTTGCGCTTACTCCATTTTCTGCTTCCATTCCACCAACCTCTCTTATCTCTCAGCTCTACTTATCCCAATGTACCAACAGTACTGTGCATGCACCCTTAAATTCTGTCAACCCTATGGCGCTTATTCTAGCCACATTTCCAGAAAGTGCACATGTGCATGCAACTTATATCGATTTAGTGGCACATGTGCTGCAAATGGGCATAGTCACCAAGAAGAAGTATAAACTGGTTGCACAAAAGGTCAAACCAGTCATTGTGCCTGTCCCAAACAAATTCTGCATCGAGCGCACCATTATGGGTGATCCACTAGCAGTGCTTCCTGCGCTTTTACCAAACCCGCCACCGTTTACTCCAGAAGACTTAGAAGAAGATGATGGAGAGTTTGAGGATTGGATTGATGCACTACATGGCTTTATGCATGCAATACGTGCCATTTCACAGTCCTTTGAGGTGCAAGCACTCATGCTAACGCTGCCAGAGCCAAGCACAAATGTGCAAAATGCATGCAATACTGTGCTTATTTATGATGATAACTATAGCCAAGTTCCGAGAAGTGCAGCAGCAGATGCAGAAGATGAGAAGTTAGACTTGGTGTGGATTTGGATGGATGCCCTAACATGCCCTAGTGATTTCATGGATTCCAAGTATGGTGCACTCATGCACTATGCGAGCACATTTTTCAAACACAAGGAGCAGTTATGGAAGTGCAATGTGCACAGTGCTCACCAGCTTGTTATTTGACAGTCCAGACGCTTACCGATACTGTGTGCCAGCCAAGACAACATTGGAAACAAGTGCTTTTATGCGACATGACCTGCTTTACTTGAGCATTTTTGGCAGCACTATACAATAGCCACATTTTGCCTACTGCCATACCATGTGTGCAAGTCCATCATGCTTCCCGACATAGTGCTCAATATTACCACAATGCAGTTGAGAGAGATGGAAGAGTCCATAGTAGTGGATACAGAAGATGAAGAAGCAGTTGATGAAGAAGAAGCGCAAGGAGATAGCACTGAGGACAAAGAAAGCACCGATGAGGCACACAATTAGTGCTCCACATGCACCACTATGGATATTTCACCTTTTTATACAATTTGTCATATGGTGTGCACTTCATTTTATCTCTCATACTTTCACCGTTTGGACAGAGTCAAAATTTCAGTTGAGAGGAGGAAAGTGATGGTTAGATGATTTTTCTGCACTTCATTTGCGCTTGCACATTTTGCTTCACACATTTTCATGTGCTTTACTTGGCCTCTTCAAATATCCCAAACATTCACTTCTATCACTCACCCACTTTCTCAGTGCTCACATTTCGCACTTCAATAACTAACAGGGATGCTGCCTGAGGACAGTCAGTATTTTAGTTGGGAGGAGATGATATGGCTCTCTATCACCCTGCCCTTGTACTATAGCATTTTTCGCGATTATGCGCACTGCTTGGACGTCTTCTACTCACTTTGCACAGCATGCTTTTGTGCACCTTCATGTGCTTTTGCATGCCCAATGTGCTCCCATGCACCTTTGTCTGCTTTCATGTGCCTTTGTCCGCTTTCTGCACTCCAATGTGCTCCAGTGCACTTCTGTGCACCTTTGTGTGCTTCCATGCACCTTTGTCCACTTTCTGTGCTCCAATGTGCTCCCATGCACTCCAGTGCACTCCCATGCACTCCAGTGTGCTCCAGTGCACTCCAGTGCATGATTGTGCACTTTTGCATGCTGATACAGCTCCCTATCACCCTGCACTCATACTACAGCATTTTTTGTGATTGTGTGCACCTCCTAGATGGCTTCCACACACTTTTCACAGTGCACTTTTGTGTGCCTTCATGCACTTTTGCATGCCCAAGTGTGCTCCCATGTGCTCCCATGCATCTTTGTCCACTTTCTGCACTTCAGTGTGCTCCCATGCACTCTAGTCTGCTCCCGTGCACTCCCATGCACTACAGTGTGCCTTTTGTGCACTTCCATGTGCGTTTGTGTGCTTTTGTGTGCTTTTGCATGTCTTTGACCATTTAGGTGTGCTTTTGTGCGCCTTTTACATTTCTACTGTGCTTTTGATTCCCCCATAGCTGCCTGCTGTCGTGCACTCTAAATGCACCCTGTTACACTTCAAACCGCTTCTGCATGCCCCCCCATGCTCTTTACCTGCCTTTCACAGTTATTGCATGCTCGATGCACCTTTGCATGCTCCTTTTATGCCTTATCTGCAACTCACATTCTCTGCGGCACACTCATTGCACAGTCCCTATCACACACTCCACAATCCACCATACCAGTTGCGCTGCGCACCGCGGCTTCCTGCTTACTGGTGCATTTACTAGAGGTGCACCACAATTCCAACATGAGCAAACTGCACATTCTCACATAATTGGGGTGCTTTGCACCTATTTGGCATTGGACTGTGCACACTTGGGTGCTTTCATGTAATACTGGTGCTTTGGCACTATTTGGCCTTGCACAGCATCTCCTTATAGTTCTTCTGCATTTTCAATTGGCATCGCCTTATCTGGTAACCAGCACAGATCGATCACATCATTATTACTAAGGTGCAGCATGCAACACATAACACCAAAGTGGATTAATTGGGAAGAGTGCATGGGATCTAGAGTGCACCAAAAATAGCACATCACACTGGAACAGTTGGGTATTTGGTTATAGCGTGCACAAATCTTATTGGCTGAGGCAGCAGCATAGTGCAGTCGGATTTAGATGGGCAAATGGATGTGCTTGTGGGTAGCACATGGCGCTTTCTATTTTTACACTTTATTTTACCATTTTTATCACATAAGCCATTTGTACATAGTAGGTGGACAGATAGAGAGTCCAGAGGATCTTTCCCCCCCTCATAGTTCATAGCTCAGTCAGCATCGCACATAGTCTGTGCATGTTAGAGTCAAGGTTCCTATAATCAGTCGAAGCTCTTAAGCATCGATGTCAAAGCAAGATGTCTTCAAAGATCACTGAAGCTCATAAGCGACAGTTGTGAGGATGACTTATCTAGAGTCCGTTAGGAACGTAGAAATGACCAGGTCAAGCTGGAGCTTGACTGGTTGTTGTATTGCTGTTTAAATACTATAGGTACAGGATGAGTCATGTAGCGCTAATAGAAATGTCAAGACAATAACATGAGAGTATCTGCAACCTAGTATAATAGTGTGGGGGAAAGGGTGATTAAGGATGTATGGTTGCAAGACAGATAGGATCGTAGAACAATAGTGTCTTGCGTGATGAAGACAATAAGAACAATAGTGAGTAGGTGATCATAGAATGATAGCGTGGGGGGCATACTCGGGTAGAACAATAGAGACAATAGAAAAAAAAATTGATCTTCCCCTTTTCATGCCAACTCGTAACATCAGCTCTCCCTCAATGTTTCAAGTCCTATCCAAAACTAGGTCCTGACTGTTCTCATTGGGTCGAATGGCATCATCCATCCTTTGTCAGTCATCATGGTGAAAGTGCTCATCATCATTGGAGTGGGGGCATCGTGGGCATAGACTCTACTGGGTAATTCAATGTTGTCTGCCCCTGCAAATCGCACCGAGGTGCTGGTTAAGAATGCGATGCTACGAGGTAAGGGTATAGCAGTGAGGATCCTGAATGAGATAAAAAGGTAGAAAATAAGCATAGTAAAAATGGTGGCGCCGAATATGGCGCCGAGGATTATGATAAGAGTCAAATTTTTGATCATGATGGTCTGAGTTTAAGTCGTTCAGTGACGTGGTGGATTGTCACATGACAGGTTGTTTGGGCAGAATAGAGCTGAATGCTCTGGGTGCCATCGTCGACAGTGTGGGCACTGATATTCAGGGCAGTGCAAGGAGAAGTGCCCGATTCAGGCACAAGTGAAACAGATGGAGTTTCACATCCAAGGCGGTGTAGGCAGGTAATCAGATGAGACTTGTCTTGGGTAGGGTGTGGGCACACACAGTGGTGGTGGCAAAGACGATTGGCATGGTGGTAGGGGTGATGAGGGTGGTGACGTCGGTCGCTCTGGTGCCATCTCGAATTCATCATCTTCTTCATCATCGGAGGGTTCTATAATGAAAATGTGTTGTGGCATAAGGACCCGTTCCCCAGGTCTATAGTTCAATGCCTGTTCATCTAAACTCCTCATGAGTGGGAGCAGGTCGAGGTGATAGGCTTCTTCAGTCAAGTGCTGGAATACCCATTCAAGGGCAGAAATAGCTTGGTATGTTTCGAAAAGGTTGCGTGTGGTTCCATGGAGGAGTGCCCAGTCTTGGGTCATGGAGAGTAGCCTCTCTTCATTCTGGGAGTCATCCATGTCATGGACAAAGCTGAGGATCAGTTCGAAAGTCCTCATGGGGTCGGGGTCGGGCATCACATTCATGAAGAAGTGGAGGGGGCAGCTCATGATGATAGTAAGTTGTGGGTGGACTTGTATTCACCCAGAATTTCTGGAGTGGTTTTTAAGTAAGTCTCCAGTTCCCAGGTGTTTTCCGCCATGCCATAGCCTTTCCATTTTACCAGGAATCGAGTTCTTTGGCCCATCATTTTGTGGGCTAAAATAGCCTCGACCTCGTGTTCGAGTTCTCCCTCGATCAGCTCGGGGGGTGGAGGAAGAAGATTTAGGCCATGTGTTTCATTCTCCTTGAAATGCAAAAGAAGAGAGGTGTGGAAGACTGGGTGGATCTTCCATTGTGAAGGGAGTTTCAGTTTGTAAGCATGCGAGGAGATGATGGGGAATGGCCCCTCACATTTTGGGGTGAGTTTTCTGGTTGGGTATCCCAACTTCAGGTTCTTTGAGTCCAGCCATACCTTTTCTCCCACCACGAATGGGTGGAAGCCTCATCCATTGCATCTGATCATAATTTGTCGGGACAGTTTGTGGGCTGCCAGGGCCTCTTGCCATATGTTTCCTAATTTGGCTATCCTCTGTTTGGTAGCTGGTACATTCATTTTTTCATAAGTCATGGGGATGGCTTTGGGATGTGTTCCCATCATTATGTAAAATGGGGTGTTTTTGATTGCTGAGTGGTGTTTCTGATTGTAATGTGAACTCGGTGGTAGTGAGGTGTTCTTTCTATTGTGATGGCTTGTTTGCACAGAAGATTCGGAGGTAGATCTCTAGCTCCTGATTGACTCGCTCTGTTTCCCCATCAGGTTGTGGGTGATAGGCTGTGCTCATAGCCAATTTTATTCCCAGGAGCCTTCCTAGTTCCCAGAATGCATTGGAGGTGAATCGTGGGTTGCGATCAGATATGATTTTGTCAGGGAGGCTGAATCTCTTGAACACATTATGCAGATAGAGGTCCACCACTCCCAATGAGTTGATGGTCTTGTTGCAAGAAATGAAAATTGTCACCAGCATGAATGATCATGTCGCTTCTGATTTGATCGGTAATAGTGGCGGTGTTGTGGAGTGCATATTTACCTTCATTTGCTGACATGTGGCACATCCGTCGATGTAGTTCTGAATAAAGATCGTCATCCCGGGCCACCAGTAGTTCCTTTGTACTAATTCCAGCATCTGAAATCGGCTGGGGTGCCCTGTAAGTAGATTATCATGGTATTTTTCCACGATTTTCCTCCACAGCTCCTTGTCATCCAGGACATAGCATCAGTCTTTAAAAAAGACTGTCCCATCATTCTCCATTCTCCAGTCTTCTACTGCCGACTTGATCAGTGGCGTTCCTCCTTCTTTGATGGCCCTTACTATTTCCTTTAGTAGGTCATCGTGCATTATACTTTCTGCTAATATGTCTTTTAATTCGGTGTTGATCGTCCATGCAAAGATCTCATCCTTTAGGAGTGTGATGTCGTCATTGTCATCATCAATTTCTGGTATGTGATCTCCCCACTGCGATAGTGCATTGGATTGTATCATCATCTTTCCTGGCACATGTACTAGTTGAAGGTTGAACTGCGACAGGAAGAGGCTCCATCTAGCCTGTCGTTGGTTCAGTTTTCGTGCTGTCCTGAAGTACATAAGATTCTTGTGATCCAATAAGATCGTGGTTGGATGTTCAGATCCCTGGAGATAGTGTCTCCAAGTTTCCAGGGCCCATATTATCCCCAGCAGTTCCCGATCGTAGATCTCATAGTTCCATTTGGTGGCTGTCAAGGAGTGCAAAATGTAGCCGCAGGGGTGCCAGTCCCCATTTGAGTCGGTTTGCTTCAGCACAGCCCCCATTGCATATTTCGAGGCATCGCTTTCTACTATGAATGGCTTCTCAGTGTTTGGCATTAGTAGAACTGGTGCCTCAGAGAATTTCCGTTTTAGTGTTTCGAATGCCCCTTGGCATTCACTTGTCCAGTGGAAGGCCTGGTCCTTCTTTGTTAGGTCGTTTAGTGGTTTCATGATCGCGGCAAAATTGCCAATGAATCTTTGATAGAAGTTCCCAAATCCCAGGAATGATCTAACTCCTTTGACGTTGGTTGGGGGTAGCCAGTCTCTGATTCCATTAAGTTTCGTCGGGTCCATGGCCAATTGGTTTGGTCGTAGGATCAGTCCAAGGAATTCGACCTCTTGCACGTTGAATTTAGACTTTTTGGGTTTCAGGTAGAGGTCATTCTCCTTCAACCTTGCTAGAACCCTCCTTGTTCTCTCCTTGTGCTCCTTTTTGTCTTTCAAGAAGATCAAGATATTATCCATATAGATCACCAGCCATCCTTCGTTCAGCATGTCATGAAAGGTGTCGTTCATCATTGCTTGGAAGGTTGCTGGGGAGTTGCAAAGACTGAAAAACATGACTCTGGGCTCGAACAGCCCTTTATTGGTTTTAAACACTGCCTTCCATTCATCTCCCTTCTTAATCCTGACATTATGGTATCCCCATCTAATGTCCAGTTTTGTGAACCATCTTGCCCCTTTCAGTTTGTCAAGTAGATCACCGATCAAGGGAAGGGGATAGGAATTCTTGATGGTTCCTTCATTTAGATACTGGTAATCTTGGCAGGGCCGGAGCACGTCAGAGTCCTTCTTTGCAACAAAGAAGAATGGGGATGCCATGGGTGATTTGGATGGGGTGATGTACCCCTTCCTTAGATTCTCATCGATGAACTTGTCCAACTTCTTTTGTTCAGCCGGGGTGATGGGATAGACTTTGCAGTCTTTCGGGATGAAGTCAGGTTTGAGTTCGATCACATGGTCCCATGGTCTAGACTCGGGGAACCTTTCTGATGCTGCCTTTTCGAACACACTTCGGTACTCCTTATATTTGTCTGGGAGTAAGTCATCAAGTGACTGTGCCTCCTTGTTGCCCTCACCCTTGTGGGCAAGCCTCTGCGAGATGGAGGTCTTTGCTCAGATGTAAGTTGTGTTTGAGTAGGCGATTCTGCCAGTTAGTCAGGACTGAGTGAGATGAGAGATCCGTTGGAGTTTTTGGTAGTTCAGTGGGATGTAGTCATATTCGATAGTGAGAGGTGACTCCTCTGCTTTGAATATTCCTATCATGGGTTCTCCCCGAACATAGGTGAAAAGCGCATCTGTTCCATCATGATTATTCTCCATGTTGATGCTCGCGGCATCTAATACAGGGATCTGTAGATCAATCTCGGGATGGGTGTCCATTGCCGTGTCCATAGCCAGGTGTGATCTGTCATGATCGGGTTCGTCTCTGGTGCAAAGTCCTGTTGCAAGATGAACTGTCCCAAGCCTACTCTTCACGTGCTCGGTGGCAGCGAGATGGGTTTCCCTGAAGGTCTCCCCAGCACTCCTTATAGGTAGCCTCCTGAGAGTTGGGCTCAATGTTACTCTTGGTACAAGCAGCCCCTTGTCATCTATAGTGGGACTTTGCTTACCGAAAGTAGTGCGTGTCCATTCGATTATGGTTCAGATCTTCTTCATGAGGAACTCCTTGGTTTGCCTGTCAGTGAGAGTTCCCTTTTTCCAGTCGATGATGGGGTTATGTTTTTGGAGCCACAAGTATTCCAGGATCATCCTCTCCTTTCCTAGCCCCATTATCAACATTCTGATCTTCTCTTCTTTTCCTCTGATCTCCATGTTAATGTGGACATAATGTGAGATTGTTCCATTTTTGTTCAGGGTCCCATCGACATTCTTGGTGAGGATCTTCCTGACAAGTGGAGTCTTTTTCAGTCCGAGTTTCTCGACAACTCAGTGGTCGATGAATGTTTTGCCCACTCCTGAGTCGATTAGGGTGGGGACTTCAGCTTTTTCATTTCCTAGCAAATAGTGAACTGGAATGCACATGGATTGGTGGCTCACATTTGCTACTAGTACAGAGGAGAAGATGACTCTGGCAGGCTCTGCTGCTGATGCAGGCCGCCGCTTTAAAAACCCTCTGCTGCTATGAGGTCTAGCACCTCCTCTTTTTCCTTCTCCTCCAGCTCATTGATGAGTGCGCGGATTTTTGTGTAATGGTCGCAGGGTGTTTTCTTCATCTCAGTTTTCTTCTCTTCTTTCACAGGTGGTTCCTTCCCTCCCTTGTGGTCATTCGCCTGTGCCCTGCTTTATGGCAAATAAAACACTTTCCCTTTTTAATATGTTCGAGCCTCTCTGCATAGGAGAGGTGCGTTGCGTCGATATCCATAGCATTTGGGTCTTTGGAGGAGCTTCCCGCTCCTCCTCCTCCTCTTGTCTTACTGTACGTCCTTTCTTTAATTGCTTTGGCCCTTCTCAGGTGCCCTTCTGCCCTCACCGCATGGGTATACCACCCCTCAATCATGTCCAGCGGATTTTCCATTCCAAAGACCTTGTCGAGGACTCGATTGTTGAGTCCATCAACGAAATATTCTATAAGGGCGGCATCTTCTTTGATTTTCATGCTGTAAGTGAGGGTTTTGAATTGTGCAATATACTCATCTACTCCCTTTCCCTCCTGAGAGAGTGCCCTGAGCTGTGTTCATGCATTCCCCGCATTGTTGATCAGCGAGAATGCTGCGCGTACTTTTGTAATAAACTCCTGGAACGTGTCCCAGGGTTTCGATTCAATATACCTTTCTTCCAAATAGGCCTGCTTCCATGGCCCGGCTGTCCCTCTGTTCATGTAAGAGAGCATGAATAAGATCTTGTGGTGATCGTCAGGGAATGCAGTTGAGTTGGTGTCGACATATGCCCCGCACTCGAGGAGGAATAACATGGTCTTAGTTCTGTCTCCAGAGTAGTCGGTTGGTGCCCTAATTTTGATTTCTGTGGGTCGAGCAGGGATGGTGGGTGCAGTGGGAATGGTGGGGGTGGATGGTGCTGCTATAGCTTTTCTTTGTCGGGTTGGATATGGTCAGATGGTTCTTGTAAGAATTCTGTTGTTGTCTAGTGGGTGCTGCCCGGACTAAGGTTAGTCGGCAGAGTGTCGAGCAGCTTGACCTTTTGTTAGAGTCAAGGTTCCTATAATCAGTCGAAGCTCTTAAGCGTCAATGTCAAAGCAAGATGTCTTCAAAGATCACTGAAGCTCGTAAGCAACAGTTGTGAGGATGACTTATCTAGAGTCCATTAGGAACATAGAAATGACCAGGTCAAGCTGGAGCTTGACTGGTTGTTGTATTGCTGTTTAAATACTATAGGTACAGGATGAGTCACATAGCGCTAATAGAAATGTCAAGACAATAATGTTGATATAGCTCCCTATCGCCCTGCGCACATACTATGGCATTTTTTGCAATTGTGTGCACCTCCTAGATGGCTTCCGCATACTCTGCGCAGCGCACTTCCATGTGCTTTCACGCGCCTTTGACCACTTAGGTGCGCTTTTGTGCACCTTTTACATTTCTACTGTGCTTTTGGTTCCCCCATAGCTGCCTGCTGTCATGCACTCTAAATGCGCCCTGTTGCACTTCAAACTGCCTCCACACGCCCCCCTCCACACTCCTTATCTGCCGTTTTCCATTATTGCGTGCTCGATGCACCTTTATGTGCACCTTTTATGCTTTCCTCGCAACTCACGTTCTTTGCTGCACACTCACTGCACTATTCTTACCATCACACAACAATTCACCACTTCAAATGCGCTGCGCATCGCAGCTTCCATCTTACTGGCGCATTTACTTGAGGTGCACCATGATTCCAACATGAGTGAACTGCGCATTCTTACATAACTGGGCCGCTTTGCACCTATTTGGCATTGGACTGTGCGCACTTGGGCGCTTTCACGTAATCCTGGCGCTTTGGCAGTATTTGGCCTTGCACAGCATCTCCTTATAGTTCTTCCACATTTCCAATTGGCATTGCCTTATCTGGTAACTGGCACAGGTCGATCACATCATTATTACTAAGGCACAGCATGCAACACATAACACCAAAGCAGATTAATTGGGAAGAGCGCACAAGACATAGAGCACACCAAAAATAGTGCATTGCACCGGAACAGTTGGGTATTGGGTTATAGCGTATGCAAATCTTATTGGTTGAGGCAGTGGCATAGTGTGGTCAGATTTAGATGGGCGAATGGGTGCGCTTGTGGGTAGCGCATGGCACTTCCTATTTTTATACTTTATTTCACCATTTTATCACATAAGCCATTTGTACATAGTAGCAGACAGATAGAGGATCCAGAGGATCTTTCCCCTCCTCATAGTTCATAGCTCAGTCAGCGTCGCACATAGTTTGTGCACCAGCATCCAGTCAGTGCGCCTTTGTAGTGTGCCCCTCGTATAGCCGCATTTGCATATTGTTTGCATCCCCTTGTCGTATTGTTGCGTTTCATCCCTGCATTGCATCCTTCATCCTCGTTTGTGCACTCTTGCAGTGCGCCCTTCATATAGCCGCATTTGTGCACCATTTGCACCTTTTTCTGCATAGCCGTGTTTTGCGCACCGTTGCACCTTTTTCTGCCCTTTGCGCTTTCACTCCGTTTGCACCCCTAACCTGTGCGCCTCCCTTCCAGCACATCCCAGTGCTGTCTTCATCCCATTACACCTCCTGCCTTCACCATCCTCGTCGTTGTGCACTTTTGTGCTCCCATTGCGCATTTTTGCCTCTTTGTATTGTGCACTTTCCCACCACTGTGCATATCTCCCCTTTAGCGTACACAACTGGTGCGCACATTGAAAACCACTGTACCAGCCTCTCTATAGTCTCTGCACCCCGAAGGACGATCCGAGGCCCTCTAAGCAAACTCCCCCCTCACCCCGAGCACACCTGCAGTTGTAGGTTAAGTGTTCACCCCTTCTGTTGAGACTCTGAACCGAGTACCAACTGAACACATCATTTCTGGAGCCCACCGCGAGGGGTTTCTGTTTATCAGACCTTATTTAGACCTCCATCGGCTCGCCCTCCACTTCAACATTAACCACCTTCGCACTCTCCATTCTGAGCTGTTAGCAACTGCGCTCCAGCTTGGGGAAATACCAGTATTTGAATCACTCTTCCTAAACAACACGCATCACTCGTCTGTGCTGTCTTTACCTCCACCTTCACCTGAATCATCCCTACCTACCCTAACTCCATCCGCATCACCGCATTTTTCCCCACCTTCGAATTTCGCTGCACTTTTACCAGATCTTAACTCTACACACCTTATTCCACCTACCATGGCTACCATGCACATGCCATCCGCATCTAACCAAAATGTGCCACGTTTCGACCCCGCAAAACCGTGCGAACTCCAGAAGTATTTTGAGGAGCTTGCACAACTCCTCCGTGATTGTAACATCACCGATGAGACCGATAAGAAGTTCCACACTGTGCGCTATTTGGACAGTGATACTGCAGACACTTGGAAACTGCTACCAGAGTATAGCGCAATGCACAACTATGGCGCATTCAAAGATGCTGTCCTAAAGCTTTATCCTGGCTCTAGGGATGGCAGTAAATGGAGTATTAGCGACCTGGACAAGCTTATTGGTGAGACTGCATGCATTGGCCTCATAACTGCAGAAGAGATCACGCGCTATTATCATGCATTTTTCAACATTAGCAAATACTTGGTTGCGCAAGGCATATTGGCACGCTATGACCAAAGCCACATGTTCGTTAGGGTGTTTCGACCAGACCAGCTAGAGCGCATTTTGAGCCACCTTGCGATTGCAGTACTGAATCAGCCTGCAAATGTGCCATACTCATTAGATGCAATACGCGATGCAATCGACTTTATCTTTGAAGGCCCAGCGCGCTATTTCCAGCTACTTACTGGGCTCACAGCGCAAAACCCCGATATGTATGCACCCTACTCAGCACCCAGCACACCCATTTCCCAACCACAAGCTAGCGCACCAGCAGTTAAAGCAGAAGACATCTCAGTCCTATTCGAGCGCATGACACAGACAATAGTTACCGCATTGAGTGCATCGCACAGAGATGGCGGAAATGGCGCGCCTCGCTCAAACAATGACAAGTGCAATGGTTGCGGTCAGACAGGGCATTATATCCCTGAGTGTGCTTCAATTGAGCACCTTATTAGCAAAGGAAAGTGTAGGTGAAATGCAGAAGGGTGCATCATACTCCCAGGTGGTGCTTTTGTGCCACATTCTATTCCAGGCAACTTCTTGGGTGAGCGCATTGAGGAATGGCATAAGCACAACCCAGGGCAGATTGCCACTAGTCAACTTTCATCGAATACCAATTTGCAGCTCATCTACAATATAGCACCTCGTCCAGCTCCAGCTGCACCTTTACAGTCGACGTATGTTGCCGCCTCAGCTCCTGCAGCAGATTATATGCAAAGCGCACCAAATGCACAACTAACGAAGGAAGAGTGCATTGATGCGCTCGAGAGGGAGTTGATGGCGCTTCGGAAGAGGCAAGTCTTCGACAGCATTGAAATTCTGCGGTGCGCACCGCGCAATACATCCAATCAAGAGAGCACGCATTCTACAACCACAGACATTGCACCCGCCGACAGTATTGAGTCCCCAGCTTTGCAACCCGCTGTGAGCGCAACTGAAGCGCCCGATGAGACACCCATACATCCCTATTCCAACATTCCTGAGGCGCATTTTGTGCCTGCAGCAGCAGATAAACCAGACGTACCAGCTAACTCTTCCAAAGGCAAAGAGCCATCATACCGCACTGTTGTTCCCATCCAGAACCCACAGATTGTCGATGATGTATACACGCGCACCATGAAGGTGCCCTCCGTTATGGTTTCGCATAAAGAGCTCCTGTCCCTTTCGCCCGATCTCAGACAGCACCATAGAGAACAAGTTACTCCAAAGCGCATTGCAGCTACCAGTGCAGAAGTGGTAGCTACAAACCTTGCAAGCATTATGCCATTTGCGCACTGCAAAGCGCATGCGCCTTTTGTGGAAAATAAAGCACTTAATGCGACACCTCCAGTTAGCGTGGCCATTGCAGCGCCACTTCCTATTGTTTTGCAGGATCCATTTGAACAGTACCTCACTCATCTCCAGCCAGGCGAAATTGAAAACCCGGATGTTTTGAAGGTTGCAAAGGAGTCACATGCACTTCGTTCCATTGATTTATTGATTGACAACCAAGAATACTTTGAAGCTATCTTAGATCTGGGTTCACAAATTATCGCAATGTCAGAAGCGGTCTGCCATTGTCTTGGGCTTCAGTACGACCCACGCATTCGTTTATACATGCAATCAGCCAATGGAGAGGTAGATGAGTGGCTTGGGCTTGCGCGCAACATTTCCGCATGCATTGGAGACATCATTGTCTATGTGCAAGTTCATGTTATCTGTTCACCTGCTTATGATATTCTGTTAGGGTGCCCCTTTGATGTATTAACGTGCTCTGTCGTGCGCAACTTTGCGGATGAAGCACAAACGATTACTATCTGCCATCCGAACACAGGCGCCATCTCCACCATTCCAACAAAGCCTAGGGGAAAGCCATGCCACTTCTTACCAGCTCCAGCAACACCGCACTTTGCTATTCAGCATAACTTACAAAGAAATTTTCGCCAGGCTTCGAGGAATTGATCGCAGACCAAGGAGAGGCCGCCACTATCATAACATTCGACTCTGATACCCAATCTTGTGACATTTCTGCATTTGTGCTTATTCCATTTTCCGCTTCCGTTCCTTCGACCTCTATTATCTCTCAACTCTACCTATCCCAGTGTACCAACAGTCATGCACAAGTGCTCTTAAATTCAATTGACCCTGTGGCACTTATTCTAGCCGCATTTCCGAAAAGCACACATGCGCGCACTGCAAAAGGGCATAGTAACCAAGAAGAAGTATAAACCGGTTGCTAGAAAAGTCAAACCAGTTATTGCGCCCATCCCAAATGAATTCCACATCGAGCGCAACATTATAGGTGATCCGCTAGCGGCGCTTCCTGCACTTTTACCAAATCCGCCACCCTTTGCCCCAACCGGATGCTACACTGAAGAGCACATGCAAGTGCTCCAAAAGCGCCACACCAATTTCTTATTACCAGAGGAGATGAAGGTTTTACACCACTTGATGTCTTTGCAGAATGAAGCCTTTGCATGGAGCAATGAGGAGCGTGGCAGCTTCAAGACCGTGTTCTTTCCCCCAGTAGAAATCCCAGTTATTCCGCACACCCCTTGGATAGAGTGCAACATCCCCATTCCACCAGGCATATATGAAGAAGTTTGCACTATTATCCGGAAGAAGATAGAGTCAGGTGTTTACGAGTGCTCAAATTCGGCATATAGATCGCGCTGGTTCTGCACGCTCAAGAAAGATGGAAAAGCGCTGTGCATCGTACATAGCCTCGAGCCGCTTAATCGTGTTACCATTAAACACTCCGGTGTCACCCCTACACCTGAGCACCTTGCAGAGCAATTTGCAGGGCGCGCATGCGGCGCCGTCCTTAATCTATATGTGGGATACGATGAGCGCTTAATCAAAAAATCGTCGTGTGACCTTATGACATTCCAGATGCCTTATGGTGCAATGCACCTTGTTACATTGCCAATGGGTTGGATGAACTCAGTACCAATCTTCCACGACGATGTGTGCTATATTCTACAGCCAGAGATACCAGATTACACCGTTCCCTATATTGGTAACATTCCAGTCAAGGGGCCTTCGGAGCGCTACATTTTACCGGATGGCTCGTGTGAAGCGCTCACTGCGAACCCTGGCATAAGGTGCTTTGTGTGGGAGCACTTTCAGAATGTGAACCGCATTGTGCAGTGCATGAAATATAGCGGCGGCACTTTCTCTGGGACGAAATCCACATTGTGCACTGAGAACTTCATCATTCTTGGCCGTTATTGCACCCCAGAAGGTAGAAAACCTGAACGTGACAAGGTAGACGTTATCTGCAATTGGGACGCATGCCACACGCTGTCAGAAGTGCGCGCATTCTTGGGAACAGTTGGTTTAATGTGCATTTATATCGCAATTACGCACACTGCGTTAATGCGCTCACAAAGCTTACGCGCAAGGACGCTCCCTTTGCATGGGGCCCAGAGCAGATAGTGGCACAAAACGACATCAAGCAAGCAGTACTAGAGTGTCCTGCACTACAACCGATTGATTATTCCTCAGAATGCCCAGTTACCCTCATGGTCGACACTTCCCAGATAGCAGTCGGCTTTTATCTTTGCCAGCAAAAGAGCGCAAATGCAAAAACGCGCATTTACAACCGGTTCGGCTCGATTACGCTCAACGACAGAGAAGCGCGCTTTTCGCAACTGAAGCTAGAGATCTATGGACTTTACTGTGCACTGCGCAACTTGCACCTTTATATTATAGGTGGGCGCAACTTAATTGTCGAGACTGACGCATGCTATATCAAGGGCATGCTACAAAATTCCGATATCCAACCATCCGCTAGCATTAACTGGTGGATCGTCTCAATCCTTATATTCCACTTTACGCTCGTGCATGTTAGGGGAGCGGTGCATGGTCCAGATGGGCTTTCGCTGATGATACTCAACCCAGAAACCCAAACAAAACCTACTAATGGCTTCGGATGGTATAACACAGGCCAGAGGAAGGGTGCGAGGTGGTACTAAATATCACCGCTGAGACCAAAATGATGTGTTTAGTGACGCGAAATAATAAGGGATGGTGCAAATAGTCTTTATAGGTGTACGAATATGTCCGAAAGAGTTCGAAAAAGGTTCGAAGGCATGTGAAGTGGTTCGAATAAGTTCGAAGATGCGCGAAATAGTTCGAATAAGTTCAGAGGGGTTCGAGGTGTATCGAAAGGCGAGTTTAACAAATGTGAAATGTTTGTTGGATAGCAATAGGTGATGGGCAATAAAACGGAGAGTGAATTCATTAGTTTTTAGAAGAAGTTCGCGATATTTCACAGAACTTAGAGATATGATGTGAACTAAGACTCAAGAGAATGGCTCTTAAGTCAGACGATAACTGTGAGGATAACTTGTGCTGTTCCCCGTTGTTCTATTCTTCTTCTAACTAACTAATACAAGTCTATATACAAAATGAAGAGATAGTACTAAAAAGGAAATAAGAACATGTGTAAAACATGAGGCAAATATATCATACAATGAGGACTTTGTAGATCAAAAATAAATGAGAAATGATAAATGATGAAACATACAGTGTTTCCATATAGTAAAAGTACTTCAATGAAACACAAAAACGCACTTATTGCATTCTAACTCTCTTGTAGTCTCTCCTCATGTCCAGTAGTGCTCGATATGCGGTGAGTTGGCTTATTCCAAATGTACAACATGTATCAAAAGTATTTAAGGACAACTATATGGCCGCCGAAGTCGTTTGAAGTACTGCAAAGTTGTTCTAAATGTCGCGAAATAATTCAAAGTAGCTCGAAGTTGTCCGAAATAGTGTGAAATCATGCGAAAATGGTTCGAAGTCGATTTTGTGGCGTTCTTAGTACTTCGGAGTGCATGTCATAATGTCTTCATACGAGTGGAAATGTTTCTCCAGGCTTTAAAGAGCGTAGTGGACCTATCATCGTGTCGGCTGAAGCAGCCAGAGGACTTAGAAGGAGAAGAAGATGAAGGGTTTGAGGATTGGATCGATGCGCTACATGGCTTTATGCATGCGATATGTCCCATTACCCAGTCCTTTGATGTGCAAGCACTCGCGCTAACGCAGCCAGAGCCAAGCACAAACATGCAAAATGTGCAAAATGTGCACAATAATGTGCTTATTTACAACGATGACTATAGCCAAGTCCCGAGGAGCACAACCGCAGATGCAGAGGATGAGAAGTTAGATTTGGTGTGGATTTGGATGGATACCCTAATGCGCCCTAGTGACTTCACAGATTCTGAGTACGGTGCGCTTGTGCGCTACGCGAGCGCCTTTTTCAAAGACAAGACGTGCTTATGGAAGCGCAATGTGCATGGCGCTCACCAGCTTGTTATTTGGCAGTCTAGATGCTTACTGATATTGCACACCATCCATGACAACATTGGACACAAGCACTTTTATGCGACGTGCTCCACATTGCTCGAGCACTTTTTGTGGCCACACGTTATGGACGACATCATTTGGTTTGTGTGCACTTGTCATATTTGCCAGATCCAGCAAACACAGAAGGTTCTAATACCACCAGTCATCGCAATGCCTGCGCCTCTCTTCAGTAAAGTTTATATTGATATGATGCACTTACCAGTATCAGCAGGGCGGTGCTATATCGTCCAAGGGCATTGCTTGCTTGCGACTTGGCCAGAATTCTGCGGGCTTCCTAAAGAAAATGCGAGCACACTTGGCGATTGGATGTTCCAAGACCTCATCTGCAGATGGGGCGCATTGTACGAGATAGTCACCGATAACAGCAAGCCATTCATAAAAGTGCTAGCCTATCTCAGTAAGCGCTACCATATCAATCACATCTGCATATCTGGCTATAACTCGCACGCTAATGGAATTGTTGAGTGCACACATTTCGACGTGCGTCAAGCACTGATCAAAGCCACAGATGGGGTAGAGTCAAAATGGTTCAGTGCACTGTACTCAGTCTTTTGGGCAGAGCACATCACAGTGCGGAAGCGCCTTGGTATTTCACCATACTTCATTGTTACAGGCGCACAGCCTCTAATCCCTCTCGATATCATTGAAGCGACATACCTTAACCCACCCCCAGATTCTATACTCTCCACTACAGACTTGATCACGTGGCGTGCACGCGCATTACAAAAGCATCCAGAAGACTTAGCGCGCATTCATTCCCATGTCTATGCAGAAAGGCGCAAAGCAGCGCTCCGTTTCGAGAGGGTGCACTCAAAAACCATCCGCAATTTTGACTTCCAGCATGGCGATTTAGTCCTTATGTGCAACACAGCAATCGAGAAGAGCCTAAACCGCAAAATGTGTGCGCGTTATCTCGGTCCTCTAGTTATAGTGTCACACAATCAAGGCGGTGCATATATTGTTTGCGAGCTCAATGGGACGGTATTCGACAGGCCAGTAGCCGTGTTCTGCCTGCTGCCGTACCACGCACGCAAGTCCATTGCGCTCCCTGACATAGCGCTCGATATCACTACAACGCGGTTGAGGGAGATGGAAGAGTCCATAGTAGTGGACACAGAAGACGAAGAAGCAGTTGACGAAGAAGAAGCACAAGGAGATAGCGCTGAGGATGAAGAAAGTGCCAATGAGGTGTGCAACTAGCGCTCTGTGCGCACCATTATGGATACTTCACCTTTTTATACATATGCTTTACTTTCTTTCATTTTTTTTATGTTACCTTTTTCTATTCGCGAAGTCGCATCTGGGCGCGTTCCGTGATTGTGCAACGCATGGGTTTTACTGACCATGATGATCTACTGAGCCTTTCCCATTTTTTTAAGACTTTGTCATATGGCGTGCGCTTCATTTTATCTCTTACTCTTTTATCGATGGACATGGTCAATATCTCAGTTGGGAGGAGGAAAGTGATGGGTGGACAATTTTTCTGCACCCCTTTGCATTTGCATGTCTTTGCACTGGTGCGCGTTTTTGTGTGCTTGACATTTCTTGCTCAAACGTTGCTTATATTATCTCTTTTCTCTCACACATACTATTTGGACTTACAAGTTTCGTTTTATGGGACCATGGAAGTGCGCACTCAGATTGGCGCAAAGTGCGCACATTTGCACACACGCGCACACTTCACTGCTTTGGAGTGCACCACACATATCACAGGCGCAACAAGGAGATTGATTGACACACTGTCTAAAACTTATACAGTCAAGCGGCTATTCAATGGACTCCAGGAACTCCAGGCGCTCAGTGGCCACATCCAGTTTCACCTTTGCATCTGCCTCCGCTTGCTCCGCACTGCACAACCGGCTCTTAGCGACCTCTAACTCGACGAGTGACCTTTGGACATTTTCTTGAAGGTGATTGTGCGTGGCACCCAAGACTGCAACCACCAAGCGGCATTGTGCTAAGTCGAGCACTTCAACATCTTGACCTTGATAAACTGCGTCCCCCGAGGTGTTTCCCGATCTGGTTTGGCACGAGGATTGCGTGTGCGCACTTGCCTGGCGAACGGTAAGGTGGCACAGCCTTGGGCGCACTGGTGACGGTGCAGGGGGCGCGTTTTTGACTTTGTGGTGCTTCGATGTGCACCCTTTCGAGGGGCTGATGAGCCCCGCATCGCTCTCGTTGCCCTTGTCAATTTGTGATGTGCCTTTGGAATAGTTAGCGCAGCATGGAAGGAGGATGAGAAAAAGACACACCAGGGCACCCAGTAGCCACTTTCCTACCTCTAGGAGTTGCACGCAGCTGTGCAAGGGTGCGCTTCGTCCATTCACACTTTCTCTTACCCTTTGCACACGGAGCGCACCACTTTCCATTGACAGAGACACACCTAGCCGGCTGGCCCATGCGGCAGCAGTTATCACACTGGAGCAGGAGGGGAGCTGTTTAGTGAGTTTGAAGCATATCCAAAGAAACTTACTGGTCCACTATTAGCGTCAGAGGTGGCGCCAACACCACCCAGTGGCGGTACTTTGACATATGCGCGTTGCCGCATTGCGCGCACTGGGTGCGCACTTGCACCTTCGTCCGCACTAGCGCTCTCGTCACTCTGCTCACTCTCCCCTTCGCTCGTTGCCCCACTCTCCCAAGACTCCCCAGTTCCTTCGCCTACGACCTCAGCATCAGTCGTTCCAGAAAGTGCATGCAAAGAGCGCACCAGTGCGATGCGCGCCTTCTCATCCTCCTGCGCTTCAGCGGTATCTATATCGCTTGCATCATCAATTGCCCTAAACTCACCTTCCAGACACTCCAAGTTAACCTTGGGTGCCTGCAATTCAGCGGTCAAGAGCACGCGATGTGCCTTGCGTGCTTCGGTGCACTCTGCATGCACTCCCAGCTGCCCCACCAGCTCATGCGCCCTACACTCAAATTCTTCAGACTGCTCTTTCTCCTGAATCATCTTATGCATATCAGGCATCAGCTCCTTACCCCAAGTCAGCCACTCCTCCACCATAATCCCACTGAAGGTGCTGCGTGCCTTCATGAGGAGTGCATCAAGTTCTGCGTTGTCTTTAACAGTGTCCGCATGGCTTTTATACATGTTCTACATGCCCCGACCCTTAGCAACCTGTGTTGGTTATAGAAACACAAAAAGCGCACCAGTTTACTACAAAACCCTTCACCCCAAGCTTGCATTGTCGTCTGCTCACTCCCAGCAGCAGGGAGGGTCTCATAGAGGGCCAAGATCATTTGTCTGAGGGCTAAGGTAAATGCTGAAGCCATCGGATCGGGTAGAGATGGGTTGTGGAAAGAGTTATAGAGGATAGATGGTGGTCAGAGATAGATAAGGAGAGGATGGCCACTTATGTGAGCGAAGAAAATTTTGCGCCGACCAATTGCATGCTGCCTGAGGACAGTCAGTACTTCAGTTGGGAGGAGATGATATGGCTCCCTATCGCCCTGCGCGCATACTACGGCATTTTTTGCGATTGTGTGCACCTCCTAGATGGCTTCCGCATACTCTGCGCAGTGCACTTTTGCATGCCTTCATGCACTTTTGTGTGCCTTTGTGTGCTTCCGTGCACTTTCGCGCGCCTTTGACCGCTTAGGTGCACTTTTGTGTGCCTTTTACAGTTCTACTGCGCTTTTGGTTCCCCCATAGCTGCCTGCTGTCATGCACCCTAAATGTGCCCTGTTGCGCTTCAAACCACCTCTGCGCACCCCCCCCCACACTCCTTATCTGCCATTTTCCATTATTGCATGCTCGATGCACCTTTATGCACTCCTTTTATGCTTTCCTCGCAACTCACGTTCTTTGCTGCACACTCACTCCACTATTCTTACCATCACACAACAATTCACCACTTCAAATGTGCTGCGCATTGCGGCTTCCATCTTACTGGCGCATTTACTTGAGGCGCACCACAATTCCAACACGAGCAAACTGCGCATTCTTACATAACTGGGCCACTTTGCACCTATTTGGCATTGGACTGTGTGCACTTGGGCACTTTCACGTAATCCCGGCACTTTGGCAGTATTTGGCCTTGCACAGCATCTCCTTATAGTTCTTCCACATTTCCAATCGGCATTGCCTTATCTGGTAACTGGCACAGGTCAATCACATCATTATTACTAAGGCACAGCATGCAACACATAACACTGAAGCAGATTAATTGGGAAGAGTGCACGAGACGTAGAGCACACCAAAAATAGTGCATCGCACCAGAACAGTTGGGTATTGGGTTATAGCATGCGCAAATCTTATTGGTTGAGGCAGTGGCATAGTGTGGTCAGATTTAGATGGGCGAATGGGTGCGCTTGTGGGTAGCGCATGGCACTTCCTATTTTTATACTTTATTTCACCATTTTATCACATAAGCCATTTGTACATAGTAGCAGACAGATAGAGGATCCAGAGGATCTTTCCCCCCCTCATAGTTCATAGCTCAGTCAGCATCACACATAGTCTGTGCACCAGCGTCCAGTCAGTATGCCTTTGTAGTGTGCCCCTCATATAGCCATGTTTGCGTATCGTTTGTGTCCCCTCATCGTATTGTTGCATTTCATCCCTGCATTGCATCCTTCATCCTCGTTTGTGCACTCTTGCGGTGCACCCTTCATATAGCCACATTTGTGCACCATTTGCACCTTTTTCTGCATAGCTGCGTTTTGCGCACTGTTGCGCCTTTTTCCGCCCTTTGCGCTTTCACTCCGTTTGCACCCCTAACCTGTGTGCCTCCCTTCCAGCACATTCCAGTGCTGTCTTCATCCCATTACACCTCCCACCTTCACCATCCTCATCGTTGCGCACTTTTGCACTCCCATTGCGTGTTTTTCCGCATTGTGCATTTTTGCCTCTTTGCATTGCGCACTTTCCTGCCACTGTGCATATCTCCCCTTAGCATACACAACTGGTGCACACATTGAAAACCACTGTACCAGCCTCTCTATAGTCTCTGCGCCCCGAAGGACGATCTGAGGCCCTCTAAGTGAACTCCCCCCTCACCCCGAGCACACCTGCAGTTGTAGGTTAAGTGTTCACCCCTTCTGTTGAGACTCTGAACCAAGTACCAACCGAACACATCAACGTGAGAGTATCTGCGACCTAGTACAATAGCATGGGGGAAAGGGTGATTAAGGATGTATGGTTGCAAGACAAATAGGATTGTAGAACAATAGCGTCTTGTGCGATGAAGACAATAAGAACAATAGTGAGTAGGTGATCATAGAACAATAGTGTGGGGGGCGTACTGAGTAGAACAATAGAGACAATAGAAAGAAAAAAAAATTGATCTTCCCCTTCTCGTGCCAACTTGTAACAGTGCACCAGCATCCAGTTCATGCACCTTTGTAGTGCACCCTTCATATAGCCACATTTGCATATTGTTTGCATCCCCTTGTCATATTGTTGCATTTCATCCCTGCATTGCATCCTTTGTCCTTGTTTGTGCACTCAAACAGTGCACCCTTCATATAGCTGCATTTGCACACTGTTTGCACCTTTTTCGTATAGCCATGTTTTGCGCACTGTTTGCACCTTTTTCTACTCATTGTGCTCTCATCCTGTTTGAGCCTTTAACCTGTGCACCTCCCTCACAGCACATCCCAGTGCTGTCTTCATCCCACTGCACCTCCCACTTTCATCACCCTTGTCATTGTGCACTTTTGTGCTCCTGTTGTGCATTTTTCCACACTGCACATTTTTGCCCCTTTGCATTGTGCACTTTTTTGCTACTGTGCATATCTTCCCTTTAGTGTACATAACTGGTGTGCACATTGGAAACCACCATACCAGCCTCTTCATAGTCTCTGTGCCCCAAAGGACGATCCGAGCCCCTCTAAGCGAACACCCTTTACCCCAAGCATGCCTGCAGTTGTAGGTTTAGTGTTCACCCCTTCCATTAAGACTCTGCACCGAGTACCAACTGAACACATCAGCGCCTTTGACTGCTTAGGTGTGCTTTTGTGCACCTTTTACATTTCTACTGTGCCTTTGGATCCCCCATAGCTGCCTTCTGTCATGCGCCCTAAATGCACCCTGTTATGCTTCAAACTGCCTCCATACACCCCCCCCCACACTCCTTATCTGCCTTTCACAGTTATTGCATGCTCCTTTTATGCTTTACCTGCAACTCACATTCTCTGCTGCGCACTCATTGCACAATCCCTATCACACACACAGCAATCCACCACACCAATTGCACTGCACATTGTGGCTTCCAGCTTACTGGCACATTTATTCAAGGTGCACCACAATTCCAACACGAGCGAACTGCGCATTCTCACATAATTGGGGCGCTTTGCACCTATTTGGCATTGGACTGTGCACACTTGGGCACTTTTGCATAATCCTGGCGCTTTGGCACTATTTGGCCTTGCACAGCATCTCCTTATAGTTCTTCCACATTTCCAATCAGCATTGCTTTATCTGGTAACCAGCACAGGTCAATCATGTCATTATTAATAAGGTGCAGCATGTGATGCATAACACCAAAGTGGATTAATTGGGAAGAGCACATGGGACCTAGAGTGCACCAAAAATAGTGCATTGCACTGGAACAGTTGGGTATTGGGCTATAGCATGCACAAATCTTATTGGCTGAGGCAGCAGCATAGTGCAGTCGGGTTTAGATGGGCAAATGGATGTGCTTGTGGATAGCACATGGCACTTTCTATTTTTATCACATAAGCCATTTGTACATAGTAGGGAGACAGATAGAGAATCCAGGAGATCTTTCTCCCCCTCATAGTTCATAGCTCAGTCAGTGTTGCACATAGTCTGTGCATTAGTATCCAGTTTATGCGCCTTTGTAGTGCACCCTTCGTATAGCTGCATTTGCATGTCATTTGCATCCCCTCATCATATTGCTGTGTTTCATCCCTGCATTGTGTCCTCCATCCTCATTTGTGCACTCTTGCAGTGCACCCCCTTCATATAGCTCCATTTGCACCTTTTTTGTATAGCTGCATTTTGCACACTGTTTGCACCTTTTTCTGCCTGTTGCACTCTCATCCTGTTTGCATCTCCAACCTGTGCATAGCACTCCCAGCACATCCCAGTGCCATCCTTGTGCCACTACACCTCCCACTTTCATCTCCATCTTTATTGCGCATTTTTCTGCACTGCACATTTTTGCCCCCTTGCATTGCACACTTTTCTGTCATTGCACATATCTTCCCTTTAGCATACACAACTAGTGCACACATTGAAAACCGCTGTACTAGCCTCTTCTTAGTCTCTGCACCCCGAAGGACAATCCAAGGCCCTCTAAGCGAACCCCCTCACCCCGAGCATGCCTGCAGTTGTAGGTTTAGTGTTTACCCCTTCCGTTGAGACTCTGCACCAAGTACCAACTGAACACATCAGTGAGATGATTGCTATGGGTTCAATGGGTGGATGTGCACATGGAGTTGGATACACAGAAAGGAAGGTATGTGCAGGGGTGCAAAAGTGTGCAATATAAAAGAATAAAAAAGTGCAGTGTGGAAAACATGCAATGAGAGCACAAAAATGTGCAACAAAAATAGGTGGTGAGAGTGGAAGGTGTAGCAAGACAGGGACAATGTTGGAGTGTGTCAAAGGTGTGACACACGAACAAGGAACTGTAAGGGCAACTTTAAAGCCTCACTTAGCAGTGAGCTAACAGAGGGGAATCCAAAGAGAAAACTCTAAGGACCCATCTGTTGATGCCCAGTATATGTGATAGACCCAAAAATCAAATAATAGGCTAAAAATAGCAAAAAGGCAGAAATAGGTGGATCAAGCTACAGAATGATGTCACCTTGATGGGTAAACATCCAGAAAAAGTCTTGCCTCTAAGAATAGAACTGTCACCAGGTACCAACATGGGAAAAACCAAAAAATAATCATAAAATAGAAATAAAATCATAGAAAACAATAGTAAATGCAGAATAGGGTGAAATAAAATATATAAAAAATGGGATGAACACAGAAAATTGCCCAGATGCCTGGGATGCCTTCCTTTTTCCTTATATCACCCCTTTCTATAATGCATTGCCCTGATGCATTCAAAACCATATTTGGCTGAAGTCAGACACTTGGATGTGTTGAGGTGCTGAGAAATGTTGATGGTGGAACCCCTTGACCAGTCATGGGGCATTCACATCAGACTCTGTGACCCAAGAATTTTCTTTATACCCATAACCCTTCCAGTGCAACAGGTATTTGAGTTTGCCTCAGTGTAAGTGGCTGTCCAGGATGGACTCAACCTCATACTGAGATTTGTCTTCAATGACTGTAGGCCATGCCACACATCCCAGAAATGGATCCATGGGGGCTGGCAGCAGTTTGATGACATGGAAGACAGGGTGTAATTTGGACATTGACTGTGGTAGCCATAGGCAATAGGCATGCAGCCCAACATGTTTGGTGATGAGAAAGGGTCCAAGGAAATGGTGGGTGAGTTTCTTGGATGGTCGTGTGGTGGAGATGTCACTAGAGTCAAGGTAGACATGATATCCAACCTTATATATGTGGGTATGGGTGAATGGTGTTGGTTGTAGAAGCATGCCATATTATCCTTTGCCTCCTCCAAGGTGTTCTTCATCTGCTCTGTGAACTCATTCACCATCTCCAAGTGTGATGGTGCTTGATGAGGCTTGAAACCCATGTGTGGGTGTCATCCTGTATTGAGAAGGAAGGGGGTTTGTTGGGTAGAGGAGTGGACATGATTGTTGTATCCAAACTCAACTATGGGGAGGAGGTCTTCCCAATTGTCCTGTCACTTGTTGACAAAGATGCAGATGTACTGCTCCAGTTCTTGATTGATGCACTCTGTCTGTCTGTCTGTCTGTGGGTGGTAGGTGGTCAAGGCAAGGAGTTTGATCCTTAGCAAGCAGTACAGCTCCCAGGTGAACTCTGCAATGAACTGTGACCTTCAGTCACAGAGGAATATGCCTGGCAATCCATGGAGCTTCCACACATGGTGCAAATAGAGTCAAGCCACTCCAAGTGCAGTGACAGTCATATGAGTAGGGATGAATTAAGCTCGCTTTCCAGCAGAGTCAACTGTACACATTACCACATCAAACCTATTGGACTCCAGTAGTTCCACCATGAAGTCCACACTGATGACATTCCAATGATTCTCTAGGACTGGGAGAGGGTGTAACTCACCAATGGGTTTGCATCATGGGGTCTTGGTGCATAAGCAGGGGTCACATGTGTAACAGTACTGACCAATGAGTCGAGACATCTGGGGCCATGAATAATTCCATGATATTAGCTCCAATGTCTTCCAATACCCAGAGTGGCCAGCAATGAATGAGTTTTGGTGCTGGGAGATGAGTCATGATTAAAGCTAGGGGTCATTAGGGACATAGATATGGTCATGGAAGTATAGGATGTTGTCCTTTTCTGTCTACTCTGCTGCATGAAGCAAAAGAGTGGATCCCTTTCTTAGCTCCTTCACTGCTAGAGCCACAGCATCGTCATGTAAACTGCTACAATTTACATGATGAATG
This sequence comes from Tricholoma bakamatsutake, assembly GCA_029959215.1. Lineage (NCBI taxonomy): Eukaryota > Fungi > Basidiomycota > Agaricomycetes > Agaricales > Tricholomataceae > Tricholoma > Tricholoma bakamatsutake. The sequence continues at coordinate 8,188,036 of CP114860.1, forward strand.
TTATGTAGGATACTGCACTGCTCACCCTCCAAGGCAACCCCTTCCAGTGCATGGACTGTAAACAGGTCAAGTTGCAACAACACAATACCTTGACAATCAAGGTATCACTTCCATCCCCATGATCTGGATGATGAGAGAGGGCATCAGTCTTCCCCATGTTGTGGCCTGGGTGATGGTGCAGGGAGAAGTCAAACCTGGAGAGGTAGAGAGACCAGCAGACTTGACAGTGATTAAGTTTCTTGGCAGTCATGAAGTGCTCAAGGTTCTTGTGGTCTGTCCAGCTCTCGATCTTGTGTGTTGAGTGCCCTCTAGAAAATGTTGCCACTCCTCCAATACCCACATTATTGCCAGCATCTCCTTGTTGTGGATCTCCTAATTGCATTCCACAGTACTGAGACTCTTTGAGTAGAAGGCGATGGGGTGCCATTTCTGGTCCTCAAGAGACTGTTGGAATAGTACTGTGCCCATTGCAAAGTCCAAACTATCAGCTTCTACATGGAAGGGGCACGATGATGGTTCTCAACCTGGAAACCTAGCAAAAACCTGTTAAAAGGCTTATAAAGTATAACTCAGGCTAGAGGAAGGGTGTGAGTCAGTACTAAATATTACTGCTAATACTAAAACATTGTTTTTAGTAATGCAAAATGGTAAGGAACATGATGAATAGTCTTTAAAAGCATACGAAGATGTTTGAAAAGGTTCAAAATAGGTTCGAAGGCATGCGAAGTAGTTTGAAATAGGTTTGAATGGGTTTGAGGTTGTTCAGGTGAGTTTGAGGAGGTTTGAAGGTGTTCGACTGGTGTCGAGATATGTCGACAAATGAATATAGCAATTAAGAAGTGGTTTTTGAGTGGTGATAGGTGATGACGAGTTGAAAGCAAATATGAAAGTTTGAGGAAGTCTGCGATATTTTACAAAACTTCAGAGATATGACACAAGCTAAGACTCAAAAGAACTGCTCTTAAATCTGACAGTAGTGGAGAGGGTAACTTTTTTTAAGTAACTAGTACAAGTCTATATACATTTTTGAAGATATAGTACTAAAAAGAGAAATAAAACATGTGTTAAAACATGAGGCAATATATCAAACAATGAGGACTTTGTAGATCATAAAATAAATGAAAAATGATAAATAATTGAAACATATGTGTCCCCATATGGTAAAAGTACTTATCTTTTGCTTCAATATATCATCGAAACATAAAAATGCTATTATCACATCCTAAATCTCTTGTAATCTCTCCTCGTGTCCAGTAGTGCTTGATATGCGATGGAATAACTTGTTCCAGTTGTGCAGCATGTATTGAAAGGGTTATAGAAACAGCTATGTGGCAGCCAATGTTATTCGAAGTAGTACAAAGTTGTTTGAAGTGTCGCAAAATCATTTGAAGTCATTTGAAGTCGTGTGAAGTCATGCGAAATAAGTTGAAAAGAATTTGAAGTCAATTTTGTAGTGTTTGTAGCAGTTTGGAGGGTTTGTCATAGTGTGTCAATACAATTGGAAACTTTCTCCAGATCTTAGAGCATGCAGTGGACCTATCAGTGAGTCATCAGCAAAGGTGAGGATTGGAGTGGAAGTGACCATCTCTTTGAGCTTCATGAACTGCTGTGCATTCTCCCATTTCCATCCCTCCTTGCCAGTGAGGTCGAATAGTGGGCAGGCATGGTGGGAAAAATCTTTAGTAAAGCACCAATAGAAATTGATGAAGCCCAGAAAAGACTGCACCTCTTTCTTGTTTGTGGGCATGGGCCAGGTTGTAACACCAGCAACCTTCACTGGGTCCATCTCCACCTGTCCATCCAAGATGATAAGGTCCAAGTACTTAATTTGTGTCATCTCAAACTTGCACTTGTCATGATAAAGATAGAGTTTGTGCCACCAAAGTCATTCCAGTACCAGGCACATGATTCAGTGATGTTCATCGAGGTCTCGAGTGAAGATGAGGATATCATTGAGGTAGACACAGACCACACTTTCCAGTATGAGATCATGGAAGATATCATTCATCATGGTCTGAAAGGTGGCAGGACTATTAGTGAGACCAAAGAACATGACAAGCAGTTCAAAAAGACTATAGTTTATGCAAAAAGCTGCCTTCCACTCATCCCCTTTCTTTATTTGGACATAGTTGTAACCCCAACAGACATCAAGCTTGGTGAAGTAATGCACTCCATGGAGCTGGTTAATGAGTTCAGATATGAGGGGTAGCAGATAACAATTTTTGACTGTGATGTTATTGAGGCATCGATAGTCTTGAACCAGTCGAAGGGACTTTTTCTTGACAAAGAAGAAGGGTGAGGACATGGGTGATTTAGAAGGATGGATACAACCTGAAGCCAAGTGTTCATCGATGAACTTGTCAAGTTGTTGCTGTTCTTCAGGGCAGAGAGGATAGACCTTGCAGGAAGAGGGCATGGCACCCAGCGTGAGCTCAATTGCATGATTCCACAGCTTATGGTTAGGAAGTGAGTCAAAGAATTCCTTGGAGAAAACATCCTCAAAGTCATGCAGGTGAGGAAGCATGGAGTCAGCAAAGGATTTGGGTGCATTGTTCTTATGAAAGGCCTCCATGAGGTACTGGGATATGTTCAAGGTGGCATGGACCTCATGCGGAGGGTTAATGGCAGTGTAGAAAATTCAGTCACCTTCCTTAATCTCCTCTACCTCCTCTTCATCATCATCTGAGTCAGGTGCAAGATCTGGGACATCTTCAAAGTCCACATTTGCCACAGGCATTGGACCAGCATGACACTTTTGAGTGCACTGTAAGAGGACCTTTTACCCTCGATGTTCCTGTTCTGCCTTCACTGAAGCAAGTACAACAGCGAGAAGGACAACGACTTATTATGACTTTACCTGTCACCCAATCAACCTCAGGATTATGTTCATGAAGCCATGGGTAGCCCAAAATTGCCTTCTGCTTCCCTAGCTGGGTCACTGCAAAGAGAGCCTGTTCGCTATGGTCCTTGTACTGGAGGACTAGGTCGACAACCTCCTGAATCGCCCCAGCTTCATTTGGGGAGCTGTCCACATTGTAGACAGGTATGGGTTGAGATAGTGAGCAGGTGTTAAGTTGTTTTTGTTGAACCAGGTGTGAGTCAATGAAAAGGCCCATGGCACCTGAGTCCAAAAGAGCAGAGACACCAAGTACTTGCCCCATATCCATGGTTTGCAGCTCAATCTTCAATTCTAGGGATCCTTGGAAGGAGGTGGACACCACAATGTACTTGAATGGTAGCTTACACTTCCAAGACTTCAGTCTGGGTAGAGGGAGAGAAGGGGAGGAAGAGGTAGGTACATCTTTAGCCACTTCAGAGGGGTCTGGAGAAGGAACAGTCATAGAATAAGATGAGCTTACAACCCATGCCTTTGTCATGGCATTCACTTGCTTTGCTCACTCAGCCTGACACTGACATGGGCCAGCTCGCATATGTGTAACACAATGCTTAATCCCACTACAGTCACTCAACTCTAACTTGTTGTCAAACTAACAAACACATTATTGATGTATTGACTTCAATTACAAACTCATATTAACTTGTGACTGACTTTATTATAAACTTGTATTGACTTGGTATTAACTTGGTATTAACTTGTTATTGACATCATTACCAACTTTTATTGACTTTATTACAAACTTTTATTGACCTGTTATTGACATCATTACAAACTTGTATTGACCTGTTATTGACATTATTACAAACTTTTATTGACTTGTTATTGAATACACACCAAGGTTTAGTAACCTGCCCTAAAGTCTTCTCACAATAAATTTTTCAACCATTTGATTCAATCCAAGTACAATCCAAATCTAAGTCTAATTCTAATTCTGATTCTAAATCTAAATCCAAGTCTATCTTGATATCTATATTAGTTTCCAATTCCTGTAAACAATGTTTCAAGTTACTCACCTTTGCTAAACCACTCCATTCAACACTTCCTTGTATACCACATTGGCAGTTCTGTTATTTCCATTGTTTTCATTCAACAGCACCTTGATCCTTTCTCCAGATGTACACCTTGACAGTGCCACATATAACTGCCCATGTGAGAATACTGGTGTCTGTAAGTCCAAGCCAACGTAGGATACAGATTGACCTTGTGACTTGTTGATAGTCATGGCAAATGCCAAGTGAACTGGAATTTGATGTTGATGAAGTGGTAATGGCAAGGTCTCTGCTGAAGGCTCCAGTGTGATCTGAGGAATGAAAACAATATTTCCTGCAAACTGTGCATCTCCACTGATGATCCTGCACTTCAATACACATGGTCTGGCTTCAAGGAGGATAAGTGGAGTTCTATTGCAAAGACCCATGGTGACATCCAGATTGTGTAGAAGCATGAAAGGATAGCCTATCTTAAGTACCAGCCTGGAGAGAGGAAGGCCACTTGCTTTGATAGAGTTTAGATACTCTGCAGGATATGGTTGGTAGTTGTTTAGCTCCTGCTCTCTGAATGAGACTGTATCTGCACTGTTGAAGACATGCTCTGGTCCAGGAAATCTGGTAAGGAGAAGAGAGTTGATGACATCGACATTGTTATTTGTACAGGAGAGAATGGTCCTATCCAGATAGTACTGATCTGGCTTGTTCCCCTGCTCTATGCCTGGATATGTAGAGTTGATAAGGTGATCCATAGTATCTCCATGGCAGAGCATGTTCTGTAGAATCTGTATAGTGTCTGCAGCATCCACTGTTGTGCCTGCACTAATGTGCAAGAGCCAGGCAGCATGTGCAGTATTCTCTGGAGTTCTGTCGAGTCGCATATTCTCGGTCAAGTGATAGATAGTAATGTGTTGCCAGAGAGTGCTTCTTTTAATAGATGAAGCTATGATCTGTTCTCTAGTGCCCCTAGGAATGACAGGTAGGGTCTGTCTAAAGTCACCTCCAAACAAAACAGTGATTCCACCAAATAAAACATTCTTCTTCTTAAGATCATGCAAAGTGCGGTCTACTGCATCTGTGGCATATTTGTGCTGCATAGGAACTTCATCCCAGATGATGATGGAAGTTTGATCAAGTACCTGGTGCAAATCTGAACCTTGAAGTATTCTGCAAATAGAGGCCTCATCAATTTTGATTGGGATTTTGAACATGGAATGTGCTGTGTGACCACCTTCTAGAAGCAATGCAGCAATTCTAGATGATGCCACACAAAGAGCAATTTTTCCTTGAGCATGAACAGCAGCTGTGATGGTGTTGCAGACAAAGGTCTTTCCACAACCTCCAGCACTATGCAAGAACATGAGCTTTCCCTTGTTATTGTTGACAGAATCCATTGCAGCATCAAAAACCTGTCTCTGCCTGTGATTGAAAAGCTGGAGATTGTGAGCAACAGTGATGGCCAACTCTTCAACATTGTAATCCCTTTGTTCCTGCAAAAGCCTATTGGCAGGAACATCAATGTGCCAGTTTCCTTCAATGGCAGGCATCTATTACATATGGTACAGATGTTTTGTGGGAGTGATGGCAGACTAAATGGGGGAATTTTTCAGCTAAGCATGGTGATGATTGATGGGACGACGTGCATAACATATGCTATGGTCATTTTGTGGGAATGATGGGAGTGATGGTTGATGGGATTATCTAAAATTTGTCAGGCTTTGTCAGGCTTGGTCAGAGCTGTGCAAAATTTGTCAGGCTTGGTAAGAATTGGTCAGCTCTGACTAATATAGCTGGGTTTCAAATGTTGTTGTCCATATGTATAGTACCGAAAAAGCAGGTCAAATTTGTAATGTGGTCAGTAACAAGTCAATACAAATTTGTAATGAAGTCAGTAACAGTGAGGTCAGTAACAAGTCAGTACAAATTTGTGATTTGTAATGAAGTGAGTAACATGACAATACAAATTTGTAATGAGGTCAGTAACATGTCAACACAAATTTGTAGTGAGGTCAGTAACAAGTCAATACAAATTTGTGATTTGTAATGAAGTGTGTGACATGACAATACAATTTTGTAGTAAGGTCAGTAACAAGTCAATACAAATTTATGATTTGTAACGAAGTCAGTAACATGACAATACAAACTTGTAATCAGGTCAGTAACAGGTCAATACAAATTTGTAACGAGGTCAGAAAAAAGTCTGAGTCAGTAACAGGTCAATACAAATTTAATGAAGTAATAACATGTCAATAGAAATGTGTAATGAGGTCAGTAACAAGTCAAATACCAAAAAGGGAGATTTGGGTGCATAAAATTTTGGTTGCGATATAGTGGACACCTACTTTCACGCCTCTTCTGGAACATGCACAACACAACCAAACAGCTTACATTTCCTTACATGTGGAGAGAGAGTGCACGACAATCAATTGAGTACCTCTCTTCACACAACATTTGGGGCTATAATAGTGACACTTTTGCAATTGCTATCTATTATCAAATAGCAAAATTGGGATTGTCATTACATAAGTGTTGGAATTGGCTATTGAAACTTGAAAACAGTTGAATTACAGTGAGTGTTGTGACAACTGGCTGTTAAAGGAAGTTGTTGCTGACCTTACTTCAGCTGTGCTACATTGTTGGCTATTGAACAAAATTATCATTGGGCTTTACCATTACTAAATATGTGTGTTGAAATTAAATCCTCATGCATGCAGCACACACATGTTACTGTGCTTACTGTGCATACATGTGGTAAACACATTCCTGAGTCATGTGACATCCTTACTATTATGTATATAAGGAGAACCTGTACTATAGTAGATATACAGTGTTCTTACCTCTGCTAAACCCTAGCTCTAAGACTAACTAAACCCCAGGTAGGTTATAAGGAACGTGTCGTCTCTTCCTCTGTGCAGCGTATGTAGTCTGCTCCAACAGGTTATGGGCCCTGCTGGGCACGTCGCGAATGCGCCTTAACTGGCTGCAAACAATGTTGACTTCATTGTCTCCAAATTGTAACCTTGCACTCTTCGTGAGCTGCATTGTGCTCCCTGCGAGCTGCATTTAAAAACCCAGGTTGACTAGGGTTAACCACTCTGAAGGAGTGTTTTTGCCTGAGATTATGGAATGTGTTTTCTTGAATAGAGGACTGATTGAGCACTTTTACCAGCTGCCACTATAACATCATGTCTTCAACTCTTGAAAAACTCATACAAACTTTCGACGGCTCTAACTACATTCAATGGGCCGACTCAATGAAGGCGTGGCTCAGGTCTCAGGGCCTCTGGCAAATAACTAGCAGGATGGAACTAAAACCACCCCTGGTGCCTCCTTTGACGGCGACAAACACTGCACTAGTAGCGGAAGCTAATGCCAAGCTCCAGACCTGGAACAATAAGAATGACCAGGCAATTGGTAGCCTAGTGCTCTGCCTGGCCCCCTCTATTTGGCAGCATGCCAACACCAAGGACACTGCTGAGGAGGTGTGGGATCTCATCCGCACCGACTATGGTGTCGATGGCCCCTCCCAAGTCTTTGCGGACTTTAGGTCTGCAATCGCAATCAAAATTCCGGCTGCAAATCCCACGCCAGAGATTGCCAAAATGGCTGATAAATTCGAGCACCTTACAGCTGCCAATGTCACCATCCCCGAATTAGTACAGGCAATGATTCTACTTGCTGCGATGCCGCGCGAGTACGATTCTCTATCTGCCACGGTCCTTAACATGACCGCTACTAGAGCCTTGATGTTTAAACATGTCAAGGACTCCATTGTCGCTGAAGCCTCACGGCGCACAGCAGTTGGAAAGCCCATCAGCCCACCTCAGGCCACCAAGCTTTCTGCTGTCAAGCGCAAAGGGGGAAACCCCAAATGGCAATCTCAAGGCAACAATGGAGAATCGTCCCGAAAGCGTGGACAACATGGGGACAAAAAGACTAAAGAGGAAAAACCTAAAGAGAAACATTCCCACCTCACCTCACAAGCCTTTACTACTATAAATGGTAATGGCACCATCATACCGCTGATGCCGCTCATCCAGCGCATCGAGAAGCGTGAACATACTCCCACAAGGGATCCTCGCCGCCGACCGCCTGCACAGGCATACACGGGTGCGGCCTCTACCTCTCATTCAATCTATACCGAATATCAGCAGGCTCGAGACACCCTCGAGCAAATGAATCTCCCATGCAGCACAAAAAATCTGCGACCGCTGGAAGAGCACCTAACAGTGCAAGAAGGTAAGAGGAGGAGGATTGAACCAGAACCAAGGATCGTAGAGGTAGAAGACGATAGCATCTCCCTTGGATCGGAACCTGCCGTTTCTGATGAAGAAGTATGGAAAGCCATCGACGAAATGCTTGTCGATGAACCGCTTGAAACAGGTACATATGATGAAAGGTCAGTCCTCTTCCTTGCCACAAGCACAAGAATTAACATTCCACTGATCACAGCGAACTTTTCATGTGAAATTTTACCGCTACTAAATGTATCATGGAACAATTTACATCTTAATATATGTGTTACGTGTGCAAATGGAAATTGTAAGAAAGGTGCCGACTGGATCATGGATTCAGGCACATCAAAACACTTCACTGGTGAAATTAAAGATTTTGCTTCTTACGAGCCTTTACCGAGAAAGGACTCTACCCTGGTTCAAACAGCCATGGTGATACGGCTCCCTATCGCCCTGCGCGCATACTACGGCATTTTTTGCGATTGTGTGCACCTCCTAGATGGCTTCCGCACACTTTGCGTAGCGCGCTTTTGCGTGCCTTCGTGCACTTTTGTGCACCTTTGCGCGCCTCCATGCGCTTTTGCGCGCCTTTGACCATTTAGGTGCGCCTTTGTGCGCCTTTTGCATTTCTACTGCGCTTTTGTTTCCCCATAGCTGCCAATCATTGTGCGCCCTAAATGCGCCTCATTGCGCTTCAAGCCACCTCCGTGCGCCCCCCCCCCACGCTCCTTATCTGCCTTCTACATTTATTGCGCGCTCAATGCGCCTTTGCGCACTCCTTTTACACTTTACCTGCAACTCACATTCCCTGCTGCACACTCTTTGCACAATCTCTATCACACACAACAATCCCCCGCACCGGTGCACTACGCATCACAGCTCCCATCTTACTGGCGCATTTACTTGAGGCACACCATGATTCCGGCATGAGTGAACTGCGCATTCTTACATAACTGGGCCGCTTTGCGCCTATTTGGCATTGGACTGTGCGCACTTGGGTGCTTTCACGTAATCCAGGCACTTTGGCAGTATTTGGCCTCACACAGCATTTCCTTTTAGTTCTTCCACATTTCCAATCGGCATCGCCTTATCTGGTAACCGGCACAGGTCGATCACGCCATTATTACTAAGGTGCAGCACGTGACATATAACACCAAAGCGGATTAATTGGGAAGAGCGCACGAGACTTAGCGCGCACCAATAATAGCGCATCGCACCGGAACAGTTGGATATTGAGCTATAGGTGCGCAAATCTTATTGGTTGAGGCAGCGGCATAGTGCGGTCAGGTTTAGATGGGCGAATGGACGCGCTTGTGGGTAGCGCATGGCGCTTCCTATTTTTATACTTTATTTCACCATTTTATTACATAAGCCATTTGTACATAGTAGCGGACAGATAGAGAATCCAGAGGATCTTTTCCCCCCCTTATAGTTCATAGCTCAGTCAGCGTCGCACATAGTCTGTGCACCAGCATCCAGTCCGTGCGCCTTCGTAGTGCACCCTTCATATAGCCGTGTTTGCGTTATCATTTGCGTCCCCTCGTCGTATTGTTGCGTTGCGTCCCCTTGCGTTGCGTCCTTCGTCCTTGTCTGTGCACTATCGTAGTGCGCCCTTTGTATAGCCGCATTTGCGCACCGTTTGCGCACCCTTTTGCATAGCCGCATTTTGCGCACCGCCTGCACCTTTTTCCGCTCCTTGCGCTTTCACTCTGTTTGCACCCCCAAACTGTGCACCACCTTCACAGTACATTCCAGTGTCGTCTTTGTCCTGTTACACCTCTCACCTTCATCATCCTCATCGTTGCGCACTTTTGCGCTCTCGTTGCACATTTTTCCGCACTGCGCGTTTTTGCCTCTTTGCGTTGCGCACTTTTCCACCACTGCGCATATCTCCCCTTTCGTGTACACTACTGGTGTGCACACTGAAAATCGCTGTACCAGCCTCTCTATAGTCTCCGCGCCCTGAAGGATGATCCGAGGCCATCTAAGCGAACTCCCTCCTCATCCCGAGCACGCCTGCAGTTGTAGGTTAAGTGTTCACCCCTTCTGTTGAGACTCTGCACTGAGTACCAACTGAACTCATCATTTTCTGGAGCCCACCGCGAGGGGTTTCTGTTTATCAGACTATATTTTAGACCTCCATCGGCTCGCCCTTCGCTTCAACATTAACCACCTTCGCACTCTCCATTCCGAGCTGCTAGCAACTGCGCTCCAGCTTGGGGAAATACCAGTATTTGAATCACTCTTCCTAAACAACACACATCACTCGTCCGCGCTGTCTTTACCTCCACCTTCACCTGAATCATCCCTACCTACCCTAACTCCGTCCGCATCACCGCATTTTTCCCCACCTCCGAATTTCGCTGCGCTTTTACCAGATCTTAACTCTACACACCTTATTCCACCTACCATGGCTACCATGCACATGCCATCTGCATCTAACCAAAACGCGCCGCGCTTTGACCCTGCAAAACCATGCGAACTCCAGAGGTACTTTGAGGAGCTTGCGCAACTTCTCCGCGATTGTAACGTCACCGATGAGACCAATAAGAAGTTCCACACAGTGCACTATTTGGACAGCGACACTGCAGACACTTGGAAACTGCTACCAGAGTATAGCGCGACGCACAACTATGGTGCATTCAAAGACGCTGTCCTAAAGCTTTATCCTGGCTCTAGGGATGGCAGTAAATGGAGTATTAGCGACCTGGACAAGCTCATTGGTGAGACCGCACGCGTTGGCCTCATAACTGCAGAAGAAATCATGCACTATTATCGCGCATTTTTCAACATTAGCGAATACTTAGTTGCGCAAGGCATATTGGCGCGCTACGACCAAAGCCGCATGTTCGTTAGGGTGTTTCGACCAGACCAGCTGGAGCGCATTTTGAGCCGCCTTGCAATTGCGGCACCGAATCAGCCTGCAAATGTGCCATACTCATTAGACGCAATACGTGATGCGATCGACTTTATCTTTGAAGGCCCAGCACGCTATTTCCAGCCACTTACTGGGCTCACAGTGCAAAACCCCGATATGTATGCGCCCTACTCAGCACCCAGCGCACCCATTTCCCAGCCACAACCTAGCGCACCCGCAGTCAAAGCAGAAGACATTTCAGTCTTATTTGAGCGCATGACACAGACAATAGTTACTGCATTGAGCGCATCACGCAGAGATGGCGGAAATGGTGCACCTCGCTCGAACAACGACAAGTGCAATGGTTGCGGTCAGACAGGGCACTATATCCCTGAGTGCGCTTCAATTGAGCGCCTTATTAGCGAAGGAAAGTGTAGGCGAAATGCAGAAGGGCGCATTGTACTCCCAGGTGGCGCATTCGTGCCGCGTTCTATTCCAGGCAATTTCCTAGGTGAGCGCATTGAGGAATGGCATAAGCGCAACCCAGGGCAGATTGCCACGGGTCGACTTTCATCTAATACCAATTCGCAGCTCATCTACAATATAGCGCCCCGTCCAGCTCCAGCTGCACCTCTACAGTCGACGTATGTTGCCGCTTCAGCTCCTGCAGCAGATTATATGCAAAGCGCACCAAATGCGCAACTAACGAAGGAAGAGCGCATTGATGCGCTCGAGAGGGAGTTGATGGCGCTTCGCAAGAGGCAAGTCTTTGACGGCGTTGAAATTCTGCGGCGCGCACCACGCAATACATCCAATCAAGAGGGTGTGCATTCTACAACCACAGACATGGCACCCGCCGACAGTATGGAGTCCCCAACTTCACAATCCGCTGCGAGCGCAACTGATGTGCCCAACGAGACACCCATACATCCCTATTCCAACATTCCTGAGGCGCGTTTTGCGCCTGCAGCAGCAGATAAACCAGACATACCAGCTAACTCTTCCAAAGGCAAAGAGCCATTATACTGCACTGTCATTCCCATCCAGAACCTGCAGATTGTTGACGACGTATATGCATGCGCCATGAAGGCGCCCTCTGTTACGGTTTCGCATGAAGAGCTTCTATCCCTTTCACCCGATCTCAGGCAGCGCCATAGAGAACAAGTTACCCCAAAGCGCATTACAGCTACCAGTGCGGAAGTGGTAGCTACAAACCTTGCGAGCGTTATGCCATTTGCGCACTGCGAAGCGTGCACGCCTTTTGCAGGAGATAAAATGCTTAATGCGACGCCACCAGTTAGCGCGGCAATTGCAGGGCCACTTCCTATTGTTTTGCAGGATCCATTTGAACAGTACCTTACCCATCTCCAGCCAGGCGAAATTGAAAACCCCGATGTTTTGAAGGTCGCTAAAGAGTCGCATGCGCTTCGCTCCATTGATTTATTGATCGACAACCAAGAGTACTTTGAAGCTATCTTAGATCCGGGTTCACAAATTATCGCAATGTCAGAAGCGGTCTGCCATCGTCTTGGGCTTCAGTACGACCCGCGCATTCGTTTATACATGCAATCAGCCAATGGAGAGGTAGATGAGTCGCTTGGGCTTGCGCGCAACATTTCTGCGTGCATTGGGGATATCATTGTCTATGTGCAAGTTCACGTTATCCGTTCACCTGCTTACGATATTCTGTTAGGGCGCCCCTTCGACGTGTTAACGCGCTCCATCGTGCGCAACTTTGCGGATGAAGTGCAAACAATTACAATCTGTGATCCGAACACCGGCGCCATCTCCACCATTCCAACAAAGCCTAGGGGGAAGCCGCGCCACTTCTTACCAGCTCCAGCAACACTGCACTTTGCTATTCAGCATAACCCGCAAAGAAATTTTTGCAAGGCTTCGAGGAATTGATCTCAGACCAAGGAGAAGCCGCCACTATCATAACATTTGACTCTGATACCCAATCTTGTGACATTTCCGTGTTTGCGCTTATTCCATTTTCCGCTTCCATTCCTTCCACCTCTATTATCTCTCAACTCTACCTATCCCAGTGTACCAACAGTCATGCGCAGGCGCTCTTAAATTTAATCGACCCTGTGGCACTTATTCCTGCCGCGTTTCCGAAAAGCGCACATGCGCACGCAACTTTTATCGATTTAGCGGTGCGCGCACTGCAAAAGGGCGTAGTGACCAAGAAGAAGTATAAACTGGTTGCTAGAAAAGTCAAGCCAGTTATTGCGCCCATCCCAAATGAATTCCGCATTGAGCACAACATTATAGGCGATCCGCTAGCAGTGCTTCCTGTGCTTTTACCAAATCCGCCACCATTTACCCCGACTGGGCGCTATACTGAAGAGCGCATGCAAGCGCTCCAGGAGCGCCACAATGATTTCCTATTACCAGAGGAGATGAAGGTTTTACACCACTTGATGTCTTTGCAGAATGAAGCCTTTGCATGGAGCGATGAGGAGCACGGTAGCTTCAAGACTGCGTTCTTTCCCCCAGTAGAAATCCCAGTTATTCTGCACACTCCTTGGATAGAGCGCAACATCCCCATTCCACTAGGCATATACGACGAAGTTTGCACCATTATCTGGAAGAAAATAGACTCAGGTGTTTATGAGCACTCAAATTCGGCATATAGATCGCGCTGGTTCTGCACACTCAAGAAAGATGGGAAAACACTGCACATCGTACATAGCCTCAAACCGCTTAATCGCGTTACCATTAAACACTCCGGCATCACCCCTACACCTGAGCACCTTGCAGAGCAATTTGCGGGGCGCGCATGCAGTGCCGTCCTTGATCTATATGTGGGATACGATGAGCGCTTAATCAAAGAATCATCGCGCGATCTTACAACATTCCAGACACCATATGGCGCAATGCGCCTCGTTACATTGCCAATGGGTTGGACAAACTCAGTACCAATCTTCCACGATGATGTGTGCTATATTCTGCAGCCAGAGATACCAGATTACACCGTTCCCTATATTGACGATGTTCCAGTCAAGGGGCCTTCGAAGCGCTACATTTTACCGGATGGCTCGTGCGAAGCGCTCACTACGAACCCTGGTGTAAGGCACTTTGTGTGGGAGCACTTTCAGAACGTGAACTGCATTGTGCAGTGCATGAAATATAGTGGCGGCACTTTCTCTGGGACGAAATCCACCTTGTGCACTGAAAACTTTGTCATTCTTGGCCATTATTGCACCCCAGAAGGTAGAAAACCCGAACGTGGCAAGGTAGATGTTATCCGCAATTGGGGCGCATGCCACACGCTGTCAGAAGTGCACGCATTCTTGGGAACAGTTGGTTTAATGCGCATTTATATCCGCAATTATGCGCACCGCGTTAACGCGCTCACAAGGCTTACGCACAAGGATGCTTCATTTGAATGGGGCCCAGAGCAGATAGCGGCGCAAAATGACATCAAGCAAGCAGTGCTAGAGTGTCCTGCACTACAACCGATCGATTATTCCTCAGAACTCCCTGTTATCCTTGCAGTCGACTCTTCCCAGATAGCGGTCAGCTTTTACCTTTGCCAGCAAAAGAGCGCAGATGCAAAAACACGCATTTACAACCGGTTCGGCTCGATTACGCTCAACGACAGAGAAGCGCACTTTTCACAACCGAAGCTAGAGATCTATGGGCTTTACCGCGCGCTGCGCAATTTGCGCCTTTATATTATAGGTGTGCACAACTTAATTGTGGAGACTGACGCGCGCTATATCAAGGGCATGCTACAAAACCCCGATATCCAACCATCCGCTAGCATTAACCAGTGGATTGTCTCAATCCTTACATTCCACTTTACACTTGTGCATGTTAGGGGAGCGGTGCATGGTCCAGATGGGCTTTCGCGTCAGCCGAAGCAGCCAGAGGACTTAGAGGGAGAAGAGGATGAAGAGTTTGAGGACTGGATTGATGCACTACATGGATTTATGCATGCGATACGTCCCATTTCACAGTCTTTGAATGCGCAAGCACTTGCGCTGATGCAGCCAGAGCCAAACAAAAATGCGCAAAATGCGCGCAATAGTGCGCTTATTTACGACGATGACTATAGCCAAGTTCCAAGGAGTGCAACAGCAGATGCAGAGGATGAGAAGTTAGATTTGGTGTGGATTTGGATGGATACCCTAACGCGCCCTAGCGACTTCACAGATTCCGAGTACAGCACGCTCGTGCACTACGCGAGCGCGTTTTTCAAAGACAAGACGTGCCTATGGAAGCGCAATGCACATGGTGCGCACCAGCTTGTTATTTGGCAGTCTAGACGCTTACCGATATTGCGCACCATCCATGACAACATTGGACACAAGCGCTTTTACGCGACACGCTCCGCATTGCTCGAGCGCTTTTGGTGGCCGCATGTTATGGACGACATCGTTTGGTTCGTGCGCACTTGTCATATTTGCCAGATCCAGCAAACACAGAAGGTTCTAATACCGCCAGTCGTCGCAATGCCTGCGCCCCTGTTCAGTAAAGTTTATATTGATATGATGCACTTACCAGTATCAGCAGGGCGGCGCTATATCGTCCAAGGGCGTTGCTCACTTGCGACTTGGCCGGAATTCCATGGGCTCCCTAAAGAAAATGCGAGCGCACTTGGCGATTGGATGTTCCAAGACCTCATCTGCAGATGGGGTGCATTGTGTGAGATAGTCACTGATAATGGCAAGCCATTCATCAAAGCGCTAGCCTATCTCAGTAAGCGCTACCATATCAATCACATCCGCATATCTGGCTATAATTCGCGCGCTAATGGAATTGTTGAGCGCGCACATTTTGACGTGCGTCAAGCACTTATCAAAGCAGCAGATGGAGTAGAATCAAAGTGGTTCAGTACACTGTACTCAGTCTTTTGGGCAGAGCGCATCACAGTTCGGAAGCGCCTCGGTGTTTCGCCATACTTCATTGTTACAGGCGCGCAGCCTCTAATCCCTCTCGATATCATTGAAGCGACATACCTTAACCCACCCCCAGATTCTATACTCTCCACGACAGACGTAATCGCGCGGCGCGCGCGCGCATTACAAAAGCGTCCAGCAGACTTAGCGCACATCCATTCCCGCGTCTATGCAGAGGGGCGCAAGGCGGCGCTCCGTTTCGAGAAAGCGCACTCAAAAACCATCCGCAGTTTCGACTTCCAGCGCGGCGACTTAGTCCTTATGCGCAACACGGCAATCGAAAAGAGCCTTAACCGCAAAATGTGCGCACGTTATCTTGGTCCTCTAGTTATAGTGTCGCGCAATCAGGGCGGCGCATACATAGTCTGCGAGCTCAACGGGACAGTATTTGACAGGCCAGTAGCCGCGTTCCGCCTACTGCCATACCACGCGCACAAGTCCATTGCGCTTCCTGACATAGCGCTCGATATCACCACGATGCGGTTAAGAGAGATGGAAGAGTCCATAGTAGTGGACACGGAAGACGAAGAAGCAGTTGATGAAGAAGAAGTGCAAGGAGATAGCGCTGAGGAAGAAGAAAGCGCCAATGAGGCGCGCAACTAGCACTCCGTGTGCACCGCTATGGATACTTCACCATTTTATACGTACGCTTTGCTTTCTTTCATTTTTTTACGTTACCTTTTCCTATTCGCGAAGTCGCATCTGGACGCGTTCCGTGATTGCGCAACCCATGGGTTTTACCGGCCGTGATGATCTACTGAGCCTTTCCCATTTTTTTAGACTTTGTGATATCGCGTGCGCTTCATTTTATCTCTTACTTTTTTTATTGATGGACATGGTCAATATCTCAGTTGGGAGGAGGAAAGTGATGGTTGGACAATTTTTCCGCTCCCCTTTGCATTTGCACATCTTTGCGTGGTGCGCGTTTTTTGTGCGCTTGACACTTCTTGCTCGAACATTGCTTATATTATCTCTTTTCTCTCGCACATATTATTTGGGCTTACAAATTTCGTTTTATGGCACCATGGAAGTGCGCGCGCAGGTTGGCGCAAAGTGCGCACATTCGCGCACATGCGCACACTTCACTGCTTCGGAGCGCACCATGCGTATCACAGGAGCAACAAAGAGGTTGATTAACATACCATCTAAAACTTATACCATTGTGCAGCTATTCAATGGACTCCAGGAACTCCAGGCGCTCTGTGGCTGCACCCAGTTTTGCCTTTGCGTCTGCCTCCGCTTGCTCTGCACTGTGCAACCGGCTCTTAGCGACCTCTAACTCGATGAGCGACCTTTGGACATCTTCTTGAAGGCGATCGTGCGTGGCGCCCAAGACTGCAACCACTGAGCAGCATTGCGCTAAGTCGAGAGCCTCAACATCTTGACCTTGATAAACCGCATCCCCCGAGGTGTTTCCCGATCTGGTTTGGCGCGAGGATTGCGTGTGCACACTTGCCTGGCGAACGGTAAGGCGGCGCGGCCTTGGGCGCACTTGCGATGGTGGAGGGGGCACGTTTTCGACTTTGCAGTGCTTGGATGTGCGCTCTTTCGAGGGGCTGATGAGCCCCACATCGCTCTCATTGCCCTTGTCAATTTGTGATGCGCCTTTGGAAAGTTTAGCGCAGCATGGAAGTAGGATGAGAAAAAGACAGACCAGAGCGCCCAGTAGCCGCTTTCCTGCCTCTAGGAGTTGCGCGCAGCTGTGCGAGGGTGCGCTTCGTCCATTCGCACTTTCTCTTACCCTTTGCGCATGGGGCGCACCATTTTCCATTGACAGAGGTGCACCTAGCTGATTGGCCGATGCGGCGGCAGTTATCACACTAGCGTAGAGAAAGGGAATGGTTTAGTGAGTTTGATGCATATCCAAAGAAACTTACTGGTCCGCTATTAGCGTTAGAGGTGGCACCAACCCCACTCAGTGGCGGCACTTCAACATACGCGCACTTGCGCCTTCGTCCGCACTGGCGCTCTCATCGCTATGCTCATTCTCCCCCTCGCTCATCACTCCACTCTCCCAAGACTCCCCAGTTCCTTCGCCTACAACCTCAGCATCGGTAGCAGCAGAAAGCATGCGCAAAGAGCGCACCAGTGCGACGCATGCCTTTTTGTCCTCCTGCGCCTCGGCGGTATCTATATCGCTCACCTCGTCAATGGCTCTGAACTCACCTTCCAGCCGCTCCAAGTTAACCTCTGGTGCCTGCAATTCAGCGGTCAAGAGTGCGCGGCGCGCCTTGCGCGCTTCGGTGCACTCCGCGCACACTTCCAGCCACTCCGCCAGCTCGTGCGCCCTACGCTCAAATTCCTCAGACCTCTCTTTCTCCTCAATCATCTTATGCATATCGGGCATCAGCTCTTCGCCCCAAGCAAGCCACTCCTCCACCATGATTCCGCTGAATGCGCTATGCGCCTTTGTGAGGAGCGCGTCGAGTTCTGCGTCATCTTGGACACAGTCCGCACAGCTTTTATACATGTTCTACGTGACCTGACCCTTAGCAACCTGCGCCAGTTATAGAAACACAAAAAGCGCACTAGTTTACTACAAAACCCTTCACCCCAAGCTTGCATCGTCGTCTGCTCACTCCCAGCAGCAGGGAGGGTCTCATTGAGGGCCAGGATCGTTTGTCTGAGGGCTAAGGTAAATGCTGAAGCCATTGGATCGGGTAGAGATGGGTTGTGGAAAGAGTTATAGAGGATAGATGGTGGTCAGAGATGGATAAGGAGAGAATGGCCGCTTATGTGAGTGAAGAAAATTTTGTGCTGACCAATCGCATGCTGCCTGAGGACAGTCAGTACTTCAGTTGGGAGGAGATGATACGGCTCCCTATCGCCCTGCGCGCATACTACGGCATTTTTTGCGCTTGTGTGCACCTCCTAGATGGCTTCCGTACACCTTGCGTAGCGCGCTTTTGCGCGCCTTCGTGCGCTTTCATGCGCCTTTGCACGCCTTTGACCGTTTAGGTGCGCCTTTGTGCACCTTTTGCATTTCTACTGCGCTTTTGTTTCCCCATAGCCGCCAATCATTGTGCGCCCTAAATGCGCCTCATTGCGCTTCAAGCCGCCTCCGTGCGCCCCCCCCCCCCACGCTCCTTATCTGCCTTCTACATTTATTGCGCGCTCGATGCACCTTTGCGCACTCCTTTTACACTTTACCTGCAACTCACATTCCCTGCTGCACACTCTTTGCACAATCTCTATCACACACAACAATCCTTCGCACCGGTGCACTGCGCATCGCAGCTCCCATCTTACTGGCGCATTTACTTGAGGCGCACCATGATTCCGGCATGAGTGAACTGCGCATTCTTACATAACTGGGCCGCTTTGCGCCTATTTGGCATTGGACTGTGCGCACTTGGGCGCTTTCATGTAATCCAGGCGCTTTGGCAGTATTTGGCCTCACACAGCATTTCCTTTTAGTTCTTCCACATTTCCAATTGGCATCGCCTTATCTGGTAACTGGCACAGGTCGATCATGCCATTATTACTAAGGCGCAGCACGCGACATATAACACCAAAGCGGATTAATTGGGAAGAGCGCACGAGACTTAGCGTGCACCAATAATAGCGCATCGCACCGGAACAGTTGGATATTGAGCTATAGGTGCACAAATCTTATTGGTTGAGGCAGCGGCATAGTGCGGTCAGGTTTAGATGGGCGAATGGATGCGCTTGTGGGTAGCGCATGGCGCTTCCTATTTTTATACTTTATTTCACCATTTTATCACATAAGCCATTTGTACATAGTAGCGGACAGATAGAGAATCCAGAGGATCTTTTCCCCCCCTTATAGTTCATAGCTCAGTCAGCGTCGCACATAGTCTGTGCACCAGTGTCCAGTCTGTGCGCCTTCGTAGTGCGCCCTTCGTATAGCCGTGTTTGCATTATCGTTTGCATCCCCTCGTTGTATTATTGCATTGCATCCCCTTGCGTTGCGTCCTTCGTCCTTGTCTGTGCACTATCGTAGTGCGCCCTTCGTATAGCCGTGTTTGCGCACCCTTTTGCATAGCCGCATTTTGCGCACCGCCTGCGCCTTTTTCCGCTCCTTGCGCTTTCACTCTGTTTGCACCCCCAAACTGTGCACCACCTTCACAGTACATTCCAGTGTCGTCTTTGTCCTGTTACACCTCTCGCCTTCATCATCCTCATCGTTGCGCACTTTTGCGCTCTCGTTGCGCGTTTTTGCCTCTTTGTGTTGCGCACTTTTCTGCCACTGCGCATATCTCCCCTTTCGTGTACACTACTGGTGTGCACACTGAAAATCGCTGTACTAGCCTCTCTATAGTCTCCGCGCCCTGAAGGACGATCCGAGGCCATCTAAGCGAACTCCCCCCTCACCCCGAGCACGCCTGCAGTTGTAGGTTAAGTGTTCACCCCTTCTGTTGAGACTCTGCACTGAGTACCAACTGAACTCATCAACGGGTACTACTCATATAGTAGGGAAGGGAGCAGTCTTCATTAGACATCAGGTAGTATGTCATGGGAAGTCAGAGATGCGTGAAATGCGATTATTCCCCATCTACTACATACCCGACTGTAATGCTCGATTACTGTCAATGGGCGTCTTCTTACAAGATGGAAGTGATGTGCGTGGTTCCTCCACACACATTTCATTTTTCAAGCAAGGAAACCCAATTATGGATTGCGTCCCTCTTATGAAACGTGACACTATTTATTGGGCTCGGACTCATATATTGAGCACCAAGGGAATCAATGTCGCGACAATGTATGTCGCAGACTACTCGACTTGGCATAAGCGACTTGGACACCCATCCAAAGAGGCGCTAGGGAAGATGCCTAATAGCACCATAAAATTCCCGAGAAATTTGATTATTCCTAAAGACAAAATTATATGTCCAGGGTGCGCTGAAGGGAAAATGACCTCAAAATCTTTTCCTGAATCAGATTCACGTGCAGAAAGACCCTTTGAATTAATACATTCCGATCTGAAGGAACTCCCAGTACTATCGTACTATAAACATAAATACTTTATTGTATTTCTGGATGACAAAACGTCACATATCTGGGTCCAATGCCTTAAAAAGAAATCTGATGCTGCTGTAGCCATCAGAGAATTTCGGGCAGTAGCTTTGACACAGTATGGCGCTACAATCAAGCACTGGCATGTTGATCCAGGGGGGGAGTTCAAAGATCGTGAGCTACAAAATGTGCTCAAGAACTTTGGCATCAAAATAGAGATGTCTGCACCCCACGTTCACCAACAGAATGGGCGCGCAGAGCGTGCCATAAGGACAATAATGGAAAAGTTGCAAACCCTGCACTTTACCACATGTCTACCACAATCATGGTGGGAATTTTGCATTGAACATGCAACACACCTATACAACTGAACCCCGATAAGGCGCCTGAAATGTGACACCAGTTGAGGACCTGACAAAGGTCCGCCCAGATCTAAACAATCTGAAGGTTTTTGGTTGTGGTGCTTACGTCTACCTACCCAAGGAGAAGCGTCCAAACACATTGGCTCCTCGATTGGAGTTGATGACGTACCTTGGATTAGAAGATGGCATTAAAGCATACCATTTCATGCGACCTAGTGGTGCAATATTCATTGGTGCTACGGCACTATTTGATGAAACGTTGTTCCCATGCTGTCCCAGAGCTAAAACTCCTGCCAATACAGACCTTGGTGATTTTCCACCTCCAGAACCAGAAGATGATGACCACTCATCTGGAACAGATGGCGATGATTCTATACCGCCACAAGATCTGCCCCTTCCTCCATCATCAGAAAATGATGATGATGATGTACCAAGTGAGCAAAAGGCATGTGACGATGTGACAAATGCTCCTCCTCTGCCGCCTCCAGTAACCACTGAGGACTTTCGTCCAAGACGTGATGATCAACAGGAATGGCAGCAATTGCCCCATCGATCAGGCAGGCAGAGGAACATCCCAAACCGTCCTGGCAATACCTATGGAGAGAAGCGACTCCCCTCTGACATAGAGAGAGACATTGCACGTGATCGATATTGGAAGAGATCTGTGGGTCAAGATTCGGATCATAACCAAACACGACCACAAACTCAACAGAAAGAACTGGTTGCTGGACCAAGTTCAGCACCCCACGAGAGTGTGCCCAATTCCAATGATCAAGAACATGATCACCCAATGGGAGAACCGGACGAAGCAGGTTATATTAAAAAGATAACCAAGGAAGGAGGAGATAAGCTTATTTGCTGGCTGTTATCAAAAGCAGTCAAACCATCGAGCGAAATAAGCCAAGTTCCAAACCAATTTCGCGATATTGCGCGCCTACCATGGCAGCAGCAACATGAGTGGAAACAAGCTTGTCATGAAGAATTAGAGGCTCTTCATAAACGACAAGTCTATGACATCGTCGATCTTCCACATGATCGAAAAATGATCAAAAATAGATGGGTTTTCTCTGTAAAATCGGATGGAAGAAAACGAGCCAGACTCGTGGCCAAAGGCTTTTCACAAGTTGAAGGCATTGACTTATTGCAATCCAACATCTCTTGACATCCTGTAGAACCAGTTCAAACATCACAATTATGATGACCTCAGAGTCAAGCTTCTTTCCATCTATCCAGATACAGACTTTACAGATGATCAGGTGTACATGTATGGCTTGCATCTCATCAATCAGATTCTTATCAGATCTGGCAAACAACTTTATGATTATCCAGAAATGCCCGCCATTGAAGGAAACTGGCACATTGATGTTCCTGCCAATAGGCTGTTGCAGGAACAAAGGAATTATAATGCTGAAGAGTTGGCCATCACTGTTGCTCACAATCTCCAGCTTTTCAATCACAGGCAGAGACAGGTTTTTGATGCTGCAATGGATTCTGTCAACAATAACAAGGGAAAGCTCATGTTCTTGCATAGTGCTGGAGGTTGTGGAAAGACCTTTGTCTGCAACACCATCACAGCTGCTGTTCATGCTCAAGGAAAAATTGCTCTTTGTGTGGCATCATCTAGAATTGCTGCATTGCTTCTAGAAGGTGGTCACACAGCACATTCCATGTTCAAAATCCCAATCGAAATCGATGAGGCCTTTACTTGCAGAATACTTCAAGGTTCAGATTTGCACCAGGTACTTGATCAAACTTCCATCATCATCTGGGATGAAGTTCCTATGCAGCACAAATATGCCACAGATGCAGTAGACCGCACTTTGCATGATCTTAAGAAGAAGAATGTTTTATTTGGTGGAATCACTGTTTTGTTTGGAGGTGACTTTAGACAGACCCTACCTGTCATTCCTAGGGGCACTAGAGAACAGATCATAGCTTCATCTATTAAAAGAAGCACTCTCTGGCAACACATTACTGTCTATCACTTGACCGAGAATATGCGACTCGACAGAACTCCAGAGAATACTGCACATGCTGCCTGGCTCTTGCACATTAGTGCAGGCACAACAGTGGATGCTGCAGACACTATACAGATTCTACAGAACATGCTCTGCCATGGAGATACTATGGATCACCTTATCAACTCTACATATCCAGGCATAGAGCAGGGGAACAAGCCAGATCAGTACTATCTGGATAGGACCATTCTCTCCTGCACAAATAACAATGTCGATGTCATCAACTCTCTTCTCCTTACCAGATTTCCTGGACCAGAGCATGTCTTCAACAGTGCAGATACAGTCTCATTCAGAGAGCAGGAGCTAAACAACTACCAACCATATCCTGCAGAGTATCTAAACTCTATCAAAGCAAGTGGCCTTCCTCTCTCCAGGCTGGTACTTAAGATAGGCTATCCTTTCATGCTTCTACACAATCTGGATGTCACCATGGGTCTTTGCAATAGAACTCCACTTATCCTCCTTGAAGCCAGACCATGTGTATTGAAGTGCAGGATCATCAGTGGAGATGCACAGTTTGCAGGAAATATTGTTTTCATTCCTCAGATCACACTGGAGCCTTCAGCAGAGACCTTGCCATTACCACTTCATCAACATCAAATTCCAGTTCACTTGGCATTTGCCATGACTATCAACAAGTCACAAGGTCAATCTGTATCCTACGTTGGCTTGGACTTACAGACACCAGTGTTCTCACATGGGCAGTTATATGTGGCACTGTCAAGGTGTACATCTGGAGAAAGGATCAAGGTGCTGTTGAATGAAAACAATGGAAATAACAGAACTGCCAATGTGGTATACAAGGAAGTGTTGAATGGAGTGGTTTAGCAAAGGTGAGTAACTTGAAACATTGTTTACAGGAATTGGAAACTAATATAGATATCAAGATAGACTTGGATTTAGATTTAGAATTAGAATTAGAATTAGACTTAGATTTGGATTGTACTTGGATTGAATCAAATGGTTGAAAAATTTATTGTGAGAAGACTTTAGGGCAGGTTACTAAACCTTGGTGTGTATTCAATAACAAGTCAATAAAAGTTTGTAATAATGTCAATAACAGGTCAATACAAGTTTGTAATGATGTCAATAACAGGTCAATAAAAGTTTGTAATAAAGTCAATAAAAGTTGGTAATGATGTCAATAACAAGTTAATACCAAGTTAATACCAAGTCAATACAAGTTTATAATAAAGTCAGTCACAAGTTAATATGAGTTTGTAATTGAAGTCAATACATCAATAATGTGTTTGTTAGTTTGACAACAAGTTAGAGTTGAGTGACTGTAGTGGGATTAAGCATTGTGTTACACATATGCAAGCTGGCCAATGTCGGTGTCAGGCTGAGTGAGCAAAGCGAGTGAACACCATGACAAAGGCATGGATCATAAGCTCGTCTACTACATATGTTACAACCATTTTGTGGGAGTGATGGTGAGCTAAATGGGGGATTTTTTCAGCTGAGGATGGTGATTGATTGGTGATGATTGATGGGACGATGCGCATAACATATGCTACAGTCATTTTGTGGGAATGATGGGAGTGATGGTTGATGGGATTATCTGAAATTTGTCAGGCTTGGTCAGGCTTGGTCAGAGCTGTGCAAAATTTGTCAGGCTTGGTAAGAATTGGTCAGCTCTGACTAATATAGCTGGGTTTCAAATATCATCATCGCATATGTAGAGGTGAGCTGCAGCTGGGTTTGAAGTGGAGTTTGAAACTTCGCAAGTGAGCTGAGTGTGGAGAGGAGTGTGAAGGAGTGTGAGGGGAGTGTGAGGGGTGGGGAGGGGGTGTGAGAGGGTGTGAGGGGGTGTGAGGGGGCGGGGATGGAGAAAAGGTATGAGGGGTGGGGAGGGGGATGAGGGGTGTAGAGGGGGGAGGGGGACATGGGAGAGTGAGAAGGGGATGGGGAGGGGGAAGGAGGAGGAGGGGATAGCAATGAGGAAGGGAGAGATGGGAATGGGAATGGGAGATGGGGAAGGGGGAGATGGGGAGGGGGAAGGGGGAAGGGGGAAGGGGGAGAGTAGGAAGAGGAGAATGGGGATGGGGATGGGAAAGGTGGGGATATAGGAGATTGGGATGGAGGAAATGGGGATGGGGATGGGGATGGAGAGATAGATAGGGATGGGGAAGGGGAAGGGGCCATTGTGGAAGGGGGGATAAGCACAACAACCCCCCCACATTGACTTGGAGCCAATGGTCCCAAGTCAACTGAAGAGTTGTGTACTATCTAAAAGTCAACTAAACAGTTGTGTGACCATAAACCCCCAAATGTTGACTTTGGGCCAAAGGTCCAAAGGCAACTGAAGAGTTGAGTAACTGTAGTGGGATTAAGCATTGTGTTACATATACGTGAGCTGGCCCATACCAGTGTCAGGCTGAGCGAGCAAAGCAAGTGAACGCCATGACAAAGGCACAGGTCATAAGCTCGTCTCTGGATAATCAGAAAGTTGTTTGCCTGATCTGATAAGGATCTGATTGATGAGATGCAAGTCATACATGTATAACTTGATCATCTGTAAAGTCTGTATCTGGATAGATGGAAAGAAGCTTGACTCTGAGGTCATCACAAATGTGATGTTTAAACTGGTTCCACAGGATGTCAAGAGATGTTGGATTGCAATGAAGAAGAATGGTGGCAAAGAGCAATCTGAGAGAGAAAACCGAGCTGCATCTGGTCTGCCTCTGTAAGACACTGGACCCATTCCTGGTCATCCTGCAAAAGACCCAATGCAACACAGGCCTGCTTGAATGTATTATGGATGACACCAGTGACAGTGCACAAGTGCTGGAATGATGTTGCCCCTGTGACAACAGTAAGGAGCAGCCTGAGGTAAAATCTTTCCCCCTGAGCAGAAGAAGCAAAGTACATTCTGCCAATGGCAGGGTCATGCTGCTTCCTTGGGTTCCACTGCTTCTTGGTTCCATTATGTTGAGGAATGTTCTGATAGGTGACAGTACATGCTGCTTCATATCTTCTGTTGGCTTCAAACCAAGCAGTGAGCCATGTGGTCTTGGCAGCAGGCCTTTCCAAAACCTCATTGATATTGCCATCTGCATTGAAGTAGACAGTTTGCTGGTTTTCCAGATGGACAGGCAGACAATAAACATGAGGAGACTCTGCATGCATTCCAAATTTATTTATATGTCAGCAGCTTTCCACAGATCCAATGTAATGTGCATCCAGATACTCCTTGACCTCATCTCTGTCTTGATCGAGAATCTCAATCATGGTTCTGTCATGGCCTTTGTATATGTACTTGTGGATGTACTTGACAGCCTCGATTGAAGAACAGATCTCAACACTGATGTGACAGTTGTATCTGACAAATGAACCAAATTGTTAACCAATAAACATAATGTCAGATAAATGTTCCTTACTTTGCAGCCAAATAAGGATTGTGTGGGACGACATGTCTGTTATCATAGACATAATTATACTTCCTCACTGTTCTACCATTGTCGGGTCTCGCATAATCAGGATAATTGTTTACAGTAAAAGAGGTTTGTTCTCTGAACTCCTTGGGATATCTCTTGCTGCACTTGTTGTCGACCATGCATGAAGCCTTGGGTTTGTCATGACCACAAGGACCATGAAGCATGCAGGTAGTTATAGTGTGGTAGAGCATTGGCTGTGTGACAGAATCAGGAATCTGTGCTGATACAATGGAATCAACATCATGGGCATCACAGATTTTGTTGGCTGGATCGAGAAATATAAGGAGGTGCATATGTGGAAGGCCTCTCTTTTGAAACTCGATGGTATGGATGTGTGCCACTACTTTACCCAAAACACCATCCTTGATATCCTTGAGCAATGCATTCTTTTTCTGTTCAAGGACATGTGCAACAATGTCTGGCCTGTCATAGGCTTCCTGCTTTTTTCTATTTGTGGTAAAATGTGGATTGGGTGATTCCTCCTGCAACAAAGCTTCCTGGATCTCTGGCCACTGTGGATTGGCAGTCATGGTGAGAAAGAGATCTGGCTTGCCAAAAAAGTGACAAATGGCCATGGAATCCTGGAAAAGCTGATTCATATGCCTTTCACTGCCTATATGGGTTGAAGGAAGAATGATGCAACTCCCATGATTCTCTAGATTGATATTTTGATCCTGGTCACCCATGGCAGCATCCTTCAATCCAGCATACACATCAGCCCTAAGCTCCTTCTGGTGATGTCAGACCCAATTCAACATATTCTGTTCAATAGATGCCCAAGCATCTACAATATACTGCTGCAAAAGATTTCCTCCCCACAACAATGGTGGCTGCTCTCCTGGCCTTGGGTGCAATCAATAAGCATGGTAGCATCTCTGACTGACATTGGGTGCCCTTCTGGCTCCATTTGCACCTTGGTGTGCAGGTA
This sequence comes from Tricholoma bakamatsutake, assembly GCA_029959215.1. Classification (NCBI taxonomy): domain Eukaryota; kingdom Fungi; phylum Basidiomycota; class Agaricomycetes; order Agaricales; family Tricholomataceae; genus Tricholoma; species Tricholoma bakamatsutake. The sequence goes on from CP114860.1 coordinate 8,215,645, forward strand.
TATCTGGGTGCCATCCATCTTCACCATGAGGAAAAAGCAAGACATAGTGCAGAGTTGAATAGGATGGATGCAACTGGCTTATGCGCTTGAGCCCTCCCCCTCATAGCCTGAGAACAATATCTCTGTGGTTAGACCGTTCCTCAGAGCCATCACCTGGAATAATAGCTGCCACCTCATCATTAGCTGTAGGGAGATTATACCGATGTAAATCTTGGGTTCTATCTGATCGCAGCCATATGGAGACATTATCCTGCTCTTCTGGAGGCTTTTCCCTCACGATCTGGAATGCCTGCTTGAATAAAAGCACATAAGGATGGGTGTTATTTAGCATAGCCTGCAGCTCTGTCATGATGACTGAGTTGAGGTTATTATTCCGTCACTCACGAAGATCAAGCTGTGCGATAGGATCATGGATATAGAGCTGTGCATAGGCTACAGGTTGTCCAGGAGGTAGCAAAAGTGCTCCAGAAAGATGATGAAGATCACCATGAATACGAAAGCTGTATACACCTGATGTACCTGTGACAGAATGGTCTACCTTGACACCCAAAGAAGTGAATGCAAATGCAGCATTGTATTGTTGGATGTTTGTTTTAAATTCTTTGGAAAGAGGACCTTTGCCACACAACAGATCCTGCAATGTGGCAGGAGCAGGTCGGAAAGATGGCAGATGAATTTGTCCCTGCAAGCAGCAACTTCCAAACTTTGGCACAGCTCTGGTAGACTTGGACAGCTTTTTACAGTCAAAATGCAAGGTATGGCAGTGTGGACACTCCACATTCATGGGTCCAAGTGAATGTCTGGGAATTGGCTCCTGATAAGGTGCATGACCAAGTGGTAATGGCCTTGCAGGTTGATGTGGAGGTAGAGGTACAGGCATAGGTGGAGGCAAAGGTGGCAACATTGGGGGATTTAGGAATGAAGCAGGCAGCAGTAGTGAAGGAGATTGCATGGGAGATGGTGGCAATGATGGAACATGGAATATTGGATCAGGCAGCAGTGGTGATGAAGATTGTGGAAAATGGAAATTGTAGAGGAGACACCCTTCCAAACTCATCATAATACTCTGATGGCATAGGAGATGGTGGAAATTGCAAAGTAGTCACCCTTCCAAATTCATCATAATAATCTGATGGCAGGGGAGAAGGTGGAAATTGCAAAGAAGACTGGCTTCCATCATCATCATCAGATTCCTCATTCTCCATTTCCCTCCTCAAAGCAATCTCATTATTCCTCTGTTCTTCATACTCAGCAGCCAACAATGCAGCCATTTCTCTATCCAATTTGTTCCACTTGTGCATCTACTTGAGCTTGATATTGATCAATCCAATCTCCAGACATATTGTTTGCTAATTGATCCAACCTCATCATTTGTTGATGCAAGTTCCTGTCTACAATGGATAGATGTTGGAGCTCCTCAGCCTCATCCATCTGTACCTGCTCATCTGCCTGCTGTTCATTTCTCCACATCTGATGCATCCTGAGAGCCCATTCCTGATCATGCCTGTTATGTTCTTGCAATGCAGCCTCTATATTAATATGTCTGGGTGGATCATGATATCATGGCTCAGCAGCTTACCTGTCCCTTTCCTGTTCAGCCAGCTACTGCAATTGTTGATTGTGCTGTCTAGCTGCTTCAGCTTCAGCAGCTTGTCTTTGTGCATGCTCTTCAGCTTCAGCAGCTTGCCTGTTCCTTTCCTGTTCAGCCAGCTGCTGCAATTGTTGATTGTGCTGCCTAGCTGCTTCAGCTTCAGCAGCCTGTCTTTGTGTATACTCTTCAGCCTCAGCAGCTTGGTGTTGTGCATGCTCTTTAGCTGCAGCAGCTTGCCTGTGCTGCTCTTGTTCAGCCAGCTGCTGCAATTGCCAATTATGCCACCTAGCTGCTTTCACTTCAGCAGCTTGCTGCTGTTCAATCACCTGCTGCAATTGCAGATTATGCTGCCTACTCATTTCAACCACCTGCTGTAATATCCTCTCTCTGTCAGCAATAGCCTCAGCACTTCTCCTTTCCTCAGCAGCTTTCTGTAATAATTCCTGCTGATGCTGATATTGCCTTACTGCCTCTTGTTGTAACTCCTGAACATGTGCATCATAATCTGCATTTCTTTCCCTCAATGCAATATGTCCCCTATGCAGATTATTGAGTGCAGGATCTGCTTGACCACCTGAAATATTATGCAATGGTCCCAGTCCCCTCCCTCTCCCTCTCCCTCACCCTCTCCCCCTTCTTGTTTGTAACTGAGATGCAGGTGGGGGTTACTCTGACTCTGCTTCTGCTCTCATCAGGATTGGTCATCTGCAACCTTTCCAAATGGTCTGCATCTCTAATTCTAGCCCTTTCCACTTCTGGCATAGAAGGTCTACTTTGATTCCTGCAAATACTCTCATAAGCCATTATTATTGCAACATATGCCAACACCACTCACATATTTAGCAATGGTAAAGCCCAACAATAATTTTGTTCAATAGCCAACAATGCAGCACAGCTGAAGTAAGGTCAGCAACAACTTCCTTTAACAGCCAGTTGTCACAACACTCACTATAATCCAACTGTTTTCTACTTCCAATAAACAATTTCAACACTTTTGTAATAACAATTACAAATTTGCTATTTGATAATAGATAGCAATTGCAATAGTATCACTATTATAGCCCCAAATGTTGTGTGAAGAGAGGTACTCAATTGATTGTCGTGCACTCTCTCTCCACATATAAGGAAAAGGCCTCTGTTTGGTCATGTTGTGCCTGTTCTGGGTGAGGCATGAAAGTAGGTGTCCATTATATCGCGACCAAAATTTTATGCAAGCAAATCTGTCTTTTTAGGTATTGACTTGCTACTGACCTCATTACACATCTGTATTGACATGTTACTTACTTCATTAAATTTGTATTGACCTGTTACTGACTTCAGACTTTTTACTGACCTCATTATAATTTGTATTGACTTGTTACTGACCTCATTACAAATTTGTATTGTCATGTTACTGACTTCATTACAAATCACAAATTTGTATTGACTTGTTACTGACCTCACTACAAATTTGTATTGATATATTACTGACTTCATTACAAATCACAAATCACAAAGTTGTATTGGCTTGTTACTGACTGGCACTATTGGTGCTATACATACATGTACATCATCGACAATCTGTGGGTTCTGGATGGGAATGACAGTGTGGTATAATGGCTCTTTGCCTTTGGAAGTGTTAGCTGGTATGTCTGGTTTATCTGCTGCTGCGGGCACAAAACATGCTTCAGGAATGTTGGAATGGGGATGTATGGGCATCTCATTGGGCGCTTCAGTTGCGCTCACAGTGGGTTGCAAAGCTGGGGACTCAATACTGTCAGCGGGTGCAATGTCTGTGGTTGTAGAATGTGCACTCTCTTGATTGGATGTATTGCATGGTGCGCGCCACAGAATTTCAATGCCATCAAAGACTTGCCTCTTCCGAAGTGCCATCAACTCCCACTTGAGTGCATCAATGTGCTCTTCCTTCGTTAGTTGCACATTTGGTGCGCTTTGCATATAATCTGCTGCAGGCACAGAAGCGGCAATGTATGTTGACTGTAAAGGTGCTGCTGGAGCTGGATGAGGTGCTATATTGTAGATGAGCTGCGAATTGGTATTAGATAAAAGTTGACCAGTGGCTATCTGCCCTGGATTGCGCTTATGCCATTCCTCAATGCGCTTGCCCAAGAAGTTGCCTGGAATAGAACACAGCACAAATGCACCCCCTGGGAGTACGATGCGCCCTTCCGCATTTCGCCTACACTTTCCTTTGCTAATAAGGTGCTCAATTGAAGTGCACTCAGGGATATAATGCCCTGTCTGACTGCAATCGTTGCACTTGTTGTTGTTCGAGCGAGGCATGCCATTTCTGCCATCTCTGCACAATGCGCTCAATGCAATAACTATTGTCTGTGTCATGCATTCAAATAAGACTGAGATGTCTTCTGCTTTGACTGTGGGCATGTCTAGGTTGTGGCTGGGAAATGGGTGTGCTAGGTGCTGAGTAGGGCACATACATATCGGGGTTTTGTGCTGTGAGCCCAGTAAGTGGCTGGAAATAGTGCGCTGGGCCTTCAAAGATAAAGTTGATCACATCGCATATTGCGTCTAATGAGTATGGCACATTTGCAGGCTGATTAGGTACTGCAATCGCAAGGCGGCTCAAAATGCACTCAAGCTGGTCTGGGCGAAACACTCTAATGAACATGCAGCTTTGGTCATAGCGTGCCAATATGCCTTGCACAACTAAGTATTTGCTAATGTTGAAAAATGCACAATAATAGCATACGATCTCTTCTGCAGTTACAAGGCCAATGCATGCAGTCTCACCAATAAGCTTGTCCAGGTCATTAATACTCCATTTACTGCCATCCCTAGAGCTGGGATAAAGCTTTAGAACAGCATCTTTGAATGCACCATAGTTGTGCATCACGCTATACTCTGGTAGCAGTTTCCAAGTGTCTGCAGTGTCGCAGTCCAAATAGCGCACAGTGTGGAACTTTTTATTGGTCTCATCGGTGATGTTACAATCACGGAGGAGTTGCACAAGCTCCTCAAAGTACTTCTGGAGTTTGCGTGGTTTTGTGGGGTCGAAACGCAGCGCATTTTGGTTAGATGCAGATAGCATATGCATGGTAGCCATAGTAGGTGGAATAAGGTGTGTAGGGTTAAGATCTGGTAAAAGTGCAGCGAAATGCAAAGGCAGAGAAGAATGCAGTGATGCAGATGGAGTTAAGGTAGGTAGGGATGATTCAGGTGAAGGTGGAGGTAAAGACAGTGCAGTGATAGGTCCACTGCATGCTCTAAGGTCTGAGGAAAGTTTCCAATCATATTGACACACTATGACAGACCTTCTGAACCACTACAAACATTACAAAATTGACTTCAAACTATTTTTCCACTTATTTCGCACTATTTTGGATGACTTCGAACTATTTTGAATGCTTTCAAACCATTTCACGACACTTCGAACAACTTCACAGTACTTTGAACAACTTTGGCCACTGTATAGCTGTCCCCAAACACTTTCGATGCATGCTGCACATTTGTAACAAGCCAATTAGTCACATATCGAGCACTACCAGACACAAGGAGAGACTACAACAGACTTAGGATACGATAAGTGCAGATTTTTGTTTCATTGATACAGTGACTCACAAAACTGAGTCAATGTTTTGCACTTTTTGATTCATTGTTGAATAGCTTCCCATAAACAACAAAACCAAACAAGGTATTGGTGTACCGAATAACATACATGATCAGGGCTACCAAACAAACAAAGAATTATGTAATTTTAATCATCCCTCATGGAGATATGATCATTTTAATTCAGGGACTCATTGACTCAGTTTTGTGAGGGGTAGTCAGAAATATTAGAATCTGATGCTCCACCAACTGTATAATGTCAAAAACTTGACAGATGGTTTCTAAGGTGATGTGACCCTTGATGGGACCTTAAATTATAGTATTTAATTAGGACTAGCATTCTTCATACTTCAATATTCTCCAATGCATCCTATCTCCTCTGCTCAGAAGGAAAACATTCTTTCCCTGGCCTCCAATCATTATTCTACTCACAATATTGCCTCTAAACTCAACCTCAGCCAGTCTAGTGTATCCAGAACACTCAGGGCTCTCCATCCAAACCTGGATTCCCCCTCTGGTGGCCATCCTTCTAAGCTCTCATCTACCTCTCAGAGAGCCATCCTTACCCAAATCACCACTGGCAAGGCTGCAAATGCTGTTCAGGCCACCCATTACATCAACAGCATCATCCCCACTTCAGTCTCCTCAGAAACAGTCAGAAGAGTTCTCAGAAAAAACTCATTCAAGGCTGTGGTGAAGAAGAAAAGGCCCTTGCTTAGTATAAGGCATAGGAAAGCAAGATTGGCTTTTGCTCAGAAGTATAGAGAGTGGACTGTGGAAGACTGGAGGAGGGTTATTTGGTCAGATGAGACTAAAATCAACAGGTTTGGGTCAGATGGGAGAGAGTGGGTCTGAAAACAGAAGGGAGAGGGGCTGATTGAGAGAGAGGTGCAGGGAACTGTCAAATTTGGGGGAGGAAACATTATGGTATGGGGGTGTATGGGATGGAATGGAGTTGGGTATCTTGCAGAGGTTGAGGGGAGGATAAATGATGACCAGTATGTGTCCATTTTGAAGGACCATATGCTGCCTAGCTTGGAGGAGAGTGGAATTTCTGGAGAAGAGGTGATTTTTCAACAAGATAATGACCCCAAGCATACCTCAAAAAAGGCCAAGAAATGGATGGAGAACAACAATATTACTCTTCTGGATTGTCCTGCCCAATCTCCAGACCTCAGTCCTATTGAACATCATTGGGTTCACCTCAAGAACCAGTTAGACAAGTATCCAACAGCACCAAAAGGAATGTGGGAGTTATGGGAAAGAGTAGTAGAAGAGTGGAATAATATTCCATCAGAGGTGTGTCAGAATTTGATTAAAAGCATGCCTATAAGGTTGGGAGCAGTTATTAAGGCCAAGGGAGGTCATACAAAATACTAGAATTACAATTTATCATAATATTGATACCACCTCACAAAACTGAGTCAATGAGTTCCTGAATTAAAATGATCATATCTCCATGAGGGATGATTAAAATTACATAATTCTTTGTTTGTTTGGTAGCCCTGATCATGTATGTTATTCGGTACACCAATACCTTGTTTGGTTTTGTTGTTTATAGGAAGCTATTCAACAATGAATCAAAAAGTCCAAAACATTGACTCAGTTTTGTGAGTCACTGTATATTAAAAAAATAGAACAAGAACTCTTACTATACTTGGATAATGTACATTTCACTTATTATCATTTTTTATTTGTTTTATGTTTTACAATACCTTTATTTGCTGTGCACATTGCCTCATGTTCTACAATTGTTATTATTTCCTTTTTAGTACTACAAGGTTGGGAATGTGCCTCCGGCACACGTTAACATGTTTAATAAGTAATATATACAATATTTTTGGTTTTTGCACTTCCACTGTCATGACTTCATTTCTATGTTAGTCTGATAGTACTTCATTATTTTGGTTTTTGCACTTTCACTGTCATGTGTTAACATGTTTAATAAGTATGGACTTCATTTCTATGTTACTCTAATAGTACTTTATTATATACAATATTTTTGGTTTTTGCACTTCCACTGTCACTTGGCCATATTGCCTTGATGTTGTGCACAGACCTTACTCGTGATATCGCTACATAGAACTGCCCATGAGTAAAGACAGGACTCCTGAAATCTAATCCCACATGCTGCACTGACTGTCCCTGGGATTTGTTGATCGACATTAAAAAGCATAGTCGAACAGGAAATTGGAGTCGAGACAGAGTGAAAGGGAGTTGTCCTTCGATTGGCTGCGGTCGCATCCGTGGAATAAACACCTTCTCTCCAGCATGATCTCCAGTAATCAACCGAACCTCCAACACTCTGTTCCGAATCCGAGTCAAAATTACTCGAGAACCATTGCAGACCCCTCCAGCAATATTGAGATTGTGAAGTATCATCACAGGGACGCCAACCTTGAGTGCCAAGTGTGCCAAAGGTAGACCGGAGCAGTTGATTGAGTTGAGGTATTCAGGTGGATACAGAAGTTCATTGTTTGCAATAGAGTCTGCACTGTGAAACACTTGCTCCTCTCCAGGGAACCTCTGAAGAATGTAATGGTTCAAATCATCCACATCATCATTTTTGCTTGCCAGGACAATCCACTCTGAGAAGTATTGATCAGGATGCTGAGCATGATTATAGATGCCAGAATAGATGGTGTCGATGAGGGAAGCCAGAGTGTTTTCAGGACCCTTGAAATGGTTGGGAAGTTCGATGTTGCCACCCTCATCTGTATGATCACCCTTTCCAACCTCCAGCTGCCACTTTGCAAACTGTCGCTCTTCAAGATCATCCGTGTTCAATCGCATGTTGATTTTGAGATGAAGAACTTTAATATGTTGCCAAAGAACAGAGCGCTGCAAGGAAGCACCAACAATCTGAGGCCATGAACCCCTCTCGATAACAGGCAGGATCTGGTGAAAGTCGCCCCCAAAAATGATAGGAATGCCACCAAAGGGTTGATCAGATTGGAGAATGTCTTTGAGAATGCGGTTGACAGCTTCATGGAGATGACGATGCTGCATGAGTGCCTCGTCCCAAATGATCAAGTCAGTCTCCTGCAACAGCTTTGCCCGAATTGAACCTCTGGAGATAGAGCAGGTGGATGACTCATTGATGATGAGAGGGATCTGGAGACATGAATGAGAAGTGGAGCCACCTTTGAGCAGGAGTGCAGCAATGCCGGATGATGCTATACAGAGGATGATTTTGCCCTGAGAACGAAGCTGATGGGCCAGAGTGTTGTATACAAAGGTTTTGCCTGTGCTACCGGGACCATGGAGGAAAAAGGTCTGGCCGGTCTTGTTGTCGACAGCATGCATGATCTCCTCAAAGACAGCTCTCTGGTCTGGATTGAAAGTATCCAAGTTCTGTGCAGCCAACTCAGCCTGCTCCACAACATCATATCTGCGCTGCTCTGCAATCAACCGGTTTTCGAGGTTGGCTTCCCAATTCTGAGTGATCTGAGGCATGTATGGCCAATCCTTGCTGAGAGATTTGCCAGAGGATAAGAGAAGCTGGTTGATCAAGTAGAGGCCATAATCCTGCACATCGTCATCAGTAGGGTTGAGACGGATATTGTTGTGCTGGAGCTGATACTGCAGGTCATCGCAAATGTGGGGCCAGTATGTGTTCCAAAGCTGGACAGGATCAGAGGGTGCACAATCACAAAGAATAGTGACAAAGAGTTGCCGGAGCTGACGACCTGTTACCATGGACTTTGCTTCCTCCAAACACTGCACCCACTCTTGGTCATCCTCCAAAAGGCCACGTGCCAGACATGCTTCTCTGAATGAGGGATAGACATTTCCCTGAAAAGTGCACAGATGTTCATATGATGTTGCACCCTTGACAGCTGTCAGAAGAAGCCTGAGGTAGAAGTGTTCACCTGCAGTAGGCTGAGTGTAGTACATCCTCCCAATAGCGAACCCTCTCTGTCTGGGCTTCCACTTGTAGGCTTTCTGATCCCACACAAATTTGGAGGGAAAGTCCTGATAGAGAAGATCCTGTGCAAGCTCTGGATACTGCTGATTGGCTTTGAAATAGCCAGTGAGGGTGGTGTCATGCTGTGCAGCATGCTGGACGATTTCTTGGATAGACCGTGGACCGTTCTGATTCCAAGTGACATACTGCTGGCCAGGGAGGTGGATCTGAAGTCGGACGACATTGGGAGAAGCAGAGTGCATAGGTAAATGAAAGAGGCGCCAAATGCTCTCACAGGCAGAAATGTAGCAAGCGTCCAGATACTGTTTGACTTCATTGTTGCAAGTCCCAAACTGCATGGTGATGCGATCATGACCTTTGTACACATATTTGTAGATGTACTGTATTTGACAGCTTTGATGGAGGCAATGGACTCGATGTTGATGTGGCAGTGGTACTTCCAGAGGAGATAGAGTGAATAAGTAATGACCCAGCGATTGTCGACCTGCTTTCCCTGAACCTGATATGTCTTTCCAGTGTTCCGACGCCTGGTGGAGGCATAGGCATCCTCAGAGATGGATGTCTGATCCCTGAATGGCTTGGGGAGATTTTTGGAGCACTGTCCATTCACCATGCAAGGAGCTGTAGGGTTCTCTGCACCACAGGGTTTATGGACCATGAACTTCTTGACCAACTCGAGCAGCTCAGGATTGTCATCAGGAAACTCTGAGCACATGAGGCTGTCTATCTGCTCAGGAGTGCGAAGCTTGGACTCCCCATCAAGAAAGATAATGCAGTGCATGTGAGGCAGGCCACGCTTCTGAAACTCGATCACAAACACATAAGAGAGTGCCTTGCCAAAGATCCCAGCCTCGATGTCTTTGATCATCTCCTTCTGCTTTGCATGGAATGCATGAACGACCAAGTCAGGGCGATCGGCAGCAGTCTGCCCAGGCTTGAGCTCATCCTGAATCTCTGGCCAAGCGGGGTTTGCAATCATGGTCAGAAAGAGATCACCACCCTTGAAGTAGTGATTGATAGCCAAGGCATCCTGCAGAAGCTGCTGCATATGACGTGTGCTTCCTGCAAATGAAGAAGGCAGGATGATTCTTTGACCGAGAGACTCTGTGTCTGCATCCACATTTGCAGCCACAGCATCAGCCAAGCCCATATAGACTTCACCACGAATAGTGTCAGCTTTCCACTCAAGAATATATGCTGAGGCTCGATAGCAGGCAGTCGGGGGTGGAGACAATAGCAGTAGAAATCTGATTTGGACACATGCTTGCGAACCCTTGCACCGCCTTCATTAGCAGCTGCAAACTCGATTTGAGGATGCCATTGGAGCTGGCCAGTAGGAAAAAGGAGGACATAGTGAAGAGCAGGATAGAGGGGATGGACATCGGTGATGCGCTGAAGGGGAGGGCCATGCCTGCAGTAGAGAATGATATCACGTGTGCTCTGTGGCTGATCACCATCACCTGGAAGAATGACCGCGATCTCATTGTTGGTGGCATCAGGAAGATTGTAACGGTGACGGTCACAGGATTGATCAAAGCGCAAAGCTATCTTGCACTGCTGGTGTGGAGGCAAGTTCCTGGTGAGCTCATGGGCCTGCTTGTACATCTGAACTGCAGGATGGAGACAGTGGAGCATGTCCTGGAGGGTGAGCAAAGTGTGGTGATCGAGGTGAGTGTTCCAGGCATTGGCCATGTGAAAGTTGGCTGCATCGGCTGGATCATAAATGTAAAGCTGAGCATACACTGGAGACTCACCCTTTTGTGGAAGAAGAGAGCCAATCCTGTGGGACAGCTCGCCATGCAGTTTGAAGACATAGGGGCCAACACCATCGTTCACAGCCTCTTCACCTTCATTAACAGACTCATCAATTTTGCGCCCAATGGAAGTCATGGCAAGAGCATTGTTGTATGTGTGGATATGATCATGAAACGACCTGCCAATGTGATCCTGAGCAGTGAGCAACTGGAGAAGCTCAGGTGGGACAGGGTGGAGAGGAGGCAAAATGATTTTTCCACTCAAGCAGCACATGCCAAATCTGGGATTTATATTGGAGGACGCAGTGAGACGCTCGGCCATCCAGTGCAATGCATGACAATTGGGACACTGAATATCCATTTTTCCCAGATAATGAACAGGCCAGTCAGGACTAAAAGGATGGCGTGCAGGAGGGAGGGGCCCAAGTGGAACAGGTGCAGGATGAATATGTTGAGCGACCTGGGATAATCGAGTCAGTCACAAAATAAAGACATGAACAAAAAGGACATAAGCATACATGTGGAGGAATATCAACAACAGGGACAACAGGAGCAGGAATGGGAGGAACAGGTGCAGGGGGATCAAAAAAAGGGATAGCAGGTGCAGGAACAGGAGGAACAGGAGGAACAGGAGCAGGGGGATCAAAAACAGGGATAGCAGGTGCAGGAACAGGAGGAACAGGTGCAGGGAGATCAAAAACAGGAGGAGCAGGAGCAGGATGCTACATCATCATTGTTGTCAGTTAATATACTCAAAAGAACATATATAAGCCTACATGGAGAGGGATATTGGCAAGAGGGACAATAGGAGCAGGAACAGCAGGAACAGCAGGAGGAGGATCAAAAACAGGAGGAGGAGGAGGAGGAGGAGGAGGAGGGGGAGGCTAGATCATGATATTGTCAGATAACATACATCATGTGAAAGATAAACCAACATACAGCAGAAAATAGAGGTGGAATTGCAGCATGCTGAAAACCATGTTCAGTCCAGGCCATTGCAGGAGCTGCCACAGGAATGGGAGGTGCAGGAATTGGAGGTGCAGGAACAGGAGGGTCAAAAACTGGAGGTGCAGGAGGGGCATTAAAATAATATGGGAAAGCTGCGTTGTATAAAGGAGCAACAACAGGCTGAGGTGGAGCTGCATGACTTGAGCCTCTTCCCCTCCCTCTTCCCCTCCCTCTGCCCCTGCCTCTTGCAATCTGTGGAAGGGGAGGAAGTGCTGCCAGCTGCTGTGCCAAATGAGGAGGAAGGTGATTGTATTGAGGAGGTGGTGGAGGAGCAGCAATAAAAGGATCAGCATTCAGCAAGGCAATATTATGGGCTGGTGGCAATGGCAGCAGTGGCTGGGCAATGTGCATAGTGCGAGCATGGTGTGGAGTCCGGTGGCGAGTAGGGCTATCCAAGGTCCATTGGTCCCGTTCAGTTTGCTGCGCAGCCATTCGAACACATCGAGAAGTGTTGGGCGGAGATGGGTCCATGGGAATCGGAGAGCTCTCTTACTGCAGCAGAGGAGGTGAGATTCTTGTAGGAGGCTGTGAAATTGGTGCAAACAGTGGCAGTTGATAGTGGAGCGACTTCCAAAAATGGAAGGGGAGGCAACTGCAAACCCGCCAGCCCAATCTCCCTGCACACTGTGCCCTGAGAGAGGTCCAAAAAACAACTGGCAGACACTCTTTTTGTTGAAAAAAGAGAAGCCAGGGAGGTAGGACTTCACAGAGCTTCACCTTGGTCTACAGATACCCCAAGAATGCAAAAACAACCCCACTGGAAAAGAGCCCAGAGCCAGAAAGAGAGCAGAAAAGCTAGAAGTGGCCAAAACTCAGCCAAAAATTTGGTTCCTACACCCAGTAAGCCAAAAATTAGCCGAAAAAATTGTTCCTACACTCAGTTATTAGATTTGTCATGATAGGAACACCTTATTATATTTTATTTGTCAACAGGCCACCAAGTAGCCGAAAATTTGGTTACTACAGTCAGTTATAAGATTTGTCATCATATAAACACCATATTATATTTGTCATCAGGCCAACACTGTAGCCGAAAATGTTGTTGCTAATTATATTTGTCATCATAGCAACACCCAGTAATTATATTTGTCATCAGGTACCAAAAAAAAAATTAGCCGAAAATTTTGATCCCACACTGTAGCCAAAAATGTTGTTCCTACATAAAGTTATTATATTTGTCATCATAGCAACACCCAGTAATTATATGTCATCAAGCCCCCAAAAAAAACAATTAGCTCGAAAATTCTGATCCCCCAATTATTATATTTGTCATCATAGCACCCAGTAATTATATTTGTCATCAGGTCCCAAAAAAAAAAAAATTAGTTGAAAATTTTGATGTAGCCGAAAATGTTGTTCCTGCATTATTATATTATTGTAGCCAAAATTGATCCCACACTGTAGCCGAAAAAATACTGTTTCCACACATTATTACTTAGTATATTTGTGATCCGGCCCCAAATTAGCTGAAATTTTGTTCCCATCTTTCACTTATATTTGTCATCATGTCTCACGACCCTCAAAGTAGGTCATCACTTTCCCATCCACTCAGAGCAACTCCCATGGCCTCTTCACTTCCCACGGCCTAGTCACCTGACCATCCTCCTTTTATTATTGATTCCTTCAAATTGTATATAGACTTGTATTAGTTAGAATAATGAGGAAGATAACAATGGGGGAACAATACAAGTTACCCTCTCACTATCATCAGATTTAAGAAGTCATTCTCTTGAGTCTTAGCTCACATCATATCTCTAAGTTCTGCAAAATATCCCAAACTTCCTTGAAACTATCATATTCACTCTTCGTTTTATTTCCCATCGCCTATCGCCATTCGACAAACACTTTACATTTGTTATACTTGCTCCTCGATAAACCTCAAACCTCCTCAAACATCTTTGAACCTCTTTGAATCTACTTCGGACTATTTCACACAATTTCAAACCTATTTCGGACTCTTTTGAACACCTTCATATGCTCTTACAAACTATTCACAGCACGATTCATCCTTTTGCATCACTAAACATTACATTTTGGTCTCAGCAGTGATATTTAGTACCACCTCGCACCCTTCCTCTGACTCATGTTATACCATTTGAAGCTATTTAGTAGGTTTTGTTTGGGTTTCCAGGTTGAGTATCATCAGCAGACGAGTGATGCATGTTGTTTAGGAAGAGTGATTCAAATACTGGTATTTCCCCAAGCTGGAGTGCAGTTGCTAACAGCTCGGAATGGAGAGTGCGAAGGTGGTTAATGTTGGGATGAAGGGCGAGCCGACAGAGGTCTAAAATATGGTCTGATAAACAGAAACCCCTCACAGTGGGCTCCAGAAATGATGTGTTCTGTTGGTACTCAGTGCAGAGTCTCAATAGAAGGGGTGAACACTTAGTGAGGGGGGAGTTCGCTTAAAGGGCCTCAGATCGTCCTTCAGGGCACAGAGATTATGGAGAGGCTGGTATGGCAGTTTTCAGTGTGTGCACTAGTTGTGTACACTAAAGAGAAGGTATGCATAGTGGTGGGAAAGTGTGCAATGCAAAGGGGCAAAAATGTGCAGTGTGGAAAAACGTGCAGTGTGGAAAAATGTGCAACAGGAGTGCAAAAGTGCGCAACAATGTGGGTGATGAACACGGAGGTGTAGTGGGATGAAGGCAACACTGGGATGTGCTGTGAAGTCAGTGCACAGGTTGGGGACACAAACAGGATGAAAGCGCAAGGGGCAGAAAAAGGCGCAAACAGTGCACAAAACACAGCTATGCAAATAAGTGCACAAATGCAGCTATATGAAGGGTGCACTACAATAGTGCACAAACTAGGATGAAGGATGCAACGCAGGGACGAAACACAACAATATGACAAGGGGACGCAAACAGTATGCAAACATGGCTATACAAAGGGCACACTACAAAGGTGCATGGACTGGACACTGGTACACAGACTATGTGTGACACTGACTGAGCTATGAACTGTGAGGGGGGGGAAAGATTCTCTGGATTCTCTATCTGTCCACCTACTATGTACAAATGGCTTATGTGATAAAAACAGTAAAATAAAGTGTAAAAATAGAAAGTGCCATGTGCTACCCACAAGCGCATCCATTCACCCATCTAAACCTGACCACACTATGCTACTGCCTCAGCTAACAAGATTTGCGCACCTATAGCCCAATATCCAACTGTTCTGGTGTGATGCACTATTTTTGGTGTGCTCTAGGTCTTGTGTGCTCTTCCCAATTAATCCACTTCAGTGTTATGTGTCGTGTGCTGCGCCTTAGTAATAATGACATGATCGACCTGTGCCAGTTACCAGATAAGGTGATGCCAATTGGAAATGTGGAAGAACTATAAGGAGATGCTGTGAAAGGCCAAATACTGCCAAAGCACCAGGATTACATGAAAGCGCCCAAGTGCACACAGTCCAATGCCAAATAGGTGCAAAGTGCCCCAGTTATGTAAGAATGTGCAGTTTGCTCATGTTGGAATCGCAGTGCACTTCAAGTAAATGTGCCAGTAAAATGGAAGCTGCGATGTGCAGCGCAACTGGTGTAGTGGATTGTTGTGTGTGATAGGGATTGTACAATGAGTATGCAGTAGAGAATGTGAGTTGCAGGTAAAGCATAAAAGGAGTGCGCAAAGGCGCATCAAGCACACAATAAATGTGAAAGACAGGTAAGGAGTGTTGGGGGGGGGGGTGCGCAGAGGCGGTTTGAAGCGCAACAGGGCATATTTAGGGTGCATGACAGCAGACAGCTATGGGGAACCAAAAGCACAGTAGAAATGTAAAAGGTGCACAAAAGCGCACCTAAGTGGTCAAAGGTGCACAAAAGCACACGGAAGCATGCAAAGGCGTACAAAAGCACACTGCACAATGTGTGCGGAAGCCATCTAGGAGGTGTGCACAATTGCAAAAAATGCTGTAGTATGCGTGCAGGGCGATAGGGAGCCATATCACTGCTACTAGCTCCTGCTAATTTCTGACCTCCTTGATGCACCCCACAAATCCTGCATCTTCACTAGGATCGACCTCTGACACACTTACCATTTGATATGCATCGCTGATGGTGATGAATGGAAGATGACATTCTGGACCTGCTATGGGTTTTTCGAGTGGCTGGTGGTTCCCTTCAGCTTCACCAATGCACCCATGGCCTTCCAGCACCTCATGAATGACATCTTCAGTGACATGCTTGATGTTTGCATCATCATCTATCTCGACAATATCCTCATTTTTCTGATGACATGTCAAAACACAAGGCTCATGTTAAAGAAGTCCTCTGGAGACTCTGGAAACATGGACTTTATGCCTCTCCACAGAAATGTGAGTTCCACAAAAATACAGTTGAATATCTTGGGTTCATCTTGTCACTGGATGGACTCTGGATGTCCAAGGACAAAGTAAAGATTATCCTGGACTGGCCGGTACCCTGGAAAGTCAAGAATATCTAGTCTTTCTTCAGATTCTGCAACTTTTACTGCAGGTTCATTTATGGTTACTCTAACATTGTCATTCCTCTTACCTGCTTGATGTGGAAGAACTTCCCCTGGAACTTCAACATGAAGTCCCAAGAAGCCTTTGACAGGCTTAAAGAAGAATTCACCCATGATCCAGTCCTCTCTCAGTAGGTACCAGATTCCCACCTAGTCCTTGAAATGGATGCCTCTGACTATGCCCTGGTGGCAATTTTTTCTGCCCACACCCCTGATGGCAACATTCACCCTATTGCCTTCCACTCCTGCTCCTTCAATTCTGCCAAGCTAAACTACGACACCCATGACAAAGAACTCCTGGCCATCTTTGAGGCATTCAAATATTGGCAACATTATCTGGAGGGCTCTGGAAGCCCAATCAATGTGGTCACTGATCACAAAAACCTGGAGTACTTCAGCACCACCAAGCTCCTCACCCACTGCCAAGCCAGATGGTCTGAGTACCTCTCACAGTTCAACTTAGTCATCTGCTTCCACCCTGGGAAACTGGGGGCAAAACCCAATGCACTCACTAGACATTGGGACGTCTACTGCAAAGGGGGAAATGGCAACTTTGTCTCAGCAAATCTGAGCCATTTCTGATCTGTCTTTACTCAAGAACAGCTCATCCCCTCACTCCAAGCCACTTACTTTGCCACCCCAGTTATCTGACAAGCAGTCCTTATGGACATCGAGAAGCTCCACAATGACATCCGATCCTCCCTTATTCTTGACTCCATCTCATCTGCCCATCTCCTGATCCCCTCTGCTTCCAATTGGACTGTAGACAACAGCGGACTCCTCTGCCACTTCGACCAGATTTATGTCCTGGACATAGTGTGTTGAAATTAAATCCTGATGCATGCTGCATACATGAGGCCATGCATGCAGCACACACATGTTACTGCACTTACTGCGCATACATGTGGTAAACACATTCCTGAGTCATGTGACATCCTTACTATTATGTATATAAGGAGAACCTGTACTATAGAAGATATACAGTGTTCTTACCTCTGCTAAACCCTAGTTCTAAGACTAACTAAACCCCAGGTAGGTTATAAGGAATGTGTTGTCTCTTCCTCTGTGCAGCGTATGTAGTCTGCTCCAACAGGTTATGGGCCCTGCTGGGCACGTCACGAACGCGCCTTAACTGGCTGCGAACAACGTTGACTTCATTTCTCCAAATTATAACCTTGCACTCTTCGTGAGCTGCATTGCGCTCTCTGCGAGCTGCATTTAAAAAAACCCAGGTTGACTAGGGTTAACCACTCTGAAGGAGTGTTTTTGCCTGAGATTATGGAATGTGTTTTCTTGAATAAGAGGACTGATTGAGTGCTTTTACCAGCTGCCACTATAACATCATGTCTTCAACTCTTGAAAAACTCGTACAAACTTTCGATGGCTCTAACTACATTCAATGGGCCGACTCAATGAAGGCATGGCTCAGGTCTCAGGGCCTCTGGCAAATAACTAGCGGGATGGAACTAAAACCACCCATGGCACCTCCTTTGACGGCGACAAACGCTGCACTAGTAGCAGAAGCTAATGCCAAGCTCCAGACCTAGAACAATAAGAATGACCAGGTGATTGGTAGCCTAGTGCTCTGCCTGGCCCCCTCTATTCGGCAGCATGCCAACACCAAGGATACTGCTGAGGAGGTATGGGATCTCATCCGCACCGACTATGGTGTCGATGGCCCCTCCCAAGTCTTTGCGGACTTTAGGTCTGCAATCGCAATCAAAATTCCGGCTACAAATCCTGCGCCAGAGATTGCCAAAATGGCTGATAAATTCGAGCACCTTACGGCTGCCAATGTTGCCATCCCCGAATTAGTACAGGCAATGATTCTACTTGCTGCGATGCCGCGCGAGTACAATTCTCTATCTGCCATGGTCCTTAACACGACCGCTACTAGTGCCTTGACATTTAAACATGTCAAGGACTCCATTGTCGCTGAAGCCTCACGGCGCACAGCAGTTGGAAAGCCCATTGGCCCACCTCAGGCCACCAAGCTTTCTGCTGTCAAGCGCAAAGGGGGAAACCCCAAATGGCAATCTCAAGGCAACAATGGAGAATCGTCCCAAAAGCGTGGACGACGTGGGGACAAAAAGACTAAAGAGGAAAAACCTAAAGAGAAACATTCCCACCTCGCCTCACAAGCCTTTACTACTATAAATGGTAATGGCACCATCATACCGCTGATGCTGCTCATCCAGCGCATCGAGAAGCATGAACATACTCCCACAAGGGATCCTCGCCGCCGACCACCTGCACAGGCATACACGGGTGCGGCCTCTACCTCTCATTCGGTCTATACCGAATATCAGCAGGCTTGAGACACCCTCAAGCAAATGAATCTCCCACACAGCACGAAAAATCTGCGACCGCTGGAAGAGTACCTAACAGTGTGAGAAGGTAAGAGGAGGAGGATTGAACTAGAACCAAGGATCGTAGAGGTAGAAGACGATAACGTCTCCCTTGGATCGGAACCTGCCGTTTCTGATGAAGAAGTATGGAAAGCCGTCGACGAAATGCTTGTCGATGAACCACTTGAAACAGGTACATATGATGAAAGGTCAGTCCTTTTCCTTGCCACAAGCACAAGAATTAACATTCCACTGATCACAGCGAACTTTTCATGTGAAATTTTACCGCTACTAAATGTATCATGGAACAATTTACATCTTAATATATGTGTTACGTGTGCAAATGGAAATTGTAAGAAAGGTGCCGACTGGATCATGGATTCAGGCGCATCAAAACACTTCACTGGTGAAATTAAAGATTTTGCTTCTTACGAGCCTTTACCGAGAAAGGACTCTACCCTGGTTCAAACAGCCATGGGTACTACTCATATAGTAGGGAAAGGAGCAGTCTTCATTAGACATCAGGTAGTATGTCATGGGAAGTCAGAGACACATGAAACGCAATTATACCCCGTCTACTACATACCCGACTGTAATGCTCGATTACTGTCAATGGGCGTCTTCTTACAAGACGGAAGTGATGTGCGTGGTTCCTCTGCACACATTTCATTTTTCAAGCAAGGAAACCCAATTATGGATTGCGTCCCTCTTATGAAACGTGACACTATTTATTGGGCTCGGACTCATATATTGAGCACCAAGGGAATCAATGTTGCGACAATGTATGTCGCAGACTACTCGACTTGGCATAAGCGACTTGGACACCCATCCAAAGAGGCGCTAGGGAAGATGCCTAATAGCACCATAAAATTCCCAAGGAATTTAATTATTCCTAAAGACAAAATTATATGTCCAGGGTGCGCTGAAGGGAAAATGACCTCAAAATCTTTTCCTGAATCAGATTCATGCACTGAAAGACCCTTTGAATTAATACATTCCGATCTGAAGGAACTCCCAGTACTATCGTACCATAAACATAAATACTTTATTGTATTTCTGGATGACAAAACGTCACATATCTGGGTCCAATGCCTTAAAAAGAAATCTGATGCTGCTGCGGCCATCAGACAATTTCGGGCAGTGGCTTTGACACAGTATGGCGCTACAATCAAGCGCTGGCGTGTTGATCCAAGGGGGGAGTTCAAAGATCGTGAGCTACAAAATGTGCTCAAGGACTTTGGCATCAAAATAGAGATGTCTGCACCCCACGTTCACCAACAGAATGGGCGCGCAGAGCATGCCATAAGGACAATAATGGAAAAGTCGCAAACCCTGCGATTTACCGCATGTCTACCACAATCATGGTGGGAATTTTGCATTGAACATGCAACACACCTATACAACCGAACCCCGATAAGGCGCCTGAAATGGCTGACACCAGTTGAGGACCTGACAAAGGTCCGCCCAGATCTAAACGATATGAAGGTTTTTGGTTGTGGTGCTTACGTCTACCTACCCAAGGAGAAGTGTCCAAACACATTGGCTCCTCGATCGGAGTTGATGACGTACCTTGGATTAGAAGATGGCATTAAAGCATACCGTTTCATGCAACCTAGTGGCACAATATTCATTGGTGCTATGGCACTATTTGATGAAACGTTGTTCCCATGCTGTCCCGGAGCTAAAACTCCTGCCAATACGGACCTTGGTGATTTTCCACCTCCAGAACCAGAAGATGATGACCACTCATCTGGAACAGATGGCGATGATTCTATACCGCCACAAGATCTGCCCCTTCCTCCATCATCAGAAAATGATGATGATGATGTACCAAGTGAGCAAAAGGCACATGACGATGTGACAAATGCTCCTCCTCTGCCGCCTCCAGTAACCACTGAGGACTTTCGTCCAAGATGTGATGATCAACAGGAATGACAGCAATTGCCCCGTCGATCAGGCAGGCAGAGGAACATCCCAAACCGTCCTGGCAATACCTATGGAGAGAAGTGACTCCCCTCTGACATAGAGAGAGACATTGCACGTGATCGATATTGGAAGAGATCTGTGGGTCAAGATTCAGATCATAACCGAACACGACCACAAACTCAACAGAAAGAACTGGTTGCTGGACCGAGTTCGGCACCCCACGAGAGTGTGCCCGATTCCAATGATCAAGAACATGATCACTTAATGGGGGAACTGGACGAAGCAGGTTATATTAAAAAGATAACCAAGAAAGGAGGAAATAAGCTTATTCGCTGGCTGTTGTCAAAAGCAGTCAAACCATCGAGCGAAATAAGCCAAGTTCCAAACCAATTTTGCGATATTGCGCGCCTACCATGGCAGCAGCAACGTGAGTGGAAACAAGCTTGTCATGAAGAATTAGAGGCTCTTCGTAAGCGACAAGTATATGACATCATCGATCTTCCACATGATCGAAAAATGATCAAAAATAGATGGGTTTTCTCCATAAAATCGGATGGAAGAAAACGAGCCAGACTCGTGACCAAAGGCTTTTTACAAGTCGAAGGCGTTGACTTTGATGAGATTTTCTCACCGGTAGTCCGCTACGAGACCGTACGCCTCATGTTTGCACTTGCATCTCTAGAAGGCATGTATATGACTGGCCTAGATGTAAAAACCGCATTTTTATATGGCAAACTAGATGAGGAGATCTATATGGATCAACCCGAGGGTTTCAGACTCGAGGGAAAAGAGCGCAAAGTATTGCGCTTACGCCGAGCATTGTATGGCCTTAAACAAGCCTCACTTGCATGGTGGAAAGAGCTAGAGGCATTTATGCACACCATTGGGTTCATGCGCACCAGCTCCGATGCCGGCATTTTCATACACAAGGATCCTAAGACAGGCAGTATTGTTATTGCACTCGTCTATGTTGATGATGGCTTGTTCATGGGGAAGAACAAGAAACTTGTGGATGAAAAGAAAAATGCTTGTCTAAAGCATTGGGAGTGCCGTAGTACTGAAAAAGTCACGGAATTCTTAGGCATGCGCATCACCCAGACTGCAAGCAAAGTCAAACTCGATCAAACTGAATATCTCGCCAAAGTGCTTGAGAGATTCGAGATGACAAATGCCAAAGCGACCCCCACTCCGCTCCCAACTGGTTACAAACCATCAGAAAACACAGCAACGCCCAATGCGATGCTTAGATCAAAATATCAGTCTGTGATCGGATCTTTATTGTATCTGATGCTCGGAACGCGACCTGATATTGCTTATGTGGTAATCAAGATGTCGCAATTCTCGGCTAATCCTAGCCAAGAACATCTAGACAAAGCAATGTACATTATGCACTATCTGGTGGGAACCCAGAAATATAACATTGTCTATGATGGTGAGAAGTCTGAGGGGCTACAGGCCTTCACAGATTCTGATTGGGCAGCTGACACTGTCAAACGCTGATCTACAACGGGTTACTTTGCTACTCTAGCAAGTGGCATTGTGTGCTGGCAGTCCCGTTTACAAAAAACTGTAGCACTGTCATCCACAGAAGCCGAATATATGGCTCTCTCCGACACTTGTCGACAGATAGTGTGGATAGAGTCCTTATTCCAGGAACTTGGATATGTACTGAAGCACATACCAATCTGTGCTGATAATCAGGGATCCATCTTTATCGGATCAAATCCAGTTCAGGAAAGAAGGACCAAACATATAGACATTCGCTACCACTATACCCGCGAATGCATAGAAAATGACAAAGTCACAGTCGTTTTCATTCCTGGAAATGATAATCCAGCTGACATGTTCACAAAGAACCTTGGCGCTGTCTTATTCAGGAAATTTAGAGACTCTCTCGGAATTACTTTCGAGATTCAAACTTAGCTGCTTAGAGCGCTGTACAGTTTGAGGGGGGGTGTTGAAATTAAATCCTGATGCATGCTGCATACATGAGGCCATGCATGCAGCACACACATGTTACTGCGCTTACTGCGCATACATGTGGTAAACACATTCCTGAGTCATGTGACATCCTTACTATTATGTATATAAGGAGAACCTGTACTATAGAAGATATACAGTGTTCTTACCTCTGCTAAACCCTAGTTCTAAGACTAACTAAACCCCAGGTAGGTTATAAGGAATGTGTCATCTCTTCCTCTGTGCAGCGTATGTAGTCTGCTCCAACATAGTGGACCTCCACCTCAAAGTCCCACAGTACAAGCACGATTATATCCTTTTGGGTCATTTCAGACAAAACAAGATCCTACAACTTGTCCAACATGATTATATTTGGCCTAACTTATGGACCTTCATTTAAGACTTCTGCAAATCATGCACTACATGCAAATGATCTAAGTCACCCTGACACAAACCCTACAGGTTCCTGAAACAACTCCCGGTCCCAGAATGCCCTTGGGACTCGATCTCGATGGACTTTATTGAACAGCTACCAGACTCCAATGGCCACACTGCCATCCTGGTCATTGTAGACTGACTCTCCAAGCAAGGCATCTTCATTCCCACAGTCAATGAAATCACAGCCCAAGAACTTGCCTATCTCAATGATGCCTGTGCACAACATCAAGCTGCAGCCATTGCAGGTGTTATCAACATGCTCACAGGGCCCATAACCTGTTGAAGCAGGCTCTACACTATGTGGGAAGAGTGCACATCCCTCACAACTTACCTGTGTGAGTTTGTAGTACTTAGTCTTACAGCTAGGGTTAGTGGAGGCAAAGAACACTGTATTATCACTGTGGACAGGTTCTCCTTATATATGTAAGGTAGTCACATGGTGTTTCTCCTCATGTATGTGCAGTATGCAGCCAGTGTGGAAGAACATGTGTTACATATGTGCATGTTCTGCAGCATATATGACAATAATTAATTCCAACATTATTGCCCCCAGTTGCCAGCTTTCTTGAATGATGCCTCCCTCAAACACCCAGCATCAACAACTCCTTCATTGTCTAGTGAATGACTGCCATGCAGTATCAATCTGCCTTGCAGGTCACATTTGGGGAATTGTGCATCACTCATTTTCACCCTACCATACTAACCCCGCCGACTCCAGGCAAGTAAGTAAAGTAAGTAAAGTAAGGAAGTAAGGTAAGGTACAGTATACACTGTATAGTTAGGCTGGAGAATGTAAAATGGAGAGATGAGATGTGGGTGAGGAAGTGATGTGAGATGGGATAGAAAGGAGGTGAACAGTTTTATGTTGGGGGGTGCTACGGCTTACACCATACCTGAGTTACTTGTAACATCGACCCAAATCGTATCATATCGTATCAGTGATGCCAGATTTGTGACGGAGTGCGACAAAAAGTAGTGGGCGTTGTACTCTTCTGGTGAAAGTGCATTTACGGAGTTGAGTCATGTGACCATACTTTGCGAAGTGTATAGATAACCGAACATAAAGTGATACTCTGTAGCTAAAATTGGTGGTAGTGCACTTGAGTCACGGGCCGAGAGGACGGGTTGGGGATGGGTGGGACTCGTGGGGATCTCCAATACTCCAGATTCTCTGGAATCTGGATTGTAATGGTAGGTGTAAAGTCAAACGAACTGGCAGACAGGTTACTACTGCTTTGGTTACTTTGCTCAGCGGGACGCCGCTGCCAACTCACTCGTTCCTCGCGTGTTGGCACCGCTAAAGACACGATTTTGTTTTTGTCAGGTTTTTGTCTGATATTTCAATAGATATCACCGGCGGAATGACGCGTAATCATGCCTAATCATGCTCATGATAATTGATCATTCGTGCAAATAACTCTCAGGGCCGGATTATTGAATATGTGGACTATGTAAGCCCATGTGCCGCGTTGTTGTGTCAGTCTCGTACGCGTGTGATGCTAACACGTTGCTACCGAAAATCCCTTAGATATGTATAGAGAGTAGTGCGGTGGGGCTCTGGCGCTTGCCCTTGGTGGCTCCCTGGAATTGCTCGGCATGGTGAATGATGACTGTCCTCGTCCTATCTCGAAGTCCATCATCTATATTTATTCTACACGTCGGAATATTATGTCCGACTTCCACGATTGTCCTATCATTAGGAGGGAAATCTTCGGATTGCCAACAAAACGTGAACATACGGCGATAGTACTTGTTATCTGATATAGTTGTTACATATGTTATCCAACTCTAAGGGAGAAACGTGGATGCGTGTCGATACCAATTTTATAATGTGCCCGTTGTCAGATGAGAAGTGCTGTGGCGGTTCCCTCGACTCTCAGATTGAACCAGAAGCAATCTTTTCCACTCAGAAAGCCATCGGAAGCAAACGGTGTAAATAAAGGTGTTTCTTGCCTGCCACATGGGGGCAACTGGACGAACCCACAATTCGCAATAAGAAAACCAGCAAGTTGCCGCAATGCAATCTGATGAGGCATTAACGGATCCTGAACAACCAACATCAGAAAGGGAGAGTCAAAGTCCTCATGGACCAGCGGTTAGAGCGAACGGAATGTAGTAATGTTTCATCAACTTCTCTGGTGCGCAGGGGAAAAGCGAGAGAACTGCTACTGGATCGTTGGTTGGCCGCGAAGGTGATGTCTGGCAGTGTAACGCTGAACGCAATAGGTAATACATATTGACGGCATGACAGCGCAGTGATGAACGAGCTGCAGCTGATACGTATGTGTGGGACCATTTAGAAAAATCAGACAGGCTGATAACATTCGGGAAACCTCGAGCACGTCGCTCGAGCTTGGCGGTTGGTCAAAATCCGCACACAGGTGACAATGGGGAATGCAACTATGCCCGACCTTTCGCCACCTGAACCTACAATAAAAAGTATATGCATCGGCCTCCCGCTGAAATGCCATTGAGTGATGGTCGACTTTGCTACGGACGGCCACACCAGTGCCGATCTGGGTGCAATTAGAATGGTGCTCAGACGCCGATGCTTAAAGGCTCTATTGACAGCACAATAGCTACTTCTTCCACATTCTCATGGAAGAGACTTCGCAAGTAAGAGTGAATAAGCGATTGGGTATGGAGCGGAAAAACACGAAGAAGAGCTCACACCATCGCATGGGAAGAGCACATAATGTTGAACATCCTTTTGAGTCTCTCGCGCACGGGTAATGAGTACTGCCTCAAACACATGCAACAAGAAAAATCTTCTCAGGGCGCGACGCACCGCACTTGAATCCCATGACGGAAGGCAACTCTCACTGCAACCAAACCCCACATGCGACGAGCCAGGAAATTTTGCTTATTGAGTATCCTTCGGAATGCAAACAATGACGTTGTACAAAAAGCGTCACGGAAAGTTGCGGTGAGGAAACAAGGGCGGTGGCGCGGACACGAACGTCGAGCATTGACACAACTCACCGTGACTCGCTTAAACCATGATGACTCTCATCAGGATTAGAGAATTGCAGACTACAGCGTTCGTCGACGACTATACCTTGGTAGACCCATCGATCGTCGTCGACCTTACCTTGGTAGACCCATCAATCAGAACGAAGAGCCTTCCGGGTCCACGAGTCGCTGGGCGGCAGTTCCCGCATACGTTGCTTATGACTTCTCGGAGAGGAATTGACATATTTATAAATGCAGGAACAGTATCTGAAACACATGTAAGGGTGGGGAAGTCGAGGCAAGTCGGGAGTCCTGATGCTGAATCACCGACCAACGTTTATTGCTGGTATAGCATCATTTCATCGCCTACTTCCCTAGAGATGGACAAGACGAACAAGCGATAGAGTTAATCTCAATTCTTCTCCACAAAAGAAGACACTTTGATGGGTGGGGAAAGTCATATGTACCTAGCTACCAGTTTGTCGCGCTTAGAAGGCTATTGATCCGGTTTTGTGCACGAAAAAGAATCGCGATGAGATCAACTGGAATTAGCCGACATGCTAGCTTAAGCGGAAGCATTTGTATTAAGCTCATGAGGGTTTACCAGAATAACCTGGCAACTAGGGAGTATTAAGCCAATCAGGTGGCCGGCGATAATGATCACCAAATAAGCATGGGGATGTGGAAAAGGAAACAAGGACCCACAATGTCGGCGAGAGAGCTTGATATGGATGGAGGTGAAACAAACGAAGTAATCGAGGAACATCCGGAAAGAAGTGTGGGAAACAATGATCGTCGTTAAAAGCTACCTGATGAGATGTGTTGTGCTGGTAGAGTTATTCGGCGATCCGCGGTAGTGGCTACAATGCTGGCAACACCGGAGAAGAATTACGACAACCGTTCGGCGTATGACGAGCGCGAACCTGCACGAAAAGACACGCGGGGAGACACCGTGGCTAGCTCGGCGGCTTTTCATTCGCTGAAAGGTCTTGTGCAGATGGGGAAGGCAAACAAACGTGCGTTGTGGGGACCCCGCAAAAGCAGGGTGGGGAAAGGGAGGAAGACTGAAAGTACGGATGAATGAGGAAGACAAAAGAAGAAGGAAGAAGTGGAATCAAGGATCGAAAGGGAACGAGGAGAGTGCAAGGAGAGCGCAAGCAGAGGACGAAATGAGAGAGTGGTTGGGGGTCCTGCAGGCACGTGGTTTGATCTCGTAAGCGCTGTGGACCGTCGAGAGCCTGGTCCATTTATATATATACTCTCTGCAGACGTCAGTCGTCCGCCATGCAGCAATCTTATCGGTTTCCTCTTTCGCCGCCGAATTCAAAACCGTCCACCGCGCTCTCTTCTCCTTCTCTCCCCAACCCTGACCTCGCTCCTCAGAACTCCTTTTGTATGCCAGATCCTTCCACTAGGAAATCCATAACACTACCTGCTGCTTCATCACCACGTACTCGTCATCCAAGATCCAATTCCACAAGTTCTTCTTCATCCGCCTCGTCCCCGCCTGCCCGCGACTCAAATCCACCGCAGTCTTCCACCGCCGGTAGGGGTCGCAAAGTCGCTGCCTCCTTACAGCTTTTCAAAGAGACAGCATCTGATGACTCCAAGCCCCGCGAACCCTCTTCCAATCCAGATCCTACCTCAGCTCATATAAGACAGGGATCCTACGCCCCGGAAGGTGATGTCGCAGAAGCCCAATTCGAATTTGTCAAGCGATCCGAGTGGCCAGATCGCGAAGCTGCTGCTGTCCGACGCAAGAGGAGCTCGACCGTCCTTGAGCGAGTAAGGACACGCGAAAGTAATGGTGGCACTCGGGAAGACGCTTCGCGAGTGAAAGAGAGGAAGCCATCCGCGCGTGATAGTGGTCTTCATGAGCTTGCACAATGGCGAAAGGATACCAAGGGGCCGGAATCTGCGAGAGGCAGGAGACGAGACCGCACAGCTGATGACATCGCCTTGGACAAACTTCAGAATATACATGCGGCCTCTATCTTCCATGAACCTCCCTCACCACGCTCACGTGCTTATCCACCATCTCCCTCTCCTTCTCGTCCCCCAACAGGCCGTGTTTCTCAGCCCCCATATACAAGACTCTCACCAGAGAACTTGCCCCACAAGCAGGCACACAGATCACTCACACCGATTCGAATTAGACCTTCCGTTTCTCCTGACTCTCATCTTTCTCCGCCGTACATTTCCCCGTGGTCGACGGACGATGAGTCAGCTTGGGAGACCGGTTCCGCGGCGACGTCTACTACGTCCACCCATCCTCCTCCTCTTCCGTCCATCCGTGATTCAGATATTCCACCCCTCCTTAGTACCCCAAAAGATGCAGACCTACCGCTTCTCTATACTACTCCCGACAATAACCAGATCAACACACGTTTGGGTACTCTAGCCAGAAGCGATTCTCTGGACTTGGATCTGGATCTGCCCCATATCCCTTTACGACCATTTCGCAATCAAGTAGGTGGACACAGTGCTATTTACAAGTTCACTAAACAAGCAGTATGCAAGGTGTGTACCTTTTCTTTTCTTCCTTTTTGTTGCATCCAAGTTATCACGGCCTCATTACCAGCCTCTTGTTTCGCGGGAAAATCTCTTCTATGAGTCTGTAGAGCGAGAGGCTCCCCCACTTCTCGGTTTCATTCCTCGATATCTAGGTGTCATGCTTGTCAGCTACCGGCGCGTCCCTAAAGGAAAGCACGGCATCGGGTCTTTCAAAGAGATATCACATTCCTCTTATCCACTCACCGGACGTACTTCCGCGGACACCCTTAAAGCATCATCGACGATCCCTGTTCCTGCATCGGCTGCACGCCGCAGCACTGTAAACGAGGAAAACGATACCGATCCCGACGAGGCAGAGATGCCGGAAGTAATGCTTGATCGTAATCGACACATCGTTCCCGAATGGGTGTTACGCGGAAATCGGAATCGCTCTCTCTCGTACTCCAGTATCACCGGCTCCTCGGTTATGGTGAGGCGCCAACTACAACGCGGATATCTAGGGGATGCGGCATCAAGCCCTGAGCTTGCGTCATGCACCCCGGTTAGCGTACCCCAAGTCAAACCCAGCCCCCTGGCTCGCTATCCATTTGGATCCAGCCAGAGCGAGGCACCTACTGCTGTCAATTTTTCCAGCCAAAATGTCCGCGCTTTCGCATCCCATGCGGGCCTGAAGTCTATTTCTAATGAGAGTCATATCTCTCCTAATTATATCTCGGACGATGATGAGCCCTTTCATAGGCCCGCCCTTCGGGTGTTCAACTCGGAGAATACATACGGGTCTTCACAATCTCCCTGGTTTGGCGGTACTGGTTCTACTGTGGTCAATACACGGTTGAAAGATCACGTCTTCAGCACGGTGTTGCGCCGATTCCGTCGGCGAACAGGGGGCAGATGGATGGATACGGCACGCACCGAAGATGAGGGCGACACCGCAGATGCTGAAGACGACGTGTTGGTTAGTAAATACAGGAACAGAACCCGAAGGCACAGAACACTAACCAGGAATGGAGATCGACTTCGTGATATGCATTCGGAAGCCGATGTCGCCATTCGCCGCGTTCGGAGCGAATTATCCCTCCCTAGTTCTGATAAGCTGGAAACTTTGAAACTGCAGGAGAACGGCAAGGGTATGCTGGATGTCTTCGAAATGGGCCTTGACCCGGTTAATCAGACAACCGTGTCTCCGTCGATCAGTCGAAGAAGAAGTCGCTCACGATCTCTTGATGCACGCCGGGCCACGTTGCAATTGCCCTTCCAGCCTTCATTCTCGGAACAGGCGTCGATCCCTGAGCGTGCGGAAGAACACTTCCCTGTCACACGCCAAAATCATTTTATTCTCATGGAAGACTTGACGGGACGGCTTAAACACCCTTGCGTCATGGACCTGAAGATGGGCACACGACAGTATGGCATGGATGCCACCTTCGCGAAAAGGAAGAGTCAACGCAAAAAGTGCGATCGGACTACAAGCAGATCTTTAGGAGTAAGGGTCTGTGGCATGCAGGTGAGTGTTGAGTACTATCTAATGGGCATACCCTTGGATGCTGAATGTTTGTCTCGGTCAAGATTTGGAATAATGTTACGCAGTCCTATGTCACGCAGGATAAATACAGGGGACGAGAAGTTCGCACCGATGAATTTGAATCTGTTCTCGCCTCCTTCCTGCATAACGGCGAACACTTGCTGGCGTACCAGATTCCCGTTCTGCTTCAGAAGCTTTATGCACTTGCTCGTATCATCAATCGCCTAAAAGGTTATCGGTTTTATGGCTGTAGCATCCTTCTTATCTATGATGGAGACCCCGATTCACAAGAAGCTTTCCGAACCTCCGTTTTGGAACACCCTTCATCCCGTAGCAAGCGTGGAGAATCTTTGGAGCGTGGTCGTTCCTCACACGACCAGTCCGACAAACCTTCGTTGCGACGCTCAAACAGTGATACTACCCTTGTCGGTCCCGTGGGGAAACGTTCTGGTGGGCGAAGAAAGCGAGGAGAAGTCAATGTCCGCGTGGTAGATTTCGCACATACCACCACAGGCAGGGACTGGCTCCCGTACCCCCCCAATTGCCATGACCTCCACGTGGTCCATGACGACACTTGTCATGCAGAAGTTGACCCAGAAACAGGTCTGGTCTACGCTCGGTTCCCGCCGCATTATCCTGATCAGCCTGATCGAGGATTTCTTACCGGACTCAGGAGCTTATCTGACGCTCTGGAGAGGATCTGGAACCAAGAACGCATTCACAGGATCAAAGCATCGAGGGATGACCCTTCGATGGTACCACGCCAACTTTCCCCTCTGCCAACAGATGGTAAGGAGATCTTCGACGAGATCTTTGGCAATGAAGATACTGGGATGATTTCGACATAACACTGCATTTCATCTAATCTAATCCGAATTTTCAGTTTATTCCTCTGGCTGTTTTTTTTTTTTCATTTCACGCAATACAGACCCTGCATGATTTGCGTCAAATTCCTAGTGGCACGTATATATATATGTAGCTTTACTGCGTCGCCTTTTATCTCTTGGTGTTGGATTTCCTTCGTAGCTATAAAAAGTAGCCTCGACTAATCACCCTCTTTTGTCATGTGATCATTGTGACCAGTTTGATTGGGCTTATGGAAACATCCTCTCAAGAGAGATCGCGGACACGTTTGGCATCCTCTCAACGTTTTTCGCCTGGGGGTTGATTTGATCAACGGACGTCTTGCTTTGGCAAACAGGAATGGATACAGACTTGAAGTGCAATCGCTTGACTTGTCGAAAATCCCTTATAGATAAGGCCGTAGTAGTGAGTGCCGATCGTGCCATACCACTATACCAAGATCTGACGCGTTCCTTCAATGCTTGAAGACAACTTGTGCGTACGCTAACTGTTGTTTGAGTCAACCTACTCGAACGCCCCCATGATCTGGAAATTTAGGCTCCCATATATTCTGCGGTATGCTCTACTGTGCTCATTTTCGTACGATATGTTTATGCGTTGGTCCAAGTCGAATGTGCCAATGAGCTGTTCAACTCAGCTAGACTGTGTCCAGGTAAAGCACCGGGCAACCTCAGTTCTCTAACATCTACGATTATTTACATTTTGGGAAGCCTGCGAGACTTCTCTGACAGAACCGTAACCTTTGCTTGCAACACTTATCTTCCTTGGTTGATGACATTCTAGTGACGACGTTGTTGTGAGTTCGTGTTGAAGATAATCATGGCATTGCTTCACAACACTAGGTGTGTTCTCTGCACCCGTCAAACGACTACAAAACAGTAAGCGCCGTGCATATATTCACTTAAAATGATTCTGACACACTATCCAGTCCGTTTTGTCAGGTCTGTCTCCTTCGACTATTCTGGAGATTTGCACACGGTCTGTATCTCATCCCTTCTTCTCATGTGTATGCGCCCTTACAAGACCAGAGCAATTTCTTTTTGGCAATACCAGATTTATCAGGAACAGTCAGTAGATTATCAAAGTATTTCTCGTCAAACGTTATCTTTTTCTAGCGCATTTCAACAAGCTGTTGTTCGTAATGTGAACGACAAGAATGCTCAATTGCAGAAACAGCTAGAGAATGTCGTAAGAGAAGGTTAGTTCGCTGGCATTTCTCAGTTATTTCAAGGATTTATTTCATCGCAGCGAACAGCGAAATCGCTCTTTTGACTAATAAAGTGGCCGGCAAGTCAGCTCGCTATATTCTACTTGTGATTACAGTAAATTTCAGAAGTTGAACGCGACCTCGAGCTCGAACGGCGGAAAATCCGCGAGTTACAGGACGCATCGAGAGAAAGAGAACGAGAATACATGAAATTGAAGGTATGCAAGGACACATGTGTGCACTGTAAAAGCACCAACCACTCGCAACAGCAATTATACGACAAGCTCAAGCGCAAAGTTCTCCTCGCTCCTCGCTCCGTTGGCAACGACGCACCTCTTGGATTCGGCGGTCATGTCAGTGATAATCAAGCAAAGCACAGGACCTTCGGTATGAACATGGAAAACAATCTCGGAGCTGTTGTCGGTGCCGTTGAACCCAGCGGGGTCAGTCGTGACACAAGCTACTCGCGGCTGGCACGTCGCTGATCAAAGCATCGTCTAGATGCAACGAACACCAATCGTGAATCGCACCGTGGGTGGTCCCTTTGTCCCTCAGGCTCAAGCCACTGCGTGGGTGCATCATCAACAACCACCCGCTCAATCGCATGCCAGAAACAATTCACATCGTCAACCATTCGCCGGTCACGTCGACCGCTTGTATCGATCCGGGAATACCACTGACCACTCAGACAGCGCCAGTGTGAACGAGGTTGAGAATATGCTTGTCAGTCACCAATCGAGCCGCGTACCCATCAGCCATACCGGCTGGACCACTGCTCCCCCCCAGATGAATCATTCTAATCAGCAAAGTAACCCCACTTTTAACTAGAACCTGACAATCACTGATTTTGGTTGACAGTACGACTTCCGCAGACAACTAGACGCACGACAAGTAAGTTTCGGCCAGCAGCAGACATGCGCTTGTGACTGTAGTTAGCAGTGATAAGAACTATTGTTCCATTGACGTTGAATACATGATGGATATACATGTTGAAAGATTGTCTGGATGAGGCATATGCATAAGTAGTAGTGCGGGAGGAAATTATGATGTTCAAAGGTGATATAGATGGTGAATGCGAAAAGAATGACTGTTTCAGGTCTTTAGTGTCCCATTCTTCTCGTCCTCTAGATACTGTCCTATAGCTAAAATATCCTGTCCAGTACGACGTAGATACCCAGCGAGCACGTCACGGTCTGCGTGAGGTATGAGTTCGGCAAGTTTATCCACTTGACGAACAAATTCGGGATGAGCTCGGATATCCATTACAGAACCCGCTTCCTGTGAGAGGTTGAATAAAGAAGGTCGACGCCCAAGTGCCTCATTGTTACGGGAGCTTGGTGACACAAAGGGACTGGTTGCTATGATTGTCTGCGAACGCAATAGCCTGTTCGGAGGAGCACGAGGACCACCCGGCACAGATGGGGTATTTGATATGTTTATAGTGCGAGGGGTGGGGTTTGCAGGAGGGTTCTTCGTAAGAAGCTTTGGTCCAGGTGAAGAGGAGGAAGAGATTGGCCTGGCCGTCGCTGGCTTCTCTCGTCTCCCAGACGATATACTAGCTTTCCGTCCAAGGGAGGCGAAAAATCCACCAGCCTTGGAGGTCGGCGTTGATGGTACTACAGATCGAATTGAAGAAGTGGGTGTAGCACTGGCCGTGGATGATGTTCGGGCAGGGAGCCATTGGCTTTGGGCTAATGAGGGGTATGGAAGTGCTGGAGGGGCTGAAGGGGTTATATCGGTTGTTTTGAGCGACAGATCTGTCGCTGTTGAGGCATCTGGTCGCCGGGGAAAAGTGGCTTCCGACGTCACCGAAGCCCGGGATGTATGTCTGGGTTGTGGCGTGAATGTATTACTCCCTGCCAAAACTGGGCGATTCATGTTGGCTATAATACAAGATGTGAGTCTGGAAGGCTTGAGTCTGAAAAAAGAGATTGATAGATACCTCGAATTTTAGTTTCAATAATCCAATCACCCAAACCCGAATCATACATGTACAGCTCGTTGATTTTCTGTGCGTATATGACACAGCGTTCCCCTGAATTCTTCTGCGAATACACTTCTGAGCAATACATGGCAGACGGATATTGTGACTTGATCTTCGGGTTAGGACGACGAGGCGGTGACGAAAATGGTACTGATGCTGACAACGAAAATGGCACTGGCTCCGACGGTGATGGCGTTCGTGCAGAATGTTGCGCACTGAGTGATAAGCGATTTGATGATCTGGATGATCTAGACGACATGGAAGGCGTCCGTGGAAGTGAGGACAATCGCTTCAGATTTGTGGTTAAACTGTTCCTGAAACTCTTGGACGGTGAA
The DNA here is from genome assembly GCA_029959215.1 of Tricholoma bakamatsutake. NCBI lineage: Eukaryota > Fungi > Basidiomycota > Agaricomycetes > Agaricales > Tricholomataceae > Tricholoma > Tricholoma bakamatsutake. The sequence continues at coordinate 8,250,026 of CP114860.1, forward strand.
CTAGAAGTCTCGTTGTTATTCCTTCGAGCAGAATGACTGCCGGTCGACAACTCATCCGACTTGCGCCTGTCGGTCAAAGGAGATGGGGACGTGCCATGGCTATTGGTGTGCTTTACAGACTCATCCTTGGTACCGACAGGCACGACCGTGATTGGTGGAGCCACCTCACTTACGACTTCAATGTTCGACGAGTTGCCAGCTTTGACGGTGAGTTGATTATTATTATTGTGCAGGGCGACTTCTGGCGTTGGCACTTTATCCAATGTCCCCACGCCAGAATCTGAAATTGTCGCGGCTGACGTGGAAGCTGCTTCACGTCGGTGAATAGATTTGACGTGATGCAGGACAGAACTGTTTGTTGATCTGAAAGGCTCGTATGTTAATTCATATGCCAATGTAGTATAATCTTGATACGTACTTTATGGAACTTCCATCAGATTGGCCATTATATAAAGAAGGCACGTTTGGGGAATCCAGAGGTGTAGTTGCAATCGATTTCGGAGATCTGGATGCAAGCACTGCAGATACAGATGGAGGTAGTTGCAGGGCCTGCTTGACTGCATCGATATCACCTCTAGAACGGGCAGGGTTTGGAGAGTTCAGACGAGGGGGGCGTGGAGGAGGAGGGGTGTTGGTGTCGATATTGAATGTTGCCCGAGGTGGAGGTGGTAAAGGTCCAGCTGTAGCATGGATGCCTATGTTCCATTGTAAAACAGGACTCTATTTTGTAAAGATAAATATACACTGACCTGGCTGATAGTGAAGGTATGGCGACGTGTCGTTTGGCGGAAATGCAGTAGTACTGGCTAGGACAGATTGGACAACGATTTGCGGCGCAGAGCCGTCCGGAGTGGGACTAGCGTTGCGCGAAGAATGTTTATCTGTCTGAAAGATTTGCGCTGATTCCAAGCTCATCACTACGGGAGCTGCAACGCGTGCCGATACATCCTTCTCTTGCCCAATCTTTGGTGTGACAATCAATGAATCCTCCGTAGATCGTTTCTTATTAGGTGGTCTCGGAAGTACTGGTGACAGTAGGTTACGCATAGGATCAGACATGTCAGAAGCAGAACCTGGAGACGGTGATCGCGAACGTGGCTGCTGGAATATGGGAGGATGTAGGCCGTCTTTTAGTTTCGACTCCCCACCATCAAACGTGTCCTTGGTGGGTGAAAGACGACCTGTGCCTACGATCCCTACGTCTCGTGGGGGTCTTGCTTTGGAATGCAACCCTTCTGAGGAAGTTTTGTGATGTCCTTTACCTTCACGTGAGTTCCTGCTGTTACCATCCGAACTACGTTTAATCATGTCTCCAGTGATGGGAGCAGTCGAAGGGGGAGTAAGGTGGGTATACGAATTAAGAGCAGCATCAGGTGGTGCGACTAACGCAAGTCCAGCGAGGTCGGATTGAAGACCTCGTCGCGATCGTATACTCCTGTCGCCATGGGGTTGCGATGAAGATTTTCGTGTCGATTCGGTATCCATCTGGACTATGGCTAGGCGACGCCTATCCGACGCTCCCTCCGACAGATCACCTGAACGTCGCCTCCTCAGTTTCGACGAAGCTCCCAAATTTGCCCTTGGATCCTTTGAGTCATTCTGCGACGCGGAAGAGTACTCTGAAGATGAGGTGGAGCCACTTGATACGTGTCTCCTCAACTCTGGTGTGCGAGCATATCGCTCCTGGTCACTGGCATGGGAACCGATTGGGAGCGAGGAGTGGTGGGTGTTGGAGCGCAGAGGTCTGGAACGTGAATCGCCTCCTATAGAAACTACAACCCATGATAAGTATTTGGGACCGTCCGAGACTCATTGTTTTGTATAACAGACCTGCAGACACTGACTTATGTTGCCGTTGAGAGACTGTGGACATGATGGATAGGGGATCAAGTGGCAACGAAAAGTGACGGCGCATACGTTTTTCCGCCACCTTATGACTGATTTGGAGCTTGGCTCTTTCCACAATTCACCACTGCGCCCAATGTCCATGGCAGTGCTAAAAGCAATTGAATTTGATCTATAAGAATATCGCTGCGGATGGCAGTTCGCCATGGGCATCGCGAAACTTATGTAAAACAGTAAAACAAGCGGCCGCTGCTTATGGCCGCCCTGGGACTTGACAATACAATTTGGATTCAAGCTCAGTCTTACAAGCAGGGCTCGCAATCCCGTCCGCGAGTCGAATGTGTATACGTAGTCGGTACTTTGCTCCGTTTTACGAATGCCTAATGATGCGGTAGCGACGGTACGCCACTTGATAGTGATCTTTCTCCCAAATCCACCATGTCCTCCCACCTCTACGAAGTCGCGCTGTTCGGCGAATTCTTTTCCAGGGACCTTAAAGCAATACTCAATCGCATAACCCTACACAGCGAGTCATCGCAATCCATTCACACTCGCGAAATTGTGTTTGAGCCTTTCGACGCTCAGCATCAGCGAGATATTGGCACGGAGCCTGTCATTCTCAGAGCCAAGAAAGAGCTTACCGAGCCTGATTCGGGATGGTACGTTGGCAGTATGACAGGAGGCACCCAGATTCATCGTGCAATCTTGGACAGGTTGCTGTATTCGTATCTAAAGCCTGAATCTGTTCGTGTTCACCCTGAGGCAACCGTGAGGCCTTGGTCAACGTGTCAAGTGGTAGGGGATGCGCTGAGTTTTGCAGCAGCCCTTGGATACGTGTGAGCATTGTGGCTTCTGAACATAGCCTTGCTCGAAGCTCTTCAATTTCGGATTGCAGGCGACGGTCACAGATATACAAACGTGGATACTCGTTCAGACGCGGAGCGCTGGTCATTCTCATGTTCCAACAAGAACAGGTATGTCGGCACGAGGCTGTCATATGTGATTCTAACACCTACGAAGGTCGATCCGAAAACACAACAGCCTATCCCTGCTCATACAGACACTTTGTGGGAGATGGAAGTCAAGACTGCTTCGCCCATCCGTAATACACAAGAGACGCCGCTCAGCCATGCCGTCGATGCGGTCCTCGAGGTCCAGTTCCTTATGAAGGGTTTGCTCGATCTCCGAAGGCAGGACCTTTGATGAAAAGAATGAAGTACGGGCTATTCTGGTTCGTCACCCGAATCACCCCAGTCAACCTCATCATCCTCAGTGTTTTCAGCCCACCTTCCATCACCCTGCATCTGCTGTATCATCTCCAGCAATACGGAAGGATCCACGTCTCCATCTTGCTCGTCGTCTGTGTCTCCCTCGGCATCTTCGTCTCCAAGATCCTCATCTATTAACATCGTGGTTGATGGACCTTCCTCGTCACTCTCTACATATCCGCCCAGGAGAGACAAACCATTATGGGGAGCCTCTTCATCTTCCTCTTCATCGCTCCCATATTCTCCCACAAGCCCGCCTATGGCCTTCTTTCCTGCCTTTACGTTCAATTTTCTGCGCTTAGGCTTCACTACATCATCTGCTGACAGCTGAGTAATAACCCCTTGAGTATCGACTACTGTTCCTTTAAACTCTTCCCACAATTCTATCGTCGGAAACTCCACAAAATGTGTATGCCTCAGCAAGAAGCCGAGAGTCTGCGACATGTCAAAACGATAATATGCTTTGCGACTTTGGGAGCTCGACAGTATGACACATGGGTCCATTTGTGCGGTCATCACACACTCGGGTGGGGTAAAAGGCTCCGGGTCGTCCGCAGGTGGGAGAATGAGGGATTTTATCCATTCCGGGCAAGCACTCTCTTTCTTCGAATTGTCGCGTTCCTTCACGTGGGATTGAATCAATGCAAGGAGAGGTGTGTTGATGCTATTTCTGTGGGTCAGCATCACGAAAGGCGGTTCCTGGGGCTGTAGCGAGGGAGTAAGCGGATCCACAGGCTGATGAAACTTGAATTCGATGGTCAGGAGCGCTTTGTGGTTCCTAGAAACAAAGGGAAAATACCAATGTATTCAATTTACTATTCTGATGAGGAATAAAGAACATATACTTGTAATCCCAACTTGACTGATTGACTTTCCGTCTCTCCATACCCATGGGGAGCAAGTCCATCTCAATATCGCGAGCCTCGAGCTGCATCTTCAGTAGATCTCGTTTTGTCACGCCCCTCCCCCGCGCACGTCCGCCTCTGCCTCTCCCATCTCTGCCTCTCCCCCTTCCTTTCGCACCATCCAAGCCCCTCAGCCCATATCCACCCCTCACGATCTCCTTCCCCCATTCCCCCACCCTCCGCCCGGCATCCTCCAAAAACACATAATCGTTCATCATCGTTCCCCAGCCGTACTTGTTCAAAGGCACATATGCCACTTTGTCACGCTCGCCTGAGCAGCCACTTGTGCTTTTGTGGGAAGTAGAGCACGGTAGAGAGCAGGTACGAGCCGAGCATCGTGGACAAGTGTATATTGAGTACCGGTGGTTACATATCGCGCACAGTGGGCTGGGAGGGCTTGCTTCAGACTGTGCAGGTTCCGTAGAAGGGAGAATATCAGCCATACGGCTCGTCGGTGTCTAGACAAGAAGAAAATAGGATCACATGACCGACTAAAGACATCTACAAAGTAAAATGTAAATGGTGACTCGCATCTCAGATACAGCTTGTACAGTAGATTGCAGTAGGTTATACAAAAGCTATTCCTCTGCGTGATAACATCGATATAAGGTATGAGGATTCCACTGCTTGTGCATTTCCGATCAAATGTCATCCATACCGAAATCGATCTCAACCTTCTCTCCTGGCTTGAAAGCAGGCAGACCTGCGAGAAATATAATCAGCTCTGAAAAAAATGCGGCGTGAAAGACTATACCAAGGTATGGGCAGCCAGCACATCGGAACGCGTCCCCAAGGAAACAACTTCCACAACTGCTGGTCGCCTTTGGAGCAGCCTTGGCAGCATTGATCAAGCGCTGTCTCTCATCCTGAGCTACCGCCCTGGCTTCTCCATCTATCGAGCCATCCAACAACACAACCTTATTCGCCTGCCGTTCCTCCTCCTCCAGCTCCGCGAGTCCGCACGAGCAGCCCTTACAAGCCTTCTTCCGTCGTGGAGCCGACGCTGACACGGGCTCACATGTAGGGATGGGCCGCACCTTGTCAGCAGATGTAAGAAGTGCTTCAGGATCGATCATGGGGCCGGAAGGAGAACTAAAAGCCCAAAGTGCTTTCTTCGTTGCAGGGTCCGTCTTCGTGTGGTTCACAGACTTTGTCTTCAGGGAGAAGGAGAGCCCGGGAGCGTATGCTGGTTTCTGTGCTGTGATTAGACCTTCCTCCGGAAGGACTGAGAGGATTGTGAAACCTTCGAGAATGAGTTCGGAGCGGAGTGTTGGAACCTCGGACGAGAGATGGAGGTGTAGCATGCCCAGTGGGCCAAGGCCTGACAGTAGTTGGGAGAAAAGCTCTGATATGTTGGGCAGCAGAGTTTCGTAATCCACGGGGGCAAGTGTGACATGGATGGAGAAGTAAGAAGAAGGCTCCAGTGTTGTCGCTGTGCAAGACGAGGGATGTCAAGGCAATTGAACCTTCCTAATGTCATTCCACATACCTCCATCGACCAGTCTGTCTACCAAAAGCCTATCTACATGCCGGGTTGTCTCAAGCTGGGAAATGAGTGCTTGATATTTCCCATCCTTAGCCGTTGTAAGGGAACCGATCACCAAAGCTGACCCCTTAGCGGCGCTAACGGCTGCAACGACCCTGGAATCCACATACGACGGACTTGTCGCTGTGGGGGACATAATTGAGAGCTACGAAGAAAAGAGTTTGGGTCGTCGGCTTCTGATTTCTTTGGAGATCTTTGTAATTTTACGTAAGTACATAAATAAAATTACGCTGACTCATCGTTTTACAAATAAAGCTCACAACAGTAATACTCTCCACTGTCCAGCACAGGACACTTGCGACATAGGCCAGAATTACGAATGTACTCGATGCTAAACAAGAGAAACATAAAAATTCACTGCTGTGGGGGTTGTTGTGGTTGTTGTTGGTGCTGCATGTCTGGGTTTTGGGGAGGTTGCATATGAGGCGGTATTCCGTGCATGACAGCCTCCGGATTCATGGGAGGGGGCATAAGGGCACCGCGCACACGGAACAGCATCATCCTATACCACTCTGGGTCCACACCTGCCTTTTCTTGCTCTTGTGTTATTTGCTGCAGGTGGCCGATCTCTTTCATCCAAGCCATGCGCCAGTTGACGTTACCGTGCTCGTCCACCTCGACATTCTCATCCACGAGCATCGGAGGTATAGCAGGAAATCGCATACCCGCCATCATCGGGAAGTTAGGGTCGAAGCTAAGAACATCGTCAACGTGGAAAAACTAGCACAATGCACCCTGCTTACTACGGAGGAGGATAAGGACCTTGCCGACTCGGACCAGCGTCATCCGGATGTATAGGTTGTTGCGGGAACTGAGTGTGAGGGCTGTCAAAGGAAACATCTCCCGGGTTGTAATCCGCATCTGGTTCTTCGGAGCTGCGTTTGCCCCCCTTCGGCTTTTTCTTGCGAACTCTGTGAACGCCGGTACGAGGATCCACATTATCGTTGACAGTCCAATAAGAACCCTTCCCACGGTCTGTTAGTGGACGCGGAACTTTCTCAAAGCAAGGATTGAGGGACAAGTTGTGGCGAACAGAATTCTGGAATCAAAATCATGAGTATCGCCGTTGGTGGTCAAGTGTTTGTGAATGACCGCAAACTCTCCACAACAAACAGAGCCAGTCAAACAAAAACAGCGCGGTCGCGTTCAAACGGTGCTCGGTCACATTCATCAATGAGATTGCATGCTTACTTTCCATCCATTAGGAGCAGTTCTGAAGTAGGGGAACTGGAGGTAAAACCCGACAACTGATAAATAAAGATCCGCAGAAACTGCAGAGTATAACATACTCGTGACTCAATGGCATAGTAAATATCTTCTAACAAAAGCTTCTGATTTGGAGATCCCTTGATGGCGTAGCTAATGTGTAGAAAAAGTAAATCAGTGAATAAACTGACAACTATGGGTTGTACGACCGCAAAACGGTCAATATGAACGCTGCTAATACATACCGAATGAGAGTAGAGTAGGGATAAAACGGCTTGCTGCCTGGAGGTCCATCCCTGAGTGAGTCGAGGTTGATTGGTAGACCGCCTGTGAGGTCGCTCTCTGGCGGATAATACGAGTTGCCCGACATATCTTGGCCATCAGGCATCATTGGAGGCATTGCTTGGGGCGGGGGTTGCTGAGACATTTCGGGAGGTACAAAGGTTCGAACGTTGAGGTGATGGTGGTTGGGAGGAGAAAATGAATCGGGACACGATGGAGCTTATGTCAGAGACGTGGGAACTCCCCACTTTTGCGCACGGACCTCACCGCTGCTCCAAAAGCCTCCAAACTGCTCATTCCTGTCTTCAGGCATTCTAATCGTGCAACGAGATGTAGAGGTTGAGGAGGAAGGGTGTAGTGTGTCTGCAGCCACTAGGTTCAACATACGCCGACAAGGATCCAAATTGTGGAAGACACGATAAAACACTGACCAAAGTCTGTATACACAAACAAACTCCTGCCTGCCAATGTTATATGTCTGATCTTCTACACGCGCCTCAATTCGACATCGTCTAGCATTACCTGTACGCTGTACATCTCATCTTCAGCCCAGTCTGATCTGTCTCGTGACTCTTTAATATCTGGCAATGCCTAAATATGACAGAACTCGTTATATTGTGCCAGTCCAGAAGTTCAACTACGCGCGCCGCCCGCTGCAATGGAACAAATTGCAAGATTTGATTTTACTAGCCATATTCTAGCTAATAACCTCAATATCCACGATGCGGATTTGGAATTTGCCCAGTAGTGGCGTTTGAGTGTGCAGATTTTCCAGGTCCGACGCTCGACATCTGCTCAGTCTTCCATCAATGTTTACAACTAGGAGCTTTCCATTTTTGTGAGATGACTACTTTAAGTTGTTTGACTCTGCTAAAATGAAAAAAAAAGCCCATTGCCCTAACTGAATCGATGTCTGGCATGGTTTATTCCGGCTATTCACGGGCATCAACTTGGAGCCCCGTGCGAGCCAACTTGACACTAACCGATCATTTGGGTTCTATATAACACGAGGGTCGCAATCATGAAGAAACACATGCCATTCTCTCCTCCTTGACTTGATCCTGTCAGTGTATCCTACATTCCATGCCAGTGGTCGCGGCTACGCCCGTACACAGATGAAGTTGAAGTTGTTTTCATCTGGTCAGAATGTACTAACGTTAGTTCTGCTGCACTTTGCTTTCAACCTGATATATTTCCAGTAGCCCCAACTGTTGTCGCTCTTTATGAGTTTCCTTCGCGGAGATTCAACTTGAATCACCGACTCAATTTCTTCGTACCGGGAGGCGAGTGAACCAGTCCTCAGTGATGCCCAGCCCGATACTTATCCTCGTGCCCCTTACCTAGGTTGCTAGTCTGGGTAATCATCTTACTGTCCTTATCGTGGATTCTAGTTGATCGTCTTTCGCTATAGCACTATCAGAGCAAGCCGTGGTCCGCTGCTAAAGTTATATTTTCATGGGCACGAGAATGTGATATGCGCTCTATTGCTTCTGTCACTAAATTCTTTATAGATCCGGTATTTTGGTAGTTTCTTCCTGTTGTAAGTTCTCATTCTTTTGTATCACAAGAGTTATGTTATCGACTCCTGACAGCGCGGAAGCTCATGGTGTGTCCTTCATTTTGTCAGCTTGTGTCTGTTGACAAGTTTTCTCTATCAAACCTCCATCCAATCACCCCCCTACAACGCGTGGGTTCTCATGAGTCATGTTGTGAGTGTTACATCATGACAGATTGGCATCTGATCTCTAATTTCTGTTCAGCTGTAAGAGGGGATAATAGTGGAGTATACTGGTTTCTAAATTTACCCAACATATACTCTCAGGTCCATGCAGTGTGAGTTGTTCTCTCTGCATCAACCCCTTGGTTCCTTTCATTAAACCGATACAGATATCATGCTGTCTCGAAAATTCGTCATGTATCACCATTGTCGAAAAATTGTTCTTGATATTTGCGTTTATTGCTTTCTCGTTCCATAAAGTCCAGTGTATGTGATTCAGAGTGTTAAACTCTTTCTATCTGATGGTATATTCTTGGTAGCAACAATTAACGAATTTTTTTCTAGATTCTATGTATGCAATTCTCACGGTGTTCAAACTACGCGATGATGTTCTGGATTCCGGTCGTCATCTTCGACTGCATACTCTTTGTTCTTGTTCTCGAAATTTATATCAAACGAGTACAGGACGTCGCCGGATCGAACCTCTCCAGCAATCGTCTATAAAAACCCGAATGAACATAAAACAAATAAAAAATCAAATAACCCAGCGTGTCCTACCTTGAGCGAGGAGAGACTTGTGGTTCCCTAATGTCTTCTTATTGGAGAAGAACTGTCCACAATCATCGCAAAGGAACTCACAGACTCTACCGTGTTTTGCCACCTCATATCGCGGAAAGTCTTTCTCATCGACAGTTTACTCTACTTCTCCATGTACGTACACCACACCATCCAAGCTTAAGGCTCCAACCGTACTATCTATATAACCGTTTTATACGGTTTATACCATATATGTATACATTTACGTTTACACCCCTACAGCTCGAAAGGCCTATACAGTAGTTATATGGTATGTATACAGTTAAACGGTTGGACTTAGACGTAATAGAAGTTGGAGCCTGAGAACACAATTTTGATTGTTGAGTCCGTGCTCTACAGTCTCTGCTCGCAATCACTATGCCACCGCAACAAAGCCGAGACATTACCCAGACCCTAAAAATATCCTATCCGACGATCACAAACGAAAGCGGCAAGCGAGCGATCGTGCCCAGGGTGTCGATTCATATTTTCGGACAGTAGAGGCAACGGCTAAACCCCGCCAAACTCAAGGTTAGTTGTAATAGAATACTAGAATCGCCTTAAAGCTTACCTGGACATTGACTAGCACCAAAATTAAAAATCACTATTCCGAAAGATGCATCTAAACCCGATGGAGATGCCGTTGAAAACGGTGCCTTATTATCAGTGAGCGAGCTTCAAAGGCGTGGTCATTTTGTCAATTCGCCTTCGGATGATAGGCCTAGTGTTCCTGATCAAATTGGGAAAGATGGTGATAAAGACAAAACATACAAACCTCCGAAACATAGCCTGTTGATGATGAAGCGCCAAGGTCCATTTATGACAGTGACGGGGAAGAACACGTAAGCGAGACTGAGCGTGGTCGTGAACTGGTGAATATTCTATTAGTATCGGTCACCAGTGTCTCTGTCGAACGCGTCTTCTCAAAATCCCGACACATCTGTAGCGATCTGCGAAGCTCATTGAAGGAGAACACTATTAGGATGGCCCTTCTTACAAAGGTATGGATATGTAGTGGTTTGTTTGAGATGATGCCTAGGAAGGTTCTGCGACGAATAGTTTCTTGTAACCATATATTATTACTGTATATACTGTATATTAAACGTATTTAAACGGATAAACGGTTTATCCAACCGTTTCCGTTTAATCTGCTCGTCAGGTGTAAACGTTTACTAAACGGTTGGAGCCTTATCCAAGCTTCTCATTGGTCTTTCTCTAAACAAACTTTAGAACAGTGGTGGCCTGGGCATATCAATTGGAATTGCGTGGGTGAGCCTTCCTGTAAGCTTCGAGCGCGTAGGAACTGGGGGATTCTAAGCGATACTAATGCCACTTGTGACGGATTTGCTGGCGTAATCTCCCTTCAGGATGCTCCCTGGTACCAGGCTGATGCTGAATCTGCAAAGAGCGTATTTGCTTTTGGCTACCCTGAACATAGGAACACCGCGGATATCGGCTTTGTCTTCTTCTCATCAGGATCTGTGTACATATGATAACGAACAACCATTGGCGATCCGGAAACACCCGATGGGCCGTGTGCCAGTGCTCCAACGATATCCACACTCCCATCGCCCTAGGGGTCAAGGAAAACCTGAATGTGTACGACTCGGCGTTCGTCAAGTACAATGCCATTAAAACGCATATATAATGTTACAAATGCTGATCGCCAGATTTCTTCAAATAACCTACAGCTGCAGACTGCGAGCAGTGCTAAAATTTGTGAAATAGTTGAATGGACCATGTGCTGATTTTTTTTTCATTTTACATATCCAGCGCGAAGTCAGACAGATATGCAGATGGACTAAATACCAACTCAGGTAGTTAGCAGAGTGAACAGCACGAATAAGCACATTTTAAACACTGTATGAAGGTCAGAGCTGAACATTCTCCTAACAGTCAAGTTGACTTGCCCATAAGCGTACTCCACCTCATCAACCCCAGCGCCTGCTGCAAAAGGGGCCGATTGGTCACGAGGGACTGGTCCTAGCAGTTCATCATCATCATCGACATCAACGGCACTCACATCATCGAGCCCAAATGGCAAGACTGGGCGAAGCCCGCTTCCCGAGCTTGACCGACGAGCGCTGGCCGGTGATTTGGGTAGAGCGGCCATGGTTTTGGGGCTCATATGCTTGACAAAGAATTGAGTTCAGCAACAGCGTGAAAGATCCTAATCAACTCACCTCCCAATTGTTAAGGTTCTCGTCTACGACATCGTGGTCTTCGCGGTTGGTGTCTAGGCGGACATCATCGCCGAGTTCCCCAATTGAGACAATGCTTTCACTGTCACTAATACCATCCGCCATGTGTGCGGCATATTGAGGCAGTCGGTGCCACGCGGAAGTACCTCCAAATAACGGGCCATCGGCGGATTGTTCATCGGACCAGCCAAGATCCGACAGATATTCCTCGTATTCCTCTTCAAAGGCAATGTCCTCTGTGATGTACGGAAGGAATATTGACGGGTCTGGGGCGTGGGAACGCGCGGGAGGGAAAACATCGGAATCAATTACGTTCGGCGTTCCTGATGGCCGTATGAGAAGCTCCGGACCGGGATGCAAACCCTCCAAATGATGGGACATGCTAGTAGATCTTCTATGAAAGTGGCTATGCTGATTCGCAGTTGCCACTGGGCCATATCTCTTGTTATTATCTGATACGGGGTTAGACAATGCACTGAGTGTCAGCCTGAAGGACTAACAGAATTTTACCAAATGCCGAAGAGCTTGCTCTTGAGCCTAGCATCATGGTAAGTAAGCCGCAGGCATGTATCATCGCATATGACTAACCTGGGCATCTGTGACATCGTCGACCTCCGTACCTGTAAGCCATTCATCGCGGAGATCTGGCCGGCAATTCAAGTAGATCGATGTTATTACCTTCATATTCGCTGTAGACGGAAGTTGAAACTTCAATATGCGCTTATTTTTGAGGACATTACTTTGTCGCCATTTCCGACCACTGAATGGTACTTGACTCTTGATCAACTTCAGAACATGCAGCTGCAGCATTGGATGCATCACTCGAAGGACTCGTTTCAACACAGCCTACCAGTAAAACCATCCAAGTTTATTCCTCATCAAGTAAACTGGATAACCTACCGAGCTTTTGTACTGGACAAGCATCCAGATACGATGAGATCGACCCTTAGACAACTTTTGCATAATCTTGGCAAAGTTGATGGTCGCAAAAAAGTTACGCCACGAGTACTCTGTGACTTTCTCCACTTCTTCTTCGAGTTTGTTCCCATTGGGAAGTATCACGGTCTTCACCTCCGTATGCCGTGTAGGGCGTGGCATGTTATCCTCTAGGCGCGCCGGCTGCGGATTCTTGGAGAAATTAACAAGGCAGTATCGGAAGAAGCTATGTAGCAGTCAGAGCTGCGAGCTGCGCATAAGTATCGTACGTACTTGTTGTCCGGCGAATCAGCCTTCGACACGACGGATGCGGAGACTTCTTGCAAGCCAAACATCTTGAGGATTAACAATAGACAGTTAGTATCAAGAAGGTGTTGTCCCAGATGATGAAATTTCATAACATCTAGCATACAATCTCAGTGTGACACATCTCAAAGTATTCGCATTGACTTACGGGAGACCTTGAACCATTTCAAGACCAACAGGAGAATGGCAGAAACGGCCTTCGACGTTATTTCACGATGACGTGTCACATCAATCTCATCCAGGGTGGGAGGTGGAGCAGGCGGTTGCTCCAGAGCTATATCATTACAATACAGTCATCAGAACTGCAAAAATGTGAATCGAAGGGGAAATTTACGTGAACCCACACCGGGCGGAAACACTGATGATGTTGAAGATTGAGGAGGTTGCATGCTTGTACTTGCTGAAACAGTCGCCAGCAAAAGTTTCAACAAGACAAGAACCCAGCCAGACAGGACGGGAAGTACAGCACTCTAGTGAAAAAGTATGAGCTCTGGAGCGAGATTTTTTAATGCAACCGCCTCACGTATATTTGCTCGACCCGTTTCAACCGCATTAAGTCCTCCTTCCGTTCTTTTGCCCTTCTCTTTTCACCGCTTGTTTCCGCCTCTTTTAGAGCAGCCGTAGCTTCTGCAATCTTTTCATCTAACAACGCAATGTCTGGCAGGGGTTCTGCACCATCTGGATCCTGTCGAATGCAAGATGAACCAAGCTATTCAAACGAGAATTGGTATCTTATAGCCACTCACGTTCGAGGTAAAAGTAGATGACTGGAATTCTCCCTCGGTACCTGGCAAATGCTCCAGCCCACTCTCAGCCGTCATACAATCCTCCCTTGTACGCCACATTTGCCAGAGGGAAAGGCTGATATACATATGTTTATTATAAAGGCGATTGGCTTCGTCAATAGCAAACGGGATGAGTTTTGCACCCCTCCCGAGCCGTGTGCGGGAGAAAGGGAACAAGAATGGCCTGGTCTGATCTGTTTGATACTGCTGTTTCTTAGCTTTAGGCGATGGGGGCGGTGAGGGTGCTGGAGTTGCTGGATGTGGATTCGTCCGGTACCCATTGGAATGTTGTTGAGGGAAGTGACTGTGAGGACCCGCGGGGAGCCCGGAATGAGCAGAATCGGAATCATCGTGGTGGTAGTGGTGGCGTATGGGAATAGGAGAATAAGCTTGTGCCAGACGTGAGGTGAGAAGTGGTGGGTGTAGTTTTGATGGTAGAGAATCTGGCGGAGACGTCTGTAGTGGCAACGGTTGGTGCGTAGGAGTAAATGTTGGATATTTGACGGTTGTTTCCTGACGGAAGGCCTCGATGTCAAGAGGGGAGGCTTTGATCTTGTCGACTGATATCATGAGATGGGCTTTGGGGCAATTTAATGCAAGCCGTACCTGTATCTGCTATGGGTGGCAAGCCTGCTAACTCGCGTGCCAGCTTTTTGACGCGTGCATGTTCACGGATGCCTCCGCAACATGTGAATAATGTCTTCCAAAGAACCAATAGAAGCTATTATATAAATGAGAGGCAAAAAAAAAAATGGTACAAGTATTCACGGACTTTCTTGATTGGATAGCCTTTTGCACTCTTGTCACGGAGTCCGGATACAACATTAAACAAGTAAACGGGTAGGGGAGGATCCAGGCTCACTGACAATGAATTAATCATTCTGTAGACGTGGTCCATGGCAGACTTACTGAGTTCATCAGCGAAATCGTCATGTCCTTTAAACACCTCAATCAGGTGATACAGCATGCCAAGATAAACAGATATCTCGGTTAAGACCTCTTCGACAAAGTCAGCCTTTTCTGTTGCAGTTATATGGAAATGCGCCGCGTCTTGATCTGATAGGCTGCTGTGTACAATCTCAAGTCTGAGAACTTAACATCACGATATTTCAAAGAAGAGGTACCAGAGAAGATCATGTTTGGAGCTTGCGATCTTTATGGCTTCAACGATAGTGCTCATGCCATTCGCAGACCGCACCACTTTGCAGTTCTCGAATATCCAGTGCAGTTGATGTTCCGGAGATACCGTTTCCCCAAAGGTACCTGACAAAATGCACGAGTGAGATGAAATTTGTGGATAGCAAGAGCATGTGATATACCTTGTAGCACATAGAACAATCGACGTGCATTGGTAAAACGGATTTCTGCATCGCGATGCTCCAGACTTTCCAGCAGTAGCTCAATGTGAGCTTTACGTTGCGAAAGAGGTGCTTTTGTCCATTCTACGTATACAACAAGATTATTTACATGAAACAGCAGAGTGTTACAACACACCTGCAGTGAACGACCCCTCCCAAGCCTTAAGATTCTCCGCAACCTGCGGCATCTCGATATACGAATAAAATTCCTCAATTTCGTTCATCACGGTGTCTTCATCATCGTAAACGAAGTCAAACCAAGATGGCTAGCAATCAAAGCATTCAAATGTAGCCAGTGGAACATGCTTGACACCTACTTTGGGTTTAAGCGCAGGGGCACTTGATTTAAGCTGACCGAGGGTGATAGAGTCGGGCCCCATTAAGCTCGAACCATTACTATCTGTCAAAGAACCACTCATATTAGACGGTAGATGAGGAAAGGCCGTGGCAGTGAGCCTATATTTGTCTGGGTCATCTCAATCAAGCAACGCAAGTGTCATTACAAAGCCGGCCATTGGACGGCACCAGACGGCGAAATCCAGGTCTTTCAGACATGATCGATCTCCCTGGTTTCACATGGACGCCATCAACTGCGCCATACTTTCGAGCTGAGGCACT
Source organism: Tricholoma bakamatsutake (assembly GCA_029959215.1). NCBI lineage: Eukaryota > Fungi > Basidiomycota > Agaricomycetes > Agaricales > Tricholomataceae > Tricholoma > Tricholoma bakamatsutake. Next base: position 8,265,575 of record CP114860.1, read on the forward strand.
TGACGCAGTTTCGGAGTTCCGGCCGCGGGGTATGTATTTATACGGCGTAGTGTGACATGATGGTTGGATAGGCGTAGGACGGCGTACGTCGAGTCAGTCGGACCCAGATTGATGGATGTTACGTAAGCAGCGAAAGGGTTGAAATAGAAAGTCAGGAAAAGCCAAGTTCCCAAATCTCAGCCACCACCAGGCGGATTCGACCCTCTTCTGTCGATTCTGGTTGCCAGGTTTCTGCGGCTTAGCTTTCATTCACCCGACAACTAAGGTAAAGACTGAAGAGGGCCGATTCCCCTCCTCCTAATCCCCTTTGTCTACTGGGCTTAGCGACCAGCAATATCCCTGTCTTTCTCTTCTATTTGGTTCTACAAAAGGCACGCCTTTGCTGCGCGTTCGCCATCTCAGCTGCAGCTTGTTTACGATATTCGTCACGACCCCTTTCCTCAAGGACCTTTCTCTAGATCAGAGTCTAGCCGCCTTATCCACGTCTTTCGTGTTTAGGTGCTTTTCTCTGGTCTACATCCCACGTTCAAATGCCGGTTCCTGTTCCTCGTCATTCCAATCCAGTCGCCCACCCAGTCATAAAGACATCCTATCGTGGCGACAGCCAGATCCCCAATCTAGCTCACACCTTACCCGCAGCCCCAATAGGCCCCCCACCCTCATACGGTACCCGTGAGCAGTGGATTAGCTCGTTGCCATCCTGGAGGAGGACAAAGCCGCGCAGGATTTGGGAGGACGACTCGCACCTTTCTGACCAACGTGTCGAGCAGGATTTTCTATTGGGGTTGACTGCCGCGGACAACGCGTCAGTCATTAAAGGAACACACGCTGACGCATGTATTCCGCCCTTTTCTACCTTGCTTCAAGCGCCCAGTCAGCCGCCCGCTGAAATACAGATGACCTCCGGCCTCGCGGTGCACCACCGGCAGTGGTGTGTCAGTTCGCCTGAAAGGGGTCACGATTGCATGGTGGAAGATCAATCTAGAGACATCTGTCCCATCAATGTCATCATTACAGGACCTACCTACCATAGACAAGACTATGAACGAGGCGCCTTCACCCCTATCTTCGAAGACCAATCGCCAAAGATGACTAGTCAAGACATCGACTCTAGCCCTCTCGAACCCCTTACCCCCTTTGGAGAATTTGTCGACCGCGCTGTTGCCACTGCTCAATCCTCTGTAGATTATGTGGCATTGGCGAGCGCTGGGGCTCCTCAGCCGGTTGACGTGTGTATACCTCAATCCCATGAGGAAGCGCCCTCGTATCAGATAGTTTCTGAACAGCCAAAGGAACCCGCTCCTGCACCTGCTCCGGAAGTTGTGACTCCCAGCGCCACATCAGACTATAAGAAGCTTGCGGAGCCACTTTCTGATTGGGTCGCTAACTACGTGTGGAAGGTTTGCACCACAGGTCTAAGCATCCCCTCTTTGTTCTCTAGATCGGCGTAAGTTCTCACCCTCTTCATTTGGCTTTGTCACCTCTGACCCTGTTTTGCAGTAGTACCTCCTCTCTTTATCCGAAAATACCACCTAGCCATCTAGCGGCATCTGTCCATTCTCTCCTGCTGTCCACCCTCTTACAACCCTCGGCGGTATTTTTAGCCATCTGGTACATCGTGCGATTACCAGTATACTTTGGTGCCGCTGAACTCGCAGCGGAGTACATGAAGGAAATTCGGTTCAGGATTGCATTGCTAGGCAAAGGGACAGACAGCGAAGCAATGGAAGCAAGTGCCCCTTTTCGTCTCATTGTTCTGGGATGCATGCTCGCCAACAAGTGGTTGGACGATCATACCTTCTCTAATAAGACATGGTTTGACATTTATCATTCTTTCAGTTACCATGGTCTTACGTCAGATGGCAGGCACAATATCTCGAATGTTCCCATCCATGAATTGAATCGGCTGGAGTCGCTGACGTTGGATATATTTGGTTATGACCTAACCGTTCCACCACGCGACTGGTCTCAATGGCTTGCACACGTCATGTCCTATCACCTCTCTTTGGCATCACCTACTCATCCTCAGCCTATCTCTCGGCCTTCCGCTAACCCACATTCGATGATTCGGAAGTCTATTGATGAGATTATCAAGGCATCGCCTCCCAATGATGCGTCGCTGCTTCAGCCTGTATTCATAGGGCTTGAGGAACGCAAGCAGGTGAAATTGGAGCAAGATCAAGCAGAGGCCGCTGATGTTCTTGAGATTGATCTTGATGCAGATGGTCCGCTTCGCGAAGAGTATCTTCCCAAACGCCGCGTTAGCGGTGCAGGTTCCGTTCGCAGCACACGCAGTACACAAGGCCATGGAGATAATACAACAGAGTGGGATCGGCGTAGTGTCCGAGAGATGGAGAACCCCCTACCTCCTCCGGCAAAGTGGAGTCCTGCGGGTGATGAACCCATTCATCGAGAGAGAAATAGAGCCAGTGGACAGTACGTTGCTGTGCAACCTACTGTCTATCCGGTGACCTACCCTCAATCCCTCGATTCTGGCTATTCTCATCAAAACTGGACTTCCGGGGACGATTACAAACCCCAGTCAGCATATGTCTTCAATCTGCCCGTCCCTGTCCATACCATCACTCATGCGTCGTACAACCCCTACCCATACGTCCCTCAGCTCACATTCTCGCATCCCTGTTCCCAATCTCATACCTACGAACAGGAAAACATGCAACTTCGCGATCATATGCGCTCGTACTCACAGTCACTGTTCGAGTACCGGTGTGGCGATACTTGCATGACTGCAAACGAGCTCGCAGGCCTCGAGGCCCATCCTCAATGGGCTGGATCTGGCCAACACTCATATTACGGCTCCGCTTTTACACCCCTCACCTCCAATATCAACTTCCAGTCGACCTGGCTTCGGACCTGATCTCATTCCCCAGTCATCCACATCTCTGCACCGTATGCGCCTTTATCTCTTAGAGACTCCATGTTTATTGCTGTCACTCTTCCCCATACATTACTCTCGGCATTCGGACTCGCATGCTCTTGCCATCGCAACATATTTACCTCTTCCTTGCCTCACACGGGCGTGTGCTTCTTTCAATTGTGAATATCCGACTTCACTTCTTTCTGCCGTTCTCACTGTCTCTTATTGTTCCGGGCCCTCCCAAATTTCGATGACATATCCATCCTGTCTATAGGGACGCCCTTATTACTGTCGGAAGGCTCCCTCGGCTGCCTCCTACCACCCTTCTGCTCTAACAAGTAGCAAACCATGTTGCTTTCCAGTCTGCTGGACTGTTCACCCATCTGAGAATGAATATTGTCCAGGCCCCGCTTCATGGGTATTCAGTCTATCGGCTGCCCCGCTCCGACGTCTTCATTTCAGATCTCATCTTGATGTTCACTACGATGTTTAACGCCACTAATTTCCACCCGCCTTTCTGTCATCGGTGTTGGCTTGTTTTTCAATACATTTTTATTCATCGAACCCTGCTGAAAACATTACAAAAACATACACCTTCCCTAGCTTGACTTCATCTTTTTGTGCATTTGATATTCATCTTGACCGTTTATTCCTCCTCTACCGTACCCCTCATCACATCCCTTTCCTTCTCCGCTTTTTATGTGCCATTACTGGTCCCCTCATAGGTAAGTAGTTATGCAGATCTTTTGTTAGTAGTGGATATGGATGCAACATACTTCTGTCTCCAAATAAATATTAATGTTTGATCAGTCTCTGGTGCACAACACCTACATAAACACTCATGAAAAAATACCCCAGCCAATTTTTTTTTTTGCGTCTCTATGGTAGGCTAAAATTATTTGTGTTCATGGTCATTGACACGATTTTCGGCACATTCACTATAGAATGCCAATGAATAACACTCAAACGCCATCGTTGGGGGTGCTTTGAGCAGAAAACTTTTTGCTCCCATCGAGAAAGGTTCTTCGGCGAACCTATGGCACGCCTAATTGGTACTAACGCATGTGCGGATTGTGCACGGACGCACGTCAGCGCGCGTCCCATTGTTCTCCATGTTGTCACGATATAACACTTTGAACGATGGTCTTGAAAATCGTGGAGGTTGGTATCGAGGATGGTTCGCAGTTGCGTTTCGGGAAGTCATCAACGCCTGCCAACCCAACCCAGACTTTCTGGAACTGTCAAACGTTGTGCAACAAAAGTTTGGTTCGCTTATGTAATGTTACCAATGTACAAACACAACATCTATGAGATTGATCAAATATTCATCTTTGGACACGTCTGAACGACTCTGGCTACTCAAATTTTAACGACTATGAAAGGAACCTGTGCGGCGGTGTTAGAAGACGCTAAATGGTAGAAGAATAAACTCTCACTTCAACATCCTGTCCTGTGTCATCGGATGCCATAACTTCGACGACAAGGTGACGGATATGTGGTGGAATAGGCTTCTTGCTGACATGTTCCACCAACTTACTAAACTTCATGGGAAGTCGTTCGTCGCTCTTAATTCCATTTTTTGCGTTAGTCATCGCAAATATGCAAAATGGAACCCCTACCTTCTTCTTCCCAATGAAAGAGCTCCACAACATGCTGACTCCTTGGCTGACCATGGTGATATCGAGATTATGGTTAGTTTGGAACCATGCCATGATGTCCTGAAGAGTCGGGTCGTTCTGGAATTCGAACCGATCCCAGAGTGTCCACTCAGTGTTGCTATATTTGTTTTTAGCAGCCGCGATGGGCTCCGAAAAGCCGAAGAACGGAAGAGCTAGATTTACAAATCCATTCTTGTAGTCCTCGAGATTCTGTTTGCCGTTGATAATCTAATCACAGCATATGTCAAACATGTCACTGTACGCACCGAAACAGTTCATACCTTATAAAGCTCTAAGCATACCAGGCCAGTCACGAGTGAGGTAGTTGTAGCAATAGCGGGTATAATCTTCCCAGCTATCTGCTTCGTAGTATGACGATCTGCGATATTAATGTTGTAGTTCATGGCCCGAAGATTAGAAGCAGCAGTGATAAAGTCAATATGATGATTGGTGTCATCATCCTTCTCAAATTCAACCGCTGTCAGGCGATATCCAGCCAGTGATGAAGGCGAGGGAAGCATGGCAGCGAGATCCTGCAGGTTGTCACCTGTAACTTGGTAAGGAAAAGGACTATATTTTAGATTAACACGTACCACTACTTTCCCCTCCTTCGACAGGCTCATTCTCGTTTATTTGAATCTTGACACCACTTCTGGGAGTGAATTCAGGCACAATGACTGAATCCGCGATCTTTGCATAGACAGCAGGATCTGACTCCCCTTTCAGGCCATAGTTGAAGGCATGGAGGTTGGCTCCAGCAATGATGTATCCTAGGTGAACAGCCTACAAGGGCGTCAGCCTTCCGAAGCAAGAAGCCAAGATTCAATATTTACATCACTTGAATTGAACGTCAAGGGGTCAGGTGCGCGTTTTGGACCACTCCAGAACGGTTGTCCTGTGCTGCTCACAGCGTCCTTCGGTAGACTAAACAAAAGTTGGCGAATGTCGTTGTTGTAGTCACGCTCAAATTGAAGCCGAGCCCAGACGATACATTCTTCAAACGTCAAGGGTTTGTTGGTCACAAGATAGGAAACAATTTGTTCGATTTGTTCTTTCTGTTGTCCAGAGTACTTCAGCGTGCTTTCCAGATAATTAGGTTCAGAGAGATAGGCGTTGACGGCTTGAGCAGGTTTCACAAAGAGGCTATCAAACTGTGTCCGACTCCACTGGAAAACAACGAAGTGAGTTTGGGACTCAAACCGAGAAAATCACAAACCTCGATCGTGTGGTTGATGGCGTTGGGGAAATTCTTAATTGTACATGAAGGGGTCTCTTTTTCTGGGGGGTCTTGTGATGATGCGTATGACTCCGTCAGATGAGGCACGATCACTTGCGTGTTTCCCTTTGTTCCAAGTGTTCCTGATTCCAGCAAGGGTTTCTTATAAAACACGCATCGCTGGTCCATGTAAAGGCCTACGAACGTCATCGGAATTTTGATACATACGTCTTACCACGATGAAAGAACTTACGAGCTTTCACATTATCTAGGGCGTTGGTTACACCGTCGATATTTCCAAAGAAGTTCGCGTCGTAAATATCTTCAAAAAGAAGAATTAGCAACTAACTGAAAGCAAGGAACACGATTAACATACTCTCAGTTGTTGGCCCAACAGGTTCCTGTTTAGCGAGGATTTTACCAACCAGATCTGGGTTCATGTACGACACAGCGATAGCAGCAACTTCAGCTTTAAATTTGCCCAAATCCTTGGGCCTAAACAAGAATTGTCGATTGAGGTTGCTTTTCTCGATCGTGTCCAAGTCAGTGACATGAATGGCGCCATTTTTACCAGCACCAAGCCCTATCATGCTCCAATTCTTGAGCATTTCGCAGCCAATGGCTCCGGAGCCGACCAGGAATTGCCGATGATTCGCAATTTTCTCTTGGAAAACCTTGCCGAAAACTGCAATCTGAGTATCATATCGGGACCCTATGGGTTGACATTCTTGCTCTGATGGGAGGATTGCTGGAAGCGATTCCAAAGAATCAAAGTAAAGGTGTTGCACCATAGGATGGAATTTAGCGGAGCATGCTTTGAGCACTTCTTGAGCAACAAAACCACCAATTACAGCCACGACTGGTGACAAGTCGCCCGTCGCTTGGTACGCCAACTCTGTGACAACCTTGTCATCAATCTTAGGATCCAACTTCTTTGCTAACGAAACGACAACAGCTGCGTCTTCAGCATTTCTAGGACGCGGAAGCCGTTTATGCTCAGAGTGGAACTCTGAAAGAGCCTGAAAGCCGGCATGCAGCGTCGCCGGTCGGTCAAATTTTGCAAAGTCGGTTATGAAAAACTCAGGAGATTGCAAAGACTCTCGAAGAGGTTTCTAAAGAGCATTATCAAAGAATGACATCAGCACTGGATCGGTGAATACAGTAACGGAACTCACAAAATCGATGATCTTGGGCATCTTGACTTGCGTGAAGATCCCCCCAGCCTGATATGTCCCCAGATTAGAAGTATCACCGATGGTAAATGTATAAGGCCCTTTAACAGAGACCTTGCGTGGTTCACATCCGTTCAATTCTGTCGTTCCTTGAACTTCAGAGAATGTTACAAAATCTCCGTCCTCGAGACCATGCCTCGTTTCGTCCAAACAGGTTACGAGGCCTTCTGCGTCCTGTCAAGGCCTTATCAGGCTATCGCGGACGTGTCTGGAGCAAATGAAGCCTACCTGCGCCACAGATACAATCATACCTGTTAATGGCTGTTCTCCTGTAGGATCCACGCAAGCAAATTTGGCACCAAAGTCGTTAAAGACAGATCTGATCACCAATCAGAACGGTGTAATGACTAGAGAAGTAACTCTGATACCCAAATAGGCCGCGTGTCTCGGCCGCAATGAAATGAACGCCATGATTATGAGTCCAGTCGTTGATTTCCAGCTGCTTTTTGCATGATACACCACATAAGACGACGACCTGGTAGGGTGGTAAGAATAAAATCAAAACTATCAGCATTCGGCTCACCTGGAATCCCTGGATTAGGTCCACAGTGATCTCCTGCCCTGGTTTGCCTCCCAAATCACGGACAGGGACATATGCATTCAGCTCCGCCAATCGTGGAAGTGTAGCCTCTGCACGTGATTTTCCGATGTCTTGGACACGAAGAAAAAACTAAAGAAAGGCCTTGCAAATGGTCAATTGGTAGTCTGACGATACCGCTTACCTGGGAGCTCAAGTCTTGCATTATTACAGGTTCGGGATCGAATAATGTTACTGATTTAACACCAGCAAGCACGATGTTTTTGGCTAAAAGGAGTTGAATTTCTACTCAAAATGATAGAAGGAAGGATGCGACCTATTTCGACACCTAAGCCCTGTACTCCGACAATGAGCACATTGGACGCGGCCATTCTCTTCATTGCTAATGGATGTTGAAGTACCTAAATTGCTAGAGTACAAGATAGATGATACCTTCATGTCCTAGGACGTAACTATTGATTCATTTTCAGTATTTGGGCTACAAGATGAGTAATGAAATCGTTGCATACAGTTGACGCGAGTAAAGGCCTTCATCGATCGCCGCCTCATCGATATCCATAGTCGAGCCCAACTTCGTTTCAGTCATGAGGTGTCTTCTGTGGCGGTTGGATAAGATGGGATTGTGATAAGTGGGCAGATATGTTCTACAAGCTTCCAGAGACTCGGAGTATACTATGTATAGATCACGTGACAAGGCGAGATTAAAGATAACTCGAGCGGCCAAGTATGAACCATTCGATCTAAGTACAACAATTATCGTCGGGAGAGGTCTGGAGCCTTGAGGAATCACATAAGAGTAGATGGAGCGGATTCTACGTTGGATCCTACTTACAAGGAGTAATCCCTATATGAATAGTGCAGAGTGCTGCGAACATGGAATGGCATCATTTATCAATATAGAGACCAGTAGATCCATTGCTGTTGTGGCATGTGGTAGGGCACCGGGTGCTGTCCCGCTTGTTCTACCATTGGCAGGTGCAATGATTGGGTCATTGACTGGATTCCAAGGTGCAGGTTCGCAAATCGCAAGTGGTATTGGCTCATGGGTTTTGGAAATAGTCTGAAGTCCCTGCATCACTTGAGAGTAGAGGTTGGAAGAAAGCTCGAATGAAGAAAGTTCGAATGGCGTCGGGCGTGAAATCGGTTTCGGGCGCGATTTTAAATACTGCCCAGAAACCTTGGGCGCCACCTTAAGCAGGCCAGTGATGATAGCAACTACAGGCCCATAGTCATTGTGCGGAGTCGGACAGCACAATGTGGAGTTCTTCATACCAACCAACGAGGAGACCCAATCGGCATTGGATATACTGATGTTATGGTCAAGGACCCCCAGAGCCAACCGTTCAAGCTTAGAGATTGACGAAATAGGTAAAGAACAGAAATTAGTCCTGGCAGATAACTTTAAGCGTGTTAACGAGGAGATAATATGTAAGGAACATACCAATCCTTCAGCGACATTGTAAAATCATTTAACCATTTAGCAGCAAAATTTAATCCCAATAAGAACATCCTGGACACTAGTTCAACAGCGTCTTGCTCGATTAATGGTCCGCTCATCACCAGCGCCCTAGGAAAGAGTCGTTCGAGATACCATAGGGCAAGAAACACGAGCGCATTGTCGGGGTGATAATGGACGAGAATGTCTAAAATCTTGTCCATCGCCGCTTCCTGACCTGGGAAGTCAATGAAACCCCTACGATAAAGAAGCATGATCAGGACATCAGAAAAACGGTAGACAGAATATGTAAAACACCTCGTCACTCGGGAGAAGGCACGATCCGAACTGGAGATTAAGAAATATATATAACTGGTCAACCACCGGACTAACTGGTGTAGGTTTGTCTGACCGCCTCGAACCTCAATCTTTCTAGGAACAACGGCACGCGTGGTGGGGAAAGGTGTGTTAAGTCGGGGAAGGCCCACCCCTGTCTTAAGAGACAGACTCTCGGTGCTGCTCTCGGGGGAGTTTTGACCGGCATCTATTTTTACTGGAAATGGTGTGCCGGGTCGTTTACTAGGGCATGTTATTGGCGAACGGGCTACAAGGGATTTGACCTTTGTAACCCTCTTGGAGAATCCGGTATGAAATTTGTGAAAGGTGAAAGCCACCGACGGATTAGTGAGGATATTACTGGCACGCGCTATCGTGAATGGGGTTGAGAGATCAGACTTCGTATGCTGGATATTACGGGCCTCTGGGGGAGGAGGGTTAACATCACAGCCTAACGACTGTACTGGTACAGCCAATTTGCTGTTTCCGATCTGTGACCAGATTCCGTTGACATTCGCAGTAATCGACCTCATTTGCAAGTTGCGTAGTTTTTCAAGAGGGACACGAAGGGTAGAGTGGACGACTTCTCCTACCTTCTTGTCGAGTGTGTTGAACGGTGCCAAGGCACTGTCATGAGCAAGCAAGAGTTTAGAACGATTATAGTCACGGGAGTTGTCCCCCACAGCCGAACGAAGACGAAACATCAATGCGGGCAGTGATGGCTCAGAGGAACGGATGGGTAACATATCTAGCTGTGGACCATTTAAACGTTCACAATATCTCAAACCTAGGGCCATAGATACGAACGTTGGGTGATACACACTGAATCCATGAAGACCGGGGCCACGGCTCGGTGGCCAATCACTGTTGATTGGCGCCACACATTGTCCAGAGGATATTATGATCGAGTGTGGGCTGTGGCAAAGCGGCAGAAGGGCCATCATGCTGAAAACAATTGAAGACGAACCCGTTTAACAATGCCGTTCAAGAAAGCAATCAAGAAACATATGAGAAGGCCACTTTAAGAAACGTATGAGAAGGCCACTTTGAACTCCGTTTTTGCAGTGGTCGGCAACATGAGAGAAAGAGGACAAGGGATGTCGACTTACAGGACAGTGTGACTTGAGATGGTTCAACAAATTTCCAGGATAGAATCAATGGTATTACAATGATATTCCCAACTGGCCAACATTACATATGGTGATGGTCAAAGTGGGTGTTTGAACAGCAGCCGGAACTGTATACTACTTGCGATAGAACTAAAGCTGTATTCAGAAATAAGTGAGATGAAAATGAAGACAGTGCTTACACTGCGCCTAAAATTAAACCAGAGAGAAAGACATCCCCGATCAAAACTGCTTCGAAAGCCGCTATGGATTATTGGAGTCAATAATGTATCTTCATCACAGAAGACAGTGTACCGTTTGTGTGAAAATTCCCATTCTCGATTGACGATTCGGAATGCAATGTCTTCGTATGGTGGACCAGCCGTGAAATGCAGCAGAACAGTCTCGTCATTACCCGGCTCCTTGACGATTTTGTATGTTGGAGCTTTCGCCTTGTCGATGAGATCGGGATAAAATATGTTAAACTGCAAGCAAAAATGTGAACGTATAGCTTTCAGATCCTAGATACTATACAAACCTTGTACCCTTGTACAACTTTCGGGGGCGGATTGTCCGTGCTAACAAAATATAAAACATTGAATGGACGACAGAAAGACAGCACAGCATACTCGTAATGGGTCTGATTGTACTTGTTCCACTCGTAGCCAGTATGAACACGATTAAAGTATCTTGGCTTACGGGGCCTGTATTTGTCCTCCCAGTTATACGATGTCGGATGTGCAATATTTTCTTCGAGATTAAATAGTTCTTCTTCTTCATCAAGTTCTCGCTCGGCCTCTGCCCTGTAGAGAGCCTCAGAAGCAAGGTCTGCGCCACTAGGAGCTTCTTCGTCCTGAACTTCAACTGTTGGTTGTGCCGCCTTCGGAACGAATCGAGAAGCAGCAACGGTTCGACGCTGAGCGATCTGGAAGAAAACCTGTCAGTGCAAACGAATCATGACAGAAAGATATGTTTACAAGTGCACGGCGGTCTTCTTCCTCAGTGAGAATATCGATTTCTCGTTCTTCCGACGTCAGCTCCGTGATATTAAGCAATACGGGGCTCATGGCCCTATCGTATTCCTCCATATCTTCAGCAGGTATAATCTCTTGTTCTGGGGCAACCTCCGGAATCACTTCAGCAGCACCCCATTTCTTGGATGCCGACCTCACGACACCGGCAAGTAATTCTTCTTGTGCTTGCAAAGCCTCATCACGTTGTCGCTTGCGAAGTTGTTCAAGTCTGTTGCGAACGACGACCTCATGCAGAGCCTTCAACTTAGCCTGTCCACAGAGTTTAGATAAGATCCCAAGCCGGATTACCCCATGCTCACCTTCGCTTTCCACACTAGTAACTTCTTCAAAAGGCCTTCCCAATAATCTGTATCAACAGGCTCCCCGCTAGTAAGCTTTTCCTGAATTCGCCTTTGAAGGGAAACAAGGTCGTCGTATGATTTTCCCGAAAGTAAAGCATTGATGTCAGATTCAACAGCAGCAGCAGTCTCGACTCCCATACGTTCCCTCAACTTGATGGTATCCAAACGATCTTTGCATACAACCATCATGTTCTGCAACCACGTCAGCTGTGAGTCATTGAACATTCCGAAAGTCATACGGTCCAAAAGTCAAGATTAACAGCGGTATCCTCCAGAGTCAAATACCGTTCGATGTCATCATGAAGCTCCTCGATTTGTTCTGTACTGAGATTCTATGATAAAAAAATGAGACACTACACAACAAAGGCTATGATGTACGCACATCGAAAATATTATAAGGCTCATCCAGATCGATCTCGAGGCCAGCATCATCGTGGCCCTCCGCAGGGGCGTCTCCATCGTTAGCTGGAGGGTTTACATACTTGAGATTCAAAGCCAAGAAGTCAATCGCCTTCGCCCTTTTTTCCTTGATACGGATGGTGGCTCTCCTGCGCTCTTGGTCCAGCTGGAAATCACCTTCCTTGGACAGCCAGTCTGACATTTGCGCAGACTCTTGAAGTCTCTGCATTCGCATCTCCTCTTCGTCGCGAAGTCTTTGTTCCACCTCCCTCTCGGCCCTCCTCCGGTTCAGCCTTTCCAATTCCTCCTTTGCATCCTGACGACGTATCGCATCTCTTCTCTGCGCTTCCGCCAGAGACAAGCCTGATTTGCGGTCTCTTTCATTCTTCTTGTGCCATCGGAATTGTTGGCCTAGATTGACATCGTGGAAAGGGTTGTCAGTCGCACTGTAAACACTAAGCTCAGCAACTTGTCGAGCCTCTTCTTCTTCCTTTATTCTTTTTTTCTCGGCCTTCCTTGCTTTTCGTTCTTCAGATTTGTCCCGTTTGCGCCTTAAACAGTATTAACAGTGATGACACAGATAGAAATATGTTACTTACTTTTTGTCTTTCCGTTCTCCATCTCTGCTATGATTACGCTCCCTTTCATGCCTCAGATCCTCATCCCTTTCTCTGCTCTTGCTGCGACCTTGTTTGTACCGGTAATCGTCATAATCATCTGTTCTCGAGGTTTGTTTGTCAGGTCTAGATGAGCGTACATCCGACCGGGTACGGTCGCGTTCGCGATCATCATCATACCTTCTACGAGACGATGGCGAGCGAGATCTTGCCGGCATTACCTATGAGCTAGTGCTTGTTCGTTGTCACAGTCGTATATGTGTTTGGACATGTTTTCCTTCGCGGCCAGTACCAATCACATTCTACTGGCAGCAAGCTGACTGGAATCTACGCCTGGTGCTAACATCTATGACCTGGCATAGACTTCCAACGCGATCCTTTGGTCATGTCAGGGCCATAACGTTTCATCGTTCTATCCGGACACAGCCTATTTACGAACAACCAGGTTTCAACGAAGATGTTCCCCATAAGCAGCCTCCTGGTTTCGGACTGGCCACTCCACGACAAGTAATGACCCAACGACAACTCAAATCACACCTACTTACGCAACGTCTTTATAGCTAGTGGAATATCTGAATGATTTTATTGTTGGGCAGGACAATGCTAAGAAAGTCCTCTCTGTAGCGTGCGCACAGTCCTTCTCTCATCTGATGGTGACAACAACAGCATTGAAGGGTCTTCAATCACTATAATCGTGTCCGCGCTAATATGTCATATGTGGAGGCCCAAGAGGCTGAACAGGAAGCTCTGAATGATCGAACAATCGATGATGGTATGCACGTTCAAAACTCTGTGCCAGTTGCTTGCCCATTTCCATCCCAGAGAGTGTTTCGACAGCCTATGTTCGACCACTACGCAAACACCGCTCACCACCACCCCTTTTCTCTCGCCCGAATATGCCAACATTTGAGAAGAGTAACGTATTGGTGATGTACGGCGGACCCTTGTACTTTTGGTCAATACTCATGCATGTCTCGTTACAGAGGTCCGACGGGCTCTGGTATGTAAACATTATTGTTCCTCCAAGGATAAGCTTTACCTCTCCCGTTAGGCAAGACATTACTGGCGCGGACGCTTGCTAAAGTTCTTGATGTTCCTTTTTCCGTCAGTGACGCAACGTCATTCACACAGGTAATGTCATCGTGGTTAGAACTACCTTATTGTATGTGGATACTCATGTTGTAAGTCAGGCTGGATGTCAGTTTCTTCTACTGATTTTATTTTGGATGGTTCTTGATCTGAACTTCAGATGTGGGTGAGGATGTTGACATGGCCGTACAACGCTTGGCAAGTCCCCCTTTGGCCGTAAACAGCGGCATATCTGATCCGCACCGTAGTTACAAGCCGCGAACTGGGATCCTCTGCGAGCTTGGTTCGATTCCATCTCCTCGGATAGCGCAGTATTTCTCAACTTATTCCATATAGCATGGGCATCGTTTATATTGATGAGATTGACAAAATAGCCAAGAAGTCATCGAGTGGTATGGAGGGATCGCGAGATGTCGGAGGTGAAGGAGTTCAACAAGCCTTACTACGGATGATGGAGGGCTCCGTGGTCAGCGTACAGGCAAAGGGTGCGTCGTCGGTCGAGATACCAGGTTCTCCTGGAGGCGAAAGTCATACAAGAAGTGGTCAACGTGCATCACACGCGGCGGCTTGTAAGTACTTGTCTTTCTTCATCTCCTATTGTTATTAACACTACTTTAGCGAAGCCAGATGTGTACCACATTGATACTACAAATGTGCTATTTATCCTAAGTGGCGCCTTTGTTGGCCTTGACACAGTCATCAAACAACGCGTAGCCAAGGGTGTAAGTGATGGACCTGCCGTTTGTTTGCGGTTGCTGATTGTTTTGCAAGTCCATCGGGTTCACAGCCACTCTCCCTGCCCCAGAACTCGGTGATTATGTGCCGTTCTTTACTCCGAATAGAAAGACCTCTCACAATGTATTGGACCTTGTTGAAACCACCGGCAAGTTTCCTCTCTCTACAATCAATTACCTCGTTGATTTGGTTTTTACTCAGATCTTGTTAAATATGGGTACATGCTTAATCATCGCTCGTCATGTAACTACTTACCTTCCTTAGCTTTATCCCAGAGTTCATATCTCGTCTCCCTTCAATAACCACACTCACACCATTGACGGTCGCTGATCTTCGACGAATCCTTACAGAAGTCAAAGGTTCTCTCATGTCACAGTATCAATCTTTGTTCGGGTACTCTGGTGTTGAGATTCGGTTCACCAATGAAGCAATCGATGAGATCTGTCACAAAGCTTCGGAAAGGGGTGGAGGCGCAAGAGGATTACGGGGAATCATGGTATGTTTTAGTTATCCCACCATTGACTAATAGTGCGCTGATATGTATCCCGAGTGCAGGAGGCGTTACTTCTGGAGCCTATGTATGAGGTACCGTAAGTGGCAGTTCAGTTGTTAGTTGCAAATGGTTTTTAGTGACACACTCCTTAAGTGGTTCGGATATTCGCCATGTTCTAATCACTGCCGAGGTTGTCAAAGGGGAGGCTTCTCCTGGATACTGGCGGAGAGGAGAAGGTGTCGCCTTTTGGGAGGCATGGGCAACAGAAGAAAGCAAAGCCACGAAGAGCCCACAGTGATTTTGGTGTCGAGTTTGGCATGCATACTTGGTCAATGTACTCTTTGTTCTCATAGTGTGTTGTAATGTAAATGTAATATTCGATCATATATCTTGTAACCGCATACAGCCAATAGCTCTCATACAAAGACTGTTATTCATTTCCGTACAGTTCTTAAAAGATGTATGTCGTGATCTACAGTAAACTATCAGTGACAAGTAGACCTGGTATGTATGAAGGGATCTGAACAGATGGCAGAACTCTGTTGAAATTACGCTTCCTTTTCTTCTTTAGCCTGCTCCTCCGTCTTCTCTTCGTCTTCAGTCTCCGGCTTGGACTCCTCCTCCTCCACCTTTGTCGCAGTCTCATCCTTCTTCTCAGAAGAAGGAACAGACACTCCAAGAAGCTCGGCATTCTTCTTCTGTGCTTCCTCGAAAGCGACCTTGAACTGGCCAGCGTCTAGTATTGACGAGGAAATTATGGTGGGATGCGACCAAAGAAAGCGAGGACATACTTTCAGAATTGGCGAAACGGATAGCAAGCGTTTCGGAGGTCGGTGGCGATTCTGAATAGTCGGCTGCTACTTTCCAAACCCAACTTCTATCAGATCCAATATTGGGTTGTAGGCGCATGTCTGCGGTGACTGTCGATATGCATTAACATGCCGATTCAAGCCAACGAATGTAGATAGTAATGCTTGGGTGACTTACTGACGTGATTTGCGCAGACTTTCAGAGTCTTGTCGCGTCTCATTACAACTCGTACTTTCTTGGTTTCTTTGTGGGAAAGCAAACGAACATCACCCGTTCCACGCTCTTTCCACTCAGTAGATGTCGAATCGAATCTGAATAGTTTGGCTCGCCTGTATTCATCAATTAAAATCAAAATCAAGGGTCAGGACGCGATTGTAACTGTGATCGCGTGAAACATACATCTTGAAGAGCACATCCTCTTCCTCCTCCATCGTCTTCGTGTCCACCAGCTCCGTGAGCTTGATTACAGGCTCGAAGTGGGGATCGGTTTCCTCTTCCTACAAAGAGATGGAATAATGATCCGGGGGTGAATCGCTGATCAGACAGGTGTACAGATTGACATACCCTGGGGGCAAGAGCATCGGTGATTTCAGCCATTGGAGATGGTGTAGGAGTTGGTGGAAAGACTTGTCGATGAGATTCAAGATTGTAGCGGCAACCGAAAATCGTTGGAGACCCCGGACTGCGGCTGGTGGGGTCCCGGCCCGATCAAGAAATGTCGTGGCACTCACGTTCGTTCTCCTATAATAATGTCTTCGTGGCTATATACCCCGACTCTACCATGGCTGGCGCTGTTCCTCATCTTTTCACCCCTCGTATACGCCCATTTAATTCAAGTGGTTGCTGGAACGAAGGACTGCTTCTTCGAAGACCTGCACAAGAATGACCAGGTTTGTATCCAGCCGAGCCTCAATGACCTCCCCTCCTGACAACACGAGACATCTAGATGACAGTCACCTATCAGGTTGGGGGAGGAGGCCACTTGGATATCGATTTTTGGGTGCGTTTACATTGGGTTCTCTGTCAATTGCTATCTGAATATAGTTCAGTTAACAGACCCAGACGACCGCGTCCTTGGCAAACAAATACGCCAATCCACTGGATCTCTTTCTATTACCGCTGAAAAGGATGGTCGACACGAATTGTGTTTCTCAAATCAAATGAGCGCTGTCACAGACAAGAGAGTCAGGTCAGTCATGCGATTTATTTAATCTCGCCATTTTTATTCGAGAAACAAATTGATCCGTTCCAACGAACCAGCTTCAACGTCCATGGAGTTATTTACGTTTCAGAAGACGGTTCGTGCATGCACTCTATCCGTCACGCGACGCAAGCTTATCTGCAATATTTTAGATGTCGTTGCACCTGTCGAGCGTGAAATTCGCTCATTAGCTCACGGCCTGACGGCCGTAAAAGACGAACAGGAATATATTGTAGTCAGAGAGCGGACACATCGTAATACTGCAGAGTCCACGAATGCGCGTGTAAAATGGTGGTCTGTACTGCAAACCATAGTCTTATTTTCGGTCGTTGCATGGCAGGTTTACTACTTGAAGGTGTGTGTTTTATTTCGCGCATGGGGTTTTGAGTGGCTAATGATGCTTTACATAGTCTTTCTTTGAGGTAAAACGTGTAATATGAGTGATCCATGTATCTATACGCTGAATAGACTGCTCGAAAACTTTATGAGTTGCGTGATTCCCATACGATCAGCGCTAGGTTACTGTTCGATAGATTTACTGATCACAAACAACAGGTACCTTGATGCGTGACGGGTATATGTTATAAACAGGAAATGTGTTATAAAAATAGGAGGGGATCTCATATAATGGAATGCGACATTAACGATGGGAGTGACAATCTAACAACTTAAAAATACAGGTAAGGGCACGGCCCTCGAATAAGATAACAGACAACGGAGGAAAATAAAAAAACGGGTTCATCGCCAAGGCTTTGACCTGTTGAAACTCATATCCGCACTTGCATTAGGATCCAACAGGTTTGCTGCAGAAGTCGGAGGTGGCAATGGAGGTGGAACGACTTGAACAACTTTCGTTTTCAGCGCAGCAACACCTACTGACTTGGTTAAGGATGGCCGCTTGGCACGCTTGGCTGGGCTTGTCAACACTACCCTCCTCGGTCCTTTATTGATCTCCATGGGTGGTGAAAGCTGTGGAATCATACTCGATCGACGCCTGCCCATCTCATTGCGCAACGGTCCAATATTCGACCGTCGTCTCCCGCTCCCGCCCTTTGGCGCGCCAGATCCTGAGGACCCAATTTTCGGCGCCAATGACACACGCTTTGCAGGGCTGCCACGAACACTTCTATCTCGACTTTTGGGAACGTGCAAGGTGTTGCCTGGGCCTGACGAATTGTCGGAGGTGGTCATCTGGTTCATGCTCATGTCGGACAGAGGATGTTGGTGCGGACGAGTTGGGCTGGCACCCTCATCACTTTCAACCAGACTACCCAAAGCGGATCCCCTTGACCTTGATTTGAGGAAACCAGGATCCAAGCGACTTGGCCGAGGTCGCTTCGTTCCGTGGGTTCCATAGGACCTAGAAAACGCCGAAGAAGTATCGTAGGCGGATGCAGGCAATGACATGGACAAAAAGCTCATGCCAACACTATCGTCTGTCTTCTCGTTCTCATCCTCCCACTCACTCTCAGAACCACCTAGGGAAGTGCATCGTGGAGGAGTCGGTGCTGAGGAAGACGAGCCTGTACTGGAAAAGGCATCATTCGGCGGGCTTGCAGGAATAATGGCGACAGCAATAGGTGCAGGTTTTGCACCGGCATCATCCAAGTCGCCTTGCCCAGCCTCATCTCGCCATTGGACATTTTTACCTCCCTTGACCGCTTTCTTCTCTTTATCAGAGATCCTGTGATATGGCTGTGAAATGCTTGACCGTAGTGACTTCCGAGGGGAGCGGATGGGTCGACGTGACTCAGATATAGAAAGGTTGGCTCCAAAAGCTGACGATCGTCTAGAGGTCGAGGACCTAGAGTTCGTCTGTTGCAAAATAGGAGGGCCTGAACTGATTCTCCGCGTGAATGTAATTCCATAACCATTGAAGGCCTCCAAAGATGAAGCAGCCCGGACATCTGCAGCGTACTTTTCGGTAGAAAGACCAACGAGCTTCTTGAAGGTTTCGTCATTGTTCTCTCTGACGACTCCCAGCATTTTCGCCACCTTCTTGACCGTCTCCGCTGCAGAGTGTGCATCACTGTCGAATGACTCGCCTAGCACAGCAGCTGCATCCCCTGCCATGACGGTACATCTGCCAAGCATTCCGACAAGACCCACCACAATTTCAGCCATATCCCCGACCGCACTCCGCATCACCTCGCGCTCTCCTTCAGCCTTAAGTTTCTCCATCTCCGCCCTTCTGCATATGGCATCGAGTTTGACATTCTCCACGCTAACATCGTCCAATTTTTCTGACCTTCTCTCTGAAACCGCTCGCATGGTAGCATCAAACATAGCATTTGAGTTTGAGGATCGCTGGACTCGGATGGTCAAGGGCGAATCAGGCTCAATGGCTTGCTCTTCTGGGATTGCCAGTGCCCGTAACAGGTTGCGCTCTGCCTCTAGATCCGTAGAGAGGGAGGAACCCGATGATCCTATATGCGCGAGCCGTGAATTAATCGCGAAAAGTTTGGCCTTCGCCACAGAAATCTTTCCAGCGCAAGTCGCTCCGTCTACAATCGACTCCTTCGTTTGATCGACCTTGACTTTCATATCTTGCCTGGCCCTCTCAACCTCTGCGCTCGCTTCCGCCTTTCTCCGCCGAACAATTTCATGCTCTGCGTCCCTCTTCCCTGCAAGCTTCGCCTTGAGTTCAGAAATTTCTTGATTCAGCCTGTTAATGGCCTCGACGTATCGTCCAACATGTCGATCGACGTTTACCACATTCCTCGTGATGACTTTTGTCTTGATCTTAGTAGCTCGCTCCGCGTAAACGAGCGTGTTATGTGTGTCGTCAAAATGGATTGAGGTGGGCGCGATACAAACAATCATCACAGTCTTACAGTTTCCTCCAAGCGAGAATTTAAGCAACCGTGTAAGTTTACTGTTTCGATATGGAACATGGCGCACAGCTCCGCCACTCTCACAGAGTGCATTTATGCAGTTTCCGAGGGCGAGAAGGGATTTGTTGATGTTGGCTCCTTCAATCATGCGTTGGCCCATGTTGGTGGTGGCGGCGGCACGCTCGCTGCCAGCGAGATCGATGATAGAGAGTGTGGCCATGGTTCGCTGCTCGACGAGTGCAGCTGTGCGTGGTGCTTGCATCACATGGACCTGTAGCACTGCATGTGATCTTGAGCTCGTCTCATTCGCATGCGTAGGACTTTGAGTCCGTCTTGAGTTCCCCTGCAAGACGATCTCCTTGACTTCTTCCGCTGAGTTTGGTTTGAGCTCGACAAGACCAACGACTTTGACTGTCTTGTCTTCTCGGATGGAAAGACCCCCTCTAGCTACATGCGAGCCTGGTTCAGCAAGGAGATCCCGGATTTCTTCATTGTATATTTCTAAGAACGTGACCATGACTTCGACATCCCACTCGTCCTTCCGATCTTCTATGCGCTGAAACAGATCGGCCATGGTAAGGTAAATAATCCCTGGGTCCGATTCAGTGCCGCTAATAGTATGTGTTTTGCCACAGCCTGTTGCCTAATACTGGCATCAGTGTTAATGCACACGTCGCTATAAACAGTAAACGTACGCCATAGGCGAATACAGTAGCATTGTAGCCATCAAAAAGTCCCTTCAGCAGGGGTTGGGCTGTGGCTTCGTAAACATCTTGTTGCCGTGCCTCATAGTTGAAAACCCTATCAAACATGAATCGCTTATCCTTGTATCGCTTCGTCCCAGGGGGCAAAAAGCCTCGTTCTACGAATGCCTTTGCCCGATCCTTCTCGTCAGGATCGAAAGTAAGTATTCGGTCGTCAACTATTTGAACGATTTCCCGAAGCGTAGCAGTGTTCACTACTTTGCCAGGTGTTGCTAGTGCACCGTCTCCACGGATGGTAGTATCATAACACGGCTCTGGGAGACGAGCAGCTTCCCATGCCGACGGGGGCCGCACGCGAACTGTGAACAGAGGTTTTTTTTGCTGATTTAGCGATTTAGAATCAACAAGGACCAAAGATGTCACCTGCGACGGTGATGGAGCCTGCGGCAACCATTAGAGGATGTGTTTCTAGATAGCTGTAGCGGTCTATAGGAGACTGCTGGAGAGTGAAGTTGGTTTGGTGGAAGACAAAATGAACCACAACGCGTCTGGTCACGTGGTCGTGCTCCTAATCTAATCTGATCATGTCCTTACAGATCTTGCTTCGACCTTCAATATTGCCACAGGTTCGTCTACGATAACAGGGAACTAGTGTTAAGCTATACTATGTCTGCAATAGAATCCATTCTATGGCTTCCACATTATCAGTCACTTCCCCGGCAGATTTTCATGTGCACCTTCGTCAGGGCTCTATGGCAGCACTGGTCACTCCTCACATCCGAAAAGGTGGTTTCAATCTGGCATATGTCATGGTGAGCAGATTTCGTTTTTTACAGGCACTTTCTGACATCCTTCTAGCCAAACCTGAAGCCACCGATCAAGACAACCGCTCAAGCACTGGAATACAAAGCTGAACTAGAGAAACTCGATTCCAGCGTCGAATATCTGATGACGTTGTATTTGTCCCCCGACCTCACTCCTGATGAAATCAGGAAGGCAAAGAAGGCGGGAATCGTGGGTCTGTCTCCAACAATATCCACCGATTTTCCACTCATGATTGCACTTTGCAGGTGTAAAGTCCTATCCAAGGGGCGTAACGACAAACTCGGATGGAGGTATCGAAACGTACGAAACCTATTACCCAGTATTCGAAGCTATGCAAGAAGTTGACATGGTTCTCAATCTCCATGGCGAAATCCCATCAGACCCGACTACGGTAGGTGTTCACCTCTTGATTGAATTGAAAGGTTGTATACGACTCTGACACCAAGAATACCCATGTACTTAATGCCGAAGCCAAGTTCCTTCACCATCTCTACCGGCTTCACAATGCTTTCCCTTCCCTTCGCATCGTTCTTGAGCATGCCACGACACGTGCAGCAGTAGAAGCAGTAAAAGCATGCAATTCAACTGTTGCATGCACTATCACAGCCCACCACCTTGCCCTAACAGTTGACGACTGGGCCGGCCAACCGTATCACTTCTGCAAGCCTGTTGCTAAATTCCCCGATGATCGTCTTGCATTGAGAGAGGTCATTCAAGAAGGTACAAGAATCTACGAACTGTTCTCAAATACTAACAATGTTGTCAGGTCATACCCGCTTCTTTCTGGGATCGGACTCCGCACCCCATCATGAGTTTTCAAAATCAACAAGCACGCCTTCACAAGGCTGTGCTGCAGGAATTTATACTTCTCCGATTTTGCTTCCGCTCGTTGCCCACCTCCTGGAGTCATTCGGTGCTTTGGATAAGCTTGAAGGGTTCGTCAGTAATTTTGGAAGGGCATTCTATAAGCGAGAATCTGGTGCAGATGGCAGTCACTCCAAGGTTGTGCTCCAAAAAATCGCAGAGGAAGGTTTGATTGACGATAGGTATGTGTTGAATGATGATGTTGTCGTTCCGTTCTGGGCTGGCAAGAACATTGGATGGAGGATTGTTTCCAAGTGAGGGCGACGACAAGCGGGGACAAACAATGATACATATGATACGATGTGCAAATCTTCCGAAATCTTATCTGTTTCAACTTTCAGCCGTGTCCTTGACGGACATTGGCATCGCTCAAGTCTCTTTTCTCATCACTACTACAATCATACTATCCATTCTACTACCAGCTAGTCATGAACCACAATCAATGCCCAACATTCACCTATAGCCGTCCGACGCTGGCGCCGCGCGAGAATTCTAGTCCCAACTTTCCCTTATCACTTCTAGATCTCGAGGGGCCTTCGGAGCTGCTTCTCCTTCTTACAGACTCTCGCCCAGGACCCGATGATTTCCAGTCGAATAGCTATGGCGACTTTGACCTCCCAAACTTCGACCTATCAGCCGTAGGCCTTGGCATTTCCCATGATTGGTATATTTCAGAGAAGATTCCTTCCAACACCGCCCATGGAATCGAGGACGCACTCTTGACAGAAGCTTCCTCTCGCTTTCGCCCTGTCTCCTCACCAGGGTTTGTCCATGACCTCTTCGAGTTGGATTATCATCCTGAACCTCTATCGGGCGAGCTTTATAACCTATTCGAATCACAGCTACCAACGTCTTGTTCATTTAGTCCAACTCACTCGGAATTTTCTAGCCCAAATGACGCGGTTTCCACTGTAGCCGAATCGCTCAGCCAACAAAGCCTCACTGTGCAATACCCAGATTCAGTGCCGTGGTCTCTCGAATCGATTTCCGCTGCAGCTGCAGGTCAAATTACGGAGTTGGCCCCTCAACACCTCGCTTCTGGCTCTTATTCATCCCTGTCATCTATATCGGATCTGCCATCGTCTGAAGACCTTTTCATAAATCATTTTGCGACAGAACCTGCCTCTCACTTAAATCTGTATCCTTGGCCTGTTTTGGCTGACTATGCTACCGCGATGCACTCAGTCCCAGATATCCAGAAGCGCCCTCATTTGGATGACTGGAAAGAGCCTTGTTTCGCTGTTAACCCCGCCGAGATCATGACGGACATTTCCCAGGACCCTGATGTCGACTATTCGTATATCTTATTCTCGCCGGAGCCCGATATCCTCTATCTACCACAGGGCTGTGCTTCAGACCATTGTTCACCACATGAGGAACGGGCCAGTGAGGAAAACCGGTCTCCAAAATTCAACGGCGATATCTACGTTAACCTGATCAATGCTGTCGCTACCTCGGAGATAGGCGCACGCCCCGTCGGAAATCAAAATCAGAAGGAGCCAAGCGAATACAGATCTTCAAGTCCCGAATCTTCACCTTTCCCAAGTCCCCAACAGAAGAAGCGAGCGCGCAAGTCGAGGAAATCTCATCCGAAGGTTCTTCTTACGGACATTGATACAACGGATACATCCCTCGTGAAGCCCGAACCGCTTGTCAAAGGCGAACTTACTGGGGAGGATGGACTATGTAACCTTGATGTAGACGCGGATGGAATCAATCTCGGAACGCCTGTCTTCGATGCGCACAGAGGTATCGATCTTGATGATCTCAAGTCCAAAGCAGCGAGATTTCGTCTGCGAAATCCGGGTCGAGATTACGACAATGCGTGGTTGGTCTCGTTTGCAGGCAAGTTATCTAAACAAGGCAAGCTTTTGGACAATTTCAGGTGCTACGTTCTTGGCTGCGACCAAGTTAATAAGCGGCGCGATCATATCCTGATCCACGTTGGTGCCCACTTGGACCAACGCCCTTTCCAGTGTCGCTACTGGTATGTCCTCGCTGGTTCTCAGCGATCTGTACTAAAGTGTTGACACTGTCACCAGCAAGTCAAGGTTTTTACGCAAAAACGAGTGCAAACGTCACGAAATGAGTCATAGCGGCAACCGACCCTTTCACTGTGATCAGTGTCCACCGGGTGTTGCGACCTTCGTTCGTCAAGATCTCCTCAAGAGACATTTGAAGCGGACACATGGCATCGAGAGCAACAAAGAAAACTTGCGAGACCGACCTTTGAAGAGACCGAGACGAGTCTGATACATCTACGCCAATAC
This sequence comes from Tricholoma bakamatsutake, assembly GCA_029959215.1. NCBI lineage: Eukaryota > Fungi > Basidiomycota > Agaricomycetes > Agaricales > Tricholomataceae > Tricholoma > Tricholoma bakamatsutake. The sequence continues at coordinate 8,290,190 of CP114860.1, forward strand.
CCACTCTTTTTATCTCATCCAAATCTCCCGATTGTGTTAGATTATCACAAGGGCCTCACCCAATACACATCCTTGATTGCGAGTACGAATAAGTAAGGTAATGCCACACAATAGATATACAAGGTTGGAAGCGTGATATGCATCTACACTCTAGGTATGAAGGAATGAATGTCAGCAGCTAAGTATACAGGGAATCGTTCATGAGAATGTTAAGGTCGCCATACTAAGTTCCTCGTCGTCGGCGTACGCGCAGCAGCGTCCCGTGCTCGAAGGGTGGGAGGTTTAGAAGGAGTAACAGGTCGTAGCATCGCGTCAACATCAGCACGTCTGATGAATTGAAGAGGAGTCAATGGAGACCCTTTCGCTGAGGGTGAATTAGACTTGATCGAATGTGGACTTTGACCACTGGGTGTTGATAGAGCAAAAGAGGGAACAAATGGTAGCCTTGGTTCAGGTGTGCGTGGTGGTGTCACCAACTCTGGAGCCTCAAGAAGAGTTGCTGAGCTTATCCATTTCTCCTCCGGAGCTCCAGGACGAGGGGGTGACTCAGGAGCCAAACGGAAACTCTCGGCGAAGTGATCATTGATGAATCTAGGTTCTTGATTAATACCACCGTAGCTGAACAGATTTAATTGAGCATACTTCGATAATTCAGTCCAACCACCGCCGACTCGGACCATCACGGTTTGCGAGCGTAGGATCCGGCAGAAACAAAGTTTAGGATCTTGATTGCCAATCCAATACTTACCGCTCTGGTCTTTCCACGTCTCTGACACCCCTTCGATGTTGATGCCGACAGGAAGGTTGTTGACGACATCTCCAACTGCAACATCAAGCTTGTTTTCAGGATCAGCCACATAATTTTTCCTTGGGGCTGGCACGGATTTTTGTGGTGTAGACCCTTTGGGAAGGATCGATGATAACGAATTCCTAGGGGCTCGTGACCAGCTAGACATAGACGTCGATGAACGGGAGTGGCCTTGGACAGAGCGAGAAAAAGATGCTTCCGAAGGTGTGGGCGATCCGCTTCGTTTGACGTGACTAGTCGGCGCGCGGGAGCGCATGGGCATGCTAGATGGGTATCTAACCGGAGTCGATGTCGAATTCGAAAGACTTGCCGTTCGTTGTCGAGACGCAAACGTGGGGCCATAAAGTGAACTGGAGACGGACCGATTGGACGACAAACCGGTTGATAACCGACTAGGTGGACGACTTCGTAATTCATCAGAACCAGACACAGCGCGCCGGGGAGTATGTTGAGACGGAACAAGCAAGCGTTTCTGAGCAGATGCTGATGAAACAGAAAGATTAGAGTACGTGCTAGCCTTCTTCGCAGAGCGAGCACTAATGACGGCTGCACTATTGCCGCGGCTGGAACTGGGTCGCGAGCTAGCTGTACTTCCGGGACGTGATTTCTGACCGCCGAGTCGGTCATTACCCATCTCTTCCAATTCACCCCAGGTCTGGAGGATACGAGATCGTTCGGAAATTGCTCGCGAGTCTTTCGACACGCTTGAAAAATTCGTTGACATACTTTGAATGGAATTCCTTGTGAAAGACATACGAGCAGACAGTTGCTCTTCCGGCGATGACTGTATAACAGTTTGGTGGGAGGACAATAGGGGTCCTTGAGGGGAGGCTGGATAGCTGTCGATATGCTCGAGAAGGTCGCTGAGAGCTGCGTCGCAACGGCGAATAGAGTCCGACAGATCAGCTAGTCTTGCAATGTGTTTCATTAGTTCAGCGGATGCTTCAACTTCTGCCTTTAATGACTTGAGTTCTACGTCTACTGAGACGTCCTCCACGGAAGTAGGTAAAAGTTTGGCCTCTGAATAAAGATGAGAAAATTCGCGGGTCAGCCTTTTCACCTGATCCCGAGTTGGTAGTTTGGTTGAGGACTTAGATGGGCGGGATATCTCATTAACGCTGAGCGAGCGCAATCGTTTTCGCAACCTAACGATCTGAGCTTGTAGATCGGTCATTTCTTGAGTTTTCGAAGACCACTCGGAGGAAGCAACGCGTACGCCAAATACATCTAGGAAGATTACCCGTCAACAGATGATAGCTACGACGGGAAACAATGATGGAATTACCTTCCACATCCAGAGCTGAAGAGGAACCTTTCGCGTTCTTCGACACCAAAGACTTCCTTGTTTGATGACGCGTCTTATTTAGTTTAAATGACGCCTGTTCTCGGCGTTTTCGTTCGTGTTCTTCCGCCGCAAGACGCTTGTTTTCCATGGCGGAGCGACGCTCTCCCCTCAGATACTGCTCGTGAAGATTTTCATCTCGTTTCTCTGCCCCTATTCTGTTTTGTTCAGCTGCCTCTGCTGCAACACAATCTTTGTCGGCTTGTGATCGACGTTCCTCAGTTGACTGTTCCCCTCCTAATCGGAGTTTCTCCTCCATCTCAATCCGATCTTGGTGTAACTCGGCCTTTTCAGCGTCGGCGCGAGCCCGCCCCGCCCGGAGGCGGTGTGCCTCCAAGAGTTGCTCATCCTCTAACCGCTGTTTTTCCTCTATTTCCTGACGTTCTTTCTCCACACGGGCCTTTTCAGCTTCCTCGGCCGCCACTCTTTCTCTCTCAGTTCGAAGCTGAAGCTCTTCTGCTTGCCGTTCCTCTTCGATGCGTAACTGGTTCTCATATTCCAGTCGCTCTTTTTCGGCCCGCAACCTACTTGCCTCTTCAGCAATGAGGCGTTCCTTCTCAACTTGTCGACAGCGCTCTTCCTCGACACGGATTTGTTCCAATCTATCAAACTCGACCCGTTGGGCATGGAGGATTTCGTCCTTGAACGACACAAGATCCTCTTCCAGTGTTTTGAATCGGAGTTCTGCATCACTGACAGCCCTGCCTCGGGCGGTGTAGAGCACTTCACGGACCGCGGAGTCATGTGCTCCAGGAGCTGCATCCATCTTTCTGAGTAACTCCCGGATGGGAGAGAATGAGCGTGAAATGCTTATTCGACGCAGGGGCACTGTATCCTCCAAATGGTTGATAAGGTCACGCAAAGGTTCTGATACATCGCTTTTGGACATGATCGTCGCATATGAACTCTCGAACTTGGTGAGTTCTCCAGCGAGATTATTGATGTCATTGACAGTCATCGAGAGAGTGACATCCACCTCCTTTGCCATACGTGCCAATTGGAACTGAGCTGCAACAGCTGTCAAGCTTTCCAATTGTTCGTTGAGTCTTATCGTGAATGTATTGGAATCAGCGCGGACCGCATTGTCGAGGGAAGGAAGATCAAAAGGCAATTCGAAGAACATCCGGCGGGGCGAACCCACCTTCAGATCGGCAGAGGAAAATCGTTTGTAAAGGATGCTAGTGTCGATACGAAAAGGCTCAGTGTCCTGCCCAATAAATGGCACCCGCTGTACTAGACGAGCAACGAAGACCTCAACATCTGCTGATATCGGCTTTACTTCCTCCTGAAGATTTGCTTCGATGTTTGCGATGTCTCCGGTGCCAATCCTATTGGTAAGTAGTTCATCAGTGTAAGATTGTATGCGCATCTTCATGTCTTCAATCCGGATTTGAAGATCGTTGAATCCCTCGTAGATGCCTTTCATGACAGCGGCTTGCTCTCGGATCGACCGTAATAGTTGGACATGATTGGTCACCGTCTCCCATAAATCCTTCAAGCCAATAGCAGTCTGTGACAACCAATTATTCAGCGGTGTCTCCAGCGTTTTGGAAAGTTCGCTGAGAGGCATATCAACCTTGCTGGTCAATTTGGCACTGAGATCATCCAGCACATGGGAAAATTCCATCTGTGACGCATCGATCGGCAAAGACGAACTTGGTGGGCTTCCTGGAGTAAGAGGTCTCTCCCTTTGATCGGTTTGCCGTCGCCAACGCTGCTGCTTCATGTCCTCTCCAAGCCGTCCCCAGACGTTTTCCATCTCGTTCAGGATGCCGCACATCGATGCCCAGATTCTCCGCGCATCTCGCAAACGAGAAACGCGCGACTTGACGTCGCCACACGCGCTCTGAGCCTGATCGCGTAAAGAAGTCAATTGTTGAAATTTGGAGACAACATGAGATTTGAATGTGGAATCAATACCCGGAAAGTCTAAAGCAAAAACGGCCAGTTGGGAGCTTCGCAGAACGTGTTTCGCTTTCTCGCATGTTTCCTCGCTTTCTTCGAGGACTGAAGGGAGCAATGCAAGAAATGCTGAATGATGAGATTGATCTAAACAACCTTCAGACATGAGATTGGGGGGTGAGCCATCACCGTCCCCGGCAGAAACACCACTGTGCAAATGTTCCAGAACGGAGCTGAACCTTCGCGACAAATCCTCGGCTTCTACGCACAAAGTTTCAACCTGCTTCACTGCATCATACGCGGCACGGTATTCCTTGGCCAAGTAATCAACCTTCGTAGCTAATTCGGTAGCTGAATGTATTTCCGATGAAAGGCTCTGAACGAGAGCTCCATTCGATAACTTCTGATCGGGAAAGAGCGAGTGCTCTGGACAAGGAAAAGTGCTTGATGATGAGGCAGGATTGCCTCGTAACGCAAGCCGCTTCATTAAGATATCGGCGCGAGAGACGAATGACGTGCTTTGCCGAGGAGTAGGATGGTGGAGCTTTGCTGTTTCGATCTCTTCCACCAGATTCTGTGCGGAGATTTTATCCTTCATAGTCTCGACATATATCTCGTCTGCCCTGTAGCCAGTGAATTTAACAGTTTTAAATATATCAACAAAGAGGGATATACTTTCTCCACTGCATGACCATACTCATGACAAATTTGCCAATGTTTTCCATTTCTGCGATGCCTTTCTCTTCTAACTTGTCTTGTTCGTCAAGGAGTACCTCGGGAACAGGCTTTCGGCTATGATCTATCAACTTATCGAGAGCTTTACCCGCAGCTGTGATCTTGCCGTGTCGAAGGCTAGTTACCCGTCCAGCAAATTGTGCAGCATCCCTGGACAATAACTCAGCCAGCTTGAAACGAGTACTTCTCGAAAACCCTGAGGGAGCGATGGAAGAATCTGACGCCACGGAAGCCAATGAAGTCACTGAGCCTCGGCGTTTCAGATCACGAGGCTCCTCTGAAACTCTGAAAACTTCATCGTAGACTGATGCAGTCCAACAAGCACGAGTGTCTAGAAAGATTTCGAGGTCATCAAGTATTTTGCGACGATCTGTCCACGCTGAAATTCTGTATTCCTCCCACGTCAATCGGATGCCCAATAACTCCAGGTTCTCCGATCGGTCCCGTAAAAGATGAAGCAACTTGTCGAGTTCACGTATGGTTGTAAGTGTGAGTTCGATCACGTCAGTGTCCTCTGGAGATAAATTTCGCTGTGTCGCTGCTACAAATTATCCTTCGGCATTAGAGCCAAATACAAGTGTGGAACGGAAATGCTGACCCTTGGTCAGTTGTCTGAGCTTCGTGAGCTCACCCGTGTCGAAAATCTCGGTTTCTTTCTCTATTGCATCATGTTCGGCTATCCACTGCTGCAACTCACTCCGTGTAGGCAACCCAGGAACTTCTTCCGCAGAATGACGGATAGCATCTAAACCAACAAAAACCTCGATTGGAGGCATTTTCTCAAGAAACTAGATAAGAATAAATGACTTGCACGACATAGATAAAGGTTCGATTGACCTTAATCTTCTCCTCGATCCACGTCTTTCTTTCGCTGAAAGTCTGAAGCTCGATAACCTCATGAGACTCAAGTGCTTGCTCTTCACCTTCCGTTGGCATACTTGGCTGAGTTGTAGAAGGTGGAGATACATCAGGTGTGCATTCCAGAGTAGAGGATGGCACGACGCCGGGCGCCTCCGCCACAGATGATGTGGGGATATCTATAGATGTGTCAGGCAACATTACGAATGTCAGAGCAGCCAGTCTAGATGTGGGTCAACTCGATGCTTCAAGAAAGAAAGGCGTCCAGTGCGCAGCACGGTCCGTGGGGCAAATATCTAGACCGTAGACATGCGTTGAGGTGAGAACGAGGCGTACGTTTTTGACGGAACAGTCGTGAGAAAATTATTATGGCAAGGGGAACCCGTTCATGCATATGACATACCCAAGATGCAGCTTTTGTAGAACATATAGTGTTGGCGCAAGACGCAGCTTTTGTAGAACACATAGCCTGTGTCCATTGCTTATGGCGTTGGCCATCCACGACAGAGCGACTGACAGAAGATTGCAGTATTCCCAGCAATTAAATAACCAGGCATTACTTGACATTTCACAGAATACCACAGTTGCAAAGACACTTATAGTAGTATACTACATAATTGCCTTATGATGGAACTGCGCTCGTGAACTAAAGTCTGGATCAGTCGTCGTAGCCTTCTTCGATTGGGTCGTTTGCGGTCTTTGAAAGTCAGTAAGGGCCCAATAAGAAAATTATTGTAGTTCCTGTCCAATCACCTTGTTGTGCCGCGGAAAGCCCGCCATCTGAAATGCAAGTAGCCTTAATCGGTCAACTCCCCGTCGATCTGTGCCTTGGGACAGCATTCCCATCTCGAGTTCAACCTCGTGCATGAACGCAGCCACGTCTGCCAGGGAAGTTCCCAGTGCGCGGAGGGTAACAGCTTGTGCTCTGCCAAAGCACATTGTTCCTATGGTCTGGATCATGTTATCAATGTTAATCTGATATCGTACCAACCTTGACCGTTCTCTCTCATCCAGTAAAATTCGCAAATCACTGCGAATCACTTTATCGGAAGCCAGTCGTTCCGCATCCTTCTGCTGTGCTCTTAACCGCAATTGGTCTGCTTCTTGCATCATCTGGTGAAGCATTGCTCTCATCCGTCGATCCTCCTCCTTGCAAGTCGCAACCTCGGACGACGCCCGGCTCAGATCTTGCTGGAGTATCCTGACGCTTGCTCCCATTCTGTCAACTTGCTTCTGCAGGGAAGACAACCGTCGTCTTGATAAAAGATACGGAAGAAGGGTAACGGGGAGAATGAATGCAGTCAGAACAGCAAGATGTGTGATTGCCCGGAAGGATCGTCGACCATTGGAGGACGTAGATGAGACTCTTTCTCTTTCTCCCCAAAGCTCTGGGTTCTGTACGAGAACAGTAGGGTGGCTTTGGAGGCTTTGATCTTGCGATGTAAGATCCATGATGGACTGAATTAAATATATCAGGCTTAAGTGTTTCGAACAAAGCTGTTCGAGGTAATGATCACATGAAATAAAAACTAATTTTAGCATTAGGTCAACTGATAAGTGAAACATAGACAGAGGCGTACACAACTTAACATTTTACACGGAATGAATGCATAGGTCTGACCAAAAGCAATTATCCAAACCGAAAGATTTGCCACCATTTGCGTTTTTTTACATCATCTCCGGGTAGCCGGAGTTCACGAATAGCACCTTCCTCCGCAGGTAACCTAAGACCAGGTATAAGTGCGCCACTCATGAAGCAAATACCACGGACGTACTCGTCAACGTGGACAACATAATCCTTCTGTTTCCTCAACCCTGCCATGGCAAGATTGATTTCGTGCTGGAGAATCAGGCGCGTGTTATTGGGTACGTTAACCTTTCGTCTCCACATTGCAACGCTGTTTCCACTCTTTGAGGGAAGGAAAACAAAAACGATAATTTGGACAGTAGGATCGTAAAAGGCCACGGATTCTTGAAGGGTACGGTCCATCGAACGCTGCAGTTCATCGAAGGTAAGCCAATCGAATGCAGGTTGATTGGGATGTTTTTCCATCCGGAAGTCTGCGTTGATGAGAAACGCACCGCGTTCCCGACTCTGAATGAATTTATGAACCTGTGCCGTAAAGGTGTAAGTGAAATTTCTTCCAGTTGCAGGTGCCGAAACGTACACCAAAACTTCCCAAACTGTACTCTACCTTCTGTATCCAGGACAACAACGAGGAAACTCGTTCGTCCTTGTTCGGGGAAAACATCCAATGAATTCGATCCTTCGCCATCCTCGTCTTCCCGAATAGTGCATTGGCAACTGGCACCAGTGCCGCACCACGAGATTCGACGAACTGCACATTCGTGTATTCGTTCAGCTTGTTCGGAACCACTCCATTATTGAGCACGACCGTCGTTTCCTTGTATGCGTGTGCCAAAGTCTTTGAGGGCATTGTATACGATGTATTCGCTTGCTTGCCTCCCCAGAGCGACATTTGCGACTGGTTCGACGACACGGGAAGAACAGGATGTAGATCCTCTTCATCCTCCTCTTCCGGGATAGCGCCCCACCCGCTATCATTGCCTCGGACCTGGTCTTGACCCCAACCCTTGTCTTTATTGCTCCACCAGTCCTTATCCTTGCCCCTATCCTTTTCCTTGCCCCTAACCTTTTCCCTTCCCCTGACCTTTTCCTCGCCCCAGCCATTGTCATTACCAACCCTCCCGCCATTGACATCCACCCAGTCGTCGTTATCCCAGCCGTCGTTACCCCAGCCGTCGTCTCCCACATCCCAGCCATCTTTTCTCGCATTAACATTACCCCCATCAGCGTGTGCACCATCCCCCCAGCCATCACCGCCCACACCCCAGCCATCGCCATTCACGTCATCACCGACGCCCCGACCATCGCCACCGCCGCCACCACCACCCACATCCCAACCGCCCCCACCAGTATTACCCCATGCGTCGACTTGCTTCGGAGTTTCCTTCTGTTTCCCTTTCTGCTTCTTCATCTTCTTGACACCATGATCTTGGTGTTGTAAGGGGTGCTGCTGCTGCTGTTGCTTCTGCTTCTCCCGATGCTGTTTCTGCTTCTCCGGCTGCTGCTGCCTCGATGGCTGTTTCTGTTGGGCTTTCTGCTGAGTATGGCGAAGTCCGCCAGTTAGATGTCCATACTGGCCAGCATTGACATTCTGGTTCTGAACCGATAAATTGAGCAACGAGTTCAATATATCAGAGCGCTGCTGGGCAGACACAACACTTTTGGTCCCCTCAGAGCCCAATGGAGCAAAAGTCACCTTTTTAGCTTCCTGTCCCCACCTTGTCCACTCCTGCGCGCGTCGCTCGCCCCACTCGTCTACAGCGTCATCTGATTCGTCAGAATCGGTGTCCTCCTCATCGTCATCATAAGCATCAGTCAAACCTGGATCAGGCTTCGTCCAGCCATAGGGCTTGCCCCATTTTTCCCAAGCTTGCGTTTCTTGCCGCTCTCTTGCCTGCTGCTGCACGCCGTTTTGTGTCCGTCTACTCGTGCGATCGGAGGATTGATCCCATGTCTGTCTGTGCTTTGCGCCAGACACCCTTGGGTCACCCCAAGGATCCACGCTCTTTGGTTTCCCCAAAGCGCTGAAAGACTGTCTTGTGCTTCCCCCTCCGGATCCATGCCCTACATTTACCGCAAAGGCCATTGTATTGGCAGAGGCATCCATCACGCCTTGCGGTACTCCCCAGTACTCCTGTCCTCGAGGGTTGTGTCTGGATTGGGTTACTGGTACTGCTTTACCACCACTGGCGGAAGTAATAGCGGGTTTTGCTCCTCGAGCCATGGCTGAGGCGGATGTCATCGGGATGTGAGTAGCAGCCGATAGTCGCATGGACGGATTCGGTAGCGCCCATGATTGTGCAGCTGACTGGTCATGCTGACCCCCTGAGTAGGTGTCTATATGCCCGGAAGGCTTGCTCCCTCCAGGTTTGGCCTCGCCCATTACTTGAGGTATCTTTGTGACAGGGATGGGTGGCGACGGTGGAGGGGCGGGTGCAGCCGGATGGCGAGGAGAAAGGCCAGATTGACTTGCTGACTCCCAGCCCTGCACAGCAACTTGAGATGGAGCTGCTGAATCTTGATTAGGCCCCCACAAATTGTATTCTGAGTTCGCATCTTTCCCCCCACTGCCTTCCAGATTTTCTGCTTCTGCAACGTTTTCCACTCCTCCGACGTCTTCCCCCCATCCGCCTCCTCCACTAACGCCCATCCCCCATCCATCATTACCACCCATATTACTTCCTTCCCACCCACCGTTTTGATCTTGGGTGTTTTGCAGCATCTCTGTAAGAGTACCGTACAGTGATTAGCATAACTTTCTCCTTATGAAGACTGTTGATATTGGCATAACGACTGACCCATCGCGGTCATGTCATTATCTTCTTCTGGGTCTTTATCAATGACTTCGACCTGCTGCACTGGCGCTGGTGCTGGAATTGAGATCGGAGCATGCGCATTTTTGTCCTCTCCCTCGCGCGTTTCTGCTGTTTTCTTAATCTGCGCCTGTTTTTCTTTTCCTTTCGTTTTTTTCGGCGGCATTAATCAGCGAGCCTGACTCGTCCAGAGTCCAGAGATGATGGCCTGCTTCGCCCGAATGACTTAAGTACGTATGTGATCGGCTTCGTGAAAATCACCGTTGGTGTGGGTGACTCCAGGAGTAAGAAAGCAAGTTGCTGCCGATGGAAGAAACAGGTCTGGGACAGACAGAGACAGATTCGGCAAAGGAGCTTCGGAAATTTTGCAACCTGTGACACGAGGCATGCTGGGGGTAGAGGCTACAATGTTAACTTGGGCTTTCGATCGAACACTTATCGCAGTTCAACCGGTCATGCTCCACGCACGCCAGTGTTCTGTTGACTTACAAGTTTCAAGACCTGATGAGTCGAAGAGTGCCATGACACTGTTTCATGGTAGTTCCACATATTTGTTTCAGTATGTATGCGTATCCCGTCATGACCAGCAAATGGTCGTGCTGTGCTCAGACCCCATCAAGCGTCTCAGATTTGCATTTGCCAGTGCTATATATGAACTACGTGGTGAGGAAACCGGTTTTTCCTTCAGACTGGTCTCTCATTTCCCTGACCTTCGCAGTTCAGCAGCACCGTCCGCGACGGCAGCTTCTGTTGTTCTTATGATGACCTTTCCTTGGAGCTGGATTTTCATTCTGCCCATGTTGCTGGTTCGACCGGGAAGTGCGTTACCTATCAGCAACGTTGCTAATATATATCCTCGGAGTGTGGCCCTTGTGACTACGTGAGTCCCAGGCCTGACATTCTTATCTTTGACGATTTGAAGACGGAATTGTTAACATGAACCTAGTTCCTCGTCGACTGGGTCATCTCCATCAGCTTCATCAGCGGAAATTGGCGCTATCGTGGGTGGGGTGCTGGCAGGCGTACTGTTGACAGTCTTCTTCTTCGCATGGTATTTGGGGTATCGGAAACGCAAATATAACCCTCATGTTGAAGAAGGGGTCGGGGAGAAAGATTGTCCTGCTGGGTGGTTTTCGAACTGGAGCCCCGAATCCCCACCCAGCGAGAAAGCTAAAAGTCGTTTCCGTGACGCATTCAGTCGTCGTGGCAGAAAGAATAATACTTTTCCTGTGTATCAGGCTAAACTGCCTCCTGGTCCCACGGATTCCGTCAGCCTTCCTGCACCTGCGGCTCCTACCCACGTTCCACGATATCCGAGTATTCTTGAGAGAGGTTACAGCCGGACGGCCCGCCATTCCCCACTGCTTCAGGATCTATCTCGTATGCCTTCCATCACCGAGTCACTACGTTCTGCACCAGCTGGTGATCGGGCGAGCAGACGCAAAGTCCAAATCCCACCACGAGCCTTACTAGTGCCACCACCTGGTCGACGCCCAGACTTGACAGGACAATTTGGAGCATCGAGATCTCCCAGATCTCCCTCCAAGCGAAGATCTTGGTTCTCAAAGCATCTATCTAAGCATCCATTCATTCCTTTGCGAGATGACCCATCCCTCCAATTTCCACCATCGCCACTGCATCCAGATGGCTATCAACCATCACGACAGCACCTTGAGGCTCGGCTTGATTCTAGAGGCCCAAACGAGATGCCGAGCAGACAGCCTGTGAGGCGTCAGCCGGTTCCCTTGTATGTGGAGGATGCAGGAACAACGAAGCATGCACGAATAGTCGGGGCACTCCACAGCAGTGGATTGAGGACACCCCTCAAAACGCCCCTGAAGACGCCTGCAAGTGCACGAGTAGTCGAGACGCTCCAGAGCAGTGGGTTGAGAACACCCCTCAAAACACCTGTACCGCATACACTTCCATTGAATAGCGCATCATATATCTAGCTACGAGTGAATATCTATGTACTTTCCTAGTCGGCCATATATCAGTTACGCTTTTATTATGAACGGCACCTTCATATCTCACGAAGGTACATATGCAGTTTTGGATCATGACCACATCAGAGCTTGCGTAAAACAGCATTGAGGACCTCATTTGTCGAACTTTTGCCTTGAAGATCTGGAGTCAGAGTTGTACCTTCCCGAATAACTTGATCCACCGCTAAGTTGAGTCTGCTTGCTGCAGTGGTATATCCAATGTGACTAAGCATGAGAGCAGCAGAGCGGATGGACGCAAGGGGGTTTGCAATTCCTTGTCCGGCGATGTCTGGAGCAGAACCATGCACACTGGGGCAGATAATGAGACCGATTTGCGATATTCCAACAGAAGCAACGTACGGTTCACCCATGACAAAATCGTCACCAGCGTTGATGGATGGAACGAGTCCTAACGACCCTACGAGTGCAGCAGCAGCATCTCTATGTAGTTGGCGATGAATGTATAAATCCTGATCGAGAGTGATAGTCTACTTACGATAATATATCGCCATACAGATTTGGGGCGACCATGACATCAAATACCCTAACAAGATATCAGACACTGAAATACAGCCTGAGCCGAATGAAATCTACCCAGGTTCTCGGAATAGTCTGTACGGGGGGATCGATATCAATCTGGACAGGTAGTCGGGTTCTCTTACCGATAGACAGCACTGTCAACTAATTGCTCCATGACAGTAACTCCATCAAATCTTCCATCGATACCAGGTAGAGTGGGAATTTTTCGTACTGTCTCCCGGAAGAGTCCATCCGTGATAGACAGAACATTTGATTTGTGGATGATAGTCAGATGCTAGAAAAAGGGGGGATGCCCTTCACCAGGGTTGCGAACTGCAACTTGCAGGATAGACCTACCTTGCGTGGTCGTGCTTGCGCAATCTCGAATGCCATTTGTCCTATCTTCCTGGAAGCGCGTTCCGTGATGAGACGGGTTGCACGCGCTTCCTTGCCATTTTCTGTCTGAGTCTGTATTTCTTGCTTTACATACTATTAACAACTGTGAGCTTGATATTCCCAAAGCTACAAATAGGGACTCACAAGACATTCAGTATTTTCACGGACAACAATGAGGTCAACACTAGGTCGTTGTCCGGCCTCTTGTGACACCTATTCTGAGAAAATGATCAGTGTAATTCGGACAATAAGGCAAGCGTATAATACGACAAGGAAAAAGACGTACAGATACCACTGGTCTGATGTTTGCATACAGGTCTAGCTCTTTACGTAGGGCAACGATGGGTGATGTATATCCCACCACTTTTTGGGACGGAGAGCTGTTATGGAAATTTGGATGTGGGGCATCGAAATATGTGGTAGGAGTTTACCTCACAGATCCAAAAAGCGCACAATCGCATTCGTCTCGCAGAGACCTACAATAGGTGTAGGTGTGATGTGCTACATCTTGCAAGAAGCCACTCACATAACAGTTTCATCCGGAAGTGCAACACCTGTCCTCGTAAACGTTTCCCATCCAGCTAGCAGATTGATAAATTCCGGTTTTGGAATGTCAGATCCTAGCGCCTCTATCGCAGCTTTTGCAGCCTGTCATGCTTCAGCGACATATAGAAGTCGTGGTTAACTTGACTCACTGGGATGACTTCCTTTCCAATGCCATCGGCAGGAATAAGTCCAATTTTCAACGAACGTCTTGCAGCAGTTGCAAACGACCGAATTGGTGTCCTCAACATTTGCAGATTTGGAACAAGCAATGATCGGCCGAAATTTGGGTGTCACCTATCACGTGGAGTCACGACGCGTCGTGTTCGATTATTTGTACAAGCTTGAGTCGCGTCACGATAAATTTCCGTTGACGCGTCTGCATTTACACCCATATTCTCGAGATGGTTCCCAGCTCGACTTCCTCACCGCGACTCGTTCTCGAGAATCGTACAAATCTATTCTATACCCCTCCTCAGCCCAAGCACTTCTTCTCAAAGTTGCCCATTCCACCGGAAGTCAGAAGAGTCAAGCGACCAGCTGCTGTGCTTGACATCGGACCGAAAAAACGTCCAAAACTTGGCTTTCAGGATGGAGGCTCTGGATACATTTGTGAATCTGATGATGGTGATGTAGAGATGGAGGACATACCTGTCGTTCGAGCCAGGTCCACGAAATCAACTCCATTTCAAAAGAATATGATGTTAGCGATAAGGCGGCCAGGGAGTTTTAGACAACCAGATGGTATGCGACACAGTCGCAGGAGTTCTGCTTGCAGTTGACTTCATCTCTTGATTAGTATCTACTCGGGCGATACTGCAGTCGTTCGTCTCATCCAATAAATCCGACTTATACAAGTGTCAGTCCACTGACATCAACACGTATTTGACTCCCCCTTATGCATGCTCTTACACTCATGGTGCGGAGATAGATCTCTCAACTTCTTTCAGCTGAACTAACGTATATGGTTAGGTGCGAAGAGCGGAGGGATCCCAGTCCTGGCGGTAGCTACGGAACAGGGTTCTGTCCTTCTTGTGAATACTTCCAAACGAAATGACTGGGACTTCGGTTCGTACGATGCCAATATGCTTTTCGTCGTGCTATCTCAACAAAAATAATAGAGCCACCACGTACTTTCTTGCAACCTCACCATAACGGAATATTCGACATTAAATGGAGCACCGATGACACTCTTTTGGCTACGTGCTCTGGTGATCAGTCCACACGTATACTTTGTTCAACCACCAATACCATTACCCATACTTTGCAAGGTCACACGAGCACCGTAAAATGCATTGCTTGGGACCCTCAGCATAGGGAATTGTTGAGTAGCGGGGGTAGGGACGGTACCATTTGTATCTGGGACCTTCGAACGGCTGGCGAGCGACGTGAAGACGGTATTGCAACTCTGAATCCTGTCATTACTCTTCAGGGCGCGCATGAAAATGCTTCTTCCAAGGGCAAAAGTCGAGTGAAGAGAAAGACACACACAGCGCGAAGCATCACGAATCTGTTATATCCAGATGGTCCATATGGGCTAATTAGCAGTGGCTCTTTCGATGGGTATGTTTTCGCCTGACTCTGCAACCGGAATCATGCTCACTTGATGCAAAAGTATTCTTCGATATTGGGACCTTCGACAGACGACTAGCACTAAGAAAGCAAAAGCAAAACCGCCATCAGAAATACACTCCTCAGCCACAGATCCAACCACTCTTCACGGCTCTCCTCGTCCCCGTGGCATCGTGAGTCTCGCAAAAGGGACAGGCCCCACAGCCGGGCTAGTATTCGCTCTGGGAGCAGACTCTCGAGTGCATACTTATGCCCTTCCCTCCTTGACACCCCAAAAGACAGAGTATACGCATAGCAACATGCAAACTAATTCATTCTATATTGCGCTAGCTCTATCCCCATGTGGCCGTTGGCTTGCCAGCGGAGGAACAGGAAAGCAAGGAAGCACTTTTTTGTTCGATGTCAGTAATGCTGCGCGGCCATCGTCACCAGTGGCACAGACAGCGGTGGAGCTAAGAGCACAACTAGGCGAAGTCGGAGCAGTCGACTGGGCCAGTAACACCCTTGTCACTTGTGCGGATGATGGCACTGTCCGAATATGGAGACAAGATATCGAAACCTATCGGACATGTCAGGAACAACCAGATGAAAAGAAATGGGATTGGAGTTGGGCAATGAATGAATGAAATGTGTAACAAGCCTTGAGCTTTGCATCCCGAGCTTGAGATGAATGGCGAGTAGTCATGGATGACATTGCAAATTAATAGTTGAGAGGCAAAGAATTAAGAAGGTTGCTGGGTATGATAAAAAAATGCACAGCGAACCCTCCAGAGATCGTCGGGAATTCGTTATGTGCCAGATGGGCGTAACTAGAGGGAAATAAATTACAGATGCAGCAGTCCCAACGGGGTAAATAACAAGATGCAATAATAGCCACGATGCGAGCGCCGGATAATAGGGGGTGGGTCCATGGCAAAAATCATTTCTTTTGTATTGCACTGACGAGCCTATACAATGGTCAGAATTGGTGTTAAATGAGCGCATGGTTACACACCAATCTAATCCGTCTTCTAGACCTTCGCCTTGCGTCGCACAGCTTCCCCGCACACTCCAAGGCCTTGTCTTCTCACCGCCAGCTAGACCCAGTTGCTCGCTGATTTCCTCAGGTTTCAGAGCACCTGGAACGTCTTGCTTATTGCAAAAGACAAGTAACGGCACACCCTTAAGTTCCTCTTCCGAAAGCATGGTCAATAGCTCGGTCCGTGATGTTGCAAGGCGAGCCTGGTCAGAAGAATCGATGACGTATATAATGGCTGAAGTGTTAGGGAAATAACATCGCCAATACGGCCTAGCGCAAACCAAGTTTACGAAAACCTATAGATCAAAGATAAGGATGTCCCCGCACCGTATGCTTGATTGCCCTCCAAGGTCCCACACTTGAAACTTAATATTCTTATACTTGAATAGCGTATGAGTAAGCAAGCAATAAGGCCCTAACGTTCGAATTACCTGAACTGTTTCTACATTGAAACCAATCGCTATAACGATTGGAAGAAATTCAATGGGTTGCATCTTCGGCAGAGTTCGGCAGAGACCATACGCACTGGGTATGGTTGAAACAACTTCACCGATCTAGTCCAAAGTGAGCATTATTCATTCATCAGCTAGAAGGTACACACATACCTGAAGTCGATACAATATCGTAGTCTGAAGGACAGATAATCATGATACAGAGAAAACGTCGCAAGGAATTTGTTCACACCACACCTTTCCGGCCGAGTCCAAACCAAGCATAAGAATCCGCACATCTTGGTCTTTGCCCCATCGAACCAGCGACGCCAATGATGTAAAAAGCGTAGATATTGAGAGCCCCATGCGGACAGACTGAACAGATGGACGACCTAAGGAACAAGTGTTTTAGCCAGGGTCAACTGGTGTGAATGATCGGTGACAGCAAGAAAAGTACAACACGTGACAAAGAGCGCAGTAATAAAGGAGCAAATTTCTGGTGCAGTGTTTGATTGGTAATTTTGGGGTGCTTAAATAGAAAAATATATACCATATCTGGAAACATTAAGCTAAAACAGTTTTTTAATAATGTGCAAAACTGTTTGAAAACAATTATTGATTTTCTTTTAGCCCATTTTCGTGCATGTGACCGAAAGAAACTGTATCACAACGCTCGGTCATCTCAAATCAGGTTGCATGATAGGCAAATTAGAGGTACTTGCACTACCCACTATGGGTACCCTTGTCAAGAAATCGTAAATTTAAACTGGAACTGGAACAGGGCACAACAGTGACAGACCTGGATAATTCGACGGAAAGGAAACGGAGTAAAAAACGGAAGTCCTCAAAGATTGATGAATTGGAGAAAGCGTGCGACACCGGGATTGCCAAGGATAAGAAATCCAAGGGGCACAAACGAGAGGCGGAAGCTACCGTGGAAGATTTAAAAAATGGAGATGGCGACGGAGAGAAAGACAAGAAGCGGAGGAAGAAAATTAAGGATGTCGCACAAACCGAGGTCCTTGAGCAGTCAGATCTGCTGAAGAAGAAGAGACATAAGAATAAGACGGGTTTTCCTGATCCAAACGAAGATGAGTCCTTGCATGATCAATCTCGCAAATGTTTGCATTACTTCTCCGTGTATTTGAGGATACTTACAGCACACTTATAGGTTTATCATATGCTTTTGGTCAGTTCCACCGCCCGTCGAAATGGAAATTCAATAAAGCATGCCAGAATTGGCTAATCCGTAATATCTGGTCTGATAAAGAAGTGAATCCAAAACCCGTATAAGTGCTGTTGTCTCTTGATTCTCACATCACATTAACTCAGGTCCCCGAAGCATATGTGCCCCTTGTAACGGCGTACTTGGCAAATGTGCAGGGTGGTGCGCGTGAGGTAAGTCAGGATATGTTTCCCATATCTTTGTGACTTCTGATCGGAGCTTTTGTTAGAACCTTGTAAAATCATGCCGTGCGACGCCAAAGACTGAGGTTCCGTCTACTGAGACACCTGCTTCCGACACTTCCCCGGCTATTGAATCCAAGCCACCTTTGGATGCAGATAATAGGAAGAGTACCAGGGCACAAGCAATCCTTGATGCACTTGTATCGTCCAATGAATCTCTCACATAGTTTCTGATCTTGTTTTCAACTTGTTTGTCGGGCGGCAATACATTTTGAGAGTTGCCATCGCCAGTATCAACATTGCAAATGATATTGGATTGTTATCCATCTGCCATCTGTACTTTGCTTTCGTGATGGACATATCCTGAACGCGAACTTGCTGGGAAGTTTTAGCGAGATCGATCTTCTTTACATAAACACTCAATGTCGGATGATGAGCTGAGAGTCGTTGCCATTGCCGCCATCCAGTCTATCGTCGGCTCTGGCAAACTTTCTCTCCCAACTACCTCCGCGGACCTCCTTGCCCACGTCGTCGCTTTTAAAGTACCAACAGGCCTTCTTCCCGGTTCATCTTCCAACACGCGATTCAGGCTGACAGACCAATCGCGATTTGAATCCATTCTCCAGGACTTGTCGCACACCTGGGACCGGGGCACCTTGTCAGTCTCACGCCAGAATGGGGAGCTCACAATCATGGACATCTCATTGGACCCTGGGCCTTCGCATCAAGCTATGGAAGAACGTTCTGGAGATGTAACGAACTCGCGGAAACGGAAACGGGTAATTGACGAAGAAGCTGACTCTGCTGCGGGTGACGATGAAGCCGAAGACTTTTCTGAAGACATTCCTGGATCTCAACGAGCAACGACGCTGGGGAGTCTCACTAAGGAGCTGAGGGACGTGTATTCATTACTTCAGAAGGGCACAGCGAAAGGCCGCTTGCTCGCTGAACAGGTATGATTGTGTTTTCAAACCTAGCTTAACGCTTATCCACTCATATGCGCAGTTCCGATCCACTGACGAACAGTTCGAACCCATCTGCTCCCACGTCACCAAAGATGAATGCGCTAAAGCCCGAAGTCGTGACTCCAACATTTCTTCTCCAACCTCCGCTGGCATATGCGACCGAGTGCACTTCCGACCTCTCATCCGGCCACATACCGATGTCTCCCTTGGCCATTGCTCTTATCTGAACACTTGCTACTCCGAGCCTACATATGCTCAGTCCCCCTCAATACCGCCTTTTCCCGGTTCTGCGCATAGTCACGGCCAAATCCCACCCAATGCGCGTGGTCCGGTTTCCCTGCCATCGGGCCTCGGTGCTGGTGGGCGAGGGAAAGAGAAAGCACCCTGTCGTTATCTTCACTACGAAGTCGATTGGGACGGAGGCGATGGAGACTTGGCTAGGAATTCGAAGAGGAATATAGTCAAGAAGAAGGTCCACAAGCTGGGCATTGGCATGGGTCCTGCCGGGAAGGATATGCGAGTTGTGAGCTATGATAATCAATCTTTTCGTTCGGTTCGCTTAGGTGCTTGTAGCTTCCGCCACAATGGATTAATTGTGATCTGCGTCGCTTCGACTACTCAGTCCTTGGAAAATTCCATGTCATTATGGCAGATCCACCTTGGGACATACACATGAGTGTAAATCAGATCTCTTTCTTGCACTTCTCGACTGAGAGTTCATCTTTGGCATGATTCTAGCTACCGTACGGGACCATGACTGATGATGAGATGCGCGCGATGCCGATACCCGCCCTGCAGGACGAAGGTCTACTCTTTCTTTGGGTGACCGGCCGAGCAATGGAAGTAGGCCGTGAATGTCTCCGAGTATGGGGCTATACACGTGTTGACGAGGTAATCTGGGTCAAAACAAACCAGGTAACCGGATTTCATAATTCAGTGTATTGTCTTCGTTCCTAATTCCAAACCCTCTAAGCTGCAACGTGTGATTCGCACAGGCCGCACAGGCCACTGGTTGAACCACACCAAAGAACACATGCTTGTGGGCGTAAAGACCGTTACCGATGAATCCGGCGCGCTCAAGTTCCCCTACTGGGTGAATCGCGGGTTGGATACCGATGTGATCGTGTCGGAGGTGCGGGAGACGAGCCGGAAGCCGGATGAGGTATATGGACTTATTGAGAGGATGTGTCCTGGGGGCAGGAAGGTTGAGATTTTTGGAAGGAAGCATAATGTTCGACCTGGGTGCGTTTCATGCATTGGACCTTATGAGGTTAGCCAGGGCTTACCATTGCAAAAAGGTGGCTGACACTGGGAAACCAGCTGGGATCGGCGGATCAGATATACGAGGAGGATCTTGCCGCAAGGATCAAGGCGAAGTGTGTGTTTTTGACTTTCTCCCAGTGTTCACAATCAATTTCAACATGCATTTAGGTATCCCGACAGAAATATACATGTCCCCGCTGTTTAACGATGCGCCTAAGTATTGTGTGCTTGGTCCTTGGTCGATAGAAAGAAGGCCTTCATCCAATGTATAACACAGCAGAGGATGATCATTTCTTAGAGGTCCAGGGTTGAAGAACATAGAAGCATGAACATGAAGTTAGAAGACCATTGTTTTAACGCCTGCAGAATCCATTCAATGTCGAAAGCATCCATCAGATGTTAAAGTAATAGACAGATTAAACTGCAGCGAGAACAATGAAACAGAGTGCAACGTAGTTTGACCAAAGTATCCTTATGCTAAATGCGTATATGAAGTCTACAAGTAATCGTGTCCACTAGAAATCTGAAGTGATTATAGACGGTCGAGCTCCCTGACGAGCAAGTCATTGACGGCTTTCGGATTGTCAAGGTACGCTGCAATCCAACGTAAGCCAACAGTTTACGTATGTTTTGTCAAAAGGGACATACGTTGATGTCCGGCTTGACTCGTGATATACAGCCGGCCTTGTCCATTGCCTGCTCGGCGTAAATTCTCCACTGAGTCTCTACCGCCCTGAGGGTCCATCCAATCATGATCGCCATCTACGTATGAGTCGTAAGAAACATGTGGATGGTATGCATGGAGGAACGGTAACGTACAAACAAATGTGACAGGAATCTTGAGTGACGATATTCGATCGACGAGCGGCAGTCGAGCGTATGCACCAGGTGCAAGTATGTGGGCTGGGTGAGGGTTAATTAGAGCAAGGAAATACAGCCGTAAAATTACTCACATATACAATATTCACCGGAACCTTTAGCAAGAGTAATGTTCATGATGTAGTCATGCATGTCCCGCACATCTTCCTCGGATAAGCCGTTAAATCTACGTGACGAGTACTGTATCCAAGTTATGTCAATGGATATCTTCTCAATAAAACGGCTGCAACCAACCTTGCCGATCAACATAGGACTCCAAAACATAGTAGAACGAACAACTTGGAATGGACTCCACCCTTCTTCCCACAAATACATTAACAGCTTTCTCGTTCTGCTCTCGCGAGTATTGTCTACCTTCTGCTCAGCAATGCTAGAACCGTCCGATTCATGTTCATCGGGTACCTTGCGCGATGGCGTGGCAGTATTAGGATTATGAGGAACGCCGGCAGGCGAGAGAAGCACCAGCTTACTCACTCGAGTCGGATACTTGAGTGCATATACAACACTAAAGTATCCTCCGAGCGAATGGGCAATAAGCGTCATCTTCTCGAGGCCCATCTTTATCCGCCACTGTTCGAGCGAGTCCACGAAAAACGACTCGGCTTCGCCGACACGTCCTGCGAGATCGTTACGTTTGGCTTTAATTGTGAACGGGACTCTGGCAGAACGACCCATGCCTAGCCAGTCTACGGCATAAACAGAGGCGCCACGGCGTCCAGCCCATTGCGCTAATGCAGGGTAGTTTAGGAAGAAGAAACCGAGACCAGCACCATATCCATGCAGTAAAACAGCTGGAGGCGGAGCTGTAGGAGATGGAGAGGTGGAGTTGATGGCAAGGGTATTGAGGTAATGTGTAGGGGTATCGAGGTCTACTCGTGAGCTGTGCGCCACCACGGGGCTGTCAGTGCTTGTAGAGGACATTTTTTGAGGTCGAAAGAATGGCAGACGTCTAGTCATCGTAAGTAAACATGCAAGCCTTTCGTGGTCTGAAACTTGCCTTAGAAGACGCTCCTCGCTGATGGCGCCTTGCTTTTCTCCCGCAGCCCACCAACTACGTACGCTTGCAACAAAGGCAGATGGAATTTCTTTAGCAGGAGGGAGAGAATCTAGAACGGTAGGCTGAACATCCATTGCTCGTCTGATAAGGAACCTGGCCGTCGTGGTTGCAGCTGTTGCAGAAGTACTGCGTGCCTGCTATTTTGTATTGACAATGCCGATGCCGACTGCATCGTCACTACTTATAAATTTGCGACGGTTATGTAAGATAAGGGAAGACAAGCCTTAAGCTCAAGGTCCGCTTGTCTACTGACCGTTGCCGATGTCGCTGATGTGCTGTATCATTCCGTTTCACTGTCGCTGTATGATATGTATAAGTTTCCCTGAGAACTTCAAATCCGATATCAAGCTCGGACCAGTCATGTGACCTTTCGATTCCTTTGCACTGAGTCATGTACAACGGTATTGGACTCACCACTCCTCGCGGAAGGTACGCAACTTTCACTCCTTATAGTTTCCTACGCTCATGGATATACTAGTGGAACAAACGGCTATGTGGTTCGCAATCTCTCAACCCTTCGCTCATACGAGCCAGCACAAGACCGTGCCAGCGCATGGGACTCTGCTCCTCCCAAACATCGAGAGCCAGACGAAGCCATTCTGGAACACGAGCGAAAACGCAAGGTCGAAGTAAAATGTTTGGAACTTCAACTCAAGCTCGAGGACGATGGGTACGTCTGTCAAACTATCACTTAACAGCACACTGCAATTCAAACTCTGCTCTCAGCGTCGACGAGGACAAAATCGAAGAGCAAGTCAGTGCACTTCGCACTGAACTGCTCGCAAACCTCGCTGCAGTTGCCCCCAGTGCCAGAAGCCTCAAGCCTTCCGACACTCATGGCCTTGCTCTCGCTAAAAAGGCAGAACTGAGTAGGATGGCACTTGCATTTGGCACACGAAGAGACTACCAAGAAGGAGAAGCCTTTGATCAGGAGAAGCAACAAGAAATAAAGATGAGGAAAACAGCTGAGCGGGAAGAGCGGGACAGGAAGAAAGAGGAGGAACGTGCCAAGTATCAAGAACAAAAGGCAAAATGGGAAGCTGAAAAGAGAGAACGTGATAGGCTGAGGCGCAGGGAGGAAGATAGGTCGAGGAAAGAGAGGGAGGAGAACGCCTTGAAGCGTAAAGAGCGTATGCCTCCCCCTCCTGTTCCTCTTTCTCGCTTAGAAAGAGAAAGAGAAAGACTTAGAGACCGCCGCGAATCCTACCGTGACGAGAGACGGAGTAGGAGCAGGAGCAGGAGCAGGAGCCCCCCTCGGCGTCGGGACAACCGTCCTCCAAGAGACAGGGACCAATTTCGAGATCGCTTCCAACGATCGCCCAGCCCTTCCCCACCTCCTCGCGCTCGCCGACGTTTTACATCTCGTTCCTATTCACGTTCCCAATCCCCTCCATCTCGCAGCAGCCGTCCACGCTCCAGCAGCCCACCTCTTCGCGAACGCTCTGTTACGCCGCCTCCGCTACGTCGCGGACGTGGGCGTGAGCGTGAGCGCTCTATGTCGAAGTCGAAATCGAGATCTCCAAAACGACCCCTTGAAGCCAGGATGCCGCCTCGTCCAGCCCCTTCGCGTGAGAGGCCTGAAGACGGGGATGTTCGTGCTGGTGCTGGGAAACGGAGGTCTGTCACCCCGCTCACGCCGCCTGCACGCAGGCGGAGAAGCCGTTCCGTGTCCACGGGGTCATCCATGTCTGTTAGCACTCGCTCCAGCGCTTCCAGAAGCCGTAGTGTGAGTCGCGATAGAGAAGATTAGGCCTTGCAGAGATATATGATGTTGAAGACACCATATGAAGTTGTAAGTATACTCGTATTCAAAAACCAGCCTCGTATAGGCTTATGTTGTGTTGCTATTGATTTCCATGAGCTGTATCTAAAAAGTAGTACTATACACTTCGGTTTCTTTATCGCAGCTTGATCGTGATCATAAGCGCCTTTTCTGCTACTTGGTCCAACAGCAGTTCTTGCCACAGCTTTTCTGTCATGATTTTTTATATATCTGGACTGCTGAACTGCTGTTCCTGCTCTGTATAAAAGGCACGCCAATTGAAGGTAGTTTGTATATAATTGTGTCACCACTCAACCGTTGGTCGGTATACCCACAAAAGCTTCACTGACACAATGATGCACGGAAGGTCCCTTCCTGCAGCCTTGAGGGCACAACAGGGATTCCACCCAATTAACGGCGTCCGTCGGGTCCATTCGACCGGTGTGCACCATTTTTCAACCCTCCGACAGCCAAGCGGTCCCTCTACGAGCTACCAAGCCGTCACACACCCATCCACTGCACCGTCTGACGCGACAAAGGACAAGCTCGCTCGAGCCTCGGCATACATCCTCCCGGTGTACGCTCGACCAGATTTGATTTTGTCCCACGGAAAAGGCTCGTACGTCTGGGATGTGGACGGGCGCAAGTTCCTCGATTTCAGTGCTGGTATCGCGGTCAATGCGTTGGGACATGCTGACGAGGGTGTTACCCAGGTTGGCTGCATTTTCAAAAAAAAAAAGAAAAAAAGTGATACTGACGTCTGACTTCATCATTGCTATATATGACAGTGTGTAACTGAACAAGCCGGTAAACTACTTCACACGAGTAACATATACCACCACGAGTGGTCAGGGAAACTAGCAGAGTTGCTCGTCTGCCTAACGCAATCCGAGGGCGGCCTCGGATTCCCAGCACAGACACCAACACGCCCGGGTGGCGCAAAAGTATTCTTCGCCAACTCGGGAACTGAGGCGAATGAGGGCGCACTCAAGATTGCGCGTAAGGTAGGGAAAGACCGTTGGGCGGCCAACGCGCCGGGTCGTACATGGGATTCGCCGGACTGCAGCAAGGTGCGGATCGTATGCTTCGAGGGGTCGTTCCACGGGCGAAGCATGGGTGCGCTCAGCGTGACGAGTAATCCCAAATACCAGAAGCCGTTTGGGCCCCTAATCCCCAATGTGGATGTAGGGAAGCTGAATGATCTCGAGGGGCTAGAAGGGTTGGTAAGTAAGGATACATGTGCAGTGATAGTTGAGCCGATACAGGGAGAAGGGGGTGTGAATGCGGCCAGTGAGGAGTGGCTGAGGGCACTCCGCAAGAAGTGCGATGATGTAGGAGCAGTATTGATATTTGATGAGATCCAGGTACATTCCTCTGGCTTGAAAATAATATGAAACTGATCGAAAGGGTATAGTGCGGGCTGTACAGGACTGGGAAACTCTGGGCACACTCAACGCTTCCAGTGGATTGCCATCCGGATATCGTGACGATGGCAAAGCCACTGGCGAATGGATATCCGATCGGTGCGGTTTTGGTGAGAGATAACGTTGCAGTTACCATGACAGCCGGTGGGTGAATTGGCTATTGTACGGAGAGCGGCTCTAACAGCGAATAACACATAGGGACTCATGGGACTACATTTGGGGGATCGCCCCTGGCATGCGCAGTTGGTCATCATGTCCTCTCACGGTTGTCTGCCCAGACATTTACAATGGAAGTAATGGAAATAAGCAAATATCTGGCAGGCAGATTGGAACGACTGCCTATATGGTTCCCGGAAGTTCTACAGAAAGATATCCGAGGACGCGGACTTATCTTGGGGCTTGGATTCCAGAATGTGGACGACCCAGGACGGGTAATGAGGATGGCAAGGGAACGAGGGGTGTTTGTGCTTACGGCTGGAAAGGACGCGGTTCGATTTGTACCCAGTTTGAAGGTAAGAAGGGAGGAAGTGGATATGGCGGTGGATGTGATAGAGAGCTGCCTGGGCATGTTATAATCGGATGTGAGAAGCCGGCGGGCATGGAGGAATTCGGACTTGTTGCATTGATAATCCTAGCAATCTGATTGGTCCCTGAAATATTCAAATACGTAGGCTTGACCACAGTTCCTTGCGCCCCAATGGACAAACTTTCGTCGCTGTCCCGCTTCAAGGCTTCCTGCCCTTTCCTCGGAAGAACCAAAACTTCTACGCTTCGTTCTCTATGTACTTCCACTTCTTCCAGGTTCCCCTCGCTCTCTGTCCTCACAGAGCGGGCGACCAAGTGCCCAGTAATGGGCCCCGTGCTCAACCTTCGTTCCAAGGAAATCGTCGCAGGATACGCTAGCATCGCCGCCAGGGTCGATGTCGATCAAATTCATAAAGAGCGTGGCGTCGTTCCTCCCCCGGGTGCATCTGTTGAAATGTGCCCCCATGCCTCCGCGGCTCGAGCCGCTGCGCGCATGGCCGAGGATTTGGCTTCTGCCGCCAAAAAGAAAGCGAAACTTGACACCGCTAAGAAAGCGAAACTTGATGCGGGGGTTACTGCTGCCCCCGGTTGCCCCTTTCACCAGAATGTCGCTGCAACCGCTGAACCAGTAGTCGCCAAGGATAATCACCCCAAGGTGACCCTCACTGGGTTCGACTACGAGAGCTTCTATGTCAACGAGCTTGAACAGAAGCACAAGGACAAGTCCTATCGTTATTTCAATAATATCAATCGTCTTGCAGCCAAGTTTCCTACTGCGCATACAGCCAATGTCAACGAAGAGGTCGATGTTTGGTGCGCTAACGATTACTTAGGCATGGGTAACAATCCTGTTGTTTTAGAGACCATTCAGTGTGTATACTTTTCTTATGTGGTTCATTCCCGTTCTCATAAGCATCGTTTTTTTTTTTTTCATTTTTTTTTTTCAAGCCGTGCTCTTGACAAATACGGCCATGGTGCAGGTGGTACTCGTAACATTGCTGGGAATGGCGCTATGCATCTCGGTCTTGAGCAAGAGCTCGCTGCCTTGCATCGCAAACCTGCTGCTCTTGTTTTTTCCTCCTGCTATGTGGCGAATGATGCTACCCTCTCTACCCTTGGCGCTAAACTTCCCGGTTGTGTCTATTTCTCTGACGCGATGAATCACGCTTCTATGATTCAAGGCATGCGCCACTCCGGTGCCAAACGGGTTATTTTCAAACACAACGATTTGGAGGATTTGGAAGCCAAGCTACAGCAGTACCCAAAGGAAACGCCCAAGATCATCGCCTTCGAGAGTGTCTACTCCATGTGCGGCAGCATCGGACCTGTTAAGGAAATTTGTGATTTGGCCGACAAGTACGGTGCTTTGACTTTCCTTGACGAGGTGAGGTTCATTTAAAAATAGTGGTCCACGGTACTGATGAACTTCTCGCTGATAGGTTCATGCCGTTGGCTTGTATGGACCTCGCGGCGCCGGCGTGGCTGAACATTTGGACTATGATGCGCATAAAGCGGCCGGCGAAAGTCGCGAACCGATTAAAGGCTCTGTTATGGATCGCGTCGATATTATCACTGGTATGACTCGATCCTTGATACCTCATCTTCACCTATCTCTTACATCATTGACAGGCACTCTCGGCAAGGCATATGGCGCAGTTGGCGGTTACATTGCCGGCTCTGATGATTTTGTGGACATGATCAGATCTTATGCTCCCGGTTTCATCTTCACTACTTCTCTTCCTCCCGCAACGGTCGCTGGTGCTCGTGCTAGCGTGGTCTACCAGAAGAACTATATTGGAGACAGGCAATTAAAACAGGTCAATGTTCGTGAAGTGAAGCGCTCTTTCGCCGAGCTTGACATTCCTGTCGTGTGTGTATTATTCTACCTCCGAATGATTGTGTTTTCATACTCAATATTCATCCCCAGCCCTGGTCCCTCTCATATTGTTCCTGTCCTCGTTGGTGACGCTGCTCTGGCCAAAGCCGCTTCCGACAAGCTCCTCACCGAACACAACATCTATGTGCAGTCGATCAACTACCCCACCGTCGCAGTTGGCGAAGAGCGTTTGCGCATCACGGTCACCCCGCGGCACACACTTGAGCAGATGGACAAACTCGTCCGAGCTGTTGACAAAATCTTCACGGAACTCAAGATCAATCGTCAGCACGATTGGGAGGCCCTTGGCGGCCGGGCAGGTGTTGGCTTTCCGGGTAATAGCAAGGCATTGGAAGAACCCATGTGGAATGATAGCCAACTTGGACTTACGGATGGGACAACGCCGAAGACATTGAGGAATGGTGATAAACCGGTTGTAGATGCCACGGCTGTGGCTGTAGCTCGGGCTAGGTTCAACACGCTGCTTGGCAAGGTGGAGGCACCCGCGCCCAAGAACGTTCTTGATGGGCTTTCTGGACTGAAGATGAAGACGGGCGGTGTTCCTGCTGGTGCTGGTAAAATCAGACTCGGGGGTGCCGAAGACGTCCAGATGCCTACCGTTACTCAGGCTGTCGCTTGATCTAAATGTCACCTTTCTTGTTCCTTATTTTTTATGAAGATTTGCTGTGCTCCTTTTTTCGGAAGGATCGTTTACTATCATCGCTTCAAAAGTTGCTCCATCCGACGACGTATGTGCCTGCTGATCTATGTCCCTAGCAAAGGTGTTAAGTACTTAGATTCTTCGTGCAATTGAGGCGGACTTAAAATTAAGAAATTCGTAAGGTTGAACGGAAGGCGTGTGCTTACTATACAATCATCTGAGCACTTATAAAAGTAAGTTTAGAATACTGGGCGCATCGAATGAAATCTGAAGTGTATTGCGTATAGTATTAGAGTGAATAAGGACTCGTTGTATAGGGTGTGTTCACAGCATCATGGTAGATAGCAACCGCGGTTCTTGAATTCAGGTGAATTCAGGTGAATGCAGGTGAATGTAGCGCACCGCAGCACTCCGTCCCCGAATATATAAGACGTCATCTGCTCCAATATCGAGTCCAAATATCTTGCGAAGTGCATTAGCCCTTTCTCGTTCGGTGAAAGCCTCGCGACTGGTTCGTAGAGACTTCCTATATGGCGCTCGACAACTGTACCCACCATACCAATCCTTCTTAAGTTCCTATCCTCAGTCGAAGTATTTCATTCAGCCTCTGAGTCGTCGAGCCAGAAGTGTTTAGAACAGATGACGTTGTCCCAGAAGGTCCATCGGGTCATTGATGTACTGCGAAATTCGCACCGTCGAAGTCGACAAGATTTTGGTGAAGGCGCATACAACCTTCCACGGGCCGGCCGCGGGTGCCCTGCTTCTGGTGTTGCACCTTTTAGTCCCATTCAACATACGACCGACCACCCTGTACTTTCGCTTGTGTCAGAAAAGCGTAAAGAGCGAATAAATTAGATTGTGCGTACCAAAGCTCAATTCCGGACGTGCGCCTCTAGCAAGATGATCATTTTCGGTGGAAGTCGTACGCACTATGATATTGTCGTCCCGTATTGACAACAGAATCAGGCGTGTGGGTCCAAGTCCGGCACATCCGACGACATCAACTATTTTATATACGTGACGTTGCTCTCAATCGGTTGTACGGAAAATCGTGTTCTCGTAGGAGGCCAATGCGACTACGTGAAGGCGGGTCACAACAAGCAGATTTTGCAGTGTTGCGTGAATCGACTAGACGCAATATCAGTTTCTGGTAAAGAAATCTGATGCTTGAGAAATGCAAGCACCTGGGCGGGAGAATAACTTGAGTCATGTCAGTTGATAGTAGGGTCCTCCGATTCCGTTGGGCATTGAATGTTATAGTCCCATACATCCTAACTTGTTTGACTTGATGTAGGATCCAAGTCATGCGACGGGGTTATAGTGAGAGGACTGCATATGATCAAGTTTTGAGCAGCGACGATCAAGTCAGTGTTAGCGGTCCATCGTGACACGTGTTAGTCCTCGACTGAGTCGCTCTCACTCTTTCTCATCTAGACAACGAAGAATACTTATAAGGTGCATATGACGTTCCTGGATTCGCCGTCTCGAGATCGAGTGTCTGTTATCACGCACTTCAATCAGAGGTCTAGTGGAAAGTTGGAAAGTTGGAATATTCATTCGCTCTGAATCCGTATATTAAACTCGTGCTACCCGACTACCTAATGGCAACGACTTTACAATCATACCAATTAACTCACAATGCCATCATTCGATTCCTACCAAGGTACCTGCTTTCCAGCCCAGTCCCAGATCTTACCTCTTTGCTCCGTCGTTAAACCAGCAATAACGTTGGCCACCCTCTCGGCCGCATATTCAGGTTCAAAAAGCTTCTTCACGTTGGCTGAGCTCCAGAAATCCTTGGTGAGGTCTGTTTTCACAGTCCCCGGATGGACGCCTACGCAGATTGCTTGGCTCTTGTTCATTTGGAGTTGGAGATCGAAAGTTTTCACTACTTGGTTGAGTGCTGTTTTTGAAGCGCGATATGAGTACCACCCACCACCCCTGTTGTCACTAATGGATCCAACTCGGGCCGAAACGTGTACCCATTTGGACGGCGCGTCAATATTATGCTTGAACTGGGCAGGAGGAAGGAAACGAGAAAAGTGTTTGATGAGCAGAAGATGAGAAATGACGTTGATTTGGAAAGTATTCGCGATTTGTTCGGCGTCTAAGTCAACTAGGCGTTTCTCTGGAATTAGGACTCCACCGGTAAAGAATGCTGTAAGTATGAAAGAGTCGGACAGGTTGTAACGATCGGAGAGCAAGTTGGCCAGTGCATCAGCGGCAGACGAGATGCTATCCTCAGAGGTAAGCTCAAGGTGAAGGAGTTCTAGTCTCTTAGGGTCCACATCTTTGAGTGGGGCTAGGATATGAGCTTTCATAGTATCGGCACATCGAGACCGATGAGAGGCAAATACAGGAAGAGTAGTAGTTCGGAGGAAGTGTCTGGTAAGTGCGAGAGAGAGGCCTCGAGACGCCGGACACACCAGAATAAATGGATTGGCAGACATGAGCGACGACAGATCACGTGGGGCGCGGAGAGTTTCTCTATGTACTCTTCGAGGTGACACCAAAATCCGGGTACATAACTGTTATAAAATACATATGCAACGCACACAAAGCAAGAATATGACTAGAACAACCATGCCCACATCTACCGTCCGTTCATTCATCATCCATCACCCGAATTTCCGAAGCCAAAGACCCAGCGAGGCGCTGCAGATGCGCAAACTCCTTCATATAACTGTTTTGCAATCGCTTGATAGCGCTTTCAAGTTCTGCAATATCTCTCAAAAGTCGAGTCCGACGAGGACCAGTATCCGTCCCTACTCGACGTTTCTTTGAAACTTGGTTTGGTTTCTCGTACTCCTCTTCGTCCTCTTCCTCAATATCGTCCGGCTTACTCTTCTTGGCCGCCGCTTTACGCTTTGGCCGCCCTTGTCCTTCTGGTGTTCCGTTCTCCAAATTAGGAAGGTTAGAATCTCGACGCCCAGCTAGATAAAGGCAAGTAAGTCAACGGCCGGTTGGAATGAAAACGAGCTTGCCAGCATGCCTCCCGCGGGGCGGGCCCGTGCTGTTGGAACATTTCTGATGAAGGGATTTACAGTGTTCGCACCGAGCGCCTGCGATTCCCTTGCAAGTTTTTTTGGAACGGACACAACGCTCGCATGGCTGCGGAGGGTACACCGATGACATCTGTCTATAGTCAAAAGCCGTGAAAGGAAATCGTGACGCGAACGTACCGTGTATCCTTGTGGTTGTTCTATAACGGGTTCTTCCTCTTGAGCTTCCTCGGGAGGCCCTCCATACTCACTTTTCTCGTCCTCTCCATCTTCCATGGACTTGCTGTTCGACTTGAACGCATCATCCAGGGTCTCAGCCAACTTCTTCACATGACGTGGAGGCATAGTAGAGATACTTGGAGTACTCGACATCGGTGATATTGACATATTGGCGGGCGGCTACGAGAACGAGATGGAGGTGCGAGCCGTCACGAGATGTTGTAACTCACCTCTGCTCCTTTGGGATGCGATATACAGTTATGTGTTTGAGCTTGAGGTTTCCGAGGGTCTGACATATACTTTCAAGTGACCTACAAGACTTGGGGAATATCGAGAGTCATAAAGGTGGCCACACGCCTCGATCGACCTGAATGGATGTTTAAGGCGTTCGGTGGCGGGTTACGTAATGGTTCGTTGCTTTACGTATCGGCGTTGGCAGAAATTCCCACCACGAGGAGACTCTGGCCGCTGAAATGCGAAATGAACGAGGATTCGAGTTAGCTGAAAGTTTCAGCAAGCAGAAAGAGGAGTTGAATGCTGAACAAGGGTAAGAAGTGCCAGGGAGAGTTGTTCAGACCACGAGTGCCTGTCGAGACGTCGAAGGTTACAATTTTAGGATATGTGACATGCTCTTGAGGTTTACGATGAACGCTTTGGTTTCCAGACTCGCTGTTCGCGATCAACTTGCGATCAACATAAAACACGGTGGCCTCGGCTATTTGGTTCCAATGAACTTGCCAAATACAAACACCTTACCTCTGTCTCAACCTCGACATGTTGCATGCTTCCCGCCACAGGGTCCTTCAATTTAGACCCACCTTTCTGACCGTGTTTTCCAGAACTCAAATTTCCCAGCCAAGGACTATTCGCACGAAGAGCGGTACCGGTTTCTACACTGACGCTATAAGGAGGGATGAACGACTACTAAAGGTACTTTTGGTTAACTACGTCATTGGAAACGAGTTAATTCGTCGTTCGAGCCTTACAGAGACTAGAGGCCCAGCTGGCCAATGTACAAGCCAAGATCAAACGAGACGAGGCAGAAGCTTTGGAAGTTATGAAAAAGCACCATGACTTGAAAGCTACCCTAGAAGGCGGGTATGATGTTGACGGTACGTCTATCACCTACTTTGGTTCAGTTCAGTTTCACCGGTATCAAAGATCATAGTTTTTATTTCTGGGAGAAAGTCCTGTCCGCAGAGGATCGCAGTGACTTGATGTCCTACGGCATTCGTTCCCGTAAGCCAGGAATTTTCTGCTCTTTTACCTGACTCACTCCACTTCAGTGGACGAACTTTATGCTACCCATCAAGCCGCACAGGACATCATGATCAAGCCTCCTTATCCAAGCGTGGAGCACCTTGAACCGAGGCTACGATTCGCTCACCAAATGTACAACAGTATTCCGGACAGGATCTCAAATGATGCGCTCGCCAAATCGAGATCCCCGCTTCCAAAATGGTTTTGATTCAACATGCAAAAAGACAACTTTATCCGCATGCACTATGGGCAGCATCAGGTGTATTTACAATACGCAATTCATTCTGTTTCGAAGTTTTCCTCTTCCTCGTTCCACCCCAACGTTTGTGGTGCAATACCAAGCTGCATAAGCATTGTCCCAAGAGTGTCTCGTCTCTTCTCCTCTTCGTCCTCGCATTCAACGGGACTTCCGTAGTTGGTCGTGTCTGCCTCACCATCATCCGCCCCTGCATTGGGAACTACATCCCAACCCCAGTTCCGTTCTTTCTCACCAAACATTGATTTCTTACTCCAGCCCCATCCGTCTTCAAACGACCTTCTGCTTGACTTGGTCTTCGAACCTCCGTCATTGCTGTTTCCGTGATCTTTGACAAGATCCCAAACCTCCCAAGCAACTTCCCTGCCAGCCTCCGTCCATCTTCTTAGCAGGGTCTTGAGCGTCACTTCGTCATCATCCCGTCTGACTTTGACCGCTCGTCTTAGAATTTGTAGCTTGCGTTCCTGCGCTTGAATAGTTGGAGTGAGCCGAACTGAAGGGATGGCCTTTAAAGAGGTGTCTGCAGAGAGGGGTGACTTGAACTGCGCTGCGGCTCGTTGAGTGCGATCTCTTTTTTCCCCACCAATCATCTTCATGGGGTCAAGCACTTGGGTTGGGACCATCACTGGCCGATTGTCTGTCCCTCGCACCGGTGAGCGGCCTCGCTCAGGTAGATCCTCTGCGACGTTCAGTTCTTGTCTAGACCGCTTAAGGACAGGGGAACGAAAAGGCGCTGTTAGTTTTCGATACTGCTTCTTCTGCGAAGCAATTGTTAAACGCTTCGGGTTTGGCAGGTCAGGTTTCTTCGTAGTGAATCAGGTGGTGAAAGAAAGTTGCTGAGCCATGGACTCACGACAAGTCCTACTTCTAGACGGCTAGGATCCGTAACCTGCCCTATAGAAGAGATAGAAACTGCCACAGGCGGAACATGAGCGTTTTGGTTTCGAACTGGTGACGTCAAATCTGTATCGACGTCTTCGCGTTCACGTTTACGTTTCTCGATCGTTGAACACAGTTGGGGAACCTGAGCGAAAATGCGTCATCGGATCATCAGTGGGTGCAAGCAGAAAAAATTATGCGCTTACTGCTTTCTCGTGATGCTCGTATTCCTGGGTGAATCCAATCGCCGGAACAGACGTGTGGTCCTAAAAGTATATCATCAGCTACTGATACCAACACTTACGGAGTCCGATTCTACCTCAATGTCCATCGATAATGTTGGCTTGCTGGGAAGAGATGACTGGGGCAAACGGAATTTCGGTGAAGGGACGGATAAGCGTGATTGGATCGGTGCCAATTCCTGAAATGTAAACTAGGGTCATATCCATCACGCGCTGCTATTCAATCACGTACGTTGGCATCATGCAACATGTCTGGTTCAAAATGCTCAGCAGCAGGCTGCAACAATTGCACTTCAAGTGTTGTCACAGAAGATAATGGTACTGATGAGAAAGATTTGAGGGGTTGATCTTGCATCAAGATATCAGGACATGAAATCATTAGCGGAGAGGCATGTTCGAGGAATCTAGGTTCTGGGGTTGGCAGCACCGAGTTGAGTGCTTCCGAATCATCGTTTGTTACCTACTCATGGGATAAACTGTTATTGAACGGGATGTGCAAGCTTAAATCCGTACCTCTTCCATCGAGTGAGGGCCGTTGGTTGATAAAGACATGACAGTAAGGCACGGAGCATAGGAAGGGGACGACGTGGCGTCGAGACAATCATTCACGTTCGGGGAAAAATGCAAACGGTCGAGCTGATTCCTATCTTCTGTTATAGTGGAAGTGCATATGTCACCTGTTTCGTTCTGAACGCTTTCAGGTTTTATCTGAAACTACGAAAATAAGTCGTTCGTTTGAAGGGCGGTGGAGGGCCTACTTCGTTTAAAATGTATTCTGATTTCTCAGGCTGTGAACCGTCAGGCGGTTCTGATGCTTGTGAGGACACCAACGGAGAGGAAGAAAATATCTGCAAAGGGCTTGAGGAGGGAGGGGATGAGGCTACGTCAAGCGTCACAGCGTGTAAAGGTGAAGAGGAGAATCCAGGAATTTCGGATACAATTTGTGAAGAATAAGTAGATCCGTGGGATGATAGTGATTTTTGAGGAGAGGTTAGAAATGTGTTGCGGGGTGCATCATCGCAATCTTTCGTCAGTCGTTTATCTAAGGGCAATGGAAGCATCGGTGGTGGTGTAGAACACTCTTGGGTATACAAGGAATGCAAAGACTGGATAGATGCTAAATCAGAATGATAAAAACGTAGCGCGAGCATATTTCACCCACATTTAAGGATTGTGAAACAGAACACTTGACATGGACGGCCTCCTGGACACCAGCATAAAAATCTAACTTACTTAAACACAGGCTCTCAGATTCGTTGCGTATCACAGCTTCCGTCGGATCTCTTACTGAGTCAGGGGTTTCCATGAGCAACATTGAGGCCGCAAGAGATCCAGTATGGTTGTTGTCGTCAACCTGTGAAAGTTACGATTTTACAGAGAGCGAGACGGGATAATATTAATCCTAACTGTATAATTTTTAACCAAGGAGGATGCAGGATTTGAAGCACATGAAAATGATGGTGAACAAGCAGGTGAAGGAGAGCCATGCGGTGATGGCACAAGCCTGGTTGGAGACTAGATATATGCGCATTCAGAAAGCTGCATGCACAATGTATCCATCATATTGCAAGTAGAACTACATTTGAAGGACTTGAATCTCCAAAACAACGGTCCATAAGCATGTTTTCGGTCGTTAGTATTACTTCCCCCTTAAACATAGATTAAATTTCTGAATTAGTCGCGTGAATTTCTGGTTCTGCTTCCATATACGCACATAGGAGTTAGATTGAGTCAGTTCATCCATTGCACGAGATTTGACAACTAGCGCGACAGGAAGATTCAGATCATGAACGGGGAGTAAGTATGAGCTGTGGACGCGTTGCGAAAAGAACAACCACGTGATGCGCGGGCTTTCAAATCCGTAGTTGAAACCGACTGAGGATTTATCAACTGTACACTCTTGCATTCACAAGTGTTGACTTTTCAATCCCGGATTCCTTGTCCCTCCGGCCAATGGTCGCGGTTTCCGGTTCGAGGGTTGATTTCGCGGTCACCAAGGGAAAGCGTTCGTCATTTGAGTTCAGACTCCCGCCGGCCATGTTTCTTGGAGGATGCTTTTGTCGGTGAGATAGCCGCTGATAACTTGTCTGGTGTCGAGTTCATGTCCATGTCTAATAGTGACGACTCCTTCCCAACATTGTTTGATGTCGACAAAAGGGAGGAATGGTTGGCAGAGTTTGTTGAAACATGTTCATGTTATTATGTCTATAGAATTCGTGTTATACAACCTCGAATGCATAACATACTGTGTCATTTTCTTCCGGTCTGTGGCCGAACACGAGGGTCACCTTTCTCGCTCCTTTTTCGCAGTTTTTCCTGACGCTTGCTTGGAGCCACCTTTTCGGATGTGTCGTCAGCGGATGTCTGGGGTATCGAGCGTCCAAGAAACATCGGAGATATTACAGAAGACCAAAGCTTGTAGACAGCATACATTGGGATCTGTCCCAGATTTTGAAATCTGATCTCTGGTAAGGTGGTTGATGAAGGACGCACAACCATGTATAACCACCAAAACCATTCACCAAATGCACCGCTTCCAATCTGGCATGTCCCTGCAAACATTTCACAAGTCTGTATGGCGAGAGGGAAAATAACAACTGACATGTGACGTATAAAATGTCGAAGCACCACTCCGTTACGCCCGTTTGACTGAGGTCCTCTCCGTACGAGATCAAAGTACCAGTGGTAGGATCTCGCCTAGTGGTACCTATTTTGACTAGGTAGTTCGAAAGGAAGAAGGCTGGAAAGAAAGTGACAATGTAGATGGCCAAAGACCCCTTAGAAGGAGGGAGTGTGTCCTTTCTCAGTAGGAAACGAAGCACGAGGGATATGATGGTTGGGACGATCATGCCGAGCTTCAGCGTTTTAATGGCTGCTTCGTTTTGATTTGCTGAGTAAATCCATTGACACGATTATTCAAACAAATATATGTCGCAGTTACATACCGATACGTTTCGCAGAGGCATGCGCCATACTTTCGAGCTGGGTTACCGATCAATGTATACGTACTGGGTGTCAGATAACATGTTATCTGTTACGGCGATTTCCGGGCTCGTCTTAGCTGCAATCCAACATGCATCCTCTTCATCTGTTCAACGGTAGATAGCTGAACCAATTACATACTTGTCTTTTCTGATTACAGCCATTTGCGGAATTTAGGGTACGGCCTTTTTTTTTTTTTCAAAAAATTTCAGCAGTTAGCTTCAAATAGTAATTTGTATGTATATAGCTCGCTCAATAGTACCTATAGCTACGAGAATAGTATATTCAGAGTCGGCTTGACATACACTACAAGTCTGTACAATCAAAATGATCAAAATTGAAATTTTCGAAATCATCATTTGGCAGTGGAATTTCGCTACTGTCTCTATCCCTCTACCTCTATGAGTGACCATCCAGCAGGTGTCAAGAAGCGCAAGCTAAATTCTGAGCTCAGACCAGGAATGCATGTAAATGTTAATGTCTTCTGTCAACACCCAATTTACCTGATTGGATTCCCAATAATTCCCAACCCCTTTCCGACTCTTTTCCAATGATCTCCACTGGCATTCCAGCTGCAGCACTTTTTAGTCATCAGACAAGTCCTCATGTGCCTTAGTAATCATTTGCTTACTCACTTTATTCCTAATACAGTTTTACCAATTATGGTCATGGACACTTACCAAGACCTGTTAGTAAACTTCCACATTTCCCATTATTCTTCTGGTCTTCATTATTTAAGCATCTGTAGTTTAGCCTTGTACCTCAGTTGGCAAATTATATGTTGTAATATGCTTGTGTTTAATTGCCTTCAGTCAATAATCAAGCCTTAACCCATCCTTATCCAACCTTGACTTAATCTCAACTTATCCATCTAATTTCACTCCTCTTAACCTTGAAGTCAATCCTAAACCTCTGCTTATTCTACCCTCGCCCTCCATCTGGAAACCCTCTGCAAACCTGAACTCCCCATCCACCCTGAATAGGACAACTGATGAGGAGAAGAGTGCAACTTCTTACAAGTTGAAGCCAAGTTCTCTCTGGCCCCTGTTCACCTGGCCTGCTACAGCCCAGTGGATTCTGCCTGGAACCCCTGAACCCCCTGACCACTGATGACCAGGTCTGACTGAAAGTCCAGTGTTTTTCCTGCACAAGTCCCATCCTTGGTAGCAGTATTTTGAACTCTGACAGTATTTCCAAACACACACTTCTCTCATCAATCATCACACTTTTCTGAACCCTATTCTTATGTCCCACACAGAATCACAGACTCAGCAGATGACAAGGAACTCCTGCTGTGCAGGCACATTACCAGGCTTATCAGCTATCCAACAATCAGTACTCCCAGCCCTGTAAGGGGAAGGGGAGGTGTCACAGGCATCTGGGCAATTTTCTGCATTCATCCCATATTTTTTTATATTTTATTTCACTGTATTTGTAAGGGGAAGGGAAGGCATTGATGTGTTCAGTTGGTACTTAGTGAAGAGTCTCAACAGAAGGGGTGAACACTAAAACCTACAGCTGCAGGTGTGCTCAGTGTGAGGGGGTTTGCTTAGAGGGCCTCAGATTGTCCTTCAAGGTGCAAAGACTATGAAGAGGCTGGTACGATGGTTTGCAATGTGCACACTAAGTTGTGTACACAAAAAGGAAGGTATGCATGATGGCAAAAAAGTGCACAACACAAAGGGGCAAAAACATGCAGTGTGGAAAAATGCACAATGGGAGTGCAAAAATGCACAATGATGAGGGAGGTGAAAGTGGGAGGTTTGGTGGGACAAGGACAGCACTGGAGTGTGCTGAAAGGTGGATGCATGGACTAGGGATGCAAGCAAGATGCAAGTGCAACTGGTGGGAAAATGTGCAAACAGTGTGCAAAACATGGCTATATACGAGGGGTGCAAATGATGCACAAATGTGGCTATACGAAGGGCACACTGCAAAAGTGCACAAATGAAGACAAAGAACACAAATAAAAGGATGAAATGCAGCAATACAATGAGGGATGCAAATGATATGCAAACACAGCTATATGAAGGGCACACTACAAAGGCACATGGACTGGATGATGGTGCACAGACTATGTGCAACGCTGAATGAGCTATGAACTATGTGGGGGGAAAGATCCTCTGGATTCTCTATGTATCTGCCTACTATGTACAAATGGCTTATGTGATAAAAGAAGTATAAAAATAGAAAGTGCCATGTGCTACCCACAAGTCCATCCATTGGCCCATCTAAATCTGACTGCATGATGCCACTGCCTTAGCCAATAAGATTTGCACATGCTATAGCCCAATATCCAACTGTTCTAGTGTGATGTTCTATTTTTGGTGTGCTTTAGGTCCTGTTTGCTCTTCCCAGTTAATCTGCTTTGGTGTTATGTGTCGCATGCTGTGCCTTAGTAATAGTAATGTGATCAACCTGTGCCTGGTTACCAGATAAGGTGACGCTGATTGGAAATGCAGAAAAACTATAAGGAGATGCTGTGCAATGCCAAATAGTACCAAGCACCCAAATTACATGAAAGTGCCCAAGTGTGCACAGTCCAATGCCAAATAGGTGCAAAGCACTCAGATTATGTGAGAATGTGCAGTTGGGTTGTGATGCAATCAATGGTGCACCTCGAATAAGTGCTCTAGTAAGCTGGAAGCCATGATGCACAGCGCAAAAAGGCAGATAATGAGTGTGGGGGGTGCATGAAGGTGGTTTGAAGTGTAACAAAGCACATTTAAGGCACATGATAGAAGGCAGCTAAGGGGGGTCCAAAGGCATAGTAGAAATGTAAAAAGCACATGAAAGCACATCTAAGCAGTCAAAGGCACAACAAAAGTGCATGAGAGCACATAGAAGCACACAAAAATGTGAAAGTGCACAAAGCTGCATGAAAGCACACAAAGCCACACAAAGCCACACAAAAGCACACAAAGCACACAAAAGCACACAAAGCTGCATGAAAGCACACAAAGTGCATGAAAGCACCCAAAGGCACACAGAAGCATGCTTTTATGCAAAATGAGTAGAAGTTATCCAAGAGGTGTGCACAATCGTGAAAAATGCTGTAGTACAAGTGCAGGGCGATAGGGAGTTATATCAGTGTCCCAGGCATCTGGACAATTTTCTGTGTTCATCCCATATTTTTTTATATTTTATTTCACCCTATTCTGCCTTTTCTATGATTTTATTCTTATTTTATTATTATATTTCGCTTTTTTTCCATATTGGTACATGTTGACAGTTCTATTCTTAGAGGTGGGACCCCTTCTGGATGTTTATCCATCAAGGTGATGTCATTCCATAGCTTGATCTACCTATTTCTGCCTTTTTGCTATTTTTAGCCTATTATTTGATTTTTGGGTCTATAACATATACTGGGCATCGACAGATGGGTCCTTAGAGTTTTCTCTTTGGATTCCTCTTTGTTAGGTGTGCCTGAAGTGTTTGCATTATGTAGTATAATGTTAACTTTGGATTCTCCTCTGTTAGCTCACTATTAAGTGAGGCTTGAGGGTGCCCTTACAGTAGAAAACTCTCCATTAAGGCTTGAAATTTTAGACACTCTGTAAGGGCAACCTCAGAGCCTCACTTAATAGTAAGCTAACAGAGGAGAATCCAAAGTTAATATTATACTACATAATACAGACACTCTAGGTGCACCTAACAGAGGGGAATCCAAAGAGAAAACTCTAAGGATCCATCTGTTCATTTCCAGTATATGTTATAGACCCAAAAATCAAATAATAGGCTAAAAATAGCAAAAAGGCAGAAATAGGTAGATCAAGCTATGGAATGACATCACCTTGATGGATAAACATCCAGAAGGGGTCCCACCTCTAAGAATAGAACTGTCAACATGTACCAATATGGAAAAAAAGCGAAATATAATAATAAAATAGAAATAAATCATAGAAAATCATAGAAAATAAAAAATAGGGTGAAATAAAATATAAAAAAATATGGGATGAACGCAGAAAATTGCCCAGATACCTGGAACACCTTACTTTTTCCTTACACCACCCCTCTTCTATGATGCATTGCCCCGATGCATTTGAAACTGTATTTGCCCAAAGTTGGATGCTTGGATGCACTGAGGCATAGTGAAATATCCCCAGTGGAACTCCCTAACCAGTCATGGGGTGTTTACATCAGACTCTGTGACCCAGAAGTTCTTCTCATACCCATAACCCTTCTAGTGCACCAGATATTTGAGTTTACCTCAATGTAAATGGCTGTCTAACATGGACTCGACTTTATACTGAGGTTCATCTTCAATAACTGTAGATGGTGGGGGGGGTCATGTCATACATCCAGGGAATGGATCTGTGGGTGCAGGCAGCAGTTTTATAACATGGAAGACAGGGTGGAGTCTGGACATGGATTGTGGTAGCCATGGACAGTAGGCATGTGACCCAATACATCTAGTGATGAGAAATAGTCCAAGAAAATGGTGGGTGAGTTTCTTGAATGGGCATGTGGTGGAAATGTCACTAGAGTCGAGATAGATGCAATCACCAACCTTATACATGGGTGTGGGTGAGTGACACTGGTTGTAGAAGTGTGCCATGTCATTCTTTGCTTTCGCCAAAGCTGACTTTGCCTTTGCCAAAGCTGACTTTGCCTTTGCCAAAGCTGACTTTGCCTCCTCCAAGGTGTCCTTCATCTGCTCTGTGAACTTATTCACCATCTCCAAGTGCGAGGGTGCTTGTCGAGGTTCGAAGCCCATGCATGGATGTCATCCTGTGTCAAGGAGGAAGGGAGTTTATTGGGTAGAAGAGTGGACATGGTTGTTGTATCCAAACTTGGCCATGGGGAGAAGTCTTCCCAGTCATCCTGCTACTCATTGACGAAGACACAGATGTACTGCTCAAGTTCTTGGTTGACTCATTCCATCTGTCCATGTGTCTGTGGGTGGTAGACAGACTTAAGACTAACTGCCAATGTCTAGTGCTACAAATGTGTATTGATGATGAATGAATCACTGTAACACCCAATGCCAGTGATAGGTCCACTATGTACTACAAGGTATGGAAAAGGATCTAATCATATTGACATGTTACAACAAATGCTTCGAATCTCTATAAACTCCACGAAATCGATTTCGAACACCTTTCAAATAACTTCACACAATTTCATGACACTTCGAACACTTTTGAATGACTTTGCACTACTTAGAACGACATCAGCTACCATAGGAATATTCTAAAACTCTTTTGACACACACAAAACATCTGGCATGAGCCATTGCATCACATATTGAACACTACCAGACACAAGGAGAGACAATAAAAGAATTAGAATATGATGATAGTGGTTTTGGGGTTTCAACAATCTATTGAAACAACAAGAGGAGTACTCTTACTATATGGTGACACCAAACATTTCAATTATCATAATTTCTCATTTGTTTTTATGTTTTACAATACCTTTATTGCTGTGCATACTGTCTTGTGTTCTACACTTGTTATATTTCCTTTTTAGTACTTACCTGTTCAAAATGTATATAGACTTGTACTAGTTACTTAGAACAACAGAGAATAAGTTACCCTCTCCACTACCATCAGATTTAAGAGCCGTTCTCTTGAGTCTTAGCTAGCATTATATCTCTAAAAGTTCTGTGAAATATCACAAACTTCTTCAAACTTTCATATTTGCTCTCAACTTGTCACCTATCATCTATCACCACTCAAAAACCACTTCTTACTTGCTAAATTTGTTTTCGACATATCTCACCACCAGTTCAACATCTTCAAACCTCCTCAAACTCACTTCTAACATCTTTGAACCCATTTGAACCTACTTTGAACTACTTTGCACATCTTCAAACCTATTTCAAACTTTTTTGAACATCTTCATCTGCCTTTAAAGACTATTTGCCACATCCCTTACCATTTTGCATTACTAAACACAATGTTTTGGTCTCAGTGGTGATATTTAGTACCAACTTGCACCCTTCCTCTAGCCTGAGTTATACTTCCTAAGCCTTTTAACAGGTTGAGTACCATCATTTTGGAGCCCACCATGAGGGGTTTCTAAATCATTTCATTACCTAATCCATCTCGAATCTCCCGGCTTAGGCCAACTCAAGCTCAAAACCTTAGAATCAAAACTTGCCAGGCCTTTGAATCTCTTGAACAATTGGAGGATATTCTAATTCCTGTCTCTGACACAGAATCTACACATCGTCATTGGTTTCCTTCACCTATTTCCTCATCTCCAACCTCGTCTTCCTCTTCTTCCTCATTGTCTACTACATCATTCATTATTCTAGCCACTTCGACACATCTACCATCTTTTGCTCAGGTTCTAACTTCTAGAATCATTACAACAATGGCCACCCAAGTGACAATGTCAGCTCATGGACATTTCACAGCACCAAAATTTGACCCTACCCAACCTAGAGAGCTACGTCGATACTTTACCGAGCTTGAAATACTCTTTATCGACTGTAATGTTATGGATCCAGAGCTTATGAAGAAGCATGCCTGCCAATATGTCAATATCGATACGTCCAAACTCTGGGAATTGATTTTTGAATATGAAACTGGCACTTCATTTCTAGATTTTTGTGTTGCAATTCACAGACTATATTCTGGTTCTGAAGATGATCAAAAATGGTCAATTTTGGACATGGACAAGCTTGTTGGCAAACAGCTTTGTATGGGTATCTTTAACGCAAGCAATTTAGAGTTATATTATAGGTCATTCTACAATATTACGAAGTTTCTACTCTCTAAAGGCCAAATTTCGGAGGCAGAACAAAGTAGAGCATTCATTCGAGGTTTTCAGCCAGGTTTATGGTCATGAATTGCATGACGACTTGAACTAAAATTTCCTGACCACTATTCAGATGATGCCTACCCACTCAATGACATTCACACAGCAGTGAAATTTGTTTTAGCAGGGTCAATTAGTTCAAATTTGACATCATTACAATCTTTAGAAACTTTGGCATTGACTTCGACATCTTCAACACAAATCAAATCAGAAGACTTATTGGCGATTCTCAAAAAATTTGCAACCACACTCGTCATGGCTCTAGCAGGTTCAAAACATGCTAATCCTCCTCGACCTAACAGTGGATTTTGTTCAGACCAGCTCAAAAATTTAGTTTGTGTCTTTTGTGGACTCACCGGTCATTTCATTAGTGACTGCTTGGTTTGCCAGTTCTATATCAATGAAGAAAAGTGTAAAAAGAACAATGAAGGAAAAATCGTCCTTCCAAATGGATGGTTCACCCCTTGAAACATCCCTGGTTGCTTTATCAAAGACAGAATTGATGAATAGACTTGACGAAATCCTTCAACTACAACTGCATCATCACTAATGTACAACATCACATCTTCAACAACTACTTTGACACCATCTAGAGGTGTCTACCAGGTTTCTAAACAATCCGTGACACCCCAAGATCACATCGCAAAGCTTGAACAAGAGATATATGCTTTGCGAAGTGGTAGGGCCTTTGCTAAAACTAATTCGAGCATACCAACAGTCCCTGTCTCTCGACCTTTGGTTTCCCCAAACACTGCAGCAGTTGAACAATCAACTCCACAGGTACCTGCATCATCTATCTTGTCTATGGCAACGAACCTACCAACCTCAACTTCGGCACCATTTTCGACTTCGGAAACAACTTTGCAGCCCATCGTTCATCCTTATGCCACTGCAAAAAAAAATTCGTACTTACCACCACACCAACAAAACTTTGGATCAACTGCAAAAGGTAAA
This sequence comes from Tricholoma bakamatsutake, assembly GCA_029959215.1. Classification (NCBI taxonomy): domain Eukaryota; kingdom Fungi; phylum Basidiomycota; class Agaricomycetes; order Agaricales; family Tricholomataceae; genus Tricholoma; species Tricholoma bakamatsutake. Next base: position 8,335,081 of record CP114860.1, read on the forward strand.
GCCAAAGATGGTCCTTTGCACCATACCCAAGCCCCAATTCAAAAAGATAAAATAACAGAAGATGTTTTTGCTCATTCGATGAAGACACCAATTATCATACTAACTCCTGAGGAATTGTTGTCTCTATCACTTGAAGTTTGTACAAAAAGGAAGGAACAGGCCACTCCACATCGAATTCAGCAGTCCAAAGGAAATAACACCATGAATTTGCTTAATGATGAGATTTTCATAATCAATGATCCCTTTGAAACTTATATTAACAGTCTTCGACCTAGTAATATTCTGGAACCCTTCATCACCGCAAAGGAATCCCATTCAATTAGGTCAATCATCATGAATGTCAACAGAAGGAATCCAGTCGAAAGTGTTGTAGATCCTGGTTCTTCAATTATAGCAATGTCCAAAGAAATTTGCGACAAACTTGGCCTCGCTTACGATCCTTCAATCCACATCCCATTCCAATCGGCTAATGGAGGCATCAACGAGAGTTTGGGTTTAGCACAAAATGTGCCTTGCGAAGTGGGGAGCATCATGCTATTTATGCAAATCCACATAATTCATGACCCAGCCTATGATATCTTACTTGGTCGACCATTCAATGTGCTCACCAAAAGCACCATTAAAAACTACAGAAATGAAGCTCAGACTTATGATATACAATTCTAATTCGACACAATCATGTGCAATCCCCATGATACCCTGTTCTAATCAGTGTCAAAAGGATTTTTGCAACTAGAGGACAAAATTTCAGACATTGACCAGTGCACTCTCATTATCTCATTCAATCCCTCTAATTTATCTATCACTATCGAATGCACTGCGAATATTCCCGATTTGAAGTCCTTGAACTCCTTGAAAACTGTTTTTTATTCTTTGATTCTTGTGAATTTATATTTAACAGCCAGTCATCAGTACAAAACATATTTATTGACATCGATGGCAACATCTATGCCCTCTACACCTATTATCGACTTCTTACATCCGACTTTTGTAGCATCAAAAAAGAAATACAAGCCTGTAGCACAAAAAATTTGCCCAGTTATTACCGATGATGATATTCAACCCAGAAACCCAAACAAAACCTACTAAATGGCTTCGGATAGTATAACACGAGTCAGAGGAAGGGTGCGAGGTGGTACTAAATATCATCGCTGAGACCAAAACATAATGTTTAGTGATGCAAAAGGACAAATCATGCTGTGAATAGTTTGTAAGAGCATATGAAGGTGTTTAAAAGAGTCCGTAATAGGTTTGAAATCATGCGAAATAGTCCAAAGTAGGTTCAAAGATGTTCGAGATTTATCGAGGAGCAAGTATAATGAATGTGAAGTGTTTGTCAAATGGCGATAGGCGATGGGAAATAAAACAAAGAGTGAATACGATAGTTTTGAAGAAGTTCACGATATTTCACAGAACTTAGAGATATGATGTGAGCTAAGACTCAAGAGAACGACTTCTTAAATCTGACGATAGTGAGAGGGTAACTTGTGCTGTTCCCCATTTCTTCTATTGTTGTTCTAACTAACTAATACAAGTCTATATACAAGATAAAGAGATAGTACTAAAAAGGAAATAAGAACATGTGTAAAACATGAGGCAAATATATCAAACAATGAGGACTTGTAGATTATGAAACAAATGAGAAATAATAAATGATGAAACATGCAGTGTTCCCATATAGTAAAAGTACTTCAATATATTAATTGAAACACAAAAATGCACTTATCGCATTCTAACTCTTTTGTACTCTCTCCTCGTGTCCAGTAGTGCTCGATATGTGACTAAATAGCTTGTTCTGAATGTGCAGCATGTATCAAAAATGTTTCAAGACAACTATATGGTGGCTGATACTGTTCGAAGTGCTGTGAAGTTATTCGATGTGTTGCAAAATCGTTCAAAGTGTTGTGAAATGTTGTGAAATGGTTTGGAGTAGTTCGAAGTTGTCCGAAATAGTGCAAAATAGATTTGATGTCAATTTTGTGGCATTTGTAGTGATTCAGAATGTCTGTCATAATGTCTTGATATGAGTGGAACTGTTCTCCAGACCTTAAAGCATGTAGTGGACCTATCACCAAACTACCTGACTGATTTCGCATTATTCAAACAATCACTGGTGACCCTCCCAAAAACATGCCAAAACTAAATCCTCATCCACCATTGTTTATCCCCACTTCCTGATATTCACTTGAACATAAAGCTATTATCGACAAGAATCATCCTGGCAATTTTTTATGGCCAGAGGAATGGAAGCTCATGCACAATTTTATTTGAAATCATGAAACAGCTTTTGCATAGACAGAACAGGAGTGGGGAAGTTTTCGCTCCGACTTCTTTCCTCCTATAGAATTTCCAGTCGTTCCTCACACTCCATGGGTTGAGTGAAACATTCCTATACCTCCAGGTTTGTACAAACAGATATGCGAAATGCTGAAGAAAAAGATAGAAGCAGGAGTATATGAGCCATTAAACTCTTTATACTAATCACGATGGTTTTGCATCACAAAAAAGGATGCAAAGTCACTTTGAATCATCCACAGTCTTGAACCACTTAACCAAGTAACGATCTAGCACTCAGGCATTGTGCTGATACCCAAACATTTAGCAGAACAATTTGGGGGATGATCATGTGGAGGAATGCTGGATCTTTATGTGGCATTCAATGAAAGGAAAGTCATATAATTATCTTGCAATCTGACAATATTTCAGACACTGTTTGGAGCACTTCACATCATTACCCTACCCATGGGTTGGACAAATTCTGTCCCTATCTTACATGACAACGTGACAATTATTCTACAGCCCAAAATTCCTCATATCACTATTCCCAACCTTGCAAGCATTATAACAATTGCACATTGTGAAGCGCATGTCCCTTTTGCAGAAAATAAAGTGCTTAATGCAACACCTCCAGTTAGCGCAGCAATTGCAGCACCTCTTCCTATTGTTTTGCAGGATCCATTTGAACAGTACCTCACCCATCTCCAGCCAGGCAAAATTGAAAACCCCAACATTTTGAAGGTTGCAAAAGAGTCACATGTGCTTCGCTCCATTGATTTATTGATTGACAACCAAGAATACTTTAAAGCTATTTTAGATCTGGGTTCACAAATTATCACGATGTCAGAAGTGGTCTGCCATCATCTTGGACTTCAGTATGACCCATGCATTCATTTATACATGCAATCAGCCAATGGAGGAGATGAATCACTTGGGCTTGTGCGCGATGTTTCGATGCGCATTGGAGATATCATTGTCTATGTGCAAATTCATGTTATCCATTCACTCACTTACAATATTCTGTTAGGGTGCTCCTTCGACATGTTAACGTGCTCTGTCATGCACAACTTTGCAGATGAAGCACAAACGATTACTATTTGTGATCCAAACACAGGTGCCATCTCCACCATTCCAACAAAACCTAGGGGAAAGCCACACCACTTCTTACCAGCTGCAGCAACACTGCACTTCACTATTCAGAATAACCCACAAAGAAATTTTTGCCAGGCTTCAAGGAATTGATCACAGACCAAGGAGAAGCTGCCACTATCATAACATTCAACTCTGATACCCAATCTTGTGATGTTTCCACATTTGCACTTATTCCATTTTCCACTTCTGTTCCATTGACCTCTATTATCTCTCAACTCTACCTATCCCAGTGTACCAACAGTCATGCACAGGCACTCTTAAATTCAATTGACTCTGTGGTGCTTATTTCAGCTGCATTTCCGAAAAGTGCACATGCGTGTGCAACCTTTATCAATTTAGCAGTGCATGCACCACAAAAGGGTGTAGTAACCAAGAAGAAGTATAAACTGGTTGCTAGAAAAGTCAAACCAGTTATTGTGCCCATCCCAAATGAATTCTGCATTGAGTGCAACATTATAGGTGATCTGCTAGCGGCGCTTCCTGCGCTTTTACCAAACCCACCACCATTTACCCTGACTGGGTGCTATACTGAAGAGCACATGCAAGCACTCCAAAAGTGCCACACCAATTTCTTATTTCCAGAGGAGATGAAGGTTTTACACCACTTGATATCTTCGCAGAATGAAGCCTTGGCATGGAGCGATGAGGAGCATGGCAGCTTCAAGACCACATTCTTTGCCCCAGTCAAAATTCTAGTTATTCCACACACACCTTGGATAGAGCGCAACATCCCCATTCTGCCAGGCATATATGAAGAAGTTTGCACTATTATCCAGAAGAAGATAGACTCAGGCATTTACGAGTGCTCAAATTCAGCATATAGATTGTGGTGGTTCTGCATGCTCAAGAAAGATGGAAAAGCACTGTGCATCATACATAGCCTCGAACCATTTAATCGCGTTACCATTAAACACTCTGGTGTCACCCCTACACCTGAGCACCTTGCAGAGCAGTTTGCAGGGCATGCATGCAGTGCCATCCTTGATCTATATGTGGGATATGATGAGCACTTAATTAAAGAATTGTCGTGTGACCTTACTACATTCCAGATGCCTTATGGCACAATGCACCTCATTACATTGCCAATGGGTTGGACAAACTCAGTACCAATCTTCCATGACGATGTGTGTTATATTCTGCAGCCAGAGATACCAAATTACACCATTCCCTATATTGATGACATCCCAGTCAAGGGGCCTTCAAAGCGCTACATTTTACTGGACAGCTCATGCGAAGCACTCACTGCAAACCCTGGCATAAGGCGCTTTGTGTGGGAGCACTTCCAGAACATGAACCACATTATGCAGCGCATGAAATATAGCAGTGGCACTTTCTCTGGGACAAAATCCACATTGTGCACTGAGAACTTCATTATTCTTAGCCATTATTGCATGCCAGAAGGTAGAAAACCCGAACGCAACAAGGTAGATGTTATCTGCAATTGGGGTGCATGCCACATGCTGTCAGAAGTGTGCGCATTCTTGGGAACAGTTGGTTTAATGCACATTTATATCTACAATTATGCACACTGCATTAACGCGCTCACAAGGCTTATGCGCAAGGATGCTCCATTTGAATGGGGCCCAGAGCAGATACCAGCACAAAACAACATCAAGCAAGCAGTACTAGATTGCCCTGCACTCCAACCAATCGATTATTCCTCAGAATTACCCATTATCTTTGCAGTCGACACTTCCCAGATAGCGGTTGGCTTTTACCTTTGCCAGCAAAAAAGTGCAAATGCAAAGATGCACATTTACAACTGGTTCAGCTCGATTATGCTCAATGACAGAGAAGCATGCTTTTCACAACCAAAGCTAGAGATCTATGGGCTTTACCATGCACTGCACAGTTTGCACCTTTATATTATAGGTGTGTGCAACTTAATTGTCGAGACTGATGCGCACTATATCAAGGGCATGCTACAAAACCCTGATATCCAACCATCTGCCAGCATTAACCAGTGGATCGTCTCAATTCTTACATTCCACTTTATGCTCATACATGTTAGGGGAGCGGTGCATAGTCCAGATGGGCTTTCACATTGGTCGAAACAGCCAGAAGACTTAGAAGGAGAAGAAGATGAAGGGTTTGAGGATTGGATTGATGCGCTATATGGCTTTATGCATGCGATACATCCCATTTCACAGTCCTTTGATGCGCAAGCACTCGCGCTAACACAGCCAGAGCCAAGAGCAGATGTGCAAAATGTGCACAATAGTGCGCTTATTTATGACGATGACTATAGCCAAGTTCCGAGGAGCACAGCAGCAGATGCAGAGGATGAGAAGTTGGACTTGGTGTGGATTTGGATGGATACCCTGATGTGCCCTAGTGACTTCATGGATTCTGAGTACAGCATGCTCGTGCGCTACATGAGTGCCTTTTTCAAAGACAAGATGTGCTGATATGGCTCCCTATTGCCCTGTGCACATACTACGGTATTTTTTGCAATTGTGCGCACCCCCTAGATGGCTTCCACACACTTTGTGCAGCACACTTTTGCACGCCTTCATGTGCTTTCGTGCGCCTTTGACCGCTTAGGTGCGCTTTTGTGCACCTTTTACATTTCTACTGTGCTTTTGGTTTCCCATAGCTGCCTGCTGTCATGTGCCCTAAATGTGCCCCATTGCACTTCAAACCGCTGATACGGCTCCCTATCGCCCTGCGCGCATACTACGGCATTTTTTGCGATTGTGTGCACCTCCTAGATGGCTTCCGCACACTTTGCATAGCGCGCTTTTGCGCGCCTTCGTGCGCTTTCGTGCGCCTTCACGCGCCTCCGTGCGCTTTTGTGCGCCTTTGACCGTTTAGGTGCGCCTTTGTGCGCCTTTTGCATTTCTACTGCGCCTTTGTTTCCCCATAGCTGCCAATCATTGTGCACCCTAAATGCGCCTCGTTGCGCTTCAAGCCGCCTCCGTGCGCCCCCCCCACGCTCCTTATCTGCCTTCTACATTTATTGCGCGCTCAATGCGCCTTTGCGCACTCCTTTTACACTTTACCTGCAACTCACATTCCCTGCTGCGCACTCTTTGCACAATCTCTATCACACACAACAATCCACTGCACCGGTGCACTGCGCATCGCAGCTCCCATCTTACTGGCACATTTACTTGAGGCACACCACGATTCCAGCACGAGCGAACTGTGCATTCTTACATAACTGGGCCGCTTTGCGCCTATTTGGCATTGGACTGTGCGCACTTGGGCGCTTTCACGTAACCCAGGCGCTTTGGCAGTATTTGGTCTCACACAGCATTCCCTTTTAGTTCTTCCACATTTCCAATCGGCATCGCCTTATCTGGTAACTGGCACAGGTTGATCACGCCATTATTACTAAGGTGCAGCACGCGACATATAACACCTAAGCGGATTAATTGGGAAGAGCGCACGAGACTTAGCGCGCACCAATAATAGCACATCGCACCGGAACAGTTGGATATTGGGCTATAGGTGCGCAAATCTTATTGGCTGAGGCAGCGGCATAGTGCGGTCAGGTTTAGATGGGCGAATGGACGCGCTTGTGGGTAGCGCATGGCGCTTCCTATTTTTATACTTTATTTCACCATTTTATCACATAAGCCATTTGTACATAGTAGCGGACAGATAGAGAATCCACAGGATCTTTCCCTCCCCCCCTCATAGTTATTAGCTCAGTCAGCGTCGCACATAGTCTGTGCACCAGCGTCCAGTCCGTGCGCCTTCGTAGTGCGCCCTTCGTATAGCCGTGTTTGCGTTATCGTTTGCGTCCCCTCGTCGTATTGTTGCGTTGCGTCCCTTGCGTTGCGTCCTTCGTCCTTGTCTGTGCACTATCGTAGTGCGCCCCTCGTATAGCCGCGTTTGCGCACCCTTTTGCATTGCCGCATTTTGCGCACCGTCTGCGCCTTTTTCCGCTCCTTGCGCTTTCACTCTGTTTGCACCCCCAAACTGTGCACCACCTTCACAGTACATCCCAGTGTCGTCTTTGTCCTGTTACACCTCCCGCCTTCATCATCCTCATCGTTGCGCACTTTTGCGCTCTCGTTGCGCGTTTTTCCGCACTGCGCGTTTTTGCCTCTTTGCGTTGCGCACTTTTCCGCCACTGCGCATATCTCCCCTTTCGTGTACACTACTAGTGCGCACACTGAAAATCGCTGTACCAGCCTCTCTATAGTCTCCGCGCCCTGAAGGACGATCCGAGGCCATCTAAGCGAACTCCCCCCTCACCCCGAGCACGCCTGCAGTTGTAGGTTAAGTGTTCACCCCTTCTGTTGAGACTCTGCACCGAGTACCAACCGAACACATCATTTTCTGGAGCCCACCGCGAGGGGTTTCTGTTTATCAGACCATATTTTAGACCTCCATCGGCTCGCCCTTTGCTTCAACATTAACCACCTTCGCACTCTCCATTCCGAGCTGCTAGCAACTGCGCTCCAGCTTGGGGAAATACCAGTATTTGAATCACTCTTCCTAAACAACACACATCACTCGTCCGCGCTGTCTTTACCTCCACCTTCACCTGAATCATCCCTACCTACCCTAACTCCGTCCGCATCACCGCATTTTTCCCCACCTCCGAATTTCGCTGCGCTTTTACCAGATCGTAACTCTACACACCTTATTCCACCTACCATGGCTACCATGCACATGCCATCTGCATCTAACCAAAACGCGCCGCGCTTTGACCCTGCAAAACCGCGCGAACTCCAGAAGTACTTTGAGGAGCTTGCGCAACTCCTCCGTGATTGTAACGTCACCGACGAGACCGATAAGAAGTTCCACACAGTGCGCTATTTGGACAGCGACACTGCAGACACTTGGAAACTGCTACCAGAGTATAGTGCGATGCACAACTATGGTGCATTCAAAGACGCTGTCCTAAAGCTTTATCCTGGCTCTAGGGATGGCAGTAAATGGAGTATTAGTGACCTGGACAAGCTTATTGGTGAGACCGCACGCGTTGGCCTCGTAACTGCAGAAGAAATCGCGCGCTATTATCGCGCATTTTTCAACATTAGCGAATACTTAGTTGCGCAAGGCATATTGGCGCGCTACGACCAAAGCCGCATGTTCGTTAGGGTGTTTCGACCAGACCAGCTAGAGCGCATTTTGAGCCGCCTTGCGATTGCGGTACCTAATCAGCCTGCAAATGTGCCATACTCATTAGATGCAATACGCGATGCGATCGACTTTATCTTTGAAGGCCCAGCGCGCTATTTCCAGCCACTTACTGGGCTCACAGCGCAAAACCCCGATATGTATGCGCCCTACTCAGCACCCAGCGCGCCCATTTCCCAGCCACAACCTAGCGCACCCGCAGTCAAAGCAGAAGACATTACAGTCTTATTCGAGCGCATGACACAGACGATAGTTACTGCATTGAGCGCATCACGCAGAGATGGCGGAAATGGTGCACCTCGCTCGAACAACGACAGGTGCAATGGTTGCGGTCAGACAGGGCACTATATCCCTGAGTGCGCTTCAATTGAGCGCCTTATTAGCGAAGGAAAGTGTAGGCGAAATGCGGAAGGGTGCATCGTACTCCCAGGTGGCGCATTCGTGCCGCGTTCTATTCCAGGCAATTTCCTAGGCGAGCGCATCGAGGAATGGTATAAGCGCAACCCAGGGCAGATTGCCACGGGTCGACTTTCATCTAATACCAATTCGCAGCTCATCTACAATATAGCGCCTCGTCCAGCTCCAGCTGCATCTCTACAGTCGACGTACGTTGCCGCTTCAGCTCCTGCAGCAGATTATATGCAGAGCGCACCAAATGCGCAACTAACAAAGGAAGAGCGCATTGATGCGCTCGAGAGGGAGTTGATGGCGCTTCGCAAGAGGCAAGTCTTCGACGGCGTTGAAATTCTGCGGCGCGCACCGCGCAATACATCCAACCAAGAGGGTGTGCATTCTACAACCACAGACATGGCACCCGCCGACAGTATTGAGTCCCCAGCTTCGCAATCCGCTGCGAGCGCAACTGATGCGCCCGACGAGACACCCATACATCCCTATTCCAACATTCCTGAGGCGCGTTTTGCGCCCGCAGCAGCAGATAAACCAGACATACCAGCTAACTCTTCCAAAGGCAAAGAGCCATCATACCGCACTGTCATTCCCATCCAGAACCCGCAGATTGTCGACGACGTATATGCGCGTGCCATGAAGGCGCCCTCTGTTACGGTTTCGCATGAAGAGCTTCTATCCCTTTCGCCCGATCTCAGGCAGCGCCATAGAGAACAAGTCACCCCAAAGCGCATTGCAGCTACCAGTGCGGAAGTGGTAGCTACAAACCTTGCGAGCGTTATGCCATTTGCGCACTGCGAAGCGCGCGCGCCTTTTGCGGGAGATAAAGTGCTTAATGCGACACCTCCAGCTAGCGCGGCAATTGCAGGGCCGCTTCCTATCGTTTTGCAGGATCCATTTGAACAGTACCTTACCCATCTCCAACCAGGCGAAATTGAAAACCCCGATGTTTTGAAGGTTGCTAAAGAGTCGCATGCGCTTCGCTCCATTGATTTATTGATCGACAACCAAGAGTACTTTGAAGCTATCTTAGATCCGGGTTCACAAATTATCGCAATGTCAGAAGCAGTCTGCCATCGTCTTGGGCTTCAGTACGACCCGCGCATTCGTTTATACATGCAATCAGCCAATGGAGAGGTAGATGAGTCGCTTGGGCTTGCGCGCAACGTTTCTGCGCGCATTGGGGATATCGTTGTCTATGTGCAAGTTCACGTTATCCGTTCACCTGCTTACGATATTCTGTTAGGGCGCCCCTTCGACGTGTTAACGCGCTCCATCGTGCGCAACTTTGCGGACGAAGCGCAAACAATTACAATCTGCGATCCGAATACTGGCACCATCTCCACCATTCCAACAAAGCCTAGGGGGAAGCCGCGCCACTTCTTACCAGCTCCAGCAACACCACACTTTGCTATTCAGCATAACCCGCAAAGAAATTTTTGCAAGGCTTCGAGGAATTGATCTCAGACCAAGGAGAAGCCGCCACTATCATAACATTCGACTCTGATACCCAATCTTGTGACATTTCTGCGTTTGCGCTTATTCCATTTTCCGCTTCTGTTCCTTCCACCTCTATTATCTCTCAACTCTACCTATCCCAGTGTACCAACAGTCACGCGCAGGCGCTCTTAAATTCAATCAACCCTGTGGCGCTTATTCCTGCCACGTTTCCAAAAAGCGCACATGCACGCGCAACTTTTATCGATTTAGCGGTGCGCGCACCGCAAAAGGGCGTAGTGACCAAGAAGAAGTATAAACCGGTTGCTAGAAAAGTCAAGCCAGTTATTGCGCCCGTCCCAAACGAATTCCGCATCGAGTGCAACATTATAGGCGATCCGCTAGCAGCGCTTCCTGTGCTTTTACCAAATCCGCCACCATTTACCCCAACCGGGCGCTATACTGAAGAGCGCATGCAAGCGCTCCAGGAGCGCCACACTGATTTCCTATTACCAGAGGAGATGAAGGTTTTACACCACTTGATGTCTTTGCAGAATGAAGCCTTTGCATGGAGCGACGAGGAGCACGGTAGCTTCAAGACCGCGTTCTTTTCCCCAGTAGAAATCCCAGTTATTCCGCACATTCCTTGGATAGAGCGCAACATCCCCATTCCACCAGGCATATACGACGAAGTTTGCGCCATTATCCGGAAGAAAATAGACTCTGGTGTTTATGAGCACTCAAATTCGGCATATAGATCACGCTGGTTCTGCACACTCAAGAAAGATGGAAAAGCACTGCGCATCGTACATAGCCTCGAACCGCTTAATCGCGTTACCATTAAACACTCCGGCGTCACCCCTACACCTGAGCACCTTGCAGAGCAATTTGCGGGGCGCGCATGCGGCGCCGTCCTTGATCTATATGTGGGATACGACGAGCGCTTAATCAAAGAATCGTCGCGCGATCTTACAACATTCCAGACACCATATGGCGCAATGCGCCTCGTTACATTGCCAATGGGTTGGACAAACTCAGTACCAATCTTCCACGATGATGTGTGCTATATTCTGCAGCCAGAGATACCAGATTACACCGTTCCCTATATTGACGATGTTCCAGTCAAGGGGCCTTCGAAGCGCTACATTTTACCGGATGGCTCGTGCGAAGCGCTCACTACGAACCCTGGTGTAAGGCGCTTTGTGTGGGAGCACTTTCAGAACGTGAACCGCATTGTGCAGCGCATGAAATATAGCGGCGGCACTTTCTCTGGCACGAAATCCACCTTGTGCACTGAAAACTTTGTCATTCTTGGCCATTATTGCACCCCAGAAGGTAGAAAACCCGAACACGGCAAGGTAGATGTTATCCGCAATTGGGGCGCATGCCACACGCTGTCAGAAGTGCGCGCATTCTTGGGAACAGTCGGTTTAATGCGCATTTATATCCGCAATTATGCGCACCGCGTTAACGCGCTCACAAGGCTTACGCGCAAGGACGCTCCATTTGAATGGGGCCCAGAGCAGATAGCGGCGCAAAATGACATCAAGCAAGCAGTGCTAGAGTGTCCTGCACTACAACCGATCGATTATTCCTCAGAACTCCCTGTTATCCTTGCAGTCGACTCTTCCCAGATAGCGGTCGGCTTTTACCTTTGCCAGCAAAAGAGCGCAGATGCAAAAACGCGCATTTACAACCGGTTCGGCTCGATTACGCTCAACGACAGAGAAGCGCGCTTTTCACAACTGAAGCTAGAGATCTATGGGCTTTACCGCGCGCTGCGCAGTTTGCGCCTTTATATTATAGGTGTGCGCAACTTAATTGTGGAGACTGACGCGCGCTATATCAAGGGCATGCTACAAAACCCCGATATCCAACCATCTGCTAGCATTAACCGGTGGATTGTCTCAATCCTTACATTCCACTTTACACTCGTGCATGTTAGGGGAGTGGTGCATGGTCCAGATGGGCTTTCGCGTCGGCCGAAGCAGCCAGAGGACTTAGAGGGAGAAGAGGATGAAGAGTTTGAGGACTGGATTGATGCGCTACATGGATTTATGCATGCGATACATCCCATTTCACAGTCTTTGGATGCGCAAGCTCTTGCGCTGACGCAGCCAGAGCCAAACAAAAACGCGCAAAATGCGCGCAATAGTGCGCTTATTTATGACGATGACTATAGCCAAGTTCCAAGGAGTGCAACAGCAGATGCAGAGGATGAGAAGTTAGATTTGGTCTGGATTTGGATGGATACCCTAACGCGCCCTAGCGACTTCACAGATTCCGAGTACAGCGCGCTGGTGCGCTACGCGAGCGCGTTTTTCAAAGACAAGACGCGCCTATGGAAGCGCAATGCGCATGGTGCGCACCAGCTTGTTATTTGGCAGTCTAGACGCTTACCGATATTGCGCGCCATCCATGACAACATTGGACACAAGCGCTTTTACGCGACATGCTCTGCATTGCTCGAGCGCTTTTGGTGGCCGCATGTTATGGACGACATCGTTTGGTTCGTGTGCACTTGTCATATTTGCCAGGTCCAGCAAACACAGAAGGTTCTAATACCGCCAGTCATCGCAATGCCTGCGCCCCTGTTCAGTAAAGTTTATATTGATACGATGCACTTACCAGTATCAGCAGGGCGGCGCTATATCGTCCAAGGGCGTTGCTCACTTGCGACTTGGCCGGAATTCCGCGGGCTCCCTAAAGAAAATGCGAGCGCACTTGGCGATTGGATGTTCCAAGACCTCATCTGCAGATGGGGTGCATTGTGCGAGATAGTCACTGATAATGGCAAGCCATTCATCAAAGCGCTAGCCTATCTCAGTAAGCGCTACCATATCAATCATATCCGCATATCTGGCTATAATTCGCGCGCTAATGGAATTGTTGAGCGCGCACATTTTGACGTGCGTCAAGCACTTATCAAAGCAGCAGATGGAGTAGAATCAAAGTGGTTCAGTGCACTGTACTCAGTCTTTTGGGCGGAGCGCATCACAGTTCGGAAGCGCCTCGGTGTTTCGCCATACTTCATTGTTACAGGCGCGCAGCCTCTAATCCCTCTCGATATCATTGAAGCGACATACCTTAACCCACCCCCAGATTCTATACTCTCCACGACAGACTTAATCGCGCGGCGCGCGCGCGCATTACAAAAGCGTCCAGCAGACTTAGCGCGCATCCATTCCCGCGTCTATGCAGAGAGGCGCAAGGCGGCGCTCCGTTTCGAGAAAGCGCACTCAAAAACCATCCGCAGCTTCGACTTCCAGCGCGGCGACTTAGTCCTTATGCGCAACACGGCAATCGAAAAGAGCCTTAACCGCAAAATGCGCGCGCGTTATCTCGGCCCTCTAGTTATAGTGTCGCGCAATCAGGGCGGCGCATACATAGTCTGCGAGCTCAACGGGACAGTATTTGACAGGCCAGTAGCCGCATTCCGCCTATTGCCATACCACGCGCGCAAGTCCATTGCGCTTCCTGACATAGCGCTCGATATCACCACAACGCGGTTAAGAGAGATGGAAGAGTCCATAGTACTGGACACAGAAGACGAAGAAGCAGTTGACGAAGAAGAAGCGCAAGGAGATAGCGCTGAGGAAGAAGAAAGCGCCAATGAGGCGCGCAACTAGCGCCCCGTGCACACCGCTATGGATACTTCACCATTTTATACGTACGCTTTGCTTTCTTTCATTTTTTTACATTACCTTTTCCTATTCGCGAAGTCGCATCTGGACACGTTCTGTGATTGCGCAACCCATGGGTTTTACCGGCCGTGATGATCTACTGAGCCTTTCCCATTTTTTTAGACTTGGTGATATCGTGTGCGCTTCATTTTATCTCTTACTTTTTTTATTGATGGACATGGTCAATATCTCAGTTGGGAGGAGGAAAGTGATGGTTGGACAATTTTTCCGCTCCCCTTTGCATTTGCGCATCTTTGCATGGTGCGCGTTTTTTGTGCGCTTGACACTTCTTGCTCGAACATTGCTTATATTATCTCTTTTCTCTCGCACATATTATTTGGGCTTACAAATTTCGTTTTATGGCACCATGGAAGTGCGCGCGCAGGTTGGCGCAAAGTGCGCACATTCGCGCGCGTGCGCACACTTCTCTGCTTCAGAGCGCACCACGCGTATCACAGGCGCAACAAAGAGATTGATTAACCTACTATCTAAAACTTATACCATTGTGCAGCTATTCAATGGACTCCAGGAACTCCAGGCGCTCCGTGGCTGCACCCAGTTTCGCCTTTGCGTCCGCCTCCGCTTGCTCTGCACTGCGCAACCGGCTCTTAGCGACCTCTAACTCGATGAGCGACCTTTGGACATCTTCTTGAAGGCGATCGTGCGTGGCGCCCAAGACTGCAACTAACGCGCGGCATTGCGCTAAGTCGAGCGCCTCAACATCTTGACCTTGATAAACCGCATCCCCCGAGGTGTTTCCCGATCTGGTTTGGCGCGAGGATTGCGTGTGCACACTTGCCTGGCGAACGGTAAGGCGGCGCGGCCTTGGGCGCACTTGCGATGGTGGAGGGGGTGCGTTTTCGACTTTGCGGCACTTGGATGTGCGCTCTTTCGAGGGGCTGATGAGCCCCACATCGCTCTCATTGCCCTTGTCAATTTGCGGCGCGCCTTTGGAAAGTTTAGCGCAGCATGGAAGTAGGATGAGAAAAAGACAGACCAGAGCGCCCAGTAGCCGCTTTCCTGCCTCTAGGGGTTGCGCGCAGCTGTGCGAGGGTGCGCTTCGTCCATTCGCACTTTCTCTTACCCTTTGCGCATGGGGCGCACCGTTTTCCATTGACAGAGGTGCACCTAGTTGGTTGGCCGATGCGGCGGCAGTTATCACACTAGCGTAGAGAAAGGGAATGGTTTAGTGAGTTTGACGCATATCCAAAGAAACTTACTGGTCCGCTATTAGCGTTAGAGGTGGCGCCAACCCCACTCAGTGGCGGCACTTCGACATACGCGCGTTGCCGCATTGCGCGCACCGGGCGCGCACTTGCGCCTTCGTCCGCACTGGCGCTCTCATCGCTATGCTCGTTCTCCCCCTCGCTCATCACCCCACTCTCTCAAGACTCCCCAGTTCCTTCGCCTACAACCTCAGCATCGGTAGCGGCAGAAAGCGCGCGCAAAGAGCGCACCAGTGCGACGCGCGCCTTTTCGTCCTCCTGCGCCTCAGCGGTATCTATATCGCTCGCCTCGTCAATGGCTCTGAACTCACCTTCCAGCCGCTCCAAGTTAACATCTGGTGCCTGCAATTCTGCGGTCAAGAGTGCGCGGCGCGCCCTGCGCGCTTCGGTGCGCTCCGCGTGCGCTTCCAGCCGCTCCGCCAGCTCGTGCGCCCTACGCTCAAATTCCTCGGACCTCTCTTTCTCCTCAATCATCTTACGCATATCGGGCATCAGCTCTTCGCCCCAAACAAGCCACTCCTCCACCATGATTCTGCTGAATGCGCTACGCGCCTTCGTGAGGAGCGCGTCGAGTTCTGCGTCATCTTGGACACAGTCCGCATGGCTTTTATACATGTTCTACATGACCTGACCCTTAGCAACCTGCGCCAGTTATAGAAACACAAAAAGCGCACCAGTTTACTACAAAACCCTTCACCCCAAGCTTGCATCGTCGTCTGCTCACTCCCAGCAGCAGGGAGGGTCTCATCGAGGGCCAGGATCGTTTGTCTGAGGGCTAAGGTAAATGCTGAAGCCATCGGATCGGGTAGAGATGGGTTGTGGAAAGAGTTATAGAGGATAGATGGTGGTCAGAGATGGATAAGGAGAGGATGGCCGCTTATGTGAGTGAAGAAAATTTTGCGCTGACCAATCGCATGCTGCCTGAGGACAGTCAGTACTTCAGTTGGGAGGAGATGATACGGCTCCCTATCGCCCTGCGCGCATACTACGGCATTTTTTGCGATTGTGTGCACCTCCTAGATGGCTTCCGCACACTTTGCGTAGCGCGCTTTTGCGCGCCTTCATGCGCTTTCGTGCGCCTTCGCGCGCCTCCGTGCGCTTTTGTGCGCCTTTAACCGTTTAGGTGCGCCTTTGTGCGCCTTTTGCATTTCTACTGCGCCTTTGTTTCCCCATAGCCGCCAATCATTGTGCGCCCTAAATGCGCCTCGTTGCGCTTCAAGCCGCCTCCGTGCGCCCCCCCCACGCTCCTTATCTGCCTTCTACATTTATTGCGCGCTCAATGCGCCTTTGCGCACTCCTTTTACACTTTACCTGCAACTCACATTCCCTGCTGCGCACTCTTTGCACAATCTCTATCACACACAACAATCCACTGCACCGGTGCACTGCGCATCGCAGCTCCCATCTTACTGGCACATTTACTTGAGGCACACCACGATTCCAGCACGAGCGAACTGTGCATTCTTACATAACTGGGCCGCTTTGCGCCTATTTGGCATTGGACTGTGCGCACTTGGGCGCTTTCACGTAACCCAGGCGCTTTGGCAGTATTTGGTCTCGCACAGCATCCCCTTTTAGTTCTTCCACATTTCCAATCGGCATCGCCTTATCTGGTAACTGGCACAGGTTGATCACGCCATTATTACTAAGGTGCAGCACGCGACATATAACACCTAAGCGGATTAATTGGGAAGAGCGCACGAGACTTAGCGCGCACCAATAATAGCGCATCGCACCGGAACAGTTGGATATTGGGCTATAGGTGCGCAAATCTTATTGGCTGAGGCAGCGGCATAGTGCGGTCAGGTTTAGATGGGCGAATGGACGCGCTTGTGGGTAGCGCATGGCGCTTCCTATTTTTATACTTTATTTCACCATTTTATCACATAAGCCATTTGTACATAGTAGTGGACAGATAGAGAATCCACAGGATCTTTCCCTCCCCCCCTCATAGTTATTAGCTCAGTCAGCGTCGCACATAGTCTGTGCACCAGCGTCCAGTCCGTGCGCCTTCGTAGTGCGCCCTTCGTATAGCCGTGTTTGCGTTATCGTTTGCGTCCCCTCGTCGTATTGTTGCGTTGCATCCCTTGCGTTGCGTCCTTCGTCCTTGTCTGTGCACTATCGTAGTGCGCCCCTCGTATAGCCGCATTTGCGCACCCTTTTGCGCACCCTTTTGCATTGCCGCATTTTGCGCACCGTCTGCGCCTTTTTCCGCTCCTTGCGCTTTCACTCTGTTTGCACCCCCAAACTGTGCACCACCTTCACAGTACATCCCAGTGTCGTCTTTGTCCTGTTACACCTCCCGCCTTCATCATCCTCATCGTTGCGCACTTTTGCGCTCTCGTTGCGCGTTTTTCCGCACTGCGCGTTTTTGCCTCTTTGCGTTGTGCACTTTTCCGCCACTGCGCATATCTCCCCTTTCGTGTACACTACTAGTGCGCACACTGAAAATCGCTGTACCAGCCTCTCTATAGTCTCCGCGCCCTGAAGGACGATCCGAGGCCATCTAAGCGAACTCCCCCCTCACCCCGAGCACGCCTGCAGTTGTAGGTTAAGTGTTCACCCCTTCTGTTGAGACTCTGCACCGAGTACCAACCGAACACATCACCGCCTCCGCGTGCCCTCCTCCACACTCCTTACCTGCCTTTCACATTGTTGCATGCTTGATGCACCTTTGCGCACTCCTTTTACGCTTTACCTGCAACTCACATTCTCTACTGCGTACTTATTGTGCAATCCCTATCACACACACAATAATCCACCACATCAGTTGCGCTGTGCATCACGGCTTCCATCTTACTGGTGCGTTTACTTGAGGTGCACTGTGATTCCAATACAAGCGAAGTGCACATTCTTACATAACTGGGGTGCTTTATGCCTATTTGGCATTGGACTGTGCGCACTTGGGCATTTTCATGTAATCCTGGCACTTTGGTGGTATTTGGCCTTTCACAGCATCTCCTTATAGTTCTTCTGCATTTCCAATTGGCATTGCCTTATCTGGTAACTGGCACAGGTCGATCATGTCATTATTACTAAGGCACAGCACGCAACACATAACACTGAAGCAGATTAATTGGGAAGAGTGTATGAGACCTAGAGTGCACCAAAAATAGCACATTGCACTGGGACAGTTGGGTATTGGGCTAATAATGCACAAATCTTATTGGCTGAGGCAGTGGCATAGTGTGGTTGGGTTTAGATGGGCAAATGGGTGTGCTTGTGGGTAGCACATGGCGCTTTCTATTTTTACACTTTATTTTACCATTTTTATCACATAAGCCATTTGTACATAGTAGGCGGACAGATAGAAAATCCAGAGGATCTTTCTCTCCCTCATAGTTCATAGTTCAGTCAGCATCGCACATACAGTGACTCACAAAACTGAGTCAATGTTTTGGACTTTTTGATTCATTGTTGAATAGCTTTTCATAAACAACAAAACCAAACAAGGTATTGGTGTACCAAATAACATACATGATCAGGGCTACCAAACAAACAAAGAATTATGTAATTTTAATCATCCCTCATGGAGATATGATTATTTTAATTCAGGGACTCATTGACTCAGTTTTGTGAGGGGTAGTCAGAAATATTAGAATCTGATGCTCCACCAACTGTATAATGTCAAAAACTTGACAGATGGTTTCTAAGGTGATGCGACCCTTGATGGGACCTTAAATTATAGTATTTAATTAGGACTAGCATTCTTCATACTTCAATATTCTCCAATGCATCCCATCTCCTCTGCTCAGAAGGAAAACATTCTTTCCCTGGCCTCCAATCATTATTCTACCCACAATATTGCCTCTAAACTCAACCTCAGCCAGTCTAGTGTATCCAGAACACTCAGGGCTCTCCATCCAAACCTGGATTCCCCCTCTGGTGGTCGTCCTTCTAAGCTCTCATCTACCTCTCAGAGAGCCATCCTTACCCAAATCACCACTGGCAAGGCTGCAAATGCTGTTTAGGCCACCCATTACATCAACAGCATTATCCCCACTCCAGTCTCCTCAGAAACAGTCAGAAGAGTTCTCAGAAAAAACTCATTCAAGGCTGTGGTGAAGAAGAAAAAGCCTTTGCTTAGTATAAGGCATAGGAAAGCAAGATTGGCTTTTGCTCAGAAGTATAGAGAGTGGACTGTGGAGGACTGGAGAAGGGTTATTTGGTCAGATGAGACTAAAATTAACAGGTTTGGGTCAGATGGGAGAGAGTGGGTTTGGAAACAGAAGGGAGAGGGGCTGATTGAGAGAGAGGTGCAGGGAACTGTCAAATTTGGGGGAGGAAACATTATGGTATGGGGGTGTATGGGATGGAATGGAGTGGGGCATCTTGCAGAGGTTGAGGGGAGGATGAATGCTGACCAGTATGTGTCCATTTTGAAGGACCATATGCTGCCTAGCTTGGAGGAGAGTGGAATTTCTGGAGAAGAGGTGATTTTTCAACAAGACAATGACCCCAAGCATACCTCAAAAAAGGCCAAGAAATGGATGGAGAACAACAATATTACTCTTCTGGATTGGCCTGCCCAATCTCCAGACCTCAGCCCTATTGAACATCAATGGGTTCACCTCAAGAACCAGTTAGACAAGTATCTAACAGTGCCAAAAGGAATTTGGGAGTTATGGGAAAGAGTAGTGGAAGAGTGGAATAATATTCCATCAGAGGTGTGTCAGAATTTGATTGAAAGCATGCCTAGAAGGTTGGGAGCAGTTATTAAGGCCAAGGGAGGTCATACAAAATACTAGAATTACAATTTATCATAATATTGATACCACCTCACAAAACTGAGTCAATGAGTCCCTGAATTAAAATGATCATATCTTTATGAGGGATGATTAAAATTACATAATTCTTTGTTTGTTTGGTAGCCCTGATCATGTATGTTATTCGGTACACCAATACCTTGTTTGGTTTTGTTGTTTATGGGAAGTTATTCAACAATAAATTAAAAAGTGCAAAACATTGACTCAGTTTTGTGAGTCACTGTAGTCTGTGTACCAGCGTCCAGTCCATGTGCCTTAGTAGTGTGCCCTTCATATAGCCATGTTTGCATATCATTTGCATTCCCTCATCATATTGCTGCATTTCGTCCCTGCATTGCATCCTTTGTCCTCATTTGTGCACTATTGCAGTGCACCCTTCGTATAGCTGCATTTGCGCACCATTTGCACATTTATTTGTATAGCCACATTTTGTGCACTGTTTGCACCCTTTTCCACCCATTGTGCTCTCATCCTGTTTGCGCCCCTAACCTGTGCATCCCCCTTCCAGCACATTCCTGTGCCATCTTCATCCTACTGCACCTCTTGCTTTCATCACCCTCATCATTGCACACTTTTGCACTCCCATTGTGCATTTTTCCACACTGTGTGTTTTTGCCCCTTTGCATTAAGCACTTTTCTGCTATTGCACATATCTTCCCTTTAGCATACACAACTAGTGCACACATTAAAAACTGCCATACCAGCCTCTTCATAGTCTCCATGCCCCGAAGGACGTTCTGAGGCCCTCTAAGTGAACCCCCCTCACCCTGAGCATGCCTGCAGTTGTAGATTTAGTGTTCATCCATTTCGTTGAGACTCTGCACTGAGTACCAACTGAACACATCAACAGTTGAGAGAGATGGAAGAGTCTATAGTAGTGGACACAGAAGATGAAGAAGCAGTTGACAAAGAAGAAGCGCAAGAGGATAGCACTGAGGATGAAGAAAGTGCCGATGAGGCATGCAACTAGCACTCCATGTGCACTGCTATGGATATTTTACCTTTTTATATGTATGCTTTGCTTTCTTTCATTTTTTTTACGTTACCTTTCTTCTATTCGCAAAGTTGCATCTCGACACATTCCACGATTGTGCAACCCATGGGTTTTACCAGCCATGATGATCTACTGAGCCTTTCCCATTTTTTTAGACTTTTTAATATGGTGTGCACTTCCTTTTATCTCTTACTCTTTTATCATTTGGACATGGTCAATATCTCAGTTGGGAGGAGGAAAGTGATGGTTGGACAATTTTTCTGCACTTCTTTGCATTTGCGCATTTTTGTGCTGGTGCACATTTTTTGTGCACTTGACATTTCTTGCTTGGACATTGCCTAAATTATCTCTTTTCCTTCACACATATTATTTGGGCTTACAAATTGCATTTTATGACACCATGGAGGCACACATTGCACCGCTTCAGGGTGCATCACATATTTATCACAGGCGCAACAAAGAAATCGATTTATGAACTATCTATTAGCTTACACAGGCGAGTGGCTACTCGATCGACTCCAGGAACTCCAAGCACTCTGCAGCCACATCCAGTTTTGCCTTCGTGTCTGCCTCCGCTTGCTCTGTGCTGTGCAACTGGCTCTTGGTGACTTCTAACTCAACCAGCGACCTTTGGATGTCCTCTTTAAGGTGATTGTGCATGGTGCCCAAGACAGTGACCACTGAGTGGCATTGCACTAAGTCAAGTGCTTCAACATCTTGGCCTTGATAGACTGCATCCCCCGAGGTGTTTCCTGACCTGGTCTGGTGTGAGGATTGAGTGTGCATGCTTGCCTGTCAAACTGTAAGGCAGCGTGGCCTTGGGCACACTTGTGATGGCACAGGGGGCATGTTGATAGGTCCACTGCATGCTATAAAGTCTGGAAAAGAGTCTAATTGTATCTACATTCACACTATTTTGGATGACTCCAAATGACTTCGAACAATTTCACGACACTTCGAATGCTTTCGAATGACTTCGCACTACTTAGACGAACATCAGCTGCCATAGGGATATTCTAAAGCCCTTTCGACACACACAAAACATCCAGCAGAAGCCACTGCATTGCTTATTGAACACAACCGGATGCAAGGAGAGATGATAAAAGAATTAGGGTATGATAATGGTGGTTTGGGGGTTTCAATGATCTATTGAAACAACAAGAGAAGTACTCTTACTATATGGCAACACCAAACATTTCAATTATCATCGTTCCTCATTTGTTTTTATGTTTTACAATACCTTTATTGCTGTGCATACTGCCTCATGTTCTACACCTGTTATATTTCCTTTTTGGTACTTACCTCTTCAAAATGTATATAGACTTGTACCAGTTACTTAGAACAACAGAGAATCAGTTACCCTCTCCACTATAGTCGGATTTAAGAGCAGTTCTCTTGAGTCTTACCTCGTGTCATATCTCTGAAGTTCTGCAAAATATCGTGAACTTCCTCAAACTTTCGTATTCATTCTCAACTTGTCATTGCCTATCGCCACTCAAAGCCCACTTCTTGATTGCTATATTCATTTGTCAAACATATCTCAACACCAGTCAAACACCTTTGAACCTCCTCGAACTTACCTGAACAACTTTGAACCCATTTGAATCTATTTCGAACTACTTCGCACATCTTTGAACATATTTTGAACTACTTCAAACATCTTCATATGCTTTTAAAAACTATTCATCACATCCTTTACCATTTTGAATTACTAAAAACAATGTTCTGGTATTAGAGGTAATATTTAGGACCAACTCGCACCCTTCCTCTAGCCTTAGTTATACTTCATAAGCCTTTTAACAGGTTTTTGCTCAGTTTCCAGGTTGAGTATCATCAGTGTTCTCAACTTTGCGGTGCTTCAACGTGCGCTCTTTCGAGGGGCTAATGAGCCCACATTGCTCTCATCACCCTTGTCGATTTGTGATGTGCCTTTGGCATAGTTAGCAAAGTGTGGGAGGAGGATGAGGAAAAGACATACCAGGGTGCCCAGCAGCTGCTTTCCTGCCTCTAGAAGTGGCACGCAGCTGTGCAAGAGTGCGCTTCATCCACTCGCACTTTTGCTTCCCCTTTGTGCAATGGAGTGCACCACTTTCTATTAGCAGAGACGCATCTAGCCGGCTGGTCCATGTGGCAGCAGTTATCGCACTAGAGTCGGAGGGAAAGCCCTTTAGTGAGTCTGAAGCATATCAAAAGAAACTTACTGGTTTGCTATTAGCATTGGATGTAGTGCCAATGCCACCCAGTGGTGGTACTTCAACATATGTGCACTGCCGCATTATGCATACTGGGCACACACTTGTGCCTTTGTCCACACTAGCGCTCTCGTCGCTCGGCTCACTCTCCCCTTCACTCATCACCCCACTCTCCCAAGATTCCCCAGTTCCTTCACCTACTACCTTGATATCAGTTGCTCCAAAAAGTGCACGCAAAGAGCACACCAGTGCGATGTGTGCCTTTTTGTCCTCCTGCACTTCAGTGTTATCTATATCACTCACTTCATCAATCACCCTGAACTCACCTTCCAGATGCTCCAAGTTGACCTCAGGCACCTGCAATTCAGCTGTCAAGAGTGCACAGCATGCCTTGGATGCTTCGGTGTGCTCCACACATGCTTCCAGCCACCCCGCCAGTTCATGCACCCTATGCTCATATTCTTTGGACTGCTCCTTCTCCTCGATCATCTTATGCATATCAGGCATCAGCTCCTCACCCCAAGTAAGCCACTCTTCAACTAGAATCCCACTGAATGCACTGTGCACCTTTGCAAGGAGTGCATTAAGTTCCATGTTGTCCTTAACAGTGTCCACTCGGCTTTTATACATGTTCTACATGCCCCCATCCTTAGCAACCTATGCCAGTTATAGAAACATGAAAAGCGCACCAGTTTACTGAAAAACCCTTCACCCCAAGCTTGCATAGTCGTCTGCTTGCTCCCAGAAGCAGGGAGGGTTTCATTGAGGGCCAGGATTGTTTGCCTGAGGGCTAAGGTGAATGCTGAAGCCATTGGATTGCATAGAGATGGGTTTTGGAAAGAGTTGTAGAGGATAGATGATGGTCAGAGATAGATAAGGAGAGGATGGCTGCTTATGTGAGTGAAGAAAATTTTGTGCTGACCAATCACATGCTGCCTGAGGACAGTCAGTACTTCAGTTGGGAGGAGATGATATGGCTCCCTATTGCCCTGCGTGCATACTACAGCATTTTTTGTGATTGTGTGCACCTCCTATATGGCTTCCACACACTTTGCGCAGTGCACTTTCACATGCCTTTGACTGTTTAGGTGCACTTTTGTGTGCCTTTTACTTTTCTACTGTGCTTTTGGATCCCCCATCGCTGCCTTCTGTTGTGTACCCTAAATGCGCCCTGTTATGCTTCAAACCACCTCCATGTGCCCCCCCCCCACACTCCTTATCTGCCTATTTGGTAGACTGTGCACACTTGGGTGCTTTCATGTAATCCTGGTGCTTTGGCACTATTTGGCCTTGCACAGCACCTTCTTATAGTTCTTCCACATTTCCAATCAGCATCACCTTATCTGGTAACTGGCACAGGTTGATCATGACATTATTACTAAGGTGCAGCATGCAACACATAACACCGAAGCAGATTAATTGGGAAGAGTGCATGGGACCTAGAGCACACCAAAAATAGCACATCACACTGGAACAGTTGGGTATTGGGCTATAGCATGCACAAATCTTATTGGCTGAGGCAGCAGCATAGTGTGGTCGGGTTTAGATGGGTGAATGGATGCACTTGTGGGTAGCGCATGGTGCTTTCTATTTTTACACTTTATTTTACTGTTTTTATCACATAAGCCATTTGTACATAGTAGGCAGACAGATAGAAAATTCAGAGGATCTTTCCCCCCCTCACAGTTCATAGCTCAGTCAGCATTGCACATAGTCTGTGCACCAGCATCCAGTCCATGCGCCTTAGTATAGCACCCTTCATATAGCCGTGTTTGCATATCATTTGCATCCCCTCATCATATTGCTGTGTTTTGCCCCTGCATTGCGTCCTTCAACCTCATTTGTGCACTATTGCAGTGCACCCTTTGTATAGCTGCATTTGTGCACTGTTTGTGCATTTATTTGTATAGCTGCATTTTGCACACCATTTGCACCTTTTTCCACCCATTGCACTCTCATCCTGTTTGTGCCCCTAACCTGTGCATCCTCCTTCTAGCACATTCCTGTGCCGTCTTCATCCCACTGCACCTCCCACTTTCATCACCCTCATCATTGCGCACTTTTGTGCTCCCATTGTGTGTTTTTCCACACTGTGCATTTTTGCCCCTTTGTGTTGCAAACTTTTCCACTATTGCGCACTTTTCCACTATTGCACATATCTTCCCTTTAGCGTACACAACTAGTGTGCACATTGAAAACCGCTGTACCAGCCTCTTCATAGTCTCCATGCCCCAAAGGATGATATGAGGCCCTCTAAGTGAACCCCCCTCACCCTGAGCATGCCTGCAGTTGTAGGTTTAGTGTTCACCCCTTCTATTGAGACTCTGCACTGAGTACCAACTGAACACATCAATGTGTATCTGGACCACATTGTCATATGGTCTGATACAATTGAGGAACACCACCATAATGTGTGGATCACCCTCAATGCCCTCCATGCCAGACACCTGTACTGCAACCCAAAGAAAACACACCTATACTGTTCATCAATCGGTTTTTTGGGGCACCATATATCATCTAAATGGATTGAAGCCAACTTTTGAAAGATGGACCATATTTTGGCATGGCCACAGCCATTTTCTGCCACTGATGTCCACTACTTCCTTGGCCTTGTATGCTACTTACATAGCATCATTCCTGCTCAACCTTGCAACACACACCACTGTGCTAACACCTAACAACTGCTGAGGCAACACATTCATTTGCTGCCTGGATGGCAGAACATCAATTTGCATTCAAAGCTGTAAAGGTGATTGTGGTCAGCCATGACTGCTTGACAACAATAGACTGCTCAGACCCCACAAACAAAATTTTTGTTACTGCCGATGATACGGCTCCCTATCGCCCTGCGCGCATACTACGGCATTTTTTGCGGTTGTGTGCACCTCCTAGATGGCTTCCGCACACTTTGCGTAGCGCGCTTTTGCGCGCCTTCGTGCGCTTTCGTGCGCCTTTGACCGTTTAGGTGCACCTTTGACCGTTTAGGTGCACCTTTGACCGTTTAGGTGCACCTTTGACCGTTTAGGTGCACCTTTGTGCGCCTTTTGCATTTCTACTGCGCCTTTGTTTCCCCATAGCCGCCAATCATTGTGCGCCCTAAATGCGCCTCATCGCGCTTCAAGCCGCCTCCATGCGCCCCCCCCCACGCTCCTTATCTGCCTTCTACATTTATTGCGTGCTCGATGTGCCTTTGCGCACTCCTTTTACACTTTACCTGCAACTCACATTCCCTGCTGCGCACTCTTTGCACAATCTCTATCACACACAACAATCCACTGCACCGGTGCACTGCGCATCGCAGCTCCCATCTTACTGGCACATTTACTTGAGGCACACCACGATTCCAGCACGAGCGAACTGTGCATTCTTACATAACTGGGCCGCTTTGCGCCTATTTGGCATTGGACTGTGCGCACTTGGGCGCTTTCACGTAACCCAGGCGCTTTGGCAGTATTTGGTCTCGCACAGCATCCCCTTTTAGTTCTTCCACATTTCCAATCGGCATCGCCTTATCTGGTAACTGGCACAGGTCGATCACGCCATTATTACTAAGGTGCAGCACGCGACATATAACACCTAAGCGGATTAATTGGGAAGAGCGCACGAGACTTAGCGCGCACCAATAATAGCGCATCGCACCAGAACAGTTGGATATTGAGCTATAGGTGCGCAAATCTTATTGGCTGAGGCAGCGGCATAGTGCGGTCAGGTTTAGATGGGCGAATGGACGCGCTTGTGGGTAGCGCATGGCGCTTCCTATTTTTATACTTTATTTCACCATTTTATCACATAAGCCATTTGTACATAGTAGCGGACAGATAGAGAATCCAGAGGATCTTTCCCTCCCCCCCTCATAGTTATTAGCTCAGTCAGCGTCGCACATAGTCTGTGCACCAGCATCCAGTCCATGCGCCTTCGTAGTGCGCCCTTCGTATAGCCGTGTTTGCGTTATCGTTTGCGTCCCCTCGTCATATTGTTGCGTTGCATCCCTTGCGTTGCGTCCTTCGTCCTTGTCTGTGCACTATCGTAGTGCGCCCTTCATATAGCCGCGTTTGCACACCCTTTGCACACCCCTTTTGCATAGCCGCATTTTGCGCACCATCTGCGCCTTTTTCCGCTCCTTGCGCTTTCACTCTGTTTGCACCCCCAAACTGTGCACCACCTTCACAGTACATCCCAGTGTCGTCTTTGTCCTGTTACACCTCCCGCCTTCATCATCCTCATCGTTGCGCACTTTTGCGCTCTCGTTGCGCGTTTTTCCGCACTGCGCGTTTTTGCCTCTTTGCGTTGCACACTTTTCCGCCACTGTGCATATCTCCCCTTTCGTGTACACTACTAGTGCACACACTGAAAATCGCTGTACCAGCCTCTCTATAGTCTCCGCGCCCTGAAGGACGATCCGAGGCCATCTAAGCGAACTCCCCCCTCACCCCGAGCACGCCTGCAGTTGTAGGTTAAGTGTTCACCCCTTCTGTTGAGACTCTGCACTGAGTACCAACCGAACTCATCACCGATGCCAGTGATTTCTGCTCTGGAGCTGTCCTCTCCTTTGGGAAGACTTGGGAAATGGCCCACCCTGTTGCCTTTGACTCAATGACCTTCAAGGGTGCTGAGCTAAACTACCCAGTACATGAAAAAGAGATCCTATGAAAGTGGCAAGCAGACCTCATCAACAGCTCATTCACAATATTTACTGACCATAAAACACTGGAAAACTTTGACACCCAGCCAGACTTGTTGTGCCATCAAGCATGGTGGATGGAGTTCATGTCACAATTTTATGCAAAGATCATCTACATCAAAGGTAAAGATAACACTATCACAGATGCCTTATCCCATCTTCCTCAAACCCTCTCCCCCTCTAGTGATGCTGCCATATGTACTGCTAGATCTCCATATGAATACTGTCCAGATAATGATGATGAGAACACTAACACCATCAATGCCATTGTGCCAGCAACCTATGCTTTCCCACTACTGACTGCACATGCACTGGCCAAAACTGATATCGCATCTATACAAGCTGTGACTGCAGTTCTATCAATATCTCAAGACCCAAAGTTATGATCTGCCATTATTGAGGGGTACAAAACAGACTCCTGGTGCAGGAAACTGTGCAGTGCTGCACCAGGGATGCCTTCTGTACAGGAAAAGAAACAGCTGATGCTCATTAGCAAAAGACTGGTTGTCTCTGATGCTGGTGACATTCAGAAATCACTGTTCCACCTTGCGCATGGCTTACTAGGCCACTTTGGATTCAAAAAATCATATGGTGCATTGCAAAACTCATACTACTGGCTGAACATGTGAAGGGATCTTAAATCTGCTTATGTCTCTAGTTGCTCTGAATGTCAATGCAACAAGTCCAGAACCACAAAACCTGTTGTACCCCTTCATCCTTTGCCCATACCTGATCAATGAGGTGACTCCGTTGCAATGGACTTTATTGGACCACTGCCTGAAGATAACAGTTTCAACTGCATCCTAACAATAACTAACCAACTGAACACTGATATCCAAAACATTGCCACACAAACAGACATTACCACACCTGACCTTGCTGCCATGTTTTTTGACCACTAGTACTGTGAGAATAGATTACCGCTTGACATCATGTCTGACTGCAGTAAGCTGTTTATGTCAAAATTCTGGACAGCATTACACAAACTAACCAGTGTTAAGTCAAAGATGTCCTTAGCATACCACCCACAGACAGATGGTGCAAGCAAAAGAACAAATAAGACAGTGAACCAGGCACTACATGACCATGTGGCAGGGCTGGGCATCATGGGTGCTGCCTTGCATGCATTTTGACCTTATGAATACTGTCAATAAATCAACAGGTTTCTCCCCCTTTCAACTGTCACTAGGACAAAGCCCTCACCTGATTCTGCCCTTGATCACACTGATTGTACCAATGACTTCTGAAGAGCAGTGTGCATGGGAACTGATTGACAAACTGGAGCAAGATGTTTTCAAAGCACAAGATAACCTCCTAAAAGCAAAGGTGACTCAAGCTGCTTATGCCAACCTTGAACTTGACATTGGGGACCATATCATGTTGTAAACCAAAAACAAACAACAGCAATATGCTGCAAAAGGTATAAAAGGGTTGCTAAATTTATGCCCAGGTTCGATGGACCTTATTCAATTGTGGACATGAACCACGAGGCTTCCATGGTAACCCTCAACATATCCCCCTCCTCAAATGTATGTCCCACATTCCATACTGCTGAAGTGATGCCTTTCAATGAAAATGACTAATGGCTCTTCTATTTCCATGAACTGGCATGGCCTAGACCAATATTCACAGAAGAAGGTATGCAAGAACACTATGTGGAGAAAATCATCAATGCACAAAGATGCAGATGTGGCATGCAATACCTCATTCAATGACTAGGGTATGGCCCTGAGAAGGACGAGTGGCTTCCTGGATTGGAACTTGCAAACAATGCTGCATTGGATGACTGGTTGGCAGGATCATGGTGAGGGTGGCATATACAGTTTACTTTTTGTCATGTCCCTGCCACTGATAGCTTTTCCCTTCAGGGTTTTTGATGCACATTACCTTACTTACATTGCTCCTTGCTCAATTGCCTTGCTGATGTTGTGGAATTTTTCAGAGGGGGGGATGGTGTAATTCTAAAGGCTTACTCATTGGTTACTCATATTTTGACATCTGTCAGATTCCTCATATATATCTGCTGACTCATCATCATCATCTTTTCCTTCCTTTTTCTCCTCTTACGTTCACATTGTTCTCTGCTGTAATCCTTCTGTATCCCCTCACTTCATTATATATTTTGGTCCTATTCTGTCTTGCCTGATCCAGTGAAACTGAACTCTATTCGAGGTGAGCTTACACAATTGCTGAATTCTCATACAATAATAAATTCCCATCATCTACTCAGGTATTACCCTTTTTTTCCAAGTATGGGTATAACCCACATATAAGATTTGAGCTGAGAAGGAATGTAAAAGTGCAATCAGTGGAAGATTTTGTACAGTGACTGAAAAAGATACAGGCAGAGGTGGAGGCTGCATTGCATGAAGCACATTATGCTGATCACAAATGCACTCATGCACCTCAGTACCAAGTGGGAGATAAAGTATGGTTGAGTACCAAAGATTTACACACTATGCACCCATCTAGAAAACTGATGGAGAAAGGATGCACTGACAGTATGAACAATTGAAATTCCAACCATATCAAAATTTCATGGTACCCAATTATAACATCATATCTCACCCAGAAGTCAAGGAATAAAAAAAGGGTAATGTTAGGCTGACATTGAGTTGTACTATAATTTTTTGCTTATTTTTCCATATTTATTTGAGCCCATACATCACACCAAGTTACAGTCAACTACATATGGTCAGTTATAGTACATACATTACACTATCATGGGAACTATAATTCTCATGTACATATCCTATATGTAAAATATGTAATCCTAAGGGGCACCCCAGCTGTGTTCTCTTAGAATTCCCACCAGCATTGTGTGCAGAAAATCCTATTTCAACCAACCAACCTAAAATAATTTCTTTCATTAGTTGCATCATTCTCTGATCACATATGTGATCAATCACCCATGCCTTCTTGTAGAGCCTGCATGTGGAGTCCCTCAGTGGATTTGGTGTAGTCCTAACACCACCACTACTCCCATGAGCCACTGCTGATGGGGTGGAAGGGGACACTGCAAGAGGGCAACAACAGGATGGAAACACAGAGGATGAAAACAGCTGCAAACAACAAGGAAAGAGAAACAACAGGATGGATAATGAAGCCACATGGGGCATGGCACTTTCCTTGCATGTCTTCAAGGTTTGTTTGTAGCTAGCATTTTTTCATTGCTCCCTCGCCTAATTATGTAACTTAGTTTAGTACATTTTGAATTCGGCAATTTACTCATGAATATAGCAGTTTGGAAGAAGAAAAAAGAAACACTGCACCAATGACTGCATGCAAGTACTCCATTTGGCCTTGTTGACATCTTATGTAATGCATCACAACCTGCTGGATAGCTTTCAGCAAGGGGGCTCCAGCCTGGGAATGCCATACCGGTACCTGGTTAGTTAGTCTGGCCTCAGGGTGTAAAAAAAAAAAATTGACACCTCTAGAACAGGGCCTCAGAATGTACATCAAAGCATGTTATGACCTACAGATGGTATGGAGTGTGGTTCAGCCTCATGAGAGGCTCTAAAACAGTTTAAACACCCAAAAATGAGTCAAAAATAACATATCACTTCCATATTTGGATATTGTAAAAAATTATGTCATGGGATCTGCCAATGGCAATTGAATGCACATTCTCTATACCTATCTCAGCAAACTAATTGAAAAGATGGATTCTAGTCAATGGTCTATAGTACATTACAAATCCCATATGTAAATGTGACTAAACATTGATGATATGAATAAAGACTACAATTTCTGAAGCACTACCTATTCTTGATGCCAAGGGATATTGCACTCTGTCCAGATTGCAATAGCTGCATAAAGTGTGGTAAAATTGGGCTGGCTAACCTCGAGAAGTGCCATCGCAAAACAAAAGCATGTAAAGCAGCTCAAGAAAAATGAGACAAGGTGAAAACAAGAAAGGACAGAACCATACTCACATTTTTAAATTTGCCATTGGCCTTCTTTCCATATGAAAAAGCTTAATTTTCAGATTTGTTCATTAGCAATGATAGTGAAACATGTTTGAGGAGGCCACATTCCCCCAAGGTAGACGATGCCAGTTGAGACTTAGGGAATTGATACCGATGAAGCAGACAGGGCTGATTTTGATAAAGAAGAGGAGGGCAAAGACTCAGCAAGTGGCAGATTTTTGGAGAGGAGGTTAAAATCTTGACAGCACTGTGAGTGTGGAAAGGGAAGAGGTCAGCATAGACTGCAAACTTGTTCCAATCATGCGAGAAGAATCATCAATCATTGACAGCATGAGACCTATCTCATAACAGTGAAGATTGCTTACCATGTCTAATCAACAGAGTAAGCAAACAACTGAAAGCAGCAGTGAAAATAACAATAAAACAATCAAAAGTAGTGGTGACAATAGTATCAATGCTGCAAATATGAGCACAGGAGTGGTGGGTGCAACATCATTCAATGAAGAAAATCACATACCAGCAGCAACTGAACCTGAAATTCCTGAGGAATCTGGATGGTCGAAGCATAAATGGGTTTTGCAACAACTTGCTGATGTGCTGAATGGGTGTTTATGTGGATTAGTACTCAATGGCTCATTGGGTGGGGTCCTAAAATAAACAAGCCAGCTGCAAAACTTAGTGGGTAAGTACATTGTATTGTGAGTGTTCTTCTACTCATCTTATGTGTCTAGTATCACCTTCAGTGCATAGAACTTGAGCAAGAGCCATGAAATTGGGTGTGCATGGCTTGTGAGGCATTGGGGCAAGGACATGGAGGGAAGTGCCAATGCAGATGATGTCATATTACTATATTTAGACATGTGCCTGATTATGTAGTTAGTTAGTCCCCTTTGCAAAAAAATTGACCCAGGTCTTTTTTTTCGATCCTGGTGCCCCCTTGGCTTTCAGTGTTCCAATACCATCTTCCTTCTCATAAATGACAAGTGCAATCTTTATCTGGAACCAGAATGGTGTTGAAGCAGACTATATACACTGCACAGAGGAAGAGACAACATGTTCCTTATAACCTACCTGGGGTTTAGTAAGTCTTAGAGCTAGGGTTTAGCAGAGGTAAGAACACTATATATCTACTATGGTACAGGTTCTCCTTATATACATAATAATAAGGATGTCACATGACTCAGGAATGTGTATGCAGCATGCATCTTGGAGTTAAATTTCAACAGCCCCCCTCAAACTGTACAGCACTCTAAGCAGCTAAGTTTGAATTTCGAAAGTAATTCTGAGAGAGTCTCTAAATTTCCTGAATAGGATGGCACCAAGGTTCTTTGTGAACATGTCAGCCAGATTATCACTTCCAGGAATGAAAATGACTGTGACTTTGTCATTTTCTATGCATTCATGGGTATAGTGGTAGTGAATATCTATATGTTTTGTCCTTCTTTCCTGAACTGGATTTGATCCAATAAAGATGGATCCTTGATTATCAGTGCAGATTGGTATGCACTTCAGTATATATCCAAGTTCCTGGAATAAGGACTTTATGCACAGTATCTGTCGACAAGTGTCAGAGAGAGCCATATATTCAGCTTCTGTGGATGACAGTGCTACAGTTTTTTGTAAATGGGACTGCCAGCATACAATGCCACTCGCTAGAGTAGCAAAGTAACCCATTGTAGATCAGTGTTTAACAGTATCAGCTGCCCAATCAGAATCTGTGAAGGTCTGTAGCCCTTCAGATTTCTCTCCATCGTAGACTATGTTATATTTCTGGGTTCCCACTAGATAGTGCATGATGTATACATCGCTTTGTCTAGATGTTCTTGGCTAGGATTAGCTGAGAACTGCAACATCCTAATTACCACATAAGTAATATCAGGTCATGTTCCGAGCATCAGATACAATAAAGATCTGATCACAGACTGATATTTTGATCTAAGTGCTGCATCTGGCATTGCTGTGTTTTCTGACAGTTTGTAACCAGTCGGGAGTGGAGTGAGGGCCACTTTGGCATTTGTCATCTCGAACCTCTTGAGCACTTTGGTGAGATATTCAGTTTGATTGAGTTTGACTTTGCTTGTAGTCTGGGTGATGCACTGATGATACTCAACCCAGAAACCCAAACAAAACCTACTAATAGCTTCAGATAGTATAACACAGGCCAGAGGAAGGGTGCGAGGTGGTACTAAATATCACCGCTGAGACCAAAATAATGTTTTTAGCAACACGAAATAATAAGGGATGGTGCGAATAGTCTTTATAGGCATATGAATATGTCCAAAAGAGTTCGAAAAAGGTTCAAAGGCATGCAAAGTGGTTCGAATAAGTTCGAAGATGCACGAAATAGTTCGAATAAGTTCAGAGGGGTTCGAGGTGTATCGAAAGGTGAGTTTAACAAATGTGAAATGTTTGTTGAATAGCGATAGGCAATGGGCAATAAAACAGAGAGCGAATACGATAGTTTTTAGAAGAAGTTCGCAATATTTCGCAGAACTTAGAGATACGATGCGAACTAAGACTCAAGAGAATAGCTCTTAAGTCAGACAATAACTGTGAGGGTAACTTGTGCTATTCCCCATTGTTCTATTCTCTCTTGTTCTAACTAACTAATACAAGTCTATATACAAAATGAAGAGATAGTACTAAAAAGGAAATAAGAACATGTGTAAAACATGAGGCAAATATATCATACAATGAGGACTTTGTAGATCAAAAATAAATGAGAAATGATAAATGATGAAACATACAGTGTTCCCATATAGTAAAAGTACTTCAATGAAACACAAAAATGCACTTATCACATTCTAACTCTCTTGTACTCTCTCCTCGTATCTGGTAGTGCTCGATATGCGGCGAGTTGGCTTATTCCGAATGTACAATGTGTATCAAAAGTGTTTGAGGACAACTATACGGCCGCCGAAGTTGTTCGAAGTACTGCGAAGTCGTTCTAAATGTCGCGAAATAA
Organism: Tricholoma bakamatsutake; assembly: GCA_029959215.1. Classification (NCBI taxonomy): domain Eukaryota; kingdom Fungi; phylum Basidiomycota; class Agaricomycetes; order Agaricales; family Tricholomataceae; genus Tricholoma; species Tricholoma bakamatsutake. Next base: position 8,369,891 of record CP114860.1, read on the forward strand.
TTCGAAGTAGCTCAAAGTTGTCCGAAATAGTGCAAAATCATGCGAAAATGGTTCGAAGTCGATTTCATGGCATTCTTAGTACTTCGGAGTGCATGTCGTAATGTCTCCATACAAGTAGAAATGCTTCTCCAGGCTTTAAAGAGCGTAGTGGACCTATCAGTGCATGCCTAAGAATTCCATGACTTTTTCAGTACTATGGCACTCCCAATGCTTTAGACAAGCATTCTTCTTTTCATCCACAAGTTTCTTGTTCTTCCCCATGAACAAGCCATCATCAACATAGACCAGCGCAATAACAATGCTGCCTGTCTTAGGATCTTTGTGTATGAAAATGCCAGCATTGGAGCTGGCATGCACAAACCCAATGGTGTGCATAAATGCCTCTAGCTCTTTCCACCATGCAAGTGAGGCCTGTTTAAGGCCATACAATGCTCAGCATAAGCGCATTACTTTGCGCTCTTTTCCCTCAAGTCTGAAACCCTCAGGTTGATCTATATAGATCTCCTCATCTAGTTTGCTGTATAAAAATGCAGTTTTTATATCTAGGCCAGTCATATACATGCCCTCTAGAGATGCAAGGGCAAACATGAGGCATACAGTCTCATAGCAGACTACCAGTGAGAAAATCTCATCAAAGTCGATGCCTTCGACTTGTGAAAAGCCTTTGGCCATGAGTCTGGCTCATTTTCTTCCATCTGATTTTATGGAGAAAACCCATCTATGTTTGATTGTTTTTTGATCATGTGGAAGATCGACAATGTCATAGACTTGTCACTTATGAAGAGCCTCTAATTCTTCATGACAAGTTTGTTTCCACTCACATTGCTGCTGCTGTGGTAGGCATGCAATATCATGAAATTGGTTTGGAACTTGGCTTATTTCACTTGATGGTTTGACTGCTTTTGACAATAGCCAGTGAATAAGCTTATCTCCTCCTTCCTTGGTTATCTTTTTAATATAACCTGCTTCATCCGGTTCCCCTATTGGGTAATCATGGGCTTGATCATTGGAATCGGGCACACTCTTGTGGGGTGCTGAACTTAGTCCAGCAACTGGTTCTTTCTGTTGAGATTGTGGTCATATTTGGTTATGATCCAAATCTTGACCCACAGATCTCTTCCAATATCGATCACATGCAATGTCTCTCTCTATATCAGAGGGGAGTCGCTTCTCTCCATAGATATTGCCAGGACAGTTTGGGATGTTCCTCTGCCTGCCTGATCAATGGGGCAATTGCTGCCATTCTTGTTGATTATCATGTCTTGGATGAAAGTCCTTAGTGATTACTGTAGGTGGCGGAGGAGGAGCATCAGTCACATTGTCATGCATTTTTTGCTCACTTGGTACATCATTATCATCATTTTCTGATGATGGAGGAAGGGGCAGATTTTGTGGTGGTATAGAATCATCACCATCCATTCCATCTTCTGGTTCTGGAGGTGGAAAATCACCAAGGTCTGTATTGGCAGGAGTTTTAGCTCCAGGACAGCATGGGAACAACGTTTCATCAAATAGTGCTGTAGCACCAATAAATATTGTGCCACTAGGTCACATGAAATGGTATGCTTTAATGACATCTTCTAATCCAAGGTACGTCATTAACTCTGATTGAGGAGCTAATGTGGTTGGATGTTTCTCCTTGGGTAGATAGACGTAAGCACTGCAACTGAGAACCTTTAGATCATTTAGATCTGGGCAGACCTTTGTCAGGTCCTCAACTGGTGTCAGCCATTTCAAATGCCTTATCAGGGTTCAGTTGTATAGGTATGTTGCATGTTCAATGCAAAATTCCCACCATGATTGTGGTAGACAAGTGGTAAATCGCAGAGTTTGCAACTTTTCCATTATTGTCCTTATGGCACGCTCTGCACGCCCATTCTGTTGGTGAATGTGGGGTGCAGACATCTCTATTTTGATGCCAAAATCCTTGAGCACATTTTGTAGCTCACAATCTTTGAACTCCTCCCCTGGATCAACATGCCAGCACTTGATTGTAGCACTATACTGGGTCAAAGCCATTGCCTGAAATTGTCTAATCACTGCAGCAGCATCAGATTTCTTTCTAAGGCACTGGATCCAGATATGTGACATCTTGTCATCCAGAAATACAATAAAGTATTTATATTTGTAGTATGATAGTACTGGGAGTTCCTTTAGATTGGAATGTATTAATTCAAAGGGTTTCTCTGCATGTGAATCTGATTCGGGAAAAGATTTTGAGGTCATTTTCCCTTCAGCGCACCCTGGACATATAATTTTGTCTTTAGGAATAATTAAATTTCTTGGGAATTTTATGGTGCTATTAGGCATTTTCCTTAGCGCCTCTTTGGATAGGTGTTCAAGTCACCTATGCCAAGTCAAGTGGTCTGCGACATACATGATCATGACATTGATCCTCTTGGTGCTCAATATATGAGTCTGAGCCAAATAAATTGTGTCACATCTCCTAAGAGAAACACAATCCATAATTGGGTTTCCTTTCTTGAAAAATGAAATGTGTGCAGAGGAACCACGCACATCACTTCCATCTTGTAAGAATATGCCCATTGACAGTAATCAAGCATTATAGTTGGGTATGTAGTAGACGGGGTATAATCATGTTTCATGCGTCTCTGACTTCCCATGACATACTACCTGATGTCTAATAAAAACTGCTCCTTTCCCTACTATATGAGTAGTACCCATGGCTGTTTAAACCAGGGTAGAGTCATTTCTTGGTAAAGGCTCATAAGAAGCAAAATCTTTTATTTCACCAGTGAAGTGTTTTGATGTGCCTGAATCCATGATCCAGTCAGCACCTTTCTTACAATTTTCATTTGCACACATAACACATTCTTTAAGATGTAAATAGTTCAATGATACATTTAGTAGCAGTAAAATTTCACATGAAAAGTTTGCTGTGATCATTGGAATATTAATATTTGTGCTTGTGGCAGAGAAAAAGACTGACCTCTCATCATATGCTTCTGTTTCAAGCAGTTTATCGATGAGCATTTTGTTGATGGCTTTCCATACTTCCTCATCAGAAACTGCAGGTTCCAATCCGAGAGAGACGCTATCATCTTCTACCTCCATAATCCTCAGTTCTGGTTTGATCCTCCCCCTCTTACCTTCTTGCACTGTTAGGTGCTCTTCCAGCGGTCACAGATTTTTTGGGCTATGTAGGAGATTCATTTGCTCAAGGGTGTCTTGAGCTTGCTGATATTTGGTGTAGACCGAATGAGAGGTAGAGGCTGCTCCTGTATATGCCTGTGCAGGTGGTCAGCAGTGAGGATCCCTTGTGGAAGTATGTTCATGCTTCTTGATGCGCTGAATGAGCGGCATCAGCAGTATGATGGTGCCATTATTATTTATAGTAGTAAAGGCATTGGAGGCAAGGTGGATATGTTTCTCCTTTGGCTTTTTCTCTTTAGTCTTTCTATCCCTGCGTTGTCCACGTTTTCGGGATGAATCTCCATTGTTGTTTTGAGACTGCCATTTGGGGTTTCCTCCTTTGTGTTTGACAGCAGAAAGCTTGGTGGCCTGAGGCGGGCTAGTGGGCTTCCCAACTGCTGTGCGCCATGAGGCTTCAGCGACAATGGAGTCCTTGACATGTTTAAATGTCAAGGCTCTAGTAGCGGTCAGGTTAAAGACCATGGCGGACAGAGAATCATACTCATGCGGCATCACAGCGAGTAGTATCATTGCCTGAACTAGTTTGGGGATGGCGATGTTGGCAGCCATAAGGTGCTCAAATTTGTCAGCCATCTTAGCAATCTCTGGCATGGGATTTGCAGCCGGAATTTTGATTGCTATTGCAGACCTAAAGTCTGCAAAGACTTGGGAGGAGCCATCGACACCATAATCGGTGCGAATGAGATCCCACACCTCCTCAGCAGTGTCCTTGGTGTTGGCACACTGCTGAATGGAGGGGGCCAGGTGGAGCACTAGGCTTCCAATAGCCTGGTCATTTTTGTTGCTCCAGGTCTGGAGCTTGGCAGTAGCATCTGCTACAAGTGCAGCATTTGTTGCTGTCAAAGGAGGCACCAGAGGCAGTTTTAGTTCCATCCCATTAGTTATTTGCCAGAGGCCCTGAGACCTCAGCCACGCCTTCATGGAGTTGGCCCATTGAATGTAATTGGAGCCATCGAAAGTTTGTACAAGTTTTTCAAGGGTTGAAGACATGATTCTGTGGTGGCAGCTGGTAAAAGTGCTCAATCAGTCTTCTATCCAAGAAAACACATTCCATAATCTCAGGCAAAAACACTCCTTCAGAGTGGTTAACCCTAGTCAACCTAGGTTTTTAAGTGCAGCTCGCAGGGAGCGCAGTGCAGCTCGCAGGGAGCACAATGCAGCTCACGAAGAGCACAAGATTATAATTTGGAGACAATGAAGTCAACATCATTCGCAGCCAATTAAGGCACATTCACAATGTGCCCAGCAGAGCCCATAACCTGTTGGAGCAGACTATATACACTGCACAGAGGAAGAGACAATACATTCCTTATAACCTACCTGGGGTTTAGTAAGTCTTAGAGCTAGGGTTTAGCAGAGGTAAGAACACTGTATATCTACTATGGTACGGGTTCTCCTTATATACATAATAATAAGGATGTCACATGACTCAGGAATGTGTTTACCACATGTATGCACAGTAAGTGCAGTAACATGTGTATGCTGCATGCATTGCCTCATGTATGCAGCATGCATCTCGGAGTTAAATTTCAACAAAAGGTCGCTTCTTCAGCTTTATCTCCACAATATCGCATATTTCTTCAATCATCCAGTCTCGTCTAACCATTATGGCAAGTGAAGGTGGAAATACTTTGTGGATATGACTGACTGTTTGATTAAAAATATACAATCAAATCCGGTAAATATGCCGATTATATCTAAACTTTGAGTATTGCTGACCCTAGAATAGAGCACTTCAGCAATCCCGCTCAAAGTGGAACCGAACGACCGAAAAATGCCAAGCTTCGAATATTCCACTAATGATTCGTCATCGAATCCAGCTCAGTTATCTGTTGCATGTGACCTGTAGCTGCAGAATTGCTTGATCAAACCGACGCGCAGTTGCAGGATTGAACGCGTTTTATGTCTTATGTCGTTGACTATGGCACACTGAACCACCACTCCTAGTAAAGAGCAAGCTGTCTGCTCTTCACACCACCAGTGCCACAGTCCACTACACCACTCTTCTAGTCTAGCTCCATGCTCCAATCGTTTTTGGAAGTTTTGTCTATGTCATCGATGTGAGATATAAAGTCAACAAGAACCTATGGTACGACAAAACCTACCGCAGGCATGCCTCTACAATCTAAACTCCTCGAAAATCTTGATGTTTGTTCTGTTCAAAGTTTGGAAGAGGGTGTGAAGCGTGCGTCTACTCAATGCAAGCAGAACACCAAGTATCATGTTTCGTAGGCTGTTTAACATAGTGGCTAAAGGTTGGTACAGTAGCTTGAGAAACCAAATAAGTCAACTGGTTCGACACACTCCATTGAGCTGATGTGAGCTGGAGCCACAGCCGAAACGAGCCGAGGCTCCAACTTCGAGCGAAAATCGCTAAGGTACGAACGAAAAATCAAGTTCGACGGGGTTGCTGAAGTGCTCTAATAGGGTTTCTCTTACTGATTTGCCAGCTCTCTGTCAGTGATCCACGGGGAAGTTAATGTTCTTGTTGCGCGTGCTCAATCCCCAGTTTCAGCGGCCTCAACTTCATAATAATATCTTGGATCACCTGCTACTCTATGAGTGTACATTGCGCTTCTCCCGCGACCCATTTCCTCTTTATTATGCAAGTCGTATGAAGCGTTGAGAATGTTCATTACTAATTCTGGGTTGGTTGACATTTCTCAAAAAAAAAACGAAACTTAAGAGAGATATAGCTTAGTCAATACTCAAAAGATCCTCGCTGGGAGTTATTATAAATCAGGAGGCTGTAATTGCCCAGCGCGTGTGGCTAGCGGTTGAAACGTTGACTAGCCGCATGAAGTATCCATTCGAGCGCGTCGAGAGAGCTCTACAAACGGAAACTCAATTTTGCCCAGGAAACGTGTCCGCCAACACCGGCGCTGAGCTCAGTGGAATCAAATGCGGTAGGAAAGTGAACATGTTCGTCGCGAGGCAGTATCATCATCTAAATTTGTGATTTATTACGGTTTATGTAATTCGTCCATGAGTTGAATACTGCATTTGTGGAATTCCCGCGGCTTCCTTCTTCGTCTGATGAACAATGGTCTCTCATACCCCTATCAGAGGCAGGGATCGCATACTTTACCTCAAAAAGGTAGGCCGAAGGTATCAGAACAGAAGCAGAAGTGAAAAACTGCAGATCCATATTCTCAACTCATACATGGCCTGTGACATACTGGGCGATGAGATTTTGGAACCGCGATATCCGGCATGCGCAATTGGTTTCAACATACATCTACGAAAATTCCTTCCATGGAATCTTTTACATCGTTTACGTGCGGCAGACTCAATAGCGTGCCGCTATGCATAGGCTATTTCAGCAATGACCCTCAAGCATTACGTAGCTGTTCTGCATTACTCTCTTCCCTCTTACAACTCCCCTTACAGCCTACTTCTGTCACGCGAGGTGCGTCTTCTGTGCCCTCTCTGATCATCGTAGTGTGGATATCCCAAAAGTTGAACCATATGGTTCATATTATACTCAACACGTTGAATGCCTTTTCACGGGACGGATTGGCGATGCTTCTGCGAAGTGTCCCGTTTTTTCTATAAGTGACCGACCGCAAATTTGTGTGGACCTCGCACTTTTCAACCCCGCCTCAGAGGTCCATGTTCGCTTCTGTTGCTCTCGCTGTCCTTCTCGGTGCTCCCGCAGTCTTCGGAAGTCCATTCAATGCTACCCACAGGCAGAGGTAATGACTTGTGATCTCCTCATCAAATCGTAGTATTCATTGTGTATGTCAGGACTTGTGGGACATTCATGGCCGACTCGGACATCATTGCGAAAGAAAAGTACTTTCAAGAACACAAAGTTGTTTCGGCGAACTTCTCTGCGGCTGCGGTTACACTCAACGTAGATAATGTAGATTGACCTTCAATGAACGTGGTTGTTGACTCCTTACAGGTCTATTTCCATGTTGTTAGCAAGGATACGACGTTGGCTGGAGGAAATGTCCCGTCCGTGCTACACTCAGAAAGTCGGTGAATCTGCCTGATGTTGCTGACAGGGACTCGCAGATCGCAGGGCAGATCAGCGTCATCAACACTGCTTATAGCAATAGCAAGACGGGCATCTCATGGATTCTCGCAGGCACCACTCGTACCATCAATGTTGACTGGTTCAACAACGCGGGTCCCCGCACTCCTGATCAAACTGCCATGAAGAAGGCACTCCGACGGGGTACTGCCAAGGATCTGAATGTTTACACAGTGGGGTTTGTTGCACTTCCGAATATTTAAGGTTCTTGTTGACATTCAACCCCAGCTTTGTCTCTGGTTCTGGTGCTGGCCTCCTCGGCTACGCCACCTTTCCTTCATCATACTCTGATAACCCTACAGATGATGGTGTTGTTGTGCGCTATTCAACACTTCCGGGGGGCACAACCGCTCCGTACAACTTAGGCCACACTCTCACTCACGAAGCTGGTCATTGGGTTGGGTTGTTCCACACGTTTCAGGGTGGTTGTAACCCCCCTGGGGATTTTGTCGACGACACACCTTACGAGGCCTCGCCCGCTTCCGGCTGTCCAATTGGCCGTCACTCCTGCAGTGCCTCAGGTGTCGATCCTATCCGTACGTACTAATTCCTTGACCAATGATTTGTTGACAAATTGTTTTCGTTAGGCAACTACATGGACTACAGTGACGACTCTTGCATGACTGAATTTACACCTGGCCAGGTCGTTCGTCTCACAGCACAGATGTCCACCTACCGCGGAGTTTGAAGCTGAATTGGAAGAGAACGCGGGCTTGATTGTATACCCTGTTGTTTCTACTGTATCTACCCTACCGCGCCTAAGCAATGATAAGTACCACTACTTGCAACCAAGCCCACAAGAGGACGGTGTGGGACCATCCTACATTGTAAGAATGTGCTAGCGTGGCTAGCAAGGCAACTATTTCCATCCAAGCGGTCGCGGGATGATATCCATGCATCATCGAGAAGACGGTAAAGTAAATCATCCAGAACTAAAAATACATCATACGCTCGTCCTCGCTACAGAATGACCCTCCTTCCATGTATACTTCAGTGCACCCCGTATCCGCTCCTCCTTAGTACTGACGAGTTTGTCTGAAACGATTTACACGTCATGAGATTCCAGCAGCCAAATAGGCGGTAAACGAACCTTTCCAGTATAGCATACCCCACGCCTTTCCATGCTTTCCTTCGCATTTGAACTTAGCTCTGGTTACGACCCAGTAAGAGTTTGGAATTTTTTTTCCACTCCAACGAATTTGGTGCACTTTTTTGCCCACCCCCCCGCCTGGACAGCGCGAGATGACTTCGTACAGGTTTCCTGGCCGTGAAGAAAGTGAAGGAGGTAACTTCTTAGGGAGCAGGTTTCGAACAGCATGAGGAAGTTCCGACCACACGACAATGGGTGAACATCGGATGGGTGTCCACCACATCGCGGAACGTCCAAGGATTGGATATCAATTCTGGATTTGCTGGAAACTTGGTCGAGAAGAAAATTTTGAAACTCAGCACACAACGGTACAACGCTCATGCAGTTCGTTCGACGGTGCTTGCGACCTCAACCGTACATCAGTTTACTCACAAAAACTCGTACATATCATCGTTCTTCGGTTATTTCTCATGATACGGACTCTTACGGAGTCCCAATAAGACCTACTTGGTCTGTAAACAATCTCCTTTCCTCCTATCCTACACCTACCATATCGTCAGCGACTCTCGCACATCTCCACGAGCTTTCCGCCCTTATTCCTCCTCCCGCTGGCACGCAGGAACATGTCATTTTGAAATGGGAAATGGAGGATCTTATCAGACTGGTCGAAGGCGTGAAGATGGTTGATACGGGGAACGTCCACCTCAATAGTCTTCGAGACAAGCGGAACGTGAACCAGCAAGACGGCAATAAACAGCTTCTTGAATTTACCGAATCCACCGAGCAGAATGATTCTGGGCGAAAATTGTTGAACCACGCTTCCCGCACATTGAATGGTTTCTACGTCGTTGATGCTGACAGAAGACGTTGATGAATGGGGCGGGTTGTAACATTTTTCGGGCTTAAGGAAAGAATTATTCTCTCCCTGTCAGGGAGTTTTGATTTCGAGTCTGAAGAACAACAATCAGCCATGTTAGTATCGCTACTTTCATTGAAGCATCCATGGCTCTTGCAAAAACCCTGGAACGCTAAGACATCATACGATTGATCATATGAAGAGTAGTATCTGGATGAAAGCCTCCTAGTGCTGTCGTTTATCTGACAGCATCCTAAGGTGGAACAGGAAGAGACCCATGACCACCTGTCGATCCAAAGCCACCTGCTCCTCGAATGGTTTCATCCAGATCCTGAAGTGTATGGATTGCATTAACTTGCATCTAGAAATCACGAATACGTACGTTGACCTCTAGTATTTCAGGGGTATGAATCCTCTCGATGATGAGTTGAGCTATCCGATCACCTTCTTCTACTTTAAGTTTCCAATATTAGACGATACTTGAATATAGTGGAGCGTTTGGCTCACACCTTGGAAGTCATTATCAGAGAGATTGAACAGAAGAACAAAGACGACCCCTCTGTAATCAGCGTCGATCACACCCGCTCCGGTGTCGATCATGAATTTTGATGCTATTTTAGAATCTTCAAACGAAGATCGGTTGAAAAGAGAGACGTGGACGAACCGAGGCCACTACGTGGCGCGACGCGGCCATATGTTCCCGCTGGGACCGCAATAGATATCTGTGTATCAACAAGTGCTTTCCCGTGGGCGGGAATAAGCTTTCTTTCTGCGCTGAGAAAGAGAGTCAATTGTGTTCTAGCACAACTGCTAGTATTACGTGTACCTGTACAGATCGTATCCTGCAGAAAGAGGAGATCCCCGCGTTGGCAATTTGGCCTTTTCGGACAAACGTTTGACGAGAAGATTCGGGACAGGAGGAAGGAACGATGATAATTCTGTATCTGCGACTGAGTTAGTGGCAGACATTCTTCTCTTTTTCGATAGTGATACGTCGGACATGGAGGAAGGAACAGAGACGCGTTCAAGCTAACTTACATAACAAAGCAAGAAAGCGTGTCAACTCCGCTCGACCAACAGTAATACAAGTTCTAGGTACAGGACATTATCACGCATTCATTTGCACTTTCAGCCATATGTTCAAGCATACATTTTCCTTGAGGACGACGTCGAACTACATACTTACAGGCTAAGTACTCGTACTTACAGCGGACTCGCAAAATTGAGCGTGTCAACTCCGCGTGACGTTCAGACTCCGATGACTCGGACTTCCCTTATGCCACACGGACTTGCTGTGGAGGAGCCCATCACCAGCTACTTTCGCCGTGTTAGTTCGACTAGAAACCACAAGCAGAGTTTACTTGTTCCTTCCACTGCCAAAAGAAAACGCTCACAGACTAGCCAGACTGAAGATGTGAACGAGCTTAGGAGACCAAAGACTCGGCAAAAACTAGCTTTTGACGAGGCTTCTCGTATAAAGACGCAGATCTCCTCTTTAAGTGCGGGTCGAACGGCTTCGCATCCCTTTCGACCGTCTGCTTCGGCCCCTCTGGCAGGAAATTTACTCTTACCGTTGTCATCCGACATAGGCCCAAACAAGAACTTCCCTGCAAATACGGAAGTAAAGTCCCCTTCTACCACACACCAGTCGACGAATGGTGATTGTAGTTTCATTAGGCCGATCAACGGTATTGAGGATGGACGCAATAAAAGTGGGTTCATTTTCCTACATGGCGACAAGTCTTAATTGAGTATTGCAGATGATTCAGTACATACATCTCCACCAACCATACGACTAAGTAAGAAGCACTTTGCTAGGCATGTACAACCTGTCCCTTTGACTCTCGCTGACTCTCCACCGCCCCATTCGAATGTGGTGAATTCGCTTCCCACTCCTGTCACGATAGGCCGAACTGCCTCGTCCGGAAGTGCAACGCAGGAGCTAGTCCCAAATAATCTCGTAGAGGAGGATGTATTGGCCTTGGCCACTGCTCAACCTCATAGTCAGACTTCCACGAGCGGAGTATTTGACGGTAGTAGGGAGTGGAACCTTGATCAGGAGCGGAATGATCTCAAGGATCCTTTCGCTGATCCCTTTGTTCCTCAGATGCTAGTTCTTTCGTCGCAGACGCAAGGCGTCGATATCCAGCCTCTGCAAGCGCTCAATGATCTGTTTCCCGTAGCCACCATATTCAGGCTTCCTCCCCTGCCAGAGCCCGACATAGTTGTCGATAATTCTGACTCTGACGGTTTTATTCATTCATCTCAAAGTCAACATGTTCTGCCTCGTCATGTATCTCCTCGTCAGAAATGTGCTGACCAACTTGTGGACTCCACACGTACACTGGTGGACGAGTCTACGCTTGAGGAAATCGTTCCAAGTTCTCAGAACCAAATTGAAACAGAATTGAATCTGTCGATGCACATATTGGACTGCTTTCCTCATGATGAACCGGGAATCAGAGTCCGGTACGTGCATGTCCATGCGTTATATGCTCTGCTGATGAGATAAACCTGCATCAGGCAGACCGAAAGTTCGTCTCACCGGAATGACTTCCCTTTGGAGGGCTGCCCAACTTGTCGAACTTTATCTGATGAGCTATCCCCTGTTTCTATTCAAGACATGACCTTCTGCAATAAGGACATGTCTAAAGTTTGTGGCCTCGTCCCTGTGGATCCAGTTGACTCTGCAACAGAAGACGAAAGTGAGGATGAATTATATATGCGTTCACCATCATCAGGGTGCGCCCTGGATGCGGTCACGCACGGTGGCGAGATACTCGAAGAGACAGTCAGTGACATCAACTCTTTACCGAATACGGTGCAGGACTTCGAGGTAATGTTTGACGAGTAGTGGGTGCTGGTGATTTTTCAACATCTTTGCGGGGCCGTTACAGAGCACGTGTGCTTGTCACATAGCATGTAGAGTAGAAACCAGACGTTAGTTTCAACTTTAGCTCATCTCGTGAAATCATGGTTGGACGTCTTCAATACAAGGCATGATCACCGATCTTGCTGATCTGTGTTGAAAAACTGCTAAAGATCAACAGACAGCGTTGATTACTGGCGCCGGATCGTGAGTACGAGCTTGGGCTTCTGGCGTTGATTCCTGCATGATTTTCAGGGGAATTGGACTAGAATCCTCGTTTTTGTTTGCCCAAGAGGGTGCCAACGTTCTCCTTGCTGATATCAATATCGATGCGGCAAAGAAAGGAGCAACGTTGATCGCCGAACGGTTCCCAAGTGTTAAGGCCATAGCAATCGAAACTGATGTTGGTAAGGAGGCAGATGTAAAAGCGGCTGTAGAGAAAGCTGTCAAGCAATTTGGAAGGCTCGATGTAATGGTGAGCCAGATGGGCCCATTGATTGACGCCTCGATTAAACTGAGAACGCCAAATTTCGCAGTTTAATAACGCCGGTCAATCAGGTTTCGGGATTGTGGCAGAGCTGCTCACATGCCTTCTAGGTATCATGCACGCGGAAGATGACAACGCGTTGAACACGGAAGAGCGAATATGGGACCTGACCATGCAAATTAATCTCAAGGGTGTCTGGTGGGGTTGCAAGTATGCTATTGCCGCGATGCGACAAAACCCGGTCGACGAAGCTAAGGGCCTGCACACCGGTGGAAGCATCATCAATACTGCGAGCTTTGTGGCGATAATCGGAGCGGCGACGCCCCAGCTCGCCTGTACGTATTTTGGGCGTCATATCCTGTATTTAATCAGTTGATAGACCTTTCCTCCGGAAGATACCGCGTCCAAAGTCGGAGATGTTTTCTATTTACCAGATTTAATGTGCTGATTCTCCTTTCTTGTCTAGGGTGGGGTCCTCGCTATGACTCGAGAACTTGCTATAGTGCATGCCCGGGAAGGCATCCGTATCAACTCTCTTTGCCCGTGAGTCTGTCTTCGTCCGCGGTGCCCTCATGTTCTAACAACAATGACCTTCCCAGCGGGCCGCTGAAAACGCGTAAGTATTTTTTGAATTTATATCCGTGATCTTATAATGACCTCTCAAGCTCTGCTTATGGATTTCCTGAACACCGCGGAGAAACGCGATCGCCGTTTAGTCCACCTCCCGATGGGTAGATTTGGCGAAGCAGTTGAACTGGCTAAGGCTGCCTTGTTCCGTGCGTTTCCTGCCTGGAAAAAAGAAGAATACCGATCTCACCCTTCAATAGTTGCCAGCGATGATAGCAGCTATGTGACTGTACGTCCATTCATTCTCTGTATCGCCGTTGCTGTTCTCTAATACAAAGCATGTTAACCGATCAAACATCTCAGGGCGCTGATTTCAAAGTTGACGGTGGCCTTACTTCAGCCTATGTTACGGCAACTGAGGAGCCTGCCCTTCCTCCGCCGTCGAGTCTTTTCGATTGAAAGGACGCCGGGATTGATTATTCTCGTATGCTCGAGATCATCACTTACTATTGTACAATAAGTATTACTCTTAATTTGAGGCTTGCTTCCCGAAATTGGAAGTGACCGAAAGGAGGCCGAAGGCCTACAGACGGGAGCAACATAACTGATCCTTCTATGAATGAAGTACACATTACGGAGTCAATCGGATATGATGTCATGACGATTTCGCTTCGGCGCGTCTCCAGTCGCCTTCAGCCGTTCGAATCTTGGTAATTTCTTTTCCTATTTCGCTATTAATACGCTTATGCATGACAGGGCTGTACCCAAGCCCGAAAAGAACCTCCAAGTGCACAAAGAACGGAGCGAGAACAACGGCTGCAGCCAAGGGCTTAGACTGGTAATAGGAGAGTTAGGTTGATCATACCGCCGAGCAGATTATCCGTAAGCGCAGGGGCACGCTTTTCAGCGAGTCCATGCCCAAGAAATTGAGCAACCCAAGATGTGCCGTGAAGGAGAGCAGCAGTTAAGATATGATCAGGATTCCTCGAACTCGAATATGCAATTGCCGTTAAAAGAGACATGGCTAATTGTGGTGCGTAAAGTAACTACTCAAATCAAATTAGTATACGGTGGTAACGACAGAAGGAGGCACGCACAGCAGCAACCGGTTCTAAAATAAAATAATATGCGAAATATAATCCAGCATGGATTGCGGCCCAATTTAAGTCAAAGCGAAGATAGTTGCCGAGTGTATATCGGACCGCTGGTACGAGTGATGGTACTGGGATTTGGGAAGCAAGGACTTGAAATGTCCTGTCGAGGGCAATCTGTATTAGAGAGTGCATACGAACGACGAGTCCGGTTGCTTAAAAGACCTCACCATAACAGAATGGGTACACAGATAACGTGTACGAGGAGGTTGACACGATTGGCATGATACGCGCCATAGAATGTAAACTGCGGGTTGGGTAATGAGCGAATGAGAAGAGTTGCATAATGCATTGAACATACTTGTTGCTCAATGTCAAAAAGTCGAAGAGACATGGTAGTGGTAAGAGGATGAAACTCATGCAGACCCGATCGGTCCGCAACATATAACGAGTCTCACACCAGAACCGAGTTTGACACTAAATCCATATGCGGATGAGGATGCTAGCAGTTGTGCCAAACAACGTTAAGCAACCTGTAAAACAGAAGTCCGCAATGATAACTCCCCTGTTTCGTGGCTCAAGTGGCGCAATCAGAGCCCCGTGAAGCTCCTGCAAAGGTTTGTCCGGAAAAGTGGCTGCTCTCAAACATGCAAAGTTTCGGGCTCCAATATGCTAAGGCGGACAGAGATGTCACTCGTCACGGAATGTGACTGCTGACAAATCGCCAAAAGAAATCAAAGCGACATACGGTATTGAGTTGGTATTGAGGGGAGAAGGTCACAAGAAAGGTGCAATTAGCATTCACATATTTTAAATCTATTGTGCTGGTATCTGTATGTCGCGAGTGACGCGAACATGTTTGTGTATGTCACCCAAGTCGGGCGTGAGCGATATCATGGATGAGTTGGCGAGTACACAGCACCCGTGGTCATGCATGGAACCAAGGAATACATCATTGCAATACATATTTACTTTGATCAACGAGAAAGACCTAAGTATGGACAAAGATACGGGCAAAATGGCATAAAATATGCTAAGTATGGACACGCATATGCTAATTTTTCGCCCCTCAAATATGTTAAAACCCGGACAAACCTTTGCAGGAGCTTCCCGGGGCCTAATCAGAGGTCCACGTCGAAACCCCAAAAGACGGAGAGGCTACATGCACAAGTACACAGGAGATGCGAAAGAAAGAGAGTACATATGATACATAACTACTTAGTAAGGAAGAGGTGGGAGCAAATAAATGGGAAAGTTGCTGAGCCACACGAAGATTCTACGATATGTTCTCACGATAAATATAACGAGAAGAAGAAAAGCTCTCGTCAGGACTGTTGAATTTTAGAGGACTCCTTAGAGTGTAGAGCACTTCGTTAGATATAATAAACTATTTACAATGAATATTTATTCTAAACGTGGGACACTGCACTGTAATTAAGTCGGTAACAAAAAGGCAATGTTACTAATAATCGTGGCTATGCGCCACAGCCATTTATTTGCGTCGGTGTCACCTAATACGCCACCGCCCACTTTCAACAAGGACCCCGGATTATACCCTCAAAGGCCAAAAATTTCGAGATTTCTGAAAATTTGTCTGGATTGAATTTGGCGAGTTTGTCCGGTTTAGAACTAGCATTTTTGTCCGGAATACAGAAACAGCCTCACCAGGCTTCAAATTTGTCCGGATCGCGGGAAGTAAAGGTTACGACTACGAACAAGACGGTCTCGGGAAAAGGCACTGCCCCGTCACATCTGTGACAGACGTCTTGTATACACTCGCGAGCCGGCAACAGGGGTTTCGGGAAACACCGCCCCTCGTCACATCTGTGACGGACCCTGTGGCTGACCGCATAGCAGCCTCCTCAGAGCCCAAAAATTGGGTGATGCACTAAAAATACCTAATTTTGCTTCCATATTCCAGACAACAGGACAACAAGCTAGGTAAAGAAAGAGAGCGAAAATTCATTCGTCATCATCCAGTTCCTCATCTACTACCCCATTCCTTTTTCCTCGCTTTCTCGACAGTTTCATTGCATCCTTGAATTCGGCAGCACCGCTGTCAAGAGTTTTGATCCGATTACTATCTTCTAAGCTCGAGAGTACCCGACTGAGCGTTGACTTTCGGAGATGATGAAAGAAACATCATTGCCGGCAACAAAGCAAATTGCCTAGTCTGCAGACGAGATGTCGACTCGGGAGTGTTACGGAATTGGCGACCGTGCATAAATTCAAACAGTTGTACGGCAACGTATGATATCGCACTGATATTTGATGCTTCAGTAATGGAACCGTGCTTGCCACCAGTTTTGGAGTAAAACGCGATGACTGCACCACATATCTGAACAGAATAGCTTCGTAACACTTACCAAAAATAAACAAAATGGTGCAAATAAAAATGTGGATAAAATATATCAAACAGAACAAGTTTCAAACCCTTAAATCAACAAACAAGCTTCAGTAGAGCAATTTAATCACAATCTACCACTGAGCTATCTGATCATGTCTGGTTAAAAGATGTAGTAGCCTTTACATGAATGGTGACTTCCTGTCCAGTCACCCGATCTAGCTATACCCCCATTTTCGCGCTATTCTGTCCATTTTGGAACTGGCCTAAGGTCAATTTTTTGTCCGGATGGGTGAATGGCCTTAGGGGGTATAATCCGGGGTTTTCTCTCATCCCAATTCCAGACATTCTACAGTTGCGGACAAACAAAGTCAACCAATTTGGCTACCCCATTTTTGTACATTTCCACAAACACTCAGGGTAGTCAAAAACTGTAGAAACATGTATATTAGGACCTAATGAAGATATATTATCGTGCCGATTGTCTTATCTCGAAGATATTTAGGGAAACTACTCCCAAATTTGGCGACTCCCTTAATAAAATCGGGAAAAATCCGAAAAAAAATGCAATCGAGAGCTCTTGATGAGCCAAGTATGATTGCACTAAAATATTTGAGGTTTAGTTAACATTTGTGGTGCAAAAAAAAAAGCAAAAAAAGCAAGGTGACTGCCACCTCACTCCTGAATAGTGTCCAATGGCTCGTGGACGGCCTCGAAAATGTACCTGGAACACCACTGGACGGACTTCGAAATCAAGCAGCCCAGTCAAGTATACCACAGTTACCAAATGCGGAACATTTTGCAAATGATGTTGAACCGTTGTTGTCACCAGATGATTTGAATGAGCTCATTAATTTCAGCTCACTTGACAGGCCCGAGAAAGGATTAGGCTTGTATGCTGAAAGCACAAGGTTTCTTATTGATGATGATGATGTCGGCATGGGATCAGATGAAGACATCAAAGAAGTGTCATTATGTGGTGATTGGGAGGACGAGGATCTGCAGGAAAGCATGGTCAAGCTGGCACTAAGTGTTCGAGCAGACAACATACGCTGCACAGAGGAAGAGACAACACGTTCCTTATAACCTACCTGGGGTTTAGTTAGTCTTAGAGCTAGGGTTTAGCAGAGGTAAGAACACTGTATATCTACTACAGTACAGGTTCTCCTTATATACATAATAGTAAGGATGTCACATGACTCAGGAATGTGTTTACCACATGTATGCACAGTAAGCGCAGTAACATGTGTGTGCTGCATGGTTTGCCTCATGTATGCATGTATCAGAATTTAATTTCAACACCCCCCCTCAAACTGTACAGCGCTCTAAGCAGCTAAGTTTGAATCTTGAAAGTAATTCCAAGAGAGTCTCTAAATTTCCTGAATAAGACAGTGCCAAGGTTCTTTGTGAACATGTCAGCCAGATTATCACTTCCAGGAATGAAAACGACTGTGACTTTGTCATTTTCTATGCATTCGTGGGTATAGTGGTAGCGAATATTTATATGTTTGGTCCTTCTTTCCTGAACTGGATTTGATCCAATAAAGATGGATCCTTGATTATCAGCGCAGATTGGTATGCGCTTCAGTACATATCCAAGTTCCTGGAATAAGGACTCTATCCACACTATCTGTCGACAAGTGTCGGAGAGAGCCATATATTCAGCTTCTGTGGATGACAGTGCTACAGTTTTTTGTAAACGGGACTGCCAGCACACAATGCCACTCGCTAGAGTAGCAAAGTAACCCATTGTAGATCGGCATTTGACAGTGTCAGCTGCCCAATCAGAATCTGTGAAGGCCTGTAGCCCCTTGGACTTCTTGCCATCGTAGACAATGTTATATTTCTGGGTTCCCACCAGATAGCGCATGATGTACATCGCTTTGTCTAGATGTTCTTGGCTAGGATTAGCCGAGAATTGCGACATCTTGATTACCGCATAAGCGATATCAGGTCACGTTCTGAGCATCAGATACAATAAAGATCCGATCATAGACTGATATTTTGATCTAAGCATCACGTTGGGCATTGCTGTGTTTTCTGATGGTCTGTAACCAGTCGGGAGTGGAGTGGGGGTCGCTTTGGCATTTGTCATCTCGAATCTCTCAAGCACTTTGGCGAGATATTTAGTTTGATCGAGTTTGACTTTGCTTGCAGTCTGGGTGACGTGCATGCCTAAGAATTCTGTGACTTTTTCAGTACTATGGCACTCCCAATGCTTTAGACAAGCATTTTTCTTTTCATCCACAAGTTTCTTGTTCTTCCCCATGAACAAGCCATCATCAACATAGATGAGTGCAATAATAATGTTGCCTGTCTTAGGATCCTTGTGTATGAAAATGCCAGCATCGGAGCTGGCATGCACAAACCCAATGGTGCACATAAATGCCTCTAGCTCTTTCCACCATGCAAGTGAGGCTTGTTTAAGGCCATACAATGCTCGGCATAAGCGCAATACTTTGCACTCTTTTCCCTCGAGTCTGAAACCCTTGGGTTGATCCATATAGATCTCCTCATCTAGTTTGCCATATAAAAATGCGGTTTTTACATCTAGGCCGGTCATATACAGGCCCTCTAGAGATGCAAGTGCAAACATGAGGCATACGGTCTCGTAGTGGACTACCAGTGAGAAAATCTCATCAAAGTCAATGCCTTTGACTTGTGAAAAGCCTTTGGCCATGAGTCTGGCTCATTTTCTTCCATCCAATTTTACGGAGAAAACCCATCCATTCTTGATCGTTTTTTGATCATGTGGAAGATCGACAATGTCATAGACTTGTCGCTTACGAAGAGCCTCTAATTCTTCATGACAAGCTTGTTTCCACTCACGTTGCTGCTGCCGAGGGAGGCGCGCAATATCGCGAAATTGGTTTGGAACTTGGCTTATTTCGCTCGATGGTTTGACTGCTTTTGACAACAGCCAGTGAATAAGCTTATCTCCTCCTTCCTTGGTTATCTTTTTAATATAACCTGCTTCATCCAGTTCCCCCATTGGGTGATCATGTTCTTGATCATTGGAATCAGGCACACTCTTGTGGGGTGCCGAACTCAGTCCAGCAACCAGTTCTTTCTGTTGAGATTGTGGTCGTGTTCAGTTATGATCCGAATCTTGACCTACAGATCTCTTCCAATATCGATCACGTGCAATGTCTCTCTCTATGTCAGAGGGGAGTCGCTTCTCTCCATAGGTATTGCCAGGACAGTTTGGGATGTTCCTCTGCCTGCCTGATAGACGGGGCAATTGCTGCCATTCCTGTTGATCATCACGTCTTGGACGAAAGTCCTCAGTGGTTACTGGGGGTGGCAGAGGAGAAGCATCTGTCACATCGTCATGCGCCTTTTGCTCACTTGGTACATCATCATCATCATTTTCTGATGATGGAGGAAGGGGCAGATCTTGTGGCGGTATAGAATCATCGCCATCCATTCCAGATGAGTGGTCATCATCATCTGGTTCTGGAGGTGGAAAATTATTAAGGTCCATATTGGCAGGAGTTTTAGCTCCAAGACAGCATGGGAACAACGTTTCATCAAATAGTGCTGTAGCACCAATGAATATTGTGCCACTAGGTCACATGAAATGGTATGCTTTAATGCCATCTTCTAATCCAAGGTACGTCATCAACTCCGATCGAGGAGCCAATGTGTTTGGATGCTTCTCCTTGGGTAGGTAGATGTAAGCACCACAACCGAAAACCTTCAGATTGTTTAGATCTGGGCGGACCTTTGTCAGGTCCTCAACCAGTGTCAGCCATTTCAGGCACCTTATCGGGGTTCAGTTGTATAGGCATGTTGCATGTTCAATGCAAAATTCCCACCATGATTGTGGTAGACATGTGGTAAATCGCAGGGTTTGCAACTTTTCCATTATTGTCCTTATGGCACGCTCTGTGCACCCATTCTGTTGGTGAATGTGGGGTGCAGACATCTCTATTTTGATGCCAAAGTCCTTGAGCACATTTAGTAGCTTACGATCTTTGAACTTCCCCCCTGGATCAACATGCCAGTGTTTGATTGTAGTGCCATACTGTGTCAAAGCCACTGCCCAAAATTGTCTGATGGCTGCAGCAGCATCAGATTTCTTTTTAAGGCATTGGACCCAGATATGTGATGTCTTGTCATCCAGAAATACAATAAAGTATTTATGTTTATCATATGATAGTACTGGGAGTTCCTTCAGATCGGAATGTATTAATTCAAAGGGTCTTTCTGCATGTGAATCTGATTCGGGAAAAGATTTTGAGGCCATTTTCCCTTCAGCGCACCCTGGACATATAATTTTGTCTTTAGGAATAATTAAATTCCTCAGGAATTTTATGGTGCTATTAGGCATCTTTCCTAGCGCCTCTTTGGATGGGTGTCCAAGTTGCTTATGCCAAGTCGAGTAGTCTGCGATGTACATTGTCGTGACATTGATTCCCTTGGTGCTCAATATATGAGTCCGAGCCCAATAAATAGTGTCACATTTCATAAGAGGGACACAATCCATAATTGGGTTTCCTTGCTTGAAAAATGAAATGTGTGTGGAGGAACCACGCACATCACTTCCATCTTGCAAAAAGGCGCCCATTGACAGTAATTGAGCATTACAGTCAGGTATGTAGTACAGTTGTGGACAAGCAAAGACGACAAATATTTTACATCATTGCTAAAGCCTTAATGGAGTATCTCAACACGTTTAATAATGTATCAAAAGCATGGTCAGAGCGGCTGAAGAAAATTCAACGAGCCGATCTCTTTGAAACCTGGATTTTTAATTTAGATGCCGAAAATTTGGCAGGTCCCCTAAAAAAATCGCTAAAAATATGGAAAAATGCACAATCGACTCCTTTTGTTAAGTAGATTTTGAATCCCGAAGGTCGAGACCATCCAACGAGCCGATCTGCTGCAAATTAAACATGATGTAGTGGAGCTAAACCAAGGATTAACCCACTCTAGTTCACTGAGGAAGTCGTTATGGCCAAGAAACTTCGTCGCAACATCTCTGGACTCCATAACCAGAAGCCTATAGCAGCACAGGCATGTCAATACACTCCCCTTGCAATGCTACCCGAGGGCTCCAACTATTCCGATTCCGACCGAGATAGTGATGCCGAATGGCAGCCTCATGTATTCTTTGACAGCCTCAAGACAGACATACGGGCTGAGGACTTGTCAGATGATGAGTTAGTGAAAGGCTATGATGACGTGGAGGAGTGGGATAGCCAGCAAGAAGTACGTCTCGGAAGTGCTGGTTTGCAGGCTATGATGATGAAGCTTTCTATTTCTCTCGGAGATGATCCTCGAGATGAAACCTGGGTTCCACCAAAGCTCCGAGCAAAGAGGGAGCGGAGACGACGTGAAAGAAAAGGTGAGTACTTACATGCCAAAGGATAGCTTTCAGCTTTTGCTTGATTGTTTTGCTCCTTTCAGAGCGTCCCAAGGTGTACAAGAAGGGCCCAGATGTCGGGAGCAAAAGCAAATGGACACAGGAGCGCTACCGACACCTTCTAAAGGACCAGACCCGACTCACCGATGCATATGTCACAGTTGAGGCACGGTTACAGGAATTGGAAGGCTTTTCGTCTGAGGATGAACGTGATGAAGTCCGAATTCGACAAGAAAGCATCTCACCTCCTCCACTTCTCTTCGATGATGATATTTCCATGTCATTCTCGCCACCTCGTGTTTCCCGAAAGCGCCGCCACAGTGATAGATCGGATTCACTCCATAGCGAGACTCCTGGCAAGGATGCCGAGTCCAAGTTCCCGCAGGATGATGACATGGAGCCTTGGGAGGAAGAGCTACACAGCATTGCGGCCGAGGCTGTGAATCCGACAGATATTCGTGGATGGAAGGAGCTGCGTGCACAGATCAAGAATGACCTAAAGAAGAAGCGCAGCACCCTAACGATCTCACAGCTTAACCAATTAAATATCCTTCATAATTTTTCGAATCTGTTATTGAAAGGATACTGTTGGATCCCAGCCAGTCTCGAGATTGCGAATCATTGGCATGATGCTCTTGAGCCCAGCCCCCACTTTGCACGACGAGTTTGTGCACTTGCACGGCACTACCAGGTATTCGAGCAGCTCCCTCAGGAACAGCGTGGAGGCAGCAAGAACGCACGGACATTGTTAAAGGATGAGATGGTGCAGACAGCAGCACACACCTGGTTGACTGCACAAAAGAGCAGCACCGTCACCCCCAGTCTCTTTGCCCAAGGCCTCAACGAAACCATCCTTCCATCCCTCGACATTGTTCTGAAAAGACCGTTATGCGAATGCACTGCCCGTCGATGGCTCGTTAAACTTGGTTGGACTCGGCAAACTATCTGTAAGGGTGTATACATGGATGGGCACAAACGATCTGATGTTGTTCAGTATCGCCAAAATGTTTTCCTGCCAAAGATGGAAGCATTCGAGCAACGGATGGTCAAATTTGATTTCAATGGCTCCACACTTCGATGCACGGAACCGGAATTGCAACCAGGAGAGCGATTACTCATCCCACTGTGGCAAGACGAGAGCTGTTTCCAAGCAAATGACTATAAGAAGTCAGCATGGTATGCCCATTCTGGTCCCACCATGATTTCTTACCAAGTGGAACAATTCTAGGTTGCATGATGGCGAACAAATCTTGATGAAGAAAGGTCGTGGAAGGCTGATTCATGTCTCCAATTTCATCTATGAACATGATCATGGCAGACTCCTTCTCAAGGACGATGATGGAAAGGTCTTGATGGAAACGCGTCAAATTATTTTTCCTGGCTCTAATGGAGATGCATATTGGGATTGCGAGCAGCTTTTAAAACAGGTGAAGGAACGGGTTATTCCAACGTTCGAAGCTGCTCATCCCGGCTGTCAAGCCCTCTTTATCTTTGATCAATCTTCGGCACATGCATCACTTCCACCTGATGCTCTTAAAGCTTTTGAGATGAACAAGGGAAACGGGGGTAAACAGCGGAGGCAGAAGGATACAATTATTCCCATGAATAATCCAACAGTCGAGAAACGAGGACAGGTCCAATCGATGACCACCGAAAACAGACAACAGAAAGGCTTGGAGCAGACTCTGCGAGAGCGTGGATTCAACACAGCCGGGTTCAAGCACGCGAAGTGTTCACCTGTGTGTCCCTGGGAGAATGAATCCTGTTGCATGGCATGTCTTCTCAGCAAACAAGATGATTTCGTGAATCAAACCTCAATGCTCGAGACGATAATCAAGGATGCAGGCCACGAATGCTTATTTTTACCCAAGTTTCACTGTGAACTTAATCCGATTGAAATGGTACATGGTTCTGTCATCTGTGCTATGATAACTAATAAAACTACAAAGTACTGGGGATGGGCAAAATACCGATACCGTGAAGTTGTAAAGAAGACATTTGAGGATGCCAAAACAGCCACTTTGCACGCACTCGACACATGCCCATCAGACACGATTCGACGGTTCTGCAATCGGTCCTGGCGATTTATGAGTGCGTATCGGGTTGGGTTGACAGGGAAAGCGGCAGCTTGGGCAGTGAAGGCACAAAAGGGTCATCGACATTGTTCACAAAGGGCAATGATGCACCTCGAGGCTGTCTTGAACCCTTGATTAGGTACCTAGAAATCCGCTAAATTAGGTCAACGATGTTGGCAGCCATAAGGTGCTCAAATTTGTCAGCCATCTTAGCAATCTCTGGCATGGGATTTGCAGCCGGAATTTTGATTGCTATTGCAGACCTAAAGTCCGCAAAGACTTGGGAGGGGCCATCGACATCATAATCAGTGCAGATGAGATCCCACACCTCCTCAGCAGTGTCCTTGGTGTTGGCATGCTGCCAAATAGAGGGGGCCAGGCAGAGCACTAGGCTACCAATAGCCTGGTCATTCTTATTGTTCCAGGTCTGGAGCTTGGCATTAGCTTCCGCTACTAGTGCAGCGTTTGTCGCCATCAAAGGAGGCACCAGGGGTGGTTTTAGTTCCATCCCACTAGTTATTTGCCAGAGGCCCTGAGACCTGAGCCATGCCTTCATTGAGTCGGCCCATTGAATGTAGTTAGAGCTGTCGAAAGTTTGTACAAGTTTTTCAAGAGTTGAAGACATGATGTTATAGTGGCAGCTGATAAAAGCGCTCAATCAGTCCTCTATTCAAGAAAACACATTCCATAATCTCAGGCAAAAACACTCCTTCAGAGTGGTTAACCCTAGTCATCCTGGGTTTTTAAATGCAGCTCGCAGGGAGTGCAATGCAGCTCACGAAGAGCACAAGGTTACAATTTGGAGACAATGAAGTCAACGTCATTTGCAGCCAGTTAAGGCATGTTCACGACATGCCCAGCAGGGCCCATAACCTGTTGGAGCAGACTACATACGCTGCACAGAGGAAGAGATGACACGTTCCTTATAACCTACCTGGGGTTTAGTTAGTCTTAGAGCTAGGGTTTAGCAGAGGTAAGAACACTGTATATCTACTACAGTACAGGTTCTCCTTATATACATAATAGTAAGGATGTCACATGACTCAGGAATGTGTTTACCACATGTATGCACAGTAAGCGCAGTAACATGTGTGTGCTGCATGGTTTGCCTCATGTATGCATGTATCAGAATTTAATTTCAACACTAAGTGAAGGAGATGACTGGACAGATGAAGACTAGGTTCCTCATCAACTGAAGAAAGCAAAGGAGTCTAAAATTGGTCAGGCTCTGTATTGCCTGAGCATGACAGTCAAATCTCACAGCAATGGTTAAATGAACATAGAGAGGCGTAAAGAGCTTGTGAAAGGTCCTGATGTAATGAGCAAATCGAAGCACATGCAAAGCTGTTACTGCAAGACAAACTGCAATCAAACAACTTTGGACAGCTTCATATCTTCTCTGCATAAAATGGTCAATGTCCCAAGATTGCTGCAAAACACGAGCAGCACAGAACTCAATCCAGAGCCAGTAATGATCCGTCAAGAAAGTGTTGAAGTGGAGATCCCACCCATGATACGTGATGAGACTGTTGATGTTGAGATGCCCCCAGCAATCCAAGAGGAGAGTGTAGAGGTTATCCTTCCACCCATGGGTAAAGAAGAGGAGATTGGATGGGAGGATGATCTGGATGAATGTGTGCAGGGAGGTGGTGCAGAGATTCATTGATGGGATATTCTGTGAGCACAAATTGAGAAAGACATGAAAAAAAGTGGCAACACATTACCTGTCAGCAAAGTCAACCAGCTTATCATTCTCTGCAACTTTGCAATGCTCCAGCTGAAAGGGCATGGGAAGATTGAGGCGAGCTTTCAGATTGCTCGACAATGGCACAAGGGCAAGGGAAAGCATTTCGCACACAAAGTTCAAGCACTTGCTTGCCACTATCAGGTTTTCAAGCAGTTGCTAATAGAGAAACAAGGGGGAGCGAAGATGTCACAAAGCCTTTTGCTTGATGAGTGTGTCAAGACAGCAGCAAGATTGTGGCTCATCTCACAGGCTGTAGGCCAAGTCAACCCTCAAAAGTTTCAGCATGCTCTCAATAATAAAAACCTTCCCGCACTTTCTATCACGTTAAAACGACCACTTTGTGAGCAAACAGCTCAGCGATGGCTTCTCAAACTTGGATGGCACTTGACAATGCTGAAAAAGGGGGTATATATGGACAGGCATGAGAGAGAAGACATTGTGAAGTATCATAACAAAGTGTTTCTCCTTGCAATGGCAAAGTTTGAAGAGCGGATGATGAAATTTGAAGGTCCAGAGCTGAGGAAGGTGGCACCGACATTGAGGGAGGGAGAGAAAGAAATCATACCCCAATTTCACGATGAAAGTTGCCTCTCAGTCAATGATTACAAAGCAAGGGCATGGCTTGGACCCAATCAGACGATCTTACAGAAGAAAGGTTGAGGCCAACTAATTCATGTCTCGGAGTTCATCAACCCAATTACCAGTCATCTCATCCTTCATGATGCTCAGAAAAATATCATGGATGGAACCCAGAAAATTATTCACCCTGGTTCCAATGGCGATGCATGGTGGGACACTGAACAACTGCTTGTTCAAGTGAAACATGCAATTGAGGTGTTCAAGAAGGCACATCCAAACTGTGTTGCCCTCTTTATATTTGATCAGTCATCAGCTCACACCTCCCTAGGCCCTAATGCCCTCAAAGCCTTCGAGATGAACAAGTCCGATGGTGGGAAGCAGTGTATACTGCACAACACAGTCATTCCTGAATCAAATGCAGTTGCCGATGATGTGTTCAGTTGGTACTCGGTGCAGAGTCTCAACAGAAGGGGTGAACACTTAACCTACAACTGCAGGCATGCTCGGGGTGAGGGGGGAGTTCACTTAGAGGGCCTCGGATCGTCCTTTGGGGTGCAGAGACTATGGAGAGGCTGGTACGGTGGTTTTCAATGTGCGCACTAGTTGTGTATGCTAAAGGGGAGATATGCGCAGTGGCAGAAAAGTGCGCAATGCAAAGGGGCAAAAACATGCAGTGCAGAAAAACACACAATGATGAGGGTGATGAAGACAGGAGGTGTAGTGGGGTGAAGACAACACTGGGATGTGCTGTGAAGGTGGTGCATAGGTTGGGGACACAAACGGGATGGAAGCACAAGGGGCAGAAAAAGGCGCAAACAGTGTGCAAAATGCAGCTATGCAAATAAGTGCACAAATGGTGCACAAATGCGGCTATACAAAGGATGCACTGTATGAGTGCACGAACGAGGACGAAGGACGCGATGCAGGGACGAAACGCAACAATACGATGAGGGGACGCAAACGATATGCAAACGCAGCTATATGAAGGGCGCACTACAAAGGTGCATGGACTGGACGCTGGTGCACAGACTATGTGCAATGCTGACTGAGCTATGAACTATGAGGGGGGGAAAGATCCTCTGGATTCTCTATCTGTCTGCCTACTATATACAAATGGCTTATTTGATAAAATGGTAAAATAAAGTGTAAAAATAGAAAGTGCCATGTGCTACCCACAAGTGCATCCATTTGCCCATCTAAACCCAACTGCACTATGCTGCTGCCTCAGCCAATAAGATTTGTGCACCTATAGCCCACTACCCAACTGTTCCGGTATGATGCACTATTTTTGGTGTGCTCTAAGTCTTGTGCACTTTTCCCAATTAATCCACTTCAGTGTTATGTGTTGCATGCTGCGCCTTAGTAATAATGATGTAATCGACCTGTGCCGCTTACCAGATAAGACGATACCAATTGGAAATGCAGAAGAACTATAAGGAGATGCTGTGAAAGGCCAAATACCACCAAAGTGCCAGAATTATGTGAATGCACCAGGTGCACATGGTCCAATGCCAAATAGGTGCAAAGTGCCCCGATTATGTGAGAATGTGCAGTTTGCTCATGTTGGAATCATGGTGCACCTCGAATAAATGTGCCAGTAAGATGGGAGCCACGATGCACAGTGCACTGGTGTGGTGGATTGTTGTGTGTGTGATAGGGATTGTGCAATGAGTGTGCAGCAGGGAATGTGAGTTGCAGGTAAAGCATAAAAGGAGCACACAAAGGTGCATCGAGTGCACAATAAATGTGGAAGGCAGATAAGGAGTGTGGGGGGGGGGGGGCGCGGGGGGGCATGCAGAGGCAGTTTGAAGCACAATGAGGTGCATTTAGGGCACACGATGATTGGCAGCTATGGGGGAACCAAAAGCGCAGTAGAAATGCAAAAGGCACACAAAGGTGCACCTAAATAGTCAAAGGCATGTGAAAGCACATGGAAGCATGCAAAGGCGCATGAAAGTGAATGAAGGTGTGCAAAAGTGCGCTGCGCAAAGTGTGTGGAAGCCATCTAGGAGGTGTGCACAATCGCAAAAAATGCTGTAGTATGCATGCAGGGTGATAGGGAGCTGTATCATCTCCTCCCAACTGAAGTACTAACTGTCCTCAGGCAGCATGTGATTGGTCAGCACAAAATTTTCTTCACTCACATAAGCAGCCATCCTCTCCTTATCTATCTCTGACCACCATCTATCCTCTATAACTCTTTCCACAACCCATCTCTACCCAATCTGATGGCCTCAGTATTTACCTTAGCCCTCAGACAAATGATCCTGGCCCTCAATGAGACCCTCCCTGCTGCTGGGAGCGAGCAGATGATGATGCAAGCTTGGGGTGAAGGGTTTTGTAGTAAACTGGTGTGCTTTTTATGTTTCTATAACCGGTACAGGTTGCTAAGGGTCGGGGCATGTAGAGCATGTATAAAAGCTGCGTGGACACTGTTAAAGATGGTGCAGAACTCAACATGCTCCTTGCGAAGGCGCGCAGCACATTCAGTGGGATCATGGTGGAGGAGTGGCTTACTTGGGGTGAGGAGCTGATGCCTGATATGCATAAGATGATTGAGGAGAAAGAGCAGTCTGAGGAATTTGAGCATAGGGCACATGAGCTGGCAGGGCGGCTGGAAGTGCACGCAATGCGCGCTGTGCACTCTTGACTGCTGAATTGCAGGTGCCCAAGGTTAACTTGGAGTGTCTGAAAGGTGAGTTCAGGGCAATTGATGAGGCAAGCGATATAGATAACACCGAGGTGCAGGAGGATAAAAAGGTGCGCATTGCACTGGTGCGCTCTCTGCATGTGCTTTCTGGAGCGACCAATGCTGAGGTCATAGGTAAAGGAACTGGGGAGTCTTGGGAGAGTGGAGTGACAAGCAAAGGGGAGAATGAGCAGAACAATGAGAGCGCTAGTGCAGATGAAGGTGCAAGTGCGCGCAACGCAGCAATGCACATATGTCAAAGTGCCACCACTGAGTGGTGTTGGTGCCACCTCCGATGCTAATAGCAGACTGGTAAGTTTCTTTGGATATGCTTCAAACTCACTAAATGGTTCCTCTTTTCTACTCTAATGTAATAACTGCCGCTGCATGGGCCAACTGGCTAGGTGTGTCTCTGTCAATGGAAAATGGTGCGCCCCATGCACAAAGGGTAAGAGAAAGTGTGAATGGACAAAGCGCACCCTCGCACATCTGCATGTAACTTCTAGAGGCAGGAAAGTGGCTACTGGGCACTCTGGTGTGTCTTTTTCTCATCCTCTTTCCACGCTGCACTAACTATTCCAAAGGCACATCACAAACTGACAAGGGCAATGAGAGCGATGCAGGGCTCGTCAGCCACTCAAAAGAGCACACATCGAAGCACTGCAAAGTCAAAAATGCGCCCCCGCCCCTGTCACAAGTGTGCCCAAGGCCGCGCTGCCTTACCATTCATTAGGCAAGTGTGCACATGCAATCCTCATGCCAAACCAGATCGGGAAACACCTTGGGAGATGTGGTCTACCAAGGCCAGGACGTCGAGGTGCTCGACTTAGTGCAATGCCGCTCGGTGGTCACAGTCTTGGGCACCACGCATGATCGCCTTAAAGAAGATGTCCAAAGGTCACTCATCGAGCTAGAAATCGTCAAGAGCCAGTTGCGCAGCACAGAGCAAGTGGAGGCTAATGCAAAGGTGAAACTGGATGCAGCCATGGAGCGCTTGGAGATCCTGGAGTCCATTGAGTAGCTGCTCACCTGTATAAGTTTTAGATAGTGTGTCAATCCATCTCTCTGTTGCGCCTGCGATACGTGTGATATGCTCTGAAGCAGTGCAATGTGCGCACGCATGCAAATGTGTGCACTTTGTGCCAACCTGTGCGCATGCTTCCATGGTGCCGTAAAATGAAATTTGTAAGTCCAAATAATATATGTGAGAGAAAAGAGATAAGATAAGCAACATTTGAGCAAGAAATGTCAAGCGCACAAAAAATGCGCACCAGCACAAAAATGTGCAAATGCAAGGGAGTGCAGAAAAATCGTCCAACCATCACTTTCCTCCTCCCAACTGAGATATTGACCATGTCCAAATGATAAAAGAGTAAGAGATAAAATGAAGCGCACGCCATATGACAAAGTCAAAAAAATGGAAAAGGCTCAGTAGATCATCATGGCTGGTAAAACCCACGGGTTGCACAATCATGGAACACGTCCAGATGCGACTTCAAAAATAGGAAAAGGTAACATAAAAAAATGAAAGAAAGCAAAGCATACATATAAAAAGGTGAAGTATCCATAGCAGTGTGCATGGAGCGCTAGTTGCATGCCTCATCAGTGCTTTCTTCATCCTCAGCACTATCTCCTTGCGCTTCTTCTTCATCAACTGCTTCTTCGTCTTCTGTGTCCACTACTATGGACTCTTCCATCTCCCTCAACCGCGTTGTAGTGATATTGAGCACCATGTCAGGAAGCGCAATGGACTTGCACACATGGTATGGCAGTAGATGGAATGTGGCTACTGGCCTGTCAAATACCGTCCCATTGAGCTTGCAAACAATATATGCGCCACCTTGATTGCATGATACTATAACTAGAGGACCAAGATAACATGTGCACATTTTGTGGTTAAGGCTCTTCTCGATCGCTGTGTTGCGCATAAGGACTAAATTGCCATGCTGGAAGTCAAAATTGCAGATGGTTTTTGAGTGTGCTTTCTCAAAACAGAGTGCCACTTTGCACCTTTCTGCATAGATGCAGGAATAGATGTGCACTAAGTCTTCTGGACGCTTTTGCAATGCATGTGCACACCGTGCGATCAAGTCTGTAGTGGAGAGTATAGAATCTGGGGGTGGGTTAAGGTATGTCGCTTCAATGATATCGAGAGGGATTAGAGGCTGCACACCTGTCACAATGAAGTATGGTGAAATGCCAAGGTGCTTCTGAACTGTGATGCGCTCCACCCAAAAGACTGAGTACAGTGCACTGAACCACTTTGATTCTACTCCATCTGTGGCTTTGATAAGTGCTTGATGCACATCGAAATGTGCATGCTCAACAATTCCATTAGCATGCAAGTTATAGCCAGATGTGCAGATGTGATTGATATGGTAGCATTTACTGAGATAGGCTAGCGCTTTGATGAATGGCTTGCCATTATCAGTGATTATCTCACACAATGCACCCCATCTGCAGATGAGGTCTTGAAACATTTAATCACCAAGTGCACTCACATTTTCTTTAGGAAGCACATGGAATTCTGGCCAAGTCGCAAGTGAGCAATGCCCTTGGATGATATAGCGCCACCCTGCTGATACTGGTAAGTGCATTGTATCAATATAAATTTTACTGAAGAGAGGCACAGGCATTGCGATGACTGGCAGTATTAGAACCTTCTGTGTTTGCTGGATCTGGCAAATATGACAAGTGTGCATGAACCAAATGATGTGGTCCATAATGTGTGGCCACCAAAAGCACTCAAGCAATGTGGAGCACGTCACATAAAGGCGCTTGTGTCCAATGTTGTCGTGGATGGTGCGCAATATCAGTAAGCGTCTAGACTGCCAAATAACAAGCTGGTGAGCACCATGTGCATTGTGCTTTCATAGGCACATCTTGTCTTTGAAAACATGCTTGCGTAGCACATGAGCGTGCTGTACTCAGAATCTGTGAAGTCGCTAGGGCATGTTAGGGTATCCATCCAAATCCACATCAAATCTAACTTCTCATCCTCTGCATCTGCTGTTGCGCTCCTCGGAACTTGGCTATAGTCATCGTCATAAATAAGTGCACTATTGTGCACATTTTGCACATTTTGCATGTTTGCACTTGGCTCTGGCTGCATTAGCGCGAGTGCTTGCATGTCAAAGGACTGTGAAATAGGACATATCACATGCATAAAGCCATGTAGTGCATCAATCCAATCCTCAAACTCTTCATCTTCTTCTCCTTCTAAGTCCTCTGGCTGCTTTGGCTGATGTGAAAGTCCATCTGGACCATGCACCACTCCCCTAACATGTACGAGCATAAAATGGAATGTGAGGATTGACACAATCCACTGGTTAATGCTAGCAGATGGTTGGATATTGGGGTTTTGTAGCATGCCCTTGATATAGCGCATGTCAGTCTCAACAATTAGGTTGTGCACACCTATAATATAAAGGCGCAAACTGCGCAGTGCATGGTAAAGCCCGTAGATCTCTAGCTTCAGTTGTGAAAAGCACGCTTCTCTGTCATTGAGCATAATCGAGCCAAAGCGATTGTAAATGCACATTTTTGCATCTGCGCTCTTTTGCTGGCAAAGGTAAAAGCCGACCACTATCTGGGAAGTGTCGACCACAAGGATAACAGGGAGTTCTGAGGAATAATCGATCGGTTGTAGTGCAGGACACTCTAGTACTGCTTGCTTGATGTCATTTTGTGCTGCTATCTGCTCTGGGCCCCATTCAAATAGAGCATCCTTGCATGTAAGCCTTGTGAGCATGTTAATGTGGTGCGCATAATTGCGGATATAAATGCACATTAAACCGACTGTTCCCAAGAATGCATGCACTTCTGAAAGCGTGTGGTGTGCACCCCAATTGTGGATAACATCTACCTTGTTGCATTTGGGTTTTCTACCTTCTGGTGTGCAGTAATGGCCAAGGATGATGAAGTTCTCAGTGCACAGTGTGGATTTTGTCCCAGAGAAAGTGCCGCCACTATATTTCATGCACTGCACAATGCAGTTCATGTTCTGGAAGTGCTCCCACACAAAGCACCTTATGCCAGGGTTTGCAGTGAGCACTTTGCATGAGCCGTCCGGTAAAATATAGCGCTTTGAAGGCCCCTTAACTAGGACGTCATTGATATAAGGAACAGTGTAATCTGGAATCTCTGGCTGCAGAATATAGCACACATCATCGTGGAAGATTGGTACTGAGTTTGTCCAACCCATTGGCAATGTAACGAGACACATTGTGCCATACAGCATCTGGAATGTTGTAAGGTCGCACACGATTCTTTGATTAAGTGCTCATCGTATCCCACATATAGATCAAGGATGGCGCCGCATGCACACCCCGCAAACTGCTCTGCAAGGTGCTCAGGTGTAGGGGTGATGCTGGAGTGTTTAATGGTTCCTTATCTGCCTTCCACATTTATTGCGTGCTCAATGCACC
Organism: Tricholoma bakamatsutake; assembly: GCA_029959215.1. NCBI lineage: Eukaryota > Fungi > Basidiomycota > Agaricomycetes > Agaricales > Tricholomataceae > Tricholoma > Tricholoma bakamatsutake. Next base: position 8,403,293 of record CP114860.1, read on the forward strand.
TTTGCGCACTCCATTTATGCTTTACCTGCAACTCACATTCCCTGCTGTGCACTCATTGCACAATCCCTATCACATACACAACAATCCACTACACCAGTGTGCTGCGCATCGCAGCTCCCATCTTACTGGCGCATTTATTTGAGGTACACCACGATTCTGACATGAGTGAACTGCGTGTTCTCACATAATTGGGCTGCTTCGCACCTATTTGGCATTGGACTGTGCACACTTAGGTGCCTTCACATAATCCTGGTGCTTTGGCAGTATTTGGCCTTTCACAGCATCTCCTTATAGTTCTTCCGCATTTCCAATTGACACTGCCTTATCTGGTAACTGGCACAGGTCGATGATGACATTATTACTAAGGTGCAGCATGCGACACATAACACCGAAGCAAATTAATTGGGAAGAGTGCATGAGACCTAGAGTGCACCAAAAATAGCGCATCACACCAGAACAGTTGGGTAGTGGTCTATAGGTGTACAAATCTTATTGGCTGAGGTAGCAGCATAGTGCAGTCAGGTTTAGATGGGCGAATAGATGCACTTGTGGGTAGCACATGGTGCTTTCTATTTTTACACTTGATTTTACCATTTTTATCACATAAGCCATTTGTACATAGTAGGAGGACAGATAGAGAATTCAGAGGATCTTTCCCCTCCTCATAGTTCATAGCTCAGTCAGCATCACACGTAGTCTGTGCACCAGCGTCCAGTCCATGTGCCTTTGTAGTGCGCCCTTTGTATAGCCGCATTTGTGTATCGTTTGCATCCCCTCATCATATTGTTGCATTTCACCCCTGCATTGCATCCTTCATCATCGTTTGAGCACTCATACAGTGCACCCTTCGTATAGCCGCATTTGCACACCATTTGCACACTTATTTGCATAGCTGCATTTTGCACACTGTTTGCACCTTTTTCTGCCCCTTGCACTTCCATCCTGTTTGTGTCCCCAACCTACACACCACCTTCACAGCACATCCCAGTGTTGTCTCCATCCCACTACACCTCTCGTCTTCATCACCCTCGTCGTTGCACACTTTTGCGTTCCCGTTGCATGTTTTTCTGCACTGTGTGTTTTTGCCTTTTTGCATTGCACACTTTTCTGCCACTGCGCATATCTCCCCTTTAGCATACACAACTAGTGCGCACATTGAAAACTGCTGTACCAGCCTCCTCATAGTCTTTGCACCCTGAAGGACGATCCGAGGCACCCCAAGCATGCCTGCAGTTGTAGGTTAAGTGTTCACCCCTTCTGTTGAGACTCTGCACCAAGTACCAACTGAACACATCATTTCTGGAGCCTACCACAAGGGGTTTCTGTTTATCAGACTGTATTTTAGACCTCCATCGGCTCACCCTTCGCTTCAACATTAACCACCTTTGCACTCTCCATTCTGAGCTGTTAGCAACTGTGCTCCAGCTTGGGGAAATACCAGTATTCAAGTCACTCTTCCTAAACAACATGCATCACTCGTCCGCGCTGTCTTTACCTCCACCTTCACCTGAATCATCCCTACCTACCTTAACTCCATCCGCATCACCGCATCCTTCTCTGCCTTTGTATTTCATTGCGCGTTTACCAGATTTTAACTCTACACACCTTATTCCACCTACTATGGCTACCATGCATATGCCATCCACATCCAACCAAAATGCACTGCATTTCGACCCCGCAAAACTGCACAAACTCCAGAAGTACTTTGAGGAGCTTGCGCAACTCCTCCATGATTGTAACGTCACCGATGAGACTGATAAGAAGTTCCACACTGTGCGCTATTTGGACAGCGACACTGCAGACACTTGGAAACTGCTACCGGAGTATAGCATGACACACAACTATGGTGCATTCAAAGATGCTGTCCTAAAGCTTTATCCTGGCTTTAGGGATGGCAGTAAATGGAGTATTAGCGACCTGGACAAGCTTATTGGTGAGACCGCATGCATTGGCCTTGTAACTGCAGAAGAAATTGCACGTTATTATTGTGCATTTTTTAACATTAGCGAATACTTAGTTGTGCAAGGCATATTGGCATGCTATGACCAAAGCCGCATGTTCATTAGGGTGTTTCGACCAGACCAGCTCAAGCGCATTTTGAGCCGCCTTGTGATTGTGGTACCGAATCAGCCTGCAAATGTGACATACTCATTAGATGTAATACGCGATGTGATCAACTTTATCTTTGAGGGCCCAGTGCGCTATTTCCAGCCACTTACTGGGCTCACAGCGCAAAACCCTGATATGTATGCGCCCTACTCAGCACCCAGTGCACCCATTTCCCAGTCGCAACCTAGCATGCCAGCAGTCAAAGCAGAAGACATTTCAGTCTTATTTGAACGCATGACACAGACAATAGTTACTGCATTGAGCGCATCATGCAGAGATGGCAGAAATGGCATGCCTCACTTGAACAATGACAAGTGCAATGGTTGCTGTCAGACAGGGCATTATATCCCTGAGTGCACCTCAATTGAGTGCCTTATTAGTGAAGGAAAGTGTAGGCGAAATGCAGAAAGGTGCATTGTACTCCCAGGTGGCACATTCATGCCCCATTCTATTCCAGGCAACTTCTTGGGTGAGTGCATTGAGGAATGGCATAAGTGCAACCCAGGGCAGATTGCCACTGGTCGACTTTCATCTAATACCAATTCACAGCTCATCTACAATATAGTGCCTCATCCAGCTCCAGCAGCACCTTTACAGTCGACATTGATATGGCTCCCTATTGCCCTGCATACATATTACTGCATTTTTTGCAATTGTGCGCACCTCCTAGATGACTTCTGCACACTTTGCGCAGCGCACTTTTGTGTGCCTTTGTGTGCTTCCGTGTGCTTTTGCATGCCTTTGACCGGTTAGGTGCGCTTTTGTTTCTACTGCACTTTTGGATCCCCCTTAGCTGCCTGCTGTTGTGCACCCTAAATGTGCCCTGTTGCACTTCAAACCACCTCCGCATGCCCCCCCCACTCCTTATCTGCCGTTTTCAGTTATTGCGTGCTCAATGTGCCTTTATGCGCTCCTTTTATGCTTTACTCGCAACCCATGTTCCTTGCTGCGCACTCACTGCACTATTCTTACCATCACACAATTCACCACTTCAAACGTGCGGCGCATCGCAGCTTCCATCTTATTGGCGCATTTACTTGCAGTGCACTGTGATTCTAACATGAGCAGACTGTGCATTCTTGCATAACTGGGGTGCTTTGTGCCTATTTGGCATTGGACTGTGCGCACTTGGGCGCTTTCACGTAATCCCAGCACTTTGGCAGTATTTGGCCTCACACAGCATCTCCTTATAGTTCTTCCACATTTCCAATTGGCATTGCCTTATCTGGTAACTGGCACAGGTTGATCACATTATTATTACTAAGGTGCAGCATGCGACACATAACACCGAAGCAGATTAATTGGGAAGAGCACACAAGATATAGAGTGCACCAAAAATAGCACATTGCACTGGAACAGTTGGGTATTGGGTTATAGCATGCGCAAATCTTATTGGTTGAGGCAGCAGCATAGTGCAGTCAGGTTTAGATGGGCGAATGGATGCGCTTGTGGGTAGCGCATGGCACTTTCTATTTTTATACTTTATTTCACCATTTTATCACATAAGCCATTTGTACATAGTAGCAGACAGATAGAGAATCCAGAGGATCTTTCCCCCCCTCATAGTCCATAGTTCAGTCAGCGTCGCACATAGTCTGTGCACCAGCGTCCAGTCCATGCACCTTTGTAGTGTGCCCTTTGTATAGCTGCATTTGTGTCCCCTCATCGTATTGTTGTGTTTCATCCCTGCATTGCGTCCTTCATCCTCGTTCAAGCACTCATACAGTGCGCCCTTCATATAGCTGCATTTGTGCACCATTTGCGCCTTTTTCTGCCCCTTGCGCTTTCATCCCGTTTGCATCCCCAACCTGTGCACCACCTTCACAGTACATCCCAGTGTCGTCTTTGTCCCACTACACCTCCCATCTTCACCACCCTCATCGTTGCACACTTTTGCACTCCCATTGCGTGTTTTTCTGCACTGCACATTTTTGCCTCTTTGCGTTGCGCATGATGGAGCACATTAACACATCGAAGGGGCACCCTAACAGAATATCATAAGCAGGTGAATGGATAACGTGAACTTGCACATAGACAATGATGTCCCCAATGCATGCAAAAACATTGCACGCAAGCCCACGTGACTCATCTACCTCTCCATTGGCTGATTGCATGTATAAGCGAATGCACAGGTTGTACTGAAGCCCAAGAAGATGGCAGACTGCTTCTGACATTGTGATAATTTGCGAACCCAGATCTAAGATAGCTTCAAAGTATTCTTGGTTGTCAGTCAATAAATCAATGGAATAAAGCGCATGCAACTCTTTTGCAACCTTCAAAATATCCGGGTTTTTAATTTTGCCTGGCTGGAGATGGGCAAGGTACTGTTCAAATGGATCCTGCAAAACAATAGGAAGCGGTGCTGCAATTGCCACACTAACTGGAGGTGTTGCATTAAGCACTTTATTTTCCACAAAAGGCACATGCGCGTCACAGTGCACAAATGGCATAATGCTCGCAAGGTTGGTAGCTACCACTTCTGCGCCAGTAGCTGCAATGCGCTTTGGGGTAACTTGTTCTCTATGGTGCTGTCTGAGATCAGGTGAAAGGGATAGGAGCTCTTCATGCGAAATTGTAATGGAGGGTGCCTTCATGGCACGTGCATATATGTCATTGACAATCTGCAGATTCTGGATGGGAACAACAGTGCAGTATGATGGCTCTTTGCCTTTGGAAGTGTTAGCTGGTACGTCTGGTTTATCTGCTGCTGCGGGCACAAAACACGCTTCAGGAATGTTGGAATAGGGATGTATGGGTGTCTCGTCAGGCACTTCAGTTGCGCTCACAGCGGGTTGCAAAGCTGGGGACTCGATACTGTCAGTGGGTGCAATGTTTGTGGTTGTAGAATGCATGCTCTCTTGATTGGATGTATTGCATGGTGCATGCCACAGAATTTTAATGCCGTCAAAGACTTGCCTCTTCCGAAGCACCATCAACTCCCGCTCGAGCACATCAATGTGCTCTTCCTTCGTTAGTTGCACATTTGGTGCACTTTGCATATAATCTGCTGCAGGCGCTGAAGTGGAAAGGTACATCGACTGTAAAGGTGCTGCTGGAGCTGGACGAGGCACTATATTGTAGATGAGCTGCGAATTGGTATTAGATGAAAGTTGACCAGTGGCTATCTGCCCTGGGTTGCGCTTATGCCATTGCTCGATGCGCTCGCCCAAGAAGTTGCCTGGAATAGAACGCAGCACGAATGTGCCACCTAGGAGTACGATGCACCCTTCTGCATTTCGCCTACACTTTCCTTCGCTAATAAGGTGCTCCATTGAGGCGCACTCAGGGATATAATGCCCTGTCTGACTGCAACCATTGCACTTGTCGTTGTTCGAGCAAGGTGCACCATTTCTGCCATCTCTGCATGATGTGCTCAACATGGTAACTATTGTCTGTGTCATGCATTCGAATAAGACTGAGATGTCTTCTGCTTTGACTGTGGGCATGCTAGGTTGTGGCTGGGAAATGGGTGCGCTGGGTGCTGAGTAGGGCACATACATACTGGGGTTTTGCGCTGTGAGCCCAGTAAGTGGCTGGAAATAGTGTGCTGCACCTTCAAAGATAAAGTCGATCACATCGCATATTACATCTAATGAGTATGGCATATTTACAGGCTGATTCGGTACCACAATCACAAGGTGGCTCAAAATGCGCTCAAGCTAGTCTGGTCGAAACACCCTAATGAACATGCAGCTTTGGTCGTAGCATGCCAATATGCCTTGCACAACTAAGTATTCGCTAATATTGAAAAATGTGCAGTAATAATATGCAATTTCTTCTGCAGTTACAAGGCCAACATGTGCAGTCTCACCAATAAGCTTGGCCAGGTCACTAATACTCCATTTACTGCCATCCCTAGAGCTGGGATAAAGCTTTAGGACAGCATCTTTGAATGCACCATAGTTGTGCATCGCACTATACTCTGGTAGCAGTTTCCAAGTGTCTGCAGTGTCACTGTCTAAATAGCGCACAGTGTGGAACTTCTTATCGGTCTTGTCAGTGATGTTACAATCACAGAGGAGTTGTGCAAGCTCCTCAAAGTACTTCTGGAGTTTGCGCAGTTTTGCGGGGTTGAAACGTGCTGCATTTTGGTTGGATGTGGATGGCATATGCATGGTAGACATAGTAGGTGGAATAAGGTGTGTAGAGTTAAGATCTGGTAAAAGTGCAGCGGAATGCAAAGGCAGAGAAGGATGTGGTGATGCAGATGGAGTTAAGGTAGGTAGGGATGATTCAGGTGAAGGTGGAGGTAAAGACAGTGCAGACGAGTGATGTATGTTGTTTAGGAAGAGTGATTCGAATACTGGTATTTCCCCAAGCTGGAGCACAGTTGCTAACAGCTCGGAATGGAGAGTGCGAAGATGGTTAATGTTGAAGTGAAGGGCGAGCTGATGGAGGTCTAAAATACAGTCTGATAAACAGAAATTCCTTGTGGTAGGCTCCAGAAATGATGTGTTCAGTTGGTACTTGGTGCAGAGTCTTAATGGAAGGGGTGAACACTTAACCTACAACTGCAGGCATGCTCGGGGTGAGGGGGGAGTTCACTTAGAGGGCCTCAGATCATCCTTTGGGGCGCAGAGACTATGGAGAGGCTGGTACAGCAGTTTTCAATGTGCACACTAGTTGTGTATGCTGAAGGGGAGATATGCGCAGTGGCAGGAAAGTGTGCAATGCAAAGGGGCAAAAACACGCAGGGCGGAAAAATGCACAATGGGTGCGCAAAAGTGCGCAATGATGAGGGTGATGAAGACAGGAGGTGTAGTGGGGTGAAGACAACACTGGGATGTGCTGTGAAGGTGGTGTGTAGGTTGGGGATACAAATGGGATGGAAGCGCAAGGGGTGGAAAAAGGCACAAATGGTGCACAAAATGTGGCTATGCAAATAAGTGTGCAAATGGTGTGCAAACACAGCTATACGAAGGGTGCACTGTATGAGTGCATGAATAAGGATGAAGGACACGATGCAGGGATGAAATGCAACAATACGATGAGGGGACACAAATGATATGCAAACATGGCTATATGAAGGGTGACTACAAAGGCGCATGGACTGGACGCTGGTGCACAGACTATGTGCGATGCTGACTGAGCTATGAACCATGAGGGGGGAAAGATCCTCTGGATTCTCTATCTGTCCGCCTACTATGTACAAATGGCTTATTTGATAAAAATGGTAAAATAAAGCATAAAAATAGAAAGCACCATGTGCTACCCACAAGCACATCCATTCGCCCATCTAAACCTGACTGCACTATGCTGCTGCCTCAGCCAATAAGATTTGCACACCTATAGCCCACTACCCAACTGTTCCGGTATGATGCACTATTTTTGGTGCACTCTAAGTCTCATTTGCTTTTCCCAATTAATCCGCTTCAGTGTTATGTGTCGCATGCTGCACCTTAGTAATAATGATGTGATTGACCTGTGCTGGTTACCAGATAAGGTGATACTGATTGGAAATGCTATAAGGAGATGCTGTGAAAGGCCAAATACCACCAAAGCACCAGGATTATGTGAATGCGCCAGGTGCACATGATCCAATGCCAAATAGGCACAAAGCACCCCAATTATGTGAGAACGTGCAGTTTGCTCATGTTGGAATTGTGGTGCACCTCAAATAAATGCACCAGTAAGATGGGAGCCACGATGCGCAGCGCACTGGTGTGGTGGATTGTTGTTTGTGTGATAGGGATTGTGCAAGCAATGAGTGTGCAGCAGGGAATGTGAGTTGCAGGTAAAGCATAAAAGGAGCATACAAAGGCGCATTGAGCGCACAATGAATGTGGAAGGCAGATAAGGAGTGTGGGGGGGGGGGGGGGGGCAGAGGCAGTTTGAAGTGCAACGAGGTGCATTTAGGGTGCACAATGATTGGCAGCTATGGGGGAACCAAAAGTGCAGTAGAAATGCAAAAGATGCACAAAGGCACACCTAAACGGTCAAAGGCACATGAAAGCACATGAAGGCATGCAAAAGCGTGCTGCACAAAGTGTGCGGAAGCCATCTAGGAGGTGTGCACATTTGCAAAAAATGCCATAGTATGTGCGCAGGGCGATAGGGAGCCATATCACTGAGCACCGAGGGAAAGCCCAGAAGATGACTCTCCCAGATGGGAGACCAAAAGGCTTGGAGTGCATTCTTACTGAGCAGGGTTTTGATGTTCACAACATGCATGCAAAGTGTGCGCCAGTCTGCCCATTTGAAAATACTTACTGCTGTATGGCCTGGTGATATGGCTCCCTATTGCCCTGCACGCATACTATGGCATTTTTTGTGATTGTGCACACCTCCTAGATGGCTTCCACACACTTTGCATGCCTTCATGTGCTTCCATGTGCCTTTGCACACTTCCATGCACTTTCGCATGCCTTTGACCATTTAGGTGCACTTTTGTGCACCTTTTACATTTCTACTGCACTTTTGGCTCCCCCATAGCTGCCTGCTGTTGTGCACCCTAAATGCACTCTGTTATGCTTCAAACTGCCTCTGCGCATCCCCCCCACACTCCTTATCTGCCTTTCACAGTTATTGTGCACTCAATGCACCTTTGCATGCTCCTTTTATGCTTCACCTGCAACTCACATTCTCTGCTGTGCACTCATTGCACAATCCCCATCACATACACAACAATCCACCACACCAGTTGCGCTGTGCATCACAGCTTCCAGCTAAATGGCACATTTATTTGAGGCACACCATGATTCCAACATGAGCGAACTGCACATTCTCACATAATCTGGGTGCTTTGCACCTATTTGGCATAGGACTGTGCACACTTGGGCGCTTTCATGTAATCCTGGTGCTTTGGTGGTATTTGGCCTCGCACAGCATCTCCTTATAATTCTTCCACATTTCCAATCAGCATCACCTTATCTGGTAACCAGCACAGGTCGATCACATCATTATTACTAAGGCACAGCATGTGACACATAACACTGAAGCAGATTAATTGGGAAGAGTGCATGAGACCTAGAGCACACCAAAAATAGTGCATCGCACTGGAACAGTTGGATATTGGGATATAGTGTGTGCAAATCTTATTGGCTGAGGCAGTGGCATAGTGCGGTCAGGTTTAGATAGGCGAATGGATGCACTTGTGGGTAGCGCATGGCACTTTCTATTTTTACATTTTATTTTTATCACATAAGCCATTTGTGCATAGTAGGCAGACAGATAGAGAATCCAGAGGATCTTTCCCCCCCTCATAGTTCATAGCTCAGTCAGCGTTGCACATAGTCTGTGCACCAGTGTCCAGTCCATGTGCCTTTGTAGTGTGCCCTTCGTATAGCTGTGTTTGCATATCATTTGTGTTCCCTCATTGTATTGCTGCATTTCATCCCTGCATTGTGTTCTTTGTCCTCATTTGTGCACTCTTGCAGTGCGCCCTTCATATAGCTGTGTTTGCACACCATTTGCACCTTTTTTGTATAGCCACATTTTGCGCACTGTTTGCGCCTTTTTCCACTCATTGTGCTCTCATCCCGTTCACACCTTTAACCTGTGCGCCTCCCTCCCAGCACATCCCAGTGTCGTCTTTGTCTCACTACACCTCCTGCTTTCATCTTCCTCATCGTTGTGCACTTTTGTGCTCCTGTTGCACATTTTTCTGCACTGCACATTTTTGCCCCTTTGCATTGCACACTTTCCTGCTATTGCGCATATTTTCCCTTGAGCGTACACAACTAGTGCACACATTGAAAACTGCTGTTCCAGCCTCCTCATAGTCTCCGTGCCCCAAAGGATGATCCGAGGCCCTCTAAGTGAACCCCCCCCTCACCCTGAGCATGCCTGCAGTTGTAGGTTAAGTGTTCACCCCTTCCATTGAGACTCTGCACCAAGTACCAACTGAACACATCACTGGTTACTTAGCAAACAGGATGATTTCATCAAACAAGAGTCTATGCTTGAGATTCTCATCAAACAAGCAGGACACGGATGTGTTTTCTTACCCAAGTTCCACTGTGAGCTCAATCCTATCGAGATGGTAAGTTGTAATGCCTTGTATTACTCCTATGCTTGGAATCTGATATGTTTCAGTATTGGGGATAGGTCAAGTATCGTTACCGTGAGGTCCCCAAGCAGAATTTCACTGAAGCCAAGGAGATCGCACTCCATTACTTGAATGCATGCCCTACCAACATAATCCGGCAGTTTATTAACCATTCCTGGTGGTTCATGAGTGCATACCGAAAAGGGCTTACTGGCAATGCTGCTGCATGGGCTGTCAGGAAGCAAAAACAACATTGTCAGGTTTCTAATATGGCAATGATGTCGATTGATGCTGTTTTGAACCCTAGCTAGCATACAAAAAATTTCATAACTTGACCTGAAATTTTTGGCATCCCTAAAAATGCATGGGAAAATTTGAGAGTATGTTTTTTGGATGTATTTTGACCCGCTGAATCCAAATCTGAAGTTAGTTTCCTGCCAAAAGCTCTCAATCATGAGATATCAAACTTGTTAACTTTGTTTGTCTGCCACTGTATCACACTTGGATGGAACTGAGGGAGGTGCGATAATCAAGGGTTGTGGAAATTATTAATATTCTGGTTTGGCTTGATAAATTACTGGTAAATTACAGGTGGAAAGGCTGCAGCCAAATTGGTCATGGAAAAAAAAATATTCCAAAACCCTTCTGGCTGTGAGCAGCTCCAATGTGACCTTTCTAATATACTAAAAGTGCTACTGATTTACTAGTACAGTCGACTCTGTCTTAACCCATACCTCTCTGTGGATACCCCCAGTTATGGGTTTTCAGAGAGTATGGGTTACAAAATTATTTATGACTATTAAGCATGCTATATCACTTATTTTGTAACTAGAATGGGTTATTGATGAAATATGATTACTTAAAAGTGAAAAAATCTGTAATGTATGTTGGTTTTAGTGCATGAGACTCCTCCAAGTGTATTTGGCACCTGAAACTAGTGAGAATTGTGTCCAACTTGCATGCAAATAACTCATTTATGTCTGCAACATACTTCTGAAGGGTGACTGCTGCAGTAAGAGCATCTTTGCAAGTTGATTTATTATTGTCAAAAGCTTCTTCACTGTTAGGGCGACACCCACTAATCTGCTAGCTGGACCATGCGGGTTCTCCTACAAGAAGGTGGCGGGGGGCGCGCGCATGATGGGGGGTTTGATGGCTTTGATGTGAGAGGTTAAAAATAGATTAGTTGGCTGAATTAGGCCTTTTGCACCACTATTGTGGATGGAATACCTAAGAGAACTCAACTGAGGCCTCCTAGTATTTATTTTAAGGTTATATACTATGTTACACATATTGTAGTATGTTATTATGGACACGCATACATGTGCGTACATATTGATGCATGTAAATAAAGAATTCCCACGCTGACAAATAATGTGTATATAGGCATTTTGTAGTGTATTTTGGTGAAATAAAATCAAATAAAATGAAATAAAATAAAATAAAAATAGTGTTAGGTAATAGTCATGTTAGGAGACTGTTTCCTAACATTACCCCCCTTTTAGGCCTCGACTTCCAGGTGAGAAAATATTGTATCTGTCCCCTCTGTGAAATTTTGGTAAGGCCAGAAATTCATCCCCTCATACACCATTCTAGCAATGCGACGCGGAGCACTTGGATTACATTTAAAGAATTGGGTGATTGCCTTGCGCGCTTGCTTACAATTCTCTTCTGGCTCCCATGAATTATTTTCGTCAGTGTAGTTCTTCCACTTGATTAAGAACTCCAATTTGTTTCATTGAAGATGTGAGTCCAAAACCTCTTCCACAATATATTCTGGAGCACCTTCTACCATTATTGGAGGCTGTGGAGTAGTTTGTTGACCAGGAATAGTGGGTGGGCAGTAAGGGCATAAACGGGAAATGTTAATCTCAGGATCAATCTTGAATGACTGAGGTAATTTTAACACTACTGCATTGGGTGAAATTATTTTAGAAATCAGATATGGGCCAACTAAGAAAACATGTTCCATAATCTCAGGCAAAAACACTTCTTCAGAGTGGTTAACCCTAGTCAACCTGGGTTTTTAAATGCAGCTCACGAAGAGCGCAAGGTTACAATTTGGAGACAATGAAGTCAACGCCATTCGCAGCCAGTTAAGGCATGTTCATGACATGCCCAGCAGGGCCCATAACCTGTTGGAGCAGACTACATATGCTGCACAGAGGAAGAGATGACACGTTCCTTATAACCTACCTGGGGTTTAGTTAGTCTTAGAGCTAGGGTTTAGCAGAGGTAAGAACACTGTATATCTACTATGGTACAGGTACTCCTTGTATACATAATAGTAAGGATGTCACATGACTCAGGAATGTGTTTACCACATGTATGCACAGTAAGCGCAGTAACATGTGTGTGCTGCATGCATTGCCTCATGTATGCAGCATGCATGGGAATTTAATTTCAACAACCAGCATGACACTTTTGAGTGTGTTGTAAGAGTACCTTTTGCCCTCAACGTTCCTATCTGCCTTCAGTGAAGCAAGTATGGCAATGAGAGGGACAATGATTCATCATGACTTCACCTGTCACCTGTTAGGAAATAGCCCCAGTAACTAATAATATTTTATTTTATTTTATTTTATTACATCAAATTATGCTACCAAATGCCCAAGAACACTACATTTGTTAGCATGAGAATTTCATATTTGCACACATCAATATGTATGTGCATGTACATGCACATCGGTAACAACATAGTACAATATATGTAACAACCTTAAATATACATCTAGAGAACAGTAGTTGAGTTCTCTTAGGTATTCCACCCATGATAGTGGTGCAAAAAACCTTTTTCAGCCAACTCATCTAAAAATAGCCCACACATCAAACCCATCAATTCCCCCATCATGCATGTGAATCCTGCCCCCTTCTTGTAGAGAGAATCACATGGTCTAACTAGCAGATAGTGGGTGTCACTCTAACAGAAAAATTCAACTACCCCATTAGTGTGCCTTCTCTTACTTATGCAGACATCATTGTTTCATCATGCCACAACTGTTTACTCATCCTTTTGGCATGAGCCAGAAGTACTTGTATATATATATTTACCTTTGCTTTTATAAGCCAATGCCAGGCTTCACCTTACATTGCGACCACCAGTGATTAAGAGGCAGTGCTCATCATTAGGACAGCTGCAACCAAACAACTAATCTGGTCTGGTTTAATTGAGATTTACTATACTCTATTCAGACAACTATTTTAGTTACATAGTTACAAGCCAAATTTAGTATTATCTCTGAGAACAGGCACTGTCAGAAAGGATATCGATCCAAAGTGTCTCATGTGCCCAACAGTTGACAAATAATTGAATCACAAGTTTTGCCAAGTTTGGTACCCAAGTTGCTGAATCACATGACTTGAAAATCTGTGGAGAAATTCCAAAGCTGAACTTTGACTCAGTCAAAGAAGTGACTCATCACAGCTTATATCATTATGTCAGAACCATCAACTTCTAATCCTGGTCCTAATCCTGTTCCCATACCAGCACTAGAAGCCAAAATTGATGCACTTATAGCACAAATGTCCCAATTAGTGTCAGTATTGGCAGCATCACAGCCAAAACCAGCAGAAATAAAACCAGAAATAGTGGAAGATAAAGATGATGAGATGGAGGAGATGGTGGAGTGGATGTCTCAGGATGATGTGCAGGCAGTGGAGAGATCTGAAAGTGGAAAAGTGCACTTACCTAAATATGCACCCCTGCAAATCTTTGATGGTATCATGGAGAATACAAAGGCCTTCATCAGCTCTATCATATTGTACATCTATGGGAGGAAGCCTGAGTTTTGTATGACTGAGTCTAGCATTATGTTTGCTCTCTCATACATTCAGGGGGGGAAAGCACAGTTCTGGAGAAATAAAGCTATTAATCAAATTGCTGCAGGATATAAACCATTTGCAACCTTCAGGGAATTTCTGAAGAGACTGGAGGCACAGTTTGGAGACTCTAATCCAAAGGTGACAGCTAATGCTAAGTTCAAAACCATGCACCAAGGTTCTCTAATGGCAGATAAATTTATTTTGCAGTTTAAGGCAGCCGCTTCACAGACAGATATGGGAGAAGCTGCATTGGTAGAATTTTTAAAAGCAGGATTAAATCCCTCTTTATTCAAGTCTATCTATCAACTATCTTCTATGCCAGAGAGGTTGGATGAGTGGTACAATTGGGCAATGTGCCTTGATCAGCAACACTGACAGGAACAGGTGGAGTCAAAATTGATGTATGGAAATGCCAAATTTGGAAAGTCATTAGGAGGAAAGTCTGAGAAAGGAAGGATGCCTCAGGTACAAACCATGGCAGTGACACCTATTGTTAAGGAGTCAGCAGCATCAGCAGATGCAATAGAGGTTGATCAAGCAGGGAGATGAGCCCCACTTTAATGTTTTAACTGTGGGCAATTAGGGCATGTTGTAGGTAGAAAATGAAGATTAGGGAAGTGACAATTGAGGAAGTGAAATTGGAGGAAGATAAGCAGAAGAATTTTGTGGAAGAGTCCCAGTGAAGGTTTCCCTACTGGTGACCCAGAATCATTATAATGTATTAATATCTGAGGAACCCAGAGTGAACCTGAAAGAGAAACTGAAGAGTATGACCATCATCACTTATGTGATAAAGAGAATTGCCCAGCCTTATTTTCAAAAACCCCTAAATTCTTTATTTACTCTGTGCAAATAGAACCCAAAATTGCCTTGACAGTAGGATTGAAGACAGTGGACATGCATGCAGCAATTGATGTGGAGGCATTGCTCGATAGCGGTGCTACCAGATTATTCATTAATTGATCCTCAATTACTGGAAATGGTATTAGCACACATAAACTGCCACAACCTATAATGGTATACAATATTGACAGCATGATTAATTGTGGAGAAACTATTAAGGAGGAGGTGACAATAATACTAAAGAATCAGGATCATCAGGAACAAGCCATATTTGAGGTGTGCAACCTTGAGAAAACCAATCTAATAATAGGATGTCCATGGTTATGTAAATGTAACCCAGAAATTAATTGGAAAACTGGGAAGGTACACATGATTCATTGTCCTAAGGAATGTAATGTACACTGTATATGGGAGGAAAGTAAAAAAGGAGAAGAAGAAAAGGAAAGAGAAAGAGCATCCAAGGAAGTATTCTGTTACAATGGAAGAAGTGGAAGATGAGAACATGCCAAATGGGGAAGTTCCAATCATAACCAATAAGGAAGAACAGAAGCAAACCTTTAGGGAAATCTGTGGAGGACAGTTGTGGGATAAAAATGCTGTGGAAGTGGAGAAGTCAGTGGAGGAGTGGGTACTGAAAGCATATCATAAATATTTGCCAGTCTTTCAGAAGAAGGAATCTAAGTGAATGCCACTGTAAAAGCCATGGGATCATGCAATTGAAATGAAGCCAGGATTTGTGCTGAAGAAGTTGAAAGTCTACCCATTATCTCCAATGGAACAAGAAGAAGTGGATGCATTCCTTAATGAACAATTGCGCAAGAGATACATATGACCTTTGAAATCACTGCAGACATCACCAATATTCTTTGTACCAAAGAAAGATCAGAGGAAGAGGATGTGTACAGATTATAGGTATCTGAATGAGTGGACAGTGAAGAATGTGTACCCTTTGCTATTGATCTCAGAGATAATTGACAAGGTGGGAAAGGCCAAGGTCTTTACAAAATTGGATTATGCTGGGGGTGCAATAATGTATGAATAAGGAAAGGAGATGAGTGGAAGGCTGCATTTGCCATGCATTAAGGATCCTTTGAGCTGCTTGTCTTGTTTTTTGGGATGACCAATAGTTCCCTGACTTTCCAAAATATAATGAACGACATTCTCAAGCGTATAATAGACAAAGGCATGGTAATAATATTCATTGATGACATTCTGGTATTCACAGAGGATGAAGAAAACCATGAAGTGATAGTGCATGAGGTACTACAGAGATTGGCAGAGAATGATTTATTTTTAAAACCAGAGAAATGTGTGTCTGGGGCAAGCAAGATCAAGTTCTTGGGATTAATGATTGGTTCTAATGGAATCAAGATGGATCCTATCAAGGTACAGGCAATTGTTGATTGGCCTGCACCCACCTGTATCAAGGAGATTCAAGCCTTCTTGGGACTCACAAATTATTATTGTCGCTTTGTCCATAATTTTTCCAAAATTGCCACACCCTTACACAATCTTATGCAAAAAGGAGTAGTGTGGAGATGGGGAGAACAACAGCAGACAGCATTTGAAGAGTTGAAGAGGAGGTTTGTGGAAGAACCAATATTAGCCCCAGTAGACTTCATGCATCCCTTATGAGTGGAATCAGATGCATCTGACTTTGCTACTGGAGCAGTATTATCAATGCTATGTGAAGATGACAAATGGCATCCTTGTGCATATTTGTCCTGAGGGTTGAATGATGTGGAAAGAAATTATGATGTGCATAACAAAGAGATGTTGGAAATAATATGAGCATTGGAAGCATGGAGACATTATTTGGAGGGATGTATGCATCAGATCAAAATCTGGATGGATCATCAAAATCTGCAGTACTTCAGGTCCACTAAAAAGGTTAACCATCAGCAAGTGCATTGGGCATTATTTTTATCACATTTTAATTTTCACTTGGTCCACAAAGTGGGAAGCTTGATGAGGAAGGCAGATGCATTATCCAGACGTACAGATCATAAAAGGGGGGTAGAGGAGGACAATAAAAATATTACCCTACTCAAACCTGAATACTTTCATATTTGCACTATGCATCAAGGGCATCTATTGGTGGATAGCTCAGAGACTGAAATGTTGTCTAAAACTAGGCAATGTTCAGAGATGGATAATGAAGTAGTGGAAGCCATGAAAGCTCTGAAGAGAGAGAAGAAAGGTAATATTAAAGGAGATGAATGGGTTGAGGAGCAAGGGTTAGTGTTGCTCAGAGGAAATGTATATGTACCAAAAGATCAAGATTTACGAAGGGAGATCATCTGGTTACATCATAATATGCCAACTGCTGAACATTCAGGAAGGTGGAAGACATTGAAATTGGTGTTGAGAAATTATTGGTGGCCCAGAATTTTGAAATATGTGTTGGAGTATATAGATGGATGTGATATGTGCATGAGGGGAAAGAAATTTCCAGAAAAGCCCACAGGGAAATTAATGCTGAACCCTATACCTAAAGTGCCATAGCAAGATATATCTGTGGACTTTATCACCGGATTACCTGAAGCTCAAGGATACAATGCAATATTTGTAGTATGCGACCACTTCACAAAGTAAGTCCATATTATTCCTACTACTGCAGAAACCTCATTGTTGGGCTTGGCATGCCTCTATCTAAATCAGGTATGGCAGTTACATGGATTACCTGATATGGTTATCTCCAATCATGGACCACAATTTGCTTCTGCATCTATGCGAGAGTTAAACAACATATTGGGAATTCAAACCAGGTTATCTATGGCATATCACCCACAAACTGATGGACAGACAGAGAAAATGAATCAGGAGTTGGAGCAGTACCTACATATGTTTGTCAACTACTGACAAACTGACTGGCCCAAATAGTTGGCAATTGCCAAATCTTCTCACAATAATAAATTCCATTTGGCTACTCACATGTCACCCTTCTTTGCTAATTATGGGTATTATCCCTGAATGGAAATAGAACCTCAAAGGAAAATCAAAGTACAGTCAGTAGAAGACTTTGTATCTAAGATGCAGAAGGTACAAGAGGAAGCAGAGGTGGCATTGATGAAAGCATGTGATGATATGATGCGACATGTGGATCATACTTGAGCCATTGCTCCAGAGTACAAAGTTGGTGACTTGGTATGGCTAAGTACCAAGAATCTAAATATTCCATGACCTTCAAGAAAACTTATAGAGAAACAAGTTGGCCCATATCCAATTTCTAAAATAATTTTGCCCAATGCAGTAGTGCTAAAATTACCTCAATCATTCAAGATTGATCCTAAAATTAATGTTTCCTGCTTATGCCCTTACCACCTGCCCACTATTCCCAGTCAACAAACTACTCCACAACCTCCAATAATGGCAGAAGGTGCTCCAGAATATGTAGTGGAAGAGGTTTTAGACTCATGTCTTTGATGAAATAAATTGGAGTTCTTAATCAAGTGGAAGAACTACACCAATGAAAATAACTCATAAGAACCTGAAGAGAATTGTAAGCGAGTGCATAATGCAATTGCCCAATTCTTTAAACTTAATTCAAATGCTCCACATTGCATTGCTAGAATGGTGTATGAGGGGATGAATTTCTGGCCTTACCAAAATTTTACAGAGGGGACAGATACAATATTTTCTCACCTGGAAGTTGAGGCATAAAAGGGGGGTAATGTTAGGAAACAGCCCCATTACCTAATAATATTTTATTACATCAAATTATGCTACCAAATGCCCAAGAATGCTACATTTGTTAGCATGAGAATTTTATATTTGCATGCATCAGTAACAACATAGTATAATATATGTAACATAGTATATAAACCTTAAATATACACCTAGAGAACAGTAGTTGAGTTCTCTTAGGTATTCCATCCATAATAGTGGTGCGAAAGGCCTATTTTCAGCCAACTCATCTAAAAATAGCCCACCCATCAATTCCCCCATCATGTGCACGAATCCTGCCCCCTTCTTGTAGAGAGAACCTGCATGGTCTAGCTAGCAGATAGTGGGTGTCACCCTAACATTACCCAGTCAACCTCAGAATTATGGTCATGAAGCCACAGGTAGTCCAAAATTGCCTCCTGCTTCCCCAGTTGGGTCACAGTGAAGAGAGCCCATTCACTATAGTCCTTGTACCACAGGACTAGGTCAACAACCTCCCAAATCACCCCAGCTTCATTTGGGGAATTGTCCACATTGTAGACAGGTATGGGTCGAAATAGTAAGCAGGTATTGAGTTTTTTTTGTTGAACCAGGTGTGAATCAATGAAAAGGCCTGTGGCACCTGTCTGCAGCTCAATCTTCAATTCAGGTGATTGCTGGGAGGGGGTGGATGCCACAATGTACTTGCATGGTAGCTTGTGCTTCCAAGATTTCAATCTGGAAAGAGGAGGAACAGGTGTAAGTAGAGCAAGTGTAACTTCCATTGAGCTGAGGGATTCAGGGGGGGATTGGTTGTAGAGTGAAGTTCTTCCTCAAGTGGGTCCACTAGCAGGGAATTGAGGTGGTTACTAGTGGACAGAACAGTTAAAGAGGGATCATGATCATGATTCTGATAGACCATCAGATGAAGAAGTGCCTACCAGCAACCAATATTTACCCGTCTTGTCATTGAAGGATTTTTGGCTTTTCTGGGCAGGCAGCAAGACACACTTAAGATCGAGGCAAATATAAATGTTAGGGAGTTATCAGAGTATGGAGATGAATGGAAGCATGCAGATGGGATTGTGAATTTGATGTGGGAGGTGACGAGTTACCAGTTTCTGTGCATATTCGTGCTTCTATTATCCTCATGCACTAATTCCAAGATTGCTCAGCATATAGCTATCACAGTAAATATGATCACAAGCAGTCACTTGGTTCTTCATCATGTTACATATATGTACCATTGCGCTCAATTTGATGATCGTCAACATGCTCCATCAAAGAGTCAAAAGCCAGGTGTGAAGCATTGTGATAAGGAATCAATGCAGACCTTTGACTGCTCTGGGTGGTTACACATTACATTATCCAATTTGACTGATATTGCATCTATTAAATTAGAGCATCATGACATGCACATTCCTTACTGTCCAATCAAGATTCCTGAAGATGTTGTGACCTATATCCATAATAATCTCAAACTTATGCTACCCCAGGTTCATCTTAACTTTGAGTAATGTAACTTTAAATTATTTAATGCCAGAAACTTGTGTAGTTGTGGGCCAACATCATACAAAAGCACCCATGGCCAACCTTCACATGAAAGGCTGTTGTCCGGTTGTGGTCCCACTTAAATAGTCACCTTTGGAAATGAAATGATGATGAAGTCAGATCAGCACAGATATTGCTCGAAGAACATCATATTTTAGATGGAAGTTTGAGAGAAATTTATATGTTAGTAGAACCTCTACCACTTGCAGAGGAAACTGGCATCACAGCAATAGCATTTACATTACTGGGGATCTTATGACAATGGAGAGGGTGCATCCATGAAGTTCAACTTGACTCAGCATGTAAGTTTGTACCCAATAGTCATACTGACTCGGAGTACATTCTAATGTGCTTCAATTCTTAGGAAATACCAACAGTTCATGCTTTGAGGTTTTCGCACTGCTCAGAGAGACCTATGGATCTGGACTCCCACTAGGATATCTAATCATTTAGCTTACTACAAGTGAACATGGCATTCAAGAACAATTCATCCACCATTTTCTGGACCACATTGCAAGACAGTGGAGTCTATGCATCATCATTACACTTACTGACAAGGACTGGTCTGAAATCAATGCATTTCTGGCCATGATTGCAAATGCGAAGCATCAATTGTGCTTCTGGCATGCACTTTGAGCTATCAAGAAACACTTAGCAAAGCTACAATGTGCACTAGCGCACTACGATGTTGAAGCTGCCCATGCCAAACTTAGCTGGATTGACAAATCTTTTGTCCCTGTCAAGCAAGCAGATGACTCTGTAAGTTCTTACCCTCTCTACATTATCTCTTGCTGACTATCTAATCTAACATGCTCAGTCTGCCATCCATCCTATAGCTGAACATGCAATACCTTGGCTGGTAGTTCACCTGAATGGTATACTCCAAACACATTTGAGACCGATGATATGGCTCCCTATCGCCCTGCACACATACTATGGCATTTTTTGTGATTGTGCGCACCTCCTAGATGCCTACTGCACACTTTGCACAGCACGCTTTTATGCGCCTTCGTGCACTTCCATGCACCTTTGCGTGCTTCCGTGTGCTTTCACATGCCTTTGACTATTTAGGTGTGCCTTTGTGCACCTTTTGCATTTCTACTGTGCTTTTGGTTCCCCATAGCTGCCCATCATTGTGCACTCTAAATGCACCTCAGTGCACTTCAAACCACCTCCACGTGCCCCCCCCCACAGTCCTTATCTGCCTTCCACATTTATTGTGCACTCCTTTTATGCTTTACCTGCAACTCACATTTCCTGCTGCGCACTCATTGCACAATCCCTATCACACACATAACAGTCCACTGCACCGGTGCGCTGCGCATCACAGCTCCCATCTTACTGGCACATTATTTATTCGAGGTGCACCGTGATTCCGACATGAGCAAATTGTGCATTCTCACATAATCGGGGCGCTTTGCACCTATTTGGCATTGGACTGTGCGCACTTGGGCGCCTTCACATAATCCTGGCACTTTGGCAGTATTTGGCCTTTCACAGCATCTCCTTATAGTTCTTCTGCATTTTCAATCAGCATTGCCTTATCCAGTAACCGGCACAGGTCAATCATGCCATTATTACTAAGGCACAGCATGTGACACATAACACCAAAGCAGATTAATTGGGAAGAGTGCATGAGACCTAGAGCGCACCAAAAATAGTGCCTTGCACCAGAACAGTTGGGTAGTGGGCTATAGGTGTGCAAATCTGAGGCAGCAGCATAGCATGGTTGGGTTTAGATGGGCAAATGGATGCACTTGTGGGTAGCGCATGGCGCTTTCTATTTTTACACTTTATTTTTCCGTTTTTATCACATAAGCCATTTGTACATAGTAGGCAGACAGATAGAGAATCCAGAGGATTTTTCCCCCCCCTCATAGTTCATAGTTCAGTCAGCGTCGCACATAGTCTGTGCACCAGCATCCAGCCTATGCGCCCTTGTAGTGCACCCTTCGTATAGCCGCATTTGCATATCATTTGCGTTCCCTCGTAGTATTGTTGTGTTTCATTCCTGCATTGCATGCTTCATTCTCATTTGTGCACTCTTGCAGTGCACCCTTCATATAGCTGTGTTTGCACACCATTTGCACACCTATTTGCATAGCTGCATTTTGTGCACCATTTGCGCCTTTTTCCGTCCCTTGTGCTTTCATCCCGTTAGCATCCCCAACCCTTGCGTCACCTCCCCAGCACATCCCAGTGCCGTCTTCATCCCACTACACCTCCCGTCTTCATCACCCTTGTTGTCGCACACTTTTGCATGCCCGTTGTGCATTTTTCCGCACTGCACATTTTTGCCCCTTTGCCTTGCACACTTTCCTGCCACTGCGCAAACTTCCCCTTTAGTGTACACAACTAGTGCGCACATTGAAAACTGCCATACCAGCCTCCACATAGTCTTAGCACCCTGAAGGACGAGCCGAGGCCCTCTAAGCGAACTCCCCCCTTACCCCGAGCATGCCTGCAGTTGTAGGTTAAGTGTTCGCCCCTTCCATTGAGACTCTGCCCCGAGTACCAACTGAACACATCACCGAGATCACCCTGACGTTGTTCCCACAGGCCTACAGCTCCCCAAGAACATCTCATAATTTGACTTTCTCCTCGAAATCCAGATTCTCGACCCCAGACAGTGACTCTCAAGCAACATCTGATGAGCCAGAATTACCAACTACCAAGCTTGATCTACTACACACCCCAAGTCTGATCCCATCTACCCTGGATGACCCAGTTAATAACCAAGAGGACCTGGAAGCCCCTGACAATGAAGAGGGTGGGGGGCTGATGGACAAGGTGAAAAATTTTCTGGATCTGGATCCAGAGCCTGGGGACAGTGATAAGAATGATGCCTGAGAAGAAGGAGAAACACTACCACCTTACCCTGACTATGTTTTCTGTCCTTTGCCACACCATAAATCTATTCTACACCTCTTCACCAAGCACTTCTGTCAACACCCACTATTTCCTGCACATCGCAGTGGTTCTCTTGATGCAGCAACCATTCATTAGCAAGCTGTGTCAGAAATGTACCAATTTTGTTACCAGTGGGGTCTTTGAGAAGTCTGGGAGTATCTTTGAATGTTGTGGTATGCACCAAAGGTTTGGAAACTTTGGGCACATTCAACATCTCCTTACATATCACACCTGTGGACTACAATGGGTACAGAGAATTTTTGGCGACAACTGAAGCATAATTACTTACATCACATGCTTCGACCACACCTTGAGCATCTCATCTGAATTCTCATCAACAAGGTTACTCTGGAGTATATCGCACGCACAGAGATTCTGGAGAATACACATTGCTTAGGTCAGTCAAAGCCATTATCAAACCATCAACAATATTTCAAGTCAGCATGGAAAAAAAAGTATCACTCCCAACACCTCTGCAAACACCTTGTTCAAGTGGTTCACCCTCCACCACTGATGTTCTGGAAACAGGTCATCTGCTGATGTGCTTCACCACTTTATTGCCACCCTGCACTGATACTGAGTGATGAAGATGGCATTGCCAGTGTGGATTATCCATATCACAACCCTGACAATGGTAGTATTACCGATGGAGACGACCACATTGATAGGTTCATTGTGTACTTTAAGGTCTGGACAACACTTCCAGTCGTTGATACTCAACCTGGAAACCTAACAAAAGCCTGTTAAAAGGCTTAGGAAGTATAACACAGGCTAGAGGAAAGGTGCGAGTTGGTACTAAATATCACTGCTGATATCCAAGGTTGTGTTTAGGGATGTGAAACAGTAATAGATGTTGCAAATAGTTTGTGGGAGCATACAAAGTTGTTCAAAAGAGTTTGAAATAGGTTTGAAGATGCACAAAGTAGTTTAAAGAGGGTTTGAAGGTGTGCAAAATAGTTCGAAAAGGTTTTGAGGAAGGTCAAAGGTGTCGGACTAGTGTCGAGGTATATCAAGAAATAATTATAACAAATGGGAAATGTTTTCTGAGAGACAAACGGTGATATGCAATGAGTCAAGGGACAAATATGAAAATTTGAAGAAGTTTGCGATATTTCACAGAACTTAAGAGGTATGATGTGAGCTAAGACTCAAGAGAATGGCTCTTAAATGAGACAATAAGTGAGAGGGTAACTTTGTCCATGGTCCCTTTTCTTCTCTTCTAAGTAACTAATACAAGTCTATATACAATTTAAAGAAATATTACTAAAAAGGAAACAATAACATGTGGAAAACATGAGGCAATATGCACAGCAAATAAAGGTATTGTAAAACATAAAACAAATGAGAAACAATAATAAATGAAATGTACATTGTCCCAGTATGGTAAAAGTTCTTGTTCTATTGCTTCAATATATCACTGAAACATAAAACCACACTTATCGCATTTTAGATCTCTTGTCGCCTCTCCTCGTGTCCAGTGGCATTCGATATGTGATGAAAAGGCTCATTCTAAATGTGCAGCATGTATCAAAAGGGTTTTGAGACAGCTATATGGTGGCTGATGTCATTCAAAGTAGTACAAAGTAATTTGAAGTGTCACAAAATAGTTTTAAGTCATTTTAAGTCATTTGAAGTAGTGCGAAATAGTTTGAAAAGGATTCAAAGTCAATTTCATGGCATTTGTAGCAATTCAGAGCATCTGTAATAATGTGTCAATATGATTGGGACCCATTCCAGACCTTATAGCATGCAATGGACCTATCATTGTATCGAGACATAATGACAGATGCTCTGAATCACTACAAATGCCATGAACTCAATTTTGAATCCTTTTTGAACTATTTCAAACAACTTCAAATGACTTCAAATGATTTTGAATGATTTTGCAACATTTCAAATGCTTTCGAACAACTTCACAGCACTTTGAACAAAGTCAGCTATCACATAACTGATCCGAAACCCTTTCTATATATGCTACACAATGGAAGTGAGCCGTTTTGTTGCATATCGAGCACCACTGGACATGAAGAGAGACAACAAAAGGTCTAGAATGCAATAAGTGTGGTTTTGTGTTTTGATGATATATTAAAGCCATAGGACAAAAACTTTTACTATGCTGGGACAATGTACATTTCATTTATTATTATTTCTCATTTGTTTTATGTTTTACAATACCTTTATTTGCTGTGCATACTGCCTTGTGTTTTCCACATGTTATTGTTTCCTTTTTAGTACTATTCCTTCAAATTGTATATAGACTTGTATTAGTTACTTAGGAAGACAAGCAAAAGGGAACATAGACAAAGTTACCTTCTCACTTATTGTTTGATTTAAGAGCCATTCTCTTGAGTCTTATCTTTGCATTGTATTTATAAGTTCTGCAAAATATCGCGAACTTCTTTGAACCTTCGTATTAGTCTCTTGACTCATCACTTATTGCCTATTGCCACTCAAAAACCACTTCTTATTCACTATATTTGTTTCTCGATAAACCTCAACACCAGTCCAACATCTCCAAAGTTCTTTAAAACTACTTTGAACCTCTTTGAACCTTTTTGAACTATTTCACATGTCTTTGAACTTATTTTGAACTCTTTCAAACAGCTTTGTATGCTCCCACAAACTATTCACAACATCTCTTACCATTTTGCATCCCTAAACACAACCATGGGTATCAGCGGTGATATTTAGTACCAACTCACACCCTTCCTCTAACCTGTGTTTGTTATGAGGAGGGACTAGGTGCAATGAGAAGGGGGGGAGTACTTTTTCTCATGTTATTGTTCCAGTTCATCTATTGTCTTATTGTCTTCTACATGCTTATTGTCTCACATTGTTATTGTTTCATACACGAGCCTTCACCACACGCCACTAGTCCTGACAAACCACACTCCCATGTTATTATACTAACAGTGGAATGCTCACCATTCTTCTCACTCATTATTGTTTTTATCTTTTACTAGTTTACAGATATAGCTACATTCTTGTGTTTGTATTATTTAATCTGCAATGCAAAGACCAGGCAAGCCCAGCTTAACCTGGTCATTCCTATGCTCTTAACTTGATCTTCAGTTATTCTCAACTGTTGCATATGAGTGACAGTGAATTCAAACTATGAAACATTGAAGAAGAGCTTTTGATCTTAACAAAAGGTCAAGCTGTTCTACTCTGCTAACTAATCTGAGTCTAGGCAGTTACCACCAACAAATGACAAATGTAACTCTTATGAAAATCTGACAACACACACATTGGCAGCACCTTCTACTCCCATTTTTCCTGAAACATCCACGGCACCTGCCTGATAAGCAGAAATAAAGATGAAAGTACCCACTGACTTCCTGGGTGATCAATCAAAGACCATGCTCTTCCTCTTGGAATGCAGAGCATATGTGGATGCCAACCCTCAGGTGTTCGAAGACAATTGATGAAAGATCCTGTTTATGCTCTCATACATAAATAGGGAAACAGCAGGGCCATGGAAACAGGCCTACTTGGAAGAACAATATATTGAAATGAAACCCTGACTAATTCCAGGAATTCATCGTGAAGGTTCAAGCAGCCTTCTCACCAATTGACAATGCAGGGAATGCACAAATGCAACTCAGAGCACTTGCACAAGGGGCGAAGGGAGTTGATGAGTATATTTTCCAGTTTAAAACACTGGCATACCACACAAAAATAAAAGAAGATGCAGCCCTGATTGAATATTTTGTAGATGGACTTAACAATCAAGTCCTCGATAAGGTCTTTGGCATGGAGAATCTGCCCAACACAGTTGAAGGGTAGTACATGCATGTGGCCAGAGCAGAAGTACATTTAAGGAGGGCAAAAGCAATAAAAGAGAGGACTTACAGCAAGGCGGGAGGAGGAGGAGGAGCTGGAGGCTCTTCAAAAGACTCCAATGCTATGGATATCAACTCAACTCGACTCTCCTATAAAGAGAAACTCAAGCACATCAAAAAAGGAAAGTGCTTCATCTGTCACAAGGTGGGGCACAGAGCAAACGATTATAAAGGAGGAAAGGAGCTTCCTGCAAGAGAAGAGACAAAGAAACTGGAGAAAAAGAAGCCGGAAGCAAAGAAGACATCAAGATACCATTATCAGAGAATTCAAACTCTGATCAACAAACTAGAAGAGAAGGAAAAGGAGGAAGTCCTCGACATGATGGTGGCAGAGGGTTTTTAGAACAGCGGCCTGCATCAGCAGTGGACCCTGCCAGAATAATAGTCTCAAGTATATTGGTAGCACAAGTAAGCAACCAATCTATGTGCATTCCTGTTTACTGTGTGCTAGGAGACAAAAAAGCCGAACTACCCACCCTAATTGACTCCAGGGTGGGAGGAACATTTATAGATCACTGGGTAGTAGAGAAACTTGGATTAAAGAAATTGCCTCTTCCAAAAAGAATCTTTGCCAAAAATGTTGATGGAACTCTTAACAAAAATGGGATGATCATGCACTACATTAACATGAATGTGGAGATCAGAGGAGAAAAGGAAAACATCAGATTGTTGGTAACCAGCCTGGGAAAGGAAAGGATAATATTAGGCTCCCCCTGGCTTCAGAAACACAACCCCATGATTGACTGGAAGAAGGGGACTCTCTTCATCAAACTGACTGAGAGGCTCCTAATTGGAAAGATCCAAACTATGATTGACCTGGCACAGCAAAATTGCTGGTAAGCAAAGTCCCACTATAGATGACAAGGGGCTGCTTGCACTGAGAGTAACATTGAGCCTGACTCTTGGGAGGCTACCTATAAGGAGTGCTGGGGAGACCTTCAGGGAAACCCACCTTGCTGCTGCTGAACACATGAAGAGTAGGCTCGGGACAGTTCATCTCGCAACAGGACTTTGCACTGAAAATGGACAGAACAACCATAAACCACACCTAGCAATGGGTACAGACCCTGATGATGACCTGCAGATACTGGTATTAGACACTGCAGGCATCAAAGTATCACTCTGCACCAAGGGAAGTCAGGATGGCACAGAAGCACTATTCACATATATTCAAGGGGAACCCATGATTGGGGTATTCAGAACTGAAGAATCACCCCTTACTATTGAATCTGACTATGTCCCACCAAATTACCAAAAACTCAGGCAGATCTCTTGCATTACTTGATCTCAGCTAACTGGCAGAATTGCATACTTGTACACCATGTACATCCAAGCAAAGACTTCCATCTCACAGAAGCTCACCCATGAGAGTAAAAACAAGGAGAAGGAACAATCACTGGATGATCTACTCTCTGACAAGTATAAGGAGTATCAGGAGGTGTTCAAAAAAGTGGCATCAGAAAGATTCCCTGAGTTGAGACTGTAGGACCATGCCATCGAGCTGAAGCCAGATTTCATCCCAAAAGACTGCAAGGTCTACCCCATTACCCTGGCTGAACAAAAGAAATTGAACGAGTTCATAGATGAAAACCTGAAAAAGGGGTACATCATCCCATCTAAGTTACCAATGGCATCACCATTCTTTTTCATTGCAAAAAAAAACTCTGACACCCTATGACCCTGCCAAGACTATTGATACCTAAATAAAGGAACCATCAAGAACTCCTATCCTCTCCCTTTGATTGGAGATCTACTTGACAAGTTAAAAGGGGCTAGATGGTTCATGAAATTAGATATCAGGTGGGAATACCACAACATTCAAATTAAGAAGGGAGATGGGTGGAAAGCTGCTTTCAAAACTAACAAAGGGCTGTTCAAGCCCAAAGTGATGTTTTTCAGCCTCTGAAACTCCCCAGCTACCTTCCAAGCAATGATGAATGATGTCTTCCAAGACATACTAAATGAAGGGTGGCTGGTGATTTATATGGACAATATCCTAATCTTCTCGAAAGATTGAAAAGAATACAAAGAAAGGACAAAAAGGGTTTTGGCTAGATTGAGAGAAAACAATCTCTTCCTTAAACCCAAAAAGTCTAAGTTTGATGTGCAGGAGGTGGAATTCCTTGGATTGATCTTGCAGCCAAATCAACTAGCAATAGACCTGACTAAACTTAGAAGTATAAGGGACTGGCCATCCCCAACCAACATCAAGGGAGTCCAATCATTCCTTGGTTTCAGTAACTTCTATCAAAGATTCATCAGCAACTTTGCTGTGATCATGAAACCACTGAATGACCTGACAAAGAAGGACCAACCCTTCAACTGGACAAGCGAATGCCAAAATGCATTTGAAACCCTAAAATGGAAATTTTCTGAGGCACTGGTATTACTTATGCTGGACACAGAAAAACCATTCATAGTGGAAAGTGATGCATCAAAATATGCTACTGGAGTGGTCCTCAAGCAAACTGATACTAATGGGGACTGGCACCCTTGCAGGTACATCTCTCACTCTCTCACACCGACTGAGAGAAACTAGAGATCTACAATCAAAAACTACTCAGAATAATATAGGCACTAGAAACCTGGAGACATTATTTGCAGGGATTGAAACACCCAACAACAGTTTTATCAGACCACAAGAACCTGATGTACTTTAGGACCACATAAAAACTAAACCGACGGCAGGCCAGATGGAGTTTGTTCCTCTCCCAATTTAACCTGCAACTCGTGCACATCCCTGGGAAAATAATGGTGCAATTTGATGCACTCTCCTGATGAGGAGACCACATACCGGAGGTGGATGATGACAATGATGACATCACTATGCTCAAAGATGAGATCTTTGCATGAACAATTGACACAGAATTAAAAGATTTACTAGCTGACAGAATGATGGGGGATGACCTGCTAAAAGAAATAGTAAGGACAATCAAAGAAGGTGGAACACCACCGATCAAGTTGGCTGTGGAAGACTGGAGGATGGAAAATGATGGGACAGTCTTCTTTAAAGAACAATGCTATGTCCCAAATGACAAAGGCTTATGAAGGTGAATCGTGGAAAAATGCCATGACAATGTTCTCACTGGACATCCTGGGCAATTCCAAACATTAGAACTAGTCTGGATGGACTACTGGTGGCCTGGCATGACCATTTTTATCAGGAATTACATTGATGGGTGCACCACCTGTCAACAAATGAAGGTGAACACCCATCCTATGACACCACCACTACTACCAATAAAATCTGAAGCAATGCAACCATTTGCGCTGGTAACAATGGACTTTATTACCGACCTACCCAGCGATGATGGATCAGACACCATCATGGTTGTGGTAGACCATGGACTTACAAAGGGGGTAATTTTTATCACTTGTAACAAGATCATCGATGCGCTTGGGGCAGCAGATCTTTATCCACACAATGTGTTCAAGAGGTTCAGACTACCTGATAAGATCATATCTGATTGGGACCCCAGATTTACTTCCAATGCTTTTCAGGAATTGGGGAGGTTACTGGGGATCAAACTGGCAATGAGCACTGCCTATCACCCACAAATGGATAAGGAAATGGAATGGGTTAACTAAAAATTAGAAATCTATCTCCGGATCTTCTGTGCGAAGAACACCTTGCAGTGGAAGAGCCACCTCACTACTGCCAAATTCACACACAATCAGAAGCACCATTCAACAATAAAGAACACCCCATTCCACATAATGACGGGAGCTCATCCTAAGGCCATTCCCATGACCTATGAGAAAACCAATGTGCCAGCTACCGAACAAAGGATAGCTGAACTAGGGAAGGTGCAATGGGAAGCCCTGGCAGCACATGAACTATTCCAACAGGTCATGATAGGGCAGACTGGTCAAAACTTCTGACCATTTGTACTAGGAGAAAGGGTCTGGCTGGACTCAAAGAACCTGAAACTTGGATACACAACTAGGAAACTCACCCCAAAATAAAAAAAAACCATTTCCTATCACATGAATAATCTCCTCCCATGCTTACGAGTTGAGGCTTCCTTCACAATGGAAAATCCACCCCATTTTCCATGCATCGCTTCTTTGACATTTAAAAAAAAATGGACCCCATGGGCCAAATCTTCTTCCTCCACCTCCTAAACTGATTGAGGAAGAACTGGAACATGAGGTTGAGGCAATAATAGCCCACAGAAAAAGAGGCTGAGGGGTTCAATTCTTAGTAAAGTGAAAAGAATACAGCACAGCCAAAAACACTTGGGAACCAGAAACACATTTAAGAAATGCCTCTGAACTGCTGATGCAATACAAATCTGCTCACAGCCTTCATTAACCATGAGCCATCCTCTACACTTCATTATAAGCATCACTCCCAACTCTGACCCAGAGAGGACTTTTGATATTATTCTGGAATACATCTGTGACCTGTATGACAACCAGAATGAAGAAAGGCTCCTATTTTAAACTTGCAACCAAGTTCTACTCAACAGCACCATCCAAAACTTATTCAAGACATATCGAGCCATCTTTGCCCTCGAATGAATGTTTCAATGCCTCTCTCAAGAGGCATACCACCTCAACTTATTACTGCTTATCAGAGACCTAAACAAACAAGTAAGCAGTTACAGACTGCCCCTATGAACACCAACACCTTACCTGGCATTTGTTGCTGAAAGCATGTCTGATGAAGAAGAAGAGCATTTTGACTTGGCACCAGAGTCGCCACCATGTGTACCAATGCCCCACGTGAGACCCCCTATGCCCACATACTTACTGGCACTGAGGTGGATGCAGAACTCAGTCTGCTTCATATGTGCATAGATCAGACATTTCTCTTCTCACTGCCCATGTTATCAATGCCCCTACTGCTGCATTTGGTGGCTGAGACATTCAGCACTATTGTGCCCATGCAACCCAACACATGATGACCCACCTCAACACCACACAACTTAAATGCCAACCACCATGATCTCGAACCAGCACCTTGTCATTGCCCTTGGTGCCATGTTCAGCACCGCAATTTTTATCACACTTGTCTTTTACATTTTTATGACATTCAAAACTCTCACCACCCACTCGCTACCTTGCACCACTGTATTCATAACTGGGACATTGATGATACTCGACCTGGAAACCTAACAAAAACCTGTTAAAAGGCTTAAGAAGTATAACACAGGCTAGAGGAAGGGTGCGAGTTGGTACTAAATATCACCACTGAGACCAAAACATTGTGTTTAGTGATGCAAAATGGTAAGGAATGTTGTGAATAGTCTTTAAAAGTGTTCAAAGATGTTCAAAATAGTTCAAAATAGGTTTGAAGATGTGCAAAATAGTTTGAATAAGTTCAAAGATGTGTGAAGTAGTTTAGATAAGTTCGAAGAGGTTCGAGGTATATCAAGGAATGAGTTTAGTGAATGTAAAGTGTTATTCAAATAGCAACAGGTGATGGGCAATAAAATGAGGAGCCAATACGATAGTTTCAAAGAAGTTCACAATATTTCGCAGAACTTAGAAATACTACATGAAGATAAGACTCAAGAGAATGGTTCTTAAATCTGACAATGAGTGAGAGGGTAACTTGTGCTCTGTTCCCCATTGCTTTTCTTCTGATTCTAAGTAACTAACACAAGTCTATATACAAATTGAAGAGATAGTGCTAAAAAGGAAATAATAACATGTGTAAAACATGAGGCAATATATCAAACAATGAGGACTTGTAGATCATGAAACAAATAAAAAATAATAAATAATGAAATGCATAGTGTTCCCATATAGTAAAAGTACTTATCTTTTGCTTTAATATATCAATTAAACATAAAAATGCACTTATCGCCTTCTAAGTCTCTTGTAGTTTCTCCTCGTGTCTGGTAGTGCTCGATATGGTTTGTTCCAGATGTGCAGCATGTATTGAAAGTGTTTTAAAACAGCTATACAGTGGCCAATGTTGTTCAAAATGCTACGAAGTTGTTCAAAGTATCACAAAATGTTGTGAAATTGTTCGAAGTCATTTGAAGTCATCTGAAATAGTCCAAAATAGTTCAAAAAGTGTTCGAAGTCGATTTTGTAGTGTTCATAGTGATTCGGAGTGCATGTTGTAATGTATAGATACAACTAGATCCTTCTCCAGATCTTATAGCATGCAATGGACCTATCAACATCCATGCGCTTTGCAAGTGCACACCCAGAAGAAATCGAACTGCCTATGGCAGTCTACTCTCACAACGCACCCACTCCTATGATAATCAGCACCTTCTCTGCCATCACTGAGGAAGAGAGTGCACCTGCATTCAATCCAATGCAGACAATCCAGCCTTAATTTCAGGTGGAACTTGAAAATCATGGAGAAGAGCTAATGTTATAAGGAGGGACTAGGTGCAATGAGGAGGGGGGCAGTACTTTTTCTCATGTTATTGTTCCAGTTTGTCTATTGTCTTATTGTCTTCTACATGCTTATTGTCTCACATCATTATTGTTCCATACATGAGCCTTCACCATGCACCACTAGTCCTGACAAACCACACTCCCATGCTATTATACTAACCGTGGAATGCTCACCATTCTTCTCACTCATTATTGTTCTTATTGTCTTTTACTAATTTACAAATATAGTTACATTCTCATGTTTGTATTATTTAATCTGCAATGCAAAGACCAGGCAAGCCCAGCTTGACCTGGTCATTCCTATGCTCTTAATTTGATCTTCAGTCATTTTCAACTGTTGCTTATGAGTGACAGTGAATTTGAACTATGAAACATTGAAGAAGAGCTTTTGATCTTAACAGTATTATACTTCCTAAGCCTTTTAACAGGTTTTGGTAGGTTTCCAGATCGAGCATTATCAATGTATGGATTGGCGATCCCAAGATGCTGATGAATGGAGAATGGAAAAATTTTGATATCTAGGGGATATTGGAAAAGTGGCCCCGAAGCGTGATGTCAACCAGCATAGGGGATGGTGATAGGTCCATTTCATTTCATGCTCTAAGGTCTGGAGAAGGGTTCCAATCATATTGATACATTCTGACACATGCTCCAACCTGCTACAAATGCCACGAAATTGACCATGAACCCTTTTTGAACATTTTCAAACCATTTCACACTACTTTGAAAGACTTTGAGACATTTTGAATGCTTTTGTGACACTTTGAATGACTTTGTACTACTTCAAACGATATCGGCCACTGTATGATTGTTTCAAAATCATTTTGACTTGCACTGCTCATCCAGAATAAACCATTTCATCACATATCAAGTGCCACCGGACACGAAGAGAGACTACAAGAGATTTAGAATATGATAAGTGCAGTTTTATATTTCAATGATATATTGAAGCAATAGAACAAGAACTTTTACTACACTGGGACAATGTACATTTCATTTATTATCATTTCTCATTTGTTTTATATTTTACAATACCTTTATTTGCTGTGCATATTGCCTCATGTTTTCCACAGTGTTCTTGTTTCTTTTTAGTAATATTTCTTCAAATTGTATATAGACTTGTATTAGCTACTTAGAACAATAGAAAAAGCAATGGGGAGCAGAGAATAAGTTATCCTCCTGACTATTATCAGATTTAAAAGTAGTTCTCTTGAATCTTAGCTCATGTCGTATCTCTAAGTTCTGCGAAATATCACAAACTTCTTTGAATCTTCATATTAATCTCTCGACTTATCGCCTATCACCTATTGCCATTTGAAAAACACTTCACATTCGCTATACTCATTTCTCGATATACCTTGAACCACTTTGAAGCACTTTGACATTCCTCGAAACTTCTTCGAACTATTTCGCACACCTTCAAACATCTTTTAAATTATTTTGCACACCTTCAAACCTATTTCGAACCTCATTTGAACTTCTTTGTATGCCTCTAAAGAGTATTCACAACATCCCTTATTATTTTGCATCACTAAACACAATATTTTGGTATCAGCAGTGATATTTAGTACCAACTTGCACCCTTCCTCTAGCCTGTGTTATACTTCCTAAGCCTTCTAACAGGTTTTTGTTAGGTTTCCAGGTTGAGTATCATTAACAGGCTGTCATCTTCAGCTGAGCAGGACATGAATGAGATTTATGAGCAGTTAAATGATCCTGAAGATAGTGATGTTGAACATGAGGTATTTTGACACTGTTCTCAAGTTCATGGATGATCACTCACCATTCATATCAAGCTACAAGTTCAGATCAACATGCTATCCATCCATGCTGATGAACTTGTCCAAGCCACTGAAATCATCCAAGCTCAACTACTGCACAGAAATGGTATCTGGATCAACAGCATGGCATCACAAAATCTTGGAGGTTGTTGGAGCAGACTACATATGCTGCACAGAGGAAGAGACAACACATTCCTTATAACCTACCTGGGGTTTAGTTAGTCTCAGAGCTAGGGTTTAGCAGAGGTAAGAACACTGTATATCTACTATGGTACAGGTTCTCCTTATATACATAATAGTAAGGATGTCACATGACTCAGGAATGTGTGTGCTGCATGCATTGCCTCATGTATGCAGCATGCATGGGAATTTAATTTCAACACCCCCCCTCAAACTATACAGCGCTCTAAGCAGCTAAGTTTGAATCTCGAAAGTAATTCCATGAGAGTCTCTAAATTTCCTGAATAAGATGGTGCCAAAGTTCTTTGTGAACATGTCAGCCAGATTATCACTTCCAGGAATGAAAACGACTGTGACTTTGTCATTTTCTACGCATCCGCGCGTATAGTGGTAGTGAATGTCTATATGTTTGGTCCTTCTTTCCTGAACTGGATTTGATCTGATAAAGATGGATCCCTGATTATCAGCGCAGATTGGTACACACTTCAGTACATATCCAAGTTCCTAGAATAAAAACTCTATCCACACTATCTGTTGACAAGTGTTGGAGAGAGCCATATATTTGGCTTCTGTGGATGACAGTGCTACAGTTTTTTGTAAATGGGACTGCCAGCACACAATGCCACTCACTAGAGTAGCAAAGTAACCCATTGTAGATCAGCGTTTGACAGTGTCAGCTGCCCAATCAGAATCTGTGAAGGCCTGTAGCCCTTCGGACTTCTCACCATCATAGACAATGTTATATTTCTGGGTTCCCACCAGATAGCACATGATGTACATCGCTTTGTCTAGATGTTCTTGGCTAGGATTAGCTGAGAATTGCGACATCTTGATTACTGCATAACCAATATCAGGTCACGTTTCAAGCATCAGATACAATAAAGATCCGATCACAGACTGATATTTTGATCTAAGTGCCGCGTTGGGCATTGCTGTGTTTTCCGATGGTCTATAACCAGTCAGGAGTGGAGTGGGGGTCGCTTTGGCATTTGTCATCTCGAATCTCTCAAGCACTTTGGCAAGATATTCAGTTTGATCGAGTTTGACTTTGCTTGCAGTCTGAGTGATGCACATGCCTAAGAATTCCATGACTTTTTCAGTACTACGGCACTTCCATTGCTTTAGACAAGCATTTTTCTTTTCATTCACAAGTTTCTTGTTCTTCCCCATGAACAAGCCATCATCAACATAGACGAGTGCAATAACAATGCTGCCTGTCTTAGGATCCTTGTATATGAAGATGCCGGCATCAGAGCTGGTGCACACAAACCCAATGGTGTGCATAAATGCCTCTAGCTCTTTCCACCATGCAAGTGAGGCTTGTTTAAGGCCATACAATGCTCGGCATAAGTGCATTACTTTGCACTCTTTTCCCTCAAGTCTGAAACACTCAGGTTGATCCATATAGATCTCCTCATCTAGTTTGCCATATAAAAATGCAGTTTTTACATCTAGGCCGGTCATATACATGCCCTCTAGAGATGCAAGTGCAAACATGAGGCGTACAGTCTTGTAGTGGACTACTGGTGAGAAAATCTCATCAAAGTCAACACCATTGACTTGTGAAAAGCCTTTGGCCATGAGTCTGGCTCGTTTTCTTCCATCCGATTTTATGGAGAAAACCCATTTATTTTTGATCATTTTTCAATCATGTGGAAGATCGACGATGTCATAGACTTGTCGCTTACGAAGAGCCTCTAATTCTTCATGACAAGCTTGTTTCCACTCATGTTGCTGCCATGGTAGGCACGCAATATCACAAAATTGGTTTGGAACTTGGCTTATTTCGCTCGATGGTTTGACTGCTTTTGACAACAGCTAGTGAATAGGCTTATCTCCTCCTTCCTTGGTTATCTTTTTAATATAACCTGCTTCATCTGGTTCCCCCATTGGGTGATCATGTTCTTGATCATTGGAATCAGGCACACTCTCGTGGGGTGCCAAACTCGGTCCAGCAACCAGTTCTTTCTGTTGAGATTGTGGTCGTGTTTGGTTATGATCCAAATCTTGACCTACAGCTCTCTTCCAATATTGATCACGTGCAATGTCTCTCTCTATGTCAGAGGGAAGTTGCTTCTCTCCATAGGTATTGCCAGGATGGTTTGGGATGTTCCTCTGCCTGCCTGATCAATGGGGCAATTGCTGCCATTCCTGTTGATCATCACGTCTTGGACAAAAGTCCTCAGTAGTTACTGGAGGCAGTGGAGGAGGAGCATCTGTCACATTGTCATGCACCTTTTGCTCACTTGGTACATCATCATCATCATTTTCTGATGATGGAGGAAGGGGCAGATCTTGTGGCAGTATAGAATCATTGCCATCCATTCCAGATGAGTGGTCATCATCTTCTGGTTCTGGAGGTGGAAAATTATTAAGGTCCATATTGGCAGGAGTTTTAGCTCCAAGACAGCATGGGAACAACGTTTCATCAAATAGTGCTGTAGCACCAATGAATATTGCACCACTAGGTCGCATGAAACGGTATGCTTTAATGCCATCTTCTAATCCAAGGTATGTCATCAACTCCAATCGAGGAGCCAATGTGTTTGGACGCTTCTCCTTGGGTAGGTAGATGTAAGCACCACAACCGAAAACCTTCAGATCGTTTAGATCTGGGCAGACCTTTGTCAGGTCCTCAACCGGTGTCAGCCATTTCAGGCACCTTATCAGGGTTCGGTTGTATAGGTGTGTTGCATGTTCAATACAAAATTCCCACCATGATTGTGGTAGACATGCAGTAAATCGCAGGGTTTGCAACTTTTCCATTATTGTCCTTATGGCACACTCTGTGCACCCATTCTGTTGGTGAACGTGGGGTGCAGACATCTTTATTTTGATGCCAAAGTCCTTGAGCACTTTTTGTAGCTCACAATCTTTGAACTCCCCCCCTGGATCAACACGCCAGCATTTGATTGTAGCGCCATACTGTGTCAAAGCCACTGCCCAAAATTGTCTGATGGCTGCAGCAGCATCAGATTTCTTATTAAGGCATTGGACCCAGATATGTGATGTCTTGTCATCCAGAAATACAATAAAGTATTTATATTTATGGTATGATAGTACTGGGAGTTCCTTCAGATCGGAATGTATTAATTCAAAGGGTCTTTCTGCGCATGAATCTGATTCAGGAAAAGATTTTGAGGTCATTTTCCCTTCAGTGCACCCTGGACATATAATTTTGTCTTTAGGAATAATTAAATTCCTCAGGAATTTTATGGTGCTATTAGGCATCTTCTCTAGTGCCTCTTTGGATGGGTGTCCAAGTCGCTTATGCCAAGTCGAGTAGTCTGCGACATACATTGTCGCAACATTGATTCCCTTGGTGCTCAATATATGAGTCTGAGCCCAATAAATAGTGTCACGTTTCATAAGAGGGATGCAATCCACAATTGGGTTTCCTTGCTTGAAAAATGAAATGTGTGTGGAGAAACCATGCACATCACTTCCATCTTGCAAAAAGATGCCCATTGACAGTAATCGAGCATTACAGTCGGATATGTAGTAAATGGGGTATAATCGTATTTCACGCATCTCTGACTTCCCATGACATACTACCTGATGTCTAATGAAGACTGCTCCTTTCCCTACTATATGAGTAGTACCCGTGGCTGTTTGAACCAGGGTAGAGTCCTTTCTCAGTAAAGGCTTGTAAGAAGCAAAATCTTTTAATTTCACCAGTGAAGTGTTTTGATGTGCCTGAATCCATGATCCAGTTGGCACCTTTCTTACAATTTCCATTTGCATACATAACACATATATTAGAATGTAAATTGTTCCATGATACATTTAGTAGCAGTAAAATTTCACATGAAAAGTTCGCTGTGATCAGTGGAATGTTAATTCTTGTGCTTGTGGCAGGGAAAAGGACTGACCTTTCATCATATGTACCTGTTTCAAGCAGTTCATTGACGAGCATTTCGTCGATGGCTTTCCATACTTCTTCATCAGAAACTGCAGGTTCTGATCCAAGGGAGACGCTATCATCTTCTACCTCTACGATCCTTAGTTCTGGTTCAATCCTCCTCCTCTTACCTTCTCGCACTGTTAGGTGCTCTTCCAGCAGTCGCAGACTTTTCGTGCTGCATGGGAGATTCATTTGCTCGAGGGTATCTCGAGCCTGCTGATATTTGGTGTAGACCAAATGAGAGGTAGAGGCCACGCTCATGTATGCCTGTGCAGGCGGTCGGCAGCGAGGATCCCTTGTGGGAGTATGTTCACGCTTCTCAATGTGCTAGATGAGCGGCATCAGCGGTATGATGGTGCCATTACCATTTATAGTAGTAAAGGCTTTTGAGGCGAGGTGGGTATGTTTCTTTTTAGGCTTTTCCTCTTTAGTCTTTTTGTTCCCATGTCGTCCATGCTTTCGGGACAAATCTCCATTGCAGCCTGAGATTGCCATTTGGGGTTTCCCCCTTTGCGCTTGACAGCGGAAAGCTTGGTGGCTTGAGGTGGGCTGATGGGCTTTCCAACTGCTGTGCATCGTGAGGCCTCAGCGACAATGGAGTCCTTGACATGTTTAAATGTCAAGGCTCTAGTAGCGGTCGTGTTAAGGACCATGGCAGATAGAGAATCATACTCGCGCGGCATTGCAGCGAGTAGAATCATTGCCTGTACTAATTCAGAGATGGTGACATTGGCAGCCATAAGGCACTCGAATTTATCAGCCATTTTGGCAATCTCTGGTGTGGGATTCACAGCTGGAATTTTGATTGCGATTGCAGACCTAAAGTCTGCAAAGACTTGGGAGGGGCCATCGACACCATAGTCGGTGTGGATGAGATCCCACACCTCCTCAGCAGTGTCCTTGGTGTTGGCACACTGCCGAATAGAGGGGCAAAGGTGGAGCACTAGGCTACCAATAGCCTGGTCATTCTTGTTGTTCCAGGTCTGGAGCTTGGCATTAGCTTCCGCTACTAGTGCAGCGTTTGTTGCCATCAAAGGAGGCGCCAGGGGTGGTTTTAGTTCCATCCTGCTAGTTATTTGCCAGAGGCCCTGAGACCTGAGCCATGCCTTCATTGAGTCAGCCCATTGAATGTAGTTAGAGCCATCGAAAGTTTGTATGAGTTTTTCAAGAGTTGAAGACATGATGTTGTAGTGGCAGCTGGTAAAAGCACTCAATCAGTCCTCTATTCAAGAAAATATGTTCCATAATTTCAGGCAAAAACACTTCTTCAGAGTGGTTAACCCTAGTCAACCTGGGTTTTTAAATGCAGCTCGCAGGGAGCGCAATGCAGCTCACGAAGAGCACAAGGTTACAATTTGGAGACAATGAAGTCAACATTGTTCACAGCCAGTTAAGGCACATTCGCGATGTGCCCAGCAGGGCCCATAACCTGTTGGAGCAAACTACATATGCTGCACAGAGGAAGAGACGACATGTTCCTTATAACCTACCTGGGGTTTAGTTAGTTTTAGAGCTAGGGTTTAGCAAAGGTAAGAACACTGTATATCTACTACGGTACAGGTTCTCCTTATATACATAATAGTAAGGATGTCACATGACTCAGGAATGTGTTTACCACATGTATGCGCAGTAAGCGCAGTAACATGTGTGTGCTGCATGCATTGCCTCATGTATGCAGCATGCATGAAAATTTAATTTCAACAGAGGTGATATAAGCTTGATGGTGATGGACATCTGCCATGTAGAAAAGACTGGATGGCGACGAGATCGAACTTGGGCCCGTGCTGGCGACCGAGAAGGTATGCATCACTCACAGAACACCATGGGTTACCAGGGCAGAGGGGATTAGATGTTTCAAAATATGATTCACTACTCCGTAATGTATGTTATAACATAGATTAAACACAACTTATTATACCCTACAGCATGAACTTAGGAATTTAAGAAATACCGCACGCTCGCGTTGCACTCTGTGCAGCTAAGTACTCACTTTGGCCTTGTTGACGTCTTATGTAATGCGTCACAACCTGCTGGGTGAATAGCCTTCAGTATGAAAGCCCAGACGGACGTTGTGTGACAAGTTTGAATGTGTTCGAATGCATTCGAACAGGTTTGCAATATTTACCAAGAACCATGAACCGCACTGTGTTCAGCCTCCCAGTCGAACGTTGAACGAGAACCGTGGTTCAGTTCGGGTAGGTTTAAGTTCGAACCAAAGTTCAGAACCAGACTTTTCCATCACTAGCGACCGAGCATTCATAATATCTTCATCTTCACTTTCAACATATGCGCGTGCCATCTGTGAAAGATGTGCCTTTAATATTGGTCCGTCGAGGCATGTCCTTAAGCATAGGCGGATAACAAGTAATATTCTTAAACAAACAAATTTAAAAAAAACTGAAATTATGTAATATACAAGAGCAGACGTGGCTGGAATTATCACTTCTCTTGCCTAAATCATTCTCTATTAATGGTCCGTTCGACCATAATTGTACGAGCCTCAGATGCATTGCCTCTGGCAGCAAGTGTAGATGATGAACAGGTACGCATTCAATACAAGCCGGGCATAGCCAAGGATTGACGTGTTCCAGACAGAACAAACACTTCAGGAACACAAGCAGCAAGCCAAACTCATCTTTCGACGTATTACTCCCAACTCTGAGCCACGGTGTTCTATTGAAAGCGGGCCGTATACTTTGCAGTCAGCCCTACCAAAGTAGACGCTTGGATTTGGTTAACCTGTATTCTGTCACTTTCAGTTACCTCATATCGGAGAACGTAGTGTTCCTCGCAATAGCGGATAAATCATATCCCAGGAAACTTGCTTTTTCGTACCTCGATGAACTGTACAAAGAGTTTGCGAATACTTATGGACCGAAAGTGGAGGCTGTAAGAAAGCCTTACGCATTTGTAGGATTTGGTGGGTGGCTGTCCAACTTACGTTTGAACTGGACTTCAACTTCTTTGTTTTAGACACGTTTATGTCCAAGACGGCTCGACTGTATCGCGACACTCGGACAGCGGCCTCCAACTCGGGGCTTGACCGATTGAACGACGACCTCCAAGATGTGACGAGGATAATGACTAAAAATATGGAAGAGCTGCTATGGCGAGGGGATTCACTTGATCGTTCGTCTCATATTTTTTGACCATGCGTGATGAGCGACCATTATCGGTTTACAGGAATGTCGCATCTCTCATCATCACTGCGTACTGATTCAGAAAAGTACCGCAAAGCAGCGAGGAATATCAATGTACAAGCTATGCTTCGACAATATGCGCCATTGGGTGCCGTTGCTTTAATTATCGTTATTCTACTATATTGGAGATTTGGATGATACCTGCTCCTGTCACTTACTTACGTTGCATTTTATTTTTGTTTCTGCAATGGCATGTGTGAAGCACAAGGCACGAGTTGTAGGCAAGTTGCGATACAGTTTGATCTCCCACATTGACGGCGTCTACATATCTTATTATAGGATCCTCTTGATTGCA
This sequence comes from Tricholoma bakamatsutake, assembly GCA_029959215.1. Classification (NCBI taxonomy): domain Eukaryota; kingdom Fungi; phylum Basidiomycota; class Agaricomycetes; order Agaricales; family Tricholomataceae; genus Tricholoma; species Tricholoma bakamatsutake. The sequence continues at coordinate 8,445,725 of CP114860.1, forward strand.
GTATATATTTAAACTTCTCACGTTTCATCTTCATCTCCTGGGGTTGGTTTCAACGCAATGTACAGATCCTCATCCCCCTTCGCCCCACCTGCAGAGAATTCAAGAGATCTTTATCCAGCAAGCCAAGCAGTCGTTTCTCCAGGTTCAATAACATACACTACATCGACGGGGCCTGATGGAAGGCTGATCTATCATCCATTCAAGTTCGCATGATTTCTTGTCGATCACGGATCCGACTGACAACCCTCTTGTCTACAGAGCCGTTCCTGCAAGGTGTGTAGTGATGCTGAGTAGGCTGGCATCGATCGAATTAGTCGATCTTCCCGATTCACAGTTATAAAACTTCAAGTGGTGTTGTCAGTGGTATTCAGTGGGTCCCTGTGGAGTCGACTTCGGTTTTACCTGCTGGAGCTATGCCAGCCAGTTCGGTAAGTATTGATTATAGTGACGAATCCGTCATTGAATCGAACCTTCCCGTTCCGTCTTCAGGATTTTGCAACCTCTTGGAAGCGAGGCCATAAAGAGGATAAAACAAGTGATTGGTGAGGTCCAAACGTTTGGCTATATAAACTTACCATGACCTCGCCGATTTGAGCTTGCAACTGATCATCATCGTGCAGGGGACGAAACGAAGAAAAGCAAAGAAGGAAGGATGAGAAGGACGCCAAGCGTCAACGCGAGGAACATGCTCGAGTTGATCATGACCAAGAGCTTCGCAAGGCTAGAGAACGAGATGCGCAAGCTCGCGAGCGGCGCAAAAGTTTCAACGCTGGGACAGCATCTCCCTATGCGTTTCCAGCTTCAGGAGGTGGAAATGTGGGGTATCCTGGCCCCGGATATCCTTCCAACACTTATGCAGGCGGTGGCTATTCCACATCTGATCTTGATCGCCAGTTCGGCGATTTGGATTTGGATCGGGACAGAGATTATGGGGGTTTGGGACGTCCACGAAAATACAGTACTAGCGAAGCGGGTGGTGACAGACCCCGTGGTGGGCGAACTGATGCCTATAATCCCTATGGACCGCTATCTGGGCCCTACAACAGCAGTATGAGGTCCCCTGCCTCCAACATGCGAACTTCTCCAAACATGCGAGCCGCTTCTCCGAATCTACGATCTGCTTCCCCCAACCCGAATATGCGGGCTTCCCCCAACGTGCGGGCTGGTGAGCTCCCATATCTTCCCACCTCTACTACTGGATACCCCGGTTCCAATTTCTCTTCTTCACCTGCTCGCGGACACGCAAACCCTCTTCCTCGTTCAACAACGCCATTCGGGGGTAGTGTATACCCTCCTGGCCATGTCCTGGAGGGACAGCCGATGTCTCGTTCGAGGCCACCCTCTCCTATGCCCGGTGGGCCTGGAATGCCGTTCCCCCAAGCCTCACCCCGTATGCCTGGCGGGATGCCATTCACCAGCGAATCATCGCAACTTGCTGCTCCTGAGGGTTTCTCCCGCCCAGTCAACATGGCTGTGCCATTTACTCCCTTCCCAGATACGTTTGTACAGGGTATGAATCGATTCTTCGATGGGGTTCCTAGGATGCCGAAGATTCTTCAGGCACATGATGTATTGGATGATGATTGGATGCGTTTAATGAAGGTATGTTTGGCAAGATCTTCTGTTCCTGTAGTAAAACTGAAGGTTCATCTAGGATGTTGCACTTGCGTGGGCAAACAGGCTTCCAGTTCCAGAGCTCTCTCGAGACGGACAAGGACCCAAAAACTCAGTTCTCGTTGCAGATCTCGTCGATCTTTGGAATGTCTCTTTCTTTTTACCTCGTGGAGTAGAACTCGTTCTGTACCGCGGAAAGGAGAGACGTACTGGCCAACACTCGGGCACCATCGACAGAGATGTTCCGGATTTTGACGAATCTGACGATGATTTATCTTTGACTGACTCCGAGGAAATATCGAATGATTCGGCATCCGACTATGGAGCAGGACGTTATATCACTCATAGCCGAACAAATTTGCAAGACCCACTGGCAGAAGTGTTTGAGATGGGGCGACAACGGAGAGCTGCTGCCAAAGCAGATCGTAAGAAGAGGCGTCAGGAGAAGAATCGTAGACGCCGGGAGAGGAAGAGAGATGGGAAATATTGGCTCTGTCTGACATCTGTCTCAATGACAGGAGCTAGTTATATGGATGCTACCGGGTATTCTGGATCTAGCAGGGGAGGCTATGGAGTGCGAGGTGGAGGTGGCGGCGGTTACTAAATACCAATGTCCTGTGTCTTCTGCTTGATAAATGAATGCTTTTAAAGGTTTCTGCACATCTATGCATGCTATTAACTTATCTGGAATTCTATCATGAGCCGGATGCAATAGCAGTGAATATCTTACACGAAATCCAAATGGAACTACCAAGTCCTGCCTCTGCCACGAGACGAGGCGTATGACGAACCTCCTCGACCTCCACCTTGAAACCCGTGTCCATCATTAGCACCATAACCACCATAATCACTATCTCCACTATATCCACTATTATACGTTCCATAACCACCATAACCACCTTGTCCATACGAGGAACCATAATCAGGAGCACCGCCTCTAGGTGGAGGAGCACCACGACCAGACCCATAGCCACTATAATTCTGTGGTAACCGTCCTCCAGAAGGTCCACCTCCACCGTATACACTATAACCTCCGTATTGTTGCTGAGGCGCCGGGTAGGAGGGTCTCGGTGGATATGCTGGTTGTTGATAAGTGTTGTTTCCACGCCCGTGTCTGTAATTGACCCCGTTTCTGTCGTTTCCGTGATAATTCTGTGCATTTTGGCCATAATTTGTGGGACGTGAATGGAATGGGTCGCCCCTTCCGCGATCTGATATACCATTATTATTCCATCCACCCCGGCCACCTCCGCGACCTCTGCTACGGCCTCCGTTCCTGGTAATTTCCAGATCACCTGCGCTGAGTATGCGAGGCGCCCTTTTAACTCCTGGCAGCAAGATTGAACGATGAGGGGATAACTGCTTCGGGAAAAAGTAAAGAGCGGATAAAGAGCGATCGTTTCTGATGTCTGGGAGGTCCTGGCTAGGTAACGGGCAATAATAGGTTGATCCTGGCAGACAATCTGGGTTTGGCAACACGCTGCCCAAGATGCCCCCGCTTAACTTGGAATTAATTGGTGTCGGCTGTAGCTCAAAATTAGAGAGAGAAAAAGAACGAAAACATTTGACTAGCCTCCGCATTCTTGCGTTTCCCGTACAATGCCTCATAGGTTGGATAGATCGGATGATCGTCAGAAGCGAAGATGATATTACTGCCCCAGCGATTGCGTCTCATTTCCTCTTCTGTCAAATTGGGATACTGCAGCGCCATTGCATCCAGAAGTCGCTTTTCATCGATGAATGGGAGAAGCGCGACTCCTTGCCATGCCATTTTCTTTCCGTTCATGTCTATTTCAAATATTGACGGATAGAAATCGATAATAGGCGAATCCTCGTTAATCATGAAAGGCTGAAAAACGGCAGGAATATGCTTTCGGCTATCGAATATCATCCAGATTAGCACGTGTATTTATATAACAGAAATGGGTAATGTACTTGCCTTGCTGCGGGGAAGACACCCATTAACTGCTCAAAAGGCTTGAATGGCTGTCCGAGTTCGAACTTGATGTCCATCTTATCAATCTCAACAAAATCTGCAGCAAAGGGAGCAAAGTGGTAGGGATAATACCACTGCCAAGACGGGGTCTGGATGAATGTAAAGTAAACACGGTGATGATCAGCCTAAACTAATGCAACTTACTCCTTGATAATAGTAATGCAATACCCACGCCATCCCTTCAACGTAAGCTTTCGTCAAACTACAAACGGAAGGTCACAAATGTTCGCCAAAGATCAGCTCTACGCACGTATTTCTGAATTCTGTGTCAGACAACTCAACGCCGAACTTTTGCCGATAATATCGCTCTTTGTACCCAGGCTCCCATAACCTGTGATAGCAAGCCGTTAGCTCATGACAACAAGTTTGAAGTTAGATACAAACTTCACTGTATCTGCTTGCTCTACTGTTCCATCAGGGTTCACCTTCAGCGCCAAAGGACCATCAACAAGAGCGTCGTCATCATCTTCAACAGTGACTTCATCATCCGCATCATTGACTCCAGGACCTTCTTCAAACTTTCGCTTCAATCCAGCCTCCTGCTCGACTTCACCTACAGGTGTTCTATTCATTGATAAAACGTCTGGATCAAGTTCACCATCGGCGTCAGCATCACTCTCCATAAGTGAGGGCTTCACGGGAATATCAGGGAGAGGGAGAGCATTATGATGATTTCCAAACCCAGGAACATCGTCTGAATCCTCATCAGGCAGTCCAGGAACAAAATTCGTGACTGGAGGTGAAACGCTCATCGGAGAAGCCTCAAGTGTTACCGGGGGTGAGACAGTGACTGATGCCGCAGAGGGGGGCTTTATTGGCAGGGAACGATCGGGCTTGACAGGGGACAGGCCAGACATTTCAGCCTTCAATACCTCGGCTGCACTCATATTTGCCATACGGATTGCACGGCGGTTCGCCACTACGTCACGGTTAGAGCCAGCCAATGCCACCGCGGCGGTAGGAACATTCCGTATTGACTGAGCGGTTGGTGCAGCGCCAAAGCCGATAGAGTCTGCTGTAGCAGAAAAATTGTAGGCTGGACGCTGGGGAAGGGACGGATGAACAGAAGGAACAGAAGAGGATATTGTGGGGGCAGTCGGTTGAGCAGTCAGCACCATAGTGGGCGATGGCCCCGTAGGAAAGCCATTTTTATTCTGCTGCTCCAACTTACGGCGCTTTACATTCTGATCTTGCCGCTCTTCAGCTAGAAAGTAACAGAGAGTAGGGTGTCAATTTACGTATTTTTCTTTTCAGTTGAGAGAAGGATTGGGTCATGGGCTGTGGCATTATTGGGGGAGTGAGACAGACCTTCACGTCTTCGTCTGAAGATTTCGTCTTCTCTTTTAGCAAGGCCTTCAAGAATAATCTGTGTTCTCGACAACTCAAGTTGCCCATGATGCGTCAGATATCCGCCCATTCTTGGGAGTTCTTGCTTCCATATCTTCAACAAAGTGTCAATAGCGCCTTCTCGGATCTCAAGTGAAGGAAGATGGGGAAGGAAATCATTGCCGACAAAGAAGATGAGGAGCACCCAGTCATCAATAGCTTGTTCCAATGAAAATGGAAAGGGGGATTGTGGAACGTCCAGTTCGACTTCAAGGTACTCGCGCAAGATAGCGACATCGAGGAAAATGAAAGGTTTTTTATCGGAGGAAGGTTTTTTCTGTATATCTGCCTTTGTGCCTGTACATTGAGCAGCGTAGTGACCTTCTTGACCGCACATTCGACATGCAGAGGGACTATTATCGTTAGCAAAAACGTCCTCTCGAAGCACCCTAAAATAAGGCTCGTGTGTTGCTAATGAGAGCATGATCAGATCGGCATCCTGGATAGATGATGTCAGATAAAGGTTACGGAACGGAAATCAGCCCTTACTAAACCATATATTACGTGGTGAGTATTGGGATTATATCCAGGATTAGTCCGTTGTCGTCTAATAAAGTCCATTATTTTATGTTCCCCCTCTCCAGGAACACTAGCATCGGAGATGATGATTTGCATCTAGGAGAGAAACAATATAGGCAAACCTGGCTACAAGGAACGAAACTTACCTTCTTCCAGCCAGAATCCGTGTTGATCTTTTGTACTACCCAGTAGCGCAGAGACGAAGCAAGCAGATCCATGAAGGGGGTACCTGGTGTGATAGCATTCGAATCCCAAGCCACCGTCTTCCTGTCCTCATCTGTTATTTCTTTTCCCATAGCTGTGGATCAGTTAGTAACATCATACAAGGTAACTGTGAAGTTAGATGCACCTTCCCATAGCGCCACAGACTCCTTTCTTGCTTCCTCTTTTTCCTTGGCTTCTTGAGCCGAACGAAACCGCCTCGATCGTTGCTGGTTCATTTTAGCCCGAGGTGCAACACCATCTGTGGTTACAGTTGAGGATAAGATGTATGGTGAGTCACGAATGCTCACCGATAGCCATGAATAATAACTTCCGTGGTCTGACCATGTTGACAACTCGTTCAGTATATTTGAAAATCTCGACCATCATCTCCTCTTCTGTCTCAGGGGCAGGCTATTCAGAGCTTAGTAATCTTCATAAGCTCACCACAAAACTGAGACGGACCTTTCCCTCCGGATGGGTGCAAGGGTGCACCTAGTGATTCGGTCAGACGAAGTATACACTAATAGAACTAACGATGCATACAATACCATTCATATCCAAATAAAGATTATCGAACTCTGTTCCATTAGGATTCGGAAGCGATATGTTGACGGGAATAGTGATACTGTTGCCTTCTGCGTCTGGAACTTTCATGTCCTCGTCTTCTTCAACTGGATAGACTATGAATGGAGACGTTGGTGATGCACTCCAAATATAGAACAGAAAATTTACGAACTGATTTTCGGATACTTCTTGCTCAGCCAGCGAAAGAGTGCTGGAACGCCCTGGGATAGGTAAATATGATGTTCATGACACCAGATCTGACTGACTCACCATGATAGCGTTAGAATCAGTCGTATAGTTGAAAGCGCAAGATAATCGTTCCTAAGACTCGTCGTTGTTACGGTCAACGGTGCCTACGTCGTGGACGTCGACTTTATGTTCTCTGAGAATCACGTGAAGTTGCATCGCTAAGATAATCATCTATGACTCGGAATATTTACTACGATTCAGGTTTCGTTCAAGATCTCTTCTCGTCTCTCAATATCTGGTACGATGCCTGTCCCAACAACTTCTGACACGCCTCCAAAAAATCCAGTTTCAAATCAGCCTTCTCAAAAGTCGATGACAAAAGCTGAACGACGAGAACTTCAGGAGAGACAACGTGCAGCCAAGCTCCTTCAGAAACAAACTGCTGGGTCCACTGCAACTACAGCTGTTTTTTCTCCATCGAAATCAAGACCACCCTCAACTCCCTTGCAGAAGAAAATTTCTGGGGAGGCTGCTGGAAGCAGCAGTGGTGGCACAAAAGCATTACAGAGAGATGCCAACGTTGGTTCTGCAGTGCTCGACGAGAGTGCCGGATTGTCTCATGGACTACGTATTTTCACACATTTCGGGCTCCCGAAGCCCGTGGGCCATGCGGTGAAGGGCGATATCCATCCTGCCATTATAAGACTCGGCTTGCTATTCTCTGAATTCCGGATATGTGGTGCGAATGCAAGATGCATAGCGACTTTGACCGCTTTCAAAAATGTACGTCCATTCGTCGTCAGCTCAGCGACCAATAGCACGGCGTGATGTGGCATTATGAATAGGTGATCCAGGATTATACCACACCAAGCCATAATACCCTCTCTCGACATCTTATGACCCACTTATCCCCCCAGATCACACATCTTGTATCTGCGCGTCCAATGTCAGTAACTATGGGCAATGCGATACGACAGCTCAAGCTGGAGATTAGTGGTTCGGACATCGATATGATTGAACAGGATGTACGCCTGCTACCTTGTTGCAATTATTTATCTCTTGTATTCACGCATCAATGGATCTAGGCCAAGGATGCATTGTGTAATAAAATTGATAATTACATTCGGGATAGAATCATCATTGCGGATGAAGTAATCCAGGAACTTGCAGGAAAGAAAATTAACGACGGCGATGTCATTCTCACGTATGCGAGGTTCGCACTGGTGGTCCTATGATGTAGACAACGTTGATAATATTTTTCTAGGTCATCTGTAGTCGAGAAAATTTTGCTCCGGTTACATGAAGAAGGAAAACGATTTTCTGTGATTGTAGTTGATTCACGGCCCTTGCTTGAAGGTACATTGGATGGTATTTCACTTCTGCTATACCCTCATGTTCTACACACATAGGAAAAGCCCTACTTAAAACGTTAACAAATACTACACCACCTATTCCCTGCACTTATGCTCTCTTACCCGGCCTTCCTTCTTTGATGACAGAAGTCACTACTGTTCTCCTTGGGGCACATTCTCTCAGCTCGAATGGGGCAGTGTACTCCCGGGCCGGAACTGCGTTAGTGGCCATGATGGCGAAGGGCCATTCAGTACCTGTTATGGTATGCTGTGAAACGTATAAATTCAGCGAAGGAGTAATGTTGGATGGATTTGGCAAGAACGAATTAGGTGATGTTCCCTGGGATAAGAAGCAGCTTTCCACTCATAAGTTTGCAGCGCCGGCACAGTTTTCCAAACAGGCGAAAGGGGTGCAGGACCCTTCGCCTTCTCCGAATCTTGAGATTCTAAATCCCCTGTATGATCTGACACCACCCACATGCATCACAGTTGTTGTGACAGAAGTAGGTTTGATCCCTCCCAGCAGCATCAGTTCAATTCCTTTGGCGCTCGGGAGAACGAGCTTGTAGGCGCATAGACATCTGGCATTCTTATTATTCTAATTCTTTCGGTGGTGTGACTGAGACGGGAGTATTACTAGTATTACGCATGACATCAATAATTATTACGAATAGAGCCCGGCATTCAATGTAATGCAAACGTGCGATATGTCATTTGTGGCTATCCTTCGGTTTGTTCTTTTGATCGACAAGCTTTTTCTTGATCCAGTCGAATGCCTGGGCGGTAGCGCGTTCCACTGGGTGATCAAAGAGGAATGGCAGTATCGGGACAATTGCTAGACCGGTTATAGTTGGTCCCCATGCACGAACTCGAAGGTTGGGGGTACTAGAAAATGCCTTCTTGGCTTGTGCAACTGCGGTATGAATTGTGAACGCTGGTAGGGCCCTATATGACGGAGTGTGCATTAACAGGCATTAATCACATCGATACAGCAACGAACATGGACGCAATGGACTGAAAAGTGGCGCGCTGAACGACTGTAAGGCCAATGCGTGTCGGCTCGGAAAAATTGGCCGCCTCAAGTGGTGATGGACCCCGGCGATGTGCTTTGTAGGACTCATAGCCGACATCACTATAAATCCCTGAGTTGGACTAATTTCACATGTGTTCGAGTTGAAAATAACGTACCCTGCAAGGTAGATCCAAGAAACGCCGTATGCAGCGGTAACGATCCAAGGTGGTACAACAGGACGAAAGGCTTCACCAACGTCGCTGGTCTGTTTTTCAATGAACTTTAGCACTCGTGAAAAGCTACAGCACCGAACAATGTACATAGGCAATATATCGAGAGCCTGCTCGAAGCGCCGTTCTCAGACGGGCGCCGTATGCCAAATACCTGACCTCAGAGTCCGTGGAGACGGCATCCTTGTCTGCAAGGTCATCAACTGTGTCCTGGACGGTCATGATTATGTAAATAATTCCCGTAATGGAAATCCGAATCTTTTTCGTCTCGTGACTTTTCTAGGAACCTGGAGCAATCCAGCACGTCTCGTGACGTTAGAACACAGGTCGCGATGAGCAAAAATCAGAGGCCATGACCGTTGACAGGACAATTAAAATTTCAAGTAACAACCATCAAAGGCGTACACAACCAGTTGATAAATGAGCACGACGCAAAAAACAGGGACAAAATTATAAGTAGCGAGCTACATTATTAATTACATAATTAACCTGAAATGGTGCTTAAGGGGCAGATGATCACGTGCGGGTCTTGACACTTGACACTGTCATTGACTTCAATTTTGGACGTTGAACTCGCCGTCGCCTTTAGCATACCTCATGGACACCAGGACACGTTCTGTAGCTCCTATTCAAATAAAGAACGAACAGACACCCCCACAGAACAAGATCTCTGCATATTACTCCTTGGTCTTCCCTCACTTCACCTTCTACATTCAAACGCTTTCTGTTACGATCGGTCGTCGATGTGCGCATAACCTCAATGTTGCCACATCATCTACTGCAGAACCTGTCACTGTCGATGTTGACCTTGGGGCTCTCAAGAGTGTTTCGCGTCTACATGCAAAGATCGAGTTTGACCAGGAAGAGGATCGTTTTGTCCTTGCTGTCATCGGGCGGAACGGCGCCTGGGTTGACGGCGTATGGTCCGGAGCTGGGGCACGAGCTCCCTTAGGAGAAAGGTCAATCTTTTAGCGCCGGAATACGGCTCAACCCTGACGACCTTCCTCCTCCAGATCTCAAATTCAGATCGCGTCACGCACGTTCCATTTCGTTCTTCCTCCTCCTCCCCCCCCAGAAGATACCCCGTCTCCCAGTTCGCAGTCTTCAACCAACCTTCCACGCTCCCCATCCTTGGATATTACATCCATTTCCCCTCCATCGTCCCAGCCGTCCCACACACCTCCACCGTCAGAACACAAAGTCCTTGCGTCTCCTCCCAACCTTCCAATTCCTGATCCACCACCGAAGCCTACACCTGTTATTGCCACAAACCCCCAACTACCCAACTCTAATTCGATTGGCAAGTCAAATAAGACCGCCAATGCGAGGAAGCGTAAGAAAGGCGACGATGATACGGTTTATCCCCGACCGAAACCGGAGGATATGCCTCCTAAGCCACCATTCACGTACGCCCAACTGATATACAGAGCTATCAAAGCTATCGGTGATAAAGCTACTTTGCAAGAAATTTGTTCTTGGATAATGAATACATACGAGTACTATCGATACGCTGAGGCAGGATGGACGGTGACTATGACTGTTCTTCTTTCCGCGAATCCTTTCGTTTAACTATGTGGTCTTTGCAGAGCTCGGTCCGCCACAACCTATCTTCAAGCAGGGCCTTTCTCAAATTGGAGCGTTGTGGAGGCGATCGAGGGAAGGGCTTTTTTTGGACCCTTGATGAGAAACATTCGCAATTATTGGAGGAACAGGAAGCTAAGATACTGCAGGCTGCTGCCACCGGCTCTCAAGGTGGGAAAGACGGGATCGCACGAGGCAGGAAGAAGGATAAGGTTTTGTTGGAACCCGCGTTGAAGAGAAGTGTCAAAGGCGATCTCAAAGGCGGCACTCTACCTCCACCACTAACTTCCTCTCCCCTTATGTTCAAGACGCTGTCTACGGCATCTCCAGCGACCACTGCGCGTGATGCCTCACCAAACATCTCCAGAGGCACCACGGCACCAGGCACATCAGGAGTCTTTGCATATCCTGTTCATCCACATCCGTCCCATGTGGGGACGATACCATCGCGAAATACAAGCTCTTTAGGAACGCAAAATCCGTATGCTTCTCTAACACAGAATTGGGCTGTCCATCCAATTCCACCGCCGAACGCGAGTCCACCTCTTGGCTCAGTCAATGCACCCCTACCTTCACCTCCAATGGCAGTTACATCCTCGACGTCCTCATCAGCACCATCTACTCACCCTCTTGGTCAAGTGCCACAGCCTATCCCAACTCCAGCCGGTGTTCCAGATGTCATTATTCCTATTATTTTGGGTCCCATTCCCCCAACTCACCCAGAATTTTCTCCAACACACCCCAACAACTCCGTAAAGGAGGGCTATATGGTTGTTCACGACAAAAAGTTAATCCTGGACCCAGTTATATTCGCAGGGCTTGCGAAAGAGAAGTTAGAAGAACTGGAAAAGATGGGGACGCGGGCGGCTTTACCAATACTGACGGAGCATATGGTTAAGGTATTGAAACGACGTCGGGCTAAGGAGAGAGGCAAAGGTCGGAAGCGGGGGACGGGAAAGAGGGATGAGAATGCAGGAGGCGTTGGAGACCTGTTCACGACTGCGCCTCTCGAGCCGGGAAAGGCTGTGAGCGGCGCGACTGACTCAGAAGCACGACTGGATACCAACTCGACTGGCGTTGGGGACATGGAGTGTGCAGCGCAAGCGACGCCGCCCGAGCATGTTGCGATTCCTGTTCCTGATCCTATTCCCATGCAAGAGCTTCCTGAAGACACAGGCTCGCCAATTGTGATTGTGGACGATACAGATGACGAAGGACCCTTTGCTAAGCGGAGAAAGGTGGGAAATGATATTATCTGATCTTGCCCTTGTCCCCCATGACCTTAACTCTACGGGATGTACAGTTATAATTGATTTGGTTCTGAAACTGACGTCATTCTTGATACCGTAAGGCCCAATAAAATTATGCGGTGTACAAACACGCTAGTCAGCATCACAACTGCTCAAATTGCAGCTAAACCCGGCTAAACGCTAAAACCAAAATCCTATTATAACCTGTCTCCGAAAGTACACCGCCAACGAGTGTAAATCTCATTTGCCAGCGTTGACTCGGGACTGGTCGAGCTCTGATCAACAAACTTGTGAAGCTCCACGGCTAGCTTCGTTTCCCTCAACATCCTCGGCGTCAAGTCTCGATGACCCTGGTTTGTTTTGATGGTTGACAGGGTGTTGATAAGGTTGTCGTAATTCCTTCTGTCAAATTTTCCCATGTCGCGAAGGTAGGCGGCGCTGTCTAACTGGTTGGCCCAGTTGATAACGGTAAATATGTTTATCGATGGTAACAGGCGTGCAGACTCCTGCAGACCCTGTCCAGCAGCGCTTAAGGCACGGGGTTCCGAGCGCTTAGAACTGCTGTTTGCTGTTTCCGGGGTGCGGCCTATGCGACTTTCCGGCTGTTCCCCTTTATCATCTCTTCGGGTTGCTTTACCTGGCCGGTCGGGGGTATCAAGGTTATTACAGTGCCTCTTTCGCTTCGTGCCTGCGCGGACTGTCGTCCCTTCCGATGAGAAGATATCATGTTTGCTCATTCCGAACATGCCTCCGGTTCTCCGGGCTACTTGGAATTTCACAGTGTGATACACGTGCGATACTCCTTGAGACACCGGAGGTCGGGGGGCGGTTGGAGGGGTGCGTAATGTACTTGAGATCTCGAGACCGGTGCTGTCTCTATGGTTGTTGGGCTCTTGCTCTGCGGTGAAATTTATCTCCTGGTTCTTTACCTTGCCCATGTCCATTTCATTTATGTTGTGGACTCCTAAACCATTCGCCTGGTTTGACCGATGAAACAGGGATGAATCCTCGGGGGCCCTCACAGAGTGATCACCATGTCCTACTGATAGAGCATGGTTATTAGGCCCTTGTGATGGCGGTGGTCTGGAAGATGTTGGTGGATAAAGCTGATTATGTTCCTTGGGCAATGGGATAAGGGAAGGGTTTTGGGGCTGGTGATGCGAGAGTGGGGAGGCAGATGCAGGAACATAACCATCAAGGCCACGAGGCTGGCCTTCGGGATGTGACCCCTTTGCAGCGAGGTGTGAAGAAAGGTTGATATTCTGAATATCGGATGATGATTGTGCCAGAGCATGGTTGAAGTAAATTTTCTTGAGCAGATGTTGAAGATTTGCCCTTGTGATATCATTCCATGACCGATTAGCATGGATGGGCTTGTGAACTGTAAAGGCAACAATATTTGGCTTGCAAGATGTTTCTGCTTCTGGTGACACTTTCTGCGACTTTGCCTAGACCACTGTTAGAAAAACAGTTAGAACTGGCAATCTTGCTTACAGGCAATAATGTCCCTTCATTCAGGTATTGTGCATTGTGGGGCACTGCACTATGTGGAGTCAGAGACAAGTCTGAGAGATTATAGCTCAATGGAACTGTGTTCTGTGAGTGAGGTGTGTTCCATCTGACATGCTTGAGTAGTGTGGAGGTTGAATTTTCCAGATTGTTACCAACATTGGTGGTCACCTGAAATTTTTAAGTGGCTCCGTAGTGACAGATACAACAATATCTTTCACCTTCAAGCTTGGTTTTCTTTTGAATGTAGCCTGTTTATTGACATGGGGATCTGATGGTGGAATGATGTTCTGATGAGAAGATGCTATGAGAGGCAAGTAAGATGAAGTATGAAAGTGATTGTACTGCCAAAGCTCCAGATTGAGAATAGTGCAATGTTGTCTGGTGCAAGGGATTGTTGTACAATGGGAGAAATGTTGAATTTCTAGGCATGGTATGCATGATAGCTGTAATGCAATCTTCAGTCTTGTTGCCTTATTACATGAAGAACAAGTTACAACAATATAATATGTTTTGTTGTAAAGATTGTTGAAAGACTGATGAACAAAGAAAGTCAAGCATTCTTATTTAAAAATCTTTGAAGATTGTTCTTGTTTGGTTTTTTCCAGAACATTCTGAAATTGGGTATTAATAATCAAGTGACTCATCTTCTGAGTTTTCACCCGACATTGTCCGAATTTGCTTACATAAACACATTTGGGCAAACCAATTCATTCACATGTTGTACAACAAGCCACCACTGCATGCTTCAGTGGTTCCCTGACATGACACCAGACCCTGGCAGGATGATATATCACTAATTGTACTATAGTGTGGTACATGCATAACTGTTATTAGAGTATGGGTTGATGTATCAAAACAACCAGAGTTGCATGCTCAGGTTGACACTCTACACAACAACCAGCATAGTGTAAGGGAGGGGACTAGTTGGAGGTCCCAAGGGTCTCATCAGTTTTCTGTGTTCATCCCATATATTTTGCCCTATTCTGCATTTTCTATGATTTTATCTCTATTTTATGAATATTTTCCCATTTTCCCCATACTGTAAGGGGAAAGGGAGGCATCCCAAGTGTCTGGGAAATTTTCTGCATTCATCCCATTTTTTATATATTTTATTTCCCTCTATTCCTATGATTTTCTATGACTTTATTCCTATTTTATGATTATTTTTTGGTTTTCCCCATGTTAGCACATGTTAACAGTTCTATTCCTAGAGGCAGGACCCCTTTTGGATGCTTACCCCTTGGGGTGACATCATTCCATATCCTTGATCAGCCTATCTCTGCCTTTTTCTGTTTTAGTCTACTATTTGAATTTGAATTTCAGGTCTTTCACATATACTTACTGGGCATCAACAGATGGGTCCTTAGAGTTTTCTCTTTTAGTGCTTCAAGGTCCAGTCCCAAGAACTGAGACCAGACCAAACCAAACTGGTAATTGTAACCAGTCCTAGAGGACCAATGGTCCTGGTTTGATGGCTTGTCAAAGTGGTCTGGTCTCAGTCTTTGTTCTTGTCCACACTTACTAGGGCTATTGGAAACCAGTTCAGACTGGTTCCAGACTGAACTTGCAGTCTGTATCTTAGTAGGTACTTTATATATTAGTATACTATGAAAACAAGGGGGGACACCCAAATGGAAAGGGTGAAATGCAAGCCATTTAAATAAGGTGAACTATTTGTACATGTTTGCATGGTCACATGCTTTTGTTTATGCATTTCTGATGCATTTAAATTTTTACATTTTTATTTATATGTTTACTTTTATTTGTACCATGTTGCCACAATCCACAATGTTTCGCAACGTGTTTCTTTCCCACTACCACCATCGTGGAAGAGAGTTTGAAATCCCAACACTTAAGAGATGGAACAATGTAAACTAATGATGGTATGATTTCAAGATAAGATAAGTATTAGTTTACACCATACAATAATAAGCTGAGCCCATGTGATTACTTCTTTGGCAGACATTGGTGCCAGCCACTCCAAGATCTGAGCTGTCTTTGAGCTATCTGCCTCGATTCCTTTTCATGAAATGTGGTGGCCAAGGAATGAGATTTCGGTTGCAAAAAGCATCGACTTCTTCAGTGAGCAGAAGAGGTTGGCCTTCCGGAGGGTGGATAGTACCGTATTAACATTTCGTTCGTGCTCCTCCAGAGTTTCTGACCAGATAATGATGTCGTCGAGGTATACATGGCAGATTTTGCCGATATGTTCCCGTAGCACGTACGCGACTCTTCTAGAATGTGTCGCCGGTGAGTTCCGCATGCCCATTGGCATAATGTTCCATTCCCAAATGCCAAATAGTGTCAGTGTCGCCGTGTACTTCCTATCGTCTGGGTGTACTAGGGTCTGAAAGAAAGAGTTAGTCATATCAATTTTCTCCCAGAACCTCCCTTTGGCGCAATCTGACAGAATGTCATCAATCCTCGGTAACGGGAAGTGGTCAGGGATTGTGATGGCATTTAGTCTTCTAAAATCTATGACCCATCGCGGCAGAACAGTGATATCGGCTTTGGGGACGGTGAAGGATGGGGACACATAAGGTGATGAGGATGGTCGAATATGGCCCGCCTTCTCATGCTGTTTGATGAGTGTCTTCCAAGGTTCCCTGTATTTCCGTGGGCATGAGTACGGTCTAGTGGTTGCCTTGAATTCGCTATTGGGCTTCAATGAGATACGGTGATATACATCAGTTGGTAGGTGGTCGACGTGAGGGATGTCGCTTGGAAAACAGTCATGAAATCTCTTCTTGTATTTTGCATCGAGTTTCGTTAGTTTCTCTTCGCCTACCAGCTCTATGATCCTTTCTTTAATAAGTCCCACAAGTGTAGCCCCTTGAACTGGTCCTACGGTGTGCATGGAGAAGTCGAATCTGGTATCGTTCTCATCGAAAAATGCTTTCAGTTGCTTGTGTACGATTCTTCGTAGCTCCTTTGTCTTTTTCTGTCCTTCCTCAACTTCTCTTTTGAACTTTTGTCAGTGTTCTTTTGGTAACAGTTGTACTGTTGCTCGTCCTCGCTTCTTGTTGATGGAGTCGCTTGGGTTCAGGAGGTCATAGCTGCTCTTCTTGTCTACTACGGATCTTGCAGCCACATCGAGGATGAGGTTATTTTCCACTTGGAAGTCGAGGCCTAGTATCAAAGGGACGTGTAACCCAGGTACAATGATCGCACGTGTCATGCGCACTTGCCATGCAGCATCATTCGATTGTACACGTAATTTACAGTATTCATTGAATTCGGAACAAGTGGTATCTGAGGTAGGTGAAAATGCAGGAGAAGCTTTCAAAGGCCGTCTTAATAATCGTCACCGTAGTCCTAGTTCTTCCACCAAGTCATTTGAAATCAGAACTGGTGGCGAACTGCAGTCAATTAGCGCATTGATCAGAATATCAGAGATTCCAGCTGGGGTGTTAGCGGAACAGGACCATTCGAGGTGGGAGGGGAATGGGGAATCATGGGGTGATAGGGTGGAGATGGGGATTTTTGGGGGGGAGGTTTGTACATGAACGGTAGAGTGGTGTTTAGGGATGGGGAAAGGGGTGAGGTCGCATGTAACTGGTGAGATGGGGGCATTAGGGGACTGGAATATGTACTTGTTTGCTCCATAGGCGCTGTCATCCTCGCTCTCTTCGCTGTCTGATCCAAATACGGCCACGATGACGACCGCTTCCATTCCCTTATGTCCAGATTTTTGTCCCTTCTAAAAGTGCACCTTTGCCTTCGCAGCGTTCTCTGCTGTTACCTTCTTGCATTGCTCTGGTGATGGTCTTTCAATTGGGCATTTGTCCGCGAAGTGCCCTGCATAGAAAATTTGACACTTGAGGCACCTCTGGTATTGCATTAGCAACGTTCGTTCATCCATCGTGAGCTTTGGAACTGCCGCGATCAGCGTGTGTCCTGACAAAGCATTGTTGCTGGTTCCAGTGTAGGTTGGTGTACTCCCATTGTACATGTTCCGTTGTGGTTTCCCCTTAATTTGCATGCCTTGTATTTCTGTTCATCGAGCCTGTAAGTCTTGGTCCAGGAGTTCGATTCTCTCGAGCCAGGCTTCCAAGTCCATGATTGTATCTAGTGTTCCATTGATGCTGTTGTTTACGCATATGTTGTGAGAGTCATATATCCAGTGTAATTTGGGTGATAATCAGGGAATGATGTGTTGTCATAGCGCTGCCTTGTTGATGAAATACAGCGAGTTCAACACACCTAGTTCTGAGTTCGCCTTGCGCACGTCATTGATCCATTTTGAGAACGGTGCCTGTCCTTGTGTGCTGATCTGCATTTGGATGAGGTCGTCCTCCCAATTGTGGGGTAAAAATTTCTTTTTTAGTTTCTTCATGAATTCTGCAAATGAACCTCTGGTGAGTGTTGCTTCGTTGTTGTTTGTCCAGTTTATTATCTCTGCGGAGTTGAAGTTATTAATGATTTTGGACACTTGTTTGTTATCGGCGATCCCTTTATGCATGAAAAACCTTTTGCAGGCTGTATTGTATTTTCTGAGTGTTGCAGTTGTTAAATGGCCTTCTGATAAAATTGGCGCATGGCTCGCCGAGGATTGGATCACTTCTGCTGTTCCGTTGCTTCTGTTGGCATTCATTCTTGTTGGTATGTAGTCGTCTTCTGAGTCTGATTCTTGATTCTGCTTTTGGCTGACTATATGCAGTCGGTTTGCTTAGTTTTGGTTGTTGTTTCCTTCTTGTGTGGGTACTGCAAGTCCATTGATGCATCCACGGTTGCGGATTTCGAGCCATTCCTGGTTTTCAAGGTCGTTGTTGTCTGAAAGTGGGGTGAGCAGGGACGAAGGTTGATTCTCATTGCGAGGTGTCGTTGGGGATGAATGGTTTCTGGTTGGGCTCCTGTTTGGATTTTGTAGAGTGCCTTGGCTGTGTCCTCTTTGGCTTCTTTGGCGCATGGTGAGTGGAGTGGGCATTGATGGTTGACAAGACAGGGTGATAGTCATTGTCATTGTCGAGTGCTGGGCTGGAGTTCAATACTGGGGTTCAGAAGCAGTTCTGGACTGGTTTGACTAATACTTGAGTTGAATAATGAAGTTTGCGCGTCGGCATGGTGGTTTATGTCTGGGCATGGTTGTCACAGCGGTGTTCCTTGATGTAGAGCTGGTTAAGGAAAGTGGGAATTTTGATCCGCATAGAAATTCAAACAAAAGTGTAACAAGGGGATCCTCGTTTACTAGCTAGGAAGTGGAACTCGAGACAGAATTGGAACATGGTGTATTTCATAGTTCTAACAGAAGAAGTAACTAATACAAAGCATGAGATGTGAAGTTATACTGAGATGTCACATGACCAAGCTAAGCACCTGACTCGACTTGTCCACCTGACCAGTACGTTCATGTATCGATGCTGGTAGTAAGGATATAGGGAATATCCTTACAAACTGACCCATTGCACAAAGTATTGTTTTCTCTGACCTTGAGGCTGACAGTCCAGCAGCTTCTCAATGAAGTATTCAGTGCTTACATCCACTGTAATGATTGCACTGGGCATTGTGTGTTTTCTTCCAGGGTAGCTTTCATTGTCGTTTGCAAGAAAAGAACAGAGTTGTGATATGTGGAAGTTGGGGTGTGCTTTTGAGGTTGGTGGTATATGTTGAGTCTTCTGGGAATGCCTGTAGAATTTCATATGACCCATTGTACCTTGGCTGAACTTTGCCATGTGCCCATCCTTGGCTTGCATATATTTGCATCCTTGCTGGCATTGTATGTAACAAAGATTTTGTTTTTGCCTGGGTTCTCATGATCAATCATGGTTAGACAGTCCCTGCTAACAACTAAACATTTGATAGCATCAAATGCATACTGGTTTGCACTTGTCCAGGTTGGAAAAGTGGCATTGCATTCTTTTCTGAGTAAAGTAAGAACAGTGGTGTGTTCTGCAAGTAATGGTAGGAAAGCACTGATGTACCACACCAGTCCTAAGAATTGCCTTACATGTTTTGCAGTGGTGGGCACCAGCCAATTCAGTATGTGGAAAACTTTGAATGAGTTAGCTTCAATTCCCGAGCTGAGATGTGGTGTCCTAAGAAATCAATTTTGGTGGAGAATAGCATTGACTTCTTTGATGAGCAGTAAAGATTAGCAACCTTGAGT
Organism: Tricholoma bakamatsutake; assembly: GCA_029959215.1. NCBI lineage: Eukaryota > Fungi > Basidiomycota > Agaricomycetes > Agaricales > Tricholomataceae > Tricholoma > Tricholoma bakamatsutake. Next base: position 8,465,240 of record CP114860.1, read on the forward strand.
GTTTCTAAAACCACTTCCACAATTTTCTGGTGTTCCTCCAATAATGAGGACTAAATGATTATATCATCCAGATATATGTGGCAGATTTTTCCAATGAGTTCTTTAAGTGTGAGTGTTATCTATTACTGGTGCATTGCCAGTGAATTTATGATTCCCATTGGCATAACCACCCATTCCCAGAGGGCAAATGGAGTCATGGTTGCAGTGTATTTTACATGGTTGGGGTGTACGAGCATTTGGAAGAATGAATTTGTCATGTTAATTTTTCTCCAGATTTTTCCCTTGGCATAGTCAGATAGAATATCATCAATTCATGGCAGTGGATAGTTGTCTGGGATGGTTAAGCAGTTCAGATGTTGGTAATCATTATGGTGATAATACTCAACCTGGAAACCTAACAAAAACCTGGTAAAAGGCTTAGGAACTATAACACAGGCTAGAGGAAGGGTGCGAGTTAGTACTAAATATCACCACTGATATCCAAAGGTTGTAGTGAGTGATGTGAAATGATGAGGCATCTTGTGAATAGTCTTTAGAAGCATACAAAAAAGTTTGAAAAAGTTTGAAATAGGTTTGAAAATGTGTAAAATAGTTTGAATCAGGTTCAAAGGGGTTCAAAGAGGTTCAAAGTAGTTTCAAGGAAAGTCGGAGATGTTCAAAGTGGTTCGAGGTATATCTAGGAACAAGTATAGTGAATGGAAACTGTTTTTCGAGAGGCAATAGGTGATATGCAATAAGTCAAAGCGAATATGAAAGTTCAAGGAAGTTTGTGATATTTCACAAAACTTAGAGATATGATGTGAGGCTAAGACTGAAGAGGGTGGCTCTTAAATTGAACAATAATGGAGAGGGTAACTTTGTCTATGTTCCCTTCACTTTTTGTCTTTTAAGTAACTAATACAAGTCTACATACAATTTGAAGGAATAGTACTAAAAAGGAAACAATAACATGTGGAAAACACAAGGCAGTATGCACAGCAAATAAAGGTATTGTAAAATATAAAACAAATGAGAAATAATAATAAATGAAACATACATTGTCCCAGTACAGTAAAAGTTCTTGTCCTATTGCTTCAATATATCATTGAAACATAAAGCTGCTATTATCGCATTCTGAACCTCTTGTCATCTCTCCTCATGTTTAATGGTGCTCGATATGCGACGAAATGGCTCTTCCAGATGTGCAGCATATATAGAAAGGGTTTCAAAACAGTTATGTGGTGGCCGACTTCATTCAAAGTGCTGCAAAGTTGTTCGAAAGCATTCAAAATGTCACAAAATGGTTTGAAACAGTTTGAAGTCATTCAAAATCATGTGAAGTTGTTTGAAAAGGGTTCAAAGTTGATTTCATGGTATTTGTAGCAATTTGGAGCATCTGTTGTAATGTCTCAATATGATTGAAAGCATTCTCCAGACCTTAAAGCATGCAATGGACCTATCAACAGGAGGGCAGTAGAGTCAGCCTTTGGGATAATGAATGAAGGGGGTGCATATGGAGATGAGGATGGCCAAATGTGGCCTGCTGCGACATGCTGATCTATTAGTGTCTTCCAGCTTGCTCAGTATTTTCTGGGACAACCATACATGTGTGCGACAGAGACAGGTGCACCCAGTCTTAGTTCAATGTAATGGTATATGCTGGTTGGCAAGTTGCATACACGGGAAATGTCTGTAGGGAAGCAATCTTTGAACTTGACTTTGAAAGATTTGTCCAGGTGCTGTAATTTGGCCAGACTGGTGAGTTCATCAATCTGGGTCTGCACTGCCATGATAATGCATGCAGGGCCCATTGTGTAGGCATCCATATCAAAACATTCTGGATTATTGTCAAACAGCATTTGCAATTCAAGATGTATGAGGTTTCATATTTTTCAAGCTTTCTGTTGACCAGTTTTAATGGAGTGATACTCAGCCTTATGTAATTTGTGAGGTGATGTTACAGGTGTTTTTCTATTTAGGGTAGGATCTAGAGAGTTGAGTAAATCATATCCCATAGTTTTATCTACAACAGTCCAAAGATTTGCATCAACTACAATGTGATTTTTTGACAGGCAATTGAGACTGAGGATGAGGTCTGTGTAAAGTTGAGGGCAAATGATGGTGTTGATCACCTTTGATTTACATACAGCATTGGTTGATTACACACATAGTCTACAGTATTGCGATAGTATTAATCTAGAGTCTAGACTTCTCTTTCCTTTTGTGAATGCCCCAGATACTGAAAGCGATTTGAATAGCAGTTTTGGAATGAGGCCCAAGTTATTGACAAGTTCACTGGAGATTAAAACTGGGGCAGAGCCATGGTCAATAAGCACAGAGATAGGAGTGGGGGCACATGTAAAAGGGATGTCAATACAGCAAGTCCATTGAAGATGTTTGGAAAAAGAAAAGGGGCAGGGCATGTACTTGTCACCTTCACCTTCTACACAGTCATCAAAATAATCTTCTTTGTCTCTTTCTTCAAAGACTGCCACAACATGCATTGTGGTTTGCTCTTCTCCCAAGATGCCTTGGGTTTGGTGGTGTGCTCTGGCATAATGTTCTTGCATGCCTCTAAGGTGCACTGAGGCATCTTGCAGTTCAGTGAAATGTGTCTAGCATAGAAAGTGTGGCACTTGAAACATCCAAGGTGCAAGGAGAGGAATGCCTTCTCATCATTTGTGAGGTGGGGGAGGGGAGGGGAGTTGTAAGCAGTATCAGTGGAGGCTGTAGGTATGGAGGCAGCAGTTAACGTGTCCTTCACAGTCTTGGGTTTCTTGGCTTCTGTCACCCATTGTGAGCAGTGACTGTTGAGGTCCTCTTCCAATAGGTGCACACACTCTTGCCATTCTTTTAGTGTAGTGATTGCATTCAGCATCCTGACGGTAGCACCAGGCAGCATACAATTGTTGCCATTGTACAAGCATTTCAGGGCTGGTGAGAGGCTAGGGACAAGGTGTTTATGAAGATTGGTAGGGGTGATGTAGTAGGAGGAACCAGCGGTATGGAGTTCATTGTTGGCATTGCATACTTTGTTGATCCAAGTGAGGAAGGCATTGTGGACTAAAAGGCAATCTGATTCTGGATCAGCTCATCTTCCCAGGAGTGCACCAGGAACTTGAGCTTGAATTCCATCATAAAGACCTTGAATGTTAAGGTAATGAGGTGGTCCTCCTTTGCAAGGACCCAAGACTGTATAGTAGCAGACTTGAAGTTGTGAAGAATCTTGCCAACCTGGTTGTTGGCAGCAATCTCTTTGTTTGCAAAGTAATGGCAGCAGGCAGTTTTGAAAGTGTGCAGGACAGAGATTGTCAGGGTACCAGGAGAAAGAATGGGAGCTGTGTTTGGGGAGCTCTGTCATACTTTAGCAAGCATATATAGTGGGTTGACAAGTGAGGTCATGATTCTTGATGGCAACTCAGATTCTTCATTGGAGTCATTTGTGCTATTGGGTCATAGTGGACAAGGTAACAGTGCAGGAGCAGGGTAAATAGTGTTTGCAGGAATGGTAGGCAAGGTGGGTGGACTAGACAATGGTGGAGATGTAAGCAGGAATGGGTTGATTGAAGGCATGCTAAGGGCATGCTGCCATCACATCTGGCTGCTTGGCAAGACAGTTTGTGAGGTGCTCAGTTGTGTGTAAAGAGTATAAGAATGTAGGTGCAGAGATGGAGATGCAGGTTGTTTATCCAACTATAAGTTGGGTAAGGTGGGTTGTCATGGAATGACACCAAAAAAAATACATCAGGGCTTATCATGGTGGAGATAGGAAATGTGTCAGAAATGGGTCAGCTGTGGGCAGTGGAGATAAGGACACATCAAAGGTGCATGCAGTTCCAGGCTTCTGTGGGTTCTCACCAGCAAGCCCATGACAGCATGAATGTTGTTATATACTCTGGGAGATGTTCTTGCTTGTTTTGGAGGCTGGTATCATGGTTTGTGAAGGGTGGGATAATCAGGGCTATTTGCCTGTCCTACATTGGCATAGTTTTGCAGTTAAAAAAAAAGGTATCAGGTTGTTGGTGTTCAGCCAAGATAAAGTTTGAAAAAAAGTGGAAGAGAGTTTGAAATCCCAACACTTAAGAGATGGAATGATGTAAACTAGATGACAGTGATAATGCTCAACCCAGAAACCCAAACAAAACCTACTAAATGGCTTCAGATGGTATAACACAAGTCAGAGGAAGGATGTGAGGCCCTCTAAATGTCACCTGTCAGACCAACCATCAAATAGTTATAAAAAGACTGCCTGTTGAAGGAATTTGAAGCTAAAAAAATGTGTTTCATAGAATTTTGGAGAATTTTGTGGTTAGATTGATGAATTCAGAGTGCGAAAATATGTTTAAAGACAAGATTGAGGGACTAGATGGGTAATAGAAGTGAAGCAAATGTGAATCGAGGGAAATGAGAGTGAAAATAGCATAATGTGAGGATTTTTGAAGAATTTTGAAGAAATTTAGTGTAAACGCAAGACTTCAGACTGAATAAAAGTATACTGAACTCTCTAATCACTGCAATTAAGGAGGAAGACAATTACTTGTTTGTTTTAGTAACTAGTACCAGTCTATATACATTTTGAAGGGATGGTACTAAAAAAGGAAATACAACATGTGTAGAACATGAGGCAATATGCACAGCAATAAAGAACAAATCATGAAACAAATAAGAAATAATGATAAATGAAACATACAGAGTCACAGTAAATCAAAAGTACTTGTCCTAATGTTTCAATATATCATTGAAACACCAAAGTGGACTGTCCTTGTTATAAATTGCATAAAACATCGGAAACTGCTTTGAACAGATTGCACCTGTGGTCAAAATGTGTTCGATATACTTGAAATAGTGTCCCATGTGTTCAGCATGCATCCAAAAATCATCCAAATAGGAAATACTGTGTCCAAAGATGTTTTTTAAGGTTTGAGGTTTTTCAAAGATTTTTGAAGTTTCTTCAGACTTGTTTGAAGGCTGATATCACTGCAATATAGCTTGAAATTGGTTCAGAACTCATTGAAGATGTTCCAAGTATATATTCAGAGCTGTACAAAGTGTTTGAAGTTGATTAAAAGTGCAAAAACTGATATATCAGTGCTCGAACTATGCTGGGGACCTATCACTGGGATGGATAACATGGCCTCCTCCACTGCCTACAGTGATTGAGGGCAAACCTCAGTGTGAGATCGAGTCCATCCTAGACAACTCCTTATGCTGAGGCAAACTCAAATACCTAGTGCACTGGAAGGGTTATGGATATGAGGAGAACTCTTGGGTTGCAGAGTCTGATGTGAATGCCCACAACTGGTCAAGGAGATCCACTGCCAACATTCCTCTGCACCTCAGTGTCCAACTTTAAGCAAATATGGTTTCAAATGCATTGGGGCAATGCATCATAGAAGGGGGGTGATATAAGAAGAAAGAAAGGTGTCTCAGGCATCTGGGCAATTTTCTGTGGTTATCCCATATTTTTCTATATTTTATTTCACCCTATTTTGCCTTTTCTATGATTTTCTATCTATTTTATGATGTGGTCTTCTCCACACTTGGCACAGACATCCTTTTGTATAATGCACTCAACCACTACATGGTTATATCCTTGACATTTGAGGCAACATACTGGTTCTTACCTGCATTTGGACACCAATACCTTTTTGTTGCACATTAATAGGCCATTTAGTATGGCTCTGTTCATGTTGTCTAGATCTGTGTGTAAGGGCAGCTTCAAAGCCTCACTTAATAGTGAGCTAACAGAGGGGAATCCAAAGTTAATATTATACTACATAATACAGTGCCTGAGATGCCAAGGGTTTGGATACTTTGCAACTGACTGCAAAGTATCAATGGACATCTGTGCCAGATGCAAGGGACCACATCGTACATCAATTTGTACATTCACAGATACAACTGCATTCACATGTGCAAACTGCCCTGAAAGTGAGGGGAAAGGACATAAATCTGCAGATAGACAATGTCCTGTGTTTATCAAAGAAACAGACAACTACACTCATGCATTCCAGAAACAAAATACAGGTTCTTCCCCACCAATGAACCACATACATGGAGACTTACCAGCCAGCATGACTCACATATAGATGATCAAGTAAGTGCATGGCAACAAGGAGCAAACTGAGTGCAGGTGCATGGGCAAGAGAATGCCCACAGAGGCTTTCTAGAATGGAGACAGGAGAGGGGAGAATGAACAATTCATGGACAACTGGCAACACATCCAGTGGAGAGGACAACAAAATCCAAATGTGAATCAGCAACCTGGCATGCTGGCAGGTATGAACATGAGAACAACAAATGATAGATGGCCAACAAAACCAGTACAAACTATCCTTCAGGGCTTCTTTTCTCAAGCACAGTGAGAGCAAGAATGGAGAGAAAGGCAAAACAAAACACAGCAGAGAGATACTGGGTAACATACACCATGGGGAGACTGAGATCCAAATGAGCAAGACCTAGGGCCAGCACCACCAGCTACAGAGCCAAGATCACTGCAGCTATCATATGTCAATCCCTGTAATGGAAACTGAAGCATGCCCACTCTGAATGCAGCAACAAAACACCAACAAGTTGCTCATTAGCCAACTTGACCTACTACACAGCCTTCAAAAAAACACTTATGATATCTGCCTTATACAGGAGCTGTACATTGACTTCAATGGGAAATCTGAAGCCAACTCATGTTGGACTACACTTTACCCCACGACACACAAAAAACACCCAGATGATATGTGCTCACTAATCCTAGTTAACACAGAATTGTCAACAGACTCTGGAAACAAATTCAAATTGATTGCCCAGACATCATGGCCATAGAAATGCAGGGCCAATTTGGTACATTGCAAATCATAAACATCTATAATAATACACTAACACATCTATCAATGTACATGTGAGATGCAACATGTCAACACTGTAGAAATGGCCCAACTCTTTAAATTCAATTCCTTTCTGCACCATCAGCCAGGCCACAGTATGAAAAAGACTGATGCCCTCTCTCATCATCTGGATCATTGGGATGGAAGCAATGACAATCAAGGTATTGTGTTGTTGCAACCTGACCTGTTTACAGTCCATGCACTGGAAGGGGTTACCTTGGAGGGTGAGGCCATTACCCAATCTGAGATGAGCCATGCAATGCACATCTTTTTACACAAAAGAAACTAGACCTCACACAGCTGCTCCTCAATATGCTTGGGCAACACAAAATGAAGATGGCACTACTCACCTTCATTCCAACCCTTAAATCACATAGAATAACTACACAAGGGTAGACAATGTCTTCTGCACAGAGGAAATCCTGGATGGAATCATTGAATGTAACACAGATGATGCCACATACCCAGTAAAAACCAACTATTTCCCAATTATCACAGAAATTAATATTCAAGCACCAAGAATGGCCTGGAAACCACACTGAAACTTCTGATTGACAGATTGGATGGAGATAGTAAAAACACTTGATGAGAACATGGCTAACCTACCATTCCCAACAGAAATTCAAGACATAGCAAATTTTGACAGAACTCATAAAAATCTCAATGAAGCCATACAAGATGCGATCAAAAAACATGTCAAAGAGGTCAAACCAAGCCCATACACAAAACAGTGGGGGACAAAAGAATTAATGAAGATGAAAAAGAAGATGTGGTGGCTTGGGGCAAGGTCAAAGTACCACTGACTCAACAATGAACACCCCATCTATGAAGAATACCAGTGCTAGCAAAATGACTATGCCAAGATGATCTGAAAGGCTAAGATCAAACACTGGGTAGAATGGCTGGAAAATCTAGATAAGTCAAGCACATGGTAAGCCAGCAGGATAGTAACAGGGCTAGCAACAGATACAGAGATATCACAAGTACTGATGATAGGTCCATTGCATGCCCTAGGGTCTGGAATGGGTTCCAAACATATCGAGACATTACAATTCACAATTCCAACCCCTACAAATGCCATGAAATCAATTTCAAACCCTCTTCAAACTATTTTGGATGACTTCAAATGATTTTGAATGATTTCACGACACTTCAAATGCTTTCAAACAACTTTGCACTACTTCAAATGATCTCAGCTGCCACATAGCTGTTCCAAAAACCCTTTTGATACACATAGCACAACCAGAATGAGTCATTTTGTTGCATATCGAGTGCCACTGGACATGAGAAGAGATGACAAAAAATTTAGAATGCAATAAATGCAGTTTTGTGTTTCAATGATATATTGAAGCAATAAGATAAGTATTTCTACTATACTGGGACAATCTACATTTCAATTATTATCATTTCATTTGTTTTATGTTTTACAAGAACTCCTTTATTGTTGTGTATATTGCCTTGTGTTCTAAACATATTATATTTCCTTTTTGGTACTATCTCTTCAAAATGTATATAGACTTGTACTAGTTACTTAGAAGGGAACAGAGAAGAAGTCACCCTCTCCACTATCATCTGATTTAAGAGCCATTCTTTTGAGTCCAAGTCTCACCTCATATCATAAGTTCTGTGAAATATCATGAACTTCTTCAAACTTTCGTATTCACTCCTCAACTTATTGCACATTGCCCATCGTCTCTCGGAAAACACTTTTCATTTGCTATATTTGCTCCTCAATATACCTCAACACCAGTCCAACTCTTTTGAAGCTTCTCGAACCATTTAAAACATCTTCAAACATCCTCAAAACTGCTTCAAATTTCTTTGAACCCCTTTGAACATCTTTTGAATGTCTTTTGAACCTTTCCAGATGCTCCGAAAGACTATTCATAACACGTTTGACCATTCCACACCACTAACCTTTTGGATATCAGGGTTGATATTTAGTACCAACTTGCACTAGTGAATGACATGGGTATGCATACTCATGCAGGTAAGTAGGATGGGTATGTAAGGGTACAGGTATGGGTATAAATTATTGTACCCCTGAGAAATCTGTACCCCTCAGGTGGGTTCACTGGGTACCAGAGTCTCAGGGGAAACTTCTACACAAATTATGTACGAATATTCATCTTAACAGAAACTAGCTACTTAGAGTGAGTCATTTTAGCCATTGTACCTAGTTCTATGGAACATAATTGGGATACAATGCAGCCAGCATCTCTGGTTCTGTACAGTTCCAAAATGAAAAAAGCCACAATAATGAAAAGAAAAAAAGACATAGTGCCAAAATAAAACCCATTTAATCTTGAAACGATGATCAACTGTTTCTGATGTCAACACAATTCCTTTTCCAAGCAATGCTGTCACTGGGCTTCCTGATGTCATCATGGCTGGAAGCCATAAATGTAAACAGGCATTCTCTTTGAATGACCCAGATAATATCAAGGTTGTGTGGTTGGCAACTCAAGCTGCAAAGAAGAAGGGTAAGCTGAGCAAGCTTAATTCATCCAAAAAAAAGTCGACTAACCAAAAATCTGGTTCAAAATCAAACCACCACCCATCCATTGAAGATGTCAAGGATGTTGATAATACCTGGCACCATCTCTTCCCATGGAACCCCCAAAATATATTTCAGTCAAGTGACAATGATGACAAGGAGGCTACAAAAAAGGTAACAAACCTCAGCAAGCCTACTCTTTCACAAAAAAGGAAAACTAACAATAAATTGGCCCTGAAACTGAACCACCAGCCATCAGTCGAAGACATGGATGATACTGCTGATAACCCACCACGTGTGCTCCCCTGCAATCCTGGGAATATCCTGGAGTCCAATGAAGATGACAATGATGAGGCTTTAAAGTTTTCCAGCAACATCCCAGGCAACATCCCAAGATGTCAATGGTGATGAAGATGGTGAAGATGAGGTGGAAGTGGTGGAACAGCCTGCAGAGAGTGCAGAGGCTGAGTTAAGTTAGTAAATCTCCATATAACACAATTATTTGCTTACACAAAGCAGAGCACCTCCAATGTGGCTGGAATGCACCTGTATATGCTTTCTTTGGTGCAGTTCCTGATATCGAGTACTTTACTGGACAACAAGCACATGTCTTCTCATGTCTTGCAAAGTCTTGCAAGGGCAAGGGGAAATCTTTGAGAAGTGTTAAGTGCTACATTGATAAGTCTGATGTATCCTTGACAAGTAATCTCTGTAAGCATGCAAAGATTTGTTGGGGTGATGATGTCATAAAGGCCGTAGATGAGACGAAGGACCTCACATGTGCACAAGCTATGGTTGCGAAGTCAGGGTTGAAAAATTCTTCGATAACAGCTATGTTTAAGTGAGTGAAGGGGAAGGGAGCAGTGACCTACTCACATAAACAGCATACCAAGACCGAGACCAAGTAAGTCTTACCCAATCTGAAATCGCTTGAAGAAACCCTTGGGATTTAATTCAATAGCAGATAGTATGTAGTTATATTTCTCATATTATGACACACCCCCCACATGGGTTTTATGACCCATCATACCTGCCATACCCTTGACCCTTATCCACCCTTACCCTTCCCCTTCGTTCATGGGTATGGGTATGCATGGGTAAGGATACAGGTCAGATTTTTTTACCCCAGGGTTACCTGGGTCATTCACTAACTTGCACCCTTCCTCTAGCCTGTGTTATACTCCTTAGACCTTTTAACAGGTTTTTGTTAGGTTTCCACATCAAGCATTATCACCGTATCCTGCTCCACAGCAACATTCAATGGGGATCATTATACCGCATGTGTGATCATTCATACACATGGTGCCAGATAAGTAATATGTTAGTTTCTATGGTTATAAAAGCTGACATGATTTGCACCTTATAGGTGATCACTTTTTTTTGCTATCAGCAGACACCTTGTATGATCCTATCACAACCATATGCTGTAATGGTCACATCGAAAAGAAGATCCAGTGGTCAGCATTTATCTTCACAGACAGGGACTGGGAGTGGGTGAAGGATGTGAGATATATCCTAAAAGTAAGTTTTCTGATCAATAATAGGCAAAATGGAAACTCCATACTTAACAGGATTCCAATGGCATTTAACAACACTTCTCATCCAAATGACTTCCAATGCTGTGGCATGCCCTGCCAGCTCTGGAGGAACTGCAGACTGCTTGGAAAGCAAAGCGAGACTCTGAGGCATTCTCATTATACAAGGACACCATTAACAACAGTCTAGGAAAACTTCAGAAGTACTACTCATGTATTGACAAAAAGCCTGTGTTTATTCTCACCCTTGGTAAGTCATCAGATAGCTTACATTAATTTTATTAATATCTGCTACTACAGTGCCTCATCCATACTACAAGCTAGACTACATTGCATTAACATGGGGCAGTGCAGTGGAGCAAGCAAAGAAACATGCCGCTGGCAACCACAATGCAAAGAACTGGCAAGATGAGGTGCTTAAAGTAGTGGAAATAGCAGTGAGTAACATCTTTACTATAAAATTTTGTAATCCTGATTGCGTGAATGTACAGATGGAGGCATACTACCAAAAGCAACCAAGAGCACTGGCGACCACCTCACTCACTACTCCAACCCAAGCAGGCATGAAGGAACTGTCATCAGATTGCTATCATCAGAGTCCCATAGCAATGGATGACAATGAGGGTTGGGCATCAGAGCTTAGATGATACCTCAAGGATTGACCTGCAGATGTAACAAAAGACACAGACATTATCATATGGTAGCAGGTAAGTCTGCTCAACTAAATTTCTTATCTACTATTATAATCTTCTGCTGCAGGATCATGCTGCATTGTATCGAATGCTCGTGTGATAGCCCTTGATGTCCTCCCTTGCCAGGCATTATCAGTTCCATGTGAGCATCTATTCTTAGCAAGTAAGCAAACTACTGATGATTGTCATGCATCCCTTAGTGCATCCCTTGGTGCGAAGCAATTTAAAGAGCTTCAGATTATGAAGTTCACTTGGCACCAGAACATTGTTGATCTTGCAGCATGGAACTTAGGAGAAGTTGAGAAGGTAGAATTAGAGGAATATTCAGAGCTACTGGAGGCTAAGGAACAGCCAGCAGAATGAAACAGCCAGCTCATCATGGTCATCGATGAGAATGAGTGAAGTACATAGATTTAGTGATATTGATTTATAGCATACTTAATCTCATATTTAATACTTCTAAATACTAGCCTGCTGCAGTCAGTTTATTGTTGGATGATAACATCAAAGCAAAAATTCAGTTCAAGATGGACATCCTAAGTCAATTGCAATCAATCAATTGACCAGTACCTTCATTAAATCTCAGGTATGTCATTCATTAGCAAAGTAAACTATAAAAACTATGGTGCACTGCAACTTAGTACTCAGGCACTAGCTGGTACTAGTACTGCATCAAGCTGATCAACAATTCAAGATGACACTGCAACTTACTCAGGCACTTGTTAAGGTAAGTAGTGCTACCTTGAGCTCAATTAGTCCTATTGGTGATTGGCAATGTCAAGGCAAAGATTCAAGACAATTGTTAATCAATAATGTCAAAGCAAGACGAGATTTCTGACCTACTAGATCATCAAGTTGATCATTGATGTGCAACAGTGTCAAGGCCAAGATCCAAGACTTCAATATGCATCAGAATCCTTTGATCAGAAGATTGGTTTGTTCACTAGCTATTCTGCTGAATCACTGATACTTTACCCTCTCTTTGGGTATGTATCCAATTTACTCACTTCTTAACCTCATATCTCAACTTGATATTTTAAGCAGATAAGATGAGATATTTAATTAAAGCAGAGCTCCCAATTTCCTCCTGCTATGTGTCACTTTCCCTTCTTGTATTCTGTTATTCTTCACTCATCATGGTTTACTTATCTTTAAACCCATTGCAGGCTGAGCTTTTGTCTTCCGACTGTCTTCTGCAGCCACCAGTCACCATGCTAAAAGCCCATCAAGGTTCTTTTGCTCAAACCTCACTGGGGATCCCTGAACTTGAGGATTACCTGGCAAGTCTAACCATTCAGGTTATGGCAAGTGAATGGGTTAGTATTCATTTTGTTGTAAACTATTGTTCCATGACTTAACTCTTGCTTGCTAGTGGCTGCAACAAACAGGCTATCCAGTGACCTCATGACTCATTCTTGACTATAATTCTTGGGCAGCTGCAGATGCATACAATGATGTGACCACCATATTGCCAACATGCCAACACTCATAGCATGCATGGAACCCATCTGGCCTGGCTGCTGGTATTCTTTTTTCTACAAGTGTAATGGAGTTGGTCATTTGAGGTAAGTACCCCACTTTTCATCTGGCCTGGGCTGCCTGGCATCTATTCTGATGGGTATAATATTATAGTCTTATTCTCGTGGTGTTACTATGCCCAACCCTTGTATGACTATTGCAATTCCATACCCCATATGACATCTACATCAGATAGCTATTGAATGTTGCCATCGAGTCTATAACAATCAAGCTTTTTACATAGATGTACTATAGATTTATGGTAGGAAGACCAGTCCTGACTGAGGTCAGACTGATATTGACTGGTCTAAGGACTGCATATGAACCATTGTTAACTGGTTCATATGGGTTTGGTCTGGTTATTCTAAAGGCAGCTGAACATTAGAACCAGTTATAGTTTCAGTTTGTTGACCAAAGGGTAAAAAAACCAGACCAGACCAGACCTTGAAGCACTATTTGTACATAGTACCCAGGTACATAGAGAATCTAGAGAATCTTTCCTCCCACAGTTTATCAGTCTCATTCAGTGTTGCACATAGTTGGAAGGAAGCCAGAGCTTCTAACACTGAAGGAGACCAAAACATGTAAGGAACTGAGTATATTTTGGGGGAGAAAAACTAAGATGCAGTACAAGTACTCAAGGTGTAGACTATACACTACTGGAATAACATGTGATACTGGGATGACATGTGATACTGGGATGACATGTGATACTAGGACAGATGATGTAAGAGGCACTCTTACAATAGTCTGTGCATTATTATCTTAGTTTGTCACATTCGTGTGCCTTTCTCGTGTGCCTTTTGTATAGTCACATTTGCACATTGTTTGTGCCCCTCATTGTATAGCTGCATTTTGTCCTTTGTTTGCACCCATCATCTTAATCTGTGCACCCTCACAGTGTGCCCTTGATATAGCTGTGTTTGTGCCCCTCATCATATAGCTGCATTTTGTGCACCATTTGTGCCTTTTTGCCCTATAGTTGCATTTGCATCTTAATTGCATTCCTCATTTGTGTGTTGCCACTTTGACACACTCCAGCATTGTCCTTGTCTTACTACACCTCCCACATTTACCACCCACTGTCATTGTGCACTTTTGCACTCTTGTTGCACATTTTTCTGCACTGTGCTTTTTTGCTCTTTTGCATTGTGTACTTTTTCACCACTGTGCATACCTTCCTTTCTGTGTACACAACTTAGTGCACACAACACAATTCTTTGAACCAGCATTCTTAGTAGTCATCTTGCCTTGAAGACAATCTGAAACCCCCTAAATAATCCCCTGCACTCTGAGCATGCCTGCAGCTGTAGGTTTTGTGTTGACATCTTTAGCTGAGACTCTGCACTGAGTACCAACTTGACATATCATTTCTGGAGCCCATTATGAGGGGTTTCAGGCTCATAACAAACCTTATTTAAACCTTTATCAGCTTGCCCTTTACTCCAGTATTAATCACCTTTGCAATCATCATACCAAGCTGTTAGCAACAGTGCTCCAGCTTGGGAAAGTACCAACATTCAAATCACTCTTCCTAAACAATATGCATCACTTGTCTGCACTGTCTTTACCACTGCCTTTACCTGAATCATCCCTACCTACCTTGATGCCTTCTGAATCACTGCATTCTTCACCACCTTCAAATTTTGCAGTGCTTTTACCAGATTCTATTTCTACACATTTGAATTCATCTACCATGACTACCATGCATATGCCATCCACATCTAACCAAAATGCACTGTGCTTTGATCCCACAAAACCATGTGAACTCCAGAAGTACTTTGATGAGCTTGCACAACTTCTCCATAATTGTAACATCACTGATGAGACCAATAAAAATGTCCACAACATGCGCTATTTAGACAGTGACACTGCTGATGCTTGGAAACAGCTACTGGAGTATAGTGTGACTCATAACTATGGTGCATTCAAAGATGCTGTTGAATACTTGGTTGCACAAGGCATATTGGTGTGCTACAATCAAAGCTGCACATTTATTAGGGTGTTTAGACTGGACCAGCTTGAGCACATTTTAAACTGCCTTGTGATCACAGTACCAAATCAGCCTGCAAATGTGCCATACTCATTGGATGCAATATGCGATGCAATTAATTTTATTTTTGAGGGCCCAGCACACTATTTCCAGCTGCTTACTGAGCTTACATTGCAAAACACCGATATGTATTCATCTTACTCAGCTCCCAGTGTACCCACTTCCCAGTTGCCACCCAGTGCACCAGCAGTCAAAGCAGAGGACATTACAGTTCTATCTGAGTGCATAATACAGATAATAGTTACTGCATTGAGTGCATCATGCAGAGATGGCACAAATGGACTGCCTGATGAAAGCAATGTCATGTGTAATGGTTGCAGTCAGACAGGACATTATATTCTGGAATGTGCTTTAACTGAGTGCCTTATTAGTGAGGGCAAGTATAGGCAAAATGTGGAAGGTCATACTCCCAGGTGGAACCTTCATGCTGTGTTCAATCTCAGGCAAGTTTTTAGGAGAGCGCATTGAGGAATGGCATAAGTGCAACCCAGAGCAGATTACCACAGGTCGACTTTCATTGAATACCAATTTGCAGCTCATCTACAATATAGCACCTTGTTCAGCACCAGCAGCACCCTTACAGTTGACTTATGTTGCTGCCTCAGCTCCTACTGCAGATTACATGTGAAGTGCACCAAATGTGCAACTAACAAAGGAAGAGTGCATTGAGGTACCTGAGTGAGAGTTGATGGCACTTCAAAAGAAGCAAGTCTTTGATGGCATTGAAATCTTGCAGTGCATGCCATGCAATACATCAAATCAAGATAGTGCACCTGCTATGACCACAGAGAATGCACCAGCCAACAATATTGAGCCACCAGTTTTGCAACCTACTGTGAGTACAAATGAAGCAGTTGATGAGATGCCTATACACCCTTACTCAAATACTCCTGAAGTGCATTTTATCCCTGCAGTGGCAGATAAACCAAAATGTGTTGCTTGTAAGGGGAAAAGCAGGCATCCCAGGTGTCTGGGCAATTTTCTGCATTTATCCCATATTTGTTTACATTTTATTTCACCCTATTCTGCATTTACTATGGTTTTCCATGATTTTATTCCTATTTTATAATTATTTTTCAGTTTTTCCCATGTTAGTACATGTTGACGGGTCTATTCTTAGAGGTGGGACCCCTTCTAGATGTTTACCCATCAATGTGATGTCATTCCATAGCTTGATCCACCTATTTCTGCCTTTTTGCTATTTTTAGCCTATTATTTGATTTTTGGGTCTATCACATGTACTGGGCATCAACAGATGGGTCCTTAAAGTTTTCTCTTTGGATTCCCCTCTGTTAGGTGCACCTTGAGTGTTTGTATTATGTAGTATAATGTTAACTTTGGATTTTCCTCTGTTAGCTCACTACTAAGTGAGGCTTTGAGGTTGCCCTTACAGTAAAAAACTCTCTCTCAAGGCTCGAAATCTTGGACATGCTGCCAAGATAGGCAGGTACAGAGTAGAATACAACTCCCAGAGCTCCTCAGACTCCCTACACACCATCCCAAACACTCCTGCCTTTAGTACACACTGTTTTTCACCTGATCCACTGCTTAGCACCTTGGACATCCCAGAGTGCATCAATGCACTTGAAGGCAATGTTGCTGGAATTCACATGTAAATTGACACACTTACCTCTACCATCAAAAACTTTATTGAAACCTTCTAGTTGAACCCCACACCATCTATTTTGATCTCTAGTGCACCTAATACAGATGTGCCACCCAATGTGCATCCAAATGAAGATGCACACATTGAACTATCACCCCCCACTGAATTCAACAGTGTGCATTGCCATGGATGTGCCTTCCTCAATTCCTGCAAGTTATATATTAGTTTACACCCAAATCAGTTCATGGATGATGCTGATAAAATGTATTGGGCTCTGACATACATGAAATTGGAGCACACTGATATGGCTCCCTATCACCTTGTGCTCATACTATGGCATTTTTTGTGATTGTGCACACCTCTCGAATGACTTTTACTCACTTTGTGCAGTGCACTTGTGCATGCCTTTGTGCACTTTTGTGTATCCAAGTGCGCTTCCATGCACTTTTGTGCACCTTTTACATTTCTACTGCGCCTTCAGACCAACTATAACTGCCTTCTACCATGCACCTTAAATGTGCTTTGTTATGCTTTGAACCACCTTTATGTGCCCCCTGCACTCGTTATCTGCCTTTCATAGTTACCACACACTTGATGTGCCTTTATGTGCTCTCTTACGCTTTACCAGCATTTGGTGTCTCTGCTCTCCTGGACTCAGGTACCACAGGCCTTTTCATTGAGTCACACCTGGTTCAACAAAAACAACTCAATACCCACTCACTATCTTGATCCATACCTGTCTACAATGTGGACAGTTCCCCAAATGAAGCTGGAATGATTCGAGAGATTGTCAACCTAGTCCTCTAGTATAAGGATTATAGTGAATGGGCTCTCTTTGCTGTAATCCAACTGGGGAAGCAGGAGGCAATTTTGGGCTACCTGTGGCTTCATGACCATAATTCTGAGGTTGACTAGGTGATATGATAAGTCGTTGTCTCTCTCATTGCCATACTTGCTTCACTGGAGGCAGACAGGAATGTTGTGCTGAAATCGGGCAGTGGTACATGCTTTAGGTGACATCGATGCCAACACCAAATGGCTGTGGTGTATAGCCACAGTCATTAGTAACATTGCCTTGTTGTTTTAGATTTAATTACAGGGCAGTGTCCCATGCTAGTATAAATATTCATTGTAAATAGTTTATTAACTTAACGAAGTGTTCTATACTCTATCAAGTCCTCTAAAATTTCAACAGGTTATGGGCCCTGGCCTTAACTGAATTTTCTTGCTCATGCTATAATCAAACTAACATAACACTACCTGGATCAAACTTAAACAATAGCCGACGTTTCGAATGCTTAGATGCACACAAATATTTACCAAATAGAACCCTTGACAGGTGCCAAGAATTATGTTGTATGGAAGATCAAAATGATGGACATTTTGACAGTGATGATACTCAATCCAGAAACCCAAACAAAACCTACTAAATGGCTTCGGATGGTATAACACGAGTTAGAGGAAGGGTGCAAGGTGGTACTAAATATCACCGCTGAGACCAATACGATGTGTTTAGCGATGTGAAATAATAAGGGATGGTTTGAATAATCTGTATGAGCATATGAGGTTGTCTGAAAAGGTTCGAAAAAGGTTTGAAGATGTGTGAAATAGGTTCGAAAAAGGTTCAAAGAGGTTCAAAGTTGTGCGAAGTAGTCTGAAGAAGTTCGAATAAGTTTGAAGAGGTTTGAGGTATATCGAAGAGCAAGTTTAACGAATGTGAAGTGTTTGTCGAATGGTGATAGATGATGGGCAATAAAACAGAGAGTGAATATGATAGTTTTGAAGCAGTTCATGATATTTTGCAGAACTTAGAGATGTGATGCAAAGATAAGACTAAAGAGAACGATTCTTAAATCTGACAATAGTGAGAGGGTAACTTGTGCTGTTCCCCATTTATTCTATATATTGTTCTAACTAACTAGTGCAAGTCTATATACAAAATAAAGAGATAGTACTAAAAAGGAAATAAGAACATGTGTAAAACATGAGGCAAATATATCAAACAATGAGAATTTGTAGATCATGAAACAAATGATAAATGATAAATGATAAAATGTATAGTGTTCCCATATGGTAAAAGTACTTATCCTGTGCTTCAATATATCAAAGAAACACAAAAACACACTTATCATATTCTAAGTCTTTTGTACTCTCTCCTCGTGTCTGGTAGTGCTTGATATGCAACAGAATAACTTGTTCCGGATGTGCAGCATGTATTGAAAGTGTTTCAAAACAGCTATATGGTGGCCAATGTTATTCAAAATGCTGTGAAGTCGTTCGAAGTGTTGCAGAATAGTTTGAAGTCACTCGAAGTGTCTCGAAGTCATCCCAAATAGTGTGAAATAGTGCAAAAATGATTCAACATCGATTTCGTGGCATTCATAGTGATTCGGAGTGCATGTTGTAATGTGTCAATACGAGTGGGATCTATTTCCAGACCTTGAAGTGTGTAGTGGACCTATCAAAGGGGCAAGATCTGTGGGAATATATTGATGGATTGACTACCCAGCTGACAGAAGCAGCCTTGCTGACAGCATGGCATAAAAAGGATCAGATGGCACTGTCAATGATCCATTTATGGGTGGCTGACAAAATGTTGGTGTACAGTGCAAGTTCAATGAGTGCGTTGGAAGCATGGGGTACATTGAAATCATTACTGGAGACTCAGGAGGCAATAGGAATAGTCCAGGCATGATGAAAGCTATTCCAGTCTCAATGCATGGAAGAGATGCCCATTGATGAATATATTTGGACATTGTGCAGCTATCAGGAAGAACTGCACAATCTGGGGCAGAAGATTGATGGAGAAGAATTTTTTATCATTTTGCTAACCTCACTCCCTGAAAATTGGAATAAGTACATTGCATCCATAGACACCACCACTCTGAAGGATGCTCCAGCACTTATTGCTCAAATTCTGGAACATGATTGACAGCTTAGCCTACATAACTCCAATGATACAGCCCTGGTGGGAAAGCCTGGGAAAAGAATCAATCTTAATATAACCTGCTATGGATGTGGAGAAAAGGGGCACATCAGCAAGCAGTGCAGGAACAAGTCCAAATTGGGAAAGGGGAGATTGGGAGGAAAGCAAAAAGGATCAACAGAGGCTCATGCAGCAGTGGATGAGAAATTTGCCTTTTGTAGGGATTGTGGGGATGACACTGCACTAGCAGTCTCAACAGACTCTTGGTTGGCAGACTCAGCATGCACCTCACACATAGCACATAATTGAAATATCTTCATTGACTATATTCCCACCCCTGGACATCAAATCTCAGGTTTTGGTAAATCTCCTGGGATCAGATGAGGTTTGATACAGCTGGAATGTACTGTGGATGGGAGAACCTCAATGCTTACCCTAAAAGATGTGGTACATATGCCTGATGCACCTTTCAACCTTATCTCAATTTCACATGTGCTTGAGGCTGGAACCAAAGTTCTATTTGTAACACTGGGGGTATGGTTCCAGGTGCCAAATAAGACAATTATTATGGAAGGTCAGGTCAAGAACCGGTTATCTGACATGGATGTCAAAGGTGTTGCCAAACAAGACCAAGCATACCCTGCCAAGAATGGCAGAACATGGGATGAATGGCATAGGATTTTTAGGCATCTGAACATGGGGTCAGTAAAGATGCTCAAGGAAAAGGAAATGGTTTTGGGAATGGAAGTGGATAGAACTGTGAAGCCAGCTGCTCAATGCCAAGCAGCATGTCCAGCATTTTCCCAAGGAGAGCCATACTGAGATCAAGGAGATTGGAGATCTGACAGTCAGCAATCTGTGGGGGCCAGCATGCACTGAAGCTCCAGGGGGAGATTGGTATTTTATCACATTTACTGATGGCAAGGCATGATGCATGATGACATATTTCTTAAAGCAGAAATCTGAAGTGCTTATGAAATTTAAACAGTACAAAAATTTCATCAAACCTCAAACCAGTCAGAAGCTCAAGAAACTTCGCATTGATGGTGCAGGAGAATTTCTTAGCAAGGAATTCAAGAAATTTTTACTTGACAATGGGATCTGACTGGAAGTCACAGCCCTGCACTCGCCATCCCAAAATGAAATTGCTGAACATCTAAACCAAACCCTGGTAGAGCATGCACACACAATGTTACATCAGCATGGACTACCTCACTCCCTTTGCAGGGAGGTGATCACTTATGCAACTTATCTTAAAAACAGATCACCGACATGAGTGATCAAAGATTGTAAGGTACCTGATGAAGTCTTCTGGGGAGAGAAGCCAAACATATCGGGCCTGCAAGAGTTTGGCAGGCCTTGTTGGATTTTACAGCAGGACAGGAAAAACTCAAAACTTGATCTGAAATCATGCCAATTTATTTTTGTGGGAATGGCTGACAGTACTAAGAAATGCAGGTACTACAATTCCCAGACATGCCAAATCCTTACCTCTAGGAATGTGGTGTTTGTGATAGAAGAGAATGATTTTAACATTGTAGAGGTAACTCACCCTGCGCCACTTGAGGGGAAGTGTGAAACCAATGCCAAGCAGCCTACAGGTGACAGTGGGAATGGCACCACATCAGATACAGATCACTCACTGGAAAAGAAAATACACCAATCATCACCATCTTGCATACCAGTTCCTTGGGAATGATCAAACTGCATCCTTGCAAAACCACTCGTCAACTACTGGTTACTTAATAACCCAAATGCATGTGGACCAAAGGAATGGAAGCATCATGTGCCAACTATAGAAGAATCTGGCTACATCACGATCGATTATGCAATGATCAGGGCAATATCCAAAGATAACCCACACTTAGTGAAAGAAGCAAAAGGCAGATCAGATTGGCCAAAATGGAAGGAGGTGATGAACACTGAAATAATGCAGTTAACCAAACGAGGTACTTACAAATTGGTTGACTTACCCCCTGATCACCAGGCAATTGCAAGCAAGTGGGTATATCACATCAAACACGATCACATTGGGGAAATCATGAAGCACAAGGCTAGGCTTGTAGCAAAAGGATGTTCCCAAATTCCAGGAATAGATTTTGTGGAAACCTTTGCACCAGTTATGTGGCTGGAAACATTCCAGCTATCAATAGTGCTCACGATGAATTTAGGACTCGCAATTCACATGGTCGATGTGGTGGGCACATACCTTAATGAAGTTTTGGAGGAGGTTATTTTCATGTTGCAACCACTGGAATACGATGACAGTAGCAAGCGCATATGGCAACTCTTAAAACCTCTCTAGGGATTGAAACAGGCAGGATGGGCCTGGAACGATGAGCTCAACCAAACATTTCTCAAAATGAACTTTACACGGCTTTTCTCAGATCAATGCATCTATATCAGGCACACCAATCATGATCTCCTAATCACATCAGTTCATATCGATGACATGACAATCCTAGGATCAGATATTGATGCCATCACAAAATGAAAGCTGAATTAAGGAAGTACTTTACAATCATGGATTTGGGAGAGGCAAAGCAAATTGTGGGACTAGAATTAGGGAGGGACTTGGAAAGGGCCACTCTCAAAATTATGCAAGCCCAATATATCAAGAGGGTCCTAGAGAAGTTTGGAATGTCAGATTCACACTCTGTTGGCATACCACTGGACTCTAACATCAAATTGATCAAAACCCCTGATAACAAACATCACGATATCCCAGAGTATCAGAGTGCAATTAGATCACTCATGTATGCAGCAATAGGAATATGACCTGACATCTCATTTGCAGTCCAAATGCTTAGTCAATTCATGAGCAACCCCAGACCCACCCATTGGACTGCTGTCAAGCACATTTTCTGGTATCTCAATGGCACTTGCAAACTTGAGATCATTTACCAACAAGGGGGAGAAGTTTAACCCCTCACTTATTCGGATGCCAATTGGGGATCAAATGTAAATGATTGAAAAGCTATCTCTGGATATGTCTTCCAGATGACTGGCAGTCCAATTTCTTGGCAATCAAAGAAGCAGCCAATGATTGTGTTATCATCTATGGAAGCCGAGTACATGGCAGAAAGTCTAGCAATGTGCCAAGCGATCTGGTTAAGGACCCTTACTGCTGAACTCAGCATTTCCTACTCTGGACCCACCATTTTCAAGGTGGATAACCAAGGCGCAATTGCTTATTCTCTCAATGCCATCAATCATGGCTGCACCGAACACATCGACATCCAACACCATTTTGTATGTGAGAAACTCATCTCCAATGAGATATGCATTCAGTACTGCACAACGGACAACAATTTAGCCAATTTTCTTACCAAAGCATTACCAAAGCCGAAACACAATGACCTTGTTAATCACTTAGGGATGGCATAGGTGTTGAGGGGGAGTGTTGAAATCGGGCAGTGGTATGCACTTTAGGTGACACCGATGCCAACACCAAATGGCTGTAGTGTATAGCCACAGTCATTAGTAACATTGCCTTGTTGTTTTAGATTTAATTACAGGGTGGTGTCCCACACTAGTATAAATATTCATTGTAAATAGTTTATTAACTTAACGAAGTGTTCTATACTCTATTGAGTCCTCTAAAAATTTCAATATGTTGAGGGTAAAAGGTACTCTTACAGTGCACTCAAAAGTGTCATGCTGCTTTGATGCCTATGGCCAATGTGGACTTGGAAGACATTCCAGATATCACACCTGATTCTGACATCAATGAAGAAGAGGTGGAAGAGATTAAGGAAGGTGACTGAATTTTCTACACTGCTATCAACCCTTCACATGAGGTGCATGCCATCTTGAATGTCTCCCACCACCTCATGGAGGCCTTCCACAAGAACAGTGCACCCAAATCCTTTGCTGACTCCATATTTCCTCACTTGCATGACTTTAAGAATGTCTTCTCCAAGGAATCCTTTGACTCACTTCCTAACCATAAGCTGTGGGATCATGCAATTGAGCTCACACTAGGTGCCACACCCTCCTCCTGCAAGGTCTATCCTCTCTTCCCTGAAGAACAATGACAACTCAACAAGTTCATTGATGAACACTTGGCTTTGGGTCATATCCACCCTTCAAAGTCACCCATGGCCTCACCCTTCTTCTTTGTCAAAAATAAGGATGGGTTCCTTTGACCGGTTCAAGACTATCAATGCCTCAATGACATCACAGTCAAGAATTGCTATCCACTACCCATCATATCTAAACTCATCAACCAACTCTGTGGGATGCATTACTTCACCAAGCTTGATGTCCACTAGGGTTACAACAATGTATGAATAAAGAAAGGGGATGAGTAGAAGGCAGCTTTCTGCACAAACCATGGTCTTTTTGAATCACTTGTCATGTTCTTTGGTCTCACTAATAGTCCTGCCACCTTTCAGACCGTGATGAACAACATCTTCCATGATCTCATATTGGAAGGTGTTGTCTGTGTCTACCTCAATGACATTCTCATCTTCACTTCAGACCTCAATGAACATCATCGAATCATGTACCTGGTACTGGAGCAACTTTGGCAGCACAAACTCTATCTTTGTCATGACAAGTGTGAGTTTGAGAAGACACTAATCGAGTACTTGGGCTTGATTATCTTAGATGGACAGGTGGAGATGGACCCAGTCAATGTTGCTGGCATTATAACCTGGCCCACACCCACAAACAAGAAAGAGATGCAGTTTTTTCTGGGCTTCATCAATTTCTATCGGTGCTTTATTTATTAAAGATTTCTCACACTATGCATGCCTGTTATTTTATCTCACTGGCAAGGAGGCATGGAGGTGGGAGAATGTACAGCAGGAGGCATTTGAGAAGCTCAAAGAGATGGTCACTTCTACTCCCATCCTTACCTTTGCTGATGACTCGCATCCATTCCATGTAAAAGCTGATATGTAGTTCAGACTTTGTGATGGGTGCAGTGTTGTCCCAACAGTGTCCCGAAAACAAGAAGTGGAACCCCATTGCCTTCTACTCAAAGAGTCTCAGTGCTGTAAAATGCAATTATAAGATCCACAACAAGGAGATGCTAATAATGCAGTCATTGGAGGAGTGAGAACTGGAGCAGTACATTTGCATCTTTGTTAATGAGTGACAGGACAATTGGAAAGATCTCCTCCCCATGGCTGAGTTTGGATACAACAATCATGTCCACTCTTCCACCCAACAAAATCCCTTCCTCCTCAACACAGGGCGACACACACCCATGGGTTTCAAGCCTCAGCAAGCACCCTCACACTTGAAGACAGTGAACAAGTCCACAGAGCAGATGAAGGACACCTTGGAGGAGGCAAAGCTAGCTTTGGCTAAGGTGAAGGATGACATGGCACACTTCTACAACCAGCATCACTCACCCACACCCATATGTAAGGTTGGTGATTGTGTCTACCTCAACTCTAGTGACATTTCCACCATGTGCCTATCTAAGAAACACGCCCACCATTTTCTTAGACCATTCCTCATCACTAGACATGTCAGATCACATGCCTACCACCTATGGCTACCACAGTCAATATCCAGACTCCACCCTATCTTCCATGTTGTAAAATTGCTGCCTGCTCCCACAGATCCATTTCTGAAATGGATAACATGGCCTCCTCCACTGCCTACAGTAATCGAGAGCAAACCTCAGTATGAGGTCGAGTCCATCCTGGACAGCCACTTGCACTAAGGCAAAGGAAGGGTTATGGGTATAAGGAGAACTCTTGGGTCACAGAGTCCAATGCGAATGCCCCACAACTGGTCAAGGAGTTTTACTGCTGACATTCCTCTGCACCTCAGTGCATCCAAGCATCCAACTTCAGGCAAATACAGTTTTGAATTCATCAGGTCAATGCATCATAGAAGGAGGTAATGTAAGGGGAAAGGAAGGTGTTCCAGGCATCTGGGCAATTCTCTGTGTTGATCCCAGATTTTTATTTTATTTTACTTTACTCTGTTCTGACTTTTCTATAATTTTCTATGATTTTATTCCTATTTTATGATTATATTTTGGCTTTTTCCATGTTGGTACATGTTGACAGTTCTATTCTTGGAGATGGAACCCCTTCTGGATGTTTACACATCAAGGTGATGTCATCCCACAGCTTGGTCTGCCTATTTCCACCTTTTTGCTATTTTTAGCTTACTATTTGATTTCTGGGTCTATCACATATACTGGGCATCAACAGATAGGTCCTTAGAGTTTTCTCTTTGGATTCCCCTCTGTTATATGTGCCTGAAGTGTCTGTATTATGTAGTATAATATTAACTTTGGATTTTTCTCTGTTAGCTCACTATTAAGTGAGGCTTTGAGGTTGCCCTTACACACAGATCCAGACAACACAAACAGAGCCATACTAAATGGCCTAGTAATGTGCAACAAAAAGGTATCAGTGTCCAAATGCAGATGAGAACCAGTATGTTGCCTCAAATGTCAAGGATATAACCATGTAGCAGTCAAGTGCATCATACAATAAGACATCTATGCCAAGTGTGGAGAAGACCACAGAGTCAGTAACTGCAAATCAATGACCCTTAGGTGTACACCATGCAGAACACAGGGACATGCAAGCAACAACAGGACATGCCCCACCTTCCATAGGAAATGTGCAGAACACAATGAAAAGAACCCAGAAAACTTGCTACCCTTCTTACCATCTGCAGAGCCATGGATGTGGGAGGCAACACTGCCAAGCAGACAAAGACCTGCAATACCAATAGGAAGCTCAGACTATGTATGACCAGACAAGCAGCACATAGATAAGCTACAATGTGTTGAATGATACAGTCTATCAAACATATACAGTGTATTGAATGATATGGGTTCAGTGGATGCTGTCAAACACTCTAATCTATATATGTGTACCTATAGTAACAAATGAATACACTATTACAATGGTTGCTAGACCAAAGAGTAATACATTTAATACAGACATCAGTAGCCTTTGAAATAGTTTCAGGCAGCACCAATGGCAATGAGGATGGCAGTGGCAGAGGCCTTACCAGGATCAGGATTAAGATTGGTGATGATACTCAACCTGGAAACCTAACAAAAACCTGTTAAAAGGCTTATGAAGTATAACTCAGGCTAGAGAAAGGGTGCAAGTTGGTCCTAAATATCACCACTGAAACCAAAACATAATGTTTAGTAATGCAAAATGGTAAGGGCTGTGGCGAATAGTCATTATAGGCATACAAAGGTGTTTGAAAGAGTTCGAAATAGGTTCAAAAATGTGCGAAAGAGTTCAAAGTAGATTCGAAGATGTGCGAAATAGTTCGAAAAAGTTCGAAGAGGTTCAAGGTATATTGAGGAATGAGTTTAATGAATGTGAAGTGTCTGTCAAATGGTGATAGGTGATGGGCGATAAAACAAGGAGCGAATATGATAGTTTCAAAGATGTTCACAATATTTCACAGAACTTAGTGATATGATGTGAGCTAAGACTCAAGAGAACGACTCTCAAATCTGACGATAAGTGAGAGGGTAACTTGTGCTGTTCCCCATTGATCTATTGTCCATTTTAACTAAATAATACAAGTCTATATACAAAATGAAGAGATAGTACTAAAAAGGAAATAAGAACATGTGTAAAACATGAGGCAAATATATCAAACAATGAGGACTTGTAGACATGAAACAAATGAAAAATGATAAATGATAAAATGTTGATAATACTCAACCCAGAAACCCAAACAAAACCTACTAAATGGCTTCGGATGGTATAACACAAGTTAGAGATTACAAGAGAGTTAGAATGCGATAAGTGCATTTTTGCATTTTATCGATGTATTGAAGCACAAGATGAGTACTTTTACTATATGGGAACACTATATGTTTCATCATTTATCATTTATCATTTGTTTCATGATCTACGAGTCCTCATTGTTTGATATAGTTGCCTCATGTTTTACACATGTTCTTATTTCCTTTTTAGTACTATTCCTTCATTTTGTATATAGACTTGTATTAGTTAGTTAGAACAGAAGAGAACAAGTAATGGGGAACAGCACAAGTTACCCTCACACTTAACGTCTGACTTAAGAGCCATTCTCTTGAGTCTTAGTTTGCATCATATCTCTAAGTTCTGCAAAATATCACGAACTTCTTCAAAACTATCATATTCACTTCTCATTTTATTGCCCATCGCCTATTGCCATTCGACAGACACTTCACATTCATTAAACTTGTTTCTCAATATACCTCGAACCTCTTCAAACCTCTTCGAACTATCTTGCATGTCTTCGAATTGACTTCGAACCATTTCACACATTTTTGAACCTATTTCGAACTATTTTGAACAACTTCATATGCTCTTACAAACTATTCACAACATGATTCGTCCTTTCGCATCACTAAACATTACGTATTGGTCTCAGCAGTGATATTTAGTACCACCTCGCACCCTTCCTCTGACTCATGTCATACCATCTGAAGCCATTTAGTAGGTTTTGTTTGGGTTTCTGGGTTGAGTATCATCAATGTATAGTGTTCCCATATAGTAAAAGTACTTATCTTGTGCTTCAATATATCAATGAAACATAAAAACTGCACTTATTGCATTCTAAGTCTTTTGTACTCTCTCCTCATGTCTGATAGTGCTCGATATGCAATGGAATAACTCGTTTCAAATGTGCACCATGTATCGAAAGTGTTTCAAAACAACTATATGGTGGCCGATATTGTTCAAAATGCTGCAAAGTCATTTGAAGTATCGCGAAATTGTTCGAAGTCACTCAAAGTGTCTCGAAGTTATCCAAAATAGTGCAAAATAGTGCAAAATTGGTTTGAAGTTGATTTCGTGGCATTCATAGTACTTCAGAGTGCATGTTGTAATGTGTCGATATAAGTGGAAAGCTTCTCCAGAGCTTATAGTGCATAGTGGACCTATCATCCTCCCCCTTACTGAAATCCTGACTGTCCCAGTCAGCTGATCGAAGTCACATGCAAAATGCGTGATTGTGTTGAAAACTTAGCAAGGTTCGAAATACTTCTCATTCTTCTTCTTCCATCACCTCTATACATCGTCAAATTCTAGCTTTTACAATGTCTCTTCTCGTGGAACTCAACATTGAAATTTTCAAATATGCGAAATCGATGCCTGAGCATGGCATTGCTGAGGATGTTGATTTCAAAGTTTGGGGGCAAGATTTTTGTGAGTGGATGGTGAGTTACTTGGTTCGTACAAGTTTTAGTGCTTTATTTTTGTTTTTCCTAGGTGGAATATGACAAGCTCGCCAAAGATCTTGGCAAAGAACATGACGTGGCCATACAAGTGGATGTTAACAAGGTTTTCGAGGTTTACCAACCTTTGGCTCATCGGGAGTGGGTTTTGTAGGGTGGCGAGCTACTTTTCATGGCTTTAGTGGAAGAGATCAAATGGGAGACATGGGAGGAGGAAGAAAAATGGGTTAGAGAGGAGGTCGAGGCCACGAAGAAGGCGAAAATTGAGGGTCAAAGGAATGCATTGATGTGTTCTGTTGGTACTTGGTGCAGAGTCTCAATGGAAGGGGTGAACACTTAACCTACTACTGCAGGCATGCTCGGGGTGAGAGGGGAGTTCGCTTAGAGGGCCTCAGATTATCCTTCAGGGTGCAGGGATTATGGAGAGGCTGGTACGGCAGTTTTCAGTGTGTGCACTAGTTGGTATGCTAAAGGGAACGTATGTGCAGTGGTGGGAAAGTGCACAATGCAAAGGGGCAAAAATGCGCAATGGGAGCGCAAAAGTGTGCAACGATGAGGGTGATGAAAGTGGAGGTGTAGTGGGATGAAGGCAACACTGGAATGTGCTGTGAAGGTAGTGCACAGGTTGGGGACACAAGCGTGATGAAAGTGCAAGGGCAGAAAAAGGCACAAATGGTGCACAAAACATGGCTATGCAAATAAGTGTGCAAATGGTGTGCAAATGCAGCTATATGAAGGGTGCATTACAATAGTGCACAAACTAGGACAAAGGATGCAATGCAGGAATGAAATGCAACAATATGATGAGGGGACACAAATGATATGCAAATGCGGCTATACAAAGGGGTGCACTACAAAGGCACATGGACTGGATGCTGGTGCACAGACTATGTGTGATGCTGACTAAGCTATGAACTATGAGGGGGGGAAAGATCCTGTGGATTCTCTATCTGTCTGCCTACTATGTGCAAATGGCTTATGTGATAAAAATGGTAAAATAAAGTGTAAAAATAGTAAGCACCATGCACTACCTACAAGTGCACCCATTCACCCATCTAAACCTGACTGCACTATGCCACTGCCTCAGCCAATAAGATTTGTGCACCATTAGCCCAATACCCAACTGTCCCGGTGTGATGCACTATTTTTGGTGCACTCCAGGTCTCGTGTGCTCTTCCCAATTAATCTGCTTTGGTGTTATGTGTCGCATGCTGTGCCTTAGTAATAATGACATGATCGACCTGTGCCAGTTACCAGATAAGGCAATGCCAATTGGAAATGTGGAAGAACTATAAGGAGATGCTGTGAAAGGCCAAATACTGCCAAAGTGCCAGGATTACATGAAAGCGCCCAAGTGTGCACAGTCCAATGCCAAATAGGTGCAAAGCACCCAAGTTATGTAAGAATGCACAGTTCACTCATGTTGGAATCACAGTGTGCCTCAAGTAAATGTGCCAGTAAGATGAAAGCCACAATGCACAGTGCAACTGATGTGGTGGATTGTTGTGTGTGTCATAGGGATTGTGCAATGAGTGCGCAGTAGAGAATGTGAGTTGCAGGTAAAGCATAAAAGGAGCATGCAAAGGCGCATCGAGTGCATAATAAGTGTGAAAGGCAGGTAAGGAGTGTGGGGGGGGGGGGCATGCAGAGGTGGTTTGAAGTGCAATGGGGCGCATTTAGGGCGCACGACAGCAGGCAGCTATAAGGAACCAAGAGTGCAGTAGAAATGTAAAAGGTGCACAAAAGTGCACCTAAGCGGTCAAAGGCGCGCGAAAGCACACAGAAGCATGCAAAGGCGCATGAAAGCACATGAAGGCATGCAAAAGTGCACTGTGCAAAGTGTGTGGAAGCCATCTAGGGGGTGTGCACAATCACAAAAAATGCCATAGTATGCACGCAGGGCGATAGGGAGCCATATCATTTCCTCCCAACTGAAGTACTGACTGTCCTCAGGCAGCATGCAATTGGTCAGCACAAAATTTTCTTCACTCACATAAGCAGCCATCCTCTCCTTATCTATCTCTGACCACCATCTATCCCCTATAACTCTTTCCACAACCCATCTCTACCTGATCCGATGGCCTCAGCATTTACCTTAGCCCTCAGACAAACAATCCTGGCCCTCAATGAGACCCTCCCTGCTGCTGGGGGCGAGCAGACAATGATGCAAGCTTGGGGTAAAGGGTTTTGTAGTAAACTGGTGCGCTTTTTGTGTTCTATAACCAGCGCAGGGTGCTAAGGGTCAGGGCATGTAGAACATGTATAAAAGCCATGTGGACAATGTTAAAGACAATGCAGAACTCGACGTGCTCCTCATGAAGGTGCGCAGTGCATTCAGTGGGATCATGGTGGAGGAGTAGCTTACTTGGGGTGAGGAGCTGATGCCTGATATGCATAAGATGATTGAGGAGAAAGAGCGGTCTGAGGAATTTTAGTGTAGAGCACATGAGCTGGTAGGGCAGCTGGAAGCACATGTGGAGCGCACCAAAGCATGCTCTTGACTGCTGAATTGCAGGCACCCGAGGTTAACTTGGAGCGTCTGGAAGGTGAGTTTAGGGCAATTGACGAGGCAAGCAATATAGATACTGCCGAAGCACAGGAGGATGAAAAGGTGCGCATTGCACTGGTGTGCTCTCTGCGCACACTTTCTGGAGCAACCGATGCTGAGGTCGTAGGTGAAGGAACTGGGGAGTCTTGGGAGAGTGGGGTGATGAGCGAAGGGGAGAGCGAGCAGAGCAATGAGAGCGCTAGTGCAGAAGAAGGCACAAGTGCGCGCCTGGTGCACACAATGCAGCAATGCACATGGGTCGAAGTACCACCACTGAGTAGCGTTGGCACCACCTCTGATGCTAATAGCAGACTGGTAAGTTTCTTTGGATATGCTTCAAACTCAGTAAACAGTTTCCCTTTCTACTCTAGTGTGATAACTGCCATTGCATGGGCCAACTGGCTAGGTGCATCCCTGCCAATGGAAAGCAGTGTGCTCCATGCGCAAAGGGTAAGAGAAAGTGTGAATGGATGAAGTGGACCCTCACACAGCTGCATGCAACTTCTAGAGGCAGGAAAGTGGCTACTGGGCACCCTGGTGTGTCTTTTTCTCATCCTCCTTCCACACTGCACTAACTATTCCAAAGGTGCATCACAAATCAGCAAGGGCAATGAGAGCGATGCGGGCTCATCAGCCCCTCGAAAGGGCACACATCAAAGCACTGCAAAGTCGAAAATGCGCCCCCTCCCCCGTTGCAAGTGCGCCCAAGGCCACGCTGCCTTACCATTCACCAGGCAAGTGTGCACATGCAATCCTCGTGCCAAACCAGATTGGGAAACACCTCAGGGGACACAGTCTACCAAGGCCAGGACATCGAGGTGCTCGACTTAGCACAATGCCACTCAGTGGTTGCAGTCTTGGGTGCCATGCACGATCGCCTTAAAGAAGACATCCAAAGGTTGCTCGTTGAGTTAGAAGTCACCAAGAGCCAGTTGCGCAGCATGGAGCAAGTGAGGCAGATGCAAAGGCGAAACTGGATGTGGTCACGGAGCACTTGGAGTTCCTGGAGTTTATTGAGTAGCTGTTCGCCTGTATAAGTAATAGATAGTCTGTCAATCCATCTCTCTGTTGCACCTGTGATATGCGTGATGCACTCCAAAGTGGTGTAATGTGTGTGCATGCGCAAATGTGTGCACTTTGGCCAACCTGCACGCGCACTTCTGTAGTGCCATAAAATGAAATTTGTGAGTCCAAATAGTATAAGAGATAAGATAGGCAACATTCGAGCAAGAAATGTCAAGTGCACAAAAAATGTGCAAATGCAAAGGAGTGTGGAAAAATCATCCAACCATCACTTTCCTCCTTCCAACTGAGATATTGACCATGTCCAAATGATAAAAGAGTAAGAGATAAAAGGAAGCGCATGCCATATGACAAAGTCTAAAAAAATGGGAAAGGCTCAGTAGATCATCATGGCCAGTAAAACCCATGGGTTGCACAATCATGGAACGCATCCAGATGTGACTTTGCAAATAGGAAAAAGGTAACATAAAAAAAATGAAAGAAAGCAAAGCATACATATAAAAAGGTGAAATATCCATAGCGGTGCATGCGGAGTGCTAGTTGTGCACCTCATTGGTGCTTTCTTCATCCTCAGTGCTATCTCCTTGTGCTTCTTCTTCATCAACTGCTTCTGTGTCCACTATTATAAACTCTTCCATCTCTCTCAACCGTGTTGTGGTGATATCGAGCGCTATGTCAGGAAGCACAATGGACTTGCATGCATGGTAGGGCAGTAGGTGGAACATGGCTACTAGCCTGTCAAATACCATCCCATTGAGCTCACAAACGATATATGCACCGCCTTGATTGCACGAAACTATAACTAGAGGACTGAGATAATGTGCACACATTTTGTGGTTAAGGCTCTTCTCGATCGCTGTGTTGCACATAAGTACTCAATCACCATGCTGGAAGTCAAAATTGCGGATGGTTTTTGAGTGCGCTTTCTCGAAATAGAGCACCACTTTGCACCTTTCTGCATAGATGTGGGAATGGATGCACACTAAGTCTTCGGGGTGCTTTTGTAATGTGCATGCGCGCTGTGCGATGATATGGCTCCCTATTGCCCTGTGCACATACTACGGCATTTTTTGCAATTGTGCGCACCTCCTAGATGGCTTCTGCACACTTTGCACAGCGCGCTTTTGTGTGCCTTCATGGACTTTCATGTGCCTTTGCATACTTCCATGCACTTTCACACACCTTTGACTGTTTAGGTGCACCTTTGTGCGCCTTTTGCATTTCTACTGCACTTTTGGTTCCCCCATAGCTGTCAATCATTGTGCACCCTAAATGCGCCTCATTGTGCTTCAAACTGCCTCTGCGCACCCCCCCCACACTCCTTATCTGCCTTCTACATTTATTGCGTGCTCGATGGGCCTTTGCGCACTCCTTTTATGCTTTACCTGCAACTCACATTCCCTGCTGTGCACTCATTGCACAATCCCTATCACACACACAACAATCCACTGCACTGATGTGCTGCGCATCACAGCTCCCATCTTACTGGTGCATTTATTCGAGGCACACTGTAATTCTGACATGAGTGAACTGTGCATTCTCACATAATCGGGGCACTTTGCACGTATTTGGCATTGGACTGTGCACCTTGGGCACCTTCATGTAATCCTGGTGCTTTGGCAGTATTTGGCCTTTCACAGCATCTCCTTATAGTTCTTCCGCATTTCTAATCAGCATTGCCTTATCTGGTAACTGGCACAGGTCAATCACACCATTTAAGGTGCAGCACGTGACACATAATACCGAAGCAGATTAATTGGGAAGAGCACACAAGACCTAGAGCACACCAAAAATAGCGTATTGCACTGGGACAGTTGGGTTGTGGGCTATAGGTGTGCAAATCTTATTGGCTGAGGCAGCAGCATAGTGCAGTTGGGTTTAGATGGGCAAATGGGTGCGCTTGTGGGTAGCACATGGCACTTTCTATTTTTACACTTTATTTTACCATTTTTATCACATAAGCCATTTGTACATAGTAGGTGGTCAGATAGAGAATCCAGATGATCTTTCCCCCCCCCCCATAGTTCATAGCTCAGTCAGTGTTGCATGTAGTCTGTGCACCAGCATCCAGTCCATGCGCCTTTGTAGTGTGCTCTTCGTATAGCTGCATTTGTGTATCATTTGCACCCCCTCATCGTATTGTTGTGTTTCGTCCCTGCATTGCATCCTTTGTCCTTGTTCAAGCACTCATACAGTGTGCCCTTCATATAGACACATTTGTGCACTTATTTGTATAGTTGCGTTTTGTGCACCATTTGCACCTTTTTCTGCCCCTTGCACTTCCACCCTGTTTGTGTCCCCAACCTATGCACCACCTTCACAGCACACCCCAGTGTTGTCTCCATTCCACTACACCTCTCGTCTTCATTACCCTTGTCGTTGTGCACTTTTGTGCTTCCATTGCACAGTTTTCTGCACTGCGCATTTTTGCTCCTTTGCATTGTGCACTTTTCTGCCACTGTGCATATCTCCCCTTTAGCATACACAACTAGTGTGCACATTGAAAACCACTGTACCAGCCTCCCCATAGTCTTTGCGCTCTGAAGGATAATCCGAGGCCCTCTAAGCGAACTCCCCCCTCACCCCGAGCATGCCTGCAGTTGTAGGTTAAGTGTTCACCCCTTCCATTGAGACTCTGCACCGAGTACCAACTGAACACATCATTTCTGGAGCCCACCGTGAGGGGTTTCTGCTTATCAGACCATATTTTAGACCTCCATTGACTCGCCCTTTGCTTCAACATTAACCACCTTCACACTCTCCATTCTGAGCTGTTAGCAACTGCGCTCCAGCTTGGGGAAATACCAGTATTTGAGTCACTCTTCCTAAACAACATGCATCACTCATCTGTGCTGTCTTTACCTCCACCTTCACCTGAATCATCCCTACCTACCTTAACTTTGTCCGCATCACTGCATCCTTCTCCGCCTTTGCATTTCACTGCACTTTTACCAGATTTTAACTCTACACACCTTATTCCACCTACTATGGCTACCATGCATATGCCATCCGCATCCAACCAAAATGCACTGCATTTCGACCCTGCAAAACCGCGTGAACTCCAGAAGTACTTTGAGGAGCTTGCGCAAGTCCTCCACGATTGTAACATCACTGATGAGACCAATAAGAAGTTCCACACTGTGTGCTATTTGGACAGCGACACTGCAGACACTTGGAAACTGCTACCAGAGTATAGCGCGATGCACAACTATGGTGCATTCAAAGACGCTGTCCTAAAGCTTTATCCTGGCTCTAGGGATGGCAGTAAATGGAGTATTAGCAACCTGGACAAGCTGATTGGTGAGACCACACATGTTGGCCTTGTAACTGCAGAAGAAATTGTGTGTTATTACCATGCATTTTTCAACATTAGTGAATACTTAGTTGCACAAGGCATATTGGTGCACTATGATTAAAGCCGCATGTTCATTAGGGTGTTTCGACCAGACCAGCTTGAGCGCATTTTGAGCTGCCTTGCGATTGCAGTACTGAATCAGCCTGCAAATGTGCCATACTCATTAGACACAATTCACGATGTGATCGACTTTATCTTTGAGGGCCCAATGCACTATTTCCAGCCACTTACTGAGCTCACAGCACGAAACCCTGATATGTATGCACCCTACTCAGCACCCAGTGCACCCATTTCCCAGCTGCAACCTAGCATGCCAGCAGTCAAAGCAGAAGACATTTCAGTCTTATTCAAACACATGACACAGACAATAGTTACCGCATTGAGCGCATCATGCAGAGATGGTGGAAATGGCGTGCCTCGCTCGAACAACAACAAGTACAATGGTTGTGGTCAGATAGGGCATTATCCCTGAGTGCACCTCAATTGAGCACCTTATTAGTGAAGGAAAGTATAGGTGAAATGTGGAAGGGTGCATTGTACTCCCAGATGGTGCATTCATGCTGCGTTCTATTCCAGGCAACTTCTTGGGCGAGCGCATCGAGGAATGGCATAAGCGCAACCAAGGGCAGATTGCCACTGGTCGACTTTCATCTAATACCAATTTGCAGCTCATCTACAATATAGCACCTCATCCAGCTCCAGCAGCACCTTTACAGTGGATGTATGTTGCTGCTTCAGCACCTGCAGCAGATTATATGCAAAGCGCACCAAATGCACAACTAACGAAGGAAGAGTGCATTGATGCACTCAAGCGGGAGTTGATGGCGCTTCAGAAGAGGCAAGTCTTTGATGGCATCGAAATTCTGCGGCGCACACCATGCAATACATCCAATCAAGAGAGCATGCATTCTACAACCACAGACATTGCACCCGCTGACAGTATCGAGTCCCCAGCCTTGCAACCCACTGTGAGTGCAACTGAAGCGCCCGGCGAGATGCCCATACATCCCTATTCCAACATTCCTGAAGCACGTGTTGTGCCCACAGCAGCAGATAAACCAGACATACCAGCTAACACTTCCAAAGGCAAAGAGCCATCATACTGCACTGTTGTTCCCATCCAGAACCCACAGATTGTTGATGATGTATATGCATGTGCCATGAAGGCACCCTCCATTACAGTTTCACATGAAGAGCTCCTATCCCTTTCACCTGATCTCAGACAGCGCCATAGAGAACAAGTTACCCCAAAGCACATTGCAGCTACCGGCGCAGAAGTGGTAGCTACCAACCTTGCGAGTGTTATGCCATTTGTGCACTGCAATGTGCACGTGCCTTTTGCAGAACACAAAGCACTTAATGCAACACCTCCAGTTAGTGTGGCAATTGCAGCGCCACTTCCTATTGTTTTGCAGGATCCATTTGAACAGTACCTCACCCATCTCCAGCCAGGCAAAATTGAAAACCCGGATGTTTTAAAGGTTGCAAAAGAGTCGCATGCACTTTGTTCCATTGATTTATTGATCGATAACCAAGAATACTTTGAAGCTATCTTAGACCCGGGTTCGCAAATTATTGCAATGTCAGAAGCAGTCTGCCATCATCTTGGGCTTCAGTATGACCCGTGCATTCACTTATACATGCAATTGGCCAATGGAGAGGTAGATGAGTCACTTGGGCTTGTGCACAACATTTCTACGCACATTGGGGACATCATTGTCTATGTGCAAGTTCACGTTATCCATTCACCTGCTTATGATATTCTGTTAGGGTGCCCCTTCGATGTGTTAATGCACTCCATTGTGCACAACTTTGTGAAGGTGCCATCTCCACCATTCCAACAAAGCCTAGAGGAAAACTGCGCCACTTCTTACCAGCTCCAGCAACACTGCACTTTGCTATTCAGCATAACCCACAAAGAAAGTTTTTCCAGGCTTTGAGGAATTGATCGCAGACCAAGGAGAAGCTGCCACTATCATAACATTCGACTCTGATACCCAATCTTGTGATGTTTCCACATTTGCGCTTATTCCATTTTCCGCTTCCGTTCCTTCGTCCTCTATTATCTCTCAACTCTACCTATCCCAGTGTACCAACAGTCATGCGTGGGCACTCTTAAATTCAATTGACCTTGTGGTGCTTATTCCAGCCGCGTTTCTGAAAAGTGCACATGTGCGTGCAACTTTTATCGATTTAGTAATGCACGCCTGACAAAAGGGTGTAGTAACCAAGACAAAGTATAAACTGGTTGCTAGAAAAGTCAAACCAGTTATTGTGCCCATCCCAAATGAATTCTGCATCGAGTGCAACATTATAAGTGATCTGCTAGCAGTGCTTCCTGCGCTTTTACCAAACCCACCACCATTTACCCCAACCGGGCACTATACTGAAGAGCACATGCAAGCGCTCCAAAAGTGCCACACTGACTTCTTATTGCCAGAGGAGATGAGGGTTTTGCACCACTTGATGTCTTTGCAGAATGAAGCCTTTGCATGGAGCAATGAGGAGTGTGGCAGCTTCAAGACTGTGTTCTTCCCCCCAGTAGAGATCCTGGTTATTCCACACACCCCTTGGATAGAGCGCAACATCCCCATTCCACTAGGCATATACAACGAAGTTTGCGCTATTATCCAGAAGAAGATAGACTCAGGCATTTATGAGCACTCAAATTCGGTGTATAGATCACACTGGTTCTGCACACTCAAGAAAGATAGAAAAGCACTGCGCATCATACATAGCCTCGAGCTACTTAATCGCATTACCATTAAACACTCCAGCATCACCCCTACACCTGAGCACCTCGCAGAGCAGTTTGTGGGGTGCGCATGTGGCACCATCCTTGATCTATATGTGGGATGCGATGAGCACTTAATCAAAGAATCATCGTGTGACCTTATGACATTCCAGACGCTGTATGGTGCAATGCGCCTTGTTACATTGCCAATGGGTTGGACAAACTCAGTACCAATCTTCCACAATGATGTGTGCTATATTCTGCAGCCAGAGATTCTGGATTACACCATTCTCTATATCGATGATGTCCCAGTCAAGGGGCCTTTGAAGCGCTACATTTTACCAGATGGATCGTGCGAAGCACTCACTGCAAACCCTGGCATAAGGCACTTAATGTGGGAGCACTTCCAGAATGTGAACCACATTGTGCAGTGCATGAAATATGGTGGCGGCACTTTCTCTGGGATGAAATCCACACTGTGCACTGAGAACTTCATTATCCTTGGCCATTACTGCACACCAGAAGGTAGAAAACCTGAATGTGGCAAGGTAGATGTTATCCACAATTGGGCGCATGCCACACACTTTCGGAAGTGCACGCATTCTTGGGAACAGTCGGTTTAATGTGCGTTTATATCTGCAATTATGTGCACTGCGCTAATGCGCTCACAAGGCTTACGCACAAGGACGCTCCATTCGAATAGGTCCCAGAGCAGATAGCGGCACAAAACAACATCAATCAAGCAGTACTAGAGTGCCCTGCGCTACAACCAATCAATTATTCCTCAGAACTCCCCGTTATCCTTGTGGTCGACACTTCCCAGATAATGGTTGGCTTTTACCTTTGCCAGCAAAAGAGCACAAATGCAAAAGTGTGCAATTACAATCGGTTCGGCTCGATTACGCTCAATGACAGAGAAGTGCACTTTTGCAACTGAAGCTAGAGATCTATGGGCTTTACCGCATGCTGATAGGTCCACTACACACTTTAAGGTCTGGAGAATAGTTTCACTCGTATCGAGACATTACAACAGACATTCCAAATCACTACGAATGCCACGAAATCAATGTTGAATCTATTTTGCACTATTTTGCACTATTTCGGAAGACTTCGTGACACTTTGAATGACTTTGAACAACTTCACGACACTTCAAGCGACTTCGCAGAATTTTGAACAACATTGGCCACCATATAGCTGTGTTAAAATACTTTTGATACATGCTGCACATCCGGAACAAACTATTCCATCACATATCAAGCACTATCGAACACGAGGAGAGACAACAAGAGATTTAGGATGTGATAATAGCATTTTTTATGTTTCGATAATATATTACAGTGAAAGATAAGTACTTTTACCATATGGGGACACATATGTTTCAATTATTTATCATTTCTCATTTATTTTTGATCTACAAAGTCCTCATTGTATGATATATTGCCACATGTTTTACACATGTTTTACTTCCCTTTTCAGTACTATCTCTTCAAAAATGTATATAAACTTGTACTAGTTACTTAGAACAACAGAGAACCAGTTACCCTCTTTACTATAGTCAGATTTAAGAGCAGTTCTCTTGAGTCTTACCTTGCGTCATATCTCTGAAGTTCTGCAAAATATTGCGAACTTCCTCGAACTTTCATATTCATTCTCAACTTGTCATCGCCTATTGTCACTAAAAACACAGCTCGCAACTGCAATATTCATTTGTCAAAACATATATTGATGCCAGTCAAACACCTTTGAACCCCCCTCAAACTCACCCGAACAACTTTGAACTCATTCGAACTTATTCTGAACTACTTCACACATCTTCGAACCATTTTTGAACATCTTCGTACACTTTAAAAAGGCTATTTGTCATGTCCTTACCATTTTGCATCACTAAAACTATGTTTTGGTATTAGCGGTGATATTTAGTACCACCTCACACCCTTCCTCTAGCCTGAGTTATACTACAAAAGGCTTTTAACAGGTTTTTGCTAGGTTTCCAGGTTGAGTATCATCATTTTGGAGCCCACCGTGAGGGGTTTCTAAATCATGTCATTGCCTAATTTACCTCGAATCTCTCGGCTTAGGCCAACACAAGCTCAAAACCTTAGAATCAAGACTCACCAGGCCTTCGAATCTCTCAAACAATCGGGGGATATCCTAATACCTGTCTCTGACGCTGAATCTACACATTGTCATCTGTTTTCTTCACCTATTTCCTCATCTACAACTGTGTCTTCCTCTTCTTCCTCATCCTCTACTACATCATTCATTATTCCAGCTACTTCGACACATCTACCATCCTTCGCTCAGGTTCTACAGTGACTCACAAAACTGAGTCAATGTTTTGCACTTTTTCATTTATTGTTAAATAACTTCCCATAAACAACAACACCAAACAAGGTATTGGTGTACTGAATAACATACATGATCAGGCTACCAAACAAACAAAGAATTATGTAATTTTAATCATCCCTCATGGAGATATGATCATTTTAATTCAGGGACTCATTGACTCAGTTTTGTGAGGTGGTATCAATATTATGATAAATTGTAATTCTAGTATTTTGTATGACCTCCCTTGGCCTTAATAACTGCTCCCAACCTTCTAGGCATGCTTTCAATTGAATTCTGACACACCTCTGATGGAATATTATTCCACTCTTCCACTACTCTTTCCCATAACTCCCAAATTCCTTTTGGCGCTGTTGGATACTTGTCTAACTGGTTCTTGAGGTAAACCCATTGATGTTCAATAGGGCTGAGGTCTGGAGATTGGGCAGGCCAATCCAAAAGAGTAATATTGTTGTTCTCCATCCATTTTTTGGCCTTTTTTGAGGTATGCTTGGGGTCATTGTCTTGTTGAAAAATCACCTCTTCTCCAGAAATTCCACTCTCCTCCAAGCTAGGCATCATATGGTCCTTCAAAATGGACACATACTGGTCAGCATTCATCCTCCCCTCAACCTCTGCAAGATGCCCCACTCCATTCCATCCCATACACCCCCATACCATAATGTTTCCTCCCCCAAATTTGACAGTTCCCTGCACCTCTCTCTCAATCAGCCCCTCTCCCTTCTGTTTCCAAACCCACTCTCTCCCATCTGACCCAAACCTGTTAATTTTAGTCTCATCTGACCAAATAACCCTTCTTCAGTCCTCCACAGTCCACTCTCTATACTTCTGAGCAAAAGCCAATTTTGCTTTCCTATGCCTTATACTAAGCAAAGGCTTTTTCTTCTTCACCACAGCCTTGAATGAGTTTTTTCTGAGAACTCTTCTGACTGTTTCTGAGGAGACTGGAGTGGGGATGATGCTGTTGATGTAATGGGTGGCCTGAACAGCATTTGCAGCCTTGCCAGTGGTGATTTGGGTAAGGATGGCTCTCTGAGAGGTAGATGAGAGCTTAGAAGGATGACCACCAGAGGGGGAATCCAGGTTTGGATGGAGAGCCCTGAGTGTTCTGGATACACTAGACTGGCTGAGGTTGAGTTTAGAGGCAATATTGTGGGTAGAATAATGATTGGAGGCCAGGGAAAGAATGTTTTCCTTCTGAGCAGAGGAGATGGGATGCATTGGAGAATATTGAAGTATGAAGAATGCTAGTCCTAATTAAATACTATAATTTAAGGTCCCATCAAGGGTCACATTACCTTAGAAACCATCTGTCAAGTTTTTGACATTATACAGTTGGTGGAGCATCAGATTCTAATATTTCTGACTACCCCTCACAAAACTGAGTCAATGAGTCCCTGAATTAAAATAATCATATCTCCATGAGGGACGATTAAAATTACATAATTCTTTGTTTGTTTGGTAGCCCTGATCATGTATGTTATTCGGTACACCAATACCTTGTTTGGTTTTGTTGTTTATGGGAAGCTATTCAACAATGAATCAAAAAGTCCAAAACATTGACTCAGTTTTGTGAGTCACTGTAACTCCTCAAATCTGTATATCTATGGCCACCCAAGCAACAATGCCAGCTTGAGGACATTCCACAGCACCTAAATTTGACCCTACTGAACCTCAAGAGCTATGTCGATACTTTAACAAGCTCAAAATACTTTTTATTGACTGTAATGTTACAGATCCCAAACTTATGAAGAAGCATGCCTGCCGATATGTCGATATCGATATGTCCGAACTCTGGGAATCGATTCCTGAATATGAAACCAGCACTTCATTTCACAATTTTCACGTTGCAATTCACAGACTATATCCTGGTTCCGAAGACGATCAAAAATGGTCAATTTCGGACATGGACAAACTTGTTGGCGAACAACTTCGGATGGGTATCTATAATGCAAGTGATTTAGAATTATATTACAGGTCTTTCTACAAGATTATGAAGTTCCTACTCTCTAAAGGCCGAATTTTGGAGGCAGAACAAAGTAGAGCATTTGTTCGAGGTTTTCAACCAGGTTTATGGTCACAAATTGTACGACGACTCAAACTTAAATTTCCTGACCACTATCCGGATGACACCTACCCACTTGATGACATTCATGCAGCAGCAAAATTTGTTTTAGCAGGGTCAATTAGCTCAAATTCGGCATTGTTACAGTCTTCAGAAACATCGGCATTGACTTTGACATCTTCGACACAGATTAAATCAGAAGACTTAGCAGCAATCCTCAAACACTTCGCAACCACACTCATCATGGCTTTAGCAGGTTCGAAACCCACTAACCCTCCTCGAACTAACAGTGGATTTCACTCGGACCAGCTCGAAAACTTAGCTTGTGTCTTTTGTGGACTCACAGGTCATTTCATTAGTGACTGCTTGGTTTGCCAAGCCTATATCAACGAAGGAAAGTGTAAAAAGAACAACGAAGGAAAAATTGTGCTTCCAAATGGATGGTTCACCCCTCAAAACATTCCTGGTCGCTTTATCAAAGACAGAATCGATGAATGGACTCGACGAAATCCTTCGAACACAACTGCATCGTCGCTCATGTACAACATTGCATCCTCAATGGCTACTTCGACACCACCTAGGGGCATCTACCAGGTTTCCGAACAATCTGTGACACCCAAAGATTGCATCGCAAAACTTGAACAAGAGATATACACTTTGCAAAGTGGTAGGACTTTTGCTAAAGCTAATCCAAGCATACCAACAGTCCCCGTCTCTTGACCTTCAGTTTCTCCAAGCACTGTGGCAGTCGAACAATTGACTCCACATGTACCAGAGTCATCCATCTTGTCCATGGCAACAAACCTACCAACCTCGACTTCGGCATCATCTTCAACTTTGGAAACAACTTTGCAGCCTGTTATTCATCCTTACGCCACTACAAAAGAAAATTTGTACCTACCACCACATGAACGAAACTTCGGATCAACTGCGAAGATGCCAATTATCACACTAGCGCCCGAGGAATTGTTGTCTTTATCACCCGAAGTTCATACAAAATGGAAGGAACAGGTCACTACACATCGAATTCAGCAGCCCGAAGGAAATAACGCCACGAATCTGCTTAATGATGAGATTTTCGTGATTGATGATCCATTCAAAACTTATATTAACAGTCTTTGATCTGGCGATATTCCAGAACCCTTTATCGCTGCGAAGGAATCTCATTCGATTAGGTCCATTATTATGAACGTCAACAGAAGGAATCTGGTTGAAAGTGTCGTAGACCCCGGCTCTTCGATTATCGCAATGTCCGAAGAAATTTGCCATGAACTTGGCCTCGCTTACAATCCTTCAATCCACATTCCACTCCAATCAGCTAACAGAGGCATTGATGAAAGTTTGGGTTTAGCATGAAATGTGCCTTGCGAAGTGGGGAGTATCACGCTGTTCATGCAAATTCACATAATTCGTGACCCAGCCTATGATATCTTACTAGGTCGACCATTCGATGTACTCACTAAAAGCACCGTCAAAAACTACAGGAACGAAGCCCAGACAATTATGATATACGATCCTAATTTGACATGATCGTGTGCTATCCCCAT
This sequence comes from Tricholoma bakamatsutake, assembly GCA_029959215.1. Lineage (NCBI taxonomy): Eukaryota > Fungi > Basidiomycota > Agaricomycetes > Agaricales > Tricholomataceae > Tricholoma > Tricholoma bakamatsutake. The sequence continues at coordinate 8,509,718 of CP114860.1, forward strand.
GATTTCCCATTCTAATCACTGTCAAAAGGATTTTCACAACTAGAGGACAAAATTTCGGACATTGACCAGTGCAATTTCATTATCTTATTCAATCCCTCTAATTTATCTATCAATATCGAATGCACTGTGAATATTCCTGATATGGAGTCCTCAAACTCCTCAAAATCCGTTTCTTATTCTTCAATCCTTGCAAATTTATATTTAACAGCCAGTCACCAATACGAAACATATTTATCGACCTTGACGGCAACGTCTACACCTTCTATGCCTATTATCGACTCCTCATATCCAACTTTCGTGGCATCAAAAAAGAAATACAAACCTGTTGCACAAAAAATTTGCTTAGTTATTACTGAGCTACCCAACCGATTTCGCATTATTTGAACAATTACTGGTGACCCTCTCGAAAACATGCCAAAATTAAATCCTTATCCACCATTGTTTATTCCCACTTCACGATATACACTCAAACATAAAGCTATTATCAACAAGAATCATCCTGGTGATTTTCTATGGCCAGAGGAATGAAATCTTATGCACGATTTTATTCAAAATCAGGAAACAGCTTTTGCGTGGACAGAGCAAGAGCGAGGAAGTTTTTGTTCTGACTTTTTTCCTCCTATAGAGTTCCCTGTCATTCCTCACACTCCATGGGTTGAGCAAAACATTTCCATACCTCCAGGTTTGTATGAACAGATATGTGAAATGCTGAAAAAGAAGATAGAGGCAGGAGTATACGAGCCATCAAACTTTTCATACCAATCACGATGGTTTTGCGTTGCAAAAAAGGATGCAAAATCGCTTCGAATCATCCACAGTCTCGAACCGCTTAACCAAGTAGTAATCCAGCACTCAGGCATTGTACCGATACCCGAACATTTATACCGATACCCGAACATTTAGCAGAACAATTTGGGGGATGATTATGTGGAAGAACGTTGGATCTCTATGTGGCATTTGACAAAAGGAAAGTCGCAGAATCATCTCACAATCTGACAACGTTTCAGACACCATTCAGAGCACTTCGCATCGTTACCCTACCCATGAGTTGGACAAATTCTGTCCCTATCTTACATGACAACGTAATATTTATTCTACAGCCCGAAATTCCTCATATCACCATTCCTTACATCGACGACACACTGGTTAAGGGTCCAAAATCGGAATATAGAATGATCGGTGGATCCTACGAAATGATTCCCGAGAATCCAGCTATTTGATGCTTTGTCTGGGAGCACTTTGAAAATCTAAATTGGATAGTGCAGCGCATGAAGTATTGCAGAGGAACATTTTCAGGCACAAAACTCTATCTTTGCATCCCCAAAATAATTGTCTTAGGGCATTGATGCAATATCGAAGGTCATATGGCTGACCCTACTCGAATTGCAGCTGTTAGCAAGTGGGGACCATGTTGAAGCCTCACTGAAGTCAAAGTGTTTCTAGGAACCATTGGAGTTTGTCATATCTTTATCCAAAATTTTGCTCAATGAGCTGCAGCACTGATACAACTCACTCGAAAAGATGTTCCTTTCAAATTCGGAGCAGAACAAATAGCAGCCTAAGAAGATTTGAAAGCAGCTCTAATCAATTCCCCAGCGATTCGAGCAATTGATTACTCATCTCCAGCCCCAGTTATTCTATCGGTTGACACTTCGAACATTGCTATTGGTTTCTTTCTCACTCAATGCGATCCCGAAAACCCTCAAAAATGATATTATAGTCGATTCAGATCAATTATGCTTAACGACCATGAATCCAGATTTTCGCAACCAAAACTCGAACTTTATGGTCTATATCACACTCTTGGAGCACTACGATTGTACCTAATAGGAGTGCGAAGGCTTATTGTCAAAGTCGATGCACGATATATTAAAGGCATGCTTTCAAATCCTGATATCGCATCTAGTGCCGATGGATAGTATCCATCCTAACCTTTCACTTTACATTAGTCCACGTCACAGGGACACACCATGGTCCTGACAGACTTTCGAGACGACCCCCACAAGATGAAGATGTTCAGCTTGACAACGAAGATAATTTCGGAGACTGGATCAACCGCCTTCATGGTTTCGTACATCAAATAAATCCTATTACAACCCGACCATTTACTTCACATCGAATTTTGACCTTCTCCCTCTCTTCGAATTTTAGTAAGGGGGAGGATCTTACCTATAATGATGTCCCATGATCGAATAATGCAAAAACGAATGATGAGAGGTTACTTCACATTCGAAAATGGTTACATGACTTGGTGCGACCCCCTGATCTATCAGACGCAGAATACACTACCTTTATTTGATATTGCACTGAATTCTTTTTAGACTCAGGCAACCTATGGAGGAAAGACTCCCAAGGAGCTCACAAAATTGTCGCTCCTCCAGAACATCATCTCGAAATCATTCGTGCAGCTCAAGACGACATCAGACACAAAATGGTTTTCGCTACTAAATCAGTTATCGCCCTTCGATTTTGGTGGCTGAACATGAAAGCTGACATTGCATGGTATATTCAAACCTGCCACCTATGCCAAATTGGACAGACATGAAATGTTCTAATTCCACCCACAATCACCACTCCAGCACCCCTTTTCAGCAAAGTCTATATTGACACAATGCAAATGCCATCTTCGAACAGATTTAAATATATTGTACAAGGTCGATGCTCACTAACAACCTATCCAGAATGGCGAAAACTTCGATGCAAAAATGCCATGTCTCTGGGTGATTGGATCTTTGAAGACATTATTTGTCGATGGGGCTCGCTATATGAAATTGTAACCGACAATGGCGCTGCATTTATCACAGCTATGGAGTATCCTTCAAAATGATATTACATTAACCATATTCAAATTAGCGGTTATAATTCACATGCCAATGGACTCATCGAATGAGCCCACTTTGACATTCGACAATCATTATTTAAAGCTGTCGATGGAGATCAAATGAAATGGTCAGCAGGGGTGCACTCAGTGTTTTGGGCAGAACGAGTCACAGTTCGTAAATGCATGGGTTGTTCTCCCTACTTTGCAGTTACAGGAGCACATCCTCTAATACCCCTCGACATCTCCGAGGCAACATACTTACAACTGCCACCCAATTCAATTTTATTGACAACCGATCTTATAGCTTGATGAGCCATAGCACTACAAAAATGATCTAACGACCTCAAACTGTTATATTCGAAGGTCTATGCATCCCGAATCGAAGCTGCAAAATGCTTCGAACTTGCTCATGAACATACGATGTGCAACTACAACTTTGCGAAAGGAGATTTAGTGCTACTTTGAAACACGCAAATTGAGAAGTCCCTTAATCGCAAGATGAAACCCCAATATGTTGGCCCTCTTATTGTTATCAAATGAAACTATGGAGGGGCCTATACATATTCTCTGTGAACTCAATGGGTCAGTACTACATAGACCTATTGCTGCATTTTGTTTGCTACCATACCTCACTCAAAAATCAATTTCCCTACCACCAAATTTCCTCGATATCGACTCTGAGTGCCTCAAACAACTTTGAACAAGTTCGAACTTCGACGAAGATACCTTCAAAGATTTTCAGGACTTCAAAAATGAATAATTATCTTTTTGCAATTACTTACAAAAAATTTTTGATTACTTTTAGTATATGATACAAGTCGCGATATCGCATCATAGCGTGGTCATGCAAACTCCAAAGGGTTTTTTGGCTATGATGAACTACTGAGCCTTTCCCTAAAAAAAAAATTCGATTTTTCATCTGTTATATCTTCATTTCTGCTTCATCTTACTTTCCAAACACATCTAACAAAAGACAATTTAAAATAGACAAAACAAAAAAAAAAACAGAAAACAAAAAGTCCTACTCCTCCAACATCTCCTCCAACACCTCGACTTCCCTCCCCAACACCTCCATCTCCACCTTCATCTCGACCAATTTTCTCGCCAGCACTCAACGACTAGTGCCGACCTCATCTGAATCCCCTGCCTCTTCGACGTCTTCGACCCTTCGAACAGCCCTCGCCTTTGCCTTCCCTTTCAATGACCTTTTTCTCTCCTTCGACGCCGTTGATGACCCCGCTACCAGCTCGACATCTTTAAATGGGCCCACAACGTGAATTTAACGTACTACAAAATTTGAAAACAAGTTAGCAATTACTTTGAAACAACTCCAAACAATTTTCATACCTTTTCTGGGGTGCGAATCTCATTTCGCACTTATGAACTTCTTTACTTCGCCTTTTCAAATGCCTCGCCTCGACAAACCAGCCCAGTAACAGCCTTGTGCCTCCTGGGTGCACTTTGAACACTTTGCAGTGCCCTCCCTAACAACACACTGCAGCTGGGACTTGAACCCAGCACACTGATTGCACTACGAAAGTATTTAGCAGTGCGAAAAACTTTCGAACATAAAATAAAACACTCACTGAACCTTCGAAATTGAGCAACACATGCATTTCAACTGGTGCCTGCTTCGCAGCCTCTACCCCCGCAATCTCCTCTTCCTCATTATCTTCGCTCTCAACCTCGACCACCTTTTGCTTTGCCACCCTCACATGGGCAGCTCATCTTTGTCCTCATTTTCGTCGTCCTCACCTCCCTCTGCCTTTTTGATCACCTGTAATTCAGCCTCGAACTTCGCACTCTGCCTTTTCAAGTCGTCTTTCGAAATTGTCTTCACATGAAATGCAGCAAGAGCTGCATTTTGAGCATCTGCCAACGCCCTCCTCTGACCCTCGATTGCTGCCCTCTTCGCCTCCTGCTGCTCCTCTCTCACCCACTTTTCTTCCTCCTCCCTTCTTCTGCATTCTATCTCCTCAGCCAAATCTATGAACAATAGCTCTCCACCCCACAAAATCCATTCACATCATGCCATGAGTTTATACAGCTCAAATACTTCATCCATGATCTTTTTAACAGCCACTTCATGTTCTTCGCCAAGATCTTCAGCAAGTTCATCATATTCTGTCTACATGAAATGTTTTAGCATTTTTAACTATAAATCGATCAGTGACAGACATACCATTTTTGCACAAAAACCCTTCCCTTACAGTTCGAAATCTGAGTCCTCAGCGATGCCGTGCTTGGGCATCAATTTTGCATATTCAAGGATTTCGGCATTGAGTTCAACGAGGAGAGACATTATACAAGAAAGAGTTGATGAATTTAGGAGGTGACATGGAAGAATGAGCAATATATTGAATGTCGCTAATTTCCTCACCCTGACCATGCATTTCGCATGTGACTTCAATCAGCTAACTGGGACAGTTAGGATTTCAGTAAGGGGAAGGATGATAGGTCCACTACACGCTTTAAGGTCTGGAGAACAGTTTCACTCATATCGAGACATTACGACAGACATTCCAAATCACTACAAACACCACGAAATCGACATCAAATCTATTTCGCACTATTTCGCACTATTTTGGAAGACTTCGCGACACTTCGAACAACTTCGAACAACTTTGCGACACTTTGAGTGACTTTGCAGAATTTCAAAAAACATTGGCCAGCATATAGCTGTGTTAAAATACTTTTGATACACGCTGCACATCCAGAACAAACTATTCTGTCACATATCAAGCACTACTGGATATGAGGAGAGACGACAAGAGATTTAGGATGCGATAATAGTGTTTTTTATGTTTCAATGATATATTACAGTGAAAGATAAGTACTTTTACCATATGGGGACACATATGTTTCAATTATTTATCATTTCTCATTTATTTTTGATCTACAAAGTCCTTATTGTATGATATATTGCCACATGTTTTACTTCCCTTTTCAGTACTATCTCTTCAAAAATGTATATAAACTTGTACTAGTTACTTAGGACAACAGAGAACCAGTTACCCTCTCCACTATAGTCGGATTTAAGAGCAGTTTTCTTGAGTCTTACCTCGCATCATATCTCTGAAGTTCTACAAAATATTGCGAACTTCCTTCAACTTTTGTATTTATTCTCAACTCATCATCGCCTATCATCACTAAAAACACAGCTCGCAACTGCAATATTCATTTGTCAAAACATATATCAATGCCAGTCAAATACCTTTGAACCCCCTCGAACTCACCCAAACAACTTTGAACCCATTTGAACTTATTCCGAACTACTTTGCACATCTTCAAACCATCTTCGAACATCTTCATACACTTTAAAAAGGCTATTCATCATGTCCTTACCATTTTGCATCACTAAAACAACGTTTTGGTATTAGCGGTGATATTTAGTACCACCTCGCACCCTTCCTCTAGCCTGAGTTATACTACAAAAGGCTTTTAACAGGTTTTTGCTAGGTTTCCAGGTCGAGTATCATCAGCGCTGCGCAGTTTGCACCTTTATATTATAGGTGTGCGCAACTTAATTGTGGAGACTGATGCATGCTATATCAAGGGCATGCTACAAAACCCTGATATCCAACCATCTGCTAGCATTAACTGGTGGATTGTCTCAATCCTTACATTCCACTTTACACTCATACATGTTAGGGGAATGGTCAATGGTCCAGATGGGCTTTCACGTCGGCCAAAGCAGCCAGAGGACTTAGAAGGAGAAGAGGATGAAGAGTTTGAGGATTGGATTGATGCACTACATGGCTTTATGCATGCAATACATCCTATTTCACAGTCCATTGAAGTGCAAGCACTCGCGCTAATGCAGCCAGAGCCAAGCACGAACACGCAAAATGTGCACAATAGTGCGCTTATTTATGATGATGACTATAGCCAAGTTCTGAGGAGCGCAACAGCAGATGCAGAGGATGAGAAGTTATATTTGGTGTGGATTTGGAGGGATACCCTAATGCACCCTAGCGACTTCACAGATTCCGAGTACAGTGTGCTAGTGCACTATGCGAGCGCATTTTTCAAAGACAAGACGCAGCTATGGAAGCGCAACATGCATGGTGCTCACCAGCTTGTTATTTGGCAGTCTAGATGCTTACTGATATTGCGCACCATCCATGACAACATTGGACACAAGCGCTTTTACATGATGCACTCTGCATTACTCGAGTGCTTTTGGTGGCTGCACGTTATGGATGACATTGTTTGGTTTGTGCGCACTTGTCATATTTGCCAGATCCAGCAAATGCAGAAGGTTCTAATACTGCCAGTCGTTGCAATGCCTGCGCCTCTCTTCAGTAAAGTTTATATTGATACAATGCACTTACTAGTATTAGCAGGGCAGTGCTATATTGTCCAAGGGCGTTGCTCACTTGCGACTTGGCCAGAATTCCGCAGGCTTCCTAAAGAAAATGCGAGCACACTTGGCGATTGGATGTTTCAAGACCTCATCTGCAGATGGGGCGTGTTGTGCGAGATAGTTACTGATAATGGCAAGCCATTCATCAAAGCGCTAGCCTATCTCAGTAAGTGCTACCATATCAATCACATCCGCATATCTGGCTATAACTCGTGCACTAATGGAATTGTTGAGCATGCACATTTCGACATGCATCAAGCACTTATCAAAGCCACAGATGGAGTAGAATCAAAGTGGTTCAGTGTACTGTACTCAATCTTTTGGGCAAAGCACATCAAAGTTCGGAAGTGCCTTAACGTTTTGCCACACTTCATTGTGACAGGCGTGCAGCCTCTAATCCCTCTCGATATCATTGAAGTGACATACCTTAACCCACCCCCAGATTCTATACTCTCCACTACAGACTTGATCACATGGTGTGCGCACACATTGCAAAAGCATCCAGAAGACTTAGCGTGCATCCATTCCCACATCTATGCAGAAAGGCGCAAAGTGGCGCTCCATTTCGAGAAAGCACACTCAAGAACCATCCGCAGTTTTGACTTCCAGCATGGCAATTTAGTCCTTATGCACAACACAGCGATCGAGAAGAGCCTTAACCGCAAAATGCGCGCACGTTATCTTGGTCCTCTAGTTATAGTGTCACACAATCGGGGCGGCACATATATCATTTGTGAGCTCAATGGGATGGTATTTGACAGGCCAGTAACCGTGTTCTGCCTACTGCCATACCATGCAGCACAAGTCCATTGCGCTTCCTGACATAGCGCTCGATATCACTACAATGCAGTTGAGGGAGATGGAAGAGTCCATAGTAGTGGACACAGAAGACAAAGAAGCAGTTGATGAAGAAGAAGCGCAAGGAGATAGTGCTGAGGATAAAGAAAGCGCTGATGAGGCACGCAACTAGCGCTCCATGTGCACCACTATGGATACTTCACCTTTTATACATACGCTTTGCTTTCTTTCATTTTTTTACGTTACCTTTTCCTATTCACAAAATTGCATTTGGACGCATTCCATGATTGTGCAACCCGTGGGTTTTACTGGCCATGATGATCTACTGAGCCTTTCCCATTTTTTTTGACTTTGTCATATTGCGTGCGCTTCATTTTACCTCTTACTATTTTATCATTTGGACATGGTCAATATCTCAATTGGGAGGAGGAAAGTGATGGTTAAATGATTTTTCTGCACTCCTTTGCATTTGCACATTTGTGTGCTGGTGCATGTTTTTTATATTATTTGGACTTACAAATTTTGTTTTACGGCACCATGGAAGTGCGCATGCAGGTTGGTGCAAAGCGTGCACATTTGCGTGTGCATGCGCATTGCACCACGTCAGAGCGCATCACGCATATCGCAGGCACAACAGAAAGATGGATTGACACTATCTAAAACTTATACAGGCGAGCAGCTATTCAATGGACTCCAGGAACTCCAAGCACTCCATGGCCACACCCAGTTTTGCCTTTGCATCAGCCTCTGCTTGCTCTGTGCTGCACAACCGGCTCTTGGCGACTTCTAGCTTGACGAGTGACCTTTGGATGTCTTCTTTAAGGTGATCATGTGTGGTGCCCAAGACTGTGACCACCGAGCAGCATTGCACTAAGTCGAGCACCTCGACATCCTGGCCTTGGTAGACCGCATCCCCTGTGGTGGTTCCTGATCTGGTTTGGTGCGAGGATTGCATGTGCGCACTTGCCTGGCGAATGGTAAGGCGGTGCAGCCTTGGGCGCACTTGCGATGGGGGAGGGGGCGCATTTTTGACTTTGTGGCGCTTTGATGTGCACTCTTTCGAGGGGCTGATGAGCCCTGCATCGCTCTCATTGCCCTTGTCAGTTTGCGACATGCCTTTGAAATAGTTAGTGCAGTGTGGAAGGAGGATGAGAAAAAGACACACCATAGTGCCCAGTAGCCGCTTTCCTGCCTCTAGAAGTTGCGTGCAGCTGTGCGAGGGTCCGCTTCATCCATTCACACTTTCTCTTACCCTTTGCGCATGGAGCACACTGCTTTCCATTGGCAGGGATGCACCTAGCCAGTTGGCCCATGCAATGGCAGTTATCACACTAGAGTAGAAAGGGAAACTGTTTAGTGAGTTTGAAGCATATCCAAAGAAACTTACCAGTCTGCTATTAGCATCAGAGGTGGTGCCAACGCTACTCAGTGGTGGTACTTCGACATATGTGCATTGCTGCATTGAGTGCACCAAGCGCGCACTTGTGCCTTCTTCCACACTAGTGCTCTTGTTGCTCTGCTCGCTCTCCCCTTCGCTCATCACCCCACTCTCCCAAGACTCCCCAGTTCCTTCACCTATGACCTCAGCATCGGTTGCTCCAGAAAGTGTGCACAGAGAGCACACCAGTGCAATGCGCACCTTTTCATCCTCCTGTGCTTCGGCAGTATCTATATTGCTTGCCTCGTCAATTGCCCTAAACTCACCTTCCAGACGCTCCAAGTTAACCTCGGGTGCCTGCAATTCAGCAGTCAAGAGCACGCTTTGGTGTGCTCCACATGTGCTTCCAGCTGCCCCACCAGCTCATGCGCTCTACACTGAAATTCCTCAGACCGCTCTTTCTTCTCAATCATCTTACGCATATCAGGCATCAGCTCCTCACCCCAAGTAAGCTACTCCTCCACCATGATCCCACTGAATGCACTGTGCACCTTCATGAGGAGCACGTCGAGTTCTGCATCGTCTTTAACAGTCTCCACATGGCTTTTATACATGTTCTACATGCCCTGACCCTTAGCACCCTGCACCGGTTATAGAAACACAAAAAGCGCACCAGTTTACTACAAAACCCTTTACCCCAAGCTTGCATCATTGTCTGCTCGCCCCCAGCAGCAGGGAGGGTCTCATTGAGGGCCAGGATCGTTTGTCTAAGGGCTAAGGTAAATGCTGAGGCCATCAGATCGGGTAGAGATGGGTTGTGGAAAGAGTTATAGGGGATAGATGGTGGTCAGAGATAGATAAGAAGAGGATGGCTGCTTATGTGAGCGAAGAAAATTTTACACTGACCAATTGCATGCTGCCTGAGGACAGTCAGTACTTCAGTTGGGAGGAGATGATACAGCTCCCTATCACCCTGCATGCATACTATGGCATTTTTTGCGATTGTGTGCACCTCCTAGATGGCTTCCGCACACTTTGTGCAGCACACTTCCATGTGCTTTCGCGCGCCTTTGACTGTTTAGGTGCGCCTTTGTGCACCTTCTGCATTTCTACTGCGCTTTTGGTTCCCCCATAGCTGCCAATTGTTGTGCACCCTAAATGCACCTCATTGCAATTCAAACCGCCTCCGTGTGCCCCCCCACACTCCTTATCTGCCTTCTACATTTATTGTGCACTCGATGCACCTTTGCGCACTCCTTTTATGCTTTACCTGCAACTCACATTCCCTGCTGCACACTCATTGCACAATCCCTATCACACACACAACAATCCACTGCACCGGTGCACTGCACATCGCAGCTCCCATCTTACTGGCACATTTATTCAAGGTGCACCACGATTCTGACACAAGCAAACTGTGCATTCTCACATAATTGGGGCGCTTTGCACCTATTTGGCATTGGACTGTGCACCTTGGGTGCCTTCACGTAATCCTGGTGCTTTGGCAGTATTTGGCCTTTCACAGCATCTCCTTATAGTTCTTCTGCATTTCCAATTGGCATCGCCTTATCTGGTAACCAGCACAGGTCGATCATGCCATTATTACTAAGGCACAGCACGCGACACATAACACTGAAGCGGATTAATTGGGAAGAGTGCACGAGACCTAGAGCGCACCAAAAATAGCGCATTGCACCAGAACAGTTGGGTAGTGGGCTATAGGTGCACAAATCTTATTGGCTGAGGCAGCGGCATAGCATGGTCTGGTTTAGATGGGCAAATGGGTGTGCTTGTGGGTAGCACATGGCACTTTCTATTTTTACACTTTATTTTACTGTTTTTATCACATAAGCCATTTGTACATAGTAGGCGGACAGATAGAGAATCCAGAGGATCTTTCCCCTTCCCCCAATAGTTCATAGCTCAGTCAGCATCACACATAGTCTGTGCACCAGCATCCAGTCCATGTGCCTTTGTAGTGCACCCTTTGTATAGCCATGTTTGTGTATCATTTGCACCCCCTCATCATATTGTTGCATTTAGTCCCTGTGTTGCATCCTTCATCCTCGTTCAAGCATTCATACAGTGCGCCCTTCATATAGCTGCATTTGCACACCATTTGCACACTTATTTGTATAGCCACATTTTGCACACTGTTTGCTCCTTTTTCTGCCCCTTGCGCTTCCACCCCATTTGTGTCCCCAACCTATGCACCACCTTCACAGCACACCCCAGTGTTGTCTCTATCCCACTACACCTCTCATCTTCATCACCCTCGTCGTTGCGCACTTTTGCGCTCCTGTTGTGCATTTTTCTGCACTGCACATTTTTGCCCCTTTGTGTTGTGCATTTTCCTGCCACTGTGCATATCTCCCCTTTAGCATACACAACTAGTGCGCACATTGAAAACTGCCATACCAGCCTCCCCATAGTCTTTGCGCCCTGAAGGACGATCCAAGGCCCTTTAAGCAAACTCCCCCCTCACCCTGAGCATGCCTGCAGTTGTAGATTAAGTGTTCACCCCTTCCATTGAGACTCTGCACTGAGTACCAACTGAACACATCAGCGATCAAGTCTGTAGTGGAGAGTACAGAATCTGGGGGTGGGTTAAGGTATGTCACTTCAATGATATCAAGAGGGATTAGAGGCTGCGCACCTGTAACAATAAAGTATGGCGAAATGCCAAGGCACTTCTGAACTGTGATGCGCTCTGCCCAAAAGACTGAGTACAATGCACTGAACCATTTTGACTCTACTCCATCTGCAGCTTTGATAAATGCTTGACACATGTCAAAATGTGCATGCTCAACAATTCCATTAGTGCATGAGTTATAGCCAGATATGCGGATGTGATTAATATGGTAGCACTTACTGAGATAGGCTAGCACTTTGATGAATGGCTTGCCATTATCAGTGACTATCTCATACAATGTGCCCCATCTACAGATGAGGTCTTAGAACATCCAATCGCCAAGTGCACTCGCGTTTTCTTTAGGAAGCCCGCAGAATTCTGGCCAAGTCACAAGTGAGCAATGCCCTTGGACAATATAGCACTGCCCTGCTAATACTGGTAAGTGCATTGTATCAATATAAACTTTACTGAAGAGAGGTGCAGGCATTGTGATGACTGGCAGTATTAGAACCTTCTGCATTTGCTGGATCTGGCAAATATGACAAGTGTGCATGAACCAAATGATGTCATCCATAATGTGCGGCCACCAAATGCGCTCAAGCAATGCGGAGCGCATTCCATAAAAGCACTTGTGTCCAATGTTGTCGTGGATGGCATGCAATATTGGTAAGCATCTAGACTGCCAAATAACAAGCTGGTGAGCACCATGCAGATTGCGCTTCCATAAGCATGTCTTGTCTTTGAAAAATGCGCTCGCATAGAGCACAAGCATGCTGTACTCGGAATCTGTGAAGTCACTAGGGCATGTTAGGGTATCCATCCAAATCCACACCAAATCTAACTTCTCATCCTCTGCATCTGCACACTATTGCACACATTTTGCACATTTTGCATGTTTGCGCTTGGCTCTGGCTGCATTAGCGCGAGTGCTTGCACTTCAAAGGACTGTGAAATGGGATGTATCGCATGCATAAAGCCATGTAGCACATCAATCCAATCCTCAAACTCTTCATCTTCTTCTCCTTCTAAGTCTTCTGGCTGCTTCAACCGACACAAAAGCCCATCTGGACCATGCACCACTCCCCTAACATGTACGAGTGTAAAGTGGAATGTAAGGATTGAGACAATCCACTGGTTAATGCTAGTGGATGGTTGGATATTGGGGTTTTGTAGCATGCCCTTGATATAGTGCGCATCAGTCTCCACAATTAAGTTGCACACACCTATAATATAAAGGCACAAACTGCGCAGCGCATGGTAAAGCCCATAGATCTCTAGCTTTGGTTGCGAAAAGTGTGCTTCTCTGTTGTTGAGCATAATCGAGCCGAACCAGTTGTAAATGCGTGTTTTTCCATCTGCACTCTTTTGCTGGCAAAGGTAAAAGCTGACTGCTATCTGGGAAGTGTCGACTGCAGGGATAACAGGGAGATCTGAGGAATAATTGATTGGTTGTAGTGCAGGACACTCTAGTACTGCTTGCTTAATGTCATTTTGTGCTGCTATCTGCTCTGGGCCCCATTTGAATGGGCTCCAGCGTCCTTGCACATAAGCCTTGTGAGCGCATTAATGCGGTGCACGTAATTGCAGATATAAATGCACATTAAACTAACTATTCCCAAGAATGCATGCACTTCTGACAGCGTGTGGCATGCGCCCCAATTGTGGATAATGTCTACCTTGTCGCATTCGGGTTTTCTACCTTCTGGTGTGCAATAATGGCCAAGAATGATGAAGTTCTCAGTGCACAATGTGGATTTCGTCCCAGAGAAAGTGCCACTGCTATATTTCATGTGCTGCACAATGCGGTTCACATTCTGGAAGTGCTCCCACACAAAGTGCCTTATGCCAGGGTTTGCAGTGAGCACTTCACACTAGCCATCTGGTAAAATGTAGCGCTTCGAAGGCCCCTTGACTAGGACATCGTCGATATAGGGAATGGTGTAATCTGGAATCTCTGGCTGCAGAATATAGCACACATCATCATGGAAGATTGGTACTGAGTTTGTCCAGCCCATTGGCAATGTAATGAGGCACATTGCACCATATGGCATCTGGAATGTTGTAAGGTCACACAATGATTCTTTGATTAAGTGCTCATCGCATCCCACATATAGATCAAGGACGGCGCCACATGTGTGCCCTGCAAACTGCTCTGTGAGGTGCTCAGGTGTAGGGGTGATGCTGGAGTGTTTAATGGTAATACGATTAAGCAGCTCAAGGCTATGTATGATGTGCAGCATTTTTCCATCTTTCTTGAGTGTGCAGAACCAGCGTGATCTATATGCCGAATTTGAGTGCTCATAAATGCCTGAGTCTATTGTCTTCCGCATAATAGTGCAAACTTCATCGTATATGCCTGGTGGAATGGGGATGTTGTGCTCTATCCAAGGGGTGTGCAAAATAACTGGGATTTCTACTGGGGGAAAGAACATGGTCTTGAAGCTGCTGCACTCCTCATCGCTCCATGCAAAGGCTTCATTTTGCAAAGACATTAGGTGGTGCAAAACCTTCATCTCTTCTGGTAATAAGAAATTGGTGTGGCACCTTTGGAGCACTTGCATGCGCTCTTCAGTATAGTGCCCAGTCAGGGTAAATGGTGGCAGGTTTGGTAAAAGTGCATGAAGTGCCACTAGTGGATCACCTATAATGTTGCACTCGATGCAGAATTCATTTGGGATGGGCACAATAACTGGTTTGACTTTTCTAGCAACCAGTTTATACTTCTTCTTGGTTACTATGCCCTTTTGCAGTGTGCGCACTGCTAAATTGATAAAAGTTGCACGTGCATGTGCACTTTTTGGAAACATGGTTGGAATAAGTGCCACGGAGTCAATTGAATTTAAGAGCACCTGCACATGACTGTTGGTACACTGGGATAGGTAGAGTTGAGAGATAATAGAGGTCGAAGGAACAGAAGCGGAAAATGGAATAAGCACAAATGCAGAAACATCACAAGATTGGGTATCAAAGTCGAATGTTATGATAGTGGCTTCTCCTTGGTCTGCAATCAATTCCTCGAAGCCTGGCAAAAATTTCTTTGTGGGTTATACTGAATAGCAAAGTGAGGTATTGCTGGAGCTGGTAAGAAGTGGCGCGGCTTTCCTCTAGGCTTTGTTGGAATGGTGGAGATGGTGCCTGTGTTCGGATCACAGATCGTAATTGTTTGCACCTTGTCCACAAAGTTGTGCATGATGGAGCACATTAACACATCGCAGGGGTGCCCTAACAGAATATCGTAAGCAGGTGAACAGATAACGTGAACTTGCACATAGACAATGATGTCCCCAATGTGCACAGAAACATTGCACGCAAGCCCAAGCAACTCATCTACCTCTCCATTGGCCGATTGCATGTATAAGCGAATGCGCAGGTCGTACTGAAGCCCAAGACCATGGCAGACCACTTCTGACATTGCGATAATTTGCAAACCCAGGTCTAAGATAGCTTCAAAGTATTCTTGGTTGTCGATCAATAAATCAATGGAACAAAGCGCATGCAACTCTTTTGCAACCTTCAAAATGTCCGGGTTTTCAATTTCGCCTGGCTGGAGATGGGCAAGGTACTGTTCAAATGGATTCTGCAAAACAATAGAAAGCAGTGCTGCAATTGCCACACTAACTGGAGGTGTTGCATTAAGCACTTTAAGCATCTTTGAATGTGCCATAGTTGTGCATTGCGCTATACTCCGATAGCAGTTTCCAAGTGTCTGCAGTGTTGCTGTCCAAATAGTGCACAGTGTGGAACTTTTTATCCGTCTCATCAGTGACATTACAATCGCGGAGGAGTTGTGCAAGCTCCTCAAAGTACTTCTGGAGTTTGCATGGTTTTGCAGGGTCGAAATGCGGCGCATTTTGGTTAGATGCAGATGGCATATGCATGGTAGCCATAGTAGGTGGAATAAGGTGTGTAGGGTTAAGATCTGGTAAAAGTGCAGCAAAATGCAGAGGCGGAGAACAATGCAGTGATGCGGATGGAGTTAAGGTAGGTAGGAATGATTCAAATGAAGGTGGAGGTAAAGACAGTGCAGATGAGTGATGCATGTTGTTTAGGAAGAGTGATTCAAATACTGGTATTTCCCCAAGCTGGAGCGCAGTTGCTAACAGCTCGGAATGGAGAGTGCGAAGGTGGTTAATGTTGAGATGAAGGGCAAGCCAATGGAGGTCTAAAATATGGTCTGATAAACAGAAATTCCTCGTAATGGGCTCCAGAAATGATGTGTTCTGTTGGTACTCAGTGCAGAGTCTCAATGGAAGGGGTGAACACTTAACCTACTACTGCAGGTGTGCTCGGGGTGAGGGGGGAGTTCACTTAGAGGGCCTCAGATTGTCCTTCAGGGTGCAGGGATTATGGAGAGGCTGGTACGGCGGTTTTCAGTGTGTGCACTAGTTGGTATGCTAAAGTGAAGGTATGCGCAGTGGTGGGAAAGTGCACAATGCAAAGGGGCAAAAATGCATAGTGCAGAAAAATGCACAATGGGAGCACAAAAGTGTGCAATGACGAGGGTGATGAAAGCAAAGGTGTAGTGGGATGAAGGCAACACTGGGATGTGCTGTGAAGGTAGTGCTCAGGTTGGGGACACAAGCATGATGAAAGTGCAAGGGCGGAAAAAGGCACAAATGGTGCACAAAACATGGCTATGCAAATAAGTGTGCAAATGGTGTGCAAATGCAGCTATATGAAGGGTGCATTACAATAGTGCACAAACTAGGACAAAGGATGCAATGCAGGGATGAAACGCAACAATACGATGAGGGGACACAAACGATATGCAAATGCAGCTATACGAAGGGGCACACTACAAAGGCGCATGGACTGGATGCTGGTGCACAGACTATGTGCAACGCTGACTGAGCTATGAACTATGAGGGGGGGAAAGATCCTGTGGATTCTCTATCTGTCTGCCTACTATGTACAAATGGCTTATGTGATAAAAATGGTAAAATAAAGTGTAAAAATAGAAAGCACCATGCACTACCTACAAGTGCACCCATTCGCCCATCTAAACCTGACCGCACTATGCCACTGCCTCAGCCAATAAGATTTGTGCACCATTAGCCCAATACCCAACTGTCCCAGTGCGATGCACTATTTTTGGTGCACTCCAGGTCTCGTATGCTCTTCCCAATTAATCTGCTTTGGTGTTATGTGTCACGTGCTGCGCCTTAGTAATAATGACATGATCGACCTGTGCTGGTTACCAGATAAGGCGATGCCGATTGGAAATGTGGAAGAACTATAAGGAGATGCTGTGAAAGGCCAAATACCACCAAAGTGCCAGGATTACGTGAAAGCACCCAAGTGCACACAGTCCAATGCCAAATAGGTGCAAAGTGCCCCAGTTATGTAAGAATGCACAGTTCGCTCATGTTGGAATCGTGGTGCACCTCAAGTAAATGTGCCAGTAAGATGGAAGCCATGATGCACAGCACAACTGATGTGGTGGATTGTTGTGTGTGTGATAGGGATTGTGCAATGAGTGCGCAGTAGAGAATGTGAGTTGCAGGTAAAGCGTAAAAGGAGTGTGCAAAGGTGCATCAAGCATGCAATAAATGTGAAAGGCAGGTAAGGAGTGTGGGGGAGGGCGCATGGAGGCAGTTCAAAACGCAATGGGGTGCATTTAGGGTGCATGACAGCAGGCAGCTATGAGGAACCAAGAGTGCAGTAGAAATGTAAAAGGTGCACAAAAGCGCACCTAAGTGGTCAAAGGTGCACAAAAGCATATGGAAGCATGTAAAGGTGCACAAAAGCCCATGAAGGCATGCAAAACCATGCTGCGCAAAGTGTGCAGAAGCCATCTAGGGGGTGCGCACAATCACAAAAAATGCTGTAGTATGCATGCAGGGTGATAGGGAGCCATATCAGCATTGACCAAGGCTCAAAATGCAGCTCTTGCTGCATTTCATGTGAAATTGTTATCAAAGGAAGAGCTGCAGCAAAAGAATGCACAGCTTGCAGCAGAGGCGAAAGCTATCGAGAGGGCCAAAGCCAGCAAAGGCAACGAGGAGGGCAATGAAGGTGACGAAGATGAGGATGAGGATGAGGGCAAAGAGGAGCTACCCATGGTGCAGGTGGTGAAGCAAAAAGTGGTAGAGGAGAAGGAGATCGAAGAAGAGGCAGATGGTGATAAAGGGGGTGCAAAGCAGGAGCAGGTTGAATCGAGCGGTCTCCTCAATTTCAAGGGCCCAGTGAGTGTTTTACTGATTTTTGAGGAGTTTTCAAGGTACTAAATGTTTCATAGTGCGATAGGTGCACTGGGTTTAAGTCCTAGCTGTGCTGCATCATTAAGGAGGGCGCCCCTAAATGTACAAAGTGCACCCAGGAGGTGCAGAGGTGCTACTGGAATGGTTTGTCAAGGAGGGGGCTTCGTAAAGGTGAAGCAAAAAACTTTGGGGGCACAAAATGAGATTCACACACAAGAAAAGGTACGATCTTCATTCAAAATCATTTCTAGGTGATTGCTAACTTGTTTTCAAAAATTGTAGTATGCCAAATTCGTCTTGTGGTCCCATTCAAAGATGTCGAGCTGGTAGCGGGGCCATCGAAGGCGTCAAAGGAGAGAATGAGGTCATCAAAAGGAAAGGTGAAGGTGAGGGAGTCACGTGGTTTCGAGGGAACTGAGGGTTTGGATGAGGCCAGCATTTATCATCGAGTGCTGGCAACTAGATTGGCCGAGATGAAGGTGGAGATGGAGGTGCTGGGGAGAGAGATAGAAATGTTGGAGGAAATGCTAGAGGAATAGAAATGTTTTTTTCTTTTTCATGTATATCTTCTTAAATTTGAAATTTGAATTTTCTAAGTCTCAAATAGTAGTGAAAAGAAAAGTGAAAGAAATAAGAGAATAAGGGAAGACGTAGTTGTTCATTTTCGAGGTTTCAAAAGTCTTCGAAAGTATTTTTGTCAAGGTTCGAAGGTGTTAGAAGATTTTCAATGTGTTTGAAGTCGATATCGAGAACATTCAGTGAAAGCAAAATAGTTGTAAGATATTTTCAAAAAATATCAAGATTGAGATCGAGGTGAGTGAAGGCATATGTGGGAGAATAAAAGTGAAAGCTGTCGAAGCTATTGTGAAGAATGTCGAAGATAATAAGATGTTTTCGATAAATAGAATGAGGTCGAAATGCAAAAAAAGAGAAAGGAAATGGGAGACTTTAATTGATGTCAGTAATACTAGCCATGATCATAATAATCGAGTCGAAGGACTGGTCGAATTGAAATTGGACACGAAATCAAGGGGGCGAAAATGAGGTTGAGAAGATATGTGTTGGCAATGGATGTAATAAAATTTTTGGCAATGAAGGGAAGGCGAATTTCGAGGCGATAATTGTATGTTTTCGATGTGAATGGACTTTTGAGTGCTTTACTAGACTTTGAAGGTGAATTCGAATACGAATCTAGTGAATCTGGTGAAGGCGATTTCGAAATAGATGATGAGATGGCAGATGGCGCAGATGATGAGATCGAAGACAAAAATACTGGGAGTGGCAAGCAGCAAGTCAAGGTCGAAATAGGCAATGGAGGGGGCAATTGCAACGAGGATATCGGAGGCGAGATTGAGTTCAAAAATGACAAAGGTGTGACTATCAAAGTGGACAGGGTTGGCGCTACTGAAGGTGAAGACGATGGGATTGGAATGGATGTAAGTGACAAAGCTGGGGCAATGGGATAAAAACCAGGAGGTATGACATGACAATTTCAAAGTGCAATATTTTCTTGTTTGAGCACAAGCTGTTTTTCGAGGGCTAGTTCCTGTTCGAGGGCCATGATACAAGCTTCAAAGTCATTCGAATCATTTGAGCTGTTAGGTATACCATCAGATGCTGGGTTTGATAAAGTCGAAGGTGCAATTTTGGTGATGAACGAGGTTGAGACGGATACTTCGGGAGCTGATTTGGTCAAAAGTTGCGATAACCGATGCGAAGTTTGATGCGAAATTTTTGAGGATGTGTGAAATGTCTTCAGAATCAATCGATGTGCTAGACTGCAATAACTTCGAGGTTAAAATCGATTTCTGGAGAATAGAATATGAGTTCGAGGATGCTATAGCAAATTTTGTGGCATCGTAGATGTCATTCAGCATGTATGTGTTGTCAGGATAATGATCAGGAAACTTTACTTCCAAACGATCTGCAATTCGAGTCCATAAGTCTATTTGAAAGCCTCAAAGAAAAGTTTGACTCTGTTCACCTTCTGAGAGTCTACATTTCGAGCAAAGGAAGCTTGTGACCTTGTAGAATAACCTGTAATAAGCTGCTAAATTGTTTTCATCAAAAATACTGGTGTGAAGCTGCTTGTCAACAAGTGAATCCATGTCCAAAATGCTATATTTTTGTTCATCTTTTATTTTGGGATAGAACTTGAATACTGCAGTGTGAAATTCATCGAACAAAGTGCTGGGTTCGTACTCTGGAAGTGATTCCCAGAGATTGTAAGAGTCAAAGTCGATGTATCTGCAAGCATGTCGCTTCTTTAGGTCGTGATCTGTAATACCACAAGTTATAAACAAAAATTCGAGATCTTCGAAGTAATTTCGAAGTTCTTTAGATTGTTTTGAATCAAATTTTAGAGATGTCAAATGACCAGGAGCTGGCATAAAGGATGTCGACATGTTCGAGGTAGAGTTCAGAGGTCGCAAGGTCAAAGTTCATGTGGTATCATGTTTCATATGTTTTGAAGTTGAGGATGGTAATGATGTTGTAAACACTAAGGGCAAAACAGTGCGAAATACTATTATCGAGTTCGAGATACTATATCGAGATCTCCTGGTTGTTCAGGAGGGTTGGAGGCAATACGAGTTCAATGCGAAGTCGAGATCATTGAGCCCCTAAATGGTAAAATGAGTGGTGGAGAGTGGAGATTCAACAACGAAATGATCTAGAAACCCCTCGCAGTGGGCTCCAAAATGATGATACTCAACCTGGAAACCTATCAAAAACCTGTTAAAAGGCTTATAAAGTATAACTCAGGCTAGAGGAAGGGTGCAAGTCGGTCCTAAATATCACTGCTGAAACCAAAACATAATGTTTAGTAATGCGAAATGGTAAGGGCTGTGGTGAATAGTCATTATAGGCATATGAAGGTGTTTGAAAGAGTTTGAAACAGGTTTAAAAATGTGCAAAAGAGTTCAAAGTAGATTCGAAGACATGCAAAATAGTTCGAAAAAGTTCAAAGAGGTTCGAGGTATATTGAGGAATGAGTTTAACAAATGTGAAGTGTCTGTCGAATGGTGATAGGCAATGAGCGATAAAACGAAGAGTGAATATGATAGTTTTGAAGAAGTTCACGATATTTTGCAGAACTTAGTGATATGATGCAAGCTAAGACTCAAGAGAATGACTCTTAAATCTGACGATAAGTGAGAGGGTAACTTGTGCTGTTCCCCATTGATCTATTGTCCATTCTAACTAACTAATACAAGTCTATATACAAAATGAAGAGATAGTACTAAAAAGGAAATAAGAACATGTGTAAAACATGAGGCAAATATATCAAACAATGAGGACTTGTAGACATGAAATAAATGATAAATGATAAATGATAAAATGTATAGTGTTCCCATATAGTAAAAGTACTTATATTGTGCTTCAATATATTAATGAAACATAAAAACTGCACTTATTGCATTCTAAGTCTTTTGTACTCTCTCCTCGTGTCTGGTAGTGCTCACTATGTGATGGAATAACTCGTTTCAAATGTGCACCATGTATCGAAAGTGTTTCAAAACAACTATACAGTGGCCGATATCATTTGAAATGCTGCAAAGTCATTCAAAGTGTCGCGAAATTGTTCAAAGTCACTTGAAGTGTCTCAAAGTCATCTGAAATAGTATGAAATAGTGCAAAATTGGTTCAAAGTTGATTTCATGGCATTCATAGTACTTTCAGAGTGCATGTTGTAATGTGTTGATATGAGTGGAAAGTTTCTCCAGAGCTTATAGCACATAGTGGACCTATCATCGGCATTACAGGTATGGCTGATTAAAAATTAATCTCATTTATGTAGTAATTTATGTGTAGTCTGCATGGATTCTGCATGTAAATTGGTGTATGATAAATTCAGTTAAAGCCATGTTTATGCAATAACTTATTTATTGCAGTGTGCAGGCCTGCAAAATTGGGTTGTCATGCTGGTCAGCAACCCAATAGGGCTCCAGTGGCATTGGCATTAAGCAGCAGCAGCAGCATCAGCATTAGGCCACTATGTGATCAATGTTGCCCAGGCATAGTTTAGTGGATGACTCTATGTATATATATGTATGTACTATAGCAACAAATGAATGCACTACTCAATTCTTGCTGTACCACACTAGACATATTAAGAATGTGGTGTACATATCAGTGACCTATGATACAGCATCAGACATATGCATCGGCATCGGCATATGTATCAGGGCTGGGGCCAGGGTCAGCAATTGATATGAACATCGGCCTTAAAGGTATATATTATTGGTCTACCAATTAAAGCACCATATATCTATAGGAAGAAAGCTATCACTCATTGTCACTAGTGTCCATCATATCATCAGAGCCAGGCAACCAAGTGTCATCAACATAACTGAAGTCTACATGACTATAGATCGGGAGGATGATGCGAGAAGGAGTGGGGTTCTCTATCTGTGAGGTGCTGGGGGACCCAGTTCAGAAATGATCATCATCAGAATCAGCATCAGGGCTGGTTGAATGCCTCTGAATGGGTCTCTGACAATGAGAAGAAAACATCAGCTGCATCAGATGCAGTGGGGAAAGCAGTTGAAAGGGGAGGTGCAGGGGAAGATGAAGAGGGAGAATTAGGAGCTTCAAGGTAAAAGGCAGCAGCATCAAAGCCAGTTAGAGAACCAGTGTGGGAAGATGCTGATGATGAATGATGGTCCTGCCAAGCCATGGCTGCCTGAAATGCAGTGATGATACTCAACCCTGAAACCCAACCAAAACCTACTCAATGGCTTCAGATGGTATAACATGAGTCAGAGGAAGGGTGCGAGTTGGTACTAAATATCACCACCATTACTAGGCTCGAAAAAGGTTCAAAAAGGTTCGAAGGATGCATGAAGTAGTTTGAAGAGGTTTGAAAAGGTTTGAGGTAGTTTCAAAGGGGGTTGAAGGTATAGGACTGGTATCGAGGAGCAAATACAGCAAATAAAAAGTGTTTTCTGAGAGGTGATGGGCAATGTGCGATAAATTGAGGAGCAAATACAATAATTTGAAGCAGTTCGTGATATTTCACAGAACTTAGAGATACGATGCGAGGCTAAGACTCAAGAGAATTGCCTTTAAATCAGATGATAAAGGAGAGGGTAACTTCTTCTCTGTTTTTTTAAGTAACTAGTACAAGTCTATATACATTTTGAAGAGATAGTACTAAAAAGGAAATCTAACATACAGTAACTCACAAAACTGAGTCAATGTTTTGGACTTTTTGATTCATTGTTGAATAGCTTCCCATAAACAACAAAACCAAACAAGGTATTGGTGTACCGAATAACATACATGATCAGGGCTACCAAACAAACAAAGAATTATGTAATTTTAATCATCCCTCATGGAGATATGATCATTTTAATTCAGGGACTCATTGACTCAGTTTTGTGAGGGGTAGTCAGAAATATTAGAATCTGATGCTCCACCAACTGTATAATGTCAAAAACTTGACAGATGGTTTCTAAGGTGATGTGACCCTTGATGGGACCTTAAATTATAGTATTTAATTAGGACTAGCATTCTTCATACTTCAATATTCTCCAATGCATCCCATCTCCTCTGCTCAGAAGGAAAACATTCTTTCCCTGGCCTCCAGTCATTATTCTACACACAATATTGCCTCTAAACTCAACCTCAGCCAGTCTAGTGTATCCAGAACACTCAGGGCTCTCCATCCAAACCTGGATTCCCCCTCTGGTCCTTGTCCTTCTAAGCTTTCATCTACCTCTCAGAGAGCCATCCTTACCCAAATCACCACTGGCAAGGCTGCAAATGCTGTTCAGGCCACCCATTACATCAACAGCATCATCCCCACTCCAGTCTCCTCAGAAACAGTCAGAAGAGTTCTCAGAAAAAACTCATTCAAGGCTGTGGTGAAGAAGAAAAGGCCTTTGCTTAGTATAAGGCATAGGAAAGCAAGATTGGCTTTTGCTTAGAAGTATAGAGAGTGGACTGTGGAAGACTGGAGGAGGGTTATCTGGTCATATGAGACTAAAATCAACAGGTTTGGGTCAGATGGGAGAGAGTGGGTCTGGAAACAGAAGGGAGAGGGGCTGATTGAGAGAGAGGTGCAGGGAACTGTCAAATTTGGGGGAGGAAACATTATGGTATGGGGGTGTATGGGATGGAATGGAGTTGGGTATCTTGCAGAGGTTGAGGGGAGGATAAATGCTGACCAGTATGTGTCCATTTTGAAGGACCATATGCTGCCTAGCTTGGAGGAGAGTGGAATTTCTGGAGAAGAGGTGATTTTTCAACAAGACAATGACCCCAAGCATACCTCAAAAAAGGCCAAGAAATGGATGGAGAACAACAATATTACTCTTCTGGATTGGCCTGCCCAATCTCCAGACCTCAGTCCTATTGAACATCATTGGGTTCACCTCAAGAACCAGTTAGACAAGTATCCAACAGCACCAAAAGGAATTTGGGAGTTATGGGAAAGAGTAGTAGAAGAGTGGAATAATATTCCATCAGAGGTGTGTCAGAATTTGATTAAAAGCATGCCTAGAAGGTTGGGAGCAGTTATTAAGGCCAAGGGAGGTCATACAAAATACTAGAATTACAATTTATCATAATATTGATACCACCTCACAAAACTGAGTCAATGAGTCCCTGAATTAAAATAATCATATCTCCATGAGGGATGATTAAAATTACATAATTCTTTGTTTGTTTGGTAGCCCTGATCATGTATGTTATTCGGTACACCAATACCTTGTTTGGTTTTGTTGTTTATGAGAAGTTATTCAACAATAAATTAAAAAGTGCAAAACATTGACTCAGTTCTGTGAGTCACTGTATGTAGTACATGAGGCAATAGGTGCAGCAATGAGGACTTTGTAAATCATAAAATAAATGAGAAATGATAAATAAATGAAATGTATAGTGTCCCCGTATAGTAAAAGTACTTATCTTTGCTTCAATATATCATTGAAGCCTCTAAGTGCTATTATCGCATTCTAAGTCTCTTGTCATCTCTCCTCATGTCTGGTAGTACTCTATTTGCAATGAAATGGCTTGTTCTGGTTGTGCAGCATGTATCAAAAAGGGTTTTGGAACAGCTATATGGTGGCCAATGTCATTCAAAGTGTGCAAAGTCATTCGAGTGTTTGAAGTATCGCAAAATTGTTCAAAGTCATTCAAAATAGTTTGAAAAGGGTTCAAAGTCGATTTCATGGCATTTTAGCAATTTGGAGCATCTGTCATAATGTCTCAATATGATTGGAAACCTTCTCCAGACCTTAGAGCATGCAGCAGACCTATCAGTGGTAGGCTGATTAGCATCTTCTAATGCATCATTCTCCCCTTCCCATAACATAGCAGCATAAGAGGCAGTGGGCTGGGTGAGGGCAGTGTGTGTATCAGCATAAAGATCATCAGCTGAATCATTGGCATCAGGAGCAGGAACAGAATCAGGAGCGGGGGCGGCATTGGGCATGGCAGCAGAATGTGACAAATTATTGGATCCAGCATCTGAAAAATGAATACCAGCATCAATACCAGTTACAGCAAGTAGTGAACTGTAGGCACCAGAAATGGAGGTTGGGAGACTGGCTGTGATTGACCACTCCTTATTCTTATCGTATGCACCATCGGCCAGAGACTGAGCATACCCAGAATAATATTTGGTCTTTGGTGATGGGTTAAATGCCAAAACATCACTCTCTGTGATGTCAACACTTCAGATCCACTTGTGGGAGGAGAGGGGAAGAGCCTTCAGGCACTGGAGTTCTGCCTGTGCATGTGCAGATACCAGTTCCAACTGTCTTCTTGTTGCTGATTGCCTTGACCATCTCCCAGTGTGTTCATGGGTGGATGCCGCTGCTGCTGCCATTGTTAACTTCCATGTTTCAGACTGAAGCTCCTTGAGCAGGGCTAGCTCATGAAGCCATTGAAACACTACTGCTTTCCAGACATTTGCATTCATGGCAGCCTCTGCTGATGATTCACAGTTATCTATCAAGTCATGGATCTCGTGTGCTTCATCGAACATATCCCCAATGAGAGCCCACAAGTCAATGCAAGATTGGCAGTTGGCTCAGCCATCGGCAGCATTGTCTGCTGGTTGACTATCACTGGGTAGTGAGCCAGTGAGCAGAGAAGAAGGGATATACTGGTGATATCTATTGAGGCATTTATCCATGGTGTCACTGACCAAAATCTGCCCCAGTGCCAGTTCACTATTGTGTCTGCACCAATCACATACATAGGAATCCACCAGACAGCTAGGACTGTCAGTGGCAACACCATCATCCAATGTGGCCAAGAGGGATGGATGGAATCTGAGGGGTAGGTGGTCCAAATCGACATTGGCAAGACTGACAACCAAGGACTGAAGAAGGATTGGCACCTCCATCATAAGGCCAATGGAGGTGCCAATGCCAATGCATGACATGATATGCATCTGACATATGTCAGTGATGTATACTTACTTCCTTTAGAAAAGATACATACAAGCTTGGCATAGAGAACTTTCTGCATCCAACATTGTTTTAAAAAGTTTGTGTCATCTAACTCCAACAATACACAATGGAATTGGGACTCTGCATACCAAATGATCTCTTGTGTCCAGATTTGGAGTTGCCATTTTGGGCCCAATTGCAAAGAAAAAGGGTTGAAGATTGAGAGAGTTTTGTTTGACATAGTGTTACTGGTCATGGTTGGTGATCAAAATAATCATGTTTAAATAAATCATGTTTACATAATACAGGTTCTTTTCAGTCACAAAGATATAATCAGCATTTGCTGATCTAAATGCATTTTATATGTGACCAGTAGAAATTCCTCTTTCCATTGATTTCTCCGAGCCCATGAATGAAGCCAATGTAGTCACCTGACTATAAAAAATGTTAGTACATAGAAAATATATTTACATTTCCAGAATTGGCCAGCATTGAGATTGGCAGTGGCAATGGCAACAGCAACAGCAATATTAATCTCAGCAATGGCAACTCTAGGATCAGCAACTCTAGGATCAGCA
This sequence comes from Tricholoma bakamatsutake, assembly GCA_029959215.1. Taxonomy (NCBI): domain Eukaryota; kingdom Fungi; phylum Basidiomycota; class Agaricomycetes; order Agaricales; family Tricholomataceae; genus Tricholoma; species Tricholoma bakamatsutake. Next base: position 8,536,890 of record CP114860.1, read on the forward strand.
ATGGCAACACCAATATTCAGCAACGGCAATAGTGGGATCAGCAATGGCAACACCAGAATTGGTAGCAGCTGGCGCCTACCATATCCCCTCTGCACCAGATGTATTTCAACAGATGATTCCACCATCATCTCAATATCCATCAGCCTCAGCATGGGCATGACCTATCCAAAGGACAGCTAATGACCTTGCACAGTAGGAAGCCATTTCAACCTAGGCTGTTGGGAGGAAACAGAGAATAAAAAAAGTGAAATTTGCCAAGTAGATTTACAAATAGATTGCTATGTAACGTGAAAAAAAACATTAATCCAACTTTTATGTACATGCCAAATAATATCTATTTCTTTCTGCCTTGCTTTGTCTCCCCTCTGTCCTCAGGTGTGGCTGCTCTCTTCCTTGGGTTAGGCTCAGAGGTGGTACTTTTAAAAGGTAGTCCAGATAGACCAGGGGTCAGCCCACGTGCAGATCGGTGCAGTTGTGCAGGGGGAGGGGACAGCTGGGGTGAGGTGATAACATTGACTACCAATGATGGGGCAGCAGGCTCAGGCTCAGTGAGCGATATTGGGGGGAAGAGGAGAGGGAGTGGTGGGGCCATAGGTGTTGTGGGCTGTACAATTTTGTGAGAATCCTGTGGCATGGCAGAAGTAATTTGGATGGGGGGGGTGCCAGCCAAGGATCATTCCCCAGCAACCTCTTCAGGTATGGCCAGGCCTTCTTCACCATCTGGCTCAGCCATCTCTTTGTCTTTCTCCATGGCAGTGGGAATGGGAGCAGCATTGGGAGCAGAAGTTGGAGCAGGCATGGAACCAGCAGCAGGAGTGGGAGTGGGAGTGGGAGCAGGCATGGGAGCAGGCATGGGACCAGGAGCAGGAGTGGGAGTGGGAGAAGTGGGGGCATAGTTGACAGGGGAGGGGTTGGCCATCAGGGGAGGGGGGCAGTCAGCTCGGGCTTGGGATCAGCCATGTTGATATCCTGTTCCACAGATATAGGTATACATGTTAGTTAGTGGTTTTATGTGTCATGATATGGAAGAACTCACCTTTGGATTTTTCTTTTTCTCTTGCAGTGAACCACCTAGATGATTCCTCTCCACTGTCTTCATGGAAAAATCATGCCTTCTTTGCTTTTTATCTTGCCAATCTTTTGCTTTCTTCATTCTTGGCACTCGATCCACGTCCTCTGCATCACACCAAACTTTCCCTTTCCCACAGAAGTAGCATGCAGTCTTGCCATTCACCTAATTCCAACACTGATGCCTAAGCTTGACACATCGTGCACATGGTGTCATTCGCAAACTTCCTCGCTGGGGTAATGCTCATCCCTCCCTTGCTGCATTGTGCCACTTTTGCTCCATCCTGGGATTGTCACCAGCATTGCTCTCCATCTCCTCATCCAAATCCTCATCCGATCCCTTGCTGCTCTCCACCTCTCACAACCTGTGTGTTACTGTGATGACTGGCAGTATTGGATGCTAGGCAGGGGTAGGAATTTTGGATCCTGATGCTTCTGGTTGGGCCTGCATCTTGGCCCATGCCACTGCCACTTCTCTCCTTGTTGGCATTGGCATTGCCACTGCCACTCCTGGTGCTTTTGCCTTTGCCACTCCTGTTCCTCATTTCTTGGCCACTGTTATCTCTTCTTTCTTGGCCACTGCCGTGGCCATTCCAGCAGGTGATGCTGTTCCCACTGCTGCTGCTACTATGGTGGCCATTGCTAGTCCAGCTCTCATCACTGCTGCCATTGTCAAGTTGGTTGGTCCAGCTGCTGTAGATGCAGCACCTGTGATGCCCTTTTTCTCATCAAAGGTCTTCATTGCCCTCTGTTGACCTTCAATAAACCTTTGGTTCCCTGTCCTGTCTGACTTTGACCATGCTACCACAGATCCCCACAAAAAGGCATTGGCCTGGAACACAACCTGCACATCTTCTGTGAGGACCTCTCTTTGCCACCCAAATAATGTTTTCTACCATTTATAAGTGCATAGTTGGTCTGATAGCATGCCAATCCACTCACAAGTGTTAATTTTCTTTCCTTCATCACCATGGTGATACTTCTGTCCCAAAGTCCATTGCAGATGGCCTGTTCGATCTCACTGATCTGGCTGAGGACTTTGTCACATGTAATGTTCATGATGGATGATAGGTCAGCTGTGGCAGCAGGGTCAATATTGGTATGAAAAAGAGTGAAATGCTGAAGATCAACAATCATGTGTTGTTGATCCCTATACAATTAATATATACAAACAAAGCAGTGTTCCTGTTTTGAAACTCAAACTTGGCTTTTTGAGTATGCCAAAATTTGGTAGTCAGGTAGCCTTAAGCTAGCTTGGCTCTTCTTGTTGAGGAGGTTGATGTGATGTAATAGTGTTTTTTATTCATTTTCAATGTGTGATTGATCCCTGATTAAACAGTTATGATTCCAGTTACCCACCAGGCAATGAAGGTTTATTCTAAGAAGGTTGAATTCCATGTGCACATGGTACATGGGGAGGTAAAATTTCCTTCTTTTCAAAGTCTCATTGCCAGCAACCTAGCCCTGATGCCATCCTTGGGCCAACATCATCCTGTTGGCTGATGCCACATCTTGGCTGATGCCATGCCTTTGGCTGATGCTGTGTCTTTGGCCGATGCCATGTCTTAACTGGTGCATTGTCTTGCGGATGCCATGTCTTGACAGTGGCCATTAAAAAACTGGCAATATTTAATCATTAGATACAGCACAGCAATGTTTAATGTAGATACAATAAGAATGTCATGGCCTTGGCATCACATCAGTGAGAATCAGCAGGGGGGTTGGCATCATTGTCATGCTCATGGGACGATGGTCTGATTAAAATCTCAGAGAACCTGCATTTGAATGATTGCAGATTAAACTCCATCCTTTCCTTCAACGTTGAATATGTCTTTAAGGTGACATCCTGCTGTTCTAGCTTTTCAACCTAGGCCATGTAGAGATGATGACTGGCATCCTTATACGATGTACCGAGCTGGTTTTGCAGGGCTTTCACTTCAGCATGGCAGTTCAACAGCTCCCTGGCTATCAATGTCTGCAACTGGATCAACTATAGTCACAAAATGAGGACTGTGACACCTACTGGGTCAACCAGTAGCATGAGCTGGTTTTGGGCCAACAGATAGTACAGTTGATCAGTCATGTTTTCAGACTGCAAAATGATGATTAGTGACATGATAGAGCATTAGAAGGAAATATGGCATCGGCCAGATACACAGTGATAATACTCAACCCTGAAATCCAAACAAAGCCTATTAAATGGCTTCGGATGGTATAACACAAGTCAGAGGAAGGATGCAAGGCCCTCTAGATGTCACCTGTCAGACCGACCATCAAATAGTTATAAAAGGACTGCCTGTCGAAGGAATTCAAAGCTAAAAGAATGCATTTCATGGAATTTCAGAGAATTTCTTGGCTAGATTGATAAATTTGGAGTGCAAAAATACATTCAGATGCAAGATCGAGGGACTAGACAAATAATAGAAGCAAAGCAAAGGAAAATTGAGGGAAATGAGAGTGAAAATAGCATAATGCAAGGATTTTTAAGAATTTTAGTGTAGACACAAGATTTTGGACTGGGTATGAGTAAACTGAACTCTCAAATCACTGTGATCTGGTAGGAAGATAATTGCTTGTTTGTTTTAGTAACTAGTACAAGTCTATATACATTTTGAAGGGATGGTACTAAAAAGGAAATACAACATGTGTAGAACATGAGGCAATATGCACAGCAATAAAGAACAAATCATAAAACAAGTAAGAAATAATGATAAATGAAATGTACAGGGTCACAGTATATTAAAAGTACTTGTTCTAATGTTTCAATATATCATTGAAACACCAAAATGGACTGTCCTTGTTATAAATTGCATAAAACATCAGAAACTGCTTCGCACTGATTGTATGCATGCACATGCAGTCAAAATGTGTTCAATATACTCAAAATAGTGCTCCATGTGTCCAGCATGCATCCAAAGATTGTTTGAATAGAAAATACAGTGTCCAAAGATGTTTTTTGAAGTTTGATGTTTTTTGAAGATTTTTGAAGTTCCTTTGGACTTGTTCAAAGGCTGATATAGCTGCAATGTTGCTCGAAATCAGTTTGGAAGTCATTGAAGGTGTTCCAAGTGTATATTCTGAGCTGTACTAAGCATTCTAAGTCAATTGAAAATGCAAAAACTGATGTAATGGTGCTTGAACTGTGCTGGGGACCTATCATCCTCCCCCTGACTGAAATACTGATCATTGCAGTCAGTCAATCAACATGTGCACAAGAAGTGAAAGTTGTCAAAGTTATTTTAAAGAATGTCGAGCATAGTGAAGATGTGTTCGATAAATAGAATGAGGTCAAAATGTGAAAAAGAGAAATGAAATAGGCAAATTTGATCGATGTCGACAATGCTAACCATGATCGTAATAATCAAGTTGAGGGACTGGTTGAATAGAAATTGAACAAGAAATTGGGGGATCAAAAATGAGGTCAGGAAAATACTTGTCAGCAATGGATGTAATAGAAATTTTGATGATGAGGGGTAGACAAGCTTCAAGGTGATGCCTATAGATATATCATGGATATAAAACTTCGAGTGCTATTTTGAATTTCGAGGGTGAATGCAAATATGAATCTGGCAAAGGCGATTTCAAAATAGACAATGAGATGGCAGATGGCACAGATGATGAGACTGGAGACAAAAATATCAGGAGTGGCAAACTGAAAGTCGAGGTCAAAATAGGCGATGGTGGGGATGAATATGACAAAGATTTCGGAGTTGAGATTGAGCTAAATTGTAGAGGTGAAACTGGTGTTGGAGGGCAAGTCAAAGTTGAAAACAGTAGTTTGAACATTTTGCATTCTTCAGATGATGTCAAAACTGTGGAGGGTAATATGATTGGTGCAATAGGCAAAGGCAAAATTATTGAAGCTGAGACTGGTGCAAATGACATGATGGATGAAGGCAAAACTGGTGAGACTGATGATGGCAAAGTCGATACTAATGAATCAGGTAGAACAGGGTCAATAGAAGTTGATGCTGGTAAATCTGTGACTATGCGATGAGGAACAGGAGCCACAACATTACAATTTCAAAGTTCAAAGATTTCTCATTTAAGCGCAAGCTCTTTTTTGAGGACTAGTTCCTGTTCAAGTGCTGCTATGTGAGCTTCAACGTCATCCAAAATGTTGTATTCACATTTGTCTTCTAATTCGGGATAGAACTTGTATACCACAATGCAAAATTTGTTAAATGAGGTGCCAGGCTGGTACACTGGAAGTGATTTCCAGTGGTCATAAGAATCGATGTCAATGTATCTGCAAGCATGTCTCTTCTTTAGGTCGTGATCTGTAATATCGCAGTTGCAAACAGAAATTCAAGCTTTTCAAAATACTTTCAAACTTCTCTAGGTCATTTCAAATTGAATTTCGGAGATGTCAGATGACCACAAGCTGGCATAAAGGACATCAACATGTTTGAAAGGGACATCAGAGGTTGCAAAGTCAAGATTCGTGCAATATCAGGTTTTGTATGTTTTAAAGTTGAAAATTGTAGCAAGATCATAAATGCAAAGGGTGAAAGAGAGCAAAAGTGATATTTTTGAGGGGTGAGATACTGTATTGAGATCTCCTGGTTGTTCAGGAGGGTTGGAAGCACTACAAGTTCAATGCAAAATCAAAATCATCAAGCCCCCTTAAGTGGAATAAGCAGTAGAAAGGAGGGAAGGTTCAATGATGGAATGAACTAGAAAGCCCTTGCGGTGGGCTCCAAAATGATAATACTCGACCTGGAAATCTAACAAAAACCTGTTAAAAGGCTTAAGAAGTATAACACAGACTAGAGTAAGGGTGCGAGTTGGTACTAAATATCACCACTGATATCCAAACATTGTCTTTGGTGAGGTAAAATAATAAGGGATGGTGTGAATAGTCTGTGAGAGCATACAAAGTTGTTTGAAAGAATGTTTGAAATAGGTTTGAAGACATTCGAAATAGTTCGAAGAAGGTTTGGGAAGGTTCAAAAAGGTTTGAAGTGATTTTAAAGAAGTTCAGAGATGTCAGACTGGTGGCAAGATATGTCGAGGAATGAATAGTGGTTTTCGAGTGGCAATAGGCGATAGGTGACAAGTTGAGAGTGAATACAAAAGTTCGAAGAAGTTCACAATATTTCACAGAACTTAGAGATACAACGCAAGCTAAGACTTAAGAGAACTGCTCTTAAATCTGATGATAGTGGAGAGGGTAACTTATTCTCTGTTGTTCTGGGTAACTAGTATAAGTCTATATACAATTTGAAGGAATAGTACTAAAAAGGGACCAATAACATGTGGAAAACACAAGGCAATGTGCACAGCAAATAAAGGTATTGTAAATTATAAAACAAATGAGAAATTGACTTGCCTGGTTCTTCCTGAGGTTAATCTCCACATCAGCAAGTTCTCCATCACATGGGAGGTATACTTGTTGCTCCTCAACTGGAATAGTGTGTGTGTCAGCCAGAAGAGATAAAGCAAAAGTCTCTTCATCAAAGGGTTCTATGTCATCAAAGTTATCAAATTCAGGTTCATTGTTGCAGGTGATTCGGGAGGGAACAATGTCATGCTCAGCAATGTTGGCAGCATTTTGTAAATGTGTTAAGGTTGCCATATGAGATGTGAGAACTTCTCTTTCCCATTCAACAGCTTGCATGTCAGAAGTGTGAGGTGCTTTACCAAGTCGATGGACTTTGTCTTGTAATTGAATACTGGTGCAGATCAATGAGGGATTGTGATACATCAATTTTGGTAGGAAGTATGACCCACTGCATTTGTTCAAAAACAATAGTGAAATCAATCTACTGCTCAACTGCCAATTGAATGAGTGTCGATGCTCTGACCATTCGCAATGCTGGTCCTGGTCCTGGTCCCATTCCCATTCCCAATGCCAGTTGTGATCCCTGAGTGGGATACATATCCATTACCCTGACATCTGTTAGCCTTGGCATTTCTGCTGTGGTGACTTCATCCTCCCATCATTCGACTGCCTGTTGACCAAAAGCTGCTATCAGTTCTGCATGGTGCTTGCTGAGCTGTGTGGATATCTCAAGGGCTTCTTGAGATTTTGAGCACAGTGTGACTGTCATGCTGAGCATTTTCTTGTGATTTTAATCTGTAGCATGATCATCAAGCATTTCAGCCCGATGTGGCAATGTTGCTGTTCTGGCTGTTGGAAAAATGGAATTCAGCGATGACCACAAAGACTCGAGTATTTCCCCTGCTACAATGCCAGACCCTGGAATTAAAAATGGAGCATAGCAAAAAAAGCATTCATCTTTGTGGCCATGAACATGCAAAAGCCCAATGGCCTGATCAATGCTCAAGCCAGCCAGCAGATGTGCATCAATACACTCCTGAATGTGGATGATGTATTGGCAGACAATGTCATAAATGAGCATCACTCCCTGTTGATGGTCAACCCTGGTTTTTAAAGCTTGGAGGAAAGCAAAGTCGACATTCTTTTGCTATTCTCTCTGAAACAAGTCTACTAGTGCATTGGGTGCATAACAGCCATGTCGTGCACATGCAATGGCTGCTACTCCAGTCCTATCACATGCCTTTGATGCCAAAAAAGCATTTGCAATGGCTTGGAATGTATTTTTACATGGAGCCTTCTAAAAACCTGTGTATCCCAATCAGAACAAGCATCAGGAGCAGCACTGGCCGCGGTTATGGCATTGGCCACTGCAAAGTGAAGTATACCTACCGTGAATCATTTTATGACAGCTTGGAGGAATTGCTTGTATTTAGCCTGATTTGGGGCCATCCCAGCTCCACCCCATAGTCATACATCAGTATTGGACTTTTTCTGCTGGACATGGTCAACTTTAAAATTTCCATCGGCCATGAATATGGATTTAAAAACAAATCTGAGAGCCATAGTATCATTTCAGATGCAACTTGTACAATCAAGGTATATAGTCACCCACTGGTAATATGGCTCCCTATCACCCTGCGCTCGTACTACAGCATTTTTCACAATTGTGTGCACCACTTGGACACCTTCTACTCAATTTGCACAGCATGCTTTTGTGTGCCTTTGTCTGCTTTCATGCACCTTTGTGCAATCCCATGCACCTCTGTGTGCTCTTGTGCACTTTAGTATGCTTTCATGTGCTTCAGTGCACTTTTGTGCACTTTTGCATGCCTTTGACCACTTAGGTGCACTTTCATGCACCTTTCACATTTCTACTGTGCCTTTGGATCTTTCTTAGCTGCCTTCTATCATGCACCCTAAATGCACCTTGTTACACTTCGAACTGCCTTTGTGTGCCTCCCACACTCCTTATCTGCCTTTCACAGTTATTGTGTGCTCGATGCGCCTTTATGCGCTCCTTTTATGCTTTACCTGCAACTCATATTCTTTGCTGTGCACTCATTGCACGATCTACTTATCACACACACAACAATTCACTACCACACCAATTGTACTGTGCATCATGGCTTCCAGCTTACTGGGGCACTTATTTGAGGTGCACCATGATTGCAGCATGAGTGAACTGCACATTCTTACGTAATCTGGGTGCTTTGCACCTATTTGGCATTGGACTGTGCACACTTGGGCGCTTTCACATAATCCAGGTGCTTTGGCACTATTTGGCCTCACACAGCATCTTCTTATAGTTCTTCTGCATTTCCAATTGGCATTGCCTTATCTGGTAACTGGCATAGGTCAATCACATCACTATTACTAAGGCACAGCACATGACATATAACACCAAAGCAGATTAATTGGGAAGAGTGCACAGGACCCAACACACACCAAAAATAGAGCATTGCACTAGAACAGTTGGGTATTGGGCTATAGCATGCACAAATCTTATTGGCTAAGGCAGCAGCATAGTGCGGTTGGGTTTAGATGGGCCAATGGATGCACTTGTGGGTAGCACATGGCGCTTTCTATTTTTATACTTTATTCTACCATTTTTATCACATAAGCCATTTGTACATAGTAGGTGGACAGATAGAGAATCCAGAGGATCTTCCTCCTCACATAGTTCATAGCTCATTCAGCATCACACATAGTCTGTGCACCAGTGTCCAGTCTGTGTGCCTTTGTGGTGCATCCTTCATATAGCTGCATTTGCATATTGTTTGCATCCCCTCATCGTACTGCCACATTTCATCCCTTTGTTGCATTCTTCATCTTTGTTTGTGCACTCTTGCAGCACACCCTTCATATAGCCATGTTTGTGCATCATTTGTGCATTTCAATGTATAGCCATGTTTTGTGCACCATTTGTGCATTTTTCTACCAGTTGCACTCGCATCCTGCTTGCATCCCTAGCCTGTGTGTCACCCTTGCAGCACACTCCAGTGCTGTCCTTGTCCCACTACACCTCTTGCTTTCATCTCCCTCATCATTGCACATTTTTCTGCACTGCGCGTTTTTGCCCCTTTGAGTTGTGCACTTTTTTGCCATTGCAGATACCTTCCCTTTTGTGTACACAGCTAGTGCGCACATTGAAAACCATCATACCAGCCTCTTTGTAGTCTCTGCACCTTGAAGGATGATCTGAGGCCCTATAAGTGAACCCCCTCACCCCGAGCATGCCTGCAGCTGTAGATTTAGTGTTCACCCCTTCTGTTGAGACTCTGCACTGAGTACCAACTGAACACATCATTTCTGGAGCACATTGCAAGGGGTTTCAGATTACCAGACCTTATTTAGACCTCCATTGGCTTGCCCTTCACTTAATATTAACCACCTTCACAATCTCCATTCTGAGCTGTTAGCAACTGTGCTCCAGCTTGGGGAAATACCAGTATTTGAATCACTCTTCCTAAACAAGATGCATCACTCATCCACGCTGTCTTTACCACTGCCTTCACCAGAATCATCCCTACCTACCCTAATTCTGTCTGCATCACTGCATTTTTTGTTACCTTCGAATTTTGCTGCACTTTTACCAGATCTTAACTCTACATACCTTATTTCATCTACCATGGCTGCCATCTGCATCTAACCAAAATGTGCTGTGCTTCAACCCTGCAAAACCATGCAAACTCCAGAAGTACTTTGAGGAGCTTGCACAACTTCTTCATGATTGTAATGTCACCAATGAGACTGGGAAGAAATTCCACACTGTGCACTATTTGGACAGCGACACTGCAGACACTTGGAAACTGCTACCAGAGTATAGCGCAATGCATAACTATGGCACATTCAAAGATGCTGTTCTAAAGCTTTATCCTGGTTCCAGAGATGGCAGTAAATGGAGTATTAGTGACCTAGACAAGCTTATTGGCAAAACTGCATGCATTGGCCTCATAACTGCAGAAGAAATCGCATGCTATTATCGCACATTTTTCAACATCAGCAAATACTTAGTTGTGCAAGGCATATTGGCACACTACAACCAAAGCCGCATATTCATTAGGGTGTTTTGACCAGACCAGCTCAAGCACATTTTGAGCCACCTTGTGATTGTGGTACTGAATCAGCCTGCAAATGTGCCATACTCATTAGATGCAATATGCAACACAATTGACTTTATCTTTGAAGGCCCAGTGCATTATTTTCAGCCACTTACTGGGCTCACAGCACAAAATTCTGATATGTATGCACCCTACTCAGCACCCAGCATACCCATTTCCCAGCCACAACCTAGCGCACCAACAGTCAAAGCAGAAGACATCTCAGTTTTATTCGAGCGCATGACACAGATGATAGTTACTGCATTGAGTGCATTGTGCAGAGATGGTGCAAATGGAGTGCCCTATTCAAATAATGACACCTGCAATGATTGCAGCCAAACAGGGCATTATATCCCTGAGTATGCTTCAATTGAGTGCCTTATTAGCAAGGGCAAGTGTAGGCAAAATGCAGAAGGGCACATCATACTCCCAGATGGTGCATTTGTGCCATGTTCTATTCCAGGCAACTTCTTAGGTGAGTGCATCAAGGAATGGCATAAGCGCAATGCAGGGCAGATTGCCACTGGTCGACTTTCATTGAATACCAATTTGCAGCTCATCTACAATATAGCACCTTGTCCAGCTCCAGCACCTTTACAGTTGATGTATATTGCTGCCTCAGCTCCTATGGCAGAGTATATGCAAAGCACACCAAATGTGCAACTAATGAAGGAAGAGGGAGTTGATGGCACTCCAAAAGAGGCAAGTCTTTGATGGCATTGAAATTCTGCAGTGTGTACCATGCAATACATCAAATCAAAAGAATGCACCTTTTCTGGCTACAGATATTGCACCCGCTGACAGTATTGAGTCACCAGCTTTGCAATCTGCTGTGAGTGCAACTGAAGCTCCCAATGAGACGCCCATACACCCCTATTCCAACATTCCTGAAGCACATTTTGTCCCTGCAATGGCAGATAAACCAGATGCTCAAGTTAACACTTCTAAAGGCAAAGAGCCATCATATCGCACTGTCGTTCCTATCCAGAATCTGCAGATTGTCGACAACGTATATGTGCACACCATGAAGGTGCCCTCCATTACAGTTTCACATGAAGAGCTTTTTTCACTCTTGCCCGATCTCAGACAGTGCCATAGAGAACAAGTTACCCCAAAATGCATTGCAGCTACTGGCACAGAAGTGGTATCTACCAACCTTGCAAGCATTATGCCATTTGTGCATTGTGAAGCATGTGCACCTTTAGTGGAAAATAAAGTGCTTAATGTGACACCCCCAGTTAGTGCAGTGGTTGCTGCACCTCTTCCTATCATTTTACAGGATCCATTTGAACAGTACATTACCCATCTTCAGCCAGGCAAAATTAAGAATCCCAATATTTTGAAGGTCACAAAAGAGTCGCATGCACTCTGCTCCATTGATTTATTGATTGACAACCAAGAATACTTTGAAGCTATCTTAGATCTGGGTTCACAAATTATTGCAATATCAGAAGTGGTCTGCCATCATATTGGACTCCAGTATGACCCATGCATTTGTTTATACATGCAATCAGCCAATGGTGAGGTAGATGAATCACTTGGGCTTGCACACAACATTTTCATGCACATTGGAGATATTATTGTTTATGTGCAAGTGCATATTATCTGTCTGCCTGCTTATGATATTCTATTAGGGCACCCCTTCAACGTGTTGACATGCTCCATTGTGTGCAATTTTGCAAATGAAGCACAAACAATTACTATTTATGATCCAAACACAGGCACCATCTCCACCATTCCAACAAAGCCAAGGGGAAAGCCATGCCACTTCTTACCAGCTCCAGCAACACTGCACTTTACCATTCAGAATAATCCACAAAGAAATCTTTGCCAGGCTTTGAGGAATTAATCACAGACCAAGGAGAAGCTGCTACTATCATAACATTTGACTCTGATGCCCAATCTTGTGATGTTTCCATGTTTGCACTTATTCCATTTTCCGCTTCCATTCCATTGACCTCTATTATCTCTCAACTCTACTTATCCCAATGTACCAACAGTAATGCACAGGCACTCTTAAATTCGATTGACTCTATGGTGCTTATCCCAGCCACATTTCCAAAAAGCACACATACGCATGCAACTTTTAACGATTTAGTGGCATGTGTACTGCAAAAGGGCATAGTAACCAAGAAGAAGTATAAACCGGTTGCTAGAAAGGTCAAACCAATCATTGAGCCTGTCCCAAATGAATTCTGCATCAAGTGCAACATTATTGGCAATCTGCTAGTGGCACTCAATGCGCTTTTACCAAATCCACCACTGTTTACCCCAGAAGACTTAGAAGAAGAAGATAATGAAGAATTTGAGGATTGGATTGATGTGCTACATGGCTTTATGCATGCGATTGTTAGGGCGACACCCACTAATCTGCTAGCTGGACCGTGCAGGTTCTCCTACAAGAAGGCAGCGGAGGGCGCGCGCATGATGGGGGGATTGGATGGATTGGATGTGAGGGTTAAAAATAGAACAGTTGGCTGAATTAGGCCTTTTGCACCACTATTGTGGATGGAATACCTAAGAGAACTCAACTGAGGTCTCCTGGTATTTATTTTAGAGTTATATACTATGTTACACATATTGTAGTATGTTATTACAGACACATGCACGTACATATTGATGCATGTAAATAAAGAATTCCCACACTGACAAATAATGTGTATATAGGCATTCTATGCATATTTTGGTGAAATAAAATCAAATAAAATAAAATAAAATAAAATAAAAATAGTATTATGTAATAGGCATGTTAGGAGACTGTTTCCTAAAATTACCCCCCTTTTAGGCCTTGACTTCCAGGCAAGAAAATATCATTTCTGTCCCCTCTGTGAAATTTTGGTAAGGCCAGAAATTCATCTCCTCATACACCATTCTAGCAATGTGACGCAGTGCATTTGGATTACGTTTAAAGAATTGGGTGATTGCCTTGTGCACTCGCTTACAATTCTCTTCTGGCTCCCATGAATTATTTTCGTCGGTGTAGTTCTTCCACTTGATTAAGAACTCCAATTTGTTTTGTCGAAGACATGAGTCTAAAACCTCTTCCACAATATATTCTGGAGCACCTTTTACCATTATTGGAGGCTGTGGAGTAGTTTGTTGACCAGGAATAGTGGGTGGGCAGTAAGGGTGTAAATGGGAAATGTTAATCTCAGGATCAATCTTGAATGACTGAGGTAATTTTAACACTACCACATTGGGTGAAATTATTTTAGAAATCGGATATGGGCCAACTTGCTTCTCTGTAAGCTTTCTTGAAGCTCATGGAATATTCAGATCCTTGGTACTTAGCCATACCAAGTCACCAACTTTATACTCTGGAGCAACAGCTCGAGTATGATCTGCATGTCGCATCATATCATCATGTGCTTTCATCAACACTGCCTCTGCTTCCTCCTGCACCTTTCGCATTTTTGACAAAAGTCCTCCACTGATTGTACCTTGACTTCCCTTCGTGGTTCTACTCCCATTCTGGGATGATACCCATAATTAGCGAAGAAGGGTGACATGCGAGTAGCCAAATAGAATTTATTATTGTGGGAAAATTCTGCAATTGCCAACCATTCAGGCCAGTTGGTTTGTTGGTGATTGACAAACATGCATAGGTACTGCTCCAATTCCTGATTCATTCTCTCTGTCTGCCCATCGGTTTGTGAGTGATATGCTGTAGATAATTTGGTTTGAATCCCCAATATGTTATTTAACTCTCGCATAAATGCAGAAGCAAATTGTGATCCATGATTGGAGATAACCATATCAGGTAATCCATGTAACCACCATACCTGATTTAGATAGAGGCACGCCAAGCCCAACAATGAGGTTTCTGCAGTAGTAGGAATGATATGGACTTTCTTTGTGAAGCGGTCACATACTACAAATATTGCATCGTATCCTTGAGCTTCAGGTAATCCTGTGATAAAGTCCACAGATATATCTTGCCATGGCACTTTAGGTATAGGGTTCGGCATTAATTTCCCAGCAGGCTTTTCTGGAAATTTCTTTCCCCTCATGCACATGTCACACCCATCCACATACCCCAACACATACTTTGAAATTCCGGGCCACCAATAATTTCTCATCACCAACTCCGATGTCTTCCACCTTCCTGGATGTCCAGCAGCTGGCGTGTTATGATGTAACCATACGATCTCCCTTCGTAAATCTTGATCTTTCAGTACATACACCTTTCCTCTGAACAACACTAACCCTTGTTCTTCAATCCATTCATCTCCTTTAATATTACTTTTCTTCTCTCGCCTCAAAGCTTTTACAGCTTCCACCACTTCATCATCCATCTCTGAACATTGTCTAATTTTAGACAACATTTCCGTCTCTGAGCTATCCACTAATAAATGTCCTTGATGCATAGCACAAATATGAAAGTATTCAGGTTTGAGTAGGGTAGTATTTTTATTGTCCTCCTCCACTCCCCTTTTATGATCTGTATGTCTGGATAATGCATCTGCTTTCCTCATCAAGCTTCCCGCTTTGTGGACCAAGTGAAAATTAAAGCGCGATAGGAATAATGCCCAATGTGCTTGTCGACGGTTAAGCTTTTTAGTGGACATGAAATACTGCAAATTTTGATGGTCTGTCCAGATCTCGATCTGATGCATACATCCATCCAAATAATGTCTCCATGCTTCCAATGCTCATATTATTCCCAACATCTCTTTATTATGCACATCATAATTCCTCTCCACATCATTCAACCCTTTAGACAAATATGCACAAGGATGCCATTTGTCATCTTCACATAGCATTGATAATACTGCTCCAGTAGCAAAGTCTGATGCATCTGATTCCACTCATAAGGGATGTGTGAAATCTACTGGGACCAATATTGGCTCTTCCACAAACTTCCTCTTTAACTCCTCAAATGCTGTCTGCTGTTGTTCTCCCCATCTCCATACTACTCCCTTTTATGTAAGGTTGTGTAATGGGGCAATTTTGGAAAAATTATGCACAAAGCGATGATAAAAATTGGCAAGTCCTAAGAAAGCCTGAACTTCCTTGATACGGGTAGGCACAGGCCAATCAACAATTGCCCATACCTTGATAGGATCCATCTTGATTCCATCAGGACCAATCTTTAATTCCAAGAACTCGATCTCGCTTGCTCCAAATACACACTTCTCTGGTTTAACGAATAAATCATTCTCTGCCAACCTCTTCAACACCTCCTGCACTATTGCCTCATGATTTTCTTTATCCTCCATGAATATCAAATGTTGTCAATAAATATTATTACCATGCCTTTGTCTATCACATACTTGAGAATATCATTCATCATATTTTGGAAAGTTGGGGAACTATTGGTCATCCCAAAAAACATGACTAGCGGCTCAAAGGATCCTCGATGCATGGCAAATGCTGCTTTCCACTCATCTCCTTTCTTTATTTGTACATTGTTGTACCCCCAGCATAAATCCAATTTTGTAAAGACCTTGGCCTTTTCCACTTTGTCAATTATCTCTGAGATCAACGGCAAAGGGTATGCATTCTTCACTGTCCAATCGTTCAAATACCTATAATCTGTACACATCCTCTTCCTGTGATCTTTTTTTGGTACAAAGAATACTGGTGATGTCTGTGGTGATTTCGAAGGTCATATGTATCCCTTGCACAACTGTTCATTAAGGAATGCATTCACTTCTTCTTGTTCCTTCGGAGATAATGGATAGACTTTTGACTTCTTTGGCACAAATCCTGGTTTCATTTTAATAGCATGATCCCATGGCTTTCGCACTGGCATCTGCTCTGATTCCTTCTTCTGAAAAACTGACAAATATTTATGGTAGGCTTTTGGCACCCACTCCTCCACTGGCCTCTCCACTTTCTCCACATTTTTATTCCATGACTGTCCTCCACGAATTTCCCTAAAAGTCTGCATCTGTTCTTCCTTACTAGTCATAATTGGAACTTCCCCGTTTGGCATATCTTTATCCTCCACTTCCTCCATCGTAACAGAATACTTCCTCAGACGTTCCTTCTCTTTCTTTTCCTTCTTCTCCTTTTGAACTTTTCTCCCATACACATTACATTCTTTAGGACAATGAGTCATGTGTACCTTCCCAGTTTTCCAATCAATTTCCAGATTATGTTTTTGTAACCATGGACATCCAATTATCAGATTGGTTTTTCCAAGGTCACACACTTCAAATACGGCTCGCGTCTGATGATCCTGATACTTCAATATCATCATCACCTCCTCCTTAATAGTTCCTCCACGATTGATCGTACCATCAATATTGTACACCATTATAGGTTGTGGCAGTTCACACATGCAAATACCATTTCCGGTAATTAGGGATCGATTAATAAATAATCCGGTAGCACCACTGTCAAGCAATGCCTCTACATTAATTGCTGTGTGCGTGTCCACTGTCTTCAATCCTACTGTCAAGCTGATTTCGGGTTCTATCCACGCTGAGCAAATAAAGAATTTAGGGGTCTTCAGAAATAAGGCTGGGCATTTTTCTTTGTTAAATAAATGATGATGGTCATACTCTTCAATTTCTCTTTCGGGTTCACTCTCGGTTTCCTCGGATACTAATACATTATGTTGATTCTGGGTCACCAATGGGGAAACCTTCACTGGGACTCTTCCACAAAATTCTTCTGCTTATCTTCCTCCAACTTCACTTCCTTGATTGTCGCTTCCCTAATCTTCCTTTTCTGCCTACAATTTCGAGCCATATGCCCTAATTGCCCACAATTAAAACATTTAACTGGAGCTCGTCTCCCTACTCGATCAACATCCATCACATCCATCGATGCTGCTGACTCCTTAACAATAGGTGTCACTGCCATGGCCAGTGGCTGTGCCCTCGGAGTTTGTACCTGAGGTGTCCTTCCTTTCTCAAACTTTCCTCCTGATGACTTTCCAAATCTGGAATTCCCATACATCAATTTCGATTCTGCCTGTTTCTGTTGATACTGCTGATCAAGATGCATTGCCCAATTATACCACTCGTCCAACCTCTCTGGCATAGAAGGTAGTTGATAGATAGACTTGAATAACAAGGGATTTAATCCTGCCTTCAAATATTCCACCAATGCTGCTTCTCCCATATCAGTTTGTGATGCTTCTGCTTTGAACTGCAAAATAAATTTGTCTGCAGTCAGAGAACTTTGGCACATAGTTTTTAATTTTGCATTCGCTGTCGCCTTTGGGTTAGGGTCTCCAAACTGTGCCTCCAACCTCTCCAAAAATTCCCTGAAGCTTGCAAACAGTTTATATCCCATGGCAATTTGATTAATGGCTTCATTTCTCCAGAACTGTGCTTTCCCTCCCTGGATGTATGAGAGAGCAAACATAATTCTAGACTCAGTCATACGAAATTTGGGCTTTCTCCCATGAATATACAACACTATAGAGCTGATAAAGGATTTTGTGTTCTCCATGGTACCATCAAATATTTGCGGGGGCACGTATTTAGGTAAACACATTTTTCCACTCTCAGAACTCTCCTCTGCATGCTCACCCTCCTGAGACATCCACTCCACCATCTCCTCAATCTCATCATCTTTATCTTCTACTGTTTCTGCATTTGTTTGTACTTGTTTGGGCTGGGATGCTGCTAATACTGACACTAATTGGGACATTTGTGCTGTTAGAGCATCAATTTTGGCTTCAAGAATGGGCATGGGAACAGGATTGTGTCCAGGATTCAAAGCTGCTTGTTCTGACATGATTATGTAATCTGTGATGAGTCACTTCTTCGGCTGTATAGAGATTTGGCTGTAGAATTTTTTCGCAAAATTTCGAGTCACGTGATCCAGCTATTTCGGGTACCAAACACAGCAAAACATGTGATTTCGGCTATTGGGCACTTGGGATCAATAACCCTTTTAACAGTGCCTGATCTCGGGGCTATTACTGAATTTGGCTAGTAACTACCTAAAATAGTCATCCAAATTGAGTAATGTAAATCTTAGCTAAACCAGATCCGATCGGTTGTCTGGTTGCAGCTGTCCTAATGATGAGTGCTGCCTCTCGATCACTGGCGGTCGCAATGTAAGGTGAGGCCTGGCATTGGCTTATGAAAGCAAAGGTAAATATGTATATACAAATAATTCCGGCTCTTGCCAAAATGATGCATAAGCAGATGTGGCGTGCTGAGACAAATGACATATGTGCGTGAGTAAGAGAAGGCGCACTGATAGGGTAGTTGTGTTCTTCTGTTAGGGCGACACCCACTAATCTGCTAGCTGGACCATGCGGGTTCTCCTACAAGAAGGCAGCAGGGGGCACGCGCATGATGGGGGGATTTGATGGATTTGATGCGAGGGTTAAAAATAGAACAGTTGGCTGAATTAGGCCTTTTGCACCACTATTGTGGATGGAATACCTAAGAGAACTCAACTGAGGTCTCCTAGTATTTATTTTAGGGTTATATACTATGTTACACATATTGTAGTATGTTATTACAGATGCACGCACACATGCGTGCACATGCGCATACATATTGATGTGTGTAAATAAAGAATTCCCACGCTGACAAATAATGCATATATAGGCATTCTGTAGCGTATTTTGGTGAAATAAAATGAAATAAAATAAAATAAAAATAGTATTATGTAATAGACATGTTAGGAGATTGTTTCCTAACAGCGATACGTCCCATTTCACAGTCCTTTGATGTGCAGGTATTTGCGCTAATGCAGCCAGCACTGTGCAAAATGTGTGCAATGCTGTGCTTATTTATGATGATGACTATAGCCAAGTTCCAAGAAGCGCAGCAGCAGATGTGGAGGATGAGAAGTTAGATTTGGTGTGGATTTGGATGGATACTCTAACATGCCCTAGCGAGTTCATGGATTCTGAGTATGGTGCACTTATGCACTATGTGAGCACATTTTTCAAACACAAAGAGCAGTTATGGAAGTGCAACTCGTCGGCTTGTTATTTGGCAGTCCAGATGCTTACCAATATTGCATGCTAGCCACAACAACATTGGGCACAAGTGCTTTTATGTGATGCAATCCACTTTACTTGAGCACTTTTGGTGGCACTATACAATAGCCACACTTTGCCTAGTGCTTTACCATGCATGCAAGTCCATCGCACTTTCCAACATCGTGCTCGATATTACTACAAAGCAGTTGAGAGAGATAAAAGAGTCCATAGTAGTGGACACAGAAGATGAAGAAACAGTTGATGAAGAAGAAGCGCAAGAAGATAGCACAGAGAATGAAGAACATGCCAATGAGGCATGCAATTAGTGCTCCATGTGCACTGCTATGAATATTTCATCTTGTTATATGTATGCTTTGATTTCTTTTTTTTTTTATGTTACCTTTCTTCTATTCGCAAAGGCGCATCTGGGCACCTTCCATGATTGTGCAACCCATTGGTTTTACCAGCCATGATGATCTACTGAGCCTTTCCCATTTTTTCAGAATTGGTTTTATTGCATGCGCTTCCTTTTATCTCTCACACTTTTATTCTTTGGACAGAGTCAAAATTTTAGTTAAGAGGAGTAAAGTGATGGTTGGACAATTTTTCCACACTTCTTTTGTGCTTGTGCATTTTTGTGTGCTTTACTTGGCCTCTTCAAATATCCCAAACATTCACTTCTACCACTCACCCACTTTCTCGGCACTCACATTTCACACTTCAATAACTGACAAGGATGCTGCCTGAGGACAGTCAGTATTTCAGTTGGGAGGAGATGATATGGCTCCCCATCACTCTGCACTCATACTACAGCATTTTTCACAATTGTGCGCACTCCTTGGACACCTTCTACTCACTTTGCACAGTGCACTTTTGCATGCCTTGGTGTGCTTTTGTGTGCCTTTGTCCACTTTTGTGTGCCTTTGTGTGCTCCCATGCACCTCCATGTGCTCTTGTGCACTTTTGTGTGCTTCCGCACACTTTTGTGCACTTTTGCGTGCCCTTGACTGCTTAGGTGTGCTTTTGTGCACCTTTTGCATTTCTACTGCGCCTTTGGATCCCCCTTAGCTGCCTTCTATTGTGCACTCTAAATGCACCTTGTTACACTTCAAATTGCCTTTGTGCACCTCCCATACTCCTTATCTGCCGTTCACAGTTATTGCATACTCAATGCACCTTTATGCACTCCTTTTATGCTTTAACCACAACTCACATTCTTTGCTGTGCACTCATTGCATGATCCACTTATCACACACACAACAATCCACCACCACACCAATTGTACTGCGCATCATGGCTTCCAGCTTACTGGGGCACTTATTCGAGATGCACCGTGATTGCAGCATGAGCAAACTGAGCATTCTCACATAATGTGGGCGCTTTGCACCTATTTGGCATTGGACTGTTGAAATTTTTAGAGGACTTGATACAGTATAGAACACTTTGTTAAGATAATAAACTATTTACAATGAATCACTGCCCTGTAATCCATAATAAAGCGAGCATGGTCACGTGAAGGGGTCGTGGGAATGATGACAAACTCCGAAGGGGTGGGAATGGCATCACACCGTGAGACTCTGCAGAGGTGTGGGAATGGGAGAATGGTGAGAAAGTATGACAAATATCAAAATCTGACATTGTGGGAATCTAATCCAATTTTCGGCTAACCTGGGTGTTTCCATCATTTCAAAAATTAGCCGAAAAAAAAATTTTGGCTATTTTTAACTGTTCCCATGATAAGTTTTGGGCCCGATCACAAATTCAATATAACTGTTCCCATCAGAACAAATATTTTTCTGATGACAAATATAATTAAGTGTTCCTATGATGACAAATCTGATAACTTAGTGTAGGAACCACCAAATTTTCGGCTACTTTGTGGCCTGATGACAAATAAGGTTACCATGATGACAAACCTAATAACTGAGTGTAGTAAACCAAATTTTCGGCTAATGTTTGACCTGCTGACAAATATAATAAGGTGTTCCTATCATGACAAATCTAATAACTGAGTGTAGGATCAATTTTTTCGGCTAATTTTCGGCTTGCTGGGTGTAGGAACCCAATTTTCAGCTGATTTTTGGCCACTTCTAGCTTTTCTGCTCTCTTTCTGGCTCTGGGCTCTTTTCCAGTGGGGTTGTTTTTGCATTCTTGGGGTATCTGTAGACCAAGGTGAAGCTCTGTGAAGTCCTACCTCCCTGGCTTCTCTTTTTTCAACAAAAAGAGTGTCTGCCAGTTGTTTTTTGGACCTCTCTCAGGGCACAGTGTGCAGGGAGATTGGGCTGGTGGGTTTGCAGTTGCCTCCCCTTCCATTTTTGGAAGTCACTCCACTATCAACTGCCACTGTTTGCACCGATTTCACAGCCTCCTACAAGAATCTCACCTCCTCTGCTGCTGTAAGAGAGCTCTCTGATTCCCATGGACTTGACTCCACCCAATACTCCTCGACGTGTTCGGATGGCCGCACAGCAAACTGAACGGGACCAACGGACCTTGGATAGCCCTACTCGCCACCGGACTCCACACCACGCTCGCACAATGAACATCGCCCAGCCTTTGCTGCCTGTGCCACCTCCCCATGATGGTTTGCTGAATGGGAATGACTCCGATCCTTTTCTTGCCCCTCCACCTCCACCTTCTCAATACAACCATCTTCCTCCTCATTTGGCACAACAGCTGGCAACATTTCCTCCCCTTCCACAGGTGGTGAGAGGCAGAGGCAGAGGAAGAGGAAGAGGGAGGGGAAGAGGCTCAATTCATGCAGCTCCACCTCTGCCTGTGGTTGCTCCTTTACACAATGCAGCTTTCCCATATTATTTTAATGCCCCTCCTGCCCCTCCTGTTTTTGACCCTCCTGTTTTAGCACCTCCTATTCTTGCACCTCCCATTCCTGTTGCTCCTGCACCTGCTATTCCTGTTGCACCTGCACCTGCTATTCCTAATACTTATGCAATTGCCCAGGCTGGGCTGCGAGTTCCACCTTTGGGTCCTCCTCCTGTTTTTGACCCTCCAGCTCCTGTTCCTTTGGTTCCTGCACCTCCTATTCCTGTCGCTCCTCCAATGGCCTGGCCTGGACATCAAGTTCCTGTAGCTGTATGTTGGATTACATATTCTTCTATGTGACACAGGTTAATTAACAACATAATACTGATGCAGCCTTTTCTGCCTCCTGTTTTTGACCCTCTGGCTCCTGTTCCTCCTGTTCCTGCACCTCCTGTTCCTGAGCAAGTTCCACTTTTTTTTCCTGCTGTACGTTGGAGTTTTCCTCCAGGTGAATAGATGTACGAACTAACAACATATCATTACAGCTTCCTCCTCCTCCTGTTTTTGACCCTCCTGTTCCTGTTCCTCCTGTGCCTGCACCTCCCATTCCTGTGGCCAATATACCTCTACCAATGGCTCCTCCGCCAATGGTTCCTGCAATAGCCTGGGCTGCGCTTGCTGTGCAGCATGCAGCACTTCCACCTCTGGCTGCTGTATGTTGAATTATATTCTACATGATATGCAATGGTCTGACTGAATAATGATGTAGCCACCTCTACCTCCCCCTCTACCTCTCCCACCTCTGGCTGTTCCTGCTGTTCCTGCTGTTCCTGCTCCTGCTGTTCCTGTTGCCAACGTACCTCCACATGTAAGCAAGCTGTTATTGTTTTGATGAATGTGGTGACTGACTTGATCATCCAAGATTGATCCCGCCCCTCTTCCACATGTTCTGCTGCCTCCTGCACGCCGCCCATTTAGCCCACTTTGGCTTATTCATGATCTCGGAAGAGTGGATGTTCAGTGTCCCAATTGCCATGCTTTGCACTGGATGGCTGAATGTCTTACCTCCTCCTGTTTTTGATCCTCCTCCTGCTGTTCCTGCTGTTCCTGCTCCTATTGTCCCTCTTGCCAATATCCCTCCCCATGTAGGCTTATATATGTTCTTTTGAGTATATTAACTGACAACAATGATGATGTAGCATCCTCCTCCTGCTCCTCCTGTTTTTGATCTCCCTGCACCTGTTCCTCCTGTTCCTGCACCTGCTATCCCTGTTTTTGATCTCCCTGCTCCTGTTCCTCCTGTTCCTGCACCTGCTATCCCTTTTGTTGATCCCCCTGCTCCTGTTCCTCCCATTCCTGCTCCTGTTGTCCCTGTTGTTGATATTCCTCCACATGTATGCTTATGTCCTTTTTGGTCATGTGTTTATTTTGTGACTGACTTGATTATCCCAGGTGGCTCAACATATTGATCCTGCACCTGTTCCACTTGGGCCCCTCCCTCCTGCACACCGTCCTTTTAGTCCTGACTGGCCTGTTCATTATCTGGGAAAAATGGATATTCAGTGTCCCAATTATCATGCATTGCACTGGATGGCTGAGCATCTCACAGCATCCTCCAATATAAATCCCAGATTTGGCATGTGCTGCTTGAGTGGAAAAATCATTTTGCCTCCTCTCCACCCAGTCCCACCTGAGCTTCTCCAGTTGCTCACTGCTCAGGATCACATTGGCAGGTCGTTTCATGATCATATCCACACATACAACAATGCTCTTGCCATGACTTCCATTGGGTGCAAAATTGATGAGTCTGTTAATGAAGGTGAAGAGGCTGTGAACGATGGTGTTGGCCCCTACATCTTCAAACTGCATGGTGAGCTGTCCCACAGGATTGGCTCTCTTCTTCCACAAGAAAGTGAATCTCCAGTGTATGCTCAGCTTTACATTTATGATCCAGCTGATGCAGCCAACTTTTGCATGGCCAATGCCTGGAACACTCACCTCGATCACCACACTTTGCTCACCCTCTAGGACATGCTCCACCGTCTCCATCCTGCAGTTCAGATGTACAAGCAGGCCCATGAGCTCACCAGGAACTTGCCTCCACACCAGCAGTGCAAGATAGCTTTGCGCTTTGATCAATCCTGTGACCATCGCCGCTACAATCTTCCTGATGCCATCAACAATGAGATCGTGGTCATTCTTCCAGGTGATGGTGATCAGCCACAGAGCACACGTGATATTATTCTCTACCACAGGCATGGCCCTCCCCTTCAGCGCATCACCGATGTCCATCCCCTCTATTCTGCTCTTCACTATGTCCTCCTGTTTCCTACTGGCCAGCTCCAATGGCATTCTCAAATCGAGTTTGCAGCTGCTAATAAAGGCAGTGCAAGAGTTCGCAAGCATGTGTCCAAATCAGATTTCTACTGCTATCATCTCCACCCCTGACCACCTGCTATCGAGCCTCAGCATATATTCTTGAGTGGAAAGCTCTTTCAGGAGTTTGTTTGTGACCAGTGGGCAACTTTAGAGCAGGATCGGTTGCGCTTTATCATAATGAATCAGGATACTATTCATGGTGAAGTCTATATGGGCTTGGCTGATGCTGTGGCTGCAAATGTGGATGCAGACACAGAGTCTCTCAGTCAAAGAATCATCCTGCCTTCTTCATTCGCAGGAAGCACACGTCATATGCAGCAGCTTCTTCAGGATGCCTTGGCTATCAATCACTACTTCAAGGGTGGTGATCTCTTTCTGACCATGACTGCAAACCCCGCTTGGCCAGAGATTCAGGATGAGCTCAAGCCTGGGCAGACTGCTGCCGATCGCCCTGACTTGGTCGTTCGTACATTCCATGCAAAGCAGAAGGAGATGATCAAAGACATCAAGGCTGGGATATTTGGCAAGGCACTCTCTTATGTGTTTGTGATTGAGTTTCAGAAGCGTGGCCTGCCTCACATGCACTGCATTATCTTTCTTGATGGGGAGTCCAAGCTTCGCACTCCTGAGCAGATAGACAGCCTCATGTGCTCAGAGTTTCCTGATGACAATCCTGAGCTGCTCGAGTTGGTCAAGAAGTTCATGGTCCATAAACCCTGTGGTGCAGAGAACCCTACAGCTCCTTGCATGGTGAATGGACAGTGCTCCAAAAATTTCCCCAAGCCATTCAGGGATCAGACAACCATCTCTGAGGATGCCTATGCCTCCACCAGGCATCGGAACACTGGAAAGACATATCAGGTTCAGGGAAAGCAGGTTGACAATCGCTGGGTCGTCACTTATTCACCCTATCTCCTCTAGAAGTACTGCTGCCACATCAACATCAAGTCCATTGCCTCCATCAAAGCTGTCAAATACATCTACAAATATGTGTACAAAGGTCATGATCACATCACCATGCAGTTTGGGACTTGCAACAATGAAGTCAAACAGTATCTGGACGCTCGCTATATTTCTGCCTGCGAGAGCATTTGGCGCCTCTTTCATTTACCTATGCACTCTGCTTCTCCCAATGTCGTCCGACTTCAGATCCACTTCCCTGGCCAGCAGTATGTCACTTGGAATCAGAACAGTCCACGGTCTATCCAAGAAATCATCCAGCATGCTGCACAGCGTGACACCACCCTCACTGGCTATTTCAAAGCCAATCAGCAGTATCCAGAGCTTGCACAGGATCTTTTCTATCAGGACTTTCCCTCCAAATTTGTGTGGGATCAGAAAGCCCACAAGTGGAAGCCCAGACAGAGAGGGTTCACTATTGGGAGGATGTACTACACTCAGCCTACTGCAGGTGAACACTTCTACCTCAGGCTTCTTCTGACAGCTGTCAAGGGTGCAACATCATATGAACATCTGTGCACTTTTCAGGGAAATGTCTATCCGTCATTCAGAGAAGCATGTCTGGCACGTGGCCTTTTGGAGCATGACCAAGAGTGGGTGCAGTGTTTGGAGGAAGCAAAGTCCATGGCAACAGGTCATCAGCTCTGGCAACTCTTTGTCACTATTCTTCGTAATTGTGCACCCTCTGATCCTGTCCAGCTTTGGAACACATACTGGCCCCACATTTGCGATGACCTGCGGTATCAGCTCCAGCACAACAATATCCGTCTCAACCCTACCGATGACAATGTGCAGGATTATGGCCTCTACTTGATCAACCAGCTTCTCTTATCCTCTGGCAAATCTCTCAGCAAAGATTGGCCATACATGCCTCAGATCACTCAGAATTGGGAAGCCAACCTCGAAAACCAGTTGATTGCAGAGCAGCACAGATATGATGTTGTGGAGCAGGCTGAGTTGGCTGCACAGAACTTGGACACTTTCAATCTAGACCAGAGAGCTGTCTTTGAGGAGATCATGCATGCTGTCAACAACAAGACTGGCCAGACCTTTTTCCTCCATGGTCCCGGTGGCACAGGCAAAACCTTTGTATACAACACTCTGGCCCATCAGCTTCGTTCTCAGGGCAAAATCGTCCTCTGTATAGCATCATCCAGACTCCTGCTCAAAGGTGGCTCCACTTCTCATTCATGTCTCCAGATCCCTCTCATCATCAATGAGTCATCCACCTGCTCTATCTCCATAGGTTTAATTTGGGCAAAGCTGTTGCAGGAGACTGACTTGATCATTTGGGATGAGGCACTCATGCAGCATCATCATCTCCATGAAGCTGTCAACCGCACTTTCAAAGACATTCTCCAATCTGATCAACCCTTTGGTGGCATTCCTATTATTTTTGGGGGCAACTTTCACCAGATCCTGCCTGTTATCGAGAGGGGTTCATGGCCTCAGATTGTTGGTGCTTCCTTGCAGCACTCTGTTCTTTGGCAACATATTAAAGTTCTTCATCTCAAAATCAACATGCGATTGAACACAGATGATCTTGAAGAGTGACAGTTTGCAAAGTGGTAGCTGGAGGTTGGAAAGGGTGATCATACAGATGAGGGTGGCAACATCGAACTTCCCAACCATTTCAAGTGTCCTGAAAACACTCTGGCTTTCCTCATCAACACCATCTATCCTGGCATCTATAATCATGCTCAGCATCCCAATCAATACTTCTCAGAGCGGATTGTCCTGGCAAGCAAAAATGATGATGTGGATGATTTGAACCATTACATTCTTCAGAGGTTCCCTGGAGAGGAGCAAGTG
Source organism: Tricholoma bakamatsutake (assembly GCA_029959215.1). Taxonomy (NCBI): domain Eukaryota; kingdom Fungi; phylum Basidiomycota; class Agaricomycetes; order Agaricales; family Tricholomataceae; genus Tricholoma; species Tricholoma bakamatsutake. The sequence continues at coordinate 8,564,158 of CP114860.1, forward strand.
TTTCACAGTGCAGACTCTATTGCAAACAATGAACTTCTGTATCCACCTGAATACCTCAACTCAATCAACTGCTCCAGTCTACCTTTGGCACACTTGGCACTCAAGGTTGGCATCCCTGTGATGATACTTCACAATCTCAATATTGCTGGAGGGGTCTGCAATGGTTCTTGAGGAATTTTGACTCGGATTCGGAACAGAGTGTTGGAGGTTCGGTTGATTACTGGAGATCATGCTGGAGAGAAGGTGTTTATTCCATGGATGCGACTGCAGCCAATCGAAGGACAACTCCCTTTCACTCTGTCTCGACTCCAATTTCCTGTTCGACTGTGCTTTTCAATGTCGATCAACAAATCCCAGGGACAGTCAGTGCAGCATGTGGGATTAGATTTCAGAAGTCCTGTCTTCACTCATGGGCAGTTCTATGTAGCGATATCACGAGTAAGGTCTGTGCACAACATCAAGGCAATATGGCCAAGTGACAGTGGAAGTGCAAAAACCAAAAATATTGTATATAATGAAGTACTATTAGAGTAACATAGAAATGAAGTACTATGTATATAGAAATGAAGTCCATACTTATTAAACATGTTAACACATGACAGTGGAACTGCAAAAACCAAAATAATGAAGTACTATCAGACTAACATAGAAATGAAGTCGTGACAGTGGAAGTGCAAAAACCAAAAATATTGTATATATTACTTATTAAACATGTTAATGCGTGCTGGAGGCACATTCCCAACCTTGTCAATAATAAAAGGAGGATGGTCAAGTGACTAGGCTGTGGGAAGTAATGAGGCCATGGGAGATGAAGAGGCCATGGGAGGTGATGAGGCCATGGGAGTTGCTCTGAGTGGGTGGGAGAGTGATGACCAACTCCGAGGGTCGTGAGACATGATGACAAATATAAGTGAAAGGTGGGAACAAAATTCTTGGCTAATAAAAAAATTTCAGCTAATTTGGGGCTGGATCACAAACATAATAACTAATAATAGGGTGTTTTTTCGGCTACAGTGGGGGATCAATTTCGGCTACAATAATATAATGTAGAAACAACATTTATTAGCAACAACATTTTCAGCTAATTTTTTTTTTGAGCCTGATGACAAATATAATTACTGGGTGTTGCTATGATGACAAATATAATTAGCAACAACATTTTCAGCTAATTTTTTTTTTTTGGGCCTGATGACAAATATAATTACTGGGTATTGCCATGATGACAAATACAATTAGCAACAACATTTTTGGCTACAGTGTGGGATCCAAATTTTCGGCTAATTTTTTTTTGGGCCTGATGACAAATATAATTACTGGGTATTGCTATGATGACAAATATAATTAGCAACAACATTTTCAGCTACAGTGTGGGGTCAAAATTTTCAGCTAATTTTTTTTTGGGCCTGATGACAAATATAATAAGGTGTTCCCATGATGACAAATCCAATAACTGGCTGTAGGAACAAAGTTTTCGGCTGATTTGGCCTGATGACAAATATTATAAGGTGTTCCCACTAATTTGTCATTGATGACAAAGATCATAACTGGGTGTAGGAACCATATTTTCAGCTGATTTTTGGCCTGATGACAAATATCATAACTGGGTGTAGGAACCAAATCTTCAGCTGATTTTGGCCACTTCTAGCTTTTCTGCTCTCTTTCTGGCTCTGGGCTCTTTTCCAGTGGGGTTGTTTTTGCATTCTTGGGGTATCTGTAGATTAAGGTGAAGCTCTGTGAAGTCCTACCTCCCTGGCTTCTCTTTTTTCAACAAAAGGAGTGTTTGCCAGTTGTTTTTTGGACCTCTCTCAGGGCACAGTATGCAGGGCGATTGGGCTGGCAGGTTTGCAGTTGCCTCCCCTTCCATTTTTGGAAGTCACTCCACTATCAACTGCCACTGTTTGCACTGATGTCACAGCCTTCTGCAAGATTGTCACATACTCCACTGCTGTAAGAGAGCTCCCCAGTTCCCATGGACCCAACTCTGCCCAACACTCCTCGACGTGTCTGAATGGCTGGACAGCAAACTGAACAGGACCAACAGACCTTGGATAGCCCTACTCGCCACCGGACTCCACACCATGCTCACACAATGCACATTGCCCAGCCACTGCTGCCATTGACGCCAGCCCATAATATTGGCTTGCTGAATGCTGATGCTCCTCCACCACCTCCTCAATACAATCACCTTCCTCCTCATTTGGCACAGCAGCTGGCAGCACTTCCTCCCCTTCCACAGATTGCAAGAGGCAGGGGCAGAGGAAGGGGAAGAGGGAGGGGAAGAGGCTCAAGTCATGCTGCTCCACCTCAGCCTGTTGTTGCTCCTTTACACAATGCAGCTCTCCCATTATTTTTTCATGCCCCTCCTGCAACTCCTTTTTTTGATCCTCCTGTTCCTGCACCTCCCATTCCTGCACCTCCCATTCCTGTTGCTCCTCCTGTATGTTGAATTGTTCTGTCAGGTGATGGATCATGACTAACAGCATATTGATGTAGCCTCTTCCTCCTACTCCAGTGCCTCCAATGATTGTCCCTCCTGCTGTCCCTCAACCCATTGCTCCTAGATTGACCTTGGCTGAACTCGCTGCCTGGCATGCTGCACTTCCACCTCTTTTTCTGGCTGTAGCTGTAAGTTGAATTATTCTTGCAGGTGACAGACATTCAACTGACAATAAATTTTGTAGCCTCCTCCTCCTGATTTTTACCCTCCTGTTCCTGTTCCTCCTGTTGCTGGACCTGCCATTTCTGTTGCTGGACCTGTTCTTCCTGTTGCTGCTCCTGTTCTTCCTGTTGCTGCTCCTGCTTTTCCTGTTGCTGCTCCTGCTTTCCCTGTTGCTGCTCCTGTTCCTCCTGTTGCTGCTCCTGTTGCTGCTGTTCCTGTTCCTGCTCCTGTTCCTCCTGTTGCTGCACCTCCAATGGCGTGGGCTGAGCTTGCTGCCCAGCATGCTGCACTTCCACCTTTTCAAGCTGTATGTTGCATTATATTTTAACATAACATGTAATGGTCTGACAGTATCATGATGTAGCCTCCTCCACCTCCACCTCTGCCTCCACCTGTTTTTGATCCTCCTGCTGCTGTTTCCCCTGTTCCTGCTGCTATCATCCCTGTTGCCAATATCCCTCCACATGTATGCTTATATTTTATTTTGTATTTTTTTATTTGGTGACTGACCTCATTCTCCAAGGTTGCTCAGCTTATCAATCCTGCACCACCACCACCACCATTTATTTTGCCTCCTGCCTGCCAGCTATTTAATCTAGATTGGCCTGTTCATGATCTGGGAAATATGGATGTGGAGTGCCCTGATTGCCATGCTTTGCACTGGATGGCTGAATGTCTTATGAAACCCTCAAATATCCATCCTCGATTCGGCATTTGCTGCCTAAGTGGAAAGATCACTTTGCCACCTCTCCACCCAGTCCTACCTGAGCTTATCCAATTGCTCACTGCTCAGGATGACATTGGAAAATCATTTCATGATCACATCCACACTTACAATAATGCACTTGCCATGACTTCTATCGGTCACAAGATTGACGAGTCAGTAAATGAGGGTGAAGAGGCAGTGAATGATGGTGTCAGTCCCTATATCTACAAACTCCATGGTGAGCTGTCCCACAAAATCGGATTTCTTCTTTTATCAGAGGGAGAACCTCCTGTTTATGCTCAGCTATATATTTATGATCCAGCCAATGCAGTCAACTTTCGCATGGCCAATGCCTGGAACACTCACCTCCATCACCACACTTTGCTCACTCTCCAGGACATGCTCCACCATCACCATCCAGCAGTTCAGATGTACAAGCAGGCTCACAAGCTCACCAGGAACTTGCCTCCACACCAGCAGTGCAAGATAGCTTTATGTTTTGATCAATCCTGCGACTGTCGCCGCAATGTCATCCATCTTCAGGTCTACCTTCCTGGCCAGCAGTATGTCACTTGGAATCAGAACGGTAACCACTACTCACAGAAAATGTTATTACATTAAAATCTATATTGTGAAAATCAATGAACACAGTGAACAACGTGTGCTGGAGGCACATTTAAAAACCTTGTCAATAATAAAAGGAGGATGGTCATGTGACTAGGGCATGGGAAGAAGTAAAGAGGCCATGGGAGTTGCTCTGAGTGGATGGAAAAGTGATGACCAACTCCAAGAGTCATGAGACATGATGACAAATATAACTCAATGGTGGGAACCTTTTTCTCAGCTAATTTTCGCCACCTCTATCTTTTTTGGGGGGGTCTGGGCACTTTTCCTATGTAGAATAACGTCAGGATGGCATGTAAGCCTGTATTTGAGTGTGTGCTGAATAAAATTTGACACAGTGGCTCAACCAGCATCCTTTTACTATACCGTGAAAGCTGACTAAGCAAACCTCATGAGCTCAACAAAATGCAAAAACCTGATCATGACCTTGGCACATGACCCAAATAAAATGATTTAGACACATTACTGTATTAGTCAGTAACAAGTTGGATCAATAAAGTGTTATTACAATTTTATAAGTGAGGGCATTACAAAGGCAGGTCAGTATTGAACGAACTCATTTATGAAGCAAAGTCAACAAAATTGAGTTTGTTACAAGGTAAAATCAGTAAAATATAAGAGTCACAATTGAGTTCATTATGAAGTAAAGTCAATGAAAATTAGTCTACACATGAGTCCAAGGAAATAAAATAACAAGTTTAAAAATGAGTCAGTAAAAGATAAGTTTAATATGGGTCAATAGAAAAAAAAAAGGTGGGGTTCAAAACAAAGTTAGGTTAACAATACAAGTTGAAAGTTGACCTCATTACCTTTGTACCAAGTCAAGTCAGTAAAATATGCAGATCTTCGAAATAAGGCATCAATAAAATAAAGTTACATTCATCATTATGAAGTCAAGTCAATAAAAATTAGTCCAATACAAAGTTATTATGCAGATTACTAACAAGTTATGAATTCAGTTTGTTACAATGGATCAAGTGCTTCCAGCATACTAGGCAACTTATTCAAGGTGCACCACAATTGCATCATGAGCCACCTGCACATTCTCATGTAATCTGGGTGCTTTGCACCTATTTGGCACTGCACTGCATGCACTTGGGGTGCTTTCACATAATTCAGGTGCTTTGGCACTATTTGGCATGGCACAGCATCTCCTTATAGTTCTTCCACATTTCCAATCACCATTGCTTTATCTGGTAACCAGCACAGGTTGATCATGCCACTATTACTAAGGTGCAGCACATGACACATAACACTAGAGCTGTCAAGACCCATTTTATCTGATTGGATTCCTGATAATTCCTGACTTTTTTCTGACTTTTTTCTGACCTCTTCCATCAGGATTCCAGCCCTAGCACTTTTTAGTCATCAGACAAGTTGTCATGTGCCTTAGTAATTATTTGCTTACTCACTTTATTCCTAATACAGTCTCACCAATTCTGGTCATGGACACTTACCAAGACCCATTAGTGATCTTCCACCTTTTCTGTTATTCTTCTGGCCTTCGTTATTTAAGTGCCCATAGCTTAGCCTTGGACTGTAGTTTGTAAATTGTGTATATTCATCTACATGTTGTAATTTGCTTGTGTCTATTCATCTCCAGTCTAATATCAATCCTTAATCATCCTCAACTTAATCTTGACTTAATCTCTTAATCCTTTGACTCTGCTTGACTTCAATTCAACTCTAAACCTCTGCTTAATCTATCCTCACCCTCCATCTGGAAACCCTCCAGAAATCTGAACTACCTCCACCTCAAAATTGGACAACTGATGAGGAGAAGGGCACAACTTCTTACAAGTAGTGCTTGAAGGTCCAGTTTGGTCTCAGTTTTTCACTTTTGTTGGCTGTGACTGGAGACCAAGACCAGTCTTATTAATTTCATATTCTATGTGACCAATGACCAAAACTGGGTATAACCGGTCGGTATCAGTCACTACATGGTCATGAAATCAGTTTTGACCAGTTTCACACTAGACTAGTATAAATATTTTTACTTTATTACTATTAAATTACTTTAAAGTAGTTGTAAAATAAAATACAACCCCACATTGCATTTGCAAGTGAGGGGGTCATCATTGTCAGTCATGAGTAAGAAACTGCTGCTGCCATGGCCAATTGCAGTGCAGGAGGGGGTGCTGTCTGTTGTTAGCCATCCCCCACCCATCATCAGTTGTCCCCCTCCATCGTTAGTCATTGTCGGTGTACAAGGGTGGGGGCCGTTAGTAGTGATGTGGTGATGGGGTGAATTCCTACATATCTTGGCCTTGTAAATGGATGATGGGGCTGTTAGCACCCACAATCCCCCCCACAAGCAGTGGCTTGTAGCAGGGGAGGTGGGTGCTGCATTGTTTCATTACCTGTTATGAGGGAGGAGGCATTAGCAGTGATGTGGTATGTACCTCATTGTTCCCATCTGATGACCCTGTCATTTGCTGACATGTTAGCAGGTTGTCATTGTCATAGATGTTAATGGCATTGTTGTTAATGTCATCATTGGTGTTGGCAGTGTCATTGTCATTGGTGTTGGTGGTGTCATTGTTGTCACTTCATTGTTGTCCATGGTTGTTGGCCTTTCATGCATCATGGTTGAAGCTAGCACCAATGATCCACCTTGCGAGGAGTTACTCATGAGGCTGGATGTCAGTGCTGTGTTGTTCATCATTGGCTCATGGTGTTTGTAGAGGGCAGAACATCCTCATAACCTGAAAAATAAAATGGATAGCTTTATTAGTTGTAGACAAGGGCAATAAAATGTAAGAAAAACTTACATGGGGCCCAAACAATGCTGAATCATCATTTGGGCTCCATTTGCAGATAATGTGGCATGATTGCAGCCAAATGGCTCATTGATGTTGGCATTTGGCATGGTGGGAAAGTGGGGGGAGTGGGTAAGGTGACCATTCAATGAGGTGGAGTGGACCAAGTGGTGGTGATATAGTAGTGGTGAGTAAGCAGCAATGGTGGGTGGTTGATCATTGATTGTTGAGTAATGTTTGGTCATGTTTAATCAATAATCACTTACCAAACTTGCAATTTGCACACAGGGTTTTGCTTGGGGATTGTCCCCTCTGACTCTGCAATGTAGTGATTTGATTGCATAGTGTAGACAGCAGTTATGACCAGTTCTAACCAGTCTTTGTATAGTTCTTTAGTTTAGCTAATAATAAAGTAACCATGATTATAACCAATTGTGAATGGCCATAATCATGACTACAGTTACAGTTACATCAGTTACAGTTCAGTTTGGTCATCAGTTATTTTCCAGTCTTAGTGACCAGACCTTTGAGCACTAGTAGCTGTATTTGCCAGTACCTGTTCTGCTTGCACATAGGTAAGCTACAATGTATTGAATGATATGGTCTATCAAACATATAAGTGTACTGAATGATATAGGTTCAGTGGATGCTGTGGAATGCTCTAATCTATATATGTGTACCTACTATAGTAACAAATGAATATACTATTACAATGGTTGCTAGACCAAAGAGTAATACATTTAACACAGACATCAGTAGCCTATGAAATAGTTTCAGGCAGCGGCAATAGCAACAGGGATGGCAGCGACAATGGCAACAGGGATGGCAGTGGCAGTGGCCTTACCAGGATTGGGATCAAAATCAGCATTACACAGCCCAGATCAGTGCCATGAATGTGATCTGCCTGATGAGTAGGAGCAGGAGTGGGACTCACCATATCGAACCAGGACCTCAGCAGGTATACTCACCTGAACATTTTTCAGGCAGACCTGTCTCCTGGCCCCCCACCTCACCTGGATATGAAGATGCTGAGGGAATTCCATTAAGTATAGATACTCTCCAGAGACATCGTCCTGTTGGCTGATGGCGCATTGCGACTGATGCCGGTGATGATATTCAATCCGGAAACCCAAACAAAACCTACTAAATGGCTTCAGATGGTATAACACGAGTCAGAGGAAGGGTGCAAGTTGGTACTAAATATTACCGCTGAGACCAAAACATAATGTTTAGTAAAGTGAAATGGTAAGGGCTGTGGGGAATAGTCTGTATAGGCATATGAAGGTGTTTGAAAGAGTTTGAAAGAGGTTCAAATATGTGCGAAGGGGTTCTAAAAAGGTTCGAAAAGGTTCGAAGTCATGCGAAGTAGTCCAAATAAGTTCGAAGAAGTTTGAAAAGGTTCGAAGTATATCGAAGAGTGAGTTTAACGAATGTGAAGTGTTTGTCAAATGGTGATAGGCAATGGGCGATAACACACAAAGCGAATACGATAGTTTCGAGGAAGTTAGTGATATTTCGCAGAACTTTAGAGATATGATGAAGATATGACTCAAGAGAAAGACTCTTAAATCTGATGATAAATGAGAGGGTAACTTGTGCTGTTCCCCATTGATTGCTCTTCCATATCTAACTAACTAATACAAGTCTATATACAATTTGAAGGAATAGTACTGAAAAGGAAATAATAACAATTGTAGAACATGAGGCAATGTGCACAGCAAATAAAGGTATTGTAAAACATGAAACAAAATGAAAGATGATAATAAGTGAAATGTACATTGTCCCAATATAGTAAGAGTTCTTGTTCTATTGCTTTAATATATCAATGAGATACAAAAATGCACTTATCACATTCTAACTCTGTTGTAGTCTCTCCTCATGTCTGGTAGTGCTCAATATGCAGCGAATTGGCTTGTTCCAGATGTGCAGCATGCATCGAAAGTGTTTCAAGACAGCTATATGGTGGCCAAAGTCATTTGAAATGCTGCAAAGTCATTTGAAATGCTGTGAAGTCATTCGAAGTGTCATGAAATAGTTCAAAGTTGTCCGAAATAGTTTGAAAAGTATTTGAAGTCAATTTTGTGGCATTCATAGTGATTAGGAGTGCATGTCATAATGTGTCAATATGAGTGGAAAGCTTTTCCAGACCTTAGCATGCGCAGTGGACCTATCACCAGCTCGTGCCCAATGCCACCTACTCACCTGAACATTTTGCAGGCAGACCTGTCTCCTGGCCTCTCACCTCACCCACCTATGAAGATGCTGAGAGAATTTCATGTTCCATCACACTGTTCTCGACAGGACTGCCTAGGACCTGAGCACAGATACTCTCCAGCACTTGATTCCTGCAAATCTTACTATTGTCAATCTTTGTCTTCTACTGAGACACATATAGTAGATTTACTGTGCAAAGTTTACTCTTCTTCTCCCAACAACCTGCATAGAGACAGCTTCTTGTTGAGCAAGGTGATCAGCTGTTCTGTGGGCATGTTGGGCTGATGTCTGTCCATGATTCTTGCTTTGAGATGATGGGGGGGTCATCTGTTGAAATGTATTCTTTACAGGTGGGGTCTGGCAATCACCAAATGATCCTACCACTGCCAATTCTCTGTCTGCCAATTGCCTGTCTGCTGATCCTACCATTGCTGATCCTGATGCCAATCCAACTGTTGACAGTTTTAATGCCTTCACCCTTGACCTTGCAATAGAATCCTCCTGTTTAAATTTACCCAGACAGGCAATGAGGTTTAGGTCGGTTCAATCTTTCTTGAGTTAATGTGGTGTTGCCTTCCAACAGTGATGGATCAAGTGGGCATGGGGCATCATTTACATTATCATTGAAAGGTGATATGGGTGTGATGGACTTCTCGTAAATATGTCGAGGAATGACATACTCTGGTTCACCATCACCCAGACCATTAATTGGCTGTGGTCGAGTGACACCAGCTGTGCAGAGTATGTCCATTGTCATTTGATTGACTTGCACATAGCTCAACTGAGCTGGATCCATGAGTTGCAAGGAATCTGGGGGTTCAAAGATGGGTGCCTGTTCTGCTCTCGATTGTCGGCGAGGTTTTTTTCACTGTTGTTTTGCTTTCACCCTTTTTCTGCTTCTTGATTGACCTTGGGGCTTGGCATTGGCATTGGCATTGGAAATGGCATTCGGGATGCAGGCTGGTGCCCATGATGGACTCGGCATCAGGTATTGCATCACCATTCCATTGTCCACTGCATTTAGAAATGCATCAGGAAGGTGGAGTGTTATTTAAATTATGAGGATAATGTGCAGGAGACACACTCCCATTGCTCACTTTGATTCCTTTGAACCTGAATGCTCTTTCAGGGCCCTGCACTGTTTGACACTGCAGAATGTGGTTAAAAAAGTCTTCTATAATGCTCTTGTGCATGTTCTGTGGGTCTCTGAATTTGAACCTTCCTTGGAGATATTCAGAATTGATGAATAAAGAGGTTTGGTCAGCAATTGCTTTGAATGGGATATGGTGACTATGACCATTGTTGGCTAGTTCTGCATGGAGATAAGTAATGGTTTGTAGCATGAGAAGTTGTCATACTGTAATGCTGCCCAACATACAACATAAACCATTGCTCCAGCTCTTTTTTCTTGTATTGTGATCCTTTCCATGGTGTGGGCAGGATGGGGAACCCATCCTGAGTTATCAGAAGTTGGGTTTGTGGTATGGTGGTGTTAGGTTGCATTGCTGACCTTGAGGCAACATCTGATGCACTAATGCCTTGACATAACTCATGAGATTCCACTTGAGCTCTGTGATATGATCATGATAGGTGTCCAGAAATGATTGTGCAGGGGTAGCCATTAAAGAGGCGACATTGTCATGACTGTAATCAGCATCAGCATCAGCATTGGTGATGATACTCAACCCAGAAACCTGAACAAAACCTACTAAATGGCTTTGGATGGTATAACACAAGTCAGAGGAAGGGTGCGAGTTGGTACTAAATATTACTGCTGAGACCAAAACATTGTGTTTAGTGATGCAAAATAATAAGGGATGGTGTGAATAGTCTGTAAGAGCATACAAAGTTGTTCAAATGAGCTTGAAATAGGTTCGAAGATGTGCAAAGTAGTTCAAATAAGTTCAAAGAGGTTCGAGGTATATCGAGGAACAAGTTTAGTGAATGTGAAGTGTTTTTCGAATGGCGATAGGTGATGGGCAATGAGTAGAGAGACTAATACGAAAGTTCGAAGAAGTTCGCAATATTTTGCAGAACTTAAAGATACAATGCAAAGATAAGACTCAAGAGAATGACTCTTAAATTAGACGATGAGTGAGAAGGTAACTTGTGCTCTGTTCCCTGTTGGTTTCCTTTTTTTTCTAAATAACTAACACAAGTCTATATACAAATTGAAGAGATATTACTTAAAAGGAAACAAGAACATGTGGAAAACATGAGGCAATATATCAAACAATGAGGACTTGTAGATCATGAAACAAATGAAAAATGATAAATAATAAAACATATAGTGTTTTCATATAGTAAAAGTACTTATCTTTTGCTTTAATATATCAATGAAACATAAAAACACACTTATCGCATTTTAAGTCTCTTACAGTCTCTCCTCATGTCCAGTAGTGCTCAATATGCAATTAAATGGTTTGTTCCAAATGTGCAGCATGTATCAAAAGTGTTTCAAGACAGCTATACGGCAGCTGATATTGTTCGAAATGCTGCAAAGTCATTTGAAATGTCGCAAAATGTCATGAAATAGTTCGAAATAGTTCGAAGTTGTCTGAAATAGTGTGAAATAGTGCGAAATAGTTCGAAAGGATTTTGTAGGGTTCATAGCAGTTTGGAACATCTGTTGTAATATGTCGATATGAGTAGGAATCATCTCCAGACTTTATAGCATGCAGTGGACCTATCATCAGCATCACAATTAAAAGATTCCACTCATGCATCAACAACCATCAAACCATTAGGTGCAGTATGGGCTGTAAATGTCACAGACAGCACTCCCATTTCTAACCAGTGTTGTCAGGCACTCTCCTCTACATGCTTACACAGGTTTTTCTCTGCTAGTCTGTGAGATGTCAGTCACTATTGGCATTGGCAGTGGCAACAGCATTAAATTACCTTGAATTAGAAGCTGCAATAACTGATGCGAGGTTTAACATGAAATTCTTGAGAAGGTGACAAAACATCTTTGAAGTCAATCGATGTGCTAGATTGCAATGAGGTTGAGGTTGAAATCAATTTCTGGGGAATAGAGTATGAATTCGAGGAAGCTATAACAAATTTCATGGCTTTGTGAATGTTGTTCAGCATATATGGATCATTGGGATAGTGATCAGGAAACTTTACTTCAAGACGATCTGTGATTTGATTCCATAACTTTGTTTGGAAGCCTCAAACAAAAGCTTGACTCTGTTTGGACTCTGAAAGTCTACATTTTGACCAAAGGAAGCTTGTGACCTTGTAGAATGACCTGTAATAAGCTGCTAAATTGTTTGCATCAAAAATACTGATGCAAAGTTGTTCATTAATGAGTGAATCCATGTCCAAAATGCTGTATTTTTGTTCGTCTTCTATTTCAGGATAGAACTTGAATACTGCAATGCAAAATTTGTCAAATGATGTGCTGGGCTCATACTCTGGAAGTGATTTCCAGAGGTCATATAAATCTATGTCGATGTATCTGCAAGCGTGTCTCTTCTTCAAGTCATGATCTGTAATACTGCAAGTTGCAAACAAAAAATTGAGCTCTTTGAAATAGTTTTGGAGCTCTCTAGGCTGTTTTAAATCAAATTTTTGGAGATGTAGAATAACCAGGAGCTGGCATAAAGGATGTCAACATGTTCAAAGTGGATTTCAAAGGTTGCAAGGTCAAGATTCATGCAATGTTGTATTTCAAAGTCAAAGATGGTAGCCAGATCATAAATGCGAAAGGTGAAAGAGTGTGAAAGTAATATTAATGAGGTCGAGATACTATATCGAGATCTCCTGGTTGTTCAAGAGGGTTGGAGGCAAAATGAGTTCAATATGAAGTCAAAATCATTGAGCCCCTTTTAGTTGAAATGAGTGGTATAAAGGAGTGGAGGTTCAACAATGAAATGATCTAGAAACCCCTCGCGGTAGGCTCCAAAATGATGATACTCAACCTGGAAACCTAACAAAAACCTGTTAAAAGGCTTAGAAAGTATAACACAGGCTAGAGGAAGGATGTGAGTTGGTACTACATATCACCGCTGATACCCAAAAGTTGTAGTGAGCTATGTAAAATGACAAGGTATATTGCGAATAGTCTTTAGAGGCATATGAAGAGCTTCGAAAGAGTTCAAAATAGGTTCAAAAACATGCAAAATAGTTCGAAAAGGTTTGAAGAGGTTTGAAGTTGTTCGAAGTGGATTTGAGGAAGTTTGAAGATGTTGGGCTAATATGGAGGTATGTCGAGGAGTAAATATAACAAATAAGAAGTGTTTGTTGAGAGGCAATAGGTGATGTGCAGTAAAACGAGGAGTGAATACAATAGTTCGAAGAAGTTCATGATATTTCACAGAATTTAGAGATACGATGCAAGCTAAGACTCAAGAAAACTGCTCTTAAATCTGACAATAGTGGAGATGGTAACTTATTCTCTGTTTTTCTAAGTAACTAGTACAAGTCTATATACAATTTGAAGAGATAGTACTAAAAAGGAAATAATAACATGTGGAAAACATGAGGCAATATATACAACAATGGGACTTTGTAAATCATAAAACAAATGAGAAATGATAAATAATTGAAATTTACAGTGTCCCCATATAGTAAAAGCACTTATCTTTTGCTTCAATATATTATTGAAACCTCTAAGCACTATTATCGCATCCTAATCCTTTGTCATCTCTCCTCGTGTCTGGTAGTGCTTGATATGTGATGAAACAGTTTATTCCAGATGTGCAGTGCAAGTCAAAATTGTTTGAAGTCATTTGAAGTCATTTGAAGTAGTGCAAAATAGTTTGAAAAGGATTTGAAGTTGATTTTGTAGTGTTAATAGTAATTTGGAGCATCTGTCGTAATGTCTCGATATGGTTGGAAACCTTCTCCAGACCTTAGAGCATGCAGTGGACCTATTAATGCGATCAACCTGTGCTGGTCATCAGATAAGGTGATGCCAATTGGAAATGCAGAAGAACTATAAGGAGATGCTGTGTGAGGCAAAATAGCACCAAAGCACCTGGATTACATGAAAGCACCCAAGTGCATACAGTCCATGTTGAAATTGGGCAGTGGTACATGCTTTAGGCAACACCGATGCCAACACCAAATGGCCGTGGTGTATAGCCACAGTAATTAGTAACATTGCCTTGTTGTTTTAGATTTAATTACAGGGCAGTGTCCCATGCTAGTATAAATATTCATTGTAAATAGTTTATTAACTTAACGAAGTGTTTTATACTCTATCGAGTCCTCTAAAAGTTTCAACAGGTTATGGGCCCTGGCCTTAACTGAATTTTCTTGCTCACGCTATAATCACACTAACATAACACTACCTGGATCAAACTTAAACAATGGCTGATGTTTCAAATGCTTCAATGCACACAAACATTTACCAAATAGAACCCTGGACAGGTGCCAAGAATTACATTGTATGGAAGATCAAAATGATGGACATTTTGACAGGGCAAGATCTGTGGGAATATGTCGATGGATCGACTACCCAGCCAACGGAAGCAGCCTTGCTGACAGCATGGCATAAAAAGGATCAGATGGCACTGTCAATGATCCATTTATGGGTGGCTGACAAAATGTTGGTGTATGGTGCAAGTTCAACAAGCACATTGGAAGCATGGGGTATGTTGAAGTCATTACTGGAGACTCAGGGGGCATTAGGAATAGTCCAGGCACAACAAAAGCTATTCCAGTCTCAATACATGGATGGGATGCCCATTAATGAACATATTTGGACATTGCATGGTTATCAGGAAGAACTGCACAATCTGGGGCAGAAGATCGATGGAGAAGAATTTTCCATCATTTTGCTAACCTCACTCCCTGAAAATTAGAATAATTACATTGCATCCATAGACACCACCACTCTGAAGGATGCTCCAGCACTTATTGCTTGAATTCTGGAATATGATCAACAGCTTAGCCTACATAACTCTGATGATACAGCCCTGGTGGGAAAGCCTGGAAAAAGAATCAATCTTAATATAACCTGCTATGGATGCAGAGAAAAGGGGCACATCAGCAAGCAGTGCAAGAACAAGTCCAAATTGGGAAAGGGGAGATTGGGAGGAAAGCAAAAAGGATCAACAGAGGCTCATGCAGCAGCAGATGAGAAATTTGTTTTCTGTGGGGATTGTGGGGATGACACTGCACTAGCAGTCTCAACAGACTCTTGGTTGGCAGACTCAGCATGCACCTCACACATAGCACAGGATCAAAATATCTTCATTGACTATATTCCCACCCCTGGACATCAAATCTCAGGTTTTGGTAAATCTCCTGGGATCAGACGAGGTTTGATACAGCTGGAATGTACTGTGGATGGGATAACCTCAATGCTTACCCTAAAAGATGTGGTACATACGCCTGATGCACCTTTCAATCTTATCTCAATTTCACATGTGCTTGAGGCTGGAACCAAAATTCTATTTGTAACACTGGGGGTATGGTTCCAGGTGCCAAACAAGACAATTATTATGGAAGGTCAGATCAAGAACCAGTTATTTGACATGGATGTCAAAGGTGTTGCCAAACAAGACCAAGCATACCCTGCCAAGAATGGCAGAACGTGGGATGAATGGCATAGGATTTTTGGGCATCTGAACATGGGGTCAGTAAAGATGCTCAAGAAAAAGGAAATGGTTTTGGAAATGGAAGTGGATAGAACTGTGAAGCCAGCTGCTCAATGCCAAGCATGCATTGTTGCCAAGCAGCATGTCCAGCCTTTTCCCAAGGAGAGCCATACTGAGATTAAGGAGATCAGTGATCTGTGGAGGCTGGTGCACACTGAAGATCCAGGGGGAGATCAGTATTTCATCACATTTACTGATGGCAAGGCATGATGCATGATGACATATTTTTTAAAGCAGAAATCTGAAGTGCTTATGAAACTTAAGCAGTACAAAAATTTTATTGAAACTCAAACTGGTCAGAAGCTCAAGAAACTTTGCATTGATGGTGCAGGAGAATTTCTTAGCAAGGAATTCAAGAAATTTTTACTTGACAATGGGATCTGACTGGAAGTCACAGCCCTGCACTCGTCATCCCAAAATGGAATTGCCAAACATCTAAACCAAACCGTGGTATGGCACACATGTGCAATGTTACATTAGCATGGACTACCTCACTCCCTTTGGAGAAAGGTGATCGCTTATGCAACTTATCTTGAAAACAGATCACTGACACAAGCAATCAAAGATTGTAAGGTACTTGATGAAGTCTTCTGGGGAGAGAAGCCAGACATATCAGGCCTGCAAGAGTTCGGTGGGCCTTGTTGGATTTTACAGCAGGACAGGAAAAACTCAAAACTTGATCTGAAATCAAGCCAATTTATTTTTGTGGGAATGGCTGATGGTACTAAGGGATACAGGTACTACAATTTCCAGACATGCCAAATCCTTACCTCTAGGAATGTGGTGTTTGTGATAGAAGAGGACGATTCTAACATTGTAGAGGTAACTCACCCTGTGCCACTTGAGGGGAAGCATGAAACCAATGCCAAGCAGCCTACAGGTGACAGTGGGAATGGCACCCACATCAGACACAGACCACTCACTGGAAAAGAAAATACACCAATCATCGCCATCTTGCATACCAGTTCCTTGGGAATGATCAAGCCACATCCTTGTGAAACCACTCATCAACTACTGGTTACTCAATAACTTAAATGCACATGGACCAAACAAATGGAAGTATCATGTGCCAGCTATAGAAGAATCTGGCTACATCACAACCAATTATGCAATGATCAGGGCAACATCTGAGGATGATCCACTCTCAGTGAAATAAGCAAAAAGCAGATCAGATTGGCCAAAATGGAAGGAGGCAATGAACACCGAAATAATGCAGTTAACCAAATGAGGTACTTACAAATTGGTTGACTTACCCTCTGATTGCCAGGGAATTGCAAATAAGTGGGTATATCACATCAAATGTGATCACATTGGGGAAATCACCAAGCACAAGGCTAGGCTTGTAACGAAAGGATGTTCCCAAATTCTGGGAATAGATTTTGTGGAAACCTTCACACTAGTTATGCAGCTAAAAATGTTCTGGCTATCAATAGTGCTCACAACGAATTTAGGACTCACAATTCACATGGTCAATGTGGTGGGTGTGTACCTTAATGGAGTTTTGGAGGAGGTTATTTTCATGTTGCAACCACCAGAATACGATGACAGTAGTGGGCATGTATGGCAATTCTCAAAACCTCTCTATGGATTGAAACAGGTGGGACGGGCCTGGAACGACGAGCTCAACCAAACATTTCTCAAAATGAACTTTACATGGCTTTTCTCAAATCAATGTGTCTATATCAGGCACACCAATCATGATCTCATAATCACATCAGTTCATATCGATGACATGACAATCCTAGGATCGGATATTGATGCCATCATGGAAATGAAAGCCAAATTAGAAAAGTACTTTACAATCATGGATTTGGGAGAGGCAAAGCAAATTGTGGAACTAGAATTAGAGAGGGACTTGAAAAGGGCCACTCTCAAAATTATGCAAGCCCAATACATCAAGAGGGTCCTGGAGAAGTTTGGAATGTCAGATTCACACCCTGTCAGCACACCACTGAACCCTAACATCAAATTGATCAAAACCCTTGATAATGAGCATTACGATATCCCAGAGTATCAGAGTGCAATCAGATCACTCATGTATGCGGCGATAGGAATGTGACCTGACATCTCATTTGCAGTCCAAATGCTTAGTCAATTCATGAGCAACCCCAGACCCACCCATTGGACTGCTGTCAAGCACATTTTCTGGTATCTCAATGGCACTTGCAAACTTGGGATCATTTACCAACAAGGGGGAGAAGTTTAACCCCTCACTTATTCGGATGCCAATTGGGGATCAAATGTAAATGATTGAAAAGCTATCTCTGGATATGTCTTCCAGATGACTGGCAGTCCAATTTCTTGGCAATCAAAGAAACAGCCAATGATTGTGTTATCATCTATGGAAGCCGAGTACATGGCAGAAAGTCTAGCAATGTGCCAAGCGATCTGGTTAAGGACCCTTACTGCTGAACTCAGCATTTCCTACTCTGGACCCACCATTTTCAAGGTGGATAACCAAGGCGCAATTGCTTATTCTCTCAATGCCATCAATCATGGCTGCACCAAACACATCGACATCCAACACCATTTTGTATGTGAGAAACTCATCTCCAATGAGATATGCATTCAGTACTGCACAACAGACAACAATTTAGCCAATTTTCTTACCAAAGCATTACCAAAGCTGAAACACAATGACCTTGTTAATCACTTAGGGATGGCATAGGTGTTGAGGGGGAGTGTTGAAATCGGGCAGTGGTATGCACTTTAGGTGACACCGATGCCAACACCAAATGGCTGTAGTGTATAGCCACAGTCATTAGTAACATTGCCTTGTTGTTTTAGATTTAATTACAGGGTGGTGTCCCACACTAGTATAAATATTCATTGTAAATAGTTTATTAACTTAACGAAGTGTTCTATACTCTATTGAGTCCTCTAAAAATTTCAATATGTTGAGGGTAAAAGGTACTCTTACAGTGCACTCAAAAGTGTCATGCTGCTTTGATGCCTATGGCCAATGTGGACTTGGAAGACATTCCAGATCTCACACCTGATTCTGACATCAATGAAGAAGAGGTGGAAGAGATCAAGGAAGGTGACTGAATTTTCTACACTGCTATCAACCCTTCACATGAGGTGCATGCCATCTTGAATGTCTCCCACCACCTCATGGAGGCCTTCCACAAGAACAGTGCACCCAAATCCTTTGCTGACTCCATATTTCCTCACTTGCATGACTTTAAGAATGTCTTCTCCAAGGAATCCTTTGACTCACTTCCTAACCGTAAGCTGTGGGATCATGCAATTGAGCTCACACTAGGTGCCACACCCTCCTCCTGCAAGGTCTATCCTCTCTTCCCTGAAGAACAATGACAACTCAACAAGTTCATTGATGAACACTTGGCTTTGGGTCATATCCACCCTTCAAAGTCACCCATGGCCTCACCCTTCTTCTTTGTCAAAAATAAGGATGGGTTCCTTTGACCGGTTCAAGACTATCAATGCCTCAATGACATCACAGTCAAGAATTGCTATCCACTACCCCTCATATCTAAACTCATCAACCAACTCTGTGGGATGCATTACTTCACCAAGCTTGATGTCCACTAGGGTTACAACAATGTATGAATAAAGAAAGGGGATGAGTAGAAGGCAGCTTTCTGCACAAACCATGGTCTTTTTGAATCACTTGTCATGTTCTTTGGTCTCACTAATAGTCCTGCCACCTTTCAGACCGTGATGAACAACATCTTCCATGATCTCATATTGGAAGGTGTTGTCTGTGTCTACCTCAATGACATTCTCATCTTCACTTCAGACCTCAATGAACATCATCGAATCATGTACCTGGTACTGGAGCAACTTTGGCAGCACAAACTCTATCTTTGTCATGACAAGTGTGAGTTTGAGAAGACACTAATCGAGTACTTGGGCTTGATTATCTTAGATGGACAGGTGGAGATGGACCCAGTCAATGTTGCTGGCATTATAACCTGGCCCACACCCACAAACAAGAAAGAGATGC
This sequence comes from Tricholoma bakamatsutake, assembly GCA_029959215.1. Lineage (NCBI taxonomy): Eukaryota > Fungi > Basidiomycota > Agaricomycetes > Agaricales > Tricholomataceae > Tricholoma > Tricholoma bakamatsutake. The sequence continues at coordinate 8,583,701 of CP114860.1, forward strand.
AGTTTTTTCTGGGCTTCATCAATTTCTATCGGTGCTTTATTTATTAAAGATTTCTCACACTATGCATGCCTGTTATTTTATCTCACTGGCAAGGAGGCATGGAGGTGGGAGAATGTACAGCAGGAGGCATTTGAGAAGCTCAAAGAGATGGTCACTTCTACTCCCATCCTTACCTTTGCTGATGACTCGCATCCATTCCATGTAAAAGCTGATATGTAGTTCAGACTTTGTGATGGGTGCAGTGTTGTCCCAACAGTGTCCCGAAAACAAGAAGTGGAACCCCATTGCCTTCTACTCAAAGAGTCTCAGTGCTGTAAAATGCAATTATAAGATCCACAACAAGGAGATGCTAATAATGCAGTCATTGGAGGAGTGAGAACTGGAGCAGTACATTTGCATCTTTGTTAATGAGTGACAGGACAATTGGAAAGATCTCCTCCCCATGGCTGAGTTTGGATACAACAATCATGTCCACTCTTCCACCCAACAAAATCCCTTCCTCCTCAACACAGGGCGACACACACCCATGGGTTTCAAGCCTCAGCAAGCACCCTCACACTTGAAGACAGTGAACAAGTCCACAGAGCAGATGAAGGACACCTTGGAAGAGGCAAAGCTAGCTTTGGCTAAGGTGAAGGATGACATGGCACACTTCTACAACCAGCATCACTCACCCACACCCATATGTAAGGTTGGTGATTGTGTCTACCTCAACTCTAGTGACATTTCCACCATGTGCCTATCTAAGAAACACGCCCACCATTTTCTTAGACCATTCCTCATCACTAGACATGTCAGATCACATGCCTACCACCTATGGCTACCACAGTCAATATCCAGACTCCACCCTATCTTCCATGTTGTAAAATTGCTGCCTGCTCCCACAGATCCATTTCTGAAATGGATAACATGGCCTCCTCCACTGCCTACAGTAATCGAGAGCAAACCTCAGTATGAGGTCGAGTCCATCCTGGACAGCCACTTGCACTAAGGCAAAGGAAGGGTTATGGGTATAAGGAGAACTCTTGGGTCACAGAGTCCAATGTGAATGCCCCACAACTGGTCAAGGAGTTTTACTGCTGACATTCCTCTGCACCTCAGTGCATCCAAGCATCCAACTTCAGGCAAATACAGTTTTGAATTCATCAGGTCAATGCATCATAGAAGGAGGTAATGTAAGGGGAAAGGAAGGTGTTCCAGGCATCTGGGCAATTCTCTGTGTTGATCCCAGATTTTTATTTTATTTTACTTTACTCTGTTCTGACTTTTCTATAATTTTCTATGTTTTCATTCCTTTTGGAAATGGAAGTGGATAGAACTGTGAAGCCAGCTGCTCAATGCCAAGCATGCATCAATGCCAAGCAGCATGTCCAGCCTTTTCCCAAGGAGAGCCATACTGAGATCAAGGAGATTGGAGATCTGACAGTCAGCGATCTGTGGGGGCCAGCGTGCACTGAAGCTCCAGGGGGAGATTGGTATTTTATCACATTTACTGATGGCAAGGCATGATGCATGATGACATATTTCTTAAAGCAGAAATCTGAAGTGCTTATGAAATTTAAACAGTACAAAAATTTCATCAAACCTCAAACCAGTCAGAAGCTCAAGAAACTTCGCATTGATGGTGCAGGAGAATTTCTTAGCAAGGAATTCAAGAAATTTTTACTTGACAATGGGATCTGACTGGAAGTCACAGCCCTGCACTCGCCATCCCAAAATGAAATTGCTGAACATCTAAACCAAACCCTGGTAGAGCACGCACACACAATGTTACATCAGCATGGACTACCTCACTCCCTTTGCAGGGAGGTGATCACTTATGCAACTTATCTTAAAAACAGATCACCGACACGAGTGATCAAAGATTGTAAGGTACCTGATGAAGTCTTCTGGGGAGAGAAGCCAAACATATCGGGCCTGCAAGAGTTTGGCAGGCCTTGTTGGATTTTACAGCAGGACAGGAAAAACTCAAAACTTGATCTGAAATCAAGCCAATTTATTTTTGTGGGAATGGCTGACAGTACTAAGAAATGCAGGTACTACAATTCCCAGACATGCCAAATCCTTACCTCTAGGAATGTGGTGTTTGTGATAGAAGAGAATGATTTTAACATTGTAGAGGTAACTCACCCTGTGCCACTTGAGGGGAAGTGTGAAACCAATGCCAAGCAGCCTACAGGTGACAGTGGGAATGGCACCACATCAGATACAGATCACTCACTGGAAAAGGAAATACACCAATCATCACCATCTTGCATACCAGTTCCTTGGGAATGATCAAACTGCATCCTTGCAAAACCACTCGTCAACTACTGGTTACTTAATAACCCAAATGCATGTGGACCAAAGGAATGGAAGCATCATGTGCCAACTATAGAAGAATCTGGCTACATCACGATCGATTATGCAATGATCAGGGCAATATCCAAAGATAACCCACACTTAGTGAAAGAAGCAAAAGGCAGATCAGATTGGCCAAAATGGAAGGAGGTGATGAACACTGAAATAATGCAGTTAACCAAACAAGGTACTTACAAATTGGTTGACTTACCCCCTGATCACCAGGCAATTGCAAGCAAGTGGGTATATCACATCAAACACGATCACATTGGGGAAATCATGAAGCACAAGGCTAGGCTTGTAGCAAAAGGATGTTTCCAAATTCCAGGAATAGATTTTGTGGAAACCTTTGCACCAGTTATGTGGCTGGAAACATTCCAGCTATCAATAGTGCTCACGATGAATTTAGGACTCGCAATTCACATGGTCGATGTGGTGGGCACATACCTTAATGAAGTTTTGGAGGAGGTTATTTTCATGTTGCAACCACTGGAATACGATGACAGTAGCAAGCGCATATGGCAACTCTTAAAACCTCTCTAGGGATTGAAACAGGCAGGATGGGCCTGGAACGATGAGCTCAACCAAACATTTCTCAAAATGAACTTTACACGGCTTTTCTCAGATCAATGCATCTATATCAGGCACACCAATCATGATCTCCTAATCACATCAGTTCATATCGATGACATGACAATCCTAGGATCAGATATTGATGCCATCACAGAAATAAAAGCTGAATTAAGGAAGTACTTTACAATCATGGATTTGGGAGAGGCAAAGCAAATTGTGGGACTAGAATTAGGGAGGGACTTGGAAAGGGCCACTCTCAAAATTATGCAAGCCCAATATATCAAGAGGGTCCTAGAGAAGTTTGGAATGTCAGATTCACACTCTGTTGGCATACCACTGGACTCTAACATCAAATTGATCAAAACCCCTGATAACAAACATCACGATATCCCAGAGTATCAGAGTGCAATCAGATCACTCATGTATGTGGCAATAGGAATGTGACCTGACATCTCATTTGCAGTCCAAATGCTTAGTCAATTCATGAGCAACCCCAGACCCACCCATTGGACTGCTGTCAAGCACATTTTCTAGTATCTCAATAGCACTCATGAACTTGGGATCATTTACTGACAAGGGGGAGAAGTCGAACCCCTTGCTTATTCAGATGCTGATTGGGGATCAAATGTAAATGATTGAAAATCTATCTCTAGATATGTCTTCCAGATGACTGGCAGTCCAATTTCTTGGCAATCAAAGAAGCAGCCAACAATCACATTATCATCTATGGAAGCCGAGTACATAGCAGAAAGTCTAGCAACACACCAAGCAATCTGGTTAAGTACCCTTACTGCCAAACTTGGCATTCCCTACTCTGGACCCACCATCCTCAAGGTGGATAACCAAGGCATGATCACTTATTCTCACAATGCCATCAATCACAGCTGTACCAAACACATTGACATCCAACACCATTTTGTATGTGAGAAACTCATCTCCAATGAGATATGCATTCAGTACTATGCAATGGATGACAACTTAGCTGATTTGCTTACCAAAGCATTACCAAAGCTGAAACACAATGACCTTGTTAATCACTTAGGGATGGCATAAGTGTCAAGGGGGAGTGTTGAAATTGGGTGGTGGTACATGCTTTAGGTGACACCAACACCAACACCAAATGGCTGTGGTGTATAGCCACAGTCATTAGTAACATCGCCTTGTTGTTTTAGATTTAACAAGGTTGGAAATGTGCCTCCGGCACACGTTAACATGTTTAATAAGTATGGACTTCATTTCTATATACATAGTACTTCATTTCTATGTTAGTCTAATAGTACTTCATTATATACAATATGTTTGGTTTTTGCACTTCCACTGTCACTTGGCCATATTGCCTTGATGTTGTGCACAGACCTTACTCATGATATCGCCACATAGAACTACCATGAGTGAAGTATGGCACATGTTGTTCACTGTGTTCATTAATTTTATCAACATCTCATTGCATTTTTTGACTTTGGCACACATTGTTCACTGTGTCCATTATTTTTATCAACATCTCATTGCATTTCTTGGCTCAGTCTGTGAATGTGTGAGTGGTGGTTCATTTTCATGGGCCAGCTTGCATATACATAACACAATGCTTAATTCCACTACAGTTACTCAACTCTCCAGTTGCCTTTGGACTTGGGGGGTCATGGTCACACAACTCTGTAGTTGACTTTTATATAGTACACAACTCTTCAGTTGACTTGAGACCATTGGCCCCAAGTCAACATGAGTGGATCATGGTGTTTATCCCCTTCCACATCTCCCCCATCCCCATTTCCCCATCCCCATCTCCCCCATCACCTTCCTCTTCTCCCCCTTCCCCATCCCCATCTCCTCTATCCCCATCTCTCCCATCCCCATCCCCATCTCCCTCTTCCCCCTCTCCCACCTCTCCCTCTTCCTTTTCCTCTCCCTCTCCCCCATTCCCATCTCCACCTACCTCACCCCCATCCCCCTCCCATCCCTACCTCCCCATTCCCATCCCCCATTCCCATCTCCACCATCACCTTTCTCTGCCCCTTCTTCCCCATCCCCATCTCCCCCATCCCCACCTCTCCCATCCCCATCCCCATCCCCATCTCCCTCTTCCCCCTCTCCCACTTCTCCCTTTCCCTCTCCCCCTTCCCCTTCTCCACCTACCCCATCCCCTTCCCCTTCTCCACCTACCTCACCCCCATCCCCATCCCATCCCTACCTCCCCCTTCCCTCTCCCCTTCTCCATCCATCCTCCTCCTCCCCTCTCCTCCTACTCACTCCCCCCCCTCCCCCATCACCCCCTCACCCACTCCCACCTCCCATTCCCCCTTCACCCCCTCCCTCCCCTCTCTCCCTCTCCCCCTCACTACTTCACCCCCTCACCCCTGCTCTCCTCCCTCTCCTCTCTTTTGAATGTTGTAAAAAATCTCTCACTTCACTTTGTCATTAAACTCAATTTTTATGACTTTGTATTAAAGTAATATTTATTGACTTTACATTATAATGACATGATGTGCAGCACAACAGATGAGATGAAAGGTTGTTGTGTATGATAAATGAATAGTGCAAGGAGTGTGCAGTGAGAATGTGAATTGCTGGTAAAGCATAAGAGAGTGCATAAAGGTGCATTGAGCATGGAGTTGTAAGGGGAAAGGAAGGCACCCCAGGCATCTGGGTAATTTTCTGCATTTGTCCCATATTTTTTTATATTTTATTTCACTCTATTCTGCCTTTTCTATGATTTTCTATGATTTATTTTTATTTATTATTATATTTCAGCTTTTCCATGTTGGTCCATGTTGACAGTTCCATTCTTAGAGATGAGACCCCTTCTGGATGTTTACCCATCAAGGTGATGTCATCCCACAGCTTGATCTGCCTATTTCCACCTTTTTGCTATTTTTAGCTTACTATTTGATTTTTGGATCTATCACATATACTGGGCATCAACAAATGGGTCCTTAGAGTTTTCTCTTTGGATTCCCCTCTGTTAGGTGTGCCTGAAGTGTCTGTATTATGTAGTATAATATTAACTTTGGATTCCCCTCCATTAGCTCACTATTAAGTGAGGCTTGAGGTTGCCCTTACAGTGGTAACTGTGAAAGGCAGATAATGAGTGCAGGGGGTGCATGAAGGTGGTTTGAAGCATAACATTTAAGGTGCATGGTAGAAGGCAGGTAAAGTTGGTCCAAAAGTGCAGTAGAAATGTAAGAGGTGCACAAAAGGCATGCAAAAGCATGCTGCACAAAGTGAGTAAAAGTTGTCCAAGAGGTGCGCACAACTGCAAAAAATGCTGTAGCACAAGCACAGGGTGATAAGGAGCCATATCAATGAGAGAGCAAACATAATCCTAGACTCATTTGTACAAAACTCTGGCTTCCTCCCATGGATGTACAATACTATAGAGCTGATAAATGATTTTGTATTCTCCATGGTATCGTCAAAGATTTGCAGGGGTGCATACTTAGGTAAGCACATTTTTCTATTTTCAGACTTCTCTACTGCCTGCACATCATCCTAAAACATCCACTCCACCATCTCCTCCATCTCATCATCTTTATCTTCTATCATCTCTGGTTTTACTTCTGCTTGTCTGGGCTGCAATGCTGCCAATGCTGACACTAATTGCAACATTTGCACCATGAGCACATCAGTTTTCACCTCTAGTACTGGCATGGAAACAGGATTAGGACCAGGATTAGAAGTTGAAGGTTCAGACATAATGATTTAAGCTGTGATGAGTCACTTCTTCAGCAGATTTAAAACTTGTGCTTTGGGACCTCTCTAAACATTTATGGGTCATGCAATTCAGTAACTTGAGTACCAAACTCAGTAAAACCTGTAATTTGGTAACTTGTCAACTGTTTAGTTCATCAAGCACTTTGGATCAATATCTCTTCTGACAGTGCCTGATCTCAAGGATAGTACTGAATTCAGCTTGTAACTAAAGTAGTTGTCCAGATAGAGTAAGGTAAATCTCAACTAAACCAGATCTGATCCATTGTCTGGTTGCAGCTGTTCTAATGATAAGCACTGCCTCTCAATCACTGGCAGTCACAATGTAACCACCTTCATGCACCCCCTACACTCGTTATCCACCTTTTGCAGTTACCACATGCTTGATGCACCTTTATGCACTCTCTTATGCTTTACCAGTAACTCACATTCTTCACTGCACACTCATTGCACTATTCATTTATCACACACAACAATCCTTCACCACATCTATTAAACTGCACATCATGGCTTCCAGCTTACTAGGGCACTTATTTGAGGTGCACCACAATTGCATCACAAGCCAACTGTGCATTCTCACATAATCTGGGCACTTTGCACCTATTTGGCATTGGACTGTGCACACTTGCACTTTCACATAATTCAAGCACTTTGGCACTATTCAGCATTGCACAGCATCTCCTCATAGTTCTTCTGCATTTCCAATTGGCATTGCCTTATCTGGTAACTGGTACAGGTTGATCACATTACTATTACTAAGGCACAGCACATGACACATAACACCAAAGCAGATTAATTGGGCAGAGCGCATGGGACCTAAAGTGCACCAAAAATAGAATATCATGCTAGAACATGAGGTATTGAGCTATAGCATGTGTAAATCTTATTGGCTAAGGCAGTGGCATCATGTGGTCAGGTTTAGATGGGCCAATGGATGGACTTGTAGGTAGCACATGGCACTTTCTATTTTTATACTTTATTTTACCACCTTTATTACATAAGCCATTTGTACATAGTAGGCAGTGATAGGTCCATTGCATGCTCTAAGGTCTGGGGATGTTTCCAATTATATTGAGACACTATGACACATACTCCCGACCCCTACAAATGCCACAAAATCGATTTTGAACCCTTTTCAAACTATTTAGAATGACTTTGAATGACTTCAAGCCATTTCAAACCATTTTGTGACATTTTGAATGCTTTCGAACAACTTTGCAGCACATCGAATGACATCGGCCACCATATAGCTGTCTCAAAACTCTTTTGACCTACATGGCACATCCAAAATAAACCATTTCATTGCATATCGAGCGCCACTGGACACAAGGAGAGACAACAAAAGATCTAGAAAGCAATAAATGTGGTTTTATGTTTCAATGATATATTGAAGCAATAGGACAAGTACTTTTACTATACTGGGACAATGTACATTTCATTTATTATTATTTCTCATTTGTTTTATGTTTTACAATACCTTTATTTGCTGTGCATACTGCCTCATGTTTTCCACATGTTTTATTTCCTTTTTAAGTACTATCTCTTCAAATTGTATATAGACTTGTATTAGTTACTTAGAACAACAGAAGAAAAGGAAACAGAGAAGAAGTTACCCTCTCTTTATTATTAGATTTAAGAGCCATTCTCTTGAGTCTTAGCCTTGCATCGTATCTCTAAGTTCTGTGAAATATCGCAAACTTTCTTGAACTTTCTATTTATTCCTCAACTCATCACATATCACCCATCGTCTCTTGAAAAACACTTCACATTTGCTATACTCATTCCTCAACATACCTCGACACCAGTCTGGCATCTTTAAACTTCCTCGAAACTACTTCAAACCTCTTCAAACCCCTTCAAATCTTTTTCAAACTATTTTGCATGTCTTTGAACCTATTTTGAACTCTTTTGAACTTCTTCATATGCCTCTAAAGACTATTCACAACATGCTTCATCATTTTACATCTCTCACCACAACTTTTGGGTATCAGCAGTGATATTAGTACCAACTCACACCCTTCCTCCAACCTGTGTTATACTTCTTAGACCTTTTAACAGGTTTTTGTTAGGTTTCCAGATTGAGTATTATCAGCAGATACATAGAGAATCCAGAGGATCTTTTTCCCCACATAGTTCATAGCTCATTCAGCATTACACATAGTCTGTGCACCATTGTCCAGTTCATGCACCTTTGTAGTGTGCCCTTCATATAGCCATGTTTGCATATTGTTTGCATCCCATGTCATGTTGCTGCATTTTGTCCCATCATTTGTGTCCTTCATCTTCATTTGTGCACTTTGCAGTGCACCCTTCATATAGTCATGTTTGTGCAATGTTTGCACCCCTCATTATACATATAGCCATGTTTTGCACACTGTTTGCACATTTTCCTGCTATTTGCATGCGCATCTCACCTGCACTCCTAGTCTGTGCGCCACCTCTTTGGCACACTCCGATATTTCCCTCACCCCACTAAACCTCCTACTTTCATCCCCATTGTTGTTGCACATTTTTGCACTCCCATTGCATGTTTTTCCGCACTGTGCATTTTTGCCCCTTTGTGTTGCACACTTTTTTGCCATTGTGCATACCTTCCTTTCAGTGTACACAACTTTGTGCACCCCTAGCAACCCATCAAACCAGCCTCTTAGTAGTCTTTGCATCTTGAAGGATGATTTGGAGCCCTGTAAGTGAACCCCCTCATCCCAAGCACACCTGCAGCTGTAGGTTCAGTGTTCACCCCTTCTGTTGAGACTTTTCACTGAGTACCAACTGAACATATCATTTTTGAATGCCACTGCAAAGGGTTTCAAGTTGACCAAACCTTATTTAGACCTTTGTCAGCTCACCCTTTGCTCCAATATTAATCACCTTCACAATCTCCATTCTGAGCTGTTAGCAACTGTGCTCCAGCTTGGGGAAATACCAGTATTCAAATCACTTTTCATAAACAACATGCATCACTCATCTGCACTGTCTTTACCACCGCCTTCACCTGAATCATCCTTACCTATTTTAACTCCATCCGCATCACTGCATTTTTTTGCCACCTTCAAATTTTGCAGCACTTTTACCAGATCTTAACTCTACATACCTTATTTTATCTACCATGGCTATCATGCACATGCCATCTGCATCTAACCCAAACATGCTGCGCTTCAACCCTGAAAAACTGTGCAAACTCCAGAAGTATTTTGAGGAGCCTGTGCAACTTCTCTGTGACTGTAATGTCACCAATAAGACTAATAAAAAGTTCAAAACTGTGTACTATTTGGACAGTGACACTGCAGACACTTGGAAACTGCTACCAAAGTATAGTGTGATGCATAACTATGGTGCATTCAAATATGCTGTTCTAAAGCTTTATCCTGGTTCCAGAGATGGCAGTAAATGGAGTATCAGTGACCTATACAAGCTTATTGGTGAAACTGCATGTGTTGGGCTCATAACCGCAGAAGAAATTGCATGCTCATGATACTCAACCTGGGAAAATCACCAAAATAACTAATGAGGCAATTGATGATATGTGCGACAAGTCAGAGGAAGGGAGCAAGATGTTCCAAATGTTTGTAGTCAAACCTATGGAAAGATAACTAGTGGGTACTAGTCACAAGGTAGTGCTATAGGGGATAAAGGTATTTGATGAGGTCCAATGGGGTATCGATCAAGATCAAGGACAATCAATGAGATTGACAGTGAACAAGTTCTATTGCCAATGGTTGAAGTGTAAGTTTCGAGGACCTTTTGATAGGTTTAAAGTATACAAAGGCTATAACCGATGGCTAGGATGTATTGGAAGGGTTGCTAGTGCTAATGATCAGAGGATCATTGAAGATCGATGACGACGATGGTCACAGAGTTTTCTCATCAATCGAAAAAACTTGTAAAAGTTTGATTCTTTTAGAGGATAGATCTGATTCTTAGAACTTAATACAAGATGATAGGTGAAGACAATTTCTTATATTTTTCAGTAGGTACTACAGAGTTTTTATATTTTTAAAGAAACTTCCTAAAATGGAATGAGAAACATGTGTAGAACATGAGGCAAAGGATATGAGTTAAGGTGCAAGGCCAAAAAGGAGACTGGAATCTGAAGAAGAAAGAGATGATCATATGATGAAGGAGTAATAAAGGGAAAGAACTAAAAAGAGACTGTCCTTTGTGTGTAAACCATGCTAAGTCTCGCAATAATCTGTCCAGCAGGTTCTGTATGCAATAGGGACTTGGAACGAGGCTGACCTAGATCAGCAGATTTGGGCACGAGTTGGAATCCTTCATGGTGCATGGTATTCCACCATATAGATAACAAATGTGGTGCCTGATGTTGCTCATAGTCTCTTGATATCGATCGATGACCTTGATGGTGGTCGACAATGTTTGATTGCCATTGCAGCTGTTTGAACATGATTGGGAATGTTCGATGGTCATTTAGGTGGATCTTATGGGCTTTTGGGGTAGTTCTAAGATTGTGCAATGTGGGCTCTTGGTATGATTGATGTCACTGGTGATGTTTTGATGTGGTCAATATGATATTGTAATCAATAGACTGGGTCGCACTGCATCTGGGACATTGTAGGAGTTAGCCAATGTGATTAGAATGTGATTAGAATGATGTATTGGCCTTTGAGCCAAGGAGACAACCTATCAGTGCTATTATCATGCATTTTTCAACATCAGTGAATACTTAGTTGTGCAAGGCATATTGGCACACTATGACCAAAGCCACATGTTTATTAGAGTGTTTAGACCAGACCAGCTTGAGCGCATTTTGAGCCACCTTGCAATTGCAGTACTGAATCAGCCTGCAAATGTGCCATACTCATTAGATGCAATGCACGATGCAATCAACTTTATCTTCAAAGGCCCAGCATGCTATTTCCAGCCACTTACCGGGCTTACAGCACAAAACCCCAATATATATGTGCCCTACTCAGCACCCAGCATACCAATTTTTCAGCCACAACCTAGTGCACCAGCAGTCAAAGCAGAAGACATCTCAGTTCTATTCGAGCACATGACACAGACAATAGTTACCACATTGAGTGCATCATGCAGAGATAGCACAAATGGAGTGCCCCATTCAAGTAATGACACCTGCAATGATTGTGGCCAAACAGGGCATTATATTCCTGAGTGTGCTTCAATTGAGTGCCTTATTAGTGAGGGCAAGTGTAGGCAAAATGCAGAAGGGCACATTTTACTCCCAGGTGGCGCATTTGTGCTGTGTTCTATTCCAGGCAACTTCTTAGGTGAGCGCATCAAGGAATGGCATAAGTGCAATGCAGGGCAGATTGCCACTGGTCGACTTTTCATCGAATACCAATTCACAGCTCATCTACAATATAGTGCCTCATCCAGCTCCAGTAGTGCCTTTACAGTCAATGTATGTTGCTGCCTCCACTCCTATGGCAAGTTATATGCAAAGCACACCCAATGCGCAACTAACGAAAGGAGAGCACATCGAGGCACTCGAGCAGGAATTGATGGCACTCTGAAAGAAGCAAGTCTTTCATGGCATTGAAATTTTGTGGCATGCATTGTGCAATACAGCAAATCAAGAGTATGCACCTTTTATGACTACAAACATTACATCGGCTGACAGTATTGAGTTGCCAGCTTTGCAATCCACTGTGAGTGCAACTGAAGCACTCGATGAGATGCCCATACACCCCTACTCCAATATTCCTGAAGCGTGTTTTGTCCCTGCAGTAGCAGATAGACCAAATGCTCAAGTTAACACTTCCAAAGGCAAGGAGCCATCGTATCTCACCATTGTTCCTATCCAGAATCTGCAGATTGTCGATGATGTATATGTGCATGCCATGAAGGCACCCTCCATTACCATTCCACATGAAGAGTTTCTTTCACTTTCACCTGATCTCAGACAGTGCCATCAAGAACAGGTTACCCCAAAACACATTGCAGCTACTGGCACAGAAGTGGTATCTACCAACCTTGCAAGCATTATGCCATTTGTGCATTGTGAAGCACATGCGCCTTTAGTAGAAAATAAAGTGCTTAATATGACACCCCCAGTTAGTGCAGCAGTTGCTGCACCTGTTCCTATCATTTAACAGAATCCATTTGAACAGTACATTACCCATCTTCAGCCAGGCAAAATTAAGAATTCCAACATTTTGAAGGTCACAAAAGAGTTGCATGCACTCTGCTCCATTAATTTATTGATTAACAACCAAGAATACTTTGAAGCTATCTTAGATCCAGGTTCACAAATTATCACAATGTCAGAAGTGGTCTGCCATCATCTTGGACTCCAGTACAACCCATGCATTTGTTTATACATGCAATCAGCCAATGGTGAGATAGATGAATTACTCAGGCTTTTGCACAATGTTTCCATGCACATTGAAAATATCATTGTTTATGTGCAAGTGCATGTTATCTGTTTGCTTGCTTATGATATTCTATTAGGGTGCCCCTTCAATGTGTTAACACACTCCATCATGTGTAATTTTGCGAATAAAGTGCAAATTATTACTTTTTGCAATCTGAACACAGGCGCCATCTCCACCATTCCAACAAAGCCTAGGGGAAAGCTGTGCCACTTCTTACCAGCTGCAGCAACACCACACTTTACTATTCAGGATAATCCACAAAGAAATTTTTACCAGGCTTCAAGGAATTGATCACAGACCAAGGAGAAGCTGCTACTATCATAACATTTGATTCTGATACCCAATCTTGTAACATTTCCATGTTTGCACTTATTCCATTTTTTGCTTCTATTCCATCTACCTCTATTATCTCTTGACTCCACTTATCCCAGTGTACCAACAGTCACATGCAGGTGCTCCTAAATTTGATTGACTCTATTGTGCTTATTCTAGCTGCATTTCCAAAAAGCACACATGCACATGCAACTTTTATTGGTTTATCAGCGCATGCACCACAAAAAAATGTAGTAACCAAGAAGAAGTATAAACTGGTTGCTAGAAAGGTCAAACCAGTCATTGTGTCTATCCCAAACAAATTCCGCATTGAGTGCAACATTATTGGTGATCTGCTAGCCGTACTACCTGTGCTTTTAACAAACCTGTTACTGTTTACCCTGACTGGGCACTATACTGAAGAGCACTTGCAAGTGCTCCAAAAGCACCACACAGAGTTCTTGCTACCAGAAGAGATGAAGATTTTGCACCACTTGATGTTTTTGCAGAATAAAGCCTTCACATGAAGTGATGAGGAGCATGGCAGTTTCAAAACAGCATTTTTTCTCCCAGTAGGAATCCCAGTTATTCCACACACACCTTGGATAGAGTGCAACATTCCCATTCCACCAGGCATATACAAAAAAGTTTGCACTATTATTTGGAAGAAGATCAACTCAGGCATTTATGAGTGCTCAAATTCAGCATATAGATCGCAATGGTGTTGACACTCAAGAAAGATGGAAAAGCACTGCACATTGTACATAGCCTCAAACTGCTTAATCACATTACCATTAAACACTCAGGCATCACTCCTACACCTGAGTACCTTGCAGAGCAGTTTGTGGGGTGTGCATGCAGTGCTGTCCTTGATCTATATGTGGGATATGATGAGCACTTAATTAAAGAATTGTTGCACAACCTTACAACATTCCAGATGCCTTATGGTGCAATGCACCTCATTATATTGCCAATGGGCTAGACAAACTCAGTACCAATCTTCCATGATGATGTGTGCTACATTCTGCAGCCAGAGATACCAGATTATACCATTCCATATATCGACAATGTTCCAGTCAAGGGGCCTTTGAAGCACTACATTTTACTGGATGGCTCATGTGAAGTGCTCACTGCAAACCCTGGTGTTAAGTGCTTTGTGTGGGAGCACTTTCAGAATGTGAACCACTGATGATACTCAATCCAGAAACCCAAACAAAACCTAAATGGCTTCAGATGGTATAACACAAGTCAGAGGAAGGGTGCGAGTTGATACTAAATATCACCACTATTACCAAAAATGTTTGAAAAAGGTTCAAAGAATGTTTAAAAAGGTTCAAAAAGGTTTGAAGGATGTGTGAAGTAGTTTGAAGAGGTTTGAAGAGGTTTGAGGTAGTTTCGAAGGGAGTCGAGGGTGTTGGACTGGTGTTGAAGAGCGAATACAGCAAATAAGAAGTGTTTTTCGAGAGGCTATGGGTGATGTGCAATAAATTGAGGAGTGAATATGATAGTTTGAAGAAGTTCATGATATTTTGCAGAACTTAGAGATACGACGCAAGGCTAAGACTCAAGAGAACAGCTCTTAAATCAAACAATGAGGGAGAGGGTAACTTCTTCTCTGTTTTTCTAAGTAACTAGTACAAGTCTACAATTTGAAGAGATAGTACTAAAAAGGAAATAATAACATATGGAAAACATGAGGCAATATATACAAAAATGAGGACTTTGTAAATCATAAAACAAATGAGAAATAATAAATAATTAAAATGTACAGTGTCCCCATATAGTAAAAGTACTTATCTTTTGCTTCAATATATCATTGAAACCTCTAAGTGCTATTATTGCCTCCTAAATCTTTTGTCGTCTCTCCTCGTGTCCAGTAGTGCTTGATATGCAATAAAACGGTTTATTCTGGATGTGCAGTGCAAGTCAAAATGGTTTCAAAACAGCTATATGACAGCTAATGTCATGCAAAGTAGTATGAAGTCATTCGAAGTGTCACAAAATCATTCAAAGTGTTGCAAAATCATTTGAAGTGTCACAAAATTATTTAAAGTCATTCAAAGTCATTCAAAGTAGTGCAAAATAGTTCAAAGTAGTGCAAAATAGTTCAAAGTAGTGTGAAATAGTTCCAAAATTGATTTCATAGTGTTAATAGCAGTTTGGAGCATCTATCATAATGTCTCGATATGGTTGGAAACCTTCTCCAGACCTTAGAGCATGCAGTGGACCTATTAGCATGCCCTAGGGTCTGGAATGGGTTCCAAACATATCAACACATTATGACACATGCTCCCAACCCCTACAAACACCACTAATTTGATTTCAAACCTATTTCAAACTGTTTTGGATGACTTCAAATGATTTTGAACTATTTTGAATGACTTTGCAACACTTTGAATGCCTTTAAACAATTTTGCACTATTTCAAATGATGTCAGCTGCCATAGGGCTATTCCGAAACCCTTTCAACACACACAGCACATTTGGCATGAGCCACTGCATCCCATATCGAATACTACTGGACACAAGGAGACACAGCAAAAGATTTTTAGGACTCAATTTTGGTGTTTGGTATTTCAATGATATATTGAAGCAATAGGATAAGTACATTTTCCTGTACTTGGACACTGTACATTTCAATTATTATTATTTCTTATTTGTTTTATGTTTTACAAAAGTCCTTTATGGCTGTGCATACTGCCTCATGTTCTACACACATTATATTTCCTTTTTGGTACTATCCCCTCAAAATGTATATAGACTTGTACTAGTTACTTAGAAGAACAGAAAAGAAGTTATTCTCTCCACTATCATCTGATTCAAGAGTGGTTCTCTTGAGTCCAAGTTTCACCTCATATCTCTAAGTTCTGTGAATTATCATGAACTTCTTCAAACCTTTATATTAGTCCCTCGACTCATCTCCTATCGCCTATCATCACTTGAAAACACTTCCAATTTGTCATATTTGTCCCCTCAATATTTCTTGAAGCCTTCCCTATTCTTTTCAAACTCTTCAACCATCCTCAAAACTCCTCAAATCTCTTTGAACCCCTTTGAACCTTCTTCGAACCTTTTTGAATTTTTTTGTATGCCCCCAAAACACTTTTTGTAACACATCTGACCATTTCATACCTCTAACAATGACTCTTGGGTGACAGCAGTGACATTTAATACCAACTTGCACCATTCCTCTAGCCTGTGTTATACTTCTTAGACCTTTTAACAAGTTTTTGTTAGGTTTCCAGATCAAGCATTATTATTTTGGAGCCCACTGTGAGGGGTTTCTAATCTATTTCATCACCTAATCCATTTTGAATCTTCCAGCTTAGGCCAACCCAAGCTCGAAATCTTAGAATCAAGACTTGCTATGCCTTTGAATCTCTCAAACGATTGGGAGATATTCTAATTCCTGTTTCTGAAGCAGAATCTATACATCATTGACTGCTTCCCTCACCTATTTCCTCATCTCCAACCTCATCCTCCTCTTCTTCCTCATCCTCTACTACTTCATTCATTCTCTCAACCACTTTGACATATCTACCATCTTTCACTCAAGTTATAACTCCTACTCTGAGAATTGTCACATCTATGGCCACACAAGCAACTATGCCAGCTCATGGACATTTCACAGCACCAAAATTTGACCCCACTCAACCTCAAAAGCTTTGTCGATACTTTAACGAGCTCAAAATACTCTTTATAACTGGAACATTATGGATCTAGAGGTCATGAAGAAGCACACCTTTTGATATATTGATATCGACACCTCCAAACTCTGGGAATCAATTCCAGAGTACAAAACTGGCACTTCATTTCAAGAATTTCACATCACAATTTACAGATTATATCCTGGTTCTGAAGACGATTGAAAATGGTCAATTTCAGACATGGACAAGCTCATTGGTGAACAACTTCGTATGGGGATTTTTAACACAAGCGATTTAGGATTATACTACATATCATTCTACAATATTATGAAGTTTCTACTCTCTAAAGGCCAAATTTCGGAAGCAGAACATAGTAGAGCATTCATTCAAGGTTTTCAGCCAGGCTTATAGTCACAAATTGCATGACAACTTGAGCTAAAATTTCCTGACCACTATCCAGATGATGCTTATACACTCAATGACATTCATGCAGTAGTGAAATTCATTTTAGCAGGGTCAATTAGTTCAGATTCGACATCGTTACAGTCTTCAGGCACTTTGGCATTACCATCAGCTTCAATGTCCTCGACACAGATTAAATTGGAAGACCTATCAGCAATCCTCAAAAAATTTGCAACTACACTCATCATGGCTCTAGCAGGTTTGAAACCCACTAATACTCCTCAATCTAACAGTGGATTTCATTCTGACCAGCTCAAAAATCTAGTTTGTGTCCTCTGTGGACTCACTGGCCATTTCATTAGCAACTGCTTGGTTTGCCAGTTCTATATCAATGAAGAAAAGTGTAAAAAGAACACTGAAAAAAAAATTATCCTTCCAAATGGATGGTTCACCCCTTGAAACATCCCTGGTCACTTTATCAAAGACAGAATTAATGAATGGACTCAATGAAATCCTCTGAGTACAGCTATGCCATCACTAATGTACAACATCACACCTTCAATGACTACTTTGACACCACCTAGAGGCATCTACCAAGTTTTCAAACTATCCACAGCAGCCGAAGATCACATTGCAAAGCTCGAACAGGAGATATATGCTTTGCAAAGTGGTAGGCCCTTTGCTAAAACTAATTCAAACACACCAACAGTCCCTATTTCTTGGCCTTCAATTCCTCCAAACACTGCAGCAGTTGAACAATCGACTCCACAAACAACTTTGCAGCCCATCATTCACCCTTATGCTACTGCAAAAAAAAAATTCTTACTTACTGCCACACAAACGAAACTTTGGATCAACTGCAAAAGGTAAAGCCAAAGATGGTTCTTTGTACCATACCCAAGCCCCAATACAAAAAGATAAAATAACGGAAGATGTTTTCGCTTGCTCAATGAAGACACCGATTATCATGCTAACCCACAAAGAATTTTTGTTTCTATTGCCTGAAGTTTGTACAAAATGGAAGGAACAGGTTACTCCACGTCGCATTCAGCAGCCCAAAGAAAATAATGCCATGAATTTGCTTAACGATGAGATTTTTATAATTGATGATCCCTTCAAAATTTATATTAACAGTCTTTAACCTGGTGATATTCCAGAACCTTTCATCGCTGCAAAGGAATCTCACTCAATTAGATCAATTATTATGAATGTCAACAAAAAGAACCCAGTTGAAAGCATTGTAGACCCAGGTTCCTCAATTATCACAATGTCTGAAGAAATTTGCCATGAACTCAGCCTCACCTATGATCCTTTGATCCATATTCCACTTCAATCAGCTGATGGAGGCATTGACAAAAGTTTGGGTTTAGCATGAAATGTGCCTTGTGAAGTTGGAAGTATCATGCTATTCTTGCAGATCCATATAATTCATGACCCTGCTTACAATATTCTACTTGGTCACCCATTCAATGTGCTCACCAAAAGCACTGTTAAAAACCACAGAAATGAAGTTCAGATGATCATGATATATGATCCTAATTCAACATGATTGTGCGCAATTTCCATGATACCCCATTCTAATCAGTGTCAAAAGGATTTTTGCAACTAGATGTTAGGGCGACACCCACTAATCTGCTAGCTGGACCATGCGGGTTCTCCTACAAGAAGGCGGCGGGGGGTGCGCGCATGATGGGGGGATTTGATGGATTTGATGCGAGGGTTAAAAATAGAACAGTTGGCTGAAATAGGCCTTTTGCACCACTAATGTGGATGAAATACCTAAGAGAACTCAACTGAGGCCTCCTAGTATTTATTTTAAGGTTATATACTATGTTACACATATTGTAGTATGTTATTACAGACGCATGCACATATGCGCGCACATGCGCATACATGTGCATACATATTGATGTGTGTAAATAAAGAATTCCCATGCTGACAAATAATGTGTATATAGGTGTTTTGTAGTGTATTTTGGTGAAATAAAATAAAATAAAATAAAATAAAAATAGTATTAGGTAATAGGCATGTTAGGAGACTGTTTCCTAACACTAGAGGATAAAATTTTAGACATAGACCAGTGCACTCTTGTTATCTCTTTTGATCCTTCTAATTCATCTATCACTATCGAACGCACTATGAATATTCCCAATATGGAGTCCTCAAACTTTTTAAAAACTGTTCCTTATACTTCAATTCTTGCAAATTTATATTTAACAGCCATAGTCATCAATACAAAACATATTTACCAACCTCAATGGTGACATCTATGCCCTCTATGCCTATTATTGACTCCTTACATCCAACTTTTGCAGCATCAAAAAAGAAATACAAACTTGTTGCACAGAAAATTTACCTAGTCATTACTGAACTACCCAACCAATTTCGCATTATTCAAACAATCACTGGTGACCCTCTTGAAAACATGCCAAAACTGAATCCTCATCCACCATCATTTATCCCTTCTACCCAATATTCACTCGAATGTAAAGCTATCATTGACAAGAATTATCCTGGCAATTTCCTATGGCCAGAGGAGCAGAAGCTCATCCACAACTTTATTCAAAATCACAAAACAGCTTTCGCATGAACAGAACAAGAGTGAGGAAGTTTTCACTCTAACTTTTTTCCTCCTATAAAATTTCCCATCATTCCTCATACTCCATAGGTTGACTGAAACATTCCTATACCTCTAGGTTTGTATGAACAGATATGCAAAATGCTGAAAAAGAAGATAGAAGCAGGAGTATACGAACTATCAAACTCTTTGTATTGATCACAATGGTTTTGCATCATGAAGAAGGTTGCTTCAAATTATCTACAGTCTCAAACTGCTTAATCAAGTAATGATCCAGCATTCAGAGATTGTACCAATACCCCAACATTTAGCAGAACAATTCAGTGGATGATCTTGTGGAAAAATGTTGGATCTTTATGTGGCATTCAACGAAAGGAAATAGCAGAGTCATCTTGTGATCTGACAATGTTTCAGACACCATTTGGAGTGCTTCACATCATTATCCTACCTATGGGTTGGACAATTCGGTTCCTATCTTACACGATGACATGATTTATTCTACAGCCTGAAATTCCTCACATCACCATTCCTTACATTGACAACACACCAGTTAAGGGCCCAAAATCAGAATATCGAATGATTGGTGGATCCTATGAGATGATTCCCAATAATTCAGCTATTTGATGCTTCATCTGGGAACACTTCAAAAACTTAAATCGGATAGTTCAATCCATGAAGTATTGTAGAGGAACATTCTCTGGTCTGAAACTCTATCTTTGCATTCCCAAAATAATTGTTTTAGGGCATTGATGCAACTTCAAAGGTTGTATGGCCAATCCTATTCAAATTGCAGCTGTTAGCAAATGGGGACCTTGTAGAAGCCTCACCAAAGTCAAAGCATTCCTAGGAACCATTGGAGTTTGTTGTATCTTCATTTGAAATTTTGCTCAATGAGCTGCAGCACTGATCCAACTCACTTGTAAAAATGTTCCTCTTGAATTCAGACCAGGACAAATAGCAGCCCAAGAAGATTTAAAAGAAGCTCTAATTAGCTCTCCAGCAATTTGAGCTATTGACTATGCATCTCCAGCCCCAGTTATTCTATCAGTCAACACTTTGCAGATAGCTATTGGCTTCTTTCTCACTCAATGTGATCCCAAAAACCCTCAAAAATGATATTACAGTCGATTCAGAAGGATTATGCTTAATGACCACAAATTTCAATTTTTGTAGCCAAAACTTGAACTTTACAGTTTATATTGCACTCTTGAAGCACTGTGATTGTATATAATAGGAGTTCAAAGGCTTATAGTCAAAGTTGACACAAGATATATCAAAGGCATGCTCTCAAATCCTGATATTGCACCTAGTGCTAGTGTCAATCAATGGATAGTATCCATCCTAACCTTTCACTTTACATTAGTCCATGTCACAGGGACACACCATGATCCTGACAGACTTTCAAGATGCCCCCCACAAGACGAAGATGCTCAGCTCAACAACGAAGGCAATTTTGGAGACTGGATTGACCATCTTCACAGTTTCATACATCAAATCAATCCTATTATGACTTGACCCTTTACTTCACATTAAATTTCGACCCTCTCCCTCTCTTCAGATTTCAGTAAGGGGGAGGACCTTGCCTGCAACAATGTCCCACAAATGAATAACGTGAAAATGAATGATGAAAGATTACTTCACATTTGAAAATGGTTACATGACCTGGTGCAACCCCCTGATTCATCAGATACCAAATACACTATCTTTATTCAATATTGTACCGAATTCTTTTTAGACTTGGGCAGACTATGGAGAAAAGACTCTCATGGAGCTCACAAGATTGTCCAAACTCCACAATGTCACCTCAAAATTATTCATGCAGCTCACGATGATATCGGACACAAAATGGTTTTTGCTACAAAATCAGTCATTGCCCTCTGATTTTGGTGGTCAAACATGAAAGCTGACATTGCATGGTTCATTCAAACTTGCCACCTAGGTCAAATTTGACAAACATGATATGTTCTGATTCAGCCCACAGTTGCCACTCCAGCACCCCTTTTTGGCAAAGTCTATATTGATATGATGCAAATGCCTCCATCAAACAAATTCAAATATATCATACAAGGTCAATGCTCACCAATGACTTATCCAGAATGGCAAAAACTTCAATGCAAAAATGCCACATCTCTTGGCGATTGGATCTTCAAAGATATCATTTGTCAATGGGGCTTGCTATATAAAATTGTAACTGACAACAGCACTGCATTTATTGCAGCTATGGAGTATCTCATAAAATGATATCATATTAACCACATTCAAATTAGCAGTTATAATTCATGTGCCAATGGACTCGTCGAATGAGCCCACTTTGATGTTTGACAATCCTTATTCAAAGCTGTCAATAGAAAACAAGCAAAATGGTCAGCAGGAGCACACTCAGTATTTTGGGCAGAAAGAGTCACAGTTTGTAAACACATGGGTTGTTCTCCTTACTCTGCAGTTACAGGATCACATCCTCTGATCCCCCTCAACATCTCCAAAGTGACATACTTACAACCGCCACCGAATTCCATCTTATCAACAACAGATCTCATAGCATGATGAGCCATAGCACTATAAAACAATTGAATGACCTCAAAGTTTTATATTTGAAGATCTACGTGTCTTGAATCGAAGCTGCGAAATGCTTCAAACTCATTCACAAACATATGATGCATGACTACAACTTCCTGAAAGGAGACTTAGTGCCACTTTGAAACATGAAAATCGAAAAATCCCTCAATCGCAAGATGAAACCACAATATTTTGGCCCTCTCATCATTATCAAATGAAACTACAGAGGAGCTTATATTCTCTGTGAACTCGATGGATCAGTACTACATCAACCTGTCACTGCATTCCATTTGATACCATATCTTGCTCAAAAATCCATTTTCCTTCTACCAAACTTCCTCGATATTGACTCCAAACATCTTAAACAACTTTGAACAACTTCAAACTTCAACAAAGATACTTCCAAAGACTTTTGGGACTTCAAAAACAAACAATTATTCTTCTTTTCCTTTTCATGATTACTTACGAAAGATTTTGATTGCTTTTAGTGTATGATACAAGTTATGATATCACATCATAGCGTGGTCATGCAAACTCCAAAGGGTTTTTTGGCTATGATGAACTACTGAGCCTTTCCCTAAAAATTCATTTTTTTTGTTCATTATATCTTCATTTTCTTTAACCTTACTCTTCAAAGTCATTTAACAAAATTTGAAATTTTAAATAGATAAAACAAAAACAGAAAATTGCTTATTCATCTAACATCTGTTCTAATAACTCTATCTCCCTCCCCAAAATCTCCAACTCCACCTTCTTCTGCACCAGTTTCATGGCAATTAATCCGTGGCACATCACCCATTCATCCTCACCCCTTTGAACTCCCATGACTCCCTCGCCTTTGCCTTTGCCTTCCCCTTCAATGACTTTTTCTTCTGTTTTGATGGCATCAAAGGGTGTGCAACCAGTTCAACATTGGCTACCGGTCCTACAACATGGATTCGATGCACTTTAGAATTTGAAAACACATTAGCAATCATTTTGAACAAATTTTGAACAAATTCCATACCTGGTTTCAGGTGCAAATCCCTTTTTGCACCCACAAATTTCTTTGCTTTGCCTTTGCAAAGCCCCCTCCTCAAAAGCTCCTCCCAATAACAACCTTGTGCTTCTTGAGTGCACTTTGTGGCACCATCCTTAATGATACAGCATGGCTGGGACTTGAGCACATTGATCGCACTATGAAAGTATTAGTAACTCAAAAATTCTTCAAAAATAAGTAAAACACTCACCAGGCCCTCAAAATCAAGCAGCCCACCCATTTCAACTTGTGCCCACTTTGCAGCCCCTTTGCCCTCAATGTCTTTTTCCCCATCTTCATCTTCCTTGCCAGCCTCCACCCTCTTGATAGCACTCACATTTGCCACAAGCTCTGCATTCTTCTGCTGTAACTCCTCCTTTGATAAAGTTTTTGTGTGAAATGCAGCAAGAGCTGCGTTTCGAGCTTCTGCCAGCACTGTCTGTCGACTCTTGACTTTTGCTTTTTTCACTAAATCCTTTGCTCATTAAACCTCTTCCTCCTCCTCCTGAATTCATTGCTCCTTCTCTTGCCCCTTTTCATGCTCTACCTCCTCAGCTAAGTCTATGAATAACAATTTCCCACCCCATGGAACCCATTCACATTGAGCCATCAGTTTGAAAAGCTCAAAAACTTCATCAACAACCTTTTGTGTGGTCAGTTGTGCTCTTCACTGAGGTCTTCAGCATATTCATCATATTCTGCCTACACGAAACATTTTAGCATTTCTGACCATGAACAGAACTGCAAAACTCACCATCTTCTCACAAAAGCCTTTCCCCCAGACTTCCAAATCCAAATCCTCAGCAATGCCATGCTTGGTGATGTGTTCAGTTGGTACTCAGTGCAGAGTCTCAACAGAAGGGGTGAACACTAAACCTACAGCTGCAGGCATGCTCGGGGTGAGGGAGTTCACTTAGAAGGCCTTGGATCATTCTTCAAGGCACAGAGACTATGAAGAGGCTGGTACAATGGTTTTTGATGTGCACGCTAGTTGTGTACACAAAAAGGAAGGTATGCACAATGATGAAAAAGTGGGCAATGCAAAGGGGCAAAAATGTGCAGTGTGGAAAAATGCACAATGGGAGCACAAAAATGTGCAACAATGAGGGAGACAAAAGTGGGAGGTGTAGTGGGACTAGAACAGCACTGGGGTGTGCTGCACAGGTGGCACACAGGCTAGGGACACAAGCAGGATGTGAGCGCAACTGGTGGAAAAATGTGCAAATGGTGCACAAAATGTGGCTATACAATGAAATGTGCAAATGATGCACAAATGTGGCTATATGAAGGGTGCACTGCAAGCATGCACAAATAAAGACAAAGAATGCAATGAAGGGATGAAATGCAGCAATACAATGAGGGGATGCAAATGATATGCAAATGCAGCTATATGAAGGGCACACTACAAAGGCATGTGGACTGGACGCTGGTGCACAGACTATGTGCGATGCTGAATGAGCTATGAACTATGTGGGGAGAAAGATCCTCTGAATTCTCTACCTGTCTGCCTACTATGTACAAATGGCTTATGTGATAAAAGCAGTAAAATAAAATATAAAATAGAAAGTGCCATGCGCTACCCACAAGTCCATCCATTGGCCCATCTAAACCCAACCACACAATCCCACTGCCTTAGCCAATAAGATTTGCACATGCTATAGCCCAATACCCAACTGTTCTGGTGTGATGTTCTATTTTTGGTGTGCTTTAGGTCCCATGCACTCTTCCCAATTAATCCACTTCAGTGTTATGTGTCGCATGCTGTAGTAATAGTGATGTTGATGATACTCGACCTGGAAACCTAACAAAAACCTGTTAAAAGGCTTAGGAAGTATAACACAAGCTAGAGAAAGGGTGCAAGTTGGTACTAAATATCATGGCTAATATCCAAATGTTGTTTTTAGTGTGGCAAAATGATAAGGAATGGTGCAAATAGTCTGTGAGAGCACATGAAGTTGTTCGAATGAGGTTTGAAATAGGTTTGAAGATGTGTGATATAGTTCAAAGAAGGTTCAGAGAGGTTCAAAGAGGTTCGAAGTAATTTTGAAGAAGTTTGGAGATGTGGGACTGGTGGCGAGATATGTCAAGAAATGAATATAGTGAATAAGAAGTGGCTTGCAAGTGGCAATAGGTGATAGGCGATGAGTTGAGAGCAAATACAAAATTTCAAAGAAGTTCGCAATATTTCACAGAACTTAGAGATACAATGCAAGCTAAGACTCAAGAGAACTGCTCTTAAATCTGACAATAGTGGAGAGGGTAACTTATTCTCTTGTTGTTCCAAGTAACTAGTACAAGTCTATATACAATTTGAAGGAATAGTACTAAAAAGGAAACAATAACATGTGGAAACATGAGGCAGTATGCACAGCAAATAAAGGTATCGTAAAACATAAAACAAATGAGAAACAATAATAAATTAAATAAAATGTACATTGTCCCAGTATAGTAAAAGTTTTTGTTCTATTGCTTTAATGTATCATTGAAACATAAAAACTGCACTTATCACATTCTAAATCTCTTGTCTTCTCTCTTTGTGTCTGGTGGTGCTCAATATGCAATGAAAAGGCTTGTTCCAAATGTGCAGCATGTATTGAAAGGGTTTTGGGATAGGTATATGGTGGCCAATGTTGTTTGAAGTGGTACGAAGTCATTTGAAAGTGTTCAAAGTATTGCAAAATCATTAAAAATTGTTCAAAGTTGTTTGAAATCATGCAAAGTTGTTCAAAATGTTCAAAATAGTTCAAAATCAATTTTGTGGCATTCGTAGTGGTTCAGAGCATCTGTCTTAATGTGTCTATATGTTTGGGAATCTTCTCCAGACCTTCAAGTGTGCAATGGACCTATCAATGTGATCGACCTGTGCCAGTTACCAGATAAGGTGATGCCAATTGGAAATGTGGAAAAACTATAAGGAGATGCTGTGTGAGGCCAAATAGTGCCAAAGTGCCTGGATTACATGAAAGTGCCCAAGTGCACACAGTCCAATGCCAAATAGGTGCAAAGCACTCAGATTATGTGAGAATGCACAGTTCGCTCATGCTGCAATTGCAGTGTGCCTTGCATAAGCACCTGAGTAAGCTGGAAGCCATGATGCACAGTGCAATAGGTATGGTGATGGATTGTTGTGTGTGATAAATGGATAGTGCAATGAGTGCACAGCAAAGAATGTGAGTTGCTGGTAAAGCATAAAAGAAGTGCATAAAGGCACATTGAGTGCACAGTAACTGTGAAAGGCAGATAAGGAGTGTGGGAGGCACATTAAGGCAGTTTGAAGCATAACAAGGGACATTTAAGGCACATGATTGGAGGCAGCTAAGGAGGATCCAAAGGTGCAGTGGAAATGTAAAAGCCACACAAAAGTGGTGAAAGGCACATGAAAGCACATGGAAGTGCACTAAAGCACACAAAGGCACACAGAAGTGCATGGAAGTGCACAAAGGTGCACGAAAGTGGACAAAGGCACATCAAAGTGCACTGTGCAAAGTGAGTAGAAGGTGTTCAAGTGGTGTGCACAATTGCAAAAAATGCTGTAATACAAGTGCAGGGTGATAGGGAGCTATATCATCAGGCATCAATTTTGTGTATTCAATAATTTTGACATTAAGTTTGGCCAGAAGAGACATTATAGAAGCTAGAGTTGGAGGATGGGAAGACGTGATGAATGAAGAATGAGAGGTATTTTGAACTTCTCTAAACTTTTCAACATGATCACACATTTTATGTGTGACTTCAATCAGCTGACTGGGACAGTCAGGATTTTAGTAAGGGGGAGGATGATAGGTCCATTGTGTGCCCTAGGGTCTGGAATGGGTTCCAAACATATCAACACATTATGACACATGCTCCCAACCCCTATGAATACCACTAATTTGATTTTGAACCTATTTCAAACTGTTTTGGATGACTTCAAATGATTTCAAACAGTTTTAAATGACTTCATGACACTGCAAATGCCTTTGAACATTTTGCACTACTTCAAATGATGTCGGCCACCATAGGGCTATTCCAAAACCCTTTTGACACACACAGCACATTTGGCATGAGCCACTGCATTCCATATTGAACACTACCAGACACGAGGAGACAAGGCAAAAGGTTTTTAGGACTCAATTTTGGTGTTTGGTATTTCAATGATATATTGAAGCAATAGAATAAGTACTTTTTACTATACTTGGACACTGTACATTTCAATTATTATTATTTTTTATTTGTTTTATGTTTTACAAAAGTTCTTTATGGCTGTGCATACTGCCTCATGTTCTACACATATTATATTTCCTTTTGGTACTATCTCTTCAAAATATATATAGACTTGTACTAGTTACTTAGAAGAACAGAAAAGAAGTTACCCTCTCCACCATCATCTGATTCAAGAGCCATTCTCTTGAGTCCAAGTCTCACCTCGTATCTCTAAGTTCTGTGAAATATCGTGAACTTCTTCAAACCTTCATAATAGTCTTTCGACTCATTGCCTATTGCCTATCATCACTTGAAAACACCTCCAATTTGTCATATTCATCCCCTCGATATTTCTTGAAGCCTTCCCTATTCTTTTCAAACTCTTTGAACATCCTCAAAACTTCTTGAATCTCTTTGAACCCCTTTAAACCTTCTTTGAAATTTTTTGAACCTCTTCAAACATCTTTCAAACCTTTTTGTATCACATCTGACCATTCCATACCTCTAACCATGACCCTTGGGTGACAGCAGTGACATTTAGTACCAACTCGCACCCTTCCTCTGGCCTGTGTTATACTTCTTAGACCTTTTAACAGGTTTTTGTTAGGTTTCCAGGTCGAGCATTATCAGCATTGACCAAAGCAGCTGGAGGATTTAGAAGAAGAAGACAATGAAGAATTTGAGGATTGGATTGATGTGTTACATGGCTTTATGCACACAATACATCCTATTTCATAGTCCTTTGACACACAGGTATTTGCGCTAATGCAGCCAGAGCTGAGTACAAAAGTGCAAAATATGCACAACCCTGCACTTATTTATGATAATGACTATAGCCAGGTTCTGAGAAGTGCAGCAGCAGATGTAGAGGATAAGAAGTTAGATTTGGTGTGGATTTGGATGGATACTCTAATGCACCCTAGCGATTTCATGGATTCCAAGTACAGTGTGCTTGTGCACTACACAAGTGCCTTTTCAAAGACAAGATGTGCTTATGGAAGTGCAGTGCACATGGCGCTCACCAGCTTGTTATTTGGCAGTCTAGATGCTTACCAATGATGTGTTCTGTTGGTACTTGGTGCAGAGTCTCAATGGAAGGGGTAAACACTTAACCTACAACTGCAGGCATGCTCGGGGTGAGGGGAGAGTTCGCTTAGAGGGTTTCAGATCATCCTTCAGGGTGCAGAGACTATAGAGAGGTTGGTATGATGGTTTTCAATGTGCACACTAGTTGTGTACACTAAAGGAAAGATATGCACAGTGACGGGAAAGTGCGCAATGCAAAGGGGCAAAAACATGCAATGAAAGTGCAAAAATGTGCAATGACTAGAATAATGAAGGCAGGTGGTACAGTGGGATGAAGACGGCACTGAGATGTGCTGGGAAGGTGATGCAAAGGTTGGGGGCGCAAGCAGGATGAAAGTGCAAGGGGTGGAAAAAGGTGCAAATGGTGCACAAAACATGGCTATGCAAATAAGTGTGCAAACAGTGTGCAAATGTGGCTATATGAAAAGCACACTGCAAGAGTGCATGAATGAGGATGAAGGATGCAATGCAGGGACAAAACGCAACAATATGATGAGGGGACACAAACAATATGCAAATGTGGCTATATGAAGGGCACACTACAAAGGCGCATGGACTGGACGCTGGTGCACAGACTATGTGCAACGCTGACTGAACTATGAACTATGAGGGGGGGAAAGATCCTATGGATTCTATCTGTCCACCTACCTATGTACAAATGGCTTATGTGATAAAAACAGTAAAATGAAGTGTAAAAATAGAAAGTGCCATGTGCTACTCACAAGTGCACCCATTCGCCCATCTAAACCCGACTGCACTATGCCGCTGCCTCAGCCAATAAGATTTGTGCACCATTAGCCCAATACCCAACTGTCCCAGTGTGATGCACTATTTTTGGTGTGCTCCAGGTCTCGTGCGCTCTTCCCAATTAATCTGCATCAGTGTTATGTGTTGCATGCTGTGCCTTAGTAATAATGATGTGATCGACCTGTGCTGGTTACCAGATAAGGCAATGCTGATTGGAAATGCAGAAGAACTATAAGAAGATGCTGTGAAAGGCCAAATACTGCCAAAGTGCCAGGATTATGTAAAAGCGCCCAAGTGTGCACAGTCCAATGCCAAATAGATGCAAAGCACTCCAGTTATGTAAGAATGTGCAGTTCACTCGTGTTGGAATCGCAGTGCACCTCAAGTAAATGCCCCAGTAAAATGGAAGCCGTGATGCACAGCGCAACTGATGTGGTGGATTGTTGTGTGTGTGATAGGGATTGTGCAATGAGTGTGCAGTAGAGAATGTGAGTTGCAGGTAAAGCATAAAAGGAGCACACAAAGGTGCATCGAGCACACAATAAATGTGAAAGGCAGGTAAGGAGTGTGGGGGGGGGGGGCACGCAGAGGCGGTGATGATACTCGACCTGGAAACCTAGCAAAAACCTGTTAAAAGCCTTTTGTAGTATAACTCAGGCTAGAGGAAGGGTGCGAGGTGGTACTAAATATCACCGCTAATACCGAAACATTGTTTTAGTGATGCGAAATGGTAAGGACGTGATGAATAGCCTTTTTAAAGCATATGAAGATGTTCAAAGATGGTTCAAAGATGTGCGAAGTAGTTCGGAATAAGTTCAAATGGGTTCGAAGTTGTTCAGGTGAGTTCGAGGGGGTTCGAAGGTGTTTGACTGGCATCGATATATGTTTTGACAAATGAATATTGCAGTTGCGAACTGTGTTTTTAGTGACGATAGGCGATGATAAGTTGAGAATGAATACAAAAGTTCGAGGAAGTTCACGATATTTTGCAGAACTTCAGAGATATGATGCGAGGTAAGACTCAAGAGAACTGCTCTTAAATCTGGCTATAGTGGAGAGGGTAACTGGTTCTCTGTTGTTCTAAGTAACTAGTACAAGTTTATATACATTTTTGAAGAGATAGTACTGAAAAGGAAAGTAAAATATGTGTAAAGCATGTGGCAATATATCATACAATGAGGACTTTGTAGATCAAAAATAAATGATAAATGATAAATAATTGAAACATATGTGTCCCCATATGGTAAAAGTACTTATCTTTCGCTGTAATATATCATTGAAACATAAAAAATGCTATTATCACATCCTAAATCTCTTGTCGTCTCTCCTCGTGTCTGGTAGTGCTTGATATGCAATGAAATAGTTTGTTCCAGATGTGCAGCATGTATCGAAAGTATTTTAACACAGCTATACAGTGGCCAATGTTGTTTGAAATTCTGCAAAGTTGCTTGAAGTGTCGTGAAGTTGTTCGAAGTTGTTCGAAGTGTCGCGAAGTCTTCTGAAATAGTGTGAAATAGATTCAACGTCGATTTCTTGGCATTCGTAGTGATTTGGAATGTCTGTCATAATGTCTTGATATGAGTGAAACTGTTCTCCAGACCTTAAAGCGTGTAGTGGACCTATTATCCTCCCCCTTACTGAAATCCTAACTGTCCCAGTTAGCTGATCGAAGTCACGTGCGAAATGCGCAGTCGGGGTGAGGAAATTAGCAACATTCAATATATTGCTCATTCTTCCATGTCACCTCCTAAATTCATCAACTCATTCTTGTATAATGTCTCTCCTCGTCGAACTCAATGCCAAAATCCTTGAATACACAAAATCGATGCCTGAGCATGGTGTTGCTGAGGACTCAGATTTTGAACTGTGGGGGAAGGGTTTTTGTGTGAAAATGGTATGACTGTCATTGATCGATTTATAGTTAAAGATGCTAAAATGTTTCGTGTAGGCAGAATATGATGAACTCGCTGAAGATCTTGGTGAAGAATGCGAAGCAGCTGTTCAAAAGGTTGTGGACAAAGTATTCGAGCTGTATAAACTGATGGCGTGACGCAAATGGATTTTGTGGGGTGGAGAGCTATTGTTCGTAGATTTGGCTGAGGAGATAGAACACAGAAGAAGGGAGGAGGAAGAAAAGCAGGTGAGAGAGGAGCAGCAGGAGGCAAAGAGGGTAGCAATTGAGGGTCAGAGGAGGGCATTGGCAGACGCTCAAAATGTGGCTCTTGCTGCATTTCATGTGAAGACAATTTCGAAAGATGACTTGAAAAGGCAGAGTGCGAAGTTTGAGGCTGAATTACAGGCGATCAAAAAGGCGGAGGGAGGCGAGGATGATGAAAACGAGGACAAAGATGAGCTGCCTGTGGTGAGGGTGGCGAAGCGAAAGGTGGTCGAGGTTGAGGGCGAAGATGATGAGGAAGAGGAGATTGTGGGGGTAGAGGCTGCAAAGTGGGCACCAGTCAAAATGAGTGCATTGCTCAATTTCGAAGGTCCAGTGAGTGTTTTATTTTATGTTCAAAAGTTTTTTTGTGCTGCTAAATACTTTCGTAGTGCAATCGGTATGCTGGGTTCAAGTCCCAGCCGTGGTGTGTTGTTAGGGAGGGCACCGCAAAGTGTTTGAAGTGCACCCAGGAGGCGCAAGGCTGTTACTGGGCCAGTTTGTCAAGGCAAGGCATTTGAAAAAGCAAAGTAAAGAAGTTCATAAGTGTGAAATGAGATTCGCACCCCAGAAAAGGTACAAAAATTGTTTGGAGTTGTTTCGAAGTAATTGCTAACTTGTTTTTGAATTTTGTAGTATGTCAAATTCGCATTGTGGGCCCATTTAAAGATGTCAAGCCAGTAGCGGGGCCATCAAAGGCGTCAAAGGAGAGAAAAAGGTTGTTGAAAGGGAAGGTGAAGGCGAGGGCCATTCGAAGGGTCGAGGACATCGAAAAGGCTGGGGATTCAGATGAGGTCGGCACTTGTCATCAAGTGCTGGTGAGAAAATTGGTCGAGATGAAGGTGGAGATGGAGGTGTTGGGGAGGAAAGTCGAGGTGTTGGAGGAGATGTTGGAGGAGTAGGACTTTTTGTTTTTTTTTTTTTTTTTTTTTTTTTGTCTATTTTAAATTGTCTTTTGTTAAATGTGTTTGGAAAGAAAGATGAAGCAGAAATGAAGATATAACAGATGAAAAATCGAATTTTTTTTTAGGGAAAGGCTCAGTAGTTCATCATAGCCAAAAAACCCTTTGGAGTTTGCATGACCACGCTATGATGTGATATCGCAACTTGTATCATACACTAAAAGTAATCAAAATTTTTTTGTAAGTAATTGCAAAAAGGAAAGAAAGGATAATTATTCATTTTCGAAGTCCTGAAAATCTTCGAAGGTATCTTCATCGAAGTTCGAACTTGTTTGAAGTTGTTTGAGGCGCTCGGAGTCGATATCAAGGAAATTTGGTGGTAGGGAAATTGTTTTTCGAGCGAGGTATGGTAGCAAACAAAATGCAGCAATAGGTCTATGTAGTACTGACCCATCGAGTTTGCAGAAAATATAAGCCCCTCCATAGTTTCATTCAATAATGATAAGAGAAGCGACATATCGGGGTTTCATCTTGCGACTAAGGGACTTCTCGATTTGCATGTTTCGAAGTAGTACTAAATCTCCTTTTGCAAAGTTGTAGTCACGCATCGTATGTTCGTGAGCAAGTTCGAAGCATTTTGCAGCTTCGATTCGGGATGCATAGACCTTCGAATATAACAGTTCGAGGTCATTAGATCATTTTTGTAGTGCTATGGCTCGTCAAGCTATAAGATCGGTTGTCGATAAACTTGAATCGGGTGGCAGTTGTAAGTATGTTGCCTTGGAGATGTCGAGGGGTATTAGAGGATGTGCTCCTGTAACTGCAAAGTAGGGAGAACAACCCATGCATTTATGAACCATGACTTGTTCTGCCCAAAACACTGAGTGTGCCCCTGCTGGCCATTTTGTTTGATCTCCATCGACAGCTTTAAATAACGATTGTTGAACGTCAAAGTGGGCTCATTCAATGAGTCCATTGGCACGTGAATTATAACTGCTAATTCAAATATGGTTAATGTGATATCATTTTGAAAGATACTCCATAGCTGCGATAAATGCAGCACCATTGTCAGTTACAATTTCATATAGCAAGCCCCATCAACAAATAATGTCTTCAAAGATCCAATCGCCCAGAGACGTGGCATTTTCGCATCGAAGTTTTCGCCATTCTGGATAGGTCGTTAGTGAGCATCGACCTTGTACAATGTATTTAAATCTGTTCAAAGGTGGCATTTGCATTGTGTCAATATAGACTTTGCCGAAAAGGGGTGCTGGAGTGGTGACTGTGGGTGGAATTAGAACATTTTGCATCTGTCAAATTTGGCATAGGTGGCAGGTTCGAATATACCATGCGATGTCAGCTTTCATGTTCGGCCACCAAAATCGAAGGGCGATAACTGATTTAGTAGCAAAAACCATTTTGTGTCCGATGTCATCATGAGCTGCGCAAATGATTTCGAGATGACATTCTGGAGGAGCGACAATTTTGTAAGCTCCTTGGGAGTCTTTCCTCCATAGTTTGCCTGAGTCTAAAAAGAATTCAGTGCAATATCGAATAAAGGTAGTGTATTCTGCATCTGATAGATCAGGGGGTCACACCAAGTCATGTAACCATTTTCGAATGTGAAGTAACCTCTCATCATTCATTTTTGCATTATTCGATCATGGGACATCATTATAGGTAAGATCCTCCCCCTTACTAAAATTTGAAGAGAGGGAGAAGGTCGAAATTCAATGCAAAGTAAATGGTCGGGTTGTAATAGGATTTATTTGATGTATGAAACCATGAAGGCAGTCAATCCAGTCTCCAAAATTATCTTCATTGTCAAGCTGAACATCTTCATTTTGTGGGGGTCATCTCGAAAGTCCATCAGGACCATGGTGTGTCTCTGTGACGTGGACTAATGTAAAGTGAAAGGTTAGGATGGATACTATCCATTGATTGATGCTAGCACTAGGTGCGATATCAGGATTCGAAAGCATGCCTTTAATATATTGTGCATCAACTTCGACAATAAGCCTTCGAACTCCTATTAGGTACAATCGTAGTGCTCCGAGAGCATGATATAGACTGTAAAGTTCGAGTTTTGGTTGTGAAAATCTGGATTTGTGGTCGTTAAGCATAATCGATTCAAATCGACTATAATATCATTTTTGAGGGTTTTTGAGATCGCATTGAGCGAGAAAGAAACCAATAGCAATGTTTGAAGTGTTGACCGATAGAATAACTGGGGCTGGAGATGAAAAATCGATTGCTCGAATCGCTGGGGAATTGATTAGAGCTGCTTTCAAATCTTCTTAGGCTGCTATTTGTTCCGCTCCGAATTTGAAAGGAACATCTTTTCGAGTGAGTTGTATCAGTGCTGCAGCTCGTTGAGCAAAATTTCGGATAAAGATACGACAAACCCCAATGGTTCCTAGAAATGCTTTGACTTCAGTGAGGCTTTGACATGGTCCCCACTTGCTAACAGCTGCGATTCGAGTAGGGTTGGCCATACAACCTTCAATATTGCATTGATGCTCTAAGACAATTATTTCGGGGATGCAAAGATAGAGTTTTGTGCCTGAAAATGTTCCTCCACAATACTTCATGTGCTGCACTATCCGATTTACATTTTCGAAGTGCTCCCAGACAAAGCATCGAATAGCTGGATTCTCGGGAATCATTTCGTAGGATCCACCGATCATTCTATATTCTGATTTTGGACCCTTAACCAGTGTGTCGTCGATGTAAGGAATGGTGATATGAGAAATTTCGGGCTGTAGAATAAATGTTACATCATCGTGTAAGATAGGGACAGAATTTGTCCAACCCATGGGTAGGGTAACGATGCGAAGTGCTCCAAACGGTGTCTGAAACATTGTCAGATTGCGAGATGATTCTGCGACTTTCCTTTCGTCGAATGCCACATAGAGATCCAACATTCCTCCGCATGATCATCCCCCAAATTGTCCTGCTAAATGTTTGGGTATCGGTATGATGCCTGAGTGCTGGATCATTACTTGGTTAAGCAGTTCGAGACTGTGGATGATTCGAAGCGATTTCGCGTCCTTTTTCACAATGCAAAACCATTGTGATTGGTATGAAGAGTTTGATGGTTCGTATACTCCTGCCTCTATCTTCTTTTTCAGCATTTCGAATATCTGTTCATACAAACAAAAATGTTTTGCTCAACCCATGGAGTGTGAGGAACGACAGGGAACTCTATAGGAGGAAAAAAGTCAGAGTGAAAACTTCCTCACTTTTGTTCTGTCCACGCAAAAGCTGTTTCCTGATTTTGAATAAAATTGTGCATAAGATTTCATTCCTCTGGCCATAGGAAATTACCAGGATAATTCTTGTTGATAATAGCTTTACGTTCGAGTGTATATCGCGAAGTGGGAATAAACAATGGTGGATAAGGATTTAATTTTGGCATGTTTTCGAGAGGGTCACCAGTAATTGTTTGAATAATGTGAAATCAGTCAGGTAGCTCAGTAATAACTGGGCGAATTTTTTGTGCGACAGGTTTGTATTTCTTTTTCGATGCCATGAAAGTTGGATATGAGGAGTCAATAATAGGCGTAGAAGGCGTAGACGTTGCCGTCAATGTCGATAAATATGTTTTGTATTGGTGACTGGCTGTTAAATATAAATTCGCAAGGATTGAAGAATAAGAAATGGATTTCGAGGAGCTCGAGGACTCCATATCGGGAATATTCGCAGTGCATTCGATATTGATAGATAAATTAGAGGGATCGAATAAGATAACAAAAGTGCACTGGTCAATGTCCAAAATTTTGTCCTCTAGTTGCGAAAATCCTTTTGATGGTGATTAGAATGGGGAATTGTGGGGATAGCACATGATCATGTCGAATTAGGATCATATATCATAATTGTCTGGGCTTCGTTCCTGTAGTTTTTGACAGTGCTTTCAGTGAGTACATTGAATGGTCGACCGAGTAAGATATCGTAGGCTGGGTCATGAATTATGTGAATTTGCATGAACAGAGTGATACTCCCCACTTTGCAAGGCACATTTCGTGCTAAACCCAAACTTTCGTCAATGCCTCTATTAGCCAATTGGAGTGGAATGTGGATTGAAGGATTGTAAGCGAGGCCAAGTTCGTGGCAAATTTCTTTGGACATTGCGATAATTGAAGAGCCGGGGTCTACAACACTTTTGACCAGATTCCTTCCATTGACGTTCATAATAATGGATCTAATCGAATGAGATTCCTTCACAGTGATAAAGGGTTCTGGAATATCGCCAGGTCAAAGACTGTTAATATAAGTTTTGAATGGATCATCAATCACAAAAATCTCATTGTTGAGCAGATTCATGGTGTTATTTCCTTTGGGCTGCTGAATTCGACATGGAGTGACCTGTTCCTTCCATTTTATATGAACTTCAGGCAATAAAGACAACAATTCATCGGGTGTTAGTGTAATAATTGGTGTCTTCATAGAATGAGCGAAAACATCTTCCATGATTTTATCCTTTTAAATTGGTGCTTGGGTATGGTGTGAAGGACCATCTTTGCCTTTACCTTTCGCAGTTGATCCAAAGTTTTGTTCATGTGGTGGTAGGTACGAATTTTCTTTTGTAGCGGCATAAGGATGAATAACAGGCTGCGAAGTTGTTTCCGAAGTTGAAGATGATGCCAAAGTCGAGGTTGGTAGGTTTGTTGCCATGGACGAGAAGGATGATGCTGGTACATGTGGAATCAATTGTTCGACTGCTGCAGTGCTTGGGTAAACTGAAGGTTGAGAGACGGGGACTGTTGGTATGCTCAGATTAGCTTTAGCAAAAGTCCTACCACTTTGCAAAGCATATATCTCTTGTTCAAGTTTTGCGATGTGATCTTTGGGTGTTGCAGATCGTTCAGAAACCTGGTAGATGCCCCTAGGTGGTGTCGAAGTAGCCATTGAGGATGCGATGTTGTACATGAGCGATGATGCAGTTGTGTTCAAAGGATTTCATCGAATCCATTCGTCAATTCTATCTTTGATAAAGTGACCAGGAATGTTTTGAGGGGTGAACTGTCCATTTGGAAGCATGATTTTTCCTTCATTGTTCTTTTTACACTTTCCTTCATTGATATAGGCTTGGCAAACCAAGCAGTCACTAATGAAATGACCTGTGAGTCCACAAAAGACACAAGCTAAGTTTTTGAGCTGGTCCAAGTGAAATCCACTGTTAGTTCGAGGAGGGTTAGTGGGTTTCAAACCTGCTAAAGCTATGATGAGTGTGGTTGTAAATTTTTTGAGGATCGCTGATAAGTCTTCTGATTTAATCTGTGTCAAAGATGTCAAAGTCAATGCCAATGTTTCTGAAGACTGTAATGATGCCAAATTCGAGCTAATTGACCCTGCTAAAACAAATTTTGCTGCTGCATGAATGTCATCAAGTGGATAGGTGTCATCCAGATAGTGGTTGGGAAATTTAAGTTCGAGTCGTCATGCAATTC
This sequence comes from Tricholoma bakamatsutake, assembly GCA_029959215.1. Taxonomy (NCBI): domain Eukaryota; kingdom Fungi; phylum Basidiomycota; class Agaricomycetes; order Agaricales; family Tricholomataceae; genus Tricholoma; species Tricholoma bakamatsutake. The sequence continues at coordinate 8,621,709 of CP114860.1, forward strand.
ATGACCATAAACCTGGTTGAAAACCTCGAACAAACGCTCTACTTTGTTCTGCCTCCGAAATTTGGCCTTTAGAGAGTAGGAACTTTGTAATGTTGTAGAAAGACCTGTAATATAATCCTAAATTGCTCGCATTATAGATACCCATCCGAAGTTGTTCACCAACGAGTTTGTTCATGTCCGAAATCGACCATTTTTGATTGTCTTCAGAACCAGGATATAGTCTGTGAATTGCAACACGAAAATTGTGAAATGAAGTGCCAGTTTCGTATTCGGGAATCGATTCCCAGAGTTCAGACATATCGATATTGACATATCGGCAGGCGTGCTTCTTCATAAGTTCAGGATCCATAACATTACAGTCAATAAAAAGTATTTCAAGCTCATTAAAGTATCGACGTAGCTCTCAAGGTTGAGTAGGGTCAAATTTAGGTGCTGTGGAATGTCCTCAAGCTGGCATTGTTGCTTGGGTAGCCATAGATGTACCAATTCAAGGTGTTAGAACCTGAGCGAAGGATGGTAGATGTGTCGAAGTAGCTGGAATAATGAATGATGTAGTAGAGGATGAGGAAGAAGAGGAAGACGAAGTTGTAGACGAGGAAATAGGTGAAGGAAACAGATGACGATGTGTAGATTCAGCATCAGAGACAGGTATTAGGATATCCCCTGATTGTTTGAGAGATTCAAAGGCCTGGTGAGTCTCAATTCTAAGGTTTCAAGCTTGTGTTGGCCTAAGCCAAGAGATTTGAGGTAAATTAGGCGATGAAATGATTTAAAAACCCCTCATGGTGGGCTCCAAAATGATGATACTTGACCTGGAAACCTAGCAAAAATCTGTTAAAAGCCTTTTGTAGTATAACTCAGGCTAGAGGAAGGGTGCGAGGTGGTACTAAATATCACCGCTAATACCAAAACATTGTTTTAGTGATGCAAAATGGTAAGGATGTGACAAATAGCTTTTTTAAAGCATACGAAGATGTTTGAAGATGGTTCGAAGATGTGCAAAGCAGTTCAGAATAAGTTCAAATGGGTTCGAAGTTGTTCAGGTGAGTTCGAGGGGGTTCAAAGGTGTTTGACTGGTGTCAATATATGTTTTGACAAATGAATATTGCAGTTGCAAACTGTGTTTTTAGTGGCGATAGGCAATGATGAGTTGAGAATGAATACGAAAGTTCGAGGAAGTTCGCGATATTTTGCAGAACTTCAGAGATATGACGCGAGGTAAGACTCAAGAGAACTGCTCTTAAATCCGACTATAGTGGAGAGGGTAACTGGTTCTCTGTTGTTCTAAGTAACTAGTACAAGTTTATATACATTTTTGAAGAGATAGTACTGAAAAGGGAAGTAAAACATGTGTAAAACATGTGGCAATATATCATACAATGAGGACTTTGTAGATCAAAAATAAATGAGAAATGATAAATAATTGAAACATATGTGTCCCCATATGGTAAAAGTACTTATCTTTCGCTGTAATATATCATCGAAACATAAAAAACACTATTATCGCATCCTAAATCTCTTGTTGTCTCTCCTCATGTCTGGTAGTGCTTGATATGCAACGGAATAGTTTGTTCCAGATGTGCAGCATGTATCAAAAGTATTTTAACACAGCTATACAGTGGCCAATGTTGTTTGAAATTCTGCAAAGTTGCTTGAAGTGTCGTGAAGTTGTTCGAAGTTGTTCGAAGTGTTGCGAAGTCTTCTGAAATAGTGTGAAATAGTGTGAAATAGATTCAACGTCGATTTCTTGGCATTCGTAGTGATTTGGAATGTCTGTCATAATGTCTCGATATGAGTGAAACTGTTCTCCAGACCTTAAAGTGTGTAGTGGACCTATCAGCAAGGCGCACGAAAGCACACAAAGGCACACAAAGTGTGTGGAAGCCATCTAGGAGGTGTGCACAATCACAAAAAATGCCATAGTATGCACGCAGGGTGATAGGGAGCCATATCATCTCCTCCCAACTGATGTACTGACTGTCCTCAGGCAGCATGTGATTGGTCAGCACAAAATTTTCTTTGCTCACATAAGCGGCCATCCTCTCCTTATCTATCTCTGACCACCATCTATCCTCTACAACTCTTTCCACAACCCATCTCTACCTGATCCGATGGCCTCACCATTTACCTTAGCCCTCAGACAAATGATCCTGGCCCTCAATGAGACCCTCTCTGCTGCTGGAAGCAAGCAGATGACAATGCAAGCTTGGGGTAAAGGGTTTTGTAGTAAACTGGTGCACTTTTTGTGTTTCTATAACTGGCATAGGTTGCTAAGGGTCAGGGCATGTAGAATGTGTATAAAAGCCACATGGACACTGTTAAAGATGATGCAGAACTCGACACACTCCTTGCAAAGACGTGCAGCACATTCAGTGGGATCATGGTGGAGGAGTGGCTTACTTGGGGTGAGGAGCTGATGCCTGATATGTGTAATATGATTGAGGAGAAAGAGCAGTCTGAGGAATTTGAGCGTAGGGCGCACAAGCTGGTGGGGCAGCTGGAAGCACGTGCAAGGCACACCATGTGCTCTTGACTGCTGAATTGCAGGCGCCTGAGGTTAACTTGGAGCATCTGGAAGGTGAGTTTAGGGCAATTGACGAGGCAAGCGATATAGATACCGCCGAAGTGCAGGAGGACAAAAAGGCATGCATCATGCTGGTGCACTCTCTGCGCGCGCTTTCTGGAATGACCAATGCTGAGGTTGTAGGCAAAGGAACTGGGAAGTCTTGGGAGAGTGGAGTGACAAGCGAAGGGAAGAGTGAGCAGAGTGATGAGAGCACTAGTGCAGATGAAGGTGCAAGTGCATGCCTGGTGCGCACAATGCGGCAATGCACATATGTTGAAGTACCACCACTGAGTGGTGTTGGTGCCACCTCCAACGCTAATGGTGGACCGGTAAGTTTCTTTGGATATGCTTCAAACTCACTAAATGGTTTCTCTTTCTACTCTAGTGTGATAACTGCCGCTGCATGGGCCAACTGGCTAGGTGCATCCCTGTCAATGGAAAGTAGTGTGCTCCATGCACAAAGGGTAAGATAAAGTACGAATGGATGAAGCAAACCCTCGCACAGCTGCACACAACTTCTAGAGGCAGGAAAGTGGCTACTGGGCACCCTAGTGTGTCTTTTTCTCATCCTCCTTCCACACTGTGCTAACTATTCCAAAGGTGCATCACAAATCAACAAGGGCAATGAGAGCAATGCGGGGCTTGTCAGCCCCTCAAAAGAGCGCACATTGAAGCGCCGCAAAGTTGAAAACATGCCCCCTCTCCTGTCGCAAGTGCACCCAAGGCCGCGTTGCCTTACTGTTTGCCAGGCAAGTGTGCACATGCAATCCTCGCACCAAACCAGATTGGGAAACACCTCGGGGGATGTGGTTTACCAAGGCCAGGACATCAAGGTGCTTGACTTAGTGCAATGCTGCTCGGTGGTCACAGTCTTGGGCGCCACGCATGATCACCTTAAAGAAAACATTCAAAGGTCGCTCATCGAGTTAGAAGTCACCACGAGCCGGTTGCAGTGTGGAGCAAGCGGAGGCAGATGCAAAGGTGAAACTGGATGCGGCCACAGAGTGCTTGGAGTTCCTGGAGTCCATTGAGTAGCCGCTTGCCTGTATAAGTAATAGATAGTCTGCCAATCCATCTCTCTGTTGTGCCTGTGATAAACACATGATGCGCTCCAAAGCAGTGCAATGCATGCATGCACAAATGTGCGCACTTTGTGCCAACCTGCACGTGCACTTCCATGGTGCCGTAAAATGAAATTTGTAAGTCCAAATAATATATGTGAGGGAAAAGAGATAAGATAGGCAATGTTCGAGCAAGAAATGTCAAACGCACAAAAAACGCACACCAGTGCAAAAATGCACAAATGCAAAGGAGTGCAGAAAAATCATCCAACCATCACTTTCCTCCTCCCAACTGAGATATTGACTGTGTCCAAACAATAAAAGAGCAAGAGATAAAAGGAAGCGCATGCCATATGACAAAGTCTAAAAAAATGGGAAAGGCTCAGTAGATCATCATGGCCTGTAAAACCCATGGGTTGCACAATCACAGAATGCATCCAGATGCAACTTCACGAATAGGAAAAAGGTAACATAAAAAAATGAAAGAAAGCAAAGCGTACATATAAAAAGGTGAAATATCCATAGCGGTGCATGTGGAGCACTAGTTGTGTGCCTCATCAGCACTTTCTTCATCCTCAGTGCTATTTCCTTGTGCTTCTTCTTCGTCAACTGCTTCTTCATCTTCTGTGTCCACTACTATGGACTCTTCCATCTCTCTCAACCACGTTGTGGTAATATTGAGTGCTATGTCAGGAAGTGCAATGGACTTGCATGCGTGGTACAGCAGTAGGCAGAATGCGGCTACTGGCCTGTCAAATACCATCCCATTTAATTCACAAATGATATATGCGCCGCCTTGATTGCATGACACTATAACTAGAGGACCGAGATAATGTGCATGCATTTTGCAGTTAAGGCTCTTCTTGATCGCTGTGTTGCACATAAGGACTAAATTGCCGTGCTGGAAGTCAAAATTGCAGATGGTTTTTGAGTGCGCTTTCTCGAAATGGAGTGCCACTTTGCACCTTTCTGCATAGACATGGGAATGGATGTGCACTAAGTCTTCTGGATGCTTTTGTAATGCATGCAATCAAGTCTGTAGTGGAGAGTATAGAATCTGGGGGTGGATTAAGGTATGTCACTTCAATGATATTGAGAGGGATTAGAGGCTGCATGCCTGTAACAATGAAGTATGGTGAAATGCCAAGGCGCTTCCAAACTGTGATGCGCTCCACCCAAAAGACTGAGTACAGCATACTGAACCATTTTGACTCTACTCCATCTGCAGCTTTGATAAGTGCTTGATGCACGTCGAAATGTGTGTGCTCAATGATTCCATTAGCATGTGAGTTATAGCCAGATATGCGGATGTGATTGATATGGTAGCGCTTACTGAGATAGGCTAGCGCTTTGATGAATGGCTTGCCATTATCAGTGACTATCTCATACAATGCACCCCATCTGCAGATGAGGTCTTGGAACATCCAATCGCCAAGTGCACTCACGTTTTCTTTAGGAAGCCTGCAGAATTCTGGCCAAGTCGCAAGCGAGCAATGCCCTTGGACAATATAGTGCTGCCCTGTTGATACTGGTAAGTACATTGTATCAATATAAACTTTATTAAAGAGAGGTGCAGGCATTGCAATGACTGGCGGTATTAGAACCTTCTCATTTGCTGGATCTGGCAAATATGACAAGTGTGCATGAACCAAATGATGTCGTCCATAACATGCAGCCACCAAAAGTGCTCGAGCAATGTGGAGCATGTCATGTAAAAGTGCTTGTGTCCAATCTTGTCGTGGATGGTGCACAATATCAGTAAGCATCTAGACTGCCAAATAACAAGCTGGTGAGTGCCATGCACATTGCACTTCCATAAGCACATCTTGTCTTTGAAAAATGCGCTCACATAGTGCACGAGCACATACTCAGAATCTGTGAAGTCGCTAGGGTGTGTTAGGGTATCCATCCAAATCCACACCAAATCTAACTTCTCATCCTCTGCATCTGCTGTTGCACTCCTCAGAACTTGGCTATAGTCATCATTATAAATAAGCACACTATTGCGCACATTTTGCACATTTGTGCTTGGCTCTGGCTGCGTTAGCACGAGTGCTTGCACATTAAAGGACTGTGAAATGGGATGTATCACATGCATAAAGCCATGTAGCGCATCAATCCAATCCTCAAACTCTTCATCTTCTTCTCCTTCTAAGTCCTCTGGCTGCTTCGGCTGATGTGAAAGCCCATCTGGACCATGCACCACTCCCCTAACATATATGAGCATAAAGTGGAATGTAAGGATTGAAACAATCCACCAGTTAATGCTAGCGGATGGTTGGATATCAGGGTTTTGTAGCATGCCCTTGATATAGCATGTGTCAGTCTCAACAATTAAGTTGTGCACACCTATAATATAAAGGTGCAAACTGTGCAGTGCACGGTAAAGCCCATAGATCTCTAGCTTTGGTTGTGAAAAGCGTGCTTCTCTGTCGTTGAGCGTAATCAAGCCAAAATGGTTGTAAATGTGCACTTTTGCATTTGTGCTCTTTTGCTGGCAAAGGTAAAAGCCAACCATTATCTGGGAAGTGTCGACCACAAGGATAACGGGGAGTTCTGAGGAATAATTGATTGGTTGTAGCGCAGGGCACTCTAGTACTGCTTGATTGATGTTGTTTTGTGCTGCTATCTGCTCTGGGACCTATTCGAATGGAGCATCCTTGCGCGTAAGCCTTGTGAGCACATTAGCGCAGTGCACATAATTGCGGATATAAATGCACATTAAACTGACTGTTCCCAAGAATGCACACACTTCTGACAGTGTATGGCATGCGCCCCAATTGCAGATAACATCTACCTTGTCGCATTCGGGTTTTCTACTTTCTGGTGTGCAGTAATGGCCAAGAATGATGAAGTTCTCAGTGCACAATGTGGATTTCATCCCAGAAAAAGTGCTGCTGCTATATTTCATGCACTGCACAATGTGGTTCACATTCTGGAAGTGCTCCCACACAAAGTGCCTTATGCCAGGGTTCGCAGTGAGTGCTTCACATGAGCCATCTGGTAAAATGTAGCGCTTCGAAGGCCCCTTGACTGGGACATCATCAATATAGGGAACAGTGTAATCCAGAATCTCTGGCTGCAGAATATAGCACACATCGTCATGGAAGATTGGTACTGAGTTTGTCCAGCCCATTGGCAATGTAATGAGGTGCATTGTGCCATATGGCGTCTGGAATGTCATAAGGTCATGCGACAATTCTTTGATTAAGCGCTCATCATATCCCACATATAGATCAAGGATGGCGCTGCATGCATGCCCTGCAAACTGCTCTGCGAGGTGCTCAGGTGTAGGGGTGACGCCGGAGTGTTTAATGGTAATGCGATTAAGTGGCTTGAGGCTATGTATGATGCACAGCACTTTTCCATCTTTCTTGAGCATGCAGAACCAGCGTGATCTATATGCTGAATTTGAGCGCTCGTAAATGCCTGAGTCTATCTTCTTCTGGATAATAGTGCAAACTCCATCATATATGCCTGGTGGAATGGGGATGTTGCACTCTATCCAAGGGGTGTGCAAAATAACTGGGATTTCTACTGGGGGAAAGAACGCGGTCTTGAAGCTGCCGCGCTCCTCATTGCTCCATGCAAAGGCTTCATTCTGCAAAGACATCAAGTAATGTAAAACCCTCATCTCCTCTGGTAATAAGAGATTGGTGTGGCACTTTTGGAGCGCTTGCATGCACTCTTCAGTATAGCGCCCGGTTGGGGTAAATGGTGGCGGGTTTGGTAGAAGCGCAGGAAGTGCTGCTAGCAGATTGCCTATAATGTTGCACTCGATGTGGAATTCATTTGGGACAGGCGCAATAACTGGTTTGACTTTTCTAGCAACTGGTTTATACTTCTTCTTGGTTACTATGCCCTTTTGTGGTGTGCGCACTGCTAAATCAATAAAAGTTGCGTGTGCGTGTGCACTTTTCAGAAATGCAGCTGGAATAAGTGCCACAGGGTCGATCAAATTCAAGAGCGCCTGCGCATGACTGTTGGTACACTGGGATAGGTAGAGTTGAGAGATAATAGCGGTTGAAGGAATTGAAGCAGAAAATGGAATAAGTGCAAACATGGAAATGTCACAAGATTGGGTATAGGGATCGAATGTTATGATAGGTGGCAGCTTCTCCTTGGTCTGCGATTAATTCCTCGAAGCCTGGCAAAAATTTCTTTGTGGGTTATGCTGAATAGCAAAGTGCAGTGTTGCTGGAGCTGGTAAGAAGTGGCGCAGCTTCCCCCTAGGCTTTGTTGGAATGGTGGAGATGGCACCTGTGTTCGGATCACAGATCATAATCATTTGTGCTTTGTCCACAAAGTTGCACATGACGGAGCACGTTAACACATCGAAGGGGTGCTCTAACAGAATATCATAAGCAGGTGAATGGTTAACGTGAACTTGCACATAGACAATGATATCTCCAATGCATGTGGAAATGTTGTGCACAAGCCCAAGCGACTCATCTACCTCTCCATTGGCCGATTGCATGTATAAGCAAATGCACAGGTTGTACTGAAGTCCAAGATGATGTCAGACCACTTCTGACATTGCAATAATTTGTGAACCCAGATCTAAGATAGCCTTGAAGTATTCTTGGTTGTCGATCAATAAATCAATGGAACAAAGTGCATGAGACTCTTTTGCAACCTTCAAAATGTCCGGGTTTTCAATTTCGCCTGGCTGGAGATGGGTGAGGTACTGTTCAAATGGATCCTGCAAAACAATAGGAAGGAGCACTGCAATTGCTGCACTAACTGGAGGTGTTGCATTAAGCACTTTATTTTCTGCAAAAGGCATGCATGCTTCGCAGTGTGCAAATGGCATAATGCTCACAAGGTTGGTAGCTACCACTTCTGCACTGGTAGCTGCAATGCACTTTGGGGTAACTTGTTCTCTATGGCACTGTCTGAGATCGGGAGAAAGGGACAGGAGCTCTTTATGCGAAACTGTAATGGAGGGTGCCTTCATGGTGCATGCATATACGTCATCAACAATCTGTGGGTTCTGGATGGGAACAACAGTGCAGTATGATGGCTCTTTGCCTTTGGAAGTGTTAGCTGGTATGTCTGGTTTATCTGCTGCTGCGGGCACAACACGCGCTTCAGGAATGTTAGAATAGGGATGTATGGGCATCTTGTCGGGCACTTCAGTTGTGCTCACAGCAGGTTGCAAGGCTGGGGACTCGATACTGTCAGCGGGTGCAATGTCTGTGGTTGTAGAATGTGCGCTCTCTTGATTGGATGTATTGCATGGTGCGCGCTGCAAAATTTCAATGCTGTTGAAGACTTGCCTCTTCCAAAGCACCATCAATGCCTTCTCGAGCACATCGATGCGCTCTTCCTTCGTTAGTTGCGCATTTGGTGCACTTTGCATATAATCTGCTGCAGGCGCTGAAGCGGCAACATACGTCGACTGTAAAGGTGCTGCTGGAGCTGGATGAGGCACTATATTGTAGATGAGCTGCAAATTGGTATTAGATGAAAGTCGACCGGTGGCTATCTGCCCTGGGTTGCGCTTATGCCATTCCTCGATGTGCTCGCTCAAGAAGTTGCCTGGAATAGAACGCAGCCCAAATGTGCCACCTGGGAGTAGGATGCGCCCTTCTGCATTTCGCCTACACTTTCCTTTGCTAATAAGGTGCTCAATTGAAGCGCACTCAGGGATATAATGCCCTGTTTGACTGCAACCATTGCACTTGTCATTGTTTGAGCAAGGCGTGCCATTTCCACCATCTCTGCATGATGCGCTCAATGCAGTAACTATTGTCTGTGTCATGTGCTCGAATAAGACTGAGATGTCTTCTGCTTTGACTGCAGGCACGCTAGGTTGTGGCTGGGAAATGGGTGCTATGGGTGCTGAGTAGGGCACATACATATCGGGGTTTTGCACTGTGAGCCCAGTAAGTGGCTGGAAATAGCATGCTGGGCCTTCAAAGATAAAGTTGACTGCATCGCGTATTGCATCTAATGAGTATGGCACATTTGCAGGCTGATTCGGTACCGCAATCGCAAGGCAGCTCAAAATGTGCTCTAGCTGGTCTGGTCGAAACACCCTAATGAACATGCAGCTTTGGTCATAGCATGCCAACATGCCTTGTGCAACTAAGTATTCACTAATGTTGAAAAATGCATGATAATAGTGCACGATTTCTTCTGCAGTTACAAGGCCAATGCATGCGGTCTCACCAATAAGCTTGTCCAGTTTGTAATACTCCATTTACTGCCATCCCTAGATCTGGGATAAAGCTTTAGGACAGTGTCTTTGAATGCGCCATAGTTGTGCATTGCGCTATACTCCGGTAGCAGTTTCCAAGTGTCTGCAGTGTCGCTGTCCAAATAGCGCACAGTGTGGAACTTCTTATCAGTCTCATCAGTAATGTTACAATCACAGAGGAGTTGCGCAAGCTCCTCAAAGTACTTCTGGAGTTCACACAGTTTTGCAGGGTCGAAATGCGGCGCGTTTTGGTTAGATGTGGATGGCATATGCATGCTAGCCATAGTAGGTGGAATAAGGTGTGTAGAGTTAAGGTCTGGTAAAAGTGGAGCGAAATGCAAAGGCAGAGAAGAATGCGGTGATGCGGACGGAGTCAAGGTAGGTAGGGATGATTCAGGTGAAGGTGGAGGTAAAGACAGCGTGGACAAGTGATGCATGTTGTTTAGGAAGAGTGATTCGAATACTGGTATTTCCCCAAGCTGGAGTGCAGTTGCTAACAGCTCAGAATGGAGAGTGCAAAGGTGGTTAATGTTGAAGTGAAGGGCAAGCCAATGGAGGTCTAAAATACAGTCTGATAAACAGAAACCCCTCGTGGTGGGCTCCAGAAATGATGTGTTCTGTTGGTACTCAGTGCAGAGTCTCAATGGAAGGGGTGAACACTTAACCTACAACTGCAGGCGTGCTCGGGGTGAGGGGAGAGTTCGCTTAGAGGGCCTCAGATTGTCCTTCAGGGTGCGGAGACTATAGAGGTTGGTATGACGGTTTTCAATGTGCACACTAGTTGTGTATGCTAAAGGGAAGATATGTGCAGTGATGGGAAAGTGCGCAACACAAAGGGGCAAAAACACACAGTGCAGAAAAATGTGCAATTAAAGCACAAAAATGCACAATGACTAGGATAATGAAGGTGGGTGGTACAGTGGGATGAAGACGGCACTGAGATGTGCTGGGAAGGTGACGCAAAGGTTGGGGGCACAAGCAGGATGAAAGCGCAAGGGGCAAAAAAGGGTGCAAATGGTGCACAAAATGTGGCTATGCAAATAAGTGCACAAATGGTGCACAAATGCGGCTATATGAAGGGCACACTGCAAGAGTGCATGAACGAGGACAAAGGATGCAATGCAGGGATGAAACACAACAATATGATGAGGGGACGCAAACAATATGCAAATGCAGCTATACAAAGGGCACACTACAAAGGTGCATGGACTGGACGCTGGTGAACAGACTATGTGCGATGCTGACTGAACTATGAACTATGAGGGGGGGAAAGATCCTATGGATTCTCTATCTGTCCACCTACTATGTACAAATGGCTTATGTGATAAAAATGGTAAAATAAAGTGTAAAAATAGAAAGCACCATGCGCTACCCACAAGCGCACCCATTCGCCCATCTAAACCCAACCACACTATGCTGCTGCCTCAGCCAATAAGATTTGCGCACCATTAGCCCAATACCCAACTGTCCCAGTGCAATGTGCTATTTTTGGTGTGCTCCAGGTCTCATGCACTCTTCCCAATTAATCTGCTTCAGTGTTATGTGTCGCATGCTGTGCCTTAGTAATAATGATGTGATTGACCTGTGCCGGTTACCAGATAAGGTGATGCCGATTGGAAATGCAGAAGAACTATAAGGAGATGCTGTGAAAGGCCAAATACCGCTGATGATACTCAACCCAGAAACCCAAACAAAACCTACTAATGGCTTCGGATGGTATAACACAGGCCAGAGGAAGGGTGCGAGGTGGTACTAAATATCACCGCTGAGACCAAAGCATAATGTTTAGTGATGTGAAATGGTAAGGGCTGTGGATAATAGTCTGTAAAGGCGTACGAAGGTGTTCGAAATAGTTTGAAAGAGGTTCGAAGATGTGCAAAATAGGTTCGAAAAAGGTTCAAAGAGGTTCAAAGTCATACGAAGTAGTCTGAAGAAGTTCGAATAAGTTTGAAGAGGTTCGAGATATATCGAAGAGCAAGTTTAACGAATGTGAAGTGTTTGTCGAATGGCGGTAGGCGATGGGCAATAAAACGGAGAGCGAATACGATAGTTTCAAGGAAGTTCGCGATATTTTGCAGAACTTTAGAGATATGACATGAAGATAAGACTAAAGAGAACGATTTTTAAATCTGATGATAGTGAGAGGGTAACTTGTGCTGTTTCCTGTTATTCTCTCCTCTGCTATTCTTAACTAACTAATACAAGTCTATATACAAAAATGAAGAGATAGTACTAAAAAGGAAATAAGAACATGTGTAAAACATGAGGCAAATATATTATACAATGAGGACTTTGTAGATCAAAAATAAATGATAAATGATAAATGATGAAACATACAGTGTTCCCATATAGTAAAAGTACTTCAATGAAATACAAAAATGCACTTATCGCATTCTAACTCTCTTGTACTCTCTCCTCGTGTCTGGTAGTGCTCAATATGCGACAGAATAACTTGTTCTGGATGTGCAGCATATATCGAAATTGTTTAAAGACAGCTATACAGTAGCTGAAGTCATTCGAAATGCTGCGAAGTCATTTCAAAGTGTCGCGAAATAGTTTGAAGTCATTCGAAGTCATGCGAAATAATGCAAAATAGTGCAAAATAGTTCGAAGTTAATTTCGTGGCATTCATAGCAGTTCAGAACATCTGTCGTAATGTCTTGATATGAGTAGGAGTGTTTTCTAGACTTAAAAGCATGCAGTGGACCTATCACCACCAAAGCACCAGGATTATGTGAAAGTGCCCAAGTGCACACAGTCCAATGCCAAATAGGCACAAAGTGCTCCAGTTATATAAGAATGTGCAGTTCGCTCGTGTTGGAATCGTGGTGCGCCTCAAGTAAATGTGCCAGTAAGGTGGAAGCCACGATGCGCAGCACAACTGATGTGGTAGATTGTTGTGTGTGTGATAGGGATTGTGCAATAAGTGTGCAGTAGAGAATGTGAGTTGCAGGTAAAGCATAAAAGGAGTGCACAAAGGTGCATCGAGCGTGCAATAAATGTGAAAGGCAGGTAAGGAGTGTGGGGGGTGGTGCATGGAGGCAGTCTGAAGCACAATGGGGCACATTTAGGGCGCACAACAGCAGGCAGCTAGGGAACCAAAAGCGCAGTAGAAATGTAAAAGGCACACAAAAGCGCACCTAAGCAGTCAAAGGCGCATGAAAGTGCACAAAGGCATGCAAAAGCGCACTGTGCAAAGTGTGTGGAAGCCATCTAGGAGGTGTGCACAATCGCAAAAAATGCCATAGTATGCACGCAGGTTGATAGGGAGCCATTCACCGATATTATATGCCATCCATGACAATATTGGGCACAAGCACTTTTATGTGATGCAATCCACTTTACTTGAGCACTTTTGGTGGTCACACATTATGGACAACATTGTTTGGTTCATGTGCACTTGTCATATTTGCCAGATCTAGCAAGCACAGAAGGTTTTAACACCACCAATTGTCGCAATGCCTGCACCTCTCTTCAGTAAAGTTTATATCAATATGATGCACTTACCAGTATTGTTTAAGGGCATTGCTTGCTTGTGACTTGGCCAGAATTCCATGGACTTCCTAAAGAAAATGTGAGTGCACTCAGCAATTGGATGTTCCAAGATCTCATTTGCAGATGGGGCACATTGTATGAGATAGTCACCGATAATGGCAAGCCATTTATCAAAGCACTAGCCTACCTCAGTAAATGCTACCATATCAATCACATCCACATATCTGGCTATAATTCACATGCTAATGGAATTGTCAAGTGCACATACTTCAATGTGTGCCAAGCACTTATCAAAGCCACAGATGGAGTAGAGTCAAAATGGTTCAAGTTTGCTGTACTCAGATAGACCCACTGTCCCAGTAATGTGTTCAGTTGGTACTCGGTGCAGAGTCTCAACAGAAAGGGTGAACACTTAACCTACAACTGCAGGCATGCTCAAAGTGAGGGGGGAGTTCACTTAGAGGGCCTCAGATCGTCCTTCAGGGAGCAAAGACTATGGGGAGGCTGGTATGGTGGTTTTCAATGTGCGCACTAGTTGTGTATGCTAAAGGGGAGGTATGCGCAGTGGTGGGAAAGTGTACAATGCAAAGGGGCAAAAATGTGCAGTGCGGAAAAATGTGCAATGGGAGCGCAAAAGTGCGCAACGATGAGGGTGATGAAGATGGGAGGTGTAGTGGGATGAAGACAACACTGGGATGTGCTGTGAAGGTGGTGTGTAGGTTGGGGATGCAAATGGGATGGAAGCGCAAGGGGCAGAAAAGGCGCAAATGGTGCACAAAACATGGCTATACAAATAGGTGTGCAAATGCGGCTATATGAAGGGCACACTGTATGAGTGCTTGAATGAGGACGAAGGATGCAATGCAGGGACGAAACACAACAATACGATGAGGGGATGCAAACGATACACAAACGCAGCTATACAAAGGGCGCACTACAAAGGCGCATGGACTGGATGCTGGTGCACAGACTATGTGCAACGCTGACTGAGCTATGAACTATGAGGGGGGGGAAAGATCCTATGGATTCTCTATCTGTCCACCTACTATGTACATGTGATAAAAATGGTAAAATAAAGTGTAAAAATAGAGAGTGCCATGCACTACTAACAAGCACATCCATTCGCCCATCTAAACCCGACCACGCTATGCCGCTGCCTCAGCCAATAAGATTTGCGCACCTATAGCCCACTACCCAACTGTTGCAGTGCAATGCACTATTTTTGGTGTGCTCTAGGTCTCATGCGCTCTTCCCGATTAATCTGCTTCGGTGTTATGTGTCATGTGCTGCACCTTAGTAATAATGGCGTGATTGACCTGTGCCAGTTACTAGATAAGGTGGTGCCGATTAGAAATGTGGAAGAACTATAAAGAGATGCTGTGAAAGGCCAAATACTGCCAAAGCGCCAGAATTACATGAAGGCACCCAAGGTGCACAGTCCAATGCCAAATAGGCGCAAAGTGCCCCGATTATGTGAGAATGTGCAGTTCGCTCATGTCAGAATCGCAGTGTGCCTCGAATAAATGTGCCAGTAAGATGGGAGCCATGATGCACAGCACACCAGTGCAGTGGATTGCTGTGTGTGTGATAGGGATTGTGCAATGAGCACGCAGCAGGGAATGTGAGTTGCAGGTAAAGCATAAAAGCAGCGCGCAAAGGTGCATCGAGTGTACAATAAATGTGGAAGGCAGGTAAGGACTGTGGGGGGGGCGCGCGGAGGCGGCTTGAAGTGCAATGAGGCGCATTTAGGGCGCACAATGATTGGCGGCTATGGGGAACCAAAAGTGCAGTAGAAATGCAAAAGGCACACAAAGGTGCACCTAAATGGTTAAAGGTGCACAAAAGCACACAGAAGCACACAAAGGTGCATGAAAGCACATGAAGGCACACAAAGTGTGCGGAAGCCATCTAGGAGGTGTGCACAATCACAAAAAATGCCATAGTATGCATGCAGGGTGATAGGGAGCTGTATCAGCGGCATGCTGTTTAGAGAAAGCACACTTAAAGACCATCCATGATTTTGACTTCCAACATGGTGACTTAGTCCTTATGCACAACACAGCAATCAAGAAGAGCTTTAACCACAAAATATGCCTGCATTACCTTGGCCCTCTAATTATAGTTTTGCACAATCAAGGATGTGTGTACATTGTTTGCAAACTCAATGGAATGGTATTTGACAGGCCAATAGCCACATTTTGCCTAGTGCCATACTATGCACGCAGGTCCATCACACTTCCTGACATCACGCTCAATATTACTACAAAGTGGTTGAGGGAGATGGAAGAGTCAATGGTAGTGGACACAGAAGATGAAGAAATAGTTTACGAAGAAGAAGCACAAGGAGATAGTGCAGAGGATGAAGAAAGCACCGATGAGGCATGCAATTAGCACTACATGTGCACCACTATGAATATTTCATTTTTTTATGCATATGCTTTGATTTGTTTTTCTTTTTTTTACATTACCATTCTTCTATTCGCAAAGTCACATCTGGGCATCTTCCATGATTGTGCAACCCATGGGTTTTACCAGCATGATTATCTACTGAGCCTTTCCCATTTTTTCAGAATTTGTTTTATGGTGTGCACTTGGTTTTATCTCTCACACTTTCACCATTTGGACAGAGTTGATATTTCACTTGGGAGGAGGAAAGTGATGGTTGGACAATTTTTCTGCACTTCTTTCATGCTTGCATGTTTTGCTTTGCACATTTTTGTGTGCTTTACTTGGCCTCTTCAAATATCCCATACATTCACTTCTACTACTCATCCACTTCTTGGCACTCACACTTTGCACTTCAATAACCAACAAGGATGCTGCCTGACGAAAGTCAGTATTTCAGTTGGGAGGAGATGATACAGCTCCCTATCACCCTGCACTCATACTACAGCATTTTTTGCAATTGTGCGCACTTCTTGGATGACTTCTACTCACTTTGCACAGTGCGCTTTTGTGCACCTTTATGCACTTTCATGCACCCAAGTGCACTCCAGTGTGCTTCCATGTGCCTCTGTGTGCTTTCGTGCACTCCCATGTGCTTCCATGTGCCTATGTGCACTTTCATGCACTTCCATGTGCTTTTGTATGCTTCTGTGTGCCCAAGTGCACCTTTTACATTTCTACTGCACCTTTGGATCTCCTATAGCTGTCTTCTACCATGTGCCTTAAATGTGCCTTGTTATGCTTCGACCCACCTTCGTGCACCCCCTACACTTGTTATCCACCTTTCACAGTTACCATGTGCTTGATGCACCTTTATGCACTCTCTTATGCTTTACCAGCAACTCACATTCTTCACTGCACACTCATTGCACTATTCATTTATCACACACAACAATCCTTCACCCCATCTATTGCACTGTGCATCATGGCTTCCAGCTTACTAGGGTGCTTATTCAAGATGCACTGTGATTGCATCACAAGCCAACTGCACATTCTCACATAATCTGGGCACTTTGCACCTATTTGGCATTGGACTGTGCACACTTGCACTTTCACATAATTCAAGTGCTTTGGCAGTATTTGGCCTTTCACAGCATCTCCTTATAGTTCTTCTGCATTTCCAATCAGCATTGCCTTATCTGGTAACCAGCACAGGTCGATCACATCACTATTACTAAGGCACAGCATGCAATACATAACACCGAAGCAGATTAATTGGGCAGAGCACATGGGACCTAAAGTGCACCAAAAATAGAATATTGTGCCAGAACAGTTGGATATTGGGCTATAGCATGCACAAATCTTATTGGCTAAGGCAGTGGCATTGTGTGGTCAGGTTTAGATGGGCCAATGGATGGACTTGTGGGTAGCACATGGCACTTTCTATTTTTATACTTTATTTTACTGCTTTTATCACATAAGCCATTTGTACATAGTAGGTGGATACATAAAGAATCCAGAGGATCTTTCCCCCCGCATAGTTCATAGCTCATTCAGCATCACACATAGTCTGTGCACCATCATCCAGTTCATGCGCCTTTGTAGTGCACCCTTCATATAGCCACATTTGCATACTGTTTGTGTCCCTCATCATATTGCTGTGTTTTGTCCCTTTGTTTGCATCCTTCATCTTTGTTTGTGCACTTTGCAGTGCATCCTTCATATAGTCATGTTTGCACATCATTTGCACCCCTTATTATATAGCTGCATTTTGCACACTGTTTGCACATTTTCCTGTTAGTTGCATGCACATCTCACCTGCACTCCTAGGCTGTGCACCGCCTCTTTGGCACACTCCAGTATTTCCCTCGCCCCACTAAACCTCCTACTTTCACCCCCATTGTTGTTGTGCATTTTTGTGCTCCCATTGCATGTTTTTCCACATTGTGCATTTTTGCCCCTTTGCATTGTGCACTTTTTTGCCATTGCACATACCTTCCTTTCAGTGTACACAACTTAGTGTGCACCTAGCGACCCATCGAACCAGCCTCTTAGTAGTCTTTGCACCTTGATGGACAGTCCAAGGCCAGTTGAGCAAACCCCATCACCCCAAGCATGCCTGCAGCTGTAGGTTCAGTGTTCACCCCTTCTGTTGAGACTTTTCATTGAGTACCAACTGAACACATCAGTGCTCATACATGCATGTACATATTGATGCATGCAAAATAAAATTCTCATGCTAAGAAAGTGTAGCATCCTTCAGCATAGGATAGTGTAATTTGACATAATAAAATAAAATAAAATTTTATTAGGTAAAGGGGCTGTTTTCTAACAGTTGGAGGGTTCAGGGGTTCTGAGGCAGAATCCACAGGGCTGTAGCATGCCAGGTGAAAGGGGCCAGAGAGGACTTGGCTTCAACTTGTAGGAATTTGTGCCCTTCTCCTCATCAGTTGTCCTATTTTCAGGGTGGAGGAAGTTTTGGATTTCTGGAGGGTTTCCAGAGGAGGGCAAAGGTAGGAATAAGCAGAGGTTTGAGATTAACTTCAAGGGTAAGACTTTTGAGGCTGGGTCAAGACTTGATAATGGACTAGTATATGACAGATAATTTGCAAACTGAGGTACAAGGCTAAACTATGGGCACTTAAATAATGAAGGCTGGAAGAATAATGGAAAATGCAGAAGTTTACTAATGGGTCTTTGTAAGTGTCCATGATTATAATTGGTAAGACTGTATTAGGAATAAGGTGAGTAAGCAAATGATTAGTAAGGCACCTGGTGGAGATTATCGGAAAAGAGTCAGAAAAGGTCGGGAATTATTGGGAATCCAATCGGAGGAATTGGGTTTTGACAGTTTAGAAGAAAAAAAACTGAGGAGTGAGCAGTTGTGCTCACAATTGGCTTTTGTGAAGCATTTTTGCTGATTTCATTTACAGGCCTTGGAAGTATGGTGCAACTTCAAATTTTTGGGTCCACCCATGCCAATGTGCACTTCCTCATCACAGTCAGGACATGTAAGCTTGCTATCGATGTTGTACTCACTAATAGCCCTGCAATAATGGTCTCAATCTGGTTGATCTCAATGCAGTTGGTATTAGCATGCTTACTTGTCCTTTTTTGCCATGCCTTCTAGTGGTAGCACACCAAAAATTTGGTTCACATTACTGTCTACTACTATTATGCTCCTGTTGATCATTGCCAGCCATATTCCTATCACTCCCCAGGGCCATAAGAGCTTCGCTGTGCTCTGATGTCAAACCTTTTTTAAGGATGTTCCACTGCCCCCCCCCCATGATGTGTGGGATTCAGGTTCTGCCACCCCCTTGAAGTCAATACAAGTTTGTATTGAAGTCAGCAACAAGTTAATATGAGTGTAATAAAGTCAATACATCAATAATGAGTTACTACCAAGTCAATACAAATATGAGTTTGATAACAAGTTAGAGTTGAGTGACTGCAGTGGGATTAAGCATTGTGCAAGCTGGTTCATACCAGAGTCAGGCTGCGTGAGCAAAGTGAGTGAAACACCATGACAAAGGCATGTCGCTGCATGCAAGCTAGAGAGAGTCTTGGCTTCATTTGGATGTCAAATGCAACTGGGCTCTCATTCCATGATCTTCAATACTGACTACTTTCATCACTTATAATCTTTAAATAATTTTACTAGCATATAGTTTACATTATTAGTCATAGTTCTACTTCAAAGTTGGCACCCGAAATGGCCCCACATGCTTTAAAATACATAACTGATTTTTTTCTGACTTTTCCTGATTTTTCTTGATTTTTTTTGAACCTATTTTTAAAACCATCCTCAAACCCCACTCCCTCATAACCCATAGTCTGGAGTGTCCCACCGAGTGGTATGGGTTATGAGGGAGTTGGCTGTATTGTAAAGTGGTACTTTGAACTGTCGGCTTAAGTATTCATTTTTATTATTCTCACTCCGCTTTCTCACGACTGACTGATGGGAAGCTCATGGCAAATAATAAATAAGAAATTCTGGTCATCGTCTCAATATACACCTGCTCCTGTGGTTTCTGCACCAAGGCTAATGGATGTATTGAACAGCGTTAGAAACTGTTTGTCGATATGGTCAAAGGGTGGCGAATCAGAATGGCAAGTCTTCTCTCAGTTTTTTATTCTCGGGCTTATGCTTGTGGCTCATTTCTGTAGCCGAAATATCCTCCTTTCGCCACATTGTAACCCTCTGGATTCGAGTTGCATTGATGTCCTGACGACCTCATATCACACGCTCCTGTGTTCTGTTCTTGATACTTGGTCGCCGAAGCATAGGTTGTCACCAACCGCATTTGTCCAGTTTGTACAGTCTGTTCTCAGCGACCTCCCTTCGACCTCTTCTACGTCTTCAGCCGCCTCTTCTAATGCTTCTATCTTTGGAGAGCACCTCGTGGACATGATCTGGTCTGTTGATGCAGAGTTGGATGAAATTTTGGCAGATGCCACAAATGCACTTTCTGGGAATGATGAAGGAATGTCGCCCAATAGTAACGTAGCTCTTTTCCTCACGAAAACAAGGAATGCAAAGCAAAATGTCGAACACGACAAGGATACGATACGGGTTATTGTTGAGAAGCTTCTAGTAAGTGGCCCTGCTGTTCGCTCTACAACCGCCCACCCATATTTGAGTTTAGGACTGTGGCATCTTGAATCCCGTTTTTTGTAGGGAACGCCTGGATTCTGCCGTTTTAGCTAGCGTGGGTCTAATTGCGGATAAGACCTCACTTGACAAGAAGGAAATTAGGACGCGGACCGGTTTATTGTACGTCATTGATCCTTGTTGTGCTGTACTCGCTAATATGCCTTTCAAGCTATAAACAGAACAAGTTCAACCTTCTTCGCGAACAGTCGGAAGGCTACAGCAAGCTAACTGCGGAATTGACCAGCAGTTTGGGGCCAGCTCATTCTCCGGTCACAGGTCGTCCAACAGATTCATACGCATCAATAGCAGAACGGGCTCGGCCGGTTTGGGAAAAAGTCATCAGCCTTATTGGCTATTTTGATTTAGACCCCAACAGAGCACTTGACATTATTCTTGACGTGCTTTCGGTGCATCTAGCGACGCACTACACCTTCTTCATCGCTCTCCTATCGTTTTCGCCATGGTCGGGGTCATATCGTCGTCCCACCTCGGATTATGATGGGACTCCCATGGTTGTCGATCTCCCTCCCGGGTCATTCAGGGGGAAAACTTTGGATGAAATTTTGTCATTGTCTGATGCGAAAGCACATCACGCACAGATTGCATTCCTCCATGGTCCTCGTGTGCTAGCTCAGGTCTTGGGTTTCAAGTTTACGTATTATCAAGTAAGTCTCTATATCCTCTCCACACTGCATCGTCACAACATCATTATAGTCTTCAGAAGTCACCGAAGCAACACCGAAGAGTCTCTATCTGACTGCCGCAATTTTAATCCGCCAAGGCTTTATTACGTTGGAAGATCTGTATCCTCATGTACGTCCGACTATTCAGTGCCGTTTACAATCCTACACCATACTCCTAGATTTCCCCTAACGACGAGGACATGGACAAAGTCCATAAAGAGTACCTAGTTGCTGTGAAGGCTAGAATATCTGGAGCTAAAGTCAGCCAGTTGGCAATGGCAGCACCTCTAGAATCATCAGTCTCCTCTCAGCCAAAGGCAAAGCCTCCGAGTCTTGTGGAGACGAAGAGGGCATCCGAGCCCAAGGACATCAACCAGAAAGTTGGTCTCCTTGCTGCGTTGCTTTCTGTGGGAGCTTTGAAGCCGGGCCTAGCTATCCTTTCTAAATTTCCATGGCTAGTCGACGCACGGCCAGAGTTAGCTGACCTTATAATTCGAATCATGAGACACTCCATTTCATCGCTCTACGAGTCGTCACTGGTCTTGAAAGAGAGGAACCCGAGCTTCAATCAACCCCGAGCTCGTTACGGTACAGCTGGAGTCACATATCCTCCTCTTCGGAAGCCTATGCTCACACTTTGGGCTCCAACGCCGCCTAGTACAAGTACAACCGACTTTGTTTTCTTCTTTCCGGACTGGATAGAGCAAGTGCCGATGTGCTTGTCGCTAAACGATCTGGAAGATGTCATGGAGCCGCTGATGAAGTTTATCGGTATTCACATATCTCGTGACCCGCTGTTTCTCACCAAATTCTTGCGGCTTGGACGAATTCATCTCCAATCAACGGTAATTGTTCTTTTTTTTTTCCCCTTCCTCTGCGTGATTTGATTGTAAAACCGCAGGTGCCTATCGATCCGTCTACAAAAAAACCAATTGGTGAGCCTGATCCGGAGGACCCAATCCGTGTGCTTTGGTTCAAAATTCTTCGCGTATATCTCCTTCCCGCTCTGCCTTTAATTCGAGGCAACGCTGTCTGCACAGTCGAGGTCTGGAACATCATTCGGCAATATGAAACCACAGCACGCTGGCGGTTGTACGGTGAATGGAAGACGACTGTGTATGGGTCGCACTCAGAACTTGTCGTTCGTCAAGTCCAAGCCGACAGAGAATCGAAGGGAATTCTGCGGCGACTTTCTCATAATACCATTGACTCCCTGTCGGGGACGGTTGCAAAATTGGCTCACTCAAACCCATGCATATTTTTCAGTAATGCAGTCAACCAGATAATGGCCTACGATAATCTGGCCAATGTTGTCATACAAGCCCTGCGATATGTCACGAACATGGGTTTTGATGTCCTTGTCTTTATCATTCTAAATGCACTCGCCAATCCTGACAAAGAACGCCTGAAGGATGACGGAGTCAACACAACAGATTGGTTACAAAGTGCGTCATATGCTGTGATAATCCATCAGCCATCTTATTTTGGCTCAGGTCTTGCTTCTTTCACTGGAATGCTATTTAGGAGATATAGTGCTGATTTGACACCTGTTCTGAAATATGTTGTCCATCAGCTTCACAATGGACAAACCACAGAACTTGTAGTGTTGCGCGAATTGATCTGGAAGATGGCTGGGATAGAACCCCTGCCGACTTTATCAGATTCTCAAGTTGCAGCTATGGCTGGTGGGCCTGTACTGCGGATAGAAGCTGTTGCATCCTCCACTCGTGGAGCACGGCTTGACCCAGGGGATGCTGTACTCAAGGGACCTCAGAGGCTTGGACGCAGCCTACTCGAGTCCTCCTTAGCATTACCACTCCTTATTCAGGTGGCTCAACAGCGCCAGGCATGTGTTTTCAATGCCCGGGATACTCACTTGAAGTCGCTAGCGAGCTTGTATGATACGGCAAGTTTGTCTACATTGTTATGTGATAATTTAAATAATCCTCCATAGACGCATGGAGTTCTCTTGCAATACCTGGAACTTCTTACTTCTCCTTCTGTCATCCCTCCAAAGGATTACGCAGGGAAAGTGCTACCATCTATCGCGGAACTTGGAGAGGTTTATGGCATCAGTGCACCTATATGTATGCAGATCATCCGGCCTGTTCTTCATGCGTCCCTTTTGGTGTGTAGGCGGTCTTCTATTGACCCATCGTGTTGCTCATTTTATATCAAGAGTTCTGCTTTGGCGATGGCAGAGCAGGAACGAATTGCCGGTGAGGAAGCCGAAAAACGACTCAAGGCTGCTTTGACCGCCAAACGAGAACCTACCTCAGCTTCCCACATTGCATCGCCCCGCCTGGGAACTCCGACCCTTGAAACAGTCGTCGACTCCAACCCTCCTGTAGAAGATATGTCTCCACAGGAAGATGTCTCCATGGAAGTGGAAGCAAATGCTGTTGCTTCTCCACCCGCCCCAGAAGTCAGTCCTCGGATTTTGTGATGTAATTCAGAGCTGATGTTAGAACAGAGCCCATGGCTTCCTGAGCTGTCCGCCTTGTTTGATGATGTGAGAAAGATAGCACCTGGAAATGCGTACGACGTTATTGGGTAAGCATCATCAAATCCATCGCTAAGTGCTCTTCTCCATGTTTCGATCAGACCAGGATTTTACCTCACTTTCTGGCAACTCTCTACTTATGATCTGTCTCCGCCTGCCACCAAATATGACGAGGAAGGGGCTGCTCTTCGCACATTGAGCCGCCAAGAAGATTCGAAGTATATCGCAGCGGACCGCTCGGCGGACCGAAACAAGAGATTAACTGCGTCTTCACACCGCACTCGGCGAGACCGCTACAACACCTTCGTCAACACTCTCGCTCAGGAGTTCAAGGAACAAACAGCGTCTCGCGTTTTCACAATGAAGCGCTTGGCACGCGAAAAGCTGCATTGGTTTTCGCATTGTAAGGCATCTGCCACCTTACATAACAACCTCTCATTAAGTTTTTAGCCCCCAAGGCACTGACCTTGGTCAATTCGCTAATTGAGCACTGTATACAGCCTCGCTGTCTCCTCTCCCCGATGGATGCCGATTTTTGCGCCCAGTTCATTAAAGTATTGCACACACAGGGGACTCCGGGGTTTCCTACCCTAATGTGTTATGACAAGGTTTGTGTCTCGGCTTGTGCGGTTCTTAGTTAATTGACAGTCATCCAGCTACTCGGAGATCATGTAAAAGTTGTCCTATTCTCGTGCAGCGAGTATGAAGCACATAATTATGGTATGGTTTACCATCACACTGCCGTATTTATGCCTCACCCACTCATCAGGCCGTTTTCTGTTGGGAATCTTGTCAGACATGGACAAATGGCATACCGACGAACAACTTTACAACGCAGACAATCGATCCAAAGTTAACGGTACTCTCCATCCAGGTTTCCGACGAAACTGGATCAACAAGCCTGCCGCACCGGATACAATCCTAGAATGGGCAGATTTCCAACGAGTACTCAGGAAATGGCACAAGAAGTTGGGGAAAGTATGTTAATTCACGCAGCTTCTGTCAATGGTTTGATATTTTCTATCTTAGGCCTTTACCGAGTGCATACAGACGGGAGAATTTATGCATGTTTACAATGCCATCATTGTCATGAAAGAAATCCTTCCTGTTTTTCCTCTCGCAGCAGTTTTTGACACCGGTGCAAGCCTTGACTCTGCTATGGACCGATTGCTCGAAACTGAAGAGCGGGGGGACCTCAAAATTCTTGGGCGAGCGTACGTTTCAAACCGTATTAGCTACGATTCTTCATCTTTACAATGTCTGTAGATATTCGGCGGCACTGAAAAAACGGGAACCCAAGTGGGCAGTACCAAAAAAGGTACCAGGGTTTCTTTATTTCCTTCCCAGGAATGCATACATATAACTGCATTTAACAGGTTCCGGCCACTTCCCCTAAACCGCCTGTTGTACCAAACGACAAAGTTCGTACCAGTGCAGGACCACCTACTGGTCCAAGCTCTCAAGCTGTCTCGGCTGTTGATGGACGTCGCTCTACCACCCAATCAGCCACTCCAACACCATCTGGCCCTCGTGCACAGTTAAGCGCAGTAGCCGAGAAACCAGGTAGCGGTAATTTGAGTTCAACAAAATTGGCCATGGACAGGTATTTGTTTTACTACCACCTAAGTCTCACTTTCACACACAGTTTCCTAGTATACCACGACCAGAGGTAGTAAAACGAGTTAGGCCAGAGACCAAAGCCAGTGAATCACCCAAGCCGGTTGGTGAAGTCACATCTTCGCATCTGGATAAGTCAATCGTTCCGCACATCCATGAGCTTCGTTCGTCGAAAGACGAACCAACGGGTAACTCGTCCATCTCACGTTACAGTAGTCCTGCCAATGCTAGAGAATCGCCTCTCCTGCAAAGCTCCCCTGGCATTGATAAGGAACCCCCTCAGTCTCCTCACAGCCTTCGTCTGCTTGACGAGAAAGCACGCCCAGATGCCCTTCCTGCAATGCCTCCCCCGTCTGTTCCAAGTCAAACGCCTTCTGCCCAAGAACTGAGAGAAACCGCAAAGCAAACCATCAACCGCCCTGAGAAGTCAGAACCTCCACGTACTTCCGGCGGGTCTGCAGCACCTTCTCCTCGCCATCGTTCTCCCTCGCCATCCAGTCGTCCGGGAACAAGAAATACAAGTGCGGAGAGCCGTGCAAGCGGAGGTCGATCTCGTTCCGATCGCGATCCCGACCGAGACGATCGACGTGACAGAGAGAATCGACAAGACCTACGTGACACGTCCACGTTAAACCGTCGTGACAGTCTTACCCACAATCGAAGTGAGCGGAGCGGCAGAGAGCGTGTGTCGACCCGCGACAGCGATAAAGAGCTCGACCGAGACAAGGACCGAGACCGAGGACGAGATAGACACGGCGACCGAGAAAAGGAACGCGATAGGGACCTTGACAGGCGTGATCGCGACCGTGACAGAGATCGACATCGCAGAGATGACAAAGATCGGGATCGAGATGGTCGGAAGGAGCGCGATGTTAATCGAATGCAACCGAACGGTGTTCCTGCAGCTCTTCAGGAAGACCGTGGACTTCCTTCTAGACCAGACCCTGGGAGACATCGAGGTGTCCTGAGTGGCGAGGATGGGCTTGGAAAGAGGAGACGACCTCCAGATGATGACGTAAGTGAATAGATTCTAACATCATGTATGGTTTTTCATTATTGTTAAACAGCCCGAACGAAGTTCTAAACGAAGCTCGCGTAAGGATGCTCACCGTGATGACCGTCCTCGACGACCCCTTGAGAAGGAGGGTCACGAAAGAAACCGTGACTCTGATAGACGACGGAAAGACCACGAGGACTCTGGTGATATTGACAGTCGTGCGTCCTCGGACAAGGTACCCAAATACTGAGGTTCATCACAGACGTATAACTAATGCTTAACCAGTTCGGAGACAAACGGATTCCTGAAGGTCCCTCCTCAACGAAATTTCTGCCGCCTAGCACGCCGTCCGCTCCCCGAGCCATGTCGTCTGGTGATATTGCAAGAGGCAAAGGGGAACAGACATCAGGCCGTGATCGTCATAGGGAATATCAACCCGCGAATGGCACTTCTGCCAGTTCGAGCGTTGTTCAGTCACATCAGGACGGAATGTCACAGACGCTTGGAAGCCTCCGTTCTCGTATTGGCGACAAGGAAGGCCCTCGTTCGTTGCCCCCCTCCCCAATCGGTGCCTATCGTTCTGAAGCTCAAAGAATGGAGGACGACCGTGATAATAGGAAACGAACAGCGTCAGGTGTGTGCTGTGCTAGTCATGATGTTTTAGTTTTTCATATCTGTCGCATAAGATCGTGAAAAAGACGTGATCGATCTTCCACAAGGAGGAAACGAGGCAATGCAACCTCCCAAGCGTGCTCGAATTGTACTAAATCGAAATCGGTATTCTTCGCAAAATCATCAACCGTCAGGCGGTGGCGCGTTGGCTCGGAAGCTGCTTGAAACAACACTCTCGGAAGATAAATCACGAGGGAGGAAAGATAGACAGACATAGCAGGATGCTGTTGTACCTTAATGTTTTTTCCATCAAGCACTGCGGGCCATCTAATTAAGTCAAGCAGACCTAGTTCATGATCTCCCTTATTACCTATACATGTTAAAGTAATAAGTTATACTGTGAGAGTGGTTAGCGAGTTGAGTCGCAAGTTACTGGTATCGTAAAATCAGCTCTTCATGAGAGTAAGAAATTCTTCTCGAGTTTTCTGCTGTGTACGGAAACAACCGAGCATGCAAGACGTGACGGTTACCGAGCCTGGTTTCTGCACGCCACGCATCGTCATACAGAGATGGCTGGGGAGATATGAGATGAATTAATAGATAGGACATAACCATCGTGGACTCACGTCGCCTCCATGACCACCGCGACCCCACGCGGCTTGATCGCTTCCTGTACAGCGATAGCTACCTGTTTTGTCAAGCGTTCCTGCACCTGTAAACGGCGACTGAATGTCTCTGCAATCCTAGCCAATTTGGATAGTCCAAGGACAAGTTGGTTTGGGATATAGGCAATAGCAATCTAAACAAGACTGGTTCATAAATGAAATGAGAAAGGCTGCCAAGCTGACGCACTTTGCCGATGAATGGAACTAGATGGTGTTCGCATAAACTAGAGATCTCGATATCCCGAACGATGACCATTTCGTCATGATCTTCGGCGAACACAGCATCATTGATGACGTCTGCCCTATATAATATTAGCAGAGAAAAAAGATGTCGCTGATATTGTCGTTGACCTGCCAGCCGTTCTTCATACCCTCGTGTCATCCACATGAGTGCCTGGGCATATCGCTCCGGTGTCTTTTGCAAACCTTCGCGGTCCGGATCTTCGCCAATGCATTCAAGGATGATGCGAACGGCAGAGGTCATCCTTTGCTCTCGAGCCAATTTTTCCGCGGCTGTCGCGGTCAATCGCGAGACTGTAGACTTGGCTGTGTCAATACATGCAGTTAGAAACCCCCCGGCGGGTAGCTTTCAGAAGACCACTCGCCTGGCCAGCCAAGGCCATTAGGATCAGGTACTATAGTATCGATACGGTTATTCAGACCAGACAAGGGTGTTGATATTCCAGACTTGCGGAAGCCATAGTCGTCTCTCGAATGGGCTGTGTGAGGAATCACAGCATCGCCATCCTGGGTGACATCACCATCGACGGGGTTCGCAGTTTGCTGCTGTACCTGAAGCTGACGGAGGCTATCACTCAGGAGACTGACATGGGAGACATCATCAGAGTGACTCATTCCTTCCGCGGAATCACCTGCCAGCAGCTGCCACAAGAAGTGGTTACAGTAAGCTCCAGCTGCAAGAGGGAAGTAAGCAACAAGTAACCAAGAGAAATGAAAACAGTGATCCGGATATTGGAACACGTGGTCCCCTTCTATGTACTTGCGAGCTTGCTATTGACGTCGGGATCCGGTCTCCATTCCCTTGATTTGGAGATCTGAAGGAAACTCATAATAGCTCATGTCCACCTGTGCCAACTTATCTTGGGATCCAGGGCCTGTTGCTATCGGGTCTCTTCTACCAAATGCGCATACCCGGTATACCCATTACCAACGGCTATGAAAAGCGTCCGACTTAACATAACGGCTCCTCAACTGAACACCAAAGGGCTCATGAAACCTTTATACTCGATGCAACTCCCATCTTCATATTATTCTACGTGTCAATCGATCAGCAGTCAGATGCTGCGATCTGAGCTTCGCTTGCCCTCGCGCTCAACTGTTCTTACAAAATCTTCGTTAAAGGAGAAAGAGAAGGAACCAAAATCTGTTTACGACGCTTGGTTGGCTTCAAGAGAGATTCCTGGCCAGAAAGGTGCATACCTTGTGGCGGGCGCACAACGGCAGGTGAATGTAGCGAATGCGCGCCTGGCTTACTGCATCATACAGAGTTGTGCCTTCGATTTCGTGAGATTTGTGTTCTTTGTTTTTGCATTTACCATTTACCAACTGTGTCCAGTTCAAGGTTCTGTTGGAACTAAACCCAGTGCGAACGACCCTCATGATGTCCCTGAACGTTGTCCGAAGCCTCTTTCCCGCATTCCGAGGTTACTCTCAGGTGTGTCACTGTTTCGCTATTAGTACCTTTTTACTGTTTTGATTGTACATAATAGGCCTTGATAGTCGACGAGGTTTGTCGACCTATCGGTGTCAAAGCAAAACAAACTCATCAATTTTGTTTAGCTACAATCCCTGATTACTTCGGAAAGTTTCACGTGGACGCGTCTTCTATGGCTGATCTCCACTGAATTTCTGAGAAGGCTGCTGGAAGGTCTACTGGATTCTTTCGCGTAAGGCAACGTTTGCTCCTAGACATCTTGATTCAAGTCACAGAACGAGTTGTTAGCTCTGCCAATGAACATGTCGTACTAGGATCAGCAAAGTTTTTTGTGGAATACCAGCAGTTGGAACAACGTGTTCGGCTGGATGTTCCCACTCTCGCGGATCCGGTAGTACGCGACCTTCTACAGGAATCGGATCTTTTCGCGCACTCGTTTGGCGGAGGTGGTTTGGGTCTCCTTTCTCCCCTTGACTTCGTTCATGTCTTGTCCCTCACAACGGAGATCATTTCTCACATAATGTTAATCATCTCACTCACACGCTGTGCCGCACATTTCGGCATGCTCTTTCTGTCAATATGTTCAGCCCTGCTACCATTCCTTGTGATGTGGTGCAGATGTACTCCGCGTGATATGGACGCCCCGTACAATGTCCGTGAAGCTCGGGCCGCCAACCGCAAAGAACGAATGCGGAATTTTGCGTACAGCGATGTTCATCGCCCCGAAATTGCGCTGTTTGGCCTTGGTGATTGGATATTGAAATCGTGGTCCGCTGCACATAACATTGTATCGACCTTCGAACAGCCTCAAAATTTGCAAGACTCCGTGCTGTCGCGACTCAACATTTCTGACTTTATGTTTGCTTTGCACAACGTTTGTCTGATCATTCTTTACTTACGACGCATGCAGATTCTGACCTATAGTCAGATACCTCTTTTTTTGATCATGCAAACCTCATCGACGTCGTTAGGTTCTCTAACCTTATATCGAAGCTCGGTACAGTCCGTGGTTTGTGCATTCGGCAACTTGGTCACGACCACAAGAATGGCATTTCATGGCATATTCCTGATGTCTGCATTTTGTGCAAGCATGAAATTGAAGCCCAGGTTACAACCTGAAGACGAGGAGAAAGTAGATTATAATTCATTACCAGGCGGCGGCATGAGCCTTGAGATCAGGTGCGCGAGCATTATACTGATATCAAGGTGTGGCTAAAATTTGCGCAGAGGACTATCTTACACATATCCAGGCAGCAATAATGCCGCATTGAAGGACATCAACATTAGCATCAATGCCGGCGAATCTCTCGCGATTGTGGGTTACAATGGTTCTGGTAGGGATCCTGCCTACATGCACCAGGGGAACATTCTAACGCGGTAATCACAGGAAAATCGACCCTAGCCAAGATCATCCTTCGAATCATAGATTTTGATGAAGGCCTTTTGAAAGTGAATGGAGTTGATATTCGTCGGTACAATCCCGATGATTACCATCGACACCTGACCGGTGTCTTCCAAAACTTCTCGAAATTCAATTTTTCCGTGGAGAAGAACGTCGGGCTGGGTAACGTTGATAAGTTGGGATCTTGCCATGCAATCGAAAACGCCATTCATCTTGCAGATGCCAACGCCGTCATCGACTCCCTACCTCATGGACTACGGACGATCCTCGACACGCCAGGATTCGAATCTGTATCATACCCAGGAATGCCGAATTCATCCCGACATTACGGCCTATCTGGGGGTGAAGTAAGCCCTTTAATTTTCTCAAGAGGTCGTAATGCTCAAGGACTGTAATAGTGGCAAAGAATTGCCCTAGCTCGCGCTTTCATGAGAGCTAGTCAACCTGAAGTTGACCTGCTTCTTTTTGATGAACCAGTACGCAATATCCTTTTTATGTCTTGCTCCAAGAGGCTGGATCCATCTATACAAATAGACATCATCTCTGGATGCACATGCTCAGAATCATATATTTGACACGATCGACAAATTTTCCAAATCCCCTTATGACGAAAGGATTAAATCCGTCATTTTCATCACTCATCGTCTGTCGACGGCCCGCCGAGCAGATAAAATTGCTATGATGGAGAACGGGGTAATGTTTCCCATCCATTTCATCATCTTTTTGCCGCTCACATTTCCACGTAGACGATATCCGAATTTGGGACGCACCAGGAGCTAATCAGAAAAAATGGTTCTTACGCAGCACTATATCGCGCATCAGTATGAAATAGAACTTGTATAATTAATAGTCATCGCCGATGGTGCGGCTGGACGCTTTCATCTGGCTTTCATTCACTCTGTATCGTTATTCATTACACATAAATAAAGCAGTTACTTAATCTTCATTTAAATTATGTGATTCCTGATCCACAAACACAACTTTGCCGTCACCAAAGAAGGCATCAACTGGAGTGCCCTCTAACCGAGGCGTGGCCGTAGTGAGTGCTCCAAAATTGTCAGGCGCCCCATGTATACCAACCAGGAGACCAGCGTTTCTGATACCATGGATAAGAGATGGAACCTCAGTCTATATCCACAATCAGGAATTAAGAAATTACGGTGGAAACGATGAAAGGTTCACCAGTAGTTCAGCGTCGACAAAGACGCCTAAAAGGTTGCTGCTCCTTGCGAATTCAACTGCTGCGCCTATAACTGACAGTTTCGAGTCATGCTCCTCGTCATCACTCGAGGGAGTTGGAACGGAAAAGTTTGTGTTGGCCTTCCCACATCGAGACACAAAAAATACAGGGTCTAAAATAATTAAACAAGAGAAGTCTCTGATACCAGGGAAAAACTTACAGTTCGGCTGTTTCCAGTTCAGCGCTGAACAAACATCAGGGGAGAAGGATGCAAAAACAATCCTTCGGCGATGATGCGGGGCGTCTAGGGAAGTAGACGCATGGTATATATTCCGTAATACCGCATCGACAAATTCGTTAAGGTCCAGTCGATGTCCAATGGATAGGCGATCTCTCGTTGTTCGAGACGGGTAGGCCAATTCCAAGCTAATATTGGCACTGATAGGTAAGATCTGGAGCTGACGTCGATGATCAAATTATCAAACGTACAGCTTTTCGCACGTACCTTCAAGAGGTCAGCGAGAGAGATCATGGAGCGGGACAAAAAAGAAGACCAATCCTTGATCCCGACGCTGCCTTCAGAATTGATATGCCTT
This sequence comes from Tricholoma bakamatsutake, assembly GCA_029959215.1. Taxonomy (NCBI): domain Eukaryota; kingdom Fungi; phylum Basidiomycota; class Agaricomycetes; order Agaricales; family Tricholomataceae; genus Tricholoma; species Tricholoma bakamatsutake. The sequence goes on from CP114860.1 coordinate 8,654,005, forward strand.
TCCAAACGATGACTTAAAGCTTCGAATTGCTTAAGAGTAACGTCGGAAACGCCAAGGTCATAATCTGTTCCTGGAAGCAACCATTCGGAGTACACCACAGGGTGGAAATCTCTTGTCACCTGAACAACAGCAAAAACATAGCATCCATGCAACGATGATACAGTAAGGGCCGCTTGTCCACCTAAATTATTAGTAGAGCTAACGGAAGGTGAAGCATGTGCAGATCCAATAAGACTTGATCGGTGGGACCAACGTGACAAGCTGGCTTGCGGCATGGAGACGACCGGCATTGCCATGGACTTCCAGTAGGTTTCCACATCCCCCCCAACCTCCAGTGTAACACCTTCAAATGAGGTTATGATGTTCACCTCAAAATCGACCTGTATCACATCAGTATCGGGATAATATTGGACAAATAAATTATTTCACCTCGCCAACGACATGCAATCGTGTGTCAAGTATAGGCAGTGTGAACGCCTGATTGGTCTCAATGCCTGCAAAGAGCGACGGTAGTGCGACAGCGCGACCGATCGTTTTGGTCCCGAAATTGGGATAAACGGAAAATTCCAGGGAGAGGCTGTCAAGGCATGGTATTTGGAACGAAAACATTCCTTTTTGGTCTCTTTGTGGAAGGGAAATACTGTAAGGGGCTGAATTAACGCTTGGGCTGGTCGTCATAACGAGTTTTAATGGTGCAGAGGCCAGTATATACTCGTCTTCCAAAGCAGGATTGATCAGTCGATGATGAAGCCGCACGCCAGGGCCACCTCTTTGCCATCTGGACAAGTGTCCTATAGTCACCTGGACTAAATTGCTTCTATCCAGGTAATTGTGTCCATAAACTCGATGTGGCATTATCGGAGGTGGAAGCGAAAGCGAAGGGATGAGATCGATATCCATAGTTTCACGTGGAGTGCCAAAGTCTGACATTGGAGATTCACTCGAAACGGTCGACGGTGCCATGGGCGGTTTGTTCCTTGCTGCTTCCAGAAGAAGTCTGCGGCTCTCGTGATGACCGTACCAAGCTGCATAATGCACGGCTAGATGGCCAAGTTCATCCCTGGCATCTACGCGTGCGCCAGCGTCAAGCAGAATCTGAACACAGGCATTCTGACCATAACGCGCGGCATGGAATAATGGAGTCCACTCGTAATATTTATCAGGAGTGTCCCATCCCTCGAGATGAAGAAGGAATTTACAGACTTCGGGATGACCTTCACGAGCGGCTAGATGCATCGGATACTCGCCGTTACTATTTGCCAAACAATGTGCGCCATGCTCGAGTAAGAGCAAAACTACGTCGACGTGTCCAGATTGACTTGCAAGCGAGAGCGGGATCAAGTCACCCAAGGGCGTTGGTTCCACAGAAACTTGTCCTTCATTGAGCAGCACCCGGACACAATCTACACTGCCTTTCATAGTAGCATATACCAGAGGGGTGTAATTATCTCTGTCAAAAGTGTTCGGAGGTAATTTGGCTCTCAACAGTCGCTGGCAAACAGTTGGATGCCGATGCATGGATGCATAATGGAGAGCGGTCCGACCGTACAAGTCGGTCTTTTCAACGTCAACACCCTTCTGGATGCTGAGGTCAACCAACGACAATGATCCTGCTATCGCGGCTTCGTGCAAACAAGTACGTCCATTTATGTCGTCAACGAACTGAAAATCAAAAGGACAAGCAAGGGAAGAGAAAACCAGATCTGCTATGTGAGGAGGGGCTTCGAGAATGATGCTCCACAGGATGCGGGTTACATTGAGTTTGCCTCCGTTTTGATTGGCCAGAACGTCAGAATAACGCACGCAGTCGATCACAGCGCTCACGTCACTGGTGGCAACAGCTTTCCGAAGATTGTTCTCAAGATCTCGTAACGGGCCCATCAGTGCCGTTCGTTCTGCTAAAACCTGTTGGGCGAAAATATCATTTGCGGCGGGACCTTCAAATTTGAGGCCTGATGAAAGATCGGTGAGATCGAGAAGACAGACAGCCACTGTGTTGGACAGTTCCGAGATAAGCTTATTGATAATTCAGATAAATCCTCGCAGCTCTGATGCAGAAATACGGACCTGACGATTGAAGACAGGCTGAACATCTACCTGCCTGGACAGGTAAAGTTCTTTCGTTGTAGAAGTGGATCGCTTGTCAAACTTTTTCAGAATTTTTCTGAACCCTGTTGCGTTTACCTCAATATATTGCTGTGAAACTGATATTCGTGCATGAGTCAGGACGCATCACTGCACAGGTGTATACCTGCAGTTTTCCAAGATCTCTTTCGAGAAGTCGAAATCCCTCCTCAACGGCACTCCACTCGACGTGATTCTGAGTAGCATTCCCCGTCTCGTCAGGAAGCCCTCTCATTGCAGCAGCTCTTCGCTTTGAAAGCAGTGTTTCCATCCGCAGCTTGAGCTCAGCTTCCTTCTGCAAATAAAATGCATTGACCTTAAGAAACTGGAGATAAACATTTAGTTGCACTCAAAAAAAAATGAAACTCGAACCTTTTCTAACTCTCGCTCGAGTTTAAAAAAGAACGCAGCTTTGTGTGCCTGGAAGTCCGGTCCTCTGTCTTCGTCCTGCCCTGAGCCAGAGAAAATCGGGGGCCTACGGAGGCCATCTTCAAGGATGTTTGAAGGGATTCGAGGACTGGGTGATGTCCGAAGTGGGGAAGAAGAAACGAAGATATCATTGGGTCGAACACCTGAAGCTAGTGCAGCTGCCTCGGAAGCCGGTCGCTTTGCCACGAGAGACGAAATGATTTTTTTGAGAAATTTGTAGTCGAGATAATACGCCGACCATCCTGGTATTTCCTGTGCTTGGATTTGCTTTCCAAACTGTCGTCGCGAAGTTAATAGATCGTCCAAATGACAGGGGCTAGAACCACCTTCATCTTTGAGAAACAGTTGGTCGTGTGCCGATCTCGTTCAGGAGAAGAGATATACTTGGACAGAAGGTCGAGAGTGCATAGGGGACTAACTTACAAACTGTGTAGATAACCCCGACACGGAGATCCGAGCTCACATTACAGAATTGGATATAAAAACACACGTGCCTCAAATTCACCACCGACAGTATTACTTACTTTGAGGTTTGTATAATATTCAGAATCGACTATCATACATCGATGAGTAGTAATGGTAAGATCCATCTCCGATTTGACATGTGTCCAATGTTTATACAAGGACCTTTCTCAACTGCCACACCCGAGCTGGCAGGAGTGTAACTGGACACCGTCCGTGCTTCTCGACTTGGTCATATGCACATCGGTAGCAGAAGACATAACCCGATGGTAAAGCGGTGGCGTTATTAATCCCTTTTTGACAGATCGGACACGTCCCATATCGTGTCTTGTCAAACGGAATGCCATGTGCGTGTGGAGAAAGCATTTTCGGAGGAGGGACGGCCGGGCCCAATGGCGATGTGGACAACGAGCGGGCAGGCGATCCAGGAGAATACCACCATTCTAAGAACTTGACGAAGAAAATGGCTGTTGGTAGCAACAACCGGAGGGAGTCCAGCAGTAGATATGGCGAAGTTACGATCAGCCGCTGTAACCGAGCAATCGTTCCACGCCTCTTAACCAGCGCCGGGCTTTTTTGAGCCGCCAAGGATGCAGCGCGCTGGGTTCGCATGTGAACAAAGGCAACGTAGAAAAGAGAGAACAACTCACGAAGTCTTCAGCTCCGAGGCGACGGAGATCAATGCCAATCCAGGCCAACCACGGTCGATAGAATGGTGTCTGATCAAACAGATAGGCAATGTTGTATACAAGCAACCACAACTCGAATAAGGTGTTCAACCACGGGTAGAGCGCCTTGAAGCCTCGCCGAAGTCGGCCACTGAAGCTCTACAAATTCAGCACCATGTCAGCTGAGCTGTTGAAGAAATATGGAGTGGGTGTATACGTCATCTGAGAGGTCCCGTATCTGCCGCACGTCTATTCCCTCGTTGAGTATGTCAGAGCTAACACCACCCCCGAGCTCTTCATAATAGTCTTTTGCTTTTGCCCGTAAATAAGGGATACCTACAAGGAATAACAGGGATCGCCTTATTTCTCGAGGGCGTAGTTTCTCTCCAGTTGGAACTGCACCGACAGCGGCTTTTGTGCGGTCTGTCTCGACATATGGTCTACGTCTCCTCTTAAGGCCATAGAAGTTTTCAGAGAAGGATGCATCTGTTGGCCCGATAATGAAAATCCAGCTATTAGTATCGTTTTGACACTGCGTACTGTGTTTGCGAAGATAATGATGCTCGATGAAAAACATGATCGCGGCATAGAACTCTTCATGACGATTTACAATGCGCAGCAGATATCTTGGATATCTTTGTGCGAAAACCTAAGTGGCCATGGAATGATTGGAACATGACGAACAGAGCCAACTAGGGCGCTTACTGCCAAAACATACTTGAGCGCTGGTTGGAGAAGATCTCTTAGCTGCTCCTGGGCCACCAGCTCGAAGAGGGAGGGCTTCAGTGGGTCTGTTCCCAGATCATTGAAGAATTCCATGGTTGGGAGATGTCACGCCTGTGAGATCTTGCCTCTGGTCTTCATACATATTACTCATGAAGTACACGCTCCCTTGTCACGGTGCTTTGACATTCCAGCGCCTTTCCTCTTCAGCACTCTATCTATCTACAGCATATCTTATGTTCAACGGATTCCACGCGATGACACCTACCGATGCCGAAATCGCTACTCAGACATTGACTGAAGAGGGCGGTTTTCGTTTCTCATCTTTCTCAGCATCCGATGCAGTGACTCTTGTACGTACTAGCCTGTATCGATGTTGTCCAGGTCGCTTCAAAATAATATTTCCAAGGGCCTTTCTTTACGAAAGCGCTTTCGTGCCTCATCTCGTCATTCTAGAGGCAAGGGTTTGGTGATATCTATACAAACAATAGCTGGGCACACACTATTCGCTTGCACAGTCGGAGACTTGGGCCATGTCAGTGGGATAGGTGACGTCAGTATGGACAGTTGGTCGTGCATTGAAGGCATGGTCAACGTTGTCAGGCGCACCGGTCACTCAAGTTTATATGTGGAAAAGGGTATGAGTGCGATGGGGAAGACACCCAAACAGATGGGTATCCAGGGTGACCTTCGCGTCAACGGGGGCGGTGTGTTTCGCTCTCATAAGCACTGACTGATGCTGATTGCAGGACATCGCAGCTTTTCCTGTCTGGCTAGAGGTGAAGCATTGAGTGTTGATCTAGAAACTGATTCAAACTTACGACCAAAGAACGCTCCATGTAGCCCGATTGCTATCGTGGCTTGCTATTCTGGCTCCTCGCAAGATGATCACCATGTACGCTGTCACACTCTGGTATTGCTGGGATTGCGGAGTGACAAGTATATTCAGCTCGTGGTAACCACCATACGAGATTACTTGAACAAAATTGCAAGGAACAGTCAGCCCCCAGCTCCAACTATGCCTGTACCGATGATTCCACAGACTGAAAGCAGAGTGAGTATGACATTCGTGTCTTCAACGGGAGAGCTATTGAAAAGCTGATAGGAATGGCTGTCGGATCCGAACAATAACGACTACATTCGACGCCCTGAAACGCCCTATGAGCACAATGAATAGCTTAAATCATACGCGATCTATAGCGGTAATATGCATCCATTGCACCTAGCGTGCAAACTAATTAACGTTGAATTTTCGCTCGAGTCCAATCCTACTCCTCATGTTGCTCTTCATGTTGCTCCTCAGGTTTGATGTACGGCCCCCTAATGAGCCTGATGGTCTCTGGGTGTAAAATAGAATGAGACATTTGAGAGTGACATCGAGAACACACGCGACGAACCATGTTTCAAATATATCTGGCGCTGTCCTTGAGGTGTAGTAGGGTCAGCATCTCGATCTGGCTCTCGTAGCTCGAAGCCGGCCTCGACGTAGACTGTGCTGCCTTTCTGGAGTGTTTGCAGATACCTGTTGGAATAATCATTGAATGACAACACTCTGTGGAAGGTAGTTGTGGGTCTTGGACGTTCTGGTGAACACAAGAACATCAACAGTTGGACGGCGCATTGGCGATTTCAGTAGACTCACCGCCGTTGGCATCTGGCGGGGGAGGAGGATAATTTTGAGTTGCGACCGTGTAGCTAGACAGACACAGTAAGGACACCATTATGGTTCAGCGAATGAAACACACGTCACGAATTCCTTGGAACTTTTGGTTTGACGAACTTGAGGGTCTACCGCGAGCCGGCCAATGAGCACAAGCTTGGCCAGGTCTACTGCACGGGGAGCACTTGTCGAGAACGTCTATTGGACATGAAATGAGGCTACAAAACGGATACTGGACAGGAGGAAAGGCCTACGCGAACGGGCAAACGCGAAACAGCAGCACGAAACATCATGGAAGTGAAAAACTTCGGGTGGAATTTGTTTGGTTTTATTGACAAGACTGAGTACTGAGTAACGGCCAATGTCCAGACATAGGAACTTCAGAAACTTGAATATCCACGGTAATCTCATCTTTTGACATATATATGGTTCATTGACAAATCTCATTTAGATGAGCTTGACGACGATGCACTGTCGGATGGGGGGGAGGACGATATGACAGATGAGCAACATGGTAAGCCTCGGCCAACTTCGAGAACTGTTCGTTTCAAGCCGTGTAGCCCAAATGATTTCTAGCTTGGGACAACTCCGGACAGTCCTTGGGGACGAAGACGCCTCTGGTCTTACCGATCAGACGCTTAGAGATACCCTCTGGGAGTATTTTTTTGACGTCGAGAAGACGATCCAGTGGGCAATTGGTTGGTCTATCTGTTTCAGTCTTGTCGGAGATGAGCTGAAGCGTTCGTAGAGGAACAGCAAAGGAGACATGTAGCTAAACAACGCAAAGGTAAGCATGAATTTGCTCTCGTATTCAATCTATCCCCTTCTTTCCGTCTGTGGCCTCTCCTTGCCCTTCTGTCCTTTGATGATCATCGCGCACACTCGCGCGCTATCGTTTAAATCAACTGCTATCGACGTAAGAAGGTGCATCATCCATTACCTGCCCGTGTTCCTGTCCCAATTTTCCAGTTACCAGACACTCATTCCACGCAGCTCCAGACGCTGACCCTGCTATTCCCATCCAAGAAAATTATGATGATGATGCACCTAGCAATACGGAATACTATGAACCTGAGATGCGACCTCGCGTACCTTTGATTGTGCTTGCACAGCAGAATGCCCCCGTGGAGGTGTTGGAACCTGATATCCGTCCGATGAGACCCGCTTTGAGTACGATCACAGAGAAGACAGAACGTACAGAGGCTACCCCACACTGGCGCTCCAAAGTTCTCAACACACCCCGACCACTCAGTTCTGCTGCAACATCATCCTATGGGGAGATCATTCGTTCGTCCTACCACGATAGTTTCCTTTACAAATGCTCAATATCTTCTAGACCTTAATCATTTCTCTACGGAGCCCGTCGACCCTAACCTTATACCTGTTTCGCCATCTGGATCCGCTCTTCATAGACTTTCTACCTATGAACGTGCGCCCTCTCTCCCAGCTTCAGAATCTCGTAGCCCGCAGTCATCCCCTCGTCTCCCAAGTGAACCAGTCCCAACCAGCGAAGAAATACCCTCAATTCCTGACTACAACTCGAAATCAAGTAAACAACTGCCTATCCCCCCACCTCCTCCCAAGAAATCAAAACTGTCCATGTTAGCTGCCTCACGGGCTAGTAGTATAACTAGTCAAAGCCAAAGTTCCAGATCTTCTGGAATCGCGCTTACTGGCTCAGTCAAGACTTTTCCTGCTCTTCGCCCTTCCGCACAGTCTGCCCAACCTCCAAATAGTACAGTTTCACCGTCAGACCCTGGTGAGAAAGTTCGGGAGAGTGCAGAGTTCTCTAATCGAACGAGCCCTGCGCCTTCCTCAACATCATCCCATGTTCGCCGCGCTATCCAGACTGCTTTGAACCAAGAGGTTGATGATCAGCAGGGTAGTTCCAATCACCCATCGCCACCATCTCGTGTGTCATCAGACCGTTCTGAAACACCGACCCCTTCTCGCCCAGTCGCTGCTATATCGAACTCCGCAATAGTGCCCTCTTTTCCCGAGAGTCAACTTACCCGCCCACCATCGAAGTTGGTGTTGTTGGCTCAAGCCAAAGCCGAAGCGAGCAAAGCTCCTCGGCTACCAAAGCCGACGACAGAGTATCTTACTCCTATCGCGAACGGCTCTACCGTGACAACGGCTATAACGACCTCCTACCAATCGTTGTATAGCCTCACAGATCCTTCCCGTTCCCAGGTCATTCCCAAACAGTATGTTGTACCTCTATCGAACGTTGAAGGCGCTTTAGACACTAAGCGATCAAAGTTGGCAATGAAGATCAGGAAAGCCAACGAAATACAATATACAAGACCCGAGGAAGAAGAGGTAGTCGTTCCCTCAGTATCCCCAATCTTCTCCAAACCAAGTCGCGTTCGTGCGTCGCCTTCGGCATTCGCTTCATTACTTATCGATGACATTCTGACAACCTCTCAAGACAAGGATAGGCGTGGAATGGCTCACAGCGAGGCAAAAGTGCCGGGACACAGGGAGAAATCAGATAGGACATCAGCACTGTCAGGCGAGGATTCCGTCGATTCTCATGGAAGTCATGGAAATCGAACACGAAGGCTGAAACACACGAAGCAACCGAGTATCCCACTTCCAAGTGGCTTCGCTTTTGACAGCCCAAGTCCGGATGATATTGTTTTTAACGCCCGGCGTGGTACATCTCTGGGACAACGAAAGGATTACCCGTCCACTCCTACCCCTCGTTCTCCCGGAAAATCTTAGCTTCAACTGAGGATTTCAGTTTTCTTCATTCCCTTATTTGTTTTTATGATCATCATCGTTTATTGATTGTCTTGTACCATAATTTGTAGCTGCGAAAGAACGAGAGAAGCAAAGAAAAGCATCGGAACTAGGATCTGCGTCGTCATCACGTCCAACGTCTGGTATGAGCACACCGAACATACCAACGCCAAAGAAAGGAGGCCTTTTGTCGAAAAAATCAGGGACATCCACACCAGTCCGAGGCTTTGATCCACGTCATCTTGATTTATCTGCTCTCAATATTGTACCACGAGATGAAACTGGCGATGTTGTCTCAGAAGAGCCACCGAAAATGAGTTTCGCTAGGGAAAAGTTGGTGGAAGAAGCGAGACGCGTAATCGAGGCTGATAACGAAAATACAAAAAAAGCTGTCAGTCTTGTTGTCATAGGTATGTACATCAGAGTGCTCGTCATTGTTCCCTACCGTGAACGTCATTGTGCAGGTCATGTCGACGCCGGTAAATCGACGCTGATGGGTCGACTTTTGTACGAACACGGTAGACTAGATGAAAAGACACGAATCGCGAATGAGAGAGGTAGTAACAAGGCTGGCAAAGGTAGCTTCAGCTGGGCGTGGGGGCTAGATGGCACAACCGAAGAGCGAGAAAGGTACAAATTTTACGATGTGCTTATTATGGATGCCTCTGATCACAATGCAGAGGAATTACAATGGATATTGCTTTGCAGTCATTGGCTACCCCACACAGACAAATTACAATCCTTGATGCCCCTGGTCACAAGGATTTTATTCCTAACATGATATCTGGTGCTTCCCAAGCAGACTGTGCCCTGCTTGTGATTGATTCGACTACTGGCGAGTTTGAGGCAGGATTCGATCGAGGTGGTCAGACTCGCGAACATCTTCTCCTTGTGAGAAGTCTCGGTGTTTCCCAAGTGATTGTAGCCATCAACAAACTGGATCAAGTTCATCATTTACAATCATTGTCGTCTCTGCTCCTGATTGCAGTCCTTCTAGGTTAATTGGGATAGTGGCCGCTATGAAGAGATATGTTCCCTCCTACGGCCATTCCTCCTGCAGTCGGGATTTCATCCTGCAAAGACGAAATATGTCCCCGTTAGTGCCATGCAAGGCGTTAATCTCGTTGGTTGTCATGACGGCAGCCCATTGCGAAAATGGTACAAAGGCCCGACGTTGGTCGATTTCTTGGGTAAAGTCTCCCGCCTTGATAAAACATCTTCTTAAAAATCTTCGGCAGACCTACTGGATCCGCCTACCCGAGATATTGGAGGGCCTTTGAGAATTCCAATCTCAAACGTATTTAAAAACCAAGGCTCCGCCGGAACAGCAGTATCTGGCAAACTCTGCAGTGGTGTCGTTCAAGTAGGCGAGCGGTTGAGGATCCTACCAGGCGATGAGACTGCTATTGTGAGATGTAAGTGCGTCAGTCATACGAGTTGTGCCTTACACAGATTCTACCCCTAGCAATCGAGGTTGAGGAACAAAACGTGCCATGGGTCGCTGCCGGCTCCAATGTGACGCTATACCTGACCGCGGTCGACCCAATCAATTTGAGCATCGGTAATGTTTTGTGCTTGACGACAGATTTGCCTCCGCTGGTTAACGTATTTACTGCTCGAGTAATTGTGTTTGATATCCAACTGCCTATTACTGCCGGCACATCGGTATGTGGCTTTGAGTCTGAAAATTGTGCCATGACTTGTACCCACGCATGATCACAGGTTGAGCTTTTTCATCACTCTCAGGACGTACCTGCCACGATATCAAAATTGATTACAACGATTGACCGAGCTTCTGGGAAAGTCCTCAAGTCAAATCCTCGGTTAGTAACACAAATATTCTGCCTCGATGTAATTCTGATTGAAAGATTGAAAGAGTGCTCACGAAAAGCACGTCTGCTGAGGTGCAGATCACGCTTAGATCCGGCACATTGTCAGGACCATCATCAGTCGCGCGACCCATCCCACTGGAGACTTTTGTTGCCAATAAAGACATGGGAAGAATATTGATACGGCGGGGAGGAGAGACTATCGCTGCTGGTGAGCGTGGTCCCGCTGTCGTCCAGGGAGAGTCTGACGTCAACTACTACAGGGATTGTTATGGATGTAGATCATAGCATGAATTGAACCAACCGCAGCGCTAATACGAAACGAACTATATTACGAATAAGCCTTGAATACTAGGGAAGCAAATTCTTGAGCATAGGAGAATAAATGTCGATGAACAAAACCATTATTGTCAACTGGTCTCATTTCCTTTCCTCCTCCTTGTCGTGGGAAAATAAATGCTTCACTTTTCCGAAGAGAGACGTTTTCTTTTTCCGGGAATCAGCTGCGACTTTGGAAGAAAGTGACTTTGCGTGCGAATTAGAAGGAGAGGTGGAGGGAAAAGGTTGTGAAGGTTTTTTGGAAGGTGATGTTGAACTTGGAGTTTGGAGCTTATTCTCAGCTACAACTGAATGTCCATTAGTCTGGGCTTCGCTTGCGGGCTGCGTACCATTCTCCTGCACAGCTACTGGTTTCACATTCTCTTCCTTCACATCCACTGGAGAGGAAGCAGGAATCTGCTCATCTATCACTGTACCTAGTGCGGCTGTATTCTCGACTGCCATTATTGGGGAAGCAGAATCCGAATTAGGCGTAGAGTTCACTGCCACAATGGTCGGAATTTCAGGTTGAGGTGCCCCTGCAGTTATCACAGGGGCTTCTGACCCTGAAACTTCGTGCGAGGCAGCAGCCTCCTCGAACGGCTCAGAATTTGACGCCGGTGCGGGTAATGTAGTCACTACTTCTGACTCGTTAGAAACCAAACCTGCCGCCGCGATTGCGCTAACCGCAGGGGCCGCAGATTCTGTCGAAACGATAGCATGCGTGGGAGGCTCTTCCATTGCTAGAGCTGGGCTTCTGTCCGTTGAAATGGTGGATGCCGTAGATGAAAATACTTCGTGGGGGGTAGTATGCGGCACAGGATCCACCACAGTTGTGTCGTTCTCCGAGACATTTACGGGGGCTGTAGTCACGGGAACGGCAGGAGCAAAAGAAGGCTCTGCCGGGGATGGCATCTGTGTCACAGACAAAGGTTCTCGGTTCGGAGAAGGAAGAGCGATCTAGCATAGCATGACGCTGAGCATGGGGCTGTTTGAGCATTGAATATTTACCTGTTCCGAATTAATGGGGTCAAAGCCGACGGTATCCGCCAGATCTACAACTATTTGAGAAGAAGGTCCTGAACCATCCTCCGGCTCACCGGTTGCATTATGAGACCCCGTAGGGTGGTCTGCAGAAGACACCAACACAGCAGAGTCTACCTCCAGTGCAGATGAGGGGGGCTTCGGGGGTGCAACGTACACATTGTTCAAGTTGCCATCGTGATCCAACTCCGTTGGTTCGTGTTCCACGACCATCCACTGTTCATCCACGATAAACTTGTACGCAATCTTCTCATCCCATGGTATTTTAGCTGAGCCTTTGAATCCAGTGGGTCCTTTGGTTAGTTGCATCGACGACGACCACTGAAAGCGGATCAGTTTCACCCATGCGAGAATTGAGGTAGTCTCACCTGATCGAAAGTGCCGGTGACTATGACGGTGTTAGGCTCAGTGTGCTGCCTAGGTCAACATGAGCGATAAGAAGGTTGAATATGTATTTTGAACTTCACCATTGGAATATGACTTCATGCAAATCGGTCATGTTGTGGGATGGCAAAGGGGGACGAGTTTGAACGCGAAAACCCTCGGAAGCTTTACTTACAATTGAATATTATACATGCGTTGCACATGTTTATCATTCCACATGCCACGTCCAGATTTTCGGTCCCAATGTCGTTGAACGATATCGCTCGCGATGAAGAGCTCGATATGCTAAATCCTCTTCGGCATCTCATGGAACCCAAGGATAACGACGTCTACCCTGGAACAGAGCTCTCCACCGTGCTTCCTTGTCAACCACATTCGGTTCAGAATGAGATCCACGAACTTTGTTTTGTAAATGACCGTGATCCCTCACGGCCTCCAGTTACGATAACACTCTCTGTGGATGCATCGCCCGGTTGTGGAGGGATTGCTTGGCCTGCCGGACAGGTCAGGACGATGAATCTCACTGATCAAATGTTCATTTTCTGCGTCCGTCCAGGTACTATCCAACTACCTCGCTAATAAAGGCTCAGAATTCGTCAAGGGTAGAGCCATTCTCGAACTAGGCAGTGGGACTGGCCTCGTAGGATTAGTCGCCGGAAAACTAGGTGGAAAAGTGTGGATAACGGACCAACTGTTCGTTTCCTGTTACATAACACCATCGTTATAACGACTGTCGACACCTGACAGACCTTTGCTTGACATTATGTGCCGGAATGTGAAATCGAATAATCTGGAGTCGAGTGTGACTGTATCCGAGTTGAACTGGTCTGCGTCATGTTTGGCAAAATTCGAAAGACGCTGTTCATGAGCTTAATATCTAGGGGATCTCCACTTCCCACCGATGTTCCTCATCCCAACTTGATACTGGCTGCAGATTGTGTATATTTTGAGCCAGCATTCTCTCTCCTGGTTCAAACATTATCCGACCTGGCAGATTCAACGACGGAGGTTCTGTTCTGCTACAAGAAGCGGAGAAAGGTGTTCCTGGATCTCATATTACATTTTTGTTTCTTTACTGTTTCCTGCCAGGCTGACAGACGTTTCTTTGTGTTGTTGAAGAAGGCATTCTCTTGGAGAGAGGTATTTGCGTGCTGGGATTTATCCGAAGGCTGAATGTACACAATGGTTTAGGTCACCGATGATCCAAACCGTCAGATGTACAACAGGGATGGGATAAGCCTGCTGCGGCTATTCAAAACAAAATCCCATTGATTCATGCACCGGTACGCACTCGAAAAAGGGGTGAAGAATCAGATTGTTTCTGATAAAGGTATATAATATAAAAATGCATTGGGTCCCTAAGTAGGCAATTGATACACTAGGCAGTTTTGCTTCGCAAACAGAGGACCAAACAAATAAAAGGGAGGTCCTCCAGTACTTAGAACTGGCAAAACTTAAATTCGGCGATCTCACTAAAACCTAGGGTGATAGATACCAACTACATTGCCATTAATACATCTTATGCATTCAATCATTCCATTACTCTTCTAAGTAATGCTGCATGCCTGGATGAAAATGGAATATGGATGCAATTTGATGCCTTGTGCAGGAGCAATTTGGTAAGAGAGCATGCTGGGTACAGGTTGAGATTGCTCTGGCACTGTATGAGGATAAGGATGTCATGGCATGTCTGCCAACAGGCACAGGGAAGACTCTCACATTCTGGATCTGTAAGGGGAAAGGAAGGCGCCCCAGGCATCTGGGCAATTTTCTGCGTTCGTCCCATATATTTTTATATTTTATTTCACCCTATTCTGCCTTTTCTATGATTTTCTGTGATTTATTCCTATTTTATGATTATATTTTGGCTTTTTCCATGTTGGTACATGTTGACAGTTCTATTCTTAGAGGCAGGACCCTTTCTGGACGTTTACCCATCAAAGTGATGTCATCCCGCAGCTTGATCTGCCTATCTCCGCCTTTTTACTATTTTTAGCTTACTATTTGATTTTCGGCTCTATCACATATACTGGGCATCAACAGATGGTTCCTTAGAGTTTTCTCTTTGGATTCCCCTCTGTTAGGTGTGCCTGAAGTGTCTGTACCATGTAGTATAATATTAACTTTGGATTCCCCTCTGTTAGCTCACTATTAAGTGAGGCTTTGAGGTTGCCCTTACAGTAGAAAACTCTCTCCCTAGGCCTGGAATTGAAGTGCATGGCAGAAATAATGCCTCCTACACATACAGGATGTTGTCCATAGAAAATATCATTTTTTATTAATTAAAAAATAAAATAAAAACTTTCTCTTTAGCTACTTTTCGGGGACACAATCAACACCCCACCTTAAGTGCATGCTTATCTCTACTCAACCCATGTGCCATGGACACCCAAAAATGTGTTGAAACACTTGAAGGCACCATTATTGGAGTGTGTGTGCACCTTGAATTGCTTAAATCGTGTATTGAAAGCTTTGTTAATACCCTACAGCTTAGTCCCTCACCTAATATTCCATTTATTCCAACCCCAACCGCTTCCAGCATTGATGCTCTATCTAATACCACTGGCACACAGGTTAAACTGTCCCCCCCCGCCGACTTTAATGGTACATGCTCTCACAGACATTCTTTCTGCAACTCCTGTGAGTTATACATCAGTCTTTGTCCTAATCAGTTCCTAGATGACACCGCAAAAATTTATTGGACCTTTACATACATGAAGTCTGAGTGTGCCTACCTCTATGTTGACCACATTTTGTGCCAAGCCCACAAACTTGGTTCCCTTCCTTTTTCCTCTTGGGACGATTTTAGGGAGGAGTTTGTATGACATTTCTGCCCTCTCCATGAATGCCAATGAGCTGCAATGTGCCTTGAGTCATTCTTGTATTACCAAGCACACCGATCTGTGGATGACTACATCGATGAGTTTAGAGATTTAGTGGACATGGCAGGATATGAGAGTGGGCTACCAGTGGTGGTTAAATTTTGTCATGGTCTCAATCGAGAGGTTCAGGATCAGATTGCACAGATGTTGAAGGGATGCCCAGCTAATGACAATATTGATACTTGGTACTAAGCTGCTTTTCTCTGTGATGAGAACTGACTCATGAATGCAGCTTTTAACACTACACTCCATGCCACTACAACCACACATGCCCCCAATCCCTCCAACCATCCACCCCCGCTGCCCACCAGTAGCCACTTCGACACCCTGCTGGTCAACCCACTTGAGGAAGAACTTCACTCCATGACCAATTCCTCCCCCCAAATCCCTCAGCTCAATGGAAGTCACATCCACTCCATTCACACCTGTTCCTCCTCTTCCCAGACTGAAATCTTGGAAGTGCAAGCTACCATGCAAGTACATTGTGGTGTCCACCCTCTCCCAGCAATCACTAAAATTGAAGATCAAGCTGCAGACTATGGATATGGGGCAAGTACTCGGTGTCTCTGCTCTCCTGGACTTGGGTGCCACAGGCCTTTTCATTGATTCACACCTGGTTCAACAAAAACAACTCAATACCCACTCACTATCTTGACCCATACCTGTCTACAATGTGGATGGTTCCCCAAATGAAGTTGGGGTGATTCAGGAGGTTGTTGACCTAGTCCTCTGGTACAAGGACTACAGTGAACAGGCTCTCTTTGCTGTGACCCAACTGGGGAAGCAGGAGGTGATTTTGGGCTACCTGTGGCTTTGTGACCATAATCCTGAGGTTGACTGGGTGACAGGTGAAGTCATGATGAGTCGTTGTCCCTCTCATTTCTGTACTTGCTTCACTGAAGGCAGACAGGAATGTTAAGGGTGAAAGGTCCTCTTATAGCGCACTCAAAAGTGTCATGCTGGTCCAATGTCTATAGCCAATGTGGACTTGGAAGATGTTCCAGATCTCACACCTGATTCTGATGATGATGTGGAGGAGGTGGAGGAGATCGAGGAAGGTGACCAAATTTTCTACACTGCTATTAACCCTTCGCATGAGGTGCGTACCACCTCAAATGTCTCCCAGTGCCTCGCAGAGGCCTTCCACAAGAACAGTGCACCCAAATCCTTCACTGACTCAGTACTCCCTCACCTGCATGACTTTGAGGATGTCTTCTCAAAGGAATGTTTTGACTCACTTCCTAACTGTAAGCCATGAGATCATGCAATTGAGCTCACACTGGGTGCCACACCCTCCTCCTGCAAGGTCTATCCTCTCTCCCCTGAAGAACAATGACAGCTCGACAAGTTCATCAATGAACACTTGGCTTCTGGTCATATCCACACTTCAAAGTTGCCCATGGCCTTGCCTTTCTTCTTCATTAAAAATAAGGATGGGTTTCTTCAACCGATTCAGGACTATCGATGCCTCAATGACATCACAGTCAATAATTGTTATCCACTACCCCTCATATCCGAACTTGTAAACCAACTCCGTGGGGCATGTTACTTCACCAAGCTCGATGTCCATTGGGGTTACAACAATGTGCAGATAAAGGAAGGGGATGAGTGGAAGGCAGCTTTTCACATGAATTGTGGTCTTTTTGAACCACTTGTCATATTCTTTGGTCTCACTAATAGTCACTCGAGACCTCGATAAACATCATTGAATCACATGCCTGGTGCTAGAGCAACTTTGGCAGCACAAACTCTACCTTCATCATGACAAGTGCGAGTTTGAGAAAATGCAGATCAGGTACTTGGGCTTGATTATCTTGGATGGACACATGAAGATGGACCCAGTTAAGGTTACTGGTGTTACAACCTTGCTCATGCCCACAAACAAGAAAGAGGTGCAGTCTTTTCTGGGCTTCATCAATTTCTATCAGCACTTTATTAAAGATTTCTCACACCATGCATGCCCATTATTTGACCTCACTGGGAAGGAGGCATGGAGGTGGGAAAATGCACAGCAGGAGGCATTTGAGAAGCTTAAAGAGATGGTCACTTCCACTCCAATCCTTACCTTTGCTGACAACTCGCATCCCTTCCATGTAGAAGCTGACAGTTCAGACTTTGCAATGGGCACAGTGCTGTCCCAACAGTTCCCCGAGGACCAGAAGTGGCACCCCATTGCCTTCTACTCAAAGAGTCTCAGTGCTGTGGAATGCAATTACAAGATCCATGACAAGGGGATGCTGGTGATAATATGGGCATTGGAGGAGTGGTGACATTTCCTGGAGGATGCTCAACACAAGGTCAAGATCTGGATGGACCACAGGAACCTCGAGTACTCTATGACTGCCAAGAAATTTAATTGTTGCCAAGCCTGCTGGTCCCTCTACCTCTCCAGGTTTGACTTCTCCCTGCATCATTGCCTGGGCTGCAGCATGGGGAAGACTGATGCCCTCTCTCATTGTCTGGACCATGGGGATGGAAGCAATGACAATCAAGGTATTGTGTTGTTGCAACCTGATCTGTTTACAGTCTGTGCATTAGAGGGTGTCACCTTGGAGGGTGAGGAGCACAGTATCCTATGTGACATTCATCATGCAAACCATAGCAGTTTATACAAGGATGCTGTAGCTCTGGCAGTGAAGGAGCTGAGAAAGGGATCCACACCTTTGCTTTGTGCAGCAGAGTGGACAGAAAAGGATGACATCCTATACTTCTGTGACCATATCTATGTTTCTAATGATCCCTGGCTTTGATGATGACTCATCTCTCAGCACCACAACTCACTCATTGCTGGCCACTTCAGGCATTGGAAGATGTTGGAACTCATATCACAGAATTATTGGTGGCACCAGATGTCTCAACTCATTGGTCAGTACTGTCATACCTGTGATCTCTGCTTATGCACCAAGACTCCATGATGCAAGCCCATGGGCGAGTTACACCCCCTCCCTGTCCCAGAGAATCATTTGGGACATCATCAATGTGGACTTCATGGTGGAACTACCAGAGTCCAATGATGCAGTAATGTGCACAGTCAACTCTGCTGGGAAGTGAGCTCATTTTATCCCCACTCATATCACTGTCACTGCACTTGGAGTGGCTTGACTCTATCTGCAGCATGTGTAGAAGCTTCATGGATTGCCAGGTGCATTCCTCTGCAATCGAGGACCACAGTTTGTTGCAGAGTTCACTTGAGAGCTGTACTGCCTACTGAGGATCAAGCTCCTCACCTTGACTGCCTACCACTCCCAGACAGATGGACAGACAGAGCACATCAATCAAGAACTGGAGCAGTATATCCACATCTTTGTCAATGAGTGACAGGACGATTGGGAAGACCTCCTCCCCATGGCTGAGTTTGGGTACAACAATCACGTCCACTCCTCCACACAACAAACTCCCTTCCTCCTCAACACAGGGTGACACCCACACATGGGTCTCAAGCCTCGGCAAGCACCTTCACACTTGGAGATGGTGAATGAGTTCATGGAGCAGATGAAGGACACTTTGGAGGAGGCAAAGTCAGCTTTGGCTAAGGCAAAGGACGACATGGCACACTTCTACAACCAATGTCACTCACCCACACCCACATATAAGGTTGGTGATTGTGTCTACCTCGACTCTAGTGACATTTCCACCACATGCCCATCCAAGAAGCTCGCCAACCATTTTCTTGGACTGTTCCTCATTACTAGATGTGTTGGGTTGCATGCCTACCACCTACAGCTACTGCAGTCAATGTCCAGACTCTACCCTATCTTCTATATCATAAAATTACTGCCTGCTCCCACAGATCCATTTCCCAGACAGATAACATGACCTCCTCCACCGCCTACAGTGATCAAGGGCAAACCTCAGTATGAGGTCAAGTCCATCCTGGACAGCCACTTGTACCAAGGCAAACTCAAATACCTAGTGCACTGGAAGGGTTATGGGTATGAGGAGAACTCTTGGGTCACAGAGTCTGATGTGAATGCTCCACAACTGGTTAAGGAGTTCCACTGGCAACATTCCTTTGCACTTCAGTGCATCCAAGCATCCAACTTTGGGCAAATACAGTTTTGAATGCATTGGGGTGATGCATCATGGAAGGGGGGTAATGTAATTGGAAAGGAAGGCACCCCAGGCATCTGGGCAATTTTCTGCATTTGTCTCATTTTATATATATTTTATTTCACCCTATTCTGCCTTTTCTATGATTTTCTGTGATTTATTCCTATTTTATGATTATATTTTGGCTTTTT
The DNA here is from genome assembly GCA_029959215.1 of Tricholoma bakamatsutake. Taxonomy (NCBI): domain Eukaryota; kingdom Fungi; phylum Basidiomycota; class Agaricomycetes; order Agaricales; family Tricholomataceae; genus Tricholoma; species Tricholoma bakamatsutake. The sequence continues at coordinate 8,673,514 of CP114860.1, forward strand.
CTATGTTGGTACATGTTGACAGTTCTATTCTTAGAGGTGGGACCCCTTCTGGACATTTACACACCAAGGTGATGTCATCCTACAGCTTGATCTGCCTATTTCCACCTTTTTGCTATTTTTAGCTTACTATTTGATTTTTGGGTCTATCACATATACTGGGCATTGACAGATGGGTCCTTAGAGTTTTCTCTTTGGATTCCCCTCTGTTATGTGCACCTGAAGTGTCTGTATTATGTAGTATAATATTAACTTTGGATTCCCCTTTGTTAGCTCACTAATAAGTGAGGCTTTGAGGTTGCCCTTACAGTAGAAAACTCTTCTTTAAGGCTCAAAATCTTGGACACTCTGCCAAGATAGGCAGGTATGGAGTGGAAGATGACTCCCAGAGCTCCACAGACTCCCTACACACCATCCCAGACACTCCCACCTCTAGCATGCACCACATTTTACCTGACCCACTGCCTAACGCCATGGATGCCCAGAGTGACTCTGCCCATTTTGACCTCTAGTGTGCTGAGCATGCATGTGTTGCCCAATGCATGCCCAAGCAAAGACATGCATGTCAAACCTGTGCCCCCTACCAAATTCAATGATGTGCATTCCCATCAATATGCCTTCCTCAATTCCTGCAAGTTATACATCAGTCTACACCCAAACCAATTTGTGGATGATGCTGCTATAATTTATATAATTTATTGGGCCCTCACATACACGAAGTCTGAGTGTGCCTATCTCTATGTTGACTGTATATTATGCCAAACCAAGAAACATGGCTCCCTTCCATTCTTTACCTGGGGGGACTTTTGTGATGAGTTCATATGACATTTCTGACCCCTCAATGAATGCCAATGAGCTGTAACATGCTTCAAATTCACTTCCTACTATCAAACATGTCGATCTGTGGATGATTACATCAACAAATTTTGAAGCCTCACATGGACATGGCAAGGTATGGGAGTGGGTTACCCATGGTGGTGAAGTTTCATTGAGGTCTTAACCAGAAAATCCAAGACCAGATTGCACAGATGCTGGAAGGATGCCTAGCAGATGATAACATAAATGCTTGGTATGAGGCTGCTTCCCTCTGTAATGAGAACCAATTCACAAATGCAGCATTCACTGCAGCTTTCTTCACTCCTACTACCACCCATGCTCCCCACACCTTTAATTGAGCACCCCCTCATTTTAATCCCATTCCTATGCACTAGCCCTCAGCATTAAACACTCCAATACCCCTGCTCCAATGGATGTTGATGCAGCCTGTAGTTGAGTTCGCAGGCTAGAGCTCTGCTACTACTGTGAGGAAACCAGACACATGGTTTGAAACTGTCCCCACTGCCAAGACATCCAAAAACTCATGCCTAAGGGATGAGATGAACTTTTCCAAGATCTGTTGGCACTTGTGGATGTTGAAGGGCTGGAGAAAGAGAAGATTAAAGAAGAAGAGGCAGAGGAGCAGGATTTTTCCACTCATGATGAGTGAACAGTACACCCTTGTTGCCTGTCCATAAGCATTTTGAAGCTCTGTCTGTTGATTCACTAGAGGATGAGTCTTATTCTATGACCATTCCTTCTCCAGACCCCTCTGAAGTGGCGAAAGATGTACCTACTCCTTCCTCCCCACTTCCCCCTCTACCCAGATTGAAATCTTGGAAGCACAAGCTACCACACAAGTACATTGTGGCATCCATCCCCTCCCAACAATCCATAGAATTGAAGATTGAGTTGTAGACCACAGATATGGTGATATGGCTCTCTATCGCCCTGCGCTCATACTATGGCATTTTTCACGATTGTGCACACTTCTTGGATGATCTTTACTCACTTTGTGCAGCACGCTTTTGCATGCCCAAGTGCACTCCCATGCACTTTTGTGTACCTTTAACTGCCTAGATGTGCTTTTGGGCACCTTTTACATTTCTACTGTGCCTTTGGATCCTCCTTAGCTGCCTTCTACTATATGCCTTAAATGTGCCTTGTTATGCTTTGAACTGCCTTCATGCACCCCTGCACTCATTTGTGCCATGCTGAATGAACTGTGAACTATGGGGGGAAAAGATCCTCTGGATTCTCTATGTACCTAGATACTATGTACAAATGGCTTATGTGATAAAAACAATAAAATAAAGTATCAAAATAGAAAGTGCCATGTGCTACCCACAAGTCCATCCATTGGCCCATCTAAACCCGACTGCACAATGCTGCTACCTTAGCCAATAAGATTTGTGCATGCTACAGCCCAATACCCAACTGTTCCAGCATGATGTTCTATTTTTGGTGCACTTTAGGTCCCATGCACTCTGCCCAATTAGTCCACTTCAGTGTTATGTGTCAGGTGCTGTGCCTTAGTAATAGTGATGTGATCGACTTGTGTGAGTTACCAGATAAAGCAATACCAATTGGAAATGCAGAAGAACTATAAGGAGATGCTGTGTGATGCCAAATAGTGCCAAAGTGCCTGAATTGCATGAAAGTGCCCAGCTTATGTGAGAATATGCAGCTGGCTCATGATGCAATCATGATGCACCTTGAATATGTTGCCTACTAAGCATGAGGCCATGATGCGCAGCACAACAGATGGTGTGAAAGGTTGTTGTGTGTGATAAATGAGTGCAAGGAGTGCACAGCAAAGAATGTGAATTGCTGGTAAAGCATAAGAGAGCACATAAAGGTGCATCGAGCGCATGGTGCCTTTACAATAATGGTTCTTGACTGTGATCTCATTGAGCCTTCTGTCATGACAAGTGCAAGTTCGAGAAGATATGGATTGAGTACTTGGGCTTGATCATTTCAGATGGACAGGTGGAGATGGACCCAGTCAAGGTTGCTGGCATTACAACTTGGCCCATGCCCAGAACAAGAAAGAGGTGCAGTCTTTTCTGGGCTTCATCAATTTCTATTGGCACTTTACTAAAGACTTTTCCCACCATGCATGCCCACTATTTGACCTCACTGGCAAGGAGGGATGGAAGTGGGAAAATGCACAGCAGGAGGCTTTTGAGAAGCTCAAAGAGATGGTCACTTCCACTCCAATTCTCACCTTTGCTGATGACTCATGTCCCTTCCATGTAGAAGCTGACAGTTTGGACTTTGCGACAGGTGCAGTGCTGTCCCAACAATCTTCTGAGGACCAGAAGTGGCACCCCATTGCCTTCTACTCAAAGAGTCTCAGTTCTGTGGAATGTGACTACGAGATCCATGACAAGGAGATGCTGGTGGTAATGCAGGCATTAGAGGAGTGGCGACATTTCCTGGAGGGTGCTCAACACAAGGTCGAGATCTGAATGGACCACAAAAACCTTGAATACTTCATAACTGCCAAGAAACTTAATCATTGGCAAGCCTGCTGATCCCTTTATCTCTCCAGGTTTGATTTCTCCCTGCATCATCACCTGGGCTGCAGCATGGGGAAGACTGATGCCCTCTCTCATTGTCTGGACCATGGGGATGGAAGCAATGACAATCAAGGTATTGTGTTGTTGCAACCTGATCTGTTTACAGTATGTGCACTAGAAGGTGTTACCTTGGATGGTGAGGAGTGCAGTATTCTACATGACATTTGTCATGTGAACCATAGCAGTTTACATGAGGATGCTAAGGCTCTAGCAGTGAAGAAGCTAAGGAAGGGATCCATGGCTTCACTTCATGCAGCAGAGTGGGCAGAAAAGGACAACATTCTATACTTCTATGACTGCATCTATGTCCCTAACAATCCCCAGCTTTGATGATGACTTATTGCTCAGCACCACGACTCACTCATTGCTGGCCACCCGGGGCATTGGAAGATGTTGGAACTCATACCACAGAATTATTGGTGGCACCAGATGTCTCAACTCATTGGTCAGTACTGCTGTACCTGTGATGTCTGCCTGTTGGAGCAGACTACATACGCTGCACAGAGGAAGAGACGACACATTCCTTATAACCTACCTGGGGTTTAGTTAGTCTTAGAGCTAGGGTTTAGCAGAGGTAAGAACACTGTATATCTACTATAGTACAGGTTCTCCTTATATACATAATAGTAAGGATGTCACATGACTCGGGAATGTGTTTACCACATGTATGCGCAGTAGGCGCAGTAACATGTGTGTGCTGCATGCATGGCCTCATGTATGCAGCATGTATGAGGATTTAATTTCAACACCCCCCCTCAAACTGTACAGCGCTCTAAGCAGCTAAGTTTGAATCTTGAAAGTAATTCCAAGAGAGTCTCTAAATTTCCTGAATAAGACAGCACCAAGGTTCTTTGTGAACATGTCAGCTGGATTATCATTTCCAGGAATGAAAACGACCGTGACTTTGTCATTTTCTATGCATTCATGGGTATAGTGGTAGCGAATGTCTATATGTTTGGTCCTTCTTTCCTGAACTGGATTTGATCCGATAAAGATGGATCCCTGATTATCAGCGCAGATTGGTATGCACTTCAGTACATATCCAAGTTCCTGGAATAAGGACTCTATCCACACTATCTGTCGACAAGTGTCAGAGAGTGCCATATATTCGGCTTCTGTGGATGACAGTGCTACAGTTTTTTGTAAACGGGACTGCCAGCACACAATGCCACTCGCTAGAGTAGCAAAGTAACCCGTTGTAGATTGGCGTTTGACAGTGTCAGCTGCCCAATCAGAATCTGTGAAGGCCTGTAGCCCCTCGGACTTCTCACCATCGTAGACAATGTTATAGTTCTGGGTTCCCACCAGATAGCGCATGATGTACATTGCTTTGTCTAGATGTTCTTGGCTAGGATTAGCCGAGAATTGTGACATCTTGATTACTGCATAAGCGATATCAGGTCGCGTTCCAAGCATCAGATACAATAAAGATCCGATCACAGACTGATATTTTGATCTAAGCATCGCGTTGGGCATTGCTGTGTTTTCCGATGGTCTGTAACCAGTCGGGAGTGGAGTGGGGGTCGCTTTGGCATTTGTCATCTCGAATCTCTCAAGCACTTTGGCGAGATATTCAGTTTGATCAAGTTTGACTTTGCTTGCAGTCTGGGTGACGCGCATGCCTAAGAATTCCGTGACTTTTTCAGTACTACGGCACTCCCAATGCTTTAGACAAGCATTTTTCTTTTCATCCACAAGTTTCTTGTTCTTCCCCATAAACAAGCCATCATCAACATAGACGAGTGCAATAACAATGCTGCCTGTCTTAGGATCCTTGTGTATGAAAATGCCGGCATCGGAGCTGGCGCACACGAACCCAATGGTGCACATAAATGCCTCTAGCTCTTTCCACCATGCAAGTGAGGCTTGTTTAAGGCCATACAATGCTCAGCGTAAGCGCAATACTTTGCGCTCTTTTCCCTCGAGTCTGAAACCCTCGGGTTGATCCATATAGATCTCCTCATCTAGTTTGCCATTCAAAAATGCAGTTCTTATATCTAGGCCGGTCATATACATGCCCTCTAGAGATGCAAGTGCAAACATGAGGCGTACAGTCTCGTAGTGGACTACCGGTGAGAAAATCTCATCAAAGTCAACACCTTCGACTTGTGAAAAGCCTTTGGCCACGAGTCTGGCTCGTTTTCTTCCATCCGATTTTATGGAGAAAACCCATCTATTTTTGATCGTTTTTTGATCATGTGGAAGATCGATGATGTCATAGACTTGTTGCTTACAAAGAGCCTCTAATTCTTCATGACAAGCTTGTTTCCACTCACGTTGCTGCTGCCATGATAGGCACGCAATATCACGAAATTGGTTTGGAACTTGGCTTATTTCGCTCGATGGTTTGACTGCTTTTGACAACAGCCAGCGAATAAGCTTATCTCCTCCTTCCTTGGTTATCTTTTTAATATAACCTGCTTCATCTGGTTCCCCCATTGGGTGATCATGTTCTTGATCATTGAAATCAGGCACACTCTCGTGGGGTGCCGAACTCGGTCCAGCAACTGGTTCTTTCTGTTGAGTTTGTGGTCGTGTTCGGTTATGATCCGAATCTTGACCCACAGATCTCTTCCAATATCGATCACGTGCAATGTCTCTTTCTATGTCAGAGGGGAGTCGCTTCTCTCCATAGGTATTGCCAGGATGGTTTGGAATGTTCCTCTGCCTGCCTGATCGACGGGGCAATTGCTGCCATTCCTGTTGATCATCACGTCTTGGACGAAAGTCCTCAGTGGTTACTGGAGGCGGCAGAGGAGGAGCATTTGTCACATCGTCATGTGCCTTTTGCTCACTTGGTACATTATCATCATCATTTTCTGATGATGGAGGAAGGGGCGGATCTTGTGGCAGTATAGAATCATCGCCATCTGTTCCAGATGAGTGGTCATCATCTTCTGGTTCTGGAGGTGGAAAATCACCAAGGTCTGTATTGGCAGGAGTTTTAGCTCCGGGACAGCATGGGAACAATGTTTCATCAAATAGTGCTGTAGCACCAATGAATATTGCACCACTAGGTCGCATGAAACGGTATGCTTTAATGCCATCTTCTAATCCAAGGTACATCATCAACTCCGATCGAGGAGCCAATGTGTTTGGACACTTCTCCTTGGGTAGGTAGACGTAAGCACCACAACCAAAAACCTTCAGATCGTTTAGATCTGGGCGGACCTTTGTCAGGTCCTCAACCGGTATCAGCCATTTCAGGCGCCTTATCGGGGTTCGGTTGTATAGGTGTGTTGCATGTTCAATGCAAAATTCCCACCATGATTGTGGTAGACATGCGGTAAATCACAGGGTTTGCGACTTTTCCATTATTGTCCTTATGGCACGCTCTGCGCGCCCATTCTGTTGGTGACCATGGGGTGCAGACATCTCTATTTTGATGCCAAAGTCCTTGAGCACATTTTGTAGCTCACGATCTTTGAACTCCCCCCCTGGATCAACACGCCAGCGCTTGATTGTAGCACCATACTGTGTCAAAGCCACTGCCCGCAATTGTCTGATGGCAGCAGCAGCATCAGATTTCTTTTCAAGGCATTGGACCCAGATATGTGATGTTTTGTCATCCAGAAATACAATAAAGTATTTATGTTTATGGTACGATAGTACTGGGAGTTCCTTCAGATCGGAATGTATTAATTCAAAGGGTCTTTCAGCGCGTGAATCTGATTCAGGAAAAGATTTTGAGGTCATTTTCCCTTCAGCACACCCTGGACATATAATTTTGTCTTTAGGAATAATTAAATTCCTTGGGAATTTTATGGTGCTATTAGGCATCTTCCCTAGTGCCTCTTTGGATGGGTGTCCAAGTCGCTTATGCCAAGTCGAGTAGTCTGCGACATACATTGTCGTGACATTGATTCCCTTGGTGCTCAATATATGAGTCCAAGCCCAATAAATAGTGTCACGTTTCATAAGAGGAACGCAATCCATAATTGGGTTTCCTTGCTTGAAAAATGAAATGTGTGCAGAGGAACCACGCACATCACTTCCGTCTTGTAAGAAGACGCCCATTGACAGTAATCGAGCATTACAGTCGGGTATGTAGTAGACGGGGTATAATCACGTCTCATGCATCTCTGACTTCCCATGACATACTACCTGATGTCCAATGAAGACTGCTCCTTTCCCTACTATATGAGTAGTACCCGTGGCTGTTTGAACCAGGGTAGAGTCCTTTCTCGGTAAAGGCTCGTAAGAAGCAAAATCTTTAATTTCACCAGTGAAGTGTTTTGATGCGCCTGAATCCATGATCCAGTCAGCACCTTTCTTACAATTTCCATTTGCACATGTAACACATATATTAAGATGTAAATTGTTCCATGATACATTTAGTAGCGGTAAAATTTCACATGAAAAGTTCGCTGTGATCAGTGGAATGTTAATTCTTGTGCTTGTGGCAAGGAAAAGGACTGACCTTTCATCATATGTACCTGTTTCAAGTGGTTCATCGACAAGCATTTCATCGACGGCTTTCCATACTTCTTCATCAGAAACGGCAGGTTCTGATCCAAGGGAGATGCTATCGTCTTCTACCTCTATGATCCTTGGTTCTGGTTCAATCCTCCTCCTCTTACCTTCTCGCACTGTTAGGTGCTCTTCCAGCGGTCGCAGATTTTTCGTGCTGCATGGGAGATTCATTTGCTCGAGGGTGTCTCGAGCCTGCTGATATTTGGTATAGACCGAATGAGAGGTAGAGGCCACGCCCGTGTATGCCTGTGCAGGCGGTCGGTGGCGAGGATCCCTTGTGGGAGTATGTTCACGCTTCTCGATGCGCTGGATGAGCAGCATCGGTGGTATGATGGTGCCATTACCATTTATAGTAGTAAAGGCTTGTGAGGCGAGGTGGGAATGTTTCTCTTTAAGTTTTTCCTCTTTAGTCTTTTTGTCCCCACGTCATCCACACTTTCGGGACGATTCTCCATTGTTGCCTTGAGATTGCCATTTGGGGTTTCCCCCTTTGCGCTTGACAGCAGAAAGCTTGGTGGCCTGAGGTGGGCCAATGGGCTTTCCAACTGCTGTGCGCCGTGAGGCTTCAGCAACAATGGAGTCCTTGACATGTTTAAATGTCAAGGCTCTAGTAGCGGTCGTGTTAAGGACCGTGGCAGATAGAGAATCATACTCGTGCGGCATCGCAGCAAGTAGAATCATTGCCTGTACTAATTCGGGGATGGCGACATTGGCAGCCGTAAGGCGCTCGAATTTATCAGCCATTTTGGCAATCTCTGGCGCGGGATTTGCAGCTGGAATTTTGATTGCGATTGCAGACCTAAAGTCCGCAAAGACTTGGGAGGGGCCATCGACACCATAGTCGGTGTGGATGAGATCCCATACCTCCTCAGCAGTGTCCTTGGTGTTGGCACGCTGCCGAATAGAGGGGGCCAGGCGGAGCACTAGGCTACCAATCGCCTGGTCATTCTTATTGTTCCAGGTCTGGAGCTTGGCATTAGCTTCCGCTACTAGTGCAGCGTTTGTCGCCATCAAAGGAGGCGCCATGGGTGGTTTTAGTTCCATCCCGCTAGTTATTTGCCAGAGGCCCTGAGACCTGAGCCATGCCTTCATTGAGTCGGCCCATTGAATGTAGTTAGAGCCGTCGAAAGTTTGTATGAGTTTTTCAAGAGTTGAAGACATGATGTTATAGTGGCAGCTGGGGAAAGCGCTCAATCAGTCCTCTATTCAAGAAAACACGTTCCATAATCTCAGGCAAAAACACTCCTTCAGAGTGGTTAACCCTAGTCAACCTGGGTTTTTTTAAATGCAGCTCACAGAGAGTGCAATGCAGCTCACGAAGAGCGCAAGGTTACAATTTGGAGACAATGAAGTCAACATCGTTTGCAGCCAGTTAAGGCGCGTTCGCGACGTGCCCAGCAGGGCCCATAACCTGTTGGAGCAGACTACATACGCTGCACAGAGGAAGAGACGACATGTTCCTTATAACCTACCTGGGGTTTAGTTAGTCTTAGAGCTAGGGTTTAGCAGAGGTAAGAACACTATATATCTACTACAGTACAGGTTCTCCTTATATACATAATAGTAAGGATGCCACATGACTCAGGAATGTGTTTACCACATGTATGTGCAGTAAGCGCAGTAACATGTGTGTGCTGCATGCTTGGCCTCATGTATGCAGCATGCATCATGATATTAATTTCACCACTAGCAGCATGGATCTACTTGGAGTGAATAATCATGTCACCATTTCATTTACCTGTCAGGAATGTTTTCACCAAGCCCCTGTGTTATCAACATCGTTATGGCTCACATCGAATAAAGGGGTCTTTCAAGAACTTAAACTGCCAGGTGTAGTTCCTTCCATTCATGATGACCCAGACCAACTCCATTACAATCAATGTGCAAAAGCCCTGTGACTCATGTGCAGCATCTGCAGAGGCCTTGAACATCCTATTGATAGCCCTGCAAATAGCAACTGAAGGTAACTACCTTGTTAAACTTCTCTATTAACTCTAATCAATCACCAGCTGCTCAATTCATTTGTATTCTACTTTCTCATAAGTGCCAATTTGATCTCTTCCTAACATGTCTGACCCCCACCATAGTGGCCACTCTCCCCTTTCATAGGGTTCCTCTACAGGAGATCCCACAGCTTCATGATGCCTATGGTCAATTGGGCTATCACATAGTGGAAGGTACATGTTTTCTAGTATCTGATGAGCTCAGTTAATGTGTGCCTGGTTGATGAACCATCACTTGTTATTCTGACTGTGCCTGAAGTATGTATGTCCCAGGATAACAATGCGAAGACCAACATCTCTACTACATCCATGGATTGGGACCAAGAGTTTGGAGTTAGATCCCTGCTTACCTCTCAGTTGTTATCGTTGCCTAGTTTGCCTAATATGTAATTTAATTCATCACACTCCCATGCGGTGATAGGTCCACTGCATGCACTAAGGTCTGGAGAAGGATTTAACCATATTAAGACATTATGACACACACTCTGAATCACTACGAATGCCATGAAATCAACATTGAATCCTTTTCGAACTATTTTGCACTATTTTGGACAACTTCAAGACATTTTGAATGCTTTTGAACTATTTCATGACACTTCAAACAACTTCACAGCATTTCGAACAATATTGGCCGCCATATAGCTGTCTTGAAACACTTTCGATACATGCTGCACATCTGGAACAAACCATTTCATCACATATAGAGCACTACCAGACATGAGGAAAGACTACAAGAGACTTAGAATATGATAAGTGCAGTTTTATGTTTCATTGATATATTAAAGCAATAGAACAAGAACTCTTACCATACTGGGACAATGTACATTTCACTTATTATCATTTTTCATTTGTTTTATGTTTTACAATACCTTTGTTGCTGTGCATATTGCCTTGTGTTTTCCACATGTTCTTGTTTCCTTTTTAGTAATATTTTTTCAAATTGTATATAGACTTGTATTAGTTACTTAGAATAAAAGCAATGGGGAACAGAGCACAAGTTACCCTCTCACTATCGTCAGATTTAAGAGTCGTTCTCTTGAGTCTTATCTTCATGTTGTATCTCTAAGTTCTGCAAAATATCGCGAACTTCTTCAAAACTATTGTATTCACTCCACATTTTATCGCCCATTGCTTATTGCCACTCGAAAAACACTTCACATTCACTATCCAGAAAGTAAACCCCATATCCTTGTTGTAACCAAATTTTCCTAGTAAACTTGAGATTCCTAGCCAAGTACATGTTCAAACCATAATGCAGTCAATGCAGAACGATCTACAAAGGGCCTAGCTGCTACAGGTGTTAGGGTGGCTGACTGTGCAAGGCATGACATGAAGTGCCCAGCAGCTGTTGGAGATCTTTTATGGAGAGAATGGTTCATTTTCTTCAAAAAAGCTTAGATCTCACTCTGTATTATGTATAACTAGTCACATGAACATGGACTACTTTTTTTTTTTGAGCCTTTGGGGTTTCAAGGTTATCAAGATTGTAGTGTCCTATGACATTGCCTGCCAGTGGAGTGTCAATATCTGGCAGTGGATGAATGAGTACCCTCACTGGATGCACATGGATCATGCAGGCAACAAATCCTTCTATTTCCTTATCCCAAAATTTTGCCTCCCTGCTCATATCATGGCATGCCAGACCACCTTTTCCTTCAACTTCAACTGCTTCATTGGGCACAGATCAATCCAGTTGCAAACAGCACTACTGAGATGGGTCCTGGACACTGTTGGAATACACTGGATGGCCATTTTGGTGATGGAAACTGGAGGAAAATGATGACAATGGGTGAACCTCAGTTTTGTAATCTCGAGAGCATTGTCTGAGTCAGGCTGAATTTGTTATAGCTATATCACTGCTGCACAAGATCAAGGAAGCTATTGTTGAATGCAATGATCCCAAATTTCTGCATCACCAGTTCATTTTAGGTTTACCTGAAAGCTCAGTGAAAGGATGGGAACATGAACTTAGTGAATGGAAACAAGATCACTCCAAACCCAACCCCTTCAAGAAGCATTTTAAGAGTATGTATCCAATCCTTTCAGAGCCATCTAACATTTCCACAGAAATTACTGAGGATGCTGTGTGTAAATGTTTAGTGGTCGAAGAGGCTGCACAGATGGCTGCTGGTACTGCTTATGTCTCACATGAGGAGATATCAGCATCGCAGTTGATCACAATGGGTCTAGATTTTGAAGAGCAACAGTGCATGGACCTGTCACCAGTTCTCTTCATCAATCATTCTAACATAAGCATTAAGATGCTGCATCGCAGTTGATCTTCATTTGGTGGGACCTCATTTGATGGATGAACAGAAGATGAAATTGCAAGTTCATACTAATGTGCTTTGAAGGAAGATCATGTCCTGGATCAACATACAACATCTGTCTATGCCAAGTCTCCATGTTCTTCGTGAACAAGATGATCACCACCTCCCACCTAATCAGCCAGAAGAGCCTGGCTTTGATATAAAACTCTATCTCCCTTCCTCCATCACTTTAGATTCCAACATTGTGTGCAACAATCAACTTCACCAGCTAGAATGGGAATTGCATCAAGCTCAGGTGCAGGATGCTCTGCATGAACTTTGTGACAGTTTATATCTGCAATCTTATGTGTACATGGACAAGGATCGCTTTCAGCGGGGTCAACACCAGAACACATGGTTGCATGGGATTATCGATCATCTTGAGGTAAAGGTGGATGCGGCAGCAGCAAAATATTGGGCAGCTCGACAGGCTATCAGTACACTCACATCACCACTGAGCCAGGTTGGGTGGGCAATTAATTTTCCTACACTGAATGTTTCTGACATCAAGGGTTTAACTGATATGTCAATGCCTGAACATTACAGGAGGAGGACAGATACATCACAGGGTAGTCAACAAGATAGAAATCTCCATGAATCAGAGGGTCATTGTGATATTTTGTGGATCTGGAAGCAGCTGGGGAGCTTGGAGAACACCAATAAGCTACTACAGGATGGTGAGTCATCTGCAATTTTTTTCTGTCCCTTGGTGGCCATCCACTTACCTCTGTATTACAGATCTTCGAATAGAATTTTGCAAGAGTAAGGCATGTGCAGATCATTGGGCTGAAGAGGTGGAGCTCCTGCAAGAAGAGATGAAACATGGAAAACTTTTTTTCCAGACACATGCAGACCAGTGCATTGGGCATGTGCATGCAGTTGGAACAACCATCCAACCATCAGATCCAGCGACAGCCAAGGGTATGTGCACATTTGCAGCTGAACAAGCATGGCAGTTCCAGGAAATGCAGGCGAATTGCAAGCATGTCTGGCAGTATGTCACAGCATTTATCAGCTTAGGACAAGGGGACATTGTTCCACTGGAGGTACAAGCAGGTGGCAATGATGAACTAGATATAGAGTAGATCACACTGGAATATTACTGCTATGTATTCGGTGGATTGAACCTAAAAATGGAAGGCAACAAAATGATTTCAACAGCCCTAATACAGAAAGAGGTCATCATCAAGCTAGATGGTGAGCAACAACATCACTGGATTGAGCCTAAAAAGGAAAGGCAGCAACTGAGCCCTAAATACTAGAAAGAGGTGACCATCAAGCTAGACAGTGGGCAGCAACATAGCCCAATTGGGAAGATGGCTTAGCTCTAAATAGAAAGAGGTGACCATCGAGCTGGATGTTGAGTGGCAACATAGCCCAATTAGGAAGAATGCCAGGCATCCTACATGTCATACCTTATGTTAGACCATAATTTTGCAAGATGAGGCTTCTAATTAGAATGATAGTCTGCAAAATGAGGTTTCTAGTTAGAAGGATGCCTTGCAAAATGCTCTTCTAAGGACCAAGTAATTATGCATACACATTCTTCTTCTACTACAAATATATTTTGCAAGACACTACCATCATCTGGTGTGTTAGCTCACTATTAAATGAGGCTCTAAGGTTGCCCTTACACCTCCTAGTCCCCTTACAAGGTGTCCTTAGAGTTTTCTCTTTGGATTTCCCTCTGTTAGCCCACTATTAAGGGGGCTCTTGAGGTTGCCCTTACAGAAGATGGATCAACATGTCCTTGGTTGTCATAGTTGTATGTCCATCACCGTGCTCTTGGAAGGATATCTGCAATGTCCTCCATCTCCCATCTTCCATCAATGAGCTGTAGAGACCTCTGCTTCACTTCTTTTGATATAACATGGTTTATGATAGGTTACTGACAACCTGCCTTTTTTGTTTTTACTTTTCAGGAATTTTGGTTTGATTTTGGTTCACTTGAGAATCATGTGGGACAAAACCCTGTACATATATAATAAATTACATATTTTATTTTTCAAGACATTCACTCAAAAGCATGGGAGAATAACCCACCTTGTACAGAGGCAAAAAAAATTGTAAATTTATTTCCGCTGCGATTATTCATTGCCCTCAAGTTCCTCAGTGCATTGTCAATGCCATTTTCTGTTGTTTTCATATATTTATCTTATGTATTTTTATTATCTACTTTTTGAATTCTGATTGTCACGTATCCTTCAGACGATCTTTCATGTAAATCCCGACAATGGATAGTCACAAACTCATTGACGCCCAGTTTGATCGTGCGGTGGAAATTGTCCAGGGGTTGCCAAAGACAGGCCCTATACAAACAGACTACGAGGAGAAATTGACAATGTACAGGTGGGAGAAGCTCAAAATAATAGTAGAGCGTTGGATTCACCTAACTACGCTTACCATAGTCTGTATAAGCAAGGTACTTTTCCGCACCGTCAGCTGAAGTCGTCCTTCTGACCCTTTACAGCAACTGTCGGAAATGTCAAGTCACCGAGGCCTGGCATGTGGGATATGCTCGGACGCGCAAAATGGTGATTTTAGCGCTGTTTGGTTCTCGGATAGAGTTGACGCAATGGCAGGGATGCATGGGCTAAGCACACAGACGTGGACCCATATGAAGCAAAATGGTTATATGTCGATGCACTCCTGAAGGCAGGTTTTATCTCCAGTTTCTCAACCCTTAAAGAATGATGTTCTGCTTTAGGTGTTACGGAAATATTCTGACAAGACAGTTGCTATGTCGCTTGTGCAGGAACTGGAGGAGTACGGTGGCGAACCTTCTAATATAGCATTGAGCCGTAAATAACTCCTCAAACTAGCGACAAATTCTGAGCTAATCTTATGGACAGGGTCATTCTCCAAATCACTCAGCTCTGATTCATCTGGATCCACAGCCTCCGACGATGTCAATCCCACTCGACACCCCCACGCAGGCCCTCCTCTACAGAGAGGCCAAGCAGAACAATATGGGACAGGTTCAGACCAGGAAGATTCAGAAGATGAGACACACGAGCTCCCAGCTGTCCACGTCGAACCGGCCATGGCTCAAGCTTACCGTCCCCAGTCTTCCTTATCTTCCCAAAGATACCGTACACCCATGACAGCGTCTCTTGTCATGTCTCCTCCGCCAGCCCAGCTCATCCCGCCAACTCAACCTCTCCCTAGTTTTGAGACACCCTCGGCTTTCGCAGAAACTTCACCCGCACCGTCAACATCATATCCACCGACGTCAAGTTCCTACGTCGGTCAGTTTTCGGGTTCCTCTCGAGGGGAAACGACAACGCCAACACACCTTTATCATGCTCAGCATCAATACAGTGGTCAAACACCGCTGCGTCCTGTGCAATATGGGCCAATCCGCCCGGCTTCTATACTAACGTTGGAGCATGCGATTGAAAATGTACAGGGGCACATGGCAGCACTGGCTGAACGCCTAGAGTCTCTGGAAACACTTACGAATCTTTCACGATCACACTTATCTCAAACACCTGGAGCAATTGGCTCCCCTGGTCGAGGTCATGGGAGTCCCACCGCCGGGCGAAGTCCTCACTGGGACGTTGATGATTTGGGATTGTGGTCGTTTGTCCTGAACCCCTTGTCATACGCCTTGCGAGAGTTTCTAACTCTCTTCGCGCGGAATGAGAACCGCTCGCCAACGTCGATTGTTGTACGACGGTTGTGTTTGGACATGTCGTTTCTTGTTTGTGTTGTTGCGGTGGTGCGTGCGCTGTGGAAGAGGAGTGGTGTTAGGAGACGAGAGGTACGTGCAGCTCTTGTAGTGCTCTGGCGGGCGATCTTGGGGACGAAGCCCAGGGTGATGATTGACCAAGGGGTGTAGAGTGCAAGAGGATTGTTCGGGGGATGGGAAGCGAAGTATTGTGATTACAGATACCCTATCATGCATGGAGACTTGACTCATTCCTAGACTCGGATGGCGCGACATCGTGGATCTTTATGATTTATCGGGGGGTTCAAAAGTATACATATGACGGAGGCTCCTTGTTTCAGCAATATATGAATAAACTTCACTCCGTTGTGATTGTCTCAAACCTCTTAACATGCATTTTACGCCATGTCAACAACACATCGAATGCAGTCTCCAGACTGCAAGAGAAGTTGCGTGTTATAAGTGATGTGCGACGGAAAATACCGTAATGATACAACGTACATGCATATCGTGAAATGCCTCATCTATTTCAGCAAACTTGCGCTCATGCGTGACATATTTGTCTATTTCGATCGTACCCCTGAGATAGTCTGATGAAAAAGATTATCAGTGGTGGATCAAGAACTAAGAACATGCAGCTAACCTTCAACGAGCCCGGGAATCTCTGTCCGGCCTTTGACGCCACCAAATGCAGTGCCGCGCCAGGTGCGACCGGTGACCTAGAGAAAAAGGTTAGTACTGAAGTAATTTTCGCCTGCTTATCTCCACCTACCAATTGGAAGCTAGGTATCACATAGCATTTCAATGATGACTGGTGTCTAAGGAAGTTTCTCCCCACTTACGGACGAGTCGAGATCTCCTGTCCGGCGGCTGCCACGCCAATTACAGTCGAAACTCCCCACCCTTTGTGACAAGCTTCGAGCGCTGCTCTCATCACATTCACCTAGGTAGGCAGTCAGAAGAAGGATTGCAGTATAATACAAGATGAGCCCCCTACGTTCCCGGTACAGTCAAATGTGAAATCCAACCCCCCTTCGGTCACAGCAATGAGATGATCCTGAATCCTGGTTCCCTCAGCCAATTGCCGAGGATTGATGAATTCTGTGGCGCCGAACTCCTTCGCCACGGATTCTTTTCTAGGATTCGTGTCAATAGCAATGATGCGGCTTGCGCCAACAAGTCTGGAAGTAGAAATGACGCCCAGCCCAATGGCACCACACCCGAAGACTGCCACAGAAGAGTCCTCTACGAAGAACATGAGTTGAGTAAGAGGGTAGAAAAACGTTAGGAACGGCGTACTGATACCCGGTTGCTTGACGACTGCACCCCAGGCTGTAGTGATTCCACAACCAAGCAGACAGACCTTGTCGAGTTTGGCATTTTTATTCACAGCTACCACAGAGACGTCAGCAACGACAGTGTACTGGGAGAATGTGGAAGTGCCCATCTGTAGAATGACAAGATATTTAGTTGGCTAAAAATAACGGCACTAATGGGAACAGACGAAATGGAAAATGGGCTTTCCGTCTTTGAAGAATCGTCTGGTACCATCGGGCATCAGACCCTGACCCTGGGTTGTACGAACTGCAGCTTTCTGTGAGGATGGGGAATAAACTGGCATAAGAAAACAACCACCTTTGCCACAGAGGTTCGTTTTCCCACTCTTGCAGAATTTGCATTCGCGGCACTCTATAGAAGAGAGAAATCAGATGCATCCAAAAGATCACAGTAACAGTCGTATTGGACCTGCAGTATAGAGAGGGATGACATGATCACCAACAGCGACGCTGGTCACACCTTCGCCGACGGATTCGACCTTATCTTATTGATCAGTAGGGAACAGGAAGAGTGACGATCAGCATACTATTCCTCCTCCTTCGTGGCCAAGGATGACTGGGAACACACCCTAATTCTCAGTGGGTTAAAGTTTTGCTGTAAACATCAGTTACCAGATCGAGACACACCTCAGGGTCCTTGCCACTGCGAGTGTACTCATCGGTGTGGCATACACCTGTCATCGATCATCAATGATCCCCATTGAATTAAACTCCCCGTTAGGGAAGTAATGGAGGACCGACCGGAATAGAGAATGTGAATTCTAACTTCGTGAGGACCAGGTGGAGCGACCTCTATCTCTTCGACCTTCAGCGGCTCCCCTGCACCCCAACAGACTGCGGCTTTACACTTTATGGGCTTTCCAGCGGTCGACATTGCGATGATAGCGTCTGTTGTAGATGAGTGTTGGATAATGCGTGAGATAGAAGTTGACTATAGGACTAATAATGGTGATAGGATCGGTTAGCGCAGGCCCGGAATCTTGCACTTCTGTAGACATCTGTCCTGACGTTCCAAGCATGTTTAGATCTCCCACTGTTTTTTATACTGACATGTATACCATCTCAGTATTCTATTAGTGATTTTTCCAAAATTTTTGAGGCAGGCTAGGCAATTTTGTACTGAGACGCAAAATTGGGTTACAAATCCCCTGCCAAATTTTAACGTATGTGAAAAATTCTTGAGTTGAGCGGTTGAGATCCTCAAATGTCACATCTTGCACTCTCTGAACTGGCTTTATATTAATGACATGATATAAGTCGTATAAAAGCTGCAATCCTTGCGAGGTAGTTATCTAGGCTCAGTTGCATGTCCCTGATTTAGGAAAGTTGTGCATTCAACAGACTTGGCAAAGTACATCATGATGTTATATAGGCAGTGGTTCGATCATGAAGCATCTGCACGCGCAACCCCAGTACGTAGTATACATGGGGTTGTATAGTAATTCAGACATCTTGGATTAATTTGTTTGTTCCAACTCTGCGTCGCTTTCCTTTACACTCATGTCGTTCACTAACGTTTACTACAAGCGAGTAAGTCATTCCACAGTGAACCTCAATGATATACGGCCGTAGTGACATGGAGATAGACGGCTGGAACGAGCAGGGCATGCTACGTATGCTATAAACCTACTACCACTGTGCTTGCCACGATCAATACTGTCGATTTCCTCTACACCTGTGCTGGACATCTCACAGATAGTGGATTTGCGACAAGCCTTGGTGCAAATGAGACGCGGAGTACAGGAGTAACAGAAGACGAGATCGCTCGGGTCAAGGAAGAGTGGGAAGAAAAACGGCGGAAGAAGTTGGAAAAGGAGAAGGCCAAGGAGAAGAGCCAAAAGGATGATCCGAAGGATGACGAGAGAGAAGGGTCAAAATCTGTTCCAGGCTCGTTATCGGTGTCGTCCTCGCCCGCGCCCGCGCCCACACCTACCCATGAACGATATGCTTTGCACCGAGACTATTTTGCAAGTTGAGACAAGTGAATTCTTGAGGTTTTTTCCAGCACTGACATGAGCTGAAGTGCGGTTGGCTGAACACCGGAAGCGCAGACAAGCAGCTCAAGCCAAGAGTCTTGCCCCTCGATTACCTGGAGCACCTAACGGAGCTGTTGTCGAGGAGAAATACTGACGGCTGTAATATCGTTACTTAGTACTTGCTTAATGGGAGCTGCCTTTCGGAGTTTGAAGTCAGGTTCACTTGAGCAAATTTGTTTCAACCAAGGGAAGTCAGTCAAGTCAGAAGGACTCGATTTGGCCTGGGATTCGTTCTGTTATCAAGTCCAGAGCCTTCCTGCGAACCCTGTCAACGCTCAGGAAGGATCTCAACAACGGGCGGCGACATTCGTTTCTCAGTGAGTCACACAACTTGTTTCCGACATACCAGCTGACAGCGGGATCCATATTGCATAGATCTCTTTAGATTTATATTCACCGACGTCTGAGCGCGTTGTAATCGAAAAATGAACAAAAATCCGTTCCTTCCTCAGCCTAGTTACACCCCGCAGCAGCCCCCTTTGCCTCCAGGTCCTCCGCCTCCTCAACCAGCCCAGCCGGACTACTCGGCATATTGGGCGGCTGCAGCGGCACATCAACAGCCACCTCATCCCCAGCCTCCTCCAGCTGCCCAATATAATCCTCAATGGAGTGCCCCACAACCCCAACCTCCTCCGAGACCACCAGCTGAGCAAAGTGCTTTGTACGCGAACTATGGCTATGGCAACCAACAAAACTGGCAGCGACAGCAGCTACAGCACCAGCAATTACACCACCAACACCAGTATCATCCTCCAAGTGTTCCTATCGTCCAAGCACCCCCCCAGCCACCGGCCCAGCCTGGTTACAACCCATATCAACCCACCGCTGGCTACCCGCAACAATACCTCCCCCAAACCATCCCTTCCGCACCTCAGCCCATGGCACAACCTGCATATCCTCATCCACAAGCCCAGCACCCTCAACAACAGTATTTTCCTCAACACGTACAGCCCCAACAGCAACACCAGCCACAACCTCAACAGTCACGTCACCACATCCAACACACGCCGCCTCATCACCTTCCACCAGCGAAACGGCAGCGCTTTGATGGACCCAACTCGAATAGGCACAACCAGCCCCAACATCATCCGCCACCGCCACCACCGCAGTTCCAGGCTCCGCCGCCACCAGCACAGAACATGGGGCCTTTCGCGGGATTGGGCCGAGGTGGTGGACCACCTGGCATGAATCACACAGGAGGTCGGGGAGGCGTTCCAAGTGGAAGGGGTGGCCCCGTTGGGGTGACAAGGGGGGCGAGGGGCTCGTCGATGGTTGGGGCTAGAGGGAACATGTCAGGACGTGGAAGAGGGGGCGGAAGTAGTTATATGGGCGGTAACGGTGGCGGAGGTCGAGGCGGTGGTGGGTCTGGTGGTTCATCGAGAGGGCACGGATCGCGAGGGAACTTTGGGAAAGATTTCCAAAATCGAAGAGGTGGCTCCTTCACGAGTGGAGGGGGATATGGACATCAGAATTCCTCCTTCCGAAACCGCGGTCAAACTCATGGGAACAGAGGAGGACGGCACGATGGAAGCGGCAGTGCCCCATTTGTTACCAAGGATGGGCAGATGTCTTCGAGTTTTGGCAGTGTTGGTAAGAAAGACGAAAACAGACGGACACTCACCGATTTTAAGATTGTTGGCCTGGAAATTCGCGAGTTATCTTGGACTTGGGGTAATTTACCCTTGGAAGTCCCTATCAAATCTGAAATGAAGGAGGAAGAAACGTTTGATATATCTGTTAACTCTCAGGCCACTGTGAAAGAGGAGACGATGGACGATGAGGCCTTGAACCCAGTAACTGAAGACGCACCTGCTCAGCTGGAGGATACTCTCAATAGTGAGAATGACGTTAGTGCCGGAGATCCTCCTGTCGTTCAGGAAGTGGTTTCGACAGACACTGTTGTGCAACCATTTGCTGAGGTCAACGCGTTTACGCCACCCCCTTCACGGATACGCATTTATTTCCATACGCCTGTTACGGCTGACGATTCTCACCCTATCCCACACAACCCGTCTTCTTTTTCTTTTGGAGTGATGCCCTCTGACTCGAGGAAGGGGAAGCGAAAAAAGCTGGAAGATGACGATGGAGATTTAGAGGAAGGTAGAACGCGACCCCCGCCTCCTCCCATGGGGAGTGGGACGAGTGATGATCGGTCTAGTGTTGCAGCTAGTGTGGCACCTAGCGTTGCAGAGACAGCAAGTGAAGCTGACTGGCTGATGGCTGCTATTGTCGAGGGTGAGGAGGAAGCTAAAGTGGAGGGCGAGCTTCATCCTGCTGGTGAATTAGAGGATGGGGAGAGTGGGGATCGTCTATGTGTGAACCAAATATTGGAGGCTCATGAGCATGATAGCACCGCTGACGGCGATGCTGAGACTGTTACCGCCGACGGCAGCCCAGCGATTGTTGAAGGTGAGCCGAACTTACATTGTTGTGCATCACTACTTTAGTGTGGATAATCCTCCTGCCATCCCGTACGGGACAAGGAGGCCGCCTTTGCGCGCACACTGCTGACTTCTCGCTCTCAAGGCACTCATAGTGATACTGACGTAGAAGTGTGGGCGATGGAAGGTGTCGTTCCTATGCACCAGGCTGAAAAGCACGACGGTGATGCCCCTGTGGAAAACAGGCTAGCCGTGGTTCCCGATGAGCTTGAAGCTACTACGTCTGGTGATGCTTCTGCGGAAAAAACTGCTGTGGATGAGCATCCGGATGATGTTGTTGATCCTGCGCCTTCAGTTGTGACACAGCTTGACGATGTCATGCTTGTACTTGATAGCAATGTGTCTTCTGCTGTCGCTGTCTCTGATTCCGCACCCTCTATGCCGTCTGAGTCTTCATTTTCCGATTCTGTTTCTTCATCACAAAATGACATTCCTGTGTCATCTGCACCCGTGTCTGTACCTGATGCTTTTTCTGCTTTGGGTTATGTTCCTCATCATGATCTTTCTGCACACAGTGAAGAACAATCTGCTGATCATTCTGGATTGCCCGATGTGCAGGTCCCGGATTTCTTCTCCCATGCTGGAGTGGCAGTCAAGTCTTTGGAAGCGGTTTCGGCAGAGCCCACTCTTCTGATTGTGGACGACGTGGAAGCAGCATCACCATCGGAGGACGAAGGTGCAACAATTGTCAACGGCCACATCGACGACCAAGACACTCAAATTCAAGGAAGTCAAGTTCAAGCTCAAACTGGCGATATGGAAGCCACACAAGTGGAGTTCATTGAGCACCCTACATCTCCGCCGACATCGAATAGGCTTCTGTCCACGTCGTCGACGTCGACGTTCGGAGAGTCCCCTCCCACGGGTTTGACATTGTCGGAGGTGAAGGCTGGGAGAACACCATCTGCGAATCGATTGTCGATATCGTATGCTGGTGGAAATCGACGCATGGTCATCGATGCAGAGGTCGTTGAATCTCTCAAAGTTTTTCGTCAGGAGGGCCGTATTGAAGTCATTATGAATGTCGATAGGGAGGGCGATGATGGACTGAAAGGGATTCTAGTTTGTTGCTGCCTCTTCGTGCCTCACCCCCGTGTTAATTTTCTGTGTGTAGCTGGAAGGTCTTTCCGACGTGACCAAGTCATATCTGCCCCTTGAAACGCTGAACGAAGCCCCGGAATCTGACTCCACGCTACCCCCGTTCCGCAAAGCAACCATACCGTCTTCATTGACCATGCTTGTGCATCTGGACACCGCACGACCATTATCGGAGCCTAAATGGGCGAAATCGGGTGATATCCAAGAATGGCTCAAAAGTATGTTTGGCCGGATGTTCTGGGTCGCAGGGGAGGCCGCTGAAGGATGGGAGAAGAAGATACAAGTTGTTGATCCTGACCCAGTACAGTTGAATCTCCTAGTTTAACGAACTTTTTGCTAATCTCAGTTCCTTGCCTTTTCTAGCCTCCGACTATTTGGACTGTGCTGGAGGGCTGGGCAACGAATTCGCCAGTTGGGAACCCGAATGAGCGCCAGCGGTTCTTGAAAACACATATGACAGAAACAGACAACATCTTGGAAATTCTCTTGCGCCTTGTTCGCGGCGAGCGTGCAACGCCTTCTTACCAGTCTGGGCAAGCTATATCTGCACCGAACGTTTCAGGACCCCTTCTGTCAGCTTTATCACCAGGCTCTGCACATGGTGCTCAGCAAACCCATGTGTCTCTCGCCGTACTTGCGTTGTTCCGCATGACTGTGGAATATGCGAAAAAAGCAGCACCTGACACAGGTAAAATTGCGGCCGAGGAACGAGTGGGAGAGATTATTCGATGTCTGCCATCGCATCTCGTTTACAAGAGTCTGGATGGGATTTTCAAAGAGTGGCGGGTAGATAAAAAGGGTCGGTAAACCTGTTCTCTGATTTGTACGGTATAACATGTCTAAACAAGGACGAAATTGGGACGAATGTTAATGAAAGGCGTTGATTACGTAATCGTATGTCATGTGAACAGTGAAAGCGTCGACGCGTCACCCGGTACACTGATCTTACCTACCACTATGGTACGTGCGATTTACGTGCCACAATGTCTTCAACGTGCCATTAAAATACTTTTACAGTTCAGGAATACTTACGATTCAGATAACACCGTTTTCTCTCCTCAAGGTCGCTTGCACCAGGTCGAATATGCCTTGGAGGCCGTAAAGCAGGGGTCAGCGGCAGTAGGCCTGCGTTCCAAGACGCATTCTGTGCTCCTTGCCTTGAAGGTATCTTGGAAACACAACTATTATTTTAGCATGCTGAATGACACTGCAATCACAGCGATCGACGGGTGAACTGGCCTCATACCAGCAAAAGATGTTCCGGATAGACGACCACATTGGAATCGCCATCGCAGGACTGACATCTGATGCACGGGTGCTGAGGTATTTGCTGTACAATGTCATGATTCTGGAGACATTGAACGATCTTTTCGCAGTAACTTCATGCGACAACAGGCAATGTCGTCGAAGATGGTGTTCAACCGTCCTGTTCCAGTAAATCGGCTCGTTTCAGCTATTGCCGACAGTTCGTCATCTTGATCTCAATATACAACTATGATGTCTAATGCACAAGCAGAGGCTCAAGTAAACACTCAAGAATATGGCCGTCGTCCGTACGGTGTCGGGTTCCTTGTCGTCGGGCAGGACGAATCTGGTCCTCATCTATACGAGTTCTCACCGTCAGGGAACTCGTATGAATACTATGCCATGTCGATCGGTGCCAGGAGTCAGAGCGCGAAGACTTACTTGGAGAAGCACTACGAAAGCTTCGCGGATTGTACGCACTTTTGTTTTGCTTAATCCGAGCTGATTGCTGACCATACCTATGAAATAGGTTCACTGGAAAACCTGATCAGACATGGACTCCATGCCCTTCGCGAGACACTTCAACAGGATAAAGAGCTCAATGTCAATAACACCTCGATTGGTCTTGTTGGGCCAGCGAGCCCCCACGAGAAAGCAGTGCCTCCGAGCGGACCATTCCGGATTCTGGAGGGAGAGATTGTGGAACCCTTTTTGAAGACAATGATTCCAAAACAAACAGATGCACCTGCACCTGCACCTCTGGCAACAACCACTGACGAAGATGTACAGATGGGTGAATAGATTGTATTATATATTACTTTCTATTTCTTCCTTAAATTCTATCCCTTGTGTGGTTTGATTGAATGAGGTGTGGTTGAGTTATATTATAAACTATTATTTTACTATCCTTCACAAAGCCCGATCTATTTTCGCGCTACTGAACTCGCCTGTCTCCACAATCGCGCAGCCAGTCCTGGTTTTCGTAATGTGACTAGGATATGCATCACGGCGCTGAGAAGCATTACACTTCCTGCTTGGTGAGCTGCAGCCAATGGGACAGGAACGAGGTACAATAGAGTCGAAATTCCAAGGAGAACTTGAAGATTGGCCATTGCAAAAGCAGCGGCGACTGCCGTACGCGTCATAGGGGGCAGAACAGCCCGCAACGCTGGGCGGAATGTCTGCACGTATAGAAGTGCTGTGCTAAAATATGTCGTTGTGGCCTAAGAGAATGTTAGAGTGATATAAGCCAAATGACGGCAACTTACAAGCACACGGTGGTCGAACTGCACGGTAGTGGGGTTCTCAAAGATGTTTCTCCACCACAGGTCAGATTTATCGGCGCTCTTCGCGTAGGCAGGAGAGAATAGTTCGTTGCTCGGAGGTGCGAAACGCCCACCCATAAGAGGAAACTCGTTATAGAGTAATCCTGCATCCAGACCAGCTACAAACGCGCCTAAAGTTACGAGTTATGAGCTACCAGCATAACAAGCAAGATAAATACCCCTCACCTGATAACGCAGTCAAAAACACGAGACCTGCGATTGTCCGTGCCTGTATCTTAAACGCTTGGACAGAGGTATTGTTCAAGATGGATTGAAAGGAGCTAATTCCCTTGACGCCATTCCAATCTGCACCTTTGCTGAACTTCCATTCCTTGATTGTGGCCAGGCCTGCACCAAACATTCCTGCGTACAACGCAAGAGCCGTTCCCAAATGAGCTGCCAAACGGTATTGCGACACCCTGGGCACTGCGCCTGGCGTGTCCATGATGGATTCCTCTAAACCAGATTGAACCATGTACCACCCGAGAAATCCTTCGACACCGATAAGTGCAGCAAGACCAGTCATTTTAGCAAGCATGACTCCAGAGATCTGCTTTTTGGCAGCAAAATAAATGAGAGGGCTGACAAAGACGACGCCAACCAAACGTCCTAAGATACGGTGACCCCATTCCATGCGGTAGATGAATTTGAAGTCATCGAGTGAAGCAGAGGAATTAAGCCTCAGTATAATGTAAGTCGGGTGTTACGAGATCTCTGACAGCATAACACATACATCTTAGACTCTGGGGTACCTTTGTACTTCTCGAACTCCACTACCCATTCCTCATGAGTCAGCGGCGGCAAAATCCCAGTAACTGGTCTCCATTCTGTGATGCTCAGGCCTGACTCCGTCAGGCGAGTGATGCCCCCTACTACGATGATGGCAAATACCAGAGTTGACGACACCATAAGCCACGCCCCAACGGATCGGGACGACAACACCGGCAATGAACCCTCAGCAGGAGGACCGTTACTAGTGGAAAAGAAGCGAGTTTTTGGAAAGCGCAACTGTGGCCATGGCGTAGTGACTTGTCTGCAGGATCGCGTCAGATTCCCTCCAAGGTTAGTCAACGCGGAAGCATGGATACGGCTGGGCGTCGCCCGGTAACCAGCACAGATGGAGAGTGGCTTAAACCACAAGCTGGGCACACATGGCGAATGCAACAGTGCGCCGCGGGTAGCAGACCTTCGTATTGCTACCCTCAGCATAACAATGCAGCGGACGATGATAAGAATATTTTTTGCCAGTTACATAATAAATACGTACTACATCCCGGTCTTTGGCCCGGAATGTTTTACATAGCTTCTCGACGTCTCATTCCTTATGTTTCCGGTATTCAACGATTCAGTAGCAGTACTATACGATTAACAGTGACGGCCGCTGCACGACCACCGCTGTCAGATGGCGAACAGGCCATCCATACCAAGTTGACGGAAAAGTTTTCACCCTCTCAGCTGCAAGTGCAAGATGTTTCTGGTCAGCTTATTGTGGTTACTCAAGTCGAATATACTGATTCGGCCCTTGTAGGGGGCTGCGGCACTTTCTACGCAATTACAATTGCAAGTCAGACGTTCAAGGGATTGCCTATTGTGAAACAGCATAAACTAGTTACGGAAACATTGAAGCTAGAGATAGAGAATATTCATGGCCTCCAGGTATGGATGTCTTACCAGGATTCAATTTGATGTTCATGCGCTTTCAGATTAAAACCATTGCACCTTAAAGGTTACACATCTTGAGAAAGGTCACTACTCTACGATTTATGATAACATGCACAAGGCTGCAACCATTAGAGTGGAGCTCATACTCATTATTGGGTCTCGATTTATGTTGTCTGTGATGCTGCTTTTTCGAGGGACGCTGAGAGATTTCAGGAAGTTGATGGAGCTGGAGTTGAAGTTGCCTGGGGTAGTATGCCAAATAAAAGTGTTGTAGCAAGTGTCCATCTGGCAAACCACTTTTCCTTCTCCAATTTTCTTCCTTGATATAAGAAGACTGACAGACCAAACAATCATTAATAGAGTGCCTTTCTAAACCACAGAAGATGTGGAGCAGTGTTTCGAGTTGCGATTGGCTGATAGTCATGTTGGCTCTCCCATTACTATTCAGTTTCGTGCCTGCCAAAGCCGATGCGATTGCCACTGTGAAAACATTTGAATATTACCGACAGGACTGGGTGTCGATGTTGAGGTATAGCTGATGTCGATGTCAAAGGTTCTATTATTTGTTGCGAAATTGTCGAACTGCTAGATCCTGTTACATAGATGAATTTTGCTGCTTCATGAATATTATCGAGTGGATATGGATCATCAGGATAATGGGGAATTTCAATTTGAGCCTTCTAGCAATGAACCAGACTGGAAGTCTAGAACAAAAGCTCTACTTTGTTCAAGCTTTCAAAATCCTATTCTTCATACAATGAAATTGTGTGATGTTATGTATAGAAAATGATTGATGATACATTCATTCACATTGAGAATTCTGATGCAATGTTGTTCTCTGACCAGTTTATCCATATCCAAAATACCCCATTTATGTTAATCCTCTGATCCAGGGTGCTGTAAGTGCAACCTCCAATCAGTAAGTTAACAGAGGAGGAATCCAAAGTTAATACTACATAATACAGAGGGGAAAGAGAATACTCTACCCCTTTGTTGATGTGTATCCCAAAAATCAAATAATAGTCTAAAAATAGAAAAGGCAGAGGCAGATCACAGCCATGGGATGATGTCATACCAAGGGATAGATGTCAAAAGGAGACTCTGCCTCTAAAAATAAAACTGTCAATGTGTACAGATGTGGGGGAAAGGGGAAATAATTATACTGTAAAATAAAAGAAAATGCAGAATAGGGCAAAATATGGTAGGGAAAAATATGGGATGAATGTAGAAAATTGATGAGACCCTTTGGGCACCTCCTAGTCCCCTTACAAGAAGGAAGAAAATGGCCAAATATCTGAAAGACATACAATTTTTTTGGGCAGGGAGGAGTGTAAGTCTAGTGTCCTCACAGACTCACTACACACACACAATGCACCCAAACATTAGCTATTACACAGCTACTATGTATAATGTAGACCAAATGTCAACAGCTGTTACAGCACCAACAAACACAGCCATTAGATATATATGAATACAAATCCTCATCACTAATACACACCACCAACATGCCCACACATCCCTAAGATGGATGGACACCTAAATTACCCAGATCATGCATACAGACACCTGAACATTCCAATGCATGCACACATCAATATTCACATCAAAGAACTATTGAATATGGAATTGGGCCATGAAACAATGCCTACTATGCATTGCCATCACATTTCTATCAATTCCCCATTAATCAGTGCCCACTAAACACCCCCACCATGTTCCCATCTAATTCTCATCAATCCCTGTGGTGATAGGAACCTGGTTGCATGAACTTGTTGAATTAAATCTGCACACGTGACACCTATTCTGTGCCTCGGTGTAAGAACCCTTAAAACACCCATATATGTAAATACATGTATACAAATATGTCATAACAACATGTGGACAGGAACCATATGGTACACTGCCCTTTTCTCCACCCCACTGAGCCTCACGTGACCATGTAGGCTCTCTAGGTATATAAGTATGCTGTACCTCTACCTAGCAATATAGAGAGTTCTACGCCCTCTACCTAGTTACTTAGCACACTAACCAACTCAACAGGTAAGTAGTAAGATCTGTGAGCACTCTACACTGCGCATAGTGTGCTCAACAGGTTATGGGCCCTGCAAGTGACATTGCACAGCTATGAGCTCCTTGGAGTTCTAGTTGGAAGGAGTTGTACTGTAGCCCCTCAGGGCTCCAACTCACATGTTGTGCACAGGTCTTACTACTGATGTGCTTCACTGCGCTGAGCACCTCATTGCTTTTGTGATGGGGTTAGCCTCCCTCTGACATGATGTCATGGAGTGATGATGCGCCCTTTTGGCACTCATCATGTGCTAAACAAAAGTACTCTGATGGAGTGCTAAGTTTTGCATCTGGCATTTCTAATTTAAGAGCAAGTGACTAATTTGGTGCTTTTATTAGCTCAAAAATGTCCTCCTCGCTTGATAAACTCGTCTCCTTGTTTGATGGCTCTGGCTACAAGGCCTGGGCCGAAAGTATGAAGGCATGGCTTATGTCACAAGGCCTTTGGCAAGTTGCCTCTGGCGCTGAAATAGTGCCAGCAGCAGCCAACATTGCCGCATGTAAGGTGTGGAATCAGGAGAATGATCAGGCATATGGAGCTATCTTGCTCTGCCTATCTCCTTCCATCAGATCCAGATCTGGATCTGCAACAGGACTTGCTAGTGCCCTGTGGCAAGCCCTGCAGGCTGATTTCGGCCAAGAAGGGCCTTCTCAGATATTTGCAGACTTTAAATCTGCGATCTTGATCAGAGTCCTGGCGCAAAACCCTGTGCTGACAATGGCTCAAATCTATGAGAGATACCAGTGGCTAACTGTCAATGGTGTCGACATCCCTGAGATAGTTCAGGCCTTATTACTCCTTTTGGCATTGCTGAAGGAGTATAATTCTTTATCTTCCACCATCTTATCCACAACTGGTATGACTGGTCTCTCCTATGCTGTAGTGAGGGACCATGTGATGGCAGAAGCCTCCCATCAAGCTGCCTTTGTGTGCTCCAGGGAAATGGCGAAGAAGCTATCAGCTGTCAAGAGAAAGGGCAGCAACCCTAAGTGGAAAGGGAAGGGATCAGAGAAATCCAGTGAGAAGTTGTCTGAGCCTTTGGGCTCCAACTCGAAGAAGAAGCGTAGGTCTGGCAAGGCTGCCAGGGAAAAGCATGAGAAAAAGGAATCTCACAGCCACCTTGCTTCCACCAGTACCTTCATGGTGCCTAGTGCACCTTATGTGGATGCAGTACGCTCCACCCATGCTGCCATGACCATTAACAGTCAAGGCATCATTTTGAACAGACTGGCGCAGACCAGCCCCTCTCACCTCCTACTGACGTTTGACCAAAGTGTTCAAATGTCATGGCTACATGGGAAATCCATGTATTTCTGCACCACTGACCTGAGAAAGCGGTCTAATCAGCCCAAGTCAAAGGTCACTGGAACCTTCTCCCCTGGCCCCTCTGTGTATGAAGACTACCAGGTGGCCCGGGACCTGCTCACAGACATCGAAGTGCCTAAAACGGCCAAGAATCTTCAAATCATCGAAGAAGATCAGATGAGTAAGTGAGAAGGTAAGCGCTGCCGGGTGGAAACCCCCGAGCCATCAGCTTGGATTGAGGAGGTTCCTGAAATGGAACCTGAGCCTGAGGATGATGATGATGAAGTCTCCCTCAGCTCTGAAATGATGGTCCCAGATCAATCAATCTGGGAAAGTATGGATAACATGCTCGCAGACGAGCCAATAGCCCCCTTCATGGGGGCTTATGATGAAATGTCAGTCCTTTTCTCTGACCATCACATCATTGCTAACAATAGCTTGACAGGGATGAACTATTTGGGCCATTCCTATAATATAGAGCATCCTATAGAATTTTTAATAAATTATATTGTTGCTTGTGATGCAAAGGCCCTAATCAGGCTGTGTGTGATGTGTGCCAGAAAGGAATGCAAACATGGTGCCCCTTGGATCTTGGATTCAGGTGCATCATTGCACTTCACTGGTGAGATGAAAGACTTTGCCTCCTATGAGGATTTGCCTATGTCTGAGAAATGGCAGGTCAAGACTGCTACCAGCGTGACTTCAATCAAAGGCAAAGGCACTGTCCTGATTTGTCATCAGGTAAAAGTTAACAGGAAGACAGAGTCGTGCATCATGCACTTATCCCCCATTTTCTATCTCCCAGATTTGACAAGTCGGCTTATGTCAATGGGAGTGTTCCTCATTGCTGAGGAATATACTGTAAAAGGAAACAGTAAAATAATTTCCTTTGCCAACAAAAAGGGAAAACCCCAGCTTGATGCGATGCCAATAATACGTGGTGAAACCATCTATGTGTGTGATTCGCACATTCAGAGCACTAAGAGATTAGAAGTTGCGACTATCTATGTTGCTGACTATGACATTTGGCACAAGCGGCTTGGCCACCCGAGCGAAGCTGCCATGTGACAGATGCCAAAACACACCCATAAGTTTCCCAAGGATCTAAAAATTCCAAGGGACAGGCACATTTGTCCAGGGTGTGCCAAGGGAAAAATGATGTCAAAGTCATTCCCTGGATCTGAGTCTCAGGCCAAAGAGGCCTTTGAGCTGATCCATTCTGATCTGAAGGAATTACCAACACTCAGTTATCACAAGTACAAATATTTTATTGTATTTGTTAATGATCAAACTTCACACATGTGGAGTCAGTGCCTGAGAAAAAAGTCTGATGCTGCTGAGTCAATCAGACAGTTCGAGGTGATGGCCAAAATGCAATATGATGCAAAAATCAAGTGTTGGTGTTTTGATCCTGGGGGGGAATTCCATGATCGGGAACTCATAACCCAGCTCAAAGAGGCTGGGATTAAAATTGAGATGTCGGTGCCCCACGTCCACCAACAAAATGGTCATGCTGAATGCGCGATCAGGACGTTAATGGAGAAAGCACAAACATTGTGCTTTACTCCCTGCCTACCACAATCATGGTGGGAATTTTGTGTAGAGCATGCTATGTATCTCTACAACCGAACACTAATAAACTGCCTAAAATGGCGAACTCCGATCAAAGATCTCGATGGCGAGAAGCCCAATCTGAGTGATGAGAAGGTATTCGGATGCAGTGCCTACATTTACCTGCCAAAAGAGAAGCATCCTAATAAGTTAGCTGCAAGATCAGAGCTCATGATGTATATCAGCCTGGCAGATGGCATCAAGGGGTGGCACTTTATGTGCCCATCAGGGTCAATATTTGTCATTGCTACAGCACTCTTCGATGAGACTCTGTTCCCTCATTGTCCTGGGGGCCAAGACCCTGGCAAAAACTGATCTCGGAAATATACCCCCTTCCAGAGATGATGACCACTCTGGGGGATCAGGGGATGATAGCAATGGAGGAAGTGATGACAGCTTCTATCTGGGCCATGGGCATTATGCTCCACTGGTGCCGAATCCTCCTCCACAAGCTCTGTCCCCACCACCTTCACAATCAGGATCTGGAACCCCTAAAATGTCTAGAGACCTGCTGTTTAGCTCCTTTGGTGATCTGCCTCAGGGTGCTGATCTGTTTGTGCCAGCAGGTGCACCAGGTCCATCGTCCCAGCCTAGTCCAGCACCACCAGCAGTAGAGGCCCCCATACCTCCACTAAGGCGATCAAACAGGCAGCGATGAGTCCCAACTCGTCCAGGCAATGTCTATGGTGAAAATTGTGACCCCATTCAAATCGAACGAGACATTGCGTGGGAGCGCTGATATGGCTCCCTATCACCCTGCGTGCATACTATGGCATTTTTTGCAATTGTGTGCACCTCCTAGATGGCTTCCGCACACTTTGCCAGCACACTTTGTGTGCCTTCATGCGCTTTCATGTGCCTTTGCATGCTTCCGTGCACTTTCGCATGCCTTTGACCATTTAGGTGCGCCTTTGTGCGCCTTTTGCATTTCTACTGTGCTTTTGGTTCCCCATAGCTGCCAATCATTGTCCACCCTAAATGCGCCTCGTTGCACTTCAAACCGCTTCCGTGTGCCCCCTCCCACACTCCTCATCTGCCTTCTACATTTATTGTGCGCTCAATATGCCTTTGCGCACTCCTTTTATGCTTTACCTGTGCTCACATTCCCTGCTGCACACTCATTGCACAATCCCTATCACACACACAACAATCCACTGCACCGATGCACTGTGCATCACAGCTCCCAGCTTACTGGCACATTTATTTGAGGCGCACCGCAATTCCAACATGAGCGAACTGCGCATTCTCACATAATCAGGGCGCTTTGCACCTATTTGTCATTGGACTGTGCGCACTTGGGCGCCTTCATGTAATCCTGGTGCTTTGGCAGTATTTGGCCTTTCACAGCATCTCCTTATAGTTCTTCTGCATTTCCAATCAGCATCGCCTTATTTGGTAACTGGCACAGGTCGATCACACCATTATTACTAAGGCGCAGCACATGACACATAACACCAAAGCAGATTAATTGGGAAGAGCACATGAGACCTAGAGCACACCAAAAATAGCACATTGCACCAGAACAGTTGGGTAGTGGACTATAGGTGTGCAAATCTTATTGGCTGAGGCAGTGGCATAGCGCAGTCGGGTTTAGATGGGTGGATGGATGCACTTGTGGGTAGCACATGGTGCTTTCTATTTTTACACTTTAATTTACCGTTTTTATCACATAAGCCATTTGTACATAGTAGGTGGACAGATAGAGAATCCAGAGGATCTTTCCCCCCCTCATAGTTCATAGTTCAGTCAGTGTTGCACATGGTCTGTGCACCAGCATCCAGTCCGTGTGCCCTTGTAGTGTGCCCTTCATATAGCTGTGTTTGCATATCGTTTGCGTTCCCTCGTCGTATTGTTGCGTTTCATCCCTGCATTGCATCCTTTATTCTCGTTTGTGCACTCTTGCAGTGTGCCCTTCATATAGCTGTGTTTGCACACCATTTGTGCACCTATTTGCATAGCCGCATTTTGTGCACCGTTTGCACCTTTTTCCGCCCCTTGTGCTTTCATCCTGTTAGTGCCCCCAACCTTTGCGTCACCTCCCCAGCACATCTCAGTGCTGTCTTCATCCCCCTACACCTCCCATCTTCATCACCCTCATTGTCGTGCACTTTTGTGCTCCCATTGCATGTTTTTCCACACTGCGCATTTTTGCCTCTTTGCATTGTGCACTTTCCCGCCACTGTGCATACCTCCCCTTTAGCATACACAACTAGTGCGCACATTGAAAACCACTGTACTAGCCTCCCCATAGTCTTTGTGCCCTGAAGGACAATCCGAGGCCCTCTAAGTGAACTCCCCCCTCACCCTGAGCATGCCTGCAGTTGTAGGTTAAGTGTTCACCCCTTCCATTGAGACTCTGCCCTGAGTACCAACTGAACACATCATTTCTGGAGCCCACCGTGAGGGGTTTCTGTTTACCAGACCATATTTTAGACCTCCATCAGCTCACCTTCGCTTCAACATTAACCACCTTCGCACTCTCCATTCCGAGCTGTTAGCAACTGCGCTCCAGCTTGGGGAAATACCAGTATTTGAATCACTCTTCCTAAACAACACGCATCACTCGTCCACACTGTCTTTACCTCCACCTTCACCTGAATCATCCCTACCTACATTAACTCCATCCGCATCACCGCATCCTTCTCCGCCTTTGCATTTCGCTGCACTTTTACCAGATCTTAACTCTACATACCTTATTCCACCTACTATGGCTACCATGCATATGCCATCCGCATCCAACCAAAATGCGCTGCATTTTGACCCCACAAAACTGCGTGAACTCCAGAAGTACTTTGAGGAACTTGCGCAACTCCTCCATGATTGTAACGTCACCGATGAGACTGATAAGAAGTTCCACACTGTGTGCTATTTGGACAGCGACACTGCAGACACTTGGAAACTGCTACCGGAGTATAGCGTGCTGCACAACTATGGCGCATTCAAAGACGCTGTCCTAAAGCTTTATCCTGGCTCTAGGGACAGCAGTAAATGGAGTATTAGTGACCTGGACAAGCTTATTGGTGAGACTGCATGCATTGGCCTTGTAACTGCAGAAGAAATTGTGCGCTATTACCATGCATTTTTCAACATTAGCAAATACTTAGTTGTGCAAGGCATATTGGTGCGCTATGACCAAAGCTGCATGTTTGTTAGGGTGTTTCAACCAGACCAGCTCGAGCACATTTTGAGCTGCCTTGCGATTATGGTACCAAATCAGCCTGCAAATGTCCCATACTCATTAGACGCAATTCGCAATGCGATCGACTTTATCTTTGAAGGCCCAGTGCACTATTTTCAGCCACTTACTGGGCTCACAGCGCAAACCCCCGATATGTATGCACCCTACTCAGCACCCAGTGCACCCGTTTCCCAGCCACAACCTAGCGCACCTGCAGTCAAAGCAGAAGACATCTCAGTCCTATTCAAGTGCATGACATAGATGATAGTTACTGCATTGAGCGCATCATGCAGAGATGGCAGAAATGGTGCGCCTCGCTCGAACAATGACAAGTGTAATGGTTGCAGTCAGATAGGGCATTATATCCCTGAGTGCGCCTCAATTGAGCGCCTTATTAGTGAAGGAAAGTGTAGGCAAAATGTGGAAGGGTGCATTGTACTCCCAGGTGGCACATTCGTGCTGCATTCTATTCCAGGCAACTTCCTGGGCGAGCACATTGAGGAATGGCATAAGCACAACCCAGGGCAGATTGCCACTGGTCGACTTTCATCTAATACCTGCCACTTCAGTGCCTGCAGCAAAATATATGCAAAGCACACCAAATGTGCAACTAATGAAGGAAGAGCGCATCAATGTGCTCAAGCAGGAGTTGATGGCACTTTGGAAGAGGCAAGTCTTCAACGGCATGGAAATTCTGCAGTGCGCACCACGCAATACATCCAATCAAGAGAGCACACATTCTACAACCACAGACATTGCACCTGCCAACAGTATCGAGTCCCCAGCCTTGCAACCCGCTGTGAGTGCAACTGAAGCGCTCAATGAGATGCCAATACATCCCTATTCCAACATTCCTGAAGCGTGTTTTGCGCCCGCAGCAGCAGATAAACCAGACATACCAGCTAACACTTCCAAAGGCAAAGAGCCATCATACCACACTGTCGTTCCCATCCAGAACCCGCAGATTGTTGATGACGTATATGTGCGCGCCATGAAGGCGCCCTCCATTACAGTTTCGCATGAAGAGCTCCTATCCCTTTCACCCGATTTCAGACAGTGCCATAGAGAACAAGTTACCCCAAAGCACATTGCAGCTACTGGCGCAGAAGTGGTAGCTACCAACCTTGCGAGCGTTATGCCATTTGTGCACTGCGATGTGCTGATACAGCTCCCTATCACCCTGCACTCATACTACACCATTTTTTATGATTGTGCGCACTGCTTGGACATCTTCTACTCACTTTGCACAGCGTGCTTTTGTGTGCCTTCATGCACTCCTGTGTGCTCCAGTGCACTCCTATGCGCTCCTATGCGCCTCCATTGCACTCCAGTGTGCTCCATTGCGCTCCTATGCACTCCCATGCACCTCCATTGTGCTCCTGTGTGCTCCCATGCACTCCATTGTGCCTTTGCATGCTTCCGTGTGCCTTTGCATGCTTCCGTGCGCTTTCACGCACCCTTGACCATTTAGGTGTGTCTTTGTGCGCCTTTTGCATTTCTACTGTGCTTTTGGTTCCCCATAGCTGCCCATCATTGTGCGCCCTAAATGCGCCTCAGTGCACTTCAAGCTGCCTCTGCACGCCCTTCCCCCACAGTCCTTATCTGCCTTCCACATTTATTGTGCACTTGATGTGCCTTTGCACACTCCTTTTATGCTTTACCTGCACTCACATTCCCTGTTGCATACTCATTGCACAATCCCTATCACACACACAACAGTCCACTGCACTGGTGTGCTGCGCATCACAGCTCCCATCTTACTGGCGCATTTATTTGGGGCGCACCACGATTCTGACATGAGCGAACTGCGCATTCTCACATAATCAGGGCGCTTTGTGCCTATTTGGCATTGGACTGTGCACACTTGGGCGCCTTCATGTAATCCTGGCGCTTTGGCAGTATTTGGCCTTTCACAGCATCTCCTTATAGTTCTTCCGCATTTCCAATCAGCATCGCCTTATCTGGTAACTGGCACAGGTCAATCACACCATTATTACTAAGGCACAGCACACAACACATAATACTGAAGCAGATTAATTGGGAAGAGTGCACAAGACCTAGAGCGCACCAAAAATAGTGCATTGTACCGGAACAATTGGGTAGTGGGCTATAGGTGCGCAAATCTTATTGGCTGAGGCAGTGGCATAGCGTGGCTGGGTTTAGATGGGCGAATGGAAGTGCTTGTGGGTAGCACATGGTGCTTTCTATTTTTACATTTTATTTTACCGTTTTTATCACATAAGCCATTTGTACATAGTAGGTGGACAGATAGAGAATCCAGAGGATCTTTCCCCCCCTCATAGTTCATAGTTCAGTCAGCATTGCACATAGTCTGTGCACCAGCATCCAGTCCATGCGCCTTTGTAGTGCACCCTTCGTATAGCCACGTTTGCATATCATTTGCATCCCCTCATCGTATTGTTGCATTTTGTCCCTGCATTGCATCCTTTGTCCTTGTTTAAGCACTCATACAGTGCGCCCTTCATATAGCTGCGTTTGCGCACCATTTGCGCACTTATTCACATAGCCACATTTTCTGCACTGTTTGCACCTTTCTCTGCCCCTTGCGCTTTCATCCCGTTAGTGCCCCAGCCCTTTGCATCACCTTCCCAGCACATCTCAGTGCTGTCTTTGTCCCACTACACCTCCTGTCTTCATCACCCTCATCGTTGTGCACTTTTGTGCGCCCATTGCATGTTTTTGCCCCTTTGCATTGTGCACTTTCCCACCACTGCACATACTTCCCCTTTAGTGTACACAACTAGTGCACACATTGAAAGCCACTGTACCAGCCTCCCCATAGTCTTAGCGCCCTGAAGGACGAGCTGAGGCCCTCTAAGTGAACTCCCCCCTCACCCCGAGCACACCTGCAGTTGTAGGTTAAGTGTTCGCCCCTTCCGTTAAGACTCTGCCCCGAGTACCGACTGAACACATCAGCGCGCATGCCTTTTGTGGAAAATAAAGCACTTAATGTGACACCTCCAGTTAGCATGGCGATTGCAGCGCCGCTTCCTATTGTTTTGCAGGATCCAATTGAACAGTACCTCACCCATCTCCAGCCAGGCAAAATTGAAAACCCGGACATTTTGAAGGTTGCAAAAGAGTCACACGCACTTCATTCCATTGATTTATTGATTGACAACCAAGAATACTTTGAAGCTATCTTAGACCCAGGTTCACAAATTATCACAATGTCAGAAGTGGTCTGCCATCGTCTTGGGCTTCAGTACGACCTGTGCATTCGCTTATACATGCAATTGGCCAATGGAGAGGTAGATGAGTCGCTTGGGCTTGTGCACAATGTTTCCGCGTGCATTGGAGATATCATTGTCTATGTGCAAGTTCACGTTATCCATTCGCCTGCTTACAATATTCTGTTAGGGTGCCCCTTTGATGTTTTAACATGCTCCATCGTGCGCAACTTTGTGGACGAGGTGCAAATGATTACAATCTGTGATCCAAACACAGGCTCCATCTCCACCATTCCAACAAAGCCTAGAGAGAAACTGCATCACTTCTTACCAGCTCCAGCAACACTGCACTTTGCTATTCAGCATAACCCACAAAGAAATTTTCGCCAGGCTTCGAGGAATTGATCGCAGACCAAGGAGAAGCTGCCACTATCATAACATTTGACTCTGATACCCAGTCTTGTGACATTTCTGCATTTGCGCTTATTCTATTTTCCGCTTCCACTCCTTCGACCTCTATTATCTCTCAACTCTACCTATCTCAGTGTACCAATAGTCATGCACAGGTGCTCTTAAACTCGATTGACCCCATGGCATTTATTCCAGCCACATTTCCAGAAAGTGCATATGCGTGCGCAACTTTTATCGATTTAGCGGTGCACACACTGCAAAAGGGCATAGTAACCAAGAAGAAGTATAAACTGGTTGCTAGAAAAGTCAAACCAGTTATTGCACCCATCCCAAATGAATTCCGCATCGAGTGCAACATTATAGACGATCCGCTAGCAACACTTCCTGTGCTTTTACCAAACCCACCACCATTTACCCCGACCAGGTGCTATACTGAAGAGCACATGCAAGCACTCCAAAAGCACCACACCAATTTCTTATTACCAGAGGAGATGAGGGTTTTGCACCACTTGATGTCTTTGCAGAATGAAGCCTTTGCATGGAGCAATGAGGAGCGCGGCAGCTTCAAGACCGCGTTCTTCCCCCCAGTAGAAATTCTGGTTATTCCACACACCCCTTGGATAGAGCGCAACATCCCCATTCCACCAGGCATATACGATGAAGTTTGCGCTATTATCCAGAAGAAGATAGACTCAGGCATTTATGAGCACTCAAATTTGGCATATAGATCACGCTGGTTCTGCACACTCAAGAAAGATGGAAAAGTGCTGTGCATCATACATAGCCTCGAGCCACTTAATTGCGTTACCAGGAAACACTCTGGCATCACCCCTACACCTGAGCACCTCGCAGAGCAGTTTGCGGGGCGCGCATGCAGCGCCATCCTTGATCTATATGTGGGATACGATGAGTGCTTAATCAAAGAATTGTCACGTGACCTTATGACATTCCAGATGCCATATGGCACAATGTGCCTCATTACATTGCCAATGGGTTGGACAAACTCAGTACCAATCTTCCACGATGATGTGTGCTATATTCTGCAGCCAGAGATTCCAGACTACACTGTTCCCT
This sequence comes from Tricholoma bakamatsutake, assembly GCA_029959215.1. NCBI lineage: Eukaryota > Fungi > Basidiomycota > Agaricomycetes > Agaricales > Tricholomataceae > Tricholoma > Tricholoma bakamatsutake. The sequence goes on from CP114860.1 coordinate 8,713,346, forward strand.
ATATCGATGATGTCCCAGTCAAGGGGCCTTCGAAGCCCTACATTTTACCGGACGGATCATGCGAAGTGCTCACTGCAAACTCTGGCATAAGGCACTTTGTGTGGGAGCACTTCCAGAACGTGAACCGCATTGTGCAGTGCATGAAATATAATGGCGGCACTTTCTCTGGGACGAAATCCACACTGTGCACTGAGAACTTTGTCATTCTTGGCCATTATTGCACCCCAGAAGGTAGAAAGCCTGAATGTGACAAGGTAGACGTTATCCACAATTGGGGCGCATGCCACACACTTTCGGAAGTGCGTGCATTCTTGGGAACAGTTGGTTTAATGTGCATTTATATCCACAATTATGCACACCACATTAATGCGCTCACAAGGCTTACGTGCAAGGATGCACCATTCGAATGGGGCCCAGAGCAGATAGCAGTGCAAAACAACATCAAGCAAGCGGTACTAGAGTGTCCTGCACTACAACCGATCGATTATTCCTCAGAACTCCCTGTTATCCTTGCGGTCGACACTTCCCAGATAGCAGTCGGCTTTTACCTTTGCCAGCAAAAGAGCGCAGATGCAAAAACATGCATTTACAACTGGTTCGGCTCAATTATGCTCAACAACAGAGAAGCGCACTTTTCGCAACCGAAGCTAGAGATCTATGGGCTTTACCGTGCACTGCACAGTTTGTGCCTTTATATTATAGGTGTGCGCAACCTAATTGTGGAGACTGATGCGCACTATATCAAGGGCATGCTACAAAACCCCGATATCCAACCATCCACTAGCATTAACAGGTGGATTGTCTCGATCCTTACATTCCACTTTACACTCGTACATGTTAGGGGAGTGGTGCATGGTCCAGATGGGCTCTCGCATCGGCCAAAGCAGCCAGAGAACTTAGAAGGAGAAGAGGATGAAGAGTTTGAGGATTGGATTGATGCACTACATGGCTTTATGCATGCGATACGTCCCATTTCACAGTCCTTTGATGTGCAAGCACTCACACTAATGCAGCCAGAGCCAAGCGCAAATGTGCAAAATGTGTGCAACAGTGTGCTTATTTACAATGATGACTATAGCCAAGTTCCAAGGAGCACAACTGCAGATGCAGAGGATGAAAAGTTAGATTTGGTGTGGATTTGGATGGATACCCTAACGTGCCCTAGCGACTTCACAGATTCCGAGTACAGTGCGCACGCTATGCGAGCACGTTTTTCAAAGACAGAACACACCTATGGAAGTGCAATGTGCATGGTGCTCACCAGCTTGTTATTTGGCAGTCTAGATGCTTACCGATATTGTGTGCCATCTATGACAACATTGGACACAAGCACTTTTAAGTGACGTGCTCCACATTGCTTGAGCGCTTTTGGTGGCTGCACATTATGGACAACATCATTTGGTTTGTGTGCACTTGTCATATTTGCCAGATCCAGCAAACGCAGAAGGTTCTAATACCACCAGTCATCGCAATGCCTGTGCCTCTCTTCAGTAAAGTTTATATTGATATGATGTACTTACCAGTATCAGCAGGGTGGCACTATATCATCCAAGGGTGTTGCTCACTTGTGACTTGGCCAGAATTCTGTGGGCTCCCTAAAGAAAATGTGAGCACACTTGGCGATTGGATGTTTCAAGACCTCATCTGCAGATGGGGTGCATTGTGTGAGATAGTTACCGATAACGGCAAGCCATTCATCAAAGCGCTAGCCTATCTCAGTAAGTGCTACCATATCAATCACATCCACATATCTGGCTATAACTCGCGTGCTAATGGAATTGTTGAGCACACACATTTCGACATGCATCAAGCACTTATCAAAGCTGCAGATGGAGTAGAAACAAAGTGGTTCAGTGCACTGTACTCTGTCTTTTGGGCAGAGTGCATCACAGTTCGGAAGCGCCTTGGCATCCCGCCATACTTTATTGTGACAGGCATGCAGCCTCTAATCCCTCTCAATATCATTGAAGTGACATACCTTAATCCACCCCCAGATTCTATACTCTCCACTACAGACTTGATCGCGTGGCATGCGTGCACATTGCAAAAGCATCCAGAAGACTTAGCGCACATCCATTCCCACATCTATGCAGAAAGGCACAAAGAGGCACTCTGTTTCGAGAAAGCGCACTCAAAAACCATCTGCAGTTTTGACTTCTAGCACGGCAATTTAGTCCTTATGCACAACACCGCAATCGAGAAGAGCCTTAACCACAAAATGTGCATGCATTATCTTGGTCCTCTAGTTATAGTGTCACGCAATCGAGGCAGCACATATATCATTTGCAAGCTCAATGGGACAGTATTTGACAGGCCAGTAGCCACATTCCGCCTACTGCCGTACCACATGTGCAAGTCCATTGCGCTTCCTGACATAGCACTCGATATCACCACAATGTGGTTGAGGGAGATGGAAGAGTCCATAGTAGTGGACACAGAAGACGAAGAGGCAGTTGACGAAGAAGAAGCGCAAGGAGATAGCACTGAGGATGAAGAAAGTGCCAATGAGGCACGCAACTAGCGCTCCGTGTGCACCATTATGGATACTTCACCTTTTTATATGTACGCTTTGCTTTCTTTCATTTTTTTTATGTTACCTTTTTCCTATTCACGAAGTCACATCTGGACACATTCCGTGATTGCACAACCCATGGGTTTTACCGGCCATGATGATCTACTGAGCCTTTCCCATTTTTTAGACTTTGTCATATGGTGTGCACTTCATTTTATCTCTTACTCATTTATCGTTGGACATGGTCAATATCTCAGTTGGGAGGAGGAAAGTGATGGTTGGATGATTTTTCTGCACCCCTTTGCATTTGTGCATTTTTGTGCTGGTGTGCATTTTTGTGCGCTTGACATTTCTTGCTCAAATGTTGCTTATCTTATCTCTTTTCCCTCACATATATTATTTGGACTTACAATTTTTGTTTTATGGCCCCATGGAAGCGCGCACGCATTGCACTGCCTTGCAGCACATCACGCGTATCACAGGTGCAACAGAGGGATTGATTGATACACTATCTAAAACTTATACAGGCGAGCAGCTATTCAATGGACTCCAGGAACTCCAAGCGCTCCGAGGCCACATCCAGTTTCACCTTTGCATCTGCCTCTGCTTGCTCTGCACTGTGCAACTGGCTCTTAGCAACCTCTAACTCAATGAGCAACCTTTGGACGTCTTCTTTAAGGTGATCGTGCATGGCGCCCAAGACTGTGACCACCGAGTGGCATTGTGCTAAGTCGAGTGCCTCGACATCCTGGCCTTGGTAGACTGTGTTGCCCGAGGTGTTTCCTGATCTTGTTTGGCATGAGGATTGCATGTGCGCACTTGCCTAGTGAACGGTAAGGCGGCATGGCCTTGGGCGCACGTTTTCGACTTTGCGGTGCTTCGATGTGCGCTCTTTCGAGGGGCTGATGAGCCCCGCATCGCTCTCATTGCCCTTGTCAGTTTGCAATGCGCCTTTAAAATAGTTAGTGCAGCATGGAAGGAGGATGAGAAAAAGACACACCAGAGCGCCCAGGAGCCACTTTCCTGCCTCTAGAAGTTGTGCGCAGCTGTGCGAGGGTGCGCTTCATCCATTCACACTTTCTCTTACCCTTTCCGCATGGGGTGCACCGTTTTCCATTGACAGAGATGCACCTAGCTGGTTGGCCCATGCGGTGGCAGTTATCACACTAGAGTAGAAAAGGGGAACCATTTAGTGAGTTTGAAGCATATCCAAAGAAACTTACTGGTCCGCTATTAGCGTCGGAGGTGGCGCTAACGCCACTCAGTAGTGGCACTTTGACATACGTGCGTGGCCGCATTGCGCACACCAGGCGCACACTTGCCCCTTCATCTGCACTGGTGCTCTCATCACTCTGCTCGCTCTCTGCTTCACTCATCACCCCACTCTCCCAAGACTCCCCAGTTCCTTCGCCTACAACCTCAGCATTGGTAGCTCCAGAAAGTGCATGCAGAGAGCACACCAGCGCAATGCACACCTTTTCGTCCTTCTGCGCCTCCATGGTATCTATATCGCTCGCGTTGTCAATTGCTCTGAACTCACCTTCCAGACACTCCAAGTTAACCTCGGGCGCCTGCAGTTCAGCAGTCAAGAGTGCATGGCACACGCTTCCAGCCACCCTGCCAGCTCATGTGCCCTCTGCTCAAATTCCTCTGACCACTCTTTCTCCTCAATCATCTTACACATATCAAGCATCAGCTCCTCGCCCCAAGTAAGCCACTCCTCCACCATGATCCCACTGAATGCGCTGCATGCCTTTGTAAGGAGTGCATTGAGTTCTGCATCGTCTTTCACAGTGTCCACATGGCTTTTATACATCTTCTACATGCCCTGGCCCTTAGCAACCTGCACCAGTTATAGAAACACAAAAAGCGCACCAGTTTACTACAAAACCCTTCACCCCAAGCTTGCATCATTATCTGCTTGCTCCCAGCAGCAGGGAGGGTCTCATTGAGGGCCAGGATCATTTGTCTGAGGGCTAAGGTAAATGCTGAGGCCATTGGATCAGGTAGAAATGGGTTGTGGAAAGAGTTATGTATAGGGGATAGATGGTGGTCAGAGATAGATAAGGAGAGGATGGCCGCTTATGTGAGCGAAGGAAATTTTATGCTGACCAATCGCATGCTGCCTGAGGACAGTCAGTACTTCAGTTGGGAGGAGATGATATGGCTCCCTATCGCTCTGCATGCATACTATGGCATTTTTTGCAATTGTGCGCACCTCCTAGATGGCTTCCACACAGGTTGATCATGCCATTATTACTAAGGCACAGCACGTGACACATAACACTGAAGCGGATTAATTGGGAAGAGCGCATAAGACCTAGAGTGCACCAAAAATAGTGCATCGCACTGGAACAGTTGGGTAGTGGGCTATAGGTGTGCAAATCTTATTGGCTGAGGCAGCAGCATAGCACGGTCGGGTTTAGATGGGCAGATGGATGCGCTTGTGGGTAGTGCATGGTGCTTTCTATTTTTACACTTTATTTTACCATTTTTATCACATAAGCCATTTGTACATAGTAGGTGGACAGATAGAGAATCCAGAGGATCTTTCCCCCCCTCATAGTTCATAGTTCAGTCAGCGTCGCACATGGTCTGTGCACCAGCATCCAGTCCATGTGCCCTTGTAGTGTGCCCTTCATATAGCTGCATTTGCATATCGTTTGCATTCCCTTGTTGTATTGTTGCGTTTCATCCCTGCATTGTGTCCTTCATTCTCGTTTGTGCACTCTTGCAGTGTGCCCTTCATATAGCTGCGTTTGCATACCATTTGCGCACCTATTTGCATAGCCACATTTTGTGCACCGTTTGCACCTTTTTCCACCCCTTGTGCTTTCATCCTGTTAGCGCCCCAAACCTTTGCGTCACCTCCCCAGCACATCTCAGTGCTGTCTTCATCCCCCTACACCTCCCATCTTCATCACCCTCATTGTCGTGCACTTTTGCGCTCCCATTGCGCATTTTTCTGCACTGCACGTTTTTGCCTCTTTGCATTGCGCACTTTCCCACCACTGTGCATACCTCCCCTTTAGCATACACAACTAGTGTGCACATTGAAAACCACTGTACTAGCCTCCCCATAGTCTTTGCACCCTGAAGGATGATCCGAGGCCCTCTAAGCGAACTCCCCCCTCACCCTGAGCATGCCTGCAGTTGTAGGTTAAGTGTTTGCCCCTTCCATTGAGACTCTGCCCTGAGTACCAACTGAACACATCAGCGCCAATGGTGGGAACCAGTGGGACAAGGCAGGAGTCACACTCCAGCCCTCCCTCAGGTTGAAGAAGAGGTGCCAGCTGGGCCCTCTCAACCACCAGTGGCAAGTAGAACTCCTCCCCCACAGACCCTGGATAATTTGGGATTAGAGTACGCGACACCCCCTCAACCTCAGGAGTCTGAGGTGCCATGGATTTGGCACCAGAATCCCAATGAGGAGCGAGGACAGTGGTTACCCAATCGGGGTACCCCATCATATTGGGGCTCTAGAAGGGATAATTATGTCGCCGAAGGTGGAACAGATCTGATGTGCCTTCTGCTTAGCAAAGCAGTTGCACCACCTACAGCATCAGATCCTGTCCTGATCCAGTATCGTGACATTGCGTGCTTACCCAAGCCTGCACAATCAGAGTGGAGAAGTGCATGCCTGGAGGAACTAGAGGCCCTCCGTAAATGGCATGTCTACGACATCATAGATCTCCCTGCTGGCCAAAAGGCCATCAAAAATAGATGGGTTTTCTCTGTAAAATCTGATGGACGAAAATGGGCCAGACTCGTGGCCAAAGGCTTCTCGCAAGTCGAAGGCATCGACTACGATGAGATATTCTCTCCAGTGGTCCACTATGAGATGGTTCACCTCATGTTTGCCCTGAGTGCCCTAGAAGGCATGTACATGATGGGACTCGACATAAAAACCATGTTCCTGTATGGCAAACTAGATGAGGAAATTTACATGCATCAACCTGAGGGATTTGTCATCCCAGGTAAAGAGCGCAAAGTCATGCGCTTACGCCGAGCATTGTATGGCCTTAAACAGGCCGCCCTAGCATGGTGGAGAGAGCTAGAGGTGTTCATGCGATCCATTGGATTCGAATGTGCCAGCTCAGACGCTGGCATTTTCATCTACAAAAATGGTAAAGACATTGTCATCACAATAATCTACGTCAATGATGGCATGTTCTTGGGGAAGAACAAATGCCTTGTAGAGGAAAAGAAAAATGCTTGTCTCAAGCATTGGGAGTGTCGAGACACTGGTCATGTTACTGAATTCCTTGGTATGTGCATAACACAAGGCACATCAAGAATCACTCTGAACCAAACAACCTACCTAGCCACTGTGCTAGCTCGGCTCGGAATGATGAATGCCAAGGCATCCCCCACTCCACTTCCCATGGGATACATCCCTACGGAAAACCCTGATGAGCCTAATCCGGCTCTCAGAACTGAGTTTCAATTAGTGATCGGGTCTTTATTGTACCTGATGCTTGGAACTCGCCCCGATATTGCCTTCGCAGTGATAAAGATGTCACAATTCTTGGCTAATCCGAGTAAAGAACATCTCGATAAGGTGCATTACATAATGTACTACCTAGTTGGTACTCAATCATATGAGCTTATCTATGATGGCCACAGCAAACAGGGCCTCCAAGCCTTTACTGATTTGGACTGGGCATCCGACATTGTGAAACGCAAGTCCACAATGGGTTACTTTGCCACCTTAGCAGGAGGCATCGTGTGCTGGCAGTCCTGTATGCAAAAAACTGTAGCACTTAGTTCCACAGAAGCCGAATACATGGCTCTCTCTGACACTTGTTGGCAGATAGTGTGGATCACATCCTTATTTTCTGAATTGGGATATCCCTTGAGTAAGGTGCCTATCTGCGCCGATAATCAGGGGTCAATCTTCATTGGATATAACCCCGTTCAGGAAAGAAGGACTAAACATATTGACATTCACTATCATTATACACATGAATATATCGAAGATGGCAAGGTCACAGTCATCTTCATCCTGGGAACTGAAAACCTGGCAGATATGTTTACTAAAAATCTCAGGAGGCAGCTCTTCAAGAAATTTAGAAGCTCCCTCAGAAAATTTGAGGTTCAAACTTAGTACCTATACATGGCACCTTGGATCGTAAAGCCCCTCCAGGTCGATGCTGGTACAGTTTGTGGGGGGGTGTTGAATTAAATCTGCATGTGGCACCTATTCTGTGCCTCGGTGTAAACACATATATATGTAAATACATGTATACAAATATGTCATAATGACATGTGGACAGGAACCATGCAGTACACTGCCCTTTTCTCCACCCCACTGAGCCTCACATGACCTGAGCCTCATGTGACCATGTGGGCTCTCTAGGTATATAAGTACACTGTACCTCTACCTAGCAATACAGAGAGTTCTATGCCCTCTAACCTAAGTTACTTAGCACACTAACCAACTCAACAGGTAAGTAGTAAGATCTGTGAGCACTCTACACTGTGCATAGCATGCTGCTCAACAAGTAAGGGCATGTTGGGATCATAGCAGTAACACATTCTCAGTTGGCAGTGGTGAGACACAGTTTGTAAACCATATAACATCAAAACATTAATCTAAGGTAAATGGAATGTATATTATCTAAATTTAGCATAACCCCTGCATAAGTCTTAATGCAAATTATCTTTATTATATGCCCCCCATCCAAAAATTCTACCTACCCTCAGACCCCTCCCAAGGGTAAGGGTTGGCTGAGGGTATAAAATTCTGTACCCTCACCACCCTCACCTACCCTTGACAAATACCCTTAGGATTTTGCATATCCCTGCCATTCACTAATTGTGCATACCTCTTGGATGACTCTTATTCACTTTGTGCAGTGCACTTTCATGTGCCTTTGTATGCTCTTGTGTGCTCCTGTGAGGAAACAGCCCCATTATGTCAAATTATGCTACTCTACACCAAAGAATGCTACACTTTGTTAGCATGAGAATTTTATTTTGCATGCATCAATATGTATGTGCATGTATGAGCATGTCAGTGACAACATCGTACAATATGTGTAACACAGTATATAAACTGTAAATATACACCTAAAGAACTCCAATTGTGTTCTCTTAGGTATTCCATCCACACTTGTGGTGTGAAAAGCCTTTCTCAACCAACTCATCTATTAATAACCCTATCATCAAAACCATCAATTCCCCCATCATGCATGTAGATCCCACCCCCTTCTTGTAGAGAGAACCCACACAGTTGAGCTAGCAAATAGTGGGTGTTGCGCTAACAGCTCCCATGTGCTTTTGTGCACTTTTTGCCACCTGCATGTGCTTTTGAGCACTTTGTCTAATTTTACTGTGCTATTGGATGACACTTAGCCATTTTCTATCATGTGCTTAAATGTGCATTGTGATGCTTCCAACTGCCTTCATGCACCCCTGTGCTTATTTATCTGCCTTTCACAGTTTGTTGCATGCTTGATGCAACTTTATGTACTCTTTTGTGCTTTGTCAACAATTCACATTCTAATTGTGCACTCCCCACACTATTCATCTATTCTACACACCAAACTCTTGACCTCATCTGTCACATTGTGCACCATGGCTGACAGCTTACTAGACAACTTAGTTGAGGTGCACCATGATCACATCATGAGACAGCAGTACATTTTTATGTAACCTGGGCACTTTGCATCTATTTGGTGCTGCACTGCACACACTCAAGTGCTTTGGCTCCATTTGGCATCACACTGCTGATAATGCTCAACCTGGAAACCTAACAAAAACCTGGTAAAAGGTCTAAAAAGTATAACACAGGCTAGAGGAAGGGTGTGAGTTGGTACTAAATATCACTGCTGATACCCAAAAGTTGTAGTGAGAGATGTGAAATGATGAGGTGTGTTGTGAATAGTCTTTAGAGGCATACAAAGAAGTTCAAAAGATGTTCAAAAGATGTTTGAAGGCATTCAAAGAGGTTCAAAGTAGTTTTGAGGATGTTTGAAGATGTTCAAAATGGTTTGAGAAGATTTGAAAGAGTCAGACTGGTATTGAGGTATATTGAGGAGTGAATATAGTGAATGAGAAGTGTTTTTTGAGAGACAATGGGCAATGTGCAATAAGTCAAGAAGTGAATACGAAGGTTTGAAGAAGTTTGCAATATTTTTCAGAACTTAGAGATATGAGGTGAGACTTGGACTCAAGAGAACAGCTCTTAAATCAAATAATAAGGGAGAGGGTAACTTCTTCTCTGTTCCCTTGTCTATCTGTTGTTCTAAGTAGCTAGTACAAGTTTATATACATTTTAAAGAGATAGTACTTAAAAAGGAAATATAACATGTGGAAAACATGAGGCAATATACACAACAATAAAGGAATTCTTGTAAAAAACATAAAACAAATGAAATAATAATAATCGAAACACAGTATAGTAAAAATACTTCTCTTATTGCTTCAATATATCACTGAAACACAAAACTGCATTTATCGCATTCTAAATCTTTTGTCATCTCTCCTCGTGTCCAGTGATGCTTGATATGCAATGCAATGGTTTATTCTGGATGTACTGTATAAGTCGAAAGGGTTTTGGGACAGCTATATGGCAGCTAACTTCATTTGAAGTGCTGCAAAGTTGTTTGAAGGCATTCAAAATGTCACGAAGTCATTCAAAGTTATTTAAAATCATGCAAAGTTGTTCAAAAAGTTCAAAATTAGTTTGAAATTGAGTTTGTAGAGTTCAGAGTGGTTCAGAGCATCTGTTGTAATGTGTCAATATGATTGGAAACCTTCTCCAGACCTTAGAGCATGCAATGGACCTATCACCACATCTCCTCATAGTCATCCCACATTTCCAATTGGCATTGCCTTCTTTGGTAACTGGCACATGTTGATCATGTCATTATTACTAATGCACAGGATGTGGCACATAACACTGAAGCAGACCAATTAGGCAGAGCACATGAGACCTAGAGTGCATCAAAAATAGGAATAATTTGGCATTGAGTTATAGGATGCACAAATCTTATTGGCTAAGGTAGCAGCATCACATGGTCAGATTCATACAGGCTAATGGATGTACTTGTGGGTAGCACATGGTGCTTTCTATTTTTATACTTTATTTTACTGTTTTCATCACATAAGTCATTTGTACATAGTACACAGTTACATAGAGGAACCAAAGGATCTCCCCCCCATCCCAAGTTCAGCAGTCTCAGTCAGCATTGCACACCATTTGTGCATTATCATCTTAGTTCATGCACCTTTGCAGTGTGTTCTTCATATAGCTGCATTTGTACAGTGTTTGTGCCCTTTGTCATATAGCCACATTTTGCACACCATTTGCACTTTTTCTTCATATAGTTGCATTTGCACAGTGTTTGCACATTTTGTCCATGTGTTGCATCTTCAACACACCCCAGTATTGTCCCCATCTCATTGTGCTTATCACATTACCCATCTTTTGCTATTGTGCATTTTGCATTCTTGTCATGCATTTTTCTGCATTTGCACTTTTCCACTCTTTTACATTGTGCACTTTTGCACTCCTGTGCAAACCTTCCTTCCTGCATTACTCACATTATATGTGCCTCACATAGCAGCAAACCTATGTTAATAGCTGTCATTACACCTTGATGGATGATCTGAGGCCCTTTAAATGAACCCCTGCACCCCAAACACTCCTGCAGCTGTAGGTTTGTGTTCACATCTTCTGTTGAGACTCTGTACTGAGTACCAATATGACATATCATTTTCAGAGCCCACCATGAGGGGTTTCAGGTTTGTTACAGATTTTATTTAGACCTCCATGGGCTTGCCCTTCACTCCAATATTAATCAGCTTTGCAATCTCCATACTGAGCTGTTAGCAAAAGTGCTCCAGCTTAGGGAAGTACCAGCATTCAATTCACTCTTCCTAACCAATATGAATATGGCTCACTTGTCCACACTGTCTTTACCACTGACTTCACCTATCATCCCTACCTACCTTAACACCTTCTGAATCTCTGCATCCTTCACCACCTTCAAATTTTGCAGTGCTTTGACCAGACTTTGTTACCACACATCTAAACCAATTCACTATGGTTACTATGCATGTGACATCTGCATCTAACCAAATGTGCCATGCTTTGATCCTGCAAAACCATGCAAGCTTCAGAAGTATTTTAATAAGCTTGAACAACTTCTCTGTAGTTGTAACATTCCTGATGGAACCAATAAAAGTTCCACACTGTGCACTATTTAGATGGTGACACTGCCAATACATGGAAGCAGCTACTGGAGTACAGTGCAACTCACAACTATGGTGCATTCAAAAATGCTATCCTAAAGCTTTACCCTGGTTCCAGAGATGGCAGCAAATGGAGTATCAGTGACCTAGACAAGCTTATTGCTGAAACTGCATGCATTGGCCTCATAACTGCAGAAGACATTGTGTGCTATTACTGTGCATTCTTTAACATTAACAAATACTTAGTTGCACAAGGAATATTCACACAATATGACCAAAGCCACATGTTTGTCAGGGTGTTTAGGCCTGACCAGCTTGAGTGCATCTTAAACCACCTTGCAATCACAGCACCAAATCAGCCTGCAAATGTGCCATACTCATTGGAAGTGATATGAGATGCGATTGATTTTATCTTTGAGGGCCCAGCATGCTATTTCCAGCTGCTTACTGGGCTTACATTGCAAAACCCTGATGTGTATTCACCATATTCAGCTTCCATTGCACCCATTTCTCAGTTGCCACTTAGTGCACCAGCAGTCAAAGCAGAAGACATTACCATTCTATTTGAGTGCTGATACAGCTCCCTATCACCCTGTGCTCATACTATGGCATTTTTTGCGATTGTGTGCACCACTTGGATGACTTTTATTCACCTTGTGCAGTGTGCTTTTGCATGCCTTTGTGCACTTTCATGCACCCTAGTGCACTTCCATGTGCTTCCATATGCTTTTGCACACTTTTGACTGCCTGCATGCACTTTTGTGTGCCTTTTACATTTCCACTGCACCTTTGGACCACCCTTAGCTGCCTTATATCATGCACCTTAAATGTGCTGATAGGTCCACCTTGCACTCTAAGCTCTGGGAACCTTTTCAAATGCATTGACACATTACCACACACGCTCCCAACTTCTATGAACCCCACACAAAACTACTCCAAAGCTATTTCATAACATTTTAAATGATTTTGAATGACTTCGAGTGAGTTTGAATGACTTTGCACCACCTCAAATGCCTTCAGCCAACATATGCCTATCTCACCACCATTCAGACACACACAGCACACATTGTACAAGTTAGTGCATCACATATTGAGCACCACTGGACACAAGGAGACATGACAATGGGCTTTTAGGATGCGATTGTGGTGCTTTGACATTTCAATGATATATTGGATCAATAGAACAGGTACCCTTGATACATTGTGACACTGTACACTTCCCTTCTTATCATCTCTCATTTACTTCATGATTTGAAAAGTTCTTTATTGTTTTATATCTTGCCTCATGTTGTCCACATGTTTTATTTTCTTTTAAGTACCATCTCTTCAAAACATATATAGGCTTGTATTAGCTACTTAAAACAACAGAGAAGAAAATGTCCTCTCACATCCATCATCTGAGTTAAGAGCAGTTCTCTTGAGTCCAAGCCTCTCATCTTAGTCCCAGAGTTTAGTGTTAATAGGTCCCCAGCACAGTTTGAGCACTGATATATCAGTTTGAGCACTTTCAATCAACTTTGAATGCTTTGTACAGCTCAGAATATACACTTGGAACATTGTCAATGAGTTCCAAACTAGTTTAGAGCAATATCACAGTAATATCGGCCTTCAAACAAGTCCGAAAATCTTTGAAAAACCTCAAACCTCAAAAAACATCTTCAGACACAGTATTTTCTATTTGAATGATCTTTGGATGCATGCTGGACACATGGGACACTATCTTGAGTATATCGAATACATTTCGACTGCATGTGCATGCATACAATTGGTTCAAAGCAGTTTCTGATGTTTTATGCAATTTATAACAAGGACAGTCCGCTTTGGTGTTTCAATGATATATTATTAGGACAAGTACTTTTAATATACTGTGACTCTGTATGTTTCACTCATCATCATTTTTTATTTGTTTTATAATTTGCAAAGTTCTTTATTGTTGTGCATATTGCCTCATGTTCTCTAGCCTTTTTAGGTGGTTTTTTTATTTATATAAAAAGATGTGCTAGATACAAAGAAAAACAAGAAAGTCATTGTCTTTCTCCTAGATCACAATGATTTGAGAGTTCAGTTTAGTCTTATTCAGTCTGAAGTCTAGTGTTTTACACTAAATTTTTTCAAATTTCTTTGAAAATCCTCACATTATGCTATTTTCACTCTTATTTCCCTCAATTCACCTTTGCTTCACTTCTATTACTTGTCTAGTCCCTCAATCTTGTGTCTGAACATATTTGTGCCCTCCGAATTCATCGATTTAGCCATGAAATTCTCTAAAATTCCATGAAACACATTCTTTTAGCTTCAAATTGCTTTGACAGGCAGTCCTTTTATAACTATTTGATGGTCAGTCTGACAGGTAACATCTAGAGGGCCTTGCATTCTTCCTCTGACTCATGTTATACCATCCAAAGCCATTTAGTAGGTTTTGTTTGGGTTTCCAGGTTGAGCATCATCAGCATATTACCATGAACTTCTTCAAACTTTCATACTAGCCTCTTGAAACTATTGTCTATTGTCTATTGTCTCTCAAAACCTTCTCAATTCTCTATAGTCATTCCTCAGCATCTGTCAAAACCATCTTCATTCCTTACACTCCCTCAAACGTCCTCAAACTTTTTTTAAAGCACTTTGCAAACCATTGTATGCCCTCAAACTTCATCCAATATCATTCGAACTCTTTGAACTTAGTTCCCCCATCCTTGGGTAACAGTGGTAATATTTAGTACCATCCTGCACCCTTCATCTAACTTGTGTTATACTATTTGAGACTTTCTAGTAGGTTTCATTTGGGTTTCCAGGTTGAGTATCATCATTTTTGGAGCCCACTGCAAGGGGTTTCTAAATAATTTCACCACCTAATTCATTTTGAATCTTCCAGCTTAGGCCAACACAAGCCAGAACCCTTCATATCGATACTCTCCACACCTTTGAATCTCTTGAACAATTGGGAGATATTCTAATCCCAGTTTCTGAAGCAAAATCCACTCATCATCGACTATTTCCTTCACCTATCTCATCATCTTCCTCATCATCATCTTCCTTTTTGGCCTCATCATCTACCTCTTCATTCATCCTTCCAATAAATTTGACACCTCTACCATCCTTCACCCAAGTTTTAACCCCTACCCCAAGAGTCATCACATTCATGACAACACAAGCCACTATGCTAGCTTGTGGTCATTTCACACCTCCAAAATTTGACCCCACCCAGCCTCAAGAACTTTGGAGATATTTTAACAAGCTTGAATTGCTTTTCTCAGCATGCAATGTTATGAACTCCGAAGAAATAAAGAAGCATGCTTGCTGCTACCTTGATATCAACACTTCCAAACTTTGGGAATCAATCCCAGAATATGATGTTGGCACTTTATTCCAGAATTTTCACATTGCTATCCACAAACTGTACCCTGGTTCCGAAGATGATCAGAAATGGACAATTTTGGACATGGACAAACTCATCAGTAAACAACTTTGCATTGGTATTTACAATGTGAATGATTTGGAATTATATTTTTGGTCATTCTATAACATCACAAAGTACTATTTTTTTGAGTCCACAGAATCTGGCATGGATTCAGAGACTGTGACTGCATGGGCTTTCATGGCTTTTAACTTGCCACAATTACCAGCTAGATGTCCTTCTTCATAGCAATAGAGGCAAAGACCTTCCTTCATCCAGTGCTCTCATTCTTCTCTGGTTAGTTTGCCATTCTTTTCCAACTTGTCAGAGATGGAGTCCTTTAGCTTGTTACTCTTGGATTCAGAGGAGCCACCAGTTGAGGGTTGATTACTGTAATTAGAGTTAGATGGGTTCTGGGGCTTGGACTGATTATTAGAGCTAGAGTTAGAATTAGGATTGGAGTTTGGGGAACCCTTGGAGTCCTTCTTTCCAGAGTTTCCAGAATGTTTGGAGGTCTTGGTGTTGAGGCATTCTCTTCTTCCTGCATCCAGTAAATGCTGTTAGCATCTTGGGTCTTGAGCTGCAAGGCTGCCAGAGTGTCAGGCTTCCTACTCCACAAAACTTCTATATGGAGGTAGAGCAGAGGACCATAGAAGTACCAGTTGTGAAGAGTGGCTTTGTTTCAGTCGATCAAGCAGGCTAATTCCCAAAAGTCCATGTTATACTTGATTATATGGCCTCCTTTCTTCATAGTGAGCTTAGAAAGAGCCTTCTTAGTGTTCCCCAAAGGGTCATGAGGGCCAAAATTGCTCTCTAGCTCCCCAAGGAATACCTCATAATTCCACATTCAGTGGGCAGAATCCATCAGGTCATTGAGGCTGGATTCAAACCAGCTGAGCACTGATCCCTTGAGGTAAGAGATGATGAATAAGATTTTCCTCTCATCAGAGGTGAAAACATGAGGGTGACAGAAGTGGAGGTTGCAAGTGACTAGGAAGTCCCAAAGTTTCTGGGGGTTGGAACCATTGAATGTGTCAGATTCCCTAACCTTGATCTTCTTGGGCTTCATGGCTTGGTTCTGGTGGAGAGTGTGGAGACTATTTGAGAGGTCGAACAGAGTGTTGACAAATCTGTTGTCTGGATCTGGGTTTCCACCTAAAGGAGGATGATCTCCAGGGTCATCAGGATTGAGGCCATCCCTGGGGCCATCAGGACTGCTATGGTCATCAGGTCCACTAGGAAGTCCATCCTCTTCACTTGTAGCTTCCTTATTGGCAGGGTTGGGTTGCCTGTCATTCCCAACATAGTCAAGTGGAGTCAGAATCTGAGGAGGTTCCAAAGGCAAGTGCATAGACATAACATTAATACTGACAGATGGTGCACTGGAGCTGACTCATCAAAATATGTTTGATGGTCAGACTGAGGCACCAAAGGTAGAAGTGGGTCTAGGAGCTGGGAGTACTGATTGTCAGATAGCTAATAAGCCTGGAAGAGTACCTGCATGGTGGGAGTTTCTTGTTGTCTGCTGTGTTTGTGATTCTGTGTGGGACATAGAATAAGGTTCAGAATAGTGTAATGATTGATGCAAGAAGTGTGAGTTTGCAAATACTGTCAAGTTTCAAGATCACTGCTACCAAGATCGGGACTTGGTCAGGAATATACTGGACTTCTGGTCAGACCTGATTGTCAGTGGTCGGAGGGGTTCAGGGGTTTATGGGCAGATTCCACTGGGCTGTAGTGGGCCAGGTGAAAAGGGCCAGAGAGGACTTGGCTCCAACTTATAAGAAGTTGCACCCTTCTCCTCATCAGTTGTCCAATTTCAGGTGGATCAGGTGCAGAGGTCCAGTGGGTTTTCAGGCAGAGGGAGAGGATGGATTAAGCAGAGGTTATGGAGTGAAATGAAGTCAAGAGGAGCCAAAGAGGTTAAGAGTTAAGTCAAAATTAAATTAAGGATGATTCAGGGGTTGATATTAGGCTTGAAGATTAATAGATGATGATACAAAGGCATGATGATATAAAGGCAAGATATGATGTAATAGATATTCATCGATTGATGCTAGTGCTAGGTGCAATATCAGGATTTGAGAGCATGCCTTTGATATACCTTGCATTGACTTTGATGATAATGTTTCAAGACCCTATTAGATACAATCGAAGTGCTCCAAGAGCACAATATAGGCCATAGAGTTTGAGTTTTGGTTGCAAGAACTGAGATTTGCTGTCATTAAGTGTGATTGATCCAAATTGACTGTGATACCATTTTTGAGGATTGTCAGGATTGCATTGCATGAGGAAGAAACCAACTGCAATGTGTGAAGTATCGACTGATAGGATAACTGGGGCAGGGGATGAGTAGTTGATTGCTCAAATCACTAGAGAATTGATTAAGGCTTCCTTCAAATCTTCCTATGCTGCTATTTGTTGCAGTCCAAATTTGAAAGGAACATCTTTTTGAGTGAGTTGGATCAGTGCTGAAGCATGTTGAGCAAAAGTTCAAATAAAGATACAACAGACTCCAATAGTTTCTTCTAAGAACACTTTAACTTTGGTAAGGCTTCGACAAGGTCCCCATTTGCTAACTGCTGTGATGTGAGTAGGATTGGCCATACAACCTTTGATGTTGCATCAATGCCCTAAAACAATTATTTCAGGAACACAAAGGTAGAGTTTAGGACCAGGAAATGTTCCTTTACAATACTTCATGTGTTGGACTATGCAATTCAAGTTTTCAAAATGCTCCCAGACAAAGCATCAAATGCCTGGGTTATCAGTAATTGTTTTGTAAGATCCACCAATTGTTCAATATTCCAATTTTGGGCCCTTAACTAGTGTGTCATTGATGTAATGAATAGTGATATGAGGGATTTCAGGTTGTAGGATGAATGTGACATTGTCGTGTAAGATTGGAACTGAGTTTGTCCAACCCATTGGTAGGGTGATGATTCAAAGCACTCCAAACAGAGTTTGGAAAGTTGTTAGATCTCGAGATGATTCAGCCACTAACCTTTCATTGAATGTGACATATAAATCCAACATTCCACCACAAGCACATCCTCCAAACTGTTCAGCTAGATGCTCAGGGATTGGGACCATGCCAGAGTGCTGAACTGTTATTTTGTTTAGTGATTTGAGGCTATGGATGATTCAAAATAATTTTGCATCTTTCCTCACAATGCAAAACCATCACAATTGATATGATGAGATTGATGGCTCATATACTCCTGCTTCTATTTTCTTCTTCAGCATGTCGCAGATCTGTTTGTACAGACCAGGAGGTATAGGAATATTATATTCAACCCATGGAGTATGAGGAATGATGGGGAATTCTATCAGAGGAAAGAAGTTGGAATGAAAATTTTCTTGTTCTTGTTCAGTCCATGCAAAACCTGTTTCTTGATTTTGAATAAAATTTTCCATTCTTCTGGCCATAGGAAATCACCAGGATGGTTTTTGTGGATAATAGCTTTGCATTCAAGCATATATCAGGGAGAGGGAATAAATGATGTGGGATGAGGATTGAGTTTCAGCATATTCTCGAAGGGGTTGCCAGTGATTAACCGAATAATGTGAAATCAATTGGGTAGTTCAGTAATAACTGGTCAAACTTTCTGTGCGACTGGTTTGTATTTCTTCTTTGGAGCTGTGAAGATTGGGTATAGAGAGTTTGTTGACAAGATGTCGGGAGGGGAAATGATAGTAGAATTGTGCATAGGAGTGGCCATCGAGGCTGATAAGAATGTTGCATACTGGTGGCTAGCCATTAAATATAAGTTCACAAGAATCAAGGAAAAGAAAGGGGCATTTGAGAAGTTCAAGGAGTCCATATTGGGAATATTCACAGTACTCGATAGTTATAGAAGAATTAGAGTGGTCAAAAGAAACAATGAGAGTGCACTGGTTATTCTCTGAGATGTTATCCTCTAGTTGTGAAAATCCTCATCAACTACTCTTCTTCAATGATTAGATTGGGGAATAGTCAGAATAGCACAAGATTGTGTTGAATTTGGATTGAAAATTGTTATTGTTTGTGCTTTATTATAATTCTTCACTGTACTTTCTGTGAGAATGTCGAATGGTCATCCGAGCAGAATGTCGTAGGCTGGATCTTGGATGATGTGCATTTGCATGCAGAGGGTGATGCTACCAACTTCACAAGGTATGTTCCATGCTAAACCTAGACTTTGGTCAATGCCACTGTTAGCCAATTGTAGAGGGATGTATATGGAAGGATCCTAGGTAGTGTTGCCTTGACTGACTTTGGGCATTTTTGTATTTTTAAAATACAAAAATGCCTCAAGTCAGTCAAGGCATCACTAATTGTAGGTGAGACCAAGTTTGTGACAAACTTCTTTGGACATCGATGACCTAGGATTGACAACACTTTTGACTGGATTTCTACTGTTGAGATTTATAATGACTGATTGAATGGAGTGGGATTCCTTTGCTGCAATGAAAGGTTTGGGTATTTCTTCAGGACAAAGGCTGCTAATATAAGTTTGTAAGAATCATCAATTATGAAAATATCAAGATTCATAGCATTATGTCCTTCAGATTGCTGGATACAACATAAGTGACCTGTTCCTTCCATTTTGTATAAACCTTGGGCAATAGAGAAAGTAGTTCTTCAGGAGTTAGAGTAATAATCAGGGTGTTTATTGATTGGGTAAGGGGAAAGGAAGGTGCCTCATGCATCTGGGCAATTTTCTGTGTTTGTCCCATATTTTATTTCACCCCATTCTGCCTTTTCTATGATTTTCTATGATTTATTTCTATTTTATTGTTATATTTCAGTTTTCTCCATGTTGGTACATGTTGACAGCTCCATTCTTAGAAGCAGGACCCCTTCTGGATGTTTACCCATCAAGGTGACATCCCACAGCTTGATCTGCTTATTTCCACCTTTTTGCTATTTTTAGCTTACTATTTGATTTTCAGCTCTATCACATATACTGGGCATCGACAGATGGGTCCTTAACATTTTCTCTTTAAATTCCCCTCTGTTAGGTGCACCTAAAGTGTTTGTATTATGTTAACTTTGGATTCCACTGTGTTAGCTCACTATTAAGTGAGGCTTTGAGGTTGCCCTTACAGTAGAAAACTTGCCCTTAAGGCTCAAAATCTTGGACACTTTGTCAAGATAGGCAGGTATGGAGTAGAAGATGACTCTCAGAGCTCCATACACCCTCTACACACTGTCCCTGACACTGCCATCTTTAGTGCACACCACTTTTCACCCAACCCACCACCTAGTACCATGGATGCCCCAGAGTACATCAATGTGCTTGAAGGCAACGTTGCTGGAATTCATGGACAAGTTAATACACTTACATCTACCATTGAAACCTTCATTAGAACTCTCCAGTTGTACCCCACGTTGACCTCTAGCATGCCGAGCATGCACACACCAAGCATGCTGAGCATGCATGCACCACCCAATGTGTGCCCAAGCAAAGATGCAGCATTAAACCCATGCCCCCTGTCAAATTCAATGGTGTGCATTCCCATGGATGTGCCTTCCTCAATTCCTGTGAGTTATACATCAGTCTACACCCAAACCAATTTGTGGATGATGCCGTTAAAATTTATTGGGCCCTCACATACATAAAATCTGAGCATGCCTATCTCTATGTCGACCATATATTATACCAATCCAAGGAACGTGGCTTTCTTCCATTCTCTACATGGGGGAACTTTTGTGATGAGTTCATATGACATTTCTGCCCCCCTTAATGAATGCCAGCGAGCCATAATGTGCCTCAAATCCACTTCCTACTACCAAGTGCATCAATCTGTGGGTCACTGCATTGATAAAATTCAGGACCTGGTGGACATGGTGAGGTATAGGAGTGGGTTGCCCATGGTGGTGAAGTTTTGTCAAGGTCTTAATTGGGAAATCCAAGACCAGATTGCACAGATGTTGAAAGGATGGCCAGCAGACGATAACATAAATGCTTGGTACAAGGCTGCTTCCCTATGTGATGAGAACTGACTCACAAATGCAGCATTCACTGCAGCTTTCCACACTCCTACCACCATCCATGCCCCCCACACCTTTGATTGAGCACCCCCTCATCCTAATCCCATCTCTATGTGCCAGCCCACAGTGTTGAGCTCCAACACCCCCACTCCAATGGATGTAAACACAGCCCATAGTTGAGCTCGCAGGCTAGATCTCTGCTACTACTGTGGGGAAACTGGACACATGGCTCAAAATTGTCTCCATTACCAAGACATCCATAAACTCATGCCTGAGGAATGAGATGAGCTCCTCCAAGACCTGTTGGCACTTACAGATCTTGAAGGCCTGGAGAAAGAGGAAGTTAAAGAGGAACAGGCAGAGGAACAGGCAGAGGAACAGGATTTTTCCACCTGCGATGAGTGAACAGTATGCCCTTGTTGCCTGTCCATAACCACTTTGAAGTTCTGTCTGTTGATTCACTAGAAAATGAATCTTATTTTATGACCATTCCTTCTTCAGACCCCTCTGAAGTGGCTAAATACCCCTTCCTCCCTTGGGAGCATCAGCTACTATGCAAGTACATTGTGGTGTCCACCCCCTCCCAATGATCCTTAGAATTGAAGATTGAGCTGCAGACCATGGATATGAAGCAAGTACTTGGTGTCTCTGCTCTCCTGGACTTGGATGCCACAGGTCTTTTCATTGATTCACACCTTATTTAACAAAAACAACTCAATACCCACTTGCTATCTCAACCCATACCTGTCTATAATGTGGACAGTTCCCCAAATAAAGCTGGGGCAATTCAGAAGGTTGTCAACCTAGTCCTCCAGTACAAGGATCATAGTGAATGGGGTTTTTTCACTGTGACCCAACTGGGGAAGCAGAAGGCAATTTAGGGCTACCCATGGCTTCATGACCACAATCCTGAGGTGAACTGGGTGACAGGTGAAGTCATGATGGGTTGTTGTCCCTCTTGTTGCCATACTTGCTTCACTGAAGGCAGACAGGAACATTGAGGGTGAAAGGTTTTCTTACAGTGCACTTGAAAATGTCATGCTGGTCCAATGCCTGTGGCCGATGTGGACTTGGAAGACATCCCAGATCTCACACCTGACTCTGACAATGATAAAGAGAAGTTGGATGAGATCAAGGAAGGTGACTAAATTTTCTACATTGCTATTAACCCTTCACATGAGGTGCATGCCACCTTGAACATCTCTCAATGCCTTGCAGAGGCCTTCCACAAGAACAGTGCACCCAAATCCTTTGCTGACTTGGTACTTCCTCACCTGCACGACTTCAAGGATATCTTCTCCAAGGAATCTTTCAACTCACTCTCTAACTGTAAGCTGTGGGATCATGCAATTGAGCTCACACCAGGTGCCACACCCTCCTCCTGCAAGGTCTATCCTCTCTCCCCTGAAGAACAATGACAACTTGACATGAACACTTGGCTTTGGGTCATATCCACCCTTCAAAGTCACTCATGGCCTTGCCTTTCTTCTTTGTTAAAAAGAAGGATGGGTCCCTTCAACCAGTTCAAGACTATCGACACCTCAATGACATCACAGTCAAGAATTGCTATCCACTACCCCTCATATCTGAACTCATCAACCAACTCTGCAGGCTGCATTACTTCACCAAGCTTGATGTCCACTGGAGCTACAGCAATGTATGGATAAAAAAAGGGGATGAGTGGAAGGCAGCTTTCTGCATGAACCATGGTCTTTTTGAACTGCTTGTCATATTTTTTGGTCTCACTAATAGTCCTACCACCTTTCAGACCATGATGAATGACAACTTCCATGATCTCATATTGGAAGGCATTGTCTGTGTCCACCTCGATGACATCCTCATCTTCACTTGAGACCTCAATGAACATTGTTGAATCATGCACCTGGTACTGGAGTGACTTCAGCAGCATAAACTCTATCTTCATCATGACAAGTGCAAGTTTGAGAAGACACAAATCAGGTACTTGTGCTTGATTATCTCAGATGGACAGGTGGAGATGGACCTGGTCATGGTTGCTGGTGTTACAACCTGGCTCATGCCCATGAACAAGAAAGAGGTGCAGTCTTTTCTGGGCTTCATCCATTTCTATCAGCGCTTTATTAAAGATTTCTCCCACCATGCACACCTGTTATTTGACCTCACTGGCAAGGAGGGATGGAAGTGGAAAAATGCACAGCAGGAGGCATTTGAGAAGCTCAAGGAGATGGTCACTTCCACTCCAATCCTTACCTTTGCTGATGACTTGTATCCCTTCCATGCAGAAGCTGACAGTTTGGACTTTGCAATGGGCACAGTGTTGTCCCAACAGTCTCCCAAGGACCAGAAGTGGTACCCCATTTCCTTCTACTCAAAAAGTCTCAGTGCTATGGAACACAATTACAAGATCCATGACAAGGAGATGCTGGCAATAATGTGGGCATTGGAGGAGTGGCAACATTTCCTGGAGGGTGCTCAACACAAGGTCAAGATCTGGATGGACCACAAGAACCTCAAGTACTTTATAACCACCAAGAAACTCAATCACCACCAAGCCCACTGTTCCCTCTATCTCTCCAGATTTGATTTCTCCCTGCATTATTGCCCAGAACACAGCATGGGGAAGACTGATGCCCTCTCTTGTCATCTGGACCACAGGGATGGGAGCAATGACAATCAAAATATTGTGTGATTGCACCCTTATCTGTTTACAGTCCATGCATTAGAAAATGTTACTTTGGAGGGTGAGGAGTGCAGTATCCTACATGACATTCATTGTAAGGGCAACCTCAAAGCCTCACTTAATAGTGAGCTAACAGAGGGAAATCCAAAGTTAATATTATACTACATAATACAGACACTCTAGGTGCACCTAACAGAGGGGAATCCAAAGAGAAAACTCTAAGGACCCATCTGTTGATGCCCAGTATATGTGATAGAGCTGAAAATCAAATAGTAAGCTAAAAATAGCAAAAAGATGGAGATAAGCAGATCAAGCTGAGGGATGATGTCACCTTGATGGGTAAATGTTCAGAAGAGGTCTGGCCTCTAAGAATAGAACTGTCAACATGTACCAACATGGAAAAAACTGAAATATAATAATAAAATAGGAATAAATCATAAAAAATCATAGAAAAGGCAGAATGGAGTGAAATAAAATATAAAAAAATATGGGATGAACACAGAAAGTTTCCCAGACACCTGGAGTGCCTTCCTTTCCCCTTACATTTATGTATTATGTGAACCATAGGGGTTTACATGAGGATGCTGTGGCTCTGGCAGTGAAGGAGCTGAGAAAGGGATCCACACCTTCACTTTATGCAGCAGAGTGGACAGAAAAGGACAACATTTTATACTTCTGTGACTGCATCTACATCCCTATCAATTCCCATCTTCGATGACGACTCATCTCTCAGCACCACAACTTGCTCATTGCCAGCTACCCTGGATGTTGGAAGATGCTGGAACTCATATCATGGAATTATTGGTGGCCCCAGATGTCTCAACTTATTGGTCAGTTCTGCCATACCTGTAATCTCTGCTTATGCACCAAGACTCCACAGTGCAAGCCCATGGGTGAGTTACACCCCTTTCTAATCCCAGAGAATTATTGGGACGTTGTCAGTGTGGGCTTTGTAGAACTACAGGAATCCAATGGGTTTGATGTGGTAATGCGCACAGTTGACTCTGCTGGGAAGCGAGCTCATTTTATCCCCACTCATATGACTGTCACTGCACTTAAAGCAGCTTGACTCTATTTGTGCCATGTGTGGAAGCTCCATGGATTGCCTGGCACATTTCTGTAACTGAGGACCACAATTCATTGCAGAGTTAACCTGAGAGCTGTACTGCCTGCTGGGGATCAAACTTCTTGCCTCAACTGCCTACCATCCACAGACAGACAGACAGACAGAGCGAGTCAACCAAGAGCTGGAGCAGTACATCCATATCTTTATCAATAAGTGACAGGACAATTGGGAAGATCTCCTCCCCATGGCTGGGTTTGCATACATGGGCTTCAAGCCTCAGCAAGCACTCTCACACTTGCAAACAGCTGAATAAGTTCACAGAGCAGATGAAGGACACCTTGGAGGAGGTGAAGTCAGCTTTGGCCAAGGTGAAAGATGACATGGCATGCTTCTACAACCAGCATCACTCACCCACACCCACATATGAGGTTGGTGATTGTGTCTACCTTGACTCTATTGACATTTCTACCATGCATCCATCCAAGAAACTTGCCCACTGCTTTCTTGCACCGTTTCTCATCACTAGATGCATTGGGCTGCATGCCTACTGCCTACAGCTACCACAGTCAAGGTACAGACTCCACCCTGTCTTCCATGTCATACAACTATAGATAGACTCAGATTTTCTCACCTCATTCCTCCTGCACATGCTGCAAATTGGGCTTCTTCCCAAAAGCAGTCTCATACAGCATCATCCCATCAACCACTTTGGCAAATGTTTAATTCATCAACCATACAATGTGGCAAGCCACTTCACCCCACAACATCTTTAGGAGTCCACTCAAGTGCAACAGGGCATGAATTCTCTCAACAATGGTGCAGTTACAGCATTTGGCAACACCATTATGCTGGAATGTATTGTGAACAGTAAGCTTCTGTTCAGTACCCTTCAACTTCAAGTAAAGAATAAATTCCTTCCCTAGGTACTCACCTCCATGGTTGCAGTGGAAAACTTTGATGCACACATCAAGATGTGTGTTACATCATGCCTCATACTCCTTATAAAAATTAAAGGCTTTATTCTTCAGATGCAGGAGTTTCAGGTGAGTCAAAAATGTCTTATCATCCATAAATGTGATATAATAATGCTTTCCCACTTTTGTAGCTATGGGTGCAGGTTCCCACAAGTTACTGTGAGCTTCACCACCAAGCTCCATAGCATATTCCCCCTCTCGAGCCTTTGCAACAGGCTTATACATCACCTTCTCATACACACAAGACTACTGTCAAGAGCCATTTCACCCACAACTTGCAGAAGAAGAAATCATCCATTGGCACAATTTTTAATCTCATGCCCATCATGAAGCCTTTGTCAATAAACTTCCATGCTACCTCCAGGGAGATATGACCCATTTAATAATGGAATTGGTCTAAGGTGAGTAGGGAACTGCACCAGTTTCCCATAATCTTATTTTTCAATTTATTCAATGAGTTTTGCATGAAAAATTATGAAAAAATGATTTTCTGGCAGCTATTCAATGGGTTGTTTGTGATACATTGGTCAAAATAATATATTTTTTTAACCTTGTCACAGGAAAGATGTCACCCAAATATTGTTTTATGCATTGGAGCACAGAAAGCCAGAAAAAGCTTCCAGAAAATTATTTTTTCATGATTTTTCATGCAAAACTCATTAAATAAAAAAGCATGGGAAACCCATGCAGTTCTCTACATTCTAGACACCATATTTATGAGGAAACAAAGAATAACTGTTAACTTTGAATACAATGAGGTTTGAGTCAAGGGTAAGGTCCTCAGGACTATCATTAAGGGCAAGAGCACCTTCTGACAGGCTCATTGATACACTATGTGAGTTACTCCTCCCAAGGAGGAATGACTTGACAGTGGCCCTAAGGCTGCTGTCAGACCAGGAAAAGACCCAGATAAACCAGGACTGAGTTCAATTAAACTGCAACCTCTGACAACACATAAAAAGTTGGTAGAACTGGAAGAACTGGATGACAAGAACCAACCTCATTCAAAATGGTTAAAGCTCTCAGACTCTATCTTATTAGGATTATTAGGACCTGGGAAGCTGGTAGATATTATGCCCATTAGTGAGTAAGAAGAAGCTGGAATTCACTCAGGAAAGGTCTCCTAAGGGTTCCACATTTGAGCAAGCAGGCTTTGACCCTTCAGTGAAAATTTTGCAGGTGCACCACATGAACAAAGGTCGATCTACAGATCCAACATGCAAAAAAAAAAAAAGTGGGAGAGTGGCCAAATTCATGCCACATTGGGATGGTCCATACAAAGTAATTGAAGCATACCCTGGTTCTTCAACATACTGACTGTGCCTGCCAGGAATGAATACAACATTTCCAACATTCCATGTCTCCCATCTAAAGCTCCATGTCGACAATGATAATGATCTTTTTCCTGACAGAAAAATGGAGCAGTCTGGGCCAATCATAACTTTAAAAGGTTCCATGGAGTATTTTATCAAATGGATATTGGACGAGCAACCATGTGGTAGAGGGAGACAGTACTTAGTGAGGTGGAAAGGTTATGGGCTGAAAGCTGATCTTTGGTTGCCTGTTGAAAATGAAGGCACTGGATGATTAGGAGGCAAGGGTGCAGTAGAGATAAAAAGCTTTGAAAATAGGTGGGAGTATAAGAGACATTGTGTTCTTACAACATGATCCTGATCATGCTTGCACCTGAACACATGGTCACATGCTCATTATAGTAGTCACATGTCTGGTTCATTATGTACATGACAGTTTGTATTGTAGAGTATACTTACTTGCAGCAACACAATGTTCCAAGGATATGTCACCTGTTGAATGTACCATATAGGGATGGTTAGTTAGTCCAGCCATCGGCCAGTTAAACTTCTTTTGGAATGTCATGTGATGTTGAACCAGGGAGGAGCCTGATGAGAAATTGTTAGGCACAATCATCCCCCATTGGGTGAAAAGGTACTGGCAAGCCAAAAACAAGTGGGAGGTGCATCAATAATGCAAAAACAGATGCCTAGGGTAAGATCAACCTTATGACCATGGGTATAACAATTCATTAGAATCATTGCATTTGATAAGGAACTGGAACTGACTGTTGAAGATGGTTGTGTACTCTGTCCTGACTGTAAAACCCTCATTACTGTTGAAAAGGTTGGGATACAGAACTACTACAAGTAACACAAGGGCAGTGCCCAATGCATGGCCAACAAAAAGAAGAAGAAAATTGAAGATACTATTGAGAAGATGAAGCAAAATGCATTCAAATTTTTTTATCTCCCAGCTAGCACCATATGAATCACTATGGCAGATAACAAATACTAAAAAGAGCCTGCTAAAGGAAATTTGGGCTAATCATCACAAGCAAAAGAAGATGCACAAATCAAAGGCAATGAGTACATCAGGTTTGGTTATTCCGGAAGCCCATAGCTTGCATTTGACACTATGGCAAGTTCTGCAATAATTTATATATGGAGGATTGATGTTGTAATAGGAATACTAATTATAATGAGAATGGGGATGAGATATCAGATTTGGAGATTCCCAGCTAGTCTGATTGCAGTGTATGTGGGACTGGTGACCTGACCAGCAGTGAAGAAAGTAGTGAGAGTAGGCATTAAGGAAGTGGAGAGAAGGATCTATTTAAGGAGGCATTAGCAGCGAGTCATATCTCAAAGGCAGTAATGTACCAGCAATCCTGCCACATTCAAGTTCAACCCTGGCTCCAACAGAAGATCAGCTCCCTCTATCTGGAAACAACCCCACAATGGTGGGCCGACTGATAGGTCTACTGTGCACTCTAAGCTCTGGAGAAAGTTTCCAATCATATTCACACACTATGACAGACCCTCTGAACCGCTATGAACACTATGAAATTGACTTCGAATTCTTTTTGATTTATTTTGCACTACTTCAAACAATTTCGAATGACCTCAAACTTACTTTGAACAACTTTGAACAACTTTGAACAATTTCACAACACTTCAAATGACTTTGTACTACTTCAAATAACATTGGCTGCCACATAGCTGTTCCTAACACCCTTTTGATATATGCTGCACAACTGGAACTGGAATAAGCCATTTTGTCACATATTGAGTGCCACTGGACATGAGGAGAGACTACAAGAGACTTAGAATGCGATAAGTGCAGTTTTTATGTTTCATGATATATTAAATCAATAGAACAAGAACTCTTATTATACTGGGACAATGTACATTTCACTTATTATTATTTTTCATTTGTTTTATATTTTACAATACCTTTATTGCTGTGCATATTGCCTCATGTTTTCCACATGTTCTTGTTTCCTTTTTAGTAATATCTCCTCAATTTGTATATAGACTTGTGTTAGTTACTTAGAATAAAAAAAGAATACCAATGGGGAACAGAGCACAAGTTACCCTCTCACTCATCATCTGATTTAAGAGCCATTCTCTTGAGTCTTATCTTCGCATCATATCTCTAAATTCTGTGAAATATCACAAACTTCTTTGAAACTATCGTATTCACTCCTCATTTTATCACACATTGCCTATCATCTTTTGACAAACACTTTACATTCACTAAACTCATTCCTCAATATTCTTCAAACCTCTTCAAACTATTTTGCACATCTTCAAATCTATTTCTGTATGCCTATACAGACTATTCACACCATCCCTAATCAATTTGCCTCACTAACAACAACATTTGGAAATCAGCGGTGATATTTAGTACCAACTCGCACCCTTCCTCTGACTCGTGTTATACCATCCGAAGCCATTTAGTAGGTTTTGTTTGAGTTTCTGGGTTGAGTATCATCATTTTAAAGCCCACCACGAGGGGTTTCTAGATCATTTTATCATTGAACCTCCACTCTCTTCTACCACTCATTTCACCAAAGGGGGTGCAATGATCTCGACTTTGCATTGAACTCATTTTGCCTCCAACCCTCCTGAACAACCAGGAGATCCTGATACAATATCTTGACTATTGATAATATTATTTCACATTCTATCACCTTTCATGCTTACGACCTCACTACCATCTTCAATTTCGAAAACATACAAAAAATGACACTGCACAAATTTCGACCTTGCGAACTCCAAACTCTACCTCGAACATGTCGACATTTTTTATGCCAGCTCGTGGTCATTCGACAGCTCCGAAACACCCTACAGAACTCTGAAAATATTTTGAACACCTCGAATTTTTATTCACGACTTGCGGTATCACAGATCATGACTTAAAGAAGTGACACACTTGCAGATACATCAATATCAATTTTTATGATCTCTGGGAATTGCTTTTAGAGTACCAGCCTGGCATCTTGTTTAACAGATTTCGCATCGTGGTATACAAGTTCTATCTAGAATCAGAAGACGAATGTGAATACAACATTTTGGATGACTTCGAAGTTCATATAGCAGAACTTGAACAGGAACTAGCCCTCAAAAAAGAGCTTGCACTCAAATGAGAAATCTTCGAACTTTGAAATATATTGACTTCACCATCATCGGTCTCCCCAGTTTTGCCTTCATCCATCATGTCATCTGCACCAATTTTAGCTTCAATAATTTCGCCTTTGCCTATCGCACCAATCATATGGCCTCTAACAGTTTCAATATTGTCTGAAGAATGTGAAATTTTCGAATTACCATTTTTGACTTTGACTTGCCCTCCAACACCATTTTTGCCACCACAATCTAGCTCGACCTCACCTCTGAAACCCTTATCACATTCGTCCCCATCATTGCCCACTTCGACCTCGACTTTCAGTTCACCACTCCCAATATGTTTGTCTTTGGTCTTGTCATCTGTGCCATCTGCCATCTCATCATCTATTTCAAAATCACCTTTGCCAGATTCGCATTTGCATTTGCCCTCGAAGTCCAAAATAGCGCTCAAAGTTTTATATCCATTGTATATCTATAGGCATTGCCTCAAAACTCATCTACCCCTCATCACCAAAAAGTTTATTACATCCATCACACACAAGTATCTCTCTGACCCCATTTTCTACCCCTTGACTCCTCATTCAATTTTGATTTGACCAGTCGCTTGACTCAATTATTACAATCCTGGTTAGAACCATTGACATCAATCAAATTTGCATATTTCATTTCTCTTTTCACATTTCGACCTCATTATATTTATCGAACATGTTCTCCTATGCTTGACATTCTTTGCAATAGCTTCGACAACTTTCGCTTTTATTTCACCCATGTAGGCCTTCGCTCATTTTGACCTCGACCTTGATATTTCCCAAAAATACCTTATGACTATTTGGCTTTCACTGAATCTTCTCGACATCGACTTTGAATGCCTCAAAAAAGCTTCGAACATTTTCAAATCCTGACAATAATACTCTCGAAGACTTTCAAAACCTCGAAAATGGATAGCTATGCTTTTCCTTATTTTCCTATTCTTTTCACTTTTCTTATCACTACTTTTCAAAGCCAATGAAACTCTATTTCCAAATCAAAAGAATTACAATGAATGATTTCTACTCTACTCTTCTAGCATCTCTTCCAAAGTTTCTATCTCCCTCCCCAATATCTCCATATCGACTCTTTTCTGCACCAACTTCACAGCAATCAAGCCACAATGCACTCCCCATTCACCCTCAAAATCTCGCGACTCTTGTGCCTTTGCCTTGCCCTTCCCCTTCAACAACTTTCTCTTTTCCTTCGATGGCTTCAAAGACCCCGCAATCAGTTCAATGCCCTCTACAGGGCCCACAACATGAATTCGATGGACTACAAAATTTGAACACAAGTTAGCAATTACCTTGAAACAACTCCAAATGATCTTCATACCTGGTCTTGTGTGCAAATCTCATTTCGCACCCCTGAAACCTTTCACTTCACCTTTGCGAAGCCCTCACCTCAATACCTCTCCCCAATAACAACCTTGCACTGATAGGTCCACTACAGGCTATAAGCTCTGGAGAAGCTTTCCACTCATATCGACACATTACGACATGCACTCCAAATCACTACGAATGCCACGAAATCGACTTTGAACACTTTTCGATTTATTTCACACTATTTTGGATGACTTTGAACTACTTTGAACTATTTCACGACACTTTGAACGACTTTGCAGCACTTTGAACGACTTTGCAGCACTTTGAATGACTTTGGCCACCGTATAGTTGTTTTAAAACACTTTTGATACACGATGCTCAACTGGAGTAAGCTATTTAGTCGCATATCAAGCACTACTGGACATGAGGAGAGATTACAAGAGACTTAGAATACAATAAGTGTGGATTTTTGTTTCATTAATATATTAAAGCAATAGAACAAGAACTCTTACTGTATTGGGACAATGTATGTTTCACTTATTATCATCTTTCATTTTGTTTCATGTTTTACAATACCTTTATTTGCTGTGCACATTGCCTCATGTTCTACAATTGTTATTATTTCCTTTTTAGTACTATTCCTTCAGATTGTATATAGACTTGTATTAGTTAGAATAACGAAATAACAGGGAACAGCACAAGTTACCCTCTCACTATCATCAGATTTAAGAATCATTCTCTTTAGTCTTATCTTCACATCATATCTCTAAGTTCTGTGAAATATCATGAACTTCCTTGAAACTATCATATTCACTCTCTGTTTTATTGCCCATCACCTATTGCCATTTGACAAACACTTCACATTCGTTATACTTGCTCCTTGATAAACCTCAAACCTCCTCGAACATCTTCGAACCTCTTCGAATCTACTTCGGACTATTTCACACAATTTTGAACCTATCTCGGACTCTTTTGAACACCTTCGTATGCTCTTACAAACTATTCGCAGCACGATTCATCCCTTTGCATCACTAAACACAATGTTTTGGTCTCAGCGGTGATATTTAGTACCAACTTGCACCCTTCCTCTGACTCGTGTTAAACCATCCAAAGCCATTTAGTAGGTTTTGTTTGGGTTTCTGGGTTGAGTATCATTAGTGCTTCTTGAGTGCACTTCATACATTTTGTGGCCCCATCCTTGACGATACAGCACAGCTGGGACTTAAACACAGCACATTGATCACACTATGAAAGCATTAGTACCTCGAAAATTCTTCAAAAGTAAAGAAAAACACTCACTGGGCCCTCGAAATCAAGCAGCCTGCCTGTCTCGACTCATGCCCACTTCGCAACCCCTTCATTGCCATTCCCCTCTTCTTTGACCTCTTTGACCTCTGCCTCAGCCACTTTTTGCTTCGCCACCCTTACTACAGGCAGATTGTCCTCATCCTTGCCCTCATCTTTGTCTTTGTCTCCAGCCTCTGCCCTTTCTATAGCCTTTGACTCACCCTCGAACTCCGCATTCTATCATTGCAATACTTCCTTCGAGCTCATCTTCATGTGAAATTCAGCCAGAACAACATTGCAACCTTCCTGTAATGCGACTTTTTGGGCCTCGAGCCACACCCTTTTTGCTACCTTCTCCTCCTCTCGAACCCACCTGTTTTCCTGTTTCTTTCTTTCGCACTCTACCTCTTTCACTAAATCTATGAACAATAGCTCTCTACCCCATGAAATCCATTTGCATTGAGCTAAAAGCTTGTATACCTCGAAAACTTCATTAACCATGGTTTGCACAGCTGCATTGCATTCTTCGCCAAGATCTTCAACAAGTTCATCATACATATTCTGCCTACACAAAATATTTTGGCACCTTTGACCACAAATAGATAGCAACAGACATACCATTTTTGCACAGAAACCCCCTCCCCAGACTTCAAAGTCAACACCTTCTGCGACACTGTGCTCTGGCATCGATTTCATGTAATCAAGAATTTCAACATTTAGTTCAGCCAGAAGAGACATTAGAGAAGCTAGGGTTGGATGTAGAGGTGATGGATGGAAAAAGAACAAGAAATATGTTGAACCTCACTAAGTTTTCAACAGATCATGCATTTTGCATGTGACTTCGATTGGCTAACTGGGACAGTTAGAATTTCAGTAAGGGGGAGGATGATAGGTCCACTGCACACTCTAAGGTCTGGAGAAAGTTTTCAATCATATTGACACACTATGACATACCCTCTGAACTGCTATGAACACTACAAAATCGACTTTGAATTCTTTTTGATTTATTTCGCACTACTTCGAATGACTTCGAACAACCTCAAATTTACTTCAAACAGTTTTGTGACACTTCAAATGACTTTGTACTACTTCGAATAACATCGGCTGCCACATAGCTATTCCTAACACCCTTTTGATATATGCTGCACAACTGGTGATAGGTCCACTATGCACTTTAAGGTGTGGAGAACATTCCCACTCGCATCGAGACATTACGACACACACTCCGAATCGCTATGAATGCCATGAAATCAACTTTGAACCATTTTCGCATGATTTCGCACTATTTTGGACAACTTCGAACTACTTCGAACTATTTTGCAACATTTTGCAACACTTCGAATAACTTTGCAGCACTTCGAATGACTTTGGCCACTGTATAGTTGTCTTAAAACACTTTCGATACACAATGCTCAACTGGAGTGAACTATTTAGTTGCATATTGAGCACTACCGGACACGAGGAGAGATTACAAGAGACTTAGGATATGATAAGTGCAGATTTTTGTTTCATTGATATATCAAAGCAATAGAACAAGAACTCTTACTATACTTGGACAATGTACATTTCACTTATTATCATCTTTCATTTTGTTTCATGTTTTACAATACCTTTATTTGCTGTGCACATTGCCTCATGTTCTACAATTGTTATTATTTCCTTTTTAGTACTATTCCTTCAGATTGTATATAGACTTGTATTAGTTAGAATAACAGAACAACAATCAATGGGGAACAGCACAAGTTACCCTCTCACTATCATCAGATTTAAGAATCATTCTCTTTAGTCTTATCTTCACATCATATCTCTAAGTTCTGCGAAATATCATGAACTTCCTCGAAACTATCGTATTCGCTCTCTGTTTTATCGCCCATTGCCTATTGCCATTCGACAAACACTTCACATTCGTTATACTTGCTTCTCGATAAACCTTGATCCTCCTCGAACATCTTCAAACCTCTTCGAATCTACTTCAGACTATTTCGCATGATTTCGAACCTATTTCGGACTCTTTCGAACACCTTTGTACACTTTTACAAACTATTTGCAGCATGATTCATCATTTCACATTACTAAACATTATGTTTTGGTCTCAGCGGTGATATTTAGTACCAACTCACACCCTTCCTCTGACTTGTGTTATACCATCTGAAGCCATTTAGTAGGTTTTGTTTGGGTTTCTGGGTTGAGTATCATCACTGGAACCAGAATAAGCCATTTTGTCACATACAGTGACTCACAAAACTGAGTCAATGTTTTGCACTTTTTAATTCATTGTTGAATAGCTTCCCATAAACAACAAAACCAAACAAGGTATTGGTGTACTGAATAACATACATGATCAGGGCTACCAAACAAACAAAGAATTATGTAATTTTAATTATCCCTCATGGAGATATAATTATTTTAATTCAGGGACTCATTGACTCAGTTTTATGAGGGGTAGTCAGAAATATTAGAATCTGATGCTCCACCAACTGTATAATGTCAAAATCTTGACAGATGGTTTCTAAGGTGATGTGACCCTTGATGGGACCTTAAATTATAGTATTTAATCAGGACTAGCATTCTTCATACTTCAATATTCTCCAATGCATCCCATCTCCTCTGCTCAAAAGGAAAACATTCCTTCCCTGGCCTCCAATCATTATTCTACCCACAATATTGCCTCTAAACTCAACCTCAGCCAGTCTAGTGTATCCAGAACACTCAGGGCTCTCCATCCAAACCTGGATTCCCCCTCTGGTGGTTGTCCTTCTAAGCTCTCATCTACCTCTCAGAGAGCCATCCTTACCCAAATCACCACTGGCAAGGCTGCAAATGCTGTTCAGGCCACCCATTACATCAACAGCATCATCCCCACTCCAGTCTCCTCAGAAACAGTCAGAAGAGTTCTCAGAAAAAACTCATTCAAGGCTGTAGTGAAGAAGAAAAGGCCCTTGCTTAGTATAAGGCATAGGAAAGCAAGATTGGCTTTTGCTCAGAAGTATAGATAGTGGACTGTGGAAGACTGGAGGAGGGTTATTTGGTTAGATGAGACTAAAATCAACAGGTTTGGGTCAGATGGGAGAGAGTGGGTCTGGAAACAGAAGGGAGAGGGGCTGATTGAGAGAGAGGTGCAGGGAACTGTCAAATTTGGGGGAGGAAACATTATGGTATGGGGGTGTATGGGATGGAATGGAGTTGGGTATCTTGCAGAGGTTGAGGGGAGGATAAATGCTGACCAGCATGTGTCCATTTTGAAGGACCATATGCTGCCTAGCTTGGAGGAGAGTGGAATTTCTGGAGAAGAGGTGATTTTTCAACAAGACAATGACCCCAAGCATACCTCAAAAAAGGCCAAGAAATGGATGGAGAACAACAATATTACTCTTCTGGATTGTCCTGCCCAATCTCCAGACCTCAGTCCTATTGAACATCATTGGGTTCACCTCAAGAACCAGTTAGACAAGTATCCAACAGCACCAAAAGGAATTTGGGAGTTATGGGAAAGAGTAGTAGAAGAGTGGAATAATATTCCATCAGAGGTGTGTCAGAATTTGATTAAAAGCATGCCTAGAAGGTTGGGAGCAGTTATTAAGGCCAAGGGAGGTCATACAAAATACTAGAATTACAATTTATCATAATATTGATACCACCTTACAAAACTGAGTCAATAAGTCCCTGAATTAAAATAATCATATCTCCATGAGGGATAATTAAAATTACATAATTCTTTGTTTGTTTGGTAGCCCTGATCATGTATGTTATTCGGTACATTAATATCTTGTTTGGTTTTGTTGTCTATGGGAAGCTATTCAACAATGAATCAAAAAGTGCAAAACATTGACTCAGTTTTGTGAGTCACTGTATTGAGTGCCACCAGACATGAGGAGAGACTACAAGGGACTTAGAATGCGATAAGTGCAGTTTTTATGTTTCATGATATATTAAATCAATAGGACAAGAACTCTTATTATACTGGGACAATGTA
The DNA here is from genome assembly GCA_029959215.1 of Tricholoma bakamatsutake. Lineage (NCBI taxonomy): Eukaryota > Fungi > Basidiomycota > Agaricomycetes > Agaricales > Tricholomataceae > Tricholoma > Tricholoma bakamatsutake. Next base: position 8,750,165 of record CP114860.1, read on the forward strand.
TGTTTCACTTATTATCATTTTTCATTTGTTTTATGTTTTACAATACCTTTATTGCTGTGCATATTACCTCATGTTTTCCACATGTTCTTGTTTCCTTTTTGGTAATATCTCTTCAATTTGTATATAGACTTGTGTTAGTTACTTAAAATAAAAAAAGAATACCAATGGGGAACAGAGCACAAGTTATCCTCTCACTCATTGTCTGATTTAAGAGCCATTCTCTTGAGTCTTACATATTTTCACTTCATATCTCTAAGTTCTGCGAAATATCGCAAACTTCTTCAAAACTATCATATTCGCTCCTTGTTTTATCACACATTGCCTATCATCTTTCGACAAACACTTTACATTCACTAAACTCGTTCCTCGATATTCTTCGAACCTCTTCGAACTTCTTTGAGCCTACTTTGAACTATTTTGCACATCTTCGAACCTATTTTAAACTCTTTTGAACACCTTTGCATGCCTATACAGACTATTTGCACCATCCCCAATCAATTTGCCTCACTAACAACAATGTTTGGAAATCAGCAGTGATATTTAGCTCGCACCCTTCCTCTGACTCATGTTATACCATCTGAAGCCATTTAGTAGGTTTTGTTTGAATTTCTGGGTTGAGTATCATCACCGCCAACTCCTTGCCTATGCCTTCTGCAATGTGTATCGATGCTTCTATGGACAACCAATTCATTCTCGATGCCTCAGAGACATGAGCTGGTAGAAAGCAGAAATCTGTGACTTGCATTTCATGCTAGCAGTGTGTACATGTGGGCAGGCTGTGTCAGAGAATGAGATATTTCAAGGTGGGGATGTTATCATGTCCTGACATGCTGGATGTGAAATGAGCTGGGTCAGTTAAATCATCAATTATGAGTCAAGTGAGACTTACTAATTGTGTGTCCAGTACCACTTGCAGTGTGTTCAGCTTGACTATAGCATCAATGGGTGGGTTTGCAAAGCTTGCGAGGCAAGTGGAGGTGGTCAGAGATGAGCAGGGAAACGACGGGCAAGTGATTTGACTTAGCTCCTTCCTAATATGGTAATTAGTTCTCACACCTAGTTAGTTAGTCCCGACCTCGACGTCTTAAAAAAAATTCGACCTGGTATGCTTAATTATTTTTCTGACATACCCTTGCAATGTTCATCACATTTCTGGCTCTTGAGTATAGGGAGTGGATACTCCCTTCCAGCAGACCAGAAGTGTAGACTGAATTCAACAATCCCCTCCCTCATTTATGCCATCTATCCTGTGTAAGGGGAGTTGTCCTTATGTCCTGACATCCATGACCCACAACAGCACTCAGACCAGTACTTCTCACAGCAGACAATACTCTCAGAGGCACAAGCTGAATATTAGAGAAGAGCACCCCCTTACTTCCCAATAGTGTTTGAAGGTCCAGTCCATGGTTATGTGGCAGTTTTTTGAAATTTTGAGATGTAAGCTGCTTGTTAAAGCCTTATAAGTTACACCAGCATTCAAGGACTTTTGGTATGCAATGTCAAGATAGGATCAAAAAGGTTTTGTTATTATGCCTAAGTGGTTTTATAGTAGTGGGCTTACTAAAAACAAAACAGTTTTTTTAGTCTATACATTTTCCATTGTTTTTGAGCAACTGTGTGGACTGGAAACTTTGTTTGGGGTTTAATTAATAATAAGTGTTTAATTATGTGAAAATCATTGAGGTATGAAAACAAAACCTTTTTGATCCTATCTTGACATTGTGCATAAGGCTGTAACAAGCAAATTACATCTCAAAATTCAAAATACTGTTATATAACCATGGACCTTCAAACACTACAAATTCCCAATCATTGATTTTTTTAGGTGGGTTCGGTCTCTTTCTTCTGCCTGTGATGTCCTACTCTACCAACAAAATCCTTTCAACTGGATATTTCATTCGATGGGCTGTCCAACGTTACCGATATCCCTATGTCTATATCTCGGCCAGCACAAGGCCGATCTATCGACATTGGTATCCAATTCCTGATATTCTGGATGCCGTTCCTTGTCCTTGTTGGATTTTTCACACACAACCATGTCCCTGCTCTTCGATCTTTTCGAGGTCTGTATCCTGCTTGGCTTGCTTCCTGGTCAACTACGTTACGTCCAATGCTAAAACCAATTGGTGCGAGGGTGATGATAGTGACGTTCTATGGTATGATTGTATTACGATTGCTCTGGATGCACACTCTCTGATGATCGGCTTACAGTGCATAACTGCGTGATTCTATCCAACCTGAGGTTCATGATATGTACCAGCGTACATCCGTTGTTGTCGATGCACAACTTGACGGCACACAGCTCGACGCTTTCATATGACCCGTAAGGGAACGCAATTCAATTTACATGGATGCCCCAGTGCATTGCCAGGGGTACTTTTATTAATAAATGCATGGATACGCTCCTTGAGATTTCTCTTTGAGCACATAGACGGAGTACCTGCGCTCTGGCAACAAGTTCTATGTCTTCTACTGCTACGATGTATGCTATACCGACTTGAAGGGGGAATCTCTAGATATCGTTCTACCTAGCGATTCTACCGCCCTCTGAACTAGAGCGGTTATTTCTGTCCTTATTTTGCTCTGTGCATCCATCGAATTCTGAATATCATTGCACCTTTTCCTGTTCAGATCTCCGTTCGTCTCGCCAACCATCCATCCCTTTATTTTCCGCTGTTTACTGTCCAGGGTAAACGGTTCGGACGTGTTTTCTGCACCAAGCGCTTTCTTAATGTCCCTCTCATGTAGTGGATCGCCGAATGTTATGCTGAGTTGAGCACCTGGGCGAGGAAGGTATTTGTAAGGGAATGCTCGACCTTCTGGCATCAACTGGTCAAATCCGGTAAGCCACATCGGAATGACTAGTGGAGGAACAGAGGACTCCATGATAATCCGGCCCCTAGCAGTCGGGAGTATCAGACTCATTTATGAGAAACCCCAGCAAATGCAAACTAACACGCCCCATTTAAATCTGGGCAGCTTGTACACGCCACATGTATCCTTCCGATAGGTTTTCGGTTGGTTGACTTTGCCTTCGCCAAATAGATGGACCTGAGTAATAGGTTATTCATGTTTGCGAAGAGAGTAAAGAAGCGCTATACCCAACCGCCTTGATTTAGTTTTGCTATCGCGACATCTACAGAGGGCTGGTAGATACCCTTACCGCGAGATGTTTCAAGAGTCTGGCCGAGGCGAAAAAAGGTAGAAAAGACACTTGCTAGCAGGAACGTAAGCGACGGTTGAAAGGGGGGAGAAGGCCATACTTACGGATTCGTAAACAAAATATCTGACGCACCCAGAGCCCATCGAGTAGTCCGAGAACTTAAATAGTAACGTAGTGGAAGCACACCCCAGGTGACAGGATCGTCTAAACTTGGGATACCTTAAATAAATAAGGAAGATGGCGCCATGCTGAAGTGAACGCTTACGTTGAGATGTGATTCGAAACTTGGGATAGAATGAGTTAACGGACATATATATTCCCAGGCGCCAACGAACCTGTTACCACGCCTTGTGTCCTGGCGTCGTTTTCGAGAGCATTAAGGAGGATGGGGAGACCATTTACAGTGACAGAAAAAAAGCCAATATTGAAGAAAACTTTGCAGGTGAGGCCGACGGCTGTTACAGTAGCTGTAGACAGCAAACTGGTCATGAGAAACTTGAACAAGAACGAAGATCACGCTGCTGCTATGATAAGCAGCTGCTTATATAATAATACCCTGGGCCCAAGTAAAGAAGAGCGAGGAAAGTTACCACTCCCTGCAGCTGGGCTAGGCTCGTCGCCCCTGGCCAGCGCCGTCCTTCGTGACAATGTTGGCTTTAATGACGCTCAGTTCAGTTGCAGCAATTCTCTTCGTCTATATTTTTATGCCCGCTCTATGGCTTTCTATCATGGCTGTTGATGAGTCTCTTGACGCTCATGAGGCAGGTTTGGCGGTCGTGGCGTCCAGTAAGCTTTATATTTATATGTCTTGGTGCCTTGGTGCTCGTCTTTCTAAGCTTTCTGCGCATGTCAGGGAATCCATTCCGAGAAAGTGGCCCACCAGCCAACATGGCTAAACTAATATTGCTTCGTCATAAGGTGCTGCGCTTTCTACCCCACGTTTAGCTGCTAAAATTAATGCAGACTTGTAATAGATCCAGACAACCAACCGAAGGCGACGCAGCTCTTCACTGACACGCCAGACATCTTGGATTGTCCCTCGTCCAAAGACACCATGGTGGAAACCTGTCCTCGAGAGGAGGACAGAAAACACTAGGAGAAGGGGAAAGAGGAATACTATGACTCACTTCTAAGGTGATGTAGTATTCCTAGAGCGAGTAATGTAGTATGCGAAGTTGTAGTAAGAGGTCAAAGGTATCAAGTAATCAAGTCGCAAAACGTGAAACACATCGGAAGTGTTAGCTTTCACGTCAGCTGGAGAATTTGCCGAAAATTATAGTAATCACCTTTCGGTCAGCTGGAAACTTCACCGAAAATTACAGTTTCAGCGACGTGACTAAAATCAGATCCTTCCCGCCGCTGGGGGAAAACAATGCATGTACTTAGAATTCAGTTTTTCGAATCGCTCATATGCAATTTGAATTAGTGAACGCTATTGTCAATTGACCCAACAAGTTGTGCGCACATGTGATTTTCGGAAAACGCCATCGTGGAACTTGGAGCTGTGTACAACCGTATGTAGTACCTAATTAAGATCAATCTAGGCTGCCCCCAAGTCTGATAACCTATTGTGTTCTGCACTGTCCATTTCTCTGCCTTCTTCCCTCCTTCACCCCATGTTGTGTCTCATTTGTGCCCTTACTTTCAAACCAGTGTATATCTGCAACAAAATTGGTAACATCATCACCAAGTCTCCGACCAATGATGGATTTCGTCCAAATCTGGCTTTGATGTGGAACTGACTATGCAGAATTTTTGCTGCCTCCTCAAATGCCTCAGCCTTCTGTAGAAGCTTCTCCTGATACATATCATTCTGATGAAGCATCAGAAATTAGAATCCAATGGCAAATCAACAGATCAAAAGAGCTTACCTAGTACTCATCTTCACTGGCATACTCAATTGGTGATAAATATTGCTGAGAATGTGTATTTTCCATGGCAAGGCCATCTTTGGGAGGGTGGGATGAGAGTGTGAGTAGAGAATGGCAGGGGTAACCCTGGGGTATTCTGAGGCTACCCTTACCCCTACCCTCCAAAACCCCTTACCACTTGAAAGGGTCAGGGTTTTGAGGGGTATGGGTAAGAGTATGGAGGGGTATGGAGGGTACACAATTCCCCCAGGGTAGTGCACCAGGGTGTTGTTACAAGATGAACAAGATGACTCAAATCACTTTTACTATGAATTGTTTCAAAAAAAAAAAGGACTTCTGGCCACTTTCTTAAGTTGGTGGTTCTGAGTTCTCAGTATTGAGAATGAGGTTATGCTGGTCATGGTCTGCAAAAATCTATTTTTGTGGTGATTTCCAAACTGGGTGTTGGCATTGTTGGGCCCTGAGCAGGAGAATGACACAAGAAGGATTGTATGAGACTATGGATCCTTGTGCAATTCTCAACTTCACAAATGCTTATCGTTACTCCTAAGATGCAAGTGTGGAGCTCTGTAGAGCTAATGGAGCAAGTCCTCAGTTTTTCTAACCTTTGGAGCCTTGCAGCAGTCATGGATGTCAATCATTCAATGCTCTCAGCCACCCAGTATTATATGGAAGCCCGATTGATGTGTGTGGTGAAGCCAATGCTGGGTTCAGAAGGTGCTTTGTATCTTTCAGGCTGATGCTTTGGTATTGACAAAAAATACAATGTAGCACTCATCACTGCTTTTTGGGCTGCACTACTGAAGGACAATGGAATCATGTTTGTGTCAAGTACACTGGCTTTTGTGGAGGGCGAGGCTGGTCAGGCTTGGGTCCCAAACAACATCAACATCATAGTGCCAAACAGGAAAGGCACTGCCTTGATCCAACTTCTGGTTGACCATAAGTTTTTGCTTGTTAAAAGCTCGCTGTGCACCTCATTGGCCCTCAGGCAAGCTTGTCCTTCTTGTATCCACCACCTATCCACCTATCTGCAATGTCATCAGCATCATAACCAAATAGTATCTGATTTTTGGTTTCATCTGCCCATTGGTTTGGGTTCTCATCGCTCCTGTCTTCACTCAAAATACACTTCTTTTCCCTCAGGTTGCAGGCACACTTCCAGTCATTCTGCTGTGTAAACCATGGATTGCAATACATAGCTTTTCTCATGTCTGAGTCTCATCATCATTGCTCTTCTCCATCTAACAAATAAAATATCTTTTGGTTCAGTGTGGAGCTTTTCTGCACATCTGCTATTCTAGACAACCTCAAGTTTTGATATGCCTTCAGAAGCAGGGGTGTCTGGGACTTCTTGCTCAGTCACAAGAGAAGGTTTTTGAGAACAGTGGCATCTTCAATTGCCATGGAGGCCCCTTCAGCTTGATATGGCAGCATAGGATAACATGCATCCCCAAGGAGGACCAAGTGACCAGAGGGGTTAACCCATGTATGTAATGGTTGTCGATCCATGAGTCGCCACTTAAAAGTGGATGTGATGTACAATAGAAGCCATTGAATCCAAGGCTCGAAGTCAGAGAAGTTGGCATGCATTTTGTCAGTGCTGCCTTGCATGGTCCAAGACTCAATGGTTTTATCATCTGGGTGAAGAAGGATGAGATTATACTCTTTCTTTGAGCACTAGATGAATGGATTACTTAGTGCCATCACACTTCATGAATCAAGACTTATTATGTTGTACCCCATAAGATGTCTCCCTGGAGCCATCCAAGCCATCATGGTTGGATGCTCTACAAGAATTTTTAGATCTGGGTCTTCCATCATAATCTTGGTTGGCACAATTGCTCAATATGCCACATCTCCTGTAGGTTGAGCTTCATACATGGCATCAACAATGGCTCCTTGGACAACACTTTTAATGCCATCTGCACCGATGACTAAGTCTCCTTTGAATATATTGCCATTGGAAAGTTTCACAGCTGGTTTTTCAGTATCAACTTCCACCACTTTAGATGCAAGATGGAGTGAAACATTAGAAAGTGTGACTGTGATGTCATACAGAAGTTGGTATAAATTGGCATTGTATGTGTGCCAGCATTTATAGGTCCAACACTCCCTAAGTGAGACCAGGGTGATCATGAATATTATTGTACTACAATGTTGACATTGTTTAAACCTTGGAGGTCTGGCTTGCATTTGAAAGATGATGCTGGCACCTGGAGTGATGCTTTTGACAACTGTCAGACTTACAAACAAATTATGAGCAACATGAATATACGCTATGAATGTTTAGATGCTCAAGATGATTTTCATGCACAAATGGAAAAAGGCCTGGTGGCCACATCAAATTGGGCAACAGATGAAGCCAGCATATGGCAAGATATGGATCAAACCATCATGGATGACTCATTTGACAGCGACTACAGCACCAACCCTGTTCAGGAAATGTTTGTTGCCACAACTTTTGGAAAAGTTCAAAACAGCCAGAATAATTTGATGACTTTCATAAGAACAACATTGATGGATGCTGGATGGACAGATCACAACCCAACCCTGCTTCCACAACAGCAAACATCCACAAACAGACAAGCAGCAATAACACATCGTTCCCCAAGTTAGTGGAATGCAGCTGTAATATCCAAGTGTGCTGAGATTTTAGCAGCTAAGGCTTACAATATGCCTTCTACACAGCATGGCTGCACATTTAACACCCCTTCAAAATTCACACCAAATGAGGTCAAAGTACTAAACAAATCTCACTTGACAAAAACACTCACCTCTACTAAATGGCAAGATGTAATTGATAGGGTGGCATTAAAATTTGAGTTAAATAAAGAACAGGACTGTGCATTCCATATTGTAAAAAACCATTCTTGCAATGAAAGTCCTGAACAACTTACAATGAATCTTGCAGGAATGGCAGGCACTGGAAAGACATGTGTCATAAAGGCTCTAAGTGAATTTTTTAAGCAAAAGAAGGAATCACACAGGCTAGTAGTGGTGGCTCCTACAGGAAATGCAGCTTCTTTGTTAGGTGGATCAACTTACCACCACATGTATGGAATTAGCCAGGACCACACAAGTTCAGCTATCCAGATGGCCCAAGTTAAAACTTGTCTACAAGGAGTAGATTATGTTCTTATGGGTGAGGTGTCTATGTTATGCTGTCATGACATGTATCTGATAAGTGCTCAACTGGCCCAAATAATCCTGAAAGTTCATTTGGAGGCATCAATATTATTTTTGCTGGTGATTTTGCTCAGCTTCCACCAGCAATTGGGGGAGAAAATGCTTCATTGTACAGCTGCACCGTTGGAATTAATGCTAAAACAACTTATAGCCAGGAGGCAGCAATGGGAAAAGCATTATGGCATCAAATAACAACTGTTGTCATTCTACAACAGAACATGAGACAAAAGCATGAGTCTGCTGAGGATACTAAATTCTGTACTGCATTGTCAAATATGCAATATAAAGCTTGTACCCAAGCAGATATTGCTTTTCTAAATACACTAGTGTCTAGCAAATTGAAAGGGCAGTCCCACATTACACAACAGGAGTTTATAAATGTATCTATCATAACTGCACTGAACTGTCAGAAGGATGAGATCAACTGCCTTGGCAGACTAAGATTTGCTACTGAATCAAAGCAAGCATTATGCCATTTTGTATCTTTAGACAGCATACCGTCAGATGAGTCAGGCAACATTGGACAGCAAAATCATACCAACAGAAAACACAGTTGAGTCATAAAACATATGAAAATCCCTGAACAAATCCAAAATGCACTATGGTCACAATCTGCATGTGCTAACACTAAATGAATTCCACCAAGATTATCTATATGCACAGGCATGCCAATCATGATTAGAAATAATTCTGCAACTGAGTTGTGCATAACTAAGGGTCAGGAAGCAGAAATTTATTTATGGCAATCCAGTGCTGGTCCTAACAACACTAATATTTTGGATACTTTGTTTGTAAAACTGATTGATCCACCAACCACTGTTCAGTTGGAGGGGCTGCCATTAAATGTTGTGCCCTTGACAAGGACATCTGTTTCAACTAATTGCCACTTGCCTGACAGCTCAAATATAACCATTTCTCGAAACCAGGTTGAGGCCTTGCCAAATTTTGCAACGATAGACTATGCTTCTCAAGGAAAAACAAGACAGTACAATGTGGTGGATTTAGGTCAAACAAGAACCCATCATGGCTACTATACAGCTTTGTCTAGAGGCTCTACAGCAATTCACACCTTGGATATCTCTGGCCTTCACCCTAAACACATCACTGGAGGAGCTTCAGGTGCCCTTCATCAAAAGTTTTGAGAACTTGAGCTGCTTGATTGCATTACTACCATGAGTTTGAGGGCAAGCTTCCAGCCAAAATGGCATTAGCAAACAGATGAAACACACTAATTGAAATGCTCAGAAAGTATAAAGGATATGACTTTAAGCCTGACACTATGCCTGATGCTATAAAATGGAGTGAAAAAGACCCATATCTTGAATGGAAGCATAGTGAAATTGAGTGGGCCACAATCAAAGCTACTGAACAGAAAGCTAACAACAGTCTCAAAAGAAGAGCACCCTTTGTAGAACATGAGGACAGCCCTGCTCCAAAGTGTGTGCCACCAATTCCTCTTGCACTGTCCAGTGGACTTGCATCAAAGAAATGCAAACCAGGAAAAAAAGACCAACTAAGTTCTCCACATGCACCCTTAAATACCCAGGAACCTCTTGGAACTATATGGCAAAATAACAGTTGTGCTTATGATGCTGTCATTACCATCCTCTTTAATATATGGTGAGGAAACCCACAAGACATCACAGCCCAGTGGCAGACAATGGGAAACAATGGACTAAATTCACTTCTAGCAGGGTTTAGCCAACATTTTAACATGCCTCAAATTTACTTTAGAGGACATCAGGGAATACATGAGAAGACAACTAGCCCGCACCTCTCCCAACTTTGTCTTTGGCCAATATACAAGTGTATCCAATATATTTACTTAAAACATCAACCATTGTGTTAGTCAACACTCGAAGGTGCATAGTCCATGAGCACAACACTACTAGAGAATCAACTATTTCAACTGCAATAATAGCAGTTTTAGGTGAAAGCAATGGAACACTGCAACAAAATTTGAATGACCTCACTACAGTACTGTCCTCATGGTGTGGTGAATGCAACAACTTCCAAGTGAGGAGCACCACTTTCCAATCATTCCCCCCTTTACTAGCATTTGAATGGGCATTCAACCACCTGTGCTAAACCCCACACTGACAATTACAGGCCAACATGCCCAAATGGCAACCTATTACCTCCAAGGGATAATCTATCATGATACAAACCACTTTACTGCCTATATCATTGATGAGACTGGCCAGATGTGGTATCATGATGGTATGCAGACAGGAGTACAGAGAACACTAATTCTGGAACAGAGTGGAATGTATCCATATGCAAATGCAATTGCAGCTGTGTATAGCAATGGCTGAATGAGAGAACTCGGACATGCCATGCAGAGCAGTGGCCCACTAGTGCAAGTGTAAGAGTGCAGTGTAGTAACTGTTATAAACCAGACTGGCACTAGGAAATGGCCAATCCTAGGAACAAAAATTCAATAGCAGCAACACTGGCATGTGCAGCTACAAGCCACAGACAGACAGTAGACAGAATTTGACAGAGACAGGGGGATATGGGAGGGAACAGATATTAGGATCATTGATGGTCAGCAAGGCATGTTGGGATCATAGCAGTAACACATTCTCAGTTGGCAGTGGTGAGGCACAGTTTGTAAATCATATAACATCAAAACATTGATCTAAGGTAAATGTAATGTATATTATCTAGATTTAGCATAACCTCTGCATAAGTCTTAATGCAAATTATCTTTATTATATGCCCCCCATCCAGAAATTCTACCTACCCTCAGACCCCTCCCAAGGGTAAGGGTTGGCTGAGGGTATAAAATTCTGTACCCTCACCCCTACCCTCACCTACCCTTGACAAACACTGTAAGGGCAACCTCAAAGCCTCACTTAATAGTGAGCTAACAGAGGGGAATCCAAACTTAATATTACACTACATAATACAGACACTCCAGGTGCACTTAACAGAGGGGAATCCAAAGAGAAAACTCTAAGGACCCATCTGTCGATGCCCAGTATATGTGATAGAGCCAAAAATCAAATAGTAAGCTAAAAATAGCAAAAATGCAGAGATAGGCAGATTAGGCTGTGGGATGACATCACCTTGGTGGGTAAACATTCAGAAGGGGTCCTGCTTCTAAGAATAGAACTGTCAACATGAACCAACATGGAAAAAACTGAAATATAATAAAATAGGAATAAATCATAGAAAATCATAGAAAAGGTGGAATAGCGTGAAATAAAATATAAAAAAATATGGAACAAATGCAGAAAATTTCCCAGATGCCTGGGACTCCTTCCTTTTCCCTTACATCACTCCCCTTCCATGATGCATTGCCCCAATGCATTTGAAACCATATTTGCCCAAAGTCAGATGCTTGGATGTGCTGAGGCACAGAGGAATGTTACCAGTGGAACTCCCTGACCAGTCATGGGGCATTCACATAGGAAACCTTAGGTGTGGGTGAGTGACACTGATTGTAGAAGCATGCCATGTCATCCTTTGCCTTGGCCAAAGCTGACTTTGCCTCCTCCAAGGTGTCCTTCATCTGCTCTGTGAACTCATTCACCATCTCCAAGTGTGAGGGTGCTTGTCGAGGCTCAAAGCCCATGCATGGGTGTCACCCTGTGTTGAGGAGGAAGGGAGTTTGTTGGGTGGAAGAGTGGACATGATTGTTATATCCAAACTCAGCCATGGGGAGGAGATCTTTCCAATCGTCCTGTCACTCATTGATGAAGATATGGATGTACTGCTCCAGTTCTTGGTTGACTCATTCTGTCTGCCTGTCTGTCTGTGGGTGATAGGCAGTTGAGGTGAAAAGTTTAATCCTTAGCAGGTGGTACAGCTCTCAGGTAAACTCTGCAATGAACTGTGGTCCTTGGTCACAGAGGAATGCACCAGGCAGTCCATGGAGCTTCCACACATGGCGCAAATAAAGTCGAGCTGCTCCAAGTGCTGTGACAGTGGTATGAGTGGGAATAAAATGAGCTCGCTTCCCAGCAGAGTCGATTGTGCACATTACTGCATCAAACCCATTGGACTCTAATAGTTCTACCATGAAGTCCACACTGACAACATCCCAATGATTCTCTGGGACAGGAAGGGGGTGTAACTTGCCAATGGGCTTGCACTGAGGAGTCTTGGTGCACAAGCAGAGATCACAGGTGTGGTAGTACTGACCACTGAGTCGAGACATCTGAGGCCACCAATAATTCCATGATATGAGTTCCAATGTCTTCCAATGCCCAGGGTGGCCAGCAATGAGTGAGTTGTGGTGCTGAGAGATGAGTCATCATCGAAGCTGGGAATTGTTAGGGACATAGATGCAGTGATAGGTCCACTATATGCTTTAAGGTCTGGAGAACATTCCCACTTGTATCGAGACATTACAACATGCACTCCGAATCACTACGAATGCCACGAAATTGACTTCGAATTATGTTCATATTGCCTCATGTTTTCCACATGTTCTTGTTTCCTTTTTAGTAATATTTCTTCAAATTGTATATATACTTGTATTAGTTACTTAGAAAAACAAAGAATAGCAACAGGGAACAGAGCATAAGTTACCCTCTTGCTCATCGTCAGATTTAAGAGTCATTCTCTTCAGTCTTAGTTCATGTCATATCTCTAAGTTCTGCGAAATATCACGAACTTCTTTGAAACTATCGTATTCGCTCCATGTTTTATTGCCCATCGCCTATCGCCATTTGACTAAAACATCACATTCACTAAACTTGCTCTTTGATATACCTCGAACTGCTTTGAACTTATTTGAATTTATTCAGACTACTTTGCACAACTCTGAACCTCTTCGAACCTCTTTGCACATATTTGAACCTCTTTTGAACTCTTTCAAACTTCTTTGTATGCTCTTACAGACTATTTGCACCATCCCTTATTATTTCACATCACTAAACATAACATTTTGGTCTCAGCAGTGATATTTAGTACCAACTCGCACCCTTCCTCTGACTCGTGTTATACCATCTGAAGCCATTTAGTAGGTTTTGTTTGGGTTTCTGGGTTGAGTATCATTATTTTGGAGCCCACTGTGAGGGGTTTCTAGATCATTTTATCGTTGAACCTCCACTCATTTCTACCACTCATTTCACCAAAGGGCGCTCAATGATCTCGACTTTGCATTGAACACATATTGCCTCCAACCCTCCTGAACAACCAGGAGATCTCAATACAGTCTCTCGACCTCGATAATATTATTTCACACTCTTTCGCCTTTTGTGCTTATGACATCGCTACTATCTTCGACTTTGAAACATATAAAACACAACATCGCATGAATTTCGACCTCACAACCTCCAAAATATACCTCAAACATGTCAATATCTTTTATGCCAGCTCCCGGACATTCTACATCTCCGAAGTTCGACTCAAGATGACCTAAAGAACTTTGAAATTACTTCAAAGACCTCAAATTTTTGTTTATAACTTGTGGTATCACAGATCATGACTTAAAGAAGTAACATGCTTGCAGATACATCAACATTGACTCTTATGATCTCTGGGAATCACTTCCAGAGTATGAACCCGGCACATCATTTGATGAATTTCACATCGCAGTATTCAAGTTCTATCCCAAAATAGAAGATGAACAGAAATACAGCATTTTGGACATGGATTCACTCCTTAATGAACAGCTTCGCACTGGTATTTTCGATGAAAATGACTTAGGAGTTTATTACAGGTTATTCTACAAGATCATGAGCTTCCTTCAATCAAAATGTAGACTTTCAGAAGCCGAGTAGAGTTGAGCTTTTGCTCAGGGCTTTCAAATGAAGTTATGGAATCAAATTATGGATCGCTGATAGGTCCACTACATGCTTTAAGGTCTGGAGAACATTCCCACTTGCATCGAGACATTATGACACATACTCTGAATCGCTACGAATGCAACGAAATTGACTTTGAACCATTTTTGCATGATTTTGCACTATTTTGGACAACTTCAAACTATGTTGATACAGCTCCCTATCACCCTGCGCTCATACTACACCATTTTTCATGATTGTACACACTGCTTGGACATCTTCTACTCACTTTGCACAGCACACTTTTGTGTGCCTTCATGTGCTTTTGTGCACCCAAGTGTGCTCCTGTGCACTTCCGTGCACCTTTGTCCGCTTCCTGCACTTCCAGTGCACTCCCGTGTGCTCCATTGTGCTCCATTGCATTCCTATGTGCTCCAGTGCACTCCTATGCACTCCTGTGCACTCCTACGCACTCCAGTGTGCTCCTATGTGCTCCTATGCACTCTAGTGCGCCTCTGTGCACTTCCGTGCACTTTCGTGCACCTTTGACCATTTAGGTGCGCCTTTGTGCGCCTTTCACATTTCTACTGCACTGTGTGCGCCTTGAATCAATACGCCAGTAAGATGGGAGCTGCGATGTGCAGCACACTGGTGTGGTGGATTGTTGTGTATGTGATAGGGATTGTGCAATGAGTGTGCAGCAGGAAATGTGAGTTGCAGGTAAAGCATAAAAGGAGCACACAAAGGCACATCAAGCACACAATAAATGTGGAAGGCAGATAAGGAGTGTGGGGGGGGGGGGGGGCGCACAGAGGCGGTTTGAAGTGCAATGAGGTGCATTTAGGGCACACAACGATTGGCAGCTATGGGGGAACCAATTCCGACATGAGCGAACTGCACATTCTCACATAATCAGGGCGCTTTGCACCTATTTGGCATTGGACTGTGCACACTTGGGCACCTTCATGTAATCCTGGTGCTTTGGCAGTATTTGGCCTTTCACAGCATCTCCTTATAGTTCTTCCACATTTCCAATTGGCATCGCCTTATCTGGTAACTGGCATAGGTCGATCATGCCATTATTACTAAGGTGCAGCATGCGACACATAACACTGAAGCAGATTAATTGGAAAAAGCACACGAGACTTAGAGTGCACCAAAAATAGCACATTGCACTGGCACAGTTGGATATTGGGCTATAGGTGCGCAAATCTTATTGGCTGAGGCAGCAGCATAGTGCAGTTGGGTTTAGATGGGTGAATGGATGTGCTTGTGGGTAGCGCATGGCACTTTCTATTTTTACACTTTATTTTACTGTTTTTATCACATAAGCCATTTGTACATAGTAGGCAGACAGATAGAGAATCCAGAGGATCTTTCCTACCCTCATAGTTCATAGCTCAGCCAGCATTGCACGTAGTCTGTGCACCAGCATCCAGTCCATGCGCCTTTGTAGTGCACCCTTCATATAGCCGTGTTTGTGTATTATTTGTGTCCCCTCATTGTATTGTTGCGTTTCATCCCTGCATTGCATCCTTCGTCCTCATTCGAGCACTCATATAGTGTGCCCTTCGTATAGCCATGTTTGTGCACCATTTGTGCACTTATTTGTATAGCTGCATTTTGCGCACCGTTTGCGCCTTTTTCTGCCCCTTGTGCTTCCACCCCATTTGTGTCCCCAACCTATGTACCACCTTCACAGCACACCCCAGTGTTGTCTCCATCCCACTACACCTCTCGTCTTCATCACCCTCATCATTGCGCACTTTTGCGCTCCTGTTGCGCATTTTTCCGCACTGCGCGTTTTTGCCCCTTTGCATTGCACACTTTCCTGCCACTGTGCATATCTCCCCTTTAGCATACACAACTAGTGCACACATTGAAAACTGCCGTACCAGCCTCCCCATGGTCTTTGTGCCCTGAAGGACGATCCAAGGCCCTCTAAGCAAACTCCCCCCTCACCCCGAGCATGCCTGCAGTTGTAGGCTAAGTGTTCACCCCTTCCGTTGAGACTCTGCACTGAGTACCAACTGAACACATCATTTCTGGAGCCCACTGTGAGGGGTTTCTGTTTATCAGACTGTATTTTAGACCTCCATCGGCTCGCCCTTCGCTTCAACATTAACCACCTTTGCACTCTCCATTCCGAGCTGTTAGCAACTGTGCTCCAGCTTGGGGAAATACCAGTATTTGAATCACTCTTCCTAAACAACATGCATCACTCGTCCATGCTGTCTTTACCTCCACCTTCACCTGAATCATCCCTACCTACCTTAACTCCATCCGCATCACTGCATCCTTCTCCGCCTTTGCATTTCGCTGCGCTTTTACCAGATTTTAACTCTACACACCTTATTTCACCTACTATGGCTACCATGCATATGCCATCCACATCTAACCAAAACACACCGCATTTCAACCCTGCAAAACCGCACAAACTCCAGAAGTACTTCGAGGAGCTTGCGCAACTCCTCCATGATTGTAACGTCACCAATGAGACCGATAAGAAGTTCCACACTGTGCACTATTTGGACAGTGACACTGCAGACACTTGGAAACTGCTACTGGAGTATAGCGCAATGCACAACTATGACGCATTCAAAGATGCTGTCCTAAAGCTTTATCCCAGCTC
The DNA here is from genome assembly GCA_029959215.1 of Tricholoma bakamatsutake. Taxonomy (NCBI): domain Eukaryota; kingdom Fungi; phylum Basidiomycota; class Agaricomycetes; order Agaricales; family Tricholomataceae; genus Tricholoma; species Tricholoma bakamatsutake. Next base: position 8,766,758 of record CP114860.1, read on the forward strand.
TAGGGATGGCAGTAAATGGAGTATTAGTGACCTGGACAAGCTTATTGGTGAGACCGCATGCATTGGCCTTGTAACTGCAGAAGAAATTGTGCATTATTACTGCGCATTTTTCAACATTAGTGAATACTTAGTTGTGCAAGGCATATTGGCATGCTATGACCAAAGCCACATGTTCATTAGGGTGTTTCGACCAGACCAGCTTGAGCACATTTTGAGCTGCCTTGCAATTGCAGTACCGAATCAGCCTGCAAATGTGCCATACTCATTAGATGCAATTCATGATGTGATCGACTTTATCTTTGAGGGCCCAGCACACTATTTCCAGCCACTTACCAGGCTCACAGTGCAAAACCCCGATATGTATGCGCCCTACTCAGCACCCAGCGCACCCATTTCCCAGCCGCAACCTAGTGCACCAGCAGTCAAAGCAGAAGACATTTTAGTCTTATTCGAATGCATGACACAGATGATAGTTACCGCATTGAGCGCATCACACAGAGATGGCAGAAGTGGCACGCCTCACTCGAACAATGACAAGTGCAATGGTTGCAGTCAGACAGGGAATTATATCCCTGAGTGCACCTCAATTGAGCGCCTTATTAGCAAAGGAAAGTGTAGGTGAAATGTGGAAGGGCGCATCATACTCCCAGGTGGTGCATTCATGCCGCATTCTATTCCAGGCAACTTCTTGGGCAAGCACATCAAGGAATGGCATAAGCACAACCCAGGGCAGATTGCCACCGGTCAACTTTCATCTAATACCAATTCGCAGCCCATCTACAATATAGTGCCTCATCCAGCTCCAGCAGCACCTTTACAGTTGACATACATTGCCACTTCAGTGCTTGCAGCAGATTATATGCAAAGTGCACCATATGCACAACTAACAAAGGAAGAGCACATCGATGCACTCGAGCAGGAGTTGATGGCACTTTGGAAGAGGCAAGTCTTCGATGGCGTCGAAATTCTGCGGTGCGCACCACACCATACATCCAATCAAGAGAGCATGCATTCTACAACCACAGACATTGCACCCACCAACAGTATCGAGTCCCCAGTCTCGCAACCCACTGTGAGTGCAACTGAAGCACCCGGTGAGATGCCCATACATCCCTATTCCAACATTCCTGAAGTGTGTTTTGTGCCCACAGCAGCAGATAAACCAGACATACCAGCTAACACTTCCAAAGGCAAAGAGCCATCATACTGCACTGTCGTTCCCATCCAGAACCTGCAGATTGTTGATGACATATATGTGCATGCCATGAAGGCACCCTCCATTACAGTTTCACATGAAGAGCTCCTATCCCTTTCACCCGATCTCAGACAGCACCATAGAGAACAAGTTACCCAAAAGCGCATTGCAGCTACTGGTGCAGACGTGGTAGCAACCAACCTTGCGAGCGTTATGCCATTTGTGCACTGTGATGCGTGCGCACCTTTTGCAGATGATAAAGCACTTAATGCAACACCTCCAGTTAGCGCAGCAATTGAGGCACCTCTTCCTATTGTCACAGACCAAGGAGAAGCAGCCACTATCATAACATTTGACTCTGATACCCAAGCTTGCAATGTTTCTGCATTTGTGCTTATTCCATTTTCTGCTTCCATTCCACCGACCTCTCTTACCCCTCAGCTCTACTTATCCCAATGTACCAACAGTAATGCGCAGGCACTCTTAAATTCGATTGACCCCGTGGCGCTTATTCCAGCCGCATTTCCGAAAAGTGCACATGCGCACACAACTTTTATCAATTTAGCGGTGCATGCCCCACAAAAGGGCGTAGTAACCAAGAAGAAGTATAAACTGGTTGCTAGAAAAGTCAAACCAGTTATTGTGCATGTCCCAAATGAATTCCGCATCGAGCGCAACATTGTAGGCAATCTGCTAGTGGCACTTCCTGTGCTTTTACCAAACCTGCCACTGTTTACTCCAGAAGATGATGAAGAATAAGACGATGAAGAACTTGGGGATTGGACTGATGTGCTACATGGCTTTATGCATGCGATATGTCCCATTTCATAGCCCTTTGATGTGCAAGCACTTGCACTAATGCAGCCAGAGCCAAGCACAAATGTGCAAAATGTGTGCAATAGTGCACTTATTTATGACAATGACTATAGCCAAGTTCCAAGAAGCACAACAGCAGATGCAGAGGATGAGAAGTTAGATTTGGTGTGGATTTGGATGGATACCCTAACGTGCCCTAATGATTTCATGGATTCCGAGTATGGTGCACTCGTGCGCTATGCGAGTGCATTTTTCAAACACAAGGAGCAGTTATGGAAGTGCAATGTGCACAGCGCTAACCAGCTTGTTATTTGGCAGTCCAGATGCTTACCAATATTGCATGCCAGCCACAACAATGTTGCACACAAGTGCTTTTATGCGATGCAATCCGCTTTGCGTGATCATTTTTGGTGGCACTATACAATAGCCACATTTCACCTAGTGCTGTACCGCGTGCACAAGTCCATCGCGCTTCCAGACATAGTGCTTGATATTACCACAACATGGTTGAGGGAGATGGAAGAGTCCATAGTAGTGGACACAGAAGATGAAGAAGCAGTTGATGAAGAAGCAGTTGATGAAGAAGAAGCACAAGGAGATAGCGCTGAGGATAAAGAAAGCACTGATGAGGCATGCAATTAGCACTCCATGCGCACTGCTATGGACCCTTCACCTTTTATACAATTTGTCATATGGCATGCACTTCCTTTTATCTCTCATACTTTCAGTGTTTGGACAGAGTCAAAATTTCAGTTGAGAGGAGGAGAGTGATGGTTGGACAATTTTTCCGCATTTTGTTTGTGCTTGTGCACTTTGCTTCACACATTTTCATGCACTTTACTTGGCCTCTTCAAATATCCCAAACATTCACTTCTACCACTCACCCACTTTCTTGGCACTCATGCTTCGCACTTCAATAGCTGACAAGGATGCTGCCTGGGGACAGTCAGTATTTCAGTTGGGAGGAGATGATACAGCTCCCTATCACCCTGCGCTCGTACTACACCATTTTTCATGATTGTGCACACTGCTTGGACATCTTCTACTCACTTTGCACAGCGCGCCCCCCCCACACTCCTTATCTGCCTTCCACATTTATTGCATGCTTGATGTGCCTTTGTGTGCTCCTTTTATGCTTTACCTGCAACTCACATTTCCTGCTGCACACTCATTGCACAATCCCTATCACACACACAACAATCCACTGCACTGGTGTGCTGCGCATCACAGCTCCCATCTTACTGGCGCATTTATTCGAGGCACACTGTGATTCCGACATGAGTGAACTGTGCATTCTCACATAATCGGGGCACTTTGCACCTATTTGGCATTGGACTGTGCACACTTGGGCGCCTTCATGTAATCCTGGTGCTTTGGCAGTATTTGGCCTTTCACAGCATCTCCTTATAGTTTTTCCACATTTCCAATCGGCATTGCCTTATCTGGTAACCAGTGATAGGTCCACTGCGCATTCTAAGGTCTGAGGAAAGTTTCCAATCATATTGACACACCACAACAGACCTTCTGAACCACTACGAACATTACGAAATTGACTCCGAACTATTTTCAACTTATTTCGCACTATTTCGGATGACTTCGAACTATTTCGAATGTTTTCGAACCATTTTGCAACACTTTGAACGACTTTGCAGTACTTAAAATGACTTTGGCTGCTGTATGGTTGTCCTCAAACAATTTCAATACATGTTGCACATCTGGAACAACCCAACTCACTGCATATCGAGCACTACCAGACACAAGAAAAGACTACAACAGAGTTAGAATGCAATAAGTGCATTTTTGTGTTTTATTGATATATTAAAGCAATAGAACAAGAACTTTTACTATACTTGGACAATGTACGTTTCACTTATTATTATCTTTCATTTTGTTTCATGTTTTACAATACCTTTATTTGCTGTGCACATTGCCTCATGTTCTACAATTGTTTTTAGTACTATTCCTTCAGATTGTATATAGACCTGTATTAGTTAGAATAAAAACAAGAGAAGAATGGGGAACAGCACAAGTTACCCTCTCGCTATCATCAGATTTAAAAATCATTCTCTTTAGTCTTATCTTTGCATTGTATCTCTAAGTTCTGCAAAATATCGTGAACTTCTTCAAAATTATCATATTCGCTCTCCATTTTATCGCCCATTGCCTACTGCCATTCGACAAACACTTCACATTTGTTAAACTCACTCTTCGATATACCTCGAACATTTTCAAACTTATTTGAACTTCTTCGGACTACTTCGCATGACTTCGAACCTCTTTGAACCTTTTTCAAACCTATTTCGCACATCTTCAAACCTCTTTCAAACTATTTCGAATACCTTCATATGCCTATACAGACTATTATCCACAGCCCTTACCATTTCACATCACTAAACATTATGCTTTGGTCTCAGCAGTGATATTTAGTACCACCTTGCACCCTTCCTCTGGCCTGTGTTATACCATCCGAAGCCATTAGTAGGTTTTGTTTGGGTTTCTGGGTCGAGTATTATCACCAGCACAGGTCGATCACACCATTATTACTAAGGCGCAGCACATGACACATAACACCAAAGTGGATTAATTGGGAAAAGCACACAAGACTTAGAGCGCACCAAAAATAGTGCATTGCACTGGCACAGTTGGATATTGGGCTATAGGTGCGCAAATCTTATTGGCTGAGGCAGCAGCATAGTGCAGTCGGGTTTAGATGGGCAAATGGATGTGCTTGTGGGTAGCGCATGGCGCTTCCTATTTTTACACTTTATTTTACCATTTTTATCACATAAGCCATTTGTACATAGTAGGCGGACAGATAGAGAATCCAGAGGATCTTTCCCCCCCTTATAGTTCATAGCTCAGCCAGCGTCACACATAGTCTGTGCACCAGTGTCCAGTCCATGCGCCTTTGTAGTGTGCCCTTCATATAGCCATGTTTGTGTATTGTTTGCATCCCCTCATCATATTGTTGTGTTTCGTCCCTGCATTGCATCCTTTGTCCTCGTTCGAGCACTCATACAGTGTGCCCTTTGTATAGCCGCATTTGTGCACTTATTTGTATAGCTACATTTTGCACACCATTTGCACACTTATTTGTATAGCTGCATTTTGCGCACTGTTTGCGCCTTTTTCCGCCCCTTGCACTTCCACCCTGTTTGTGTCCCCAATCTATGTACCACCTTCACAGCACACCCCAGTGTTGTCTCCATCCCACTACACCTCTCATCTTCATCACTCTCATTGTTGCGCACTTTTGCGCTCCCATTGTGCATTTTTCCGCACTGTGCATTTTTGCCCCTTTGCATTGTGCACTTTCCCACCACTGCACATATCTCCCCTTTAGCGTACACAACTAGTGCACACATTGAAAACTGCCGTACCAGCCTCCCCATGGTCTTTGCGCCCTGAAGGATGATCCAAGGCCCTCTAAGCAAACTCCCCCCTCACCCCGAGCATGCCTGCAGTTGTAGGCTAAGTGTTCACCCCTTCCGTTGAGACTCTGCACTGAGTACCAACTGAACACATCAATGTCGAACTATTTTGCGACATTTTGCAACACTTCAAATGACTTCGCAGCACTTTGAACAACTTCGGCTGCCATATAGTTGTCTTAAAACACTTTCGATACACGATGCTCAACCAGAGTGAACTATTTAGTCGCATATCGAACTGATAAGTGTGGATTTTTGTTTCATTGATATATTAAAGCAATAGAACAAGAACTCTTACTGTATTGGGACAATGTACATTTCACTTATTATCATCTTTCATTTTGTTTCATGTTTTACAATACCTTTATTTGCTGTGCACATTGCCTCATGTTCTACAATTGTTATTATTTTCTTTTTAGTACTATTCCTTCAGATTGTATATAGACTTGTATTAGTTAGAGTAATAATAGAACAACGGGGAACAGCACAAGTTACCCTCACATATATCATCAGATTTAAGAGCCACCCTCTTGAGTCATATCTTCGCATCGTATCTCTAAGTTCTGCAAAATATCGTGAACTTCCTTGAAACTATCATATTTGCTCTCCGTTTTATTGCATATCACCTATCACCTTTCGACAAACACTACACATTTGCTAAACTCGCCATTCGATATACTTTGAACCTATTTTGGACTTCTTTGAACCTCTTTGAACTTCTTTGAACCTACTTTGAACTATTTTGCACATCTTTGAATCTACTTTGAACTCTTTTGCACATCTTCGAACCTATTTCGGACTCTTTTGAACATTTTTGTATGCCCTTACAGACTATTCACAACATGATTTTTCCTTTTGCATTGCTAAACACATTGTATTGGTCTCAGCGGTGATATTTAGTACCACCTTGCACCCTTCCTCTGACTTGTGTTATACCATCTGAAGCCGTTTAGTAGGTTTTGTTTGGGTTTCTGGGTTGAGTATCATCATCGCCTCGAAGTAAAGTTTCCTGATCATTATCCTGATGACCCATACATGCTGAACGACATCCATGACACTGTGAAATTTGCTATAGCATCCTTGAATTCATACCCCATTCCCCAGCAATCGATTTCGACCTTGAATCCATCACAATTTAGCACATCGATTGACTTCAAAGAAGCTTCACATATCTTCAAACAATTTGCATCAAACTTTGCATCAGTTATCGCAGCCTCGAGTTCGACCGGATCAGCACCTGAAGTATCTGTCTCAACCTCGTTCATCACTGATATCGCACCTTCAACTACATTGAATTTAGTGTCTGACAGTATACCTCACAGCTCAAACGATTCAAATGAATTTGAAGCTCGTATTGCGACCCTCAAACAAGAACTAGCCCTCGAAAAACAGCTTGCTCTCGAATGAGAGAATGTCACACTTCAAAATCATTATGTCATGCCTCCTGATCTTCATTGCATCACCCCAGCTTCATTGCCCATGTCCATTCCAATCCCATTGTCTTTGCCTTCAGTAGCTCCAGCCCCATCCACTTCAATAGTCACACCTTTGTCATTTTCGAATGTAATCTCACCTCTGATATCTTTGTTGCATTTGTCCCCTCCATTACCTATTTCGACCTCAACTTGCTGCTCACCACTCCCAGTATTTCTGTCCTCGATCTCGTCATCTGTGCCCTCTTCCATCTTACCATCTATTTTGATATCGCCTTCACCCTCGACACCAGATTCACATTTGCATTTGCCTTCAAAATCTAGTATAGCACTCGAAACTCCATTACCATCGTATATCTACAATCATCACCTCGAAATTTGCCTTCCTCTTATTGCCAAAACATTTATTACATCCATCGCCCACAAGTATTTTTCCAACCTCATTTTCAACCCCTCGATCTCTCATGCAATTTCGATTTGACCAGTTGCTCGACTCAATTATTATGACCATGGCTAGTACCATTGACATCAATTGAATTTGCCTCTTTTTCTTTCTCATTTTTATATTTCGATCTTATTCTATTTATCGAACACGTTTTACTATCCTCGACACTCTTCGAAACAGCTTCGATAGCTTTTGCCTTTATGCACCCACGTAGGCCTTCGCTCACCTCAATCTTGACTCCGAACTCCCTTGAAAATGCCTTATGACTATTTTGCCTTCACCAAATCTCTGCGATATCAACTTTGAATGCATCGAAAAGCTTTGAACACCTTTGAATCCCCACGATAAACGCCTCAAAAACTTTCAAAACTTTGAAAATGGATAACTATATATTTTTCTCATTTTTCTATTCTTTTACTCTTCTTATCGCTACTTTTCGAGCCCACAAAACTCTATTTTTCAATTGAAAGAAGTACAACAAACGATTTCTACTCTACTCCTCCAACATCTCCTCCAATAACTCTATCTCCCTTCCCAACACCTCTATCTCCACCTTCTTCTGCGCCAGTTTTCCAGCGATAATATGACGCTGCACTGCCCATTCTTCCTCGACATCCTCAACTCCCTGCGACTCCCTTGCCTTCCGAAGGCCTTTCCCGTCCCCTTCAACGACTTTTTCTTTTCCTTTGACAATTTCGAAGATCCCGCAATTAGTTCGACGCCCTCTACAGGGCCCACAAGACGAATTCTATGTACTACAATTTTTGAAAACAAGTTAGTAAGCACCTCGAAATGATTTCAAATAAATTTTGTACCTGATTTGGGATGCAAATCTCGTTTCGCACCCCTGAACTTCTTCACCTCGCCCTTTCAAAGCCCTCGCCTCGACAGCCCATCCCAATAACACCCTTGTGCCTCCTGGATACATTTTGCACACTTCACAGCCCCATCCTTGACAATACAGTGGGGCTGGGATTTAAAACCAGCGCAACAATTGCACTATGAAAGTATTAGAACCTCGAGAAATCCTTGAAAATAAGTAAAACACTTACCAGGCCCTCAAAATCAAGGAGCCTGCTCGATTCGACTTGCACCTGCTTTGCACCCCCTTCTCTCCATCTGCCTCTTCTTCAACCTCTTTGACCTCTACCACTTTTCGCTTCGCCACCCACACCACGGGTAGCTCCTCTTTGCCCTCATTCTTGTCTTCGTCTTCCTCCCCAGCCTCCTCCCTCTCGATAGCCTTCACCTCTGCCTTGAACTCCACATTCCTCTGCCACAACTCCTCCTTTGACACAGTCTTTGCACAAAATTCAGCGAGGGCAGCATTTCAAGCCTCTGACAATGTGGTTTTGCGACCCTCAAGTTTTGCCTTCTGCACTACATCCTTTGCTCTTTGAAGGTCCTCCTGCTCCTCCTGAATTCATTGTTCCTCTTCTTGCCTTTTTTTGTGCTCTACCTCCTCAGCTAAAGCCATGAATAGCAAACCTCCGCCCCATGAAAGCCACTCGCATTGGGCCATCGGGCCAAAAACATCGAAAACTTCATTAATGACCACTTGTATGGCCATGTCGCATTCTTCGCCAAGATCTTCAGCAAGCTCATCATATTCCACCTACGAAAAATGAAAATAAAGCACTAAAACTTGTATGAACCATGAAACTCACCATCTGCTCACAGAATCCTTTCCCCCACACTTCGAAATCAATATCTTCAGCAATGCCCCACTTGGGCATCAACTTCACATACTCGAGTACATTAAGTTCAGCCAAGAGAGACATGATCAAAGCTCGTATTCGATGATATAGAGGTGATGGATGGAAGAAGAACAAAAAGTATTTTGAACCTCGCTAAGTTTTCAACATGATCATGCATTTCACACATGATTTCGATCGGCTGACTGGGACAGTCAGAATTTTAGTAAAGGGGAGGATGATAGGTCCACTGTGCACTTTAAGGTCTGGAGAACATTCCCACTCATATTGAGACATTATGACATGCACTCCAAATTGCTACGAATGCCATGAAATCAACTTCAAATTATTTTCGAACTATTTCACACTATTTCGGATGACTTTGAACTATTTCAAATTATTTCGTGACACTTCGAGCAACTTTGTAGTATTTCAAATGACATTGGCCACCTAATAGCTGTCTTGAAATACTTTTGATGCATGCTGCACATCCGGAACAAGCCAATTTGCTGCATATCAAGCACTACTGGACATGAGGAGAGACTACAACAGAGTTAGAATGTGATAAGTGCATTTTTGTGTTTCATCAATATATTTAAGCAATAGAACAAGAACTATTACCATATTGGGACAATGTACATTTCACTTATTATCATTTTTCATTTGTTTTATGTTTTACAATACCTTTATTGCTGTGCATATTGCCTCATGTTTTCCACATGTTCTTGTTTCCTTTTTAGTAATATTTCTTCAAATTGTATATATACTTGTATTAGTTACTTAGAAAAACAGAGAATAGCAATGGGGAACAGAGCATAAGTTACCCTCTTGCTTATCATCAGATTTAAGAGTCATTTTCTTCAGTCTTAGTTCACGTTGTATCTCTAAGTTCTGTGAAATATCGTGAACTTCTTCGAAACTATTGTATTCGCTTTACATTTTATCGCCCATCGCCTATCACCATTTGACTAAAACATCACATTCACTAAACTCACTCTTCGATATACCTCGAACCACTTTGAACTTATTTGAATTTATTTGGACTACTTTGCACAACTTCAAACCTCTTTGAACCTTCTTCAAACCTCTTCACACATATTCGAACCTCTTTTGAACTCTTTCAAACTTCTTCATACACTCTTACAGACTATTCACACCATCCCTTATTATTTTGTGTCACTAAACACAATGTTTTGGTCTCAGCAGTGATATTTAGTACCAACTTGCACCCTTCCTCTGACTCATGTTATAGCATCCAAAGCCATTTAGTAGGTTTTGTTTGGGTTTCCAGGTGGAGTATCATTAGCTGTCCACTCTGCTGCACAGAGCATAGGGGTGGATCCCTTTCTCAGCTTCTTCACTGCCAGAGCCACAGCATCCTTGTGTAAACTGCTATGGTTTGCATGATGAATGTCACATAGAATACTGTGCTTTTCACCCTTCAAGGTAACATCTTCTAGTGCACAGACTGTAAACAGATCAGGTTGCAACAACACAATACCTTGATTGTCATTGCTTCCATCCCCATGGTCTGGATGATGAGAGAGAGCATCAGTCTTCCCCATGCTGCATCCTGGGTGATGGTGCAGGGAGAAATTGAACCTGGAGAGATAAAAAGACCAGCAGGCTTGGCAATGATTAAGTTTCTTGGCAGTCATGAAGTACTCAAGGTTCTTGTGGTCCATCCAGATCTCAACCTTGTGTTGAGCACCCTCCAGGAAATGTCACCACTCCTCCAATGCCCGCATTATTGCCAACATCTCCTTGTTGTGGATCTCATAATTGCATTCCACAGCACCAAGACTCTTGGAGTAGAAGGCAATGGGGTGCCACTTCTGGTCCTCGAGAGACTGTTGGGACAGCACTGCTCTCATCGCAAAGTCCGAGCTGTCAGCTTCTACATGGAAGGGATGCGATGATAATACTTAACCTGGAAACCTAACAAAAACCTGTTAAAAGGCTTAGGAAGTATAACACAGGCTAGAGGAAGGGTGCGAGTTGGTACTAAATATCACTGCTGATACCCAAACACTGTGTTTAGTGATGTGAAATGATAAGGGATGTTGCAAATAGTTTGTGGGAGCATACAAAGTTGTTCAAAAGAGTTCAAAATAAGTTCGAAGATGCGCAAAATGGTTTGAAGAAGTTTGAAAAGGTTTGAAGTAGTTTCAAATGGAGTCAAAGGTGTTGGACTGGTGTCAAGGAGAAAATACAGCAAATAAAAAGTGTTTTTTGAGAGGCGATGGGCAATGTGTGATAAATCAAGGAGCAAATACGATAGTTCGAAGAAGTTTGTGATATTTTGCAGAACTTAGAGATACAACACAAAGCTAAGACTCAAGAGAATGGCTTTTAAATCAAACAATGAGGGAGAGGGTAACTTCTTCTCTGTTCCCCTTGCTTGACTTTTTCTGTCATTCTAAGTAAGTAATACAAGTCTATATACAATTCGAAGAAATAGTACTAAAAAGGAAATAATAACATGTGGAAAACATGAGGCAGTATGCACAGCAAATAAAGGTATTGTAAAACATAAAACAAATAAAAAATGATAATAAATGAAATGTACATTGTTCCAGTATAGTAAAAGTTCTTGTCCTATTGCTTTAATATATCATTGAAACATAAAAACCACACTTATCACATTCTGGATCTCTTGTCATCTCTTCTTGTGTCCAGTGGCACTCAATATGCAGTGAATTGGCTTACTCCAGTTGTTCAGCACATATCGAAAGGGTTTTGAAACAACTACATGGCAGCCAATGTTGTTCAAAGTAATGCAAAGTTCTTCAAAAGTGTTCAAAATGGTTTGAAGTCATTTAAAATCATGCAAAGTTGTTCGAAAAGTTTGAAATAGTTCAAAAAGTGTTTAAAATCAATTTCGTGGCATTCATAGTGGTTTGGAGCATCTGTCATAATGTGTTGATATGATTGGGAATTTTCTCCAGACCTTAAAGCATGCAATGGACCTATCAGCAAGTCATCAGCAAAGGTAAGAATTGGAGTGGAAGTGACCATCTCTTTGAGCTTCTCAAAAGCCTCCTGCTGTGCATTTTACCACTTCCATCCCTCCTTGCCAGTGAGGTTGAATAATGGGCATGCATGGTAAGAAAAATCTTTAATAAAGTGCTGATAGAAATTGATGAAGCCCAGAAAAGACTGCACCTCTTTCTTGTTCATGGGCATGGGCCAAGTTGTAACATCAGCAACCTTGACCAGGTCCATCTCCATCTGTCCATCTGAGATGATCAAGCCCAAGTACTCGATCCATGTCTTCTCAAACTCGCACTTGTCATGATGAAGGTAGAGTTTGTGCTGCTGAAGTTGCTCTAGCATGAGGCATGTGATTTGGTGATGTTCATTGAGGTCTCGAGTGAAGATCAGAATGTTGTCGAGGTAGACACAGACCACATCTTCCAATATGAGATCATGGAAGATGTCATTCATCATGGTCTGAAAGGTGGCAGGACTATTAGTGAGACCAAAGAACATGACAAGTGGTTCAAAAAGACCATGGTTTGTGTGAAAAGCTGCCTTCCACTCATCCCCTTCCTTTATCCACACATTGTTGTAACCCCAATGGACATCAAGTTTGGTGAAGTAATGCACCCCACAGAGTTGGTTGACGAGTTCAGATATGAGGGGTAGTGGATAGCGGTTCTTGACTGTGATGTCATTCAGGCATCAATAGTCTTGAACCAGTTGAAGAAACCCATCTTTCTTTTTAACAAAGAAGAAAGGCAAGGCCATGGGTGACTTTGAAGGGCAGATATGACCAGAAGCCAAGTGTTCATCGATGAACTTGTCAAGTTGTCATTGTTCTTCAGGGGAGAGTGGATAGACCTTGCAGGAGGAGGGCATGGCACCTGGTGTGAGCTCAACTGCATGATTCCATGGCTTACAGCTAGGAATTGAGTTGAAAGATTCCTTGGAAAAGACATCCTTGAAGTCATGCAGATGAGGAAGCACTGAGTTAGTGAAGGATTTGGGTGCACTGTTCTTGTGGAAGGCCTCTGCAAGGTGCTGGAAGATGTTCAAGGTGGCATGCACCTCATGTGAAGGGTTAATAGCAGTGTAGAAAATTTGGTCACCTTCCTCAATCTCCTCCACATCATCATCAGAATCAGGTGCAAGATCTGGAATGTCTCCCAAGTCCACATCAGCTATAGGCATTGGACCAGCATGACACTTTCGAGTGCACTGTAAGAGGACCTTTTGCCCTTGACATTCCTGTTTGCCTTCAGTAAAGCAAGTATGGCAATGAGAGGAACAATGACTCATCATACCTTCACCTGTCACCCAGTCAACCTCAGGATTATGGTCATGAAGCCATAGGTAGCCCAAAATCACCTCCTGCTTCCCCAGTCGGGTCACAGAAAAGAGAGCCCATTCACTGTCATTCTTGTACCAGAGGACTAGGTCGACAACCTCCTGAATCGCCCCAACTTCATTTGGGGAACTGTCCACATTGTAGACAGGTATAGGTCAAGATAGTGAGCGAGTATTAAGTCATTTTTGTTGGACCAGGTGCAAATCAATGAAAAGGCCCATGGCACCTGAGTCTAGGAGAGCAGAGACACTGAGTATTTGCCCTGTATCCATAGTCTGCAGCTCGACCTTCAATTCTAGTGACCACAAGGAGGGGGTGGATGCCACAATGTATTTTAATGGTAGCTTGCGCTCCCAAGATTTTAATCTGGGAAGAGGAGGAATAGGTGTGAGGGGTGTGACTTCTATTGAGCTGAGGGACTCAGGGGGGAGGTTGGTTATGGAGTGAAGTTCTTCCTCAAGTGGGTCAACCAGCAGGGCATTGAAGCGGTTACTGGTGGGCAGCAGGAGTGGGTAGTTGGAGGGATTGGAGGTATGTGTGGTCGTAGTGGCATGGAGTGTAGTGTTAAAAGCCACATTCATGAGTCAGTTCTCATCACAGAGAGAAGCAGCTTTGTACCAAGCATCAATATTGTCATCAGCTGGGTGTCCCTTCAACATCTGTGCAATCTGGTTCTAAACCTCTCAATTGAGACCACAATAAAATATAACCACCACCAGTAGCCCATTCCCATATCCTGCCATGTCCACCAAATCTCTAAACTCATCAATATAGTCATCCACAGATTGGTGCACTTGGTAATATAAGGATGACTTGAGGTGTATTGCAGTTCAATGGCATTCATGGAGTGGGCAGAAGTGTCATACAAACTCCTCCCTAAAGTCATCCCAAGAGGAAAAAGGGAGGGAATTGAGTTTCTGGGCTTGGCGCAAAATGTGGTTGACATAGAAGTAGGTGTGTTCAGACTTCATGTATGTAAAGGCCCAATAAATTTTTGTGGTGTCATCTAGGAATTGATTAGGGTGAAGACTGATGTATAACTCACAGGAGTTGAGGAAAGAACATCCATGAGAGCGTGCACTATTGAAGTCAGCAGGGGGGAGATGGTTTGATCTGTGTGCCAGTGGTATTAGATAGAGCATCGATGCTGGAAGCAGTTGGAATAAATGGGATATTAGGTGAGGGAATAAGCTGTAGGGTATTAACAAAGCTTTCGATGCATGATTTAAGTGATTCAATTTGTGCATGGAATCCAGTAATGGCACCTTTGAGTGCTTCAACATGTTTCTGGGCATCCATGGCACATGGCGGCACATCGAGTGGAGATAAGTGTGCACTCAAGGCAGGAATATTGATTACATCCTGGGCGATGTCCTGTAGGTGTAGGATGCATTATATCCACAGTGCACTTCAATTCTGGGCCTAGGGAGAGAGTTTTCTACTATAAGGGCAACCTCAAAGCCTCACTTAATAGTGAGCTAACAGAGGGGAATCCAAACTTAATATTACACTACATAATACATAAACTTCAGGCACAGTTAACAGAGGAGAATCCAAAGAGAAAACTCTAAGGATCCATCTGTCGATGCCCAGTATATGTGATAGAGCTGAAAATCAAATAGTAAGCTAAAAATAGCAAAAAGGTGAAGATAGGTGGATCAAACTGCAGGATGACATCACCTTGGTGGGTAAACATCCAGAAGGGGTCCCACTTCTAAGAATAGAACTGTCAACATGTACCAACATGGAAAAAATTGAAATATAATAAAATAGGAATAAATCATAGAAAATCATAGAAAAGGCAGAATAGGGTGAAATAAAATATGAAAAAAAATGGGACGAATGCAGAAAATTGCTTAGATGCCTGGGGCACCTTACTTTCCTCTTACAAATACCCCCAGGGTTTTGCATATCCCTGCCATTCACTAAGTGTGAGATCCATTATTTCTTTGGCCCCTGCTTGCTTTTCAGGGCCATTCCCCATGTTTGAATCCAAGTTATTTTCAAATTGCATGACTTGGTCTGAATTCAATGTGAGTTCTGGATGGGCTGTTATTGTTGGAGCAGACTATATACAATGCACAGGGGAAGAGACAACATGTTCCTTACAACCCACCTGGGGTTGAGTTAGACTTACAGCTAGGGTTAGCAGAGGTAAGAACACTGTATTCCTACTATGGTACAGGTTCTCCTTACAGTGACTCACAAAACTGAGTCAATGTTTTGGACTTTTTGATTCATTGTTGAATAGCTTCCCATAAACAACAAAACCAAACAAGGTATTGGTGTACCGAATAACATACATGATCAGGGCTACCAAACAAACAAAGAATTATGTAATTTTAATCATCCCTCATGGAGATATGATTATTTTAATTCAGGGACTCATTGACTCAGTTTTATGAGGGGTAGTCAGAAATATTAGAATCTGATGCTCCACCAACTGTATAATGTCAAAAACTTAACAGATGGTTTCTAAGGTGATGTGACCCTTGATGGGACCTTAAATTATAGTATTTAATTAGGACTAGCATTCTTCATACTTCAATATTCTCCAATGCATCCCATCTCCTCTGCTCAGAAGGAAAACATTCTTTCCCTGGCCTCCAATCATTATTCTACCCACAATATTGCCTCTAAACTCAACCTCAGCCAGTCTAGTGTATCCAGAACACTCAGGGCTCTCCATCCAAACCTGGATTCCCCCTCTGGTGGTTGTCCTTCTAAGCTCTCATCTACCTCTCAGAGAGCCATCCTTACCCAAATCACCACTGGCAAGGCTGCAAATGCTGTTCAGGCCACCCATTACATCAACAGCATCATACCCACTCCAGTCTCCTCAGAAGAGTTCTCAGAAAAAACTCATTCAAGGCTGTGGTGAAGAAGAAAAAGCCTTTGCTTAGTATAAGGCATAGGAAAGCAAGATTGGCTTTTGCTCAAAAGTATAGAAAGTGGACTGTGGAGGACTGGAGAAGGGTTATTTGGTCAGATGAGACTAAAATTAACAGGTTTGGGTCATGTTGAAATTAAATCCTGATACATGCTGCATACATGAGGCCATGCATGCAGCACACACATGTTACTGCGCATACATGTGGTAAACACATTCCTGAGTCATGTGACATCCTTACTATTATGTATATAAAAAGAACCTGTACTATAGTAGATATACAGTGTTCTTACCTCTGCTAAACCCTAGCTCTAAGACTAACTAAACCCCAGGTAGGTTATAAGGAATGTGTTGTCTCTTCCTCTGTGCAGCGTATGTAGTCTGCTCCAACAGGTTATGGGCCCTGCTGGGCACGTCGCGAACGCGCCTTAACTGGCTGCGAACGACATTGACTTCATTGTCTCCAAATTATAACCTTGCACTCTTCGTGAGCTGCATTGTGCTCTCTGCGAGCTGCATTTAAAAACCCAGGTTGACTAGGGTTAACCACTCTGAAGGAGTGTTTTTGCCTGAGATTATGGAACGTGTTTTCTTGAATAAGAGGACTGATTGAGCGCTTTTACCAGCTGCCACTATAACATCATGTCTTCAACTCTTGAAAAACTCGTACAAACTTTCGATGGCTCTAACTACATTCAATGGGCCGACTCAATGAAGGCGTGGCTCAGGTCTCAGGGCCTCTGGCAAATAACTAGCGGGATGGAACTAAAACCACCCCTGGCACCTCCTTTGACGGTGACAAACGCTGCACTAGTAGCGGAAGCTAATGCCAAGCTCCAGACCTGGAACAATAAGAATGACCAGGCAATTGGTAGCCTAGTGCTCCGCCTGGCCCCCTCTATTCGGCAGCGTGCCAACACCAAGGACACTGCTGAGGAGGTATGGGATCTCATCCGCACCGACTATGGTGTCGATGGCCCCTCCCAAGTCTTTGTGGACTTTAGGTCTGCAATTGCAATCAAAATTCCGGCTGCAAATCCTGCGCCAGAGATTGCCAAAATGGCTGATAAATTTGAGCGCCTTACGGCTGCCAATGTTGCCATCCCCGAATTAGTACAGGCAATGATTCTACTTGCTGCGATGCCATGCGAGTATGATTCTCTATCTGCCACGGTCCTTAACATGACCGCTACTAGTGCCTTGATGTTTAAACATGTCAAGGACTCCATTGTCGCTGAAGCCTCACGGCACACAGCAGTTGGAAAGCCCATTGGCCCACCTCAGGCCACCAAGCTTTCTGCTGTCAAGCGCAAAGAGGGAAACCCCAAATGGCAATCTCAAGGAAACAATGAAGAATCGTCCCGAAAGCATGGACGACGTGGGGACAAAAAGACTAAAGAGGAAAAACTTAAAGAGAAACATTCCCACCTCGCCTCACAAGCCTTTACTACTATAAATGGTAATGGCACCATCATACCACCGATGCTGCTCATCCAGCGCATCGAGAAGTGTGAACATACTCCCACAAGGGATCCTCGCCGCCGACCGCCTGCACAGGCATACATGGGCGCGGCCTCTACCTCTCATTCAGTCTATACCGAATATCAGCAGGCTCGAGACACCCTCAAGCAAATGAATCTCCCATGCAGCGCGAAAAATCTGCGACCGCTGGAAGAGCACCTAACAGTGCGAGAAGGTAAGAGGAGGAGGATTGAACCAGAACCAAGGATCATAGAGGTAGAAGACGATAGTGTCTCCCTTGGATCGGAACCCGCGGTTTCTGATGAAGAAGTATGGAAAGCTGTCGATGAAATGCTTGTCGATGAACCGCTTGAAACAGGTACATATGATGAAAGGTCAGTCCTTTTCCCTGCCACAAGCACAAGAATTAACATTCCATTGATCACAGCGAACTTTTCATGTGAAATTTTACCGCTACTAAATGTATCATGGAACAATTTACATCTTAATATATGTGTTACGTGTGCAAATGGAAATTGTAAGAAAGGTGCTGACTGGATCATGGATTCAGGCGCATCAAAACACTTCACTGGTGAAATTAAAGATTTTGCTTCTTACGAGCCTTTACCGAGAAAGGACTCTACCCTGGTTCAAACAGCCACGGGTACTACTCATATAGTAGGGAAAGGAGCAGTCTTCATTAGACATCAGGTAGTATGTCATGGGAAGTCAGAGATGCGTGAAACGCGATTATACTCTGTCTACTACATACCCGACTGTAATGCTCGATTACTGTCAATGGGCGTCTTCTTACAAGACGGAAGTGATGTGCATTGATGAGTTCGGTTGGTACTCAGTGCAGAGTCTCAACAGAAGGGGTGAACACTTAACCTACAACTGCAGGCGTGCTCGGGGTGAGGGGGGAGTTCGCTTAGATGGCCTCGGATCGTCCTTCAGGGCACGGAGACTATAGAGAGGCTGGTACAGCGATTTTCAGTGTGTGCACTAGTAGTGTACACGAAAGGGGAGATATGCGCAGTGGCGGAAAAGTGCGCAACGCAAAGAGGCAAAAACGCGCAGTGCGGAAAAATGCACAATGAGAGCGCAAAAGTGCGCAACGATGAGGATGATGAAGGCGGGAGGTGTAACAGGACAAAGACGACACTGGGATGTACTGTGAAGGTGGTGCACAGTTTGGGGGTGCAAACAGAGTGAAAGCGCAAGGAGCGGAAAAAGGTGCAGACGGTGCGCAAAATGCGGCTATGCAAAAGGGTGCGCAAAGGGTGCGCAAACGCGGCTATACGAAGGGCGCACTACGATAGTGCACAGACAAGGACGAAGGACGCAACGCAAGGGACGCAATGCAACAATACGACGAGGGGACGCAAACGATAATGCAAACACGGCTATACGAAGGGCGCACTATGAAGGCGCATGGACTGGACGCTGGTGCACAGACTATGTGCGACGCTGACTGAGCTAAATAACTATGAGGGGGGGAGGAAAAGATCCTGTGGATTCTCTATCTGTCCGCTACTATGTACAAATGGCTTATGTGATAAAATGGTGAAATAAAGTATAAAAATAGGAAGCGCCATGCGCTACCCACAAGCGCGTCCATTCGCCCATCTAAACCTGACCGCACTATGCCGCTGCCTCAGCCAATAAGATTTGCGCACCTATAGCTCAATATCCAACTGTTCCGGTGCGATGCGCTATTATTGGTGCGCACTAAGTCTCGTGCGCTCTTCCCAATTAATCCGCTTAGGTGTTATATGTCGCGTGCTGCACCTTAGTAATAATGGCGTGATCGACCTGTGCCAGTTACCAGATAAGGCGATGCCGATTGGAAATGTGGAAGAACTAAAAGGGGATGCTGTGCGAGACCAAATACTGCCAAAGCGCCTGGGTTATGTGAAAGCGCCCAAGTGCGCACAGTCCAATGCCAAATAGGCGCAAAGTGGCCCAGTTATGTAAGAATGCACAGTTCGCTCGTGCTGGAATCGTGGTGTGCCTCAAGTAAATGTGCCAGTAAGATGGGAGCTGCGATGCGCAGTGCACCGGTGCAGTGGATTGTTGTGTGTGATAGAGATTGTGCAAAGAGTGCGCAGCAGGGAATGTGAGTTGCAGGTAAAGTGTAAAAGGAGTGCACAAAGGCGCATCGAGCGCGCAATAAATGTAGAAGGCAGATAAGGAGCGTGGGGGGGGGCGCATGGAGGCGGCTTGAAGCACGATGAGGCGCATTTAGGGCGCACAATGATTGGCGGCTATGGGGAAACAAAAGCGCAGTAGAAATGCAAAAGGCGCACAAAGGCGCACCTAAACGGTCAAAGGCGCACAAAAGCGCACGGAGGCGCGCGAAGGCGCACGAAAGCGCACGAAGGCGTGCAAAAGCGCACTACGCAAAGTGTGCGGAAGCCATCTAGGAGGTGCACACAATCGCAAAAAATGCCATAGTATGCGTGCAGGGCGATAGGGAGCCATATCAGCGTGGTTCCTCCACACACATTTCATTTTTCAAGCAAGGAAACCCAATTATGGATTGCGTCCCTCTTATGAAACATGACACTATTTATTGGGCTCGGACTCATATATTGAGCACCAAGGGAATCAATGTCGCGACAATGTATGTCGCAGACTACTCGACTTGGCATAAGCGACTTGGACACCCATCCAAAGAGGCGCTAGGGAAGATGCCTAATAGCACCATAAAATTCCCAAGGAATTTAATTATTCCTAAAGACAAAATTATATGTCCAGGGTGCGCTGAAGGGAAAATGACCTCAAAATCTTTTCCTGAATCAGATTCACGTGCTGAAAGACCCTTTGAATTAATACATTCCGATCTGAAGGAACTCCCAGTACTATTGTACCATAAACATAAATACTTTATTGTATTTCTGGATGACAAAACGTCACATATCTGGGTCCAATGCCTTAAAAAGAAATCTGATGCTGCTGCAGCCATCAGACAATTTCGGGCAGTGGCTTTGACACAGTATGGCGCTACAATCAAGCGCTGGCATGTTGATCCAGGGGGAGAGTTCAAAGATCGTGAGCTACAAAATGTGCTCAAGGACTTTGGCATCAAAATAGAGATGTCTGCACCCCACGTTCACCAACAGAATGGGCATGCAGAGCGTGCCATAAGGACAATAATGGAAAAGTCGCAAACCCTGCGATTTACCGCATGTCTACCACAATCATGGTGGGAATTTTGCATTGAACATGCAACACACCTATACAACCGAACCCCGATAAGGTGCCTGAAATGGCTGACACCAGTTGAGGACCTGACAAAGGTCCGCCCAGATCTAAACGATCTGAAAGTTTTCGGTTGTGGTGCTTACGTCTACCTACCCAAGGAGAAGCGTCCAAACACATTGGCTCCTCGATCAAAGTTGATGACGTACCTTGGATTAGAAGATGGCATTAAAGCATACCGTTTCATGTGACCTAGTGGCACAATATTCATTAGTGCTACAGCACTATTTGATGAAACATTGTTCCCATGCTGTCCCAGAGCTAAAACTCCTGCCAATACAGACCTTGGTGATTTTCCACCTCCAGAACCAGAAGATGATGACCACTCATCTGGAACGGATGGCGATGATTCTATACCACCACAAGATCCGCCCCTTCCTCCATCATCAGAAAATGATGATGATGATGTACCAAGTGAGCAAAAGGCACATGACGATGTGACAAATGCTCCTCCTCCACCGCCTCCAGTAACCACTGAGGACTTTCGTCCAAGACGTGATGATCAACAGGAATGGCAGCAATTGCCCTGTCGATCAGGCAGGCAGAGGAACATCCCAAACCGTCCTGGCAATACCTATGGAGAGAAGCGACTCCCCTCTGACATAGAGAGAGACATTGCACGTGATCGATATTGGAAGAGATCTGTAGGTCAAGATTCGGATCATAACCGAACACGACCACAATCTCAACAGAAAGAACCAGTTGCTGGACCGAGTTCGGCACCCCACGAGAGTGTGCCCGATTCCAATGATCAAGAACATGATCACCCAATGGGGGAACCGGACGAAGCAGGTTATATTAAAAAGATAACCAAGGAAGGAGGAGATAAGCTTATTCGCTGGCTGTTGTCAAAAGCAGTCAAACCATCGAGTGAAATAAGCCAAGTTCCAAACCAATTTCGCGATATTGCGTGCCTACCACGGCAGCAGCAACGTGAGTGGAAACAAGCTTGTCATGAAGAATTAGAGGCTCTTCATAAGCGACAAGTCTATGACATCGTCGATCTTCCACATGATCGAAAAATGATCAAAAATAGATGGGTTTTCTCCGTAAAATTGGATGGAAGAAAACGAGCCAGACTCATGGCCAAAGGCTTTTCACAAGTTGAAGGCATTGACTTTGATGAGATTTTCTCACCAGTAGTCCGCTACGAGACCGTACGCCTCATGTTTGCACTTGCATCTCTAGAAGGCATGTATATGACCGGCCTAGATGTAAAAACCGCATTTTTATATGGCAAACTAGATGAGGAGATCTATATGGATCAACCCGAGGGTTTCAGACTCGAGGGAAAAGAGCGCAAAGTATTGCGCTTACGCCGAGCATTGTATGGCCTTAAACAAGCCTCACTTGCATGGTGGAAAGAGCTAGAGGCATTTATGCGCACCATTGGGTTCGTGCGCGCCAGCTCCGATGCCGGCATTTTCATACACAAGGATCCTAAGACAGGCAGCATTGTTATTGCACTCGTTTATGTTGATGATGGCTTGTTCATGGGGAAGAACAAGAAACTTGTGGATGAAAAGAAAAATGCTTGTCTAAAGCATTGGGAGTGCCGTAGTACTGAAAAAGTCACAGAATTCTTAGGCATGCGCATCACCCAGACTGCAAGCAAAGTCAAACTCGATCAAACTGAATATCTCACCAAAGTGCTTGAGAGATTCGAGATGACAAATGCCAAAGCGACCCCCACTCCACTCCCGACTGGTTACAAACCATCGGAAAACACAGCAACGCCCAATGCGATGCTTAGATCAAAATATCAGTCTGTGATCGGATCTTTATTGTATCTGATGCTCGGAACGCGACCTGATATCGCTTATGCGGTAATAATATGTCGCAATTCTCGGCTAATCCTAGCCAAGAACATCTAGACAAAGCGATGTACATCATGCGCTATCTGGTGGGAACCCAGAAATATAACATTGTTTATGATGGTGAGAAGTCCGAGGGGCTACAGGCCTTCACAGATTCTGATTGGGCAGCTGACACTGTCAAACACCGATCTACAACGGGTTACTTTGCTACTCTAGCAAGTGGCATTGTGTGCTGGCAGTCCCGTTTACAAAAAACTGTAGCACTGTCATCCACAGAAGCCAAATATATGGCTCTCTCCGACACTTGTCGACAGATAGTGTGGATAGAGTCCTTATTCCAGGAACTTGGATATGTACTGAAGCGCGTACCAATCTGCGCTGATAATCAGGGATCCATCTTTATCGGATCAAATCCAGTTCAGGAAAGAAGGACCAAACATATAGACATTCGCTACCACTATACCCACGAATGCATAGAAAATGACAAAGTCACGGTCGTTTTCATTCCTGGAAATGATAATCCAGCTGACATGTTCACAAAGAACCTTGGCGCTGTCTTATTCAGGAAATTTAGAGACTCTCTTGGAATTACTTTTGAGATTCAAACTTAGCTGCTTAGAGCGCTGTACAGTTTGAGGGGGGGTGTTGAAATTAAATCCTGATACATGCTGCATACATGAGGCCATGCATGCAGCACACACATGTTACTGTGCATACATGTGGTAAACACATTCCTGAGTCATGTGACATCCTTACTATTATGTATATAAGGAGAACCTGTACTATAGTAGATATACAGTGTTCTTACCTCTGCTAAACCCTAGCTCTAAGACTAACTAAACCCCAGGTAGGTTATAAGGAACGTGTTGTCTCTTCCTCTGTGCAGCATATGTAGTCTGCTCCAACAGGTCAGATGGGAGAGAGTGGGTTTGGAAACAGAAGGGAGAGGGGCTGATTGAGAGAGAGGTGCAGGGAACTGTCAAATTTGGGGGAGGAAACATTATGGTATGGGGGTGTATGGGATGGAATGGAGTGGGGCATCTTGCAGAGGTTGAGGGGAGGATGAATGCTGACCAGTATGTGTCCATTTTGAAGGACCATATGCTGCCTAGCTTGGAGGAGAGTGGAATTTCTGGAGAAGAGGTGATTTTTCAACAAGACAATGACCCCAAGCATACCTCAAAAAAGGCCAAGAAATGGATGGAGAACAACAATATTACTCTTCTGGATTGGCCTGCCCAATCTCCAGACCTCAGTCCTATTGAACATCAATGGGTTCACCTCAAGAACCAGTTAGACAAGTATCCAACAGCGCCAAAAGGAATTTGGGAGTTATGGGAAAGAGTAGTGGACGAGTGGAATAATATTCCATCAGAGGTGTGTCAGAATTTGATTGAAAGCATGCCTAGAAGGTTGGGAGCAGTTATTAAGGCCAAGGGAGGTCATACAAAATACTAGAATTACAATTTATCATAATATTGATACCACCTCACAAAACTGAGTCAATGAGTCCCTAAATTAAAATAATCATATCTCCATGAGGGATAATTAAAATTACATAATTCTTTGTTTGTTTGGTAGCCCTGATCATGTATGTTATTCGGTACACCAATACCTTGTTTGGTTTTGTTGTTTATGGAAAGTTATTCAACAATAAATTAAAAAGTGCAAAACATTGACTCAGTTTTGTGAGTCACTATATATACATAATAATAAGGATGTCACATGACTTGGTGATGATACTCAATCCAGAAACCCAAACAAAACCTACTAAATGGCTTCAGATGGTATAACATGAGTCAGAGGAAGGGTGCAAGTTGGTACTAAATATCACCGCTGAGACCAGAATGTTATGTTTAGTGACATGAAATGGTAAGGGCTGTGGCAAATAATCTTTAAAGGTGTACGAAGAAGTTCGAAAGAGGTCGAAAGAGGTTCGAATATGTGCGAAAGAGTTTGAAAAAAGGTTCAAAGAGGTTCAAAGTTGTGCGAAGTAGCCTGAATATGTTCGAAGAGGTTCGAAATATATCGAAGAGCGAGTTTAACAAATGTGAAGTGTTTGTTGAATGGCGATAGGTGATGGGCAATAAAATGAGGAGTGAATACGATAGTTTCAAAGAAGTTCGCGATATTTTGCAGAACTTAGAGATATGATGTGAACTAAGACTCAAGAGAACGGCTCTTAAGTCAGACGATAAGTGAGAGGGTAACTTGTGCTCTGTTCCCCATTGTTTTTTCTTTGTTCTAAGTAGCTAATACAAGTCTATATACAAAATAAAGAGATAGTACTAAAAAGGAAATAAGAACATGTGTAAAACATGAGGCAAATATATCAAACAATGAGGACTTGTAGATCATGAAACAAATGAAAAATAATAAATGATGAAACATATAGTGTTCCCATATAGTAAAAGTACTTTAATATATCAATGAAACACAAAAATGCACTTATCACATTCTAAGTCTTTTGTACTCTCTCCTCATGTCTGGTAGTGCTCGATATGCGATGGAATAACTTGTTCCAGATGTGCAGTATGTATCAAAAGTGTTTTAGGACAGCTATACGGTAGCTGAAGTTGTTCGAAATGCTGCAAAGTCATTCAAAGTGTCATGAAATAGTTTGAAAGCATTCTAAATGTCTCGAAGTTATCCAAAATAGTGCGAAATAGTTTGAAAATGATTTGACATCAATTTCGTGGTGTTCATAGCGATTCAGAGTGTGTGTTGTAATGTCTCGATATGAGTGGGAATGTTCTCCAGACCTTAAAGCATGCAGTGGACCTATCATCAGGAATGTGTTTACCACATGTATGTGCAGTAAGCATAGTAACATGTGTATGCTGCATGTATTGCCTCATGTATGCAGCATGTATCTCAGGATTTAATTTCAACACCCCCCCTCAAACTGTACAGTGCTCTAAGCAGCTAAGTTTGAATCTCAAAAGTAATTCCAAGAGAGTCTCTAAATTTTCTGAATAGGACAGCACCAAGGTTCTTTGTGAACATGTCAGCTGGATTATCACTTCCAGAAATGAAAACAACTGTGACTTTGTCATTTTCTATGCATTCGTGGGTATAGTGGTAGTGAATGTCTATATGTTTGGTCCTTCTTTCCTGAACTGGATTTGATCCGATAAAGATGGATTCCTGATTATCAGTGCAGATTGGTATGTGCTTCAGTATATATCCAAGTTCCTGGAATAAGGACTCTATCCACACTATCTGCTGACAAGTGTTGGAGAGAGCCATATATTTGGCTTCTGTGGATGACAGTGCTACAGTTTTTTGTAAACAGGACTGCCAGCACACAATGCCACTTGCTAGAGTAGCAAAGTAACCCATTGTAGATTAGCATTTGACAGTGTCAGCTGCCCAATCAGAATCTGTGAAGGCCTGTAGCCCTTCGGATTTCTCTCCATTGTAGACTATGTTATATTTCTGGGTTCCCACCAGATAGTGGATGATATACATTGCTTTGTCTAGATGTTCTTGGCTAGGATTAGCCAAGAATTGCAACATTCTGATTACTGTGTAAGCGATATCAGGTTGCATTCTGAGCATCAGATATAATAAAGATCTGATCACAGACTGATATTTTGATCTAAGCACTGTGTTTGGCATCACTGTGTTTTCCAATGGTTTGTAACCAGTCAGGAGCAGAGTGGGAGCAGCTTTGGCATTTGTCATCTCAAACCTCTCAAGCACTTTGGCAAGATATTCAGTTTGATTGAGTTTGACTTTGCTTGCAGTCTGGGTGATGCACATGCCTAAAAATTCCATGACTTTTTCAGTACTATGGCACTCCCAATGTTTCAGACAAGCATTCTTCTTTTCATTCACAAGTTTCTTGTTCTTCTCCATGAACAAGCCATTATCAAACATAGACCAGTTCAATAACAATGCTGCCTGTCTTAGAATCCTTGTGTATGAAAATGCCAGCATCGGAGCTGGTGTGCACAAACCCAATGGTGCACATAAATGCCTCTAGCTCTTTCCACCATGCTAGTGAGGCCTGTTTAAGGCCATACAATGCTTGGCATAAGTGCATTACTTTGCACTCATTTCCCTCGAGTCTGAAACTCTCAGGTTGATCCATATATATCTCCTCTTCTAGTTTGCCATATAAAAATGCGGTTTTTACATCTAGACTGGTCATATACATGCCTTCTAGAGATGCAAGTGCAAACATGAGGTGTACAGTCTCGTAGCAGACTACTGGTGAGAAAATCTCATCAAAGTCAACACCTTCAACTTGTAAAAAACCTTTCACCATGAGTCTGGCTCGTTTTCTTCTGTCCAATTTCATGGAGAAAACTTATCTATTTTTGATCATTTTTCAATCATGTGGAAGATGAACAATGTCATAGACTTGTCACTTGTGAAGAGCCTCTAATTCTTCATGACAAGCCTGTTTCCACTCAAGTTGCTGCTGCTGTAGTAGGCACACAATATTGTGAAATTGGTTTGGAACTTGGCTTATTTCACTTGATGGTGTAACTGCTTTTGATAACAGCCAGCGAATAAGCTTATCTCCACCTTCCTTGGTTATCTTTTGAATATAACCTGCTTCGTCCAGTTCCCCCATTGGGTAATCATGTTCTTGATTATTGGAATCAGGCACACTCTCATGGGGTGCCAAACCTGGTCCAGCAACCAGTTCTTGCTGTTGAGATTGTGGTCATGTTTAGTTATAATCTGAATCTTGACCCACAGATCTCTTCCAATATCGATCATGTACAATGTCTCTCTCTATGTCAGAGGAGAGTCGCTTCTCTCCATAGGTATTTCTGGGATGGTTTGGAATGTTCCTCTGCCTGCCTGATTGATGGGGCAATTGCTGCCATTTCTGTTTATCATCATGTCTTGGATGAAAGTCCTCAGTGGTTACTAGAGGCAGTGGAGGAGGAGTGTCAGTTGCATCATCATGTGCCTTTTGCTCACTTGGTACATCATCATCATCATCATTTTCTGATGATGGAGGAAGGGGTGGATTTTGTGGTGGTATAGAATCATCACCATCCATTCCAGATGAGTGGTCATCATCTTCTGGTTCTGGAGGTGGAAAATCACCAAGGTCTGTCTTGGCAGGAGTTTTAGCTCTGGGACAGCATGGGAACAATGTTTCATCAAATAGTGCTGTAGCACCAATGAATATTGTGCCACTAAGTTACATGAAACAGTATGCTTTAATGCCATCTTCTAATCCAAGGTATGTCATTAACTCCAATCGAGGAGCTAATGTGGTTGGATATTTCTCCTTGGGTAGATAGACATAAGCACCACAACCAAAGACCTTCAGATTGTTTAGATCTGGGTGGACCTTTATCAGGTCCTCAACAGGTGTCAGCCATTTCAGGCACCTTATTGAGTTCAGTTGTATAGGTGTGTTGCATGTTCAATGCAAAATGATTGTGGTAGACAAGCGGTAAATTGCAGGGTTTGTGACTTTTCCCTTATTGTCCTTATGGCATGCTCTGCACACCCATTCTGTTGGTGAATGTGGGGTGCGGAAATCTCTATTTTGATGCCGAAATCCTTGAGCATATTTTGTAGCTTACAATCTTTGAACTTCCCCCCTGGATCAACATGTCAGTGCTTGATTGTAGCACCATACTGGGTCAAAGCCATTGCCTGAAATTGTCTAATTGCTGCAGCAGTGTCAGACTTCTTTCTAAGGCACTGGACCTAGATATGTGACATCTTGTCATCCAGAAATACAATAAAGTATTTATGTTTGTGGTACAATAGTACTGGAAGTTTCTTTAGATCAGAATGTATTAATTTAAAGGGTTTCTCTGCATGTGAATTTGATTCAGGAAAAGATTTTGAGGTCATTTTTCTTCGGCGCACCCTGGACATATAATTTTGTCTTTAGGAATAATTAAATTCCTTGGGAATTTTATGGTGCTATTAGGCATTTTCCCTAGCGCCTCTTTGGATGGGTGTCCAAGTTGCCTATGCCAACTCAAGTAGTCTGCAACATACATGGTCACGACATTGATCCTCTTGGTGCCCAATATATGAGTCCGAGCCCAATAAATCATGTCATGTCTCCTAAGAGGGACACAATCTATAATTGGGTTTCCTTTCTTGAAAAATGAAATGTGTCTGAAGGAACCACACACATCACTTCCATCTTGTAAGAAGACACCCATTGACAGTAATCAAGTATTACAGTCAGGTATGTAGTAGACAGGGTATAATTGCATTTCATGTGTCTCTGACTTTCTGTGACATACTACCTGATGTCTAATGAAGACCGCTCCTTTTCCTACTATGAGTAGTACCTGTGGCTATTTGAACCAGGGTAGAGTCCTTTCTTGGTAAAGGCTCATAAGAAGCAAAATCTTTCATTTCACCAGTGAAGTGTTTTGATGCACCCTGATTCCATGATCCAGTCAGCACCTTTCTTACAATTTCCATTTGCACACATAGCACATATATGTATTAAGATCTAAATTGTTCCATGATAGATTTAATAGCAGTAAAATTTCACATGAAAAGTTCTCTGTAATCATTGGAATATTAATGTTAGTGCTTGTAGCAGGGAAAAGGACTGACCTATCATCATATCCTCCCATTGATGACACTCAACCCAGAAACCCAAACAAAACCTACTAAATGGCTTTGGATGGTTTAACACAAGTCAGAGGAAGGGTGCAAGTTGGTACTAAATATCACTGCTGAGACCAAAATGTAATGTTTAGTAATGTGAAATGGTAAGGGCTGTAGCAAATAGTCTGTATAGGTATATGAAGGTGTTTGAAAGAGTTTGAAAGAGGTTCAAAGATGTGTGAAGAGGTTCGAAGTCGTGTGAAGTAGTCTGAATAAATTTGAATAAGTTTGAAAAGGTTTGAGATAAATCGAAGGGCGAGTTTAACAAATGTGAAATGTTTGTCAAATGGCGATAGGCGATGGGTGATAAAATGGAGAGTGAATACGATAGTTTTGAAGTGGTTCGCGATATTTTGCAGAACTTAGAGATATGACGTGAACTAAGACTCAAGAGAACGGCTCTTAAGTCAGATGATAAGTGAGAGGTTAACTTGTGCTGTTTCCCATTGCTTTGTTGTTTTGTTATTCTAACTAATACAAGTCTATATACAATTTGAAGAAATAGTACTAAAAAGGAAATAATAACAATTGTAGAACATGAGGCAATGTGCACAGCAAATAAAGGTATTGTAAAACATGAAACAAAATGAAAGATGATAATAAGTGAAATGTACATTGTCCCAATATAGTAAGAGTTCTTGTTCTATTGCTTTAATATATCAATGAAACGCAAAAATGCACTTATCGCATTCTAACTCTGTTGTAGTCTCTCCTCGTGTCTGGTAGTGCTCGATATGTGACTAAATAGCTCACTCCAGTTGAGCATCGTGTATCAAAAGTGTTTTAAGACAACTATATGGTAGCCAAAGTCATTTGAAGTGCTCCAAAGTCGTTCAAAGTGTCGCAAAATAGTTTGAAAGCATTCAAAATAGTTCGAAGTCATCTGAAATAGTGCGAAATAAGTCGAAAATGATTCAACATTGATTTCGTGGCATTCATTAGTGATTCAGAGTCTATGTTGTAATGTGTCGATATGAGTGGAAAGCTTCTCCAGAGCTTATAGCACATAGTGGACCTATCACTGTTTCAAGCAGTTCATCGATGAGCATCTCATCAACAGCTTTCCAAACTTCCTCATCAGAAACCAGAGGTTCTGATCTGAAGGAGACGATGTTGTCTTCTACCTCCACAATCCTCAGTTCTGGTTTGATTCTCCTCCTCTTACCTTCTTGCACCATTAGGTGCTCTTCCAGCAGTCATAGATTTTTTGCGCTGTGTGGAAGATGCATTTGCTCAAGGGTGTCTCAAGCTTACTGATATTTGGCATAAACTGATGATGATACTCAACCTGGAAACCTAACAAAAACCTGTTAAAAGGCTTAAGAAGTATAACACAGGCTAGAGGAAGGGTGTGAGTTGGTACTAAATATCACCACTGATACCCAAACATTGTGTTTAGTGATGCGAAACAATAAGGGATATTGCAAATAGTCTTTATAGGCATACAAAGGTGTTCGAAAGAGTTCAAAATAGGTTTGAGGACATGCGAAGTAGTTTGAAGTAGGCTCAAAGAAGTTCGAAGAGGTTCGAAGTGAGTTCAAAGAAGTTCATAGATGTTGGACTAATGTCAAGGTATGTCAAAAAGCAAATATAACAAATAAGGAGTGTTTGTTGAGAGGTGATAGGTGATGTGCGATAAAATGAGGAGTGAATACAATAGTTTTGAAGAAGTTCATGATATTTTGCAGAACTTAGAGATATGATGCAAGCTAAGACTCAAGAGAATAGCTCTTAAATCAGACGATGAGTGAGAGGATAACTTCTTCTCTGTTCCCCATTGCTTTGCTATAGTTCTAAGTAACTAATACAAGTCTATATACAATTTGAAGAAATATTACTAAAAAGGAAACAAGAACATGTGGAAAACACGAGGCAATATGCACAGCAATAAAGGTATTGTAAAATATAAAACAAATGAAAAATGATAATAAGTGAAATGTACATTGTCCCAGTATAGTAAAAGTTCTTGTTCTATTGCTTTAATATATCATTGAAACATAAAATACACTTATTGCATTCTAAGTCTCTTGTAGTCTCTCCTTGTGTCTGGTGGTGCTTGATATGTGATGAAATGGTTTATTCCAGATGAGCAGTGCAAGTCAAAATGGTTTTGAAACAGCTATACGGTGGCCAATATCATTTGAAGTAGTACAAAGTTGTTCAAAAGCATTCGAAGTGTCACGAAATTATTTGAAGTCATCTGAAATAGTGCAAAATAGTTCGAAAAGGATTCAAAGTTGATTTCATGGCATTTGTAGTGATTCGGAGTGCATGTCATAATGTGTAGATATGATTAGATCCTTCTCCAGACCTTATAGCACATAGTGGACCTATCACCGAATGAGAGGTAGAGGCCACACCTGTATATGCCTGTGCAGGTGGTCAGCAGCAAGGATCCCTTGTGGGAGTGTGGTCGTGCTTTTCAATGTGCTGAATGAGTGGCATCAGTGGTATGATGGTGTCATTACCATTTATAGTGGTAAAGGCACTGGAGGCAAGGTGGGTATGTTTCTCTTTAGGCTTTTCCTCCTTAGTCTTTTTGTCCCCGTTGATAGGTCCACTACGCACTTTAAGGTCTGGAGAAGACTCCCACTCATATCAACACATTATGACACACGCTCTGAACCACTATGAATGCCACTAAATCGACTTTGAACCATTTTCGCACAATTTCGCACAATTTCGAACAACTTCGCACTACTTCGAACCTTTTCGAATGCTTTCGAACCATTTTGCAACACTTCGAACGACTTCGGCTGCCGTATAGTTGTCCTCAAACAATTTCGATACATGTTGCACATTCGGAACAACCCAACTCGCCGCTGATATGGCTCCCTATCGCCCTGCACACATACTACGGCATTTTTTGCGATTGTGTGCACCTCCTAGATGGCTTCCGCACACTTTGCACAGCGCGCTTTTGTGCGCCTTTGACCGTTTAGGTGCGCCTTTGTGCACCTTTTGCATTTCTACTGCGCTTTTGTTTCCCCATAGCTGCCAATCATTGTGCACCCTAAATGCGCCTCATTGTGCTTCAAGCTGCCTCCATGCGCCCCCCCCCATGCTCCTTATCTGCCTTCTACATTTATTGCGCACTCGATGCGCCTTTGTGCACTCCTTTTACACTTTACCTGCAACTCACATTCCCTGCTGCGCACTCTTTGCACAATCTCTATCACACACAACAATCCACTGCACCAGTGCACTGCGCATCACAGCTCCCATCTTACTGGCACATTTACTTGAGGCACACCATGATTCCGGCATGAGTGAACTGCGCATTCTTACATAACTGGGCCGCTTTGTGCCTATTTGGCATTGGACTGTGTGCACTTGGGCGCTTTCACGTAATCCAGGCACTTTGGCAGTATTTGGCCTCGCACAGCATCTCCTTATAGTTCTTCCACATTTCCAATCGGCATCGCCTTATCTGGTAACTGGCACAGGTCAATCACACCATTATTACTAAGGCACAGCACGCGACATATAACACCGAAGCGGATTAATTGGGAAGAGCGCACGAGACTTAGCGCGCACCAATAATAGCGCATCGCACCGGGACAGTTGGATATTGAGCTATAGGTGCGCAAATCTTATTGGCTGAGGCAGCGGCATAGTGCAGTCAGGTTTAGATGGGCGAATGGACGCGCTTGTGGGTAGCGCATGGCGCTTCCTATTTTTATACTTTATTTCACCATTTTATCACATAAGCCATTTGTACATAGTAGCGGACAGATAGAGAATCCACAGGATCTTTCCCTCCCCCCCTCATAGTTCATAGCTCAGTCAGCGTCGCACATAGTCTGTGCACCAGCATCCAGTCCGTGCGCCTTCATAGTGCGCCCTTCATATAGCCATGTTTGCATTATCATTTGCGTCCCCTCATCATATTGTTGCATTTCGTCCCTTGCGTTGCGTCCTTCGTCCTTGTCTGTGCACTATCATAGTGCGCCCTTCGTATAGCCATGTTTGCACACCGTTTGTGCACCCTTTTGCATAGCCGC
Organism: Tricholoma bakamatsutake; assembly: GCA_029959215.1. Taxonomy (NCBI): domain Eukaryota; kingdom Fungi; phylum Basidiomycota; class Agaricomycetes; order Agaricales; family Tricholomataceae; genus Tricholoma; species Tricholoma bakamatsutake. Next base: position 8,800,153 of record CP114860.1, read on the forward strand.
GTTTTGTGCACCGTCTGTGCCTTTTTCCACTCCTTGCGCTTTCACTCTGTTTGCACCCCCAAACTGTGCACCACCTTCACAGTACATTCCAGTGTCGTCTTTGTCCTGTTACACCTCCCGCCTTCATCATCCTCATCGTTGCGCACTTTTGCACTCTCGTTGCATGTTTTTCTGCACTGCGCATTTTTGCCTCTTTGCGTTGCGCACTTTTCCACCACTGTGCATATCTCCCCTTTCACGTATACTACTAGTGCGCACATTGAAAATTGCTGTACCAGCCTCTCTATAGTCTCCGCGCCCTGAAGGACGATCCGAGGCCCTCTAAGCGAACTCCCCCCTCACCCCGAGCATGCCTGCAGTTGTAGGTTAAGTGTTCACCCCTTCTGTTGAGACTCTGCACTGAGTACCAACTGAACTCATCATTTTCTGGAGCCCACCGTGAGGGGTTTCTGTCTATCAGACCATATTTTAGACCTCCATCAGCTCGCCCTTCGCTTCAACATTAACCACCTTCGCACTCTCCATTCCGAGCTGCTAGCAACTGCGCTCCAGCTTGGGGAAATACCAGTATTTGAATCACTCTTCCTAAACAACACCCATCACTCGTCCACGCTGTCTTTACCTCCACCTTCACCTGAATCATCCCTACCTACCCTAACTCCGTCCGCATCACCGCATTTTTCCCCACCTTTGAATTTCGCTGTGCTTTTACCAGATCTTAACTCTACACACCTTATTCCACCTACCATGGCTACCATGCACATGCCATCTGCATCTAACCAAAACGCGCCGTGCTTCGACCCTGCAAAACTGCGCGAACTCCAGAAGTACTTTGAGGAGCTTGCGCAACTCCTCCGCGATTGTAACATCCCCAACGAGACCGATAAGAAGTTCCACACAGTGCACTATTTGGACAGCGACACTGCAGACACTTGGAAACTGCTACCAGAGTATAGCGCGATGCACAACTATGGTGCATTCAAAGATGCTGTCCTAAAGCTTTATCCTGGCTCTAGGGATGGCAGTAAATGGAGTATTAGCGACCTGGACAAGCTTATTGGTGAGACCGCATGCCTTGGCCTCGTAACTGCAGAAGAAATCGCGTGCTACTATCGCACATTTTTCAACATTAGCGAATACTTAGTTGCGCAAGGCATATTGGCACGCTACGACCAAAGCCGCATGTTCATTAGGGTGTTTCGACCAGACCAGCTAGAATGCATTTTGAGCCGCCGTGTGATTGCAGTACCAAATCAGCCTGCAAATGTGCCATACTCATTAGACGCAATACGCGATGCGATTGACTTTATCTTTGAAGGCCCAGCACGCTATTTCCAGCCACTTACTGGGCTCACAGCGCAAAACCCCAATATGTATGCACCCTACTCAGCACCCAGCGCACCCATTTCCCAGCCACAACCTAGCGCACCCGCAGTCAAAGCAGAAGACATTTCAGTCTTATTCGAGCACATGACACAGACGATAGTTACTGCGTTGAGCGCATCACGCAGAGATGGCAGAAATGGTGCGCCTCACTTGAACAACGACAAGTGCAATGGTTGTGGTCAGACAGGGCACTATATCCCTGAGTGCGCTTCAATTGAGCACCTTATTAGCGAAGGAAAGTGTAGGCGAAATGTGGAAGGGCGCATCGTACTCCCAGGTGGCGCATTCATGCCGTGTTCTATTCCAGGCAATTTCCTAGGCGAGCGCATCGAGGAATGGCATAAGCGCAACCCAGGGCAGATTGCCACAGGTCGACTTTCATCTAATACCAATTCGCAGCTCATCTACAATATAGCGCCTCGTCCAGCTCCAGCTGCACCTCTACAGTCGACGTATGTTGCCACTTCAGCTCCTGCAGCAGATTATATGCAAAGCGCACCAAATGCGCAACTAATGAAGGAAGAGTGCATTGATGCGCTCGAGAGGGAGTTGATGGTGCTTCGGAAGAGGCAAGTCTTCAACGGCATTGAAATTCTGCGGTGCGCACCATGCAATACATCCAATCAAGAGGGTGCGCATTCTACAACCACAGACATGGCACCCGCCGACAGTATTGAGTCCCCAGCTTCGCAATCCACTGCGAGCACAACTGATGCGCCCGACGAGACACCCATACATCCCTATTCCAACATTCCTGAGGCGCGTTTTGCGCCCGCAGCAGCAGATAAACCAGACGTACCAGCTAACTCTTCCAAAGGCAAAGAGCCATCATACCGCACTGTCATTCCCATCCAGAACCCGCAGATTGTCGACGACGTATATGCGCGCGCCATGAAGGCGCCCTCTGTTATGGTTTTGCATGAAGAGCTTCTATCCCTTTCGCCCAATCTCAGACAGCGCCATAGAGAACAAGTTACTCCAAAGCGCGTTGCAGCTACCAGTGCAGAAGTGGTAGCTACCCACCTTGCGAGCGTTATGCCATTCGTGCACTTTGCAGTGCGTGCACCTTTTGCGGACGATAAAGCGCTTAATGCAACACCTCCAGTTAGCGCAGCAATTGAAGCGCCTCTCTCTATTGTCGCAGGCCAAGGAGAAGCAGCCACTATCATAACATTCGACTCTGATACCCAAGCTTGCACTGTTTCCGCGTTTGCGCTTATTCCATTTTCCGCTTGCATTCCACCGACCTCTCTTACCCCTCAGCTCTACCTATCCCAGTGTACCAACAGTCATGCACAGGCGCCCTTAAATCCTATCAACCCTATGGCACTTATTCCAGCCGCGTTTCCAAAAAGTGCACATGCGCGCGCAACTTTTAGCGTCTTAGCAGTGCGCACACTGCAAAATGGCGTAGTAACCAAGAAGAAGTATAAACCGGTTGCTAGAAAAGTCAAGCCAGTTATTGCGCCCATCCCAAACGAATTCTGCATCGAGCGCAACATTATAGGTGATCTGCTAGCAGTGCTTCCTGCACTTTTACCAAACCCGCCACCGTTTACTCCAGAAGATGATGATGAAGAAGACGATGAAGAATTTGGGGATTGGACCGATGTGCTACATGGCTTTATGCACATGATACATCCCATTTCACAGTCCTTTGATGTGCAAGCACTCACGCTAACACAGCCAGAGCCAAGCGCAAATGCGCAATAGTGCACTTATTTACAATGATGACTATAGCCAAGTTCCAAGGAGCGTGACAGCAGATGCAGAGGACAAGAAGTTAGATTTGGTGTGGATTTGGATGGATACCCTAACGCGCCCTAATGATTTCATGGATTCCGAGTAGGTGCGCTCGTGCACTATGCGAATGCATTTTTCAAACACAAGGAGCGGTTATGGAAGCGCAATGTGCATGGCGCTCACCAGCTTGTTATTTGGCAGTCCAGATGCTTACCGATATTGCGCACCAGCCACAACAACGTTGCACACAAGTGCTTTTACGCGATGCGATCCACTTTGCTTGATCACTTTTGGTGGCGCCATACAATAGCCGCATTTCGCCTACTGCCATACCATGCATGCAAGTCCATTGCACTTCCTGACATAGTGCTCGATATCACCACAACGCGGTTGAGAGAGATGGAAGAGTCCATAGTAGTGGACACGGAAGACGAAGAAGCAGTTGATGAAGAAGAAGCGCAAGGAGATAGCGCTGAGGAAGAAGAAAGTGCCAATGAGGCGCGCAACTAGCGCTCCACGCGCACCGCTATGGATACTTCACCATTTTATATGTACGCTTTGCTTTCTTTCATTTTTTTTACGTTACCTTTTCCTATTCGCGAAGTCGCATCTGGACATGTTCCGTGATTGCGCAACCCATGGGTTTTACCGGCCGTGATGATCTACTGAGCCTTTCCCATTTTTTTTAGACTTTGTGATATCGCGTGTGCTTCATTTTATCTCTTACTCTTTTATCAATGGACATGGTCAATATCTCAGTTGGGAGGAGGAAAGTGATGGTTGGACAATTTTTCCGCACCCCTTTGCATTTGCACATCTTTGCGTGGTGCGCGTTTTTTGTGCGCTTGACACTTCTTGTTCGAACGTTGCTTATATTATCTCTTTTCTCTCACACATATTATTTGGGCTTACAAATTTCATTTTATGGCACCATGGAAGTGCGCGCACAGGTTGGCGCAAAGTGCGCACATTCGTGCATGTGCGTGCACTTCACTGCTTCGGAGCTCACCATGCATATCACAGGCGCAACAAAGAGATTGATTAACACACTATCTAAAACTTATACAATTGTGCAGCTATTCAATGGACTCCAGGAACTCCAGGCGCTCTGTGGCTGCACCCAGTTTTGCCTTTGCATCTGCCTCCGCTTGCTCCGTGCTGCGCAACCGGCTCTTAGCGACCTCTAACTCGATGAGTGACCTTTGGACATCTTCTTGAAGGCGATCGTGCGTGGTGCCCAAGACTGCAACCACCGAGCGGCATTGCGCTAAGTCGAGCGCCTCAACATCTTGACCTTGATAAACCGCATCCCCTGAGGTGTTTCCCGATCTGGTTTGGCATGAGGATTGCGTGTGCACACTTGCCTGGTGAACGGTAAGGTGGCGCGGCCTTGGGCGCACTTGCGACGGTGGAGGGGGCACGTTTTCGACTTTGCGGCACTTGGATGTGCACTCTTTCGAGGGGCTGATGAGCCCCACATCGCTCTCATTGCCCTTGTCAATTTGCGACGCGCCTTTGGAAAGTTAGCACAGCATGGAAGGAGGATGAGAAAAAGACAGACCAGAGTGCCCAGTAGCCGCTTTCCTGCCTCTAGGAGTTGCATGCAGCTGTGCGAGGGTGCGCTTCGTCCATTCGCACTTTCTCTTACCCTTTGCGCATGGGGCGCACCATTTTCCATTGACAGAGGTGCACCTAGCTGGTTGGCCCATGCGGCGGCAGTTATCACACTAGCATAGAAAAGGGGCATGGTTTAGTGAGTTTGAAGCATATCCAAAGAAGCTTACTGGTCCACTATTAGCGTTGGAGGTGGCGCCAACCCCACTCAGTGGTGGCACTTCGACATATGCACGTTGCCGTGTTTCGTGCACCGGGCACGCACTTGCGCCTTCATCCGCACTGGTGCTCTCATCGCTCTGCTCATTCTCCCCCTCGCTCGTCACCCCACTCTCCCAAGACTCCCCAGTTCCTTCGCCTACAACCTCAGCATCGGTAGCTCCAGAAAGTGCGCGCAAAGAGTGCACCAGTGCGACGCATGCCTTTTCATCCTCCTGCACCTCGGTGGTATCTATATCACTCACCTCGTCAATTGCTCTGAACTCACCTTCCAGATGCTCCAAGTTAACCTCTGGCACCTGCAATTCAGCGGTCAAGAGTGTGCGGCGCGCCTTGCGTGCTTCGGTGCGCTCCACGTGTGCTTCCAGCTGCTCCGCCAGCTCGTGCGCCCTACGCTCAAATTCCTCAGACCTCTCTTTCTCCTCAATCATCTTATGCATATCGGGCATCAGCTCCTCACCCCAAGCAAGCCACTCCTCCACCATGATTCCACTGAATGTGCTACGCGCCTTCATGAGGAGCGCGTCGAGTTCTGCGTCATCTTGGACAGAGTCCGCACGGCTTTTATACATGTTCTACATGCCCCGACCCTTAGCAACCTGCGCCAGTTATAGAAACACAAAAAGCGCACCAGTTTACTACAAAACCCTTCACCCCAAGCTTGCATTGTCGTCTGCTCACTCCCAGCAGCAGGGAGGGTCTCATTGAGGGCCAGGATCGTTTCTCTGAGGGCTAAGGTAAATGCTGAAGCCATCGGATCGGGTAGAGATGGGTTGTGGAAAGAGTTATAAAGGATAGATGGTGGTCAGAGATGGATAAGGAGAGGATGGCCGCTTATGTGAGCGAAGAAAATTTTGCGCTGACCAATTGCATGCTGCCTGAGGACAGTCAGTACTTCAGTTGGGAGGAGATGATATGGCTCCCTATCGCCCTGCGCGCATACTACGGCATTTTTTGCGATTGTATGCACCTCCTAGATGGCTTCCGCACACTTTGCACTGATACGGCTCCCTATCGCCCTGTGCGCATACTACGGCATTTTTTGCGATTGTGTGCACCTCCTAGATGGCTTCCGCACACTTTGCGCAGCGCGCCTTCATGCGCTTTCATGTGCCTTTGCACGCCTTTGACCGTTTAGGTGTGCCTTTGTGCGCCTTTTGCATTTCTACTGCGCTTTTGTTTCCCCATAGCCGCCAATCATTGTGTGCCCTAAATGCGCCTCATTGTGCTTCAAGCCACCTCCATGCGCCCCCCCACGCTCCTTATCTGCCTTCTACATTTATTGTGCACTCGATGCGCCTTTGCGCACTCCTTTTACACTTTACCTGCAACTCACATTCCCTGCTGCACACTCTTTGCACAATCTCTATCACACACAACAATCCACTGCACCGGTGCACTGCGCATCGCAGCTCCCATCTTACTGGCACATTTACTTGAGGCACACCACGATTCCAGCACGAGCGAACTGCACATTCTTACATAACTGGGCTGCTTTGCACCTATTTGGCATTGGACTGTGTGCACTTGGGCGCTTTCACGTAATCCAGGCACTTTGGCAGTATTTGGCCTCGTACAGCATCTCCTTATAGTTCTTCCACATTTCCAATCGGCATCGCCTTATCTGGTAACCGGCACAGGTCAATCACACCATTATTACTAAGGCGCAGCACGTGACATATAACACCGAAGCGGATTAATTGGGAAGAGCGCACGAGACTTAGCGCGCACCAATAATAGCACATCGCACCGGGACAGTTGGATATTGAGCTATAGGTGCGCAAATCTTATTGGCTGAGGCAGCGGCATAGTGCAGTCAGGTTTAGATGGGCGAATGGACGCGCTTGTGGGTAGTGCATGGCGCTTCCTATTTTTATACTTTATTTCACCATTTTATCACATAAGCCATTTGTACATAGTAGTGGACAGATAGAGAATCCAGAGGATCTTTCCCCCCCCCCATAGTTCATAGCTCAGTCAGCGTCACACATAGTCTGTGCACCAGCGTCCAGTCTGTGCACCTTCGTAGTGCACCCTTCGTATAGCCGTGTTTGCGTTATCGTTTGCGTCCCCTCATCATATTGTTGCATTTTGTCCCTTGCGTTGCGTCCTTCGTCCTTGTCTGTGCACTATCATAGTGTGCCCTTCGTATAGCCGCGTTTGCGCACCGTTTGCGCACCCTTTTGCATAGCCGCATTTTGCGCACCATCTGCGCCTTTTTCCGCTCCTTGCGCTTTCACTCTGTTTGCACCCCCAAACTGTGCACCACCTTCACAGTACATTCCAGTGTCGTCTTTGTCCTGTTACACCTCCTGCCTTCATCATCCTCATCGTTGTGCACTTTTGTGCTCTCGTTGCGCATTTTTCCGCACTGTGCGTTTTTGCCTCTTTGTGTTGCGCACTTTTCCGCCACTGCGCATATCTCCCCTTTCACGTACACTACTAGTGCGCACATTGAAAATTGCTGTACCAGCCTCTCTATAGTCTCCGTGCCCTGAAGGACGATCCGAGGCCCTCTAAGCGAACTCCCCCCTCACCCCGAGCACACCTGCAGTTGTAGGTTAAGTGTTCACCCCTTCTGTTGAGACTCTGCACTGAGTACCAACTGAACTCATCACTGCATATCGAGTACTACCAGACAAAAGGAGGGATTACAAGAGACTTAGGATGCGATAAGTGCGTTTTTGTGTTTCATTGATATATTAAAGCAATAGAACAAGATCTATTACCATACTGGGACAATGTACATTTTACTTATTATCATTTTTCATTTGTTTTGTGTTTTACAATACCTTTATTGCTGTGTACATTCCCTCATGTTTTACAATTGTTCTTATTTTCTTTTTAGTACTATCTCTTCATTTTGTATATAGACTTGTGTTAGATACTTAAAATGAAAAATAAAACAACAGGGAACAGCACAAGTTACCCTCACAGTTATCGTCAGAATTAAGAGTCGTTCTCTTGAGTCTTAGCTCGCATCCTATCTCTAAAAGTTCTGCGAAATATCGCGAACTTCCTCGAAACTATTGGATTCGCTCTCCATTTTATCACCCATCGCCTGTCTCCATTTGACAAACACCTCACATTCGTTAAACCCGCTGTTCGATATACTTCAAACCTCTTCGAACTTATTCAAACTATTTCGCGCATCTTCGAACTTATTCAAACCGCTTCGCACGCCTTGAAACTACTTTCGAACTCTTCCGAACAACTTCATACACCTATACAGACTTTTATCCACAGCCCTTACCATTTCGCGTTACTAAACATTACGTTTTGGTCTCAGCGGTGATATTTAGTACCACCTCGCACCCTTCCTCTGGCCTGTGTTATACCATCCGAAGCCATTAGTAGGTTTTGTTTGGGTTTCCGGGTTGAGTATCATCACCGTGTTGTCCACATTTTCGGGATGAATCTCCATTGTTGTTTTGCCCTTCTTTGGGCTGCCATTTGGGGTTTCCCCCTTTGTGTTTGACAGCAGAAAGCTTGGTGGCCTGAGGCAGGCCAGTAGGCTTCCCAACTGCCATGCGCATTGAGGCTTCAGCGACAATGGAGTCCTTGACATGTTTAAATGTCAAGGCACTAGTAGCAGTCATGTTAAGGACTGTGGTGGACAAAGAATTGTACTCATGTGGCATTGCAGAAGTAGGATCATTGCCTGAACTAGTTTGGGTATGGCAATGTTGGCAGCTGTGAGGTGCTCAAACTTGTCAGCCATTTTAGCAATCTCTGGCATGGGATTCACAGCCAGAATTTTGATTTCTATTGCAGACCTAAAGTCTGCAAAGATTTGGGAGGGGCCATCGACACCATAATTGGTGTGAATGAGGTCCCACACCTCCTCAGCAGTGTCCTTGGTATTGGCATGCTGCCAAATGGAGGGGGCCAGGCAGAGCACTAGGCTACCAATAGCCTGGTCATTTTTGTTGCTCCAGGTCTGGAGCTTGGCAGTAGCATCTGCTATGAGAGCAGCGTTCATCGCCATCAAAGGAGGCACCAGAGGCAGTTTGATTTCTGCCCTGCTAGTTATCTGCCAGAGGCCCTGATACTTGAGCCACACCTTCATGGAGTTGGCCCATTGAATGTAATTTGAGCCATCAAAAGTTTGTATGAGTTTTTCAAGGATTGAAGACATGATTTTGTGGTGGCAGCTGTTATAAGTGCTCAATCAGTCTTTTATCCAAGAAAAAACATTTCACAATCTCAGGAAAAAACACTCCTTCAGAGTGGTTAACCCTAGTCAACCTAGGTTTTTAAGTGCAGCTCACAGGGAGCGCAATGCAGCTCACGAAGATCACAAGGTTATAATTTGGAGACTATGAAGTCAACATCATTTGCAGCCAGTTAAGGCATGTTCACGACATGCCCAGCAGGGCCCATAACCTGTTGGAGCAGACTATATACAATGCACAGGGGAAGAGACAACACATTCCTTACAACCTACCTGGGGTTTAGTTAGACTTACAGCTAGGGTTAGCAGAGGTAAGAACACTGTATTCCTACTATGGTACAGGTTCTCCTTATATACATAATAATAAGGATGTCACATGACTCAGGAATGTGTTTACCACATGTATGTGCAGTAAGCATAGTAACATGTGTATGCTGCATGTATTGCCTCATGTATGCAGCATGTATCTCAGGGTTTAATTTCAACAGTTATGTGAACTACCACTTGTATCTGTTCTTCTAGCCCTCTTTGCTGCTCTTCCTTCATTCTGAGTGTTTCCAGAACTTTCACCAGCTTCATGAAATTGTTCATGTATACACTTATGATTTTCAAGCTGCACACCTATGTATGGGCTGAGAATTCTGATGATCTAAATCACATCAACCACCACCACCCCTGAGTGTATTCACATCCCCTGTCCAGACATGATCATCTCCATCTGTAGTTGCACCATCAAGCAGTAAATTTTCTGATGTGCCATTGGTATCCTTCCTCTTGAGGTTTCAGTGATGATAAGTAGGTTAAACCTGGTGGCAAACAGCCTCACACCAGAATAGAATTGAGGGGAGACCTACAGCATGAACAAGATGCTTGCACAAGTGATGGCTATCATACTTCTGCCTGCCACACTTGCAAGTCCATTGTTGGTTGCTTTGGCCACCCCTGCCTATGACTGTCATTCAATATTTCAGCTCAAACAAAACATGCTGGAGTAACTTTGTGTATAAGTATCCAGACAGAATGAGCTAGTTGGGGATGGGAAACATTGTGAAGGTGATCATGATTTAATTGCCACCAAAAAATTTCAACATTCATGGTTGTGTGAAGGCATGAAATGTAGGGTGATTTTGAGCATGCCCAGAGACACCACAGTTTTGGTTATCCCCAGACCTCTCTAAAGCCACATGCATGGCAGAAATCATACATCTCATACACTTAGTGATTGTCAAGGGTAAGCCATGGGTACAGGTGTGGGTACAAAACTCTTGAGAAACCCATACCCTGGGTTGGCAGGTTTCATTGAGACCTATTTTGATGTTGAAAACTACATTTAATATTCTAATTATACTAATTACATGCCTGGTGTAGTACATAGAGGATGGGCAGTGTTTATATACTTATGCTAATTGTTTATATTTGTTCATTATAAACAGAACATGGACATGTTTGTTGAATAAATGCAGCAACATAAACAGTCATGTGATTCTGTTTATTGCACACAAACATGTGCAACTCATAAGAACTACTTACATAATTATTGCACATTTGGATGCATCCCCCCATGTGGTTAAAAGTCATGTACATAGGATAAATAGTTATGTATAGTAGAAGACCTATAATAGAGTAATGACACACCTGTAAGGGGACTAGGAGGTGTCCCAGGGGTCTTGGCAATTTTCTGCATTCATCCCATTTTTTATATATTTTATTTCACTCTATTCTGCATTTTCTATGATCTTCTATGATTTTATGCCTGTTTTATGATTATTTCTCCATTTGTACATGTTGACAGTTTTATTTTAGAGGCAGGGCCCCTTTCAGATACTTACCCATTGAGATGACATCATTCCATAGCTTTGATCAGCCTATCAACATACTTGTCCACAATGTTATGCCCACACATCCTTGACCACTGGAGAACATCAATAACAGCAACAAATGACCTTTATTGTGTCATTTGAACCCTAGGTATGTTGTTCTGTGTTCATCTTTATTGTTTCTTTCATCTCAATCTGAGGTAGTGTTTCAGGCTGACTAGTGATTGATCATCTGGTAGAAAACATGTAAAGAGCACAATGTGTGGGTCAGCATATGCAGTGAACATGGATGGGGAAACAGTCACAATTAGTGATGTTCCAGCCCAGCTCAAAGCCCCCAAGCTGTCAAAGCCAGGCCCTGTTGAGCCGGGCCAAGCCCAAGCCATGAGACAGCTCAGTAAGGGGTCAGAGCCCAGCTTGCACTTCAGCAAAGCCTGAGCCTGGGGCTTAGGCCACAGCTCAATAGTAATAAATTTTTCAAGTGAACATGCCTTCTCAGCTGCAGGAATCACAATTAGTAAACAGCATAATCGGCTTGGAGCGGATGTTGTCGAAGCACTTCAATTTCTGAAATGCTTTTTTCAACATGACCTCCTCTTTCATGAAGCAGAAGATCCTTTGATCATATCAGAGACACAGTTGGATGGGCAAATGGCACCAAAGGACAATTCAAACGAGAGTGAAACAGGCTGGGATGAGTTGATAGAAGATATTGATGAGGAACCCACCTTCAGTGTTCTCAACATGCAGGGTAACAATGACGGTGATGTAGTCATACCCAACTTTGATTAGTGTATCTTTTTTCCTGCAATGAGCCACGGCCTGAGCTGCTGAAAGCCCGAGCCAAGCCCAAGCCTTCGTTGATGGCCCGGCCTGAGTTTTCGACAGGCCCTAGCCCTACTAAGCCGAGCCCAAGCCCCGGCTTTCAGGCCAAGCCGGGCCCGAACATCACTAGTGACAATGGCTGAAGAATGGTAGGTGACTATTAAAGGAACCATGAGGAGGACAAGCACAGCATCAGGAATAACAGGGAGCACAAGGGGAAGGATGGGGTGGGAATACCACAAATCCACCACTATCAATTGACAATGACGATGATGCATGGAAAAAAACAGGCCTAAACAATAGAGCATATTTGCAACGGCCGAAAAACGGCTTTCAAATTTTCGTTGAAAGGCGTGGAAATTTCTGTTGACCGTTTTTGGATAGGTCACAGTCCAGATTTGGATAGCGTGACTTCTCTCGCTCAACCGTGACCACCCGCGACCCCCTCTTCCATCTCTCGCTAGTTTATCGTAAAAATGCAGCCGTTCGAGGGCGTAATTGACTTCTCAGGGACCAACTCCTCAGCCACTCCTTTACCTCAGTCTTTACCTCAGATTTCGCTCCCCCCTACCCCAGATGATGATGTAAATGGAGAACCACGTGCATGGATTGCTGCAGCATACTTCGCAAGTTGCGTGGGATGGAGAAGATGATTGGAATCACAGGTGAGGAGATGCTCCCAGCGGTTATCAAGATATTCGACAAGCTCATTTATGAGTTTGGAAAGGGAGGATTGAGATCAATCATATTGCAAAGTGAGAAGGTAGATATCGACACCAAGCCGAAAACAGGCACAAAGGAGACACAGGGCTTCGACAGCTGGAAACGAGTAGCGATTTTCCATTATAAATGGGTCTGGAATATCCAATTCCTCTGCCATCTCAATAATCTCCCCTGCTGTCATGCTGACCGCCTAGCATGTCAATTCATGGAAGAATCTAAGAGTAGAAGTATGTAACTCACCGAAAGCGCCACCTGCAATCCTCAGCCGGCAGTGTCTTGAGCCAATTTTCAGTAATCCATTGGCCACCTTGTACGGGGCGAGGAGGACGAGGGGCTGATTCATCGGCTTGAGTTTGCATCCATGCTATAACCTGGTCGTGAGCTCCGTCATTCCCGAGTGCAGCTGCCAATAGAGTCGTGTTCAACATGGGAGGAGGCGGCGGAGGCTGTGCGAGTAATGGTACTGCCGCCAGTAACATTGTAAAGAGGTCCATCGTATACGCGTCGCGCGACGCGGAAAGCAATGCAAGCGATGATGATGACGGTGCTTGGACGGCGCTATCGCCAGAGGGTGACAGATAGTCACACTTGACCAAATCCGGACGAACCAAATTTTCGTTCAACAGCCATCAAATTTTTGTTAAAATCAGTGATTTGGCGGTTGCAAATATGCTCTAATGTCTATCATTGTTTGGGGCCAGGTAATTTTGTTTTATTTTGTGCTTTTATTATTGTTATTACTAACTAATAGTTTTCTCTTTGTTTTTATGTTCTACCCCAACCCTGCCCAACACAGTGTAGGACGCCAGCCCCCAACAGGACCCAGCACCAGATTCGACAACACCAGGAGGATGGCCCAGCACGCATTCCCACTGAGCAAGTTAAGCCACTCTGATTGGGGAATTATGGTACAACTCGGTTGCAGTTGATCATCTACGTGTTACTATCCAATCTCTGTGTTACTATACCCCTTCGTCTTTCCAAGCACAGAGTTGTATCTGCCATTGTTTTTCCACAAAATAAAGTATACGCTCTGATGTTTGCATATCATCCTTCTGACAGTACAACGAATCATCAGATGACGGGAGGAACGCTAACGAGCTTACAACTTTATACATAACTGTTTGCATCCAAGATATAATTCATCTCTCTAACTGAAACGTGTACTTCTGTCAGCCGCTACATCAGCTAGCAAGCTAGGCATTGCCTTCACTGTCTTCGCTGGTCTTTGTTGTTTCAATGCCCGACTCGAATCTGTAGACGCAGCGCTGGCCGTTGAACTATTGCGCAAAGACCCTCCACCAGTCTTCAATGTAGCTTTTCCATGCCCAGTCACTGCAGCCCCACCAACAGAACGACCAGTTGTTCCAGCATTCCTTGATCTCCATTCAATGTTGGCCCAAGACTGCATACGGGCCATGTTTTTCTCCGGCATGGTCACAGGTTTGGGAGCCTGCTGGATCTCATGATCAGTTCAGTGTACAACCATGTATCTGAGGATACTGACATCGAGGCCACTATCAAAGTTCGCATTGTCCATGCCCCTACGTCCCGACCGAGCCTGCTTCCGCGGGTACATTTCGACGGGTTTAACGCGGACGCTGCGCTCCCCATCAGAAGCATCGAGGTCGATCCAAGAGACATCATGAAGATCCACAGGTTCTTCATCCTGTGTCATCGCATATATCAGTATTGGGTGGGGAAAAGAATAGGAAATTAGCCCAACCTCCTCTTGTTCGGCTAGATCACGGGCGAGTTGCCGTACTTCAGCTGGAGTAACATATTCAGGGAACTCATTATTGCCCTCCACTTGGTGTTCTTTACCCATGACGGCATCTTGGAGGCCTTGGGATTGTTCTAAAAATGCGAATTCGTCATCATTTATGAGACCGTGCTCGTAAACTTGGTAGAAGGGTCGGGTCTCGTCGAGGTTGGCTATGATATATATCAATACAAGATTGGAGGAATTCGTAACTCGATGTTAAATGATACTGACCCAAATCCTTGATATTATCCCGATCAATCTTCGGTTTCTTGTGCATACCCCGCCGAATCCTGCGATTCTTCTCTTCGTCGTCGCTATCGTCGCTATCGTCCATGCCGACACCATGATTACGCTTCTTCTTGCGCAAGTCTCCTTGTATAGCGGCCTGGTGAAGTCTTTCAATCTCGCGATCGTCTTGTTCCGCATGCTCCCTGAACGCTAAATATCAGCAATGATAAACAACGATATAGTAACCATCGACCATCGACTCACTGATATTTCTCCTGCACGAGCTGTGCATTGACCGTCGCTTCGTCCATTTCTTGATCATCCACCAATGTCTCCAGTGTCATGTCCAAATCTTCCCCATCTTCCTCCTCTCCGTCGTCTTTTTTCCTACCCCCCAACCCAAACATTTCGTCGTCATCTGACTCTTGAGCCTCTGCCTCAACGAACTCAGACTTTTCGAGTCTGCCCTTCACTTTCTCGCTCCTTGCTTTGGCTGTACCAGCCATCACTTTAAACGCATTTGGTATCTGCTTCTGAGGACTTGGACTAGCTGAAGGGCTGGAACGATAACCTATATCGGCTGTGTGTGGTGGTGGAGAGACAGCGCGCCTCAATCGACGAAGGGTTGTATCATCAGAGGAGTCAAAATCAATGGATTGGGATAGGGATAGAGTTTGGAGGGGGGTTCGGAGAGGGAGTCGTTCGATTGATTGAGGGTGAAGATCATCAACCAACGTCGAAGGTTGCGATGGAGGTGGCGGTATGTATATTCGCGGGCTCGCTGCATCCGGCCGATTTTGAGTTAAGAAACTAATTGCGCGTGAATCTCAGTTTCGACAGGAAAGGTGAGGTAGAAATACCCATGATCATTGACATAGAGTGTCGGTTCCCTCTGTAGCTTCTTGCCTGCAGCCTCCAGGAGATACCCTTGCTCTTTCTCGAAGATCTGATCAGCCTTCCGTAACAAGCTGGAACCAATCTGGAATGCAGGCTGAAGGGCGACGTCTTGCGTCAGATCAAGTGCAGCGGGCTTGCGGGGTTTGTTGAGTATAGGAGGAGGCTAACATATGCTGGTTATGGCAGTCACAGAGGGTTTTTTCGGTACGTACCTCTTCCGAGAACGACTCAGAAAGGCTGAGCACATTAGCTGGCCGTTTGAGTGGAGTGGATATCTGCTTCTGAGTTCCGGATTCAAATAGGTCTGAAAAACCAGGCTGTAGTGGCTCAGCACCGAATACACTAGGCACCTGCGGTGATTGAGGAGAACCACGATCGTCCTCGATGAAAGTTGCTAGATTTGAGATAGGGCGGAACGTAGCTGCCGGTGAGGCCTGCTGCAGTCGCGCAGCAAAGGATGCGGGGGGCTTGGAAGATCTAACTTGGGAAACAAATGGATCATCGTCGTACAGGTCTTTCAACGGCACTCTGTCGTCTTCGTTCTCGTCGTCTTCATCATCAGCATCGATACCGCGTGACTGCATCACAGGGGACATCGACAAACCTCTTGCAATCTCGCGTTCGAGGCCGAACAAGGAGCTTGTCCGTGTACCAAGTAGATGTTTCGCACCCGTATCTCCATGACGCACTACTGCTTTGTTTTCCTTGTCTTCGCTCCGGTCGAACATGAGCGATGTGTTGTTCTCCTTGTCATTCTCATCTTCCGTGCGTTCGTCCATTGAGGATAAGGAGCCCCTGTGACTCATCGACGGTATAGGGATAGACAGTGAGGCGTTTTCATTGTTATAGTTTTGCGGGCTGCCAAAGGTACACGGTGTAGATTTTGGTATAGGGAATGTGTTTTCGTCTTTGTCTCGGTCAGAGTCTGAATCAACGATAGCCTGAGCACGACGACGAGATCGGACGTTGGGCACTTCCTTTTCCTCAAAGTCGTCGTCCGTTGTTAGAACATCGCTTTCAGGATTCACCATTGTGACATCTGCTTCCTGGTCCTCCTCGATAGCCTGATTTTCTTCATCGCCTTCTTCATCGTTTGGCTGTGGGGAAGGACTGGCGGATCCTCTCATCTCTGGCGTCCAATCTTCATCACCACCTTCATCTTCGTCACCGTCGACTTCCATTCCAACTCGTTCCCTTGCAGCCTGGAGCCCTTTCTCTGCATAGGCTGTCGACGCGTCATTCGCCGAGGATGATGCACCCTCCGCTCCGCCAATCACCTTCCCGCCCCTCCGCACCCATTCCTCCTCCTTCTGCTTCGTCAACTCTCTATTCACGCTCACCACTCGCTGAACAAGGTTCTTGTTCAGTTCATCCTGAGTCACAATTGCATTGTCCTTTTTCCCTTTCAATTTCCCAACATTGGGACTGACGAAAAAAGAGGCATCATCCTTTAAAGGAGTTGCCTTAGCCCGCTGCCTCTCTAACCCGATCCCTCCAAGATTTAATTGTCGTTTTCGTCCTTCCGATATCCTCTTTTTCTTTCCTGACTTCCGCTCTGCTTCCTCCTCCTTCACAGCGGCCTGCATCTCGCTCGAGCGCACAATCTCTAGATCATCGTCGTCCTCTGACACGGCTGGCTTGTTAGCTTGTTGAACAAGCAACAGCTTCTTCTTCTCCAGAAGCGTATGCGCCTGGTCCCGCTTTTTCCGCTCCTCACTGACAAGCTCTCCTACCTCTGGCAATGCATCTGAATCCGAATCGAGATCACCAAGTGAAGCCATTGGCTCGAGTAAGCTGGACCTGGGTTCTGTCTTGGGCATAAGATGGAAGGGGTATGCATCGACAGAAAGCGTCGACGTGGACGCCACTGTGGGGTGTCGGTTTATTGACGGTAAGGCATCTTTGGGAGGGGATGAGAACTCTCCAATTGGGTCTGATGATGGTTCTTTCCCGATGGGGCGCCCGCTATTACAGAACGTATAGTTTAAATCAGCATATGGAAAAATAACAACGTACTTACCCTGCGGCAAGGGCAGTAAAGAAGTTTTGGAACGTATATTTCTGCGTGCTGTTATCGATGCGAGGAATTGACACCGGTTGGTCTGCAGCAAGGCGAGCACTCTCGCGTCTAGTTTCCTCGAGCTCTCTCTTTGTCGGACGCTGGATAAACGTGAAGAATGTGAACACCAATGTGATAGCAAATGCGGCTTTGGACAACTGACCTTGATTTTGGATTTCTTGTTTTGTTTGTCCTTGTGCACGGATTTTTTGGATGCCACACTGAAACCATTTGGATCTTCGGAAAATTGAAGTGGTACAACGGGTGGGCGTGAAGCAGCAGTGACGACCTTTCCCTTGCCTTTAGAGTATTCCGGCATCTCGTCATCGTCCGAAGTTGGCGGAGTGGGGGATGACCTAGATTTAGGTGTGTTGATAGCGTGTGGGAACGCAGGAGACGTAGTAGCCGGGGAACCTTTGTTGTCAGCATGTTCAAACTCGGAGTCAGAATCATGCACGACGCGCTTCTTGAGGTGGCGGCGGGGTTGGGGAATCGAAGGGGAAACAGCTTTGACAAAGGCGCTTTGTGACAAGGGCGAGGCGGTAAGAGTAGACAGAGACCCCCCAAACACGTCTTGTGTCAAAGCATTTGAAGGGGCTGCCACGGGAGATGTGGGAACATGAGCGGATGGCGCCCTTTGAGGGAAGAAAGGCTGAGTGGCTGACGGGCTCTCCGAATTTGGAATACCAGAGATGGCCGGCATTTCGCCGTCAGAGTCGTATCTCGCATCAATATCTTGCAACATTTTCTTCAACCCGAAAAGATCCTTTTGGGACGCGTCTTGAGAACTGTCCTCATTCTCATCATCAGCGAGTTCATTATCGGAGAATGATTGGAAGATATCTGAGCTAGGCGGAACTTGCTCGTCTAAGTCTGGTGGGCCTGTCCTGTATGTGCTATCTCGCGAAACTGAACTTGAGAAAGCATAAATCAAGGAAGCATCTGGATCGTCAGGGGAATCGCATGAACAGGTCGAGTCTGCAACGACCGAAAATTCTTTCTTTACTGTCATCGTCGTGCGTGGATGGTTGAGAGACGTCACGTCAGTCACACTAGTCACACCGTTATCTTTCGCGTTTTGACTAAATCACATGATTCCAGCACGCTGGCTTGTATGTATGGGCAAAATACCGTATCTGTATCCACCACTGCTATATGGTTAATTGTTAATTTATTTTTTGGTTGCTGGCGATGGTGTGGGAAACCTTCGGTTAAAAGCAATTTGGGATTTATGTATTGCAATTTCTAAGTAGGTAGCACCTGTGACCACATCGATTTCTGACTGCCACCACCAGATCGTTCACATTCATTGGACTGTTACAAGTCATGTTCGATCACCATATCATGTTATCAGTTGCTGGTGGGCTTAAGCTACTGTTTATAGTACTGCAGCTCCACTACTGGATATTTACAGGCAGCAGCAGATGGTGATCTTCCTGCAATTGATGGACTGGTTTGGTCATTTGGCACATTTCTCTAAGATCCGCTGCCCACAATGAAAAGCCCATCTCCATAACAGCACTTCAAGACTTGAGCATCTATGGCACAATTTTTATTGGCCATGAGGGGGTAGAAAGGGAACAGGATTTTTTCTTCATCAGTTCAAATCATAATTCTACTTTACAGGTGCAATGATAGCAAACCAAATTGCACTTGATCATAAAAAGATGAAAAATGTCTATTTTTGTACATCCACAGGATGAAAACACTGTTTATCTTTCAGTGTACAGGTTCTCAGTTCAAATGCATTCAAACCAAGTTCATGTACATCCTAGAGCTGCAGAATGCAGAACTGACCTTATGCAGGAGGAAGAGAATCTGGACCAAACTGAACCTGAACTTAGGTTTGGTTCTGGCATCCAAGGTTTGAATCTTGGTTCTGGACCTAACTTGACATCCCTAGGTGTGCATGAGATTTCAGCTGGGCACAGTCATTTTAGCACATAGGTAAGCTACAATGTATCAAATGATACAGTCTATCAAACGTATACAATGTATTGAATCATACAGGTTCATTAGACACTGTCAAACACTCTATATATGTACCTACTATACTAACCAATGTATACAACCATTGGATAGCTTCATGGACAGTACAGTGCATTACAATACAACATTTAAGTTGTTGTACAGACATGGTAACCAATGAATTGGCCAACACAGGCACGGCATTGGGCAGCGGCATCAGCATCAGCATAAAGCAGAGGCAGTGGCATCGGCATTAGGCAGCTGGGATTGCACTATTTGATCAATACAACATGTAAGTTGTTGTACAGACATGGTAACCAATAAATTGCCAACACAGGCATTGGCATTGGGCAGTGGCATTGGCATTAGGCAGCTGGGATTGCACTATTTGGTAGCTTCCCATATAGTATAGCACAGTACAATACAGTAGATAATTGAGCATGGAAGTTGCATAGATATGATAACCTATGAATTGGTGGCACATGCATGGTTTGGTGGACAACTCTATGTATATATATGTATGTACTATAGTAACAAATGAATGCACTAATCAATTCTTGCTGTACCACACTAGACATATTAAGAATGTGGTGTACAGATTGGTGACCTATGAGACAGCATCAGACACATGCATCAGCATTAGCATATATATTGGGGCTGGGGCCTGGGCAATTGGTATGGGCATCAACCTTAAAGGTATATATTATTGGTTTACCAATTAAAGCACCATATATCTACATAAAGAAAATCTATCATTCATTGTCAGTAGTGTCCATCATATCATCAGAGCCAGGCAACCAAGTGCCATCAACATAACTGAAGGCCACATGACTGTAGATCAGAAGTGTGATGTGAGAAGGAATGGGGTTTTCTATCTGTGAGGTGCTGGAGGACCCAGTTCAGAAACTATCCTCATCAGAATCTGCATCAGGGCCAGTTAGATCAGCCTCTAAATGATGCATCTCTGACAATGAGAGGAAAACATCAGCTGCATCAGATGCAGTGGGGAAAGCAGTTGAAAGGGGAGGTGCAGGGGGAGATGAAGAGGGAGAAATAGAATTTTCAAGGTAAAAGGCAGCAGCATAAAAGCCAGTTGGGGAACCTGTATGGGACGATCTTATGAAATACAGTAGGCTAATGATGCATTATCTTCCCCTTCCCATAACATAGCAGCATAAGAGGCAGTGGGCTGGCCAAGCACAGTGTGTGCATCAGCATCAGCATCATCAGCATCATCTATACCAGTTACAGTGGGTGGTGAACTGTAGGCACCAGAAACAGAGGTTGGGAGATTGGCTGTGATCGACTGTTGGAGCAGACTACATACGCTGCACAGAGGAAGAGACGACACGTTCCTTGTAACCTACCTGGGGTTTAGTTAGTCTTAGGGCTAGGGTTTAGTAGAGGTAAGAACACTGTATTCCTACTACGGTACAGGTTCTCCTTATATACATAATAATAAGGATGTCACATGACTCGGGAATGTGTATACCACATGTATGCGCAGTAAGCGCAGTAACATGTGTATGCTGCATGTATCGCCTCATGTATACAGCATGTATCAAGGGAATTAATTTCAACACCCCCCCTCAAACTGTACAGCGCTCTAAGCAGCTAAGTTTGAATCTCGAAAGTAATTCCGAGAGAGTCTCTAAATTTCCTGAAAAGGATGGCGCCAAGGTTCTTGGTGAACATGTCAGCCGGATTATCACTTCCAGGAATGAAAACGACTGTGACTTTGTCTTTTTCAATGCATTCGCGCGTGTAGTGGTAGCGAATGTCTATATGTTTAGTCCTCCTTTCCTGGACTGGATTTGATCCAATGAAGATGGATCCTTGATTATCAGCGCAGATTGGTATGCGATTCAAGATATATCCAAGTTCCTGGAATAAGGACTCTATCCACACTATCTGCCGACAAGTGTCAGAGAGAGCCATATATTCGGCTTCTGTGGATGACAGTGCTACAGTTTTTTGTAAACGGGACTGCCAGCACACAATGCCACTCGCTAGAGTAGCAAAGTAACCCATTGTAGATCGGCGCTTGACTGTGTCAGCTGCCCAATCAGAATCTGTGAAGGCCTGTAGCCCCTCGGACTTTTCACCATCATAGACAATGTTATATTTCTGGGTTCCCACCAGATAGCGCATGATGTACATCGCTTTGTCTAGATGTTCTTGGCTAGGATTAGCCGAGAATTGCGACATCTTGATTACTGCATAAGCGATATCAGGTCGCGTTCCGAGCATCAGATACAATAAAGATCCGATCACAGACTGGTATTTTGATCTAAGCATCGCATTGGGCGTTGCTGTGTTTTCCGATGGTTTGTAACCAGTCGGGAGTGGAGTGGGGGTCGCTTTGGCATTTGTCATCTCGAATCTCTCAAGCACTTTGGCGAGATATTCAGTTTGATCAAGTTTGACTTTGCTTGCAGTCTGGGTGACGCGCATGCCTAAGAATTCCGTGACTTTTTCAGTACTACGGCACTCCCAATGCTTTAGACAAGCATTTTTCTTTTCATCCACAAGTTTCTTGTTCTTCCCCATGAACAAGCCATCATCAACATAAACGAGTGCAATAACAATGCTGCCTGTCTTAGGATCCTTGTGTATGAAAATGCCGGCATCGGAGCTGGCGTGCACGAACCCAATAGTGCGCATAAATGCCTCTAGCTCTTTCCACCATGCAAGTGAGGCTTGTTTAAGGCCATACAATGCTCGGCGTAAACGCAATACTTTGCGCTCTTTTCCCTCGAGTCTGAAACCCTCGGGTTGATCCATATAGATCTCCTCATCTAGTTTGCCATATAAAAATGCAGTTTTTACATCTAGGCCGGTCATATACATGCCTTCTAGAGATGCAAGTGCAAACATGAGGCGTACAGTCTCGTAGCGGACTACCGGTGAGAAAATCTCATCAAAGTCAACGCCTTCAACTTGTGAAAAGCCTTTGGCCACGAGTCTGGCTCATTTTCTTCCATCTGATTTTATGGAGAAAACCCATCTATTTTTGATCGTTTTTCGATCATGTGGAAGATCGACGATGTCATAGACTTGTCGCTTACAAAGAGCCTCTAATTCTTCATGACAAGCTTGTTTCCACTCACGTTGCTGCTGCCGTGGTAGGCGCGCAATATCACGAAATTGGTTTGGAACTTGGCTTATTTCACTCGATGGTTTGACTGCTTTTGACAACAGCCAGCGAATAAGCTTATCTCCTCCTTCCTTGGTTATCTTTTTAATATAACCTGCTTCATCCGGTTCCCCCATTGGGTGATCATGTTCTTGATTATTGGAATCGGGCACACTCTCGTGGGGTGCCGAACTCGGTCCAGCAACCGGTTCTTTCTGTTGAGTTTGTGGTCGTGTTCGGTTATGATCCAAATCTTGACCCACAGATCTCTTCCAATATCGATCACGTGCAATGTCTCTCTCTATGTCAGAGGGGAGTCGCTTCTCTCCATAGGTATTGCCAGGACGGTTTGGGATGTTCCTCTGCCTGCCTGATCGACGGGGCAATTGCTGCCATTCCTGTTGATCATCACGTCTTGGACGAAAGTCCTCAGTGGTTACTGGAGGTGGCGGAGGAGGAGCATTTGTCACATCGTCATGTGCCTTTTGCTCACTTGGTACATCATCATCATCATTTTCTGATGATGGAGGAAGGGGCGGATCTTGTGGCGGTATAGAATCATCGCCATCCATTCCAGATGAGTGGTCATCATCTTCTGGTTCTGGAGGTGGAAAATCACCAAGGTCTGTATTGGCAGGAGTCTTAGCTCCGGGACAGCATGGGAACAACGTTTCATCAAATAGTGCCATAGCACCAATGAATATTGCGCCACTAGGTCGCATGAAACGGTATGCTTTAATGCCATCTTCTAATCCAAGGTACGTCATCAACTCCGATCGAGGAGCCAATGTGTTTGGACGCTTCTCCTTGGGTAGGTAGACGTAAGCACCACAACCAAAAACCTTCAGATCGTTTAGATCTGGGTGGACCTTTGTCAAGTCCTCAACCGGTGTCAGCCATTTCAGGCGCCTTATCGGGGTTCGGTTGTATAGGTGTGTTGCATGTTCAATGCAAAATTCCCACCATGATTGTGGTAGACATGCAGTAAATCGCAGGGTTTGCGACTTTTCCATTATTGTCCTTATGGCATGCTCTGCGCATCCATTCTGTTGGTGCATGTGTGGTGCAGACATCTCTATTTTGATGCCAAAGTCCTTGAGCACATTTTGTAGCTCACGATCCTTGAACTCCCCCCCTGGATCAACACGCCAGCGCTTGATTGTAGCGCCATACTGTGTCAAAGCCACTGCCCGAAATTGTCTGATGGCCGCAGCAGCATCAGATTTCTTTCTAAGGCATTGGACCCAGATATGTGACGTTTTGTCATCCAGAAATACAATAAAGTATTTATGTTTATGGTACGATAGTACTGGGAGTTCCTTCAGATCGGAATGTATTAATTCAAAGGGTTTTTCTGCACGTGAATCTGATTCAGGAAAAGATTTTGAGGTCATTTTCCCTTCAGCGCACCCTGGACATATAATTTTGTCTTTAGGAATAATTAAATTCCTTGGGAATTTTATGGTGCTATTAGGCATCTTCCCTAGCGCCTCTTTGGATGGGTGTCCAAGTCGCTTATGCCAAGTCGAGTAGTCTGCGACATATATTGTCGCGACATTGATTCCCCTGGTGCTCAATATATGAGTCCGAGCCCAATAAATAGTGTCACATTTCATAAGAGGGACACAATCCATAATTGGGTTTCCTTGCTTGAAAAATGAAATGTGTGCGGAGGAACCACATACATCACTTCCGTCTTGTAAGAAGACGCCCATTGACAGTAATCGAGCATTACAGTCGGGTATGTAGTAGACGGGGTATAATCGTGTTTCACGTGTCTCTGACTTCCCATGACATACTACCTGGTGTCTAATGAAGACTGCTCCTTTCCCTACTATATGAGTAGTACCCATGGCTGTTTGAACCAGGGTAGAGTCCTTTCTCGGTAAAGGCTCGTAAGAAGCAAAATCTTTAATTTCACCAGTGAAGTGTTTTGATGCGCCTGAATCCATGATCCAGTCAGCACCTCTCTTACATTTTCCACTTGCACACGTAACACATATATTAAGATGTACATAATTCCATGATACATTTAATAGCGGTAAAATTTCACATGAAAAGTTCGCTGTATTCATAGGAATTTTAATCCTTGTGCTTGTGGCAGGGAAAAGGACTGACCTATCATCATATGCCCCTGTGTCAAGGGGTTCATCGACGAGCATCTCGTCGACGATCTTCCACACTTCCTCATCAGTTGCCGGCGGTTCTGATCCGAGGGAGATGGTATCGTCTTCTACCTCCTCGATCGTAGCCTCGGTTTCTGGCTCTATCCTCCTTCTCTTACCTTCTCGCACCGTAAGGTGCTCTTCCAGCGGTCGCAGATTTTTCGCGCTGCGCGGAAGTTGCATGTGCTCGAGGGTGTCTCGAGCTTGCTGGTACTCGGCGTAAACCGAGCGAGAGGAGGTCACGCCCGTATATGCCTGTGCAGGCGGTCAGCGGCGAGGATCCCTTGTAGGAGTGTGCTTGATGCGCTGTATGAGCGGCATCGGTGGTATGATGGTGCCATTACCATTTATGGTAGTAGAGGTTTGTGAGGCGAGGTGGGTATGTTTCTCTTTTGGCTTCTCCTCTTTAGTCTTTCTGTCCCCACGTCGTCCACGTTTTCGGGACGATTCTCCATTGTTGCCCTGAGATTGCCATTTGGGGTTTCCCCCTTTGCGCTTGACAGCAGAAAGCTTGGTGGCCTGAGGCTGGCCAGCGGGCTTCCCAACTGCCGTGCGGCATGAGGCTTCAGCGACAATGGAGTCCTTGACATGTTTAAACATCAAGGCTCTAGTGGCGGTCGTATTAAGGACCGTTGAGGACAATGAATCGAACTCGCGCGGCATCGCAGCAAGTAAGATCATGGCCTGCACTAGTTCGGGGATGGCGACATTGGCAGCCGTGAGGCGCTCAAACTTGTCGGCCATTCTGGCGATCTCCGGCACGGGATTCGCAGCCGGAATCTTGATCGTTATAGCAGACCTAAAGTCCGAAAAGACTTGAGAGGGGCCGTCCACACCATAGTCGGTGTGGATGAGATCCCATACCTCCTCAGCAGTGTCCTTGGTGTTGGCACGCTGCCGAATAGAGGGGGCCAGGTGGAGCACTAGGCTACCAATTGCCTGGTCATTCTTATTGTTCCAGGTCTGGAGCTTGGCATTAGCTTCCGCTACCAGTGCAGCATTTGTCGCCGTCAAAGGAGGCGCCATGGGTGGTTTTAGTTCCATCCCGCTAGTTATTTGCCAGAGGCCCTGAGACCTGAGCCACGCCTTCATTGAGTCGGCCCATTGAATGTAGTTAGAGCCATCGAAAGTTTGTACGAGTTTTTCAAGAGTTGAAGACATGATGTTGTAGTGGCAGCTGGTAAAAGCGCTCAATCAGTTCTTCTATTCAAGAAAACACGTTCCATATTCTCAGGCAAAAACACTCCTTCAGAGTGGTTAACCCTAGTCAACCTAGGTTTTTAAATGCAGCTCGCAGAGAGCGCAATGCAGCTCACGAAGAGCGCAAGGTTACAATTTGGAGACAATGAAGTCAACGTCATTCGCAGCCAGTTAAGGCACGTTCGTGACATGCCCAGCAGGGCCCATAACCTGTTGGAGCAGACTACATACGCTGCACAGAGGAAGAGATGACACGTTCCTTGTAACCTACCTGGGGTTTAGTTAGTCTTAGGGCTAGGGTTTAGTAGAGGTAAGAACACTGTATTCCTACTACGGTACAGGTTCTCCTTATATACATAATAATAAGGATGTCACATGACTCGGGAATGTGTATACCACATGTATGCGCAGTAAGCGCAGTAACATGTGTATGCTGCATGTATCGCCTCATGTATACAGCATGTATCAAGGGAATTAATTTCAACATCGACCACTCCTTATTCTTATTGTATGCACCATCAGCCAGAGACTGAGCATACCCAGAATGATATTTGCTCTTTGGTGTTGGGTTAGATGCTAAAACATCACTCTTTGTGATGTCAATATTCCAGGTCCACTTGTGGGAGGAGGGGGAAAGAGCCTTCAGGCACTCGAGTTCAGCCTGTGCATGTGCAGATACCAGTTCCAATTGTCTTCTTATGGCTGATTGCCTTGACTGTCTCCCAGTGTGTTCATGGTTGTTTTTTGATGCCGATGCCACTGGCAGTGCCATTATTAACTTACATAGTTCAGACTAAAGCTACTTGAGCAGGGCTAGCTCATGAAGCTGTTCTCACATTCATCACAGACTCTGCTGATGATTCACAGCCATCTACAAAGTCACACATCCTGCATGCTTCATTGAACATACCCCCAATGAGAGCCTGCAGGTTGATGCAAGATCAGCAGTCAGCTCAGCCATTGGCAGCATTGTCTGCTGGCTGGCTATCATTGGGTGGCAAGCCAGTGATCACAGGGGAAGGGATATACTGCTGATAGCTATTGAGGCATTTATCCATGGTGTCACTGGTGAAAATTTGCTTCAGTGCCAGTTCACTATTGTGTCTCCACCAATCACATACATATGAATCCACCAGACAGCCAGGACTATCACTGGCAACACCATCATCCAACGAGGCTAAGAGAGATGGATAGAATCCAAGGGGTAGGTGGTTCAAATTCACATCGGTGAGACTGTTAGCCAAGGACTGAAGAAAAAATGGCACCTCCACCATAAGGCCAATGGAGGTGCCAATGCCAATGCATGACATGACATACATCTGACATACATGTCAGTAATGTATACTTACTTCCTTTAGAAAAGATCACAACATACAAGCTTGGCATAGAGAATTTTCTGCATCCAACATTGTTTTACCAAGTTTGCCTGGTCTAACTCCAACAAAACTTGAAGGAATTGGGACTCTGTATACCAAATGATCTTTTGTGTCCACATTTGGAGTTGCAGTTTCAGGCCCAATTGCAAAGAAAAAGGGTTGAAGATTGAGAGAGTTTTGTTTGACATAGTTTTACTGGTTGTGGTTGGTGATCAAGATAATTGTGTTTAGATCAATCATGTATGCATAATACAGGCCCTCCTCAGTCACAGAGGGGAGATATAATTGCATTTGTTGATCTAAATGCATTGTCAGCCCTCAATGCTAATTCATACCATGAAGCATGCTGGCAATTAGCATAGGCTAGCTGTGGTGACCCAGTGATGATACTTGACCTGGAAACCTAACAAAAACCTGTTAAAAGGCTTAGGAAGTATAACACAGGCTAGAGGAAGGGTGCAAGTTGGTACTAAATGTTACTGCTGATACCCAAACATTGTGTTTAGTGATGTGAAATAGTAAGGGATGTGGCAAATAGTTTTTTAGAAGCATACAAAGAAGTTCAAAATAGTTCAAAATAGGTTTGAAGATGTGTGAAATAGTTCGAATAAGTTCAAAGATGTGTGAAGTAGTTTGAATAAGTTCGAAGAGGTTTGAGGTATATCGAGGAACAAGTTTAGCAAATGTGAAGTGTTTTTTGAATGGAGATAGGCAAATGGGCAATGAGTTGAGAGGCTAATATGAAAGTTTGAAGAAGTTCACAATATTTCACAGAACTTAGAGATTTGACGTGAAGATAAGACTCAAGAGAATGGCTCTTAAGTCAGATGATAAGTGAGAGGGTAACTTCTTCTCTGTTCCCCTGTTGCTTTGCTATCGTTCTAAGTAACTAATACAAGTCTATATACAAATTGTAGAGATAGTACTAAAAAGGAAATAATAACATGTGTAAAACATGAGGCAATATATACAACAACGAGGACTTTGTAATTTATAAAACAAATGAGAAATGATAATAAGTGAAATGTACATTGTCCCAGTATAGTAAGAGTTCTTGTTCTATTGCTTTAATATATCAATAAAACATAAAACACACTTATTGCATTCTAAGTCTCTTGTAGTCTCTCCTTGTGTCTGGTAGTGCTCGATATGCAGCGAAATGGTTTATTCTGGATGAGCAGTGCAAGTCAAAATGGTTTTGAAACAGCTATATGATGGCCAATATTGTTTGAAGTAGTATGAAGTCATTCGAAGTAGTGTGAAATGGTTCAAAAATGTTTGAAAAGGTTTCATGGTTGATTTTGTGGCATTCATAGTGATTCGGAGTGTGTGTCGTAATGTGTAGATACAATTAGATCCTTTTCCAGACCTTATAGCGTGCAGTGGACCTATCACTGGGGCTTGACCCCATATTATTTTTCTTTGCTATTGATCTGACTGGGCGCTATAAAGAGACCAACCTTCTATTTACAAATCATCTTTTAATTTACCACCTTGAGTACAATACAACAATATACATTCTTCATGTTTAGCTCCTGTGTGATTTTAAGGGACCCCCTTTAACTCACTACAGTTTTTTAAACACTCAAACTCATATAGAGTTAAGCTCGACATTGCTCCATCAGCAATCGTCATCAATATGATTCTGAACTTCTGCTGCAAAGGGAAAAAACCTTCAATGTGATCAGTGATGGAAGCATATTCATCGCTAGGACTTGAATCAAGTTTCTTTGCACTCAACTCTTTGCTTCTCAACTCTTTGCTTCTCACCCATTGCTATAACCATTTCTTTGCACTCAACTCTTTGCTTTTTGCCTGCTGCTATGACCAATTCTTTTCTCCATTGCTGAAGATTGTACCTCAAAAACAAGACCATGGTTTTGACCAGGGCCAAGAACAAGAACAAGCTGAAGCCTGCTCCCAAGCCAGACGCACAAGATTTGGCTGGATCTCTTCTACTTGAGGTGCATACAAGCACCTTGAGAAACAATGTTTCTCTTACTAGGGACTTACAGCCACTTTGAGAAACCTCAATTCCTCTGCCCTCAGACCACACTATAGATGGCCCACTATCGAGGATGCCGATGAGAGCAAACCCAAATCCAGAAAATCTTTCTCATCAAACAACAGTCAATGAGACACTCATTCCAACCCAGGACCTCCTACTGGCTTGCAGAAGCTTTCTTCTCTGGATAAACTAACTTCAGAGCCCAACAACCACTGGATTACCCCCGGTAGTGGTATCAATCCTCCCCACAACAACCAGATGTATAAAACACCTGGAATATTTCCTGCTGTATGGCTGGATTTAACAGCATCAGCACCTACAATGCCAATGAACACTGGCAATTGGCTGTGCTGATGCCTAGAGAAAAGACCCTTCAAGGCCAAACCTCAAGAGGATGAATCAGACAACAATTTAGAGCTGGGCATTTTGCTCAGATCGCACAGATATGATTATCTGTTGCATGGATGCAAGAGACTTTGAACCGATTAAGTTGGAAAACCAACTTAAAGAACTGGCACTAAGTTATGCCAGTCACTTTGCCCATAGGGAAATAATTAACCCTACTATACCTCATTCCACTGCAATGAAATGAGATCCCAACCCTGTCCAACCTCACTCCACCAACCCAGCAGAATGAGAGCATCCTTCCACCCACAGATGTGGTTCCCCATATCTATGGACCTCTGAGTTATCTCATGAATCACCTTCTAAATGGAAGGTACACTATATCAACAACAACAGGATTGTCCTTTAAAGGATATGCGATGGCAATATCTAGAATGGAAATCCCACCTCGATCTCCAATCAGAGGATCCATTTCAACAAAGATGGTCAACCTTGGAATAAGGATGACCCTTCATCTTGCCATCAACAGTGAGAGAGCCCACCATCTATAAATTCCAGATGGCCTGCATAAAGTTATGCAGGCCATAGAGGACCACCAGATGGACATGGGTCCAGGGATGATGGTAATGGAAGTGATAGTGACTCAACATATAGCATGTCAAGCAATGAAAGTACCGAACATTCTTCCTGATTCAAGAAAGAAGTGTCCTGCAGAGACTTGTCAAATTGCCAATGAGGAGCACAAACATGCACTTCTTCCAGATGTATCCCATCTGGACATTCTGGTACCCCATGAGAATCCAGTAGCTCTCACTGGTCTCCATCTTCCTATTCCAATTCTTATTGAAATAAAGGCTCTTGCCATCCCTCAAAATATTTGAGAGACATCCATGCCAAGATACAGTGAGGGATAAAACCTTTCAAATGATTTTTGAAGTTGAATTATTTCTTGAATAACTCAAGAATAACTCAACCAAACAAGTCCAAATTTGGGATAGTGGTAGAGTATCATGTGACTAATAAGTTGCAATTTGTTTTATTACATAATTTTAATTTGTTCCCATGTTATTAATATTTTACTGGCACAAGTCCATTTGAAAGGTTTTGTCTCTTTGGTATGTCAAGCACATGACTTTGTTTAATCAAAGCAAATAAGTACAAATAAAATTATGTGACTTGGTGAA
This sequence comes from Tricholoma bakamatsutake, assembly GCA_029959215.1. NCBI lineage: Eukaryota > Fungi > Basidiomycota > Agaricomycetes > Agaricales > Tricholomataceae > Tricholoma > Tricholoma bakamatsutake. The sequence continues at coordinate 8,830,985 of CP114860.1, forward strand.
AATATGTATATATACTCTGTGTCCAACTTTCTGTCATTTTCCACACCAAATCCCCCCACATACACTCATGCGATCACTTACTCCTGCTCAACACACTCATATTCTTGAACTGCTTGACAAAGGGCAGTCTTGTCCTGCTATCTCCTCCATCACTGGTATAAGTGTTGGTTCTGTATCCAATATTTGCTCCAAACATTATTCAACACTTTCCAAATCTGTTGGTGGCCATCCATGGAAGCTTTTATCTGCTGACACCCACTATGCCATTCACCTCATAACTTCTCAGAAGGCTGAAAATGCCACTGAGGTCACCAAAACCTTACAAGACATGACCAACACATTATTTACTGTGAAGACAGTATGAAGAGCACTCAGAGGCACTGGAATGAAGGCTGTAACCAAGCAAAAATGACTGTTTCTCTCCAAGAAGCATAGGAGGCTTAGGATGGACTTTGCAGAAGCACACAAAGACTAAACAGTGGAGGACTGGAAGAGGGTTATGTGGTCAGATGAGACCAAAATTAATTATTTGGGGTCAGATGGGAAGAAATGGGTGTGGAAAAAGCCAGGAGAGGGGTTGAGTGATAGGCTAGTGCAGGGGACAGTTAAGTTTGGAGAGGGTTCTCTGATGATCTAGGAATATATGTTCTGGGAAGGGCCTGGATATGCAACCAAGATTGATGGGAGAATGGATGCTGACCTTTTTGTCAGCATTCTGGATGATGAACTTCAAGAATCAATCAGGTATTACCAGAAAAACCCAACAGATGTTCTTTTTTAGCAGGACAATGACCCCAAGCACAAGAGCAAAAAGGCCCAAAAATGGCTTCAAGACAGTGGATTGGATGTTATGCAGTGGCCCCCTCAATCAGCAGACCTTGACCCCATTGAACACCTTTGGCATTACCTCAAGGTTAGACTTGGAGAGTATGATACTTCAGCATCTGGAATGAGCAGATAGACAGCCTCATGTGCTCAGAGTTTCCTGACGACAATCCTGAGCTGCTCGAGTTGGTCAAGAAGTTCATGGTCCATAAACCCTGTGGTGCAGAGAACCCTACAGCTCCTTGCATGGTGAATGGACAGTGCTCCAAAAATTTCCCCAAGCCATTCAGGGATCAGACAACCATCTCTGAGAATGCCTATGCCTCCACCAGGCATCGGAACACTGGAAAGACATATCAGGTTCGGGGAAAGCAGGTTGACAATCGCTGGGTCATCACTTATTCACCCTATCTCCTCTGGAAGTACCGGTGCCACATCAACATCGAGTCCATTGCCTCCATCAAAGCTGTCAAATACATCTACAAATATGTGTACAAAGGTCATGATCGCATCACCATGCAGTTTGGGACTTGCAACAATGAAGTCAAACAGTATCTGGATGCTCGCTATATTTCTGCCTGCGAGAGCATTTGGCACCTCTTTCATTTACCTATGCACTCTGCTTCTCCCAATGTCGTCCGACTTCAGATCCACCTCCCTGGCCAGCAGTATGTCACTTGGAATCAGAACGGTCCATGGTCTATCCAAGAAATCATCCAGCATGCTGCACAGCATAACACCACCCTTACTGGCTATTTCAAAGCCAATCAGCAGTATCCAGAGCTTGCACAGGATCTTCTCTATCAGGACTTTCCCTCCAAATTCGTGTGGGATCAGAAAGCCCACAAGTGGAAGCCCAGACAGAGAGGGTTCACTATTGGGAGGATGTACTACACTCAGCCTACTGCAGGTGAACGCTTCTACCTCAGGCTTCTTCTGACAGCTGTCAAGGGTGCAACATCATATGAACATCTGTGCACTTTTCAGGGAAATGTCTATCCCTCATTCAGAGAAGCATGTCTGGCACGTGGCCTTTTGGAGGATGACCAAGAGTGGGTGCAGTGTTTGGAGGAAGCAAAGTCCATGGCAACAGGTCGTCAGCTCCAGCAACTCTTTGTCACTATTCTTCGTGATTGTGCACCCTCTGATCCTGTCCAGCTTTGGAACACATACTGGCCCCACATTTGCGATGACCTGCGGTATCAGCTCCAGCACAACAATATCCGTCTCAATTCTACCGATGATGATGTGCAGGATTACGGCCTCTACTTGATCAACCAGCTTCTCTTATCCTCTGGCAAATCTCTCAGCAAGGATTGGCCATACATGCCTCAGATCACTCAGAATTGGGAAGCCAACCTCGAAAACCGGTTGATTGCAGAGCAGCGCAGATATGATGTTGTGGAGCAGGCTGAGTTGGCTGCACAGAACTTGGACACTTTTAATCTAGACCAGAGAGCTGTCTTTGAGGAGATCATGCATGCTGTCAACAACAAGACTGGCCAGACCTTTTTCCTCCATGGTCCCGGTGGCACAGGCAAAACCTTTGTATACAACACTCTGGCCCATCAGCTTCGTTCTCAGGGCAAAATTGTCCTCTGTATAGCATCATTGCTGCACTCCTGCTCAAAGGTGGCTCCACTTCTCATTCATGTCTCCAAATCCCTCTCATCATCAATGAGTCATCCACCTGCTCTATCTTCAGAGGTTCAATTCGGGCAAAGCTGTTGCAGGAGACTGACTTGATCATTTGGGACGAGGCACTCATGCAGCATCATCATCTCCATGAAGTTGTCAACCGCACTCTCAAAGACATTCTCCAATCTGATCAACCCTTTGGTGGCATTCCTATTATTTTTGGGGGCAACTTTCACCAGATCCTGCCTGTTATTGAGAGGGGTTCACGGCCTCAGATTGTTGGTGCTTCCTTGCAGTGCTCTGTTCTTTGGCAACATATTAAAGTTCTTCATCTCAAAATCAACATGCGATTGAACACGGATGATCTTGAAGAGTGACAGTTTGCAAAGTGGCAGCTGGAGGTTGGAAAGGGTGATCATACAGATGAGGGTGGCAACATTGAACTTCCCAACCATTTCAAGTGTCCTGAAAACACTCTGGCTTCCCTCATCGACACCATCTATCCTGGCATCTATAATCATGCTCAGCATCCCGATCAATACTTCTCAGAGCGGATTGTCCTGGCAAGCAAAAATGACGATGTGGATGATTTGAACCATTACATTCTTCAGAGGTTCCCTGGAGAGGAGCAAGTGTTTCACAGTGCAGATTCTATTGCAAACAATGAACTTCTGTATCCACCTGAATACCTCAACTCAATCAACTGCTCCGGTCTACCTTTGGCACACTTGGCACTCAAGGTTGGCATCCCTGTGATGATACTTCGCAATCTCAATATTGCTGGAGGGGTCTGCAATGGTTCTCAAGGGATTTTGACTCAGATTCAGAACAGAGTGTTGGAGGTTCAGTTGATTACTGGAGATCATGCTGGAGAGAAGGTGTTTATTCCACAGATGTGACTGCAGCCAATCGAAGGACAACTCCCTTTCACTCTGTCTCGACTTCAATTTCCTGTTTGACTGTGCTTTTCAATGTCGATCAACAAATCCCAGGGACAGTCAGTGCAGCATGTGGGATTAGATTTCAGGAGTCCTGTCTTCACTCATGGGCAGTTCTATGTAGCGATATCATGAGTAAGGTCTGTGCACAACATCAAGGCAATATGGCCAAGTGACAGTGGAAGTGCAAAAACCAAAAATATTGTATATAATGAAGTACTATTAGAGTAACATAGAAATGAAGTCCATACTTATTAAACATGTTAACACATGACAGTGAAAGTGCAAAAACCAAAATAATGAAGTACTATCAGACTAACATAGAAATGAAGTCATGACAGTGGAAGTGCAAAAACATTGTATATATTACTTATTAAACATGTTAACGCGTGCCGGAGGCACATTCCCAACCTTGTATTAATAACACAAGAACAAATTAGAATTATGTAATAAAACAAATTGCAACTTATTAGCCACATGATACTCTACCACTATCCCAAATTTGGACTTGTTTGGTTTAGTTATTCTTGAGTTATTCAAGAAATAGTTCAACTTCAAAAATTATTTGAAAGGTTTTGTCCCTCACTGTACTGCTCAAAAATTGACCTCTCCGATGCCTATAAGCAGGTCTGAGTTGCCCCAGAAGACATCTGGAAAACTGCCTTCTTGATGGTTTAAGGCATCTATGAGAGTCTTGTTATGCAATAAGGTGACTGCAATGCACTCTCAACCTTCTAAAGGTTGATAAACTCTATATTCTAAGATTACATTGGAATCTTTGTCCAGGCCTACCTGGATGACATTTTTGTGTTCAGCAACACCATTAAAAAACATCAGAAGCATCTGGAGCTCATGTTCACCAAACTATGTGAGCATTCTTTGTACCTCCATGCAGAGAAATGTGAACTCTACACTGAAAGGGTAGAGTGTCTCAGTCATATGATTGATGAGCATGGCCTACATGCAGATAGCAACAAAATGGCCCATACACAAGAGTAAAAAACTCACCGTAATTATCACAAAGTCCAGCATTTTCTGGAACTTGTGCAGTATCTGGCACATTTTCTGCCAGATATATGTCAAGATCTGACTTACCCAATTAGATTCCCAGTCTTCCCCAAACACTTTTCCAATTCCTTTCCGACCTTGTCCATTGGCATCCCAGCCACAGCACCTTTTAGTCATCAGACAAGTCATCACATGCCTTAGTAATCATTTGCTTACTCACTTTATTCCTAATGCAGTCTTACCAATTCTGGTCACAGACACTTACCAAGACCCATTAGTAAACTTCTGCATTACCCATTATTCTCCTAGTGATGATACTCGACCTGGAAACCTAACAAAAACCTGTTAAAAGGCTTAGGAAGTATAACACAGGCTAGAGGAAGGTGTGAGTCAGTACTAAATATCACTGCTGATACCCAAACATTGTGTTTAGTGATGTGAAATAATAAGGGATGTTGTGAATAGTCTTTATAGGCATACGAAGATGTTTGAAAGAGTCCAAAATAGGTTTGAAGATGTGCAAAATAGTTCAAAGTAGGCTCGAATAAGTTTGAAGAGGTTCATAGATGTCAGACTAATGTTGAGGTATGTTGAAAAGCAAATATAACACATAAGGAGTATTTGTTGAGAGGCAATAGGCGATGTGCGATAAAATGAGGAGCAAATACGATAGTTTCAAAGAAGTTCATGATATTTTACAGAACTTAGAGATACGATGCGAAGATAAGACCCAAGAGAATGGCTCTTAAGTCAGACAATAAGTGAGAAGGTAACTTCTTCTTTGTTCCCCATTGCTTTGCTTTTCTTTCTAAGTAACTAATACAAGTCTATATACAAATTGAAGAGATATTACTAAAAAGGAAATAATAACATGTGTAAAACATGAGGCAATATATCAAACAATGAGGACTTTGTAGATCATAAAACAAATGAGAAATGATAATAAGTGAAATGTACATTATTCCAATATAGTAAGAGTTCTTGTTCTATTGCTTTAAGATATCATTGAAACATAAAAATGCACTTATCGCATTCTAAGTCTCTTGTAGTCTCTCTTTGTGTCCAGTGGCGCTTGATATGCGATGAAATAATTTGTCCCGGATGTGCAGCATGTATCAAAAGTGTTTTAAAACAACTATATGGTGGCTGATGTCATTTAAAATGCTTTGAAGTCATTTGAAGTGTCATGAAATTGTTCAAAGTCATTCAAAAGTCATCTGAAATAGTGCGAAATTGTTCAAAAAGTGTTTGAAATCAATTTCGCAGCATTCGTAGCAATTTGGAGTGTGTGTCATAATGTATATTACAATTAGATCCTTCTCCAGACCTTATAGCACGTAGTGGACCTATTACTGGCCCTAGTTATTTAAATGCCTATAGCTTAGCCTTAGTCTCCAGTTTGCAAATTACTTGTGCTTACACTTGTACTTGTACTTGCAGTTATCCTTGTATCATTCCCACCTAATACATAGCATCCTTTTAATCATCCTCGACTCATTCCTGAACCAAACCTTAAACCTTGTAGACTCCTCTCGACTTAATCTCTCTACATACCTCTGCTTTATCCTATCTTCACCCTCCATCTGGAAACCCACTGGACATCCACTTGCCTCCTGCTTGAAATAGGACAACTGATGAGGAGAAGGGTGCAACGTCTTATAAGTTGAAGCCAAATCCTCTCTGGCCCCTTTCCACCTTGCATGCTACAGCCTGGTAGATTTTGCCTGGAACACCTGAATACCTTTGAACACTAACGACTGGGTCCAACCAGAAGTCCAGTGTATTCCTGACCAAGTCCCAACCTTGGTAGTAGCAATCTTGAGCTGTGACAGTATTTGCAAACTCACACTTCTCTTGTCACCCTACACTATTCTGAACCTTATTCTATGTAAGACTCAAGAGAATGGCTCTTAAATCAGACAATGAGTGAGAGAATAACTTGTGCATCTACTTTTTCTACCATTAATTACTAAGCAAGGCTGCTATCATTCCTATCGAAATCCTATGTTGTCCAATGTCTCTGCATAACCTTGGAATATTCCTATGTATTCCTATTAATTGGAAATTCCTAGGAAATTCTGATGGTCCTATAAAATTCCAATTGGACTACATTGGAATAAAGTAGGAATAAAAAACCTCAGAACCTGCCATTTGACATGAAATTGGCTAGCAAAAATTGACATTGGAATATGGTAGGATTCCTAGGATTCCAATCAGAATGATAGGATTCCTATTGGACTCCTATACAAATACATGGGGGAGTATAAAGACCTCGATAGTTGCAATGCAGTCATTGTCATATTCACTGGGATTAGGTGAACCAGTGAAGACAGATGACAGATGATTACCCAAAGGTAGTCAAATCCCTCGGACACTGGGAAGGGTCCAACGAAATCCATTCCAATTGACTCCCATGGTCTCATGGGTATTGGCAATGAGTACAGCTTGCCTTGAGGGGAGCGATATTCCCCCTTCGAGCAGACACAAGGCTTGTACAAATTACAGTATTTCTCAACTTCATATTGAAGTTGAGGCCACCAATACCAATGCCAGTGATAGGTCCACTGCACATGCTAAGATCTGGAGAAGATTCCCACTTGTATCAACACATTACAACAGACATTCCAAACTGCTACGAATCCTACAAAACCCTTTTTGAACTATTTTGAACTATTTCACACTATTTCGGATGACTTCAAACTATTTTGAACTATTTCATGACATTTCACGACACTTCAAATGACTTTGCAGCATTTTGAATGACATCAGCTGCTGTATAGCTGTTTTAAAACACTTTCAATACATGCTGCACATCCAGAACAAACCATTTTGTGGCATATCGAGCACTACCAGACACAAGAAGAGACTACAAGAGACTTAGAATGCAATAAGTGCATTTTTATGTTTTATTGATATATTAAAGCAAAAGATAAGTTCTTTTACTATATGGGAACACTACATGTTTCATTATTTATCATTTTCATTTGTTTCATGATCTACAAGTCCTCATTGTTTGATATATTGCCTCATGTTTTACACATGTTATTATTCCCCTTTTAGTACTATCTCTTCAATTTGTATATAGACTTGTGTTAGTTACTTAGAATCAAAAAGCAAAGCAATGGGGAACAGAGCACAAGTTACCCTCTCACTCATCATCTGATTTAAGAGCCATTCTCTTGAGTCTTAGCTCGCATCATATCTCTAAGTTCTGCAAAATATTGCGAACTTCTTCCAAACTATCATATTCACTCCCCATTTTATTGCACATCACCTATTGCCTCTTGACAAGCACTCCTTATTTGTTATATTCACTTTTTGACATACCTCAACATTAGTCCGACATCTACGAACTTCTTTGAACTCACTTCAAACCTCTTCAAACTTCCTCGAGCCTACTTCGAACTACTTCACATGTCTTCAAACCTTTTTCGAACTCTTTTGGACATATTTGTATGCTTTTAAAGACTATTTGCAATATCCCTTATTATTTTGCATCACTAAACACAATGTTTGGGTATCAGCAGTGATATTTAGTACCAACTCACACCCTTTCTCTAGCCTGTGTTATACTTCCTAAGCCTTTTAATAGGTTTTTGTTAGGTTTCCAGGTCGAGTATCATCACCAGATGTATTCCAATGTCTTCAGAGGACCAAAATGCCCCACCAAGATGTGGGCTTGTTCAATGATATGACCATGTAAGCTCGTACCTTTGGAAGTAGAGGTGGGGATGCAAAGGACCTCTTTGCCCCCTCTGTTCTTTTTCCAAATGAAACCATCCTGGGTCTGGAAGTCTGGGTGGTCCTTTGGATTTTCAAGAATCTTCTTGAAAAGCTTGTCATTGACATATCCATTTTGGATATCATTGTTCAGAGGGTCTAACTCTGACATATAAATGTGCAGGTAAGGCCCTTTAGCCTGAGAGGCATAAATCAAAGGATCATCCTCTGATTGGTTGGTCCTTGAAGAAGGCATGGTTGCTTCTTCTGCATTCACAGTCAATATGACAGCTGCTGCCTCATGCTCCTCAATTTGTTCTCAAAGAGCTTTGAGTTGTTTACTAACTCATTTCTGCTGGGATGCAGCAGAATGAGTTTCAATTACTCAATTTTTGATTTTGAGATGTCGATCCCATGGGAGATCCTCATGGTTGGGATTGAGTCATACATCTGTGAAGACATAGTGTTGGACTAATGGAGCATTGTTCCAAGAGTTGAATTGGTAGTAGCAGGACAGAGCATCCACTACTTTGTTCAATTTGCCTTTGACATAACAAATGTAAAAGTCAAAAAGTGACAGATATTCCATCCAACGCATTTGTCTAGCAGACAGTTGGTGTTGAGTCTGGAAGAACTCAAGCACCTGGTAATTGGTGATGACATGAATGCATCTACTGATCAGTTTGTCTTTTCACTTGAGGAGTGCCTCAAGTATGGCAATCGTTTCATGCTCAAAGGTATGGTAGCTTCTTTGAGCATCCGAGAATTTTTTGGACAGGAACCCAGCAGGGCAGCAAGTTTGCCACTCATGTCCCTGACCATACATCGCTCCAGTACCAGAGACTGAGGCATCACAGATCATCCAGATCGGCTCAGGTGAGTCTGGGTCTATCAGCTTCAGCACAGGTGTCATGCAACAGATGTGTTTAATCATCTGGAAACAATGATCGTGCAATGGTTTCCATAAAAAAACTTGACTATTTTTAGTCATTGCTGACAGTGGACTAGTGAAAGCACTTATATGGTCACAGTTCAAGATTGCTACTACCAAGGTCAGGACTTTGTCAGAAATACACTGGACTTCTGGTTGGACCCAGTCATCAGTGTTTGGAGATATTCAGGGGTTCCAGGCAGAATCCACCAGGATGTAGCATGCCAGGTAAAAAGGGGCCAGAGAGGACTTGGCTTCAACTTATAAGAAGTTGCACCCTTCTCCTCATCAGTTGTCCTATTTTAAGCAGGAGGCAAGTGGGTATCCAGCAGGTTTCAGGATAGAGGGCAAAGGTAGGATGAAGCAGAGGTATGTGGAGAGATTAAGTCAAGAGGAGTCTACAAGGTTTAAGGTTTGGTTCAGGAATGAGTTGAGGATGATTAAGAGGATGCTATGTATTAGGTGGGAATGATACAAGGATAACTGCAAGTACAAGTACAAGTGTAAGCACAAGTAATTTGCAAACTGGAGACTAAGGCTAAGCTATGGGCACTTAAATAACTAGGGCCAGAAGAATAATGGGTAATGCAGAAGTTTACTAATAGGTCTTGGTAAGTGTCCATGACCAGAATTGGTAAGACTGCATTAGGAATAAAGTGAGTAAGCAAATGATTGCTAAGGCATGTGATGACTTGTCTGATGACTAAAAGGTGCTGCGGCTGGGATGCTGACAGACAAGGTCAGGAAGGAATCAGAAAAGTGTTTGGGGAAGACTGGGAATCCAATCGGGTGAGTCAGATCTTGACAGTATTTTCCCCTTAGGGCCAAGCCTATGAGGCACATGAGGGTTTGAGGATCTAACTTAAAAGCCAGGTCTGTGGTCAGAAAAGTCCCCAATTTTCTGCCTTACCACAAACATGACTCCTCCCTCCCAATCCACTGCTGAATGGTTGGCTGCCCTCAAGGCCCAACAAGAGGAGCTAGTCCAGGAGGGGCTATGGCTCGAAGAGGTAGTGCAACAGGAGGAGGAGGAACAATGGGCAGAGAAGGCATGGTAGGCAGAGGCAGCATAGAAAGCCAAAGAGGAGCAGAAGAAGGTGGTGGCCATGAAGCGAGCAGCTAAGAGAAAGGCAGGAGATAGAGAGGAAGAGGCGGAGGGGAGCGAGTCACCTGCCAAGAGGGTAAATGGCAAGGGGTGGGCAGATGTGGAGTTCAAGGGGGTCATGTGGGTGGAGGCTGCACAGCCCTGCAAAAGGTAAGTGACCAGGGCACTGATGCCAAATCCACTGCTAACGACCCTTTAGATGTTCTCAGCAGCACCTTGCATGCTTCCAGATGGGTGCCTGGGGTTGGGCATGCGAGTCCTGCACCAGGGCCAAGCACAAGTGCAAGGAGGTGGCATGGGAGGGGCAGGAGGCCCCAACAGAGAATGCAGGAGGTGAGACAGCAGAGCTCCTGAGGGAGCTGACTTCAGCTGTCAAGGGGCTGAGGCAGGATATAGGAGAGTAGGATTTGTATGATCCAGATTGGATTTGAGTGGGGGTAGCAGAGGAGGATGAGGGGGATGAGGAAGAGGAAGAGGGAAGCTGGAGCAAGGAGGAGCCAGTGGAAGTCATCCAGGTGGAGCCAGTGGAAGAAGATGACAGGGAAGTGTAGGGGCCTGCAAAAAAATTTGTTTAGTTATTTTTCTTTTGATATCAAAAAAATTGTGTCTTGTACTGCCATCCAGTGTGACTTAAGTTTGAAGTGGCCTGGGTTTGCCCAGGTAGCGGGTGTGGAAGTCTGCAACCAACTCCTGAGCATGATCAAGCTCTGTGGCAGGAAGCCAAGAGTTTTCTTTATCAGTCCCCTAGTAATCCTCCCAACAGATGGAGTAGAGTAACTTGCAATGGCAGCAGTTATTGATCTTTGAGTCCAGGATCTCCACAATTTCATATTCTAGTTTGTCGTTAATGATGACTGGAGGGGGCAGAGGCTGAGTGTAATTAGGAATGGTGTTCAGGGTGTCTTCTTCCAGTTGAGAGATGTGGAAGACAGGGTGAACTGCCCAGAGATGGTCCAGAAGCTGGAAGGTAACTGAGTGGGTGCTCAAGTGGGCAATGACTTTGAATGGGCCATAATTTCTCCAAGAGTTTCTTGGAAGGTCGAGTAGTGTGTAGGTGTTCTCCTTTGACATAGGCATAGTCCCCAATATTGAAGTCAGAAGTGGGAATCCAGTGCTTGTCTGCTGGACCTTAATAATGCTTCTGTGCTTCAGAGAGCTGTTTCTGGAGTTTCTGGTGGAGTTCATTGAGGTCCACCATGAAGTTATGAGCATGCTGAGAAGCTAGCTCATGTTCAGAGAAGATGGTGATGTTCAGGTGGTAACCCTTATTGGTGAAGAAGGGTGAAACTCTGATGAAAGCCAATGTAGCATTGTTGTAAGTGAACTCCCCTAAGGGCAACAGCTGAGACCAGTTGTCCTGCTGGTAATTGCAGAAGATTTGGAGGTATTGTTTGAGGGTTTGATTAAGGTGTTCAGTTTGTCCATCACTTTCTGGGTGATAACCCAATGTGAAGTAAATCTTCATGTCCAGGGCTTGACCGAGAGACCAGAAAAAATGGGAGATGAACTCAAATCCCCAGTTGCAAGTGACATGTAATGGAACTCCATGCTTGGAGAAGACGTGCATGATGAACAAGTTGGCAAGTTCTTGGGCTGTGATTTTGTTGACTGTGGAAATGAAGATGCTTTGCTTGGAGAGTTGGTCTACAGTGACCAGGATGGCAGTGTGGCCATTGGAGTCTGGTAGCTGTTCAGTGAAGTCCATCGAGATCGAGTCCAAAGGGCATTCCAGGACTGGGAGTTGTTTCAGGAACCCATAGGGTTTGTGTCAGGGTGACTTGGAGCATTTGCACATAGTGCACAATTTGCAGAAGTCTTGAATGAAGATCCATAAGTTGGGCCAAATGTAATCACATCAGACAAGTTGTAGGATCTTGTTTTGTCCAAAATGACCAGAAAGGATATGGCCATGTTTGTACTGCAAGACTTTGAGGTGGAGATCTGCTACATCTGGGACATAAATCTGGTTGAAGTGGTGGAGGAGTCTGCTGTCATCTACAGTCCAATCAGGAGCAGAGGGGGTCAGGAGATGGGTGGATGAGATGGAGTCGAGGGTAAGGGAGGATCAGATGTTATTGTGGAGCTTTTCAATGTCCATAAGGACTGCTTGCCAGATGACTGGGGTGGTGAAGTAAGTGGCTCAGAGTGAGGTGAGCTGTTCTTGGGTGAAGACAGGTTGGAAGTTGCTCAGGTTTGCTGAGATGAAGTCACCATCTTTTCCTTTGTAGTAGACGTCCCAACATTTAGTGAGCACATCAGGTGTTGCCCCCAGTTTCCCAGGGTGGAAGCAGATGACTAAGTTGAACTGTGAGAGGTACTCAGACCATCTGGCTTGGTGGCAGGTGAGGAGCTTGGTGGTGCTGAAGTACTCCAGGTTTTTGTAATCAGTGACCACATTGATTGGGTTTCTGGAGCCCTCCAGATAATATTGCCAATGTTTGAATGCCTCGAAGATGGCCAGGAGTTCTTTGTTATGGGTGTCATAGTTTAGTGCAGCAGAATTGAAGGAGCAGAAATGGAAAGCAACAGGGTGAATGTCGCCATCAGGGGTGTGGGCAAAAAGGATTGCTACCAGGGCATAGTTGGGGGCATCCATTGATGATTGTTAGGGCGACACCCACTAATCTGCTAGCTGGACTGTGCGGGTTCTCCTACAAGAAGGTGGTGGGGGGCATGCACGTGATGGGGGGATTTGATGGATTTGATGTGAGGGTTAAAAATAGAACAGTTGGCTGAAATAGGCCTTTTGCACCACTAATGTGGATGGAATACCTAAGAGAACTCAACTGAGGCCTCCTAGTATTTATTTTAGGGTTATATACTATGTTACACATATTGTAGTATGTTATTATGGATGCACGCACACATGCATGTACATATTGATGTGTGTAAATAAAGAATTCCCACACTGACAAATAATGTGTATATAGGCATTTTGTAGTGTATTTTGGTGAAATAAAATCAAATAAAATGAAATAAAATAAAATAAAAATAGTATTATGTAATAGGCATGTTAGAAAACTGTTTCCTAACAATGATACTCAATCTGGAAATCTAACAAAAACCTGTTAAAAGGCTTAGGAAGTATAACACAAGCTAGAGGAAGGGTGCGAGTTGGTACTGAATATCACCACTGATACCCAAAAGTCATAGTGAGTGACATAAAATGATGAATCATGTTGCAAATAGTTTTTAGAAGCACATGAAGATGTTGAAAAAGTTCAAAATAGGTTCGAAGATGTGCAAAGTAGTTCAAAGTAGGCTCAAAGAAGTTCGAAGAGGTTCGAAGTGAGTTCGAAGAAGTTCATAGATGTCAGACTAATGTCAAGGTATGTCAAAAAGTGAATATAACAGATAAGGAGTGTTTGTTGAGAGGCGATAGGCAATGTGCAATAAAACAAGGAGTGAATATGATAGTTTTGAAGAAGTTCACAATATTTTGCAGAACTTAGAGATACCATGTGAGCTAAGACTCAAGAGAATGGCTCTTAAATCAGATGATAAGTGAGAGGGTAACTTCTTCTCTGTTCCCCATTGCTTTTCTATTGTTCTAAGTAACTAATACTATACAATTTGAAGAGATATTACTAAAAGGGGAAATAAAACATGTGTAAAACATGAGGCAATATATCCAACAATGAGGACTTTGTAGATCATAAAACAAATGAGAAGTGATAAATAATTGAAACATACAGTGTTCCCATACAGTAAAAGTTCTTGTTCTATTGCTTTAATATATCAATAAAACATAAAAATGCACTTATCACATTCTAAGTCTCTTGTAGTCTCTCCTCATGTCTGGTAGTGCTCAATATGCAGCGAATTGGTTTATTCTGGATGTGCAGCATGTATCAAAAGGGTGTTGAAACAGCTATATGGCAGCCAATATTGTTCGAAGTGCTGCAAAGTTGTTCAAAAGCATTCGAAGTGTCACAAAATTATTTAAAGTTGTCCAAAATAGTGCAAAATAGTTCAAAAATGTTCAAAAAGGGTTTGTGGTCAATTTCGTGGCATTTGTAGTGATTTGGAGTGCGTGTCATAATGTGTAGATATGATTAGATCCTTCTCCAGACCTTATAGTGTGCAATGGACCTATCACCATTTCAAGGACTAGGCAGGAATCCAGTACCCACTGAGAGTGGACTGGAGCATGGGTGAATTCTTCCTTAAGCCTGTCAAAGGCTTCTTTGCACTTTGTGTTGAAGTCCCAAGGAAAGTTCTTCCATGTCAAGTGGGTAAGAGGGACAACGATGTTGGAATAACTGTGAATGAACCTGTGGTAAAAGTTGCAGAATACAAGGAAAGACTGGATATCCTTGACTTTCCAGGGTGCTGGCCAGTCCAGGATGGTCTTCACTTTGTTTTCAGACATCTGGAGTCCATTCGGTGACAAGATGAACCTGAGATATTCAATTGTATTTTTGTGGAACTCACATTTCTGTGGAGAGGCATAAAGTCTGTATTCCAGAGTCTCTGGAGGACTTCTTTAATATGAGCCTTGTGTTTTGTTATGTCATTGGAAAAAATGAGGATATCATTGAGATAGATGATGATGCAAACATTGAGCATGTTGCTGAAGATGTCATTCATGAGGCGCTGGAAGGCCACGGGCACATTGGTAAGGCTGAAGGGAACCACCAGCCACTCAAAGAACCCATAGTGGGTCCAGAATGTCATCTTCCATTTATCACCATCAGAATGCATACCAAATGGTAAGCATGTTGGAGGTTGATCTTAGTGAAGATGCAGGATTTGTGGGGCATGTCAAGGAGGTCAGAAATTAGTAGGAGTGGGTAGCAGTCCTTCTTGGAGATGCAGTTGAGGCCCCGGTAGTCAACACAAAGCTGGAGCATACCATCCTTTTTCTTGACAAAGAGTATAGGAGTGCAATGAGGTGACTTGGAGGGTTGGATGAAGCCAGAACAAATGTTCTCCTTGATGAACACTTGCAGGGCCTCGAGTTTGGATAGTAAGAGGGAGTACATACAACCCAGAGGTGGGGGTGCATTATCTTCTGTCTCTATCTTTAGGTTATAAGGGTAGTGTGGAGGAAGGGTGTTTGCCTTCTGTTTGTTGAAGACATCGGCAAACTCATGATATTCTTCAAGGATATCTGAAAGGTCCACCAGATTTCCAGTGACAGCTGAGGATTTGGCTGTGAGGCCTTCCAGGGAAAAGATCATCTAAAAGGCAATAGCCCCAGGAAGCTTGCTAGCACACATGTATGCAGCAGCATTGATGAATGAGATTGCAGGAGGTGAACAGGTATCCACTGGAAGGTTCAGAGGTGACTTAGAAGTCAGAGGGTCAGAAGACATCAGAGGTGCTGATGATAGGTCCACTATGGGCTTTAAGGTCTGGAGAAGGATCCCACTTGTATTGACACATTATGACATGCACTCTGAATCACTACGAATGCCATGAAATCGATGTCGAATCAATTTCGCACTATTTCAGATGACTTCAAATGACTTTGAACAATTTTGTGACACTTCAAACAACTTCGCAGCATTTCAAATGATATTGGCCACCATATAGCTGTCTTAAAACACTTTCGATACATGCAGCACATCCGGAACAAGTTATTCCGTCGCATATCAAGCACTACCGGACACAAGGAGAGAGTAAAAAAGACTTGAAATGCGATAAATGCATTTTTGTGTTTTACTGATATATTGAAGCAAAAGATAAGTACTTTTACTATATGGGAACACTATATGTTTCATCATTTATTATTTTTCATTTGTTTCATGATCTACAAATCCTCATTGTTTGATATATTTGACTCATGTTTTACACATGTTCTTATTTCCTTTTTAGTACTATCTCTTTATTTTGTATATAGACTTGTATTAGTTACTTAGAACAAAGAAAACCAACAGAGAACACAGCATAAGTTACCCTCTTGCTCATTGCCAGATTTAAGAGCCATTCTCTTGAGTCTTAGCTTGCATCATATCTCTAAGTTCTGCAAAATATTGTGAACTTTCTTGAAACTATCATATTTGCCCCACATTTCATCGTCTATCACCCATCACTATTCAACAAACACTTCACATTCATTAAACTCACTCTTCAATATACCTCAAACCTTTTCAAACTTATTTATACTTATTCAGACTACTTCGCACAACTTTGAACCTCTTCAAACCTTTTTTGAACCTCTTTTGCACATCTTCGAATCTATTTCGAACTCTTTTGAACACCTTCATATGCCTATACA
This sequence comes from Tricholoma bakamatsutake, assembly GCA_029959215.1. Lineage (NCBI taxonomy): Eukaryota > Fungi > Basidiomycota > Agaricomycetes > Agaricales > Tricholomataceae > Tricholoma > Tricholoma bakamatsutake. The sequence continues at coordinate 8,847,373 of CP114860.1, forward strand.
GACTATTCACACCATCCTTCACCAATTCGCCTCACTAACTACAACTTTTGGGTATCAGCAGTGATATTTAGTATCAACTTGCACCCTTCCTCTGACTTGTGTTATACCATCCAAAGCCATTTAGTAGGTTTTGTTTGGGTTTCCAGGTTGAGTCTCATCACCAGACCTCTATGATCTGTGGAGTGGAAAGTTACTTGGCTGGAAGACCAGTCAATCAATGGATTGTATTGCTTCAGCCAGTTGTGACCAAGGACTGCAGAACAGGAAGAGTCGAGCAGAGTTACATAAAATGTCAGATTCAACACTTCACCAGATGGAAAAGTGACTGGGAGCTTTGCAACTTGTGTGATGATGGAGTTGCAAGTTCCATCAAACAGCCAGAGTCCAATCAGTAAAATGGTTTCTGCGCTGAAATGATTTTCCAGCATGAAAGCAGAGTTGAGAAAAACAGTGGGAGAGCCAGAGTCAATAAGGGTTTGGGTTGGTACAGAGTTGTCAGAAATGGATAGGAGGATGGTCAGTGAATCAGGGTCAGAAAGAGCAGACGTGTTGAGGTGCACATAGGCAGCCAGCTGGGAAAGGTCAATGCAACCCTCAGCCCCATTGGCATTTTCCTAAGGGTTGCAGACTATTTTTTTGAGTCTGTAGAATCCACGAAAATTCAGAGACTGCAGCTGCATGGGCTTTTGTGGCTTCGGACTTGCTGTAATTGCCAGCTAGGTGTCCTTCTTCACCACAACAGGGGCAAAGACTTTTCTTCATCTGGTGCTCCCATTCTTCTCTGGTTAGTTTGCTGTTCTTCCCCAACTTGTCAGAAATGGAGTCATTTGGCTTGTTACTCTTGGACCTGGAGGAGGCACTGGTTGAGGGTTGGTTACTGCGATTAGAGTTGGACAGAATCTGGGGTTTGGACTGATTATTAGAGTTGGGGCCAGAAGTGGAATTGGTGTTTGGGGAACCTTTGGAGTCCTTCTTCCTGGAATTTGTGGGAGTTCCAGAGGTTTTGGTGTCGAGATGATTCTCTTCTTCCTGCATCCAGTAGATGTTGTCAGCATCTTGGGCCTTGAGCCACAAGGCTGTGAGGGTGTCAGGCTTTCCACCCTGCAAAACTTTTATGTGGAGTTGGAGCAGAAGTCTGCAGAAGTACCAGTCATGAAGAGTGGCTTTATTCTAATCAACCCAGGAGGCTAGTTTCCAACAGTCCACATTATACTTGACTATATGGCCTCCTCTCTTCATAGTGAGCTTGGAAAGAGCCTTTTCGGCATCCCCCAAAGGGTCATGAGGGCCAAAATTGCTCTCTAGCTCCTCAAGGAACACCTCAAAACTCTACATCCAGTGGGCAGAATCTGTTGGGTCATTGAGGCCAGGTTCAAACTAGCTGAGCACTGATCCCTTTAGATAAGAGATGATAAACAAGATCTTCTTCTCATTGGAAGCAAAGACATGAGGGTGATCTCGGAAATGGAGGTTGCAAGCAACTAGAAAGTCCTGAAGTTTCTGGAGGTTGAAACCATCAAATGTGTCAGGTTCCCTGACTTTGATCTTCTTAGGCTTTGGGGCTTGATTCTGGTGGAGAGTGTGAAGACTATCCAAAAGGTCAAACAGGGCATTGACAAATCTGTTGTCTGGATCTGGGTTCCCACCTAAAGGAGGTTGGTCTCCAGGGTCATCAGGATCAGGGTCATCCCCAGGGCCATCAGGTCCACTAGGAAGTTCATCCTCTTCACCTGTAGCTTCCTTGTTGGTAGGGTTGGGTTGCCTGTCATCCCTCACATAGTTGAGTGGAGTCAGAATCTGAGGGGGTTCCAAAGGCAAGTGCATAGACATGGCATTGGTGCTAGCAGATGATCTGCCTGAACCGACTTGTCAAAATATGTTTGATGGTCAGACTGAGGCACCAAAAGTAGAAGTGGGTCTAGGAGTTGGGAGTACTAATTGTCGGATAGCTGATAAGCCTAGAAGAGTACCTGTGCAGCGGAAGTTTCTTGTTGTCTGCTGAGAATGTGATTGTGTGTGGGACATACATAGGTGGTCTTACTGCACTACATACTGTTCCCATGGGTGTGATGACAAAGCACATAGCCACATCTCCACACCTTGCCAGCTCATCACTCCCCACCACCACCATCAGCGCTGACTATGATCCCCCCCTTCTCCCCTCTTCCCACAACCCCAACCACCTCACCTGACACTCCCACTATGACCACTGCCTCTGCAAACAAGCCACCTGACACAATGCAACCCAAATGATGATTCACATCATTTGGGCCAATAGTAAGTTTTTTTTGTTTTATTTTTTGTTTTTGTAATTTATCTAATTGTATTTATCTTTTTTAGGTTCTGATCTACTGGTAATGACACCCAAACACCTAACAATGCCAAACCAACAGTAGAATGCAAGACCACACAGCCCAAATGACATGAATCATCGTTTGGGCCAATAGTATGTTTTTTTTTGTTTTATTTCTTGTTTTTGTAATCTATCTAATTGTATTTATTCTTTTTCAGGTTCTAATCTACTGGTAACAATGCTAAAACACCTAATGACATGCATCCAATGGTGGGACATGAGACTATGCCAATGCCACCACATCATGATGGCACACCACTCACACCCAGCCTCATGAGCAACTGCTCATGGGGTGGTTGGTGGGTGGAGTGACGAGGGAGGAGAGATGAGATGGGGGAACAACAACAGGGAAACGATGAACAGGAGACCCCCACGACACCGACAACAACCAGCACCCCCACCACTGCCATGAGCCACTGCTCACAGGATGAATACAGGGTGTGAGAGTGTGGAGATGACAGGGATGACAGGGATGACAACGACAACCCCATGGATGACAAACAATGCATTGCGATGCACGATGCACCTCCAGCCTCATGAGCAACTGCTTGTGGGGTGGATGGTGCATAGAATGATGATGGGGAGTGGGGGAAACAGCAGGATGATGGAGGGGACAGAACGATGAGGAGATGAGAGGGAGGTGAGATGAGGGGGGAGAAGAAGGGGTAACAATGAGACAGCAGTGACACAACACAACACACCACTACCCCCTCCCCCTTGTTTTGTGGGGGGGGGTGGGTTTTTTAGTATTAAATTGTATAATTAACTAGTATAATCAATTGTCCCCCCATGCATTTGTGTGGGTTTTTTTTTCAATAGTGAACTATCCCTAAGTGCTTTAAATAAACATTATATTGTAAAATTATTAATTCTCCTGTGGCTCAAGTGGTTGAGCACCTGTTTGGTTGTCATGTGATTTATGGTCCAAGGTCCATGGTTCAATCCTTGCCATACCCATTTATTTTGTAAGCACTTGCCAAGTTAAGTTTTCCAAAATGTGGTATTCTGACTGCATGTTGGAATTGCATAGGAAACTAGCAATATCTTGGAAACAGAAGTACATGGCTACCAAGATACATTCTGATTGGAATCTGATTGGACACCTATTGGAAAACTTGGAATCCTAGGAGTCCGATAGGAATACGTGGGGGAGTGTAAAGTACTGCAACTATCTCCCATTTTTGTGAAGAGATTGTCCATTTGCATGGATTACCAGGCTCAATTGTTTGTGATCGAGACTCTAAATTCACATCCAAATGGTGGCATAAAATCCACCATATTTTGGACATCAAATTACTTATATCCACTTCATTCCATCCTCAGATGGATGGAATAATGGAGTGCACAAATCCTTCCATCGCTCAGATTCTCCAAGCATTCATTGCATCCAATCAAAAAGATTGGGTAAAGTTTCTCTCTCTCATAGAGTTTGCCATAAACTCCACAATTAACAGAGCAATGGGAATGGCCCTATTTGAAATCAACTATGGATTCTTGCCTCGTATGATGCAAGAACTTCCTTCTACAGAATGCATTTCTCCTGGAGTGCATACTTTCACAATGAATGCACTGCAAAACATGGCCATTGCCCATGATAGTATCATCGCTGAAAGAGTCTTTCAATGACACTATGCTAACAAGCATCAGTGCAAGGAGCCCAATGTCAAACAAGGAGATCTTGTTTACCTCTCCACAAAAAACCTTGTGCTACCAAAGGATCATGCAAGTAAACTACTACCTAGATTTTTAGGACCCTACAAGGTCCTACAAGCTTTTCCTGCCTGGTGAGATCAAAGAGGCCATCAGTGCTAGCAGATGTTCTGCTGGAGAAGAACAAAACCAGTGAGCTGGAGTGGGCAACAGCTCTTCTGCTGCCAGAACTTAGAGGATGGACAGTGAAGGCATCATCCTTCACTCAGGCACTTGCAACACTTGCAAGAGCTATGCTTTACATGTGTACACCCATGTATATAATGATGATGATGAATATTTCGATGCAAGAGATCATCAAGATTCAGGTATTAACTCTGGTGCCCTTGCCAGAGCTAAACATATTTATAATGAATACAAAAAAGATATTGCTCCCCTCCAAAAGACTATCCAGAACCTGAAAGATGAGAATGAGCACCTGCACAAGCAGCTCGATAGACATTCATCCAAATGAGCTCGTACTCATGAATCCTCTCCTCACCTGGAGAGGTCCCAGAGTAATTTGTATGCCAGTGCAGCCTCTCAGCCTGCACCACCTCCTGCTCCCCACCCTGTCATTTCCAATGAGGACATCAATATAAATGAGGTCTACCCACCTCTTTCCAACCTTCCACCTCCAATATATACATTCTTGGGCCCTGATGTTCCCAGGACAGTGAACTGAAGACCAGCTTCCAAGCTGTGTGGCCAAGTTCCTATGTCCATTCCTCAGAACACTGAGGAATTTGATAACTGGTCCTGGATGGCCCACACCTCCAGAAACTACCAATGAATGTGCAAGTACATGCAGTTTGTCAATAATACACCTTCAGAGGCTCGAACTCCCCTGATGACCTATGCCCTTGCCCACTGGAGATTACCCAGTTGGCTCCCTGTTCAAATGCAGTCAGTGCAAGGATTATGCTGACTCAATGATCCTACTCACCTGGAACAACCCTCACTCCTGTACTCTGCTGAAATGTGGGCGCAGTTCATGCACCGACACCTGTACTAGTGGCAATCCCATTCTGGTACCCTGATGGATGAACAGAGGGTTTCCCTCCCACACATCAGAGGACAACTCCTGCTTTGTCAACAGATCCCTTCAGGGCTATCTCCTGAAGCTCCATACCATGGAGGTACTAGCCATGCCGGGACTGTACTGGCTAGCAGAACAGTGGGTGTTGCCCTAACAGGGACCCAGACCATCCTAAGATCAGATTGTTCTCCAGGAAATATACCTCTGGAGGAGTTGGATGCCAGCCAGACAGGTGAGAAGGCCCAGTGTGGGGAGGAGGTTGGTTGTCCATGTGAGAGGTGCTCATGTGCAGAGATGCAGTTAGTCCAGCAGAGAATCTGGAGGACTGGGCAGTGGAAGTCATGGATTCAGGGTGGGGTCGCCCTGAATGAGAGGGAGCTCCACCCCTGGTAGCAGCAGTGGATTCTCTTTTTCTTTTTCTTTGTGGCTCTCAAAGGGCCACATTGTTAGGTCTGGTAATTTACCACCTGGATTCAGACATCAAAGGAGCATCCTCTGAATGGGTATTGGAATGTTGCCACAGATGTCTTACAATGTCAGCAGTGGTAGAAGACTCTTCCAAATGGGAGGAGTTGGCAGTAGCCATCGCTGTAAGCCAGCTGATGGGATAGTGATAACCTTCTTGGACTTCCTTGTCCAAGATGCCCATGGTAGCGAGGTGTCATATGACATCCTCAAGGGAAATTGGATGGGTGCTAATCAGCATAGGCTGCTGACGGCACATAGGGGACAGTGGGAGGCGTTTGTGCTCTCAAATCTGTTGGACCATGTGGGCTCTCCTACAAGAAGGCAGTGGGGTGCACGCACATGATGGGGGTTTGATGGTTTTGATGCAATGGGTTAAAAATAGATCAGTTGGCTGAAATAGGCATTTTACACCACAAACGTGGATGGAATACCTAAGAAAACTCAACTGAGGTCCCCTGGTATTTATTTTAAGGTTATATACTATGTCACATATATTGTACTATGTTGCTACCAATGCATGTGTACATGTGCATACATATTGATGTGTATAAATAGAAAATTCCCACACTGACAAATAAAGCATTTATAGGCATTTGGTAGCATATTTCAGTGATATAAAATAAAATAAAATAAAAATAAAATATTATTATGTAATAGGCATGTTAGGAGACTGTTTCCTAACATTACCCCCCTTTTATGCCTCGACTTCCAGGTGAGAAAATATTGTATCTGTCCCCTCTGTGAAATTCTGGTAAGGCTGGAAATTCATCTCCTCATACACTATTCTAGCAATGCAATGTGGAGCATTTGGATTACGTTTAAAGAATTGGGCGATTCCATTACATGCTCGCTTACAATTCTCTTCAGGTTCCCATGAGTTATTTTTGTCAGTGTAGTTTTCCACTTGATTAAGAACTCTAATTTATTTCGTCAAAGACGTGAGTCTAAAACCTCTTCCACAATATATTCTGGAGCACCTTCTACCATTATTGGACGCTGTGGAGTAGTTTCTTGACTGGGAATAGTGGGTGGGCAGTGAGGGTGTAAATGGGAAATGTTAATTTCAGGATCAATCTTGAATGATTGAGGTAATTTTAATACTACTGCATTGGGTGAAATTATTTTAAAAATTGGATATGGGCCAACTTGGTTCTCCATAAGCTTTCTTGAAGGTCATGGAATATTTAGATCCTTGGTACTTAGCCATACCAAGTCACCAACTCTGTACTCTGGAGCAATGGCTTGAGTATGATCTGCATGTCGCATCATGTCATCATGTGCTTTCATCAATGCTGCCTCTGCTTCCTCCTGCACCTTTCGCATTTTTGATACAAAGTCCTCCACTGACTGTACCTTGACTTCCCTTCGAGGTTTTACTCCCATTCTGGGATGATACCCATAATTAGCAAAGAAGGGTGACATGCGAGTAGCTGAATTTATTATTGTGGGAAAATTCTGCAATTGCCAACCATTCAGGCCAGTCAGTTTGTCAGTAATTGATAAACATGCATAGGTACTGCTCCAACTCCTAATTCATTCTCTCTGTCTGCCCATTGGTTTGTGGGTGTTATGTCATAGATAACTTGGTTTAAATTCCCAATATATTATTTAACTCTCACATAAATGCAGAAGCAAATTGTGATCCGCTGATAATTCTCAACCCAGAAACCCAAACAAAACCTACTAAATGGCTTCGGATGGTATAACACGAGTCAGAGGAAGGGTGCAAGTTGGTACTAAATATCACTGCTGAGACCAATACAATGTGTTTAGCGACACGAAATAATAAGTGACGGTTAGAATAATCTGTAAGAGCATATGAAGTTGTTTGAAAGAGTTCGAAAGAGGTTCAAAGATGTTTGAAGTAGGCTCAAAGAAGTTCGAAGAGGTTCGAGGAAGTTCAAAATAGGTTCAAAGTATATTGAAGAATGAGTTTAGCGAATGTGTAGTGTTCGTTGAAAGGCGATAGGCAATATGCAATAAAACAAGGAGTGAATACGATAGTTTCGAAGAAGCTCACGATATTTTGCAGAACTTAGAGATATGATGTGAACTAAGACTCAAGAGAATGGCTCTTAAGTCAGACGATAAGTGTGAGGGTAACTTGTGCTGTTCCCTGTTGATATATGTTGTTGTTTCTAACTAACTAATACAAGTCTATACACAAAATGAAGAGATAGTACTAAAAAGGACATAAGAACATGTGTAAAACATGAGGCAAATATATCAAACAATGAGGACTTGTAGATCATGAAACAAATGAGAAATAATAAATGATGAAACATATAGTGTTCCCATATAGTAAAAGTACTTCAATATATCAATGAAACACAAAAATGCACTTATCGCATTCTAACTCTGTTGTAGTCTCTCCTCATTTCTGGTAGTGCTCGATATGCAACTAAATAGCTCACTCCCGTTGAGCATCGTGTATCGAAAATGTTTTAAGACAATTATACAGTGGCTGATATCATTCGAAATGCTGCGAAGTCATTTCGAAGTGTTGTGAAATAGTTTGAAGTTGTCCGAAATAGTGCAAAATCATGTGAAAATGATTCGACATCGATTTTGTGGCATTTGTAGCAATTTGGAATGTCTGTCATAATGTCTCAATATGAGTGGAACTGTTCTCCAGACCTTAAAGCATGTAGTGGACCTATCATCCTCCCCTTTACTGAAATCCTGACTGTTCCAGTCAGCTGATCGAAGTCACGTGCAAAATGCATGACCATGTTGAAAACTTAGCGAGGTTCGAAACACTTCTCATTCTTCTTCCATCCATCACCTGTACATCACCAAACTCTAGCTTTTCTATCATCTCTCTTCTCGCAGAACTTAATGTTGAAGTTATCAAGTATGCAAAGTTGATGCCCGAGCGTGGCATCACCAAAGATATCGATTTCAAAGTGTGGGGATGGGGTTTCTGTGCAAAAATGGTATGTCTGCTGCTTGTCTATTCATGGTCAAAGGTGCTAAAATGTTTCATATAGACAGAATATGATGAACTTGCCAAAGATCTCGGTGAAGAGCATGATGTGACTGTTCAAAAGGTTGTGGACAAGGTTTTCGAGCTATATAAACTGATGGCACGACACAAATGGGTTTTGTGGGGCAGAGAGTTATTATTTGTGGATATAGCAGAAGACATCCAATGCGAGACTAGAGAGGAAGAAGTGAAATGTGTTTGAGAGGAGGAGGAGTGAGTGAAGAGGGCAAAGATCGAGGGTTGAAGGAGGGCATTTCGTGTGAAGACTATTTCAAAAAAGGATTTGCAGAAGAAAAATGTGGAGCTCATGGCAGAAGTGAGCAGTATCAAGAGGGCAGATGCTGGGGAGGAAGATGAAGATGTGGATGAGGATGAGGGCAAAGAGGAGCTACCCGTGGTGTGGGTGGCGAAGTGAAAAACAGTAGAGGTTGATGAGGAGGAAGATGCAGAGGAGGGGGTCGAGGGGATAGGATTGGCAAAGTGGGCCAGGGTCAAAACAAGCAGGCTCCTCGATTTCAAGGGCCCAGTAAGTTTTTTACTTATTTTTGAGGATTTTTCAAGGTTCTAATACTTTCATAGTGCAATCATTGCGCTGGGTTCAAGTCCCAGCCATGCTGTATCATCAAGGAGAGCACCCCAAAGTGCACGAAATGCACTCAGGAGGCACAAGGCTGCTACTGGGCAGGGCTGTCAAGGTGAGGGCTTCACAAGGGTAAAGTGAAAAAGTTTGGGGGCACAGTTTTTGTGAGAAAATGGTGAGTTTCATGGTTCATATGAGCTTTTAGTGCTTTATGTTTGATTTTCATAGGTGAAATACAATGAACTCATGGATGATTTAGGTGAGGAGCATGACCCAGCTGTGCAAAAGGTTGCCGATGAGGTTTTCGAGGTTTTTAGCCCAATGGCCTGATGCGAGTGGCTTTCATGGGGTGGAGGTTTGCTATTCGTGGCTTTAGCTGAGGAGGTAGAGCACAAAAAAAGGCAAGAAGAGGAACGATGATTTCGGGAGGAGCAGGAGAACCTTCAAAGAGCAAAGGATGTAGCATGGCAGGCAAAGCTCGAGGGTCACAAAACCGCATTGTCAGAGGCTCGAAACATCACCCTCACTGAATTTTGTGTGAAGACTGTGTCAAAGGAGAAGTTGCAGCAGAGGGATGTACAGTTCAAGGCAGAGGTGAAGGCTATCGAGAGGGAGGAGGCTGAGGGAGGAGGCTGGTGAAGGTGACAAAGATGAGAACAAGGAGGAGGGCAAAGAGGAGCTGCCCATAGTGCAGGTGGCAAAGCAAAAGACGGTAGAGGTCAACGAGGAGGAAGAAAGTGGATGTGGATCAAATTGAGCAGGCTTCTCGATTTTGAGGGCCCAGTAAGTTTTTACTTATTTTCGAGGATTTTTTGAGGTTCTAATACTTTTGTAGTGTGATCGTTGCACTGGGTTCAAGTCCCAGCCATGCTGCATTGTTAAAGAAGGTGCAGTGAAATGCTCGAAGTGCACCCAGGATGCGCAAGGGTGTTATTGGGGCAGGGTATCGAGGTGAGGGCTTTGAAAAGGTGAAGAAAAAAGTTTGGGGGCACGAAACGAGATTCACATCCCAAGTCAGGTATGAAATTTATTTGAAATCGCTTCAAAGCAATTTCTAATGTTTGTTTGAATTTTGTAGCTCATCGAATTCGTGTTGTGGGCCCATTCGAAGATGCCGAGCCAGTAGCGGGGCCTTCAAAACCATCAAAGGAAAGGAAAAAGTCATTGAAGGGAAAGGGCAAGGCAAAGGCAGGTGAATTGCGGGTGGTCGAAAACATCGAAGAAGATTGGGTGGTGCATTGTGGGATTATTGCTGGAAAACTGGTGCAGAAAAAGGTTGAGATGGAGGTATTGGGAAGGGAGATAGAGGTATTGGAGGAGATGTTGGAGGAGGAGAACAAAAGCTTTCATTGTATTTTTTTTTTAAATTTGATATAGAGTCTTGTGGGCTTTGAAAAGTAGTGATAAGAAATGTGAAAACAATAGAAAGATAAGGGAAAGGCATAGTTATTTATTTTTGAAGTTTCGAAAAATTTTCAGAAGTATGATTGTTGAGGTTCAAGGGTATTCGAGGCTTTTTGAAATGTTCAAAGTTGATGTTGAGAAGGTTCGGTGAAAACAAAATAGTTGTAAGGTATTTTTGAAGAAGTTTGAAGTCGAGATAGAGGTGAGTGAAGGCATACACAGGCGAATAAAGGCAAAAGCTGTAGAAGCTGTTTTGAAGAGTGAAGGATAGTACAATGTTTTCAATAGATAGAACGAGGTCAAAATGCGAAAAAGAGGAAGAAAATAGGAGAATTTAATCAATGTTGATAATACTAGCCATGATCTTAATATTCGAGTCGAAGGACTGGTCGAATCGAAATTGGATGAGGAGTTGAGGGGGCAAAAATCAGGTTGGAGAAGTACTTGTGAGCGATGGATGTGATAATATTCTTGGTGATGAGGGAAAGACAAATTTCGAGGCAATAATTGTATATTTTCAATGGGGATAGAGTTTTGAGTGCTATACTGGATTTCGAAGGTGAATGCGAATGTGAATCTGGTGTTGATGGCGAAGGCGATATCAAAATAGATGGTAAGATGGAAGAGAGCACAGGTGACAAGATCGAAGAAGAAAATATTGGGAGTGGTGAGTGGCAAATCGAGGTCGAAGTGTGCGATGGTGGAGACAAATGCAATGAGGGTTTTGGAGGTGAGATTGAGTTCAAAGCTAACAAAGGTGCGATTATCGAAGTGGACTGGGGTGGAATTACTGAAGATGAAGATGATGGAATTGGAATGGATGTGGGCGACAAAGCTGGGGTGATGGGATGAAGACCTGGAGGTGCAACATGATGATTTCGAGCTGCAACATTTTCTCGTTTGAGTGCAAGCTGTTTTTCAAGGGCTAGTTCCTGTTTGAGTGTCGCAATATGGGCTTCAAAGTCATTCGAATTGCTTGAGCTGTGAGGTATACTGTTAGATGCTGAATTCGATGTAGTCGAAGGTACAATATCGGTGATGTGTTCAGTTGGTACTTGGTGCAGAGTCTCAATGGGAGGGGTGAACATTTAACCTACAACTGCAGGCATGCTCGGGGTGAGGGGGGAGTTTGCTTAGAGGGCCTTGGCTCGTCCTTCAGGGCGCTAAGACTATGGGGAGGCTTTCAATGTGCACACTAGTTGTGTATGCTAAATGGGCAGTATGCGCAGTGGCGGGAAAGTGCACAACACAAAGGGGCAAAATCGCGCAGTGTGGAAAATTGCGCAATGGGAGCACAAAAGTGTGCAACGATGAGGGTGATGAAGATGGGAGGTGTAGTAGGCTGAAGACGGCACTGAGATGTGCTGGGAAGGTGACGCAAAGGGCTGGGGTGCTAATGGGATGAAAGCGCAAGGGGCAGAGAAAGGCACAAATGGTGCACAAAATGCGGCTATGCGAATAAGTGCACAAACACGGCTATATGAAGGGCGCACTGTATGAGTGCTTGAATGAGGATGAAGGATGCAATGCAGGGACGAAACGCAACAATACGATGAGGGGACACAAACAATATGCAAATGTGGCTATACAAAGGGCACACTACAAAGGCACATGGACTGGACGCTGGTGCACAGACTATGTGCAACATTGACTGAACTATGGACTATGAAGGGGGGGAAAGATCCTGGATTCTCTATCTGTCCACCTACTATGTACAAATGGCTTATGTGATAAAAATGGTAAAATAAAGTGTAAAAATAGAAAGTGCCATGCGCTACCCACAAGCGCACCCATTCACCCATCTAAACCCGACCATGCTATGCTGCTGCCTCACCCAATAAGATTTGCACATCTATAGCCCACTACCCAACTGTTCCGGTGTGAGGTGCTATTTTTGGTGCACTCTAGGTCTCGTGTGCTCTTCCCAATTAATCTGCTTCGGTGTTATGTGTTGCGTGCTGCGCCTTAGTAATAATGGCATGATTGACCTGTGCCAGTTACCAGATAAGGTGATGCTGATTGGAAATGTGGAAGAACTATAAGGAGATGCTGTGAAAGGCCAAATACTGCCAAAGCACCAGGATTATGTGAAGGCGCCCAAGTGTGCGCAGTCCAATCCCAAATAGGCATAAAGCGCCCCGATTATGTGAGAATGTGCAGTCCGCTCATGTTGGAATTGCAGTGCACCTCAAATAAATGTACCAGTAAGATGGGAGCTGTGATGCGCAGTGCACCGGTGTGGTGGACTGTTGTGTGTGTGATAGGGATTGTGCAATAAGTGCACAGCAGGGAATGTGAGTGCAGGTAAAGCATAAAAGGAGTGCACAAAGGCACATAGAGCATGCAATAAATGTAGAAGGCAGATAAGGAGCGTGAGGGGGGTGCACAGAGGCAGTTTGAAGTGCAACAAGGCACATTTAGGGCACACAACGATTGGCAGCTATGGGGAACCAAAAGCGCAGTAGAAATACAAAAGGGCACACAAAGGTGCACCTAGAAGGTCAAAGGTGCACGGAAGCGCACAAAGGTGTGTAAAAGCGCACTGTGCAAAGTGTGCAGAAGGCATCTAGGAGGTGTGCACAATCGCAAAAAATGCCATAGTATGCATGCAGGGCGATAGGGAGCCATATCATCCACGATGAACGAGGTCAGGATGGATACTTTGGGTGCTGATTTTGTCGAATTCGAAGCTGTGATAACTGATGTGAAGTTGGATGCAAATTGTTCAAAATATGTGAAGAGTCTTCAAAGTCGATTGATGTGCTAGATTGCAATAGATTTGAGGTTGAAATTGATTGCTGGGGAATGGGAATTCTATTCTATAACTTCATTTGAAAGCCTCGAGCAAAAGCTCAACTCTGCTCAGCTTCTGAAAGTCTATGTTTTGATCGAAGAAAGCTCATGAGCTTGTAGAATGACCTGTAATAAACTCCTAAATCATTTTCATCAAAAATACCAGTGCAAAGTTGTTCATTAACAAGTGTATCCATGTCCAAAATGCTGTATTTTCATTCATCTTCTATTTCAGGATAGAATTTGAATACTGCAATGTAAAATTCATCGAATGAAGTGCTGGGTTCATACTCTGGAAGTGATTCCCAGAGCTCATAAGAGTCGAAGTTAATGTATCTGCAAGCATGTCACTTCTTCAAGTCGTGATCTGTAATACCACAAGTTATGAACAAAAATTCGAGATCTTCAAAATAATTTTGAAGTTCTTTGGGTCATCTCGAATCGAATTTTGGAGATGTCGAATAACTGGGAGCTGGCATAAAGGATGTTGACATGTTTGAGGTAGAGTTCGGAGGTCGCAAGGTCGAAATTGTATGCGGTGTCATAGTTTGTATGTTTTTGAGGTCGAAGATGGTAGCAATGTCATAAGCACGAAGGGCAAAAGAGTGCAAAATACTATTATCAATGGTCGAGATACTGTATCGATCGAGATCTCCTGGTTGTTCAGGAGGGTTGGAGGCAATACGAGTTCAATGTGAAGTCGAGATCATTGAGCCCCCTTTAGGTGAAATGAGCAGTAGAAAGAATGGAGGTTCAACAATGAAATGATCTAGAAACCCCTTGCAGTGGGCTCCAAAATGATAATGCTCAACCCGGAAACCCAAACAAAACCTACTAAATGGCTTTGGATGGTATAACACGAGTCAGAGGAAGGGTGCGAGTTGGTACTAAATATCACCGCTGAGACCAATATGATGTGTTTAGTGATGCAAAATAATAAGTGATGGTTCGAATAATCTGTAAGAGCATACAAAGTTGTTCAAAAGAGTTCAAAAGAGGTTCGAAGATGTGCAAAATAGTTCGAAGTAGGCTCAAAGAAGTTCAAAGATGTTTGAGGAAGTTCAAAACAGGTTCGAAGTATATCAAAGAATGAGTTTAGTGAATGTGTAGTATTTGTCAAAAGGTGATAGGCAATATGCAATAAAACAAGGAGCGAATATGATAGTTTTGAAGAAGTTCACAATATTTTGCAGAACTTAGAGATACGATGTCAACTAAGACTCAAGAGAATGGCTCTTAAGTCAGACGATAAGTGTGAGGGTAACTTGTGCTGTTCCCTGTTGATATATGTTGTTGTTTCTAACTAACTAATACAAGTCTATATACAAAATGAAGAGATAGTACTAAAAAGGACATAAGAACATGTGTAAAACATGAGGCAAATATATCAAACAATGAGGACTTGTAGATCATGAAACAAATGAGAAATAATAAATGATGAAACATATAGTGTTCCCATATAATAAAAATACTTCAATATATCAATGAAACACAAAAATGCACTTATCGCATTCTAACTCTGTTGTAGTCTCTCCTCATGTCCAGTAGTGCTCGATATGCGACTAAATAGCTCACTCCGGTTGAGCATTGTGTATCGAAAATGTTTTAAGACAACTATATGGTGGCCGATATCATTCGAAATGCTGTGAAGTCATTTTGAAGTGTCATGAAATAGTTTGAAAGCATTCAAAATAGTTCGAAGTTGTCCGAAATAGTGCGAAATCATGCAAAAATGATTCGACATCGATTTCATGGTGTTCATAGCGATTCGGAATGTCTGTCATAATGTCGCGATATGAGTGGAACTGTTCTCCAGACCTTAAAGTGTGTAGTGGACCTATCACCATGATTGGAGATAACTGTATCAGGTAATCCATGTAACTGCCATACCTGAATTAGATAGAGGCACACCAAGCCCAACGATGAGGTTTCTGCAGTAGTAGGAATGATATGGACTTCCTTTGTGAAGCGGTCACATACTACAAATATTGCATCATATCCTTGAGCTTCAGGTAATCCAGTGATAAAGTCCACAGATATATCTCACCAGGGTCCTTTAGGTATAGTGTTTGGCATTAATTTCCCTGCAGGCTTTTCTGGAAATTTCTTCCCCCTCATGCACATATCACACCCATCCACATACTCCAACACATACTTTGAGATTCTGGGCCACCAATAATTTCTCATCACCAACTCCAATTTCTTCCACCTTTCTGGATGTCCAGCAAGTGGCATATTATAATGTAACCATTGATGATACTCGACCTGGAAACCTAGCAAAAACCTGTTAAAAGGCTTATGAAGTATAACTCAGACTAGAGGAAGGATGCGAGTCAGTACTAAATATCACTGCTAATACCAGAACATTGTTTTTAGTAATTTGAAATGGTAAAGGATGTGATGAATAGTCTTTAAAAGGTTATGAAGATGTTCGAAAAAGTTCAAAATTGGTTCAAAGACATGCAAAGTAGTTCGAAATTGGTTCAATTGGGTTTGAAGTTGTTCAGGTGAGTTCCAGGAGGTTCAAAGGTGTTTGACTGGTGTGAAGATATGTTCAACAAATGAATATAGCAATTAAGAAGTAGGTTTTGAGTGGTGATAGACAATGACAAGTTGAGAATGAATACGAAAGTTTGAGGAAGTTCACAATATTTTGCAGAATTTCAGAGATATGATGCAAGGTAAGACTCAAGAGAACTGCTCTTAAATCCGACTGTAGTGGAGAGGGTAACTGATTCTCTGTTTTTCTAAGTAACTAGTACAAGTTTATATACATTTTTGAAGAGATAGTACTGAAAAGGGAAGTAAAACATGTGTAAAACATGAGGCAATATATCATACAATGAGGACTTTGTAGATCATAAAATAAATGAGAAATGATAAATAATTGAAACATATGTGTCCCCATATGGTACAAGTACTTATCTTGTGCTTCAATATATCATCGAAACATAAAAATGCTATTATCGCATCCTAATTCTCTTGTAGTCTCTCCTCATGTCTGGTAGTGCTCGATATGTGATGGAATAAACTGTTCTGGTTGTGCAGCATGTATCAAAAGTGTTTTAAGACAGCTATATGGCAGCCGATATTGTTCGAAATACTACAAAGTTGTTCAAAGTGTCATGAAATCTTTTGAAGTCATTCAAAGTCATTCGAAGTAGTGCAAAATAAGTCGAAAAGAATTCGAAGTCGATTTTGTAGTGTTCGTAGCAGTTCGGAGGGTCTGTTGTAGTGTGTCAATATGGTTGGAAACTTTCTCCAGACCTTAGAGCATGCAGTGGACCTATCATCCTCCCCCTTACTGAAATATTAACTGTCCCAGTTAGCCGATCAAAGTCACATGCGAAATGCGCAATCGGGGTGAGGAAATTAGTGAGGTCCAATATATTGCTTGTTCTTCCACATCACCTTCTACATTCATCAACTCTTACTTCTATAATGTCTCTCCTCATTGAACTCAATGCCAAAATCCTCAAATACGCAAAATTGATGCCTGAGTGCAGCATCGCCGAGGACTTGGATTTCGAACTGTGGGGGAAGGGTTTTTGTGTGAAAGTGGTATGTCTGTCACTGATCAATTCATAGTTAAAGATGCTAAAATGTTTTGTGTAGGCAGAATACGATGAACTCGCTGAAGATCTTGGCGAAGAACACGATGTGGCCATTCAAAAGGTCATGGATGAAGTATTTGAGCTGTATAAACTGATGGCGCAATGTGAATAGATTTCGTGGGGCAGAGAGCTATTGTTTGTAAATTTGGCTGAGGAGATAGAATGCAGAAGAAGGAAGGAGGAAGAAAAACAGGCTAGAGAGGAGCAGGAGGAGGTGAAGAGGGTGGAAATCGAGGGTCAGAGGAGGGCATTGGCAGACACTCAAAATGCGGCTCTTGCTGCATTTCGTGCAAAGACGATTTCGAAGGAGGATTTGAAAAGGCAGAGTGTGAAGTTTGAGGCTGAATTCAAGGTGATCGAAAGGGCGGAGAAAGGCGAGGACAACAAAAATGAGGATGAAGACGAGCTGCCTGTGGTGAGGGTGGCGAAGTGAAAGGTGGTCGAGGTTGAGAGAGAAGAGGATGAGGCAGAGGAGGTTGTGGGGGTAGAGGCTGTGAAGCAGATGCAAGTCGAAATGAGCGAGCTGCTCAATTTTGAAGGTCCAGTAAGTGCTTTCTATTATGTTCAAAGATTTTTCATGCAGCTAATTTCTTTCATAGTGTGATTGGTGTGCAAAGTCCCAGCCATGGTGTATTGTTAGGAAGGGCACCGCAAAGTGTTTGAAGTGCACCCAGGAGGCGCAAGGCTGTTACTGGGTGGGGTTGTTGAGGCAAGGCCTTCAAAAAGATGAAGCAAAGAAATTTGTAAGTGCAAAATGAGATTTGCACCCCAGACAAGGTATGAAAAATATTTGAGATTGTTTTGATGAGCTTACTAACTGGTTTCCAAACTTTTTAGTGCATCGAATTTGAGTCATGGGCCCCTTCAAAGATGGTGAGCAAGTCATGGGGCTGTCCAAGCCATCAACACCCAAATTGAAACAGAAAAAGTGATCGTCGAATGGCAAGGAAAAGAAGGTACAAGTTGTCAAAGGGGTCGAAGGGGTTGATAATGCATGGGTTGTGCACCATAGCTTGATCGCTGCGAAATTGGCACAGAAAAAAATCGAGATGGAGGTATTGGGGGAGGGAGGTAGAGGCATTGGAGGAGATGTTGGAAGAGTAGAACTTTTTGTTTCTGTTGCTCTATTTCAAATTATCTTTAAATGTCTTTTGGAAAGTAAGGTGAAGAAGAAATGTTATATATTGAATGAAAAAAAATGACTTTTAGAGAAAGGCTCAGTAGTTCATCATAGCCAAAAAACCCTTTGGAGTTTGCATGACCACACTATGATGTGATATCGCAACTTGTATTGTACACTAGAAGCAATCAAAATTTTTGTAAGTAATTGTGAAAAAGAAAAGGAAGGATAGTTATTTGTTTTCGATGTCCTGAAAATCTTCAATGGTATCTTTGTCAAAGTTCGAAGTTGTTCGAGGCACTCGGAGTCGATATTGAGGAAATTCGGTGGAAGGGAAATTGATTTTTGAGCAAGGTATGGTAGCAGACGAAATGTGGCAATAGGTCTATGTAGTACTGACCCGTTGAATTCGCAGAGAATATAAGCCCCTCCATAGTTTCATTTGATAATGATAAGAGGGCCAATATATCATGGTTTCATCTTGCAATTGAGGAACTTCTTGATTTGCATGTTTCGAAGTAGCACTAAATCTCCTTTCACAAAGTTGTAGTTGCACATCGTATGTTTGTGAGCAAGTTCAAAGCATTTCGCAGCTTCAATTTGAGATGCATAGACCTTTGAATATAACACTTCAAGGTCATTTGATCATTTTTGTAACGCTATGGCTCATCGAGCTATGAGATCAGTTGTCGATAAGATTGAATCAAGTCACAGTTGTAAGTATGTTGCCTCAGAGATGTCAAGGGGTATTAGAGGATGTGCCTGTAACTGCGAAGTAAGGAGAACAACCCATGCATTTATGAACCATGACTCATTCTGCCCAAAATACTGAGTGCGCCACTGCTGACCATTTTGCTTGATCTCCATTGACAGCTTTGAATAAGGATTGTCGAACATCAAAGTGGGCTCATTCAACAAATCCATTGGCACGTGAATTATAACTGCTAATTTGAATATGGTTAATGTAATATCATTTCGAAAGATACTCCATAGCTGCAATAAATGCAGTGCTGTTGTCAGTTACAATTTCGTATAGTGAACCCCATCAACAAGTAATATCTTCAAAGATCCAATGGCCAAGAGATGTGGCAGTTTCGCATTGAAGTTTCTGCCATTCTGGATAGGTCATTAGCGAGCATCAACCTTGTACGATGTATTTAAATCCATTTGAAGGTGGCATTTGCATCGTGTCAATATAGACTTTGCTGAAAAGGGGTGCTGGAGTGGCAACTGTGGGCAGAATTAGAACATTTTGCATCTGTGGAATTTGGCATAGGTGGCAGGTTCGAATATACCATGTGATGTCAGCTTTCATGTTTGGCCACCAAAATTGAAGGGTGATAACTGATTTAGTAGCAAAATTTATTTTGTGTCCAATGTCATCATGAGCTGCGCGAATGATTTTGAGATGATGTTCTGGAGGAGCAATGATTTTGTGAGCTCCTTGGGAGTCTTTTCTCCATAGTTTGCCCGAGTCTAAAAAGAATTCGGTGCAATATCAAATAAAGGTAGCATATTCTGCATCTGATAGATCAGGGGGTCACACCAAGTCATGTAATCATTTTTGAATGTGAAGTAATCTCTTGTCATTTGTTTTTGCATTATTTGATCATGGGACATCATAATAGGTGAGGTCCTCCCCCTTACTGAAATTCGAAGAGAGGGAGAGGGTCAAAATTCGATGCAAAGTAAATGGTCAGGTTGTAATAGGATTTATTTGATGTATGAAACTGTGAAGGTGGTCGATCCAGTCTCCAAAATTATCTTCATTGTTGAGCTGAACATCTTTGTCTTGTGGGGGATGTCTCAAAAGTCCATGAGGACAATGGTGTGTCCCTGCAATGTGGACTTTAATATATCATGCATCGACTTCAATGATAAGCCTTCAAACTCCTATTAGGTACAATCATAGTGCTCCAAGAGCACGATATAAGCAAAGGATGCTTCCCCCACAACCTCTTCAGGCATAGCCAGTTCCTCTTCACCATGCTCAGATTCAGCCATCTCTTCATTTTTGCCATTGGCAGTGAAAGCAGGAATGGGAATGGGACCAGGAGTGGGACCAGGAGTGGGAGTGGCATTGACTTCCTCAGCATCCATCATTCCTTCCCAATCTGCCTCTGCCCTCCTGCTTGGAGTCCTCTGGAGGCAAACCACCTGCCCAGCCATGTAACCATTGTACAATGTAATAGGCTGTGCACTGGCCTGCAACCCGAGGTATTCTTCAATGTTGTTCACCCTGTTTCAAAGCAAGTCAACCATGTCCCAGAGTTCTCATACATGGAGTCAGGATTCTTAGAATGACTCTTAATTCTACTGTGCATGCTCATACATGTCTTTCTCCAGTTGGTATAGATGTCCAGTGAGGGTGGCATAGTCAATGGTGTTGAAATTAATATCATGATACATGCTGCATACATGAGGCCATGCATGCAGCACACACATGTTACTGCGCTTACTGCGCATACATGTGGTAAACACATTCCTGAGTCATGTGACATCCTTACTATTATGTATATAAGGAGAACCTGTACTGTAGTAGATATACAGTGTTCTTACCTCTGCTAAACCCTAGCTCTAAGACTAACTAAACCCCAGGTAGGTTATAAGGAACGTGTCGTCTCTTCCTCTGTGCAGCGTATGTAGTCTGCTCCAACAGGTTATGGGCCCTGCTGGGCACGTCACGAACGCGCCTTAACTGGCTGCGAACGACGTTGACTTCATTGTCTCCAAATTGTAACCTTGCGCTCTTCGTGAGCTGCATTGCGCTCTCTGCGAGCTGCATTTAAAAACCTAGGTTGACTAGGGTTAACCACTCTGAAGGAGTGTTTTTGCCTGAGATTATGGAACGTGTTTTCTTGAATAAAGAGGACTGATTGAGCGCTTTTACCAGCTGCCACTATAACATCATGTCTTCAACTCTTGAAAAACTCGTACAAACTTTTGACGGCTCTAACTACATTCAATGGGCCGACTCAATGAAGGCATGGCTCAGGTCTCAGGGCCTCTGGCAAATAACTAGCAGGATGGAACTAAAACCACCCCTGGCGCCTCCTTTGACGGCGACAAACGCTGCACTAGTAGCAGAAGCTAATGCCAAGCTCCAGACCTGGAACAATAAGAATGACCAGGCGATTGGTAGCCTAGTGCTCCGCCTGGCCCCCTCTATTCGGCAGCGTGCCAACACCAAGGACACTGCTGAGGAGGTATGGGATCTCATCCGCACCGACTATGGTGTCGATGGCCCCTCCCAAGTCTTTGCGGACTTTAGGTCTGCAATCGCAATCAAAATTCTGGCTGCAAATCCTGCGCCAGAGATTGCCAAAATGGCTGATAAATTCGAGCGCCTTACGGCTGCCAATGTCGCCATCCCCGAATTAGTACAGGCAATGATTCTACTTGCTGCGATGCCGCGCGAGTACGATTCTCTATCTGCCACGGTCCTTAACATGACCGCTACTAGAGCCTTGACATTTAAACATGTCAAGGACTCCATTGTCGCTGAAGCCTCATGGCGCACAGCAGTTGGAAAGCCCATTGGCCCACCTCAGGCCACCAAGCTTTCTGCTGTCAAGCGCAAAGGGGGAAACCCCAAATGGCAATCTCAAGGCAACAATGGAGAATCATCCCGAAAGCGTGGACAATGTGGGGACAAAAAGACTAAAGAGGAAAAACCTAAAGAGAAACATTCCCACCTCACCTCACAAGCCTTTACTACTATAAATGGTAATGGCACCATCATACCGCTGATGCCGCTCATCCAGCGCATCGAGAAGCGTGAACATACTCCCACAAGGGATCCTCGCCGCCGACCGCCTGCACAGGCATACACGGGCACGGCCTCTACCTCTCATTCGGTCTATACTGAATATCAGCAGGCTTGAGACACCCTCGAGCAAATGAATCTCCCATGCAGCGCGAAAAATCTGCGACCGCTGGAAGAGCACCTAACAGTGTGAGAAGGTAAGAGGAGGAGGATTGAACCAGAACCAAGGATCGTAGAGGTAGAAGACGATAGTGTCTCCCTTGGATCGGAACCCGCGGTTTCTGATGAAGAAGTATGGAAAGCCGTCGATGAAATGCTTGTCGATGAACCGCTTGAAACAGGTACATATGATGAAAGGTCAGTCCTTTTCCCTGCCACAAGCACAAGAATTAACATTCCATTGATCACAGCGAACTTTTCATGTGAAATTTTACCGCTACTAAATGTATCATGGAACAATTTACATCTTAATATATGTGTTACGTGTGCAAATGGAAATTGTAAGAAAGGTGCCGACTGGATCATGGATTCAGGTGCATCAAAACACTTCACTGGTAAAATTAAAGATTTTGCTTCTTACGAGCCTTTACCGAGAAAGGACTCTACCCTGGTTCAAACAGCCACGGGTACTACTCATATAGTAGGGAAAGGAGCAGTCTTCATTAGACATCAGGTAGTATGTCATGGGAAGTCAGAGATGCATGAAATGCGATTATACCCCGTCTACTACATACCCGACTGTAATGCTCGATTACTGTCAATGGGCGTCTTCTTACAAGACGGAAGTGATGTGCGTGGTTTCTCCGCACACATTTCATTTTTCAAGCAAGGAAACCCAATTATGGATTGCGTCCCTCTTATGAAACGTGACACTATTTATTGGGCTCGGACTCATATATTGAGCACCAAGGGAATCAATGTCGCAACAATGTATGTCGCAGACTACTCGACTTGGCATAAGCGACTTGGACACCCATCCAAAGAGGTGCTAGGGAAGATGCCTAATAGCACCATAAAATTCCCAAGGAATTTAATTATTCCTAAAGACAAAATTATATGTCCAGGGTGCGCTGAAGGGAAAATGACCTCAAAATCTTTTCCCGAATCAGATTCACGCGCAGAAAGACCCTTTGAATTAATACATTCCGATCTGAAGGAACTCCCAGTACTATCGTACCATAAACATAAATACTTTATTGTATTTCTGGATGACAAAATGTCACATATCTGGGTCCAATGCCTTAAAAAGAAATCTGATGCTGCTGCAGCCATCAGACAATTTCGGGCAGTGGCTTTGACACAGTATGGCACTACAATCAAGCACTGGCATGTTGATCCAGGGGGAGAGTTCAAAGATCGTGAGCTACAAAATGTGCTCAAGGACTTTGGCATCAAAATAGAGATGTCTGCACCCCACGTTCACCAACAGAATGGGCGCGCAGAGCGTGCCATAAGGACAATAATGGAAAAGTCGCAAACCCTGCGATTTACCGCATGTCTACCACAATCATGGTGGGAATTTTGCATTGAACATGCAACACACCTATACAACCGAACCCCGATAAGGCGCCTGAAATGGCTGACACCAGTTGAGGACCTGACAAAGGTCCGCCCAGATCTAAACGATCTGAAAGTTTTCGGTTGTGGTGCTTACGTCTACCTACCCAAGGAGAAGTGTCCAAACACATTGGCTCCTCGATCGGAGTTGATGACGTACCTTGGATTAGAAGATGGCATTAAAGCATACTGCTTCATGTGACCTAGTGGCGCAATATTTATTGGTGCTACAGCACTATTTGATGAAACGTTGTTCCCATGCTGTCCTGGAGCTAAAACTCCTGCCAATATGGACCTTGGTGATTTTCCACCTCCAGAACCAGAAGATGATGACCACTCATCTGGAACGGATGGCGATGATTCTATACCACCACAAGATCCGCCCCTTCCTCCATCATCAGAAAATGATGATGATGATGTACCAAGTGAGCAAAAGGCACATGATGATGTGACAAATGCTCCTCCTCCGCCGCCTCCAGTAACCACTGAGGACTTTCGTCCAAGACGTGATGATCAACAGGAATGGCAGCAATTGCCCCATCGATCAGGCAGGCAGAGGAACATTCCAAACCATCCTGGCAATACCTATGGAGAGAAGCGACTCCCCTCTGACATAGAGAGAGACATTGCATGTGATCGATATTGGAAGAGATCTGTGGGTCAAGATTCGGATCATAACCGAACACGACCACAAACTCAACAGAAAGAACCGGTTGCTGGACCGAGTTCGGCACCCCATGAGAGTGTGCCCGATTCCAATGATCAAGAACATGATCACCCAATGGGGGAACCGGACGAAGCAGGTTATATTAAAAAGATAACCAAGGAAGGAGGAGATAAGCTTATTCGCTGGCTGTTATCAAAAGCAGTCAAACCATCGAGCGAAATAAGCCAAGTTCCAAACCAATTTCGCGATATTGCGCACCTACCACGGCAGCAGCAACGTGAGTGGAAACAAGCTTGTCATGAAGAATTAGAGGCTCTTCGTAAGCGACAAGTCTATGACATCGTTGATCTTCCACATGATCGAAAAACGATCAAAAATAGATGGGTTTTCTCCATAAAATCGGATGGAAGAAAACGAGCCAGACTCATGGCCAAAGGCTTTTCACAAGTCGAAGGCATTGACTTTGATGAGATTTTCTCACCGGTAGTCCACTACGAGACCGTACGCCTCATGTTTGCACTTGCATCTCTAGAAGGCATGTATATGACTGGCCTAGATGTAAAAACCGCATTTTTATATGGCAAACTAGATGAGGAGATCTATATGGATCAACCCGAGGGTTTCAGACTCGAGGGAAAAGAGCGCAAAGTATTGTGCTTACGCCGAGCATTGTATGGTCTTAAACAAGCCTCACTTGCATGGTGGAAAGAGCTAGAGGCATTTATGCGCACCATTGGGTTCGTGCGCGCCAGCTCTAATGCCGGCATTTTCATACACAAGGATCCTAAGACAGGCAGCATTGTTATTGCACTCGTCTATGTTGATGATGGCTTGTTCATGGGGAAGAACAAGAAACTTGTGGATGAAAAGAAAAATGCTTGTCTAAAGCATTGGGAGTGCCGTAGTACTGAAAAAGTCATGGAATTCTTAGGCATGCGCGTCACCCAGACTGCAAGCAAAGTCAAACTCGATCAAACTGAATATCTCGCCAAAGTGCTTGAGAGATTCGAGATGACAAATGCCAAAGCGACCCCCACTCCACTCCCGACTGGTTACAAACCATCGGAAAACACAGCAACGCCCAATGCGATGCTTAGATCAAAATATCAGTCTGTGATCGGATCTTTATTGTATCTGATGCTCGGAACGCGACCTGATATCACTTATGTGGTAATCAAGATGTCGCAATTCTCAGCTAATCCTAGCCAAGAACATCTAGACAAAGCGATGTATATCATGCGCTATCTGGTGGGAACCCAGAAATATAACATTGTCTATGATGGTGAGAAGTCCGAGGGGCTACAGGCCTTCACAGATTCTGATTGGGCAGCTGACACTGTCAAACGCTGATCTACAACAGGTTACTTTGCTACTCTAGCAAGTGGCATTGTGTGCTGGCAGTCCCATTTACAAAAAACTGTAGCACTGTCATCCACAGAAGCCGAATATATGGCTCTCTCCAACACTTGTCGACAGATAGTGTGGATAGAGTCCTTATTCCAGGAACTTGGATATGTACTGAAGCGCGTACCAATCTGCACTGATAATCAGGGATCCATCTTTATCGGATCAAATCCAGTTCAGGAAAGAAGGACCAAACATATAGACATTCGCTACCACTATACCCGCGAATGCATAGAAAATGACAAAGTCACGGTCGTTTTCATTCCTGGAAATGATAATCCAGCTGACATGTTCACAAAGAACCTTGGCACTGTCTTATTCAGGAAATTTAGAGACTCTCTTGGAATTACTTTCAAGATTCAAACTTAGCTGCTTAGAGCGCTGTACAGTTTGAGGGGAGGTGTTGAAATTAATATCATGATACATGCTGCATACATGAGGCCATGCATGCAGCACACACATGTTACTGCGCTTACTGCGCATACATGTGGTAAACACATTCCTGAGTCATGTGACATCCTTACTATTATGTATATAAGGAGAACCTGTACTGTAGTAGATATACAGTGTTCTTACCTCTGCTAAACCCTAGCTCTAAGACTAACTAAACCCCAGGTAGGTTATAAGGAATGTGTCATCTCTTCCTCTGTGCAGCGTATGTAGTCTGCTCCAACAAATGGGGGAGGGGTTGGCTGTCAGGGCAGGGGGGGCAGTCAGCTTGGGATCAGGATTGGCCATGTTGATATCCTCTTCTACAGCTATGGGTATATATGTTAGTTAGTGGTTTTATGTGTCATAATATGGAAGAACTCACCTTTGGATTTTTCTTTTTCTCTTGCAGTGAATGGCCTAGATGATTCCTCTCCACTGTCTTCACTGGAAAATTGTGCCTTCTTTGCTTTTTGTCTTGCCAATCCTTTTGCTTTCTTCATTCTTGGCACTCAATCCACATCCTCTGGATCACACCAAACTTTTCCTTTCCCACAAAAGTAGCATGCAGTTTTGCCATTCACCTGATCCCAACAATGATGCCTAAGCTTGACACATCATGCACAGGGCATCATTTACAAACTCCCTCACTGGGGTGCTCATCCCTCCCTTGCTGCATTGTGCCACTTCCACTCCATCCTGGAATTGGCACCAGCATCGCTCTCTATCTCCTCATCCAAATCCTCATCCGATCCCTTGCTACTCTCCACCTGTTGCAACCTGCATGTCTCTGTGATGACTGGCAGTATTGGATACTGGGCAGGGGCAGGAATTCTTGATCCTGATGCTTCTGGTTGGGCCCGCATCTTGGCCCATGCCACTGCCACTTCTCTCCTTGTTGGTGTTGGCATTGCCACTGCCGCTCAGGGTGCCACTGCTGCTGCTGCTCCCATTCCTCATTTCTTGGCTGCTGCCATCCCTTCTTTCTTGGCCACTGCCATTGATGCCTTCTTGGCCACAGCCATTCCCATTCCCACTGCCATGGCCATTCCAGCAGGTGATGCTGTTCCCACAGATGCTGCTGCTATGGTGGCCATTGCTGGTCCACCTCCCATCGCTGCTGCCATTGTCAAGTTGGTTGGGTCTAGCTGCTGTGGATGCAGTGCCTGTGATGCCCTTTTCCTCATCAAAGGTCTTCATTGCCCTCCATTGACCTTCAATAAACCTTGGGTCTCCTGTCCTGTCTGACTTTGACCATGCTACCACAAATCCCCACAAGAAGGCATCAGCCCGGAACATAGCCTGCACATCTTCTGTGAGGACCTCTCTTTGCCACCCAAATAATGTTTTCTACAATTTATAAGTGCATAGTTGGTCTGATAGCATGCCAATCCACTCACAAGCACTGATTTTCTTTCCTTCATCACCATGGTGATACTTCCATCCTAAAGTCCATTGTGGATGGCCTGTTTGATCTCACTGATCTGGGTGAGGACTTGGTCACATGTAATGTTCATGATGGATGATAGGTCAGCTGCAGCAGCAGGGTCGATATTGATATGAAAAAGAGTGAAACACTAAAGATCAACAATCATGTGTTGTTGATCCCTATACAATCAATATATACAAACAAAGTGGTGTTCCCATTTTGAAACTCAAACTCAGCTTTTTGAGTATGCCAAAATTTGGTAGTCAGGTAGCCTTAAGCTAGGTTGGCTCTTCTTGTTGAGGAGGTTGTGTGATGTAATAGTGTTTTTTATTTATTTTCAATGTGTGATTGATCCCTGATTAAACGGTTATGATTCCAGTTACCTACCAGGCAATGGAGGCCTATCAAAAGAAAGTAGAATTCAAAGTGCATATGGCACACGGGAGGGTAAGATTTCCTTCAGTTCAAATGTTATTGCCAGTGGCCAATGCCATGCCTCTGGCCAATGCCATGTTGTTGGCCGATGCCATGTCTGTGGCCGATGCTGTGTCTTTGGCCGATGCCATGTCTTGACTGGTGCATTGTCTTGCTGCTGCTGTATCTTGACTGTGGCCATTCAAAAACTGGCAATATTTCATCATTAGATACAGCACAGCAATGTTCAATGTAGATACAATAAAAATGTTATTGCCTTGGCATAACATCAGTAAGAATCGGCAGGGGGATCAGCATCCTTGTCATGCTCATGAAACAACAGTCTGATTGGAATCTTGGAGAAACTGCATTTGAATGATTCCAGATTTAACTCCATCCTTTCCTTCAAGGTTGCATATGTCTTCAAGGTGACATCCTGCTGTTCTAGTCTTTCAACCTTGGCCATGTAGAGATTATGACTGGCATCCTTATATTATGTGCCGAGCTGGTTTTGCAGGGCTTTCACTTGAGCATGGCAGTTCAACAGCTCCCTGGGTGTCAATGTCTGTAACAAGATCAACTATAGTCACACAAATGAGGACCATGACACATACTGGGTCGGCCAGTAGCATGAGCTGGTTTTGGGCCAACAGATAGTACGGTTGATCAGTCATGTTTTCAGACTGCAAAATAATGATTAGTGAGATGATACAGCATCAGAAGCAAATACAGCATTGGCCAGAGGCACGGCATCGGCCAACAACATGGCATCAGCCAATGACACAGCATTGGCCAGAGGCATGGCATTGGCTACTGGCAATGACATTTGAACTGAAGGAAATCTTACCCCCCATGTGCCATATGCACTTTGATGCCTGATGATGACAAGAATCATTCTTTCCTCCACATTAATCCCCCATCAGAGAACCTCGGTAGGGGACAGTATTGCAAGGGGAGATATACAGTCGAAGAGCAGAGGA
Organism: Tricholoma bakamatsutake; assembly: GCA_029959215.1. NCBI lineage: Eukaryota > Fungi > Basidiomycota > Agaricomycetes > Agaricales > Tricholomataceae > Tricholoma > Tricholoma bakamatsutake. The sequence goes on from CP114860.1 coordinate 8,876,065, forward strand.
TCATCGAGCCTTATAGAGATGCATCCTGATCACAGGAATCCAAAGCTGGCCGGTTGCAAATACTCAAGTGTGACATTCTCCCTGCCATATTCAATTACTGGGTGTCAATTGAGAGGGCCCAATGGATGAGGAGGAGAGTCACATATGTGCCAAGGTGAACCATCAACTTGAAGCATGTGAAGGTTATATTTTTGATCACATCACCAGGAACTAACAACCTGGCTTTTGAACAACTGGTGAATGATAAAGGGCTGCTTGCACAAATCAAACAACTTCAAAGTCAAGTGATCAGAAGCCATTTGGGCCTTATACCAAAATCGAGTGTTGAAAGATATCAGAAACCTGCTAGGTATTGAGAATGCCACCACAAGCACACCTGGATGGTTTCAGATGTGACTGCTATCCATCAAGAGTGTTTTTAACAACATGACTGCAGAGGAAAAGGTAATCCTTGAGATCGAGCAGGATAAAATGATGCAGAAAGGTTATCCTGAGCAGACAAAGTAAAGGTAATTTAATGCCATTGCTACTGCTGATGCCGATAGTGACTGACATCTCACAGACTAGCAGAGAAAAACCTGTGTAAGCATGTAGAGGAGAGTGCCTGACAACACTGGTTAGAAATGGGAGTGCTGTCTCTGACATTGACAGCCCATACTGCACCTAATGGTTTGATGGTTGTTGACATGTGAGTGGAATCTTTAATTGTGATGCCAATGCCGATGCTGATTGCAATGCTGATGCTGATTACAGTCATGACAATGTCACCTCTTTAATGGCTACCCCTGCACGATCATTTCTGGACACCTATCATGATCATATCACAGAGCTCAAGCAGAACCTCATGAGTTATGTCAAGGCTTTACATGCATCGGATGTTGCCTCAAGGTTGGCAATGCATCCTAACACCACCACACCACAAACCCAGCTTCTGATAACTCAGGATGGGTTCCCCATCCTGCCCACACCATGGAAAGGATCACAATACAAGAAAAAAGAGCTGGAGCAATGGTTTATGTTGTATGTTGGGCAGCATTACAGTATGACAACTTCTCATGCTACAAACCATTACTTATCTCCATGCAGAACTAGCCAACAATGGTCATAGTCACCATATCCCATTCAAAGCAATTGCTGACCAAACCTCTTTATTCATCAATCCTGAATATCTTCTAGAAAGGTTCAAATTCAGAGACCCATGGAACATGCACAAGAGCATCATAGAAGACTTCTTTGACCACGTTCTGCAGCATCAAACAGTGCAGGGCCCTGAAAGAGCATTCAGGTTCAAAGGAATCAAAGCGAGCGATGGGAGTGTGTCTCCTGCACACTATCCTCATAATTTAAATAATCCTCCACCTTCCCAATGCATTTCCAAACACAGTGGACGATAGAATGGTGATGCAATACATGATGCCAAGTCCATCATGGGCACCAGCCTGCATCCTGATGTCAATGCTGTTCCTGATGCTGATGCTGATGCTGAGCCCCAAGGTCAATCAAGAAGCAGAAAAAGGGTGAAAGTGAAACAACAGCGAAAAAAACCTTGCCGAAGATCGAGAGCAGAACAGGCACCCATCTCTGAACCCCCAGATTCCTTGCAACTCATGGATCCAGCTTAGTTGAGCTATGTGCAAGTCAATCAAATGACAGTGAACATACTCTGCACAGCTGGTGTGACTCGACCACAGCCAATTAATGGTCCAGGTGATGGTGAACCAGAGTATGTCATTCCTCAACACATTTATGAGAAGTCCATCACACCCATACCACCTTTAAATGATGATGTAAATGATGCCCCATGCCCACTTGATCTATTACTGTTGGAAGGCAACACCACATCAACTCAAGAAAGATTGAACTGACCTAAACCTTGCCACCTGTCTGGGCGAACTCAGACAGAGGATTCTATTGCAAGGGCAAGGGTGAAGGCATTAAAACTGTCAACAGTGGGATTGTCATCAGGATCAGCAATGGTAGGATTGGCAGACAGAGAACCAGCAGTGGTAGGATCAGCAGACAGAGAATCAGCAGCAGTAGGATCAGCAGACAGAGAATCGGCAGTGGTAGGATCATTTGGTGATTGCCAGACTCCACCTGTGAAGAATACATTGTGACAGATGACCCCCCCATCATCTCAAAGCAAGAATCAGAGACAGACACTGGCCTGACGTGCCTGCAGAACAGCTGATCACCTTGCTCAGCAAGAAGCTATTTCTATGCAGGTTGTTGGGAGAAGAAGAGCAAACTTTGCACAGTAAATTTACTATATGTGTCTTAGTAGAAGACAAAGATTGACAATAGTAAGATTTGCAGAAGGAATCAAGTACTGGAGAGTATCTGTGCTTATGTCCTGGGCGGTCCTGTCGAGAACGGTGTGATGGAATGTGAAATTCTCTCAGCATCTTCATATGTGGGTGAGGTGGAGGGCCAGATGACAGGTCCACCTGAAAAACATTCAGGTGAGTAGGTGGCATCGGCCAAGAGCTGGCATCAGTCATGAGCTGGCATCAGCCAACAGGATGATATCTCTGCAGAGTATCTATGTTCAATGGACTTCCCTCAGCATCTTCATATGCGGGTGAGGCGGCAGGCCAGGTGACAGGTCTGCCTGAAAAACCTTCAGGTGAGTAGGCAGCATCGGTCACGAGGCGGCATCAGCCAACAGGATGACGTCTCTGGAGAGTATCTATATTCAAAAATAGATTCAAATGGGTTTGAGGTTGTTCAGGTGAGTTCGAGGGGGTTTGAAGGTGTTCAACTCCTGTTGATATATGTTTGACAAATGAATATAGCAGTTATGAAGTGGGTTTTTAGTAATGATAGGCGATGATGAGTTGAGAATGAATATGAAAGTTCGAGGAAGTTCACGATATTTCACAGAACTTCAGAGATACAACGCGAGGTAAGACTCAAGAGAACTGCTCTTAAATCCAACTATAGTGGAGAGGGTAACTGGTTCTCTGGTTTTCCAAGTAACTAGTACAAGTTTATATACATTTTTGAAGAGATAGTACTGAAAAGGGAAGTAAAACATGTGTAAAACATGAGGCAATATATCATACAATGAGGACTATGTAGATCAAAAATAAATGAGAAATGATAAATAATTGAAACATACATGTCCCCATATGGTAAAAGTACTTATATTTTGCTGCAATATATCATCAAAACATAAAAACGCTATTATCACATCCTAATTCTTTTGTAGTCTCTCCTCGTGTCCAGTAGTGCTTGATATGCAATGGAATAACCTGTTCCGGTTGTGCAGCATGTATCGAAAGTGTTTCATGACAGCTATACAGTCGCTGAAGTCATTCAAAATGCTGCAAAGTCATTCAAAGTGTTGCGAAATAGTTTGAAATAGTTCAAAGTCATCTGAAATAGTGCAAAATAGTTCGAAAATAATTCAAAGTCGATTTCGTGGCATTCATAGCAGTTCGGAGTGTATGTCATAATGTCTCGATATGAGTGGAAATCTTCTCCAGACCTTAGCGCACGCAGTGGACCTATCAGCATTTGCATATCATTTGTGTCCCCTCGTCGTATTGCCACATTTTGTCCCTTCTTTGCATCCTTCATCTTTCCTTGTGCACTCTTGTAGTGCACCCTTCATATAGCCATGTTTGTGCACTGTTTGCACATTTTATTGTATAGCCACATTTTGTGCACTGTTTGCACATTTTCCCACCAGTTGCGCTCACATCCCATTTGTGTCTCTAGACTGTGCATCATTCTTGCAGTGCATCCCAGTGCTGTACTTGTCCTGCCAAACCTCCCGCTTTCACCTCCCTCATCGTTGCATATTTTTGTGCTCCCATTGCACATTTTTGCCTCTTTGTGTTGCACACGTTTTCACCATTGCGCATACCTCCCTTTTTGCATACACAACTAGTGCACACCTCGAAAACCACCATACCAGCCTCTTCATAGTCTCTGCACCATGAAGGATGATCCGAGGCCCTCTAAGCGAACCCCTTTACCCCAAGCATGCCTGCAGCTGTATGTTTAGTGTTCACCCCTTCTGTTGAGACTCTGCACCGAGTACCAACTGAACACATCAGCAGCATTGGTCACGAACCGGCATTGCCCAACAGGATGATGTCTCTGGAGAGTATCTATGCTCAATGGAATTCCCTCAGCATCTTCATATGTGGGTGAGGTGGCGGGCTGGGTGACAGGTCTGCCTGAAAAATGTTCAGGTGAGTAGGCACCATCAGTCATGAGGCAGCAAGGGTCACGAGCTGGCATTGGCCAATAGGACAATGTCTCTGGAGAGTATCTATGTTCAATAGACTTTCCTCAGCATCTTCATATGCAGTGAGGTGGCAGGCTGGGTGACAGGTCTGCCTGAAAAATGTTCAGGTGAGTAGGCAGCATCAGTCACGAACCAGCATCGGCCATGAACTGGCATCGGTCACAAGCCAGCATCACCCAACAGGATGACATCTCTGGAGAGCATCTACATGCAATGGAATTCTCTCAGCATCTTCATATGCGGGTGAGGTGGGGGGCCGGGTGGCAGGTCTGCCTGAAAAACATTCAGGTGAGTATACCTGCTGAGGTCCTGGTTCGATATGGTGTCTCCCACTCATCACATGGATCATGTGCATGGCACCAATCTGGGCTGTGTAATGCTGATCTTGATCCTGATCCTGGTAAGGCCACTGCTGCTGCCATCCCCATTGCCATTGCCACTGCCTGAAACTATTTCATAGGCTACTGATGTCTGTATGAAATGTATTACTCTTTGGTCTAGCAACCATTGTAATAGTGTATTTATTTATTACTATAGTAGGTACACATATATAGATTAGAGCATTTGACAGCATCCACCGAACCCATATCATTCGATACCCTGTATATGTTCGATAGACCGTATCATTTGACACATTGTAGCTTACCTATGTGTTCATATAGGCTGTTGAGAGAGAGAGCAATAGTAACATCCTTGCACCATTCTTTGTAGTTAGACTTGATCTTGTCTAATTTGACACCAGAGTATTGGACTGAGAGCTTAATAAGAGAGATAGAAATTGCAGTAGAGTTAGATTCCACACCCATGGTGATGACTGGATAATCAGTAGGGTCTAGAGGGTTTGTGGCAAGGTGCAAGGTGTAACAAAGGGAGAGGAAATGCTGCAATGCATTGATCATGAGTAATAGGTCCATGATCTGGGATGGAACCAGGATAAAGTTCATTAGATCAAAAATGATGATGTAGGAAAAAAAACATGGAGTGGCTAGGAAATCTCTACTGTTGATTCAATGATGTAAGTGGCCCATAACCTATAGAGAATCAATCCTAGAGTATACAAGAATAATCTCAGTCCTTGTATCTGTAGCGCCTTAGCCAAATATTATCTACCTGTATATATAAGTTCAATCTAACAAAGGGATAATGAGAGAAAGGTATCTATGTGTCATTTGTGCAAGTGCATCAAATGGATGTACTAGAAATAGAGCACACATCAAATGTGCTGATTGCATAATCACAGTGTGAATCTCAACAATGCATCAGTACAGCACAAGCCCCAACTACTAAAAACTCACATCTCTGCAAGTTCTTCCTCTCAATAGGCTTGGATCATCATAGAATGGAAAATTTTGATCCTGTTTCATAATGACAAGGGTAAAGGGGTGCAGAGGTGATGGCATGCATACCCAGCTTCCTTGGTGTTGTTGAAAAAAAAAAGGAATTCTGGTATAGGTAAATCACTCTCTTTATATCCTTTCACTGTCTTGACCAATACCCATTTATGATGTGGATGGGTCTCCAAATGAAGCTGTGGCCATTTGGAAGGTTGTAGACTTGGTCCTCCATTACAAGGATCATGGTAAGCATGCCCTTTTTGCTGTGACCCAATTAGGGCAAATAGGAGATGATTTTGAGCTACCCATGGCTTCATGATCACAATCCAGAAGTCAAGTGGGTGACAGGAGAAGTCAGTATGAGTCAATGTCCCTCCCATTGCTGTACCTGCTTCACTGAAGGCAGACAGGAGCATCAAAAACAAAGGTCTTGACATAGTGCATGCAGAAATGCTGTGCTGGACCAATGCCCATATCCAATGTGGCCTTGGAGGATGTCTCTGATCTTGCACCATATCCTGATGATGAGGATGAAGAGATGGAACACATTGAGGAAGGTGATTAAATCTTCTATACTGCTATTGACCCTCCAGGTACATGCCACATCAAATGTTTCTCAGCACCTAGTGGAGTCATTCCACAAGAACAGTATGCCAAAATTCTTCACTGATTCTAACAATAAAACTGTCAATATGTACAAACATGGGGGAAAAGGGAAAATAATCATAAAATAGAGATAAAATCATAGAAAATGCATAATATGGCAAAATAAGGTGGGAAAAAATATGGGATGTTGAATGCAGAAAATTGACAAGACCCTTGAGGCACCTCCTGGTCTCTTTACAGTGCCTATTTCATACAGAAGTACCACTGACACATTAATGTCAAGGTCATCTCCCTGGAGTACATCTACAAATATATCTACAAGGGCCATGATCTTGTCACCATGCAGTTTGGTACCTGCAATAAGTAGTGTTTAAAAGTCTAGTGTATAGCACTGGCAACTGGACTGGACTAGACCACAAAATAGTCTAGTTGCCCTGGGTCTTGATCAGTTGCAGTTGCCAGTTGCATGCAACCAAATATTGAACTGAACTACAATTGCAACTGGTTTTTCTTTCTCCTAGCTACAATTTGAGCTAATATCTAGGGAAATTGGTTCAGAATTGACTGAGTTATGATCAAAACAGTTTGCACAAGCTTTCCTTGTGCAAAACTGTTCATGAAACTTTGTTTTTGTCATAACTCAGTCAATTCCTAACCAATTTCTTAAACCTTTGGGGTTATTTGTAGCTAAAAAGTAGGCCTATTATTTGCAACTGATATTCCAGTTCATAACTGGTGGCAACCAGTTTTTTATTGGCTGATGTAATGACAGAGTCTGGAACAGTTCCTGAAAGTGTTAGACTGTAAAAAATGGGTTGTAGCAGTCCAGTCTGATTTTTTCCTTATTTGGGAATTTAATAGACCAGTTGTGGTTGCAGTTGCCAAATTTGGACATCAAAAAACCAGACCAGACTGGACTTGCAAACATTAGCAATAACAAGGTTAGGTGTCATGTGGAGTAAAGATGGGGTGGAGACTACTGTACCATTTCAAATTGTTCAGCCAGGAGTGTGACCTGTGACCAGTTGGCCAAAATTAGGTATTCAGCTGAGTTGGCTGTGACCATGGACAGTCAGGAAATTTCAGCCAAAATTATAACAGCCACTGTGTGCAACTCCTGCTCATTTAACAAGATGTGATAGACAACGAGGCAGTAAAGGGTGAGGCAGTGTCACAGTAAATCTGGCATTCTTTGCATTTTTGACACATTTACATACAAATTTTGGCATTAGAAGTTGCACTACACCTTACCCAACTTGCTTACACCTATATCTACCATCTTTTACCTTTCTAAGCAAAAAGAAGGAGAATATGAGAGCTGTATGAGCACTTTGGCCAAATTTGGTGTGACCTGTAACACACATTCAATTTTGGCCACGCCCAAGAGGGCTGTGATCTGTGACAGTAATAGGTCCACTACGCACTATACGGTCTGGAGAAGCTTTCCAATTGTATCGAGACATTATGACACACACTCTGAACACTTTTCAAACTATTTTTGAACTAATTTGCACTACTTTGAAGGACTTCAAATGACTTCAAACCATTTTGCAACACTTTGAACAACTTTGTACTACTTCGAACAATATCAGCCACCATATAGCTGTTTTGAAACCATTTCAACTTGCACTGCTCATCCAGAGTGAGCCATTTCATCGCATATCAAGCACTACCAGACACAAGGAGAGATAATAAAAGACTTAGAATGCAATAAGTGCATTTTTTATGTTTCAATGATATATTGAAGCAATAGAACAAGAACTCTTACTATACTGGGACAATGTATGTTTCATTTATCATCGTTTCTTATTTGTTCTATGTTTTACAATACCTTTATTGCTGTGCATACTGCTCGTGTTCTACACTTGTTATTATTTCCTTTCTAGTACTATTTCTTTAAATTGTATATAGACTTGTATTAGTAACTTAGAAGGAGAGAAAGCGAAGCAATGGGGAACAGAGCATAAGTTACCCTCTTACTTATTGTCTGACTTAAGAGCAGTCCTCTTGAGTCTCAGCTCACATCATATCTCTAAGTTCTGCAAAATATCGCAAACTTCTTCAAACTTTCATATTCACTCTCTACTCGTCACCTATCACCTATAGCCACTCGAAGAACACTTCACATTTGCTATACTCGCTTCTCAAATATACCTCGAACCACTTCAAATCACTTTAACATTCCTCGAAACTTCTTTGAACTATTTTGCACACCTTCGAACATCTTTCGAACTACTTCACACGTCTTCAAACCTATTTTGAACTCTTTTGAACATCTTTGTATGCTTCTAAAGACTATTCACCACATCGCTTACCATTTCATGTCACTAAACACAACATTTTGGTATCAGCAGTGATATTTAGTACCAACTCGCACCCTTCCTCTAGCCTGTGTTATACTTCCTGAGCCTTTTAATAGGTTTTTGTTAGGTTTCCAGGTCAAGTATCATCAATGGCTGAACAATTCAAAATGGTACAGTATAGCAGGTCATCAAGCTAGACTGGTAACTGATCCCTATTACATGAGCAAACATCAATGTATAGGGACCAGTAAAGCTGAGCTTAAATTAGTAGGACATGACAAAAGTGATCAAGATTTGATTGGACTTTCCTTTTTGCATAACGAACCAAAATGGAAACTTAGTGAAAGATTTGCTTCACCTCGATATCACATTCTGTGGCCTTGCAAATACACTATTCATTGTCCAATTCTGCATCAATATACATGCCTAAATCTTCTAAGACAGCCCAGAAAGGTTTCTTCCAGCTCCAGGGTGCATTTGAACCTGGCCAGCCACTGATCATTGAGAGCCCAGGTGCTTGGGTCAGAACCATTGATCTAACCACTGGACAACAAAGAAAGCTACAAGGGAGTGAAAGTAAAGTAAAGAAGCCATGGGATTCAAACATTATAATGTTTTGTTTATCTTCTACAACTCAACACATTTAATCCTTGGCTGTGACAGAGACCCCAAGTTCCATGCATGGTGTGACATTCTTGTTGCTCCAAGAATCACTTCCTACACCAAAGACACCATCTAATGAGTTTGTTGGAAGTTCCTGTAACCTGGATTGGCAAAACTACACACTGGACAACTCTACAAGCACACTTTCTATTCCTGCTACTCCTGTCAGTCTATCACACACATCTGGCTTTGTTTCCCTGCCATTACTCTCCTCATTGCATCTGGATTCTAGCGAGAGCTGCCTTGGAAATGATTATGCATGCTCGTTTGAGGCCAATAAAGAGAACATGGTCCCAGCACCTCCTGATGAGGTTTCTAACATCGAAAAGGTGAAATTTACTGCTCTGCAAAATGTCCTGGCCACCCTTTGGCACACTTGGATTTTGTCAATGAAGTTTCTCCTTGCAGTACTGGAAGACTCAATATTTAGTAGCTTCTGAATGGCATTTTATGCAGAACATAATGTGAAGTGCTTGGAGAAATTTTTCAATGTGATCTGAAAGACAGACAAAGGATGTTCTGCCCTGAAGAAATTGTTCCAACCACATGCGATTGATCTAGTTTGCAGTACAATCTGTGAAGAGTTTAAATCAGCAAAACCCAAACTATGAATATCAGCCAAGCATATGGCTTCCAAATTTATCTCAACATGGTGTAAGGGGAAAGGAAGGCATCCCAGGCATCTGGGCAGTTTCTGTGTTTGTCCCATATTTTTTTATATTTTATTTCACTCTATTCTGCCTTTTCTATAATTTTATTCCTATTTTATAATTATATTTCGGTTTTTTCCATGTTGGTACATGTTGACAGTTCCATTCTTAGAGGCTGGACCCTTTCTGGATGTTTACCTATTAAGCTGATGTCATCCCACAGCTTGATCTGCCTATGTCTGCCTTTTTGCTATTTTTAGCTTACTATTTGATTTTTGGCTCTATCACATATACTGGGCATCAACAGATGGGTCCTTAGAGTTTTCTCTTTAAATTCCCTTCTGTTAGCTCACTATTAAGTGAGGCTTTGAGGTTGCTCTTACACCTGGAACATCAACTCGCTCATGGAATGTGTTGGGAGTGACCAAACTCCAGTCTGGTCTTGGATCCTAGAAGCAGCAACTGAACCCCAGAATTCAAAGGAAGAGGACAAGAAGGGTAAATCCTGCACCTGTCAAACAGTAAGTTCGATTACAATCTAAAGAGATGCACAGGCAGGTAACTGAAATATTTAATAGAGCTGACATGTCCTATCTGCCCAGGTGCATTACTTGTGGTCATTCCATTTGTGCAAAGTACAGATAGGGCTAGGACTCATGGCATGGTCTACTGGTGCATTGTGTCAACTAATCAGTATCCCAAATTAAGCTAGAATTTTGATGACATTTCCCAACATTACAACAATCATTGAATATCTTGCAGAGCAGTCTCTCGAGGATGCCCACAAGGTTGCCTCTGGTGCTCATGGTGCTGCATATGACAATATTAACCTAAGCCACTCAATCTTTATTGAGCAGACTGCTCATACACCAAACAAGGTTCAATCCGGCACATTTGGTGTCATCTATCAGTTGTTACATGCTCCATGCAACCACATGCAGCTCACTCCCATGATTCATCACCTCCACAACTCCAAGCCCTTGACAATTCAAGACCTTTGACCCTCTTGTGAATCATTACAGTCATTCAAAGTGCAGACTGCAATCAATTGCATCAAAATTCTTATCAAATACAACAATTCCTTTTTCCCATTTCACAGCCATTATAACATTCAGAACCTTGCACATTGCCCACTTCCTGCCAGCTACAAGACTAAATTTTATCCCCTCCATGTCTCCACAATCAAAAAAGCCTGAATCAAGGGAAATATCCTTGTCCATGATGATATCTATCATGTCCAGCTGAAACTTGAGGTGGATGACCTTAAATGATTTTGATGAGCTCACTATACCTTCTTACAATGATCAACTGACTAATGCTCATATTCATGGTGCACAAGCCATGCACAAGAAAAATGTAACAGCCTGGACTCATCATGAAGTCTTTCAACTTGGACTTGGCATGTTCCACCTCACAATGAATCTTATTTGGGCCTTGCTGCATGTCCACCACAGATCAATCAACCAACACAGTAGCTTGATGCATTTATTTACAGTTCTCAAGAAAGCTTGGCTTGGAGGGAAACACTCTGACCTTCACACACTCTTGGCGGCCCTCACACAGGTGCAAGACAGACTGGTTCTCAATGCTTGGTGAACTGAGTGTGGATTTTCTGATCTTGATGTTTTTGCATACTTGAAGCCCACCCCTGAAAAGCTCCTGGAACTCACACATTCCATCATCCAGAAACATGCAACACCAATGGAGAACCTTCTACCTATCTCCCAGAAAACTGTTTGCCCCCAACCAGCACCCAAATCAAGTTCAGAATCAGATGATGGAGAACCATCCATGTCTGATGTCCAGAATGGAGACAATGATATTGTTCATGAAAATGTGGTGTGGCTCACACATGATCTCCTCTATGTCACATAACTAGTCCATGCAACATCTGAGGGAGACTTCAGGCATATAGAGGACATTCTTCTAAATTTGGCATGTATATTTTGTGGCACTGGGTCTAACAATTATACAGCAGAGATTCTCCTTTTCTTCTTCAAAATTAAAGAAGTCTGGACTCCAGAATTTGTGTGCACCATTCCTATTTGTTGCACTGCCTCATTCAATTGCTGATCTTGGCACTACTGTAGCAACATCATGCAAGATGGAATGTTGGTGAACATATCTGGACTCCCAGGTCATGCAATGGGCATAGATCTCAACATTGAACATTTAATTTGATACCTTAAGGTTTGCATTTCAGCTAAACATATTCTTACTCCTTTCTTCATCAATTGCAGACACTGTTTGCCACTAAAGGACTACATGGCCATTGGGAACAACTTGGAAATATCTCGGCTGCCATTAATCACTTGCAACACATCAAGACACAAGTTGCACATTCCATGCATGCAAATTATCAAGGTTTGACACATAAGAAAGCTGACACAACTTTGCTCATCTATCTGGCAGCTTGCAGATCAGATCCACAAACTTTGGTTGCAAGAAGTAGTGGTTAACCATGCTCAACATGCCTCTACAAAGTGTGTTCCTGATTTATGTGCCTTTTGAAGAGTTAAGTTCATCTCATCATCCCTTGCCACATTCAACAAGAAGATCAGCGAGATGATTTCTGGAAAACCAGTGCAAAATAAAGAAGATGAATTACCACCTGCTGAGTTTAGGAAAGTTGGATTCAACAATGGGGAGACAGTTGATGAAAACCAGTTCATTGATTAAATGCCACAATTATCTCTATTCTTTAGCTATTTTCAACTTTTTATGTATATGATCATCTGCAATAGACTTTACACATTTTGTTTGCCCTTGCTTCATGCTTTGGAGGTCTTGATCATACTGTGAAATAACATGAAAAACAGATTCTGCCCACTTGGTTGCCCACTCATCTGTTTCCTCCAGAAGTTTTGACAGATCTTGCAATGAGTAAACTGAGTTTGGAGGTGCATGAACAAGGTTGGAGCACTGCTAAAAAGATAAGATATTATACATCATTTGGATACCACACGATGGATCAGTTTCATGTATGCTTTTGAGCCAGCCCATAATTCAAGTATCGAGGGCAGGTCAATCAGCTGTTGGTCAGTAGTGCATGCATGGAGCTTTTTGTTTTTGTTTTGAGGATGGTTCATCCATGCTCCCAGTATACAGCAGCCCTGGAAGAAGATTGGCAAGAGGAAATTTGTTGTGGTGGCAGTTGCAGCAGAAAGGTGTTACAAAGACAAGTGCTGGAGTGGGGTTATCATATGAAGCAAGAGAATAAACAGAGAACTTACCAGCAGGTGATTGGTCATTGAGGTAGCTTGCAAAGAAATGATGCAGACGCTTCTTTTCTTGCACATACTTGACTAAGGAATATGGGGCTCGGTCATGCAGGGATGACAAAGACTTGAGTAACCCTTGTGGATAATCAGGGTCATCCAAATCACCTTAATTGTACTCATCCAGTGAGATATCGTGTACCCATCCTTCATAGAAAACAATATAAAGCCCCTTGTCGCTGTCCCATCGACCAATCTGGCCAGCATGTTGCAGAGAATCCACAGTATTGTTTGGTAATCTGGCATTGCAAATGATCTTGATGTCCGGAAAATCTACACCCTGTTATATATCAGTTTACAAAGTAATAATTCAAGAGATACAATGTTTATGACAGATTTGCCTGATGTTGCACACAAAATCTTGCAGATGCCATCAGGTTCCATAAATGCAGAATGAGTCTGGCACAGATAGGCTTCCAAAATTCCTGAATGATAGTGATAAACAACACCCTTTCCACAATACTGGGGTGGTAATTGCTCATCCAAATGGTCCGTGATCCTACTGTAAGGACAACCTCAAAGCCTCACTTAGGAGTAAGTTAAGAAAGGGAAATCCAAAGTTAATATTACACTACATAATACAGACACTCCGGGTGCATCTAACAGAGGGGAATCCAAAGAGAAAACTTTAAGGAACCATCTGTCGATGCCCAGTATATGTGATAGAGCTGAAAATCAAATAGTAAGCTAAAAATAGGAAAAAGGCAGAGATAGGCAGATCAAGCTGTGGGATGATGTCACCTTGATGGGTAAACATCCAGAAGGGGTCCTGCTTCTAAGAATAGAACTGTCAACATGTACCAACATGGAAAAAACCAAAATATAATAATAAAATAGGAATAAATCATAGAAAATCATAGAAAAGGCAGAATAGGGTAAAATAAAATATACCAAAATATGGGACAAATGCAGAAAATTGCCCAGACACCTGGGGTGCCTTCCTTTCTCCTTACATTACCCCCCTGATGCATTGCCCCAATGCATTCAAAATTGTATTTGCCCAAAGTCAGACGCTTGGATGCACTGAGGTGCAGAGGAATATCGCTGGTGGAACTCCCTGACCAATCGTGAGGAATTCACATTGGAGTTTGCAACACAGGAGCTCTCCTCATACCAAGAACCCTTTCAGTGCACCAGGTATTTGAGTTCAAACCCTGATGTAAGTGGCTGTCTAAGATGGACTCAACCTTGTACTGAAGTTCACCTTCAATGACTGTAGGCAGTGGGGAAGGTCATGTCACATGTCCAGGGAATTGATCTGTGGGTGCAGGCAGAAGCTGCTTTATAACATGGAAGACAGGGTGGAGTCTGGACATTGACTGTGGTAGCCATAGGTGGTAGGCATGTGATCTGACACATTGTCCAAGAAAGCAGTGGGCGAGTTTCTTGGATGGATGTGTGGTGGAAATGTTACTAGAGTCGAGATAAACACAATCACCAACCTTATATGTGGGCATGGGTGAGTGATGCTGGTTGTAGAAGTGTGCCATGTCATCCTTCACCTTGGCCAAAGCTGACTTTGCCTCCTCCAAGGTGTCCTTCATCTGCTCTGTGAACTCATTCACCATTGATAATGCTTGACCTGGAAACCTAACAAAAACCTGTCAAAAGGCCTAAGAAGTATAACACAGGCTAGAGAAAGAGTGCGAGCTGGTACTAAATATCGCCACTGATACCCAAAAGTTGTAGTGAGTGATGTGAAATGATGAGGTGCATTGTGAATAGTCTTTAGTGGCATACAAAGAAGTTTGAAAGAGTTCAAAATAGGTTTGAAGATGTGCAAAATAGTTTGAAGAAGGTTAAAGAGGTTTGAAGAGGTTCGAAGTAGTTTCAAGGAAAGTCAAAGATGTTTGAAGTGGTTCGAGGTATATCAAGGAATGAGTATAGTGAATGGGAAATGTTTTTCAAGAGGCGATAGGCGATATGTGATAAGTCAAAGGTGAATACGAAAGTTCAAGGAAGTTCACAATATTTTGCAGAACTTAGAGATATGACATGGGGCTAAGACTCAAGAGAATGGCTCTTAAATTGAATGATAATGGAGAGGGTAACTTTTTCTCTGTTCCCTTTTCTCTCTTTCTAAGTAACTAGTACAAGTCTATATACAATTTAAAGAGATAGTACTAAAAAGGAAGCAATAACATGCGGAAAACATGAGGCAGTATGCACAGCAAATAAAGGTATTGTAAAACATAAAACAAATGAGAAATGATAATAAATGAAATGTACATTGTCCCAGTATAGTAAAAGCACTTGTCCTATTGCTTCAATATATCATTGAAACATAAAACCACATTTATCATATTCTAGATCTTTTGTCGTCTCTCTTTGTGTACAGTGGTGCTTGATATGCAACAAAATGGCTCATGCCAGATGTGCCATGTAAGTTGAAATGGTTTTGAGACAGCTATATGGCAGCCAATATCGTTTGAAGTGGTGCAAAGTCATTCAAAAGTATTCCAAGTGTCGCAAAATCATTCAAAATCATTGATAGGTCTATTGCATGCTCTAAGGTCTGGAATGGCTTCCAATCACATCGACACATTATGACACACACTCCAAATCACTACGAATGCCATGAAATTGATTTCGAACACTTTTCAAGCAACTTTGCATGATTTTGAATGACTTGCAACATTTTGAATGCTTTTGAACTATTTTGCACTACTTCAAACAATGTTGGGTGCCATATACCTATTTTAAAACCCTTTCAATACACACTGCACAACCAGAACGAACCATTTCGTCACATATCAAGTGCCACCAGACACGAAGAGAGACTACAAGATATTTAGAATATGATAAGTGTGGTTTTACATTTCAATGATATATTGAAGCAATAGAACAAGAACTTTTACTATACTGGGACAATGTACATTTCATTTATTTATCATTTCTCATTTGTTTTATGAATTACAAAGTCCTTATTGTTGTATATATTGCCTTGTGTTTTGCACATGTTCTTGTTTCCTTTTTAGTAATATTTCTTCAAATTGTATATAGACTTGTATTAGTTACTTGAAACGACAGCCAAGCAACGGGGAACAGAGAATAAGTTACCCTCTCCACTATCATCAGATTTAAGAGCCATTCTCTTGAGTCTTAGCTTGCATCGTATATTTAAGTTCTGCAAAATATTGTGAACATCTTCGAACTTCATGTTCATTCCTTGACTCATTGCATATCACCCATTGTCTCTCAAAAAGCACTTCACATTTGCTATACTCACTTTTTGATATACCTCAAACCACTTCGAACCACTTTGACATTCCTCAAAACTTCTTTGAACTATTTCGCACACCTTCAAACTGATTTCGAACTCTTTCGAACATCTTCATACACCTTCAAAGACTATTCGCAACATCCCTTACCATTTTACATCACTAAACACAATATTTGGATATCAGCAGTGATATTTAGTACCAACTTGCACCCTTCCTCTAGCCTGAGTTATACTTCCTAAGCCTTCTAACAGGTTTTTGTTAGGTTTCCAGTCGAGTATCATCATTGTTCAAAGTCATTCAAAGTCATTTGAAATAGTTTGAAAAGGGTTCAAAATCAAGTTCGTGGTATTTGTAGCAATTCAGAGCATCTGTCATAATGTCTCAATACAATTGGGACCATTCCCAGACCTTAGAGCACTCAATGAACCTATTACCATCTCCAAGTGTGAGGGTGCTTGCCAAGACTTGAAGCCCATGCATGGGTGTTACCCTGTGTTGAGGAGAAAGGGAGTTTGTTGGGTGGAAGAGTAAACATGATTGTTGTATCCAAACTCAGCCATGGAAAGGAAATCTTTTCAATCATCCTGTCACTTGTTGATGAAGATACGGATGTACTGATCCAGTTCTTGGTTGACTTGTTCCATTTGTGCATCTGTCTGTGGATGGTAGGCAGTCAAGGTGAGAAGTTTGATCCCCAGCAGGTGATACAGCTCTTGGGTGAACTCTGAATAAATTGTAGTCCTCAGTTGCAGAGGAATGTGCCAGAAAGTCCATGGAGCATCCACACATGGTGCAAATAGAGTCAAGCTGCTCCAAGTGCAGTGACAGTCATATAAGTGGGGATAAAATGAGCTCACTTCACAGCAGAGTCGACTGTGCACATTACTGCATCAAACCCATTGGACTCCAGTAGTTCCATCACAAAGTCCACAATGATGATGTCCCAATAATTCTCTGGGACTGGAAGGGGATGTAACTTGCCTGTGGGCTTGCACCATGGAGTCTAGGTGCATAAGCAGAGATCACAGGTATGGCAGTACTGACCAATAAGTCGAGACATCTGGGGCCACCAATAATTCTGTGATATGAGTTCCAGCATCTTCCAATGTCCAGGATGGCCAGCAATGAGCAAGTCGTAGTGCTGAGAGATGAGTCATCATCGAAGCTGGGAATCATTAGGGATGTAGATGCAGTCACAGAAGTATAGAATATCATCCTTTTCTGTCCACTCTGCTGCACAAAGCAAAGGGGTGGATCTTTTTCTCAGCTCCTTCACTGCCAAAGCCACAGCATCCTCATGTAAACTGCTACGGTTCACATGATGAATGTCACTAGGATACTGCACTCCTCATCCTCCAAGGTAATACCTTCTAGTGCATGTACTGTAAACAGATCAGGTTGCAACAACTGTTAGGGTGACACCCACTGTTCTGCTAGCTGGACCATGTGAGCTCTCCTACAAGAAGGCGGTGGGGCACGTGCACATGATGGAGGATTTTGATGGTTTTGATGTGATAGGTTAAAAATAGATTAGTTGGCTGAAATAGGCATTTTGCACCACAAATGTGGATGGAATACCTAAGAGAACTCAACTGAGGTCCCCAGGTATATATTTAACATTTATATACTGTGTTACATGTATTGTAATATGTTGCTACTGACATGCATGTACATGTGCATACATATTGATGCATGTAAATAGAAAATTCCCATGCTGACAAATAAAGTGTTTATAGGTGTTTGGTAGCATATTTTGGTGAAATAAAATAAAATAAAAATAAAATATTATTATGTAATAGGCATGTCAGGAGACTGTTTCCTAACAAACAACACAATACCTTGATTGTCATTGCTTCCATCCCCATGGTCCAGATGATGAGAGCATCAGTCTTTCCCATGCTATGTCCTGGGCAATGATGCAGGGAGAAATAGAACCTGGAGAAGTAGAGGGACCAGCAGGCTTGGTGACGATTAAGTTTTTTGGCAGTCATGAAGTACTTGAGGTTCTTGTGGTCCATCCAGATCTCGACCTTGTGTTGAGCACCCTCCAGGAAATGTTGCCACTCCTCCAATGCCCACATTATTGCCAGCATCTTCTTGTCATGGATCTTGTAATTTCATTCCACTGCACTGAGACTCTTTGAGTAGAAGGCAATGGAGTGCCACTTCTGGTCCTCAGGAGATGGTTGGGACAGCACTGCACCCATGGTAAAGTCCAAACTGTCAGCTTCTACATGGAAGGGATGCGAGTCATCAGCAAAGGTAAGGATTGGAGTGGAAGTGACCATCTCTTTGAGCTTCTCAAATGCCTCCTGCTGTGCATTTCCCCACTTCCATCCCTCCTTACCGGTGAGGTCAAATAATGGGCATGCATAGTGGGAAAAATCTTTAATAAAGCACTGATAGAAATTGATGAAGCCCAGAAAAGACTGTACCTCTTTCTTGTTCGTGGGCATGGGCCAGGTTGTAACACCAGCAACCTTGACCAGTGATAATACTCGATCTGGAAACCTAACAAAAACCTGCTACAAGGCCTAAGAAGTATAACACAGGCTAGAGGAAGAGTGTGAGTTGGTACTAAATATTACTGCTACTATCCAAAGGTTGTAGTTAGAGGTGTAGAATGGTGAGAGACATTGTGAATAGTTGTTAGGAGCATACAAAGATGTTCAAAAGAGGTTCAAAAGATGTTCAAAAGATGTTCAAAAAGGTTTGAAGAAAACAGGCTGGTGTCAAGGGATATTTGGAAATGAATATAGTGAATTAAGAGAGTTTTCAAAAGTTGATAGGTGATATGCAATAAGTCAAAAAGCTAGTATGAAAGTTTGAAGTTTGCGATAATTTGCAGAACTTAGGAATATGAAGTGAGGCTTGGACTCAAGAGAACAGCTCTTAAATCAGATGATAATGGAGAGGGCAACTTTTTCTCTGTTGTTCTAAGTAACTAGTACAAGTCTATATACATTTTGAAGAGATAGTACTAAAAAGGAAATATAACATGTGTAGAACATGAGGCAGTATGCACAGCAATAAAGGACTTTGTAAATCATAAAACAAATGAGAAATGATAATAATTGAAATGTACAGTGTCCCAGTATAGTAAAAGTACTTATCCTATTGCTTCAATATATCATTGAAATACAAGAGCACTATTATTGCATCCTAAAGTCTTTTGTGGTATCTCCTTGTGTCTGGTAGTGCTCGATATCAAAGGCTAAGAATGATGAGGTATTGATGTGGGTCTCAATGAGATCATGTCCCATGGTATTCAGATCACCAAAAAGAGGTTGTGTGTGGCCAATAATACAGTACAGACTCTACAAGTCGATACTTGCTACTGAAAAAAAGTCAAGTCTAGCTTCATCAAAGATTCAGTATTAGTGGGCAATAATTCTGTGAGGCAGATCAATATTCCACTTGGGTTGCAATATAAAAAAAAACAGTTGTGCATACAATGCAACATTGACCATACTCTACAATGCATGGCAAGAAAGTTCTCCTGTCATGACCAATTATTTTGTGGCAACAAGTTTGGATGTGGAATTCAGACTGAGCAACAGTTTTTTTTTGCATCTCCAGCAGAGTTGCTGATTTCAATGATGTACATGATGCCCTATGAAGAGAGTTAGCCACCAGATGGCCTCAAGATTTTATCTGGGGAATGCAAATACCAGTAGATCCATTACTAGATAGACTTCTGAAGCCCTCTTTGGCTATTTTAGAAGGAAAACTGAAATGTGTGACGGGGGGCATGTTGTGAGTGCATCAAGAGAAATATGCTTACCAGATATTTGCATTAGCATCATCCACAATTGCAAAAACATCCAGGAGCTTGTCGATGGTGACATGGCACATGAGTCAAACCCACATGTACCCCCTTGTCAGTTGTGTCATGGTACCATTTATAAATGACTATACTTTACCAGATACTATCATTTTTAGTGAAAGGGACTGAAGTAGAACCTAACCCCACACTCATGATTTTGATGAAAGATGGCAACAAAGATTATCGGTTGAAAGGTATTGTATACTACAGTATCTCCAAAACCACTTCATATTCTGCTGCAGTGATATGGTCTGGTTCCACAACAGATTAGAACCCAATTTGAAATATGAAGGTTTGTTAACCACTTTACCTGACTTGCATGTTAGAGTACTCTACAGTGCATCTGCAGCAATCTTTTTCTTATCAGATACTCCTTGATAACAATGAACCATCCAGTGATCCTCTTGTGAAAAAAAAGGGCTGCCATTCAATCATAAAGCAATGCAGTCATGGCAAAGGTGAGGAATAGTAAAGTGGAAGCATCCCAGCAAAGCATTGTTTGCTGACTCAGACCAAAATAAAATCTGGAATCCCCAGTCAGAACTCAGACCTGCCATGCAAAGCAGTGGCCCATCCAGCCAGTGATTAGCAGAGATAGTGGCATGGAGGAACTGATTTTGGATGAGCTTTTTCTGTGCATCTGTAAGGGCAGCCTCAAAGCCTCACTTAATAGTGAGCTAACAAGGGGAATCCAAAGTTACTGTAATATTATACTGCATATTACATAATACAGACACCTCAGGCACACCTAATGGAGGGGAATCCAAAGAGAAAACTCTAAGAACCCTTCTGTCAATGCCCAGTATATGTGAAAGACCTGAAAATCAAATAGTAGTCTAAAAATAGAAAAGGTGGAGATAAGCTGATTGAAGCTATAGAGTGATGTCATGTCAGTAGGGATCCAAAAGAAGTTCCACCTCTAAAAATGAAACTGTCAACATGGACAAATGTGGGGGAAAAGGGAAAATAATCATAAAATAGAGATAAAATTATAGAAAATCATAGAAAATGCAGAATAGGGCAAAATAAGATGGAAAAAAATATGTGACAAATGCAAAGACTATTTAGGCACCTGCTAGTCCACTTACAGCATCATTGAAAGAAATATTGATTCTTTTAAAAACTTTTAGCTCTGTTTGCATCACCCTCTGTTTGACCTTTCCAAAGATTCTCTTCATTTTTTTCACTGGCATGCTAGGCCCTTCTGACTCATCATGCATCTGTGGATGCTGCATCTTTCCCCCCACGTAATACATTGTTCCATCCCTGCAACTTTTTTTGCTTCCTTCAATGCATATGGACAAGGTTTGTTGCTGATGACATGGTGTCAAGATGTACAATCATTGCCAATTTCTCACCATGAGCATCATGCCCAGCTTTTTCACAAGCCATCTATCATGAGGTATGCTTAGTTTGCTTTGAGACTACAGGTCACAAGGCAAAACTTACCTGTTTTATACCAACCCTGAGTATCATCAACCTTGGCATCTGGTTCATCAACATCAATCAGCTTATTCTCAATGCAGTGATGTTAAACACAACCCTTGCAGTAGGCTTTTAATTGGCATGAGTCTTGTTTTTCACCTTGATAATAGAATTCTAGAGGGGCCTCAGAGTCTTTGAAGGTGGCATAGTAGAGTATGGAGGACAATGAGAACATTTTTTGTCAACATTTTTTGGGAAGGGCAGGATACTATTATATATGATGATATTAAGTCTATGCTTCACAATTTTTTCAGTGTATATTAAGGGTTAAGTTAACGGTGTTTTTAAGCCCTAAGCCTTGAGACCACCACTAGTTCGAGCAGAATCCTCCCCGGAGTCTCATTACGAGTGGGGCTAAAAGCCGACAGAAGAAGTAAGAGGATCGTAAGTTATAGACATCACAAGAGCAACAGGAGCAGAGTTGCGATAAGTGTCGATGGTCGGGACTAATGTGTGAGACGTCAGGTGGCGCACTTATATTATTAAAAAAGAATCAATGTGTTGGAGAAGAATTTGAGAGACAGCGGGTTGAACCGCGAGAAAAGAGTACAAGTAGGACGATTGTCGAAGCGATTGTCGTTGTGAGCGTCGTTGGGACCGATGCTACCGTCGTACACGAGGTTTCGGCATTTGTCAACTACAACTCTTGGTATCGGCGTCGTCTCAACTCATCTAGTCTCCCTAAATATTCCAGATGCTCCCTTCTCAATCTCTCACTTTCTCCGTATTGCCTCAGTAATAGCCCTTTGTAGTGCACTATCGATTCTATGCACCCTGCAGCAAAATTTAGTTTATCAATTCCTTCATCTTCATAAACTGACTTGCATTTGCCATCGGGCTGTTCTTCCAAGAGCTCTTCAATGGCCGAAATCTCTCGTTCCAAAACACCCTTACTAGAATCTTGTCTTCTATTCAGCAGCGACAATCTTGTATTCGTCTCCACTTACACTCACCTGATCCCACCAGCCATCGGTGATACAACCATATACTTTGATCATCCGGGTCCGTATACATTGCGTTCTTCACCAATTCGAACTCTTTGGGAGAAAAAAATGGCTTAAGCGCGCACACAGTATAAGCCACCCAAGCACGTTACTCACCTCCTTCCCTTGACCTTGCCGCATCAAGTTCGCCGCTATTCCACGAGGAGGACAACACCTTTGAACGATGATGCCACGCACTAAAGTTCGACATGCTGGACTCGATCTTACGCGTCGTGTAACTAAGTTCAGCCTTGTCCGACCCTTGCACAGGCATGTTGGCCAGAATATATCGTCTATAATCCCACGCATGAACTGTCCAACAAAGTAGATATGCTCTTGCTTCACAAGAAAAGATCTGCATTCACTTACAGTTTCTCGGGTCTGCGTCCAGCATCTTCTCCAGCACAGTCATCTCCTTCTCCCAAGTCGCCTTTCTCCAACTAGAAAAATCACACTCTCCTTCAGCTCCAGGACCATTTGGAACATTCTCGAGGCACCATCTTCGATGGGTCCAGATCCAGTACACTTTAGGGTGTCTTCTGAGTGCGGCCAACGTCATAGCGAGCTCATCCAAGATTAAGCTGTTAATAACACTTGATGAACTAAGTACGATCTATGCTTCAGGATTGCGAAGATATACCAAGTAATCGAACTAACCTTTCTGCAAATATGCCCTGCAGAAATATGTTGCGGCGGTAATTCCAAACAGTGTAGAATTCTGCATGGATGTGCAATAGTCGTGTAGTTAGATTAAGCGCATCCTGAGACCAATCCCGAGTCTTTTTCTGAAGGAATGACATATGAGCAGGCCAACGGGAGCAAGCCTCGGATGCGAACCCTAGCAAGCACCTCCTCAGTTAGAGCCAGATACTCGTCGATCTTTGCCCGTTCCCGCTGTTCCTTGGCTTCGATGACTTGATGGCTTTGGCGAACGCGCGTTACGCCGTGCTGTACACAAGTATATCAGGTAACGAGGTCTGTCAGGAATCGGGGGACGCACCATGATTCTAATGAAACACCGTGCGAATATTGAGCAGCAGGACTTTGGCCCATTCTACCAGAGATGCGTCTATTGCAAGTCAAAGGACGGAGCGAACGTCAGACCTTCCGGATGAAGTGACAGCCCTCCTCGGTCCCCTAGCTACACCTCTCGCTCGCATATCTCTCCAACGGCTCACATATCTCTATGAAGCGGCCTTGAGCCAATTTCCAAGCTCCTTCAAACTGTGGAAATCGTATCTGAACATGCGCATGTCCTTCGTCCTCGGTAAACCGATCATCAAGAAGATGGCCGGCGGAAAGAAGAAGTTTCCTGAGAAGAAGGATGCTCTGGAGGACGAGAGGGACGACCTGGAACAATGGGAAAGTAGCTTGGATGCAGCGATTGGGTGGGAGGAGTGGAGGTCTCTGGTCGCAGTTTTTGAGCGTGCTCTCATGTACCTACCTAAAGTGCGTGTACTTTTTACAAATGTTGGAGTTTGGTTGACAGGAATGACGACTTCTAGCTGCCCCGTCTATGGCTAATGTATCTTTCTGTATTTTTCCACCCAGGTTGTCCAGCTCCCTTATCTTATACACATGCACGTCATACGTTCGACCGAGCATTGCGGACCCTTCCCCCGTCATTACACTCGCACCTGTGGGTGCGGTATCTGTTGTGGGCAGAACGAAAAGGGGGCACGACCATGGTCTCTGTCTATCGGCATTACCTCGCTGTCGATCCTAGTTGGAAAGGGTTCTAAATGTATCGAGACATTATGACTTACAATCCAAACCTCTATAAACCCCATGAATTCAATTTTGAACCTATTTTGAACTATTTTGAACAACTTCGAACAACTTTGTGACATTTTGAATGCCTTTGAACAACTTTGCAGCACTTTGAACAAAGTCAGCTGCCACATGGCTATTCCAGAACCCTTTTGATACACACAGTACATCTGATATGAGCTACTGCATTGCATATTGAGCACTACCAGACATGAGGAGACACAACAAAAGACCTTAGGATGTGATAATGGCACTTCTATGTTTCAACAATATATTGAAACAATAGGATGAGTACTCTTACTATATGGTGATACTGCATGTTTCATTTACTATCATTTCTCATTTGTTTTATGATTTATGAAGTCCTTTATTGCTGTGCATACTGCCTCATATTCTACACATGTTATATTTCCTTTTTTAGTACTATCTCTTCAAAATGTATATAGACTTGTACTAGTTACTTAGAACAACAGAGAAGAAGTCACCCTTTCCATTATTGTCTGATTTAAGAGCCATCCTCTTGAGTCCAAGTCTCATTTCATATTTCTAAGTTCTGTGAATTATCATGAACTTCTTCAAACTTTCGTACTAACCTCTCGACTTATCGCATATCACCTATCGTCACTCAAAAACACTTTCAATTCATTATATTCATCCCCCAATATCCTTCGAAGCTATTCCTATTCCTCTCCAAACTCTTTGAACATCTTCGACCTTCCTCAAAACTACTTCAAACCTCTTTGAACATCTTTCAAACCTCCTTCAAACCTTTTCGTATGCTCCTAAAGACTATTTGTAACATGTCTCACTATTCCACACCTTTAACCACAACCTTTGGGCAACAGTGGTGATATTTAGTACCAACTCACACCCTTCCTCTAGCCTGTGTTATCCTTCTTAGGCCTTTTAACAGGTTTTTGTTAGATTTCCAGGTTGAGTATAATTAGCATAGCTATAGTCAAAGGGTTTCATTGAGTCTATTCATCAATTCTGTCCTTGATAAAGTGACCAGGGATGTTTTGAGGAGTGAACCATCCATTTGAAAGGACAATCTTTCTTTCGGTGTTCTTTTTACATTTTCCTTCATTGATATAGGACTGGCAAACTAAGTAGTCACTAATGAAATGACCAGTGAGTCTACAGAAGACACAAACTAGATTTTTGAGCTGGTCCAAATAAAATCCACTGTTAGGTCAAGGAGTATTAGTGGGTTTGGAACCTGCCAGAGCCATGATGAGTATAGTTGTGAATTTTTTGAAGATTGTCAATAAGTCTTCTAATTTAATCTGTGTCAAAGTTGATGGTAATGCCGAAGTGCCTGAAGATTGTAACGATGTTGAGTCTGAACTAATTGATCCTGCTAAAATGAACTTTGCTGCTGTGTGAATATCATCAAGTGGATAAGTGTCATCTGGATAGTGGTCAGGAAATTTAAGTTCAAGTTGTTACACAATTCATGACCATAATCCTGGCTGGAAACCTTGAATGAATGCTCTACTCTGTTCTGCTTTCAAAATTTGGCCTTTAGAGAGTAGAAACTTTGTGATATTGTAGAATGATCAGTAGTATAATTCTAAATCACTTGCATTAAAGATCCCCATACGAAATTGTTCACCAACGAGCTTGTCCATGTCCAAAATTGACTACTTTTGATCATCTTTGGAACCAGGGTATAATCTGTGAATTGCGACATAAAATTCTTGAAACGAGGTGCTGGTTTCATATTCTGGAATTGATTCCCAGAGTTCAGAGGTGTCAATATCAACATATCAGCAGGCATGCTGATAGGTCCACTACATGCTTTAAGATCTGGAGAACATTCCCACTCATATTGAGACATTATGACATGCACTCCAAATTGCTACGAACACCACGAAATCAACATTGAATCATTTTTGCACTATTTTGCACTATTTCAGATGACTTCGAACTATTTTGAATGCTTTCAAACTATTTCATGACACTTCGAATGACTTCACAGCATTTCAAACAATATCGGCCACAGTATAGCTGTCTTGAAACACTTTTGATACATGCTGCACATCCGGAACAAGTTATTCCGTTGCATATCGAGCACTACTGGACATGAGGAGAGAGTACAAGAGAATCAGAATGCGATAAGTGCATTTTTGTGTTTCATTGATATATTGAAGTACTTTTACTATATGGGAACACTATATGTTTTATCATTTATTATTTCTCATTTGTTTCATGATCTACAAGTCCTCATTGTTTGAGATATTTGCCTCATGTTTTACACATGTTCTTATTTCCTTTTTAGTACTATCTCTTCATTTTGTATACAGACTTGTATTAGTTAGTTAGAATACAAAAAACAAGAAATGGGGAACAGCACAAGCTACCCTCTCGCTTATCGTCAGATTTAAGAATCATTCTCTTGAGTGTTAGTTCGCATCATATCTCTAAGTTCTGTGAAATATCATGAACTTCTTCAAAACTATCATATTTGCTTCACATTTTATCACCCATCACATATCGCCATTTGACAAGCACCTCACGTTCGTTAAACTCACTCTTCGATATACCTTGAACCTTTTTGAACTTGTTTAAACTTATTCAGACTACTTTGCATGACTTCGAACCTCTTTGAACCTTTTTTGAACCTCTTCACACATATTCGAACCTCTCTCAAACTATTTCAAACTTCTTCATATGCTCCTACAGACTATTCACATCATCACTCATTAATTCGCCCCACTAAAAACAATGTTTGGGTATCAGCGGTGATATTTAGTACCAACTCACACCCTTCCTCTGACTCGTGTTATATCATCCGAAGCCATTTAGTAGGTTTTATTTGGGTTTCTGGGTTGAGTATCATCAACACTTCTTCATGACCTCTGAGTTTATAATATTGCAGTCTATAAAAAGTATTTCGAGCTCATTAAAATATGGATGGAACTCTCAAGGTTGGGTAGGGTTAAATTTTGGAGCTGTGGGATGTCTACGAGCTGGAATAGTCGCTTGTGTAGCTATGGATGTAATGATTCTCAGGATAGGAGTTAGAACTTGAGTGAAGGATGGTAGATATGTCAAAGTCATTGGAAGAATGAATGAGAGAGTAGATGATGAAGATGAAGAAGAGGATGAGATTAAAGATGAGGATATAGGCAATGGAAACAGTCAACGATGTGTAGATTCTGCTTCTGAAACTGGAATTAGAATATCTCCCAATTGTTCAAGAGATTCAAAGGCTTGAAGAGTCTTGATTTCAAGATTTTGAGCTTAAATTGGCCTAAGCTGGGAGATTTGAGATGGATCAGGTGATGAAATGGTTTAGAAACCCGTTGCAGTGGGATCCAAAATGATGATACTTGACCTAAAAACCTAACAAAAACCTGTCAAAAGGCCTAAAAAGTATAACACAGGCTAGAGGAAAGGTGCGAGTTGATACTAAATATCACCACTGTTACTCAAAGGTCATGGTTAGAGGTGTGGAATGGTGAGACATGCTACAAATAGTCTTTAGGAGCATACGAAGAGGTTTGAAGGAGGTTTGAAATAGTTTTGAGGAAGGTCGAAGATGTTCAAAGGGTTTGGGAAAGAATAGGAATAGCTTCGAAGGATATTGGGGGATGAATATAATGAATTGAAAGTGTTTTCTAGTGATGATAGGTGATATGCGATAAGTCGAGAGGTTAGTACAAAAGTTGAAATTGGTTCAAAATCAAATTTGTAGAGTTGGTAGGGGTTGGGATCATGAATTGTAAAGTGTCAATATGTTTGGAGACCTTTCCAGACCCTAGAGCACACAATAGACCTATCACCGGGTTCATCTCCACCTGTCCATCCAAGATAATCAAGCCCAAGTACTTGATCTGCATCTTCTCAAACTCACACTTGTCATGACGAAGGTAGAGTTTGTGCTGCTGAAGTTGCTCTAGCACCAGGTGTGTGATTTGATAATGTTTATCAAGGTCTCGAGTGAAGATGAGAATGTCATCGAGGTAGACACAGACCACACCTTCCAATATGAGATCATGGAAGATGTCATTCATCATGGTCTAAAAGGTGGCAGGACTATTAGTGAGACCAAAGAACATGACAAGCAGTTCAAAAAGACCACAGTTTGTGTGAAAAGCTGCCTTTCACTCATCCCCTTCCTTTATCTGTACATTGTTGTAACCTCAATGGATATCAAGCTTGGTGAAATAATGCACCCTGTGGAGTTGGTTGACAAGTTCAGATATGAGAGGTAGTAGATAGCAATTCTTGACTATGATGTCAATGAGGCATCAATAGTCTTGAACCAGTCAAAGGGACTCATTTTTCTTTTTAACAAAGAAGAAAGGTGAGGCCATGGGCAACTTTGAAAGGTGGATATGACCAGAAGCCAAGTGTTCATTGATGAACTTGTTGAGTTGTCATTATTCTTCAGGGAAGAGAGAATAGACCTTGCAGGAGGAGGGTGTGGCACCTGGTGTGAGCTCAATTGCATGATCCCACAGCTTACAGTTAGGAAGTGAGTCAAAAGATTCCTTGGAGAAGACATCCTCGAAGTCATGCAGGTGAGGAAGTACCAAGTCAGTGAAAGATTTGGGCACACTGTTCTTGTGGAAGGCCTCTGCGAGGTGCTGGGAGACATTCGAGGTAGCATGCACCTCATGCAAAGAATTAATAGCAGTGTAGAAAATTCAGTTACCTTCCTCGATCTCCTCCACTTCCTCCACATCATTGTCAGAATCAGGTGCAAGATCTGGAATGTCTTCCAAGTCCACATCGGCTATAGGTATTAGACCAGCACAACACTTTTGAGTGCACTGTAAGAGGACCTTTCGCCCTTGATATTCCTGTCTGCCTTCAGTGAAGCAAGTACAGCAACGAGAAGGACAACGACTCATCATGACTTTGCCTGTCACCCAGTCAACCTCAGGATTATGGTCACAAAGCCATGGGTAGCCCAAAATCACCTCCTGCTTTTCCAGTTGGATCACTGTGAAGAGAGCCTATTCACTGTGGTTTTTGTCCTAGAGGACTAGGTCGACAACCTCCTGAATCACCTCAGCTTTATTTGGGGAACCATCCATATTGTAGACAGGTATGGGTCAAGATAGTGAGCAGATATTGAGTTGTTTTTGTTGAACTAGGTGTGAATCAATGAAAAGGCCTATAGCACCCAAGTCCAGGAGAGCAGAGATACTGAGTACTTGCCCCATATCCATAGTCTGCAGCTTGATCTTTAATTCTAGTGATCGCTGAGAGGGGGTGGATGCCACAATGTATTTGCATGGTAGCTTGCCTTCCAAGATTTCAATCTGGGAAGAGAAAGAACAGGTGTGAGTGGTGTGGGTGTGACTTTCATTGAGCTGAGGGATTCAGGGGGGAAACTGGTCATGGAGTGAAGTTCTTCCTCAAGTGGGTCGACCAGCAGGGCATCAAAGTGGTTACTGGTGGGCAGCAGGGGTGGATAGTTGGAGGGATTGGGGGCATGTGTGGTCATAGTGGCATGGAGTGTAGTGTTAACAGCTGCATTCATGAGTTGGTTCTCATCACAGAGAGAAGCAGCTTTGTACCAAGCATCAATATTGTTATCAGCTGGGCATCCCTTCAACATCTGTGCAATCTGATCCTGAACCTCCCAATTGAGACCACAACAAAATTTAACTACCACCACTGGTAGCCCACTCCCATATCCCACCATGTCCACTAAATCCCTAAACTCATCAATATCATTGTCTACTGATCAGTGTGCTTGGTAATACAAGAATGACTCGAGGTGCATTGCAGCTCATTGGCATTTATGGAGAGGGCAGAAATGTCATACAAACTCCTTCCTAAAGTCACCCCAAGAGGAAAAAGGGAGGGACCTGAGTTTCTGGGCTTGGTGCAAAATGTGGTTGATGTAGAAGTAGGCATACTTAGACTTCATGTATGTAAAGGCCCAATAAATTTTTGCAGTGTCATCTAGGAACTGATTAGGAAAACTGATGTATAACTCACAGGAGTTGAGGAAAGAACATTTGTGAGAGTGTGCACCATTGAAGTCAGCGGGGGGGGGGATGGTTTAATCTGTATGCCAGTGGTATTAGATAGAGCATCGATGCTGGAAGCGGTTGGAGTTGGAATAAATGGGATATTAGGTGAGGGACTAAGCTGTAGGGTATTAACAAAGCTTTTGATACATGATTTAAGTAATTCAATTTGCGTGCGCAATCCAGTAATGGTGCCTTCAAGTGCTTCAATGCATTTTTGGGTGTCCATGGTGCATGGCAGCATGTCGAGCAGAGATAAGGGTGCACTTAAGGCAGGGGTATCTATTGCATCCTGGGTGATGTCCTGTATGTATAGGACATGTTATATACATAGTGTGCTTTGATTCCAGGCCTAGGAAGAGAGTTTTCTAAGAGCAACCTCAAAGCCTCACTTAGAAGTGTGCTAACAGAGGGGAATCCAAAGTTAATATTATACTATATAATACAGACACTCTAGGTGCACCTAACAGAGGGGAATCCAAAGAGAAAACTCTAAGGACCCATCTGTTGATGCCCAGTATATGTGATAGAGCTGAAAATCAAATAGTAAGCTAAAAATAGCAAAAAGGCAGAGATAGGTGGATCAAGCTGTGGGATGACATCACCTTGATGAGTAAACATCTAGAAGGGATCCCACCTCTAAGAATAAAACTGTCAACATGTACCAACATGGAAAAAACCAAAATATAATAATAAAATAGGAATAAATCATAGAAAATCATAGAAAAGGCAGAATAGGGTGAAATAAAATATAAAAAAATATGGGACAAATGCAGAAAATTGCCCAGATGGGCTGCCTTCCTTTCCCCTTACACCTACAAGCAAGTTCAGGGTTATCAAAAAAAAAAAGTACACATCACTGAGCAGTGGAATTGAATAGTATCATAAAGAAGCACTTATAGTTCTTTGGCATCTCAATAATGCCAATGATGGGATGAGTTGCATACATGGTGTTCAGCCTGTTTGACAAAAGCCAGATTAAAATATAACCTGGTTGGAGAATCTTTACTTTGACAGTCTTGAGAATGAATGGAGGAAACATTGCTGAGAGTGCTTGACAAGGGATTGATGAAGGAAGAAGTGCCTTTATTTCATCTAGCTGACCCCAGACAGGTCAAAAAGCTTGCATGCCATAACAAGCAAGTCTAGCCTGATCAATCGAGTGGGCCTCATCTACATGGATGCACTTGATCTGGTCCTGAAATAACCTGTCATGCTGCACAAGGTAGCCAAGCCAAGGTAGATGGCCTTTGGATGACTTAAAAAGCTGTTCAATAGTCACAATTATGTGCCTCATGATGCCAGGTTGCTGGGTTTTGGTATGATGGACATGTTCCTGTGATAAAGTAAATTCATATAGAGAGACAATGAAAGATGAGGCTCACCTTCCAGTATTCATCCTCTCATGGTATGTGTAAGGGGAAAGGAAGGTGCCCCAGGCATCTGGGCAATTTTCTGCATTCATCCCATATTTTTCTATATTTTATTTCACCCTATTCTGCCTTTTCTATGATTTTCTATGATTTATTCCTATTTTATTATTATATTTCAGTTTTTTCCATGTTGGCACATGTTGACAGTTTTATTCTTAGAGGCAGACCCCCTTCTAGATGTTTACCCATCAAGGTGACATCATCCCACAGCTTGATCCACCTATCTCTGCCTTTTTGCTATTTTTAGCTTACTATTTGATTTTTGGCTCTATCACATACAATATACTGGGCATCAACAGATGGGTCCTTAGAGTTTCTCTTTGGATTCCCCTCTGTTAGGTGCACCTAGAGTGTCTGTATTATGTAGTATAATATTAACTTTGGATTCCCCTCTGTTAGCTCACTTCTAAGTAAGGCTTTGAGGTTGCCCTTACAGCATGTCATTGTTGATGGCCACAGTCTTGATGCCATACTTGGTATTGAAGTCATTCGTCTACACTTCGATTGGTGTTGATAGCTCAGAGCCAAATAGGAACTGAACCTGAGTGACTTGAAGGTGCTTGAGCAGAGAGATAATCAGTAAGATGCTGCAGTCAGATGGATTGTCAAGGAGCAAATTGAGTGCAATAGAGAGTGTCTTCCCCAATCCCATTCCAGTGATACAGCTCCCTATCACCCTGCGCTCATACTACAGCATTTTTCACGATTGTGCACACTGCTTGGACATCTTCTACTCACTTTGCACAGTGCACTTTTGTGCACCCAAGTGCACTCCTATGCGCTTCTGTGTGCCTTTGTCCACTTTCATGTGCCTTTGTCTGCTTTCTGTGCTCCAATGCACTGCAGTGTGCTCTCATGCACTGCAGTGCACTCCCATGCACTCCAGTGCACCTCTGTGTGCTTTTGTGCACCTTTGTGCATGTTTGACTGCTTAGGTGTGCTTTTGTGTGCCTTTTACATTTCTACTGTGCCTTTGGATCCCCCATAGCTGCCTTCTGTCATGCGCTCTAAATGCACCTTGTTATGCTTCAAACCACCTCTGTGCACCCCCCTCCACACTCCTTATCTGTCTTTCACCATTATTGCATGCTCGATGCACCTTTACATGCTCCTTTTACACTTTATCTGCAACTCACATTCTCTGCTGCATACTCATTGCACAATCCCTATCACACACACGATAATCCACCACACTAATTGCACTGTGCATCACGGTTTCCAGCTTACTGATGCATTTATTCAAGGTGCACCACAATTCCAGCATGAGCGAACTGCACATTCTCACCTAATCTGGGCACTTTGCACCTATTTGACATTGGACCATGCACGCTTGGGCACTTTCACATAATCCTGGTGCTTTGGCACTATTTGGCCTCGCACAGCATCTCCTTATAGTTCTTCCACATTTCCAATCAGCATTGCCTTATCTGGTAACTGGCACAGGTCAATCACATCATTATTACTAAGGTGCACCATGCGATGCATAACACTGAAGCAGATTAATTGGGAAGAGTGCATGAGACCTAGAGCACACCAAAAATTGAGCATCGCACCAGAACAGTTCGGTATTGGACTATAGTGTGTGCAAATCTTATTGGCTAAGGCAGCGGCATAGTGCAGTCGGGTTTAGATGGGCCAATGGATGTGCTTGTGGGTAGTGCATGGTGCTTTCTATTTTTATATTTTATTTTACCATTTTTTATCACATAAGCCATTTGTACATAGTAGGTGGACAGATAGAGAAAGCAGAGAATCTTTTCCCCCCTCATAGTTCATAGCTCATCCCGCATCACACATAGTCTGTGCACCAGCATCCAGTCCATGTGCCTTTGTAATGCGCCCTTCATATAACTGTGTTTGCATATCATTTGCATCCCCTTGTCATATTGCTGTGTTTCATCTCTGCATTGCATCCTTTATCTTCATTTGTGCACTCTTGTAGTGCACCCTTCATATAGCCACATTTGCACACTGTTTGTGCATTATATTGTATAGCCATGTTTTGTGCTCCATTTGCACATTTTTCTGCCTGTTGTGCTTGCATCCCATTTGTGCCCTTAACCTGTGTACCACCCTTGCAGCACATCCCAGTGCTGCCCTTGTCCCACTACACCTCCCACTTTAATCTCCCTCATTGTTGCACATTTTTGTGCTCCTGTTGCGTGTTTTTCTGCACTGTGCATTTTTGCCCCTTTGCATTGCGCACTTTTTCATCATTGTGCATACCTTCCTTTTCGCATACACAACTAGTGCCCACCTCGAGAACCACTGTACCAGCCTCTTCATAGTCCCTGCACCCCAAAGGACAATCCGAGTCGAACCCCCTCACCCTGAGCATGCCTGCAGTTGTAGGTTTAGTGTTCACCCCTTCTGTTGAGACTCTGCACTGAGTACCAACTGAACACATCACCGGCATCAACCAATGAGTCTAAGCCATTGTGTGTAGCAAGTGCAGCACAGAGTTGCATTTCCCACAGAACTTAAGCACCTTTCATTACAGTCCAACACAGGAGACAAGCTCGATATGCCATACTTTTGTCCTTGTCATCCAAACTACCGAGATAGTCCATGGGTAACCTATCCAGTGGGATTTCATTTTGAACACAGCTGAAGAGGTCCTCGGACTTCAAAGAACAGATTGGATCAAGAGAATTACATCTATGTTGTGCAGAGTCCATCACAGAAGTAGAAAGCACAGACTGTTGAATGCAATGTCAAGCAATGTCATGGCGAGAAGCAACATGAAGTATTTTTAGCTAACTTTCCATTTTGGTTTGTTATGCAAAAAGGAAAGCCCGATCACATCTCGATCACTTTTGTTGTGTCCTACTAATTTAAGCTCAGCTTCACCAGTCCTTATACATCATGTTTTGCCCATGTATAAGGAATGGTCATGAGTCTATCATCAAGCAAGCAAGCAGCTGCAAAGTACACCATCCTTACTGCATTCTTCAAGGCAAACCAGGAAGATCCAGAGCTTGGAGGTGACCTTCTGTATAAGGGATGGTCTATAATGTAGAATAGAATGTACATAAATATGGGTCATCTTAGCATGTGCATATGTAAATACCACTAGTAAATGCCACACATGTGCCAAGACACATTCAAAAAGCTTGTAGGATAATGATGTCACAACGAGGAAGTTTATTTCTGATTGCCTTGATTGATTTGCATTATCTTAGCACCGTATATCTGAGATCACCGATATCACCGAAATATTTCCAGCTGAATGAGTTTTATTAATATTTATTTGGTTTACGTTTGGTTCAATTTGGTCTGATATGAAGAGCATGCTTCTAACTCTGCAAGCAGATCATCATCCGCATCCAGCACTACCTCGCACCCGAACGTCAGGATTGGATCGATCCGCGCTATGCACAGCTGGATACCTTCCCTCGGCGAGCAAGCATTCTGGCCTCTGTGATAATGCTGTGTAAAAATACTGAAGTGAAAACCAGCGTATTTGACCTTCTCTAACTTTTCAAGCTTCAAACTTCACCGGACACCACCCAACTTAGTCTTCGACCTGACTTTGGCGCACTGACAAGCCAATGACTTGGTATTTGAGCAAGCCATGAATGAGTTCACGTTTCCATAATCCCTTAACAAGGTAGGGAAGAGCGCAACGTCGTCAGGCTGCTCCACATGGACCACCCAGAAGCAATCGGAGTTAAGCATGGAAGTAAGTAGCTTTGCAAGTCAGCCAAACTTGAAGATATCGATAAGGCGATAAGGTCCGACTGTTAGCACATGCCACATCATGCCAGTGTATCTTACTTAGGAGTCGTCATGAGTTTGATATCCTTTTCCATTAGACTATTAGTCCCGTACATCTAAGCGCTTACGACGAGCCATTGCGCTGGGCCGCAAGCAACATATGGAGGATCACAATCGACAGACGAGGTGCAAGTCCACAGGTGATCAGACCTTCTCACAAGATGCGAAGTCAGAATTCGCTAAAGCTGCTGCAAAGACACGAATCGTTGTGACTGCGCCGACGTCGTACTTATCGGACCTTGATCTCGAGATTCAATGCTTCAATCCGGAGGCTCGTACAGTATTTCTTTTGCGAATGTCCCCAATACATGTCGACGTCCTCGTGGTGATCATCGCTGGCATTCGCCTCATGGCATGACTTCTTTCAAGTTGCAACTTCTTTGCAAATCTCAGGTTGCTCATTGTCGCTCCAAGGCGCTTTGACCCTAGTTAATTAGGTCAAGATCGTGCTGACCCTTTTGATGATCTAGTGGTAGATTCACCCCCCATCTCCCGTTGGCTCTTCGCCGTAGACGGATCTCTGCATAGGATTTGGCATCCAGATGACCCATCTTCAATCGTCTGTCAGATTCTGTCGTTGCCTTGTGATGCTTCTTCTAGTGTATTTGGTCTTCATGTTACGATTTCCGCGGGCTTCTCTCTGTAAATTATTCGTAAGAACGGCTCCGTCCCTCGACCTCGTGCCAAATCCAAATCTGGACTGATCCTATCCGCTGGTCTCTCTTGACATCTTGCCTTAAAATCCGATCTCATTTCTTCACCATCCACACTAACGACACTTATTTGGTTCTCTCCCCGCAGCCGAAATTCGTTTTGTTAACTCAATGACGCTCTCTTACTTGACCATTGCCGACATATTCTTTGCTTTTCTCGCTTTATATGTCGTCGAAAAATTTCTTCGACGCTCGAGCCTACCACCGGCTCCTCTTCCACCCGGACCCAAGGGCCTCCCAGTCGTAGGAAACATTCTTGACATGCCCTCTGAGAAAGGGTGGTTAACCTTCGCGCAGTGGGGTGAACGATGGGGCGAGTCCATTAAAGAGCGTATGAATCACATTGTCTGACATTTCCCTCCCTTTGCTTCAAGGTGATATATGTTCTATTACTGTGCTGGGGCAGTCTTTCATCATTCTCAATTCCGCGGAAATTGCCATCGAGATGCTTGAGAAGAAGAATTCAATCTACTCCGACCGTCCGACTCTACAAATGGGAGGCGAACTCGTTGGTTGGAAGAATACTCTTGTTCTATTACCCTATGGCGACCGCTTCCAGCGCTTCAGGCGCCTGTTCCACCAAGCAATCGGAAAACCTTCGACAATCAAACAGTTTCTACCTCTAGAAGAGTTTGCAATTCGCCGCTTCCTCCGCCGAGTCTTGGCTAATCCTGCAGACCTCGCGGCTCACGTTAGGTGGTAAGTTCTCGCTGCCTTCAGCTCATTGAATGCGTTGAATGGCGACACTAGGGCTGCTGGGGCGATAATACTGCGTATTTCACATGGCTACGATATTCACGAGACAAACGACCCATTTGTTGAACTTGCGGACAAAGCCACCGAACAATTCTCACTTTCCACAGCTCCTGGCTCATTCTTGGTTGATCTCGTTCCCTCCTGTAATGAAACTTCCTTTTCCGTCGCCTAAAGACTAACCAACCTGATTTCAGTGCGCCACATCCCTTCTTGGTTTCCGGGAGCTGGCTTCCAGAAGGTAGCAGAGTCCTGGGCGTCTACCCTTGTCGAAATGGTCGACCAACCATATCATTGGGTGAAGCAGCAAATGGTGCGGATCCTAGACATACAGGAGTTCGTAATCACTAAACCAAGGTGCTCACAGGCCGCTGGCACGGCTCCGGCCTCTCTCACATCGAATATGCTCGAAAGCAAACACCTTACTCCAGAAGAAGAATTGGATCTCAAGTGGGGTGCAGCTAGTCTTTATGCAGGTGCAATTATTTTGGAACACTCCAAGTCAATTCTAATATCCAATAGGTGGGGCCGATACTGTGAGTCTCATGTTAGATGATCTCTACGGATGATTGCATCCGTTCTCGTAGACCGTATCAGCCATATATTCCTTTTTTCTTGCCATGACTCTTCACCCTGAGGTTGTGAAGAAAGCCCAGGCAGAAATTGATGCTGTTGTCGGTACCGACAGGCTTCCTACTTTCGCCGACCGCGAGAATCTGCCATACATAGATGCTGTAGCCAAAGAAGTATTTCGCTGGAATTCTGTTGTCCCCACTGGTAAGGGCTCTCTCATACAAGTCCATTGACATGATATTGAACCATCCCAGGCATTCCCCATCGGGTAACGCAGGATGACACTCACGCAGGTTATTTTATCCCCAAGGGATCACTTGTCATCGCCAACATATGGTCAGTCATGCTCAGTAATGATTAATGTCCATCAACTGATACGGCAGCCTGAACAGGAAGCTCACTCATGACCCAAGGACTTACGCTAATCCTCATCTATTTAATCCGGACCGGTTTATTTCTTCAGGCGGTAAGAAGGCTGAGCCGGACCCCCGTCGTTTGTGTTTTGGATTTGGTAGACGGTTTGTTTTAGCTATTATCAATTGTAGTCTATATCTCTGACATTGAATTTTCAGGATTTGTCCAGGTACCATCCAGAATTGTTCGTCAGGATCCAAGGGACACTTACGTCCCTTTTAGGTTTACACCTTGCCGATACTTCAGTCTTTATTTCGTGTGCAATGTCTCTGGCCGTATTCGATATATCCAAATGCATCGAGAACGGCGTGATCATCGAACCCATACACGAGAACACAACAGGATCTATCAGGTACGACATGGTTGGCCTGCCTCGCGATGGTTCCAATGACTTATTCTTTGCAGTCACCCCAAGCCATTCAAGTGTTCTATCAAACCACGCTCACAAAGAGCGGTATCTTTGATCCAGGCTGAACAACAGCTCAAGTGATTAGCTTTGCCTTATTTCTTGAGGCGCAAAGTTATTCAGAAGTATTGATTTATGTACTAGTTACTATTTATTACATATCTTGTTTCCTTCGTTACTTGCGCTTGCTAGACATCGATGCACCCAAAACAATATACCCTTTTGTATGGATCCAGCCTGGGCTCATTCTCGAGCAAGAAAAACGTACAAATAGGCTTCTTCAACGTAGCAAAGCTTGAGAACCATACATCTGTTATGCGGAAGCCTCATCTGGCTGGGATCTATCCACCATTTCCACGTCGACGAGGGGAGCGCCACCGGCTGTCGTGAGGTCAGGTTCTGTAAGAATGGTTGATGAGGACTCGGCTTGTTCAGGGGTTGCAGATACATCCGTCTTCTTACTTTCTGGAACCAGTGAAGTTTCTCGAAGCGGTGGCGTATTCGTATTCAATGTAACGCTCGAGGATTGGAGGGCAGACACTTCTGCGGACGGCCTCGAAAACACACCGTGTGGTGCCGAGTTAGAAAACTTCGGAGAGTGGATCATACTAGGTTTCATGGGCACTCTCTGATTTACATCACCCTCCGTGTCTACGCTCCTGTCAATGAAGAACTGTTTGCGGAGATTTAACGCAAGGCGGACCCTTTCGAAGTGGTGCGTGCGACTGAGATTTGTCCCCTTTGCCCTCGCGAAGAATTCTCTGGGCAGACTTGCGAATATTTGCTGAAAAAATGGGATCGGAAAGCATTTTGACATCGGCAGCTGCGCGCTCAACGACGGGGAATCTTATCCAAATTATTGAACGCAATGCAGATCAGCACCGTTCCCGAGCTAACCTGTCCATATCCTGCAAGAGCTCTTTGTAAACAGCTTCTGGAGGGAGATATCGGAGTTTCTCGTCCGATGTAAGTCTTTGCTGTGCAATACTTTCTATGCGAGTCCTGAAAGTAGAGATGCCATCCTTTGGAAGGGTTTTCAGGTGAAAGTCAGACGCATCTGCCGCACTCACGCTTTGTTGGAATTGCGAAAGAAGTTCTCGTCGTAAACGGTCGAATTCCCCAGATTTTTTAAACCTTGAATGATGAACATCGCTTATGGATGATCGATTTTTCTCAGAAAAGACTTACTCGTCTACAAGTTGAGTAGGATTCGTGATAGACATAGTAATGGACAGCCACGTGATGCAGTAGTCCCCGCACTTCCCAGAGACTATAGCTATAGAATGTCTGCTGAATTTCCAACTCTCAAAAACGATTTAC
The DNA here is from genome assembly GCA_029959215.1 of Tricholoma bakamatsutake. NCBI lineage: Eukaryota > Fungi > Basidiomycota > Agaricomycetes > Agaricales > Tricholomataceae > Tricholoma > Tricholoma bakamatsutake. The sequence goes on from CP114860.1 coordinate 8,915,827, forward strand.
TACTTCGCGCGGCTCGAGGTGAAGACCCTCAACTTGTTATATTGCTAAAAATCTCATTCTTGTAACAGGTGAACAAACTGAACGTGCACCAGTCTGGGTGATGCGCCAGGCTGGACGCTACCTACCTGGTCTCAGCCTACTCTTTCAGTGGCCATCTTACATTTCTGAATCAGCCTATTGTAGAATTTCGCAAAGTCCGCCAGTCACACGAGTTTTTTGAAATATGCAGGACACCACAGTTGGCTACGGAGATCACCCTTCAACCCTTCCGACGATATACCGGTCTTATTGATGCGGCGATAATATTCAGCGATATTCTTGTCATTCCTCAGGCTATGGGCATGGAAGTCATCATGAACCCTGGCCCTCGTTTCCCTGACCCTCTCGTTACGCCCGTCGACATAAGGAAGTTATCGTGCAAGGTTGATGTCGACAAGGAGCTCGGATATGTTTTTAAGGCAATCACACAGACTAGACACGAGCTCAATGGCGAGGTTCCGTTGATCGGATTCTGTGGGGCCCCTTGGACGCTTTTTGCATATATGATCGAGGGTGGAGGAAGCAAGAGCTTCACCAAGGCCAAGACGTGGATTTTTAAATACCCTGAGGAATCCAAGGCGCTCCTCATGCATATCGCAAATGTTTGTGTGGATTTCCTTGTTGGTCAAGTAAAGGCGGGAGCACAGGCATGTCCACTTCGCTCTCTCTTGACCTTTGGAGTTATGTTCATGTAATTTTACAGCTTCTTCAAGTGTTCGATTCCTGGGCAGGCGAACTTTCGCCGCACGACTTTTCCTTATTTTCCTTCCCCACCCTACGCCATATCTCTACGACCGTACGGACACGCATGGCAGCTGAGAGCCTTCCGGAAACACCCATGACGCTATTTGCCAAAGGTGCTAACTACGCGCTAGGTTCTTTAGCCGAGGAGGCTGGCTACGACGTCCTCGGACTCAACTGGTGTATCAATCCAGCCGAAGCACGACAGATTGTAGGGGACAAGGTTGCATTACAGGGAAATCTAGATCCAGATTTGCTTTATGGGGGCAGAGATGCAATCGAAGCGAGTGTTAAACGGATGTGTGAAGGCTTCCGCGGCAAGGGAGGCTGGATTGCGAACCTAGGGCATGGAATTACGCCGGATGTTGACCCGGAAGACTTGCGATGGTTCTTCGAGTGCATACACAAGTACTCTTCAAAATCACAGATGTAAAAGACAATTCGTAGAATCTTGCAGCTTTGTATGATACAATGCAAATATTTGGACGACCTTATCAAATTATGTAGTCAATATAAAATAATGTACAGATGCTGTGTGGAAGGAGGCTTCTTCTACCGCATGCGGGGTGGAGATCGATTGCCAATCAATGACACTGGTGTCCGAGGCCAATCCGAGGCGATTTTTCAGAATGCGTATATGGCCCGTAAATAATAAAAATTGGATGGATGGGTTGGGGGATATTGGGGAAATGCACATGACAAGAATGTGAAAATCAAAAGAAAATTTATACATTAATGACCGAGTTGCAATGAATGGTGTCATGCAATCACATCTGCCGAGCTGAAGCTACTCCGCCTCCGTCTCACGCTTCTCAGCCCAGGACGCGCCGACTTCGTGGCGGGCACCACTACGGCAGACGTATTATTCGTCATCCATGCATCCGATGTTGTGCCAGCACGCTTCACGGCATTAGCTACCTCGCTTAATGACGATGTGTGAGTTGGATGCGGTCTTTTTGATGGAATCAATGTTGGAAGTCGTGACGGGACAGGGGACTGGGGAAGTTGTGGAGGGCGTGTAGAGATCGGGCGTGATTGCTGGGAAGAAGAACCCGAATGAGCAGTAGAGGCTACTTCTGCGGCTGCTGCTTTGGCAGCAGAGGTGTTCCGAGTAGTGGCAAGCCTAGGTATCTTGTTGGGTCCTTGACCTGAAGTACTTACTGGCAAAGCAGGTGTTGAAACGCCTGCACCAGCCTTGCGTATAGCCAGTGCGCCGGCTGTCGACCTTGTCACACGTGTAGGCCTTTGTTCGGACGACGTGACGCCCCGTGGGCGTGATATTTTGAGTTTACTACGAGCAGGCGCAACACGCAACGATGGAAGTACATCATCGGATTCGTCATCATCATCGGAATCATGCGCGACTCGTTTGGTAATAGGAGTCTTTCGCGGTTGACCAGGGGTAGCGATAGTTTTGGCTTTTGCTGCAGCGGATGCAATGTGTCGGCTCGGAGTTACTGGAGGAAGCATTCCATGTGTTTGAGGTGCATCCGTTGGGGTCATTTGCACTGTATCAATATCCTCGTCCATTTCCGCGGGTGGGGTAGCAGGAGTAACGACAGTCGCAGTAGCGATTGCATTCGCAGTCTGGAGTTTCCGCATTTCATCTACTGCGCCCCACTTCACCCATTCCAGTTGTTTGAGATACAGATATTGCTGTTGCGGCCCAACCACACTACCTGGCCGTATAATCCGCATGAAAGCAATGGCTTCGTTCGCTGTAAACCCATATTTCCAGATGAGATAGGCACCTATTAATGTACCCGTTCGACCCAGACCTGCTTTACACTAGACAATGTCAGTTTTCAGGGTCAGGAATATTGTAATGTAACACCTACATGAACAGCTACTACACCTCCACCCTCAATGACGCGATCCGCAACATCTATAAATGTCCTCACGATCTCATCGGTGGGGTTGGTGCCGTCGTCAAAGTAAAGCTCCATATGGTCGATCCCGCGATCTAAAAACGTACTTCGGTCATAAAGTTTGGTGTTCAAGCGAACCACGAGCTTGACATTTCGCTTTTCGAAATAGTCTAGACAGTTGAGGAAAGGCTGGGGTAGCTTGCGCTGCAATGCAAGATTGTTTGAGCTTGCGGATGAGGGTGAAGAACCAGGGTGACTTGTGGATGTGCTCGTCCCCGAGGGTTCGGAATTTTCCTTCACCTCTTTCTCCCGCTTGAGCCAGTTCGCATCTACTGGAGATGCAAACGCAATAAAGTTGGGTGTTAACCAATTCCAGTCTCCATTCTCCACCTTTTCGTAAAACTCGTAGTCTTCCACAGTGAACTCGTTCATATCGCATAGGCCATTTTGCATGGCTTTCCACATGCCCCACAGGCAATCTTGGATATTCAAGCTGAAGTCTGAAGGGCCGCGCCCTGCATCCCGGAAAGGCATAAATTCGATTTCGGAAATAGGATGGAAAGCTTCCCATGGTGCGCGTCGTTGCACGATCATCTAACAACGCATTGACCGTTAGGTGACGATAAAAATCTTACACGGCACTCACAGCATAAAAAGCTATTAGCAATGCGGCATTAGCCTTTCGTCGTGGGTCATTCGAGGAATAGAGCACGAGCCGGTGGGATGCCAGTTCCTTGTCCTATCGAAGACAACAATAGCGATACACGTTCACGTGAGTGGCATGCGGCAAATCTGTGTTGGAAAATCCCGACATACCTCGAGGAGTTCGTGGATCAAGATACATGCTTTGTACACCATGGCGATATTTAGTGGGCCCCAGTCCTGGAAGAACGATAGATAGAGGAGCTGGTTGTCGATCGTGAAATAGTAATATGAAGCGGAATCGTCTGGTGAGTCAGAAGGACCAGCTCTTGGCCGTGCGCATACGCGTGGTTGATTTCCGGGCTCTACTGAAAGACGATTCAACACCTGAGGGTTGGGGGGCGGATGAGGGAATGTTGTAAAATAAAGCCTGCGGGCAAACATTAACAAGGTTCGGAAATTGGACCAGAAGATTCCATGCAACTGAGTAACGGACCTATCGCCAAAGTGGCACAAAGGCTCGCACATTTGAGCCATTTGTGAGCTCGGAGACGAGGATGAGAACAAACGAGGATGAGTGAAGGATGAAAGAGGAGGCGTGTTAGGATCTTCCCACGTGAGCAGCTGTTTGGTCCTGTTACAACGATACGCCGATCCGAGTCGTCGCTCAGATATCAGCACTCCCCTATCCAAGTGACGAACTATTTCGATGCTTTGGATTGCCCGACGGTTCGCGGATCTGTGGGACCTGAAATACATTCTGAACCGTATCATGTACATGTTGTGCGTATACTCACTCGGAACCTCCCGTTTTCCCTTCGGCGTTCGCACTGTATTCTAGCAATGAATGGTGAGGTTGCTTTTACACACAGCGGATTAGGGTTTCGGTACTGGAAACGGTTATTTGCAGGATCAGTAACTGGTTCTTCGTTGGCCTTTCGTCGTCCGAGTTAACACTATTTACCTGTGATCCTCAGCTCGCAATTCTGACTGCAGGACTCTCAGCTTGTAACTCACAACCAATGTCATCCACAGCGGACATGTCATCATTCTTTCCCCGAACGTCTTCAAACCGTGCCATGAAACATCTCCGCCGGATCATCGAAGAAAGGCTTACAAAGGAAGCACAATATGGCCCAGAATAGCCAGACAAACCTGTCAGTATCTTATAGAATGCAATGAACAACTGCTTAGCTCAGAACGACCTTATCAGCTTTAGACCGAAGGGAATCAGAGATTTGTCTGCGACTTGACTCTTCGAATTCTACACGTGAACATCGCTGCTATCCTTATCACGTCAATGGGCGACCTTTATGATCTGTCAATCAACCGTTGTGAGGGATGTATCACATGTTACTACGCTTGCAGCTGCGGTGCTAACGATACTGTAGTACGCATTGATTCCAGTTGTACAATTGCAAACATACCTATCCAGACCAGTGGCAAGCAGAAGGTGGTCACGACTTTTGACGGACAGGCAGCTGCAGTATGACGGTGCGGTAAGCAAGGGTACGACAAGTTGTAGTAAGTATGACTGGAATGTAACACAGCTTAGTGACGAGCTTCTACGTGCATGCCGAGATATTATACTCATACACATTGAATTCCATATTTTTCATTTGTACGCTCCCATCAAAATTCCTATCTTTTCAAATACTAGAGTGATTTTGATTAGGTTTGAGATCCATGAGTCTTGTGAAGATCTGCTGTATCCTCTTGTCGACAAACGATTGGAAGGATTGATAGACGTAATCATCATAGTGATAGTAAGAGCCTGGGGGGTGTTTGGCCTCCACTGAACATGAAATTATAATCCCGGTGTTGGGTTTGCACTACATCACAAGTACTTGGACTTATTGATTGAAGTATCAGGTGATTCTACTACCGTATTTGTTCGGCGACGCAGATGGTATCCATCTGAGCAGGGTTTGTGAGTGAAATGTGAAGCAAGAGTAGTCTGAGTAGAGATGCCCATACTATACTCAGGGTTTTAGGCCCGCATGATGGCGAAAACTGGCTGTCGGAACTGTGTTGCGTTTAGATGTACTCTGTGCACTACTTGATGATGGAGGAGTGTGTAGCTGCAGCACCGTATCATTTTTAGAACGCGAAGTAGCAGATTTCCTGCCTGCTGAGGCTTTCTCTTTAGGAGTTTTGGGCATCCTCTGATATGAGCGAACTTGTGACTTCGACTTTGGTGTCAGACCCATAGAAGGGTGCTAGTCGTGTTCCATGGGGGGTATATATGATAACCACGTGTGCTATTGCAAGCTGCCGGGCATGGCAATGCATCCAAGTCCTAAAATGTAGCACCAATGTACGATTCATTTCAGGCTGAAGGAAGGAATATTTGTCCTTGTTGTTTCACGCGTTCCATATTGGCACGACACCAGTCATCCCACAGTGTTGCCCTGAGGTCAGTCGAGTTTGCAGAGTATTAGTCAAGGGTAGTATCCTTAGGAATCTTTGACTGAAAGGAACTGGCAAGCGTCAATATCGAATCATGCCCGAAGCTCAAATTTTCAAGGTCAATCTCTTTCTTTTTCCTATCTGTCCATTGTTGCTGACTCCGTTCCAACCAGGCCACATATAGCGGGATTCCCGTGTACGAGATGTGTGTAATATTTGACGCGAAGTTACACGTGCAATGACCATCTTTACACGCCCAGGATGTGCAAAGGAGTTGCAGTTATGCGCCGCCGCGCTGATTCGTGGCTGAACGCGACCCAGATTCTAAAAGTTGCAGGCTTTGATAAACCGCAGCGCACTCGCGTTCTTGAGCGCGAGGTTCAGAAAGGGGAGCACGAGAAAGTGCAAGGTGGATATGGCAAATATCAAGGTTTGTCGATATCGCTTTAACGCGTCAAATGGTTGTCGAGCATCGATAATATTGCAGGAACATGGATCCCGCTCGAGCGTGGGCTGGGTTTGGCAAAACAATACAACTGCGAGCAGCTCTTACGTCCCATCATCGAATTTCAGCCTGCTGCGAAAAGTCCCCCACTAGCGCCGAAACATTTGGTATCGACCACAACTCGCCCTACACGCCGCGTCCCTGCTGCGGATTCGGCTTCGAATGCTTCCGTGATTAACACACGATCTTCTCGTCGGCAGGCTCCGGACTTGGCCGACCCAGAGTCGGACCCAGACACACTCTCAGTTCGAGGCTCAGAGGATGGCTCCATGACCCCTTCCCCATCGGAAGGGTCTTCTAGCTCCCGCACTCCATCTCCAATACACAGCCCTGAACCTTCTTTTCCAACTAATGGCGTGGACGATGTTCATAACAGAAACCGGAGGAATAAATACCGCCGTTTGGTTGACGATCATTACGACGTTCTTACCGAAGAGAGTGAAAGCAATAGTATGGGCGACGCTCGCACGTATGGCGACCAGATTTTAGAGTATTTTATTTCCGACACGAATCAGATTCCGCCAATCCTGATCTCTCCGCCTCCCGACTTCGATCCAGATATGGCCATTGATGATGATGGGCATACGGCATTGCATTGGGCTTGTGCAATGGGTCGTATCCGTATCGTCAAACTGCTACTGTCAGCTGGAGCCGATATTTTCAAGGTAAATAAAGCTGGTCAAACTCCATTAATGCGCAGCGTTATGTTTGCGAACAATTATGACGTGCGCAAATTTCCAGAACTTTATGAGCTCCTCCATCGGTCTACCCTAAATATCGATAACTACAATCGTACCCTTTTCCACCACGTCGTGGATGTTGCTATGTCTAAGGGCAAGACTCACGCGGCACGGTACTACATGGAGACAGTTTTGACTCGACTCGCAGACTATCCTAAAGAGTTGGCCGATGTCATCAACTTTCAGGACGAGGATGGCGAGACAGCGTTAACGATGGCTGCAAGATGTCGGAGTAAACGCCTGGTAAAAATTCTCATTGACCACGGTGCCGACCCCAAAGTTGTTAACAATGATGGAAAGAGTACAGAAGACTACATCCTGGAGGACGAAAGATTTCGATCATCTCCGGTCCCTGTATCTCGTGCCCAGTCTATGTCATTCCGCAACGCCCAAGTTGCTTATCCGCCTCCTGGCGCACCTGTGAACTACTCCTTCGCTCCTGCGAATGGTGACAGACCCCCATTGCGCCACTCTATTTCTGGTCAGAAAGCAAGCACCAGATGTGTCAACGACATGGCAAGCATGTTAGACAGCCTAGCGGCTTCGTTTGATCAAGAACTTCGGGATAAGGAAAGGGACGCCACGCAGGCACATGCCTTACTCGGTAACATCCAAGGAGAAATTCTCGAAAGTCAGCGCGCCGTAGGACAGTTGAAAACACAGTCTGAAGGGTTGCCACAGGCGAAGCAGACTCTGAGCGCGCTCGGGGGAGAGCTATATATGAAGATGGGCAGGCGATACCGTTTGGGATGGGAGAAATGGCTGAAGGACGAAGAGTCACGCGAAGCTGCCATCCGAGAAGCAGCGAACGGAGAATTAATCGTGACTCCTGCCACTGCTTCATACCAAGTCGACGAGGACATGGATATCGACACTGGGTCTGACCGAGAAAAAAACCAGGGGAAGCGAAAAACATCATCGCAGATGGAAGACATCTCTGATCTGATCAACTTACATACGGACATCCCAACAGATCCAATTGAGCTACGGCAAGCATGCGAGGCCCTCCGCGAGGAAATAGGCCAGCTTCGCAAACGAAGGAAAACTACCTTTGATGAACTGGTGACCTTCCAAGCTGAAGCTGGAACGAGCGGAAGAATGGGAGAGTACAGGCGACTCATAGGCGCCGGATGTGGCGGCGTTCCGCCGTCGGAAGTTGACCATGTGCTCGGAATGTTGCTAGAGGTAAGCTATGTTCTGGATAACTTAACAGGTATTGACTGTTGTTCGTTGGATGTTCGTAGACGTTAGAGTCGGAAGAACCAAGTTCTTCCTCGACGGCTTGGGGTAGTTTGAAATCTGGGTGATATGTAGCTTCTTCATTGTCCTACTGTCTTTGATGTTGTACTACTTATGCATGGCGCATTCCATAAGAATTTAATCCGTACGATTTTCCAGTGTAGCGGATCACGTGACCATAGAGGTCTTAACCAGCTTGACCTAGTGCTGGGTGGCAATGTCTTCGAAAGTCTTTTCTCGAAGGCAGCTGCTCAAAGCAGTGACGACGTCACCATGGACAACGGATTTTCGACATCTCCTACCCATTCCCAAGCAATGGTTGAAACGCTCAACGCGACAAGATCCTGTAATTAAATCTGTTCGACCACGGGATAGAATCAAATATTGGAATGTCGTTCCTGGTGACCAAATTCGCCTGCTGGGAGACAGGACGAATACTTTACATGAAGTATTGAGTATAAACCGAATCAGCAATCGAGTGTTTGTGAAGGGAACGGCGAATGTAAGTGGAATGATACCAATCATTCGGCCCATTTTTTACGACGATTGATAGGCTGGAGAGGAGAACACCGGTAAAGTGCCGCCCAGCAAGAACTATCACTACTCCAAGTGCCAACTCTTCCTTGGCAACTATGAACTTCCTCCGTCAAAAAACTCTGCAGAACCGCAGGTCGTTCCGTACGTGCCTCACTTGAGATATGTGGTTCGTTATGTCCTCATCAGCCCTTTTTTACAGGGTGTTTGCCCAACGGTTGGGCACATCCCAACCTTTCTGGAATCCATTTTTTCATCGGTTTGACTGGAAGAGGTTTGCGACCAGAACTGTCCCCGTGATTCCTCATCTTCGAGGTGATAGAATAGCTATACCTTGGCCAAAACCGGTGAAGCCAACACATCCAGACCGTAAGCCCATTGATGCTCATAGACTATCCAGTAACTGATCCCTTTTCGCTGTCTAGCAACAACATATGATACGCCGAAGGAGGAAGTTGTCAAAGTTACCTACAAACCTCCCTCATTCACCCCCTCCTTGAAAGGCTTGATACCCCGACCTCCGACAGAAGACCGATATCTAACTACATTGTTTAACCCTCATCGTCAAAACAAATTCGGTGATTCTTCCCCAATCGAAGGCTACCTTTTCAGAGAATTGGCCAATCCTCACTCACGTGCAAAGAAACTCGCTCGCTGGAAGAATTTCCAGTTCATCAAAAGGGCTCGTCTCACAGAAATTATTTCGAAAGAGTTGAAGAATCTGAATGGTCGAACGCAAAGGGAGGCTAAGGCGGAGGCAGCGTGGAAGTGGCGTCAGGAGACGGAAGAGGAGAGGGCGGCGCAGAAGAAACGGAGATGGAAGCATAAGGGGGCGGAAGTGAAGATGGAGAAACAGCAGAAGAGGAGAGCAAGGAAAGAGGCGAAACAACGGCAACGCCTTACTGCGCTGACCCTAGGGGAAGAACCCAACCAGGTCATTCCGAAGGACATGTTAACAAGTCATTGAGGAAGCTTTTGGGACTGAGGTTGAAGTTCCTTTTATCGCCTCGAATCCTTGTCTAGTCTATAGAATGAGAGACTGACTAATTGGGGAAAGGGAGACTTGTTTACAATTTGATGTCCCAAGTCATTGCTCGCTACCTTGTCTCTATACTACCATGATATCCCCGACCTCGTCACCCCGGGCATTATACCGCGCAATTCCACAGGCCCCAGGGGACGAAAGTGATGAAGTTACTTTAGAGGGTGACGTAGCCGCCGTTGATTCACCGCAGGCTTTGCCAGTCGATCCTCGAATATTATGGATATTCTTCTTACTAGGTTGCTCTGTACTGCTTCCATGGAACGGTATGTACTCTCCGGGTTTCATTCTCAACTGCTCTGGTTTTATGGTTTCCTCAGTCATGATCACCGCCATACCTTTCTTCCTCTCCCGACTAGCAAATTCCTCATTGAAATCCACCTTCAGTTCCTACTTATCCGTCTCATTCACTGTTACCGGTTTTGTCTTCCTGGCCCACGCGACTGCGGCATCTAAACGGGTTAGTCGGTCTGTTATCAACACCGTTCTGAGGTCCTCTGATTCATCGGATATGTAGTCCTCTCCCTCGAGACAGATCCTTGCAACACTGCTGACGTTATCATTCCTTACAGCGCTTCTGACCCTCAGCACATTTCTCCCATTTACGGGTGGATTGTTTTTCGCCTTCGTGCTTCTGAATAGCGCACTTCAAGCCGTAGCTGGCGCATACGTTCAGACGTCCGTCGTTGCCGTAGCATCCCTCTTTGGCCCCACGGCAGTCCAAACGATGATGTCAGGACAGGCAGCAGTGGCTGTTGTAGTCAGTGGTGTCCAAGTCCTGAGCGCTGCAGTCTTTATTTGGAGAGGGTCGAGAGAATCAAGCGCATTGTACGACATAACAATTACTGCAGCGGAGGAACGATCTGCGTCCACCTTCTTCGCGTTGTCGACTGTGTTTCTGCTCTTTTGCGCTGCTGCACATAGTTGGTTGGTGAGATTGCAGATTTATAAGACTATAGCGGCTCCACTTGAGCAACACAAGGCTATAAGAGATGCAAATCGGTCTCCGATATTTGCCGAACGTTCTGACGGGAAGGTTCGTATATTGGATGTGGCTAAGGCCAATATCACTTATGAAGTAGCTGTCGCTTATGTTTTTGTTGTCACGATCGTAAGCAACCTCTCCTCCGCTTCCAACCTTACTAACTTACCTTGTGCGTTGTAGGCTGTATTCCCACCAATAACAAACTCAATCCAGTCTACGAATCCCAATACTCACCCTCTGCTTTTCAGCGCCATTCATTTTTTAGTCTTCGCTGTAGGGGATCTCTCTGGTCGATATCTCTGCTCCTTTCCCCGTTTTTGGGTCTGGTCTGCACATCGGCTTCTAACTATGTCCATATCTCGGACGCTCTTCGTACTACTCTTCCTTATGTGCAATGTCCAACGGCCATCCTCCAGTGTGCATTCTCCCGCCATCATCAGCTCTGATATCTTGTTTATGCTCATCTTACTTGCATTTGGGATGTCCAATGGCTATGTGGCAAGCATGGGCATGATTTCTGTTGCATCACTGGAACACAATCCACGATTGAAAGGTCGGAGAGAAGTTGTCGATGTGGCTGCTACTGTCACGACTTTTTTCTTGGTTGGCGGTATTTCACTAGGCAGTTTTGCGAGTTTCGCTGTTAGAGCAGCTGTCTGTGAATGTAATCCATTTACCTCATAGATACTTATACATATATTAGGATTAATAGGCCGTTAGTCGGGCCAGTAGCTATTTTAGGGCACGGCAGTATGAGCGAAGATAGCAACTTACATGTTCAACTAAGTAGAATAGTGATTGTGGGATCCAAGATGATGGTGAGGCTGTAATCATAATTACTTTATACAGTGGGGCGCAAGGTATGTACAGCCGTAAGGACAATCGTGAGAAGTCATCAATATCGTAAGGCAAGATCTCGAGCAATGGCCGAACGTAGCGTCGTACTGGGATGGGAGTCTTCGTCGCTGGCGTCACCGTATAATATCGGTGGCATGGTTGGATGACGGTGATAATCAATGTAAGTAGAGTTATGTAGTAGGAACACAGGGGTCAACGCGCAGACAACATTGGCTGCCAGACGCCATATGCAACCTCCTCCAGATGATGGAGTTGCACGCGATCCCATACGATAGGAATGACGCTTGCCTGCGGAGGAACCGAGATGTGTAAGCAAAAAAAAAAGCGTAAACCTCAGGTGAAACAGAACCTCACCTGAAGATAATGGACACATGCACGAGACACACGCCTCGCGAGAGTCTGCAGGCTAACATGCCCATCATACCCATCAAGAGGAATCTCGTATGTCATAGAAGCATAGCCAGCCCACTGTTGGCATTTAAGTTAGCAGAAGTCCTGCATATCGAACCATTCTGATAGTACTCACTCTGACTCTCAGTAGAATTCTGTTGCGGGCGTCCGCATGAAAATCGTGCATTCTGTACGAGTCGTTCCCAGACAACCGAACGTGATCCTGTGCTTCTCCAAGAGAAATTCCGGCGGTGAAACCGCCTTTTCGTTTAAATTTGATATGCATGGAACTTGGTCGCCGGTAATGATCCATGACAGAAGGCCGAGACGCAAAAGATACCGTCGAATGACGACGATGACGAGATCTACCTATATTTATGCCAGAGTGCGGTACCATGGGGAGGTGTCCTGACGAGATATGCATGTCGTCCGGATAATACCCTTCATGAAAGTCGTCATATGCTATGGAGGATTGTCAAAAGAAAGCATGGAGTAAAAGAGGTAGCTCTTACAAGGACCTGTCAAACGATGACTGACTGGTATCGTAGTGGCTGGCGGCCCATATATTTGGTAGGACGGTTGAGGGTATTGCTGTAAGTGATTGAGGATAGTGAGGCTGAGATAGTTAAAGTCACTTACGTCTCCAAAGGAACGCATTACAGGGTCCGCGTACATCCCTTGAGGAGAGTATGGCATAGGGGATGTGCCGTAGCCCAAGGATTGACGACGAGAAACAGACCGCCCGAAAGCATCATACGCAGGATAAGCCATATAGGGTGGGACGAGGGCAGTCCAGAGACTGGTTTCCCAGCCTTCTTTATACGTCTGATAAGGTGGAGACAATGAGGAGTGGAATAGTGGCACTTGGGTGAACACGAGGACATGTGAAGAACAAAGACGAATGACCACTGGCAATGCGGCAGTGACCATGAAATTAAGGTTGGAAAACCTCTTTCACTTAAAAATGCTCAAAGCGAGATGCATTCCTAGCCAAGTGTCGACCAGTAGATCATCTTCAAATTTCCATTGTCGAGGTGACAGAGGCAAATTCGATGTGGATGCCTGGGAACAACGATAGAACAGAGTGCAGATGGGTATATGGTGGCCAAATGACTATGGCGGAAATGAAGGCCTTTTGGCCACTAATGAGATCATAAGGAGTGCTCCTCGTGGACAACACGAGAGTTGCTTCTATGTTTCAGATCGCGACTTGACAAGCCATCTAACGCGTACATACTCCACAACAACGCGAGTTATCGCGCCATCCTCATCCTCTAGAACTACATGACAGACACAGATGATATCTAAAAGTTAAAAATTTGCTGGCAGTTTCAGAATTGATAATTTTTAGTGCAGATGTGATTCTGAAATCATCCATGCGCTGTTTGGAACAGAATATTCATCAGAAATCGTTTTTGCAGATCAGTGGGATATCTTGGCCCACTGATGTCTGCCGTGCTACACTCTTGATTCCTTCCGCTATAACATCAGACAATTTCGATCCCGGCTTCATCCCGCGCGCCTGGAATTTCACTTGCCTAAGAAAATAATATCCCATGAACCTCAGGTCCGTTGTCACTGTGACTTCCTCTTATCCAGCGTCTATTCCATCATCTTCCACGGCTCTTCGCCTTTGGCTCGCACCTAACAACTCTTGTCAACTTAACATTCGGATTTATCAGATCTGATGAGCACACCTTTATGGATCCAAGATGACACAGAGGAATATCTGAATGTTCTGGATGGGAACAAGTTTCTTCTGCGTGGAGAGGTAGGCCACGCACACACAGTACGGTTCACGCGTGGATCAAATGTTAACATGATTTAACACCCGTCCTTGTCACTAACGTTTTGCGTACAGTTCAACGATTTCCGAAGCTATCGTGCAAACATAGCCAAAGACAATATGTCATTCGAGTTATGTGGTACTATCAAGATTTTAGGATCCGATAACGGCCCCAAAATACCGATAACACTGCTGCCAGAGTCTACGCTATTAATGACGCTTACCCGGAACCAACTATTTGCATCGGCACAGCAGTTCTGTGATGCCTTTTCGCGAAAAGAAGACATCCAAATCCTCCTTTTGTATTTCTCCACATCCCACCAAGTCTCTGTGATCGAGCATGGAGAACGATCTTTGGCACCATTCCTGGGAAGATGCTTCACAGGCCACTCAGAAATCCAAAAATACTTCGCGGCGATCAGTTCGCTTCTCTCTTATGAGAACATGGTGTTCTCCGAGTTCGTGGTCGACACAGAGGCATGTGCGGTTGCAACGAAGGGGCAGGCAAAGTTCACATGGTTGAGCACGAAGGAGAGCTGGGACGAGACGTTTACATATAAATTGGACTTCGACGAGGAAGGAAAGGTTACTGATTACCAGATCTGGGCAGATTCAGGTGCTGCGTATCTGGCGAGGATTGGAAAGCTGGACGAGATAAGAAAGACCGTGTAAGTTATACATATTATGAATGTCAAGTGTTTTTCCGTCTCGGAATCATTTCGCGAATGATGCAGATCTGTATCGCCTGCGGCGGGGTTATAATCTATCCGGTGTCACTTGGTCTCGAGAACTATGTACTGCTTTGATGAATGTGAATTCTCTGCCTCGCTGTTCACGTTCAATTGCTTAGATGACAGGAACCCGCCGCTCCACACCGCTGGACAAGGTAAACAGTAGGACACCTCCCACGTGATAGTCACGTGCACAATAATAGTAGATATGCTGGCTATCGGTACTGATCCGAATAGCTTCAAGATACTTCCTAAGAGCTGTATCAAGTATCTCCAGTATTTCAGCTTCGGTCTGTGCTAGTCCCAAGCCAAGTTAGTTCGATGTGTCCTCCGTCTTCGTCACGAGCCAGTGTATATATTTGGAGCGGTATGACAGCTCTGGCTTTATGTATTATTATAGCCTGGACCTGGTCAGACGCGGCGGGAGGGTATCTGGACAGCTTCTGCGAGTGTCTGTGAAGATATCTGGTTCTTCTAAGTCAGCTCCGGTGGAACGGTCACGACGAGGTCTGTTCGTGTTCGAAGCACGATATTGAGAAGATTGGATGTGAAAGCTCTTGATAACGTTGAACCTCCTTTCATCAATGAGCAATGGCAACATCGTAAGGTGCGAGATCGCGAACCATTGCAACGACCGAAACCTATAGACCTTGCTACGCATGATGGATCTTAGCACTGCCGTGCTTGTCGAGATGGATGTTGCAAAAAGGGAAACAGCGCCCGTGGGTTACAAGTGCTCGAAGAGCACGATACGATACGGTACAGCGAAGTACATATATATACTGGTAACTAGGTAACGAAGGCAGCACACTGGAATGATAAGGATCAAATGGCTGAGCTCGATATCTCAATAATGAAGATTACCTGCTGGTCGGGCAGCTCAATTGCTCAATTGCATCCATGGGGCATGGTGGTGGTGTGGTACCAAGTTACCTCTGATCTGGGGACTAAGCACTCATGGTTTTGAACCCTGCCCCCAACACCTGATGGACTACATGTTGACATCATCAGGCTTCTACCACTACCATACCAGGAACCAGTACGATGAAATGGTAGGCGAGGGGTATGTGAAATTAGCATTATTGCAACTGACTGATATTAGGAGTCACTTTAGTCTGTTTTTACTTGCGGGGTCGAAACCGTTGATGGAACATTCGCTTGCAATAGGCTCACGTGAAAGAAATGCAAGGCCAAACAAACGCGACACGCCTGCTGATTGACGTGTCGTTTTCTGAATTGACTCCATATTTAACTTCTATATATCACTTAATTCCTGTCACTCTTTTTTTCCAAACATATGGACAGCTCCAGCTCATTGATAAGCTCTGCTGGGCCTATGCCTCAAGCTCAAGATGGTCCAGTTTATAATACACCGGCAGGCCATGCTCTAGTTTGAAAGATCCTTGCAGAATGTCTTCCACCCTCCTTTGAACCTCATGACTATCAGACTGAGGGTATCTGTCCTGCTATGGATGGTGAGGATATTTTGGCAACCATGGCCACAGGCACTGGGAAAACTGGATTTTTTATCTTTCTTATGCTTGTCATTCATGCAATTTCGCTTTGGTTGGGCAGACCACTATCATTGCTGGATCTTAAGGTCCAAGTCTTGCACTCAGAGAAATTACATTTCCAGAAGATCCAGCAATGATAGTGGTCTACCCAACCAAAGCATTGCAGATAGATATGGTACACATACAATTTTTCCCCTCTATACTATCCATCATTAATTGATGGAACATAGGGAGAAAAAATGACTCGTTTCAGTCTTAACACCATAGTAACAAATGCCGATACCCATTGATAGGTCCATTGCATGCTCTAGGGTCTGGGAAGCATTCCAAATGTATCGACACATTACAATTCATGATTCCAACCCCTATGAACACCATGAATTTGATTTCAAACCTATTTTGAACTATTTTGGACGACTTTGAATGATTTCAAATGACTTTGCGACACTTTGAATGCCTTTGAACAACTTTGCAGCACTTTGAATGATGTCGGCTGCCATATAGCTGTCCTGAAACCCTTTCAATCCACATGGCACATCCGGTACAAGCTACTGCACTGCATAGCAAGCACTACTGGACACGAGGAGACACGACAAAAGACTTTAGGATGCAATAATGGTAGTTTTGGGTTTCAATGATATATTGAAACAATAGGATGAGTACTCTTACTATATGGCGACACCATACGTTTCATTTATTATCATTTCTCATTTGTTTTATGTTTTACAATACCTTTATTGCTATGCATACCACCTTGTGTTCTACACATGTTATATTTCCTTTTTAGTACTATCTCTTCAAAATGTATATAGACTTATACTAGTTACTTAGAAGGAGGAAGAGAGAAAGTTACCCTTTCCATTATCATTTGATTTAAGAGCCGTTCTCTTGAGTCCTAGCCTCACATCATATCTCTAAGTTCTGCGAATTATTGCAAACTTCTTTGAACTTTTGTATTCGCTTCTCAACTTATCATATATTGCTATTGTCACTCAAAAACACTTTTAATTCACTATATCCATTCTTTGATATACCTCGACACCAGTCTGACTTCTCTGAAATTCCTTGAACCTCTTCGAACCCCTTCAAACCTATTTTGTACATCTTTCAAACATCTTCGTATGCTCCCACAGACTATTCACAACACGTCTTACCATTTTGTGTCTTTAACCACAACCTTTGGGTATCAGCAGTGACATTTAGTACCAACTCACACCCTTTCTCTAGCCTGTGTTATACTTCTTAGGCCTTTTAACAGGTTTTTGTTAGGTTTCCAGGTTGAGTATCATCACCATGGGGAAGCCAAAAAATCAGGAGGAGACCTGTGGGTTGAAGCACACACTGGATATATGATGGTACTTGTATCACCTGGGGAATTGACTACTCGTGGTTTTGGTCAGCTTCTTGACCAGAAAGCCTTTAGCGACAGAGTCTGTATGCTTGGAGTGGAGGAGGTACACTTGCTGTACTGGTAGGAAAATGTGTTCCAGCCATCTTTCCATCAGATAGGAAATTTGCATGCACATCTGCTACTTGTAGGTGGACATTGAATGCTACTTATAGCTACCACAGCCACTTTACATGTTGGGCCTACCATGGATGTTGTGTCCATGATCCTTGGCCTTATTGCTGGTTGCTATCACTTGATTCATTGTTCAAATATGTGATATGACATCCAAATCATCTTTTGGAAGCTGAAAAGTGGGTTGGCAAGCTACTCCTTCCCTGAGCTTGACTGGATTCTTGATGAAGGAGATAACACCATTGTTTTTTGTAAAACTATTTCACTGGGCTTTCATGTTGCATCATATCTCTGGAGACTAGCAAAATCCAAAGGAATGTCACAAATGGATAAGTACATCCATCTCTACAAGTCTCTCAACTGGCCATCATACAATTCAGACACCCTTGGATTTTTGAACAACAATTAACAGTCTTCAGTTACTATTGCTACAGATACTCTCAGTGTTGGTTGGGACAGCCAGTACACTCAAAATGCAGTTCTCATGGGTGAGCCTGATGATGTTGATGAATTTGTCCAAAAGATTGGATGTATTGGTTGCAATCACAAAGCAGTCACACACCCATGTGCATTTCTCTACCATACCAAAGATGCTGTTGCCAAGGCTTGGGCAATTTTTGAGAAGTTCAAGAGTCAAGAAGGCTGGAATACACTGCAGAAGGCTGGCTCAGAAGAGAAAATGGATGTCAGCATGCATGTTTGCTGATAGCCCCATGTATATCACATGAACTTGATGTCCTCTTCAACAACCCAACTGAGGGTGACAAATGCCAATGCTGCTCATGTCATGATGATCCTCCACCACAGCAACAACCAAAGTGTAACTGCAGTGCCTATGGCTGTGAGCCTGAAGTCATAGAAGACACTAGAGCCACACAAGTGCCATCCATACCAGGTCGAGTGTGTGCATGCCCCAGAGAAACCATGCTGAAAGAACTATGGGAACATGGAACAAAGCATTCCAAAGAATTTTGCTGGCATGTTTTTGAGAATGCTGATGACAGAACTCATGGCACTCTCCCTCTCGAAGCCTTTTTTCCACAGGATATCATAAAAATTGTTCTTGATAATTTTTATGCCATCAATGAGCTCACTGACCTCAGTTTTCTGATCCACAAGACTTATCTCCTCAATAATCACCATCAGCAATTATTTGGTCTTTGTAGTGATCTTTGACATGAATTTGAGGAGATTTGTCTCAACAAAAAACTGGAAACTGCCAAGGCTCGAGCTCTAAGCAAGGGTGGTGCTGAAATAGGAGAAACAGACACTCTCATGGTGACAAATGACACAGATGAGGAACTTGAAGTGTATAATCAATCAATAAAGTGGAAAATGAATTTCATGTATGAATTTTTCTTCTAAGTTTATTAGAAATGGACTGATTTAGGCTTTGGATCAGGAAAGTAACCATTTGCATAGTTAATTTGTGACATACCAAGTACTATACTTCCTTATTAATGTGCATAGCTTGATCTTCAAGTTGAGATATCCATTCATCAATATCAAATGATAATGATTTCACATTATTAAAAATTAGTTCATTATTGATAATTTCCATATAACCCCATGTTTGTGGCTCTAAAGCACTCTCCTCCTAAACTAGCTCATCCTCATCATGATTGACATCCTCAACTGTGTCAGAGTTGAGGAAGGAGACATTTGCTTGGAGACCCCTATTTTGGGTTGTATCGGTAATCCATTTTTTAAGCTTTCCAGTCCATAGTTTGGTAAGTCCCCAAACAAAGTCATCCTTGTCAATTTTGTTGTATGCATGACCTGGATGATGACAATGGAGTTCACATTTTGCATATGTTTCCAGGAGTATCTTGACCTCAGGTTTCATGTGCAGTGCTGTGTGGCATCCACTCCATTTGGCAAAACTGACTCCATCATGAAGATCTAGTTTGATGCATGCAAAATGGTGAAGGTTTGGTAAGACAACTTCTCATATGAATGTATCAACATATTCAACCCCCTTTTTTTCTACAATAGCTTCTAGCAGTCAATTGAAATACTCTTGCATCAGATTAGCTACAGATCAGCTGCTGTGAATGAACCTGGCTTCTCAGATAAACTAACTAGTGTGCTCCTCAAGATTGCCTCTTGGAGAGCTAGACCTGACTCGAGTTCAAGATTGCACAATGTCTCAAGAAGGTAATTGGTGTATTTTGAATGAGATGATCCAGCAAATATAAATAGCATCATCTAAACACTGTTATTTAGTGTTTGAGCTTCATAGACTGCATCACAAACCTTCATGACCTCGTAAACATGATCAACATCTTCCTCAGCAATTGCATATGACATCTCATGGGACATCATAGCATCATGCATGAAGGCAACTGAGTTTGCAAGTACCTTGTCACCTTGTGGATGCTGTCCAATCTCCAGATCTTTCTCCTTGCCTAGCTGCTTCCCATTGCTTTTGTTTTGTGAATCTGTGGACAGCTTGAGACTATTTTCAATAACTGTTGGCAGTGTCCATGGTATTCCCAGAGGTACAGTCTGAACCCACTCATTTGTACCATCTGTATTATACAGCGCATGATAGATTCCTTGAGAACTTGAGTAGGCGTGATGTAGTGTCTGAGCAGACACTTCCAGTATCTCAATTTCTGGCAAATCCCCTGAAATGGCAAGATCTTGAAAGTATTTGAACAAATCTTTGCAGCAAAAATGAATACTGGTAAGAAAACCAATAAATTAGCATGCCAAGCAAGTAACAATCAGTGAGATTGTGTACCACCAACAGTCAAGGATATGAACATCAAGTACTAGATAAAGAAACTTGGCAGATGGGTAATAGTCAACTTTTTTCAGATTTGGAGGGGCTGGATGATTAACCTGTGCTGTGCTGTGACCAATAGAAAAAGGATCTTCACTGCAAAGTGAATCCCAATGGGTCTCATATATTCAGCTCAGATCTTGTAATTTACACTCACCCATGTGTCTTGTGGACTCCATGTGGACTCCGCTCATTCTGCATGGAATCACTTGGATTTCATGTGGAGTCTGCACATAGGGTACCCCAAAGGGGGATTTGTAAGCAATTTCATGCAGAGTCTGAGTAAGGACTTCAGACTTGGTAAATTTCATAAAGTACCCACAAAATAAATTTGTATAGTGCAGGAATTAGAACTCAAGACCTCACAGTGAGCAATCACATGACAAACCTAATAAGTGTGCTCAACCACTTGAGCCACAGGAGAATTAATATAAAGTTTATTTATGATTCAACTTTTCATATTCTTTGAGCAGGCATTTTTCAAACAATTAAGATCAAAAAATTTTAATTAACCAGATCCCTCGTGTCCTATATGAGGGAGTGGGTATGATATAATAATAAACAAAAAAAAACTGCAAGAGGGGGGGGGGTTTACTACTAAATACATAAAAAACTAAACCTCTTGCATTCAGCACAAGGGGGGGATTCATCAGTACTACAATATATATACCCCTCTTGCATTTGGTGTGAGGAGGGGACAGAGATAAATTAGGAATAATAAAGACCCCTCCCCATGCAAAATGCAAGGGAGGAAGGATTGAGGGATGCAGTCTGGGGTGGGTGATGACACCCACCCCTTGCATACATCTGTCACTGTAGCAAGCCACACCCATTATCCACCCTACGAGCAGTTGCTTGTAGGCATGATGGGGGGGTATTGGTAGGCATTGTCATCGACTGTACAGCTCACAATCCACCCTATAAGCAGGGGCTCGCAGGCATGGGGTGGGTATATTGGGTTGTCTTGCATCTGGCCATCATTACCAGTAGATTATAATCTAGAAAACAAAAGAAACAAGTTAGTTAGTTTATAAAAACAAAAAGCAAATGAAAAAAACTTACATAGGGCCCATCCAGTCAGCTCATTTGTGGGTGGTGGTGATGGTAGATTGGGCATGGGAGTGGGCATGGTGATAGGTCCACTGCATGCTCTAAGGTCTGGAGAAGGTTTTCAATCATATTGACACATTACGACAGACACTCTGAACCACTATGAACACTATGAAATCGATTTTGAATTATTTTTGAACTATTTCAGATGACTTTAGATGACTTTGAACCATTTTAAACCATTTCATGATATTTTGAATGCTTTTGAATGACTTCATACTACTTTGAACAATATTGGCTGCCATAGGGCTATTCTAAAACCCTTTTGACACACACAAAACATCCGGCATGAGCCACTGCGTCACATATTGAACACTACTGGACACAAGGAGAGACGATAAAAGAATTAGAATACAATAATGGTGGTTTTGGGGTTTCAACGATCTATTGAAACAACAGGATGAGTACTCTTAGTATATGGTGACACCATACATTTCATTTATTATCATTTCTCATTTGTTTTATGTTTTACAATACCTTTATTGCTGTGTATACTGCCTCGTGTCCTACACTTGTTATATTTCCTTTTTAGTACTTACAGTGACTCACAAAACTGAGTCAATGTTTTGGACTTTTTGATTCATTGTTGAATAGCTTCCTATAAACAACAAAACCAAACAAGATATTGGTGTACCGAATAACATACATGATCAGGGCTACCGAACAAACAAAGAATTATGTAATTTTAATCATCCCTCATGGAGATATGATTATTTTAATTCAGGGACTCATTGACTCAGTTTTGTGAGGGGTACTATCTTGACCCCACTCTTTGGCCGGACCCACCTTTCGGTCACTCGAAATATCTTGCTTATTTCTTGTCTGTTTCATATCGGATTTGGTACTTGGCATCCAACCCATTATGTCTTGATATTCTAAGCATTTCTAAGGCAAGAATTGAGGTTTTCAATGGGGTCTAAAAACGGTGGCCTGTCATGCTTGCCAAAGCCTGCCAGGTCGGAGTTTGTCCCACATCAAATTATGTCATCCTGTGCTCGCGTCGCGTTACTGACATGCGAGCACCTTGCTGGACCTATTTATGCCTGCATCGCGTCAGAGGACACGATGCAAAGATCGAAGGACTGATGATCCAGATTATGAATCTGTCATTCAGGAGACAATAGCTCTTGTCAGAGATTCAGATGCATCCTCGTTCCGGAAAGCTTCTATAATTAATGGGGTCTGAATTTTTTCATGCATTAAGGGCAATTCTGACATGTATGTGACAGGTTCCAAGGTCTACAGTTACAGATAGGGCAAAATGTCGCCATGAGAGCTGGGAGACTGCATGCGCAAAACAGCAGAAACTCACACCTGCAGAGGAGAGCACACTCCTTGATTGGCTAAAGCACCGGGCTCAGATGGGTCTGCCCTTCACGCTGGAAGAACTCCGCTTCCGGACAGCTGAAATTTCGGGCAAGGAAATTGGAAAGAAATGGCACCTGAAGTTTATTAAGCGTCACCCTGATATTACTGCTGTGAAGCCCACCAGACTCGATCCCAAACGTGCAAAACACTTCAACAAGACTATAATCAATGATTATTTTGACAAGATTGAACAACTCCATGCACAATATGGTGGTATCCCTCCGGAACATATATGGAACATGGATGAGAAAGGAATTCAGCTGGGTGGTGGTCGTGGAAAGCAGAGGAAGAAGTACTATTACTTTGTGGCACAGAAGAACAAGACACGCATTGCAAGCAATAATCTCGAGCTAGTCACAGTTCTCGAGTGCATTTCAGCTGCAGGTGATGTCATTCCACCCTCTTTCTGTCTACAAAATGGATCGCGGCCTGATCTTCGCCGCCACCTCGAAGATGATGAGTGGGGAAGGTTAGATTGTTTCATTTCAACTGCTGAAACTCTCATGGGATACTTACAATAGTTAAAGCATTTATTTTTCTCCAACTGGATGGACAGACACATTCAATTGTAAACAGTGGCTCGAGGATGTTTTTATTCCTGTTGCAAAACAGCTCCGCACCGATATGCTCAAGCCAATTGTTCTCTTTATGGATGGACATGATACGCACGAAACACCAGAGCTCCAGCACACAATCTACAAGCATCTTGACGAAAACAACCTCGAGATTATTATCTTCTGCTTTCCATCCAAGACAACACATAAGTGCCAGCCTCTGGACGTTGCAGTCTTCGCCCAGGTCCAGCAAAAATGGCAGGATGCTTGTGATGAGCAATATTCGAAGAAGAAAGGCCAGATAAACCGCTTCACCATCATTCCAATATATGTTCAGAGCACTCGGGCAGCATTTACAAAAGAACTTATCACAAAGGCCTTTGAAAAGACAGGGATATACCCAGTCAACCGGGACATATTTCAAGATGAAGACTTCGCACCAAGCAAGGCATCATCATCTATGGTGCACGTTCCCGAATCATTTCCCCTGGATGTCCCATCTTCAGATCCAATCGACCCGTCAGACACAGAATATATGGACGATGATGAGTTCGGTTGGTACTCAGTGCAGAGTCTCAACAGAAGGGGTGAACACTTAACCTACAACTGCAGGCGTGCTCGGGGTGAGGGGGGAGTTCGCTTAGATGGCCTCGGATCGTCCTTCAGGGCGCGGAGACTATAGAGAGGCTGGTACAGCGATTTTCAGTGTGTGCACTAGTAGTGTACACGAAAGGGGAGATATGCGCAGTGGCAGAAAAGTGCGCAACGCAAAGAGGCAAAAACGCGCAGTGCAGAAAAACGCGCAACGAGAGCGCAAAAGTGCGCAACGATGAGGATGATGAAGGCGGGAGGTGTAACAGGACAAAGACGACACTGGGATGTACTGTGAAGGTGGTGCACAGTTTGGGGGTGCAAACAGAGTGAAAGTGCAAGGAGCGGAAAAAGGCGCAGACAGTGCGCAAAATGCGGCTATGCAAAAGGGGTGCGCAAAGGGTGCACAAACGCGGATATACGAAGGGCACACTACGATAGTGCACAGACAAGGACGAAGGACACAACGCAAGGGACGCAACACAACAATATGACGAGGGGACGCAAACGATAATGCAAACACGGCTATACGAAGGGCGCACTACGAAGGTGCACGGACTGGACGCTGGTGCACAGACTATGTGCGACGCTGACTGAGCTAATAACTATGAGGGGCGGAGGGAAAGATCCTGTGGATTCTCTATCTGTCCGCTACTATGTACAAATGGCTTATGTGATAAAATGGTGAAATAAAGTATAAAAATAGGAAGCGCCATGCGCTACCCACAAGCGCGTCCATTCGCCCATCTAAACCTGACTGCACTATGCCGCTGCCTCAGCCAATAAGATTTGCGCACCTATAGCTCAATATCCAACTGTTCTGGTGCAATGCGCTATTATTGGTGCGCGCTAAGCCTCGTGCGCTCTTCCCAATTAATCCGCTTAGGTGTTATATGTCGCGTGCTGCACCTTAGTAATAATGGCGTGATCGACCTGTGCCAGTTACCAGATAAGGCGATGCTGATTGGAAATGTGGAAGAACTAAAAGGGGATGCTGTGCAAGACCAAATACTGCCAAAGCGCCTGGGTTACGTGAAAGCGCCCAAGTGCGCACAGTCCAATGCCAAATAGGCGCAAAGCGGCCCAGTTATGTAAGAATGCACAGTTCGCTCGTGCTGGAATCGTGGTGTGCCTCAAGTAAATGTGCCAGTAAGATGGGAGCTGCGATGCGCAGTGCACTGGTGCAGTGGATTGTTGTGTGTGATAGAGATTGTGCAAAGAGTGCGCAGCAGGGAATGTGAGTTGCAGGTAAAGTGTAAAAGGAGTGCGCAAAGGCGCATCGAGCGTGCAATAAATGTAGAAGGCAGATAAGGAGCGTGGGGGGGGGCACATGGAGGCGGCTTGAAGCGCGATGAGGCACATTTAGGGCGCACAATGATTGGCGGCTATGGGGAAACAAAGGCGCAGTAGAAATGCAAAAGGCGCACAAAGGTGCACCTAAATGGTCAAAGGCGCACAAAAGCGCATGGAGGCGCGCTACGCAAAGTGTGCGGAAGCCATCTAGGAGGTGCACACAATCGCAAAAAATGCCGTAGTATGCATGCAGGGCGATAGGGAGCCATATCAACGAGGAGGAGGAGGACTATGATCCATCAGCCGATGGTGATGATGTTTCAGTTTTACATCCATTTGCCGAAGACGGGAGTTCCGATACAGAAACAAACAATAGCGACAATGAGCAACCAGACACCCCAGCAGTGACGAACACTACACCTGCACATCCGATCTCAAGCTTCATGGCATCTATAGCAAATATGGAAACAAGTGTTATTCACATGACTCGCTCTGCGACAGCTCAACTCACCACTGCACCTCTGAAGTCAGTGTCACTAGCAGAGGATAGTATGCTATCCACAGAGGAGCAACTTGCAGAAATCCGAGCCCTCAGGCAGCAGCTTTTCACCACCCATCAAGTGCTTGGCCATGCACTTGGCCAGATAAGCACTGCAAATGCCCACTGCACTTCGATTCAACGAGAACTCAAGGAGGTTCGAGAACAGCTGAGTAACCTGATGAAGAAAAGAGAACGAGGCTCAAAAAAAATCAAAGCTCGCTTCCTGACATCAAGGGACCATCGTGCTGCATTTGACCGAGAGGATGCAGAATGGAGGGAGCACGAGCACATTGCAGCAGAGAAGGATAAGAAAAAAAGTGTTGAGACCGCTCAACAGAACTATCGCATTGCAGAGAATGCACTCAACAGGACTTTCGCGGGCCGCATTTCGTCATACAAGAAGGATGACCTTCGAGCACTTGCACTTGCACTCAGCGTGTCAGATAAGGGCACTAACAATGAACTTGTCGCTCGGATTGAAGAACATTTCAAGACTCACCCCAATCTATAGCAAAGTTCCAGGTTCTCGGAATTATTTGAACAAGGCCCCAGATGTCATGGCCACGAACCACTGCAATACAATCAGGCCGGACCATCCACTGTCGAGAATGGCCTTGGTGCTTCCTTGGCACACACTTTTTCGAGTGACGTTTATCAGCCATTTCAAAGACCCTAGGTCTATAACTCACATTTTATAGAGGTATATAATAAGATTGTCGAATAAAGTCCATCGTCGTGATGCTGGGGGCTGAGGGAGTTCAGCGACCAGAGGCTCCGGAGGATGAATTGTCGTTGATCACAGTGTGACATGACTCATGTGGTTGCCGAACTCAGCCGGCATGACACTTTGTGTGACTGACCGAAAGGTGGGTCCGGCCGAAGAGTGGGGTCAAGATAGTAGTCAGAAATATTAGAATCTGATGCTCCACCAACTGTATAATGTCAAAAACTTGACAGATGGTTTCTAAGGTGATGTGACCCTTGATGGGACCTTAAATTATAGTATTTAATTAGGACTAGCATTCTTCATACTTCAATATTCTCCAATGCATCCCATCTCCTCTGCTCAGAAGGAAAACATTCTTTCCCTGGCCTCCAATCATTATTCTACCCACAATATTGCCTCTAAACTCAACCTCAGCCAGTCTAGTGTATCCAGAATACTCAGGGCTCTCCATCCAAACCTGGATTCCCCCTCTGGTGGTTGTCCTTCTAAGCTCTCATCTACCTCTCAGAGAGCCATCCTTACCCAAATCACCACTGGCAAGGCTGCAAATGCTGTTCAGGCCACCCATTACATCAACAGCATCATCCCCACTCCAGTCTCCTCAGAAACAGTCAGAAGAGTTCTCAGAAAAAACTCATTCAAGGCTGTGGTGAAGAAGAAAAGGCCCTTGCTTAGTATAAGGCATAGGAAAGCAAGATTGGATTTTGCTCAGAAGTATAGAGAGTGGACTGTGGAAGACTGGAGGAGGGTTATTTGGTCAGATGAGACTAAAATCAACAGGTTTGGGTCAGATGGGAGAGAGTGGGTCTGGAAACAGAAGGGAGAGGGGCTGATTGAGAGAGAGGTGCAGGGAATGTCAAATTTGAGGGAGGAAACATTATGGTATGGGGGTGTATGGGATGGAATGGAGTTGGGTATCTTGCAGAGGTTGAGGGGAGGATAAATGCTGACCAGTATGTGTCCATTTTGAAGGACCATATGCTGCCTAGCTTGGAGGAGAGTGGAATTTCTGGAGAAGAGGTGATTTTTCAACAAGACAATGACCCCAAGCATACCTCAAAAAAGGCCAAGAAATGGATGGAGAACAACAATATTACTCTTCTGGATTGTCCTGCCCAATCTCCAGTCCTCAGTCCTATTGAACATCATTGGGTTCACCTCAAGAACCAGTTATACAAGTATCCAACAGCACCAAAAGGAATTTGGGAGTTATGGGAAAGAGTAGTAGAAGAGTGGAGTAATATTCCATCAGAGGTGTGTCAGAATTTGATTAAAAGCATGCCTAGAAGGTTGGGAGCAATTATTAAGGCCAAGGGAGGTCATACAAAATACTAGAATTACAATAATATTGATACCACCTCACAAAACTGAGTCAATGAGTCCCTGAATTAAAATAATCATATCTCCATGAGGGATGATTAAAATTACATAATCTTTTGTTTGTTTGGTAGTCCTGATCATGTATGTTATTCGGTACACCAATACCTTGTTTGGTTTTGTTGTTTATGGGAAGTTATTCAACAATAAATTAAAAAGTGCAAAACATTGACTCAGTTTTGTGAGTCACTGTAGTTCACCCCCTGAAACATTCCTGGTCACTTTATCAAAGACAGAATCAATGAATGCAGCTATGCCATCACTAATGTACAACATCACATCTTCGATGGCTACTTTGACACCATCTAGAGGCATCTACCAAGTTTCCAAACAATCCACAATAGTCAAAGATTGCATCACAAAGCTCAAACAAGAGATATACACTTCGCGAAGTGGTAGGCCCTTTGCTAAAACTAATTCAAGCATACCAACAGTCCCTGTTTCTCAACCTTCAATTTTCCCAAACACTATGGCAGTCGAACAATTGACTCCAACAATTGACTTCACAGGTACCTGCATCATCCATCTCGTCTATGGCAACAAACCTACCAACCTCGGCTTCAGCACCATCTTCGACTTCAGAAACAACTTTGCAGTCCATCATTCATCCTTATGCTGCTGCAAAAGAGAATTCGTACTTACTACCACATTAATGAGACTTTGGGTCAACTGCAGAAGGTAAAGCCAAAGATGGTTCTTTGCACCATACCCAAGCCCTGATTCAAAAGGATAAAATAATGGAAGATGTTTCTGCTTGTTCGATGAAGACACCAATTATCACACTAACCCTTGAAGAATTGTTGTCTCTATTGCCCAAAGTTTGTATGAAATGGAAGGAACAGGTTACTTCACATTGAATTCAGCAGTCTGAAGGAAATAATGCCATGAATTTGCTTAATGATGAGATTTTTGTAATTGATGATCCCTTTGAAACTTATATTAACAGTCTTCGACCTGGTGATATTACAGAACCCTTTATAGCTGCAAAGGAATCTCACTCGATCAATTCAATTATCATAAATGTCAACAGAAGAAATCCAGTCGAAAGCATCATAAACCCCAGTTCTTCAATTATTGCAATGTCTGAAGAAATTTGCCATGAACTTGGGCTCACCTACAATCCATCGATCCACATCCCACTTCAATCAGCTAATCAAGGCATTGATGAAAGTTTGGGTTTAGCATGAAATGTGCCTTGTAAAGTGGGGAGTATCACACTATTCATGCAGATCCACATAATTCACGACCCAACCAATGATATTCTACTTGGTCAACCATTCAATGTGCTCACTGAAAGCACTGTTAAAAACTACAGAAACAAAGCTCAGATGATCACGATATATGATCCTAATTCGACACGATCATGTGCAATCCCCACAATACCCCATTCTAATCAGTGTCGAAAGGATTTTCACAACTAGAAAATGAAATTTCAGACATTGACCAGTGCGCTCTCATTATCTCTTTTGATCCTTCTAATTCATCTATCACTATTGAATGCACTGTGAATATTCCCAATATTGAGTCCTCAAACTTCCTCAAAAACTGTTTCTTATTCTTCAATTCTTGCGAATTTATATTTAACAGCCAGTCATCAATACAAAACATATTTATTGACCTCGATGGCAACATCTACACCCTCTATGCCTATTATCGACTCCTTACATCCGATTTTTGCAGCATCAAAAAAGAAGTACAAGCCTGTCACACAGAAAATTTGCCCAGTTATCACTGAACTACCTGACCGATTTCGCATTATTTGAACAATCACTGGTGACCCTCTCAAAAACATGCTGAAACTAAATCCTAATCCACCATCATTTATCCCCACTTCCTGATATTCACTCAAACATAAAGCTATCATCAGCAAGAATCATCCTGGCAATTTTATATGGCCAGAGGAATGGAAGCTCATGCACAATTTTATTCAAAATCACAAAACAGCTTTTGCATGGACAGAACAAGAGTAAAAAAGTTTTCACTCTGACTTTTTCCTCCTATAGAATTTTCCATTGTTCCTCATACTCCATGGGTTGAGCAAAACATTCCTATACCTCCAGGTTTGTATGAACAGATATGTGAAATGCTGAAAAAGAAGATAGAAGCAGGAGTATATGAACCATCAAATGCTTTGTACTGATCATGATAGTTTTGCATTTTAAAAAAGGATGCAAAATCACTTTGAATCATCCACAGTCTCAAACCACTTAACCAAGTAATGATCCAGCACTCAGGTGTTGTACTGACACCCAAACATTTAGCAGAACCATTTGGTGGACGATCATGCAGAGGAATATTGGATCTTTATGTGGCATTTAACGAAAGGAAAGTTACAGAATCATTTCGTGATCTGACAACATTTCAGACATTGTTCGGAGTGCTTTGCATTATTACTCTACCTATGGGTTGGACAAATTTGGTTCCTATCTTACCAACAATGTGACATTCATTCTACAGCCCAAAATTCCTCATATCACCATTCCTTACATTGACGATACACCAGTTAAGGGCCCAAAATCAGAATATCGAATAATTGGCAGATCTTATGAAATGATCCCCAATAATCCAGCTATTCGATGCTTCATCTGGGAACACTTCAAAAACTTAAATCGAATAGTTCAGCACATGAAGTATTGTGGAGGGACATTCTCAGGTCCAAAACTCTATCTGTGCATCCCTGAAATAATAGTTTTAGGGCATTGATGCAACATCAAAGGTCATATGGCCAATCCCACTTGAATCACAGCTGTTAGCAAATGGGAACCATGTCGAAGCCTCACCGAAGTCAAAGCATTTCTAGGGACCATTGGAGTTTGTCATATCTTCATCTGAAATTTTGCTCAATGAGCTGCAGCACTGATCCAACTCACTCGAAAAGATGTTCCTTTCAAATTCAGAGCAGAACAAATAGCAGTGCAAGAAGATTTGAAAGAAGTTCTAATCAACTCCCCAGCAGTTTGTGCCATCAAGTACTCATCCTCAGCCCCTGTTATTCTATCGGTCGATACTTCAAACATTGCTATTAATTTTTTTCTTGCCCAATGCGATCCTGAAAACCCTCAAAAATGATATTATAGTCGATTCAGATCCATTATACTTAACAACTGTGAATCCTGATTTTTGCAGCCAAAACTCGAACTTTATGGTCTATATTGTGCTCTCGGGGCACTGCAATTGTACCTAATAGGAGTTCAAAGGCTTATCATTGAAGTCAATGCAAGATATATCAAAGGCATGCTTTCGAATCCTGATATCACACCTAGCACTAGTATCAATCGGTAGATAGTATCTATCCTAACCTTTCACTTTACATTAGTCCACATCACAGGAACACACCGTGGTCCTGACCGACTTTCAATATGCCCCCCACAAGATGAAGATGCTCAGCTTGACAACAAAAATGATTTAGAAGACTGGATCAACCGTCTTCACGGTTTTGTACATCAAATTAATTCTATTACAACCCAACCCTTTGCTTTGCATCAAATTTCAACCCTCTCTCTCTCTTCAGATTTTGGTAAGGGGGAGGACCTTACCTATGATAATGTCCCATGAATGAATAATGCAAAAATAAATGACAAAAGATTACTTCACATTCAAAAATGGTTACATGATCTGGTGTGACCCCCTGCTATCAGATCCCAAATATGCTACCTTCATTTGATATTGTACTGAATTCTTTTTAGACTCAGACAGACTATGGAGAAAAGACTCCCACGGAGCTCACAAAATTGTTGTGACTCCAGAATGTCATCTTGAAATTATTTGTGCAGCCCATGATGACATCAGACACAAAATGGTTTTCACTACAAAATCAGTTATTTCCCTTCGATTTTGGTGGCCAAACATGAAAGCCAACATTGCATGGTATATTCAAACCTGCCACCTATGCCAAATTCAACAAATGCAAAATGTTTTAATTCCACCCACAGTTGCCATTCCAGCACCCATTTTCAGCAAAGTCTATATTGATATGATGCAAATGCTACCTTTGAATGGATTCAAATACATCATACAAGGTTGATGCTCACTAATGACCTATCCAGAATGGTGAAAACTTCGATGTGAAAATGCCACATCTCTTGGCCATTGGATCTTTGAAGATATTATTTGTCGATGGGGTTCGCTATATGAAATCATAACTGACAATGGCACTGCATCTATTGCAGCTATGGAGTATCTTGTGAAATGATATCACATTAACCATATGTAAATTAGCAGTTATAATTCATGCACCAATGGACTCGTCAAATGAGCCCACTTTGACGTTCAACAATCCTTATTCAAAGCTGTTGATGGAGATCAAGTGAAATGGTCAGCAGGGGCACACTCAGTATTTTGGGCTGAACAAGTCACAGTTCATAAATGCATGGGTTGTTCTCCTTACTTCGCAATTACAGGAGCACATCCTCTAATCCCCCTCAACATCTCCGAGGCAACATACTTACAATCGCCACCTGATTCCATCTTATTGACAACTGATCTCATAGCTTGATAAGCTATAGCACTACAAAAATGATCGAACAACCTCGAAGTGTTATATTCGAAGGTCTATGCATTTTGAATTGAAGCTGCAAAATGCTTCAAACTTGTTCACAAACATATGATGTGCAACTACAACTTTGCAAAAGGAGATTTAGTGCTACTTCAAAACACACAAATTGAGAAATCCCTCAATCGCAAGATGAAGCCATGATATGTTGGCCCTCTTATCATTATTGAATGAAACTATGGAAAAGCTTATATTCTCTGTGAACTCAATGGGTCAGTACTATATCGACCTATTGCCACATTTCATTTGCTACCATATCTCACTTGAAAATCAATTTCCCTTCCACCAAATTTCCTCGATATCGACTCTGAATGCCTCGAACAACTTTGAACAAATTTGAGCTTCAACGAAGATACTTTTGAAGATTTTTGGGACCTCAAAAATGAATAATTATTTTTTCTTTTCTTGTTCACAATTACTTACAAAAGATTTTGATTGCTTTTAGTGTACAATACAAGTCGCGATATCACATCATAGCATGGTCATGCAAACTCTAAAGGGTTTTTTGGCTATGATGAGCTACTGAGCCTTTCCCTAAAAGTTATTTTTTGTTCATTATATATATTCATTTCTTTTACCTTACTTTCCAAAGACATTTAACAAAAAGTTGAAATTAAAATAGACAAAACAGAACAACAAAAACAAGAAATCCTATTCCTCCAACATCTCCTCCAATGCTTCTATCTCCCTTCCCAGTATCTCCATCTCTACTTTTTTCTGTGTCAGCCTCGCAGCAATCAAGCCACGATGCAGGCCCTGATCTTCCTCGATGTCCTCGACCACCTGCGATTGCCCCACCTTCACCTTTCCCTTCCCCTTCAATAACTTTCTCTTTTCTTTTGGTGCCTTCAATGGCCCCACTACTGGCTCGACATCTTCAAATGGACCCACAACACAAATTTGACATACTAAAAATTCGAAACAAGTTAGCAATTGCTTCGAAATGGGGATGATACTTGACCTGGAAACCTAACAAAAACCTGTTAAAAGGCTTATGTAGTATAACTCAGGCTAGAGGAAGGGTGTGAGTTGGTCCTAAATATCACCTCTAATACCAGAACATCATTTTTAGTAATGCAGAATAGTAAAAATGTGACAAATAGTTTTTAAAAGCATGCAAAGATGTTCGAGGTAGTTCGAAATATGTTTGAAGATGTCCGAAGTAGTCCAAAATAGATTCGAATGGGTTCAAAGTCATCTGGGTAAGTTTGAGGAGGTTCAAAGCCATTCGACTGGTGTTAAGATATGTTTGACAGACAAATATAGAAATCAAGAAGTGGTTTTTGAGTGGCGATAGGTGACAATGAGTTGAGAGCAAATATGAGAGTTCGATGAAGTTTGTGATATTTTGCAGAACTTCAGAGGTATGATGCAAGTTAAGACTCAAGAGAACTGGTCTTAAATCAGACTATAGTAGAGATGGTAACTGATTCTCTGCTGTTTTATGTAGCTAGTACAAGTCTATATACATTTTAAAGAGATAGTGCCAAAAAGGGGAATACAATAAAGGGCAATATGTGCAACAATAAAGGACTTTGTAAAAACAAATGAGAAATGACAATAATTGAAACGTACTTTGTCCCAGTATAGTAAGAGTTCTTGTCCTATTGATTTAATATATCATGAAACATAAAAACTGCACTTATCACATTCTAACTCTCTTGTAATCTCTCCTTGTGTCCAGTAGTGCTCGATATGCAACTATATGGCTTACTCTGGTTAATCATCATGTATCAGAAGTGTTTGAGGACAGCTATATGGCTGCCGAAGTCGTTCGAAGTACTGTGGAGTCATTCGAAATGTCATGAAATGGTTCGAAGTAGTTCAAAGTCATCCGAAATAATACAAAATAATGCAAAAATGATTCGAAGTTGATTTCATGGCATTCGTAGCGATTAGGAGTGCATGTCGTAATGTTTCGATACAAGTGGGATCCTTTTCCAGATCTAAAGCGTGCAGTGGACGTATTAGCGCCCCCAAATTTCTTTGCCTTGCCTTTTCAAAGCTCTTGCCTTGGTACACCACCTTAATAACACCCCTGCACCTCTTGGATGCACTTCGAACACTTTGCTGCACCATCCTTGACAATGCAATGTAGCTGGGACTTAAACCCAGCACATCGATCACACTATGAAAGAGTTAGCAGCTCAAAATTTTTTTCAAAAGCAAGTAAAAACTCACTGTGCCCTCGAAATTGAGGAACCCACTTGTTTTGAATCACTTCACATCCCCCACACCCTCGATCTCTTCTTCCCCATCATTGTCCTCTTCAACCTCGACTGCTTTTCGCTTTTCCACCTTTACTACAGGGAGCTCATTTTCCTCCTCATTGTGGTCTTCCTCCCCAGTCTTGATCCTCTCAATGACCTTTGCCTCGGCCTCAAACTCTGCATTTCGTCATTGCAATTCCTCCTTCGAAATGCTCTTTGCTCTAAATTTGGCATGAAGTGCATTTTGAGCTTGCAGCTCCTTCCTTTTTGCCATTTTCTTAGCTTGTTGAGCATCCTCTTCCTCCTTCTGAACCTGTTGTTCCTCTACCTCCTCTTTTTTGCATTATACCTCTTTAGCCAAATCTATGAATAGCAATTCTCTGCCTTATGAAAGCCATTTGCATTGGGCCATTGGGCTGAAAACTTCGAAGACCTTGTCGACAACCTTTTGGATGGCTGAGTCATGTTCCTCTGCCAGGTTGTCTGCAAGTTCGTCATATTCTGCCTATGAAACACAAATATAGAGCACTGAAAATGAGTATAAACATGAAACTTACCATTTTCTCACAAAAACCCTGCCCCCAGACTTTGAAGTCAATATCTTCTGTGATGCCATGCTCTGGCATTGACTTTGCATATTCGAGGACCTCAGCATTGAGTTTGACCAAGAGAGACATAAGAGAAGCTAGTATTTGAAGATGTAGGAGGTGATGTGGAAGAATGAGAAGTATTTTAAACTTTGCCAAGTTTTCAACACAATCATGCATTCCACATGTGACTTCGATTGGCTGACTGGGACAGTCAGGATTTTAGTAAGGGGGAGGATGATAGGTCCACTGTGCACTCTAAAATCTGAAGAAGGTTTCAAATCATATTGACACATTATGACAGATGCTCTGAACTGCTTCGAACACTATGAAATCGATTTCAAATTATTTTTGAACTATTTCAGATGACTTCAAATGACTTCGAACCATTTCGAACCATTTTGCGATATTTTGAATGCTTTCAAATAATTTTGCACTACTTTGAACAACATCAGCCACCATAGGGCTGTTCTAAAACCCTTTTGACACATACAAAACATCCGGCATGAGCCGCTGCATCGCATATTGAATACTACTGGATATAAGGAGAGACGATAAAAGAATTAGAATATGATAATGGCAGTTTTGGGGTTTCAATGATCTATTGAAACAACAGGATGAGTACTCTTACTATATGGCAACACCATACATTTCATTTATTATCATTTCTCATTTGTTTTACATTTTACAATACCTTTATTGCTGTGCATACTGCCTCATGTTCTACACTTGTTATATTTCCTTATCTTTTCAAAATGTATATAGACTTGTACTAGTTACTTGGAAAAACAGAGAAGAAGTTACCCTCTCCCTTATTGTTTGATTTAAGAGCTGTTCTCTTGAGTCTTAGCCTCACATTGTATCTCTAAATTCTGCAAAATACAGTGACTCACAAAACTGAGTCAATGTTTTGGACTTTTTGATTCATTGTTGAATAGCTTCCCATAAACAACAAAACCAAACAAGGTATTGGTGTACCAAATAACATACATGATCAGGGCTACCA
Organism: Tricholoma bakamatsutake; assembly: GCA_029959215.1. Lineage (NCBI taxonomy): Eukaryota > Fungi > Basidiomycota > Agaricomycetes > Agaricales > Tricholomataceae > Tricholoma > Tricholoma bakamatsutake. The sequence continues at coordinate 8,952,076 of CP114860.1, forward strand.
AACAAACAAAGAATTATGTAATTTTAATCATCCCTCATGGAGATATAATTATTTTAATTCAGGGACTCATTGACTCAGTTTTGTGAGGTGGTATCAATATTATGATAAATTGTAATTCTAGTATTTTGTATGACCTCCCTTGGCCTTAATAACTGCTCCCAACCTTCTAGGCATGCTTTCAATCAAATTCTGACACACCTCTGATGGAATATTATTCCACTCTTCTACTACTCTTTCCCATAACTCCCAAATTCCTTTTGGTGCTGTTGGATACTTGTCTAACTGGTTCTTGAGGTGAACCCAATGATGTTCAATAGGACTGAGGTCTGGAGATTGGGCAGGACAATCCAGAAGAGTAATATTGTTGTTCTCCATCCATTTCTTGGCCTTTTTTGAGGTATGCTTGAGGTCATTGTCTTGTTGAAAAATCACCTCTTCTCTAGAAATTCCACTCTCCTCCAAGCTAGGCAGCATATAGTCCTTCAAAATGGACACATACTGGTCAGCATTCATCCTCCCCTCAACCTCTGCAAGATGCCCCACTCCATTCCATCCCATACACCCCCATACCATAATGTTTCCTCCCCCAAATTTGACAGTTCCCTGCACCTCTCTCTCAATCAGCCCCTCTCCCTTCTGTTTCCAAACCCACTCTCTCCCATCTGACCCAAACCTGTTAATTTTAGTCTCATCTGACCAAATAACCCTTCTCCAGTCCTCCACAGTCCACTCTCTATACTTCTGAGCAAAAGCCAATCTTGCTTTCCTATGCCTTATACTAAGCAAAGGCTTTTTCTTCTTCACCACAGCCTTGAATGAGTTTTTTCTGAGAACTCTTCTGACTGTTTCTAAGGAGACTGGAGTGGGGATGATGCTGTTGATGTAATGGGTGGCCTGAACAACATTTGCAGCCTTGCCAGTGGTGATTTGGGTAAGAATGGCTTTCTGAGAGGTAGATGAGAGCTTAGAAGGACGACCACCAGAGGGGGAATCCAGGTTTGGATGGAGAGCCCTGAGTGTTCTGGATACACTAGACTGGCTGAGGTTGAGTTTAGAGGCAATATTGTGGGTAGAATAATGATTGGAGGCCAGGGAAAGAATGTTTTCCTTCTGAGCAGAGGAGATGGGATGCATTGGAGAATATTGAAGTATGAAGAATGCTAGTCCTAATTAAATACTATAATTTAAGGTCCCATCAAGGGTCACATCACCTTAGAAACCATCTGTCAAGTTTTTGACATTATACAGTTGGTGGAGCATCAGATTCTAATACTTCTGACTACCCCTCACAAAACTGAGTCAATGAGTTCCTGAATTAAAATAATCATATCTCCATGAGGGATAATTAAAATTACATAATTCTTTGTTTGTTTGGTAGCCCTGATCATGTATGTTATTCAGTACACCAATACCTTGTTTGGTTTTGTTGTTTATGGGAAGCTATTCAACAATGAATCAAAAAGTCCAAAACATTGACTCAGTTTTGTGAGTCACTGTATCATGAACTTCTTCAAACTATCATATTCACTCCTTGTTTTATTGCACATTGCCTATTGCCTCTCGACAAACATTTCTTATTTGCTATATTCACTCATTGACATGAGTCTGACACCTTCGACCTTCCTCAAAACTACTTCAAACCTTTTTAAACTCCTTTGAACCTTTTTTGAACTATTTCACATATCTTCAAACCTCTTTCAAACTCTTTCAAACTTTTTTGCATGCCTCTAAAGCCCATTCACAATATGCCCCATCATTTCATGTCGCTCACTACAACTTTTGGATATCAGTGGTGATATTTAGTACCAACTCACACCCTTCCTCTAGCCTGTGTTATACCATCCAAAGCCATTTAGTAGGTTTTGTTTGGGTTTCAGGGTTGAGTATTATCAGCGGTAGGTGTCTATGCAGTGGTGGTGGTGGTAGAGCAGAGAGGAGGGAGGAAGGAGGCATCAATGGTGGTGGTGGTGGTGGTAGTGAGTGATGAGCTGGCACATTTGATGATGTGGCTGTGTTTGATGGGCTATCTAATAATAGAACTAACCTATAACCCTGGTCAAGTGGCCAGGTGTCATGTAGGAATAGTATCCCCTCATAATATAAGACCATGTGTGTAGTGGTTAAACATCTGATGTTCTCACATTCCTATTGTTATTAGTCAGTCTGTGGTTTGAGTCTCTTTGGAGTCTTATTTTGCTACTGCCTAAAATAGAACACAGACAGTCCATGTGAGTCTATTGATAGGTCCACTGCATGCTCTAAGGTCTGGAGAAGGTTTCCAATCATATTGACACATTACAACAGATGCTCCAAACCACTACAAATGCCACAAAATCAATTTTGAACACTTTTTGAACTATTTCAAACTTTTCGAACAACTTTGCATGATTTTGAATGACTTTGAACCATTTCGAACCACTTTGCAACATTTCGAACACTTTAGAAGAACTTTGCACCACTTTGAATAATGCCAGTGGCCACATAGCTATTTTGAAACCCTTTCGATACATGCTGCACATCTGGAACAAGCCTTTTTGTTGCATATCAAGCACCACTGGACATGAAGAGAGACGACAAGAGATTTAGAATGCGATAAGTGCAGTTTTTATGTTTCAATGATATATTGAAGCAATAGGACAAGAACTCTTACTATACTGGGACAATGTACATTTCATTTATTCTCATTTCTCATTTGTTTTATGTTTTACAATACCTTTATTGCTGTGCATACTGCCTTGTGTTCTACACTTGTTATTATTTCCTTTTTAGTACTATCTCTTCAAATTGGATATAGACTTGTACTAGTTACTTAGAACAACAGAGAATAAGTTACCCTCTCCACTATTGTCAGATTTAAGAGCAGTTCTCTTGAGTCTTAGCTTGCATTGTATCTCTAAGTTCTGCAAAATATTGCAAACTTCTTTGAACTATCATATTCACTCCTCATTTTATTGCACATCACCTATCGCCTCTCGACAAACACTTCTTATTTGTTATATTCACTCCTCGACATACCTCGACATTAGCCCGACATCTCCAAACTTCCTCGAACTCACTTCGAACAACTTTGAACCTCTTTGAACCTTTTTCGAACTATTTCACATGTCTTCAAACCTATTTCGAACTATTTTGAACCTCTTTGTACACTCTTAAAGACTATTCACAATGTGCCTCATCATTTTAGGAATCTGCATGGAATACATGGCTTAGAGTAAAGACTTCAGATTAGTCTACTCTGTATGCCATGATGATAGGACAGGCTCAAGAAGTTTGAAGTTTTCAAAAGGATTTTCATGAAACTGAAGGTATTGCTTTAGAATGATTATTTTTTTATATGTGAGGCCATTGCCGCCCATGAGGATCAAATGGCAAAGGTAATTGCCTTGTTTTTGGCCCATCTGAGAAAAAAAATCCAATAGTGCATCCTTCAGTTTGGTGGTCACAGTCTCATTTTTTCTACTTGTAGCAAGAGGATGCACAACAGTAGCCTGTACAGGGAGTGGAATTTTTGCTGCTTGTGAGTGAAAGAGCATTGAGATATGTTCCCTCTATTTCAACAACTCCAGAACATAGAGTGTCAACACTTGAAGCCAATGTAATGCACTGATGGTCTTGAGATGCTCCTGATCAAGCATTTTTTGAAATGTTTCAACTGTAGCCTTGAGTCGATCATGTTTTGCAAGCTGGCATCTCTTGTCCTTGAGCTCAATGCCAAGATATCGATGCCATCCATCTCAGTGTAGGTTGCTGCAATACCTATAATCATCTGATTCACATGTCTGATATGTATATCCCACTGATTCTTGTAGTATTGGACATTGTCAATTTAAAGAAATCCACTCTTGGTGGGGTCATGGGCATGTGTCATTGTGACAGCTGCTGCATGAGTGGATAGTCCTTTCAAGGCTTTGTACATTGTGCTATATGCAGGTATCTCGCTGATGTGGCTACTATATGCAACAAGGTCTGCTGGTGCTGAGAAAGCAAAGTATAAAAGGCCACACACAAGAGGCAGCAACCTCACCTTGTTGTTTTGGGAGAAGTTCAGTGTTGAAATAATGTGAGTACACACCTTAAGTGCTGTGGTGTCAGTGTCTGAAGCCATCAAACTTCGATGTACTCACAGTCTCTATAGGTCACTGAGTCCAGACAATATGGAGTTCTTTCTGTTTGGACATTTTGTTCCAAACTTCTGGATGAGTGATAGACATCAGGAGATGCCAAGTCAACAGCTGGTGCTTTTGAATAAGCCCAGCCACTTGGGGAACAGTGGCCACACCAATGTCTGCCCATTCAACTCGATGTGTAGCCCTTTTCTTCATTGTGGCATGAAGTCCACTTGTGAGATGGACTGCAAGTTGTGCTTCCTTCACAACCTTCTTCTTGACAATATGAACAGCAAATGATGTCAAAGCTGCATGAATTAATTGGATTTCCAAGTATGGGGTGTCTGTAGAATACATGAGACTGTCTTCTGCTGAGCCAGCCAAGATACACCCATCAGGGTTCCAAAACCAGGCATCAATTATCATTGCAGGTGTGTGCCAAGTATTCCCCTGCAAAAAGTGCTGAACCATTCCTGCATGTCACTTGCTACAGTGCACCTTATCTTCATCCTCATTCTTCAACTGGAATACTTCATAGAGAAATTCTCCAAGCCCCCATTTCACCTCTTCAATAGCTATGAAGACAACCTCTAATTTTTCATGAGTAGTTTTTCATGCACCATAAGACTTCTGCTTCTTGACACTTGTTGATGCCTGTGTGTAACCTGGGAGATGCTGCAGTTCATTTTCCTTGTTATCACTCCATTTATGCTTCTGCACTAGGTTGGACAGAGTGTGGTGTGAAAGATGGTCAATGAGAGGTGTTAACGGACCCACAGACTCAGAAGTAGGGAGATGTGATAGATGTCCAGACAGAGGTGTCACAGGTGTATAGAGGCTGTTACCAGGGGTCATGGGTGGGCAGTGAGTGGGTGTAGCTGAACCTCTGAAATGACTGTGCATAGCTCACAACAACCTTGTGCTCACATTGTTGTTATCTTATCAAGAATAATTTTTAAGGAGATTATTGATTGTCTCACAGTTTGAATGTTCCATCAATAGTATCAAGGGCATGCATGAAAACAGACTATATATGAGTGTCCCACCGAAAAAAAACACAAATTTATAGTTTGTCTATGGGAGATTAGAGTCACTTAATGGTGACACTGAAACCAATCAGCACAGCTGTATGGGAATAGATGAAAGAAAGATGTAAATGCTCCACTGTTGGTTATCCAGGCAAGAGTCAGTTGCTGGTGTACAATCCTGATTGTAATAGTCACTCCCCTATGGCAAGCACCTGAAAAATGGTAGCTCCTATTACCAGGCAAATATGTAAGAGTGCTCATACTCTTACCTGATGCTTAGTCACATACACAATCACCTGACCTAACCAGGAGTATACATATATACATACATTCATGTGTATCACATCCTTATCTCATACTCTCACAAATATAACTTGTTTCATTTCAAAAAAAAGTGGAAGGATGTATGTAAGCCACCAATGATCAACTCTCCCTACATAGGTAAGCTACAATGTATCAAATGATATAGTCTATTGAATGTATACAATGTATTGAATCATATAGGCTCAGTGGACACTATTGAACACTCTATATATGTACCTACTATACTAATCAATGTATACAACCATTGGATAGCTTCATGGACAGTACAGTGCATTACAATACAACGTGTAAGTTGTTGTACAGACATGGTAACCAATGAATTGGCCAACACAGGCATCAGAATTGGACAGCAGCATTGGCAGCAGCATTAGGCAGTGGCAGTGGACTGTACAGTGCATTACAATACAACATGTAAGTTGTACAGACATGGTAACCAATGAATTGGCCAACACAGGCATTGGCATTGGGCAGTGGCAGTGGCATCAGCATTATGCAGCTCTATTGGATTGCTTCCTGTACAGTACAGTACATGTAAGTTGCATAAAGATGGTAACCTATGAATGAATTGGTGATACAGGCATCAGATTGTGTTGAGATCCAGGTTTGGTGGACACTCTGTGTATATACATATGTATGTACTATGGTAACAAAATGAATGCACCATTTAATTTTTGCTGTACCACACACTAGACATGCATTGGTATACAGATCAGTGACCATGAGATAGCATCAGCATCAGCATAAGTATCAGGAGTCAGCATTGGGCATCAGAATAGGCATTGGCCTTGAACAGGGCATTAGCACAAAAAGTGCTTTGGCATCAGCAAACATCAGGGCCAGGGTCAGCAGAAATGGGTACCAGCAATATTTATTCATTAGATACAGCAGACAAAGCATGTTTATCATAGCTATAATAAGAATGTCATGGCCTTGGCATCACATCAGTGAGAATCAGCAGGGGAATCAACTATGGCATCATTGTTATGCTGATGATACTCAACCTGAAAACCTAACAAAAACCTGTTAAAAGGCTTAAGAAGTATAACACAGGCTAGAGGAAGGGTGCGAGTTGGTACTAAATATCACCACTGATACCCAAAAGTTGTAGTGAGCAACATGAAATGATGGCGCGTATTGCGAATAGTCTTTAAAAATGTACAAAGATGTTTGAAAGAGTTTGAAATAGGTTCAAAGATGTATGAAATAGTTCAAAGTAGGCTCAAAGAGGTTTGAAGTGAGTTCAGTTCATAGATGTCAGACTAATGTCAAGGTATGTCGAAAAGTGAATATAACAAATAAGAAGTGTTTGTTGAGAGGTGATAGGTGATTTGCAATAAAATGAGGAGTGAATACGATAGTTCAAAGAAGTTCATGAAATTTTGCAGAACTTAGAGATATGATGCCAGGCTAAGACTCAAGAGAATGGCTCTTAAATCAAATGATGAGTGAGAGGGTAACTTCTTCTCTGTTCCCCATTGCTTTTCTTCTCTATCTAAGTAACTAGTACAAGTCTATATACAATTTGAAGAGATAGTACTAAAAAGAAAATAAAACATGTGTAGTACATGAGGCAATATATACAACAATGAGGACTTTGTAAATTATAAAACAAATGAGAAATGATAAATAAATGAAATGTACAGTATCCCCATATAGTAAAAGTACTTACCTTTTGCTTTGATATATCATTGAAACATCTAAATGCTATTATCAAATTGTAAATCTCTCATCATCTCTCCTTGTGTCTGGTGGCACTCGATATGCAACGAAAAGGTTTATTCTGGATGTGCAGCATGTATTGAAAGGGTTTCAAAATAGTTATGTGGTGGCCAACTTCATTTGAAGTGCTGCGAAGTCATTCAAAAGCATTCGAAATGTCGCAAAATCATTTGAAGTAGTGCAAAATTGTGCGAAGTTGCTCAAAAATGGTTCAAAGTCGATTTGGCATTCATAGCGGTTCGGAGCATGTGTCAGGATGTCTCGATATGATTAAAAGCATTTTCCAGAGCTTAGAGCATGCAGTGGACCTATCAGCAGGACATACAGGGAGGTGGAAAATGCTAGAGTTGATATTATGAGATTATTGGTGGCCAGGGATTACAAAGTTTGTATTTGATTATGTGAATTGGTGTGATAAGTGTCAGTGGAACAAGAACTACCTGCAACCTCTGGCAGGAAAACTAAGGCCACCAGAGACACCAACAGAGCCATGGAAGTGAGTTGTGGCAGATTTTATCACAGGGTTATCAGAGGTGCAGGGTTTTGATGCACTACTGGTGGTAGTTGACAGAGCAAAGAAGCAGATACATGCAGTGCTAACAACAAAAGAGACAAGTGTGTTAGGGCTGGCCAGATTGTATCAGGATAATGTATGGAGGTATCATGGATTACCCAAGTCAATAATCTCAGATCAGGGACCACAGTTCACAGTGGACTTAATAAAGGAATTGAACTGGATGCTAGAAATTCAGATGTGGCTGTCAATGGCATATCATCCACAAACAGATGGTCAGACCAAACAAACAAATCAGGACATAGAACAGTACTTGAGGATGCTTGTGGCACAGAGACAGGATGACTGGCCAGAATGGATCACAATGGCAGAGTTCGCATACAACAACAAGATGCATTCTGCAATCCAGACATCACTATTCTATGTGAACTATGGATTCCACCCATGCATGGGATTTGAGCCAAGGAGAGAGACAAAGAATAAAGCAGTAGATGACTTCACAAAGAGAATGAAAAAGGTTTATGAGGCAGCAGAGGCAGCACTAATGAAGGTGCAAAATGAGATGAAGCATTATGCAGATCAACACCATGGGGAGGCACCAAAGTATGCAGAGGGACAAAAAGTATGGCTGGAGACAGAGAATTTGAACATTTAGTGACCAATGAAGAAGCTGACAGATAAACAAATAGGTCCATATAAAATTATGGAGGTGCTGTCACCAAATGCAGTCAGGTTACAAGTACCAAAGACAATGAAAATACACCTAGTGGTCAATATGTTATAAATAAGGCCATATAATGTAACACAAATTTAGGGCAACAAGTCATGCCACCAGAACCAGTTATTATTGAAGGAGAGAAAGAGTATGTAGTTGAGGAGGTACTAGATTCAAGAATGAGGTGAGGGAGGTTAGAGTATCTAGTCAAGTGGAAAGACTACATGGAAGAGAACAACACTTGGGAGCCACTCCCAAACCTTGGCAATGCACCAGTGGATGGGTTGAACTTTCAACCAATTGAGAACTTTACCACAACACCAGAAGGAATGCTCAGCAAGTTGAACACTGACTAGTCTCCTGCACAAAAGCCCCTCCCCAATACAAGTTAAGACACACCCTAATTATAACTGTATAGTCCTCATTGGGTCGAATGGCACAACCACTCCTGACTCATCTGTTTGCATGCCAAAAATTGACAACATTGATGTATTCAGTTGGTACTCGGTGCAGAGTCTCAACAGAAGGGGTAAACACTAAACCTACAGCTGCAGGCATGCTCGGGGTGAGGGGGTTTGCTTAGAGGGCCTCAGATCGTCCTTTGGGGCACAGGGACTACGAAGAGGCTGGTACAGTGGTTTTCAAGGTGTGCACTAGTTGTGTATGCAAAGGGGAAGGTATGCACAATGGCGAGAAAGTGTGCAATGCAAAAGGGCTAAAATGTGCAGTGTAGAAAAATGTGCAATGGGAGCACAAAAATGCACAATGATGAGGGAGATGAAAGTAGGAGGTTTGGTGAGACAAGTACAGCACTGGGATGTGCTGCAAGGATGACACACAGGCTAGGGATGCAAATGGGATGTGAGCGCAACTAGTGGAAAAATGCACAAATGGTGCACAAATGGTGCACAAAACATGGCTATACAAATAAATGTGCAAATGGTGCACAAATGTGGCTATATAAAGGGTGCACTACAAGAGTGCACAAATAAAGATGAAGGATGCAATGAAGAGATGAAATGCAGCAATACGATGAGAGGATGCAAACGATATGCAAATGCGACTATACGAAGGGTGCACTACAAAGGCGCATAGACTGGATGCTGGTGCACAGACTCTGTGTGATGCTGAATGAGCTATGAACTATGAGGGGGGGAAAGATCCTCTGGATTTTCTATCTGTCTGCCTACTATATACAAATGGCTTATGTGATAAAAAACAGTAAAATATAGTATAAAAATAGAAAGCACCATGTGCTACCCACAGGCGCATCCATTCGCCCATCTAAACCTGACTGCACTATGCTGCTGCCTTAGCCAATAAGATTTGCATACGATATAGCCCAATACCCAACTCTCCAGTGTGATGCTCTATTTTTGGTGTGCTCTAGGTCCCATGCACTCTTCCCAATTAATCTGCTTCAGTGTTATGTGTCACATGCTGCGCCTTAGTAATAATGATGTGATTGATCTGTGCCGGTTACCAGATAAGGTGATGCCAATTGGAAATGTGGAAGAACTATAAGGAGATGCTGTCTGCAAGGCCAAATAGTGCCAAAGTGCCAGGATTATGTGAAAGCGCCCAAGTGCACACAGTCCAATGCCAAATAGGCACAAAGCACCCAGATTATGTGAGAATGTGCAGTCTGCTCGTGCTGGAATCATGGTATGCCTCAAATAAATGCACCAGTAAGCTGGAAGCTGTGATGCGCAGCACAATTGGTGTGGTGGATTGTTGTGTGTGTGGTAAGAATAGTGCAATGAGTGCATAGCAAAGAATGTGAGTTGTGGGTAAAGCATAAAAGGAGCACATAAAGGTGCATTGAGCACGCAATAGCTGTGAAAAGCAGATAAGGAGTATGGGGGGGGTGCATGGAGGCAGTTTGAAGCATAACAAGGTGCATTTAGAGTGCACAACAGAAGGCAGCTATGGGGATCCAAAGGTGCAGTAGAAATGTAAAAGGCACACAAAAGCGCATGGAAGAAGACGAAGGCATGCAAAAGTGCACTGCACAAAGTGAGTGGAAGCCATCTAGGAGGTGCACAAAATTGCAAAAATGCTGTAGTATGCATGCAGGGCGATAGAGAGCCATATTAACGTGTCCATGTGTGAGTCGTGTGTATGGGCAGTGGAGGGTCACTGGATTGACTGAAGCTCGATGTCTGTGAAGATGATGGTTGTGCTGGGTGTGTGAGCTGATGAATGTGAGGATAAATCACATAAAGTATGTGCAGTCTGCCAAAAGAGTAGTGTTCAAAGGTCCAGTTGCATGGACCGAAAAAATGACCAAAACTGAACTGGACCCAACCAAATGCAAGTGGACCATCAGTTGCAGTTGCTCAGTTTTGAGATCAGTTTGGTTACTGGTTGCCTCAATTCAAAAATGTTCAAAAACTGTTCAAAAACTGGTTGCAATCAGTTGCAACTGGTCTTCTTACAGTGTATAATATATTACTTATGTACTCAATATTACAGTCACTACAGGTCAATAAACTAATTTAATTACTACTAATATGTACTATTTAAGCCATGATATACATATTTCGCACATCTTCAAACCTTTTTCGAACTATTTCGAACCTCTTTGTATGCCCCTAAAGACTATTCACAATGCTGATGATACTTGACCTGGAAACCTAACAAAAACCTGTTAAAAGGCTTAGGAAGTATAACTCAGGCTAGAGGAAGGGTGCAAGTTGGTACTAAATATCACTGCTGATACCAAAACATTGTGTTTAGTAATGCAAAATGGTAAAGGATGTGGCAAATAGTTTTTAAAGGCATATGAAAATGTTTGAAAGAGTTCGAAATAGGTTTGAAGATGTGCAAAGTAGTTCGAAGTAGGTTTGAATGGGTTCAAAGTTGTTCGAAGTAAGTTTGAAGAGGTTTGAATATGTCCGACTGGTGGTGAGATATGTTGAGAACAAATATAGCAAGTAAGAAGTGGTTTTTGAGTGATGATAGATGATAGGTGACAAGTTGAGAGCAGATATGAAAGTTTGAAGAAGTTTGCAATATTTTGCAGAACTTTAGAGATATGATGCAAGCTAAGACTCAAGAGAACTGCTCTTAAATCTGACAGTAGTGGAGAGGGTAACTTCTTCTCTGTTCCTTGTTGCTTTTCTAAGTAACTAGTACAAGTCTATATACATTTTTGAAGAGATAGTACTAAAAAGGGAAATAAAACATGTGTAAAACATGAGGCAATATATCCAACAATGAGGACTTTGTAGATCATAAACAAATGAGAAATGATAAATAATTGAAATGTACATGTCCCCATATGGTAAAAGTACTTATCTTTTGCTTCAATATATCATTGAAGCCTCTAAGTGCTATCATCACATCTTAAATCCTTTGTTGTCTTTCCTCGTGTCTGGTAGTGCTTAATATGCAATGGAATAACTCATTTTGGTTGTGCAGCATGTATTAAAAGGGTTTTAGGATGGGTATATGGCAGCTGACGTCATTCAAAGTAATGCAAAGTTCTTCAAAAGCATTTGAACTGTCGTGAAATGGTTCGAAGTCATTCAAAATTGTGTGAAGTTGTTGGATTGGGGATATGTTTGATGGAGCATGTGGGATCCGTAACTTGGTAGATGGCTGTAAATCATCAGCAGAGGCTGCCATGAATGTGAATGTCTGGAAAGCAGCAGGGTTTCAATGGTTTCATGAGCTAGCCCTGCTCAAGGAGCTTCAGTCTGAACCACAGAAGTTAACAATGGCAGTGGCAGTGGCATCCACCCATGAACATACTGGGAGACAGTCAAGGCAATCCGCAACAAGAAGACAATCAGAACTGGTATCTGCACATGCACAGGCAGAACTTGAGCACCTGAAGGCTCTTCTCCCTCCTTCCACAAGTGGACCTGGGGTGTTGACATCACAGAGAGTGATGTTTTGGCATCTAACCCATCACTGAAGACCAAATATCATTCTGGGTATGCTCAGTCTCTGGCCAATGGTGCATACAATAGGAATAAGGAGTGGTCGATCACAGCCAGTCTCCCAACCTCCATTTCTGGTGCCTACAGTTCACCACCCACTGTAACTGGTATCAATGCTGGTATTTATTTTTCAGATGCTGGATCCTATAATTCATCACATTCTGCTGCCATGCCTGATGCCGCCCCCACTCCTGATGCCGTCCCTGCTCCCAATGTTGATGATCCAGCTGATGATCTTTATGCTGATGCACACACCACCCTCACCCAGCCCACTGCCTCTTATGCTGCTATGTTATGGGAAGGGGAGGATGATGCATCAAAAGATGCTGATCAGCCTACTGCATTTTAGGTAGCCATGGCTTGGCAGGTTCATCATTCATTATTAGCATCTTCCCACACCGGTTCTCCAACTGGCTTTGATGCTGCTGCCTTTTACCTTGAAGCTTCTAATTTGTCCTCTTCATCTTCCACTGTACCTCCCCTTTCAACTGCTTTTCCCACTGCATCTGATGCAGCTGATAGTTTCCTCTCATTGTCAGAGACCCATTCAGAGGCTGATTCAACCAGCCCCAATGCTGATTCTGATAACAATGGTTTCTGAACTGGGTCCCCCAGCACCTTACAGATAGAGAACCCCACTCCATCTCACATCACACTCCCAATCTTTAGTCATGCAGACTTCAGTTATGTTGATGACACTTGGTTGCCTGGCTCTGATGATATGATGGACACTAGTGACAATAAGTGATAGCTTTCTTCCTATAGATATATGGTGCTTTAGTTAGTTGACCAATAATATATACCTTTAAGGCTGATGTTCATACCAATTGCTGATCCTGGCCCTGGCCCTGATACATACATATGCTGATGGTGATGCATGTGTCTGATGCTGTCTCATAGGTCACCGATCTATACACCACATTCTTAATATGTCTACTGTGGTACAGCAAAAATTGAATAGTGCATTCATTTGTTGCTATAGTACATACATATATATATACAGTGTGGAATTTCTTATCGGTCTCATCGGCAACGTTACAATCACGGAGAAGTTGTGCAAGCTCCTCAAAGTACTTCTGGAGTTTGCATGATTTTGTGGGGTCAAAGCACAGTGTGTTTTGGTTAGATGTGGATGGCATGTGCATGGTAGCCATTGTAGGTAAAATAAGGTGTGTAGAGTTAAGATCTGGTAAACCTGCAGCAAAATTCAAAGGTGGGGAAAAATGCATGCAAATGTGCCATACTCATTAGATGCAATATGCAATGCAATTGACTTTATCTTCAAAGGCCCAGCGCACTATTTTCAGCTGCTTACTGGGCTCACAGGATAAAACTCCAATATATATGCACCCTACTCAGCACCCAGCATACCCATTTTCAAGCCACAACCTAGTGCACCTGCAGTCAGAGCAGAAGACATCTCAGTCCTATTCGAGTGCATGACACAGACAATAGTTACCATGTTGAGCACATCATGCAGAGATGGCTGAAATGGTGCACCCCATTTGAACAATGACACTTGCAATGGTTGTGGTCAAACAGGGCATTATATCCCTGAGTGCACTTTGATTGAGTGCCTTAGTAGTGAGGGAAAGTGTAGGCAAAAGGTGGAGGGGTGCATCATACTCCCAGGTGGTGCATTCATGCCATGTTCTATTCCAGGCAACTTAGGTGAGCGCATTGAGGAATGTCATAAGTGCAACCCAGGGCAGATTGCCACTGGTCGACTTTTATTGAATACCAATTCACAGCTCATCTACAATATAGTGCCTCGTCCAGCTCCAGCAGCACCTTTACAGTCAATGTACATTGCCACCTCAGCTCCTACAGCAGAGTATATGCAAAGTGCACCAAATGTGCAACTAACAAAGAAAGAGTACATTGATGTGCTTGAGTGGGAGTTGATGGCACTCCGGAAGAGGCAAGTTTTTAATGGCATTGAAATTCTGTGGTGTGCACCATACAATACATCAAATCAAGAGAATGCACCTTCTATGACTACAGATGTTGCACCCACTGACAGTATCAAGTCACCAGCTTTGCAACCCACTGTGAGCACAACTGAAGCACCCGATGAGATGCCCATACATCTCTATTCCAACATTCCTGAAGTGTGTTTTGTCCCTGCAGCAGCAAAGAAACCAGATGCTCAAGTTAACACTTCCAAAGGCAAAGAGCCATCGTATCGCACAGTTGTTCCTATCCAGAATCCACAGATTGTTGATGACATATGTGTGCATGCCATGAAGGTGCCCTCCATTACAGTTTCACATGAAGAGCTCCTTTCACTTTTACCCAATCTCAGGCAGCACCATAGAGAGCAAGTTACCCCAAAATGCATTGCAGCTACCAGTGCAGAAGTGGTATCTACCAACCTCATGAGTGTTATGTGATTTGCACATTGTGAAGTGCACATGCCTTTAGCAAAAAATAAAGCACTTAATGCAACACCTCCAGTTAGTGCAGCAATTGCAGTTCCTCTTCCTATCATCGCAGACCAAGGAGAAGCTGCCACTATCATAACATTTGACTCTGATACCCAAGCTTGTGACATTTTGGCATTTGCACTGATTTCATTTTCTGCTTCCATTCCATTGACCTCTCTTATCTCTCAGCTCCACTTATCCCAATGTACCAACAGTCATGCACAGGCACTCTTAAATTCTATCGACTCTATGGCACTTATTTCAGCCACATTTCCAAAAAGTGCACATGCACATGCAACTTTTATTGATTTAGTGGTGCAAGCACTGCAAAAGGTCATAGTAACCAAAAAGAAGTATAAACTGTGTGCTAGAAAGATCAAACCAGTTATTGCGCCCATCCCAAATAAATTCTGCATTGAGCGCAACATTATAGGCAATCCACTAGCAGCGCTTCCTGTGCTTTTACTGATTCTGGCATGGTTTACTCCAGAAGATGATGAAGGAGAAGACAATGAAGAGTTTGAGGATTGGATTTATGCACTACATGGCTTTATGCATGTGATACATCCCATTTCACAGTCCTTTGATGCACAAGTACTTATGCTAATGCAGCCAGACCTGAGCACAAAAGTGCAAAATGCATGCAACCCTGCACTTATTTATGACAATGATGACTATAGCCAGGTTCTGAGAAGTGCAGCAGCAGATGCAGAGGATGAGAAGTTAGATGTGGTGTGGATTTGGATGGATACTCTAATGCGCCCTAGCAATTTCATGGATTCTGAGTATGGTGCACTCATGCACTATGCGAGTGCATTTTTCAAACACAAAGAGTGGTTATGGAAGCACAATGTGCACGGTGCTCATCAGCTTGTTATTTGGCAGTCCAGATGCTTACCGATATTGCACAATAGCCATGACAACATTGTGCACAAGTGCTTTTATGCTGATAGGTCCACTGCATGCTCTAAGGTCTGGAGAAAGTTTCCAATCGTATTGACACACTACAACAGACCCTCCAAACTGCTATGAACACTACGAAATCGACTTTGAATTCTTCTCAATTTATTTCACACTACTTTGAATGACTTTGAATGACTTTGAATGACTTTGAATGACTTTGAATGACTTTGAATGACTTTGAACGATTTCACAACACTTCGAACAACTTCGTACTACTTCAAATAACATCGGCCGCCACACAGCTGTTCCTAAAACCCTTTGGATATATGCTAGACAACTGGAATAAGCCATTTTGTCACATATTGAGCACCACCAGACACAAGGAGAGATGACAAGAGACCCAGAATGCGATAAGTGCAATTTTTATGTCTCATTATATATTAAATCAATAGGACATGAACTCCTACTATACTGGGACAATGTACATTTTAATTATTATCATTTCTCATTTGTTTTACAATTTACAAAGTCCTTTATTGTTGCATATATTGCCCCTTGTTCTCCATATGTTATATTTCCTTTTTTGGCACTATGTCTTCAAAATGTATATAGACTTGTACTAGCTACTTGGAACAACAGAGAAGAAGCTACCTTCTCCACTACCATTAGATTTAAGAGCAGTTCTCTTGCATCTTAGCTCATGTCATATCGCTAAAGTTCTGCAAAATATCGCAAGCTTCTTTGAACTTTCATATTTTCTCTCAACTTATTGCCTATCACCACTCAAAAACCACTTCTTATCTGCTATATTCATTTTTGATATATCTCGCCACCAGTCAGACATCTTTGAACCTCCTCGAACTTACTTCAAACAATTTTGAATGTCTTTGAACCTGCTTTGAACTACTTCACATGCCTTCAAACCTATTTCAAACATTTTCAACCATCTTTGTATGCCCTCACAAACTATTTGCCACATCCCTTACCATTTCGCATCACTAAACACAATGTTTTGGTTTTAGTGGTGATATTTAGTACCCACCCACACCCTTCCTCTAGCCTGAGTTATACTTCCTAAGCCTTTTAACAGGTTTTGTTAGGTTTCCAGGTCGAGTATCATCAATGCAATGTGATCTGCTTTACTTGAGCCCTTTTGGTAGCACTATACAATAGCCACATTTTGCCTAGTGCCATACCATGCATGCAAGTCCATTGCCCTCAATATTACTACAAAGCAGTTGAGAGAGATGGAAGAGTCATAGTAGTGGACATGGAGGATGAAGAAATGGTTGATGAAGAAGAAGTGCAAAAAGGTAGCACAGAGGATGCAGAAAGCACCAATGAGGCATGCAATTAGCACTCTGTGTGCACCACTTTGGATATTTCATTTTTTTTATGTCTTGATATGGCTCCCTATCACCCTGTGCTTGTACTACAGCATTTTTCGTGATTTTGTGCACTGCTTGGACACCTTCTACTCACTTTGTGGCATGCTTTTGTGTGCCTTGGTGCACTCCAGTGCACTCCCATGTACTTTTGTGCACTTCCATTGATAGTACTTGACCTGGAAACCTAACAAAAACCTGTTAAAAGGCTTAGGAGGTATAACACAGGCTAGAGGAAGGGTGCGAGTTGGTACTAAATATCACTGCTGATACCCAAAACATTGTGTTTAGTGATGCAAAATGGTAAGGGCTGTGGCGAATAGTCTTTAAAGGTGTATGAAGAGGTTTGAAAGAGGTCGAAATAGGTTCAAATATGTCCAAAAGAGTTCAAAAAAGGTTCAAAGAGGTGTGAAGTAGTTCGAAGTAGGCTCAAAAAAGTTCGAAGAGGTTCAAAGTGAGTTTAAAGAAGTTCATAGATGTCAGACTAATGTTGAGGTATGTCAAAAAGCGAATATAACAGATAAGGAGTGTTTGTTGAGAGGTGATAGGTGATGTGCAATAAAATGAGGAGTGAATATGATAGTTTCAAAGAAGTTCGCCATATTTTGCAGAACTTAGAGATACAATGTGAGCTAAGACTCAAGAGAATGGCTCTTAAATCAGATGATGAGTGAGAGGGTAACTTATTCTGTGTTCCCCATTGCTTTTCTTTCGTTCTAAGTAACTAATACAAGTCTATATACAATTTGAAGAAATATTACTAAAAAGGAAACAAGAACATGTGTAAAACATGAGGCAATATATACAACAATGAGGACTTTGTAATTCATAAAACAAATGAGAAATGATAATAAGTGAAAAATACATTGTCCCAGCATAGTAAGGGTTCTTGTTCTATGGCTTCAATATATCAATGAAACATAAAACACACTCATCACATTCTAAGTCTCTTGTAGTTTCTCCTTGTGTCCGGTAGTGCTCGATATGCAGCAAAATGGTCAAATGTGCAGCATGTATCAAAAGAGTTTTAAAATGGCTATACGGTGGCTGATATCATTTGAAGTAGTACAAAGTCGTTTGAAAGCATTTGAAGTGTCACAAAAGTGTTTGAAGTCATTCAAAGTTGTCCAAAATAGTGCAAAATAGTTTTAAAAGTGTTCGAGGTCGATTTCGTGGCATTTGTAGTGATTCAGAGTGCATGTTATAATGTGTAGATATGATTATATTCTTCTCCAGACCTTATAGTGTGCAATGGACCTATCACCATGCGCTCTCATGCGCTTTTGTGCACTTTTGTGTGCCTTTGTGTGCTTTTGTGTGCTTTTGTGCATCCAAGTGCACTCCTGTGTGCTCTTGTGTGCTTCCATGTGCCTTTGTGTGCCTTTGTGTGCTTTTGTGCACTTTTGTGTGCCTTTGTCCACTTTTGTGCACTCCAATGCACTCGTACTACAGCATTTTTCATGATTGTGTGCACTGCTTGGACACCTTCTACTCACTTTGTGCAGCATGCTTTTGTGTGCTCTCGTGCACTTTCATGCAACACAAGTGTGCTCCCATGCACTCTCATGTGCTTCCGTATGCCTTTGTGTGCCTTTGTGCACTCTCATGTGCTTCCATGCACCTTTGTGTGCCTTTGTGTGCTTTTGTGTGCCTTTGCCCACTTTTTCGCACTCCAATGTCCTCCAATGCACTTTTGTGTGCCTTTGACTGCTTAGGTGCACTTTTGTGCACCTTTTACATTTCTACTGCCCCTTTGGATCCCCCTTAGCTGCCTTCTGTCATGTGCTCTAAATGCACCTTGTTATGCTTCCAACTGCCTTCATGTGCCCTTCCCACACTCCTTATCTGCTCTTTACAGTTATTGTGTGCTCAATGCGCCTTTACATGCTCCTTTTACACTTTACCTGCAACTCACATTTTTTGCTGCACACTCATCACACTATCCTTATCACACACACAACAATCCACCACACCAATTGCACTGCACATCATGGCTTCCAGCTTACTGGCACATTTATTTGAGGCACACTACAATTCCAGCACGAGCAAACTGCGCATTCTCACATAATCTGGGTGCTTTGCACCTATTTGGCATTGGACTGTGCACACTTGGGCACTTTCACATAATCCTGGCACTTTGGCACTATTTGGCCTTGCACAGCATCTCCTTATAGTTCTTCTGCATTTCCAATCAGCATTGCCTTATCTGATAACCAGCACAGATCAATCACATCATTATTACTAAGGTGCAGCATGAGATGCATAACACCAAAGTGGATTAATTGGGAAGAGCATGCAAGACCCAACATGCACCAAAAATAGAGCATCACATTGGAAAGTTGGGTATTGGGCTATAGCATGCACAAATCTTGTTGGCTAAGGCAGCAGCATATGTGGTCAGGTTTAGATGGGTGAATGGATGTGCTCATGGGTAGCACATGGCGCTTTCTATTTTTATACTTTATTTTATCTTTTTTATCACATAAGCCATTTGTACATAGTAGGCAGACAGATAGAGAATCCAGAGATGGCGTCAAATTCGAAAAGGACTCAAAAGCTGACAAAGTATAGAGCCTGTAGCAAACTCCTGGCGACGTATGACCAGCACGACCAGCACATTGAGTTGCAGATGCCACAGAGATAGGAATGGTCAATAACAAAGTGAGGGCAGTCATTGGATTATAGGTTCTTATCTGGCTGTTCATGTCAATCGACACTCTCGCATGCTATTATCATGCATTTTTCAACATCAGTGAATACTTAGTTGTGCAAGGCATATTGGCAGGCTATGACCAAAGCCGCATGTTCATTAGGGTGTTTCGACCATACCAGCTCGAGTGCTTTTTGAGCCACCTTGCGATTGTGGTACCAAACCAGCCTGCAAATGTGCCATACTCATTAGATGCAATACATGACATGATTAACTTTATCTTTGAAGGCCCAACATGCTATTTCCAGCCACTGACTGGGCTTACAGTGAAAAACCCCAATATGTATGCGCCCTGCTCAGCACCCAGCATACCCATTTCCCAGCCACAACCTAGTGCACCTGCAGTCAAAGCAGAAGACATCTTAGTCCTATTCGAGTGCATGACACAGATGATAGTTACCATGTTGAGCACATCATGCAGAGATGGTGGAAATGGTGTGCCCCATTTGAACAATGACACTTGCAATTGTTGTAGTCAAACAGGGCATTATACCCCTGAGTGAGCTTCAATTGAGTGCCTTATTAGCAAAGGAAAGTGTAGGCGAAACATGGAAGGGCACATCATACTCCCAGGTGGTGCATTCATGCCATGTTCTATTCCAGGCAACTTCTTAGGTGAGTGCATAGAGGAATGGCATAAGTGCAACCCAGGGCAGATTGCCACTGGTCAACTTTCATCAACTACCAATTCACAGCTCATGTACAATATAGTGCCTCATCCAGCTCCAGCAGCACCTTTACAGTCAATGTATGTTGCCACCTCAGCTCCTACAGCAGAGTATATGCAAAGTGCACCAAATGTGCAACTAACAAAGGAAGAGTACATTGATGCACTTGAGTGGGAGTTGATGGCACTCCGGAAAAGGCAAGTCTTCAATGGCATTGAAATTCTGCAGTGTGCACCATACAATACATCAAATCAAGAGAATGCACCTTCTATGACTACTGACATTGCACCCGCTAACAGTATTGAGTCACCAGCTTTGCAACCCGCTGCGAGTGCAACTGAAGCACCCAACAAGATGCCCATACATCCATATTACAATATTCCTGAAGCGGGTTTTGTCCCCACAGCAGCAGAAAAACCAGACGCTCAAGTTACCACTTCCAAAGGCAAAGAGCCATTGTATCACACCATCATTCCTATCCAGAATCTGCAGATTGTCAATAACATATATGCATGCACCATGTAGGCACCCTCCATTACAGTTTCGCATGAAGAGCTCCTTTTACTTTTGCCCAATCTCAGGCAGCACCATAGAGAACAAGTTACCCCAAAATGCATTGCAGCTACCAGTGCAGAAGTGGTATCTACCAACCTTGTGAGCATTATGCCATTTGCACACTGCAAAGTGCACATGCCTTTTGCAAAAAATAAAGTGCTTAATGTGACACCTCCAGTTAGCATGGCAATTGCAGTGCCTCTTCCTATAGTTCTGCGAAATCCATTTGAACGATACCTCACCCATCTTCAGCCAGGCAAAATTGAGAATCCTGATGTTTTGAAGGTTGCAAAAGAGTTGCATGCACTCCGCTCCATTGATTTATTGATTGACAGCCAGGAATACTTTCAAGCTATCTTAGATCCAGGTTCACAAATTATCGCAATGTCAGAAGTGGTCTGCCATCATCTTGGACTTCAGTATGACCCATGCATTTGTTTATACATGCAATCGGCCAATGGCAAGGTAGATGAATCACTTGGGCTTGCATGCAATGTTTCCATGCATATTGGAGATATCATTGTCTATGTGCAAGTGCACATTATCCATTCACCCACTTATGATATTCTGTTAGGGTGCCCCTTCGATGTGTTAACATGCTCCATCGTGCGCAATTTGCGGACGAAATGCAAATGATTACTATTTGTGATCCAAACACAGACACCATCTCCACAATTCCAACAAAGCCTAGGGGAAAGCTGTGCCACTTCTTACCAGCTGCAGCAACACCGCACTTTACTATTCAGAATAACCCACAAAGAAATTTTTGCCAGGCTTCAAGGAATTGATTGCAGACCAAGGAGAAGCCGCTACATAACATTTGATTCTGATACCCAATCTTGTGATGTTTCCATGTTTGCACTTATTCCATTTTCTGCTTCTGTTCCATCGACCTCTATCATCTCTCAACTCTATCTATCACAGTGTACCAACAGTCATGCACAGGTGCTCTTAAATTCAATTGACTCTGTGGTGCTTATTCCAGCTGCATTTCCAAAAAGTGCACATGGACACACAACTTTTATCGATTTAGTGGCATGCTGATGATACTCGACCTGGAAACCTAACAAAAACCTGTTAAAAGGCTTAAGAAGTATAACACAGGCTAGAGGAAGGGTGCAAGTTGGTACTAAATATCACCACTGATACCCAAACATTGTGTTTAGTGACGCGAAATAATAAGGGATGTTTCAAAAAGTCTTTATAGGCATATGAAGGTGTTCAAAAGAGTTTGAAATAGGTTCAAAGATGTGTGAAATAGTTTGAAGTAGACTCAAAGAAGTTCGAAGAGGTTCGAAGTGAGTTTGAAGAAGTTCATAGATGTCGGACTAATGTTGAGGTATGTCAAAAAGCGAATATAACAAATAAGGAGTGTTTGTCGAGAGGAGATATGCGATGTGTGATAAAACAAGGAGTAAATATGATAGTTTCAAAGAAGTTCACCATATTTTGCAGAACTTAGAGATATAATGTGAGCTAAGACTCAAGAGAATGGCTCTTAAATCAGATGATGAGTGAGAGGGTAACTTCTTCTCTGTTCCCTATTGCTTTGCTATTGTTCTAAGTAACTAGTACAAGTCTATATACAATTTGAAGAAATAGTACTAAAAAGGAAATAATAACAAGTGTAGAATGTGAGGCAGTATGCACAGCAATAAAGGTATTGTAAAACATAAAACAAATGAGAAACAATAATAAATGAAATGTACATTGTCCCAATATAGTAAGAGTTCTTGTTCTATTGCTTTAATATATCATTGAAATATAAAAACTCACTTATCACATTCTAAGTCTTTTATCGTCTCTCTTTGTGTCTGGTAGTGTTCGATATGTGATGCAGTGGCTCATGCCATATGTTTTATGTGTGTCAAAATGGTTTTAGAATATCCCTATGGCAGCTGATGTGATTCTAAGTAGTGCGAAGTCATTTGAAAATGTTTGAAGCTATTTGAAATCATGCAAAGTAGTGCAAAATAGTTCAAAAATAGTTTGAAAAGTGTTCCAAGTCAATTTCATGGCATTCATAGTGATTTGGAGTGTGTGTCATAATGTCTCGATACAGTTAGATCCTTCTCCAGACCTTATAGTGCACAGTGGACCTATCATCCTCCTTCTTACTAAAATCCTGACAGTCCCAGTCAGCCAATCGAAGTCATGTGTGGAATGCATGATCATGTTGAAAAAGTTAGTGAAGTTTGAAATACTTCTTGTTCTTCTTCATCCATCTCTACATCCAAATCTAGCTTTTATTATGTCTCTCTTGGCCAAACTAAGCATTGAAATTTTTGAATATGCAAAATCAATGCCCAAGTGCAGCATCACCAAAGATATCAATTTTGAAGTCTGGGGGAAGGGTTTCTGTGAGCAGATGGTGAGTTTCATGGTTCATATGAGCTTTTAGTGCTTTATATTTGTTTTTCATAGGCAGAATACGATGAACCCATGGACAATTTAGGCGAGGAGTGCAACCTGGCTGTGCAAAAGGTCATCGATGAGGTTTTTGAGCTTTATAAACTGATGGCGCGACGTGAATGGATTTCATGGGGTGTAGAGCTACTTTTTGTTGATTTAGTGGAGGAAATACAATGAGAACAAAGGGAAGAGAAGGAACGATGTGTTTGGGAGGAGGTGGAATTGGCGAGGAAGGTGGAGATTGAGAATCAGAGGAGGGCGCTGGTGGACACACGAAATGCAATTCTTGCTGCGTTTTGTGTGAAGACAGTGTTGAAGGAGGAGTTGCAGCAGAGAAACATGCAGCTCATGGCTGAGTTGAAGGTGATCAAGAGGGCGGAGGCTGGGGAGGAAGACAAAGATGAGGACGAGGATGAGGGCAAAGAGGAGCTACCCATAGTAAGGGTGGTGAAGCAAAAAATGATAGATGTCAAGGTGGGGAACAATGAGGATGAGGAAGAGGAAGTCGAGAGGGTAGAAGTGGCAAAGTGGCCCTGGGTCGAAGTGAGTGGGTTCCTCAATTTCGAGGGCCCAGTAAGTGTTTTACTCATTTTTGAAGATTTTTTGAGGTACTAATAGTTTTGTAGTGCGATTGATGTGCTGGGTTCAAGTCCCAGCCATGTTGTGTTGTCAAGGGAGGCACTGCAAAATGTATGAAGTGCATTCAGGAGGTGCAGGGGTGCTACTGGAATGGTTTGTCAAGGAGGGGGCTTTGTAAAGGTGAAGCAAAGAAGTTCGGGGGTGCAAAATGAGATTCACACACAAGACCAGATACCCAGATTGTTCCAAGTTGTTTTGAGGTAATTGCTAACTTGTTTTCAAATTTCATAGTACATCGAATTTGCATTGTGGGCCCATTTGAAGACATTGAGCTGGTAGCGGAGCCTTCAAAATTGTCAAAGGAGAGAAAGAGGTCATTGAAAGGGAAGGTGAAGGTGGAGGCACACAGGTCACAAGATTTCGAGGGTGAATGGGGAGTGTGTCATGGCTTGATCACTGTGAAATTGGTGCAGAAAAGAGTGGCGCTGGAGGTATTGAGTAGGGAGATCCAGTTGTTAGAGGATATGTTAGAGGAGTAGAAAAAAATTTCTTTTTGTTGTATATTTGAAATTGGAATGTTTGGAATCCTCTGAGTCTTGAATAGTAGTGATAAGAAAAGTGAAAAAAAAAAAAAAAAAATAGGAAAAATAAAGGAAATATATAGTTATTCATTTTTGAAGTTTAGAAAGTTTTTGAGGGTATTATCATGGGGATTCGAAGGTGTTTGAAGATTTTTGATGCATTCAAAGTCTATATCAAGAAGATTTGGTGAAAGCAAAATAGTTGTAGGGCATTTTTAAGGGAGTTCAGAGTCAAGATTGAGGTCAGCGAAGGCATACATGGGCACATAAAGGCGAAAGCTGTCGAAGCTATTTTGAAGAGTGTCAAGCATAGTAAAACGTGTTCAATAAATAGAATAAGATCAAAATATGAAAAAGAGAAAGAAAATAGGTGAATTTGATCAATGTCAATGGGGCAAACCATGATCGTAATAATCAAGTCAAAGAACTGGTCAAATCGAAATTAAATAAGGAATCGAGAGGTTGAAAATGAGGTCAGAGAAATATTTGTGGGCAATGGATGTAATAAAATTTTTGGTGATGAGGGGAAGGCAAATTTTGAGGCGATGACTGTAGATATATGATGGGAATGGAATTTTGAGTGCTATAGTGGATTTTGAGGGTGAATGCGAACACAAAACTAGTATTGAGGGCAAAGGTGATATCAAAATAGATGATAAAGTGGAAGATGGCACAGGTGATGAGATCAAAGATGAAAACATTTGGAGTGGCGATTGGCAAGTCAAGGTCAAAATAGGCAATGGTGGGGGCGAATGTGATAAGGATATTAGAGGCGAGATTGAGTTTGAAGCTGATGAAGGTGCAACTATCGAAGTGGACTGGGGTGGAACTACCAAAGGTGAAGATGATGGGGTTGGAACGGATGTGTGCAATGTAGCTGGGATGATGTGATAAAGATCAGAAGGTGCGACATAACAATTTGGAAGTGTGACATTTTCTTGTTCGAGTGCAAGCTGTTTTTCGAGGGATAGTTCCTGTTCAAGTGCCATGATACGAGCTTCGAAGTTGTCTGAATTGTTTGAGCTGTGAGGTATACTGTCAGATGCTGGGTTTGATGTAGTTGAAGGTGTGATATCAGTGATGAATGAGGTTGAGACGGAAACTTCCGATGTGAGGTTTGATGCAAAATGTTTGAGAATGTGCAAAACATCTTCGGAATTGATCGATGTGCTAGACTGCGATAAATTTGAGGTTGAAATTGATTGCTGGAAAATAGAATATGAGTTTGAGGATGCTATAGCAAATTTCATGGCATCGTGGATGTCGTTCAGCGTATATGGGTCATCAGGATAGTGGTCAGGGAACTTTACCTCAAGACAATCCACAATTCTAGTCTGTAGGTCTGTTTGAAAGCCTCAAAGAAAAACCTGACTCTGTTCAGCTTCTGAAAGTCTATGTTTGGAGCGAAGAAAGCTTGTAATATTGTAGAATGACCTGTAATAAACTCCTAAATCATTTTTGTCAAAATACTGGTGAAGCTGTTTGCCAATGAGTGTATCCATGTCCGAAATGCTGTATTTTTGTTCATCTTCTATTTTGGGATAGAACTTGAATACTGTGATGTGAAATTCATCAAACGATGTGCTGGGCTCATACTCTGGAAGCGATTTCCAGAAGTTGGAAGAATCGATGTCGATGTATCTGCAAGCATGTCTCTTCTTTAGGTCATGATCTGTAATACCACAAGTCATGAGCAAAAGTTTGAGCTCTTCAAAGTATTTTCAAAGTTCTTTAGGTTGTCTTGAATCAAATTTCGGAGATGTCAAATGACCTGGAGCTAGCATACAGGATGTCAACATGTTCGAGGTGGGTTTCGAAGGTCACAAGATTGAGATTCGTGCAATGTCATGTTTCGTATGTTTTTGAAATTGAAGATGGTAGTGAGGTCGTAAGCACGAAAGGCAAAAGAGTGCGAAATAATATTATCGATGGTTGAGATACTGTATCGAGATCTCCTGATTCTTCAGGAGGGTTGGAGGTAAAATGAGTTCAATGCAAAGTCAAAATCATTGAGCCCCCTTTAGGTGAAATGAGCAGTAGAAAGGAGTGGAGGTTTAATGATGAAATGATCTAGAAACCCCTTGCGGTGGGCTCCAAAATGATGATACTCGACCTGGAAACCTAACAAAAACCTGTTAAAAGGCTTAAGAAGTATAACACAGGCTAGAGGAAGGGTGCGAGTTGGTACTAAATATCACCGCTGATACCCAAACATTGTGTTTAGTGA
The DNA here is from genome assembly GCA_029959215.1 of Tricholoma bakamatsutake. Classification (NCBI taxonomy): domain Eukaryota; kingdom Fungi; phylum Basidiomycota; class Agaricomycetes; order Agaricales; family Tricholomataceae; genus Tricholoma; species Tricholoma bakamatsutake. Next base: position 8,978,875 of record CP114860.1, read on the forward strand.
TGCAAAATAATAAGGGATGTTGTGAATAGTCTTTATAGGCATACAAAGGTGTTCAAAAGAGTTTGAAATAGGTTCAAAGATGTGCGAAATAGTTTGAAGTAGACTCAAAGAAGTTCGAAGAGATTTGAAGTGAGTTTGAAGAAGTTCATAGATGTCAGACTAATGTCGAGGTATGTCGAAAAGTGAATATAACAAATAAGGAGTGTTTGTCAAGAGGCGATAGGCAATGTGCAATAAAATGAGGAGCAAATACAATAGTTTCGAAGAAGTTCACCATATTTTGCAGAACTTAGAGATATAAAGTGAGCTAAGACTCAAGAGAATGGCTCTTAAATCAGACGATGAGTGAGAGGGTAACTTCTTCTCTGTTCCCCATTGCTTTGCTATTGTTCTAAGTAACTAGTACAAGTCTATACACAATTTGAAGAAATAGTACTAAAAAGGAAATAATAACAAGTGTAGAACATGAGGCAGTATGCACAGCAATAAAGGTATTGTAAAACATAAAACAAATGAGAAACAATAATAAATGAAATGTACATTGTCCCAATATAGTAAGAGTTCTTGTTCTATTGCTTTAATAGCTATAGCATGCACAAATCTTATTGGCTAAGGCAGCGGTATAGTGCAGTCAGGTTTAGATGGGCAAATGGATGCACTTGTGGGTAGTGCATGGTGCTTTCTATTTTTATACTTTATTTTACTGTTTTTTATTACATAAGCCATTTGTACATAGTAGGCAGACAGATAGACAATCCAGAGGATCTGTCCCCCCCCTCATAGTTCATAGCTCATTCAGTGTTGCACATAGTCTGTGCACTAGTGTCCAGTCCATGCACCTTTGTAGTGCACCCATTGTATAGCCATGTTGATGATGCTCGACCTGGAAACCTAGCAAAAAACCTGCTAAAAGGCTTATGAAGTATAACTCAGGCTAGAGGAAGGGTGTGAGTCAGTACTAAATATCACTGCTAATACGAAAATGTTGTTTTAATGATGTGAAATGGTAAGGATGTGATGAATAGTCTTTTTAAAGCATACAAAGATGTTCAAAATTGGTCTGAAGATGTGTGAAGTAGTCCAAAGTAGATTCAAATGGGTTTGAGGTTGTTTGGGTGAGTTTGAGGGGGTTCAAAGGTGTTTGACTGGTGTCGATATATGTTTGACAAATGAATATAGCAGTTACGAAGTGGGTTTTTAGTGACGATAGGCAATGATGAGTTGAGAATGAATACAAAAGTTTGAGGAAGTTCGCGATATTTCACAGAACTTCAGAGATACGATGCAAGGTAAGACTTAAGAGAACTGCTCTTAAATCTGACTATAGTAGAGAGGGTAACTGGTTCTCTGGTTTTCCAAGTAACTAGTACAAGTTTATATACAGTTTTGAAGAGATAGTACTGAAAAGGGAAGTAAAACATGTGTAAAACATGAGGCAATATATCATACAATGAGGACTTTGTAGATCAAAAATAAATGAGAAATAATAAATAATTGAAACATACGTGTCCCCATATAGTAAAAGTACTTATCTTTTGCTGCAATATATCATTGAAACATAAAAATGCTATTATCACATTCTAATTCTTTTGTAGTCTCTCCTTGTATCTGGTAGTGCTTGATATGCAATGGAATAACCTGTTCTGGTTGTGCAGCATGTATCAAAAGTGTTTCATGACAGCTATATGGTGGCTGAAGTCATTTGAAATGCTGTGAAGTCATTCGAAGTGTATGAGGAGGGGTGGTGAAATAGAATCATTTATAAACTGCACCATGAGTCGCAAAATAGTTTGAAATAGTTCGAAGTTGTCCAAAATAGTGCGAAATAGTTCGAAAATAATTCAAAGTCGATTTTATGGCATTCGTAGCAGTTCGGAGTGCATGTCATAATGTCTCGATATGAGTGGGAATCTTCTCCAGACCTTAGTGCATGCAGTGGACCTATCATCCTCCCCCTTACTGAAATCCTAACTGTCCCAGTTAGCCATTCAAAGTCACATGCAAAATGCATGATCAGGGTGAGGAAATTAGTGAGGTTCAATATATTGCTCGTTCTTCCATGTCACCTCCTACATTCATCAACTCTTACTTCTATAATGTCTCTCCTTGTCGAACTTAATGCTGAAATCTTTGAATATGCAAAATCGATGCCCGAGCATGGCATCGCTGAGGACTCAGATTTCGAACTGTGGGGGAAGGGTTTTTGTGTGAAAATGGTATGTTTGTCGCTGATTGATTCATAGTTAAAGATGCTAAAACATTTAGTGTAGGCAGAATACCATGAACTCGCCGAAGATCTTGGTGAAGAACATGACATGGCTGTTCAAAAGGTCATGGACAAAGTATTTGAGCTGTATAAACTGATGGTGCGACACGAATGGATTTCATGGGGTGGAGAGCTATTGTTCATAGATTTGGCTGAGGAGATAGAATGCAGAAGAAGGGAGGAGGAAGCAAAACAGGCTCAAGAGGAGCAGGAGGAGGCGAAGAGAGTGGAAATCAAGGGTCAGAGGAGGGCATTGGCAGATGCTCAAAACGTGGCTCTTGCTACATTTCGTGCAAAGACGATTTCAAAGGAGGATTTGAAAAGGCAGAGTGTAAAGTTCGAGGCTGAATTTAAGGCGATCAGAAGGGTGGAGGCAGGCGAGGACGATGAAAACCAGGACAAAGATGAGCTGCCCATGGTGAGGGTGGTGAAGTGAAAGGTGGTCGAGGTTGAGAGCGAAGAGGATAAGGAAGAGGAGGTTGTGGGGGTAGAGGCTGCAAAGCGGGCACAAGTCGAAACAAGTGAGCTGCTCGATTTCGAAGGTCCAGTAAGTGTTTTTTCTTATGTTCAAAAATTTTTCGTGCAGCTAATCACTTTCGTAGTGTGATCAGTGTGCTGGGTTCAAGTCCCAGCTGCAGTGCATTGTTAGGAAGGGTACTGCAAAATGTTCGAAATGCACCCAGGAGGCGCAAGGCTGTTACTGGGCAGGGTTGTCCAGGTGAGGCCTTTGAAAAGGTGAAGGAAAGAAGTTTGTCAGTGTGAAACAAGATTTGCACCGCAGACAAGGTATGAAAAATATTCGAGATTATTTCGAAGGGCTTACTAACTGGTTTTTGAACTTCATAGTGCATCGAATTCGTGTCATTGGCCCTTTCAAAGATGGTGAGCAAGTCATGGGACTGTCCAAGCCATTGATGCCCAAATCGAAACAGAAAAGGCGATCATCAAAGGGCAAGGCGAGGGAGGTACAAGTTGTTGAAGGGGTCGAAGAGGTTGATAATGCATGGGTTGTGTGCCATAGCTTGATCACTGTGAAAAAAAAAAAAAAAAAAAAAATTGGTGCAGAAAAAATTTGAGATGGAGGTATTGGGGAGGGAGGTAGAGGCATTGGAGGAGATGTTGGAAGAGTAGAACTTTTTTTGTTTCTGTTGCTCTGTTTGAAATTGTCTTTTGGAAAGTAAGGTGAAGAAGAAATGAAGATATAACAAACAAAAAAAAATGACTTTTAGGGAAAAGCTCAGTAGTTCATCATAGCTGAAAAACCCTTTGGAGTTTGCATGACCATGCTATGATGTGATATCATGACTTGTATTGTACACTAGAGGCAATCGAAATCTTTGTAAGTAATTGTGAAAAAGAAAAGGGAGGATAATTATTCATTTTCGATATCCTGAAAATCTTCGAAGGTATCTTCGTTGAAGTTCAAACTTGTTCAAAGTTGTTCAAGGTGCTCGGAGTCAATATCGAGGAAATTTGGTGGTAGGGAAATTGATTTTTGAGTGAGGTATGGTAGCAGACAAAATGCGGCAATAGGTCTATGTAGTACTGACCCATCAAGTTTGCAGAGAATATAAGCCCCCCCATAATTTTGTCCAATAACAATAAGAGGGCCAACATATTGGGGTTTCATCTTGCGATTGAGGGACTTCTCGATTTGCATGTTTCGAAGTAGCACTAAATCTCCTTTCACAAAGTTGTAGTCACACATCGTATGTTCATGAGCAAGTTCAAAGTGTTTCGCAGCTTCGATTCGGGATGTGTAGACCTTTGAATATAACAGTTTGAGGTCAATAGATCATTTTTATAGTGCTATGGCTCGTCAAGCTATAAGATCAGTTGTCAATAAAATTGAATCAGGTGGCAGTTGTAAGTATGTTGCCTCGGAGATGTCAAGGGGTATTAGAGGATGTGCTCCTGTAACTGTGAAGTAAGGAGAACAACCCATGCATTTATGAACCATGACTTGTTCTGCCCAAAATACTGAGTGCGCCCCTGCTGACCATTTCGCTTGTTCTCCATCAACAGCTTTAAATAATAATTGTCGAACATCGAAATGGGCTCATTCAATGAGTCTATTGGCACACAAATTATAACCACCAATTTGAATATGGTTAATATGATATCGTTTCACAAGATATTCCATAGCTGCAATAAATGCAGTGCCATTGTTGGTTATGATTTCATATAGCAAGCCCCATCGACAAATAATGTCTTTGAAGATCCAATCACCCAGAGATGTGGCATTTTCGCATCGAAGTTTTTGCCATTCTGGATAGGTCATTAGTGAGCATTGACCTTGTATGATGTATTTGAATCCATTCAAAGGTGGCATTTGCATCATGTCGATATAGACTTTGCTGAAAAGGGGTGCTGGAGTGGCGACTGTGGGTGAAATTAGAACATTTTGAGTCTGTCAAATTTGGCATAGGTGGCAGGTTCAAATTTACCATGCGATGTCAGATTTCATGTTCAGCCACCAAAATTGAAGGTCGATAACTGATTTAGTAGCAAAAACCATTTTGTGTCCGATGTCGTCGTGAGCTGCATGAATGATTTCGAGATGACATTCTGGAGGAGCAATGATTTTGTGAGCTCCTTGGGAATCCTTTCTCCATAGTTTGCCCAAGTCTAAAAAAAATTCGGTGCCATATCGAATAAAGGTAGTGTATTCTGCATCTGATAGATCAGGGGGTCACACCAGGTCATGTAACCATTTTCAAACATGAAGTAACCTCTCGTTGTTCGTTTTTGCGCTATTCGATCATGGGACATCATTATAGGTGAGATCCTCCCCCTTACTGAAATTCAAAGAGAGGGAGAAGGTCAAAATTCGATGTGAAGTAAATGGTCAGGTTGTAATAGAATTTATTTGATGTATGAAACTGTGAAGGCGGTTGATCCAGTCTCCAAAATTATCTTTGTTGTCGAGCTGAACATCTTCATCTTGTGGGGGTCATCTCGAAAGTCTGTCAGGACCATGGTGTGTCCCTGCGATGTGGACTAATGGAAAGTGAAAGGTTAGGATGGATACGATCCATTGATTGACGCTAGCGCTAGGTGCAATATCCAGATTCAAAAGCATGCCTTTAATATATCATGCGTTGACTTCAACAATAAGCCTTTGAACTCCTATTAGGTACAATCATAGTGCTCCAAGAGCGCGATATAGACTATAAAGTTCGAGTTTTGGCTGCGAAAATCAGGATTTGTGGTCGTTAAGCATAATTGATCTGAATCGACTATAATATCATTTTCGAGGGTTTTTGGGATCGCATTGTGCAAGAAAGAAATTAATAGCGATGTTCGAAGTGTTGACCAATAGAATGACTGGGGCTGAAGATGAGTAATTGATAGCTCGAATCGCTGGGGAATTGATTAGAGCTGCTTTCAAATCTTCTTGGGCTGCTATTTGTTCTGCTCTGAATTTAAAAGGAACATCTTTTCGAGTTAGTTGAATCAGTGCTGCAGCTCATTGAGCAAAATTTTGGATAAAGATATGACAAACTCCAATGGTTCCTAGGAATGCTTTGACTTCAGTGAGGCTTCGACATGGTCCCCACTTGCTAATAGCTGCGATTCGAGTAGGGTCAGCCATATGACCTTCAATATTGCATCGATGCCCTAAAATGATTATTTTGGGGATGCAAAGATAGAGTTTTGGACCTGAAAATGTTCCTCCGCAATACTTCATGCGCTGGACTATCCGATCTAAATTTTCGAAGTGCTCCCAGACAAAGTGTTGAATAGCTGGATTCTCAGGAATCATTTCGTAGGATCCACCAATCATTCTATATTCTGATTTCGGACCCTTAACCAGTGTGTTGTCGATGTAAGGGATGGTGATGTGAGGAATTTAGGGCTGTAGAATAAATGTCACATCATTGTGTAAGATAGGAACAGAATTTGTCCAACCCATGGGTAGGGTAACGATGTGAAGTGCTCTGAATGGTGTCTGAAACATTGCCAGATCATGAGATGATTCTGCGACTTTCCTTTCATCGAATGCCACATAGAGATCCAACATTCCTCTGCATGATCATCCCCTGAATTGTTCTGCTAAATGTTCAGGTATCGGTACGACACCTGAGTGCTGGATTGTTACTTGGTTAAGCAGTTCTAGACTGTGGATGATTTGAAGCGATTTCCCCTCCTTTTTTGCGATGCAAAACCATTGTGATCAGTATGAAGAGTTCGATGGTTTATATACTCCTACTTCTATCTTCTTTTTCAGCATCTCGCATATCTGTTCATACAAACCTGGATGTATAGGAATGTTTTGCTCAACCCATGGAGTGTGAGGAACGACAGGGAGCTCTATAGGAGAAAAAAAGTCAGAGTGAAAGCTTCCTCACTCTTGTTCTGTCCATGCAAAAGCTGTTTCCTGATTTCAAATAAAATTGTGCATAAGATTTTGTTCCTCTGGCCATAGGAAATTGCCAGGATAATTCTTGTTGATGATAGCTTTATGTTTGAGTGAATATCGTGAAGTGGGGATAAATGATGGTGGATGAGGATTTAATTTTGGCATGTTTTCAAGGGCGTCACCAGTAATTGTTCAAATAATGCGAAATCAGTCGGGTAGCTGGGTAATAACTGGGTGAACTTTTTGTGCGACAGGTTTGTACTTCTTTTTTGATGCTGCGAAAATCGGATATGAGGAATCGATGATAGGCATAGAAGGCATAGACATTGCCATTGAGGTCGATAAATATGTTTCGTATTGATGACTGGCTGTTAAATATAAATTCACAAGGATCAAAGAATAAGAAATGGATTTCGAGGAGTTTGAGGACTCCATATCTAGAATATTCGCAGTGCATTCGATATTGATAGATAAATTAGAGGGATCGAATAAGATAATGAAAGCACACTGGTCAATGTCCAAAATTTTGTCCTCTAGTTGTGAAAATCCTTTCGACAGTGATTAGAACAGGGAATCGTGGGGATTGCACATGATCATGTCAGATTAGGTTCATATATCGTGATTGTCTGAGCCTCGTTCCTGTAGTTTTTAATGGTGCTTTCAGTGAGCACATCGAATGGTCTACCAAGTAAGATATTGTAGGCTAGGTCACAAATTATGTGAATTTGCATGAATAGCATGATACTCCCCACTTCGCAAGGCACATTTCATGCTAAACCAAACTTTTGTCAATGCCTCCATTAGCTGATTGGAGTGGAATGTGGATTGAAGGATCATAAGTGAGGCCAAGTTTGTGGCAAATTTCTTTGGACATTGCAATAATTGAAGAGCCGTGGTCTATGACACTTTTGACTGGATTCCTTCCATTGACATTCATAATAATTGACCTAATCGAATGGGACTCCTTCGCAGCGATGAAGGGTTCTGGAATATCACCAGGTCAAAGACTGTTAATATAAGTTTCAAATGGATCATCAATTATGAAAATCTCATTGTTAAGCAGATTCGTGGCATTATTTCCTTCGGACTGCTGAATTCGACGTGGAGTGACCTGTTCCTTCCATTTTGTATGAACTTCAGGCAATAGAGACAACAATTCCTTGGGTGTTAGTGTGATAATCGGCATCTTCATCAAATGAGCGAAAACATCTTCCATAATTTTATCCTTTTGAATTGGTGCTTGGGTATGGTGCAAAGGACCATCTTTGCCTTTACCTTTTGCAGTTGATCCAAAGTTTTGTTCATGTGGTGGTAGATACAAATTTTCTTTTGTAGCAGCATAAGGATGAATAACAGGCTGCAAAGTTGTTTCTGAAGTCAAAGATGATGCCAAAGTTGAGGTTGGTAGGTTTGTTGCTGTAGATGAGATGGATGACATGGGTACTTGTGGAGTCAATTGTTCAACTGCTGCAGTGTTTGGGGAGACCAAAGGTCGAGAGACAGGGACTGTTGGTATGCTTGAATTAATTCTAGCAAAGGTCCTACCACTTTGCAAAGCATATATCTCTTGTTTGAGCTTCACAATGTGATCTTCGGGTATCGCGGATTGTTCAGAAACCTGGTAGATGCCCCTAGGTGGTGTCGAAGTAGCCATTGAGGATGCGATGTTGTACATGAATGACAATGCAGTTGTAGTCAAAGAATTTCGATGAGTCCATTTATCGATTCTGTCTTTGATGAAGCAACCAGGAATGTTTCGAGGGGTGAACCATCCATTTGGAAGCACAATTTTCCCTTCGTTGTTCTTTTTACACTTTCCTTCATTGATATAGGCTTGGAAAACCAAGCAGTCGCTAATGAAATGACTGGTGAGTCCACAAAAGACACAAGCTAAATTTTCGAGCTGGTCTGAGTGAAATCCACTGTTAGTTCGAGGAGGATTAGTGGGTTTTGAACCTGCTAGAGCCGTGACGAGTGTGGTTGTGAATTTTTCGAGAATTGCTGATAAGTCTTCCAATTTGATCTGTGTCGAAGATGTCAAAGTCGATGCTGAGGTCTCTGAAGACTGTAATGATGCTGAATTCGAGCTAATTGACCCTGCTAAAACAAATTTCACTGCCATGTGAATGTCGTCAAGTGGGTAGGCATCATCCGGATAGTGGTCGGGAAATTTAAGTTCAAGTTGTCGTGCAATTATGAATGCTCTACTTTGTTCTGCCTCCAAAATTCGGCCTTTAGAGAGTAGAAACTTTGTAATGTTGTAGAATGACCTGTAATATAATCCTAAATCGTTCGCATTAAAGATATTCATTCAAAGTTGTTTGCCAACGAGTTTGTCCATGTCTGAAATCAACCATTTTTGATCATCTTTGGAACCAGGATATAGTCTGTGGATTGCGACATGAAAATCATGAAACAAAGTGCTGGTTTCATATTCGGTAATCGATTCCCAGAGTTCAGATGTATTGATATCAACATATCGACAGGCGTGCTTCTTCATAAGTTTGGGATCCATAACATTACAGTTGATGAAGAGTATTTTGAGCTCGTTAAAGTATCGACATAGCTCTCCAGGTTGAGTAGGGTCGAATTTAGGTGCTGTGGAATGTCCATGAGCTGGCATTGTTGCTTGGGTAGCCATAGATGTACCAATTCCAGGAGTTAAACCTGAGCAAAGGATGGTAGATGTGTCGAAGTGGCTGGAATAATGAATGATGTAGTAGACGATGAGGAAGAAGAGGAGGATGAGGTTGTAGATGAGGAAATATGTGAAGGAAACAGACGACGATGTGTGGATTAGGCGTCAGAGACAGGAATTAGAATATCCCCCAATTGTTCGAGAGATTCAAAGGCCTGGCGAGTCTTGATTCTAAGGTTTCGAGCTTGTGTTGGCCTAAGCCAAGAGATTCAAGGTGGATTAGGCGATGAAATGATTTAGAAACCCCGCGCGGTGGGCTCCAAAATAATGATGCTCAACCTGGAAACCTAGCAAAAACCTGCTAAAAGGCTTATGAAGTATAACTCAGGCTAGAGGAAGGGTGTGAGTCAGTACTAAATATTACCGCTAATACCAAAACATTGTTTTAGTGATGCAAAATGGTAAGGATGTGACGAATAGTCTTTTTAAAGCATACAAAGATGTTCAAAGAAGTTCGAAATTGGTCCGAAGACGTGCAAAGTAGTTCGAAATAGATTCAAATGGGTTTGAGGTTGTTCAGGTGAGTTTGAGGGGGTTCGAAGGTGTTCAACTGGTGTCGATATATGTTTGACAAATGAATATAGCAGTTATGAAGTGGGTTTTTAGTGATGATAGGCGATGACGAGTTGAGAATGAATATGAAAGTTCGAGGAAGTTTGCGATATTTCACAGAACTTCAGAGATATGACACGAGGTAAACTCAAAAGAACTGCTCTTAAATCTGACTATAGTGGAGAGGGTAACTGGTTCTCTGGTTTTCCAAGTAACTAGTACAAGTTTATATACATTTTTGAAGAGATAGTACTGAAAAGGGAAGTAAAACATGTGTAAAACATGAGGCAATATATCATACAATGAGGACTATGTAGATCAAAAATAAATGAGAAATGATAAATAATTGAAACATACATGTCCCCATATGGTAAAAGTACTTATATTTTGCTGCAATATATCATCGAAACATAAAAACTCTATTATCGCATCCTAATTCTTTTGTAGTCTCTCCTTGTGTCTGGTAGTGCTTGATATGCGACGGAATAACCTGTTCCGGTTGTGCAGCATGTATTGAAAGTGTTTCATGACAGCTATACGGTGGCCGAAGTCATTCAAAATGCTGCGAAGTCATTCGAAGTGTTGTGAAATAGTTTGAAATAGTTCAAAGTCATCCGAAATAGTGCAAAATAGTTCGAAAATAATTCAAAGTCGATTTCATGGCATTTGTAGCGGTTCGGAGTGCATGTTGTAATGTCTCAATATGAGTGGGAATCTTCTCCAGACCTTAGTGCATGCAGTAGACCTATCAGCATTTGCATATCATTTGTGTCCCCTCATCGTATTGCCACGTTTTGTCCCTTCTTTGCATTCTTCATCTTTCCTTGTGCACTCTTGCAGTGCACCCTTCATATAGCCATGTTTGTGCACTGTTTGCACATTTTATTGTATAGCCACATTTTGTGCACTGTTTGCACATTTTCCCACCAGTTGCGCTCGCATCCCATTTGTGTCCCTAGACTGTGCGTCATTCTTGCAGTGCATCCCAGTGCTGTACTTGTCCTGCCAAACTTCCTGCTTTCACCTCCCTCATCGTTGGACATTTTTGCCTCTTTGTGTTGCACACATTTTCACCATTGCGCATACCTCCCTTTTTGCATACACAACTAGTGCGCACCTCGAAAACCACCATACCAGCCTCTTCATAGTCTCTGCACCATGAAGGATGATCCGAGGTCCTCTAAGTGAACCCCTTTACCCCAAGCATGCCTGCAGCTGTAGGTTTAGTGTTCACCCCTTCTGTTGAGACTCTGCACCAAGTACCAACTGAACACATCAGCAGCATTGGTCACAAACCGGCATTGCCCAACAGGATAATGTCTCTGGAGAGTATCTATGCTCAATGGAATTCCCTCAGCATCTTCATATGTGGGTGAGGTGGTGGGCTGGGTGACAGGTCTGCCTGAAAAATGTTCAGGTGAGTAGGCACCATCAGTCATGAGGCAGCAAGGGTCACGAGCTGGCATTGGCCAATAGGACAATGTCTCTGGAGAGTATCTATGTTCAATAGACTTTCCTCAGCATCTTCATATGCAGTGAGGTGGCAGGCTGGGTGACAGGTCTGCCTAAAAAATGTTCAGGTGAGTAGGCAGCATCAGTCACAAACTGGCATCGGTCACAAGCCAGCATCACCCAACAGGACGACATCTCTGGAGAGCATCTATGTGCAATGGAATTCTCTCAGCATCTTCATATGTGGGTGAGGTGGGGGGCCAGGTGGCAGGTCTGCCTGAAAAACATTCAGGTGAGTATACCTGCTGAGGTCCTGGTTTGATATGGTGAGTCCTACTCCCACTCCTGCTCATCATGTGGATCATGTGCATGGCACTGATCTGGGCTGTGTAGTGCCAATCTTGATTCCAATCCTGGTAAGGCCGCTGCTGCTACCATCCCCATTGCCATTGCCATTGCCTAAAACTATTTCATGGGCTACTGATGTCTGTATTAAATGTATTACTCTTCAGTCTAGCAACCATTGTAATAGTGTATTTATTTGTTACTATAGTAGGTACACATATATAGATTAGAGCATTCAACAGCATCTACTGAACCCATATCATTCGATACACTGTATATGTTCTATAGACCATATCATTTGATACATTGTAGCTTACCTATGTGACATACCCATGCCATCAGAGTGCAACCCAACTGGTGGACCCTCACACACCCACACAGAAGCAGCAGTACAGGATGCCCGTGAGAGTGCAACATGTATCAAGGAGGCACATCGAGCTCGTAAAGCTGCCAAACAGAACATTGGAGCACCGGCTGATCATCCTGAAACACTGGACATTGGCAATAATGTCATCAATGATCTCCACCAAGCATTTGAGGACCTTGATCTGGGTAATCAGGTGCATGAACTTCTTGCCCTGATCTCAGAGATGAACACTCTCAATCTAGAATCCCTACAATTCAAAGACAAATTGAAGACCTGGGACAAAGCCAAAAATTCAGCAGATGCAGGGTGCTGTGAAGCAGGATATAGGAATGAATTGAAGTCCTTGAAGGACATGGGTGTCTACAAGCTCATACCTCAATCAGAGGTCCAACCAGGGAAATGGATCTGAAAGGGGAAACCCATTTTCCACGTCAAGTAAGACAAAATGGGCCAGGCAGTCAGATGGAAGGTGTGTCTTGTCTTCAAAGGGTTTGAGCAGATCTATGGTAAGGACTACACCAAAACAACCTCACCTACTGCACACATGAAATCTTGGTGAATACTTCTCCACATTGCAGCCTCTTTAGGATGGGACACTCAGCAAGTTGATGTAAAGATGGCATTCTTATATGGTTTATTACCTGCTGATGAGGTACAATATATGCAACAACCCACTGGATTTGAGGAGCCCAGGAAGGAGGACTGGGTATGGCAGCTGCAATGTGGTCTATATGGCATGAAGCAAAGTGACTGAATCTGGAACCAGAATTCCAACACTCAAATGATCAAATGGGGGTTCACACAATTATCTTGTGAGTCTTGCATATATTATCACAAAACTGATTTGGGGATTCATTGCTGCCATACATGTTGATGACTACTTGTCAATCATGGATTTGAAGGGAGAGAACAAATGTTTCAAGGACCAGATGCACAAAGTATGGACTATCTCGGAACTGGGTACTGCATGCTTCCTCATGGGCATCACTATAACCTGGAACAGGGCTGCCCACACCATCACACTCTCACAAACTGCACTCATTGACAAAATTGTTGAACAGTTCAGTCAAAAACATGCCCACCCCATATCTGCACCTCTGGAACTAGGGTCCAAGCTTTGTCATGCCAACCAACAATCCTTTTCCTCCTATGAATGTCTACAGCTTAGCAAACTACCCTACAGATCCTTGTTGGGTGCTTACTATACTTGTCAATTTCCACACATCCCAACATCTCTCATGCTGTACAACAACTCTCTCAATACTTGGACTCCTACTCATTTGAACACTGGGGGGCAGCCATTTGGCTTGTTCAATATCTGAAAGGGACAAGGGACCTCAAGTTGTATCTTGGGGGTGACCATCCAATCAAACTTCAGGTTTTTAGCAACTCATATTGGGCAAACTGCCTTGATACCCACCACAGTGTTGGTGGATATGTCTGTTCACTAGGTTCAGGTGCTGTTTCATGGGCTGCATGCAAGCAGAAAGTTGTTGCTGCCTCCTCTTGCAAGGTTGAATACATTGCAGCTTTTGAGACCACCAAAGAGTGCATTTGGTTATGTACACTACTCAACACTATCGGGTACCACCAAACCCTCCCTACCATCATTTCCTGTGACAACACTGCAATGAAAATTCTATCAGAGGATCCCTTACTCCACTCTCATGTCAAACATGTTGATATCAAATATCATTTCCTATGTGAATGTGTACAATCCACTGACTTATGTCTTACCTATGTCAACACCCATGAAAACACTGCCAACATATTCACAAAGGCCCTGGATGTCAAACAATTCAATTACCTTCAAAATTCCCTTGGCCTATGATAACATGATTTTTTGAGAGGAGGAGTTATTATCACAGTGAGGAGGAGTGTTGAGATTCACACCATGATCATGCAATCAGCACATTTGATGTGTGCTCTATTCTTAGTGCATCCCTTTGATGTGCTTGTACAAATGACACATAGATACCTTTCTCTTGTCATCCCTTTGTTATATTGAACTATATATACAGGTAGGTAGATATAAAATACAATGACTAAGATTATTCTTGTATACTCTAGGATTGATTCTCTATATCCTCTGGGTTCTCTGTGTACCTGGGTACTATGTACAAATGACTTGTGTGATGAAAATGGTAAAATAAAGTATAAAAATAGAAAGCACCATGTGCTACCCACAAGTCCACTCATTAGCCTGTATGAATCCAACCACATTATGCTGATACTCTAGCTAATAAGATTTGTGCACACCATAGCCCAATGCCAAATTGTCCCAGTGCAATATTCTATTTTTGATGTGCCCTAGGCCTCATGTGCTCCACCTAATTGGTTTGCTTTGGTGTTATGTGCTGCATGCTGTGCATTAGCAATAATGATGTGATTGACTTGTGCTAGTTACTAGTGAAGGCAATGCCAATTGGAAATGTGGAACAACTATGAGGAGATGCTGTGCAATGCTAGATGGGGCCAAAGTACTTGAAAGCACTCAAGTGTGTTGAATTAAATCTGCATGTGGCACCTATTCTGTGCCTCAGTGTAAACACATATATATGTAAATACATGTATACAAATATGTCATAACAACATGTGGACAGGAACCATGCGGTACACCGCCCTTTTCTCCACCCCACTGAGCCTCATGTGACCTGAGCCTCATGTGACCATGTGAGCTCTCTAGGTATATACATAAGTATGCTGTACCTCTACCTAGCAATACAGAGAGTTCTACACCCTCTAACCTAATTTACTTAGCACACTAACCAACACAACAGGTAAGTAGTAAGATCTGTGAGCACTCTACACTGCGCATAGCACACTGCTCAACAGGTTATGGGCCCTGGTGCACTGAGTCAGCAGACTAAATTAGTCATCTAGCTTACCTAAGCAGATTTGATGTATCAGATTATGGGGCTGTGTTAGATTGTGTAATCTGACACATTGTTTGGTGATTCTGTAATATGGAGGCTTTGCTCCCTAACAGACAAACTGGATGCAGTTAATTCCCCCCTGCTGTAATATTGACAGTGGTCAAGTGGTGGTTACATCAATAGTGTCTGGTTCATATCACATTGTTGTATTGAACCCAGTAAGACCTGATAGCTCAGTTGGTAGAGCATCTGTTATATGTCCAGTTAGTTCTGGGTTCAATCCCCAGTCTGGTCATCTTTCTGTCTTAACAGGTTATGGGCCCTGTAGGCGATGTTGCACAGCTATGAGCTCCTTGGAGCTCTAGTTGGAAGGAGTTGTACTGTAGCCCCTCGGGGCTCCAACTCACATGTTGTGCACAGGTCTTACTACTGACGTGCTTCACTGTGCTGAGCACCTTGTTGCTTTTGTGATGGGATTAGCCTCCCTCTGACATGACATCATGGAGCAATGATGCACCCTTTTGGCACTCATCATGTGCTAAACAAAAGTACTCTGATGGAGTGCTAAGTTTTGCACTTGGCATTTCTAAAAATTAAGAGTCAATGACTGATTTGGTGCTTTTATTAGCTCAAATCTTAAAAAATGTCATCATCTCTTGACAAACTCATCTCTTTGTTTGACAGCTTGGGCTACAAGGCCTGGGCTGAGTCTATGAAAGTGTGGATAACATGCTCGTAGATGAACCAATAGCCCCTTTTACGGGGGCTTACAATGAAATGTTAGTCCTTTTCCCTGACCATCACATCATTGCTAACAATAGCTTGACAGAGACGAACTATTTGGGCCATTCCCATAATATTGAGCATCCTATAGAATTTTTAATAAATTATATTGTTGCTTGTAATGCAAAGGCCCTAATCAGGCCATGTGTGATGTGTGCTGGAAAGGAATGCAAACATGGTGCCCCTTGGATCTTGGATTCAGGTGCATCATTGCACTTCACTGGTGAGATGAAAGACTTTGTCTCCTATGAGGATTTGCCTATATCTGAGAAATGGCAGGTCAAGACTGCTACCAGCATGACTTCGATCAAAGGCAAAGGCACTGTCCTGATTTGTCATCAGGTAAAAGTTAATGGGAAGACAGAGTCGCACATCACATGCTTATCCCCCATTTTCTATCTCCCAGATTTGACAAGTCAGCTTATATCAATGGGAGTGTTCCTCATTGCTGAGGAATATACTGTAAAAGGAAACAGTAAAATAATTTCCTTTGCTGACAAAAAGGGAAAACCCCAGCTCCATGCGATGCCAATAATACATGGTGAAACCATCTATGTGTGTGATTCGCACATTCAGAGCACTAAGAGATTAGAAGTCGCGACTATCTACATTGCTGACTATGACATTTGGCACAAGCAGCTTGGCCACCCAAGTGAAGCTGCCATGTGACAGATGCCAAAACACACCCATAAGTTTCCCAAGGATCTAAAAATTCCAAGGGACAGGCACATTTGTCCGGGTGTGCCAAGGGAAAAATGATGTCAAAGTCATTCCCTAGATCTGAGTCTTGGGCCAAAGAGGCCTTCGAGCTAATCCATTCTGATCTGAAGGAATTACCAACACTCAGTTATCACAAGTACAAATATTTTATTGTATTTGTTGATGATTGAACTTCACACATATGGAGTCACTGCCTGAGAAAAAAGTCCGATGCTGCTGAGTCAATCAGACAGTTCGAGGCGATGGCCAAAATGCAATATGATGCAAAAATCATCCGTTGGCATTTCGATCCTGGGGGGGAATTTTGTGATTGGGAACTCATAACCCAGCTCAAAGAGGCTGGGATTAAAATTGAGATGTCGGCACCCCACATCCACCAACAAAATGGTTGCACTGAACACGTGATCAGGACATTAATGGAGAAAGCACAAACATTGCACTTTACTGCCTGCCTACCACAATCATGGTGGGAATTTTGTGTAGAGCATGCTACATATCTCTACAACCGAACACCAATAAACCACCTGAAATGGCGAACTCCAATCAAAGATCTTGATGGCAAAAAGCCCGATCTGAGTGAGGAGAAGGTATTCGGATGTGGTGCCTATGTTTACCTGCCGAAAGAAAAGTGTCCTAATAAGTTAGCTGCAAGATCAGAGCTCATGACATACATCGGCCTGGCAGATGGCATCAAGGGTTGGCACTTTATATGCCCATCAGGGTCAATATTTGTTGGTGCTACAGCACTCTTCGATGAGACTCTGTTCCCTCATTGTCCTGGGGCCAAGACCCTGGCAAAAACTGATCTTGGGGATATACCCCCTTCTGGAGATGATGACCACTCTGGGGGATCAGGAGATGATAGCAATGGAGGAAGTGATGACAGCTTCTATCTGGGCCATGGGCATTATGCTCCACCGGTGCTGAATCCTCCTCCATGAGCTCCGTCCCCACCACCTTCACAATCAGGATCTGGAACCCTTAAAATCTCTAGAGACCCGCTGTTCAGCTCCTTTGGCAATCTGCCTCAGGATGCTGATCCGTTTGCACCAGCAGGTGCACTGGGTCCATCGTCCCAGCCTAGTCCAGCACCGCCAGCAGTAGAGGCCCCCATACCTCCACTAAGGTGATCAAACAGGCAGCGATGAGTCCCAACTTGTCTGGGCAATGTCTATGGTGAAAATCGCAACCCCGTTCAAATCGAATGAGACATTGTGTGGGAGCACCAATGGTGGGAACCAGTGGGACAAGGCAGGAGTCGTGCTCCAGTCCTCCCTCAGGTTGAAGAAGAAGTGCCAGCTGGGCCCTCTCAACCACCAGTGGCAAGTAGAACTCTTCCTGCACAGACCCCAGATAATTTGGGATTAGAGTATGCAACACCCCCTCAACCTCAGGAGTCTGAGGTGCCGTGGATTTGGCACCAGAATCCCAATGAGGAGCGAGGATGGTGGTTACCCAATTCAGGTACCCCATCATATTGGGGCCCTAGAAGGGATAATTATGTCACCGAAGGTGGAACAGATCTGATGTGCCTTCTGCTTAGCAAAGCAGTTGCACCATCTACAGTGTCAGATCCTGTCCCGATCCAGTATTGTAACATTGCATGCTTACCCAAGCCTGTGCAATCAGAGTGGAGAAGTGCATGCCTGGAGGAACTAGAGGCCCTCCATAAACAGCATGTCTATGACATTGTAGATCTCCCTGCTGGCCAAAAGGCCATCAAAAATAGATGGGTTTTCTCCATAAAATCTGACAGATAAAAATGGGCCAGACTTGTGGCCAAAGGCTTCTCGCAAGTTGAAGGCATCGATTACAATGAGATATTCTCTCCAGTGGTCCGCTATGAGACAGTGCACCTCATGTTTGCCCTGAGTGCCCTGGAAGGCATGTACATGACAGGACTCGACGTAAAAACCACGTTCCTGTATGGCAAACTAGATGAGGAAATTTACATGCATCAACCTGAGGGATTTGTCATCCTAGGTAAAGAGCGCAAAGTCATGCGCTTACGCCGAGTGTTGTATGGCCTTAAACAGGCCACCCTAGCATGGTGGAGAGAGCTAGAGGTGTTCATGCAATCCATTGGATTTGAATGCACCAGCTCAGATGCTGGCATTTTCATCTACAAAAATGGTAAAGACATTGTCATCACAATAATCTATGTCAATGACAGCATGTTCTTGGGGAAGAACAAATGCCTTGTAGAGGAAAAAAAAAATGCATGTCTCAAGCATTGGGAGTGTCGGGACACTGGTCGTGTTACTAAATTCCTTGGTATGTGTGTAACACAAGGCGCATCAAGAATCACTCTGAACCAAACAACCTACCTAGCCACTGTCACAATTCTCAGCTAATCTGAGTAAAGAACATCTCGATAAGGTGCATTACATAATGCACTACCTAGTCAGTACTCAATCATATGAGCTTATCTATGATGGCCACAGCAAACAGGGCCTCCAAGCCTTTACTGATTCAGACTGGGCATCCGACATCGTGAAATGCAAGTCCACAATGGGTTACTTTGCCACCTTAGCAGGAGGCATCGTGTGCTGGCAGTCCCGTATGCAAAAAACTGTAGCACTTAGTTCCACAGAAGCCAAATACATGGCTCTCTCTGACACTTGTCGGCAGATAGTGTGGATCACATCCTTATTTTCTGAATTGGGATATCCCTTGAGTAAGGTGCCTATCTGCACTGATAATCAGGAGTCGATCTTCATCAGATCTAACCCTGTTCAGGAAAGAAGGACTAAACATATCGACATTCGCTATCATTATCCATGCGAATGTATTGAAGATGGCAAGGTCACAGTCATCTTCATCCCGGGAACTGAAAACCTGGCAGATATGTTTACTAAAAATCTCGGGAGGCAGCTCTTCGAGAAATTTAGAAGCTCCCTCGGAATTAAATTTGAGGTTCAAACTTAGTACCTATACATGGCACCTTGGATCATAAAGCCCCTCCAGGTCGATGCCAGTACAGTTTGTGGGGGGGTGTTGAATTAAATCTGCATGTGGCACCTATTCTGTGCCTCAGTGTAAACACATATATATGTAAATACATGTATACAAATATGTCATAACAACATGTGGACAGGAACCATGTGGTACACCGCCCTTTTCTCCACCCCACTGAGCCTCATGTGACCTGAGCCTCATGTGACCATGTGAGCTCTCTAGGTATATAAGTATGCTGTACCTCTACCTAGCAATACAGAGAGTTCTACGCCCTCTAACCTAAGTTACTTAGCACACTAACCAACACAACAGGTAAGTAGTAAGATTTGTGAGCACTCTACACTGCACATAGCACGCTGCTCAACAAAGTGTGTGTGGTGTGGCGCCAAATAGATGTAAAGCACCCAGATTATATGAAAATGTGCTGCTGTCTGATGATGTAGTCATGGTGCACCTTGACTAATGTGACTGGTAAGCCAATGGCCATGGTGCACAATGCAACAGATTAGGTCAAGAGGTTGGTGTGTAGGGGTTGGTGTGTAGGGTTAGATTTGAGGAGTGTGCAACAAGAATGTGAATTGTGGATAAAGCACAAAGGAGTGCATAAAGCATGCAATGAACTGTAGAAGGCAGATAAATGGGCACAGGAGCACATGAAGGTGGTTGAAAGCATAACAATGTGCATATAAGCACACAATAGAAGGCAGCTCAGTATTGTCTATAAGTGCAATGAAATCAGGAAAACAAAAGCAGTGCAAAGTGAATAGGGGACTTCCAGGAGGTGCACACACCTGTGAAAAATACCATAGTATGAGCACAGGGCAGTAGGGAGCTGTAAGGGGACTAGGAGGTGTCCCAAGGGTGTTGGCAATTTTCCACATTTGTTCCATATTTTTTTACCTTTTATTTCACTCTGTTCTGCATTTTCTATGATTTTCTATGATTTTATCCCTGTTTTATGATTATTTTTCTATTTCCCCACATTTGTATGCTCCATAGCTTTAATCAGCCTATCTCCATCTTTTTCTATTTTTAGCCAATTATTTGATTTTCAGGTCTTTCACATATCCTGGCCATCAACAGATGGGCCCTTGGAGTTTTCTCTCTGGATTCACCTCTGTTAGGTGTGCCTGAAGTGTCTGTATTATGTAGTATAATATTAACTTTGAATTCCCCTCTGTTAGCTCACTATTGAGTGTGTAAGGGGAAAAGAAGGCATCCCAGATGTCTGGGCAATTTTCTGCATTTGTCCCATATTTTCTGATATTTTATTTCACTCTATTCTGCCTTCACTATGGTTTTCTATGATTTTATTCCTATTTTATCAAAGTTCTTATCAATAAGGGCAACCTCAAAGTCCTGCTTAATAGTGAGCCAATGGAGGGGGATCCAAAGTTAATATTATACTAGATAGTACAGACACCTCAGGCACACCTAACAGAGGGGAATCCACAGAGAAAACTTTAAGGACCCTTCTGTTGATGCCCAGTATATGTGAAAGATTTGAAAATTAAATGGTAGTCTAAAAATAGAAAGAGGTGGAGATAGGTAGAGAATGGCAGGGGTATGAAAAATCCTGGGGGTATAGCTGAGGGGTATGTGAGGGTAGGGGTAAGGTTACAGACTAGAGTACCCTCATTGTACCCCTACCGTTGAGCCAGGTATTGGAGGGTATAGAATGGTAGACATTGACAAATGACATGTGGTCATGAGATTTAGTCACTGGTGATATGGCTCCCTATCACCCTGCACTGATACTATGGCATTTTTCATGATTGCATGCATCTGTTGGACAACTTTTATTCACTTTGCGTAGTGCACTTCCATGTGCTTCTGTGCACTTTTGTGTGCCTTTTACATTTCCACTGCACCTTCGGACCATCCTTAGCTGCCTTCTATCAATGTGCATTTTTTAT
Source organism: Tricholoma bakamatsutake (assembly GCA_029959215.1). Classification (NCBI taxonomy): domain Eukaryota; kingdom Fungi; phylum Basidiomycota; class Agaricomycetes; order Agaricales; family Tricholomataceae; genus Tricholoma; species Tricholoma bakamatsutake. Next base: position 9,000,171 of record CP114860.1, read on the forward strand.
GCTTTGAACTACCTTTGTGTGACCCTGCACTCATTATCTGCCTTTTACAGTTTATTGCACACTTGGTGTGCCTTTATGTGCTCTCTTATGCTTTGCCAACAATTCAATTTATCCCACACACCACTTATTGGCTAAAGAAGCAGCATTGTGCAGTTGGATTCATATGGGCTAATGGATGGACTTGTGGGTAGCGCATGGTGCTTTTTATTTTTATACTTTATCTTACTGTTTTCATCACATAAGTCATTTGTACATAGTACCCAGGTACATAGAGTTTGCATGCCTTTGTAGTGCACCCTTCATATAGCTGCATTTGTGCCCCTTATCATATAGCCACATTTGTGCACTGTTTGCACCTTTTTGTCCTATAGTTGCATTTGCATCTCATTTGCATTCCTCGTCCATGCATCACATCTTTGACACACTTCAACATTGTCCCCATCTTGCTACACCTTCCATTCTCACCACCTATTGTTGTTGTGCATTTTCACACTCTCATTGCATGTTTTTTCACACTGCACTTTTTTGCTCTTTTACATTGTGTACTTTTGCACTCCTGCACATACCTTCCTTTCCACATATTTTCCTTTCTACATACCCAACCTTGTGTGCACATCACACCTATTGAACCAGCATCCATAGCAATCACCTCACCTTGAAGGATGATCTGAGGCCTCCTAAATGGCCCCCTACACCCCGAGCATGCCTGCAGCTGTAGGATTTGTGCTCATGTCTTCTGTTGAGACTCTGCACCAAGTACCAACTTGACACATCACCAGAAGTGGAAGTTACTGGGTGCCAATCAACAAACTGCCACACATGACAGTTCGCTTGCATGTTGCTTATATCATTGGCATTGTTTCTTCCCTCATTCCCTCCATTCCCTCCCTCTGTTGACCCAATCATTGTTCTTAGGGTAATTCAGTCACCAGCTATGGAAGATGCCAGACATTGATCATCATGAGAAATGATGATGAAATTATTGCTTGTAAGTAATTTCACTTTTTTATTTCACAACTAATGGTTTTTTAGGTACTCTGGTGACATGAAGTGCATGAAATGGGCCCAAACATCTTTTATTGTTATTTGGGCCTCTGGTAAGTTCTTTTTTTATATCTTTTTTTCTTTTATTCATCTAACTTTATTTTAATTTTCACAGGTTTTAACTCATCACTTACAATGATGTGACTACCATGACCACAACAACAGTGGCTACCACCACCACAGCAGCATACCCAACTGCTGCTGTGAGCAACTGCTCACAGGGTGGAAATGGCAAGCAACAAGATGGGATGACAATGCCACTGGACAGGGATGGAGAGGGGGACAAATGATAATGACATGGACAGTGATATTGAAGAGCATGACAATGAGGCAAAACAAAAAAGGCCCAAGGGACATCAGTGTCTCTCAGGCCACAGGTAAGTTTTTCTTCTTTTCATCTCCTCATTACTAACCAAAATGATTTTAGATAGTGATTTTACTATTGACAATGATGACTTGTGCCCCTGACCCACTTCCACCACTGCCATGAGCCCCTGAGGTAGTTAGGTGGTAGCAACACCATACACCCATGATATGCCCATGACAGTAGCACCCCCAACTACTGCTGCAAGCAATTGCTCATGGCCTTGTAACATAATAATAAATATCTTCCAACTCTAAATCACATTTACAGCTACCTCCATTAATGTCAAACATGTTTTCAGCAAGGATTGGATCCTTTTATCCCACTTATGCAGTTGCCTTTCAGTTGAATCAATACATGCTCTTATGTGTGTTGGAGCATGGAGATTGATGGGGTATGTAAAAGATAACAATGTTAAGGCAGTTTTAGTGCTCCCAGAGGTGGATGGAGATGAGGAGGAGCCTGAGGAAGACTGCAAGGGCAACCTCAAAGCCTCACTTAGTAATCAGCTAACAGAGATGAATCCAAAGAGAAAAGTCTAAGGACCCATCTGTCAATGCCCAGTATATGTGATAGACCCAAAAATCAAATAATAGGCTCAAAATAGAAAAAAGGTAAAGGTAGGTGGATCAAGTTGTGGAATGATGTCACCCCAATGGGTAAGCATCCAGAAGGGGTCCTGCCTTTAAGAATAGAACTGTCAACAAGTACCAATATGGAGAAAACTAAAAAATAATTATAAAATAGGAATAAAATCATAGAAATTCATACAAACATGGTAAAGGCATAACAGAGTGAAATAAAATATAAAAAATTGTGGGACAAATGCAGAAAATTTTCCAGACATTTGGGATGCCTCCCTTTCCCCTTAAGCATCACCCCAAGGCACTTGAAACCATATTTGGCTGAAGTCAGATGCTTGGATGTGCTGAGGTGCTGAGGCATGTTGACAATGGAACTCTTTGATCAGTTATGGAGCATTCATATCAGATTGGACTCTGTGACCCAAGAATTTCCTTTGTACCCATAACCCATCCAATGCACCAGGTATTCAAGTTAGCCTCAGTGTAATCAGCTGTCCAGGATGGACTTGACCTTATACTATGGTTTACCTTCAATGACTGTAGGTGGTGGAGGAGGTTGTGTAGTACATTCTGGGAATGGATCTGTGGGAGCTGGTAGCAGTGATAGGTCCACTGCGCGCTCTAAGGTCTGAGCAAAGTTTCCAATTGTATTGACACACTACGACAGACCTTCCGAACCACTACAAACATTACAAAATCGACTTTGAACTATTTTCGACTTATTTTGCACTATTTCGGACAACTTTGAACTATTTCGAACGCTTTCGAACCATTTCACGACATTTCGAACAACTTCGCAATACTTCAAACAACTTCGATGGCTGTATAGCTGTCCTCAAACACTTTCGATACACGATGCTTAACTGGAGTAAGCTATTTAGTCGCATATCGAGCACTACTGGACATGAGGAGAGATTACAAGAGAGTTAGAATGCGATAAGTGCAGTTTTTATGTTTCATGATATATTAAATCAATAGGACAAGAACTCTTACTATACTGGGACAAAGTATGTTTCAATTATTGTCATTTCTCATTTGTTTTTACAATTTACAAAGTCCTTTATTGTTGCACATATTGCCCTTTATTGTATTCCCCTTTTTGTACTATCTCTTCAAAATGTATATAAACTTGTACTATTTACATAGAACAACAGAGAACCAGTTACCCTCTCCACTACAGTCAGATTTAAGAGCAATTCTCTTGAGTCTTACCTCACGTTGTATCACTAAGTTCTGTGAAATATTGCGAACTTCCTCAAACTTTCGTATTTGTTCTCAAACTCGTCATCGCCTATCGTCACTAAAAACCCAGCTCGTAACAGCTATATTCATTTGTCAAAGCATATATTGATGCCAGTCAAATACCTTCGAACCCCCTCGAACTCACCCGAACAACTTCGAACACATTCGAACTTTTTTGAGCTGCTTCGCACGTCTTCAAACCGATTTTGAACATTTTCGAACATCTTCCGGTGATATTTAGTACCACCTCGCACCCTTCCTCTAGCCTGAGTTATACTACAAAAGGCTTTTAACAGGTTTTTTCTAGGTTTCCAGGTCGAGTATCATCATTTTGGAGCCCACCGCGAGGGGTTTCTAAATCATTTCATCGCCTAATCCACCTCAAATCTCTCGGCTTAGGCCAACACAAGCTCGAAACCTTAGAATTGAGACTCACCAGGCCTTCGAATCTCTTGAACAATCGGGGGATATTTTAATACCTGTGTCTGACGCCGAATCCACACATCGTCGTCTGTTCCCTTCACCTATTTCCTCGTCTATAACTTCATCTTCCTCTTCTTCTTCATCCTCTACTACATCATTCATTATTCCAGCTACTTCAACACATCTACCATCCTTCGCTCAGGTTCAAACTCCTCGAATCGGTACATCTATGGCCACCCAAGCAACAATGCCAGCTCAAGGACATTCCACAGCACCCAAATTCACCACTCAACCTCGAGAGCTACATCGATACTTTAACGAGCTCGAAATACTTTTCATCGACTGTAATGTTATGGATCCCGAACTTATAAAGAAGCACACCTGTCGATATGTTGATATCGATATGTCCAAACTCTGGGAATCAATTCCCGAATACGAAACTGGGACTTCGTTTCATGATTTTTGCATTGCAATCCACAGACTATATCCTGGTTCCGAAGACAATCAAAAATGGTCGATTTCAGACATGGACAAACTCGTTGGTGAACAACTTTGGATGGATATCTATAACGCGAGCGATTTAGGATTATATTACAGGTCTTTCTACAACATTACAAAGTTCCTACTCTCTAAAGGCCGAATTTCGGAGGCAGAACAAAGTAGAGCGTTTGTTCGAGGTTTTCAACTGGGTTTATGGTCACGAATTGCACGATGACTCGGACTTAAATTTCCCGACCACTATCCGGATGATGCCTACCCACTTGATGACATTCATGCAGCAGCGAAATTTGTTTTAGCAGGGTCAATTAGCTCGAATTCGGCATCATTACAGTCTTCAGAAACATCGGTATCAACTTCGACATCTTCGACACAGATTAAATCGGAAGACTTATCGGCAATCCTCGAAAAATTTGCAACCACACTCGTCATGGCTTTAGCAGGCTCGAAATCCACTAACCCTCCTCGAACTAACAGTGGATTTCGCTCAGACCAGCTCGAAAACTTAGCTTGTGTCTTTTGTGGACTCACAGGTCATTTCATTAGCGACTGCTTGGTTTGCCAAGCCTATATCAATGAAGGAAAGTGTAAAAAGAACAACGAAGGAAAAATTGTGTTTCCAAATGGATGGTTCACCCCTTGAAACATTCCTGGTCGCTTTATCAAAGACAGAATCGATGAATGGACTCGACAAAATCCTTCGAACACAACTGCATCGTTGCTCATGTACAACATCGCATCCTCAATGGCTACTTCGACACCACCTAGGGGCATTTACAGTGACTCACAAAACTGAGTCAATGTTTTGGACTTTTTGATTCATTGTTGAATAGCTTCCCATAAACAACAAAACCAAACAAGGTATTGGTGTACCGAATAACATACATGATCAGGGCTACCAAACAAACAAAGAATTATGTAATTTTAATCATCCCTCATGGAGATATGATTATTTTAATTCAGGGACTCATTGACTCAGTTTTGTGAGGGGTAGTCAGAAATATTAGAATCTGATGCTCCACCAACTGTATAATGTCAAAAACTTGACAGATGGTTTCTAAGGTGATGTGACCCTTGATGGGACCTTAAATTATAGTATTTAATTAGGACTAGCATTCTTCATACTTCAATATTCTCCAATGCATCCCATCTCCTCTGCTCAGAAGGAAAACATTCTTTCCCTGGCCTCCAATCATTATTCTACCCACAATATTGCCTCTAAACTCAACCTCAGCCAGTCTAGTGTATCCAGAACACTCAGGGCTCTCCATCCAAACCTGGATTCCCCCTCTGGTGGTTGTCCTTCTAAGCTCTCATCTACCTCTCAGAGAGCCATCCTTACCCAAATCACCACTGGCAAGGCTGCAAATGCTGTTCAGGCCATCCATTACATTAACAGCATCATCCCCACTCCAGTCTCCTCAGAAACAGTCAGAAGAGTTCTCAGAAAAAACTCATTCAAGGCTGTGGTGAAGAAGAAAAAGCCTTTGCTTAGTATAAGGCATAGGAAAGCAAGATTGGCTTTTGCTCAGAAGTATAGAGAGTGGACTGTGGAGGACTGGAGAAGGGTTATTTGGTCAGATGAGACTAAAATTAACAGGTTTGGTTCAGATGGGAGAGAGTGGGTTTGGAAACAGAAGGGAGAGGGGCTGATTGAGAGAGAGGTGCAGGGAACTGTCAAATTTGGGGGAGGAAACATTATGGTATGGGGGTGTATGGGATGGAATGGAGTGGGGCATCTTGCAGAGGTTGAGGGGAGGATGAATGCTGACCAGTATGTGTCCATTTTGAAGGACCATATGCTGCCTAGCTTGGAGGAGAGTGGAATTTCTGGAGAAGAGGTGATTTTTCAACAAGATAATGACCCCAAGCATACCTCAAAAAAGGCCAAGAAATGGATGGAGAACAACAATATTGCTCTTCTGGATTGGCCTGCCCAATCTCCAGACCTCATCTCTATTGAACATCAATGGGTTCACCTCAAGAACCAGTTAGACAAGTATCCAACAGCGCCAAAAGGAATTTGGGAGTTATGGGAAAGAGTAGTGGAAGAGTGGAATAATATTCCATCAGAGGTGTGTCAGAATTTGATTGAAAGCATGCCTAGAAGGTTGGGAGCAGTTATTAAGGCCAAGGGAGGTCATACAAAATACTAGAATTACAATTTATCATAATATTGATACCACCTCACAAAACTGAGTCAATGAGTCCCTGAATTAAAATGATCATATCTCCATGAGGGATGATTAAAATTACATAATTCTTTGTTTGTTTGGTAGCCCTGATCATGTATGTTATTCGGTACACCAATACCTTGTTTGGTTTTGTTGTTTATGGGAAGTTATTCAACAATAAATTAAAAAGTGCAAAACATTGACTCAGTTTTGTGAGTCACTGTACCATGTTTCCGAACAATCTGCGACACCCGAAGATTGCATTGCAAAACTCGAACAAGAGATATACGCTTTGCAAAGTGGTAGGACTTTTGCTAAAACTAATTCAGGCATACCAACAGTCCCCATCTCTCAACCTTTGGTTTCGCCAAACACTGCGGCAGTCGAACAATTGGTGCCACATGTACCAGCATCATCCATCTCGTCTATGGCAACAAACCTACCAACCTCGACTTCGGCATCATCTTCGATTTTGGAAACAACTTCGCAGCCTGTTATTCATCCTTACGCCGCTACAAAAGAAAATTTGTACCTACCACCACACGAATGAAACTTTGGATCCACTGCGAAAGGTAAAGGCAAAGATGGTCCTTCGCACCATACCCAAGCACCAATTCAAAAAGATAAAATCACGGAAGATGTTTTCACTCGTTCGATGAAGACGCCAATTATTACACTAATGTCTGAGGAATTGTTGGCTCTATCGCCCAAAGTTCATACAAAATGGAAGGAACAGGTCACCCCATGTCGAATTCAGCAGTCCGAAGGGAATAACACCACGAATCTGCTTAACAATGAGATTTTCATAATTGATGATCCATTTGAAACTTATATTAACAGTCTTCGACCTGGCGATATTCCAGAACCTTTTATCGCAGCGAAGGAATCCCATTCAATTAGGTCGATTATTATGAATGTCAATGGAAGGAATCCAGTGGAAAGTGTGGTAGACCCCAGTTCTTCGATTATCGCAATGTCCAAAGAAGTTTGCCACGAGCTTGGCCTTGCTTACGATCCTTCAATCCACATCCCACTCCAATCGGCTAACGGAGGCATTGACGAAAGTTTGGGTTTAGCACGAAATGTGCCTTGCAAAGTGGGGAGTATCATGCTGTTCATGCAAATTCACATAATTCGTGACCCAGCCTACAATATCTTACTCGGTCGACCATTCAATGTACTCACCGAAAGCACCGTCAAAAACTACAGGAACGAAGCCCAGACAATTCCGATATACGATCCTAATTTGACACGATTGTGTGCTATCCCCATGATTCCCTGTTCTAATCACCGTCGAAAGGATTTTCACAACTAGAGGACAAAATTTTGGACATTGACCAGTGCGCTTTCATTATCTTATTCGATCCCTCTAATTTATCTATCAATATTGAACGCACTGCAAATATTCCCGATATGGAGTCCTCGAACTCCTCGAAATCCGTTTCTTATTCTTCGATCCTTGTGAATTTATATTTAACAGCCAGTCACCAATACGAAACATATTTATCGACCTTGAAGGCAACGTCTATGCCTTCTAAGCCTATTATCGACTCCTCATATCCAACTTTCGCAGCATCGAAAAAGAAATACAAACCTGTCACACAAAAAATTCGCCCAGTTATTACCGAGCTACACAACCGATTTCGCATTATTCGAACAATTACTGGTGACCCTCTCGAAAACATGCCAAAATTAAATCCTTATCCACCATCGTTTATCCCCACTTCACGATATACACTCAAACGTAAAGCTATTATCGACAAGAATCATCCTGGTGATTTCCTATGGCCAGAGGAACGAAATCTTATGCACAATTTTATTCGAAATCAGGAAACAGCTTTTGCATGGACAGAACAAGAGCGAGGAAGTTTTTGCTCTGACTTTTTTCCTCCTATAGAGTTCCCTGTCGTTCCTCACACTCCATGGGTTGAGCAAAACATTCCCATACCTCCAGGTTTGTATGAACAGATATGCGAAATGCTGAAAAAGAAGATAGAGGCAGGAGTATACGAACCATCGAACTCTTCATACCGATCACGATGGTTTTGCATTGCAAAAAAGGATGCGAAATCACTTCGAATTGTCCACAGTCTCGAACCGCTTAACCAAGTAATGATCCAGCACTCAGGAGTCGTACCAATACCTGAACATTTAGCAGAACAATTGGGGGGACGATCATGCAGAGGAATGTTGGATCTCTATGTGGCATTCGACAAAAGGAAAGTTGCAGAATCATCTCGCGATCTGACAACGTTTCAGACACCGTTCAGAGCACTTCACATCGTTACCCTACCCATGGGTTGGACAAATTCTGTCCCTATCTTACACAACGACGTGACATTTATTCTACAGCTTGAAATTCCTCATATCACCATTCCTTACATCAATGACACACCAGTTAAGGGTCCGAAATCAGAATATAGAACGATCGGTGGATCCTATGAAACAATTCCCGAGAATCCAGCTATTCGACGCTTTGTCTGGGAGCATTTCGAAAATTTAAATTGGATAGTCCAGCGCATGAAGTATTGCGGAGGAACATTTTCAGGTCCAAAACTCTATCTTTGCATCCCCGAAATAATTGTTTTAGGGCATCGATGCAATATCGAAGGTTGTATGGCCGACCCTACTCAAATCGCTGCTGTTAGCAAGTGGGGACCATGTCGAAGCCTCACCGAAGTCAAAGCATTCCTAGGAACCATTGGAGTTTGTCATATATTTATCCAAAATTTTGCTCAATGAGCTGCAGCACTGATACAACTCACTCAAAAAGATGTTCCTTTCAAATTCGGAGCAGAACAAATAGCAGCCCAACAAGATTTGAAAGCAGCTCTAATCAATTCCCCAGCGATTCGAGCAATCGATTACTCATCTCCAGCCCCAGTTATTCTATCGGTCGACACTTCGAACATTGCTATTGGTTTCTTTCTCGCTCAGTGCGATCCCGAAAACCCTCGAAAATGATATTATAGTCAATTCGGATTGATTACACTTAACAACCACGAATCCAGATTTTCACAACCCAAACTCGAACTTTACAGTCTATATCGCGCTCTCGGAGCACTACAATTGTACCTAATAGGAGTTCGAAGGCTTATCGTCGAAGTTGATGCACAATATATTAAAGGCATGCTTTCGAATCCTGATATTGCACCTAGCACTAGCATCAATCGATGGATAGTATCCATCCTAACCTTTCACTTTACATTAGTCCACGTCACAGGGACACACCATGGTCCTGATGGACTTTCGAGACAACCCCCACAAGACGAAGATGTTCAGCTCGACAATGAAAATAATTTCGGAGACTGGATCGACTGCCTTCACGGTTTCGTACATCAAATAAATCCTATTACAACCCAACCATTTACTTCGCATCAAAATTCGATCTTCTCCCTCTCTTTGAATTTCAGTAAGGGGGAGGATCTCACCTATAATGATGTCCCATGATCGAATAGCGCAAAAACGAACAACGAGAGGTTACTTCATGTTTGAAAATGGTTACATGACCTGGTGCGACCCCCTGATCTATCAGATGCAGAATACACTACCTTTATTCGATATTGCACCAGATTCTTTTTAGACTTGGGCAAACTGTGGGGAAAAGACTCCCAAGGAGCTCACAAAATTGTCACTCCTCCAGAACATCATCTCGAAATCATTTGTGCAGCTCACGACGACATAGGACACAAAATGGTTTTTGCTACTAAATCAGTTATTGCCCTTCGATTCTGGTGGCCAAACATGAAATTCGACATTTGCATGGTATATTCGAACCTGCCATCTATGCCAAATTCGACAAATGCGAAATGTTCTAATTCCGCCCACAGTCACCACTCCAGCACCCCTTTTTGGCAAAGCCTATATCGACACAATGCAAATGCCACCTTCGAATGGATTTAAATACATTGTACAAGGTCGATCCTCACTAACGACCTATCCAGAATGGCGAAAACTTCGATGTGAAAATGCCACGTCTCTGGGCGATTGGATCTTCGAAGACATTATTTGTTGATGGGGCTCGCTATACAACATTGTAACTGACAATGGCACTGCATTTATTGCAGCCATGGAATATCTTGCGAAGCGATATCATATTAACCATATTTGAATTAGTGGTTATAATTTGCGTGCCAATGGACTCATCGAACGAGCCCATTTCGATGTTCGACAATCATTATTTAAAGCTGTCGATGGAGAACAAGCGAAATGGTCAGCAGGGGCGCACTCAGTGTTTTGGGCAGAGCGAGTCACGGTTTGTAAATGCATGGGTTGTTCTTACTTCGCAGTTACAGGAGCACATCCTCTAATACCCCTCGACATCTCCAAAGCAACATACTTACAACTGCCACCCAATTCAATTTTATCGACAACCGATCTTATAGCTCAACGAGCAATAGCGCTACAAAAACGATCTAACGACCTCGAACTGTTATATTCGAAGGTCTACACGTCCCGAATCGAAGCTGCAAAACGCTTCGAACTTGCTCATGAACATACTATGCACGACTACAACTTTGTGAAAGGAGATTTAGTGCTACTTTGAAACATGCAAATCGAGAAGTCCCTTAATTGCAAGATGAAACCCTGATATGTCAGCCCTCTTATCATTATCGAATGAAACTACAGAGGGGCTTATATTCTCTGCGAACTCGATGGGTCAGTACTACATAGACCTATTGCCGCATTTCATTTGCTACCATATCTCACTCGAAAATCAATTTCCCTATTACTGAATTTCCTCGATATTGACTCCAAGCACCTCAAACAACTTCAAACAAGTTTGAACTTCGACGAAGATACCTTCGAAGATTTTCAGGACTTCAAAAACGAATAATTATCCTTTCTTTCCTGTTTGCAATTACTTACAAAAAATTCGATTACTTTTAGTGTATGATACAAGTCGCGATATCGCATCATAGCATGGTCGTGCAAACTCCAAAGGGTTTTTCGGCTATGATGAGCTACTGAGCCTTTCCCTAAAAAGTCATATTCTTTGTTCGTTAAATTATATTTATCTTTTTCTTTACTTTACTTTCCAAAGACATTTAATGAAAATTTGAAAAACGAACAGATATACAACAAAAGAAAAACCCCTCTACTCCTCCAACATCTCCTCCAATACCTCTATCTCCCTACCCAATACCTCCATCTCAACCCTCTTCTTTGCCAGTTTTCCAGCAATAATCTGTCGCCCCACCCCCCATTCTTCCTCGACTTCCTCGACTCCCCATGACTCCCTCGCCTTCGCCTTTTCCTTCCCCTTCGACAACATTTTCTTCTCCTTCGATGGCTTCGAAGGCCCCGCTATCGGCTTGACATCCTCGACTGGGCCTACAAGACGAATTCGATGCACTAACAAATTTGAAAACAAGTTAGCAATCACCTTCAAACGATTTCGAACAACAGTCATACCTTTTCTTGGGCGCAAATCGCGTTTCGCACCCCCAAACTTTTTTGCCTCGCCCTTGCGAAGCCCTCGCCTCGACAATCCAGCCCAATAGCACCCCTGTGCCTCCTGGGTGCATTTCGTGCACTTTGAGGTGCCCTCCTTAATGATGCAGCATGGCTGGGACTTAAACCCAGCACAACGATTGCACTACAAAACTATTAGTAGCTCAAAAAATCTTCGAATGTAAGTAAAAAACTCACCAGGCCCTCGAAGTCGAGGAGCCCGCTCGTTTCTACCCTTGCCCACTCTGCCGATTCTACTCCCTCGAACACCTCCTCGCCACCTTCTTCCTCGTCGACCGCTACCGCTTTTCGCTTCCCCACCTGCACCATGGGCAGATCCTCTTTGCCCTCATCTTCATCTTCGTCGACTGCCCCAGCCTCCGCCCTCTCAATCGCTGTCGCTTCAGCCTCAAACTCCACATTTCTCTTCTGTAAATCTTCTTTCGAAATCATTTTAGCATGAAATGCGGCGAGAGCCACGTTTCGAGTGTCCGCCAATGCTCTCCATCGACCATCGATGTTCGCCTTCTTCACCGCCTCCTTCTCCTCTCTAACGTGTTTTTCTTTTTCCTCCCATGCTTCGCGCTCTACCTCCTCAGCCAAAGCCACAAATAGCAAACCTCTGCCCCATGAAAGCCACTCGCGTCAGGCCATCAGGCTAAAGACATCAAAAACTTTGTTAATGACCACTTTTATGGCCATGTCATGTTCTTCACCGAGATCTTCAGCGAGCTCATCATATTCCACCTACAAAAGATGAAAATAAAGCACTAAGACTCGTATGAACCATGAAACTCACCATCCGCTCACAGAATCCTTTTCCCCACACTTCAAAGTCGACATCTTCTGTGACGCCTCGATCGGGCATCGACTTCATGTATTCGAGTACTTCGGAGTTGAGGTCGGCCAGGAGAGACATTACGAAAGCTAGTATGCGATGATATAGAGGTGATGGATGGATGAAGAAGAACAAGAAGTATTTCGAACCTTGCTAAGTTTTCAACATGATCACACATTCCACACGTGACTTCGATCGGCTAACTGGGACAGTTAGGATTTCAGTAAGGGGGAGGATGATAGGTCCACTGCGTGCTCTAAGGTCTGAGCAAAGTTTCCAATCATATTGACACACTATGACAGACCTTCTGAACCACTACGAACATTACGAAATCGACTTTGAACTATTTTCAACTTATTTTGCACTATTTCGGACAACTTCGAACTATTTCGAATGCTTTCGAACCATTTCGCGACATTTCGAACAACTTCGCAATACTTCGAACAACTTTGGCGGCCGTATAGCTGTCCTCAAACACTTTCGATACACGATGCTTAACCGGAGTAAGCTATTTAGTTGCATATCGAGCACTACTGGACACGAGGAGAGATTACAAGAGAGTTAGAATGTGATAAGTGCAGTTTTTATGTTTCATGATATATTAAATCAATAGGACAAGAACTCTTACTATACTGGGACAAAGTATGTTTCAATTATTGTCATTTCTCATTTGTTTTTACAATTTACAAAGTCCTTTATTGTTGCACATATTGCCCTTTATTGTATTCCCCTTTTTGTACTATCTCTTCAAAATGTATATAAACTTGTACTATTTACATAGAACAACAGAGAACCAGTTACCCTCTCCACTACAGTCAGATTTAAGAGCAATTCTCTTGAGTCTTACCTCGCGTCATATCACTAAGTTCTGCGAAATATCATGAACTTCCTCAAACTTTCGTATTTGTTCTCAAACTCGTCATCGCCTATCGTCACTAAAAACCCAGCTCATAATGGCTATATTCGTTTGTCAAAGCATATATTGATGCCAGTCAAATACCTTCGAACCCCCTTGAACTCACCCGAACAACTTCGAACACATTCAAACTTTTTTGAGCTACTTCGCACATCTTCGAACCAATTTTGAACATTTTCAAACATCTTCCGGTGATATTTAGTACCACCTCGCACCCTTCCTCTAGCCTGAGTTATACTACAAAAGGCTTTTAACAGGTTTTTTCTAGGTTTCCAGGTCGAGTATCATCAGCAGTTTGATGACATGGAAGACAGGATGGAGTCTGAACATCATTTGTGGTAGCCATAGGTGATAGCCATGTGACCCAACATGTTTGGTGATGAGGAAGGGTCTAAGGAAGTGGTGGGCAAGTTTCTTGGATGGTCACATGGTGGAAATGTCCCTGGAGTCAAGAAAGACATGATTTCCAACCTTATATGTGGGTGTGGGTAAATGACATTGGTTGTAGAAGCATGCCATGTTGTCCTTTACCTGGGCCAGAGCTGACTTTGCCTCCTCCAAGGTGTCCTTCATCTGCTCTGTGAACTTGTTTACCATCTCCATGTGCAATGGTGCTTGATGAGGTTTGAAGCCCATGCATGGGCATCATCCTATGTTGAGGAAGGGAGTTTGTTGGGTGGAGGAGTAGACATGATTGTTGTACCCAAACTCAGCCATGGGAGAAGGTCCTCTCAATTGTCCTGTCACTCATTGATAAAAATGCAGATGTACTGCTCCAGTTCTTGGTTGACACACTCTGTCTGGCCATCTGTCTGTGGGTGGTAGTCAGTCAAGGCCAGGAGTTTGATCTCCAGCAAGTGGTACAGCTCTTGGGTGAACTCTGCAATGAACTGAGGGCCTCAATCACAGAGGAACGTGCCTAGTAATCCATGGAGCTTCCACACATGGTGCAAATAGAGTCGAGCTGCTCCAAGTGCAGTAACCTCCAAGTGCAGTAACAACCATATGAGTGGGGATGAAGTGAGATCACTCTCCAGCAGAGTTGACTGTACACATTCCCACATCAAACCCATTGGATTCAGGTAGTTCTACCACAAAGTCCACACTGATGACATCCTAATGATTCTCTGGGACTGGGAGAGGGTGTAACTTACCCATGGGCTTGCATTGTGGAGTTTTGGTGCATAAGCAGAAGTCACAGGTGTTACAGTACTGACCAATGAATCAAGACATCTGGGGCCACCAATAATTCCATGATATGAGCTCCAACATCTTCTAGCACCTGGGGTGGCCAGCAATCAGTAAGCTTGGATATACATAAGTGGTTGTTGAAGCTGGGGGTCATCAGAGATATAAATACAATCAAAGAAGTATAAGAGGTCATCCTTTTCTGTCCACTCTGCTGCATGAAGCGAAAGAGTAGATCCCTTTATCAGCTTCTTCAACATCCTTGTGTCAACCACTACAGTTTGCATGATGAATGTCATATATGATACTGCACTCCTTGCCCTCCAAGGTAACATCTTCCAATGCTCAAACCATGAACAAGTCAGTAATTTATGCCCCCCCCCCCCCCCCCCCAATATGTTCTGCATGTATCCATACAGACTACACGGACTATGCAGAATCCATACTAGTCCACACAGACTATGTGGAGTCCATGCTAGTCCATGCAGACTATGCATAATTTATGTTATTAAGTTAATATCTTATGAGTTCCAAGCTTTTCAAACTATATGAAAGTCATGAAGTGCCTACAAAATAAGATTGTGTAGAGCAAGGATTGAACTTAAAACCTCATGCTATGCTATTATTGCATAACAAACAAGCCTGCTTAACCAGTTGAGCCACAGGAGAAATATTTGTTACCAATATAAAGTTTATTTATGATACTCAAAACTCAACCTCAAACTCAATTATTTAAACCTCTCAAAGGAGGTGCATTGTTATATATTCAAAATCAAATAAATTTCATTTACTACATTTGGTGCAAGAGTCAAAAGAAAACATAAAAGTAAAAAAAACCCTCACCATCCAAAATGCAGGGGAGGGGCAATGGAATATTTACATAATACAACTAAACCCCTCATGTCCAACATGTGGCTCATTTCTGCACAGAATCCTAGCAGTCAAATGTATTCCTATGAAAAGCACTCTCTTCTATCAAGCCCTGCCCTCCATTCAACAGCATGTTGTGCTTCTCAGCACTGATGAAATGACTGTGTGCTTTTTCATACAAAGCCAAACAGTGGTATGTAGTTGCATCAATGGCACCATACAACAACAGCTGTATAGTGTAATGGTAATACATGTCTGTAGTCTCTTAGTTAGTCATGAAGCTACTAGTGTTGAAAGGTCCAGTCTATAGGACTGAAAAAAGACCATTAACTGCACCTAACCAAATAGATATTAACCAGACTAGCAGTTACAGTTAAGGTCTTTCAAATTTGAAAAACATCATTAACTGCAAAAGAACTGGTTTAAATCGGTTAAAACTGGTTATTTATTATGTAAGCTATTCCAGCTGATTGCCCTGATTATTGCCTTGATTTTGACCCTTGGTTCATCCAAAAAGGTCAAGAACTGAGAAAGATATGACCAAATACATTTTGATACCATTATTCTTTCATGATCAGAATAACATGGATTGTACTGCTTATAACTTGTGCTAAAAAAAGTGGGCTACAGTTATACATCATCAATTACATCACACTAACACATATAAATATCTGTACCTTGCATATTTCATTAATTTAATAGCTCTGACAACTTGTAACTACATATTGCAAACTGCAACCACAAACTACAAACCAATACAATGCACTTTTGTTTTGGCCATATCTCAGTCAAAAATTGGATCAAATGCCAGACAATGTCCATTCTTATTTTTAATTGCTAACTTTTCTTGTTGAATTAAATCTGCACGTGGCACCTATTCTGTGCCTCAGTGTAAACACATATATATGTAAATACATGTATACAAATATGTCATAATGACATGTGGACAGGAACCATGCAGGACACCACCCTTTTCTCCACCCCACTGAGCCTCACATGACCTGAGCCTCATGTGACCATGTGGGCTCTCTAGGTATATAAGTATGCTGTACCTTTACATAGCAATACAGAGAGTTCTATGCCCTCTAACCTAAGTTACTTAGCACACTAACCAACTCAACAGGTAAGTAGTAAGATCTGTGAGCACTCTACATTGCACATAGCATGCCGCTCAACAGGTTATGGGCCCTGTGGGCAACGTTGCACAGCTATGAGCTCCTCGGAGCTCTAGTTGGAAGGAGTTGTACTATAGCCCCTCGGGGCTCTAACTCACATGTTGTGTACAGGTCTTACTACTGATGTGCTTCACTGTGCTGAGCACCTCGTTGCTTTTGTGACAGGGTTAGCCTCCCTCTGACATGACATCATGGAGCAATGATGCACCCTTTTGGTGCTCATCATGTGCTAAACAAAAGTACTCTGATGGAGTGCTAAATTGCACTTCACTGGTGAGATGAAAGACTTCACCTCCTATGAGGATTTGCCTATGTCTGAGAAATGGCAGGTCAAGACCGCTACCAGCATGACTTCGATCAAAGGCAAAGGTGCTGTACTGATTAGTCATCAGGTAAAAGTTAACGGGAAGACAGAGTCACACATCACATGCTTATCCCCCATTTTCTATCTTCCAGATTTGACAAGTTGGCTTATGTCAATGGGAGTGTTCCTCATTGCTGAGGAATATACTGTAAAAGGAAACGGTCAAATAATTTTCTTTGCTGACAAAAAGGGAAAACCCCAGCTCGATGCGACACCAATAATATGTGGCAAAACCATCTATGTGTGTGATTCGCACATTCAGAGCACTAAGAGATTAGAAGTCACAACTATCTATGTTGCTGACTATGACATTTGGCACAAGTGGCTTGGCCACCCAAGTGAAGCTGCCATGTGACAGATGCCAAAACACACCCATAAGTTTCCCAAGGATCTAAAAATTCCAAGGGACAGGCACATTTGTCCAGGGTGCGCCAAGGGAAAAATGATGTCAAAGTCATTCCCTGGATCTGAGTTTTGGGCCAAAGAGGCCTTCGAGCTAATCCATTCTGATCTGAAGGAATTACCAACACTCAGTTATCACAAGTACAAATATTTTATCATATTTGTTGATGATCAAACTTCACACATATGGAGTCAGTGCCTGAGAAAAAAGTCCGATGCTGCTGAGTCAATCAGACAGTTCAAGGCAATGGCCAAAACACAATATGATGCAAAAATCAAGTGTTGGCATTTCGATCCTGGGGGGGAATTTTATGATCGGGAACTCATAACCCAGCTCAAAGAGGCTGGGATTAAAATTGAGATGCCGGTGCCCCACATCCACCAACAAAATGGTTGCACTGAATGTGCAATCAGGACATTAATGGAGAAAGCACAAACATTGCACTTTACTGCCTGTCTACCACAATCATGGTGGGAATTTTGTGTAGAGCATGCTACATATCTCTACAACCGAACACCAATAAACCACCTAAAATGGCGAACTCTGATCAAAGATCTCAATGGCGAGAAGCCCGATCTGAGTGAGGAGAAGGTATTTGAATGTGGTGCCTATGTTTACCTGCCGAAAGAGAAGCATCCTAATAAGTTAGCTGCATGATCAGAGCTCATGATGTACATCGGCCTGGCAGATGGTATCAAGGGTTGGTGCTTTATGTGCCCATCAGGGTCAATATTTGTCAGTGCTACAGCACTCTTCGATGAGACTCTGTTTTCTCATTGTCCTGGGCCCAAGACCCCAGCAAAAACTGATCTTGGGGATATACCCCCTTCCAGAGATGATGATCACTCTGGGGGATCAGGGGATGATAGCAATGGAGGAAGTGATGACAGCTTCTATCTGGGCCATGGGCATTATGCTCCACCAGCACCAAATCCTCCTCCATGAGCTCTGTCCCCACCACCTTCACAATCAGGGTCTGAAACCCCTAAAATGTCTAGAGACCCACTGTTCAGCTCCATTGGCAATCTGCCTCAGGGTGCTGATCCATTTGCGCTGGCAGGTGCACCGGGTCCATTGTCCCAGCCTAGTCCAGCACCGCCAGCAGTAGAGGCCCCCATACCTCCACTAAGGTGATCAAACAGGCAGCGACGAGTCCCAACTCATCCAGGCAATGTCTATGGTGAAAATCATGATCCCGTTCAAATTGAACGAGACATTGTGTGGGAGCGCCAATGGTGGGAACCAGTGGAACAAGGCAGGAGTCGCGCTCCAGCCCTCCCTCAGGTTGAAGAAGAAGTGCCAGCTGGGCCCTCTCAACCACCAGTGGCAAATAGAACTCCTCCTGCACAGACCCCAGATAATTTGGGATTAGAGTATGCAACACCCCCTCAACCTCAGGAGTCTGAGGTGCCATGGATTTGGCACCAGAATCCGAATGAGGAGCAAGGATGGTGGTTACCCAATTCGGGTGCCCCATCATATTGGGGCCCTAGAAGGGATAATTATGTCGCTGAAGGTGGAACGGATCTGATGTGCCTTCTGCTTAGCAAGCAGTTGCACCATCGACAGTGTCAGATCCTGTCCCGATCCAGTATCATGACATTGTGTGCTTATCCAAGCCTGCACAATCAGAGTGGAGAAGTGCATGCCTGGAGGAACTAGAGGCACTCTGTAAATGGCATGTCTATGACATTGTAGATCTCCCTGCCGGCCAAAAGGCCATCAAAAATAGATGGGTTTTCTCCATAAAATCCAATGGACAAAAACAGGCTAGACTCGTGGCCAAAGGCTTCTCACAAGTCGAAGGCATCGATTATGATGAAATATTCTCTCCAGTGGTCCGCTACGAGATGGTGCACCTCATGTTTGCCCTGAGTGCCTTAGAAGGCATGTACATGATGGGACTCGACGTAAAAACTGCATTCCTGTATGGCAAACTAGATGAGAAAATTTACATGCATCAACCCAAGGGATTTGTTATCCCAGGCAAAGAGCACAAAGTCATGCGCTTACATTGAGCATTGTATGGCCTTAAACAGGCCACCCTAGGGTGGAGAGAGCTAGAGGTGTTCATGCGATCCATTGGATTTGAATGCGCCAGCTCAGACGCCGGCATTTTCATCTACAAAAATGGTAAAGACATTGTCATCACAATAATCTACGTTGATGATGGCATGTTCTTGGGGAAGAACAAACACCTTGTAGAAGAAAAGAAAAATGCATGTCTCAAGCATTGGGAGTGTCGGGACACTGGTCATGTTACTGAATTCCTGGGTATGTGTGTAACACAAGGCACATCAAGAATCACTCTGAACCAAACAACCTACCTAGCCACTGTGCTAGCTCGGTTCGGAATGATGAATGCCAAGGCATCCCCCACTCCACTTCCCATGGGATACATCCCTATGGAAAACCCTGATGAGCCTGATCCAGCTCTCAGAACTGAGTTTCAATCAGTGATCAGGTCTTCATTGTACCTGATGCTCGGAACTCACCCCAATATTGCCTTTGCGATGATAAAGATGTCACAATTCTTGGCTAATCTGAGTAAAGAACATCTTGATAAGGCGCATTACATAATGCGCTACCTAGTCGGTACTCAATCATATGAGCTTATCTATGATGGCCACAGCAAACAGGGCCTCCAAGCCTTTACTGATTCAGACTGGGCATCCGACGTCATGAAACGCAAGTCCACAATGGGTTACTTTGCCACCTTAGCAGGAGGCATCGTGTGCTGGCAGTCCCATATGCAAAAAACTGTAGCACTTAGTTCCACAGAAGCCAAATACATGGCTCTCTCTGACACTTGTCAGCAGATAGTGTGGATCACATCCTTATTTTCTGAATTGGGATATCCCTTGAGTAAGGTGTCTATCTGCACCAATGATCAGGGGTTGATCTTCATCGGATCTAACCTTATTCAGGAAAGAAGGACTAAACATATCGACATTCACTATTATTATACACATGAATGTATCAAAGATGGCAAGGTCACATTTGTCTTCATTTCGGGAACTGAAAACCTGGCAGATATGTTTACTAAAAATCTCAGGAGGCAGCTCTTTGAGAAATTTAGAAGCTCCCTTGGAATTAAATTCAAGGTTCAAACTTAGTACCTATACATGGCACCTTGGATCATAAAGCCCCTCCAGGTTGATGCCGGTACAGTTTGTGGGGGGGTGTTGAATTAAATCTGCATGTGGCACCTATTCTGTGCCTCAGTGTAAACACATATATATGTAAATACATGTATACAAGTATGTCATAATGACATGTGGACAGGAACCATGCAGTACACCGCCCTTTTCTCTACCCCACTGAGCCTCATGTGACCATGTGGGCTCTCTAGGTATATAAGTACGCTGTACCTCTACCTAGCAATACAGAGAGTCCTACGCCCTCTAACCTAAGTTACTTAGCACACTAACCAACTCAACAGGTAAGTAGTAAGATCTGTGAGCACTATACACTGCGCATAGCACACTGCTCAACATTTCTGAGTAACATTTGTTGAGATACATATAGGCGATATAGTATGATAGATTTTATGACAAAAAACTGGTCTTGACTAGTCTTTTTTTGGTCTATTAACTGCAAAAGACCAGTCTTAGTTGGTCCGGTTAGGTCCCCCCAATATCTGGGTCAGTCCTAGACCAGTTATGGTTACAGTCTACCAATTTTAGGGTCAAAAAACTGAACTGAACCAGACCTTAAAACACTAGAAGCTATGGGTTTGGATATCACTGGTGTCATTATCTTGCTAAGCTCAAATGGTCTATTTGGATGAATGTGGACTGTCCTTGCTGGTACAACCTGGTCCAACCTTGTTGATCACAGATGTGGACAGACAAAATATGTGGAATCTGAGTAAAATATGTGGAGTCCAGGTGAGTCTGCATGGATCTGTGTAGACTATCACACCCTGTTGCACAGCTAAAATGTTTATTGTATGGATTGCAATTCTACATGGAGTCCATGTAATTCCAAATATATGGGGGAGTGTAAAGACCTTGAACAAGTCTGGTTGCAACAACACAATGCCTTGATGTCATCACTTCCATCCCCACAATCTGGACAAAGGAAGAGGGTGTCAGTCTTTCCCATGCTATGATCTGGATGGTAATGGAAGGAGAAATTGAGCCTGGAAAGATACAAAGACCAATGAGCTTTGCAGCAGTTCAACTTTTTGGCTGTCATGAAGTGCTGGAAAGTTCTGTGGTCCATCCAAATCTTGACCTTGTATTGTGAACCCTCTAGAAAATGCTGCCACTCCTCAAGTGCATGCATTATCACCAACATCTCCTTGTTATGGATGTCATATTTTCACTCTACAGCATTGAGGCTCTTTGAGTAGAGCATGACTGGATGCCACTTCTCATCCTCTGGAGACTGCTGAAACAACACAGTGCCTGTTGCAAAATCAGAACTATCAGCTTCTACACAAAAGGAGTGCAAGTCATCAGCAAAAATAAGGATTGGAGTGGAAGTGACCATTTCTTTAAGCTTCTCAAATGCCTCCTGTTGTGTATTACCCCATCTCCATGCATCCTTGCCAGTAGTGGGATTGAACAGTGGTCATGCATGATGTGAGAAGTCTTTCATGAATTATTGATAGAAGTTGATGAAGCCCAAAAAGGACTGCATCTTCTTGCCTGCAGTGAGTGAGGACCTCATTGAATACTGACATGCCAAAAATGTTGAGACAGAAATTGTTGAGTGTATTGACAATCTGTACAGGATATTCAGTTTGGAGGTGAAATTAAAAAAAGGTCAGATTCACCTTTGGAATGTATGCCACATGATGCACAGAAAAAGAAGTCAGCTTTGCATGAGTGTATTTGGAGAGGTTTTCAATGTACAAGTACATTGGCCATAATGAGGCATTACCAAAGCTTATGAGGTGTGTTGAGTCAGACCACAGCATCAAGCCAACCATCATGTTTTCTACTCTGTCTGCCTGTGGCTGTAACTGTAACCTCTCATGCTCGGCAATGAAAGCATCTGCTGATAGGTCCACTGCATGCTTTAAGATCTGGAGAATGCTTCCAATTGTATTGAAACATTATGAGAGATGCTCAGAGTCACTACAAACACCATGAAATTGACTTTGAACCTTTTTCAAACAACTTCACATGATTTCGAATGACTTTGAACCATTTTGAACCATTTTGCAACATTTCAAACACTTTAGAAGAACTTTGCACCACTTCGAATGATGTCAGCCACCACATAGCTGTTCTGAAACCCTTTCGATACATGCTGCACAACCAGAGTGAGCCATTGTCATTGCATATCGAGTGCCACTGCACATAAACAGAGACGACAAGAGATTCAGAATGTGATAAATGCAGTTTTTATGTTTCAATGATATATTAAAGCAATAGGACAAGAACTCTTATTATACTGGGACAATGTACATTTCACTTATTATCATTTCTCATTTGTTTTATGTTTTACAATACCTTTATTTGCTGTGCATACTGCCTCACCTTTTCCACATGTTATTGTTTTCTTTTTAATAATATTTCTTCAAATTGTATATAGACTTGTATTAGTTACTTAGAAGGGAAGTGAAGGGAACATGGACAAAGTTACCCTCTCATTCATCGTCTGATTTAAGAGCCATTCTCTTGAGTCTTACTCACATCGTATCTCTAAGTTCTGTGAAATATCGCAAACTTCTTCAAACTTTCATATTCATCCCTTGACTCATCGCATAGCACCCATCATCTCTCAGAAAACACTTCCCATTTGTTATAATCATTTCTCAATATACTTTGACACTAGTCCAACACCTTTGAACTTCCTCAAACTCACTTTGAACCTCTTCAAACTACTTTGCACATCTTTGAACCTATTTCAAGCTACTTCACACATCTTTGTATGCTCCTAAAGATTATTTGTAACACGTCTCACCATTTTGCACCTCTCACTACAACTTTTGGGTATCAGCAGTGATATTTAGTACCAACTCGCACCCTTCCTCTAGCCTGTGTTATACTTAGACCTTTTAACAGGTTTTTGTTAGGTTTCCAGGTCAAGTATTATCACCGCTGTGTAGAGTTCAGACCAGATACATTTAGGTGGTAAGTTGGGGGAGATATGATTTAGCAGCAGTTTCTTAAAGCGCAGCTTTGATGATGTGGATGAGGCAGCAGTGAAAAAGGCTGGGAACATCAAACTATGGTGTGTCAGCTTCAGTGGCATGCTCCACCTTCTTTGCAGGCAGAAAGATCTTAACACATGTTCTGTTCCAGCCATCCTGAAAAAAAAAGTGGGACTGTGGGGTGTCAATATTGTTTAAGTGTTCTACTTCACATGTTGCACAAAAACTAATCAAATCATCTTTCTTAAAATCATCAGCCAGAATAATATTGTAAATGAGATTGTTGAGGTTGGTAAGGAACTTGTTATTTGACCCATTGTAGAACCAATTTATCAGACAAAAGACAGAAGCATTGAGAAAGGGTGAAAAGTAATTTTGGTGTATATTTTGTAAAGATGAGCTGAATGATGACCACCAAATAGGTCTGCCAGGTGTGTTAGCACTAGAAACTGTCACAAATGTTGCCAAGTCTGAAATAGCATCTAGAGAATAGAGTTCATCAGGAGTGAATAAGAAAATGCCGAATGGATATGAGTGATAAATTCCATAGCTATTCAGTGATGTGTGATATGTGACAGGTAATGATACTGAAGGGGACCGGTGTGCATCTCCAACATTTGCTGGGGATTGTGGGTCATTGTTGGCAGCCTGAAGTGCTAGTATGCAAGGTGGTTGGGGAGGAAGCTCATTTTGATAACATTTCGGAAGAGAATCTTGTGGTTTGGCCTTTCAGATGCTCAGGTTGGAGGTGCGAAACTCCTTGGACTCAGAATAGGCTCTGGCTAACTGCACTAAATGATTGGATACTGTAGAAATGTAGACTTTGACTTACAGATGGTATTTCATCATTAGATACTTCAATATTCTCCTCAATCTCCTCAATTTCTGGCTCCCCTTTGAGCTTTCTTAGATCAACCTTGTGTTGTTCCAATAGTTCCATCACAATGGCCATAATTTTTATTTGGCAGTATCTCTTGTGAGTTCCAAGTGCTCAATGGTTGTCAAAGCAGTGCTTGCAACCTGGTTATTTGAAATTGGTCATAAGATATGACACCAGGGCAATTCTAGATGGTGGATTGCCAAGTCTACCTGACAAGTTGAACTTATCAGAAGCCTCGCAATCATAAGAGATGTTGTCGTGTGCCCACATTGTTGTACTCTTCAGGCTGAAGAGTAGAACTCTCTTCTTCATACCACCACCATGCCTCCCTTTCTGCTGCCCTCCTTGCCCTCCAGTCATACTGACAGTGTCATTTGTAGCCTACAATTCAAAACCAAGAACACAAAAAAGACAAGGTATGGTTCAATTCTCAATACCATGTTGTCACTATTACTAATATCTCTTACAGGAACGATGCACTGCAGCCATACTTCAATGCTGTATGATGGATTCCACTATCAATCAACCCATTTGCATCCATCACAACCATCATCTATGCAGGCCTTCCTGATGAGAATGAGGAATCAATGCAACAGTATGTATCATTTCAATGTTTGTAATAATTACTGACAACCACTACTGTAAGGGCAATCTTAAAGCCTCACTTAATAGTGAGCTAACAGAGGGGAATCCAAAGTTAATATTATACTACATAATACGGACACTTCAGATGCACCTAACAGAGGGGAATCCAAAGAGAAAACTCTAAGGACCCATCTGTCGATGCCCAGTATATGTGATGGAGCCAAAAATCAAATAGTAAGCTAAAAATAGCAAAAAGATGGAAATAAGTGGATCAAGCTGTGGGATGACATCACCTTGATGGGTAAACATCCAGAAGGGGTCCTGCCTCTAAGAATAGAACTGTCAACATGTACCAACATGGAAAAAACTGAAATATAATAATAAAATAGGAATAAATTATAGAAAATCATAGAAAAGGTAGAATAGGGTGAAATAAAATATAAAAAAATATGGGATGAATGCAGAAAATTGCCCAACACCTGGGGTGCCTTCCTTTACCCTTACAACTATAAGATATACCTGAGAAGAAGCCTTGATGCATGAAGATGTGATGAAGATGGTCCTGACCTTCAAAAATGTGGTAATGAAACTGGGTGAGGATCCCATTCAATTGGAAAGTTACATTGCTTATGTATGTATGCACATTTGTATATGCATCTCAAATCATGTCTAACTCCTTGTCATGTTAGCTTGGTGATAATACTCAACCCTGAAACCCAAACAAAACCTACTAAATAGCTTTGGATGGTATAACACAAGTCAGAGGAAGGGTGCAAGTTGGTGCTAAATATCACCACTGTTACCCAAAGGTTGCGATTAGTAGCATAGAATGGTGGGAGGCATTGTGAATGAGCTTTATGAGCATACAAAAAGGCTCAAAAAAGGTTTGAAGAATGTTCAAAAAAGGTTCGAAGAATGTTTGAAAAAGGTTTGAAGGATGAGCAAAGTAGTTCAAAGAGGTTCAAAGAGGTTTGAAGTAGTTCTAAGGGAGTCGAAGGTGTCGGACTGGTGTCGAGGAGCAAATAAAGCAAATAAAAAGTGTTTTTCGAGAGGCAATGGGCGATGTGCGATAAATTGAGGAGTGAATACGATAGTTTGAAGAAGTTCATGATATTTCACAGAACTTAGAGATACAACACAAGGCTAAGACTCAAAAGAATGGCTCTTAAATCAAACAATAAGGGAGAGGGTAACTTCTTCTCTGTTTTTCTAAGTAACTAGTACAAGTCTATATAAATTTTGAAGAGATAGTACTAAAAAGGAAATCTAACATGTGTAGTACACAAGGCAATATGTGCAGCAATGAGGACTTTGTAAATCATAAAACAAATGAGAAATGATAAATAATTTAAACATACAGTGTCCCCATATAGTACCAGTACTTATATCTTTGCTTCAATATATCATTGAAGCCTCTAAGCACTATTATCATGTCCTAAATCCTTTGTTGTTGATAGGTCCACTGCATGCTATAAGGTCTGGAGAAGGATCTAACCATATCGAGACATTACAACACACACTCCGAATCACTATGAACACCACAAAATTGACTTCAAACACTTTTCAAACTATTTTCAAACTATTTTGCATGACTTTGCATGATTTTGAATAGCTTCGAACAATTTTGCGACACTTCAAACATTTTTGAATGACTTCACACTACTTAGAACAACATCAGTTACCACAGGGATATTCTAAAACCCTTTCGACACACATAAAACATCGGCATGAGCTACTGTGTTGCATATCGAACACTACCAGACACAAGGAAAGATGATAAAAGACTTAGAATGCAATAAGTGCATTTTTATGTTTCAATAATATATTAAAGCAATAGAACAAGAACTCTTACTATACTGGGACAATGTACATTTCATTTATTATTGTTTCTTATTTGTTTTATGTTTTACAATACCTTTATTGCTGTGCATACTGCCTCATGTTCTACACTTGTTATTATTTCCTTTTTAGTACTATTTCTTCAAATTGTATATAGACTTGTCCTAGTTACTTAGAACAATAGCAAAGCAACAGGGAACAGAGAAGAAGTTACCCTCTCCACTACCATCAGATTTAAGAGCCATTCTCTTGAGTCTTAGCTTGCATTGTATCTCTAAAGTTCTGCAAAATATTGTGAACTTCTTCAAACTTTTGTATTTGCTCTCAACTTATCACCTATCATCTATTGCCACTCGAAAACCACTTCTTACTTGCTATATTCATTCTTGACATATCTCACCACCAGTCAAACATCTTCAAACCTCTTCAAACTTACTTCGAACAACTTCGAACATATTCAAACCTACTTCAAACTACTTTGCATGTCTTCAAATCTATTTTAAACTCTTTTGAACATCTTTGTATGCCTTTAGAGGCTATGCACCACATCCCTTACCATTTCGCATTACTAAACACAACATTTTGGTATCAGCAGTGATATTTAGTACCAACTTGCACCCTTCCTCTAGCCTGAGCTATATTTTCTAAGCATTTTAACAGGTTTTTGTTAGGTTTCCAGGTCAAGTATCATCATTGTCTCTCCTCATGTCTGGTAGTGCTTGATATGTGATGGAATAACTCATTCTGGTTGTGCAGCATGTATAAAAAGGGTTTTGAGACAGTTATATGGCAGCCGATGTCATTTGAAGTGGTGCGAAGTCATTTGAAAGCATTCAAAGTGTCACAAAATTGTTCAAAGTTGTTCGAAGTAGTTCGAAAAGGGTTCAAAGTTGATTCTGTGGCATTTGTAAAAATTTAGAGCATCTGTCATAATGTCTTGATACAATTGGAAGTGTTCTCCAGACCTTAAAGTGCGCAATGGACCTATCATCCTCCCCCTTACTGAAATCCTGACTGTTTCAGTCAGCTGATTGAAGTCATGTGTGAAATGCATGATCGTGTTGAAAAAGTTAGCAAGGTTCAAAATACTTCTTGTTCTTCCACATCACCTCCTACATCCCCAAGTACTAGCTTTTATAATGTCTCTTCTCGCTGAGCTGAACTCCAAAATTGTCGAATATGCAAAAGTCAATGCCTGAGTGCAGTGTTGCAGAGGAATTGGATTTTGAAGTGTGGGGGAGAGGGTTTTGTGGAAAGATAGTATGTCTCTTGTTGACCTATTCATAGTCAAAGGTGCTAAAATGTTTTGTGTAGGCAGAATATGATGAACTTGTGGACGACTTAGGCGAGGAGCATGACCTGGCTGTACAAGCAGTTGTTAATAAAGTTTTTGAGGTTTTCAGCCCAATGGCCCAATGCGAATGGCTTTCATGGGGTGGAGGATTATTATTCATGGACTTGGCTGAGCAGGTAGAATGCAAAAGGAGGGATGAGGAAGAAAAATGGATTAGAGAGGAGCAGGAGCAGGCAAAGAGGGCAGAAATTGAGGGTCAGAGGAGGGTGCTGGCAGACACCTGAAATGCAGCAAGAGCTGCATTTTGTTGATGTGTTCAGTTGGTACTCAGTGCAGAGTCTCAACAGAAGGGGTGAACACTAAACCTACAACTGCAGGCATGCTCAGGGTGAGGGGGTTAGATTAGAGGGCCTCAGATCATCCTTCGGGGCACAGGGACTACAAAGAGGCTGGTATGGTGGTTCTTGTGGTGCACACTAGTTGTGTATGCAAAAAGGAGGGTATGCACAATGGTGAAAAAGTGTGCAATGCAAAGAGGCAAAAATGCGCAATGATGAGGGAGATGAAAGTGAGTGGTGTAGTGGGGCAAGGACAGCACTAGAATGTGCTGCAAAGGGGGCACACAGGTTAGGGGCACAAACAGAATGTAAGCACAATGGGTGGAAAAATGCGCTAACAGTGTGCAAAACATGGCTATACAATAAAATGTGCAAATGGTGCACAAATGCAGCTATACAAAGGGCACACTACAAGAGTGCACTAACAAGAACGAAGAACGCAACACAGAGATGAAATGCAGCAATACGATGAGGGGATGCAAATGATATGCAAATGCGGTTATATGAAGAATGCACTACAAAGGCACATGGACTGGACACTGGTGCACAGACTATGTGCGATGCTGACTGAGATATAAACTATGAGGGGGAAAAGATCCTCTGGATTCTCTATCTGTCCATCTACTATGTACAAATGGCTTATGTGATAAAAACGGTAAAATAAAGTGTAAAAATAGAAAGCGCCATGCGCTACCCACAAGCACATCCATTCACCCATCTAAACCCAACTGCATGTTCTGGTGCAATGCACTATTTTTGGTGTGCTCTAGGTCCCATGCGCTCTTCCCAATTAATCTGCTTCGGTGTTATGCGTTGCATGCTGTGCCTTAGTAATAATGATGTGATTGATCTGTGCCAGTTACCAGATAAGGTGATGCCAATTGGAAATGCAGAAGAACAATAAAGAGATGCTGTGTGAGGCCAAATAGTGCCAAAGTGCCAGAATTATGTGAAAGCACCCAAGTGTGCACAGTCCAATGCCAAATAGATGCAAAGTGCCCAGATTATGTGAGAATGTGCAGTTTGCTCATGTTGGAATCGCAGTGCATCTCGAATAAGCATGCCAGTAAGCTGGAAGCTGCAATGTGCAGTGCAATTGGTGTGGTGGATTGTCATGTGTGTGATAGGGATTGTGCAATGAGTGTGCAACAGAGAATGTGAGTTGTGGGTAAAGCATAAAGGAGCATGCAATAACTGTGAAAGGCAGATAAGGAGGGGGAGGGGGGGGCATATGGAGGTGGTTTGAAGTGTAATAGGGTGTATTTAGGGTGTATGACAGAAGGCAGCTATGGGGGATCCAAAGGTGCAGTAGAAATGTAAAAGGTGCACAAAGGCACACAAAAGTGCACTGCGCAAAGTGTGTGGAAGCCATCTAGAAGGTGCACACAATTGCAAAAAATGCTGTAGTATGCACACAGGGTGATATGGAGCTGTATCATTATGCAAAAATGTTATCAAAGAAAGATTTACAGCGGAGGAATGCAGAGCTCGCCACTGAGGTGAGAGCTATTGAGAGGGCAGAGGAGGGAGATGAAGATGAGGACAATGAGAAAGTTGAACTACCCATGGTGTGGGTGGCAAAGTGAAAAATGGCAGAGGTCAAAGAGGAGGATGATGTGGAGGAAGAGATCGAGGGTGGAGAGGCAGTGAAGTGGGCTAAGTTTGCAACAAGTGAAACATTTGAGTTTAAAGGACCAGTAAGTTATTTCATTTGAGTTCAATCATTTTTTGGGGTGCTAAAATGTTTATAGTGTGATCGGTGTGCTGGATTCAAGTCCCAGCTGTGCTGTGTCATCAAGGAGGGCACCCCAAAGTGTTCGAAGTGCACCCAGGAGGTGCAAGGGTGCTATTGGGGTGGGGTATCGAGGAGGGGGCTTTACAAGGGTGAGGCAAAGAAACTCAGAGGTGCAAAATGAAATTTGCACCCAAGGCAAGATATGAAATTTGTCTGAAATTGTTTTGAAATGCTTGCTAAATTGTTTTCGATTTTTGTAGTATGTCGAATACATGTCGTGGGCCCCATGAAGGGCATCGAACCAGTCATGGCACCTTTGATGACATTGAAGGAGAGAAGGAGATCATCAAAAGGGAAGGTGAAGGCAATGGAGGTTCAAATGGTGGAAGAGGTCAATGAAGATCAGGGAATGCATCGTAGGCTGATTGCTGCAAAACTAGCACAGAAGAAGGTAGAGATGGAGATACTGGATAGAGAGATAGACTTATTAGAGGTAATGTTGGAGGGGTAGGAAGGCTTTTCTGTTGTTTTGTTTTGACTATTTTAAATTTCAACTTTTTATTAAATGTTTTTGGAAAGTAAGGGAAAAAGAAATGGAGATATAATGAACAAAAATGACTTTTAGGGAAAGGCTCAGTAGTTCATCATAGCCAAAAAACTCTTTAAAGTTTGCACAACCATGCTACGATGCGATATCGTGACTTGTATCGTACACTAAAAGCAATCGAAATCTTTTGTAAGTAACTGTGAAAAAGAAAAAAAAGAATAATTATTTGTTTTCGAAGTCCTAAAAATTTTTGAAAGTATGTTCATCGAAGTTCAAAGTTGTTCGAAGTTGTTCAAGGTGTTCGGAGTCGATATCAAGGAAATTCGGTGGAAGGGAAATTGATTTTCAAGCAAGATATGGTAGCAAATGAAATGCAGCAATAGGTCGATGTAGTACTGATCTGTTGAGTTTGCAGAGAATGTAAGCTCCTCTGTAGTTTCATTCGATAACAATAAGAGGGCCAAAATATTGTGGTTTCATCTTGCAATGGAGGGATTTCTTGATTTTCATGTTTTGAAGCAGCACTAAATCTCCTTTCGCAAAGTTGTAGTCATGCATCATATGTTTGTGAAGGAGTTTGAAGTGTTTTGCAGCTTCGATTCAGGCATAGATCTTTGAATATAACACTTTGAGGTCATTCGATCATTTTTGTAGCACTATGGCTCATCGAGCTATGAGATCAGTTGTCGATAAGATGGAATCGGGTGGCAGTTGTAAGTATGTTGCCTTGGAGATGTTGAGGGGGATTAGAGGATGTGCTCCTGTAACTGCAAAGTAAGGAGGACAACTCATGCATTTACGAACTGTGACTCTTTCTGCACAAAATACTGTGTGTGCCCCTGCTGACCATTTTGCTTGATCTCCATCGACAGCTTTGAATAAGGATTGTCAAACATCGAAGTGGGCTTGTTCGATGAGTCCATTGGTGCATGGATTATGACCGCTAATTTGAATATGGTTAATGTGATATTGTTTCACAAGATACTCCATAGCTGTGATAAACACAGCATCATTTTCAGTTACTATTTTGTATAATGAACCCCATCGACAAATAATATCTTCGAAGATCCAATTGCCAAGAGACATCACATTTTTTCCATTTTGAGTAAGTCATTAGTGAGCATCAACCTTGTACGATGTATTTGAATCCATTAGAAGGTGGCATTTGCATCATGTCGATATAGACTTTGCCAAAAAGGGGTGCTGGAGTGGTGACTGTGGGCAGAATTAAAAAATTTTGTGTTTGTCAAATTTGACATAGGTGGCAGGTTCAAATATACCATGCAATGTTGGCTTTCATGTTTGGCCACCAAAATTGAAGGGCAATGACTAATTTCGTAGCAAAAATTATTTTGTGTCCAATATCATCATGAGCTGCATGAATAATTTCAAGATGACATTCTGGAGTCACAACAATTTTGTGAGCTCCATGGGAGTCTTTTCTCCATAGTTTGCCCAAATCTAAAAAGAATTCAATGCAATATCGAATAAAGGTAGCATATTCTGTGTCTGATAAATCAGGGGGTCGCACCAAGTTATGTAACCATTTTCGAATGCGAAGTAATCTTTCATCGTTCATTTTCACGTTATTCATTTGTGGGACATCATCATAGGTAAGGTTCTCCCCCTTACTGATATTTGAAGAGTGGGAGAGGGTCAAACTTTGATGTGAAGTAAAAGGTCGAGTTGTAATAGAATTGTCAATCCAGTCTCTGAAATCATCTTCATTGTCGAGCTGAGCATCTTTGTCTTGTGGGGGGCATCTCGAACGTCTGTCAGGACCATGGTGTATCCCTGCAATGTGGACTAATGTAAAGTAAAAAGTTAGGTGTGATATCAGGATTCAATGATGAACTTCAAGAATCAATCAGGTATTACCAGAAAACCCAACAGATGTTCTTTTTCAGCAGGACAATGACCCCAAACACAAGAGCAAAAAGGCCCAAAAATGGCTTCAAGACAGTGGATTAGAGGTTATGCAGTGGCCCTTTCAATCAGCAGACCTTAACCCCATTGAACACCTTTGGCATCACTTCAAGGTTAGACTTGGAGAGTATGATACTCCAGCATCTGGAATTGCAGAGTTGTGGGAGAGAGTACAGAAGGAGTGGAATGATATTCCAGCATCTGTCTGTCAGAATCTGATAGAGAGTATGCCTAGAAGGGTTCAGGCTGTGTTACAGGCAAAGTGGGGCTATACCAAGTACTAGAATATTAGAATAATATTTTATAATACCAGAGGGACAAAACCTTTCAAATGGATGTGTGCCAGTAAAATATTAATAACATGAGAACAAATCAAAAATATGTAATAAAACAAATTGCAACTTATTAGTCACATGATACTCTACCACTATCCCAAATTTGGACTTGTTTGGTTGAGTTGTTCTTAAGTTATTTAAGAAATAGTTTAACTTTAAAAATCATTTGAAAGGTTTTGTCCCTCACTGTATCATGCATCGACTTTGATGATAAGCATTCAAACTCCTATTATGTACAATTTCAGTGCTCCAAGAGTGCAATATAGACTGTAAAGTTCGAGTTTTGGCTGCAAAAATTAGGATTTGCAGTCATTAAGCATAATCAATCCAAATTGACTATAATATCATTTTCAAGGGTTTTCAGGATTGCATTGAGCAAGAAAGGAACCAATAGCAATCTGCGAAGTGTTAACTGATAGGATAACTGGGCCTTTAGATGAGTAATTGATAGCTTGAATCACTGGTGAGCTGATGAGGGCTTCTTTCAAATCTTCTTGTGCTCCTATTTGTTCCGCTTTGAATTCAAAAGGAACATCTTTTGGAGTGAGTTGGATCAGTGCTGCAGCTTGTTGAGCAAAATTTCGAATAAAGATATGACAAACTCCAATGGTTCCTAGGAATGCTTTGACTTCAGTGAGGCTTCGACATGGTCCCCACTTGCTAACAGCTGCAATTCTAGTAGGATCAGCCATATGACCTTTGATATTGCATCGATGCTCTAAAACAATTATTTTGGGGATGCAAAGATAGAGTTTCAGACCTGAGAATGTTCCTCTGCAATACTTCATGTGCTGAACTATCTAATTTAAGTTTTTGAAGTGTTCCCAGATGAAGTGTCAAATAGCTGGATTATCAGGGATCATTTTGTAAGATCTGCCAATCATTTGATATTCTGATTTCGGGCTCTTAACTGGTGTATCGTTGATGTAAGGGATGGTTATATGAGGAATTTCAGGCTGTAGAATGAATGTCACATTGTCGTGTAAGATAGGAACCAAATTTGTCCAATCCATGGGTAGGGTAACGATGAGAAGCACTCCGAACAGTGTCTGAAACATTGTCAGATCACAGGATGGCTCTGCTACTTTCCTTTTGTCAAATGCCACATAAAGATCCAACATTTCTCTGCATGATCATCCACCAAATTGTTCTGCTAAATGTTCAGGTATCGGTACAATGCCTGAGTGCTGGATTGTTACTTGGTTAAGCGGTTCAAGACTGTGGACAATTCAAAGTGATTTTGTGTCTTTCTTTACAATGCAGAACCATCATGATCTATATGAAGAGTTCAACAGTTCATATACTCCTGCTTCTATCTTCTTTTTCAGCATTTTGCATATCTGTTCATACAAACCTGGAGGTATAGGAATGTTTCGCTCAACCTATAGAGTATGAGGAATAATGGGAAATTCTATAGGAGGAAAAAAGTCAGAGCAAAAACTTCCTTGCCCTTGTTTGGTCCATGCAAAAGCTGTTTTGTGATT
The DNA here is from genome assembly GCA_029959215.1 of Tricholoma bakamatsutake. Classification (NCBI taxonomy): domain Eukaryota; kingdom Fungi; phylum Basidiomycota; class Agaricomycetes; order Agaricales; family Tricholomataceae; genus Tricholoma; species Tricholoma bakamatsutake. The sequence goes on from CP114860.1 coordinate 9,034,780, forward strand.
TTGAATAAAATTGTGCATGAGCTTCTGTTCCTCTGGCCATAGAAAATCACAAGAATAGTTCTTGTCAATGATAGTTTTATGTTCAAGTAAATATTGGGAAGAGAGAATGAACGATGGTGGATAAGGATTTAATTTTGGCATGTTTTCGAGAGGATCACCAGTGATTGTTTGAATAATGTGAAATCGGTCGAGTAGTTCAGTAATAACTGGGCGAATTTTCTGTGCAACAGGTTTGTATTTCTTTTTCGATGCTGCAAAAATTGGATGTAAGGAGTCGATAATAGGCGTAGAGGGCATAGATGTCACCATCAAGATCAATAAATATGTTTCATATTGATGACTGGCTGTTAAATATAAATTCGTGAGAATCAAAGAATAAGAAAGGGTTTTTGAGGAGTTCAAGGACTCCATACCAGGAATATTCACAGTGCGTTCGATAGTGATAGATGAATTAGAAGGATCGAAAGAAATAATGAGAGCGCACTGGTCAATGTCCAAAATTTCATCCTCTAGTTGTGAAAATCCTTTCGATGCTGATTAGAACAGGGTATCATGGGGATTGCAAATGATCATGTTGAATTAGGATTGTATATTGTGATCATCTGAACTTTGTTTCTGTAGTTTTTAACAGTGCTTTCTGTGAGCACATCGAATGGTCGACCAAGTAGAATATTATAGGCTGGGTCATGAATTATGTGGATCCGCATGAATAACATGATACTCCCTACTTTACAAGGCTAAACCCAAACTTTCATCAATGCCTCCATTAGCCAATTAAAGTGGGATGTGGATCGAAGGATCATAGGCGAGCCCAAGTTCATGGGAAATTTCTTTGGACATTGTGATAATTGAAGAACTGGGGTCTATGATACTTTCAACTGGATTCCTTCCATTGACATTCATGATAATTGACCTAATTGAGTGAGATTCCTTCGCAGTGATGAAGGGTTCTGGAATATCACCAGGTTGAAGACTGTTAATATAAGTTTTAAAGGGATCATTGATTATGAAAATCTCATTATTAAGCAAATTTGTGACATTATTTCCTTTGGACTGTTGAATTCGATGTGGAGCAACCTGTTCCTTCCATTTTGTACAAACTTCAGGCAATAGAGACAACAATTCTTCAGGGGTTAGTGTGATAATTGGCGTCTTCATCGAATGAGCAGAAACATCTTCCATTATTTTATCCTTTTGTATTGGGGCTTAGGTATGGTGTGAAGAACCATTTTTAGCTTTACCTTTCGCAGTTGATCCAAAGTTTCATTTGTGTAGTGGTAAGTACAAATTTTCTTTTGCAGTGGCATAAGGATGAATGATGGGCTGCGAAGTTGTTTCTGAAGTTGAAGATGGTGCCGAAGTCGAGGTTGGTAAGTTTGTTGCTGTAGATGAGATGGATGATTCAGGTACTTGTGGAGTTGATTGTTCGACTGCCACAGTATTTGGGGAAATCAAAGGTCGAGAAACAGGGACTGTTGGTATGCTTGAATTAGTTTTAGCAAAGGGCCTACCACTTCACAAAGCTTATATCTCTTGTTTGAGCTTTGTGATGTGATCTTCAGCTGTTGTGGATTGTTCAGAAACTTGGTAGATGCCTCTAGGCGGTGTCAAAGTAGCTGTCAAAGATGCGATGTTGTACATTAGTGATGGCATAGCTGTAGTTGAAGGATTTCATTGAGTCCATTCATCAATTCTGTTTTTGATAAAGTGACCAGGGATGTTTTGAGGGGTAAACTGTCTATTTGGAAGGACAATTTTTCCTTTGTTGTTCTTTTTACACTTTCCTTCATTGATATAAGACTGACAAACCAAGCAGTTGCTAATGAAATGACTGGTGAGTCCACAAAAGACACAAACTAAATTTTCGAGCTGGTCCAAATGAAATCCACTGTTAGGTCAAGGAGAATTAGTGAGTTTCAAACCTCCTAGAGCCATGACAAGTGTAGTTGTGAATTTTTTGAGGATTGCCTATAAGTCTTCTGATTTGATTTGTATCGAAGATGTCGAAGTTGATGCCAAAGTTCCTGAAGACTGTAATGATGTCAAATCCAAACTAATTGACCCAGCTAAAATAAATTTTGCTGCTGCATGAATTTTGTCAAGTGGGTAAGCATCATCTGGATAGTGGTCAGGAAATTTTAGTTCAAGTCGTTGTGCAATTCATGACCATAAGCCTGGCTGAAAACCTCGAATGAATGCTCTATTCTGTTCTGCTTCCAAAATTTGGCCTTTAGAGAGTAGGAACTTCATAATGTTGTAGAATGACCTGTAATATAATTTTAAGTCACTCGCGTTAAAGATACCCATACAAAGTTGTTTGCCAATGAGCTTGTCCATGTTTGAAATCAACCATTTTCCATCGAATTCAGAACCAGGATATAATCTGTGAATTGCGATGTGAAATTCTTGAAATGAAGTGCCAGTTTTATATTCTGGAATTGATTCCCAGAGTTCAGACATATCGGCAGGCATGCTTCTTTATAAACTCTGGATACATAACATTACAGTCGATAAAGAGTATTTCAAGCTCATTAAAGTATTGACGAAGCTCTTGAGGTTGAGTAGGGTCAAATTTTGGTGCTGTGGAATGTCCATGAGCTGGCATTGTCACTTGTCTGGCCATAGATGTAATGATTTGAGGAGTTAGAACTTGAGCGAAAGATGGTAGATATGTCGAAGTGGCTGGAAGAATGAATGAAGTAGTAGACAATGAGGAAGAAGAGGAAGATGAGGTTGGAGATGAGGAAATAGGTGAGGGAAACAAACAATGATGTGTAGATTCTGCATCCAAGACAGGAATTAGAATATCTCTCAATTGTTCAAGAGATTCAAAGGCATGGTGAGTCTTAATTTTAAGGTTTTAAGCTTGGGTTGGCCTAAGCTGGGAGATTTGAGATGGATTAGGTGATTAAATGATTTAGAAACCCCTCCCAGTGGGCTCCAAAATAATAATACTCAACCCTGAAACCCAAACAAAACCTACTAAATGGCTTCGGATGGTATAACACGAGTTAGAGGAAGGGTGCAAGTTGGTACTAAATATCACTGCTGTCACCCAAAGGTTGTGATTAGTAGTGTAAAATGGTGAGAGGTGTCATGAATGAGCTTTATGAGCATATGAAAAGACTCAAAAAAGGTTCAAAGAATGTTTGCAAAGGTTCAAAGGATGCACAAAGTAGTTCAAAGAGGTTCAAAGTAGTTCAAAGGGAGTCAAATGTGTCAGACTGGTGTCGAGGAGCAAATGAAGCAAATAAAAGTGTTTTTTGAAAGGCAATGGGTGATGTGCGATAAATCGAGGAGCGAATATGATAGTTCAAAGAAGTTCACGATATTTTGCAGAACTTAGAGATACGATGTGAGGCTAAGACTCAAGAGAACAGCTCTTAAATCAAATGATAAGGGAGAGGGTAACTTCTTCTCTGTTTTTCTAAGTAACTAGTACAAGTCTATATATATTTTGAAGAGATAGTACTAAGAAGGAAATCTAACACATGTAGTACACAAGGCAATATGTGCAGCAATGAGGATTTTGTAAATCATAAAACAAATGATAAATAATAAATAATTGAAATGTACAGTGTCCCCATATAGTAAAAGTACTTATATCTTTGCTTCAATATATCATTGAAGCCTCTAAGCGCTATTATCACATCCTAAATCCTTTGTCATCTCTCCTTGTGTCTGGTAGTGCTTAATATGTGATGGAATAACTCATTCCGGTTGTGCAGTATGTATTAAAAGGGTTTTGAGACAGTTATATGGCAGCCAATGTCATTCAAAGTGGTGCGAAGTCATTCAAAAGCATTTGAAGTGTCACAAAATCATTGAAAGTTGTTTAAAGTAGTTCAAAAAGGGTTTAAAGTCAATTTCATGGTGTTTGTAGAAATTTGGAGCATCTGTCGTAATGTCTCAATATGAAGTGTTCTCCAGACCTTAAAGCGTGCAATGGACCTATCATTGGCTCTCATTGTCTTAGCTCTCTGCTGCTAACCTCTGGTCTGCTTCTAACCTCTGGTCTGCTTACCTCTCATCTTGTCTGCTTGCCTCTTGGCTATCATACTTCTTTCAGATCCCTGTCCATAGTTGCTGTATTAGATTCAATAGATGCATTTATTGATACATGGCCTGGTGATATGGCTCCCTTTCACCCTGCACTCGTACTACAGCATTTTTTGCAATTGTGAACACCACTTGGACATCTTCTACTTACTTTGCACAGTGTGCTTTCATGTGCCTTCATGCACTTTCATGTGCCCAAGTGTGCTTCCATGCACTTCCATGCACCTTTGTCCACTTAATGTGCTCCAGTGCACTCAAGTGTACTTCCATGCACCTTTGTCCACTTCCTGCACTCTCATGCAATCCAGTGCACTCCAATGTGCTCCAATGTGCTCCAGTGCACCTCTGTGTGCTTTTGTGTGCTTTTGTGCCCCTTTGTGCACTTCTGTGTGCATTTGTGCACCTTTGACTGCTTAGGTGTGCTTTTGTGCACCTTTTACCTTTCTACTGTGCCTTTGGATCCCCCTCTGCTACCTTCTGTCATGCACTCTAAATGCACCTTGTTATGCTTCAAACTGCCTCTGTGTGCTCCCCTCCATACTCCTTATCTGCCTTTCACAGTTATTGTGCACTCAATGCACCTTTATGCACTCCTTTTACACTTTACCCACAACTCACATTCTTTGCTGTGCACTCATTGCACTATTCTTACCACACACACAGCAATCCACCACACCAATTGTGCTGTGCATCATGGCTTCCAGCTTACTGGCACATTTATTCAAGGTGCACCACAATTCCAACATGAGCGAACTGTGCATTCTCACATAATCTGGGTGCTTTGCACCTATTTGGCATTGGACTGTGTGCACTTGGGCACTTTCACATAATCCTGGTGCTTTGGTGCTATTTGGCCTTGCACAGCATCTCCTTATAGTTCTTCCACATTTCCAATTGGCATCACCTTATCTGGTAACTGGCACAGGTCGATCACATCATTATTACTAAGGCACAGCATGCAATGCATAACACCAAAGTGGATTAATTGGGAAGAGCACACAAGACCCAATGTGCACCAAAAATAGAGCATTGCACCAGAACAGTTGGGTATTGGGCTATAGCATGCACAAATCTTATTGACTGAGGCAGCGGCATAGTGTAGTCAGGTTTAGATGGGCAAATGGATGTGCTTGTGGGTAGCTCATGGCGCTTTCTATTTTTACACTTTATTTTACTGTTTTTATCACATAAGCCATTTGTACATAGTAGGGGGACAGATAGAGAATCCAGAGGATCTTTTCCCCCCTCATAGTTCATAGCTCAGTCAGCATCGCACATAGTCTGTGCACTAGCATCCAGTCCATGCACCTTTGTAGTGTGCCCTTCATATAACCACATTTGCATATTGTTTGCATCCCCTTGCCATATTGCTGCATTTTGTCTCTGCATTGCATCCTTCATCTTCATTTGTGCACTCTTGTAGTGTGCCCTTCATATAGCCACATGTGTGCACTGTTTGTGCATTATATTGTATCTCCCATTGCGCATTTTTGCCCCTTTGCATTGCGCACTTTTTCGCCATTGTGCATACCTTCCTTTTCGCATACACAACTAGTGTGCACCTCAAGAACCACCATACCAGCCTCTTCGTAGTCTCTGCACTTCAAAGGATGATCTGAGGCCCTCTAATTAAACCCCCTTACACCAAGCATGCCTGCAGTCATAGGTTCAGTATTCACCCCTTCTGTTGAGACTCTGCACCGAGTACCAACTGAACACATCATTTCTGGAGCCCACCGCGAGGGGTTTCAGGTTACCAGACCTTATTTAGACCTCCATCAGCTCGCTCTTTGCTTCATCATTAACCACCTTTGCACTCTTCATTCCGAGCTGTTAGCAACTATGCTCCAGCTTGGGGAAATACCAGTATTTGAATCACTCTTCCTAAACAACATGCATCACTCGTCCACACTGTCTTTACCTCCACCTTCACCTGAATCATCCCTACCTACCCTAACTCCATCTGCATCACTGCATTTTTTCCCCCCTTCGAATTTCACTGCGCTTTTACCAGATCTTAATTCTGCACACCTTATTTCACCTACCATGGCTACCATGCACATGCCATCTGCATCTAACCAAAATGCACCGCCTTTTGACCCCACAAAACCATGCAAACTCCAGAAGTACTTTGAGGAGCTTGCACAACTTCTCCATGATTGTAACGTCACTGATGAGACTGATAAGAAGTTCCACACTGTGCACTATTTGGACAGTGACACTGCAGACACTTGGAAATTGCTACCGGAGTATATGCACAACTATGGCACATTCAAAGACACTGTCCTAAAGCTTTATCCCGGTTCCAGGGATGGCAGTAAATGGAGTATTAGTGATTTAAACAAGCTTATTGGCAAAACTGCATGTGTCAGCCTCATAACCGCAGAAGAAATCATGCACTATTATCATGCATTTTTCAACATCAGCAAATACTTAGTTGCACAAGGCATATTGGTGTGCTATGACCAAAGCCACATGTTCATTAGAGTGTTTTGACCAGACCAGCTCGAGCGCATTTTGAGCTGCCTTGCGATTGTGTTACCAAACCAGCCTGAAAATGTTCCATACTCATTAGATGCAATATGCAATGCAATTGACTTTATCTTTGAAGGCCCAGCATGCTATTTTCAGCCACTTACTGGGCTCACAGCTCAAAACCCTGATATGTATGTGCCCTACGTCAAAGCAGAAGACATCTCAGTCCTATTCGAGCACATGACACAGACAATAGTTACCACATTGAGTGCATCGCACAGAGATGGCGGAAATGGCATGCCTTATTTGAACAGCAACACTTGCAATGGTTGCGGTCAAACAGGGCATTATATCCCTGAGTGCACTTCAATTGAGCACCTTATTAGCAAAGGAAAGTGTAGGTGAAACATGGAAGGGCACATCATACTCCCAGGTGGTGCATTCATGCCATGCTCTATTCCAGGCAACTTCTTAGGCGAGCACATCGAGGAATGGCATAAGTGCAACCTAGGGCAGATTGCCACTGGTTGACTTTCATCGAATACCAATTCACAGCTCATCTACAATATAGTGCCTCATCCAGCTCCAGCAGCACCTTTACAGTTGATGTACATTGCCACTTCAGCTCCTGCAGCAGAGTATATGCAAAGTGCACCAAATGTGCAACTAATGAAGGAAGAGTGCATCAATGCGCTCGAGTGGGAGTTAATGGCGCTTCAGAAAAGGCAAGTCTTCAATGGCATTGAAATTCTGTGGTGCACACTGCGCAATACATCCAATCAAGAGAGCACACCTTCTACAACTACAGGCCTTGCACCTGCCAACAGTACTGAGTCGCCAGCTTTGCAACCCACTGTGGGCGCAGCTGAAGCGCCCAACAAAATGCCCATACATCCCTATTCCAACATTCCTGAAGCGTATTTTGTCCCTGCAGCAGCAGAGAAACCAGATGCTCAAGTTACCACTTCCAAAGGCAAAGAGCTATCATATCGCACCATTGTTCCTATCCAGAATCTGCAGATTGTCAATGATGTATATGTGCACGCCATGAAGGCACCCTCCATTACAGTTTTGCATAAAGAGCTCCTTTTGCTTTTACCCAATCTCAGGCAGCACCATAGAGAACAAGTTACCCCAAAATGCATTGCAGCTACCAGCGCAGAAGTGGTAGCTACCAACCTTGTGAGCATTATGCCATTTGTGCACTGTGAAGCGCGCATGCCTTTTGCAGAAAATAAAGCACTTAATGTGACACCTCCAGTTAGCATGGCAATTGCAGCGCCTCTTCCTATAGTGCTGCAGGATCCATTTGAACAATACCTCACCCATCTTCAGCCAGGCAAAATTGAGAACCCCAATGTTTTGAAGGTTGCAAAAGAGTCACATGTGCTCTGCTCCATTGATTTATTGATCTACAACCAAGAATATTTCGAAGCTATCTTAGATCCGGGTTCACAAATTATCGCAATGTTAGAAGCAGTCTGCCATCATCTTGGACTCCAGTACGACCTGCGCATTCATTTATACATGCAATCGGCCAATGGAGAGGTAGATGAATCACTTGGGCTTGCACACAACATTTCTGTGCACATTGGAGATATCATTGTCTATGTACAAGTGCATGTTATCCATTCACCCACTTATGATATTCTGTTAGGGCACCCCTTTGACATGTTAATGTGCTCTGTCATGCACAATTTTGCAGATGAAGTGCAAACGATTACCATTTGCAATCTGAACACAGGTGCCATCTCCACCATTCCAACAAAGCCTAGAAGAAAGCCGCACCACTTCTTACCAGCTGGAGCCACACCGCACTTCACTATTCAGAATAACCCACAAAAAAATTTTCACCAGGCTTCGAGGAATTGATCACAGACCAAGGAGAAGCCGCTACTATCATAACATTTGACTCTGATACCCAATCTTGTGACATTTCCACATTTGCGCTTATTCCATTTTCTGCTTCCATTCCATCAACCTCTACTATCTCTCAACTCTACCTATCCCAGTGTACCAACAGTCATGCACAGGCACTATTAAATTTGATTGACTCTGTGGCATTTATTCCAGCCATATTTCCAAAAAGTGCACATGTGCATGCAACTTTTATTGATTTAGTGGCATGTGTGCTGCAAAAGGGTGTAGTAACCAAGAAGAAGTATAAACTAGTTGCTAGAAAGGTCAAACTAGTCATTGCGCCTGTCCCAAATGAATTCTGCATTGAGCGCAACATTATAGGCAATCTGCTAGTGGCACTTCCTGCACTTTTACCAAACCCACCACCATTTACCCCAACCCAGTGATAGGTCCACTATGCACTTTAAGGTCTGGAGAACAGTTTCACTCATATCGAGACATTACGACAGACATTCTGAATCACTACAAATGCCACAAAATCAACATTAAATCATTTTTGCACTATTTTGGACGACTTCAAACTATTTCAAATGCTTTCGAACTATTTTGCGACACTTCGAATGACTTTGCAGTATTTCAAATGACTTTGGCCTCCATATAGCTGTCTTGAAACACTTTCAATACATGCTGCACATCCGGAACAAGTTATTGCATCACATATCGAGCACTACCGGACACAAGGAGAGAGTACAAGAGAGTTAGAAGGCAATAAGTGCATTTTTGTGTCTCATTGATATATTGAAGTACTTTTACTATATGGGAACACTATATGTTTCATCATTTATTATTTCTCATTTGTTTCATGATCTACAAGTCCTCATTGTTTGATATATTTGCCTCATGTTTTACACATGTTCTTATTTCCTTTTTAGTACTATCTCTTTATTTTGTATATAGACTTGTATTAGTTAGTTAGAACAAAAAAAAAGAACAATGGGGGAACAGCACAAGTTACCCTCCAGTCATTGTCAGATTTAAGAATCGTTCTCTTTAGTCTTATCTTTGCGTCATATCTCTAAGTTCTGTGAAATATCGCAAACTCCTTCGAAACTATCATATTCACTTCATTTTTTATCACCCATTGCCTATAGCCATTCGACAAACACTTCACACTCATTAAACTCACTCTTTGATATACCTCGAACCCCTTTGAACCCCTTCGAACTTAATTGGACTACTTTGCATGACTTCAAACCTCTTCGAACTATTTCGCACATCTTGGAACCTATTTTGAATCCTTTTGAACACCTTTGTATGCCCTTACAGACAATTCACAACACAATCCGTCCTTTTGCATCACTAAACACAACATTTTGGTCTCAGCGGTGATATTTAGTACCACCTCGCACCCTTCCTCTGACTCATGTTATACCATCCGAAGCCATTTAGTAGGTTTTGTTTGGGTTTCTGGGTTGAGTATCATTACCGACACTATACTGAAGAGCACATGCAAGCGCTCCAAAAGTGCCACACCAGTTTCTTATTACCAGAGAAGATGAAGGTTTTACACCACTTGGTGTCTTTGCAGAATGAAGCCTTTGCATGGAGCGATGAGGAGCACAGCAGCTTCAAGACCGTGTTCTTTCCCCCAGTAGAAATCCCAGTTATTCTGCACACTCCTTGGATAGAGTGCAACATCCCCATTCCACCAGGCATATATAAAGAAGTTTGGGGGATTATCTGGAAGAAGATAGACTCAGGCATTTACAAGCACTCAAATTTGGCATATAGATTGCGGTGGTTCTGCATGCTCAAGAAAGACGGAAAAGTGCTGCGCATCGTACATAGCCTCAAACCACTTAATTGCATTACCATTAAACACTCCGGTGTCACCCCTACACCTGAGCACCTTGCAGAGCAGTTTTCAGGGCATGCATGCAGTGCTGTCCTTGATTGATATGTGGGATATAATGAGCACTTAATCAAAGAATCGTCATGTGACCTTACAACATTCCAGATGCCTTATAGCGCAATGTGCCTCATTACATTGCCAATGGGTTGGACAAACTCAGTACCAATCTTCCATGATGATGTGTGCTATATTCTGCAGCCAGAGATACCAGACTACACTGTTCTATATATTGATGATGTTCCAGTCAAGGGACTTTCAAAGTGCTATATTTGACCAGATGGCTCATGCGAAGCACTCACTGTGAACCCTGGCATTAGGTGCTTTGTGTGGGAGCACTTCCAGAATGTGAACCACATTGTGCAGTGCATGAAATATAGCAGCGGTGATAGGTCCACTATGCACTATAAGCTCTGGAAAAGCTTTCCACTTATATCGAGACATTACAACATGCACTCTGAATCACTAGAATGCCACGAAATTGACATCGAATCATTTTTGCACTATTTTGCACTATTTCGGATGACTTCAAACTATTTTGAATGCTTTCAAATTATTTTGTGACACTTCGAGCAATTTCACAGTATTTTGAACGACTTCGGCCACCATATAGCTGTCATGAAACACTTTCAATACATGCTGCACAACCGGAACAGGTTATTCCATCGCATATCAAGCACTACCAGACATGAGGAGAGACTACAAAAGAATTAGGATGTGATAATAGCATTTTTTATGTTTCAATGATATATTGCAGCAAAAGATAAGTACTTTTACCATATGGGGACATGTATGTTTCAATTATTTATCATTTCTCATTTATTTTTGATCTACAAAGTCCTCATTGTATGATATATTGCCTCATGTTTTACACATGTTTTACTTCCCTTTTCAGTACTATCTCTTCAAAACTGTATATAAACTTGTACTAGTTACTTGGAAAAACAGAAAACCAGTTACCCTCTCCGCTATAGTCGGATTTAAGAGCAGTTTGCTTGAGTCTTACCTCGCATCATATCTCTGAAGTTCTGCAAAATATCGCAAACTTCCTCGAACTTTCATATTCATTCTCAACTCATCATTGCCTATTGTCACTAAAAACCCAGCTCGTAACTGCTATATTCATTTGTCAAAACATATATCGACACCAGTCGAACACCTTTGAACCCCCTTGAACTCACCTGAACAACCTCAAACCCATTCGAATCTATTTTGAACTACTTCGCACGTCTTCAGACCAATTTCGAACATCTTCAAACATCTTCTTACACTTTAAAAAGGCTATTTGTTACATCCTTACCATTTTGCATCACTAACCAATGTTTTGGTATTAGCAGTAATATTTAGTACTGACTCGCATCCTTCCTCTAGCCTGAGTTATACTACATAAGGCTTTTAACAGGTTTTTGCTAGGTTTCCAGGTCGAGTATCATCAGCGGCACTTCCTCCAGGACAAAATCCACATTGTGCACTGAGAACTTCGTCATTCTTGGCCATTATTGCATGCCAGAAGGTAGAAAACCTGAACACAACAAGGTAGATGTTATCTACAATTGGGGTGCATGCCACATGCTGTCAGAAGTGTGTGCATTCTTGGGGACAGTTGGTTTAATGCGCATTTATATCCACAATTATGCGCACCACATTAGCGTGCTCACAAAGCTTACGTGCAAGGACGCTCTGTTTGAATGGGGCCCAGAGCAGATAGCGGGGCAAAATGACATCAAGCAAGCAGTACTAGATTGCCCTGTGCTAAAACTGATTGATTATTCATCAGAATTCCCCATTATCCTTGTGGTCGACACTTCTCAGATAGCAGTCAGCTTCTACCTTTGCCAGCAAAAATGCGCATTTACAATCGGTTCAGCTCAATTATGCTCAACGACAGAGAAGCATGCTTTTTACAATCAAAGCTAGAGATCTATGGGCTTTACTGCATGCTGTGCAGTTTGTGGCTTTATATTATAGGTGTGTGCAACTTAATTGTCGAGACTGATGTGCACTATATCAAGGGCATGCTACAAAACCCCGATATCCAACCATCTGCCAGTATTAACTGGTGGATAGTCTCAATCCTTACATTTCACTTTACACTTGTACATGTTAGGGGAGTGGTGCATGGTCCAGATGGGCTCTCACATCAGCCAAAGCAGCCAGATGACTTAGAAGGAGAAGAAGATGAAGAGTTTGAGGATTGGATTGATGCACTACATGGCTTTATGCATGCGATATGTCCTATTTCACAGTCCTTTGATGTGCAAGCACTCGTGTTAACACAGCCAGAGCCAAGCGCAAATGCACAAAATGCATGCAATACTGTGCTTATTTACAATGATGACTATAGCCAAGTTCCAAGAAGCACAGCAGTAGATGCGGAGGACAAGAAGTTAGATCTGGTGTGGATTTGGATGGATACCATAATGTGCCCTAGTGATTTCATGGATTCTGAGTATGGCATACTTGTGTGCTACACGAGTGCCTTTTTCAAACACAAGACATGCTGATAGGTCCACTGCATGCTATAAGGTCTGAAGAAGATTCCTACTCATATTGACACATTACAACATGCATTCCAAATCACTATGAATGCCACAAAATTGACTTTGAACTATTTCACACTATTTCACACTATTTCGGATGACTTCAAACCATTTCGAACTATTTCACAACATTTTGTGACACTTCGAATGACTTCGCAGCATTTAGAACAACATCAGCCACCATATAGCTGTCTTAAAACACTTTTGATACACACTGCACATCCGGAACAAGTTATTCCATCATATATCGAGCACTACCAGACATGAGGAGAGACTACAAGAGACTTAGAATGCGATAAGTGCAGTTTTATGTTTCATTGATATATTGAAGCACAAGATAAGTACTTTTACTATATGGGAACACTATACATTTCATCATTTATCATTTTTCATTTGTTTCATGATCTACAAGTCCTCATTGTTTGATATATTGCCTCATGTTTTACACATGTTATTATTTCCCTTTTAGTACTATCTCTTCAATTTGTATATAGACTTGTGTTAGTTACTTAGAATAAAAAAAGAAAAAGCAATGGGGAACAGAGAATAAGTTACCCTCTCCACTACAGTCAGATTTAAGAGCAGTTCTCTTGAGTCTTACCTCGTGTCATATCTCTGAAGTTCTGCAAAATATCGTGAACTTCCTTGAACTTTTGTATTTGCTCTCAACTCATCATCTCCTATTGTTACTCAAAAACCACTTCTTAATTGCTATATTTGTTTGTCAAACATATCTTGACACCAGTCGAACACCTTTGAACCTCCTCGAACTCACCTGAACAACTTCGAACCCATTCGAACCTATTTTGAACTTTTTTGAACATCTTTGTATGCTTTTAAAGACTATCTGTCACATCCTTTACCATTTTGCATCACTAAAAACAATGTTCTGGTATTAGAGGTGATATTTAGTACTGACTTGCACCCTTCCTCTGTCTATGCAGAAAGGTGCAAAGCGGCGCTCCATTTTGAGAAAGTGCACTCAAAATGGCGCTCATGTTTCATACTTTAATAACTAACAGGGATGCTGCCTGAAAAGAGTCAGTATTTCAGTTGGGAGGAGATGATACAGCTCCCTATCACCCTGCGCTGTTACTACAGCATTTTTTGCAATTGTGCACACTGCTTGGACATCTTCTACTCACTTTGCACAGCGTGCTTTCATGCACCTTTGTCCACTTAATGTGCTCCAGTGTGCTCAAGTGCACCTTTGTCCACTTCCTGCGCTCTCAGTGCACTCCAGTATGCTCCAATGTGCTCCAATGTGCTCCAGTGCACCTCTGTGCACTTTTGTGTGTGTTTGTGCACTTCCATGTGCATTTGTATGCATTTGGGTGCATTTGTGCACATTTGTGTGCCTTTGACTGCTTAGGTGCGCTTTTGTGTGCCTTTTACATTTCTACTGCACCTTTGGATCCCCCTTTGCTGCCTTCTGTCATGCACTCTAAATGTGCCTTGTTACACTTTGAACCACCTCTGTGTGCCCCCCCTCCACACTCCTTATCTGCCTTTTACAGTTATTGTGTGCTCGATGTGCCTTTATGCACTCCTTTTATGCTTTACCCACAACTCACATTCTTTGCTGCATACTCATTGCACTATTCTTACCACACACACAGCAATCCACCACATCAATTGTGCTGTGCATCACGGCTTCCAGCTTACTGGCACATTTATTCAAGGTGCACCACAATTCCAACATGAGCGAACTGTGCATTCTCACATAATCTGGGTGCTTTGCACCTATTTGGCATTGGACTGTGTGCACTTGGGCACTTTCACATAATCCTGGTGCTTTGGTGCTATTTGGCCTTGCACAGCATCTCCTTATAGTTCTTCCACATTTCCAATTGGCATCACCTTATCTGGTAACTGGCACAGGTCGATCACATCATTATTACTAAGGCACAGCATGCAATGCATAATACCAAAGTGGATTAATTGGGAAGAGCACACAAGACCCAATGTGCACCAAAAATAGAGCATTGCACCAGAACAGTTGGGTATTGGGCTATAGCATGCACAAATCTTATTGACTGAGGCAGCGGCATAGTGTAGTCAGGTTTAGATGGGCAAATGGATGTGCTTGTGGGTAGCTCATGGCGCTTTCTATTTTTACACTTTATTTTACTGTTTTTATCACATAAGCCATTTGTACATAGTAGGGGGACAGATAGAGAATCCAGAGGATCTTTTCCCCCCTCATAGTTCATAGCTCAGTCAGCATCGCACATAGTCTGTGCACTAGCATCCAGTCCATGCACCTTTGTAGTGTGCCCTTCATATAACCACATTTGCATATTGTTTGCATCCCCTTGCCATATTGCTGCATTTTGTCTCTGCATTGCATCCTTCATCTTCATTTGTGCACTCTTGTAGTGTGCCCTTCATATAGCCACATGTGTGCACTGTTTGTGCATTATATTGTATAGCTGTGTTTTGTGCACTGTTTGCACATTTTTCTGCCCATTGCGCTCGCATCCTGTTTGCACTCCTAACTTGTGCACCACCCTTGCAGCACATCCCAGTGCTGTCCTTGTCCCACTACACCACCCACTTTCACCTCCCTTGTCATTGCACATCTTTGTGCTCCCATTGCATATTTTTCCACACTGCGCATTTTTGCCCCTTTGCGTTGTGCACTTTTTTGCTATTCTGCATACCTTCCTTTTCGCATACACAACTAGTGCGCACCTCAAGAACCACCATACCAGCCTCTTCATAGTCCCTGCACCCCGAAGGATGATCCAAGGCCCTCTAATTGAACCCCCTTACACTGAGCATGCCTGCAGGCATAGGTTCAGTGTTCACCCCTTCTGTTGAGACTCTGCACCGAGTACCAACTGATCACATCACCAGAATAAGGAAAGATGAGAAGAAATGGAAGAAATGGTATCAGTTGGCTTGTACAATGATCTATGCTCCTGTGACATGACATGGACATAGAAGGAAGGAACTGCAAGCATGTTTGCTGCTGCTGTAATCTACATCCATACACATGATGGCAATCATACATTAGTCTACCAGCTTGTAGCACAATGAATGCTTGTACATGCAATTTTGACAATCTATGCAACCATACCATACATGCCTTACAAGTATTTTTGCTTCTTACACTTCCCAGACATGGTCACAGTTGTATTGATACATATACCTGGCTTGGTACCTGGCTAGTAGAACTTTTATTTCAGGTACATCCATCTATATACATATAAGATTTTATCATTTTTGCTGATGAAATAAGGTGGGGGACTATGTGGTAGGGTATCAACAAAGCTTTCTATACATGATTTAAGAGATTTGATTTGCATGTGCAATCCAGTAATGGCACTTTCAAGCAGAGATAAGCATGCACTTAAGGCAATCGATCACATCCTGGGCAATGTCCTGTATGCATAGAAGATGCTATATCTGCAGTGTGCCTCAATTCTGGGCCTAGGGAGAAATTTTTCTACTGTAAGGGCAACCTCAAAGTCTCACTCAATAGTGATCTAACAGAGGGAAATCCAAAGTTAATATTATACTACATAATACAAACAATATAGGTGAACCTAACAGAGGGAAATCCAAAGAAAAAACTCTAAAGACCCATCTGTCCATGCCTAGTATATGTGAAGGATCCAAAAATCAAATAGTAGGCTAAAAATAGAAAAAGGTAGAGATAGGTTGATCAAAGCTACAGAATGACATCACCTTGATGGGTAAGTATCTGAAAGGGGCCTTGCCTTCTGGAGGATATACCATACTTGACACACACCTTGAAAAACAAAGTACGACATACACATGAGAAGTATGACACATTAACCGCAAGTGCGACACACTTCAGAGGTCAGTGACACATAAAAATTGAGTCTGACACACAAGGGGGAAGTCCAACACTTTAAAGATTAAACCACAACATGGTCACATGGTATATACATCCCAGAGAAGTGCAAATTAGTCATTGCAAAAATGCCCACATTGCTGCACTGTCATGTCCTCAGTTTCATTCTGGCATTCTTTTGAAGACCAAACCTTTCTTGATTGTGTTACAGCACAAGACCTTGCCAGGTTTTGCAATGCAGTAGGTTTTAGTCTGTTTTTGTCTGCAATATAAATGAATTGACACATCCACATACCAGATGTTTTTGAACACTTCATTTCTTCAAATCCCAAACTCTTCCTACAGTCTGATTGGGTAGAAGTTGAGAAATTAAAAGCTTTCCTTACTCTGTTGGGTGCAGCATGTTCAGGTTCATTTCACCAAAGCTCACATTTTCCCTGGATTGAAACCGATGTGTTTGATGGTTCTAGATGGGGCTATAGCCATCATGGAAGCAATCTTCCCACCCATCAAAGCTGAAAAATTCAGATTCAGGCAATGTCTCAGGGATCAAAAGCGAGCCACATGATGATGACCCTAAAGCACATTCTAGGATGTCCCTGCTGGGCAACATGCCCAAGACCTGGGTTTTGGACAAATGTGGCCACGAGATTATTGAGATCTTATCAGATTCAAATGGAGAAGGAGATTACATGGGCAACAGGTTGAGTCTAATGGTGGAGCTTAGAGGAAGAATCAGCTATGTTAACCCAGAGCCATGTAATGAAGTTGGTGCACCTGCAGGAGGGGAGTTATCTAATAACAAGCCCAATTCTGATAAGGCTGCAACAGAATTTGATCTGTCATGCTTTGTAAAGCCATCTGATACTGATTGGCAGGATCCCAATATCATATCTCTCATTATCGATGGAAAAGTGAGAATCACATCCTTAGTCACTGTTGACTGAATTGAATACCTCATGGTGATATCTTCATTATGGCCAATTCCTCAAATCTCTACTGCTTTTGTGCTAGATCTCTGTGACTCAAAATTTCTGATCTACAACAAAAAGGGAAAGCTTTTAACACCAAATGCACTCATCAAGAACAAGGTAAATATTGGCCACTTGTCTATAAAACCACTCGTGGTGATGCTGTTTTTGCATCCCAGGACCAGAATTTGTGGATGGGAGGAACAGGATCTGTGGATACAACTGCACAAGTCGCATTTTATCCTGAGTGCATCCCAATCACATGTCATCAATCTTAGTTGAAGTGCTGTGGTTGTCATGCATGCAGCGAAGTCAACCCTGAGCTCCTCAATATTATGTGATATGAGTTGGATCCCAGTTTTCAAGGTAGAATCTTCACAGCTCAGCAAAAAACTTTCCAAGAAGTGGGAGATTCCATTGAATGACAGACTGTAATGTAGGCTATACATGATTTTTTCTTCAACAGGGTACATCTGAACCTTGTGTTTCTACAGCTTTTTCAATGTAGTTTAATCCATTCTACAGTGCAATGCTCAGGATCACTTTGGCAACCAATGCGAAGGAAAACCTATGATGAAAGAAAAGCCTGAGGTAATTGTGTGCATTGAGGTGGTGTTACATGATTTGTGCAAAATAACAACTGACTGTTGATCTTGGTTCAGTGTTCTTGTGGTCTCTTGTACTTTATTGCCTGCAGCAGATGGACCCCAATCTTCCAACATAACCACTGGACAAGAACCATTCCCAACCATGCTGATGAAGCAATGCTTGCAAAACTTATGGCTGGAAAAGTGCTCTCGGAGGGTTTTGACAAGGATACAGCACCCTGTAGTTGTGTTGTCCCACCACATATCAGGATGAAGATCAAAACTTGTCATAAGTATTCTGTTTATCCTCCATTATGTTGTCATTGATGTCAATTATGTCAGCACACCCACATATTGTAAATGGAAAGATCCAATCTCGTTCACAAATAATTCATCACCAGTGCCTAGTGCAATGCACTATATATATACCACAAGATCCTAACCTACATATAGCACTAGTAGTCCACCACCATAGTTCACCTCATAACTATCCCATGCCATGTATGTCAAAGGTTTTGCTCGAAGCCAAGGCTGCATATGAGAAATGTGTAGAAGCTGCACCGACAACTAGTGCTACAGTTCAGACAGTTGATAATGGTGAGGATTGTCATCATGCCGGCCTCTCATTCATGAAATAACCAGATTACAGCAGCCTCAACAAAGGTACTTCTTGGAGGAAAATCCCCAGGCTAGTTCAATCCAGCACTGCACAACAAGCATGTCAAACACAAAATTGTCCAGTCTGTGAAGATGAGAAAAAATCCTGCTGGGTTAGGCTTTCCTGGTGTGTGATGTTCTGGTCTGATGATGGGTTATGCACTCAGCTTTTGTATCTATAGGCGCTGTGCATATGCATGTAGAAGATCTGAAGCAACCAATGGCAAAGCACTACATCCACAAGATTATCATGGCAGATGATGGTGGTATCCTTGTCTTTACATTTGTTCTGTCTCTTCTGTCCTTAATTCCCAAGGATGAGGTGAAGTCCTTTGAATATGCTGTCATCTTCAAGTGCATCCTCGAACTGAATGAGTGGGAAATGGTCCTCTATCTTCCTTCTATCCAACATAGTGAGTCATGTTGTGATTCTATTATGTTATTGACATGCTCACATTGTCCAGCAATTACCCTGGCCAGGGTTTATACCAACAAGGCAACAATGGAACACTTTGTGCTTTTGTTTGATGAGCTACAGTGGCTTACTGAGCTCCATACTGGCAAGCCTATATGTTTCAAATGCTTCTCACCCAATGGAAACATTCTCATCATGAATGCAGATATTGAGGCTGCTTAAATTCTTGCTGCTGGGATAACCTTTCTACACACTAATAACCCAGATTATAGTAAGATCTCTACAACCATACCAGAGGAATTCATCCAGTATTTTGTCCAAGTATGCCTTATGCATGGGAAGTGGTGAGCTCTGCATGATGCCCAGTAGTTACATCATAAGCTAACATTATTAACCTGCAAAGGCAGTTCTGCATTTCAAGTCCCTGGTTTCTGCACATGATTTCCAGTGTCTTATTGATTTTCTGTACCTCAAGTCCAGGGAGGAACTTGATGAATTCACAGCTTTTGTCACAAATTTGCATATCAAGAAAATTGAAGGTAGGCTGGATAAGCACTTCATCTGCTATTCTGACCCCAAGTAACTATTTTTCCCTTCTCATAGACTGGTGGACTCACAAGATCTGGAGCCCATGAATTATTCCATGTATTCTCCAGTCCCTGTCCAAGATACTTCCTGAACACTGGTCAATTACCCCTGCAATGACCAATATGGGTAAGGACCAGCACCATTTGACCGATAAGCAAAGTGGTATTAAGCTGCCACTGGTGGAAGCAATTCTATCATGAGTTTAGTTATCGTGGCTTGGTATCACACATCTGAAGCTTTTATAGTGCATGCGAGATTGATCAGTGGGTTGCGGCAGAGGTGGAAGTGGCACTTGCCACTGGGATCCTCTCCAACACACAAATGGACCTGTTCCATCACATTTCTCACAAGTCACAATGCAATGCTGCCTCTGCTCACAAGGCCCACAATGCCACTCAGCTCCAAATTATTACAGGCAAACTCTGTGAGAAAATTGAACAGATAAAGGCAAGTCACAAAGAGGCTGCTCAAGATCAGCGGGAACTAGAGGAACAGCTCAATCATGCAAACAGCAAAGAATCAAAGAAGGATAGGAATGTGCCCCTTTAACCATGTTTCTCTGAGGCCAATTTGAGCTCCAGCAGCAGGGTGAAGAGCACCACTCTCATCAAGAAACCTGCTGATCCTGTTATCAGCACTGAGTCTGCAATAAAAGGGGCCAGGGATGGCTTTATGCATTCTGCATAGGAAACGTTGACAGATGGCAGTGTACATAACATGCACATGGCACATGCTGACAATTCTATCCCAGATGAGCAGCATCACACCCCAATCTTCCCAGCTATCACAGCTGCAGTCACCAGTAAAACACTGTTCAATGGACCATTCACTGTGATCCTAAATTCAGATTTCATGCCATATGGTGGTGATCTTCCTGGATATGAGTTCGGCGACTTTACTTTTGATTTTGGTCCTACCAACAGTCATGCTGTTGATCCATTCAGAGCTCTAGTTCCTGCTTCATCTGTTCCATTCCAGGATTTTGATGTTGATGTCGCCAACATGCTGTCATTGGCATCATTGCCCATGCATCCATTCGCTCTCCCACTGTTGCCAGCCCCTCATACCCAAAGTACTGATGACTCCCCATTCCCTAGATCTTCTAGCCCAATTATACTGAAGAAGAGACAACAAGATGAGGTGGATGCACGAGACATTTTTCTGGATGGTCTGAAGCGAGTCAAAGTTTCTTCCACCCATGCTTGTCAGAGGAAGTTGTAGCTCTGTTATTCCTCTAGAGATTCAGGTTGGTGTAGCATGATTCTACAGTAGATACATTTACTTAGACATTGTAATGCAGGTTGCCTATGCTGATTGCATCGAGGACTTACCAGATACACACTGCCTGGATGCATATGAAAATGTGTCGCACTTCTCCTTTGGGTGTCATTGTTTCCTCTCAAGGGATGGAAGTGCAACACAATGCCACCATAAAAATGGTGTGTGTCATGCATCAGAACACATGTGTTGAACATTGGCATGTCCAAATGCAGTATGTGTGTCTTTGATTGGTCCCATGCTTTCTGCCTCTAAAAATAAAGCTGTCAACATGTACAAATGAGGGGAAATGATAATCATAAAACAGGGATAAAATTATAGAAAATCATAGAAAATCCAGAATAGAGTGAAATAAAATGTAAAAAAAATGGGATGAACACAGAAAATTGCCAATACCTTTGGGACACCTCCTAGTCCCCTTACATCTTGTACTTCTGTGACTATATCTAGTTACCAATTAATAGGGTACAATTATTTATGTGTATTGCAATTACTGTATACCTGCTGTCCAGTAAGCTACCAAATAGTGCAATCCCCACTGCCTAATGCTAATGCCAATGCCAATGCCTAATGCCAAGTACTGTCCAGTAAGCTATCAAATAGTGCAATCCCAGCTAATCCCAGCTGCCTACTGCCAATGCCAATGCCTGTGTTCCCAATTCATTAGTTACCATGTTTATACAACTTACATGTTCAATCATCTACTGTATTGTAGTGGTACTGTCCACAAAGCTATTCAATAGTGCATTTCTTGGTTACTATAGTAGGTACATACATATAGAGCATTCGACAGCATCCACTGAACCCATATTATTTGATACATTGTAACTTACCTATGTGTTCTAGTTGCTGATTCTGCTGAATGTGTAGCAAGTAGAAGACAAAGCACATATAATATTTGAGGTGCACCATCTGCTAGTAACTGGGACACCACACTGTTAAGGGTGTCTTTTAAATAGAGACTACAACGAGTTCCTTCCTTCCATCAGTTCGAGATGTTTGCATGCATTTACACATTGTATCTGCAAAGCGGTAATTCTCAAAGAACAAAAAAACAGAGAATGTGAACAGGCAAAGCCAACTTCGCAAGCAGCCAAAGCTTGATGAGAGTATTGTCTGTCTGCCATACAAATAAAAATAGTTTACATCTTAGATGTAGTCAGTGTTGTGACTGACCTGGGTCATTACCCTTGTGCACAGAATCAATTTGACTGTATTTGACCATGGGTCAGTAGGGTAAATTTGAAAAAAAGTTACATAAATTATGTATTGCATTTAATAAACTAATCAGCTACTTTGAGAGGGTCAGAAACATTGCCTGCAGGGCTGTATTTGGCATGTGTGGCATCAGTGGACCCCAGCTGAGTGAGCATCTCATAGAAAGATAACTTATCATTAAGATTCCTTACTTCTTGTATCCAAAATGAGTCCCATCCAGCTTCGACTACCCAATTAAACATGTCAGCAATCACAATTGGGTTCTTTTGTCCAAAATACAGGTGGACCTACAAGTGTGATGTTAGAAACTGGGGTTCAAGACAACTTGAATGGCAGCTTTAACTTATGTGTGGATGGCTAGTGCTTGGCCAAGCTGATGTGATACCATCACATCATGATGTGTCAACATCTCCATCTGAGTCCATGTCCGACTTGAAATCAGAATCTCATTCTCTCGTACTTCCTTCGCTGCTCTTGCCCAGCAGTTTGAGGATGACTTGGTGCTGTCCCTTCTTGCGTGTGCCATCCTTGTAGTTCTCCCTTCACTAAAGCATAGTCTCAGAGTTTTTGAACACCCAATCAGTTTTGCTTTTTAGTTGTGATGTTGCCCATGCCAGAGAATAGCCTTTCCATTGATGCCAAGTTGGGGGTGAAGGTGAGAATGAGCATTGCTAGCTTCACCAGTGGGTTATCATTATTGAAGCTCTTCCAAATGAGGAGAGGGTCAATGGAACCATTCTTAAAAACAAGTCAATAAAATGCTACTTCTGAGTCAGTCACAATATCAATGTAACATACCTTCTCCTTCAAGCCATCTGCCATGGTCTCAACAGGCCACTTTTCAGCCAAAAATGGCCCAGTACAGCCATCATAGTGCAGTTCTTGTAAAATGAGATCACTTGGACACTGCTCAGCTTTGAAGACACACATATAGAGCCTGCAGATGATGCCCATAAGGACAGCAGCTGGTAAATTATTCTGATTCCATAATCAAGGGCTGATGCATGGATTGAGGTAGAAACAGGCAATGAATAAGTCCTGGTCTGCTTTTAACCAATATTTTTCGATGCTTTGGAGAATTTTCATGACTGGATGGTCTTCAGTGGACAGCCACAATTGTTCTTGCTCTGATTCCAGAATTTTGAGTAAACATGATGGAGATTACTGAGAACCAGAACAATGTGGTTGCAATGAGTATTCATGGCTTGTGCAACATTCACAGTGATTGCAAGGAGCTCGATGTGAGTTTTGACTCTAATTTGAGATTGGGATTCTTATCTCATTGAACTGAAGTTTAATTGACTTACCATGTAATCTTTTTCTACCACTGCCTATTGATGACCCAATCCAGGACCACTTCTGCTTTTCATCAAGCTTTTTCATCTCATCCAAGACTATCAAGTATCTCTTTTCAGTGTTTAAGAGCTGTTATTTAAATTGCCTTCCACACCTGCAAATTCCATGATAGGGCACAGTAGTATGCTGTCCAACACGTAATCACAAGAATAATTAATGCTAAGACCTTCTGATACATATCAGCCTGTTCTTTATTCAACAATCCAAGTGGAAATGAATGGTTGTTGAACCATTTTGCTACTTTGCTGCTCTTGTCCATGATTTGGGTGAGCTTGGGGTTTCCTTTCTTGTAATCAGCAAGTATCAAAGGTATCTTCATAGTTGATCAGCTTGCACAATGCCACCACCCCTCAATCTAACATACCTGATGACTCCAACAATCTGTGGCAAGCAGCCAGGGAAATTCCTCAACAATCAAACAGCAGCCCTTTCTTTCATCAGGCCCAGCATCTCTACAAACACCGATTGGGTGAACATCAAGGTCCTGCAAGTGTTCAAGCTCTTTTTTGAGACCTGAAAGATTAATTGTCCTGTCTTTTGCTGGGAAGATTGATTGTAAATGTTTGTCAAGTGCACCTATTCAACAAACAATTATTTCCAATCTGGAGATAAGAATTCTGATGTACTTGGTGATTCATTGTGAACATGAATGCAACAAGGTGTTTTTTTGATATGTCCTTCCATCTATTGCACTGAAGCATCACATAACTCCCTTTCTGTGACCCTGAGACCTGCAAACCCTCAATCTTGGTCACTTCACAGCAGAGTATCGAGGTGGATAGTTTGGTTTGATCAGGGACCTTAGCCCCTGGTGCCACTAAGGTGAAGAGTTTGCGAACTTCAGGATCATCTATTGAATTAAATGAAAATCCTGCAGAGATCCATGCCTGTAAGACTTGGTTTTCAAACTCCACCTGTTGCACCAGAGACAAGGCAGGTGACTTCGTGGCTACCAACCATAAATGTTTTCTGTCATTTATTTGCCTGACCTGGGTGTTCCGCTGTGCATTTGTTTCTTGATTCGAAGGTGCCATAATGATATCATCACCCTGCACTTCCATCACTAAGCCCTTCCCCGATTGCTTACTTTCATGAGCCACCTTTCGAATGTTATCAGGGCGGTAATCACAGCCAACAAGGTGATTTGTCAGGACTGATATTTTACCAGTGAGCTGTGTTACTCTGACTTTGGCTGTCATGATGACCTCATCAGTTGTTAATCTGAATTCAGTGAAGACTTGGGCTGACCTTCTGAAAGAAGTATGTTAGTTGGCCGTACAGCTTCAACCAGACCCCCAGAAATGGCTTCATTTTCAGCCACTCTAATTTTAGCAAGCTCATTCTTGGTGCAATATTTACATCTTGTTGAATTAAATCTGCATACGTGGCACCTATTCTGTGCCTCAGTGTAAGAACCCTTAAAACACATATATATCTAAATACATGTATACAAATATGTCATAATGACATGTGGACAGGAACCATGTGGTACACCGCCCTTTTCTCCACCCCACTGAGCCTCACATGACCTGAGCCTCATGTGACCATGTAGACTCTCTAGGTATATAAGTATGCTGTACCTCTACCTAGCAATACAGAGAGTTCTATGCCCTCTAACCTAAGTTACTTAGCACACTAACCAACTCAACAGGTAAGTAGTAAGATCTGTGAGCACTCTACACTGCACATAGCACGCTGCTCAACAGGTTATGGGCCCTGGAAGCGACATTGCACAGCTATGAGCTCCTCGGAGCTCTAGTTGGAAGGAGTTGTACTGTAGCCCCTCAGGGCTCCAACTCACACATTGTGCACAGGTCTTACTACCGATGTGCTTCACTGTGCTGAGCACCTCGTTGCTTTTGTGACAGGGTTAACCTCCCTCTGACATGATGTCATGGAGTAATGATGTGCCCTTTTGGTGCTCATCATGTGCTAAACAAAAGTACTCTGATGGAGTGCTAAGTTTTGCATCTGGCATTTCTAATTTAAGAGCAAGTGACTGATTTGGTGCTTTTATTATCTCAAATCTTAAAAATGTCCTCCTCACTTGATAAACTCATCTCCTTGTTTGATGGCTCTGGCTACAAGGCCTGGGCCAAAAGTATGAAGGTGTGGCTTATATTACAAGGCCTTTGGCAAGTTGCCTCCAGCGCTGAAACAGTGCCAGTGGCAGCCAATGTTGCCACACGTAAGGTGTGGAATTGGGAGAATGATCAGACATATGGAGCTATCTTGCCCCACCTATCTCCTTCCATCAGATCCAGATCTGGATCTGCAACAGGACTTGCTAGTGCCCTGTGGCAAGCCCTGCAGGCTGATTTCAGCCAAGAAGGGCCTTCTCAGATATTTGCAGACTTTAAATCCGCGATCTCGATCAGAGTCTCGGTGCAAAACCCTGTGCTGACAATGGCTCAGATCTCTGAGAGATACCAGCTGCTAACTGCCAATGGTGTCAACATCCCTGAGATAGTTCAGGCCTTATTACTCCTTTCGGCATTGCCAAAAAAGTACGATTCTTTATCTTCCACCATCTTATCCACAACCAATATGACCAGTCTCGCCTATGCTGTAGTGAGGGACCATGTGATGGCAAAAGCCTCCTGTCGAGCTGCCTTTGCATGCTCCGGTGATGTGTTCAGTTGGTACTCAGTGCAGAGTCTCAATGGAAGGGGTGAATACTTAACCTACAACTGCAGGCATGCTCGGAGTGAGGGGGGAGTTCACTTAGAGGGCCTCGAATTGTCCTTCAGAGCGCAAAGACTATGGGGAGGCTGGTACAGCGGTTTTCAATGTGCACACTAGTTGTGTATGCTAAAGGGGAGATATGCACAGTGGTGGGAAAGTGCGCAATGCAAAGAGGCAAAAATGCGCAGTGCGGAAAAATGTGCAATGGGAGCACAAAAGTGTGCAACAATGAGGGTGATGAAGACGGGAGGTGTAGTGGGATGAAGATGGCACTGAGATGTGCTGGGGAGGTGATGCAAGGGTTGGGGGCGCTAACAGGATGAAAGCGCAAGGGGCAGAAAAAGGTGCAAACGGTGCACAAAATGCAGCTATGCAAATAGGTGTGCAAATGCAGCTATATGAAGAGCGCACTGCAAGAGTGCACAAATGAGAATGAAGGATGCAACACAGGGATAAAACGCAACAATATGACGAGGGAACGCAAATGATATGCAAATGGGGCTATATGAAGGGCACACTACAAGGGCGCACGGGCTGGATGCTGGTGCACAGACTATGTGCGACACTGACTGAACTATGAACTATGAGGGGGGGAAAGATCCTCTGGATTCTCTATATGTCTGCCTACTATGTACAAATGGCTTATGTGATAAAAACAGTAAAATAAAGTGTAAAACTAGAAAGCGCCATGCGCTACCCACAAGCACATCCATTTGCCCATCTAAACCTGACCGTGCTATGCCGCTGCCTCAGCCAATAAGATTTGTGCACCTATAGCCCATTACCCAACTGTTCCAGTGCAATGCGCTATTTTTGGTGTGCTCTAGGTCTCGTGCACTCTTCCCAATTAATCTGCTTCAGTGTTATGTGTCGTGTGCTGCACCTTAGTAATAATGGCATGATCGACCTGTGCTAGTTACCAGATAAGGTGATGCTGATTGGAAATGCAGAAGAACTATAAGGAGATGCTGTGAAAGGCCAAATACTGCCAAAGCGCCAGGATTATGTGAAGGTGCCCAAGGTGCACAGTCCAATGCCAAATAGGCACAAAGTGCCCCGATTATCTGAGAATGCGCAGTCTGCTCATGTCGGAATCATGGTGAGCCTCGAATAAATGTGCCAGTAAGATGGGAGCTGCAATGCACAGCGCACCGGTGCAGTGGATTGTTGTGTGTGCAATAGGGATTGTGCAATGAGTGCGCAGCAGGGAATGTGAGTGCAGGTAAAGCATAAAAGGAGTGTGCAAAGGCACATTGAGCACGCAATAAATGTAGAAGGCAGATAAGAAGTGTGAGGGGGGTGCGCAGAGGCAGTTTGAAGTGCAACGAAGCGCATTTAGGGTGCACAACGATTGGCAGCTATGGGGAACCAAAAGCGCAGTATAAATGCAAAAGGCACACAAAGGCGCACCTAAATGGTCAAAAGTGCACGAAAGCACATGGAAGCATGCAAAGGCACATGAAAGTGCATGAAGGCGCACAAAGTGTGCAGAAGCCATCTAGGAGGTGCACACAAATGCAAAAAATGCCGTAGTATGCGCGCAGGGTGATAGGGAGATGATATGGCCCATATCATCTCCCAACTGAAGTACTGACTGTCCTCAGGCAGCATGTGATTGGTCAGCATAAAATTTCCTTCACTCACATAAGCGGCCATCCTCTCCTTATCTATCTCTGACCACCATCTATCCCCTATAACTCTTTCTACAACCCATCTGTACCCGATCTGATGGCCTCAGCATTTACCTTAGCCCTCAGACAAATGATCCTGGCCCTCAGCGAGACCCTCCCTGCTGCTGGGAGTGAGCAGACTACAATGCAAGCTTGGGGTGAAGGGTTTTGTAGTAAACTGGTGCGCTTTTTGTATTTCTATAACTGGTGCAGGTTGCTAAGGGCCAGGGCATGTAGAACATGTATAAAAGCCGTGCGGACACTGTTAAAGATGATGCAGAACTTGATGCGCTCCTCACGAAGGCACGCAGTGCATTCAGTGGGATCATGGTGGAGGAGTGGCTTACTTGGGGTGAGGAGCTGATGCCCGATATGCATAAGATGATTGAGGAGAAAGAGCGGTCAGAGGAATTTGAGCATAGGGTGCACGAGCTGGTGGGGCAGCTGGAAGCACACACGGAGCACACCGAAGCACACAAGGTGTGCCATGCACTCTTGACCGCTGAACTGCAGGAGCCCGAGGTTAACTTGGAGCATCTGGAAGGTGAGTTCAGAGCAATTGACGAGGCGAGCGATATAGATACTGCTGAGGCACAGGAGGATGAAAAGATGCACGTCGCGCTGGTGTGCTCTCTGCACACACTTTCTGGAGCTACCGATGCTGAGGTTGTAGGCAAAGGAACTGGGGAGTCTTGGGAGAGTGGGGTGACGAGCGAAGGGGAGAGTGAGCAGAGTGATGAGAGCACCAGTGTGGATGAAGGCACAAGTGCGTGCCCAGTGCGCGCAATGCGGCAACGTGCGTATGTCAAAGTGCCACCACTGAGTGGCGTTGGCACCACCTCCAATGCTAATAGCAGACTGGTAAGTTTCTTTGGATATGCTTCAAACTCACTAAACAGTTCCCCTTTTCTACTCTAGTGTGATAACTGCCGCCGCATGGGCCAACCGGCTAGGTGCATCTCTGTCAATGGAAAATGGTGCGCCCCATGTGCAAAGGGTAAGAGAAAGTGCAAATGGATGAAGCGCACCCTCGCACAGCTGCGCGTGACTTCTAGAGGCAGAAAAGCGGCTACTGGGCACTCTGGTGTCTCTTTCCTCATCCTCCTTCCATGCTGCACTAACTATTTCAAAGGTGCATTGCAAACTGACAAGGGCAATGAGAGCAATGCAGGGCTCATCAGCCCCTCGAAAGAGTGCACATTGAAGTGCTGCAAAGTCGAAAACGTGCCCCCTCCCCCGTCGCAAGTGTGCCCAAGGCCATGCCGCCTTACCGTTCACCAGGCAAGTGTGCACATGCAATCCTCGCACCAAACAAGATTGGGAAACACCTTGGGGGATGCAGTCTACCAAGGCCAGGATGTCGAGGTGCTCGACTTAGCACAATGCCACTCGGTGGTCGCAGTCTTGGGCGCCATGCACGATCGCCTTAAAGAAGATGTCCAAAGGTCACTCATCAAGTTAGAGGTCACTAAGAGCCAGTTGTGCAGTGCAGAGCAAGTGGAGGCAGATGCAAAGGCAAAACTGGATGTGGCCTCAGAGTGCTTGGAGTTCCTGGAGTCCATTGAATAGCCGCTCTCCTGTATAAGTTTTTGATAGTGTATCAATCAATCCCTCTGTTGTGCCTGTGATATGCGTGATGCACTGCGAAGCAGTGCAATGCGCATGTGTGCATGCAAATGTGCGCACTTTGTGCCAACCTGTGTGCGCACTTTCATGGTGCCATAAAATGAAAATTGTAAGTCCAAATAATATATGTGAGGGAAAAGAGATAAGATAAGCAACGTTCAAGTAAGAAATGTCAAGTGCACAAAAACATGCACCAGTGCAAAAATGTGCAAATGCAAAGGGGTGCGGAAAAATCATCCAACCATCACTTTCCTCCTCCCAACTGAGATATTGACCATGTCCAACGATAAATGAGTAAGAGATAAAATGAAGTGCATGCCATATGACAAAGTCTAAAAAATGGGAAAGGCTCAGTAGATCATCATGGCCAGTAAAACCCATGGGTTGTGAAATCATGGAACATGTCCAGATGCGACTTCGCGAATAGGGAAAAGGTAATGTAAAAAAAATGAAAGAAAGCAAAGCATACATATAAAAAGGTGAAGTATCCATAATGGTGCACATGGAGCACTAGTTGCATGCCTCATTGGCGCTTTCTTCATCCTCAGTGCTATCTCCTTGTGCTTCTTCTTCATCAACTGCTTCTTCGTCTTCTGTGTCCACTACTATGGACTCTTCCATCTCCCTCAACCACATTGTGGTGATATCGAGTGCTATGTTGGGAAGTGCAATGGACTTGCGCACGTAATACGGCAGCAGGTGGAACATGGCTACTGGCCTGTCAAATACCATCCCATTGAGCTTGCAAACGATACACACCACCTCGATTGCGTGACACTATAACTAGAGGACCGAGATAATGCACGCACATTTTGCAGTTAAGGCTCTTCTCGATTGCTGTGTTGCATATAAGGACTAAATCGCTGCACTGGAAGTCAAAATTGTGGATGGTTTTTGAGTGCGCTTTCTCGAAATGGAGTGCTGCTTTGCACCTTTCTGCATAGATGTGGGAATGGATGTGCACTAAGTCTTCTGGATGCTTTTGCAAAGTGCACGCGTGCTGCACAATCAAGTCTGTAGTGGAGAGTATAGAATCTGGGGGTGGGTTAAGGTATATCGCTTCAATGATATCGAGAGGGATTAGAGGCTGCACACCTGTCACAATGAAGTATGGCAAGATGCCAAGGCGCTTCTGAACTGTGATGTGCTCTGCCCAAAAGACTGAGTACAGTGCACTGAACCACTTTGATTCTACTCCATCTGCAGCTTTGATAAGTGCTTGACACACGTCGAAATGTGCACGCTCAACAATTCCATTAGTGTGCAAGTTATAGCCAGATATGCAGATGTGATTGATATGGTAGTGCTTACTGAGATAGGCTAGCACTTTGATGAATGGCTTGCCATTATCAGTAACTATCTCGCACAATGTGCCCCATCTGCAGATGAGGTCTTGAAACATCCAATCGCCAAGTGCGCTCGCATTTTCTTTAGGGAGCCCATGGAATTCTGGCCAAGTCGCAAGTGAGCAATGCCCTTGGATGATATAGCGCTGCCCTGCTGATACTGGTAAGTGCATTGTATCAATATAAACTTTACTGAAGAGAGGTGCAGGCATTGCAATGACTGGCAGTATTAGAACCTTCTGCATTTGCTGGATCTGGCAAATATGACAAGTGCACATGAACCAAACAATGTCATCCATCCATAACGTGCAGCCACCAAAAGTGCTCGAGCAATGCGGAGCACGTCACATAAAAGTGCTTGTGTCCAATGTTGTCATGGATGGCGCGCAATATCAGTAAGCATCTAGACTGCCAAATAACAAGCTGGTGAGTGCCATGCACATTATGCTTCCATAGGCATATCTTGTCTTTAAAAAATGCGCTCGTGTAGTGCATGAGTGTGCTGTACTCGGAATCTGTGAAGTCGCTAGGACGTGTTAGGGTATCCATCCAAATCCACACCAAATCTAACTTCTCATCCTCTGCATCTGCAGTTGCGCTCCTTGGAACTTGGCTATAGTCATCGTCATAAATAAGTGCACTATTGCATGCTTTTTGCACATTTTGCGCATTTGTGCTTGGCTCTGGCTGCGTTAGCACGAGTGCTTGTGCATCAAAGGACTGTGAAATGGGACATATCGCATGCATAAAGCCATGTAGCACATCAATCCACTCCTCAAACTCTTCATCCTCTTCTCCTTTTAAGTCCTCTGGCTGCTTTGGCTGATGTGAAAGCCCATCTGGACCATGCACCGCTCCCCTAACATGTACGAGTGTAAAGTGGAATGTAAGGATTGAGACAATCCACTGGTTAATGCTAGCAGATGGTTGGATATCGGGGTTTTGTAGCATGCCCTTGATATAGCATGCGTCAGTCTCCACAATTAAGTTGCGCACACCTATAATATAAAGGCACAAACTGCGCAGTGCATGGTAAAGCCCATAGATCTCTAGCTTCAGTTGCAAAAAGTGTGCTTCTCTGTTGTTGAGCATAATTGAGCCGAACCGGTTGTAAATACGCATTTTTGCATCTGCACTCTTTTGCTGGCAAAGGTAAAAGCCGACCGCTATCTGGGAAGTGTCAACTGCAAGGATAACAGGGAGTTCTAAAGAATAATCGATTGTTTGTAGTGCAGGACACTCTAGTACCACTTGCTTGATGTCGTTTTGCACTGCTATCTGCTCTGGGCCCCATTCAAATGGAGCGTCCTTGCACGTAAGCCTTGTGAGCGCATTAACGTGGTGCGCATAATTGCGGATATAAATGCGCATTAAACTGACTGTTCCCAAGAATGCGTGCACTTCCGAAAGCATGTGGCATGCGCCCCAATTGTGGATAACATCTACCTTGTCACGTTCAGGTTTTCTACCTTCTGGTGTGCAGTAATGGCCAAGGATGACAAAGTTCTCAGTGCACAGTGTGGATTTTGTCCCAGAGAAAGTCCCACCACTATATTTCATGCACTGCACAATGCGGTTCACATTCTGGAAGTGCTCCCACACAAAGTGCGCCTTATGCCAGGGTTTGCAGTGAGCGCTTCACATGATCCATCCAGTAAAATGTAGTGCTTCGAAGGCCCCTTGACTGGGACATCATCAATATAGGGAACGGTGTAATCCGGAATCTCTGGCTGCAGAATATAGCACACATCATCGTGGAAGATTGGTACTGAGTTTGTCCAACCCATTGGCAATGTAATGAGGTGCATTGCACCATACAGCATCTGGAATGTTGTAAGGTCGCACGATGATTCTTTGATTAAGTGCTCGTCGTATCCCACATATAGATCAAGGACGGCACCGCATGCATGTCCTGCAAACTGCTCTGTGAGGTGCTCAGGTGTAGGGGTGATGCCAGAGTGTTTAATGGTAATGTGATTAAGCAGCTTGAGGCTATGTACGATGTGCAGCACTTTCCCATCTTTCTTGAGTGTGCAGAACCAGCACGATCTATATGCCGAATTTGAGCGCTCATAAACGCCTGAGACTATCTTCTTCCAGATAATAGCGCAAACTTCATCGTATATGCCTGGAGGAATGGGGATGTTGCACTCTATCCAAGGGGTGTGTGGAATAACTGGGATTTCTACTGGGGGGAAGAACACGGTCTTGAAGCTGCCGTGCTCCTCATTGCTCCATGCAAAGGCTTTATTCTGCAAAGACATCAAGTGGTGCAAAACCCTCATCTCCTCTGGTAATAAGAAATCGGTGTGGCACTTTGGAGCACTTGCATGCGCTCTTCAGTATGGCGCCTGGTCAAGGTAAATGGTGGCAGGTTTGGTAAAAGTGCAGGAAGCGCCACTAGCAGATCACCTATAATGTTGCGCTCGATGCGGAATTCGTTTGGGATGGGTGCAATAACTGGTTTGACTTTTCTAGCAACCAGTTTATATTTCTTCTTGGTTACTATGCCCTTTTGCAGTGCGCATGCCCCTAAATCGATAAAAGTTGCATGTGCATGTGTGCTTTCTGAAAATGCAGCTGGAATAAATGCCACGGTGTCAATCGAGTTTAAGAGCACCTGCGCATGACTGTTGGTACACTGAGATAGGTAGAGTTGAGAGATAATAGAGGTCAAAGGAATGGAAGCAGAAAATGGAATAAGTGCAAATGCGGAAACATCACAAGATTGGGTATCAGAGTCAAATGTTATGATAGTGGCGGCTTCTCCTTGGTCTGCGATCAATTCCTTGAAGCCTGGCGAAAATTTCTTTGCAGGTTATGCTGAATAGCAAAGTGCAGTGTTGCTGGAGCTGGTAAGAAGTGATGCGGTTTTCCTCTAGGCTTTGTTAGAATGGTGGAGATGGCGCCTGTGTTCGGATTGCAGATTGTAATTGTTTGCGCCTCGTCCACAAAGTTGCGCATGACGGAGTGCATTAACACATAGAAGGGGTGCCCTAACAGAATATCATAAGCAGGTGAATGGATAACGTGAACTTGCACATAAACAATGATGTCTCCTATGCATGCAGAAATGTTGCGCACAAGCCCAAGTGACTCATCTACCTCTCTATTGGCCGATTGCATGTATAAATGAATGCGCGGGTCGTACTGAAGCCCAAGATGATGGCAGACTGCTTCTGACATTGCGATAATTTGCGAACCCGGATCTAAGATAGCTTCAAAGTATTCTTGGTTGTCAATCAATAAATCAATGGAATGAAGTGCATGCGACTCCTTTGCAACCTTCAAAACATCCAGGTTTTCAATTTCACCTGGCTGGAGATGGGTGAGGTACTGTTCAAATGGATCCTGCAAAACAATAGGAAGCGGCGCTGCAATTGCTGCACTAACTGGAGGTGTTGCATTAAGTGCTTCATTTTCCACAAAAGGTGCACGCACATTGCAGTGTGCAAATGGCATAATGCTTGCAAGGTTGGTAGCTACCACTTCTGTGCTGGTAGCTGCAATGTGCTTTGGGGTAACTTGTCTTCTATGGTGCTGTGTGAGATCGGGTGAAAGGGATAGGAGCTCTTCATGCGAAACCATAATGGAGGGCGCCTTCATGGCGCATGCATATACATCATCAACAATCTGCGGGTTCTGGATGGGAACGACAGTGCGGTATGATGGCTCTTTGCCTTTGGAAGTGTTAGCTGGTATGTCTGGTTTATCTGCTGCTGTGGGCACAAAACGTGCTTCAGGAATATTGGAATAGGGATGTATGGGCATCTCGTCAGATGCTTCAGTTGTGCTCACAGTGGGTTGCAAAGCTGGGGACTTGATACTGTTGGTGGGTGCAATGTCTGTGGTTGTAGAATGTGCGCTCTCTTGATTGGATGTATTGCATGGTGCATGCCGCAGAATTTCGACACCATTGAAGACTTGCCTCTTCCGAAGTGCCATCAACTCCCGCTTGAGTGCATCGATGCGCTCTTCCTTCGTTAGTTGCACATTTGGTGTGCTTTGCATATATTCTGCTGCAGGCACTGAAGCAGCAACGTATGTTGACTGTAGAGGTGCTGCTGGAGCTGGATGAGGCACTATATTGTAGATGAGCTGTGAATTGGTATTCGATGAAAGTCAACCAGTGGCAATCTGCCCTAGGTTGCACTTATGCCATTCCTCGATGTGCTTACCTAAGAAGTTGCCTGGAATAGAATGTGGCATAAATGTGCCACCTGGGAGTACGATGCACCCTTCTGCATTTCACCTACACTTTCCTTCACTAATAAGGCACTCAATTGAAGCGCACTCAGGGATATAATGCCCTGTTTGACTGCAACCATTGCAAGTGTCATTGTTCGAATGAGGCACACCATTTCTGCCATCTCTGTGTGATGTGCTCAATGTGGTAACTACCGTCTGTGTCATGTGCTCGAATAAGACTGAAATGTCTTCTGCTTTGACTGCTGTCATGCTAGGTTGCGGCTGGGAAATGGGTGTGCTAGGTGCTGAGTAGGGTGCATACATATCGGGGTTTTGCACTGTGAGCCCAGTAAGTGGCTGGAAATAGTGCGCTGGGCCTTCAAAGATAAAGTCAATCACATCGCGAATTGCATCTAATGAGTATGGCACATTCGCAGGCTAATTCGGTACTGCAATCGCAAGGCAGCTCAAAATGCGCTTGAGCTGGTCTGGTCGAAACGCCCTAATGAACATGCAGCTTTGGTCATAGCATGCCAATATGCCTTGCACAACTAAGTATTCGCTAATGTTGAAAAATGCACAGTAATAGCGCACAATTTCTTCTGCAGTTACAAGGCCAATGCATGCAGTCTCACCAATAAGCTTGTCTAGGTCACTAATACTCCATTTACTGCCATCCCTAGAGCCAGGATAAAGCTTAGGACAGCATCTTTGAATGCGTCATAGTTGTGCATCGTGCTATACTCCGGTAGCAGTTTCCAAGTGTCTGCAGTGTCACTGTCCAAATAGTGCACAGTGTGGAACTTCTTATCGGTCTCATCGGTGATGTTACAATTGTGGAGGAGTTGCGCAAGCTCATCAAAGTACTTCTGGAGTTCGTGCAGTTTTGTGGGGTCGAAATGCGGTGCATTTTGGTTAGATGTGGATGGCATATGCATGGTAGCCATAGTAGGTGGAATAAGGTGTGTAGAGTTAAGTTCTGGTAAAAGCACAGCGAAATTCGAAGGCAGGGAAGAATGTGGTGATGCAGATGGAGTTAGGGTAGGTAGGGATGATTCAGGTGAAGGTGGAGGTAAAGACAGTGCAGGCGAGTGATGTGTGTTGTTTAGGAAGAGTGATTCAAATACTGGTATTTCCCCAAGCTGGAGCGCAGTTGCTAACAGCTCGGAATGGAGAGCGTGAAGGTGGTTAATGTTGAAGTGAAGGGCGAGTCAATGGAGGTCTAAAATACGGTCTGATAAACAGAAACCCCTCATGGTGGGCTCCAGAAATGATGTGTTCAGTTGGTACTCGGGGCAGAGTCTCAATGGAAGGGGCGAACACTTGACCTACAACTGCAGGCATGCTTGGGGTGAGGAGGGAGTTTACTTAGAGGGCCTCAGATCATCCTTCAGGGCGCAAAGACTATGGGGAGGCTAGTATGGTGGTTTTCAATGTGCACACTAGTTGGGTATGCTAAAGGGGAGATATGTGCAGTGGCGGGAAAGTGTGCAATGCAAAGGGGCAAAAATGCGCAGTGCAGAAAAATGTGCAACAGGAGCGCAAAAGTGTGCAACGATGAGGGTGATGAACATGGGAGGTGTAGTGGGATGAAGACGGCACTGAGATGTGCTGGGGAGGTGACGCAAGGGTTGGGGGCGCTAACAGGATGAAAGTGCAAGGGGCAGAAAAAGGCGCAAATGGTGCGCAAAACATGGCTATGCAAATAGGTGCACAAAACGTGGCTATGCAAATAGGTGCACAAAATGCGGCTATGCAAATAGGTGCACAAAATGCGGCTATGCAAATAGGTGCGCAAACAGTGCACAAATGCAGCTATATGAAGGGTGCACTGCAAGAGTGCACAAATGAGAATGAAGGATGCAACGCAGGGATGAAACGCAACAATACAACAAGGGAACACAAATGATATGCAAATGTGGCTATACGAAGGGCGCACAGGCTGGACCCTGGTGCACAGACTATGTGCGACGCTGACTGAACTATGAACTATGAGGGGGGGAAAGATCCTCTGGATTCTCTATATGTCCACCTACTATATACAAATGGCTTATGTGATAAAAATGGTAAAATAAAGTGTAAAAATAGAAAGCGCCATGTGCTACCCACAAGCGCATCCATTCGCCCATCTAAACCTGACCGTGCTATGCTGCTGCCTCAGCCAATAAGATTTGTGCACCTATAGCCCACTACCCAACTGTTCCAGTGTGATGCGCTATTTTTGGTGCACTCTAGGTCTTGTGCGCTCTTCCCAATTAATCTGCTTCAGTGTTATGTGTCATGTGCTGCATCTTAGTAATAATGGCATGATCAACCTGTGCTGGTTACCAGATAAGGTGATGCTGATTGGAAATGTGGAAGAACTATAAGGAGATGCTGTGAAAGGCCAAATACTGCCAAAGTGCCAGGATTACGTGAAGGTGCCCAAGGTGCACAGTCCAATGCCAAATAGGCGCAAAGTGCCCTGATTATCTGA
Source organism: Tricholoma bakamatsutake (assembly GCA_029959215.1). Taxonomy (NCBI): domain Eukaryota; kingdom Fungi; phylum Basidiomycota; class Agaricomycetes; order Agaricales; family Tricholomataceae; genus Tricholoma; species Tricholoma bakamatsutake. Next base: position 9,072,507 of record CP114860.1, read on the forward strand.
GAATGCGCAGTCCACTCATGTCGGAATCATGGTGCACCTCAAATAAATGCGCCAGTAAGATGGGAGCTGTGATGTGCAGCGCACCAGTGTGGTGGATTGTTGTGTGTGCAATAGGGATTGTGCAATGAGTGCGCAGCAGGGAATGTGAGTGCAGGTAAAGCATAAAAGGAGTGCACAAAGGCACATTGAGTGCACAATAAATGTAGAAGGCAGATAAGGAGTGTGAGGGGGGCACACAGAGGCAGTTTGAAGCACAACAAGGCGCATTTAGGATGCACAACGATTGGCAGCTACGGGGAACCAAAAGCACAGTATAAATGCAAAAGGTGCACAAAGGCGCATCTAAATGGTCAAAGGCATGCAAAAGCACATGGAAGCGCACAAAGGCGTGTGAAAGCACATAAAGGCATGCAAAAGTGCACTGTGCAAAGTGTGTGGAAGCCATCTAGGAGGTGCGCACAAACACAAAAAAATGCCGTAGTATGCACACAGGGCAATAGGGAGCCATATCACTGGGGAAATGGCGAAGAAGCTGTCAGCTGTCAAGAGAAAGGGCAGCGACCCTAAGTGGAAAGGGAAGGGATCGGAGAAATTTAGTGAGAAGTCGTCTGAGCCTTTGGGCTCCGACTATCATTGCACTTCACTGGTGAGATGAAAGACTTCGCCTCCTATGAGGATTTGCCTATGTCTGAGAAATGGCAGGTCAAGACCACTACCAGCGTGACTTTGATCAAAGGCAAAGGCGCTGTCCTGATTAGTCATCAGGTAAAAGTTACAGGAAGACAGAGTTGTGCATCATGCACTTATCCCCCATTTTCTAGCTCCCAGATTTGACAAGTCAGCTTATGTCAATGGGAGTGTTCCTCATTGCTGAGGAATATACTGTAAAAGGAAACAGTAAAATAATTTCCTTTGCTGACAAAAAGGGAAAACCCCAGCTCGATGCGACGCCAATAATACATGGCGAAACCATCTATGTGTGTGATTCGCACATTCAGAGCACTAAGAGATTAGAAGTTGCGACTATCTATGTTGCTGACTATGACATTTGGCACAAGTGGCTTGGCCACCTGAACAAAGCTGTCATGCAACAGATGCCAAAACACACCCATAAGTTTCCCAAGGATCTAAAAATTCCAAGGGACAGGCACATTTGTCCAGGGTGCGCCAAGGGAAAAATGATGGCAAAGTCATTCCCTGGATCTGAGTCTCGGGCTGAAGAAGCCTTTGAGCTGATCCATTCCGATCTGAAGGAATTACCAACACTCAGTTATCACAAGTACAAATATTTTATCATATTTGTTGATGATTGAACTTCACATATGTGGAGTCAGTGCCTGAAAAAAAGTCCGATGCTGCTGAGTCAATGAGACAGTTTGAGGCAATGGCCAAAACACAATATGATGCAAAAATCAAGCATTGGCATTTCGATCCTGGGGGTGAATTTTGTGATCGGGAACTCATAACCCAGCTCAAAGAGGCTGGGATTAAAATTGAGATGTTGGTGCCCCACGTCCACCAACAAAATGGTCGCACTGAATGTGCGATCAGGATGTTAATGGAGAAAGCACAAACATTGTGCTTTACTGCCTGCCTACTACAATTATGGTGGGAATTTTGTGTAGAGCATGCTACATATCTCTACAACTGAACACCAACAAACCACCTGAAATGGCGAACTCTGATCAAAGATCTCGATGGTGAGAAGCTCGATCTGAGTGACGAGAAGGTATTCGGATGCAGTGCCTACATTTACCTGCTGAAAGAGAAGCATCCTAATAAGTTAGCTGCAAGATCAGAGCTTATGATGTATATCGGCCTGGCAGATGGCATCAAGGGTTGGTGCTTTATGCACCCATCAGAGTCAATATTTGTCAGTGCTACAGCACTCTTCGATGAGACTCTGTTCCCTCATTGTCCCGGGGCCAAGACCCCAGCAAAAACTGATCTCGGGGATATACCCCCTTCTGGAGATGATGACCACTCTGGGGGATCAGGGGACGATAGCAATGGAGGAAGTGATGACAGCTTCTATCTGGGCCATGGGCATTATGCACCACTGGCGCCGAATCCTCCTCCATGAGCTCCGTCCCCACCACCTTCACAATCAAAGTCTGGAACCCCTGAAATGTCTAGAGACCTGCTGTTCGGCTCCTTTGGTGATCCACATCAGGGTGCTGATCCATTTGCGCTGGCAGGTGCACTGGGTCCATCATCCCAGCCTAGTCCATCACCGCCAGCAGTAGAGGCCCCCATACCTCCACTAAGGCAATCAAACAGGCAGCGATGAGTCCCAACTCATTTGGGCAATGTCTATGGTGAAAATTGTGATCCTGTTCAAATCAAACAAGACATTGCATGGGAGTGCCAATGGTGGGAACCAGCAGGACAAGGCAGGAGTCGCGCTCCAGCCCTCCCTCAGGTCGAAGAAGAGGTGCCAGCTGGGCCCTCTCAACCACCAGTGGCAAGTAGAACTCCTCCCGCACAGACCCCGGATAATTTGGGATTAGAATACGTGACACCCCCTCAACCTCAGGAGTCTGAGGTGCCATGGATTTGGCACCAGAATCCCAATGAGGAGCAAGGATAGTGGTTACCCAATCTGGGTACCCCATCATATTGGGGTCCTAGATGGGATAATTATGTTGCCGAAGGTGGAACAGATCTGATGTACCTTCTGCTTAGCAAAGCAGTTGCACCACCTACAGCATCAGATCCTGTTCCGATCCAGTATCGTGACATTGTGTGCTTACCCAAGCCTGTGCAATCAGAGTGGAGAAGTGCATGCCTGGAGAAACTAGAGGCCCTCTGTAAATGGCATGTCTACAACATCGTAGATCTCCCTGCTGGCCGAAAGGCCATCAAAAATAGATGGGTTTTCTCCATAAAATCCGATGGACAAAAATGGGCCAGATTTGTAGCCAAAGGCTTCTCACAAGTCGAAGGCATCGACTACAATGAGATATTCTCTCCAGTGGTCCACTACAAGATGGTGTGCCTCATGTTTGCCCTGAGTGCCCTAGAAGGCATGTACATGATGGGACTCGACATAAAAACCATGTTCCTGTATGGCAAACTAGATGAGGGAATTTACATGCATCAACCTGAGGGATTTGTCATCCTGGGTAAAGAGTGCAAAGTCATGCGCTTATGCCAAGCATTGTATGGCCTTAAACAGGCTGCCTTAGCATGGTGGAGAGAGCTAGAGGTGTTCATGTGATCCATTGGATTTGAATGTGCTAGCTCAGATGCTGGCATTTTCATCTACAAAAATGGTAAAGACATTGTCATCACAATAATCTACGTCGATGACAGCATGTTCTTGGGGAAGAACAAATGCCTTATAGAGGAAAAGAAAAATGCTTGTCTCAAGCATTGGGAGTGTCGGAACACTGGTCATGTTACTGAATTCCTTGGTATGTGCATAACACAATGCACATCAAGAATTACTCTGAACCAAACAACCTACCTAGCCACTGTGCTAGCTCGGTTCAGAATGACGAATGCCAAGGCATCCCCCACTCCACTTCCCATGAGATACATGCCTATGGAAAACCCTGATGAGCCTAATCCAGCTCTCAGAACTGAGTTTCAATCAGTGATCAGGTCTTTATTGTACCTGATGCTCGGAACTTGCCCCGATATCGTTTTCGCAGTGATAAAGATGTCACAATTCTCAGCTAATCTGAGTAAAGAACATCTCGATAAGGTGCATTACATAATGCGCTACCTAGTTGGTACTCAATCATATGAGCTTATCTATGATGGCTGCAGCAAACAGGGCCTCCAAGCCTTTACTGATTCAGACTGGGCATCCAATGTCATGAAATGCAAGTCCACAACAGGTTACTTTGCCACCTTAGCAGGAGGCATCGTGTGCTGGCAGTCCCGTATGCAAAAAACTGTAGCACTTAGTTCCACAGAAGCTGAATACATGGCTCTCTCTGACACTTGTCAGCAGATAGTGTGGATCACATCCTTATTTTCTGAATTGGGATATCCCTTGAGTAAGGTGCCTATCTGTGCCGATAATCAGTGGTCGATCTTTATCGGACCTAACCCCATTCAGGAAAGAAGAACTAAACATATTGACATTCGCTATCACTATACACGTGAATGTATCGAAGATGGCAAGGTCACAGTCATCTTCATCCTGGGAACTGAAAACCCAGCAGATATGTTTACTAAAAATCTCGGGAGGCAGCTCTTCGAGAAATTTAAAAGCTCCCTCAGAATTAAATTCAAGGTTCAAACTTAGTACCTATACATGGCACCTTGGATCATAAAGCCCCTCCAGGTCGATGCCGGTACAGTTTGTGGGGGGGTGTTGAATTAAATCTGCACACATGGCACCTATTCTGTGCCTTGGTGTAAGAACCCTTAACACACATACAGTGACTCACAAAACTGAGTCAATGTTTTGGACTTTTTGATTCATTGTTGAATAGCTTCCCATAAACAACAAAACCAAACAAGGTATTGGTGTACCGAATAACATACATGATCAGGGCTACCAAACAAACAAAGAATTATGTAATTTTAATCATCCCTCATGGACATATGATCATTTTAATTCAGGGACTCATTGACTCAGTTTTGTGAGGGGTAGTCAGAAATATTAGAATCTGATGCTCCACCAACTGTATAATGTCAAAAACTTGACAGATGGTTTCTAAGGTGATGTGACCCTTGATGGGACCTTAAATTATAGTATTTAATTAGGACCAGCATTCTTCATACTTCAATATTCTCCAATGCATCCCATCTCCTCTGCTCAGAAGGAAAACATTCTTTCCCTGGCCTCCAATCATTATTCTACCCACAATATTGCCTCTAAACTCAACCTCAGCCAGTCTAGTGTATCCAGAACACTCAGGGCTCTCTATACAAACCTGGATTCCCCCTCTGGTGGTTGTCCTTCTAAGCTCTCATCTACCTCTCAGAGAGCCATCCTTACCCAAATCACCACTGGCAAGGCTGCAAATGCTGTTCAGGCCACCCATTACATCAACAGCATCATCCCCACTCCAGTCTCCTCAGAAACAGTCAGAAGAGTTCTCAGAAAAAACTCATTCAAGGCTGTGGTGAAGAAGAAAAGGCCCTTGCTTAGTATAAGGCATAGGAAAGCAAGATTGGCTTTTGCTCAGAAGTATAGAGAGTGGACTGTGGAAGACTGGAGGAGGGTTATTTGGTCAGATGAGACTAAAATCAACAGGTTTGGGTCAGATGGGAGAGAGTGGGTCTGGAAACAGAAGGGAGAGGGGCTGATTGAGAGAGAGGTGCAGGGAACTGTCAAATTTGGGGGAGGAAACATTATGGTATGGGGGTGTATGGGATGGAATGGAGTTGGGTATCTTGCAGAGGTTGAGGGGAGGATAAATGCTGACCAGTATGTGTCCATTTTGAAGGACCATATGCTGCCTAGCTTGGAGGAGAGTGGAATTTCTAGAGAAGAGGTGATTTTTCAACAAGACAATGACCCCAATCATACCTCAAAAAAGGCCAAGAAATGGATGGAGAACAACAATATTACTCTTCTGGATTGTCCTGCCCAATCTCCAGACCTCAGTCCTATTGAACATCATTGGGTTCACCTCAAGAACCAGTTAGACAAGTATCTAACAGCACCAAAAGGAATTTGGGAGTTATGGGAAAGAGTAGTAGAAGAGTGGAATAATATTCCATCAGAGGTGTGTCAGAATTTGATTAAAAGCATGCCTAGAAGGTTGGGAGCAGTTATTAAGGCCAAGGGAGGTCATACAAAATACTAGAATTACAATTTATCATAATATTGATACCACCTCACAAAACTGAGTCAATGAGTCCCTGAATTAAAATAATCATATCTCCATGAGGGATAATTAAAATTACATAATTCTTTGTTTGTTTGGTAGCCCTGATCATGTATGTTATTCGGTACACCAATACCTTGTTTGGTTTTGTTGTTTATGGGAAGTTATTCAACAATAAATTAAAAAGTGCAAAACATTGACTCAGTTTTGTGAGTCACTGTATATATGTAAATACATGTATACAAATATGTCATAATGACATGTGGACAGGAACCATGCAATGATGGTACTCAACCCGGAAACCCAAACAAAACCTACTAAATGGCTTTGGATGGTATAACACAAGTCAGAGGAAGGGTGTGAGGTGGTACTAAATATCACCGCTGAGACCAATACGTTGTGTTTAGTGATGCAAAATGATAGGGAATGTTGCAAATAGTCTCTATAGGCATACAAAGATGTTTGAAATAGTCCGAATTGGTTCGAAGAAGTGCGAATATAGTTCAAACAAGTTCGAAGATGTGCGAAGTGGTTCAAATAAATTCGAAGAAGTTTGAGGTATATCGAAGGACAAGTTTAACGAATGTGATGTGTTTTTTGAATGGTGATAAGCGATGGGCAATAAGATGTGGGGCGAATACAATGGTTTAGAAGAAGTTTGTGATATTTTGCAGAACTTAGAGATACGATGTGAACTAAGACTCAAGAGAATGGCTCTTAAGTCAGACGATAAGTTGAGGGTAACTTGTGCTGTTCCCCATTGATCTATTTCTTGTTGTTCTAACTAACTAATACAAGTCTATATACAAAATGAAGAGATAGTACTAAAAAGGAAATAAGAACATGTGTAAAACATGAGGCAAATATATCAAACAATGAGGACTTGTAGATCATGAAACAAATGAGAAATAATAAATGATGAAACATATAGTGTTCCCATATAGTAAAAGTACTTCAATGAAACACAAAAATGCACTTATCACATTCTAACTCTCTTGTAATCTCTCCTCGTGTCTGGTAGTGCTCGATATGCAGCGAGTTGGCTTGTTCCAGATGTGCAACGTGTATCGAAATTGTTTCAAGACAGGTATATGGTGGCCAAAGTCATTCGAAGTGTTGTGAAATAGTTCGAAAGCGTTCGAAATGTTTCGAAGTCACGCAAAATAGTTCGAAAATGGTTCAAAGTCGATTTAGTGGCATTCGTAGTGGTTCGGAGTGTGTGTCATAATGTGTCAATACGAGTGGGAATACTTCTCCAGACTTTAAAGCGTGAAGTGGACCTATCAGCGGTACACCGCCCTTTTCTCCACCCCACTGAGTCTCACATGACCATGTAGACTCTCTAGGTATATAAGTATGCTGTACCTCTACCTAGCAATACAGAGAGTTCTATGCCCTCTAACCTAAGTTACTTAGCACACTAACCAACTCAACAGGTAAGTAGTAAGATCTGTGAGCACTCTACACTGCGCATAGTGCGCTGCTCAACACATCTCACACCAAAGAAGGTGGAGTTGACTTTGTCGGCGTCTTGTTCCCAGACCCAGGACTTCTGTCGCGGCATGGGAATATGACGGAAATAGTGTATTTGGCCCAATATTGTGGCTCATGATGTTGTTGGTACATTTTTACATCTAGGTTTGATGGCCCATCGCAGTTAGCCGACTGACCCAACTGACCCCTCTAAATGTCGACAGACCGTAATTACTGACTGACCTGGGTAAGGTCATATCGGATTTGACCGGTCAGTCACAACACTGGATGTAGTGACTAAACCTTCAACCGACCAAAGGCATACCTCGAGAGCGAGAATTGTATTAAGGCTCAAAGTTTCATTACCAGTGTACCACGGCTAACAGAGATCTCCATAGGGCTCTTTCCTGCTACTACTGCTGTCAACCTGCAAACGAGCTGGACGACTTCAAAACTATGATATCTACACAAATGGGCCAACCGAAGACCCAAAGACCCTCACCCGCGCATGTAGCCTGCACGCATTAGACGGACGGTGCAGATGGTAATGATGCTGTGTTGCTGCCAGCGTCGGTATTATTTAAACCAGCGATAGTGAGCGCAAGGGATGACTCCCGAAATGTATACACCCATTTATCCCTTAGAAGATGCATTCTCTGTCACTCCTGAGATTCAGAGGACAGAGCCTACATGACCTCCATGAGAACAATCACAATGTGAAACGAATCTGTGTAAGATGAACTTGCATGAGCAGTAAAATTCAATACGCGATTTTCGCACGAAGTTTTCATTAAACTGGGGACATATGGTTGCAGTTGTTGGAGAACCAAATGAACTGATGGTACAATCAAACCCACACTACTTAGCACGTTGACTCTTGCGCGCTACTGAACATGCGAGAGAGCAAGGTGACAAACTTGACATCGCATACCCCGCAAGTCCAACGAGAAAGCAACTTAGGATGGTACAGGTGGCGCGGATAATTAAAGGTGTTCAGTCTATTGCAAGTCTTGTTCCTTGTATGAGTTGTCAGTGGTTGCCGACTGACGAAAGCAGGTTTTGAAATATGGCAAGACGGTTCGCACCAAGTTAAGAACGTACATCAGGCTCGGGTCTAGTTGGATCGTGTATGTATTGTTGGGTAGTGTCAATCTTAATGGATATATTCGCTGTACGCTATCAATAAAATGAGCATGCTCATTTGATTAACGTTGTTGCGCTGGATGGACACACATTTGAGTTGAATCCTCCGGGCCCAGATTTTAGGAATGTTGGTTGAAGGGAAAATGACAAGTTTTCGCTATCTTCACCAAGTTCTCTAATTGCTTGACGGGCATTCAACGTTGCAAGAACGGAGTTACTGTACACTGCAGATGCCATGAGTGGTGAATGAGGGACCAGATTCGGCGAGAGCGCTGAGACACACGTCGTCCAAGACTAAAATAAAATGCCACATAAATGAGTGTCTGTCCCCAAACCGCGATCTTAAAATGAAGTTAGTGCATAGAAAAGGCTCCACTTAATGGACGAACAGACAAAAGAGACGCCATCGCACAGATGGTCGTCAAAAAGCCAGTGCTAACCGCAAACAATGTCTGTAAGTAACGTCAGTGAATCTAGGGGTCCACGTTGGTGAACAGAGCGCTTCACTAGTTTGGTAATCATTGTATCCGATCTCAAGATAAGTTAGACACCGGAAGTTCCCTTGCCAAAAAAAGGGCCATACTTCTTGAATCCCGTCCGAGAACGCTGAAGGAAGAAGCACAAGGCTCCTGCGATAAGGGCATCTGCGACGGCCGCCAGTACATTTACAGTCATCGACAAGGCCTGACAAGATATAAAATAACGAGTATGTAAACAGGATGCACTTTACTGACCTTTAACTGTCGCAATTGGGCCCACGTCGTGAGTCGAAGTCTGAGAGATCCGCTTGTGTTAGACGCCAGTCACGGTAGACGTTTCAATACAGGACGGACGATTGGATGGTAAACACTACCCCAAAGGTCAGATAGAATAGTCATACAACATCGGAAGACGTACCAACGGAGCACACTAAATTCTTGTTTGAATATGAATGGCTCAAAGAGAGATAGAATAGCGAATGAACAGACCGAATTCCCCGAGTACGAAGGCCACCTGAGAATTTGCATAAATTTGTGTATTCTCCTACAATCTCATGTTGCGATACGTACAGTCAACACAGTGAGCGGGATGTTGTGATTACTGACTGTCAAGGAGATAAGAAACAATACTCCGAAAACCAATGCCGGAACCTTACGACGCCAAACTCGCAATGTCAAAAATCTAGAATCATGTGGTGAACAACCGAGCAGAAACGTTAAAGAAAAACTGACGATTGGACAAGCAAGCCTACAAAGCCCTGAAAGAGATAATGAGCTTTGCGATTGAAAAACAGTGACAAGCAAAAATGTTCACGTTAAAAACGACTTCAAGCTAACATTTCAGATAAGGAACAGTAAAGTTGGTCGGGGTCAAAATTTCTATATACGCACAAGAATGCTCCTGTATAGATGATAAGCTCTAATGAGAAATGGACTGAACAGAAGCTGTCGCACCAAACCATGTCGTCCAGTGCCGCGAAATTTCCGAAATTGGTGATGAGATAGTGATACACTACGTAACATTATCACATAGATGTAGATGACGAATAAAATGCTTGCCAGTGTGCGAGATCAAGCCCTGATGTACACTGTCGAACGCCCAAACCGCAACGACCTAAAACAAGATGGTTCGTGAACGAACCCCTCACAATGCTCAGATACGTACAAGTGCTTTAATGTACCAAACATCCTGAACAAATTTACTGAAAGGAACTTTGGCGGAGGAATGTAACATACCTTTGGGTACCTGCTGAAGTAAAACCATGTCTGGACACAGGATACTTTGAATCCACTTCGTCAGAGAAACCAAAGGCAGAAAGAAATCTATAAGTACCTCCGTACAGCCTAGGTCGTCGCTTGAAACGAGAAATCTCAAAGAGAAGTTGGCGACTCACATTCCGGCGCATATTACACCGACGAGGGACGCGCCCATTCTGTGAAATTTTCTGGGAAAACTCAGCCCATTTTTGTTTCAATTAGGCACCTACGTGTTGTGTACAGTTGTGGGGCTTCCGACTGTCATACTGGAAACGAAGAAAAATGAAGAGAGTGGGCCGTAGGGCTAGAGGGTACCACTCACGCTCTAATGGATGGGTCTTAAGAAAGTAGGCATATATTAAGTACGTACAAGAATTGGTGTTAAGAACCACTAGTTGCACGACTGTGTACGTTTGTGTCGTCACCGGATATACGTCTTCGTTCGCCAGAAGGTAACATCGGGATCCATGACCATCCGGTCAAACAGCTACCCAAATACAAGAATTCCAATGCAGTGGCACAAGAACCAAGTTAGTCTTCTAACACGTAAATTACGGCCATCTGAGGGTGCTGGCCCATGATAAGTTATCACTCCGTGTGTGGGTGCTTATTTGTCCGCAGGCTTATGCAAATCTGTCCAAATACAACCTGACGTTTCTTTACGCGTACTTATATCTTCCGTTTGCAATCGGATGGCAGTACGTGTTACGTTGTTTCTCTGTATGATACCCTATCTTTCTTTGCTAGAGTCGGTGTTCCCATGTCCTTGGCGCATTTTCGCGTCCAGCTGTGTTCACTCGGTACAACCTCCCGTCCCACTAGGTTGCCATGTTATGTTATTCACGGGGATATTTCAGCTGCTCAAGAACCGCACCCATCTCGAGATGTTTCGCTACGGCAACAGAATCTTCCCCGAAACCTACACCACTACCACCGCCTCAAGCACCGAAGTTGAATGATTCTACTGTGTCACGGATTGTAGATGACATTTCGGGACTGACTTTACTGCAGGCTGCAGACCTTGTTACTCTGTTGAAGGTTGTGTGGATTCATTGTCAATGTGGTCATATAACTGACCGCGTTTGTTGAAACTAGTCACGGTTGAATATCCAAGAAATAGCAATGCCAGCAGCAGCCCCAGCCGCCGTAGCTGCCGCTCCCTCTGCAGAAGAACCAATAGAGGTAGGATTTTGAACTTCGATTGTGGTTATGGGCATGTCATGAAACAAGATATAGGAAAAACCTAAAGAAAAAACGGTGTTCAACGTCATGTTGGAGTCCTTTGATGCCGGTTCTAAGCCAAAGGTCATTCGAGAAGTGAAGACCTTGGTGCCAGGTCTTACCCTTATAGATGTACGCCCACAATCACCTTGTTCGCGCAATGCTTGACCAATTCTGTCACAGGCCAAGAAGTTCGTAGAATCTCTACCTAAAGTACTAAAAGAGAACCTGCCCAAAGATGACGCGGAGAAGCTGAAAAAGACATTTGAAAGTATTGGTGCCGTTGTCAAGCTAGACTAACGTTGATATCATTTATGGCGATGAAAATATTAATGTGTAAAGAAGATACGTGATACACGTGGATGAGTATGCATATGGCGATCGAAGGTGCTCAATCCTCAGACAGATATCGATATTCGAACCGGAAATCACTCTTCTTCCGCTGACACCATGATCCCTCCCAGTCAAAATAGACATAGACGCCTTGCTCATATTCTTCTGTGATGGCCTGCGGCTCAGAATGGCGCTGGAACCATGTTAGGTATTTAACATGGAATCGCCATGACTGGCGCTTAAGTTCCTTCGCTGCCAGGAATCTACAGACACATTTATCCTGGTTCTGAATGAAAGCCAAAGATACTAACTGTTGATATGTGCCAGGCAAGAAGTAAAACACATAAAACAATGTCTCTACGTCCAGTTGCGAAAAAATTGCATGCGTGCTCAATGCGGGATGGGGTGCCTGTGGGTAATACGGAGCTGTTTGAAAAGGATTTCTCGGAACGTAGTATTTTGGCCTAATATGATCAGAGATATCAGTGTGTGCGCCCAAGACAAAATATATGCGTACTTCTCCGTGTCTTGAGGCAATGGCACATTGGAATGACCCCCTTCCAGCATCTTGTGGACTTGGTCGAGATTACTCATGCGAAGTGCTGCTGCTCCACCACATTAGAGATCCGTTCAAGGGGAGATTAACGGCTCAACAGACCCTTTTGCTTCACGTTCTCAAAAGATACCACCAGGTCTGATAAAGATCCCGGGAATGCGGCGGGCGCGGTAGATCTTTGGAGAGGTTGTTGTTGAGAAGTCGATGGGGGTCTTTGTCCACCAATAACTTGAGACTGATGGTGTACAAGGGGCAACGGCGACGCGCCGACTTGGTCGTTCTGAGGTGCTTTTACACCTGGAGGGAACTGGGGTTCCACCGTGTTTGACAGTGGAGAGCTCCCTGACGGTTTCATCGTATACTGTTGAAGTTGCTGAGGCAGAGGTGAAGGTCCTGTAGGTGAGAGAGCTTGCTGCACTTGGAGAGAGCTGTTAGCAGAAGGTAGTACCTGCTGCTGGGAAAGCTCTGAAGGAGGTGTTTGCTGTAACCGAGAGATGTAAGCTTTGCTTTCGGCGGAACACGAATAAACATACTACAATGCTAGGGGATTGTGTTGATGCTGGAGGGGGCGAAGAATGAGACTCTAAACCATGTGTATATGAGATTCAAGCAAAATGACGGTAGATTAAACTGTGGATCACCCTTCCATAGTACACGTTGCGGTGAAGACGTTGCTGCAGGAGCACCAACGGAACTTGGAACTGCTTCCGACAGTGCAGGTGACTCTTGACCAGAGTAAAAAGATCCATCAGGCTGGTGCGATGCTGAAGCCGAGGACAATATTGGGCTCGCGACGGACGGATGTGTTAGACTCGGTGACGATACGAACCCAGACAGTTGGTCCTGCGACGGTGCCTGCGACGGCGATGAAATCGACGTTGGTATTGAGAGAACACTCGGCAGTGGTTGAGGATTTGACGGAGGCGGTGCAGGGGCAGCCAAAGTGGAAAGTTGTGACGAGCTTCCTTGCGCACCTGTTGCCGGTGCCACAGCTGCCGCGGCTGCTGTCGCATACCGTATTGGAGGCATGGTGGCTGGTGCCATTGGCCGTGAGGGTTGCAACCCAGCCTTGAGGATGCTTGCCATCGGCTGTTGTGCGAAGTTTAAGTTTGGCGGAGGTTTTGCTGTGGAACAAAATGAAGTAATTAGAAATACGATGAAGTCGTGGTTTAGGCGAGGTCGTACTATCCACAGATTGTTCTGGAGAAAACCGATAACGAATCAGCGAGGGTTGCAGGTAAATACTGACGACGTACTCCTTATTTGTATGGTGGCTGCAGCCTTCTTCAATATCGGACTGTCGTCGCGTTTGCTACTCGATACGCTTTCCTCATCGTGTTTTTTTGGGGTCCGGGGCGGTATGTCTATGCCAACATAAGGTGTGACCGTCTACCAACAATGCTCGCGTACCTTCACTTGGTTCATCAGAATCGTCACTGTCACCATCATCGGGAGCCAGACCGAATTTCTCCTCCTCTTCATCGAGATTCAGATCATCATAAATCCCTTCATCCTCCTCGAAGTCCTCCTCCTGAACTCATGAAGAACCTTGAATGACGAGTAAACATTGATATGGTGCAACGAACCGTGTTGCTCTCCACGAAATATTGGACATCTTCCTTGAGTCCAAAGACCTTGTCTGGCGACAAGGAGCCATTGTTCAACAAGCGCAGGACAATCTCAAGACGACTAATATGCCATTTCCGCCGCTCGTTCAAAGACTCTAGCTCTTCTAATCGTCCAGCCGCTGATGTTCCTGCCTTGTTCCTCTTCTTTCCGGTACCTTGCAGGGCCTCAATCTCTGCGTCCGTCTGCTCCACTTGCATCTGCAGTTCTTCGACCTGATTCTGCAGCCATATGGTTGCCTCTTCTTTTTCTTGCTCCTTGGGATCGAGTTTCGCCGCCTGTATGAGACCCTCTTTAGAAAATGCCTTGGTCTTCATCTCCTTTTCGCAGGCTTTGAACTTCTCCATTTGCTGACGAAAATAGTCCCATGCATTGAAACAAAACCAGGTAAGATAGCGGAAAAGAAAAAATCGGACCGGAAAAGGTATGAGGTACATCAGTAAGATTGAAGGCCTTCTGACATGAGTTACAAGCCCAGCCCACACGTGGTGTTCATGAATGTCAGGACACGGAGCCAGGCTCGCAAACATGTGGATGCCATAAATAGGACTCACTGTTTCTATGATTTTACGGTTGTCCAAAAGAGCCGATTTATCCTTGATGTCGTTGCTTGCCACCCATGTCTTGATCTGATCTCGTAGTCGCTGGAGCTTCTTTATTTGAGTTTTGAGATCCAATTCAAGTTTCTCCTTCTGAGTTTGGTTAGTGGAGGCCTGCATCTTGTCGTATATGCTCTCAAAGAGCTCGACGCCTTCGGAGACCTTCTTTAAGGTTCTGTCGATCTCGGCTAAGCGCCAAGAAGACATTAGTGAGAAGGAATTGCACGGGAAGCCTGCACGTTACTTTGCAGTTTCCTTGCGGCCATCGCAAGACAAGTTGAAGGCAGAGTTCGCGAGTGCGCTGACATAATCAGGTCTATTGTTGTGCAGCACGTGAGGGATCTATATTTGTAGTATGTAACCAAGTACTGAGCTCTTCAAGTTCCTTACACACCGCCTCCGCCTTCCACCATGAAATCACTGAGAAAGTCTCTCAATGGCAGCAGCAAAGACTCGAACCGTCCACAGATATCTACTCCTCTCCCTTCAATCTCAAAACCCCCTTCTGCAATCTTGCCTCCTCAAAAAGTTATCCGTGCTCTGGCTTCCTACAGACCACAGGCTCCTCAAGAACTTCCTTTTCAGAAGGGCGACTTCTTCTACGTTCTACGGGATGTAGACGGCAATGGGGAATGGTATGAGGCTCATAACCCTGTATCTGGCGCCCGAGGACTAGTTCCTCGCTCAATGTTCGAGGAATTCAATAAAAATAAGCTTCCGTAAGTGCTGTAAACCATCATCATGCAATTCGCGTCTGAGAATCTTCACAGTGTTCGTACTTCACAAGCTGGTCCGAAGCCTTCCGTGTCACCACCCTTCACACAACTCGCGCCGCAAACCCACAAACCCCCAGTCTTCTACGCAGTCGTATTGCACGACTTTGTCGCAGAACGAGCGGACGAACTCGATGCCAAAAGTGGAGACTCCATTACTGTCGTGGCACAATCAAATAGAGAATGGTTTGTGGCCAAACCTATCGGCAGACTCGGAAGACCTGGCCTCATTCCTGTTTCCTTTGTCCAAATTCATGACCCAGCCACCGGAGAAGCCATCCCGGACGTCAATGCGCTTATGGATCGTGGGGATCTACCAAAGGTCGAAGATTGGAAGCGCGCAATGTTGAACTACAAGCAAAACAGCATCGCCTTGGGAGTTATCGACGCACCCAATCGTGATTCCGTTTCCAACAGTCCTTACATCTCACAAAAGGCCCCTCTCACCTCTCCGCACGATCCGGCCACCACTGTCCAAGGACCATCGCCCAGCCAACCCAACTATGCCAGCACTGATTTGAATGTAGTGGATACACATGAATCTCTTCCCGAGGGCATTCTTCTGGCTGCAGATGTCGTCTCGTTCCATTATGAGATGGAGGAATATTGGTTCCGCATTGATGCCATTTTCCAGCCCTTCTGTCGTCCTGGACAATCCAGACTTCCTCCCGCAAAGCAGCTCATCTTATTTCGTGTGTACGGTGATTTCTACGACTTCCAGGTGTCCCTCCTGGGCACATTTCCGCGCGAAGCTGGTCGACAACCTTCGCATGCTCGGATATTACCTTATATGCCAGGACCTGCTGAAGAAGTTGACGACACTCTCACGGCTTCGCGACGCGCAGAACTTGACCAATATCTGCACAGCTTATGCGATCTCAATCATTCCGGCACAAAATACATATTAGAACATCAAGTTGTCCGGGACTTTATGTCATTGAAACCAGGTGATGTGGAGAACGAGACGCAACCCCGTGTTCAAGAGATGGAAGCGTTATACGGCCGTCAACAATCTGGTTCCAATGATGAGGCACGAGCTAACTCGGAGTATGGTAGTGAGGTACGGGATGTCTTAGGTCCTCTGAATCCTCTGAGAGTACAGGATGATGACGAGAAGAGCAACGAGGCATCGGAATACGAAGACGAGGGGTACGCCCCTTCACCACAAAGACGAGCCCATGATCGGGATCGCCATCCCTACAGTCGTGCTAGCGACCGACAGTCCAACGACAGTACTCTTCGTCTGCAAGCCCATGCTCAAAATCACCAACGAACAGGCTCTGCTGCATCCTTCCACCGCACTCAGTCCCCACACTCTTCACGGTCCAACTCACCGCTGCCTCAAATGGGACGGAGTAGTTCACCGCAATCACGAGACAGCGAGTACTACAGCCACAGTGCTTCTGCACCATCTACATCAGCTCTGCGAACCTCCCAGGCAATCTCATCCCGCTCTCGGTCTCACTCCTCTGCCACTACATCTAATCTGAACACCCCACCAATATCTGCTGCCAACCCACAGACCGCGTTCGTGAAGATCAAGATCTTTGACCGAGTGGCGGACGAGCTAATTGCCATTCGTGTCCATCCACGGGTGACGCATGCAGAACTGATGGATAAAGTGCAGTCGAGACTGGGCGGGGAGGTCGCTAATTTGAGATACCGGGACAGCGTTACAAATACCTTCGTGGTACTGGACTCTGAGGAGGACCTGCGGTCTTGGATGGATTCGACGGATAAGCATGTGTTATATGCTGATTGATCGCGCTGGTCGTGATACAAACATCGCGTTTCCCCAACCCAATGTATCCACCGTTTGATGAAACCTTCTTACTTGATTCGACCTTCCCTGGACACACTTTTGAGATTTGTTCTCGCCAAGCTTTGTTTCCATTATCTGTACCTTCTCATTTGAATTGTGTTTGGTAGGTTGTCCATGTTGCGTATAGAATAGTTGTACAATAAACCGTTTGCGAGCTCTTCGACAATACGTTGAGTATGCACTTACTTCTATCATCCACTTACCGAACCATCCGAACAAACCCGACCAAATAACTCTTGTATATTCCTTCCACGAAAGATGGTTTCTCTCCTGCGGACTCT
This sequence comes from Tricholoma bakamatsutake, assembly GCA_029959215.1. NCBI lineage: Eukaryota > Fungi > Basidiomycota > Agaricomycetes > Agaricales > Tricholomataceae > Tricholoma > Tricholoma bakamatsutake. Next base: position 9,089,862 of record CP114860.1, read on the forward strand.
ACGGAGTGTACAGCGAGTGGGACTACGAGAGTGGTGGAGACAAATGCAATATATCGGCGATGCAAAATCTGGAAGATTTGTCGGGCAAGACCAGTATGTCAAACCTCCCTGCCAGCGTATGCACAGAGCTCAACTGTGGTCTGATAGATTCGGAAATCGTTATTTCGAGAACCTGAACGGACATGAGGAGATACCAGGTTAGTTGCTACTATGGGCATCATGAACATAGTCGTTTACCGCTTGCAATGGTTGTTCAGGTCGTCATCGATGGGTGGACTTCGCTCAAGTGCGATGATCTTGTTCTACCTGCGGAGACATCCGAATTAATGTGGTTACGCATGTCAACAGCACAATTACAATGCCACTCAGATCCCCCCTGAATGGCATTCGTGGATTCAACATATCCGCAAAGACCCGCCTACGGAAGACAATGTTGTTAAAAATATGTCTCCGCCATGGAAAGCCGTACGCCTTTATGATTATTGTTATTTGCTGAAAACACTGACTGGATATTCAGCCTTGGGTCGAGAACCTTACTGGAACAAGGGGAGCATATAAACCATACAATACCGTTGCACCAAAGATCAATGCGTGGGAGCCTAAGTCCGCTCCTCGTAGCTCATGATGGATTTCGATTAACCACGAATCCTATTGAACAAGCTTCTCATGCTCGCTCTCTGCAAGTATATCCTCTACTACATATTCCGCAATAGCAAGACTGGAAGTCAACCCAGGGCTCTCTATTCCCAGCAAACTGATCATAACACCTGCCCGGCCTCCTATGCGCAAAACTTGTGTTGAGTAATCTGAGCGGAAAACAAAGTCCTGGAAGCCTGCCTCCGGCGGCACAAGTTTTGGTCGTATCCCAACATAATCGGGCTGCAAATCCGCCAAGGTGACACAAGGTAGATAACTAGTCACGGCCTGATGCATCTCCCGCATTCTTGTTTCGTCAGGAACCAAATAGTTTTCCCAGAAATCTGCATCTGCGTCATTGCCATCGGTTGGTGGCGATATCCACTCTATATCGGGGCCAAATCGCACTTTTCCTTGCAAGTCAAGCGTTAAGTGTGTCCCGAGTGAATGGAAAGCATGTGCATTCCCTCCAGTATCGGGACAGGGATAAATGAGATGCGATAACTGAGAAATTCCGGGCCCCTTGTACGACGCGTAAGAGCCACGGGCATAATACAACGGTATGCGCTTCTCTTCAGGGAGTATGGTATTGAGAATGAGAGTGCTGGAAAGTCCAGAGGCATTGATTAGTGTCCTTGCCAGTATTGAATCCCGATCTTCTGCGTCTCCTGTAACAGTCTGTACAACCCAACCATCCTCGATAGGCTTATTGGAGGGTTGAAATGGATCTACACGGACAACGCGTGTTGAATAAGCTAGCTCGCCTCCGTCTGAATCAATAATATCTTTTTCCAAACTTTCCATCAGGGAGTGCGAGTCTACAATCCCCGTCATATGTGAATATAAGGCGGCAGCAACGTCTGTAGACAGTTCAGGCTCTAGAGCGCGAGCTTCTTCCCCGCTAAGCAGCTCTGTCGGCAGCGCCGTGCTGTCTGATGACTGGAGCGTGGAGCGTGGAGGCCAGCCAAAGGAGAGAGATTTCCTATGTAAGTTCTCAATGTAGGGTCGCTGATCCGCCTTTGCCACAACAAGTTTTCCCGTCATTCGATACGGAATATGATGATCCCTACACCGTTTGTAGAGCATATCTCTCCCACGGAGGCATAATCTTGTCTTTAATGACTTTGGCGGGTAGTATAGGCCTGTAACTATCTTATTAAATATGTACCTAGTGACACCAACGCAGAGATTACCTGCATGAATTACCTCCGAGTTTCGGGAACTTTCTTTCAACTTAGCAGCCTTATAAAGACTGGTGAATCAATCGAGGTGTCGTACCTGATTTCCTCTCCTGCCCTTGGGTGTCGCTCCACCAGAATGGTCGAGGACACAGGGAAACGCTGCGAGAGGCGCTGAGCGATAGCCAACCCGACCACACCTTCGAGCGCGGTTAGTACATGGCAAGATAGACATGACCATTGCTAGACTTGCCTCCGCCGACAACAAGGTAATCCACAGCCAATTCTGGTCGCTGTGAACGTTCAAATGGCATGAATTAGAATTTCATAGTAAACTCGCCTTGTACTTGTACTTTCCGTTTCCATTTAGCGCTGCAGTCAGGCCTCGCACTCCCTGCATAGCCCTCAACCTCAAAGAACTTAAGTTAAGTGCCGGGCCGGTCCTGTTATCTAATCTCCGAGTCAAAGAATTCCCGCCTGCCAACTACGAGTCGGCCAAATCGTTCTGTCCAGTGTCGACGAAATGGCCACACCAAGCTCCCAAGTTGGCCCTCAGCCACCATCATCACAAGAAACTAAAAGCAAGCTTGCTGCCTTCGATTCAGTGCCATTATTCATGAAGTCGTTGCCTAGTGAGGACACAGATGATGCTGTGGTAGCTGCACTCCAAAGCCTAGCGCACGAGGGGACACCAGATGGTGAGTGAGAATCACTCTCATGAACTATATAGAAACATTGACGCTGTTTCAAGAGGTTGCACAAAATTTCAAAGAACAGGGCAATGAGTATTTCAAGGGCAAACGCTATCGCGAAGCATTAGGGTTCTACACACAGGGGGTCGATGCGAAGTCAACTAATGTTGTTTTGGAAGAAGCGCTTCTTTGCAATCGTGCAGCCTGTAACTTAGAACTGAGTGCGTCATCAAAGATTATTCTTGTGGTGATCAGTGACTGGACTGCTGGTTAACAGAGAATTATGGGTCTGTCTTGCGTGATTGCTCCAAGGCATTAAAGCTGAATTCTCAATCATCAAAAGCATTTTATCGGTCCGGCCTGGCATTGATGGCTCTAGATAGACCTGAAGAGGCATTGGACTGTTGTGATCGATGCTTATCCTTCGATGCCAATAATAAGGGCGTACAAACTATTCGCCATCAGGCTGTGACAGCGAAAATGGCAAAGGATCGGAAGGAACGAGAGAAGGCGGTACGATTGCGGAAGGAGGAAGAAGCGAGGCGACAGACGAGCATTGCGTTCAAGGTAACACGGCATCCATTTCAGCATGCACTTGCGATTGAACTTTATCCGGAGTAGGAACGGAATCTTATTGCGATGCCCGCAAAGGATGGGTCATCGAATCCATATGCTCCTCATTTCGATTCTGAAGACCCGACACAGAACACGTTGATCATTCCTGTTTTCTTTTTGTATCCTCAGTATGCGACGTCAGATGTCATTCCTGAGTTCGTGGAAACCACCCAATTCTCGGCCCATATTGCGGCTATGTTTCCTCCCCAAGTGCCTCCTCCAGAATGGGATTCAAAGGGCGAATATGTCTATGGACAACTCGTCATCTATGCCATAACTCACAGAAAGCGCTTGCTAAAGGTGGGGAAGAAGATGTCCTTGCGCGATGTTTGCAACGCAGCTAAGGGCAGAGAAGGGGAACCCATCGACGGACTGGATGTCAAGGACGGGTGTTTGGCGTTCGTCATACTCCCTAAAGGTAATGTCGAGACGAAGTGGGTAGAGGAGTATAAGCGGACTAGAGATGGATAGGAGACACAACGCTTATACGTTGTATTCCTGTGGGTCCAATACCTTGATGAGAAACTGGTCTCACATTTGACCCTTATCACTAGATTGGTCCTTCGGGCCTCTGGTGTTTGGATGAAGTGCATGGCTGCTTGCCATATAATGCATCAGGAACGAATCCGATTGGTTTCCCTATTGAGGTATGGTGGTCCCTTGTCGACATCGTTATGGCAGTGTGTTGAGTGGCCTTGTTAGCAATGTACAATGTTTCGGGCTTAATATTAATGTGTCTGTCTCCTTGATTTATTTCACTCATTTTCAATGCATCTTTTGTCCGAGTGGCGAAGTTCTCTGTATCCCTATTCCTCAGGCCCTCTTCACCTTGTCCTACTGCTTGTGCGTTTGATGAAGAATTCTGGAGCCACCGACGCGACGAGGTGCTGTCGCGTGCACAGCCACACTGCTTGTCAATATGTACTTGTACTATGTATATCTCTGGCGTTGGTCCAACGGTCAATCTTGCTCCCTTCCTTTTTCTTTTTGGGAATTTCATTTCGACAGATCTGGGATTATCCACCGCTATCGAGACAATGTTAGACCTGAGATGCATAGATGTACAACCGAGAAGATGGGAGTTTCTATAAAAAGAATGGGATCAAAGTTTGGCGTTGTTTGTGTACTCTAAGTGCCTCCTGGTCCCAAAGAAACAGTTCATCGTCGACAAAAGGCCTGGTGAGTATAAATTTATCGTCCCAAGCGGTCTCCGTGTGTCGTATCTATTGTTATGTTCGACGAAATCGTGAACGACTGGCTGACTGAGGATGGATGGTGAACTTGAAGTCTGGATGTTGATCGCCTTGCCTGTTCTGTTTAGGGCCTCAACCTCAAAATGTCCGCCATCACTCACAAGATACTTCGTACCGCCAATGCGCCTTCTACCCCTCCCGATGAGACTGAGACCAATGTAGCTCAGGCTTTGATCGACCTCGAGAACAATGTCCCGGAACTAAAGGCTGAGCTCCGAGTTCTCCAGATATCCGCAGCTCGTGAAGTGGACGTTCGTGGCGGGAAAAAAGCCATTGTTGTCTTTGTTCCTGTTCCTCAGTTGAAGGCATTCCGTAAAGTGCAACCCAGGTGCGTTTGGATATTTGATTGTCGATGGAAAGATATAGAATGCCAGATGTACGTAGGCTCACTCGGGAACTCGAAAAGAAATTCTCAGACCGCCATGTCGTCTTCGTCGCCCAGCGCCGAATGCTGCGCAAACCTACCCGTACTTCGCGCGTTAAGCAGAAGCGACCCCGCAGCCGAACGCTGACAAATGTTCACGAGAAGATTCTGGAGGACCTCGTCTTCCCCACGGAGATCGTCGGCAAGAGGACCCGCGTTGCGGTAGATGGCTCAAAACTGCTAAAAGTGTGCGTGTTTTTAGTAATGTTTCAGTTTTCTGAAAGGGTTGACGGTTGATCATGCGTACAGCCTACTTGACTCCAAGGACGCCACATCCCTTGAGTACAAGCTCGATTCGTTCTCGTCGGTGTATCGCCGTCTTACGGGGAAAGACGTCGTGTTTGAGTTCCCGGTGGTTGCACAGGAGTAGACTATGACATGCTCGTACTACGTGTTCTTGCGAAAATAAACATGGCATGCCCGTTATGTGTAATGAAGTTGCGCAACTGAATACCGACGAGCGTCATAGGGCTGTGCGTACGGTGGCAGGCTCGATAAGGAGAGGTGGGCTGAGGAGCTTGTGCCTTAATCGCAGAATATTTGCTTAAAATAGAATTATCCAAGTCTTGCATTCTTTCTCTTGTCATCCTTGTTCGTCTCTCTTATCCTTCCGCCCTCGTGGCCCCTGGGCCTTCACTCTCATTCTCCTCGTTCTGGGCGTTTGGCTACCAGGGTGGCCCCGCCTCGGCACCATCATGGAGGAATACTCTCGCATGGATCCATATGGCAGATCTACATATGAGGCGGGAATCGACAGTAAGATTGTTATTATGGGAAACTCAGGTCTGATTTGTCGCTTTTGTTCGATTCGTGTTGTAATTATTTAACTCCCAGGTGTCGGCAAAACTAGCCTTCTACAGCGTTACATCCAAAACAAATTCGACCCTAAGAACACGACCTCTACCAGCGGTGCTTTTTTCGTTACGAAAAAAGTGTATGTTAATGGTCTCAGAGTGCGCCTACAACTATGGGATACCGCTGGGCAGGAGAGGTTTCGGAGTATGGTGCGTTTTTTTACGCTCTTGTGGACGTGTTCAATGAACATAACGATTATCAATAGGCACCAATGTATTATCGAGGTCTGGTCAATTGTCTCCTCATTTCGCCTATCTACTGAAACCTCAAATTCTGTTTAGGTGCAAACGCGGCCCTGCTCTTGTATGACATTACAAATGCGTCAACATTCGATGACATTCGTGGTTGGCTAGAGGGTCAGGACGATTTGCCTTTCTTAATTGGTCAGCTGACGTCGCTCATCGCATCTAGAGCTTAAGAAAAACTGTCCATCAGGGTTGATAATATACATCGTCGGCTCTAAGGCCGATCTTTACCGTCATCGGCAGGTCACCCCAGATTTAGCACGGCTCTCCCTGCATAACTGGTTCCCCCCACCCAGACCGCCTACGCCTCCTCCCCCACCGCAACCTTCCACACTTTCCTATATACGGCCTCGTTTCACGTCTTTTCCTGGTCTTCGTTCTCCACCCGCCACACTACCCACGTTATCACCTGAATCGCCTGCTTACCTTGACTTACCTCCAAACCAAGCCTCAGGATTAACGCGCAGTAAGACCGCAGTCCATATTCGTGCTAAGCCTTCTGGCCCATCCACTTTGATTCGTGCCAATACTAGTGCTCCCAGTACCCGAACGCCGAACCCTTATCGTTTCTCGCAATTTGGCACGCAGAGCGGTGGTTGGATCGACAGCGGAGAGACAAGTAGTAATAGCATCAATGAAGATGACGAGGATGCTGTCGAGGAGAACGGATCAGGTGAATGGGGTCTTAGTAAGGGAATGGAATTGTTCGAAGTATCTGCCAAGGATGACATAGGTACGTGCCTCAAGATTCTCATGCCATCCAATTCTTAAGGTTTTTTGAAATAGGTATTCAACATCTCTTTGACCACTTGATATCTGCGATCATCCTTCGAAAAGATATCATTGAAGAGGAGAACGAGTTGAAGAAACGAGATAGTGTATACTTATCGAATGTTAGCACACCAGCCTGGAGTGCTCAGGCTGAAGAAGAAGAAGCTCGTGTCAATGCAGCAGGGCGGTTAGCAGGGAGTTGGAGCTGTTGCTAGTCGTCAGTCGGTGTGCTGTCACTTGGTCGTTCTTTCTGTATTCCGCCACCTCCCATTTCGTTACTATTCTCAATTTCTCTCTCACTACCGCTTGCATTCCAACATTCCACTCTTCTGTCCCTATTCTCGGTCAGCAATGTTGATACTCTCACGACCCATCACACAGCTGCAAATAGCTTTTCATCATCCTTTACCTTCTCAGAGTTCTCTATTATACCTTCAGACGCTCACATCTATTTATCTTATATCTACTATATCAGTACATAGTACCATGACATGTCCATGACTTATGGAATCTAAGGAATATGCGATTGTAATTTACCGCACTTGTCAAACTTGCTTCCTTGACGTATGTCATCGATCTGAACGGATTCTGTTGGGAACTAGTACGTTGCCGACTCACTCGCACGAACGAGGATGGATGCTCGAGACGTTTGTTACTTACTGTGACAGACACAGAAGTGGTAGATGCCTCCTAACACCCCTCGAGTTAGCGATGCTGCAGTTCGGTTCCGAACCAAAGTTGGAGGCTGAACTTTTCAGGACCGGACCGAAGTTCAGTCCAAGGTTCGGGTAAATGGCCCGCAAGTCCGGTTCTAGGTTCGAGCAAGGTTAAAAATCTTTGAACCTTGCTGAACCTGGTTCGAACCGAACTTTTTTTTCGTTGATCTTTTGTGATCTTAAGAAAATATTTTGGTGTATTTGCGAACACCATGTGTATAACAGTTTGGAACGCCAAGTGACAAGACGCGTGGCCGCAACACGAGCATATTGACGTCGACAACCGTTGACACAATGTAAATTGAGTATTTTCACTCTCCGTTTAGTACTAGCCATTTTTTATTTTTATTTTAGGCTTTCTACTACAAGAACACACCCACCCACCCTTTCCTCCCCGTCCAAATGGGATGTGAGAGAGGGAGGTACTAGGAGGCCTGGCTAGTGAGATGCCTGTGAGGTAAGCATGCAAAATGCCTGCAACCTTGCCACCTGACCACTAACCACCCCACCTCTTGAAACAGGAAACACTGACACTACAATGCTGAGATGAGGAGGTCAACTACAATGCAGATGGAGGCTGCAGCAACAACAGTGACCAGGGGACCATGAAAACCACAGGGATTACCACCATGAAGAATGGGATGATGGGAACATGATAGGAACCACAGAAATGCCAGAGGATGATGATGACTGGGAAGACAAGAATGAGGACAACAAAGATGAGGAAGATCTGGAGGATGAGGAATGCAATGATGGGGATGACAACCAAACAGTGGGAGAATGGGGATGACAGAGACAACAGGAACCAGGACCAGAGATGACTAGCAAATGATGGCAGGAGGGATGACAGGCATGAAAACCACAAGGACAATGGCCCAGATGGTGAGAACAGTGAGAACTACAAGGACAGGGAAGATCAGGAAAGTGGTGGGGATGGCAAGCACAACTGTTAAGCTAAAGCTCTTTGTTGTTCATCAAGTGGGATGGCTAGTCCAGATGAAGGTTGTAGTCGCTCGTAAGCAACTATGAGGATGACTTAGTTTGTAGGTTAAGAGCATTGGAAAGCTAAGGTCAAGCTGGTTGACCTAGCCATTGTATTGTCATATTTATAGTACAAGAAACAATAGTAGCTATGATACTTGTAACTACAATAATGCGAGAACTAAGCAAGCCTGAATACAATAGTGTGGGATGAGGTGAATGATAGGATTGGTAAGGGTTCATCACAAGACAATAGAGAGCTAGAGAACATAGGCTGAGACAATAAGAGGTGAGTAACAATGCATGTATGAGCGAGATAATAATGTGAGAGAATATAGAGTGTTTCCCCCAGGGAGATGTAAGACTGTAACATTACCCCCCTCTAACTTCTTTCATCCACAAAAGTTTAGAGTCTGATTGTTTGCATGGGATCAAACAGCATAAAAATCCCAGAATCCTCTGCTCTGGTTGCAAATGTGTCGATAGTGAGGGACGAGTCTTCGACATGTGTGGGTGTTGCGGTCTCGATTTTGTTCTGCTCTATGTCTGTAGCAAAGTGGACTGGACTGTTAGTTCATGGAGCAGAGGGGTGGATGTGTGTGTGATGCCAGTTCACCATTCAGAAAAATATGATGCACCAGTAAAAAGACATGGCAGCAAGACCACTGCCAAAGAGAATGTTCAGAATAATTATAGCAATGTGGTTAGGTGACATGAGTTCAGGCAGTTTAAGTGGTGCAGTGTTATGGTGGGATCATTTGATCTCATGGCAGTGCACAGGGGCATAGTATTGGCATGTGTTTGGGTCAGCATGCATGGCAGTGGAGGCATGTGTACTCAGGATGGTGTGAGGAAAAGTGTCCTATTCATGCGCATGTGAAACAAACAGAGTTTTGCATCCACCACTGATAGGTCCATTGCATGCTCTAAGGTCTGAAAATGGTTTTAATTGTATTGACACATTACAACAGATGCTCCAAATTGGTACAAATACCACAAACTCAATTTCGAACCCTTTTTGAACTATTTTGGATGACTTTGAACAACTTAGAACAACTTTGAACAATTTCAAACAATTTTGTGACACTTCGAATGCCTTTGAATGACTTTGCACCACTTCGAATGACATCAGCCACCACATAGCTGTTCCAAAACCTATTCAACCTATATGGCACATCTGGAATAAACCATATTGAGTGCTACCAGACATGAGGAGAGATGACAAAAGATCTAGAATGCAATAAATGCAGTTTTATGTTTCAATGATATATTGAAGCAATAGGACAAGTACTTTTACTATACTGGGACAATGTACATTTCATCCATTATCATTTCTCATTTGTTTTATGATTTACAATACCTTTATTTGCTGTGCATACTGCCTCGTGTTTTCCACATGTTATTGTTTCCTTTTTAGTACTATCTCTTCAAATTGTAAATAGGCTTGTATTAGTTACTTAGAAGAAAAGATGAGGGAACAGAGAAGAAGTCATTCTCTCCATTATTGTTCAATTTAAGAGCCATTCTCTTGAGTCTTAGCCTTGCATTGTATCTCTAAGTTCTGCAAAATATCATGAACCTCCTCGAACTTTTGTATTTGCCTTCGACTTATCACATATTGCCTATTGTCTCTCAAAAAACACTTTCCATTCGCTATATTCATTCCTCAATATACCTCGACACCAGTCCAACATCTTCGACCTTCCTCAAAACTACTTCAAACCTCTTCAAACCTCTTCAAACCTTTTTGAACCTTTTTGAACCTTCTTTGAACTATTTCGCATGTCTTTGAACCCTTTTCAAACTCTTTCAAACTTCTTTGTATGCCTCTAAAGACTATTCGCAGCACGCTGATAGGTCCACTGTGTACTCTAAGGTCTGGAGAAAGTTTCCAATCATATTGACACACTATGACAGATCCTCTGAACTGCAACAAACACTATAAAATCGACTTCGAATTCTTTTTGATTTATTTTGCACTACTTCAAATGACTTTGAACAACTTTGAATGTCGTTGAATGACTTTGAATGACTTTGAACGACTTTGAGTGATTTTGTGACACTTCAAATGACTTCGTACTACTTCGAATAACATCGGCCGCCACATAGCTATTCCTAAAACCCTTTCGATACATGCTGCACAACTGGAATGAGTTATTTCCTTGCATATCAAGCACTACTGGATACGAGGAGAGACTACAAGAGATTTAGGATGTGATAATAGCATTTTTGTGTTTCAATGATATATTGAAGCAAAAGATAAGTACTTTTACTATATGGAAACACTACATGTTTCAATTATTTATCATTTTTCATTTGTTTCATGATCTACAAAGTCCTCATTGTTGGATATATTGCCTCATGTTTTACACATGTTATTATTTCCTTTTTAGTACTATCTCTTCAATTTGTATATAGACTTGTATTAGTTACTTAGAATAAAAAGCAAAGCAATAGGGAACAAAGAAGAAGTTACCCTCTCACTATCATCAGATTTAAGAGCCATTAATGCTCTTGAGTCTTATCTTTGCATCATATCTCTAAGTTCTGTGAAATATCGCACTTCTTTGAAACTATCATATTTGCTCCTCGTTTTATTGCACATCACCTATCGCCTTTCAACAAACACTCCTTATTTGTTATATTCACTTTTTGACATACCTCGACATTAGTCTGACATCTACAAACTTTTTTGAACTCACTTCAAACCTCTTCAAACTTCTTCAAGCCTACTTCAAACTATTTTGCACATCTTTGAACCTATTTTGAACTCTTTCAAACACCTTTGTATGCCTATAAAGACTATTTGCAACATCCCTTATTATTTCATGTCACTAAACACAATGTTGGATATCAGCGGTGATATTTAGTACCAAGTTGCACACTTCTTCTAGCCTGTGTTATACTTCATAGACCTTTTAACAAGTTTTTGTTTGATTTCCAGGTCGAGCATTATCACCATGGTGGTAGAGACTCAGCAGGAGGGGGTGGTGTGGTTGGTGTGGGAGTTCTTGGTGGGGGTGGTGAACTTGGGGTGGTGTCATAGTCATTGTCCTGTTCTTCATCACTCTCAACAAGGACAGTAGGGTACAGCATCCTCAGTGTTGGCACAATTACTGTGGGGTGTGGTTTGGCTTCTCTGTTCAATAAATCAATGAAAGTGAGCATGTCTAGTGTGCAGGCCTCATTAGCCAGTCTTCAAAAAATTCTTTCTTGTGCGATAATAGTTCTGTAGGTATCAAAAAAGGTTTTCTGTGATGTCTCACAGCATAAGGAGGCAGTGCAGTTTCTCCAAGAGCTGTCATTCATTATCATTTTTATCATTTCTGCATTCATCTTTGATGAAGTTTAAAATGGTGGAGAACATTCATTCAGAGTCAGGGTTGGGTTGGGCAAGCACAATGAGATGGAGGGCATTCATTCTTTTGGAAGGAGGTCTTTTAGTTTCTTGTAGTTGTCCAGTATCTCTTTGGCATTTTTTAAATGTTCCTCAGGCTCCCACATGTTCTCGGAGGTGGGGTAGCCTTTTCATTTCACAAAAAACTGTCTTCCTTGGCCTCTTTTCCTATGGGCTATAATTGCTTCTACCTCATGTTCTAGTTCCCCTTTGATCAGTTTGAGGGGAGAAAGTAGGCTATTTGGGCCATGTGTATCATTCTATTTGTATGGTATGAGTAGGGCTGCATGGAACACCAGATGGATCTTCCACTGTGGAGGTAACTTAGTTTATATGCATGTGTCAATATGGCTTGCATGATTAGGAAGGGGCCTTCATGCTTAGGGGCCAGTTTTCATGTGGGATATCCCAGTTTGAGATTCCTGAAATCCAATCAAACCATTTCACCCACCTTGAATGGAGTGAGAGATTTGCCCATCCAGGCAATCATTGTCTGATGGGACAGTTCATGTGCCATGAGTGCTTCTTGTCTGGCATTGCTCAGGTTGGTGAGCCTCTGCTCAGTAGCAGGTAGATTAGTTTTTCATATGTTATAGGGATCACCCTAGGGTATGCTCCCATCATCAAGAAAAAGGGCATAGATTTTACAGCTGAATGATTCTGATTATGCATAAACTCCACAGTCATGAAACAGTTTTTCCATTGCAAGGGGTTGTTTGCACAGAAGATCCTAAGGTAAACCTCAGGTTCCTGGTTAACTCATTTGGTTTCTCCATCATTCTGAGGGTGGTAGGCTGTGCTCATGGCTAGTTTGATTCCTAGCAGTCTCCCAAGCTCTTGGAAAGTGTTTGCTGCAAATCAAAGGTCTCTATCTGATATAATTTTGTCTTGCAGCCCAAATCTCCTGAATACATTGTGTAAAATAAAGATCCGCTGCTCCCAAAGCATCAACAGTTTTGCTACAAGGAATGAAAATTATTCCTTTCATAAGTCTGTGATCGACCACGACCATAATTGTATCACAGCCCATGTTGGGTGGCTGTTAGGGTCGATACTCCTAAATCAAAGACTGTCGAGACTTGTGAGTAATGATGTCGAGATAGAGGTTTAAATCACCAAGGCTCGTAAGCGATGGTTGAGCGAAGACTTAGGTTGCACCAGGTTAGGAGTGTAAAGAAGACTAGGTCAAGCTGGTTGACCCGTCGTATATTCGCTAGATTAAATAGTACAGATGAGATTGAGAACAATAAGAACGCTAAGGACAATAAGAACAATAGGAAGAATGGCACACTACAATAGTGTGAGAAGATGAAGGTCGTAGGATATGGGCACGCGTCGTCTAAACAAAAGAGTGAAGAACGAAGCGTGAGACGTATGTGGTACAAGACAATAAGAACAATAAGAAAATAAAGTTCCCTCCTTGCTGTGCAGTCCTCCCGTAACACCTGCTGCGCAGTCCTTCCGTAACATCAGCTCCCTTCCAACGTTTCGAGTCCCACTCGAAACTAAGGCCGGATCGTCCTCATCGGATCGAAAGACGTCTCGTTAGTGGTTGACGCGGTGAACGTAGAGAAGGAGGTGGGCGTCGGGGTTCTGTGGCCGTACACCCGAGTCGGTAGCTCGACGTCCTCCCCTCCAGCGAAGCGAACCGAAGTCCCCGTGAGGATAGTCGTAAGTCGAGGGAGTTGTGGAGCGGTGACGATTTTGAATAAAATAAGCATATAGCACGCAAATATAAAGAAAATCGACGCGCCGAATATCGCGCCGAGAGTGATGACGACATATAGGTTGTAGAGCATGGTGGTTAGCTCTAAGTTGTGCGGTGACGTGGCGGGACGTCACGTGAGGCGTTATTCGGGCAGAAAAGCGCCGAATGTTCCGGTCGCCACCGTCGGCAGTGAGGGCACTGGTACTCAGGACAGTGCGATGAAAAGTGGCCCACCTGAGCGCAGGTGAAGCAGACAGAATTTCTCATCCACGGGGGTACAGGCGTGGGATCGGTGGTGGTGGTGGTTTGGGCGGGGTGAGGCATGGGTGCTCGTCTCGGCGGAGAGTGTGAGTAGGTGGGGAGAGGAGGACTCGGGGATGCAGATTGTGAGTAGGCGGGGAGAGGAGGATGTGGTGATGCAGACATCGGCGTTTCTTCCTCTTCTTCGTCGTCGAGTGGTTCTAAAATGAAGATCTGTTGGGGCGTGGGGACCCGTTCTCCTAGTTCGTATCGGAGCGCCTGTTTGTCTAAACTTCTCATCAGCAGGAGTAAATCGAGGTAATAAGCTTCCTCGGTTAGTCGTCGAAATACCCGTTGGAGTCGGGAGATAGCTCTGTAGGTTTCAAAAAGGTTCTGGGTGGTGCTGTGGAGGAGAGCCCGGTCTTGGGTTATGGATAACAGTCTCTCTTCGTTTCTAATGCCGTCCGTATCTTGGACGAAACTGAGGATGAGCTCGAACGTCCTGATGGGGTCAGGATCGGGAGTGACGTTCATGAAGAAATGGAGAGGGCGACTCATATTAAGAGAGGTTGTGGGTGCTTCTGTACTCCCCCAGTATTTCAGCCGCGTTTTTTAGGTGAACCTGTGGTTCCCAGGTATTTTCTGCTGAGCCGTACCCTTTCCACTTCACTAAGAATCGCATTCTTCTACCCGTTCCCCTATGCGCTAGGATAGCCTCCACCTTGTGTTCAAGCTCTCCTTCGATCAGATCGGGTGTCGGAGGAAGTGGGTTTGGCCCGTGGGTGTCATTCTCCTTGAGACGTGAGAGTAGAGAAGCATGAAATACGGGGTGGATCTTCCATTGAGGAGGGAGTTTTAGTTCGTAGGCATGGGACGAAATTACCCGCGTGATGGGGAATGGTCCCTCTCGTCTAGGTGCGAGTTTTCTGGTTGGGTAGCCTAGTTTTAGATTCTTTGAGTCGAGCCAGACCCTTTCCCCCACTGTGAATGGGCGGAATCCCCGTCCGTTTCGCCCGATCATTACCTGTCGGGAGAGTTCGTGGGCCGCCAAAGCTTCTCGCCGCACATTCCTTAATTCGGCCAGTCGCTGCTCGGTGGCGGGTACGTTCGTTTTCAGATAGGTGGTGGGAATGGCTTTAGGATGTGCTCCCATCATCACGTAAAACGGGGTGTTCTTGATGGCCGAGTGGTGCTTTTGGTTGTGCGTGAATTCGGCAGTAGTGAGGTGATTCTTCCATTGTGAAGGTTTGTTCGCACAGAAGATCCGGAGGTAGATTTCTAGTTCTTGATTTACCCTTTCGGTTTCCCCGTCCGTCTGAGGGTGGTAGGCCGTGCTCATCGCTAATCTTATCCCCAAAAGTCTTCCCAGTTCTTGGAAGGCGTTCGATGCGAAACGTGGATCTCGATCCGAGATAATCTTATCTGGGAGGCCGAATCTCCTGAATACGTTGTGGAGATAGAGGTCGGCCGCTCCCAATGCATCTACGTTCTTGTTACAGGGGATGAAAATTACCCCCTTAGTAAGTCCATGGTCTACCACGACCATGATTGTGTCAGCTCCGTCGCTCGTCGGGAGATCGGTAATGAAATCCATTGTTACTAAAGCGAACGGTCGTGTGGCATCAGATTTGATTGGAGATAGTCCGGGTGTTGTCGGGTGAGTGTTTACCTTCATCTGTTGGCATGTTGCACAGCCATCGACGTAGTTTCGGATGAATATAGTCATCCCTGGCCACCAGTAGTCTCTCCGCACCAGTTCTAGAGTCTGAAACCGTCCGGGGTGCCCTGTAAGCATATTGTCGTGGTACTTTTGCACGATTTTCCTTCTCAATTCTTTGTCGTCGGGGACGTGGCATCGGTCTTTGAAGAAGACCATCCCATCATCTTCCATCCTCCAGTCTTCTACCGCCGACTTGATCGGTGGCGTTCCTCCTTCTTTGATTGCTCTCACGATCTCTTTTAATAGGTCATCTCTCATCATACTTGTGGTGAGGACTTCTTTTAGTTCGGTGTCGATCGTCCATGTGAAGATTTCGTCTTTAAGTAGGGTGATATCATTGTTATCGTTATCGATATCGGGGATGTGATCTCCTCTCTGTGATAGGGCGTCAGACTGGACCATCATTTTCCCAGGGACGTGTACTAGTTTGAGGTTGAATTGTGACAGGAAAAGGCTCCACCTGGCCTGTCGCCGATTCAACTTTCGTGCCGTCCTGAAATACATCAGGTTCTTATGATCAGATAAGATCGTTGTCGCGTGTTCCGATCCCTGGAGATAGTGCCTCCAGGTCTCGAGTGCTCGTATGATTCCCAGTAGTTCCCGATCGTAGATTTCATAGTTTCGTTCGGTGGGAGTTAGGGAGTGGGAGATATACCCGCAAGGGTGCCAGTCTCCGTTAGAGTCGGTCTGTTTTAGTACGGCGCCCGTTGCGTATTTCGAGGCGTCGCTTTCGATCACAAATGGTTTTTCTGCGTCGGGCATCAGCAATACTGGTGCTTCAGAGAACTTCTTTTTTAGTAGTTCGAACGCCGTTCGGCATTCGTCAGTCCAATCGAATGGCTGGTCTTTTCTTGTCAGGTCATTTAACGGCTTGGTGATTGCGGCAAAGTTGCCGATGAACCTCCTATAAAAGTTTCCGAAGCCTAGGAACGATCTGACCCCCTTCACGTTGATTGGGGCCGGCCAATCTCTGATTCCGCTTAGCTTGGTAGGGTCCATAGCTAGCTGATCGGGTCGCAGGATTAAGCCGAGGAACTCGACTTCCTGTACGTCGAATTTGGATTTCTCAGGTTTTAGGTATAGGTCATGTTCCCTGAGCCTTGCCAGGACTCTTCTCGTTCTCTCCTCGTGTTCTTTTCTGTCCTTGGAGAAAATGAGAATATCATCCATGTAGATCACCAGCCAGCCTTCGTTCAGCATGTCTCTGAAAATATCGTTCATCATGGCTTGGAACGTCGCCGGGGAGTTGCAGAGACCGAAAAACATAACCTTGGGCTCGAACAGCCCCTTGTTAGTTTTGAATGCTGCCTTCCATTCATCTCCCTTCTTGATCCTGACGTTGTGATAGCCCCACCTGATGTCCAACTTGGTGAACCATTTTGCCCCTTTCAATTTGTCTAGCAGATCGCCGATTAATGGCAGCGGGTAAGAGTTCTTGATGGTTCCCTCGTTCAGGTACCGATAGTCTTGGCACGGCCTGAGGGCATCGGAGTCCTTCTTTGCCACGAAGAAGAATGGTGACGCCATCGGAGATTTCGACGGGGTGATGTACCCCTTCCTCAGGTTATCGTCGATGAATTCGTCCAGCTTCTTTTGTTCCGCCGGGGTGATCGGGTAAACCTTACAATCTTTGGGGACGAAGTCCGGCTTGAGTTCGATCGCG
Source organism: Tricholoma bakamatsutake (assembly GCA_029959215.1). Classification (NCBI taxonomy): domain Eukaryota; kingdom Fungi; phylum Basidiomycota; class Agaricomycetes; order Agaricales; family Tricholomataceae; genus Tricholoma; species Tricholoma bakamatsutake. The sequence goes on from CP114860.1 coordinate 9,106,956, forward strand.
TGATCCCATGGCCTTGACTTGGGAAACCTTTCCGACGCTGCCTTTTCAAATACGCTTCGATACTCCTTATACTTGTCGGGGAGCAGATCGTCGATCGATAGTTTCTCCTTGTCATCCTCTCTCTCGTGAGCGAGCCTCTGTGAAACAGAGGTCTTAGCCCGGATATGGGTAGTGTGAGAGAAGACGAATCTGCCCGTCGATCGAGATCGAGTGATGCGTGCAATATGTCTGAGTTTCTGATAGTTCGGGGGGACGTAGTCGTTTTCAATGGTAAGGGGGGATTCCTTGGTTCTGAATACCCCGATCATTGGTTCCCCTCGAACGTAGGCGAATAAAGCATCTGTTCCGTCGTCGTTGCCGTCAAGAGCTAAGCCGTAATTGAATTCATCCGGTGTAGAGATCGGTGGATTGATCTCAGATCGGGTGTCCGTTGCCGTGTTGTTTACCGTGTGTGATCCGTTGTCATCAGGTCCGTCCGTGGTGCAAAGCCCTTTTGCGAGATGAACCGCCCCGAGTCTACTCTTCACGTACTCGGCGGCGGCGAGGTGGGTTTCTCCGAAGATCTCCCCAGCACTCCTTATAGGAAGCCTCCCGAGAGTCGGACTCAACGTTACTCTCGGTTCAAGCGGCCCCTTGTCATCTATAGTGAGGCTTTGCTTACCAATAGTGGTCCGCGTTCGCTCGATCATGGTCCGGATCTTTTTCATGAGGGACCGCTCGGTATGTCGGTCCGTGAGAGTCCCTTTTTCCCAATCAATGATCGGGTTACGTCTCTGGAGCCACGAGTAGCCTAAGATCATCATTTCTCTCCCCAGCCCCGTGATCAGCATCACGGTTTCCTCCTCTTTTTCCCCGATCTCTGTGTTGATTTGGACGTAGTGTGAGATCGTCCCATTCTTGTTTAGGGTGCCGTCGACATTTTTGGCGAGGATCTTCCGTGCGAGTGGGAGTTTTCTTAGGCCGAGTTTCTGGACGACCCGATGATCAATAAAAGTTTCGCCCGCCCCTGAGTCGATCAGGGCGGGAATTTCGGCTCTTTCGTTGTCTAGCAGACAGTGAACTTTAACGCGCATGGATAGATTACTTACGTGCGCTACAAGTACACTTGAAACAACTACTCTGGCGGGCTCTGCTGCCGATGCAGGCCGCCTCTTTAAAAACCCTCCTCGACCATGAGGTCGAGCACTTCCTCTTTCTCCTTCTCCTCTAGCTCATTGATGAGGGCTCGTATCTTCGCGAAGTGGTCCCGCGGGGTTTTCTTCGTCTCAGTTTTCTTTTCTTCTTTGGCGGGTGGCTGTCTCCCGCCCTTGTGATCGCTGGCTCTGTGCCCTGTCTTGTGACAGACAAAGCACTTTCCTTCCTTCATATGTTTGATTCTCTCTGCGTAGGAGAGGCGCATGGTGTCGATGTCCATTGCACTGGGGTCCTTTGGGGAGCTGCTTGCTCCCCCTCCCCCTACCTTGCTATAAGTCCTGTCTTTGATCGCTCTGGCCCTCTTTAGGTGCCCTTCTGCTCTCGCCGCGTGGGTGTACCACCCTTCGATCATATCGGGGGGGTTCTCCATACCGAAAACCTTGTCGAGGACCTTACTGTTAAGGCCATCGACAAAGTATTCTATCAAAGCGGCATCTTCTTTGATCTTTGTGCGGTAAGCGAGCGTTTTAAACTGGGCGATGTACTCATCGACTCCCTTCCCTCCTTGTGACAGCGCTCTCAGCTGTGTCCGCGCATTTCCTGCGTCATCGATCGGCGAGAACGCCGAGCGTACCTTTGCGATAAATTCTTGGAACGTGTCCCAAGGCTTTGTTTCAATATATCTTTCCTCTAAGTAAGCCTGCTTCCACGGTCCCGCTGTCCCTCTGTTCATATAAGAAAGCATGAACAAAATCTTGTGTCGATCATCTGGGAAGGCGGTTGCGTTAGCGTCGACGTACGCTCCGCATTCGAGTAAGAAGAGCATCGTCTTGGTCCTGTCTCCAGAATAATCGGTGGGCGCCCTCATCTTTATTTCAGCTGCGCGAGCGGGGGGGGCGATGGGTGCGGTAGGGATGGTGGGAGTGGTTGATGCTGCCATGATGTATCTGGTGGGGAGCGGTCGGATGCTTCTTGTAGGAATCGTGTCGTAAAGTATAGTCTGCCTAGACTGAGATTAGTCGGCAGGATATAGACCAGCTTGACCTCTTGTTAGGGTCGATACTCCTAAATCAAAGACTGTCGAGACTCGTGAGTAACGATGTCGAGATAGAGGTTTAAATCACCAAGGCTCGTAAGTGATGGTTGAGCGAAGACTTAGGTTGCACCAGGTTAGGAGTGTAAAGAAGACTAGGTCAAGCTGGTTGACCCGTCGTATATTCGCTAGATTAAATAGTACAGATGAGATTGAGAACAATAAGAACGCTAAGGACAATAAGAACAATAGGAAGAATGGCACACTACAATAGTGTGAGAAGATGAAGGTCGTAGGATATGGGCACGCGTCGTCTAAACAAAAGAGTGAAGAACGAAGCGTGAGACGTATGTGGTACAAGACAATAAGAACAATAAGAAAATAAAGTTCCCTCCTTGCTGTGCAGTCCTCCCGTAACACCTGCTGCGCAGTCCTTCCGTAACAGTGGCAGGTCTGTAATGAAATCCATTGTCACTAGTGCAAAGGGTTGAGTTGCCTCAGATTTGTTTGGCAGGAGGGGAGGTGTTGTCAGGTGTGTGTTCACCTTCATTTGTTGGCATATTGCACAGCTGTCAATGTAGTTTTTGATGAAGACTATCATTCCTGGCCACCAGTAGTCCCTTTGGACTAGTTCTAGCATCTGGAATTGACCTGGGTGTTCTGTAAGGACATTGTCATGGTATTTGTTGACTATCTTTCTCTGCAGGTCCTCATTTTGTGGAATGTAGCAGCGGTATCTGAAGAAGACCATTCCATCGCTGTCCATTCTCCAGTCTTCAACTGCTGATTTGATCAGAGGCATTCCCCCAGTTTTGATCAATCAGATGATCTCTTTTAGGAGATCATCCCCCATAAAGCTCTGCCAAGACCTCCTTCAGTTTAATGTCAATCACTTGCATAAACATTTCTTTTCCAAGCATGATGACATCATCATTATTATCATCTGTCTTAGATACATGATCATCTCACCTGGACAGTGCATCAGATTGTACCATCTGCTTTCCTAGCATGTATACTAGCCAGAGATCAAATTGCAACAAAAACAAACTCCATCATGCCTATCACTGGTTCAGCTTTCGGGCAGTCCTGAAATACATCAGGTTTTTGTGATCCGACAGGATCGTTGTGGGGTGCTCAGATCCTTGGAGGTAGTGCCTCCAAGTTTCTAGCACCTGTATTATCCCCAATAGTTCCTGATCATAAATCTCATAGTTCTGTTTGGTGGGAGAGAGGGAATGCAAGATGTACCCACATGGATGCCAGTTGTCATTGCCATCTGCCTGTTTTAATACTGCTCCTGTGGCATATTTAGATGTGTCGCTTTCCACCACAAAAGGTTTGTTCATGTTGGGCATGAGTAGCACTGGTGTTTCTGTAAATTTTTGTTTTAGCATGTCGAATGCTTCCTGACACTCGTGTGTCCAGTTGAACTGTTGGTCCTTCCTGGTGAGGTCATTCAGTGGTTTGTGATTGCTGTGAAGTTCCCAATGAATCTGCAGTAAAAGTTCCTGAAGTCCAGGAATGATTGCATCCCTTTGACGTTGACAGGTGGTGGCCAGTCACATATTCTGCTAAGTTTCATTGGGTCCATGGTGAGTTCATTGGGTCAAAGGATCAGTCCAAGGAATTTGACCTCTTGTACATCAAATTTGGATTTTTCTGGTTTCAGATAAAGATCATGTTCTAATAATCTCTTCAGGACTCGTCTGGTTCTCTCCTCATGTTCCTTTCAGTCTTTTGATAAGATCAGAATATCGTCCATATAAATGACCTCCCATTCCTCATTGAGCATGTCCTGGAAGATGTCATTCATCATTGCCTGGAAAGTAGTTGGGGAGTTGCAGAGGCTAAAGAACATAACCTTAAGTTCAAACAGCCCCTTGTTAATTTTGAATGTAGCCTTCCACTCATCCCCCTTCTTAATCCTGATGTTGTGGTATCCCCATCTGATGTCCAATTTTATGAACCATCTAGCCCCTTTCAGTTTTTCAAGCAAGTCTCTGGTCAGAGGAAGAGGGTAAGAGTTCTTAATGGTCCCATTGTTTAGATCCTGGTAGTCTTGGCAGGGCCATAGTGCATCAGTGTCCTTCTTCGTGATGAAGAAAAATGGGGATGCCATGGGCAATTTAGACAGGATAATGTAGCCCTTCCACAGGTTCTCATCTATAAATTTGTCCAGTTTCTTTTGTTGAGCTGGGGTGATAGGGTAGACCTTGCAGTCTTTTGGGATGAAGTCCAGCTTTAGCTCAATCATGTGGTCCCACAGTTTAGACTCAGAGAATCTCTCTGATGCCACTTTCTCAAATACCTTTCAATACTCCTTATATTTGTCTAGGAGTAGGTCGTCTAGGGACTGTTTTTCTTCTCTGGTCTCACTTTCATGAGCAAGTTTTTGAAAGATGGATGTTTTTACTTGAATGTGTGTGGTGTTAGAGTATGCAAGTCTGCTGGTTAATTGGGATCAGGTGAGCTAGGATATCTGTCTGAGTTTTTAGTAGTTTGGTGGGACATAGTCATGTTCCATAGTGAAAGGTGTTTTGCTAGTTTTAAACACTCCAATTATGGGTTCCCCTTGAATGTATGTGAACAAGGCATCTGCATCTTCCTGACTTCCCACAGTGCAGGGTGATATCTTGATGCCTGTGGCATCTAGTACTGGTGTCTGCAGGTCATTATCAGAGTCAGTGTCCATTGTCAAAGGTGATCCTTTGTTTCCTTGTCCCTCTTCAGTGCAGAACTCCTTTGTGAGATGAACCATCCTGAGCCTACTCTTCATGTGCTCGGCAGTGGCAAGGTGGGTTTCCTCAAAGGTCTCCCTAGCACTCCTTATAGGAAGTCTCTTGAGAGTAGGGCTTAATGTTACTCTCAGTTCAATCGACCCCTTGTTATTTATAGTGGGGCTCTGGTCACTGTTGTATTGCCTCATTGTGTCTGCTCGATCATGGCTCAAATCTTGCCAAGGAGAAGTTTACTGGTGGGTTTGAGGGAGAGCATACCTTTTTTCCAATCAATCTTTGGGTTTTCCTTCTGCAACCATGAAAATCCCAGAATCATCCTTTCTTTTCCTAGTCCAGTTACCAAAAACATTGTCCTTCCCTTTTCTCCAGCTATCTCTATGTTGATGTCGACATAGTGAGTGATTGTTCCATTGATAGGTCCATTGTGTGCTCTAATATCTGGATTGGGTCCCAATTGTGTTGACACATTATGACAGATGCTCCAAACTGCTATGAACCTTACAAACTTGATTTTGAACTAATTTCAAACTTTTTGAACAACTTTGCATAATTTCAAATAACTTCAAACAACTTTGCGACATTTCAAATGCCTTCAAACAACTTCACAACATTTCAAATGCCTTTGAATAACTTTGCAGCATTTCAAACAACATCGGCTGCCATATAGCTGTCTCAAAACCCTTTCGACTTACACAGCACATCTGGCATAAACCATTTTGTCGCATATTGAGCACTACTGGACACGAGGAGAGATGACAAAAGATCTAGATGTGATAAGTGCAGTTTTATGTTTCAATGATATATTGAAGCAATAAGATAAGTATTTTTATTATACTGGGACACTGTATATTTCAATTATTATCATTTCTCATTTGTTTTATGATTTACAAAGTCCTCATTGTTGTATATATTGCCTCATATTTTTCACATGTTATTGTTTCCTTGTTAGTACTATCTCTTCAAATTGTATATAGACTTGTACTAGTTACTTAGAATAACAGCAAAGGGAACAGAGAAGAAGTCACCCTTTCCTTTATTGTTCAATTTAAGAACCATTCTCTTGAGTCTTAACCTTGTGTTGCATCTCTAAGTTCTGTGAAATATCGCAAACTTCTTTAAACTTTTGCATTTGCTCCTTGACTTATTGCACATCACCCATTGTCTTTCAAAAAACACTTCTTATTCATTATATTCACTTCTTGACATACCTCGACATCAGTCCGACATCTTCGAACTTCCTTGAAACTACTTCAAACCTCTTCGAACCCTCTGAACCTTTTTCAAACTATTTTGGACATCTTCAAACCTATTTTGAACAACTTTGAACAACTTTTGAACAACTTTGTATGCTTCCACAAACTATTTGCAACATCTCTTACCATTTTGCATCCCTAAACACAACCTTGGGTATTAGTGGTAATATTTAGTACCAACTTGCACCCTTCCTCTAGCCTGTGTTATACTTCTTAAGCCTTTTAACAGATTTTTGTTAGGTTTCCAGGTCGACATTATCTCTATTTTTGTTGAGTGTTCCATCAATGTTCCTTGCTAGTATTTTTTGTGAGAGTGGTCACTTCTTTAGTTCGTGTTTTTTGACTACTCTGTGATCATTGAAAGTTCCTCTCGCCCCCAAGTTGATCAGGGCAAATAGTTTGACAGTTTCATTTTCTGGCAAATAGTGAACTGGGATGTGCATCAATTGGCTACTCACATCCACTATAAGTACAGAGGAAATTATTATTCTGGTGGGGGCCATCATCGACTCAGTCTGCCTCTTTAAAAACCCTCCTTGACCATCAGGTTGAGGACTGCTGATAGGTCCACTACGTGCTATAAGGTCTGGAGAAGAATCTAACCATATCAAGACATTATGATATGCACTCCAAATTACTATGAATGCCACAAAATCGACTTCGAATTCTTTTTGAACTATTTTGCACTATTTTGGATGACTTTGAACTATTTCGAATCATTTCACAACATTTCGTGACACTTCGAATGACTTTGCAGCATTTCAAACAATATTGGCCACTGTATAGCTGTCTTGAAACACTTTTGATACATGCTGCACATCCGGAACAAGCCAATTCACTGCATATCAAGCACTACTGGATACAAGGAGAGACTACAAGAGACTCAGAATATGATAAGTACAGTTTATATTTCATTGATATATTAAAGCAATAGAACAAGAACTCTTACCATACTGGGACAATGTACATTTCACATATTATCATTTTTCATTTGTTTTATGTTTTACAATACCTTTATTGCTGTGCACATTGCCTCATGTTTTACACATGTTATTATTTCCTTTTTAATACTATCTCTTCAATTTGTATATAGACTTGTATTAGTTACTAGAATAAGAAGAATACTAATGGGGAACAAAGCACAAGTTACCCTCTTACTTATCATCTGACTTAAGAGCCATTCTGTTGAGTCTTAGCTCGCATCATATTTCAAAGTTCTGCAAAATATTGTGAACTTCTTTGAAACTATCGCATTCACTCTTTGTTTTATTGCACATCACCTATTGCCTCTTGCCAAACACTCCTTATTTGTTATATTTGCTTTTTGACATACCTCAACATTAGCCTGACATCTACAAACTTCTTCAAACCCACTTCAAACCACTTCGACATTCTTTGAAACTACTTTGGACAATTTCGCACATTTTTGAATCTATTTTGAACTATTTTGAACTTCTTCGTATGCTCTTACAGACTATTCACATTATCCCTCATCAATTTGCCTCACTAAAAACAACATTTGGAAATTAGCAGTGATATTTAGTACCAACTCCACCCTTCCTCTGACTTGTGTTATACCATCCAAAGCCATTTGGTAGCAGTGATATTTAGTACCAACTCGCACCCTTCCTCTGACTTGTGTTATACCATCCAAAGCCATTTGGTAGGTTTTGTTTGTGTTTCTGTGTTGAGTATCATCACTGCCTCTTTATCTTCTTCTCCCAGCTCATTCACCGATGCTAGAATCTTTGTGTAGTGATCACATGGTGTTTTCTTTGGCTCAGGTTTCTTTGTTTCTTCTTTCTTGGAAGGGGGTTCCTTTCTGTCTTTGTGTTTGGATGCTTAGTGCCCCGCCTTGTGGCAGACAAAGCATTTTCATTTCTTCATATGTTCTATCCTTTCTGCATAGGAGAGGCACATGGCATCCACATCCATATTATTGGGGTCTTTTTTCAACATTCCTCCCTCTCTGCTTCTGCTGTAGGTTCTTTCTTTTATCATCTTCGCCCTCTTTAAGTGTCCTTCTGTCCATGCTGAGTGGGTATATCACCCCTCAATCATGTCTGGGGAATTCTCTATCCCAAAGACCTTGTCCAGAATCTTATTGTTGAGTCCCTCAATGAAGTACTTAATAATAAGAGCACTGTCTTCTCTGATTTTGGTTCAGTAAGCTAGTGCTTTGAATAGGGCAATGTACTCATCAACTCTCTGTGCCTCTTGAGAAAGGTTTCACAACTGTGTTCTTGCATTCCCTGCATTGTCAATGGATGAGAAGGCATTCTTAACCTTCTCTGCAAAGTTTGTGAATCTATTCCAAGGCACATTGTGCAAATACCTCTCCTCTAGATAAGCCTGTTTCTATCTCCCTGCTGTTCCCCCATTCATGTAAGACAGTACAAAGAGAATCTTGTGTCAATCAATTTTGAATGCCTTTTGATTGGTGTCGATGTATGCACTGCATTCATAGGAGGAATAGCATTGTCTTTGTTCAATCACCATCAAAGTCAGTTGGGGGTCATATTCTGATTGCTGCAGGTTTATTGGATGGGAGAATGATGGGTTGTAGGACAGAGGTCAGGGGAGCAGGTGAAGTGGGTGGTACACCCATGTCAGCAAAATAAGTGGTTATCGCACCATTGATGTGTTCAGTTGGTACTCAGTGCAGAGTCTCAACAGAAGGGGTGAACACTAAACCTACAACTGCAGGCATGCTTGGGGTAAGGGGGTTCAATTAGAGGGCCTCGGATCATCCTTCAGGGTGCAGGGACTACATAGAGGCTGGTATGGTGGTTCTTGAGGTGCACATTAGTTGTGTATGTGAAAAGGAATGTATGCACAATGGCAAAAAAGTGGCAAAAACATGCAGTGTGGAAAAATGCGCAATGGGAGTGCAAAAATGCACAACAAGGGAGATTAAAGTGGGAGGTGTAGTGGGACAAGAACAGCACTGGAATGTGCTGCAAGGGTGGTGCACAGGTTAAGGACACAAATGGGATGCAAATGCAACAGGCAGAAAAATGCACAAACAGAGCACAAAATGCAGCTATACAATATAATATGCAAACAGTGTGCAAATGTGGCTATACAAAGGGCACACTACAAGAGTGCACAAATGAAGATGAAGGACACAATGCAGAGACAAAACACAGCAATATGATGAGGGGGATGCAAACGACATGCAAACACAGTTATATGAAGGGTGCACTACAAAGGCGCACAGACTGGACACTGGTGCACAGACTATGTGCAACGCTGACTGAGCTATGAACTATGAGGGGAGGAAAGATCCTCTGGATTCTCTATCTGTCCCCCTACTATGTACAAATGGCTTATGTGATAAAAATGGTAAAATAAAGTGTAAAAATAGAAAGTGCCATGCACTACTCACAAGTGCATCCATTTGCCCATCTAAACCCAACCACACTATGCCGCTGCCTCAGCCAATAAGATTTGCACACGCTATAGCCCAATACCCAACTGTTCCAGTGTGATGCACTATTTTTGGTGTGCTCTAGGTCCCGTGCACTCTTCCCAATTAATCTGCTTTAGTGTTATATATTGCATGCTGTGCCTTAGTAATAATGATGTGATCAACCTGTGCTAGTTACCAGATAAGGCAATGCTGATTGGAAATGTGGAAGAACTATAAGGAGATGCTGTGCAAGGCCAAATAGTGCCAAAGTGCCAGGATTACATGAAAGTGCCCAAGTGTGCACAGTCCAATGCCAAATAGGTGCAAAGTGCCCCAATTATGTGAGAATGTGCAGTTTGCTCATGTTGGAATCATGGTGCACCTTGAATAAATGCACCAGTAAGCTGGAAGCCATGATGTGCAGTGCAATTGGTGTGGTGGATTGTTGTGTGTGTGGTAAGAATAGTGCAATGAGCGTGCAGCAAAGAATGTGAGTTGTGGGTAAAGCATAAAAGGAGTGCATAAAGGCGCATTGAGCATGCAATAACTGTGAAAGGCAGATAAAGAGTGTGGGGAGGCACACGGAGGTGGTTTGAAGTGTAACAAGGTGCATTTAGAGCACATGACAGAAGGCAGCTATGGGGGATCCAAAGGCACAGTAGAAATGTAAAAGGTGCATGAAAGTGCATGAAGGCACACAAAAGCACACAAAGGCATGCAAAAGCATGCTGCGCAAAGTGTGCGGAAGCCATCTAGGTGTGCACAATCACAAAAAATGCTGTAGTATGCATGCAGGGTGATAGGGAGCCATATTGTTCTCCTCCCAACTGAAGTACTGACTGTCCTCAGGCAGCATGCGATTGGTCAGCACAAAATTCTCTTCACTCACATAAGTGGCCATCCTTTCCTTATCTATCTCTGACACCATCTATCCTCAACAGCTCTTTCCACAACCCATATCTACATGATCTGATGTCTTCAGCATTCACCCTAGCTCTCAGGCAAATGATCTTGGCACTCAGTGAGACCCTCCTTGCTGCTGGAAGCGAGCAGGCAGCTATGCAGGCTTGGGGTGAAGGGTTTTGCAGCAAACTGGTGCACTTTTTGTGTTTCTATAACTGGCATAGGTTGCTAAGGATGGGGGTGTGCAGAACATGTATAAAAGCCAAGTGGACACTGTTAAGGATGATGTAGAACTCAACATGCTTCTTGAAAAGGCACACAGCGCATTCAGTGGAATCTTGATCAAAGAGTGGCTTACTTGGGGTGAGGAACTGATGCCAGATATGCGCAAGATGATTGAGGAGAAGGAGCAGTTTACAGAATTTGAGCATAGGGCACACAAACTGGTGAGTCAGCTGGAAGTGCATGCTGTGCACTCTTGACAGCTGAATTGTAGGTGCCCGAGGTCAATTTGGAGTGGTTGGAAGGTGAGTTCAGGGTGATTGATGAAGCGAGTGACATAGATACTGCTGAAGCACAGGAAGACGAAAAGGTGCACATCATGCTGGTGCGCTCTTTGTGTGCACTTTCTGCAGCAACCGATGTCAAGGTAGTGGGCGAAGGGACAGGTGAATCTCTGGAGAGTGGGGTGACAAGCAAAGGGGAGAGTGAGCCAAGCGATGACAGCACTAGCATAGACAAAGGTGCAAACGTGCACCCAGTGTGTGCAACGTGGCAATGTGCATATGTCAAAGTACCACTGCTGAGTGGCATTGGCGCTACATCTGATGCTAATAGTGGACCAGTAAGTTTCTTTTAATATGCTTCAGACTCATTAAGTGGCTCCCCTCCTACTCTAGTGTGATAACTGCTGCTGCATGGGCAAGCCAGCTAGGTGCATCTCTGTTAATGGAAAGCAGTGTGCTTTGTGCACAAAGGGGAAGCAAAAGTGTGAGTGGACAAAGCACACTCTCACACAGCTGCGCACCACCTCTAGAAGTAGAAAGTGGCTGCTGAATGCCCTGGTATGTACTTTTTCTCATCCTCCTCCCACACTTCCCTAACCAGTTCCTGCCAAAGGTGCATCACAAATCAACAAGGGTGATGAGAGTGATGCAGGGCTTGTCAGCCCCTCAAAAGAGCACACATTGAAGTTCTGCAAAGTCGAGAGCGCACCCCCCACACTATCGCAAGTGCACCCAAGGCCATGCCGCCTTACTGTTTGACAAGCAAGCATGCACACCCAATCCTCATGCCAGACCAGGTCAGGGAACACCTCAGGGGATGCAGTCTATCAAGGTAAAGATATCGAAGCACTCGACTTAGTGCAGTGCTGCTCGGTGGTCACTGTCTTGGGCACCACTCATGATCACCTTAAGGAGGACATACAAAGGTTACTGGTCGAGTTGGAAGTCACCAAGAGCCAGCTGTGCAGCATGGAACAAGCAGAGGTGGACGTGAAGGTGAAGCTGGATGTGGCTGCAGAGTGCTTGGAGTTCCTGGAGTTGATCAAATAGTCGCTTGCTTGTGTAAACCCATAGATAGTCTGTCAATCAATTTGTTTGTTGCACCTGTGATACATGAGTGATGCATTCTGAAGCAGTGCAATGCATGCACGCATGCAAATGTGTGCATTTTGCACCAACCTGCGCATGCACTTCCATAGTGTTTTAAAATGCAAATTGTAAGTCCAGATAATATGTGTGGAGGAGAAGAGATAAGATAGGCAATGTTCAAACAAGAAATGCCAAGTGCAAAAAAAATGTGCACCAGTGCAAAAATGTGCAAGTGCAAAGAAGTGCAGAAAAATTGTCCAACCATCACTTTCCTTCTTCCAACTGAGATATTGACTCTGTCCAAAAGATGAAAGAGTAAAAGATAAAATGAAGTGCATGCCATATGACAAAGTTTAAAAAAATGGGAAAGGCTCAGTAGATCATCATGGCTGGTAAAATCCATGGTTTGCACAATCACAGAATGTGCCTGGATGCAACTTTGCGAATAGAAGAAAAAAAGGTAATGTAAAAAAATGAAAGGAAGCAAAGTGAAAAAAATGAAAGGAAGCAAAGTGTACATATAAAAAGTGAAATATCCATAGCGGTGCATGCCTCATTGGTGCTTTCTTCATCCTCAGTGTTACCTCCTTGCGCTTCTTCTTTGTCAACTGCTTCTTTATCTTCTGTGTCCACTACTATGGACTCTTCTATCTCTCTCAACCATGTTGTGGTAATATTGAGCACTATGTTGGGAAGTGCAATGGACTTGCATGCATGATACAGCAGTAGGCAAAACATGGCTACTGGCCTGTCGAATACTGTTCCATTGAGTTCACAAACAATATACATGCTGCCTCGATTGCATGATACTATAACTAGAGGACCAAGATAATGTGCACACATTTTGTGGTTAAGGCTCTTCTCGATCACTGTGTTGTGCATAAGGATTAAATCACCATGCTGGAAGTCAAAATTGCAGATGGTTTTTGAGTGCGTTCTCAAAATGGAGTGCCACTTTGCATCTTTCTGCATAGACATGGGAATGGATGCATGCTAAGTCTTCTGGCCACTTTTTTTAATGTGCATGCTCGATGCACGATCAAGTCTGTAGTGGAGAGTATACAGTCTGGGGGTGGGTTAAGGTATGTCGCTTCAATGATATTGAGAGGGATCAGAGGCTGTGCACCTGTAACAATGAAGTATGGCAAAACACTGAGGCACTTCTGAACTATGATGTGCTCCACCCAGAAGACTGAATACAGTGAACTGAACCATTTTGACTCTACTCCATCTGCAGCTTTGATAAGTGCTTGGTGCACATTGAAATGTGCACACTCAACAATTCTGTTAGTGCATGAATTATAGCCAGATATGCAGATGTGATTGATATGGTAGTGCTTACTGAGATAGGCTAGCGCTTGCATTTTCTTTATGAAGTCTGTAGAATTCTGGTTAAGTCGCAAGCAAGCAACACCCTTGGACTGTATAGCGCCGCCCTGCTGATACTGGTAAGTGCATTGTATCAACATAAACTTTACTGAAGAGAGGTGCAGGAGTTGCAACAACTGGTGGTATTAGAACCTTCTGTGTTTGCGGGATCTGGCAAATATGACAAGTGCACATGAACCACATGATGTCGTCCATAACATGTGGCCACCAAAAGCACTCGAGTAATGTGGAGCACATCGCGTAAAAGTGCTTGTGTCCAATGTTGTCATGGATGGCGTACAATATTGGTAAGCATCTAGACTGCCAAATAACAAGCTGGTGAGCACCATGCACATTGTGCTTCCATAAGCACATCTTGTCTTTGAAAAAGGCACTTGTGTAGCGCACAAGTGCACCATACTCGGAATCCATGAAATCACTAGGGCATGTTAGGGTATCCATCCAAATCCACACCAAATCTAACTTCTCATCCTCTGCATCTGCTGTTGCACTTCTCAGAACTTGGCTATAGTTATTGTCATAAATAAGCGCAGTATTGTGCATATTTTGTGCATTTGCGCTTGACTCTGGCTGCATTAGTGTGAGTGCTTGTGCATCAAAGGACTGTGAAATGGGATGTATCGCATGCATAAAGCCATGTAGTGCATCAATCCAATCCTCAAACTTTTCATCTTCATCTTCTTCTAAGTCTTCTGGCTGCTTCAGTCGATGCGAGAGCCCATCTGGACCATGCACTGCTCCCCTAACATGTATGAGCGTAAAGTGGAATGTAAGGATTGAGACTATCCACTGGTTAATACTGGTAGATAGTTGGATATTGGGGTTTGTAGCATGCCCTTGATATAGTGCACATAAGTCTCAACAATTAAGTTGCGCACACCTATAATATAAAGGTGCAAACTGTGCAGCACACAGTAAAGCCCATAGATCTCTAGCTTTGGTTGCAAAAAGCATGCTTCTCTGTCATTGAGTGTAATCGAGCCAAACCAATTGTAAATGCACATTTTTGCTGACAAAGGTAGAAGCTGACCACTATCTGGGAAGTGTCAACTGCAAGGATAATGGGTAATTCTGAGGAATAATTGATCAGTTTTAGTGCAGGGCAATCTAGGACTGCTTGCTTGATGTCATTTTGCACTGCTATCTGCTCTGGTCCCCATTCAAATAGAGCCTCCTTGCATGTAAGCTTTGTGAGCGTATTAACATGGTGCACATAATTGTGGATATAAATGCACATTAAACCAACTGTCCCCAAGAATGCATGCACTTCTGACAGCATGTGGCATGTGCCCCAATTGTGATAATGTCTATCTTGTCGTGTTCAGGTTTTCTACCTTCTGGCATGCAATAATGGCCAAGAATGACGAAGTTCCCAGTGCACAATGTGGATTTTATTCCAGAGAAAGTGCTGCCGCTATATTTCATGTGCTGCACAATGCGGTTCACATTCTGGAAGTGCTCCCACACAAAGCACCTAATGCCAGGGTTTGCAGTGAATGCTTCACATGAGCCATTTTGTAAAATGTAGTGCTTTGAAGGCCCCTTGACTGGAACATCATCGATATAGGGAATGGTGTAATCTGGTATTTCTGGCTGCAGAATATAGCACACATCATTGTGGAAGATTAGTACTGAGTTTGTCCAACCCATTGGCAATGTAACAAGGCACACTGCACCATAAGGCATCTGGAATGTTGTAAGGTCACACAATGATTCTTTGATTAAGTGCTCGTCATATCCCACATATATGTAGATCAAGGATGGTGCTGCATGCGCACCTCACAAACTGCTCTGCCAGATGCTCAGGTGTAGAGGTGACACTGGAGTGTTTAATGGTAACACAATTAAGTGGTTTGAGGCTATGTATGATGCACAGTACTTTTTCATCTTTCTTGGGCATGCAGAACCACTGCAATCTATACGCTGAGTTTGAGCACTTGTAAATGCCCAAGTCTATCTTCTTCTGGATAATAGTGCAAACTTCTTTGTATATGCCAGGTGGAATGGGGATGTTGCACTCTATCTAAGGCATGTGTGGAATAACTGGGATTTCTACTGGGGGAAAGAACACGGTCTTGAAGCTGCTGCACTCCTCATCGCTCCATGCAAAGGCTTCATTCTGCAAAGACATCAAGTGGTGTAAAACCTTCATCTCCTCTGGTAGTAAGAAATCAATGTGGTGCTTTTGGAGTGCTTGCATGCACTCTTCAGTATAGCACCCAATCGGGGTAAATGTTGGTGGGTTTGGTAAAAGCACAGGAAGCGCCACAAGCAGATCACCTATAATGTTGCACTTGATGCAGAATTTGTTTGGGACAGGCACAATGACTGGTTTGACCTTTTGAGCAACTGGTTTATACTTCTTCTTGGTTACTATGCCCTTTTGTGGTGTGCATACTGCTAAATTGATAAAAGTTGCATGCGCATGTGTGCTTTTCAGAAACATGGCTGGAATAAGCACCACAGAGTCAATTGAATTTAAGAGCACCTGTGCATGACTGTTGGTACACTGGGATAGGTAGAGTTGAGAGATAATAGAGGTCAATGGAACAGAAGTGGAAAATGGAATAAGCGCAAACATGGAAATGTCACAAGATTGGGTATCAGAGTTGAATGTTATGATAGTGGTGGCTTCTCCTTGGTCTGCAATCAATTCCTCGAAGCCTGGCAAAAAATTCTTTGTGGGTTATTCTGAATAGCGAAGTGTGGTGTTGCTGCAGCTGGTAAGAAGTGGCATGGCTTTCCCTTAGGCTTTGTTGGAATGGTAGAGATGGCACCTGTGTTCGGATCACAAATAGTAATTGTCTGTGCTTTGTCCACAAAGTTGCACATGATGGAGCATGTTAACATGTTGAAGGGGCACCCTACAGAATATCATGAGCAGGCAAACAGATAATGTGCACTTACACATAGACAATAATATCTCCAATGCATGCAGAAACATTGTGTGCAAGCCCAAGTGATTCATCTACCTCTCCATTGGCTGATTGCATGTATAAATGAATGCATGGGTCGTACTGAAGCTCAAGACGATGGCAGACTGCTTCTGACATTGCGATAATTTGTGAACCCTGATCTAAGATAGCTTCGAAGTATTCTTGGTTGTCAATCAATAAATCAATGGAGTGGAGCGCATGTGACTCCTTTGCAACCTTCAAAATGTCAGGATTCTCGATTTCATCTGGCTGAAGATGGCTGAGGTACTGTTCAAATGGATCCTGCAGAACTATAGGAAGAGGCACTGCAATTGCCACACTAATTGGAGGTGTCACATTAAGTGCTTTATTTTCTACAAAAGGTGCGCATGCTTTGCAGTGCACAAATGGCATAATGCTCGCAAGGTTGGTAACTACCACTTCTGCACCAGCAGCTGCAACATGTTTTGGGGTAACTTGTTCTCTATGGCGCTGCCTAAGATCAGGTGAAAGTGAAAGGAGCTCTTCATGTGACACTATAATGGAGGGCATCTTCATGGTGTGTGCATATATGTCATCGATAATCTGCAGATTCTGTATAGGAACGATGGTGCAATATGATGGCTCTTTGCCTTTGGAAGTGGTAACTTGAGCATCTGGTTTCTTTGCTGCTGTGGGGACAAAATGCACTTCAGGAATGTTGGAATAGGGATGTATGTATGGGCATCTCATCAGGCACTTCAGTTGTGCTTGCAGTGGGTTGCAAAGCTGGCGACTCAGTACTGTTGGCAGGTGCAATGCCTGTAGTTGTAGAAGGCATGCTCTCTTGATTGGATGTATTGCACAGTGTGTGCCACAGAATTTCAATGCCATTGAAGACTTGCCTTTTCTGAAGCGCCATTAACTCCCACTCGAGTGCATTGATGCACTCTTCCTTCATTAGTTGCACATTTGGTGCGCTTTGCATATACTCTGCTGCAGGAGCTGAAGCAGCAATGTACATCAACTGTAAAGGTGCTGCTGGAGCTGGATGAGGCACTATATTGTAGATGAGCTGTGAATTGGTATTCGATGAAAGTCAACCAGTGGCAATCTGCCCTAGGTTGCACTTATGCCATTCCTCAATGTGCTTACCTAAGAAGTTGCCTGGAATAGAATGTGGCATGAATGTGCCACCTGGGAGTATGATGCACTCTTCCGCATTTCACCTACACTTTCCTTCACTCATAAGGCACTCAATTGAAGTGCACTCAGGGATATAATGCCGTGTTTGACTGCAACCATTGCAAGTGTCATTGTTCAAAATGAGGCGCACCATTTCTGCCATCTCTGCATGATGTGCTCAATGTGGTAACTATTGTCTGTGTCATGTGCTCAAATAGGACTGAGATGTTTTCTGCTTTGACTGCTGGTGCACTAGGTTGTGGCTGGAAAATGGGTGCGCTGGGTGCTGAGTAGGGCACATACATATCGGGGATTTGCACTGTGAGCCCAGTAAGTGGCTGAAAATAGTGCACTGGGCCTTCAAAGATAAAGTTGATCACATCGCGTATTGCATCTAATGAGTATGGCACATTTGCAGGCTAATTCAGTACTGCAATCGCAAGGCAGCTCAAAATGTGCTCAAGCTGGTCTGTTTGAAACACTCTAACGAACATGCGGCTTTGGTCATAGTGCACCAATATGCCTTGCACAACTAAGTATTTGCTAATGTTGAAAAATGCATGATAATAGTGCATGATTTCTTCTGCAGTTATGAGGCCAACATGTGTGATTTTGCCAATAAGCTTGTCTAGGTTGCTAATACTCCATTTGCTGCCATCCCTGGAACTGGGGTAAAGCTTTAGGACAGTGTCTTTGAATGTGCCATAGTTATGCATTGCGCTATGCTCCGGTAGCAGTTTCCAAGTGTCTGCAGTGTTGCTGTCCAAATAGCGCATGGTGTGGAATTTCTTATTGGTCTCATCAGTGATGTTACAATTGTGGAGAAGTTGCGCAAGCTCCTCAAAGTACTTCTGGAGTTCACATGGTTTTGCAGGGTCAAAATGCGGCACATTTTGGTTAGATGTGGATGGCATGTGGATGGCAGCCATAGTAGGTGAAATAAGGTGTGTAGAGTTAAGATCTGGTAAAAATGCAGCGAAATTCAAAGGTGGGAAAAAATGTAGTGATGCAGATGGAGTTAGGATTGGTAGGGATGATTCAGGTGAAAATGGAGGCAAAGACAGTGCAGACGAGTGATGCATGTTGTTTAGGAAGAGTGATTCGAATACTGGTATTTCCCCAAGCTGGAGCACAGTTGCTAACAGCTCAGAATGGAGAGGGTGAAGGTGGTTAATGTTGAAGTGAAGGGCGAGCTGATGGAGGTCTAAATAAGGTCTGGTAACCTGAAACCCCTCACGGTGGGCTCCAGAAATGATGTGTTCAGTTGGTACTCAGTGCAGAGTCTCAACAGAAGGGGTGAACACTAAACCTACAACTGCAGGCATGCTCGGGGTGAGGGGGTTTGATTAGAGTGCCTCGGATCATCCTTCAGGGTGCAGGGACTATGTAGAGGCAGGTATGGTGGTTCTTGAGGTGTGCACTAGTTGTGTATATGAAAAGGAAGGTATGCACAACAGTGAAAAAGTGTGCAATGCAAAGGGGCAAAAATGTGCAGTGCAGAAAAACATGCAATGGGAGCACAAAAATGTGCAACAACAAGGGAGATTAAAGTGGGAGGTGTAGTGGGACAAGAACAGCACTGGGATATGCTGCAAGGGTGGTGCACAGGTTAAGGACACAAATGGGATGCCAGTGCAACAGGCAGAAAAATGTGCAAATGGAGCACAAAACATAGCTATACAATATAATGTGCAAATGGTGTGCAAACATGGCTATACAAAGGGCACACTACAAGAGTGCACAAATGAAGATGAAGGATACAATGCAGAGACAAAACACAGCAATACGATGAGGGGGATGCAAACAATATGCAAATGTGGTTATATGAAGGGCGCACTACAAAGGCACATGGACTGGACACTGGTGCACAGACTATGTGCAACACTGACTGAGCTATGAACTATGAGGGGGGAAAAGATCCTCTGAATTCTCTATCTGTCTGCCTACTATGTACAAATGGCTTGTGTGATAAAAACAATAAAATAAAGTGTAAAAATAGAAAGTGCCATGTGCTACCCACAAGCACATCCATTTGCCCATCTAAACCCGACTGCACTATGCCACTGCCTCAGCTAATAAGATTTGTGTATAGCCCAATACCCAACTGTTCTGGTGCGATGTGCTATTTTTGGTGTGCTCTAGGTCCTGTGTGCTCTTCCCAATTAATCTGCTTCAGTGTTATGTTGCATGCTGTGCCTTAGTAATAATGATGTGATTGACCTGTGCCAGTTACCAGATAAGGCAATGCTGATTGGAAATGTGGAAGAACTATAAGGAGATGCTGTGCAAGACCAAATAGTGCCAAAGCACCAGGATTACATGAAAGCGCCCAAGTGTGCACAGTCCAATGCCAAATAGGCACAAAGCGCCCTGATTATGTGAGAATGCACAGTTTACTCATGTTGTAAAGTGTAAAAGGAGTGTGTAAAGGCACATTGAGCATGCAATAACTGTGAAAGGCAGATAAGGAGTGTGTGTGGGGGAGGGGGGGTGCATGGACATGGTTTGAAGCATAACAAGGTGCATTTAGAGCACACAACAGAAGGCAGCTATGGGGGATCCAAATGCACAGTAGAAATGTAAAAGGCGCACAAAAGCACATCTAAGTAGTCAAAGATGTGTGAAAGCACATGGAAGCACATGAAAGCACACAAAGGTGTACAAAAGCATGCTGCACAAAGTGTGCACAAGCCATCTAGGAGGTGTGCACAATCACAAAAAATGCCGTAGTATGCGTGCAGGGTGATAGGGAGCTGTATCACCATCAAGAGGGCTGAGCATGGGCAGAGGTCCAGGGCTGTGGACATTTGAGTCTGTTCTGATTCAAATTTGTTCAGATGTTGTAACATTGGTCAATGTTTCTTGTCCTCATAAGAACCAGTGGATTGTGAGGGTGAGTTCTGCATAAACCAATTTAGTTGGCAGTGATAAAAACCAGTTTGACCTTTTGTTAGGCTAAAGCTCTTTGTTGTTTGTCAAGTGGGATGGCTAGTCCAGACAAAGGTCATAGTTACTTGCAAGCAACTATGAGGATGACTTAGTTTGTAGGTCAAGAGTGTTGGAAAGCCCAAGGTCAAGCTTGTTGAAATTAAATCCTGATACATGCTGCATACATGAGGCCATGCATGCAGCACACACATGTTACTGCGCTTACTGCGCATACATGTGGTAAACACATTCCTGAGTCATGTGACATCCTTACTATTATGTATATAAGGAGAACCTGTACTATAGAAGATATACAGTGTTCTTACCTCTGCTAAACCCTAGCTCTAAGACTAACTAAACCCCAGGTAGGTTATAAGGAACGTGTTGTCTCTTCCTCTGTGCAGCATATGTAGTCTGCTCCAACAAAGCTGGTTGACCTAGCCATTGTATTGTCATATTTATAGTACAAGGAACAATAGTAGCTACCATACTTGTACCTACAATAATGTGAGAACTAAGCAAGCCTGAATACAATAGTGTGGGATGAGGTGAATGATAGGATTGGTAAAGGTTCATCACAAGACAATAGAGAGCTAGAGAACATAGGCCAAGACAATAAGAGGTGAGTAACAATGCATGTATGAGCAAGACAATAATGTGAGAGAAAATAGAGTGTTCCCCCCAGGGAGATGTAAGATCATAACAACAACCCAGGAAGACCCACAGTGGGTACAGGAATAATAGGCCATCGACAATGACCCAGGGGCAGCAGGAAAGGAGAAGGGACAAGCAAGGATGAGGAGAACATGTGCCCCACTCACTGCCTCACTCTCCAGTGAGGTGGTGGCTTTTTCATGTTTGGTAGCCACCCCCCTCTACAATAGGGGGGCTTGTCTTATTTTTCATCCACCTGTTGCTTAAACTGAGTGCTGCAGGTTTATTTTTTTGTTACTTATTGTTGTAGATTACATAATAAACCACTGCCCTATGGGGGGGGAGTTTTCTGACTGAACAGTGAAGGGGCATTGCAAGACAACAGGTGATGACAGAACAGAAGGCAGCCCCCCTAGTCTCTCTCATCACTGTGGGCCTCTTTACCATCCCACTTTTCAACCATAGTGAACATTCCTGTATTTATTACATTAAAAATAAGGGAAAGTTGAGGGCTCACCCCAATGCTGGATGAGCTGTGAGATGATAATCTCTCACTCTCATTTATTAATTGTTCTCATCTACGAAAAATTATTTTTTGGTTACCCAGTAGCCTGTATATGGCTGTTTTGGGCATCTACTGCTGTCTGTAAGCTTGGAGCTGTTTTAGAGAATTTTCAAAGTAAAAAAGTTCAGTTCTGGGTCTGGACCCTTCTGAACCTGAACCAATGGTCTGGTTCAAAGTTCAGCTGATTGCCTGGACCAAGCCTGAAGTCTGGTTCTAGGTTCAGCAAAATTTCTGAAGAACTGAACTGAACCAAACTTTGGCATTCCTATCCCAAGTCAATGTCAGTCCCATCTCAGAAACATGCTGATGATGTTTTGGACATGTTAGAGCTTTTGTAAGATTGTTTGCTGTCTGTTGAGGATCTCAGCAGTTGTTGATTATTATCTGGCCTTGTTTGAGAATTTCTCTGACCCAATGCCATCTGATACATAGCAATGTGCTTACCTCAATAATGGAATTGTTGATTTCTGGTCATCAAGATTGAACCATCATTATCATCTTTGAGGAGAGTAGGGGGGATACCTGAGCTCTTCAAAAAGATTTCAGAACATGCTTGTGGCAATACTGAACAATGAGTCATGACATCTGAGGCAACCAGTAGTCCCATGATATGAGTTCCAATGTCTTCCAGTGCCCATGGTGGCCAGCAATCAGTGAATCATGGTGTTGGGATATGATTTGTTGTCAAAACTGAGTATCATTGGGGACATAGATGCAGTCACAGAAGTACAGGAGGTCATCCTTTTCTGCCCACTCTGCAGCATGAAGCAAAAGGGTGGACCCCTTTCTCAGTTCCTTTACAGATAGTGTGACAGCATCCTTGTGTAAACTACTACAGTTCACATGATGAATGTCATGTAGGATGTTCTGCTCCTTGCCCTCTAGGCAACACCTTCCAATGGAAATGCCCAAACCATGAACAGGTCTGGTTGCAACAACACAATGCCTTGATTGTCATTGCTCCCATCCCATGATCTGAATGATGAGAGAAGGGCATTATTCTTCTCCATCTGCAACCGAGATGGTGATGCAAGGAGAAATCAAATCTGAAAAGATTTAAGGACCAATGAGCTTGATGGCAGTTCAATTTCTTGGCTGCTATGAAATACTTAAAATTCTTGTGGTCCATCCAGATCTCAATCTTGTGTTGTGCATTCTTGAGGAAGTGTTGCCACTTTTCAAGCACACATATTATTGCCAACAGCTCCTTGTCAGTAAGATTAAACAATGGTTATGCATAATGTGAGAAGTCTTTGATGTGGTGCCAATAGAAGTTGACAAAGCCCAAAAAGAACTGTGCCTTCTTCTTGTTGATGGGTGAGGGCCAAGCCATAAAGCCAGCAACCTTGACAAGGTCCATCTCCACCTGTCCATCTAAAATGATCAAGCCCAAGTATTTGATCCAAATCTTCTCAAATTCACACTTGTCATGATGGAGGTAAAGCTTGTGGTGTTGGAGCCTTTCTAGTAGCAGGCATTTTAAGGGAAAAGAAAGGTGCCCCAGACATCTGGCCAATTTTCTGCATTTGTCCCATATTTTTTCATACTTTATTTCACCCTATTCTGCCTTTTCTATGATTTTCTATCATTTTATTCCTACTGTATGATTATATTTCAGCTTTTTCCATGTTGGTACATGTTGACAGTTCTATTCTTAGAGGCAAGACCCATTCTGGATGTTTACCCATCAAGGTGATGTCATCCCACAGCTTGATCTGCCTATTTTTTGCCTTTTGTTATTTTTAGCTTACTATTTGATTTTTGGGTCTATCACATATACTGGGCATCAACAGATGGGTCCTTAGAGTTTTCTCTTTGGATTCCCCTCTGTTAGGTGCACCTGGAGTGTCTGTATTATGTAGCATAATATTAACTTTGGATTCCCCTCTGTTAGCTCATTATTAAGGGAGGCTTGAGGTTACCCTTACACCATCCTTCATTTTGATGAAGAAGAATGGAGAGGCCATGGGTGACTTTGAAGGGTTGATGTGACCAGAAGCCAAGTGTCCATTGATGAACTTGTCAAGTTGTCATTGTTCTTCAGAAGAGAGAGGATAGATTTTGCAAGAGGAGGGTGTGGCACTCAGCATGAGTTCAATTGCATGATTCCATGGCTTATGATTAGGAAGTGAGTCAAAAAATTCCTTGGAGAAGATGTCCTAGAAATCATGCAGGTGAGGAAGCACAGAATCAGTGAAGGATTTTAGCATACTGTTCTTGTAGAAGGCCTCTGCTAGGCTGTCAAGACCCATTTCACCCAATCAGATTTCTGACAATCCCCGATTCCTTTCTGAGTCTTTTCTGACCTTGTCCATCGGCATTCCAACTGCAGTACCTTTTAGTCCTCAGACAAGTTGTCATGTGCCTTAGTAATCACTAGTGTTTGAAGGTCCAGTTCATTGAACTGGAAAAAAACTGCAACTGAACCAGACTGAACTGCAAAAAACTGGACCATCAGTTGCAGTTTGGGCATCCCAGGATAGAAAAACTGCTCTGAACTGAACCAATAAGGACCAGTTTAAGTCGGTTCAAACTGCCACTCTGTTCTCCTCATAAATGCACATCTTTTGAGCATATTCTTAAGAGAAATGGTCCAGAATTGCATGTGTTATAGCCAATACAATATGCTACTACAAAATCTAACTTGCATGACATCTTATAGCTGTGTTTTTTCAGATGTAGACAATTGTTATCACAATAAAACCTTGATGGTCAACTACTTTACACCCTATGCTATAGTTTACAACTGGCTTTATATACTAAATTCTATGAGAAGACCAGTTTTAGTCAGTTCAAACTGGTTTGAACCATTTTGGACCAGTTTTTTGCAGTTCAGTCCAGTTTTTTTGGTTCTTACCATGATGGGTAACCAGTTGCAGTTTTGGTTTGTCCAAATGGGGCAAAAAAACTGGACTGAACTGGACCCTTAAACACTAGTAATCATTTCCTTACTCACTTTATTTCTAATACAGTCTTACCAATTCTGGTCATGGACACTTACCAAGACCCATTAGTAAACTTCTGCACTTTCCATTATTCTTCTGGCCCTCAATATTTAAGTGCCTGTAGCTTAGCCTTAGTCTCCAGTTTGCAAATTACATTGTCTATTGCATTGTTTATTGCTTTTGTATTATCCTTTGCGTAATATCAACCCTTAAATAATTTTGACTTGTTCTTGACCTGAACCCTTAATCTCTTTGACTCCTCTTAACTTCAATTCACCCCATAACCTCTGCTTAAATCTATTCTCACCCTCCATCTGGAAACCCACTGGACATTCACATTTAATCTGCCTAAAAGTGGACAACTGATGAGGAGAAGGGCACAACTTCTTATAAGTTGAAGCCAAGTCCTCTCTAGCCCCTTTCACCTGGCATGCTACAGCCTGGTGGATTCTGCCTAAACCCCTGAACACCTCCAATCACCAATTACTGAAAGTCCAGTGTATCCCTGACCAAGTCCTGACCTTGGTAGTAGCGATCTTGAACCCTAACAGTATTTGCAAACTCACACTTCTTTGTCAACCATCACACTATTTTGATATGTCCCACACAGAATCACAATCTCAGCAGACAACAAGAAACTCCCACTATGCAGGCACTCTTCCAGGCTTATCAGCTGTCCAATAATCAGTACTCCCAGCTCCTAGACCCACTTTTACCTTTGGTGCCTCAGTCCAACCATCAAACATATTTTGATGAGTCAGCTCTGGTGCACCATCTGTTAGCACTAATGTCATGTCTATGCACTTGCCTTCAGAACCCCCTCAGATTCTGACTCCACTCAACTACATAGGGGATGATAAGCAATCCAACTCTACCAATAAGAAAGCTACAGGTAAAGAGGATGGACTTCCTGGTGGACCTGATGACCCTAGTGGTCCTGATGGCCCCAGGGATGATACTGATTTTGATGACCCTGGAGATCAGCTTCCTTTAGATGGAGACCCAGATCCAGACAACAGATTTGTCAATGCCCTGTTTGACCTCTCAGACAGTCTTCATACTCTCCACCAGAACCAAGCCCTGAAGCCTGAGAAGATCAAAGTTAGGGAGCCCAACACCTTTGATGGTTACAACCCCCAGAAACTTTGAAACTTCCTAGTCACATGCAACCTCCATTTCCAAGATCACCCTCACATTTTTGCCTCCAATGAGAGGAAAATCTTATTCATCATCTCTTACTTTAAGGGATCAGTGCTCAGCTGGTTCAAACTTGGCCTCAACAACCTGATGAATTCCACCTACTGGATGTGGAATTATGAGGTATTCCTCAGGGATCTAGAAAGCAATTTCAGCCCTCATGACCCTTTGAGGGACAAAAAGGCTCTTTCCAAGCTCACTATAAAGAAAAGAGGCCATATAGTCAAGTATAATGTGGACTTTTGGGAACTAGCCTCCTGGGTCTACTGGAACGAAGCCACTCTTCATGACTGGTACTTCTGTGGTCTTCTGCTCCATCTCTGTATAAAAGTTTTGCAGGATGGAAAGCTCAACACTCTGGCAGCCTTGTGGCTTATGGCCCAAGACACTGACACCATTTACTAGATGCAGAAAGAAGAGAATTGCCTCGACACCAAGACCTCTGGAACTTTTGGAAACTCTGGTGATAATACTCAACCTGGAAACATAACAAAAACCTGTTAAAAGGCTTAAGAAGTATAACACAGGCTAGAGGAAGGGTGCGAGTTGGTACTAAATATCACTGCTAATACCCAAGAGTTGTAGTGAGTGACATAATGTGACAAGGCACATTGCAAATAGTTCTTAGGGGCATACGAAGAGGTTCAAAAGAGTTCAAAATAGTTCAAAAAAGGTTCAAAAAGGTCTAAAGTTGTTCAAAGTGGGTTCCAGGAAGTTTGAAGATGTTGGGCTAATGTTGAGGTATGTCAAGGAGTGAATATAACAAATAAGAAGTGTTTGTCGAGAGGCAATAGGTGATGTGTGATAAAATGAGGAGTGAATATGATAGTTCAAAGAAGTTCATGATATTTCACAGAACTTAGAGATACGACGCAAGCTAAGACTCAAGAGAACTGCTCTTAAATCTGACAATAGTGGAGAGGGTAACTTATTCTCTGTTGTTCCAAGTAACTAGTACAAGTCTATATACAATTTGAAGGAATAGTACTAAAAAGGAAACAATAACATGTGGAAACACAAGGCAGTATGCACAGCAAATAAAGGTATTGTAAAACATAAAACAAATGAGAAACAATAATAAATGAGATATACATTGTCCCAGTATAGTAAAAGTTCTTGTTCTATTGCTTTAATATATCATTAAAACATTAAAACCACATTTATCACATTCTAAATCTCTTGTCTTCTCTCTTCGTGTCTAGTGGTGCTCGATATGTGACAAAAAGGCTTGTTCCAGATGTGCCAGCATATATCAAAAGGGTTTTGGAACAGCTATGTGGTGGCCGATGTCATTCGAAAGCATTTGAAATGTTGTGAAATGGTTTGAAATCATTCGAAATCATGTGAAGTTGTTCAAAATGTTCAAAATAGTTCAAAAAATGTTCAAAATCAATTTCGTGGCATTCGTAGTTGTTTGGAGCATGTGTCGGGATGTCTTGATACTATTAAAAGCATTCTCCAAATCTTAGAGCATGAAATGGACCTATCACTGGAAAGAAGGACTCCAGGATTCTCCAAACTCCAATCCTAATTCCAACTCTAGCTCTAATAATTAGTCCAAGCCCCAGAACCTGTCCAACTCTAATTGCAGTAATTAACCCTTGACCAGTAGCTCCTCCAGATCCAAGAGTAACAAGCTAAAAGACTCCATCTCTGACAAGTTGGGAAAGAATAGCAAACTAACCAGAGAAGAACATGAGCACTAGATGAAGGAAGGTCTTTGCCTCTATTGCAGTGAAGAAGGACATCTAGCTGGTAATTGTGGCAAGTCCAAAGCCACAAAAGCCCATGCAGATGCAGTCTCTGAATCCACACTGGATTCCAATAGACTCCTTGGAAGTCCTGCATCTTGACTAAAATTGACCTTTGACACACTTACCACTTAGTGTGCATCACTAATGGTGATAAATAAAGAATGACATTTTGGACCCACTATGGGTCTTTCAAGTGGCTGGTGGTTCTTTTTGGACTGAGTAATGCACCTATGGCTTTCCAGCACCTCATGAATGACATCTTCAGTGACATGCTTGATGTCTGCATTATTATCTATCTCAATGATATCCTCATTTTCTCTGGAGACATGTCAAAACACAAGGCTCACATTAAAGAAGTCCTCTGGAGACTCCAGAAACATGGACTTTATGCTTCTCCACAGAAATGTGAGTTTGACAAAGATACAGTTAAATATCTTGGGTTCATCTTGTCACTGGATGGACTCCAGATGTCCAAAGACAAAGTGAAGACCATCCTGAACTGGCTAGTACCCCAGAAAGTCAAGGATATCCAGTCTTTCCTCAGATTCTGCAACTTTTACCACAGGTTCATTCACAGATATTCTGTTATCATTGTTCCTCTTTCCCACTTAAATGTAAAAGAACTTCTCCTGGGACTTCAACAAGAAGTGCCAAGAAGGTTTTGACAGGCTTAAGGAAGAATTCACCCATGCGCTGGTCCTCTCTCAGTGAGTACCAGATTTCTGCATGGTCCTTGAAATGGATGCCTCTGACTATGCCCTGGTGGCAATCCTTTCTGCCCACACTCCCAATGGTGACATTCACCATGTTGCTTTTCACTCCCACTCCTTCAATTCCATGGAGCTAAACTATGACACCCATGACAAAGAACTTCTGGCCATATTCAAAGGCTTCAAATATTGGCGGCACTATCTGGAAGGCTCCAGAAATCCAATCGATGTGGTCACTGATCACAAAAATCTGGAGTACTTTAGCACCACTAAGCTCCTCACCCACTGCCAAGCCAGATGGTCTGAGTATCTCTCACAGTTCAACTTAGTCATCTGCTTCCACCCTAGGAAATTAGGGGCAAAATCTGATGCACTCACTAGGCATTGGAATGTCTACTGCAAAGGGGGAAATAGGGACTTTGTTTTGGCAAACCTGAGCAATTTCTGACCCATAGTCACCCAATAACAGCTCACCTCATCACTCCAAGCCACTTACCTTGCCACCCTAGTCATCCAACAAGCAGTCCTTATGGACATCGAGAAACTCCACAATGACATCCAATCCTCCCTTACCCTTGACCCCATCTCATCTGCACACCTCCTGATCCCCTCCACTCCCAATTGGACTGTAGATGATAATAGACTTCTCCACCACTTCAATTAAATTTAAGTTTCAGACATAGTGGATCCCTGCCTCAAAGTCCTGCAGTATAAGCATGACCATATCCTTTCTGGCCATTTTGGTCAGAACAAGACTGTTCAACTTGTCTGTTGTGATTATGATTGGCCCGCCTTACAGACCTTCATACAAGACTTCTGCAAATCCTGTACAATATGCAAGTGCTCCAAGTTACCCCAGCCCAAATCCTATGAGTGCCTAAAGCAACTCCCAGTCTGAAAATGGCCTTGGGACTTGATCTCAATGGACTTTATCAAACAGCTACTGGACTCCGATGACCACACTGCCATCCTAGTCATCATAGACCAACTCTCCAAGCAAGGCATCTTCATTCCCACAGTCAATGAAATGACAGCCCAAGAACTCATCAACCTGTTCATCATGCACATCTTCTCCAAGCACAGAGTTCTGTCACACATCACTTGCAACCGGGGATCCAAGTTCATTTCCCACTTTTTCCAGTCTCTTGGTCAAGCTTTGGACATGAAGATTCACTTCACTTTGTGTTACCACCCAGAAGGTGATGGACAAACTGAATGCCTTAATCAGACCCTTGAACAATACTTATGGATCTTCTGCAATTACCAACAGGACAACTGGTCCCAGCTGTTGCCCTTAGGGGAATTTACTTACAACAATGCTCCATTGGCTTCCACTGGAGTTTCACCCTTCTTCACCAATAAAAGCTACCATCCAAACATCACTATCTTCTCTGAACATGAGTTAGCTTCCCAGTGTGCTTATAACTTTATGGTGGACCTTGATGAACTCCACCAGGAACTCTGGAAGCAGCTCTCTGAAGCACAGAAGCATTATCAGAATCCAGCGGACAAGCACCAGATCCCCACTCCCAACTTCAATATTGGAGACTTTGCCTACATCAAAAAAGAACACTTATGCATGACTTGATCCTCCAATAAACTCTCAGAGAAATACTATGGTCCATTTAAAATCATTGCCTGCCTGGGCACCCACTTGGTTACCCTCTGGCTTCCAAACCATCTCTGGTGATAGGTCCATTGCACACTCTAAGGTCTGGAATGGCTCCCAATCATATCAACACATTATGACAGACACTCCAAACTGCTACAAATGCCACTAAATTGACTTCAAACCATTTTCAAGCAACTTTGCACAGTTTTGCACTACTTTGAATGACTTTAAATCATTTTGCAACATTTTGAACACTTTTGAATGACTTCAGACTACTTTGAATGACATCAACTGCCACATAGCTGTTCCAAAACCCTTTTGATATATGCTACACATCTGGAACAAGCCTTTTTGTCGCATATTGAGCACCACTGGATATGAAGAGAGAAGACAAGAGATTTAGAACATGATAAGTATGGTTTTTATGTTTCAATGATATATTAAAGCAATAGAACAAGAATTTTTACTATACTGGGACAATGTACATTTCATTTATTATTGTTTCTCATTTTTTTTATGATTTACAAAGTCCTCATTGTTGTATATATTGCCTCATGTTTTCCACATGTTATTATTTCCTTTTTAGTACTATCTCTTCAATTTGTATATAGACTTGTATTAGTTACTTAGAAAGACAAGCAAAGCAAAGAGGAACAGAGATGAAGTCACCCTCTTCATTATCATTTGATTTAAAAGCCATTCTCTTGAGTCTTATCTTCATGTCGTATCTCAAAGTTCTGCAAAATATTGTGAACTTCTTTGAACTTTCATATTTGCTCCTCAACTTATCGCCTATTGCCTATTGTCTCTCAAAAAACACTTTTTATTTCCTATATTCACTTCTCAACATACCTCGACATTAGTCTGACATTTTTGAATTTCCTTGAACTCACTTTGAACTTCTTCGAACCTTATTTAAACTACTTCGCATATCTTTAAACCTATTTTGAATTCTTTTGAATAACTTTGTATGCTCCCACAGATGATTCACAACATTTCCTACCATTTTGCATCTCTAAACACAACCTTGGGTATCAGCAGTGATATTTAGTACCAACTCGTGCCTTTTCTCTAGCCTGTGTTATATTTCTTAAGCCTTTTAACAGGTTTTTGTTAGGTTTACAGGTCAAGTATTATCACTGGGCAGTTCATCCTGTGTTCCACATCTCACAGCTGGAAGAAGACACCCCAAACACCATCCCTAATTACACTCAGCCCCTGCCTCCTCCAGTTATTATTGATGATGAACTTGAATATGAAATTGGGGAAATCCTGGACCCAAAGATTGATAACCATTGTTATTGCAAGTTGCTATACTTTGTCCATTGGGAGGGTTACCAGGGGACTGATGAAGAAAACTCTTGGCTTTCTGCCACAGAGCTTGATCATGTTCAGGAGTTGGTTGCAGACTTCCACACCCACTACCTGGACAAACCTGGGCCACTTCAGACTTAGTTCACTCAGTATTGAACAGTGTGAAAATTCTTTGATTCAAAAAAAAAAAAAAAAAACTAAACAAAAATATTTTTTGGGTGGGCTCCGACTGGGCCCCTAGACCTCCCCATCATCCCCTTCCATGGGCTCCATCCAGATGACTCCCTCTGCCTCCTCAGCTAGCCCTGCTAGCTTTGCCTCCATTTCTCTCCCACTCCAGCTCTCCTCTTCCTCTTCTTCCTCCTCCTTCTTAGACTCCTCTGCTTCCCCTGCCCACACCTACTCCAGATTGTACAGATCATGGAAATCTGCGATCTCCTTGGTGATGTGCTCCCACCTGAGGTCCTTGACCTCCTGCTTCAACTCCTTGATTGCCACCATGAGCTCCATCATCTCCCCTGCTGCTGCTGCCTTCTACTTTGGGGCCTCCTGCCCCTTCCACACCACACTTGTGCAGGGCTTGCATGCCTAGCTCCAGGCACCTATCCAGAAGCATGCCAGTTTCTGATTTGAACATCTGGTTGGGGGATGGTCAGTGTTATACTCAACAAGGAAGGGATATTACTACTCATCTTTTACAGGGCTGCACGGCCTCCAATTTACCCCCCGCCTTTCCCTTTGCCCTCTTCATAAGTGACCCACTCCCCTCCACCTTACCCTCCTTGTCTGTGGTCTTTCTCTTTCCTGCCCTCTTTGTGGCCACCACCCTCTTCTACTCCTCCTCTTCAGCC
The DNA here is from genome assembly GCA_029959215.1 of Tricholoma bakamatsutake. Lineage (NCBI taxonomy): Eukaryota > Fungi > Basidiomycota > Agaricomycetes > Agaricales > Tricholomataceae > Tricholoma > Tricholoma bakamatsutake. Next base: position 9,139,022 of record CP114860.1, read on the forward strand.
TTCCTTGCCACCTCCACTGTGGTCTCTGCCCATCACTCCTTCTCCTCTCACCACACTTCCTCCTCCAACTGGAGTCCCTCGCAGATGAGCTCTTCTTGCTGTGCCTTGAGGGTGGCCAACCTTTCTGCAGTAGTTTGTGAGGGCAGGGTCATGGGGATGGCAGAAGACAGGAACTTAAAATTTTTTCTGACCACAAACCTGGCTTTTAAGTCAGACCCTCAAACCCTCACATGCCTCGTAGGCTCAGCCCTGAGGGGGAAATACTGCCAAGACCCATTTTACCTAATCAGATTCCTGACAATCCCTGATTCCTTTCCAACTCTTTTCTGACCTTGTCTATCAGCATTTTGGCTGCAGCACTTTTTAGTCATTGGACAAGTTGTCATGTGCCTTAGTAATCATTTGCTTACTCACTTTATTTCTAATATAGTCTTACCAATTCTGGTCATGAATACTTACCAAGACTCATTAGTAAACTTCTGCATTTTCCATTATTCTTCTGGCACTCAATATTTAAGCACCTATAGCTTAGCCTTACTCTCCACTTTGCAAATTACATTGTCTATTACATTGTATCTTGCCTTTGTATCTTCATCTATTAATCTTCAAGCCTAATATCAACCCTTGAATCATCCTCAACTTAATCTTAACTTAACTCTTATTCTCTTTGGATCCTCTTGACTTCATTTCACTCCATAACCTCTGCTTAATCTATCCTCACCCTCCATCCAGTAATAATGCTCGACCTGGTAACCTAACAAAAATTGGTTAAAAGGTCTAAGAAGTATAACACAGGCTAGAGGAAGGGTGTGAGTTGGTACTAAATGTCACTGCTGATACCCAAAGTTGTGGTTAGAAGTGTGAAATGATGAGATGTATTGCAAATGAACTTTAGGAGCATACAAAAAGATTCAAAAGAGGTTCAAAAAATGTTTGAAGGGGTTCAAAGAGGTTCAAAGTAATTTCGAGGAATGACAATCAAGGTATTGTGTTGTTGCAACCTGACCTGTTTACAGTCCATGCACTAGAGGGTGTTACCTTGGAGGGTGAGGAGCACAGTATCCTATGTGCCATTTGTCATGCAAACCATAGCAGTTTACACTAGGATGCTATGGCTTTGGCAGTGAAGGAGCTAAGAAAGCAATCCACTTGTTCACTTCATGCAGCAGAATGGACAAAAAAGGATGACATTCTATACTTCCATGACTATATCTATGTTTCTAACAATTCCCAGCTTTGATGATGACTCATCTCTCATCACCATGACTCATCTCTCATCACCATGACTCACTCATTGCCAGCCACCCTAGGCATTGGAAAACATTGGAGCTCATATCACAGAATTATTGGTGATCCCACATGTTCCAACTCATTGGTCAGTACTGTCACACCTGTGATCTCTGCGTATGTACCAAGACTCCACGGCACAAGCCCATGGGTGAGTTATACCCTTCCTAGTCCCAGAGAATCATTGGGATGTCATCAGTGTGGACTTCATGGTGGAACAATGGGTTTGATGTGGTAATGTGCACAGTCAACTCTGCTGGAAAGTGTCAAAGTTCAAGATCGCTACTACCAAAGTCAGGACTTGGTCAGGAATATACTGGACTTCCAGTTGTACCCAGTCATTGGTGGTCAGAGGGGTTCAGGGGTTTCTGAAAAGAATTCACTGGTCTGTAGTGGGCCAGGTGAAAAGGGCCAGAGAGGATTTGGCTTTAACTTATAAAAAGTTGTGCTCTTCTCCTCGTCAGTTGTCCAATTTCAGGCAGATCAGGTGCAGTTGTCTGGCAGGTTTCCAGTGATAGGCCCATTGCACACCCTAGGGTCTGGAGAAGGGTTCCAAACATATTGACACATCATGACACATGCTCCCAACCTTTATAAATGCCATGAATTCCATTTTGAACAACTTCAAATGACTTTGCAACATTTTAAATGGCTTCGAACTGCTTCAAAGCACTTCAAATAAAGTCAGCCACCATATAGCTGTTTTGAAACCCTTTCAACTTAGACAGCACATCCAGAATGAACCATTGCATTGCACATCGAGGACTACAAGACACAAGGAGACACAACAAAAGATTTAGGATGCGATAAATGCAGCTTTGTATTTCAATAATATATTGAAGCAATAGAACAATCAATTTTACTATACTGGGACAATTTACATTTTATTTATTATTATTTCTCATTTGTTTTATGTTTTACAGTACCTTTATTGCTGTGCATATCACCTCATGTTTTACACATATTTTATTTCCTTTTGAGTACTATCTCTTTAAAAATGTATATAGACTTGTGCTAGTTACTTGAAACAAAAAAAAGAACAACAGAGAAGAAGTTACCCTCTCCATTATCATTTGATTTAAGAGCTGTTCTATTGAGTCCAAGTCTCGTCTCATATCTCTAAGTTCTGTGAAATATTGTGAACTTCTTCGAACTTTCATATTCACCCCTCGACTTATCACATATTGCCCTTCGTCTCTTGAAAAACACTTCTCATTCACTATATTCGCTCCTTGATATATAGCTCAACACCAGTCTGACTCTTTTGAAACTCCTCAAACCACCTTGAACATCTTTGACCACTTTTATCCCCATGGTCCAGATGATGAGAAAGGGCATCAGTTTTCCCCATGCTGCAGTCTGGGCAATGATGTAGAGAGAAATCAAACCTGGAGAGGTAGAGGGACTAGCAGGCTTGGAAACAATTAAGTTTCTTGTGGTCATGAAGTACTCGAGGTTCTTGTGGTCCATCCAGATCTTGACCTTGTGTTGAGCACTCTCCAGAAAATGTTGCCACTCCTCCAATGCCCACATTATCACCAGCATTTCCTTGTTGTGGATCTCATAATTGCATTCAACCACACTGAGACTCTTCGAGTAGAAGGCAATGGGGTGCCACTTCTGGTCCTCAGGAGATTGTTGGGACAACACTGCACCTGTTGCAAAGTCTGAACTGTCAGCTTCTACACAGAAGGGATGCAAGTTGTCAGCAAAGGTAAGGATTGGAGGGGAAGTGACCATCTCCTTGAGCTTCTTGAATGCCTCTTGCTGTGCATTTTCCTACCTTAATGCCTCCTTGCTAGTGAGATCGAATAACATGTGTGCATAGTGTGAGAAATCTTTAATAAAGTGCCAATAGAAATTGATGAAGCCCAGAAAGGACTGCATCTCTTTCATGTCCATGTTCATGGGCCAGGCTGTAATACCAGCAACCTTGACCAGGTCCATCTCTACCTGTCCATCTGAGATAATCAAGCCCAAGTACTTCATTTGCATCTTCTCAAACTTGCACTTGTCATGACAAAGGTAGAGTTTGTGCCTCTGAAGCTCTGATGTCATTCCAGCACCAAGCATGTGATTCAACAATGTTCATCAAGGTCTCAAGTGAAGATAAGGATGTCATTGAGGCAGACACAAACAACACCTTCTATATGAGATCATGGAAGATGTCATTCATCATGGTCTGAAAGGTAGCAGGACTGTTAGTGAGACCAAAGAACATGACAAGTGGTTCAAAAAGACCATGGTTTGTGCAAAAAGCTGCCTTCTACTCATTCCATTACTTTATCTGCACATTGTTGTAACCCCAATGGACATTGAGCTTGGTGAAGTAACATGCCCCGCAGAGTTGGTTGACGAGTTTAGATATAAGAGGTAGTAAATAATGATTCTTGACTGTGATATCAGAGAGGCATCAATAGTTTTGAACCGGTCAAAGGAACTCATCCTTCTTTTTAACAAAGAAGAAGGGTGAGGCCATGGGTGACTTTGAAGGGTGGATACAACCAGAAGCCAAGTGTTTATTAATGAACTTGTTGAGTTGTCATTGTTCTTCAGGGGAGAGAGGATAGACTTTGCAGGAGGAGGGCATGGCACCCAGTGTAAGCTTAATTGCATGATCCCATGGCTTACAGTTAGGAAGTGAGTTGAAGGATTCCTTGGAGAAGACATCCTCAAAGTCATGCACGTGAGGAAGTATGGAGTCAGTGAAGGATTTTGGTGCACTGTTCTTGTAGAAGGCCTCCACAAGGCACTGGGAGACATTCAAGGTGGCATATACCTCATGCAAAGGGTTAATAGCAGTGTAGAAAATTTGGTCATCTTCCTCAATCTCTTCCACCTCTTCTTCATCATTGTCAGATTCAAGTGTGGGATCTGGAATGTCTTCCAAGTCCACATCGGCCATAGGCATCAGACCAGCATGACACTTTCGAGTGTGCTGTAAGAGTACCTTTCATCCTCAACATTTCTGTCTGCCTTCAGTAAAACAAGTAGGGACAATGACTCATCATGACTTTACCTGCCACTCAGTCAACCTCAGGATTGTGGTCACAAAGCCACAGGTAGCCCAAAATTGCCTCCTGCTTTTCCCCATTGAATCACAGTAAAGAGAGCCTGTTTACTATGGTCCTTGTACTGGAAAATTAGATCAACAACCTCCCAAATTGCTCCAGCTTCATTTGGGAAACTGTCCACATTGTAGATAGGTATGGGTTGAGATAGTGAGCAGGTATTGAGTTGTTTTTGTTGAACCAGGTGTGAATTGATGAAAAGGTCCATGGCACCTGAGTCCAGAAGAGCAGGGACATTGAGTACTTGCCCTGTATCCATAGTCTGCAGCTCAATCTTCAATTCTAGTGATCATGAAAGGGGGTGAACACCACAATGTACTTGCATAATAGCTTGCACTCCCAAGATTTTAATCTGGGTAGAGGAGGAGGGGGGAAGAAGGGGTAGGTATATTTTTAGCCACTTCAGAAGGGTCTGGAGAAGGAATGGTCATAGAATAAGAATAATCCTCTAGTGAATCAACAGACAGAACTTCAAAGTGGTTATAGACAGGCAATAATGGCATACTGTTCACTTGTCATGGGTGGAAACATCCTATTCCTCTGCCTCTTCTTCTTTAATCTCCTCTTTCTCCAACCCTTCAACATCTGCAAATGCCAACAAATCTTGGAGACATTCATCTCATCCCTCAGGCATAAGTTTATGTTTAAGATATCTTGGTAGTGGGGACAGTTTCGAGCCCTGTGTCAGTTTTCCTGCAGTGGTAGCAGAGATTTAGTCTGCAAGCTCAACTATGGTCTGCATCAACATCTATTGGAGCAGGGGTATTGGAGTTCAGGACCAAGGGCTGGTGCATAGGGATGGGGTTGGGATGAGGGGGTGCTTGATTAAAGGCATGGGGAGCATGGGTAGTGGTAGGAGTGCAGAAAGCTGCAGTGAATGCTGCATTTGTGAGTTGCTTCTCATCACAGAGAGAATCAGCCTTGTGTGTTATTATCTGCTGGGAGTCCTTCCAGAATCTGTGCAATCTGGTCTTGGATTTCCTGGTTAAGATCTCAATGAAACATTACCACCACAGCTATCCATGATCTCACATTGGAAGGTGTTGTCTGTGTCTACCTCAATGACATTCTTATCTTCACTCAAGACCTCAATGAATATCATTAAATCACATGCCTGGTGCTGAAGTGACTTCAGCAGCACAAACTCTACCTTTTCATGACAAGTACAAGTTTGAGAAGATGCAAATGAAGTACTTAGGCTTGATTATCTCAGATGGACAGGTAGAGATGGACCTGGTCAAGGTTGCTGGCATTACAACCTGGCCCATGCCCATGAACAAGAAAGAGGTGCAGTCTTTTCTGGGCTTCGTCAATTTCTATGCACTTTATTAAAGATTTCTCACACCATGCATGCCTGCTATTTGACCTCACTGGCAAGGAGGCATGGAGGTGGGAAAATGCACAGCAAGAGGCATTCAAGAAACTCAAAGAAATGGTTACTTTCACTCCAATCATTACCTTTGCTAATGACTTGTGTCCCTTCCATGTAGAAGCTGACATCTCAGACTTTGTGACAGGTGCAGTGTTGTTCCAACAATCTCCCAAGGACCAGAAGTGGCACCCCATTGCCTTCTACTTGAAGAGTCTCAGTGCTTTGAAACACAATTATAAGATCCACGATAAGGAGATGCTGGCAATAATGTGGGCATTAGAGGAGTGGCAACATTTCCTGGAGGGTGCTCAACACAAGGTCAAGATCTGGATGGACCACAAGAACCTTGAGTACTTCATGACCACCAAAAAACTTAATTTTTGCCAAGCCCACTGGTTCCTCTACCTCTCCAGGTTCAATTTCTCCCTGCATCATTGCCCAGGCTGCAGCATGGGGAAAACTGATGCCTTCTCTCATCATCCAGACCACAGGGATGGAAGCAATGACAATCAAGGTATTGTGTTGTTGCAACCTGATCTGTTTACAGTCCATGCATTAGAGGGTGTTACCATGGAGGGTGAGGAGTGCAGTATCCTATGTGACATTTATCATGTGAGCCATAGTGGTTTACATGAAAATGCTGTGGCTCTAGCAGTGAAGGAGCTGAGAAAGGAATCCACACCTTCACTTCATGCAGCAGAGTGGACAGAAAAGTATGACATCCTATACTTCTGTGACCATATCTATGTCCTTAACAATTCCCAGCTTTAATGATGACTCATCTCTCAGCACCATGACTTGCTCATTGCCAGCCACTCTGGGTGTTGAAAGACATTGGAGCTCATATCGCAGAATTATTGGTGGTCCCACATGTCTCAACTCATTGGTCAGTACTGTTATACCTGTGATTTCTGCTTACACACCAAGACTCCATGGCACTAGCCCATGGGCAAGTTACACCCCCTCCCAGTCCCAGAGAATTGTTGGGACATTGTCAGTGTGGATTTCATGGTGGAACTACTGGAGTCCAATGGGTTTGATGCAGTAATGTGCACAGTCAACTCTGCTGGGAAGCAAGCTCATTTCATCCCCACTCATATGACTGTAACTGTGCTTGGAGTGGCTCGACTATCTGTGCCATTTGTGGAAGCTTCATGGATTGCCAGGTGCATTCCTCTGTGATTGAGGGCCACAGTTTGTTGCAGAGTTCATTTAAGAGCTGTACTGCCTACAGGGAATCAAACTCCTTGCCTTGACTGCCTACCACCCACAGACAGATGGACAGACAGAGCACATCAACCAAGAACTGGAGCAGTATATCTGCATCTTTATCAATGAGTGACAGGATGATTGGGAAGATCTCCTCCCACATGGCCAAGTTTGGATACAACAATCATGTCCACTCCTCCACTTGACAAATTCCCTTCCTCCTCAACACAGGGTAACACCCATGCATGGGTTTTGAGCCTTGCAAGCACTATCGCACTTGGAGATGGTGAACAAGTTCATGGAGTGGATGAAGGACACTTTGGAGGAGGCAAAGTCAGCTTTGGCTAAGGAGAAGGATGACATGACATGCTTCTACAACTAGCATCACTTACCCACACCCACATATAAGATTGGTGATCATGTCTACCTCGACTCTAGTGATGCACTCATCCAAGAAACTTGCCCACTGTTTTCTTGGACCATTCTTCATCACTAGATGTTTCGGGTCACATGCCTACTGCCTACAGCTACCACAGTCAATGTCCAGACTCCACTCCATCTTCTATGTTGTAAAATTGCTGCCTGCTCCCACAGATCCATTTCCTGGATGCATGGCACAACCTCCTCCACTGCCTACAGTCATTGAAGGTAAACCTCAGTATGGAGTCGATTCCATCCTGGATAGCTGCTTACATCAAGGTAAACTCGAATACCTGGTGCACTGAAAGGGTTATGGGTATGAGGAGAACTCTTGGGTTGCAGAGTCTGATGTGAATGCCCCATGACTGGTCAGGGAGTTCTACCGGCGATATTCCTCTGCACCTCAGTGTTAGGAAACAGTTTCCTAACATGCCTATTACCTAATAATATTTTTATTTTATTTTATTTTATCTTACCAAAATATGCTACCAAATGCCTATACATGCTTTATTTGTCAGCATGGGAATTTTCTATTTACATGCATCAATATGTATGTGCATGTATGTGCGCATCTGTAACAACATAGTACAATATCTGTAACATAGTATATAACCTTAAAATAAATACTAGGGGACCTTAGTTGAGTTCTCTTAGGTATTCCATTCACATTTGTGGTGTGAAATGCCTATTTCAGCCAACTAGTCTATTTTTAGCCCATCACATCAAATCCATCAAACCCCCCTCACGTGTGCACACCCTGCCACCTTCTTGTAGGAGAGCCCACATGGTCCAGCTAGCAGAACAGTGGGTATCACAAAGAACTCAACTACCCCATCATTGTGCCTTCTCTTACACATGCATATGTCATTGTCTCAGCATGCCACAACTGCTTACTCATCATTTCTGCAAGAGCTGGAATTAATTGTATATATGTATTTTTTACCTTGCTTTTGTAAGCCAACACCAGGCCTCGCCTTACATTGTGACCATCAGTGATCAAGAGGCAGCGCTCGTCATTAGGACAGCTGCAACCAGACAACCGATCAGATCTGGTTTAGCCGAGATTTACATTACTCAATTTGGATGACTATTTTAGGTAGTTACTAGCCAAATTCAGTAATAACCCCAAGATCAGGCACTGTTGGAAGGGTTATTGATCTGAAGTGCCCAAGTGTTGACAAATAGCCGAAATCATGTGTTTTGCCATGTTTGGTACTTAAATAGCTGGGTCACATGACTCGAAATTTTGCGAAAAAATTCTGAAGCCGAATCTTGACTCAGCTAAAGAAGTGACTCATCACAGCTTACATCATTATGACAGAACAAGCAACTTCGAATCCTGGTCACAATTCTGTTCCCACACCAGTTTGTTAGGAAACAGTCTTTTAACATGCCTATTACATAATACTATTTCTATTTTATTTTATTTTATTTCACCAAAATATGCTACAAAACACCTATACATGCATTATTTGTCAGTGTGGGAATTTTCTATTTACATGCATCAATATGTATGTGCATGTGTGCATGCATCTGTAACAACATACTACAATATATGTAACATAGTATATAATCCTACAATAAATACTAGGAGACCTCAGTTGAGTTCTCTTAGGTTTTCCATCTACAATAGTGGTGCGAAAAGCCTAATTCAGCCAACTAATCTATTTTTAACCTCTCACATCAAATCCATCAAACCCCCCCATCATGTGCACATGCCCCGCCGCCTACTTGTAGGAGAGCCCGCATGGTCCAGCTAGCAGATTAGTGGGTGTCACCCTAACACAGTTCTAGCAGCCAAAATTGATGCTCTTACAGCACAAATGTCCCAACTAGTGTCAGTATTGGCAGCATCACAGCCCAAACAAGCAGAAACAAAAGCAGAGACAGTAGAAGATAAAGATGATGAGATGGAGGATATGGTGGAGTGGATGTCTCAGGAGGGTGAGCATGCAGAGGAGAGATCTGAGAGTGGAAAAATGTGTTTACCTAAATATGCATGCAAATATTTGATGGTACCATGGAGAACACAAAATCTGTTATCAGCTCTATGGTGTTGTATATTTATGGGAGAAAGCCCAAATTTTGTATGACCGAGTCTAGGATTATGTTTGCTCTCTCATACATCCAGGGAGGGAAAGCACAGTTCTGGAGAAACGAAGCTATTAATCAAATTGCCACAGGATATAAACCATTTGCAACCTTCAGGGAATTATTGGAAAGATTGGAGGCACAGTTTGAAGACCCTAATCCAAAGGCAACGGCGAATGCAAAATTAAAAACTGTGTGCCAAGGTTCTCTGACTGCAGATGAATTTATTTTGCAGTTCAAGGCAGAAGCGTCACAGATGGATATGGGAGAAGCTGCATTGGTAGAATTTTTGTAGGCAGGATTAAATCCTCCATTATTCAAGTCTATCTATCAACTACCTTCTATGCCAGAGAGGTTGGACGAGTGGTATAATTGGGCAATGCGTCTTGATTGGCAATATCGACAGGAATAGGCAGAATTGAAATTGATGTATGGGAATGCCAGATTTGGAAAGTCATCAGGAGGAAAGTCTGAGAAAGGAAGGACACCTCAGGTACAAGCTCCGATGGCACAGCCACTGGCCATGGCAGTGACACCTATTGTTAAGGAGTTAGCAGCATCGACGGATGCGATGGATGTTGATCGAGTAGGGAGATGAGCCCCACTGAAATATTTTAATTGTGGGCAATTAGGGCATATGGCTCGGAATTGTAGGCAGAAAAGGAAGATTAGAGAAGCAACAATCAAGGAAGTGAAGTTGGAGGAAGATAAGCAGAAGAATTTTGTGGAAGAGTCCCAGTGAAGATTTCCCCATTGGTGATTCAGAATCAATATAATGTATTAGTATCCGAGGAAACCCAGAGTAAACCCGAGAGAGAAATTGAGGAGTATTACCATCATCATTTATGTGATGAAGAAAAATGCCCAGCCTTATTTCTGATAACCCCTAAATTTTTATTTGCTTAGCATGGATAGAACCCAAAATCAGCTTGACAGTAGGATTGAAGACAGTGGACATGCATGCAGCAATTAATATGGAGGCATTGCTTGACAGTGGTGCTACTGGATTATTTATTAATTGATCCCTAATCACAGGAAATGGTATTCACACACATAAACTGCCACAACCTATAATGGTGTACAATATTGATGGTATGATCAATCATGGAGGAACTAGTAAGGAGGAGGTGACGATGATACTGAAGTATCAGGATCATCAGGAATGAGCCATATTTGAAGTGTGCAACCTTGGGAAAACCAATCTGATAATTGGATGTCCATGGTTACAAAAGCATAACCCGGAAATTGATTGAAAAACTGGGAAGGTACACATGACTCGTTGTCCTAAAGAATGTAATGTGTATGGGAGAAAAGTAAAAAAGGAGAAGAAGGAAAAGAAAGAGAAAGAATGTCCAAGGAAGTATTCTGTTACGATGGAGGAAGTGGAAGATGAGAATATGCCAAACAGGGAAGTTCCAATTATGACAAGTAAAGAAGAACAGAAGCAAACTTTTAGAAAAATTCATGGAGGACAGTCATGGGATAAAAATGCTGTGAAAGTGGAGAAACCAGTAGAGGAGTGGGTGCCAAAAGCCTACCATAAGTATTTGTCAGTTTTTCAGAAGAAGGAATTGGAGTGGATGCCAGTGTGAAAGCCATGGGATCATGCAATTGAGATGAAGCTGGGATTTGTGCCGAAGAAGTCAAAAGTTTACCTGTTATCTCTGAAGGAACAAGAAGAAGTGGATGCATTCCTCAATGAACAATTGCGCAAGGGATACATATGACCTTCAAAATCACTGCAGACATCACCAGTATTCTTTGTACCAAAAAAAGATCAGAGGAAGAAAATGTGTACAGATTATAGGTATTTAAATGCGTGGACAGTGAAGAATGTGTACCATTCGCCATTGATCTCAGAGATAATTGACAAGGTGAAAAAGGCCAAGGTCTTTACAAAATTGGATTTATGCTGGGGGTACAACAATGTATGAATAAAGAAAGGAGATGAGTGGAAGGCATCATTTGCCACGCGTTGAGGATCCTTCGAGCTGCTTGTCATGTTTTTTGGGATAACCAATAGTCCCCCAACTTTCCAAAATATGATGAATGATGATACAGCTCCCTATCACCCTGCGTGCATACTACGGCATTTTTTGCGATTGTGCGCACCTCCTAGATGCCTTCTGCACACTTTGCGTGGTGCGCTTTTATGTGCCTTTGTGTGCTTCAGTGTGCCTTTGTGCACTTCCATGCACCTTTGTGCGCTTCCATGCGCTTTCGCATGCCTTTGACCATTTAGGTGCACCTTTGTGTGCCCTTTCGTATTTCTACTGCGCTTTTGGTTCCCCATAGCTGCCAATCGTTGTGCACCCTAAATGCACCTTGTTGCACTTCAAACCACTGCGCACCCCCCTCACACTCCTTATCTGCCTTCTACATTTATTGTGCACTCGATGTGCCTTTGTGCACTCCTTTTATGCTTTACCTGCACTCACATTCCCTGCTGCGCACTCATTGCACAATCCCTATCCCTATCACACACACAACAATCTGCCACACCAGTGTGCTGCGCATTGCAGCTCCCATCTTACTTGCACATTTATTCAAGGCGCACTGCGATTCCAAAATGAGCGGACTGCACATTCTCACATAATTGGGGCGCTTTGCACCTATTTGGCATTGGACTGTGCGCACTTGGGTGCCTTCACATAATTCTGGCACTTTGGCAGTATTTGGCCTTTCACAGCATCTCCTTATAGTTCTTCCACATTTCCAATCGGCATCGCCTTATCTGGTAACTGGCACAGGTCAATCATGCCATTATTACTAAGGTGCAGCATGCGACACATAACACCGAAGTGGATTAATTGTGAAGAGCGCACCAAAAATAGCACCTCGCACCAGAACAGTTGGGTAGTGGGCTATAGGTGCGCAAATCTTATTGGCTGAGGCAGCAGCATAGCATGGTCGGGTTTAGATGGGTGAATGGGTGTGCTTGTGGGTAGCACATGGCGCTTTCTATTTTTACACTTTATTCTACCATTTTTATCACATAAGCCATTTGTACATAGTAGGTGGACAGATAGAGAATCCAGAGGATTTCCCCCCCCCTCATAGTTCATAGTTCAGTCAGCATCGCACATAGTCTGTGCACCAGCATCCAGCCCATGTGCCCATGTAGTGTGCCCTTCATATAGCCGTGTTTGCATTCCCTCATCGTATTGTTGTGTTTCATCCCTGCGTTGCATCCTTCATTCTCATTTGTGCACTCTTGCAGTGTGCCCTTTATATAGCTGCATTTGTGCACCTATTTGCATAGCTGCATTTTGTGCACCATTTGCGCCTTTTCCTGTCCCTTGCACTTTCATCCTGTTAGTGTCCCCAACCCTTGCATCACCTCCCCAGCACATCCCAGTGCCGTCTTCATCCCACTACACCTCTCGTCTTAATCACCCTTGTCGTTGCGCACTTTTGCGCTCCCATTGCGTGTTTTTCCAGACTGCGCATTTTTGCCCCTTTGTGTTGCGCACTTTCCCACCACTGTGCATACTTCCCCTTTAGCATACACAACTAGTGCGCACATTGAAAACTGCTGTACCAGCCTCCCCATAGTCATAGTGCCCTGAAGGATGAGCCGAGGCCCTCTAAGCGAACTCCCCCCTCACCCCGAGCACACCTGCAGTTGTAGGTTAAGTGTTCACCCTTTCTGTTGAGACTCTGCCCCAAGTATTAACTGGACACATCATTTCTGGAGCCCACCATGAGGGGTTTCTGTTTATCAGACCGTATTTAGACCTCCATCAGCTCTCCCTTTGCTTCAACATTAACCATCTGTGCACTCTCCATTCTGAGCTGTTAGCAACTGCGCTCCAGCTTGGGGAAATACCTGTATTTGAATCACTCTTCTTAAACAACATGCATCACTCGTCTGTGCTGTCTTTACCTCCACCTTCACCTGAATCATCCCTACCTACCCTAACTCCATCTGCATCACCACATTCTTTCCCGCCTTCGAATTTTGCTGCGCTTTTACCAGAACTTAACTCTACACACCTTATTCCACCTACTATGGCTACCATGCATATGCCATCCACATCTAACCAAAATGTGCCGTGTTTCGACCCTGCAAAACTGTGCGAACTCCAGAAGTACTTTGATGAGCTTGTGCAACTCCTCTGCGATTGTAATGTCACTGACGAGACTGATAAGAAGTTCCACACTGTGCGCTATTTGGACAGCGACACTGCAGACACTTGGAAACTGCTACCGGAGTATAGCGCGACGCACAACTATGGCACATTCAAAGATGCTGTCCTAAAGCTTTATCCCGGCTCTAGGGATGGCAGTAAATGGAGTATTAGTGACCTGGACAAGCTTATTGGTGAGACTGCATGCATTGGCCTTGTAACTGCAGAAGAAATTGCATGCTATTACTGCGCATTTTTCAACATTAGCAAATACTTAGTTGTGCAAGGCATATTGGCATGCTATGACCAAAGCCGCATGTTTGTTAGGGTGTTTCAACCAGACCAGCTCGAGCGCATTTTGAGCCACCTGGTGATTGCAGTACCGAATCAGCCTGCAAATGTGCCATACTCATTAGACGCAATTCGTGATGCGATCGACTTTAGCCCAGTGTGCTACTTCCAGCCACTTACTGGGCTCACAGCGCAAAACCCCAATATGTATGTGACCTACTCAGCACCCAGTGCATCCATTTCCCAGCTGCAACCTAGCGCACCTGCAGTCAAAGCAGAAGACATTTCAGTCTTATTCGAACGCATGACACAGACAATAGTTACTGCGTTAAGTGCATCACACAGAGATGGCAGAAATGGCATGCCTCACTTGAACAATGACAAATGTAATGGTTGTGGTCAGACAGGGCATTATATCCCTGAGTGCACCTCAATTGAGCACCTTATTAGTGAAGGAAAGTGTAGGTGAAATGCAGAAGAGCACATCATACTCCCAGGTGGTGCATTCATGCCGCGTTCTATTCCAGGCAACTTCTTGGGTGAGCACATCGAGGAATGGCATAAGCGCAACCCAGAGCAGATTGCCACTGGTCGACTTTCATCTAATACCAATTCGCAGCTCATCTACAATATAGCGCCTCATCCAGCTCCAGCAGCACCTTTACAGTCGATGTACATTGCCGCTTCAGCGCCTGCAGCAGAATATATGCAAAGTGCACCAAAGGCGCAACTAACAAAGGAAGAGCGCATCGATGCGCTCGAGCGGGAGTTGATGGCGCTTCGGAAGAGGCAAGTTTTCAATGGCATTGAAATTCTGCAGCATGCACCATGCAATACCTCGAGTCAAGAGAGCACGCATTCTACAACCACAGACATTGCACCCACCGACAGCATTGAGTCCCCAGCCTTGCAACCCACTGTGAGTGCAACTGAAGCACCCGATGAGACGCCCATACATCCCTATTCCAACATCCCCGAAGCATGTTTTGTGCCCGCAGCAGCAGATAAACCAGACATACCAGCTAATACTTCCAAGGGCAAAGAGCCATCATACCGCACTGTCGTTCCCATCCAGAACCTGCAGATTGTTGATGACGTATATGCACGCGCCATGAAGGCGCCCTCCATTATGGTTTCGCATGAAGAGCTCCTATCCCTTTCGCCCAATCTCAGACAGTGCCATAGAGAACAAGTTACCCCAAAGCGCATTGCATCTACCAGCGCAGAAGTGGTAGCTACCAACCTTGCGAGCATTATGCCATTCGCACATGCATCGCAGCGTGCACGCCTTTTGTGGAAAATAAAGCACTTAATGCAACACCTCCAGTTAGCATGGCAATTGCAATGCCGCTTCCTATTGTGTTGCAGGCTCCATTTGAACAGTACCTCACCCACCTCCAGTCAGGTGAAATTGAAAACCTGGATGTTTTGAAGGTTGCAAAAGAGTCGCATGCACTTCATTCCATTGATTTATTGATCGACAACCAAGAATACTTTGAAGCTATCTTAGATCTGGGTTCACAAATTATCGCAATGTCAGAAGCAGTCTGCCATCGTCTTGGGCTTCAGTATGACCCATGCATTCATTTATACATGCAATCGGCCAATGGAGAGGTAGATGAGTCACTTGGGCTTGCACGCAATGTTTCCACATGCATTGGAGACATCATTGTCTATGTGCAAGTTCACATTATCCATTCACCTGCTTATGATATTCTGTTAGGGTGCCCCTTCAATGTGTTAACGTGCTCCGTCATGCGCAACTTTGCAGACGAGGCACAAATGATTACGATCTGCGATATGAACACAGGTGCCATCTCCACCATTCTAACAAAGCCTAGAGGAAAACCACGCTACTTCTTACCAGCTCCAGCAACACTGCACTTTGCTATTCAGCATAAACCACAAATAAATTTTCGCCAGGCTTCGAGGAATTGATTGCAGACCAAGGAGCAGCCGCCACTATCATAACATTCGACTCTGATACCCAATCTTGTGATGTTTCTGCGTTTGCGCTTATACCATTTTCCGCTTCCGTTCCTTCAACCTCTATTATCTCTCAACTCTACCTATCTCAGTGTACCAACAGTCATGTGCAGGCGCTCTTAAACTCGGTTGACACCGTGGCATTTATTCCAGCCGCGTTTTCAGAAAGCGCACATGTGCATGCAATTTTTATCGATTTAGCGGCGTGCACACTGCAAAAGGGCATAGTAACCAAGAAGAAATATAAACTGGTTGCTAGAAAAGTCAAACCAGTTATTGTGCCCATCCCAAACAAATTCCGCATTGAGCACAACATTATAGGCGATCTGCTAGCAGCACTTCCTGCACTTTTACCAAACCCACCACCATTTACCCCGACTGGGCACTATACTGAGGAGTGCACGCAAGCGCTCCAAAAGTGCCACACTAATTTCTTATTGCCAGAGGAGATGAGGGTTTTGCACCACTTGATGTCTTTGCAGAACGAAGCCTTCGCATGGAGTGATGAGGAGCGTGGCAGCTTCAAGACCGCACTCTTTTCCCCAGTAGAAATCCTGGTTATTCTGCACACTCCTTGGATAGAGCGCAACATCCCCATCCCTCCAGGCATATACGACGAAGTTTGCACTATTATCTGGAAGAAGATAGACTCAGGCATTTATGAATGCTCAAATTCGGCATATAGATCGTGCTGGTTCTGCACACTCAAGAAAGATGGGAAAGCACTGTGCATCGTACATAGCCTCAAGCCGCTTAATTGCATTACCATTAAACACTCTGGCATCACCCCTACACCTGAGCACCTCACAGAGCAGTTTGCGGGATGTGCATGTGGCACTGTCCTTGATCTATATGTGGGATACGACGAGTGCTTAATCAAAGAATTGTTGCACGACCTTACGACATTCCAGACACCATATGGTGCAATGCACCTCGTTACATTGCCAATGGGTTGGACAAACTCGGTACCAATCTTCCACGATGATGTGTGCTATATTCTGCAGCCAGAGATTCCGGATTACACCGTTCCCTATATCGATGATGTTCCAGTCAAGGGGCCTTCGAAGTGCTACATTTTACTGGATGGATCATGCGAAGCGCTCTCTGCAAACCCTGGCATAAGGCACTTTGTATGGGAGCACTTCCAGAACATGAACCACATTGTGCAGTGCATGAAATATAGCGGTGGGACTTTTTCTGGAATGAAATCCACACTGTGCACTGAGAACTTTGTCATCCTTGGCCATTACTGCACACCAGAAGATAGAAAACCCAAATGCGACAAGGTAGATGTTATCCGCAATTGGGGCGCATGCCACATGCTTTCGGAAGTGCGTGCATTCTTGGGAACAGTCAGTTTACTGCGCATTTATATCTGCAATTATGTGCACCATGTTAACATGCTCACGAGGCTTACATGCAAGGATGCTCCATTTGAATGGGGCCCAGAGCAGATAGGGGTGCAAAACGACATCAAGCAAGTGGTACTAGAGTGTCCTGCGCTACAACCGATCGATTATTCTTCAGAACTCCCTGTTATCCTTGTGGTCGACACTTTCCAGATAGCGGTCGGCTTTTATCTTTGCCAGCAAAAGAGTGCAGATGCAAAAATGTGCATTTACAACTGGTTCAGCTCAATTACACTCAACGACAGAGAAGCACACTTTTCGCAACCAAAGCTAGAGATCTATGGGCTTTACATGCCTGTGCCTCTCTTCAGTAAAGTTTATATTGATATGATGCACTTACCAGTATCAGCAGGGTGGCGCTATATTATTCAAGGGCATTGCTCATTTGCAACTTGGCCAGAATTCTGCGGGCTCCCTAAAGAAAATGTGAGCACACTTGGCGATTGGATGTTTCAAGACCTCATCTGCAGATGGGGCATGTTGTGTGAGAGAGTTACCGATAATGGCAAGCCATTCATTAAAGCATTAGCCTATCTCAGTAAGCGCCACCATATTAATCACATCCACATATCTGGCTATAACTTGCACAATAATGGAATTGTTGAGCACACACATTTTGATGTGCGTCAAGCACTTATCAAAGCCACAGATGGAGTAGAAACAAAGTGGTTCAGTGCACTGTACTCAGTCTTCTGGGCAGAGCACATCACAGTTCAGAGGTGCCTTGGCATCTTACCATACTTCATTGTGACAGGCACGCAGCCCCTAATCTCCCTCGATATCATTGAAGCGACATACCTGAACCCACCCCCAGATTCTATACTCTCCATTACAGACTTGATTGCACGCATTGCAAAAGCATCCAGAAGACTTAGTGCACATCCATTCCCATGTCTATGCAGAAAGGCACAAAGCGGCACTCCATTTCGAGAAAGCGCACTCAAAAACTATCTGCAGTTTTGACTTCCAGTGTGGCAATTTAGTCCTTATGCGCAACACAGCAATCGAGAAGAGCCTTAACCACAAAATGCGCGCACGTTATCTCGGTCCTCTAGTTATAGTGTCATGCAATCAGGGTGGCGCATATATCGTTTGCGAGCTCAATGGGATGGTATTCGACAGGCCAGTAGCCATGTTCCGCCTACTGCTGTACCACGCGTGCAAGTCCATTGCACTTCCTGACATAGTGCTCGATATCACTACAACACGGTTGAGGGAGATGGAAGAGTCCATAGTAGTGGACACAGAAGACAAAGAAGCAGTTGACAAAGAAGAAGCGCAAGGAGATAGTGCTGAGGATGAAGAAAGTGCCAATGAGGCGCACAACTAACGCTCCGCATGCACCGTTATGGATACTTCACCTTTTTATACATACGCTTTGCTTTCTCTCATTTTTTTACATTACCTTTTTTCCTATTCGCGAAGTCGCATCTGGACACATTCCATGATTGTGCAACCCATGGGTTTTACTGGCCATGATGATCTACTGAGCCTTTCCCATTTTTTTAGACTTTGTCATATCGCGTGCGCTTCATTTTATCTCTTACTCTTTTATCGATCGACATGGTCAATATCTCAGTTGGGAGGAGGAAAGTGATGGTTGGACAATTTTTCCACACCCCTTTGCATTTGCACATTTTTGTGCTGGTGTGCATTTTTTGTGCGCTTGACATTTCTTGCTCGAATGTTGCTTATATTATCTCTTTTCCCTCACATATATTATTTGGACTTACAAATTTCGTTTTATGGCATCATGGAAGCGCACGCGCACTTCACTGCTTCGGAGCGCACCATGCATATCACAGGCGCAACAAAGAGATTGATCGACACACTATGTAAAACTTATACAGTCGAGTGGCTATTCAATGGACTCCAGGAACTGTCAGCACTCTGAGGCCACATCCAGTTTCACCTTTGCATCTGCCTCTGCTTGCTCCATGCTGCGCAACTGGCTCTTAGCGACCTCTAACTCAACGAGTGACCTTTGGATGTCTTCCTTAAGGCGATCGTGCATGGCACCCAAGACTGCGACCATTGAGTGGCATTGCACTAAGTCTAGTGCCTCGACATCCTGGCCTTGGTAGACTGCATCCCCCGAGGTGTTTTCCGATCTGGTTTGGCACGAGGATTGCATGTGCGCACTTGCCTGGTGAACGGTAAGGCAGCACGGCCTTGGGTGCACTTGCGATGGGGGAGGGGGCGCATTTTCGACTTTGCAGCACTTTGATGTGCACTCTTTCAAGGGGCTGATGAGCCCCATATCACTCTCATTGCCCTTGTCAGTTTGCGACATGCCTTTGAAATAGTTAGTGCAGCGTGGAAGGAGGATGAGAAAAAGACACACCAAAGTGCCCAGTAGCTTCCTTTCTGCCTCTAGAAGTCGCGCACAGCTGTGCGAGGGTGCGCTTCATCCATTCACACTTTCTCTTACCCTTTGTGCATGGGGTGCACCATTTTCCATTGACAGAGATGCACCTAGCCCGTTGGCCCATGCGGCAGCAGTTATCACACTAAAGTAGAAAAGGGGAACTGTTTAGTGAGTTTGGAAGCATATCCAAAGAAACTTACTGGTCTGCTATTAGCGGCGGAGGTGGCGCTAACACCACTCAGTGGTGGCACTTCGACATATGCACATTGCCACGTTGTGCACACTGGGCATGCACTTGCACCTTCGTCTGCACTGGCACTCTCGTCGCTCTGCTCACTCTCCCCTTCGCTTGTCACCCCACTCTCCCAAGACTCCCAAGTTCCTTCACCTACAACCTCAGCATCGGTAGGTCCAGAAAGCGTGCGCAGAGAGTGCACCAGCATGATGCGTGCCTTTTTGTCCTCCTGCACCTCGGCAGTATCTATATCGCTCGCACTGTCAATTGCTCTGAACTCACCTTCCAGATGCTCCAAGTTAACCTCGGGCACCTGCAGTTCAGCTGTCAAGAGTGCATGGCACACCTTGCATGCTTTGGTGCACTCCGCACATGCTTCCAGCTGCCTTGCCAGCTCGTGCGCCCTACGCTCAAATTCCTCAGACCTCTCTTTCTCCTCAATCATCTTAAGCATATCGGGCATCAGCTCCTTGCCCCAAGCAAACCACTCCTCCACCATGATCCCACTGAATGCACTGCGTGCCTTCACGAGGAGCGCGTCAAGTTCTGCATCATCTTTAACAGTGTCCGCATGGCTTTTATACATGTTCTACATGCACCAACCCTTAGCAACCTGCACCAGTTATAGAAACACAAACAGCACACCAGTTTATTACAAAACCCTTCACCCCAAGCTTGCATTGTCATCTGCTCGCTCCCAGCAGCAGGGAGGGTCTCATTGAGGGCCAGGATCGTTTGTCTGAGGGCTAAGGTAAATGCTGAAGCCATCGGATCAGGTAGAGATGGGTTGTGGAAAGAGTTATAGAGGATAGATGGTGGTCAGAGATAGATAAGGAAAGGATGGCCACTTATGTGAGCAAAGAAAATTTTGCGCTGACCAATTGCATGCTGCCTGAGGACAGTCAGTACTTCAGTTGGGAGGAGATGATACAGCTCCCTATCGCCCTGTGTGCATACTACGGCATTTTTTGCGATTGTGCACACCTCCTAGATGCCTTCCGCACACTTTGCGCAGTGTGCTTTTATGTGCCTTCATGTGCTTCCATGCGCCTTTGTGTGCTTCCATGTGCCTTTGTGCACTTTCACACACCTTTGACCATTTAGATGTGCCTTTGTGTGCCCTTTTGTATTTCTACTGTGCTTTTGGTTCCCCATAGCTGCCAATCATTGTGCATCCTAAATGTGCCTTGTTGCACTTCAAACCGCCTCCACGTGCCCCCTCATGCTCCTTATCTGCCTTCTACATTTATTGTGCACTCGATGCGCCTTTGCACACTCCTTTTTATGCTTTATCTGCACTCACATTCCCTGCTGCGCACTCATTGCACAATCCCTATCACACACACAACAATCCACTGCACCAGTGCGCTGTGCATTGCAGCTCCCATCTTACTCATGCATTTATTCAAGGCACACTGCAATTCCAACATGAGCGGACTGCACATTCTCACATAATTGGGGCGCTTTGCACCTATTTGGCATTGGACTGCACGCACTTGGGCGCCTTCACATAATCCTGGCGCTTTGGCAGTATTTGGCCTTTCACAGCATCTCCTTATAGTTCTTCCGCATTTCCAATTGGCATCGCCTTATCTTGGTAACTGGCACAGGTCAATCACGCCATTATTACTAAGGTGCAGCACATGACACATAACACTGAAGCGGATTAATTGGGAAGAGTGCACGAGACCTAGAGCACACCAAAAATAGCACCTTGCACCAGAACAGTTGGGTAGTGGGCTATAGGTGTGCAAATCTTATTGGCTGAGGCAGCAGCATAGCGCAGTCGGGTTTAGATGGGCGAATGGGTGCACTTGTGGGTAGCGCATGGCAGTTTCTATTTTTACACTTTATTTTACCGTTTTTATCACATAAGCCATTTGTACATAGTAGGTGGACAGATAGAGAATCCAGAGGATTTCTCCCCCCCTCATAGTTCATAGTTCAGTCAGCATCGCACATAGTCTGTGCACCAGTGTCCAGCCCATGTGCCCATGTAGTGTGCCCTTCATATAGCCGCATTTGCATTCCCTCATTGTATTGTTGCGTTTCATCCCTGCATTGCATCCTTCATTCTCGTTTGTGCACTCTTGCAGTGCACCCTTCATATAGCTGCGTCTGCACACCATTTGCACACCTATTTGCATAGCCGCATTTTGTGCACCATTTGTGCCTTTTCCTGTCCCTTGCGCTTTCATCCCATTAGCATCCCCAACCCTTGCATCACCTCCCCAGCACATCCCAGTGCCATCTTCATCCCACTACACCTCCCATCTTCATCACCCTCGTCGTTGCACACTTTTGTGCTCCCATTGTGCATTTTGCCAGACTGCATGTTTTTGCCCCTTTGCGTGTGCACTTTCCCACCACTGCGCATACTTCCCCATTAGCGTACACAACTAGTGCGCATATTGAAAACCACTGTACCAGCCTCCCCATAGTCATAGCGCCCTGAAGGATGAGCCGAGGCCCTCTAAGCGAACTTCCCCCTCACCCCGAGCATGCCTGCAGTTGTAGGTTAAGTGTTCGCCCTTTCCATTGAGACTCTGCCCCGAGTACCAACTGGACACATCAACGATATTTTCAAGGACATAATAGACAAAGGCGTGGTGATAATATTCATTGATGACATTTTGGTATTCATGGAGGATGAAGAAAATCATGAGGCAATAGTGCAGGAGGTGTTGAGGAGATTGGCAGAGAATGATTTATTTGTTAAACCAGAGAAATGTGTGTTTGGGGCAAGTGAGATTGAGTTCCTGGGATTAAAGATTGGTCCTGATAAAATCAAGATGTATTCTATCAAGGTACAGGCAATTGTTGATTGGCCCATGCCTACCCATATCAAGGAAGTTCAGGCTTTCTTGGGACTCACAAATTCTTATCATTGCTTTGTTCATAATTTTTCCAAAATTGGCGCACCATTACACAACCTTATGTGAAAGGGAGTAGTGTGGAGATGGGGAGAACAACAGCAGACAGCATTTGAGGAGTTGAAGAGGAAGTTTGTGTAAGAGCCAATATTGGTCCCAGTAGATTTCACGTGTCCTCTATGAGTGGAATCAGATGCATCAGACTTTGCTACTGGAGCAGTATTATCAATGCTATGTGAAGATGACAAATAGCATCCTTGTGCATATTTGTCTCAAGGGTTGAATGATGTGGAGAGGAATTACGATGTGCATGATAAAGAGATGTTGGGGATAATATGAGCATTGGAGGCATGGAGACATTATTTGGAGGGATGTACACATCAGATTGAAATCTGGACAGACCATCAAAATCTGCAGTACTTCATGTCCACTAAAAAGCTTAACTGTCGACAAGCATATTGGGCATTATTCCTCTCATGTTTTAATTTTCACTTGGTCCACAAAGCAGGAAGCTTGATGAGAAAAGCAGATGCATTATCCAGACATACAGATCATAAAGGGGAGTGGAGGAGGACAATAAAAATATTACCCTACTCAAACCTGAATATGTTTGCATTTGTGCTATGCATCAAGGGCATTTATTAGTGGATAGCTCAGAGATGAAAATGATGTCTAATATTAGGCAATGTTCAGAGATGGATGATGAAGTAGTGGAAGCAGTGAAAGCTTTGAGGGGAGAGAAGAAAGGTAATATTAAAGGAGATGAATGGATTGAAGAACAAGGGTTAGTGTTGTTCAGAGGAAAAGTACAGTGACTCACGAAACTGAGTCAATGTTTTGCACTTTTTGATTCATTGTTGAATAGCTTCCCATAAACAACAAAACCAAACAAGGTATTGGTGTACCGAATAACATACATGATCAGGGCTACCAAACAAACAAAGAATTATGTAATTTTAATCATCCCTCATGGAGATATGATTATTTTAATTCAGGGACTCATTGACTCAGTTTTGTGAGGGGTAGTCAGAAATATTAGAATCTGATGCTCCACCAACTGTATAATGTCAAAATCTTGACAGATGGTTTCTAAGGTGATGTGACCCTTGATGTGACCTTAAATTATAGTATTTAATTAGGACCAGCATTCTTCATACTTCAATATTCTCCAATGCATCCCATCTCCTCTGCTCAGAAGGAAAACATTCTTTCCCTGGCCTCCAATCATTATTCTACCCACAATATTGCCTCTAAACTCAACCTCAGCCAGTCTAGTGTATCCAGAACACTTAGGGCTCTCCATCCAAACCTGGATTCCCCCTCTGGTGGTCATCCTTCTAAGCTCTCATCTACCTCTCAGAGAGCCATCCTTATCCAAATCACCACTGGCAAGGCTGCAAATGCTGTTCAGGCCACCCATTACATCAACAGCATCATCCCCACTCCAGTCTCCTCAGAAACAGTCAGAAGAGTTCTCAGAAAAAACTCATTCAAGGCTGTGGTGAAGAAGAAAAAGCCTTTGCTTAGTATAAAACATAGGAAAGCAAGATTGGCTTTTGCTCAGAAGTATAGAGAGTGGACTGTGGAGGACTGGAGAAGGGTTATTTGGTCAGATGAGACTAAAATTAACAGGTTTGGGTCAGATGGGAGAGAGTGGGTTTGGAAACAGAAGGGAGAGGGGCTGATTGAGAGAGAGGTGCAGAGAACTGTCAAATTTGGGGGAGGAAACATTATGGTATGGGGGTGTATGGGATGGAATGGAGTGGGGCATCTTGCAGAGGTTAAGGGGAGGATGAATGCTGACCAGTATGTGTCCATTTTGAAGGACCATATGCTGCCTAGCTTGGAGGAGAGTGGAATTTCTGGAGAAGAGGTGATTTTTCAACAAGACAATGACCCCAAGCATACCTCAAAAAAGGCCAAGAAATGGATGGAGAACAACAATATTACTCTTCTGAATTGGCCTGCCCAATCTCCAGACCTCAGCCCTGTTGAACATCAATGGGTTCACCTCAAGAACCAGTTAGACAAGTATCCAACAGCACCAAAAGGAATTTGGGAGTTATGGGGAAGAGTAGTGGAAGAGTGGAATAATATTCCATCAGAGGTGTGTCAGAATTTAATTGAAAGCATGCCTAGAAGGTTGGGAGCAGTTATTAAGGCCAAGGGAGGTCATGCAAAATATTAGAATTACAATTTATCATAATATTGATACCACCTCACAAAACTGAGTCAATGAGTCCCTGAATTAAAATGATCATATGTCCATGAGGGATGATTAAAATTACATAATTCTTTGTTTGTTTGGTAGCCCTGATCATGTATGTTATTTGGTACACCAATACCTTGTTTGGTGTTGTTGTTTATGGGAAGTTATTCAACAATAAATTAAAAAGTGCAAAACATTGACTCAGTTTTGTGAGTCACTGTATATGTACCGAAGGATCAAGATTTATGAAGGGAGATCGTATGGTTACATCATAATATGCCAGCTGCTGGACATCCAGGAAGGTGTAAGATGGTGGAGTTGGTGATGAGAAATTATTGGTAGCCCAGAGTTTCAAAGTATGTGTGGGAGTATGTGGATGGGTGTGATACATGCATGAGGAGGAAGAAATTTCCAGAAAAGCCTGCAGGGAAATTAATGCTGAACCCTATACCTAAAGTGCCATGGTGAGATATATCTGTGAACTTTATCACAAAACTACCTGAAGCTCAAGGATATGATGCACTATTTGTAGTATGCGACCGCTTCACAAAGGAGGTTCATATCATTCCTACTACAGCAGAAACCTCATTGTTGGGCTTGGCATGCCTCTATCTAAATCAGGTATGGTGGCTACATGGATTACCTGATATAGTTATCTCTGATTGCGGATCACAATTTGCTTCTGCATTTATGCAAGAGTTAAATAATATATTGGGGATTCAAACCAAGTTATCTACAGCATATCACCCACAAATCGATGGGCAGACAGAGAGAATGAATCAGGAGTTGGAGCAGTAGCTATGTATGTTTGTCAATCACCAACAAACTGACTGGCCTGAATGGTTGGCAATTGCAGAATTTTCCCACAATAATAAATTCCATTTGGCTACTTGCAAGTCACCCTTCTTTGCTAATTATGGGTATCATCCCAGAATGGGGGTTAGAGATCTGCATGGGTTGTGCAACCCACATGGGTTAGCACTGTGGGTAGGCAGGGGTATGGGTATGGGTCAGTGTTTCCTGACCCTCGTCTGACCCATACCCATGCACTGGGTTGATGGGTCCAGCACCACCACATTTTCTGAATTGGAATAGAGGCAGACTTACCCTGCTTGTACATGTGCAACTAGTCAGTAGCTCATGGCAGACAGTGAGTAACATTACAAATCTTTCTTTTCTTTAACCATTGATAATGTTGTGAGCTCCACACTATGCTTCGACATGCTACACCACTTGAACTTTTGCTGTAATGGCACCCACTCTCCCTATTCCCGATATGGACATCACTGCCCCTCACAAGCAAAAGATAACTGCACATGTGACAGACAATGCAGACCCTCTCCTGCCTAAGAACCAGAAGGCAAAAGCAGCTACTCATCCGAAGCCAAATAATAAATGAAAGGCAATTAAACCCTCTGACTCGAAGGCCAATGAATTGAGAGCAAGAAAAGCCACAAGTACTGCACAGCTGTCTGTCACAAAAACTGCACAGGTGCAATCTCCTGTTGCAAGAGTTGTGCAAGCCCCCATGGCACCACACCATCGTTTGTCAATAGAAGTTAAAGAAGTGCCTGATAAAGATAAATGTTCTATGGGTTTGCACCCTGAGGACCCCAGCCACATTCTTGAGCAGGCTGAGGAGGTCATGATGGATGTTGATGGAGGCCCTTCCAATACGATTGAGATATCGGATGCCGAGACAGCACCCAAGGCTTCTGAAGAGAGTTGTGAGGCAGAACTCAGTAAGAAACATTTCTACAAATTAGTTCAGCAAATTAAGATACCTCTTGCAGAGCATCTATCGAAAGACTGGACTGCACCTATCTATGCCTTCTTCAATGCAACCCCTGTTGTCAAATATGTCTCCGGCCATCGTGTTCATGCTTTCCAATGCCTCACCAAGCACTATAGAGCAAAGAATGGCAGGGAAGTTAGACATTATCTTGACACTAGTGACAGGAAGTCAACAGGTAACTTATGCAAGCACACAAAGCTCTGCTGGGGTGAGGAAGAGATTGAGGTCATGGACAGAACAAGGGATGCCACAGCAGCACGTGGCACTATCAATGTATCCAAGTTAAAAGACAGGTTGTTAATGGCTGCATTTGGAAGGATTGGGAAAGAGAAAGTTACATACACACATCGTCAGCATAATTCGACAGAGACACGGTATGTCACCTCATCATATTCACCTCCCATCCAAGCTGATCCAATAATTCTAATCTGTGAAGCAGTGCAGAGATTGTGCGCTGGGTTACCGAAAGTATGCGAGCATTTGATACTGTAAAAGATCATGGGTTCAAGGATCTGATGAAGACGGGGAGGCCAAATCAATACATACCTTCCCCATCAACAGTCTCCCATGATGTTAAACATGTTTTTGTGCGATGCCAACAGCGCATTGCTATGATGCTTCAGGTATAAGATTCAAGTTGACATGTCAATGAGATGAGTTAATCAAGATCTCACCAGGAGCATGACGGCACACTGAGCTTTGCTATGGATGCCTGGACCTTTCCCAATCACATGGCGTATGTTGCAGTAACCGTCCATTTTGAGAAGGATGGCAAGCCCATGTCAATGTTGCTAGATATGGTGCAAGTTGCCGAGTCACACTCAGGTCTTGCATTGGCAGCAGTCTTCACAAGGATTCTTGATGACTTTGGGATTTCAGATAAGGTAAGCACACTGCAGTGATAAAGTGAAGCAAAATTTACTTACCTCCCAATAGCTTCTCAGCATCACTTGTGATAATGCAAGTAATAATGACACAATGATCAAGGAGCTTGCAAAGCTCCTTGAGTTATTCCTGGGAGCTGAGAATCAGATGAGGTGCTTCATGCACATATTAAATCTCATTGCTAAAAGTATCATTCAGCAGTTTGATGTACCCAAGGCACAACAAGGCCAGGTGCTCGATGAGAGTCTCCGGGAGCTCCAGGCACTTGCAGTTGACATCGATCTTGAGGAACAAGCAATGATGGATGGAGTGGATCTTGGAAGTGATGAGAATGAGGATGATAACACAGAGAGATGGATTGATGAGAGGGAGAGCATGAGCGCTGAGGATGTGAAGAAGCTGGATGAAAATGTTCAGCAAGTTTGATTCATGCTGGTGAAGGTAGTTCAATCTTTGATTCTATTTCAGGTGCTTGCTAAAGTCATATGCACTGCTGACAGCTGCACAAGATGGCATACGCGATCAAGAACTCTTCGACTATCATTCTACCACAATGGTTCAAGATTCTCAAAGAGCTCAAGCTAAATCTCTGCATGATGCCATGCGATGTCACCACACGATGGAACTCTACATTCGATATGCTCTGTTTTGCACTTGAATACCGAAGTGCCCTGGATCAGATATGTGGCGATCACGATATAAAACTCTGTAAGTATGAGCTCCTTGAGAGTGAATAGAAGGTAGCAGAGGAATTATGTGATGTATTGAAGGTGTGTTCATGTAGTTTCTATTCTGTTTTTATCTGATGTAATCACCAGAATGACAGATATTTAAAGATGCAACTCTGTTCTTCTCTCGTGGCATGGGCAAAAAAGAACACAATGAAGCACAAAAAATCCCAAACCTCACAACCATGATTCCTGCTATGGACCACATCAGCAGTGTGCTTGCCACAAATGCAATTGATGAGCTTATGACCCATGCCTTTGTCATGGCATTCGCTCGCTTTGCTCGCTCAGCCTGACACCGGCATGGGCCAGCTCGCGTATATGTAATACAATGCTTAATCCCACTACAGTTACTCAACTCTTCAGTTGCCTTTGGACCTTTGGCCCAAAGTCAATGTTTGGGGGTTTGTGGTGACACAACTCTTTCATTGACTTTTAGATACAGTAGTATGCAACTCTTTAGTTGACTTGGGACCATTGGCCCCAAGTCAACATGGGGGGGTTGTGGTGTTTATCCCCATCCTCATCTCTATCTCTCTCCATCTCCATCTCTCCCTTTCCCTTCCCCATACCCATACCTATACCCATCCCCACCCCCATCCCCACTTCTCTCTTCCTCATCTCCCCCTCCCCCTTCCTCATCTCCCCCTCCCCCTCTCCCTTCCCCACCTCCCCCTTCCCCCTCCTCATCCCCCTCTCACTCTCCCATGTCCACCTCCCCCCTCTACACCCACACCCCCTCATTCCCCCTCCCCACCCATCATTCCCCCTCCCCACCCATCATACCTATTCTCCATCCCCCTCCTGCCCACCCCCTCACAACCTCTGCCCACCCCTCACACTCCCCTCACACTCCTTCACACTCCCCTCCACACTCAGCTCACTTGTGAAGTTTCAAACCCCACTTCAAACTCAGCTGCAGTGTACATATGCTACGACCACATTTTGAAGCCCAGCTATATTAGTCAGAGCTGACAAATTTTAGTCAGCTCTGACTAATGCCATCATTTCTGACAAATTTTGCACAGCTCTGACCAAGCCTCACAAATTTTACATAATCCCATCAACCATCACTCCCATCATTCCCACAAAACGAACATAGCCTATGTTATACAGCTCGTCATCTATTCTTAGCCCTGATCCCATCACGCCATCACTCTCACAAAACAGTCGTAACATATGTAGTAGATGACTGATACTGTCTCATAATCCAAGCATCGCTAACAATTGGCAAGAAAACCTTGAACCACTACTATTCCAAGACGGACTTATCTACAGTTTACCAGATTGCAATGGGTAGCATTCCATCATTGATTTTTATAACCCTTCACTAAATCTGCTATTGACTGTCAACAGTTCTCTACCCTTGTCATAAGTTAGAGTATTTCAAAAAGGCTGATTGGCTGGAGGATTGGATTGTGGTTGTGAAGAAGATTGTCCAGGACGAGTACGAGCATACAGTGACTCACAAAACTAAGTCAATGTTTTGCACTTTTTGATTCATTGTTGAATAGCTTCCCATAAACAACAAAACCAAACAAGGTATTGGTGTACCGAATAACATACATGATCAGGGCTACCAAACAAACAAAGAATTATGTAATTTTAATCATCCCTCATGGAGATATGATTATTTTAATTCAGGGACTCATTGACTCAGTTTTGTGAGGTGGTAGTCAGAAATATTAGAATCTGATGCTCCACCAACTGTATAATGTCAAAATCTTGACAGATGGTTTCTAAGGTGATGTGACCCTTGATGGGACCTAAATTATAGTATTTAATTAGGACTAGCATTCTTCATACTTCAATATTCTCCAATGCATCCCATCTCCTCTGCTCAGAAGGAAAACATTCTTTCCCTGGCCTCCAATCATTATTCTACCCACAATATTGCCTCTAAACTCAACCTCAGCCAGTCTAGTGTATCCAGAACACTCAGGGCTCTCCATCCAAACCTGGATTCTCCCTCTGGTGGTCATCCTTCTAAGCTCTCATTTACCTCTCAGAGAGCCATCCTTATCCAAATCACTACTGGCAAGGCTGCAAATGCTGTTCAGGCCACCCATTACATCAACAGCATCATCCCCACTCCAGTCTCCTCAGAAACAGTCAGAAGAGTTCTCAGAAAAAACTCATTCAAGGCTGTAGTGAAGAAGAAAAAGCCTTTGCTTAGTATAAGGCATAGGAAAGCAAGATTGGCTTTTGCTCAGAAGTATAGAGAGTGGGCTGTGGAGGACTGGAGGAGGGTTATTTGGTCAGATAAGACTAAAATCAACAGGTTTGGGTCAGGTGGGAGAGAGTGGATCTGGAAACAGAAGGGAGAGGGGCTGATTAAGAGAGGGGTGCAGAGAACTGTCAAATTTGGGGGAGGAAACATTATGGTATGGGGGTGTATGGGATGGAATGGAGTGGGGCATCTTGCAGAGGTTAAGGGGAGGATGAATGCTGACCAGTATGTGTCCATTTTGAGGGACCATATGCTGCCTAGCTTGGAGGAGAGTGGAATTTCTGGAGAAGAGGTGATTTTTCAACAAGACAATGACCCCAAGCATACCTCAAAAAAGGCCAAGAAATGGATGGAGAACAACAGTATTACTCTTCTGGATTGTCCTGCCCAATCTCCAGACCTCAGCCCTATTGAACATCAATGGGTTCACCTCAATAACCAGTTAGACAAGTATCCAACAGCACCAAAAGGAATTTGGAAGTTATGGGAAAGAGTAGTGGAAAAGTGGAATAATATTCCATCAGAGGTGTGTCAGAATTTGATTGAAAGCATGCCTAGAAGGTTGGGAGCAGTTATTAAGGCCAATGGAGGTTATACAAAATACTAGAATTACAATTTATCATAATATTGATACCACCTCACAAAACTGAGTCAATGAGTCTCTGATTTAAAATTATCATATCTTGATGTACTGTAATTAAAATTACATAATTCTTTGTTTGTTTGATAGCCCTGATAATGTACTTTATTTGGTACAACAATACTTTGTTTGTATTTGTTGTTAATGAGAAGTTATTTAACAATAAATTAAAAAGTGCAAAACATTGACTCAGTTTTGTGAGTCACTGTACATACAAGGTCACTTGAGGAGAAAATGAGGTACAAGGTGTCAAGAAGGTAAACATTCTTCTCAATTTTATTTTCATGGCATCTGACCATTGCTTTAGACCGCTGCATCTCGTTGGGCTAATATTTTTGATAATCTTGAATGTCTTTCAGCTCCCAAGGCCCAGGATCTCCATGATGAACTGGATAAGTACCTTAGCACTGATCCTGAGTACATTGTAGATGCTGTCAAGTGGTGGTTTGACAGGCATGAGATCTATCCACACTTGTCAAGGATGGTGATGAACTATCTCACTATTCCTCATAAGTGCTCTACTATCATTTCTTGCATAGTTTTTTTACTTTTGTTTCCTGCAGCTACATCCATTGATGTGGAGCATACATTTTTAAAAGGTCGCATTCTTCTATCGCATCTACATAACCATCTGTCAGTTGAATCAACCCGAGTGCTTATTTGCCTCTGGGTGTGGAGTTTGCTGGGCTATGTGAGGGATAGTGATGTGAAGGCAGAGACATCACAGGCTGTGATTGAAGATGAAGAAACTATAGATGAATTGGAGGATGGTTGGGATGCTATTACCCTGTAGATCATTTATCTATCAGTTCAAGCTTGTATTAGTATCAACCTGTGGCATGAACCCACAGAGGTTTTCAATCTGCAGAACCCATGAGAACCTATACCCAAACCCCCCAAACCCCCTACCCATAAGTGTGGGTGAGGGTTACATGTGGGTAGGGTATGGCTTGGCCCAACAAAACCCAGGGGTTACCCGTGCCATTCACTAATGGGGGTAGAACCTCGAAGGGAAGTCAAGGTATAGTCAGTGGAGGACTTTGTATCAAAAATGCAAAAGGTGCAGGAGGAAGCAGAGGCAGCATTGATAAGAGCACGTGATGACATGATGCGACATGCAGATCATACTCGAGCTGTTGCTCCAGAGTACAAAGTTGGTGACTTGGTATAGCTAAGTACCAAGGATCTAAATATTCCATGACCTTCAAGAAAGCTTACAGAGAAGCAAGTTGGCCCATATCTGATTTCTAAAATAATTTCACCCAATGCGGTAGTGTTAAAATTACCTCAATCATTCAAGATTGATCCTGAGATTAACATTTCCCATTTATATCCTTACCACCCACCTACCATTCCTGGTCAACAAACTACTCTGCAGCCTCCAATAATGATAGAAGGTGCTCCAGAATATATTGTAGAAGAGGCTTTGGACTCATGTCTTAGACAAAATAAATTGAAGTCTTAATCAAGTGGAAGAACTACACCAATGAAAATAACTCATGGGAGCCCAAAGAGAATTGTAAGTGAGCACATAATGCAATCACCCAGTTCTTTAAACATAATCCAAATGCTCCACATCGCATTGCTAGAATGGTATATGAGGGGATAAATTTCCAGCCTTACCAGAATTTCACAGAGGGGACAGATACAATATTTTCTCACCTGTAAGTCGAGGCATAAAAGGGGGGTAATGTTAGGAATCAGTCTTCTAACATGCCTATTACCTAATAATATTTTTATTTTATTCTATCTTATTTTATTTCACCAAAATATGCTACCAAATGCCTACACATGCTTTATTTGTCAGTGTGGGAATTTTTTATTTACACGCATCAATATGTATGCTCATGTATGCATGCATCTGTAACAACATAGTACAATATCTGTAACATAGTATATAACCTTAAAATAAATATTAGGGGACCTCAGTTGAGTTCTCTTAGGTATATTCCATCCACATTTGTGGTGCAAAATGCCTATTTCAGCCAACTAGTCTATTTTTAGCCCATCACATCAAATCCATCAAATCCCCCATCATGCATGCGCACCCCGCTGCCTTCTTGTAGGAGAGCCCACATGGTCCAGCTAGCAGAACAGTGGGTGTTGCTCTAATACTCAGCACATCCATCTGACATTGAGCAAATATGGTTTTAAATGCATGGGGGCAATGCATCATAGAAGGGGGGTAATGTAAAGGAGAAGGAAGGTGCCTCAGGCATCTGGGCAATTTTCTGCATTTATCCCATATTTATTTATATTTTATTTTACCCTATTCTGCCTTTTCTATGATTTTCTATAATTTTATTCCTATTTTATGATAATATTTTGGCTTTTTCCATATTGGTACATGTTGACAATTCTATTCTTAGAGATGGGACCCCTTCTAAATGTTTACCCATCAGAGTAACATCATCTCACAGCTTGATCCACCTATCTCTGCCTTTTTGCTATTTTTAGCCTACTATTTGATTTTCAGGTCTATCACATATACTGGGCATTGACAGATGGGTCCTCAAAGTTTTCTCTTTGGGATCCCCTCTGTTAGGTGTGCCTGAAGTATCTGTATTATGTAGTATAATATTAACTTGGGATTCCCCTCTGTTAGCTCACTATTAAGTGAGGCTTTAAGGTTGCCCTTACAATCAGCATTATTGCTGCTCACACTTCACACTCAGATAATCAACAAATTGAATGCTGCCTGAGGACAGTCAGTATTTCAGTTGGGAAGAGATGATATGGCTCCCTATAACCCTGCACTTGTACTATGGCATTTTTCATGATTGTGTGCACCTCTTGGATAGCTTTTACTCACTTTGAGCAGCATGCTTTTGGCTGCCTAGGTGCGCTTTTGTGCACCTTTTACATTTCCACTGCACCTTTGGAACACCTTTAGCTGCCTTCTACCATGCACCTTAAATGCACTTTGTTATGCTTCAAACCACCTTTGTGTGCTCCTTGCACTTGTTATCTGCCTTTCACAGTTTACTGTGTGCTTGATGTGCCTTTATGTGCTCTCTTATGCTTTGCCAGCAATTCACATTCTCACTGCACACTCCTTGCCCTATTCAATTATCCCACACAACAACCTTTTGATCTCATCTGTTGTGCTGTGCATCATGGCTTCCAGCTTACTAGGCAACTTATATGAGGTGCACCATGATCACATTGTGAGTCAGCTGTGCATTCTCATGTAATCTGGGTGCTGCACTGTGCACACTTGGGCACTTTCACATAATTTGGGCACTTTGGCACTATTTGGCATCACACAGCATCTCCTTATAGTTCTTCCACATTTTTAATTGGTATTGCTTTATCTGGTAACCAGCACAGGTCAATCACATCACTATTACTAAGGTGCAGCATGTGACACATAACACTGAAGTGGACTAATTGGGCTGAGCACACAAAACCTAAAGCCCATCAAAAATAGAACATTGCACTGGGGCAGTTAGGTGGTGGGCTATAGTGTATGCAAATCTTATTGGCTAAGGTAGTGGAATCATGCAGTTGAATTCATATGGGCTAATAGATGGCCTTGTGGGTTGCACATGGCACTTTCTATTTTTATACTTTATTTTACCATTTTCATCACATGAGTCATTTGTACATAGTACCCAGGTACATAGAGAATCTAGAGAATTTTTCTCCTCCTAGTTCATCAGTCCCATTCAGCATTGCACATAGTCTGGGCATTATCATCTTAGTTTGTGTGCCTTTGTAGTATGCTCCTCATATAGTTGCATTTGCACATCGTTTGTGCCCCTCATCATACAGCTGCATTTTGTCCTTTGTTTGTGCCCATTGTCTTAATCTGTGCACCTTTGTAGTGCTCCTTTCATATAGTCACATTTGTGCATCATTTGCACCCCTCATCATATAGCCACGTTTTGCATGTCGTTGTGCCTCTTCTACCCTGTAGCTGCATTTGCATCCCATTGGTGCTTTTGTTCATGCATCACCTCTTCAATACATTCCAGCATTGTTCTTGCCTCACTACACCTTCTGCTCTTACCACCCATTGCCATTGTGCATTTTTGTGCTCCCATTGCACATTTTTCCACACTGTGCCTTTTCATTCTTTTATGTTGTGCACTTTTTTGCCACTGTACATACCTTCCTTTCTGTGTACATGACTTAGTGCACACATCACAATCCATTGAACCAGCCTCTTTAGCAGTCATCACACCTTGAAGGACGATCCAAGGCCCCCTAAATGAACCCCTGCACTCCAAGCATGCCTGCAGCTGTAGGTTTTGTGTTCACATCTTCTGTTGAGACTCTGCACTGAGTACCAACTTGACATATCAGCAGTCAATGTAAATTATTGTGTAATTATTCAATTATGAATCAAAAATTGTGTCAAAAATCTGGGTCACTTTGACTGTGATGATTATTGAACTGGATGATTATGGGACATGATTATTTTGATAGGTCCATCATCTTCTGCATGATGTTGTCAGAGTTCAGATCACTACTACAAAGGTTGGGACTTGGGGCAGAAAAAGTACTGGACTTCCAGTCAGACCCAGTCATCAGTGGTTGGAGGGCTCAGGGGTTCCAGGCAGAATCCACCAGGCTGTAGCAGGCCAGGTGAAAGGGGCCAAAGAGAACTTGGCTTCAATTTGTAAGAAGTTGCACCCTTCTCCTTGTCAATTGTCCAATTTCAGGGCAGAGGAGGTTCGGGTTTCTGGAGGATCTCCAGACAGAGGGTGAGGGTAGATTAAGCAGAGGTTTGTTAATGACTTTGAGGTCAAGAAGAGTGATGAGATTAAGAGATTAAGTTGAGATTAGGTCGATGTTGAATAAGGATGAGTTAAGGATTGATTATTGACTGGAGGTGATTAAACACAAGTGAATTACAACATGTAGATGAATATGATTTGCAAACTAAGGTACAAGGCTAAGCTACGGGCACTGAAATAAAAGGCTGTAAGAATAACAGAAAAGGTGGAAGTTTACTAATGGGTCTTCATGAGTGTCTGTGACCATAATTGGTAAGACTGTATTAGAAATAAAGTGAGTAAGCAAATGATTACTAAGGCACATGAGGACTTGTCTGATGACTAAAAGTGCTGTGGCTGGAATGCCAGTGGAGAAGGTCAGAAAGAAGTCAGAAAAGAGTTGGGAATTATTGGGAATCTGATCAGGTGAAACAGGTCTTGACAGATGTAAGCAAAAATGTAAGCACTTCAAATGATTGCCTTTGATAATAGTTCAAATAACCATTGAATCACCTCCAGAGGCAATGTGATGATTCTGTGATTATTACAATAATTGCAGTTATCTTTGTCCAAAAAATCCTGCAGATAGTCACCCTACTTTGACCACTACTATGGTTGATTTTTTGATTAAATCAAGATTAAATGCTATGAATATGTTGGAGCAGACTACATATGCTGCACAGAGGAAGAGACGACATGTTCCTTATAACCTACCTGGGGTTTAGCTAGTCTTAGAGCTAGGGTTTAGCAGAGGTAAGAACACTGTATATCTACTACGGTACAGGTTCTCCTTATATACATAATAGTAAGGATGTCACATGACTCAGGAATGTGTTTACCACATGTATGCGCAGTAAGTGCAGTAACATGTGTGTGCTGCATGCATTGCCTTGTGTATGCAGCATGCATGGGAATTTAATTTCAACACCCCCCCTCAAACTGTACAGCACTCTAAGCAGCTAAGTTTGAATCTCGAAAGTAATTCCAAGAGAGTCTCTAAATTTCCTGAATAAGATCGCGCCAAGGTTCTTTGTGAACATGTCAGCCAGATTATCACTTCCAGGAATGAAAACGACCATGACTTTGTCATTTTCTATGCATTCATGGGTATAGTGGTAGTGAATGTCTATATGTTTGGTCCTTCTTTCCTGAACTGGATTTGATCCGATAAAGATGGATCCCTGATTATCAGCACAGATTGGTATGCACTTCAGTACATATCCAAGTTCCTGGAATAAGGACTCTATCCACACTATCTGTCAACAAGTGTCAGAGAGAGCCATATATTTGGCTTCTGTGGATGACAGTGCTACAGTTTTTTGTAAACGGGACTGCCAGCATACAATGCCACTCACTAGAGTAGCAAAGTAACCCATTGTAGATCAGCATTTGACAGTGTCAGCTGCCCAATCAGAATCTGTGAAGACCTGTAGCCCTCAGACTTCTCACCATCGTACACAATGTTATATTTCTGGGTTCCCACCAGATAGCGCATGATGTACATTGCTTTGTCTAGATGTTCTTGGCTAGGATTAGCTGAGAATTGCAACATCTTGATTACTGCATAAGCGATATCAGGTCGCGTTCCAAGCATCAAATACAATAAAGATCCGATCACAGACTGATATTTTGATCTAAGCACCGCGTTGGGCATTGCTGTGTTTTCTGATGGTCTATAACCAGTCAGGAGTGGAGTGGGGGTCGCTTTGGCATTTGTCATCTCAAATCTCTCAAGCACTTTGGCGAGATATTCAGTTTGATTGAGTTTGACTTTGCTTGTAGTCTGGGTGATGCGCATGCCTAAGAATTCCATGACTTTTTCAGTACTATGGCACTCCCAATGCTTTAGACAAGCATTTTTCTTTTCATCCACAAGTTTCTTGTTCTTCCCCATGAACAAGCCATCATCAACATAGATGAGTGCGATAACAATGCTGCCTGTCTTAGGATTCTTGTGTAT
The DNA here is from genome assembly GCA_029959215.1 of Tricholoma bakamatsutake. Taxonomy (NCBI): domain Eukaryota; kingdom Fungi; phylum Basidiomycota; class Agaricomycetes; order Agaricales; family Tricholomataceae; genus Tricholoma; species Tricholoma bakamatsutake. The sequence continues at coordinate 9,176,932 of CP114860.1, forward strand.
GAAAATGCTGGCATCGGAGCTGGTGCGCACAAACCCAATGGTGTGCATAAATGCCTCTAGCTCTTTCCACCATGCAAGTGAGGCTTGTTTAAGGCCATACAATGCTTGGCATAAGCGCATTACTTTGCGCTCTTTTTCCTCAAGTCTGAAACCCTCAGGTTGATCCATATAGATCTCCTCATCTAGTTTGCCATATAAAAATATGGTTTTTACATCTAGGCCAGTCATATACATGCCCTCTAGAGATGCAAGTGCAAACATGAGGCGTACGGTCTCGTAGTGGACTACCAGTGAGATAATCTCATCAAAGTCAATGCCTTCGACTTGTGAAAAGCCTTTGGCCACAAGTCTGGCTCGTTTTCTTCCATCTGATTTTATGGAGAAAACCCATCTATTTTTAATCATTTTTTGATCATGTGGAAGATCGACGATGTCATAGACTTGTCGCTTATGAAGAACCTCTAATTCTTCATGACAAGCTTGTTTCCACTCATGTTGCTGCTGCTGAGGTAGGTGCACAATATCGCGAAATTGGTTTGGAACTTGGCTTATTTCACTCAATGGTTTGACTGCTTTTGACAACAGCCAGGGAATAAGCTTATCTCCTCCTTCCTTGGTTATCTTTTTAATATAACCTGCTTTGTCCAGTTCCCCCATTGGGTGATCATGTTCTTGATCATTGGAATCAGGCACACTCTCGTGGGGTGCCAAACTCGGTCCAGCAACCGGTTCTTTCTGTTGAGATTGTGGTCGTGTTCGGTTATGATCCGAATCTTGACCTACAGATCTCTTCCAATATTGATCACATGCAATGCCTCTCTCTATGTCAGAGGGGAGTCGTTTCTCTCTATAGGTATTGCCAGGACGGTTTGGGATGTTCCTCTGCCTGCCTGATCGATGGGGCAATTGCTGCCATTCCTGTTGATCATCACGTCTTGGACGAAAGTCCTCAGTGGTTACTGGAGGCAGTGGAGGAGGAGCATTTGTCACATCATCATGTGCCTTTTGCTCACTTGGTATATCATCATCATCATTTTTTGATGATGGAGGAAGAGGCAGATCTTGTGGTGGTATAGAATTATCACCATCCATTCCAGATGAGTGGTCATTATCTTCTGGTTCTGGAGGTAGAAAATTACCAAGGTCTGTATTGGCAGGAGTTTTAGCTCTGGGACAGCATGGGAACAACGTTTCATCAAATAGTGCCATAGCACCAATGAATATTGCACCACTAGGTCGCATGAAAAGGTATGCTTTAATGCCATCTTCTAATCCAAGGTATGTCATCAACTCCAATCGAGGAGCCAATGTGTTTGGACGCTTCTCCTTGGGTAGGTAGACATAAGCACCACAACCAAAAACCTTCAGATTGTTTAGATCTGGGTGGACCTTTGTCAGGTCCTCAACCAGTGTCAGCCATTTCAGGCGCCTTATCAGGGTTCAGTTGTATAGGTGTGTTGCATGTTCAATGCAAAATTCCCACCATGATTGTGGTAGACATGCAGTAAATTGCAGGGTTTGCAACCTTTCCATTATTGACCTTATGGCATGCTCTGCGCACCCATTCTGTTGGTGAACGTGGGGTGCAGACATCTCTATTTTGATGCCAAAGTCCTTGAGCACATTTTGTAGCTCACGATCTTTGAACTCCCCCCCTGGATCAACACGCCAGTGCTTGATTGTAGCGCCATACTGTGTCGAAGCCACTGCCCGAAATTGTCTGATGGCCACAGCAGCATCAGATTTCTTTTTAAGGCATTGGACCCAGATATGTGATATTTTGTCATCCAGAAATACAATAAAGTATTTATGTTTATGGTATGATAGTACTGGGAGTTCCTTCAGGTCAGAATATATTAATTCAAAGGGTCTTTCTGCACGTGAATCTGATTCGGGAAAAGATTTTGAGGTCATTTTCCCTTCAGTGCACCCTGGACATATAATTTTGTCTTTAGGAATAATTAAATTCCTCAGGAATTTTATGGTGCTATTAGGCATCTTCCCTAGCACCTCTTTGGATGGGTGTCCAAGTTGCTTATGCCAAGTCGAGCAGTCTGCGATGTACATCATCACAACATTGATTCCCTTGGTGCTCAATATATGAGTCCAAGCCCAATAAATAGTGTCACATTTCATAAGAGGACGCAATCCATAATTGGGTTTCCTTGCTTGAAAAACGAAATGTGTGTGGAGGAACCACGCATGTCACTTCCATCTTGCAAGAAGATGCCCATTGACAGTAATCGAGCAATACAGTCAGGTATGTAGTAGACAGGGTATAATTGCATTTCATGCATCTCTGACTTCCCATGACATACTACCTGATGTCTAATGAAGACTGCTCCTTTCCCTACTATATGAGTAGTACCCATGGCTGTTTGAACCAGGGTAGAGTTTTTTCTCGGTAAAGGCTCGTAAGAAGCAAAATCTTTCATTTCACCAGTAAAGTGTTTTGATGTGCCTGAATCCATGATCCAGTCAGCACCTTTCTTACAATTTCCATTTGCACACGTAACACATATATTAAGATGTAAATTGTTCCATGATACATTTAGTAGTGGTAAAATTTCACATGAAAAGTTTGCTATAATCAGTGGAATGTTAATTCTCGTGCTTGTGGCAGGGAAAAGGACTGACCTTTCATCATATGTACCTGTTTCAAGCGGTTCATCGATGAGCATTTCGTCGATGGCTTTCCATACTTCTTCATCAGAAACTGCAGGTTCCAATCCAAGGGAGATGCTATCGTCTTCTACCTCTATGATCCTTGGTTCTGGTTCAATCCTCCTCCTCTTACCTTCTTGCACTGTTAGGTGCTCTTCCAGCAGTCGCAGATTTTTCGTGCTGTGTGGGAGATTCATTTGCTCAAGGATGTCTCGAGCCTGCTGATATTCAGTATAGACTGAATGAGAGGTAGAGGCCGTGCCCATGTATGCCTGTGCAGGCAGTCGGCGGCGAGGATCCCTTGTGGGAGTATGTTCATGCTTCTCGATGTGCTGGATGAGTGGCATCGGCGGTATGATGGTGCCATTACCATTTATAGTAGTAAAGGCTTTTGAGGCAAGGTGGGTATGTTTCTCTTTAGGCTTTTTCTCTTTAGTCTTTTTGTTCCCATGTCATCCACGCTTTCGGGATGAATCTCCATTGTTGCCCTGAGATTGCCATTTGGGGTTTCCTCCTTTGCGCTTGACAGTGGAAAGCTTGATGGCCTGAGGCGGGCTGATGGGCTTTCCAACTGCTGTGCGCTGTGAGGCCTCAGCAACAATGGAGTTCTTGACATGTTTAAACGTCAAGGCTCTAGTAGCGGTCATATTAAGGACCATAGCGGATAGAGAATCATACTCACGCAGCATCACAGTGAGTAGAATCATTGCCTGTACTAATTCGGGGATGGCGACATTGGCAGCCATAAGGCGCTTGAATTTATCAGCCATTTTGGCAATCTCTGGCATGGGATTCGCAGCCAGAATTTTGATTGCAATTGCAGACCTAAAGTCTGCAAAGACTTGAGAGGGGCCATTGACACCATAATCAGTGTGGATGAGATCCCACACCTCCTCAGCAGTGTCCTTGGTGTTGGCACGCTGCTGAATAGAGGGGGCCAGGTGGAGCACTAGGCTACCAATAGCCTGGTCATTCTTATTGTTCCAGGTCTGGAGCTTGGCATTAGCTTCTGCTACTAGTGCAGTGTTTGTCGCCGTCAAAGGAGGCACCAGGGGTGGTTTTAGTTCCATCTTGCTAGTTATTTGCCAGAGGCCCTGAGACCTGAGCCACGCCTTCATTGAGTCGGCCCATTGAATGTAGTTAGAGCCGTCGAAAGTTTGTACAAGTTTTTCAAGAGTTGAAGACATGATGTTATAGTGGCAGCTGGTAAAAGTGCTCAATCAGTCCTCTATTCAAGAAAACACGTTCCATAATCTCAGGCAAAAACACTCCTTCAGAGTGGTTAACCCTAGTCAACCTGGGTTTTTAAATGCAGCTCACAGGGAGTGCAATGCAGCTCACAGGGAGCGCAATGCAGCTCACAAAGAGCGCAAGGTTACAATTTGGAGACAATGAAGTCAACGTCGTTCACAGCCAGTTAAGGCATGTTCGCGACATGCCCAGCAGGGCCCATAACCTGTTGGAGCAGACTACATATGCTGCACAGAGGAAGAGATGACATGTTCCTTATAACCTACCTGGGGTTTAGTTAGTCTTAGAGCTAGGGTTTAGCAGAGGTAAGAACACTGTATATCTACTATGGTACAGGTTCTCCTTATATACATAATAGTAAGGATGTCACATGACTCAGGAATGTGTTTACCACATGTATGCGCAGTAAGCACAGTAACATGTGTGTGCTGCATGCATTGCCTCGTGTATGCAGCATGCATGGGAATTTAATTTCAACAGAATATACATACCAGAAATGCAAGCATTGTTCAGCAGATATGGCTTGGCAAATGTTCTGGATGAAGTGTGATTTTTATCCGCATATAGATCAGGCTAAACAAATTTTGGGTGATTTGAAACGAACGACTAATACATATATCTTTCGTTGTCAGTGTGACAACTCAGCCTGATCTCGGTTTCGGGACTCTCCGAAACCTGTTCCCAGCGTAACCATCCTAAACGCCTTATATTGGCCTTTGTCAGCAGCTTATAGCGAAGATGAACTTTACAAACATTAACGTGATTCTACTGTCACCACGATTCATTGTGCGAAGCTGATAGCTTTCAGGACCCCGTCGGGGTGAAGGCTCTTCTTGACCAGCTGCGCGTATCTCAGGCATGGCAAGAAGTCACGACCCCGTCCATACTGGATGGTGATACGTCGTCCTGCAGCTCTGAAAACCAGTTACCTTCTCCTGCCGCCCCCTCGACTTCTGTTGCTTCACTTCTTTCACAATTGCGCTCTGTTCCACCCTTGCCACCTCCGCTCCCAGTTAACGAAGATTCCAACGATCTGCCCTCTCGGCGGCACGAATCTACTTCATCTGCTGTCGTTCCTGTACCTCCGCACGTGAAGACAGACATGCGATCGTACACATTCCAGCAAACCTTGCCGTACCTTGCAGAACTGGCTGACGATCATGGGTTTGTTGAGATAATAAAGCAGGTATGGTGATGTCAGTTGAATGGGACAGGCTGATTGAATATATTGCATCAGTTGAAGAAAGAGCAAGATGACCTTGAAAAACAGCTCTGGGAAGACCGGCGGGCGATTCACAAGAAATATGAAGAGAAGGTCAGGATTGCAGTGACTAAGTGCGTTTTTCACGAAGAACTATAATTTTAATCTTATTCGCTCTCCAGAGCGAAGATGGTAGCCGATGGCGGAATATCAAAGCACGAAGCTGACGTATTTATCACATCCCTCTGGTTGCCTGCTCAAATATTGATTGACATGCACTAGATGATACAAATCGCGTTCAAGAGAGACCTCGAGAAATTTGATCGGGGTCGTGCACTTCTTGCTTGGGATAGTCTGATTTCAAAGCAACAAACTACATTGGCCGCCCAGAATGTCCCCACCATGTTTGCATCCATAGAGAGCAATGACAGAGATGTACGTGATTTTGTTCAGAAAATCTTCTGTCAAAACCTGAAACGAGCTATTTTCAGAGACAGCAACGCGTAATACAGGTGCTTGAAAATATTTTTGGATCCTAGGCTATCCGTATCGAACAGCGACCAAACACAGACTAGTTCCAAAAATAGAGTCATTGATGATAGTGTTAGGACAGGACCCCCGAAAATTTATGTGCATGTGCGGGATAACATTTGGTGTTTTGGCGGTTAGGCCTCTGCTGCGTGCTCAAGATGAGATAATTAAGAGTCCCTCTGGACGGACCCCGAAATTTTATAGGCGAGGGAGCGGACATGCTGCAAGACTAAATACACGAACGTACATACAACGTATTAAATACACGATCAGAGAATGGGAGAGGGTTGAGCCCATGAAGGATGAAACAACGAGATCGGTTACGTGAGAACTTAAATCAAATAGGGATGATGCCCGCTCACTGTTAAGATTCAACTAGTAAAATCTAGTGCCAGTGAATCCTGTGAAGTGAGATCCTTGAGATGAATATCCTAGAGAGGGAGACAATGTGAATAGATGATACAGAAAATGTAAGAGAGCAAATTTGTAAAAAAGTGTGATATACTTACCTGTGTTGCTTGTCAATGAGATGGGAGCAAGCAAAACAAAATAGGGACCTCCTAGTTGCATTTAAACTGCCTGTGTCTTGGCATCTGCTAGCCCTAGCACCAAAACATGGACCATGCAATAGGAGGCTGGACATATTCACATGATCAAGGACTTGTGCAGAGGCCTACCAAAGGGCTCCTTACCTTTGGAACCCACCATTATAAATGGTATGTTCCAATCCAGATAAGATTGGCCCAAGTTTCAGGCAATGGATGAAGAATCCAAATAAATTCAGTGATTCATAAGTACATAGGTATGTACATATGTTCCTGATCTGAGTTATTTTCAGATTATTGCCTTATTAAGACTACTTGGTTTAACTCTCTCTCTCGTGCGTCATTTATTAGGACCAATATACTCTCTTTTCATGTGCATTTCATCAGAGGAAGGTTTAGAAATGCAAGTAAGTGACCACCTCTCCTTCCTTCCTATTCAGTGCACTGACAGAGAGCACCTTGTCTCCAGCTCTCTCAACATCAATCCCCACTTCTATATACATCCATATACCCTTTGCATACATTTTTCTAGCTGTAGATGGTGTACAATCCCAGTAGATGGTGCCCCCTCCCCTCATTCTGTCCCTTCTCCCCATTTCCTTCCTTCTTAATACAGCACCCTCCCCATTTATGTATTTAGTTATGAATATGAATATACAGTCATGCACATGCATCGTAGACACCTCCCAATGAAGAGAAGAGACACCCTCCTCCTCTGAACCAATTGTTATGGGTTAAATATAGCTGTAAAAGCGAAAATAGCTATTTATTCACACTACATATACATACATAAGTGTTATCTACCAAAAAAAGCGAAGGAAAATGGTGAAGAATGAATGGAATAGGGTACTCATCATTGGGGATGATGGGTGCGACGTTAGCCGAGGCTGTGGCGCACGTTGATCAACCATGGGAGACAGTGATCAGGTGTTGATTGGGATGAGCGCTGGTGCTGGGAAGTGTCCCGCACATTCCCGGTGATGATGCTTATGTGAGCATAGCATAAAGTTTACTTGGGCGCTGGGGAAGGAATTAATGCTGGTGTTGGGTCCTGAGTGATTTGAGCCTAATAATATGTCACACTTAAAAAAAACCAAAATATTGCCTTAAATTCAGTAGTCTATGGTATCTCACAATGACTGCTAAGCTATTAGGCATGTGCACAGCCCATGCAAGTCCAAATTTGGCTTCTTGAACAGAAGAAATGAAATTGTGAATGATGTGGGAACAGGGTAAGTGCTCATACATCGATGTCTCATCCTTCAACATCCGCATCTGAATCATCACCATCGTTGTATCACCAGAAGTCTCTGTAATTCCTGTTTGCCATTTTCTTACATTTGCCTCACCCTTTTTCTTCTGGCACAATATCCATTTCTCCTGATGTCTCCCCTTCAACCAGAGATCCACTGCATGCTCTCTGCCACTCTGACTGACATCAGTGAGCTAAACTGGTCGGGGTCCAGTTCGGTTCAGGTTCGGGCATATTTTGCTGAACCCGCACCTGAACATTGCAGTTCAGTGCAGACAACTGCCGCACCTGAACCCGAACCCATGGGTTCAGGTTCAGCGGGTGCGGTTCAGGTTCGCACCTGGGTGCACCACGGTTCACCAAGAAAAAATGGATTTTTTGAGTTGCGACAAAAAAAAGCTAATCTACGAAATCTTCATCATCACTTCCTTCATGATCCCCCTCAGCATCATCTTCGTCGCCATTGGCATCCTCTTCAAGCAAATTTTTTGCGGCGCCATCATCTTCCGATGACTTTTCAGGATCGTCAACAGCCATTGTCTGGTCGTCAGAGGGATCATAGTCTTCATCCCTGTGCCTCGAGCTGGATTTATCCAACTGAGAAGGTGTTAGGCATGATGTGAATCGTCAGCAAAGGGTATGATAACTTACATGGGCCCTTTTTGAATTTGCGCGATCTGGATCCTGCAAGTCTGCAGTGTGGGCACGTTTAGGGAGGCTGGGAGGAATCTCATCAGATGGTGAGTTGAGCCAGGTCATCTCTCTTGCGTCTTTCAGTGTTCCATCAGCATTACATGCCTCACCGACAGGTTTCATTATATCATTCTGGGCTTGGGTATTGATTTTTAGTTCTGGCATATGGTGGTAAGTCAATCAAGGCTGATACGAGGTGTAGTAAAAGACATACGGCTTTGCGCAGCATTCCCAGTGGCTGGAGCATCCCCACTGGTGTTACCTAGGTTTTGATCCACGTAAGTTGTATTGATATGAGCAGACTTTAAGTTTAACCGTCACCATTCCCAGGCCCGTTTGATCTGCTCGTTGTCGTAGGATAATCCAGTCCTCTCGAGCGCTTTGATGGTTGGGAGATCTGTGGCCCAGCTATAATCAATGAAGGATCGACTCGGTCACGTTCGGGCATCGCAGAGAATGGGGAGAGGGAGCACAACTCAGGGGAATGGACAGTTCACCGTGTTTTTAACGTTTTCGGATGGTGAAACACACTTGTTCGTGTCTCTCTTCTACAGTATTATTTGACAGGCTGTCTTGCTTGTAACCACGGGTCCATGGTTCTCATATCGTTTTATATCATTGTTGAGTAATAGAATGCAACTATTATTACTGTACAGTGGCAGTGAGAGAAGACTTGCTTGGGGGTGCACCAAGGTGCACTGGTGTTTACACCTCGGATGCAGGTTCCACCTCTCATTGAACCTGCACCTGGTATTGGGTTCAGGTGCAGCTAGGGGACTGCACCGCACTCTGAACCCTAGGTTAGGTGCAGGTTCGGTGCAGGTTCGAGAGGTTCGGGAACCGGACCCCGACCAGTTTACAGTGAGCTGGTTGAACAGGCTGCAACACCATCTGGCATCTCATCTCCAATGACCATCACAATGAGGGTCTGGATTGGCACATCACTATCATCCTTGTCCTCATCCTCCTCTTCAGTAATCATGATCTGAGTCCTGAAACCTTTTCAGCTGGCAAATCTTGTACTTTGTTTGTTGTCAGCTCATTCCAAAATGTGGGGTCCTTTTCTTTCATCTCCCAGAGTGCTTCTCTAGCTTCAAAGCTAGTCAAACATTCATAAGACAGGCCACTTTTGCACAATGCACAGTTTAAACACCTGATGATCAAGATCAGTATCAGTTCACTTGGATACTGGTCATTCTCACCTTTCTCACAAGTTCCTCATGATTTACTGATTGATATGCATTCCAGAGCCAATGCACACTGCAGTTTCAGAGCACTCCAAGATGATCATTTATTGTCAACATGGTTTTGTCTTTATCCAGCTGAAGAATCTTGTTGATAATGTTTTCATGGTAAGACCACTTCATCGACAGCTTGAGTGGTTGCTGAATGCCAACATCACAGGGCTGATGGACACCTGTGCAACTGCCAGGTACAAAATTGAGAATGATCTGTGGGTGATATTCCTTCATCCAGCTGCAAAATTTGTTTGAATGGTGCACAGACCAGACATCAATCTGCCAGATGGGGTGGTAGGTAAAGCTTCAGCTTCTTATTATCGAAGTAAGGTGTGAGGAGGTTGTCAACAAAGGATCATGTTGTTTGCTAATTTGACCAATAGGTCTTCATTCCTGAGAACTCTAACAAAAAACAGATGATAGGTTCACTTTGTGCTCTAAGATCTGGGGAGATTTCCAAATGCATTGACACATTATGACACACAATCCCAACCCCTATGAAACCACTCCGAAACAATTTTGAATGACTTCGAATGATTTTGCAACACTTTGAATGACTTTGCAACACTTCAAACAAGTTCAAATAACTCTGCAGGACTTTGAACAATGTTGGCCACCATATGCCTATCCCACCACCCTTCTGATACACACAGCACACCGAGCATGAGCTAGTGCATCACATATTGAGCACCACTGGACATGAGGAGATATGACAAAGGACTCTTAGGACATGATTGTAGCATTTTGGTGTTTCAATGATATATTGAAACATTAGGACAAGTACTTTTGCTATACTGCAACTCTGTACATTTCATTTATCATCATTTCTTATTTGTTTTATAATTTGCAAAGTCCTTTGTTGCTGTGCATATTGCCTCATGTTCTCCACATGTTGTATTTCCTTTTTAAGTACCATCCCTTCAAAATGTATATAGACTTGTACTAGTTACTTAGAATGACAGGGAAGAAGTCATCCTCTCCCATTCATCATCTGATTTAAGAGCCATTCTTTTGAGTCCAAGCCTCATGTCATAATTCTAAGTTCTGCAAATCATCAGGAACTTCTTTGAACACTCGTACTAGCCTCTTGAACCTATTATGTGACATCCCAAAAATTTTGTTCCTGTTGGCAGGAACATCCAAAATTAGTAATATGGATACTGTACTTGTATATGAGATCCTCTCAGCTACATGGCACTGTATAGCTGGAAAGTAGCATCAACAAAAGTTTGCTTATTGCAACCATACATATTCAATGATCAGATATTGCAATTTACAAAATTTTCACCCTTTGCCATACAACTATGCCACCCAGACTCAACATCCCACCCAACTTCAAGAACCAGATCTTGCCCAAACATGATCTATTGATACTCCAAATCCTCATGTTTGACTTGCCTTCATTCAAGCCCACTACACCCTTTACAAATCCTGATCAGTACTGTGAGGACAACCTGAAAGCCTCACTTGGTAATGAGCTAACAGAGGGGAATCCAAAGTTAACATTATACTACATAATACAAACACTTCAGGCACACCTAACAGAGGGGAATTCAAAGAGAAAACTTTAATGACCCATCTGTTGATGCCCAGTATATGTGATAGACCCAAAAATCAAATAATAGGCTAAAAATAGCAAAAAGGCAGAAATAAGTGGATCAAGCTATGGAATGATGTCACCTTGATGGGTAAACATCCAGAACTCCCCTCTAAGAATGGAACTGTCAACATGTACCAACATGGGAAAACTGAAAAATAATTATAAAATAGGAATAAAATCATAGAAAACCATAGTAAATGCAGAATAGAGTGAAATAAAACATATAAAAATATGGGATGAATGCAGAAAATTCCCAAGATGCCTGTGACACCTCAGAGGCACTTCAAATCAACACATCAGCAGTAAAATTGGTCAAATGCCCCCATATCAGCACAATCAGCAAACAGCAATTTCTACTTTGGATCATTTAATATTGGGCAAAGCTGGTAAAAATCTGAGAGATTCACCAGAAGTGGGTCAATGCCAAAGTGTCACTAGTGCAGCAAACCCATACAAAGAAAGGAGTGGCAGCACCACATACTGCACTGATCTGCAAGGTGTATGATGGACTGTCATGTATTGCATGGGCTGGTATGATCCAGGGCTTCAGTGCCAGCATTGGAACTCACTAGCTTGCTACCGATGCTACACATGACTGGTCAACAGATGAACATGAAAGCCAAATGCTTAACCTTCTTTGATATGATGTGCTGCAGGAGGGTACAGGAGAACATGCTGAGATTGAGTCAATATTCTTTTCATCAAAACTTCAGAATGCATACAGAGACCAGAAGAACTATGGAACACACATTCATCATTATTGGATATGGGGACAAGGCCAGGCACTTGACATAGGCACATACGAGCAACTGGTGATTTTTGCAAACATCAGGGATAATCATTGGATAGTGTTGATTCTTGACTTCAAGTTAAGCATTATTTCATATGGGGACTCCTTGGAAAAAGTCATCAGTGACAAATTGCATGGCATCATGGAATGGTGGACTCACCTTCACACCAGTCAAACTTTTGACCATGCACAACTCAGGATTACTCAACAACAAGATGGGTTTTTATTTGGGCTATTAGCATGGAATGCATTGGCTGTGTACCTTCTCAAGGATCAGTACAGCTTGATCAATGCAGCAGATGTTGCCAAAGAGCATTTGGAAATCCTTCTTAGGGTTATTAGTTGACATCAAGAGCATGTACATGATGTGACATACTATAGATATAGATCACTGATAATTGTTTATTAGACATTTGAGATTGATAGTCAAGGGTATCAATTTACTTTTCAAGCATCCACTGACAGGGAGAATGACTCCAATCAAATTCAATGATCCACCTTATGAAAGAGCTGCCTATGTCCCTGATGATGATGCTTTCTCTAGCACAGCTTTAGTAGTGCTTTGTCTCCTTGAAGTACAACCTGGAAGCTATCAGAGACTAAAGACGAGTCATCTGCCTGGAGTCCACAACCCTCACCAACCTTGAAGAACACCACATCTATGTAAAAGTGAGATTTCATCAAATGAAGCACAAACACACCTCATTCAAGTCCAGCAAAGAAGCAAAACCATGTTGAGGTTGCATCATCAACCTGCATGGCATCTGAAATATCTACAGAGAATGAAGTAATGGGAAAGAGACTGCAAAGCCTATTGCAGTTCTTCCAAAAGGGGAGTCAGGCCGATACAAGCATTTACTGGGCAAAATAGGTGGAGGCTGGATGAAATGAGCAGGAGGATGAAGTGTTTAATGTGAAAGTCTATGCACATTCAAAAAAGCAAGATTGCACAGAAGCTGCTTAGATGCAGAAACAGAAGCAAAGGGAGCATGAAAAAGAGGCTGAGATTCTAAGTGGAGTACAAAGTCCTGGTGGGAGAAAGCAAAAGATTAGTCGAAATGTGAATGTGAATCTTGGACCAACTGACCATTATGATAGGTTCTTGAGATGAAACTTCATGATCATAGTTCACCAAACAAAAAGGCCAAGGAAAAGATTGCTGAATTAACACATCTAGTGCATGCATTAAAGGCTGAGATTCACAACAAGAATCAGAAACCCCAGGGTTGTGTAAGCTTACACTAGTAAGCTCTCAGATCACATGGCACAAATAGAACCAGACTCTATATGGAAAAGGGGAACAGTATGAGAGTACAAGAATAAGGAGGAGAAAAGGTAGGGGGAAAGAAAGAATGATGATCCATCAGTGATCTCTGATATAAGTAGTAGTCAGTGTAAACATAAGTAAACAATATCTGTAAGCCACAGGCTTACATCCTCCCCTCCCAAAAGCAATACCACACTACAAGCAACCAGAGAGAGAAAAGGCTAATTACCGAACTGCTCAGCATGGGTGCATCAAAAACCCCAAAGGGGAAAAGCTACTGGTGGCAGGTACATTGTGAAGAGGAACAGAACAAAACCCTACTCTGACTTCCCTGCCAACCATGCATTGTCCTTCAACACCAAACCAGGAAGCCACAGGTCTTCTTCAGGCCCATAGCCCAACCAACATACTAGGTATTGAGTACCATGACTGTATCTTCTCTTATCGATAATGTGTTCCACGAAAAATTCTTCTTTGCCATTGGTCATTACAATAGGTCCAGGTTGAGTGTATTTGCATGACAGAAATAGTATTGCATTGTTCTCCTTATGCAGCTTTACCTTAGACATAGCAAATTTCAGATAGATGTTTGAACTTGAAGGCAGGTCCAAGGGTACCATAGATGCCTCATTGTCAACCACCAAAATGTGAAAGGGTCCATTGAACCTAGGCATAAATTTAGCAACACAATTATCATCTTTAGAGATGTATTCCTGTCTTCAATTTTTAATGCACAGCATAACATGATTATCCATCTTGATCTCCAAATTATCAGCCCTGTACTCATTTGCAGTAGTGGCCTGTAAAACCTTAGCTTGCAGTAAATTATCCTGCACTTCTCCAACATCCTTCTCCAGCTGCTTGATCAGTTCCCTAGCATGCATCTCCTCTGGTACATCAATCTGTACAGGTGCATACAACAGGGGAATCAGCCTGGGACTTTATCCCATTTTTAGCTGGAATAGTGAAAACCCCATGAACTTGTTTATTGTATTCATGATTGTAAAACATACACACGGTAATGCTTTTGCCCAGCCCTTCCAGTTACATCTGACATGGTAGTGCAATGTCTGGTTAACAGTTTTGTTTGTCCTCTTGCTAACACCATCAGTCTCTGGGTGATACATCAATTTATTGACCATCCATACATTTTCCATCCCAACTGCTGCTCTCTTCAGTCTCATGCACCAAGGGTCCTTGGCATACCCTTTGACAATCTCTTCAAGCAGTTCTGGGTTGGACATCACTGACAACATTGCTGCAACCATGTTGCCATGGAATGTGTTAGTCTCTGCTAGCACCTTAGCACTCTGCCATGGTGACTCCATCCTTGTTCTTAGCATCATGTTCACTGACATAAAACTCTCCTCATTTCCAGCATAGTACTCATAGGGTGATCAAGCCATCTTTTCTGCAGCCATGCAATTATCCATCTCCTCCACTGGCAGACAGGACAAGGTGTCAGCCATGCAGTTCTCCCTGCTTCACACATACATGATCTTGCAGTCAAACTGGCTCATAAACTCCATCCATCATGCCTGCCATCTTGACAAGTCATGCTGTCACTCGAAATTCTTCAGTGTTCAGTGGTCGGTAAAAATTGTGAATGATGAACCCAGCAGGTCCACTCTTCACTTCTGTAGCACATGGATAATTGCTAACAATTCCTTCTCATGAAATGGATAGTTCAGCTCTGCACCTTTAAATAACATGCTTTCAAATGCTACTGGTCGTATGCTTTCCCAGTCACATCCAAAAGACAACCCTGCTCCCAATCTCAAATTGCTCACATTCATTATTACAAATATCTTTCCATCAGGATCATTGTGATCGATAGACATCAAGCACTCCATGTTCACAACAATCTCCTTAATCTTTCCAAATGCTTGTTGGCATTTGTCTTTCTACTCAGGAAACACCAGGTCAGCCTCTCCTGTTGTTAATTCCATCAATATGACTGTGTATTCAGCCAACTTTGGCAGGAATGAGGCAAGATATCACACCAGTCCAAGGAAATGCTGCAGATCCATCAAAGATTTCAGTCTTGGCCAAGTCAGAATCTTTTCTACCTTATGGTCATCTGCCTCGATTCCTTGAGCCGATATCCAATGTCCCAAGAAATTGATCTCAGTGCAAAACAGATTAGTTTTCTTCAGATTGAAATACAACTTCGCCATAAGCAGAGCCTTTAGAATGATTTGTATATTTTGCTCATGTGTCTCAAGCATGTCAGAATACACCACAAGATTATCTAGGTACACATGGAAAAATATGGCCTATGTGCCCTCTCAATGCAGACACAACATGCCTTTGGTGGATAGCTGGTGCATTATGCAGCCCCATCAGTATCACCAACCATTTGTATAGTCCAAAAGGCATGGTTACAGCAGTAAGCGGAATGTCATCCAAATGCATCCTCGTCTGGAAGAAACTATCAGTCATGTCAATTGTGGAGAAATATTTCCCTTTAGCACAGTCGCTCAGTATGTTGTCCACCCTTGCCAAAGGGTGAGAAGTTCCACACAGTGTTAGCATTCAGCTGCCTGTAGTCATTGACCCATTTAGGCAGGACATTCACATCTGCCTTTGGAATGATAAATGTGGGTGACATGGAGGAAGAACTCAAAGGTTATATATGCCCTGCATCTAGATGCTTCTGCAACAGTGTATGCCAAGCATCCTGATATTTTCTTGGACATTGCTATGCATGAGCCTTAATGGTCTGATATGCATCCTTTAACTTAATCCTTGCCAGGACATCTGTTGGTAGCTCATCCACATGCAGAATGGGTTCAAATATGTCATAACTCCACCTTCAGCATGTTCTTGCAGTGCAACAGCTCTGCCAGGCCCTCCAATCGCTCCACCCACACCTTGACCACTTCCACAATGTCTACTGGCTTCACCTCTTCAAATTCCAGCTATTTTCTGCACTGGAAAAGCACAAACTTAAGCTCTGACAACATCAGTTCTCTGGCCATCTGCATGTATTTCATCATCTCTTTCACTCACATTTTCAGTTGTTTCAGAGGTTCTTAGAAAGAAGGGTTCAACAAATCATAATTCTAAACTTTATCTATACACATTCATGCAGCATAGTCTATAACAATATTATTTCTTTTGAACCACAGCAGTCCAAGAACTATAGAGGTGCAAAGTCCTAGAGCAATCAAAGCATACATCAAATGGGATGTCCATTGAGCATCCAAAGAGGAAATAGTAATCTTTACATATTCAGTCAACACAGTCTTCTGACAGCAACCAGATTGATTAACAGCAACATTGACAGACTCCAGATGGGGCAGACAGCGATGGTGCAATTCCAGATGATCAGCTAGCTCTGGTAAAATCAACACCATATGTGAGCCACAGTTGATCAACATTGATATGGTTAAACATTCCTCAACAGCAGGACATCCAAGCATTCTTTCCACCAGAAATGGTGTAAACGAACCTTGGAACTCACCTCATTCAAGGAATCACCTGCCTCAGAGTCTGAACCATCACCCAGAGCCAAAGATGTGACAGCTGAGAATCCAGCTGCAGGCTCATCACCCCATGCACCAAGAGCAGCCACAGGGTATCCCAATCCTTTGGTTTTTGAGAAACCTGATGATGTTGCATTGTTGACGGTATCTGCAGTAGTGAGGGGCATCATGATTGAGACAGGAGCCAATGCAGATGGGTCCAAATGGCCGATCAGTCCAGTGTAAGTCACAGTATCTGGGAATTGATATGGGCAGTTCAGCAAGATGTGATAGATGTTAATCTGCCAGCACTTTCTGCAACCATTCTTAGCATTCAGTTCATTTTGTTTAGCATCAGTCAATCAGAGTAGTGTCATTCCAGTCTTGGGTCCACCTGAATTTCCTTGAGTATTGTGAGGTGGCCCAGCAGACAGGCCTCCACTTGACCTGCTATAGTGATAATACTCAACCTGGAAACCTAACAAAAACCTATCAAAAGGCCTAAGAGGTATAACACAGACTAGAGAAAGGGTGCAAGTTGGTACTAAATATACTGCTAATACCCAAAGGTTGTAGTGAGAGATGCAAAATGATGAGGTGTGTTGTGAATAGTCTTTATAGGCATACAAAGAAGTTCGAAAGAGTTCAAAATAGGTTCAAAGATGTGCGAAATGGTTTGAAGTAGTTTCGAGGAAGGTTGAAGATGTTCAAAGTGGTTCGAAGAGTTTCAAAAGAGTCAGACTGGTATCAAGGTATATCAAGGAGGAAGTATAGTAAATAAAAGGTGTTTTTCAAGAGATGATAGGTGATATGTGATAAGTCAAAGAGTGAATACAAAAGTTCGAAGAAGTTCACAATATTTCACAGAACTTAGAGATATGATGTGAGACTAAGACTCAAGACAATTGCTCTTAAATCAGACAATAAGGAAGAGGGTAACTTCTTCTCTGTTCCCTTGTCTGTTATTCTAAGTAACTAGTACAAGTCTATATACAATTTGAAGAGATAGTACTTAAAAAGGAAATAAAACATGTGTAGTACACGAGGCAATATATACAACAATGAGGACTTTGTAAATCATAAAACAAATGAGAAATAATAATAATTGAAATGTACATTGTCCCAGTATAGTAAAAATACTTATCTTATTGCTTCAATATATCATTGAAACATAAAACTGCATTTATCGCATTTTAAATCTTTTGTTATCTCTCCTCGTGTTCAATAGTGCTTATATGCAATGAAATGGTTTATTCCGGATGTGCCATGTAAGTCAAAAAGGTTTCAAGACAGCCATATGGTGGCTGATGTTGTTTAAAGTGCTGCAAAGTTGTTTGAAGGCATTCAAAATATCATGAAGTTGTTTGAAGTTGTTCAAAGTCATCTAAAATGGTTTAAAATGGGTTTAAAATGGTTTGAAATAGGTTCGCAATAGAATTCGTGGTGTTCATAGCAGTTTGGAGAGGTTTGGAGCATGTGTCATAATGTCTCGATATGATTGGGACCATTCCCAGACCTTAGAGCATGCAATGGACCTATCAATGGCTGAAGTTGTAACTTGTAGTCCTGGGTTCCAGCTGATGGCAGAGTTTATTGATGAAGGCCTCAGTAAAATCCATAGTATGTTTCAGTTCAGCGCATATCCCTTCATCAATTTGTTTCACTTGACAGTACTGGCACAGAGATGTGCAGAAGAATGTGTCAATCATCTACTGTTTGACAGCTTGTCAGTTTCAGGTAGACAGCAGGACAGTAGGCTCATAACAATGGCAGCTATGGCAGGCAGCAGTTTGGCAATATTCTGGTTGATATTCAAAAAAGAATGTAAGCTTACACTAGTAAGCTCTCAGATCACATGGCATGAATAGGACCAGACTTTATACAGAAAGGGGGGACAGTATGAGAGTACAAGAATATCGAGGAGAAAAGATAGAGGAAAGGAAGAATGACAATCCATTGATATGGCTCCCTATCACCCTGCGCTTGTACTATGGCATTTTTTATGATTGTGTGCACCTCTTGGATGACTTCTGCTCACTTTCCACAGTGCACTTTTGTGTGCCTTTGTATGCTTTTGTGCACCCAAGTGCACTTTTGTGTGCCCAAGTATGCTTTCATGCACCCAAGTCTGCTTTCGTGTGCTTCATGCACTTTTGCATGCCTTTGACCACTTAGGTGTGCTGTCATGCACCTTTTACATTCTACTGTGCCCTTGGATCCCCCTTAGCTGCCTTCTATCATGTGCCTTAAATGCACCTTCTTACACTTCAAACAGCCTTTGTGTCCCCCCCACACTCATTATCTGCCTTTACAGTTACTGCATGCTTGATGCACCTTTATGCACTCCTTTTATGCTTACCAGCAACTCACATTCTTTGCTGCACTCTCATTGCACTATTCATTTATCATGCACAACAATCCTTCACCACACCTATTGTGCTGCACATCATAACTTCCAGCTTACTAGGGCACTTATTCGAGGCACACCATGATTGCATCACAAGCCAACTGCACATTCACACATAATCTGAGCACTTTGCACCTATTCAGCATTGGACTGTGTGCACTTGGCCGCTTTCATGTAATTCAAGCACTTTGGCACTATTTGGCATCACACAGCATCTCCTCATAGTTCTTCTGCATTTCTAATCAGCATTGCCTTATCTGGTAACTGGCACAGGTCGATCACATCACTATTACTAAGGCATAACATGCAACACATAATACCAAAGCAGATTAATTGGGCAGAGTGCACAGAACCTAAAGTGCACCAAAAATAGAACATCATGCCAGAACAGTTGGGTATTGGGCTATAGCATGCACAAATCTTATTGGCTAAGGCAGCAGCACTGTGCAGTCAGGTTTGGATGGGCCAATGGATGGACTTGTGGGTAGCACATGGCACTTTCTATTTTTATACTTTATTTTACTACTTTTATTACATAAGCCATTTGTACATAGTACCAAGCCTTGGTACATAGAGAATCCAGAGGATCTTTTCTCCCCACATAGTGTTGAGCAGTGCACTATGCACAGTGTAGAGTGCTCACAGATTACTTGTTGAGTTGGTTAGTGTGCTAAGTAACTTAGGTTAGAGGGTGTAGAACTCTCTGTATTGCTAGGTAGAGGTACAGCATACTTATATACCTAGAGAGCCCACATGGTCACATGAGGCTCAGGTCACATGAGGCTCAGCGGGGTGGAGAAAAGGGTGGTGTACCACATGGTTACTGTCCACATGTCATTATAACATATTTGTATACATGTATTTACATGTATATGTGTTTACACTGAGGCACAGAATAGGTGCCACATGCAGATTTAATTCAACACATAGTTCATCTCTCATTCAGCATTGCACATAGTCTGTGCACCATCATCCAGTCTGTGTACCTTTGTAGTGCACCCTTCATATAGCCATGTTTGCATTGTTGGAGCAGACTACATACGCTGCACAGAGGAAGAGACGACACATTCCTTATAACCTACCTGGGGTTTAGTTAGTCTTAGAGCTAGGGTTTAGCAGAGGTAAGAACACTGTATATCTACTATGGTACAGGTTCTCCTTATATACATAATAGTAAGGATGTCACATGACTCAGGAATGTGTTTACCACATGTATGCACAGTAAGTGCAGTAACATGTGTGTGTTGCATGCATTGCCTCATGTATGCAGCATGCATGGGAATTTAATTTGAACACCCCCCCTCAAACTGTACAGCGCTCTAAGCAGCTAAGTTTGAATCTCAAAAGTAATTCCAAGAGAGTCTCTAAATTTCCTGAATAGGATGGCGCCAAGATTCTTTGTGAACATGTCAGCCACATTATCACTTCCAGGAATGAAAACGACTGTGACTTTGTCATTTTCTATGCATTCATGAGTATAGTGGTAGCGAATGTCTATATGTTTGGTCCTTCTTTCCTGAACTGGATTTGATCCGATAAAGATGGATCCCTGATTATCAGCGCAGATTGGTATGCGCTTCAGTACATATCCAAGTTCCTGGAATAAGGACTCTATCCACACTATCTGTCGACAAGTGTCGGAGAGAGCCATATATTTCCAAATGGCTTCTGTGGATGACAGTGCTACAGTTTTTTGTAAATGGGACTGCCAGCACACAATGCCACTTGCTAGAGTAGCAAAGTAACCCATTGTAGATTGGCATTTGACAGTGTCAGCTACCCAATCAGAATCTGTAAAGGCCTGTATCCCCTTGGACTTCTCACCATCGTAGACAATGTTATATTTCTGGGTTCCCACCAGATAGCGCATGATGTACATCACTTTGTCTAGATGTTCTTGGCTAGGATTAGCTGAGAATTGCAACATCTTGATTACTGCATAAGCGATATCAGGTCGCGTTCCAAGCATCAAATACAATAAAGATCCGATCACAGACTGATATTTTGATCTAAGCACCGCGTTGGGCATTGCTGTGTTTTCTGATGGTCTATAACCAGTCAGGAGTGGAGTGGGGGTCGCTTTGGCATTTGTCATCTCAAATCTCTCAAGCACTTTGGCGAGATATTCAGTTTGATTGAGTTTGACTTTGCTTGTAGTCTGGGTGATGCGCATGCCTAAGAATTCCATGACTTTTTCAGTACTATGGCACTCCCAATGCTTTAGACAAGCATTTTTCTTTTCATCCACAAGTTTCTTGTTCTTCCCCATGAACAAGCCATCATCAACATAGACGAGTGCAATAACAATGCTGCCTGTCTTAGGATCCTTGTGTATGAAAATGCTGGCATCGTAGCTGGTGCGCACAAACCCAATGGTGTGCATAAATGCCTCTAGCTCTTTCCACCATGCAAGTGAGGCTTGTTTAAGGCTATACAATGCTCGGCGTAAGCGCATTACTTTGCGCTCTTTTCCCTCGAGTCTGAAACCCTCGGGTTGATCCATATAGATCTCCTCATCTAGTTTGCCATATAAAAATGCAGTTTTTACATCTAGGCCAGTCATATACATGCCCTCTAGAGATGCAAGTGCAAACATGAGGCGTACAGTCTCGTAGTGGACTACCAGTGAGATAATCTCATCAAAGTCAATGCCTTTGACTTGTGAAAAGCCTTTGGCCACAAGTCTGGCTTGTTTTCTTCCATCCGATTTTATGGAGAAAACCCATCTATTTTTGATGATTTTTTGATCATGTGGAAGATCGATGATGTCATAGACTTGTTGCTTATGAAGAGCCTCTAATTCTTCATGACAAGCTTGTTTCCACTCACGTTGCTGCTGCTGAGGTAGGTGCACAATATCACGAAATTGGTTTGGAACTTGGCTTATTTCACTCAATGGTTTGACTGCTTTTGACAACAGCCAGGGAATAAGCTTATCTCCTCCTTCCTTGGTTATCTTTTTAATATAACCTGCTTTGTCCAGTTCCCCCATTGGGTGATCATGTTCTTGATTATTGGAATCAGGCACACTTTCGTGGGGTGCCAAACTTGGTCCAGCAACCAGTTCTTTCTGTTGAGATTGTGGTCATGTTTGGTTATGATCCGAATCTTGACCTACAGATCTCTTCCAATATTGATCACGTGCAATGTCTCTCTCTATGTCAGAGGGGAGTCGCTTCTCTCCATAGGTATTGCCAGGACGGTTTGGGATGTTCCTCTGCCTGCCTGATCGATGGGGCAATTGCTGCCATTCCTGTTGATCATCACATCTTGGACAAAAGTCCTCAGTGGTTACTGGAGGCAGTGGAGGAGGAGCATCTGTCACATCATCATGTGCCTTTTGCTCACTTGGTACATCATCATTATCATTTTCTGATGATGGAGGAAGGGGCAGATCTTGTGGTGGTATAGAATTATCACCATCCATTCCAGATGAGTGGTCATCATCTTCTGGTTCTGGAGGTGGAAAATTACCAAGGTCTGTATTGGCAGGAGTTTTAGCTCTGGGACAGCATGGGAACAATGGTTCATCAAATAGTGCTGTAGCACCAATGAATATTGCACCACTAGGTCACATGAAATGGTATGCTTTAATGCCATCTTCTAATCCAAGGTATGTCATCAACTCCAATCGAGGAGCCAATGTATTTGGATGCTTCTCCTTGGGTAGGTAGACATAAGCACCACAACTGAAAACCTTCAGATTGTTTAGATCTGGGCGGACCTTTGTCAGGTCCTCAACTGGTGTCAGCCATTTCAGGCACCTTATCAGGATTCAGTTGTATAGGTGTGTTGCATGTTCAATGCAAAATTCCCACCATGATTGTGGTAGACATGCGGTAAATTGCAGGGTTTGCAACTTTTCCATTATTGTCCTCATGGCATGCTCTGCGTGCCCATTCTGTTGGTGAATGTGGGGTGCAGACATCTCTATTTTGATGCCAAAGTCCTTGAGCACATTTTGTAGCTCACGATCTTTGAACTCCCCTCCTAGATCAACACGCCAGCACTTGATTGTAGCGCCATACTGTGTCGAAGCCACTGCCCGAAATTGTCTGATGGCCGCAGCAGCATCAGATTTCTTTTAAGGCATTGGACCCAGATATGTGACATTTTGTCATCCAGAAATACAATAAAGTATTTATGTTTATGGTACGATAGTACTGGGAGTTCCTTCAGATCGGAATGTATTAATTTAAAGGGTCTTTCTGCATGTGAATCTGATTCGGGAAAAGATTTTGAGGTCATTTTCCCTTCAGTGCACCCTGGACATATAATTTTGTCTTTAGGAATAATTAAATTCCTCAGGAATTTTATGGTGCTATTAGGCATCTTCCCTAGTGCCTCTTTGGATGGGTGTCCAAGTCACTTATGCCAAGTCAAGTAGTATGCGACGTACATCGTCGTGACATTGATTCCCTTGATGCTCAATATATGAGTCCGAGCCCAATAAATAGTGTCACATTTCATAAGAGGGATGCAATCCATAATTGGGTTTCCTTGCTTGAAAAATGAAATGTGTGTGGAGGAACCACGCATGTCACTTCCGTCTTGCAAGAAGATGCCCATTGACAGTAATCAAGCATTACAGTCAGGTATGTAGTAGATGGGATATAATTGCATTTCATGCATCTCTGACTTCCCATGACATACTACCTGATGTCTAATGAAGACTGCTCCTTTCCCTACTATATGAGTAGTACCCATGGCTGTTTGAACCAGGGTAGAGTCCTTTCTCGGTAAAGGTTCATAAGAAGCAAAATCTTTCATTTCACCAGTGAAGTGTTTTGATGCACCTGAATCCATGATCCAGTCGGCACCTTTCTTACAATTTCCATTTGCACATATAACACATATATTAAGATGTAAATTGTTCCATGATACATTTAGTAGCAGTAAAATTTCACATGAAAAGTTTGCTGTGATCAGTGGAATGTTAATTCTTGTGCTTGTGGTAGGGAAAAGGACTGACCTTTCATCATATGTACCTGTTTCAAGCGGTTCATCAACGAGCATTTCATCGATGGCTTTCCATACTTCCTCATCAGAAACTGTAGGTTCTGATCCAAGGGAGATGCTATCATCTTCTACCTCTATGATCCTTGGTTCTGGTTCAATTCTCCTCCTCTTACCTTCTCACACTGTTAGGTGCTCTTCCAGCGGTCGCAGATTTTTCGCACTGTGCGGGAGATTCATTTGCTCGAGGGTGTCTCGAGCCTGCTGATATTCGGTGATAGGTCCACTGTGCGCTTTAAAGTCTGGAGAAGTATTCCCACTTGTATTGACACATTATGACACACGCTCCGAACCACTACGAATGCCACTAAATCGACTTCGAACCATTTTTGCATGATTTCGCACTATTTTGAACAACTTCGCACTACTTCGAACCTTTTCGAATGCTTTCGAACCGTTTCGCGACACTTTGAATGACTTCGGCTGCCGTATAGTTGTCCTCAAACAATTTCGATACACGTTGCACATTTGGAACAACCCCACTCGCCGCATATCAAGTACTACTGGACAAAAGGAGGGATTACAAGAGACTTACAATACGATAAGTGCGTTTTTGTGTTTCATTGATATATTAAAGCAATAGAACAAGATCTATTACCATACTGGGACAATGTACGTTTTACTTATTATCATTTTTCATTTGTTTTGTGTTTTACAATACCTTTATTGCTGTGTACATTCCCTCATGTTTTTACAATTGTTCTGATTTCCTTTTTAGTACTATCTCTTCATTTTGTATATAGACTTGTGTTAGATACTTAGAATAAGGGGAGAAATAGAACAATGGGGAACAGCACAAGTTACCCTCACAGTTATCGTCTGACTTAAGAGTCGTTCTCTTGAGTCTTAGCTCGGGTCGTATCTCTAAAAGTTCTGTGAAATATCGCGAACTTCCTCGAAACTATTGTATTCGCTCTCTGTTTTATCGCCCATCACCTGTCTCCATTTGACAAACACCTCACATTCGTTAAACCCGCTGTTCGATATACTTCGAACCTCTTCGAACTTATTCGAACTATTTCATGCATCTTCGAACTTATTCGAACCGCTTCGCACGCCTTCGAACTACTTTTGAACTCTTTCGAACAACTTCATATGCCTATACAGACTTTTATCCACAGCCCTTACCATTTCGCGTTACTAAACATTATGTTTTGGTCTCAGCGGTGATATTTAGTACCACCTCGCACCCTTCCTCTGGCCTGTGTTATACCATCTGAAGCCATTAGTAGGTTTTGTTTGGGTTTCTGGGTTGAGTATCATCATTTTGGAGCTGACCATGAGGGGTTTCTAAATCATTTCATCACCTAATCCACCTCGAATCTCTCGGCTTAGGCCAACCCAAACTCGAAACCTTAGAATCAAGACTCGCCAGGCCTTCGAATCTCTCGAACAATCGGGGGATATTTTAATACCTGTCTCTGATGCCGAATCCACACATCGTCGTCTGTTCCCTTCACCTATTTCCTCGTCTATAACTTCATCTTCCTCTTCTTCTTCATCCTCTACTACATCATTCATTATTCCAGCTACTTCAACACATCTACCATCCTTTGCTCAGGTTCTAACTCCTCGAATCGGTACATCTATGGCCACCCAAGCAACAATGCCAGCTCGAGGACATTCCACAGCACCCAAATTCGACCCCACTCAACCTCGAGAGCTATGTCGATACTTTAACGAGCTCGAAATACTTTTCATCAACTGTAATGTTACGGATTCCGAACTTATGAAGAAGCACGCCTGTCGATATGTCGATATCGATACGTCCGAACTCTGGGAATCAATTCCCGAATACGAAACCAGGACTTCCTTTCACGATTTTCGTGTCGCAATCCACAGACTATATCCTGGTTCCGAAGATGATCGAAAATGGTTGATTTCAGACATGGACAAACTCGTTGGCGAACAACTTCGGATGGGTATCTATAACACGAGCGATTTAGGATTATATTACAGGTCTTTCTACAACATTACGAAGTTCCTACTCTCTAAAGGCCGAATTTCGGAGGCAGAACAAAGTAGAGCATTTGTTCGAGGTTTTCAACTGGGTTTATGGTCACGAATTGCACGACGACTCGAACTTAAATTTCCCGACCACTATCCGGATGATGCCTACCCACTTGACAACATTCACAAAGCAGCGAAATTTGTTTTAGCAGGGTCAATTAGCTCGAATTCGGAATCCTTACAGTCTTTAGAAACATCGGTATCGACTTCGACATCTTCGACACAGATTAAATCGGAATACTTATCGGCGATCCTCGAAAAATTCGCAACCACACTCGTCACGGCTTTAGCAGGCTCGAAATTCACTAACCCCCCTCGAACTAACAGTGGATTTTGCTCAGACCAGCTCGAAAACTTAGCTTGTGTCTTTTGTGGACTCACAGGTCATTTCATTAGCGACTGCTTGGTTTGCCAAGCCTATATCAATGAAGGAAAGTGTAAAAAGAACAACAAAGGAAAAATCGTGCTTCCAAATGGATGGTTCACCCCTTGAAACATTCCTGGTCGCTTTATCAAAGACAGAATCGACGAATGGACTCGACGAAATCCTTCGAACACAACTGCATCATCGCTCATGTACAACATCGCATCCTCAATGGCTACTTCGACACCGCCTAGGGGCATCTACCATGTTTCCGAACAATCTGCGACACCCGAAGATCACATCGCAAAACTCGAACAAGAGATATACGCTTTGCAAAGTGGTAGGACTTTTGCTAAAACTAATTCGGGCATACCAACAGTCCCCATCTCTCGACCTTTGGTTTCACCAAACACTGCGGCAGTCGAACAATCGGCTCCACATGTACCAGCGTCATCCATCTCGTCTACAGCAACAAACCTACCAACCTCGACTTCGGCATCATCTTCGATTTCAGAAACAACTTTGCAGCCTGTTATTCATCCTTATGCTGCTACAAAAGAAAATTCGTACCTACCACCACACGAACGAAACTTTGGATCCACTGCGAAAGGTAAAGGCAAAGATGGTCCTTCGCACCATAACCAAGCTCCAATTCAAAAAGATAAAATTATGGAAGATGTTTTCACTCGTTCGATGAAGACGCCAATTATTACACTAATGCCCAAGGAATTGTTGGCTCTATCGCCCAAAGTTCATACAAAATGGAAGGAACAGGTCACTCCATGTCGAATTCAGCAGTCCGAAGGGAATAACGCCACGAATCTGCTTAACGATGAGATTTTCATGATTGATGACCCATTCGAAACTTATATTAACAGTCTTCGACCTGGCAATATTCCAGAACCTTTTATCGCAGCAAAGGAATCCCATTCAATTAGGTCAATTATTATGAATGTCAATGGAAGGAATCCAGTGGAAAGTGTGGTAGACCCCGGTTCTTCGATTATTGCAATGTCTGAAGAAGTTTGCCACGAACTTGGCCTTGCTTATGATCCTTCAATCCACATCCCACTCCAATCGGCTAATGGAGGCATTGACGAAAGTTTGGGTTTAGCACGAAATGTGCCTTGCGAAGTGGGGAGTATCATGCTGTTCATGCAAATTCACATAATTTGTGACCCAGCCTACGATATTTTACTCGGTCGACCATTCAATGTACTCACCGAAAGCACCGTCAAAAACTACAGGAACAAAGCCCAGACAATTACGATATACGATCCTAATTCGACACAATCGTGCGCTATCCCCACGATTCCCCATTCTAATCACCGTCGAAAGGATTTTCGCAACTAGAGGACAAAATTTCGGACATTGACCAGTGCACTTTCATTATCTTATTCGATCCCTCAAATTTATCTATCAATATCGAACGCACTGCGAATATTCCTGATATGGAGTCCTCGAACTCCTCGAAATCCGTTTTTTATTCTTCGATTATTGTGAATTTATATTTAACAGCCAGTCACCAATACGAAACATATTTATCGGCCTTGAAGGCAACGTCTACGCCTTCTAAGCCTATTATCGACTCCTCATATCCAACTTTCGTGGCATCGAAAAAGAAATACAAACTTGTCGCACAAAAAATTCGCCCAGTTATTACCGAGCTACCCGACCGATTTCGCATTATTCGAACAATTACTGGTGACCCTCTCGAAAACATGCCAAAATTAAATCCTTATCCACCGTCGTTTATCCCCACCTCGCAATATACACTCAAACGTAAATCTATTATCGACAAGAATCATCCGGGTGATTTCCTATGGCCAGAAGAACGAAATCTTATGCACGATTTTATTCGAAATCAGGAAACAGCTTTTGCGTGGACAGAACAAGAGCGAGGAAGTTTTCGCTCTGACTTTTTTCCTCCTATAGAGTTCCCTGTCGTTCCTCACACTCCGTGGATTGAGTGAAACATTCCCATACCTCCAGGTTTGTACGAACAGATATGCGAAATGCTGAAAAGGAAGATAGAGGCAGGAGTATACGAACCATCGAACTCTTCGTACTGATCACGATGGTTTTGCATTGCGAAAAAGGACGCCAAATCACTTCGAATTGTCCACAGTCTCAAACCGCTTAACCAAGTAACGATCCAGCACTCAGGAGTCGTACCAATACCCGAACATCTAGCAGAACAATTTGGGGGACGATCATGCGGAGGAATGTTGGATCTCTATGTGGCATTCGACGAAAGGAAAGTTGCAGAATCATCTCGCAATCTGACAACGTTTCAGACACCGTTCGGAGCACTTCGCATTGTTACCCTACCAATGGGTTGGACAAATTCTGTCCCTATCTTACACGACGACATGACATTTATTCTACAGCCCGAAATTCCTCATATCACCATTCCTTACATCGACGACACACTGGTTAAGGGTCCGAAATCAGAATATAGAACGATAGGTGGATCCTACGAAACAATTCCCGAGAATCCAGCTATTCGACGCTTTGTCTGGGAGCATTTCGAAAATTTAAATCAGATAGTCCAGCGCATGAAGTATTGTGGAGGAACATTTTCAGGTCCGAAGCTCTATCTTTGCGTCCCCGAAATAATTGTTTTAGGGCATCGATGCAATATCGAAGGTTGTATGGCCGACCCTACTCAAATCGCTGCTGTTAGCAAGTGGGGACCATGTCGAAGCCTTACCGAAGTTAAAGCGTTCCTAGGAACCATTGGAGTTTGTTGTATATTTATCCGAAATTTTGCTCAACGGGCTGCAGCACTAATACAACTCACTCGAAAAGATGTTCCTTTCAAATTCGGAGCGGAACAAATAGCAGCCCAACAGGATTTGAAAGCAGCTCTAATCAATTCCCCAGCGATTCGAGCAATCGATTACTCATCTCCAGCCCCGGTTATTCTATCGGTCGACACTTCGAACATTGCTATTGGTTTCTTTCTCGCTCAGTGTGATCCCGAAAACCCTCGAAAACGATATCATAGTCAATTTGGATCGATTACACTGAACGACCGCGAATCCAGATTTTCGCAACCCAAACTTGAACTTTACGGTCTATATCGCGCTCTCAGAGCACTACGATTGTACCTAATAGGAGTTCGAAGGCTTATCGTCGAAGTTGACGCACGATATATTAAAGGCATGCTTTCGAATCCTGATATTGCATCTAGTGCTAGCGTCAATCAATGGATAGTATCCATCCTAACCTTTCACTTTACATTAGTCCACGTCGCAGGGACACACCATGGTCCTGACAGACTTTTGAGACAGCCCCCACAAGACGAAGATGTTCAGCTCGACAACGAAAATAATTTCGGAGACTGGATCGACCACCTTCATGGTTTTGTACATCAAATAAATCCTATTACAACCCGACTATTTACTTCGCATGAAAATTCGACCTTCTCCCTCTCTTCGAATCTCAGTAAGGGGGAGGATCTTACCTATAATGATGTCCCACGATCAAATAACGCAAAAACAAACGACGAGAGGT
Organism: Tricholoma bakamatsutake; assembly: GCA_029959215.1. Lineage (NCBI taxonomy): Eukaryota > Fungi > Basidiomycota > Agaricomycetes > Agaricales > Tricholomataceae > Tricholoma > Tricholoma bakamatsutake. Next base: position 9,206,747 of record CP114860.1, read on the forward strand.
TACTTCATGTTCGAAAATGGTTACATGACTTGGTGTGACCCCCTGAACTATCAGACACAGAATACACTACCTTTATTCGATATTGCACCGGATTCTTTTTAGACTCAGCCAAACTGTGGAGAAAAGACTCCCAAGGAGCTCACAAAATTGTTGCTCCTCCAGAACGTCGTCTCGAAATCATTCGCGCAGCTCATGACAACATAGGACATAAAATGGTTTTCGCTACTAAATCAGTTATTGCCCTTCGATTCTGATGGCCGAACATGAAATTCGACATTGCATGGTATATTCGAACCTGCCACCTATGCCAAATTTGACAAACGCGAAATGTTCTAATTCCGCCCACAGTTGCCACTCCAGCACCCCTTTTCGGCAAAGCCTATATCGACACAATGCAAATGCCACCTTCGAATGGATTTAAATACATTGTACAAGGTCGATGCTCACTAACGACCTATCCAGAATGGCAAAAACTTCGACGCGAAAATGCCACGTCTCTGGGTGATTGGATCTTCGAAGACATTATTTGTCGATGGGGCTCGCTATACGAAATCGTAACCGACAATGGCGCTGCATTTATTGCAGCCATGGAATATCTTGTGAAGCGATATCATATTAACCATATTCGAATTAGTGGTTATAATTTGCATGCCAACGGACTCATCGAATGAGCCCATTTCGATGTTCGACAATCATTATTTAAAGCTGTCGATGGAGAACAAGTGAAATGGTCAGCAGGCACACTCAGTGTTTTGGGCAGAGCGAGTCACGGTCTGTAAATGCATGGGTTGTTCTCCCTACTTCGCAGTTACAGGAACACATCCTCTAATACCCCTCGACATCTCCGAAGCAACATACTTACAACCGCCACCTGATTCAATTTTATCAACAACCGATCTTATAGCTCGACGAGCCATAGCGCTACAAAAATGATCTAACGACCTCGAACTGTTATATTCGAAGGTCTACACGTCCTGAATCAAAGCTGCGAAACGCTTCGAACTTGCTCACGAACATACTATGTGGGACTACAACTTTGCAAAAGGAGATTTAGTGCTACTTCAAAACACGCAAATTGAGAAGTCCCTTAATCGCGAGATGAAACCCTGATATGTCGGCCCTCTTATCATTATCGAACGAAACTACGGAGGGGCTTATATTCTCTGCGAACTCGATGGGTCAGTACTACATAGACCTATTGCCGCATTTCATTTGCTACCATATCTCACTCGAAAGTCAATTTCCCTACCACCAAATTTCCTCGATATCGACTCCGAGCGCCTTGAACAACTTCAAACAAGTTCGAACTTCGACGAAGATACCTTCGAAGATTTTCAGGACTTCGAAAATGAATAATTATCCTTTCTTTCCTTTTTGCAATTACTTACAAAAAATCCGATTATTTTTAGTGTATGATACAAGTCACGATATCGCATCATAGCGTGGTCATGCAAACTCCAAAGGGTTTTTCGGCTATGATGAACTACTGAGCCTTTCCCTAAAAAGCCATATTCTTTGTTCGTTAAATTATATTTATCTTTTTCTTTACTTTACTTTCCAAAGACATTTAATGAAAATTTGAAAAACGAACAGATATACAACAAAAGAAAAACCCCTCTACTCCTCCAACATCTCCTCCAATACCTCTATCTCCCTACCCAATACCTCCATCTCGACCCTCTTCTTCGCCAGTTTTCCAGCGATAATCCGTCACCATACCCCCCATTCTTCCTCGACATCCTCAACTCCCCGCGACTCCCTCGCCTTCCCCTTCGCCTTCCCCTTCGCCTTCCCCTTCGATGACCTCTTTTTCTCCTTCGATACCTTCAAAGGCCCCACTACCGGTTCGACATCCTCAACAGGGCCCACGAGACGGATTCGACGAACTACAAAATTCGAAAATTAGTTAGCAATCACTTCGAAGCGATTTTGAATAACTTTCGTACCTGGTTTTGTGCGCGAATCGCGTTTCGCACCCCCGAACTTCTTTGCCTCGACACCCTGCCCCAATAACACCCCTGTGCCTCCTGGACGCACTTTGTACACTTTGCAGTGCCCTCCTTAACGATGCAGCATGGCTGAGACTTGAACCCAGCGCATCTATCGCACTATGAAACTATTAGAACTTCGACAAATCTTCGAAAATAGGTAAAAAAAAAAAAAAAAAAAAAAAAAAAACTTACCGGGCCCTCGAAATCGAGCAGCCTGCTCGTGTCTAGTCGTGGCCGCTTCGCCACTTCTACCCCTTCTACTACCTGTCCATCCACCTCCTCCTCAACCTCTACCGCTTTTCACTTTGCCACCCTTACTACAGGTAGCTCTTCCTCATCCTCATCCTCGTCTTCGTCTTCATCACCCGCCTCAATCCTTTCAATCGCCTTCAGCTCAGCCTCGAACCCTGCATTTTTGTGTTGCAAGTCCTCCTTCGAGATAGTCTTTGCACAAAATTCGGCAAGGGCTCCGTTTCGGGCGTCCGCCAATGCTCTCCGTCGAGCATCGACTTCTGCCTTCTGCACCACCTTCTTTTCCTCTCGAACTTGTTTCGCATTTTCCTCCCTCTTCTCCTGTTCAACCTGTTTCACTAAATCCACAAATAGAAGGCCCCCTCCCCACGAAATCCACTCGCGTCATGCCATCGGACTGAAAATTTCGAAAACCTCATCCACAACCTTTTGTATGGTCGCATCGTGTTCCTTGGCCAGGTCGTCTGCAAGCTCATCATATTCTGCCTACGAAACACAAAAATAGCACACTAAACACAAGTACGAACATGAAACTCACCATTTTTTCACAAAAACCCCGCCCCCAGACTTCGAAATTGAGATCTTCTGCGATGCCGTGCTCAGGCATCGACTTCGCATACTCGATGAGTTCGACGTTAAGCTCGGCCAGGAGAGACATTACGAAAGCTAGTATGCGATGATGAAGAGGTGATGGAGAGAAGAAGAATGAGAAGTATTTCGAACCTCGCTAAGTTTTCAACATGATCACGCATTCCGCACGTGACTTCGATTGGTTGACTGGGACAGTCAGGATTTCAGTAAGGGGGAGGATGATAGGTCCACTGCGTGCTTTAAAGTCTGGAGAAGTATTCCCACTCGTATTGACACATTACAACACATGCTCCGAACCACTACGAATGCCACTAAATCGACTTTGAACCATTTTTGCATGATTTCGCACTATTTCGAACAACTTCGCACTACTTCGAACCTTTTCGAACACTTTTGAACCATTTTTCAACACTTCGAATGACTTTGGCTGCCATATAGTTGTCCTCAAACAATTTCGATACACGTTGCACATTTGGAACAACCCAACTCACCGCATATCGAGTACTACCAGACAAAAGGAGGGATTACAAGAGACTTAGGATACAATAAGTGCATTTTTGTGTTTCATTGATATATTAAAGCAATAGAACAAGATCTATTACTATACTGGGACAATGTACATTTTACTTATTATCATTTTTCATTTGTTTTGTGTTTTACAATACCTTTATTGCTGTGTACATTCCCTCATGTTTTTACAATTGTTCTTATTTCCTTTTTAGTACTATCTCTTCATTTTGTATATAGACTTGTGTTAGATACTTAGAATAAGGGGAGAAATAGAACAATGGGGAACAGCACAAGTTACCCTCACAGTTATCGTCTGACTTAAGAGTCATTCTCTTGAGTCTTAGCTCGGGTCATATCTCTAAAAGTTCTGCGAAATATCGCGAACTTCCTCGAAACTATTGTATTCGCTCCCTGTTTTATTGCCCATCACCTGTCTCCATTTGACAAACACCTCACATTCATTAAACCCGCTGTTCGATATACTTCGAACCTCTTCGAACTTATTCGAACTATTTCACACATCTTCGAACTTATTCAAACCGCTTCGCATGCCTTCGAACTACTTTCGAACTCTTTCGAACAACTTCGTATGCCTATACAGACTTTTATCCACAGCCCTTACCATTTCGCGTTACTAAACATTACATTTTGGTCTCAGCGACGATATTTAGTACCACCTCGCACCCTTCCTCTGGCCTGTGTTATACCATCCGAAGCCATTAGTAGGTTTTGTTTGGGTTTCCGGGTTGAGTATCATCATCGGTATAGACCGAATGAGAGGTAGAGGCCACGCCCATGTATGCCTGTGCAGGCGGTCGGTGGTGAGGATCCCTTGTGGGAGTATGTTCATGCTTCTCAATGCACTGGATGAGCAGCATCGGCAGTATGATGGTGCCATTACCATTTATGGTAGTAAAGGCATTTGAGGCAAGGTGGGTATGTTTCTCTTTAGGCTTTTCCTCTTTAGTCTTTTTGTCCCCATGTCATCCACGCTTTCGGGACGAATCTCCATTGTTGCCCTGAGATTGCCATTTGGGGTTTCCCCCTTTGCGCTTGACAGTGGAAAGCTTGATGGCCTGAGGTGGGCTGATGGGCTTTCCAACTGCTGTGCGCTGTGAGGCCTCAGCAACAATGGAGTTCTTGACATGTTTAAATGTCAAGGCTCTAGTAGCGGTCATGTTAAGGACCATAGCGGATAGAGAATCATACTCATGCAGCATCACAGTGAGTAGAATCATTGCCTGTACTAATTCGGGGATGGCGACATTGGCAGCCATAAGGCACTTGAATTTATCAGCCATTTTGGCAATCTCTGGCATGGGATTCACAGCCAGAATTTTGATTGCAATTGCAGACCTAAAGTCTGCAAAGACTTGGGAGGGGCCATTGACACCATAATCAGTGCGGATGAGATCCCACACCTCCTCAGCAGTGTCCTTGGTGTTGGCATGCTGCCAAATAGAGGGGGCCAGGCAGAGCACTAGGCTACCAATAGCCTGATCATTCTTATTGTTCCAGGTCTGGAGCTTGGCATTAGCTTCTGCTACTAGTGCAGTGTTTGTCGCCATCAAAGGAGGCACCAGGGGTTGTTTTAGTTCCATCCCGCTAGTTATTTGCCAGAGTCCCTGAGACCTGAGCCATGCCTTCATTGAGTTGGCCCATTGAATGTAGTTAGAGCCATCGAAAGTTTGTATGAGTTTTTCAAGAGTTGAAGACATGATGTTATAGTGGCAGCTGGTAAAAGCGCTCAATCAGTCCTCTATTCAAGAAAACACATTCCATAATCTCAGGCAAAAACACTCCTTCAGAGTGGTTAACCCTAGTCAACCTGGGTTTTTAAATGCAGCTCGCAGGGAGTGCAATGCAGCTCACAAAGAGCGCAAGGTTACAATTTGGAGACAATGAAGTCAACATCGTTCACAGCCAGTTAAGGCAAGTTCGCGACGTGCCCAGCAGGGCCCATAACCTGTTGGAGCAGACTACATATGCTGCACAGAGGAAGAGACGACATGTTCCTTATAACCTACCTGGGGTTTAGTTAGTCTTAGAGCTAGGGTTTAGCAGAGGTAAGAACACTGTATATCTACTATGGTACAGGTTCTCCTTATATACATAATAGTAAGGATGTCACATGACTCAGGAATGTGTTTACCACATGTATGCACAGTAAGTGCAGTAACATGTGTGTGTTGCATGCATTGCCTCATGTATGCAGCATGCATGGGAATTTAATTTCAACATGCATATCATTTGTGTTCCTCATCATACTGCCATGTCTCATCCATTTGTTTGCATCCTTTGTCTTTATTTGTGCACTTTTGCAGTGCACCCTTCATATAGCCACATTTGCACATTGTTTGTGCCCCTCATATATAGCTGCATTTTGTGCATTGTTTGCACATTTTTCCACCAGTTGTGCTCGCATCCTGCTTGTGTCCTTAGTCTGTGCATCTGCCTTTCAGTACACTCCAGTGCTGACCTTGTCCCACCAAACCTCCCACTTTCACCTCCCTCATCATTGTGCATTTTTGCACTCCCATTGCACATTTTTCTACACTATGCATTTTTGCCCCTTTGTGTTGTGCACCTTTTTGCCATTGCATGTACCTTCCTTTTTGTGTACACAACTTAGTGCAAACATTGCAAACCATTGTACCAGCCTCTTTGTAGTCTTTGCACCTTGAAGAATGATCCAAGGCCCTCTAAGTGAATCCCCTCACACCAAGCATGCCTGCAGCTGTAGGTTTAGTGTTCACCCCTTCTGTTGAAACTCTTCACTGAGTACCAACTGAACACATCACCATCAGTGATCTCCAATATAAGTAGTGGTCCATGTAAACATGAGTAAACAGTATCCATAAGTCACAGGCTTACAGGTTGTAAGAAGATACACATGGCCAGACCAGAAAAATACCATAACTGGCATACACTGTTCTGTTGGTCACAGATCCTGCTTGCAATAAAGGAGGTTGGGTAGAGAATGGGTGCTTCAGATATCATTTATGCATTGAAGTGAAGAGACAAAGACACATTTGCTGCTCCACCATGAATGATTGGATTGATTGGAAAGGCAAGAAACCCAAGTGGATGGCTACTGTCTTGAAGAAGGTTGAGCAAGGAAACAATCCAGGCCACAATAAAGGAGGGAGACAGGGAATTTTGGTACATCTGAAAGGTCTACGAAACACCAGCTACTCATACATCATATCCTCAGACTGAATATCCTGAGGTCATGGAAGCAATTGAAGCTCAACTGATAATATTGCAAAAGGCAGATGTACCTCCAACTGTTGTGACAGCATGTGGTCATATGCTCACTATAATAATGCAAATGAAACCTGAGATCTTCAACAAGAAATTCAAAGATGGCTCAACATTTCAAGCATCCAATTTCTTTGTCTATGGATGGCTACACAAGACATTGTCATGGAGCATGTGCAATGCAACCCAGGCAGCACAGAAATGTCCTAGTGACTGGGAAGACTCATGCAAAAAGTCATTCTTTTGTAAATCATATGTCATCAAGGAAGAAGACATTCCTTCTGAACTATATGTCAACTCTGATCAGACTCAGGTGGTGTATGCACCTGGCAACCAAATGACCTGGGCAGATACTGGAGTGAAACAGGTGTCCATGATAGGTGTTGATGAAAAATGCATGTTCACAGTGATGGTCTCAGTTGCAGCTAATAACAACTTTCTACCATTTCAAGCAATATACAAGGGCATGACAAAAAGATAACTTCAGAAATCATCCACAGCCCATTACAACAATGCTTTCAGCACCAGTGACAATACTCAACCTGGAAACCAAACAAAAACCTGTTAAAAAGGTCTAAGAAGTGTTACACAGGCTAGAGGAAGGGTGCAAGGTGGTACTAAAGATCACCACTGTTACCCAAGGATTGTAGAGAGATGTACAAAGTAGTGAAGTAGTGAGAAAGGTGTGAATGGGTTAAAGACCATATGAAGGTTTGCAAGGCACTGCGAAGAAGGTTTGAGGAAGTTCAAAGATGTTCAAGAATGTTTGAAAGGTTTATGGAGAATGAGAATGGTTTCAAGGAGTATCGAGAAATGAATATAGTGAATTGGGAAGGTTTTTGAGAGACAACAGATGATAGGCGCCATCACCCAAACTGATGAAACCATAAGTTTGGACCAATGGTCACACATCACAAGGGGTGACAGATTGAATGAAATGGTACAGGAAGCTTTACTCAGTCACATGAGACAGAATAGAATCAGGATATATACAGAAGCAAGAGCATGAGGAATATAGGACAGTAGTGAACATATGTGGGAGACAAAAGGAAGGAAGATAACCTATGTAAATATGAACAAAGGATAAGTAAGCTCCATGATTACACCAGCATGAGTAGGGTTTTTACTTATGGGTTTCCCACACTTTTATTTCCCAATTTATTCAATGAGTTTTGCATGAAAAATCATAAAAAAATAATTTTCTGAAAGCTTTTCTTTGAACTCTCTGTGATCCAATGCATAAAACAATATTTGGGTGACATCTTTCATGTGACAAGGCTGAAAATATACTATTTTGTTTATTGTATCACAAGCACCCATTGAATAGCTACCAGAAATTTATTTTTTTGTGACTTTTCATGCAAAACTCATTGAGTAAATTAGGAAATAAAAGCATGGGAAACCCACAGATCAAACCCATGCATTTCCTAGGCATAAGTTTGACTGCATGATCCCATGGCTTATGGTTGGGAAGTGAGTTGAAGAATTCCTTGGAGGATTTTGGCATACTGTTCTTGTGGAACACCTCTGCTAGGCACTGAGAAACATTTGATGTGGCATGTCCTGTTGTAATGTAGAGGATTTGTGGAGTAAAAAACACTTCATTATTATAATAAACTATTTACAGAGAATATTTATACTAAATATTGGACACTGCCCAGTAAACTAAGTCAGTAACTAAGAGTCAGTATTATAAATAACTGTGGCAATGCACCATTGCCATTGTTTGGTGTCAGTGTCAGTGTCACCTAATACATCACCCAGTTTCAACACTCCTCCCAACACCTATGCCATTCCTAACTGCTTAACCAAGTCCTTGTGTTTTGGCTTTGGTAATGCTTTGGTAAGCAGACTGGACAAGTTGTCATCTGTTGTGCAGTACTAAATGCATATCTCATTAGAGTTTTTTGTGTATGAAGTGGTGTTGTATGTTGATGTGCTCAGTGCAACTGTGATTGATGGCATTGTAAGAGTAGTCAATTGCACCTTGATTGTTGACATTGAGAATGGTGCATCCAGAATAGAGAATGCCAAGTTCAGCAGTGAGAGTCCATAGCCATATAATTTGCCATGCTGCCAGACTTTCTGGCATGTATTCAGCTTCCATAGATGATCGCACTACTGTTGATTGTTTCTTTGATTGCCAAGAGATTGGTGCACCAGCCATCTGGAAAATGTATCCAGAAATAGATTTTTGATCATCCAGCACTAAATCTCCTTTTGCAAAGTTGTAGTCGTGCATTGTACATTTGTGAAGGAGTTTGAAGCATTTCGCAGCTTTGATTTGAGAGGCATAGACCTTCAAATATAACACTTTGAGGTTATTAGATTGTTTTTGTAACACTATGGCTCATCGAGCTATAAGATCAGTTGTCTATAAGATGGAATCAGGTGGCAGTTGTAAGTATGTTGCCTCAGAGATGTCAAGGGGGATTAGAGGATGTGCTTCTGTAACTGTGAAGTAAGGAGAACAACTTATGCATTTATGAACTGTGACTCATTCTGCCCAAAATACTGAGTGTGCCCCTGCTGACCATTTCGCTTGTTCTCCATTGACAGCTTTAAATAACAATTGTTGAACATTGAAGTGGGCTTTGATGAGTCCATTGGTGTGCAAATTATAACCACTAATTTGAATATGGTTAATATGATATTGTTTTGCAAGATATTCCATAGCTGCAATAAATGCAGCACCATTGTCAGTTACCTCCTTGAACTTACTTTAAACAACCTCGAACTCATTCGAACCTATTTTGAGCTACTTTGCATGTCTTCAAATCTATTTCCAACTCTTTTGAACACTTTTGTATGCTTTTAAAGACTATTCATCACATCCCTTACCATTTCACGTCACTAAAAACAATGTTTTGGTATTAGCGGTGATATTTAGTACTGACTCACACCCTTCCTCTAGCCTGAGTTATACTTCATAAGCCTTTTAACAGGTTTTTGCTAGATTTCCAGGTCGAGTATCATTATTTTGGAGCCCACTGCGAAGGGTTTCTAAATCATTTCATCGACTAATCCACCTCAAATCTCTGGCTTAGGCTAACCCAAGCTCAAAACCTTAGAATCGAGACTCACTATGCCTCTGAATCTCTCGAACAATCAGGGGATATTTTAATTCCTGTCTCTGATGCCGAATCCACACATCGTTGTCTGTTTCCTTCACCTATTTCCTCACCTCCAACCTTGTCTTCCTCTTCTTCCTCATTGTCTACTACATCATTCATTATTCCAGCCACTTCAACATTATCTACCATCTTTCACTCAGGTTCTAACTCCTTGAATTGGTACATCTATGGCCACCCAAGCAACAATGCCAGCTCATGGACATTCCACAGCACCTAAATTTGACCCTACTCAACCTCGAGAGCTATGTCGATACTTTAATGAGCTCAAAATACTCTTTATCAACTGTAATGTTACGGATCCAGATCCAGAACTTATGAAGAAGCATGCCTGTCGATATGTCAATATCGATATGTCTGAACTCTGGGAATCAATTCCTGAATACAAAACTGGCACTTCATTTCAAGATTTTTACGTCGCAATCCACAGACTATATCCTGGTTCCGAAGATGATCAAAAATGGTCAATTTCGGACATGGACAAACTCATTGGTGAACAACTTCAAATGGGTATCTTCAATTCAAGCAACTTAGGATTATATTACAGGTCGTTCTACAACATTATGAAGTTCCTACTCTCTAAAGGCCAAATTTCAGAGGCAGAACAAAGTAGAGCATTTGTTCGAGGTTTTCAGCCAGGTTTATGGTCATGAATTGCATGACAACTTGAACTAAAATTTTCCGACCACTATCCGGATGATGCCTACCCACTCGACAACATTCACGTGGCAGTGAAAGTTGTTTTAGCAGGGTCAATTAGTTCAAATTTGATCATTACAGTCTTCAGAAACTTCGGCATTGACTTCGACATCTTCGACACAGATCAAATCGGAAGACTTATCAGTGATTCTCAAAAAATTCACAACCACACTCATCATGGCTCTAGCAGGTTCGAAACCCACTAATCCTCCTCGAATTAACAGTGGATTTCACTTAGACCAGCTCAAAAATTTAGTTTGTGTCTTTCGTGGACTCACTGGTCATTTCATTAGCAACTGCTTGGTTTGCCAGTCCTATATCAACAAAGAAAAATGTAAAAAGAATAATGAAGGAAAAATCGTCCTTCCAAATGGATGGTTCACCCCTTCAAACATTCCTGGTCAGTTTATCAAAGACAGAATCTACGAATGGACTCAACAAAATCCTTCGACTACAACTGTGTCATCACTCATGTACAACATCACATCCTCAATGGCTACTTCGACACCATCTAGAAGTGTTTACCAGGTTTCCGAACAATCCACGACACCTGAAGATCGCATCGCAAAGCTTGCACAAGAGATATATGCCTTGCGAAGTGGTAGGGCCTTTGCTAAAACTAATTTGAGCATACCAACAGTCCCTGTCTCTCAACCTTCAGTTTCCCCAAACACTGTGGCAGTCAAACAATCGACTCCACAAGTACCTGCATCATCCATCTCATCTATGGCAATAAGCCTACCGACCTTGACTTGGGCATCATCTTTGACTTCGGAAACAACTTCGCACCCGACATTCATCCTTACACTGCTGCAAAAGAAAATTTGTACCTACCACCACATGAATAAAACTTCGGATCAACTGCAAAAGGTAAAGCCAAAGATGGTCCTTCACACCATACCCAAGCCCCGATTCAAAAGGATAAAATCATGGAAGATGTTTTTACTCGTTGGATGAAGACACTGATTATTACACTGACCCACAAGGAATTGTTGTCTCCATTTCCCAAAGTACATACAAAATGGAAGGAACAGGTCACTCCACATCAAATTTAGCAGTCCAAAGGAAATAATGCCACAAATCTGCTTAATGATAAGATTTTTGTAATCAATGATCCATTCGAAACTTATATTAACAGCCTTCGACTGGGCAATATTCCAGAACCCTTCATCACTGCAAAGGAATCCTATTTGATTAGATCAATTATCATGATTGTTAATGGAAGGAATCCAGTCAAAAGTGTCATAGACCCCAGTTCTTCGATTATCGCAATGTCCAAAGAAATTTGCCATGAACTTGGCCTCACTTATGATCCTTCAATCCACATCCCACTCCAATTGGCTAATGGAGGCATCGACAAAGGTTTGGGTTTAGCATGAAATGTGCCTTGCAAAGTGGGAAGTATCATGCTAGTCATGCAAATTCACATAATTCATGAGCCAGCCTATGATATCTTACTTGGTTGACCATTCGATGTGCTCACTAAAAGCACTATTAAAAACTACAGAAATGAAGCTCAGACAATCACGATATACAATCCTAATTTGACACAATCATGTGCAATCCCCATGATACCCTGTTCTAATCACCGTCAAAAAGATTTTTGCAACTAGAGGACAAAATCTCAGACAATGACCAGTGCACTTTCATTATCTCATTTGATCCCTCTAATTTATCTATCACTATCGAACACATTGCAAGTATTCCTGATATGGAGTCCTTGAACTCCTCGAAATCCATTTCTTATTCTTCGATCCTTGCAAATTTATATTTAACAGCCAGTCATCAATACAAAACAGATTTATCAACCTCGATGACAGTGTCTATGCCTTCTATTATCAACTCCTCATATCCAGTTTTCATGGCATCAAAAAAGAAATACAAACCTGTCACACAAAAAATTCACTTAGTTGTTACTGAGCTACCCAACCAATTTTGCATTATTCAAGCAATTACTGGCGACCCTCTAGAAAACATGCCAAAATTAAATCCTCATCCACCATCGTTCATCCCCACTTCCCGATATTCACTTGAATGTAAAGCTATCATTGACAAGAATCATCCTGGCAATTTTCTATGGCCAGAGGAACGAAATCTTATGCATGATTTATTTGAAATCAGGAAACAGCTTTTGCATGGACAGAACAAGAGTGAGGAAGTTTTCACTCCTATAGAGTTTGCTGTCATTCCTCACACTCCATGGGTTGAGCAAAACATTCCTATACCTCCAGGTTTGTATGAACAGATATGTGAACTCCTGAAAAAGAAGATAGAAGCAGGAGTATATGAACCATTGAACTCTTCGTACTGATCACAATGGTTTTGCATTGTGAAAAAGGATGTGAAATTGCTTCAAATCATCCAGTCTTGAACCGCTTAACCAAGTAATGATCCAGCACTCAGGTGTCATACCAATACCTGAACATTTAGCAGAACAATTCAGGGGATGATCATGCGGAGAAATGTTGGATCTTTATATGGCATTCAACAAAAGGAAAGTAGCAGAATCATCTCACAATCGACAACATTTCTGACACTGTTCAGAGCACTTTGCATCATTACCCTATCCATGGGTTGGACAAATTCTGTCCCTATCTTACACGACGATGTGACATTTATTCTACAGCCCGAAATTCATCATATCACCATCCCTTACATTGATGACACACTGGTTAAGAGTCCGAAATCAGAATATAGAACAATTGGTGGATCCTATGAAATGATTCCCGACAATCCAGCTATTCGATGCTTCATCTGGAAACACTTCGAAAATTTAAATTGGATAGTTCAGCAGATGAAATATTGTGGAGGAACATTTTCAGGTCCGAAACTCTATCTTTGCATCCCCAAAATAATTGTTTTAGGGCATCGATGCAATATCAAAGGTCGTATGGCCAATCCTACTCAAATCACAGCTGTTAGCAAGTGGGGATCATGTCAAAGCCTCACTGAAGTCAAAGCATTCCTAGGGACCAATGGAGTTTGTCATATCTTTATCCAAAATACCTATGCCAGATTCGACAAATGCAAAATATTTTAATTCCACCCACAGTCGCCACTCCAGCACCCCTTTTCGGCAAGGTCTATATTGATACAATGCAAATGCCACCTTCAAATGGATTTAGATACATCATACAAGGTCGATGCTCACTAATTACCTATCCAGAATGGTGAAAACTTTGATGTGAAAATGCCATGTCTCTGGGTGATTGGATCTTTGAAGACATTATTTGTCAATGGGGTTCACTATATGACTTCGGACATCTGGTGGTGAGATATGTTGAAAATGAATATACCTCATAAGAAGTGGTTTTCGACTGGTGATAGGTGATAGGCAACAAGTTGAGAGCAAATACAAAAGTTCAAAGAAGTTTACAATATTTTGCAGAACTTTAGAGATATGATGTGAGCTAAGACTCAAGAGAATGGCTCTTAAATCTGATGGTAGTCGAGAGGGCAACTTCTTCTCTGGTTTTTCTAAGTAACTAGTACAAGTCTATATACATTTTTAAAGAGATAGTACTAAAAAGGGAAATAAAACATGTGTAAAACATGAGGCAATATATCAAACAATGAGGACTTCGTAGATCATAAAATAAATGAGAAATGATAAATAATTGAAACGTATGTGTCCCCATTTGGTAAAAGTACTTATCTTTTGCTTCAATGTATCATTGAAATATAAAAATGCTATTATTGCATCCTAAATCTCTTGTAATCTCTCCTTGTGTCTGGTAGTGCTTGATATATGACAGAATAACTTGTTCCAGTTGTGCAGCATGTATCAAAATGGTTTTAGAAACAGCTATGCAGCAGCTGATGTTATTTGAAGTAGTATGAAGTTGTTCAAAGTATCGCGAAATCGTTCAAAGTCATTCAAAGTCGTTCAAATCATTCGAAGTTGTTCAAAGTCATTCAAAGTAGTGCAAAATAAGTCAAAAAGAATTCAAAGTCAATTTCGTAGTGTTCATAGCAGTTTTGAGGGTCTGTCATAGTGTGTCAATATGATTGGAAACTTTCTTCAGACCTTAGAGCATGCAGTGGACCTATCATCATCATCAAAGCTGGGAATCCTTAGGGATGTAGATATGGTCACAGAAGTATAAAATGTCATTTTTTCTGTCCAGTCTTCTGCATGAAGCGAAAGAGTGGAACCCTTTTTCAGATCCTTCACTGCCAGAGCCACAGCATCCTCATGTAAACTGCTATGGTTCTCATGATAATGTCAGCAGGATACTTCACTCCTCACACTCCAAGGTAACAGCCTTTAATGCATTGACTGTAAACAGATCAGGTTGCAACAACACAATACTTTGATTGTCATTGCTTCCATCCCCATGGTCCAGATGATGAGAAAGGGCATTAGTCTTCCCCATGCTGCAGCCTGGGCAATGATGCAGGGAGAAATCAAGCCTGGAGAGGTAGAAGGACCAGTGGGCTTGGTGATGATTGAGTTTGTTGGTGGTCATGAAGTACTCAAGGTTCTTGTGGTCCATCCAGATCTCAACCTTGTGTTGAGCACCCTCCAGGAAATGTTGACACTCCTCCAATGCCTGCATTATTGCCAGCATCTCCTTGTTATGGATCTTGTAATTGCATTCCATAGCACTGAGACATTTTGAGTAGAAGGCAATGGAGTGCCACTTTTGGTCCTTGGGAGACTGTTGGGACAACACTGCACCCATCGCAAAGTCTGAATTATTCCAGCACCTCCTGCTGTGCATTTTCCCCCTCCATGCCTCCTTGCTAGTGAGGTCAAATAATAGGCATGCATGGTGAAAGAAATCTTTAATAAAGTGCCAATAGAAGTTGATGAAGCCCAGAAAAGACTGCACCTCTTTCTTGTTCATGGGTGTAGGCCAGGTTGTAATGTTAGCAACCTTGACTGGGTCCATCTCCACCTGTCCATCCAAAATAATTAAGCCCAAGTACTCAATTCGCATCTTCTCAAACTCACACTTGTCATAATGAAGGTAGAGTTTGTGCTGCCAAAGTCGCTCTAGCACCAGGTGTGTGATTCGACAATGTTCATCGAGGTCTTGAGTAAAGATGAGGATGCCATTGAGGTACACACAGACAACACCTTCCAATGTGAGATTGTAGAAGATGTCATTCATCATGGTCTGAAAAATGGCAGGACTGTTAGTGAGACCAAAGAACATGACAAGCAGTGATGTTACTCAATCTAGAAACCCAAACAAAACCTACTAAATGATTTCAGATGGTATAACATGAGTCAGAGGAAGGGTGTGAGTTGGTACTAAATATCACCACTGATACCAAAACATTGTGTTTAGTGATGTAAAAGGATGAATCATGTTGTGAATAGTCTGTAAGAGCATATGAAAAAATTCAAAATAGTTTGAAATTGGTTCGAAGACATGCGAAATAGTTCGAAGATGTTTGAAAATGTGCAAAATAGTTCAAAAATGATTCGACATTGATTTCGTGGCATTCGTAGTAATTTGGAGTGCATGTCATAATGTGTCGATACAAGTGGAAAGCTTCTCCAGATCTTAGTGTGCACAGTAGACCTATCATACTCCCCCTTACTGAAATCCTGACTGTCCCAGTCAGCCAATCGAAGTCACACCAAAATGTGTGATCATGTTGAAAAAAGTTAGCAAAGTTTGAAATACTTCTCGTTCTTTCTTCTTTTATCTCTACATCATCAAATTCTAGCTTTGATCATGTCTCTCTTGGCAGAACTCAATTCCAACATTCTCGAATACATGAAGTCGATGCCCGAGCATGGCATTGCCAAAGATACAGATTTCAAAGTCTGGGGGTGGGCTTTTTATGCAAAAATGGTATGTCTCATCTTTGTCTATTTATGGTAAAAGGTGCTAAAACATTTTGTATAGGCAGAGTATGATGAACTTACTGAAGATCTCAGTGAAGAATGCGACATGGCTGTTCAAAAGGTTGTTGATGATGTTTTTGAACTTTACAAACCGATGGCTCGACATGAGTGGCTTTCATGGGGCACTGATCTATTATTCATAGATTTAGTGGAAGAGATCGAACGCAAGATGAAGGAGGAGGAAGAAAAACTGGTTCGAGAGGAGAAGGAGGTGGTGCAGAAGGCAAAAATTGATGGTCAACGGAAAGCATTGGCAGATGCTTGAAATGCAGCTCTTGCTGTGTTTCATGCAAAGACAATTTCAAAAGAAGAGTTGTGGCAGCAAAATGTCGAGTTCGAGGTGGAGGCAAGGGCAATCGAAAGGGCGGAGGCTGGCAAAGGTGACAAAGATGAGGATGAGGATGAGGGTGAAGAGGAGCTACCCATAGTAAGGGTGGCAAAGATAAAAGTGGTCGAGATGGAAAACAATGAGGATGATGAACAGGAAGTCAAGGTGGTAGAAGTGGTGAAGTGGCTGTGACTAGACACAAGTGGGCTGCTTGATTTCGAGGGCCCAGTAAGTGTTTTTCTTTACTTTTGAAGAATTTTTGAGGTACTAATGCTTCTAATGCTTTCATAGTGTGATCAATGTGCTGGGTTTAAGTCCCAGCCCCGCTGCATCAGTAAGGAGGGTGCCCTGAAGTGCATAAAATGCACTCAGGAGGCGCAGGCTGCTACTGGAATGGTTTGTCGAGGAGGGGGCTTCATAAAGGTGAAGCAAAAAACTTTGGGGGTGCGAAATGAGATTCGCACCCAAGAAAAGGTACGATCTTCATTTGAAATCATTTTGAGGTGATTGCTAACTTGTTTTCAAATTTCATAGTACATCAAATTCATGTTGTGGGCCCATTCGAAGATGTTGAGCCAGTAGCAGGGCCATCAAAGGCATCGAAGGAGAGAACAAGGTCATCGAAAGGGAAGGCAAAGGCGAGGGAGTCATGCAGTTTTGAGGAGGCTGAGGGTTTGGATGAGGCTGGCATTTGTTGTCGAGTGCTGGCAACTAGATTGGCCAAGATGAAGGTGGAGAAGGAGATTCTGTCTAGGCAGATAGAAGTGTTGGAGGATATGTTAGAGGAGTAGAAAAGAAACTGTTCATTGTAATAGAGTCTTGTGGGCTTCAAAAAGTAGTGATAAGAAAAGTGAAAAAAATAGAGAGATAAGGGAAAGGTATAGTTATTTATTTTCGAAGTTTTGAAGGTCTTCAAAGTGTTTTTGTCAAAGTTTGAAAATGTTCAAAGCTTTTTCGAGGTGGGCAAAGTTAATATCAAGAAGATTTGGCAAAAGCAAAATAGTCATAAGGTATTTTTGAGAAATATCGAGGTTGAGATCGAGGTGAGTGAAGGCATATGTGGATGAATAAAAGCAAAAGCTGTCGAAGCTATTGCAAAGAATGTCGAGGATAGTACAATGTTTTTGATAAATATAATGAGGTCGAAATGTGAAAAAGAGAAATGAAATACACAAATTTGATCAATGTCGACAGTTCTAATCATGATCATAATAATTGAGTCGAGTGACCAGTCGAATCAAAATTGGATGCGAAATTGGGGGGTCAAAAACGAGGTCTAGAAGATATGTGCTGGTGATGGATGTGATAAAATTTCTGGCAATGAGGGGAAAGCAAATTTTGATGCGATGATTGTAGATATATGATGAAAATGAAATTTCGAGTGCTATACTAGACTTCAAAGGTGAATTCAAATGTGAATCTAGTGTTGAGGGCAAAGGTGATATCGAAATAGATGGGAAGACAGAAGAGGGCGCAGATGACAAGATCAAGGATGAAAATACTGGGAGTGGCAAGCAGCAAGTCAAGGTCGAAATAGGTAATGGAGAGGATGAATGTGACAAAGATATTGGAGGTGAGATCAAGTTCGAAAATGACAAAGGTGAGACTATTGAAGTGGATGGGGCTGGAGCTACTGAAGGCAAAGACAATGGGATTGGAATGGACATGGGTGACAAAGCTGGGGCAATGCAATGAAGACCAGGAGGTGCAACATGATGATTTTGAACTGCAACATTTTCTTGTTTGAGTGCAAGCTGTTTTTCGAGGGCTAGTTCCTGCTCAAGGGCCACAATACGAGCTTTGAAATTATCCAAATCATTTAGGCTGTGAGTTATACTGTCAGATGCTGAATTCGATGTAGTCGAAGGTGCGATATTGGCGATGAATGAGGTCGAGATGGATACTTCAGGTGCTGATTTGGTTGAATTCGAAGCTGCAATAACTGATGCGAAGTTTGATGAAAATTTTTCAAGGATGTGCAAAACATCTTTGGAATCAATCAATGTGCTAGATTGCGATAGATTCAAGGTCAAAATCAATTTCTGGGGAATGGAGTACAAATTCGAGGATGCTATAGCAAATTTTGTGGCATCAAAAATGTCATTCAGTGTATATGGGTCATAAGGATAATGATCAGAAAACTTTACTTCGAGGCGATCCATAATTTGATTCCATAACTTCGTTTGAAAGCCTTGAGCAAAAGCTTCACTTTGTTTGGGTTCTGAGAGTCTACATTTTGAGATAAGGAAGCTAGTAACCTTGTAGAATGACCTGTAATAAGCTCCTAAATCATTTTTGTCCAAAATATTGGTGCGAAGCTGTTCATTAATGAGTGAATCCATGTCCAAAATGCTGTATTTTCATTTGTCTTCTATTTTGGGATAGAACTTGAATACTGCAGTGTGAAATTCATTGAATGAAGAGCTGGGTTCGTACTCTGGGAGTGATTTCCAAGGATCATAAGAGTCAATGTTGATGTATCTGCAAGCATGTCACTTCTTCAAGGTGTAATCTGTAATACTGCAAGTTATGGACAAAAATTTGAGATCTTCAAAGTATTTTCGAAGGTCTTTAGGTCATGTCGAATCGAATTTCGGAGATGTAGAATGACCAGGAGCTGGCATATAGGATGTTGACATGTTCGAGGTAGATTTCAGAGGTTGCAAGGTCGAAATTCATATGGTGTCGTGTTTCATATGTTTCGAAGTCGAAGATAGTAGTGATGTCATAAGCATGAAAAATGAAAGAGTGTGAAATAATAGTATTATTGATGGTCGAGATACTGTATCGAGATCTCCTGGTTGTTCAGGAGGGTTGGAGGCAAAATGAGTTCAATTCAAAGTTAAGATCATTGAGCCTCCTTCAGGTAAAATGAGTGGTAGAAATGAGTGGAGGTTCAATGATGAAATGATCTAGAAACTCCTCGTGGTGGGCTCCAAAATGATGTTACTCAACCTGGAAACTCAAACAAAATCTACTAAATGGCTTCGGATGGTATAACATGAGTCAGAGGAAGGGTGCGAGTTGGTACTAAATATCACCACTGATACCAAAACATTGTGTTTAGTGATGTGAAAGGATGAATCATGTTGCGAATAGTCTGTAAGAGTGTATGAAAAAGTTCGAAATAGTTCGAAATCGGTTTGAAGACGTGCAAAATAGTTCGAAGATGTTCAAAAATGTGTGAAATGGTTCAAAAATGATTCGACATCGATTTCGTGGCATTCGTAGTGATTCAGAGTGCATGTCATAATGTGTCAATACAAGTGGAAAGCTTCTCCAGACCTTAGCATGCACAGTGGACCTATCAGCAGTTCAAAAAGACCATGGTTTGTGCAAAAAGCTGCCTTACTTATCCTCTTTCTTTATCTGCACATTGTTGTAACCCCAATGGGCATCAAGCTTAATGAAGTAATGTGCCTTGCAGAGTTGGTTAACAAATTCAGATATGAGGGGTAGTGGATAGCAATTCTTGACTGGGATGTAGTTGAGGTGTTGATAGTCTTGAACTGGTAAAAAAGACCCATTCTTCTTTTGACAAAGACTAAGGGCGAGGCCATGGGGCACTTTAAAGGGCAGATACAACCCGAA
Source organism: Tricholoma bakamatsutake (assembly GCA_029959215.1). Taxonomy (NCBI): domain Eukaryota; kingdom Fungi; phylum Basidiomycota; class Agaricomycetes; order Agaricales; family Tricholomataceae; genus Tricholoma; species Tricholoma bakamatsutake. Next base: position 9,226,964 of record CP114860.1, read on the forward strand.
GCCAAGTGTTCATCAATGAACTTGTTGAGTTGTCATTGTTCTTCAGGGGAGAGAGGGTAGATTTTGCAGAAGGAAGGCATGGCACCTGGTCTGAGCTCAATTGCATGATCCCACAGCTTACAGTCAGGAAGTGAGTCAAAGAATTCCTTGGAGAAGACATCCTCAAAGTTATGCAGGTGAGGAAGTATGGAGTCAGTAAAGGATTTGGGTGGACTGTTCTTGTGGAAGGCCTCCATGAGGTGCTGAGAGATGTTTAAGGTAGCATGCACCTCTTGTGAAGGGTCAATTGCAGTATAGAAATTGAGTCACCTTCTTCAATCTCTTCCACCTCCTCTTCATTATCCTCAGAATCAGGTGCAAGATCTGGAATGTCCTCCAAGTCCACACTGGCCATAGGCATTGAACCAGCATGACACTTTCAAGTGAACTGTAAAAGTACCATTTGCCCTCAATGTTCCTGTCTGCCTTCAGTGAAGCAAGTATGGCAACAAGAGGGACAATGACTCATCATGACTTCAGCTGTCACTCAGTTGACCTTGGGATTGTGGTCATAAAGCCATGGGTAGCCCAAAATTGCCTTCTGCTTCCCCAGTTGGGTCACAGCAAAGAGAGCCCATTCACTGTGGTCCTTATACCAAGGGACTAGGTCAACAACCTCCTGAATCACCCTGGCTTCATTTGGGAAACCGTCCACATTGTAGACAGGTATGGGTCGAGATTGTGAGTGGGTATTGAGTTGTCTTTGTTGAACCAGGTGTGAATCAATGAAAAGTCCCATGGCACCCAAGTCCAGGAGAGCAGAGACACTGAGTACTTTCCCCATATCTATAGTCTGCAGCTCAATCTTCAATCCTAGTAATCGTTGGGAAGGGGTGGACACCACAATATATTTGCATGGTAGCTTGCACTCCCAAGATTTCTATCTGGGTAGAGGAGGAGGAGGGGAGGAAGGTGTAGATATGTCTTTAGCTACTTCAGAAGGATCTGGAGAAGGAATGGTCATAAAATAAAATTCGTCCTCTAGTGAATCAACAGACAGAACTTCAAAGTAGTTATAGACAGGCAACAATGGAGTACTGTTTACTCATCACAGGTAGAAAAATCCTGTTTTACTGCCTCTTCTTCTTTAATCTTCTTTTTCTCCAATTCTTCAACATCTGCAAGTTCCAACAGATCTTGGAAGAGTTCATCTCATCCCTCAGGTGTAAGTTTATGGATGTCTTGGTGGTGGAGACAGTTTTGAGCCATGTGTCTGGTTTTCCCACATTGGTAGCAGAGATCTAGCCTGCGAGCTCGACTATGGGCTGCATCGACATCCATTGGAGTAGGAGTATTGGAGTTCAGTACTGAGGGCTGGTGCATAGGGATGGGGTTAGGATGAGAGGGTACTCAATTCAAGGCATGGGGAGCATGGGTGGTGGTAGGAGTGCAGAAAGCTGCACTGAATGCTGCATTTGTGAGTCAGTTCTCATCACAGAGGGAAGCAGCCTTGCATAACATATGGTCAACATAGAGATAGGCATGCTTAGACTTCATGTATGTGAAGGCCCAATAAATTTTAGTGGCATCATCCACAAATTGGTTTGAGCATAGACTGATGTATAACTCACAGGAATTGAGGAAGGCATGTCCATGGGAGTGCTGATAGGTCCACTTTGCACTCTAAGGTCTGGGAAGATTTTCAAATGCATCAACACATTATGACTCATGATCCCAACCCCTACAAACCCTATGAAACCACTCCAAAATAATTTCAAATGACTTCGAATAATTTTGCAACACTTTGAATGATTTTGCAACACTTCAAACCACATCGGTTGCCATATGCCTATCCCACTACCCTTCTGATACACACAGCACATCCGGCATGAGTTAGTGCATTGCATATCAAGCACCACTGGATATGAGGAGATATGACAAAGGCCTCTTAGGATGCAATTGTGGTGTTTTGGTGTTTCAATGATATATTGAAATATTGGGACAAGTACTTTTGCTATACTGCAACTCTGTGTTTCATTGATCATCATTTCTTATTTGTTTTATGATTTTCAAAGTCCTTTATTGCTATGCATATTGCCTCATGTTCTCCACATGTTGTATTTTCTTTTTAAGTACCATCTCTTCAAAATGTATATAGACTTGTACTAGTTGCTTAGAACAACAGAAGAGAAGAAGTCATCTTCTCCCATTCATTATCTAATTTAAGAGCTATTCCCTTGAGTCCAAGCCTTGCATCATAATTCTAAGTTCTGCGAATCATCACAAACTTCTTTGAACTCTCATACTAGCCTCTCAAACCTATTGCCTATTGTCTGTCATCTCTCAAAAAACCTTTTCAATTCATTATATTCATTTCTCGATATTCCTTGAAACCATTCCCATTCTCTACAAACTCCTTGAACATCCTTGAACATCCTTGAACTTCCTCGAACCTTCTTCAAACTTCTTCGAACATCTTCAAACCTTCTTCGCAGTGCCTTGTGAACATTTGTACATTGCTAAAACTATTCACTGTTGGAGCAGACTACATACGCTGCACAGAGGAAGAGATGACATGTTCCTTATAACCTACCTGGGGTTTAGTTAGTCTTAGAGCTAGGGTTTAGCAGAGGTAAGAACACTGTATATCTACTATGGTACAGGTTCTCCTTATATACATAATAGTAAGGATGTCACATGACTCAGGAATGTGTTTACCACATGTATGCACAGTAAGTGCAGTAACATGTGTGTGCTGCATGGTTTGCCTCATGTATGCAGCATGTGTCAGAGATTTAATTTCAACACCCTCCCCCAAACTGTACAGCGCTCTAAGCAGCTAAGTTTGAATCTTGAAAGTAATTCCGAGAGAGTCTCTAAATTTCCTGAATAAGACAGCACCAAGGTTCTTTGTGAACATGTCAGCTGGATTATCACTTCCAAGAATGAAAACGACTGTGACTTTGTCATTTTCTATGCATTCGCGGGTATAGTGGTAGCGAATGTCTATATGTTTGGTCCTTCTTTCCTGAACTGGATTTGATCCAATAAAGATAGATCCCTGATTATCAGCGCAGATTGGTACGCGCTTCAGTACATATCCAAGTTTCTGGAATAAGGACTCTATCCACACTATCTGTCGACAAGTGTCAGAGAGAGCCATATATTTGGCTTCTGTGGATGACAGTGCTACAGTTTTTTGTAAATGGGACTGCCAGCACACAATGCCACTCGCTAGAGTAGCAAAGTAAGCCATTGTAGATTGGCGTTTGACAGTGTCAGCTGCCCAATCAGAATCTGTGAAGGCCTGTAGCCCCTCGGACTTCTCACCATCATAGACAATGTTATATTTCTGGGTTCCCACCAGATAGTGCATGATGTACATCACTTTGTCTAGATGTTCTTGGCTAGGATTAGCCGAGAATTGCGACATCTTGATTACTGCATAAGCAATATCAGGTCACATTCCAAGCATCAGATACAATAAAGATCTGATCACAGACTGATATTTTGATCTAAGCGTCACATTGGGCATTGCTGTGTTTTCCGATGGTCTGTAACCAGTCAGGAGTGGAGTGGGGGTCACTTTGGCATTTGTCATCTCAAATCTCTCAAGCACTTTGGCAAGATATTCAGTTTGATCGAGTTTGACTTTGCTTGCAGTCTGGGTGATGCGCATGCCTAAGAATTCTGTGACTTTTTCAGTACTATGGCACTTCCAATGCTTTAGACAAGCATTTTTCTTTTCATCCACAAGTTTCTTGTTCTTCCCCATGAACAAGCCATCATCAACATAGACGAGTGCAATAACAATGCTGCCTGTCTTAGGATTCTTGTGTGTGAAAATGCCAGCATCGGAGCTGGTGCGCACAAACCCAATGGTGCGCATAAATGCCTCTAGCTCTTTCCACTATGCAAGTGAGGCTTGTTTAAGGCCATACAATGCTCGGCGTAAGCACATTACTTTGCACTCTTTTCCCTTGAGTCTGAAACCCTCGGGTTGATTCATATAGATCTCCTCATCTAGTTTGCCATATAAAAATGCGGTTTTTACATCTAGGCCGGTCATATACATGCCCTCTAGAGATGCAAGTGCAAACATGAGGCGTACGGTCTCATAGTGGACTACTGGTAAGAAAATCTCATCAAAGTCAACACCTTCGACTTGTGAAAAGCCTTTGGCCATGAGTCTGGCTCATTTTCTTCCATCCAATTTTACAGAGAAAACCCATCTATTTTTAATCATTTTTTGATCATGTGGAAGATCAACAATGTCATAGACTTGTCGCTTACAAAGAGCCTCTAATTCTTCATGACAAGCTTGTTTCCACTCACGTTGCTACTGCCGTGGTAGGCACACAATATTGTGAAATTGGTTTGGAACTTGGCTTATTTTGCTCGATGGTTTGACTGCTTTTGACAACAGCCAGCGAATAAGCTTATCTCCTCCTTCCTTGGTTATCTTTTTAATATAACCTGCTTCATCTGGTTCCCCCATTGGGTGATCATGTTCTTGATCATTGGAATCAGGCACACTCTCGTAGGGTGCTGAACTCAGTCCAGCAACTGGTTCTTTCTGTTGAGTTTGTGGTCGTGTTTGGTTATGATCTGAATCTTGACCTACAGATCTCTTCCAATCTCGATCATGTGCAATGTCTCTCTCTATGTCAGAGGGGAGTCGCTTCTCTCCATAGGTATTGCCAGGACAGTTTGGGATGTTCCTCTGCCTGCCTGATCGATGGGGCAATTGCTGCCATTCCTGTTGATCATCATGTCTTGGACGAAAGTCCTCAGTGGTTACTAGAGGCAGTGGAGGAGGAGCATCTGTCACATCATCATGTGCCTTTTGCTCACTTGGTACATCATTATCATCATCATTTTCTGATGATGGAGGAAGGGGCGGATCTTGTGGCAGTATAGAATCATCGCCATCCATTCCAGATGAGTGGTCATCATCTTCTGGTTCTGGAGGTGGGAAATCACCAAGGTCCATATTGGCAGGAGTTTTAGCTCCAGGACAGCATGGGAACAATGTTTCATCAAATAGTGCCATAGCACCAATAAATATTGCACCACTAGGTTGCATGAAACAGTATGCTTTAATGCCATCTTCTAATCCAAGGTATGTCATCAACTCCGATTGAGGAGCCAATGTGTTTGGATGCTTCTCCTTGGGTAGGTAGACATAAGCACTACAACCGAAAACCTTCAGATTGTTTAGATCTGGGTGGACCTTTGTCAGGTCCTCAACTAGTGTCAGCCATTTCAGGCGCCTTATCAGGATTCAGTTGTATAGGTGTGTTGCATGTTCAATGCAAAATTCCCACCATGATTGTGGTAGACATGCAGTAAATCGCAGGGTTTGTGACTTTTCCATTATTGTCCTTATGGCATGCTCTGTGCACCCATTCTGTTGGTGAACGTGGGGTGCAGACATCTCTATTTTGATGCCAAAGTCCTTGAGCACTTTTTGTAGCTTACAATCTTTGAACTTCCCCCCTAGATCAACATGCCAGTGCTTGATTGTAGCGCCATACTGTGTCAAAGCCACTGCCCGAAATTGTCTGATGGCCACAGCAGCATCAGATTTCTTTTTAAGGCATTGGACCCAGATATGTGATGTTTTGTCATCCAGAAATACAATAAAGTATTTATGTTTATGGTACAATAGTACTGGGAGTTCCTTCAGATTGGAATGTATTAATTCAAAGGGTCTTTCTGCACGTGAATCTGATTCAGGAAAAGATTTTGAGGTCATTTTCCCTTCAGTGCACCCTGGACATATAATTTTGTCTTTAGGAATAATTAAATTCCTCAGGAATTTTATGGTGCTATTAGGCATCTTCCCTAGCGCCTCTTTGGATGGGTGTCCAAGTCGCCTATGCCAAGTTGAGTAGTCTGCAATGTACATCATCGCGACATTAATTCCCTTGGTGCTCAATATATGAGTCTGAGCCCAATAAATAGTGTCACGTTTCATAAGAGGGATGCAATCCATAATTGGATTTCCTTGCTTGAAAAATGAAATGTGCATGGAGGAACCACGCACATCACTTCCATCTTGCAAGAAGATGCCCATTGACAGTAATCGAGTATTACAGTCAGGTATGTAGTAGACGGGGTATAATCGCATTTCACGTGTCTCTGACTTCCCATGACATACTACCTGATGTCTAATGAAGACTGCTCCTTTCTCTACTATATGAGTAGTACCCATGGCTGTTTGAACCAGGGTAGAGTCCTTTCTCGGTAAAGGTTCATAAGAAGCAAAATCTTTCATTTCACCAGTGAAGTGTTTTGATGCACCTGAATCCATGATCCAGTCAGCACCTTTCTTACAATTTCCATTTGCACACATAACACATATATTAAGATGTAAATTGTTCCGTGATACATTTAGTAGCAGTAAAATTTCACATGAAAAGTTCACTGTGATCAGTGGAATATTAATCTTTGTGCTTGTGGCAGGGAAAAGGACTGACCTTTCATCATATGTACCTGTTTCAAGTGGTTCATCGACAAGCATTTCGTCGACAGTTTTCCATACTTCTTCATCAGAAACTGCAGGTTCCAATCCAAGGGAGACGCTATCGTCTTCTACCTCTACAATCCTTGGTTCTGGTTCAATCCTCCTCCTCTTACCTTCTTGCACTGTTAGGTGCTCTTCCAGCGGTCACAGATTTTTCGTGCTGCACGGGAGATTCATTTGCTCAAGGGTGTCTCAAGTTTGCTGATATTCAGTATAGACCGAATGAGAGGTAGAGGCCGCGCCCATGTATGCCTGTGCAGGTGGTCAGCAGCGAGGATCCCTTGTGGGAGTATGTTCATGCTTCTCGATGCGCTGGATGAGCAGCATTGGCAGTATGATGGTGCCATTACCATTTATAGTAGTAAAGGCTTTTGAGGCGAGGTGGGTATGTTTCTCTTTAGGCTTTTCCTCTTTAGTCTTTTTGTCCCCACATCATCCACACTTTTGGGACGAATCTCCATTGTTGCCCTGAGATTGCCATTTGGGGTTTCCCCCTTTGCGCTTGACAGTGGAAAGCTTGGTGGCCTGAGGTGGGCTGATGGGCTTTCCAACTGCTGTGCGCTGTGAGGCCTCAGCGACAATGGAGTCCTTGACATGTTTAAACGTCAAGGCTCTAGTAGCGGTCATGTTAAGGACCATAGCGGATAGAGAATCATACTCACGCAGCATCACAGTGAGTAGAATCATTGCCTGTACTAATTCGGGGATGGCGACATTGGCAGCCATAAGGCGCTTGAATTTATCAGCCATTTTGGCAATCTCTGGCATGGGATTCACAGCCAGAATTTTGATTGCGATTGCAGACCTAAAGTCTGCAAAGACTTGGGAGGGGCCATCGACACCATAATCAGTGCGGATGAGATCCCACATCTCCTCAGCAGTGTCCTTGGTGTTGGCATGCTGCCGAATAGAGGGGGCCAGGTGGAGCACTAGGCTACCAATAGCCTGGTCATTCTTATTGTTCCAGGTCTGGAGCTTGGCATTAGCTTCTGCTACTAGTGCAGTATTTGTCACCATCAAAGGAGGCACCAGGGGTGGTTTTAGTTCCATCCCGCTAATTATTTGCCAGAGTCCCTGAGACCTGAGCCATGCCTTCATTGAGTCGGCCCATTGAATGTAGTTAGAGCCATCAAAAGTTTGTACGAGTTTTTCAAGAGTTGAAGACATGATGTTATAGTGGCAGCTGGTAAAAGCACTCAATCAGTCCTCTATTCAAGAAAACACATTCCATAATCTCAGGCAAAAACACTCCTTCAGAGTGGTTAACCCTAGTCAACCTGGGTTTTTAAATGCAGCTCGCAGGGAGTGCAATGCAGCTCACAAAGAGCGCAAGGTTACAATTTGGAGACAATGAAGTCAACGTCGTTCGCAGCCAGTTAAGGCGCGTTTGCGACATGCCCAGCAGGGCCCATAACCTGTTGGAGCAGACTACATACGCTGTACAGAGGAAGAGACGACATGTTCCTTATAACCTACCTGGGGTTTAGTTAGTCTTAGAGCTAGGGTTTAGCAGAGGTAAGAACACTGTATATCTACTATGGTACAGGTTCTCCTTATATACATAATAGTAAGGATGTCACATGACTCAGGAATGTGTTTACCACATGTATGCGCAGTAAGTGCAGTAACATGTGTGTGCTGCATGGTTTGCCTCACGTATGCAGCATGTGTCAGAGATTTAATTTCAATATTCACAACCTTTCTCACTACTTTATACCTCTCTCTATAATCCTAGAGTAACAGCGGTGATCTTTAGTACCACCTCGCACCCTTCCTCTAGCCTGTGTAACACTCCTTAGACCTTTTTAGCAGGCTTTTGTTTGGTTTCCAGGTCAAGTATTATCAGTGCACGCCATTGAATTCAGTGGGGGGTGCTGGTTTAATGCGCACATCTTTGCTTGGGTGCACACTAGGCATGTTAGGAGTCAAAATAGGTGGAGTGGGGTTCAACTGGACAGTTCTAACAAAGGTTTCAATGGTAGAAGTAAGTGTGTCAATTTGTGCACAAATTCCAGCAATGTCACCTTCAAATGCATCAATGTGCTCTGGGGCATCCATGGCGCTAAGCAGTGGGTTGGGTGAAACATGGTGCGCACTTGAGGCAGGAGTATCTGGGATGGTGTGTAGAGATTCTGAGGAGCTCTAGGCAGTACTTTACAGTCCCCTACTTGTCCTAGTGAACTCCAACCAGACTGACAGAAGTCCAACAAGAGTCCAACTGGAGTCCAACCAGATGAACATGTTCAATGCTACTTAAGCAATTCACAAGTCATTATTTGTTATGACTCCAGTCCACTCAGACTCTGGTCAGATTGGACTGGGACTCACAACTTATCACTCAAGCTTGTGTCTGAAAATATAAAATACTTGTATTTCCAAGACTTGAACCCTCAACCTCTACTCTCCAGCTTAAATAAGCAGATTTCAGAGTGCTCTAACTATCTGAGCCATGTGCCAGACATATTTTTACCATATCAGGGTCATGAGATACAATTTACAAAGTTTATATTTGCTCTACATAGTCCAATCAGACTCCAAGTGGAATTCAATCACAAGACCATAATATTACTATCAACAACTACCTACATGTCATCACCATCACCATCACTATTACTATCACCATTATTAGTCAAGTTACTGGCTTTTCTTGTTTGTTTGTTAATAACATGCCCAATGTGATAAAATAGCATGGTTGATGATGTGGCAGTTGTGGCAGTGCAGCAGTTGATTATGCTATGGCAGTGGGACCATAATAATTTAAACACAAAATTTAATTAACCTTCCTTGCATCTTGTGTACTGTACATTTATAGACATAAAAACTAACCCCCAAGGGGGGTGGGACAACAATACTGTTTAAAATAAAATAAAATGAAAGTAAAAAACCTGCCCCATGCAAAATGCAGGGGGGGGTGGGCAATGACACTAACTTAGTATCAAACAAAAAGAAACCTGCCCCCATGCAAAATTAGGGGCAGGGTAACTATACAAACCCCTCCCCTGTGTTTGGGGGGAGGGGTTGGGATGTCATCATCATCATCTCAGTCTTGTTGGTCCTGCCATCTGGTCATCATGGTTGTTGCTCCCCGTTCCATGAGCAGTGGCTCACGACAGTGGTTGGGGCCCATCCTTGTCCTCTTCTGGTGGTGCCTTGTCATGCTGTGTTGTCCCCTTCCCCTCATTTCCCTGTGTTGTCTCCCCATCCTTTCCCCTCCTCATCTCCCCATTGTGCCCTTTCCCCATTGTGCCCTTTCCCCCTCATCTCTCATCACTGGACATGGGCTGTTCAGATGGATCGTCATGCTCCCCCTTTCCATCCTGTGAGCTGTTGCTCATGGCAGCGGTGGGGGGTGCATTGTCATTGTCGACATTCAGGGCTTCGGAGGTTCTCCTGACAAGTGACACTGAGTTGGTGAGTTTCCCTTTCTCGCTCTTTCCTTTTTTGATTTTTGATTTATTTTTGATTTATTTTTGATTTAATTTGTAATTTGTTTGCCACAAACATCAGTATCGAGCCGAAAAATCCACAATTACATAGAACACTGCACATTAGTTGCAGACACTTTATGTATATCACATACCTTGACAAGTACCCACCTACAACTTCGTTACATTTACCTTCCTAATATAGTAGTGCGCCAATTTGAAGAAGGAAAAAAAAATAACTCCTTTAATTTTGAACCCCATGACTATTGCTCTAGCCAATCGTTTCATATCTAAAAGGAGCATTTTCATTAAAGGGATAAGAAAACTGCGGGCCGAGTTTTGGCTGTACGAAAGTGGCAGTGATTAGGTGGACCCGCTCCATACCGCTGTGGGGAGACTGGAGTCACTGGACACATGAGCAGAAAAAGGTTATCAGTATATTTAATCAAGACTTAGACAACGATGGACGCTCGAAGTTGAAGTGAGACGCTCGTTATTGTGACTACTGGTAGCTATAGATTTGCCTTCCAACGGATTTTGATATAATTCACACCCGGTATACTCTAAGGGGCTGCGCACGCTTTACATATGATTATCTCGGTGTGTTTGATCGTATATATAATTGTGATGTGGATAAGGCCACGTTACCACTCATCTTGATGTCCCTTCTCCCTGCAGATCCTGCTGCAGGCAGAATTGAGGAGTCGGGATCTGATGTTTGTCTTCCTGAACACTGTTTCCACGCCTTCGATGCTCTCTATTGTGCCCTCGTCCCCGCCACACCCATAGACCCCATATTTCCTGATCATAAGTAGTGCGTCTCCTTTTCAGGGACTATTGCATGCCGTGTTGACTCGATCAATACCTTAGTCCACTGTTCGTTACGTGGAATACACATTCATCTCGTTCAGGCCGTTCCCCACGACTTCGAGGCTGCATCGGCTGCTTCGAAGCCTTGCCTCTGCGGGAAGGGCTGGCGGAATATGCCCTGATCAGTGCGTTTCGAGATTCGAGGTTTAGGAAGATCGACAAGTCAGAACTACAAACTTTGGAATGCGGGTATGTTGAAACTCTTATAAGTGTTTCTTCAACCTTTGCCTCAAAGGAAACCATATCAGGATATCCTTGCTGACTGATTTTGAGGATGCTGACTCTTATCTCGACTGGACTATTGGGGTACATGGAATCAACATTACATTTCCTCACCCGTCGCTCCTTAACACCAGCTTATCCGAGACGCCATCACCGCTCTCTTCTTCCTCGTATCTACCAAGTATTACCTCGAAGCAGTCGTTTTCAGCTACGTATCTTCCAGATGTCATCCCAGAACAGAGATGGAACAAGATAGAGGCTGTAGACAGCGCCATTAAGAAGGCTGGTTGGAATGGCCGCATTACAGAGGACATCCGCAGGAGTGTCAAGTTGCGGAGATACCAGAGCAAGAAATGTTCTGTTACGTGGGAAGAGTACATCCATTGGAGAGAGATGAGCACTCGTGAATAGCATTGTATATTAATGCTAGGTTAGGACAAGTAGCGCAAAGATGAATATCAGTAATGAGATGCTGGCAGACTACCTCTGCAAATGACCTTTATCTACACAGTCACCCTCCCCGGGAAAAAGCTTGGCTCGAATTCGGTGCAAGCGATTGTTTGGCCCATACCAAGGTATTTTAAACCTATTTTCGAGTTGTTTCCATACTTGGCGAAGGAGAGCAACATCGTTCCCACTCGTCTTCTCAAAGGCCACCATAATCCAAAAAATAGTAGATTGACTGACAATGGTGTATTCAGGTAGGACCAGGAAACTGTCAAATAACGCTTGGAGGTTCGTCAATGACCATGCTGGCTGCCCTGGAGGGTTAGCAACGCGGAATTGAGGTGGAGCTGTACCATCCCTCATTAAGCGTACGCCGTGCCGTGAGAACCCTAGGAAGATGGCTCGGAAGATAGCGATCGTCGGAGAGTACGGCGTTGGGGTCAGGACGCCATTTTCATCTGTAACGAGGGGCGCACCCATCTCTAGGTTGGGCGAGGACATCATATCCATAAAGACGGACAATGTTGCCAGGAGGTTGCCGTGATGAGCTAGGATCTGAATCACGGTGGTAAATGTTACCTCATTCGGTTTCATGTCTGGCGGTATGATGATATGTTCTTCAACTCGAAGGCGATGAGCGATGGAAGCTACGTCATCCTCACCGACATATATCTCAGGGCTCATATTATGTCGAAACAAGCGGTAGACCATCATTACGAGATCCACTCGACCATTGTAACCATAGGACCATAGGCAAGCGTTGATACCATCCAGGCCTAGCTCAAGATTTTGTTCTTGCATTTTGAGGAGAGTTGATCGAACACCTGACAACTGTTTTGTGAGAGTGAAGTATCTGAGGACAGAAAGATGTGTGATCCTGTTCGGAGCCAGACCTGAAGTCGCCAAAAGACTGATCGCATAGCGAAACGCAGAAGCATGCAATGTACGAGAGGCGAGGCTGATCAATATGGTGTGCGTATATATGTCGGGTTCGACTGGAGGGCTCTGAAGAAGCTTGTTTCCATCCTCTTCATCGCGATTGAGCGTCTTCCCTGGTGCTCTCCCGGAGATCATATCCTGGTACATGCACAACGAGGTCCTAAAATCATCTAGACTTGTCTTACGCCATCCCTTTCCAGCCCCATCTATCAGAGCATTCCATTCATGGAGCTTTATTTCACCACCAGCCTCCATAATTGCATGTAGCACTGTTAAGAGCCGCAGAAACTGCTTCCGTGTCTTGGGCCTGTGTCGGGCCAAAAAGCGAACTAGGCGATGCATGTGCGCGAAAGGAACGCGTGGCTTTCCGGCAGTCACATTGTCGGGGAGGTCGAGGAGATTGCAATAAGCTTCCCATGCTTCTGCAACTGATTGGGTAGTAGCCAGTATTTGGAGGAGACTCTGACGCCATGCCTCTAAGTCGATAGAGGGGTGGGAGTGTGAAAATATATTGTTTTTTACTTTGTGTAGGTGGAGAGTCTTGATAGAAAATGGTCGCCATGGAAGACCAGAGGGGTATGTGGTTTTTGTGATATAGGAGTCCACAGAGGAATTTGTGAATGTCGACTGTGGGGTCTCGACAAGTTCGTGATGCCCTCCTTCCGAGGCAGGTTCCTGGCCTTCTTTGATACCTTTCCAAGTTTCTCTGCCCTCGACAGTTACCTGGTGCCCTGCTAGCATTGAGAGTTCTCGAGATTCATTTCGTTCGACTGAAGCGCCAACGTTTTCTCCGTGTACGGTATCGTGATATGCTCTTCGTCGGTCCTGGTGAACTCGTGTGCCAGGAAACGCACCGAACTGCATTCCTTGTGCAGTCACTAAAAAAGATGGTGCGTAATTGCTCATTAAGCTTGAGCGAAGACATGAAACGCGGAATGCTGCAGTGCACATCAGGAAATTCCACAGCGCCCTGGGTTGGATGCATCACGTCACGAGCTTCTGGGAACCGTCGCGTTTCTCTATTCAGCGCGGTCGTGCATCTCAGCATATGATGAACTCCTTATAAATGGTGCCTTTGTCCGAATAACGAACCCCATTATAATGAGGACTTGCTCTATATTTTTTTGCGGCTGGTCTGAGATCAGGAAAAAGTCAGCTGTATATGTTGTAGTAGATGTAGCACTTGTAGGCCTGTAGACTGCCTCCTGTTTTATAGCACCAGGTAGCATTCCCCAAGCTATCTGTAGTGCTACAATTACCACGGTAGACCCCTGCAAGCACAACATCACACTTCATAGGTCTGTAGTTCTGTAAGGTAGTTAGTACTACATTGCACGCTGTGGCTCAGCATAGAACACTTGTACTATTAGATGGCCTGACATAGCTCAAAGTATCTCAACAGAACGGGTGCAAAATATAATCAGACTGGCAAAAAAAAACAGTGTAATTTAAGCAGTAAAACTTTGTTACCAGTTATAATTAGTCACACTCTCCACCCTCGCCATCAGTTTCGGTCTCGGAATTCTCCTCATATTCTTTAAGGGCAGCTTGGAATGCTGAATCAGAGAGCATTGGCGGCGGAAAGGGGCTGTGCACCAGATGAAATCTAGGGACCGATGAGCAAGGCATTAACTGCAAAGCCACATTGACTATGCACCTGCCACGGTTGTAGAGCTTGACAAGGATGTTGGTGAGAATGAAGTTCTTCATGATCTTGTCGAAGTGCTCAAGGCATCAAATGTGATCTTCATATGTCTTTGTAGAGCGTGCCACTGAAATGAATGTTGGTTCTCGTGCCTGTGATCCACTCATAATACAGCATTCAATCTATTTGAAGGATGTAAGAAAGAAAAAATGATGAAAAAGAAGAACTTACAACCGAAAGGACAAGTGCGAGGGCAGGGATTGTGATAGGGTTTAAGAGTGCATCGTGTACGACACCCTCATCTTGCTTGTTGCGGAACCACATAATGTTTACAACTTTCTGCACGATCATACATCCCCTTGCAATTTTCTGGGTCGGCATCTGTTATCTGTATGACAAATACATGAAAGGAATGAAGTACGCCGAATCATGAATCATACCTTGTAAACAAACCCTTTACCATGCTTCAAATCCTCTGCAGTGTGGCAATTTTTTGCAATTATCTTCCGGTTGTTCCCACTGTCAAACCCGAAAAGCGCCTCTACTAACGGCCGGGTCTTTGACTTGAGCTCACTACGAAGCTGAGAACCCCGGTTGGTGATCTTTGAACAATCATAAACTTCGGCACTGGCAGGGAGGTTAAGAATACTTAACGAGTTTTGGAGTTCTCGGTGTTGTTAATAAGCTAAGTAGCCGTTATGTCAATCCAAGATATATGAGGGATGGAAATTCTTATATAATCATTTCATGTTTAATCCGAATTTCCATGTTTGGGAAAGAACCTTCAGTTCTTTCTTCCTCGTCGCTTTGCGACTGCGCCAAGCTTGGTAATGAGAATTCTGATGCGTGAACCAGACTTGAAATGGCCCTGTGAAGGCAATTAATTTCAGAGTCTCTGAATTCTCAAAAACTTAAGTTCAGCTTGGAAAATCAAGGAAGAAGTCAGAAGGTTCTGAGCACATGGATAGGTCGAATTGGACCGTATTTTGATGGACGCAAATCCAGACTATACCAAATGCTATAAGCATCATTAAAAGGGGTGGTGGGTGTGGAAAAGAAATGTTGAGCAGCGTGCTATGCGCAGTGTAGAGTGCTCACAGATCTTACTACTTACCTGTTGAGTTGGTTAGTGTGCTAAGTAACTTAGGTTAGAGGGCGTAGAACTCTCTGTATTGCTAGGTAGAGGTACAGCGTACTTATATACCTAGAGAGCCCACATGGTCACATGAGGCTCAGGTCACGTGAGGCTCAGTGGGGTGGAGAAAAGGGCGGTGTACCACATGGTTCCTGTCCACATGTCATTATGACATATTTGTATACATGTATTTACATGTATATGTGTTTACACTGAGGCACAGAATAGGTGCCACGTGCAGATTTAATTCAACAAGAAAAGTCACAATGCTTGCTGTTGAAATCGGGCGGTGATACGTGCTTTGGGCGACACCGACGCCAACACCAAACAGCCATGGTGTACAGCCACAGTCATTAGTAACACCGCCTGTTCGTTTTAGATTTAACAAGGTTTTTAAATGTGCCTCCGGCACATGTTGTTCACTGTGTTCATTGATTTTCTATGAGTAGTAGTTACATATGTACAATATATATTTTAATCTAATAACACTTCATCATATACAATATTTTTTGTCTTTGCATTGTCCTCTGAGCTTGGCCATATTGCCTTGATATTGTGGACAGACTTGACCCTGGATATTGCCACATAGAACTGCCCATGTGTAAAGACAGGACTCCTGAAATCCAAACCGACATGCTTCACTGACTGCCCTTGTGACTTGTTGATCGACATTGAAAAGCAAAGATGAACAGCAAACTGCAGTCAAGAGAGTGTGAAGGGGAGTTGACCTTCAATGGGCCAAAGTCGCATCCGTGGAATGAAAACAGTCTCTCCTGCATTATCTCCAGTGATCAACCAAATCTCCAAAACTCTATTCCTGATCCGAGTCAATATCCCCTGACTTCCATTGCAGACCCTCCAGCAATGTTGAGATTGCGAAGTATCATGACAGGGATGCCAACCTTGAGTGCCAAATGTGCCAAAGGTAGACCTGAGCAGTTGATGGAGTTAAGATATTCTTGGGGAAATAGAAGTTCGGCATTCTCATCATTTGCAATCGAGTCAGCACTGTGAAAGATGTGCTCCTGCCCAGGAAAATTGTGAAGAATGTGATGGTTCAAATCATTGACATCATTGTTCTTGCTCGCCAGGATGACCCGCTCTGAAAAGTATTGATCTGAATGCTGAGCCTGATCATAGATGCCAGGATAGATGGTGTCGATGAGAGAAGCGATGGTGTTCTGAGGACATTTGAGATGATCAGGAAGATTGATAGTGCCACCTTCATCTGTATGACCACCCTTTCCAACCTCCAGCTGCCACTTTGCAAAGTTGCACTCCTGAAGATCGTCTGTGTTCAAACACATGTTGATTTTGAAATGATGGATTTTGATGTGTTGCCAGAGCACAGAGCATTGCAAAGAAGCACCAATGATTTGAGGTCAAGAACCCTTCTCAATGACAGGCAGGATCTGTTGAAAGTCGCCCCCAAAGACCACAGGCACACCACCAAAGGGTTTGTCACATTGGAGAATGTCTTTCAGAGTGTGGTTGACAGCTTCATGGAGATGACGATGCTGCATGAGTGCCTCGTCCCAAATGATCAAGTCAGTCTGCTGCAGGAGCTGTGCCTGTGTTGAACCTCTGGAAATGGTGCAGGTGGATGACTCATTTATGATGATTGGGATCTGAAAGCAGGAATGGGAAGTATGACCACCTTTGAGCAAAAGAGCAGCTATTCCAGATGATGCAGCACAGAGGACGATCTTGCCTTGAGAGCGAAGCTGATGGCAGAGGGTGTTGTAAACATAGGTTTTGCCAGTGCCACCTGGACCATGGAGGAAAAATGTCTGGCCAGTCTTGTTGTTGACTGCATGCATGATCTCATCAAAGACAGCCCTCTGATCGTGATTGAAAGTGTCCAGATTGTGTGCAGCCAACTCGGCCTGTTCCACAACATCATATCTGCGCTGCTCTGCGATCAACCAGTTCTGAATGTTGGCATCCCAATTCTGAGTGATCTGAGGCATGTATGGCCAATCCTTCTCGAGAGATTTTCTAGAGACCATGAGAAGCTGATTGATAAGATAAAGGCCATAATCATGAACATCATCATCAGTGGAATTAATATGAATATTGGTGTGCTGGAGCTAATATCTCAAGTCATCGCAAATGTGAGGCCAATATGTATTCCAGAGGTGGACAGGATCAGAGGGAGCACAGTCACGAAGGATGGTGACAAAAAGATTGCGAAGCTGATGACCGGTTGCCATGGACTTTGCTTCCTCCAGACACTGCTGCCACTCTTGGTCATCCTCCAGAAGGCCACGGGCGAGGATGCCCTGAAAGGTGCGAAGGTCTTCATATGATGTAGCCTTTTTCACAGCAGTGAGAAGCAGCCTGAGGTAAAAGTGTTCACCGGCACTGGGTGGAGCATAGAACATCCTTCCAATGGCAAATCCCCTCTGCCTGGGCTTCCACTTGTGAGCCCTTTGATCCCACACAAATTTGGAAGGAAAGTCCTGGTAAAGAACGACCTGTGCAAGCTCTGGATACTCCTGATTGGCCTTGAAGAAGGCAGTGAGGGTGGTGTCACACTGTGCAGCATGCTGGACGATTTCCTGGATAGACTGTGGACCGTTCTGATTCTAAGTGACATACTGCTGGCCAGGAAGGTGGACCTGAAGATGGACAATGTTGGGAGAAGCACCATGCATGGTGAAGTGGAAGAGGCGCCAGATGCTTTCACATGCAGATATGTAGCGAGCATCGAGGTACTGTCTGACTTTATCATTGCAAGTTCCAAACTCCATGGTGATGTGATCGTGGCCTTTGTAGACATATTTGTAGATGTACTTGATGGCCTTGATAGAGCTGATGGACTCAATATTGATGTGGCAATGATACTTCCAGATGAGATAAGCAGAGTAAGTGACCACCCAACAATTGTTGACCTGCTTTCCTCGAACATGATATGTGTGTTTAGTGTCCCGACGCTTAGTAGAGGCATAGGCATCCTCAGAGATGGTGGTCTGATCCCTGAATGGCTTGGGGAAACCTTTGGAGCACTGTCCATTCACCATGCAAGGAGCTGCAGGGTTCTCTGCACCACAGGGTTTGTGGACCATGAACTTCTTGATGAGGTCGAGGAGCTCAGGGTCATCGTCAGGAAACTCTGAAGACAGAAGGCTGTCTATCTGCTCAGGGGTGCAAAGCTTGGATTGCTCATCGAGAAAGATAATGCAGTGCATGTGAGGAAGGCCACGCTTCTGAAACTCGATGGTAAATAGATAAGCCACAGCCTTTCTGAATATGCCAGCCTCAATATCCTTAATCATCTCCTTCTGCTTTGCATAGAATGCACGAATAACCAAATCTGGGCGATCTGCTGCAGTCTGCCCTGGACAAAGAGCATCCTGTATTTCTGGCCAGGCAGGGTTGGCAGTGATGGTGAGAAAGTGATTGCCTCCATTGCAGTGATGATTGATGGCGAATGCATCCTGAAGAAGAGGAGCAACAACAGGCTGAGGTAGAGCTGCATGACTTGAGTCTCTTCCCCTTCCTCTTCCCCTCTCTCTGCCCCTGCCTCTTGCAATCTGTGGAAGGGGAGGAAGTGCCGCCAGCTGCTGTGCCAAATGAGGAGTTGGGTGATTGTATTGAGGAGGTGGTGGAGGAGCAGCAATAAAAGGATCAGCATTCAGCAAGGCAATATTATGGGCTGGCAGCAATGGCAGCAGTGGCTGGGCAATGTGCATCGTGCGAGCATGATGTGGAGTCCAGTGGCGAGTAGGGCTATCCAAAATCCATTGGTCCCATTCAGTTTGCTGCACAGCCATTTGAACACATCGAGGAATGTTGGGCAGAGATGGGTCCATGGGAATCAGAGAGCTCTCTTACTGCAGCAGAGGAGGTAAGATTCTTGTAGGAGGCTGTGAAATCAGTGCAAACAGTGGCAGTTGATAGTGGAGCAACTTCCAAAAATGGAAGGGGAGGCAACTGCAAACCCGCCAGCCCAATCTCCCTGCACACTGTGCCCTGAGAGAGGTCCAAAAAACAACTGGCAGACACTCTTTTTGTTGAAAAAAGAGAAGCCAGGGAGGTAGGACTTCACAGAGCTTCACCTTGGTCTACAGATACCCCAAGAATGCAAAAACAACCCCACTGAAAAAGAGCTCAGAGCCAGAAAGAGAGCAGAAAAGCTAGAAGTGGCCAAAACTCAGCCGAAAATTTGGTTCCTACACCCAGTAAGCCAAAAATTAGCCGAAAAAATTGTTCCTACACTCAGTTATTAGATTTGTCATGATAGGAACACCTTATTATATTTGTCAACAGGCCACAAAGTAGCTGAAAATTTGGTTACTACAGTCAGTTATAAGATTTGTCATCATATAAACACCATATTATATTTGTCATCAGGCCATTATATTTGTCATCAGGCCAACACTGTAGACAAAAATGTTGTTGCTAATTATATTTGTCATCATAGCAACACCCAGTAATTATATTTGTCATCAGGTCCAAAAAAAAAATTAGCCAAAAATTTTGATCCCACACTGTAGCCAAAAATGTTGTTCCTACATAAAGTTATTATATTTATCATCATAGCAACACCCAGTAATTATATGTCATCAGGCCCCCAAAAAAACAATTAGCTCAAAAATTTTGATCCCCCAATTATTATATTTGTCATCATAGCACCCAGTAATTATATTTGTCATCAGGTCCCAAAAAAAAAAATTAGTTGAAAATTTTGATCCCCCAATGTAGCCGAAAATGTTGTTCCTGCATTATATTATTGTAGCCAAAATTGATTCCACACTGTAGCCGAAAAAATACAGTTTCCACACATTATTATTTAGTATATGTGTGATCCAGCCCCAAATTAGCTGAAATTTTTGTTATCATTAGCCGAAAATTTTGTTCCCACCTTTCACTTATATTTGTCATCATGTCTCACGACCCCCAAAGTTGGTCATCACTTTCCCATCCACTCAGAGCAGCTCCCACAGCCTCATCACTTCCCATGGCCTAGTCACCTGACCATCCTCCTTTTATTATTGATTACAGGGTGGTGTCCCATGCTAGTATAAATATTCATTGTAAATAGTTTATTATCTTAATGAAGTGTTCTATACTCTATCGAGTCCTCTAAAAATTCAACAGGTTATGGGCCCTGGCCTTAACTGAATTTTCTCACTCATGCTATAATCAAACTAACATAACACTACCCAGATCAAACTTAAACAATGGCTGACGTTTCGAATGCTTCGACGCACACAAATGTTTACCAAATAGAACCCTTGACAGGTGCCAAGAATTACGCTGTATGGAAGATCAAAATGATGGACATTTTGATGGGGCAAGATCTGTGGGAATATGTTGATGGATCAGCTACCCAGCTGTCGGAAGCGGCCTTGCTGACAGCATGGCATAAGAAGGATCAGATGGCACTGTCAATGATCCATTTATGGGTGGCTGACAAAATGTTGGTGTATGTTGCAAGTTCAACAAGTGCATTGGAAGCATGGGGTATGTTGAAGTCATTACTGGAGACTCAGGGGGCATTAGGAATAGTCCAGGCATGATGAAAGCTATTCCAGTCTCAATGCACAGAAGGAATGCCCATTGATGAACACATTCGGACATTGTGTGGCTATCAGGAAGAGCTGCACAATCTGGGCAGAAGATTGATGGAGAAGAATTTTCCATCATTTTGCTAACCTCACTCCCTGAAAATTGGAATAATTACATTGCATCCATAGACACCACCGCTCTGAAGGACACTCTGGCACTTATTGCTCGAATTCTGGAACCTGATCAAATGCTTAGCCTACATAACTCAGATGATACAGCCCTGGTGGGAAAGCCTGGGAAAAGAATCAATCCTAATATAACCTGCTATGGATGTGGAGAAAAGGGGCACATCAGCAAGCAGTGCAGGAACAAGTCCAAATCAGGAAAGGGGAGATTGGGAGGAAAGCAAAAGAGATCGACAGAAGCCCATGCAGCAGCGGATGAGAAATTTGCCTTTTGTGGAGATTGTGGGGATGACACTGCGCTAGCAGTCTCAATGGACTCTTGGTTGGTGGACTCAGCATGCACCTCACACATAGCATGGGATCGAAATATCTTCATTGACTACATTCCCACCCCTGGACACCAAATCTCAGGTTTCGGTAAATCTCCTGGGCTTGGACGAGGTTCAATACAGCTGGAATGCACTGTGGACAGGAGAACCTCAATGCTTACTCTAAAGGATGTGGTACATGCACCTGATGCACCTTTCAACCTTATCTCGATTTCATGCACACTTGAAGCTGGGATCAAAGTTCTATTTGTAACACTGGGGGTACAGTTCCAGGTACCAAACAAGACAACTATTATGGAAGGTTGGATCAAGAACCAGTTATTTGACATGGATGTCAAAGGTGTTGTCAAACAAGACCAAGCATACCCTGCCAGGAATGGCAGAACATGGGATGAATGGCATAGGATCTTTGGGCATCTGAACATGGGGTCAGTAAAGATGCTCAAGGAAAAGGAAATGGTTTTGGGAAGGAAGTGGATAGAACTGTGCAGCCAGCTGCTCAATGCCAAGCATGCATCATCGCCAAGCAGCATGTCCAGCCTTTTCCCAAGGAGAGCCAAACTGAGATCAAGGCGATCGGAGATCTGATAGTAAGTGATCTGTGGGGCCCAGCATGCACTGAAGCTCCAGGGGGAGATCGGTATTTCATCACACTTACTGATGGCAAGGCATGATGCACTATGACATATTTCTTAAAGCAGAAATCTGAAGCACTTATGAAATTTAGGCAGTACAAAAATTTCATCGAAACTCAAACTGGTCAGAAGCTCAAGAAACTTCATGTTGATGGTGCAGGAGAATTTCTTAGCAAGGAATTCAGGAAATTTTTACTTGACAATGGGATCTGACTGGAAGTTACAGCCCCACACTTGCCATCCCAAAATGGAATTGCCGAACATCTAAACCGAACCCTGGTAGAACATGCACATGCAATGTTACATCAGCACAGACTACCTCACTCCCTTTGGAGGGAGGCAATTGCTTATGCAACTTATCTTAAAAACAGATCCCCAACACAAACAATCAAAGATCGTAAGGTACCTGATGAAGTCTTCTGGGGAGAGAAGCTGGACATATCGGGCCTGCAGGAGTTCGGCAAGCCTTGTTGGGTTTTACATCAGGATGGGAAAAACTCAAAACTTGATCTGAAATCACGCCAATCTATTTTTGTGGGAATAGCTGATGGTACAAAGGGATACAGGTACTACAATCCCCAGACACACCAAATCCTTACCTCTAGGAATGTGGTGTTCATGATAGAAGAGGACAGTTCCAACATTGTAGAGGTAACTCACTCTGCACTGCTTGAGGGGGAGCATGAAACCAATGCCAAGCAGCCTATGGGTGACAGTGGGAATGGCACTGCATCAAATACAGATCACTCACCAGAAAAGGAAATACACTGATCATCACCATCTCGCATACTGGTTCCTCAGGAACGATCAAGCTGCATCCTTGCAAAACCACTCGTCAACTACCGGTGATGATGCTCAACCTGGAAACCTAACAAAAACCTGTTAAAAGGCTTATGTAATATAACTCAGGCTAGAGGAAGGGTGCGAGTTGGTCCTAAATATCACCTCTAATACCAGAATGTCATTTTTAGTAATGCAGAATGGTAAAAATGTGACAAATAGTTTTTAAAAGCATGCGAAGATGTTCGAGGTAGTTCGAAATATGTTCAAAGATGTCCAAAGTAGTCTGAAATAGATTTGAATGGGTTCGAAGTCATCTGGGTAAGTTCGAGGAGATTTGAAGCTGTTCGACTGGTGTTAAGATATGTTCGACAGACAAATATAGAAATCAAGAAGTGGTTTTCAAGTGGCAATAGGCAACGATGAGTTGAGAGCGAATACGAGAGTTCGATGAAGTTTGTGATATTTCACAGAACTTCAGAGGAATGATGCAAGGTAAGACTCAAGAGAACTGATCTTAAATCCGACTATAGTGGAGAGGGTAACTGATTCTCTGTCATTCTAAGTAACTAGTACAAGTCTATATACATTTTGAAGAGATAAGTACCAAAAAGGAAATATAACAGGTGTAGAACACGAGGCAGTATGCACAGCAATAAAGGTATTGTAAAATGTAAAAACAAATGAGGAACAATGATAATTGAAACATTCGGTGTCACCATATAGTAAGAGTACTTCTCTTTGTTGTTTCAATAGATTGTTGAAACCCCAAAACCGACATTATCATACCCTAATTCTTTTATCATCTCTCCTTGTGTGTCTGGTAGTGCTCGATATGCGACTAAATAGTTCACTCCAGTTGAGCATCGTGTATCGAAAGTGTTTTAAGACAACTATACAGTGGCCGAAGTCATTTGAAGTGCTGCAAAGTCATTCAAAGTGTCGCGAAATGGTTCAAAAGCATTTGAAGTGTTTCGAAGTCATCCTAAATAGTGCAAAATAAATCAAAAAGTGTTCGAAGTCAGTTTCGTGGCATTTGTAGTGATTCGGAGTGCATGTCGTGATGTGTTGATATGAGTGGGAGTCTTCTCTAGACCTTAAAGTGCATAGTGGACCTATCACCAGTTACTTAATAATCCAAATGCACGTGGACCAAAGGAATGGAAGCATCATGTGCCAACTATAGAAGAGTCTGGCTACATCACAATTGATTATGCAATGATCAGGGCAACATCTGAGGATGACCCACTCTCAGTGAAAGAAGCAAAAGGCAGATCAGATTGGCCAAAATGGAAGGAGGCGATGAACAACAAAATAACACAGTTAACCAAATGAGGTACTTACAAATTGGTTGACTTACCCCCTGATCACCAGGCAATTGCAAGCAAGTGGGTATATTGCATCAAATGTGATCACACCAGGGAAATCATGAAGCACAAGGCTAGGCTTGTAGCAAAAGGATGTTCCCAAATTCTGGGAATAGATTTCATGGAAACCTTCACACTGGTTATGCGGCTGGAAACATTCCAGCTATTAATAGCACTCGCAATGAATTTAGGACTCATGATTCACATGGTCGATGTGGTGGGCACATACCTTAATGGAGTTTTGGAGGAGGTTATTTTCATGTTGCAACCACTGGAATATGATGACAGTAGCGGGCATGTGTGGCAACTCTTAAAACCTCTCTACAGCTTGAAACAGGCAGGATGGGCCTGGAACAATGAACTCAACCAAACATTTCTCAAATGAACTTTACGCAGCTTTTCTCAGATCAATGCATCTATATCAGGCACACCAATCATGATCTTCTGATCACATCAGTTCATATCGACAACATGACAATCCTAGGATCAGACATTGATGCCATCATGGAAATGAAAGCAAAAATGAGGAAGTACTTTACAATCACAGATTTGGGAGAGGCAAAGCAGATTGTGGGACTGGAATTAGAGAGGAACTTGGAAAGTGCCACTCTCAAAATTATGCAAGCCCAATATATCAAGAGGGTCCTGGAGAAGTTTGGAATGTCTGATTCACACCCTGTCAGCACACCACTAGACCCTAACATCAAATTGATCAAAACCCCTGATAATGAGCATACGATATCCTGGAGTATCGGAGTGCAATCGAATCACTCATGTATGCAGCAATAGGAATGTGACCTGACATCTCATTTGCAGTCCAAACACTTAGTCAATTCATGAGCAACCCTGGATCCACCCATTGGACTGCTGTCAAGTGCGTTTTCTGGTATCTCAATGGCACTCGCGAACTTGGGATCATTTACCAACAAGGGGGAGAAGTCGAACCCCTCACTTATTCAGATGCTGATTGGGGATCAAACATAAATGATCGAAAATCTATCTCTGGATATATCTTCCAGATGACTGGTGGTCCAATTTCTTGGCAATCAAAGAAGCAGCCAATGATCGCATTATCATCTATGGAAGCCGAGTACATGGCAGAAAGTCTAGCAATGCACCAAGCAATCTGGTTAAGGACTCTTACTGCTGAGCTCAGCATTCCCTACTCTGGACCCACCACCCTCAAGGTGGATAACCAAGGCATGATCACTTATTCTCACAATGCCATCAACCACAGCCGCACCAAACACATCGACATCCAACACCATTTTGTGTGTGAGAAACTCATCTCCAATGAGATACACATTCAGTACTGCGCAATGGACAACAACTTAGCTGATTTGCTTACCAAAGCATTACCAAAGCCGAAACACAATGACCTTGTTAATTGCTTAGAGATGGCATAGGTGTCGAGGGGGAGTGTTGAAATCGGGTGGTGATACGTGCTTTTAGGCGACACCGATGCCAACACCAAACAGCCATGGTGTACAGCCACAGTCATTAGTAACACTGCCTGTTTGTTTTAGATTTAATTACAGGGTGGTGTCCCATGCTAGTATAAATATTCATTGTAAATAGTTTATTATCTTAATGAAGTGTTCTATACTCTATCAAGTCCTCTAAAAATTCAACACTTGCTTGTTGAAATTGTAAGCAATGACAAACTCGACTGAGGCCAGGCACTATACAGCACTGCAATGATTCGACGTGTCATTGATGGTTTCCCATGCCTGTGGCATGGATGGTAGCAATAGATTATCTTTCACTCGACCACTCTCTTAAGCTTATCCTATGATAACCATGAGCTGCTTGTGCCTCGCGTCACCATTATCTCAGACAGGACAAGACACATGGAGTTTGTTGCATGCCTCCCACCATATCTGACTGAGCATCTCTGCCTCTTTAGCATTATCTAGGAAGGCAATGAGAGCACTAATGTTGCACCTGTATAAACCATAGCGGTGACAATGAGAGCCTTAACTGTATCCACATAGTCAGCAGTCCTGGGGTGGCCAGTCATGGACCTAGGTACTTTAGGGTCTCTGACAGACTCACAAAATGCATGACATTTCAAACTTGGTTCATCTTCAGACTAATGGCATCTCAACTGAATATCGGTAGAGGTTGACAATTGGCACAGGAAGGTTTGAATGAGAATGAATTGCAAAGGAGAGAAACTGCTGCAACAACACTCTCCCAGTCACACCACTGCAGATATCAGATTAAGCCAGAACTCAACTGACACATCGCTCATTCACCAGCTTGCTTCAAAGCATTGCAACAACATCTTGCCACCCTTACAGCTGCCAAGGTTGGTGAGGTAGAAGTCATTAATAGACTGACCATGACTGTGGTCGATTCTTTCGAAGATGATTCTGATGTTGAGATGGCCAGTCCTGATGAGCTGTTTCTCATTATAGTACCAGTTATGCCAGGCATCAATATTCCAGCTCCACCTGGGCAATGCTCCATGGAGGTAAAAGAGGTGGCTCAATAGCGGTGTTTGTGTACAACTGCAAATCCATTGAAAATAACTTCCCAAAAAGGAAAATACAAAAAAGGAAAGGGGAAGATTGACCACATAATAACTGTGCATGCTGGAGATGAATATATTTGTGCACATTATGTGGAATACAGAATTGGACTAGTCATTTTAGCTTGCATGGACTACACATCTTTGATTACATAGTATATATCACACATGCAGGATTAACAGATGGATAAAAACCTGCTGAAACAATGGATGGAGAAGCTCTCTGTAGTGTAATTAGTTGAAATTAAGCACAAGATTGATAATATGTAGATGGATGGATGTTTAACAGGCAGGTCAAAAATGCAACAAATATGGAAAGTGTAAGAGCAAAGTGAGGAGAGCATCTAAAATCCCAGGACTAAGCACTCTGCATAAGCTTGTTACAGTAGATTAAATAGCAGAGAGAACTAGGATATCCTTGTGGTAGAACAGGAAAATTTGAGGGACAAGATGCATGAGTTTCTTAAATTGAAGGACCACAGATGGACTAGTCATTTGTTAAGCTCTGAACACTAGAAAGTGCTCAGCAGGGCAGGAGTGGAACTCAAGGTAGAAAATGAATTGGAATTGGAGTTGGAGTTGGACACAATGAATGCTGATAGCAGCAAGAAAATCCCACCAGTCATCATTGGAAAAAGCCACAGCCTTTTCAACAGAAATCAGGTGCACAGCTTGGATTTTATTATTGAAACAATGCAAAGGCTTGGATGACTACAGTTCTCTATCAAGATTGGCTTAGTGACTGGGATGTGAAATTGAGATGGAAAGGGTGGAAAATCATTTTATTCCAAGACAGCTTTAGTGCCCATGTTCCCTCTGACAACCTCACAAACATTCACATTAAAAACTTCAGTTTAAATCTCACTGCCCATGTTCAGCCAGCTGATGCAAATATCATTTGATGCTTCAAAGCCCATTACCATGCCAGTTTCATGAATCAGACCATTGATTGCTATGACAGTGAAATCTCCCCTGTCTGCATCTATGATATCAATATTCTTAAAGCTATGCACTTAGCTAATATCACCTTAAAAAGAGGTTGATACGATGATGATTTGCAACTGCTGGAAAAGACAAAAATATTTTCAGACCCTCTCATCAGTCCCACATCATTGGTTACCCCTACTGTCTCTGTCTCTTCTCTTAACAACCCAGAAGATCCAATTGAATTAGTAGAGAAGGAAATATCTAATTCTCTATCTCATCTCCAGAGGATTGATGTACTGCAACCATACAACTGAATGGATCTGACTGAGTTGCTCAATTCCATAATTGAGGATGACATGTATGACAACAGAACAGAGGAGGAAATTAAGCAAGCAGTTTTGGAGTGACACATGGCAGAACAATGCAGGGAGGAAAATGCTAGTGATGGTGATGATCTGGATGAGGTTGTGGAGGTCAAACCATTTTGCCAGGAAGCACTTGCTGTTTTGACCCTTTTAAAGTATGTTGCTGACTAGTGCTGTTCTGGCCTGGCTTGGCCTGAAAGCCCAGGCTTTGGCCTGGCTCCAGGTGGCTTTGGCTTTCTCAAACCTCAGGCCAGGCCAAAGCTGCCATTCACAGCTTGGCTCCAGCTTGGCATTGGCCCAGACTGCAGCTTTTGTATGTAAAAATGAATTTTTGCATACAATACTCCAGCACTTGATAATTTGAGGACTACATATCATAAACATGTGTGGTAATACTAGTATACCTTATAGAACATACCACTAACAAAGGAGATGGTAGAATACAATAAAATCTGTGTGTGAGGCCTTTTGTTTGGTCCTCCACTGCCCCTTGATTCAATCCTGCTCCCTGTTGCTTCCTGCTTCCACCCCACAAGAAATTGCACAGCAGTGGGTCGGGGTGCTATAGTGGCTGTGGTGGTGTTTGCCGCCATTGCCAGGTGCTGGGTGTCACATGGCTGCAGTACCCTGTCAACATTGGTGGTGGTGTTGGCATGGGGGCAGGTGCTGTCATTCTTCATGTTGTTCTCGGTGCTGGCTTTGGGTGCTGGTGTTGGTGTAGCCATAGCCATTAATGCCATTGTGTTAGGGTGACACCCACTGTTCTACTAGCTGGACCGTGTGGGCTCTCCTACAAGAAGGTGGCGGGGTGCATGCGCATGATGGGGGGTTTGATGGATTTGATGCAATGGGGTAAAAATAGATTAGTTGGCTGAAATAGGCTTTTCACACCACAAATGTGGATGGAATACCTAAAAGAACTCAACTGAGGTCCCCTAGTATTTATTTTGAGGTTATATACTATGTTACATATATTGTCCTATGTTGCTACCAATGCATGCATACATGCATGTACATATTGATGTGTGTAAATAGAAAATTCCCATGCTGACAAATAAAGTATGTATAGGCATTTGGTAGCATATTTTGGTGAAATAAAATAAAATACAATGAAATAAAATAAAATAAAATAAAAATATTATTAGGTAATAGGCATGTTAGGAGACTGTTTCCTAACATTAACCCCCTTTTATGCCTCGACTTCCAGGCAAGAAAATATTGTATCTGTCCCCTCTGTGAAAATTTGGTAAGGCCAGAAATTCATCTCCTCATACACCATTCTAGCAATGCAATGCAGAGCATTTGGATTATTTTTGTTGGTGTAGTTCTTCCACTTGATTAAGAACTCCAATTTATTTTGTCGAAGATGTGAGTCCAAAACCTCTTCCACAATATATTCTGGAGCATCTTCTACCATTATTGGAGGCTGTGGAGTAGTTTGTTGACCAGGAATAGGGGGTGGGCAGTAAGGGTGTAAACAGGAAATGTTAATCTCAGGATCAATCTTGAATGATTGAGGTAATTTTAATACTACCACATTGGGTGAAATTATTTTAGAAATCGGATATAGGCCAACTTGCTTCTCTGTAAGCTTTCTTGAAGGTTGTGGAATATTTAGATCCTTAATACTTAGCCATACCAAGTCACCAACTTTGTACTCTGGAGCAACAGCTCGAGTAAAATCCATGTGTCGCATCATGTCATCATGTGCTTTCATCAATGCTGCCTCTGCTTCCTCCTGCACCTTTTGCATTTTAGATACAAAACCACTGACTGTACCTTGACTTCCCTTTGAGGTTCTACTCCCATTCTGGGATGATACCCATAATTAGTGAAGAAGGGTAACATGCAAGTAGCTGATGTGGCCAACGGTCCCAAGTTAACTGACTCAGTGTGTATTATTTATACAGCTACCAGATCAGGGCTCACTCCATCCAAAAAGTCAACTAAACAGTTGTGTGACCATAAACCCACAAACATTGACTTTGGGCTGAAGGTCCAAAGGCAACTGAAGAGTTGAGTAATGTATTGGGATTAAGCATTGTGTTACATATATGCAAGCTGGCCCATGTGTTAGGGTGACACCCACTAATCTGCTAGCTGGACCATGCGGGCTCTCCTACAAGAAGGCAGCGGCACATGCGTGCATGATGGGGGTTTGATGGTTTTGATGCAAGGGGTTAAAAATAGAACAGTTGGCTGAAATAGGCTTTTTGCACCACTAATGTGGATGGAATACCTAAGAGAACTCAACTGAGGTCTTCTAGTATTTATTTTATGACTATATACTATGTTACATATATTGTACTATGTTGTTATGGATGCACATGCACATGCACATACATATTGATGTGTGTAAATTGAAAATTCCCATGCTGACAAATAATGCATGTATAGCCATTTTGTAGCATATTTTGGTGAAATAAAATGAAATAAAATAAAATAAAAATAGTATTATGTAATAGGCATGTTAGGAGACTGTTTCCTAACACCATGCCAGTGTCAGGCTGAGCGAGAAAAGTGAGCAAACACTATGACAAAGGCATGGGTCATAAGCTCATACATTATATATGACTACATAGCCATGCACTTATAGTATAGCCTCTCAATGAAGAGTGGATACCTTTTCTCCTCCCCTTATCAAAGAGAGAGTGCTTATTATAGGCCAAATATAGGCATAAAAGTAAAAATAATTTTTTATTGGCAATATATATACATCTTACAATGTTTTATACCAGAAAAAGCAATGGGAAAGAGTTAAGAATGAGTAAGATATCATACTCATCATCAGGGATGATGAGCACGTGTTGGAGCAGACTACATACGCTGCACAGAGGAAGAGACGACACGTTCCTTATAACCTACCTGGGGTTTAGTTAGTCTTAGAGCTAGGGTTTAGCAGAGGTAAGAACACTATATATCTACTATAGTACAGGTTCTCCTTATATACATAATAGTAAGGATGTCACATGACTCGGGAATGTGTTTACCACATGTATGCGCAGTAAGTGCAGTAACATGTGTGTGCTGCATGCATGGCCTCATGTATGCAGCATGTATGAGGATTTAATTTCAACAGCACGATGTTAGTTGAGAGTGTGGCACACGTTGATCAACCATGGGAGACAGTGATCGGTTGCATGAGCCTCATGGTTTGTCAGCATCACAAGAATGCCCTCACTTGTTGGAAAGCAGAGACTAAAAATCATATACCAAAAACAGCAATTTTGTGATGAACTTTTCATTTGGTTTTTGTGAACTGAGTAATTGAATGCCCCTGTTGAAGAGGACCACTGAATGCTAGTTCAATTGCTGAACCAGCCCTGGTTAGCTAAACTACCCTAATTAGCAACACATCAGCCACCCTAGATATGTAACTAAATTAGTAAGCTTGATTATGACACACAGGTGCAGCAACAACTTGGCAAATAGATGTGGCATTATATGTGGTGTTATATGTGGCGTTTACAGGGGCAAGTGCTTGGCAATGATGTGGCTGTGATATATATAGCTGTGCTGAAACTGCCTTCTCAATGTTTGTCAGCAAACCCCTGATGCTGCCACTGCCTCCCACCTCCACCTCTATCCACACTACTCCAATTCATGCAACAAACAGGCCCAAATGACATCAGCCATCATTTGGGCCCCAGGTAAGTTTTTCTTTTTGTCTCTTTTTTTCCATTCAACTAACATAATATTTATTGTATTTTAGGGTATTTCCACTGTACTGACACTGAGAAAGGTACCACAGCCCCTACAGCAACAATGATGATGGCACCCCACTACCACAGAATGCAACAAACGACAAAAAGAGCCCAAATGACATTTGATGTCATTTGGACCCCAGGTAAGTTTTTTCTTCCCATCTCATTTTTTTTCCCTTACAGCTAACATAGTATTTTAGGTATTTACATTGTACTAACACTGAGAACGGTACCACAGCCCCCACAGCAATGGTGATGGCAACAATGCTTCACCACCATGGAATGCAACAAATGACAAAAGGCCCCAAATGATGCCTGACGTCGTTTGGGCCCTAGGTAAGTTTTTTCTTATCATCTCATCTTTTTTTCCTTACAACTAATATATGTAGTATTTTAGATATTTATTTACATTGTACTAACACCAAGGGAGGTACCATGCCCCCACGACAATGACAATGGCAATGGTGGTCTACTACCATGGAATGCAACAAACAACAAAAAGGGCCCAGGTAAGTTTTTTCTTCCTATCTAATTTTTTTTCCTTACAACTAATGTAGTATTTTAGGTATTTACATTGTACTTACACCAAGAAAGGTACCACAGCCCCCACAATGATGATGACAATGGCAATGGCAATGACAACAACAACAACAACAATGACAACAAATTGGCAATGACAACAACAACAACAATGGCAGCGCTCCACCACCATGGCATCCAAAAAAAAGGGCCCAAATGGCACTGGGCATCATTTGGGCCCCAGGTAAGTTTTTTCTTCTCATCCCATTATTTTCCTTACAACTAACATAGTATTTTAGGTATTTACATTGTACTAACACCACATGTAACAAAAGGGCCCAAGCGGTGCCCAGCACTTTTTCTCTTGCAAGTAGCATAATTTTTATTGTATTTTAGGTATTTCCATTATACTGACACTAAGAAAGATACCACAGCCACCATGACCACTTTGGCCTGTGAAGGCTGCAGCACCACTGTGCACAGTCTAAGCAATTCCTCTGGATATCTGGGTTTTGCTCACCCAGTGGTAACTGTAGCTGTCGCATGTGTCAGATGCATCATTACTAACCAGGCAAGTCCACCTAGTGGCATGACAAAATGGGGGTAGGGCCAGCAATGAAGCACACCACCCAGCTCCAGCCATACAAGCAACTGCTCATGGGGTGGATTATGGGTGGATTGATGATGCCAACAACTGGGTGGGGGTGGGGATGGTGCCACCACCACCACTGCTGCAAGCCCCTGCTTGCAGAGTAGGCAGGGGAGAGGGGGGACAATGCTGGGAGGAACTGGACAATGAAGAGGGAAGGGACAACTATGGTGCAGAAAGGGGGGGACAACTATGACAAAGAGAGGGGGGCACCCATGATGAAGAGGGGGGGGACCAGAACTGCATAAAGAAAGGCCCAAGAGGTGTCGTCGAACATCTTCTGGGCCACAGGTATGGTTTTTTCTTTTTTGTCTCATTTTCATTTTACCAACAAACTTTTTAGGTACTAATTTAACTATTGCCACTGACAAATGCACCTGCTCTCTCGAGCATCTGCTCATAAGGTGGATCTCTATCCCAGCCCCCATGACAATGATGCAATATCATTGTCATCTTCAGCTCCTGTGCTCAAAGAAGCCTGCAATTGTGGGCCTTCACAGACACAGGAGCTGTTACATGATGGGAGATGGGATCTTCCATACCTATATGCAATTAGGTAGGTATTGTTAATGTAGTACTGTACCAATGATTAATCTATTTACAATGTATTTTAATTCTGAAACCAACTGCAGTAAGGCCACTTGGCTTGGCTTGGCTGCAAAACATGATCATGTGGGTTTGCCTCATTTGTCACATTGCACATCTCCAAATTTTTTTGTGATTTGCACTACTATGCCAAAAGCAGCTTGGATGACTCCTGAGCAGCATGCCTGGCTTTACAACCTGCTTGCAGGGTTTTGCAAAGCACAGGAGAGTAAAACAGTTCCCACCTTTCTTGCTAAAGTTTACAAAGACTTCCATGACAAATGGCCTGCCAATGCTCCATCTGCTAAGGAGATAGAGTTTGTGAAAGGAAATGAGGAGCATGCAAAACTCCTAAAGCTCAAGTCAAGCAAATAGGTAAGTTGTCCAACACTTATATACTTTTGTTCAGCATATAATAATATTGGGCAGTGAATTCACAATTGGATTTATAATAAGAGTCATGGTTCAAGTTCAGGTTCTGGCACTTGAAAGGTGCTAAATCTCAAGAGCACTTCATGACTATTACATTACTGGCAAGCATTTGCAAAGTTATATGGAGAAGAACTTAAACCAAAGTTCGACACTTGTGGGAAGCACATAAAGAAGCCAATTCAACTAAGAAGTTTACACATTATGATCACTTTACCTTTCATAACCAGAAGATGCAGGAATGTACAATTCAGCTGATGAAACCACCAAGGAAAAGGTAGAAGAGTTTCAGCAGGAGTATAAGTCCATGGATAGTGAAGGTGATAATCTCAATCACATACTACCAAAGTAAGTGTTGCAAATTTGGGCCATCATGACTTGAATTATATTCTAATTTGCAATAGCCATATTGACATGCTCCCTTGTACAATTGAAGAACCTGCCAAGAATATTGCCAGGCAAACAGGTTGGGCTTGTACAATCATTGTGGGAGGACTGATGCCTCAAGAAGGAGATGCCATTCAAACTCTTATGTAAGTGACTTAGACTTAACCCATCATTTCTTATGAATCTAACCTTCAAACTGATAGCTTAAATGAAGGAACTACATTAAAGGGTCAATCATTGGCCCAGTTTCTGGAAAGCTCATATAAGGATGGTTTTCTATTGCACTTTGATAGGTTTCTTGAAGCTGCTTATGGTGACAGTCTTAAAAGCATCCAGTATTCAGAGCTGATTGTTTGCAATAGATAAGAAGACTTGTGACTCCCGAGCATTGGAATGTTTCTCACATGAAGCCACTCCTGCACCTGCTGATGTCGATACTACCCCTTCTGCATCTGCTGATGTCAACACTACCCCTTCTGCACTTGCTGATGTTGAGACTACCTCTTCTGCATCTACTGTGAAACTTTCTGATTATGAGAAGGAACAAGTGAGTAATATTGCAAGAAATCTTCAATTATTACATGAACTGGAATTGGGTGAAGGGCTTTGAATTTGATTAACAAATCATCAAAAAAGGGAAAGGACAAGAAAATAAAGTAAGCAATATTTATTTTCTTTAACTATGAGGCTAATGCAAACAAAGAGCTGCTTCTAATGCTGGAGACATGACAAGGGCACTATCGCCTGAGTTTCTACCAACTTCTAATGTTGTAGATTCAATCCAATCAACTGTTATGAAGGCAACTGAAACCATTCCAAATGCAGCACCAGTGATACCATCCTCTGCTTCCACACCTTCTAGAGGTGATAGCATTGTACCCCAACTTCCTACAGCTGACAAAGCAAACAGTGCTGTCATCACTTTTCTACCTTTTCTGAAGAAGATTTCAGGTGAAGAGTTTTGGATCAATCTATTGGAAAACTGGGTTTTGTTTGAGACTGAAAATCCACCAAAAACTGTAAGTGCTAGCTAATTACCAATTTACAATCTAATAGTAGCAATGTCTAGCGTTTGCCTACCAAGAATCAACCTGGTGAGATTGGAGTATGGCTGAAGAATGGCTGGTGGTTACAAGCTGATCAAATGCCACAGTTGAAGAATATCAAAGATTTTGGCAATCACTGGTTTGCATGGTGGAAGGCCATCCAGCCAGGCTGGCAGGGTGATGAACTCTCGCAACTTATACCTTCTGACCATTCATGGTCACAGCTGTTATGTGGTGGAGTGAATGGCTTTCTTGTTGTCATTCTTGCTTTGGCATGGTGGATGCAAGGTAATCCTTCCGATAATAATTCTGATTTGCCTCACCTTAAAACAGCAGTGGTGGATGTTAGTTGGACTTTGGTCCAGCTAAAGATTGCCTTGGATGTGAAAGAGGACCAGGGGAGAAAGTGAGGGATTGATGACACTGAAAATGGGGAATTGCCTGCCATAAAAAAGTATGTGGTGTTCTTTTTTTTACATCAAACTAACATTTATCAGATCTCGAACTACACATCCATATTAATTATACTGTGTATTATCCAATAGACTAGAATTATATTTATATTTTTTTGGCAATGTTTTCTGCTATGACTTAAAATAGAGTAAAATGCTATTTATTTATTAGCGATGGTTTACAATAGTTCAAATATTATTTACAAGCATTAACAATATTTCCCAGTACCATTTACAATGATTAACAATGAGCCCCAGTATCATTTACAATGATTAACAATGTATTACAATGGATGCCAGTACCATCTACAATGATTAACAATGG
The DNA here is from genome assembly GCA_029959215.1 of Tricholoma bakamatsutake. Taxonomy (NCBI): domain Eukaryota; kingdom Fungi; phylum Basidiomycota; class Agaricomycetes; order Agaricales; family Tricholomataceae; genus Tricholoma; species Tricholoma bakamatsutake. The sequence continues at coordinate 9,262,886 of CP114860.1, forward strand.
GCCCCAGGACCATTTACAATGATTAACAATGTATTACAATGGATTCCAGTACTATTTACAATGATTAAAAATGGATGCCAGTACTATTTACAATGATTAACAATGGATGCCAGTACTATTTACAATGATTAACAATGTATTACAATGGATGCCAGTACTATTTACAATGATTAACAATGTATTACAATGGGTGCTAGTACTATTTACAATGATTAACAATGTATTACAATGGATGCCAGTACCATTTACAATGTATTACAATAGATGCCAGAATGATCAACAGCATATTACAATGGGCCCCAATACCATCAAAAATGTATTCCAGTTGGTTGTAGTACCAACTACAATCATTAACAATAACATCTACTATATCTATTGGTGATCTATTACAATGTCATTGTAATAAAACCATTGGTACTGTTGCACAATGGTCTATCAACTAGCACCGATAGATTGTTAACAATAATGCCAGCTATGACTCCCTTCAGCCTCACCAATGCACCTGCAGCCTTCCAGCACCTCATGAACAACATCACTGATATGCTCGATTCTGCATCATCATCTATTTCGATGATATCCTCTTTTTTTCTGATGACATGACAAAACACAAGGCTCACATTAAAGAAGTCCTCTATAGACTCCAGAAACACAGACTTTATGCCTCTCCACAGAAATGTGAGTTCCACAAAAATACAGTTGAATATCTCAGGTTCATCTTGTCACTGGATGGACTCCATATGTCTGAGGACAAAGTCAAGACCATCCTGGACTGGCTGGTGATAGGTCTACTGCATGCTCTAAGGTCTGGGAGAAAATTCCCAATTGTATTGCCACACTATGACAGATACTCTGAACCACTATGAACACTATGAAATCTTTTTCGAACACTTTTGAACTATTTTGCACAACTTTAAACAACTTCAAACAACTTCAAACAACTTCAAACAACTTCAAATGATTTTGTGACACTTTGAACACTTTCAAAGACCTTTGCACCACTTCGAACGATATTGGCAGCCACATAGCTGTTTTGAAACACTTTTGATACATGCTGCACATCAGAAACAAGCCTTTTTGTCACATATCGAGCACCACCAGACACAAAGAGAGAAGACAAGAGATTTAGAATGTGATAAGTGCAGTTTCTATGTTTTAATGATATATTAAAGCAATAGGACAAGAACTCTTACTATATGGAGACACTGTATGTTTCAATCATTGATCATTTCTTATTTGTTTTATAATTTACAAAGTCCTCATTGTTGTATATATTGCCTCATGTTTTCCACATGTTATGATTTCCTTTTTAATACTATTTCTTCAAATTGGATATAGACTTGTATTAGTTACTTAGAACAAGGGAAAAAAAAGCAAAGCACAAGGGGAACAGAAAAGAAGTTACCCTCTCCCTCATCATCAGATTTAAGAACCATTCTCTTGAGTCTTAGCCTCACATCATATCGCTAAGTTCTGCAAAATATTGCAAACTTCTTCAAACTATCATATTCACTCCTTGATTTATTGCACATCACCCATAGCCTCTCAAAAAACACTTTTTATTTGCTGTATTCACTTCTCAACACCAGTCCAACACCCTCACCTTCCTTCGAAACTACCTCGAACCTCTTTGAACCTCTTTGAACTACTTTGTGCATTCTTTAAACCTTTTCAAACATTCTTCGACCCCTTTTGAATAGTGAATAGCAAGGGTATGAAATACCCCAGGGTTTTATCGAGGGTAAGGGTAGGGTGAGGGTAGGGGTACAGATTTTCTACCCTCTGAAAACCCCTACCCTTGCCAAGGGTATGAAGGGTAATAAGGGTCCGAATAAGGGTCCTCAGGATCTAAGGGTCCATGGGACAATCTTGGCTTTTGTTATCACCGAAAAGCAGATTAACACTACTCATACTTCTCATTGCATAAGAACATAGATAATCTACATAGAACAAACACAGAACAGTGTACAGTAAGCTGTCGAGCAAGCACTAGATCTCGTATGGCATGATACAACATAGTGATAGAAAGAAAATATGTTTCAAATGATGTGAAGGGAGCAAAATATGTTTCAAATGATATGAAGGGAGCAAAATTCAACTCCGGCACAAAGAACAGTCCGCTGGCCATACAAACACGAAAATAAAACATGACGCGAGCCGAAGAAGATAATGTGGCACGATGAGTGGAACGGATCCAGTGAGACTACAAAATTTGACACCGCGAAGTAGCTTGAGTGCAACTTCATCCCCTTCTTTCATCATCTCAATCATGAGCACCACCAAATGCAAAACCTCCAATGGCGATGATGGACCTCAGAAGAGGGCGAAGGCAGAATGCAAATCACAACAGAATGCCATGTCACCGAGCGCCCAAAACAGCTAACGAGCGATCCCCACCATCGCTGGTGTTGCAGTTCCACCTCGTTCCCCCATAACCGGACGCTGTAAGTCTTTTTTTTTTCATTCCTTGCTTCTAACTAACTATTTACATTACTAGCTTATCTCAAACAAGTTCAGACGATGTCCAACGATGCCACGTCACCGGTCGCCGAGCCTTAGCTACCTGGCATTGTTCGACATGCCACAGCCCTCTCCCACTTTCGTCAAGGCTCGATGGTGTGCACAACGGGGGGGGAACAACCACTAGTGCGAGGGGTGGGGGAAACGGAGGCAGAGGGATGACAACGGAGAGGCGTTTGGACGAAACGGTGCATACTCACACATCGCTTTCTGTTACTGACACTCTCCACTATCGTTTAGGTTTTCTTTACGGCGTTTGTAAACGCCGGATACGTTCTCAACGCGCCACGTCTCTCAACGACCCCACCACTCGCTGCCACGGCCATGGAATGACGAGCGGTTGCTGGATGCATCGTTATGCGCCGTTTCTCAGTTCCATGGGCACTATGACCAACAAGGAGGACAGGCCCAACATGCAGCCTGCCACCCTACACTAACGGTGAATGCCATGAACGCGATTCGGCGGCATCCCCTTCAACCTCAACGGGCACTTGGGCCAGTCCCAGCTCCTCACCCACTCGATGACAACTACAGCCGAAGCCGCCAAGCGTTGCATTCGACGAGCGTCGGCGCTATGTACAGCCTCTAGAGCGACCATAACGACGAGGGCAGCTCTGCCGCTCGTGGACAGGTTTGACGGCATGGCTAGTATCAATGCCTTGACACCCACAGCACCTCTCCATGGCGAATGTCGCCCTGTGTTCGTCGGCAGCACCAATGACAATGTCTCACCCCTTGGCTCAGCTCCTCGCTCATGGGGCATCGTGCACTGTTGTGCCGGTGTTTCTCGGCAAGGACTTGAGTTTTTGATTGGGCAATGATGCTGTGGGGCAGCGACGTCGGTGCGTGCACTGTTTGTCAGTTCGGTGGGCTCTACGGCGACGTTGAGGTGTACCCGCCGTGCCAAACCCGTGGGTAATCCGCACCCGCGCTACCCTGCGGAAACCATACCCGCGAATGCGGTTACCTGTACCCTTCGGCACGGGTACGGTATTCAGCGGGTACAGGTACGGGTCTCATTTTTCTACCCGGGGGTTACCCGCGCTATTCACTACTTTTGAACATCCTTCAAACCTTTTTCGAACATTTTTGGTAACAGCAGTGATATTTAGTACCAACTTGCACCCTTCCTCTGACTCATGTTGTACCATCCAAAGCCATTTAGTAGGTTTTGTTTGGGTTTCAGGGTTGAGTATTATCACTGGTACCCCATGTTGAAATTAATCTCCAACACATGCTGCATACGTAAGGCAAACCATGCAGCACACACATGTTACTGCACTCACTGCGCACACATGTGGTAAACACATTTCTGAGTCATATGACATCCTTACTATTATGTATATAAGGAGAACCTGTACTGTAGTAGATATACAGTGTTCTTACCTCTGCTAAACCCTAGCTCTAAGACTAACTAAACCCCAGGTAGGTTATAAGGAATGTGTCATCTCTTCCTCTGTGCAGCGTATGTAGTCTGCTCCAACACCCCAAAAAGTCAAGAATATCCAGTCTTTCCTCAGATTTTGCAACTTTTACTGCAGGTTCATTCACAGTTACTCCAACATCATTGTCTCTCTTACCTGCTTGATGTGGAAGAACCTCTCCTGGGACTTCAACATGAAGTGCCAAGAAGCCTTTGACAGGCTTAAGGAAGAATTCACCCATGCTCCAGTCCTCTATCACTGAATACTGGATTCCTGCATAGTCATTGAAATGGATGCCTCCAACTATGCCCTGGTAGCAATCCTTTCTGCCCACACTGCTGATGGCAACATTCACCCTATTGTCTTCCACTCCTGCTCCTTCAATTCTGCTGAGCTAAACTATGACACCCATGACAAAGAACTGCTGGCCATCTTTGGGGCATTCAAATATTGGTGACATGATCTGGAGGGCTCTGGAAACCCAATTGATGTGGTCACTGATCACAAAAACCTGGAGTACTTTAGCACCACCAAGCTCCTCAACTGCTGCCAAGCCAGATGGTTGGAGTATCTCTCATGGTTCAACTTAGTCATCTGCTTCTGCCCTGGGAAACTGGGGGCAAAACCCAATGTGCTCACTAGACATTGGGATGTCTACCACAAAGGGGGAAATGGCAACTTTGTCTTGGCAAACCCAAGCAATTTCCGACCCATCTTCACCCAAGAACAGCTCATCTCCTCACTTTGAGCCACATACTTTGCCACCCCAGTCATCCAACAAGTAGTCTTTATGGACATCAAGAAGCTCCACAACAACATTCAATCCTCCCTTACCCTTGACCCCATCACATCTGCCCATCTCCTGACCCCCTCTGCTCCCAATTGGACTGTAGACAACAGTGGACTCCTCCACCACTTCAACTGGATTTATGTCCTGGATGTAGTGGATCTCTGACTCAAAGTCCTGCAATACAAACATGACCATATCCTTTCTGGTCATTTCAGACAAAACAAGACCCTACAACTTGTCTGATGTGATTATGTTTGGCCCAACTTATGGACCTTCATTCAAGACTTCTGCAAATCATGCACTATGTGCAAGCACTCCAAGTCACCCTGACACAAACCCTATAGGTTCCTAAAACAACTCCTGGTCCCAGAATGCCCTTGGGACTCAATCTCAATGGACTTCATGGAACAGCTACCAGACTTCAATGGCCACACTGCCATCCTGGTCATTGTAGACTGACTCTCCAAGCAAGGCATCTTCATTCCCACAGTCAATGAAATCACAGCCCAAGAACTTGCCAATTTGTTCATCATGCATGTCTTCTCCAAGCATGGAGTTCCATCATATGTCACTTGTGACTGGGGATCCAAGTTCATCTCCCACTTTTTCTGGTCTCTTGGTTAAGCCCTGGACATAAAGATTCACTTCACTTTGGGTTATCACCTGGAAGGTGATGGACAAACTGAATGCCTTAATCAAACCCTCAAACAATACCTCTGAATCTTCTGCAATTACCAGCAGGACAACTGGTCTCAGCTGTTGCCCTTAGGGGAGTTCACTTACAAGAATGCTCTGTCAGCTTCCACTGGAGTTTTACCCTTTTTTCCCTGAATGCGAGCTAGCTTCTCAGCATGTGCATACCTTCATAGTGGACCTCGACGAACTCCACCAGAAACTCTGGAAACAACTCTCTGAAGCACAGAAGCATTATCAAGATCCAATGGACAAGCACTGGATTCCCGCTCCTGACTTCAATATTGGGGACTATGCCTATGTCAAAGAAGAACACTTGTGCACTACTCAACCTTCCAAGAAACTCTCAGAGAAATTTTATGGCCCATTTAAAATCATTGCCTGCCCATGCACCCACTCGGTTACCCACTGGCTCCTGGACCATCTCTGGGCAGTTCACCCTGTCTTCCACATCTCACAGCTGGAAGAAGACACCCTAAACACCATTCCTAATTGCACTCAGCCTCTGCCCCTCTGGTCATTATCGACGATGAACTGGAATATGAAATCATGGAGATCCTGGACTCAAAGATCGATAACCACCACCATTGTAAGTTACTCTACTTTGTCTGTTGGGAGGGTTACCAGGGGACTGATGAAGAAAACTCTTGGCTTCCTGCCACAGAGCTTGATCATGCTCAGGAGTTGGCTGCAGATTTCCACACCTGCTACCTGGACAAACTTGGACCACTTCAAACTTAATTCACACTGGATGGCAGTATGAGACACAATTTTTGATTTAAAACAGAAAAAAAATAACTAAACAAAAAATGTTTTTGGTGGGCCCCAACTGGGCCCCTACACTTCCCTGTCATCCCCCTCCATGGGCTCTACCCAGACGATTTTCACCGCCTCCTCTGCTAGCCCTGCTAGCTCTGCCTCCACCACTCCCTTGCTCCAGCTTTCTGCTTCCTCTTCCTCATCCCCTTTGTCCTCCTCTGCTTCCTCTGCCCAAGCCCAATCCAGATCATACAGATCCAGGATGTCCTTATGCATAAACTGGAGCTCACACATCTCCCACCTCAGCCCCTTGACAGCTGAAGTCAGCTCCCTCAGGAGCTCCACTGTCTCACCCCCCACCTTCTCTGTCAGGGCCTCCTGCCTCTCCCACACCACCTCCTCACACTTGTGCTTGGCCCTGGTGCAAGGCTTGCACACCAAACCCTGGGCACCCATCCAGAAGCATGCAAGGTGCTTCCGAGAACATCTAGAAGGGTCATTAGCAGTGTACTTGGCATCAGTGCCCTGGTCACTTACCTTTTGCAGAGTTGCATGGCCTCCACCTGCACGACCCCCTCAGACTCCGCATCCTCCACCCACACAACCACCTTGGACTCTGCATCCACCCACCCCTTGCTCTTTGCCCTCTTGGTGGGCAACCCACTCCCCTCTGCCTCTTTCTCTCCATCTCCCACCTTTCTCTTGGCTGCTCACTTTGCAGCTGCCACCTTCTTCTGCTCCTCTTCAACCTTGCATGCTGCCTCTGCCTGCTGTGCCTCCTCCTTCCATTGTGCTTCCTCCTCGAGCTGTAGTCCCTCCCAGACTAGCTCCTCTTATTTGGTCTTGAGGGCGGCCAACCATTCAGCAGTGGATTGGGCAGAAGGAGTCATGTTGGTGTAAGGCAGGAAATTGGAGCTTTTCTGACTACAGACCCAGCTTTTAAGTCAGATTCTCAAACCCTCATGTGCCTCGTAGGCTCAGCCCTAAGGGGAAAATACTGTCAAGTACCAAGACCCATTAGTAAACTTCTGCATTACCTATTATTCTTCTGGCCCTAGTTATTTAAGCGCCTGTAGCTTAGCCTTAGTCTCCAGTTTGCAAATTACTTGTACTTGTACTCATGCTTGTACTTGTATTTGCAGTTATCCTTGTATCATCCTTGCCTAATAACATCCTCTTAATCATCCTCAACTCATTCCTGAACCAAACCTTAAATCTTTTGACTCCTCTCAACTTATTCTCTCCATAAACCTCTGCTTCATTCTACCTTTGCCCTCCATCTGGAAACCCACTGGATACCCACATGCTTCCTGCTTAAAATTGAACAATTGATGAGGAGAAGGGCGCAACTTCTTATAAGTTGAAGCCAAGTCCTCTCTGGCCCCTTTTTACCTGGCACGCTACAGCCTGGTGGATTCTGCCCAGAACCCCTGAACATTTCTGACCACTGACAACCAGGTCCCACCAGAAGTCTGGTATACTCCTGACCAAGTCCCAACCTTGGTAGTAGTGATCTTAAATCTTGACATTCTCCTCCTTCTTGTCTTGTCTTGTCTCCCCTCATTGTCTCCCCCTCATCATTCCACCCACCAACCACCTCATGAGCAGTTGCTTGTGAGGCTGGGGATGGGCAGTGTGTCATTGCAATCTCCTCTCCCCATGCCAACCTGCAAACCACCCTACGAGCAGATGTTCATAGGTGTGGGGCAGGTGGTGTGGCATGTTCCCCATCCCCCATCCCCCATCATCTCCCCTCCCTGTTATCTTCCCTCCCCATCATCATTCCACCACCAACGACTTCACAAGCAGCTGCTCATGAGGCCAGAGGTGTGTGGGGTGTCATCTGTGGTAGGTGGTGGTGGTCTGCCATCTCAGCACCATAGTGTTGGGGTTGAAGAGGATTAGGGGTGCATCAGTGATGTGGTGTGTGCCAAGGGTCAGGAGTGCCTACCATGTGGGTATGCCACTGCCTGGGTCTCCCTCCTATACCTAAATGACACCCCTCACATCCCATTTTAATATGGAGGAGGGGATTGGTGTTAGTGTCAGTGGGTCTGGGTTGTCTTGCCTCTGTCCATCATTACCAGTAGATTAGAACCTAGACAACAAAAAAAGCAAATTAGTAAGCTTATAAAAACAAGAAACAAACAAAAAAAAACCCAAATGATGCAATCATCATTTGGGCCAGGTTGCATCTGTTTGCCTTTTTGCAGCTTTTGGCAATGGTGTTTGAGGTGTGGGTGGACTTGGGGATGGTGGTGGCAGGTGTGGCTTGTCCCTATAAATTAGACCATTAGTTTAAAAAGTAAAGCAGCTTGAAAAAGAAAAAAAATTACTTATTCTGCCAGGAGGTGATGCCCCTCCTGGCCCATCATCATTAGTATCCCACTGGGCACTGGTGGTGGTGCCACCACTGCCACTGTTGGTGCTGGTGTCCTTTTTACAGTTGTCCTCTCACATTGGTGGTGTCTGGCCCATACTCATTGTCATTGTTGTTGCTCAGTGGTAATGGTGTTGGGGTCTTCTCCTTGCTGATGCCACTGCTGTTGTTGCCACCATTGGCAGTTGGTGGTGGTGGTGGTGATAGCTCCATTGTGCTGATAGGTCCACTACACATGATAAGGTCTGGAGAAGGATTCAACTTGTATCGACACATTATAACATGCACTCCAAATCACTACAAATGCCACGAAATCAACTTCGAACACTTTTTGATTTATTTTGCACTATTTTGGACAACTTTGAACTATTTCGCAACACTTTGAATGACTTCGCAGCATTTCGAATGATATCAGCCACTGTATAATTGTCTTAAAACACTTTCGATACATGCTGCTCAACTGGAGTGAGCCATTTAGTTGCATATTGAGCACTACTGGACATGAGGAGAGACTACAACAGAGTTAGAATGTGATAAGTGCGTTTTTGTGATTCATTGATATATTAAAGCAATAGAACAAGAACTCTTACTATATTGGGACAATGTATGTTTCACTTATTATCATCTTTCATCTTGTTTCATGTTTTACAATATCTTTATTTGCTATGCACATTGCCTCATGTTCTACAATTGTATTATTTCCTTTTTAGTACTATTCCTCCAGATTGTATATAGACTTGTATTAGTTAGAATAATAGCAAGAAATGGGGAACAGCACAAGTTACCCTCTCGCTATCGTCAGATTTAAGAGCCATTCTCTTGAGTCTTATCTTCATGTCATATCTCTAAGTTCTGCAAAATATTGCAAACTTCTTCGAAACTATTGTATTCACTTCTTGTTTTATCACCTATCACCTATTGCCATTTAACAAACACTTCACATTCATTAAACTCACTCTTTGATATACCTCGAACCTTTATGAACTTATTTGAACTTATTCAGACTACTTTGCATGACTTTGAACTTATTTGAACTATTTCACATGACTTTGAACCTATTTCAAACATCTTCATACACTTCTAAAGATTATTTGCAACACACTTTGGCATATTACATCACTCACTATGACTTTTGGGTATCAGCAGTGATATTTAGTACCAACTCGCACCCTTCCTCTGACTTATGTTATACCATCTGAAGCCATTTAGTAGATTTTGTTTGGATTTCTGGGTTGAGTATTATCAGCACACCCTAGGGTCTAGAGAAATGTTTCAAACATATTGACACACTATGATTTACAATTTCAACTTCTACAAATGCCATGAATTTGGTTTTTAAACTTATTTTGTACCATTTTAAACACTTTTGAATGATTTCAAATGGCTTTGAACAACTTTGAACAACTTCGCAATACTTTGAACACCTTTGAATCACTTCACACCACTTCGAATGATATCAACCACTATATATCTATTCTAAAACCCTTTCTATGCACATGACACATTTGATACAAACTATGGCATTGCAAATTGAGCACTACCAGACACAAGGAGAGATGACAAGAGACTTAGGATGGGATAATAGTGCTTAGAGGCTTCAATGATATATTGAAGCAAAAAGATAAGTACTTTTACTATATGGGGACACTGTACATTTCAATTATTTATCATTTCTCATTTGTTTTATGATTTACAAAGTCCTCATTGCTGCACATATTGCCTCATGTACTACACATGTTAGATTTTCTTTTTAATACTATCTCTTCAAAATGTATATAGACTTGTACTAGTTACTTAGAAAAACAGAGAAAAAGTTACCCTCTCCCTCATTGTCTGATTTAAGAGCAATTTTCTTAAGTCTTAGCCTCACACCATATCTCTAAGTTCTGTGAAATATTGCAAACTTCTTTGAACCTTTGTATTAGTTTCTCGACTTATTGCCTATCCCCTATTGCCATTTGAAAAACACTTCTCATTCACTATATTTGCCCCTTGGTATACCTCGATACAATCCTGACTCTTTTGAAGCTTCTCAAACCATTTCAGACATCTTTTAGCATCTTTGAACCCCTTCAAACATCTTTCAAACCTCTTTGAACATCCTTCAAACCTTTTTCAAGCCTTTTTTATGCTCATAAAGTTCATTTGCAACACGTCTCACCATTTTACATCCCTAACTACAACTTTTGGGTATCAGTGGTGATATTTAGTACCAACTTGCACTCTTCCTCTGACTCGTGTTATACCACCCAAAGCCATTTTAGTAGGTTTTGTTTGGGTTTCTGGGTTGAGTATTATCACTGCTCCAAATGCAGTGACAGTCATATGAGTGGGGATAAAATGAGCTCGCTTTCCAGCAGAGTTGACTGTGCATATTACCATGTCAAACTGTTAGGGCGACACCCACTAATCTGCTAGCTGGACCATGCGGGTTCTCCTACAAGAAGGCGGCGGGGGGTGCGCGCATGATGGGGGGATTTGATGGATTTGATACAAGGGTTAAAAATCGAATAGTTGGCTGAAATAGGCCTTTTGCACCACTAATGTGGATGGAATACCTAAGAGAACTCAACTGAGGTCTCCTAGTATTTATTTTAGGGTTATATACTATGTTACACATATTGTAGTATGTTATTACGGACACATGCACACATGCGCGTACATATTGATGCATGTAAATAAAGAATTTTCACGCTGACAAATAATGTGTATATAGGCGTTTTGTAGTGTATTTTGGTGAAATAAAATAAAATAAAATAAAATAAAATAAAATAAAAATAGTATTAGGTAATAGGCATGTTAGGAGACTGTTTCCTAACATTACCCCCCTTTTATGCCTCGACTTCCAGGCAAGAAAATATTGTATCTGTCCCCTCTGTGAAATTTTGGTAAGGCTGGAAATTCATCCCCTCATACACCATTCTAGCAATGTGACACGGAGCATTTGGATTACATTTAAAGAATTGGGCAATTGCCTTGCATGCTCACTTACAATTATCTTCTGGCTCCCATGAATTATTTTCGTCAGTGTAGTTCTTCCACTTGATTAAGAACTCCAATTTGTTTCATTGAAGACGTGAGTCCAAAACCTCTTCCACAATATATTCTAGAGCACCTTCTACCATTATTGGAGGCTGTGGAGTAGTTTGTTGACCAGGAATAGTGGGTGGGCGGTAAGGGCATAAATGGGAAATGTTAATCTCAGGATCAATCTTGAATGACTGAGGTAATTTTAACACTACCGCATTGGGTGAAATTATTTTAGAAATCGGATATGGGCCAACTTGCTTCTCCATAAGCTTTCTTGAAGGTTGTGGAATATTCAGATCCTTGGTACTTAGCCATACCAAGTCACCAACTTTATACTCTGGAGCAACAGCTCCAGTATGATCTGCATGTCGCATCATATCATCATGTGCTTTCATCAACGCTGCCTCTGCTTCCTCCTGCACCTTTCACATTTTTGACACAAAGTCCTCTACTGATTGTACCTTGACTTCCCTTCGTGGTTCTACTCCCATTCTGGGATGATAACCATAATTAGCAAAGAAGGGTGACATGCGAGTAGCCAAATGGAATTTATTATTGTGGGAAAATTCTGCAATTGCCAACCATTCTGGCTAGTCAGTTTGTCGGTGATTGAAAAACATGCATAGGTACTGCTCCAACTCCTGATTCATTCTCTCTGTTTGCCCATCGGTTTGTGGGTGATATGCCGTAGACGATTTGGTTTGAATCCCCAATATGTTATTTAACTCTCACATAAATGCAGAAGCAAATTGTGATCCACGATCAGAGATAACTGTATCAGGTAATCCATGTAACTGCCATACCTGATTTAGATAGAGGTGCACCAAGCCCAATGATGAGGTTTCTGCAGTAGTAGGAATGATATGGACTTCCTTTGTGAAGCAGTCACACATCACAAATATTGCATCGTATCCTTGAGCTTCAGGTAATCCTGTGATAAAGTCCACAGATATATCTCGCCATGGCACTTTAGGTATAGGGTTCAGCATTGATTTCCCAGCAGGCTTTTCTGAAAATTTCTTTCCCCTCATGCACGTGTCACACCCATCCACATACCCCAACACATACTTTGAAATTCCGGGCCACCAATAATTTTTCATCACCAACTCCAATGTCTTCCACCTTCCTGGATGTCCAGCAGCTGGCGTGTTATGATGTAACTGTATGATCTCCCTTCGTAAATCTTGATCTTTCAGTACATAGACCTTTCCTCTGAATAACACTAACCCTTGTTCTTCAACCCATTCATCTCCTTTAATATTACTTTTCTTCTCTCCCCTCAAAGCTTTCACAGCTTCCACCACTTCATCATCCATCTCTGAATATTGCCTGATTTTAGACAACATTTCCGTCTCTGAGCTATCCACCAATAAATGTCCTTGACACATAGCACAAATACAAAAGTATTCAGGTTTGAGTAGGGTAGTATTTTTATTGTCCTCCTCCACTCCCCTTTTATGATCTGTACATCTGGATAATGCATCTGCTTTCCTCATCAAGCTTCCCACTTTGTGGACCAAGTGAAAATTAAAGTGCGATAGGAATAATGCCCAACATGCTTGTCGACAGTTAAGCTTTTTAGCGGACATGAAATATTGCAGATTTTGATGGTCTGTCCAGATCTTGATCTGATGCATACATCCCTCCAAATAATGTCTCCATGCCTCCAAAGCTCGTATTATTCCCAACATCTCTTTATCATGCACATCATAATTCCTCTCCACATCATTCAACCCTTTAGACAAATATGCACAAGGATGCCATTTGTCATCTTCACATAGCATTGATAATACTGCTCCAGTAGCAAAGTCTGATGCATCTGATTCCACTTGTAAGGGACATGTGAAATCTACTGGGACCAATATTGGCTCTTCCACAAACTTCCTCTTTAACTCCTCAAATGCTGTCTGCTGTTGTTCTCCCCATCTCCACACTACTCCCTTTTATGTAAGGTTGTGTAATGGTGCAGCAATTTTGGAAAAATTATGCACAAAGTGACAATAAAAATAGGCAAGTCCTAAGAAAGCCTGAACTTCCTTGATACGGGTAGGCATGGGCCAATTAACAATTGCCTGTACCTTGATAGGATCAATCTTGATTCCATCAGGACCAATCTTTAATCCCAAGAACTCAATCTCGCTTGCTCCAAATACACACTTCTCTGGTTTAACGAATAAATCATTCTCTGCCAACCTCTTCAACACCTCCTGCACTATCACCTCATAATTTTCTTCATCCTCCATGAATATCAAAATGTCATCAATAAATATTATCACCACGCCTTTGTCTATTACATCCTTGAAAATGTTGTTCATCATATTTTGGAAAGTTGGGGGACTATTGGTCATTCCAAAAAACATGACAAGCAGTTCGAAAAATCCTCGATGCATGGCAAATGCTGCTTTCCACTCATCTCCTTTCTTTATTCATATATTGTTGTACCCCCAGCATAAATCCAATTTTGTAAAGATCTTGGCCTTTTCCACCTTGTCAATTATCTCAGAGATCAACGGGAAATGATACACATTCTTCACTGTCCACTCATTCAAATGCCTATAATCTGTACACATCCTCTTCCTGTGATCTTTTTTTGGTACAAAGAATACTGGTGATGTCTGCGGTGATTTCGAAGGTCATATGTATCCCTTGCGCAACTGTTCATTAAGGAATGCATCCACTTCTTCTTGTTCCTTCAGAGATAATGGATAGACTTTTGACTTCTTCGGCACAAATCCCAGCTTCATTTCAATAGCATGATCCCATGGCTTTCGCACTGGCATCCGCTCTGATTCCTTCTTCTGAAAAACTGACAAATATTTATGGTAGGCTTTTGGCACCCACTCCTCCACTGGCTTCTCTACTTTCTCCACATTTTTATCCCATGACTGTCCTCCACAAATTTCCCTAAAGGTCTGCTTCTGTTCTTCTTTACTTGTCATAATTGGAACTTCCCCATTTGGCATATCCTCATCCTCCACTTCCTCCATCGTAACAGAATACTTCCTCGGACGTTCTTTCTCTTTCTTTTCCTTCTTCTCCTTTTTTACTTTTCTCCCATACACATTACATTCTTTAGGACAATGAGTCATGTGTATCTTACCAGTTTTCCAATCAATTTCCGGATTATGTTTTCATAACCATGGACATCCAATTATTAGATTGGTTTTCCCAAGGTCACACACTTCAAATATGGCTCGCTCCTGATGATCCTGATATTTCAATATCATTATCACTTCCTCCTTAATAGTTCCTCCATGATTGATCATACCATCAATATTGTACACCATTATAGGTTGTGGCAGTTTACGCATGCAAATACCGTTTCTGGTAATTAGGGATCAATTAATACATAATACGGTAGCACCACTGTCAAACAATGCCTCCACATTAATTGCTGCATGCGTGTCCACTGTCTTCAATCCTACTGTCAAGCTGATTTCGGGTTCTATCTGCACTGAGCAAATAAAAAATTTAGGGGTCTTCGGAAATAAGGCTGGGCATTTTTCTTTGTCAGATAAATGATGATGGTCATACTCTTCAATTTCTCTTTCGGGTTCACTCTTGGTTTCCTCGGATACTAATACATTGTATTGATTCTGGGTCACCAATGGGGAAACCTTCACTGGGACTCTTCCACAAAATTCTTCTGCTTATCTTCCTCCAACTTCACTTCCTCAATTGTCACTTCCCTAATCTTCCTTTTCTGCCTACAATTTCGAGCCATATGCCCTAATTGCCCACAGTTAAAACATTTAACTGGAGCTCATCTCCCTACTCGATCAACATCTATCGCATCCATTGATGCTGCTGACTCCTTAACAATAGGTGTCACTGCCATGGCTGGTGGCTGTGCCCTCGGAGTTTGTACCTGAGGTGTCCTTCCTTTCTCGGACTTTCCTCCCAATGACTTTCCAAATCTGGAATTCCCATACATCAATTTCGATTCTGCCTGTTCCTGTCAATATTGCTGATCAAGATGCATTGCCCAATTATACCACTCGTCCAACCTCTCCAGCATAGAAGGTAGTCGATAGATAGACTTGAATAACAAGGAATTTAATCCTGCCTTCAAATATTCCACCAACGCTGCTTCTCCCATATCGGTTTGTGATGCTTCTGCTTTAAACTGCAAAATAAATTTGTCTGCAGTCAGAGAACCTTGGCACATAGTTTTTAATTTTGCATTAGCTGTTGCCTTTGGGTTAGGGTCTCCAAACTGTGCCTCCAACCTCTCCAAAAATTCCCTGAAGCTTGCAAACGGTTTATATCCTGTGGCAATTTGATTAATGGCTTTGTTTCTTTAGAACTGTGCTTTCCCTCCCTGGATGTATGAGAGAGCAAACATAATTCTAGACTCGGTCGTATGAAATTCGGGCTTTCTCCCATGAATATACAATACTATAGAGCTGATAAAGGATTTTGTGTTCTCCATGGTACCGTCAAATATTTGTGGGGGTGCATATTTAGGTAAACACATTTTTCCACTCTCAGATCTCTCCTCTGCATGCTCACCCTCCTGAGACATTCACTGTTATGGGAAGCATTGCAGACGGGGATCAAATTCTTTTTGTTTTGTTTCTATTGTCTTTGGCAAGCACATGCTCACACTATTGTTCTCTAAACATAGTACCTAAACGACGGCACCTACTTCTATTGTCTTCGTCTATCCTTACTATTGTTCTCGCTTCATTATTGTTTCCTTCTCTATTGTCCTTATTGTTCTATACATACAACTTACTCCATCTATGATCTCGCATGTGTACTATTTAAGTTGCAATACAACGACCAGTCAAGCCCAGCTTGACCTGGTCCTTTCTATGCTCTTGATGACCAGACATCTAAGACATTCTCAAGTTGTCGCTTATGAGCCTCAACAGTCTAGAACGCTCACAGATAAGTTGTCGCTTAAGAGCTTCAACTGACGTTACAATTTAGGAGCTTCAACTATAACAAAAGGTCAAGCTGTTTGATACTCTGCCGACTAATCTCAGTCTAGGCAGTCCACACACTACGACACAATTCTTACGAGAACTACCCGACCCTACCCCACCCAAAGAAGAAACATGGCCACCCCATCCACTCCCACCACTTCTGCACTGCCTACCACCCCCACTCGTCCTGCCGAGATCAAAATGAGAGCCCCGACTGATTACTTTGGGGACAGAGCAAAAATGATGCTCTTTCTTCTGGAATGTGGAGTGTACATAGACGCTAATGCTACTGCATTTCCAGATGATCGCCACAAGATCCTCTTTATGCTCTCATACATGAACGGAGGGATGGCAGGGCCATGGAAGCAGGCCTACTTAGAAGAAAGGTATATCAAATCCAAACCTTGGGATACATTCCAAGAGTTTATCGTGAAAGTATGAGCAGCATTCTCACCCATCGACGATGTGGGGAATGCATGGACACAGCTCTGAGCCCTCTCACAGGGAGGAAGAGGAGTAGATGAGTATATCGCTCAATTCAAGACTCTCGCCTATCGCACTAAAATCAAAGAAGATGCTGCCCTGATCGAGTACTTCATCGATGGACTCAACAACCAAGTCCTCAACAAGGTCTTCGGCATGGAGAATCCACCTGACACAATTGAGGGGTGGTACACCCATGCGACGAGGGCTGAAGGGCATCTAAGGAGGGTGAAGGCGATCAAGGAGAGAACATACAGTAAGGCAGGGGGAGGGGGAGGAGCAAGCAGCTCTTCGAAGGACCCCAACGCCATGAACATCGACGCGACCCACCTCTCTTATGCAGAGAGGCTCAAACACATAAAGAAAGGAAAGTGCTTCATTTGTCATAAATTGGGGCACAGAGCAAACGATCACAAGGGGGGAAAGGAACCACCCACAAAAGAGGAAAAGAAAATCGAGACGAAGAAGACACCACGTGACCACTACACCAAAATCCGCGCACTCATCAACGAGTTGGAGGAAAAGGAGAAGGAAGAGGTGTTGGACTTGATGGTCGCAGAGGGTTTTTAAAATGGTGGCCTGCATCGGCAGCAGAGCCCACCAGATTAATTGTCTCGACTGTAATGGTAGCAAACGTGAGCAACCAATCAATGTGTATTCTGGTTCACTACTTGCTAGAAGACAAAAAAGCCGAAGTACCCACCCTGATCGACTCAGGGGCGGGAGAGACATTTATCGACCACCGAGTTGTCGAGAAACTCAGGCTAAAGAAAATCCCACTCGTCAGAAGGATCCTCACCAAAAATGTCGATGGGACCCTTAACAAGAATGGAACGATCTTTCATTATGTCCACATCAACACGGAGATCGGGGGAAAGGAGGAGAGGATCAGGATGCTGATGACAGGGCTGGGAAAGGAAAGGATGATCCTGGGGTATTCATGGCTCCAGAAATGTAACCCCATCATCGACTGGGAAAGGGGGACCCTTACCGACAGACAGACTGAGAAAACCCTCATGGGGAAGATCCAAACCATCATCGAGCAGACTCGAACCATGATTGGTAAGCAAAGTCTCACTATAGATGACAAGGGGCCGATTGTAGCGAGAGTAATGTTGAGCCCGACTCTCGGGAGGCTACCTATAAGGAGTGCTGGGGAGACCTTCGGGGAAACCCACCTCACTGCCACCGAGCACATGAAGAGTAGGCTCGGGATGGTTCATCTCACAAGAGGACTTTGCACTGGGAATGGACCCGACCGCAATGGATCACAACTGGCAACAGACACAGAAATGGACACCCACCCTAAGATCAATCTGCAGATCCCTGTATTGAGCGCTGTGGATACCTACTCGCTACCCGACACAGGAGAGAATCATGACAGAACAGATGCACTTTTCACTTACGTTTGGGGGGAACCAATGATAGGAATTTTCAGGGCTGAGGAATTACCTCTCACCATCGAAAATGACTATCTACCCCCGAACTATCAGAAGCTCTGACAGATCTCACATCTCACTCGATCTCGGCTAACTGGCAGGCTCACTTACTCCCACATGACCCATATCCGAGCAAAAATCTCTGTCTCACAGAAGCTTGCTCACGAGAAGGAGGATGTCAAGGAAAGGTGATCGCTCGATGAACTGCTTCCTGATCAATACAAGGAATACCGCAGTGTGTTCGAGAAAGCAGCATCGGAGAGATTCCCTGAGTCGAGACCGTGGGACCACGTGATCGAACTCAAACTGGATTTCATCCCAAAGGACTGTAAGGTCTATCCTATTACCCTGGCAGAACAGAAGAAATTGGATGAATTCATTGATGAGAATCTAAGAAAGGGATACATCATCCCATCCAAGTCACCCATGGCATCTCCATTCTTCTTCGTAGCGAAGAAGGACTCTGATGCACTTCGGCCATGTCAGGACTATCGCTATCTAAATGAAGAAACCATCAAAAATTCTTACCCCCTTCTGCTGATCGGTGATCTACTCGATAAGCTGAAAGGGGCAAAATGGTTCACTAAGTTGGACATCAGATGGGGATACCACAATGTCTGAATCAAGAGGGGCGATGAGTGGAAGGCAGCATTCAAGACCAATAAGGGGCTGTTCAAGCCCAAGGTCATGTTCTTTGGCCTCTGTAACTCCCCAGCGACCTTCCAAGCTATGATGAACAACATCTTCCAAGGCATGTTGAACGAAGGATGGCTGGTGATCTACATGGACAACATTCTTATCTTCTCTAAAGACAAAAAGGAACATGAGGAGAGGACGAGGAGGGTTCTGGTGAGATTAAGGGAAAATGATCTCTACCTAAAACCCGAAAAGTCCAGATTCGACGTACAGGAGGTCGAGTTTCTCAGGCTGATCCTACGGCCCAACCAGCTGGCTATGGACCCAATAAAACTAAGTGGAATCAAGGATTGGCCACCACCAACCAATGTCAAAGGGGTCAGATCATTCCTAGGCTTCGGAAACTTCTATCGCAGATTCATCAGCAACTTTGCTGCAATCACGAAGCCACTCAACAATCTAACAAAAAAAGATCGACCCTTTAGCTGGACAAATGAATGCCAAGGGGCGTTTGACACACTGAAAAGGAAGTTCTCTGAGGCACCCATTCTGCTGATGCCTAACACCAAGAAGCCCTTTGTAATTGAGAGTGATGCCTCTAAATATGCGACAGGGGCTGTCTTGAAACAAACAGATACAAATGGGGATTGGCACCCTTGTGGCTATATCTCCCACTCCCTAACAGCAACTGAGTGGAACTACGAAATCTATGATCGGGAGCTACTAGGGATAATACGAGCACTAGAAACCTGGAGACACTACCTCCAGGGATCTGAACACCCCACGATGATCCTGTTGGATCACAAAAATCTCATGTATTTCAGGACGGCACAGAAACTAAATCGGCGACAGGCGAGATGGAGCCTTTTCTTATCACAATTTAACCTCCAATTGGTGCACGTCCCAGGAAAGATGATGATCCAATCTGATGCCCTTTCACGACAGGGAGATCACATACCAGATGTCGACAATGACAACAATGACATCATGCTATTAAAGGATGAGATCTTCACATGGATGATTGATGCCGAGCTGAAAGAAATACTTGCAGAAAACATGATGCACGATGACCTGGTAAAAGAAATAGTAAGGGCCATCAAAGAAGGAGGAACACCACTGATTAAGTCGGCGGTAAAGGACTGGAGGATGGAAAATGATGGGACAGTCTTTTTCAAAGACCGATGCTACGTCCCAGATGACAAAGAACTGAGGAGAAAAATCATGGAAAAGTACCACGACAATATACTTACAGGACACCCCAGCCGATTCCAGACTCTGGAATTAATATGGAGAGACTACTAGTGGCCAGGAATGACTATCTTCATCCGAAATTATGTCGACGGCTGTGCCACCTGCCAACAAATGAAGGTGAACACTCATCCGACAATGCCGGGGCTATCACTGATCAAATCTGATGCAACCTGACCATTCGCACTAGTCACGATGGACTTCATCACAAATCTGCCGATGAGCGATGGATATGATACCATCATGGTCGTGGTAGACCATGGTCTTACTAAGGGGGTGATTTTCATCCCTTGCAACAAAACCATTGATGCATTAGGAGTGGCAGATCTTTATCTGCACAATGTGTTCAGAAGATTCGGCCTCCCAGACAAGATTATATTGGATCGCGACCCACGCTTTGCCTCGAATGCGTTCCAGGAACTGGGGAGACTCCTAGGAATAAAACTGGCGATGAGCACAGCCTATCACCCTCAAATGGATGGGGAAACGGAAAGGGTAAATCAAGAACTTGAAATCTACCTCCGAATCTTCTGTGCAAACAAACAATCACAGTGGAAAAAACACCTTACCACTGCCAAATTCACACACAATCAGAAGCACCATTCAGTGATCAAGAACACTCCGTTTTACATAATGATGGGAACACACCCCAAGGCCATCCCCACGACTTATGAGAAAACGAATGTGCCAGCTGCTGAGCAAAGGATAGCTGAACTGGGAAATATATGGCGGAAAGCCCTGGCGGCACACGAGCTGTCCCGACAGGTGATGATTGGATGAAACGGACGAGGCTTCCATCCGTTCACAGTAGGAGAGAGAGTTTGGCTTGACTCAAAAAACTTGAAGTTGGGATACCCAACCAGAAAGCTCGCCCCCAAATGCGAGGGGCCATTCCTTATCACACGAGTAATCTCTTCCCATGCTTATGAGTTGAGGCTCCCTTCTCAATGGAAAATACACCCCGTGTTTCATGCCTCGCTTCTCTCACGTTTCAAAGAGAATGAGACTCACAGACCAAATCTTCTTCCTCCACCATCCGATCTGATCGAAGAAGAATTGGAGCATGAGGTTGAGGCAATTTTGGCCTACAAGGGAACGGGCCAAAGGACCCGATTCCTGGTGAAATGGAAGGGCTACAGCACAGTGGAAAATACCTGGGAGCCTAAGGCACACTTAAAAAACACTGCAGAAATCCTGGCTGAGTACCAATCCACCCATAACCTCCTAACAACATGAGTTGCCCGCTACACTTCTTCATGAATGCTACCCCTGACCCCGACCCAATCAGAACTTTTGAACTGATCCTAAGCTTTGTTCGCAACGCTGATGACTCCAGAAATAAAGAAAGACTGCTTGCCGTCACCCAGGATCGAGCGCTACTCAATGGAACAGTGCACAACCTGTTCCAAACTTACCGAGCAATCTCTTCCCTTGAGCAGGTATTCTGGCGCCTAACCGAAGAAGTATACTACTTGGATTTGCTTCCCCTCATGAGAAGCCTAGATGAACAGGCTCTTAATTACAGACCCGGAGAGCGAGTCCCCACCCCTCAGTGAATATTCATTATAGAACCCCTCGACGACGAAGAAGACAAAGGATCCGAAACGACATTTGAGCCACCAACTTCACCATCTCCTTCACTTCCACCTCAGTATCCATCATCGCCACCCCCACCACCATGCGCATCTACGCCCCATCCCACACGACCTGCTGCAGAATACCCGCCTGCACTACCATGGATGCAGAACTCCATATGTTTCATGTGCGCACAGATAGGCCACTTTTCATTACACTGCCCCGAGTACCAATGCCCGCATTGCCGACAATGGCAACCAGAGCACTCCGCGCTCTTCTGTCCCAGTAACCCATCGCGTGACAACCCGCCACGTCATCGCACTACTTAAACCTAAACCACTATGATCTCCAATTCAAATGTCGTTATCGCTCTCAGTGCCACCCTCAGCGCACCCATTCTTATTATGTTGGTTTGTTACATCCTCATTTTATTTAAAATCATCACTGCTCCACCCCTGCCCTGACTCATCACATTCGTCACTGGCACCTCAGTGCGGTTCGCGAGGGAAGATGACATCGAGTTACAGAATAGGGTTTATGCACATGATGCCCCAACTGCAATGACCTTCAAAACGTTCACTGTGACGACCAACGAGACAGCGTCTTTCGACCCCATGCGGACGATTAGATCTTAGTTTCAGTTGGGACTCAAAACTTTGAGAGGGAGCTGATGTTATGGGAAGCATTGCAGATGGGGATCAAATTCTTTTTGTTTTGTTTCTATTGTCTTTGGCAAGCACATGCTCACACTATTGTTCTCTAAACATAGTACCTAAACGACGGCACCTACTTCTATTGTCTTCATCTATCCTTACTATTGTTCTCGCTTCGTTATTGTTTCCTTCTCTATTGTCCTTATTGTTCTATACATACAACTTACTCCATCTACGATCTCACATGTGTACTATTTAAGTTGTAATACAACGACCAGTCAAGCCCAGCTTGACCTGGTCCTTTCTATGCTCTTGATGACCAGACATCTAAGACATTCTCAAGTCGTCACTTATGAGCCTCGACAGTCTAGAATGCTCACAGATAAGTTGTCGCTTAAGAGCTTCAACTGATGTTACGATTTAGGAGCTTCGACTATAACATCCACTTCACCATCTCCACCATCTCATCATCTTTATCTTCCACTGTTTCTGCATTTGTTTGTACTTGTTTGGGTGGGGATGCTGCTAATACTGACACTAATTGGGACATTTGTGCTGTTAGAGCATCAATTTTGGCTTCAAGAATGGGTGTGGGAACAGGATTGTGTCCAGGATTCGAAGCTGCTTGTTCTGACATGATTATGTAATCTGTGATGAGTCACTTCTTCGGCTGTGTAGAAATTCGGCTGGAGAATGTTTTCGCAAAATTTTGAGTCATGTGATCTGGCTATTTCGGCTACCAAACACAGCAAAACACATGATTTTGGCTATTGGGCACTTCAGATCAATAACCCTTCCAACAGTGCCTGATCTCAGGGCTATTACTGAATTTGGCTAGTAACTACCTAAAATAGTCGTCCAAATAGGGTAATGTAAATCTTAGCTAAACCAGATCCGATCGGTTGTCTGGTTGCAGCTGTCCTAATGACGAGTGCTGCCTTTCGATCACTGGTGGTCACAATGTAAGGCGAGGCCTGGCATCGGCTTATGAAAGCAAAGGTAAATACATATATATAATTAATTCCAGCTCTTGCCGAAATGATGTGTAAGCGGATGTGACGCTGAGACAAATGATGTATGCACTTGAGTAAGAGAAGGCGCACTGATAGGGTAGTTGAGTTCTTCTGTTAGGGCGACACCCACTAATCTGCTAGCTGGACCATGCGGGTTCTCCTACAAGAAGGTGGCGGGGGGCGTGCGCATGATGGGGGGATTTGATGGATTTGATACGAGGGTTAAAAATAGAATAGTTGGCTGAAATAGGCCTTTCGCACCACTAATGTGGATGGAATACCTAAGAGAACTCAACTGAGGTCTCCTAGTATTTATTTTAGGGTTATATACTATGTTACACATATTGTAGTATGTTATTACGGATGCGTGCACACATGCGCATACATATTGATGCGTGTAAATAAAGAATTCCCATGCTGACAAATAATGTGTATATAGGCATTTTGTAGTGTATTTTGGTGAAATAAAATCAAATAAAATGAAATAAAATAAAATAAAAATAGTATTAGGTAATGGGCATGTTAGGAGACTGTTTCCTAACACAAACCCATTGGACTCTGGTAGTTCCACCATGAAGCCCACACTGATGACATCCCAGTGATTCTCTGGGACTGGAAGGGGGTGTAACTTGCCCATTGGCTTGCACCATAAAGTCTTGGTGCATAAGCAGAGATCACAGGTATGACAGTACTGACCAATGAGTCAAGACATCTGGAGCCACCAATAATTCTGTGATATGAGTTCTAATGTCTTCCAACATCCAGGGTGACCTGCAATGAGTGAGTCATGGTGCTGAGAGAAATAAATTGCCTAGGGATCATTAGGGACATAGATGCAGTCACATAAGTATAGGATAATGTTCTTTTCTGTCCACTCTGCTGCATGAAGTGAAGGGGTGGATCCCTTCCACAGCTCCTTCACTGCCAGAACCACAGAATCCTTGTGTAAACCACTACGGTTTGCATGATGAATGTCATGTAGGATACTGTGCTCTTCACCCTCCAAGGCAACACCTTCTTGTGCACGGACTGTAAACAGATCAGGTCACAACAACACAATACCTTGATGGTCATTGCTTCCATCCCCATGGTCCAGGTGATGAGAGAGGGCATCAGTCTTCCTCATGCTGCATCCTGGGCGATGATGCAGGGAGAAATTGAACTTAGAGAGGTAAAAGGACTAGTGGGCTTGACAATGATTAAGTTTCTTGGCAGTCATGAAGTACTCGAGGTTCTTGTGGTCCATCCAGATCTTGACCTTATGTTGAGGACCCTCCAGGAAATATCACCACTCCTCCAATGCCTGCATTATTGCCAGCATCTCCTTGTTGTGGATCTTGTAATTGCAATCCATAGCACTGAGACTCTTCAAGTAGAAGGCAATGGGGTGCCATTTCTGGTCCTTGGGAGACTGTTGGGATAGTACTGCACCCATTGCAAAGTCTGAACTGTCAGCTTCTACACAGAAGGGGTGTGAGTCATCAGCAAAGGTGAGGATTGGAGTGGATGTGACCATCTTTTTGAGCTTCTCAAATGCTTCCTGTTGTGCATTCTCCCATTTCCATCCCTCCTTGCCAGTGAGGTTGAATAGCGGGCAGGCATGGTGGGAAAAATCTTTAATAAAGCACTGATAGAAATTGATGAAGCCCAGAAAAGAAAAAGACTGCATCTCTTTCTTGTTTGTGGGCATGGGCCAGGTTGTAACACCAGCAACCTTGACCAGGTCCATCTCCACCTGTCCATCCAAGATGATCAGGCCCAAGTACTCAATTCATGTCTTCTCAAACTTGCACTTGTTGTGACAAAGGTACAGTTTGTGCCACCAAAGTCATTCCAGTACCCGGCATGTGATTTGGTGATGTTCATCAAGGTCTCAAATAAAGATGAGGATGTCATCAAGGTAGACACAGACCACACCTTCCAGTATGAGATCATGGAAGATATCATTCATCATGGTCTGAAAGGTGGCAGGACTATTAGTGAGACCAAAGAACATGACAAGCAGTTCAAAAAGACCACAGTTCATGCAAAAAGCTGCCTTCCACTCATCCCCTTTCTTTTTCCAGACATTGTTGTAACCCCAATGGATGTCGAGCTTGGTGAAGTAACATGCTCCATGGAGTTGGTTAATGAGTTTGGATATGAGGGGTAGTATATAATGATTTTTAACTGTGATGTCATTGAGGCATCGATAGTCTTGAACTAGTTGAAAAGACCCATCCTTTTTCTTGACAAAGAAGAAGGGTGAGGCCATGGGTGATTTAGAAGGATGGATACAACCTGAAGCCAAGTGTTTATCGATGAACTTGTCAAGTTGTCGCTGTTCTTCAGGGAACAGAGGATAGACCTTGTAGGAAGAGGGTGTGGCACCCAGTGTGAGCTCAAATGCATGATCCCATGGCTTACAGTTAGGAAGTGAGTTTAAGGATTCCTTGGAAAAAACATTTTCAAAGTCATGCAGGTGAGGAAGCATGGAGTCAGCAAAAGATTTGGGCACACTGTCCTTATGGAAGGCCTCTGTGAGGCACTGGGTTACATTCAAGGTGGCACGCACCTTATGCAAAGGATTAATGGCAGTGTAGACAGTTTAGTCACCTTCCTCGATCTCCTCCACCTCCTCTTCATCATTATCTGAGTCAGGTCCAAGATCTGGGACATCTTCTAAGTCCACATCAGCCACAGGCATTGGACTAACATGACACTTTTGAGCACGCTGTAAGAGGACCTTTCACCTTTGACATTCCTGTCTGCCTTCAGTGAAGCAAGTATGACAGCGAGAGGGACAACAACTCATCATAACTTCACCTATCACCCAATTGACCTCAGGATTATGGTCATGAAGCCATGGGTAGCCCAAAATTGCCTCCTGCTTCCCCAGCTGGGTCACTGCAAAGAGAGCTTATTTGCTATGATCCTTGCACCAGAGGATCAGGTCAACAACCTCCCGAATCACCCTGGCTTCATTTGGGGAGCCATCTGCATTGTAGACAGGTATGGGTTGAGATAGTGAGTGGGTGTTAAGTTGTTTTTGTTGAACCAGGTGCAAGTCAATGAAAAGGCCCATGGCACCCAAGTCCAAAAGAGCAGAGACACTGAGTAGTTGCCCCATATTCATGGTCTACAGCTCAATCTTCAATTCTAGGGATCATTGGGAGGGGGTGGATGCCACAATGTACTTGCATGGTAGCTTACCCTCCCAAGGTTTCAATCTCGGTAGAGGGAGGAGTGGGGAGGAAGGGGTAGGTACATCTTTATCCACTTTAGAGGGGTCTGGAGAAGGAACAGTCACAGAATAAGATTCATCCTCTAGTGAATCAACAGACAGAACTTTAAAGTGGTTATAGATAGATAATGAGGGCATACTGTTCACTTGTCGCAGGTGGAAAAATTCTGTTCCTCTGCCTCTTCCTCTTTAACTTTTTCTTTCTCCAGGCCTTCAACATCTGCCAGTGCCAACAGGTCCTGGAGGAGTTCATCTCGTCCCTCAGGAGTGAGTTTACAGATGTCTTGGCAGTGGGGGCAATTTTGAGCCATGTGTCTGGTTTACCCACAATGGTAACAGAGGTCTAGCCTGTGGGCTTGACTACAGGCTGCATTAACATCTATCGGAGCAGGGGTGTTGGAGTTCAAGGGGGCAGGCTGGCACATAGGGATGGGATTTGGGTGAGGGAGTGCTCAATTAAAGGTGTGAGGTGCATGGGTGGTGGTATGAGTGCAGAAGGCTGCAGTAAATGCCACATTTGTAAGTCAGTTCTTGTCACAGAGCGAAGCAGCCTTGTACCAAGCAATCTGGTCTTGAATTTCCTGATTAAGACCTCAACAAAACTTCACCACCATGGGCAACCCACTCCCATACCTTGCCATGTCCACCAAGTCTCAGAATTCATCAATGTAGTCATTCACAGGTTGACACACTTGGTAGTAAAAAGTGGATTCAAGGTGCATTACAGCTCGTTGGCACTCATTGAGGGGGCAGAAGTGTTGTATGAACTTGTCACAAAAGTCCCTCCAGGTAGAAAATGGAAGGGAGCCATGCTCCTTGGTCTGGCATAATATGTGGTTGACATAGAGATAGGCACACTCAGATTTCATGTACATGAGGGCCCAATAACTACAGCAGCATCATTTGGGCATAGACTGATGTAAAACTTGCAGGAATTGTGGAAGGCATATCCCTGAGAATGTGCACCTCTTCACTTGGGCATGCAGTGGGCGGCGTGTGCATGCTTGGCATGCTAGGGGTCGAAATGGGTGGTGTAGGGTTTGATTGGAAGGTTGTAACAAAGGTTTCAATGGTAGATGTGAGTATATCATTTTGCATACAAATTCTAGCAATGTCACCTTCAAGTGCATTGATGCACTCTGGGGTGTCCATGGCACTAGGCAGCGGGTTGGGTGAAAAATGGTGCACACTAATGGCAGGAGTGTCTGGGACAGTGTGTAGGGAGTCTGTGGAGCTTAGGGATTCATCTTCTACTCTGTACCTGCCTATCTTGGCAGAGTGTCCAAGATTTTGAGCCTTAGGAGAGAGTTTTCTACTGTAAGAGCAACCTCAAAGCCTCAATAGTGAGATAACAGAGGGGAATCCAAAGTTAATATTATACTACATAATACAGACACTCTAGGTGCACCTATCCAAAGAGAAAACTTTAAGGACCCATCTGTCGATGCCCAGTATATGTAATAGAGCCAAAAATCAAATAGTAAGCTAAAAATAGCAAAAAGGCAAGGTGGATCAGGCTGTGGGATGACATCATCTTGATGGGTAAATGTCCAGAAGGGGTCCCACCTTTAAGAATAGAACTGTCAACATGTACCAGCATGGAAAAAACCAAAATATAATAATAAACAGGAATAAATCATAGAAAATCATAGAAAATGCAGAATAGGGTGAAATAAAATATAGAAAAATATGGGATGAACACAGAAAATTGCCCAGACACCTGGGGCTCCTTCCTTTCCCCATATAACAACATCAAAGGCAAGGAACAATGGCAAAGGTATTGTGAAAGCCTTTAGCATTTGTCTTATAGATACATTGGGCAAAGATGCAGGAACAACAGGCATAGCAGTAAGGCTATGTTCTGTTGATATGATGATGATGAAGTTGCTGAATGATTGTTGTATTTGAACTCCAAGAAGAAAGGTTTGAGAGAGAAGGATGCACTCCCCTTGAAGAAAGTGATGAATGAGAATACAAGCTCATCCAGCAACTCGAATGACACCATGCATGTGCTGAGCACAGGGGGAAGGCATGTCATGTCATGGATGATGGAAAGCACTACCAGTATTCAAATAAGGATCTCGCAATCTGAGCAACTTTCAAAACTGGGGCCAACAAAAGCAAACAAACAAGATGTTGTGAAAAGCCATCCTAATGCCACTGCTGTTGCTCAGGACATGTGGTCACCTCCAGCTGGGATGGGAATGCATCCATGGATGTTCATGCCTCCCTCGATGATGCCACCTGCATACACTAGCCATGCTGCTCCTGAGAAGCCAACAGTCATGCAGCAAGTGCCCAGCCCAGGATTGGTTGCATCAGATACTCTTACTCACTATAAATTCTCAATTGAAGACCTAGTTTCAGCTTTAATTAGGTATCCCACAGTAAACAAGTGGTTTGTTTCTCTTGATGCACATCCAGAACAAGGTCAAGACAACCTCAACTATGTGCAACATACTTTGCAGCTGTCCAATGTTGGATTCATATGGCTCAATGATCTTCTGGAGGTTGGTTCACCAGAGAAATTGGAGGAATTGACTGGGATTAATTGGGGAATAGCAAGCCATCTTATGTGATATGCTCAGGAGGACTGTTCTGGTCTTTCTAGCAATACTAAGTGAGCATGATTAGAATGATTCTCTTCTGCTCATTCACAATACTCCTCCACCCTTTTGCCATAGCTTATTCAATTGTTTAGTCACATAGTCAGTCCATATCTACAGGTTGTCACAGTGATGAAAATACCCTAATGCATCATCTGGAGTAATGGAAAATGCAGCTTCTAATAAATGCACGTATACATAAGTATCATCATCATCATCATCAGGATCTCAGCCAAGAGTTCCATCACGATGGACATAGACTTTGATTTTGGAGAATGCAAGTTCAATTGGATTGAAATCAGGAGAATATGGAGGAAGAAACTCGAGATGGAAGCCACTAAAATAAGATCAGTTCAAATGCATTCAATAGTCTTATATGATGTATACCACTTCTCAATCAGTTCAACAATCTGTGGATCCTTGTGGATCCAGGCATTATCCATAGGAATCACAGAGACAGGTGGCATAGATTGCTCCATACAATCAAGGAGCCCCCGAAGGAAATCAAGAAACCATAGCTTTGTAAAGGAGCCCTTGATTATTTTTGCATACAGCATTCCATGGATAGATAATGCTGGAAGTAATGAAACCTGCATGCAAAGATAAGTTTTTGCAACAGCCAAGATTACTGTCTGTTAGATACTGCTTTCCCTGCACAAAGAAACATTGATGCACCACCTGGTGGCCATGCAAAGCCCAACCCTTTCAGTGAATTGCTGTGAGATGGTTGAATGAGCTTTCATCAACAAAAACAGTGGTCTCCAGATTCACTCTAAACCATAGATGTACTGATACTCTGCACAATGGTTTTCATTCTGTTCAAGAGCCACTCGAGTGATCTATGGCATGTGAAATGGTCAAACAATAGGAAAGATGCCAGACCTCCCTGGAATAGTTACCTTTTTCAGTATAAATCCAGACCTCTGAAGCGCTTGCCATATCGTTGCCTCACTGGCCTGAACACCAGTCTGCTTTGCCAGGGATGTCTGCAGCTCATCAAGAAAGTGTTGGAGCAGACTACATACGCTGCACAGAGGAAGAGACGACACGTTCCTTATAACCTACCTGGGGTTTAGTTAGTCTTAGAGATAGGGTTTAGCAGAGGTAAGAACACTGTATATCTTCTATAGTACAGGTTCTCCTTATATACATAATAGTAAGGATGTCACATGACTCAGGAATGTGTTTACCACATGTATGCGCAGTAAGCGCAGTAACATGTGTGTGCTGCATGCATGGCCTCATGTATGCAGCATGTATCAGGATTTAATTTCAACACCCCCCCTCAAACTGTACAGCGCTCTAAGCAGCTAAGTTTGAATCTCAAAAGTAATTCCGAGAGAGTCTCTAAATTTCCTGAATAAAACAGCGCCAAGGTTCTTTGTGAACATGTCAGCTGGATTATCATTTCCAGGAATGAAAATGACCATGACTTTGTCATTTTCTATGCATTCGCGGGTATAGTGGTAGTGAATGTCTATATGTTTGGTCCTTCTTTCCTGAACTGGATTTGATTCGATAAAGATGGATCCCTAATTATCAGCGCAGATTGGTACGCGCTTCAGTACATATCCAAGTTCCTGGAATAAGGACTCTATCCACACTATCTGTCGACAAGTGTCGGAGAGAGCCATATATTCGGCTTCTGTGGATGACAGTGCTACAGTTTTTTGTAAACGGGACTGCCAGCACACAATGCCACTTGCTAGAGTAGCAAAGTAACCCATTGTAGATCAGCGTTTGACAGTGTCAGCTGCCCAATCAGAATCTGTGAAGGCCTGTAGCCCCTCGGACTTCTCACCATCATAGACAATGTTATATTTCTGGGTTCCCACTAGATAGCGCATGATGTACATCACTTTGTCTAGATGTTCTTGGCTAGGATTAGCCGAGAATTGCGACATCTTGATTACTGCATAAGCGATATCAGGTCGCATTCCGAGCATCAGATACAATAAAGATCCGATCACAGACTGATATTTTGATCTAAGCATCATATTGGGCATTGCTGTGTTTTCTGATGGTTTGTAACCAGTTGGGAGTGGAGTGGGGGTCGCTTTGGCATTTGTCATCTCGAATCTCTCAAGCACTTTGGCGAGATATTCAGTTTGATCGAGTTTGACTTTGCTTGCAGTCTGGGTGACGCGCATGCCTAAGAATTCCGTGACTTTTTCAGTACTACGGCACTCCCAATGCTTTAGACAAGCATTTTTCTTTTCATCCACAAGTTTCTTGTTCTTCCCCATGAACAAGCCATCATCAACATAGACGAGTGCAATAACAATGCTGCCTGTCTTAGGATCCTTGTGTATGAAAATGCTGGCATCGGAGCTGGCGCGCACGAATCCAATGGTGCACATAAATGCCTCTAGCTCTTTCCACCATGCAAGTGAGGCTTGTTTAAGGCCATACAATGCTCGGCGTAAGCGCAATACTTTGCGCTCTTGTCCCTCGAGTCTGAAACCCTTGGGTTGATCCATATAGATCTCCTCATCTAGTTTGCCATATAAAAATGCAGTTTTTACATCTAGGCTGGTCATATACATGCCTTCTAGAGATGCAAGTGCAAACATGAGGTGTACGGTCTCGTAGCGGACTACCGGTGAGAAAATCTCATCAAAGTCAACACCTTCAACTTGTGAAAAGCCTTTGGTTACGAGTCTGGCTCGTTTTCTTCCATCCGATTTTACAGAGAAAACCCATCTATTTTTGATCGTTTTTCAATCATGTGGAAGATCGATGATGTCATAGACTTGTCGCTTATGAAGAGCCTCTAATTCTTCATGACAAGCTTGTTTCCACTCACGTTGCTGCTGCCGTGGTAGGCGCGCAATATCGCAAAATTGGTTTGGAACTTGGCTTATTTCGCTCGATGGTTTGACTGCTTTTGACAACAGCCAGTGAATAAGCTTATCTCCTCCTTCCTTGGTTATCTTTTTAATATAACCTGCTTCGTCCGGTTCCCCCATTGGGTGATCATGTTCTTGATCATTGGAATCGGGCACACTCTCGTGGGGTGCCGAACTCGGTTCAGCAACCGGTTCTTTCTGTTGAGTTTGTGGTCGTGTTCAGTTATGATCCAAATCTTGACCCACAGATCTCTTCCAATATCGATCATGTGCAATGTCTCTCTCTATGTCAGAGGGGAGTCGCTTCTCTCTATAGGTATTGCCAGGACAGTTTGGAATATTCCTCTGCCTGCCTGATCGACAGGGCAATTGCTGCCATTCCTGTTGATCATCATGTCTTGGACAAAAGTCCTCAGTGGTTACTGGAGGCGGTGGAGGAGGAGCATTTGTCACATCGTCATGTGCCTTTTGCTCACTTGGTACATCATCATCATCATTTTCTGATGATGGAGGAAGGGGCAGATCTTGTGGCAGTATAGAATCATCGCCATCCGTTCCAGATGAGTGGTCATCATCTTCTGGTTCTGGAGGTGGAAAATCACCAAGGTCTGTATTGGCAGGAGTTTTAGCTCCAGGACAGCATAGGAACAATGTTTCATCAAATAGTGCCATAGCACCAATGAATATTGCACCACTAGGTCACATGAAACGGTATGCTTTAATGCCATCTTCTAATCCAAGGTACGTCATCAACTCTGATCGAGGAGCCAATGTGTTTGGACGCTTCTCCTTGGGTAGGTAGACGTAAGCACCACAACCAAAAACCTTCAGATTGTTTAGATCTGGGCGGACCTTTGTCAGGTCCTCAACCGGTGTCAGCCATTTCAGGCGCCTTATCGGGGTTCAGTTGTATAGGTGTGTTGCATGTTCAATGCAAAATTCCCACCATGATTGTGGTAGACATGCGGTAAATCGCAGGGTTTGCAACTTTTCCATTATTGTCCTTATGGCACGCTCTGCACGCCCATTCTGTTGGTGAACGTGGGGTGCAGACATCTCTATTTTGATGCCAAAGTCCTTGAGCACATTTTGTAGCTCACGATCTTTGAACTCCCCCCCTGGATCAACACACCAGCGCTTGATTGTAGCGCCATACTGTGTCAAAGCCACTGCCCGAAATTGTCTGATGGCTGCAGCAGCATCAGATTTCTTTTTAAAGCATTGGACCCAGATATGTGACGTTTTGTCATCCAGAAATACAATAAAGTATTTATGTTTATGGTACGATAGTACTGGGAGTTCCTTCAGATCGGAATGTATTAATTCAAAGGGTCTTTCTGTGCGTGAATCTGATTCGGGAAAAGATTTTGAGGTCATTTTCCCTTCAGCGCACCCTGGACATATAATTTTGTCTTTAGGAATAATTAAATTCCTTGGGAATTTTATGGTGCTATTAGGCATCTTCCCTAGCGCCTCTTTAAATGGGTGTCCAAGTTGCTTATGCCAAGTCGAGTAGTCTGCAACATACATTGTCGCGACATTGATTCCCTTGGTGCTCAATATATGAGTCTGAGCCCAATAAATAGTGTCACGTTGATGAGTTCGGTTGGTACTCAGTGCAGAGTCTCAACAGAAGGGGTGAACACTTAACCTACAACTGCAGGCGTGCTCAGGGTGAGGGGGGAGTTCGCTTAGATGGCCTCGGATCGTCCTTCAGGGCGCGGAGACTATAGAGAGGCTGGTACAGCGATTTTCAGTGTGCGCACTAGTAGTGTACACGAAAGGGGAGATATGCGCAGTGGCGGAAAAGTGCGCAACGCAAAGAGGCAAAAACACGCAGTGCGGAAAAATGCGCAACAAAAGCGCAAAAGTGCGCAACAATGAGGATGATGAAGGCGGGAGGTGTAACAGGACAAAGACGACACTGGAATGTACTGTGAAGGTGGTGCACAGTTTGGGGGTGCAAACTGAGTGAAAGCGCAAGAAGTGGAAAAAAGGCGCAGGCGGTGCGCAAAATGCAGCTATGCAAAAGGGTGCGCAAACGCAGCTATACGAAGGGCGCACTATGATAGTGCACAGACAAGGACGAAGGACGCAACGCAAGGGAAGAAATGCAACAATACGAGGAGGGGACGCAAACGATAACGCAAACACGGCTATACGAAGGGCGCACTACGAAGGCGCACGGACTGGACGCTGGTGCACAGACTATGTGTGACGCTGACTGAGCTAATAACTATGAGGGGGGGAGGGAAAGATCCTGGATTCTCTATCTGTCCGCTACTATGTACAAATGGCTTATGTGATAAAATGGTGAAATAAAGTATAAAAATAGGAAGCGCCATGTGCTACCCACAAGCGCGTCCATTCGCCCATCTAAACCTGACCGCACTATGCCGCTGCCTCAGCCAATAAGATTTGCGCACCTATAGCTCAATATCCAACTGTTCCGGTGTGATGCGCTATTATTGGTGCACGCTAAGTCTCGTGCGCTCTTCCCAATTAATCCGCTTAGGTGTTATATGTCGCATGCTGCACCTTAGTAATAATGGCGTGATCGACCTGTGCCAGTTACCAGATAAGGCGATGCCGATTGGAAATGTGGAAGAACTAAAAGGGGATGCTGTGCGAGACCAAATACTGCCAAAGCGCCTGGGTTACGTGAAAGTGCCCAAGTGTGCACAGTCCAATGCCAAATAGGCGCAAAGCGGCCCAGTTATGTAAGAATGCGCAGTTCGCTCATGCCGGAATCATGGTATGCATCAAGTAAATGTGCCAGTAAGATGGGAGCTGCGATGCACAGTGCACCGGTGCAGTGGATTGTTGTGTGTGATAGAGATTGTGCAAAGAGTGCGCAGCAGGGAATGTGAGTTGCAGGTAAAGTGTAAAAGGAGTGCGCAAAGGCGCATCGAGCGCGCAATAAATGTAGAAGGCAGATAAGGAGCATGGGGGGGGCGCATGGAGGCGGCTTGAAGCGCGATGAGGCGCATTTAGGGCGCACAATGATTGGCAGCTATGGGGAAACAAAGGCGCAGTAGAAATGCAAAAGGTGCACAAAGGCGCACCTAAACGGTCAAAGGCGCGCAAAAGCGCACGGAGGTGCGCGAAGGCGCACGAAAGCGCACGAAGGTGCGCAAAAGCACACTACGCAAAGTGTGCGGAAGCCATCTAGGAGGTGCACACAATCGCAAAAAATGCTGTAGTATGCGCGCAGGGCGATAGGGAGCCGTATCATCTCCTCCCAACTGAAGTACTGACTGTCCTCAGGCAGCATGCGATTGGTCAGCGCAAAATTTTCTTCGCTCACATAAGCGGCCATCCTCTCCTTACCCATCTCTGACCACCATCTATCCTCTATAACTCTTTCCACAACCCATCTCTACCCGATCCGATGGCTTCAGCATTTACCTTAGCCCTCAGACAAACGATCCTGGCCCTCAATGAGACCCTCCCTGCTGCTGGGAGTGAGCAGACAACGATGCAAGCTTGGGGTGAAGGGTTTTGTAGTAAACTGGTGCGCTTTTTGTGTTTCTATAACTGGCGCAGGTTGCTAAGGGTCAGGTCATGTAGAACATGTATAAAAGCCGTGCGGACTGTGTCCAAGATGATGCAGAACTCGACGTGCTCCTCACGAAGGCGCGTAGCGCATTCAGTGGAATCATGGTGGAGGAGTGGCTTGCTTGGGGCAAAGAGCTGATGCCCGATATGCGTAAGATGATTGAGGAGAAAGAGAGGTCTGAGGAATTTGAGCGTAGGGCGCACGAGCTGGCGGAGCGGCTGGAAGCGTGCAGGGCGCGCCGTGCACTCTTGACCGCAGAATTGCAGGCACCAGATGTTAACTTGGAGCGGCTGGAAGGTGAGTTCAGAGCCATTGATGAGGCGAGCGATATAGATACCGCCGAGGCGCAGGAGGACGAAAAGGCGCGCGTCGCACTGGTGCGCTCTTTGTGCGCGCTTTCTGCCACTACCGATGCTGAGGTTGTAGGCGAAGGAACTGGGGAGTCTTGGGAGAGTGGGGTGACAAGCGAGGGGGAGAACGAGCATAGCGATGAGAGCGCCAGTGCGGACGAAGGCGCAAGTGCGCGCCCGGTGCACGCAACACGGCAACGCGCGTATGTCGAAGTGCCGCCACTGAGTGGGATTGACGCCACCTCTAATGCTAATAGCGGACCAGTAAGTTTCTTTGGATATGCGTCAAACTCACTAAACCATTCCCTTTCTCTACGCTAGTGTGATAACTGCCGCCGCATCGGCCAACCAGCTAGGTGCACCTCTGTCAATGGAAAACGGTGCGCCCCATGCGCAAAGGGTAAGAGAAAGTGCGAATGGACGAAGCGCACCCTCGCACAGCTGCGCGCAACCCCTAGAGGCAGGAAAGTGGCTACTGGCCTGTCAAATACTGTCCCGTTGAGCTCGCAGACTATGTATGCGCCACCCTGATTGCGCGACACTATAACTAGAGGACCAAGATAACGCGTGCGCATTTTGCGGTTAAGGCTCTTTTCGATTGCCGTGTTGCGCATAAGGACTAAGTCGCCGCGCTGGAAGTCGAAGCTGAGGATGGTTTTTGAGTGCGCTTTCTCGAAACGGAGCGCCGCCTTGCGCCTTTCTGCATAGACGCAGGAATGGATGCACGCTAAGTCTGCTGGACGCTTTTGTAATGTGCGCACGCGCCGCGCAATTAAGTCTGTCGTGGAGAGTATAGAATCTGGGGGTGGGTTAAGGTATGTCGCTTCAATGATATCGAGAGGGATTAGAGGCTGCGCGCCTGTAATAATGAAGTATGGCGAAAC
The DNA here is from genome assembly GCA_029959215.1 of Tricholoma bakamatsutake. Lineage (NCBI taxonomy): Eukaryota > Fungi > Basidiomycota > Agaricomycetes > Agaricales > Tricholomataceae > Tricholoma > Tricholoma bakamatsutake. The sequence goes on from CP114860.1 coordinate 9,299,928, forward strand.
ACCGAGGCGCTTCCGAACTGTGATGCGCTCCGCCCAAAAGACTGAGTACAGTGCACTGAACCACTTTGATTCTACTCCATCTGCTGCTTTGATAAGTGCTTGACGCACATCAAAATGTGCGCACTCAACAATTCCATTAGCGCGCGAATTATAGCCAGATATGCGGATATGATTGATATGGTAGCGCTTACTGAGATAGGCTAGCGCTTTGATGAATGGCTTGCCATTATCAGTGACTATCTCGCACAATGCACCCCATCTGCAGATGAGGTCTTGGAACATCCAATCGCCAAGTGCGCTCGCATTTTCTTTAGGGAGCCCGCGGAATTCCGGCCAAGTCGCAAGTGAGCAATGCCCTTGGACGATATAGCGCCGCCCTGCTGATACTGGTAAGTGCATCATATCAATATAAACTTTACTGAACAGGGGCGCAGGCATTGCGACGACTGGCGGTATTAGAACCTTCTGTGTTTGCTGGATCTGGCAAATATGACAAGTGCGCACGAACCAAACGATGTCGTCCATAACATGCGGCCACCAAAAGCGCTCGAGCAATGCGGAGCGTGTCGTGTAAAAGCACTTGTGTCCAATGTTGTCATGGATGGTGCGCAATATCGGTAAGCGTCTAGACTGCCAAATAACAAGCTGGTGTGCACCATGCGCATTGCACTTCCATAGGCGCGTCTTGTCTTTGAAAAACGCGCTCGCATAGCACACCAGCGCGCTGTACTCGGAATCTGTGAAGTCGCTAGGGCGCGTTAGGGTATCCATCCAAATCCAGACCAAATCTAACTTCTCATCCTCTGCATCTGCTGTTGCACTCCTTGGAACTTGGCTATAGTCATCGTCATAAATAAGCGCACTATTGCGTGCATTTTGCGCATTTTTGTTTGGCTCTGGCTGCGTCAGTGCAAGAGCTTGCGCATCCAAAGACTGTGAAATGGGACGTATCGCATGCATAAATCCATGTAGCGCATCAATCCAGTCCTCGAACTCTTCATCCTCTTCTCCCTCTAAGTCCTCTGGCTGCTTCGGCCGACGCGAAAGCCCATCTGGACCATGCACCGCTCCCCTAACATGCACGAGTGTAAAGTGGAATGTAAGGATTGAGACAATCCACCGGTTAATGCTAGCGGATGGTTGGATATCGGGGTTTTGTAGCATGCCCTTGATATAGCGCGCATCAGTCTCCACAATTAAGTTGCGCACACCTATAATATAAAGGCGCAAACTGCGCAGCGCGCGGTAAAGCCCATAGATCTCTAGCTTCGGTTGTGAAAAGCGCGCTTCTCTGTCATTGAGCGTAATCGAGCTGAACCGGTTGTAAATGCGCGTTTTTGCATCTGCGCTCTTTTGCTGGCAAAGGTAAAAGCTGACCGCTATCTGGGAAGAGTTGACTGCAAGGATAACAGGGGTTTCTGAGGAATAATCGATCGGTTGTAGTGCAGGACACTCTAGCACTGCTTGCTTGATGTCATTTTGCGCCGCTATCTGCTCTGGGCCCCATTCAATTGGAGCGTCCTTGTGCGTAAGCCTTGTGAGCGCGTTAACGCGGTGCGCATAATTGCGGATATAAATGCGCATTAAACCGACTGTTCCCAAGAATGCGCGCACTTCTGACAGCGTGTGGCATGCGCCCCAATTGCGGATAACATCTACCTTGCCGCGTTTGGGTTTTCTACCTTCTGGGGTGCAATAATGGCCAAGAATGACAAAGTTTTCAGTGCACAAGGTGGATTTCGTCCCAGAGAAAGTGCCGCCGCTATATTTCATGTGCTGCACAATGCGGTTCACGTTCTGAAAGTGCTCCCACACAAAGCGCCTTACACCAGGGTTTGCAGTGAGCGCTTCGCACGAGCCATCCGGTAAAATGTAGCGCTTCGAAGGCCCCTTGACTGGAACATCGTCAATATAGGGAACGGTGTAATCTGGTATCTCTGGCTGCAGAATATAGCACACATCATCATGGAAGATTGGTACTGAGTTTGTCCAACCCATTGGCAATGTAACGAGGCGCATTGCGCCATATGGTGTCTGGAATGTTGTAAGATCACGCGACGATTCTTTGATTAAGCGCTCGTCGTATCCCACATATAGATCAAGGACGGCGCCGCATGCGCGCCCCGCAAATTGCTCTGCAAGGTGCTCAGGTGTAGGGGTGACGCCGGAGTGTTTAATGGTAACGCAATTAAGCGGTTCGAGGCTATGTACGATGCGCAGTGCTTTTCCATCTTTCTTGAGTGTGCAGAACCAGCGCGATCTATATGCCGAATTTGAGTGCTCATAAACACCAGAGTCTATTTTCTTCCGGAAAATGGCGCAAACTTCGTCGTATATGCCTGGTGGAATGGGGATGTTGCGCTCTATCCAAGGAGTGTGCGGAATAACTGGGATTTCTACTGGGGGAAAGAACGCGGTCTTGAAGCTACCGCGCTCCTCATCGCTCCATGCAAAGGCTTCATTCTGCAAAGACATCAAGTGGTGTAAAACCTTCATCTCCTCTGGTAATAGGAAATCAGTGTGGCGCTCCTGGAGCGCTTGCATGCGCTCTTCAGTATAGCGCCCGGTCGGGGTAAATGGTGGCGGATTTGGTAAAAGCACAGGAAGCGCTGCTAGCGGATCGCCTATAATGTTGCGCTCGATGCGGAATTCGTTTGGGACGGGCGCAATAACTGGCTTGATTTTTCTAGCAACCGGTTTATACTTCTTCTTGGTCACTACGCCCTTTTGCAGTGCGCGCACCGCTAAATTGATAAAAGTTGCGCGCGCATGTGCGCTTTTCGGAAATGCGGCAGGAATAAGCGCCACAGGGTCGATCGAATTTAAGAGCGCCTGCGCATGACTGTTGGTACACTGGGATAGGTAGAGTTGAGAGATAATAGAGGTGGAAGGAACAGAAGCGGAAAATGGAATAAGCGCAAACACAGAAATGTCACAAGATTGGGTATCAGAGTCAAATGTTATGATAGTGGCGGCTTCTCCTTGGTCTGAGATCAATTCCTCGAAGCCTTGCAAAAATTTCTTTGCGGGTTATGCTGAATAGCAAAGTGCGGTGTTGCTGGAGCTGGTAAGAAGTGGCACGGCTTCCCCCTAGGCTTTGTTGGAATGGTGGAGATGGCGCCAGTGTTCGGATTGCAGATTGTAATTGTTTGCGCTTCGTCCGCAAAGTTGCGCACGATGGAGCGCGTTAACACATCGAAGGGGCACCCTAACAGAATATCGTAAGCAGGTGAACGGATAACGTGAACTTGCACATAGACAACGATATCCCCAATGCACGCAGAAATGTTGCGCGCAAGCCCAAGCGACTCATCTACCTCTCCATTGGCTGATTGCATGTATAAATGAATGCGCGGGTCGTACTGAAGCCCAAGACGATGGCAGACTGCTTCTGACATTGCGATAATTTGTGAACCCAGATCTAAGATAGCTTCAAAGTACTCTTGGTTGTCGATCAATAAATCAATGGAGCGAAGCGCATGCGACTCTTTAGCAACCTTCAAAACATCGGGGTTTTCAATTTCGCCTGGTTGGAGATGGGTAAGGTACTGTTCAAATGGATCCTGCAAAACAATAGGAAGCGGCCCTGCAATTGCCGCGCTAGCTGGAGGTGTCGCATTAAGCACTTTATCTCCCGCAAAAGGCGCGCGCGCTTCGCAGTGCGCAAATGGCATAATGCTCGCAAGGTTTGTAGCTACCACTTCCGCACTGGTAGCTGCAATGCGCTTTGGGGTGACCTGTTCTCTATGGCGCTGCCTGAGATCGGGCGAAAGGGATAGAAGCTCTTCATGCGAAACCGTAACAGAGGGCGCCTTCATGGCACGCGCATATACGTCATCGACAATCTGTGGGTTCTGGATGGGAATGACAGTGCGGTATGATGGCTCTTTGCCTTTGGAAGAGTTAGCTGGTATGTCTGGTTTATCTGCTGCTGCGGGCGCAAAACACGCCTCAGGAATGTTGGAATAGGGATGTATGGGTGTCTCGTCGGGTGCATCAGTTGCGCTCGCAGCGGATTGCGAAGCTGGGGACTCAATACTGTCGGTGGGTGCCATGTCTGTGGTTGTAGAATGCACACCCTCTTGGTTGGATGTATTGCGCGGTGCGCGCCACAGAATTTCAACGCCGTCGAAGACTTGCCTCTTGTGAAGCGCCATCAACTCCCTCTCGAGCGCATCAATGCGCTCTTCCTTCATTAGTTGCGCATTTGGTGCGCTTTGCATATAATCTGCTGCAGGAGCTGAAGCGGCAACGTACGTCGACTGTAGAGATGCAGCTGGAGCTGGATGAGGCGCTATATTGTAGATGAGCTGCGAATTGGTATTAGATGAAAGTCGACCCGTGGCAATCTGCCCTGGGTTGCGCTTATGCCATTCCTCGATGCGCTCGCCTAGGAAATTGCCTGGAATAGAACGCGGCACGAATGCGCCACCTGGGAGTACGATGCGCCCTTCCGCATTTCGCCTACACTTTCCTTCGCTAATAAGGCACTCAATTGAAGCGCACTCAGGGATATAGTGCCCTGTCTGACCGCAACCATTGCACCTGTCGTTGTTCGAGCGAGGCGCACCATTTCCGCCATCTTTGCGTGATGCGCTCAATGCAGTAACTATCGTCTGTGTCATGCGCTCGAATAAGACTGAAATGTCTTCTGCTTTGACTCCGGGTGCGCTAGGTTGTGGCTGGGAAATGGGTGCGCTGGGTGCTGAGTAGGGCGCATACATATCGGGGTTTTGCGCTGTGAGCCCAGTAAGTGGCTGGAAATAGCGCGCTGGGCCTTCAAAGATAAAGTCGATCGCATCGCGTATTGCATCTAATGAGTATGGCACATTTGCAGGCTGATTCGGTACCGCAATCGCAAGGCGGCTCAAAATGCGCTCTAGCTGGTCTGGTCGAAACACCCTAATGAAGATGCGGCTTTGGTCGTAGCGCGCCAATATGCCTTGCGCAACTAAGTATTCACTAATGTTGAAAAATGCGCAATAATAGCACGCGATTTCTTCTGCAGTTACGAGGCCAATGCGTGCGGTCTCACCAATAAGCTTGTCCAGGTCACTAATACTCCATTTACTGCCATCCCTAGAGCCAGGATAAAGCTTTAGGACAGCGTCTTTGAATGCACCATAGTTGTGCATCGCGCTATACTCTGGTAGCAGTTTCCAAGTGTCTGCAGTGTCGCTGTCCAAATAGCACACTGTGTGGAACTTCTTATCGGTCTCGTTGGTGACGTTACAATCACGGAGGAGTTGCGCAAGCTCCTCAAAGTACTTCTGGAGTTCGCGCGGTTTTGCAGGGTCAAAGCGCAGCGCGTTTTGGTTAGATGCAGATGGCATGTGCATGGTAGCCATGGTAGGTGGAATAAGGTGTGTAGAGTTACGATCTGGTAAAAGCGCAGCGAAATTCGGAGGTGGGGAAAAATGCGGTGATGCAGACAGAGTTAGGGTAGGTAGGGATGATTCAGGTGAAGGTGGAGGTAAAGACAGCGCGGACGAGTGATGTGTGTTGTTTAGGAAGAGTGATTCAAATACTGGTATTTTCCCAAGCTGGAGCGCAGTTGCTAGCAGCTCAGAATGGAGAGTGCGAAGGTGGTTAATGTTGAAGCGAAGGGCGAGCCGATGGAGGTCTAAAATATGGTCTGATAAACAGAAATCCCTCGCGGTGGGCTCCAGAAAATGATGAGTTCGGTTGGTACTCAGTGCAGAGTCTCAACAGAAGGGGTGAACACTTAACCTACAACTGCAGGCGTGCTCGGGGTGAGGGGGGAGTTCGCTTAGATGGCCTCGGATCGTCCTTCAGGGCGCGGAGACTATAGAGAGGCTGGTACAGCGATTTTCAGTGTGCGCACTAGTAGTGTACACGAAAGGGGAGATATGCGCAGTGGCGGAAAAGTGCGCAATGCAAAGAGGCAAAAACGCGCAGTGCGGAAAAATGCACAACAAGAGCGCAAAAGTGTGCAACAATGAGGATGATGAAGGCGGGAGGTGTAACAGGACAAAGACGACACTGGAATGTACTGTGAAGGTGGTGCACAGTTTGGGGGTGCAAACTGAGTGAAAGCGCAAGAAGCGGAAAAAAGGCGCAGGCGGTGCGCAAAATGCGGCTATGCAAAAGGGTGCGCAAACGCAGCTATACGAAGGGTGCACTACGATAGTGCACAGACAAGGATGAAGGACGCAACGCAAGGGAAGAAACGCAACAATACGAGGAGGGGATGCAAACGATAATGCAAACATGGCTATACGAAGGGCGCACTACGAAGGCGCATGGACTGGACGCTGGTGCACAGACTATGTGCGACGCTGACTGAGCTAATAACTATGAGGGGGGGAGGAAAAGATCCTGGATTCTCTATCTGTCCGCTACTATGTACAAATGGCTTATGTGATAAAATGGTGAAATAAAGTATAAAAATAGGAAGCGCCATGCGCTACCCACAAGCGCGTCCATTCGCCCATCTAAACCTGACCGCACTATGCCGCTGCCTCAGCCAATAAGATTTGCGCACCTATAGCTCAATATCCAACTGTTCCGGTGCGATGCGCTATTATTGGTGCACGCTAAGTCTCATGCGCTCTTCCCAATTAATCCACTTAGGTGTTATATGTCGCATGCTGCACCTTAGTAATAATGGCGTGATCGACCTGTGCCAGTTACCAGATAAGGCGATGCCGATTGGAAATGTGGAAGAACTAAAAGGGGATGCTGTGCGAGACCAAATACTGCCAAAGCGCCTGGGTTACGTGAAAGCACCCAAGTGCGCACAGTCCAATGCCAAATAGGTGCAAAGTGGCCCAGTTATGTAAGAATGCGCAGTTCGCTCATGCCGGAATCATGGTATGCATCAAGTAAATGTGCCAGTAAGATGGGAGCTGCGATGCACAGTGCACCGGTGCAGTGGATTGTTGTGTGTGATAGAGATTGTGCAAAGAGTGCGCAGCAGGGAATGTGAGTTGCAGGTAAAGTGTAAAAGGAGTGCGCAAAGGCGCATCGAGCGCGCAATAAATGTAGAAGGCAGATAAGGAGCGTGGGGGGGGCGCATGGAGGCGGCTTGAAACGCGATGAGGCACATTTAGGGCGCACAATGATTGGCGGCTATGGGGAAACAAAGGCGCAGTAGAAATGCAAAAGGCGCACAAAGGCGCACCTAAACGGTCAAAGGCGCACAAAAGCGCACGGAGGCGCGCGAAGGCACACGAAAGCGCACGAAGGTGCGCAAAAGCGCGCTACGCAAAGTGTGCGGAAGCCATCTAAGAGGTGCACACAATCACAAAAAATGCCGTAGTATGCGTGCAGGGCGATAGGGAGCCATATCAACGTTTCATAAGAGGGATGCAATCCATAATTGGGTTTCCTTGCTTGAAAAATGAAATGTGTGCGGAGGAACCATGCACATCACTTCCATCTTGTAAGAAGACGCCCATTGACAGTAATCGAGCATTACAGTCAGGTATGTAGTAGACGGGGTATAATCACGTTTCACACGTCTCTGACTTCCCATGACATAGTACCTGATGTCTAATGAAGACTGCTCCTTTCCCTACTATATGAGTAGTACCCATGGCTGTTTGAACCAGGGTAGAGTCCTTTCTCGGTAAAGGCTCGTAAGAAGCAAAATCTTTAATTTCACCAGTGAAGTGTTTTGATGTGCCTGAATCCATGATCCAGTTGGCACCTTTCTTACAATTTCCATTTGCACACGTAACACATATATTAAGATGTAAATTGTTCCATGATACATTTAGTAGCAGTAAAATTTCACATGAAAAGTTTGCTGTGATCAGTGGAATGTTAATTCTTGTGCTTGTGGCAAGGAAAAGGACTGCCTTTTCATCATATGTACCTGTTTCAAGCGGTTCATCGACAAGCATTTCGTCGACGGCTTTCCATACTTCTTCATCAGAAACGGCAGGTTCTGATCCAAGGGAGACGCTATTGTCTTCTACCTCTACGATCCTTGGTTCTGGTTCAATCCTCCTCCTCTTACCTTCTCGCACTGTTAGGTGCTCTTCCAGCGGTCGCAGATTTTTCGTGCTGCATGGGAGATTCATTTGCTCGAGGGTGTCTCGAGTATTACGAGAGAACTGCGCAGATGGGGGGAATTCAATTTTCTATTGTCTTGTATCACGTACGTCCCACGTTATTGTCCTTTACTCTTTTGTCTCGGCAACGCGTGTCTTTACTCTGCACCTTTTACCTTCTCACACTATTGTAGTGTACTGTGGATGCCTATTGTTTCTATTGTCTTTATTGTCCTTACCATCCTTACTATTCTCGATCTCGCTTGTACTATTTAATGCAACGAATATACGACTGGTCAGCTAGCTTGACCTAGTCCTTTCTACAACTCCTATCGAGTCGTGATCTAAGCTTAGCTCAACCGTCGCTTATGAGCTTCGGTGAATCTTGAAACTCTCTGAACGTCGTTGCTCACGAGCTTCGATTATATTTTGATCTAGGAGTTATTGACCATAACAAAAGGTCAAGCTGATCGATATCCTGCCGACTAATCTCAGTCTAGGCAGACCACACTCTACGATACAATTCTTACGAGAACTATCCGACCTCTTCCTACCAAACGAATCATGGCAGCACCATCGACCCCCACCGCTCCCACTGCACCCATCGCTCCCATCGTTCGCCCCGCCAAAATCAAAATGAGGGCTCCAACCGACTACTCTGGGGACAGAGCTAAGACGATGCTCTTCCTCCTCGAATGCGGAGCTTATGTAGATGCAAACGCAACCGCGTTCCCGGACGACAGACACAAAATTCTGTTTATGCTGTCGTACATGAACGGGGGGACGGCAGGGCCCTGGAAACAGGCATATTTAGAAGAAAGATATATCGAGTCTAAACCCTGGGACACGTTCCAGGAGTTTATCGCCAAAGTACGTGGAGCATTCTCTCCCATTGACGACGCAGGGAATGCGCGCACCCAATTACGGGCGCTCTCTCAGGGAGGAAGGGGGGTCGACGAATACATCGCGCAATTCAAGACACTCGCATACAGAACGAAAATTAAAGAAGATGCTGCTCTCATTGAGTATTTCGTTGATGGACTAAACAACAAAGTGCTAGATAAGGTCTTCGGCATGGAGAACCCACCCGACACAATTGAAGGATGGTACACCCACACAGCGAGGGCTGAGGGACATCTGAGGAGAGCAAAGGCGATAAAAGAACGAATGTATAGTAAGATAGGGGGAGGAGGAGCAGGTAGCTCCTCAAAGGACCCCAACGCCATGGACATCGACGCGACGCGCCTCTCTTATGCAGAGAGGGTAAAGCACATGAAAGAGGGAAGGTGTTTTATTTGTCATAAAACAGGGCACTGGGCCAGCGACCACAAGGGCGGGAAAGAGCCACCCGCGAAGGAAGAGAAGAAGATCGAGACAAAGAAAACGTCTCGAGAACATTACACAAAGATCAGAGCGCTCATCAACGAGTTGGAGGAGAAGCAGAAGGAGGAAGTATTGGACTTGATGGTCGAGGAGGGTTTTTGAAGCGGCGGCCTGCATTGGCAGCAGAGCCCGCCAGAATAATTGTCTCAAGTGTACTCGTAGCTGATGTAAGCAATCAGTCTATGCGCATTCCCGTTCACTGCTTGTTAGACAACAGAAAAGCCAAAATCCCTGCCCTGATCGACTCAGGGGCGGGCGAAACCTTCATCGACCACCGAGTCGTCCAAAAACTCGGGCTAAAGAAACTCCCACTCGCCCGGAGAATCCTCGCCAAGAACGTCGACGGAACCTTTAACAAAAATGGGATGATCTCACACTACGTCCGAATTAACACCGAGATCGGGGGAAAAGAAGAGGAGATCATGATGCTGATCACAGGGCTAGGAAAAGAGATGATGATCTTGGGTTACACGTGGCTCCAGAGGCGCAACCCTATCATCGATTGGGAGAAAGGGACCCTCACGGACAGGCAGACCGAAAGATCCCTCATGAAGAAAATCTGGACTATGATCGAGTGGACACGGACCACAATCAGTAAGCAAAGCCTTTCTATAGATGACAAGGGGCCATTAGAACCGAGAGTAATGTTGAGTCCGACTCTCAGGAGGCTACCTATAAGGAGTGCTGGGGAGACCTTCGGGGAAACCCACCTCGCCGCCGCCGAGTACGTGAAGAGTAGACTCGGGATGGTTCATCTCGCAAGAGGGCTTTGCACCGCAGACAAACTGGACGGAAACGGATCACACACGGTAAATGACACGGCTACGGACACCCGCTCCGAGATCGATCCACCGATCTCCACACTGGACGAATCTGACATTGGCTTATCACTTAACGGAAACAACGACGGAACGGATGCCTTATTCGCTTACATCTGGGGGGAACCGATGATTGGGGTATTCAGGGCCGAAGAATTCCCCCTTACCATCGAATACGACTACATTCCCCCGAATTATCAGAAACTCAGGCACATTGCGCACATCACTCGATCTCGATCAACAGGCAGATTCGTCTTTTCTCACACCACCCATATCCGAGCCAAGACCTCCGTCTCGCAGAGGCTCGCTCACGAGAAGGAGGATGACAAGGAGAAATTATCACTCGATGACCTGCTCCCCGACAAGTATAAGGAGTATCGAAGCGTGTTCGAAAAGGCAGCGTCAGAGAGGTTTCCTGAATCAAGACCGTGGGATCACGCGATCGAACTCAAGCCAGACTTCATCCCCAAAGACTGCAAGGTCTACCCGATCACCCCGGCGGAACAAAAGAAGCTGGACGAATTCATCGACGATAACCTGAGAAAGGGGTACATCACCCCATCCAAATCTCCGATGGCATCTCCATTTTTCTTTGTGGCAAAGAAGGACTCCGACGCCCTCAGGCCATGTCAAGACTATCGGTATCTGAATGAGGGGACCATCAAGAACTCTTACCCGCTGCCATTAATCGGGGATCTGCTGGATAAGCTGAAAGGGGCAAAGTGGTTCACCAAGTTAGACATCAGATGGGGTTATCACAATGTCAGGATCAAAAAGGGAGATGAATGGAAAGCAGCATTCAAGACTAACAAGGGGCTATTCGAGCCCAAGGTTATGTTTTTCGGCCTCTGCAACTCCCCAGCGACTTTCCAGGCCATGATGAATGACATCTTCAGAGACATGCTGAACGAGGGCTGGCTGGTAATATATATGGACGACATTCTCATCTTCTCCAAAGACAAAAAGGAACACGAGGAGAGAACGAAGAGAGTTCTGGCACGGCTTAAGGAAAACGATCTGTACCTGAAACTGGAAAAGTCTAAGTTCGACGTACAGGAGGTCGAATTCCTTGGCTTGATCCTGCGACCGAACCAATTAGCCATGGACCCCACCAAGCTAAGCGGAATAAGGGACTGGCCAGCCCCGACCAATGTAAAGGGAGTTAGATCGTTCCTGGGCTTCAGGAACTTCTACAGAAGATTCATCGGCAATTTCGCCGCGATCACCAAACCGTTAAATGACTTAACAAGAAAAGACCAGCCGTTCAACTGGACTGACGAATGCCAAAGGGCGTTCGACTTATTAAAAAAGAAATTTTCCGAGGCACTAGTATTACTGATGCCCGACACAGAGAAACCATTCATGGTCGAAAGCGACGCTTTGAAATACGCAACGGGCGCCATACTAAAACAAACCGACTCTAACGGAGATTGGCACCCTTGTGGGTATATCTCCCACTCCCTTATGGCAACCGAACGAAACTACGAAATCTATGATCGGGAATTATTGGGAATTATACGGGCACTCGAGACCTGGAGACACTATCTCCAGGGATTAAAACACGCGACTACAATCTTGTCGGATCATAAAAACTTAATGTATTTCAGGACAGCACGAAAATTGAATCGGCGACAGGCCAGGTGGAGCCTTTTCCTGTCGCAATTCAACCTAAAATTAGTACACGTCCCTGGGAAAATGATGGTCCAGTCTGATGCCTTATCATGAAGGGGAGATCACATCCCTGATATCGACAATGATAACGACGATATCACCCTGCTAAAGGACAAGATCTTCGCACGGACAATCGACACCGAACTGAAGGAAGTGCTAACTGAAAGCATGATGAAAGACGACTTGCTAAAAGAAATAGTAAGAGCGATCAAAGAAGGAGGAACGCCACCGATCAAGTCGGCGGTAGAAGACTGGAGGATGGAAGATGATGGGACGGTCTTCTTCAAAGACCGATGCTACGTACCTGATGACAAAGAATTGAGAAGGAAGATCGTGGAAAAGTACCACGACAATTTACTTACAGGACACCCCAGCCGATTCCAAACTCTTGAACTGGTGCGAAGGGATTACTGGTGGCCAGGGATGACCATCTTCATCCGGAACTACGTTGATGGCTGCGCGACATGCCAACAGATGAAGGTGAACACTCACCCGACAACACCTGGACTATCTCCAATCAAATCTAACGCCACACGACCATTCGCTCTGGTAACAATGGATTTCATTACCGATCTCCCGATAAGCGACAGATCTGACACAATCATGGTCGTGGTAGACCATGGTCTTACTAAGGGGGTGATTTTCATACCCTGCAACAAGAGCATCGACGCGCTAGGGGCGGCCGACCTCTATTTACACAACGTATTTAAGAGATTCAGCCTCCCGGACAAGATCATATCCGACCGAGACCCTCGCTTTGCCTCTAAGGCTTTTCAAGAACTGGGAAGACTCTTGGGAATAAGGCTAGCTATGAGCACAGCCTACCACCCACAAACCGATGGGGAGACTGAGAGGGTGAATCAGGAACTCGAAATCTACCTCCGAATCTTCTGTGCTAACAAACCTTCACAATGGAAGAGCCACCTCACCACCGCCAAGTTCACACATAATCAGAAACACCACTCGGCCATCAAAAACACCCCGTTTTTCGTAATGATGGGAGCGCATCCTAAGGCCATTCCCACAACCTATCTAAAGACTAACGTACCAGCTACCGAACAGTGGATAGCCGAACTAGGAAATGTACGGTGGGAGGCCCTAGCAGCCCACGAACTCTCCCGATAGGTGATGATCAAGCGAAATGGACGAGGATTCCGCCCATTCACCGTAGGAGAAAGGGTCTGGCTTGACTCGAGGAACTTGAAGCTAGGGTACCCAACCAGGAAGCTCGCCCCTAGATGGGAGGGACCCTTCCCCATCACGTGGGTGATTTCATCCCACGTCTATGAACTAAAGCTCCCCCCTCAGTGGAGGATCCACCCTGTATTTTACGCTTCTTTACTCTCACGCTTCAAAGAGAATGACACCCACGGACCGAACCCGCTTCCTCCAACACCCGATCTGATCGAAGGAGAGCTTGAACACGAGGTGGAGGCTATCTTGGCGCATAAGGGAAGGGGTAAGAGAATGCGATTCTTAGTGAAGTGGAAAGGGTACGGCTCAGCGGAAAACACCTGGGAACCACCGATTCACTTAAAGAACGCAGCTGAATTATTGGGAGAATACAAATCCACCCACAACCTCTTCTAAGCATGAGCCGCCCCCTACACTTTTTTATGAACGTCACACCCGACCCTGACCCTGTCAGGACTTTCGAGCTTATCCTCAGCTTCGTCCGAGACACGGACGGTATCAGAAATGAAGAGAGATTATTAGCCGTAACCCAAGACCGCGCCCTCCTCCATAGCACTACCCAGAACCTCTTCGAAACTTACAGGGCTATCTCCCGACTCCAACGGGTATTTCGATGATTGACCGAGGAAGCATATTACCTTGATTTGCTGCCACTAATGAGAAGTCTAGACGAACAAGCGCTCCGATACAGACCCGGAGAACGGGTCCCCACGCCTCAACAGATCTTTATTATAGAACCACTGGACGACGAAGAAGAAGAAGAAATGCCGATATCTACGTCCCCACATCCTCCTCTTCCACCCTATGACCCACAGTCTCTGCTGAGACGAACACCCACACCATACCCCGCCCAAACCGCCACCCCCGAGCCCGCGGCCGCACCACCGTGGATGAGAAACTCGGTCTGCTTCACCTGCGCTCAGGTGGGGCACTTTTCGTCGCACTGCCCCCAATACCAGTGCCCTCACTGCCGACGGTGGCGACCGGAACACTCGGCACTTTTCTGCCCGAATAACCCCTCACGTGACGTCCCGCCACGTCATCGCACGACTTAGAGCTAACCACCATGCTCTACAACTTATATGTCATCATCACTCTCGGCGCCATATTCGGCGCGTCAATTCTTATCATATTCTTGTGCTATATGCTTATTTTATTCAAAATCGTCACCGCTCCACACCTCCCTCGACTCACCTTAATCCTCACTGGAACCTCAGTTCGTTTCGCTGGAGGGGGGGACATTGAGCTGCCGACTCGGGTTTATGGCCACGATACCCCGACTCCCACTTCCTTCTCTACATTCACCGCGACAACCAGCGACGGGGCGTCTTTCGACCCAATGTGGACGATGAGGCCTTAGTTTCGAGTGGGACTCGAAACGTTGAGGGGAAGCTAATGTTACGAGAGAACTGCGCAGATGGGGGGAATTCAATTTTCTATTGTCTTGTATCACGTACATCCCACGTTATTGTCCTTTACTCTTTTGTCTCGGCAACGCGTGTCTTTACTCTGCGCCTTTTACCTTCTCACACTATTGTAGTGTACTGCGGACGCCTATTGTTTCTATTGTCTTTATTGTCCTTACCATCCTTACTATTCTTGATCTCGCTTGTACTATTTAATGCAACGAATATACGACTGGTCAGCTAGCTTGACCTAGTCCTTTCTACAACTCCTATCGAGTCGTGATCTAAGCTTAGCTCAACCGTCGCTTACGAGCTTCGGTGAATCTTGAAACTCTCTGAACGTCGTTGCTCACGAGCTTCGATTATATTTTGATCTAGGAGTTATTGACCATAACATCGAGCCTGCTGATATTCGGTATAGACCGAATGAGAGGTAGAGGCCGCGCCGGTGTATGCCTGTGCAGGCGGTTGGTGGTGAGGATCCCTTGTGGGAGTATGTTCACGCTTCTCGATGCGCTGGATGAGCGGCATCGGCGGTATGATGGTGCCATTACCATTTATAGTAGTAAAGGCTTGTGAGGCGAGGTGGGAATGTTTCTCTTTAGGTTTTTCCTCTTTAGTCTTTTTGTCCCCACGTCGTCCACGCTTTCGGGACGATTCTCCATTGTTGCCTTGAGATTGCCATTTGGGGTTTCCCCCTTTGCGCTTGACAGCAGAAAGCTTGGTGGCCTGAGGTGGGCCAATGGGCTTTCCAACTGCTGTGCACTGTGAGGCTTCAGCGACAATGGAGTCCTTGACATGTTTAAACGTCAAGGCTCTAGTAGCGGTCGTATTAAGGACCGCGGCAGATAGAGAATCGTACTCGCACGGCATCGCAGCAAGTAGAATCATTGCCTGTACTAATTCGGGGATGGCGACATTGGCAGCCATAAGGCGCTCAAATTTATCAGCCATTTTGGCAATCTCTGGTGCAGGATTTGCAGCCGGAATTTTGATTGCGATTGCAGACCTAAAGTCCGCAAAGACTTGGGAGGGGCCATCGACACCATAGTCGGTGCGGATGAGATCCCATACCTCCTCAGCAGTGTCCTTGGTGTTGGCACGCTGCCGAATAGAGGGGGCCAGGCGGAGCACTAGGCTACCAATCACCTGGTCATTCTTATTGTTCCAGGTCTGGAGCTTGGCATTAGCTTCTGCTACTAGTGCAGTGTTTGTCGCCGTCAAAGGAGGCGCCAGGGGTGGTTTTAGTTCCATCCCGCTAGTTATTTGCCAGAGGCCCTGAGACCTGAGCCACGCCTTCATTGAGTTGGCCCATTGAATGTAGTTAGAGCCGTCAAAAGTTTGTACGAGTTTTTCAAGAGTTGAAGACATGATGTTATAGTGGCAGCTGGTAAAAACGCTCAATCAGTCCTCTATTCAAGAAAACACATTCCATAATCTCAGGCAAAAACACTCCTTCAGAGTGGTTAACCCTAGTCAACCTAGGTTTTTAAATGCAGCTCACGAAGAGCGCAAGGTTACAATTTGGAGACAATGAAGTCAACGTCGTTCGCAGCCAGTTAAGGCGTGTTCGTGACATGCTCAGCAGGGCCCATAACCTGTTGGAGCAGACTACATACGCTGCACAGAGGAAGAGACGACACGTTCCTTATAACCTACCTGGGGTTTAGTTAGTCTTAGAGCTAGGGTTTAGCAGAGGTAAGAACACTGTATATCTTCTATAGTACAGGTTCTCCTTATATACATAATAGTAAGGATGTCACATGACTCAGGAATGTGTTTACCACATGTATGCGCAGTAAGCGCAGTAACATGTGTGTGCTGCATGCATGGCCTCATGTATGCAGCATGTATCAGGATTTAATTTCAACAGAAAGAGATCAGGGTGATGGCGAACATTTCCTTTAAGGAACTGCACTGTGGATCTACACCAAGAATGGAGAATCTAGTACACACCCTAAAATTTCCAGCTGATAATGTTCTCTTTCCCAGTTGGCACCACTGTCCAAGGACAACTGTCCCCTTACTCTGATGATCAAGAAGCAGCTGTTGTATTGTCCTTCGACTGATCCCTGTAAGGCATGAGATAGAAGTAGTATCAAGTGTCCAGGCAATTTGCAGCAATGCCCAGCGAAGATCCTCGGATAGTGTCTGTCCTTGAGGCATAATGGATGTGTAGAGATGAAAGTCGAGATCAACTCCGCACTATTCCCTGATCATCTTCGACAGTCAACTTCGGCACTGTTCTGTTGAATTCTACTTATTGGGGGACCTTTCTAAAGATGATACACACTGTTTTCAATGCTAAAATTAGTTTTCTAATGGTTGGTTGAGATGCAATTTCTCTTGCACACTAGACAGCCTTGCTCACTCAAAAAATGGTAAAAATGGTCGGATCTAGTTGTGGGGCAATTTAGAGATAACAAATCCAATAAGTTTTCACTATGATATGCAAGGAAAATATGTAGCCGTTGTGGAGTTTTGGCCCTCATGAGTTTCACAGTGAATATGGCTAAATTTTGTCGTGTTTGGCATCGACAATAAAACCATCGACATCAGAGCAACGGGAAATATGCAAGATTCGGTTAAGCAAGGCACCCTTAGTCCTGATAGCATGACGACACTCATATTCAGTGTGCACACAGCATAATATGGCAGTAAAACGGGATGACAATAGGTAAGGAAGAGGATGATCCATCAAGCACGGGCCTTCAGCGTTCCCAGGAACGCAGCCTTTTCTTCGAATGTTTGGAATGAACCGTGCTAAAGAACCGGAGTGAGCAACGTGTTTCCACAGGCTTGAATTCGCGAAGCATACCCCAAACTTCGACGATGTATCAATGAATTTAAGTTGGACCTTCTCTAAGTCACGACGAGATGTGTGTACCATCAAAGATTTGCGGATGGTGATGATACGCTTCTTTGTGCCAGGAATCGAACCTTTCAACATAAGGTAGTCGTTCTTGACGATACCATAGTGGGGGAAGCCACCCATGGGTGTAATGGCTTTCTTGGTAACGTCGGACTCGGTCGACGCGTTAGACTCATCTGCACCTGAGCCAATACGGTAGATCTTCTTGTTGAGCTCCGTACGGTGATGGTAACCATCTGCCGGTATCCGTGAGTTTTATCTGTTAGATGCGGAGCTGGCACCTCAACCTACTTTGACCGGCACGTCCAACTGAGAACATGACTTTGGAGGGATGCCATGCCCCGATACACGCGACCTTGCGAAGACCCTTGTGTGTCTTCCTGGGTAGCTTCTTAGTCCCCCATCGGTGAGTCACACCCTCAAATCCATGACCCTTGGTAACAGCAATGACATCCACGACCTCATCCTGCTCAAACAACGATCCAACCTCGACTGGCTTCTCAAATAACTTGTGTGCAAATTCAACCTTATCTGACACTGATCCACCGTTCACCTGAATCTCCATCAGATGCGCCTTCTTCTGGCTCAGGCCGGTCTTCCTGATCTGTGTGTGTGCGAGCACACGGACGACTGTGCAATACTTCCGGATGCGCTCCAGCTCGCGAGCAATCGACTTCCCACCATCTTCAGCGTGCTTCTTGGCGTAGCGCGTAAAGGCTTTTTTCTTCGATCGGTACCAGTTCTTATAGAATCGGCGCTTGAGCTCATCCGACAGATGCGACGCCCATACAGTGGTGAGCGTGCGAAGGCCACGGGGAGTCTCGACGTAGCCAACAGCACCAACAACAATGAGAGGGGGGGTCTCGATGATGGTGACCGCTTCGACGACTTCACGCTTGTGCATTTCTGATAAAAATCATCAGCTGACTGCTTGCTATAAAACTTATGTTTTTGAAGCGCACTAGAGCCAGGACGGTCGAGATCACGGACAACGTGGGTCATACCCGCCTTGTACCCCATAGTGGCGGTCAAGTGAACAGGTTTTTTGGGATCATCCTGCATTCTCAGGTCGTCACAACTTATTCCCCAGAGAAGCTTGGATAAAAGAGCAACGTACCTTTGGGAAAGCCTTGACCTTTCCACGATGGCGAGCAGCCCGTTTCCTAGGGAGGAAGCCAAGAGAGCCGTGACGAGGAGCTTCGTACTGAGAAGGTATAAGCGAAAGTGCGATTTTAAAAAAGCATTATCTTGACAGACCTTGCGGTGGCTACTATAGTTAGTAGCTGATAGCAGAACAAAGAATACAAAGGACATACCTCATCTTGAGGATTCTTGACGAAGATGTGCGGTTCCAATATTCTGAAGTATACGATCTCGGTAAGTCCCGCGGGTGGCTGATGTACTACTGTACAGTTATTCGGAGTTAGTCAACCCCGATAAGTAAATCTAGGAGCGATAAGATAATCAGAGGCGGTCATGTGCTATGCAATATGTCTCCACTATGTTATGATCCAAGTTCTCTCGCAGAGCAAGCTGTCGCCCTTCCTTCGGCACCCAAGGTCGCAATCAGTAATAATGCTGTCTTGCAGCCTCCCTTGACGCGCCGTGGTACCGGCCCTGGAATAATTATCTTTCTTCCTCCGTCTACGGATGTAAAACTAAGGACACCAGACGACAAAGGTCTTGACCCTGAGCCCATCCATAAGTGGGCTGAAGAGGGGTTTGCTGTTGTTGGAGTGACACCACCTACGTCTGGCTGGTCTCTCATTCATGAGGCCTTGAAAAAGGGGGTAGACGTTTTGCTCAGTGCTGAGGAACTCGACGTAAAGGATAAATTTGCTGTCATAGGTACGATTCTATTGCATTGACGACATGTTTTAATCTACATCCCAGTATACGACCACAATCTTGCCTCTGCCATCTCAACACTCATTTCCAAGGACCCACGTCTTATCTGTCTAGTCGTATACGGTTCTACTCCAGGGCCATCTACCGTCCCCACGTTGCTTCATCTCCCTTCCAACCACAACTTCGATCATTCCTCTACTAATATCGTACATGAATATCCAGTCACTTCTCCGCACTTTGTGCTCCCGCAAGCGGTGGAGTACGACCCGGGATGTGCAGCGCTCGCTCACAGCCGCTCACTCGTCTTCCTACGAAAGCATCTCGGCGGGCCTGTCTTTGATTTAGAAGCCGTTTGGGATGAGCACTGCATGTACGAATTTAAAGACCGAAGTGTTGCAAAGACCATGGGAACCATGGTGGTTCGTTTGAATCCTCCGCCAAACAAGTATCACTAACATACGAATAAAATCTCTATGCACAGGCAGAGCCATACGTCAATCATGTACCAACGGTCAGTCTTTCAAGGAGAAATTAGCGGCCTCACAGAAGTCGAACTTCCATTTGTCTCAGATGACTGGTGGCATAGGACGCAAACGCTTGACCGCATTCTACAGAGACCATTTCATCTTTTCGTAAGCGAACTGTTCCCCGATCCTGCCGTTATCATTGTATTCCATTGTTCGCCAGAAATCCCCGTGACGCAGGAATGCAACCGATTTCACGCACTGTGGGACCTGACCGCGTTGTTGGTGAGTTAGTCTCAGGAGAACTGATCAATTTTACGCGCTCGGGACCTATGCCACGCAGATGAGTTCATTTATGTATGCACGCATGACCGAATCATCGACTGGCTTCTCCCTGGAGTCCCTCCCACTGGAACGAAAATGTCCATTCCCATGATAGCAGTCGTCAATATTAGAGGTGATCGGCTTTACAGTGGTGGGTTCTCGTACCCTGCCTTACTTGACCACATTGTTTTTCTACCCTCGCATCCTGCTTTGAAGAGCATATTTGGTGGGATCAGGGCACGACCCTGCGACAGGCTGGTATATTACCAACCCATCTCCCTTACCCTACGCTAGACAGCAGGCAAACTTTGCGTTTGCCTGTTACAGGAGCTGAATGCGCTAAACTGTTAATCGACGGAGGCGGGGAGACCAATGAAATGTTTGGTAGTGGCTGGGGGGTTCAACCGAAGCAGGAACAATAACTGTAAAACATCGAGCAATGAGAATATCTTGGGCATCACTACATTCCAAGGCATGTCCTATGAGAACAACCGATGATATGAAATTCATCATGACATCTCGATATCTTGATCTACAGGTTCGCGTAGTGCAACGGAATTCACTAGTTCTCGCCTGATTTCGGGACTTATTTGAACATGGGACGTGGCGCGGACGACGTCTAAAAGCGCATCTTTTTGGTCACGGGTCAGGTCGCATGCATATCTGAGAAAGATGTAGTAGAGCCTCAGCACAACCATAGGCATCCAAAGATGTAGAGGTACCGTTGAACAAAGACCAATAAACTTTGATGCCAGAGTACAGGCAACTTGCTCGCGTCACCCCGAAATTTTGCTTTGTATGTGTTTGATAGGCGGATAAAATGGAAAACTAGGCCGTCGACAACTTTATATGGAAGTTCAAACTTCTTGTTGATCAACACGCGAATGAACAAGGAGTTTGAGCCTTGAAATTCATATAATATTGGCTTAGGGGTTTAGCTTTACACTTGACGTGGACCAGCTTACCAGAATAGTCCATCTCAGCTATACGGAGAAGGGCCGCAGACGCATGCAAAACTGGTATTTTGGTTTTTGCCAAAACTGAAGCGACGATGGCGGCTTCTTTCAGGGAGCAACCATGCTGTAGAACTTTGATCAACTTCACAGTTCAAGTAAACCAGAAGCAAAGTACATACATCCAACATTGGAAAGATGAGTCCCTTGAAGAATGCGCCGGGTTTGTACAAGGCCCGTTTCAAGCTCTCGTAGTACTGAGGATTGAGTTTTTTGTTCTTCTGGATATCTTCGCGAATAGCATCCAACAAGACGACGCTCAGAAAAAGCTGGGCCTGCGCTGGTTTCATGTTCGAGATGAATATTCTGGTTGCTGCGCGACAAGCATGCGGGGACCAGCTTTCGGGATGGGTAAGGGCAAGCATACGCGCCCACATCGGAAGGGAGGGGATCACTTTAAAAGGTTTGGGTAAGGAGCCAGATTTGTATGTGCGTAAGTAAACACCGAGTCTGCGTCAACTGAAAGGATCTGTACGTGAGACGCAGTGGGTGAGGACATGACGCACTTCGTGTAGACTTCTACAACTTTAGGATTTAAGCCAAGCGCAGGATCAGGTTTTTCGTGGCTTTCCATCGAGATTTTTTGGACAACAGCGGAACCTGTGACCTCGCTACTGTCCAGTTTGGCGAAAATTATATCCGCAAGCGTCCTACGCTCTCCAGAGTTTGTTGGAAGAAGGGCATCTAATGTCTTCATATCACCGGAATCTAGTTGCTATTCGATTACATGAGTTGCATGCACGAATGGGTAAAAGAAACACCCCTCACGAAGATTTCTTCCACGTCTTCGGCTTCTTCTGCATATTCTGTGTCGTCGTCGTCGTCGTCGTCGTCATCCATATTCATTGTTTGGGCTCTTAGCTGTGAAAGCGCAACATTTTTGTCGTCCGCGATGTCGTCATAATCATCGGTCATTTCTAGTTCGTCTTGCTGTTCCTTTGCAAGTTCGAATATGCGTGTTGAGGTTTTGGCATCTAAAATAACCTTATCTATGCTTCAATGATGAGTCGGGTGAGTCTTGGTGAAGGAATGTACCTCGGCGTTGTCATCGTCATCTTCTGGACTTATTTTCGTTTTTTTTCTCTTGCCAGGCTTGGAGACCCGTCCATATCTTACCTCTGCACTGTCTTCGTCTAACTGAACCAGAAGAGGATCGTGTCTTGGTCTCCCTGCTGATTTTCCGAATCGAGGCATGGTGACAGATGGTAAACGGATTTGATTGATCGAGCTCGCATTTAGTCGGCTGAACTGCCATTCAAAATTTCGTTTGCACCTCTTTCCCGCACCACCATCTGTCATGCCTCCTTCTCCCGTTTGTTTTTCTCTTCTATCCTTCCCATCCTTCCTCACCCTTCCTTAGATTATCACTCTTGACAAGAACGGCAACGAAATCACCACCGTCGGGTCCAACTGCTTTGGTTTCGACAGCGAAGTACCCCTAGACGTTCTTCGCTCCCTATATCTGCGTTCCCATTATGTCGTCTCAGCAGACGATAGTAGAGGCGTGAAGGAACTTGATGACGAAGCACAGGGATTACAACACGCAAAGTTCACTCAAGGTCATGCTGCATATCAATCAAAGTCAATCTACCACCCAGATACTCAGTCTATCTCGTACACTACGCTCTCTCGGTTTCCTCCAGTAAAACTTCTCCCGCCTTCCGCGCGTAAGCGAATTTTGGTCACTGGTGGCGCTGGTTTCGTCGGCTCGCATCTTGTAGACCGCCTCATGCTTTTGGGCCATGAAATCACCGTCCTAGACAACTTTTTCACCGGTTCGAAGACCACTGTTAGTCACTGGAATGGTCATCCAAATTTTGAGTTGGTGCGCCATGATGTCATTGAGCCGTTCATGATTGAGTGCGATCGTGCGTTCATCTCGATCTCCTTTGTATTAGCGCCTACACTTTGGTCACTTTAGAGATTTTTCATCTTGCTTGCCCTGCATCTCCTCCTCACTACCAATTTAATGCCGTTAAGACTATCAAAACGTCATTCATGGGAACCTTGAATATGCTTGGGCTCGCAAAACGCACAAAGGCCCGATTCCTTATCAGCAGCACATCTGGTGAAGCTTATCTTTGTAGTGATTATATTTATTGAGACCAAATTATGCAGAGGTCTATGGCGATCCCGAAGTGCATCCCCAAACCGAAGAGTAGTATGTGTGAACTTTCAATCAACGTTGACCAGTTGACTTGATATCTCTTGCGTAGTTGGGGCCACGTAAACCCCATTGGACCCAGGGCATGTTATGACGAAGGAAAGCGTGTCGCCGAGACTCTGACGTACGGATTCCAACGACAAGACGGTGTTGATGTGCGCGTTGCGCGGATCTTCAATACTTATGGCCCCCGAAGTATGTACTTTCCCTTTCTATATTCAATCTTATCGTCAGCTGGTTCTTGAATTGCACAAGTGAACCCCTACGATGGCCGAGTCGTTTCAAACTTTATTGTCCAAGCGCTCAAAGGCGAAGACATGACTGTTTACGGCGACGGCAAACAGACACGGTCTTTCCAATATGTGCATGATCTCGTTGACGGGCTGATTGCCCTCATGAATTCTGACGAATCCCGTCCCGTCAACATTGGCAATGGCGACGAGTTCACTATCGGCGAGTTCGCAGAGCTCGTAAGAGAGATCGTAGAGAAGGTTCAAGAAAAAGATGGGGACAAGCCTGCAAAGCGTGTCCAAATCATGTATAAACCCATGCCCACTGATGACCCACAGAAAAGACGGCCCGATACCACTCGCGCCAAAGAGTCACTCGGTTGGCAACCTCGGTGGACGGTCCGAATGGGGCTGGAGGAGATGGTAAGATACTACAAGGCTAAGATGGCTGAAGGTAGCATTTGAGAACTATTCTATTTGGTCATGTACTAGTATTCTGTCATCCGTGTCCCATTTAGATGATATCCAGGGTTTCGTGTAGACTTTGACTGCATAGGATAATTCGTTTCTACATCGTTGATACTACGAACGGACGTCCTCGGGTTGGCCTGCTTGCAAATTCGCTATATACGTTGCTGAGCTACGTGGTCAGATCCTAAACTGTCTAAAGCCAAGCAATCATTCGAGGTCCAAATACTGAGCTGAGCAGCCGCAGAGTGCAGTGTGACAAGAATGCAATCATCGCACTTACATAGCATGTGCATGTAGTATTAAGGAGGTATGTAAACGCATTACTGTGCAGTTCTGTTCCCTTGGATTATAATTGGAGTGCTCGCAACTTTCGTCATCGAATCCTTGATAATACGCTTCTCGATCAAACTACTACCTGGAGCACGACGTGGTCGGCCCTCCGCACCTGGATCTTGAGGCGACAGTTTGTCGGCTGAGTCACCAGCACGTTCTGGAGGAAGAAAAGTGGTCCCTGACCGTAAGGTCAGATGCCATCAATACAGTGAAGCGAAATGTAATTTGGAGGAGATTCACCTGCAATCGACAATCCGTTTTTCTCACTGTGAAACCAGTGATCTGTTTTCCTCTCGGAATATCTGAAAACAAATTAGAGTCTGGGAGCAACATCAACAACTATCATACCTTCTCAAAGGTCTTCCTTCAGGTCCCAAGAGAGAGAGTCCGTGGATCAATCTCTTCCGCCTTTCATTAAGCAAATCCGTCTGGTCCTTCAGAACCTCCGGAGAGAGACAACAGAAAGAGAGTGAAGACAATGGATCGCGATTTTCAATGCTGCCATCTCCCATTATGCCGGCTAAAGTAGACAATGCTTTCTTCATTCTCTCTTGCTTGGAAATTTCGGGCGGTATGAGTTCTGATCGTTTGTGTGGAAGCCGCGAAATAAATTTTGCAAAAACCTGGTTCGCAATCGAGGCATGTCCGGGAATAACGTTGAGCGTGCCAGAACCCCCTGAGTTGAACATTGGGTGATATTACTTCAGTGGAGGTGAAGTCCAAACCTTTCACGGTGTAGATAACTGCACCACCTTCGGCGTTCGAGAGTTGCGAAGCCAACTTCTCCGCATATGTTTTCGGACAGGCTTCATCACGCTCACCCTTGAACATCACATCAGCATTGCCAGAAGTACTACAATGCAAAGAGGAACCAACGTGGATCAGGAGGACCGGTTGCCTGATAGTAGCATACACTTCTGGTTTCATTGGTGTTCGCTACCAGAAAATAAGATATGAGAGACAGGAAATGTTAATCGACACGAACATTCGCGATGATATTCCAAATCGCAGTGATCCGCTCGGCCTGGGAAGGCGGCAGGTTTATTTCCCAAAAAGCAACGAGCTGTCTCAAGAAAATGATTCACAAAGTTTGCAGAACAAGGTTGTGATACAGACCTCATCTTGTAAATCGGCGTCACAGTCCTGGCATGGAAAGGTCTAAAGCGACTCAACACTGATAATTTGAGATCTTACAGGGCCAATGACGTAATCCATGCCCTCCTTGGCAACGTGTTCGAAGGATTCCAGATCTTCTGCATTGCACCAGTTGTGCACCAGCTCCTCGAATGCCGTATGCGTCCATTGGTGTCTGACATAAGATCAGTAGGCAGGGAGACAACAGTCAAGAATGACCACAGAAACGTACTCCGTAGGTGAGGGGACGTTGCACAGTGTCAGGCTAAGGCACATTTCAGGAAAGCTTTTGGAAGACTGGTTATTAGGGAAAGAGATGACACGAAAGTGTTTGCTCACGTACAGGACTGCAAAACGGAGAGTGCAACAGATGGCGAGCGTTTCAAGTGCCAAGATATGACAGGGAGGAAGACGTAATGCCTGTCATGGTTACGAAAAGGCTTTCTTTACGCGAGCCAGTCCAACACACCTGGTGACAAAATGCAAGATCCGCAGCATTCACCCAAGCGTCGTGGCGCCCACTCATTCTACAAGTCGACCGGCCGGAAAAGCGGAAATCGAATGCAACAAGGTTGAAGCTGTCGTTCAGGCGTGGATCTCCAAACTGATTATCCAGCCATGTAGAGTCGAGAAAATGAGGATGAAGGATTATAACGGTACTCTTTTCTGGGTCAAAACCACTGACGTTGTTGCGAGGTGCATTGGTATGGTAGTAGATAGAAGCATAGTCATCTCCTGAGTGAAGATCTACATAGGGCATACTGTCTGGTCGAGGTTATGGTGGTGGGAAGCAAGGGGGACATAGGGGGACATGTTATACTACCTTGCAATATCATCAAACCTGTGGATATTGCTTAGTCAGCACAGACTACCCACTTTCCTTATATTACCGCACCCGTTTGTGGTAGTTCCCGGGCGGCTGTCGGAGATTCAAAATATGTTACACACACAGGACCACATGTCTTGGTGTAGTGGTAATGTTGCAGCTAATTAGTTGTCAATATGCTGAGGGTTCAATTCTCATTCCTCACAATTTATTTTATTACTTAACAGTCAGTCCTGGTGAATTCCTGAAAGTCCTGGTGAATTCCTGAAAGTCCTGGTGAATTCCTGAAAGTCCTGGTGAATTCCTGGAATAGCACCAGGAAGAGCCCAATTTACCAGGATTATACCAGCACTTAACCAGGAATCCCACTAGAGAAAAAACAACCAGGAATGAACCATTTGGTGGAGAATGGCTGTGGCAGATTCCTGGAGAATTTCTCCAGGAATATGTGGGGCAGTGTAAAGAGCTCAAATATGGGGACTTTGCTCCAGCAGACTGTATATTTAATCGCCATCCATAACAGGAAACAGAAAAATAATCATAAAATAGAGATAAAATTATAGAAAATCATAGAAAATGCAGAATAGGGCAAAATAAGATGGGATAAAATATGGGATAAATGCAGGAAATTGCCAAGACCCTTGGGGCACCTCCTAGTCCTCTTACAGTTGTCAGTGTGGATTTCATGGTGGAGGTGCTCCAAGTGTCTCAGCAATTTTCTGCATTTGTCCCATATTTTTTTACATTTTATTTCACTCTATTCTGCATTTTCTATGATTTTCTATGATTTTATGCCTGTTTTATGATTATTTTTCCATTTCCCCACATTTGTACATATTGACAGTTTTATTTTTAGAGGCACCCTTTCAGATGCTTATCCATCAAGGTGACATCATTCCATAGCTTTGATCAGCCTATCTCTTGCCTTTTTCTATTTTTAACCTACGGTCTTTGTCAAGACCCATTTCACCTTATTGGATTCCCAATAACTCCCAACTCATTTCTGATTCTTTTCCAACATTCTCTGTTGGCATTCCAGCCACAACACTTTTTGGTCATCAGACAAGTTGTCATGTGCTTTAGTAATCATTTGCTTACTCACTTTATTTCTAATACAGTCTTACCAATTTTGGTCACAGACACTTACCAAGACCCGTTAGTAAACTTCTGCCTTTTCCATTGATACAGCTCCCTATCACCCTGCATGCATACTATGGCATTTTTTGCAATTGTGCGCACCTCCTAGATGGCTTCTGCACACTTTGTGCAGTGTGCCTTCATGTGCTTTCATGTGCCTTTGCATGCTTCCATGCACTTTCACATGCCTTTGACCATCCAGGTGCGCTTTTGTGTGCTTTTTACATTTCTACTATGCTTTTGGATCCCTCATAGCTGTCTTCTGTTGTGCACTCTAAATACACCCTGTTATGCTTTAAACTGCCTCTGCATGCCCCTCCCATACTCCTTATCCACCTTTCACAGTCATTGCATGCTCGATGCACCTTTACATGCTCCTTTTATGCCTTACCTGCAACTCACATTATCTGCTGTGCACTCATTGCACAATCCCTATCACACACACAACAATCCACCACACCAATTGCACTGTGCATCACAGCTTCCAGCTTACTTGCACATTTATTTGAGGTGCACCACAATTCTGACATGAGCAAACTGTGCATTCTCACATAATCTGGGCACTTTGCACCTATTTGGCATTGGACTGTGCACACTTGGGCACTTTCATGTAATCCTGGCACTTTGGTGCTATTTGGCCTCACACAGCATCTCCTTATAGTTTTTCTGCATTTCCAACTGGCATTGCCTTTTCTGGTAACCAGCACAGATTGATCACATCATTATTACTAAGGCACAGCACATGACACATAACACCAAAGTGGATTAATTGGAAAGAGTGCACAGGACCTAGAGTGCACTAAAAATAGTGTATCGCACTGGAACAGATGGGTATTGAACTATAGCATGCCCAAATCTTATTGGCTGAGGCAGCAGCATAGTGTGGTTGGGTTCAGATGGGTGAATAGATGCGCTTGTGGGTAGCACATGGCACTTTCTATTTTTATACTTTATTTTACCATTTTTATCACATAAGCCATTTGTATATAGTAGGCAAACAGATAGAGAATCCAGAGGATCTTTTCCTCCCCTTATAGTTCATAGCTCAGTCAGCGTTGCACATACTCTGTGCACTAGCGTCCAGTCCATGCGCCTTTGTAGTGTACCCTTCATATAGCTGTGTTTGCATATCGTTTGCATCCCCTCATCATATTGCTGTGTTTCGTCCCTGCGTTGCATCCTTCATTCTCATTTGTGCACTCAAACAGTGCACCCTTCATATAGCTGCATTTTGCACACTGTTTGCACATTTAATTGTATAGCCATGTTTTGCACACTGTTTGCGCCTTTTTCTGCCCATTGCACTTTTATCCCATTTGTGCCTCTAACCTGTGCATCACCCTCCCAGCACATTCTAGTGCCATCCTCATGCCACTACACCTCCCGCTTTCATCTCCCTTTTCATTGCATATTTTTGTGCTCCCATTGCACATTTTTGCCCCTTTGCATTGTGCACTTTTCCACTATTGCGCATATCTTCCCTCTAGCATACACAACTAGTGTGCACATTGAAAACTGTTGTACCAGCCTTTTCATAGTCTCCATGCCCCGAAGGATGATCTGAGGCCCTCTAAGCGAACCCCCTCACCCCGAGCATGTCTGCAGTTGTAGGTTTAGTGTTTACCCCTTCCATTGAGACTCTGCACTGAGTACCAACTGAACACATCATTTCTGGAGCCCACCATGAGGGGTTTCTGTTTACCAGACCTTATTTAGACCTCCATCGGCTCGCCCTTCGCTTCAATATTAACCACCTTTGCACTCTCCATTTCGAGCTGTTAGCAACTGCACTCCAGCTTGGGAAAATACCAGTGTTCGAATCACTCTTCTTAAACAACACACATCACTTGTCCATGCTGTCTTTACCTCCACCTTTATCTGAATCATCCTTACCTACCCTAACTCTGTCCGCATCACCGCATTTTTCCCCACCTTCGAATTTCGCTGCGCTTTTACCAGATCTTAATTCTACACACCTTATTCCACCTACCATGGCTACCATGCACATGCCATCCACATCTAACCAAAATGCACTGCGTTTTGACCCTGCAAAACTGCATGAACTCTAGAAGTACTTCGAAGAGCTTGCGCAACTTCTCTGCAATTGTAACATCACCAATGAGATTGATAAGAAATTCCACACTGTGCACTATTTGGACAGCGACACTGTGGACACTTGGAAACTGCTACCAGAGTATAGCACAATGCATAACTATGGTGCATTCAAAGACGCTGTCCTAAAGCTTTATCCTGGCTCTAGGGATGGCAGTAAATGGAGTATTAGTGACCTGACAAGCTTATTGGCGAAACCACACATGTCGGCCTCATATCCACAGAAGAAATTGCATGCTATTATCATGCATTTTTCAACATCAGTGAATACCTAGTTGCACAAGTATATTGGCATGCTACGACCAAAGCCACATGTTTGTTAGGGTGTTTTGACCAGACTAGCTCAAGCACATTTTGAGCTGCCTTGCAATTGCGATACCGAATCAGCCTGCAAATGTGCCATACTCATTAGATGCAATACACGATGCAATCAACTTTATCTTTGAAGGCCCAGTGCACTATTTCCAGCCACTTACTGGGCTCACAGCGCAAAACCCCGATATGTATGTGCTCTACTCAGCACCCAGTGCACCCGTTTCCCAGCCACAACCTAGCACACCTGCAGTGAAAGCAGAAGACATCTCAGTCCTATTTGAGCGCATGACACAGATGGTAGTTACTGCATTGAGTGCATCACACAGAGATGGCAGAAATGGTGCACCTCGCTCGAACAACAACACTTGCAATGGTTGTGGTCAAACAGGGCATTATATCCCTGAGTGTGCTTCAATTGAGCACCTTATTAGTGAAGGAAAGTGTAGGTGAAATGCAGAAGGGCGCATTGTGCTCCCAGGTGGTGCATTCGTGCTGTGTTCTATTCCAGGCAACTTCTTGGATGAGCACATCGAGGAATGGCCTAAGTGCAACCCAGGGCAGATTGCCACTGGTCGACTTTCATTGAATACCAATTCGCAGCTCATCTACAATATAGCACCTCATCCAGCTCCAGCAGCACCTTTACAGTCGATGTATGTTGCTGCTTCAGCTCCTGCAGCAGATTATATGCAAAGCACACCAAATGTGCAATTAATGAAGGAAGAGCACATTGATGCACTCGAGTAGGAGTTGATGGTGCTTCAGAAGAGGCAAGTCTTCAATGGTGTTGAAATTCTGCAGCATGCACTGTGCAATACATCAAATCAAGAGAGTGCGCATTCTACAACCACAGACATTGCACCCACCAACAGTATTGAGTCACCAGCCTTGCAACCCACTGTGAGCGCAACTGAAGCACCTGATGAGATGCCCATACATCCCTATTCCAACATTCCTGAGGCGCATTTTGTCCCCGCAGCAGCAGATAAACCAGATGCTCAAGTTAACACTTCCAAAGGCAAAGAGCCATCATATCGCACTGTTGTTCCTATCCAGGATCACAGATTGTTGATGACATACAGTGACTCACAAAACTGAGTCAATGTTTTGGACTTTTTGATTCATTGTTGAATAGCTTCCCATAAACAACAAAACCAAACAAGGTATTGGTGTACCGAATAACATACGTGATCAGGGCTACCAAACAAACAAAGAATTATGTAATTTTAATCATCCCTCATGGAGATATGATTATTTTAATTCAGGGACTCATTGACTCAGTTTTGTGAGGGGTAGTCAGAAATATTAGAATCTGATGCTCCACCAACTGTATAATGTCAAAAACTTGACAGATGGTTTCTAAGGTGATGTGACCCTTGATGGGACCTTAAATTATAGTATTTAATTAGGACTAGCATTCTTCATACTTCAATATTCTCCAATGCATCCCATCTCCTTTGCTCAGAAGGAAAACATTCTTTCCCTAGCCTCCAATCATTATTCTACCCACAATATTGCCTCTAAACTCAACCTCAGCCATTCTAGTGTATCCAGAACACTCAGGGCTCTTCATCCAAACCTGGATTCCCCCTCTGGTGGTCATCCTTCTAAGCTCTCATCTACCTCTCAGAGAGCCATCCTTACCCAAATCACCACTGGCAAGGCTGCAAATGCTGTTCAGGCCACCCATTACATCAACAGCATCATCCCCACTCCAGTCTCCTCAGAAACAGTCAGAAGAGTTCCCAGAAAAAACTCATTCAAGGCTGTGGTGAAGAAGAAAAAGCCTTTGCTTAGTATAAGGCATAGGAAAGCAAGATTGGCTTTTGCTCAGAAGTATAGAGAGTGGACTGTGGAGGACTGGAGAAGGGTTATTTGGTCAGATGAGACTAAAATTAACAGGTTTGGGTCAGATGGGAGAGAGTGGGTTTGGAAACAGAAGGGAGAGGGGCTGATTGAGAGAGAGGTGCAGGGAACTGTCAAATTTGGGGGAGGAAACATTATGGTATGGGGGTGTATGGGATGGAATAGAGTGGGGCATCTTGCAGAGGTTGAGGGGAGGATGAATGCTGACCAGTATGTGTCCATTTTGAAGGACCATATGCTGCCTAGCTTGGAGGAGAGTGGAATTTCTGGAGAAGAGGTGATTTTTCAACAAGACAATGACCCCAAGCATACCTCAAAAAAGGCCAAGAAATGGATGGAGAACAACAATATTACTCTTCTGGATTGGCCTGCCCAATCTCCAGACCTCAGCCCTATTGAACATCAATGGGTTCATTTCAAGAACCAGTTAGACAAGTATCCAACAGCATCAAAAGGAATTTCGGAGTTATGGGAAAGAGTAGTGGAAGAGTGGAATAATATTCCATCAGAGGTGTGTCAGAATTTGATTGAAAGCATGCCTAGAAGGTTGGGAGCAGTTATTAAGGCCAAGGGAGGTCATACAAAATACTAGAATTACAATTTATCATAATATTGATACCACCTCACAAAACTGAGTTAATGAGTCCCTGAATTAAAATGATCATATCTCCATGAGGGATGATTAAAATTACATAATTCTTTGTTTGTTTGGTAGCCCTGATCATGTATGTTATTCGGTACACCAATACCTTGTTTGGTTTTGTTGTTTATGGGAAGTTATTTAACAATAAATTAAAAAGTGCAAAACATTGACTCAGTTTTGTGAGTCACTGTATATGTGCACACCATGAAGGTGCCCTCCATTACAGTTTCGCATGAAGAGCTCCTTTTGCTTTCGCCCGACCTCAGGCAGCACCATAGAGAACAAGTTACTCCAAAGCACATTGCAGCTACTGGCACAGAAGTGGTAGCTACCAACCTTGTGAGCATTATGCCCTTTGCACACTGTGAAGCACGCATACCTTTTGCAGAAAATAAAGTGCTTAATGCAACACCTCCAGTTAGTGTGGCAATTGCAGCACCTCTTCCTATAGTTCTGCAGGATCCATTTGAACAGTACCTCACCCATCTCCAGCCAGGCAAAATTGAGAATCCCGACATTTTGAAGGTTGCAAAAGAGTTGCATGTGCTCTGCTCCATTGATTTATTGATCGACAACCAAGAATACTTTGAAGCTATCGTAGATCCAGGTTCACAAATTATTGCAATGTCAGAAGTGGTCTGCCATTGCCTTGGACTTCAGTATGATCCATGCATTCATTTATACATGCAATTGGCCAATGGAGAGGTAGATGAATCACTTGAGCTTGCATGCAACATTTCTGCGTGCATTGGAGATATCATTGTCTATGTGCAAGTTCACGTTATCTGTTTGCCCACTTACGATATTCTGTTAGGGTGCCCCTTCAATGTGTTAACATGCTCCGTCATGCACAATTTTGTGGATGAAGTGCAAACAATTAATATCTGCGATCTGAACACAGGGGCCATCTCCACCATTCCAACAAAGCCTAGGGAAAAGCCATGCCACTTCTTACCAGCTGCAGCAATACCGCACTTCACTATTCAGAATAACCCATACATAAATTTTTGCCAGGCTTCGAGAAATTGATTGCAAATCAAGGAGAAGCCACTACTATCATAACATTTGACTCTGATACCCAATCTTGTGATGTTTCCACATTTGTGCTTATTCCATTTTCTGCTTCCGTTCCATCAACCTCTATTATCTCTCAACTCTACCTATCCCAGTGTACCAACAGTCATGCACAGGCACTCTTAAATTTGATTGACCCTGTGGCACTTATTCCAGCTGCATTTCTGAAAAGTGCACATGTGCATGCAACTTTTATCGAGTTAGTGGCACACATGCCGCAAAAGGGCATAGTAACCAAGAAGAAGTATAAACCGGTTGCTAGAAAGGTCAAACCAGTTATTGCACCTGTCCCAAATGAATTCTGCATCAAGCACAATGTTATAGGTGATCTGCTAGCATTGCTTCCTGTGCTTTTACCAAACCCACCACCATTTACCTTGACTGGGTGCTATACTGAAGAGTGCATGCAGGTGCTCCAAAAGCGCCACACCGACTTCTTATTACCAGAGGAGATGAAGGTTTTACACCACTTGATGTCTTTGCAGAATGAAGCCTTTGCATGGAATGATGAGGAGCACAGCAGCTTTAAGACCATGTTCTTTCCCCCAGTCAAAATCCTGGTTATTCTGCATACTCCTTGGATAGAGTGCAACATCCCCATTCTGCCAGGCATATACAAAGAAGTTTGCACTATTATCTGGAAGAAGATAGACTCAGGCATTTACGAGCACTCGAACTCAGCATATAGATCATGGTGGTTCTGCATGCTTAAGAAAGACAGAAAAGCACTGCACATTGTACATAGCCTCAAACTGCTTAATCACATTACCATTAAACACTTTGGTGTCACCCCTACATCTGAGCACCTTGCAGAGCAGTTTTCAGGGCACGCATGTGGCGCCGTCCTTCATCTGTATGTGGGATATGACGAGCACTTAATCAAAGAATCATTGCACAACCTTACAACATTCCAGATGCCTTATGGCACAATGCATCTCGTTACATTGCCAATGGGTTGGACAAACTCAGTACCAATCTTCCACGATGATGTGTGCTATATTCTGCAGCCAGAAATACCAGATTACACCGTTCCCTATATCGATGATGTTCCAGTCAAGGGGCCTTCTAAGTGCTACATTTTACTGGACAGCTCATGCGAAGCACTCACTGTGAACCCTGGCATAAGACGCTTTGTGTGGGAGCACTTCCAGAATGTGAACTGCATTGTACAGCACATAAAATATAGCAGTGGCACTTTCTCTGGGATGAAAATCACATTGTGCACTGAGAACTTCATCATTCTTGGCCATTATTGCATGCCAGAAGGTAGAAAACCCAAATGTGACAAGGTAGACATTATCCACAATTGGGGCACATGCCACACGCTGTCAGAAGTGCATGCATTCTTGGGAACAGTTGGTTTAATGTGCATTTATATCCGCAATTATGCACACTGCATTAACATACTCACAAGGCTTACATGCAAGGACGCTCCATTCGAATGGGACCCAGAGCAGATAGCAGTGCAAAACAACATCAAGCAAGCAGTACTAGAGTGCCCTGTGCTACAACTGATTGATTATTTCTCAGAATTCCCTGTTATCCTTGTGGTCGATACTTCCCAGATAGCGGTCGGCTTTTACCTTTGCCAGCAAAAAAGTGCAAATGCAAAGACAAGCCTTTACAACTGGTTTGGCTCAATTACACTCAATGACAGAAAAGCACACTTTTTGCAATCAAAGCTAGAGATCTATGGGCTTTACTGCACGCTGTGCAGTTTGTGCCTTTATATTATAGGTGTATGCAACTTAATTGTTGAGACTGACACATGCTATATCAAGGGCATGTTACAAAACCCCGATATCCAACCATCCGCCAGCATTAACCAGTGGATTGTCTCAATCCTTACATTCCACTTTATGCTTGTACATGTTAGAGGAGCAGTGCATGGTCCAAATGGGCTCTCGCATTGGCTGTAGCAGCCAGAGGACTTAGAAGGAGAAGAAGATGAAGAGTTTGAGGATTGGATTGATGTGCTACATGGCTTTATGCATGTGATATGTCCTATTTCACAGTCCATTGATGTGCAAACACTCATGCTAATGCAGCCAGAGCCAAGTGCAAACGTGCAAAATGCACGCAATAGTGTGCTTATTTACAATGATGACTATAGCCAAGTTCCGAGAAGCACAGCAGCAGATGCAGAGGATGAGAAGTTAGATTTGGTGTGGATTTGGATGGATACTCTAATGCACCCTAGCAATTTCACAGATTCCAAGTATGGTGCACTCGTGCGCTATGTGAGTACCTTTTTCAAAGACAAGATGCACTTATGGAAGTGCAATGTGCATGGTGCTCACCAGCTGGTTATTTGGCAGTCTAGATGCCTACTGATATTGTGCACCATCGACAACAACATTGGACACAAGTGCTTTTATGTGATGTGCTCCACATTACTCAAGCACTTTTGGTGGCCACACATTATGGATAACATTGTTTGGTTTGTGTGCACTTGCCATATTTGCCAGATCCAGCAAACACAGAAGGTTCTAATACTGCCAGTCATTGCAATGCCTGTGCCTCTCTTCAGTAAAGTTTATATTGAGACGATGCACTTACCAGTATCAGCAGGGTGCACTATATCATCCAAGGGCATTGCTCGCTTGTGACTTGGCCAGAATTCCATGGACTTCCTAAAGAAAATTCGAGCACACTCAGCGATTGGATGTTCCAAGACCTCATCTGCAGATGGGGCACATTGTATGAGATAGTCACTGATAATGGCAAGCCATTCATCAAAGCGCTAGCCTATCTCAGTAAGCGCTACCATATCAATCACATCCACATATCTGGCTATAATTCGTGCACTAATGGAATTGTTGAGCATGCACATTTCGATGTGCATCAAGCACTAATCAAAGCTGCAGATGGAGTAGAGTCGAAATGGTTCAGTTCGCTATACTCAGTCTTTTGGGTAGAGTGCATCACAGTTTGGAAGCACCTTGGCATTTTGCCATACTTTATTGTTACAGGTGTGCAGCCTCTAATCCCTCTCAATATCATTGAAGTGACATACCTTAACCCACCCTCAGATTCTATACTCTCTACTACAGACTTGATCATGCAGCAAGCGCATGCATTACAAAAGCAGCCAGAAGACTTAGTGCACATTTATTCCCACATTTATGCAGAAAGGCACAAAGTGGCACTCCATTTCGAGAAAGTGTACTCAAAAACCATTTGCAATTTTGACTTCCAGTGCAGCGATTTAGTCCTTATGCGCAACACAGTGATCGAAAAGAGCCTTAACCACAAAATGCACAAAATGTGTGCACATTATCTTGGTCCTCTAGTTATAGTTTTGCACAATCAAGGTGGTGCATATATCACTTGCGAACTTAATGGAACAGTATCCGACAGGCCAGTAGCTGCATTTCGCCTAC
Source organism: Tricholoma bakamatsutake (assembly GCA_029959215.1). Classification (NCBI taxonomy): domain Eukaryota; kingdom Fungi; phylum Basidiomycota; class Agaricomycetes; order Agaricales; family Tricholomataceae; genus Tricholoma; species Tricholoma bakamatsutake. Next base: position 9,336,627 of record CP114860.1, read on the forward strand.
TGCTGTACCACATGTGCAAGTCCATTGTGCTTCCTGACATAGCACTCGATATTACCACAACATGTTTGAGAGAGATGGAAGAGTCCATAGTAGTGGACACAGGTAGTGGACACAGAAGATGAAGAAGCAGTTGATGAAGAAGAAATGCAAGGAGATAGCGCTGAGGATGAAGAAAGCGCTGATGAGGCATGCAATTAGCGCTCTGTGCACACCACTATGGATATTTCACCTTTTTATATGTACACTTTGCTTTCTTTCATTTTTTTATGTTACCTTTCTTCTATTCACAAAGTTGCATCCAGACACATTCTGTGATTGCACAACCCATGGGTTTTACCAGCCATGATTATCTACTGAGCCTTTCCCATTTTTTTAGACTTTGTCATATGGTGTGTGCTTCCTTTTATCTCTTACTCTTTTATCATTTGGACATGGTCAATATCTCAGTTGGGAGGAGGAAAGTAATGGTTGGATGATTTTTCTGCACTTCTTTGCATTTGTGCACTTTTGTGCTGGTGTGCATTTTTTTTGCGCTTGGCATTTCTTGTTTGAACGTTGCCTATCTTATCTCTTCTCCTTCACACATATTATCTGGGCTTACAACTTGCATTTTACAACACTATGGAAGTGTGCGCACACATTGGCACAAAGTGCACACATTGCACTGCTTTGAGGTGCATAATGCATTTATCACAGGCACAACACATGCATCGATTGATGGGCTATCTACAGTTTTACACAAGCAGGCAACTATTCGATTGACTCCAGGAACTCCAAGCGCTCCACGGCCACATCCAGTTTCACCTCCACTTGCTCCGCACTGTGCAACTGGCTCTTGGCAACTTCCAACTTGACCAGTGACCTTTGGATGTCCTCTTTAAGGTGATCATGCATGGTGCCCAAGACAGCGACCACTGAGTGGCACTGCACTAAGTCAAGTGCTTCGATGTCTTTGCCTTGATAGACTGCATCCCCAGAGGTGTTCCCCAATCTGGTCTGGCACAAGGACTGGGTGTGTGCACTTGCCTGTTGAATGGTAAGGCGGCACAGCCTTGGGCACACTTGCAATGGTGTGGGGGGTGCATTCTCGACTTTGTGGCACTTCGACATGCACTCTTTCAAGGGGCTGATGAGCCCTGCATCACTCTCATTGCCCTTGTCAGTTTGCAACATGCCTTTGGCACAGTTACTGAAGTGTGGGAGGAGGATGAGGAAAAGACATACCAGGGCACCCAGCAGCCACTTTCCTGCCTCTAGAGGTGGCATGTAGCTGTGCAAGAGTGCACTTCTAACACTCACACTTTCACTTCCCCTTTGCGCATGGAGTGCACTGCTTTTCATTAACAGAGACACACCTAGCAGGCTGGCCCATGCAGTGGCAGTTATCAGACTAGAGCAGGAGGGAAAGCATTTAGTGAGTCTGAAGCATATCAAAAGAAACTTACTGGTCTGCTATTAGCATCGGATGTAGCACCAATGCCACTCAGTGGTGGTACTTCAATGTATGCGCATTGCCATGTTGCATACACCAGGTGCACACTTGTGCCTTCATCCGCACTAGTGCTCTCATCGCTCAGCTCACTCTCCCCTTTGCTTGTTACCCACTCTCCCAAGATTCCCCAGTCCCTTCACCTACTACCTCAACATCAGTCACTCTGGAAAGTGTGATGCATGCCTTTTCATCTTCCTGCACTTCAGCAGTATCTATATCACTTGTGTCATCAATCAGCATGAACTCACCTTCCAACCAATCCAAGTTGACCTCGGATGCCTGCAGTTCAGCTGTCAAGAGCACATAGCATGCTTCCAGCCACCCCACCAGTTCATGCACCCTATGCTCAAATTCTGTGGACCACTCCTTCTCGTTGGTCATCATATTGGGCATCAGCTCCTCACCCCAAGGAAGCCACTCTTCGACCAGAATCCCACTGAATGCACTGCGCACCTTTGCAAGGTGTTACGGTCGATACTCCTGATCAGAACATGAGTCGGACTCGTAAGTGTCGACGTTAGTTAGAGATGAGAATCGCCGAAGCTCGTAAGCAACGGTTGAGCAGAAGACTTAGATCTCACTGGTTTAGGAGTGTAAAAAGGACTAGGTCAAGCTGATTGACCAGTCGTACATTCATCGTATAAATACTACAGGTGTAGATCGTAGATACGAGTCATGTTAACAGAACAATAGTGATGATAAGAATGGAGAGACAATAAGGACAATAAGAACGATAAGCGTCCACAGTATATTACACTAACGTGAGAAGGTAAAAGTGTATCGTTAGGGTGCGCGTTGTCGAGACAAAAGGGAACGAACAATAGCGTGAGAGAGCCTGAATGACAGAACAATAGTAACAAAAGAAAATTGAACTCCCACACCTTCTCGTAACATTAGCTCCTCCTCATGGTTTCGAGTTCCATCCGAAACTAAGCTCTCATCGTCCGCATTGGGTCGAAGGATGGCGCGTCGCTGGTCGTTGCGGAGAATGTAGAGAATGTCGTAGGGGTGGGGGTGTCGTGCATGTAAACTCGAGTGGGGAGTTCAATGTCTTCTTCTCTGGCGAACCGCACGGAGGTGCCGGTGACGAAGGTGACGAGTCGTGGGGGGTGGGGGGTGGAGATGATTTTGAAAAGAATTAGCATATAGTAGAGTGTCATAATAAGAATGCACGCGCCAAAAATGGTGCCAAGGATGATAGCAACATAGAAGTTGTAAGTCATCGTAGTTGGATTCTAAGTGGTGCGATGACATGGCGGCACGTCTCATGTTGGGTTGTTTGGACAGAAGAGCACGGAGTGCTCTGGTCTCCATCGTCAGCAGTGGGGGCACTGATATTCAGGACAGTGAGACAAAAAATGACCTACTCGAGCGCAGGTGAAGCAGACTGAGTTTCGCATCCAAGGTGGTGCAGGTGCATGCTCGGTGGTAGTTTCGGTAGGATAGGGGGTAGGTGCTCTTCTGGGTGGAGATCGTGGTACATATGGTGGAAGAGGTGGATGTGGGGACGTGGTCATCGGTGTCTCTTCTTCTTCTTCATCACTCAGCGGTTCAATGATAAAGATTTGTTGAGGTGTCGGGACCCGCTCTCCAGGTCCGTAGCGGAGCGCTTGTTCGTCCAGGCTTCTCATGAGCGGGAGCAGATCGAGGTAGTACGCTTCCTCAGTCAATCGTCGGAATACGCGCTGCAGGCGTGAGATGGCTCTATACGTCTCAAAGAGGTTTTGCATGGTGCTGTGGAGCAGCGTGCGGTCTTGGGTTACCGATAACAGTCTTTCTTCATTTCTGATGCCGTCCGTGTCTCGGACGAAGCTAAGGATAAGTTCAAAGGTCCTGACTGGGTCAGGGTCGGGTGTGACATTCATAAAGAAGTGCAGAGGGCGGCTCATGATTGTGAGAGGTTGTGGGTGGTCTTGTATTCTCCCAACAGTTCAGCAGCGTTTTTTAAATGGATCGCTGGTTCCCAGGTGTTTTCCGCCGTGCTGTATCCCTTCCACTTCACCAGGAATCGAATTCTCTTGCCTGCCCCCCTATGTGCTAAAATAGCCTCAACCTCGTGTTCTTGTTCTCCTTCGATCAGATCCAGTGGCGGGGCAAGGAAGTTTGGTCCGTGGGTCTCGTTTTCCTTGAAGCGTGAGAGAAGAGAGGCGTGGAATACTGGGTGAATTTTCCATTGGGAGGGAAGCCTCAGTTCATAGGCGTGGGGTGAAATTACCCGCATGATAAGGAAGGGTCCTTCGCGTTTGGGGGCGAGTTTTCTAGTCGGGTACCCTAATTTTAGGTTTTTTGAGTCGAGCCAGACCTTTTCTCCCACTGTGAATGGACGGAATCCCCGTCCGTTTCGTCCAATCATCACCTGTCAGGAGAGTTCATGAGCTGCTAGGGCTTCCCGCCATACATTTCCTAGTTCAGCTATCTGCTGTTCGGTAGCCGGCACGTTTGTTTTCGGGTAAGTCGTGGGGATAGCTCTGGGGTGTACTCCCATCATCACATAAAATGGGGTGTTCTTGATAGCCAAATGGTGCTTTTGATTGTGCGTGAATTCGGCGGTGGTAAGGTGGCTCTTCCATTGCGAAGGTTTGTTCGCGCAGAAGATCCGGAGATAGATTTCGAGCTCCTGATTCACCCTCTCTGTTTCCCCATCAGTCTGTGGGTGGTAAGCCATGCTCATCGCCAATCTTATCCCCAGGAGTCTCCCCAGCTCCTGGAAGGCGTTTGACGCGAATCATGGGTCTCGGTCAGAGATAATCTTATCTGGGAGGCCAAATCTCTTAAATACATTATGTAAGTAAAGGTCAGCTGCTCCCAGTGCGTCGACGTTCTTGTTGCAGGGGATAAAAATTACCCCCTTAGTAAGGCCATGGTCTACCACGACCATGATGGTGTCAAATCCGTCACTTATCGGCAGATCGGTGATGAAGTCCATGGTTAACAGTGCAAATGGTCGAGTGGCGTTGGATCTGATCGGAGATAGTCCCGGTGTTGTCGGGTGGGTGTTTACCTTCATTTGCTGGCAAGTGGCACAGCCATCGATGTAGTTTTGAATGAAGATGGTCATCCCTGGCCACCAATAGTCCCTCCGTACCAGTTCCAGGGTTTGAAATCGGCCAGGGTGTCCAGTTAGTATATTGTCGTGGTATTTTTCCACGATTTTTCTCCTTAATTCTCTGTTATCGGGGACGTAGCATCGGTCCTTGAAGAAGACCGTCCCATCATCTTCCATCCTCCAATCTTCTACCGCTGACTTGATCGGTGGCATTCTTCCTTCTTTGATTGCTCTTACTATTTCCTTTAGTAAGTCATCTTTCATTATGCTTTTCGCTAGCACTTCTTTTAGCTCGGTATTGATTGATCGTGCGAAGATCTCGTCCTTCAATAGAGTGATATCGTCATTATCATTGTCGATATCTGGTATGTGATCCCCCCTTCGCGATAGGGCATCTGATTGGATCATCATTTTCCCTGGGACATGTACTAATTTCAGGTTGAATTGTGACAGGAAGAGACTCCATCTAGCCTGTCTTCGATTTAATTTCCGTGCTGTCCTGAAGTACATCAGGTTCTTGTGATCCGATAGGATCATTGTTGCGTGTTCTGATCCCTGGAGATAGTGTCTCCAGGTCTCGAGTGCCCGTATTATTCCCAATAGCTCCCGATCATAGATTTCGTAGTTTCGTTCAATTTCTGTCAGAGAGTGGGAGATATACCCGCAAGGGTGCCAATCTCCGTTGGAGTCGGTTTGTTTTAGTACGGCGCCTGTCACGTATTTCGAGGCATCGCTTTCGATCACGAATGGTTTCTCCGCGTTGGGCATCAGCAATACCAGTGCCTCAGAGAACTTCTTCTTCAGTAAGTCGAACGCCCCTTGGCATTCGTCAGTCCAGTTGAACGGCTGGTCCTTTCTCGTCAAGTCGTTTAGTGGTTTAGTGATTGCGGCGAAGTTGCCGATGAATCTTCTGTAAAAGTTCCCGAAACCCAGGAACGATCTAACCCCCTTCACATTGGTAGGGGCCGGCCAATCTCTTATTCCGCTCAACTTGGTGGGATCCATGGCTAATTGGTTCGGGCGTAGGATCAGACCGAGGAATTTGACTTCTTGTACGTCAAATCTAGATTTCTCTGGCTTTAGGTACAGATCGTTCTCCCTAAGCCTCGCCAAGACTCTCCTTGTTCTTTCCTCGTGTTCTTTTCTGTCCTTAGAGAAGATGAGGATGTCATCCATGTATATTACTAGCTATCCCTCGTTCAGCATGTCCCAGAAGATGTCATTCATCATAGCTTGGAAAGTTGCCGGGGAGTTGCAGAGGCTGAAGAACATGACCTTGGGCTCAAACAGCCCCTTATTGGTCTTAAACGCCGCCTTCCACTCGTCTCCCTTTCTAATCCTGACGTTATGGTACCCCCATCTGATGTCCAGTTTGGTGAACCATTTCGCCCCTTTCAGCTTATCGAGCAGATCGCCGATCAGTGGAAGTGGGTACGAGTTTTTGATGGTTCCTTCATTTAAGTACCGGTAGTCTTGGCACGGTCTGAGTGCATCGGAATCTTTCTTCGCTACAAAGAAAAACGGCGATGCCATCGGGGACTTGGATGGGATGATATATCCTTTCCTTAGATTGTCGTCGATGAACTCGTCCAATTTCTTCTGTTCTGCCAGGGTGATGGGGTAGACTTTGCAGTCCTTTGGGATGAAGTCCGGTTTGAGTTCGATCGCATGATCCCACGGTCTCGATTCGGGAAACCTTTCTGATGCTGCCTTTTCGAACATGCTTCGATACTCCCTATACTTATCGGGGAGCAGGTCATCGAGTGACTGTTTCTCTTTGCCATCCTCCTTCTCGTGAGCGAGCCTCTGTGAGACGGAGGTCTTTGCTCGAATGTGGGTGGTATGAGAGAAGACGAATCTGCCGGTCGATCGAGATCGAGTGATGCGCGCGATGTGCCTGAGCTTCTGGTAATTCGGGGGGATGTAGTCGTGTTCGATTGTGAGGGGGGATTCCTCGGTCCTGAATACCCCGATCATTGGTTCCCCCCGGATGTAAGCGAATAGAGCATCCGTTCCATCATTATTTCCGTTAAGCAATAAGCCGATGTTGGATTCGTCTGGTGTAGAGATCGGTGGATCAATCTCGGGGTGGGTGTCCGTTACCGTGTCTTTTGCCATGTCCATTGCCATGTGTGATCCGCTCTCCTTGAGTTCGTCCATGGCGCAGAGTCCTCTTGCAAGATGAACCGCCCCGAGCCTACTCTTCACGTGCTCGGCGACGGCGAGGTGGGTTTTCCTGAAGGTCTCCCCAGCACTCCTTTTAGGTAGCCTCTCGAGAGTCGGGCTCAACGTTACTCTCGATACAAGCAGCCCCTTGTCATCTATAGTAAGACTCTGCTTACCGATTGTGGTCCGAGTCCACTTGATCATTGTCTGGATCTTTCCCATGATTGACCTTTTGGTCTGTCTGTCCATGAGGGTCCCCTTCTGCCAATCGATGGCGGGGTTTTGTCGTTGGAGCCAGGTGTATCCCAAGATCATCATCTCGTTTCCCAGCCCTGTTATCAGCATTCTGATCTTCTCCTCCTTTCCTCCGATCTCGGTGTCAATAATGACGTAGTGCGAGATTGTTCCGTTCTTGTTTAGCGTCCCGTCGACGTTTTTGGCGAGGATCTTCCTGCTGAGCAGGTTCTTCCGTAGGCCGAGCTTTTGGACTACTCGGTGGTCGATGAAGGTTTCTCCCACCCCCGAGTTGACTAGGGCGGGTATTTCGGCTTTCTTGTCATCTAACAAGCAGTAAACTGGGACGTGCATGGATTGTTTGCTCACGTCTGCTACCAGTACACTCGAGACAACTATTCTGGCGGGCTCTGCTGCCGATGCAGGCCGCCGTCTTAAAAACCCTCCTCTACCATCAAGTCCAATACCTCCTCCTTCTGCTTTTCCTCCAACTCGTTGATGAGTGCTCGGATTTTAGTGTAGTGTTCTCGAGACGTTTTCTTCGTCTCGGTCTTCTTTTCTTCTTTGGCGGGTGGTTCTTTCCCGCCCTTGTGGTCGCTGGCTCTGTGCCCTGTTTTATGACAAATGAAACATCTTCCCTCTTTCATGTGCTTTACCCTCTCTGCGTAAGAGAGGCGTGTCACGTCGATGTCCATGGCGTTGGGGTCCCTTGAAGAGCTGCTTGCTCCTCCTCCCCCTACCTTGCTGTAAGTCCTCTCTTTTATCGCCTTTGCCCTTCTTAGATGTCCCTCGGCCCTCGCTGCATGGGTGTACTACCCCTCGATTGTGTCGGGTGGGTTCTCCATACCAAAGACCTTGTCGAGGACCTTGCTGTTGAGCCCGTCGACGAAGTATTCAATCAGAGCGGCATCTTCTTTAATTTTGGTGCGGTAAGCAAGGGTCTTGAATTGGGCGATATACTCATCTACTCCCTTTCCTCCTTGCGACAGCGCTCTCAGCTGTGTTCGCGCGTTCCCTGCATCATCGATCGGCGAGAATGCCGAGCGCACCTTTGTGATAAACTCCTGGAACGTGTCCCAGGGTTTCGATTCTATATATCTCTCTTCCAAATAAGCCTGTTTCCACGGCCCTGCCGTCCCTCCGTTCATATATGAGAGCATAAACAGGATCTTGTGTCGATCATCAGGAAATGCAGCTGCATTAGCGTCAACATAGGCTCCGCACTCGAGTAGGAAGAGCATCGTTCTAGTTCTATCTCCCGAGTAGTCAGTGGGCGCTCTCATCTTGATCTCGGCTGTGCAAGTGGGGAGAGCGGCAGGCGCGGTGGGAGCGGTGGGAGTAGACGGAGCTGCCATTATGCGTTTGGTGGGGAGAGGTCGGATGATTCTCGTAAGAATGATGTCGTCGTGTATGTGAGCTGCCTAGACTGTGTTTAGTCGGCAGAGTAAAAATCAGCTTGACCTTTTGTTACGGTCGATACTCCTTATTCAGAATGTGAGTCGGACTCGTAAGTGTCGACGTTAGTTAGAGATGAGGATCGCCGAAGCTCGTAAGCAACGGTTGAGCAGAAGACTTAGATCTCACTGGTTTAGGAGTGTAAAAAGGACTAGGTCAAGCTGATTGACCAGTCGTACATTCATCGTATAAATACTACAGGTGTAGATCGTAGATACGAGTCATGTTAACAGAACAATAGTGATGATAAGAATGGAGAGACAATAAGGACAATAAGAACGATAAGCGTCCACAGTATATTATGCTAACATGAGAAGGTAAAAGTGTATCGTTAGGGTGCGCGTTGTCGAGACAAAAGGGAACGAACAATAGCGTGAGAGAGCCTGAATGACAGAACAATAGTAACAAAAGAAAATTGAACTCCCACACCTTCTCGTAACACAAGGAGCACATCAAGTTCTGCATCGTCCTTAACAGTGTCTGCTCAGCTTTTATACATGTTCTACATGCCCCCATCCTTAGCGACCTGCGCTGGTTATAGAAACATGAAAGTGCACCAGTTTGCTGCAAAACCCTTCACCCCAGGCCTGCATAGCCATCTGATCACTTCCAGCAGCAGGGAAGGTCTCATTGAGGGCCAGGATCATTTGCCTGAGAGCTAAGGTGAATGCTGAAGCCATCGGATCATGTAGATATGGGTTGTGGAAAGAGTTGTTGAGGATAGATGGTGGTCAGAGATAGATAAGGAAAGGATGGCCACTTATGTGAGTGAGGGGAATTTTGTGCTGATCAATCGCATGCTGCCTGAGGACAGTCAGTACTTCAGTTGGGAGGAGATGATATGGCTTTCTATCGCCCTGCGCACATACTACGGCATTTTTTGTGATTGTGCACACCTCCTAGATGGCTTCCACACACTTTGCACAGTGCACTTCTGTCCACTTTTGCACACCTTTGACTGTCCAGGTGCACTTTTGTGTGCCTTTTACATTTCTACTGCACTTTTGGATCCCCCATAGCTGTCTTCTGTCATGCGCTCTAAATATGCCCTGTTATGCTTCAAACCACCTCTGCATGCCCCCCCCACACTCCTTATCTGCCTTTCACAGTCATTGCGTGCTCGATGCACCTTTACATGCTTCTTTTATGCCTTACCTGCAACTCATATTATCTGCTGCGCACTCATTGCACAATCCCTATCACACACACAACAATCCACCACACCAATTGTGCTGTGCATAATGGCTTCCAGCTTACTTGCATATTTATTTGAGGCACACCGCAATTCTGACATGAGCGAACTGTGCATTCTCATATAATCTGGGCACTTTGCACCTATTTGGCATTGGACTGTGCACACTTGGGTGCTTTCACATAATCCTGGCACTTTGGTGCTATTTATCCTCACACAGTATCTCCTTATAGTTCTTCCACATTTCCAACTGGCATCGCCTTATTGGGTAACTGGCACAGGTTGATCACATCATTATTGCTAAGGCACAGCATGTGATGCATAACACTGAAGCAGATTAATTGGAAAGAGTGCATGGGACCTAGAATGCACCAAAAATAGCACATCACACTAGGACCTTTCCCTCCCCTCATAGTTCATAGCTCAATCAGCATCGCACACAGTCTGTGCACCAGCGTCCAGTCCATGAGCCTTTGTAGTGCACCCTTCATATAGCCATGTTTGCATATCGTTTGCATCCCCTCATCATATTGCTGCATTTCATCCCTGTGTTGTGTCCTTCATCCTCATTTGTGCACTCAAACAGTGTGCTCTTCATATAGCCATGTTTTGCACACTGTTTGCACATTTATTTGTATAGCCACATTTTGTGCACTGTTTGCACCTTTTTCTGCCCATTGCACTTTTATCCCATTTGTGCCCCTAACCTGTGCATCACCCTCCCAGCACATCCCAGTGCTGTCCTCATGCCACTACACCTCTTGCTTTCATCTCCCTTTTCATTGCGCATTTTTGTGCTCCTGTTGCATGTTTCTCCACACTATGCATTTTTGCCCCTTTGCATTGCACACTTTTCCACTATTGCATATATCTTCCCTCTAGCATACACAACTAGTGTGCACATTGAAAACCACTGATGTGTTCAGTTGGTACTCAGTGCAGAGTCTCAATGGAAGGGGTGAACACTAAATCTACAACTGCAGGTGTGCTCAGAGTGAGGGGGGTTTGCTTAGAGGGCCTCAGATTATCCTTCAGGGCATGGAGACTATGAGGAGGCTGGAACAGTGGTTGACAATGTGTGCACTAGTTGTGTACACTAAAGGGAAGGTATGCGCAATAGCAGAAAAGTGCGCAATGCAAAGGGGCAAAAACACGCAGTGCAGAAAAATGTGCAATGGGAGCGCAAAAGTGAGCAATGATGAGGAAGATGAAAGCGGGAGGTGTAGTGGGATGAAGACAACACTGGGATGTGCTGTGAAGGTGGTGTGCAGGTTGGGGGCACAAACAGGATGAGAGTGCAATGAGCAGAAAAAGGTGCAAATGCAGCTATACAAAGAGCACACTACAAAGGGATATTGCACACCATCCATGACAACATTGGACACTGGTGCACAGACTATGTGTGACACTGACTGAGCTATGAACTATGAGGGGGGGGAAAGATCCTCTGGATTCTCTATCTGTCCGCCTACTATGTACAAATGGCTTGTGTGATAAAAATGGTAAAATAAAGTGTAAAAATAGAAAGTGCCATGTGCTACCCACAAGCACATCCATTCGCCCATCTAAACCTGACTGCACTATGCTGCTGCCTCAGCCAATAAGATTTGCACACACTATAGCCCAATACCCAACTGTTCCAGTGCAATGCACTATTTTTGGTGTGCTCTAGGTCCCGTGCACTCTTCTCAATTAATCCACTTCAGTGTTATGTGTTGCATGCTGTGCCTTAGTAATAATGACATGATCAACCTGTGCCAGTTACCAGATAAGGCGATGTTGATTGGAAATGTGGAAGAACTATAAGGAGATGCTGTGCAAGGCCAAATAGCACCAAAGCACCAGGATTACATGAAAGCGCCCAAGTGTGCACAGTCCAATGCCAAATAGGTGCAAAGCACCCAGATTATGTGAGAATGCACAGTTCGCTCGTGTTGGAATCGCAGTGCACCTCGAGTAAATGCACCAGTAAGCTGGAAGCTGCAATGTGCAGTGCAACTAGTGTGGTGGATTGTTGTGTGTGTGATAGGGATTGTGCAATGAGTGCACAGCAGAGAATGTGAGTTGCAGGTAAAGCATAAAAAGAGTGCATAAAGGTGCATCAAGCATGCAATAACTGTGAAAGGCAGGTAAGGAGGGGGGGGGGGGCGCACGGAGGTGGTTTAAAGTGTAACAGGGCGCATTTAGGATGCACAACAGCAGGCAGCTATGGGGGAACCAAAAGCACAGTAGAAATGTAAAAGGCACACAAAAGAGCATCTAAATGGTCGAAGGCATGCAAAAGCACATGAAGGCACACAAAAGCACATGAAGGCATGCAAAAGCACATGAAGGCACGCAAAAGCATGCTGCGCAAAGTGTGTGGAAGCCATCTAAGAGGTGTACACAATCACAAAAAATGCCATAGTATGTGCACATGGTGATAGGGAGCCATATCACCACCATACCAGCCTTTTTGTAGTTTCCATGCCCCAAAGGACAATCTGAGGCCCTCTAAGCGAACCCCCTGACCCCAAGCATGTCTGCAGTTGTAGGTTTAGTGTTCACCCCTTCCATTGAGACTCTGCACCAAGTACCAACTGAACACATCACCATTATTCTTCTGGCCTTTGTTTATTTAAGCACCCATAGTCTAGCCTTAGTCTTCAGTTTGAAAATTACTTATACATGTACATGTGTATATGTTGGTTGTGTTAAATCACCTTCAGTCTAATATCAATCCTTAATCATTTGACTTAATCTTGACTTAATCTCTTAATCCTTTGACTTCTCTTGACTTCAATTCAACTTTAAAACCTCTGCTTAATCTATCCTGTCTAACAGTTAAAGTCATTTGCCAATTTGATAATGCATGCCATCACTACTTTTCTGTGAAGGACATGGTAGAAGATAATGAGTCCATGGCAATGCAGTCTTGGATCAGCATCAAAAAGGCATGACTTGTCAGCCTAACCTTTCCAGAACTCCTCATAGCTCTTAAGAAGAAGTTCTTACTGCACTCTTGGAAGGATGATGTAAGGGCGACCTCAAAGCCTCACTTAGGAGTGAGCTAACAGAGGGGAATCCATGGGTTGCACAATCATGGAAGATGCCCAGATGCAACTTTGCGAATAGAAGAAAGGTAACACAAAAAAAAAAGAGAAAGAAATCAAAGCATATGTATAAAAAAATGAAATATCCATAGCAGTGCACATGGAGTGCTAATTGCATGCTTCATCAGTGCTTTCTTTGTCCTCTGTGCTATCTGCTTGCACTTCTTCTTTGTCAACCATTTCTTCATCCTCTGTGTCGTCTACCACTGACTCAACTGTGTTGTAGTAATATTGAGTGCTATGTCGGAAAGCACAATGGACTTGCATGTGTGGTATGGCACTAGGTGAAATGCAGCTATTGGCCTGTCGAATACCATTCCATTGAGCTCACAAATGATATATGTGCTGCCTTGATTGCATGAAACTATAACTAGAGGACCAAGGTAATGCAGGCGCATTTTGTGGTTAAGGGTCTTCTCGATCACTATGTTATGCATAAGAACTAAGTTGCCATGCTGGAAGTCAAAATTGTGGACTGTCTTGTAGTGTGCTTTCTCAAAACAGAGCACTGCTTTGCACCTTTCTGCATAGATGTGGGAATGAATGCATGCTAAGTCTTCTGGCCACTTTTGTAATGTGCACTGATAGGTCCATTTCACACTCTAAGGTCTGGAGAATGCTTTTAATCATATTGAGACACTATGACAGATGCTCCAAACCACTATGAATGCCACAAAATCAATTTTGAACACTTTTCGAACAATTTAAAACTTTTTAAACAACTTCACATGCTTTCAAATGACTTTGAACCATTTTGAACCATTTTGTGACATTTCAAATGCTTTCAAAGGACTTTGCATTACTTTTAATGACATCAGCTGCCATATAGCTGTTCCAAAACCCTTTTTGATACATGCTGCACAACTGGAATGAGCCATTTTGTCACAAATAGAGTACTACCAGACACGAGAAGAGATGACAAGAGACTTAGGATGCGATAATAGTGCTTAGAGGCTTCAATGATATATTGAAGCAAAGAGATAAGTACTTTTACTATATGGGGACACTGTACATTTTATTTATTTCTCATTTCTCATTTGCTTTATGATTTACAAAGTCCTCATTGCTGCACATATTGCCTTGTGTACTACACATGTTAGATTTCCTTTTTAGTACTATCTCTTCAAAATGTATATAGACTCATACTAGTTACTTAGAAAAACAGAGAAGAAGTGACCCTCTCCCTTATCGTTTAATTTAAGAGCCATTCTCTTGAGTCTTAGCCTCACATTGTATCTCTAAGTTCTGCAAAATATTGCAAACTTCTTCAAACTTTCATATTTGCTCCTCGACTTATTGCCTATCACCTATCATCTCTCGAACATACATCTAATTTGCTCTATTCATTCTTTGATATACTTTGACACTAGTCCAACTCTTTCTAAACTCCTCAAACTACTTTGAACCTCTCAGCATGCTCGCCGCATGATCAAGTCTGTAGTGAAGAGTATAGAATCTGGGGGTGAATTAAGGGATGTCACTTCAACAATATCGAGAGGAATTAGAGGCTGCACACCTGTAACAATGAAGTATGGCAAAATGCTGAGGCACTTCTGAACTGTGATGCGCTCCACCCAAAAGACTGAGTACAGTGAACTGAACCATTTTGACTCTACTCCATCTGCAGCTTTGATTAGTGCTTGATGCATGTCGAAATGTACATGCTCAACAATTCCATTAGTGTGCAAATTATAGCCAGATATGTGGATGTGATTGATATGGTAGTGCTTACTGAGATAGGCTAGCATTTTGATGAATGGCTTGCTGTTATCGGTGACTACCTCGTACAATGTGCCCCATCTGTAAATGAGGTCTTGGAACATCCAATTGCCAAGTGTGCTCACATTTTCTTTTGGAAGTCCACAGAATTCTGGCCAAGTCACAAGTGAGTAACACCCTTGGACAATATAGCATCACCCTGCTGATACTGGTAAGTGCATCATATCAATATAAACTTTACTGAAGAGAGGTGCAGGCATTGCGACAATTGGTGGTATTAGAACCTTCTGCATTTGCTGGATCTGGCAAATATGACAAGTGCACATGAACCAAACAATGTCATTCATAATGTGCGGCCACCAAAAGCACTCAAGTAACACAGAGTGCATTACGTAAAGCACTTGTGTCCAATGTTGTCATGGATGGTGTGCAATATTGGTAAGCATCTAGCATAGGCATCTAGACTGCCAAATAACCAGCTGGTGAGCACCATGCACATTGCACTTCCATAAGTGCATCTTGTCTTTGAAAAAGGTGCTCACATGGCGCATGAGTGCACCATACTTGGAATCTGTGAAATTGCTAGAGTGCATTAGAGTATCCATCCAAATCCACACCAAATCTAACTTCTTGTCCTCTGCATCTGCTGCTGCGCTTCTCAGAACCTGGCTATAGCCGTCATCATAAAAAAGCACAGGATTGTGCACATTTTGCACTTTTGCACTTGGCTCTGGCTGCATTAGCATGAGTACCTGCATGTCAAAGAACTGTGAAACAGGACATATTGCATGCATAAAGCCATGTAGCGCATCAATCCAATCCTCAAACTCTTCATCATCTTCTCCTTCTAAGTCTTCTAGCTCCTTCGGTCAATGCGAGAGCCCATCTGAGCCATGCACTGCTCCCCTAACATGTATGAGTGTAAAGTGGAATGTAAGGATTAAGACAATCCACTGGTTAATGCTGGCAGTGATAGGTCCACTGTGTGCTCTAAGGTCTGAGAAAAGTTTCCAATCATATTGACACACTATGACAGACCTTCCAAACCACTATGAACATTACGAAATCAACTCCAAACTATTTTCGACTTATTTTGCACTATTTCGGACAACTTCGAACTATTTCGAACACTTTCGAACCATTTTGTGATACTTCGAATGACTTCGCAGTACTTTGAATGACTTTGGCTGCTGTATAGTTGTCCTCAAACAATTTCGATACATGTTGCATATCCAGAACAAGCCAACTTGCTGCATATCGAGCACTATCAGACACGAGGAGAGACTACAACAGAGTTAGAATGCAATAAGTGCATTTTTGTGTTTTATTGATATATTAAAGCAATAGAACAAGAACTTTTACTATACTTAGACAATGTACATTTCACTTATTATCATCTTTCATTTTGTTTCATATTTTACAAATCCTTTATTTGCTGTGCACATTGCCTCATGTTCTACAATTGTTATTATTTCCTTTTTAGTACTATTCCTTCAGATTGTATATAGACTTGTATTAGATAGTTAGAACAAACAATAGAACAATGGGGAACAGCACAAGGTACCCTCTCGCTATCATCACATTTAAGAATCGTTCTCTTTAGTCTTATCTTGGCATCACATCTCTAAGTTCTGCGAAATATCACAAACTGTTTTGAAACTATCATATTCACTCTCTGTTTTATCGCCCATTGCCTACTGCCATTAGACAAACACTTCACATTCATTAAACTTGCTCTTCAATATACCTTGAACCTCTTTGAACTTATTCAAACTTCTTTGGACTACTTTGCATGACTTTGAACCTCTTCGAACCTTTTTCAAACCTCTTTGCACATATTCGAGCCTTTTTCAAACTCCTTCGAACATCTTCATATGCTTTTACAGATTATTCAAGCCATCACTTATTATTTCACATCGCTAAACACAATGTTTTGGTCTCAGCAGTGATATTTAGTACCACCTCGCACCCTTCCTCTGGCCTGTGTTATACCATCCGAAGCCATTAGTAGGTTTTGTTTGGGTTTCCGGGTTGAGTATCATCAGCGGATGGTTGGATATCAGGGTTTTGTAGCATGCCCTTAATATAGTGCACATCAGTCTCAACAATTAAGTTGTGCACACTTATAATATAAAGGTGCAAACTGCACAGTGCACAATAAAGCCCATAGATCTCTAGCTTTGGTTGTGAAAAGCATGCTTCTCTGTTGTTGAGCATAATTGAGCTGAATCGATTGTAGATGCACATTTTCACATTTGCACTTTTTTGCTGACAAAGGTAGGAGCCAACCATTATCTGGGAAGTGTCAACTGCAAGGATAACGAGGAATTCTGATGAATAATCTATTAGTTTTAGTGCAGGGCAATCTAGTACTGCTTGTTTGATGTCATTTTGTGCTACTATATACTCTGGGCCCCATTTGAATGGAGCATCCTTGCGCATAAGCTTTGTGAGTGCATTAACATGGTGTGCATAAATGCAGATATAAATGTGCATTAAACCAACTGTCCCCAAGAACGTGCATACTTCTGACAGCATTTGGCATGCATCCCGATTGCAGATAACATCTACCTTGTCGTATTCAGGTTTTCTACTCTCTGGTGTGCAATAATGGCTGAGAATGTCAAAGTTCTCAGTGCACAATGTGGATTTCATCCCAGAAAAAGTCCTGCCACTATATTTCATGTGCTGCACAATGTGGTTCACATTCTGGAAGTGCTCCCACACAAAGCACCTAACACCAGGATTCACAGCAAGCACTTCGCATAAGCTGTCCTGTAAAACATAGCACTTCAAAGGTCCCTTGACTAGAACATTGTCAATATATGGAGCAGTGTAATCTGGTATCTCTGGCTGCAGAATATAGCACACATCATTGTGGAAGATCAGTACTGAGTTTGTCCAACCTATTGGCAATGTAATGAGGCACATTGTGCCATAAGGCATCTGGAATGTTGTAATGTCATGCAATGATTCTTTGATTAAGTGCTCATTGTATTTCACATATAGATCAAGGACGGTGCCACATGCGCTCCCTGAAAACTGCTCTACAAGGTGCTCAGGTGTAGGAGTGACACCAGAGTGTTTAATGGTAATATGATTAAGCAGTTCGAGGCTATGTACGATGTGCAGCACTTTTCCATTTTTCTTGAGTGTGCAAAACCATTGCAATCTATACACCAAATTTGAGTGCTCATAAATGCCTGAGTTGATCTTCTTCCAAATAATAGCACAAACTTCTTCATACATATATGCCTGGGGGAATAGGGATGTTGTGCTCTATCCAAGGCATGTGTGAAATAACCAGAATTTCTACAGGAGAAAAAAATGTGGTCCTGAAACTGCTGCACTCCTCATCGCTCCATGCAAAGGCTTCATTCTGCAAAGATATCAAGTGGTGCAAAATCTTCATCTCTTCTGGTAGCAAGAAATCGGTGTGGCACTTTTGGAGTGCTTGCATGCACTCTTCAGTATAGTGCCTAATTGGGGTAAACAGTGGCAGGTTTGGTAAAAGCGCAGGTAGCGCCACTAGCAGATCACCTATAATGTTGCGCTTGATGCAGAATTCATTTGGAACAGATGCAATGACTGGTTTGATTTTTCTAGCAACTGGTTTATACTTTTTCTTGGTTACTATGCCCTTTTGCAGTGCGTGTGCTGCTAAATCAATAAAAGTTGCATGTGCATGTGCACTTTTAGGAAATGTGGCTGGAATAAGCACTATAGAGTCAATCAAATTTAAGAGCACCTGTGCATGACTGTTGGTACACTGGGATAAGTAGAGTTGAGAGATAATAGAGGTTGATGGAATGGAAGTGGAAAATGGAATAAGCACAAATGTGGAAATGTCACAAGATTGGGTATCAGAGTCAAATGTTATAATAGTAGTGGCTTCTCCTTGGTCTGTGATCAATTCCTCGAAGCCTGGCAAAAATTTCTTTGTGGATTATTCTGAATAGTAAAGCACAGTGTTGCTGCAGCTGGTAAGAAGTGGCACAGCTTCCCCCTAGGCTTTGTTGGAATGGTGGAGATGGCGCCTGTGTTTGGATCACAAATAGTAATCATTTGCACTTCATCCGCAAAATTGTGCACGACAGAGCACATCAACATGTTGAAGGGTTGCCCTAACAGAATATTGTAAGCAGGCGAATGAATAACATGCACTTGCACATAAACAATGATATCTTCAATGCACATGGAAATGTTGCGTGCAAGCCCAAGTGATTCATCTACCTTGCCATTGGCCAATTGCATGTATAGATGAATGCATGGGTCATACTGGAGTCCAAGATGATGGCAGACTGCTTCTGACATTGCAATAATTTGTGATCCCAGATCTAAGATAGCTTCGAAGTATTCTTGGTTGTCAATCAATAAATCAATGGAGCGGAGCACATGCAACTCTTTTGCAACCTTCAAAATGTCAGGATTCTCAATTTTGCATGGCTGAAGATGGGTGATGTACTGTTCAAATGGATTCTGTAAAATGATAGGAAGAGGCACTGCAATTGCCATGCTAACTGGAGGTGTCACATTAAGCACTTTATTTTCTGCTAAAAGCATGCACACTTTGCAATGCACAAATGGCATAATGCTCACAAGGTTGGTAGATACCACTTCTGTGCCAGTAGCTGCAACACATTTTGGGGTAACTTGTTCTCTATAGTGCTGTCTGAGATCGGGCGAGAGTGAAAGGAGCTCTTCATGCGAAACTGTAATGGAGAGTGCCTTCATGGTGCATCTGTATATGTCATCGACAATCTGCAGATTCTGGATAGGAATGATGGTGCAATACGATGGCTCTTTGCTTTTGGAAGTGTTCACTTGAGCATCTGGTTTATCTGCCACTGCAGAGACAAAATGTGCTTTAGAAATGTTGGAATAGGGGTGTATGGGTGTCTTGTTGGGCACTTCAGTTGTGCTCGCAGTGGATTGCAAAGCTGGTGACTCAATACTGTCGGTGGGTGCAATGTCTGTAACTATAGAAGGTGCATTATCTTGATTTGATGTATTGCGCAGTGTGTGCCACAGAATTTCAATGCCATTAAAGACTTGCCTCTTTTGGAGCACCATCAACTCCCTCTTAAGTGCATCAATGCGCTCTTCCTTCATTAGTTGCGCATTTGGTATGCTTTGTATATATTCTGCCATAGGAGCTGAGGCAGCAATGTATGTTGACTGTAAGAGTAGTGGAAGAGTGGAATAATATTCCATCAGAGGTGTGTCAGAATTTGATTGAAAGCATGCCTAGAAGGTTGGGAGCAGTTATTAAGGCCAAAGGAGGTCATACAAAATACTAGAATTACAATTTATCATAATATTGATACCACCTCACAAAACTGAGTCAATGAGTCCCTGAATTAAAATGATCATATCTCCATGAGGGATGATTAAAATTACATAATTCTTTGTTTGTTTGGTAGCCCTGATCATGTATGTTATTCAGTACACCAATACCTTGTTTGGTTTTGTTGTTTATGGGAAGTTAATCAACAATAAATTAAAAAGTGCAAAACATTGACTCAGTTTTGTGAGTCACTGTATGCCATTTCTCAATGCACTCACCTAAGACATTGCCTGGAATAGAATGCAGCATGAATTCATCACCTGGAAGTATGATGCGCCCTTCTGCATTTCACCTACACTTGCCCTTGACAATAAGGTGCTCAATTGAAACACACTCAGGGATATAATGCCTTGTTTGACTGCAACCATTGCAAGTGTCATTGTTCGAATGGGGTGCACCATTTGTGCCATCTCTGTGTGATGCACTCAACATGGTAACTATTGTCTGTGTCATGCACTCAAATAGGACTGAGATGTCTTCTGCTTTGACTGTGGGTGCACTAGATTATGGCTGTGAAATGGGTATGCTGGGTGCTGAGTAGGGCACATACATATCGGGGTTTTGCACTGTGAGCCCAGTAAGTAGCTAAAAATAGTGCACTGGGCCTTTGAAGATAAAGTTGATCACATCACATATTGTGTCTAAAGAGTATGGCACATTTGCAGGCTGATTTGGTACTGCAATTGCAAGACAGCTCAAAATGTGCTCGAGCTGGTCTGGTCGAAACACCCTAACAAACATGCAGCTCTGGTCATAGCATGCCAGTATGCCTTGCACAACTAAGTATTTGCTGATGTTGAAAAATGTGCGATAATAGTGCACGATTTCTTCTGCAGTTACAAGGCCAATGCATGCAGTTTTGCCAATAAGCTTGTCTAGATCACTAATACTCCATTTACTGCCATCTCTGGAGCTAGGATAAAGCTTTAAAACAGCATCTTTGAATGCACCATAATTATGGGTTGTGCTATACTCTGGTAGCAGTTTCCAAGTGTCCACAGTGTGGAACTTCTTATTGGTCTCATTGGTGATGTTACAATAACAGAGAAGTTGCACAAGCTCCTCAAAGTATTTCTGGAATTCACGTGGTTTTGTGAGGTCGAAGCATAGTGCATTTTGGTTAGATGCAGATGGCATGTGCATGGTAGCCATGGTAGGTGAAATAAAGTGTGTAGAGTTAAGATCTGGTAAAAGCACTTTGAAATTCAAAGGTGGTGAAAAATGTGGTGATGCAGACAGAGTTAGGGTAGGTAGGGATGATTCAGGTGAAGGTGGAGGTAAAGACAGCATGGATGAGTGATGCATGTTGTTTAAGAAGAGTGATTCGAATACTGGTATTTTCCCAAGCTGGAGCACAGTTGCTAACAGCTCAGAATGGAGAGTGCAGAGGTGGTGAATGTTGAAGCAAAGGGCGAGCTGATGGAGGTCTAAATAAGGTCTGGTAACTTTTTTGGCTCCTCTCCTCTTAGTGATCAAAGCATGAGAGTGCTTTCATTACAGTATACTGGTCATTGACAGATGGGTTCTTAGAGTTTTCTCTTTGGATTTTCCTCTGTTAGATGCACCTACATTGTTATTATGTAGTAAAATATTAACTTTGGATTCCCCTCTGTTAGCTCACTATTAAGTGAGGCTTCAAGTTGCCCTTACAACTGTCCCCTGCCCTCATCACCATTCTCTGTCCTCACCACCATCCCCTGCCTTTGTCACTATTCTTGCTCTTGTCATCATTTCCTGCCCTCACCACTACTTGCTGCCCTTGCACCCTACAGCTCTGGTCAAATTTTTGGGAATATGAGAGTGTGTAAGAGTGCCTCTTACATCATCAAGTCATTATCACTGTTAGTGATGTGCAAGGCAGCTGCTGTGACACATGCCATGGTCACCTGGTGGCCCAAAATGTGACAAATTTTGAATCAGGCTCATTGGCTGAAGTCATTTGGAATTTCAAACCAGATATTGAAAAATATTGATATCAAATTTTTATGTTTGGTTTTTCTTCCAAATTCATCATCAACATCAACAAACAAGCCCAAATATAGTTTTACTTTTTGGGTCGAGCAGAAGTTGCTGCCACCAGAGCATTTGGGCTTTCCAGAGCTTGTGATAGGCCTGTGACTGAGCTGGGCCCTGCACCTCACTAATCACTGTTGGGTTTGTGGATACTTGTGAGTTGACCCATGGGTATGTACATAACACTCATGGGTAAATATGTACTCATGGGGGTCTGAGTATTGCTGGTACATATGATGAAAAATACCCATGAGTAAGGATCTGGGTCATCAAAGAGTTGACTCATGTTCAGCCTTATAGTATAATATTAACTTCAGATTTTCCTTTGTTAGCTATTTGTAAAGGCAACCTCAAAGCCTCACTTAATAGTGAGCTAACAAAGCAGAATCCAAAGTTATGCAAACAATATAGGCACACCTAATGGGGAATCCAAAGAGAAAACTTGTACAGAGATATCAAAAGGTCAACCTTGGTCAGGACCCCTGAAAGTTCACCCAAATGCCTCAGTCAATCCAGTAAAAAAATTTGGGAAATCTCAGTCCAAGTGTGGATAAAAATCAGCTACAGGGGGAATCACCCACTATCGCACAACAATGGTGAGTCTGGACAAATGTTAACATAACCAGTAGCCTACAACAACCATTAATTCAGGGAGCCAGGAAGTCAATCTAAATGAAAAAAAAAAACAAAAACAAAAACAAAAAAAAACTCCGCATCAAACCCGGCTTGACATCATTCCCATCGTTCGTCTCACCCAAACTCGTCATGGTCGACCCTGGTGATGTCCTCGATCAGGTCACGTCTATGCAGTACCTGTACTGTGTGGAGGGGGAAAAAGAGGATGCCTGAGGTCTGGTGCGGATAAAAACCGCCCAAACCTGTCCGGATAAAAACCAGATCAGGCATTTGGGGTGAACTTTCAGGGGTCCTCCTTTAAGAAGCCAGTTTGAGACAGTCGATCGTCTGTCTCAGGTTACCAGGCTACGAGAGCTTCCGAGCGGATAAAACACGTTCGGAATTCGAACAATCACTGGCCGCGAAACCCAAGCAAGACGACGAGCATCGTGTACTTGTGCTTGATTTTCTTCGCCTGTTTTAATGCAGTCAGACCGTCGAGCCGGGGCCGAAATGGTTAGACTTGCAATGTGTCAATTCGGTTCCGGGAGCGGTTCATGACGGACGGAGAGCCTCGTCGGGTATCAATTTCGCGAGGGACTTGTGTAAAAAAAATCAAATAGTAAGTAACCGCTCGGCTAGATCAAATGTTCCTTGTCGAATATTCACAGTTTACACCGCTAAAGGTAGTACATAGGCACGGAGTCGACAACCTCTGTCGGCTCGTCAGGTAACTAAGAGACATTGATGGTTTACTGAGCTTACCTCGAGTTGACGCCTGAACAGACGGGATCAATATATGACATCAAACGTGGCCGAGCAGGTTGATACCGATCGCCGTGTTATTGTATTGCAGTATTCACGCGCTCACTCTGCATATAAAACATCCCTCTGCGCAAAGAAAAAAAGATTTTACTCTCGCCACCGGATAGTCAGGATATGTCAGACCAAATTGCGCGTCGAGGGACAAACACACTTTTGTGCGAGGATGATCCGCTTTGCGATAAGCGATGACAAGCTACTAAATTTGAAATAAAGTTTGAAACAAAAGCACGTCATATGAATGATCAAATCTCCTTGGAAATTGCACGATGTCCAGACAGTTAACAATGGTAGTGCCAGACAAACGAAAGGACCGGGAAGACAAGGTGTTGAATGAGTAAGTACTGGTCAGGGACCTGACGTGGTTTGATCGGGCGTGTGTCGAGCCCGAGATTCAAGCGATGAAATGTCTGAGAGACTCGGACTTGCCGCGATTGCTTGATATTTCCGCGCCATCGCCACGAGAGAAACGGAAGGGGTTAAAATTACGGAGACAATGAAATGACAGTCAATAGGATCTACTTGGGTGGCCGGGCCACGGGTTGGGTTGGAATTTTTTGCACAAACGCCGAAGTTACCACACCATGCGATGGATGCGCAAGTCCGAGATGGAAAACAGGTAGGTGCCGACGATTGGGTGCTGAGAAACGACGGCAAACGCAATGAATGGGAAGCATGCAGAGTGCCTGGGTTTGGGCCGAACACCCGAGGCGTAGCTGTTGCTGATTGTGGGAAAGGTGGTGCTTGGCAACGGGACAAAGTTCTCACGGGTGGAGTGGCCACCTTTGACCTTCTCACCCAATTCTCACCCAGAGTTCTTCACTCCTCCCGATCCTCTCCCCGTCTTCCTCTTTCTTCCTTCTTTCATACATTCATCTTTCCTTTCGTATCCCTTTCTCTTTGCCACACATGCCTTCAGATCCAGATTCACAGGCCTCTTCATCTCATATGATGAAGACGACAAAACGCGGCAGACCCTTTCTCAAGGTCTCTTCTCTTCTTCTCTCTTCACCTTCTTCTTCGGTCTTATTCTTCTCTCTTACAGGATACACTTGACCTTTTTGCAACCTTAATTGTCTCCCTGGAACTATTCCCTCACAAACAGTTTTTCCGCACTTTTCCTAATTCATTTTCAACGTTTGTCTCCTCTGCCTTCATCGCCCTTGATTTGCCACCTTATCTCCTTTCCAGTGATGAAGCGGCACAGAATCTCGCTTCGCTCAAGTTCTCGCAATCTAATCGTGGGCCGGATCCCAGAGAACCCTCACGAGTGGTAACGACGACGACGACAACGACTTTCTCCATGACCCGCGAAATGGCAAAAGCGATGAGCCAGCATTTTATGGATGCACGTTTGATTGAGAATGCCGCAGACCCAGCCTCAAACCTATTCAAAGACCGAGGAGTCTATGTACTGACCCCAAAGGGCCTTCACGTCCTTGAACGTTTCATCAGCAAGAACGGAATCAATGCCGATCACCTCCAACAGGTATTCGTATCACAGCCCATCTGTATAAAGCTCCTTCACCTTGAGCGACGCTCTGTAGACGACGAAATCATCGTCTCACAGTCTGTCATCACCGCACTCTTCCGCCGCTTTGTGGGTCGTCAGCCGAACCTTTCCTCTCAGCCAAATGCACAACTGGACCCTTTCCAACGGTACAATGAACGGTCCAAGGGTATTACGTTGACGGAGGTCACCGAGAAGGCCCAGCCCCTTCAAGGAAAACCCCAGCAGGTCCACAAGTTCTGTTTCGGTGCTGTCACCGCTTTGGAGTGGCTTTGCGATTTTACCTCTGTTGTGGGTCGTGAGGAAGCAGCCGAAATGGCCGCCCAATTCGTCCGCTTCGGTCTTATCGCCTTGGTGAGCGATAAACGGAAAAACAACGATTCTGCCATCATCTTCACCGTTCGTGGGACAGCCCCAGGTGGCAACTCGCCTGTCAGCGTACGTTCCTATCATATTGTCAGTGACCTGCATCTAACTTGTATCAGCAACACGGTGAATTTCGTTGCACCGCTAAGGCTATCTACAAGATAACTGATGAAGGCCGTCGCATCGCTCACTGGGATGGTTCACGCCCACTAGGTGCTCAGGACTCCCCCAATGCATCATCGTCCAACCTCACAGGCGATCGTGCGTCTCTGGATGACTCAGTGGAGAACGGGATAGATAAGAAACCAAGCTCGGACACGAAGCTCCATCGAAGGATATCGATGGCAGAGAAGCTGAACGCTAGTTATGAGGCTTCGGGTGGCAAGGGCAAGGAGAGTAACACAGGCCGTCTTCAATATATCTTGGAAGAGCCCGCTCTGAGATCACTATTCCGGGAGTTCCTGCGAGGCAACTTCTGCGAAGAGAACTTATCGTTCTGGTTAGATGTCAAGGATTTCAAGAAGAAGTTCAACATCACTTCGAGTGCGATGGCCGTTAACCCTACGCAACGATCAGGTACTCGGAGCACACCTGGCCAGGCTGCGATGGAGAGGCACCACGAGTCGCTCATCAACACCGCTTCTGTGATCTACCACACATATCTTGCGCCGTCAAGTCAGTGCGAGCTGAATATTGACCATGGGCTTCGGAATGAGCTAGCTAAGTACCTAGAGGAGGTGGGAACGAATCTTAGAGGAAAGACATTCCAAGGTCGCGTTGAACCGGAGCAGGCAACCTCGTTCAATGCCACTCAACTGCAGACCATGATTCGATTGTATGAACGAATCCAAACGCATGTTTTCCGTTTGATGGCGACAGATTCTGTCCCCAAGGTAATTCTCCGAGTTTTTCGTCCTCGACTGTATCTCATTTATCTTTAGTTTATTAAAACACCCAAGTTCCTCGCCATGCGAAACTGGGTTGAAGATTTCGACCCGACGGAGAATGATATACATCTTTTAACATCCGGCCCTGTTGTTCCGCCTGGTCTGAGCCCGTCGGAAGAACTAGGAGGTGCCTATATGACGGTCTCCCAACAAGGCAGTGAACGAGAACATCGTCAACATGTTGCACAAGCGACGACAGGCACTGTGGCGACCTCAGGATCTGCGCCGGCGTCGCCGTAAAACCCGACTCATGTTTTGGATCTTGTATGCATATGACACGGACTTCACAGGCATTTTGCGCATATTGACACGCTTTACCCTCACTCTACACCGTCAACATCTCTATGTGCATCCTTTTCATCGCTTCCCTTTTCTGGTGGTTCCGCTTTCAGTTCGCGTCTTCATTCATTCAAGGCAATCAACATGGCTTGATGCGCCGTCTTCTGTGGGCTTTTCATCTTCATTCCCATACTTAATCATCTCCTGCATTTTTGTCTGCTGCTTCCTCCATATATATTACTACCCGCAACCTGCTCCCCTCATCCAGATGTTTAGCCCCTCTCAATTTCCTGTAATATTCCTAGTAATACTTTACACTACCTTTCCTACCTTATGGGTATGCAGGGTCAGCTCCCGCCTAATATTGAACATCAAATTCAGACCTCGTTACACTATACCATCCGTACGTACATATTATGCAAACTCGATAAAAGAAACATGTGAGCATACTGTGAGTAATGAGATAGGATAGCTGACTGATTTTAGGCTGACCCTGTTCCTCGCTAAAGATAAACGTTTATCTCTCATTGATGCATGATTTCAAACAGAAGCGAGGCCACTTGGCATCTCCTGCCAAAAATGCGGTCAGGATGCTTAGCTTCGCCAAATTTTACGAACCTTCGTTTCTGAGCATTTTGGGACTTACTATGTCGATTGCTAGCTTGCTCACTGTTGCAGAAAGCTTTGCATTTCACAAATTTCATTTGATCCCTGGGATAAATGATTCATCCACTTCGCCAGTCACCCTACCCTGAGTATCCCTGCACTGTGATAACCACACTACTTATCCACCCGCTCATATGCAGTGTGCATAATCGGTATCGGTCTCGGCGTTTTCACTGCCCACTCCAAAGCGTGATTTCTCAACTGTATCATCGGAATATCAAATTCTACGTAAAACTTGGGGACGCATGTACACTCACAGTCTTGAGTGATCATGAAACTCTTGCTGCAGAGGTTAAGAATGGCAATCTGTCCTCAGAAGCCTTACGCAGGTACGAGTTTAATTAATTTTGTTCCAGCCAGCCAATGTTAACGGTATTTCTTGCCCACGTATGTTTTCTGGGTTTTTTTTCGCACTCTCAGGCTGCTTGGCTGGGTCAAAATTACTTGTCTGGTCATTTTGTTCGCAAGCTTGCGATCTCGCATGGCAATTTATTCATGGACGAGGTTGCGTTTCTGAGCGTTTCTGCAAATGTACAAGTCAATTATTGCTCATACTTGGGACTGATATGAAAAGAATCGATACAGCCGGTAATATGAACATAGATGGATTTTCTTCCCAACATATATAACATTGTGTCACTGTCAATCTTAATCAGTCCAGTAATGGCACCGCGATCCTCAGTTGCTATAATGCTTGTCATGAGGCAAAGCCTCAAGGTGGTGAACCATTTGCAATGCTGGAATTGCTCTCTTATCAACGACGTAACAAATGCGTGCGCGAATGCATATCCGCTTTGCATCTATTTGGTTCTCGGCACCTCTATATCGACCATCTAACATATGTCGTGGCTGAAGGATTTCTCTAGTGGCAATCCTCTTCCTCCTTATACCGGAGATCCTGGAGAGCCAAAGGTTAAAGATCCGAGCATTCCTAATAGGATGGTATCAGACAAACCTGCTAATCGACCCTTTCTGGCGTATGTTTACTTGTACTGAGGCTTGTGTCTGTATCTCATGAATGTTAAAGCTATAAAGAATACCGTGAAAAGCAAGAGGAAGTACACAATGCTTGGGTGGAGCGACAGAAAGAACGGGAGGCCAGGATAGCTCGGGGCGAGGAGGCAGGACCTCCAGAACGCGATCCAACAGCTGAACAAGACGTAGGCTTGCTAGGTTTACTGAAGTTTGTCGTATATCTGCTGTTATTCACTGCCCTTGCTGGAAAATTTGTCACGGGAAGCTTTACGTGGGAGTATCGAAGCAAATGGACTCAACTGAAGACCTATTGGCCGGTCAGTCCATTACCCCAGTTCTCTTCGACTGACCGCCTCATTTCCATAGCAAAATCAACGTCTTTTCTCCGAACGGCTATTGGCAGAATATGACGGTACTGTTCTCGGAAGGCCTATCTATCTCGCAGTGAGTTGGCTGAGCTTCTTATTTTTTTTTGCGGTTCATTTACATTCGACTCGATTGTCAGATTGATGGGGATGTATATGATGTCACCAGTGGTAGTGCATACCAACTGGGTGGCTCGTATCACATCCTGTAAGAATCTGTTATGTTGAACGTGACGCGTTTTCTGATGTTTTGTAGTGCCGGTGTCGATGCTGCAAGAGCTTTTGGAACTGGATGTTTCCAGATTCACAGGACACACGACACTCGCGGAATGAGTGAGAGTGAACTAAGGGCAAGTTTTTGTGTTTAATATCATGATATGGTGCTCAATTTATTTTGCAGAGTCTTAACCACTGGAAAAAGTTTTATGCTGAACACGAGACTTATGTTAAAGTAGGCAGGATTTTACACGCTCCCATTGACCCGACGAGTCCGATACCCGAGCATTGTGACCCCAAGAAAGCCGAAGCTGCGCGAGTGGTGAAGAAAACCAGTGAAGATGCAGCACGCAAAGTAGGGCACCAAGAACTTTGATTATAAATAATCTATTGTGTACAAATAACCTGTCCCATGCATATACCTCGTAACTAGGGAACGCGGACAACAACTAGAATTGGGATAAATTCACGACTGATCCGTGGGATGAGAGATCAACGTTCTTGACAATAAGGGAACAAGTGCATACCTGTTTGGGTGCTCCGTGTGTCAGGAGGTAGTTTTTTAAGATGGGGAAGTCGGCCATGGACGCGTCAATCATGGAAGAGAAAGGATTGTCACAATATTTCGCGATGACAATGTTACCTCGCCAGGCGCATTCTTCCTTGAACGCTCGGCCCTGGATTTCACGAATACTTTTGTTGATGTGAAACGGCATTCCGTCCCGAGATACCGTGGGGTAGAAGATTATGTAGGG
This sequence comes from Tricholoma bakamatsutake, assembly GCA_029959215.1. Lineage (NCBI taxonomy): Eukaryota > Fungi > Basidiomycota > Agaricomycetes > Agaricales > Tricholomataceae > Tricholoma > Tricholoma bakamatsutake. Next base: position 9,365,899 of record CP114860.1, read on the forward strand.
GTTGGCGAACTTTCGGTTCATTCCGTCCAGCGCCTCTACGAGCTGTGAATTAAATATTAGTAGCCGCAATTCTATTATCTTATCTGCTACCTGGCATTTCCAGGCTCGAGATCCAAGGCCCTCCGCGATCTGGAGTGGTATCAGCAACCATAGACTTCACAAGACGCGAGCCCGCCCACATAGTCCATGAAAACCTCCGGATGAGGCATGCGGGACGGCGACGTGGTATAAAAGGCATGGTGGTTCGTCGTTGTCATCGGACTGTACATGATCAATACAATATTCCGAAGAGATAAATAACAGTTAGCGAACCTAGTCATGAGTTGTACAAGCGAAGGAGGACGGCCTATGACGTATTGAGAGTCAACACATCTGTCACCATCCATAAACGCTAACCAACCGTCCGAAGGGAACAAAATAGCGCTGAAAGAGATTAAGTGATCCATGGCAAACGGTCAGGGGAGGCAGGAAGAGTTAAAAAATGGAGTGGAACTTTGTAAACTAGCAACAGATCCTTCAAAGCTTCAAAGGACTACCTGAGCACCGAGAACGGATAATAGAGATGCCATCTTTATAAGTCTGGAAGAAGAAGCAACGAGGGAGGGGTGCTGTCTTTCTTCGATCGCAGAATCAGTCATTGTAGTTGGCCAACCCACGCTGTCGAATAATTTGAAATCCATACCGTGGTGAAGGATTTACTGCACCCTCAAACCATAGCTGCGTGTTAACGTTCTGTGTGATTTGTGTGTGATCATGAATGTGTACGGTGACCTGTCATTGTTTCAAGCGTGCATTACGGGTTAAACTGAAGACTTCGCTGTGATCTCTCCGATGCGTTCATAGTATGTGCCTCCTTGAAGCTGTAGCGCGATCATGAACTTGTCATGAACCTCGAGAAGGCATCGAGGAATGATTCTTGACCAAATGGTGTATCATTGATGCCGCAAACTCATCAATAAATCGGTACTAAGTCAATATACCAAGTAATGACATTTTATGATTTCCTTCCAAACTGATCACGGAATAGGCCTGGGCGCTACTTCGTCACTACACCGTGATATTTTTTACAGCCTCCTACTAACCCGTGTGTAAGACATCTAGCAGTATACATGCCCGATCTTCAGAATGAATGTAGGTGAGGACAGTTGCGTCCCGAAATTTCCCGTCGAAACGCAAAAGTGACAAGAACCTTTCCGAGCACTTGTGTCGGGAGATTCGCGCCGGCACGATCGACTAACACCCAGCGTGTGTAGTATGTATGCCTACTCCGCAAATATCGTTTGTCCTTCAATTCACTTGACTGCTGGTAGGCAAACAAATATCCACAGAGTGGGTTCGTTTTTGCCGTTGATGCTATGCTACATTCCGTTTAGTTTCTGTTGTATAATTGCTCCTGGACATCCGATGTGCCGTTGGCTGCATGCCGTATGCAGTCCCTCTTTTTGTCGCCTTCGACCCTTCAATTTTCATCTATGTTCTTGTCCTCGTGGCCCGTCCTCGTGTCATGGCGTCTGGCCTCTCCCGACTTTGCGCTATTGTGCTTTGTTGTTTGCTTCCTGATCATGGGTTTCCTGACGATCCGACACCCTGTAGTTCTATTTGACCAAAGTTCTGCGGAAGTCGTTGATCTTTGTTCTGGTGCTTTATTGGATTTCTCTCTTACTCCTTACCAGCTGAATCCGGACTGGGCACGTGAATATACAATACCCGGGAGGACAGTTTTTTTTTGACTCAGCTCTGATAGGTCGAGCGTAAGATCGGATTGATTCCTTGCTGTGGCTATTTCTCGTCCTCGCATTTATATCTGAAGCCCGCCGATGCATATCGACATCCATTTTACACGTCTTGCTGACGTCGATAATTTGTCGATAATGATGATCGGAGGCCTTGAGTGCATAAGGTCATCCTCAACCTTTGCAAACTTCCAGTGGCTTCTCTATTGAAGGTATTTCACAGGTGTCTTAGAAGCCAGGTTTTTCAAAAGTCAAGTCCCCGAACGGAATTTTTGCACGCTTGAGCGGCTCCTTTTTTTGACTGGGCTTGATGAATTGAATTATTCATATCATTGCTGCTCGAGGCTCGACATATTGACATGTGAAGCCTCGCTGTAAGCGGACTTTTTTTTTTTTTTTCCCTCAGCGACCGAGTCTTAACCCCGTGGAAGTGACTCATTGCTGTACCGCCCTCATCTGCAACACGGCTGTGCCAGACAGTGCTGAGGGAAAGAACCACACGGTGTAAATTATACTAATTCAGTATCATTCATCAAGGAAAGTTTGTTGAAGCTTTTCTTAAAGTTTTGGAGACCCATTGAAATCGAGATTCCTTCTGGACAGGCGAAGTATTCAGGATGGTAAGGCGGTCGTCTAAATTAATATCAATTTACCTTTGTAGTCTGACTTTAAGTGATAGTAGGTCCCTTGCAAGCAATTCGGCGTGAGGATCTAACCTTGCAGGACATTGAAATTAAATAAAGGACGACTCCGTCCTTAAGAAGTGGACTGGCAACCGTTTGAAGTTGACGAGCACAGTAGTATTGCACAAGCATGTAAGAACTGCCTAAACAACGGAAGAAACTTATGAAGCAGACTGTGTTCCCAATAAGGAAATTGACGCGTCTGTTTCAACCATAAAGCAGTTTGCGATGGACGTAGGCTTTCTTGTTGCAACCCATCTTTCTTCCTTGTTCCCGTCTCATGCGACCTCTATTCCCCTGCAAACAACGCGTCAGGGTGTTCCGCTACCTGCTGCTCCCCAACAATCCGATCCACCAGCAGAGCATGCTGCTCATTCTTCTTTGCTCCATACTCCTGTCACAGGAACTGTCCTGCTTCGTGTCCTTCATGGTGGTCTGATCCTCGAACTTGTATCTCTCTCTACCGAGGTCCCACCAATTCGATTCATATTTCCTGCGGCTATTCTTCCTTCTCCTGCCATGTTTCTGTGGGATTCCACCGAACTTCATGTCCTCGCAGTCACCCAGAGAGGTTCTCTGTACCGTCTGGTCATCCCAGTTGACAACGGTCATGAATTATGGCTAAACCGGGGTGACGATATATGGCCTCATGAATATCTTATTAAGAATATTTCAGACACCATAGATGGTATAGTCCATGTGCAAGGAACAGATTGTGTGGCTATTGGGTTGCCAAACGGCTCGCTGTTACGGCTAGAAACAGAATATGTCGATGAAGAAAGCGATGGTGGGTGAATTCATCGCTGAGGTCGTTTTATTGCTAACGGTATATGGAAGATGAGTGGGCAGAATTTTATTTCCAGCATACGTCGTTCCTCTCGTCCTTCACATCCTTCCTTCCGACGTTGAACAGCGGATCTGCCAGTGGATCGGAAATTGTTTCAATGGCTACCCATCCATGGCCTACCGACATTGGACACATATGGACGCTGTCCCGCGACCTTACAGTGCGATATTGGAAGGCGAAAATCGGCTGCGTCGCGTCAAAACCTCTGGCACAGGCGTTTCACGCTCGGGAGCCATCACCAGTGCCTACAATATCAGCAAACGGATCCAAGCCGCATGTTTTGCTAGACCCAACGCACCAGACCCTCCTGCGGGTTTTCTCCACAAGTTCCCACGAAGACCACATCTATGTACTTGTCTTCATTCCCACAATCACTTCACTCTCCTCAGGCGGTAGTTTCCAGCTGCTTGACACCGTCACTGATCAGTTGTGCGACATGGGGAGTATTGAGTGTTCTAAAGACACCGTTCACTGCCATCTTCAAGACTTCATGGTGATCGGCGATTCCTTATACACGCTGTGGGACCGTCAGGGCCAATCTATGGTTGAAAAGACGGACATTAATCTTCCCGAGTTACATAACAGGGAGTTCCGTTCAGCTGCATGGCAGACCGCATCCTATGCTACGGAACCTGAGCTTACCCCTGCTTATCTCGAGGAACATCTTCTCTCTCCAGGCTCCTTGACAGATAAGTTTTTCGAAGCGATCATGAGACCAGGGATGTTTTCGGCTCTTACCCTACGCACTGCCATCGACCAGTACACGGATGCGTGTCTCTCCTTACCAGGAGCTCGACCTCCTCAACTGGCAACTAGCTATGCATCGTTAAGCGAACACATTGCAGCCGTGGTGGGATGCACAGTTGGCCTAAATCGTGACCCACAAACCGGTGCTTTCCAACATGCGAATTATTGGAACGCACTGAAAAGAGACTGGGAAGGATTCATTGCCCGATGCCGTGAGGTGGAACGGAGTGCCCGTCGTCCACTTGTTCTTGGCGCTCAAGATCAGGGTAATATAATCGTCGTGGAACGGGAGCGGGTTGGAGCACTTGTTAACGCAGATTTGCCTATCCAAATTCGAAGTCTCCTCTCCCGAGAATGGTCTGATCTCGATCCTCAGTATGATCTTCTGAGTGTTGTATGGACTCTGCGTTCCAAGTTGGGCCCACAGGTCATGTTGAACCTGGAACATCGCCTCATGGATATCGTGCACCAGGAGATTGCCTTCTCCTTTGTCGATATTCTGCAGGATCAAGCACGACGTTTGAAATTCAGAGAAGCTATCGATGAAGGCTCCACAAGCTGGATCATTGGGCGTTTACAAAGTATCTCCGACATCGACACCGCCGCTCGCACCGTGCTCGATGTCATTGGGGGATTTGATATGGAGATTAAAAGGGAAGAAGATGAAGTAGAGTTACTTCTTCCTCCTCCTCGTTCGCATTGGTCGCGGGCCCTCACTGCAGCATACATAACTAAGACGATCGAAGTGCGCTATGATCTATGCCTCTCTCTTGTAACATTGCTTTTTTTCCTTTCGGAGGAGCTTTCTGAATGGGATCCCGCGTTGTTGGCGGAAGTTCTCGCGGTATTCCGAGGTGTGGCGATGCTCCGATTCGTGGCCAGGCAACCTGCAGGTCAACCTCCCGACATGTCGGCCATTTCTAATGATCACTTAACGCCAGACGATGTAGTAATGCGTATGCGCAACATGAACGTTTCATATAGCAAGACGCTTGTCTCCCCGACTTACTCGCTTATTCACCGCCTCCTAGATCAATCAGGTGATACACACAGGCTTCCAGGTGCAGCCCACCGTTTTCTTGATGCGACAGGACTATTACAGTCCATCTCACCTGCTCATGCAACTAAGTTTGAAATTCTTTTTTGTGAAAGGCTTCGACAACTTGGTTTTTATGGGTCTGCAAGAGAGCTGCTCTCGTGGTTGCCAAGAACACCGGGGGGATCCTACGTTCTTGCCCGACTGTGGCTCAATGTGGGGCGAGCAGACGATGCCGCTCACCTCATGGAAATGTTGGCTGCCAACTTTGGCAAGTCTTCCTTCGACACATGTCGTCCATCAGCTCTCTGACGTTTATGATAGGTCCTGATGATGGTCTCTCGGTCGAGGATCAGGACGCTTTAGTGTCCGTTCTTCCAGGTGCCGAACTATTCGACTCATCCTTTTCTTTCTATCTGCATGCCTCCAACGTCTTTAAAATGTCGTCACTCGTGTATCATGAAGTGCAGTTTGCACAGCTGGCTTTAGCGGTTGCACCTCCCGAGGATACGTCTACTTTATGGGTCAACATTATCAAGGGTTATACTGATCTGGCGATGTATGAAGATGCATATGCCTCTTTGATGTCTAATCCCCACGAAAGACTGTACGCTGTCTCCGTCTTTCACCTCGGTATCCGAATATAAATTTTATTAGGAAACGGGATTGTGTCAGTCAACTAACATATCGGATGTGCGAACATAATGCCATAGAGACACTTATGTCGTTCAACTTTGCTGGTATAGCTGACGAGGTAGAAGATGCACTTTCTTTTAAGGCTCGGAATGTCGACCCACGCGTTCGACCATGCTATTCGAGGATACTGTACCTTTGGTATATTCGTAGGGGAGATTACCGAAATGGTATGGTATCTGCTTGGTCGAATGCTGTCATGTTTCTGAATTTTCTGTAGCTGCCCTTGCCATGTATCAGCGCGCCCGTAAGCTTCAAGATCTTATCGGCGACGCTGCTTCTTTTGCTTCGCTGGCCGAAGAACAACTCGAAGCATACAATATCGCGATCAACTCGTTGTCTCTAGTTGATCAAAAGAATGCTTGGGTGCTTCTGCCTATATCCATGGACACTACGCATGAGGTGTTTTCATTCTTACTGATTGCCTACCCGTGCTTATGATCACTAGCCAGGGAAACGAAGACCACTTTCCAGACATATTCCAGAAAGTCGGTATGCTCCGGGAAAATTTGACACAGAGATTGTGCACCTAGCCGACATTCGATATGACTACGCATTGCTATGCGCGCAAATTGAGATAGTACGAACAGATCCGATCGATCCGTTGCTACCCTCTCGAGGTCAGTGGCTACACCGATCCCTGACATGTCCGTTTCTCATTCTGACTTGATGTAGAGTTCCTCTTACCCCCATCTTTGATCGTCTTGAAGTTGGCACAAGCGAATCGATTTGATTTTGCGATGGCGACAGCTCGGACTCTCAACGTTGATATGACAGACTTATTCACACATTTGACAAGCCAGTGCCTGCGACTATCACGGAATCCTGATGCAGTCATGTAACTATCTTCTATCTTGCCCTCTGCGTGCCATTGCTTAAAGTTCGACCTAGCCAAGAGAATACGTCTGATTGGCTGCTTACTGACAAAGTGTCATCGTGGCCAGGAACTCCTGCTGATAGGGGCTGGCGATACTTACGGCTGTCTCTACAACGGCACGACAATCCAGACACTGACTATAAATATACCAAGGCTGTCCTCGAGGTTATGCTGAACACAGACAGATCATCGCCACCTCCACCCTGGATTGTACGGACACTTCAGGTGAGATTTGACTGCGAGAATCTCGACACAATGGTCAAATACCCAACAGGATCACCATCCCGAGTACCTTATCCGTGTTAGTTTACGGTATGAGAATTTCGAACAGGCCATCGAACATACGCTATCCCTGATGCGCAAGGTGCGTCGATCGTTCCTTCTCGTAGCTTCTAGAGCTCATACGCAGCTTCTTGAATTTCGCCTGTATCGTAGTCCGACACCCATCTGCCGAGGGATTTACCTCGGAATGCTTCGTCCACGTGGCTGCCATATACATCGATCGACCAAGTTCTCATAACAGCCACCGCTCAAGACCCAGCAAACCCTGGACTTTCTAATTTGCGATCGGAGATCACAAGTCGTATGAAACGCATAGAAAAGCTTAGTCGCTCGGGTCTTTCACGATAAAATTGCTGTGGCAAAAAAAAAAAAACTTATTACGTGCAAGCATGTGACTTCTGCTGAATCCTCCGCCACATAAAATATTCTATGCTGCTACATGGGTCATGCAGAAGACATGTAAAGCTAGATAACCAAAACATTAACTGAGAACAGATGAGTCTTACCAAAAGGGTACATCCAAACCAAAACATACACGCAAATCGTAAAGGCGGAGAACGACGGGAAATAAGAATAGGATGTCGCTATGATGCCTGAATGTGTCGAGCACCTCCTGCTGATGCGGGCTGTAGACCGTCCAAGAATTGACTCCACTCTCCTTCACCGAATCCGATCGACGCGCCCCACATGGATGCTTCATCCACAGGGTGAATGTACTGTGTATAATGGGAATTATCGTAACCTTGCGATTGGTGGGGTAGGGTATACGGCGGTTGAGGGTGGTAGTTAGTCGGCGAGCCAACCAAAGTCTGAGAATAGGTCGGTATGTTCGTTGTCAATTAAGTCTGCAGAAGAACGAATGGAGCACGCACAGGAGGAATATTATGGAGCGAGTCATATTGCTGTGGTGATACAACGTTCATCATTCCCAGTGACGGACTAACCGAGCTTGAACTTGAACTCACGCGGTCGCTTGGTGACTCCCCATTCCGCCGCGAATCGCGTGAGTCGTGTAGAGGAAACGCAAGCTTTCGTACAACGCTAAGCACCTGTTGCCTCTGCTTCTCTCGAGCTTCTTGATTTATGATTGGGAACTCTGTCGAGTACAGAGGGGAGAGTGCCTGTAAAATATCATGACTCTTGTCTGCGACTGAGTTCCCTCTTGCTTGCTCTAAAAGCGTCGTAGCTTTCCGTATACATTGTCGGAACAGCCCAGCACCAGGTTGGTCTGGATGCGCAATCAGGTGAAAGGAGAAGAACATAGCAGCAGAGAATGCGTGAAATGGGCCCCAGCTCATATGCCCAGGTACCGCAAGGGCCGAATTTGCTAGAAAGTCCGGTCGTGATTGGGTAACGATTGTAATCAATTTGTCAGCTGCGCCGACTGCAATTTCCAGGCTTTGGGCAGCCTTCGCAGAGTCCACTTGTTTGCCACCAGGTAAACCTGAGCTAGGACTACTAGCATATGGTCGATGGAGAGAGAATCGAATGTGGTAATATGATGCACGAACAACAACGCTCTGAACGCCAACACGACGCACGTTGGTGTTGGGCGACGCAAGGCTGCGAGCCAAGCGGTATTCATCCAGGTCCAGTTCTTCTGGCAAATTGTCCATCCACTGCGTCAATGCACGATCATTTGCCTGGACGCTTTCATACGGAACTGGTCGAACCGAAACAGCGTCGTCCATGATATCACCTAGAATATATGCCAATCGGAAGAGCGCAACGTTTGGGGCAAATAGTCTGCCAGTCTTGTCAATGGCAGTATCGCAATACGAGGGTAGTTGCGTATCAAAATGGCGGGAAGAAAACGCGAGAGGCCGTCCAAGCATGAAGGCTTGCCATCTGTACAACGCAAACTTAGAGGATACCTTGAATGCGATTGCAAGCCTACCGCTCCATCAACACAATATGCCACCAAGCCCATCGCCGTCGTTCTGCAACATCTCGGTGCATTCTCCATTTCCCTGGATCCCGATGGAGACCCATTGCCATTCCTATGGTCACTAGCTCACCCCTTATCTGCCAAACTTCCTCAGTGTCACTTTTCACGAGAGTCTGGTACGTCCCCTTTATTAAGTACAGTTCCACGAGTTCCAGAGTGTAGACTTTGGTTTCCGCCAAGCGCCTTTGAAGAGCAGTCTTAGAAACCTCATAGAACTTATTTCCCATCTCCTCGTGGCTTTCTGTATAACCCGCAAGAAGAGGGTGCTGGGGAGGTAGGTAGCACATTGCTGCTGCCATTATAGCACAAGCAGTAGAAAGAATTATTCGGTCGGCAGAGCTTCCATTCTTGAACCGTTCCCAGTTCCTAGTGAATGCAGGCTGATTTATGTGCCGGTAAATCCAGTTGCAATATTCAAAATAGAAGTCAATGAGCCCATCGATGATCTCGATAGGCGGGAGCAGCGAAAGGAGGTCGCGGTCGTACTCCGGAGTTATACTCGGGAAATCTCCTGTATTATCTGTGTTTTGAAGATGATGATCTGACTCTTCTTCGTCTGAGGCGCGTCGGCTATCTTGATGCTTAATAAAAAAAATACTGTAAGATATCGGGAAGAAAACGGCAATGAAAAATAGTACCAAGAGGTGGAGAGCGCTTGTAGGACCTGCATATAAGCCTTGGGATAAACCTTGTCCTTGATTTCCTAAGATTCCAGGAGCATGATGTTGGTCGGTCACGTCTGGATCGATAAGCTCTTTCTTGGGCACCAAGTTAGAAGCGTCACTTTGCCGCCGTTGTGCTGGTGGCCGAGGTGCCGGAAATATATAAGATTCAAGGACAGAGACAGAATGCCGTATACGAGTTATTTCTTGGGCAGGGTCGATGCGGCTGTAACTTTGGGCCACAAATGAGGTGAAAACGTTGAGAGACTGGAACCACATGACTTACTGGTGATCATCACCTCGACTAGAGACTTCGTTTCCTTCATTTCCTCTACCATCTTGGTAGCACACAGCAGAAGTGCCTGAAAGATAATATCGTGTTTACCGATAAAGACATGTATGTTTGCATGTGGAGCACATACCCCGCAAAACACACGAGGAACATGGACGATTTCTTGATGAAATGGTGGATTGAATGTATGGCAAGCATGCGGGGAGAGCATACGGACCTATCGCACTTGAGCTTGCTATTTCTACAAGGTTCGCAGTTTATGGCCTTGCGAGCGCGTTTTGTGGGTGGGCGACCGTCACCATTCTCAGCATTACTAGGCGATCTGCCACGAACAGCACCGGCTGTTGCAGACCTGGTAGGTTTTGACCGGGAAGGAGCCGAAGAAGAAGCAGTAAGATCGTCAGCCATTGAGCAGCCCTGTATGGATAGGGTGTCTATCTCTGACTGACTGCCTGTGAGTACACTAGGAGGAACAGTGAAGAGAGGGGAAGAGGAGGGACCGATCGAAAACCTTTCCCATAACCGATTTCGAAATATAAAAACGGCAAGTAAAACGAGATCATATCTTGTCCATTTCCAGCAATCATGCAAAACCCTTTGCAAATACATAACTGCCCACAATCAAAGGGCTACTTACATACAAGTAACTCAATCCCAACGATGCCATGAGTTGGCATCCTCGAGGTCTTCCTGCACTCAGAGACAAGCTCGTCCACAGTTATGCCCGCAGAATCTCCTAACGCAGTGTCCGGGGTACATATCTCCCACGTTTTGCCGCTTCTGCGCCGCCGGATGTCGTCGCGTAGCTCCGGCTACTGCGTGAGAGACCGTCACTCCAACCTACTCCCATCTCAGTGCACTGTCATTCATTCCTTTCAATACCGGCCAAAATATTCGTTTGGTAGACAGTCAAAGTCCAACCCTTCCACCCCTGCCAAATCAGATATCGTAATTGACCTCCAGAGAAGACTAGGCACGAGCCGCCGGTAAGTAGTATTGGGTCTCTCTCAGGCTCGGGTGCATCCGACGGAAAGTGCAGATCAGTTGCATGGTGAGACTGGCGAATGCAACTCCTTTCCGTTTCAGGCACAGGATGCTTTAATATGTTATACTATTCGGTGAAACTAGCTCCGCGTTGCAAATTAAGATCGCACGGGTAACGAATCCACTCCCGAGTCACAATATGTATATCAAATGGGGACGATACCCGATCCACTCACAAAAGGATGCATAAATATAACATCATGAATGTCCACCTCTGTTTTGATAAGCATCTAGTTTCGATGACTAAGATCCAAAAGGCGTAAGAATCTAGAGTAGAAGGGGTAAGGGACGAAGCCAACAGATGGGTCCAAAAAGAACCATCAAGAATAGTTGTCAACCATTCATCATAGCTGACGTGGACGGCAGAACCGTCATAGGCCAGCCATGCATCTAGGCGTTAGAACGGCGAAAAGCGGCTCTACGACAGGCCGACGATAAGTTCCTACCGGGAGGACGAGAAACATGAAAGCAAGTCTCGACGACCTACGGCGATAACAGAGCGATCCCATGTTACTCGTGCAAGCAGAAGTGCCAGGAAAACCAGGTGGAGTATCCATCCAGCATCTCCCGACGCTCTCGGAGCAAACAGGGGTGACCCAATGCTACTGAATTCGAGTCTAAAGGCTTAGAGCCTGAGCATGATGGTGATTCAAGTTAGTCTCCGGACATACTTATCCTAGTGGTCGTCAAACTGCAGAGACACTGAATTACCCAGCGAAGGAAGGGGCGCACGGTAAACGCCGTCGAGGCAGTTTTATTTGGGGCTGAAAGAATAGTGTTTGCCTGCACCTTTAATTTGAGCTTGAGATTACGAAACCTTCCTGAGGAAGAAAATCACTCATACTCGTTCGGACATGAAGAGGTCGAGCCCGCCGGGGCGGAGAACTCGAAAAAGGCGTGTAAATGTGCATCTAAAAGTACGGCACGTTGTCATGATATGGTTGTTTGATTGTTTGATTGTTTCAACATCACAAAATCGCAGAATTCAAGTTGTGTGGTCTGAAATGCTTGAAAAATGTTGTATGTGCATTAATATTGAATATGTATATGACTGTCGCCAAGAAGAGACTCACTTACTTACAATAACTTGAAGCTGTTGTAACACGGCCATCAGAAATACTTTAAACTCAGAAATCGCGCTATACGGAGTGACATCAAACTTCAAAGATACGTAGTACCTTTTCAGGACGTCGCACTGATTTGTCTACAATTATGAGGCTGCATTGTGTCTTTAGGGGTCGAAGGGTGCCAGGGGATTGTGCACACTGCATTTGTAGTCATGTGGTTTTCGCTGGCTGATTTTCCACCTGGCGCGATGATGACAGATAGGGATGCAGTTGATGGGAAAGTCGCTGCGTATTTACGCATTGGGCTGGTTATTAACGTTTGCCTAGTCTTTGTACCCACTTGAACGCTTGCTTGAAGACTCCCAAAGTTGGAAGGGAACGACGTCGACCAGGTTGGTCTGGCGAAGTATAGAGACGTGTCGAATCGTGATCTAAAGAAGAACTTTGAAAAGAACCGTATTGCAAAACGGTGATAGAACTTCGATCAGAGGCAGACACTAGGCACCAATCTTCATGGGTGCTGAACATACAAGGACAGAAGAACGGACAACAGTATGAAAGTGACGGCATTTTGTAGTTTCCATTCCGTGAATCATCTTTGAGTTTTCTTTGCACCTCCGATTCACTTCTGATACTCCAGGTGCACACAACGTTGCCTGCGTCACCCAAAATATGACTGAATTTAGGGTTAGGGGTTACAACGTGACCAGAAGATGATAGTAAGTTCTAGAACGATTGCCCCCGGCATAAAACACGTTGTCTTCCAAAACATTTGCGGTGTGCTAACAAGTCATGTCTAATGTGCGTTTTATTCTGACATTCCCATCCGTTTATCCTAACCCAATACAAGGCAAATACTTTGAAAGATCTAGGGAACAAGGCATTTGCTGCCAAAGAATACGACAAGGCCATCGATCTCTTCTCCCAGGCCATTGCTGTCGATCCCAAGAACCATGTCTTATGGTCCAACCGGAGTGCTGCAAAGGCGGGCAAGAAGGATTGGAGCGGTGCATTGGCGGATGCGGATGAGGTTCGCCTTTTATTTATCTAATCGTCTTTCTCATTCCAACCGGACACTATGATACAGTGTGTTAAATTAAACCCAGGATGGGGAAAAGGCTGGGCGCGTAAAGGTGCTGCCTTGCATGGGGCACAAAACTATGATGAGGCCATCGCAGCATACAACACGGGTCTAGGACTCGAAGACAGTCCTGCTCTAAGGAAAGGTCTGCAAGAAGTCCAGGACGCTAAAGGTAGGTTTAGTAGTATTCAAAACTTGCATATTGTATTGACAGTTTTGCTATCCAAGCGGCTGACCATGGATCCTTTGGTCTCGGAAAAATCTTCGCGGACCCCAATCTCATCGGTAAATTAGCGACCAACCCACGAACGCAAAAACATTTGGCTGATCCCTCCTTCGTACAAAAGGTAATCAATGAATATTATTGTCGTGTCGACAGGCTTTTCTTACATATTATAGCTCCGGTTGTATCAACAAAATCCCCAACTGGCCAACAAGTATGTGTAATATGTGTTATACGATTGCTCTAACACACCGTCAGTGCTTTTGAGGATTCTCGCATGATCGACGTAATGGGGGTAGCCATGGGTATTGACATTCAAGCCAGTACAAGAGCTTCGGATGATCTTCCTACCCCTTCCTCACCACCACCGTCACCTCCAACCGCATCATCATCGAGAGCTACATCGAAACCCACTCCCGCACCCGCACCCGCAGAGGAGGATGTTGAAATGACCGAAGAAGAAGCAGAGGAAAGTAAATTGAAGAAGGATGCCGAGGATGCCAAGAAAATGGGAAGCGAAGCGTACAAGAAGCGGAATTTCGACGAAGCTGCTGGTTTGTTCCAGAAAGCCTGGGATACCTGGCCGAAGGATGTGTCATACCTCACAAACCTCGGTGGTAAGACTGATTTTCACAATCCACATCAATATTTGAATATGTATCTGCTCTCAGCTGTTTACTTCGAGCAAAGTGAATATGATAAAGCTATCGAAACATGCGAGAAGGCCGTCGACGAAGGGCGATCGGTAGGCATCCACCCTTATCCGTGATATCAATATCCGAGTCCCCTATTAGATTCGTGCCGATTACAAACTAATCGCCAAAGCTTACGGCCGCGCAGGTTCGGCTTACATGAAGAAGGGAGATTACGCCTCGGCCGTCAAATACTACAACAAGTCGCTCGCAGAGCACCGCACCCCAGACATTCTTAACAAGCTGCGCGAAGTCGAGCGAACCAAGGCAGAAGAAGACCGCAAAGCATATATAGACCCGGAGAAGAGTGCGGCAGCACGGGAAGAGGGTAACGTCCAGTTCAAGGCAGGGAATTTTGCGGATGCAGTAAAATCTTACACCGAAAGTATCAAGCGAGACCCAGGCGATGCTCGAGGGTATAACAATAGGGCTGCAGCGTACATGAAGCTTGTGGCATTCCCAGAAGCGCTGAAGGATGCCGATGAGGCAATCAAAACGGATCCCAAGTTTGGTGAGCAATAGATCATTGCTTCGTCATGAATTCACTCTGATCTGTCATCGGCGAGTAAAGTCAAGGCCTATATCCGCAAATCGAACATTTTGTTTGCGATGCGGGATTACACAAAAGCGATTGAGACGATACAAGAAGCAAGGGACCAGGACACACAGCATAATCACACCGCCGAGATCGCGCAGCAAGAGATGAAGTGCCAGCAGGCATTGTTTAGCCAGCGAGGCGAAGAAAGTCAAGAAGAAACGCTGCAGCGTGCTATGCGTGATCCTGAAGTTGCGGTCAGTCACTAGTAACCCGTTCGCAGAAATCCTGTCGTTGATCGTTCTCGTTGCGTCAGGGTATCATGAACGATCCGATTATGCAACAGATCTTGCAGCAGGCGCAAAATGACCCTGCTTCTCTTCAAGATCATATGAAGAATCCGGTGGTCCGACAGAAAATTCAGAAATTGGTTAACGCTGGCATTATCAGGACCAGGTGATGGATGGAAAATACTTGACTGACAGTTATGTAAATTACAACAATCGGAGACCTATCAGATAATCCGCAGAAAGTAAAGAACACTTGTTCCGGCGGCTGGTATTTTTGGAATGAACATTTATTCACATGAAATGTCATTCCGCCGGCTTGTCTCTTGCGGACATGATCGTCACACAGTATATTATAGCTAAAGGCCCATCTCATTAAATATCCATGATCCCTAAGGCATTTCTAAGTATGTCTGTACTCACCATCACCATCGCCATTCCGCATGGCCGATTGACCGACCTCTCACGCCTTTGTATGGTTTATACACCTCTCCAGTGACCCTGAGTTGTTCTACCTTCAAGGATGAGAATGTGTACGAATGTATCTCAAACCGGATCTGGAGCGCATGGGAGGGGCGAGGCGGAAGCGTCCTGTTTTCGCATACGAGAAGTCATTCATAAGCGGTGTGCTTGCATGTGATGGGTGACTTACGAAGGAGTACTGAACGAGCCACGGAGGTTCCAACTGCTTGAAGGAGGGATGGCTGGAATCTCCCATCGCAACATCTGAATAATCTATGTGGCTTCATTCAACAATGGAAAATTTAATGTTTGATACACACCTTCCTATTTGAATCGAAAGCCCACGATGTGCCGATGACAACTGCAGGGCTCGAGTCTAGGCCAGTCATGGCCCTTCCGAACCTACCGGCTCCACTGCCTTGTGCAGCTATGCACTTAATTCCTCCGGCACCTTCACCAAGATGCATTTCTGCGACAAAACCTTCAATGGCTCTTGTGGTGAGACGAGAAGTCAAGGTGATTTCGAAGGCACCTACAGAACAAAGCACGTCATTATCATTCCGTCCCATAATGTTTTAAGCTATACATGCCTCCATGTTCCTCCAGTTCGACAGACGCTTTGAGTGTAAAAGGGAGTGGTACAATGTCTGTATCAACGTTTATTCCAGACGTGGTGGGACCAAGCGTATTTTGTGGTCTTGTCAATCGGGATGATGAAGTATTGGGGGCATAGCGGTATTCCGCGAGTGTGAATCGGCCATCTGGGGGAACGAATGAAAGTGACTTATCTCGTGTCCAGCGCTGCAAGCTTTCTGGAAGTTAGTTCCTCACAATAACGGCGATCTCACTGCTTATACGTACCGGACACAAGGGTGAAACGCACAGTCCGTGAGAACATGCGGATTCGTGAACGTCAGCAGACAATCGGGAGTGCCTAGACAATTGGCATGTAAGACAAGAAAGAGGGCAACTTAAAACGAAGAGTGTGTACCAGATAGCTTAGCGTTTGTCTCAATCTTGCCCCGTACGTTGCTCACGAGTGTCGTTCCGTGTCTGCAAAATTGATTCGTATGGATATTAAAATAAGGAGGTCAAATGAGAATGTTTACCGATTCACCAAGGCATGGAGCTCCTCAACCATGTCAAAATAGATCTCGTTATTAGCGTATCGCAGGCCAGCCTTCCTCCATGGTATCGGGGACGCAAAAGGGCCACCTCCAGGTCCCAAGCCGGAATTAATCGTCGATGTGATGTTTGCGCCAGCGACATTCAGAAGTTTCGAAAGTAGAGAGGGCGGCAGAACAATATCACGGAGGGCATTTATGGAAGTCGTCAATGGATGACCTCCAGAGTCTAAGGTTTCTTCGAGGAGCTACGGAACGTAAGAGAAACAGAGACGGCGGGCGATTCGGACGAACATACCTGATAAACAACATCAAAATTCTCCTTCAAGGTAGCGGCGGATACACTGCCAAGGTATTCGACCAAGATGTCTGTGAATGTCTGTAGGAACGAAAAAGCGAATAGAGGGTCCGCTGAATGTACCGCATAGTGAGTGGAGATGCAGGCGGGTCAGATGAAGACGAACCATCACCACTGACAGGGCACAAAAGCCTTATATCACCGCATCGTAGGTGACAGCACGCTGTTGGGGAATCTGTATTATATGGAGGGACATATATGACAGGATCGATATCTCCTGGAGAAGCAGACTTGTTTAGGGCATTATTGAGTGCGTCTATATGTAGGAGCGGATAAGCTGTGGATGTGGACCTAAAGCCAGACTGTATTATGGGCCGACTTGGGAGGATTCAGCCAAGAATACACAAGAAACGACGAATTGAACAGACCCAGTGTTGTCGACAATTATCAGTCCGTCGATGGCCATTCAGGAAGAGGAAAGGTCCTCGATCAACTCTCCGTATGTTTTTCTCAGAGAACTTATATATAAGGAACAACTGTCTTCCTTTGCCTTTGGGCTGCCTAACTAGGGAGATGCCCAAGACCAATCCAAAAAACCCTTGTTTCTAAATATCGCCCTAACCTCCTCCTCAACTTTCCGTCTGTCGTCATTTCCGAGCCCTGTCTGAACCTCCCACCATACCTTCACAGACTCACGCACTTCCTCGGGTTGGCTGAACCCCACGACTAGAGGGATATTGCCATGTGTTGCTCCTGTGTTACGGAAAGCGTACCCAAGAGCGAGGTTAGGCAACTTGTTAGGCCACACATCTAGCAGGAGCTGGGCAACTGCTGCCTTGAGCTCTGGCGGTGCCGGATGCCACGGAGGAGGAGTTGTAGTGAGCATGCCCATGCTCATCGGCGAGGCGGTCAGGAGTTGTCCCACTTTCGCATGTTCACGGAGGAGGGGTGCAAAGTGGGAGAATGTCGCGTTCTGAAGTGAAAGATGGGAGTAGGACAGAATCACGTCGACCGGCTGGTATGGAGGCGTATGCAGAATCAAAAGTGCCAGACGAAGAAGAGTAGGGAGAGGATATCCTATCCCAAGCCGAATGAGTGGGACCGTCGTAAAAAGCCATGTCCAAAACGTACCTGTAATACCGATGTGTTTGACCTTGCCTTCTTCCTTGAGTTTTCGCAACTCTGCGAATGCATCTAGAACCTTTTGATCTCCGTCACCTCTGATTCTTCCTTCGTCACCTTCCGCTAACCCATATTCAACTTTTTCGTCAGTGAGGGCGGCCATATGATTCCCAGATTTTCTCGGTGTCACAGGTGTACACACAAATTCGATGTCGTGAAGATACACGGTGTCGAGGTAATCGGTTTGAAGGCGTCTCAGACTATTTTCGACACTGCTGCGTATCCTAGTCGGAGAGTAGTCGAAATCTAACAACCCATATCGACCACATTTGGTCATCTAGATTTGAGGGGGGGAGGTAAAGCGTCAGCAGTTGTCAATTCATGTCAAGAGGCCCAGACACTAAACCAACTGATAATGCGAGCGCGGAAACTCTTCTTCTAATGCCTTGAGTGCATTTCCCAGCACTACTTCTGATGGTCCATAAAAAATGGAGGTATCGAATGCACAGATACCATATCTAGAGGGTAGATGTGATTATGATGCATCACAACCACTTTTCCAGGAAAGCTCACTGGAGAGCAAGGCGAACTGTCTGGCGAGGAGTATTGCTGTACAGATGGTCGTCTGTGTTGTACGAGTTAGAGAAAGACCCGGCACCAAAGACTATCGCTGGCAACCGCAAAGGCCCCTCGAGCTGCGTGTCAGTTATTCACAAAAAGAGAAAGAAAAAAAAAGGCATCGAAAGACGAACGACGGCAATCTGTTCAGGGTTATTCTCTGCATTCATGTCGTCGAAAAAGTATCAACCAACGATATCCAAAAAACAAAAAAAAACGCTTGGAGGCAACTTGGAGAGGATATCCGACGTTACTATTGTTACTGTGACAACATACGAACAGTAGATTGCAATTGAATGAAAGGATACAGGAGAAATCAGATTCTCTGTCGACATTGCACGCTACAGCGCTCATAGCCTGTCCCGAGACCAGCTACAAAGAAAAGAGAATTCATGTCAGACGAGGAAAAAAGGGAGGTTCGGCGACCGTAATATCCGCACCTTTTCTCAAACTTCTGATTGACCGACATCAACTTTGTGTTTTCGTCCGGTTTGACAGTATTCCAAGGTGTGGGGTTATTCTTGGTCCAGATGACTACAGAATAATAGACCCGGTCAGATGAATGCTGCAAAGTGAGCCCCAGAAATAACGCACCGCTGGATCCCATCGAGAGACGGTATGTGTACCATGCAGCACCAGCCACAACTCCACCAATGATCACATAGCTACTTACATTGTGAGAACGGGCATTCTCGACTTCCGTATAGAATGTACTTACATTGGGATGGCCTAGACAAACGGTCATAAGAACAAGAAGTAACGGCGAGACGACTCGACACACCTCGACAGCAAACCAATGCTTCATAAGAGAAGAACGGGCAGGACGTGGGGGAGCCATTACCGTACGAGTAAATTGTTCAGAGTAACGACCACTTGCATCCGCATCCCGCACTTTGCCGCGCATCACGGAAACTTCCGGACCGCATCTCAAATGTCATTTACATATATACGTACTGTGGTAGCTTCTAGCTACATAGGCTGAACGACATACACGCACAAAACAAAACGATCAAGAGGGGAACAAGGGCGTAGCGTGTGGGGTGGGGATGGGCAAAGGTGGCGCCCATCATGTAACGGTCATGATCAGAACAATGCAATCTGCAGGTGACAAAGTGCGATAAAAAAATACAAAAAGTATGACAATGTCCAAAAGTTCGTAGAGGCCTACACATCCTGAATCAGGATCAGGAAACAATAAAACGATGGAATAGAACTGACTTTAGAGGAATACCACTTCGTCATCGCACCTTTTGCAATGTACATTAACAGATGTCCTCATTTTTACAACGCCGTGGCATTCCAGCCGGCTTCTAAGTTTCTCCAACTGTTTTTCCTTCGAAACATAACCTCGCTTCTGGGGAACGTCCATAGGTCTCCTGGTATATGTCCCGGAGTAAAACGGAGTACCGCGTTCTGGGACATGCTCACTACTGGGAGTGACATGGGATAACGAAGCCGAAAACTCCAAGTTATGGCTACGAGGCGACCAAGCGACAGGTATGAAGTTCGTAAGTGTCTGGAACGAGAGTCGAGCTGAGAGGGGAGAAGACATGATCGAAGAGAAGGAAGACGAATTTGACGATCCAGCCGGGACTGCGGATGTAGAATGAGAGGAAGGAGAAATATCGCGGCCTTGAACAGAATATTCACATGTCGTGGTGTTGGGTCTGTGGTCGGCGATGTGATGGGCGAATGGATTCACACTCTTCATTTCTGAAGGAGGCCTGGCGGTGGAAGGCGATGGTACTTCGGATGATCTGCGAATAGGGCTGGCGTTCATCTCGGGGTTCACTAGGGAAGGATGGAACGAATCAGTATACGTACACATGGCAGGAATTTGTGGCTTAAATGTCGAACCATTTGCACCGACTGAGTTGCCTTGGTTCCCGGCAGTGGTATTCGTCACCATCAGCGGCTTGCGCTGGGGCTGGCGAACAAATGTCGAACTGGAGATCCCTTTGGTCCTGGAGATGGAAGCAGGTCGGATCGGGGACGGAGAGTAGACAGCTTGAGGGATGAATGAAGGCATGGTCGCTCCGCGCTTGGTAGGTGTGACGAATGCATTAGACGTGGAAGGAGATGCTAAGAGCATCGACCTTGGAGGAGGGGTGGAGGTTGTGATCTCTGTCGATGAAAATGATGACTTAGCTGTCGTAGCACGGGGTATCGAGGACGGCGCGGGGCGTGGGAGTGAAGAAGGAGGTGTGATTAGGCCCGAGAGAGGTGGCGCAGAGACAATAACCTTGGGGATGTCAGCAACAATGGGCCGACCAAAGTTGAAAGGCACAGCTTCACCCTCCTCCTCACCCTCCTCATCCAAGAAGTTGAATGAAGCGACAGAGTTCTTGATGGGAGAAGACGAGCGCTGAATGTCAAAGCTCGCATCTTCAGCTTCAGGCGGTGTAAAAGTGATCGTGATCCCGCCAACTTCTCCAAACATATCCTCAGCCTCATCGACTTGGGTCTGTGTATCGTCTTCATCTTCCTCGCTCTCTTCGTTAACTTTGACACCAACGCTATCAGGAAAGAAGAATGGTCCATCTTCATCTTCAGCTCCATATTTGAAGCCACTTGCAAACAGCCCTTTGTGCTTCTCGTATGAATACGAAGAGGGAGAAGCTGGCGCTGATCCACCGCTGCTCTCTACATCGTCGTCATTCAAGCATCCAAAGAACCGATCAACTTCTGTATCATTGTTCACAGTTGAAGCTTGGCTGCCCTTAGGGAAAGTCCATGTCTTAGAGAGAGAGGCTCTAGAGACGTGCGTGGGACGAGAAGATCTGTTCAAGGCAGGCGACGTCGACCGAAAAACAACAGGTGTGCCTGAGTTAGAACCAGAGCTAGGGGTAACGGGTGATGGGACATGCATCTTGAGATGTGCCGCAGATCTCGGCAAATCGTCCTCCGAGTCGAAAGATGACGAGGATCGGAAACTGAGGTCTGAACCTTCTTCGTCTTCATACCCTGCAAGACCGTTTTCCTCTTCCGACAACAATTCTTCAGGTTCTTTGGCAACAGCCTTGAGTGAGACGTCATCGGTGCTCTCCTCAAATGAGTCATCCACGTCAGTTGTGGAACCTTCAGAGGTGAGAGAAGTGAACCCGAAACCATGCTCCGCGGTGAAATCGAGGGGTCGCGACCGAAACTGCATAGAGTTTGCAGTAGGTGTAGCGAGAATATCGCCTTCAGAAATAAGGGCCATAGCTTGCCTGGCCTTCTCCTCCTCTTCCAATTCTCGTTTAACACGCGCCAGTTCTCCTTCGCCAGCACTAATCTTCTTCTGTGCCGCGTCATTCGCTTCCGCCAATGCCTTCTTCTCATTCTCCATGTCTGCTATCATTTTTTCAGCGCTTTCAAGTTTCTTCTGGAGCGTGGATTTCTCAACTTCCAACAACCCCACCATTGATCTCGCAACCCACGCATCCCGCCTTTCTGTCTCTACTCTTTTCGTAAAGATGCCGAGCTGCTTCTCCATATCACCCACTCGTGTCCTCCACCCATCCACATCCCGTTTCAACTCGTCTCTCTCCGCCTTCAAATCTGCAACGAGCCTCAACATTTCGTCACTTGGCTCACTACCTCCCTCGCTGGACGAGAAATCCGAAGCTATAGAAACAGGCCTTGAACTCCCGGTGTTTGAAAAGCTTGAGTCTCTTCGCCTCATCGAAAGCGCCCGCTCAAGGACCGTAATGCGTGCCAAAAGCGCGTTATGGGATTTGAAAAGAAAATGCTGCTCACTCACGCTGAGCGACTTTCCTTGGCTTGCATGGGCTGGAAAAAACTCATCTTCACCGCTGCTAGTTGTGCCGATGCTACTATGTCTGTTCCTGATAGAGTCAGGGATAGAGGAATGGCGATCGAAAGAGGTGGGAGTCATTTCGGGTGTGGGCAACCCGACAAAGTTGGTTGAATCATTGGAGGAAATAGACGAGGTGGAGGAGGGTTTATAACGGATGCTGCTGCGCCGGGCAGACTTGTCTGCTGAAGGGGGAGATATAGATGGATTCTCACTATTGGGGACGTTGATGCCAAGGGAGGGACGAGGGGATGAAGGAAAAGTAGCAAGAGAGTTTTGCTTCATCGTGATGTTCGGAATATTGTGAGAATCATCATTCATGACGTTTGATGATGGGGAGAGCGCCAATGATTTAAGCCCCGGACGCGGGATTGGGGTGAGGGAAGGAGTTGGGAGACCATTCACAGCACGGATGAGATTGTCGGGGGTCAGAGACAAAGGACGGAGAGTAAGATTGGCGGGGCGATGGCGGGACGGGGGAGGTTTGAGGGCAGCAACTGTTGGAGTGACTGCGAGGGGCGGTTCAGATCTCTGCAGAAGAGATTGCTGGGGCTTAGTTTGGAGGTCGTCCTCTTCCTCTTCTTCTTCTAGCAAAGTATGAAGTTGATCCTTGGACGAGGAGGAAGATGCGAGAAGCTTGAATGAATCTCGCTTGTTGGCCATGAGGGTACTGAGGCTTTGACCATAGGTGGAAGTAGTAATTTGAGAGACGGATGGCTTTGATGCTGGAAGAGACACCATGGGTGAATGTGAAGTTGGGCGAGGACGAGACTTACAAAGCTCAGACATGACCGGGGTGGACAGCTCAGGGATTTCAACCTTGGAATAAGGGACGTCGGATATGCCCTCGAGAGCCAAGAGAGCGCGGCGGCGGATGGAGTCTTTGTCGCCAAAGTTGATATTATCATCCGATGTAGAAGAAGGAAGATGAGGGAGAGATACGCCCATGACCTCAGCGGATTCACCGCGAGTGGAGACAGAGGAGCGGCGCCTATGATGGGAGTTACGCTTCGAGGATGGGGCGGGATTTGAAGGGGACGAGGCGTCGGAAGAGTTTGTGGATGATGAAGAAAGAGAAAAAGAAGACAAAGAGACAGATGCATTGCGAGAATGAGAGCGAGAGTGGCGATGGTGGTTCTTGAGAAAGTTGGATGGCAGACCATTGCCAAACGCAAAAGACTCGAACTGGAAGTAATCCATGTTTCTGAAACGAAGCGGCGAGTAGAAAGCAAATACCTTTTTCCGTTCTGCGACTTCGGCTGTGCTCATGACTGTAACTAACAAAACGAGGGAACGAGGGAGTGTAGGGAGGAAAGGAGAGGAAGGGTCAGAGAGGGGCAAGGCAACGATGGAAACCAAAGAACCCAGCATCACGTGCTCTCATGTCCGCCATCTTCTTTCTCTGCGACATTCAGTCCAAGTTTCGTGCGCTCAGCTCCTGTCTTTCTGTGTTTTCATATCCCATTCATATCTCTGCTTAGGCTCAGCAATATATGGCTATGACCATGTCATCTCTACAGCCAACAAACTCCTCAAACTCGCAAAGGTGCTGTCCTACTTGTCCTTCCGCCTTTCCTTCCATGTCCACATTTCCCCAGATCCTTGGTTGCGAAGTGGTATGTACCACTCAGTATGCAAAAGGTAACCATCAGCCTATCTCGTCCTGCCGCAGGTGCCTGACAACCGTCCACAGGTTTGGGTCCTATCGATCCTGCTATCGACCTCGCCTCTCTGGGTTCTCTTCACATCGGTACTTTTGACAAGGCCGAGTTCTCCATGTTCATACCCGAGATAGCTGCCATCTTGCAAGCTCGCCCTTCCATCAAGTCCGTAGTCATATTCGGCATAGAGGTACGTTCCGATCATGCGCTTTCTTACGCCTTTGCGGTTCATCTAGCGTACAGGCACACATATGCGTTTTACAATCCGCCCTTTCCCTCCTCAATCCTCCTTCCCCTTTGAAACCGTATATCCCCTATATCGTCGCGGATGGCGTATCTTCTTGTAACCAGTTTGAAGTGCCCATCGTACTTGACCGTTTGCGACAAGAGGGTGCAGTCGTCACCACCAGCGAGAGCTTGGCCTTTCAACTTATTGGAAGTGCAAGCCACCCTCAGTTCAAAGCCTTCAGCCAGCTCATCAGGGAGCAGAAGGATTCCACTACCAGGGTTGGAGAAGCATTGATACTTCGAAAGGATGAAACGAAATTGTAGACATTTGTCGCGTGTACCATGGCAGGTTGCTGCCAGTATCAAGGACAATAGAAACAGTGAATGCAATAGTAATGCACTCCATACCTGGTCCTTCAAAAGTGCCACTAGTAGGCTCGTCCGACAATTTACCTCGTATCGGACTACTTTGGATGCAGCCAGAGGGAAACATTGTCCTTGCAGTACCACACACAATGCCGCTAAAAACGTCACATGAACAGCGTCGAGGGCGCAATGGTTTCGACCAGAAGGAGGCCGGAATTAACATCTAGAATGCTAGCCATTCACACATACGGTCAATTCGTTAAGGGTGATGAGAGGGACTGATGTGTCGACCGGACCATTTGTTTAGCTTTTTAGCTTTATGTAAATTTAGATGGACTATCCGCTCCCAGTTGGTCCCGACGCGTCGTGTGTGTCATTCAGCAAGAGGTGATCGCCACTCCTCCAAGCTGCTGACACAGATCTTGTAGTGCATCCTGTTAATGCAAGCCCATTGAGATCGATTATCCTTCTCCCAAAATTGTATACAGACCTCGCGTTGGACTTGTTCATCAGCCGCAAGTGTTTCTAGCCAAAACATTCCCGTTTGCAGATTCGGTGGGGGGATGGACGGATCGTTCAAGATTCTCAAGATACGACGCGCGAGCTCGTTCCGCCGTTCAGTTCGAGTTCGGAATCTTACTAGGAAGGGTAGGATGCTGTCCAGATTTCAACTTTCAAATATTCATCTCTGCGCCGAGGCAGAAAGGATCCTCACTGTTCGATGCCTACGTGAGATAGTATCCAGTCGATTACAGCCGCAGTCCGCTGATACTGACGTTGAATGGTGAATCAGAAAATGATAGAGGACATAGCGTTAAAAGCTTACCGAGTTGACTTTGACAAGATATGTGGATTGGAATTGCAAGGCGTCGGGATTGATTCATTGCACTTTTCTCTCTTGCCAAACTGTTCAGTTACGCCTTCTGCAAACGGTCTCAAGATCAAATGCGTTTCATTGCATGCAGATGGCAGATGCGCCAGGAGTTGTTACGGAAACCCTGCAACATCAATCAATCACTCCCGGTTGCTGAAACGATGTATACAGCAAATATGAATTTCAAGACCTACATACATAGAACTTTTGAATCCCGCCAGAGTAAAAAGCATACTGCGAAAAGTAAAATTACTATAAGATACGAAACCGTCTTTGGTTTTTATTCTTCGTACACCGGTCTTGTCCCACAGAAAAGATAGAGATAAAGAAAACAGAGAGAGAGAGAGAGAGAGATCATAGGGATGACGCAGCATATTTATTTTTTTCAAGAATGAAGTGTTAGTTATTATGAGCAGAGCTCAGGAACCAGTGTGCAAAACATCAAAGAAAGTCCTCCCGTCGAGGAAGGGCTGGACATGCGCGCGCGTATATGTGCATTATTCCATGATGTCAACTTGACACATGCGACGTGTGAGAATTTTTGGCGTGAGAGAGATGCGGGGGGGGGGGGGGGGGGGGTGGTATGATGGTTGATTGTGGGGAAGGAGGACAAGTGTTCGACTAGTACCCATATCCAGCGCCACCCCGCCCTCCGACGGCGACACTCTTGCCTGGGCCCATGCTGACACTTATGGATAGAGGCTGTGCTGTGCCACCGACCACGCCGGGTCCACCAACCAATGCAGATAGTCTCGAAATCTCATCACGAGAAGCGACGAGTGCAGAGGTGAGACGTTCGTTTTCGGTTGTGAGGTACTCTACTTTTGCTTGTAGTTGGGCAAGCCATGCCTTTTTGCGTTGACGACATTTGAGGGCGGCTTAGTGAATTAGATCAGGAAGGTAGTTGAAGAAAACAAAAGAAGAAGAAGAAAAGAAAAAAAAAAGGAATACCTTGTCTGTTACGCTCGAGGAAATTCCTGCGCTTTTCTTCTTCGGTCTCTGGTTTTTTAGGGCCTCGTCTTGCGGCACCCGGACGAGAGGAAACATCTCCCGGGTCTGCATCGTCATCCTCTTGATCGTCCATATCGTCGTCTTCGTCGTCGTCGTCGTGTTCTTCAGTGCTAGAACGGCGGGCCGCACGCGCACCCGAGTTTGCACGGTTGCGTTTAGATCTAGTTGAGCCGTTGACTGGTTGTGGTGGGTCTGCGGGCTCGTATGATTTGCGTTTGGTGGAACGCTTGCCGTTTAGAGTGGGAGGGGGAGGGGGAGGAGGGGGACCGTTAAGGTTTGCACGGGCCTGAGCTTCCTCGCGTTTGGTAAGCTCCTGATGAGCTTGTGAGAGTAGAAAGAGGCCATTGGCAGCAGTGGTTGCAGCATTTGAAGCGGAAGTGATGTAAGAGTCGTTCTCTTGTTGACCCTTTTGATTAGAGTTGGTGGTGGTGGTGGTGGTGGTGGTGGTGGAAGGATTAATAGCGGCAGAGATGACGTTGAGAGAGTTTGGGGTGATGGTATCTGAAGTAGAGGTGTTTTGTTGATTTGAGGCATTATTCATGATGGCCAAGAAAGCCGAAGTGGCGGGCGAAGGTGGGAAAGCGACTGGACCCCC
Source organism: Tricholoma bakamatsutake (assembly GCA_029959215.1). Classification (NCBI taxonomy): domain Eukaryota; kingdom Fungi; phylum Basidiomycota; class Agaricomycetes; order Agaricales; family Tricholomataceae; genus Tricholoma; species Tricholoma bakamatsutake. Next base: position 9,392,783 of record CP114860.1, read on the forward strand.
GACGAGAGGGGTAAGACCTGTGGCTGGGGTGAGGCCTGTACGAGGGGTAAGACCGGATCTGGGAGTGAGACCGGTTCTGAAAGAAGCAGGGTCGAAGTGAACATTGGATTTGTCGGCGGATTGAGGGCCCGCGAGCATTGCAGGAGAAAGGGGGCCAGCACGAAGAGAGCCCAAGGACTGGCTGTAATTGTTCCACGGGGTATAGCCAGGGTCAGAGGGGGAGGAGATGGCAGCGATGGGAGGGAGGACGGGACGCTTCTTTGGGGGAGGGGGCGGGGAGGGATGATCATTCGGGGAGGAGGTGCGGATGTTGGAGGCGGGAGTTGCGGAGAAGGACTGCTCGAATGGATTAGGTTCCAAGTCAAAGTCTGAACGGGTCTGCCGCACGGGTGGCGGTGAAGGCGAATGGGACATGACGATGATGACGATGACGGAGCTCTTACGTCAGTAACGAAGCAGAACTATCGCTATTTGGCCCTGTTGTCCACCTTCCTTTATAGTCCTTGATGTCCGACCCCCACCCGCCCATCGACGCACCCAGCCTCTCCCTCTCTTCCTCGCTCAGCTCTGATATCTTACTCAAGTACGTTCGGATCGTAAATACTATCCCCCCGCTTCGTGCCAGTCTCCGCAGCGTCTGCCTCTCCGTTCGTACACGCATCTCTCTCTCTCGCCATACCCTCTCTCCACCTCTCCTACCTCCTCCATCCTCTGCTCCATGTGTCGTATATGACCACCCAAGTTCTTCCGGGTCTATATCTTCTGCCTCCGCCTCTTTCTTCACCATCTGAAGGTTGTAATTCTCCCGCGTAACCGGTTTATCCACCTCCAGCCGTTGGAAATATCGTTCCATGCTCTTTTGCAATTTCGTTTCATCTGCCCCCTTTCTCAGTGTCTTGTTTCTCCACACAATATCCTTTTACTCACATCGAGGTACCTTCCCTGTCAGATGGATTTCTTCCAGGGGCAGCCCGATTTTTTCTCTCATACGCCAGAATCCTTTTTTCAATCTCTGGTTAGTCACACTCCGACACCAACCACCCCTTACATACCTGGAACACAGATCACCCCTGCCTGGAAATAATACTTTCCATCCGTCCCTACATTCATCAATTCTCAACTTGCAATCCTTATGCTACTTGCCATCGTACCTTCTATCATCACCGCCAAATCTTCCTGTACCCTACAATTCAAAATCTCATCATTTTTTTTTTTTAAATCCCCCACACTTGAATGCTCACAGATGTGCTGCCACCTCTAATGCTTTTTCCGCTGTACCTATATCTGGTGCACTCAGAGGCAACTCGTATGTCTCACCCAATGGCACTATCGTCACTTTCTTGATCGGCGCTGCACCTTCCCATCCGTAATGCTGCCCTTCATCCATAAACGTATGTCGCTCAACATGGAATGTCTTTGGATGTCGCCGCGATAAATACTCTGCAAGCTCGTGAAGTAATTCAATCGCTATGTAGTATCATCAGATCGTGCACATTTCTGTCCAACATACACAGTGCGCTCTCACCAGCCTCCTTCCCTGACTCCACCTTGCCTGGAGTAGCAGGAAGAACACATATCGCCTCCTTTCCCCGTGTCCGTATGCGGTGTCCGCGGATCCGCTGGTATGCCTCGTATTGATTGTCAATCTTTAACCAACCCTTAGAAATATATATATATATATATAAACGAGATGCTTTACTTCAATCCACTCATCCCACGGCATAGGACGGATGCCCATCGTCACACTGCAACCACATGTAAGATTTCGAACCTCCATGGTAAGAAATACTAACTGGTGCTCCCCCCCTCGAAATGGCCGATACTGAATTGGCTTGATTTCCGAAATCTCAAGCGTGCATGCTGTTATCGGAGGGTACCTAAATCGTACAGGCGTCCATTCTATACCCAACATGGGTTCATAAAAATTACACGTAACACACACACACACACACACACACACACACCTCCAGGTTTCCTCCCCTTCTTCATCCTCGTAACCTTCTTGTCCTCGTATGATAAGGTCTCTGCACTGCTTGCCACTTCAAGAGATACGCCCCGCTTTCGGTAGACAAGGGTTATTGCAAGGATGACAACAATTGCGTACAGGACATTCGCATGAGCGGTGCAGAGAATTATTCCGCAGTACTCCATGGTCCGAGTGAAAGCGATAAACACACTGGACTTTCCACGCCCATTCCAAAAAAAAAAGTTCCACGCTGCACATGCCAGCATGGCACGCGGTTGGTCACGACATCCCCTTGTGATGCTTGGTATTACCATTCTGTGTCGCATTGAACACCTTTTGCTGGGGGCGTACACGTAATAGCCCTCAATCAAATGCCGACGCCGGTCCAAGTCGAACATCCTTTCTAAAACGTCGATCCCGCTATGGCGAGCGCTGCAAGTTTATCCACAAACACCCACAGCAGTCGGTTGAGTTCACGGTAATCGATCTTTAACGAAATCTCCAAAATAACAGGCCCAAAGTCGCCAACCAAATTGAGACATGACCACACTGACATGCAAATTCAACTTACTTGGAGGTTCCGAATCTTCGACTCCGCGAACTAGTTCTTCCACTCCTCGTAGGACCAATGGGGTAACGTCTGTCGAGCTTTCCAGGCTGTAAATTGCACCAAAGGGCAAAGTTGTCGGCCTAGTCATGAAACAGACACACTAACACCCCCCCCCTTTTGTTGAAAAAAATATAGATCCAGGCACCCGTGATCGAGGAATGTTCACACAGTAATAACCGCCAACACCCCAATTTGGATCCCAGAACACCGCACAGAGCAAGAAGCCCGCAAAGCCGAGGTTCAACGAATTCGACGGCTCGCAAAGCAGAACACGAAGCCCGTAGGGCGGAGATCGTTAAGAAGCATGCTGCAGCGGGTGTCGTCTCACTGTCAAAAATCTACCACTCGACGCCAAGGCGGAGGAAGTGGTGACACTTTTCACTCAACAGGGGACTTATGTCTTGATTCTCGGAATCAGCGAGAGCAACGACGGTAAGCATCGTGAAGCCAAACTTTTGACCAAGTCGGAACAAGGGAGTTGGTCTGCATGGTATAGAATTCAGGACAGGAAAATTACAATTCGAAAGTCACTGAGAATGCTCCTGTGAACGCCATGCGGGAAATTCACCACACTGAACTCTGACGTGCTCACCATATCCTGGCCTGCGCCATCTGCTTACATGGTGATCACTTACCCTATAATAGACGAAGCACGCAAAACATTGGACAAGACCATCCTTAAAGACCACAAGGTTGAACCGGCCTCAACCCGCCTCGTCCTGCATTACAGTACTATCGTCCATCTTCGAGAAGGATAACTGGACTCCCTCCAGATATCACCACTGCAGAGATCACACTGTTTTCGGGCTCTTCGTCCGTCAAACAACTTGAATCACACATCTACAACCTCCCAGATGCCATCGAGGCTTTACGGTGAGACTTGCGCGGATCGCAAACGCCTTCGGCCGGACTTGCCATATTGGCTTCCCGATCCTCTTCGTTTTATCAGTACCATACCTCTACAGCAGTATCGTGCACAGAAACGCCAGTGGGACGCTCTGGAAGACAGATCATCACTGCTTGAAATTCAAATCCCTGATAACAAGCGAGCTATTATCCGACTTACAGCAGATGATAAGAAAATTGTCGGTTCTCTCAAAGTTGGGGTTGAAACACTTGTGGCGGGGGAGAGGTTAGATGCATCGGTCGTTTGACTTTGCGCAAGGGCAGAACTTCCCATCCAAGGTTCACTCCGGTACAGGTGTTTATATCCGAGTCGATAGGAGGATTCCAGCGTTAAAGATGCATGGGGACGACGATGCAAAAGAGACGGCTCGACGGATGATAATAGATCAAGTTGACCGTTTAGCACTTCTGGACTTTGCTCCTGAAGAGGGCTTCGGTCGGTTTCTTCATGCGAAAGGGATTGGCACCTTTGGAGGAAATCTTGGGTGAAGATTCTGTGACGCTTCACTTGACATCCAGGCCCTGCAAACTCACAGTAAGGGGGGGTTGAAGAGGCAAGACATACGTTAAACAGGTCGATGGATCAGTCACTCGAGGAGCTCGATTTTGACCAGCCTTTTGGAACTGAAATGGGGCACGTGTATCCTATTTGCTACGACCAAGCCTCCCATCCTGTCCTGCTTGGATGTGGCCACATCTATTGCATGGCGTGTATTCGCCATTACCTAACATCCGCCTACGACACCAAGAGTTTTCCGCTGGTGTGTATGGGGGATGAAGATAAATGTCAAGTAGCAATCCCAATCCCAATCAGAAGTTTATGCTACCTCAACAATTCAACCAGCTTATCAATGTTGCCTTTACCACATACCTGAAACGTCACCCCCCAGAATTTCCGATATTGCCCAACACCAGACTGCATTCAGATTTACCGCTGCAACGAGGACACGGCACTCAAGTGCCCATCGTGTTTTGCAACAGTATACTCTGCCTGCCACGAACAGGCCCTTGATGGCATGACATGTGCAGAACGAAAGCTGCACAACGACCCAGCTGAACAAGACCGACTGAACGAGACTTGGGCGGTGGCATCTGGAGTCAAGAAGTGTTCATCGTGTGAGGTATGGATAGAAAAGATAGAGGGCTGTAACCATATGACATGCAAGTGTGGAGCTCACATATGCTGGAAATGCATGGGTGTCTTTCCAAGAGATGTCATATTCCAACATCTCCAAGACACGACATGACGGTATTTTTGAACGTGAAGCAGAAGATCCCGTCCCTCTACCCGTTGCCGCATTTCAAGCACAGCAGCAAATCAACCAACTACAGGCGCTGAGATATGCTCATCTCCTGGCGCAACAGGAAGCAGAACAACGACAGCAAGAGTTAAGGGAAGCTCTTGCTCGACGAGAAGCGGAGCGTCAACGTCAAATGGTAGAAGAAGCTGTTAGAAGAGCAGAATACTAAAGGCATTTGGACATGCGACAGGAACAATTACGGAACGGCGACGTCGGGAAAAAGGATTCTGCGTTATCAATGTAGACGAGGCAGATCAGTTATCAAATGTAAATACTTAGCAGGTCGTTTATTACATAATTATTTAAGTTTTTTCCGGAGAGAACCGGGCACATGCCATTTTGGGAATTTCCACCTCCTCCTTTCTGATTACTACTAGCTGGATCATGGCCACAAAAGCAGCCGCTGTGGCCGTCGTAAGTCGGATTCCATGGAGGATGATTATGAACTTAATTTCTACTCAGGACTTCTCCCGTATTTACTCTTCGCTCGGTCTTGGAAAGGGTTTGATAGTATAGCAGTGTGGTGAATACGTGCAAAGCTGATGTCTTTTTTAGAAACTATTGCCTCGCTACAGGCCTTCCGCAAACGACACACTGAGGCACAACGCCTTGCGACTCAATACAACTCTCAACCAACGACAGTGGACCTTGCTCATTACCGCTCCATCCTGAAGAACAAGGCTATAGTAGATGACGCGGAAAAGCTGTTAAACGATTTCAAGCCAGTCACATATGATGTCAACGCACATGTCAATGCCATCGAGACCTTTGAAGTAAAGGCGGTATGATCTGCTTTGTGACGGTTGCAAAGTCGAAGTTCTTCATTTATTTATTTCCTTCAGGTTGCAAAGGCCAGGGAAACAGAGGAGAAAATAGATGTGGAACTTAAGGAGCTGCAGGAAACCCTCGCGAACATTGAACGAGCCCGACCTTTCGATCAGCTGACGGTTCGCATTGTCTCATTCTGGTGTATCACAATTGGTGCTCATTGAATCTAAGACTGAGGACGTTGCCAAAGCACATCCACGCATCGTAGAGGCAGTTGAGACCATGCTTAAGAAAGGCAAATGGACAGTCCCAGGTATGCTCTGGTCGCTCTTATTGGCGCTCATCCTTGACTCTCAACATTTCCTACTCTATACAAGGCTATAAAGAGAAATTTGGCGACCTCAACCTCATGTAGTTACTAGAATATCCGTAGAAATATACAGATTTGGCTATTACCTCGATCGAAGGGAAAACAATGTGCCAAATCGTTTAGGAGCCTGCTGAGATACTTTGAAAGCAGATGAGACATATTTACTGCACATGGCGGGACATCCGGTCGCGATGGTATGAAGTGGTACATAAACAGATCGCGAACATCTCCGAGCCTGGAAATGCCATCTGAGGATTCTGAAGGTAAAACTTTCCTCGAGTTCCCGATCAGTCGCGATGAGATATATAGTTGAACCTGAAGTTGGATTTTTGTGTTGTACTTGCAAATTGAAACCCGTCACCATCCCCTCATGCCTCCTCTACACGCCCTCAATGACGACGATCCGCAACGTGTATTCGACGACATACACCGTCAATTCCAGCTCAGCCCGCAACTCCTCACTGAACTCGCAACAGCATTTGTGGATGAAATCAAACTAGGTCTTGGGAGCTATAATCATGCTATGGCGATGGTGTACGTCTTGTTGTCCGTACAGGTACCGGTTCTCATAGCCTGCTAGTCCTACATTTGTCACAGGTGACATGCACAATATGATAATCTCCTCGCGCCCACCTTACGTTGTCCATGTACAGGTGTTCCCAATGGTATGGAAGTCGGGTGAGTAATCTTTTGTTAAATTCTTGAATCCACGCTGATTCATTCCAGGACTTTCCTTGCGCTTGATCTCGGAGGCACAAACATGTTCGTCAAAGTAATGTATCACCAACTGCATCCAGTATCCAATACCCTTGTTCCAGGCGCGTTTGTGAAGTCATCTTGAACGGTGATAAGACGTTTTCTATCCGACAACAGAAATACAAGGTCTCAGAGGCGCTAAAGACCGGAGAGGCAACAGTTTTATTTGGTCCGTTCTTCAGAAAGACTGGAGACTGGAGAGCAGTTGATAAAGTCCTGTGTTGTCTGTGATAGACTATCTCGCCGACTCGGTTGATGCATTTCTTACCACTCACGCCACTTCTGCATATGTGACGCCTAGTGCAGACACCAGTGAAACTCCAGACGTCATTCACCTGGGTCTTACGTTTTCCTTCCCGGTCGAGCAAACTGCTCTTGGTTCTGGGAAGATTTTGACATGGACCAAAGGCTTTTCCGCAAAGAATGCCATCGGACATGATGTTGTCAAACTTCTTCAAGACGCGTTCGATAGAAAACATATGCACGTCAAATGTGTGGCTCTGGTCAACGACGTATGTATTCCTGTCGAATAGCTACTGTATGGACGCGTTGATCTCTGCTAGACCGTGGGCACGCTGCTTTCTCGCGCATACACCGCCGGCGGATGCTATCTAGGCGCCATCTTTGGAACCGGAACCAATGGTGCATACGTAGAGGATGTTGGTCAGAACCCCAAGTTCATATAAATGCTTTCATCAGTTTATTTCTACCTGCAGCTAATATTCCGAAGCTCGCAAACACTCCTGCCGCTGCTCGCGGCGGTTCAATGGTTGTCAACACAGAATGGGGTGCATTCGACAACGTCGTGAGCGTTGGTTCGCTTATGCGATGCTTTCAATCGATTTACACTCACCCAATAGCGGTCCTATCTCCCTTCAACGCCATTTGACAATTATGTCGATCGTCTTAGTATTAACCCCAAATTCCAGGCTTTCGAGAAATTCATCTCTGGAATGTATCTCGGCGAAATTACGCGTAACATCCTTGTGGCTCTGATAGATGCCGCTCCGAGATCTTTGCTATTTAATGGGGAAACCACTGCCGTCCTTAACAAGCACTATGGTCTTGATACCAGTATCATGAGTGAGATAGAAAGGGCTTGGCAAGGAATCGACAATACGGATGTCGGCAAGGATTATAGTATACCTGCATTTGGTGCTTTCGATGTGGGCACACTATCACCAGGTGTCAGAGCCAAGCTGGAACGTGTTCGGATCGTGGTTGCTAAGCAGTTGGGATTCACAGGCGTAGAAGTGTCGTTGAGGGATGCTGCGGTATGTTGATAATAAGCTACTTCCTCTGCGGGTTTAATGCGAGATGTACAGATCGTCCGTTGGGCGTGCTCACTGGTGGCTCGGCGAGCGGCCTTGTTGAGCGGAGTGGCTGTTGCGGCTACTCTCCTTCAAACTGGTCGCGCCTTGTTACCAGAGGCTAATGGCAAACATGCTCTGCAAACTAACGCTGAGAAGATATGGGTGGGAGTCGACGGCAGGTTGATGTCCATCTATCTTCTTTCACTGTGCTATGTATTGACTGCCCTGTCAGCTTGATTGAACACTATCCTAACTTCGAACGTACACTCCGGGAGTCGCTTCGTGCACTTGTTGGGGAGGAAGTAGAGAAGAGAGTTGATATTGGATTAGCAAAGGATGGTAGTGGAGTCGGCGGTAAATCAATTTCCTCTTATATCCTGCCAATCTATCCTCATGTGCTACTCTAAAGCTGCTCTTTGTGCTCTGCAAGCGCTAAAGCAAGATCACATGAAGTGAAAGTCGCGAAGCAATTTAACACAACAGCTCAGGATTTATCAACTGCATTACTTTTATTTATATTGTCGACAGAAGGAAATACATATGTAGATTGATTGGTTTGTTCGCGAGATTAATGCAATGAGATACTGAACGCCACCCATAGTACCAAGGTCTCTAGAGGCAAAAATGAAGGGTTGTGATACCAAGAGGTGCGCTGTAGCTGACCTAGTAATCTAGCTTGTTTGGGACAGCATATCCATACATGCTGCTGACTTTCTTCCAATCCAACACTGTCCAGAACTTCTTCAACCACTCTTCCTTCCCCCACACTCCATATCCAGCAGACATCCACGCATGCTCGTTCACGGAAACGCAGAACAAAGGAGTAAGGTATTCTCCAACATTCAGCATGGTGACTTTTGCCCGTGGAGAATTTCTGTCAAATGCAGCTGGGTTGGCTGCTTCCCATAGAGAGTTAGGCTGTGGTGCGTCACTATGGTAGAACCGTGGTAGTAGACGATCTTGCGACTTGGCGAGACCGACTCCCGCCGCGGAAGAAAGTTTCACGCCAGGTGGAGAGTGCGGCGTTGATACCCGTGGTGGCATATTCAGTGGTTTACCATCTTGATCTTTGAAATCCTCATCAGCATATATGTAAGGGAGAAGAGGGTCGCCTCTGAATAATTGTGTAAGGTCCTCGCCGAGGAAGAGGTCTTGAGCGTTTGCAATGTAGCTGCGTGAACGCACTAGTAGAGTGCCTGGGCCGAAGGTGGGGATGACACCAGTGTTTCCGTGCTTGTCAGTGACGAACCAGATCCAGCCTGAAGTGAACATGCCCAAAGCGGCAGCACAGAAAGATGATTTCAGCTGTGCAAGACTACCGTGTTGTGATCGGATGGCACTAGCGAGATCTAAAGATATTTCGGACTGGTGATCCAGCGCTGGAGGATTTGGAGGTGGTTTCTACAGGCGAATTACAGTATGAGGACAGAGTTTGGCAATGAGTGTCAAGAAAATGATGGCAAACCCACTAGTGTTCGAAGGAAAAAATCGTTATTTATAGCTAAACTTGCATAGTTGAAGGCTAACGACTTTTCTCGATGTTGAGACGCGTCCAGCACTGTCTGTGTAACAGATCGAATAGGCTCCTCGCTTGCTATGTCATGGTGAGGTGTAGCTCACTACCCTTGGGGCTTAACATACCTCGGAGTTCCTCGTTTAACTGTTGGAGAAGCCCAGCCTGGTAATCCATCGCTACAACTTTCAGAGCCTGAGGCGGGAGGAAGTCGCCGAGACCGTTTTGAATCGGGTAGGGGAGCTGTTCGAGTTGATGGTAGTTTCGTTTGCTCCAACGAGGCCTTAGGCGAGAAAGAGCACCTGAAGACCTTGATACTTTTGAAGAAACCAAGAGAAGACTTGTGGAATTCATGTTTCAGGAGAGTCGCTCGATTTTTCTTTGTTCAACTGAAAGCGTTGTTTGTTCATATGTGGTAAAGGCTCTCACCACTTCTTGTCATGCCCCCCAAATCGTCCTCAGCAAAGCCTGCAGCGGAAACAGATGCTGTACAAACGCTCTGGAGAGCATACAATAGCCAGACGTCTGACAGACTAAAATTCATCGATACATTCCTTTTATTTTTGATGCTGTCTGGAGTCGCGCAATTTCTGTACTGTGTCATAGTTACAGACTATCCTTTCAACGCCTTCTTGGCTGGGTATGTTGCCTAGTAATTCACTTCAATATTCGTTCTTATGACTCTGATTCCTTTAGTTTTTCGAGCAATGTTGGTCAATTTGTCCTAACTGCATCACTCCGGTCCCAAGTCAATCCAGAGAACAAAGATGAATTTCGAGATATTTCTCCAGAGAGGTTTGTGGCTGGTGTTAGTCTTTTCCAAGCCCTTTGATAATCCGTCTATAGAGCATTTGCAGATTTTGCTTTGGGATCTCTCGTGCTGCATTTCTTTGTATATAATTTCCTTGGATAAAGTATAAATGTGCAATTATTGTTGCAGGAAAAACAAGAGTGATGGTTCTGTAAGTACAATGTAATCTGTGCAAAGCAGCATGATATTGTGAGATCGACAACCACGTAATTTCATCGCCTCCTCTCGAACGAGGACGAGCGCTGTGGCACCAATAAGTCTCAGATCAACACCAGACCATGTACGCACCCCTAGGATAACCACTATGAAATCAAACACATACTCCCCTGCATATAATGTCAGTGAATGGTCTGCTTGCCTTGAAATTACCATACCGGTCTCAAGATACGACCGTAGTATTTCTAGAAGACTAGTTGCGAAACGATGGACAATATATAGACAATGACTTACGGCGGATGTCTTTGTTTGGGACTTGCGAAAGAGCAGGTCTATGATGATGTTGGGCCGTGAATGGCTTTGCAGCGAAACAAACGAGACACACGTTAATCCTGTTGTTCTTCGAACGCCAGCAAGAAAGGCACTGATGATGAGGGCGTCAACGGCGAGGTGAACTGGAAGAAATGAAACGAAATGCTCGGAAATGAGAAGAAAAGGACGGACCAAGTTTTCCAATCATAGAGTGTGTTGAGAGGACTCTGTTACGTAAGCCGTAGCCTGCTCTTTTACGCACCGCGGTTTACGGCCATCCCTGTAATGTCTGAAAAGCAGTCTTCAGGCTATTTCTCTACATCATTCGAGAGATTCGTGCGAGACGATTCCTTGGATTGGACCAGTGCTTTTACTCTTCTGGGTACGCTCAACCCGAACTGCAAATTGCCATGTGGCATTTGACTCTGGTGTATCCAGACACCGTCGAGACTTACTTCGACTCACATGTCGACCTCCTCCAACGAAAACTCCAGAAACACAGCGACCGGCTAAAAATCAAGGCTGAAGAGACATTCAAGATAAAAGACCTGTCCATCAAGGACTTGTCGAGTGACATGTTGGCGGAGCACTTCGAACGCGAGTTCAAGAGTTTCAAGTTGAAGGTATGAGTACAATGAATATCCACCTGGAGGCACATCGGACTTTTTTGGTTCGCAGCTCTCCACGAGAATGACAGGTCTTGCTGCGTCATGGCAGTCTGCTAAAGTCGTCCGCACACGTGAAAAGGTGTCCTTCTTTTTCGGAGTCATGAGCCTAGTAATTTCTGCGCTTATGTTCGGTATGGCACCGCAGTATGTCATGTTTTCGTTTCATTCGCGAACTGTGAAATTTACGCGACACAGGTGGATGCATATCTGGTACACGGTACAGGGATGTTATCTGCTTCCTCTACGCTTCTATCAATACAAGAAACGCGCATGGCACTATTTTCTCTTTGACCTGTGCTATTACGTTACGATCCTCAATTTCATATTTATCTGGTTCCTTCCGTCAAATCCGTCTCTTTTCGTGGCTTGCTATTGTCTATCCCATGGATCCCTGGCGAGTGCAGTTATTACCTGGCGGAATAGCCTGGTGTTCCACGACCAGGATAAGGTTACGTCGCTCTTCGTCCATATTTATGCACCGTTATCGTTTACGGTTATCAGGTATGCTAAATGTCTTCATATTTTTCGGTTCAGGTTTTCTCATTTACATAGGCATTTCTATCCCAATGCCGCAGAGCGATTTCCTGCACTCAATGCCCTCCCACACCTACAGCCAGTCAGGGCTCTACTGTTGACTGGAGCGATATGTTAGTGTTGTCTATGCTGCCTCAGTTCTCGTAGCTGACTTTCTTAGACCTCATCTGGCAATTGTTGTACTGGAAGGCAAGCCCAATGGAAATTAATTCTTTTTTTGTTGACAATAGGTTGGGATTGAACAGTTCCTTCTTGTTGACCGTCGTGCCAAAATTGAGTCAGGCCAACGCACAACTTCATTTTCGTTTCTTCTCAACGACAAGCATGGACTCATTGGTCGGGCGTTGTCATCTATCCCGCCCGCATATCGTGAGGCCTCATTCATGGGCGGTCAACTGGGTAGATTCTTCTCACAAACCACAGCTGATGTCTTCTAATCTGTTGCTGCAACCAGTCTATGCAGTCCTGACCGAGCTCCCTGCTGTCTTCCTACTGTACGATAGTTCGTTGTGGAGTGGTGTTTTCCTCATTATGATATTCGCGGTGAGCGTCTGGAACGGAGGAGGTTTTTACATTGAAGTCTTTGGTCGCAAGTTAGTACCTTCCACCTTTTTTTAAGTGCTATGTCACCTAAGTTGATTTCTTTTTTTACCTCTTTTCTGTGTAGGTTCGAGCGCGAGCTGGAAACGCTCCGCAAAGAATTAGCTGAAACCATGGCACGGTCAGGCAACTCTACCCCTGACCATCTGAGTCATGGCGACTCTGACGCGTCGTCTGTGGGATCGTCGCCGCTCATGGTTGAAGGAAGTTTGCCAAGCGTAACACCTCTAGAATTAAGCCCCAAGCTTTCCCCTCAGCGACATTCAAAGAAGGAGCAGTGATCTGGTAGATATTACTTATTTACACATGTTCTCGTTCTCTGCGTTTGCTCTTCCTCAGTACACATATTTAACGGCACTGCATGACCTTTCTGATAGTTATAAGTTTTTCTGATATATTATAATGTTGTAGTTCTGCCTGTCCGACTAATAAGACATTTAGGACAGAATAGACGATTTTCAGCGATACCTTCGCCATTCACATCAAAGCTCTCCCATCGCACGCCACTTATCCTCCACCCTGAGAAGGGACAACCTTCCCCAACCAATGCTTGCCTTGCAGCTTGGTATTCTATAATAGATTGTTTAACCTGAAAGTATGTTGAGGTCGGTCTATCGCTAGTTAGCAACTAGTCTCTTCAAAGACAAAGGAGGGAAGTATGACTCACGACTCTATCGTAGGAAGTCTTAAGCATATCAATGTCTGCGCATATATTTGAAACAAGGACGCTTTCGATACCTGTGGCCTAACATGTCTGTAGATAAACAGATCAATGCGACGGGGAGAAACCTGCCTCGACTTGTCTCTAAACCGATGTTTGGGGGGAACACCACGTTTGAGACCGTTTATTAGTACTTCGTGAGGCTTTTCGGAGTCGGCAATCCAACATAACGCTGATTATGCGAATATTTTAGTATTCAATAATCACTGAAAAAGGGATTAAGAGCATACATTCGTTGCATGATCCGCTGATAGATGGCGCTCCTCCCACAGCAATGCGTGAGTGTGTAAAAGCATGAGAAGTGAACTGAATAGCGGGTGTATGCAATGTGTATCCTGGGGGTAGATCTGGAAGCCTAAGCTCGGACGTAATTACGATGGATGGGTCGCATAAACTTACCACGGATAGGTTCTAATCTTTTCCAGAATGCACGTTCACAATCGTCTTTCACCGTATCCTGCATGTCCGGCGGGACTTCTCCGACGACGACCGTTGACAGATAGAGCGGCCCGAAAAAACGAGCAGCCAACGCTCCCTGAAATCCTAAAACATTCCAAGATGCAATCTTGTCGCTGCACGACATGCATAACGTTGGCGGCGAATCCGCGCGGCCAGGTTTGGTGCGAAGGACACCCAGGCAAGAATAATCGTCACGACCTCTTGATGCTGCATTTGGATTAAGAGAAGGAATGACCACGGAGTCCTTGAGTGTAGCCATCTTTTCGTCTTGCATAGAAGCCAACAAACGCGTGGAAGCGTCTCCACCTTGAGAAATTGGAGTATAAGGGTGGCCCCCATTCACTGAAGACGCATTCAATTATCGTACATGGAACAGTAGACACGTATAAGTGTATTTGCACGCCGTCTCGCAGTTGATATCGGCCATGCTGTGAGCTTTGGCAGATCCAGTCCGATTGATATGCTGTATATGACTTCATACCCGAGTCTCTGACTTTCGTCGTACCGTCATGGCACCGACCAATTTCTTCCCAAAACCAACGAATAGCACCACGACGCGCAAGGACTTCGGCATGGCTGTCGTGGATGGCTTCACCCGTAAAAGGCAGTCGAGCGGTAGGAAGACATTTTGTACCGGTTGCGACGGAAATGACTTTACAATCAGGGGCGGAGGGGCGGGTTAGGAAAAATGATGCAGCAATGGTGTATTGGGAAGCTGGAGGACTGAAGGATGTTGAGGAATATACTTTGAGGATCGAGTGGACATGACGACTAGCTGCCATCAAACAAAGTTGGTTATATCGTATGTACAATATGCAATCACTTGTCGTCCCTTTCAACTGAACCCCATTCTCGTTACAATCCCGACTCGTGGACGCATTGAAAACAAACTTTGTGCTGACCGTTGGTTTCGCTATCCGCAACAATGCAGAAGCCAATCCGGGCAGACCTTGGTGGGATTACCATCCTGCTTTTCGTCAATCATAACTTACTGATAAGCGAACGTACTTACTCGCATCAACATTTCGCAACAATTGGCTTGCGTCACATCAGGGCGGCTCTTCGACATGAATACGAGGTCCTCAGTCATCAGAAGTTACCACTGCAGTCGCAGGTTATTATATAGAATAAAGGATTCTTCATAAATACTGGCAAGGAAAGCAGGATGTGGGGCTGGAGCAATATAGTGCAGGTAATAGTAGTGACGAAGTCATCCAGTGATAGGGTATGCACGTAGAAAAGATACAACGAAACTGGAAAAAGGAAACTAGAACAAGTCTTCTAGTGTCATTTGCTTGATAATATCCTAGTTATGACCCTTCCATAAGGCACTGGAGATCGGATTGGAGCCTGAGCGGGACGCACCGTGTTTGAAACCATCACCGTAAACTCGTCAAAGCTCAATTTCCCATCTCCATCCTGGTCTGCCTCCATGATCGTCTTATCGACAATCTGTTGAAGTTGTTGGTCCTACGACGAACAGTAGTTAGTAGGATTCGGGTATGTACTTGATACAAACGGACCTTGAGGTTATTACCGACCATCATCTTCAGCACCAGAAAAAGTTCGCCGTTGGATATGAAGCCGTCCCGGTCAACGTCGTATACTTTGAAAGCGACTATAGAGGAAGGTCATGGAGGCAATTGTAAATATATCAAAAAGAATGACTAACACCTAAGTTTTTCTTCCCGTCCACCTCGACTGCTGAATGCACTCAAACCACCAACAAATTCTTGAAAGTCAACCGTTCCACCACCACTGTCAGAAGAGACTTAAATATGTTTGCATAAATAAAATGGAACAAATCAAATCAATGCACTCTTCATCGAAGATTGCAATCATCCGCGAGGCTAGAGGGTTGCTTGCAATCTGGGGTATTTGCAGAAATTCTTCTCGATCAATGGATCCTGAGCCATCACTGAGTATGATGGTCATTTGAGTCATGTCGACGATTCCAAATGACATGACTTTAGTCACCTATCAAGCTTCATAAACCGTTTTTTTAATCGTTCGAGTTCTGGTTGGGTAACTTGATCCGCGGATTAGACATTGCAGGATGGAATAATGGGTCATGCAAAGAGCTAGCATACAGTTGGACCGCTTCTCCATGTCCTCCATGAACTGGGAAGCTGATAGACCAGAGCAGTTAGGGCAGTGGTAGGCCACTCTGGATGCGATATACGATACGGACGCGATTGACCCATGATAGCAGATGGTTAGTGTCAAGCAAACGGAATGAATATGGGGCGGTCAAGAGACGATGAGTGAGAGTTGCGAACTGGCACGTGCCGCATTTTGTGTTCCCTGCAGTACATTTTATATGTCGTCGCTGCTGCGTGCTATTCGATATACAAATTCACGTCCGGTGTTGCCAATTGTAAAGCGCACAGGGAACATATCGACTCAGATCAACCGTTTCTCGATCGGTGAAAGCTGTCGTTTTTCCCAAGCACGAGTCATTCGCGAAGAATTGACTTGGTCCGATGCACAACGGTGCACTATCTACGCATTATCCACCCCTCCAGGCAAAGCTGGCATAGCTGTGATCAGGATCTCGGGCCCACATGCGTTGCTCGTCTGGGAGCGTATGGTTAAAAGTTACCGGAATAAGCAGGTCGCTCCGAAGCCCTGGAAGCTGCAGCGGTGTCGCATTATTCACCCAGAGAAGGGAGAGTTGCTGGACGAGGGACTGGCGGTATTTTTTCAAGGTGAGGTCATTCATATCTGGTTGGACTAAATCCATGAATATTTCCTTGTCCAGCACCCAAGTCATTTACTACAGAGGATGTAGTGGAATTCCATCTTCACTCCGGCCGCGCCATTATCTCATCCGTACTTGCTGCGCTTTCTCATCTCAAATTCTGCAGACCCGCTGAGCCTGGAGAGTTCACTCGACGTGCCTTTCAAAGTGGTCGACTCGACTTGACGCAAGTCGAAGGACTGAGAGACCTTGTTGATGCAGAGACTGAGGCGCAGCGACGCATTGCCTTGAGAGCCGCTGGGGTGCGATTTTTTACGCTCCTTTCTTGGATGCGCGTTGTCTTAACGACTAGTTCAGGGTTCTGTGCGGGCCCGTTACGATGATTTGAGGGCAGGCATCATAAGTTGCCTTGCAAATGTCGAAGCACTCATCGACTTCGGTGAGGGTGAAGACTTCGAAGACGGTGTCTATGAACAAGGTTCGGAGCGTTCATAGCAGTTCCATTCGGCGAAGCTAACTATGCAATAGCGAAATCAAGAGCGCGGGAGCTTCTTGTCACGATTAGAAAGTATCTGAACGATCAACGTCGAGGTGAGATCATTCGCTCAGGGATTCGACTCGCCATATTCGGCCCTCCAAATGCTGGAAAAAGCAGTCTCCTTAATTTCTTAGGCAAGACTGGCTCCTGTAGTTCTGCTTCTTAAGTTCTTACATCATTGCTAATTAGCGCAGCGTGAAGCAGCCATTGTAACACCTGTTCCAGGTACAACAAGGGACGTCATGGAGTTGTCCCTTGATATCGGGGGTATCCCAGTCATCATTGCCGATACCGCTGGTTTACGAAAAACAAAAAACTTGGTCGAAAAGATTGGCGTCCAGCGGGCGGAAAATGCGTCTGTGCCTTTTCTCTATGCCGTAGACATGAGTATACTGATGAGCTTCAATTACCAGAGTCAGATCTGCGGATGTCTCCATATGTGTACTGTCTTTAGCTGATGCCATCGAACAGACAACCGATGGTCCTCGTATTTGTGTTCCACGATCATTGAACCCATTGATCACATCGAAGACTTTTTTCCTATTCAATAAGTCTGATTTAGTGCAATTCAAGATCTCTGCGGATATGAGTCCTTTGTTGTCTACTCAGATCGCTTGGACAGCAAGTATGAGCACCAGAGATGGAGCTATAGACTTCGTAGCCGGCTTAGCGCGGTCTTTAAAGGATCGGTAAGACTACTGATCAGCAATAATGGTTTGTTCACCGCATACGCCCTTCATAGGTTTGACCTCGAAACCGACGAGGTACCTTTGATTACCCGTACCCGGCATCGTGTCCATCTCGAATCGGCGCACCAGTTTCTCGAGGCCTTTCTCAACACTCGTGGGTTGAAAATTCATGCTGCTGTTCATGCTTACTCGAAGATATGTGTAGCTGCTGCTGACGCCGTGCTCGGGGCGGAAGAATTGCGATATGCTGCACAGGCTGTGGGCAAGCTATCAGGCCTGATAGATGTTGAAGATGTATTAGATGCTGTATTCAAAGAATTCTGCATTGGAAAGTGACAGAAGTCGTATTAATTGAACGCATAACATCATGCGTGAGTTGGTAAAGCCTTATCGTTTGGCTCTCTTCCCATCCTGTACAACAATATCAGTCAGGAGGCGTTGCTGGAACGAAATACGCACATGGCCATCATCTTCGTCAAGACCACGCTTTCGCAAAGGGGGGTCGACATCCATTGCGTTACTCTGCAACCTGCCTTCTGGTAACATGCACGTCCAAGCATGGATGCCATTGTCTTCGCCCCCAGTGACAAGAACGTTGTTCTGACGGTGATATCATTATTAGCCTTTTTGCATCAAATCTTCGGAGGAGTGTGTACCTCCTGGTCCCACAAGAGAGATCGAACAACCCCAACATGTCCATTTGTCCACAGGCTATGCAAATACCACGGAGCATCCGAGACAGATAGGTTAGCATTGGAGAGCAATGCAACGTCTCCTCTAAGGATGAACTTCAGGTGATATTCTCGCATGAACCAGAGGAACACAAATACTCATTCGACCCAACAAAGACACCCAGGTCAAGTGTAGCAGTGGGATTACTTGCACACGTAATCAAATAGTCTGTTACCCACGTCAGTCCTGAATTGTGCACAGATGGGCTTCGAATGTCAAGACTTTGGAGTTGGTCGAGCTGGTCCGAAATGTCAAGGTCGGCTGTTAGTCAGAAGAGAAGAGCAAAAACCTCGTCCGACCAAGTACTGAAGGTCTCCATATCACTCGCGGCCCAGATTTTGAGACCAGACGGAGAATCCATCCAACCAGCTTGGGAGACACTGCAGCCCCAATTACCAACATGAAGTACAGCTTCGTCTTCGTCGTCCTCATCTGCGTTCGAAGTGCTGATCAAACCATCGGATGATGCTGAAAGTATAATATGACGTGGTCCGAAGGAAGGGCGATGCCCGGAATTAAGGAAAGATAGAGTCGTGATATCGTCCGAATGAGCAGAACCATGAGTGCGTAGAGGCACAGCAGGTTGTCTCGGATCCCTGCCCACACCACTCAGAGGTAGTGGTAACTCCCACGTAGAATTCATACATACCAGTATAAAATTAGCGCTTCATCACCCTGTAAATCTGTCCCTGCGGCGACTTTCAGGCCGTCCGGAGAAAGGTCACAACATAACAGGGGACGTGATCTACCCAGATTTGTCACTGTAAGCAATCGACGTCTTTTGAGCAGTCAACCTGGGTGGCATTCTAACTATATAAAACCCACTTTTAATACTGTAAGAGTTAGATCGTTCATCCCATATTTTGACGCTTCCATCTTTCCCAGAAGACATGAGGGATATGCTAGGGATTCCGGCGACATTCTGCACATCATGTAAAGATGTGATTGCTCCTCCGTGTCCTTCAAGGGTCTGTATTCGTTGTAGTGTTGATTTGTCGAAAATATCGATCGTATTTGACGGTGCGGAAGCAGAGGCAGCATAATGAGCGGGAAGACATGCTATTGACAATACATATGCTTGGGACGATGAGCTTGAAGACCTTAGGGGAGAAGAATACGTTTGTAAATGAGGATACTGTAAGAGAACCATGCTGCATCACGTGAGAGTTACAATCTTCCTTCTAAACTACATAGTAGGCCAAGGCTTGCCCGCGTTCCACATTCGTTTTTTTGTATTTACATTCGCAAAGACCCTTGCAATGCCTCGTCCTGGTATGTATCGTCACTGTTCCTGCCTTTTTCCTCTTTGACTTCTATCCTCCAAAGCTCCTCGTCTTCATCGGTTGCCCCACCGTCTGGACTACACTTTGATTCCCGCCCCTCTCGGTATGCCCCTCGTCTTTCTTCATCTTTCTTTAATCATGAACAACCAAAGATCTCTCTCTACCCCTAGCAACGGAGAAATCATCTTTACCTGCCATCATCGTTACGCCTTCTTCGCCATTATCTTCCCATGATTTTTCTATTGCGTTCTTCGCACCTCCCAAACCTTCTCTTGTTGAGCGAGTTTCAGGTCTAATCTCGCTTCAAGCTCCTGTACGGCTGAGAAACCGCACTGCGATCTTCTTCTTGATGCTTTTCATTCTGGCTTGCCATTTTGTGACACACCTTTTGGCAGCCCAGCGCCCACATCTCGAATTTTTGTTAGAAAGTGGGATAGCGGGTACTTGGATTAATTGGCTTAATCTTCCCTCTATCGTGGGAGCCGCCGCTTTGAACGCTAAAGAAATGTTTCAAGTAGTGGACATCACCTCCTGATAAATTCCCCGTTTCCTTTCTCGTTTTGATCGATGTAGCGAGGCGCATAGTTGGGAAGGGTAGTCTTACGAATGCCTGGTAATACCTTAATCGTTCGTATATGATCTGTTTATCTTGCAACTTTGCAATCATTGCCTTGCATTCACTGTGGATGCATTAACCTTCACTTCACAGTATTCTCAGGTCAATACCCAAGAATTTCACATTCAAGAAAAACCGAGGAGTGGTAGGTTCCAGTTCGTCGTCGTGGCCTATCTTGCGTCTTGGAAGATCATTCAGGTGGGTTGCTTGAGTCTGCAAGGGGTTGCCGCATTTCATGATGGTCAGGATATAAGCTGACAACGGTGAGATATGAGGAGATTTAGTGGGGCATTGTTTCCTAGTTTTTCTCTTCACCTTGTCCTGTTATAAACGGGATCCTTACGGTCATCGTTTGCTATCTGTGTTTGGTGCGTCCCCGTGGTCAAGAGATTTGAAGTTGTAACTTATAACAGTTTATTGACCTTCCTCTTCTGGCAGGCACATTTTCAGGAAATCCATTAATTGAAGTATGAATGGCTATGCACTGATACGGTTAAAACTGGACTCTGGAAGTTTTATCGATGTGAGAATGTGGTTGTGACAACATAGTCACAACATCATATTTTAAAACACTTCTGTGGGGCCACAATTTTTAAAAATGCTCTCAAGCTGAATGACAATCCACTGTTAAGGCTGTTCAAACTTGAGGGCTGAGAGAGGGCAGAAGAAAATTATTGGAATCTGGAGATCTGGAGGACAGAGTATTGGGTTGAGAGCAGATTGGACAGGAAACAGAAAGGACTCAGCTTCAACTTGTAAGAAGTTGTGCCCTTCACCTCATCTGGTATTCTAATTTCAGAATGAAAGTTTTTGGAAGATTAGTGGGCAAGCCCAAAATGTACAGGAAATACTTAGAGATGGAGTCCAGTCTGTGCCAGAACTCTGAGGGTGATCAAGAAGTAAGGGTTGAAGATGCTTAGCTCTTCAGAGGGTTCAAGAGTTTCAAGGCAGAAGGAGGACAAAGGGTCCAGATTAGGATTAAGGCAAGATTATGAGGAAGCTATGTCATGTTAAGTTGATATATTATAAGAACTGGAGAGTACAAATAAAACCATGGGTGCTTAAATAATGGAGGCTGGAAGAATAGCAGAAAAGTATGAAAGTTTACTAATGAATCTTGGTAAGTGTCCATGACTACATTGGTAAGAACTGTTTTAGAAATAAGATATGTAAATAAGCAAATGATTACCAAGGCATGTGAGGACTTGTGTTAGGCTAAAGCTCTTATAATGTCGTTCATAGAATATCCTGTTCTGACAAAGATCAAAGTCGCTCGTAAGCAACTTATGAGAGTTACTTAGATCACGAGTAAGAGTGTTGGAAAGCTAGGTCAAGCTGATCAACCTAGCTGTTGTATTGTCATATTTATACAAATGAAAACAATAGCAATTACTATACTTGTGAATACAATAGTGTGAGAAGGAACTGGTTTGAATACAATAGTGTGTGAATAGGTAGACAAAATGCATATGCGCGCTGATATGGCTCCCTATCACCCTGCATGCATACTACGGCATTTTTTGCAATTGTGCACACCTCCTAGATGGCTTCTGCACACTTTGCACAGTGCACTTTTGCGTGCCTTCATGCGCCTTTTACATTTCTACTGCACTCTTGGTTCCCCATAGCTGCCTGCTGTCGTGCACCCTAAATGCATCCCATGCACTTCAAACTGTTAAGACAGAAAGATGACCAGACTGGAGATTGAACCCAGGACCAACTGGACATATACCAGATGCTCTACCAACTGAGCTATCAGGTCTTACTAGGTTCAATACAACAATGTGATATGAACCAGACACTATTGATGTAACCACCACTTGACCACTGTCAATATTACAGCAGGAGGGGATTAACTGCATCCAGTTTGTCTGTTAAGGAGCAAAGCCTCTATATTACATAATCACCAAACAATGTGTCAGATTACACAATCCAACACAGCCCCCATAATCTGATACATCAAATCTGCTTAGGTAAGCTAGATGACTAAGCCATCAAATACTGACTAATTTAGTCAGCTGACTCAGCGCACCAGGGCCCATAACCTGTTAAGACAGAAAGATGACCAGACTGGGGATTGAACCCAGGACCAACTGGACATATACCAGATGCTCTACCAACTGAGCTATCAGGTCTTACTGGATTCAATACATAGTTTGGTATTAGAGGTAATCTCACCCAGATTGCAACCCAGCTAAGTTCACAGTATTATCACTGCTTATCAGCCAGGGTCTCTAGTGCATCAGCTCAACAGCTGACACTGCCACATACATCATGTGACAGATTACATAATCCAACACAAACCGCCTTCATGCGCCCCCCCCCACACTCCTTATCTGCCTTTCACATTTATTACATGCTCAATGCACCTTTGCATGCTCCTTTTATGCTTTACATGCAACTCACATTCTCTACTGCGCACTCATTGCACAATCCCTATCACACACACAACAATCCACTACACCAGTTGCACTGCACATTGTGGCTTCCATTTTACTTGAGGTGCACCACAATTCCAACATGAGCGAACTGTGCATTCTTACATAACTAGGGCACTTTGTGCCTATTTGGCATTGGACTGTGTGCACTTGGGCTTGGGCGCTTTCATGTAATCCTGGTGCTTTGGCAGTATTTGGCCTTTCACAGCATCTCCTTATAGTTCTTCCACATTTCCAATTGGCATTGCCTTATCTGGTAACTGGCACAAGTCGATCACATCATTATTACTAAGGTGCAGCACATGACACATAACACTGAAGCGGATTAATTGGGAAGAGGACACAAGATCTAGAGTGCACCAAAAATAGCGCATCACATCAGGACAGTTGGGTATTGGGCTATAGGTGCGCAAATCTGATTGGCTGAGGCAGCAGCATAGTGTGGTCAGGTTTAGATGGGTGAATGGGTGCGCTTGTGGGTAGTGCATGGTGCTTTCTATTTTTACACTTTATTTTACCATTTTTATCACATAAGCCATTTGTACATAGTAGGCAGACAGATAGAGAATCCAGAGGATCTTTCCCCCCCTCATAGTTCATAGCTCAGTTAGCGTCGCACATAGTCTGTGCACCAGCATCCAGCCCGTGTGCCTTTGTAGTGCATCCTGAATATAGCTGCATTTGCATATCGTTTGCATCCCCTCGTCGTATTGTTGCATTTCATCCCTGCATTGCATCCTTCATCCTTGTTTGTGCACTATTGTAGTGTGCCCTTTGTATAGCTGCATTTGTGCACCATTTGCACCTTTTTCTGTATAGCCACATTTTGCGCACTGTTTGCACCTGTTTCTGCCCCTTGCGCTTTCACTCTGTTTGTGCCCCCAACCTGTGCACCATCTTCACAGCACAGCCCAGTGTCATCTTTGTCCCATTACACCTCCTGCCTTTATCATCCTTGATATTGTGCACTTTTGTGCTCCCATTGCACATTTTTTTGCACTGCGCATTTTTGCCCCTTT
The DNA here is from genome assembly GCA_029959215.1 of Tricholoma bakamatsutake. Lineage (NCBI taxonomy): Eukaryota > Fungi > Basidiomycota > Agaricomycetes > Agaricales > Tricholomataceae > Tricholoma > Tricholoma bakamatsutake. The sequence continues at coordinate 9,416,563 of CP114860.1, forward strand.
ACATTGCGCACTTTTCCACCACTGTGCATATCTCCCCTTTAGCGTACATGACTTGTGCACACATTGAAAACTGCTGTACCAGTCTCTCCATAATCTCTGCGCCCTGAAGGACAATCCGAGGCCCTCTAAGTGAACTCCCCCCTCACCCCGAGCATGCCTGCAGTAGTAGGTTAAGTGTTCACCCTTTCTGTTGAGACTCTGCACCGAGTACCAACTGAACTCACCATTTCTGGAGTCCACCGCAAGGGGTTTCTGTTTATCAGACCGTATTTTAGACCTCCATTGGCTTGCCCTTCATCTCAACATTAACCACCTTTGCACTCTCCGTTCTGAGCTGTTAGCAACTGCACTCCAGCTTGGGGAAATACCAGTATTCGAATCACTCTTCCTAAACAACATGCATCACTCGTCTGCACTGTCTTTACCTCCACCTTCACCTGAATCATTCCTACCTACCCTAACTCCATCTGCATCACCGCATTCTTTCCCACCTTCACATTTCACTGTGCTTTTACCAGATCTTAACTCTACACACCTTATTCCAGCTACCATGGCTACCATGCATATGCCATCTGCATCCAACCAAAATGCGCCACGTTTTGACCCCACAAAATTGTGCGAACTCCAGAAGTACTTCAAGGAGCTTGTGCAACTTCTCCGTGATTGTAACATCACTGATGAGACTGATAAGAAGTTCCACACAGTGCACTATTTGAACAGTGACACTGCAAACACTTGGAAACTGCTACCGGAGTATAGCGCGATGCACAACTATGGCGCATTTAAAGACGCTGTCCTAAAGCTTTATTCCAGCTCTAGGGATGGCAGCAAATAGAGTATTAGCGACCTGGACAAGCTTATTGGTGAGACCGCATGCATTGGCCTTGTAACTGCAGAAGAAATCGTGCACTATTATCGCACATTTTTCAACATTAGTGAATACTTAGTTTCACAAGGCATATTGGTGCACTATGACCAAAGCCGCATGTTCATTAGTGTGTTTTGACCAGACCAGCTAGAGTGCATTTTGAGCTGCCTTGCAATTGTGGTACTGAATTAGCCTGCAAATGTGCCATACTCATTAGACGCAATACGCGATGCAATCGACTTTATCTTTGAGGGCCCAGTGCGCTATTTCTAGCCACTTACCAGGCTCACAGCACAAAACCCTGATATGTATGCACCCTACTCAGCACCCAGTGCACCCATTTCCCAGCCACAACCTAGCATGCCCATAGTCAAAGCAGAAGACATCTCAGTCTTATTCAAGTGCATGATACAGACAATAGTTACCACATTGAGCGCATCATGCAGAGATGGCGGAAATGGTACGCCTCGCTCGAACAACGACAAGTGCAATGGTTGTGGTCAGACAGGGCATTATATCCCTGAGTGTGCTTCAATTGAGCACCTTATTAGCAAAGGAAAGTGTAGGTAAAATGTGGAAGGGCACATTGTACTCCCAGGTGGCGCATTTGTGCTGCGTTCTATTCCAGGCAATTTCTTGGGTGAGCACATCGAGGAATGGCATAAGTGCAACCCAGGGCAGATAGCCACTGGTCAACTTTCACCTAATACCAATTCGCAGCTCATCTACAATATAGCACCTTGTCTAGCTACAGCAGCACCTTTACAGTCGATGTATGTTGCCGCTTCAGTACCTGCAGCAGATTGTATGCAAAGCACACCAAATGCGCAACTAACGAAGGAAGAGCACATCAATGTGCTCAAAAGGGAGTTGATGGCACTTCAGAAGAGGCAAGTCTTCAACGGTGTTGAAATTCTGCAGCGCACACTGTGCAATACATTCAATCAAGAGAGCACGCATTCTACAACCACAGACATTGCACCTGCTGACAGTATCAAGTCCCCAGCTTTGCAACCCGCTGCGAGCGCAACTGAAGCACCTGACGAGACACCCATACATCCCTATTCCAACATTCCTGAAGTGCATTTTGTGCCTGCAGCAGCAGATAAACCAGACATACCAGCTAACACTTCCAAAGGTGTTACAAGTAGGATTACTAATCTGCTGACTGATGCTTGCTTAGTATGCGATTACTCACCAATTCTAGTATGACTAATATTGCTTACTTTGCTTACTGATCTCTTACCAAGCACATTACCAATACTCTTGGCATTAGTCATTAGCAAGTAGTAATCTTAGTAATACTTTGTTATATAAGTAGCTGACTGTGTAGTAGTTATCCCTCAGTCAATTACACTCTTTGACATTGGTGCTTAACTAGCAACTCCTTGGCACATTCAGCTACTTTGGAGTCTTTATCTCTAGCTCACTACTATTGCATTACCAATCGCTCTCAACAAAAGGCAAAGAGCCATCATACCGCACTGTCATTCCCATCCAGAACCCACAGATTGTCAATGATGTATATGTGTGCACCATGAAGTGTTACAAGTAGGATTACTAATCTGCTGACTGATGCTTTCTTAGTATCTGATTACTCACCAATTCTAGTATGACTAATATTGCTTACTCTGCTTACTGATCTCTTACCAAGCACATTACCAATACTCTTGGCATTAGTCATTAGCAAGTAGTAATCTTAGTAATACTTTGTTATATAAGTAGCTGACTGTGTAGTAGTTATCCCTCAGTCAATTACACTCTTTGACATTGGTGCTTAACTAGCAACTCCTCAGTACACTCAGCTGCTTTGGGGTCTTTGTCTCTAGCTCACTACTATTGCATTACCAATCGCTCTCAACATAATTGACTCCACTCGTCAGCCGACCATGTCTACCTCTTCCATGGAACATCAGCTCGCTGATGCTTTTGATGATGTCAAGACTTCCTACTCCAAACGGCCATGTGTCAGTGCTTCACTTGACGCCTTCACTGATTGGTTATCAGCAGTTTTCATCACCCTCCTCACCACATTGGAGAAATCCTTTATGGTCATTGCAATCCAGATCGATACACTCAATGAGTATGTTGAAGAGCTTCGTTCTCCAACTGCACAGCCGCCTCCTAGCAGTGTCACAGCACAACCTGGAACCACGGCACCCACCAGCAGCACTTCTAAAGCACCCAAGCGTCCAACTAGGTGCTCGTTATGCCATGCACGTGGTCATTCTAACACTGAGTGCCACACCAAAGATCCAAGTTCTATGAGAAAACGAGTAGCGAGGAACAGTAGGATGGCTAAAGAGGCACGTGCACATACAGCTATGTCCGCCTTACCTGCATCACCCCCCTCATTTCATCATTTTGCTTACCCAATACCTGCTCATGCCGTTCAAACTCCTATGAATTTCGCTGCACTCTCTGCCGATTCCACTGAGCTTCGACGTTGAGCTGCACAGTCTGCAAGAGACAAGCGCCGGCATAGACGCCATACCACTTCTGCATAAGTCCTAGATTACGGGGCTGTGTTACAAGTAGGATTACTAATCTGCTGACTGATGCTTTCTTAGTATCTGATTACTCACCAATTCTAGTATGACCAATATTGCTTACTCTGCTTACTGATCTCTTACCAAGCACATTACCAATACTCTTGGCATTAGTCATTAGCAAGTAGTAATCTTAGTAATACTTTGTTATATAAGTAGCTGACTGTGTAGTAGTTATCCCTCAGTCAATTACACTCTTTGACATTGGTGCTTAACTAGCAACTCCTCAGTACACTCAGCTACTTTGGGGTCTTTGTCTCTAGCTCACTACTATTGCATTACCAATCGCTCTCAACAAAGCGGTCTGCCATTGTCTTGGATTTCAGTACGACCCATGCATTCACTTATACATGCAATCGGCCAATGGAGAGGTAGATGAGTTGCTTGGGCTTGCATGCAATGTTTCCATGTGCATTGGAGATATCATTGTCTATGTGCAAGTTCATGTTATCCATTCACCTGCTTACGATATTCTGTTAGGGCACCCCTTCAATGTGTTAACATGCTCCATCATGCGCAACTTTGCGGACAAAGTGCAAACAATTACTATCTGCAATCCGAACACAGGTGCCATCTCCACCATTCTAACAAAGCCTAGGGGGAAGCCGTGCCACTTCTTACCAGCTCCAGCAACACTGCACTTTGCTATTCAGCATAACCCACAAAGAAATTTTTGCCAGGCTTCGAGGAATTGATCACAGACCAAGGAGAAGCTGCCACTATCATAACATTTGACTCTGATACCCAATCTTGTGATGTTTCTGCATTTGCGCTTATTCCATTTTCTGCTTCTGTTCCTTTGACCTCTATTATCTCTCAATTCTACCTATCCCAGTGTACCAACAGTCATGTGCAGGCACTCTTAAATTCAATTGACTGCATGGTGCTTATTCCAGCCACATTTCCGAAAAGTGCACATGTGCATGCAACTTTTATCGATTTAGCAGCGCGCACGCCGCAAAAGGGTGTAGTAACCAAGAAGAAGTATAAACCAGTTGCTAGAAAAGTCAAACCAGTTATTGCGCCCATCCCAAATGAATTCTGCATCAAGCGCAACATTATAGGTGATCTGCTAGTGGCGCTTCCTGTGCTTTTACCAAACCTGCCACCATTTACTCTGACCAGGTGCTATACTGAAGAGTGCATGCAAGTGCTCCAAAAGTGCCACACCGAATTCTTATTACCAGAGGAGATGAGGGTTTTACACCACTTGATGTTTTTGCAGAATGAAGCCTTTGCATGGAGCGATGAGGAGCGCGGCAGCTTCAAGACCGCATTCTTTCCCCCAGTAGAAATCCCGGTTATTCTGCACACCTCTTGGATAGAGCACAACATCCCCATTCCACCAGGCATATATGATGAAGTTTGCGCTATTATCCAGAAGAAGATAGACTCAGGTGTTTATGAGCACTCAAATTCGGCATATAGATCGTGCTGGTTCTGCACGCTCAAGAAAGATGGGAAAGCACTGCACATCATACATAGCCTCGAGCCGCTTAATCGCATTACCATTAAATACTCTGGCATCACCTCTACACCTGAGCACCTCACAGAGTAGTTTGTGGGGCATGCATGCGGCGCCGTCCTTGATCTATATGTGGGATACGATGAGCACTTAATCAAAGAATCATCGTGTGACCTTATGACATTCCAAATGCTATATGGTGCAATGTGCCTCGTTACATTGCCAATGGGTTGAACAAACTCAGTACCAATCTTCCACAATGATGTGTGCTATATTCTGCAGCCAGAGATTCCAGATTGCACTGTTCTGTTACAAGTAGGATTACTAATCTGCTGACTGATGCTTGCTTAGTATGCGATTACTCACCAATTCTAGTATGACTAATATTGCTTACTTTGCTTACTGATCTCTTACCAAGCACATTACCAATACTCTTGGCATTAGTCATTAGCAAGTAGTAATCTTAGTAATACTTTGTTATATAAGTAGCTGACTGTGTAGTAGTTATCCCTCAGTCAATTTCACTCTTTGACATTGGTGCTTAACTAGCAACTCCTCGGCACATTCAGCTACTTTGGAGTCTTTGTCTCTAGCTCACTACTATTGCATTACCAATCGCTCTCAACATGTTCCCTATATTGATGATGTCCCAGTCAAGGGGCCTTCAAAGTGCTACATTTTACTGGATGGCTCATGCGAAGCGCTCACTGCAAACCCTGGCATAAGGCGCTTTGTGTGGGAGCACTTCCAGAACATGAACCGCATTGTGCAGTGCATGAAATATAGTGGCAGCACTTTCTTTCTCTGGGACGAAATCCACATTGTGCACTGAGAACTTCATCATTCTTGGCCATTATTGCACCCCAGAATGTAGAAAACCTGAATGCGACAAGGTAGACATTATCCACAATTGGGGCGCATGCCACATGCTGTCAGAAGTGCACACATTCTTGGGAACAGTCAGTTTAATGTGCATTTATATCCGCAATTATGCGCACTGCATTAATGCGCTCACAAGGCTTATGTGCAAGGACGCTCCATTTGAATGGGGCTCAGAGCAGATAGCGGCACAAAACGACATCAAGCAAGCAGTACTAGAGTGCCCTGCACTACAACCGATCGATTATTCCTCAGAACTCCCCATTATCCTTGTGGTCGACACTTCCCAGATAGCGGTTGGCTTTTACCTTTGCCAGCAAAAGAGCGCAAATGCAAAAATGCACATTTACAACTGGTTCAGCTCGATTATGCTCAATGACAGAGAAGCATGCTTTTTGCATCTGAAGCTAGAGATCTATGGGCTTTACTGCGCACTGCACAGTTTGTGCCTTTATATTATAGGTGTGTGCAACTTAATTGTTGAGACTGACACATGCTATATCAAGGGCATGCTACAAAACCCTGATATCCAACCATCCACGAGCATTAACCAGTGGATCGTCTCAATCCTTACATTCCACTTTATGCTCATACATGTTAGGGGAGTGGTGCATGATCCAGATGGGCTTTCGCGTCAGCCAAAGCAGCCAGAAGACTTAGAAGGAGAAGAAGATGAAGAGTTTGAGGATTGGATTGATGCGCTACATGGCTTTATGCATGCGATACATCCCATTTCACAGTCCTTTGATGCGTAAGCACTTGCACTAATGCAGCCAGAGCCAAGTGCAAATGCACAAAATGTGCACAATAGTGCACTTATTTATGACGATGACTATAGCCAAGTTCTGAGGAGCACAACAGCAGATGCAGAGGATGAGAAGTTAGATTTGGTGTGAATTTGGATGGATACCCTAACACACCCTAGCGACTTCACAGATTCCAAGTACAGCGTGCTCGTGCACTATGTGAGCCTCTTTTTCAAAGACAAGCTGTGCTTATGGAAGTGCAATGTGCATGGTGCTCACCAGCTTGTTATTTGGCAGTCTAGATGCTTACCGATATTGTGCGCCATCCACAACAACATTGGACACAAGTGCTTTTACGTGATGTGCCCCGCATTGCTCAAGCACTTTTGGTGGCCACATGTTATGGACGACATTGTTTGGTTCATGTGCACTTGTCATATGTGCCAAATGCAGAAGGTTCTAATACCGCCAGTCATCGCAATGCCTGCACCTCTCTTCAGTAAAGTTTATATTGATACGATGCACTTACCAGTATCAGCAGGGCAATGCTATATCATCCAAGGGCATTGCTTGCTTGCAACTTGGCCAGAATTCTGTGGGCTTCCTAAAGAAAATGCAAGCGCACTTGGCGATTGGATGTTTCAAGACCTCATCTGCCGATGGGGCATGTTGTATGAGATGGTCACTGATAATGGCAAGCCATTCATCAAAGCGCTAGCCTATCTCAGTAAGTGCTACCATATCAATCACATCCACATATCTGGCTATAACTCATGCACTAATGGAATTGTTGAGCATGCACATTTCGACATGCATCAAGCACTTATCAAAGCTGCAGATGGAGTAGAGTCAAAATGGTTCAGTGCACTGTACTCAGTCTTTTGGGCAGAGCACATCACAGTTTGGAAGTGCCTTGGCATTTTGCCATACTTCATTGTTACAGGCACACAGCCTCTAATCCCTCTCAATATCATTGAAGCAACATACCTTAACCCACTCCCAGATTCTATATTCTCTACTACAGACTTGATCGCGTGGCATGCATGCGCATTACAAAAGCATCCAGAAGACTTAGCATGCATCCATTCTTGTGTCTATACAGAAAGGTGCAAAGTGGCACTCTGTTTCGAGAAAGTGCACTCAAAAACCATCCACAATTTTGACTTCCAGTGCAGCGATTTAGTCCTTATGCACAACACAGCAATCGAGAAGAGCCTTAACTGCAAAATGCATGCACGTTATCTTGGTCCTCTAGTTATAGTGTCGCACAAGCAAGGCAGTGCATATATCGTTTGCAAGCTCAATGGGACGGTATTTGACAGGCCAGTAGCCGCGTTCTGCATACTGCCATTGATACAGCTCCCTATCGCCCTGCGCGCATACTACGGCATTTTTTGCGATTGTGCGCACCTCCTAGATGGCTTCCGCACACTTTGTGCAGCACACCTTTGCATGCTTCCATGCGCTTTCACATGCCTTGAGTGCACAAGACCTAGAGTGCACCAAAAATAGCGCATCACACTGGAACAGTTGGGTAGTAGGCTATAGATGTGCAAATCTTATTGGCTGAGGCAGTGGCATAGTGTGGTCAGGTTTAGATGGGCGAATGGATGCACTTGTGGGTAGCACATGGCACTTTCTATTTTTACACTTTATTTTACCATTTTTATCACATAAGCCATTTGTACATAGTAGGTGGACAGATAGAAAATCCAGACGATCTTTCCCCCCTCATAGTTCATAGCTCAGTCAGCGTTGCATATAGTCCATGCACCAGTGTCCAGTCCATGCACCAGTGTCCAGTCCATGCACCAGTGTCCAGTCCATGCACCAGTGTCCAGTCCATGCACCTGTGTAGTGCACCCTTCATATAGCCATGTTTGTGTATCATTTGCATCCCCTCATCGTATTGTTGCATTTCATCCCTGCATTGCATCCTTCATCCTCGTTCGAGCACTCATACAGTGCACCCTTCGTTTAGCCGCATTTGTGCACCATTGCACACTTATTTGTATAGCCGCATTTTGCACACTGTTTGCACCTTTTCCCGCCCCTTGCGCTTCCACCCCATTTGTGTCCCCAACCTATGCACCACCTTCACAGCACACCCCAGTGTTGTCTCCATCCCACTACACCTCTCATCTCCATCACCCTTGTTGTTGCACACTTTTGTGCTCCCATTGTGCATTTTTCTGCACTGCGCATTTTTGCCCCTTTGCGTTGTGCACTTTCCTGCTACTGTGCATATCTCCCCTAACTTTAGCATACACAGCTAGTGCGCACATTGAAAACTGCCGTACCAGCCTCCCTATAGTCTTTGCACCCTGAAAGACAATCCGAGGCCGTCTAAGTGAACTCCCCCCCTCACCCCGAGCACGCCTGCAGTTTTAGGTTGAGTGTTCACCCCTTCTGTTGAGACTCTGCACCGAGTACCAACTGAACACATCATTTCTGGAGCCCACCGCAAGGGGTTTCTGTTTATCAGACCATATTTTAGACCTCCATCAGCTCGCCCTTTACTTCAACATTAACCACCTTCGCACTCTCCATTCCGAGCTGTTAGCAACTGCACTCCAGCTTGGGGAAATACCAGTATTCAAATCACTCTTCCTAAACAACACGCATCACTCATCCACACTGTCTTTACCTCCACCTTCACCTGAATCATCCCTACCTACCTTAACTCTATCCGCATCACCGCATCCTTCTCTGCCTTTGCATTTCGCTGCACTTTTACAGATCTTAACTCTACATACCTTATTCCACCTACTATGGCTACCATGCATATGCCATCCACATCCAACCAAAATGAACCGTGTTTCGACCCCGCAGAACTGCGCAAACTCCAGAAGTACTTTGAGGAGCTTGTGCAACTCCTCCGCAATTGTAATGTCACTGACAAGACTGATAAGAAGTTCCACACAGTGCACTATTTGGACAGCAACACTGCAGACACTTGGAAACTGCTACCGGAGTATAGCGTGACACACAACTATGGTGCATTCAAAGATGCTGTCCTAAAGCTTTATCCCAGTTCTAGGGATGGCAGTAAATGGAGTATTAGCGACCTGGACAAGCTTATTGGTGAGACTGCATGCATTGGCCTTGTAACTGCAGAAGAAATCATGCACTATTATCGCACATTTTTCAACATTAGTGAATACTTAGTTGCACAAGGCATATTGGTGCACTATGACCAAAGCCGCATGTTCATTAGTGTGTTTTGACCAGACCAGCTAGAGTGCATTTTGAGCTGCCTTGCAATTGTGGTACTGAATTAGCCTGCAAATGTGCCATACTCATTAGATGCAATATGCGATGCAATCGACTTTATCTTTGAGGGCCCAGTGCGCTATTTCTAGCCACTTACCAGGCTCACAGCACAAAACCCTGATATGTATGCACCCTACTCAGCACCTAGCGCACCCATTTCCCAGCCACAACCTAGCGTGCCCACAGTCAAAGCAGAAGACATTTCAGTCTTATTCGAATGCATGACACAGACAATAGTTACTGCGTTAAGTGCATCACACAGAGATGGCAGAAATGGCATGCCTCACTCGAACAATGACAAGTGCAATGGTTGTGGTCAGACAAAGCATTATATCCCTGAGTGCACTTCAATTGAGTGCCTTATTAGTGAAGGAAAGTGTAGGCAAAATGCAGAAGGGCGCATCATACTCCCAGGTGGCGCATTCATGCCGCGTTCTATTCCAGGCAACTTCTTGGGTGAGCGCATTGAGGAATGGCATAAGCACAACCCAGGGCAGATTGCCACTGGTCGACTTTCATTGAATACCAATTTGCAGCTCATCTACAATATTTGAGACTTTGTCCTATGGCATGCGCTTCATTTTATCTCTTACTCTTTTATCAATGGACATGGTCAATATCTCAGTTGGGAGGAGGAAAGTGATGGTTGGATGATTTTTCCACACTCCTTTGCATTTGCACATTTTTGCACTGGTGCGCATTTTTGTGCGCTTGACATTTCTTGCTCAAACATTGCTTATCTTATCTTTTTTCCCTCACATATATTATTTGGACTTACAATTTTCGTTTTATGGCACCATGGAAGTGCGCGCGCAGGTTGGCGCAAAGTGCACACATTTGTGTGTGCATGCATATTGCACTGCTTCGGAGTGCATCACGCATATCACAGGCGCAACAGAGAGATTGATTGACACACTATCTAAAACTTATACAGGCGAGCAGCTATTCAATGGACTCCAGGAACTCCAAGCGATCCAAGGCCGCATCCAGTTTTGCCTTTGCATCCACCTCCGCTTGCTCCATGCTGCGCAACTGGCTCTTAGTGACCTCTAACTCAACGAGTGACCTTTGGACGTCTTCTTTAAGGCGATCATGCGTGGTGCCCCAGACTACGACCACCAAGCGGCATTGCACTAAGTCGAGCACCTCAACATCCTGGCCTTGGTAGACCAAGTCCTCCAAGGTATTTCCTGATCTGGTTAGGCATGAGGATTGCGTGTGCGCACTTGCCTGGTGAACGGTAAGACAGTGTGGCCTTGGGCGCACTTGCGATGGTGGAGGGGGCGTTTTCAACTTTGCGGTGCTTCGATGTGCACTCTTTTGAGGGGCTGATGAACCCTGCATTGCTCTCATTGCCTTTGTTAGTTTGTGACATGCCATTGAAATAGTTAGCACAGCGTGGAAGGAGGATGAGAAAAAGACACACCAGAGCACCCAGTAGCCGCTTTCCTGCCTCTAGAAGTCGCATGCAGCTGTGTGAGGGTGTGCTTCATCTATTCACACTTTCTCTTACCCTTTGCGCACAGAGCACACCACTTTCCATTGACAGAGACACACCTAGCCAGCTGGCCCATGCGGCAGCAGTTATCACACTAGAGTAGGAGGGAAACCATTTAGTAAGTTTGAAGCATATCCAAAGAAACTTACTAGTCCGCTATTAGCATCGGAGGTGGTGCCAATGCCACTCAGTAGTGGTACCTCGATGTATGCATGCTGCCGCATTGTGCACACTGGGTGCGCACTTGCACCTTCATCCACACTAGCACTCTCATTGCTCAGCTCACTCTCCCCTTTGCTCATCACCCCACTCTCCCAAGATTCACCGGTTCCCTCACCTACAACCTCAGCATTGGTCACTCCAGAAAGCGTGCGCAGAGAGTGGACCAGCGCGACACATGCCTTTTTGTCCTCCTGTGCTTAGGTGGTATCTATATCGCTTGCCTCGTCAATTGCCCTCAACTCACCTTCCAGATGCTCCAAGTTGACTTCGGGTGCCTGCAATTCAGCGGTCAAGAGTGTGCACTTCCAGCTGCCCCACCAGCTCGTGCACCCTATGCTCAAATTCCTCAGACTGCTCTTTCTCCCCAATCATCTTATGCATATCAGGCATCAGCTCCTCACCCCAAGTAAGCTACTCCTCCACTATGATTCCACTGAATGTGCTGCGCACCTTCACGAGGAGCGCGTCGAGTTTTGCCTCATCTTTAACAGTGTCTGCATGGCTTTTATACATGTTTTACATGCCCCGACCCTTAGCAACCTATGCCGGTTATAGAAATACAAAAAGCACACCAGTTTACTGCAAAACCCCTCACCCCAAGCTTGCATAGTTGTCTGCTCGCTCCCAGCAGCAGGAAGGGTCTCATTGAGGGCCAGGATCATTTGTCTGAGGGCTAAGGTGAATGCTGAGGCCATTGGATCACGTAGAGATGGGTTGTGGAAAGAGTTGTAGAGGATAGATGGTGGTCAGAGATAGATAAGGAGAGGATGGCTGCTTATGTGAGCAAAGAAAATTCTGTGCTGACCAATCACATGCTGCCTGAGGACAGTTAGTACTTCAGTTGGGAGGAGATGATACGGCTCCCTATCACCCTGCGCACATACTACAGCATTTTTTGCAATTGTGCACACCTTCTAGATGGCTTCCGCACACTTTGCACAGCATGCTTTTGTGTGCCTTCATGTGCTTTTGTGTGCCTTTGTGCACTTCTATGCACTTTCATATGCATTTGACCACTTAGGTATGCTTTTATGTGCCTTTTACATTTCTACTGCACTCTTGGTTCCCTATAGCTGCCTACTGTCGTGCACCCTAAATGTGCCCTGTTGCGCTTCAAACCACCTCCGTGTGCTCCCCCCCATGTTGAGAGCGATTGGTAATGCAATAGTAGTGAGCTAGAGACAAAGACTCCAAAGTAGCTGAATGTGCTGAGGAGTTGCTAGTTAAGCACCAATGTCAAAGAGTGTAATTGACTGAGGGATAACTACTACATAGTCAGCTACTTATATAACAAAGTATTACTAAGATTACTACTTGCTAATGACTAATGCCAAGAGTATTGGTAATGTGCTTGGTAAGAGATCAGTAAGCAGAGTAAGCAATATTAGTCATACTAGAATTGGTGAGTAATCAGATACTAAGAAAGCATCAGTCAGCAGATTAGTAATCCTACTTGTAACACCATCATTATGTAGAAAGGGGTGTTTTTGATTGCCGAGTGGTGCTTCAAAAGTGATTATGGGTAAACTCGGCAGTGGTGAGATGTTTTCTCCATTGTGAGGGCCTGTTTGCACAAAAGATCTGGAGGTAGATCTCCAGTTCCTGATTGACCTGCATCACCCCCCTCATTTCATCATTTTGCTTATCCAACACCTGCTCACGCCATTCAAACTCCTATGAATTTCACTGCACTCTCTGCCGATTCCACTGAGCTTCGACGTCGAGCTGCACAGTCTGCAAGAGACAAGCGCCAGCATAGATGCCATACCACTTCTGCATAAGTCCTAGATTACGGGGCTGTGTTACAAGTAGGATTACTAATCTGCTGACTGATGCTTTCTTAGTATCTGATTACTCACCAATTCTAGTATGACTAATATTGCTTACTCTGCTTACTGATCTCTTACCAAGCACATTACCAATACTCTTGGCATTAGTCATTAGCAAGTAGTAATCTTAGTAATACTTTGTTATATAAGTAGCTGACTGTGTAGTAGTTATCCCTCAGTCAATTACACTCTTTGACATTGGTGCTTAACTAGCAACTCCTCAGTACACTCAGCTACTTTGGGGTCTTTGTCTCTAGCTCACTACTATTGCATTACCAATCGCTCTCAACAATAGTGGTAGGTATGCTGGAGCAATAAATATAATACACCTCTCCTGATCCTGCATATCTAACTCCTTTTAACTAATCCTAATCCAATTCTACAAGTATCAAGTTTAATTTTAGGAAGTGGTTTGGTAAGACAGTCTGCAATCATATCATTGGTCCCAACATGCTTTGGCTTTATGACTCCTTCTTCTACATTTTCTCTCAACCAGTGAAATTTCAGGTCCAGATGCTTCATTCTCCCATGATGCTCAGGATTCTTGGATACATTAATAGCAGATTGGTTGTCAATGCAAAGTGTAGAAGCACCATCAATCTTGTATCCAAATTCTCTCAGCAGACTTCTCATCCATTTCAACTCTTTGCCTGCCTCTACTGCTGCCATATATTCAGCTTCAGTGGTTGACAATGCAACTACAGATTGTAGCTTGGATGACCAGCTGACTGCACCAGTCCCAATTTTAATTACATATCCACCAGTGGATCTTCCAGTGTCTTTGCAGGCACCATGGTTGGCATCAGTGTATGTGATAAATATTTCTTGCTCTCCATCTGACTTGTAGACCAATTCATAGTCCTTTGTGCCTTGCAAGTATCTGAATACATGCTTAGCAGCTTTCCAGTGAATTGGTGATGGATTGGAATTGTATTTAGCAAGAGTGCCAACAGCAAAAGCAATGTCAGGCCTGGTATATTGTGCCAGATAAGTGAGAGATCCCACAGCTGATAGGTAGGGTACTTTTGACATAAACTCCTTATCCTCATCTGAGAGTAACAGAGTTTTCTGTAAGACAAGGCCAGAATCCATGGGAGTAGAAATAGGATTGCAATCAGCAAGGCCATATTGCTTAAGAATGTCCGTGATGTATTGTTGTTGAGAGAGAGAGATAGAGTGATTGGGAAAGTCTCTGGTGATTTTCATCCCAAGAAGCCAAGAGGTGGGACCAATATTTCTGAGTTTAAAGTGACCTTCCAACTCTTTGATAGTGGTGTCAATTTTATCTTTGGAGTTGGATGCCAAGGTGATGTCATCGATAAAGACAGGAATGATAACTAGCACTCCATCCTTAACATATACATAAATGCTTCTGTCAGACTCCAATCTCCTGTATCCCAAGGTGGTGAGAGTAGAATGCAGCTTCTTATTCCACTGCCTAGCAGACTGCTTGAGACCATATAAGGACTTCTTGAGTTTGCAGACATATTTAGGGCCAAACTGGACAAAGCTAGAGGGCTGTGTCATATAGATTTCCTCCTCCAAAACACCATTCAGAAAAGCAGATGATATGTCAATAGAATGCAAATAGTAGTCATGCTTGGCAGCCAGAGCAATAATGGTTCTGATAGATGCCATTCTAAAAGTGGGTGAAAACACCTCAGTATAATCCACTCCAGGCCTTTGAGAAAATCCTTTGGCCACAACTCTAGCCTTATATCTTTCAATAGAACCATCAGCATTTCTTTTGACTTTAAACACCCATTTACTGCCAATAGCCTTTCGGTCTGGTGGAAGAGGGACAATGTCCCAAGTACCATTGGCATTGAGAGCATTTATTTCTTCCTCTGCAGCTTTTCTCCATAACTCAGCATCAGGGGACTTCATGGCCTGATTGTATGTGGTAGGCTCATAAATTCCACAAGCTACTCCTGCAACTTCAGATCCCTCAAATTCCTCATTCTCACCATCAGAGTCCTCTGCATTAGATTCCTCTGAGTCAGATAAAATAGGTGTGGGATGTCTAACTTTCCACCATTCTCTAGGAGGCTGAATATTTCTCCTGGGACGTCTCACAGCAAGTGGAGGAGTGGATGGTGGTGGATCAGGTGACTGTGTGTTAGGTAGTAGAGACTGAGAAGGAGGAGGATGTTAAGACAGAAAGATGACCAGACTGGGGATTGAACCCAGGACCAACTGGACATATACCAGATGCTCTACCAACTGAGCTATCAGGTCTTACTGGGTTCAATACATAGTTTGGTATTAGAGGTAATCTCACCCAGATTGCAACCCAGCTAAGTTCACAGTATTATCACTGCTTATCAGCCAGGGTCTATAGTGCATCAGCTCAACAGCTGACACTGCCACATACATCATGTGACAGATTACATAATCCAACAGAGGAGGTGTAGACAGAGGTGATAATGCAGAGGGAATTGCAGTAGGTGATTGTGGAGTTGTCCTGTACCATGACAGGAGGAGAGTGCCAAGGCTCAGGCTGAGAATTAATGTGCATAGGCAGTGTAACAATGGATGGTGAAATACTGGAGGTGGCTGACTGATTTGTGTTAATGGTATGCCCCCCTAAATCTGGCATGTCACTGCCATTGAGTGGATTGAATGATAGTGGAGTTAGAATAGTATTCATCAAGATAGGTTTAACCCCAGGAAAGTATCTCTCATCAAATTCAGCCCTTTCTGAGATAATAAACTTCTTTCTGACAGGATCATAAAACTGCCATCCTTTATAGCCAGCAGGGTAGCCAACAAAAATGCACTTCTCAATGTGTGAGCCAAATGACTTTCTCTTATCCTTCTGCACATGTACATATGCTAAGTACCCCCAAACCCTGATATATGATACATCAGGTTTCTTTTTACACCAAGCTTCATAGGGAGTTACTCCTGGAAGTGGAGCTGTAGGGGCTCTGTTCAGAACATGCAACAAAGCCACAAATGCATGGAACCAGAATTGAACTGGTAGATTGGCTTCATTTAACATAGATGTAACTTGATCTGAAACAGTTCTGTTTGCCCTTTCAACATCCCCATTCTGCTGTGGCCTATTCCTGACAGTATGATGTCTCTCAATCCCATGATCAATGCAGTACTGGTTGAAATCATTGGACATAAATTCAGAGCCCTTGTCTTCTCTAATGACTTTGATTTTGGCATCATGCAAATTCTCAGCATAAGCTTTGAATTGCAAGAATGCAGCAAAGGCTTCTGATTTCTTTCTGAGTCCAAGACCACATTTGAATCTAGTGCAGTCATCAACAAACTGTATCCAGTACTGATAACCACCAATAGATTTGACTTGGATGGGACCTTTGATATCCATGTGGACCAACTCTAATGGTTGAGTAGCTCTGGATTGAGAGGTAGGGAATGGATTTGCATGCATCTTCCCAGCTAGACAAGGTTCACAGATAGGGTCAGGTGTGGACATGTAAGTGAGTTTCATGCCAGTGACCATGTCTTTGGAGTGTAACTGTTTGACATAGTCATAGTTGATGTGACCAAATCTCCTGTGCCATAGACTGAGGTTTAATGGAAGGGTAGAAGACAAGTTGGCAGACTCCAGGCAGGCAGGCACAGTAATTCCATCTAGGAATGCAGCATTCTGGCTGTGAATAGAGGCAGTGAAACGTATTCTACCTGACTGTATGAAATATATGTACTGTGAGTCAATATAGATATGGTACTGTTTGTGTTTTGTAAGATAAAGAACTGATAAGAGGTTGTCTTGGAGTTGGGGAACATGTAATACTCTACTAAAAAGAAGTGGCTGTGATTCTACTACTCCTTTAATTAATGGTCTGAAAAGTAAACTACCAATACCAGCAGAATAAATGATTGTGTGATCAGCTAATCTAATAGGTATATAAAGGGGTTTGTAATCTCTGAGCCAATGTTTATGTGGGGTCATGTGTGAAGTGGCTCCTGAGTCTGCATTCCAGTCATAATTAGAATAATGTGAAAGGGGATCATTTAACTGTTCCATAGTAAAGATACTTGCCTTCCCTGCTGATTCCTGGATATTCAAAGCTGTGTTTGCTGCCTTCCCTTCTGCCCTTTTTGCCAAGTACAAAGCACACTGCGGCACCCAATGACCAACTTGGCCACAGAAGTGACAAGGGAGTTTAGAGGACTTGTACTGCTTCTTGTTAGAAGGATTGTTGGTGTTGGGAAAATTATTATGATGGAATGATTTGTTATGAGCAGCAGAAGCCTTGTTTGCAACCTCTGAGACTTGAGGTGCAGATCTCCTTGTCCTTTGGATTTCTTCTGTATGGAATGCCTGAGTGACTATTGCCTTGTCCAACTTGTCACTAAGCATCAAAGATGACACAAAGTAACTATGGTCCTCTGGAAGTGACTTGATCATTGCCATGCAGAGGAGTTCCTCATCCAGCTTTTCAATAGAAAGTTTGTCAGGGCGAAGGTTTTTAATATTTTGCATTGCTGCATTAACTCTGTTGGCACTGATTGTAGTGATTCTTCCTCTAGTTTTCTGATGCTGAATAGGTCATCATATGCATTGAATCTAGCACCAGGCTTTTGTTGCTGATGCACAGACTTCAAAGCATTCCACATAGCAGCTGGGTCACTTTCCTTCCCCTCCAGATGTATCACCTGAGATGTCTCCACCATAGGATAGATCTATCCAGATGCTTGGTCTGCCTTGCCTTGCTATGCCTCCTGTCCTTCAATGTCTGAACTGTTAGGACATTTCTTCTGGCCAGAGACAATTTGCCAAAGCTGATTTGCTCTAAGCCATGCCTGCATTTCTCCACTCCATTGATTATAATTAGAATGGCTAAGTTTCTGAATGTTTGGACCTTTCATAGTGAGTGTTGGTGAAGAGAGTGCAAAGGAGAAGATGTGAGTAGTGAGTGGTATTGGAAAGATAATAGGGGTGGTGAAGTAATGTCAAAAAGATGGAGGGAGTAATGGAGTAATGGAAAGATAGGGTGGTAGGGTAGTAGTGGTAGAGTGGTAGTGGAAAGGGTGTGTGTGTAGTGATGCAATAGATGCAGGCAAAGGCAGAAAAGCAAGTGCAGACCAAATGCAAGTCAACCAGTATGCAACCAAATCCTTCAAAAAGGCAGGGTTCTGGAGACTGCAAAATAAGGTGGGTCCAAAGATAGGTCCAAGATCTAGGGGTCCAGGAGTCTTCTTCAGCCACCAGTAGATGCAAGTCAACAACTTAAACTACAGTGCAGTTGTAACTCCTCCCAGATCACAGAGTTGACTACCTGGATATTTCTGAGGTAGGAAAAAAGGCTGGCCCACTGAAGTGCACAGACCCAACAGTTCACTGTAGAGACCATCTAGGAATGGTCTTTTTGTTAAGAACATAATCCTACACACTTACCTTCTTATATAGTGTTCCCTTATTCACACAGTCACACATCTACCTACTAGCATAGTTTCCCCATGCAAGGGATATATGGACTACCATACTACCATAGTCACCCCAAGGATGACCATAGCACAGGTACAAAGTAGAATAGTAAAGAGTAGAGAAGTAGCATGACATGTAGTAGAATAGTGGGAAGGGGAAGAATGGGGAACAGGCAAAAACCTCGCCCTATTTATCTGTTTTGGAGATGGTCTGTGCACACTCCCAAACAGTATAAATAGTCCCCCACTTCTCACTCAACCCCCAAGTCAATCAACTCCTGTTTTCCTCAGTCATTGCTCTCTCCTCTCCTCAACACTTTTGTCCCTACTAACTATCTATTTACTGACTAAAACTACCTACAAGTTAGTTTAGTCAAAATAGATTGAGTTGAGTAAAACAGAGGTTACCCAACAAAAGAGAGATAGAGAGTGGAGGATGACAAGAGAGCGAAGCAGATGGTTAGATATATGTATGAGCACAGTTAGAGCTCAGGGCCCATAACCTGTTTGAGGTAAGAAATGAAGATGACTGAGTGAAAACAAGTTGATTGACTGGGGGGAAGGTGGCAGGATGCACCCCTTTATATATGTTTTAGGAATGTGCACAGACCATGTAGAAAACCTATAAGTAAGGCCATGGTCTGGCACTGTGCATCATGCCCATCCCCCAACTTCTCCACTACACTATGCTACTTTCTCTACTATGCTACTTTCTCTATGATATAGTCTTGTATGGAGAGACTATGTAGGTCTAGTGTCTATGTGTAGTGTAGGGGGGGAGATTATGCTAGTATAGTGGTAGGTATGCTGGAGCAATAAATATAACAGCAGGCATGCTTGGGATATGGAAGTTCATTTAGGGGAACTCAGATCATCCTTCAAGGCACAAAGACTACTTAAGAGGCTGGGTTGATGAGTTGTGATGTGTGCACTAAGTTGTATACACAGAAAGGTGTTGTAATTTTATTATGGCTGGTACAATGGATGTTAGTCCCTTTGGTGATAACTGATGGGACTACAAAATATATACATAGAACTTATATACTACTATATTAGGCTATGCCACAGCATGATACAGCAAGCACAGTGATGTGCAGCACTGCCTCCAAATGGTAGATATGCCAACCACACAGGATTTCCAACATTCCCCCAAGTGGCATATTCTATCCAAATAAGCAAAGTCTGTTTCCAAATATGTACAGTGCTCTCTCAGAATTGGAATTTCCATGCAACAGTCACAGCTAACAATGACAGATCTCAGGACATGCCAGATCTTGCAACCATTGGATCAACTAAATATGATACCACAATGTTAGATCTCCTCTGGATCTCGCTATTCTGCCGGATCAACCAATACAATGCAACCTCTGACTAACTGTGCAGCCTACTCAGCATCAAAAACTCCTTTTCTTAGTAGGAAGCAGTCTTAAAATGCAAAATCATTGACAACCACTGCCATTTCAGCTGCCTTCCCTTTTGTTATTTTCTCCTTGCAGTCTTTTGCAATGTGTCCAAGTTTTCCACACTAGAAGCATGTAATTGACTTTGATCCAGCCCTTTTGATACATCGTGCAATTATGGCTATATCCTGGGACTTTGGATGGCCTCGCCTTCCTTCTTCATCCAATAGTGCCCCTGTAATATCACTTAGCCTAAATGCCTCAGTTACTACCATGAGCCATGCTGCTATGCTCCTCCATGACTCATGTAGATTGAATATCAGAACATCAATTATATCCTCATCAGTAAAGGTGACTTTGATTGATTTAAGCCATGCCACAAGATCTGTGATGCCAGTTATGTAGTTTGTGATTGGCTGCATCTCGTCATGCTGATAAACTATTCTTCTTGTAGATATTTGCAAGTGCCTTCCATGCACTAGGTCTATCTGGACTTTCCCAAATATATCCATACTGGTTCTGGAAGATAGTCAGCCCAATGTATGTCAGTAACTCCTTAGCTTTCTTGTCCTAATCTTCTCCACTAATTCAGGTCACTGGCTTCTCTTTTGTTAAAATGTTCCAACAGCTGGCCTACTATAACACCATGCCAATCACAAATTTCCAATCATGGTAATTATTACCATCAAGTTTTGGCACATTTCCAAGGAGTGAATTGACACTTGACATGATCTGAAAATAGATTGAGTGTGATAAGAACAAATGAGTGATAAGATAGAATGAGTGACAATCTGTACCAAGCACAGATTAGTTATTAATTTCACTATATCTGGTACAATATTTAGTGATAACCGATAGGACTACAAAGTATGTACATAGAACTTATATACTACTATATTAGGCTATGCCACAGTATGACACAGCAAGCATAGTGATGTGCAGCACTGACCCCAAATAGTGGATGTGCTGATCATATAGAATTTCCAACAAAAGGGAGGCATGCACAATGGCAAAAAAGTATGCAATGTAAAAGATCAAAAACATGCAATGAAAGTGCAAAAATATGTAATTCTTTTTTTTTTTTCAACAATTTATAACATGGTGTGCAGATGAGTCTGCGGCAGGGTACAAACATGGTATGCTATGGGTATATACGCAAGATTGAAGGGAAACTGCCATCCTGATACAGCTCAGTGGAGCAGTGAAGACCGTGCATCCAGGCTTTGCCTGGATGCCTTCGGCCAGACAGGGAGAGGATAAGTGCGCGAGTACCTCCCCAAACCCTCGCAGAGGGGGACGCCCCCCCACTCCATTCCCAGCATGGCCGCCACCCCGCTACCCGACTTAGGTTGCCCTCCACTACCCCGACCCCCAGGTCCTCCCTGCAAAGGGCGTCCACTCTCCGCCTGCCCCCTGGTTACCTCCGGCCGAGCCACCCCAAGATCCTCCCTAGATCAGGTTCCCCATCTGCCTGAGACGTCCCAGGTTGTCCCCTATGATAGAGCTAAAAATCAAATAGTAAGCTAAAAATAGCAAAAAGGTGGAGATAGACAGATCAAGCTGTAGGATGATATCACCTTGATGGGTAAATATTTAGAAGGGATCCTGCCTTTAAGAATAGAACTGTCAACATGTACTAACATGGAAGAAACCAAAATATAATCATAAAATAGGAATAAATCATAGAAAATCATAGAAAAGGCAGAATAGAGTGAAATAAAATATAAAAAATATGGGACGAACATGACCATCGCTTCTTGACTTGCTATCACCATAGTAAACAGAAGTAAACACACCGCTAACATCTTGCATGTTCTACAACTACTCATCTGCTGGTCTGATCTCTTTGATTTCAGAGCATCCTCTGGTCATTCTATAGATGGCCAATCCTAAAAGATTTGATGGGAGATTGGGTTCATATCTGAGTGTGATTCTGTCATGTTTGGCCACTGACCCCATTACCCCTGATGATGACCCAATCAACAGTTTGTCTTCATCTAGACAGACTGGAATTATTACTGCAGGACCTTCAAGGACACTGTTACAAGTAGGATTACTAATCTGCTGACTGATGCTTTCTTAGTATCTGATTACTCACCAATTCTAGTATGACTAATATTGCTTACTCTGCTTACTGATCTCTTACCAAGCACATTACCAATACTCTTGGCATTAGTCATTAGCAAGTAGTAATCTTAGTAATACTTTGTTATATAAGTAGCTGACTGTGTAGTAGTTATCCCTCAGTCAATTACACTCTTTGACATTGGTGCTTAACTAGCAACTCCTCAGTACACTCAGCTACTTTGGGGTCTTTGTCTCTAGCTCACTACTATTGCATTACCAATCGCTCTCAACAGACACAGCGCTCATCTCCAGCCCTATCCCCCTACCCAGATGGTTAAGAAACCCCTAGAGGCACCAGATCTACATCTGTCACAGCTGCTGCTGCTCGTGCAGCTAGAGGGCAAACTCTCATGTCTACGAGCCCCACCCCAGTTCCTCAGATGCCGAGGTGGTCAGAGATGGATGATAGAATCGAGGTTGATGAGAAGGAGGAGGAGACGAGGTTCAGCGATGCTACTACCTTGCAACTCTTGTTGGATGACCTCTTGAAGGTTACAGATCGGCTGCTGGACAGAGCAGTAATGTGTTCTGTTGGTACTCAGTGCAGAGTCTCAATAGAAGGGGTGAACACTTAACCTACAACTGCAGGCATGCTCAGGGTGAGGGGAAAGTTCACTTAGAGGGCCTCAGATTATCCTTCGGGGTGCGGAGACTATAGAGAGGTTGGTATGACAGTTTTCAATGTGCGCACTAGTTGTGTACGCTAAAGGGAAGATATGTGCAGTGATGGGAAAGTGTGCAATGCAAAGAGGCAAAAATGCACAATAAAAGTGCAAAAGTGTGCAATGACAAGGATGATGAAGGCAGGAGGTGTAGTGGGATGAAGACAACACTGGGATGTGCTGTAAAGGTGGTGCACAAGTTGGGGATACAAACAGGATGAAAGTACAAGGAGCAGAAAAAGGTGCAAATGGTGCACAAAATGTGGCTATGCAAATAAGTGTGCAAACAGTATGCAAATGCAGCTATATGAAAAGTGTACTATAATAGTGCACAAATAAGGATAAAGGACGCAATGCAGGGATGAAACGCAACAATACGACGAGGGGATACAAACAGTATGCAAATGCAGCTATATGAAGGGCACACTACAAAGGTGTATGGACTGGACACTGGTGCACAGACTATGTGTGATGCTGACTGAGCTATGAACTATGAGGGGGGGAAAGATCCTCTGGATTCTCTATCTGTCCACCTACTATGTACAAATGGCTTATGTGATAAAAACAATAAAATAAAGTATAAAAATAGAAAGCACTATGTGCTACCCACATAACCCATTCACCCATCTAAACCCAACCGCACTATGCTGCTGCCTCAGCCAATAAAATTTGCGCACCTATAGCCTAATACCCAACTGTTCCAGTGTGATGCACTATTTTTGGTGTGCTCTAGATCTCATGCACTCTTCCCAATTAATCTGCTTCAGTGTTATGTGTCACATGCTGTGCCTTAGTAATAATGATGTGATTGACCTGTGCTGGTTACCAGATAAGGCGATGCTGATTGGAAATGTGGAAGAACTATAAGGAGATGCTGTGAAAGGCCAAATACCACCAAAGTGCCAGGATTATATGAAAGCACCCAAGTGCATACAGTCCAATGCCAAATAGGCACAAAGCACTCCAGTTATATAAGAATGCGCAGTTTGCTCATGTTGGAATTGCGGTGTGCCTCAAGTAAATGCACCAGTAAGATGGAAGCTGTGATGTGCAGTGCAACTGGTGTAGTGGATTGTTGTGTGTATGATAGGGATTGTGCAATGAGTGCACAGTAGAGAATGTGAGTTGCAGGTAAAGCATAAAAGGAGTGCGCAAAGGTGCATCGAGCATGCAATAAATGTGAAAGGCAGATAAAGAGTGTGGGGGGGGGGGGGGGGGGGGGGCACGTGGAGGCGGTTTGAAAATGGGGCACATTTAGAGCGCACGACAGCAGGCAGCTATGGGAAACCAAAAGCACAGTAGAAATATAAAAGGCACATAAAAGTGCACCTAAGCAGTCAAAGGTGCATGAAAGTGCATGGAAGTGCATAAAAGCACATGAAAGTGCATGAAGGCATATAAAAGTGCGCTGTGCGAAGTGTGCAGAAGCCATTTAGGAGGTGCACACAATCGCAAAAAATGCCATAGTATGCGCACAGGGTGATAGGGAGCCGTATCAGTGGCTGATGGAGATATTGCAGCCGCATCTTTCGAAGTAAAGGAAGGGCTGGCACTGAGGATGAAGGAGCTGCTGGAAGTGGCGACCACAGCTGGTCTGCTGAAGGGGTTGAAGGGTGCTCCCCTCCGAGAGGCTTGTGAAACTGCAGTACGTAGCTCTACACAAACTCCTATAACGTCTGAATTCATCCGAGGGCATGGAGGACCTAGAGTCAAGAGGACCAGGCAGCGACCACTGCCTCATCCCCCACCCATTAACTATTCCACTCGACCCCCTTCCAAGGGGTTATTTGCTAAGGTTGCTCAGTTCCAAGGGGGACAAGCACCTTCTACTTCAGTTAGAGACATTGTCCAGTTGGTGAGGGCTCTTTTAAAAGCATCTCCAAACCAACTTGTCTACATTCAGCGACAGGTGGGTCCTTCTAAGAGCAAGGGGCCCAACAGGCTCTCAGCTACTGTCCACGAGCCTTCTAGAAAACAGGTCCTATTACACATACAGCCTCTAGACTCGTATGTCAACTCTGGTGACATCTTAGATGCCATACACTGACAGCTACAGCTCCACCACTCAATGTTGGAGGTCTACTCACTTCTCCCATCTCAAGGGAGATTCATGGCAGCTACTGGAAGCGTTACCTCTGATAAAAAACTGCTTTGCTTTAGGGAAGCACTCTGCAACTCCTATCTGCTAGCAGACAAGGTAGATGCAGCCCTCCCCACTTCCACATCATACCTCAAGATGGTTGATGTACTGTATACTCACCAGGACAGAGCCATCACTAGTGATATTATCTAGGAAGCCAGGGTATATGGCTAGGAGTTGTAGACAGAAAAGGAAGATTAGGGAAGTGATAATTGAGGAAGTAAAGTTGGAAGAAGATAAGCAGAAAAATTTTGTAGAAGAGTCCCAGTGAACGTTTCCCCATTGGTGACCCAGAATCAATATAATGTATTAGTATTGAAGGAAACCCAGAGTGAATCAGAAAGAGAAATTGAGGAGTATGACCATCATTATTTATCCAACAAAGAAAAATACCCAGCCTTATTTCCGAAGACTCCTAAATTCTTTATTCGCTCAGTGTGCATAGAACCCAAAATCCGCTTGACAGTAGGATTGAAAACAGTGGACATGCATAGAGCAATTAATGTGGAGAGGCATTGCTTGATAGTGGTGCTACCAGATTATTTATTAATTGATCCTTAATTACTGGAATGGTATTCACATGCATAAACTGCCACAACCTATAATGGTGTATAATATTGACAGTATGATCAATTATGGAGGAACTATTAAGGAGGAGGTGACGATGATATTGAAGTATCAGGATCATCAGGAACGAGCTGTATTTGAGGTGTGTGACCTTGGAAAAACCAATCTGATAATTTGGTGTCCGTGGTTACAAAAGCATAACCCAGAAATTGATTGGAAAACTGGGAAGGTATATTATATACATATAACTCATTGTCCTAAAGAATGTACTATATATGGGAGAAAAGTAAAAAAGGAGAAGTGTTATATTTATTGCTCCAGCATACCTACCACTATACTAGCATAATCTCCCCCCCTACACTACACATAGACACTAGACCTACATAGTCTCTCCATACAAGACTATATCATAGAGAAAGTAGCATAGTAGAGAAAGTAGCATAGTGTAGTGGAGAAGTTGGGGGATGGGTATGATGCACAGTGCCAGACCATGGCCCTACTTATAGGTTTTCTACATAGTCTGTGTGCGTTCCCAAAACATATATAAAGGGGTGCATCCTGCCACCTTCCCCCCAGTCAATCAACTTGTTTTCACTCAGTCATCCTCATTCCTTACCTCAAACAAGAAGAAGGAAAAGAAAGAGAAAGAATGTCCAAGGAAGTATTCTGTTACAATAGAGGAAGTGGAAGATGAGAACATGCCAAATAGAAGTTCCAATCATGACCAGTAAGGAAGAACAGAAGCAAACCTTTTTAGGGAAATTCATGAAGGACAGTCATGAGATAAAAATGCTGTGAAAGTGGAGAAGCCAGTGAAGGAGTGGGTGCCAAAAGCCTACCATAAATATTTATCAGTTTTTCAGAAGAAGGAATCAGAGCAGATGCCCATGCAAAAGCCATGGGATCATGCAATTGAGATAAAGCTAGGATTTATGCCAAAGAAGTCAAAAGTCTATTTGTTATCTCCAAAGAACAAGAAGAAGTAGATGCATTCCTTAATAAACAATTGTGCAAGGGATACATATGACCTTCGAAATCACTGCAGACATCACCAGTATTCTTTGAACTGAAAAAAGATCAGAGGAAGAGGATGTGTACAGATTATAGGTATTTGAATGAGTGGACAGTGAAGAATGTGTACCCTTTGCCATTGATCTTAGAGATAATTGACAAGGTTGGAAAGGCCAAGGTCTTTACAAAATTGGATTTAAGCTGGGGGTACAACAATGTATAGATAAAGAAAGGAGATGAGTGGAAGGCAGCATTTGCCATACATTGAGGATCCTTTGAGCTACTTGTTATTTTTTTTTGGGATGACCAATAGTCCCCCAACTTTCCAAAATATGATGAATGATATTTTCAAGGACATAATAGACAAAGGTGTGGTAATAATATTCATTGATAATAGTTTGATATTCATGGAGAATGAAGAAAACCATGAGGTGGTAGTGCAGGAGGTGTTGAAGAGATTGGCAAAGAATGATTTATTCATTAAACTGGAGAAGTGTGTGTTTGGGGCAAGCAAGATCGAGTTCTTGGAATTAACGATTGGTCCTGATGAAATCAAGATGGATCTTATCAAGGTACAGGCAATTGTTGATTGGCCCATGCCCACCTGTATCAAGGAAGTTTAGACTTTCTTGGGACTTGCCAATTTTTATCGTCACTTTGATTATAATTTTTCCAAAATTGCCACACTATTACACAATTTTACGTGAAAGAGAGTAGTGTGGAGATGGGGAGAACAACAGCAGACAGCATTTGAGGAGTTGAAGAGGAAGTTTGTAGAAGAACCAATATTGGTCCCAGTAGATTTCACGTGTCCCTTACAAGTGGAATCAGATGCATCAGACTTTGCCACTGGAGCAATATTATTAATGCTATGTGAAGATGACAAATGGCATCCTTGTGCATATTTGTCTCAAGGATTGAATGATGTGGAGAGGAATTATGATGTGCATGATAAAGAGATGTTGGAAATAATATGAGCATTGGAAGCATGGAGACATTATTTTGAGGGATGTATGCATTAGATCGAAATCTGGACAGATCATCAAAATCTGCAGTACTTCATGTCTGCTAAAAAGCTTAACTGTCGATAAGCGCATTGGGCATTATTCCTATCACGTTTTGATTTTCACTTGGTCTACAAAGTGGGAAGCTTGATGAGGAAAGCAGATGCATTATCTAGATGTACAGATCATAAAAGGGGAGTGGAGGAGGACAATAAAAATATTACCCTACTCAAACCTGAATACTTTCATATTTGCACTATGCATCAAGAGCATTTATTGGTGGATAGCTCAGAGACAGAAATGTTGTCTAAAATTAGGCATTGTTCAGATATGGATGATGAAGTAGTGGAAGCTGTAAAAGCTTTGAGGAGAGAGAAGAAAGGTAATATTAAAGGAGATGAATGGATTGAAGAACAAGAGTTAGTGTTGTTCAGAGGAAAGGTATATGTACTGAAGGATCAAGATTTATGAAGGGAGATCGTAAGGTTACATCATAACACACCAGCTGCTGAACATCCAGGAAGGTGGAAGATGTTGAGTTGGTAATGAGAAATTATTGGTGGTCCAGAATTTCAAAGTATGTGTTGGGGTATGTGAATGAGTGTGATACATGGGGGAAGAAATTTCTAGAAAAGCCCACAGGGAAATTAATGCTGAAACCTATACCTAAAGCACTATGCGAGATATATCTGTGGACTTTATCACAGAATTACCTGAAGTTCAAGGATACAATGCAATATTTGTAGTATGCGACCACTTCACAAAAAAAGTCCATATTATTCCTACTACTGCAGAAACTTCATCATTGGGCTTAACATGCCTCTATCTAAATCAGGTATGGCAGTTACATGGATTACCTGATATGATTATCTCCAATCATAGATCACAATTTGCTTCTGCATTTATGCAAGAGTTGAATAATATATTGGGGATTCAAACCAAGTTATCTATGGCATATCACCCACAAATTGATGGGCAGACAGAGAGAATAAATCAGGAGTTGGAGCAGTATCTATGCATATTTGTCAATCACTGACAAACTAACTGGCCCAAATAGTTGGTAATTGCAGAATTTTCCCACAATAATAAATTCTATTTGGCTACTCGCATGTCACCCTTCTTTGCTAATTATGAGTATCATTCCAGAATGGGAGTAGAACCTTGAAGGTAAGTCAAGGTATAGTCAGTGGAGGACTTTGTATCAAAAATGCGAGAGGTGCAGGAGGAAGCAGAGGTGGCATTGATGAAAGCACGTGATGATATGATGCGACATGCAGATTGTACTCGAGCTGTTGCTCCAGAGTACAAAGTTGGTGACTTGGTATAGAAAGCTTATGGAGAAGCAAGTTGGCCCATATCCAATTTCTAAAATAATTCCACCCAATGTGGTAGTGTTTGGTGATTATGTAATGTTGAGAGCGATTGGTAATGCAATAGTAGTGAGCTAGAGACAAAGACCCTAAAGTAGCTGAGTGTACTGAGGAGTCGCTAGTTAAGCACCAATGTCAAAGAGTGTAATTGACTGAGGGATAACTACTACACAGTCAGCTACTTATATAACAAAGTATTACTAAGATTACTACTTGCTAATGACTAATGCCAAGAGTATTGGTAATGTGCTTGGTAAGAGATCAGTAAGCGAAGTAAGCAATATTAGTCATACTAGAATTGGTGAGTAATCATATACTAAGAAAGCATCAGTCAGCAGATTAGTAATCCTACTTGTAACACAGCCCCGTAATCTAGGACTTATGTGGAAGTGGTATGGCGTCTATGCCGGCGCTTGTCTCTTGCAGACTGTGCAGCTCGACGTCGAAGCTCAGTGGAATCGGCAGAGAGTGCGGCGAAATTCATAGGAGTTTGGACGGCGTGAGCAGGTGTTGGGTAAGCAAAATGATGAAATGAGGGGGGTGATGCAGGTAAGGTGGACATAGCTGTATGTGCTCGTGCCTCTTTAGCCATCCTACTGTTCCTCGCTACTCGTTTCCTCATAGAACTCGGATCTTTGGTGCGGCACTCAGTGTGGGAATGACCGCGTGCATGGCATAACGAGCACCTAGCTGGACGCTTGGGTGCTTTAGAAGTGCTGCTGGTGGGTGCCGTGGTTCCAGGTTGTGCTGTGACACTGCTAGGAGGCGGCTGTGCAGTTGGAGAACGAAGCTCTTCAACATACTCATTGAGTGTGTCGATCTGGACTGCGATGACCATAAAGGATTTCTCCAATGTGGTGAGGAGAACGACGAAGACTGCTGATAACCATTCAGTGAAGGCGTCAAGTGAAGCACTGACACGTGGCCGTTCGGAGTAGGAGATCTTGACATCGTCAAAAGCGTCAGCGAGCTGATGTTCCATTGAAGAGGTAGACATGGTCGGCTGACGGGTGGAGTCAATTATGTTGAGAGCGATTGGTAATGCAATAGTAGTGAGCTAGAGACAAAGACCCTAAAGTAGCTGAGTGTACTGAGGAGTCGCTAGTTAAGCACCAATGTCAAAGAGTGTAATTGACTGAGGGATAACTACTACACAGTCAGCTACTTATATAACAAAGTATTACTAAGATTACTACTTGCTAATGACTAATGCCAAGAGTATTGGTAATGTGCTTGGTAAGAGATCAGTAAGCGAAGTAAGCAATATTAGTCATACTAGAATTGGTGAGTAATCATATACTAAGAAAGCATCAGTCAGCAGATTAGTAATCCTACTTGTAACATGTAATATGGAGACTTTGCTCCTTAATAGACAAACTGGATGCAGTTAATCCCCTCTTGCTATAATATTGACAGTGGTCAAGTAGTGATTACATCAATAGTGTCTGGTTCATATCACATTGTTGTATTGAACACAGTAAGACCTGAAGGCTCAATTGGTAGCGCATTTGGTATATATACAGTTGGTTCTGGGTTCAATCCCCAGTCTGGTCATCTTTCTGTCTTAACACGAGACAACCTAGGTTATCGGTATACAGGTTGTGCCTGGAGTCCATTTAGTCTTATAAAGGGGGCCTCAAAGGCGGACAACAGAGAGTAGACAACCCAGGCCCTCACAGCCTAAGTTATCGGTATCCACTGGGCAACCAGTGGCAGTCCATTTAGGCTCATAAAGGGCACCGCTCAACGTCTGAAGCCGTAGAGAACAACCTGGGAAGCCTTGGGTAGATAGGAAACCCTAACTGTGGGGGAAATGTGGGATGGTTCTACTGGAGGTAGGGAGCAGGTGGCAAAGTGATGGCTAAGCTGGGAGCTGAGTCAGGGGGGCATCCCCCTCTTTGGAGGTTTGGGGAGGCACTCGTGCATTTATCCTCTCCTCATCTGGCCAGAGGTGCCCAGGCTCTTCCTAGGCATGTGGTCTTCACTGCTCAACAGAGCTATATCAGAGTGGCAGTATCCCTTAAATCTTGCATATATACCCATAGTATACTCTGTTTGTACTCTGCCACAGACTGCGACTGTGCACCCCATAATAAATTGCTGACAAAGAAAAAAAAAAAGAAGATGCTGGCCAGATGGCTACAGTTTGATGGGGTAGCCCACAATATCTTCACCTCGAATCAGTTTGGAGGTGTGGCCCAGCATTCCACTGAGGATGCTGGGGTCTTTCTGACTCACCTTGCGCATGCAGGGTGGGCCAAGGGCCTGACAATAAGTGTTGTCACCTTTGACATCACTCAGTTTCGGTTCTGCTAGAGGTCATTATTGCAATGCCTGGGATTTCCTCTGTGTAGCAGGGGCTTCTTCAAGTCGTATCTAGTGGGTTGCAAGACCACTTACTCCTGGGGCTCCTTCAGGTCAGAGCAGTATGCCACTTGTTAAGACAGAAAGATGACCAGACTGGGGATTGAACCCAGGACCAACTGGACATATACCAGATGCTCTACCAACTGAGCTATCAGGTCTTACTGGGTTCAATACATAGTTTGGTATTAGAGGTAATCTCACCCAGATTGCAACCCAGCTAAGTTCACAGTATTATCACTGCTTATCAGCCAGGGTCTCTAGTGCATCAGCTCAACAGCTGACACTGCCATATACATCATGTGACAGATTACATAATCCAACACCACTGACATGGTGGTGGGTCAGAGCTCTCCCCTCTCCTCTATTTTGTCAGCACTGTACCTGGCACCAGTCATGAAACTGTTTAGGCAGCATGAAGTTGGCCAACAGGTCGACCTCATGTCTTATGTGGATAATGGCACTTTCATCACACATGCCCCCAGGGTGGAGGACAAACTCCTCCCATTGTCTAGAGCTTATGGCTAGATGTATCAGGCATTCCAATCTGTCGGTCTTGTCCTCGAGTATGACAAGTCTGAAGTTTTCCATGTCTTCTGAGCCCCGAAGTTCACACCCCTGCCCATTAATCTGGGGTTTGAGCCATACACTAACCATATTCCCCTACGTCCCAAGACACACTGGAAGTATCTGGGATTTTGCTGTGACCACAAACTTCTATTCAAGGAGCATGCGAGGTTCTTCACCACCAGGACCATCACTACTGTGAAGGCCATGAGGATGCTGGGCAATACTGGGAGAAGTCTAACCCCTAATCAGTGTCGGCTACTCTACCACACCTGCGTCATCCCTATGATAATGTATGGCACATGTCTATGGTATTATTTTCCTGGCAGCAGGACAAAGGCCATGGCCATGGTCACAGCCATGTTCAAAGTGCAAGCAAGAGCAGCACATTAGATTATGGGTGCATTCAGCACCACCCCTATATGTGGGGGAGAAGGAGGGTGGCTACTATGGCAGGGCTGCTTCCCATGCACCGCCTCCTCAAATGCCTAGTGGATAGGGGAGCACTATGTGTTTCCCTTCTCACACCCACACACCCTCCTAGATCTGTCTTGGGGAGGCCTCTGGGGGGCAAGGTGTTGGATTATGTAATCTGTCATATGATGTATGTGGCAGTGTCAGCTGTTGAGCTGATGCACTAGAGACCCTGGCTGATAAGCAGTGATAATACTGTGAACTTAGCTGGGTTGCAATCTGGGTGAGATTACCTCTAATACCAAACTATGTATTGAACCCAGTAAGACCTGATAGCTCAGTTGTGTTACAAGTAGGATTACTAATCTGCTGACTGATGCTTTCTTAGTATATGATTACTCACCAATTCTAGTATGACTAATATTGCTTACTTTGCTTACTGATCTCTTACCAAGCACATTACCAATACTCTTGGCATTAGTCATTAGCAAGTAGTAATCTTAGTAATACTTTGTTATATAAGTAGCTGACTGTGTAGTAGTTATCCCTCAGTCAATTACACTCTTTGACATTGGTGCTTAACTAGCAACTCCTCAGTACACTCAGCTACTTTGGGGTCTTTGTCTCTAGCTCACTACTATTGCATTACCAATCGCTCTCAACATAATTGACTCCACCCGTCAGCCGACCATGTCTACCTCTTCGATGGAACATCAGCTCGCTGACGCTTTTGACGACGTCAAGATCTCCTACTCCAAACGGCCACGTGTCAGTCCTTCACTTGACGCCTTCACTGAATGGTTATCAGCAGTCTTCGTCGTTCTCCTCACCACATTGGAGAAATCCTTTATGGTCATCGCAGTCCAGATCGACACACTCAACGAGTATGTTGAAGAGCTTCGTTCTCCAACTGCACAGCCGCCTCCTAGCAGTGTCACAGCACAACCTGGAACCACGGCACCCACCAGCAGCACTTCTAAAGCACCCAAGCGTCCAGCTAGGTGCTCGTTATGCCATGCACGCGGTCATTCCCACACTGAGTGCCGCACCAAAGATCCGAGTTCTATGAGGAAACGAGTAGCGAGGAACAGTAGGATGGCTAAAGAGGCACGAGCACATACAGCTATGTCCAACTTACCTGCATCACCCCCCTCATTTCATCATTTTGCTTACCCAACACCTGCTCACGCCGTCCAAACCCCTATGAATTTCGCTGCACTCTCTGCCGATTCCACTGAGCTTCGACGTCGAGCTGCACAGTCTGCAAGAGACAAGCGCCGGCATAGACGCCATACCACTTCCGCATAAGTCCTAGATTACGGGGCTGTGTTACAAGTAGGATTACTAATCTGCTGACTGATGCTTTCTTAGTATATGATTACTCACCAATTCTAGTATGACTAATATTGCTTACTTTGCTTACTGATCTCTTACCAAGCACATTACCAATACTCTTGGCATTAGTCATTAGCAAGTAGTAATCTTAGTAATACTTTGTTATATAAGTAGCTGACTGTGTAGTAGTTATCCCTCAGTCAATTACACTCTTTGACATTGGTGCTTAACTAGCAACTCCTCAGTACACTCAGCTACTTTGGGGTCTTTGTCTCTAGCTCACTACTATTGCATTACCAATCGCTCTCAACAAGTTGGTAGAGCATCTGGTATATGTCCAGTTGGTCCTGGGTTCAATCCCCAGTCTGGTCATCTTTCTGTCTCAACACAAGGCCCTGGTCCATAGACTGGCGCTTACCCACCTAGGAGATCAGGAAGTGATGAACATGGGGGGGCCCCTCGCCATCCCTCGCAATGGGCGCTCAGGCAGACACATTTGAGCCTTTTATTCCAGAGTCGGCCCCTGGGAGTAGGGTCTTGGACTTGTTCTGGGACTGCATCACCCACAATCGAGTGGGCTCCAAGGAGCCCAAAGAGATTCAGGCATACCTAGGCAGACTGGAGGAGGCCTGGGCTTCAGCTCAGAAAGACCCTGACTGCATCATCATAGATTTTTTTTTTGTTTTTTTTGTTCAACAATTTATTATGCAGTGCATGTTTGCAGTCTGCAGCAATATACAAATAGAGTACGCTATAGGTATATATGCAAGATTAGAGGGATACTGCTGCTCTGATGCAGCTCTGTCGAGCAGTGAAAGCCATGCACCCAGGCTTGGCTTGGGCACCCTTGACTGGATAAGGAGAGGATAAGTGCTCGAGTGCCTCCCCAAACCTCTGATGAGGGGGATGCCTGTTGGATTATGTAATCTGTCACATGATGTATGTGGCAGTGTCAGCTGTTGAGCTGATGCACTAGAGACCCTGGCTGATAAGCAGTGATAATACTGTGAACTTAGCTGGGTTGCAATCTGGGTGAGATTACCTCTAATACCAAACTATGTATTGAACCCAGTAAGACCTGATAGCTCAGTTGGTAGAGCATCTGGTATATGTCCAGTTGGTCCTGGGTTCAATCCCTAGTCTGGTCATCTTT
Source organism: Tricholoma bakamatsutake (assembly GCA_029959215.1). Taxonomy (NCBI): domain Eukaryota; kingdom Fungi; phylum Basidiomycota; class Agaricomycetes; order Agaricales; family Tricholomataceae; genus Tricholoma; species Tricholoma bakamatsutake. The sequence continues at coordinate 9,451,415 of CP114860.1, forward strand.
CTGTCTTAACAATGCCCCCCCAACTCAATTCCCAGCTCAGTCTTCACTCCGCCACCTGCCTCCTAAGTTACCTCCAGTGGAACCATCCCTGAGACCTACCAGGTCAGGTTTTGTGCACTCAAGACCTTCCAGGTCATTCCCTCTAGTTTCAGATGTTGAGCAGTGCTCTTTATGAGCCTAAACGGACTGCCACTGGTTGCCCAGTGGATACCGATAACTTAGGCTGCGAGGGCCTGGGTTGTCTACTCCCCGTCGTCTGCCTTTGAGGCCCCCTTTATAAGACTAAATGGACTCCAGGCAGAGTGTTTGAGGCAAGGAATGAGGATGACTGAGTGAAAACAAGTTGATTGACTAGGGGGAAGGTGGCAGGATGCACCCCTTTATATATGTTTTTGGGAATGTGCACAGACCATGTAGAAAACCTATAAGTAGGGCCATGGTCTGGCACTGTGCATCATGCCCATCCCCCAACTTCTCCACTACACTATGCTACTTTCTCTACTATGCTACTTTCTCTATGATATAGTCTTGTATGGAGAGACTATATAGGTCTAGTGTCTATGTGTAGTGTAGGGGGGGAGATTATGCTAGTATAGTGGTAGGTATGCTGGAGCAATAAATATAACACAGAGCCTGTATACTGATAACCTAGCTTGTCTCGAGGACAGTACTACCTTTCTAGAGGTTTGGGAGATGGCCCTGTCAGGGGCCTACCCAAGAAACTGCAGCAGGGCTTCAGAGCCTGCCAGGAGAAGAGAAGAGAGGTGACCACCCCTCGGACAGAGAATAGGTGTCATATGCTCTGTACAGCCCACCTATCCTGGATCCCACTCTGAGTGTGGGGTGGTAAAGGAGCCTAGTACAGGGTTGTTTACCATGAGTGTGGCCAGTTCCTCGATGGATCAAGGCTCTTGGCAGTGTTTTAGGTGTTTCACTCTAGGGCAAATGCGCAGGATATGAGAGCGCATTTGGACATGTTCAGCAAAGATACAGTCACAGGCAGTGGCACCTGGGGCTGATTCTGGGCCATACAGCTCGAATTCGTCCACCTGGGTATGCTTAGCAGTGGTGGCAAGAGACGGGGAGGGGCCTCCCATGCTTGTCGCCTTCTGATCTCCTAGGTTGGAGAGCGCCAGTCCATGAACCAGTGCTCCACCCCCCAAGGGCCTCCCCAATATGGATCTCAGAGGGTGTGTTGGTGTGAGAAGGGGGACACATAGTGCTCCTCTATCCACAAGGTCTTTGAGGAGGAGGTGCATGGGAAGCAATCCCACCACAGTGGCTACCCCTCCCGTGGGAGTAGTGCTGAATGTGCCTATAATCCAACGTGCCGCTCTCGCTTGCACTTTGGACATGGCTGTGACCATGGCCTTCGTCCTGCTACCAGGGAAGAACCATAGACATGCCCCATATGTCATCACAGGGACAACACAGGTGCGGTATAGGAGGCACCTCTGGTTGGGGGTAAGACCCCTCCCAGCATTGCCCAGCATATCCATAGCCTTCATGATGGTGATGCCCCTGGTGGTGAAGAACCTTGTGTATTCTCTGAACAGCAACTTGCAGTTGAAATGGAATTCTAGGTACCTCCAGTGTACCTTGGGTCATAAAGGGGTGGAGCCTCTATATGGTTCAAACCCTAAGTTGATGGGTGGAGGCATGAACCTCAGTGCTCTGGAGAAGTGAAACACTTCGGACTTGTCGTGTTCAAGGACAAGGCCGAGGGATTGGAATGCCTAGTACATCCAGCCATAGGCCCTAGACAATGGGAGGAGATTGCCTTCTGCCCTGGGGGCACGCATGATGAAGGTGCCATTGTCTATGTAGGACATGAGGTCGATCTGTTGGCCAACTTCGTGCTGTCTAAACAGTTTCATGACTGGCACTAAATACAGCACCGACAAAACGGGAGACAGAGCAGAACCCTGGCCCACCCCCACATTAGCAGCATACTGCCCTGATCTGAAGGCACCCCACACATAAGTGGTCTTGCATCCCACTAAATATGATTTAAAGAACCCTTTCACACAAGGGGAGAATCCCAGCCGTTCGACTATCTGTAATAAAACTGAATGGTTTAGAGAAGGAAAGAATTGAGCAATGTCGAAAGCGACAACACTCATTGTGAGGCCCTTAGCCCAGCTTGCTCTGACAAGGTGGGTAAGAAAGACTCCAGCATCCTCAGTGGAACACTGCACGACACTCCTAAACTGATTGGGGTCAAAGACATCGTGAGCTACTCCATCAAATTGCAGTCTCCTGGCTAGCATCTTCTCAAGAAGCTTGCCCAGAGTGTTCAGAAGCACTATAGGTCTGAACGACTTCAGTGTAGAATAGTTGTTTGAGGTAAGGAATGAGGATGACTGAGTAAAAACAAGTTAATTGATTGGAGGGAAGATGGCAGGATGCACTCCTTTATATATGTTTTGGGAACGCGCACAGACCATGTAGAAAACCTATAAGTAGGGCCATGGTCTGGCACTGTGCATCATACCCATCCCCCAACTTCTCCACTACACTATGCTACTTTTTCTACTATGCTACTTTCTCTATGATATAGTCTTGAATGGAGAGACTATGTAGGTCTAGTGTCTATGTGTAGTGTAGGAGGGAGATTATGCTAGTATAGTGGTAGGTATGCTGGAGCAATAAATGTAACAATAGTTAGGTTTCCCAGGTTTCAGAATGATGACCAACAGGGATTCCTTAAAGTGAGCTGGCCAAAGACTTGTGTCAAGGCATGCATTTGCAATACAGACAATCAGTGAGCCCACATCTTGAGGGGCAAGCCCTACTTTGAGAAACGACCATATAATATGATCAGGGCCAGGCACAGATGAGGATGCACATACCATTAGTGCCTCTCTCATTTCTAGGAGAGAGAATGGGATCCACTCTCTGGATGGGAGAGGGTTGAGGTTGTTAAGGAAGGACAGGTTTACTGGGCAGTCAGAAGCCATATTATAAGACCCATCCAGTGCCTCCCATAAGTCCCTGAGTTCGTTGCATGGAGCTCCCCGAAAGGAGATGGCTTCGAACGAGGAAAGGTTTCTCTGGTGAATCCAGGACGTAAGGTCTCAGACCTGTTGGATTGTGTAATCTGACATATTGTTTTGGTGATTATATAATATGGAGGCTTTGCTTCCTAACAGACAAACTGGATGCAGTTAATCTCCCCCTGCTGTCATATTGACAGTGGTCAAGTGGTGGTTACATCAATAGTGTCTGGTTCATATCACATTGTTGTATTGAACCCAGTAAGACCTGATAGCTCAATTGGTAGAGCATCTAGTATATGTCCAGTTGGTTCTGGGTTCAATCCCCAGTCTGGTCATCTTTCTGTCTAAACAAGACTTGCTGTTTGACTGTGGCCACCTGTCTGATATGTTCTTCAAAGAAGGTGTGTTTGGCTGCTCTCATGGTGTAGTGGTACTCATGCCAATCTGTTTTGAGCTGAGACTCTCTGTAGATTGCCAGTTTGTCACTGCATTCCTTGATCCACTACCCTTTCAAGTGTTTACCAAGGCACTTTTCTCTGTAGTGGGCATACCATGCATCAGAGAATATCTTGGAGATCGCCTGGACGACCTCATCGATGTCCCCTTTTGTGTGTACATCCCATGTTATGAAGGGGGAAAGTTTGAAGGAGACATCAGCCAGGTAGGCTTCTTCCTCTTCTGATCCTGGCTTGATGGACTAGTGTGTGGTTGGAACCTCAGATGTTGGGCCAGGTAGAGTGATGGTTAAGGAGACGTGGTCTGACATCCCTCTCAGCTCTGTTTCCACCATATGGTGGATCTTAGCTTCAAGAGCTGCAGGTATTAGCATGAGGTCGATGACTGTGTCTCCAAACTCCTACTGTGGAGAGATGTGAGTGGGACCATCTCCACAGGTGTGGAGATGATTAGTCCAGCACAGCCTATGATAGCAAGCAGTATGTCGGCATAGGTGTTTGTGTCTGGGCCCCTAGGGTCCTAGCTCGAGTGCCTAATGTTGAAGTCCCCTGCTATGAGATGCATGGTGGAAAGGCAGAATGCTTTATCATGGAGACAATGGATTGCAGTATAATCGCTGTCCAAATATACATTGGTGAAGAAGAGGAGGCTTTCCCCTACTCATAGAGAGAATAAGAGGATGTCTCTGTAGTCGAAGAGGTCTTTGCATATGCTGGGCCTCAGATTGGCAATACGAGTGTTGATGTATACTAGCACTCGTGGCGGGGACTCTACCCCAGAATAGTGCACCATCAAGCTCCAGTTAGAGTTGATGGGGCTTCCAATGACTTCTTCAACTTCTGTGTTAGCAGAAAATGGGGCAGTTTTTATTACTCTCCAGGGAGGTTCTTGGATGAAGAGCAGATCGTATTCTAGAAGATCTGCTAGTAGAGAGTCCATGTAACCATAATTTCTGTTTACATTCTGGCTAAATATTCATAGCTGGAGAAACAACCTAAGTCTTTCCTTCATTTATGTTTGGCCACTGCTACCTGTGGGAGGGTAAATGTGGGGCGAGCGCGATCTATGTCGTCGGCTCACCTCATCATAGCACACCTTGATCCATTCATGGTCAAAGTGGTTCTGCCAGAATTTGCAGTGATGGTCATCAGCTGCATGGTTCTGTCTGCAATTGATGCAGTAGTGAATGTATGCACACGGTTGCCCTTTGAGGGTCAGTGACATGAGAGAGTTCGCCCTAGGGGCTCCCCTGCAGTAGTCCGCTAGAGTCCTGTGGTGCTCTTTGCAGTGTGGTTTGGCGCAGATGGGACATCTGGTCTGTTTAGTGCGGCACTGATCAGTGGGATGATCCCACCTCCAGCATCGTTGATAAAGAGGCATGCCTGGGTTGGCCCTGGCTTCCTTAATTAGAGCTATGAACTATCCAAATTGGATAGTGTGGCCCATAAGCACCCTGGTGTGAGTGCTGCTGGCCGAGTCAGCGACATTGAGATAGACAGTGGCCATGTCTGACATACGTAAGTCATGAACCACCTATGGGGGAGTCTGAAGCACAAGGAGATCTTTAAGACCCGCCTTGGCTATCTGTTGAACAACCACCTCACTGGTGATGGCCTTGTCTTGGTGTATGTATGGTACATTGACCATTTTGAGGTACAATGTGGAGGTGGGAAGGGCTGCCTCCACTTTCTCTGCTAGCGGATAGTGATTGTGGAGTGCTTCTGTGAAGCAAAGCAGCTCTTTGTCCAAGGCGACGCCCCTGGTGGCTGCTGTGAACCCCTCTTGGGAGGGGAGGAGTGAGTAGACCTCCAACGTTGAGTGATAGAGGCAAAGTTTCTGGCGGATGGCATCCAAAATGTCTCCCGAGTTCACATATGGATCTGGAGGCTGTATGTGTAGAAGGACCTGTTTTCTGGAAGGTCCATGGATGGTGGCAGAGGGCTTGTTGGGCCCTTTACCTTTGGAGGGACCTACTTGTTGCTGAATGCAAACAAGTTGATCTGGAGATGCTTTCAGGAGGGCTCTCGCCAATTGGATGATGCCTCTGACCGAAGTGGAGGGTGCTTGTCCCCCTGGGAACTGCACAACCTTAGCAAATGACTCCTTGGGAGGGGGTTGAGTAGAATAGTTAATAGGTGGAGGGGGGCCCCTACTGGGACCTCCTCCGCCACCTGTAGGAGGACGAGGCAGTGGTCATTGCCTAGGTCCTTTGACTCTGGGTCCACCCCTTCCTCGGGTAGGGCCAAACATTATAGCGGCGTGTGTTACACCTGTTGGATTGTGTAATCTGACACATTGTTTGGTGATTATGTAATATGGAGGCTTTGCTCCTTAACAGACAAACTGGATGCAGTTAATCCCTCCCTGCTGTAATATTGACAGTGGTCAAGTGGTGGTTACATCAATAGTGTCTGGTTCATATCACATTGTTGTATTAAACCCAGTAAGACCTGATAGCTCAGTTGGTAGAGCATTTGGTATATGTCCAGTTGGTCCTGGGTTCAATTCCCAGTCTGGTCATCTTTCTGTCTTAACAGGTTATGGGCCCTGGTGCGCTGAGTCAGCTGACTAAATTAGTCAGTATTTGATGGCTTAGTCATCTAGCTTATCTGAGCAGATTTGATGTATCAGATTATGGGGGCTGTATTGGATTGTGTAATCTGACACATTGTTTGGTGATTATGTAATATGGAGGCTTTGCTCCTTAACAGACAAACTAGATACAGTTAATCCTCCCCTGCTGTAATATTGACAGTGGTCAAGTGGTGGTTACATCAATAGTGTCTGGTTCATATCACATTATTGTATTGAATTTAGTAAGACCTGATAGCTCAGTTGGTAGAGCATCTAGTATATGTCCAGTTGATCCTGGGTTCAATTCCCAGTCTGGTCATCTTTCTGTCTTAACAACACCTCGTACCACCATTCTCAGAGGGGAGCACCCTCCACCCCCTTCAGCAATCCTGCCATGGAAGCTGCTTCCAGCAGCTCCTTCAGCCTCAGTGACAGCCCCTCTTTTGCTGCAGAAAAAGCCGCTGCAATATCTCCATCAGCTGCTCTATCTAGTAGCTGATCTGTGATCTTGAGGAGGTCATCAGATAGGAGTCACAAGGTGGTGGCATCACCGAAACTCGTCTCTTCCTCCTTCTCATCAATCTCAATTCTGTCGTCCATCTCTGACCACCTAGGCATCTGGAGGACTGGGGTGGGACTCATTGACATGGGGTCAGGTCGCTCAAGCAGCAGCAGCTGTGACAGATGTGGATCCAGCACCTCTGGGGGTTTCTTGACCATCCAGGTAAAGGGATGGTGCTGGAGATGAGCCCTGAGTCTTCAAAGGACCTGCAGTAACTATTCCAGATTGCCTAGATGCAGGCAAGCTGTTAATCAGGTCGTCACTAGGGGTAACTGGATCAGCAGCCAGGCGCGATAGAATTGCCCCTAGATCTGAGCCCAATCTTCCATCAGATCTTCTAGGATTGGCCATCTATTAGATGACCAGAGAATGCTCTGAACTCGAAGAGATCAAACCAGCGGATGAGTAGTTGTAGAACATTTAAGATGTCGGCAGTGTTGTTTACTTCTGTTTACTATGGTGGTAGCAAGTTAAGAAGTGATGACACAAGGAGAGATTACAAGAGACTTAGGATATAATAAGTGTGGATTTCTGTTTCATTGATATATTAAAGCAATAGAACAAGAACTATTACCATACTGGGACAATGTACATTTCACTTATTATCATTTTTCATTTGTTTTATGTTTTACAATACCTTTATTGTCTGACATATTGCCTCTTGTTCTACAATTGTTATTATTTCCTTTTTAGTACTATTTCTTCAAATTGTATATAGACTTGTATTAGTTAGTTAGAACAATAATATAACAAGGAAGCAATAGAGAACAGCACAAGTTACCCTCACACTTATTATCTGACTTAAGAGCTGTTCTCTTGAGTCTTAGTCCGTGTCATATCTCTAAGTTCTGCGAAATATCATGAACTTCTTCAAAACTATCATATTCACTTGTTTTATCGCATATTGCCTATCACCTTTTAACAAAAACTATACATTCGCTAAACTTGTTCTTCGATATACTTCAAACCTATTTCGAACCTCTTCAAACTTCTTTGAGCCTACTTCGAACTATTTCGCACATCTTCAAACTTCTTTCCAACTCTTTTGAACAACTTTGTATGCTTTTACAGATTATTCAAACTGTCACTTATTATTTTGCCTGATAAATACAATGTATTGGTCTCAGCGGTAATATTTAGTACCAACTCGCACCCTTCCTTTGACTCGTGTTATACTATCCGAAGCCATTTAGTAGGTTTTGTTTGGGTTTCCGGGTTGAGTATCATCAGTGTCTATATTTGTCAAAAGCCAGTCGATGGATGTGCAGGGGTCATTGCTCTTACCTATCCATAAAGATATTGTGAGAGCATGGGCAAGATGTTGAGCTTTCTACTCAAATTTCAAGGGAGTATGCCACATTGTGAGAGTGCGCTGCTCTGCCCCTGAGAACCAGGGCCAGAGCACTTTGCTTGCATCCAGAGAGAAAATCTGCCCTGAGTGAGGAGAGGTGTCCAATAGCATATCGATAGCTGGACTGGAATCTGAGAATATCACTAGTTGGTTGCATCCCCTGTAGATGGCAGTAGATACACCCAATTGTATGGCAAAATGCTCAGCCTCCGGGGGGGTGCACCTCCCTACTGCTGACATAATCCTATGCGCTAGGCATCCGTCCTCAAAGAGGAGGATGCCTACCACTATCTGTAGTGAGGTGTTCGTGGGGAATGCATCCATAGCCACAACTATGCAGTCTGAGTCTGCCTGGGCTATGGCTTCTTCCAACCTGCATAGGTATCCCTGAGTCTCTTTGGGTTCTCTGGAGCCCACTCGATGGCGGGTGATTCTGTCTTGGAACAGGTCCAGGACTCTGCTTCCCAGAGCCAATTCCAAGCCAAAGAGCTCAAATTTGTCTGCCTGGGTGCCCATAGCAGTGGTGGTGAGGGATGGGGAGGGGCCTCCCATGCTCATCACTTCCTGGTCTCCTAGGTTGCTGAGCTCCAGTCCATAGACCTGCATCTTGGACATGGCCATGACTATGGCTTTCATTCTGCTGCCAGGAAAAAACTATAAGTGTGCCCCATATGTCATCATAAGGACAACGCAAGTGCGGTAAAGTAAACATCACTGATTAGGGGTGAGGCCCCTCCCAGCGTTGCCCAGCATTCCCATGGCTTTCACAGTGGTGATGGCCCTGGTGGTGAAGAATCTTGCATGCTCCTTGAATATGAGTTTGCGGTCAAAGCGGAACCCCAGATACCTCCAATGTATCCTGGGGCGCAGAGGGGTAGGGCCAGTGTATGGCTCAAAACCCAGATTGATGGGCCAGGGTATGAACTTCGGAGCCCTGGAAAAGTGGAAAACTTTGGATTTGTCATATTCGAGGACAAGCCCAAGAGATTAGAATGCCTGGTATATCTAGCTGTAGGCTCTGGATAAAAGGAGGAGGTTGTCCTCTACCCTGGGGGTGCGGGCGATGAAGGTGCCATTGTCTATGTACGACATGAGGTCGACCTGCTGGCTGACTTTATGTTACAAGTAGGATTACTAATCTGCTGACTGATGCTTTCTTAGTATATGATTACTCACCAATTCTAGTATGACTAATATTGCTTACTTCGCTTACTGATCTCTTACCAAGCACATTACCAATACTCTTGGCATTAGTCATTAGCAAGTAGTAATCTTAGTAATACTTTGTTATATAAGTAGCTGACTGTGTAGTAGTTATCCCTCAGTCAATTACACTCTTTGACATTGGTGCTTAACTAGCGACTCCTCAGTACACTCAGCTACTTTAGGGTCTTTGTCTCTAGCTCACTACTATTGCATTACCAATCGCTCTCAACACTTTATGCTGTCGAAACAGCTTTATGACTGGCACTAAATATAGCACCGATAGAACAGGGGACAGGGCAGAGCTCTGACTCACCCCCATGTCAGCAGCATATCCTGACCTGAAGGAGCCTCAGGAGTAGGGGGTCTTGTGGCCCACTAGGTATGACTTGAAAAACCCCTTGATACAAGGGGGGAATTCAAGATGCTGCACAACCTCCAGTAGAACCGAGTGGTTTAAGGAGGAGAAGAATTGAGCAATGTTGAAGGTGACAACACTTGTTGTGAGGCCCCTGGCCCACCCTGCCTGCACAAGGTGAGTCAGGAAGACTCCAGCGTACTCAGTAGAATGCTGGGCAATGCCTCTGAACTGATTAGAGTCAAAGACATCATGGGCAACCCCATCAAACTGCAGCCTTCTGACCAGTATTTTCTTGAGAAGTTTGCCCAGAGTGTTCAGAAGCACAATAGGCCTGAACGACTTGGGCAATAATTGGGTTTCTCTGGCTTAGGAATAATGAGTGACAAAGATTCCTTGAAATGAGCAGGCCAATGGCCTACATTAAGGCATGCGTTAGCTATGCATCTGGGATGACTCATGAACTCACTCCTTTGGAGGCAAGCCACACTTTGAGAAATGACCATGTGACATAGTCTGAACCAGATGTGGACGAGGATGCTCATGCAGCCAGTGCCTTCCTCATTTCGAAGAGAGAGAAAGGAACCCACATCCTGATGGGGAAGGGGTCAAGATCATCGAGGAAAGAGAGGTCTACTGGGCAGTCTGAAGCTGCATTGTATGACCTATCCAAAGCCTCCTACAAGTCCCCTAGTTCATTGCATGGAGCTCCCTGAAAGGAGATGGCCTCGAATGAGGGGAGGTTTCTCTGGCATACCCAGGACATGAGGTCCCAGACCTGCTGTTTAACTGTGGCCATTTATCTGATGCATTCTTCAAAGAAGGTGCATTTGGCTGCCCTCATAGTATGGCGGTATTCGTGCCAATCTGTCTTGAGCCGAGACTCTCTATAGATCGACAGTTTCTCACTGCACTCTTTAGTCCACCACCCTTTCGAGTATCTTCTGAGGTGCTTTTCTTTGGTATGGGCAGACCATATATTGGAGAAAACCTTGGAGATTGCCTGGATGACCTCGTCGATGTCCTCTTCCATATGTCTATCCCATTCTGTGAGGAAGGAGAGCTTGAATGAGACATCTGCTACATAGACTTTCTCCTCATCTGATCCTGGCTTGATGGCCCAGCGAGTTGCTGGGACTTCAGACGTGGGGCCAGGTAAGGTAATTGTTTGAGGTAAGGAATGAGAATGACTGAGTGAAAACAAGATTGACAAACCAAGTACACTACAAGTATATATGCAAGATTGAAGAGAGACTGCCACCCTGATGCAGCTCTGTTGAGCAGTGAAGGCTATGCACCCAGGCTTTGCCTGGGCACCCTTGGTCAGACAGGGAGAGGATAAGCACTTGAGCACCTCCCCAAACCTCTGAAGAAAGGGATGCTCCCCCAACTCAGATCCTGGCTTAGCCATCACCTTGCCACCTGCCCCTCAAGTTACCTCCAGTGGAACAATCCCCTAGACTGCCCTGATTTGGGTTCCCTGTGTGGACCACCCAAGACACCCCAGGCTGTCCCCTACAGCTTCAGACAGAGAGCGGTGTTCTTTATGAGCCTAAACGGACTGCCACTGGTTGCCCAGAGGATACTAATGACCCAAGCCCCAGAGGGCCCAGGTTGTCTACTCCTCGTCCTCCCTCCTCAAGGCCCCCTTTATAAGACTAAATGGACTCCAGGCAGAGCCTGTATACTGATGACCCAAGGTGTCTCAAGCATAGTGCTCCCCTCCCCAGAGCAGATCAGAAAATGGCCCTGCCAGTGGCTTACCTGGGAAGCTGCAACAGAGTTTTACAGTCCGCTAGAAGGAGAGAAGGGAGGTGACCACCCCTCGAACAGAAGATGGAGGTCATACACTCTATGCAGCCCACCTATCCTGGATCCCACTCTGACCATGGGGTGGCAAAGGACTCCAGTATGGGGTTGTTTGCCATGAGCATGGCCAGTTCTTCGATGGATTGAAGCTCCTGGCAGTATTTAGGGTGCTTCACCCTGGGACAAATGTACAGGACATGTGAATGCATCTAGACATGTTCTGTGAGTATGCAGTCCCAGGCAATAGCACCTGGAACATGGAAGCATAGGTGGTACTCCCCTAGGGGAGCATGTCCCATAAGCAGTCTGGTAAACCGTTGATACGGCTCCCTATCGCCCTGCGTGCATACTACGGCATTTTTTGCGATTGTGTGCACCTCCTAGATGGCTTCCGCACACTTTGCACAGCGCACTTTTGCGCGCCTTTGTGCGCTTTCATGCACCTTTTGTATGCTTCGGTGCACTTTCATGCGCCTTTGACTGTGTAGGTGCGCCTTTGTGCGCCTTTTGCATTTCTACTGCACTTTTGGTCCCCCATAGCCACCAATCATTATGCGCCCTAAATGTGCCTTGTTGCACTTCAAGCTGCCTCCATGTGCCCCCCCCACACTCCTTATCTGCTGTTTTCCATTATTGCACGCTCGATGCACCTTTATGTGCTCCTTTTATGCTTTACTCGCAACTCACGTTCTTTGCAGCACACTCACTGCACTATTCTTACCATCACACAACAATTCACCACTTCAAACACGCTGCGCATCGTGGCTTCCATCTTACTAGCGCATTTACTTGAGGCACACCGCAATTCCAATACAAGCGAACTGCGCATTCTTACATAACTGGGCCGCTTTGTGCCTATTTGGCATTGGACTGTGTGCACTTGGGCGCTTTCACATAATCCTGGCGCTTTGGCGGTATTTGGCCTTGCACAGCATCTCCTTATTGTTCTTCTGCATTTCCAATCGGCATCACCTTGTCTGGTAACCGGCACAGGTCGATCACATCATTATTACTAAGGCGCAGCACGCGACACATAACACCGAAGCGGATTAATTGGGAAGAGCGCACAAGACTTAGCGCGCACCAATAATAGTGCATCGCACTAGAACAGTTGGATATTGAGCTATAGGTGCACAAAATCTTATTGGCTGAGGCAGCAGCATAGTGCGGTCAGGTTTAGATGGGCGAATGGATGCGCTTGTGGGTAGCGCATGGTGCTTTCTATTTTTACATATTATTTTACCGTTTTTATCACATAAGCCATTTGTACATAGTAGGCAGAGAGATAGAGAATCCAGAGGATCTTTCCCCCCCTCATAGTTCATAGCTCAGTCAGCGTCGCACATAGTCTGTGCACCAGTGTCCAGTCTGTGCGCCTTTGTAGTGCGCCCTTCATATAGCCACGTTTGCATTATCATTTGCGTCCCCTCATCATATTGTTGCGTTGCATCTCTTGCGTTGTGTCCTTCGTCCTTGTCTGTGCACTATTGTAGTGTGCCCTTCATATAGCCGCGTTTGCGCACTGTGTGCACACTTATTTGCATAGCCATGTTTTGTGCACCATTTGTGCCTTTTTCCGCCCCTTGCGCTTTCACTCCGTTCACACCCCCAACCTGTGCACCACCTTCACAGTACATCCCAGTGTCGTCTTTGTCCTGTTACACCTCCTGCCTTCATCATCCTCATCGTTGTGCACTTTTGCGCTCCCGTTGCACGTTTTTCCGCACTGCGCATTTTTGCCTCTTTGCATTGTGCACTTTTCCGCCACTGCGCATATCTTCCCTTTTGCATACACTACTAGTGCACACATTGAAAAGCACTGTCCCAGCCTCTCTATAGTCTCCGCGCCCTGAAGGATGATCCGAGGCCCTCTAAGCGAACTCCCCCCTCACTCCGAGCATGCCTGCAGTTGTAGGTTAAGTGTTTACCACTTCTGTTGAGACTCTGCACTGAGTACCAACTGAACACATCATTTCTGGAGCCCACCGCGAGGGGTTTCTGTTTAACAGGCCGTATTTTAGACCTCCATCGGCTCGCCCTTCACTTCAACATTAACCACCTTCGCACGCTCCATTCCGAGCTGTTAGCAACTGATGAGTACATTGCCCAGTTCAAAATACTGGCTTACCAAACCAAGATAAAAGAAGATGCTGTACTCATCGAGTATTTCGTAGACAGACTCAATAACAAGGTCCTCGACAAAGTGTTCAGGATGGAAAACCCACCTGACACCATCGAAGGATGGTATACACACGCAGCAAGGGCAGAAGGACACTTAAGGAGAGCGAAGGTGATAAAAGAGAGAACTTATAGCAAGGCGGGAGGAGGAGGAACAGGAAGTACCTCTAAAGACCTGAATGCTATGAACATCGATGCAACATGCCTCTCTTATGCAGAGAGGCATGAGCACATCAAGAAAAGAAAATGTTTTATTTGTCATAAGGCAGGACACAGGGCGAGCGATCACAAGGGAGGGAAGGAGCTACCTGCGAAAAAAGAGAAGAAGAGGTAGATGAAGAAGATGCCACAAGACCACTATATGAAGATCCACAATTTTGTCAATAAACTAGAGGAAAAAGAAAAGGAGAAAGTGTTGGATCTCATGGTGGAAGAGGGTTTTCAAAGCGGTGGCCTGCATCGGCAGTGGAATCCACCAGAATTGTTGTCTCAACTGTAATGGTAGCACAAGTAAGCCATCAGTCAATGCACATTCGTACTGCGTGTTAGGAGACAAAAAAGCCAAACTACCCACCCTAATCGACTCTGGGGCAGGAGAAGCTTTCATTGATCACCGAGTCATTGAAAAACTCGGATTAAAGAAGATCCCACTCACCAGGAAAATCCTCACGAAGAATGTTGATGGAACCCTAAACAAGAATGGAATGATCTCCCATTATATCCATATCAACACAGAGATCAGAGGGAAAGGAGAGGAGATGAGGATGTTAATAACAGGCTTAGGGAAGGAAAGGATAATTCTGGGTTATAACCCAGTCATTGACTGGAAGATAGGGACTCTCACCAACAAACCGACCGAGAGACTCCTCATGAAGAAAATCCAGACTATGGTCAAATGAACATGTACTATTATTGGTAAGCAAAGTCCCACTCTAGATGACAAGGGGCCATCTGTATCATTAAGCCTGACTCTCGAGAGGCTACCTATAAGGAGTGCTGGGGAGACCTTCAGGGAAACCCACCTTGCCGCTGCTGAGCACGTGAAGAGTAGGCTCAGGACAGTTCATCTTGCAAGAGGACTTTGCACTGAAGATGAACCTGACTGCGATGGATCACACTTGGCCACAGATACACACTCTGAAATCGATCTACAAATACCGGTACTAGACGCTCCAAGCATTAACACACCATCCTACACCAAAGAAAACCAGAATGGCATGGATGCACTTTTCACCTACATTCAAGGGGAGCCAATGATCAGGGTATTTAGAACTGAGGAATTCCCCCTTACAATCGAGCATGATTACATCCCTCTGAACTACCAAAAACTCAGGCACATCTTGCGCATCACTCAATCTTGATCAACTGGTAGAATAACCTACTCCAACACCACATACATTCGAGTGAAGACCTCTATCTCACAAAGGCTTGCTCACAAAGATAAAGGAAAGGAAGAAAAACAGTCACTCGACAATCTGCTCCCAGACAAATATAAAGAGTATCAGAGTGTGTTTGAAAAGGCAGCATCGGAAAGGTTTCCTGAGTCGAGACCATAGGATCACATGATCAAATTAAAACTGAACTTCATTCCGAGAGACTGCAAAGTCTATCCCATCACCCCAGCTGAACAGAAAAAGCTAGACAAATTCATTGACAAGAACCTGAGGAAGGGATATATCGTCCTGTCCAAGTCACCCATGGCATCCCCATTCTTCTTTGTAGCAAAAAAGGATTTTGACATGCTACAACCCTGCCAAAACTATTGGTACTTAAATGAAGGAACCATCAAAAACTCTTACCCCCTCCCACTAATTGGCGATCTGCTTGATAAGCTGAAAGGGGCAGAGTGTTTCACAAAACTGGACATCAGATGGGGATATCATAATATAAGGATTAGAGAGGGGGATGAATGGAAGGCTGCATTCAAGACCAACAAGGGGCTGTTCGAGCCAAAGGTCATGTTCTTTGGCCTCTGCAACTTTCCAGCCACTTTTCAGCCCATGATGAATGACATTTTCTGTGACATGCTAAACGAGGGGTGGATAGTTATCTACATGGACAACATTTTGATCTTCTCAAATGACTGAAGGGAGCATAAGGAAAGGACAAAGAGGGTCTTGGCAAGATTGAAGGAAAAAAACAATTTCTTTTTAAAGCCTGAAAAATCCAGATTTGATGTTCAAGAGGTCGAATTCCTTGGATTAATCCTGAAACCTAATCAATTGGCTATGGATCTGACAAAACTCAGTGGAATCAGGGACTGGCCATCTCCAACAAATATCAAAGGAGTCAGATTATTCCTAGGCTCTGGGAACTTTTATCGAAGATTCATTGGCAACTTCACTGCCATCACAAAACCCCTAAATGATCTAACTAGGAAAGATCAACCCTTTAACTAGACGAGTAAATGTCAGAGTGCATTCAAAACCCTGAAACAGAAATTCTCAGAGGCACCTGTGCTACTCATGCCCAACACAGAAAAACCCTTCATAGTAGAGAGTGATACATTTAAATATGCAACTGGAGCCATCCTAAAAAACAGATGGATACTAATGGCAACTGGCATCCATGCAGATATGTTTCTCACTCACTCACTACCACTGAACAAAACTATGAAATCTACGATTGCGAACTACTGGGAATTTGTTGAGAGCGATTGGTAATGCAATAGTAGTGAGCTAGAGACAAAGACTCCAAAGTAGCTGAATGTGCCGAGGAGTTGCTAGTTAAGCACCAATGTCAAAGAGTGTAATTGACTGAGGGATAACTACTACACAGTCAGCTACTTATATAACAAGGTATTACTAAGATTACTACTTGCTAATGACTAATGCCAAGAGTATTGGTAATGTGCTTGGTAAGAGATCAGTAAGCAAAGTAAGCAATATTAGTCATACTAGAATTGGTGAGTAATCGCATACTAAGAAAGCATCAGTCAGCAGATTAGTAATCCTACTTGTAACAGAATTATATTAGCCTTAGAAACCTGGAGACACTATCTTCAGGGATCGAGCACCCCACCACAATCTTATCCGATCACAAGAATCTGATGTATTTCAGAATAGCACAAAAGCTAAACCGGCGACAAGCCAGATGGAGTCTATTCTTATCGCAATTCAATCTACAACTAGTACACGTGCTTGGGAAGATGATGGTTCAATCTGATGCACTGTCCTGATGGGGAGATCACATACCCAAGATTGACAATGACAATGATGACATTACCTTACTAAAGGATGAGATCTTTGCATGAATGATCGACATGGAATTAAAGGATCTATTGGCAAAAAAGATGATGGGCAATGACCTACTGAAGGAGATAGTAAGAGCCATCAAAGAAGGAGGAACACCACTGATTAAGTCAGCAGTAGAAGACTGGAAGATGGAAGATGACAGGATGGTCGTTTTTAAAGACCGGTGTTACATTCCAGATGACAAAGATCTGCAGAGAAAGATCATGGAAAAATACCATGATAATTTACTTACAGGGCACCCCAGCCAGTTCCAAACACTGGAACTGGTCCGAAGAGACTACTGGTGGCCGGGAATGACCATTTTTATCAGGAACTATATAGATGGATGTGCTACCTGTCAACAGATAAAAGTCAACACACATCCCATGACACCACTACTACTTCCAATCAAATCTGAAGTAACATGACTGTTTGCATTGGTAATGATGGATTTTATTATAGACCTACTGACAAACGATGGATGTGACACTATTATGGTCATGGTAGACCATGGCCTTACAAAGGGGGTAATTTTCATCCCTTGCAGTAAAACTATCGATGTGCTGAAGGCAGCAGACCTTTACCTCCACAACATATTTAAAAGATTTGGCCTACCTAACAAAACCTATATCCGATTGCGACCCACGATTCGCTTCTAATGCGTTTCAAGAGCTGGGAAGACTCCTGGGAATTAAATTGGCCATGAGTACTGCCTATCACCCACAGACCGATAGGGAAACAGAATAGGTCAATCAGGAACTGGAGATCTACCTCCAGATCTTTTGTGCAAACAGGCCCTCACAATGGAGAAAACATCTCACCACTGCCGAGTTTACCCATAATCACTTTTGAAGCACCACTCGGCAATCAAAAACACCCCTTTCTACATAATGATGGTGTTACAAGTAGGATTACTAATCTGCTGACTGATGCTTTCTTAGTATCTGATTACTCACCAATTCTAGTATGACTAATATTGCTTACTCTGCTTACTGATCTCTTACCAAGCACATTACCAATACTCTTGGCATTAGTCATTAGCAAGTAGTAATCTTAGTAATACTTTGTTATATAAGTAGCTGACTGTGTAGTAGTTATCCCTCAGTCAATTACACTCTTTGACATTGGTGCTTAACTAGCAACTCCTCAGTACACTCAGCTACTTTGGGGTCTTTGTCTCTAGCTCACTACTATTGCATTACCAATCGCTCTCAACTGATGGGAGCCCACCCCAGGGTCATACCCACCATATACGAAAAGACAAATGTGCCAGCTACCGAGCAGAAGATAGCCAAATTAGGAAATGCATGGCGAGCAGCCCTAGTGGCACACGAATTATCCTGACAGGTCATGATCAGATGAACCAGATGAAACTTCCACCCATTCATAGTGGGAGAAAAGGTCTGGTTAGACTCCAAGAACTTGTAACTAGGATACCCAACCAGGAAACTCGCCCAAAATGTGAAGGGCCATTCCCTATTACCTGAGTAATATCCTCCCATGCCTACAAATTGAGACTTCCTTCACAATGAAAAATTCATCCTGTTTTCCATACCTTGCTTTTTTTGCATTTCAAGGAGAATGAGACACACAGACCAAACCTTTTTCCTCCACCTCCCAAACTGATAGAGGGAGAATTAGAACATGAGGTTGAAGCAATTTTAGCTCACAAGAAAAGAGGCTGAAAAATCCTATTCTTGGTAAAGTGGAAGGGCTACACCATGGCTGAAAACACCTGGGAATTGGAATCACATTTAAGAAATGCCTCAGAAATTTTAGGAGAATACAAGTTCAACCACAGCCTCCTTCAATCATGAGTCACCCTCTGCATTTCATCATGAATGTCACACCCGATCCTGACCCGGTTTAAACCTTTGACTTGATCCTTAGTTTTGTTCGAGACACAGATGACTCTCGAAACAAAGAGAGATTGCTTTTCGTGACCCGTGACTGGGTACTGCTCAATGGGACTGTTCATAATCTGTTCAAAACCTATCGAGCGATCTCTGCTCTTGAGCGGGTATTTCAGCGCCTTTCACAGAAAGCCTACCACCTTGAATTACTCTCTCTCATGAGAGATTTAGATGAGCAAGCACTATGATACAGACCTAGAGAGTGGGTACCCACGCCCCACCACATATTCATTGTAGAGGACTCTGATAAAGAAAAAGAAGAATTCAAAACAGCACTAGAACAACCATCTCCACTATCACCACTGCCGCCATCATCACCACCATGCGCTGCAATGTCTTATCCAAGGCCACCCACACCCGACTATCCTCCTGCACCCCAGTGGATGTAAAATTCTGTATGCTTCACCTGCGCTCAGATCAGGCATTTCTCTTCCTACTGCCTATGGTATCAATGCCTCTACTGCCAATGTTGGTGCCCAGAACACTCAGCGCTATTCTGCCTGAATAATCCAATACGTGACAACTCACCTCATCACCGAACCACCTAAACCTGAACCATCATGATGAAAAACTCCACCCTCGTCATCTTTCTGGGCGCCATATTTAGTGCCGCTATTTTCATTATGCTCACATTCTACTTAATCATCTTGTTCAGAATTCTCACCTCTCACCCACTCTTGTGCATAATAACATTCTTAACAGGTACCTCTATTTGGTTTGCCAGTGAGCACACTGAAGAAATTGAGCTTTCTACTACTGTATATTCATATGAGGTGCCCATGGCTACCACATTCAGCATGTTTACCACAATGACTGGTGAAGAACGAGCACCATGGTTTGACCCAATGCAGACGATGCAACCTTAGTTTTGGATAGGACTCGAAACCTTGTAGGGAAGCTAATGTTAGGAAGAGGGGCAGACACAGGAGAATCATTTTTCTTTTGGCACGTCATCATTTTTATTGTCCTTATTGTCTTCGTCAGGTCATATCTCACACTATTGTTCTTTTTACTTATTGTCTCTACTGCGCTATACCCACAAGTCCCTTAATTCTACCTCACTACTCTCTCACATTATTGTAGTATTATGGAATGTCCCTATTATCCTTGTTACCTTTTTATACATGACCTGTCTATACATATATCTATAATCTTGCGTTTGTAGTATTTAAGATGCAATGGAAAGACCAGTTAAGCTCAGCTTGACCTGGTCAACTTTACAACTCTTCTACGAGCCTAAAGCAGTCATCTTCAAACTATTGCTTATGAGCGGTAGAGATCTCTGACCTGATTATTTGATTGAAGAGTTACTTAACTCTAACACTAAGTGTCCATCCTCAAAGAGGAGGATGCTCACCGCCGCTTGAAGTGAGGTGTTCATGGGCATGGATGCATCCATAGCTACGACTATGCAGTCTGAGTCTATCTGAGCCAAGGCCCAAGCTTCTTCCAATCGGTGTAAATATTTCTGAATCTGTTTGAGCTCCCTAGAGTCCACATAATGATGGGTGATTCTGTTCTGGAACAAGTTTGGAGCCCAAACAATATTGTTTGAGCTCTAATGTGGTTCATTTGTGGCCAGTTTCGGCATTGTCCAATGTGGGAGTGGGTGTGGGAGTGGCAGTGGTGGTGATTGACATAGTAGAGAAGGTGGTGGTAAGGTGAGTAGAGTGGAGGGAGCAATCCACCCCATGAGCAGTTGCTCATGGGGCTAGGGGTGCATTCTGTGGGTGCATTCCAAGTTTTTCATCTTGGCATGTCATCTCCAGTAGTATACAACCTAAAAAGTAGTAAAATGCAATTAGTTTATTGATAAAAACAAAAAGAAAAAAGAATACAGAGCTAGATCAGAGTGGCAGTATCCCTCAAATCTTACATATATACCTGTAGTGTACTCAGTTTGTACTCTGCCATGGACTGCGACTGTGCACCACATAATAAATTGGTGACAAAAAAAAAAAAAAAAAAAAAAAAAAAAAAAAACATATCTATGGCCCAAATAACAGTTGGCATCATTTGGGCATGTCTTACAGTGACTCACAAAACTGAGTCAATGTTTTGGATTTTTTGATTCATTGTTGAATAGCTTCCCATAAACAACAAAACCAAACAAGGTATTGGTGTACCAAATAACATACATGATCAGGGCTACCAAACAAACAAAGAATTATGTAATTTTAATCATCCCTCATGGAGATATGATCATTTTAATTCAGGGACTCATTGACTCAGTTTTGTGAGAGGTAGTCAGAAATATTAGAATCTGATGCTCCACCAACTGTATAATGTCAAAAACGTGACAGATGGTTTCTAAGGTGATGTGACCCTTGATGGGACCTTAAATTATAGTATTTAATTAGGACTAGCATTCTTCATACTTCAATATTCTTCAATGCATCCCATCTCCTCTGCTCAGAAGGAAAACATTCTTTTTCTGGCCTCCAATCATTATTTTACCCACGATATTGCCTCTAAACTCAACCTCAGCCAGTCTAGTGTATCCAGAACACTCAGAGCTCTCCATCCAAACCTGGATTCCCCCTCTGGTGGTCGTCCTTCTAAGCTCTCATCTACCTCTCAGAGAGCCATCCTTACCCAAATCACCACTGGCAAGGCTGCAAATGCTGTTCAGACCACCCATTACATCAACAGCATTATCCCCACTCCAGTCTCCTCAGAAACAGTCAGAAGAGTTCTCAGAAAAAACTCATTCAAGGCTGTGGTGAAGAAGAAAAAGCCTTTGCTTAGTATAAGGCATAGAAAAGCAAGATTGGCTTTTGCTCAGAAGTATAGAGAGTGGACTGTGGAGGACTGGAGATGGGTTATTTGGTCAGATGAGACTAAAATTAACAGGTTTGGGTCAGATGGGAGAGAGTGGGTTTGGAAACAGAAGGGAGAGGGGCTGATTGAGAGAGAGGTGCAAGGAACTGTCAAATTTAAGGGAGGAAACATTATGGTATGGGGTGTATGGGATGGAATGGAGTGGGGCATCTTGCAGAGGTTGAGGGGAGGATGAATGCTGACCAGTATGTGTCCATTCTGAAGGACCATATGCTGCCTAGCTTGGAGGAGAGTGGAATTTCTGGAGAAGAGGTGATTTTTCAACAAGACAATGACTCCAAGCATACCTCAAAAAAGGCCAAGAAATGGATGGAGAACAACAATATTACTCTTCTGGATTGGCCTGCCCAATCTCCAGACCTCAGCCCTATTGAACATTAATGGGTTCACCTCAAGAACCAGTTAGACAAGTATCCAACAGCGCCAAAAGGAATTTGGGAGTTATGGGAAAGAGTAGTGGAAGAGTGGAATAATATTCCATCAGAGGTGTGTCAGAATTTGATTGAAAGCATGCCTAGAAGGTTGGGAGCAGTTATTAAGGCCAAAGGAGGTCATACAAAATACTAGAATTACAATTTATCATAATATTGATATCACCTCACAAAACTAAGTCAATGAGTCCCTGAATTAAAATGATCATATCTCCATGAGGGATGATTAAAATTACATAATTCTTTGGTTGTTTGGTAGCCCTGATTATGTATGTTATTCGGTACACCAATACCTTGTTTGGTTTTGTTGTTTATGGGAAGTTATTCAACAATAAATTAAAAAGTGCAAAACATTGACTCAGTTTTGTGAGTCACTGTATATCAAATCTGCTTAGGTATGCTAGATGACTAAGCCATCAAATGCTGACTAATTTAGTCTGCTAACTCAGTGCACCAGGGCCCATAACCTGTTAAGACAAAAAGATGACCAGATTGGGGATTGAACCCAGAACCAACTGGACATATACCAGATGCTCTACCAACTAAGCTATCAGGTCTTACTAAGTTCAATACAACAATGTAATATGAATCAGACACTATTGATGTAACCACTACTTGACTACTGTCAATATTACAGCAGGGGAGAATTAACTGCATCTAGTTTGTCTGTTAAGGAGCAAGCCTCCATATTACATAATCACCAAAGAATATATCAGATTACACAATCCAACAGACAGATAAAATATGTGAAATCCGAGTAAAATACATGGAGTCCATGTTAGTCTGCATGAATTCATATGGACTATCACACCTTGTTGCACAGCTAAAATAGGTGATTGTATAGATTGCAAATCTGCATAGAGTCCATGTAATTCCATGCAGATTCATGCAGAACATATAGAACAGTGTAAAGACCTCCTCTAATGCTCCCTAGCGATTCCATGGATTCTGAGTATGGCACGCTTGTGCGCTATGCAAGCACCTTTTTCAAAGACAAGATATGCTTATGGAAGCACAATGCGCATGGTGCTCATCAGCTAGTTATTTGGTAGTCTAGACACCTACTAATATTGCATGCCATCCACAACAACATTGGACACAAGCACTTTTATATGCTCCATGTTACTTGAGCACTTTTGGTCACTACACATTATGGACAACATCATTTGGTTTGTGCACACTTATCATATTTGCCAGATCTAGCAAATGCAGAAGGTTCTAATACCGTCAGTTGTCACAATGCCTGCACCTCTCTTTAGTAAAGTTTATATTGATATGATGTACTTACCAGTATCAGCAGGGTGGTGCTATATCATCCAGAGGTATTGCTCGCTTGCAACCTAGCCAGAATTCCATGGACTTCCTAAAGAAAATGTGAGCACACTCAGCGATTGGATGTTCCAAGACCTCATCTTTAGATGGGGCACATTGTACAAGATAGTCACCGATAACAGCAAGCTATTCATCAAAGTGCTAGCCATTCATCAAAGCACTAGCCTATCTCAGTAAGTGCTATCATATCAATCACATCCACATATCTGGCTATAATTCATGTGCTAATGGAATTGTTAAGTGCGCACATTTTGATGTGCACCAAGCACTTATTAAAGCTACAGATAGAGTAAAGTCAAAATGGTTCAGTTTGCTGTACTCAGTCTTTCGGGTGGAGTGCATCATGGTTTGGAAGTGCCTTGGCATTTTGCCATACTTCATTGTTACAGGTGCACAGCCTCTGATCCCTCTCGATATCATTGAAGTGACATACCTTAACCCACCCCCAGATTCTATACTCTCCACTACAGACTTGATCATATAGTGAGCGCATGCACTACAAAAGCAGCCAGAAGACTTAGCGCATATTCATTCCTGCATCTATGCAGAAAGGCATAAAGCAGTGCTCCATTTCAAGCAAGTGCACTCAAAAACCATCTGCGATTTTGACTTCCAGCATGGTGACTTAGTCCTTATGTGCAACACAGTGATTGAGAAGAGCCTCAACTGCAAAATGTATATGCATTATTTTGGTCCTGTAGTTATAGTTCTGTGCAATCGAGGCAGTACGTATATTGTTTGTGAACTCAATGGGATGGTATTCGACAGGCCAATAGCTGCATTTCGCCTACTGCTATACCATGCATGCAAGTCCATTGCACTTCCTGATATAGTGCTCGATATTACTACAAAGTGATTGAGAGAGATAGAACAGTCCATAGTAGTGAACATGGAGGATGAAGAAATGTTGACAAAGAAGAAGCGCAAGGAGATAGCGCAGAGGACAAAGAAAGCACCAATGAGGCATGCAATTAGCACTTTATGTGCATCATTTTGGATAGTTTATTTTTTTATTTTATGCGTATGCTTTGATTTCTTTCTCCTTTTTTTACATTACTATTCTTCTATTGGCAAAATCACATCTGGGCACCTTCCATGATTGTGCAACCCAGGGGTTTTACTGGCCATAATGATCTACTGAGCTTTTCCCATTTTTCTAGAATTGGTTTTATCACATGCATTTTCTTTTATTTCTCACATCTTTATCATTTAGACAGAGTCAAAATTTCAGTTGGAAGGAGAAAAGTGATGGTTGGACAATTTTTCTGCACTTTTTTTGTGCTTGCACACTATGCATTGTGCATTTTCATGCACTTTACTTAGCCTCTTCAAATATCCCAAACATTCACTTCTATCACTCACCCACTTTCTTGGTGCTCACATTTCACACTTCAATAACTGACAAGGATGCTGCCTGAGGACAATCAGTATTTCAGTTGGGAGGAGATGATATGGAAACAAATATCTGACAGCCTCTCTGAAGCAGACCAGGTCCTTGTCAGAGGCAATGCCTTCAGTGGCTGCAGTGTTTGGAAAGACTTACTTGTCGCTAAGTATGGACAAGTTGGTCTGGAGATGCTTCAAGAAGGGCTCTCACCAATTGAACGATGGCCCTCACTGAAGTGGGTGGTGCTCGTCCCCCTTGGAACTGAGCTACCTTAGCAAATGACCCCTTAGGGAGAGATCATGTGGAATAATTGATGGGGGGTGAAGTCTCTTATTGAAGAGCTGCCTCAGTCTCTTAGCTCTAGACTCCTTCTTTCCATGTGCAGGACCAAATGACATAGCTCCCCATGTGCTACCATGAGCAGCTGTTTCACAAGCATCATGGAAAGGAGCTTTCTCCACTCCCTTCAACAGCCCAGCTAAGGATGCTGTCTCTAGCAGCTCCTTGACCTTAAGTGCCAGCACTCCCCTCGTAGAGGATGAGGCCACTGCAATATTGCCATTCGCTGCCTTGTTGAGCAGTTGATCAGCTAGTTTGGTGAGGCTATCCAATAGGTAGTTTGATGAGGCTATCCAACAGGAGCTGTAAAGCAAAACCATTGCCTTACTTCACATCCTCATCCTGTTTGTCTACCTCAATCTTATCATCTTCATCTGCCCATTTGGGAGTCTGAGGGACTGGGGTAGGGCTTATTGACATCAGGATTTGTCTTCTAGTTGCTTGAGCAGCAGCAGCAATGACAGATGTAGATCTGATGCTTCTGGGGGTTTCTTGACTATCCAGATATAGAGACGGTGCTAGAGATGAGCACTGGGTCCTTGCGGGCCCCACAGTGATGCTTCCAGTCCATCTAGCTTGAAAAACAGACTGTTGATTGGATCATTACTGGGGGTGATAGGCTCAGATGCAAGATGAGTGTTACATTTATTGCTCCAGCATACCTACTACTATACTAGCATAATCTCCCCCCCTACACTACACATAGATACTAGACCTACATAGTCTCCCCATACAAGACTATATCATAGAGAAAGTAGCATAGTAGAGAAAGTAGCATAGTATAGTGGAGAAGTTGGGAGATGGGCATGATGCACAGTGCCAGACCATGGCCCTACTTATAGGTTTTCTACATGGTCTGTGCACATTCCCAAAACATATATAAAAGGGTGCATTCTGCCACCTTCTCCCCTGTTAATCAACTTGTTTTCACTCAGTCATCCTCATTCCTTAGCTCAAACAGGTTATGGGCTCTGAGCTCTAACTGTGCTCATACATATATCTAACCATCTGCTTTGCTCTCTTGTCATCCTCCACTCTCTATTTCTCTTTTCTTGGGTAACCTCTGTTTTACTCAACTCAATTCATTTTGACTAAACTAACTTGTAGTTAGTTTTAGTCAGTAAATAGATAGTTAGTAGGAACAAAAGACCATTCCCAGGTGGTCTCTACAGTGAATGGTTGGGTCTGTGCACTTCAGTGGGCCAGCCTTTTTTCCTACCTCAGAAATATCCAGGTAGTCAACCCTGTGATCTGGGAGGAGTTACAACTGCACTGTAGTTTAAGTTGTTGACTTGCATCTACTGGTGGCTGAAGAAGACTCCTGGACCCCAGGACCTTGGATCTATCTTTGGACCCACTTTATTTTGCAGTCTCCAGAACCCTGCCTTTTTTGAAGGATTTGGTTGCATACTGGTTGACTTGCATTTGGTCTGCACTTGCTTTTCTGCCTTTGCCTGCATCTATTACATCACTACACACACACCCTTTCCACCACCACTCTACCACTACTACTCTACCACTCTATCTTTCCATTACTCCATTACTTCCTCCATCTTTCTGACATCACTTCACCACCCCTATTATCTTTCTAATACCACTCACTACTCACATCTTCCCCTTTGCACTCTCTTCACCAACACTCACTATGAAAGGTCCAAACATTCAGAAACTTGGCTATTCTAATTATAATCAATGGAGTGGAGAAATGCAGGCATGGCTTAGAGCAAATCAGCTTTGGCAAATTGTCTCTGGCCAGAAGAAATGTCCTAACAGTTCAGACATTGAAGGACAGGAGGCATGGCAAGGCAAGGCAGACTAAGCATCTGGATGGATCTACCTTATGGTGGAGAGATCCTAGGTCATACATCTGGAGGGGAAAGAAAGTGACCCAGCTACTATGTGGAATGCTTTGAAGTCTGTACATCAGCAACAAAAACCTGGTGCTAGATTCAATGCATATGATGACCTATTCAGCATCAGAAAACTAGAAGAAGAATCACTACAATCAGTGGCCAACAGAGTTAATGCAGCAATGCAAAATATTAAAAATATTCACTCTGACAAATTCTCTATTGCAAAGCTGGATGAGGAACTCCTCTGCATGGCAATAATCAGATCACTTCCAGAGGACTATAGTCACTTTGTGTCATCTTTGATGCTTAGTGACAAGTTGGACAAGGCAATAGTCACTCAGGCATTCCATACAGAAGAAATCCAAAGGACAAGAAGATCTGCACCTCAAGTCTCAGAGGTTGCAAACAAGGCTTCTGCTGCTCACAACAAATCATTCCATTATAATAATTTTCTCAACACTAACAATCCTTCTAACAAGAAGCAGTACAAGTCCTCTAAACTCCCTTGTCACTTCTGTGGCCAAGTTGGTCATTGCGTGCTGCAGTGTGCTTTGTACTTGGCAAAAAGGGCAGAAGGGAAAGCAGCAAACACAGCTTTGAACATCCAGGAATCAGCAGGGAAGGCAAGTATCTTTACTATGGAACAGTTAAATAATCTCCTTTCACATTATTCTAATTATGACTGGAATGCAGACTCAGGAGCCACTTCACACATGACCCCTCATAAACATTGGCTCAGAGATTACAAACCCCTTCATATACCCATTAGATTAGCTGATCATACAATCATTTATTCTGCTGGTATTGGTAGTTTACTTTTCAGACCATTAATTAAAGAAGTAGTATAATCACAGCCACTTCTTTTTAGTAGAGTATTACATGTTTCCCAACTCCAAGACAACCTCTTATCAGTCCTTTTTTTTTTTTTTTTTTTCCTCAACAATTTATTATGTGGTGCTCATTCGCAGTCCATGACAGAGTACAAACATAGTATGCTACAGGTATATATGCAAGATTAGAGGGATGCTGCCACTCTGATGCAGCTCTGTCGAGCAGTGAAGGCCATGCACCCAGGCTTGGCCTGGGCACCTTTGACTAGACAAGGAGAGGATAAGTGCTTGAGCGCCTCCCCAAACCTCTGATGAGGGGGATGCCCTCCCAACTCGATTCCTAGTTTGGTCATCACCCCGCTGCCCACTGCCTGCCTCCTAACTTACCTCCAGTGGAACCATCCCTTAGACCCACCAGGTCGGGTTTCGTGCACTCAAGACCCCCCAGGTCATTCTCTTTAGGTTCAGACATTGAGCAGTGCCCTTTATGAGCCTAAATGGACTGCCACCGGTTGCCCAGTGGATACGGATGACCCAGGCCATGAGGGCCTGGGTTGTCTACCCCCTGTCATCCACCTTCAAGGCCTCCTTTATAAGACTAAATGGACTCCAGGCAGAGCCTGTATACCAATAACCTAGGTTGTCTCAGGCACAGTACTACCCTCTCCAGAGGACTGGGAGACAGCCCTGCCAGAGGCTTATCCAAGAGGCTGCAGTAGGGCTGAACCTGCCAGAAGAAGAGGAGGGGGGTGACCACCCCCCAGATAGAGGATGGGGGTCATATACTATGCACAGTCCACCTATTCCAGATCCCACTCTGAGCATGGGGTGACAAAGGACCCTAGGGTGGGGTTAGCAGAGCCAGTTCCTCAATGGATTGAGGCTCCTGGCAGTGTTTGGAGTGCTTTACCCTAGTGTAAATGCATAGGACATGGAAGCACATCTGAACGTGTTCTGCTAGTATGCAATCACAGACTGTGGGCCCTGGAATATGAAAGCGAAGGCAGTACTCCCCCAGGGGGGCATGTTCTGTGAGCAGTCTGGTGAACCGCATGCAGGTCAATATATTTGACTCTACTAGCTGGAGCCATGGTCCTCCCTTGTGAGAGGAGGGGGCCATGATTTTGCCATTCTTGCCCTTAAGTAGCATGAACTGGTGACCTATGAAGGAGGGGTTTTTGGCCTTCTCTGCCCATTTTCTGTTGGCCCTGGCATCAAAGCTTGCCAGGAACAAGTCGATGGACATGCGAGGGTCAATGCTCTTGCCTATCCATAGTGACATTGCTAGGACGTGGGCAAGATGTTGGGCTTTCCACTCAAATCTTGAGGGGGTATGCCACATCATGAGAGTGCACTATTTGGCTCCTGAGAATCAGGGCTGAAGAGCTTTGCTGGCATCCAGGGAAAAGATCTGCCCTGAGCATGGAGAGGTATCCAGTAGGGTGTCGATGGCCAGACTGGAGTCAGAGAATACCACTAGTTAGTTGCGTCCCCTGCCTACAGCAGCGGACACATCCAGCTGTATGGCGAAGTGCTCAGCCTCAGGAGAGGTGCATCTCCCTGCTGCTAATGTAATCCTGTATGCCAGGTGCCCATCCTCAAAGAGGAGGATGTCTACTGCCACTTGTAGTGATTTATCCATGGGTACTGATGCATCCACGGCCATGACTATGCAGTCTGAGTCTTCTTGGGCCTGAGCCCAGGCCTCTTCCAGTCTGCATATGTGACCCTGAATCTCTTTCGGCTCTTTCGAGCCTATGCAATATTGGGTGATTCTGTTCTGAAATAAATCCAGGACTCTATTCTCTGGGGTCGACTCCAGGCTATATGGCTCGAACTTGTCTGCTTGGGTGCCTATGGCTGTCACGGCAAGAGAAGGAGAGAGGCCCCCCAGTTTTGTTGCTTCCTGATCTGCTAAATTGCAGAGAGCTAGTCTGTGGACCAGTGCTTTGTCTCCCAGGGACCCCTCCAAGACTGATCTAAGGGGGTGTGTAGGCGTGAGGAGGGGGATGCACAGCGCCCCCCTATCCACCAGTCATTTGAGGAGGAGGTGCATGGGAAGCAACCCCACCGCAGTGGCTACCCCTCCTGTGGGAGTAGTGCTGAATGCACCCATAATCCATCATGCTGCTTTCGCTTGCACTTTGGCCATGGCCATAACCATGGCCTTTATCCTGCTGCCAGGAAAGAACCATAGACGTGCACCATATGTCATCATAGGGATGATGCAGGTACAGTAGAGAAGGTGCCTCTGGTTAGAGATTAGACCCCTCCCAGAGTTGCCCACCATCCCCATGGCCCTCACAGTAGTGATGGCCCTAGTAGTGAAGAATCTTGCATACTCTTTGTTGAGAGCGATTGGTAATGCAATAGTAGTGAGCTAGAGACAAAGACTCCAAAGTAGCTGAATGTGCCGAGGAGTTGCTAGTTAAGCACCAATGTCAAAGAGTGTAATTGACTGAGGAATAACTACTACACAGTCAGCTACTTATATAACAAAGTATTACTAAGATTACTACTTGCTAATGACTAATGCCAAGAGTATTGGTAATGTGCTTGGTAAGAGATCAGTAAGCAAAGTAAGCAATATTAGTCATACTAGAATTGGTGAGTAATCGCATACTAAGCAAGCATCAGTCAGCAGATTAGTAATCCTACTTGTAACACTCTTTGAACAGAAGCTTGCAGTGGAAGTGAAATCCTAGATACCTCCAGTGTGTATTAGGACGTAGAGGGGTGGACCCAGTGTATGGTTTGAACCCTAAGTCAATGGGTGGAGGTGTGACCCCTAGCATCCTAGAGAAGTGGAAAACCTCGGACTTGTCATGTTCGAGGACAAGGCTGAGGGATTGAAATGCCTGGAACATCCAGTCATAGGCCCTAGCTAATGGGAAAAGGTTGTCCTCCACCCTGGGAGCATGCACAATGAAAGTACCATCATCCACGTATGACATGAGGTCAATCTGCTGGCTGACTTTGTACTGTCTAAACAGTTTCATAACTGGTGCTAAGTATAGTGCCAATAAAATGGAAGACAGGGCAGAGCCCTGGCCCACTCCTACATCAGTGGCATACTGCTCTGATCTGAAGGAGCCCCAAGCATAAGTGGTCTTGCAGCCCACTAGATAGGATTTGAAGAACTTCCGACACATGGAGAGAATCCCAGATGTTCGACAATCTCTAGTAATACAGAGTAGTTTAGAGAAGGAAAGAACTGAGTGATGTTGAAGGTGACCATGCTCATTGTGAGCCCCTTAGCCCACCCTGCTCTGACCAGGTGGGTGAGAAAGACCCTGGCATCCTCAGTGAAATGCTGGGCAATGCCTCTAAATTGGTTAGGGTCGAAGACATCATAGGCAACTCCATCAAACTGTAGCCTTCTGGCTAGCATTTTCTCAAAAAGTTTACTCAGAGTGTTCAGGAGCACTGTGGGTCTGAACGACTTAGGTGTGGAGTAGTTGGGCTTCCCTGGTTTTGGGCGAAGTTTAGGGTGC
The DNA here is from genome assembly GCA_029959215.1 of Tricholoma bakamatsutake. Lineage (NCBI taxonomy): Eukaryota > Fungi > Basidiomycota > Agaricomycetes > Agaricales > Tricholomataceae > Tricholoma > Tricholoma bakamatsutake. The sequence goes on from CP114860.1 coordinate 9,482,558, forward strand.
CCCTTGTGGGACGCCTAATTGGTGACTTCTAGAGTGTTCGTTAGGGAGTGTTACCCCGACTACTAACTGTTAAGACAGAAAGAGATGACCAGACTGGAGATTGAACCCAGGACCAACTGGACATATACCAGATGCTCTACCAACTGAGCCATCAGGTCTTACTGAGTTCAATACAACAATGTGATATGAACCAGACACTATTGATGTAACCACCACTTGACCACTGTCAATATTACAGCAGGGGGGGATTAACTGCATCCAGTTTGTCTGTTAAGGAGCAAAGCCTCCATATTACATAATCACCAAACAATGTATCAGATTATACAATCCAACACTAACCCCTTTGACTACTGCATCCTGGTGGCCCCCACACCGCTTTGATGCGGAGGTCTCCCAACTTGGTGCTGCTTGCCATTATTACCCAATTTCTGGGACTGAGTTAGGCAATGTCTGACATGTCCTGGCCCAGGGGGGCACTGTTACCCGACCCCTTTTTACAACGGTGTATTCCTGGACATCTCAACGATGTTAGCCCATTGGCCACCTGGACTCCCAAATTGGTAGGCATAGAATTGCACCCACAGTACTCATGGGTGTGGACATTGCCACGCTTCTAGAGGCACCAATACTCTGGTATCAACTTAAGCCTGAACCCCTGATTATTAGTCAAGGGTGGACCAACAGCAAATTTAGATCTCTCGAGCCCAGAAGAGGAGCTATCTCCATCTGGCTATGGCTCAGTATATTGTCCAGATTGGCAGTCTGTATACCTTCCCATTACTAGGCATGTGGTTCACTGATGTCAAGCAGTGCAGATCCCCCCATGTCCCAGCTTACTGTCTTGCCACAAGCCAACTGACTGATCAACCTGAGGAACCTTGGAGTCAGAGTTATTTTGGATATAGCAGACCAAGTCCTGCCATATGCCTACTACCTGTGACTAATGGCCTGCTATATGTATGTCATGCATGCAGGCGTCAGATATCCTGTCATGGATCTGGCTGACTCAGTATTTTTCAATGTTGCCTCAGCACCACGTGTTGGATTGTTATCACCCCTGTTCCTGATCTTACTGTCCCTTATCCTTATCGGACCTGACTGACAATGCCATTCAGCTACATGGGGTGAATTGCAGGTTAGTACTGATACCTTAGGATCACAGATCTCCCAGGATCTCCAATGGCTTTTTACATAGTGGTTCTCATCTACTGACTCCATTGACCCCAATCATGGATCCAACTGACCGGGTGCCACTAGTGCAGCTGCAAACCTGCTTTACCAAGACAGGACCCACCCAGTTGTGATTTCACAGCCTATCATAACAGGTCACATGATGTCAACAGATGAATCCATATCAATCATGATCGTTCTTACCACAGTATTCTGTGTCTGCTGCAGCTTGCATCATTGGTACTGCGTATGAGAAGGAATTGAATCCCCAACCATTTAGACAGATGATCAATCTGCCTGGGACTGGTGATGTAACTGCTACATTACCAGCCCCCCCCCCACCTTATCAGTCCTTTATTTTACAAAACACAAACAGTACCATATTTACATTGACTCACAGTACATATATTTCATACAGTCAGGTAGAATACATTTCACTGCCTCTATTTACAGCCAGAATGCTGCATTCCTGGATGGGATTACTATGCCTGCCTGCCTGGAGTCTGCCAACTTGTCTTCTACCCTTCCATTAAACCTCAGTCTATGGCACAGGAGATTTGGTCACACCAACTATGACTATATCAAACAGTTACACTCTAAAGACATGGTCACTGGCATGAAACTCACTCACATGTCCAGACCTGACCCTATCTGTGAACCTTGTCTAGCTGGAAAAATGCATGCAAATCCATTCTCTACCTCTCAATCCAGAGCTACTCAACCATTAGAGTTAGTCCACATGGATATCAAAGTCCCATCCAAGTCAAATCTATTAGTGGCTATCAGTACTGGATACAGTTTGTTGATGACTGCACTAGATTCAAATGTGGTCTTGGACTCAGAAAAAAATCAGAAGCCTTTGCTGCATTCTTGCAATTCAAAGCTTATGCTGAGAATTTGCATGATGCCAAAATCAAAGTCATTAAAGAAGACAAGGGCTCTGAATTTATGTCCAATGATTTCAACTAGTACTGCATTGATCATGGGATTGAGAGACATCATACTGTCAGAAATAGGCCACAGCAGAATGGGGATGTTGAAAGGGCAAACAGAACTGTTTCAGATCAAGTTACATCTATGTTAAATGAAGCCAATCTACCAGTTCAATTCTGGTTCTATGCATTTGTGGCTTTGTTGCATGTTCTGAACAGAGCCCCTACAGCTCCACATCCAGGAGTAACTCCCTATGAAGCTTGGTGTAAAAAGAAACCTGATGTATCACATATCAGGGCTTGGGGGTGCTTAGCATATGTACATGTGCAGAAGGATAAGAGAAAGTCATGTGGCTCACACATCAAGAAGTGCATTTTTGTTGGATACCCTGCTGGCTATAAAGAATGGCAGTTTTATGATCCTGTCAGCAAGAAGTTTATTATCTCAGAAAGGGCTAAATTTGATGAAAGATACTTTCTTGGGGTTAAACCTACCTTGATGAATGCCATTCCAACTCCACTATCATTCAATCCACTTAATGGCAGTGACATGCCAGATTTGGGGGGGGGGCATACCATTAACACAAATCAGTCAGCCACCTCCAGTATTTCACCATCCATTGTCACACTGCCTATGCATATTATTTCTCAGCCTGAGCCTTGGCACTCTCCTCCTGTCACAGTACAGGACTATCTTCCTTCTGTAATCCCACAATCACCTACTGCAATTCCCTCTGCATTATCACCTCTGTCTAAACCTCCTCCTCCTTCTCAGTCTCCACTACCTAACACACAGTCATCTGCTCTACCACCATCCACTCCTCCACTTGCTGTGAGATGTCCCAGGAGAAATATTCAGCCTCCCAGAGAATGGTGGAAAGTTAGTGTTGAGAGTGATTGGTAATGCAATAGTAGTGAGCTAGAGACAAAGACCCCAAAGTAGCTGAGTGTACTGAGGAGTTGCTAGTTAAGCACCAATGTCAAAGAGTGTAATTGACTGAGGGATAACTACTACACAGTCAGCTACTTATATAACAAAGTATTACTAAGATTACTACTTGCTAATGACTAATGCCAAGAGTATTGGTAATGTGCTTGGTAAGAGATCAGTAAGCAGAGTAAGCAATATTAGTCATACTAGAATTGGTGAGTAATCAGATACTAAGAAAGCATCAGTCAGCAGATTAGTAATCCTACTTGTAACAGATGGTCCACACCTCCAGGAACTATCCAATGTTGGAACGAATGTGCGAGTACATGCAGTTTGTTAATGATACACTTTCAGGGGCTTGAACTCTCCTGATGACCTATGCCCTTGCCCACTGGAGATTACCCAGTTGGCTCCCCATTCAAATGCAGTCAGTGCGAGGATTACGCTGACTCAATAATTCTACTCACCTGGAGCAACTCTTGCTCCTGCAGGGACTCTGCTGAAACCTGGATGCAGTTCATGCACTGATACCTGTACCAGTGGTGATCCCACCCTGGTACCCTGATGGACAAATGGAGGGTCTCCCTCTCACACATCAGGGAACAACTCCTGCTTCATCAACAGATTCCTTTAGGGCTATTCCCTGAAACTAAACTACTTATCTACCTCCATACTGCAGAGGTACTAGCCATGCTGGGACTGTACTGACAGATTTAAGAGTGTGAATGCCTCCCACTGTCCTCTGTGCACTGTCAGCAGCCTATGCCAACCAGCACTCATCCAACTTCCCTCAAGGATATTGTACGACACCTCGCTACCATGGGCATCTTAAATGAAGAAGTCTAAGAAGGTTATCACTATGATATTGGCTGGCTTACAGTGACAGCTACTGCTAACTCCTCCCATTCAGAAGAGTCTTCTACCACTGCCAACATTGTAAGACATCTGCAGCAATGTTCCAATACCCATTCAGAGAATGCTCCTCTGATGTCGGAACCTCTGGTGGATCACCAGACCTAATGACATGGCCCTTCAAGAGCCATGAAGAAAAATAAAAAGAGAATCCACTGCTCCCACTAAGGGTGAACCTCCCTTTTATTCAGGGCAACCCCGCCCTGAATCCATGACTTCCACTGCCCAGTCCTCCAGATTCTCTGCTGGACTAACTGCATCTCTGCATGCAAGCACCTCTTGCATGGACAACCAACCTCCTGCCCATGCTGGGCCTTCTCACCTGTCCAGCTGGTGGTGTATTCCCTGGAGAACAACCTGACCTCAGGATGGTCCAGGTCCCCTCTCATCATCAAGGCAACTCAAGGCCAGAAGAAGGCCTTGAAGAGAGTGAGGAGAGTTGCTGCTGGCATCCCTCCAAATAGGCACAAAAAGCCCATTAGGAAACTCCCTCCAATCACATCTACCAAGCCGTGAAAGATCAGAAGCCCTGATAACAATGGTGATTCCACTGACTCTATCTCCTCATCCAACAATGAAATATTCACCATTGACAAAAATCATTTTTCTCTTGATGAAGGGCAGACAACAGACATATCTGCTCTAGGGAACTCCCCAGAGACCCCCATATCGCAATTGTCTTCATTGACATTGAACAACAAAATGATCCTACTTTTCTCCATGCCCAAATATGAGTGCAAAGAACCCGGGGTGTGGTAACCTGGGGCTTGATCCTGTATTTGTATATATTATTTTTCTTTGTTATTGACCTGGCTGGGCCCTATAAAGAGACCAACCTTCTATTTACAAATTATCTTTTAATTTACCACCTCGAGTACAACACAACAATATACATTCTTCATGTTTAGCTCCTGTGTAATATTAAGAGTTCCCCTCCAACCTCACTACACTTTGATTTCAATACCATACACAGGCATTGCATAGATGTCCAGTCCTAGAAGATCTGATGGGAGAATGGATCGAGATCTGGGGAGCCTTTTGTTTTGTTGTTTGAGGTAAGGAATGAAGATGACTGAGTGAAAACAAGTTGATTAACAGGGGGGAAGGTGGCAGGATGTACCCCTTTATATATGTTTTGGGAATGCACACAGACCATGTAGAAAACCTATAAGTAGGGCCATGGTCTGACACTATGCATCATGCCCATCCTCCAACTTCTCCACTACACTATACTACTTTTTCTATTATGCTACTTTCTCTATTGAATGGGGAGACTATGTAGATCTAGTGTCTATGTGTAGTGTAGGGGGGAGATTATGCTAGTATAGTGGTAGGTATGCTGGAGCAATAAATGTAACACACCCCTCCTGATCCTGCATATCTAACTCTTTTTAACTAATCTTAATCCAATTCTACAAGTATCAAGTTTAATTTTAGGAAGTGGTTTGGTAAGACAGTCTGCAATCATATCATTGGTCCCAACATGCTTTGGCTTTATGACTCCTTCTTCTACTTTTTCTCTCAACCAGTGAAATTTCAATTCCAGATGCTTCATTCTCCCATGATGCTCAGGATTCTTGGATACATTAATAGCAGATTGGTTGTCAATGCAAAGTGTAGAAGCACCATCAATCTTGTATCCAAATTCTCTCAGCAGACTTCTCATCCATTTCAATTCTTTGCCTGCCTCTACTGCTGCCATATATTCAGCTTCAGTGGTTGACAATGCAACTACAGATTGTAGCTTGGATGACCAGCTGACTGCACCAGTCCCAATTTTAACTACATATCCACCAGTGGATCTTCCAGTGTTTTTGTAGGCACCATGGTTGGCATCAGTATATGTGATAAATATTTCTTGCTCTCCATCTGACTTGTAGACCAGTTCATAGTCCTTTGTGCCTTGCAAGTATCTGAATATATGCTTAACAGCTTTCCAGTGAATTGGTGATGGATTGGAATTGTATTTAGCAAGAGTGCCAACAGCAAAAGCAATGTCAGGCCTGGTACATTGTGCCAGATAGGTGAGAGATCCCACAGCTGATAGGTAGGGTACTTTTGACATAAACTCCTTATCCTCATCTGAGAGTAACAGAGTTTTCTGTAAGACAAGGCCAGGATCCATGGGAATAGAAATAGGATTGCAATCAGCAAGGCCATATTGCTTGAGAATGTCTGTGATGTATTGTTGTTGAGAGAGGGAGATAGAGTGATTGGAAAAGTCTCTGGTGATTTTCATCCCAAGAAGCCAAGAGGTGGGACCAAGATTTCTGAGTTTAAAGTGACCTTCCAACTCTTTGATGGTGGTGTCAATTTTATCTTTGGAGTTGGATGCCAAGGTGATGTCATCGATAAAGATGGGAATGATAACTAGCACTCCATCCTTAACATATACATAAATGCTTCTGTCAGACTCCAATCTCCTGTATCCCAAGATGGTGAGAGTAGAATGCAGCTTCTTATTCCACTGCCTAGCAGACTGCTTGAGACCATATAAGGACCTCTTGAGTTTGCAGACATATTTGTTGAGAGCGATTGGTAATGCAATAGTAGTGAGCTAGAGACAAAGACCCCAAAGTAGCTGAGTGTACTGAGGAGTTGCTAGTTAAGCACCAATGTCAAAGAGTATAATTGACTGAGGGATAACTACTACACAGTCAGCTACTTATATAACAAAGTATTACTAAGATTACTACTTGCTAATGACTAATGCCAAGAGTATTGGTAATGTGCTTGGTAAGAGATCAGTAAGCAGAGTAAGCAATATTAGTCATACTAGAATTGGTGAGTAATCAGATACTAAGAAAGCATCAGTCAGCAGATTAGTAATCCTACTTGTAACACAGCCCCGTAATCTAGGACTTATGCGGAAGTGGTATGGCGTCTATGCCGGCGCTTGTCTCTTGCAGACTGTGCAGCTCGACGTCGAAGCTCAGTGGAATTGGCAGAGAGTGCAGCGAAATTCATAGGAGTTTGGACGGTGTGAGCAGGTGTTGGGTAAGCAAAATGATGAAATGAGGGGGGTGATGCAGGTAAGGCAGACATAGCTATATGTGCACGTGCCTCTTTAGCCATCCTACTGTTCCTCGCTACTCGTTTCCTCATAGAACTTGGATCTTTGGTGCGGCACTCAGTGTTAGAATGACCGCGTGCATGGCATAACGAGCACCTAGTTGGATGCTTGGGTGCTTTAGAAGTGCTGCTGGTGGGTGCCGTGGTTCCAGGTTGTGCTGTGACACTGCTAGGAGGCAGCTGTGCAGTTGGAGAACGAAGCTCTTCAACATACTCGTTGAGTGTATCGATCTGGATTGCAATGACCATAAAGGATTTCTCCAATGTGGTGAGGAGGGCGACGAAAACTGCTGATAACCAATCAGTGAAGGCGTCAAGTGAAGCACTGACACGTGGCCGTTTGGAGTAGGAAGTCTTGACATCGTCAAAAGCGTCAGCAAGCTGATGTTCCATGGAAGAGGTAGACATGGTTGGCTGACGAGTGGAGTCAATTATGTTGAGAGCGATTGGTAATGCAATAGTAGTGAGCTAGAGACAAAGACCCCAAAGTAGCTGAGTGTACTGAGGAGTTGCTAGTTAAGCACCAATGTCAAAGAGTATAATTGACTGAGGGATAACTACTACACAGTTAGCTACTTATATAACAAAGTATTACTAAGATTACTACTTGCTAATGACTAATGCCAAGAGTATTGGTAATGTGCTTGGTAAGAGATCAGTAAGCAGAGTAAGCAATATTAGTCATACTAGAATTGGTGAGTAATCAGATACTAAGAAAGCATCAGTCAGCAGATTAGTAATCCTACTTGTAACAATATTCAGAGCCAAACTGGACAAAGCCAGAGGGCTGTGTCATATAGATTTCCTCCTCCAAAACACCATTTAGAAAGGCAGATGATATGTCAATAGAATGCAAATAGTAGTCATGCTTGGCAGCCAAAGCAATGATGGTTCTGATAGATGCCATTCTAAAAGTGGGTGAAAACACCTTAGTATAATCCACTCCCGGCCTTTGAGAAAATCCTTTGGCCACAACTCTAGCCTTATATCTTTCAATAGAACTATCAGTATTTTTTTTGACTTTAAACACCCATTTACTGCCAATAGCCTTTCGGTCTGGTAGAAGAGGAACAATGTTCCAAGTACCATTGGCATTGAGAGCATTTATTTCTTCCTCTGCAGCTTTTCTCTATAACTCAGCATCAGGGGACTTCATGGCCTGATTGTATGTGGTAGGCTCATAAATTGTTACAAGTAGGATTACTAATCTGCTGACTGATGCTTGCTTAGTATGCGATTACTCACCAATTCTAGTATAACTAATATTGCTTACTTTGCTTACTGATCTCTTACCAAGCACATTACCAATACTCTTGGCATTAGTCATTAGCAAGTAGTAATCTTAGTAATACTTTGTTATATAAGTAGCTGACTGTGTAGTAGTTATCCCTCAGTCAATTACACTCTTTGACATTGGTGCTTAACTAGCAACTCCTCGGCACATTCAGCTACTTTGGAGTCTTTGTCTCTAGCTCACTACTATTGCATTACCAATCGCTCTCAACATAATTGACTCCACTCGTCAGCCGACCATGTCTACCTCTTCCATGGAACATCAGCTCGCTGACGCTTTTGACGATGTCAAGACTGCCTACTCCAAACGGCCATGTGTCAGTTCTGCACTTGACGCCTTCACTGATTGGTTATCAGCAGTTTTCATCGCTCTCCTCGCCACTTTGGAGAAATCCTTTATGGTTATTGCAATCCAGATCGATACACTCAACGAGTATGTTGAAGAGCTTCGTTCTCCAACTGCACAGCCGCCTCCTAGCAGTGTCACAGCACAACCCGGAACTACGGCATCCACCAGCAGCACTTCTAAAGCACCCAAGCGTCCAGCTAGGTGCTCGTTATGCCACGCACGCGGTCATTCTAACACTGAGTGCCGCACCAAAGATCCAAGTTCTATGAGGAAACGAGTAGCGAGGAACAGTAGGATGGCTAAAGAGGCACGTGCACATACAGCTATGTCCACCTTACCTGCATCACCCCCCTCATTTCATCATTTTCCTTACCCAACACCTGCTCACGCCGTTCAAACTCCTATGAATTTCGCTGCACTCTCTGCTGATTCCACTGAGCTTTGACGTCGAGCTGCACAGTCTGCAAGAGACAAGCGCCGGCATAGACGCCATACCACTTCCGCATAAGTCCTAGATTACGGGGCTGTGTTACAAGTAGGATTACTAATCTGCTGACTGATGCTTGCTTAGTATGCGATTACTCACCAATTCTAGTATGACTAATATTGCTTACTTTGCTTACTGATCTCTTACCAAGCACATTACCAATACTCTTGGCATTAGTCATTAGCAAGTAGTAATCTTAGTAATACTTTGTTATATAAGTAGCTGACTGTGTAGTAGTTATCCCTCAGTCAATTACACTCTTTGACATTGGTGCTTAACTAGCAACTCCTCGGCATATTCAGCTACTTTGGAGTCTTTGTCTCTAGCTCACTACTATTGCATTACCAATCGCTCTCAACATAAATTCCACAAGCTACTCCTGCAACTTCAGATCCCTCAAATTCCTCATTCTCACCATCAGAGTCCTCTGCATTAGATTCTTCTGAGTCAAATAAAATAGGTGTGGGATGTCTAACTGTTACAAGTAGGATTACTAATCTGCTGACTGATGCTTTCTTAGTATCTGATTACTCACCAATTCTAGTATGACTAATATTGCTTACTCTGCTTACTGATCTCTTACCAAGCACATTACCAATACTCTTGGCATTAGTCATTAGCAAGTAGTAATCTTAGTAATACTTTGTTATATAAGTAGCTGACTGTGTAGTAGTTATCCCTCAGTCAATTACACTCTTTGACATTGGTGCTTAACTAGCAACTCCTCAGTACACTCAGCTACTTTGGGGTCTTTGTCTCTAGCTCACTACTATTGCATTACCAATCGCTCTCAACACCATCTGGGACCAGTTATCAAATTCCTCAGTGTTCAGAAAAATGGACATAGGAACTTGGCCATGCAGCTTAGGAGCTGGTCTTTAGTTTGCTGTTCTGGGAACATCAGAGCTCAACAATATATATCTCAGAGGTGGAAGGTTGGGAAGAGGTGGGTAGACCTCGTTTATATTGATGTCCTCGTTGGAAATGACAGGGCAGAGAGCAGGAGATGGTGCAGGCCAAGAGGCTGCACTGGCATACAAATTACTCTGGGGCCTCTCCAGGTGAGAAGAGGATTCACAAGTATGAGCTCATTTGGACAAACATTTATTAAGCTGCTCAGACAGGTGCTCATTCTCATCTTCCAAATTCTGGATGGTCTCCTGGAGGGCAGAAATATCTTTTCCATATTCATCATAAATATGTTTGGCTCTGGCAAGGGCATCAGAATTAATACCTGAATCTTGATGATCTCAACATTTCTGAAGTGCATTTTGTCCCTGCAGCAGCAGATAAACCAGATGCTCAAGTTAACACTTTCAAAGGCAAAGAGCCATCATATCGCACCATCATTCCTATCCAGAATCCACAGATTGTCAATGATGTATATGTGCATGCCATGAAGGCACTCTCCATTACAGTTTCACATGAAGAGCTCCTTTTGCTTTCGCTCGATCTCAGGCAGCACCTTAGAGAACAAGTTACCCCAAAATATATTGCAGCTACTGGCACAGAAGTAGTATCTACCAACCTTGCAAGCATTATGCCATTTGCGCATTATGAAGTGCATGCATCTTTTGTGGAAGATAAAGTGCTTAATACAACACCTCCAGTTAGCACAGCAATTGCAGTACCTCTTCCTATTGTTTTACAGGATCCATTTAAACAGTACCTTATTCAGCACTCATCTCCAGCACCATCCTCTTACCCAGATGGTCAAGAAACCCCCAGAGCTGCCATATCCACATCCATCATAGCTGCTGCTGCTTGAGCGACTAGAGGACAAACCCCTATGTTGACTAGCCCCACTCCAGTCCCACAGACATCCAGGTGGGCAGATGAGGATGACAAAATCGAGGTAGATGAACAGAAGGATATGATAACCCAAGATACAGCGATAACACCAACTTGCAACTCTTGGTGGAGGACCACATGAAGGTGACCAACTGACTGCTGGATAGAGCAGCAGATGACAATATTGCAGCTGCCTTCTTTAATGCAAAGGGGGGGCTGGCACTTAGGCTGTTTGAGCTGCTGGAGGCAGCATCGATGGCTGGTTTGCTGAAGGGAGTGGAGAGTGCTCCACTCTGGGAGGCTTGTAAAATGGCAGTTCATGGAAGTGCATGAGTTGCCACATCATCTGAATCCACCCGAGGAAGAAGAGGATCAAGGGTCAAGGGGCCAAGGCAGTGCCCACTGCTATGTCCTCCTGTCAGGGGGAGGGAGGGTCTTCCAGCAGGGGATCCCCACCTCCTATCAACTACTCTACTTGATCTCCTCCCAAGGGGCATTTGCCAAGGTTGCACAGTTCCAAGGGAGACAAGCACCCTCTACTTCTGTAAGGGGCATCATCCAGTTGGCAAGAGCCCTCCCTAAAATGTCTCTAGACCAACTTGTCAGCAGCAGGTAGGTCCATCCAAAGGCAAGGGGCCCAACAAGCCCTCTGCCACTGTCCACAGGCCTTCACATAAGCAGGTCCTCATCCATGTACAGCTCCCAAACCTGTATATAAACTCTGGTGATGTTCTCGACAATATACAGCACCAACTTTACCTCCACCATTCAACCTTGGAGGAATACTCCCTCCTGCCATTGTAGGAAGTTTCACTGCAGCTACTGGGGGCATAGTCTCCAAAAAGGATTTGCTTTGCTTTAGAGAGGTGCTTCACAATTTCTATCCCTTAGTGGACAGGGTGGATATAGCTTTTCACACTTCCACATCTTATCTTAAGATGGTTGATATAACATACACTCATCAGGACAGGCACATTACTAGTGATGTGGTCTTACAACAGATTGCCATGGCAGGCCTTAAGGACCTCCTTATATTAAGACAGAAAGAGATGACCAGACTGGGGATTGAACCCAGGACCAACTGGACATATACCAGATGCTCTACCAACTAAGCTATCAGGTCTTACTGAGTTCAATACAACAATGTGATATGAATCAGACACTATTGATGTAACCACCACTTGACCACTGTCAATATTACAGCATGGGAGAATTGACTGCATCCAGTTTGTCTGTTAAGGAGCAATGCCTCCATATTATATAATCACCAAACAATGTGTCAGATTACACAATCCAACACCTTGTGCTTCAAATGCCTCCTCGAGTGGTCTGTGACTCATGTATATCAGACACGGCCACCGTCTACTTCAATGTCACAGATTCTGCTTGCAGCATGCATGCTAGGGCACTTACAGGACACACAGTCCAATTCAGATGGTTTGTTGCTCATATCAGGGAAGCCAGGGCCAACCCTGGCATGCCCTTATGTCAATGCTGTGGGCAGTGGGATCATCCCACTGGCCAGTGCCATGCCAAACATGCCAGATGCCCAATCTGCGCTGAACCACACTGCAAGGAGCACCATCATACTCTTGCAGGTTGCTGCAGGGGAGCTCCAAAGGTGAACCCTCTTATGCCTCCTACCCCAGAAGGGCAGCCATGTACACGTGTTCACCGCTGCATCAACTGCAGACAGAATCATGCAGCTGATGACCATCACTACAAGTTCTAGCAAAATTGCTTTGTCTATGAATGGATCAAGGCATGCTATGACAAGGTGAGTCAAAGACATAGGTATCATTTGCCCTTGTTAGGGCAACACCCACTAATCTGCTAGCTGGACTATGTGGGCTCTTCTACAAGAAGGCAGTGGGGCATGCGTGCATGATGGGGGATTTTGATGGATTTGATGTGAGGGGTTAAAAATAGATGAGTTGGTTGAAATAGGCTTTTTGCACCACAAATGTGGATGGAATACCTAAGAGAACTCAACTAAGGTCCCCAGGTATATAATATATTTTAAGTTTATATACTATGTTACACATATTGTACTATGTTGCTACTGACATGCATGTACATGTGTATACATATTAATGCATGTAAATATAAAATTCCCATGCTGACAAATATAGCATTTGTAGGCATTTAATAGCATATTTTGATGTAATAAAATAAAATAAAATAAAAATAAAACATTATTATGTAATAGGCATGCTAGAAGATTGTTTCCTAACATTACCCCCCTTTTATGACTTGACTTCCAGGTGAGAATGTCCCCTCTGTGAAAATTTGGTAAGGCCAGAAATTTATCCCTTCATATACCATTCTAGCAATGTGATGTGGAGCATTTGGAATAAGTTTAAAGAATTGGGTGATTGCATTATGTGCTTGCTTACAATTCTCTTTGGGTTCCCATTAGTTATTTTCATTGGTGTAGTTCTTCTACTTGATTAAGAATTCCAATATATTTCATCGAAGACGTGAATCTAAAACCTCTTCCACTACATATTCTGGAGCACCTTCTACCATTATTGGAGATTGCAGAATAGTTTGTTGACCAGGAATAGTGGGTGGTAAAGGCATAAGTAGGAAATGTTCATTTCAGGATCAATCTTGAATGATTGAGGTAATTTTAACACTACTGCATTAGGCAAAATTATTTTAGAAATTGCATATAGGCCAACTTGCTTCTCCGTAAGCCTTTTTGAAAGTCATAGAATATTTAGATCCTTGGTACTTAGCCATACCAAGTCACCAACTTTGTACTCTGGAGCAACAGCTTAAGTATGATCCACATGTTGCATCATATCATCATGTGCTTTCATCAATGCTGCCTCTGCTTCCTCCTGCACCTTTCACATTTTTGATACAAAGTCCTCCACTGACTGTACCTTGACTTCCCTTCGAGGTTCTATTCCCATTCTGGGATGATACCCATAATTAACAAAGAAGGGTGACATGCGAGTAGCTGAATGGAATTTATTATTGTGAGAAAATTCTGCAATTGCCAACCATTCAGGCCAGTTGGTTTGTCGGTGATTGACAAATATGCATAGGTACTGCTCCAACTCTTGATTCATTCTCTCTGTCTGCCCATTAGTTTGTGGGTGATATGCCATAGATAACTTGATTTGAATTCCCAATATGTTATTTAACTCTCACATAAATGCAGAAGCAAATTGTGATCCACAATCAGAGATGACCATATCAGGTAATCCATGTAACTGCCATACCTGATTTAGATAGAGGTGTGCCAAGCCCAATGATGAGGTCTCTGCAGTAGTAGAAATAATATGGACTTCCTTTGTGAAGTGGTGATGATACTCAACATGGAAACCCAAACAAAACCTACTAATGGCTTCAGATGGTATAACACAGGCCAGAGGAAGGGTGCGAGGTGGTACTAAATATCACCGCTGAGACCAAAATGTAATGTTTAGTAATGCAAAATGGTAAGGGCTGTGGATAAAAGTCTGTATAGGTGTACGAAGTTGTTCGGAAGAGTTCGAAAGTAGTTCGAAGGCGTGCGAAGCGGTTCGAATAAGTTCGAAGATGCACGAAATAGTTTGAATAAGTTCGAAGAGGTTCGAAGTATATCGAACAGCGGGTTTAACGAATGTGAGGTGTTTGTCAAATAGAGACAGGCGATGGGCGATAAAATGGAGAGCGAATTCAATAGTTTCGAGGAAGTTCACGATATTTCGCAGAACTTTTAGAGATACGATGCGAGCTAAGACTCAAGAGAACGACTCTTAAGTCTGATGATAACTGTGAGGGTAACTTGTGCTGTTCCCCGTTGTTCTATTTTTCCTGTTCTAAGTATCTAACACAAGTCTATATACAAAATGAAGAGATAGTACTAAAAAGGAAATAAGAACAATTGTAAAACATGAGGGAATGTACACAGCAATAAAGGTATTGTAAAACACAAAACAAATGAAAATGATAATAAGTAAAATGTACATTGTCCCAGTATGGTAATAGATCTTGTTCTATTGCTTTTAATATATCAATGAAACACAAAAATGCACTTATCGCATCCTAAGTCTCTTGTAATCCCTCCTTTTGTCTGGTAGTACTCGATATGCGGCGAGTTGGGTTGTTCCAAATGTGCAACATGTATCGAAATTGTTTGAGGACAACTATATGGCAGCCGAAGTCGTTCGAAGTGTCATAAAATGGTTCGAAAGCATTCGAAAAGGTTTGAAGTAGTGCGAAGTTGTTCGAAATAGTGCGAAATAGTGCGAAAATGGTTCGAAGTCGATTTAGTGGCATTTGTAGTGGTTCAGAGCATGTGTTGTAATGTGTTGATATGAGTGGGAGTCTTCTCCAGACCTTAAAGCGCATAGTGGACCTATCAGTGGTCACATACTACAAATATTGTATCGTATTCTTGAGCTTCAGGTAATTCTGTGATAAAGTCCACAGATATATCTCACCATGGCTCATTAGGTATAGGGTTCAGCATTAATTTCTCTGCAGGCTTTTCTGAAAATTTCTTTCCCCTCATGCACATATCACACCCATACACATACCCCAACACATACTTTAAAATTCTGGGCCACTAATAATTTCTCATCACCAACTCCAATGTTTTTCACCTTTCTGGATGTCCAGCAGCTGGCATATTATGATGTAACTATATGATCTCTCTTCATAAATCTTGATCCTTTGGTACATGTACCTTTCCTCTGAACAACACTAACCCTTGTTCTTCAATCCACTCATCTCCTTTAATATTACCTTTTTTCTCTCCCCTCAAAGCTTTCACAGCTTCCACTACTTCATTATCCATCTCTAAACATTGTCTAATTTTAGACAATATTTCCATCTCTGAGCTATCCACCAATAGATGCCCTTAATGCATAGCACAATATGAAAGTATTCAGGTTTGAGTAGGGTAATATTTTTATTGTCCTCCTCTACCCCCCTTTTATGATCTGTACATCTGGATAATGCATCTGCTTTCCTCATCAAGCTTCCTGCTTTGTGGACTAAGTAAAAATTAAAATGTGATAGAAACAATGCCCAATGTGCTTGCCAACAGTTAAGCCTTTTAGCAGACATGAAGTACCACAGATTTTGATGATCCATCCAGATTTCGATCTGATGTGTACATTCCTCCAAATAATGTCTCCATGCTTCCAATGCTTGTATTATTCCCAACATCTCTTTATCATGCACATCATAATTCCTCTCCACATCATTCAACCCTCGAGGCAAATATGCACAAGGATGCTATTTGTCATCTTCACATAACATTGATAATACTGCTCCAGTAGCAAAGTTGGATGCATCTGATTCCACTCATAAGGGATGCATGAAATCTACTGGGGGTAATATTGGTTCTTCCACAAACTTCTTCTTCAACTCCTCAAATGCTGTCTGCTGTTTTTCTCCCCATTTCCACACTACTCCCTTTTGCGTAAAGTTGTATAAGAGTGCAGCAATTTTGGAAAAATTATAATCAAAGTGACGATAAAAATTGGCAAGTCCCAAGAAAGCCTGAACTTCCTTGATACAGGTGGGCATGGGCCAATCAACAATTGCCTGTACCTTGATAAGATCCATCTTGATTCCATCAGGACCAATCTTTAATCCCAAGAACTCGATCTTGCTTGCCCCAAACACACACTTCTCTGATTTAATGAATAGATCATTCTCTGCCAATCTTCTCAACACCTCCTGCACTATTGCCTCATGATTTTCTTCATCCTCCATGAATATCAAAATGTCGTCAATAAATATTACTACCATGCCTTTGTCTATTATGTCCTTGAAAATGTTGTTCATTATATTTTGGAAAGTTGGGGGACTATTGGTCATCCAAAAAAATATGACAAGTGGCTCAAAGGATCCTCGACATGTGGCAAATGCAGCCTTCCACTCATCTTCTTTCTTTATTCATACATTGGTGTACCCCCAGCATAAATCCAATTTTGTAAAGACCTTGGCCTTTCCCACCTTGTCAATTATCTCTAAGATCAATGGCAATGGGTATGCATTCTTAACTGTCCACTTATTCAGATACCTATAATCTGTACACATCCTCTTCCTCTGATCCTTCTTCAGCACAAAGAATATTGGTGATGTCTATGGTGATTTTGAAGGTCATATGTATCCCTTGCACAATTGTTCATTAAGGAATGCATCTACTTCTTCTTGTTCCTTCAGAGATAATGGGTAGACTTTTGACTTCTTCAGCACAAATCCTGGCTTCTTTTTAATAGCATGATCCCATGGCTTTTGCACTGGCATCTGCTCTAATTCCTTCTTCTGAAAAACTGACAAATATTTATGGTAGGCTTTTGGCACCTACTCCTCTACTGGCTTCTCCACTTTTACAGCATTTTTATCCTATGACTGTCATCCATGAATTTCCCTAAAGGTTTGCTTCTGTTCCTCCTTATTGGTCATGATTGGAACTTCTCCATTTGGCATGTTCTCATCTTCCACTTCCTCTATTGTAATGGAATACTTCCTTGGATGCTCTTTCTCTTTCTTTTCTTTCTTCTCCTTTTTATTTTTCTCCCATATACATTATATTCTTTAGGACAATAAGTCATGTGTACCCTCCCAGTTTTCCAATCAATTTCAGGGTTATGTTTACATAACCACAGACATCCAATTATTAGATTTGTTTTCCCAGGGTTGCACATCTCAAATATGGCTCATTCCTGATGATCCTGATACTTCAATATCATCATCACCTCCTCCTTAATAGTTCCTCCATGATTGATCGTACCATCAACATTGTACACCATTATAGGTTGTGGCAGTTTATGCATGCGAATACCATTTCTAGTAATTAAGGATCAATTGATGAATAATCCGGTAGCACCACTGTCAAGCAATGCCTCCACATTAATTGGTGCATGCATGTCCACTGTTTTCAATCCTACTGTCAAGCTGATTTTGGGTTCTATCCATGCAGAGTGAATAAAGAATTTAGGGGTTTTCAGAAATAAGGCTAAGCATTTTTCTTTATCGCATAAGTGATGATGGTCGTACTCCTCAATTTCTCTTTTGGGTTCACTCTGGATTTCCTTGAATATTAATACATTATATTGATTCTGGGTCACCAATGGGGAAACCTTCACTGGGACTCTTCCACAAAATTCTTCTGCTTATCTTCCTCCAACTTTACTTCCTCAATTGTTGCCTTCCTAATCTTCCTTTTCTGCCTACAATTCCTAGCAATATGCCCTAATTGCCCACAATTAAAACATTTAAGTGAGGCTCATCTCCCTGCTTGATCAATATCCATTGCATCTGCTGATGCTGCTGACTCCTTAATGATAGGTGTCACTGCCATGGCTGGTGGCTGTGTTCTCAGAGTTTGTACCTGAGGTGTCCTTTCTTTCTCAGACTTTTCTCCTGATGACTTTCCAAATCTGGCATTTTTATACATCAATTTTGACTCTGCCTATTCCTGTCAATATTGCTGATCAAGCTGCATTGCCCAATTATACCACTCATCCAACCTCTCCAGCATAGAAGGTAGTCAACAGATAGACTTAAATAACAAGGGATTTAATCCTGCTTTCAAAAATTCTACCAATGCAGCTTTTCCCATATCCCTCTGTGATGCTTCTGCCTTGAACTGCAAAATAAATTCATCTGCTGTCAGAGAACCTTGGTGCATGGTTTTTAATTTAGCATCAGCTGTCGCCTTTAGATTAGGGTCTCCAAATTGTGCCTCCAATCTCTCCAAAAATTCCCTGAAGGTTGCAAATAATTTATATCCCATGGCAATTGGATTAATAGCTTTGTTTCTCCAGAACTGTGCTTTCCCTCTCTGGATGTATGAAAGAGCAAACATAATCCTAGACTCAGTCATATGAAACTTGGGCTTTCTCCCATGAATATACAATACTATAGAGCTAATGAAGTTCTCCATGGTACCATCAAAGATTTGTGGAGGCACATATTTAGGTAAACACATTTTTCCACTCTCAGATCTCTCCTCTGCATGCATATCCTCCTGAGACATCCACTCCACCATTTCCTCCATCTCATCATTTTTATCTTCTACTGTCTCTGCTTTTGTTTCTGCTTGTTTGGGCTGTGATGCTGCAAATACTAACACTAATTGGGATATTTTTGCTGTAAGTGCATCAATTTTGGCTTCTAGCACTGGTGTGGAAATAGGATTGGGACCAGGATTCGAAGTTGATTGTTCTGATATAATGATGTAAGCTGTGATGAGTCACTTCTTCAGCTGAATCAAGATTTGGCTTCAGAATTTTTTTGCAAAATTTCAAGTCATGTGATCCAGCAATTCAGATACCAACACAGCAAAACATATGATTTTGGCTATTTGTCAACACTTGGGCACTTTGGATCAATAACCCTTTCAATAGTGCCTAATCTTGGGGTTAATACTGAATTTGGCTAGTAACTAATTTAACTAAAATAGTTGTCTGAATAGAGTATAGTAAATCTCGATTAAACCAGATCCAATCAGTTGTCTGGTTGCAGCTGTCCTAATGATGAGTGCTGCCTCTCAATTACTGGCAGTCGCAATGTAAGGCGAGGCCTGGTGTCAGCTTACAAAAGCAAGGTAAATACATATATACAATTACTTTTAGCTCTTGCTGAAAGGATGAGTAAGTGGTTGTGGCATGCTGAAACAATGATGTACAGTGAGAGACAAAACTTTTCGAATAATTTTTGAAGTTGAACTATTTCTTGAATAACTCAAGAACAACTCAACCAAACAAGTCCAAATTTGGGATAGTGGTAGATATCATGTGACTAATAAGTTGAAATTTGTTTTATTACATAATCTTAATTTGTTCCCATGTTATTAATATTTTACTGGCACAAGTCCATTTGAAAAGTTTTGTTCCTCTGGTATGTCAGGCACACAACTTTGTTTAATCAGAGCAAATAAGTACAAATAAAATTATGTGACTTGGTAAAAATATGTTTATATACTCTATGTCCAACTTTCTGTCATTTCCCACACCAAATCCCCCCACATACACTCATGCGATCACTTACTCGTGCTCAACACACTCATGTTCTTGAACTGCTTGACAAAGGGCAGTCTTGTTCTGCTATCTCTTCCATCACTGGTATAAGTGTTGGTTCTGTATCCAATATTTGCTTCAAACATCATTTAACACTTTCCAAATTTGTTGGTGGCCACCCACGGAAGCTTTCACCTGCTGACACCCACTATGCCATTCACCTCATCACTTCTCAGAAGGCTGAAAATGCTACTGAGGTCACCTAAACCTTACAAGACATGACCAACACATCATTTACTGTGAAGACAGTATGAAGAGCACTCAGAGGCACTGGAATGAAGGCTGTAACCAAGTGAAAATGACCTTTTCTCTTCAAGAAGCATAGGAGGTTTAGGATGGACTTTGCAGAAGCACACAAAGACTGGACAGTGGAGGACTGGAAGAGGGTTATATAGTCAGATAAAACCAAAATTAATTGTTTGGGGTCAGATGGGAAGAAATTGGTGTGGAAAAAGCCAGGAGAGGGGTTGAGTGATAGGCTGGTGCAGGGAACAGTCAAGTTTGGAAGGGGTTCTCTGATGATCTGGGGCTGTATGTTCTGGGAAGGGCCTGGATATGCAACCAAGATTCATGAAAGAGTGGATGCTGACCTTTTTGTCAGAATTCTGGATAATGAACTTTAAGAATCAATCAGGTATTACCAGAAAAATCCAACAGATATTTTTTTTCAGCAGGACAATGACCCCAAACACAAGAGCAAAAAGGCCCAAAAATGGCTTCAAGACAGTGGATTAGAGGTTATGCAGTGGCCCCCTCAATCAGTAAACCTTAACCCCATTGAACACCTTTGGCATCACCTCAAGGTTAGACTTGGAGAGTATGATACTCCAGCATCTGGAATTGCAGAGTTGTGGGAGAGAGTACAGAAGGAGTGGAATGATATTCCAGCATCTGTCTGTCAGAATCTGATAGAGAGTATGCCTAGAAGGGTTCAGGCTGTGTTACAGGCAAAGGTGGGCTATACCAAGTACTAGAATATTAGAATAATATTTTATAATACCAGAGGGACAAAACCTTCCAAATGGACTTGTGTCAGTAAAATATTAATAACATGGGAACAAATTAAGATTATGTAATAAAACAAATTGCAACTTATTAGTCACATGATATCTACCACTATCCCAAATTTGGACTTGTTTGGTTGAGTTGTTCTTGAGTTATTCAAGAAATAGTTTAACTTTAAAAATCATTTGAAAGGTTTTGTCCCTCACTGTACAGTCATAGACAGCTGAAGCCCAATTATTTTATCATTAAATTAATACAACTTCCTAAACAAGTTTAATCATCTCCAAGTGTAAAACTATTGTGTATTAGATTATTTATAAATAATCTACACAAGCCAATTCTTGATAACTGATGTTTTGATTCTGTGACCCTCCAAAATTTGGTGGTACCCCCAAAAGAAATCTGGAAAAATCTGGAAAAATTGCCAATCAACTCCTTGCCACACATTGTTGGTAATCATGTAATAAGATTGAGGCATCTACTATACAGGGTAACCACTAGAAAAGGAATACATATCTTAGCCACTAACATGCCTAGAGGATGACCCCACTCCATCTCAATCAGAAGCTCCTAGCCCAAAGTTGAGTGAGGTCAAGGATAATCTGAAGGCTGAGAATGATTCAGAATTTTTCAACTATTTTGATAGTCTAAAAGCAAATTTTTAGCAGAAGAATGTGGAAGACTGGTCAGATGAAGAAGAGAATGTTGGCAAGATGGATGAGTTGATGGAGTTGTGCAGAGAGGATTTGATAGAAGCCACAGTGAATATAATGCTGGAAGATGATTCAAATGATCTTGATTGGATGCCAGATAAACTTAAAAATAAAGCTGCAAAGTGAAAGGAGAAGGCCAAAGGTGAGTATCTGTGAGCTTGAGTTGAATAACACACCAGATTTATGCAGAAGAGCAGCTCAAGCAATATGCAAAGGGCTCTGATGTAATGAGCAAGTCTAAAATAACTCAGTAGCATTATCAGAAACAAAATAAGGACCAGACATCACTTGCTGGTCAGTTTGGATTCATGAGCACAAAGTCTGCTGCCACAGTCAAAGATTCATTCTCATAGGCACCAGAAACTAATAATCTTTCTGCCACACAGCCCACACTCACATCTCAAATCATGACTTCTGTGCTGCCCCCTCAAGCCAATGTGCTGCCACCAAGTGGATCTTGTACATGATCAGCATCTGTTCTTTCTGATCTATCTACAGATGTGGGTGATTAAGAGGAGGATCAGAAAAATCCACCAGGTCTTGCTGATGTACAAGAGGATACAGTTAGAGGAGAAATTAAAGAGGGACTTGATGAGCAGAAAAATTATGAGTCTAATCTTGAGGAAGCCATCCAAGGGCTAAAACATGCAGTTAAGGATTGGCCAGAGCTTGGAAAGCAAATCAAGACTTACCTGGCAAAGCACAGCAAGAGTTTGACATTATCAAAACTGAATCAATACCTTATCATATCCAATTTCACCACTCTCTGATTGAAAGGGTTGTCTCAAACACAGGCCAGTGTTGAGATTGCACACCAGTGGCATGAAGGCCCTAGAAATTAGTTTGTGCATCAAGTTCATGCACTTGCATAGCATTACCAGGCATTTGAGGAACTGCTATTAGAGAAGCAAGGGGGACAAAATAATGCACATTCATGGCTTCACAAGAAAATGGTTCAAAGCTGAACCATGATTGGCTCACATCACAGGAGTCTTTTTAGGTGCTTGATGTGTGCCCAGTTGAAGTCATATAATGGTTTATCAATCATTTTGGGCTATTTGTGGAAGCTTATTGGTCTGGTCTCACAGGTAAAGTAGCTGCTTAGTCTTTTTTTTTTTTTTCAACAATTTATTATGTTGTGCATGCTCACAGTCTACAGCAGAGTACAAACCAGTGAAGATTACATGCCCAGGAATAGCCCAGATGCCTTTGGCCAGACAAGGAAAGGATAAGCATGCAAGCACCTCCCCAAACCTCCAAAGAGGGGGATGCCCTCCTGACTCAGCTACTAGCTGGAGCCACCACCTCGCTACAAGCTCCCCCAAGCTGCCTCTGGTGGAACCATCCTCCAATCCTGTCCACTGCTCAAGCTGTCCCCCACCACTGACCTCCTAGGTTGCCCTCTACTGGTTCAGACAAAGAGTGGCACCCTTTATAAGCCTAAACAGACTCCCATTGGATCTCACAGCAGATACCAATGACCTGGGGAAATACCCAGGTTGCCCACATCTTGGCTCTCTCCATTTGAGGCCCCTTTTATGAGGCTAAATGGACTCTAGGTAATCCTGCCTACCATTGACCTAGAAGGCCATTGATAGGTCCATTGCATGCTCTAAGGTCTCAAGAAGGTTTCCAATCATATTGATACATTATGACAGATGCTCTGATTCGCTATGAACCCTACGAACTCAATTTTGAACTGAATATTTTGGATGACTTTGAATGACTTTGTGACACTTTGAACACTTTCGAACAACTTTGTACTTCTTCAAATGACATCGGCCACTGATGATACTCAACCCAGAAACCCAAACAAAACCTACTAAATGGCTTCAGATGGTATAACACAAGTCAGAGGAAGGGTGCGAGTTGGTACTAAATATCACTGCTGAGACCAAAATGTTGTGTTTAGTAATGCAAAATGGTAAGGGCTGTGGCGAATAGTCTTTATAGGCATACTAAGGTGTTTGAAAGAGTTTGAAAGAGGTTCAGATATGTGTGAAGAGGTTTGAAAAAGGTTTGAAGAGTTTTGAAGTTGTACAAAGTAGTTCGAATAAGTTCGAATAAGTTTGAAGGGGTTTGAGGTGTATCGAAGAGTGAGTTTAATGAATGTGAGGTGTTTGTTGAATGGCGATAGGCGATGGGCAATAAACAAAAAGCAAATACGATAGTTTCAAAGAAGTCTGTGATATTTCACAGAACTTAGAGATATAATGCAAGCTAAGACTCAAGAGAATGACTCTTAAATCTGACGATAGCGAGAGGGTAACTTGTGCTGTTCCCTATTGTTATATTTTTTTTTCTAACTAGCTAATACAAGTCTATATACAAAATGAAGAGATAGTACTAAAAAGGAAATAAGAACATGTGTAAAACATGAGGCAAATATATCAAACAATGAGGACTTGTAGATCATGAAACAAATGAGAAATAATAAATGATGAACCATATAGTGTTCCCATACAGTAAAAGTACTTCAATATATCAATGAAACACAAAAATGCACTTATCACATTCTAACTCTCTTGTACTCTCTCCTCATGTCTGATAGTGCTTGATATGTGATAGAATAACTTGTTCTGGATGTGCAGCATATATCGAAAGTGTTTTAAAACAACTATATGGTGGCTGATGTCATTCAAAATGCTGTGAAGTCATTCTAAGTGTCATGAAATAGTTTGAAAGCATTTGAAATAGTTTGAAGTCATCCGAAATAGTGTAAAATAGTGTGAAAATGATTTGATGTCGATTTTATGGCATTTGTAGTGATTCGGATTGCATGTCGTAATGTTTCAATATGAGTGGGAATGTTCTCCAGACCTTAAAATGCATAGTAGACCTATCACCACCATATAGCTGCTTCAAAACCATTTTGATACATGCTGCACAACCAGAATGAGCTATTTTGTTGTATATCGAGCTCCACTGGACACAAGGAGAGACAACAAAAGATCTAGAATGCAATAAATGTAGTTTTATGTTTCAATGATATATTGAAGCAATAGGACAAGTACTTCTACTATGTCTACTATACTGGGACAATGTATGTTTCATATATTATCATTTCTCATTTGTTTTATATTTTACAATACCTTTATTTGCTGTGCATACTGCCTCATGTTTTCCACATGTTATTGTTTCCTTTTTAGTACTATCTCTGCAAATTGTATATAGACTTGTACTAGTTACTTAGAAAGAGAGAGAAGAGAACAGAGAAGAAGTTACCCTCTCCATTATTATTTGATTTAAGAGCCTCTTGCATTGTATCTCTAAGTTCTGCAAAAATATTGTGAACTTCCTCGAACTTTTGTATTTGTCCCTCAACTCATCGCATATCACCCATTGCCTCTTGGAAAAACACTTCCCATTCACTATACTCATTCCTCGACATACCTCAACACCAGTCTGACATCTTTGACTTTCCTCAAAACTACTTCGAACCTCTTCAAACCTTTTTCAAACTATTTTGCATGTATTTGAATCTATTTCAAACTCTTTCAAACTTCTTTGTATGCCTCTAAAAACTATTCACAATATGCCTCATCATTTCATGTCTCTCACCACAACTTTTGGGTATCAGTGGTGATATTTAGTACCTACACGCACCCTTCCTCTAGCCTGTGTTATGCTTCTTAGACCTTTTAACAGGTTTTTGTTAGATTTCTAGGTCAAGCATTATCATTTTGGAGCCCACCGCAAGGGGTTTCTAAACTATTTCATTGCCTAATCCATCTCAAATCTTCTGGCTTAGGCCAACCCAAGCTCAAAATCTTAGAATTGAGACTCGCCATGCCTTTGAATTTCTCAAACAATCAAAAGATATTCTAATTCCTGTCTCTGATGCAGAATCTACATATTGTCAACTGTTTCCTTCACCTATTTCCTCATCTCCAACCTTGTTCTCCTCTTCTTCCTTGTCCTCTACTACTTGATTTATTCTTCCAGCCACTTCGACATATCTACCATCATTCACTCAAGTTCTAACTTCTAGAATCGTCACATCTATGGCCACACAAGCAACAATGCCAGCTTATGGACATTCCACAGCACCAAAATTTGACCCCACTCAACCTCCAGAGCTTCATCAATACTTTAATGAGCTTGAAATACTTTTTAGAGACCACAATGTTATGGATTCAGAGGTTATGAAGAAGCATGCCTACCGATACATTGATATCAACATCTCCGAACTCTGGGAATCGATTTTAGAATACAAAACTGACACTTCATTTCAAGAATTTCACATTACAATTCACAGATTATACCCTGGTTCTAAAGATGATTGAAAATGGTCAATTTGGGACATGGAAAGCTTGTCAGCAAACAGCTTTGTATGAGGATTTTTGATGGAAACAATTTAGGATTATACTACAGATCATTTTACAACATCATAAAGTTCCTACTCTCTAAAGGCTGAATTTTGGAAGCAGAACAGAGTAGAGCATTTGTTTAAGATTTCCAGCCAGGCCTATAGTCATGAATTATACAATGACTTGAGCTAAAGTCTTCTGACCACTATTCAGATGATGCTTATCCACTCAGAGACATTCACACAGCAGAGAAATTTATTTTAGCAGGGTCAATTAGTTCAGATTCAACATCATTACAGTCTTCAGGCACTTTAGCATTGACTTCGACATCTTCAATGCAAATCAAATCAGAAGACTTAGTTTGAAACCCATTAATATTCCTCGACTTAACAGTGGATTTCATTTGGACCAGCTCAAAAATCTAGTTTGTGTCTTCTGTGGACTCAACCTGGAAACCTAACAAAAACCTGTTAAAAGGCTTAGGAAGTATAACACAGGCTAGAGGAAGGGTGTGAGTTGGTACTAAATATCACTGCTGATATCCAAACATTGTTTTTAGTGTGCGATGATAGGTCCACTGCATGCACTAAGGTCTGGAGAAGGATTTAACCATATCAAGACATTACAACACATACTCCGAATTACTATAAACACCACAAAATCGATGTCAAATTCTTTTCAGATGACTTTAAAACATTTTGAATGCTTTTGAACTATTTTGCAACACTTTGAATGACTTTGCAGCATTTTGAACAATATTGGCTGCCATATAGCTGTCTTGAAACACTTTCAATACACACTGCACATCTGGAACAAGCCAATTCGCCACATATCGAGCACTACCAGACATGAAAAGAGATTACAAGAGAGTTAGAATGCAATAGGTGCATTTTTATGTTTTATTGATATATTGAAGCAAAAGATAAGTACTTTTATTATATGGAAACACTATATGTTTCATTATTTATCATTTTTCATTTGTTTCATGATCTACAAGTCCTCATTGTTTGATATATTGCCTCATGTTTTACACATGTTATTATTTCCTTTTTAGTACTATCTCTTCAATTTATATATAGACTTGTGTTAGTTACTTAGAATCAGGAGAATACCAACAGGGAACAGAGCACAAGTTATCCTCTCACTTATCATCTGACTGAAGAGCCATTCTCTTGGGTTTTATCTTCACATCATATCTCTAAGCTCTGTGAAATATCATGAATTTCTTTGAAACTATCGTATTCGCTCCTCATTTTATCACCTATCACTGTCACCTTTCGACAAACACTTCACATTCGCTAAACTCATTCCTCGATATACCTCCAACCTCTTCAAACCCCTTCCAACTTCTTTGAGCCTACTTCGAACTATTTTGCACATCTTCAAACCTATTTTGGACTCTTTCAAACACCTTCATATGCCTATAAAAACTATTCACAACATCCCTTATTATTTTGTGACACTAAACACAACATTTGGGTATCAGCAGTGATAGTTACCACCAACTTGCACCCTTCCTCTGACTCATGTTATACCATCCAAAGCCATTTAGTAGGTTTTGTTTGGGTTTTGTTAGGGCGACACCCACTAATCTGCTAGCTGGACCGTGCAGGTTCTTCTACAAGAAGGCGGCGGGGGCGCGCATGATGGGGGGATTTGATGGATTTGATGCAAGGGTTAAAAATAGAACAGTTGGCTGAATTAGGCCTTTTGCACCACTAATGTGGATGGAATACCTAGGAGAACTCAACTGAGGTCTCCTAGTATTTATTTTAGAGTTATATACTATGTTACACATATTGTAGTATGTTATTACAGACACGTGCACACATGCATGCACATGCGCATACATGTGCGTACATATTGATGCATGTAAATAAAGAATTTCCATGCTGACAAATAATGCATATATAGGCATTCTGTAGCATATTTTGATAAAATAAAATAAAATAAAATAAAATAAAATAAAAATAGTATTAGGTAATAGGCATGTTAGGAGACTGTTTCCTAACATTACCCCCCTTTTAGGCCTCGACTTCCAGGTGAGAAATATTGTATCTGTCCCCTCTGTGAAATTTTGGTAAGGCCGGAAATTCATCCCCTCATACACCATTCTAGCAATGCGACGCAGAGCATTTGGATTACGTTTAAAGAATTGGGTGATTGCCTTGTGCGCTCGCTTACAATTCTCTTCTGGCTCCCCCAAATTATTTTCGTCAGTGTAGTTCTTCTACTTGATTAAGAACTCCAATTTGTTTTGTCGAAGATGTGAGTCCAAAACCTCTTCCACAATATATTCTAGAGCACCTTCTACCATTATTGGAGGCTGTGGAGTAGTTTGTTGACCAGGAATAGTGGGTGGGTGGTAAGGGCATAAACAGGAAATGTTAATCTCAGGATCAATCTTGAATGACTGAGGTAATTTTAACACTACTGCATTGGGTGAAATTATTTTAGAAATCGGATATGGGCCAACTTGCTTCTCCATAAGCTTTCTTGAAGGACATGGAATATTCAGATCCTTGGTACTTAGCCATACCAAGTCACCAACTTTGTACTCTGGAGCAACAGCTCAAGTACGATCCATGTGTTGCATCATATCATCATTTGCTTTCATCAATGCCACCTCTCCTTCTTCCTGCACCTTTTGCATTTTCCTTTTTGATACAAAGTCCTCCACTGACTGTACCTTGACTTCCCTTCAAGTTTCTACTCCTATTCTGGGATGATATCCATAATTAGCAAAGAAGGGTGACATGTGAGTAGCCGAATGAAATTTATTATTGTGAGAAAATTCTGCAAGTGCCAACCATTCGGGCCAGTCAGTTTGTTGGTGATTGACAAACATGCATAGGTACTGCTCCAACTCCTGATTCATTCTCTCTGTCTGCCCATTGGTTTGTGGGTGATATGCCATAGACAATTTGGTTTGAATCCCCAATATGTTATTTAACTCTTGCATAAATGCAGAAGCAAATTGTGATCCACAATCAGAGATGACCATATCAGGTAATCCATGTAACCGCCATACCTGATTTAGATAGAGGGGCGCCAAGCCCAATGATGAGGTCTCTGCAGTAGTAGGAATGATATGGACTTCCTTTGTGAAGTGGTCACATACTACAAATATTGCATCATATCCTTGAGCTTCAGGTAATCCTGTGATAAAGTCCACAGATATATCTCACCATGGTGCTTTAGGTATAGGGTTTGGCATTAATTTCCCAGCAGGCTTTTCTGGAAATTTCTTCCCCCTTATGCATATATTACACCCATCCACATACCCCAACACATACTTTGAAATTCCGGGCCACCAATAATTTCTCATCACCAACTCCAATGTCTTCCACCTTCCTGGATGTCCAGCAGCTGGCATGTTATGATGTAACCATATGATCTCCCT
The DNA here is from genome assembly GCA_029959215.1 of Tricholoma bakamatsutake. Lineage (NCBI taxonomy): Eukaryota > Fungi > Basidiomycota > Agaricomycetes > Agaricales > Tricholomataceae > Tricholoma > Tricholoma bakamatsutake. The sequence goes on from CP114860.1 coordinate 9,511,961, forward strand.
TCGTAAATCTTGATCCTTTGGTACATAGACCTTTCCTCTGAACAACACTAACCCTTGTTCTTCAACACATTCATCTCCTTTAATATTACCTTTCTTCTCTCCCCTCAAAGCTTTCATAGCTTCCACTACTTTATCATCCATCTCTGAACATTGTCTAATTTTAGACAACATTTCCGTCTCTGAGCTATCCACCAATAAATGTCCTTGACACATAGCACAAATACAAAAGTATTCAGGTTTGAGTAGGGTAGTATTTTTATTGTCCTCCTCCACTCCCCTTTTATGATCTGTACATCTGGATAATGCATCTGCTTTCCTCATCAAGCTTGCCACTTTGTGGACCAAGTGAAAATTAAAGTGCGATAGGAATAATGCCCAACGTGCTTGTCGACGGTTAAGCTTTTTAGTGGACATGAAATACTGCAGATTTTGATGGTCTGTCCAGATCTCGATCTGATGTGTACATCCCTCCAAATAATGTCTCCATGCCTCCAAAGCTCATATTATTCCCAACATCTCTTTATCATGCACATCATAATTCCTCTCCACATCATTCAACCCTTTAGACAAATATGCACAAGGATGCCATTTGTCATCTTCACATAGCATTGATAATACTGCTCCAGTAGCAAAGTCTGATGCATCTGATTCCACTCGTAAGGGACATGTAAAATCTACTGGGACCAATATTGGCTCTTCCACAAACTTCCTCTTTAACTCCTCAAATGCTGTCTGCTGTTGTTCTCCCCATGTCCACACTACTCCCTTTCACGTAAGGTTGTGTAATGGTGCAGCAATTTTGGAAAAATTATGCACAAAGTGACGATAAAAATTGGCAAGTCCAAGAAAGCCTGAACTTCCTTGATAGGGGTAGGCACAGGCCAATCAACAATTGCCTGTACCTTGATAGGATCCATCTTGATTCCATCAGGACCAATCTTTAATCCCAAGAACTCGATCTCGCTTGCTCCAAATATACACTTCTCCAGTTTAATAAATAAATCATTCTCTGCCAACTTCTTCAACACCTCCTGCACTATTGCCTCATGATTTTCTTCATCCTCTGTGAATATCAACATGTTGTCAATAAATATTATCACCATGCCTTTGTCTATCACATCCTTGAAAATATTGTTCATCATATTTTGGAAAGTTGGGGGACTATTGGTCATCCCAAAAAACATGACTAGTGGCTCGAAGGATCCTCGACGCATGGCAAATGCTGCTTTCCACTCATCTCCTTTCTTTATTCATACATTGTTGTACCCCCAGCATAAATCCAGTTTTGTAAAGACCTTGGCCTTTCCCACCTTGTCAATTATCTCTGAAATCAACGGCAAAGGGTATGCATTCTTCACTGTCCAATCGTTCAAATACCTATAATCTGTACACATCCTCTTCCTGTGATCTTTTTTTGGTACAAAGATTACTGGTGATGTCTGCGGTGATTTCGAAGGTCATATGTATCCCTTGCGCAACTGTTCATTAAGGAATGCATCCACTTCTTCTTGTTCCTTTGGAGATAATGGATAGACTTTTGACTTTTTCAGCACAAACCCTGGCTTCATTTCAATAGCATAATCCCATGGCTTTCACACTGGCATCCGCTCCGATTCCTTCTTCTGAAAAACTGACAAATATTTATGGTAGGCTTTTGGCACCCACTCCTCCACTGGCTTCTCCACTTTCTCCACATTTTTATCCCATGACTGTCCTCCACAAATTTCCCTAAAGGTCTGCTTCTGTTCTTCTTTACTTGTCATAATTGGAACTTCCTTGTTTGGCATATCTTCATCCTCCACTTCCTCCATCATAACAGAATACTTCCTTGGACATTCCTTCTCTTTCTTTTCCTTCTTCTCCTTTTTAACTTTTCTCCCATACACATTACATTCTTCAGGACAACGAGTCATGTGTACCTTCCCAGTTTTCCAATCAATTTCCGGATTATGTTTTCGTAACCATGGACATCCAATTATTAGATTGGTTTTTCCAAGGTTGCACACTTCAAATACAGCTTGCTCCTGATAATCCTGATACTTCAATATCATCATCACTTCCTCCTTAATAGTTCCTCCATGATTGATCATACTGTCAATATTGTATACCATTATAGATTGTGGCAGTTTACGCATGCAAATAATGTTTCCAGTAATTAGAGATCGATTAATAAATAATCCAGTAGCACCACTGTCAAGCAATACCTCCACATTAATTGCTGCATGCGTGTCCACTGTCCTCAATCCTACTGTCAAGCTGATTTCAGGTTCTATCTGCACTGAGTGAATAAAAAATTTAGGGGTCTTCAAAAACAAGGCTGGGCATTTTTCTTTGTCAGATAAATGATGATGGTCATACTCTTCAATTTCTCTTTCGGGTTCACTCTCGGTTTCCTTGGATACTAATACATTATATTGATTCTGGGTCACCAATGGGGAAACCTTCACTGGGACTCTTCCACAAAATTCTTCTGCTTATCTTCCTCCAACTTCGCTTCCTCAATTGTCACTTCCCTAATCTTCCTTTTCTGCCTACAGTTTCGAGCCATATGCCCTAATTGCCCACAATTAAAACATTTAACTGGAGCTTGTCTCCCTACTCAATCAACATCCATTGCATCCATCGATGCTGCTGACTCCTTAACAATAGGTGTCACTGCCATGGCCGGTGGCTGTGCCCTCAGAGCTTGTACCTGAGGTGTCCTTCCTTTCTCGGACTTTCCTCCCAATGACTTTCCAAATCTGGAATTCCCATACATCAATTTTGATTCTGCCTGTTCCTGTCGATACTGCCAATCAAGACGCATTGCCCAATTATACCACTCGTCCAACCTCTCCGGCATAGAAGGTAGTCGATAGATAGACTTGAATAATGAGGGATTTAATCCTGCCTTCAAATATTCCACCAACGCTGCTTCTCCCATATCGGTCTGTGATGCTTCTGCTTTAAACTGCAAAATAAATTCATCTGCAGTCAGAGAACCTTGGTGCATAGTTTTTAATTTTGCATTAGCTGTCACCTTTGGGTTAGGGTCTCCAAACTGTGCCTTCAACCTCTCCAAAAATTCCCTGAAGCTTGCAAATGGTTTGTATCCCGCTGATAGGTCTACTACACACTTTAAGGTCTGGAGAAGACTCCCACTCATATCAACACATCACGACATGCACTCTGAAGTACTATAACACCACGAAATTAACTTCGAACCATTTTCGCATTATTTCACACTATTTCGGAGGACTTCGAGACACTCCGAACGCTTTCGAACTATTTCACAACACTTCGAACAACTTCGCAGCACTTCGAATGACTTCGGCCGCTGTATAGTTGTCCACAAACAATTTTGATACACACTGCACATCTGGAACAAGCTATTTAGTCGCATATTGAGCACTACTGGACACGAGGAGGGATTACAAGAGAGTTAAAATGCGATAAGTGTGTTTTTGTGTTTCATTGATATATTAAAGCAATAGAACAAGATCTATTACCATACTGGGACAATGTACGTTTTACTTATTATCATTTTTCATTTGTTTTGTGTTTTACAATACCTTTATTGCTGTGTACATTCCCTCATGTTTTACAATTGTTCTTATTTCCTTTTTAGTACTATCTCTTCATTTTGTATATAGACTTGTGTTAGATACTTAAAATGGGGGAAATAGAACAACGGGGAACAGCACAAGTTACCCTCACAGTTATCGTCTGACTTAAGAGTCGTTCTCTTGAGTCTTAGCTTGCATCGCATCTCTAAAAGTTCTGCGAAATATCGTGAACTTCCTCGAAACTATTGTATTCGCTCTCCGTTTTATCGCCCATCACCTGTCTCCATTTGACAAACACCTCACATTCGTTAAACCCGCTGTTCGATATACTTCGAACCTCTTCGAACTTATTCGAACTATTTTGCGCATCTTCGAACTTATTTGAACTGCTTTGCACACCTTTGAACTACTTTCGAACTCTTTCGAACAACTTCATATGCCTATACAGACTTTATCCACAGCCCTTACTGTTTCGCGTTACTAAACATTACGTTTTGGTCTCAGTGGTGATATTTAGTACCACCTCGCACCCTTCCTCTGGCCTGTGTTATACCATCCGAAGCCATTAGTAGGTTTTGTTTGGGTTTCCGGGTTGAGTATCATCATTTTGGAGCCCACCGCGAGGGGTTTCTAAATCATTTCATCGCCTAATCCACCTCGAATCTCTCGGCTTAGGCCAACCCAAGCTCGAAACCTTAGAATTGAGACTCGCCAGGCCTTCAAATCTCTCAAACAATCGGGGGATATTTTAATACCTGTCTCTGACGCCGAATCCACACATCGTCGTCTGTTCCCTTCACCTATTTCCTCGTCTATAACTTCATCTTTCTCTTCTTCTTCATCCTCTACTACATCATTCATTATTCCAGCTACTTCAACACATCTACCATCCTTCGCTCAGGTTCTAACTCCTCGAATTGGTACATCTATGGCCACCCAAGCAACAATGCCAGCTCGAGGACATTCCATAGCACCCAAATTCGACCCCACTCAACCTCGAGAGCTATGTCGATACTTTAACGAGCTCGAAATACTTTTCATCGACTGTAATGTTACGGATCCCGAACTTATGAAGAAGCACGCCTGTTGATATGTCGATATCGATACGTCCGAACTCTGGGAATCAATTCCTGAATACGAAACCGGGACTTCCTTTCACGATTTTCGCATCGCAATCCATAGATTATATCCTGGTTCCAAAGATGATTGAAAATGGTCGATTTCAGACATGGACAAACTCGTTGGCGAACAACTTCGGATGGGTATCTATAATGCGAGCGATTTAGGATTATATTACAGGTCTTTCTACAACATTACGAAGTTCCTACTCTCTAAAGGCCGAATTTCGGAGGCAGAACAAAGTAGAGCATTTGTTTGAGGTTTTCAACCGGGTTTGTGGTCACAAATTGCACGACGACTCAAACTTAAATTTCCCAACCACTATCCGGATGATGCCTACCCACTTGACGACATTCACGCAGCAGCGAAATTTGTTTTAGCAGGGTCAATTAGCTCGAATTCGGAATCCTTGCAGTCTTTAGAAACATCGGTATCGACTTCGACATCTTCGACACAGATTAAATCGGAAGACTTATTGGCGATCCTTGAAAAATTCACAACCACACTCGTCACGGCTTTAGCAGGCTCGAAATCCACTAACCCCCCTCGAACTAACAGTGGATTTCGCTCAGACCAGCTCGAAAACTTAGCTTGTGTCTTTTGTGGACTCACAGGTCATTTCATTAGCGACTGCTTGGTTTGCCAAGCCTATATCAATGAAGGAAAGTGTAAAAAGAACAACAAAGGAAAAATCATGCTTCCAAATGGATGGTTCACCTCTCGAAACATTCCTGGTCACTTTATCAAAGACAGAATCGATGAATGGACTCGACGAAATCCCTCGAACATGACTGCATCATCGCTCATGTACAACATTGCATCCTCAATGGCTACTTCGACACCGCCTAGGGGCATCTACCATGTTTCCAAACAATCTGCGACACCCGAAGATCGCATCGCAAAACTCGAACAAGAGATATATGCTTTGTGAAGTGGTAGGACTTTTGCTAAAACTAATTTGGGCATACCAACAGTCCCCATCTCTCGACCTTCAGTTTCGCCAAACACTGCGGCAGTCGAACAATTGGCTCCACATGTACCAGCGTCATCCATCTCGTCTACGGCAACAAACCTACCAACCTCGACTTTGGCATCATCTTTGATTTCGGAAACAACTTCGCAGCCTGTTATTCATCCTTACGCCGCTACAAAAGAAAATTCGTACCTACCACCACACGAATGAAACTTTGGATCCACTGCGAAAGGTAAAGGCAAAGATGGTCCTTCGCACCATAACCAAGCTCCAATTCAAAAAGATAAAATCACGGAAGATGTTTTCGCTCGTTCGATGAAGATGCCAATTATTACACTAACACCCGAGGAATTGTTGGCTCTATCGCCCGAAGTTCGTACAAAATGGAAGGAACAGGTCACTCCACATCGAATTCAGCAGTCCGAAGGGAATAACACCACGAATCTGCTTAATGATAAGATTTTTGTGATTGATGACCCATTCGAAACTTATATTAACAGTCTTCGACCTGGCGATATTCCAGAACCTTTTATCCCAGCAAAGGAATCCCATTCAATTAGGTCGATTATTATGAATGTCAATGGAAGGAATCCAGTGGAAAGTGTGGTAGACCCCGGTTCTTCGATTATCGCAATGTCTGAAGAAGTTTGCCACGAACTTGGCCTTGCTTACGATCTTTCAATCCACATCTGACTTCAATCAGCTAATGGAGGCATTGACGAAAGTTTGGGTTTAGCACGAAATGTACCTTGCAAAGTGGGGAGTATCACGCTGTTCATGCAAATTTACATAATTCGTGACCCAGCCTACGATATTTTACTCGGTCGACCATTCGATGTACTCACTGAAAGCACCATCAAAAACTACAGGAACGAAGCCCAGACAATTACGATATACGATCCTAATTCGACATGATCATGTGCTATCCCCACGATTCCCCATTCTAATCACCGTCGAAAGGATTTTCGCAACTAGAGGACAAAATTTCAGACATTGACCAGTGCGCTTTCGTTATCTTATTCGATCCCTCTAATTTATCTATCAATATCAAATGCACTGCAAATATTCCCGATATGGAGTTCTTGAACTCCTCGAAATCCATTTCTTATTCTTCGATCCTTGCGAATTTATATTTAACAGCCAGTCACCAATACGAAACATATTTATCGACCTTGAAGGCAACATCTACGCCTTCTAAGCCTATTATCAACTCCTCATATCCAACTTTCGTGGCATCGAAAAAGAAATACAAACCTGTCACACAAAAAATTTGCCCAGTTATTACTGAGCTACCCGACCGATTTCACATTATTCGAACAATTACTGGCGATCCTCTCGAAAATATGCCAAAATTAAATCCTTATCCACCGTCGTTGATCCCCACTTCGCGATATACACTCAAACGTAAAGCTATTATCGACAAGAATCATCCTGGTGATTTCCTATGGCCAGAGGAACAAAATCTTATGCACAATTTTATTTGAAATCAGGAAACAGCTTTTGCGTGGACAGAACAAGAGCGAGGAAGCTTTCACTCTGACTTTTTTCCTCCTATAGAGTTCCCTGTCATTCCTCACACTCCATGGGTTGAGCAAAACATTCCCATACCTCCAGGTTTGTACAAACAGATATGCGAAATGCTGAAAAGGAAGATAGAGGCAGGTGTATACAAACCATCGAACTCTTCGTACCGATCACAATGGTTTTGCATTGCAAAAAAGGATGCCAAATCACTTCGAATTGTCCACAGTCTCGAACTGCTTAACCAAGTAACGATCCAGCACTCAGGAGTCATACCAATACCCGAACATCTAGCAGAACAATTTGGGGGATGATCATGCAGAGGAATGTTGGATCTCTATGTGGCATTCGACGAAAGGAAAGTCGCAGAATCATATTGCGATCTGACAACGTTTCAGACACCGTTCGGAGCACTTTGCATCATTACCCTACCCATGGGTTGGACAAATTCTGTCCCTATCTTACACGACGACGTGACATTTATTCTACAGCCCGAAATTCCTCATATCACCATTCCTTACATCGATGACACACCGGTTAAGGGTCCGAAATCAGAATATAGAACGATCGGTGGATCCTACGAAACAATTCCCGAGAATCCAGCTATTCAACGCTTTGTCTGGGAGCATTTCGAAAATTTAAATCGGATAGTCCAGCGCATGAAGTATTGCGGAGGAACATTTTCAGGTCTGAAGCTCTATCTTTGCATTCCCCAAATAATTGTTTTAGGGCATCGATGCAATATCGAAGGTCATATGGCCGACCCTACTCGAATCACTGCTGTTAGCAAGTGGGGGCCATGTCGAAGCCTTACCAAAGTTAAAGTGTTCCTAGGAACCATTGGAGTTTGTCGTATATTTATCCAAAACTTTGCTCAACGGGCTGCAGCACTAATACAACTTACTCAAAAAGATGTTCCTTTCAAATTTGGAGCGGAACAAATAGCAGCCCAACAAGATTTAAAAGCAGCTCTAATCAATTCCCCAGCGATTCGAGCAATCGATTACTCATCTCCAGCCCTGGTTATTCTATCAGTCGACACTTCGAACATTGCTATTGGTTTCTTTCTCGCTCAGTGCGATCCTGAAAACCCTCGAAAATGATATTATAGTCGATTTGGATCGATTACACTGAATGACCGCAAATACAGATTTTTGCAACCCAAACTTGAACTTTACGGTCTATATCGCGCTCTCGGAGCACTATGATTGTACCTAATAGGAGTTCGAAGGCTTATTGTCGAAGTTGACGCACGATATATTAAAGGCATGCTTTCGAATCCCGATATCGCACCTAGCGCTAGCATCAATCGATGGATAGTATCCATCCTAACCTTTCACTTTACATTAGTCCACGTCGCAGAGACACACCATGGTCCTGACGGACTTTCGAGACGGCCCCCACAAAACGAAGATGTTCAGCTCGACAATGAAAATAATTTTGGAGACTGGATCGACTGCCTTCACAGTTTCGTACATCAAATAAATCCTATTACAACCTGACCATTTACTTCGCATCAAAATTCGACCTTCTCCCTCTCTTCGAATCTCAGAAAGGGGGAGGATCTTACCTATAATGATGTCCCACGATCAAATAATGCAAAAACGAACGACGAGAGGTTACTTTGCATTCGAAAATGGTTACATGACTTGGTGCGACCCCCTGAACTATCAGACGCAGAATACACTACCTTTATTCGATATTGCACTGGATTCTTTTTAGACTTGGGCAAACTGTGGAGAAAAGACTCCCAAGGAGCTCACAAAATTGTCACTCTTCCAGAACGTCGTCTCGAAATCATTCGCGCAGCTCACAGCGACATAGGACACAAGATGGTATTCGCTACTAAATCAGTTATTGCCCTTCGATTCTGGTGGCCGAACATGAAATTCGACATTGCATGGTATATTCGAACCTGCCACCTATGCCAAATTCGACAAACGCGAAATGTTCTAGTTCCGCCCACAGTCGCCACTCCAGCACCCCTTTTCGGCAAAGCCTATATCGACACAATGCAAATGCCACCTTCGAACAGATTTAAATACATTGTACAAGGTCGATGCTCACTAACGACCTATCCAGAATGGTGAAAACTTCGATGCAAAAATGCCACATCTCTGGGCGATTGGATCTTCGAAGACATTATTTGTCGATGGGGCTCACTATACGAAATCATAACCGACAATGGCGCTGCGTCTATTGCAGCCATGGAATATCTTGTGAAGCGATATCATATTAACCATATTCGAATTAGTGGTTATAATTTGCGCGCCAATGGACTCGTCGAACGAGCCCATTTTGATGTTCGACAATCATTATTTAAAGCTGTTGATGGAGAACAAGCGAAATGGTCAGCAGGGGCACACTCAGTGTTTTGGGCAGAGCGAGTCACGGTCCATAAACGCATGGGTTGTTCTCCCTACTTTGCAGTTACAGGAACACATCCTCTAATACCCCTCGACATCTCCGAAGCAACATACTTACAACCGCCACCTGATTCAATTTTATCGACAACCGATCTTATAGCTCGACGAGCCATAGCGCTACAAAAACGATCTAACAACCTCGAACTGTTATATTCGAAGGTCTACACGTCCCGAATCAAAGCTGCAAAATGCTTCGAACTTGCTCACAAACATACTATGTGGGACTACAACTTTGCAAAAGGAGATTTAGTGCTACTTTGAAACATGCAAATCGAGAAGTCCCTTAATCGCAAGATGAAACCCCGATATGTCGGCCCTCTTATCGTTATCGAACGAAACTATGGAGGGGCTTATATTCTCTGTGAACTCGATGGGTCAGTACTACATAGACCTATTGCCACATTTTGTTTGCTACCATATCTCGCTCAAAAATCAATTTCCCTACCACCGAATTTTCTCGATATCGACTCTGAGCACCTCGAACAACTTCGAACAAGTTCGAACTTCGATGAAGATACCTTCGAAGATTTTCAGGACTTCGAAAACAAATAATTATCCTTTCTTTCCTTTTTGCAATTACTTACAAGAAATCCGATTATTTTTAGTGTATGATACAAGTCGTGATATCGCATCATAGCGTGGTCGTGCAAACTCCAAAGGGTTTTTTGGCTATGATGAACTACTGAGCCTTTCCCTAAAAAGCCAAAGTCTTTGTTCATTAAATTATATTTATCTTTTTCTTTACTTTACTTTCCAAAGACATTTAATGAAAATTTGAAAAACAAACAGATATACAAGAAAAAAAAATAAAAAAAAAAATAAAGAAAAAAAAAAAAAACCCCTCTATTCCTCTAGCATTTCCTCCAACATTTCTATCTCCCTCCCCAGCACCTCCATCTGCACCTTCATCTCGGCCAATCTAGTTGCCAGCACTCGACGATGAATGCCAGCCTCATCCAAACCCTCAGCCCCCTCGAAACTGCACGACTCCCTCGCCTTCGCCTTTCCCTTCCCCTTCGACGACTTCTTCATTTCCTTTGATGATTTTGAAGGTCCTGTGATCGGTTCGACGCCCTCTGCAGGGCCCACGAGACGAATTCGACGAACTACAAAATTCGAAAACTAGTTAGCAATCACTTCGAAGCAATTTCGAATAACTTTCATACCTGGTTTTGTGCATGAATCACGTTTTGCGCCCCCGAACTTCTTCGCCTTGCCTTTTCGAAGCCCTCGCCTCGACAACCCACCCCAATAACAACCCTGCGCCTCCTGGATGCACTTCGTACACTTTGCAGTGCCTTCCTTGACAATACAGCGTGGCTGGGACTTAAACCCGGCACAATGATCACACTATAAAAGATTTAGTAGCTTGAAAATTCTTCATATGTAAGTAAAAACTCACCAGGCCCTCGAAGTCGAGGAGCCTGCTCGATTCGACCTGCACTCGCTTTGCATCCCCCGTACCCTCAATCTCTGCCTCCCCATTGTCTCCATCTTCCTCCTCTTCGACCTCTGCTGCCTTTCGCTTTGCCACCTGCACTATGGGCAGGTCCTCATGGCCCTCCTCGTTGCCTTCGCCGGCTTCGGCCCTCTTGATAGCTTTTGCCTCTGCTGCAAGTTGTGCATTCCTCTGCTGCAGCTCTTCCTTCGATAACAATTTTGCATGAAAAGCAGCAAGAGCTGCATTTTGAGCGTCCGCCAATGCCCTCCTCTGACCCTCAATCTCTGCCTTCTTCGCCGATTCTGCTTCCTCCCAAACACGTCGTTCCTCCTCTTCCCTTCGTTCTCGTTTTATCTTCTCCACTAAATCGACAAAAAGCAACTCCCCACCCCATGAAATCCATTCGCATCGAGCTAAAGGCTTGTATACCTCGAAAACCTCGTCAACAACCTTTTGTATGGTCGCATCGCATTCCTCGGCCAGGTAATCCGCCAGCTCGTCATATTCTGCCTACGAAACACAAATATAGCACACTAAACACAAGTATGAACACGAAACTCACCATTTTTTCACAAAAACCCCACCCCCAGACTTCGAAATCGAGATCTTCTGCGATGCCACGCTCAGGCATCGACTTCGCGTACTTGATAAGTTTGACGTTAAGCTTGGCCAAGAGAGACATTATGAAAGCTAGAATTTGGATGTAGGAGGTGAAAGAAGAAGAACGGGGAGTAATTCGAACCTCACTAATTTTTCAACACAATCATGCATTTCGCACGTGACTTTGATCGGCTGACTGGGACAGTCAGGATTTCAGTAAGGGGGAGGATGATAGGTCCACTACACGCTTTAAGGTCTGGAGAAGACTCCCACTCATATCAACACATTACGACACACGCTCCGAACCACTACGAATGCCACTAAATCGACTTCAAACCATTTTTGCACAATTTTGCACTATTTCGAACAACTTCGCACTACTTCGAACCTTTTCGAATGCTTTCGAACCATTTTGCGACACTTCAAACGACTTCGGCTGCCATATAGTTGTCCTCAAACAATTTCGATACACATTGCACATTCGGAACAACCCAACTCGCCGCATATTGAGTACTACCGGACAAAAGGAGGGATTACAAGAGACTTAGGATGCGATAAGTGCGTTTTTGTGTTTCATTGATATATTAAAAGCAATAGAACAAGATCTATTACCATACTGGGACAATGTACATTTTGCTTATTATCATTTTCATTTGTTTTGTGTTTTACAATACCTTTATTGCTGTGTACATTCCCTCATGTTTTACAATTGTTCTTATTTCCTTTTTAGTACTATCTCTTCATTTTGTATATAGACTTGTGTTAGATACTTAGAACAGGGGAAATAGAACAACGGGGAACAGCACAAGTCACCCTCACAGTTATCGTCAGACTTAAGAGTCATTCTCTTGGGTCTTAGCTCACGTCGTATCTCTAAAAGTTCTGCAAAATATCGCGAACTTCCTTGAAACTATTGGATTCGCTCTCCGTTTTATCGCCCATCGCCTGTCTCTATTTGACAAACACCTCACATTCATTAAACCCGCTGTTCGATATACTTCGAACCACTTCGAACTTATTCGAACTATTTTGCGCATCTTCGAATAAGTTTGAAGATGCGCGAAATAGTTCGAATAAGTTTGGAGGGGTTCGAGGTGTATCGAAAGGCCAGTTTAATGAATGTGAAATGTTTATTGAATAGCGATAGGCAATGGGCAATAAAACGGAGAGCAAATATGATAGTTTTTAGAAGAAGTTCGTGATATTTCGCAGAACTTAGAGATACGACGCGAACTAAGACTCAAGAGAATGGCTCTTAAGTCAGACAATAACTGTGAGGGTAACTTGTGCTGTTCCCCATTGTTCTATTTTCCTTTCTAACTAACTAATACAAATCTATATACAAAATGAAGAGATAGTACTAAAAAGGAAATAAGAACATGTTTAAAACATGAGGCAAATATATCATACAATGAGGACTTTGTAGATCAAAAATAAATGAGAAATGAGAAATGATGAAACATATAGTGTTCCCATATAGTAAAAGTACTTCAATGAAACACAAAAATGCACTTATCACATTCTAACTCTCTTGTACTCTCTCCTCGTGTCCGGTAGTGCTCGATATGCAACAGAATAACTTGTTCCAGATGTGCAGCATATATTGAAATTGTTTAAAGACAGCTATATGGTGGCCAAAGTTGTTCGAAGTACTGTGAAGTTGTTCTAAATGTCGCGAAATAATTTGAAGTAGCTCGAAGTTGTCCAAAATAGTGCGAAATCGTGCGAAAATGGTTCGAAGTCGATTTCGTGGCATTCTTAGTACTTCGGAATGTCTGTCATAATGTCTCGATATGAGTGAAACTGTTCCCCAGACCTTAAAGCATGTAGTGGACCTATCACCGAGGGTTTCAGACTCGAGGGAAAAGAGCGCAAAGTAATGTGCTTATGCCAAGCATTGTATGGCCTTAAACAAGCCTCACTTGCATGGTGGAAAGAGCTAGAGGCATTCATGCACACCATTGGGTTTGTGTGTGCCAGCTCCTATGCCGGCATTTTCATACACAAGGATCCTAAGACAGGCAGCATTGTTATGCACTCATCTATGTTGATGATGGCTTGTTCATAGGGAAGAACAAGAAACTTGTGGATGAAAAGAATAATGCTTGTCTGAAGGATTGGGAGTGCCGTAGTACTGAAAAAGTCATGGAATTCTTAGGCATGCGCATCACCCAGACTGCAAGCAAAGTCAAACTCGATCAAACTGAATATCTCGCCAAAGTGCTTGAGAGATTCAAGATGACAAATGCCAAAGTGACCCTCACTCCACTCCCAACTGGTTACAGACCATTGGAAAACACAGCAATGCCCAACATGGCGCTTAGATCAAAATATCAGTCTGTGATGGGATCTTTATTGTATCTGATGCTTGGAATGCGACCTGATATCGCTTATGCAGTAATCAAGATGTTGCAATTCTCGGCTAATTCTAGCCAAGAACATCTAGACAAAGCAATGTACATCATGCGCTATCTGGTGGGAACCCAGAAATATAACATTGTCTACGATAGCGAGAAGTCCGAGGGGCTACAGGCCTTCACAGATTCTGATTGGGCAGCTGACACTGTCGAACGCTGATCTACAATGGGTTACTTTGCTACTCTAGTGAGTGGCATTGTGTGCTGGCAGTCCTGTTTACAAAAAACTGTAGCACTGTCATCCACAGAAGCTGAATATATGGCTCTCTCCGATACTTGTTGACAGATAGTGTGGATAGAGTCCTTATTCCAGGATCTCAGATATATACTGAAGTGCATACCAATCTGCGCTGACAATCAGGGATCCATCTTTATCTGATCAAATCCAGTTCAGGAAAGAAGGACAAAACATATAGACATTCACTACCACTATACCCGTGAATGCATAGAAAATGACAAAGTCATGGTTGTTTTCATTCCTGGAAGTGATAATCCAGCTGACATGTTCACAAAGAACCTTGGCGCTGTCTTATTCAGGAAATTTAGAGACTCTCTCAGAATTACTTTCGAGATTCAAACTTAGCTGCTTAGAGCACTGTACAGTTTGAGGGGGGGTGTTGAAATTAATTCCTACATGCTGCATAGATGAGGCAATGCATGCATCACACACATGTTACTGTGCTTACTGTGCATACATGTGGTAAACACATTCCTGAGTCATGTGACATCCTTACTATTATGTATATAAAGAGAACCTCTACTGTAGTAGATATACAGTGTTCTTACCTCTGCTAAACCCTAGCTGTAAGACTAACTAAACCCCAGGTAGGTTATAAGGAACGTGTTGTCTCTTTCTCTGTGCAGCATATGTAGTCTGCTCCAACAAATGCTTACTGTGTCATCCATATCATCATTCTCTGCCCCAACATCCTTATCTCTTTCATCCCTGCTGCCCACCTCTGGGTCACTTTTGCATCATACAGTTGATATTTTCCATAATGCATGGCTTGTGGACCAGAACCACCATGGAACACAGGGAGATAGGGCCCATAATGCATATTGAATAATGCATAGGTCCAGTGACCAAAATATGCATTATCAGCATGATTTTCTTCCTGAAGACATGACTGACACAGGGTCAATTACAGTGATGCATTATGCCCAAAGTGCCACAATAATGTGCCCAATTACCTAGAAGGATATCTGCAATGGCAGGGGATAGTATAGTACCAACTAAGAGAAAAAAAAATGAGCCTGCAGCCTTATAAGCAGTCAAAAAAAAATAGGAATCCAGCCAGTGAGATGCCTGCTGAACCCCAGCCCACTCATAAACCTTGTGAAAAACCAGTCCCATATCAATGACAACCAAAGGTACTTGTCCATAAAGATGCACCAGGACAGCTGCAAAACCTGCTCAGACAACACAGTGTGAGAACCTCACTGGCAATGACTGGATGACCATCTATGCCTATGTTGATGAACACCCTGGAATGTCTCAGGGCAAGATTGTTCAGCATTTTGCTTCAAAGATGGATGGCGCTTTGATCTTTACACAATCAACCCTATCACAAAAGTTGAAATCATGTCCAGAGTTGGCACATTGTCATCAAAATGTGCTTGCATTGTAATGAGACTTGATGTGGAGAGAGTCCTGGTACTGTGGGTAAAGCACATGGAAAAAAAAGGTGAGACTGTAAATGGCCCAATGCTCAAGGCAAAATGGAGTAAGTTTGAAGAGCTGTTTGATGTTCCTGAGCATGAGTGTCTCTTGGGAGATGGTTCTGTTCTGCAAAGCCTATGGCTTGAAGGAGCATTGTCAGTATGGGGAAGCAGGATCTGTTGATCTACAGGCAGTTGAAGAAGAACATAAACGACTTGGAATGATTTTGGCAATCTATTCAGCAAAAAATCAGGAGAATGTTGATTAATCAAGTCTCTTCGTATTGTGAGTCTTCTGAGTCCTTGTCAATCTTGCCATACTGATCCTTATTAAAATTATACCAGTGCACTTCTTGACCATGGGCTTGTATCAAAGCAGATGGCTGGCAAAAAAAGAGAGAAGTTTTGCATCACAATTGCTTTTGCATGCAATGCTGATGGAAGTGAATGCCTACCACCAATGTATATCGGAAAATTAAAGCTATCCTGCTGCTTCAAAAAGTGTGCCCCAGACCAGCTTGGACTCTACTACTGGAACAACAAGAAGGCTTAGATGACATCAGAGCTCTTTGAAGAGTAAGCATTATTTCTCAAACACTGCAGCTGGTGGCAGCACAATCATGCAATGTTGTCATGACTAAGACTAACATTGTCAACAGATATGTTAAAGATTTTGATATAAAGATGCATATTCAAAAATGACACATCTGCCTTAGCCTTGCAATTTTTCTGGGCATTTTATCTGCTATGAACCTCAGAACATTCACCTTTTATATTTCAAGCCAAATCTGACCTCATTTGTACAACCACTGGATGCAGGGATTATCCAGTGTTTCAAAGCTCACTACTGACAAGAATTCTGCCTTCATGCAATTGAAAAGGATGAGCTCAGAGAAGGCAACATTTGCTAGATCAATTTACTAGAAGGCATGCTCATGGCGAGGGAGGCATGGCGAGGGAGGCATGGAAGTGTGTGGATGACTCTACAATTCAGCACTGCTGAAATCATACCATAATTCAAGGGTCAGTTTCCAAGTCTAATAACAATTTGTATCAAGCAATAATTCAATTATTTCATAGCGAGATTGTAGATCACAACATCTGTGATCCATCAACCCCACAAACAGATCAAGGAGCATGGGAAATCCTTCAAGCATTCATCAACTGAAATGACTTTGCCCAAAGCTGAGGAAAGTCTCAAAAAGCATCTTGGCATTTAATACATTGCACATGATTGGAAGTCAGCCCTGGATACAGTCATGAATGTGGAAGGTGACATTTTTCAAGCACAGAAAGCTCTGCATAAACTTGCCTCTGAATGCCAAATGCCCCACTTGACCATCAAGCTCCCACATAAATCACCACCCAAGTCTGCTGCCATTCCACAAATCATTGAGGCTGAATGAGAATTGATGGAAGCTGTCAGTGAGTTAGTCAAGTGTAGGCAGATCATTGGACCCCCACCAACCCTGGAGAATCTTGTTGATCTGGTTGAAGAGCATGAGGTTAATGATTCACTGTACATGTTTGAGGGTGGTGATGCTAAAATAGTGGCTGTGGTTCAACATGAGATGGCAGTTGCAAGAGGGGATGTTATAGAACTTGAGGAGTCTGAGGATGATGCTGAGGATGAAGTTGAGGATGTGCCAACTCAAGGAGAAGTAATCAAGCTTTGCGAGGTGCTTGAAAAAGCATGCATTAGCTATGGAGATGTGGATTTCTCACTTGAATTGCCCCATCAGTTATGCAAGTATGGAGCAAAGTTGCAGTGGGATGCTGTTCTTGATTCTACACAGATCTCACTAAATAGTTACTTTACACATACACAGAGCTCTTCAGGATAATTGATACAGAGTATACATAGATAGTGTCAAAATCTATCATGAATTGTGTCACACTTTTAACAGGGTCACAGAACATCACATTTGTGGCATATTTTCATCATGCATATATGTCATAATGCATAGGCCCTGGGTTAGTCTGGAGGCTATGCATTATGAGAATATCAACTGTACTGTGCTTGAGACATCCTCTGTGGTGATTGTAGAATAGAGAGGTTACCAGGTGGCTCCACCTAACAGGGAATTTGCAAAATTGCTCAACATCACATTGCTCAATATGTAATTTACAATACTGGGGGTTTTGAGACCCTAGGCTAAGCTATCCCACATTTACAAAGTGTTCAGACACTGAAAGAACCACCTCTAATCTTATAAAAAAATTTGATTTCCAAAAATCTTTTAATGACCTCTTTAAGGGGGGGACTAACCAACCCCATATCAGAAATTCATCACATGACACCCTCTTTCTGGGAACCAATGATGTGTTGTGTTGGTACTTGGTGCAGAGCTCAACAGAAGATGAGAATGCAAGTCCTACAGCTGCAGAAGTATTTGGGGTGATCATTTAGAGGGCCTCAGATAATCCTTTAAGGTGCGATGATAGCTATTAATGTAGGTTCACTGTTGTAAGGGCAACCTCAAAGCCTCACTTAATAGTGAGCTAACAGAGGGGAATCCAAAGAGAAAACTCTAAGGACCCATCTGTAAATGCTTAGTATATGTGATAGACCCAAAAATCCAATAGTAGGCTAAAAATAGCAAAAAAGCAGAAATAGGTGGATCAAGCTATGGAATGACATCACCTTGATGGGTAAACATTCAGAAGGGGTCCTGCCTCTAAGAATAGAACTGTCAACATGTAACACCATGGAAAAAGCCAAAATATAATCATAAAATAGGAATAAAATCATAGAAAATCATAGAAAAGGCAGAATAGGGTGAAATAAAATATAAAAAAATATGGGACAAATGCAGAAAATTTCCCAGATGCCTGGGATGCCTTCCTTTCTCCTTACATCACCCCCCCTCTATGATGCATCACCCTGATGCATTCAAAACCATATTTGCCCAAAGTCAGACACTTGGATGTGCTGAGGCACTGAGGAATGTCGGCAGTAGAAGTCCTTGAACAGTCATGGGGCATTCACATTGGACTCTGTGACCCAAGAGTTCTCCTTGTACTCTAACCCTTTCAGCACACTAGGTATTTGAGTTTGCCTTGGTGCAAGTGGCTGTCCAGGATGGACTTGACCTTGTACTGAGGTTCACCCTCAATCACTGTAGGCAGTGGAGGAGGCCATATTATCCATCCTGAAAATGGATCTGTGGGAGCAGGCAGAAATTTTATGACATGGAAGAGGGGTGGAGTCTGGACATTGACTGTGGTAGCCATAGGCAGTAGGCATGCAATCCAATGCATCTAGTGATGTGGTAGATAAAGGAATGCAGCAAAAAACTTGCTGTCTAGAGGGAGTCTCATCTCAAGATAGACTGGCATGGTCCAAGAAAATGGTGGGCGAGTTTCCTAGATGGGCACATGGTGGAAATGTCACTAGAGTTGAGGTAAACACCATCACCAACCTTACATGTGGGGGTGGGTGAGTGACACTAGTTGTAGAAGCATGCCATGTCATCCTTCACCTTACCCAAAGTGAAGTAATGTGCCCCATGGAGTTGGTTGACGAGTTTGGATATGAGGGGTAGTGGATAGTGATTCTTGACTGTGATGTCATTGAGGCATCGATAGTCTTGAACCAGTTGAAGGAACCCATCCTTCTTCTTGACAAAGAAGAAGGGCGAGGCCATGGGTGACTTTAAAGGGTGGATATGACCCAAAGCCAAGGGTTCATCAATGAACTTGTCTTGTTCTTCAGGGGAGAGAGGATAGATCTTGCAGGAGGAAGGTGTGGCACCCAGCATGAGCTCAATTGCATGATCCCATGGCTTACAGTTAGGAAGTGAGTCAAAGGATTCCTTGGAGAAGACATCCTCAAAGTCATGCAGATGAGGAAGTACAGAGTCAGTGAAGGATCTGGGCACATTGTTCTTGTGGAAGGCCTCTGCAAGGCACTGTGAGACATTCGAGGTGGCACACACTTCCTGTGAAGGGGTAATAGCAGTGTAGAAAATTCAGTCACCTTACTTGATCTCTTCCACTGCCTCTTTATTATCATCAGAATCAGGTGCGAGATCTGGAATGTATTTCAAGTCCACATCAGCCATAGGCATTGGGCCAGCACAACATTTTTGAGTGCACTATGAGAGCACCTTTTGCCCTTGATGTTCCTGTCTGCCTTCAGTAAAGCAAGTACAGCAATGAGAGGGACAATGACTCATCAAGACTTCACCTGTCACCCAGTCAACCTCAGAATTGTGGTCATGAAGCCATGGGTAGCCCAGAGAATTGCCTCCTGCTTCCCCAGTTGAGTCACAGTGAAGAGAGCCCATTCACTATGATCCTTGTACTGGAGGACTAGGTCAACAACCTCCTGAATCACCCCAGCTTTATTTGGGGAACCGTCCATATTGTAGACAGGTATGGGTTGAGATAGTGAGTGGGTATTGAGGTGTTTTTGTTGAACCAGGTGTGAATCAATGAAAAGGCTCATGGCACCCGAGTTCAGAAGAGCAGAGACACTGAGTACTTGCCCTGTATCTGTGGTCTGCAGCTCACTCTTCAATTCTAGTAATTGCTGGGAGGGGGTGGACACCACAATGTATTTGCATGGTAGTTTGTACTCCCAAGATTTTAATCTGGGTAGAGGAGGAGGAGGAGAGGAAAGGGTAGATACATCTTTAGCCACTTCAGAAGGGTCTGGAGAAGGAACAGTCACAGAATAAGGTTCATCCTCTAGTGAATCAACAGACAGAACTTTAAAGTGGTTATGGACAGGCAACGAGAGTGTACTGTTCACTCATTGCAGGTGGAAAAATCCTGTTTCTCTGCCTCTTCCTCTTTAACTTCCTCTTTCTCCAGGCCTTCAACATCTGCCATGCCAACAGGTCTTGGAGGAGCTTATCTCATCCCTCAGGCATGAGTTTATGGATGTCTTGGCAGTGGGAACAATTTTGAGCCATGTGTCCAGTTTCCCCACAGTGGTAGCAGAGATCTAGTCTGTGAGCTCAACTATGGGCTGTGTCAACATTCATTGGAGTGGGGGTGTTGGAGCTCAACACTGTGGGTTGGCATATATGGATGAGATTAGCATAAGGGGGTGCTCAATTAAAAGTGTGGGGTGCATAGGTGGTGGTAGGAGTGCAGAAAGCCACAGTAAATGCTGCATTTGTGAGTTAGTTCTCATCACAGAGGGAAGCAGCCTCATACCAAGCATTTATATCATCATCTGCTGGGCATCCTTCCAACATCTGTGCAATCTGGTCTTGGATTTCCCAATTAAGACCTTGACAAAACTTCACCACTATGGGCAACTCACTTCCATACCTTGCCATGTCCACCAGGTCTCTAAATTCATCGATGTAGCCCACAGATTGATGCACTTGGCAATAAGAAGTGGATTCAAGGCATGTTACAGCTCATTGGTATTAATTGAGGGAGCAGAAGTGTCATATGAACTCATCATGAAAGTCCCTTCAAGGTGGAAAATGGAAGGGAGCCACGCTCCTTGGTTTGGCATAATATACAGTCAACATAGAGATAGGTGCATTCAGATGTCATGTACGTGAGGGCCCAATAAATTTTAGTGGTAGTGTAGACTGATGTACAAGTTGCAGGAATTAAGGAAGGCATGTCCGTGGAAGTGCACACCATTGAATTCAGTGGGGGGCATGGATTTAATGCACACATCTTCGCTTGGGCACATATTGGGCAGCACATGCATGTTTGGCATGCTAGGAGTCAAAATAGGTGGTGTGGAGTTCGACTGGAGGGTTCTAATGAAGGTTTCAATGGTAGATGTGAGTGTATCAATTTGTGCACAAGTTCCAGCAATGTCGCCTTCAAGCACATTGATGCACTCTGGGGTGTCTACAGTGCTAGGCAGTGATACAGCTCCCTATCACCCTGCACTCATACTACAGCATTTTTTGTGATTGTGTGCACCCCTTAGACAACTTCTACTCACTTTGCACAGCGTGCTTTTGTGTGCCTTCATGTGCTTTCATCTGCTTCTGTGCACTTCAGTGCACTCTCATGTGCTTTTATGTACTTCAGTGTGCTCTTGTGTGCTTTTATGTGCCTTTAGCCACTTAGGTGCACTTTGGTGCACCTTTTACATTTCTACTGTGCCTTTGGATCCCTCTTAGCTGCCCTCTATTGTGTGCCTTAAATGTGCCTTGTTATGCTGATAGGTCCACTATGTGCTATAAGATTTGGAGAAGGATCTAATCATATCTATACATTATGACATGCACTCCAAATTGCTACAAACACCACAAAATTGACCACAAACCCTTTTCGAACATTTTCAAACTATTTCGCACTATTTTGGATGACTTTGAATGACTTCAAATAATTTTGTGACACTTCGAACGCTTTTGAATGACTTCATGCTACTTCGAACAATATTGGCCGCTGTATAGCTGTTTTGAAACCATTTCGATTTGCACTGCTCAACTGGAGTGAGCCAATTCGCCGCATATCGAGCACTACTAGACACGAGGAGAGACTACAAGAGACTTAAATTGCAATAAGTGCATCTTTATGTTTCAATAATATATTAAAGCAATAGAACAAGAACTTTCACTATACTGGGACAATGTACATTTCATTTATTATCGTTTCTCATTTGTTTTATGTTTTACAATACCTTTATTGCTGTGCATACTGCCTCATGTTCTACACTTGTTATTATTTTCTTTTTAATACTATTTCTTCAAATTGTCCAGTGACTCACAAAACTGAGTCAATGTTTTGGACTTTTTGATTCATTGTTGAATAGCTTTCCATAAACAACAAAACCAAACAAGGTATTGGTGTACCGAATAACATACATGATCATGGCTACCAAACAAACAAAGAATTATGTAATTTTAATCATCCCTCATGGAGATATGATTATTTTAATTCAGGGACTCATTGACTCAGTTTTGTGAGGGGTAGTCAGAAATATTAGAATCTGATGCTCCACCAACTGTATAATGTCAAAATCTTGACAGATGGTTTCTAAGGTAATGTGACCCTTGATGGGACCTTAAATTATAGTATTTAATCAGGACTAGCATTCTTCATACTTCAATATTCTCCAATGCATCCCATCTCCTCTGCTTAAAAGGAAAACATTCCTTCCCTGGCCTCCAATCATTATTCTACCCACAATATTGCCTCTAAACTCAACCTCAGCCAGTCTAGTGTATCCAGAACACTCAGGGCTCTCTATCCAAACCTGGATTCCCCCTCTGGTGGTTGTCCTTCTAAGCTCTCATCTACCTCTCAGAGAGCCATCCTTACCCAAATCACCACTGGCAAGGCTGCAAATGCTGTTCAGGCCACCCATTACATCAACAGCAACATCCCCACTCCAGTCTCCTCAGAAACAGTCAGAAGAGTTCTCAGAAAAAACTCATTCAAGGCTGTGGTGAAGAAGAAAAGGCCCTTGCTTAGTATAAGGCATAGGAAAGCAAGATTGGCTTTTGCTCAGAAGTATAGAGAGTGGACTGTGGAGGACTGGAGAAGGGTTATTTGGTCAGATGAGACTAAAATCAACAGGTTTGGGTCAGATGGGAGAGAGTGGGTCTGGAAACAGAAGGGAGAGGGGCTGATTGAGAGAGAGGTGCAGGGAACTGTCAAATTTGGGGGAGGAAACATTATGGTATGGGGGTGTATGGGATGGAATGGAGTTGGGTATCTTGCAGAGGTTGAGGGGAGGATAAATGCTGACCAGTATGTGTCCATTTTGAAGGACCATATGCTGCCTAGCTTGGAGAAGAGTGGAATTTCTGGAGAAGAGGTGATTTTTCAACAAGACAATGACCCCAAGCATACCTCAAAAAAGGCCAAGAAATGGATGGAGAACAACGATATTACTCTTCTGGATTGTCCTGCACAATCTCCAGACCTCAGTCCTATTGAACATCATTGGGTTCACCTCAAGAACCAGTTAGACAAGTATCCAACAGCACCAAAAGGAATTTGGGAGTTATGGGAAAGAGTAGTAGAAGAGTGGAATAATATTCCATCAGAGGTGTGTCAGAATTTGATTAAAAGCATGCCTAGAAGGTTGGGAGCAGTTATTAAGGCCAAGGGAGGTCATACAAAATACTAGAATTACAATTTATCATAATATTGATACCACCTCACAAAACTGAGTCAATGAGTCCCTGAATTAAAATAATCATATCTCCATGAGGGATAATTAAAATTACATAATTCTTTGTTTGTTTGGTAGCCCTGATCATGTATGTTATTCGGTACACCAATACCTTGTTTGGTTTTGTTGTCTATGGGAAGCTATTCAACAATGAATCAAAAAGTCCAAAACATTGACTCAGTTTTGTGAGTCACCGTATATAGACTTGTACTAGTTACTTAGAACAGAAGCCAACCAATGGGGAAACAAAGAATAAGTTATCCTCTTTACTACCATTAGATTTAAAAGCAGTTCTCTTGAGTCTTAGCTCACATTGTATCTCTGAAGTTCTGCGAAATATCGTGAACTTCCTCGAACTTTCATATTCACTCTCAACTCATCATTGCCTATTGCCACTCAAAAACCACTTTTTATTTGCTATATTCATTTGTTGACATATCTCAACACCAGTTGAACACCTTTGAACCTCCTCAAACTCACCTGAACAACTTCAAACCCATTCGAACCTATTTCGAACTACTTTGCACATCTTCGAACCTATTTCGAACTTTTTCAAACATCTTTGTATGCTTTTAAAGACTATTTGTCACATTCCTTACCATTTTGCATCACTAAAAACAATGTTTTGGGTATTAGCAGTGATATTTAGTACCAACTCACACCCTTCCTCTAGCCTGTGTTATACTTCCTAAGCCTTTTAACAGGGTTTTGTTAGGTTTCCAGGTCGAGTATCATCAATGCTTCAAACCACCTTTGTGTGCCCCCTCCACTCATTATCTGCCTTCTCCAACCATTCAACATCCACAAGTGCTAACAGATCTTGGAGGAGTTCATCTCATCCCTCAGGTGTAAGTTCACAGATTTCTTGGCAGTGGGGACAGTTTCAAGCCATGTGTCCAGTTTCCCCACAGCAGTAGCAGAGATCTAGCCTGTGAGCTCGACTACAGGCTGCATTGACATCCATTGGAGTGGGGGTATTGGAGTTCAGTGCTGAGGGTTGGCACATATGGATGGGGTTAGGATGAGGGAATGCTCAATTGAAGGTGGGGAGAGCATGGGTGGTGGTAGGAGTGTGGAAGGCTGCAGTAAATGCTGCATTTTTGAGCCAGTTCTTGTCACAGAGGGAAACAGCCTCATACCATGCATTTATGTTATCATCTGCTAGGCATCCTTCCAGCATCTGTGCAATCTGGTCTTGGATTTTCCAGTTAAAACCTTGACAGAACTTCACCACCATGGGTAACCCACTCCCATACCTCGCCATGTTCACTAGGTCTCAAAATCTATTGATGTAATCATTCACAGATCAATGCACTTGGTAGTAGGAGGTGGATTTGAGGTGTGTTACAGCTTGTTGTCATTTATTGAGGGGGCAGAAATGTCATATGAACTTGTTATGAAAGTCCCCCAAGGTAGAGAATGGAAGGGAGCTACATTCCTTGGATTGGCATAATATATGGTTGACATAGAGATAGGTGCACTCAGACTTTATGTATGTGAGGGCCCAATAGATTTTAGTGGCATCATCCACAAATTGGTTTGGGGATAGACTGATGTATAACTCACAGGAATTGAGAAAGGCATGTCCATGGGAATGCACACCTTTGAATTTAGCAGAGGGCGCTAGTTTAACATGCATGTCTTTGCTTGGGTGTGCATGCTTGGCATGCTAGGAGTCGAAATAGGCTGAGTGGGGTTTGACTGGAGAGTTCTAATGAAGGTTTCAATGGTAGAAGTAAATCTGTCAATTTGTGCATGAATTCCAGCAACATCACCTTCAAGCACTGATGTGTTCTGTTGGTACTCAGTGCAGAGTCTCAACAGAAGGGGTGAACACTTAACCTACTACTGCAGGCATGCTCGGGGCAAGGGGGGAGTTTGCTTAGAGGGCCTCAGATCGTCCTTTGGGGTGCAGAGACTATGGAGAGGCTGGTATGGCGGTTTTCAATGTGCACGCTAATTGTGTACACTAAAGGGGAGATATGCACAGTGGTGGGAAAGTGCGCAATGCAAATGAGCAAAAATGCACAGTGCAGAAAAATGCACAACAGGAGCACAAAAGTGCGCAACGATGAGGATGATGAAGGTGGGAGGTGTAGTGGGATGAAGACAACACTGGGATGTGCTGTGAAGGTAGTGTGCAGGTTGGGGACACAAACGGGATGAAAGCACAAGGGGCAGAAAAAGGTGCAAATGGTGCACAAAATGCAGCTATGTAAATAAGTGCACAAATGGTACACAAATGCAGCTATATGAAGGGTGCACTGTAAGAGTGCATGAACAAGGACAAAGGATGCAATGCAGGGATGAAACACAACAATATGATGAGGGGATGCAAACGATATGCAAACGCAGCTATATGAAGGGCGCACTACAAAGGCACATGGACTGGATGCTGGTGCACAGACTATGTGCGACACTGACTGAACTATGAACTATGAGGGGGGGAAAGATTCTCTGGATTCTCTATCTATCCACCTACTATGTACAAATGGCTTATGTGATAAAAATGGTAAAATAAAGTGTAAAAATAGAAAGCGCCATGCGCTACCCACAAGCGCACCCATTCGCCTATCTAAACCCAACTGCACTATGCCACTGCCTCAGCCAATAAGATTTGTGCACCATTAGCCCAATACCCAACTGTCCTGATGCGATGCACTATTTTTGGTGCACTCTAGGTCTTGTGCACTCTTCCCAATTAATCCACTTCAGTGTTATGTGTCATGTGCTGCGCCTTAGTAATAATGGCATGATCGACCTGTGCCAGTTACCAGATAAGGCGATGCCGATTGGAAATGCAGAAGAACTATAAGGAGATGCTGTGAAAGGCCAAATACTGCCAAAGTTCCAGGATTATGTGAAAGCGCCCAAGTGTGCACAGTCCAATGCCAAATAGGTGCAAAGCACCCCAGTTATGTAAGAATATGCAGTTCACTCATGTTGGAATCGTGATGCGCCTCAAGTAAATGTGCCAGTAAGATGGAAGCCATGATACACAGCGCAGCTGATGTGGTGGATGGTTGTGTGTGTGATAGGGATTGCACAATGAGTGTGCAGTGAGTTGCAGGTAAAGCATAAAAGGAGCGCACAAAGGCACATCGAGCATGCAACAAATGTGAAAGGCAGGTAAGGAGTGTGGGGGGGGTGCACAGAGGCGGTTTGAAGCGCAACGGGGTGCATTTTCAGTGCATGACAGCAGGCAGCTATGGGGAACCAAGAGCACAGTAGAAATGTAAAAGGTGCACAAAAGCACACCTAAGCGGTCAAAGGTGCACAAAAGCGCACAGAAGTGTGCAAAAGGTGCATGAAAGCACATGAAGGTGTGCAAAAGCGTGCTGCACAAAGTGTGTGGAAGCCATCTAGGGGGTGCGCACAATCACAAAAAATACAGTAGTATGTGTGCAGGGTGATAGGGAGCCGTATCATCTCCTCCCAACTGAAGTACTGACTGTCCTCAGGCAGCATGCGATTGGTCAGTGCAAAATTTTCTTTGCTCACATAAGTGGCCATCCTCTCCTTATCTATCTCTGACCACCATCTATCCTCTATAACTCTTTCCACAACCCATCTCTATCCGATCCGATGGCCTCAGCATTTACCTTAGCCCTCAGACAAATGATCCTGGCCCTCAATGAGACCCTCCCTGCTGCTGGGAGCGAGCAGACAACGATGCAAGCTTGGGGTGAAGGATTTTGTAGTAAACTGGTGTGCTTTTTGTGTTTCTATAACCAGCACAGGTTGCTAAGGGTCGGGGCATGTAGAACATGTATAAAAGCCATGCGGACACTGTTAAAGACAACGCAGAACTCGACACACTCCTCGCGAAGGTGCACAGTGCATTCAGTGGGATCCTGGTGGAGGAGTGGCTTACTTGGGGTGAGGAGCTAATGCCTGATATGCATAAGATGATTGAGGAGAAAGAGCAGTCTAAGGAATTTGAGCGTAGGGCGCACGAGCTGGTGGGGCGGCTGGAAGCGCACGCCGTGCACTCTTGATCGCTGAATTGCAGGCACCCGAGGTTAACTTGGAGCATCTGGAAGGTGAGTTCAGGGCAATTGATGAGGCAAGCGATATAGATACTGCCAAGGCACAGGAGGACAAAAAGACACATGTCATGCTGGTGTGCTCTCCATGCATGCTTTCTAAAGTGACCGATGCTGAGGTCATAGGCAAAGGAACTGGGGAGTCTTGGGAGAGTGGGGTGACGAGCAAAGGGGAGAGTGAGCAGAGCGATGAGAGCGCTAGTGCAGACAAAGGCGCAAGTGCATGCCCAGTGCATGCAATGCAGCAATGCACATATGTCGAAGTACCACCACTGAGTGGTGTTGGTGCCACCTCCAATGCTAATAGCGGACCGGTAAGTTTCTTTGGATATGCTTCAAACTCACTAAACGGTTCCCCTTTCTACTCTAGTGTGATAACTGCCGCCGCATGGGCCAACCAGCTAGGTGTGTCTCTGTCAATGGAAAGCGGTGCATCCCATGTGCAAATGGTAAGAGAAAGTGTGAATGAATGAAGCGCACCCTTGCACAGCTGCGCACAACTTCTAGAGGCAGGAAAGCGGCTACTGGGTGCCCTGGTGTGTCTTTTTCTCATCCTTCTTCCATGCTGCGCTAACTATTCCAAAGGCGCATCACAAACTGACAAGGGCAATGAGAGCAATGCAGGGCTCATCAGCCCCTCAAAAGAGCACACATCGAAGCGCCCCAAAGTCGAAAACGTGCCCCCTCCCCCATCACAAGTGCGCTCAAGACTGCGCTGCCTTACCGTTTGCCAGGCAAGTGTGCACATGCAATCCTCGTGCCAAACCAGATCAGGAAACACCTCAGGGGATGTGGTCTACCAAGGCCAGGACGTCGAGGCGCTCAACTTAGTGCAATGCTGCTCGGTGGTCACAGTCCTGGGTGCCACGCATGATTGCCTTAAAGAAGACATTCAAAGGTCACTCGTCGAGCTAGAAGTCACTAAGAGCTGGTTGCACAGCACAGAGCAAGCAGAGGAGGATGCAAAGGCGAAACTGGATGCGGCAACAGAGCACTTGGAGTTCTTGGAGTCCATTGAGTAGCCACTCACCTGTATAAGTTTTAGATAGTATGTCAATCCATCTTTCTGTTGTGCCTGTGATATGTGTGATGTGCTCCAAAGCGGTGCAATGCATGCACATGCGCAAATGTGTGCACTTTGCGCCAACCTGTGCACATGCTTCCATGGTGCCATAAAACGAAATTTGTAAGTCCAAATAATATATGTGAGGGAAAAGAGATAAGATAGGCAACGTTCGAGCAAGAAATGTCAAGTGCACAAAAAATGCGCACCAGTGCAAAAATGCGCAAATGCAAAGGAGTGTGGAAAAACCATCCAACCATCACTTTCCTCCTCCCAACTGAAATATTGACCATGTCCAAACAATAAAAGAGTAAGAGATAAAATGAAGTGCACACCATATGACAAAGTCTAAAAAAATGGGAAAGGCTCAGTAGATCATCATAACTGGTAAAACCCATGGGTTGCACAATCATGGAATGCATCCAGATGCGACTTCACAAATAGGAAAAAGGTAACATAAAAAAATGAAAGAAAGCAAAGCATATGTATAAAAAGGTGAAATATCCATAGTGGTGTGCACAGAGCACTAGTTGCACACCTCATTGGCGCTTTCTTCATTCTCAGCACTATCTCCTTGTGCTTCTTCTTCGTCAACTGCTTCTTCATCTTCTGTGTCCACTACTATGGACTCTTCCATCTCCCTCAACTGCGTTGTGGTGATATTGAGTGCTATGTCAGGAAGCACAATGGACTTGTGCGCATGGTACAGCAGTAGGCAGAACCCAGTTACTGGCCTGTTGAATACTGTCCCATTGAGCTTGCAAACAATATATGCACCACCTTAATTGCACGACACTATAACTAGAGGACCGAGATAACATGCATGCATTTTGTGGTTAAGGCTCTTCTCGATCGCTGTGTTGTGCATAAGGACTAAATCACTGCACTGGAAGTCAAAATTGCAGATGGCTTTTGAGTGCACTTTCTTGAAATGGAGCACCGCTTTGTGCCTTTCTGCATAGACACGAGAATGGATGTGCGCTAAGTCTTCTGGATGCTTTTGCAATGTGCATGCATGCCATGCGATCAAGTCTGTAGTGGAGAGTATAGAATCTGGGGGTGGGTTAAGGTATGTTGCTTTAATGATATTGAGAGGGATTAGAGGCTGCACACCTGTCACAATGAAGTATGGCGAAATGCCAAGGCGCTTCTGAACTGTGATGTGCTCTGCCCAAAAGACTGAGTACAGTGCACTGAACCATTTTTACTCTACTCCATCTGCGGCTTTGATAAGTGCTTGATGCACATCGAAATGTGCATGCTCAATAATTCCATTAGCACGTGAGTTATAGCCAGATATGCAGATGTGATTGATATGGTAGCGCTTACTGAGATAGGCTAGCGCTTTGATGAATGGCTTGCTGTTATCAGTGACTATCTCATACAATGCGCCCCATCTGCAGATGAGGTCTTGAAACATCCAATCACCAAGTGTGCTCGCATTTTCTTTAGGAAGCCCATGGAATTCTGGCCAAGTCGCAAGCGAGCAACGCCCTTGGACGATATAGTGCCACTCTGCTGATACTGGTAAGTGCATTGTATCAATATAAACTTTACTGAAGAGAGGCACAGGCATTGCAATGACTGGCAGTATTAGAACCTTCTGCGTTTGCTGGATCTGACAAATATGACAAGTGCGCATGAACCAAATGATGTTGTCCATAACGTGCAGCCACCAAAAGTGCTCGAGCAATGTGGAGCACATCGCATAAAAGTGCTTGTGTCCAATGTTGTCATGGATGGTGCGCAATATCGGTAAGCATCTAGACTGCCAAATAACAAGCTGGTGAGCACCATGTGCATTGCGCTTCCATAGGTGCATCTTGTCTTTGAAAAACATGCTCGCTTAGCGCATGAGCATGCTGTACTCAGAATCTGTGAAGTTGCTAGGGCGTGTTAGGGTATCCATCCAAATCCACACCAAATCTAACTTCTCATCCTCTGCATCTGCAGTTGCACTCCTCGGAACTTGGCTATAGTCATCATCATAAATAAGCGCACTATTGCACACATTTTGTGCATTTTGTGCATTTGCGCTTGGCTCTGGCTGTGTTAGCGCAAGTGCTTGCACATCAAAGGACTGTGCAATGGGACGTATCGCATGCATAAAGCCATTAGCACATCAATCCAATCCTCAAACTCTTCATCTTCATCTTCTCCTTCTAAGTCCTCTGGCTGCTTCGGTTGACACGAAAGTCCATCTGGACCATGCACTGCTCCCCTAACATGTACAAGCATAAAATGGAATGTAAGGATTGACACAATCCACCAGTTAATGCTAGCAGACAGTTGGATATCAGGGTTTTGTAGCATGCCCTTGATATAGCATGCGTCAGTCTCAACAATTAAGTTGTGCACACCTATAATATAAAGGCGCAAACTGCACAGCACGTAAAGCCCATAGATCTCTAGCTTTGGTTGCAAAAAGCACACTTCTCTGTCATTGAGCGTAACTGAGCCAAACCAGTTGTAAATGCACATTTTTGCATCTGCACTCTTTTGCTAGCAAAGGTAAAAGCTGACCGCTATTGGGAAGTGTCAACCACAAGGATAATGGGGAGTTCTGAGGAATAATCGATCGGTTGTAGCACAGGACACTCTAGTACTGCTTGCTTGATGTCATTTTGTGCCACTATCTGCTCTGGGCCCCATTCGAATGGAGCATCCTTGCGCATAAGCCTTGTGAGCGCGTTAATGCAGTGTGCATAATTGCAGATATAAACACACATTAAACCAACTGTTCCCAAGAATGCATGCACTTCCGAAAGCGTGTGGCATGCACCCCAATTGTGGATAACATCTACCTTGTCATGTTTGGGTTTTCTACCTTCTGGTGTGCAATAATGGTCAAGAATAATGAAGTTCTCAGTGCACAATGTGGATTTTGTCCCAGAGAAAGTGCCACTGCTATATTTCATGCACTGCACAATGCGGTTCATGTTCTGGAAGTGCTCCCACACAAAGTGCCTTATGCCAGGGTTCACAGTGAGCGCTTCACATGAGCCATCCAGTAAAATGTAGCGCTTCAAAAAAGGCCCCTTGACTGGGATGTCATCGATATAGGGAATGGTGTAATCCAGAATCTCTGGCTGCAGAATATAGCACACATCATCATGGAAGATTGGTACCAAGTTTGTCCAACCCATTGGCAATGTAATGAGGCGCATTGTGCCATATGGCATCTGGAATGTCATAAGGTCGTGCGATGATTCTTTGATTAAGTGCTCATCGTATCCCACATATAGATCAAGGATGGCGCCACATGTGCATCCTGCAAACTGCTCTGCAAGGTGCTCAGGTGTAGGGGTGACACCAGAGTGTTTAATGGTAATGCAATTAAGTGGCTAAAGGCTATGTACGATGCACAGCACTTTCCCATCTTTCTTGAGTGTGCAGAACCAGCACAATCTATATGCCGAATTTGAGTGCTCATAAATGCCTGAGTCTATTTTCCTCCAGATAATAGCGCAAACTTCGTTGTATATGCCTGGTGGAATGGGGATGTTGCACTCTATCCAAGAGGTGTGCAGAATAACCGGAATTTCTACTGGGGAAAAGAACATGGCCTTGAAGCTGCTGCACTCCTCATTGCTCCATGCAAAGGCTTTGTTCTGCAAAGACATCAAGTGGTGTAAAACCCTCATTTCCAATGGTAATAAGAAATTGGTGTGGTGCTTTTGGAGCACTTGCATGCACTCTTCAGTATAGCGCCCAGTTAGGGTAAATGGTGGTGGGTTTGGTAAAAGCGCTGGAAGCGCTGCTAGTGGGTTGCTGTTAGGAAACAGTCTCCTAACATGCCTATTACCTAATACTATTTTTATTTTATTTTATTTTATTTTATTTGATTTTATTTCACCAAAATATGCTACAGAATGCCTATATACACATTATTTGTCAGTGTGGAAATTCTTTATTTACATGCATCAATATGTATGTGCATGTGTGCGCATGTGTGCACGTGTCTGTAATAACATACTACAATATGTGTAACATAGTATATAACCCTAACATAAATACTAGGAGACCTCAGTTGAGTTCTCTTAGGTATTCCATCCACAATAGTGGTGTGAAAGGCCTAATTCAGCCAACTAATCTATTTTTAACCTCTTGCATCAAAGCCATCAAACACCCCATCACATGCACACCCCCCGCTGCCTTCTTGTAGGAGAACCCACATGGTCCAGCTAGCAGATTAGTGGGTGTCACCCTAACAATCGCCTATAATGTTGCACTCGATGCAGAATTCATTTGGGATGGGTGCAATAACTGGTTTGACTTTTCTAGCAACCGGTTTATACTTCTTCTTGGTTACTATGCCCTTTTGCAGTGCACGCACTGCTAAATCGATAAAAGTTGCATGCGCATGTGTGCTTTTTGGAAACATGGCTGGAATAAGTGCCACAGGGTCAATCAAATTTAAGAGTGCCTGCGCATGACTGTTGGTACACTGGGATAGGTAGAGTTGAGAGATAATAGAGGTCAAAGGAACAGAAGCGGAAAATGGAATAAGTGCAAATGTGGAAACATCACAAGATTGGGTATCAGAGTCGAATGTTATGATAGTGGCAGCTTCTCCTTGGTCTGTGATCAATTCCTCGAAGCCTAGCAAAAATTTCTTTGTGGGTTATGCTGAATAGCAAAGTGCGGTGTTGCTGGAGCTGGTAAGAAGTGGCATGGCTTTCCCCTAGGCTTTGTTGGAATGGTGGAGATGGTGCCTGTGTTCAGATCACAGATCATAATCATTTGCACTTTGTCTGCAAAGTTGCACATGACAGAGCATGTTAACACATTGAAGGGGCACTCTAACAGAATATTGTAAGCAGGTGAACAGATAACATGAACTTGCACATAGACAATGATATCTCCAATGCGCACAGAAATGTTGCGTGCAAGCCCAAGCGACTCATCTACCTCTCCATTGGCCAATTGCATGTATAAGCAAATGCACAGGTCGTACGGAAGCCCAAGACGATGGCAGACTGCTTTTGACATTGCGATAATTTGCGAACCCAGATCTAAGATAGCTTCAAAGTATTCTTAGTTGTCGATCAATAAATCAATGGAATGAAGTGCATGTGACTCTTTTGCAACCTTCAAAATGTCTGGGTTTTCAATTTTGCCTGGCTGGAGATGGGTGAGGTACTGTTCAAATGGATCCTGCAAAACAATAGGAAGCGGCACTGCAATGTGCTTTGGGGTAACTTGTTCTCTATGGCACTGTCTGAGATTGGGCGAAAGGGATAGGAGCTCTTCATGCAAAACCATAATGGAGGGTGCCTTCATGGCGCATGCATATACATCATCGACAATCTGCGGGTTCTGGATGGGAATGATAGTGCAGTATGATGGCTCTTTGCCTTTGGAAGTGTTAGCTGGTATGTCTGGTTTATCTGCTGCTGCAGGCACAAAATGCACTTCAGGAATGTTGGAATAGGGATGTATGGGCATCTCATTGGGCACTTCAGTTGCGCTTGCAGCGGGTTGCAATGCTGGGGACTCGATACTGTCAGCGGGTGCAATGTCTGTGGTTGTAGAATGCACGCTCTCTTGATTGGATGTATTGCACAGTGCACGCTGCAGAATTTTGATGCTGTCAAAGACTTGCCTCTTCCGAAGCGCCATCAACTCCCACTCGAGCACATCGATGCGCTCTTCCTTCGTTAGTTGCACATTTGGTGCACTTTTGCATATAATCTGCTGCAGGCGCTGAAGTGGCAATGTACATCGACTGTAAAGGTGCTGCTGGAGCTGGACGAGGAGCTATATTGTAGATGAGCTGTGAATTGGTCATTCCTCAATGCGCTCACCCAAGAAGTTGCCTGGAATAGAATGTGGCATGAATGTGCCACCTGGGAGTATGATGCGCCCTTCTGCATTTCGTCTACACTTTCCTTCACTAATAAGGCACTCAATTGAAGTGCACTCAGGGATATAATGCCCTGTCTGACCACAACCATTGCACTTGTCATTGTTCGAGTGAGGTGCACCATTTTCGCCATCTCTGCACAATGCGCTCAACATGGTAACTATTGTCTGTGTCATGCACTCAAATAGGACTGAGATGTCTTCTGCTTTGACTGTGGGTGCACTAGATTATGGCTGTGAAATGGGTATGCTGGGTGCTGAGTAGGGCACATACATATCGGGGTTTTGCACTGTGAGCCCAGTAAGTAGCTAAAAATAGTGCACTGGGCCTTTGAAGATAAAGTTGATCACATCACATATTGCATCTAATGAGTATGGCACATTTGTAGGCTGATTTGGTACCACAATCACAAGGTGGCTCAAAATGTGCTCGAGCTGGTCTGGTCAAAACACCCTAACAAACATGTGGCTTTGGTCGTAGCATGCCAATATACCTTGCGCAACTAAGTATTCGATAATGTTGAAAAATGCATGGTAATAGCATGCAATTTCTTCTGCAGTTACAAGGCCAATGCATGCGGTCTCACCAATAAGCATCTCCAGGTCGCTAATACTCCATTTACTGCCATCCCTAGAGCTGGGATAAAGCTTTAGGACAGTGTCTTTGAATGCGCCATAGTTGTGTGTCGCGCTATACTCCAGTAGCAGTTTCCAAGTGTCTGCAGTGTTGCTGTCCACATAGCGCACAGTGTGGAACTTCTTATCAGTCTCATCAGTGATGTTACAATCATGGAGGAGTTGCGCAAGCTCCTCAAAGTACTTCTGGAGTTTGCATGGTTTTGCGGGGTCAAAACGCGGTGCATTTTGGTTGGATGCAGATGGCATATGCATGGTAGCCATGGTAGCTGGAATAAGGTGTGTAGAGTTAAGATCCGGTAAAAGTGCAGTGAAATGTGAAGGCGGGGAAGAATGTGGTGATGCAGATGGAGATAGGGTAGGTAGGGATGATTCAGGTGAAGGTGGAGGTAAAGACAGCACAGACAAGTGGTGCATGTTGTTCAGGAAGAGTGTTATGATCAAGAGTTCTTAGTTCATAGATCACTGAAGCTTGTAAGCAACAGTTGAGAATGACTTATCGTAGTTCATTAAGAACATAGGAATGACCAGGTCAAGCTGAGCTTGACTGGTCCATATATTGCAGTTTAAATACTACAGATGTGAGACATGTATAGATGAGTCACATATGGAGAAATATTAAAGACAATAGAAATGTTCCATGAATGCTACAATAACATGGGAGAGTGATATGTAAGATTAGGAGGTTCATGATTGTAGCGCAGCAAGACAATAAGAAAAGAGAACAAAAGTGTGAGACGTAGTTTGATGAAGACAATAGGAACAATAGAAATGATAGACATGCTGAAAAGAAAATGAATTTCCTGCTTCTCATAACATTAGCTCCCCCTCAACGTTTTGAGTCCCATCCAAAGATCCATCTCCACCCAATACTCCTCAATGGGTCCAAGCTGCCACACAGCAAATGGAAAGGGACCAAAAGACTCTGAAGAGTCCTGCTCATCATTGGACTCTACATCATGTTCATATGATGTGCATTGCCCAACCTGCACTGCCACTACCTAATGGGATCCAAAATCATACCAATGATCATTTTGCTGCTCTTGCACCCAGAGGCAAAGTTCTCCCAATGTTCCCACTTTCTCTGGTATGTAACCATTAAAATGTGAGGTGTTTATTAGAAAATGAACCACCACTTACACATTCACAGACTGAGTCAAATGCAATGAGATGTTGAGAAATTTTAATGAACACAATGAACAACATGTGCTGAAGGCACATTTGAAAACCTTGTCCATAATAAAGCGAGATTGGTCACATGACTAGGACATGGGTAAATGGATGACAAACTCCGAAGGGTATGGGAGATCCATGCTGGCATGGGACACCCATGACTAACCCTCAACAGTGAGAAAAGGATGACAAATATAAGTCATAGGTGGGAAACAAAATTCTCGGCTAATTTTTTGCCACCTCAAACTTTTTTTTTGGCTCTGGGCTCATTGGCTATGTAGAATAATGTCTGCATGGCATGTAAGGAGCTGTATTGCAGTGTTTGCTGAATAAAATTTGACTGAGGAGCAACCATCATTCCATTTACTATGCTGTGAAAGGTGACTAAGCAAACCTTGTGGGCTGAACAAAATGCAAAAACCTGATCATGACCTCAGCACATGAACCAAACAAAATGATTTAGACACATCACTGTATTAGTCAGCAACAAGTTTGGATCAATAAAGTGTTATTACAATTGTATAAGTGAGGGCATTAACAAAGTCAGGTCAGTATTGAATGAACTCATTTGTGAAGTAAAGTCAACAAAATTGAGTTTGTTACAAAGTAAAATCAGTAAAATATGATGGTTACAATTGAGTTCATTATGAAGTAAAGTCTACAAAAATTAGTATCAATATGAAGTCTGGAAATGAGTCCAAGGAAATAAAAATTACTTGAATACAATAAGTTTGAAAATTGAGTTTGTTACAACGTAAAGTCAGTAAAATAACAGTTACAAATAAGTTCATTACAAAGTAAAGTCTACGAAAATTAGTCTAGAAATGAGTCAAGTTTAAAAATGAGTCAGAAAAAAATAAGTCAGTATAATGATCTTCGAAATAAGGCATTTGATATAAAATAAAATTACAGTTACCATTATGAAGTCAAGTCAATAAAAATTAGTTCAATACAAAGTCA
Organism: Tricholoma bakamatsutake; assembly: GCA_029959215.1. Taxonomy (NCBI): domain Eukaryota; kingdom Fungi; phylum Basidiomycota; class Agaricomycetes; order Agaricales; family Tricholomataceae; genus Tricholoma; species Tricholoma bakamatsutake. The sequence continues at coordinate 9,549,512 of CP114860.1, forward strand.
TTATGCAGACTTACTAACATGTTATAAATTGAGTTCATTATAATATAAAGTCAATAAATATTACTTTAATACTGACAAAGTGAAGTTAGAGATTTTTTACAAAATTTAAAGAGAGGAGAGGGAGGAGAGCAGGGGTGAGGGGGTGAGTAGGTGAAGTAGTGAGGAGGTGAGGGGGTAGAGGAGGGGGGAGAGGGGAGGAGGAGGATGGATGGAGAGAAGGGAGGGGGTGAAGTAGTGAGGGGGTGAGGGGGTGAGGGGGAGAGGGAGTGAAGGGGGGAGGGAGTGAAGGAGGGAATGGGAAATGAGAGGGAAAGTGGAGAGTGGGTGAGGATAAGATGGGGGAGATGGGGAAGGGGGAGGTGGGGAAGGGGAAGGGAGATGGGGATGGGGGAGAGGGAAGGGGGAGGGAGAGATGAGGAAGAGAGAGAGATGGGGAAGAGGGAAGGGGGAGAAGAGGATGAGGATGGGGTAGGTGGAGAAGGGGAAGGGGGAGAGGGAGAGGGAGAGGGGGAAGTAGGAGAGGGGGAAGAGGGGGATGGGGATAGGGATGGGAGAGGTGGGGATAGGAGGGATGGGGATGGGGAAGGGGGAGCAGAGGAAGGTGATGGGGGAGATGGGGATGAGGGAGATGGGGAAGGGGATAAACACCACAACCCACCCATAACTCAAGTCAACTGAAGAGTTGTGTGACCACAAACCCCAAATGTTGACTTTGGGCCAAAGGTCCAAAGGCAACTAAAGAGTTGAGTAACTGTCATGGGATTAGAGGGGAGTTAGTGAGGGGGTGACCAGGGGGGAAGTGGGTGAGGGGGTGATGGGGGGGGTAGGATGGTGGGGGGACTATCTTTTCTTTCGCTGTGATTTCTGCTGTATGCTATCATGTATGTATATATATATGTCACTTTTTGGTCTCACTTCTCATATTTTCTAGGGATCCATCTCCACTCAATACTCCTCAATGTGTCTGAGCTGCCACACACCAAATGGAAAGGAACCAAAGGACTCTGGAGAGTCCTGCTCACCATTGGACTCCACATCATGTTTGCATGATGCACAAAATATTTTTCTTGGCTAATTTTTGCCATCCCTCTCCCAATTTTCACTAGTCATGTGACTGCCATCTTCTGCAACCATCTCCCTACCTCTCCAAATGTTCACCAGTCATGTGATTGCCATCTCAAGTCAACTGAAGAGTTGTGTGACCATGAACAATATCATGGGTCAAGTTAGTCCACAATATCAAGGAAGCTCAGAGAAAAGTGCAAAAACAAAAAACATCATACATGATGAAGTGTTATTAGATTAAAATATATGTTGTAGATATGTAACCACTACTCATAGAAAATTAATGAACACAGTGAACCACATGTACTGAAGGCACATTTAAAAACCTTGTCAATAATAAAAGGAGGATGGTCATGTGACTTGAGTGTGGGAGTTTTTCTGAGGGAGTGGGAGAGTGATGACCAACTCTGAGGGTCATGAGACATGATAACAAATATAAGTGAAAGGTGGGAACAAAATTCTCAGCTAATTTTCACCACCTCTGTCTTTTTTTTTTTTGGGTCTGGGCACTTTTTCTATGTAGAATAATGTCAGGATGGCATGTAAGCAGCTGTATTTGAGTGAGTGCTGAATAAAATTTGATGAAGTGGCTCAACCAGCATCCTTTTACTATACTGTGAAAGCTGACTAAGCAAACCTCACGAGCTCAACAAAATGCAAAAACCTGATCATGACCTCAGCACATGACCCAAACAAAATGATTTAGATACATCACTGTATTAGTCAGTAGCTCAACAAAATGCAAAAACCTGATCATGACCTTGGCACATGACCCAAACAAAATGATTTAGATACATCACTGTATTAGTCAGTAACAAGTTGGATCAATAAAGTGTTATTACAATTGTATAAGTGAGGGCATTACAAAGTCAGGTCAGTATTGAATGAACTCATTTATGAAGCAAAGTCAACAAAATTGAGTTTGTTACAAAGTAAAATCAGTAAAATATGATGGTTACAATTGATTTTATTATGAAGTAAAGTCAACAAAAATTAGTATCAATACAAAGTCTAGAAATAAGTCCAAGGAAATAAAAATTACTTGAATACAATAAGTTTAAAAATTGAGTTCATTACAAAGTAAAGTCAGTAAAATAACAGTTACAAATGAGTTCATTATGAAGTAAACTCAATGAAAATTAGTCTAGACATGAGTCCAAGGAAATAAAATAACAAGTTTAAAATGAGTCAGTAAAAGATAAGTTTAATATGGGTCAATGGAAAAAAGAAAAGGGGGTTCGAAACAAAGTTAGGTTAACAATACAAGTTGAAAGTTGAAATCAGTATCTTTGTACCAAGTCAAGTCAGTAAAATATGTAGATCTTTGAAATAAGGCATCAATAAAATAAAATTACAGTCATCATTATGAAGTCAAATCAATAAAAATTAGTTCAATACAAAGTCATTATGCAGATTACTAACAAGTTATGAATTCAGTTCATTACAATGGATTGAGTTCATTATAATGTAAAGTCAATAAATCTTACTTTAATACAAAGTCATAAAAATTGAGTTTAATGACAAAGTGAAGTGAGAGATTTTTTACAACATTCAAAAGAGAGGAGAGGGAGGAGAGCAGGGGTGAGGGGGTGAGGGGGTGAAGTAGTAAGGGGGAGAGGGAGAGAGGGGGGGAAGGGGGTGAAGTAGTGAGGGGGAGAGGGAGAGAGGGGGGGAAGGGGGTGAAGGGGGGAATGGGAGGTGGGAGTGGGTGAGGGGGTGATGAGGGAGGGGGGGGGAGTGAGTAGGGGAGAGGGGAGAGGGGAGGAGGAGGATGGATGGAGAGGGGGGAGAGGGGGGAGAGGGAGGGGAGTAGGGGTGAGGGGTAAGGGGGTGAAGGGAGGAGGGGGTGAAGGGGTAAGGGGGAAGGAGGGGGGAGGAGATGAGGAGGGGGAGAGTGAGTGAGAGGGGGAGGGAGTGAGTGAGGGGGTGATGGGGGTGAAGTAGTGAGGGGGTGAGGATATGAGAGTGGGAGAACATGAGGGGGGGGTGAGAGGGGGAGTGAGGAAGAAGGGGGAGAGAGAGGAGAGAGAGGAGAAGGGGAGATTGGAGGGAGGAGGGGGAGGGGGTATGAGGGGGTGAGGGGGGAGGGGAGGAGGAGGATGGATAGAGAGGGGGAGAGGGAAGGGGGAGGTAGGGATGGGAAGGGGATGGGGGTGAGGTAGGTGGAGAATGTTGGAGCAGACTACATATGCTGCACAGAGGAAGAGACAACACATTCCTTATAACCTACCTGGGGTTTAGTAAGTCTTAGAGCTGGGGTTTAGCAGAGGTAAGAACACTGTATATCTACTATGGTACAGGTTCTCCTTATATACATAATAATAAGGGTGTCACATGACTCAGGAATGTGTTTACCACATGTATGCGCAGTAACATGTGTGTGTTGCATGCCTTGCCTCATGTATGCAGCATGCATCAGAGTTTAATTTCAACAGAGAAGGGGATGGGAATGGGGTAGGTGGAGAAGGGGATGGGAATGGGAGAGGTGGGGATAGGGGAGATTGGGATGGGGGTGATTGGGATGGGGATGGGGGAGATGGGGATGGGGATGGGGGAGAAGAGGAAGGTGATGGGGGAGATGGGATGATCCCAAGTCAACTGAAGAGTTGTGTACTATCTAAAAGTCAACTAAAGAGTTGTTTGACCATGACCCCCCAAACATTGCCTTTTGGGCTGAAGATCCAAAGGCCACTGAAGAGTTGAGTAACTGTAGTGGAATTAAGCATTGTGTTATGTATATGCAAGCTGGCCCATGAAAATGAACCACCACTCACACATTCACAGACTGAGTCAAGAAATGCAATGAGATATTGATAAAATTAATAGACCCAGTGAACAATGTGCACCAAAGTCAAAAAATGCAATGAGATGTTGATAAAATTAATGAACACAGTGAACAACATGTGCCATACTTCACTCATGGGTAGTTCTATGTGGCGATATCATGAGTAAGGTCTGTGTACAACATCAAGGCTATATGGCCAAGTGACAATGGAAGTGCAAAAACCAAAAATATTGTATATAATGAAGTACTATTAGACTAACATAGAAATGAAGTCCATACTTATTAAACATGTTAACGCATGCCAGAGGCACATTCCCAACCTTGTCAATGATAAAGCAAGATCGGTCATGTGACTAGGGTGTGGATAAATGGATCACTAACTCCAAGGGGTGGGAGATGCATGACTAACCCTCAACTGTGAGAAAAGAATGACAAATATAAGTCATAGGTAGGAAACCAAAATTCTCAGCTAATTTTTTGCCACCTCAAACTTTTTTTTTGGCTCTGGGCTCATTGGCTATGTAGAATAATGTCTGCATGGCATGTAAGGAGCTGTATTGCAGTGTTTGCTGAATAAAATTTGACTGAGGAGCAACCATCATTCCATTTACTATGCTGTGAAAGGTGACTAAGCAAACCTTGTGGGCTGAACAAAATGCAAAAACCTGATCATGACCTCAGCACATGAACCAAACAAAATGATTTAGACACATCACTGTATTAGTCAGTAACAAGTTGGATCAATAAAATGTGGTTACTGTCAAAGTTTAAGATCGCTACTACCAAGATTGGGACTTGGTCAGGAATACACTGGACTTCTGGGTGGACCCGGTCATTAATGGTCAGAGGGTTTCTGGGGTTGGCAGAATCCACTGGGCTGTAGTGGGCCAGGTGAAAAGGGGCCAGAGAGGACTTGGCTTCAACTTATAAGAAGTTGCACCCTTCTCCTCATCAGTTGTCCAATTTCAGGTGGAGGGGTTTGGATGTCCAGCGGGTTTTTGGATGGAGGGCAAGGGTAGATTAAGCAGAGGTTATGGAGTAAATTGAAGTCAAGAGGAGTTAAGAGATTTAAGAGTCTAAGTCAAGATTAAGTCAAGGATGATTTAAGAGTTGATATTAGGCTTGAAGATTAATAGATGAAAATACAAAGGCAAGATACATGCAAGGTACAATGTAAGACACAATGTAACAGACAATGTAATTTGCAAACTGGAGACTAAGGCTAAGCTATGGGTGCTTAAATATTGAGGGCCAGAAGAATAATAGAAAATGCAGAAGTTTACTAACAGGTCTTAGTAAGTGTCCATGACCAGAATTGGTAAGACTGTATTAAGAATAAAGTGAGTAAGCAAATGATTACTAAGGCATGTGACAACTTGTCTGATGACTAAAGGGTGCTGCAGCCAGAATGCTGATGGACAAGATTGGAAAAGTATCAGAAAGGAATGGGATTATTGGAAATCTGATTGGGTGAAATGAGTCTTGACAGGCATGTCATGCTATTAGTGTGCTACTGAACACCCTTTCAACTCTGTTTGAGTGACCTAAGCTGTGCCTGAGGTGGATATGGTTAATGTTTTTGATTTTGGCAGGGGAGCCAACCTCTAAGCTGACCAAGACTGGGGACCCAAACATACCCCAAAGTCTGGAAACTTTGGGACTTTTTAGTTGCTTGTAACCTCCATTTATGAGATTGCCCTCAGGTCTTCACCTCTGATGAAAGAAAGATCTTCTCATCATTTCCTACCTCAAGGAATCAGCACTCAGCTGGTTCAAACCTGGCCTTAATGGCCCAATGTATTCTGCTCACTGGATGTGGAATTACAAGGTATTCCTCAGGGAGCTAGAGAGCAACTTTGGCCCTCATGACCCTTGGGAGATGCAAAAAAGGCTTTTTTCGAACTCACAATAAAAAAAGGGGGCCATATAGTCAAGTATAATGTTGACTTTTGGAAACTCACTGATAGGTCCACTTCACTCCTTAAACACTGGAACCACATATCCATTATTCCTCATTGACCTCTACAACTCTCCAAACTTTCATGAACACCTGCAAAACCTTATGAAATGACTTTGTACCTATTTCAAACAACTTCAAACCTATTTTAAGATGTTTTGAACAACTTCAACAACTTTGCATTATTTCATGCACACTTGGCCATGGTAGGATAGGCACCTGAAACAAAGCTTGACAGAACAAGTTATGGTTTTAGATGCAATGAGGTATTTTGACATTTCCATGATTTATTAGAACAATAAAACAGGTACCACTTGATATGTTACTGTCTTATATTTTATCCTTCGTCCATTTTTTACTTACATGAAGTCAAAAGGACTTTTATTTTATCCTTTATCTCTGCCTCATGTAGGCCTCATTTTCCATTTCCTTTTTAGTACTACCCCTTTAAAAACTTACTTAAACTTGTACTACTTACTGTTTAAAAGCAGAAATCGATTGTCTAACATCCCATATCATCAGATTTGAAGTCTAACTTCATATCTAAGCCTCTCATCCATATACTAAAAGTTCTGTGAAACTTCATGAACTTCTTCAAACTTCGTATTTTCCTTAAAACAACTTCACACTTTCTCAAAATTGTTCATAGCCCTTTGAAAACCTTAATATGCTCCTAAAACTATTCGCAACCCTTCTTACCACTTCATACCTCTCTCTACAAGTCTTGGGTAATAGCAGTGATCTTTAGTACCACATTGCACCCTTCCTCTAGCCTGTGTAACACTTCTTAGACCTCTTTTAGCAGGTTTTAGTTTGGTTTCAAGGTCGAGTATTATTATCGCTTTCTGGGTTGACTGGAGTGAAGCCACTCTTCATGACTGGTACTTCCACAGTCTTCCACTCTGCCTCCAGATAGATGTATTGTGGGGAGGAACACCCAACACTCTAGCAGCATTGGACCTTAAGGCCCAAGATACTGATAACATATACTGGATGCAGGAAGAAGAAATTGCCTTGATGCCAAGACTCCCAGAAAATCTGGAAATTTTGGAAAAAAGGACTCTAAAGGTTCTCCAAACTCCAACTTCAACTCAATAATCAGTCCAAACCTCAGACCTCATCTAACACTAATTACAGTAATCGACCCTCAGCTAGCAGCTTCTCTGGATCCAAGAGCAATGAACTGAAAGACTCCATCTCTGACAAGTTGGGGAAGAACCATAAACTAACTGGAGAAGAATGTGAATGCTGGATGAAAGAAGACCTTTGCCTTTATTGCAGTGAAGAAGGACACCAAGCCAGGAAATATGGTAAGTCCAAAGCTATGAAAGCCTGTGCAGCCACAGTCTCTGAATATATACTGGATTCCGCAGACTCAAAAATAGTCTGCAATCCTCAGGAATATGCCAATGGGGCTGAGGGTTGCATTGACCTTTCCCAGCCAGCTGCTCATGTCCATCTCAATGCATCTGCTCTTGCTGATCCTGATTCCCTTACCACCCTCTTATCTGTCTCTGACAACTCCATACAAACCCAAACCCTTATCAATTCTGGCTCATCCCACTGTTTCCTTGACTCCTCCTTCATACTAGAAAATCACTTGAGTACGGAAACCATTTTGCCGATCAGACTCTGGAACTTGCAACTCCACCATTACCCAAGTCATAAACCTCCTGGTCACTTTTCCATCTGTTGAAGTGTTCAATCTGACATTTTATGTAATCCTGCTGGACTCTTTCTGTTCTGCAGTTCTTGGTCATAACTAGCTGAAGCAATACAATCCATTGATTGACCAGTCTTCAGGCTGAATAATGTTCTGCTCTACAGAACATAGAGGTCCTGCACCCTCTGATGTCCCCCAACTCTCTGACTACCAAGTCACCCCTGAATTTTTTAGTTAAAACCTACTTACCTCCCAAAATCTCCTTTATCAATGCTGCCACTTACATGCATGCCAGCAAACTTCCCGGAGCTATTGCTTTTCAGATGATATTTTTTCTGGAAGGTCTTACAGCCAAATCCTCAGTTGTCACCAAAAATCTGGTGTATCTTTCAGATATCCCTAAAGAGTACCACAAATTTGCAGGTGTCTTCAACAAATACAAGGCAGATACTCTCCCTCCACACCACCCCTATGACCTAAAGATAGAAAGAGAAGATAATTCACCCCTACCCCCAGATTACATGTACTCCCTCTTCCTGTCTGAGCTAGAGAGTCCATGTTTTTGAGGTCTCCAGAGGACTTCTTTGATGTGAGCCTTGTGTTTTGACATATGGTCAGAGTATATGAGGATATCATTGAGATAGATGATAATGCAAACATTGAACATATCACTGAAAATGTCATTCATGAACCGCTGGAAAGCTGCAGGTGCATTAGTGAGTCCAAATGGAACCATCAACCACTCAAAAGACCCATAGCAGGTCTGGAATGTCATTTTCCATTCATCACCATCAGCAATGTGCACCAAGTGGTAAGCATGTCAAAGGTTGATCTTAGTGAAGATATGGGATTTCCATGGGGCATCAAGGAGGTCAGAAATTAGCAGAAGTGGGTAGCGATCCTTCTTTGAGATGTGGTTGAGTCCCCAGTAGTCGATGCATAACTGGAGCATGCCATCCTTTTTCTTGACAAAGAGCATAGGAGTGCCATGAGGGGATTGATTTAGATGGTTGGATAAAGCTGAAATGAACATAAAGGCTCATAAGGCTTCTAACTCAGATGGGGAGAGAGAGTACATGTGTCCCAGAGGTGGGGATGCATTATCTTCTATTTCTATCTTTAGGTTATAAGGGCAGTGTGGGGGGTAAAGTGTCTGCCTTCTGTTTGTTGAAGACATCGGCAAATTTGTGGTACTCTTCAGAGATATCTGAAAGATCTGCCAGATCTCCAGTGACAACTGAGGATTTGGCTGTGAGGCCTTTCAGGGAAAACATCATCTAAAAAGCAATAGCTTCAGGAAGTTTGCTTGACATGTAAGTGGCAGCATTAATGAAAGAGATTTTGGGAGGTAAGCAGGATTCTGCTGAAAGGTTCAGAGGTGACTTGGTAGTCAGAGAGTTGGAAGACATTGGGGGTGCCAGACATCTATGTACTGTGGAACAAAAAGTTATTCAGCCAGAAGACCAGTCAATCAACAGATTGTATTGCTTCAGCCAGTTATGACCAAGGGCTGCAGAACAGGAAGAGTCAAGCAGAGTTACAAAAAATGTCATATTGAACACTTGACCAGACAGAAAAGTGATCAGGAGTTTCATGACTTGGTATATATTACAGCCTCAGATGACATTTTTCACATCTTTTCTCATTTACTCAGGGAAAACTAGCTTCATTATGTTACCCTGATATCATGCCTCATGTTTTATTTCCTTATCTGGGCACTACTTTCCAGACATATATAAACTTGTACTATTTACTCATTTAGGACAAGAAAAGAGATCACCTCTACTTCCCCATCACATAACTTGAGAGTTCTCCTCTTCAGTTCAAGTCCTTTGTCTTAGCCTGAAGTTCTGCAAAATTGTTGTGAACATATTTGAAACTTTGGCTTATTGTCTCAAAACTATCAACCATCATCTCACATTCACCAACCATCATATATCATTATCATTATCAATCATATCCACTATTGTCCCACCCATACTCTGCAAACTCTGAGACTATTTCATGATCTTTCAAAACATCTTCAAACTTTTTTGTACCTCTTTGCAGGTCTTTGAAACCCTCTGAACCTTTTTAAACTTTGTCCCCATACCTTTGGTTAACTGCAGTGCTATTTAGTACCACCTCACAACCTTCCTCTAACTTGTGTTATATCATCCAAGCCATTTTGTAGGTTTTGTTTGGGTTTATAAGTCGAGCATCATCAACTTGCACAAGAGTGCACAAATGCATATGGAAGTGCATAAAAGTGCACAGTGCAAGGTGGATTAGAGCCATCCAGAAGCACAATGAAATCTAGAAAGCAGCTAAAAGTGCACAAGAGTGCATAAAAAGCACACAGCACAAAGTGAATGGGAGTTGTCCAGGATTGCAAAAAATGCCATGGTACAAGCACAGGGCAGAAGGGAGCCATATCAACATAGGTGATAGGCATGCAACCCAGCACATTTGACAATGGGAAAGGATCCAAGGAAGTAGTGAGTGAGTTTCTTAGATGGTTAAGTACTGGAAATGTCACTGAAGTCAAGATAAACATGGTCACTGACCTTGTATGTAGGCATGGTTGAGTAACATTGGTTGTAGAAGTGTGCCCTGTTATCCTTTGCATTAGCCAGAGTTGCCTTTGCCTCCTCCAAGGTGTCTTTCATCTGCTTTGTAAACTCATTTATCATCTTCAAGCATGATGGTGCTTGACAAAACTTAAAGCCTATAGGAAAAAGGGGGTTTGTTGGGTGGAGGCATGGATATTATTGTTGTATCCAAACTCATCCATTGGGGGAAGGTCCTCCCAATCATCCTGGTGCTCATTGACAAAGATGTAGATATACTACCCCAACTCTCAGTTGATATGTTCTGTCTGTCCATCAGTTTGTGGATGGTAGGCAGTTGAGGCAAGGAGTTTGATCCCCAGCAGACAGTATAGTTTGTGAACTTAGCAATGAACTGAGATCCTTGACCACAGAGGAAGGTGCCTGTTGGTCCATGCAACTTTCACACATGGCACAGGTAAAGTTGAGCAGGGCACAGTATGGTGACAGTGGTGTGAGTGGGGATAAAGTGAGCTCATTTCACAGCAAAGTTGACTGTACACATCAAACCCATTGGACTCAGGTAGCTCTACCATGAAAACCACACTGATAATGCCCCCATGGCTCTCCAGAACAGGGAGAGAGTGCAACTCACCAATGGGCTTGTGTCATGGAATTTTGGTATCTAAGCAGAGGTCACAAGTATGGCAATACTGACCAATGAGTTGTGAAATCTGAGCCCACCAATAATTCCACAAAGATAAGTTCCAATGTCTTTCAGCATCCAGGAGGACTAGCAATCTGTGAGTCATGGTGCTGGGATATGAGTCATCATCAAAGCTGGGGGTTGTTGGCAATGTAGATGTGGTCACAGAAGTACAGCAGAATGTCCTTCTCAGCCCATTCTGCAGTATGAAGTGAAATAGTGGACCCCTTGCTCAGTTCCTTTACAGCTAGGGTGACAGCATCCTGGTATAAACTGCTACAGGTCACAATAACACAATGTCTTGATTGTCATCACTCCCATCCCCATGATCTGAATATTGAGACTGGACAGTTGATTATATTTGGGAAAGCTTGAGTGCCTTGCATTGGGAAAGTTACAAGTATGAGGAAAACTCTTGGGTTGAGGACTCAGATGTAAATGCCCCCCAGTTGGTCAAGGATTTCCATCAATGACACACTTCTGCACCTTGGCACATTCAAGCAACAGACTTTGGCAAGATACAGTTTTGAGTGCATCAGGGCAATTCATCATAGAAAGGGGGTGATATAAGAGGACTAGGAGGTGCCCCAAGGGTATTGCCAATTTTCTGCATTTATTCCATATTTTTTCCCATTTTATTTTGCCCTATTCTGCATGTTCTATGATTTTCTATGATTTTATTTCTATTTTATTTTCCCATTTCCCCACATTTGTACATGCTGACAGTTGAATTTTTGACAGTTTTATTTTTAGAGGCAAGGTCCCTTTCTGATGCCTATCAACTGAGCTGATGTCATTCCATGGCTTCAACCACCCTATCTCTGCCTTTTCTATTTTTTGACTATTATTTGATTTTTGGATTTTTCACATACACTGGGCATCAACAGATGGGTCCTTAGAGTTTTCTCTTTGAATTCCCCTCTGTTAGGTGCATCTATATCATTTGTAAAGTATTAACTTTGGATTCCCCTCTGTTATAGTCACATCATGGCATATCCAACAGTCTACTGTGTCCTTGCTATGCAGCCTTTTACCTCAAGACATCAACAATAGGAGGCTGTAACAGTTGTGGGACTCCCACATTAAATTCATAAAATACACTATTTACATGACTTCTAAAGCACTGTACTATAGTATGTGCATGTAAGCAATAACCAACTCTTAGGCATGGCACCAGAAGCTTGTAGAAAATTTTAATGTAAAGACCACATATACAGAGAATATGCTGCCAAAACTGTAGGAGCAGGTCATCATTTATTATTTGTTGCTCCATGAGAAGCAGCTTTCACTTGTTATCAGATATTATTATTGGATCAAGGTACCCATCACCTGGGTGAGGTGCGTACAACTGAATTTAGAGCATGTCAGATACTGTAGCTGAGCACAAATTGTTACAGGAAAGGATGCTGAGGTGACGGAAGGGTGGGGACACAATTGTCTCACCTTATTGTCATCATTTGCTATTGTTCTTATCGTTTCACTCATGCTTATTGTTCTGTACTCTTATTGTTCTATGCAGAGCCATGACCACACACTCTAATGACTTACCATCACTCTCTCATGCTATTGTAGTAGTCCGTGGATGTGATCACTCTTTACTCACATTATTGTCTATATGCTCGATAGCTCATTTGAAAACCATCTCATGTTTGTACTATTTAAGACCTAATAAAACATCAGGCAAGCCTCAGCTTGACCTGATCATTCTAACATTCTCAATGAACTACTGATAAGTCATCCTCAGCTGTTGCTTACGAGCTTCAGTGAATTCACAACTGAGAACTATTGATCTTAAAAAAAGGTCAAGCTGTTCAAAACTCTGCTGACTAATCTAAGTCTAGGCAACCACCACTGATTAATGACAAATGCAACTCTTATGAGAATCAGACACCATGCACAATGGCAGCACTCGCCACCCCCATTGTCCCCAAAGCACCCACTGTGCCTGTCTGAACAGTGGAGATAAAGATGAGAGCATCCATTGACTTCTCGGGTGACTGATCAAAAACCATGCCCTTCCTCTTAGAATGTGGAGCATACGTAGATGCTAACCCTCAGGCATTTGAAGATGATCAATGGAAAATCCTCTTCACGCTTTCATACATGAATGGAGGAACAGCTGGGCCATGGAAGCAGGCCTATTTGGAGGAGTGATACATCAAATTGAAGCCCCGGAATATGTTCCAGGAATTTGTCGTGAAGGTGCAAGCAGCCTTCTCGCTGATTGACGATGCAGGAAATGCACGAATGCAACTCAGAGCACTTGCACAAGGAATGAAAGGAGTGGATGAATATATCGCCCAGTTTAAAACACTGGCATACCGCACCAAGATTAAAGAAGATGCTGCCCTTATGAAATATTTCATAGATGGACTCAACAACCAAGTCCTTGACAAGGTCTTCAGAATGGAAAACCCACTGCACATGATTGAGGGATGGTATACCCATGCAGCAAGAGCAGAAGGGCACCTGAGGAGGGCAAAGGCAATCAAAGAAAGAACTTACAGCAAGGGAAGCAGAGGAGCAGGAGGAGGCTCTTCCAAGGATCCAAGCACAATAGACATTGATGCCACATGCCTCTCCTATGTGGAGAGGCTTGAACATATCAAAAAAGAGAAGTGCTTCATCTGTCACAAAGTGGGGCACAGAGCGAGCAATCACAAGAGAGGAAAGGAACCTTCCATGAAAGAAGAAAAGAAGCCAGAGAAAAAGAAGCCAGAAATAAAGAGGAAGCCCAGAGACCACTATCAGAAGATCTGGACTCTCATCAATGAGCTGGAAGAAAAGGAGAAGGAGGAGGTTCTTGACTTGATGATAGCAGATGGTTTTTTAAGTGGTGGCCCACATCGGCAGCAGACCCCACCAGAATAATAGTCTTGAGTATATTGGTAGCACAAGTAAGCCACCAATCTGTCCGCATTCCAATTTACTGCATGTTAGGAGACAAAAAGGCTGAACTCCCTGCCCTGATTGACTCTGGGGCAGGAGAAACATTCATCAATTACTGAGTAGTCAAAAAACTCGGAATAAAGAAAATACTACTTGCCAGAAGGATACTCACCAAAAATGTCGATGGAACACTCAATAAGAATGGGGCAATCACCCACTATGTCTACATCAACACAGAGATTGGGGGAAAAGAGGAGAAGATCAGAATGCTGATAACTGGGCTGGGGAAGGAGAAGGTAATTCTGGGTTACTCCTGGCTTCAGAGGCGCAATCCCACCATCGACTGGAAAAAGGGGACTCTCACCATCAAGCCAACTGAGAGACTCCTGATCAGAAAAATTTGAACCATGATCGAATGAGCGTGCACTATCTATGGTAAGCAAAGTCCCGCTAAAGATGACAAGGGGCTGCTTGAACTGAGAGTAACATTGAGCCCTACTCTCAGGAGGCTACCTATAAGGAGTGCTGGGGAGACCTTCAGGGAAACCCACCTTGCCACTGCTGAGCATGTGAAGAGTAGACTCAGGATGGTTCATCTTGCAAAAGAACTTTGCACTGTGGACAAACCAGACTACAATAAACCACACCCAGCAATAGACACAGATCCTGAGAATGATCTGCAGATACTGGTACTAGATGCCACAGACATTAACATATCACTCTGCACTGAGGGAAATCAGGATGGCATGGAGGTGCTATTCACCTACATTTGGAGGGAACCCATGATCGGAGTGTTCAAAACTGAGGAATCACCCCTCATGATTGAGCATGACTATATCCCACCGAATTACCAGAAACTCAGACAGATCTCCCGCATCACTCAATCTCGGCTAACCAGCAGAATGGCTTACTCGAACACTACCTACATCCGAGCAAAAACCTCTATCTTGCAGAGGCTCGCCCATGGAAGTGAGAGCAGAGAGAGAGAGCAATCACTTGACAATCTACTCCCCAATAAATACAATGAGTATCGAAAGGTGTTCGAAAAGGCAGCATCTGAGAGATTTCCCAAATCAAGACCATGGAACCATGCAATCGAGCTGAAACTGGACTTCATCCCAAAAGACTGCAAGGTCTACCCCATCACCCCAGCTGAACAGAAGAAGTTAGATGACTCATGTTCATAGATGAGAACCTGAAAAAGGGGTACATCATCCCATCCAAATCACCCATGGTGTCCCTATCCTTTTTTGTTGCTAAAAAGGACTCTGATGCACTGTGACCCTGCCAAGACTATTGGTATCTAAATGAAGGAACTGTCAAAAACTCCTACCCTCTTCCTTTGATCAGCAATCTGCTTGATAAATTGAAAGGGGCTAGATGGTTTATGAAACTAGATATCAGGTGGGGATACTACAACATCAGAATTAAGAAGGAGGATAGGTGGAAAGCTGCATTCAAAACCAACAAGGGGCTATTCGAACCCAAGACCATGTTCTTTGGACTCTGCAACTCCCCAGCCACCTTCCAGGCCATGATGAACAACACCTTCCGGGACATGCTAAACGAGGGATGGCTAGTGATCTACATGGATGACATCCTGATCTTCTCGAGAGATCGAAAAGAACACAAGGGAAGGACAAAGAGGGTTCTGGTGAGACTGAGAGAAAACGATCTCTTTCTAAAGCCTGAACAGTCCAAATTTGATGTACAGGAAGTGGAATTCCTCGGATTGATTTTATGGCTAAATTAACTGGCAATGGACCTAACCAAGCTTAGCAGGATAAGGGACTGGCCATTCCCAACCAATGTCAAAGGGGTCAGATCATTCCTTGGCTTCAGCAACTTCTATCAGAGGTTCATCAGAAACTTCGCTGCGATCATGAAGCCACTGAATGACCTGCTGACAAAGAAGGACCAGCCCTTCAACTGGACAGATGAATGCCAGAGTGTGTTTGAAACCCTAAAACAAAAGCTCTCTGAGGCACCGGTTCTGCTTATGCCAGACACTGAGAAACCATTTGTAGTAGAGAGTGACATGTTGAAATATGCAACTGGACCCATTCTGAAACAGATGGATGCTAATGGGGATTGGCACCCCTGCAGCTATATTTCTTACTCACTCACTCCCACTGAATAAAATTATGAAATTTATAATCGAGAGCTGCTCAGGATAATATGGGCCCTGGAGACATGGAGGCATTATCTTCAAGGATCTGATCACTCAACCACCATCTTATCCAATCATAAGAATCTGATGTACTTCAGGACAGCATGGAAGCTGAACTGGCAGCAGGCCAAATAGAGTCTGTTTCTGTCACAGTTCAACCTACAATTGGTACATGTACCCAGAAAGATGTTGGTTCAATCTGATGCACTATCTCAATGGGGAGATTATATACCCAAGATCGACAATGACAACGATGTCACCCTACTTAGAGATGAGATCTTTATGTGAAGGATTGACATGGAATTAAAGGAACTACTAGTGGGAGAATGATGGGAGATGACCTGCTTAAGGAAATAGTGAGGGCCATCAAAGAAGGAGGAATGCTGCCAATCAAGTTGGCAGTAGAAGACTGGAGAATAGAGGACAATGGGACAGTCTTCTTCAAAGACTGATGTTATATCCCAAACAACAAACAACTGCAAAAAAGGATCATGGAAAAATACCACGATAATATACTTACTGGACACCCTGGCTGATTTCAAATGCTGGAGTTGGTACGGAGAGACTACTGGTGGCCTGGAATGTCTATCTTTATCAGAAACTATGTTGATGGGTGTGCCACCTGTCAACAAATGAAGGTCAATACTCACTTGATGACACCTCCACTACTGCCAATTAAGTCTGAAGTGATGTGACCATTCACATTAATAACGATGGACTTCATTACTGACTTGCCAACCCATGGCAGATCGGACACCATCATGGTCATGGTAGACCATGGACTTACTAAGGGGGTAATTTTTATCCCTTGCGATAAAACCATCGATGCACTAGGGGCAGTGGACCTCTACCTCCACAATGTATTCAAGAGATTTGGTCTGCCTGATAAGATCATATCTGATCGTAACCCCAGATTTGCTTCTAATGTGTTCTGGGAGCTGGGAAGGCTGCTGGGAATTAAATTGGCCATGAGCACAGCCTATCACCCACAAACTGATTGGGAAACAGAATGGGTCAATCAGGAGCTAGAAATTTATCTCTGGATCTTCTGTGCAAACAAACCTTTGCAATGGAAGAAGCACCTCACTACTGCTGAGTTTACTCGCAACCAGAAACATCACTCGGTGATCAAGAACACCCCCTTTTACATAATGATGGGAGCTCACCCAAAGGCCATCCCCATGACTTATAAAAAAATGAATGTACCAGCTACCGAGCAAAGGATAGCCAAAGTAGGAAATGTGTGATGGAAAGCTCTGGCGGTGCATGAACTATTTCAACAAGTCATGATTAGGTAAACCAGTCGAAACTTCTGCCCATTTGTGGTGGGGGAAAGAGTCTGGTTGGACTCAAAAAATCTGAAACTGGGATACCCAACCAAGAAACTCACCCCAAAACGTGTAGGGCTGTTCCTCATCACACGAGTAATTTCCTCCTATGCCTATGCATTGAGGCTACCCTCACAATGGAAGATTCACCTTGTCTTCCATGCATCTCTTCTCTCACATTTTAAGGAGAATGAGACACATGGACCCAACCTTCTTCCTCCACCCCCCAACCTGATCGAAGGAGAATTGGAACACGAGGTTGAGGCAATTATAGCTCATAAAAAAAGAGGCCAAGGAACCCAATTCTTGGTAAGATGGAAAGGTTATGGCATAGCCAAAAACACCTGGGAGCCTGAATCACATTTAAAGAACACTCCAGAAATACTGGAAACATACAAATCCACCCACAACCTTCGATAAATATGAGCTGTCCTCTGCACTTTATCATAAGTGTCACCCCTGACCCCAACCCAGAAAGAACCTTTGACAAAATCCTAGAATACATCCACAGCTTAAACAACACCCAGAACAAAGAAAAATTATATTTCATGACTCATGACTGGGCCATGCTTAATGGAACCATCCGAAATCTATTCAAAACATATCAAGCCATTTCTGCTCTAGAGCAGATGTTCTGATGCCTCTCTCAAGAGGCATATCATCTCGACCTATTGCCCCTCATCAGAAACCTGAATGAGCAAGTGGGGCATTACAGGCCAGGGGAATGAGTGCCAATGCCCTACTAGGTGTTCATCATCAAGAGTGTCTCTAGCGATGATGAAGAGGAACGTTTCAACATAGCATTGGAATCACCACCACCACCACATCCACTGATGCCTTACATAAGACAACCTACACACATACCCTCACCTGTGCCTAGATGGATGCAAAACTTGGTATGCTTTACTTGTGCCCAGATCGGGCACCTTTCATTGCACTGCCCATGCTATCAGTGCCCCCACTGCTGAGTTTGGCAGCCCAGACATTTGGCATTGTTATGCCCCAGGAACCTGACATGTGACAACCCACCTCATCACTGCACAAGTTAGACCTGCACTACCATGACCCCTAATCTGCATCTCATCATCTTGCTCGGTGCCATATTTGGCACCACCATTTTTATAATGCTTATATTTTATCTTCTCATAACATTCAGAATCCTCACCACTGCTCCCCTACCCCACACCATGATGTTTATAACCAGCACTTCTGTGCAATTCGCCAATGCACATGCAGAGGAAATCGAACTGCCTATGGCAGTCTACTCTCATGGCATACCCACACCTATGACAATCAGCACCTTTACTGCAACCACTGATGAAGAACGGGCATTGACATTTGATCCAATGCAGACAATTCGGCCATAATTTCGGATGGCACTTGAAATCTTGAGAGGGAGCT
This sequence comes from Tricholoma bakamatsutake, assembly GCA_029959215.1. NCBI lineage: Eukaryota > Fungi > Basidiomycota > Agaricomycetes > Agaricales > Tricholomataceae > Tricholoma > Tricholoma bakamatsutake. The sequence continues at coordinate 9,568,004 of CP114860.1, forward strand.
GATATTATGGGAAAGGATGCCAAGGTGACAGAAGGGTGGGGACACAATTTTCTCATGTTATTATCATTATTCACTATTGTTCTTATCGTTTCACTCCTGCTTATTGTTCTGTACTCTTATTGTTCTATGCAGAGCCATGACCATGCACCTATAATTACTCACCATCACTCTCTCATGCTATTGTAGTAGTCTGTGGATGCAATCACTCTTTACTCACATTACGAGCTTATGACCCATGCCGGTGTCAGGCTGAGCGAGCAAAGCGAGCGAATGCCATGACAAAGGCATGGGCCAGCTCGTGTATATGTAATATAATGCTTAATCCCACTACAGTTACTCAACTCTTCAGTTGCCTTTGGACCTTCGGCCCAAAGTCAATGTTTGGGGGTTTGTGGTGACACAACTCTTTATTTGACTTTTAGATACAGTAGTACACAACTCTTCAGTTCACTTGGGACCATTCACCCCAAGTCAACGTGGGGGAGTTGTGGTGTTTATCCCCATTCCAATCTCTATCCCCATCCCCATCTCTCTCTCTTCCTCATCTCCCTTCCTCATCTGCCCCTCCCCCATCTCCCCCATCTCTATCCCCATCTCCCCCTTCTCCATCTCCCCCTTCCCCTTCCCCTTCCCCTTCCCCATCTCCCCCTACCCCTTCCCCACCTCCCCCTTCCCCCTCCCCATCCCCCTCTCACTCTCCCATGTCCACCTCCCCCCTCTACACCCCCTCATACCCCTCCCCACCCCTCATACCTCTTCTCCATCCCCCTCCTGCCCACCTCCTCACACCCCCTCCCCACCTCTCACACTCCCCTCACACTCCTTCACACTCCTCTCCACACTTAGCTCACTTGCAAAGTTTCAAACTCCACTTCAAACTCAGCTGCAGCTCACCTCTACATATGCTATGACCACATTTTGAAGCCCAGCTATATTAGTCAGAGCTGACAAATTTTAGTCAGCTCTGACTAATGCCATTATTTCTGACCAAGCCTGACAAATTTTAGATAATCACATCAACCATCACTCCCATCATTCCCACAAAATGACTGTAGCCTATGTTATGCAGCTCATCATCTATTTTTAGTCCTGATCCCATCATGCCATCACTCCCACAAAAATCGTCATAGCATATGTAATAGACGAGCTTATGACCCATGCCTTTGTCATGGCATTCGCTCGCCTTGCTTGCTCAGCCTGACACCGGCATGGGCCAGCTCACGTATATGTAACACAATACTTAATCCCACTACAGTTACTCAACTCTTCAGTTGCCTTTGAACCTTTGGCCCAAAGTCAACATTTGGGGGTTTGTGGTGACACAACTCTTTCATTGACTTTTAGATACAGTAGTACACAACTCTTTAGTTGACTTGGGACCGTTGGCCCCAAGTCAACGTGGGGGGGTTGTGGTGTTTATTCCCATCCTCATCTCTATCTCTCTCTCTATCTCCATCTCTCCCTTTCCCTTCCCCATACCCATACCTATACCCATCCCCACCCCCATCTCCACTTCTCTCTTCCTCATCTCCCCCTCCCCCTTCCTCATCTCCCCCTCCCCCATGTTCCCCTTTCCCTTCCCCTTCCCCTTCCCCTTCCCCTTCCCCTTCCCCTTCCCCTTCCCCTTCCCCTTCCCCTTCCCCTTCCCCTTCCCCTTCCCCTTCCCCTTCCCCTTCCCCACCTCCCCCTTCCCCCTCCCCATCCCCCTCTCACTCTCCCACTCCCATGTCCACCTCCCCCCTCTATACCCCCTCATACCCTTCCCCACCCCTCATACCTCTTCTCCATCCCCCTCCTGCCCACCTCCTCACACCCCCTCCCCACCTCTCACACTCCCCTCACTCCTCTCCACACTTAGCTCACTTGCGAAGTTTCAAACTCCACTTCAAACTCAGCTGCAGCTCACCTCTACATATGCTACGACCACATTTTGAAGCCCAGCTATATTAGTCAGAGCTGACAAATTTTAGTCAGCTCTGACTAATGCCATCATTTCTGACCAAGCCTGACAAATTTTAGATAATCACATCAACCATCACTCCCATCATTCCCACAAAAATCGTCATAGCATATGTAATAGATTGTCTATATGCTCAATAGCTCGTTTGGGAACCATCTCGCATTTGTACTATTTAAGACCTAATGAAACATCAGGAAAGCCTCAGCTTGACCTGATCATTCTAATGTTCTCAACGAACTACTGATAAGTCATCCCTAGCTGTTGCTTACAAGCTTCAGTGAATTCACAACCAAGAACTATTGATCTTAACACAAATAAAACTTGTGTGACCTGCAAACTGAGCTGATTATTCTCAATCAAGCTTAAATTAAGAATTTAATTGGTTCACATTAAATCAATCTGGGATAAGTTACTTAGCCCTCAAATCAAGACTTGCATATCTCTCATTTATCCCCTGAGCCTAGAGTATAATAGTAGCAGTCAAATATGGTGATTCAACAGTAATTCAGGTTGGTGATTCAGTGAGTGATTCAACAACTGCAAATGCCACTTGAATTATCAAAATTTTTGAATTGTTGGATTGCCTTGTGAAGCAGTCCAACTATTTTCACTCTCTGACAATTTGTCAAAGTTCAGATCACTACTACCAAGGTCAGGACTTAGTCAGAAAAACACTGGACTTCCAGTCAGACCCAGTGATCAGTGGTTGGAAAGTTTCAGAGGTTTCTGGGCAGAATCCACTGGGCTGTAGCAGGCCAGGTAAAAAGGGGCCAGAGAGAACTCAACTTCAACCTGTAAGAAGTTGTGCCCTTCTCCTCATCAGTTGTCCAATTTCAGGCAGAGGTAGTTCAGATATCTGGAGGGTTTCCAGATGGAGGGCAAGGATAGATTAAGCAGAGGTTTTAGAGTTGAAGTTGAAGTTGAGAAGAGTCAAAGGATTAAGAGAGTAATTCAAGATTAAGTCGAGGATGATTAAGGATTGATATTAGACTGAGGTGAATAGACACAAGTGAATTACAATGTGTAGACAAATATACACAAGCACATGTAATTTGCAAACTCAAGACCAAGGCTAAGCTACAGGTGCTTAAATAATGAAGGCCAGAAGAATAACAGACAAGGCAGAAGTTTACTAATGGGTCTTGGTAAGTGTCCATGACCAGAATTGGTAAGACTGTATTTGGAATAAAGTGAGTAAGCAAATGATTACTAAAGCACATGACAACTTGTCTGATGACTAAAAAGTGCTGCAGCTGGGATGCCAACAGAGAAGGTTGGAAAAGAGTTGGAAAAGAGTTGTGTGTTATCAGGAATCTGGTCAGGTGAAATGGGTCTTCACACAATTCAACAACATCCTTTCAAGTTTGAAATAGGTTAATTAGATAAGAGAGTTTTATACAATTTGATTAACAAGTTGTCCTGTGCTTAACCCTGATAGTATGTCTGGAAAGTGCTCAACTCAATGAAAGCTACTGAAAGGAAGCCTCCTGGCCATGATCAAAAGCCCTCCATCAAAGCCAAAACTGCAAAATATGCTGCTCAAATGAGCTCAGTGATTTTCATTCTTTTGATGACAATGATTTTGTCAGCCAAAATTGATTCCTGAGCTTGAAGATACAATGGCATTTTTGTTGTTTGTACTCATGTTACAACATGACTTGGTGCCAAAGAAGCTTCTTGGCACAAGCATCATGTCAAGGGTTTAACATGGTCATTCTGAGGGAAATTTGTAGATCAAATCAAATATTGTAAATATAGTAGATCTGCAGTAGGGCTGGTAAAGCTCAGTTCAGAACTGTGGTTCAAACCTGAATGCAGCTGAATCTGACCATGGTTCAGTCTGAGGTTCATGCTTCAGGGAAGAACTAGACTGATGGTCCAGTTTGAGGACCAGAGTGGCCAGCAATTTTGAGAACCTCAAAAAACCTGTAGATTGCATGTAGTATATGGAACATAGATACTGTAAGTTGATATTACATTGTCTTAACTGTGCTGCTCACATCTAGGCATGTTACTTTGAGTCTTTGAGTTTCAAGACTCTGGCAAGAACCTACAGAATCTCACAGCTTGTGACTCATGCCTGGGACTTAGCATGAGGTGCTGTACTACTTAGTAAAGCTTTTTACATGCTGATCATCCCTTGGGCCTCATTGCATGAAGTATGGCATTTCAAAATCACTGTAGGCTTCAGGCTTGTATACCAAGGGCAGCTATCAGAATGTCCCACATGCATGCTTTTGTGCAGTGTGCAGTGCATGGTCTTTGGTGAATATTCATTGTCATTTGACTTTTTCTGGCATTAAATCTGGACACTCAAGGCATGATGTTGTACCTATCTTATATTTTTTGGCTCAAGCACAGTTGCAGCAATTCTGGAGAAACAAAATACTGCAGTACTTAAAGTAAGCAAATGTTTTCTGTCTTTGCTAATCTCCAATTAACACTTCATTTCATCTACAACACTCATTGTAACCTTCAATAATGAAGAGATGGGTCATGAAGCCCAGTGAGAAGTGTGTTGACACCAGGTGACATATTTCAGTGCAATGAGGCTAATCCAAATCTCGTTGGATAGCATCACGCCAAGCCAACCACTGGCACAAATATCATCATTATCTGACATTCTCTGATTATTGAGGGATAACAATTTCACACCTATTTTCTGATGCTATGTGACCACAATACAACCCATACTTCTTTCACCACCTTTCCCTAATCACCAGCTTTTCTCTGATGGTCCATAGTAAGAAATTATAACTCAAAATGTCACTGTCACCCCTCCTGCCATTCCTTCAACCCTTGCAGAGCCCTGCCACTGTCCACAGCACTATTTCCACCAAGCATGAGTCCTGTTCAGTGTGAGAGAGCTCTTACTCTGCCAATTTCAAATTGTTCTATATCAGTATCATGATCAGGATTTACATACATAGTAACATAGATTGACTCTGTCACATAAAGCTGCTTTGCATGATCTTTATACACCTGGCAAAATATTAGCATGAGAAACTTAACTCTGTTACAGAAGAATCAATGCTACCTGTAATTTCTCCCTGTCCTGCTGAACAGATATCTTCCCAGAAAGTATTAAAGCCCTGCATTGTCCCTTCTAAATTTGCATTTTTCCAATCATGTGCTGCCTCCCACCTAAATGGGAGATAACCAAATGAAATTCACTCTGATAATGATCTGGGACTTACCTGGGGGAGATAATGTTAGGGGGAATCCATGACCTCCTCCCTCCTTTTAAGGCTTTTTCAGTAGGTTTTTTCATGGTGAGGAGTGGAGCTGGGCCTTGCAATGGTTTGACAGGGACAGCATCTTTGGGTGCATATCCCTGCTTGCAGACACTGAAAAAATCAAAATTGTCAGAAAGGGAGCAAATGTGATGTAAATGGGAGTTAATACCTATAAATAGCTTCAATAACCTGTCCAACCTTTCCATCAAGAAGACCTTCATCAACTTTAAAGTTGATCCTAGTACAATTAGTGGACCTCAGTCTCTGTATAAGTGACAATATTAATCTGTACTGTACCTAGTACAATTAGTGGACCTAATCAGGTACAGTATGTATGGATCAACAAATATAATATATAAACTAAATGATGCTCACCTCAGTCTCTGTATAAGTGACTGAGGTGGTAGTGTAACTACTGGGTATATATGTATATACCTGCATTTAGTAACAAAGAATGAGTATGAAAGAAAATGAGACAAGGGGAAATTGCACAACATGCTGACCATGCACATCAAATGTGCATGACCTGTAAATGTTTGGAGTATGTCCCGACCATGCACATCAAACATGCATGATCTGTAAACATTTCTATATATATTCATGGTGCAATCTCAACACTTTGTAGTCACAAATGAGGTGCTCCAGGAACAGGACCAATGTGACAAGACCATATTTACCTCACATCACAAGAGGGTAGATATCAGCATATTGTGTGGGATAAGGATGTTTTGTCTCTGGTCCCACATCTCCCAGACATTGATGTCATCTGAGATGTCTTTCATTAGCTCCATGGAATCACAACAATATCCTGTGAGAGGACCAGTCTTCTTTGCAGTCAAAACTGATTTTGGTAGATTTTCAACCTTCTTGAATAGCATCTTCAACATCATAACAGGTGAGGCACTATGTACAGGCATGATAGGTAGAGAATTTGGTGCAGAAATGGTTGTGAGTGTGGGTAGCATCAAGGAAGGGCCAGGAATGGATTGGGCATGTGAAACAGAGTCTATGCACATTGATAAGTGCAAGTCAGTCATAAAGCAATGGCATACCATCGTTGAGATCATGAGTTAACAGTGTCATGTTGATGGAAACCCCATCCCTATGAATGTCATCAGATGGCTTCACCCCAAATATATGAACCTTAAAAAGGATCCCTTGACATCCAAATTACAATGAGCATAGCAAAGTTAAAATGATAGGAAGCAAACCTTTAGGCTAAGTGTAGCATTTTTGATGGGAGTTGGGCACTAGAGAAACAATACTGTAGGTATATCCTGCTTCTCCTATTGCCCAGATTGACCTTTTGTGATGATTGAATGAGCATCAGCATTCAATTGACACACCTTTTAAGACTGGCTTGTAGTAGCAATAGAGCTCATCCCCTGCCCTTTTTTCACTTTCTTTGGTCGAGGGGCATTGAGCAATACCTCCAGCTGTGGGTTCCAGAGACTCCTCTTGCTTGTGCTTGCCACCATCATTAGAGCCACCAGTATCAAGCCATGACTTTCTACCTTGCCTAGATAACATGGACCCCTTCCAGCTGTGGTTGTTCTTCTTCCACAATGGCTCAGCCTTCCATTACCCAGTGCAAAGATGTAAGAATGAAAGTTTTTTTTCCAGGATATCATGGAACTTGTTATGAAGGGTGGCACCTGCAGAGGACCAGTTATCCAGATGATTGTTCACATCAATGGTGTCATTCCAGAAGCCTTGGAGCTAGCATATAGTTGCTTCCTTCATGATGATTGATAACCTTGCCATCTTTGTCTTCAAGAAAAGCCATGATGCCACTTTCTCATCTTTTGGTACTTCTGTTGTCCTTCAAGTTGGAATCACTTTTTCTGTCACTGTCAGTAGAATCAGCATTGTAAACTTGAATTACAGAAAATTGAGCTTTGTCATTCTGTCACCTCTCCCAGTGCTTTACATCTGGATAGTCAGACTTTTTGAGGGTTATTTGTGAGGGTTTGGAGATGGGTTGGCTGTCAGCTCATCAAATATTGGAATTCAAATGTTGAGAGTTGGCATTCAGGGCAATAATCAATTGTGTTCTGCATGTAAATTTTGAGACAATATATGCATGTCAACTGAACAAATAATGCACTGTAAGCTATTCACTCATTCATGCAGAGCAACATTCTCCTTCTCCAACTTTAAGTAGGTCAAATTACCTGCTGCACACAAGCTTGTGTTTGATAACAAATGAACAAGGGGGAAATGTCCTGGAAAAAGGTGGTTCATGTGTGAAGGAGGGCTTGTGTGCTGGACAGTGGGGTTTAGAGGTGTATGTATGTGAGATTATGGAGATGCATACTTTGTATTATATATTCATATTGTTGAAAGTTTCATGTTGACTTTGAGCCTGTGGGTTCATCCATCAGAATATGGTAACTAACATTGGGTTTCAAGTGATATACTGTCCCACAGCAAGAGGAGAACTTGTTGAAAATGTTGTTCTATATACATTGTTCTGCAGCCAACCATGGGCTACATGAGAGCCAAATTGAAATAGACCTGGGATGTCCTGTGAGTTGGGGCTGCTGGAAGATCAGAAATGCTGGATGGTCAACAATTGTCCATTGTCATTGTTAACATTTATAGAGGGAGAGGAAGGTGTTGAGTAGAAGATGTTTGGGACTCCCACCAGTGATATTTGCAAATCACATGCAAAAAAATCTGGATATGTATGTATGGCATGCATAGAAAGTTATCAAACAACCAGAGCAATGTCTATTTCTCCTCACCAGAGTCATCTGGATTAGATTTCCCAATCAACATGGCACTCATTCTCTCAACTGCAAAGTACTGCTTGCCCTCTGAGTAGTTTGTCTCTCTATGAGTGTACTTGAATGGAACCATCCAAACATCATCCATAATCCATTTGGCATCAATGATCTGGATGCCATTCACACCAAGGTACATGCATAGGTGAAGTGTTCCATACAAGTCTTTTAAAGCCTGGGGATCTGCCTCTGCAAACATTTTGACAGCTGCAAGGGTATATTGTGAGTTGTCCTTCATGACAAGAAAGAAGTACAGGACCTTAACAAAATGTGAGGTCCCTTAAAGGCTTAGCTAAGAAAATTCATCAGTTTCATCATTTTTGTGAAAAGCCATTGGCCTACTTTCATGTTTCTTGCATCCAAACCTTTTCAACAGGGCATTTGTTCTCATGCCACCAATATTATACAATCTGCCCATTTGGTAGAAGAATTCTTGCAAATTTGTCAACACTAAGTGAGTCTCCACTTTTAATTCTCCAATGATATGAGCCTAAAAATGTTTTAAAAGTTTTAAGAATATGTCATGATGTTCGCGAGGACCCAAGAGGTCATAATTTTTCTCTACATCACAGGCACCAGTGAGCAGCTTTCCTGTGGCCTGGAGGAGGTCAGGAGAAAGAGCATAGAGAGCATTTGTGCATTCCTGTTTGATCACCCTTTGACTGAGGTGGGCATATGGATCAGATTGAAACTGGATTTCTTCACCAAGATTTCTGATGGTTTGCTCCATGGTCCACTGAGATAACTCAGTGAGAGAGTGGATGCAGAAGTGTTCCAGGACAGTGTGAGCTAATGCATAGATGCATGTACAAACAAAATATAGACGCATGAGGTTGTGCTGATAGTATAAGATCTCAAATTTATAGACAAACTGGAGGAAAGCTTGGTGAGCTGCCAAGAGGTTGTCTCTCAATTTGTGGTGTCAATGGATAATGTGCATGCCAAAGACAAGCTTGCAGAAATGGTAGTAAAATTCTTGAGGCAGGAGATGAAGGGCATAGACCAAAGATATACTAGATACTCCACTGCCTTGTATCCACTAGATATCTTCTCAGCAGGATTGTATGGTACTCTGGATTCTAGACAAACAGGGAGATAGAGACCAGCACACACAACAGATGCCCCATGTGTCTACCAGACCTCATTATTGCAGAGAATGGAAAATGGCTGAGTGGTCAGATCATTGTCTCATGCATGATCGATGCTGCCATGCCACAGGGAAATGAGATGTTGACTTATATTCAGCCCAAACAAATGCATGGTATCTGCAAGAAAACATTTTGGAACTGGGATATACTTTGGAAGTGCAGATGTGATGGATGGCTTGCATATCCCAGTTTCTTATAATGGCCCTCATATTCATGGGTGGACATGGAGCCGAGAACATGACAAAGCCTTTCATGGTATTCATTTAGTGAGGATGTGGTGATCACATTGATATTAATATCAGGGTGACTCAATCCAGGAGGTACAGTGCCATGTGGCTTCAACATAGCAGGATAGTAGGTCCCCACTCCAGTTTTATGATGACCTGGCATAGGACAAAGTAGCTAACATCCATTTCTCCCATGGTGACCTACCCATCCACTCAATTCAGCCATTCTCACAGCATCTGCAGTTCCAAAACTGAACCATGGACATCTGCTTAAAGACACTTGTGTTGAAGCATCCCAGACCTGAAGACCAAGGCTTTGGCAAGCAGAGAGATGAGCAAATGTTGGAACAAGAAAGGAGTCATAATGCTTGGGAGCATTGGAATTTTTAATCACAAAAGTCAGGAGGACCATTTCTTTTGCATGATAAATTTCAGGGGCAAAGTCAATGAGTAAAGTGATGCCAAACCATGTGTCTGATGCTTTGGTTTGGTTAAGCTGTGTCCCATCCATAGAAAGCATGAGAAGCATGTCATTATCAGAACTGACTAGATTCAACTAGATCAAGGTATTCTGAACCACAACAAACATTATCATAGTCTTGAATACCACCATTGTGTTACACTGCACCAAAAAAACTGCAGTACATCAGACATGATCTTGAAGTTTTGCAACAGAGATGGGATGTTGTCATAAAGCTTGTAATTGAGGGCTTATTGGAAGAGTAACAAATTGGTGATGAGGAGTTCTGGGGTCCACATTGTGATGTCTCTCATATTGACATTCTCTGCAGAATGGACATCCAGCCAGAGGAGCAAAAGTACCAGTATATGCAAGGCAGATTGATGCACATATTGAAGTATAATAGAAGGATGCCTGTAATCCTTTTCAGTTGATTTTGAACCTGGTCAAATGAGAGCATGGTGCTCACAGGATAGCATTCAATGCTACTTGAGCAGATTGCATTGTTGGTTGCCTCATAAAAATGGGAAGAGAGTGATAGATAGATCTGTAGTGAATGACCTGGGTAATCCTGGGGTAAAAAAATCTGACCCATATCCTTACCCATGCATACCCATATCCATGAACAAAGGGTAAGGGTAAGGGTGGGTAAAGGTCAAGAGTATGGTGGGTATGACAGTCGTAAAACCCATGTGGGGGGTGTGTCATAATATGAGAAATATAACTACATACTATCTACTATTGAATTAGATCCCAAGGGTTTCTTCAAGTGATTTCAGATTGGGTAAGACTTACTTGGTCTTGGTCTTGATATGCTGTTTATGTGAGTAGGTCACTGCTCCCTTCCCCTTTGCTTACTCAAACATAGCTGTTATCAAAGTATTTTCCAACCCCAACTTTGCAACCATAGCTTGCCCAAGGTCCTTCGTCTCATCTTTGGCCTTCACGACATCATCACTCCAACAAATCTTTGCATGCTTGCAAAGATTATTTGTGAAGGATACATCAGATTTACCAACATAGCATTTAACATTTCTCAAAGATTTCCCCTTGCCCTCTCAAGACTTTGCAAGATATGAGAAGACATGTGCTCATCGTCCAGTGAAGTACTTGATATTGGGGACTGCACCAAAGAAGGCATGTACGGGTGCATTCCAGCCACGTTGGAGGCACTCTGCTTTGGATAAGCAAATAATTTTGTGTTATATGGAGATTTACTAACTTAACTTGGCCTCCGCACTCTCTGCAGGCTGTTCCACCACTTCCATCTTATCTTCGCCATCTTTATTGCCATCAATGTCTTGGGATGTTGCCTGGGATGTTGCCAGAAAATTTGAAGCCTCATTGTCATCATCTCCATCAAACTCCAGGATACTCCCAACATTGCAGGGGAGCACACATGGCGGGTTATCAGCAGGATCATCCATGTCTTCAACTGATGGCCAGCAGTTCAGTTTCAGGGCCAGTTTATTGTTAGTTTTCTTTTTTTGTGAAAGAGTAGTCTTGCTGAGGTTTGTTGCCTTTTTTGTAGCCTCCTCATTATTGTCATCACTTGACTCGAATATATTTTGGGGGTTCCATGGGAAGAGATGGTGCCAGGTATTATCAACATCCTCGACCTCTTGAATAGATGGTTGGCGGTTTGATTTCGAACCAGATTTCTGGTTAGTCAACTTTTTTTCAGATGAATTAAGTTTGCTCAGCTTAGCCTTCTTCTTTGCAGCTTGAGTTGCCAACCATGCAACCTTGATATTATCTGGGTCATTCAAAGAGAACACCTGTTTATATTTATGGCTTCCAGCCACAATGCCATCAGGAAGCCCAGTGACAGCATCACTTGGAAAAGGAATTTGTGTTGACATCAGAAACAGTTGATCATTGTTTGGAGATTAAATGGGTTTTATTTTGGTGCTATGTCTTTTTTTTTTTTAATTATTGTGGCTTTTTTCATTTTGGAACTGTACAGAACCAGAGATGCTGGCCACATCATATCTCCATTATCTTCCATAGAACTAGGTACAATGGCTAAAATGACTCACTCCAAGTAGGTACAAAAGCTAGTTTCCGTTAAGATGAACATCTGTACATAATTTGTGTAGAAATTTCCCTTGAGACTCTGGTACCCAGTGAACCCACCTGAGGGGTACAGATTTCTCAGGGGTACAATAATTTGTACCTGTACCCATACCCTTACATACCCATCCTACTTACCCATGCAGGTCTGCATACCCATGTTATTCACTATAGATCTGGAAAGGCAGATCCAAATTCCATGGCTCCTGTAGGGAATTTAAGAACAAGTTCAATTCATCTTCAGTCTATTGGCTTTTCTCATGATCAAATGAATAGTCTCAGATTTGCAAAAGCATAGACTGCATATGTGCAAGAATCACTCAAAATTGGAGCTCATCCAGCTTGTGAATTGGAGATGACTCATGAGGGTCTTTGTCATTGAAAATAAATAGACTATCGATTTCAGAACCACAGGCATCGACATCTTCAGCTCTTAAATGACTTCAATAAAATATCTGGAAGGTGTAAAATTGACACTCACAGATCCATCGGTCAACTATGTCTGACTCTGTTGAGGTACTGGTGTTGAATTTTCAGAGGACTCAATAGAGTATAGAACACTTCGTTAAGTTAATAAACTATTTACAATGAATATTTATACTAGCGTGGGACACCACCCTGTAATTAAATCTAAAACAACAAGGTGATGTTACTAATGACTGTGGCTATACAACATGGCCATTTGGTGTTGGTGTTGGTGTCACCTAAAGTGTGTGTACCACTGCCCTATTTCAACACTCCCCCTCAACACCTACACCATCCCTAAGTGATTAACAAGGTCATTGTGTTTTGGCTTTGGTAATGCTTTGGTAAGCAAATTGGCTAAGTTGTCGTCCATTGCACAGTACTGAATGTGTATCTCATTAGAGATGAGTTTCTCACATACAAAATGGTGTTGGATGTCAATGTGTTTGGTGTGGCCATAATTGATGGCATTGTGAGAATAAGTGATCGTGCCTTGGTTATCCACTTTGAGGATGGTGGGTCCAGAGTAGGGAATGCCAAGTTCAGCAGTAAGGGTGTTTAACCAGATTGCTTGGTGCATTGCTAGACTTTCTGCCATGTACTCAGCTTCCATAGATGATAATGCAATCATTGTCTGCTTCTTTGATTGCCAAGAAATTGGACCACCAGTCATCTGGAAGACATATCTGGAGATAGATTTTCGATCATTTACATTTGATCCCCAATCAGCATCTGGGTAAGCAAGGGGTTTGACTTCTCCCCCTTGTCAGTAAATGATCCCAAGTTCGCGAGTGCCATTGAGATACTGGAAAATGCACTTGACAGCAGTCCAATGGATAGGTCTGGGATTGCTCATGAATTGACTAAGTGTTTGGACTGCAAATGAGATGTCAGGTCGCATTCCTATCGCCACATACATGAGTGATCCGATTGTGCTCCAATACTCCAGGATATCATGATGCTCATTATCTGGGGTTTTGATCAATTTATGTTAGGGTCTAGTGGTGTGCTGACAGGGTGTGAATCTGACATTCCAAACTTCTCCAGGACCCTCTTGATATATTGGGCTTGCATAATTTTGAGAGTGGCCCTTTCCAAGTCCCTCTCTAATTCTAGTCCCACAATTTGCTTTGCCTCTCCCAAATCCATGATTGTAAAGTACTTTCTTAATTCAGCTTTCATTTCCATGATGGCATCAATATCTGATCCTAGGATTGTCATGTCATCAATATAAACTGATGTGATTAGGAGATCATGATCGGTGTGCCTGATATAGATACATTGATCTGAGAAAAGCTGCATAAAGTTCATCTTGAGAAATGTTTGGTTGAGCTCATCGTTCCAGGCCCATCCCACCTGTTTCAATCCATAGAGAGGTTTTAAGAGTTGCCATACATGCCCACTACTGCCATCATATTCCAGTGGTTGCAACATGAAAATAACCTCCTCCAAAACTCCATTAAAGTACATCCCCACCACATCAACCATGTGAATCATGAGTCCTAAACTCATTGTGAGTGCTATTAATAGCCAGAACATTTCCAGCTACATAACTGGTGTAAAGATTTCCATGAAATCTATTTCTGGAATTTGGGAACATCCTTTTGCTACAAGCCTAGCCTTGTGCTGCATGATTTCCCCAATGTGATCGCATTTGATGCAATATACCCACTTGCTTGCAATTGCCTGGTGATCAGGGGGTAAGTCAACCAATTTGTAAGTACCTCATTTGGTTAACTGCATTATTTTGGTGTTTATCACCTCCTTCCATTTTGGCCAATCTGATCTGCCTTTTGCTTCTTTCACTGAGAGTGGGTCATCCTGGGATGTTGCCCCGATCATTGCATAATTGATCATGATGTAGCCAGATTCTTACATAGTCAGCACATGATGCTTCCATTCCTTTGGTCTGCATGCATTCAGATTATTAAGTAACTGGTAGTTGACAAGTGGTTTTGCAAGGATGTGGCTTGATCGTTTCCGAGGAACCAGTATGTGAGATGGCAATAATTGGTGTATTTTTTTTTCCAGTGAGTGATCTGTATCTGATGTGGTGCCATTCCCACTTTCACCCATAGGCTGCTTGGCATTGGTTTCATGCTCCCCCTCAAGCGGTGCAGGATGAGTTATCTCTACAATATTAGAATTGTCCTCTTCTACCATGAACACCACATTTCTAGAGGTAAGGATTTGGCGTGTCTGGGAATTGTAGTACCTGTATCCCTTAGTACCATCAGCCATCCCCACAAAAATAAATTGGCATGATTTCAGATTAAGTTTTGAGTTTTTCCCATCCTGCTGTAAAACCCAACAAGGCCTGCCAAACTCTTGCAGGCCTGACATGTCCATCTTCTCTCCCCAGAAGACTTCATAGGGTACTTTATGATCTTTGATCGCCTGTGTCAGCAATCTGTTTTTAAGATAAGTTGCATAAGTGATTGCCTCCCTCCAAAAAAAGTGAGTTAGTCCATGCTGATGTAACATTGCATGTGCATGCTCTACCAGGGTTCAGTTTAGATGTTTGGCAATTCCATTTTGGGATGGTGAGTGCGGGGCTGGAACTTCCAGTCAGATCCCATTGTCAAGTAAAAATCTCTTGAATTCCATGCTAAGAAATTCACCTGCACCATCAACACGAAGTTTCTTGAGCTTCCGACGAGTTTGAGTTTCAACAAAATTTTTGTACTGCTTAAATTTTGTAAGCATGTTGGATTTCTGCTTTAAGAAATACAAGGTTGGGAATGTGCCTCTGGCATGCGTTAACATGTTTAATAAGTAATATATACAATATTTTTGGTTTTTGCACTTCCACTGTCACCACTTCATTTCTATGTTAGTCTGATAGTACTTCATTATTTTGGTTTTTGCACATCCATTGTCATCACATGTTTAATAAGTATGGACTTCATTTCTATATATGTAGTACTTCATTTCTATGTTACTCTAATAGTACTTCATTATATACAATATTTTTGGTTTTTGCACTTCCACTGTCACTTGGCCATATTGCCTTAATGTTGTGCACAGACCTTACTCATGATATCGCCACATAGAATTGCCCATGAGTGAAGACAGGACTCCTGAAATCTAATCCCACATGCTGCACTGACTGTTCCTGGGATTTGTTGATCGACATTGAAAAGCACAGTCAAACAGGAAATTGAAGTCAAGACAGAGTGAAAGGGAGTTGTCCTTCGATTGGCTGCAGTTGCATCCATGGAATAAACACCTTTTCTCCAGCATGATCTCCAGTAATCAACCAAACCTCCAACACTCTGTTCTGAATCTGAGTCAAAATCCCTTAAGAACCATTGCAGACCCCTCCAGCGATATTGAGATTGTGAAGTATCATCACAGGGATGCCAACCTTGAGTGCCAAGTGTGCTAAAGGTAGACTGGAGCAGTTAATTGAGTTGAGGTATTCAGGTGGATACAGAAGTTCATTGTTTGCAATAGAGTCAGCACTATGAAACACTTGCTCCTCTCCAGAGAACCTCTGAAGAATGTAATGGTTCAAATCATCCACATCATCATTTTTGCTTGCCAGGACAATCCACTCCGAGAAGTATTGATTGGGATGCTGAGCATAATTATAGATGCCAGGATAGATGGTGTCGATGAGGGAAGCCAGAGTGTTTTCATGACACTTGAAATGGTTGGGAAGTTCGATGTTGCCACCCTCATCTGTATGGTCACCCTTTCCAACCTCCAGCTGACACTTTGCAAACTGTCGCTCTTTAAGATCATCCATGTTCAAAAAACAGAGCACTGCAAGGAAGCACCAACAATTTGAGGCTGTGAACCCCTCTTGATAACAGGCAGGATCTGGTGAAAGTTGCCCCCAAAAATGATAGGAATGCCACCAAAGGGTTGATCAGATTGGAGAATGTCTTTGAGAGTGCGGTTGACAGCTTCATGGAGATGATGATGCTGCATGAGTGCCTCGTTTCAAATGATCAAGTCAGTCTCCTGCAACAGCTTTGCCCGAATTGAACCTCTGAAGATAGAGCAGGTGGATGACTCATTGATGATGAGAGGGATCTGGAGACATGAATGAGAAGTGGAGCCACCTTTGAGCAGGAGTGCAGCAATGCTAGATGATGCTATACAGAGGATGATTTTGCTCTGAGAATGAAGCTGATGGGCCAGAGTGTTGTATACAAAGGTTTTGCCTGTGCCACTGGGACCATGGAGGAAAAAGGTCTGGCCAGTCCCATTGTCAACAGCATGCATGATCTCCTCAAAGACAGCTCTCTGGTCTGGATTGAAAGTGTCCAAGTTCTATGCAGCCAATTCAGCTTGCTCCACAACATCATATCTGTGCTGCTCTGCAATCAACTGGTTTTCGAGGGTGGCTTCCCAATTCTGAGTGATCTGAAGCATGTATGGCCAATCCTTGCTGAGAGATTTGCCAGAGGATAAGAGAAGCTAGTTGATCAAGTAGAGGATGTAATCCTGCACATCATCATCGGTAGGGTTGAGATGGATATTGTTGTGCTGGAGCTGATACCGCAGGTCATTGCAAATGTGGGGACAGTATGTGTTTCAAAGCTGGACAGGATCAGAGGGTGCACAATCACAAAGAATAGTGACAAAGAGTTGCCAGAGCTGACGACCTGTTGCCATGGACTTTGCTTCCTCCAAACAATGCATCCACTCTTGGTCATCCTCCAAAAGGCCACATGCCAGACATGCTTCTCTAAATGAGGGAGAGACATTTCCCTGAAAGGTGCACAGATGTTCATGTGATGTTGCACCCTTGACAGCTGTCAGAAGAAGCCTGAGGTAGAAGCATTCACCTGCAGTAGGCTGCGTGTAGTACATCCTCCCAATAGCGAATCCTCTTTGTCTGGGCTTCCACTTGTGGGCTTTCTGATCCCACACAAATTTAAAGGGAAAGTCCTGATAGAGAAGATCCTGTGCAAGCTCTGGATACTGCTGATTGGCTTTGAAATAGCCAGTGAGGGTGGTGTCACACTGTGCAGCATGCTGGATGATTTCTTGGATAGACTGTGGACCGTTCTGATTCCAAGTGACATACTGCTGGCCAGGGAGGTGGATCTGAAGTTGGACGACATTGGGAGAAGCAGAGTGCATAGGTAAATGAAAGAGGCACCAAATGCTCTCGCAGGCAGAAATATAGCGAGTGTCCAGATACTGTTTGACTTTATTGTTGCAAGTCCCAAACTGCATGGTGATGTAATCATGACCTTTGTACACATATTTGTAGATGTATTTGACAGCTTTGATGGAGGCAATGGACTCGATGTTGATGTGGCAGCAGTACTTCCAGAGGAGATAGGGTGGATAAGTGATGACCCAGCGATTGTCGACCTGCTTTCCCTGAACCTGATATGTCTTTCCAGTGTTACAATGCCTAGTGGAGGCATAGGCATCCTCAGAGATGGTTGTCTGATCCCTGAATGGCTTGGGGAAATTTTTGGAGCACTGTCTATTCACCATGCAAGGAGCTGCAGGGTTCTCTGCACCACAGGGTTTATGGACCATGAACTTCTTGACCAACTCGAGCAGCTCAGGATTGCTGTCAGGAACTCTGAGCACATGAGGCTGTCTATCTGCTCAGGAGTGTGAAGCTTGGACTCCCCATCAAGAAAAATGATGCAGTGCATGTGAGGCAGGCCATGCTTCTGAAACTCAATCACAAACACATAAGAGAGTGCCTTGCTAAAGATCCCAGCCTCGATGTCTTTGATCATCTCCTTCTGCTTTGCATGGAATGCATGAACAACCAAGTCAGGGCAATCAGGAGCAGTCTGTCCAGGCTTGAGCTCATCCTGAATCTCTGGCCAAGTGGGGTTTGCAGTCATGGTCAGAAAGAGATCACCACCCTTGAAGTAGCGATTGATAGCCAAGGCATCCTGAAGAAGCTGCTGCATATGATGTGTGCTCCCTGCGAATAAAGAAGACAGGATGATTCTTTGACTGTGAGACTCTGTGTCTGCATCCACATTTGTAGCCACAGCATCAGCCAAGCCCATATAGACTTCACCATGAATAGTGTCCTGATTCATCATGATAAAGCGCAACCGATCCTGCTCTGAAGTTGCCCACTGGTCACAAATAAACTCCTGAAAGAGCTTTCCACTTAAGAATATATGCTGAGGCTTGATAGCAGGCAGTCGGGGATGGAGACAATAGCAGTAGAAATCTGATTTGGACACATGCTTGTGAACCCTTGCACTGCCTTCATTAGCAGCTGCAAACTCGATTTGAGGATGCCATTGGAGCTGGCCAATAGGAAACAGGAGGACATAGTGAAGAGCAGGATAGAGGGGATAGACATCGGTGATGCACTGAAGGGGAGGGCCATGCCTGTGGTAGAGAACAATATCACGTGTGCTCTGTGGCTGATCGCCATCACCTGGAAGAATGACTGTGATCTCATTGTTGGTGGCATCAGGAAGATTGTAGCAGCAACAGTCACAGGATTGATCAAAGTGCAAAGCTATCTTGCACTGCTGGTGTGGAGGCAAGTTCCTGGTGAGCTCATGGGCCTGCTTGTACATCTAAACTGCAGGATTGAGATGGTGGAGCATGTCCTGAAGGGTGAGCAAAGTGTGGTGATCAAAGTAAGTGTTCCAGGCATTGGCCATGCGAAAGTTGGCTGCATTGGCTGGATCATAAATGTAAAGCTGAGCATACACTAGAGATTCATCCTCTGGTAGAAGAAGAGAGCCAATTCTGTGGGACAGCTCACCATGCAGTTTGAAGATGTAGGGGCCAACACCATCATTCACAGTCTCTTCACCTTTATTAACAGACTCATCGATTTTGCACCCAATGGAAGTCATGGCAAGAGCATTGTTGTATGTGCAGATATGATCACAAAACGACCTGCTAATGTGATCCTGAGCAGTGAGCAACTGGAGAAGCTCAGGTGGGACTAAGTGGAGAGGAGGCAAAATGATTTTTCCACTCAAGCAGCACATGCCAAATCTGGGATTTATATTGTAGGATGCTGTGAGACACTCGGCCATCCAGTGCAATGCATGACAATTGGGACACTGAATATCCATTCTTCCCAGATAATGAACAGGCCAGTCAGGACTAAAAGGACAGCATGCAGGAGTGAGGGGCCCAAGTGGAACAGGTGCAGGATCAATATGTTGAGCCGCCTAAGATAATCGAGTCAGTCACAAAATAAAGACATGACCAAAAAGGACATAAGCATACATGTGGAGGAATATCAACAACAGGGATGACAGGTGCAGGAATGGGAGGAACAGGTGCAGGCAGATCAAAAACAGGGATAGCAGGTGCAGGAACTGGAGGAACAGGTGCAGGGGGATCAAAAACAGGGACAACAGGAGCAGGAATGGCAGGAACAGGTGCAGGGGGATCAAAAACAGGGATAGCAGGTGCAGGAATGGGAGGAACAGGTGCAGGGAGATCAAAAACAGGAGGAGCAGGAGCAGGATGCTACATCATCATTATTGTCAGTTAATATACTCAAAAGAACATATATAAGCCTACATAGAGAGGGATATTGGCAAGAGGGACGATAGGAGCAGGAACAGCAGGAACAGCAGGAGAAGGATCAAAAACAGGAGGAGGAGGAGGAGGAGGAGGAGGCTAGATCATGATATTGTCAGATAACATACATTATGTGAAAGATAAACCAACATACAGCAGGAAATAGAGCAGGCAGTGCAGCATGCTGAAAAGCAAGTTCAGTCCAGGCCATTGCAGAAGCTGCCACAGGAATGGGAGGTGCAGGAATTGGAGGGGCAAGAACAGGAGGGTCAAAAACAGGAGGGGCATTAAAATAATATGGGAAAGCTGCATTGTGTAAAGGAGCAACAACAGGCTGAGGTGGAGCAGCATGACTTGAGCCTCTTCCCCTTCCTCTTCCCCTCCCTCTGCCCCTGCCTCTTGCAATCTGTGGAAGGGGAGGAAGTGCCGCTAGCTGCTGTGCCAAATGAGGAGGAAGGTGATTGTATTGAGGAGGTGAAGGTGGAGGGGTGAGAAAAGGATCAGTGTCATTCCCAATCAGCAAACCACCATAGGGTGGTGGCACTGGCAGCAAAGGCTGGGCAATGCCCATCGTGTGAGCATGGTGTGGAGTCCGGTGGCGAGTAGGGCTATCCAAGGTCCATTGGTCCCATATATTTTGCTGTGTGGCCATCTGGGCACGTCGAGGAGTGTTGGGCAGAGTTGGGTCCATGGGAATCGGGGAGCTCTCTTACAGCAATGGAGGATGTGAGATTTTTGCAGGAGGCTGTGAAATCAGTGCAAACAGTGGCAGTTGATAGTGGAGTGACTTCCAAAAATGGAAGGGGAGGCAACTGCAAACCCGCCAGCCCAATCTCCCTGCACACTGTGCTCTGAGAGAGGTCCAAAAAACAACTGGCAGACACTCTTTTTGTTGAAAAAAGAGAAGCCAGGGAGGTAGGACTTCACAGAGCTTCACCTTGGTCTACAGATACCCCAAGAATGCAAAAACAACCCCACTGGAAAAGAGCCCAGAGCCAGAAAGAGAGCAGAAAAGGTAGAAGTGGCCAAAAATCAGCCGAAATTTTGGTTTCTACACTTGGTAATCATATTTGTCATCAGGCCAAAAATCAGCTGAAAATATTGATCCTACACAAAGTTATTATATTTGTCATCATGGCAACACCCAGTAATCAAAATATATTTGTCATCAGGTCCCCACCAAAAAAATTAGCTGAAAATTTTGATTCCACAATCTAGCTGAAAAGTTTAAATTTATCATCATGGCAACACCCAGTAATTAAATTATATTTGTCATCAGGCCCAATAAAAAAAAAATTACCTGAAATTTTTGATCCCCCAATGTAGCCAAAAATGTTGTTCCTGCATTATATTATTGTAGCCAAAATTGATGTCATTAGTTATTATATTTGTGATCTGGCCCCAAATTAGTCGAAAATTTTTGTTATCATTTGTTCTCACCTTTCACTTATATTTGTCATCATGTCTCATGACCCTTGGAGTTGGTCATCACTCTCCCACCCACTCAGAGCAACTCCCATGGCCTCTTCACCTCCCACGGCCTCTTCATCTCCCATGCCCTCATCACTTCCCATGGCCTAGTCACCTGACCATCCTCCTTTTATTATTGATGTCATCATGTGTCATGCCTTGCCATCAGTAAATGTGATGAAATACTAATCTCCCCCTGGAGCTTCAGTGCACGCTGGTGATGATACTCAACCTGGAAACCTAAACAAAAACCTACTAAATGGCTTCGGATGGTATAACATGAGTCAGAGGAAGGGTGCAAGTTGGTACTAAATATCACTGCTGATACCCAAAAGTCATAGTGAGTGACGTTGATAGGTCCACTACACGCTTTAAGGTCTGGAGAAGATTTCCACTCATATCGACACATTACAACATGCACTCCGAACACTCCGAATTACTATGAACACCATGAAATCGACCTTGAATCCTTTTCAAACTATTTCACACTATTTTGGATGACTTTGAACTATTTCGAATACTTTCGAACTATTTTGCGACACTTCAAATGACTTTGCAGCATTTCGAATGACTTCGGCCACCATATAGCTGTCTTGAAACACTTTCAATGCACGCTGCACATGGAACAAGCCAATTTGCTGCATATCGAGCACTACCAGACATGAGGAGAGACTACAAGAGAGTTAGAATGTGATAAGTGTGTTTTTATGTTTCATTGATATATTAAAGCAATAGAACAAGAACTATTACCATACTGGGACAATGTATGTATGTTTCATTATTTATCATTTTTCTGTCAATGCATTTCTCACTGGGCATGAATACCCACCTGAGCCTAACTCATGTATTGACTTAATTAACATGGAAAGATTCATTTTTGGTCTTTTAATATGTATCCATGGTCCAGTTCTGAGTTCTCCAAAATCCCTCAGAGAACCGGACCAAACTGAACCTTACCATCCCTAATCGGTAGTAGGACAATATGAATTGCCCATTGAATCGGTTATGAATTATGCAGAGAAAAGTTGATGGTCAGAGTAAATGGGCGATTCACTAACGATTCACCAGGTTGAAATCGCCTATCGGATCGCCTTTTGAATTGCCGTGTTTGACCACTACCAATCAGCTTCAGTTCTCCATGAGATGAGGATGCCAGGCCAGGCAAAATTTATGTAACAACAGAGACTTTTTATTTGTAGCAGTACATAGACACAAATTCTCTAGGTCTCCACTGACTAGCACAAGCGGACCTCGAGACGCAACGCGAGTCTGCGAGAGGAAGCACGATGTTTGGCATCAGACGTCGATTGATGGCCGCTTAGTTATCCGATCGCCTTCAGTTCAGTTCACATCAGATTCCAGCAAGAATTTCAGTTGATCCGAAGACATGGATTGAGCTGGTGTGACGCTTCATTAAGGTCACCAGCGAGGTAACCAGCTAACTTTAAGTCAGCCAAGTACTTCTATTGTGCCTGCCATTCTTCCAACACCTCACGAACCTTCTTTACTATTTCTTCCTTACCTACACTTTGCCCAAAAGCTTCGACAAACTTCCCTTCCGGGTCCATCAAATATACAAAAATTGAATGGTCAACTAAGTAATCGCCCGCTGGGTCTGCATTCGGCGGGGTGGAGAAGTAGACACGATATGCTTTGCAAATTGCTTTCGTCTCCTCATACGGACCAACAAGTCCGATGAACGACGGGTGAAAGTCTTTCAGGTATTTTCCAATACGAGAAGGGGTGTCTCGTGCAGGATCAACTGAAATGAACACAGGTTGAAAAATAGTACCGTGTTCTTTTTCTGTCGTTTGGCCTATTAGTATGATATAATCACGGCCAAGAATGTTCTGTACGCACCAATCACATCCAGCACAGTTGTCATCTTGTCTAATTCTTGGGGACAGATATCGGGGCAATTCGTGAAGCCAAAGTAGACTAGCGACCACTTGCCACAGAGATCTTTCTCCGTAAACGCCTCACTATCCTGTGTCAACAATTTGAAAGGTCCTCCTATTTGCGGTCGACCAAACTGCTTGCTAGCACGTTCGTTCTCTACTGAAAGGTAAAATTGCACGCCGTTATAGTTGGAAAAGCTTTCCTGACCCCGTTGTTCTAGAAGCTTTGCCTTTTCATAACGGAAATAGAAAAAGAGCCCAACACCTGCAGCCACGAAGAGGGCTGCAGACTTGGGAGTAAAAACCTTGCAGTCATATTCGTTAACTGTAATCGCGGAACTGAATGACAGCACCTACTCCCAAAGAATTATAGCTCGAATAATTTGAGTAACGACGTTGTGATAAAGGTGAAATGGGAGACCTTCGGAAAGCGTTCAAGCTATATGGAACGGAGAGCGGTACGGGAGCGTACGCGCGCCATGAGCAACGCTGAAGGGCGCACCGAGAGGAATGGAACATGTCGAAATATGGGCGACAAAATCAAATATCGCCAAATCATGACAAAGGACAGGGTTTGTATATTATGTCAGCTACCGGTCTGATGTCGTAACCTATGACGTTCCCAAAAACGGACTTGTCGGGTTGGGCCATGGCTACGCCTGGCGTGAACGAGTCTTCACTTCAGAATTTTGTTCCTTTAGTTCTGCATTTATTTTCTTTTGATGCAAGATACAATTGTGGTATAAAATCTACTAACCAGCTTCAAATAATGAACTTGAAAATCACACAGCATGGTGCTACCATCTAATAGGTACAGGTAAGTATCAATATAATGTAAAGTGAATCAAAGTGGCACAGAATAAAATAAAGCATGAATTAGGATATGAAGCAAGTAACAAGATTGACTATTTTGACAACCAATACTATATAACACTAGGCATAAATTGCAATGTTTGCCTGTTGCCCTCTGCAATGTTGAAGATCTGTAGTGGGTAGTAATTGTGCATCATATAACATGTTGGCACCAGTAGAAATGCCATCGTGAAACCATATCTGTTCATTAATCATAACATGTGAAGTGTAATGCAATTCTCCATAATATATAACACCCTGCAGTTTCATAGTGTGAGATTGATTATCTCTACAGGTAATTGTTAGCCCATAGTTTAGCCTTGTACCTCAGTTTGCAGATTATATGTTGTATCATGCTTGTGTTTAATTGCCTTCAGTAATAATCAAGCCTTGACCTATCCTTATCCCACCTTGACATAATGTCGACTTATCCATCTATTCACTACACTCCTCCTTCCAAGTCTTACCCTCAAAGTCAAGACTTGAACCTCGCTTATTTCTACCCTCACCCTCCATCCAGAAACCTGGACTCCCTTCACCCTGAAATAGGACAACTGATGTTAGGATTCACGATGGTAGGAGGGAGACAAGTCCTAGACTTTTATTATGCTTGCATCACACATATGTAGTAGTGTACTATTATTAGTTTGACAGGCCATGCTAGGGTCCATGCTTGGGTTGCTATTTCCAACTCTCCCCTGCAAACTGAGGACAGGGAAATGGTTTTCTACTGGGTTCATCAAAACCTTTAGGTGAGGAAAAACCCCGTGGAAAAAAATACCATCACATGCAAGGAAAGCTACTGGGCTTCCTGTTTGACTGAATGCCCATCTCTTTCTGATTTTGCAAGTGTTTTGGCTTTGTTAAAGCCTTAGTCAAGATGTCAGCCATCTGTTCGGGGTCATGACAATTTTGAATGTCAAGAATGTTATGGAGTCAATGATGATGAATAGCAATATGCTTGGACCATTGATAAAATTGGGGATTATGTGTCAAAACCACAGATCCATCATTGTTGCCCTTCATTACAGTTGGTTCCTTTTGGGGATATCCCAGTTCTCCATATAGATTCTGCAGCCATATTGCCTCATGTCCAGCCTCTGATAGCACAATATATTCTGCTTCAGTTGAGTACAGTGCAATTATGGTTTGTTTCTTTGACTTCCATGTAATAGCTCCCCCTCCAGCTAGAAAAACATAGCCTGTAGTGGACTTGAGGTCATCGGCATTCACATATGCAGCATCTGCATATCCATGGAAGAGGTTACTGGCTTCAGTCTCATCTTAAGATTTTCTGTAAGTGATCCTAAGAGTTTTTGTGTCAGATAGCTGATAAGCCTCCTAATGTGCCTGCATGGCAGGAGTTTCTTGTGGTCCACTGAGTCTGTGATTCTGTGTGGGACATAATAATAGGGTTTAAGAAAATGTGATGATTGATGAGAGAAGTGTGAGTTTGCAAATACTGTCAATTTCAAAATGCTGCTACCAAGGATGGGACTTGGGCAGGGAAAACACTGGACTTCTAGTCAGACAGTGGTTGCAGGGTTCTGGGGTTTTGGGGCAGAATCCACTGAGCTGTAGCAGTCCAGGTGAAAAGGGGCCAGAGAGAATGTGGCTTCAACTTGTAAGAAGTTGTGCCCTTCTCCTCATCAGTTTTTGGGAATAGCAACCTGAGCACAGACCCTAGCATGGCCCAGCAAACTAATAATAGTACTGTACTACATATGTGTGATGCTGATAGGTCCACTTTGCACTCTAAGGTCTGGGAAGACTTCCAATGCATTGACACATCACAACACATGCTCCCAACCCCTACAAACCCCATGAAACCACTCTGAAACAATTTTGCAACACTTCAAATGAGTTTGAATAACTTTGCAGCACTTTGAATAACTTCAGCTGCCATATGCCTATCCCACCACCCTTCCAATACATGCAGCACACCTTGCAAGAGTTAGTGTGTCACATATCAAGCACCATCAGACACAAGGAGATACAACAAAGGGCTTTTAGGATGTGATTGTAGCACTTTGGTGTTTTAATGATATAGTGGAACAATAGGACAAGTACCTTTGATACATTGCAACTCCATTTCACTTATCATCATTTCTCATTTGTTTTATGATTTGCAAAGTTCTGTATTATTGTGTATCTTGCATCATGTTTTCCACATGTTTTATTTCTTTTAAGTACCATCCCTTCAAAATATATATAGACTTGTACAAGATACTTAGAACAACAGAGAAGAAATTGTCCTCTCCCATCTATCATCTGATTTAAGAGCAGTTCTCTTGAGTCCAAGTCTCTCATCTTGGTCCTGGAGTTTAGCATATTCTCACAAACTCCTTCAAACTTTTGTACTAGCCTCTCAAAACTATCATCTATCACCTATCATCTTTTAAAACCCTCCCTATTCTCTATAGTCATTTCCCAGAATCTCCTGAAACCATCCTTATTCTCTACAAACCCCTCAAATGTCCTTGAACTTTCTCAAACATACTCGAACATTCCTCAGAGCACTTCGCAGACCTTTGTGTGCCCTCAAACTTTACCAAATATCATTTGAACTCTTTGGCCTTAGTTCCCCCCATCCTTGGGTAACAGCAGTAATATTTAGTACCACCTCACACCCTTCCTCTAACTTGTGTTATACTATTCGAGACCTTTCTACTAGGTTTTGTTTGGGTTTCCAAGTTGAGTATTATCAATGCAAGCATAATAAAAGTCTAGGACTTGTCTCTCTCCTACCATCATGAATCCTAACAGGTTATGGGCCCTGGCTCTACTTTCTAGACCTATAGAGTACTAGCACTATGGACCAACAGCAACAGCAATGGGAAGATCAACAATCTGACATTTTTTCTGAAAGGGAAATTGGTGCTCACCATCTCCAACTGCTTCTCAATTGCATGGACATTGATGATGCTCGACCTGGAAACCTAACAAAAACCTGTTAAAAGGCTTAGGAAGTATAACGCAGGCTAGAGGAAGGGTGCGAGTTGGTACTAAATATCACTGCTGATACCCAAAGGTTGTAGTGAGAGACATGAAATGACAAGGGTGTGTTGCAAATAGTCTTTAAAGGCATACAAAGATGTTCAAAAAAGGTTTGAAGTGGTACAAAGATGTTTGGAGATATTCAAAAGAGGTTTGGAGAGGTTCAAAGAGGTTTGAAGTAGTTTAAGGAGTTTTGAAAGAGTCAGACTGGTGTCTAAGTATATCGAAGAATGGATATAGCGAATTAGATGTATTTTTGAGAGACAATAGGTGATAGGCAATAAGTCGAGGAGCGAATACAAAAGTTCAAAGAAGTTTGTGATACTTTGCAGAACTTTGAGATACGATGCAAGGTTAAGACTCAAGAGAATGGCTCTTAAATTGAATGATAAGGGAAAGGGTAACTCTTCTCTGTTCCCTTTGTCTTGTCTTTTAAGTAACTAGCACAAGTCTATATACAATTTGAAGAGATAGTACTAAAAAGGAAACAATAACATGTGGGAAACATGAGGCAATATATACAACAATGAGGACTTTGTGAATCATAAAACAAATGAGAAATGATAAATAATTGAAATGTACAGTGTCCCCATATAGTAAAAGTACTTATCTTTTTGCTTCAATATATCATTGAAGCCTCTAAGCATTATTGTCACGTCCTAAGTCTCTTGTCATCTCTTTTTGTGTCTGGTAGTGTGAGCGTGATATGCAACAAAATAACTCATTCCGGTTGTGCAGCATGTATTGAAAAAGTTTTGAAACAGTTATATGGTAACCGACTTTGTTCGAAGTGCTGTGAAGTTGTTCAAAAGCATTCAAAATGTCACAAAATGGTTTGAAGTCATTCAAAATCATGTGAAGTTGTTCGAAAAAAGTTCAAAGTCTTTTTTGTGGTGTTCATGGGGGTTCGGGGAGGTTCGGAGTGTGTGTTGTGATGTCTTGATATGATTAGAAGCATTCTCTAGACTTTAGAGTGCACAATGGACCTATCAGCATAATTATGCTACTGTTGACTTGATCCAAACAAAGGAATATTTAAATGTCAACAAGATTGCTGATTGTGACCATCTTACATATGAGAACTGGCATGAGTGGAAGGACCAAATGAAGCATGTATTTACCAACTGTGATATCAATGGATATGTTATGGATGCAGTCAGCAGACCAAATGAGGGCAACAATCCTGTAGGAGCATCTAACTGTGATAAGAATGATTGCTGGGCACAGCAAGTCATCATCCATAATGTTACCTCCTCATAGATAACCCACATTGGCTCAAAAACTTCTGCTGAAACAATGTACTCAGCTCTTATGGTCACTCATGAGAACAAGGCCCACCAAACTGTCAATGATATTCAATGCCTCTTGTATGAGGCAAAAGCCAGGGACAATGATGACCTCTTGAAGCACCTTGACATTTTCAATCTTATTGCGACTATATTAACAAGTTCCCCAATACTGATTTTTATGTCTCAGATACTTGTTTCAAGTCTATCATCTCAGCTTCTTTACCTTCCACCTGGCAAACCTTTATAGAACCGTACAACAGGAATGCCGATGATCCTAATGATCCCGATCCTAAGTGATGAATGTCCTCTGATGCTCTCATTGGTTTTTTACAGAAGGAATACAAGATACAACTGAGCTAGTAATGGAATAATAATGGGTTGAGTAGGAGCATTAACCTGGTGCAAACCCAGAGGGCTCCTGGACCTAGTAGATTCCTTGAGGCTCGACTTTTGAACTGTACATCACATAACCATCTCTATTGTGATTATTTTAGGCACCCTGGACATTGGATGACAAAGTGTCACAAGGTGGAAGTGAACAAGTGTTGGAACTGTGGGAAGCCTGGTTGTATACCTAGGGAATGTCAGTTGGAGAAAAAGAATAAGGAGAAGAAAGAAGAACAAGGGAAATGAAAGGAAGAGTTGAATATGGGGAAGAAGAAGTTGCTTTTATAGTTAATGAAGAACTCTACAACTTTGATACATTCAATGCATGTAACTTTGAGAGCAATGATGAGTGCTTGATCCTCTATGATTGGTTGGCTGACTCTCCAACAACTTCACATATACCTCATAAATGAGAAGCCTTTACCTTATACACTCCTTTGAGAAAGGATTCTGTAACAGTAGTAGGAGGCAACCAAGCAGCTATACTGTATATAGCTGGCCAAAAAACTGTTGAACTTGCTTTAACATGTAGCAGTCAGAAATTCAACCTCATTTTGCAAAATGTTCTTCATGTGCCTGGAACACAGAATAATCTTATTTTTTGGGGGCAGTGGGATACTGCTGGTGGGTGGTATATTGGAGGAGAGGGAACAATTACTCTTGTTATCAAGGATGGGAGGCATGTTGCCTGAGGAACCAAAGTCAACAACAATTTATACAAGATAAATTAACTACATGGAAATCCCATTCTACTTCATCAAATACTGATGCCATAAACCCACAAGCATTTTTCAGGAGTGAACTGGCTTGCAGTTGGAAGATCTGGAACTGCTGATTTGGACATATTGGATATCCTGTGTTGCAGAAACTTCTGGACAAGAAACTGGTTGATGGATTCAAAGTTGATAAATGTACATCCGAGCCTGATTTCATCATGTGTACTGAAGCTAAGCAACATATTGAACCATTTCCCAAGGTGTCATGGAGAGATACTCAATCCGGGGAACTACCCACATCGATCTATGGGGCAAATATGCTATCCAATCCATAAATCACAATCAATATTATTTGCTTTTTGTAGATGATGCAAAATGTTATGTAATGGTGGATTTTGTGAAGGAAAGATCAGATGCATCCCAGGGAGTCATCAATTATTTGGTGTACCTTATAATGCAAGGCTGGACACTAAAGGTGATTCAATTGACTGTGGCAAAGAATTTGTTAATGAGGAGTTGAAGACTTGGTGCAAGGAACTGTAAGTGGAAAGGAAGGCATCCCAGGCATCTGGGCAATTTTCTGCATTCATCCCATATTTGTATATATTTTATTTTACCCTATTCTGTCTTTTCTATGATTTTCTATGATTGTATTCCTATTTTATGATTATATTTTGGTTTTTTCCATGTTGGTACATGTTGACAGTTCTATTCTTAAAGGTGGGACCCCTTCTGGATGTTTATCCTTCAAGATGACATCATTCCATAGCTTGATCTGCCTATTTTTGCCCTTTTGCTATTTTTAGCTTACTATTTGATTTTTGGGTCTATCACATATACTGGGCATCGACAGATGGGTTCTTAGAGTGTTCTCTTTGGATTCCCCTCTGTTATGTGCACCTGAAGTGTTTGTATTATGTAGTATAATGTTAACTTTAAATTCCCCTCTGTTAGCTCACTATTAAGTAAGGCTTTGAGGTTGCCCTTCCAGGAACATGGTATCGAAATCCATTTTACTGCACCATATTCACCTTCACAGAATGGCATTGCAGAGAGAATGAACTGAACACTTGTAGAAATTAGTTGAGCCATGCTAATCACTAATGACCTTCCAGAATATCTCTGGAAATATTCTGTTATGCATGCTGCTTACCTTTGCAACTGTTCTTATGCCTAATTTATCCCCAACTCAACCCCATATGAGGGATGGCATAATGCTGAACCGAATATATCTCATTTATGTGAATTTGGAGCTCCCATTCGGATTTTTTTGCAGGGACAGAAAGAACAACAGAAGATGCTACCAAAATTGAAACACCAATTTTACATCAGTTTTTGAGCAGTCACATTTTATAATGTGGAAACATGCAAGATACTTACCTCTCAAAACTTCTGTAATATTACCCCTTCTGACAATGCCACGCCTCCCAAACCTATTGAACTTACACCCAATATGCTGCATGAGGGGAAGACTGGAGGGAGGATGCCACCAATGGGTGTAACAGGTTTTGATGATAGAACTCATGACCTTGAACCCAAACAGAAGTGAAAGCGGAATGAAATCGAGGAAGATATTGATATTAACACACCATGCAAAACATGTGGAATTTATACTGACTAGCAATGTTTTCACAATCTTTTTCCAGATGAAGAGAAAGAAGAAAATTTTCTATTGGTGGAGGAAGCCTTTGCAATTATCACCGGTGATGAACTTACCAGTTTGAAGGAGGCTAAGGATTCCCCCAAATGATCTGAATGGGAATGAGCCATGCAAGAGCAGTTGGATCTGCTTGATTGAGATGGGCACTTGGGACACAGTGTGGAGACCTCCAGATGCAGTACCAATTGCTAATAAATGGGTCTTCATCAAGAAGTGGAATAAGCAAGAGGAAGTGGTAAGTGTAAGGGCAACCTCAAGCCTCACTTAGAAGTGAGCTAACTGAGGGGAATCCAAAGTTAATATTATACTACATAATACAGACACTCTAGGCACACCAAACAGAGGGGAATTTAAAGAGAAAACTCCAAGGACCCATCTGTTGATGCCCAGTATATGTGATAGAGCCAAAAATCAAATAGTAAGCTAAAGATAGCAAAAAGGTGGAGATAGGCAGATCAGGCTGTGGGATGATGTCACCTTGATGGGTAAACATTCTGAAGGGGTCCCACCTCTAAGAATAGAACTGTTAACATGACCAACATGGAAAAAAGGCGAAATATAATAATAAAATGAAAATAATAGAAAATGCAAAATAGGGTGAAATAAAATATAAAAAAATATGAGACAAATGCAGAAAATTGCCCAGACATCTTGGATGCCTTCCTTTCCCCTTACATTACCCCCCTTCTATGATGCATCATCCCAATGCATTCAAAACCATATTTGCCCAAAGTTGGATGCTTAGATGCACTGAGGTGCAGAGGAATGTCACCGGTGGAACTCCCTAACCAGTCATGGGATGTTTACATTGGACTCTGTGACCCAGGAGTTCTCCTTGTACCCATAACCCTTCCATTGCACCAGGAATTCAAGTTTACCTTGATGCAAGTGGCTGTCTAAGATGGACTCGACTTCATACTGAGGTTCGCCTTCAATAACTGTAGGCAGTGGGAGAGGTCATGTCACACATCCAGGGAATGGATCTGTGGGTGCAGGCAGTAGTTTTATAACATGGAAGACAGGATGGAGTCTGGACATGGATTGTGGTAGCTGTAGATGGTAGGCATGTGACCCAATGTATCTAGGGATGAGGAACAGTCCAAGGGTATGGTGGGTGAGTTTCTTGGATGGGTGTGTGGTGGAAATGTCACTAGAGTCAAGATAGGCACAATCACCAATCTTATATGTGGGTGTGGGTGAGTGATGCTGGTTGTAGAAGCATGCAATATCATTCTTCACCTTGGCCAGAGCTGATTTTGCCTCCTCCAAGGTGTTCTTCATCTGCTCTGTGAATTCATTCACCATCTCAAAATGCGAGGGTGCTTGTTGAGGTTCGAAGCTCATGCATGGATGTCACCCTGTGTTGAGGAGGAAGGGAGTTTGTTGGGTGGAAGAGTGGACATTGTTGTTGAATCCAAACTCAGCCATGGGAAGGAGATCTTTCCAGTCATTCTGCTGCTCATTGACAAAGACACAAATGTACTGCTCGAGCTCTTGGTTGACTCGTTCTGTCTGTCCATCTGTCTGTGGGTGGTAGACAGTTGAGGTGAGGAGTTTGATCCCCAGCAGGCAGTACAGCTCTCGGGTGAACTCTGCAATGAATTTTGGTCCTCGATCACAGAGGAATGCACCAGACAGTCCATGGAGCTTCCACACATGGCACAGGTAGAGTCGAGTCACTCCAAGCACAGTGACAGTCATATGAGTGGGGATAAAATGAGCTCACTTTTCAGCAGAGTCAACTGTGCACATTACTGCATCAAACCCATTGGACACTGGTAGTTCCACCATGAAGTCCATACTGATGACATCCCAGTGATTCTCTGGGACAGGAAGGGGATGTAACTCACCTATGGGCTTGTGCCATAGAGTCTTGCTGCATAAGCAGAGATCACAGGTGTGACAGTACTGACCAATGAGCTGAGACATCTGGGGCCACCAATAATTCTGTGATATGAGTTCCAACATCTTCCAATGTCTGGGGTGACCTGCAAATGAGTGAGTCATGGTGCTGAGAGATGAGTCATTGTCAAAGTTGGGGATTGTGAAGGATGTAGATGCAGTCACAGAAGTAGAGGATATTGTCCTTCTCTGTCCACTCTGCTGCATGAAGTAAAGGGGTAGATCCCTTCCTCAACTCCTTCACTGCCAGAGCCACACCATCCTCATGTAAACCACTATGGTTTGCATGACAAATATCACATAAGATACTGTGCTCCTCATCCTCCAAGGCAACACCTTCTAATGCATGGACTGTAAACAAATCAAGTTGCAACAACACAATACCTTGATTATCATTGCTTCCATCCTCACGGTCCAGGCGATGAGAGAGGGCATCAGTCTTCCCCATGCTGCATCCTGTGTGATGATGCAGGGAGAAGTCAAACCTGGAGAGGTAAAGGGACCAGTGAGCTTGGCATCGATTATTGGTTATGATGTACTCGAGGTTCTTGTGGT
This sequence comes from Tricholoma bakamatsutake, assembly GCA_029959215.1. NCBI lineage: Eukaryota > Fungi > Basidiomycota > Agaricomycetes > Agaricales > Tricholomataceae > Tricholoma > Tricholoma bakamatsutake. The sequence continues at coordinate 9,601,579 of CP114860.1, forward strand.
CCATCCAGATCTCGACCTTGTGTTGAGCACCCTCCAGGAAATATTGCCACTCCTCTAATGTCTGCATTATTGCCAGCATCTCCTTGTTGTGGATCTCATAATTGCATTCTACAGCACTGAGACTCTTTGAGTAGAAGGTGATGGGGTGCCAATTTGGGTCCTTGGGAGATTGTTGGGACAGTAGTGCACCCATTGCAAAGTCCAAACTGTCAGCTTCTACACAGAAGGGACATGAGTCATCAGCAAAGGTGAGGATTGGAGTGGAAGTGGCCATCTCTTTAAGCTTCTCAAATGCCTCCTGCTGTGCATTCTCCCTTCTCCATCCCTCCTTGCCAGTGAGGTTAAATAGTGGGTGGGCATGGTGGGAAAAATCTTTAATAAAGTGCTAATAGAAATTGATGAAGCCCAGAAAAGACTGCACCTCTTTCTTGTTTGTGGGCATGGGTCAGGTTGTAACACCAGCAACCTTGACTGGGTCCATCTCCACCTGCCTATCCAAGATGATCAAGCCCAAGTACTCAATTCATGTCTTCTCAAACTTGCACTTGTTGTGATGAAGATAGAGTTTGTGCTGCCAAAGTCATTCCAGTACCAGGTGCATGATTCGGTGATGTTCATTGAAATCTTGCATGAAGATGAGAATGTCGTTGAGGTAGACACAGACCACACCTTCCAGTATGAGATTGTAAAAGATATTGTTCATCATGGTCTGAAAGGTGGCAGGACTATTAGTAAGACCAAAGAACATGACAAGCGGTTCAAAAAGACCATGGTTTGTGCAGAAAGCTGCCTTCCACTCATCCCTTTCTTTATCCAGACATTGTTGTAACCCCAACAGATGTCAAGCTTGGTGAAGTAGTGCACTCTGTGGAGTTGGTTAACAAGTTTGGATATGAGGGGTAGCAGATAACAGTTTTTGACTGTGATGTCATTGAGGCATCGATAGTCTTGAACTGGTTGAAGGGACCCATCCTTTTTCTTGACAAAGAAGAAGGGTGAGGCCATGGGCAATTTAGAAGGACAGATATGACCTGAAGCCAAGTATTCATCAATAAACTTGTTAAGTTGTTGCTGTTCTTCAGGAGAGAGAGGATAGACCTTGCAAGAAGAGGGCATGGCACCTGACATGAGCTCAATTGCATGATCCCACAGCTTACAGTTAGGAAGTAAGTTGAAGGATTCCTTGAAGAAAACATCCTTGACATCATGCAGGTGAGAAAGCACAGAGTCAGCAAAAGATTTGGGTGCACTGTTCTTATGGAAGGCCTCCATGAGGTGCTGGGATACATTTGAGGTGGCACACACCTCATGTGAAGGGTTAATGGCAGTGTAGAAAATTTGGTCACCTTCCTTGATCTCCTCCACCTTCTCTTCATTATTATCTGAGTCGAGTGCAAGATCTGGGATGTCTTCTAAGTCCACATCAGCCACAGGCATTGGACCAGCATGACACTTTTGAGTGCGCTATAAGAGGACCTTTTGCCCTTGATGTTCCTGTCTGCCTTTAGTGAAGCAAGTATGACAGCAAGAGAGACAACAGCTCATCATGACTTCACCTGTCACCCAATCGACCTCAGGATTATGGTCATGAAGCCATGGGTAGCCCAAAATTGCCTCCTGCTTCCCCAGTTGGGTCACTGCAAAGAGAGCCCATTTGCTATGATCCTTGTACCAGAGGACTAGGTTGACAACCTCCCAAATCACCCCAGCTTCATTTGGGGAGCCATCCACATTGTAGACAGGTATGGGTTGAGATAGTAAGCAGGTGTTAAGTTGTTTTTGTTGTTGAAATTAAATCCTCATACATGCTGCATACATGAGGCCATGCATGCAGCACACACATGTTACTGTGCCTACTGCGCATACATGTGGTAAACACATTCCTGAGTCATGTGACATCCTTACTATTATGTATATAAGGAGAACCTGTACTATAGTAGATATACAGTGTTCTTACCTCTGCTAAACCCTAGCTCTAAGACTAACTAAACCCCAGGTAGGTTACAAGAAACATGTCGTCTCTTCCTCTGTGCAGCGTATGTAGTCTGCTCCAACAGGTTATGGGCCCTGCTAGGCACATCGCGAATGCGCCTTAACTGGCTGCGAATGACGTTGACTTCATTGTCTCCAAATTGTAACCTTGCGCTCTTCATGAGCTGCATTGCGCTCTCTGTGAGCTGCATTTAAAAAAACCCAGGTTGACTAGGGTTAACCACTCTGAAGGAGTGTTTTTGCCTGAGATTATGGAATGTGTTTTCTTGAATAAGAGGACTGATTGAGCGCTTTTACCAGCTGCCACTATAACATCATGTCTTCAACTCTTGAAAAACTCGTACAAACTTTCGACGGCTCTAACTACATTCAATGGGCCGACTCAATGAAGGTGTGGCTCAGGTCTCAGGGCCTCTGGCAAATAACTAGTGGGATGGAACTAAAACCACCCCTGGCGCCTCCTTTGATGGTGACAAACGCTGCACTAGTAGCGGAAGCTAATGCCAAGCTCCAGACCTGGAACAATAAGAATGACCAGGCGATTGGTAGCCTAGTGCTCTGCCTGGCCCCCTCTATTCGGCAGCATGCCAACACCAAGGACACTGCTGAGGAGGTGTGGGATCTCATCTGCACCGACTATGGTGTCGATGGCCCCTCCCAAGTCTTTGCGGACTTTAGGTCTGCAATCGCAATCAAAATTCCGGCTGCAAATCCCGTGCCAGAGATTGCCAAAATGGCTGATAAATTCGAGTGCCTTACGGATGCCAATGTCGCCATCCCTGAATTAGTACAGGCAATGATTCTACTTGCTGCGATGCCACGCGAGTATGATTCTCTATCTGTCATGGTCCTTAACACGACCGCTACTAGAGCCTTGACATTTAAACATGTCAAGGACTCCATTGTCGCTGAAGCCTCACAGCGCACAGCAGTTGGAAAGCCCATTGGCCCACCTCAGGCCACCAAGTGTTCTGCTGTCAAGCGCAAAGGGGAAAACCCCAAATGGCAATCTCAAGGCAACAATGGAGAATTGTCCCGAAAGCATGGACGACATGGGGACAAAAAGACTAAAGAGGAAAAACCTAAAGAGAAACATTCCCACCTCGCCTCACAAGCCTTTACTACTATAAATGGTAATGGCACCATCATACCGCCAATGCCACTCATCCAGCGCATCGAGAAGCATGAACATACTCCCACAAGGGATCCTCGCCGCCGACCGCCTGCACAGGCATACATGGGTGTGGCCTCTACCTCTCATTCGGTCTATACCGAATATCAGCAGGCTCGAGACACCCTCGAGCAAATGAATCTCCCATGCAGCATGAAAAATCTGCGACCGCTGGAAGAGCACCTAACAGTGCGAGAAGGTAAGAGGAGGAGGATTGAACCAGAACCAAGGATCGTAGAGGTAGAAGATGATAGCGTCTCCCTTGGATCAGAACCTGCTGTTTCTGATGAAGAAGTATGGAAAGCCGTCGACGAAATGCTTGTCGATGAACCGCTTGAAACAGGTACATATGATGAAAGGTCAGTCCTTTTCCTTGCCACAAGCACAAGAATTAACATTCCACTGATCACAGCAAACTTTTCATGTGAAATTTTACTGCTACTAAATGTATCATGGAACAATTTACATCTTAGTATATGTGTTACGTGTGCAAATGGAAATTGTAAGAAAGGTGCCGACTGGATCATGGATTCAGGCGCATCAAAACACTTCACTGGTGAAATCAAAGATTTTGCTTCTTATGAGCCTTTACCGAGAAAGGACTCTACCCTGGTTCAAACAGCCACGGGTACTACTCATATAGTAGGGAAAGGAGCAGTCTTCATTAGACATCAGGTAGTATGTCATGGGAAGTCAGAGATGCATGAAACGCGATTATACCCTGTCTACTACATACCCGACTGTAATGCTCGATTACTGTCAATGGGCATCTTCTTACAAGACAGAAGTGATGTGCGTGGTTCCTCTGCACACATTTCATTTTTCAAGCAAGGAAACCCAATTATGGATTGCATCCCTCTTATGAAACATGACATTATTTATTGGGCTTGGACTCATATATTGAGCACCAAGGGAATCAATGTCGTGACAATGTATGTTGCAGACTACTCGACTTGGCATAAGCAACTTGGACACCCATCCAAAGAGGCGCTAGGGAAGATGCCTAATAGCACCATAAAATTCCCAAGGAATTTAATTATTCCTAAAGACAAAATTATATGTCCAGGGTGCGCTGAAAGGAAAATGACCTCAAAATCTTTTCCTGAATCAGATTCACACACAGAAAGACCCTTTGAATTAATATATTCTGATGTGAAGGAACTCCCAGTACTATCGTACTCTAAACATAAATACTTTATTGTATTTCTGGATGACAAAATGTCACATATCTGGGTCCAATGCCTTAAAAAGAAATCTGATGCTGCTGTGGCCATCAGACAATTTCGGGCAGCGGCTTTGACACAGTATGGCGCTACAATCAAGCGCTGGCATGTTGATCCAGGGGGGGAGTTCAAAGATCGTGAGCTACAAAATGTGCTCAAGAACTTTGGCATCAAAATAGAGATGTCTGCACCCCATGTTCACCAACAGAATGGGCGTGCAGAGCATGCCATAAGGACAATAATGGAAAAGTCGCAAACCCTGTGATTTACCGCATGTCTACCACAATCATGGTGGAAATTTTGCATTGAACATGCAACACACCTATACAACCGAACCCCGATAAGGCGCCTGAAATGGCTGACACCGGTTGAGGACCTGACAAAGGTCCACCCAGATCTAAATGATCTGAAGGTTTTTGGTTGTGGTGCTTACGTCTACCTACCCAAGGAGAAGCGTCCAAACACATTGGCTCCTCGATTGGAGTTGATGACGTACCTTGGATTAGAAGATGGCATTAAAGCATACCATTTCATGCGACCTAGTGGCACAATATTCATTGGTGCTATGGCACTATTTGATGAAACGTTGTTCCCATGCTGTCCCGGAGCTAAAACTCCTGCCAATATGGACCTTGGTGATTTTCCACCTCCAGAACCAGAAGATGATGACCACTCATCTGGAATGGATGGCGATGATTCTATACCGCCACAAGATCTGCCCCTTCCTCCATCATCAGAAAATAATGATGATGATGTACCAAGTGAGCAAAAGGCACATGATGATGTGACAAATGCTCCTCCTCTGCCACCTCCAGTAACCACTGAGGACTTTTGTCCAAGACATGATGATCAACAGGAATGGCAGCAATTGCCCCGTCGATCAGGCAGGCAGAGGAACATTCCAAACCGTCCTGGCAATACCTATGGAGAGAAGCGACTCCCCTCTGACATAGAGAGAGACATTGCACGTGATTGATATTGGAAGAGATCTGTGGGTCAAGATTTGGATCATAACCGAACACGACCACAAACTCAACAGAAAGAACCGGTTGCTGGACCGAGTTCGGCACCCCACGAGAGTGTGCCCGATTCCAATGATCAAGAACACGATCACCCAATGGGGGAACCGGACGAAGCAGGTTATATTAAAAAGATAACCAAGGAAGGAGGAGATAAGCTTATTCGCTGGCTGTTATCAAAAGCAGTCAAACCATCGAGCGAAATAAGCCAAGTGCCAAACCAATTTCACGATATTGCGTGCCTACCATGGCAGCAGCAACGTGAGTGGAAACAAGCTTGTCATGAAGAATTAGAGGCTCTTCATAAACGACAAGTCTATGACATCGTCGATCTTCCACATGATCGAAAAATGATCAAAAATAGATGGGTTTTCTCCATAAAATCGGATGGAAGAAAACGAGCCAGACTCATGACCAAAGGCTTTTCACAAGTCGAAGGCGTTGACTTTGATGAGATTTTCTCACCGGTAGTCTGCTACGAGACCATTGATGAGTTCAGTTGGTACTCAGTGCAGAGTCTCAACAGAAGGGGTGAACACTTAACCTACAACTGCAGGCGTGCTCAGGGTGAGGGGGGAGTTTGCTTAGAGGGCCTCGGATCGTCCTTCAGGGCGCGGAGACTATAGAGAGGCTGGTACAGCGATTTTCAGTGTGCACACTAGTAGTGTACACGAAAGGGGAGATATGGGCAGTGGCGGAAAAGTGCGCAATGCAAAGAGGCAAAAACGCGCAGTGCGGAAAAACGCGCAACGAGAGCGCAAAAGTGCGCAACGATGAGGATGATGAAGGCGCTTTAGGTGTAACAGGACAAAGACGACACTGGAATGTACTGTGAAGGTGGTGCACAGTTTGGGGGTGCAAACAGAGTGAAAGCGCAAGGAGCGGAAAAAGGCGCAGGCAGTGTGCAAAATGTGGCTATGCAAAAGGGTGCGCAAATGGTGCGCAAACGTGGCTATACAAAGGGTGCACTATGATAGTGCACAGACAAGGATGAAGGATGCAATGCAAGGGACGAAACGCAACAATACGATGAGGGGACGCAAACGATAATGCAAACACGGCTATACGAAGGGCGCACTACGAAGGCGCACGGACTGGATGCTGGTGCACAGACTATGTGCGACGCTGACTGAGCTATGAACTATGAGGGGGGGGGGAAAGATCCTGTGGATTCTCTATCTGTCCGCTACTATGTACAAATGGCTTATGTGATAAAATGGTGAAATAAAGTATAAAAATAGGAAGCGCCATGCGCTACCCACAAGTGCATCCATTCGCCCATCTAAACCTGACTGCACTATGCCGCTGCCTCAGCCAATAAGATTTGCACACCTATAGCTCAATATCCAACTGTTCCGGTGCGATGCGCTATTATTGGTGTGCGCTAAGTCTCGTGCGCTCTTCCCAATTAATCCGCTTTGGTGTTATATGTCGCGTGCTGCACCTTAGTAATAATGGCGTGATCAACCTGTGCTGGTTACCAGATAAGGCGATGCCGATTGGAAATGTGGAAGAACTAAAAGGGGATGCTGTGTGAGACCAAATACTGCCAAAGTGCCTGGGTTACGTGAAAGCGCCCAAGTGTGCACAGTCCAATGCCAAATAGGCGCAAAGCGGCCCAGTTATGTAAGAATGCGCAGTTCGCTCATGCTGGAATCGTGGTATGCCTCAAGTAAATGTGCCAGTAAGATGGGAGCTGTGATGCGCAGTGCACTGGTGCAGTGGATTGTTGTGTGTGATAGAGATTGTGCAAAGAGTGCGCAGCAGGGAATGTGAGTTGCAGGTAAAGTGTAAAAGGAGTGCGCAAAGGCGCATCGAGCACGCAATAAATGTAGAAGGCAGATAAGGAGCATGGGGGGGGGCGCATGGAGGCGGCTTGAAGCGCAATGAGGTGCATTTAGGGTGCACAATGATTGGCGGCTATGGGGAAACAAAAGCGCAGTAGAAATGCAAAAGGTGCACAAAGGCGCACCTAAACGGTCGAAGGTGTGCAAAAGTGCATGGAAGCGCACAAAGGCGCACGAAAGCGCACAAAGGCGCACGAAAGCGCACAAAGGCACACAAAGGCGCACAAAGGCGTGCAAAAGCATGCTGCGCAAAGTGTGCGGAAGCCATCTAGGAGGTGCATACAATCACAAAAAATGCCATAGTATGCGCGCAGGGCGATAGGGAGCCGTATCACCGTACGCCTCATGTTTGCACTTGCATCTCTAGAGGGCATGTATATGACTAGCCTAGATGTAAAAACTGCATTTTTATACAGCAAACTAGATGAGGAGATCTATATGGATCAACCCAAGGGTTTCAGACTCGAGGGAAAAGAGCGCAAAGTATTGCGCTTATGCCAAGCATTGTATGGCCTTAAACAAGCCTCACTTGCATGGTGGAAAGAGCTAGAGGCATTTATGCGCACCATTGGGTTCGTGCACACCAGCTCCAATGCTGGCATTTTCATACACAAGGATCCTAAGACAGGCAACATTGTTATTGCACTCATCTATGTTGATGATGGCTTGTTCATGAGGAAGAACAAGAAACTTGTGGATGAAAAGAAAAATGCTTGTCTAAAGCATTGGGAGTGCCGTAGTACTGAAAAAGTTATGGAATTCTTAGGCATGCACGTCACCCAGACTGCAAGCAAAGTCAAACTCGATCAAACTGAATATCTCGCCAAAGTGCTTGAGAGATTCGAGATGACAAATGCCAAAGTGACCCCCACTCCACTCCCGACTGGTTACAGACCATCGGAAAACACAGCAATGCCCAACGCGATGCTTAGATCAAAATATCAGTCTGTGATCGGATCTTTATTGTATCTGATGCTCGGAACACAACCTGATATTGCTTATGCGGTAATCAAGATGTCGCAATTCTTGGCTAATCCTAGCCAAGAACATCTAGACAAAGCGATGTACATCATGCGCTATCTGGTTGGGAACCCAGAAATATAACATTGTCTATGATGGTGAGAAGTCCGAGGGACTACAGGCCTTCACAGATTCTGATTGGGCAGCTGACACTGTCAAACACCGATCTACAATGGGTTACTTTGCTACTCTAGTGAGTGGCATTGTGTGCTGGCAGTCCCGTTTACAAACAACTGTAGCACTGTCATTCACAGAAGCCGAATATATGGCTCTCTCTGACACTTGTCGACAGATAGTGTGGATAGAGTCCTTATTCCAGGAACTTGGATATGTACTGAAGCACGTACCAATCTGTGCTGATAATCAGGGATCCATCTTTATCGGATCAAATCCAGTTCAGGAAAGAAGGACCAAACATATAGACATTCGCTACCACTATACCCGCGAATGCATAGAAAATGACAAAGTCACAGTCATTTTCATTCCTGGAAATGATAATCCAGCTGACATGTTCACAAAGAACCTTGGCGCTGTCTTATTCAGGAAATTTAGAGACTCTCTTGGAATTACTTTCAAGATTCAAACTTAGCTGCTTAGAGCGCTATACAGTTTGAGGGGGGGTGTTGAAATTAAATCCTCATGCATGCTGCATACATGAGGCCATGCATGCAGCACACACATGTTACTGTGCCTACTGCGCATACATGTGGTAAACACATTCCTGAGTCATGTGACATCCTTACTATTATGTATATAAGGAGAACCTGTACTATAGTAGATATACAGTGTTCTTACCTCTGCTAAACCCTAGCTCTAAGACTAACTAAACCCCAGGTAGGTTACAAGGAACATGTCGTCTCTTCCTCTGTGCAGCGTATGTAGTCTGCTCCAACATTTGTTGAACCAGGTGCAAATCAATGAAAAGGTCCATGGCACCCAAATCCAAAAGAGCAGAGATACTGAGTACTTGCCCCATATCTGTGGTCTGCAGCTTGGTCTTCAATTCTAGGGATTGTTGGGAGGAGGTAGATGCCACAATGTACTTGCATGGTAGCTTATGCTCCCAAGACTTGAGTCTTGGGTAGAGGGAGGGAAGGGGAGGAAGGGGTGCATACATCTTTAGCTACTTCAGAGGGGTCTGGAGAAGGAATGGTCATAGAATAAGATTCATTCTCTAGTGAATCAACAGACAGAACTTTAAAGTGGTTATGGACAGGCAACAAGGGCATACTGTTCACTCATCATGGGCAGAAAAATCCTGTTCCTCTGCCTCTGCCTCTTCCTCTTTAACTTCCTCTTTCTCCAGGCCTTCAACATCCATCAGTGCCAACAGGTCCTGGAGAAGCTTGTCTCATCCTTCAGGTGTGAGTTTATGGATGTCTTGGTAGTGGGGGCAATTATGAGCCATGTCTCCAGTTTTTTCACAATGGTAGCAGAAGTCTAGCCTGCAAGCTCGACTATGGGCTGCATTGACATCCATCAGAGCAGGGGTGTTGGAGCTCAATGCAACAGGTTGGTGCATAGAGATGGGATTAAGGCGAGGAAGTGCTCGATTAAAGGTGTGGGGTGCATGAGTAGTGGTAGGAGTGCAGAAGACCACAGTAAATGCCACATTTGTGAGTCAGTTCTCATCACAGAGTGAAGCAGCCTCATACCAAGCATTTATATCATCGTCCACTGGACGTCCCTCCAACATCTGTGCAATCTGGTCTTGAATTTCCCAATTAAGACCTTGACAAAACTTCACCACCATAGGCAACCCACTCCCATACCTCGCCATGTCCACCAAGTCTCAAAATTTGTTGATGTAGTCATCTACAGATCGATGCGCTTGATAGTAGGAAGTGGATTCAAGGCATGTTACAGCTCATTGGCACTTGTTGAGGGGGCAGAAGTGTCATATGAACTTGTCACAAAAGTCCCCCCAGGTGGAAAATAGAAGGGAGCCATGCTCCTTGGTCTGGTGTAATATACAGTCAACGTAGAGATAGGCGCACTCAGATTTCATGTACGTGAGAGCCCAATAAATTTTAGCAGCATCATCCACAAATTGGTTTGGGCATAGACTGATGTACAACTCACAGGAATTGAGGAAGGCACATCCCTGGGAACACATGCCATTGAATTCGGTGGGGAGCACAGGTTCAACAAGTGCATCTTCACTTGGGTGCGGATTGGGTGGTGCATGCGCACTTGGCATGCTAAAGGTCAAAATGGGCAGCGTAGGGTTCAATTGGAGGGTTCTAACAAAGGTTTCAATGGTAGATGTGAGTGTATCAATTTGTGCATGAATTTCAGCAATATCGCCTTAAAGTGCATCAATGCAGCTCTGGGGCATCCATGTCACTAGGCAGCAGGTCAGGTGAAAAACAGTGCGCATAAAGGTGAGAGTGTCTGGGACAGTGTGTAGGGAGTCTGTGGAGCTCTGGGAGCTATCTTCTACTCCATACCTGCCTATCTTGGCAGAGTGTCCAAGATTTCGAGCCTTAGGAGAGAGTTTTCTACTGTAAGGGCAACCTCAAGCCTCACTTAATAGTGAGCTAACAGAGGGGAATCCAAAGTTAACATTATACTACATAATGCAGACACTCTAGATGCACCTAATAGAGGAGAATCCAAAGAGAAAACTCTAAGGACCCATCTGTCAATGCCCAGTATATGTGATAGAGCTGAAAATCAAATAGTAAGCTAAAAATAGCAAAAAGGCAGAGATAGGTGGATCAGGCTGCAGGATGATGTCACCATGATGGGTAAACATCCAGAAGGGGTCCTGCCTCTAAGAATAGAACTGTCATCATGTACCAACATGGAAAAAAGGCAATAAAATAGGAATAAATAATAGAAAATGCAAAATAGAGTGAAATAAAATATAAAAAAATATGGAACAAATGCAGAACATTGCCCAGACACCTTGGACACCTTTCTTTCCCCTTACAGTAAGCCACAGAGCTAGACTGGTGGCAAAAGGATGTGCTCAATGTCCTGGACACAATTACATGGAAATATTTTTGCCAGTAGTCCAGATGGACACCTTATGCTGATAGGTCCACTGCATGCTATAAGGTCTGGAAAATGATCCAACCATATCAACACATTATGACATGCACTCCAAATCACTATGAATGCCACGAAATCAACTTCAAATGTTTTGAATTATTTTGTACTATTTTGAATGACTTCGAACTATTTCAAACCATTTTGCAACATTTTGCGACACTTCAAATGACTTTGCAGCATTTTGAACAATATCGGCCACTGTATATCTGTCTTGAAACACTTTCGATACATGCTGCACATCTGGAACAAACTATTTAGTTGCATATTGAGCACTACCAGACATAAGGAGAGACTACGAGAGACTTAGGATGCGATAAGTGCATTTTTATGTTTCATTGATATATTAAAGCAAAAGATAAGTACTTTTACTATATGGGAACACTATATGTTTCATTACTTATCATTTTTTCATTTGTTTCATGATCTACAAGTCCTCATTGTTTGATATATTGCCTCATGTTTTACACATGTTCTTATTTCCTTTTTAGTACTATCTCTTCAATTTATATATAGACTTGTGTTAGGGAATACCAATGGGGAACAGAGCACAAGTTACTCTCTCACTTATCATCTGACTTAAGAGCCATTCTCTTGGGTCTTATCTTTGTGTCGTATCTCTAAGTTCTGTGAATATCACAAACTTCTTCAAACTTTTGTATTAGTCTCTCGACTCATTGCGTATCGCCTATTTCCATTCAAAAAACACATCACATTTGCTAAACTCATTCCTCAATATACCTCAAACCTCTTCGAACTTATTTGAACTATTTCGTGCATCTTCGAATTTATTCGAACTATTTTGCACATCTTCAAACCTATTTTGAACTATTTCAAACTTCTTTGTATGCTCTTATAGACTATTCGCACCATCCCTCATCAATTCGCCTCATTAAAAACAATGTTTGGTCTCAGTGATGATATTTAGTACCAACTCGCACCCTTTCTCTGACTCATGTTGTTACGAGAAGGCACGGGGATTCAATTTTTCTTTTGTTCCTATTGTTCTGCCAATGTACGTCTCACGTTATTGTCTCTTCTCTTTTGTCTTGTCAACACGCGCCCTTAATTTACACCTCTACATTCCCACCTTATTGTAGTGTACTGCGGATGCCCCTTTTTCTATTGTCTTTTCATCCTTATTGTCTCTATTGTTCTCTTAGCACAACTCATATCTACAATCTATGCTTGTACTATTTAAACGATGAATGCAGGACTGGTCAACTTAGCTTGACCTAGTCTTTCCTACACTCCTAATGAGTTGCGATCTAAGTCTCTTGCTCAACTGTTGCTCACGAGCTTCAGCAATCCGAACCTCTAACTGAATGTCGTCACTTATGAGCATCGACCTACATTTGATTTAGGAGTATTGACCATAACACATGTTATACCATATGAAGCCATTTAGTAGGTTTTGTTTGGGTTTCCAGGTTGAGTATCATCAATGCATGATACTGGCCCTCATAGCTGAAAAGGGGTTAAAGGTGCAGCAAATGGATGTCAAAGGTGCATACCTGAATGGCACTCTGAAGGAAACAATATATGTGCAGCAACCTGAAGAATGTGAAGACAGAATGGGCCAAGTATGCAGATTGGTCAAACCAATTTATGACTTAAAGCAGGCTGGACATGAATGGAACAGTGAACTTGACAATAAACTCGAAGTCCACAATTACCAGCACTTATTTCCTGATCCATGTGCTTATATTCGATGGGTCAAAGGCAACCGTGGAATCTTGACTGTCTGGGTGGATGACTCATTACTCTTTACTTCATCTGATGAAACAATGAATCATATGAAAAAATGCTCTGCTCAGAATGGGAAGTCACAAACCTTGGAGAACTGAGCTAAATTGTTGGCATCGAAGTTACACATACCAACAATTCAATCATATTTTCTCAAGGAAAATATAATGTTCTCCAGAAGGAAGGAATGGTCGATGCAAACCCTGTCAAAATGCCTATGGATCCAAATATCAAACTGGAGTCTAATCTGGATGATAACAAATCTAACCAAAGTAATTCATTTGCAAAATTACTGGCAAGTTTGCAGTTCATCACAAACTCCAGAAGGATAGATATCAGCTATGCAGTGAATCGATTGGCTGCCTACACAACTAACCCAGGTTTGCAACACCATGGTGCTATCAAGTGGATACTCAGGTACCTAGTGATCAGTACTTCCAACCCCTAGACCCACTTCTACTTTTGGTGCCTCAATCCAACCATCTAACATATTTCAACAAGTCAGCTCCAGAGCACCATCTGCTAGTACCAACATCATGTCTCCATCTCTGACAAGTTGGAGAAGAATGGTAAACTAACTAGAGAAGAATGTGAATGCCAGATGAAAAAATGCCTTTGCCTGTATTGCAGTGAAGAAGGACACTTAGCCAGGAATCATGGTAAGTCCAAAGCCATGAAAGCCCATGCTGCCACAGTCTCTGAATCCAAGCCAGATTCTGCACACTCAAAAAAATAGTCTGCAACCCTCAGGATTATGCCAATGGAGCTGAGGGTTGCATTGATCTTTACCAGCTGGCTCCTTATATCTGTGTCAATGTATCTACTCTTTCCGATCCTGAATCCCTTACCATCCTATTATCCATCTCTGTTGTCCTAATAGATCATTGAAAATATTGAAAAACACCATATTGCATCCTAAGGTGCATTGCCTTGTCATCCTTTGTCCAACATTCTTACCATACTATGTATATCAAAGCCTTTGGAAGTGTGAAACAGGTGTCCAAAAATATGCCCATAAGGTCTGTGTGTGCTCAAAGTGGAACAAAGCAGCATGAAGTGATTCAAAGATGTTAAAATTAGATCAAAATATTGTGAAATAGTTTTTAGATCATTTTGTGATGTTTGTAGAGTCATAGCAGCTCAAGGGAAATGTGGTGTGATGTCTAGAATTATTCTGGGCTTTATGCATGAAGTGGACCTATTAACATTTATCTGCTTTTCACAATCCATTGCATTCAATGCACCTCTAAGCACTTTTTGTGCTTCTCACATTTACTTTGTGCACTTTATGCACATTTCACATTCCCATTGTGCACTTCCCAAAACTGTCCATCTATCTTGCATGCCAACTTCTCAACATAATCTGTTAGATTGCATATTGCTGCCATCCACTTACCACACAAGTTAGTCAAAGTGCACCCAAGACCACATCATGTGACAGTAGCATATTTATGTAATCCATGTGCTTTGCTTCTATTTGGCACTACACAGCACATTCTTGTGCTTTCATGTAATGCTGATAGCTGTAAGGGGAAAGGAAGATGCCCCAGGCATCTGGGCAATTTTCTGCATTCGTCCCATATTTTTTTTTTTTTTATTTCACCCTATTCTGCCTTTTCTATGATTTTCTATAATTTTATTCCTATTTTATTATTATATTTTGGTTTTTTCCATATTGGTACATGTTGACAGTTCTATTCTTAGAAGCAGGACCCCTTCTGAATGTTTACCCATCAAGGTGATGTCATCCCACAGCTTGATCCACCTATCTCTGCCTTTTTGCTATTTTTAGCTTACTATTTGATTTTCAGCTCTATTATATACAGTGAGGGACAAAACCTTTCAAATAATTTTTGAAGTTGAACTATTTCTTAAATAACTCAAGAACAACTCAACCAAACAAGTCCAAATTTGGGATAGTGGTAGAGTATCATATGACTAATAAGTTTTAATTTGTTTTATTACATAATCTTGATTTGTTCCCATGTTATTAATATTTTACTGGCACAAGTTCATTTGAAAGATTTTGTTTCTTTGGTATGTCAGGCATATGACTTTGTTTAATCAAAGCAAATAAGTACAAATAGAATTATGTGACTTGGTGAAAATATGTATATATACTCTGTGTCCAACTTTCTGTCATTTTCCACACCGAATCTCCCTACATACACTCATGTGATCACTTACTCCTGCTCAACACACTCGTATTCTTGAACTGCTTGACAAAGGGCAGTCTTGTCCTGCTATCTCCTCCATCACTGGTATAAGTGTTGGTTCTGTATCCAATATTTGCTCCAAACATTGTTCAACACTTTCCAAATCTGTTGGTGGCTGTCTATGAAAGCTTTCACCTGCCGACATCCACTATGCCATTTACCTCATCACTTCTCAGAAGGCTGAAAATGCCACTGAGGTCACCAAAACCTTACAAGACATGACCAACACATCATTTACTGTGAAGACAGTATGAAGAGCACTCAGAGGCACTGGAATGAAGGTTGTAACCAAGCAAAAATGACCTTTTCTCTCTAAGAAGTATAAAAGGCTTAGAATGGACTTTGCAGAAGCACACAAAGACTGGACAGTGGAGCACTGGAAGAGGGTTATATGGTCAGATGAGACCAAACTCAATCGTTTGGGGTCAGATGGGAAGAAATGGGTGTGGAAAAAGCCAGAAGAGGGGTTGAGTGATAGGCTGGTACAAGGGACAGTCAAGTTTGGAAGGGGTTCTCTGATGATCTGGGGCTGTATGTTCTGGGAAGGGCCTGGATATGCAACCAAGATTGAATGGATGCTCACCTTTTTGTCAGCATTCTGGATGATGAACTTCAAGAATCAATCAGGTATTACCAGAAAAACCCAACAGATGTTCTTTTTCAGCAGGACAATAACCCCAAACACAAGAGCAAAAAGGCCCAAAAATGGCTGCAAGATAGTGGATTAGAGGTTATGCAGTGGCCCCCTCAATCAGCAGACATTAACCCCATTGAACACCTTTGGCATCACCTCAAGGTTAGACTTGGAGAGTATGATACTCCAGCATCTGGAATTGCAGAGTTGTGGGAGAGAGTACAGAAGGAGTGGAATGATATTCCAGCATCTGTCTGTCAGAATCTAATAGAGAGTATGCCTAGAAGGGTTCAGGCTGTGTTACAGGCAAAGGGGGGCTATATCAAGTACTAGAATATTAGAATAATATTTTATAATACCAGAGGGACAAAATCTTTTGAATGGACTTGTGCCAGTAAAATATTAATAACATGGAAACAAATTAGGATTATGTAATAAAACAAATTGCAACTTATTAGTCACATGATACTCTACCACTATCCCAAATTTGGACTTGTTTGGTGGAATTGTTCTTGAGTTATTCAAGAAATAGTTCAACTTTAAAAATCATTTGAAAGGTCTTTTGTCCCTCACTGTATACTGGGCATCGACAGATGGGTCCTTAGAGTTTTCTCTTTGGATTCCCCTCTGTTAGTTGTGCCTGGAGTGTCTTTATTATGTGGTATAATATTAACTTTGGATTCCTCTCTGTTAGCTCACTATTAAGTGAGGCTTGAGGTTGCCCTTACAATCACATCTTCTCATAGTCATTCTGCATTTCCAATCAGCATTGCCTTCCCTGGTAACTTGCACAAGTCAATCACATCATTATTACTAATGCACAGCACTCAGTGCATGACACCAAAGCAGACCAATTAGGTTCAAGCACATGAGACCTAGGGTGCATCAAAAATAGAACATCACACCAGATCAATTTGTTATTGGGCTATAGTATGCACAAATATTATTGGCTAGAGTAGCAGCATCACACAGTCAGGCTAATGGACACAGACTTGTGAGTAGTGCATGGTGCTCTCTATTTTTATTTTACCATTTCATAACATAAATCATTTGGACATAGTACTGAGGTACAGAGAGAAACCAGAGGATATTTTCCCCCCCAGTTCAGAGTCTCACTTAGTGTTGCACATCATTTGCACATTATTTCTTTGTTGTGCATTTTGCATAGCACCTTTCATATAGCCATGTTTGCACATCATGTGCATCTTTTTATCATATTCATAGTTGTGTTTGTGCATCATTTGTGCATTTTGTTCATGTGTCACATCTTTGACACACTCCTGTATAGTCCTTGTCCTGTTGCACTCACAGCATTTATCAGTTATTGTCTTAGCACATCTTACCACATTGCACTTTTGGAGGTCTTTACATGGCCCCAATATGTTCTGCACAGATCCATGCAGAATTGTGCAGACTCCACATGGATCTGCATGGACTCCAACAGATTTACAACCCATCTAATGAACAGTTTTTGGCTATGCAATGGGGGCAAACAATCCACATGGACTAACTCAGATTCCACACTTTTCACTTGGATGCCATGGATTTTAGCTGTCTGCATCCAAGATCAATGAGATCAGACAGCAAAGACTAGCAAGGACAGTCTGCATACATCTGAACAGACCATTTGAGCTTAGCAAAATAATACAAGGGACAGGACTCAAACTAGTGATCTCATAAGCATGTGGAAAAGTTCTGATGCACAATACCATTACATCAAGCTGCTATTGTTAAGGTACTGCAACCAATGCTACATGTCATATCAGCCAGGCCAATTAGATAAGGTCTATTATTAGGTATGTTCCATAATCAGGTACAATCTATTATTGAAACAATGGAAATACTGTGGCGACATGGCATTAATTCTTCCCACCATCCCACTACATCCTCTATGATGTCCTCCCTTGCTCACAACACCACAATCCAACACTCTCAC
The DNA here is from genome assembly GCA_029959215.1 of Tricholoma bakamatsutake. Taxonomy (NCBI): domain Eukaryota; kingdom Fungi; phylum Basidiomycota; class Agaricomycetes; order Agaricales; family Tricholomataceae; genus Tricholoma; species Tricholoma bakamatsutake. Next base: position 9,619,437 of record CP114860.1, read on the forward strand.
TGCCAATATGCCCTCCACCCATGCTTCAACATTCAAGACCCATAGCAGCCACAAGAGGGCTGCTTTGCCCTCCACTTCCACTGCTATGATGACCCATGCTGGCTGTATCTCCACAGTTGATAAAAGCCAAGAAGAAGAGGAAATCAGGCAAGAACACAACCAAAAAAGGGAATAAGCAAGCGAAGAAGAGGAAAGGGGAGGAACTGAAGCCCAAGAAGGGCAAAAGAATGTATGTATCATCACCCTCCCCCTACCATCACTCATGAAGTCTTTGTAGTCAAAAAACTTCCACTATGTGAGCTGCTGAAAATGTGGCTGCCCAAGAGCCATCTCATCTCACCAGGTGAGTAATTTTTTTTCTTCTTTTTACTCTTTTCTTTCACTTTTCACTTTCTTTCCAGTTCTTTTGTATTTTTGTTTTATTTCTATCTTACTAATAATATTATATTTAAAACAGAAGCCCTGCTGGAAGGCAGTGGCATCACTGTTGCCCCCATGAAGTGAGCCAAGACTGGTGGTACTGCCATACCCCCTCTCTTCACTCAGACAACCTTGAGGCAATGCTGCAAAACCAAACTTGAGCCATGCCACAAGGACAGTGCTGGGAGTGATGATGAAAGTGACAACAATACTGGAGGTGACAACAAGATGGATTACCCCACTGGCGAGACCACCATGATGACCAGCACCAGCACCAGCACCACCAAAGATGACAAGAAGAACAACAAGAAGAAGAAGGACAAGAAGAAGAAGAGGATGACACTAACTTGGGTGATGAGGACAACAAGGATGAGGAGGATGAGGAGAACAACAATAACAACACCCAGAGTGACAAGAATAACAAGAACAAGGAGAACAACAGCTTCAACAGCAACCAGGTCATAGAACAACAACAACAACTAGGGTGACAAGGACAATGATGAGACCAATGGTGACAACAATGGCCACAACAAAAACATCAACCAAGATGACAACAGTGATGATGATGACAAAGACAACAACAACAACAACAAGTACAACAAGGGTGCTGACAATGACAAGGCAAATGACAATGAGGCTGCCCCCACCACTTCTGTTCCCAACACCACTGCTACTGCCACTAACACCACCACCACTACCACTATCGCCACTGCCACCACCATCACCACCACTGCTACTGCCACTACCACCACTACAGCCACCACAGCTAGGAGGCCAATGCACACCATTATTGCCACCATCACTGCCACCAGTGGCCCAACTGCCCCACATGACACCACCACCAACACTATAGCCACCACTGCTGTCAGTATTTCAGCTGACCCAGGTAAGTGTAACTCATTTTCAATCTCTAATTTGTATCATATACCTCTATATGTATTAGATATTATAATGACTGATGACAGGAATAATATAGTCAGTAACAAGCCAGCAAATGGTAGGTATACTTGTTTATTTAATTTATTGGTTTATCTAGAATAGGTGAGATGTTTCTATGGCAAGCCCTCCTCACTACCCTCCTGGTTGACACAGAGCATCTTGTACCACAGGTGGCATCCTATGTGGCCATGCACTTGGAAATGTTTATAATTTTGGTGACTACATGGATGTTGATGACCAGGGCAAGTTTGTAGGCAAGGTCTATGTTTATATGATGCATGGCAATCCTAATGAGTCCAAGCCTTAAATGGTAATCAAGCATGAGGTCTCCAACCATCTCACACCCATCCTCAAGAAGTTTGGAAACTCATTCTCACCAGTCAAAAGTACATTGTTTTAGTTTTAAATTCTAAATTGGTCTTAAGATAAAGTCTAGAGCAAAATCAGCATGAATTTGTATATGAAGATGAACTTTGGAATGTCCAACATTGATATGAGTCTGTTATTGAAGAAGATAGAGAGGTTGATTGGGCAGTTTTAAACCACCAATTTACATTGAAGCTTCTCATTGTAAGTTTTAATTGCTCTTATAGGAAATTATTTGTTGAGTCTCCACATTTAGGTGGCTGATCAGAAACAAAATCTTGATTTAACTCAGACTTCTGATTCACTCTTGCCAGCCTCTTCCTTGACCTCTATTTTTCCTTTTAAACAGCGGCTCATCACCATTCTCAGAATACCAAGTTCATTGACTAGTACAGGTGATGTCTCTCTTCAACTTGCATATAAAAAATACAAGGATTTTCTTACTGCATTCCAAACCTATTGTCAGAGTTCAGTATCGCTACTACCAAGGTCAGGACTTGGTCAGAAAAAACACTGGACTTCTGGTCAGACCTGGTCATTGGTGGTCAAAGGGTTCAGAGGTTTCAGGCAGAATCCACCAGGCTGTAGCAGGCCAGGTGAAAAAGGGCCAGAGAGGACTTGGCTTCAACTTGTAAGAAGTTGCCCCAAAAATCATGACATAATCCATGGATAATTGCCCTACTGTTGAATTAAATCTGCACATGTGGCACCTATTCTGTGCCTCAGTGTAAGAACCCTTAAAACACATATATATGTAAATACATGTATACAAATATCATAATGACATGTGGACAGGAACCATGCAGTACACTGCCCTTTTCTCCACTCCACTGAGCCTCACATGACCTGAGCCTCATGTGACCATGTAGGCTCTCTAGGTATATAAGTATGCTGTACCTCTACCTAGCAATAAAGAGAGTTCTACACCCTCTAACCTAAGTTACTTAGCACACTAACCAACTCAACAGGTAAGTAGTAAGATCTGTGAGCACTCTACACTGTGCATAGTGCACTGCTCAACAGGTTATGGGCCCTGCAAGTGACATTGCACAGCTATGAGCTCCTGGGAGCTCTAGTTGGAAGGAGTTGTACTGTAGCCCCTTGGGGCTCCAACTCACATGTTGTGCACAGGTCTTACTACCAACGTGCTTCACTGCACTGAGCACCTCGTTGCTTTTGTGATAAGGTTAGCCTCCCTCTGACATGACATCATGGAGCAATGATGCACCTTTTTGGCACTCATCATGTGCTAAACAAAAGTACTCTGATGGAGTGCTAAGTTTTGCATCTGGCATTTCTAATTTAAGAGCAAGTGACTGATTTGGTGCTTTTATTAGCTCAAATCTTAAAAATGTCCTCCTTACTTGATAAACTCATCTCCTTGTTTGACAGCTCTGGCTACAAGGCCTGGGCCGAAAGTATGAAGGCATGGCTTATATCACAAGGCCTTTGGCAAGTTGCCTCCGGCACTGAAACAGTGCCAGCGGCAGCTGATGTTGCCACATGTAAGGTGTGGAATCGGGAGAATGATCAGGCATATGGAGCTATCTCACTCCACCTATCTCCTTCTGTCAGATCCAGATCCGGATCTGCAACAGGACTTGCTAGTGCCCTGTGGCAAGCCCTGCAGGCTGATTTCGGCCAAGAAGGGCCTTCTCAGATATTTGCAGACTTTAAATCTGCAATCTCGATCAGAGTTTTGGTGCAAAACCCTGTGCCAACAATGGCTCAGATCTCTGAGAGATACCAGTGGCTAACTGCCAATGGTGTCGACATCCCTGAGATAGTTCAGGCCTTATTACTCCTTTCAGCATTGCCAAAGGAGTACAATTTTTATCTTCCACCATCTTATCCACAACTGGTATGACTGGTCTCTCCTATGCTGTAGTGAGGGACCATGTGATAGCAGAAGCCTCCCATCAAGCTGCCTTTGCATGCTCCAGGGAAATGGTGAAGAAGCTGTCAGCTGTCAAGAGAAAGGGCAGCGACCCTAAGTGGAAAGGGAAGGAATTGGAGAAATCCAGTGAGAAGTCGTCCAAGCCTTTGGGCTCTGACTCAAAGAAGAAGCGTAGGTTTGGCAAGGCTGCCAGGGAAAAGCATGAGAAAAAGGAATCTCACAGCCACCTTGCCTCCACCAGTATGGTGGAGCCCTTCATGGTGCCTAGCACATCTTATGCAAATGCAGTATGCTCTGCCCATGCTGCCACAACCATTAATGGTCAAGGTGTCATTTCAAATGGACTGGCGCAGGCCAGCCCCTCTTGCCTCCTACTGACATTTGACCAAAGTGTTCAAATGTCACAGCTACATGGGAAATCCATGTATTTCCACACCACTGACCCAAAAAAGCGGCCTAATCAGCCTGAGTCAAAGGTCACTGGAACCTTCTCCCCCAGCCCCTCTGTGTATGAAGACTATCAGGCGGCCCGGGACCTGCTCAAGACATCGAAGTGCCTAAAATGGCCAAGAATCTTTGAATCATCGAAGAAGACCAGATGAGTAAGCAGGAAGGTAAGCACTGCTGGGTGGAAACCCCTGAGCCATTGGCTTGGATCGAGAAGGTTCCTGAAATGGAATCTGAGCCTGAGGATGATGATGATGAAGTCTCCCTCAGCTCCAAAATGACAGTCCTGGATCAATTGATCTGGGAAAGCATGGATAACATGCTCGCAGATGAGCCAATAGCCCCCTTCATGGGGGCTTATGATGAAATGTCAGTCCTTTTCCCTGACCATCACATCATTGCTAACAATAGCTTGACAGGAATGAACTATTCGGGCCATTCCTGTAATATAGAGCATCCTATAGAATTTTTAATACATTATATTGTCGCTTGTGATGCAAAGGCCCTAATCAGGCTGTGTGTGATGTGTGCTGGAAAGAAATGCAAACATGGTGCCCTTTGGATCTTGGATTCAGGTGCATCATTGCACTTCACTAGTGAGATGAAAAACTTTGCCTTCTATGAGGATTTGCCTATGTCTGAGAAATGGCAGGTCAAGACTGCTACCAGCGTGACTTTGATCAAAGGCAAAGGCGCTGTCCTGATTCATCATCAGGTAAAAGTTAATAGGAAGACAGAGTCATGCATCACGTGCTTATCCCTGTTTTCTCTCTCCCAGATTTGACAAGTTGGCTTATATCAATAAGAGTGTTCCTTGTTGCTGAGGAATATACTGTAAAAGGAAGCAGTAAAATAATTTCCTTTGCCAACAAAAAGGGAAAACCCCAGCTCGATGCAACACCAATAATACACAGCAAAACCATCTATGTGTGTGATTCGCACATTCAGAGCACTAAGAGATTAGAAGTCGTGACTATCTATGTTGCTGACTATGACATTTGGCACAAGTGGCTTGGCCACCCAAGCGAAGCTGTTGTGCAACAGATGCCAAAACACACCCATAAGTTTCCCAAGGATCTAAAAATTCCAAAGGACAGGCACATTTGTCCAGGGTGCACCAAGGGAAAAATGATGTCAAAGTCATTCCCTGGATCTGAGTCTCGGGCTGAAGGGGCCTTCGAGCTGATCCATTCTGATCTGAAGGAATTACCAACACTCAGTTATCACAAGTACAGATATTTTATTGTATTTGTTGATGATCGAACTTCACATATGTGGAGTCAGTGCCTGAGAAAAAAGTCTGATGCTGCTGAGTCCATCAGACAGTTTGAGGTGATGGCCAAAATGCAATATGACGCAAAAATCAAGCATTGGTGTTTCGATCCTGGGGTGGAATTCCATGATCGGGAACTCATAACCCAGTTCAAAGAGGCTGGGATTAAAATTGAGATGTCAGCGCCCCATGTCCATCAACAAAATGGTCGCACTGAATGTGTGATCAGGATGTTAATGGAGAAAGCACAAATATTGCACTTTACTGCCTGCCTACCACAATCATGGTGGGAATTTTGTGTAGAGCATGCTACGTATCTCTACAACTGAACACCAATAAACTGCCTGAAATAGCAAACTCTGATCAAAGATCTTGATGGCGAGAAGCCTGATCTGAGTGATGAGAAGGTATTCGAATGCAGTGCCTATGTTTACCTGCTGAAAGAGAAGCATCCTAATAAGTTAGCTGCAAGATTGGAGCTCATGATGTACATACATCAGCCTGGCAGATGGCATCAAGGGTTGGCACTTTATGCACCCATCAGGGTCAATATTTGTCAGTGCTATAGCATTCTTCGATGAGACTCTGTTCCCTCATTGTCCCAGGGCCAAGACCCTGGCAAAAACTGATCTCAGGAATATACCCCCTTCCAGAGATGATGACCACTCTGGGGGATCAGGGGATGATAGCAATGGAGGAAGCGATGACAGCTTCTATCCGGGCTGTGGGCATTATGCTCCACCAGCGCTGAATCCTCCTCCATGAGCTCCGTCTCCACCATCTTCACAATCAGGGTCTGGAACCCCTGAAATGTCTAGAGACCCGCTATTCAGCTCCTTTGACGATCTGCCTCTGGGTGCTGATCTGTTTGCGCCAGCAGGTGCACTGGGTCCATCATCCCAGCCTAGTCCAGCACTGCCAGCAGTAGAGGCCCCCATACCTCCACTAAGGTGATCAAACAGGCAGCGACGAGTCCCAACTCATCTGGGGGCAATGTCTATAATAAAAATCGTGACCCCATTCAAAATGAACGAGACATTGCATGGGAGTGCCAATGGTGGGAACCAGCGGGACAAGGCAGGAGTCGCACTCCAGCCCTCCCTCAGGTCGAAGAAGAGGTGCCAGCTGGGCCCTCTCAACCACCAGTGGCAAGTAGAACTCCTTTTGCACAGACCCCAGATAATTTGGGATTAGAGTATGCTACACCCCCTCAACCTCAGGAGTCTGAGGTGCTGTGGATTTGGCACCAGAATCCCAATGAGGAGCAAGGACGGTAGTTACCCAATGCAAGTACCCCATCATATTGGGGCCCTAGAAGGGATAATTATGCTGCTGAAGGTGGAATGGATCTGATGCACCTTCTGCTTAGCAAAGCAGTTGCACCATCTACAGTGTCAGATTCTGTCCCAATCCAGTATTATGACATTGCACACTTACCCAAGCCTGTGCAATCAGAGTGGAGAAGTGCATGCCTGGAGGAACTAGAGGCTCTCCATAAATGGCATGTCTATGACATCGTAGATCTCCCTGCTGGCCAAAAGGCCATCAAAAATGAATGGGTTTTCTCCATAAAATCTGATGGATGAAAACGGGCCAGACTCATGGCCAAAAACTTCTCGCAAGTTGAAGGCGTCAACTATGATGAGATATTCTCTCCAGTGGTCCGCTACAAGATGGTGCACCTCATGTTTGCCCTGAGTGCCCTAGAAGGCATGTACATGATGGGACTCGACATAAAAACTGTGTTTCTGTACAGCAAACTAGATGAGGAAATTTACATGCATCAACCTGAGGGATTTGTCATCCCAGGTAAAGAGCGCAAAGTCATGCACTTACACTGAGCATTGTATAGCCTTAAACAGGCTGCCCTAGCATGGTAGAGAGAGCTAGAGGCATTCATGCGATCCATTGGATTCAAACGTGCCAGCTCAGATGCCAGCATTTTCATCTACAAAAATGATAAAGACATTGTCATCACAATAATCTACATCGATGATGGCATGTTCTTGGGGAAAAACAAATGCCTTATAGAGGAAAAGAAAAATGCTTGTCTCAAGCATTGGGAGTGTCGGGACACTGGTCATGTTACTGAATTCCTTGGTATGTGCATAACACAATGCACATCAAGAATTACTCTGAACCAAACAACCTACCTAGCCACTGTGCTAGCTCGGTTCAGAATGACGAATGCCAAGGCATCCCCCACTCCACTTCCCATGAGATACATGCCTATGGAAAACCCTGATGAGCCTAATCCAGCTCTCAGAACTGAGTTTCAATCAGTGATCAGGTCTTTATTGTACCTGATGCTTGGAACTCGCTCCGATATCGTTTTCGCAGTGATAAAGATGTCACAATTCTCAGCTAATCCGAGTAAAGAACATCTCGATAAGGTGCATTACATAATGTGCTACCTAGTTGGTACTCAATCATATGAGCTTATCTATGATGGCTGCAGCAAACAGGGCCTCCAAGCCTTTACTGATTCAGACTGGGCATCTGACATCATGAAATGCAAGTCCACAACAGGTTACTTTGCCACCTTAGCAGGAGGCATCGTGTGCTGGCAGTCCCGTATGCAAAAAACTGTAGCACTTAGTTCCACAGAAGCTGAATACATGGCTCTCTCTGACACTTGTCGGCAGATAGTGTGGATCACATCCTTATTTTCCAAATTGGGATATCCCTTGAGTAAGGTGCCTATCTGTGCTGATAATCAGGGGTCGATCTTCATCGGATCTAACCCCATTCAAGAAAGAAGGACTAAACATATTGACATTTGTTATCATTATACACGCGAATGTATCAAAGACGGCAAGGTCACAGTCATCTTCATCCCAGGAACTGAAAACCTGGCAGATATGTTTACTAAAAATCTTGGGAGGCAGCTCTTTGAGAAATTTAAAAGCTCCCTCGGAATTAAATTCGAGGTTCAAACTTAGTACCTATACATGGCACCTTGGATCGTAAAGCCCCTCCAGGTCGATGCCAGTACAGTTTGTGGGGGGGTGTTGAATTAAATCTGCACACGTGGCACCTATTCTATGCCTTGGTGTAAGAACCCTTAAAACACACATATATGTAAATACATGTATACAAATATGTCATAATGACATGTGGACAGGAACCATGCGGTACACCGCCCTTTCCTCCACCCCACTGAGCCTCACATGACCTGAGCCTCATGTGACCATGTAGGCTCTCTAGGTATATAAGTATGCTGTACCTCTACCTAGCAATAGAGAGAGTTCTATGCCCTCTAACCTAAGTTACTTAGCACACTAACCAACTCAACAGGTAAGTAGTAAGATCTGTGAGCACTCTACACTGCGCATAGCATGCTGCTCAACACCTACTTTGACCACTACTATTGACACAATTTTTGATTCAATAATCATACAATAATCACCCTACTTTGACTGCTACTAATGTGTCTGTGGTCCCAGTGTGATTTGGCAACAGAGAAGATGAGGAAAGGGCACTTTTCCTTGCATTTGCACAGCATGTTCAATATTTCAAACAAAGAAGCTTGCATTCATCTCCGACTACCAAGGTGAGAAAGACTACTAATACATAATATTGCTCCCTGATCACTTACCATCTCTAGGTGGCAATTCATTGTTAACTGACCCACAGATCGTGACAGACAGGGAAGTATTTCATTCTACGGTCACTGAACGTTGAATGAAAACTTGGCAATTATAGCTCCCTCGGCTTCATCTTTGCAGATGGAAACCTCCTCAGTGGTCATCAAACCTTCGAGCCGCATCATCAATGTAACCATTTCTGCAAGTACTTCGAGGTACCTTTCGATTATGATATTTGGGAGTCCCAAGGCTCATTGGTCTGGCTGACCAATTAGCCGCATATAGAACCTCCTGCAACACCCTAAACATATGTTGCACCCTCATTCCTTTGCAATACTCTTCATTTGTTCCTTTCGCTTCATCAACTTGCCAGCCACATCTATCACCTTCATTCAATTCATTTAATCAAATGACAATCTATTACATGCTTTTTAATGCAGTTCACCTGGACAAAATTCATACCTACAACTTACCATAAATCTCAGTCATGATGTTTGTCAAACCTAACGGCAAGACAACTGATAAACAGCCTTAGTTGTCCTGGACCTTGGCCTTCGAACACAAGTCGTCACAAGTTGAATAGCAAGTGCAGCAAATTAAAACTATCATCTTGACGTTTTCGAGAGTCGAAACCGGTTGCGAGAGTAATGAACATCTTCTTTGTCTTGAATCTTGGCCTTGACATTGTCAAGAGTCGAAACCGAGCAACAGTGATAAACAGTCTTCCTTGTCCTGAATCTTCGCCTTGACATTGTAAAGAGTCAAAGTAACGGTGACAAACAGCCTCTTTGTCATGAATCTTGCCCTTACAAGTGACCACGAGAGTGTCTTGAATGACATTGTCGAATCAGAGTATCAGTCAAAATTATACAAAACAGAAATCAACAACCCTAGTCGTCTTGGATCTTGGCCTCGACATTGTCAAATGTCACAAGTAATCACGAGGGAGTAATCACGATAGACGCTTCTTTGTCTTGGATCTTGGCCTTGACATTGAAGTCCAGGTTAACTGTGAGAGGGTGATAAACAGTCTCCTTGCTTGAATTTGGCCTTGACATTGTCGAGATCAAAGTAATCGCGAGAAAGCAATAAGCATCATCTCGAATCTTGGCCTCGAGAGAATCAACCAGCGGCAGCTTTTTGTCTTGAATCTCGGCCTTGATTCTCGAAAGTCAATGGAGTCTTAGTCTTGAATCAACAGATAGCAAAGCAACCTTGTCATCTTAGGCCTGTCCCCTTGACGTTGTCAAAAGTCGAAGTGCTAGCGAGCCGTACGATAAGCAAATGATAAGATCAATAATTTCGAAATGGTTTTCGAAATTCAATAAACTACGGAGTTCCTGGTTTGGTCTATCAAGCCGCTTAGAAATCTCGGCATTTCGACGGCAACTCTCATCCACTCAGACGACTAACTTGTTATTTTATTACTTCAAAGAAGAAATAAACCTATCAAGTGTTCAAATAAAAATAAACGGCTGCCCAGACGTCCAAGGAGGAAGGAAAGTATGCTAACAAGATAACTGGGCAGTCGCCTATATAGGGAAAAGTAACGTTATGGAAGCGCATAGTGGTAGGACCATCGCAACACTTCGAAGTATTGCAACTTGTGCATACACTAAAACCTAGTTAAAAAAAGGTGGAAAAATCGTAGGCCTCGTCGTCAGCGCTTTGTGCCCGTTTGGTTGTCACAACATTAGCAACTTTTCTCTCCCTCTTGTAAGTTCTGCCTTCCGAAGCAGAGGCGAGCGCAGCCTTTTTGGTCGGGCAAGAGGTGGCGTGTTCAATTTCGCGTTTGCGTTTCACTTTCTTGAGTATGGGCAGAGGCTGCTGAGGCGTCTCATCGTTATCTGAAGCATGCTCCTCATCACCATCACTACCGAGAGAATCATCAGATCCGTCGTCGTAAATCTCTGTGCTCCTCTGCTCGGCCGATTTAGGGACCTCGTCATCCTGCTCCTCCAACACAAGCCACTGTTCATCTAAAACCACCTTTCGCGCTTCAAGATCTCCAGGTACAAGCTTGACGAGGCCCGTATTCTTCCACATTTCCTTTCGTGATGGACAAGTCGCAAGAAGATTTCGCTCGTCCCCATAAAACTTTAGCATATTATCGGTGGAGACCACAGCACAGGGAGTTGGCATTTTTGTCGGCGGAGTGGTATAGCGTGGAAATTTTCCAGTGCTCCAGTCGCGCAGCACAATCCGTGATGCACCAGTCACATCCAGTTCCCCTCGCTGTTTCTTAATAAGCATATATTTAAGAGAAGACATCGATAGCACGAGCCTTTTTGACTAGCTGATGCGAGCGAGCTACGCCAGATAGAAATGAATTAGGCTCGCCCTTTGCAAATGCTGGGAGACCGTAGAATATCATCAAGTCTTCGGTGCTGGACCGATTGACAATGTGCGAAACTGTGCATAACAATAGGCAGGAAGTCCCATAAAATCAAAGAGAAACCTACTGGCCATTGATGGATCCTTCAGACGGTCAACTCTACCCCTGTTTCGCAGGAGAACGTCCCGTGCACGAATTTGGGCATTTGTACCAGATTCATCCGTTTCCCAGACGAGCCCAGGTGTATCTATTATTCTGATTTGTTGTCCACCAACCTCCAACATGATTTCCTGTGCGACCTCTGTTGTCGATGGGCCTCTTGACAACCTGTCTGGCGAGTAGATGGGGGAAATAGAGGTTCGTAGAACCGAATTGATAAATGAACTTTTACCAACCTAGTTTTGCGAAAGGCTATCAGTCGCATCGCAATAGCAATATAAAAAAACATACATTCGTGAGCCCCAGAACAGCAACTGCCAATGGTTTGCCGTCGTTTTTTGCTCGCGCCACTTCACCCAGATACGCAAGAACTGCATCAACTCCCAGCCCATCATCAGCAGAGAACTTGGCCTTTCCTTTTCCTTTTAACTGAGCCGTGAACTCCGGTCCTGAAGGCAAGAAGGCGGTCGCGGAACGAAAAAGGAGTGTAGGATGTTGCGTCCGCAGATATGCAGCCCAAGCTTCAATCGACTCGCGAGGACAGGTGTCTGCAACATCATATTATTAACTGAACATGGCGCCGGAGGGGCTGGAGGACCTACCGATTTTGTTTAGAAGCAGAAGGGTTCGTCTCCCTGGTTTCGACGCAATTAACTCTTCGATATGCAAGCTGCGGAAGGGAAGAGGATCTCGAGCATCGAGAATCTCGATGACCATGTCAGACTCGTCCAGAACTGCTCGAAGGGTTGGCAAGTCACGGTGAATCAAAACAGGAACATCATGCTGAGGTTCGTCCTCAACGTGAGTGACCCGGATGGGTTTAAGTGCTTGCACATTCGTGAGGATTTTCGCATTGATACCACCAATGGCATCATTTCCCACTTGCAATCCTGTGAGTTCTTCGGTCTCTCCTACTCTCCGCACCACCTCATTCAAACCGCTAGTAAATGATTCTCCTCCCCTCGCCTGAAAACGCAGAGCCCTTCTTTCTTCTCTTTTCCTTTGCTTCTCCTCAGTGTCCTTAATATCGATCTAAGCGCATAATGCAGGCATATCGTTCCAAAACTCACCGCTCTCCGTTGCTCAGAGACCTCAGCTAGAACCTGGTCTTTATAGGGAAAATTGTTTGGAATGCCAGGATCTTTAGGAGTTTCTACAAACAGACAAGAAGCAATGTATATCCCCTGTGCAATGAAGACAACATGCACGACTCACTGGATTTCCATTGAGGATTCTTTTTCGCTGCCTTTTTCTTCTTCTTTCTGCTTTCACGAACTTTGTTCGCGACCTTGCGCCGCTCGTTGGTGGAGACACGGTTACTAGTTTCTACAGAATCATCAACAATAGCAGGTTGAAAAATCTAGACAACTACCGGACTTTTTCTTATCCGTGGCATAGTCTTCAAAGACTCAAACAGAAAATTTGAACATTGCGAATAATGATTACATAAGGACAACAAATATTTGTATTTTGTCTACACGACGCACATGGACATATGTAGATGTAGCATTGTATGGCTCCAACCAATTGGATACGTACCGTCATTAAACGGGGCATTTGTAAAGCCATCATTGGCCTCAAGATTGCATACTTCGACACTGCCCAAGAGTGTCAGTAACTTTGAATTCTTGCAATATACCGTACGCAAGGTTTTCCCGTGTTTCAGAATCCAGAATAAACCTGTCCTTGACCCGAAGTCATTTAGGATGGCTCTTGATTCGGCCGTGGGAAGATTGAAGATTCTTGTACTTGCAAACAATACAGTAGGCGAAGAGGACAGTGGAATCATAACTAGAAAACAAGCAAGACGAGGAGATAACTTGACAACTTGAATTTTGCTATCGAATATGGTTCCAGTCTGAGGTTTCTTCACGAAGATGTACGACGGATCATAGAGATGAAAATTTGAAGAAGAAAGTTGAGCCACGAAGGACGGCCACGAAAAAGGTAACCTCTTCATCACTTGTTAAAAATTTGACCTTCGCCCTTGACCTTCGACTTCTTGACAAATTGTCCACGGATCCACGACAGCAGTGGACGAGTTTCCAGAAGCGCATCAAACTAATTCCAGATAATACCTTTACCAACGAGACGAGGAATCGCCTGCAGCCGGGGCTGGCGGGTTAGCCGTGGTGGCAGTGTCGTAATCCCGACCACCTCCTCGCACAGGACTGCCGCCTCTGGGAGGACTTCTTGAATAGCTTCTGCGACGCCGATAGTCAGGCGAGTAACGTCCTCCACCCCTTGATGGTGCTGGGCTGCGACGGTCACGCCAATCTCGACTATCGCGACCATAAGGATCCCGTTCCCTATCACGATCTCCTCGACGATAAGAATCACGCTCTCGGTCGCGATACGAGTCACGATCGCGATGGTCACGGCCACTGTGATAGGAGTCACGGCCGGAACGACGGTGTCCCATGTACTCGCCAGGCGTTGGAGCATGGGGGCGATCAGTGACGGAGTAGTCCACACGTATACGACGGCCGTTCAAATCCTAGGAAAGACTGAGAACCAATCACAACGGATGATGATCACTACTTACGACTCCATTGAGTTCCTGAATGCATCGAGTAGCATCTTCAACGGTCGCCATTTTTATAAAACCAAATCCCCGAGAGCGATCGGACTAACATTAAACTCCTAAGCACATTACACCGTACAACTGCCAGATTACTCACCCTCTGGTCGTAAACGATAGTAACTTTTTCAACTCGGCCGAAACGACTAAACTCTTCATCCAGGTCGCGCTCTTGGGTGCGAATGCTGAGTCCGAAGACACCCAGCACATTAGACGGATTGGGCGCCTGCTGGGTCTTGTAAGCATTATATGATTGTTACAAAGAAGAAAACGGTTGACCCACAATTGGGGCGTGCGGGGGTCGCCTGGGGGCAGGAGGAGACCTCCGACGATAAGGGGGGCTACGATAACCTCCATTGTTATTGCTGCGGGCGCCAGGGCTGCGGGAACGAGAGCGTCCGCGTGAGGGAAGAGGGTCCCTGTCAGTTGGCGCTGGTGCCAAAGGAGGCGCAGTGTACGCATCCGAATAAGGATCGACGGGAGTGGCAGCAGCAGATTCACCGTACTAGAGAGATTCGATATCAGTAAGAACAAAATTTATTCTGCTACTGCGACGTACCATGATGATGGTTCAACTTCAGGAGTTATTGACAGATATTTGTGGTGGTCGAGCTTTTTACGAACACCAAGTTTGGCGCCCATATAATTAAAGCGGAGATTTTTGGAGTTTGAACTTAAACTGTTGTGACTGCACAGTTCATCAAGCCTCTTCCCATTCAAACTCCCAGGTCGCCGACAACCATGGTGAGCTCGTTATGTCTGCCAGTGAATCTTCTAATACTGCATCTCTAGGGTATTGACCTCCGATTGCACCACGTCAAGAAGGGTAACCGAACCGCCCCAAAAAGCGAAGATCCCTATCTCCTTCTCCTCGTCAAGGTATGTTCAGTAATTCCACGTTTGAGTTTTTCTAAGACCAGACATTACAGCTCTATAGATTCCTAGCACGTCGCACAGATTCTAATTTTAACAAGGTCTTTGATTCTCGTGTCTCGTTTACTGAAGGACCTAACGCTATTATTTCAGGTTATCCTCACTCGCCTCTTCTTGTCGAAGACCAACCGGCCTCCTATCTCTCTATCAAAAATTATCAAAGAAACTTCGAACACCCCTGATCGTGATTCGAAGATTATTGTTTCGGTGGGCACAGTTACCGATGATGTTCGACAACTCGAGATCCCACAGTTAACTGTTGCGGCTCTTCGTTTCACACGGGCTGCAAAGGATCGGATTCTCAATGCGGGAGGAGAAGCACTGACACTGGATCAGCTTGCATTGCGTGCGCCTGCTGGTGCCAACACTGTGTTGCTGCGAGGTGTGAAGACCTCACGGGAGGCTAACAAGCATTTTGGAATGGGTAAGCAATTCGAGATCTGTACTCAATATTCTGTTGATAATGGTCGGTAGGTCCACACAAACATAAGAAGCCTTATACAACCTCAAAGGGTCGCAAAGTAAATCTTATTCGTTTCCATAGAACGTTTCTGATTCGCTTTCCACTGCTTTCAGTTCGAGATGGCTCGAGGCCGCCGAAAGTCTCGGGCCTTCAAGGTGTAAAGTTGTTACTTTGTCTCCTACAGTCGGGACTGGTCGTTAACTTTATGGGATATGTCATGTCTTCGGTTTGCTTTTACGATGTATGCATTTTACCCGCCTTGTGCTAGCGCAAGCAACATTGAAGCATCTCTATTTGAGTGTTCAAAGATACGCAATTGCGACTGAACTCGCTCGGGAAACTATCGCTGGCAACAGTTGAATTTGCGTGATATAATTCGGGCTAATACCAGAGTTGCCCTTTAACTTGTCTCCATTTATTACAAGATAAATCTGAGTGTAGATGTCTAAACCAACGTGTTCAGTAGTGTGTAGAAAATAAATATTTCTTCATATCCGTCAACGATAAGTAGTATGCGCGATAGATAGAAAAATCTGGGGCCTTCCAGGACCCTTTTCATCACTACTTTTCATAAAGGGGGGGTACGACTACATCAAGTGCAGGAGGAAGCGTAAATGTCTTCACGGAAATGGGTGTGCTCTGCCCACTATTTCCCGAGGCATTTCCATTCGCGGAAGCTTTTACGCCCAGGCCAATCCCGCGTTGCTTCTGGAGATGTTTGAAGTACTTGGTGCCTCCTGCATAGAAAAACACCAGCCCCCCGCCAATGATGACATGACCATAATATGCGAGGCGGGACCATGCGGTGAAAGAGTTACTTGCAGAGAGAAGCATGAACGGGGAGGCTGCGTAATTGAGGATGGCTGCGGAAAGCAAAGTACCGATCACATCGTAAAGTATCTTCGCCACTGAAGGCTGTTGACCGGGTGCCGGTAAGAGGAGGGGCCTAATGTTCGAGCGCGCAAGGCGGGCTGCAGTGGTAATAAAGCCGCCCATGAGGAATGTCAGATAGTAACCGCTTGCGATACCATGCTGTGGATTGAGATTTAACGGCTACAATCATCGAATGAGGTGCACACCGACCCAGAATGCACTCGTGAAGAAAGTGATCATGCTGCTTCTAAAACCAGGCTTTTTACCCTTGGGCGTTACGCGCTTGTAAACACATTCTCGAAGCCACACATTGGTCTTCATGTTCCAAGAATCTAGAAGGACTTTGAAGTTGGAAGGTAATTCAATTTCAAGGACCTTCACATTCGCTGCGCCCTCCCATAGGGACTGGCCTGACGAATCAAAACCGTTGAAGCCAAGCCCAGTGATAATACTGGCTCCCTGTCGACGATGTTGAATCTACGCCATGAGCAGGGTTGTGCCCTTACCTCGGTGAGAGTCCAAATTGCGTAGTACTTTGCACGTTCAAAGAATCCATAAACTTGGAACAAGCCAATGCTAACATCAACGTTCGTCAGACAACTGGGCTATGAAAAGACAACAGTGATGTACCGCACTATGATGTTCTTCTTTACGAACGAGGGTTCCAAGGCTGCGGAGTAGTTGTGCTTTGCACCAAAAACGACGAATAGACCAAGGTACAGCAAGCCCATAAACATCTTCTTGTAAGCAACACGTTTCCTGCCAGGGGGAAACTTGCGCCCATTCTGCATCTTCGACTTAACAGCAGGATCATCGAACACGATCTCACCGACTAGATTTCTATATTCCGATAAGTCGAGATACGGTCCGACTAGAATGCCAGGGAAGTAAAAGCTGTGTTGAACCAGAAGGGAAGCATTATTATGACTATACTTCGCAACGTGCATGAGACCCACGTATAACCCAGAAATTCTAACAGAGAAGGATACTCTGTGATCCGTTTTTCTAGCTGCCATTTGTCCAGATCCTAGCAGGTCAGTCGGTCAGCTGGTTGACCGACATCACTTGAATGCAATCACGGACCTGCTTTGGCCTACGTCCATCCCATACATTCCAAGCAAATGTCGTTAGTTTCATTGTGAGGACCATTTGAGGACCAGTGATTTCCATTGTCTCGTAGCTCAGTTGGTATATAGCACGTATAACATGGCTATCAAACCTTTCAGAACTCTGTTTGCTCGAGCTGATTTCAACTTACTTGACAGTCAGATGTCCCATCACATACCTGGAAAGGGAAGATGTTAATGTCAGTTAGTGCCACACGCTATCATAACACGTACACAAAAACGACCCATGGCATCCGGGAACTGCGATCAGCCTTAGCGATGAGGTATGTTCCAATGATACTTGCAAGAAGTTGAAAAAATCCAGAATACAGTTTCAATACGGGGAAAAAGAAAAATAACGCAATAGTGACATTGAATAAATGCCTTAGTGCAGGTTGTGTGGAAGGGATGCGAACGAAGACGTTGCCAAGTGGGTATGCAATTAGAAGACATGAAATGAGCTGTGCGAAGAGAGTCAGAGGATAATTACGTCTTCCAAAGTGGGATGAGAACCTTTATCTGGTCTACGCTGGCACCGACCAGCTGAGCCACAGGCAAGAAGAGCGCATCCATACAGGCCTCGTAGGAGAGTCTGGGATTGAGTATGGTATGAAGGAAGATGGAACTGAAGGGAACTCACCCCTGCAGAAAACTTATCTACGCGGCGCCATCCCCACCGAGGCCTTAGAGAGGCTTAAAGCTCCATATTAGGAAGCCTTGGTGACCATCACGTGAGGGTAGCCTCCGAGCTCCGACACTTATTTTTTTGTTATTAGGCTAGGTTATGCTCTGTAAGCATTAGAACGTAATATGAATCCTACATATGGTACGCCACAATGGAGAATAAGATAACTATTGCGTGAGGTGCTACAAGATTAGTACTATTAAGCTATCAAGCTATTCGGTCCGAATTACCGAATCACTATTTTATGTTTGAATCACTATAATTTATACAGTTGCGGACAAACAAACACGACAATTTTTGGTGACCCAATTTTGGAAGCCAGCACAAACATCCGGAGCCCTCAAAAATCTTCAAAACGTGTAGAATAGAGCCTAACGAGGATAATCCTACGAGAGGTACCTCAAAAATTTCGCCATCCCCTGAAAAAAATCGGTAAAATCATGAAAAATAGTCGACTCCTTTTGGTTAGCTGCATCCAATCCTGTGATAAATTCGAGGTTACATCAAATTGATCGCCCATAATAAAAAGAATAAACTTCACCAAAAAAGGGAATTTTTTACCAGTAACCTATGGAATCAACTTTGTTCCATTTTCCTAAGCTCCTGGAAGTGCCTAGATATTTGACAAGGCATTATACTTAAAGGAGGAAAATAACCTATCATAATTGTCACATGCTTTACAATAATCACGTGACATTAACAAGTCTGAACTTCATTCGAAGTGTGTGGTGACAGCCAAACTAATAGTAAATACACTTTGTGTTGGTGCATAGACGATGAAATATCACATACGCTGAGTAAGAAATAAGCCAAAAATAGCTATGAAAAGAAATGTGACTGAACCACCTGAACACCACCACATTCTCACATCCTGCTGTTTAATGATTATTCTCTGATTTCTCATTGATGCCACAAATATGGACTGCTATGATTTTTTATTGTTCTTTCTGCATTTTTGCTTTACTAATCAATCACCAATTTTTCACTGCTCTCATTTAAACCCTTGGCATTCTAACACTGCATCATTCATGCAGTGATTGTGTCAAATAAGATAGAAACCTAAAAGTACCGCATGGCTAACAAAATTTACCTGCTACATAATAAGCACTGCAATGTAGATTTACATTCCATTATTTTGAGCATAGGACAACTTCAAAACATTCACATGTACTAAGTATTAAAGTAATCCTGTGTGACATGCAGTTGAACTTCAAACCTAGCTTCAAGTCAATCTCATGCAATGATTGCACAACTCAAAAAGCTGCCAAATGGAGTTATTAAAGGAGTTCCATCAATTGCACATTGATCAAGTTAGGGAATGAACTATTTTTGCTGCTCAAATCCATCAAAAGGGGTGCAAAATGTTGCAAAATTTTGCTCAAAAAATTTGGCCACCCTAGAATGTCATGGAAAAAACTTTGGAGATAGGTTTTTTGATGTATTTTGATGAGCTAAACCCAAATCTGAAGTCGGTTTGTCCCAGAAAAATCCCAACCATGAGATATCAAAATTGTTGTGTTTGTTTGTCTGCAGCTGTAAGAGTAAATTGCTAAATAAATGAATGAATCCAACAATTTACAATTTACAACTATATGAGGTACATGTTGCATACCATTCCATATTGAGCCAAGTCAGTATGAAGGGCCAATGGTCCAACCACTATACTAAAAACTGGGGGTTATGAGATTTTTCTTGCCTCCACTTCCTCTACCATGGTTGGCAAGCTCAAGCATAGCCAAATAATCCTCAAAAAAGCTACTGAAAAAAGCCTGATGGCTTACAAAATTGACTGGCTACATGAGTGTGTTGACAAATCCTTGTTCATAGTTTTTGACATTAAAAAAATGTATCTGCAATAGAAATGCCACAGGAGGCAGCTGAGCTCGAGTTCTTTCTAAGATGGAAAAGTAAGTGTTTAACATTAAGTAGCCACTTGTTCCCAACATCCAGGATTCCAGGCTTTCACACTTCATTGCAGGGCATCAGAACCTGCAAAATCAGTGTCATCTACAACTTCTACATTGTGGCAGAGTGCCAAGGTTCAAGATTGATGCTACCAAGGTCGGGACTTGGTCAGAGACACCAGACTTCTGGTCAGACCTGGTCATCAGTGGTTGGAGATGTTCAGGGGTTCCAGGCAGAATCCACTGGGCTATAGTGTGCCAGGTGAAAGGAACCAGAGAGGACTTGGCTTCAGCTTATAAGAAGTGTTGGAGCAGACTACATACGTTGCACAGAGGAAGAGACGACACATTCCTTATAACCTACCTGGGGTTTAGTTAGTCTTAGAGCTAGGGTTTGGCAGAGGTAAGAACACTGTATATCTACTACAGTACAGGTTCTCCTTATATACATAATAGTAAGGATGTCACATGACTCAGGAATGTGTTTACCACATGTATGCGCAGTAAGTGCAGTAACATGTGTGTGCTGCATGCTTGGCCTCATATATGCAGCATGCATCAGGATTTAATTTCAACACCCCCCCTCAAACTGTACAGCGCTCTAAGCAGCTAAGTTTGAATCTTGAAAGTAATTCCAAGAGAGTCTCTAAATTTTCTGAATAAGACAGCGCCAAGGTTCTTTGTGAACATGTCAGCTGGATTATCATTTCCAGGAATGAAAACGACAGTGACTTTGTCATTTTCTATGCATTCGCAGGTATAGTGGTAGTGAATGTCTATATGTTTGGTCCTTCTTTCCTGAACTGGATTTGATCCGATAAAGATGGATCCCTGATTATCAGTGCAGATTGGTACGCGCTTCAGTACATATCCAAGTTCCTGGAATAAGGACTCTATCCACACTATCTGTCGACAAGTGTTAGAGAGAGCCATATATTCGGCTTCTGTGGATGACAGTGCTACAGTTTTTTGTAAACGGGACTGCCAGCACACAATGCCACTCGCTAGAGTAGCAAAGTAACCCATTGTAGATCAGCGTTTGACAGTGTCAGCTGCCCAATCAGAATCTGTGAAGGCCTGTAGCCCCTCAGACTTCTCACCATCATAGACAATGTTATATTTCTGGGTTCCCACCAGATAGCGCATGATGTACATTGCTTTGTCTAGATGTTCTTGGCTAGGATTAGCCGAGAATTGCGACATCTTGATTACCGCATAAGTGATATCAGGTCGCGTTCTGAGCATCAGATACAGTAAAGATCCGATCACAGACTGATATTTTGATCTAAGCATCGTGTTGGGCATTGCTGTGTTTTCCGATGGTCTGTAACCAGTCGGGAGTGGAGTGGGGGTCGCTTTGGCATTTGTCATCTCAAATCTCTCAAGCACTTTCGCGAGATATTCAGTTTGATCGAGTTTGACTTTGCTTGCAGTCTGGGTGATGCGCATGCCTAAGAATTCCGTGACTTTTTCAGTACTATGGCACTCCCAATGCTTTAGACAAGCATTTTTCTTTTCATCCACAAGTTTCTTGTTCTTCCCCATAAACAAGCCATCATCAACATAGACGAGTGCAATAACAATGCTGCCTGTCTTAGGATCCTTGTGTATGAAAATGCTGGCATCAGAGCTGGCGTGCACGAATCCAATGGTGCGCATAAATGCCTCTAGCTCTTTCCACCATGCAAGTGAGGCTTGTTTAAGGCCATACAATGCTCGGCGTAAGCGCAATACTTTGCGCTCTTTTCCCTCAAGTCTGAAACCCTCGGGTTGATCCATATAGATCTCCTCATCTAGTTTGCCATATAAAAATGCGGTTTTTACATCTAGGCTAGTCATATACATGCCCTCTAGAGATGCAAGTGCAAACATGAGGCATACGGTCTCGTAGTGGACTACCGGTGAGAAAATCTCATCAAAGTCAATGCCTTCGACTTGTGAAAAGCCTTTGGCCACGAGTCTGGCTCATTTTCTTCCATCTGATTTTATAGAGGAAACCCATCTATTTTTGATCGTTTTTCGATCATGTGGAAGATCAATGATGTCATAGACTTGTCACTTATGAAGAGCCTCTAATTCTTCATGACAAGCTTGTTTCCACTCACATTGCTGCTGCCATGGTAGGCATGCAATATCGCGAAATTGGTTTGGAACTTGGCTTATTTCGCTCGATGGTTTGACTGCTTTTGATAACAGCCAGCGAATAAGCTTATCTCCTCCTTCCTTGGTTATCTTTTTAATATAACCTGCTTCGTCTGGTTTCCCCATTGGGTGATCATGTTCTTGATCATTGGAATCGGGCACACTCTTGTGGGGTGCCAAACTCGGTCCAGCAACCAGTTCTTTCTGTTGAGTTTGTGGTCGTGTTCGGTTATGATCCGAATTTTGACCCACAGATCTCTTCCAATATCGATCACGTGCAATGTCTCTCTCTATGTCAGAGGGGAGTCGCTTCTCTCCATAGGTATTGCCAGGATGGTTTGGAATGTTCCTCTGCCTGCCTGATCGATGGGGCAATTGCTGCCATTCCTGTTGATCATCACGTCTTGGACGAAAGTTTTCAGTGGTTACTGGAGGCGGTGGAGGAGGAGCATTTGTCACATCGTCATGTGCCTTTTGCTCACTTGGTACATCATCATCATCATTTTCTGATGATGGAGGAAGGGGCAGATCTTGTGGCAGTATAGAATCATTGCCATCCATTCCAGATGAGTGGTCATCATCTTCTGGTTCTGGAGGTGGAAAATCACCAAGGTCTGTATTGGCAGGAGTCTTGGCTCCAGGACAGCATGGGAACAACGTTTCATCAAATAGTGCTGTAGCACCAATGAATATTGCGCCACTAGGTCGCATGAAACGGTATGCTTTAATGCCATCTTCTAATCCAAGGTACATCATCAACTCCGATCGAGGAGCCAATGTGTTTGGATGCTTCTCCTTGGGTAGATAGACGTAAGCACCACAACCAAAAACCTTCAGATCGTTTAGATCTGGGCGGACCTTTGTCAGGTCCTCAACCGGTGTCAACCATTTCAGGCGCCTTATCGGGGTTCAGTTGTATAGGTGTGTTGCATCTTCAATTCAAAATTCCCACCATGATTGTGGTAGACATGCAGTAAATCGCAGGGTTTGTGACTTTTCCATTATTGTCCTTATGGCACGCTCTGCATGCCCATTCTGTTGGTGAACATGGGGTGCAGACATCTCTATTTTGATGCCAAAGTCCTTGAGCACATTTTGTAGCTCATGATCTTCGAACTCTCCCCCTGGATCAATATGCCAGCACTTGATTGTAGCGCCATACTGTGTCAAAGCCACTGCCCGAAATTGTCTGATGGCAGCAGCAGCATCAGATTTCTTTTTAAGGCATTGGACCCAGATATGTGACGTTTTGTCATCCAGAAATACAATAAAGTATTTATGTTTATGGTACGATAGTACTGGGAGTTCCTTCACATCGGAATGTATTAATTCAATGGGTCTTTCAGTGCATGAATCTGATTCAGGAAAAGATTTTGAGGTCATTTTCCCTTCAGCGCACCCTGGACATATAATTTTGTCTTTAGGAATAATTAAATTCCTTGGGAATTTTATGGTGCTATTAGGCATCTTCCCTAGCGCCTCTTTGGATGAGTGTCCAAGTTGCTTATGCCAAGTCGAGTAGTCTGCGACATACATTGTCACGACATTGATTCCCTTGGTGCTCAATATATGAGTCTGAGCCCAATAAATAGTGTCACGTTTCATAAGAGGGACGCAATCCATAATTGGGTTTTCTTGCTTGAAAAATGAAATGTGTGCGGAGGAACCACGCACATCACTTCCGTCTTGTAAGAAGACGCCCATTGACAGTAATCGAGCATTACAGTCGAGTATGTAGTAGATGGGGTATAATCGCGTCTCATGCATCTCTGACTTCCCATGACATACTACCTGATGTCTAATGAAGACTGCTCCTTTCCCTACTATATGAGTAGTACCCGTGGCTGTTTGAACCAGGGTAGAGTCCTTTCTCGGTAAAGGCTCATAAGAAGCAAAATCTTTGATTTCACCAGTGAAGTGTTTTGATGCACCTGAATCCATGATCCAGTCAGCACCTTTCTTACAATTTCCATTTGCACACGTAACACATATATTAAGATGTAAATTGTTCCATGATACATTTAGTAGCAGTAAAATTTCACATGAAAAGTTTGCTGTGATCAGTGGAATGTTAATTCTTGTGCTTGTGGCAAGGAAAAGGACTGACCTTTCATCATATGTACCTGTTTCAAGCGGTTCATCGACAAGCATTTCGTCGATGGCTTTCCATACTTCTTCATCAGAAACGGCAGGTTCCGATCCAAGGGAGACGCTATCGTCTTCTACCTCTACGATCCTTGGTTCTGGTTCAATCCTCCTTCTCTTACCTTCTCGCACTGTTAGGTGCTCTTCCAGCGGTCGCAGATTTTTCGTGCTGCATGGGAGATTCATTTGCTCGAGGGTGTCTCGAGCCTGCTGGTATTCGGTATAGACCGAATGAGAGGTAGAGGCCGCACCCATGTATGCCTGTGCAGGCGGTCGGTAGCGAGGATCCCTTGTGGGAGTATGTTCACGCTTCTCGATGCGCTGGATGAGCGGCATCGGTGGTATGATGGTGCCATTACCATTTATAGTAGTAAAGGCTTGTGAGGCGAGGTGGGAATGTTTCTCTTTAGGTTTTTCCTCTTTAGTCTTTTTGTCCCCACGTCGTCCACGCTTTCGGGACAATTCTCCATTGTTGCCTTGAGATTGCCATTTGGGGTTTCCCCCTTTGCGCTTGACAGCAGAAAGCTTGGTGGCCTGAGGTGGGCCAATGGGCTTTCCAACTGCTGTGCACCGTGAGGCTTCAGTGACAATGGAGTCCTTGACATGTTTAAACGTCAAGGCTCTAGTAGCGGTCGTGTTAAGGACCGTGGCAGATAGAGAATTGTACTCGCACGGCATCACAGCAAGTAGAATCATTGCCTGTACTAATTCGGGGATGGCAACATTGGCAGCCGTAAGGCACTCAAATTTATCAGCCATTTTGGCAATCTCTGGTGCAGGATTTGCAGCCAGAATTTTGATTGCAATTGCAGACCTAAAGTCTGCAAAGACTTGGGAGGGGCCATCGACACCATAGTCGGTGCGGATGAGATCCCATACCTCCTCAGCAGTGTCCTTGGTGTTGGCACGCTGCCGAATAGAGGGGGCCAGGCGGAGCACTAGGCTACCAATCGCCTGGTCATTCTTATTGTTCCAGGTCTGGAGCTTGGCATTAGCTTCCGCTACTAGTGCAGCATTTGTCGCCGTCAAAAGAGGCGCCAGGGGTGGTTTTAGTTCCATCCTGCTAGTTATTTGCCAGAGGCCCTGAGACCTGAGCCACACCTTCATTGAGTCGGCCCATTGAATGTAGTTAGAGCTGTCGAAAGTTTGTATGAGT
The DNA here is from genome assembly GCA_029959215.1 of Tricholoma bakamatsutake. Classification (NCBI taxonomy): domain Eukaryota; kingdom Fungi; phylum Basidiomycota; class Agaricomycetes; order Agaricales; family Tricholomataceae; genus Tricholoma; species Tricholoma bakamatsutake. The sequence goes on from CP114860.1 coordinate 9,644,848, forward strand.
TTTTCAAGAGTTGAAGACATGATGTTATAGTGGCAGCTGGTAAAAGCGCTCAATCAGTCCTCTATTCAAGAAAACACATTCCATAATCTCAGGCAAAAATACTCCTTCAAAGTGGTTAACCCTAGTCAACCTAGGTTTTTAAATGCAGCTTGCAGGGAGTGCAATGCAGCTCACAAAGAGTGCAAGGTTACAATTTGGAGACAATGAAGTCAACATCATTTGCAGCCAGTTAAGGCGCATTCGCGACGTGCCCAGCAGGGCCCATAACCTGTTGGAGCAGACTACATACGTTGCACAGAGGAAGAGACAACACGTTCCTTATAACCTACCTGGGGTTTAGTTAGTCTTAGAGCTAGGGTTTGGCAGAGGTAAGAACACTGTATATCTACTACAGTACAGGTTCTCCTTATATACATAATAGTAAGGATGTCACATGACTCAAGAATGTGTTTACCACATGTATGCGCAGTAAGCGCAGTAACATGTGTGTGCTGCATGCTTGGCCTCATGTATGCAGCATGCGTCAGGATTTAATTTCAACAAGAAGTTGTGCCCTTCTCCTCATCAGTTGTCCAATTTCAGGTGGATTGCATGCAGATGTCTGGCAGGTTTTCAGATGGAGGGCGAGGATAGATTAAAGCAGAGGTTATGGGGGCAATGAAGTTAAGAGGAGCTGAAAGATTAATAGATTAGATCGAGGAACAGGTCAAGGGTGAATAAAGGGTTAATATTAAGCAGAGGATTAACAAGGTGAGATATGATGCAAGGGACAAAGTAATTTACAAGTAATTGCTTATAAGTAATTGCTTACAAGTAATTGCTTATAAGTAATTGCTTACAAGTAATTGCTTATAAGTAATTGCTTACAAGTAATTGCTTATAAGTAATTGCTTACAAGTAATTGCTTATAAGTAATTGCTTACAAGTAATTGCTTATAAGTAATTGCTTACAAGTAATTTGCAAACTGGAGACTAAGGCTAAGCTATGGGTACTTAAATATTGAAGGCCAGAAGAATAACAGAAAGTACAGAAGTTTACTAATGGATCTTGGTAAGTGTCCATGACCACAATTGGTAGGACTGTATTAGGAATAGAGTGAGTAAGCAAATGATTACTAAGGCATGTGACAACTTGTCTGATGAGTAAAAGGTGCTGCAGCCAGAACGCTAACAGGCAAGGTCAGAAAAGTGTCAGAAAGGAATTGGGAACTATTGGAAATCTGATTGGGTGAAATGGGTCTTGACAAGATGCTCTGTTTTTTTTTGCAGCTGTGAGGGCAACCTCAAAGCCTCACTTAATAGTGAGGGGAATCCAAAGTTAACATTATACTACATAATACAAACACTTCAGATGCACCTAACAGAGGGAAATCCAAAGAGAAAACTCTAAGGACCCATCTGTTGATGCCCAGTATATGCGATAGAGCCAAAAATCAAATAGTAAGCAAAAAATAGCAAAAAGGCAGATATAGGCAGATCAAGCTGTGGGATGATGTCACCTTGATGGGTAAACATCCAGAAGGGGTCCTGCCTTTAAGAATAGAACTGTCAACATGTACCAACATGGAAAAAACTAAAATATCATAATAAAATAGGAATAAAATCATAGAAAATCATAGAAAATGCAGAATAGGATGAAATAAAATATAAAAAAATATGGAACAAATGCAGAAAATTGTCCAGACATCTGGAATACCTTCTTTTCCCCTTACTGTCACCTAGATGCATATGATCCTTGTACCAGAGGACTAGGTTGACAACCTCTCGAATTGCCTTGGCTTCATTTGGGGATCTGTCCACATTGTAGACAGGTATGGGTTGAGATAGTGAGTGGGTATTAAATTGTTTTTGTTGAACCAGGTGTGAATCAATGAAAAGGCTCATGGCACCTGAGTCCAAAAGAGCAGAGACACTGAGTACTTGCCCTGTATCCGTAATCTGCAGCTCAATCTTCAATTCTAGGGATTATTGGGAGGGGGTGGATGCCACAATGTACTTGCATGGTAGCTTATGCTCCCAAGATTTTGGTCTGGGTAGAGGGAGGGAAGGGGAGGAAGAGGTAGGTATATCTTTAGCCACTTCAGAGGAGTCTGGAGAAGGAGAAGTCATAGAATAAAATTTATCCTCTAGTGAATCAACAGACAGAACTTTAAAGTGGTTATGGACAGGCAATGAGGGCATACTGTTTACTCATCATGGGCAGAGAAATCCTGTTTCTCTGCCTCTTCCTCTTTAACTTCCTCTTTCTCTGGGCCTTCAACTTCTGCGAGTGCCAATAGATCTTGGACAGCTACCACATCCAAGGAAGGCAGCAGGCATGCAAATTACCCAATCCCGACATGGAGAAGCTCATCTCATCCTTCAGGCATGAGTTTGCAGATGTCTTCGTGGTAGGAACAATTTCAAGCCATGTGTCCAGTTTTTCCACAGCAGTAGCAGAGGTCTAGCCTGCAAGCTCAACTATGGGCTGCATCAACATCTATTGGAGTGGGGGTATTGGAGCTCAATACCATGGGTTGGTGCATAGGGATGGGATTGGGACAAGGTAGTGCTCAATTAAAGATGTGGGGTGCATGGGTGGTGGTAGGAGTGTGGAAGACCACAGTAAATGCTGCATTTGTGAGTTGATTCTCATTGCAGAGTGAGGCAGCCTCATACCAAGCATTTATATTATTGTCTGCTGGGCATCTCTCCAACATCTGTGCAATCTGGTCCTGAATTTCCTGCTTAAGACCTTGATAAAACTTCACCACCATGGGCAACCCACTCCCATACCTTGCCATGTCCACCAAGTCTCAAAATTCATTGATGTAGTTGTCCACAGATTGACATGCTTGGTTGTAGGAAGTAGATTCAAAGCATGTTACAGCTCATTGGTACTCATTGAGGGGGCAGAAGTGTCATATAAACTTGTCACAAAAGTCCCCCCAGATGGAGAATGGAAGAGAGCCATGCTCCTTGGTTTGGTGCAATATACAGTCAATGTAAAGATAGACGTGCTCATATTTCATGTATGTGAGGGCCCAATAAATTTTAGCAGCATCGTCTATGAATTGGTTTGGGTATAGACTAATGTACAACTTGCAGGAATTGAGGAAGGCATGCCCTTGGGAATGCATGCCATTGAATTTGGTGGGGGGCACAGGTTTAAGATGTGCATCTTTGCTTGGGTGCGCATTGGGTGGCACGTGCATGCTTGGCATGCTAGGGGTCGAGATGGGCAGTGTGGGGTTCAACTGGAGGGTTCTAATGAATGTTTCAATGGTAGATGTGGGTATATCAATTTGTGCATGAATTCCAGCAACATCACCTTCAAGTGCATCAATGCACTCCAGGGCATCCATAATGCTAGGTGGTGGGTCAGGTGAAAAATGGTGCGCACTAAAGGCAGGAGTGTCTGGAATGGTGTATAGGGAGTCTGTAGAGCTCTGGGAGTCATCTTCTGCTCTGTATACTACATAATACAAATACTTCAGGTGCATCTAACAGAGGGGAATTTAAAGAGAAAACTTTAAGGACCCTTCTTTTGATGCCCAGTATATGTGATAGAGCCAAAAATCAAATAGTAAGCAAAAAATAGCAAAAAGGCAGAAATAGGCAGATCAAGCTGTGGGATGATGTCACCTTGATGGGTAAACATCCAGAAAAGGTCCCACCTCTAAGAATAGAACTGTCAACTGTACCAACATGGAAACAACTAAAATATCATAATAAAATAGGAATAAAATCATTGAAAATCATGGAAAAGGCAGAATAGGATGAAATAAAATATAAAAAAATATGGGATGAACACAGAAAATTGCCAAGACACCTGGCACCTTCCTTTCCACTTACAGCAGCATGCTTCTTGTGACCAGGAACACCTGGATGTTCAAAATCAGAATCACTGTTGTCTGAGATTACAAAGACCTCTGGTGGGCTCTGTGTCAAGACCTATTTTACCTGATCAGATTTCCAACAGTCCCTGATTCCTTTCTGACACTTTTCTGACCTTGCCTGTCAGCATTCTGGCTGCAGCACCTTTTACTCATCAGACAAGTTGTCACATGCCTTAGTAATCATTTGCTTACTCACTTTATTCCTAATACAGTCTTACCAATTTTGGTCATGGACACTTACCAAGACTCATTAGTAAACTTTCATACTTTCCATTATTCTTCTGGCCTTCGATATTTAAGCACACCTAGCTTAGCCTTAGTCTCCAGTTTGCAAATTACTTGTAAATTACTTTGTCTCTTGCATCATATCTCGCCTTGTCAATCCTCTGCTTAACATCAACCATTCATTCACCCTTGACTTGTTCCTTGACCTAATCCATTGATCTCTCAGCTTCTCTTAACTTCATTTCACCCTATAACCTCTGCTTTAATCTATACTTACCCTCCATCCAGAAACCCACCAGACATCTGCATGTAATTTGCCTGAAATTGGACAACTGATGAGGAGAAGGGCACAACTTCTTATAAGCTGAAGCCAAGTCCTCTCTGGCCCCTTTCACCTGGCATGCTACAGCCCAGTGGATTCTGCTTAGAACCCCTAAACACCTCTGACCACTGACAACTGGGTCCAACCAGAAGTCCAGTGTATCCCTGACCAAGTCCTGACCTTGGTAGTAGCAATCTTGAATCTTGACAAACTCACACTTCTACCATTCTAAACCTTATTCTATGTCCTGCACAGAATCACAATCTCAGTGGAGAACAAGAAACTCCTACCATGCAGGCACTCTTCCAGACTTATCAGCTGTCCAACAATCAGTACTCCCAGCTCCTAGACCCACTTCTATCTTCAGTGCCTCAGTCTGACCATCAAACATATTTTGATGAGTCAGCTCCAGTGCACCATCTGTTAGCACCAACTTCATGTCTATGCACTTGCCTTCGGAACCCCCTCAGATTCTGACTCCACTCGATTATGTAGGGGATGACAGGCAACCCAATCCTACTGATAAGGAAGCTACAGGTGAAGAGGATGGACTTTTTGGTAGATCCAACAACCCTAGCAGTTCTGATAGCCCCAGAGATGACCCTGATCCTGATGACCCTGGAGATCAACCTTTTTTAAATGGAAACCCAGATCCAGACAACAGATTTGTTGATGCCCTGTTTGACCTTTCAGACAGTCTCTATACTCTCTGCCAAAACTAAGCCCCAAAGTCTGAGAAGATCAAAGTTAGGGAACCCAACACCTTTAATGGTTCTAACCCCCAGAAACTTTGGGACTTCCTAGTTGCATGCAACCTCCTTTTCTGAGATCACCCTCACATCTTTGCTTCCAACAAAAGGAAAATCTTATTCATCATTCTTACCTAAGGGGATCAGTGCTCAGCTGGTTTGAACCTGGCCTCAATGACCTGACAGGTTCTGCCCACTGGATGTGGAACTATAAGGTATTCCTTAGAGAACTAGAGAGCAATTTTGGCTTTCATTGACCCTTTGGGGGAGGCTGAGAAGGCACATTCTGAGCTCACTATGAAGAAAAGAGGCCATATAGTCAAGTATAATGTGGACTTTTGAGAACTAGCCTCCCAGGTTGATTGGAACAAAGCTGCTCTTCATGACCAGTACTTCTGCAGACTGCTGCTCCATCTCCATATAGAAGTTTTGCAGGGCAGAAAGCCTGACACTCTGGTAGCCTTGCAGCTTATGGCCCAAGATGCTGACAACATTTACTGGATGCAGGAAGAAGAGAATTGCCCTGATGCCAAGACCTCCAGAACTTTCAGAAACTCCAGAAAGAAGGACTCCAAGGGTTCTCCAAACTCCAATCTCAATTCCAACTCTAGCTCTAATAATCAGCCCAAGCCCCAGAACCTGTCCAGCTCTAATTGCAGTAATCAACCCTCGACTGGCAGCTCCTCCAGATCCAAGAGTAACAAGCCAAAAAACTCCATCTCTGACAAGTTGGGGAAGAATGGCAAACTAACTAGAGAAGAATGTGAGTGCCGGATAAAGGAATGTCTTTGCCTCTATTGTGGTGAAGAGGGACACCCAGCTGGTAATTGCAGCAAGTTCAAAGCCATGAAAGCCTGCACAGCTGCAGTCTATGAATCTGCACCAGATTCCATGGACTCAAAAAATTAGTCCACAACCCTCAGGAATATGCCAATGGGGCTGAGGGTTGCATTGAGCTGGCTGCTTACATTTGTCTCAATGCATCCACTCTTTTCAACTTTAAATCTCTAACCATCCTCCTATCCATTTCTGATAACTCCATACCAACCCAAACCCTCATCAACTCTGGGTCATCCCACTGTTTCATTGACTCCACCTTCATGCTGGAAAATTATTCCAGCATGTAAACCATTTTGCTGATTGGACTCTGACTATTCAATAGAACTTGCAACTCCATCATCATGCAAGTCATGAAACTCCCAGTCACTTTTCCATCTGGTGAAGTGTTCAATCTGACATTTTATGTAACCCCACTTGACTCTTCCTGTTCTGCAGTCCTTGGTCATAACTGGCTGAAGCAATACAATTCATTGATTAATTGGTTGACTGGTCATCTGGCTGATAACCTTCCACTCTGCAGATCATAGAGGTCTGGCACCCCTGACATTTTCCAACCCTCCAACTTCTGAGTCACCCCCAAACCTTCCAGCAGAAACCCACTTGCATCCTGCAATCTTGTTCCTCAATGCTGCTGCTTACATGCATGCTAGCCAACTTCCTGAAGCTATTCCTTTTCAGATGATCTTTTCCCTGGAAGGCCTCACAGCCAAATCCTTGGCTGTCACCAGGAATCTGGTGGACTTTTCCAATATCCCTGAAGAGCACCATGAGTTTACTGATGTCTTCAATAAACAAAAGGTGGACACCCTTCCTCCACACCATTCTTATGACCTGAAGATAGAGACAAGATAATGTGCCCCCACCTCTGGGCTGCATGTACTCTCTCTCCCTATCTGAACTCAAAGCCCTGTGAGTGTTCATTGAAGAGAATGTTTGTTCTGGCTTCATCCAACCCTCCAAATCACCTCATGGTGCTCCTATACTCTTTGTCAAGAAGAAGGATGGTACACTCCAGTTATGCATCGACTACTGGGGCCTCAATTGCATCTCAAAGAAGGATTGCTATTCTCTCTCACTACTCTCTGACCTCCTCGACGCCCCTTAAAAATCCTACATCTTCACTAAAATCGACCTTCAACATGCTTACCACTTAGTGCACATTGCTGATGGTGATGAGTGGAAACTGACATTCTGGATCTCCTATGGGTCCTTTAAGTGGCTAATGGTTCTCTTTGGACTCACTAATGCACTCACAGCTTTCCAGTACTTTATGAATGACATCTTTAGCAATATGCTCAATGTCTGTGTCATCATCTACCCTGACAATATTCTTATTCTCTTTGATGACATGTCAAAACACAAGGCACACATTAAAGAAGTCTTCCAGAGACTCCAGAAACATGGACTTTATGCTTCCCTACAGAAATGTGAGTCCCACATAGATACAGTTGAATATCTTGGGTTCATTTTGTTACTGGATGGACTCTGAATGTTTGAAGACAAAGTAAAGACCATCCTGGACTGGCTGGTGCCCTGGAAGGTCAAGGATGTCCAGTTTTTTCTTGGATTCTGCAACTTTTACTGCAGGTTCATTCATGGATACTCCGACATCATTGTCCCTCTTACCTACTTGACACAGAAGAACTTCCTCTGGGACTTCAACAAGAAGTGCCAAGAAGCTCTTGACAGGCTTAAGGAAGAATTCACTCATGCTACTGTCCTTTCTCAGTGAATACCAGATTCCCACATGGTCCTTAAAATGGATGCCTCTGACTATGCCCTAATAGCAATTCTTTCTGCCCACACTCTCAATGGTGATACTCACCCTGTTTCTTTCCACTCCCACTCCTTCCATTCCATGGAGCTAAACTATGACACCCATGACAAAGAACTTCTGGCCATCTTCAATGCCTTCAAACATTGGCAGCATTATCTGGAAGGCTCCAGAAACCTGATCAATGTGGTCACTGATCACAAAAATCTAGAGTACTTCAGCACCACAAGGCTTCTCATCCACCATCAAGCCAGGTGGTCAGAGTACCTCTCACAGTTCAACTTAGTCATCTGCTTCTACCCTGGGAAATTAGGAGCAAAACCCAACATGCTCACTAGATATTGGGACATCTATCACAAAGGAGGAAATAGTGACTTTGTCTCAGCAAACCCAAACAATTTCTGACTTGTATTCACCCAAGAACCACTCACCTCATCACTCTGAGCCACTTACCTCACCACCCCAGTGATCTGACAAGCAGTCCTTATGGACATTGAGAAACTCCACAACGACATCCAATTCTCCCTGACCTCAACCCCATCTCATCCACATACCTCCTGACCCCCTCCACTCCTGATTGGACTGTAGATAACAGCAGACTTTTCTGCCACTTTGACTGGATGTAGTGGATTTCTGCCTCAAAGTCCTGCAGTACAAGTATGACCATATCCTCTCTGGTCACTTTGGACAGAACAAGACCCTTCAACTTGTCCAATGTAATTATGCTTGGCCCAACTTATGGACCTTCATACAAGACTTGTACCACATGCAAATGCTCCAAGTCAGCCCAACACAAACCCTATAGGTTCCTGAAGCAACTCCCAGTCCCAAAATGATGTTGGGACTTGATCTCGATGGACTTCATCAAACAGCTACCAGACTCCAACAGCCACACTGCCATCCTAGTCATCATAGACCAACTCTCCAAGCAAGGCATCTTCATTCTCACAGTTAATGAAATCACAGCCCAAGAACTTGCCAACCTGTTCATCATGCACATCTTTCCAAGCATGAAGTTCCATCACATGTCACTTGCAACTGGGGACCTGAGTTCATCTCCCACTTTTTTTAGTCTCTTGGCCAAGCTTTGGACATGAAGATTCACTTCACTTTGGGTCACCACTCAGAAGGTGATAAACAAACTGAACATCTTAATCAGACCCTTGAACAATACCTTTGGATCTTCTGCAATTACCAACAGGACAATTGGTTCTAGCTGTTGCCCTTAGAGGGGAATTCACTTACAACAATGCTCCATTGGCTTCCACTTGAGTTTCACCCTTCTTTTTCAATAAGAGCTACCACCCAAACATTGCTATCTTCTCTGAATGCAAGCTAGCCTCCCAGCATGCTCATAACTTTGTGGTGGACCTCAATGAACTCCACCAGGAACTCCAAAAGCAGCTATCTCAAGCACAGAAGTGCTACCAGGGTCCAGCGGACAAGCGCTGGATACTTGCTCCCAACTTCGATATCAGAGAATACACCTATGTCAAAGGAGAACACTTATGCACTACTTGACCCTTCAAAAAACTCTCGGAGAAATACTATGGTCCACTTAAAATTATGGCCTGCCTGGGCACCTACTCAGTTATCCTCTGGCTTCTGGACCATCTCCAGGCAGTTCACCCTATGTTTCATGTTGCACTGATAGGTTCATTATGTGCTTTAAGGTCTGGAGAACATTCCCACTCACATTGAGACACTACGACAGACCTTCCAAACCACTATGAACATTACGAAATTGACTTTGAACTATTTTTGACTTATTTCACACTATTTCGGATGACTTCAAACTATTTCAAATGGTTTTGAACCATTTTGCGACACTTTGAACGACTTCGGCCACTGTATAGTTGTCCTAAAACACTTTTGATACATGATGCTCAACTGGAATGAACTATTTAGTTGCATATCAAGCACTACCAGATGCAAGGAGAGACAATAAAAGAATTAGGGTATGATAATGGCAGTTTTGGGGTTTTAACAATCTATTGAAACAACAAGAGAAGTACTCTTACTATATGGCAACACCGAACATTTCACTTATTATCATTTTTCATTTGTTTCATGTTTTACAATACCTTTATTTGCTGTGCACATTGCCTCATGTTCTACAATTGTTATTATTTCCTTTTTAGTACTATTCCTTCAGATTGTATATAGACTTGTATTAGTTAGAATAATGAAATATAGAAAAAACAATGGGGAACAGCACAAGTTACTCTCTTGCTATCATTGGATTTAAGAGTCATTCTCTTGAGTCTTAGCTCGCATCATATCTCTAAGTTCTGTGAAATATCACAAACTTCCTCAAAACTATCATATTCGCTCCACATTTTATCACCCATCGCCTATCGCCATTCGACAAACACTTCACATTCATTAAATTCATCCCTCAATATACCTCAAACCTCTTCAAATCTACTTTGAACTATTTTGCATGTCTTCGAATCTACTTCGAACTATTTCGCACAACTTTGAACCTCTTTTGAACTGTTTCGAACAACTTTGTATGCTCTTACAGATTATTTGAACCATCCCTTATTATTCCACGTCGCTAAACACATCATATTGGTCTCAGCAGTGATATTTAGTACCACCTCACACCCTTCCTCTGACTCGTGCTATACCATCCAAAGCCATTTAGTAGGTTTTATTTGGGTTTCCGGGTTGAGTATCATCATTTTGGAGCCCACTGCGAGAAGTTTCTAAATCATTTTATCATTGAACCTCTACTCTTTCCGCCACTTGTTTTACCATTTAGGGGCTCAATGATCTCGACTTCGAATTGAATTTGTTTTGCCTCCAACCCTCCTGAACAACCAGGAGATTTTGATACAGTATCTCGACCTCAATAATAGTATTTCGCACTCTTTTGCCCTTCGCACTTATGACATCGCTACCATCCTCGACTTTGAAATGTACAAAACACAAAAACGAAGTGTACCCAGGAGGCACAGGGGTGCTATTGGGCTGGATTGTTGAGGCAAGGGCTTCACAAGGGTGAGGCGAAAAAGTTTGGGGGCACAAAACGTGATTCATGCACAAAATCAGGTACGAAATTTATTTGAAATCATTTCAAAGTGCTTACTAACTGGTTTTCAAATTTTGTAGTCCATCAAATTTGTATTGTGGGCCCTGTAGAGGGCATCCAACTGATTGCAGGGTTTTCGAAGGCATCGAAGGAAAGGAAAAAGTCATCGAAGGGAAAGGCAAAGGCGAGGGAGTCACAGGGAGTCGAGGATATTGAGGAAGAATGGGGGGTGCAGCGATAAATTATTGCTGGAAAACTGGCGAAGAAGAAGGTCGAGATGGAGGTATTGGGTAGGGAGATGGAGGTATTGGAGGAGATGTTGGAGGAGTAGAGGGGTTTTTCTTTTTGATGTGTATCTTTTTTGAATTTAAAATTTGGATCTTCTGAGTCTTGAGTGGTAGCGATAAGCAAAGTGAAAAGAATAAGAAAGTAAGGGAAGATATAGTTATTCATTTTCGAAGTCCCAAAAGCCTTTGAAAGTATTTTTGTTGAGGTTTGAGGGTATTCGAGGCTTTTAAAGATGTTCAAAGTCTATTTTGAAGGGATTCGGCAAAGTGCAAATGGTCATAGGGTATTTTCGCGGGATATTGAGGTCTAGATCGAGGTTAGCGAAGGCATACGTGGGCACATAAAGGCGAAAGCTGTCAAAGCTGTTTCAAAGAATGTCGAGGATAATAAAATGTTTTAGATAAATAGAATGAGATCGAGATGCGAACATGAGAAATGAAATATGCAAAGTTGATCAATGTCAGTGGTTCTAACCATAATCATAATAATTGAGTCGAAGGACTGGTCGAATCGAAATCGGACATGAAATCGAGGGGGTGAAAATGAGGTCGAGAAGATTTTTGTTAGTGATGGATGTAATAATATTTTTGGGGATGAGAGGAAGGCAAATGTCGAGGCGATGATTGGGGATATATGATGCGAATGGAGTTTCAAGTGCTATACTGGATTTCAAAGGTGAATGCGAATGCGAATCTGGTGTCAAGAGCAAAGGTGATATCGAACTAGATGTTAATTCAGAAGATAATGCGGTTGTCGAGATCGAAGACAAAAATATCAGAAGTGGTGAATGGCAAGTCGAGGTCAAAATAGGTAATGGTGGGGACGAATGCGATGAAGATATCGAAGGCGAGATCAAGTTTGAAGGTGGTGAAGGTATGACTATCGAAATGGACTGTGGAGGAACTATTGAAGGCGAAGATGATGGGATTGGAATGGACATGGGTGACGAGGCTGGGATGATGTGATGAAGACCAGGAGGCACGACATGATGATTTTGAGATGCGACATTTTCTTGTTCGAGTGTAAGCTGTTTTTTGAGGGCCAATTCCTGTTTGAGGGCTGCAATACAAGCTTCGAAGTCATTCGAATTGTTTGAGCTCTGAGGTATACTGTCAGACACTGAACTCGATGTAGTTGAAGGTGCGATTTTGGCAATGAATGAGGTCAAGACAGATACTTCGGATGCTGATTTGCTCGAATTCGAGGCTGCGATAACTGATGCGAAGTTGGATGCAAAATTTTCAAGGATGTGCGAAACGTCTTTGGAATCGATCGATGTGCTAGACTGCGATATATTCGAGGTCGAAATCGATTGCTGGGACATAGAATACGAGTTTGAGGATGCTATAGTAAATTTCGCAGCATCATAGATGTCATTCAGCATATGTGGGTCATTGGGATAGTGATCAGAAAACTTTACTTCGAGACGATCTGTAATTCTAGTCCATAACTTTGTTTGAAAGCCTCGAGCAAAGGCTCGACTTTGTTCAGGTTCTGAAAGTCTGTGTTTTGAGTGAAGAAAGTTCGTAACCTTGTAGAATGACCTGTAATAGGCTGCTAAATCATTTTCATTGAAAATACCGGTGCAAAGCTGTTCTTTAACAAGTGAATCCATGTCCGAAATGCTGTATTTTCATTCGTCTTCTATTTCGGGATAGAACTTGAATACTGTGGTGTGAAATTCATCAAATGAAGTGTTGGGTTCGTACTCTGGAAGTGATTCCCAGAGGTCGTAAGAATCAAAGTCAATGTATCTGCAGGCGTGTCACTTCTTTAGGACATGATCTGTAATACTGCAAGTTATGAACAAAAATTCGAGGTCTTCGAAGTTCTTCAGGTTGTCTCGAATCAAATTTTGGAGATGCCGAATGTCCAGGAGCTGGCATAAAAGATGTCAACATGTTCAAAGTGGGTTTCGAAGGTTGTGAGGTCGAAATTCCTGCGGTGTCATGTTTTGTATGTTTCAAAGTTGAGGATGGTAGCGATGTCATAAGCGTGAAGGGCGAAAGAGTGCGAAATACTATTATTGAGGTTGAGATACTTTATCAAAATCTCCTGGTTGTTCAGGAGGGTTGGAGGCAAAATGAGTTCAGTTCGAAGTCGAGATCATTGAGCCCCCTTTGGTGAAATGAGCAGTAGAAAGAGTGGAGGTTCAACAATGAAATGATCTAGAAACTTCTCGCAGTGGGCTCCAAAATGATGATACTCAACCTGGAAACCCAAACAAAACCTACTAAATGGCTTTGGATGGTATAACACAAGTTGGAGGAAGGGTGTGAGGTGGTACTAAATATCACTGCTGAGACCAATATGATGTGTTTAGCGATGTGGAATAATAAGGGATGGTTCAAATAATCTGTAAGAGCATACAAAGTTGTTTGAAACAGTTCAAAAGAGGTTCAAAGTTGTGCGAAATAGTTCGAAGTAGATTCGAAGATGTGCGAAATAGTTCAAAGTAGATTTGAAGAGGTTTGAGGTATATTGAGGGACAAATTTAACAAATGTGAAGTGTTTGTCGAATAGCAATAGGCAATGGGCGATAAAACATGGAGTGAATACGATAGTTTCAAGGAAGTTTGCGATATTTCGCAGAACTTAGAGATATGATGTGAGCTAAGACTCAAGAGAATGACTCTTAAATTCAATGATAGCAAGAGAGTAACTTGTGCTGTTCCCCATTGTTTTTTCTATATTTCGTTATTCTAACTAATACAAGTCTATATACAATCTGAGGGAATAGTACTAAAAAGGAAATAATAACAATTGTAGAACATGAGGCAATGTGCACAGCAAATAAAGGTATTGTAAAACATGAAACAAATAAAAAATGATAATAAGTGAAATGTTTGGTGTTGCCATATAGTAAGAGTACTTCTCTTGTTGTTTCAATAGATTGTTGAAACCCCAAAACTGCCATTATCATACCCTAATTCTTTTATCGTCTCTCCTTGCATCTGGTAGTGCTCGATATGCAACTAAATAGTTCACTCCGGTTGAGCATTGTGTATCAAAAGTGTTTTAGGACAACTATATGGTGGCTGAAGTTGTTCGAAGTGTCACAAAATGGTTTGAAAGCATTCGAAATAGTTCGAAGTTGTCTGAAATAGTGCGAAATAAGTCAAAAATAGTTCAAAGTCAATTTTGTAATGTTTGTAGTAGTTTGGAAGGTCTGTCGTAGTGTCTTGATGCGAGTGGGAATGTTCTCCAGACCTTAAAGTGCATAATGAACCTATCAGCGCAACTGGAAGAAGACACCCCAAACACCATTTCTAATTGCACTGAGCCCCTGCCTCCTCTGGTTATTATCAACAACAAACTTGAATATGAAATTGCAGAAATCCTGGACTTAATGATCGATAACCATCATTGTTGCAAGTTGCTGTACTTCATCTATTGGGAAGGTTACCAGGGGACTGATAAAGAAAACTCTTGGCTCCCTGCCACAGACCTCAATCATGCTCAGGAGTTGGTTGCAGACCTCTACATTTGCTACCCAAACAAACCTGGGCTGTTTCAGACTTAGTTCACTTAGTATCAGACAGTGCAAAAATTATTTTGATTCAAAAAAAAAAAAAAAAACTAAACAAAAGTGTTAAGACAGAAAGATGACCAGACTGGGGATTAAACCCAGGACCAACTGGACATATACCAGATGCTCTACCAGCTGAACTATCAGATCTTACTGAATTCAACACATAGTTTGGTATTAGAGGTAATCTCACCCAGATTGCAACCCAGCCAAGTTCACAGTATTATTACTGCTTATCAGAAGGAGTCTCCAGTGTGTCAGCTAATCAGCAACTGACACTGCCACATACATCATGTGACAGATTACATAATCCAACAAAAAGATTTTTTTTGGGTGGGCCCTGACTGGGCCCCCTCTAGACCTCCCCATCGACCTGCTCCACTGGCTCCACCTAGACGACTCCCACAGCCTTCTCAGTTAGCCCCACTAGCTCTGCCTCCACTTCTCCCTTGCTCCAGCTCTCCTCCTCCTCCTCCTCTGCTTCCTCCACCCATGCACACTCCAGATCACAGAGATCATGGAGATTCATGATCTCCTCAATGATCTGCTCTGTCACTGCCCGGTTCCCAATGAGCACCTTTTGTGCTCCCACCTGCTTCCACCTGAGATCTCTGACCTCCCACTTCAACCCCTTGACCACCACCATGAGCTCCCTCATGAGCTCTGCCATCTTGCCTCCCACTGCCACTTTCTCCTTTGGGGGCTCCTCCCCCTCCCACACTACCTCCTCACACTTGTGTTTTGCCCTAGTGCAGGGCTCACATTCCTGGCCCCAGGCACCTATCTGGAAACACACCAGTGTTTGATTTGAACATCTAGTAGGAGGATCATCAGTGTTGTACTCAATATTGAAGAGATATCACTACTCACCTTTTACAGGGCCACACAGCCTCCATCTGCATGACCTGGGGTCTTCAGACTCTGCATCTACCCACACCTTTCCTTTTGCTCTGTTTATGGGTGACCTGCTCCCCTGTGCCTCACCCTTATCATCCATGACCTTTCTCTTTCCCACCTGCTTCGCAGTGATGTGTTCAGTTGGTACTCGGTGCAGAGTCTCAACAGAAAGTGTGAACACAAAACCTACAGCTGCAGGTGTGCTCAGGGTGAGGGGGTTCATTTAGAGGGCCTCAGATTGTTCTTCAAGGTGCAAAGACTACTAAAGAGGCTGGGTCAATAGGTCGCGAGGTGTGCACTAAGTTGTGTACACAGAAAGGAAGATGTGTGCAGTGGCAAAAAAGTGTGCAATGCAAAAAGGCAAAAAATCCACAGTGTGGAAAAATGTGCAACAAGAGTGCAAAAATGTGCAATGACAATGGGGATGGAAGGTAGAAGGTTTAGCAGGACAAGGACAGTGCTAGAGTGTGTCAAAGGAGCAGCACACAGGCTAGGAGTGCAAGTGGGACACAGGTGCAACAGGGGAAACTGCAAACTGTGCACAAAATGTGGCTATATAATAAAAATGTGCAAATGGTATGCAAATGCAGCTATATAAAGGGCACACTGCAAAAGTGCACAAATGAAGATGATGGATGCAAACAAAGGACGAAATGCAATTATACAATGAGGGGTGCAAACAATGTGCAAAATGCAGCAATATGAGAAGTGCACTATAAAGGCACATGAACTGGACAATAATGCACAGACTATGTGCAATGCTGAACGAACTGTGAACTGTGTGGGGAAGAAGATACTCTGGATTCTCTATGTACCTGGGTACTATGTACAAATGGCTTACATGACAAAAACAGTGAAATAAAGTATAAAGCTGCTGCCTTAGCCAATAAGATTTGTGCATACTATAGCCCAATACCCAACTGTTCCAGTATGATGTTCTATTTTTGGTGCACTTTAGATCCTGTGCACTCTGCCCAATTAGTCTGCTTTGGTGTTATGTGTCACATGCTGCATCTTAGTAATAGTGATATGATTGACCTCTACCAGTTACCAGATAAAGCAATGCCAGTTGGAAATGTGGAAGAACTATAAGGAGATGCTATGCAATGCCAAATAGTGCCAAAGTGCCTGAAATATGTGAAAGCACCCAAGTGTGCACAGTCCAGTGCCAAATAGATGTAAAGCACCCAGATTATATGAGAATGTGCAGTTGGCTCATGATGCAAATGTGGTGCACCTCAAATAAGTGCTCTAGTAAGCTGGAAGCCATGATGCACAGTGCAATAGATGTGGTAAAGGTTTGTTGTGTGTGATAAATGAATAGTGCGATAAGTGCACAGTGAAGAATGTGAGTTGCTGGTAAAGTATAAGAGAGTGCATAAACATTGAGTGTGCAGTAACTGTGAAAGGCAAATAATGATGATGATACTCAACCTGGAAACCTAACAAAAACCTGTTAAAAGGCTTAGGAAGTACAGTGGCTCACAAAACTGTCCCAATGTTTAGTTGTTTTGGACAGATGGTTTTGGTGCAGAGTGATGACATAATCCCTGGTCTTGACACTCCTGTCCAACACACTATAAGTGCATAAACATTGAGTGTGCAGTAACTGTGAAAGGCAAATAATGATGATGATACTCGACATGGAAACCTAACAAAAACCTGTTAAAAGGCTTAGGAAGTACAGTGGCTCACAAAACTGTCCCAATGTTTAGTTGTTTTGGACAGGTGGTTTTGGTGCAGAGTGATGACATAATCCCTGGTCTTGACACTCCTGTCCAACACACTACATCATCTTGGCTTTCTAAAACATCTTGGGTCATGTGATTTGGATAAATACTCATGGAGTAATGAGCAAAACCAAGTTGTGACTCATTGGGACAGTTTTGTGAGCATCTATTATTTTAGATGTTTTCTCACTTTTGCAGCTGAAATAATGCTTTAAGTGACTGTGGAAACCATAAACAATGTCATGTGACACTATTTGTATTAGTTTGACATGTTGAAATTCAATTTGACCTCTTACCACCACCATGAAAGCTACTTCTACTGCCAACTGTGCTTCTGTCATTTCTTTGCTTGAACAGGGATATTCTGTCAGAGATATTGAGAGAAGGACTGGTCTGGGGAAGTCTACTGTGGGTAGAATCAAGAAAAATATGGATACAAACAAAGAAAACAACCCTGGTGGACATTCTTCCAAGCTATTTGCTCATGACAAAACATCCATTATTCATCAAATTTAATCAGAGAAGTTGGACACCACTGTTCAAGCTACTCATTTTATTAATTCTACTATTCCACACCCTGTCCACCCACAAACAGTCAGACAGGCACTTCAGGAGAGTGGTTTCCATTCTGCCACAAAGAAGAAAGTACTCATATTGAAGAAGACTCATCATCAGAGGCAGCTGGAGTTTGCACAACGGCATAAAAACTAGACAGTAGCTGATTGGAAAAGGGTCTTGTGGACAAATGAAACCAAGATAAACAGGATTGGGTCAGATGGGAAGGTGTATGTATGGAAACAAAGAGGGGAATCCATCTCAGATCACACCACCTCACCAATAGTAAAGCATGAAGGGGGGAATAATCTCATGGTATGGGGGTGTATGGGTTGGAATGGTGTGGGGATGCTTATAGAGGTTGAGGGAAAGATGGATGCTGTCCAGTATTGTCAGATTTTGGATGATGGGGTGGTGGAAAGCTTTGAAAAGCTGGAGATGGAGGAGGGTGAGCAGTACTTTCAGCAGGGCAATAACCCCAAACACACATCTCAGAAGGCCACACAATGGTTTAAAGACAATGATATCCAAGTTCTATCATGGCCAGCACAATCTCCAGATCTTAATCCCATTGAATACCTCTGGAAACATCTCAAACAACAATTTTGCAAGCATAAAACTCCATCCAAAGGAGCACATGAATTGTAGGACAGATTGGTTGATGAGTGGAATAAAATTCCACCAGAGGTATGTCAAGGCCTCATAGAAAGTATGCCCAGGTGCATACAGGCAGTTATCAAGGCAGGTAGGGGTCATACCAAGTACTAGACAGCAAAATAATAGATGCTCACAAAACTGTCCCAATGAGTTCCAACTTGGTTTGGCTCATTATTTTATGAGTATTTATCCAAATAACATGACCCAAGGTGTTTTAGAAAGCCAGGACAATGTAGTTTATGGGACATGAGTGCCAAGACCCTAGATTATGTCATCACTCCACACCAAGTGCATCTGTCAAAAATGACCAAACATTAGGACAGTTTTGTGAGCCACTGTATAACTCAGGCTAGAGGAAGGGTGTGAGTTGGTACTAAATATCACCGCTGATACCAAAACATTGTGTTTAGTGATGTGAAATGGTAAGGGATGTGGCGAATAGTTTTTAAAGGTGTATAAAGATGTTTAAAAGAGTTCAAAATAGGTTCGAAGACATGTGAAGTAGTTCAAAATGGGTTCGAATTGGTTCAAAATTGTTCAAAGTAAGTTTGAAGAGGTTTGAAGATATCCAACTGGTGGCAATATATGTCAAGAATGAATATAGCAAGTAAGAAATGGTTTTCGAGTGGCAATAGATGATAGGCGACAAGTTGAGAACAAATATGAAAGTTTGAAGAAGTTTGCAATATTTTGCAGAACTTTAGAGATATAACATGAGCTAAGACTCAAGAGAATGGCTCTTAAATCTGATGGTAGTGGAGAGGGTAACTTCTTTTCTGTTTCCCATTGCTTTTCTGTTGTTCTAAGTAACTAATACAAGTCTATATACAAATTGAAGAGATAGTACTAAAAGGGAAAATAAAACATGTGTAAAACATAAGGCAATATATCCAACAATGAGGACTTTGTAGATCATAAAACAAATGAGAAATGATGAATAATTGAAATGTACAGGGTTCCCATATTGTAAAAGTACTTATCTTTTGCTTCAATATATTATTGAAACATAAAAATACTATTATCACATCCTGAATCTCTCGTTGTTTCTCCTCATGTCCAATAGTGCTTGATATGCAGTGAATTGGCTCACTCCAGATGTGCAGCATGTATCGAAAGGGTTTTAGGATAGGTATATGGCACCCGATGTTATTTGAAGTAGTGCAAAGTCATTCGAAAGCATTTGAAATGTTGCAAAGTCATTCAAAGTCATCCAAAATAGTGCAAAATAGTTTTAAATAGTTTGAAAAGGGTTCATGGTCGATTTCATGGCATTTGTAGTGATTTGGAGTGTGTGTCATAATGTGTAGATATGATTAGATCCTTCTCCAGACCTTAAAGTGCGCAGTGGACCTATCAACAAGTGTAGGGGCATATGAGGCAGTTCAAAGCATAACAAGGTGCATTTAAGGCAGATGGTAGAAGATAGCTATGGGGGATCCAAAGGCACAGTATAAATGTAAAAGGTGCACAAAAGTGCACCTAAGCAGTTAAAGGCATGCAAAAATGCATGAGAGTGCATAGAAGCACACAAAAGTGCATGAAGGCATGCAAAAGGGTGCTGCACAAAGTGAGTAGAAGTCATCCCAGAGGTGCATACAATCACAAAAAATGCTGTAGTATGAGCACAGGGTGATAGGGAGCTGTATCAGCAGCTGCTGCCTTCTTTCACTCCTCTTCTTCAGCCTTCTGTGCAGCCTCATCTGCATGGCCTCCATCCATCTCTCTTCCTCCTCTCATCGCACCTCCTCCAATTGCAACACCTCAAGACAAGCTCGTCTTGTTGGGCCTTGAGGGCAGTCAACCTTTCTGCAGTGGATTGTGAGGATGGGTTCATGTTGATAGTAGGAGATAGGAACTTGAAAATCTATTGACCACAGACCCAGCTTTTAAGTTAGACCCTTGAACCCTCAAGTGCCTTGTAGGCTTGGCTCTAAGGGGAAAATACTATCAAGACCCATCTCACCTGATTTTAGCAGTGCTTTACAGTCCCTCACCTGTTCTAGTGGACTCCAACCAAACTGACCAGAATCTCACTGAAGTTCGAGTAGAGTCCAATTTTTTTTTTCCCCATTTATTCTCCATTGTGGTATACCACATGTTAGAGATAATAAGTGTGTGCAAATGTAATCCTCTTTGTCTTATTTCTGCTTGTCCATCCATGTCCTCCTCATCTGCAATGAGTAGCTGCTAAGCAGTTCTCAAAACACCAGCTGGTGCAGTAATAAGTGGCTCTTGGGCCAAGTTTAGTATATATTCATTGTGCATGTTGCCCATTTGTTCATCATCTGTTTTTTGTCCATTCCTCATCTGTTTATCACCCATTCATCATCATTGTTCTTCTTTCTGCTACTCTATTTCTGGTATGGTTGGTATCTCTCTGAAGATGTCATGGAATCAGTTAGTGGCTGTGATGAAATGGAATAATGCATATACTGTCTTTGGCATTGTGAGTAGTTTTGTGATGTTAATGGCTGTGCCACCCATATTGTTTTGTAGTACTTGTCTGATGGTGCAGTATGCCATGCAGTGTAGGATGAGGTGTTCTACTGCTTCCTCATTCTTTTGGCACACTAGGCATGTTGGTGAGTCTGCTTTTCCAATACAATATAACTGCTTAGCTAGTGGTGCATGCCCCATCCATAGTTGTGTTAGGATGCTGGCATGTTTTCTTGGCATGTGCATGATTAGTTCAAGATACTTGAGCGATACTGCCATTGGGTCCATCTTTTTTAGAAGCATGTCTTGTGGAGAGTCTTCCCATAGCTTTTGCACTCATGCCTTGAGCTTCTTGTTGTAGTCCCACTTCAGCACAGATTTGCTGTGCAGGAGTGTCTTCCTTAGCTGTTTTTGGAGTGTGTTTCGATCACTACTGCCCTCCATTATTGCCTTCTTTGACTCTTCATCCACCCTTTCATTCCCTTCAATTCCTTCATGTCCCAGTGTCCATCTGACCATGATCCTTATCCCTGGGTGTTGGTTCGTTACTCCTTCTAAGCTCTTGTGTAGTCATAGAAGTCCTTTCCTGTTATGAATATTAGTATGTCATCCACATGTAGGAGAATGCATTTGCTGTCTCTGATTGTCATTATCTTTAGTATGTCTGCATTGTATAGTAGGTAGCAGATTCCTGACATGGGGTTACCCTGATCTAGGATGTTAGTTATGAGGAAGTGCTCAGTGTGGTAGTCATAGAGAAATATAGAGGTACTTCAGTTTTTTAGGCACCTCTTCAGCCATTCTGTGTATTCCTTTGGGATGCCCCTTTTCCTCATGTTGTGGATTAGCTGATTAATGTCTATGCTGGGGAAAGCATCTTTGACATCTAGGAATAAAGCTGATACAACTTGGCCTTTCCTCCATGCATCTTTGTGAGTATGTGTAGTGAGTCAGTGGTTGTGCATCCTGGTCTTGCACCGAAATGGTTTGCTGGTAGAAGGTTGTATTGCTTGCATCTGGTGGTGATGTCCTCTGTTTGGCAGCTGTTGAGTAGTCAGGCTAGTCCCTCTGATAGTACTATTGGAGACCATGCAGATGGTGAGGTGTAGTCTGGTTTTCCAGGTTTTTTCATAATTAGCATCTCTGTGTTTGCCCATTCCTAGGGGTAGTATTCTAGTGTACTCATCACTCTAAAAATGGGCCTATATGAAGTACCAGTTCTTTCCTTGCATGGATAAGCACTGAGTTTGGGACCATTTCCTTCTTTGATGCCTTGTATGGCTTCATTTTCTTGATTGCTCTGTGGATCTGCTTGTCAGTGATATTCTTGAAATTCCAGTGTGGTGGTGGGTACATGGCATCCTCTGGTATTGGTGTGATTGCTGGATTTGGTGGAGGGAAGAAGGTCTCATAGAAGAGTTGCCCTTTGCTTGCATTGTCAGTGGCTTCATGTGTTACCTTTTTTGTTACTGAGTCTTTTATCTGTAGTGTTGGGATTCGTGATCTGCCTGCATCTGTTGCTGGCATCGTTAGTAGTTTGCTTGCATCCCATATGCTTGATTTGTCAATTCCTTCCAGCCATTCAGACCAGTGTTCTGCTTTTGCTTTGCAGATCATTTCCAAGTATTGATTTCATTGCTGGCAGTATTCTTTGTGTATCGGGTGACATCTGTTCAGTCGGTAGTATTTTGATCTTGTTCCTAGTTGTTGTGTTTTCTTTTTTGCCTCTGTGAGCTCTATAGTCCACCATCTTTTTGCATATGGGCTCAGTTTGGTGAGTTTGACTGTCTTTCTGATGGCATCCTTTATCACATTGCTGAGGGCCTTGAGTTTTGCATCAAATTTTTTGGTCAAGTCTATTTCTGTGTGTGGGAGAATATTAGCCAAGTTTTGTTTTAGGACTTTTGTTATTTCATTCCAGTCAGCCAGTCTAAAGTTTGGCCTGGGCTCCCACTGTATTTTTTCCACTTGGATGTCTATCTTTGTGACAATCAGAAAATGGTCAGTTTTTGGTGGTCAGGTTTTATTGTCCATGTTGCATTTTATGATGTTTTCTAGAACTCCTTCTGTGCAGAAGATGTTATTGACCCTGGTGTAATTATGCATGCTATGGGATTGGAGGATGGATATAAATGCTGGTAGAGCCATTTTCATTTTGTGTCATCCTAACATGTTTAGTAGTGGCTGCATGAGGTCGAGATTCACCTGGGTAAAGAGGTGTGCATTGCAGGCTTTATTCCATATTGGGTGGTGTTGGTTGAAGTCACCTATCTACATGGTGTTTAGTGGGCTGATGTTATGCTGTTGTCATTCCTGATCTTGCATGTCATTGTAGATGTTCAAGATGCATAGCATACTGTGCTGTCCTTGTAGTTCTATTGTGGTTATGTCCAGATGTTCTAAGTGTATCTGTTTTCATGAGTCTGTTGGGAGGTTTGTGTTTATGAGTATTATCAATCTGGTGTTGTCAGGGTGTTGTTGATGGGTTTTTGGGTATATGATGTTCTAGTTCTGGTTGGCTCTGGTTTTCCCTTTGAAATCTATATAGGGTTCTTGAATTAGGCAGATGTCATAGTCGTTTCTCTGTAATGTCTGTAGTAGATCGAGTTGGCTTATCAGTGACTTGTTTGTGTTTTGTTGACAGATTCATATTGTGGTCCATCTGTTTCCTGTGTAAGCATTAGACATATGAGAGCTGTTATTTGATGTCCTTGGTGCTGTATTGTCCTCCATTCATTCATGAAGGCTTCATCCATTTGAGTGTACCTACCTGTCATAGCCCAATTTGTGCCTTGTTGCCATGTGTATTCCTGATTGTTCATATAATTCTCTTGCTGGTTCAGGAGTTGCCATGTGTGAGGGTCATTTGTGGGGAAATACCTGCATTTGTTTTCTGGGATGCATTCATGGAGCTTAACTTTTTCTTTGAGGTATGCTGGACAGGTTCTGTCTGTGGCACCATGTCCTTTTGAGTTGTCTGCACAGTTCATGCATTCATGCATGCTTGGGTCTGTCACTGTGCACTGTGTGGTTTGGTGTTCCTTGCCACATCATGCACATTTATCTGTTCCTGCTTTACAGTCAGTGGTGTAGTGTCCAAATTTCTGGCATTTCAAACATCTTATTGGTTCTGATAGTAGTTTGCATACCATTACTTGTTTTCCTTCAATGAATAGGCTGTCCTTGATGGCCCAATTTGCCGCTTTTCAATAATTGAATCCTATGATATTGTGCACCACTTTTTGGTTGCTTGCTCAGAGCTGTTGTGGTTTTATATATTTTGAGTAGGTCATGGTGGCCATCGGTAGTGTGTTGTCTTGTTCCACTCATAGGTCTGCATAGTTGGATCCCACATCAAACATAGTGGGGATGAATTCTGCTACTGCATAGAAAAGTTTATTTTGGATGTGTGATGTACCTCCAAATTGTTCCATGAAGGTCTTTTGGACCTCCAGTTGTTTCAGCCACTTTGCAGCTTCTGCTGTGTCTAGTTGGTACAGTATGTTTCCATTTTGTAATTTCTTTGCTCCTATGAATTTGGTGTCCTTGGGTTGGTCGGCCAGTTCTATACCCATGAGATTGAGTGCTGTATTTGCTTTTGCTACCAGGTCTTTCTCTGTGAGGTTGTCTAGGGTGTTGTTGTTAATGTTTGCATTCTTTTGTATTATAATCTGCTTATCATTTATTTTTCCCCTTGTTATGACTGTCAGGTGCACCATGAGTATGTGTTATTGTGCAATTGCAGCATACGAGGTTGGGCATGGGTCTTGTATAGTGTGGTCTTGCACTATGGCTTCCTGTGTTTTATCTGTCAGATTCTGTGAGGTTTGGGTGAGCTTTTCTGAGGTTTCCTGGGGCTTGTCTTTAAATTCACTCATTTTCTCCATTATCTCCTTTGCTGCACCTATTACATGTTCTACTGCATCTTGCATGGTTTCCACATTTGCATTGAAGCTTTCCATCTATTCTTGCAGGTGTATCTTGATGGTGGTTGTGACCTCTTCAACTATGTGTTGTACCATCGCATCAGCTAGTAGATAGGCTACTGCTCTTATACTGTCTGTCAGGGGTTTTAGCATCTTCATGGCTGTACAACTGAACTAGAGC
This sequence comes from Tricholoma bakamatsutake, assembly GCA_029959215.1. NCBI lineage: Eukaryota > Fungi > Basidiomycota > Agaricomycetes > Agaricales > Tricholomataceae > Tricholoma > Tricholoma bakamatsutake. The sequence continues at coordinate 9,669,872 of CP114860.1, forward strand.
AGTATATTGGATAGGGTCATAAGATCAACTGGCTTGCCTGGTATAAGGTAGTCTCTAGTTTGTAGAAAAGTGAGCACTTGGTCCTTTGACCATACATCCATGTTTATGTCTTCAGCTTCTCTTAGGTCTTTCGGGTCTTTTTAGGTTTTGCTAGCCATCGTCGCATTGCTTTTTTGTTTAGTTTGGAATTGAGTGGAGGAGGGTGGCTGGGTCATGTTCTACTATTGAGGACAGAGGATAGTGTTTCTATTCTGTGCTATGTGCTTGTTCGTCTTTCCTGCTTGAAACTCTGTGGTTGACGACTATGGGAGATTTTGAGATGGTGGTGGTACAAGTTTAAGGAGCGTGCTGGAGTCCAATTAAACTACATTAAGTCATGTAGAGCTCAATCTTCCACTGGAGTCCAAGTGGAGTCTGAGTGGAATGCATTTCAACCAAATGATAAGTCAATTAGATATTGAGCTCAAAGGACTTCAGATTTGGTGAATCTCATAAAGTACCCACAAAATAAATCTGTATAGTGCAGGAATTGAACTCAAAACCTTACAGTGAGCAATCACATGACATGCCAAAGAAGTGTGCTCAAACACTTGAGCCCCAGGAGACTTATTAACATTCAATATGAGGTTTATTTATGACTCAACTTTTCATATTCTTTGAGCAGGCATTTTTCCAACAATTGAGATCAAAATTTTTTAATTAATCAGATCCCTTGTGTAGGACATGAGGGAGTGGGTATAATATAATAATAAGCAAAAAAAAACCCCTCTCGCATCTTACTACTATGTACATAAAAAACTAAACCCCTCACATTCAGCATGAGGGGGGGATTCATCAGTACTACAATATATACCCCTCACATTTGATATGAGGGGGGGACAGAGATAAATTAAAAATAATAAAGACCCTCCCCATGCAAAATGCAGGGGAGGGGGGGATGGGGGATGCAGTCTGGGGTAGGCAACAATGCCCACACCTCCTCGCACATGTCTATCACCATAGCAAGCCACACCCATCATCCACCCTATGAGCAGTTGCTCATGGGCATGGGGATGGGTGCCATGGGAGGGTGTTGGTAAGTGTCATCATCAACTGTACATGCTAAATTTACTCTACGAGCAGGGGCTCACAGGTATGGGGTGGGCGTATTGGGTTGTCTTGCATCTGGCCATCGTTATCAGTAGATTAGAACCTATAAAACAAAAGAAACCAGTTAGTTAGTTTATAAAAACAAAAAGCAAACAGAAAAAACTTATGTAGGGCCCAAACAATGTGATCTGCATTATTTGGGCCTGCATTCCATCCAGTTGGCTCATTTGCAGGTGGCGGCATCACTACCAGTAGATTATGACCTAGAAAACAAAAGAAATAAGTTAGTTAGTTTATGAAAACAAAAGAAATGAGCTAGTTAGTTTATAAAAACAAAAGGCAAATAAAAAAAAAAAACTTACTAGGACCCAAATGATGCAAATTGTTCCATCCAGTCAGCTTGTTTGTGGGTGGTGGTGATGGCAGATTGGGCATTGGAGTGGTGATGGTGGGTGTCCATGCAGTGGTGGTGGTGGTAGAGCAGAGAGGAGGGTGGGAGGTGGTGGTAGTGGTGGTGGTGGTGAGTGATAAGCTGGTACACTTGATGATGCATCTATATGCTTTGTCATACACAGCTGCACCATGGTATCTAAAGCAAGTAGATAATGCCTTACACAAGGTACTGTTGTCTAATGGTTATATTGCATACTATGATGATATAAGTGAATCACAGGGAATTGAGTTCCATCCTTTTTCTTACACACTTTTTCAGTGGAATCCAGCTGGACTCCCAGTGGATTCTGACTGGACTCCCAGTGGACTCTGACTGGACTCCACTGGACCAGTCTGAGTAGAATCCAGTATTTCATTATTTTCTTCGGGCTGCTGCATGCGATGTGGAGTAACCTGTTCCTTCCATTTCATACAAACTTTGGGTGAGAGAGACAACAACTCTTTGGGGGTTAGTATAATAATCAGTTTCTTTATTGAGTAAGCAAAAATGTCTTCTGTTATTCTATCCTTTTGTATCAGGGCTTGGGTATGGTACAAAGAACAATCCTTGGCTTTACCTTTCACAGTTGATCCAAAGTTTTGTTCATGTGGCAGTAAGTATGAACCTTCTTTCATAGCAGTGTAAGGGTGAATGATGGGCTGCAAAGTTATTTCCAAAGTCAAAGAGGGTGCCGAAGTCGATGTTGGTAGGTTCGTTGCCATAGATGAGATGGATGACAGTGGTACCTGTGGATTCGATTGTTTGACTGGTGCAGTGTTTGGAGGAATCAAAGACCATGACATAGGGACTGTTGGTGTATTCAAATTAGCTCTAGTAAAGGGCCTACCACTTTGCAAAACATATATCTCCTGTTTAAGCCTTGCAATGCAATCTTTGGCTGCTGTGGATGGTTCAAAAACTTGATAAACACCTCTAGGTGGTGTCAAAATAGTCATCGAAGGTGTGATGGTGTACATAAGCGATGGTGTAACTGTAGTTGAAGGATTTCATCAAGTCTACTCTTCAATTCTGTCTTTGATAAAGCAACCAGGGATGTTTCGATGGGTAAACCATCCATTTGGAAGGACAATTTTTTCTTTGGTGTTCTTTTTACACTTTCCTTTGTTAATATAGAACTGGCAAACCAAGCAGTCACTAATGAAATGACTGGTGATAGGTCTATTGCACACTCAAAGGTCTGGAGAAGCTTTCCAATCATATCGACACATTATGACAGATGCTCTGAACTGCTATGAACACTACAAAATCCTTTTTGAACACTTTCAAACTATTTCACACTACTTTGAATGACTTAGAATGACTTCGTGACACTTCAAATGGCTTCGTACTACTTTGAACAATGTTGGTGGCCACATAGCTATTTCGAAACTCTTTTGATACATGCTGCACATCCAAAACAAGCCTTTTCATTGCATATCAAGCACCACTGGACACAAAGAGAGACGACAAGAGACTTAGAATGTGATAAGTGCAATTTTTATATTTCAATGATATATTAAAGCAATAGGACAAGAACTTTACTATACTGGGACAATATACATTTCATTTATGATCATTTCTCATTTGTTTTATGTTTTACAATACCTTTATTTGCTGTGTATATTGCCTCATGTTTTCCACATGTTAGTATTTCCTTTTTAGTAATATTTCTTCAAATTGTATATAGACTTGTATGAGTTACTTAGAACGAAAGAAAAGCAAAAGGGAACAGAGAATAAGTTACCCTCTCCACTATCATCAGATTTAAAAGCAGTTCTCTTGAGTCTTAGCTCATGTTGTATCTCTAAGTTCTGCCAAATATTGCTAACTTCTTCGAACTTTCATATTCGCTCTCAACTCGTCGCCTATCACCTATCACCACTCAAAAACCACTTCTTATTTGCTATATTCATTTCTCGACATATCTCACCACCAGTCTGACATCTCCAAACTTCTTCAAAAATTACTTTGCACCTCTTTGAACCTCTCCAAACCTTCTTCGAATTATTTTGCACATCTTTGAACCTATTTCGAACCTTATTTGAACAACTTCATATGCTCTCACAGACTATTTGCACCATCTATTATCATTTCGCTGATGATACTCAACCTGGAAACCTGTTAGGAAACAGTCTCCTAACATGCCCATTACCTAATACTATTTTTATTTTATTTTATTTTATTTTATTTTATTTCATCAAAATATGCTACAGAATGCCTATATACGCATTATTTGTCAGCATGGGAATTCTTTTTTTACATGCATCAATATGTATGTGCATGTATGCGTATGTGCGTGCATGTGTGCGCATGTCTGTAATAACATACTACAATATGTGTAACATAGTATATAACTCTAAAATAAATACTAGGAGACCTCAGTTGAGTTCTCTTAGGTATTCCATCCACATTAGTGGTGCGAAAGGCCTAATTCAGCCAACTGTTCTATTTTTAACCCTTGCATCAAATCCATCAAATCCCCCCATCATGCACGTGCCCCCCGCTGCCTTCTTGTAGGAGAATCCGCATGGTCCAGCTAGCAGATTAGTAGGTGTCGCCCTAACAGAAGAACTCAACTACCCTATCAGTGCGCCTTCTCTTACTCACGCGCATATGTCATTTGTCTCAGTGCACCACATCTGCTTATGTATCATTTCAGCAAGAGCTGGAATTAATTGTATATATGTATTTACCTTTGCTTTCATAAGCCAATGCCAGGCCTCGCCTTACATTGTGACCGCCAGTGATCGAAAGGCAGCGCTCATCATTAGGACAGCTGCAACCAGACAACTGATTGGATCTGGTTTAGCTAAGATTTACATTACTCTATTTGGACAACTATTTTAGGTAGTTACTAGCCAAATTCAGTAATAGCCCTGAGATCAGGCACTGTTAGAAGGGTTATTGATCTGAAGTGCCCAATAGCCGAAATCATGTGTTTTGCCATGTTTGGTACCTGAAATAGCCAGATCACATGACTTGAAATTTTGCGAAAAAATTCTACAGCTGAATCTCTACACAGCCGAAGAAGTGACTCATCACAGATTACATAATCATGTCAGAACAAGCAGCTTCGAATCCTGGTCACAATCCTGTTTCCATGCCCATTCTTGAAGCCAAAATTGATGCTCTAACAGCACAAATGTCCCAATTAGTGTCAGTATTAGCAGCATCCCAGTCCAAACAAGTACAAATAAATGCAGGAACAGTAGAAGATAAAGATGATGAGATGGAGGAGATGGTGGAGTGGATGTCTCAGAAGGGTGAGCATGCAGAGGAGAGATCTGAGAGTGGAAAAATGTGTTTACCTAAATACATGCCCCCACAAATATTTGATGGTACCATGGAGAACACAAAATCCTTTATCAGCTCTATAGTGTTGTATATTCATGGGAGAAAGCCCGAATTTTGTATGACCAAGTCTAGAATTATGTTTGCTCTCTCATACATCCAGGGAGGGAAAGCACAGTTCTGGAGAAATGAAGCCATTAATCAAATTGCTGCGGTGATGATACTCAACCCGGAAACCCAAACAAAACCTACTAATGGCTTCGGATGGTATAACACAGGCCAGAGGAAGGGTGCGAGGTGGTACTAAATATCACCGCTGAGACCAAAACATAATGTTTAGTAACGCGAAATGGTAAGGGCTGTGGATAAAAGTCTGTATAGGCATACGAAGTTGTTCAAAAGAGTTCGAAAGTAGTTCGAAGGCATGCGAAGCGGTTCAAATAAGTTTGAAGATGCGCGAAATAGTTCGAATAAGTTCGAAGAGGTTCAAAGTATATCGAACAGCGGGTTTAACGAATGTGAGGTGTTTGTCAAATAGAGACAGGCAATGGGCGATAAAACGGAGAGCGAATACAATAGTTTCAAGGAAGTTCATGATATTTCGCAGAACTTTTAGAGATGCGATGCGAGCTAAGACTCAAGAGAACAACTCTTAAGTCAGACGATAACTGTGAGGGTAACTTGTGCTGTTCCCCGTTGTTTTATTTCCCCCATTTTAAGTATCTAACACAAGTCTATATACAAAATGAAGAGATAGTACTAAAAAGGAAATAAGAACAATTGTAAAACATGAGGGAATGTACACAGCAATAAAGGTATTGTAAAACACAAAACAAATGAAAAATGATAATAAGTAAAACATACATTGTCCCAGTATGGTAATAGATCTTGTTCTATTGCTTTAATATATCAATGAAACACAAAAACACACTTATCGCATTCTAACTCTCTTGTAATCCCTCCTCATGTCCAGTAGTGCTCAATATGCAACTAAATAGCTTGTTCCGGATGTGCAGTGTGTATCAAAATTGTTTGTGGACAACTATACGGTGGCCAAAGTCATTCGAAGTGCTGCGAAGTTGTTCGAAGTGTTGCGAAATAGTTCGAAAGCATTCGGAGTGTCTTGAAGTCGTCCGAAATAGTGCGAAATAATGCAAAAATGGTTCGAAGTTAATTTCATGGTGTTATAGTACTTCGGAGTGCATATCATGATGTGTTGATATGAGTGGGAGTCTTCTCCAGACCTTAAAGCACATAGTGGACCTATCATCCTCCCCCTTACTGAAATCCTGACTGTCCCAGTCAGCCGATCAAAGTCACATGCGAAATGCATGATCGTGTTGAAAACTTAGCGAGGTTCGAAATACTTCTCGTTCTTCTTCTCTCTATCACCTCTTCATCATCGCATACTAGCTTTTGTAATGTCTCTGTTGGCCGAACTTAACGTAGAACTCATCGAGTATGCGAAGTCGATGCCTGAGCATGGCGTCGCAGAAGATATCGACTTCGAAGTCTGGGGGCGAGGTTTTTGTGCAAAAATGGTATGTCTGTTGCTCGTCTATTCATGGTCAAGGTGCTAAAATGTTTTGTGTAGGCAGAATACAATGAACTTGCCGAAGATCTCGGCAAAGAACGTGACACGGCCGTGCAAGTAGTCGTTAATGAAGTTTTCAAGCTCTACAAACCGATGGCTCGATGCGGGTGGCTTTCGTGGGGAGGGGAGCTGCTTTTTGTTGATTTAGCAGAGGAGGTAGAATGAGAATGAAGGGAAGAGGAGGAACGATGTGTTCGGAAGGAGGTGGAATCGGTGAAGAAGGCAGAGATCGAGGGTCGCAAAACCACATTATCAGAGGCTCGAAACACAGCTCTTGCTGCATTTCGTGCAAAATCAATTTTGAAGGAGGAGTTGCGACATCAAAATGTCGAGTTCGAGGTGGAGGCAAGGGCGATCGAGAGGGCAGAGGCTGGCGAAGGTGACGAAGACAAGGGAGAGGAGGAAGACGAGGCCGAAGATGAGCTGCCCATGATGCGGGTGGCGAAGCAAAAGGCAGCAACAAAGGGGGTGCAAAGTGGATGCAGGTTGAATCAAGTGGGCTCCTCGACTTCGAGGGCCCTGTAAGTGTTTACTGACTTTCGAGGAGTTTTTGAGGTACTAAATGTTTCGTAGTGTGATAGATGCACTGGGTTCAAGTCCCAGCCACGATGTATAGTCAAAGAGGGTGCCCCAAAGTGTACGAAGTGCATCCAGGAGGCGCAGGGGTGTTATTGGGGCAGAGTGTCGAGGCGAAGAAGTTCAGGGGCGTGAAATGTGATTCGCACACAAAACCAGGTATGAAAGTTATTCAAAATCGCTTCAAAGTGATTGCTAACTAATTTTCAAATTTTGTAGTTCGTCGAATCCGTCTCGTGGGCCCTGTCGAGGATGTCGAACTGGTAGTGAGGCCTTCGAAGGCGTCAAAGGAGAAAAAGAGGTTGTCGAAGGGGAAGGCGAAGGGGAAGGCGAGGGAGTCGCGGGGAGTCGAGGATGTTGAGGAAGAATGGGGGGTACAGCGACAGATTATCACTGGAAAACTGGCGAAGAAGAGGGTCAAGATGGAGGTATTGGGTAGGGAGATAGAGGTATTGGAGGAGATGTTGGAGGAGTAGAGGGGTTTTTTTTTTGTTGTATATCTGTTCATTTTTCAAATTTTCATTAAATGTCTTTAGAAAGTAAAGTAAAGAAAAAGATAAATATAATTTAACGAACAAAGAATATGGCTTTTTAGGGAAAGGCTCAGTGGTTCATCATAGCTGAAAAACCCTTTGGAGTTTGCACGACCACGCTATGATGCGATATCGCGACTTGTATCATACACTAAAAATAATCAGATTTTTTGTAAGTAATTAATTATTCATTTTCGAAGTCCTGAAAATCTTCGAAGGTATCTTCGTCAAAGTTCGAACTTGTTCGAAGTTATTTGAGGCGCTCGGAGTCGATATCGAGGAAATTCAGTGGTAGGGAAATTGACTTTCGAGCGAGATATGGTAGCAAACGAAATGCGGTGATACGGCTCCCTATCGCCCTGCGCGCATACTACGGCATTTTTTGCGATTGTGTGCACCTCCTAGATGGCTTCCGCACACTTTGCGTAGTGCGCTTTTGTGCACCTTTGTGCGCTTTCGGGTGCCTTTGCACGCCTCCGTGCGCTTTTGCGTGCCTTTGACCATTTAGGTGCGCCTTTGTGCGCCTTGTGCATTTCTACTGCGCTTTTGTTTCCCCATAGCCGCCAATCATTGTGCACCCTAAATGCGCCTTGTTGCGCTTCAAGCCGCCTCCGTGCGCCCCCCCCCACGCTCCTTATCTGCCTTCTACATTTATTGCGCGCTCGATGCACCTTTGCGCACTCCTTTTACACTTTACCTGCAACTCACATTCCCTGCTGCACACTCTTTGCACAATCTCTATCACACACAACAATCCCCTCCACCGGTGCACTGCGCATCGCAGCTCCCATCTTACTGGCACATTTACTTGAGGCGCACCATGATTCCGGCATGAGTGAACTGCGCATTCTTACATAACTGGGCCACTTTGCGCCTATTTGGCATTGGACTGTGCGCACTTGGGCGCTTTCACGTAATCCAGGTGCTTTGGCAGTATTTGGCCTCACACAGCATTTCCTTTTAGTTCTTCCACATTTCCAATCGGCATCGCCTTATCTGGTAACCGGCACAGGTCGATCACGCCATTATTACTAAGGCGCAGCACGCGACATATAACACCAAAGCGGATTAATTGGAAAGAGCGCACGAGACTTAGCGCGCACCAATAATAGTGCATCGCACTGGAACAGTTGGATATTGAGCTATAGGTGCGCAAATCTTATTGGCTGAGGCAGCGGCATAGTGCGGTCAGGTTTAGATGGGCGAATGGACGCGCTTGTGGGTAGCGCATGGCACTTCCTATTTTTATACTTTATTTCACCATTTTATCACATAAGCCATTTGTACATAGTAGCGGACACATAGAGAATCCAGAGAATCTTTCCTCCCCCCCCCTCATAGTTCATAGCTCAGTCAGCGTTGCACATAGTCTGTGCACCAGCGTCCAGTCCGTGCGCCTTCGTAGTGTGCCCTTCGTATAGCCGTGTTTGCATTATCGTTTGCATCCCCTCATCGTATTGTTGCGTTTTGTCCCTTGCGTTGCGTCCTTCATCCTTGTCTGTGCACTATCGTAGTGCGCCCTTCATATAGCCATGTTTGCGCACCATTTGCGCACCCTTTTGCATAGCTGCATTTTACGCACCGCCTGCACCTTTTTCCGCTCCTTGCGCTTTCACTCTGTTTGCACCCCCAAACTGTGCACCACCTTCACAGTACATCCCAGTGTCGTCTTTGTCCTGTTACACCTCCCGCCTTCATCATCCTCATCGTTGCGCACTTTTGCACTCTCATTGCACATTTTTCCACACTGCGCGTTTTTGCCTCTTTGCGTTGCGCACTTTTCCGCCACTGCGCATATCTCCCCTTTCGTGTACACTACTAGTGCACACACTGAAAATTGCTGTACCAGCCTCTCTATAGTCTCTGTGCCCTGAAGGACGATCCGAGGCCATATAAGCGAACTCCCCCCTCACCCCGAGCATGCCTGCAGTTGTAGGTTAAGTGTTCACCCCTTCTGTTGAGACTCTGCACTGAGTACCAACTGAACCCATCAGCGGCAATAGGTCTATGTAGTACTGACCCATCGAGTTCGCAGAGAATATAAGCCCCTCCATAGTTTCGTTCAATAACGATAAGAGGGCTGACATATCGGGGTTTCATCTTGTGATTAAGGGACTTCTCGATTTGTGTGTTTTGAAGTAGCACTAAATCTCCTTTCGCAAAGTTGTAGTCCCGCATAGTATGTTTGTGAGCAAGTTCGAAGCGTTTCGCAGCTTTGATTCGGGACGTGTAGACCTTTGAATATAACAGTTCGAGGTCATTAGATCATTTTTGTAGCGCTATGGCTCATCGAGCTATAAGATTGGTTGTCGATAAAATTGAATCGGGTGGCAGTTGTAAGTATGTTGCTTCAGAGATGTCGAGGGGTATTAGAGGATGTGTTCCTGTAACTGCAAAGTAGGGAGAACAACCCATGCATTTACAGACCGTGACTCGCTCTGCCCAAAACACTCAGTGCGCCCCTGCTGACCATTTCGCTTGTTCTCCATCGACAGCTTTAAATAATGATTGTCGAACATCGAAATGGGCTCGTTCAACGAGTCCATTGCCATGCAAATTATAACTACTAATTCGAATATGGTTAATATGATATCGCTTCGCAAGATATTCCATGGCTGCAATAAATGCAGCGCCATTGTCGGTTACGATTTCGTATAGTGAGCCCCATCGACAAATAATGTCTTCGAAGATCCAATCGCCCAGAGACGTGGCATTTTTGCATCGAAGTTTTCGCCATTCTGGATAGGTCGTTAGTGAGCATCGACCTTGTACAATGTATTTAAATCCGTTCGAAGGTGGCATTTGCATTGTGTCGATATAGGCTTTGCCAAAAAGGGGTGCTGGAGTGGTGACTGTGGGCGGAATTAGAACATTTTGCATTTGTCGAATTTGGCATAGGTGGCAGGTTCGAATATACCATGCAATGTCAAATTTCATGTTCAGCCACCAGAATCGAAGGGCAATAACTGATTTAGTAGCAAAAACCATCTTGTGTCCTATGTCATCGTGAGCTGCGCGAATGATTTCAAGACGACGTTCTGGAGGAGCGACAATTTTGTGAGCTCCTTGGGAGTCTTTTCTCCACAGTTTGCCCAAGTCTAAAAAGAATCCAGTGCAATATCGAATAAAGGTAGTGTATTCTGCGTCTGATAGTTCAGGGGGTCGCACCAAGTCATGTAACCATTTTCGAACGCGAAGTAACCTCTCATCGTTCGTTTTTGCATTATTTGATCATGGGACATCGTTATAGGTAAGATCCTCCCCCTTTCTGAGATTCGAAGAGAGGGAGAAGGTCGAATTTTGATGCGAAGTAAATGGTCGGGTTGTAATAGGATTTATTTGATGTACGAAACTGTGAAGGCGGTCGATCCAGTCTCCAAAATTATTTTCGTTGTCGAGCTGAACATCTTCGTTTTGTGGGGGCCGTCTCGAAAGTCCGTCAGGACCATGGTGTGTCCCTGTGACGTGGACTAATGTAAAGTGAAAGGTTAGGATGGATACTATCCATCGATTGATGCTAGCGCTAGGTGCGATATCAGGATTTGAAAGCATGCCTTTAATATATCGTGCATCAACTTCGACGATAAGCCTTCGAACTCCTATTAGGTACAATTGTAGTGCTCCGAGAGCGCGATATAGACCATAAAGTTCAAGTTTGGGTTGCGAAAATCTGTATTCGCGGTCGTTCAGTGTAATCGATCCGAATCGACTATAATATTGTTTTCGAGGGTTTTTGGGATCGCACTGAGTGAGAAAGAAACCAATAGCAATGTTCGAAGTGTCGACTGATAGAATAACCGGGGCTGGAGATGAGTAATCGATTGCTCGAATCACTGGGGAATTGATTAGAGCTGCTTTCAAATCTTGTTGGGCTGCTATTTGTTCTGCTCCGAATTTGAAAGGAACATCTTTTCGAGTAAGTTGTATTAGTGCTGCAGCCCATTGAGCAAAGTTTTGGATAAATATACGACAAACTCCAATGGTTCCTAGGAATGCTTTAACTTCGGTAAGGCTTCGACATGGCCCCCACTTGCTAACAGCGGTGATTCGAGTAGGGTCGGCCATACGACCTTCGATATTGCATCGATGCCCTAAAACAATTATTTCGGGGACACAAAGATAGAGCTTCGGACCTGAAAATGTTCCTCTGCAATACTTCATGCACTGGACTATCCGATTTAAATTTTTGAAATGCTCCCAGACAAAGCATCGAATAGCTGGATTCTCAGGAATCATTTTGTAGGATCCACCGATCGTTCTATATTCTGATTTCGGACCCTTAACCGGTGTGTCGTCGATGTAAGGAATGGTGATATGAGGAATTTCGGGCTGTAGAATAAATGTCATGTCGTCATGTAAGATAGGGACAGAATTTGTCCAACCCATGGGTAGGGTAATGATGCGAAGTGCTTCAAATGGTGTCTGAAACATTGTCAGATTGTGAGATGATTCTGCGACTTTCCTTTCGTCGAATGCCACATAGAGATCCAACATTCCTCCGCATGATCGTCCCCCAAATTGTTCTGCTAGATGTTCGGGTATTGGTATGACTCCTGAGTGCTGGATCATTACTTGGTTAAGCAGTTCGAGACTGTGGACAATTCAAAGTGATTTGGCGTCCTTTTTCGCAATGCAAAACCATCGTGATTGGTACGAAGAGTTCGATGGTTCATATACTCCTGCCTCGATCTTCCTTTTCAGCATTTCGCATATCTGTTCGTACAAACCTGGAGGTATGGGAATGTTTCGCTCAACCCACGGAGTGGGAGGAACAACAGGGAACTCTATAGGAGGAAAAAAGTCAGAGCGAAAACTTCCTCGCTCTTGTTCTGTCCACGCAAAAGCTGTTTCCTGATTTCGAATAAAATCATGCATAAGATTTCGTTCCTCTGGCCATAGGAAATCACCAGGATGATTCTTGTCGATAATAGATTTACGTTCGAGTGTATATCGCGAGGTGGGGATAAACGACGGTGGATAAGGATTTAATTTTGGCATGTTTTTGAGAGGGTCGCCAGTAATTGTTCGAATAATGCGAAATCGGTCAGGTAGCTCGGTAATAACTGGGCGAATTTTTTGTGCAACAGGTTTGTATTTCTTTTTTGATGCCACGAAAGTTGGATATGAGGAGTCGATAATAGGCTTAGAAGGCGTAGACGTTGCCTTCAAGGTCGATAAATATGTTTCATATTGGTGACTGGCTGTTAAATATAAATTCGCAAGAATCGAAGAATAAGAAACGGATTTCGAGGAGTTTGAGGACTCCATATCAGGAATATTCACAGTGCGTTTGATATTGATAGATAAATTAGAGGGATTGAATAAGATAACGAAAGCGCACTGGTCAATGTCCGAAATTTTGTCCTTTAGTTGCAAAAATCCTTTCGACGGTGATTAGAATGGGGAATCGTGGGGATAGCGCACGATCGTGTCGAATTAGGATCGTATATCGTAATTGTCTGGGCTTCGTTCCTGTAGTTTTTGACAGTGCTTTTGGTGAGTACATCGAATGGTCGACCGAGTAAAATATCATAGGCTGGGTCACGAATTATGTGAATTTGCATGAACAGCGTGATACTCCCCACTTCGCAAGGCACATTTCGTGCTAAACCCAAACTTTCGTCAATGCCTCCATTAGCCGATTGGAGTGGGATGTGGATTGAAGGATCATAAGCAAGGCCAAGTTTGTGGCAAACTTCTTCAGACATTGCGATAATCGAAGAACCGGGGTCTACCACACTTTCCACTGGATTCCTTCCATTGACATTCATAATAATTGACCTAATTGAATGGGATTCCTTCGCTGCGATAAAAGGTTCTGGAATATCGCCAGGTCGAAGACTGTTAATATAAGTTTCGAATGGGTCATCAATCACAAAAATCTCATCGTTAAGCAGATTCGTGGTGTTATTCCCTTCGGACTGCTGAATTCGACATGGAGTGACCTGTTCCTTCCATTTTGTACGAACTTCGGGCGATAGAGCCAACAATTCCTCAGGCGTTAGTGTAATAATTGGCGTCTTCATCGAACGAGTGAAAACATCTTCCGTGATTTTATCTTTTTGAATTGGAGCTTGGTTATGGTGCGAAGGACCATCTTTGCCTTTACCTTTCACAGTGGATCCAAAGTTTCATTCATGTGGTGGTAGGTACAAATTTTCTTTTGTAGCGGTGTAAGGATGAATAACAGGCTGCGAAGTTGTTTCCGAAATCGAAGATGATGCTGAAGTCAAGGTTGGTAGGTTTGTTGCTGTAGACGAGATGGATGATGCTGGTACATGTGGAGCCGATTGTTCGACTGCCGCAGTGTTTGGCGAAACTGAAGGTCGAGAGATGGGGACTGTTGGTATGTCCGAATTAGTTTTAGCAAAAGTCCTACCACTTCGCAAAGCGTATATCTCTTGTTCGAGTTTTGCGATGCGATCTTCGGGTGTCGCAGATTGTTCAGAAGCATGGTAGATGCCCCTAGGCGGTGTTGAAGTAGCCGTTGAGGATGTGATGTTGTACATGAGTGACAATGCAGTCGTGTTCGAGGGATTTCGTCGAGTCCATTCGTCGATTCTGTCTTTGATAAAGCGACCAGGAATGTTTCGAGGGGTGAACCGCCCATTTGGAAGCACAATTTTTCCTTCGTTGTTCTTTTTACACTTTCCTTTGTTGATATAGGCTTGGCAAACCAAGCAGTCACTAATGAAATGACCTGTGAGTCCACAAAAGACACAAGCTAAGTTTTTGAGCTGGTCTGAGCGAAATCCACTGTTAGTTCGAGGGGGGTTAGTGGATTTCAAGCCTGCTAAAGCCGTGATGAGTGTGGTTGCGAATTTTTCGAGGATTGCCGATAAGTCTTCTGATTTAATCTGTGTCGAAGATGTCAAAGTCAATACCAATGTTTCTAAAGACTGTAAGGATTCCGAATTCAAGCTAATTGACCCTGCTAAAACAAATTTCGCTGCTGCGTGAATGTCGTCAAGTGGGTAGGCATCATCCAGATAGTGGTCAGGAAATTTAAGTTCGAGTCGTCATGCAATTTGTGACCATAAACCCGGTTGAAAACCTCGAACAAATGCTCTACTTTGTTCTGCCTCCGAAATTTGGCCTTTAGAGAGTAGGAACTTTGTAATGTTGTAGAAAGACCTGTAATATAATCCTAAATTGCTTGCATTATAGATACCCATCCAAAGTTGTTTGCCAACGAGTTTGTCCATGTCTGAAATTGACCATTTTCGATCGTCTTCGGAACCAGGATATAGTCTGTGGATTGCGACGCGAAAATTGTGAAACGAAGTCCCGGTTTCATATTCAGGAATTGATTCCCAGAGTTCAGACGTATCGATATCGACATATCGACAGGTGTGCTTCTTCATAAGTTTGGGATCCATAACATTACAGTCGATGAAAAGTATTTCGAGCTCGTTAAAGTATCGACATAGCTCTCGAGGTTGAGTGGGGTCGAATTTGGGTGCTGTGGAATGTCCTCGAGCTGGCATTGTTGCTTGGGTGGCCATAGATGTACCGATTCGAGGAGTTAGAACCTGAGTGAAGGATGGTAGATGTGTTGAAGTAGCTGGAATAATGAATGATGTAGTAGAGGATGAAGAAGAAGAGGAAGATGAAGTTATAGATGAGGAAATAGGTGAAGGGAACAGACAACGATGTGTGGATTCAGTGTCAGAGACAGGTATTAAAATATCCCCTGATTGTTCAAGAGATTCGAAGGCCTGGCGAGTCTCGATTCTAAGGTTTCGAGCTTGGATTGGCCTAAGCCGAGAGATTCAAGGTGGATTAGGTGATGAAATGATTTAGACACCCCTCGCGGTGGGCTCCAAAATGATGATACTCAACCTGGAGACCCAAACAAAACCTACTAATGGCTTCGGATGGTATAACACAGGCCAGAGGAAGGGTGCGAGGTGGTACTAAATATCACTGCTGAGACCAAAACGTAATGTTTAGTAACGCGAAATGGTAAGGGCTGTGGATAAAAGTCTGTATAGGCATACGAAGTTGTTCGAAAGAGTTCGAAAGTAGTTCGAATGCATGCGAAGCGGTTTGAATAAGTTCAAAGATGCGCGAAATAGTTCGAATAAGTTCGAAGAGGTTCGAAGTATATCGAACAGCGGGTTTAACAAATGTGAGGTGTTTGTCAAATAGAGACAGGCGATGGGCGATAAAACGGAGAGTGAATCCAATAGTTTCGAGGAAGTTCGCGATATTTCGCAGAACTTTTAGAGATACGACACGAGCTAAGACCCAAGAGAATGACTCTTAAGTCTGACGATAACTGTGAGGGTGACTTGTGCTGTTCCCCGTTGTTCTATTTCCCCTGTTCTAAGTATCTAACACAAGTCTATATACAAAATGAAGAGATAGTACTAAAAAGGAAATAAGAACAATTGTAAAACATGAGGGAATGTACACAGCAATAAAGGTATTGTAAAACACAAAACAAATGAAAATGATAATAAGTAAAACGTACATTGTCCCAGTATGGTAATAGATCTTGTTCTATTGCTTTTAATATATCAATGAAACACAAAAACGCACTTATTGCATCCTAAGTCTCTTGTAATCCCTCCTTTTGTCTGGTAGTACTCGATATGCGGCGAGTTGGGTTGTTCCGAATGTGCAACGTGTATCGAAATTGTTTGAGGACAACTATACGGCAGCCAAAGTCATTCGAAGTGTCACAAAATGGTTTGAAAGCATTCGAAAAGGTTCGAAGTAGTGCGAAGTTGTTCGAAATTGTGCGAAATTGTGCGAAAATGGTTCGAAGTCGATTTAGTGGCATTCGTAGTGGTTCAGAGCATGTGTCGTAATGTGTTGATATGAGTGGGAGTCTTCTCCAGACCTTAAAGCGCATAGTGGACCTATCACCGGGTTGAGTATCATCATTGGATTGATCCATATAGATCTCCTCATCTAGTTTGCCATACAAGAATGCAGTTTTTACATCTAGGCTGGTCATATACATGCCCTCTAGAGATGCAAGGGCAAACATGAGGCATATGGTCTTGTAGCGGACTACCGGTGAGAAAATCTCATCAAAGTCAATGCCTTCAACTTGTGAAAAGCCTTTGGCCACGAGTCTGGCTCGTTTTCTTCCATCCAATTTTATGGAGAAAACCCATCTATTTTTGATTGTTTTTCGATCATATGGAAGATCGATGATGTCATAGACTTGTTGCTTATGAAGAGCCTCTAATTCTTCATGACAAGCTTGTTTCCACTCACATTGCTGCTGCCATGGTAGGCACGCAATATCACGAAATTGGTTTGGAACTTGGCTTATTTCACTTGATGGTTTGACTGCTTTTGACAACAGCCAGCGAATGAGCTTATCTCCTCCTTCCTTGGTTATCTTTTTAATATAACCTGCTTCATCCAGTTCCCCCATTGGGTGATCATGTTCTTGATCATTGGAATTGGGCATACTCTCATGGAGTGCTGAACTCGGTCCAGCAACCAGTTCTTTCTGTTGAAATTGTGGTCATGTTTGGTTATTATCAAAATCTTGACCTACAGATCTCTTCCAATATCGATCATGTGCAATGTCTCTCTCTATGTCAGAGAGGAGTCACTTCTCTCCATAGGTATTGCCAGGACGGTTTGGGATGTTCCTCTGCCTGCCTGATCGATGGGGCAATTGCTGCCATTCCTGTTGATCATCACGTCTTGGACAAAAGTCCTCAGTGGTTACTGGAGGCAGCAGAGGAGAAGCATCAGTCACATCATCATGCACCTTTTGCTCACTTGGTACATCATCATCATCATCATTTTCTGATGATGGAGGAAGGGGTGGATTTTGTGGCAGTATAGAATCATCGCCATCTGTTCCAGATGAGTGGTCATCATCTTCTGGTTCTGGAGGTGGAAAATCACTAAGGTCTGTATTGGCAGGAGTTTTAGCTCTGGGACAGCATGGGCACAACGTTTCATCAAATAGTGTTGTAGCACCAATGAATATTGTGCCACTAGGTCACATGAAACGGTATGCTTTAATGCCATCTTCTAATCCAAGGTACATCATCAACTCCAATCGAGGAGCCAATGTGTTTGGACACTTCTCCTTGGGTAGGTAGACGTAAGCACCACAACCGAAAACCTTCAGATCGTTTAGATCTGGGCAGACCTTTGTCAGGTCCTCAACCAGTGTCAGCCATTTTAGGTGCCTTATCGGGGTTCAGCTGTAGAGGTGTGTTGCATGTTCAATGCAAAATTCCCACCATGATTGTGGTAGACATGCAGTAAATCGCAGGGTTTGCGACTTTTCCATTATTGTCCTTATGGCATGCTCTGCACACCCATTCTGTTGGTGAACGTGGGATGCAGACATCTCTATTTTGATGTGAAAGTCCTTGAGCACATTTTGTAGCTCACGATCTTTGAACTCCCCCCCTGGATCAACATGCCAGCGCTTGATTGTAGCGCCATACTGTGTCAAAGCCGCTGCCCGAAATTGTCTGATGGCCACAGCAGCATCAGATTTCTTTTTAAGGCATTGGACCCAGATATGTGACATCTTGTCATCCAGAAATACAATAAAGTATTTATGTTTATGGTACGATAGTACTGGGAGTTCCTTCAGATCAGAATGTATTAATTCAAAGGGTCTTTCTGCATGTGAATCTGATTCAGGAAAAGATTTTGAAGTCATTTTCCCTTCAGCGCACCCTGGACATATAATTTTGTCTTTAGGAATAATTAAATTCCTCAAGAATTTTATGGTGCTATTAGGCAACTTCCCTAGCACCTCTTTGGATGGGTGTCCAAGATGCCAAGTCGAGTAGTCTGCAATGTACATCATCACGACATTGATTCCCTTGGTGCTCAACATATGAGTCTGAGCCCAATAAATAGTGTCACATTTCATAAGAGGGATGCAATCCATAATTGGATTTCCTTGCTTGAAAAATGAAATGTGTGTGGAGGAACCACACACGTCACTTCCGTCTTGCAAGAAGACGCCCATTGACAGTAATCAAGCATTACAGTCGGATATATAGTAGACAGGGTATAATCGCATTTCATGCATCTCTGACTTCCCATGATGTACTACCTGATGTCTAAAGAAGACTGCTCCTTTCCCTACTATATGAGTAGTACCCATGGCTGTTTGAACCAGGGTAGAGTCCTTTCTTGGTAAAGGCTCATAAGAAGCAAAATCTTTCATTTCACCAGTGAAGTGTTTTGATGCGCCTGAATCCATGATCTAGTCAGCACCTTTCTTACAATTTCCATTTGCACACATAACACATATATTAAGATGTAAATTGTTCCATGATACATTTAGTAGCAGTAAAATTTCACATGAAAAGTTCGCTGTGATCATTGGAATATTAATTCTTGTGCTTGTGGCAGGGAAAAAGACTGACCTTTCATCATATGTACCTGTTTCAAGCGGTTCATCGACGAGCATTTCGTCGACAGCTTTCCATACTTCTTCATCAGAAACTGCAGGTTCTGATCCAAGGGAGATGCTATCATCTTCTACCTCTACGATTTTCAGTTCTGGTTCAATCCTCCTCCTCTTACCTTCTTGCACTGTTAGGTGCTCTTCCAGTGGTCGCAGATTTTTTGCACTGCGCAGGAGATTCATTTGCTCGAGGGTGTCTCAAGCCTGCTGATATTCAGTATAGACCGAATGAGAGGTAGAGGCTGTGCCCGTGTATGCCTGTGCAGGTGGTCAGCAGTGAGGATCCCTTGTGGGAGTATGTTCATGCTTCTCGATGTGCTGGATGAGCGGCATCGGCGGTATGATGGTGCCATTACCATTTATAGTAGTAAAGACATTTGAGGTGAGGTGGGTGTGTTTCTCTTTAGGCTTTTCCTCTTTAGTCTTTTTGTCCCCACATCATCAATGCTTTCGGAATGAATCTCCATTGTTGCCCTGAGATTGCCATTTGGGGTTTCCCCCTTTGTGCTTGACAGCGGAAAGCTTGGTGGCCTGAGGCAGGCTGATGGGCTTTCCAACTGCCATGTACCGTGAGGCCTTAGCAACAATGGAGTCCTTGACATGTTTAAACGTCAAGGCTCTAGTAGCAGTCATGTTAAGGACTGTGGCGGATAGAGAATTGTACTCGTGCAGCATCGCAGCAAGTAGAATCATTGCCTGTACTAATTTGGGGATGGCAACATTGGCAGCCATAAGGCGCTTGAATTTGTCAGCCATTTTGGCAATCTCTGGCACAGGATTCACAGCCAGAATTTTGATTGCGATTGCAGACCTAAAGTCTACAAAGACTTGGGAGGGGCCATCGACACCATAGTCGGTGTGGATGAGATACCACACCTCCTCAGCAGTGTCCTTGGTGTTGGCATGCTGCCAAATAGAGGGGGCCAGGCAGAGCACTAGGCTACCAATAGCCTGGTCATTCTTATTGTTCCAGGTCTGGAGCTTGGCATTAGCTTCCGCTACTAGTGCAGCATTTGTCGCCATCAAAGGAGGCGCCAGGGGTGGTTTTAGTTTCATCCTGCTAGTTATTTGCCAGAGGCCCTGAGACCTGAGCCATGCCTTCATTGAGTCAGCCCATTGAATGTAGTTAGAGCCATCGAAAGTTTGTATGAGTTTTTCAAGAGTTGAAGACATGATGTTATAGTGGCAGCTGGTAAAAGCACTCAATCAGTCCTCCATTCAAGAAAACATGTTCCATAATCTCAGGCAAAAACACTCCTTCAGAGTGGTTAACCCTAGTCAACCTGGGTTTTTAAATGCAGCTCACGAAGAGTGCAAGATTACAATTTGGAGACAATGAAGTCAACGTCGTTCACAGCCAGTTAAGGTGCATTCGTGATGTGCCCAGCAGGGCCCATAACCTGTTGGAGCAGACTACATACACTGCACAGAGGAAGAGATGACACGTTCCTTATAACCTACCTGGGGTTTAGTTAGTCTTAGAGCTAGGGTTTAGCAGAGGTAAGAACACTGTATATCTACTACAGTAGAGGTTCTCTTTATATACATAATAGTAAGGATGTCACATGACTCAGCAATGTGCTTACCACATGTATGTGCAGTAAGCGCAGTAACATGTGTGTGCTGCATGCATTGCCTCATCTATGCAGCATGTAGGAATTAATTTCAACAGCATTATAACACAATAACCTGTATGACAACTTACTTTGGCTCCCAGAACCAATATCCTCTGATACATATGGATGTCAAGATCCCTTCCAGTGGCTCAAATGACAGCCAAACAGCCATTGTCTTCCAAGATCACCCCTCCAGACCTCTACTTGAGCCTGACACAGATACCAAGAACCCATCTCAATGAGCCTTAGAACAGGGCCCAGGTATGAGAAAGGAGAACCCATTTATACAAGAGGTGCCTGCAACATGGGCTGGTCACCTATGTCAAACCTGAGATTTTACTATGCTTTCAGGGTGCACTAGTGACACAGGACAAAATCACTGCAGAGCACAATGGGATTCATTGTAGAAGGCCTGGTGTGAAGCAAAATGGGTCAGTCTTACACTCCTAAAGATGAACATTGACTCACAGATGACTTCAGTACCATCTGATATGCATAGGACTTGAGTATGCAACTAGTAATTGGACCTGGGTTGCTTGTGGGCCAGACTATCGAGGAAAACATTGCTGAGGATGAATTGATGATGCGCAGGTGACTCAGACCAGTCAGACCATACCTATATATAGTAATTAGTTCACACACTGGTTAGTTAGTCTTGCCCAGGCTGATCAGCTTAAAACAATTTGACCCTGGGTGCTTAATTTTTTTTGTGAAATCCCCTTGATTCCCAATTTTTTTTTTTGGGTCCTATAGACAAAACCTTAAAATACTATATCCATGCACCACCCCTCTGAGCTTGTGACCCCATACCTCTAGGCATATATAAACAAGGTGTATTCCTCAGTAGCAATACAGAAAGTGTTCTATGCCTCTACACTAGTTACTAGCAGTCTAAGCAACTAACAAGGTGAGAAGCAAGTCTAGCATACACTACTGCTGCGCGGCTACGCCGCTGCAACACTTTCACCCATTCGTGGTATAAATTTCATAATATACGAGCCTCGGTGACGGATGCCCAGATATCACTTGTACACAATTTGCTTATCTACGTCCGAGTCTTGTATCTTCGTTGGCTGAAGAAATCAAGACAGTGGCTGAAGCACATCATACTCATTTATCCTTACTCTGTTCCTTATTCTCCGTCTTCGCACTAGTCGCGACAGAATATGCAATAGACCCAAAGAGCACCATCGCTGCTCCAGTCCACATCATCCGCATATTTATATCCTGCGATCCGTTTTCCCACTCCCTTCCACTCCGGCCGCCAAGCCCCACGACACTGAACACCAGACTCATCGCCTTCCGCACAACGAGAACGAGCGTCACGCTCAGCGCGCTCACTCGCATCCTGAGGCGATGCACGCCCACGACGCACAGGAGTTGGGTGAAGGTGTTCATGAGGAGCAAGAGGTATATTTTTGGTATATATATGTCCATTATTCCGGAGGGAGAAATGGAAATGTTGCTGGATTTGAGGAAGGGAGAGATAGAGCAGAGTGGTGCTGGAAGAGGGATGAGCAAGGAGAAGTGAGGGCCGGAATTAAGGACGCTGAACTGGGCTGCAAGATCCTTGCGGACAGAGAGGAACATCGGGAGAGCAAGGATATGTAGATAAAACATGGATTCTCGCCATGCTTGTGAATCATCCACGCTCAAATTCATTGTTTTTTCTACTTGCTTCCGATCTTCCGACGACCCGTTTGATGCGGGACTGGATTTTGCAGAGCCATTTGAGCTTCCCCAGGGAGCTAGACGGACCGGACGGCCGTACTTGGTAT
This sequence comes from Tricholoma bakamatsutake, assembly GCA_029959215.1. Classification (NCBI taxonomy): domain Eukaryota; kingdom Fungi; phylum Basidiomycota; class Agaricomycetes; order Agaricales; family Tricholomataceae; genus Tricholoma; species Tricholoma bakamatsutake. Next base: position 9,692,195 of record CP114860.1, read on the forward strand.
ATGTCCAGTCCTGGACGAGTCCAAGAAAGCCGGAGAGAAGGAGTGCGAGGCTAAGGATGACGATCCCCGTCGCGTATGTGTATGGGTTTGTTTTCGCAGTAATTACTGTTGCGTAAAATTCAGTAGCGTTTCCCAAGGCAGAGAGTGTTGTGAAGGCAACTCCAAGTGTGACAATGAGGACTGAAAGGACCTGAGTAGGTGTATACCTGCATTTTGCTGTGTCGGTTGTTCGAAGGGAAAGAAAAAAAGAAGGCAGCGTACCTCTTGCCGACGACAACCCAGCCTAGTAGCATAGTGATACTCGAACCCCCACTGCGGAAAATAATGTGTACAGCCATGGGTATACAGTACGCAAATGCGGCATTGTTTAGGAGTGATATACAGTAAAATAGAGCAACCTGGATAAGATAGGGTGTCAGAGGGATCCTGCGTGGTTTAAAGCGCGGTCCATGACGCGTCCAAGCAACATGCTTGGGCAGACCGTGTATAGAGATGACAAGAAATTGGAAGAATGTAATAAGTGAACCTGCGTGTGGGTATTCCGATGTTAATAGTTCCAGAGTGATAGCATTACTGTTGTTTGTCATTATCTACGACGGAAGGAAGAGGATAGACATACCTGCAACAACCTCCAAAAATGAAAGAAAGAGTAGCAGCCCAGTCCGAGAGAATCATGCTGTGAGTCTCGTGATCAGCCACGAAGAACGCGTCTGCCATTTGTTTGTACATGCTTGGAAGCCCCTTTCTTCCCATCGTTCCCAGTTTTCAGTTTCTTTTCTTCCCTTACATCCCTTGACGGGCATTAAAACTATCCTAACCCCCTCAATGTCTGATTTCACACATCGACGCCATCCCGCTTCCCTTCTCCCCATACTCTCTCATAGCCCTCATCTTGTTCATCTGGTCGGGAAGCGTGTATCTAGATCTATGGTTACCTACATTGCTCGCCAAATATGCAAAATAGTAGGTATTCAGGGCGAGGACACAACAGCAGTCCAGTCGCCACCTCCAACACCGCACAAGGCGGCGTTTACTGACCAGACGGACCCGCCCGCCTCGAGCTTCATACCACTAGAAGACTTCATTGTTTGTCTTGTGAATGCTGTAAATGTACAGGTGGCTACCCTCCTCACGACCCTGATCTACCTTGAACGATTGCGTAAAAGGGTCCCCGTCATGTCGCAAGGTCTGTCAGCCACCGCCATTTCACCACCTACAGGTACTGAGACGAACCGATGTTCTACAGGCATGCCCTCTACGCGGCACCGCGTCTTCCTTGCTACGCTCATTGTAGCCGCCAAGTACCTCAATGACTGCTCACCAAAGAACATCCACTGGCAAAAGTCCGCCATCATGTTTAATACCTCAGAGATCAACATCATGGAAAGCCAGCTTCTCTACATCCTCGACTATGATCTCCGCTTCACAGAGGCAGAAGCATGCCGGGCTTTCGCACCCTTCATGTCGACAGATGCCCTCGCGCGGGATGCCAGTAACACCAGAGCATCTGCCCTGCACAAGGTGCTCAAGGCGGGACGCGCAAGAGCACAGCAAGTGCAAATGCAAGCCCAAGCTGACGGTCAGTTCCAACTTCCTCCCGCACCACTCCCCGACATCGTCGTGCCATCGCAACGAGTCGTTCAAGTCTGCTCACCGACCCTGGTCCGCAAGCGCATCTCTACCACGCGCCTATCTGAGCACCAATGCCCACCACAACCACAGCGTACCCCTGTCGTCCCTCAACCAATGTACAGCGCTCCCAGTATGGACTCGCTCTCGTCCTCGTCTTCCTCAGATACAGCATCCCTTCTCGACGATACTGGCTCTTCCTCTTCCTCCTCGTCTTCATCAGGCTGGACGACACCTGAAGACTCAGTGGATTCTGAGCACAAGCGAGCTCCAGGTTCGCAGGTGCACGAGCGTTCCTCCCAACCGCGTGTAGGTTCTAGCAGGCACCCCTCGGATCATATAGCAGCAGTGGATGCCCTCGAGAACGCCATCACCACTGCCGCCAAGAAGCCCTTCATATCCTGTCCCGTTCCCCTCTCCGTCTCTGGATACGCATACAAACATCTCGCCCAGCACACCCAACAACAAAACAGGACGCGCAAGCCCTCAGATACGTCCTCCGTGCACACCATCACCGCTTCCCCTCCCCGTACCCACTCCCACCTCTCCGTCTTTGCCCGTCGCGCCTCGAAGCGCGCAGTCTCCGTGTCGATCCTTCACGGAGACCAGGGTAAGATCCATAACGATGAGCTTGCTGCGAGCACGACGATGCCGAGTATACCGAGCTCTGGATCGACGTCTTCGAGTCGGGTTGGAGTTGGGTTCTTAAATCGGATGTGGGCTGCTACGAAAGGCCAGGGCCAGGACGAGGTTCGGGATAAGGCCCGGGACCGGGAGAGGGTTAGGGACAAGGACAAGGACGGTGATTGTGAACAGGGTGGCGAGAGGTACGCGCACGGAACTGGTGCAAATATCGGGCATCACCACCACCACGGCCAAAATGCGTTTCGGAGGCTGGTGCATTCGGCCCATGGGATGTCGCGGGGTGTGGGGAGAGGTGCGGGATGGACTCAGGGTGAACAGTTGCTTGATCCTTGATACGCAGGGGTTGTGCTTCGACCAGTGGGTGGATAAGATGGTGGCCGTGTGCGTGATCATGAGGAATGGGCCTTTTACCTTGGGAATGGAGTGGTCATCGGCGTCACGATCGGCTTCTTTTTTTTTTTTTCAGTGCTTCTTCTAATCCATTCCATTTCCTCTTTGGTTCTTCTTACTTAGGCCCTCGTGGACATTCCTACACGTCTACCTCTCTTTTCGTTCCACTTCTACATGCTAGTCATCTAATTTTTTTTGTTCATTCGGACTCTATCATTTGGACTCTTTCCCCTTCTTCCTTCCGGACATTTTATATTTTCGTTTGGAAATCATCATCTATGGGCACACACACCCGCTCGCAGAAGCACAAGCACATCACTATTATCATCTCACACTACACAACTATCTACTATCCCATTACTTATACCCGTCATTAGTAATTCCATCGCACATCACTGTACTACGCACAATACTTCTATGTCCCTGTGTGCTTTTGTCCTGCATGACTGCACCTGCGTCAAGTTGCACTAAGTTGGCATGCTACCATAGTTAAGATGTATACAATATTGTCCGAGACACAGAAAAGGGAGAACTACTAGCTGCCAATGTTTCCTTGTTGAGTCGGACCTCCCTCCCCACCAGATCATGGCAGAATGATATATAACCAACTGTACTTACCGTTTATAGGGTGGTACATGCACAGCTGTCATTAGAGGACAGATTGATATATCAAAACAACTGTAGTTACCGCTCCGTTGTACGCTCACTGGATGTCACGATGACTAGCACGCTTGCTAGTCGATGGCTCGTCGGTGATTTGCCCGCCCTCTGGGTAATTATAGCTTGTTATCTCACATTCAGATCTGTGCCATGTTCGAGCCTTTGAGGATGCTTCTTATATGATGCTTGATTGATGGGACTCCTATTCCGCCTATCCTCGGGTTTGACAGGCTAACGATGTTCCCAAATGTCTTCGCTTCGTGATGTATAATGTTCATATGCTTGATCCCTGTCAGATATGTCTTGACTCACCTCACCACCACCACGAGGCGATGGGACAACAGGGCGATGGGGTGTTGTCAGGTAGATTAACGTGAATCAATCCTTGGACATTGTGAGGATGTACTATATAAACGATGCTTCGCTGTAGGTTCATTTTATTGCTGTGAAAATAATATTGGAAAGTGGTACGTGCAGGCCCCATATCAGTTGTCTCTGATGCGTTCGTTGTCACTGGTGATAGTGGTTGTCGGGGCCTGTCATTGGTTACCAGCACACGCATTCCACCTGTGAGCAGTGGCGCAGGGCTGGTGGGTTGTCCCTTGTTGTTTTGGGTGGTGCTGGTGGGTCATCCTGCCCTATTGTCCCGTGGACCCAGGGTCCCACCGTGAGCAGTCTATTCGTAGGTATGGTGCAGTCATTGTCGTTGGGGTCTTGCTTTAGCAGTCTTGGACATCGGCCCTGATTCGTCGGTCAGTTTTACCAACATTCTACCCGATGACGATATGGGATGATGAGTGGGAAAATATAAGATCATGATTAACCGATAGATATATAGGATACATACATTCATAAAGTGACACCACAAGCCCTTGTCAAGCGATCTACTACCCCCCTCTGTGTTGTATTTGTTGATGAAGCCGGCTGTAGTGGGTGGTGATAGACGTCGACAGTATGTCAGTATTGGACCTGGGCAGCTGCGTTGGCCCTTCCCTTCTTGTTGGGTCGAACAGTGAGCTAGTGACTTCTTCCTTCTTGCTTCTTACCACTAACTACGATATACTACGCTAGCTCTAGTACTTGGAATATTATGCCTTATCTTATCTTTCTGTGTGATCAGAAGTAAGTCCTATATTCCTCTCTCCCTTCTTCTTAGTGCTTGCCTATCTCCACATAGGAGATAGGCTCACAGTTTTTTTTTGATAATGATTACGGTGTTATTAAAACTGTCAACAGTTCTTACCAAACTGTCTCGGCTACCTTCTGTCGCAACCTTGTTTATTACGCGTAGCAGGGGTTGCCAACCCATGCTAGACTCTCCTGAAAACATGCATACACCCTCACCAGGGTCCTCACCCCTTCCTGCCCTCACTCACACACCATTTTCATCACTTTGATCTGCTGTATCTAGTGAACTTCCACCCCCTCCACAAAATAATCGCTGTGCACACTCACGATCATCATTGATAGACAAGAACTCTTTCTATAATGCATATACTCAACAGCTTAGCAAGTCCAACAATCATCTCGCCATCCTCATGCCTAATAATGGGAAATGACCTACCGTGACCTTGGGCATGATGACAGCGGAACTTTTGAACTGCTTCGAACACTTCGTCCGTGGCTACCTCGCTAACAAAGATAACCTATTGAGCACAGAATATGTCATGCATATAGCCTACGCATTCGAAGATCCACTATTTAGCAACTGGTTCCAAACTTCTCAGAGTTACTACGAAGCTCTCACCTTCACTGAATTTATGGCAAAGATTCATGCACGATGGTTAGCAGCAGGTTGGGAAAAAAACTTGGCTCGAAAAGTCTGCAGCACCAAGCAGGGCTCCATGGCCTTTCGAGACTTCTCCACCACCATTCGTTGCGATAATCTCCTCCTGAAAAACACAAAATATTACCTTTCTCCCCCCCCAATTATGCACTCAGATTGAAGTGAATTTATTGCAGGACCTGCTCAACACTTATGACTGGCACAAGGAAAAGCATGACTCTGACTCTGAGTCCAATGATGAAAATGTGGCTCCAGAAAATGACAGTGCCGCTGCGAACATGGAAGCAGCTGCACGCAAAGCTGAGCATTGTCTAGAAACCTTTGTTCAACTACTCATCAAATTAGATAATAAAGTCCATGAAGAATTAGCCTCACATCAAAAAGAGGCTGAAGATGCCTTTCAAAAACTCAAATGTTCAGGCTCCACTGTAGGTTTGTCTGACCCTGCACATTGTGCACTGCCATTTGTTGCCAATGACAATCTTCTATTTGACCACCTCTACTAAAGGCAACAACACTTCGATGTCTTCCACCACCTCTCTGGGTAGACCTCCGAAACTGACTGAGCATGAACATCATTACCTGGCTGCTGTTAGGGTGACACCCACTAATCTGCTAGCTGGACCGTGCAGGTTCTTCTACAAGAAGGCAGCGGGGCATGCATGCGTGATGGGGGGGTTTGATGGATTTGATGCAAGGGGTTAAAAATAGAACAGTTGGCTGAATTAGGCCTTTCGCACCACTAATGTGGATGGAATACCTAAGAGAACTCAACTGAGGTCTCCTAGTATTTATTTTAGAGTTATATACTATGTTACACATATTGTAGTATGTTATTACAGATGCATGCACACATGTGCATACATATTGATGTGTGTAAATAAAGAATTCCCATGCTGACAAATAATGCATATATAGGCATTTTGTAGCGTATTTTAATGAAATAAAATAAAATAAAATGAAATAAAATAAAATAAAATGAAATAAAATAAAATGAAATAAAATAAAATAAAATAAGATGAAATAAAATAAAATAAAAATAGTATTATGTAATAGGCATGTTCGAAGACTGTTTCCTAACAGCTGCACACAGTAGTTGCAAAAAGTGCTGAAACTTTTATGTTTTGTCTGGACAACACACTTGTGAATTCCCAGGTTGTGATGGCTATGTTGAATGCATGATGAGCGCTGTCAACACTGCACAACAATGTCTTGGCCTAACTATGCTGCCTATCCCTAATGACAAAACTATGCTGCCCATTGCATCTGTCGCAAACTTCACCCCTCCTGCCCCCTCTACACCTGCCCCACCCTTGCTAGTGGCAGCCATTATGGGCATGACTGCATACCCCATGGCATCGATCAGCCAACCCATGAATGAGCACAATGTAATAATGGGAGAAGATAGTGATTTATTGCATGACTCAAATGACTCGGTAAGCAGTGTCCTCTTTTTTATTCCCCACCTCATATGGCACTGCACTGCCGAGGATTCTTTACATGGCTGCACACATGTAAAAGCCTTGATTGACCATGGCTCACACATAGTTCTGATTGCACATGAGCTCACTTCTTGTCTAAAGCTTCATCTTTACAAACTGCCACAAGAATTTCCTGTCTCCAGTGCCTTTTTTGGTGAATCCTGTGCATTGTCTTCCATTTTGTTGACCCACTGGGTCAAATTAAAACTTCACGATTCCAATAATCTCTATTCCACTCGAACTGTATGTGCTCTTATTGCCCCAAACTTATGCCATGAAATTATACTTGGACTACCATTCACGCACCATAATAACATCACTGTAAATCTATGTAGCAGGTCTATAACCACTATGGACAGTTTCTATTTGCTACACCCTATTGCACCTGTACTACTCACTAAACCATCAAAGCTGCGTAAAGCGATTGCTTCTAACATGGAGAAACATAAACTACTGTTAGAAGAATTACAAACTGTTTGCGCAATACAAAAACCAATTGTAGATGCATCGTGTGAAATTCTAACTTTGCCCAATATTTTGGCAGCAATCTGTGTTCAAATCAAACAATTAGCAGCAAATTAACACCTAGAAAAATTAGCAAGTGATGTTAAAAGTTGCTATGCTAATGTATTCAAACCTATTCTACATGTCGACGAGATGCCAGATACTGTACAAAATCTCACTGAAAGATGCCTCAAAAATGATCAGCACACATTCATACACATGCCCTTGGAAATTCCAGGAGGCTTGGAGCATGCTGATTAACAAGCATCTGGAAGCAGGCTGTATCCAATCCTCTGCTTCTGTGTATGCCTCCCCTGCCTTCCTCATTCCTAAAGTGGACTCTTCAGCATTGCCCTGCTGGGTCAATGACTACCGACAGCTGAATGTGAATACTGTGACAGATTGCCACCCCTTGCCACATGTCGATGACATCTTAGCAGATGTGGAGAGAGGCAAAATCCGGAGCAAAATCGACATGACTGACAGCTTCTAATGTTTGAGGTTTTCTAGGCCTGGTGCAATACATCACATCTTTCTTACCAAATCTTGCAGACCACACATCTATCCTCACATCTTTAACAATGAAGGAATGTGAAGAAAAAATTCCAACATGGAACAAAGAACACCAACATGTGTTTGATGCAATCAAAGCACTGGTTGTAGGCTGCGAATGCTTGATGGTCATCGACTATGCTGACCCAAAAAACAACAAGATATTTGTAACTTGTGATGCTAGTGATTTCCACGCAGAAGCTGTCCTCAGTTGGGGAGAAACATGGGAACCTGCAAGACCTGTGGCATTTGATTCTATGCAGCTGAAAGATGCACAAAAACATTACCCTGTGCATGAAAAAGAACTGCTAGCCATTGTACACGCATTGAAGAAGTGGCACTCTGATCTTTTAGGATCGCCAATTTTGGTCTACACTGACCACTGCACTCTGAAGAGCTTTGAGACCCAGAAAGATCTGTCACACAGACAAGCACGTTGGATGGAGCACATGTTGCAGTTTGACATGACTATTGTCTACATCCAAGAAGAAGATAACACAGTTGCTGATGCGCTTTCATGCCTATGGGTGGAGATCCCTGACATGGATGCCTGTGCTGATGTTGAAGTCGCTAACCCCCCACTCAGATGGTATCATTGGCTAAAGCAGTCAACCATGAATGTAATCCTCAACATCTCTGCAGACAATTCATTCCTGCATGATGTTCATAAGGGATACAAGTCTGATGAATTTTGCAAAAAACTTTCTACTGTGGATTGCAGCATTTCTGATATCCACTATGTGAACAAGCTGTGGTATATTGGCGACTGCCTCATGATCCCATGTTGATAATGCCCAACTCAGAAACCTAACAAAAACCTGTTAAAAGGTTTAAGAAGTATAACACAGGCTAGAGGAAGGGTGCAAGTTGGTACTAAATGTCACCGCTATTACCCAATAGTCATGGTTAGAGGTGTGGGATGGTCAGATGTGTTATGAATAGTCTTTTGAGGTGTATGAAAAGGTTTGAAAGACATTTGAAAGATGTTCAAAAAAGTTTGAAGAAGGTTCAGAGGAGTTCGAATAGGTTCGAAGAGTTTCAAGAGAGTCAGACTGGTGTCTAGGTATATTGAAGAATGGATATAGTGAATTAGAAGTGTTCTCAAAAGACGATAGGGAATATGCAATAAGTCGAGAAGTGAATATGAAAGTTCGAAGAAGTTTGCAGTATTTTGCAGAACTTAGAGATATGAGACAAGACTTGGACTCAAGACAAAGGCTCTTAAATTGAACAATAATGGAGAGGGTAACTTCTTTCCTGTTGTTCTGAGTAACTAGTACAAGTCTATATACATTTTGAAGGGATAGTACTAAAAAGGTAGTATAACATGTGTACAACATGAGGCAGTATGCACAGCAATAATGGTATTGTAAAACATAAAACAAATGAGAAATAATAATAAATGAAATGTATGGTGTCACCATATAGTAACAGTACTCATCCTATTGCTTCAACATATCATTGAAACACAAAACCACTATTATCGCATCCTAAAGTCTTCTGTCGTGTCTCTTCGTGTCCAGTGGTGCTTGATATGTGATGCAATGGCTTATTCTGGTTGTGCTGTGTGCATCAAAAGAGTTTTGGAACAGCTACATGGTGGCCGATGTCATTCAAAGTAGTGCAAAGTTGTTTGAAGGTGTTCAAAGTGTTGCAAAGTTGTTCAAAATTGTTCAAAATTGTTTGAAGTCATTCGAAATAGCTCAAAATAGATTTGAAATTGAATTCATGGTGTTTGTAGGGGTTGGAAGCATGAATTGTAAAGTCTCGATACATTTGGAGACCTTTCTAAACCTTAGAGTGCCCCATGGACCTATCAACATTATGGCACACTTCACAAAGACCTCTTCTGGCTCGCACATGATATGCTTAGGCACTTCAGGAGCAATAAATCATATGCAGCCATCCATGACTCATATTACTGGCACATGTGTCACAACATAGAGACCCCTTACATCCCATCTTGTTCAGAATGTCAGCACAACTGTTAGGGCGATACCCACTAATCTGCTAGCTGGACTGTGCGGGTTCTCCTACAAGAAGGCAACGGGGGGTGCACACGTGATGGGGGGATTTGATGGATTTGATGTGAGGGTTAAAAATAGAACAGTTGGCTGAAATAGGCCTTTCACACCACTAATGTGGATGGAATACCTAAGAGAACTCAACTGAGGTCTCCTAGTATTTATGTTAGGGTTATATACTATGTTACACATATTGTAGTATGTTATTACAGATGCATGCACACATGCGCACACATGCACATACATGCACATACATATTGATGCGTGTAAATAAAGAATTCCCACGCTGACAAATAATGTGTATATAGGCATTTTGTAGTGTATTTTGGTGAAATAAAATCAAATAAAATAAAATAAAATAAAATAAAATAAAATAAAAATAGTATTAGGTAATAGGCATGTTAGGAGACTGTTTCCTAACATTACCCCCCTTTTAGGCCTTGACTTCCAGGTGAGAAAATATCATATCTGTCCCCTCTGTAAAATTTTAGTAAGGCTAGAAATTCATCCCCTCATACACCATTCTAGCAATGTGACGCAGAGCATTTGGATTACGTTTAAAGAATTGGGTGATTGCCTTGTGTGCTCGCTTACAATTCTCTTCTGGCTCCCACAAATTATTTTCGTCGGTGTAGTTCTTCCACTTGATTAAGAACTCCAATTTGTTTCGTCGAAGACGTGAGTCCAAAACCTCTTCCACTATTCTGGAGCACCTTCTACCATTATTGGAGGCTGTGGAGTAGTTTGTTGACCAGGAATAGTGGGTGGGCGGTAAGGGCGTAAATGGGAAATGTTAATCTCAGGATCAATCTTGAATGACTGAGGTAATTTTAACACTACTGCATTGGGTGAAATTATTTTAGAAATCGGATATGGGCCAACTTGCTTCTCCATAAGCTTTCTTGAAGGTCATGGAATATTCAGATCCTTGGTACTTAGCCATACCAAGTCACCAACTTTATACTCTGGAGCAACAGCTCGAGTACGATCTGCATGTCGCATCATATCATCATGTGCTTTCATCAATGCTGCCTCTGCTTCCTTCTGCACTTTTCGCATTTTTGACACAAAGTCCTCCACTGATTGTACCTTGACTTCCCTTCATGGTTCTACTCCCATTCTGGGATGATAACCATAATTAGTGAAGAAGGGTGACATGCGAGTAGCCGAATGAAATTTATTATTGTGGGAAAATTCTGCAATTGCCAACCATTCAGGCCAGTTGGTTTGTCGGTGATTGACAAACATGCGTAGGTACTGCTCCAACTCCTGATTCATTCTCTCTGTCTGCCCATCAGTTTGTGGGTGATATGCCATAGACAATTTGGTTTGAATCCCCAATATGTTATTTAACTCTCGCATAAATGCAGAAGCAAATTGTGATCCACGATCGGAGATAACTATATCAGGTAATCCATGTAACTGCCATACCTGATTTAGATAGAGGCGCGCCAAGCCCAACGATGAGGTTTCTGCAGTAGTAGGAATAATATGGACTTCCTTTGTGAAGCAGTCACATACTACAAATATTGCATCGTATCCTTGAGCTTCAGGTAATCATGTGATAAAGTCCACAGATATGTCTCACCATGGCGCTTTAGGTATAGAGTTCAGCATTAATTTCCCAGCAGGCTTTTCTGGAAATTTCTTTCCCCTCATGCATATGTCACACCCATCCACATACCCCAACACATACTTTGAAATTCTGGGCCACCAATAATTTCTCATCACCAACTCCAATGTCTTCCACCTTTCTGGATGTCCAGCAGCTGGCATGTTATGATGTAACCATATGATCTCCCTTCGTAAATCTTGATCTTTTGGTACATACACCTTTCCTCTGAACAACACTAACCGTTGTTCTTCAACCCATTCATCTCCTTTAATATTACTTTTCTTCTCTCCCCTCAAAGCTTTTACAGCTTCCACCACTTCATCATCCATCTCTGAACATTGCCTAATTTTAGACAACATTTCTGTCTCTGAGCTATCCACCAATAAATGTTCTTGATGCATAGCGCAAATATGAAAGTATTCAGGTTTGAGTAGGGTAGTATTTTTATTGTCCTCCTCCACTCCCCTTTTATGATCTGTACATCTGGATAATGCATCTGCTTTCCTCATCAAGCTTTCCGCTTTGTGGACCAAGTGAAAATTAAAGCATGATAGGAATAATGCCCAATGTGCTTGTTGATGGTTAAGCTTTTTAGCGGACATGAAATACTGCAGATTTTGATGGTCTGTCCAGATCTCGATCTGATGCATACATCCCTCCAAATAATGTCTCCATGCCTCCAAAGCTCGTATTATTCCCAACATCTCTTCATCATGCACATCATAATTCCTCTCCACATCATTCAACCCTTTAGACAAATATGCACAAGGATGCCATTTGTCATCTTCACATAGCATTGATAATACTGCTCCAGTAGCAAAGTCTGATGCATTTGATTCCACTCGTAAGGGACAGGGACGTGTGAAATCTACTGGGACCAATATTGGCTCTTCCACAAACTTCCTCTTTAACTGCTCAAATGCTGTCTGCTGTTGTTCTCCCCATCTCCACACTACTCCCTTTCGCGTAAGGTTGTGTAATGGTGCAGCAATTTTAAAAAAATTATGCACAAAGTGACGATAAAAATTGGCAAGTCCCAAGAAAGCCTGAACTTCCTTGATACGGGTAGGCACAGGCCAATCAACAATTGCCTGTACCTTGATAGGATCCATCTTGATTCCATCAGGACCAATCTTTAATCCCAAGAACTCGATCTCGCTTGCTCCAAATACACACTTCTCCAGTTTAATGAATAAATCATTCTCTGCCAACCTCTTCAACACCTCCTGCACTATCGCCTCATGATTTTCTTCATCCTCTGTAATATAAAAATGTTGTCAATAAATATTATCACCACGCCTTTGTCTATCACATCCTTGAAAATATTGTTCATCATATTTTGGAAAGTTGGGGGACTATTGGCCATCCCAAAAAACATGACTAGTGGCTCGAAGGATCCTCGATGCATGGCAAATGCTGCTTTCCACTTATCTCCTTTCTTTATTCATACATTGTTGTACCCCCAGCATAAATCCAATTTTGTAAAGACCTTGGCCTTTCCCACCTTGTCAATTATCTCTGAAATCAACGGCAAAGGGTATGCATTCTTCACTGTCCAATCATTCAAATACCTATAATCTGTACACATCCTCTTCCTGTGATCTTTTTTTGGTACAAAGAATACTGGTGATGTCTGCGGTGATTTCGAAGGTCGTATGTATCCCTTGCGCAACTGTTCATTAAGAAATGCATCCACTTCTTCTTGTTCCTTCGGAGATAATGGATAGACTTTTGACTTCTTTGGCACAAATCCTGGCTTCATTTCAATAGCATGATCCCATGGCTTTCGCACTGGCATCTGCTCCGATTCCTTCTTCTGAAAAACTGACAAATATTTATGGTAGGCTTTTGGCACCCACTCCTCCACTGGCTTCTCCACTTTCTCCACATTTTTATTCCATGACTGTCCTCCATGAATTTCCCTAGAGGTTTGCTTCTGTTCTTCCTTACTTGTCATGACTGGAACTTCCCCATTTGGCATATCTTCATCTTCCACTTCCTCCATCATAACAGAATACTTCCTCAGACGTTCTTTCTCTTTCTTTTCCTTCTTCTCCTTTTTTACTTTTCTCCCATACACATTACATTCTTTAGGACAACAAGTCATGTGTACCTTCCCAGTTTTCCAATCAATTTCCAGATTATGCTTTTGTAACCATGGACATCCAATTATCAGATTGGTTTTCCCAAGGTTGCACACCTCAAATATGGCTCATTCCTGATGATCCTGATACTTCAATATTATCATCACTTCCTCCTTAATGGTTCCTCCACGATTGATCATACTGTCAATATTGTACACCATTATAGGTTGTGGCAGTTTACGCATGCAAATATTGTTTCCAGTAATTAAGGATCAATTAATAAATAATCTGGTAGCACCACTGTCAAGCAATGCCTCCACATTAATTGCTGCATGCATGTCCACTGTCTTCAATCCTACTGTCAAGCTGATTTCAGGTTCTATCCATGCTGAACAAATAAAAAATTTAGAGGTCTTCGGAAATAAGGCTGGGCATTTTTCTTTGTCGGATAAATGATGATGGTCATACTCTTCAATTTCTCTTTCGGGTTCACTCTCGGTTTCTTCAGATACTAATACATTATATTGATTCTGGGTCACCAATGGGGAAACCTTCACTGGGACTCTTTCACAAAATTCTTCTGCTTATCTTCCTCCAACTTCACTTCCTTGATTGCAGCTTCCCTAATCTTCCTTTTCTCCCTACAATTTCGAGCCATATGCCCTAATTGCCCACAATTAAAACATTTAAGTGGAGCTCATCTCCCTACTCGATCAACATCCATTGCATCCGTCGATGCTGCTGACTCCTTAACAATAGGTGTCACTCCCATGGCTGGTGGCTGTGCCCTCGGAGCTTGTACCTGAGGTGTCCTTCCTTTCTCGGACTTTCCTCCTGATGACTTTCCAAATCTGGAATTCCCATACATCAATTTTGATTCTGCCTGTTCCTGTCGATACTGCCGATCAAGACGCATTGCCCAATTATACCACTCATCCAACCTCTCCGGCATAGAAGGTAGTCGATAGATAGACTTGAATAATGAGGGATTTAATCCTGCCTTCAAATATTCCACCAACGCTGCTTCTTCCATATCGGTTTGTGATGCTTCTGCTTTAAACTGCAAAATAAATTCGTCTGCAGTCAGAGAACCTTGGCGCATAGTTTTTAATTTTGCATTAGCTGTCGCCTTTGGGTTAGGGTCTCCAAACTGTGCCTCCAACCTCTCCAAAATTTCCCTGAAGCTTGCAAATAGTTTATATCCTGCGACAATTTGATTAATGGCTTCGTTTCTCCAGAACTGTGCTTTCCCTCCCTGGATGTATGAGAGAGCAAACATAATTCTAGACTCAGTCACATGAAATTCGGGCTTTCTCCCATGAATATACAATACTATAGAGCTGATAAAGGATTTTGTGTTCTCCATGGTACCATCAAATATTTGTGGGGGCACATATTTAGGTAAACACATTTTTCCACTCTCAGATCTCTCCTCTGCATGCTCACCCTCCTGAGACATCCACTCCACCATCTCCTCCATCTCATCATCTTTATCTTCTACTGTTTCTGCATTTGTTTGTACTTGTTTGGGCTGGGATGCTGCTAATACTGACACTAATTGGAACATTTGTGCTGTTAGAGCATCAATTTTGGCTTCAACAATGGATGTGGGAACAGGATTGTGACCAGGATTCAAAGCTGCTTGTTCTGACATGATTATGTAATCTGTGATGAGTCACTTCTTCAGCTGTGTAGAGATTCGGCTGTAGAATTTTTTCACAAAATTTCGAGTCACGTGATCCAGCTATTTTGGCTACCAAACATGGCAAAACACATGATTTTGGCTATTGGGCATGTCGGATCAATAACCCTTTCAACAGTGCCTGATCTCGGGGCTATTACTGAATTTGGCTAGTAACTACCTAAAATAGTCATCCAAATAGAGTAATGTAAATCTTAGCTAAACCAGATCCAATCGGTTGTCTGGTTGCAGCTGTCCTAATGACGAGTGCTGCCTTTCGATCACTGGTAGTCGCAATGTAAGGCGAGGCCTGGCATTGGCTTATGAAAGCAAAGGTAAATACATATATACAATTAATTCCAGCTCTTGCCGAAATGATGCATAAGTGGATGTGGCATGCTGAGACAAATGATGTATGCACGTGAGTAAGAGAAGGCGCACTGATAGGGTAGTTGAGTTATTCTGTTAGGGCGACACCCACTAATCTGCTAGCTGGACCGTGCGGGTTCTCCTACAAGAAGGCGATGGGGGGTGCACGCGTGATGGGGGGATTTGATGGATTTGATGCGAGGGTTAAAAATAGAACAGTTGGCTGAAATAGGCCTTTCGCACCACTAATGTGGATGGAATACCTAAGAGAACTCAGCTGAGGTCTCCTAGTATTTATGTTAGGGTTATATACATATTGTAGTATGTTATTACAGATGCATGCACACATGCACATACATATTGATGCATGTAAATAAAGAATTCCCATGCTGACAAATAATGTGTATATAGGCATTTTGTAGTGTATTTTGGTGAAATAAAATAAAAATAGTATTAGGTAATAGGCATGTTAGAAGACTGTTTCCTAACAACAACAAGGGATGAACCTTGAAGCCAAAGGGTCCCCTGCACCCATTCCCAGTGCCAGATGCTCATGGTGACTTGGTCTGTCTGGATTTCATTGGCCCACTACCAGAAAACAAAGGTTTCAACTGCATCTTAACTATAACTGATCATCTGGGCTCAGATGTGCAGATCATACCCACACATACAGACATCACTGCACAAAAATTTGCAGGTGTCTTCTTTGCAGAATGGTATTGCAAAAATGGATTACCATCTGAGCTGATCTCCTATCATGATAAGCTTTTCATATCTAAATTCTGGAAAGTGTTGCATGCACTGACTGGAGTCCATCTGAAGATGCCAAGGGCTTATCACCCACAGATGGATAGAAGCAGCAATCAAACAAATAAAACACTCAACCAGTGCATTCATTTTCATGTGGAGTGAATCCAAAAAGGATGGGTTTGAGCTCTACCATTAATCCAGTTCAACATCATGAACAGTGTTAATGCATCAATGGGTTATTCTGGATTCCAGCTACAAATGGGATGTTCACCACATGTGCTACTTCCACTGGTCCCCAGCACATTAGCATTTACAGCAGAAATTGATGCACATGCCTTGTTCAGCCAGATTCTCACAGATGAGGCAGATGCAAAGGACTCACTGCTAACAGCAAAAATTGTGCAAGCCTTTTATGTGAACAAAGAAAGGGGTGAAGAAGACATCTTCAAGGTTGGGGACAAAGTAATGTTGTCAACACTTCACTGGAGACAAGAATGGAAGGCAGGGACAAAGACTGCATCACTAAGTTCTTTCTAAGATTTGATGGCCCTTACCACATTACAGAAGCCTTTCCTGACTTTTCTGTGTACACCATAGATCTACCAAACTCCCCTGATGTATTCCCAACAGTTCACATGTTGATAATACTCAACCTGGAAACCTAACAAAAACCTGTTAAAAGGCTTAAGAAGTATAACACAGGCTAGAGGAAGGGTGCAAGTTGGTACTAATTATCACCGCTGATACCCAAGGTTGCATTTAGAGATGTGAAATGGTAAGAGATGTTGCAAATAGTCTGTGAGAGCATATGAAATTGTTCAAAAGTTGTTCAAAGTAGGTTTGAAGATGTGCAAAATGGTTTGAAGGGATTCAAAGAGGTTTGAAGTAGTTTCGAGGAAGTTCAAAGATGTCGGACTGGTGTCGAGGTATATTGAGGAATGAATAAAGCAAATGGAAAGTGTTTTTTGAGAGGCAATAGGCAATATGTGATAAGTTGAAGAGCGAATACAAAAGTTCAAAGAAGTTTGTGATATTTCACAGAACTTAGAGATACAACACGAGCTAAGACTCAAGAGAACTGCTCTTAAATCTGATGATAGTGGAGAGGATAACTTGTTCTCTATTCCCTTTTCTTGTCTGTTATTTCAAGTAACTAGTACAAGTCTATATACAATTTGAAGAGATAGTACTAAAAAGGAAATAAAATATAGTACATGAGGCAATATATACAACAATGAGGACTTTGTAAATCATAAAACAAATGAGAAATGATAAATAATTGAAATATACAGTGACCCTGTATAGTAAAAGGACTTATCTTTTTGCTTCAATATATCATTGAAATTTCTAAGCACTATTATCGCATCCTAAGTCTCTTGTCATCCCTCCTCGTGTTCAGTAGTGCTCAATTTGCAATGAAATGGCTCATTCCAGTTGTGCAGCATGTATTGAAAGGGTTTTAGGTTAGATATATGGCAGCCAACATTGTTTGAAGTAGTGGAAAGTTGTTCAAAAGCATTCAAAGTGGTGCAAAATTGTTCAAAATGATTTGAAGTCATTTGAAGTCATCTGAAATAGTTCGAAAAGGGTTTGAAGTCAATTTCATAGTGCTTGTAGTGATTCAGAGCATGTGTCATAATGTGTTGATATAATTAGAAACATTCCCAGACCTTAGAGCATGCAATAGACCTATCAACATCTGTTCTGAAATGACACCATGCCAATGACCCTTTGCTATTCCCTTCTCGAGAATTGTCATGACCAGGCCCGATGGTCACCTCAAATGGTGTGGATGAATACACTATTGAAAAGATTATTGATGAAAGAAAGAGAAGACAAGGACATTAATACCTGGTGCAATGGAATGGGTTCAGACCTGAGGACAACCGATGGATACCATGACGTGAACTTGAAGACTGTAAGGCCCTAGATAACTGGTCAGCTCATAAGGAATAGGGACATGCAGTAGCTTTTCGCATTGGGTTTTTGATGCACCCATCGTGAGGTTAATGACACTTTTTTTTTTCCCCTACACTCCTTAATTCTTTGTTATCATTAATTTCTCTTGGACTTCCTGCACTTCTCTAAGGGTGGGAGGGTGTAAGCCTACCACATTTGTTATGACTTATTGAAATGCTTACATTACAAACCTCTCACTACTGTGACTTCTTCTTTCTTGCTTCTTACTACAAACTATGATATACTATGCTAGCTCTAGTACTTGGAATATTATGCCTTATCTTATCTTTTCCTCTCTCCCTTCTTCTTAGTGCTTGCCTATCTCTACATAGGAGATAGCCTCATGTGTCTCTTACTTCTGAGTATTTGGATGCAAAGCACTAGTCCATGTGCATAAAGACCAAAGATCTAAACTTGAGCCTAAGGCCAAGATTATGATTTTTGTTGGCTATGAACCAGGTTTTAACAGTTACCAGTTTTGAAATAAAAATAGCCATACCATCATCTTGTCCTGTGATGTGACATTTGATGAGTTGTCCTTTTCTAACAGAAGCCAAGAAACACCTGTTCCTTTACCTGCCTCAACCCCACCTGAGTTGGAACTAGTCATTCCACCAGATAGCACTGTTGTTGAACCTAGACCTAATAATTCTCCACCAGATCCACCAGTATTAACACTACCAACACCACCTGAAATCACACCAGCACAACAACTCCCTACTAGACCTCATCATACTACTGCTGGAAGAAATCCTAGACATGCAAAAAACTCTGTATATGGAGATCGTAAACCAGCAGAAATAGTGAGAGACACAAGTCACCAAGGGGAGTATAATCCTTCAGATATCATAACTAGTGTTGATAGCAAGCCTTATACAGTTTCTGAAATTCTCTTGCATATGTTCCAAGATGCACCCCAAATTTTTGGCTCTATCACATATACTGGGCATCAACAGATGGGTCCTTAGAGTTTTCTCTTGTTAATAGCAGTATAGAAAATTCAGTCACCTTCCTCGATCTCTTTCACCTCCTCCTCATTATCATCAGAGTCAGGTGCAAGATCTGAGATGTCTTCCAAGTCCACACTGGCCACAGGCATTAGACCAGCACAACATTTTCAAGTGTGTTGTAAGAGGACCTTTTGCCCTCAACATTCCTGTCTGCCTTCAGTGAAGCAAGTATGACAACAAGAGGGACAATGACTCATCATGACTTCACCTGTCATCCAATCAACCTCAGAATTGTGGTCACGAAGCCATGGGTAGCCCAAAATTACCTTCTGCTTCCCCAGTTGGATCGCAATGAAGAGAGCCTGTTCACTATGATCCTTGTATCAGAGGACTAGATCGACAACCTCCTGAATTTCCCTGGCTTCATTTGGGGAACCATCCACATTGTAGACAGGTATGGGTCAAGATAGCAAGTGGGTATTGAGTCATTTTTGTTAAACCAAGTGCAAGTCAATGAAAAGGCCCATGGCACCCAAGTCCAGGAGGGCAGAGACACTGAGTACTTGCCCCATATTTGTGGTCTGCAGCTCGATCTTCAATTCTAGGGATCATTGGGAGGGGGTGGATGCCACAATGTACTTGCATGGTAGCTTATAGGGAATTGCATGGGTTTTACCTGTGGGTTTCCCATGCTTTTATTTTCTAATTTATTCAATGAGTTTTGCATGGAAAAATCACAAAACAATGATTTTCTGGAAGTTTTTTCTTGGCTCTATATGATCCAATGCATAAAACAATATTTGGGTCACATCTTTCATGTGACAAGGGTTAAAATATATTATTTTGTCCAATGTATCATAAGCATCCATTGAATAGCTACTAGAAAATCATTTTTTTCATGATTTTTCATGCAAAACCCACTGAATAAATTAGAAAATAAAAGCATGGGTAAAACATGTGCAATTCCCTAGTAGCTTATGCTCCCAAAATTTTAATTTGTGTAGGGGGAGGGGTGGAGAGGAAGGGGCAGGTATGTCTTTAGCCACTTCAGAGGGGTCTAGAGAAGGAATGGTCACAGAATAAGATTCATCCTCTAGTGAATCAACAGACAGAACTTGAAAGTGGTTATGGACAGGCAATGAGGGCATACTGTTCACTCATTGCAGGTGGAAAAATCCTGTTCCTCTGCCTCTTCCTCTTTAACTTCCTCTTTCTCCAGGCCTTCAACATCTGCCATGCCAACAGGTCTTGGAGGAGCTTATCTCATCCCTCAGGCATGAGTTTATGGATGTCTTGGCAGTGGGAACAATTTTGAGCCATGTGTCCAGTTTCCCCACAGTGGTAGCAGAGATCTAGTCTGTGAGCTCAACTATGGGCTGTGTCAACATCCATTGGAGTGGGGGTGTTGGAGCTCAACACTGTGGGTTGGCATATATGGATGAGATTAGCATAAGGGGGTGCTCAATTAAAAGTGTGGGGTGCATAGGTGGTGGTAGGAGTGCAGAAAGCCACAGTAAATGCTGCATTTGTGAGTTAGTTCTCATCACAGAGGGAAGCAGCCTCATACCAAGCATTTATATCATCATCTGCTGGGCATCCTTCCAACATCTGTGCAATCTGGTCTTGGATTTCCCAATTAAGACCTTGACAAAACTTCACCACTATGGGCAACTCACTTCCATACCTTGCCATGTCCACCAGGTCTCTAAATTCATCGATGTAGCCCACAGATTGATGCACTTGGCAATAAGAAGTGGATTCAAGGCACGTTACAGCTCATTGGTATTAATTGAGGGAGCAGAAGTGTCATATGAACTCATCATGAAAGTCCCCCCCAGGTGGAAAATGGAAGGGAGCCATGCTCCTTGGTTTGGCATAATATACAGTCAACATAGAGATAGGTGCATTCAGATGACATGTACATGAGGGCCCAATAAATTTTAGTGGCAGTGTAGACTGATGTACAAGTCACAGGAATTAAGGAAGGCATGTCCATGGAAAGTGCACACCATTGAATTCAGTGGGGGGCATGGATTTAATGCACACATCTTCGCTTGGGCACATATTGGGCAGCACGTGCATGTTTGGCATGCTAGGGGTCAAAATAGGTGGTGTGGAGTTCGACTGGAGGGTTCTAATGAAGGTTTCAATGGTAGATGTGAGTGTATCAATTTGTGCACAAGTTCCAGCAATGTCCCCTTCAAGCACATTGATGCACTCTGGGGTGTCCACAGTGCTAGGCAGTGATACAGCTCCCTATCACCCTGCACTCATACTACAGCATTTTTTGTGATTGTGTGCACCCCTTAGACAACTTCTACTCACTTTGCACATGTGCTTTCATCTGCTTCTGTGCACTTCAGTGCACTCTCATGTGCTTTTGTGTACTTCAGTGTGCTCTTGTGTGCTTTTATGTGCCTTTAGCCACTTAGGTGCACTTTGGTGCACCTTTTACATTTCTACTGTGCCTTTGGATCCCCCTTAGCTGCCCTCTATTGTGCGCCTTAAATGTGCCTTGTTATGCTGATAGGTCCACTATGTGCTATAAGGTTTGGAGAAGGATCTAATCATATCTATACATTATGACATGCACTCCAAATTGCTACAAACACCACAAAATTGACCACGAACCCTTTTTGAACATTTTCAAACTATTTCACACTATTTTGGATGACTTTAAATGACTTCAAATAATTTTGTGACACTTCAAACGCTTTTGAATGACTTCATGCTACTTCGAACAATATTGGCCGCTGTATAGCTGTTTTGAAACCATTTTGACTTGCACTGCTCAACTGGAGTGAGCCAATTCGCTGCATATTGAGCACTACTGGACACGAGGAGAGACTACAAGAGACTTAAATTGCAATAAGTGCATCTTTATGTTTCAATAATATATTAAAGCAATAGAACAAGAACTTTTACTATACTGGGACAATGTACATTTCATTTATTATCGTTTCTCATTTGTTTTATGTTTTACAATACCTTTATTGCTGTGCATACTGCCTCATGTTCTACACTTGTTATTATTTTCTTTTTAATACTATTTCTTCAAATTGTATATAGACTTGTACTAGTTACTTAGAACAGAAGCCAACCAATGGAGAAACAAAGAATAAGTTATCCTCTTTACTACCATCAGATTTAAAAGCAGTTCTCTTGAGTCTTAGCTCACATTGTATCTCTGAAGTTCTGTGAAATATCGTGAACTTCCTCGAACTTTCATATTCACTCTCAACTCATCATTGCCTATTGCCACTCAAAAACCACTTTTTATTTGCTATATTCATTTGTTGACATATCTCAACACCAGTTGAACACCTTTGAACCTCCTCAAACTCACCTGAACAACTTCAAACCCATTCGAACCTATTTTGAACTACTTTGCACATCTTTGAACCTATTTCAAACTTTTTCAAACATCTTTGTATGCTTTTAAAGACTATTCATCACATTCCTTACCATTTTGCATCACTAAAAACAATGTTTTGGGTATTAGCAGTGATATTTAGTACCAACTCACACCCTTCCTCTAGCCTGTGTTATACTTCCTAAGCCTTTAACAGGGTTTTGTTAGGTTTCCAGGTCGAGTATCATCAATGCTTCAAACCACCTTTGTGTACCCCCTCCACTCATTATCTGCCTTTCACAGTTACTGCACACTCGATGTGCCTTTATGCGCTCTTTTATGCTTTACCAGCAACTCACATTCTTTGCTGCACTCATTGCACTATTCATTTATCACACACAACAACCCTTCACTGCATCTACTGTGCTGTGTGTCATGGCTTCCAGCTTACTAGGGCACTTATTCGGGGTGCACCACAATTGCATTATGAGCCAACTGCGCATTCTCACATAATCTGAGCACTTTGCACCTATTTAGTGCTGGACTGTGCACACTTGGGTGCTTTCACATAATCTGGGCACTTTGGTGCTATTTGGCATTGCACAGCATCTCCTCATGATTCTTCTGCATTTCCAATCAGCATTGCTTTATCTGGTAACTGGCACAGCTCGATCACATCACTATTACTAAGGTGCAGCATGTGACACATAACACTGAAGTGGATTAATTGGGCAGAGCACATGGGACCTAAAGTGCACCAAAATTAGAACATCACACTGAAACAGTTGGGTATTGGGCTATCACATGTGCAAATCTTATTGGCTAAGGCAGCAGCATCGTGCGGTCAGGTTTAGATGGGCCAATGGATGGACTTGTGGGTAGCACATGGTGCTTTCTATTTTTATACTTTATTTTACTGCTTCTATCACATAAGCCATTTGTACATAGTACAAAGGTACATAGAGAATCCAGAGGATCTTTCCCCCCACATAGTTCATAGCTCATTCAGAGTCACATATAGTTTGTGCACCTTCGTCTTCATTTGTGCACTTTTGCAGTATGCCCTTCATTGATAGGTCCACTGTGCACTTTAAGGTCTGGAGAACACTTCTAAACATATCGATACATCATGATTCACAATTCCAACCTCTATGATCGCCACAGAATTGACTTCGAACCCTTTTTGAGCAACTTTGCATGATTTTGAATGACTTCGAACCATTTTGAACCATTTCGCAACATTTCAAATGCTTTTGAACACCTTTGCACCACTTCAAATGACATCAGCTGCCATATAGCTGTTCCAAAACCCTTTTCGATACATGCTGCACAACTGGAACGAGCCATTTCATTGCAAATTGAGTACCACCAGACACAAGGAGAGATGACAAGAGACTTAGGATGCAATAATAGCACTTAGATGTTTCAATGATATATTGAAGCAAAGAGATAAGTACTTTTACTATATGGGGTCACTGTACGTTTCAATTATTTATCATTTCTCATTTGTTTTATGATTTACAAAGTCCTCATTGTTGTATATATTGCCTCATGTACTACACATATTTTATTTTCTTTTTAGTACTATCTCTTCAAATTGTATATATACTTGTACTAGTTACTTAGACAAAGACAAGGAAGAAAAGGGGAACATGGACAAAGTTACCCTCTCACTCATTGTCTGATTTAAAGAGCCATTCTCTTGAGTCTTAGCTCATGTCATATCTCTAAGTTCTGCGGAATATCACAAACTTCTTCAAACTATCATATTTGCTCCTCGTTTTATCGCACATCACCTATCGCCTCTCAGCAAACACTTCTTATTTGTTATATTCACTCCTCGACATACCTCAACATTAGTCCAACATCTTCAAACTTCCTCAAACTCACTTCAAACCTCTTCAAACCTTTTTCGAACTATTTCGCACATCTTCGAACCTTTTTTGAACTATTTTGCATATCTTCAAACCTATTTCAAACTTTTTTGAACTTCTTTGTATGCCTCTAAAGTTTATTTGCAACATGCCTTGTCATTTTCATCACTCACTACAACCTTTGGATATCAGCAGTGATATTTAGTACCAACTCACACCCTTCCTCTAGCCTGTGTTATACTTCTTAAGCCTTTAACAGGTTTTTGTTAGGTTTCCAGATCGAGTATAATCATTTTGGAGCCCACTGCGAGGGGTTCTAGATCATCTTATCATTGAACTTCCACTCCTTTCTACTGCTCATTTCACCAAAGGGGGCTCAATGATTTCAATTTTGCATTGAACTCATTTTGCCTCCAACCCTCCTGAGCAACCAGGAGATCTCGATACAGTATCTCAACCATCAATAATATCACTTTTGCACTCTTTTGCCTTTCATGCCTATGACTTCGCTACCATCTTCAACTTTGAACCATATGAAACCTGACATCACACGAATCTCGACCTCGCGACCTCTGGAACTTACCTCAAATATGTCAATGTCCTTTATGCCAGTGCCTGGGCATTCCACATCTCCAAAATTCGATTTGAGATGGCCTAGAGAACTACGAAATTATTTCAAAAAGCTCAAATTTCTGTTTGTGACTTGTGGTATTACAGATCATGACCTAAAGAAGAGACATGCTTGCAGATACATCGACATCAATTCTTATGATCTTTGGAAATTGCTTCCAGAGTACCAGCCCAGCACCTCATTTCTTGAATTTTGCATCGCAGTATTCAAGTTCTATCCTGAAATAGAAGACGAATGAAAATACAGCATTTCAGACATGGATACACTCATTGGCAAACAGCTTCACACCGGTATTTTTGACGAAAACAATTTAGAAGTCTATTATAGGTCATTCTACAATATTACAAACTTTCTTCACTCGAAACATAGACTTTTAGAAGCCGAACAGAGTTGAGTGTTTATCTGAGGCTTTCAAATGGACTTTAGGTTTCCAGGTCGAGTATCATCATCATTTGCATATCGTTTACATCCCTCATCATATTGCTGCATTTCATCCCTTCATTTGCATCCTTCATCTTCATTTGTGCACTTTTGCAGTGTGCCCTTTGTATAGCCACATTTGCACATCATTTGTGCCCCTCGTATATAGCCACATTTTGCACACTGTTTGCACATTTTCCCACCAGTTGTGCTCACATCCCACTTGCATCCCTAGTCCATGCATTCACCTTTCAGCACACTCCAGTACTGTCCTTGTTCCACAAAACCTCCTGCTTTCACCTCCCTCATCGTTGTGCATTTTTGCACTCCCATTGCACATTTTTGCCCCTTTGCATTGCACACATTTTTGCCATTGTGCATACCTTCCTTTTTGTGTACACAGCTTAGTGCGCACATTGCAAACCATCATACCAGCCTCTTCATAGTCTTTGCACTTTGAAGGATGATTCAAGGCCCTCTAAGCGAACCCCCTCACACCGAGCATGCCTGCAGCTGTAGGTTTAGTGTTCACCCCTTCTGTTGAGACTCTTCACCGAGTACCAACTGAGCACATCAGTGGTGGGTCAGGTGAAAGGTGGTGTGCACTAAAGGTGGGAGTGTCTGGGACAGTGTGTAGGAAGTCTGTGGAGCTCTGGGAGTCATCTTCTACTCTGTGCCTGCCTATCTTGGCAAAGTGTCCAAGATTTTGAGCCTTAAGGGAGAGTTTTCTACTGTAAGGGCAACCAACCTAAAGCCTCACTTAGGAGTGAGCTAACAGAGGGGAATCCAAAGTTAATATTATACTACATAATACAGACACTTCAGGCACACCTAACAGAGGGGAATCCAAAGAGAAAACTCTAAGAACCCATCTGTCGATGCCCAGTATATGTGATAGAGCTGAAAATCAAATATGGAAATCAGTGGATCCAGCTGCAGGATGACATCACCTTGATGGGTAAATGTCCAGAAGGGGTCCCACCTCTAAGATAGAACTGTCAACACATACCAACATTGAAAAAAAAACTGAAATATAATAATCAAATAGGAATAAATCATAGAAAAGGCAGAATAGGGTGAAATGAAATATAAACAAATATGGGACAAACACAGAAAATTGCCCAGATGCCTGGGGCACCTTCCTTTCCCCTTACAAAGACATGCATTGCACAAACACCCTATAAAACAACCCTGTCTTGCCTCCCCCAGTCCGTACAACAAGGAAAACATCGAGTAAACAATCACTGGTGACGCGGGTGCGTTTAGTCACATGACGCAGCAACATTGCGTGGAGTTTGAATTATCCAAGCAATTCGAGGTAGCCACATCGGTCCCTGGCGAGATTCACTCTGGATCTTCTGAGCGCAGCTCACGATATTTTTGAATTGGAGTACGCGGTTGTTCTAATATGTTAGTCCAGCTACCTAAGACCTGTGTCGCGGGATTACAAGAACTTGTGGACAAATCAAATCAGTTTGAAACCAGTTGGCAACTTAGGCTTCGTGGAGGAGCGATGAGTCCTTATTCTTCTTAATCGCCTTGTGCCCCCGCATGAAGACAGTTGGAGAGTTGACTGGTCTTCCTGGACACCGCAGAACAACGTCAGTTCATAAATTGGTCACAGGTTTTTGGGACTGCATCATGTATATTCCTTGACGATCAGTATGAATACGAACAGAAGGCAGATGATCTAGTAGATCATAGAAACATGAAACCACTTGTTTAGGCTGGAGACGTTCAAATGCGGCGCAGGAACGATTACGAGCAATACCTACACTCCCAATGTCTGTTAGTGCGAAAATCTAGAAGAATAAACTGCGAACCTCCTTTCACCGAAATCACCGAGCCCAGGTATGATATATGCCTTTTCATTGAGTCCTTGATCGATCCATCCTGTGATCTGCAAGGAATGGGAGCTCTCCAGAAAGTTAATCATGAGCAGATGACAACGCACAACTTTCAGGGATGGATACTTCGCGCAAAATGTGGTGAGACCTTCTGGAGATGCAATCTAAGAGAAGAACCAGGTAAGGACTTCCTTCGCCCAGACTTTGAAGTTGAGGTTCTCGCCAAATTTATGAAAATTATCCGCTCCTCTGGAACACCGTGCTCAATAAGAACCTCTACAGCCTTCATCGCAGAACCACCAGTAGCTTGTAAGGACATAGGCAATATGACCAACACTGAATATGCAAGGGTGGTCGCTCACCAAGCATAGGATCAAGAAGGAGAACATAGCGCGAAGCGATGTCTTGCGGGAACTAACAGGAATCATATTGGTGCTCTCCCAGTAGTCATTCGGAGGCATACATACATACCTTGGAGTAAAACAATTTTGGTAAAGCTGTGTCTTCATCCTTCATGCGATCAGTTTTTTACTTGGCAGTAAATTGAGTGCCAGACTTACTCTCTGTATCAGAATCTTGCCGATCCGTACACTCCTACAGACCTCGCGAAGACCTGCCTCCATTGCCTTCCGATAGTATTAAGGCATACTCTGAATGAGAAAAGGCTGGAAACGTTCACCTCTCCTGCCCGAAGTATGGAGACACCACATATCTTGCCTTCAAAACCAACTCCATCGTAAGTAGCCCCCTAATGACATTGATCAGCATAAACATTTGCATCCGGGTTCGCAATGACAAAATTTCGGAGCTCACAGTAGGGGTCTCAACTGTCCTCTTCACTACGGGGAGATGGTTTAGGCCTTCCTCGACGAGCAATCTGATGATTCGATCAGAATAGAACAGAAAATCTCCTCTTGAAGTATTTTTATCCCTAATGATAGTGTACAATGCCTCGAGTTGAGCCGTCTGTGGGAGTCTAAAGACAAATTCGGGAAGTGGGTTGAGATGGGCTAAATTTGTGTTCGCACGATGGGCAGGTTGTGCGGAGGCGAGGGGTTGTGCTGGAGGTTGTGTAGACATGAGAGTTAGCAACACTTCTGATTACAGACAGTGTCAAGATGGAAATATAGACGGCCTTCGCGTCGCATATCAACCATGCTGTATCCAGCAATTATTGTGAATACACTAATCTAATCGCTATCGCTATCACTCTCGCTACTGTTGTCGCTTTCGTCATCGTCGGTACTGCTCTCCTCATCGCTCTCCTCATCCTCCTCTGTCCGCTTCTTCACTGCCCCACCACGCATGACGGCCATCTGGCCAGCAAGGGTATCCTCATCTGGATCTGAAATTTCATCTTCTGATTGTTGATCGTCGGTATTCAAGGATGGCATATCTTCAATTTTGAGCTAAATGCAACAGGACATGAGTGACGGATGATATGTATCTGCAAAGTGTTGGACACACAGAGATATCCCATGTGACATCCTCCCCTACGAATGTATCGCTGACCAGCTGGACCTTCCACGTGAATATGCCAACGCTTTGTGGCGCTTGGAATTGAATCTTGTAAGAACGATGATTCCTCGTATGATTTGGACGCGAGAAGGGTACATCTGAAATCTTTATAGGAGGTACCACTACACGATTCGATTTCTCGTCTGCAAGGACAAGCCACCAAGATGGTTTGCGTTCCTATGATAGGGAAACAGGTCAACGTGAATTTGCTGCGACGAAATAATGACGAACCCCTGGCCAATAGGGTGCATGTGCCCAGCCACTGACAGCGACATCCGATGGAATATCCTCCATCTCTTTTCGACTTGCGAGGAAATTCTCATCGTTCTCTTCGTTCCTCTCGGCATCTTGCTTTGTCTCTTCCGCATCAAGCTTTTTCTCAGTAGCAGAAACACAGGGGGGCGATAGCCGAAGCTTGACAACCAAGAAAACGATAGACGATGGTGTCACAGTTCGCTCGCCTATTACTGATGATTGTGTATGAATGAGACAAAAGATGTATCTATGACTCATAACAGACATAAGGCGCACCTTTGAATGCGGCATCGACGATCTCAATTCGGCCCCACTTTTCCATCGCTCTCTGCACATCCATCATTCGCTCATCTTGTTTCTCTTCCAAAGCTTGCACGAAATCATCCAGATCTTTGGCACCCGGAGCCAACGAGGTCAGTTCGTCCATCTTGATTCCAGGCAATTGAGCAAATTGTAGACGGTGAGTGCCAGGAAGGACAGCCTGCGCGAGGTAGGCATGTAGCCGCATTATTGCTAAGGACGGGAGGAGCCAGCTCCGTGCGGTAGAGATGTTGAGTAGTGCGCTGAGAAGCAAGGGGGCCTGGAGCAATATTTCGGTTTGTTCTAGAGAGTTCAAGATGAGTGTTTGGACGTCCTTATGTCCTGTAATAAGATGCACCTTTTTGTAAGCTCGAATTATGGATTGGTAGTCGGAGTAAATGAGCGTAAATTAATACAAGCGCCTTCCTTCTTGACTTGTGATCACACAGTCGGCTTACGTCGTTCCATTTGAAACCCATCTTTCCTTGGATAATTCTTTCCAGCTCGCCTATCTCTGGTTCAGATTGAGAGCTCCGGGCGCGGAGTTCCCATTGATATGCTTTGCCTAACGTTCCAATTACTTCGTCTAATGAAGATTCTTCGTTCAAAGATTTGAAAAACGCTGCAGCAGACTGGGCGTGCACTCCGTCCTTGGTCTTCTGACGGCTACCAAACCACCAGCGGCCCTACAGAGTGGTGAAAAACAACCACGGGGAAACAGGGTGGACACACATACAACAAGCGCAGGAAGGGCGCCACCAAAAAGCAGACCGTAGACACCAAGAACCCAAATATTGTTCTTCCTCTCAACGATCCATTGAGGCAAGGCAATACCCATAGATACGTCCTGGCGTCCATCGGGATTACCGTATTTTTCGAGGTTCTCGCGAATAGTTTCGTCGGTAAGCCTGAGAATAACAGAGTAAAAGGGAAGAAGTAAACGAGCAAAGAGGTCGCGTACGATTTGTACGCCTTGGTAATTTCAACGAAACGATTTTGAATCGCCTCAATGGTGAGATTGGCGGTGGGTTTCACTTTGTCCGGGTGACTGTATCAACAACGTGTAGACAGGAGAGGACGAGTGCTAGGTTAGCATTTACGTACTACAACCGTGAAAGCTTTTTATAATGGGATTTGATGTCTTTTTCTGAAGTGCCCTACGTGGCGTTGAGGTGCAAGCCAACTAGAAATGAAAAGTAAGGACTTACGATTCTAATACCGAGAATCTCAAAAGGATCATAAAGTTTGTTGTCTAATTTGGCGTTGGCAACTTTGTAGGATATATATCCGAAGAGGGACCATCCAATGAGTATAATATAAGTTCTGGAACAGAATGAGGGACAGAATCTGGGGAGATGAAAGACCGCAACTTTTTGCTGGTGTAATGTTTGAATGAGTTTGAAGGTTTGCGGCGGTCGAGGCAAGGTTTGCAATTGCAGCCATGTTGTGGTGATCTTGGAGAGCTGAACAAGGATAGAGTGATTGGAATAAGAATTATAGCAAGAAAAGTAAGAAGAAAGTAGGCAGCCATGTTTCCCGCTTCATCGTAGTGATACTTTGCCATCGTGGCTAGCGACAGACAAGTGGTGCTGGCAGTGGTGGCACGTGACGTCCTCCTTCTTGAATATGCGTTTGCGCATTCAGACTTTCTCTCCTCTCCCAGAACTGAAAGCATGGTACTTTACTGACGCTTCAGACGGTACCATTTCTCACCTTAAACATGACATTTGTCTTCAAGTTCCTGCATTGAGACACTCCGGTGTCAATGCACGCCATCTCGTTCTTCTTCTGGACAACTTTGAGCTATTGGATGATAGTCCTCTTTCGGTTGTAAGAGATGGTGATTTTATTTGCATTACAATCTCGTCCCCTGATCAACCGGTCATCCTCCGTAAACGCAAAGCGACATTTCATGGAGGTGAGCAGCAACCGGTGCTATCTCCAACTTGCGTCATATCAACCCTTTAGACTCCCCGCGCATGACAAAGCGACAAACAGTATCTTCAGTTTTTATTCCGGGACAACCAGTTCAAGCATCAACATCCAGACCGCCACACCAGGACAAGGACAAGCTCAGGCACGCCTCAACATTGGATTCGGATTCGGATTCGGATTCGAATTCCTCAGATGGCGATCTGTCTTCGTCTTCGTCTTCATCTTCGTCTTCATCTTCATCTTCATCTTCATCTTCATCTTCATCTTCCTCCTCCTTCTCTGCCCCTCCGACTTCCCATCCTTCGAAATTTGGAGTCAAGCAACTCGCAAAACCTCTACCGACTACTTCCACGCTGAAACATACAGCGTAGGTTATTAAGCATCACTGCGTTTTGTGTTGTTGACTCCCGCACCTTAGTGAACGTGCTGTACCCCCGGGTTGTGGGAAGCCATCCACGCACAATCGTAATCGTCGTCGGCGGGTCAAGAAAAAACTCGAACAAAATGGTACTCGACCAGAGGCCGCTTCCAAACCTCCGACAGGCATTTCATTGACCAATTTACATCCACTCGGTACTAAATCGCAGATCCGGAAGGACCGCGATGGTTCAGCAGAGATTGTCGCATCGGCCCTCAACAATTCCCCAAAAATTAGCACCGAAGCAGGGAAACTTGACCAGGAGACAAATATGGATGTAGATGCTGTGGTGGTTGTGCCATCGCACACCCCTCTGAACGAAGGAACGAGAGACGTAATGATGTCGACTCTACGCAACAAGAACAAGAAAAAGGGTTTCAAGCAATCGATGGCGATTCCGCTGCCCCGGAAAATAGTATTTGCTGATTGTGCAGATCCATTGCAATCTCAGGTACCGAACGGCGTCACTACTGCAACGAGCAGCAGGCTGGTTCCAGAGGATGCACCTGCACGCCTCACTGCTCCGTCGCAAAAGCAGGATCGAGGCGAGTTGCCACGCCGTATGTTTGTCACGAGCGTGGATGTAGAGGACGGTATGTGGGGTCAAGTGAAGAAGAGTAATAAACACCAGAGTCGGGAAGTCCAGCAAGAGTGGCCGATAGAGGAAGTTTACGACAACAGCTCTCTTGCTTATGAGGATATATACCAAGGTAGCAAGCCATCCGTCGTTGATGGCCCCTCTGCAAAGACACTTGATGTCGACTGGGATCTCGTGGAAAAACAGTGGGAAACTTTCGAAGAAATAAGTCAACCTGAGCAGCTAGAAGTGGGTAACTCTGTTGGCTGGAAGGTATGATGTTTTCACGTATCGTTGATGAGCCATGATACTCACTTGTTTCACCAGGGACTCGCAATTGATCTTCATTCATTTACGCCTGAGGTCCTCCTTTTTGTAGCTCGTGTAATCCATCTTCCCGATCCCGTTGCCGGTCGACAATTGACTGTCCATCAATTCACTCGTCCTGCTGGTTCTGCGGCGGCCTCATTGTCATACGGGCTTGGGCTTCAAGGACAGAACGAGGATGAAGAACATGAATGGAGCAGTGTCATTAGCTCAAAATGGAGGCTTATCAAAATTTAAAGAATTCAATCTATCCTTCCACCCCGTACTCAAATTGAGTCTTAGGATAAGTGAACGGTGGTTACGCAATTAGTAGTACTTTTGTGGTATGACGAAGGGTCCTGATAATACACGAGACGGATATGATACATGTTGCGGATGCCAGCGAGGTAAAACCATGGGTAATGGAACAGTGCACACAGAAAGGGAATCATGATAATACCATCGAATGGTCCACCATGATCCCGCTAATTCGATTATATACTGCTTCAGGGTACTTTCTGAAGGACTGTAAACCAGTAGCACGTAACGGAGAAGTTAAAAACTCACCTAGCCTTTAGTCGCTCCAACAAATCTAGAGCTTGCTGACGATTTCCAGAACCAAGTTCAGCGCGTACCATGACCTCCCACGTTGAAGGCTGGATAAAACAGGTCAGCACTATTATTACACACAGCCGACAACCTATTTACCTCGCGATACACGGGCGCCGTTAGGTCAATGGTTGGCGAAGATGCTCCTTGGTGGGGCACATGGTTATTTGGGGCTGCCATTCCCTCCGGGGGATCTGTGAGTGATTCAAAAATAGATCTTGCATGTTCCATGTCGTTGTCCATCGCATAGCTCTTGATCAGGAGGTTGGCGATGTACGCAGTCATGTGTACGCCAGCAGCATTCATCTTCGAGATGTATTCAGGTATCAGTTCTGTTCTCCGATGTGCAACCAGGACATTTATCATGGCTTCGAATACGACGGCATCAACTGGTTGAGCTCGAGGATACGAGGGAATTGAATCGAAAATTTCGATAGCTTTGTTAAGGTCCTTTTGAACGCAGCCATAAGCGTTCATGAGTGTGGAAAAATGGTTGCCCTGGATCTCGACTTTCGGATCGTTCTGAAGGACCTCGAAAGTCTTTTCCATCGATTCTATGTCAACAGGCTCGATGACACCATATGCATCCATGAGAAGCTAATACCGCTTTGATTAGAGATGACACAATATGTGATAGTGACAGACATACTTTATAAGTGTGCGCGGTGGGCGCGATCCCCACCCTCTGAAGTTCCTGGTAGAAGTAGAGGGCCCTTTCCCGGTTTGGTCTCGTGGTAGTGTATAATTGCATCATGGTGTTATATGGCGGCACACGTGGCTTGAAGTTCCTAGCTTGGACCATTTCTGAAAACAACAACTCCGCCGACTGAACATCTCCTACGCGAGCACAAGCCCCTATGACAGCCCCGTATGTAACAGAAGAAGTCTGGATCCTTGCCGATTTCATCTGCTGGAAAAGTTCTAATGCGTAGTCCGCTTTGCGTGCCTTCGCCAGTTTGGAGATCATGACGTTGTACAGAAACTGATTAGGGGAAACTCCTCGCGTTTGCGACTCTTGGAAGAGTGTCATGGCGTTTGACGTATCGTCAGTTGTGTCTCTGATATGAAGGATAAGGGCTCCATAGGCGTCAGCTGACGGCGCTCTCCCGTGTTCAAGGATTCGTACCCGATGAACCTGGGCGGAGTCCACGTCCCCATGATGGGCAAGAGCAATAATCATACTATCCTCAATCATAAACCATGCTTCGGCCTGCCAGGACTTATCATGCCCCAATAGCTCCAAAACCTTTTGGGCAACTGCATACGCATGACGAACCTTGTCCACTTCACCAATTCGCCCGAGGACCTGAATCATATGACCGATGGTCGATGATGAGGGCGCCTTATTAATGTCCATCCCTTGGCAGAACCTATTATAGGCTTCAATGGCGGCACCGCGCCGGTACGACGGCCTGTTCTCCTGTAGGGCCTCCTCGATAAATAAAGTCTGGTACCGATCGAGTATCAGCTGCGATGCATCTGGTAAGGGCTGGTGTGCATCCTGAAGAATTCCGGGTGAAGGCACCCGTTCGACCACAGATGGTTGTCCTTCCAAACCATCCAGCAGGCCTTGGTACGACGGACCGAGAACCTCGGAGATCCATGTAAGTTCATCAACACCGCACTGCGTGACCAATAACTTGACTATGCGCCTCACGAGGTTGGGATGCATTTCATCCAGCGCAATTTTGTGTCGATCTAGATCACGGAGAAGGGAAGGTATCCCTTCAAAGGCATATTCTGGGATGTGACTATGCAGAGGTCTTCCGTTCATAGCAGCCGTTTCCACTTCCAATGCAGCATATAAGATAAGTTCCCAGTCTCTTCTATCCATATCTGTGACTGGAAGGGTACCGGATTTCCGCGACAGCGCATACGAATGCAAAAAAAATGGGGTGTACTTCTCTTGCTGCATGACCTTGACAGCGTCAGCTATACGGGCAAGCTGCAGAACTACTGCAAATGACACTACTCCTCCAGTCTTGTTGTAAAGTTGCCTTGTGAACTCCAGTTGCATCCCCTGAAGTGTCTGAAGGATAGCACTGGGTGACAGATCAGCATCGCTCGGATTCTTCTTGATCTCGGCACCAACGAAATTGACCAGAACGGAGACAGCACGGTCGTACATGCCCTTATAAAGATATGCTTCCCAAATCTGTGTAATCATGTCTGCCTGATGAAGGCGCCGTCCAGAATGTTCCAGAATCGTATGCTCCATCAAGAACTTCAATGTCCATATCGTCTGCTCAGAATCAAGTTCGTTGATCCTCTGCATATTGGCAGTGAAGACGATAGCTCTCTGAGTCGGTGTTATATGCAACCCATGATCTTTCGCTTCTTCTAGGAACAGCGAAAAAATCCTGTTCAGGTCGTTCACCATACCCTTGACCGCGAGGGCCTCTAGCATAACAGACCACGCAACAGTGTCAGGACGCATGGCTGCTCCACTTGGTTCGAAAGGATTGTCAGAAGCTTGAGTCTGCTCAAGAAGACGCTCAAACCACACAAGAGCTGTCGCTACGTCTCCCATTTGACAGAATCCGGACAAAACGTTGGTAAAGGTTGATGTAGCAGGTGGGGGGATGTCAACAGCTTGAAACGTGGGTCCTGCCGTCGAACGCATCATTTTGTCAACAATTTCAACGGCTTTGTCGGGCATGCCACAACGGAAGTACGCTTCGATCATCTGATTCCATAATTGGATGTGTGCATGTCGTGATGCTTCCGGATCCTTGGATGAATTCCATTCGATTGCGCGCCGTTTGCAAGCTATCGAGAAGTCATTGAATACTTCTTCGGCGCCTGCGATGTCTCCTGCATTCGCGTACGTCTGAATGAGATATTTATAAACAATGGCAGTAGGTCGTCCAACGGGCCTCTTCTCCAGTTGCGCAAATACGTGGATGGCGTTGTCGATGCTGCCATGATATGCGCATGAGCGCAGGAGTACTTGGTATAAGCCATATGGGCAACGTTGATTTCCGTTCAAGGACAAAACAGCTTCGAAAAGAAACATTGCGGAGGTGAAATTGTTCTCTGTTCGCAAACTTTCGATTCGTTGTTGATCTGACTCCTGTGTAACGGTTTCATCTCGTCCAGTGAGTTTGTGATGTTTGAGGCGCATGCCAAGAACATGAATTAGTTTTTGAACCTCGTGGTCACGATCGGTCAAAGCATAGATGAGAAGAGTATAGGTCCGTAAATTAGGGAGAAGTGCATGTTTTAGCATGGCATTATACGTCTCTAGGATCATGTGAAGTGGTTCCCCGGAACGACGTGTGTAACGCAGCGCTTCGAGAGCCATGTTATATTCGCGAACAGAGGGAGTAGTAGATGTCAGACGGAATTGACGGACAGCGTCAGCAACAACTGATGGATCTCCACTATTACGGGCATCTCGAAGACGAATGTAAGCTTCTGACAAAGTTTGTGATGATTCTTGTAGCTCTGGGGGCTCCTCTGTCTGAGGCGCCGCAGGATTGGTGGCAGGAAGCGAAGAGACGACTGGAATGGGAGAGCTGGAAAGCAGAGGTAGGTCGATTGTATCAACGGAAATAGGACTGGAAGCAGAGGTAGTATTATGACAAACAAGAACTGGAGTCGGAGATGATATGGTAGGATCAAGCCACTCTGACGACAAGGGTGCAGAGGTAGAGTTGCGACGGGTTAGGAGTGGCGGATAATCTGGATCGATGGTAGATTGTCGGTGGGACTCCGATAGGACGGCAGCACTGTCAGTAGACAAGGTCGAGGTGAAGGCATGTCGAGACCGAGAATGGAGTTGGATGGTCTGTAAGACACCCAATTTTTCGGTATGTTCATGGGGTCCTTGGACAGGTATGGATAAACTACGACTACGGATGCGCGTCCTCTTGGCAGTGGGGATAACGACGCGCTTTGGGAGTTCCTCGGTGTCATCAGTCTGGCTCTGGAATCCATCGTGGGACGATATAATTGTAGTATTGGCTTGTGTAAGAGTCCGAGCTGGTCCCTAAATGTCGCATAACGGATGAGTTAGTTACCTCGAGCTGCAGATATGCATATAGCTTACAGTGTATCCGTTGTGGAAACGGCTACCAGCGTTATACTTTGTGCCGCCAGTGCCAGGACCATGATTTCCCCAGTTTGAACTCCCAGGAGTGTTCCACGGCGCTAGGTTTCCTGTACCAGAAGAAGGACCTGGGGAAGACTGTAGCTGGAGAACATTTCTGATGGTATGGGACTGATTCTGAATGGACGCTGCAGCACGAGATGTTGTGTGGAGGATGTGAGTGGCTACTTTTGGTAGCATTGTTGTTCGAGGACAACGCCGCCGACAACGACCAGAAAAACTTGTACGACGTATCAGAAGTCATCGGTCATATGCGGGATGGCGCGGGTATTATCGGCATGTTACGTAATCTACTGTATACTCTTCATGGCAACCGTGCTCGCTACAATGTTATCCACCATCTCCTTTCTTTCGATCTTTAATTTATGATACTGTTGGGATGTTAATGCTGATTGCCATTCCCTACAGCCGTTCTCATACCTTTTTGATTGTGGTCCAGTCTGTCAACGTCTCCAATACGCTAATGGGAACAACCGTTCCAGAAACAACAGCGTTCATCTTGTCTTGAATCTCCGAGGGCGACGTATTTGGGCCGTCAATCCTGACTACAAACAGAGCGCTAGTAGTATCACCTACTCCATATCTTCGTATAGCTTCTGTGATCTATTCGGGGTCAAACAGTAGGGTAAAGCAAAAAGAGGAGTACATTATTCGTCGGATTGAGTGCCCACAGGACTTCGGAATGAACAGTCTTAGTTCGAAGCGTACTCTGAGTCGCAAGGATGGCCTGATAGACAGCAGTCTGAAGATGCAGAAGGCTAGTTACCTACATCACTGTAAGATTCGAATCATCGGACTGGCGGTTGACCGACAAGACGAGCGTTGATAAACGCAAAATTAACGGCTTCACGTTCTTGGTCCCCCTCTTCTCCGTGCATCGCTGCCGCCTCGATGATGCGTCTTCTCAAAGGAATAGCATTCTTGATGTCAGTATAAAGAGTAGCATAAACTGCAGAGTAACGGGAGGGAAGGGTTGGAAAGGAGAAGGTTTCCATCAAGTTGTCGAGTGAAACAAGTTTGAGTTTGGCTTTATAAGTCTGGCTATGTACTTATCTTTCTTTCCTTCGAACCGCTCGTTATGCACTTGCCATCTGTCTTTAGACAACTCCCGCTATCCCTATTCCTTTCGGTGCTGCTGATATCAGCTAGCCCTGTTGACCTTCCCGAGGTTCCACAGCTCACCCCAGATACATTTCCGAGTTCGACCACCTCAGGTTTCTCTTTCATTGAATTCTATTCACCCACCTGTCCGCACTGCATTCATTTCGCGCCAATGTGGAAGGCACTTTTTGAAGAAGCGAAAACGAGCATGCCCAATGTTCTTGTTGCACAAGTTGACTGCAACATGTACGGCGGTATGTAACACTAATCTCGAACCGTTCTTGATTCAAAGAAAAAAACATGCCTTCCATAGATTTGTGCAACAAAAATCAGATTACAGGCTATCCAACCATGATCATTTACCACGACAACGGCCAATCGACCACATATACAGGCGATAGAACGCTTCGGGATCTCGTGAGCTTTGTCCAGAGCTATGCAAACTCTTCCTCTACGGTTTCAGAGGAACCACACGCTATTGCCAACCCAAGTGGTCAGGTTCTTGAACTCAGTTCCGAGTCTTTTGCAACCATTCGATCCAAGGGCCCCATGTTTGTCAAGT
Source organism: Tricholoma bakamatsutake (assembly GCA_029959215.1). Lineage (NCBI taxonomy): Eukaryota > Fungi > Basidiomycota > Agaricomycetes > Agaricales > Tricholomataceae > Tricholoma > Tricholoma bakamatsutake. The sequence continues at coordinate 9,731,090 of CP114860.1, forward strand.
TCTTCGCCCCCTGGTGTGGTCACTGCAAGAAATTAGCTCCAGCATGGAAGCAGTTGGCGCGACATATGCAGAACAAACTCACAATTGCCGAAGTTAATTGTGATGAACTTGGCACCTTGTGCAAGTCTCATAACATACAAGGCTATCCCACACTGCTGTATTTCCCAGCGGGAGGTCATAGTATAGAGTATGACGGTGGCCGGAAATTAGATCAGTTGAAGTTTTTCGTTGAGAACGCGACTGCAGCGTAAGTCGTTGAAGCTTTGTCTGATGGTTGATACTCACATCTTGTTTCAGTGGAGTCAAAGGTATACGCCCAGAACAGCTTGACACTCTTGTTGCGGAGCATGACGTTCTTTACCTTCTGCTCCATTCTGCCTCCGATACCAAGATTCTTGTATGTGCACTCATCTCGCCTAGCATCCACCACTAAACAAATCATGATACATATCAGGATAAAGTCCATAAGGCAGCTAGCCCTCTTCTTGGCTCCCCCCCCATCTTCTCATCCTCGGCCCCTGCGCTTCTGACGCGCTTCTTTACCCAAGAGACAAGCACGTGGGCACTTGTGGCATTGAAGGATCACGATGCGAGTATGCCTTCATCCATTCTCTACGAGCACACCTCCACGGACGAGAAGCTCAAATTCTGGCTACTTTCCCATCGTCTTAGTACAGCCACAGAGCTGACACAAGATACATTCCAGAAGGTGATGAATGCCCCGCAAGCGCCGCTAGTGGTGATTGCCGCTGTGACGGAAGGGCACAAAAGCAAGGTAGAAGAGCACTTTTGGCATTTGGCTAGGAAGTGGAGGGTACGGACGTCGGGGACCGGGATGGTTCAGGGACGCGAAGTGATATTTACCTGGATGGATATGGACAAGTGGGGCGATTGGATGAAAAACATGTATGGTATCAGGAAGACATATGATGGATCTGGTACCTTGGACGATGTGCCCGTAATCATCTCAGATCATAAGGTGCGTCCCCCGTATTCCCTTTTTATCTTTGACTAACAAGCGTGACGTAGCGCTTGATTTACTATGATCAAGATTCCTCAGACTCTCGCATTAGACTCACATCCTATGCCAGTCTATTCTCCGCTGTTGAGGGAGCTGCGAGTGGCAGTTTAAACTACAAGCATTCTGAGAACTTCGTGGAGCGAATGGCTAGGGTTTGTGATGTTCATTTTTTGCCTTGTCTGTTTCTTATCACATTCATCAGTATCTGAACACGAAGATGACCTCCTTTGCAGACTATGCCGTTACTTATCCCCTGCGCTCAGTGTTCTTCCTTGTCGTCGTTCTCGGCTTCGTTGGTTTTGGGATAAAGCGGCTCATCGCCGATAGCCTTCCATCAGAAGGATATCGAGCATCAAAGACTCATCGGCTAGACTAGAGTTGTATCTAGCTGGATTTTGTAATTGAATTATACAATTATGGCTTTAGCATGGGCCTAGTCACGACATCCGTCGGTGTTTCGATCTATTTACTGTAACGAAAGTAACATTATTGGTAGTTCATTGTTTCTTGATGGCTCTAACTGCCTGCACAAACTAGGTATTATGATATGAGGAAGACAACGACTAGTTTAATACTACTTCTTTCTCTCTTCCTCTTCCTCCGCGTCCCCTCTCATGCTCATTTCAATTGCTCTGGCAATAGCCGCATCTTCGTCCTCATCTTCATCTTCATCTGCTCCTTCCATCTCAACATCTCTTCCTTCAGACATCGTGAGTGCTCGCTGAAGTAGTCGTTCTTCCTCGTTGTCTGGTACCTCCGCGGCTCTGGTCATTGTAGATGGTTCTGTGCTCACTTGCGCTGGTGTTGATGTTGCAGGGGGTACTGCAGATGACGAAGCCGCTTCTGCTGCTTCTCGTGCTTGTGCTTCTTGCATGGAAATTCTGAGAGCCTAGATTTATGATGTCGCCTGAGAGTCTGATGAGTAGTAAGGAGTTCGACAAACCATGGCCAATTCCGGGTCAAGGCTTGGGTCCACACCAAATTCAAAGTTAATTGTGCCAGAGCCGGTTGGCACAGCGCCATCGCTATCACCCGTGAGCTCGTCGGGAATGCTACTACTGCGATCGGCAGATAGGATAGGAGAGGATATTAGCGCGTCAGATAATAGATGTGCACCGGGAGGCACGGAAAGGATGTGTCTTGGTGAAACGGTCAGAAGAACGTCAAGACTGAGGATGAGGAGTCGTACGAATTATCGTCACTGCTTGTGTGCTCTACAAATGCCCTGAGAACGGTCTTACCGTCTCCGTTTGTTTCTTCGATACCGTCTCCGTAGCAGACGACATCGACAGCAACATTATTCTTTTTTAGTTTCTTGGCAAGCTTAACCATTGCTTTCTCATCGGCAGCTTGGCCATCAAGAGGGGAAGCAACAAAGACAATGATACGCTGACGAAGATTTTTGTTTTCTCGATGCTTCAGGGCAAGCTGAGCAATAGCAATTGAAGTTGTAATGTCAATCTGGCCACCTATTTTTGAGGAGGTTGTATGTAGTGCTTGGAGTATCTGACCCAAATCTTTCGTATGTGTCACGAGAACTTCTGGACTGGTGAAAGTGATTAATTTCAAGATAAATGTGGAGGCCAAGAAGTACCTTTTTCCGGCCATAGTCATGATACCAACAGTGTTTTCTGGATTTGAGTCGATTTTTGTTTGGAAGACAGTATTGACAGCGTCAGATTGGGCCTCGAATCTGGTTGGCTGATAGTCGCCATTGCGCATGTATTCTGAATTGTCAATAATCATCATGGTAGCTTCTAGAGGCATGATGAATGAGGAGAAGATGACGCGTTCAAACGCGGTATGGCTTGAAAAGGCAATGACTTGCCCTAAAGCTATAGTGAACCTGCCCTAAAGTGATCAATAACTGCGCCAACTGCTGAGACAACCATTCATCACAGCCTTCTTCAACGTTCTCATCGCTACGCGCTCACCACTCAAGGTAATATCCACAGCATTTCGCAGCATATCCGACTCATTCAGCTTCCTTTTTTTCTCCGCTGCTGCGCAATTTACAAAATCAATAAATAAACATATCATATCGCTCATCTCCAGCTCCATCTCTCACCTTTACGAATAATCAACCATGGAGGACGAAGTTGCAGCGCTCGTATGTCTTCCATTGTTTGATCTATTCCCATCTCCTATCCTCCTAGGTTATCGACAACGGTTCTGGCATGTGCAAGGCTGGCTGTACGTTGTATCTTTACTATATCGATTACTCCAGCTAATTTACACATTTTGCAGTTGCTGGTAATATTCTTCCATTTCCTGCCCTATGGATCACCCTGATCTCTATCTAGGTGACGATGCCCCTCGTGCTGTTTTCCCGTGTGTTCTCCACTATCGTCAATCTTCGTTTTCAACTATCTTACGTTATTAGCTCCATTGTCGGCCGTCCGCGTCACCAGGGTGTAATGGTGGGCATGGGTCAGAAGGATTCCTATGTAGGGTGATTATCCCACCATATCAGTTGTTCCGTCTTCCATTTTAACTCAATCAATTCAGTGACGAAGCCCAGTCAAAGCGTGGCATCCTTACCTTGAAGTACCCCATCGAACACGGCATCGTCACAAACTGGGACGACATGGAGAAAATCTGGCATCACACTTTTTACAATGAACTTCGTGTCGCTCCAGAGGAGCATCCCGTTCTTCTGACAGAAGCACCCCTCAATCCAAAGGCTAATCGTGAAAAGATGACTCAGATTATGTTTGAGACTTTCAATGCCCCTGCGTTCTACGTTGCCATTCAAGCCGTCCTTTCTCTATATGCCTCTGGTCGCACTACTGGTATCGTCCTGGATTCTGGTGACGGTGTCACACATACTGTTCCCATCTACGAGGGTTTTGCCCTACCTCATGCCATCTTGCGACTCGATCTTGCCGGTCGCGATCTCACTGATTTCCTCATCAAGAATTTGATGGAAAGAGGATACCCTTTCACCACCACCGCCGAGCGTGAAATTGTCAGAGACATTAAGGAAAAGCTCTGCTACGTTGCCCTGGACTTTGAACAGGAGCTTCAGACTGCCGCCCAATCTTCTGCTTTGGAGAAGAGTTATGAGCTTCCTGATGGTCAGGTTATCACAATTGGTAACGAGCGGTAAGTTATTAGTCTCTCTGACGGCCTCTGATTCTGACATGCTCAATGGCAGCTTCCGAGCACCTGAAGCTCTCTTCCAACCTGCGTTCCTTGGGCTTGAAGCGGCTGGCATCCACGAGACTACGTGAGTTGTCTGTCTGCCTAGTCGTGAGGCCATTTTGTCCTCACCCATCCATTTAGGTATAACGCCATCTTTAAATGTGATCTCGATATTCGTCGTGATCTGTACGGCAATGTTGTCCTTTCTGGTGGCACAACTATGTTCCCTGGTATTTCTGATCGCATGCAGAAAGAGCTTACTTCACTGTCACCGGCCAGCATGAAGGTTCGTAAATATTCCACCACCATATTCATCCAGTTTCTTCCTCCATCCTGACCGATAACTAGGTCAAGATTGTCGCCCCTCCTGAGCGAAAATACTCGGTATGGATTGGTGGATCCATCCTGGCTTCTCTCAGTACCTTCCAAAACTTGTGGTGCTCCAAGCAGGAGTACGACGAATCGGGCCCTGGCATTGTCCATCGCAGTGCGTACCGGCTCCTTGTTCTTCATGCCCTTCACTGATCCTTGACCTGTAGAATGCTTCTAAGTGAGAAGAGAGAAAGCTAGAATAGTAGTTGTTTTGTGTGGGGGTAGTACATCCTTACGATAATGCCCAGCGTTCATTTCTGTTGTCGGTTTGACCTTGAATCTTGTTGACGATATCTACTTTTACCGCCCAACACTATTTCTTGAATGATCAGTATAGGAGATGTACTGAGTTGCTCGTGAGAACTGGCAAGTAGACGATCGGTAAAGATTTGAAGTGCATTTCACTCGTCAGTACAACCATGCTTGGTGACAGCACCACTATACCCACTCGTCGCAGGCGCCATTCTGGTTCTATCGACAACAGTGACCGTCTCTATGATCTCAGCGGTACTGTTACTTCGCCAACCATCGTCCTTCCACCACGACCAAATTCTACATCAGGCGAGCGACCCCATCAACGCAGACGTCAGCGGAGTCCGTCCCAGAGCGCAGACCAGGCAGAAAACGAAAGCAGATCTAGCCATGATCAGAATATGGATATGCAAGTCGATCCCTCTTCTCAGGGCAAATCAACCGATTATTCCAACCCGATCTCTACTATTCCCAAGGAAAGACTCACTCGTCCACTTCCGGCTTCAAAACTTCGCAACAAAATGTTGTCGACTGCCCCTTTAAATCTCCACACGCCCGTACCCAATATTCCTAATCCAGCTATGCTGCCCGTACAGGCACACGTTCCCCGTGGAGGAGTAGCTACATCCGCTCGTCGCCTTTACGTTATCCTTGAGCAAGCATGTCTAGAAACATATCGTATATCCGGCGGAGGAAGTAGCGGTAAAGGAAGGAATAGAAGGGGCGATGGAGAAGTAAAGTACACTCTGTTAAATTGCGACGATCATCAAGGCATCCTGGCCAAGACGGGGAGAGATATCGCAGACGCCAGACCCGATATTACACACCAAGTTAGCTTGCTACCTTTGGATTTTATTCTCATCTCTGACAACCCTTTTAAAGTGCTTATTGACATTGCTGGATTCCCCATTGAATAAAGCTGGACTTCTTCAGGTTTTCATTCATACTGCTAAGGGGGTACTCATCGAAGTAAATCCACACGTTCGCATCCCCAGGACCTTCAAAAGGTTCAGTGGATTAATGGGTAAGCTTGACATTAACGCATGTACCTGATCTGAAATTGATCTCTTAAGTTCAACTCCTTCACAAGTTATCTATTCGAGGAGTAAATGGCCCTGAGAAGTTACTCAAAGTCATCAAAGTAAATTGTTTTTATATCTGTTTTAAATTTCGTCAACGAAGTTTTACAGAACCCGGTCATCGATCATCTCCCTCCTAACACCGTCAAAATCAGTGAGTTGAATTACATCCTGTTTCAATGTTGACCTGAAACTCTTCTACGTAGCATTATCCGGTGATGCTCCTACCCAACGTTTGTCATCCTACCTACCTACTATCCCCACGACACACTCTATTGCAGTGTTCGTAGGTGCTATGGCGCGGGGCAAAGACGACTTTGCAAATGGATATGTCGACGAAAAAATTAGTATCAGCGATTATCCCTTGAGCGCCAGTGTTGCTTGTGGCAAGGTAGGTCTTGCATACATATCTCTGCGCTCATTTATAAAAATATTGCCATTTTAGTTTTGCTGTGCCTTGGAGGAATTTTGGGACATTGTTTGATTTGCCATACGTTATGATTATCACTTAACTGGTACTCTACCTCTGCGTTTCAACCCCAGCACATTTGTACTTACTACGTCGTCGTTGCCTGACGTCTGATAGCTTTCTACATTTGGATAGTGTTATCATGTACTCTAATGCTAAATTGTGACTCAACTCACAAGAATACACATTGATTCCATACAAATGAACTTGGTGGAGAGGGCCATTGATTGCTAGCAGGTGCAAGTCAACCCTGGGACTTCAACAAGAAGTGCCAAGAAGCCTTTGACAGACTCAAGGAAGAATTCACTCATGTGCCAGTTCTCACTCAATGGCTGCTGGACTCCTGCATGGTTCTTGAAGTGGATGCTTCTGATTATTCCCTAGTGGCAATCCTGTCTATTCACACTATGGATGGTGACATTCACCCTGTTGCATTCCACTCATGCTCCTTCAACTCTGCAGAGCTAAACTATGACACCCACAACAAAGAAGTTCTGGCCATCTTTGAAGCTTTTAAACATTGGCAGCAATATCTGGAAGGCTCCAGAAACTTGATTGATGTAGTCATGGATCACAAGAACCTGGAGTACTTCAGTACCACAAAGCTCCTTACCAATTGCCAAGCCAGATGGTCTGAATATCTCTCACAATTCAACCTAATCATCTGCTTTCACCCCAGAAACTTGGAAGCAAAACCCAATGTGTCCATTAGACATTGGGATGTCTACTGCAAAGGGGGAAATAGTGACCTTGTCTCAGCAAACCCAAGTAATTTCCAACACATATTCACCCAAAAACAACTTACTTTATCACTCTGAACTACTTACCTTGCCACTCCAGTCATCTGACAAGCAGTCCTCATGGACATTAAGAAACTCCACAATGACATCCAATCCTCCTTCCCCCTTGACCCCATTTAATCTGCACATTTTCTGATGCCTTCTGCTCCTAATTGGACTGTAGATGACAGTGGGCTCCTCTGCCACTTCAACTGGATTTATGTCCTGGACATTGTAGATCTCTGCCTCAAAGTCCTGCAGTACAGGCATGGCCATGTCCTCTCTGGTCACTTCAGACAGAACGAGACCCTTCAACTTGTCTGGAATGATTACATCTGGCCCAACCTCCATACCTTCTTTCAAGACTTTTGTACAACATGCAAATAATCAAAGTCACCTCCCCTATGGATTCCTGAAGCTACTCCTGGTTCCAGAAAGACCTTGGAACTTGATCTCGATGGACTCCATTGAACAACTACTAGATTCTGTCAGATATACCACCACCCTAGTCATTGTAGACCAACTCTCTAAACATGGCATATGCATTCCCACAGTAAATGAAATCACAGCCCAAGAACTTGCCAACTTGTTCATCATTCATGTTGATGATACTCAACCTGGAAACCCAAACAAACCCATGAAATAGCTTCAAATGGTATAATATGAGTCAGAGGAAGGGTGTGAGGTGGTACTAAATATCATCACTGTTAACCCAGAATATGCAAACAAGTTTCGAAGAGGTTTGAAGAGATACAAAGTTCTGAAAAGCAGTGCAAAAAGGTTTGAAGAAATTTAGGGATGTTTGTGGAGGTCATGAATGATGTCGATAGGTGATATGGATCAATGATAACAATGTGCAATAATGACCAGATGTGATAGATGATAGATGATAGTTTTGAGAGGCTAGTATAAAGTTTCAAGGAAGTTTGCAACAATTTTCAGAACTTAGAGCTAAGATGTGAAGCTTGGACTCAAGAGGATGGCTCTTAAATTAGACAATAGAGATGTGAAGACAATATCTTTCTTCTTTTTTTTCTGTGTATCTAGTACAAGATTACATATTTAAGTTTTGAGGAGACAGTACTAAAAAGGAAATAAAACATGAGGTATACATGAGGCAAGACATAAGACTAAAAGGATAACCTGTATCACTGAGGAAAATAACAATTGATAGGGAAAGAGAGTAGCCAAAAATTTAAAATGTCCAAAACCACATATCTTATTGTTCCAATAAATCATCCAAAACTCACAAAAAGCCTCATTGCATCCTAAAAATGTCTTTCATTCTCATCCTGTGTTCAATAAGCTTGCCATGCAGTGTCAAAAGGTGTAGGGGCACTGAATGAGACTTGGAAGATAAGGATACAATGGCCAGGTGCATTTAAAGTGTCGCAAAATAGTTTGAAGTAATGTGAAATCACACAAAAATTTTTTAAGAAATTTAAAATTGTTCACAGATGTTCACAGCTACTTTGTGAAGTTTGTAGGTATTTGCATGTGTTCAGAGAGTCATAGGAATGTGGTAGGAATGTGGAGCTATGTGTGAGTTGAGTTTCTGAGCAGTAGACATGAAGTGGACCTATCATCCTCCCCCTTGCTAAAATCTTGACTGGTCCAGTCAGCTGAACTAAATCATGTGCCAATCATGAGGTCATGTTAAAAACCTGATCAAAACTTATCTCATTCTCCATTCTCAAGTTCTCATCCATCAACTTGCTTAGTCTTGGACTTCGAAGTTTGGGGAAAAAGATTTTGCCCAAAAAAATGGTAAACCTTGAGTTTCTTCTGTCATATAAGCATGTTGTTCAGGTGGAATACAATGAACTTGCAGATTTTCAAGGCCTTTGATTTATTCAAACCATTGGCACATCATGAGTGGCTTTCATGGGGTGGCAAACTTTTGTTCTCAGATCTACATGAAGAAGTAGAGAGGGAGAGGTTGGAGATGGAGGCAAACTGAATTTGGGAGGAGGAAGACCTGGCTCGAAAGGTGGTGATGGATGAGAAGAAGATGAGCCTTGAGCCTTGAAAGGCAGCATTGGTGAAGGCACAAAGTTCAGTCTTGGCTGAGTTTCATGCAAAAACTGTTTTAAAAGAAGATTTACAGAGGCAGAATGCAGAACTCATGGCTGAAGCAAAGGCAATTGAGAAGGAGTAGACAGGGGATGAGGATGATGAAGATGATGAAGATCAGGAGTTTCCTATGGTGCAACTAAGAAAATAAAAGGCAATTGTCTTGGAAGAGGTTGACAAGTTGGAGGACAATAGAATTAAGACCAAATGAGTGAAGCTTGTGACCAGCAAGCTTGATTTTGAGGAACCAGTAAGTTTTCTAATTTTCTCTAACTTTTTGATTTACTGATGAACTGGTTCATAGTGTGATTGCTGCATGAAGTTCAAGTCACAGCTGAGGTGCATCATTAAGGATGGGGCCCTGAAATGTATGAAATGCACCCAAGATGCCCAGGGGTGCTACTGGAAAGGAGTTTCAAGGGAGGGCCTTCAGAAGGGAGAAGTGATGAAAGTTGGGGAAAATGGAGCTGGGACTGCAAAGGAAATTTTGCAGCCTAAACCAGGTTTAAAATCATTTCGAAGTTTGCAAAAAGGTTTTTTAACAAATATTGGAATTGTTTAGTAGTTCAAATTTGACTGATGAGGGCTGTTAAAACCATCAAATGTGTTGCAAGCCCCTTGAAGTTGCTGAGGTAGAAGTCAAAGGAAAGGAAATGGGCTATGAAGGGAAAATCAAGGGAGGTTTGAGCTGTTGAAGAGGTTGAAGGGGTAGAGGAAGAATAGGGCATGCACTATCGGCATATTGTGGCAAGGATAGTAGAGAAAAAGGTGGAGATAGAGATGTTGTGGAAGAAGGTAGTGTCAAGATTCAAGATCGCTACTACCAAGGTCAGGACTTGGTCAGAAATACACCAGACTTCCAGTCAGACCTGGTCATCAGTGTTCAGAGGTATTCAGGAGTTCCAGGCAGAATTCACCAGGCTGTAGCATGCCAGGTGAAAAGGAGCCAGAGAGGACTTGGCTTCAACTTATAAGAAGTTGTGCCCTTCTCCTCATCAGTTGTCCAATTTCAAGTGGGAGGTGTGTGGGTGTCCAGTGGGTTTCTGGATGGAGGGTGAAGGTAGAATGAAGCAGAGGTATGTAGAGAGATTAAGTCAAGAGGAGTCAACAAGAATGAAGCAGAGGTACATATGTAGAGAGATTAAGTCGAGAGGAGTCAACAAGGTTTAAGGCTTGGTTCAGGAATGAGTCGAGGATGATTAAGAGGATGTTATTAGGTGAGAATCATACAAGGATAACTGCAAGTACAAGTACAAGTATAAGCACAAGTAATTTGCAAACTGGAGACTAAGGCTAAGCTATGGGCACTTAAATAACTAGGGCTGGAAGAATAATGAGTAATGCAGAAGTTTACTAACAGGTCTTGGTAAGTGTCTGTGACCAGAATTGGTAAGACTGCATTAGGAATAAAGTGAGTAAGCAAATGATTACTAAGGCATGTGATGACTTGTCTGATGACTAAAAGGTGCTGAGGCTGGGATGCTGATGGACAAGGTTGGAAAGGAATTAGAAAAGTGAAAAGTGTTCAGGGAGGACTGGGAATCTGATTGGGTGAGTTGGGTCTTGACAGGTAGGAGCTTTGGAGGAGCTGTTGGAAGAGTAGAGGGAATTTTTTTTTTTTTCTTTTTGTGAAAAGGAAATAATATTATAAAAAAAAAATTGTGAAAGTTCAAAATGAAGTCATATGAAAGAGAAAAAGTGAAATAAAAAAATAAGGGAAAGGCTCAGTAAATTATCATGGCTGAAAAACTCTTTTTGGAGTTTGGGTGACCATGCTATATGGTGATATCACAACTTCTATTGTACACTAGAAGGAAACAAAGTAGTGAGTGTGATATCAGAAAATGGAAGGATGGAAGGAAGCTGAAGCTTTCAACACTTAAGGATGGAGAAACTATAAGGAACTTAATATTTTTTGAGGGGAAAATCTAGAATACAGTACACAACTATTCAAGTATAGCCTATATACTAATGGAATAACATGTGATAACAGAGTTGCATGTGATAATGTAGTGATATGTAAGAGGCGCTCTTACAGAGGAAATTCTAATCAGTTTCAGGGTCTGGGAAAGTTTTGTAAAGGTCTTTATCAATGTTTGAAGTTTTTCAAAATGCTTTGAAATGGTCTGAGTTGATATTGAGGAAATTCAGGGGAAGGGGAATGGATTTTTGAGTGAAATAGAGGAGAAGTCAAAATGCAGCAACAGGTTGATGTAGAACTGATCCATTAAGTTCACAAAAAATGTAGGCTCCTCCATAGTTTTATTCAATTATGATGAGAGGTCCAAGGTAATGTGCATGCATCTTGTGATTGAGGGATTTTTCAATCTGCCTGTTGTGAAGTAAAGCTAAATCACCTTTTTCAATGTTGTAATCTTTGACAGTTGTTTCATGGATTTGTTCAAATTTTGCAGCTTCAAGTCATGCCAAAAAGACCTTCAAATATAGGATTTTGAGATTGCTTGAACACTTCTATAGGGCAATGGCACATTGTGCAATAAGATCAGTTGTTGAGAGAATCAAATCAGGAGGTGGTTGCAAATACATGGCTTTGAAGATGTCAAGTGGGATTAGGGGATGAGAACCTGTAACTGCAAAATAAGGTGAACAACCCATATGTTTATGAACTGTAACTTGTTCTGCCCAAAACACAGCAGCTGATCAATTGCTCTGGTCTCTATCACTGCCTTGAATAATGATTGGCAAACATCGAAGTGAGCTTGTTTGACAAGCCCATTCACGTGAGAATTGTAGCTTTTAATTTGAATATGGTTAATATGATATCATTTCAAAAGGTATTTCAATGCAGCAATAAAAGCAGACTTATTATCACTCACAATTTTGTATAGCAAGCCCCATCTACAGATGATATCTTTGAAGATTTAATCACCCAGGATCATCACATTTTTGCATCAAAGTTTTTGCCATTTTGGATATGCTGTTAATAAACATTGACCTTGTACTATATATTTGAATCTGTTCAATAGAGGCATTTGCATCATATCAATATGGACTTTGCTGAAAAGAGGTGTCAGTGTGGTAGCTGTAGGTGAAATGAGGAGATTTTGGATTTGTTGAAGTTGGCAGAGGTGGCATGTGTGAATAAACCAGGTGATGTCAGCTTTCATGTTTAACCACCAAAATTAAAGTGAAATAAGGGCTTTCATAGTAAAGACCATTTTGTGCCTGATATCATCATGTGCTGCATGAATAATTTTGATGTGACATTTAGGGATTGCAATGTTTTTGTGAGCTCTATGAGAGTCTTTTTGCCATAGCTTGCCCTAATTTAAAAAGAATTTGGTGCAATATTGAATGAAGGTAGTGATATACTTATTTGAAATCTGATAAATCTGTGGGTCATACCAAATCATATAACCATTTTTTAATATGAAGTAGTCATTCATCATCCTTTTTCACATTGTTCATTCATGGGATGTCATCATAGGTAATCTCCTCCCCCTTTCTGAATTCTGAAGAGAGGATGAATGTCAAAATCTGTTGGGGAGGAAAGGGGCAAGTCATAATAGGATTAATTTGGTGCACAAAACCATGAAGTCAGTTGATCCAGTTACTGAATTCATTTTCATTGTCTAGATGGTCATCTTTGTTTTGTGGGGGATATCTTGAAAGTTCATCTGGACCATGATGTGTACCTGCAATGTGCACTAATTTAAAGTGAAATGTAAAAATTGAAACTATCCAGTGATTGATACTGGCACTTGGTGTGATGTCAGGATTTGCTAACATTCCTTTGATATATTGGGCATCAACTTCCATGATGAGGTTTCTAATGCCAATGAGATAGAGTCGAAGTGCATCAAGGGCTCAATAAAGTTTATAGATATCAAGTTTTGCTTGCAAAAATCATGATTCATGATCATTAAGTGTGATCAAACCAAATCAACTGTAATATTGTTTCAAAGATTATCAGGGCACATTGCATGAGAAAGAAACTGACTGCAATATGTGAAGTATTGATAGAAAGGATTACTATGGTGGGGGATGAGTAGTTGATTGCATGAATTGCTGGAGAGTTGATTAGAGCTTGCTTCAAATCTTCTTGTGCTGCAATTTTTTCCAGTTCAAATTTGAAGGGAACATCTTTGCAAGTGAGATGAATTAGAACTGCAGCATTGAGCAAAATCTTGGATAAAAATGTGACAAATGCCAATAGTTCTTAAAAATGCTTTGACTTCAGTGAGACTTTGAAGAGGTCCCCATTTGCTGACTGCTTTATAGAGAATCAATCCTAGAGTATACAAGAATAATCTCAGTCCTTGTATCTATAATGCCTTCACCAAATATCTATCTACCTGTATATATAAGTTCAATCTAACAAAGGGATAACAAGAGAAAGATATCTATGTATTGTTTGTACAAGTGCATCAAAGGGATGTGCTAAGAATAGAGCATGCATCAAACGTGCTGATTGCATGATCACAGTGTGAATCTCAACACTCCTCCTCACCATGATAATAACTCCTCCTCACATGGAATCATGTTATTGTAGGCCAAGGGAATTTCAAAGGTAATTGAATTGTTTGACATCCAGGGCCTTTGTGAACATGTCAGCAGTGTTTTCATGGGTATTGACATAGGTAAGATATAAGTTGGTGGATTGTACACATTAACATAGGAAATGATATTTGATATCAACATGTTTGACATTAGAGTGGAGTAAGAGATCCTCTGATAGGGTTTTCATCGCAGTGTTATCACAGGAAATAATGGTAGGGAGGGTTTGGTGGTAGCTGATAGCATCAAGTAGTGTATGTAACCAAGTGCACTCTTTGGGAGTCTCAAAAGCTGCAATGTATTCCACCTCACAAGAGGAGGTGGCAACAACTTTCTGCTTGCATGCAGCCCATGAGATGGCACCTGAACCAAGTGAACAGACATATCTGCCAATACTGCAGTGGGTATCAAGGCAGTTGGCCCAATCTGAGTCACTAAAAGCCTGAAGTGTGATCGGATAGTCACCTCTGAGATACAACTTGAGGTCCCTTGTTCCTTTCAGATATTGGACAAGCCAACTGGCTGCCTCCCAGTGTTCAAATGAGTAGGAGTCCAAGTATTGAGAGAGTTGTTGTACAGCATGAGAGATGTTGGGATGTGTGGAAATTGCCAAGTATAGTAAGCACCTGAGATCTGTAGGGTAGTTTGCTAAGCTGTAGACATTTGTTGAAGGAAAAGGATTGTTGGTTGGCATGATGGAGCTTGGACCCTGGTTCCAGAGGTGTGGACATGGGGTGGACATTGATAATACCTAACCTGAAAACCTAACAAAAACCTGTTAAAAGGCCTAAGAAGTATAACACAGGCTAGAGGAAAGGTGCGAGTTGGTACTAAATATCACTGCTATTATCCAAAGGTCGTGGTTAAAGTGTGGAATGGTGAGACATGTTACAAATAGCCTTTAGGAGCATCTGAAAAGGTTTGAAAGATGTTCAAAGATGTTCAAAGTAGTTTCGATCTGGTCTTTCAGGCAAGCCCTGGACATGAAGATTCACTTACTTTGGGTTATCACCCAGAAGGTGATGGACAAACTGAATGGCTTAACCAGACCATTAAACAGTACTTATGGATCTTCTGCAACTACCAACAGGACAACTGGTTTCAGCTGTTGCCCTTAGGGGAATTCACTTACAACAATGCTCTATCAGCTTCCACCAGAGTTTCACCCTTCTTCACCAACAAGGGCTACCACCTGAACATCACCATCTTCTCTGAATGTGAGCTAGCCTCCCAGCATGCTCATAACTTCATGGTGGACCTCAATGACCTCCACCATGAACTCCAGAAACAGCTCTCCAAAGCATAGAAGTGCTATCAGAGTCCAGTGGACAAGCACTAGATTCCTACTCCCAACTTCAATAGAGATTATGCCTATATCAAGGGAAAACACTTATGCATGACTTGACCCTCTGTAAGGAAAAAGAAAGGTGCCCCATGTGTCTGGGCAATTTTCTGCATTTGTCCCATATTTTTTTATATTTTATTTCACCCTATTCTGCATTTTCTATGATTTTCTATGATTTATTCTTATTTTATTCTTATATTTCAGTTTTTTCCCATGTTGGTACATGCTGAAAGTTCTATTCTTGGAGGCAGGACCCCTTCTGAATGTTTACCTATCAAGGTGACATCATCCCACAGCTTGATCCACCTATCTCTGCCTTTTGCTATTTTTAGCTCACTATTTGATTTTCAGCTCTATCACATATACTGGGCATCAACAGATGGGTCCTTAGAGTTTTCTCTTTGGAAACCCCTCTGTTTGCACCTAGAGTGTCTGTATTATGTAGTATAATATTAATTTTGGATTCCCCTTTGTTAGCTCACTTCTAAGTGAGGCCTTGAAATTGCCCTTACACCCTCTGTCAAGACCCATTTCACCCAATCAGATTTCTGATAACTTCCAACTCTTTTCTGACTCTTTTCTAACCTTCTCCATCAGCATTCCAGCCACAGCACTTTTTAATCATCAGACAAGTTGTTACATGCCTTAGTAATAATTTGCTTACTCACTTTATTCCTAATACAGCCTTACCAATTTTGGTCACAGACACTTACCAAGACCCATTAGTAAACTTCTGCCTTTTCTGTTATTCTTCTGGCCCTCATGATTTAAGTGCCCATAGCTTAGCCTTGGTCTTCAGTTTGCAAATTATATTTATCTACATATTGTAATCTGCTTGTGTTTAATCTCTAATATCAATCCTTAACTCATCCTTAATCATCCTCAACCCAATCTTGACTTAATCTCTTGATCTCATCACTCTTCTTGACTTCGAATCAATTTTAAAACCTCTGCTTAATCTATCCTTGCCCTCTGTCCATAAACCCTCTGGAAATCTGAACTTCCTCCACTCTGAAATTGGACAACTGATGAGGAGAAGGGCACAACTTCTTACAATTTGAAGCCAAGTCCTCTCTGGCCCCCTTTCACCTGACCTGCTACAGCCTGGTAAATTCTGCTTTGAAACTCCTGAATCCTCTGACCACTGATGACTGGGTCTGACTGAAAGTCTGGTGTTTTTCCTGCCCAAGTCCCATCTTTGGCAGCAGTTTTTGAACCCTGACACACCTCAACTAACTTGTCTGGTAAGCAGATGGCCATGGTGCACAATGGGAATGTGAATTGTTGACAAAGTGCAAAGAAGCACATAAAGGCACATCCAGCATGCAATGAACTGTAAAAGCAGAGCTCAGTATTGTCCAAAAGCATAGTGAAATCAGGAAAAGCACTCAAAAGCATGCAAAAGCACATAGAAACATACTAAGGCACATGAAAGTGTGCAGCACAAAGTAAATAAGAGTCATCCAAGGGGTGCACACAATTGCAAAAGTTACTGCAGTATGAGTGCAGGGCAGTAGGGAGCCATATCAATATTCATGCTTCTACTCAACAGACTCCCCTCCTCTTAGACACAGGGTGACACACATGCATGGGCTTCAAACCTCATCAAGCACCATCATACTTGGAGATGATGAATGAGTTCACAGAGCAGATGAAAGCCACCTTGGAGGCAAAGGCATCTCTGGCCAAGGTGAAGGATGACATGGCACACTTCTACAACCAACACCACTCACCCACACCCACATACACAGTTGGTGATCATGTTTATCTTGACTCCAGTGATATCTCCTCTACTTGACCATCCAGAAAACTTGTTCATCACTTCCTTAGACCCTTCCCCATCATCAAATGTGTTGGGTCCAATGCCTATCACCTATGCCTCCTGCCATCCATGTCCAGACTTCACCCTGTCTTCTATGTGGTGAAACTTCTGCTAGTCCCTATGAATCCTTTCCCAGGATGTCACTCATGCCCTCCTCCTCTGCCTACAGTCATTGATGGAGAACCACAGTATGAGGTTGAATCAATCCTGGACAGTCAATTGCATCAAGGGAAGGTGGAGTATCTGGTGCATTGGAAGGGTTATGGATATGAGAAAAACTCATAGGTTGAGGAGTCAGATGTAAACACACCCCAGTTGGTGAAGGAGTTCCATCAGTGCCACACTTGTTCACCTCCAAGCAATGGAAATTTTCTGCATTTGTCCCATATTTTTTTTTACATTTTATTTCACTCTATTCTGCATTTTCTATGATTTTCTATGATTTTATTTCTGTTTATAATTATTTTTCCATTCCCCCACATTTGTAAATGTTGACAGTTTTATTTTTAGAGGTATGGCCCTTTTTGGATACTTATCCATTGAGGTGATGTCATTCCATAGCTTTGATCAGTCTATCTCTGCCTTTAGCCTACTATTTAATTTTTAAGTCTTTCTCATATACTGGGCATCAACAGATGGGTCTTTAGAGTTTTCTCTTTGGATTCCCCTCCATTAGGTGCACCTATATTATTTTTATTGTGTAGCATAATATTAACTTTGGATTCCCTTCTGTTAGCTTACTATTGAGTGAGGCTTTGAGGTTGCCCTTACAGAAGTTCTGAAGTTTCCAGGGGTTGAAACCATCAAATGTGTCAGATTGGGTTTGGGTGCTTGGTTCTGATGGAGAGTGCAGAGACTGTCTGAGAGGTCAAAGAGAGCATCAAGGAATCTACTTTCTGGGTCAGGGTTTCTACCTATGTACAGGAGGTTGATCTCTAGGATTATCAGGATCAGGGTCATCCCTGGTGTCAAAGTTCAAGATTGCTACTACCAAGGTCAGGAATTAGTCAGGAAAAACACTGGACTTCTGGTTGGACCCAGTCATCAGTGGTTGGAAGGTTCAGAGGTTTCAGACAGAATCCACTGGGCTGTAGCAGCCAGATGAAAAGGGGCCAGAGAGGACTTGTCTTCAACTTGTAAGAAGTTGCATCCTTTCCTCATCAGTCATCCAATTTCAGAGTGGAGGGAGTTTGGATTTCCAGAGGGGGTTTCCAGACCAAGGGTGAGGATAGATTAAGCAGAGGTTTTAAAATTGATTTGAAGTCAAGAAGAGTGATGAGATCAAGAGATCAAGTCAAGATTGGGTCAAGGATGATTAAGAATGAGTTAATGATTGATATTAGACTGGAGATAATTAAACATAAGCAAATTACAATGTGTAGATGAATATAATTTGCAAACTGAAGTACAAGGCTAAGCTACAGATGCTTAAATAATGAAGGCTGGAAGAATAATAGAAAAGGCAGAAGTTTACTAATGGATCTTGATAAGTGTCCATAACCATAATTGGTAAGACTATATCTATTACATATGCTATGACAATTTGTGGGAGTGATGGCATGATGGGATCAGGGCTAAAAATAGATGACGCACTGCATAACATAGGCTACAGTCATTTTGTGGGAATGATGGGACTGATGGTTGATGCAATTATCTAAAATTTGTCAGGCTTGGTCAGAAATGATGGCATTAGTCAGAGCTGACTAAAAATTAGTCATATAACTGGGTTTGAAATGTTGTTGTCCCATATGTATAGCACCAATAGTGCCAGTCAGTAACAAGTCAATACAAATTTGTGATTTGTAACAAAGTCAGTAACATGACAATACAAATTTGTAATGAGGTCAGTAACAAGTCAATACAAATTTGTAACGAGGTCAGTAACAAGTCAATACAAATTTGTGATTTGTAACGAAGTCAGTAACATGACAATACAAATTTGTAATGAGGTCAGTAAAAAGTCTGAAGGCTGTAACAGATCAATACAAATTTAATGAAGTCAGTAACATGTCAATAGAAATGTGTAATGAGGTCAGTAACAAGTCAAATACTGAAAAGGCAGATTTGCATGCATAAAATTTAGGTTGCGATATAGTGGACACCTACTTTCACACCTCTTCCAGAACGTGCACAACACAACCAAACAGCTGACATTTCCTTACATGTGGAGAGAGAGTGCACGACAATCAATTGAGTACCTCTTTTCACACAAAATTTGGGGCTACGAGCTTATGACCCATGCCTTTGTCATGGCGTTCGCTCGCTTTGCTCGCTCAGCCTGACACCGGCATGGGCCAGCTCACGTATATGTAACACAATGCTTAATCCCACTACAGTTACTCAATGACTGAAATGGTCATAGCATATGTAATGAATTACACTCCTTTGCTTTGAGCTGCTCCAGACACTCTTTTTATACAAAACCATGTCCATTTTGAACCAAACTCGCCCTGCTTTTATTTCTTCCTCGTCTTTAAAGAGAGATTCTTTTGATCTTCTTGATTGACTTGGTATTGACTTGTATTAAGGTGTTATTGACATTATTACAAATTTGTATTGACTTGTTATTGACATTATTACAAACTTGTATCAACTTATTACTGACTTGTATTAAGGTGTTATTGACTTTATTCCAAATGTGTATTCACTTGTTATTGACTTGTTATTGACATCATTAGAAACTTGTATTGATCTGTTATTGACATTATCACAAACTTTTATTGACTTGTTATTGAATACACACCAAAGGTTTAGTAACCTGCCCTAAAGTTTTCTCACAATACATTTTTCAACCATTTGATTCAATCCCAGTACAATCCAAATCCAAATCTAATTCTAATTCTAATTCTAATTCTAATTCTAATTCTAATTCTAATTCTAAATCCAAGTCTATGTTGATATCTATATTAGTTTCCAATTCCTGTAAATAATCTCTCAAGTGACTCACCTTTGCTAAACAACTCCATTCAACACTTCGTTGTATACCACATTGGCAGTTCTGTTATTTGGATTGTTTTCATTCAACAGCACCTTGATCCTTTCTCCAGATGTACACCTTGATAGTGCCACATATAGCTGTCCATGTGAGAACACTGGTGTCTGCAAGTCCAACCCAACATGGGATACTGATTGGCCTTGTGACTTGTTGATAGTCATGGCAAATGCCAAGTGAACTGGAAATTAATGTCGACAGAGTGGTAATGGCAAGGTCTCTGCCAAAGGCTCCAATATGATCCGAGGAATGAAAACGATATTTCCTGCAAACTGTGCATCACCACTGATGATCCTGCACTTCAATACATGTGGTCTGGCTTCAAGGAGGATAAGTTGAGTTCCATTGCAAAGACCCATGGTGACATCCAGATTGCATAGAAGCATGAGAGGACAGCCTATCTTAAGTGCCAGCCTGGAAAGAGGAAGGCCACTTGCTTTGATAGAGTTTAGATACTCTGCAGGATATGGCTGGTAGTTGTTTAAGTCCTGCTCTCTGAATGAGACTATATCAGCACTGTTGAAGACATGCTCTGGTCCAGGAAATCTGGCAAGGAGAAGAGAGTTGATGACATCAACATTGTCATTTGTGCAGGAGAGAATGGTCCTATCCAAATAGTACTGATCTGGCTTGTTCCCCTGCTCTATGCCTGGATATGTGGAGTTGATAAGGTGATCCATGGTATTTCCATGGCAGAGCATATTGTGTGGAATCTGTATAGTGTCTGCAGCATCGATTGTTGTGCCTGCACTGATGTGCAAGAGCCAGGCAGCATGTGCAGTGTTCTCTGGAGTTCTGTCGAGTTGCATATTCTCGGTCAAGTGATAGACAGTAATGCATTGTCAGAGAGTGCTCCTTTTGATGGATGAAGCTATGATCCGTTCTCTAGTGCCCCTAGGAATAACAGGTAGGGTCTGTCTAAAGTCACCTCCAAACAAAACAGTGATTCCACCAAATGGAACATTCTTCTTCTTGAGATCACACAAAGTGCAGTCTATGCATCTGTGGCATATTTGTGCTGCATAGGAACTTCATCCCAGATGATGATGGAAGTTTGATCAAGGACCTGGTGCAGATCTGAACCTCGAAGTATTCTGCAAGTAGAGGCCTCATCGATTTCAATTGGGATTCTGAACATGGAATGTGCTGTGCAACCACCTTCTAGAAGCAATGCAGTGATTCCAGATGATGCCACACAGAGAGTGATTTTTCCTTGAGGCATGAACAGCAGCTGTGATGGTGTTGCAGACAAAGTTCTTTCTACAACCTCCAGCACTATGCAAGAACATGAGTTTTCCCTTGTTATTGTTGACAGAATCCATTGCAGCATCAAAAACCTGTCTCTGCTTGTGATTGAAAAGCTGGAGATTGTGAGCGATAGTGATGGCCAACTCTTCAACATTGTAATCCCTCTGTTCCTGCAAAAGCCTATTGGCAGGAACATTAATGTGCCAGTTTTCTTCAATGGGAGGCATCTCTGGATAATCAGAAAGTTGTTTGCCTGATCTGATAAGAATTTGATTGATGAGATGCAAGCCATACATGTAGACTTGATCATCTTTAAAGTCTGTATCAGGATAGATGGAAAGAAGCTTGACTCTGAGGTCATCACAAATGTGATGTTTGAACTGGTTCCAGAGGATGTCGGGTGATGTTGGATTGCAATGAAGAAGAATGGTGGCAAAAAGCAATCTGAGAGAGGAACCGAGCTGCATCTGGGATGCCTCTGTAAGACACTGGACCCATTCCTGGTCATCCTGCAAAAGACCCAATGCAACACAGGCCCGCTTGAATGTATTATGGATGACACCATTGACAGAGTGCAAGTGCTGGAATGATGTTGCCCCTGTGACAACAGTAAGAAGGAGCCTGAGGTAGAACCTTTCCCCCTGGGCAGGAGAAGCAAAATACATTCTGCCAATGGCAGCCTCGCCATGTCTTCTTGGATTCCACTGCTTCTTGGTTGGATTGTAGACCCATGCTTGAGGAAAGTTCTGATAGGTGACAGTACGTGCTGCTTCATATCTTCTGTTGGCTTCAAACCAAGCAGTGAGACGTGTGGTCTTGGCAGCAGGCCTGTCCAAAACCTCATCAATGTTGTCATCTGCATTGAAGTAGACTGTTTGCTGGTCCTCCAAATGGACAGGCAGACGATAAACATGAGGAGACTCTGCATGCATTCCAAATTCATTCATGTGCCAGCAGCTTTCCACAGATCCAATGTAACGTGCATCCAGATACTTCTTGACCTCATCTCTGTCTTGGTCGAGAATCTCAATCATGGTTCTGTCATGGCCTTTGTATATGTACTTGTGGATATACTTGACAGCCTCTACTGAAGAACAGATCTCGACATTGATGTGACAGTTGTATCTGACAAATGAACCAAGTCATTAACCAATAAATATAATGTGAGATAAATGTTCCTTACTTTGCAGCCAAATAAGGATTGTGTGGGATGACATGTCTGTTATCATAGAGATAATTACGCTTCCTCACTGTTCTACCATTGTTGGGTCTGGCATAATCAGGATAATTGTTTACAGTAAAAGAGGTTTGTTCTCTGAACTCCTTTGGATATCTCTTGCTGCACTTGTTGTTGACTATGCATGAAGCCTTGAGTTTGTCATGACCACAAGGACCATGAAGCATGCAGGTAGTTATAGTGTGATAAAGCATTGGCTGTGTGATGGGGTCAGGAATCTGTGCTGATACGATGGAATCAACATCATGGGCATCACGGATTTTGTCGGCTGGATCGAGAAATATAAGGAGGTGCATATGTGGAAGGCCTCTCTTTTGAAACTCAATGGTATGGATGTGTGCCACCACTTTACCCAAAACACCATCCTTGACATCCTTGATCAATGCATTCATTTTCTGTTCAAAGACACATGCAACAATGTCTGGCCTGTCATAAGCTTCCTGCTTTTTTCCATGGGTGCTAAAACATGGATTGGGTGATTCCTCTCGCAACAGAGCTTCCTGGATTTCTGGCC
Organism: Tricholoma bakamatsutake; assembly: GCA_029959215.1. NCBI lineage: Eukaryota > Fungi > Basidiomycota > Agaricomycetes > Agaricales > Tricholomataceae > Tricholoma > Tricholoma bakamatsutake. The sequence goes on from CP114860.1 coordinate 9,753,955, forward strand.
ACTGTGGATTGGCAGTCATGGTGAGAAAGAGATCTGGCTTGCCGAAAAAGTGACAAATGGCCATGGAATCCTGGAAAAGCTGATTCATTTGCCTTTCACTGCCTATATGGGTTGATGGAAGAATGATGCGACTCCCATGATCCTCTAGATTAATATTTTCATCCCGGTCACCTATGGCAGCATCTTTCAATCCAGCATACACATCAGCCCTAAGCTCCTTCTGGTGATGTCGGACCCAGTTTAACATATTCTGTTCAATAGATGCCCAAGCATCTACAACATACTGCTGCAAAAGATTTCCACCCCACAACAATGGTGGCTGCTCTCCTGGCCTTGGGTGCAGCCGATAAGCATGGTAGCATCTCTGACTGACATTGGGAACTCTTCTGGCTCCATATGCACCTTGGTGTGCAGGTATATCTGGGTGCCATCCATCTTCACCATGAGAGAAAAGCAAGACATAGTGCAGAGTTGAATAGGATGGATGCAACTGGCTGATACACCTAAGCCCTCCCACTCTCAGCCTGAGAACAATATCTCTGTGGTTGGACTGTTCCTCAGAGCCATCACCTGAAATAATAGCTGCCACTTCATCATTAGCTGTAGGGAGATTATACTGATGTAAATCTTGGGTTCTATCTGATCGCAGCCATATGGAGACACTGTCCTGCTCTTCTGGAGGCTTTCCCCTCATGATCTGGAATGCCTGCTTGAATAAAGGTACATAAGGATGGGTGTTATTCAGCATGGCCTGCAGGTCTGTCATGATAACTGAGTTGAGATTATTGTTTCGCCACTCCCGAATGTTGAGCTGTGCGATAGGATCATGAATATAGAGCTGTGCATAGGCTGCAGGCTGTCCAGGAGGTGGCAGAAGTGCTCCAGAAAGATGATGAAGATCACCATGAATACGAAAGCTGTATACACCTGATGTACCTGTGACAGAATGGTCCACTTTGACACCCAAGGAAGTGAATGCAAATGCAGCATTGTATTGTTGCATGTTTGTTTTAAATTCTTTGGAAAGAGGACTTTTGCCACACAACAGATCTCGCAATGTGGCAGGAGCAGGTCGGAAAGATGGCAGACGAATTTGTCCCTGCAAGCAGCAACTTCCAAACTTTGGCACAGCTCTGGTAGACCTGGACAGTTTTTCACAATCAAAATGCAAGGCATGGCAGTGTGGACACTCCACATTCATGGGTCCAAGTGAATGTCTGGGAATTGGCTCCTGATAAGGTGCACGACTGAGTGGTAATGGCCTTGCAGATTGATGTGGAGGTAGAGGGACAGGCATAGGTGGAGGCAAAGGTGGCAACATTGGGGGATTCAGAAATGAAGCAGGCAGCAATGGTGAAGGAGATTGGGTGGGAGATGGTGGCAATGATGGAACATGGAATATTGGGTCAGGCAGCAGTGGTGATGAAGATTCCGGAGGAGAAGATAGAAATTGTAGAGGAGATACCCTTCCAAACTCATCATAATAATCTGATGGCATAGGAGATGGTGGAAATTGTAAAGCAGTCACCCTTCCAAATCCATCATAATAATCTGATGGCAGGGGAGAAGGTGGAAATTGCAAAGAAGACTGGCTCCCATCATCATCATCAGATTCCTCATTCTCCATTTCCCTCCTCAAAGCAATCTCATTATTCCTCTGTTCTTCATACTCAGCAGCCAACAATGCAGCCATTTCCCTATCCATCTGAATTTGTTCTGCCTGTGCATCCACTTGAGCTCGATATTGATCAATCCGATCTCCAGACATATTGTTAGCTAATTGATCCAACCTCATCATTCATTGATGCAAGTTCCTGTCTGCAATGGATAGATGTTGTAGCTCCTCAGCCTCATCCATCTGTGCCTGCTCATCTGCAAGCTGTTCATTTCTCCACATCTGATGCATCCTGAAAGCCCATTCCTGATCGTGCCTGGTACGTTCTTGCAATGCCACCTCTATATTAATATGTCTGGGTGGATTATGATAATGTGGCTCAGCAGCCAAAGCTGCTTGCTGGGCAGCTGCCTGCCTCTCCAACTCCTGTTCAGCCAGCTGCTGCAATTGTTGATTGTGCTGCCTAGCTGCTTCAGCTTCAGCAGCCTGTCTTTGTGCATGCTCTTCAGCTTTAGCAGCTTCCCTCTGCCTTTCCTGTTCAGCCAGCTGCTGCAATTGTTGATTGTGTTGCCTAGCTGCTTCAGCTTCAGCAGCCTGTCTTTGTGCATACTCCTCAGCTTCAGCAGCTTGCCTCTTTCTTTCCTGTTCAGCCAGCTGCTGCAATTGTTGATTGTGTTGCCTAGCTGCTTCAGCTTCAGCAGCCTGTCTTTGGGCATACTCTTCAGCTTCAGTAGCTTGTCTTTGTGCATACTCCTCAACTGCAGCAGCTTGCCTGTGCTGCTCTTGTTCAGCCAACTGCTGCAATTGCCAATTATGCCACCTAGCTGCTTCTACTTCAGCAGCTTGCTGCTCTTCAATCACCTGCTGCAATTGCAGATTATGCTGCCTGCTCATTTCAGCCACCTGCTGTGATATCCTCTCTCTGGCAGCAACAGCCTCAGCAATTCTTCTTTCCTCAGCAACCTTCTGTAATAATTCCTTCTGATGCTGATACTCCTTAGCTGCCTCAGCTTGTTGTAACTCCTGAAGATGTGCATCATAATCTGCAGTTCTTTCCCTCAATGCAATATGTCCCCTATGCAGATTATTAAGTGCAGGATCTGCTTGACCACCTGAAATATTATGCAATGGTCCCAGTCCCCTCCCTCTCCCTCTCCCTCTCCCTCTTCCCCTTCTTGTTTGTAACTGAGGTGCAGGTGGAACCACAGGAATAGGATAGGCCAAAGGTGCATTCCACTCTGCTGGCAGTTGAACCTGTGGTATAGTAGAAGCTATATTTGCCCCTATTCCATGGTTTGCCAAAACAGGTCCAGATGGCATCACAGGGGCCCCTCTCCTATGTAATACAGGAGCAGGAGGTACAACAGGCAATTCAAACTGCCTTGGAGCATCCCAATCAGCAGGCATCTGCACCTGTGGTATCTGAGCTGCCAATGCAGCTCCATAGTTCAGTGGAACAATTCCTTCAACAGGGGCAGTCACTCTGACTCTGCTTCTCCTCTCATCAGGATTGGTCATCTGCAACCTTTCCAGATGGTCTGCATCTCTGATTCTAGCCCTTTCCACTTCTGGTGTAGAAGGTCTACTTTGATTCCTGCAAACACTCTAATCAGCCATTATTATTGCAACATATACCAACACCACTCACATGTTTAGTAATGGTAAAGCCCAATAATAATTTGGTTCAATAGCCAACAATCCAGCACAGCTGAAGTAAGGTCAGCAACAACTTCCTTTAACAGCCAGTTGTCACAACACTCACTGTAATTCAACTGTTTTCAAGTTTCAATAGCCAATTCCAACACTTATGTAATGACAATCACAATTTTGCTATTTGATAATAGATAGCAATTGCAATAGTATCACTATTATAGCCCCAAATGTTGTGTGAAGAGAGGTGCTCAACTGATTGTCATGCACTCTCTCTCCACATATAAGGAAAAGGCCTCTGTTTGGTCATGTTGTGTGTGTTCCAGAAGAGGCGTGAAAGTAGGTGTCCACTATATGGCAACCAAAATTTTATGCACGAAAATCTCCCTTTTTGGTATTTGACTTGTTACTGACCTTATTACACATTTCTATTGACATGTTATTACTTCATTAAATTTGAATTGACCTGTTACTGACTTCAGACTTTTTACTGACCTCGTTACAAATTTGTATTGACCTGTTATTACAAATTTGTATTGTCATGTTACTGACTTCGTTACAAATCACAAATTTGTATTGACTTGTTACTGACCTCACTACAAATTTGTATTGACATGTTACTGACCTCATTACAAATTTGTATTGTCATGTTACTGACATCGTTACAAATCACAAATTTGTATTGACTTGTTATTGACCTCACTACAAATTTGTATTGACTTGTTACTGACCGGTACTATTACATATGGGATGACCGCATTTCAAACCCAGTTGTATTTGTCAAAGCTGACAAATTTTAGTCAGCTCTGACTAATGCGATCATTTCTGACTAATGTTGCACAGCACTGACCAATTTTGCACAGCTCTGACAAATTTTAGATAATTCCATCAACCATCACTCCTATCATTCCCACAAAACGAACGTAGCCTATGTTATACAGCTCGTCATCTATTCTTAGCCCTGATCCCATCATGCCATCACTCCCACAAAATGGTCGTAACATATGTAGTAGATAATAGTGATACTATTGCAATTGCTATCTATTATCAAATAGCAAAATTGTGATTGTCATTACATAAGTGTTGGAATTGGCTATTGAAACTTGAAAACAGCTGAACTACAGTGAGTGTTGTGACAACTGGCTGTTAAAGGAAGTTGTTGCTGACCTTACATCAGCTGTGCTGCATTGTTGGCTATTGAACAAAATTATTATTGGGCTTTACCATTACTAAACATGTGAGTGGTGTTGGCATATGTTGCAATAATAATGGCTTATTAGAGTATTTGCAGGAATCAAAGTAGACCTTCTACACCAGAAGTGGAAAGGGCTAGAATTAGAGATGCAGACCATTTGGAAAGGTTGCAAATGACCAATCCCGATGAGAGGAGAAGCAGAGTCAGAGTGACTGCCCCTGCTGAGAAAATTGTTCCACTGAACTATGGAGCTGCATTGGCTGCTCAGATACCACAGGTGCAGATGCCTGCCAATTGGAATGCTCCAAGGCAGTTTGAATTGCCTGTTGTACCTCCTGCTCCTGTATTATATGGGAGAGGGGCTCCTGTGATGCCATCTAGACCTGTTTTGGCAAACCATGGAGTAGGGGCAAATATAGCTTCTACCATACCACAGATTCAACTGCCAGCAGGATGGAATGCACCTTTGGCCAATCCTATTCCTGTGGTTCCACCTGCACCTCAGTTACAAACAAGAAGGGGCAGAGGGAGAGGGAGAGGGAGAGGGAGAGGGAGAGAGGGGGGACTGGGGCCATTGCATAATATTTCAGGTGGTCATGCAGATCCTGCACTCAATAATCTGCATAGGGGACATATTGCATTGAGGGAAAGAACTGCAGATTATGATGCACATGTTCAGGAGTTACAATGAGAAGCAGCTAGGCAGTATCAGCATCAGCAGGATTTATTACAGAACATTGCAGAGGAAAGAAGAAGTGCTGAGGCTATTGCTGCCAGAGAGAGGATATTACAGCAGAAGGCTGAAGTGAGTAAGGAGCATAATCTACAACTGCAGCATGTGAATGCACAAAGACAAGCTGCTGAAGCTGAAACAGCTAGACAGCATAATTGGCAATTGCAGCAGATGGCTGAACAGGAAAGGAACAGGCAGGCTGCTGAAGATGAAGCAGCCACTCAACAATTGCAGCAGCTGGCTGAACAGGAGTTGGAGAGGCAGGCAGCTGCCCAGCAAGCAGATTTAGCTGCTGAGCCACGATATCATGACCCACCCAGACATATTAATATAGAGGCTGCATTGCAAGAATGTAACAGGCACGATCAGGAATGGGCTCTCAGGATGCATCAGATGTGGAGAAACAAACAGCGTGCAGATAAGTAGGCACAGATGGATGAGGCTGAGGAGCTCCAATGTCTATCCATTGCAGACAGAAACTTGCATCAATGAATGATGAGGTTGGATCAATTGGCTAACAATATGTCTGGAGATCGGATTGATCAATATCGAGCTCAAGTGGATGCACAGGCAGAACAAATTCAAATGGATCAGGAAATGGCTGCATTGTTGGCTGCTGAGTATGAAGAACAGAGGAAGAATGAGATTGCTTTGAGGAGGGAAATGGAGAATGAGGAATCTGATGATGATGATGGGAGCCAGTCTTCTTTGCAATCTCCACCATCTCCTATGCCATCAGATTATTATGATGAGTTTGGAAGGGTGTCTCCTCTACAATTTCCATTTTCTCCTCCACAATCTTCATCACAACTGCTGTTTGACCCAATATTCCATGTTCCATCATTGCTGCCTTCTCCCGTGCAATCTCCTTCACCACTGCTGCCTGCTTCATTCTTGAATCCTCCAATGTTGCCACCTTTGCCTCCACCCATTCCTGTACCTCTACCTCCACATTGACCTGCAAGGCCATTACCACTCGGCCATGCACCTTATCAGGAGCCAATTCCCAGACATTCACTTGGACCCATGAATGTGGAGTGTCCACACTGCCATGCCTTGTATTTTGACTGTGAAAAGCTGTCCAGGTCTACCTGAGCTGTACCAAAGTTTGGAAGTTGCTGCTTGCAGGGACAAATTCATTTGCCATCCTTCTGACCTGCTCCTGCCACATTGCAAGATCTGTTGTGTGGGGAAAGCCCTCTTTCTAAGGAATTTAAAACAAACATCTGACAGTATAATGCTGCATTTGCATTCACTTCTTTGGGTATCAAGGTGGACCATTCTGTCACAGGTACATCAGGTGTATACAGCTTTCATATTCATGGTGATTTTCATCATCTTTCTGGAGCACTTTTGCCACCTCCTGGACAACCTGTAGCCTATGCACAGCTCTATATCCATGATCCTTTCGCACAGCTTGATCTTTGTGAGCGACGGAATAATAACCTCAACTTAGTTATCATGACAGAGCTGCAGGCTATGCTAAATGACACCCATCCTTATGTGCCTTTATTCAAGCAGGCATTCCAGATCATGAGGGAAAAGCCTCCAGAGGAGCAGAATAATGTTTCCATATGGCTGCGATCAGATAGAACCCAAGATTTACATCAGTATAATCTCCCTACAGCTAATGATGAGGTGGCAGCTATTATTCCAGGTGATGGCTCTGAGGAACAGTCTAACCACAGAGATATTGTTCTCAGGCTACAAGGGGGAGGACTCAAGCACATCAGCCAGTTGCATCCATCCTATTCAACTCTGCACTATGTCTTGCTTTTCCCTCATGGTGAAGATGGATGGCACCCAGATATACCTGCACACCAAGGTGCAAATGGAGCCAGAAGGGCACCCAATGTCAGTCAGAGATGCTACCATGCTTATTGATTGCATCCAAGGCCAGAAGAGCAGCCGCCATTATTTTGGAGTAGAAATCTCTTGCAACAGTATGTTGTAGATGCTTGGGTGTCTATCAAACAGAATATGTTGAACTGGGTTCGACATCACCAGAAGGAGCTTAGGGCTGATGTGTATGCTGGATTGAGGAATGCTGCCATGGGTGACCAGGATCAAAATATCAATCTAGAGAATCATGGGAGTCGCATCATTCTTCCATCAACCCATATAGGCAGTGAAAGGCATATGAATCAGCTTTTCCAGGATTCCATGGCAATTTGTCACTTTTTTGGCAAGCCAGATCTCTTTCTCACCATGACTGCCAATCCACAGTGGCCAGAGATCCAGGAAGCTCTGTTGCAGGAGGAATCACCCAATCCACATTTTACCACAAATAAGAAAAAGCAGGAAGCCTATGACACGCCAGACATTGTTGCATGTGTCTTTGAAAAGAAAAAGAATGCATTGCTCAAGGATATCAAGGATGGTGTTTTGGGTAAAGTGGTGGCACACATCCATACCATCAAGTTTCAAAAGAGAGGCCTTTCACATATGCACCTCCTCATATTTCTCGATCCAGCTGATAAAATCCATGATGCCTATGATGTTGATTCCATTGTGTCAGCACAGATTCCTGATCCCGTCACACAGCCAATGCTCTATCACACTATAACTACCTGCATGCTTCATGGTCCTTGTAGTCATGACAAACCCAAGGCTTCATGCATGGTCAACAACAAGTGCAGCAAGAGATATCCAAAGGAGTTCAGAGAACAAACCTCTTTTACTGTAAACAATTATCCTGATTATGCCAGACCTAACAATCGTAGAACAGTGAAAAAGTGTAACCATGTCTATGATAACAGACATGTCGTCCCACACAATCCTTATTTGGCTGCAAAGTAAGGAACATTTATCTGACATCATGTTTATTGGTTAACAATTTGGTTCATTTGTCAGATACAACTGTCACATCAATGTTGAGATCTGTTCTTCAACTGAGGCTGTCAATTACATTCACAAGTACATATACAAAGGCCATGACAGAACCATGATTGAGATTCTCGACCAAGACAGAGACAAGGTCAAGAAGTATCTGGATGCACGTTACATTGGATCTGTGGAAAGCTGCTGGCACATGAATGAATTTGGAATGCACTCAGAGTCTCCTCATGTTTATCGTCTGCCCATCCATCTGGAGAACCAGCAAACAGTCTACTTCAATGCAGATGACAATATTGATGAGGTTTTGGAGAGGCCTGCTGTTAAGACCACACATCTCACTGCTTGGTTTGAAGCCAACAGAAGATATGAAGCAGCATGTACTGTCACCTACCAGAACTTTCCTCAAGCATGGGTTTACAATGCAACCAAGAAGCAGTGGAACCCAAGAAGGCATGGTGAGCCTGCTATTGGCAGAATGTACTTTGCTTCTCCTGCCCAGGGGGAAAGGTTCTACCTCAGGCTCCTTCTTACTGTTGTCACAGGGGCAACATCATTCCAGCACTTGCGCTCTGTCAATGGTGTCATCCATAATACATTCAAGCAGGCCTGTGTTGCATTGGATCTTTTGCAGGATGACCAGGAATGGGTCCAGTGTCTTACAGAGGCAGCTCAGATGCAGCTCGGTTTCCTCTCTCAGATTGCTCTTTGCCACCATTCTTCTTCATTGCAATCCAACATCACCTGACATCCTGTGGAACTAGTTCAAACATCACATTTGTGATGACCTCAGAGTCAAGCTTCTTTCCATCTATCCAGATACAGACTTTACAGATGATCAAGTCTACATATATGGCTTGCATCTCATCAATCAGATTCTTATCAGATCAGGCAAACAACTTTCTGATTATCCAGAGATGCCTGCCATTGAAGGAAACTGGCACATTAATGTTCCTGCCAATAGGCTTTTGCAGGAACAGAGGGATTACAATGTTGAAGAGCCAATTGGCCATCACTATCGCTCACAATCTCCAGCTTTTCAATCACAAGCAGAGACAGGTTTTTGATGCTGCAATGGATTCTGTCAACAATAACAAGGGAAAACTCATGTTCTTGCATAGTGCTGGAGGTTGTAGAAAGAACTTTGTCTGCAACACCATCACAGCTGCTGTTCATGCCTCAAGGAAAAATCACTCTCTGTGTGGCATCATCTGGAATCACTGCATTGCTTCTAGAAGGTGGTTGCACAGCACATTCCATGTTCAGAATCCCAATTAAAATTGATGAGGCCTCTACTTGCAGAATACTTCGAGGTTCAGATCTGCACCAGGTCCTTGATCAAACTTCCATCATCATCTGGGATGAAGTTCCTATGCAGCACAAATATGCCACAGATGCATAGACTGCACTTTGCGTGATCTCAAGAAGAAGAATGTTTTATTTGGTGGAATCACTGTGTTGTTTGGAGGTGACTTTAGACAGACCCTACCTGTTATTCCTAGGGGCACTAGAGAACAGATAATAGCTTCATCCATCAAAAGGAGCACTCTCTGGCAATGCATTACTGTCTATCACTTGACTGAGAATATGCGACTCAACAGAACTCCAGAGAATACTGCACATGCTGCCTGGCTCTTGCACATCAGTGCAGGCACAACAGTGGATGCTGCAGACACTATCCAGATTCCACAGAACATGCTCTGCCATGGAAGTACCATGGATCACCTTATCAACTCCACATATCCAGGCATAGAGCAGAGGAACAAGCCAGATCAGTACTATTTGGATAGGACCATTCTCTCCTGTACAAATGACAATGTTGATGTCATCAACTCTCTTCTCCTTAGCAGATTTCCTGGACCAGAGCATGTCTTCAACAGTGCTGATACAGTCTCATTCAGAGAGCAGGAGTTAAACAACTACCAGCCATATCCTGCAGAGTATCTAAACTCTATCAAAGCAAGTGGCCTTCCTCTCTCCAGGCTGGCACTTAAGATAGGCTGTCCTCTCATGCTTCTATGCAATCTGGATGTCACCATGGGTCTTTGCAATGGAACTCAACTTATCCTTCTTGAAGCCAGATCATGTGTATTGAAGTGCAGGATCATCAGTGGTGATGCACAGTTTGCAGGAAATATTGTTTTCATTCCTCAGATCATATTGGAGCCTTCAGCAGAGACCTTGCCATTACCACTTCGTCGACATCAATTTCCAGTTTGCTTGGCATTTGCCATGACTATCAACAAGTCACAAGGCCAATCAGTATCCCATGTTGGGTTGGACTTGCAGACACCAGTGTTCTCACATGGGCAGCTATATGTGGCACTATCAAGGTGTACATCTGGAGAAAGGATCAAGGTGCTGTTGAATGAAAACAATGGAAATAACAGAACTGCCAATGTGGTATACAAGGAAGTGTTGAATGGAGTTGTTTAGCAAAAGTGAGTAACTTGAAAGATTATTTACAGGAATTGGAAACTAATATAGATATCAAGATAGACTTGGATTTAGAATTAGAATTAGAATTAGAATTAGAATTAGATTTGGATTGTACTTGGATTGAATCAAATAGTTGAAAAATTGATTGTGAGAAGACTTTAGGGCAGGTTACTTAACCTTTGGTGTGTATTCAATAACAAGTCAATAAAAGTTTGTGATAATGTCAATAACAGATCAATACAAGTTTCTAATGATGTCAATAACAAGTCTATTATAACAAGTGAATACAAATTTGGAATAAAGTCAATAACACCTTAATACAAGTCAGTAATAAGTTAATACAAGTTTGTAATTGAAGTCAATACATCAATAATGTGTTTGTTAGTTTGATAACCAAGTTAGACTTGAGTAACTGTAGTGGGATTAAGCATTGTGTTACATATATGCGAGCTGGCCCATGCCGGTGTCAGGCTGAGCGAGCAAAGCAAGCGAACGCCATGACAAAGGCATGGGTCATAAGCTCGTTAGGAATAAAGTGAGTAAGCAAATTATTACTAAGGCATGTGATGACTTGTCTGATGACTGAAAAGTGCTGCAACCAGAATGCTGACAGAGAAGGTCAGAAAAGAGTTGGAAAAGAGCCAGTGTTTATCAGGAATCTGATTGGGTAAAATGGGTCTTAGCAGTATTTCCCTCTTAGTGCTGAGCCTACAAGGCACATGAGGGTTTGAGGATCCAACTTAAAAGCCAGGTCTGTGGGCAGAAAAATTTCAAGTTCCTGTCATACACCTACAATATGAATCTGCCCTCACAATCTACTGCTGAACAACTGGCCACCCTTAAGGTGTAGCAAAAAAAGCTGCATGGAAGGTGGAGGAGGAGAGGAAGAGGGCAGCAGCCACCAAGTGAGTGGATACAAGAAGGGCTGCAGAGGAGGAGACAGAGGTGGAGGGGAGTGGATCACCTGCAAAGAGGGTGAAAGGCAAGGCATGGGCAGACACAAAGTCTGAGGTGGTTGTGCAGGTGGAGGCCACATGACCCTGTAAAAGGTGAGTAATAGTATTTCATCATTGTTGAGTACAAAGCTGATATCCCCTCCTTAGATGTTCAAATCAAAAACTTGTGTGTTTCTGGATAGGCACCTGGGGCCAGGCATGCAAGCCCTGCACCAGGGCTAAACACAAGTGTGAGGAGGTGGTGTAGGAGGGGCAGGAGGCGGTAAAGGAGAAGTTGATGATGGGGAAGGAGATGGTGGAGTTGATGAGGGAGTTGGTGAGGGCTGTGAAGGGCCTGAAGCAGGAGATTCAGGAGCTCTGAGGGGAGCACACAGGAACCTGTGAGCAGATTGCAAATTTATGTGATATCTTCGACCCAGAGCAGGCAGAGGAGATGGGAGAGGAATCAGAGGAGGAGAATGAAGGAAGTCGCAGTGAGGGAGAGGTGGAGATGGAGCTAGCTGAGGAAGCTGCAGGAGTCCTCTGGGTGGAGCCAGTGGAGGAGAAAAATGGGGAGGTCTAGGGGCCCAGTCAGGGCCTCCCAAAAATAATATTTTTGTTTAGCTTTTCTTTTTTATTTTTAAAATCAAAATGTTTTGCACTGTCCATTACTGAGTGAATTAAGTCTGAAGCAGTCCAGGTTTTTCTGGATAATGGGTGTGGAAGTCCACAACCAATTCCTGAGCATGATCAAGCTCTGTGGCTGGGAGCCAAGAGTTTTCTTCATTAGTCCCCTAGTAACCTTCCCAATGGACAAAGTAAAGTAACTTGCAACAATGATGGTGATGATACTCGACCTAGAAACCTAACAAAAACCTGTTAAAAGGCTTAGGAAGTATAACACAGGCTAGCAGAAGGGTGCAAGTTGGTACTAAATATCACTGCTGATATCCAAAAGTCATAGTGAGTGGCGTAAAATGATGAATCATATTGTAAATAGTTTTTAGAGGTGTACAAAGATGTTCGAAAGAATTCGAAATAGGTTTGAAGAAGTTCATAGATGTCAGACTAATGTCGAGGTATGTCAAAAAGTGAATATAACAAATAAGGAGTGTTTGTCAAGAGGTGATAGGTGATGTGCGATAAAACAAGAAGCAAATATGATAGTTTCAAAGAAGTTCATGATATTTTGCAGAACTTAGAGATACAATGCAAGCTAAGACTCAAGAGAATGGCTCTTAAGTCAGATGATAAGTGAGAGGGTAACTTCTTCTCTGTTCCCCATTGCTCTGCTAAGTAACTAGTACAAGTCTATATACATTTTTGAAGAGATAGTACTAAAAAGGGAGATAAAACATGTGTAAAACATGAGGCAATATATCCAACAATGAGGACTTTGTAGATCATAAAATAAATGAGAAATAATAAATAATTGAAATGTACATGTCCCCATATGGTAAAAGTACTTATCTTTTGCTTGAATATATCATTGAAGCCTCTAAGCACTATCATTGCATCCTAAATCCTTTGTTATCTCTCCTCATGTCTGGTAGTGCTTGATATGCAGTGAATTGGCTCATTCCAGTTGTGCAGCATGTATCAAAAGGGTTTTAGGATAGGTATATGGTGGCCAACATCATGCAAAGTAATGCAAAGTTCTTCAAAAGCATTTGAACTGTCATGAAATGGTTCGAAGTCATTTGAGATCATGTGAAGTTGTTTGAAAAGTTTGAAATAGTTTGAAAAGTGTTTAAACTTGATTTCATGTCATTCGTGGTGGTTCGGAACATCTGTCATAGTGTGTCAATATGATTGGAAGGCTTCTCCAGACCTTAAAGCATGCAGTAGACCTATCAATGGTTATTGATCTTTGAGTTGAAGATTTTTGCAATTTCATATTCAAGTTCATCATTGATGATGACTGGAGGAGGCAGGGGCTGAGAGCAATTAGGAATTGTGTTAGGGGTGTCTTCTTCCAGCTGAGAGACATGGAATACAGGGACAGCCTAGTGATGGTCCAGAAGCCTGAGGGTGACCAAGTAGGTACTTGGACTGGTGATGATTTTAAGTGCACCATAGTACTTCTCCGAAAAATTTTTGGAGGGTCATGATGTGCATAAGTGTTCTTCTTTGACATAGGCATAATCTCTGATATTGAAGTCAGGAAGTGGAAATCTGGCACTTGTCCACTGAACCTTGATAGTGCTTCTGTGCTTTGGAGAGCTGCTTCCAGAGTTCCTGGTAGAGGTCATCGAGGTCCACCACAAAGCTACAAGCATGCTGGGAGGCTAGCTTGCATTCAAGGAAAATGGTAATGTTCAGGTGGTAACCCTTGTTGGCAAAGAAGGGTGAAACTCCAGTGGAAGCTGATGGGGCATCGTTATAAGTGAATTCTTCTAAGGGCAACAGCTGGGACCAGTTGTCCTGTTGGTAATTGCAGAAGATCCATAAGTATTGTTTGAGGGTCTGGTTAAGTTGTTCAGTCTGTCTGTCACCTTCTGGGTGGTAACCCAAGGTGAAGTGAATTTTCATGTCCCATGCTTGCCTGAGAGACCAGAAAAAGTGGGAGATGAACTCAGATCCTTGGCTGCAAGTGACATGTGATGGAAGTTCCTGCTTGGAAAAAACATGTATGATGAACAGGTTGGCAAGTTTTTGGGCTGTGATTTTGCTTACTGTGGGAATAAAGATGCCTTGCTTGGAGAGTCAGTTTATGATGACTAGGATAGCAGTATGACCATCAGAATCCAGTAGTTGTTTAATAAAGTCCGTCGAGATTGAGTCCATTCCAAGGCTATTCTGGGACTGGGAGTTGCTTCAGAAATTTATAGGGTTTGTGTCAAGGTGACTTGGATCATTTGCATGTAGTACAGGATTGCAGAAGTCTTGTATGAAGGTCCATAGGTTGGGCCAAACATAATCACATTGGACAAGTTGAAGGGTCTTGTTCTGACTGAAGTGGCTAGAGAGGATATGATCATGCTTGTACTACAGGACTTTAAGGTGGAGATCCATAATGTCCAGGACATAAATCTGGTCAAAGTGGCAGAGGAGTATGCTGTCATCTACAGTCCAGTTAGTAGTGGAAGGGGTCAGGAGGTGTGCAGATGAAAGGGGGTCAAGGGTCAGGAAGGATCAGATGTCATTGTGGAGTTTCTCGATGTCCATGAGGACTGCTTGTCAGATGACTGGGGTGGTGAGGTAAGTGGCTCAGAGTGATGAGGTGAGTTGTTCTTGGGTGAATATGGGTCAGAAGTTGCTTGGGTTTGCTGAGATGAAGTCACTATTTCCTCCTTTGCAGTAGATGTTCCATTGTCTAGTGAGTGCATCAGGTTTTGCCCCCAATTTCCTGGGGTGGAAGCAGATAACTAAGTTAAATTGGGAGAGGTACTCAGACCATCTGGCTTGGCAGTGGGTAAGAAGTTTTGTGGTGCTGAAGTACTCCAGATTCTTGTGATCATTGACCACATTGATTGGGTTTCTGGAGCCTTCCAGATATTGCCACCAGTGTTTGAAGGTTTCACAGATGGCCAGAAATTTTTTGTCATGGGTGTCATAGTTTAGCTCCACAGAATTGAAGGAGTGGGAGTGAAATGCAATAGGGTGAATGTTGCCATCTGTGGTGTGGACAGAAAGGATTGCCACTAAAACATAGTAACAAGCATCCATTTCAAAAACCATGTGGAAATCTGGTACCCATTGAGTGAGAACCAAAGTGTGAGTGAATTCTTCCTTAAGCCTGTAAAAGACTTCTTGGCACTTCTTGCTAAAGTCCCAGGGAAAATTCTTCCATGTCAAGTGGGTAAGAGGAATAATAATGTCAGAATATCCATGAATAAACCTGTGGTAGAAATTGCAAAATCTGAGGTAAGACTGGATATCCTTGACTTTCTGAGGTACTGGCTAGTCCAGGATGGTCTTTACTTTGTCTTCAGACATCCATAGTCCATCTGATGATAGAATGTGTTGAAATTAAACTCCGAGATGCATGCTGCATATGAGGCAATGCATGCAGCATACACATGTTACTGCGCTTACTGCGCATACATGTGGTAAACACATTCCTGAGTCATGTAACATCCTTATTATTATGTATATAAGGAGAACCTGTACCATAGTAGATATATAGTGTTCTTACCTCTGCTAAACCCTAGCTCTAAGACTTACTAAACCCCAGGTAGGTTATAAGGAACGTATTGTCTCTTCCTCTGTGCAACATATATAGTCTGCTCCAACAGGTTATGGGCCCTGCTGGGCACGTTGCAAATGCGCCTTAACTGGCTGCAACTGATGTTGACTTCATTGTCTCCAAATTATAATCTTGCACTCTTCATGAGCTGCATTGTGCTCCCTGTGAGCTGCACTTAAAAACCTAGGTTGACTAGGATTAACCACTCTGAAGGAGTGTTTTTGCCTGAGATTATGGAACATGTTTCTTGGATAGAAGACTGATTGAGCACTTTTACCAGCTACCACCACAGAATCATGTCTTCAACCCTTGAAAAACTCATAGAAATTTTCAATGGCTCCAATTACATTCAATGGGCTGACTCCATGAAGGCGTGGCTCAGGTCTCAGGGCCTCTGGCAAATAACTAGTGGGATGGAACTAAAACTGCCTCTGGCACCTCCTTTGATGGCAATGAATGCTGCACTTGTAGCAGATGCTACTGCCAAGCTCCAGACCTGGAGCAACAAAAATGACCAGGCTCCACCTGGCCCCCTCCATTCAGCAGTGTGCCAACACCAAGGACACTGCTGAGGAGGTGTGGGATCTCATTCGCACCGATTATGGTATCAATGGCCCCTCCCAAGTCTTTGCAAACTTTAAATCTGCAATAGCAATCAAAATTCTGGCTGTGAATCCCATGCCAGAGATTGCTAAGATGGCTGACAAATTTGAGTGCCTTACGGCTGCCAATGTTGCCATCCCCAAACTAGTTCAGGCAATGATTCTACTGGCTGCGATGCCATGCAAGTATGATTCTCTGTTTACCATGGTTCTTAACATGACCGCTACTAGAGCCTTGACATTTAAACATGTCAAGGACTCCATTGTCACTGAAGCCTCATGGTGCACAGCAGTTCAGCAGCCCACTGGCCCACCTCAGGCCACCAAGCTTTCTGCTGTCAAATGCAAAGGGGGAAACCCCAAATGGCAACCTCAAAACAACAATGGAGATTCATCCCAAAAATGTGGACAATGCAGGGATAGAAAGACTAAAGAGGAAAAGCCAAAGAAGAAACATACCCACCTTGCCTCCAATGCCTTTACTACCATAAATGGTAATGGCACCATTATACCACCGATGCCACTCATTCAGCGCATCGAGAAGTGCAAACATACTCCCACAAGGGCTCCTCGCTGCCGACTGTCTGCACAGGCATATATGGGCATGGCCCCTATCTCTCATTTGGTCTACACCAAATATCAGCAAGTTCGAGACACCCTTGAGCAAATGAATCTCCCGTGCAGCCCAAAAAATCTGTGACCGCTGGAAGTGCACCTAACGGTGCGAGAAGGTAAGAGGAGGAGGATTGAACCAGAACCAAGGATTGTGGAGATAGAAAATGATAGCATTTCCCTTGGATTGGAACCTATGGTTCCTGATGAGGAAGTATGGAAAGCCATCGATGAAATGCTCATTGATGAACTGCTTGAAACAGGAGCATATGATGAAAGGTCAGTCCTTTTCTCTGCCACAAGCACAAAGATTAATATTCCAATGATTACAGGGAACTTTTCATGTGAAATTTTACTGCTACTAAATGTATCATTGAACTATTTACATCTTAATGAGTGTGTTATGTGTGCAAATAAAAATTGTAAGAAAGGTGCTGACTGGATCATGGATTCAGGCACATCAAAACACTTCACTGGTGAAATGAAAATTTTTGCTTCATATGAGCCTTTACCAAGAAAGGACTCTACTCTGGTTCAAATGGCCATGGGTACTACTCATATAGTAGGAAAAGGAGCAGTCTTCATTAGACATCAGGTAGTATGTCATGGAAAGTCAAAAACATGTGAAATGTGATTATACCCCATCTACTACATACCCAACTGTAATGCTCGATTACTGTCAATGGGCATCTTCTTACAAGACGGAAGTGACATGCATGGTTTCTCTGCACACATTTCATTTTTTAAGCAAGGAAACCCAATTATGGATTGTGTCTCTCTTATGAAATGTGACATGATTTATTGGGATCAGACTCATATATTGAGCACCAAAAGAATTAATGTCGCAATGATGTACATTGCAGACTACTTGACTTGGCAAAGGTGACTTGGACACCCATCCAAAGAAGCACTAAGGAAAATGCCTAATAGCACCATAAAATTCCCAAGGAATTTAATTATTCTTAAAGACAAAATTATATGTCCAGGATGCACTGAAGGGAAAATGACCTCAAAATCTTTTCCCAAATCAGATTCACATGCAGAGAAACCCTTTGAATTAATACATTCTGATCTAAAGGAACTCCCAGTACTATCGTACCATAAACATAAATACTTTATTGTATTTCTGGATGACAAGACATCACATATCTGGGTCCAGTGCCTTAGAAAGAAGTCTGATGCTGCTGCAGCGATTAGACAATTTCAGGCAATGGCTTTGACCCAGTATGGTGCTACAATCAAGTGCTGGCATGTTGATCCAGGGGGGGAGTTCAAAGATCATGAGCTACAAAATGTGCTCAAGGATTTTGGCATCAAAATAGAGATGTCTGCACCCCACATTCACCAACAGAATGAGTGCACAGAGCACACCGTAAGGACAATAATGGAAAAGTCGCAAACCCTGCGATTTACCACTTGTCTACCACAATCATGGTGGGAATTTTGCATTGAACATGCAACACACCTATACAACTGAACCCCAATAAGGTGCCTGAAATGGCTGACACCAGTTGAGGACCTGACAAAGGTCTGCCCAGATCTAAACAATCTGAAGGTTTTCAGTTGCAGTGCTTACATCTATCTACCCAAGGAGATATGTCCAACCACATTAGCTCCTCGATCAGAGTTAATGACATACCTTGGATTAGAAGATGGCATTAAAGCATACTGTTTCATGTGACCTAGTGGCACAATATTCATTGGTGCTACAGCACTATTTGATGAAATATTGTTCCCATGCTGTCCCAGAGCTGAAACTCCTGCCAAAACAGACCTTGGTGATTTTCCACCTCCATCTCCAGAAGATGATGACCACTCATCTGGAATGGATGGCGATGATTCTATACCGCCACAAAATCTGCCCCTTCCTCCATTATCAGAAAATAATGATGATGATGATGTACCAAGTGAGCAAAAGGCACATAATGATGTGACTGACACTCCTCCTCTGCTGCCTCCAGTAATCACTGAGGACTTTCATCCAAGACATGATAATCAACAGGAATGGCAGTAATTGCCCCATTGATCAGGCAGGCAGAGGAACATCCCAAACCATCCTGGCAATACCTATGGAGAGAAGTGACTTCCCTCTGACATAGAGAGAGACATTGCACGTGATCGATATTGGAAGAGATCTGTGGGTCAAGATTTAGATCATAACCGAACACGACCACAATCTCAACAGAAAGAACCGGTTGCTGGACCAAGTTTGGCACCCCACAAAAGTGTGCCCGATTCCAATGATCAAAAACATGATCACCCAATGGGGGAACCAGATGAAGCAGGTTATATTAAAAAGATAACCAAGGAAGGAGGAGATAAGCTTATTCACTGGGTATTGTCAAAAGCAGTCAAACCATCAAGCAAAATAAGCCAAGTTCCAAACCAATTTTGCGATATTGCACACCTACCATGGCAGCAGCAACATGAGTGGAAACAAGCTTGTCATGAAGAATTAAAGGCTCTTCATAAGCAACAAGTTTATGACATTGTCAATCTTCCACATGATCGAAAAATAATCAAAAATAGATGGTTTTTCTCTGTGAAATCAGATGGAAAAAACAAGCCAGACTCATGGCCAAAGGCTTTTCACAAGTTGAAGGTGTTGACTTTGATAAGATTTTCTCACCAGTAGTCTGCTACGAGACTGTACACCTCATGTTTGCACTTGCATCTCTAGAAGGCATGTATATGACCAGTCTATATGTAAAAACTGCATTCTTATATGGCAAACTAGAAGAGGAGATCTATATAGATCAACCTGAGGGTTTCAGACTCGAGAAAAAAGAGTGCAAAGTAATGTGCTTACGCTGAGCATTGTATGGCCTTAAACAGGCCTCACTAGCATGGTGGAAAGAGCTAGAGGCATTTATGCGCACCATTGGGTTTGTGCATGCCAGCTCTGATGCCAGCATTTTCATACACAAGAATCCTAAGACAGGCAGCATTGTTATTGCACTGGTCTATGTTGATGATGGCTTGTTCATGGAGAAGAACAAGAAACTTGTGGATGAAAAGAAGAATGCTTGTCTAAAGCATTGAAAGTGCCGTAGTACTGAAAAAGTCATAGAATTCTTAGGCATGTGCATCACCCAGACTACAAGCAAAGTCAAACTCGATCAAACTGAATATCTTGCCAAAGTGCTCAAGAGGTTTGAGATGACAAATGCCAAAGCAGCCCCCACTCCACTCCCGACTGGTTACAAACCATCAGAAAACACAGCGACATCAGATGCAGTGCTTAGATCAAAATATCAGTCTGTGATGTTGGAGCAGACTACATACGTTGCACAGAGGAAGAGACGACACGTTCCTTATAACCTACCTGGGGTTTAGTTAGTCTTAGAGCTAGGGTTTAGCAGAGGTAAGAACACTGTATATCTTCTATAGTACAGGTTCTCCTTATATACATAATAGTAAGGATGTCACATGACTCGGGAATGTGTTTACCACATGTATGCACAGTAAGTGCAGTAACATGTGT
This sequence comes from Tricholoma bakamatsutake, assembly GCA_029959215.1. Lineage (NCBI taxonomy): Eukaryota > Fungi > Basidiomycota > Agaricomycetes > Agaricales > Tricholomataceae > Tricholoma > Tricholoma bakamatsutake. The sequence continues at coordinate 9,774,244 of CP114860.1, forward strand.
GTGCTGCATGCATGGCCTCATGTATGCAGCATGCATCAGGTTTAATTTCAACACCCCCCCTCAAACTGTACAGCACTCTAAGCAGCTAAGTTTGAATCTTGAAAGTAATTCTGAGAGAGTCTCTAAATTTCCTGAATAAGACAGCGCCAAGGTTCTTTGTGAACATGTCAGCTGGATTATCATTTCCAGGAATGAAAACGACCGTGACTTTGTCATTTTCTATGCATTCACAGGTATAGTGGTAGCGAATGTCTAAATATTTGGTCCTTCTTTCCTGAACTGGATTTGATCTGATAAAGATGGATCCCTGATTATCAGCGCAGATTGGTATGTGCTTCAGTACATATCCAAGTTCCTGGAAAAAGGACTCTATCCACACTATCTGTCGACAAGTGTCGGAGAGAGCCATATATTCGGCTTTTGTGGATGACAGTGCTACAGTTTTTTGTAAACGGGACTGCCAGCACACAATGCCACTCGCTAGAGTAGCAAAGTAACCCATTGTAGATCGGCGTTTGACAGTGTCAGCTGCCCAATCAGAATCTGTGAAGGCCTGTAGCCCCTCAGACTTCTCACCATCATAGACAATGTTATATTTCTGGGTCCCCACCAGATAGCGCATGATGTACATCGCTTTGTCTAGATGTTCTTGGCTAGGATTAGCCGAGAATTGCAACATCTTGATTACTGCATAAGCGATATCAGGTTGCATTCTGAGCATCAGATACAATAAAGATCCAATCACAGACTGATATTTTGATCTAAGCATCGCGTTGGGCGTTGCTGTGTTTTCCGATGGTCTGTAACCAGTCGGGAGTGGAGTGGGGGTCACTTTGGCATTTGTCATCTCGAATCTCTCAAGCACTTTGGCGAGATATTCAGTTTGATCAAGTTTGACTTTGCTTGCAGTCTGGGTGACGCACATGCCTAAGAATTCCGTGACTTTTTCAGTACTACGGCACTCCTAATGCTTTAGACAAGCATTTTTCTTTTCATCCACAAGTTTCTTGTTCTTCCCCATGAACAAGCCATCATCAACATAGACAAGTGCAATAACAATGCTGCCTGTCTTAGGGTCCTTGTGTATGAAAATGCTGGCATCGGAGCTGGCGCACACGAACCCAATGGTGCGCATGAATGCCTCTAGCTCTTTCCACCATGCAAGTGAGGCTTGTTTAAGGCCATATAATGCTCGGCGTAAGCGCAATACTTTGTGCTCTTTTCCCTCTAGTCTGAAACCCTCGGGTTGATCCATATAGATCTCCTCATCTAGTTTGCCATATAAAAATGCAGTTTTTACATCTAGGCCGGTCATATACATGCCCTCTAGAGATGCAAGTGCAAACATGAGGCGTATGGTCTCGTAGCAGACTACCAGTGAGAAAATCTCATCAAAGTCAATGCCTTCGACTTGTGAAAAGCCTTTGGCCATGAGTCTGGCTCGTTTTCTTCCATCCGATTTTACGGAGAAAACCCATCTATTTTTGATCATTTTTCGATCATGTGGAAGATTGACGATGTCATAGACTTGTCGTTTACGAAGAGCCTCTAATTCTTCATGACAAGCTTGTTTCCACTCACGTTGCTGCTGCTGTGGTAGGCACGCAATATCGCGAAATTGGTTTGGAACTTGGCTTATTTTGCTTGATGGTTTGACTGCTTTTGACAATACCCAGTGAATAAGCTTATCTCCTCCTTCCTTGGTTATCTTTTTAATATAACCTGCTTCATCTGGTTCCCCCATTGGGTGATCATGTTTTTGATCATTGGAATCGGGCACACTTTTGTGGGGTGCCAAACTTGGTCCAGCAACCGGTTCTTTCTGTTGAGATTGTGGTCGTGTTCGGTTATGATCTAAATCTTGACCCACAGATCTCTTCCAATATCGATCACGTGCAATGTCTCTCTCTATGTCAGAGTGGAGTCACTTCTCTCCATAGGTATTGCCAGGACGGTTTGGAATGTTCCTCTGCCTGCCTGATCGACGGGGCAATTGCTGCCATTCCTGTTGATCATCACGTCTTGGATGAAAGTCCTTAGTGGTTACTGGAGGTGGCAGAGGAGGAGCATTTGTCACATCGTCATGTGCCTTTTGCTCACTTGGTACATCATCATCATCATTTTCTGATGATGGAGGAAGGGGCGGATCTTGTGGCGGTATAGAATCATCGCCATCCATTCCAGATGAGTGGTCATCATCTTCTGGTTCTGGAGGTGGAAAATCACCAAGGTCCGTATTGGCAGGAGTTTTAGCTCTGGGACAGCATGGGAACAACGTTTCATCAAATAGTGCCATAGCACCAATGAATATTGCACCACTAGGTCGCATGAAACGGTATGCTTTAATGCCATCTTCTAATCCAAGGTACATCATCAACTCCGATCGAGGAGCCAATGTGTTTGGACGCTTCTCCTTGGGTAGGTAGACGTAAGCACCACAACCAAAAACCTTCAGATCATTTAGATCTGGGTGGACCTTTGTCAGGTCCTCAACCGGTGTCAGCCATTTCAGGTGCCTTATCGGGGTTCGGTTGTATAGGTGTGTTGCATGTTCAATGCAAAATTCCCACCATGATTGTGGTAGACATGCGGTAAATCGCAGGGTTTGTGACTTTTCCATTATTGTCCTTATGGCACACTCTGTGCACCCATTCTATTGGTGAACATGGGGTGCAGACATCTCTATTTTGATGCCAAAGTCCTTGAGCACATTTTGTAGCTCACAATCTTTGAACTCCCCCCCTGGATCAACATGCCAGCGCTTGATTGTAGCGCCATACTGTGTCAAAGCCACTGCCCGAAATTGTCTGATGGCCGCAGCAGCATCAGATTTCTTTTTAAGGCATTGGACCCAGATATGTGACGTTTTGTCATCCAGAAATACAATAAAGTATTTATGTTTATGGTACGATAGTACTGGGAGTTTCTTCAGATCGGAATGTATTAATTCAAAGGGTCTTTCTGTGCGTGAATCTGATTCGGGAAAAGATTTTGAGGTCATTTTTCCTTCAGTGCACCCTGGACATATAATTTTGTCTTTAGGAATAATTAAATTCCTTGGGAATTTTATGGTGCTATTAGGCATCTTCCCTAGCGCCTCTTTGGATGGGTGTCCAAGTCGCTTATGCCAAGTCGAGTAGTCTGCAACATACATTGTCGCGACATTGATTCCCTTGGTGCTCAATATATGAGTCCGAGCCCAATAAATAGTGTCATGTTTCATAAGAGGGACACAATCCATAATTGGGTTTCCTTGCTTGAAAAATGAAATGTGTGCAGAGGAACCATGCACATCACTTCCGTCTTGTAAGAAGATGCCCATTGACAGTAATCGAGCATTACAGTCGGGTATGTAGTAGATGGGGTATAATCGCATTTCACACGTCTCTGACTTCCCATGACATACTACCTGATGTCTAATGAAGACTGCTCCTTTCCCTACTATATGAGTAGTACCCGTGGCTGTTTGAACCAGGGTAGAGTCCTTTCTCGGTAAAGGCTCGTAAGAAGCAAAATCTTTAATTTCACCAGTGAAGTGTTTTGATGCGCCTGAATCCATGATTCAGTCGGCACCTTTCTTACAATTTCCATTTGCACACATAACACATATATTAAGATGTAAATTGTTCCATGATACATTTAGTAGCAGTAAAATTTCACATGAACAGTTCGCTGTGATCAGTGGAATGTTAATTCTTGTGCTTGTGGCAAGGAAAAGGACTGACCTTTCATCATATGTACCTGTTTCAAGCGGTTCATCAACAAGCATTTCGTCGATGGCTTTCCATACTTCTTCATCAGAAACGGCAGGTTCCAATCCAAGGGAGACGCTATCGTCTTCTACCTCTATGATCCTTGGTTCTGGTTCAATTCTCCTTCTCTTACCTTCTCGCACTATTAGGTGCTCTTCCAGCGGTCACAGATTTTTCGCGCTGTGTGGGAGATTCATTTGCTCGAGGGTGTCTCGAGCCTGCTGATATTCAGTATAGACCGAATGAGAGGTAGAGGCCATGCCCGTGTATGCCTGTGCAGGCAGTCGGCGGCGAGGATCCCTTGTGGGAGTATGTTCATGCTTCTCGATGCACTGGATGAGCAGCATCGGCGGTATGATGGTGCCATTACCATTTATAGTAGTAAAGGCTTGTGAGGCGAGGTGGGAATGTTTCTCTTTAGGTTTTTCCTCTTTAGTCTTTTTGTCCCCACGTTGTCCACGCTTTTGGGACGATTCTCCATTGTTGCCTTGAGATTGCCATTTGGGGTTTCCCCCTTTGTGCTTGACAGCAGAAAGCTTGGTGGCCTGAGGTGGGCCAATGGGCTTTCCAACTGCTGTGCATCATGAGGCTTCAGCGACAATGGAGTCCTTGACATGTTTAAATGTCAAGGCTCTAGTAGCGGTCATGTTAAGGACCATGGCAGATAGAGAATCATACTTGCGCAGCATCGCAGCAAGTAGAATCATTGCCTGTACTAATTCGGGGATGGCGACATTGGCAGCCATAAGGCACTCGAATTTATCAGCCATTTTGGCAATCTCTGGCATGGGATTTGCAGCCAGAATTTTGATTGCGATTGCAGACCTAAAGTCCACAAAGACTTGGAAGGGGCCATCGACACCATAGTCAGTGCAGATGAGATCCCATACCTCCTCAGCAGTGTCCTTGGTGTTGGCACACTGCCAAATAGAAGGGGCCAGGTGGAGCACTAGGCTACCAATCGCCTGGTCATTCTTATTGTTCCAGGTTTGGAGCTTGGCATTAGCTTCCGCTACTAGTGCAGCATTTGTCGCCGTCAAAGGAGGTGCCAGGGGTGGTTTTAGTTCCATCCCGCTAGTTATTTGCCAGAGGCCCTGAGACCTGAGCCATGCCTTCATTGAGTTGGCCCATTGAATGTAGTTAGAGCCGTCGAAAGTTTGTACGAGTTTTTCAAGAGTTGAAGACATGATGTTATAGTGGCAGCTGGGAAAAGCGCTCAATCAGTCCTCTATTCAAGAAAACACGTTCTATAATCTCAGGCAAAAACACTCCTTCAGAGTGGTTAACCCTAGTCAACCTGGGTTTTTAAATGCAGCTCGCAGAGAGCGCAATGCAGCTCACGAAGAGCGCAAGGTTACAATTTGGAGACAATGAAGTCAACGTCGTTCGCAGCCAGTTAAGGCACATTCGTGATGTGCCCATCAGGGCCCATAACCTGTTGGAGCAGACTACATACGTTGCACAGAGGAAGAGATGACACGTTCCTTATAACCTACCTGGGGTTTAGTTAGTCTTAGAGCTAGGGTTTAGCAGAGGTAAGAACACTGTATATCTTCTATAGTACAGGTTCTCCTTATATACATAATAGTAAGGATGTCACATGACTCGGGAATGTGTTTACCACATGTATGCGCAGTAAGCGGAGTAACATGTGTGTGCTGCATGCATGGCCTCATGTATGCAGCATGCATCAGGTTTAATTTCAACATGTGATTGGATCTTTATTGTATCTGATGCTCAGAATGCAACCTGATATCACTTATGCAGTAATTAGGATGTTGCAGTTCTCAGCTAATCTTAGCCAAGAACATCTAGACAAAGCGATGTACATCATGCACTGTCTGGTAGGAACCCAGAAATATAATATAGTCTACGATGGAGAGAAATCTGAAGGGCTACAGGCCTTCACAGATTCTGATTGGGCAGCTAACACTGTCAAACACTGGTCTACAATGGGTTATTTTGCTACTCTAGTGAGTGGCATTGTGTGCTGGCAGTCCTGTTTACAAAAAAATGTAGCACTGTCATCCACAGAAGCCAAATATATGGCTCTCTCTGACACTTGTCAACAGATAGTGTGGATAGAGTCCTTATTCCAGGAACTTGGATATATATTGAAGTGCATACCAATCTGCACTGATAATCAAGGATCCATTTTTATTGGATCAAATCCAGTTCAGGAAAGAAGGACAAAACATATAGACATTTGCTACCACTATACCCATGAATGCATAGAAAATGACAAAGTCACAGTCATTTTCATTCTTGGAAGTGATAATCTAGCTGACATGTTCACAAAGAACCTTGGTGCCATCCTATTCAGGAAATTTAGAGACTCTCGCAGAATTACTTTTGAGATTCAAACTTAGCTGCTTAGAGTGCTGTACAGTTTGAGAGGGGGTGTTGAAATTAAACTCTGAGATGCATGCTGCATACATGAGGCAATGCATGCAGCATACACATGTTACTGTGCTTACTGCACATACATGTGGTAAACACATTCCTGAGTCATGTGACATCCTTATTATTATGTATATAAGGAGAACCTGTAATATAGTAGATATATAGTGTTCTTACCTCTGCTAAACTCTAGCTCTAAGACTTACTAAACCCCAGGTAGGTTATAAAGAACATGTTGTCTCTTCCTCTGTGCAGCATATATAGTCTGCTCCAACAGAATGTAATCTAGAAATTCAACTGTATCTTTGTGAAACTCACATTTCTGCAAAGAAGTGTAGAGTCCATGCTTCCAGAGTCACTGGAGGACTTCTTTAACATGAGCCTTGTGTTTTGACATGTTGTCAAAGAATATGAGGATGTTGTTGAGATAGATGATAATGCAGACATCGAGCATGTTACTGAAGCTGTCATTTATGAAGCACTGGAAAGCCATGGATGCATTAGTGAGTCTGAAAGGAACCACTAGCCACTCAAAGGTCCCATAGTGGGTCCAGAATGTCATTTTCCATTCATCACCATTAGCAATGTGCACCAGGTGGTAAGCATGTTGAAGGTCGATTTTAGTGAAGATGCAGGATTTACAAGAGGCATCAAGATGGTCAGAAATTAGTGGAAGCAGATAGTGATCCTTCTTTGAGATGCAGTTGAGGCCCTGGTAGTCAATGCATAACCGAAGTATACCATCCTTTTTCTTGACAAAGACTATTGGACCACCATGAGGAAATGTAGAAGGTTGGATGAAACCAAAGCAAACATTCTCTTTAATGAACACTCGCAAGGCTTCCAGTTCAAATGGGGATGGAGGGTTCAGGAATTCTGGGGCAGTTCTGAGACAGAATCCATCAGGCTGGAGAACACCAGGATAAAAGGGGCCAGAGAGGACTTGGCTTCAACTTGTAAGAGGTTGTGCTCTTCTCCTTGTCAGGTGTCCTATTTCAAGACAAAGTTTAGCAGAGGAAGCTCAGGTTTCTAAAGGGTATCATAGATAAGAATAAGCAGAGGTTCAAGGATTAAGGATTAAGTTATTGGAATTATGTCAAAAAATGTAAAGGCAATTCAGAGGATAAGTTGGTTAGATTTGGTTGTAACTTTGTTGAGACTTGGTTGGATAATCTTTGTTGGCTTTGTTGATTTACAAACTGAAGTATAAGGGTACTTAAATATCATAGGCCAAAAGAATAACAGAAAATATGGGAAGTTTACTAACAGATCTTCATGAGTGTCCATGCCTATAATTGGTAAGACTGTTTTAGGAATAGAATGAGTAAGCAAATGATTACTAAGGCACAAGAGAACTTGTCTGGTGACTAAGGAGAACAGTGGCCCAAATTACTGGCAGAAAATATCAGAAAAGAATTGGGAAATATTGGGAATCTGATCAGAAGAGTCAGGTCTTGACAGAAAGGCCATAATAGTATATGTACTAGAATAGTAAACTAAAGTCTGGCTGCTGCTGTCCTATAGATGAGTACTGCCTTTTGGACACTGGTGGTTGCAATGTAAGGCAAAACCTGGGGCTGGATTATGAAAGAAAAGGTATGTTGAAATCAATCCATACTTTCAGTTTACCTATAATGATATATGACACACCTCAAAACCTATATTAATATATGACACACCTCATTGCACTTATATTGACATGTGATGTGTCTCATGGCACTCATATTGATACATGACACACTATATCAGTGCATGTGTTTTCCCTCTGATCATGTGACCACATAGCCCTAGGAGTATATAAAGCAGCTGTATTCCTCAGTAGCAATACAGAGAGCCTCTAACCCTAGTTATTTACAAGCCAACATAAGCAACAAGGTAAGTGGTGAGTGAACCTACGTACACTACTACTGTGTGGCTATGCTGCTGCAACAAGGTAATGATGTAGATACATGTTACTCCTTGCAAGGAGTTGGGTGATTGGTAATTAAATGTGGCAGGGTGAAACATGGGGTGAGACAATTGAGAGGGTGCATGAATATCAGTTGTATTCTTCTATTAGGGCAACACCAAAGCCACCAAGGGACTCCATGTGTGGGCTCTACAAGAAGGCACGAGAGGTTATTTATAGGTTGGTTGGTTGAAATAGGCTTTTATGCACACTATGCTGATGGGAATCCTAAGACAAACCAACTGGGGTGCCCCTTAGTGATATATTTACTCTATATACTAAGTTACAATTGTGTTACACTATTTGAGTATAGGTAATACAATGCACATACAGTCACATACATATTTTACATATAGAATACATGAGAATTATAGTTTCCATGACAGCATAATGTACCATAACTGACTGTAATTGACTGTAACTTGGTGTTATGAGGGAACACTATAATTTTTTCCTTATTTTTCCTTATTTATTTGAGCCCTAACAGACCACGTTCTGAAGTCATAATAAGTGTTTTCTTCCAATGGTTCTGCTAAATATAGCAGAAAATAAATACTATATTACATCATACTGTAATTACAATGTGTCCAGCAGGCACATGGTGTGATAGCCCACTTTGACCAGAATAAGTCACGTGATTGATACTAAAATGCAACAAACTGCGTATAAAATTAATATTACGTAATCCATAGTGAGCCTCCGATTTGGTACGAGACATTTCCAACGAGCTGCCAACTTGTCACCTCGCATACAATGCGTCCGGCTCCTCCCTTTATGACTCTCCGGCAGTCTCTGGTCCGTCCAGCATTCCGCCAACAGCAGCGACAGTTCCCCCGCTTCGCCTCCAACTCGTCCCCGGAGAACACCCAAAAGCAGGCTCAAGAAACCCTGAGCAGAGTCTGGGTGAGCGTGAAAAAGTTTTTGGAGCCTGCTGGGAGAAGGATTGGGCTTATGTTAGGATGTACGTGGTATTATCTCGTTACTTCTTTTTTGGCATGGTAGTGAACCACTGTCGTGGGGGTCACTCACTGGTGTGGAATTGCCATTTCATCATTCAGGGAGTTACTTTCTGAACACAACTGACGTTGGACATTTCTTATTCTAGCCTACAAACAACCTCTCGTGTACAACTTGTCTGTGACACAGGAGCTTCTCAAGCAAATCTACCGTGCCGAGAACCTACAACCACCGTCTATCGCTACCATTCGCTCAGCCTACGGAACTATCTGGTCGCGCGCAACGAGCGTGCCTTACTGGCGCGAGACCGTCCGGAGTATGGAGATTGTGAGGCTGGGGATTTACGGCGTTGAGGCGTATACCATCTTTAAGGTGAACAATTCATTCTTTACTTTCTGCCCGTTCTACCCGTTGTTGACTGTTTTATTTTCCTCGCAGGTCGGAGAAATTTTAGGCAGGCGACACCTAGTTGGTTATGAGTTGCATTAGACAACTGCTTCCTTTGTTATCGAAAAATCATTAGAGCACTTGCAGCATAACTCAAGTTTGGCAACACGAACAACGTATTCGACGCGGTAAACGTTCGTACCCGGAACGTCTGTTCCAGATAGAAGGCCTGTGCCTCGTAAACCATACCAATGCAGAGCAGTCGGACGACACAATTTACGAACAACAATGGTCCAATGTTCTCTACGCTTGTGCGCTTCTGGTAAACCCTCGGCGCAAATGTCGTTTCACGTTGCTTGCAAGAGAATTTTACTCACTCATTTTGGACATCTTCTATCTGCCATGTACCATTGACATTATTATGTTGCTCTCGACGCATCCTGCAACCCGCAGGAGCGCATCTGAACAACCGAGCGTATTGTACAGGATGCTGAACTATTTAAATTGGTGGTGCGAGTTGCAGACAACGAGAACCTTACCAGATAGCTCAAACCATTGAAGAGATGGACGGGCGGTGCAATATATAAGTGATATTTTGTTTCTTGGGACTGGATCACACACAAGTTTCAAGTTCAAGTTCGAGTGATGCGGGCCCCCTGTGACAGATATTTCCAAAACCCCTAAGTTCTGCAAGGTACTTTCTACTAGAGCTGGTATAATGTTCATGGTTATTCAGCACACGTTGGGAGTGTCATGAGAGTGAACGCTGTATGGAAGGCCTATACTAATACACTGGCAAAACATAGTGTATGAGATTTGACACGGCATTATGGGAACCATCAGTAACATGATTTCCCACTGTGAACCTTTGTTGGTGAGATCTTATCTGGTCAAATTAGTACAGTACCACTTGAAGGGTTTTGTCCCCCACCCTTCAAAATATAGAAAGTACTGAATAATAATACTTGGTATACCCCCCCTTGGCCTTTACTACAGCTGCCACCCTTCTAGGCATACTTTCAATCAATTTCTCACACACCTCTGGCTCTATTTTGTTCCATTCTGCCTCCATAATTCCAATATTCCACCAGGTAGGTACTCCTTCAGCTTCCTTTTCAGATAACCCCACAAATGTTCAATGGGATTCATGTCCAGAGATTGAGCAGGCCATGGCAGGATATTAATTTGATTCTCTTGGAAACCACTTTTGGGCCTTTTGCTCCTGTGTTTGGGGGTCATTATCCTGCTGAAAGATGATATTGGTAGGAGATTATTTGAAATGTTCAATGCTGGCTTGCAGATCTTCCTCCAAAATCTGACCATAAAGGTCAGCATCCATCTTACCATCCATCTTGCATGCATATCCCACCCCCTCCCAAGTCATACAGCCCCATACCATCACAGAACCACCCCAAAACTTTACAGTTCCTTCTACTAATTGGTAATTCAAGTCCTCACCTGTCATTTTTCACACCACCTTTTTGCCAAAGCGATTGATTTTGGTTTCATCAGAGTAGAAAACCTTTTTCCAATTATCCACAGTCCAGTCTTGATGTGCAATAGCCCAATCCAATTTCACCTGACTACAGCCTTCATTCCAGCTTTTTTAATGTGGAAACAAATGGTTCTAGTAGAGAGGGGGGTTGGTCGATGATGTCCTGAAGTGGTTTGGTGATCTGAGCTGCATTCTCAGCTTTCCCAGTGTGAATAAGAATGACTAGGGATCTGCACAGGTAACCCACAGGTGGTTTTGAGTGTACCCATACCCATACCCACAACCCATGGGTCATTGAGCTTGTATGGGTCAGGTGGGTAACTGCAAAGGTGCACAAATTAAGATGATGGGTGCAAACGAAGGACAAAATGCAGCTATGTATACAGCGAGAGGCACAAATGATGCACAAATGCAACTATACCAAGGGCACAGATGAAGGGCACAGAGAATCCACAAATGTGACTATACAAGGGGCACACAACAAAGGTGCATAAACTAGGATGATAATGCACAGACTATGTGCAATGCTGAATGAGACTGATGAACTGGGGGGGGAAAGATCCTCTGGATTCTCTATGTACCTGGGTACTATGTACAAATGACTTATGTGATGAAAACAGTAAAATTAAAATTATGAACAAAGCAACAATAATAGTTTGCAAGTCCCAAGAAAGCCTGAACTTCCTTGATATGGGTGGGCATGGGCCAATCTACAATTGCCTGTACCTTGATAATATCGATCTTAATTCCATCAGGACCAATCATTAATTCCAAGAACTCAATCTCACTTGCCCCAAACACACACTTCTCCAGTTTAACAAATAAATCATTCTCTGCCAATCTTCTCAATACCTCCTGCACTATTGCCTCATGGTTTTCTTCATCCTTCATGAATATCAAAATGTCGTCAATGAATATTATTATCACACCCTTGTCTATTACATCCTTGAAAATGTCATTCATCATATTTTGGAAAGTTGGGGGACTATTGGTCATTCCAAAAAACATGACAAGCAGCTCAAAGGATCCTCAGCATGTGGCAAATGCAGCCTTCCACTCATCTCCTTTCTTTATTTGTACATTGTTGTATCCCCAGCATAAATCCAATTTTGTAAAGACCTTGGCCTTTCCCACCTTGTGAATTATTTCTGAGATCAATGGCTAGCTTCTCCACTTTCACAGCATTTTTATCCCATGACTGTCCTCCACAAATTTCCCTAAATGTTTGCTTCTGTTCTTCCTTACTGGTCATAATTGGAACTTTCCCATTTGGCATATCCTCATCTTCCACTTCCTCCATCATAACAGAATACTTCCTCAGATGTTCTTTCTCTTTCTTTTTCTTCTTCTCCTTTTTTACTTTTCTCCCATATACATTACATTCTTTAGGACAATGAGTCATGTGTACCTTCCCAGTTTCCAATCAATTTCTGGGTTATGCTTTTGTAACCATGGACATCCAATTTTCAGATTGGTTTTCCCAAGGTCGCACACCTCAAATATAGCTCATTCCTGATGATCCTGATATTTCAGTATCATTGTCACCTCCTCCTTAATAGTTCCTCCACAATTGATTGTACTGTCAGTATTATAGGTTGTGGCAGTTTATGCATGCAAATACCATTTCCAGTAATTAAGAATCAATTAATGAATAATCTGGTAGAACCCCTGTCAAGCAATGCCTCCACATCAATTGCTGCATGCATGTCCACTGTCTTCACCTACTGTCAAGCTGATTTTGGGTTCTATCCATGCAGAGCGAATAAAGAATTTGGGGGTTTTCAAAAATAAGCCTAAGCATTTTCTTTATCGCATAAATGATGATGGTCATACTCTTCAATTTCTCTTTCGGATTCACTCTGGGTTTCCTCAGATACTAATACATTATATTGATTCTGGGTCACCAATGGGGAAACCTTCACTGGGATTCTTCCACAAAATTCTTCTGCTTATCTTCCTCCAACTTCACTTCCTCAATTGTTGCTTCTCTAATCTTTCTTTTCTGCCTACAATTCCTAGCAATATGCTCTAATTGCCCACAGTTAAAACATTTAAGTGGGGCTTATTGATAGGTCCACTGCATGCTATAAGGTCTGGAGAACATTCTCACTCGCATTGAGACACCACAACACACACTCCGAATCACTACAAACACCACAAAATCGACTTTGAACACTTTTCGATTTATTTCACACTATTTCGGATGAGTTCGAACTATTTTGAATGCTTTCGAACTATTTTGCGACACTTCAAATGACTGTGCAGCACTTCAAATGACTTTGGCCACCATATAGTTGTCTTAAAACACTTTCGATACATGATGCTCAACCAGTGTGAGCTATTTAGTTGCATATCGAGCACTACCAGACACGAAAAGAGACTACAACAGAGTTAGAATGCAATAAGTGCATTTTTGTGTTTCATTGATATATTAAAGCAATAGAATAAGAACTCTTACTATATTAGGACAATGTACATTTCACTTATTATCATCTTTCATTTTGTTTCATGTTTTACAATACCTTTATTTGCTGTGCACATTGCCTCATGTTCTACAATTGTTATTATTTCCTTTTTAGTACTATTTCTTCAGATTGTATATAGACTTGTATTAGTTAGAATAACAAAAAATAACAATGGGGAACAGCAGAAGTTGCCCTCTCACTATTGTCAGATTTAAGAGTCATTCTCTTGAGTCTTAGCTTGCATCATATCTCTAAGTTCTGTGAAATATCATGAACTTCCTCGAAGCTATCATATTTGCTCCACATTTTATTGCCCATCGCCTATTGCCATTCGACAAACACTTCACATTCATTAAACTCATTCCTCAATATACCTCAAACCTCTTCGAACTATTTTGCATGTCTTTGAATCTACTTCAAACTCTTTCGCACATTTTCGAACTTATTTTGAATTCTTTCAAACACCTTCATATGCCTATACAGACTATCTGCCACAGCCCTTACCATTTTGCATTACTAAACATTATGTTTTGGTCTCAGCGGTGATATTTAGTACCAACTCACACCCTTCCTCTGACTCGTGTTATACCATCCAAAGCCATTTAGTAGGTTTTGTTTGGGTTTCTGGGTTGAGTATCATCATCATCTCCCTACTAGATCAACATCCATTGCATCTGCTGATGCTGCTGACTCCTTAACAATAGGTGTCACTGCCATGGCTGGTGGCTGTGCCTCAGAGTTTATACCTGAGGCATCTTTTCTTTCTCGGACTTTCCTCCTGATGACTTTCCAAATCTGGCATTTCCATACATCAATTTTGACTCTGCCTGTTCCTGTCGATATTGCTGATCAAGATGCATTGCCCAATTATACCACTCGTCCAACCTCTCTGGCATAGAAGGTAGTCAATAGATAGACTTGAATAAAGAGGGATTTAATTCTGCTTTCAAAAATTCTACCAATGCAGCTTCTCCCATATCCATCTGTGATGCTTCTGCCTTGAACTGCAAAATAAATTCATCTGCTGTCAGAGAACCTTGGCACATGGTTTTTAATTTAGCATTAGCTGTCGCCTTTGGATTAGAGTCTCCAAACTGTGCCTCCAGTCTCTCTAAAAATTTCCTGAAGGTTGCAAATGGTTTATATCCTGCAGCAATTTGATTGATAGCTTTGTTTCTCCAGAACTGTGCTTTCCCTCCCTAGATGTATGAGAGAGCAAACATAATTCTAGACTCAGTCATATGAATCTCAGGCTTTCTCCCATGGATGTACAATACTATAGATCTGATGAAGGATTTTGTATTCTCTATGGTACCATCAAAGATTTGCGGGGGTGCTGATAATACTCAACCTGGAAACCTAACAAAAACCTGTTAAAAGGTTTAGGAAGTATAACACAGGCTAGAGAAAGGGTGCGAGTTGGTACTAAATATCACTGCTGATATCCAAACATTGTGTTTAGTGATGTGAAATAGTAAGGGATGTGGCGAATAGTCTTTTAGAAGCATACAAAGAAGTTCAAAACAGTTTAAAATAGGTTCGAAGATGTGTGAAATAGCTCAAAGATGTGCAAAGTAGTTCAAATAAGTTCAAAGAGGTTCGAGGTATATTGAGGAACAAGTTTAGCAAATGTGAAGTGTTTTTCGAATGGCGATAGGCGATGGGCGATGAGTCGAGAGACTAATATGAAAGTTTGAAGAAGTTCACAATATTTTGCAGAACTTAGTGATATGACACAAAGATATGACCCAAGAGAATGGCTCTTAAGTCAGATGATAAGTGAGAGGGTAACTTATGCTCTGTTCCCCATAGCTTTTCTTATTATTCTAAGTAACTAATACAAGTCTATATACAAATTGAAGAGATAGTACTAAAAAGAAAATAATAACATGTGTAAAACATGAGGCAATATATCAAACAATGAGGACTTTGTAGATCATAAAACAAATGAGAAATAATAAATAATTGAAACATGTAGTGTTCCCATATAGTAAAAGTACTTATCTTTTGCTTCAATATATCATATATCATTGAAATATAAAACTGCACTTATCACATTCTAAGTCTCTTGTAGTCTCTCCTTGTGTCTGGTAGTGCTCGATATGCAGCGAATTGGCTCACTCCAGATGTGCAGCATGTATCAAAAGTGTTTCAAGACAGCTATACGGTGGCTGATATTGTTCAAAATTCTGCGAAGTCATTCGAAGTGTTGCGAAATGTTGCTAAATGGCTCGAAATAGTTTGAAGTCATCTGAAATAGTGTGAAATAGTTCAAAATAGTTTGAAATGGGTTTCGTAGGATTTGTAGTGGTTTGGAACATCTGTTGTAATGTGTTGATACAAGTGGGAATCTTCTCCAGACCTTAGCATGCACAGTGGACCTATCAGTGCATATTTAGGTAAACATGTTTTTCCACTCTCAGATCTCTCCTGCATGCACATCATCCTGAGACATCTACTCCACCATCTCCTCCATCTCATCATCTTTATCTTTCACTGTCTCTGCTTTTATTTCTGCTTGTTTGGGCTGTGATACTGCCAATACTGACACTAATTGGGACATTTGTGCTGTAAGCACATTAATTTTGGCTTCTAGCGCTGGCATGGGAACAGGATTGTGACCAGGATTTGAAGTTGATTGTTCTGACATAATGACATAAGCTGTGATGAGTCACTTCTTTGGCTGAGTCAAGATTCAGCTTCAGAATTTTTTCACAAATTTTCGAGTCATGTGATCTGGCAATTCGGGTACCAAACATGGCAAAACACATGATTTCAGCTATTTGTCAACAATTGGGCACTTCAGATTGATATCCCTTCCAACAGTGCCTGATCTCAGAGTTAATATTGAATTCAGCTAGTAACTAATATACCTAAAATAGTTGTCTGAATAGAGTATAGTAAATCTCGATTAAACCAGATCCAATCGGTTGTCTGGTTGCAGCTGTCCTAATGATGAGCACTGCCTCTTTGTTGGAGCAGACTACATATGCTGCACAGAGGAAGAGATGACACGTTCCTTATAACCTACCTGGGGTTTAGTTAGTCTTAGAGCTAGGGTTTAGCAGAGGTAAGAACACTGTATATCTACTATAGTACAGGTTCTCCTTATATACATAATAGTAAGGATGTCACATGACTCAGGAATGTGTTTACCACATGTATGCGCAGTAAGCGCAGTAACATGTGTGTGCTGCATGCATGGCCTCATGTATGCAGCATGTATCAGGATTTAATTTCAACACTCTTGATCACTGGTAGTCGCAATGTAAGGCGAGGCCTGGTATTGGCTTACAAAAGCAAGGTAAATACATATATACAATTACTTCTGGCTCATGCTGAAAGGATGAGTAAGTGGTTGTGGCATGCTGAAACAATGATGTATGTGCATGTAAGAGAAGGCACGCTGATGGGGCAGTTGAGTTCTTCTGTTAGGGTGACACCCACTAAGCTGCTAGCTGGACCATGCAGGCTCTCCTACAAGAAGGCAGTGGGGCACGTGCACATGATGGGGGATTTTGATGGATTTGATGTGAGGGGTTAAAAATAGATGAGTTAGCTGAAAAAGGCATTTTGCACCACTAATGTAGATGGAATACCTAAGAGAACCCAACTGAGGTTCCCAGGGCATATATTTAAGATTTATATACTATGTTACATATATTGTACTATGTTGTTACTGATGCACACATATATACATGCACATACATATTGATGCATATAAATATAAAATTCCCATGCTGACAAATGTAGCATTTGTAGGCATTTGGTAGCATAATTTGACATAATAAAATAAAATAAAATAAAAATAAATTATTATTATGTAATAGGAATGCTAGAAGACTGTTTTCTAACACTGTCCCATTGCAAGGTTCTATTTTTGATGTGCTCTAGGTCCTGTGCACTCTGCCTAATTGGTCCACTTTGGTGTTATGTGTTGCATGCCATGCATTAGTAATGGTGATGTGATTGCCCTGTGCCAATTACCAGAGAAGGCAATGCTATGCAAAAGAACTATAAAGAGATGCTGTGCAATGCCAAATAGTGCCAAAGCACCCAAGTGTGCACAGTGCAGTGCCAAATAGGTGTAAAGCATCCAGATTACATGAGAATATGCTGCTGTCTCATGATGCAATCATGGTGTGCCTCAAATAAGTTGCCTAGTAAGCTGAAAGCCATGATGTGCAGTGCAACAGATGAAGTCAAGCAGTTGGTGTGTGGGATAAATGAATAGTGCAAGGAGTGTGCAACAAGAATGTGAATTGCTGATGAGGCATAAGAGAGTGCATGAAGATGCATTGAGCGTGCAGTAAACTGTGAAAAGCAGATAATGAGTGCAGGAGCACACAAAGGTGGTTCAAAGCATAACAAAGCACATTTAAGGCACATGATAGAAGGCAGCGAAGGGTGGTCCAAAGGCACAGTGGAAATGTAAAAGGCACACAGAAGTGCATGGAAGTGCACTAGGGCACATGAAAGCACACAAAGGCATGCAAAAGTGCACTGTGCAAAGTGAATAAAAGTCATCCAAGAGGTGCACACAATCACAAAAAATGCTGTAGTATGAGTGCATGGTGATAGGGAGCCATATCACTGTGCTTGTGCAACCTATGAGTTTTACCAACCATGATGATCTATGGAGCCATTCCCATTTTTTCAGAATTTCTGTTATGGCTTGTGATTTGTTTTATGTCTCACAACTGCAGTGATTGGACAGAGTCAATATTTCAGTTGGGAGGAGGAAAGTGATGATTAAACAAGTTTTCCATGCTTGCACATTTTTCCTTTGTGCATTTCTGTGCACTTTATGTGACTTATTCAAATATCCCCTACATTCTCTTCTACTATTCATCCACATTCATTGCACTTACATTTTGCACTTTGCATAACTAATAAGGATACTGCCTAAGGACAGTCAATATTATAGTTGGAAGGAGATGATATGGCTCCCTATTTCCCTGCGCTCATACTACAGCAATTTTTGTGATTGTGTGCACCTCTTAAACAATTTTATTCACTCTGCACAGTGCACTTTGGCTGTCTAGGTGCACTTTTGTGTGCCTTTGACATTTCCACTGCACCTTTGGACCATCCTTTACTGCCTTCTATCATGTGCCTTAAATACCTTTGTTATGCTTTGAACCACCTTTGTGTGCTCCTGCACTCATCATCTGCCTTTCACAGTTTACTGTGCACTTGATGCACCTTTATGTGCTATTTTACACTTTGCCAACAATCCACATTCTCACTGCACATTTCTTGCACTATTCATATATCTTACACACCAACCTCTCCACTTCATCTGTTGCACCATGTATCATGGCTTTCAGCTTACTAGGCAACTTATTTGATGTGCACCATGACCACATCATGAGATAGCATATTCTCATGTAATCTGGGCACTTTGCACCTATTTGGTGCTGCACTGCACACACTTGGGTGCTTTCACATAACATAACTTGAATGCTTTGGCACTATTTGGCATCACACAGCATCTCCTTATATGTAAGGGGAAAGGAAGGCACCCCAGGCATCTGGGCAATTTTCTGTGTTCATCCCATATTTTTTTATATTTTATTTTACCCTATTCTGCATTTTTAATGAGTTTCTATGATTTATTCCTATTTTATTATTATATTTTGGTTTTTTCCATGTTGGTACATGTTGACAGTTCTATTCTTAGAGGTAGGACCCCTTCTGGATATTTACTCATCAAGGTGATGTCATCCCATAGCCTGATCCAACTATCCCCACCTTTTTGCTATTTTTTGCTTACTAATTGATTTTCAGCTCTATATGTAGTATAATATTAACTTTGGATTCCTTTCTGTTGGCTCACTATTAAGTGAGGCTTTGAGGTTGCCCTTACAGTAGAGAACTCTCTCCCTAGGCCCAGAATTGAAGCACACTGCAGATATATCACATCCTATACCTACAGGACATCACCCAGGACATAATCAACACCCCTGCCTTAAGTGCACCCTTATCTCCACTCAATGCACCACCATGTGCCATGGACACCCAAAAATGCATTGAAGCACTCAAAGGCACCATTACCAGATTGCGTGCACAAATTGAATCACTTAAATCATGCATCAAAAGCTTTGTTGATACCCTACAGCTTAGTCCCTCACATAATATCCCATTTATTCCAACTCCAACTGCTTCCAGCATCAATGCTCTACCTAATACCACTGGCACACAGATTAAACTGTCCCCCCCCTGCCGACTTCAATGGTGCATGCTCTCATGGACGTTCTTTCCTCAACTCCTGTGAGTTATACATCTAATCAGTTCCTAGACGACACCGCAAAAATTTATTGGGCCTTTACATACATGAAGTATGAGCATGCCTACCTCTATGTCGACTGCATTTTGTGCCAATCCCAGAAACTCAGTGCCCTCCCTTTTTCCTCTTGGGACAACTTTAGAGAGGAGTTTGTATGATACTTCTGCCCTTTCCATAAATGCCAATGAGCTGCAACATGCCTCGAGTCATCCTTATATTACCAAGTGCACCAATCTGTGGACAACTATATTGATGAGTTTATGGATTTAGTGGACATGGCAGGATATGGGAATGGGCTACCAGTGGTGGTTAAATTTCATCGTGGTCTCAATCAAGAGGTTCAGGACCAGATTCAAATGTTGAAGGAACACCCAGCTGATGACAATATTGATGCTTGATATGAAGCTGCTTCTCTTTGTGATGAAAACTGACTCATGAATGCAGCTTTTAACACTACACTCCATGCCACTACAACCACACATGCCCCCAATCCCTCCAACTACCCACCCTGCTGCCCACCAGTAATCACTTTGACACTCTGGTGGTTGACCCACTTGAGGAAGAACTTCACTCCATGACCAACTTCCCTCCTGAGTCCCTCAGCTCAATGGAAGTCACACCCACTCCACTCACACCTGTTTCTCCTCTTCCCAGATTGAAATCTTGGGAGTGCAAGCTATCATGCAAATACATTGTGGTGTCCACCCCCCATCCCTCCCTGCAATCACTAGAATTGAAGATTGAGCTGCAGACTATGGATATGGGGCAAATACTCGGTGTCTCTGCTGAACTCGGGTGCCATGGGCCTTTTCATCGATTTATACCTGGTTCAACAAAAACAACTCAACACCTGCTCACTATCTTGACCCATACCTGTCTACAATGTGGATGGTTCCCCAAATGAAGCTGGGGTGATTCGGGAGGTTGTCAATCTAGTCCTCCAGTACAAGGACCACAGTGAATGGGCTCTCTTCACTGTGACCCAACTGGAGAAGCAGGAGGCAATTTTGGGCTATTCATGGCTTCATAACCATAATCCTGAGGTCGACTGGGTGACAGGTGAAGTTATGATAAGTCATTGTCCCTTTTGTTGCTGTACTTGCTTCACTGAAGGCAGACAGGAACATTGGGGGTGAAAGGTCCTCTTATAGTGCACTCAAAAGTGTCATGCTGGTCCAATGCTTATAGCTGATGTGGATTTGGAAGACATTCCAGATCTCGCATGTGATTCTGATGATGATGTGGAGGAAGTGGAGAAGATTGAGGAAGGTGACCAAATTTCTACACTGCTATTAACCCTTCGCATGAGGTGCATGCCACCTCGAATGTCTTCCAGTGCCTCACAGAAGCTGTCCACAAGAACAGTGCATCCAAATCCTTCACTGACTCAGTACTTCCTCACCTGCATGACTTTGAGGATGTCTTCTCCAAGGAATCTTTTGACTCACTTCCTAGCCATAAGCCATGGGATCATGCAATTGAGCTCATGCTGGGTGCCACACCTTCCTTCTGCAAGGTCGATCCTCTCTCCCCTGAAGAACAATGACAACTTGACAAGTTCATCAATGAATATTTGGCTTCTGGTTGTATCTGCCCTTCAAAGTCACCCATGGCCTCGCCTATCTTCTTTGTTAAAAAGAAGGATGAATTTCTTTGACTGGTTCAAGACTATCAATGCCTCAACAACATCACAGTCAAGAACTGCTATCCACTACCCCTCATATCTGAACTTGTCAACCAACTCTGTGGGGCACATTACTTCACCAAGCTTGATGTTTGTTGGGGTTACACCAATGTGTGGATAAAGAAAGGGGATGAGTAGAAAGCAGCTTTTCACATGAACCATGGTCTTTTTGAACTGCTTGTCATGTTTTTTGGTCTCACTAATAGTGCTGCCCACCTTTCAGACCATGATGAATGACATCTTCCATGATCTCATATTGGAAGGTGTGGTCTGTGTCTGCCTCGACAACATTCTCATCTTCACTCAAGACCTTGATGAACATTATCAAATCACACACCTGGTGCTAGAGCAACTTTGGCAGCACAAACTCTACCTTCATCATGACAAGTCCAAGTTTGAGAAGACATGGATTGAGTACTTGAACTTGATTATCTCAGATGGACAGGTGAAGATGGACCCAGTCAAGGTTGCTGGCATTACAACTTGGCCCACTCCCACAAACAAGAAAGAGGTGTGGTCTTTTCTGGGCTTCATCAATTTCTATCAGTGCTTTATTAAAGATTTTTCCACCATGCATGCTGTTATTTGACCATACTGACATGGAGGGATGGAAGTGGGAAAATGCACAGCAGGAGGCATTTGAAAAGCTCAAATAGATGGTCACTTCTACTCCAATCCTTACATTTGCTGATGACTTATGTCTCTTCCATGTAGAAGCTGACAGTTCAGACTTTGTGATGGGTGCAGTGTTGTTGCAACAATCTCCCAAGGACCAGAAGTGGCACCCCATTGCCTCCTGCTCAAAAAGTCTCAGTGCTCTGGAATGCAATCATGAGATCCATGACAAGGAGATACTGGAAATAATGTGGGCGTTGGAGGAGTGGCAGCATTTCCTAGAGGGTGCTCAATACAAGGTTGAGATCTGGATGGACTGTAAGAACCTCGAGTACTTCATGACTGCCAAGAAACTTAATTGTCACCAAGCCTGCTGGTCCCTCTATCTCTCCAGGTTTGATTTCTCTCTGCATCATCGTCCGGAATGCAGCATAGGGAAGACTGATGCCCTCTCTCATCATCCAGACCATGGGAATGGAAGCAATGACAATCAAGGTATTGTTTTATTGCAACTTGATCTGTTTACAGTCTGTGCATTGGAGTGTGTTACCTTGGAGGGTGAGGAGCACAGTATCCTATGTGACATTCATCATGTGAACCATAGCAGTTTACATGAGGATACTGTAGCTCTGGCAGTGGAGGAGCTGAGAAAGGAATCCACTCCTTTGCTTTGTGCAGCAGAGTGGACAGAAAAGGATGACATCCTATACTTCTGTGACTGTATCTATGTTCCTAACAATCCCCAGCTTTAATGACAACTCATCTCTCAGCATCACAACTCGCTCGTTGCTGGCCACCCCAGGCATTGAAAAATATTGGAGCTTATATCACAGAATTATTAGTGGCTCCAGATGTCTCGACTCATTGGTCAGTACTGCCATACCTGTAATCTCTTCTTATGCACTAAGACTCCACAGCGCAAGCCCATGGGCAAGTTACACCCCCCTTTAGTCCCAGAGAATCATTGGGACATTGTTAGTGTGGACTTCATGGTAGAACTACTGGAGTCCAATGGGTTTGACGTGGTAATATGCACAGTCAACTTGCTGGGAAATGAGCTCATTTTATCCCCACTCATATGACTGTCACTGTGCTTGGAGTAGCTTGACTCTATTTGTATCATGTGTGGAAGCTCCATGGACTGCCTGCTGCATTCCTCTGCAATTAAAAACCACAATTCATTGCAGATTTTACCTGGGAGCTATACCACCTGCTGGAAATCAAACTCCTTGCCTTGACCACCTACCACCCACAGACAAATGGACAGACAGAGTGGGTCAACCAAGAACTGGAGCAGTACATCCATATCTTTGTCAATGAGCAACAGGGCAATTGGGAAGATCTTCTCCCCATGGCCAAATTTGGATACAACAATCATGTCCACTCTTCCATCCAACAAACTCCCTTCCTCCTCAGCACAGGGTGACACCCATGCATGGACTTTAAGCCTCAGCAAGCACTCTCGCACTTGGAGATGGTGAATGAGTTCACAGAATAGATGAAGGACATCTTGGAGAAGGCAAAGTCAGCTTTGGCTAAGGTGAAAGATGACATGGCACACTTCTACAACCAACATCACTCACCCATGCCCACATGTAAGGTTGGTGATCATGTCTACCTCAACTCTAGTGACATTTCCACCATGCATCCATCCAAGAAACTCACCCACTGCTTTTTTGAACTGTTCCTCATCACTAGATGTGTTGGGTTGCATGCCTACCACCTACATCTACCACAGTCAATGTCCAGACTCCACTCTGTCTTCCATGTCATAAAACCACTGCCCACTCCCACAGATCCATTCCCTGGATGTGTGACATGACTTCTTCCACTGCCTACAGTCATCAAAGGTGAACCTCAGTACAAGGTTGAGTCCATCCTAAACAGCCACTTACATTGAGGCAAACTCAAATACCTGGTGCACTGGAAGGGTTACGGGTATTAGGAGAACTCCTGGGTCACAGAGTCTGATGTAAATACCCCACAACTGGTCAGGGAGTTCCACTGCTGACATTCCTCTGTGCCTTAGCGCATCCAAGTGTCCAACTTTGGGCAAATACAGTTTTGAATGCATCAGGGCAATGCATTATAGGGGGACAATATAAGGGGAAAGGAAGGTGTCCCAGGTGTCTGGGCAATTTTCTGTGTTCATCCCATATTTTTTTATATTTTATTTCACCCTATTCTGCCTTTTCTATAATTTTCTATGATTTATTCCTATTTTATTATTATATTTCAGTTTTTTTCCATGTTGGTACATGTTGACAGTTCTTATTCTTAGAGGTAGGACTCTTTCTGGACATTTACCCATCAAGGTGACATCATCTTGCAGCCTGATCTGCCTATCTCTGCCTGTTTGCTATTTTTAGCTTACTATTTGATTTCTGGCTCTATCACATATACTGGGCATTGACAGATGGGTCCTTAGAGTTTTCTCTTTGGATTCCCCTCTGTTAGATGCACCTAAAGTGTCTGTATTATATAGTATAATATTAACTTTAAATTCTCCTCTGTTAGCTCACTATTAAGTGAGGCTTTGAGGTTGCTCTTACATCATCACTCATGAGATTGCAAAACTCTTGGGTCTCTCCTTTTAGCCCTCAAGCTATACAAGATACCCTTGTTGGAAAAGCATTGTTTGCTTCCATTGCTGTCCCATTACCCTGTACAATCTGGTGCAAAATCATCCTTGATCAATCCAGGGATTTTAAAAAGCTGTTTGCATCCATGGAAAAGGGGTATGATTTTCAGTACTGGCTGTGCACTGGTTAAAAAGGAGCAAGCTTTTACCAAGTGGAAGTTATGGACTAAATCTGACTGGACTTGTATCTTTGATGCCTAGTCAGTAGGAACCATTTTCTTCTTCTGCCATTGTAAATATAAACTGTGTGCTTACCATTCCCTTGTCATAGAATTTTTCCATGCCACTTTGAATGAGCCACTTGTGGCTATTGAGTATGATGTCAAGTCTGCAATAGATATGCCCAAAAACCTTTTCATTTGGACATCCAAGACCAGCTCAATTTTTCTCTCCTTGCACAAGTCTTCTGTGGTTCTTCATCTTTTGTATCTTTTTGTTCTTCTACCAAATGCAATGCTCCTTCATCTCCAGGCAGCACTCCTAAATAAGTCAATGTCCCCTGCTTGCAACTGGAGTTTTGGCTCATGTAAAGTGGATCATTGCCCTAATATGTAAGTGCAAGCATAGCATCTGCTGTGTTTATAGCAAAGGGCATTGAGCCAGAGACAGTGAAAAGTGCTTCACTATCCTCCAAGCTTGAGTCTGAAAAAGATATGTTGTCATCACAACAGTTTTCTTCTCCTTCTCTAAAGCATTGATGTGTCATGTTGGTACTCAGTGTAGAGTTCAACAGAAGATGAGAACACAAGGCCTACAGCTGCAGGAGTGTTCAGAGTGCAGGGGTTGATTTAGAGGGCCTTGGAACGTTCTTCAAGGTGCAATGATAGCTATGAATATAGAGTTGCTGGAAATTGATCTGTGTACAATGTAAGTAATCCAGAAATAAAGGTTTGTGCAGTGGTGCAAAAGTGCACAACATAAAGGAGCAGAAAAGCACAATGTAGTAAAATGCATGACAAGAGCGCAAAAATGTGCAAAGACAATAGACAATAAATGTGGCAAGTGCAACTAGATAGGGACTGGAGTGTGTTGAAGGTGTGATGCATGAACAAAATGCACAAACAATGTGCAAATGTATATGATAAAAAGCACAAATGGTGCACAAACATAGCTATATGATGGAAAAATGCAAACAATGTGAAAATGCAGCTATATGAAGGGCACAATGCAAAAGTGTGCAGACTAAGACAATAATGGACAAACAGTGTGCAACACTAAATGAGACTGCTGAACTGGGAAGGGAGAGATCCTCTGGGTTCTCTATGTATCTGGGTACTATGTACAAATGACTTATGTGATGAAAATGGTAAAATAAAGTATAAAAATAGAAAGCACCATGTGCTACCCACAAGTCCACCCATTAGCCTGCATGAATCCAACTGCATTATGCTGCTACTCTAGCTAATAAGATTTGTGCACACCATAGCCCAATGCCAAATTGTCCCAGTGCAATGTTCAATTTTTGATGTGCCCTAGGCCTCATGTGCTCCATCTAATTGGTTTGCTTTGGTGTTATGTGCTGCATGCTGTGCATTAGCAATAATGATGTGATTGACTTGTGCTAGTTACTAGTGAAGGCAATGCCAATTGGAAATGTGGAACAACTATGAGAAGATGCTGTGCAATGCTAAATGGGGCCAAAGCACTTGAATTATGTGAAAGTGCTCAAGTGTGTGTGGTATGGCACCAAATACAGTGACTCACAAAACTGAGTCAATGTTTTGCACTTTTTAATTTATTGTTGAATAACTTCCCATAAACAACAAAACCAAACAAGGTATTGGTGTACCGAATAACATACATGATCAGGGCTACCAAACAAACAAAGAATTATGTAATTTTAATCATCCCTCATGGAGATATGATCATTTTAATTCAGGGACTCATTGACTCAGTTTTGTGAGGTGGTATCAATATTATGATAAATTGTAATTCTAGTATTTTGTATGACCTCCCTTGGCCTTAATAACTGCTCCCAACCTTCTAGGCATGCTTTCAATCAAATTCTGACACACCTCTGATGGAATATTATTCCACTCTTCCACTACTCTTTCCCATAACTCCCAAATTCCTTTTGATGCTGTTGGATACTTGTCTAACTGGTTCTTGAAATGAACCCATTGATGTTCAATAGGGCTGAGGTCTGGAGATTGGGCAGGCCAATCCAGAAGAGTAATATTGTTGTTCTCCATCCATTTCTTGGCCTTTTTTGAGGTATGCTTGGGGTCATTGTCTTGTTGAAAAATCACCTCTTCTCCAGAAATTCCACTCTCCTCCAAGCTAGGCAGCATATGGTCCTTCAAAATGGACACATACTGGTCAGCATTCATCCTCCCCTCAACCTCTGCAAGATGCCCCACTCCATTCCATCCCATACACCCCCATACCATAATGTTTCCTCCCCCAAATTTGACAGTTCCCTGCACCTCTTTCTCAATCAGCCCCTCTCCCTTCTGTTTCCAAACCCACTCTCTTCCATTTGACCCAAACCTGTTAATTTTAGTCTCATCTGACCAAATAACCCTTCTCCAGTCCTCCACAGTCCACTCTCTATACTTCTGAGCAAAAGCCAATCTTGCTTTCCTATGCCTTATACTAAGCAAAGGCTTTTTCTTCTTCACCACAGCCTTGAATGAGTTTTTTCTGAGAACTCTTCTGACTGTTTCTGAGGAGACTGGAGTGGGGATGATGCTGTTGATGTAATGGGTGGCCTGAACAGCATTTGCAGCCTTGCCAGTAGTGATTTGGGTAAGGATGGCTCTCTGAGAGGTAGATGAGAGCTTAGAAGGATGACCACCAGAGGGGGAATCCAGGTTTGGATGGAGAGCCCTGAGTGTTCTGGATACACTAGACTGGCTGAGGTTGAGTTTAGAGGCAATATTGTGAGTAGAATAATGATTGGAGGCCAGGGAAAGAATGTTTTCCTTCTGAGCAGAGGAGATGGGATGCATTGGAGAATATTGAAGTATGAAGAATGCTAGTCCTAATTAAATACTATAATTTAAGGTCCCATCAAGGGTCACATCACCTTAGAAACCATCTGTCAAGTTTTTGACATTATACAGTTGGTGGAGCATCAGATTCTAATATTTCTGACTACCCCTCACAAAACTGAGTCAATGAGTCCCTGAATTAAAATAATCATATCTCCATGAGGGATGATTAAAATTACATAATTCTTTGTTTGTTTGGTAGCCCTGATCATGTATGTTATTCAGTACACCAATACCTTGTTTGGTTTTGTTGTTTATGGGAAGCTATTCAATAATGAATCAAAAAGTCCAAAACATTGACTCAGTTTTGTGAGTCACTGTAGATGTAAAGCACCCAGATTATGTGAAAATGTGCTGCTGTCTGATGATGTAGTCATAGTGCACCTTGACTAACTTGTCTGGTAATGTAAGGGGAAAGGAAGGAATCCCAGGCATCTGGGCAATTTTCTGTGTTTGTTCCATATTTTTTTATATTTTATTTTACCCTATTCTGCCTTTTCTATGATTTCCTATATTTATTCCTATTTTATTATTATATTTCAGCTTTTTCCATGTTGGTACATTTCAACAGTTCTATTCTTAGAGGTGGGACCCCTTCTGGACAGTTACCCATCAAGGTGATGTCATCCTGCAGCTTGATCTGCCTAATTCTGCCTTTCTGCTATTTTTAGCTTACTATTTGATTTTTGGGTCTATCATATATACTGGGCATCGACAGATGGGTCCTTAGAGTTTTCTCTTTGGATTCCCCTCTGTTAGGTGCATCTGAAGTGTTTGTATTATGTAGTATAATGTTAACTTTGGATTCCCCTCTGTTAGCTCACTATTAAGTGAGGCTTGAGGTTGCCCTTACAGAAGAAAACTCTCTCTTAAGGCTCAAAATCTCAGACAGACTGCAGTCTGATGACTAAAAAGTGCTGTGGCTGGGATGCTGGTGGAGAAGGTCAGAAAAGAGTTGGAAAAGTGTTATTGGGAATCCAGTCAGGTGAAATGGGTCATGACACAGGCCATGTCTGCATTTGGTGCAAGTCTTCTGTTCTGAACTCTCAGGGTCCATGAGTAACCAGGGAAATAGATCAGTAAGACAGAGAAATTTGATGCACCTCGAGAGAAGTAAATGTGTCGAGAGTTTGGTGCATGTTTGATGTGATGTGAGAAGAAGACGCGTTACATGAACGTGGAAGCTATATTGTGTATGTAATCTACAAGGTACGGCTTATTTCCCGAAAATTACGTGTTGCGAAGAATCCGCTGGGTCAATCTGTCGGTTTTGCTTTGCATACAACGGATCCACATTTGTCGTACCAAAAACCTGCTATGGCACACTGTCAAAAGATGCGTGAAAAATATTAATATTTTACGCTAACAACACATTCCGTATGATAAGAACGAAATATGCAACAAGGTGCTGTACATGACTACAATTTTTCCTTGGGCCATTATATACCTAGGGTCTGTTGAAAAGTAAAAGTCCATCCTGTCTAAATATTATGCTCCATCCCTTGACTGTTCTTCTTTATTAGATCCTCTCTCCTGCTGACAGCACGACAGCCAAGCAAACCACATCATGGTCCTCAACTGCAAGACATCCTCCTTCCACACCTTCCTCTGGTTCTGCTCTCTGAATTCCTTCGTCAGCATCTCGCATCGTGCTATATTCTCAGGGCTGACGAAGTCTATCGCCACTTTCACGCAATCCGACATATTCGCCACCTGGAGACAACGAATAAGGAATCAAGTAAATCCCATGAGACCTCGACACATGGGACAAAAGAGCTCAAGACGCACCTGGTGAGCACACCCAGCCGGAATAAACACCGCCTCCCCGGGCCGCTGATAGACCCTAAAGCTCATCACCCCAGTCCTGTCATACAACTCGGCCCTCAATTCCTCATCCAGGTAGAACTGCTGACCATGAATCGGATCATTTATCCCAGACCATTCATTTGTTCTCCCGCTCAAAGCCTTTCCTTTCTGTCCATTTGCGCTGGCGTTCGCACCTACTGCACCGCCATTCGCATTTGAACCCGAGTTTGCATTAGTGTTGTTAGGAAGTGCATTAGCAGGCGTAAACTTCTCCCGAATGAAACTACGGATCTTCTCACTGTCCTGCGCGCGGAAAAGGTCCCACACAGCATACCCAGGAGACCCATCGACGCATGGTGCTGCGTACGTCATGATGTTCAACGCGTCTGCCATATCCATGTGCAGTCGCGTTGATCCCTTGCTACCTGCTGATAGGCTCGATGCCATAGAATTGTACATCTTCGGACCTGAGCACCCGTGAGCAAGTGGGGCCACGGGGAGAATGTTAGAAAAAAAATTCACCGAGGTCCGGAGCGACGGTGTTGGTGGGGAAGTGAGATCCCACATTTAAAACACCATCCTTTCGCACATAATGCGGCACGGGAACCGCTCTGCTGAAATCTTCGTACAACTCGGGGAACGCCGTTTGGAAGTCTTGCGAAGGAGGCCAATCCTACCAATATCCCAAGATCTCAGCCATCGCTTAAAACAAAGCGACCGAGAAAAAAATTCACCTTCAATTTCCAGCAATTCTCTCTCCCTTCATATATCCCAAACCAGGAAAAGAATTCGCCCACCGTTACTCGTTTGTTCACCTCTGTCTGACATTCAATGATCAAACAGCTCTGACTCCCATACTTCTGAATGAAATACTCCGGCGTCCACTGGATCTTAAACTTAGAAAGCACATCCGTAACCACGAGCGGCAGACCAAGCGCCCAGATCTCCGGAAAGACTTCTGGCGTCAGAACAGGATCAGAGAATCGATGAATCGCCCTAGTAGGAGTAGACGTAGTGCGGCTGGACAAGTTACTGGGTATGTACGGCTGGTCGAGATCGTGAGGCGGGAGCTTGTCACGTATCGTACTGAACGGATCTAGATCGACAAGCATCTGAGAAGACCGTGCAAAGTCTGTCGAACTGACTGTATCTCTCAACACGGGCAACGACGGGTGGGACGTTGCCGGTGGCAGCGCCTGGACTTCGGCATTTTTCTGCTCTTTCTCCTCCTCTTTCAAAAGCATCTCCATCTCCTCGATCGCTTCACTCAGCTCCTTCTTACAGAACCGGGACATGGGCGAGAAATCTTTGGCCTGGTGCTCGTTCCTCCGCGTACAGCTCAGGAAGAATGGGTTACTATGTGCGTGCTTCTCCCGCTTCGCTTGGATTTCGGCAATTTCCGTCTGGTTTGCACCTGGGCGGTCGACAGTGAGCTCTCTGACTTGGGCGAAGCACTCAGCGCAGGCCTCCCGCCCACAGAGACGGCACATCCAAGAACTGGAGAAAAGAGAGGTCATACATGTATCTGTGAAACCAATAAAATGTGCTTAACCTGATGTTGCCAAGAATTTCAGAAGGTAGAATACTTACCACATGTCGCACGCACTTCACTTTCCCGAGGACGTCGGATGATCTCAGGCATGCTGAGATGTTCCATCTCTTTCCGTAATGTCGGCAATAATGCTCTCGCAATAGTTACCTAAACCGCATGTTATTAACGTTGACCATCCACTGCAAGAAATGCACACCTTAGTACGCCTGGTATGCGACGGCTGTAAATCTATATTCCACTTCGACGGGAAATCCATCGTAGGCGAATCCGCCTTCTGACTCTCGACAAAGCTGATGCCCACAATGTTTCGCTGCATATCTTTCAGGAAGAACCGGATACCCTGGAAACGACACGTATCTCCCGCCCACCGACGCGTACAAGAGACGCAACGTGGAAATTGGTCACTTTTGTATCGGTTCGACATGCATCGTGCAAATTGTAGTTCAGGGTGTAGCGCCTCGGCTCCTTGTGAAGTGCCATCGGACGTGACAATCCGCATGCGTTCTATCGGAGAGGGGAGAGAGAATCAACATAGTGGGACCCGTCGTTGAGAAAAATGATAATGCATCCGAGATTAGAAATGAATGGGGCCCACCATCTGCTTTCTCCTTGCCCTTTTCGCTGGGCACCTGAGTATATGACACAGTCGGCATCAATTGTGCTATTACAAAGACACCACACGTATCAGTGATTGGGGATGTAGACCATCAGAATGTGTGGGAAAGGATCGCATACCGTTTTGTGCTGCGATCTGCGCTGCTTCACTACGTTTTTTGGAATTGTATCCACGCTTCGAAGGGCCTGTTTTGCTCAATAAATAACAAAAAAAAAACAGCTTGTCAATATGTGCGTACCTGGAGTACCATCCGTCTTTGTAGCTTTGGTCTTAGGCCTTTTGGCCCTTGGTTGTACTTCCTCCGACTCGGACCGACGTTTTCCAGCACGGGCAGAGAGCAGTCTAGCTTGCGGGACTTTCTGCATCTGTGACTGCCCTTGAGGCAATGGTTGACTAGGAGGCGGTGGATAGTTGGCTGCGTTAAAACCGTTGGAAGTTGAGGAATAATATGGGGGCGGTGTGAACGGTGAGTCTTCAGAAGGAATAGTTCCCCGTGCTGCAAGGCGAACAGAAACACGCTCAGCGGCCTGCCAGGCTAGAAACGAGGGTTAGAGAGGCTGACAGTTGGCATGTTGAAACAAGTAACCATTTTGAGGATCATTTGCGGGGGCCTCGTCAGTGTAACCTGTACTGTAGTTGCCTGCCATAGGTTCAGTACGTGGGTGGAATGGAAAAGGGCAGAACGACTGACCGTGGGTTTGATAATCGCCCGATATAGCTAAGCGGACAGGTTGAGCAATGCGTGACAAGTCAAACAAGGACCCTGCCGACGAGCGCTTAACTCACCGGTTCGCTCATCCGAGTATAATGGCGCTATAACAGGTGCACCATATGGCATCGGGGGCTGCCAGACCCCATCTCCAATAGAAGACAAAGTGTTGTTCACTTCATCTGGAGGTCTATTCACTCTCGGAGGTTGTCCTTCCGCATAGACCTCGGGGGTGTCCATCGTATGCTGTTGATAATGGCGCTGGGTGGAAGCCGTTCCGTTCTCAACTTTTCGTTTGTCGCTCCAGTCCGCAGCTCTCAGATGAAAAGAAGCGCCGTTGACGAAGGAACCACCGGGGTAGGGGTCCATTTGAGGGCCATGGGCAGGAGCCAAGGAAGGAGGGAGATTGGAAATTTGGTTGTTGAAAGCAGCTGCTGAAGAAGCTTCAGGATTAAGAAGAGAATTAATAGAAGTTTTCTTTGAGGGATCTTGAATGGAGTTCATCGTGGAGGACAGCGACGAGAGAGGGGAGTAGATGTTGTAGACGACGAGGGTCGCAAATCAAAAGAGGTTCAATGAGGATCATTATCGCGGAGCTACAATATTCATTTCAACTTTAAATAATTCGGCACGTGGCTTTAAAAAAATATGACATGTTTTCAACAAATGTCTCCGCGTCCTCACGGATGCCATGACGGGCACTCTCCGATGCCTCGCGACATAAACAATCAATCCCGCGTGTCTCCCGTCAACTGCCCAACCAGAAAGGTACAAAACAGACCAAAGATATGAAAAAAAAAAAACATATGGTACGACTAGCCCATCACACAGTAGTAACATATACGCAAAACAATAAGTAAGATGTTCGCCGTTCGGCATTTAATGCGACAATGTCACGGCAACCTGCAGGCGGTGGCATACAGAACGGTAATCCACAGCATCATCTATCCCCAAGGTCCCAGTACCATCATTGAGAGGTTCTTGCCACGTGAACAGGGGATGGAGGCTCATTCTTCGAAGATTCTGGCTCTTCTTCGATGGAAGCGGGCTGCTTCAATTCCATACTATCGAGGGGTTTGAATGTTTGAAGTGAGGATCGCCGACCGCCTGATGACAGATTGCATGAGGAACATATAAAGGGAGAGAAGAGCATACCTTGCGCAAGATCTGCCAAGTTGTAACTATGTCAGCCAATCACTTCATCAGCAAAATAGTGATTGAACACAAACCTTTAGCCAGCTCATTAAGTGTCTCAGCAGAAGGCGGCGGCGGCAGTTCCCCAATCCCCAAACTCTGCCAAAAGTTCGTCGACGAGCTCTCTGGGCTCCAAAACATCGATGGAGACGATGGTGTAGGCACCATTCCCGAGCCCGCCGGCAACCCAGATGAACCTTGTCCTGCACCAGCACCAGGTATCGGAGGAGTGCGCGACGTCACGGTTGTCACCCTCGGCAATGCCACCGTACGGTCCTTCGGGACGTGCAGACGGTCAGCAACGTTCTTCGCCTGTCCAGTTGACAGGTTGTTGATGACATCCGGCCTCAAATCTGCCCACATCTGTAGAGCCTTGATCGAACCCCATTCGATGATCTTATTGTTCAGCCAGACAAGCGAGACGGGTTTTGTGAGGAAATCATTACAGCCCGCGGCGAGTGCGGCAACTCGATCGCTCTGTAGGGACGATGCGGTCAAGGCGACGATAATCACCGACGAACGGTACGGGGATGATGTCGACTTCGTGTCTGTTGACGTATCGGAAGGTGTTCGGAGAGGCGCTTCCAAAGACGGTGTGACTGGGGGATACCCAGCTGCGGCGTTTGATTGCTCCAGGCGACGAATTTCCTTCGTAGCCTGGATGCCGTCCATCACAGGCATCTGGATGTCCATCTGCACTTACTTGTGAGTAAAAAGGCCTTTCACCAGATGCTAACGAGAACGAACCAAGATCAAATGGAACTCCCCCGTCCGCCACTTCTGCACGGCCTCCTGGCCATTGTTTGCAAGGTCATATTTGATCTTCTTCTTTTTCATGAACGTCGAAAGAATAGTCTGATTGATCGGATTGTCTACAAAACTATATCATCAGTAACCAGCACCACACCGGCCAGAAAAAAGACCTTAGCTGACCGTCAACAATCAACACACTGATCGGCGGCACAATGTTCCCATCAGTCGCTGTCTTGGCCTTTGAGGCACCCACCAAAGGTGTAGGATGGCCGTCCTGACTCGACTTCCGTGGCAAAGCTCTCCTCCCAGTAGAGCTACTATTTTCTATCAGTGGTGCTTCTGACGACGGTTTGCGCAGTGTCTCGGTCGGCGTGGATTTTCGCGCCGGGATAGGGGAAGGAGAGATAGGCTGGGGAGACGGGAGACCCTCTTCCGTCTTCGGCGAACTGATCTTTCTCGCAGGTTCTAAGGTAGAACCCGCAACGGCATGCAGAGACGCAAACGTGATGGGAGCTTCACCGCCACCAACGCCAAGCTTCGAGGACCGTTTCCCTTCCGAAGGCACGAATAGTTGCCCCTTGTCCCGCTCCATCGAGTGTGTCGGTGGATTTCGCTGCGTTTTACTCCGCGGATGGAAGAAAATACCCGCAGGTTGACCATCAGGGCTCTGGATCACCAGCCCAGAGGATGGTGACGTCCCCAGCTTGGTAGCGGCTTCGGAAAAGTACTCGACATTGTCAGACATACTTAAGGGCGATGGCGGGCAATGCGAGACATAGTCGAAAATGTCTTTGGACGACTTTGTAGATCGGTCGGAGTTGGATCTAGTGCCCTTAGGTCGAACGGTCTTGGCTGATGTCTTAGGTGATCCGTTTGGGGCATTATGGTAGCTGTGGAAGAATGAGCCATTGTGGAAGCCCGGGCTTGTCGGAGAGGTTGCGATCGGGAGGAAGAAAGGGTCCACAATCGGTTTCGTGACGGCCGTGTGTAATGCTGTCAAGAACCGACGAGGTCCAGCTGGTTTAGGAATGATCATGACTTCGGGTAAAGGGATGGATGAACCAGCATGAGATGATACGACAGACTGTATCACATCCTTGATGGTTTTGTAGTTGGCAAGACTGGTAAAGTGCACCAGAACAACCGACGATGTCGGTGGCGACATGGATTGCGTATTCCCAGGGGCGCGTGCAAGAGAAGAACGCGGTCTGTGATGTGCTGCTAGGGATGGACGTTTACGAAGGGGTTGCTCTGCACGCAAAGCATGAAGACGTTCTTTTAGGACCTCGACGTCGTCGTCGATAAAAACGAAAGATAAAGGGCCACACGCGCGTGCTTCTCCGTTGGATGGAAGGCCAGACGAAGTGCCCTCAGAGACAGACGTGGGTGCTAATGGGGAAGTTAGGGGCATCTGGAGTTCGACAAGACCGTCTGCAGCACCGTCGGAGATGTGAGTGACATCCATACCCCATGCAGTGAGATAGCCGGTGAGATGTTGAGCAAAGGAGCCTTTCGCGCTGGCATACAGAATTACTTTCTTTCCTTTCAAACTTTCCGCGAGGAAGGTTAGCTGATCGACGGTCGGTTCTGCCGCAATTGGGTCTTCTTCACCGAAATCAGTAATCATCGGCGTGTTAGTCAAAGATAAGGATCCGCGGTCAAGCGTCAGTGTGAAGTCACATGTAAGACCATGTGTGACGCTCATCGGTGGAGATAGGTTGGGAGTAAGGGTGGCCCCAATTTGGTGAAGCAACCGACGAAGGAGGGGAGAATTGAAGATGGGATTATGGCGAGTCGGAGGAGCGCGATGTTTAGTGTTGTGCACGATATTTAGCCTGCCTGCATAATACTTATGAGAAATTCTGATTGTACAAGATAGTGGACTCTCGTGAGTCAGCAGTGATGGATTTGTGGAGGATGGAGTGGGTGATACGTTGAGATCTTCGGATTTCAAATCAGGGGAAGAAATGAGAAGTCCAAGTTCAATGGAATCGGTGGGTAGAGCGGTGGACAACACTTGCCGAACCACCTGTATGAGAAACGGTCTGGATCTGGCCGTAGAAAACATGGAGTTGACGGAAACTTACGTGCGATAGAGCATACATTATCCCATTCTCATCACCCTTAACACACACATGCCTCAGACCAATATCATCTCCATGATATAGCACTAGATCCACCCCAGCCTGCGCTGCAGCCCCACTGAGCGAATCCCCTACGTTCTGCAGCATCTCTCCAATATCGAAGTCATTCCGAGCAGTCATCAACAATGGCAGCTGATCCACATCTATCCCCTCGCTTGATGCAGGTGATTGAGGGTCAGAACATAAGTCCGACATATTGGCGGATATGAAGTTAAGATTCTTCATGGTGGTGAACATAGCAGACATAGACGACATCGGAACAGACAACGCACACGCAGAGAACTGCTCCTTGGTGGAGTCTAGCAGCTGAGGCGGGGAAACCTGAAGCATAGTCTGGATTATCATTTGGAGGGAATCTGCAAGCTCGACCGAGAGCTCGCGCAATCGAGACGAGTTTACCGTAGTAATAGTTCTCAGTTTTGACGGCCGAGGTGTAGCAGGATTGGATCTGTGAGGGTTCCTCAGGTATCCCAGCTGTGAAGGTAATGGCACAGATAGGGCGCGGGAGAACCGAGGAATTGGCGCTAATTGGGAAGTTTCAGCTGGAGGCTGCGGCTTGGCATGACCTTGGGGAGTTGTGCTTGCAGAATCCTGTTGGTGCGAAGGGGCCCTACGTTCATTCCCAGAATCTCCATCTGAAGTCTCAGACTCCTCGGAGGAGCTTAGGCTTGCACGTTCGGAAGGTGGGGGTGTTGATACGACGGGACGAGCATCGGAAGGCCAGGAAACACTGAACTTGTTCGTAGACGGTAACTCTAACACAATACCGTCTGGGCCGATGTATTCCCTTCCGTTAACAGATGCCAGACGCAGAGCAGGAAATACAGGTGCTTCCATGGCTTCTGGTCAGCGTACCTCCTCAACCCGCTTACCGCTGGGCTGAGAAGTTGTAAAGCAGCGAAAGCAGTGTCGCAACGCAGTAATTGGGTGCACTCAGGCGCACTCAGGCTCTATGTGGAATGGTGGGATAAATCCAGAAATGATCGGTGTCGGAAGTTATACATAGTATGATTAGGTAGCTTCAAAGGCCATGGAATACTTCATTTCAAATATATAAACTAACTACAAGAGAAAGTTGACTGTATAGATACAAAGCAGACCACCAAATGATATGTTGCCCATGCGACCAAGCTTTTAATAAGATAACTCGACATCCCCCTTCATACAAACACACACTCAATCAGTAAGATAGACCAAACGTGAAATTAATAAACCCACCTCAGCGACCAAATCCATATCATGATAGCTGACCCTCTTCCCAGCAGCCGCCCTAGGATCCTCCTTTGCATCAGGAGGTGGCGGTGGAGGGGGGCCTGTAATATGCGAGCCCCCATTCCTGCCACGCCTTCCACTACCACCACTACCAACACCGCTCCCACTGATCAAAGCTGAGTCCAGAGCCGCAGGGGTGGGTTTCGGGGGAAGTCCCGCGCCTGCAGGGAGAGTGGGTGCCTCTGAACCCGTGGCGAACCCGCTAATACGATCACTCAGCCGTCGAGCAGTGGTTGCTTCGTCCCTGCGCATGAGAGGCGGAGGAAACCCTGGGTACAATGCTGGGGGACCTGCTTGATATGCATGGTGATCCCACTGGCCACCACTATAGTAAGGAGGGGGATAGCCTGGAGGGAACGCTCCACCACCACTGTAAGGCGCACCGCGGCCATAATCGCCACCATAATACGCAGGTGGACCCTGGAGGCCGTAGGCCTGCGGTGGAGGGGCTTGACTGGTGTTTCCAACAGGTTGAGGCGGATGCGTGAAGGGCTGGATTCGATGGGGATCAAGTGCAAAATTATTGAAGTAAGGTATCTGCCAAGCGCATGTATCAGTGATTGTACTACCATACCAACCATATCAGAGGAATGAGTTACGTCGTCAAGGGACTTCACCAACTCTGAATGCTTATTGGCAATATGCTTCTCGACGAACGACGTCGCCTTGAAGAGCTTTTGGCAAGTCTTGCATCTGAATTTGCCCTCGTCTTCCTGCTTGATGTACGGCTCGACAGTTTTCGTCAGTTCTCTGTTAGACTGCAGATTAATAACTCGCATGGAGGGAAGAATATGTCACTCACTCGTCATAACTCTTACCACAGTAGTCGCGTGGATCAACGCCATCACGATTAATTAATAAAGCTATCTTATTATCAAGCCATTCTAACCAACGCTCATCTATGGCCTAACGTCAGATAGCCAACACGATTCAACCTAACGAGACACACCATTTCGCTTCCAATCCCGGTTTTCATTTCGGTCCCGCCACTGGCCCTCCTTTTTCATATCCTTTTCTTTCTCCTTCTCCGAAGTTTCAACATCATCCATCTCTTCGTCCTTATCCTTCTTATCCTTTTCGGCCTTCTCAGCTTCGGCCTTCACCTCGTCAAGCAACGACTTGGACAATGGCTTCCTCGTGTGCTTCAAACACTTACGCTGCAATTCCTCAAGATGATCGGTCACAACAGAGCAATAATAGCATGTGTTATACGCAGCCCGCAGGTAGGCAAGGTACAGATCCAACGAGATCACTGTCTGCAGTAAATATTCAGATTAGTGGAAATAGTGAGCGAATGCTCACGACTGACCTTCTTCTCCTCGTATGCTTTCTCGTCATTTACATCCACAAGGTTACGATCACGCAACTCAGACATGACCTTCTCAACCCTCCGCTCTACCGCTTCACTCCCCTTTTCTTTAGGTTCGGGATAGTCGTCCTCAGTTTCGGGAGATACCATCACTTCATCCTCAGATAGGTCGTCGATCCTCGCACCGGCTGGCGGCAATTGCAATTGACGCAACTTGGCAGCTTCTTCTTCAAGGATGCCAGCCAAGATCTTTGCGTTGGCATGGTCCTTTGCCAACCTGTCGGGCTTACTGGCGACTTCCGGAGTAAAGCGTATACCTTTGGTAAACGGACGGATGTTGTGCGTGACATGTAATTTGAAGCCTTCAATCTGCGATATTAAAATGTTATTAAAGGTAAGCGAAGTCGAGCCTGTCCACCATACCTTCTTCTCAGACAGCTCGTTCAAAACTGCCGTCATGTCGACATCATCTTGGAATCTCAGCCAGCCTGCCCTGTAATAGTTACGCTTTTGCAAGGGATCGCCTAAAGCGAGATATACAAAGCCAGATACTTTCGAACATGCCTGCGGAAGTGTGTAATTGAGAAAAAGACTCATAACTATCCAATAAGGAGCGCACCTCTTCCAGCTTTATCCGTCCGATATCAGGAGGAATAGTTCGTATCATGACTTGATTTCCCTCAGGCAGTACTGATGCTTCTTCCCCGCGACTATGACGCTTACCCTCAGATGTCAACTTTCCATTGGCATCAGGCCTACTTGCATCATTGTCACCAGCTTCCTCGTCCGCATCGACGACGAACTGCATTTCATCATCACCTCCGCCTACTTGTTTAGTATCATCAGTGGCGACAGGAGGGATTGCTCCATTGACTTCAGCTGTTGTGTTGTCTGCGCTCACTGGCAACGAGGGCTCAGGCTCAGGCTCGCTCAAATCGGGGTCAAACTTTCCCGACTCGAGGTCATGGAGGAAGGTATCCACTCGGCCTCTCCAGCCTTCTTTTCTCACGCGCATTCGCAACGTCTGCAACTGTGGAGAAGGATCATATTTTTCTGCAAACCATGGTGATTTCTTATGGTGGTCAAACATAGTTTGGAGCTACGATACTGATTAGGCAAGACTAAACAAGTGTATCGTTAGTGCTAACCTGTGTAGCGGAAAAGTCCTTCTTATACTTCTCCCACTTGCTCTTGATGCCATTGCGGGGTTTTGATCCATCGCCCGCTTCCTGCTCGGCAGCCTTGTCCGCGTTGTCCTCATCGATGGCCTGCTGCGGGTAAAAATAGCGGAACCACTCCGCATACTGCTTCAAGGATGCTGGATAGTCAAACGTGTGTGGGTCGGGAGGAGCGCGTCGCGCTGGAGGAAATTGACCAGGTGGACCACGTCTAGGTGATGTATAGCCATAACCGCCACGAGGGTGGGCGTCTGAAACAGTGAGTCAGGTCAGCCAAAACAACCAGAAGATTCGAGAAGCAAACCGTAATCATCACTGTAACGCGGACGCGGATCATACCTATCTCTGTCATACGGGGATAGAGAACGCCGTCGCTTCCTTCCAACTGTGGGCAAGGAGCAACGTCAGTGTGAGAGAAAATTAGGATTTCAGCATCTGTACCTTCGTCCGGTGGTGGGCTCCGGCTACGGCCACGGCGCCCATACTCGTAAGCCACCCTTTCTCGTTCATAGCTAGCCCAAGCACGGTCCCTATCGTAAGCATCCCAGTCGGCACGGTACGGGTCCTGCGGGTAACCAGCAGGATCAGGTGGGTATGGTGGCCTCGCTCGAGGCGAACGCGAACGAGAACGAGGAGGATATGTCGCAGACCAAGACATCTTTTAGAGGAGAGGTTAAGACGAGAACTGAGATTCAGAGAGAGAGAACAATGAGGCTGATTAGAGCCTTGATGAGAGAGGTCGAGCATAGTGAAGCACAGACCTCTTAGGATCACGACACGGAGCGTAGACGTTGGCAATGACAACGAGCTCAACTCGGCTGAATGTGTTCGCGATCAAGGTGACAACCATCCCATGTTCCCGCTCAAATCACGTTCAGGCGCCGATTCAAATTTAGACTTCCTGAAGGCCCGTGCGCACGATGACCTTTCTCTAATGGACGAGGTAGAAGAGTACAATGGCCTGGAAGACGGAATGGATCCTGAGGGCTTCTCTGGCCCTTTTAACAAAATAGTCAAGCCTTTAACAAAGGAGGCTCTCGCCGAGTTCCAAGCAATTCAAGACCGTGCAGGTATAATCTATGTCTCCCGAATACCCCCTGGTATGCGCCCTACAAAGGTTCGACACTTGATGAGTGCATACGGTGAGATAGGACGTGTGTATTTACAACAAGAAGGTATACTATCTGTGTCCATTTCTCGCGTTGCTTAACATTTGATATTGCAGACCCAAAACGCGCATATCTACGACGTAAATATACATCTACGAAAAAACCTCACTTCACGGAAGGATGGGTCGAATTCAAAGATAAGAAAGTGGCGCGCAGGGTTGCTGACATGCTGAATGCGCAATCCATTGGGGGAAAGAAGGGCACAAGATGGAGGGACGATGTTTGGACAATGAAATACTTGCCCAAATTCAAATGGAATATGCTGACGGAACAAGTCGGTGAGTAAAGTACTACACCGGCTCTTGATGATCCTTTCTGAAATGCTTTTCGCAAGCGCACGAAGCAGCTACTTATGCCGCCAAGCTACGCGTGGAGTTGTCGCAATCCAGGTCGGAGCAGCAAGAGTATCTGAAGAATGTGGAACTCGCGCGTGTGTTGGACAAACGTGCGGAAAAGAAGCGAGAGAAGGGCGAGGAATTCCAATTCAAGCAGTTCAAAGAACGCCCAAACAAAAGGGTCATCGAAGAAAGCGAAATTTCGACCCACAAGAAGAAGCATAAGCGCTCGGATGCACAGCTAGACGGAGTGTTAAGCAGCATATTTTAATGGAATACATAACCTTCAATACATAGGTCGCAGGGGACTACAGAGAGAGACAGGCTATAACTGACCTGCACGAAGTATCATTTTCAAAAAACATGTAAACAGCAATAGAACACGCGTGTCATAACCATGCCTCTTGGCCCGTAGCCACATTCCACGTCTTCTTAAGGAGCTCAACAGCAGGGTCGTTCGAGCTATCAAACTTAGCAAAGGACACTGTCGAAAGGGTCGTGGCATAGTTGCGAAGGTATGGTGAATACTGTTCACGCCAATTAGTTGGAACGGAAATTAAGGAAAAACGTCCACGCACCGCCCTACAGAATTGTCGATACCATCCCCAAGTCTCCCATGCATTCCACTCGTCTCTACCCCAGTTCGCACGGTTATGCCAGGCTTTTTCTGTAATGACGGTACGGGAATGCGGGTTATAATGCGCATCTGTTGGCACAGGCGCGAGACAAGCAACAAAACCACCCAGCGTACACGACAAAACGGCCTTTTGCTCACGAGTGAGACTCGTAAAGGCTTTTAGGGCAGTCGTCAGTACGGGATTATCCACAAGTGGCAAGTCTATTTCTGCAAACGTCGAAATCTGTAAGCAAGCGAAACAGATGACGGAGTATAGTTAAATACCTGGCTTTGCGTCTGCATCAACCTCCATAGAATTATCAGTCGCACTCGCTTTCACCCGCGCCCTCTTATCATCCTCCTCCTTCCTCAGTACATTAACCTTCCTTCTCGCAGTCATCACCCTACCATTCGCCTTATCCAACGCGCCCCGCATCAAGTCCCATTCAAACGCACTCAGATGCAACGGACCAGCAAGCTCAGAGGGCTGTCCAATCCCTTGGCCATTTACAAACGTCCACGCCACCACGTCTGTCGGGTCCACGATCTGGTACTGCATTAGCTTGTCGAATACAATCCCTACCATCTGTCTGTTGTGCTTCCAGAACGCCGCCGCGGCAGCAAGGATGTCGGCTTTAGCCTCGGGATTACCGGATGCACCAGTGCTGCTAACGCCGTCACTTGCGACGTTGCGCAGGAGAGGGAGGTAGCGTTCGATTGCGTTGAGGAGGTGGGAGAAGGACCTGGAACCGATGTGGAGGAGGGATTGGACAGCGATAGAACGCAGGATGGCGTCAACGCCGACAGGTCCTTCATCGGGCGTTTCCAGAGTGGCTTTGAGGGAGTCCAAAAGGGATATCACGTCTTCCGCTTTGGCACGTCCCCGGAAGAGATTCAAGATGGATAGGGCAGCGTCATGGTAAGGGTTTGCTGCTTGTCGTAGTTAGTAAACAAATCAATATAGAACAGCCAACGCCGAGACTGACAAGGATCATCATATTCGAAATCAGGACCTGGGGCCTGTTCCAGAATGGTGAAAGCATCAGGTATTTGCATTGGTTCTGGTAGGGTTTTGAGAATGCGATCATGGTATGACAACCGAATTTCGAATTCGATCGCTCGGCGCATAAAGGCACGTCGTGGATGTTGTACAGTCAATGCGAGGTCAGGCACCCTGAACACAACTCACGTCATTTCGAGGTTGGAAAATCTAGCCTAACCCACCATTCTTTCCATACCCACTGGAAGCCAAAATTGCTCATGTGAACCGCAAACCACTCCGCAAAACGTCGTGCAGCTTCCGGATCCAAGCCTTCTGATAAAAATGCGTACAGCTTCCGAATCGACTTTCCAACCGCAGGGCCGACTGTGGAGGGCGATAATTTACAGAGCTCAGTGATAAGACCGATGTAATAGACTGATTTTTGTGAAGATTCCGGTAAGACTAATAGGGCACTAAGGATAGTCTATCAGAAGGAAAGAGTCATTACACCCTATATTAATAGAGTAGAACATACCTCCACAACAGTACTCTCCAACTGCCAATCCTTCCCTGGTACGGGTTCGGTGTCAACGGGAGCACCTGGTTTAGGCTTGAAGGTGCCAGGCAAATTCCATTTTGGATATTCTAAGAGAAGCCGAGCGCATTCCTTTCGATTGACTTCGAAAATGTCGATGATATCCACAAGCGCTGAGCGCACCGTGCACCCGATAGGTGTGCTGGGATTGGGTGTGACCTATGAGACAGCGAGAAATGAGTCAGTTGAAGAAAATAAGCGATACAACAAACATCGCTATCAAAAAGTCGGAGGAAGAACTCTGGCCACTCTTCTTTCCTGACTTGTGCTTCTTCCTCAGACTCGGCGGGTAGGGCGTCAAGCTCAATAACTTCTGGAGCGACAAGAACGGAAGGGAGGTCGAACTCGGGGGAGTCCGTAGAATCGAGAGAAGGATAGTTGGCATAAGGTTGGGGATATATGTTCACTGTTTCTGCAAAATCGAACTCGTCAAGTTGCTTGAGGCTCCGGAGAAGAGCGTCAAGAAGCTAAGATTTAAATGAGACAAACATGT
The DNA here is from genome assembly GCA_029959215.1 of Tricholoma bakamatsutake. Taxonomy (NCBI): domain Eukaryota; kingdom Fungi; phylum Basidiomycota; class Agaricomycetes; order Agaricales; family Tricholomataceae; genus Tricholoma; species Tricholoma bakamatsutake. The sequence continues at coordinate 9,818,593 of CP114860.1, forward strand.
GCAGAAAATGACGGTACCCACCTCATCTGTGTTTTCTGCCCGAGCCTCTGAGAACAGCCTTACTGTTGGTTGAACCAGCCACTTGGAGCTCGCCGTCGTCTCGCTAAAGGCTTGAATTGCATTGATGATTTCCGCGACACTTGTGGCCGAGACCTGTTTTAAAATAGGCCCTCCCTGTGCATGGATAAGACATGAACTTAAATTACTAAAAGATAACGCCTACAATCATAAGACCTTCAGCTGCACATACAGCAGCTCGCTTTGCTCGCCCGTGCGATACGCCAAATTCATCCAGCACGGCGGTGAACGATTGTAGCAGAGCAATCATGGATTCAGGGGACACAAGCTTCGCCATGGTGAGGTGAGCAAAGAATTGGATCTGAGAAAATGAATGTAAGCAAAAGTTTGGCGATTCGAACCAAGTCGTCTTACACATAGACGGGTTTCTCTCCATGCCAGTTTGTCAAGATAAGCTTGAAATCCTTTCCAGAAGTCTTCGAGTAGTTGGCGTCCTATTGGTGGTGCATCTATAGGGTCATCTGTTCTGTAATGCAGAATTCGAATTAATGCAGCGTAATAAGGGATTTTGAAGGGCTCTTCCGTGACTCTGAAATGTGCTTTAAGAAAATCACCAGTCACCGATCATTGAGAAACATACCCTATACGTATTGCCTCAGATACAGCTGAAATGGGAAGAGGCACAAAGTCTCGTATTTGTTTCTCGAGGCGAGGAAGTTCCTCCACCGCATCCTGGGAGACTGTGAGATAAAGAATTGTAACGACTGTAGGTGCTCTCACCACTTCTCCCAGCCTTATGATAGAGATTTTTAGCTTGTCCTCGGGTGATTCATAGACCTCACGACGACGGTCATCGTAGTCGTCTGTGCGTCACAAATGTTTCTAACAATGTTTGGCGGCGCGTGTGTTCTTCCTCACCTCGGTGTCGTCGCCCGCGTCCTCCACGACGTTCGTGGCTCATTTCTTTGAGTAAAAATGATGTATAACTCTTGGCGCCGTCACCGTCGAATACAAGAACGAAATTACAAGCTCCAGCTGATTTTACCCTGGCCATCACGTGAGTCCTTACGCTTGGGCCAATTCCGTTGTATACTGTCTGCTGGTTGTCAGCTTACGGTGTAAGAAAACCTCTTGGTGAGCATTAAGCATTCAATTTAACGTTGAAACTAATTGAGGGTCATGCAGGTATGTGGGCCATATGCAATATAAATGGTTCAACACCAGGCAAATTCTATGGAGCATCATAAAGCCTTCTCATCCTGGTGGGATCAGTTACCAACCCTCTCTAGGCACTCCTTCTTCCAGATCTACCTGTATTCATGGATTAAATTTACCGTCATGTCGCTCACAATTCACTTCCATGCTCTCAACTGTGGCCCACATAGCGACATATCCCATGGGCGTCGAAGAGGCTCCGAAGAAAATATCCTCACTTCAGACGCAACTGTCGGCAGCGCGGCTATCCAGAATAGCTTGCAATGCAGTTCACTTAGCTCTTCGAAGCCCGGTTGGTGGGCTAGAGGACGCACATCTAATTGTCAATTCCCTACGGATCTCCGCCCTCCGCAATGATCCTCTTCGGTCCAGTGAACTGGAATTAGACCTTGTAAACGGTACAATCGACTTTGGGCGTGAGGTATCCCCGCGTCTTTCCTGCCATGCCTTGCTGCATGGTTTGCTTCGCGTCCGCCATACAGACCAGGTTGTAGGTCTGGCAACGACGATGATGGAGGCTGGAATAAGACTAAACAGCAAGACCCTGGAGGCAATCTTTCATGCCGCTTTACCTCCTTCCCAAAAGAATAGGCTTCCTCAACCCACCATACCTGCTCAACCTTTCAACGTCATGCTCCATAATTCCCGGCTCAGCGACTTGTCTACCATGACTCTAAACAAAAGTGTTCATGCTGCCCTTCTACTCCTAGGCGCAGCCAGAAATACCCACCACGGCCGTACGCGCGGCATGTTCGGGACGTTGATTGCTATCTGTCTCATAAACGGGGAGATCATCCTGGCCTCATTGCTTTTTGGCTTCCTTGTAAAGGATTGGCAGCTGAAAAAGTCTTTGGCAGTACGTTTGCACGAGGCGAAGGGTATGGAGAGCGATAAATCTTCTGCAAAAGGCCAAGTCGATGATAAACATTATCGTGTTTTTCCAACATCAACATGGCTAAAACAAATTCTCTCCCCGATTAACCATGCTCTGTCGAGGGACGGGGATGACGAAGCGTTTCACCTCTCCTTCACTTCTGCACTACAAGCTCTCGCTTATCTCGCTGTGCTTCTCGATCATCGCCAACTGCCATTTGCAAATGTAGCTTCGCTTATACGCTCACTTTACAATTGCCCTCGGGTAGACGAGGAAGTCTGGATTGTGAATAGAGAAGGCCAACTACAACGTGTGAAAGCTTACCCCTACTTCCACGGCGTTCTTCAGCGGCTGGTTGGGACGCTGTCCACAGGAAAGAACAGACAGGGAGAAATGTTGTGTGACTTGGATCTAGCATCCCTGAATGCTCTCTTGCATTATACTGTGCGTCACCGCCTCTCCCCTGCCCCTGCAGAAGTAATTCTGCAACATATGGAGGAACGACGATCCCATTTAAAGCCTGACATTGTGACGTATAATATTCTTTTGCGGTCTGGGACGATTCTGCGCCAAGACAGTATCGTTCGAAGAGCCTTGAAGGCCTTGCACCTAAAATTTGGGCCAAAAGACTTCCTGATGAGGGAACAAACGAACAATCCTGGAGTCGCCAAAGAACGCAAGTCGGTTTCCACAAGTTCGTCACTTAACCCACATGAGCACTCGCTCCAAGAATATGTCATGCCGCCATCAGCATCCCAAACCCGTCTCGAACCTGACAACTACACAATAAGCTCATACATAACGTACCTCATCTCCACTGGCAAAACTCAGGATGTGGTGGATCTTGTCTTAGAGATGTTTCCGGAGATTCGACCTGTCGACGCAAGCCTTCTGGCAACATTAAGTCGTGCAGAGGGCATCCAGATGCGAAAGGACGCTCGCACAGCGTCCATCAAGCGTGCTGTGAAACTTGGAGCATATGTGCTTACTGCGCTCTTGAACGCATTGTTCAAAGCAAGGAAAACGGGGCTTATGAAATGGGTGTGGCGCCTGGCCCGAGAAGCTGAGCGAAAAAGCAGGAAGTCCGATTTTGTTCCAGAAACCGACCCTTGGTTTATGCCTGTTCATGCATACACGCTAATGCTGGAGTGCTACCGACTGGAGCATAAAAGGCCATCAATAATTCCGGCCTCATTCCGGCAGACGTGGTCTCCGAGACAAAGTAGGGAACATTTACTGCATAGCAGTCTCGCCCTCTACCGCCTGATGAAATCTCGAACCGAGAAAGCTCGCGCAGCGATCGAGTCTGGAACCATGCCAAGAACAGTGGCTGTTCCGCTCTCTGATCCACGGTTCTTCAATACGATGTTGGCGCTTTTTGTCGTGCGCGGTCATCGTAGGAGAAGCAGGGCGCACTATAGACACAATTTCAGACGGGTGCGACGCCTGCATGCTCATTGGGGTATAGTATCACCTCATTGGAACCCAGTGTTGCAGGAAGTAGGCGAGGATATAATTCGAGCTGGCTATGCCATTCCGCAGGGACTTCGCCACTTATTCGTTGGTCGGTGGGATGACGGAACATGGAATATAAAACGTCAACCGGAGCTCGACCGCCGTCCATTTGCATATCCGGGGAATCCCCTGCCCTCTAACCCTCTTTTCCATATACCAGTCCATAGAAGTAAAGGAACGCGCCCTCGTAGAAAGCGCCTGTGGACCAATAACTTGGCTAGTGCAGTAAAAGATTAACATGTAAACTCAGGGGAATATAATAGATTCTACTGTTTGTATACGTCGGCGTCAGGATTTGTACTCTGAGATTTTAGCCTTTCTCTTGCTTTCAAGTCCTCCTTACGCCTTATTTTCTTTGGCACTTTTGGAACCACTTCGATCGCCGATGCAGCTGCGGTCTTACCCTGGAGGAAGATGGCTGTTATCGTCCTTCCCTCGTCTCGCGACTTCCACTCTCTCCCAACATCTGCCATCATGTCCACAATTTCCTGAATTTGCGTCTGCCTTTCCGCTGGTTTGGGCAGAATTTGGCCCCTCTTGGGAGCAAAAACCAAATCCACTTTCAACCCGTTCTCTAGTTCCTCCCTAACCCGCTCGAGCTTATGCGCGATATCACTCGACATCGAACCCCATGTCAGCTGTATCTCCTTCTGCCGATTGCTCATCGCCGCCACCCTGGCCCGAAGTTTAAGGTCCTTCTCCTTGGCAAACGCTTCCTTTTGGTCCACGATCTTCACAATGGGAATCGAATCCTTCTCCGCAGCAACGAGCTCTATATATTTTTTCTTGCGGTCAAGTGTCAGAAGGAGGTCGCGTAGAGGTTCGGGTGCTTTGAGGCGATTGGTCACCGGGTCGACTAACCGAACGACACGATGTTTGATTTGCTCGTTCCTCAGTGGCTTGTCGCTCTTGGGCGATGCAGGGCTATGTACGGCTCGAAATGCAGGTCGGTGGACATGGGGCACTCTAAGCCTGAGCAGCGAGAAAGCTGCATGTTGGAAGGCAAGAAATGTGCTCATTCAGAAGTCTCTTTGCAGAACAGAGGTGTTATGAGGAACTACGCAGGAAGAACACTCACCAATTAATTAATTACTCACCGAGTTTTCATAACTGAACGCTACCCAGCAGATGCTTCGTGATTTTCGGGAAAAGCCGTACCTTGTAGATTACATACACAATATAGCTTCCACGTTCATGTACGCGTCTTCTTCTCACATCACATCAAACACGCATCAAACTCTCGACACATTTACTTCTCTCGAGGTGCATCAAATTTCTCTGTCTTACTGATCTATTTCCCTAATTACTCATGAACCCTGAGAGTTCAGAACAGAAGACTTGCACCAAATGCAGACATGACCTGTGACATGTCAAACTTTAAAACGACGTGTGATGGCTTTTCTAAATCCTGTCTGCCATGCTTCAAAAGAAGTGCTGAAGCGACTGCAGAGTGAAAACATGGACACACAACGGGCAAGCCTTGAGGCAGTTGATTTGTAGTTGATTTGTGGTTGATTTGTAGTTAACTTGTGTTTGACTCGTGTTTGACTGGTAGTTGACATTTGTAGTGATGTAATATACTTTAGGTTCCCATGCATCATGTGATCATGCTTGCAGCAATTTTGAGTTCCTTTGTTCTCAATGCATTTGAGCATACTTGTCTTCTGGCTTGACTGGATACCTGGACTCTTGATTACTTCATCATCTATGCCAGACAACCCTGACTCCAACATTCCAATGGATTTTCCTGTGAGTTCTAGCTCAGGGGAGGCTGGCCCATCTCAGGCTGGACTTGGCAAGCGCAAGCATTCTCTGGGCAATGTGAACCCTAGTTCAAGAGCTTTGCAAGCAAAGAAAGCCTGCAAGGCCTTCACAAAGCAACCCAAGAAGCCCAAGAAGCCTAGTGATTGGCACATGAGAAAGGGAGAGGTACCAAAGGAGGCAGAGAAGACAAAGGTAAACAACATTCATCATATTCAAGCACTTTAAAGTCTAAATCACTTTCAGGCTGCACTTGAGCTTCAACTCTGTGTCCTTTGGGGCTTACTGCACCAGACTACTGTCCCTCTCAAGGTCACAGCAGATGACAAAGTACCCTTCACCCATCACTTTACCTCTGAAGCACAGTTGTGGAACTCTGTCACAGCTAGTCTTGATGACAACTCAGCTAGCATTCAGGGTGCCCAAACAAAAGTTCACGAGCTCCTTAACTCTATTTTGGACTCAGTTGGGATTATCACCAACAATATCAAGCGCATTCTAGAATCTCATTTATTGCTCATGTTCAGGTTGGTGGCATGCCTTGGGCTTCAACAGTGGGCACCTGATGTCTTGAGTAATGATCCAGAGTCTATGTATAATCTCCTTCATGAGCACATTGCCCTCAAAACATTTGAACAGGTCTCAGGTGCATTTGGATACTCTCATATGGGATCAAACCTGTTGTGTATCAATGATTTTGTGCTCATGCATAAACTTTATCAAAGCTTGTTTTCTCACATATGCATGGTATTGCCAAGTCGGAGGCAAAGAATCTTGGAAGTGTTGCGAGGGCAAAGCAGATGACTGGAAACATAATGTGGTATGTAATTTCCAGAATTCCATATATGCCATTTTCAGATTGTATTCACTAATAAACCTTGATAGCTTGCTGATGGCAGGATTGATGTGTTCCAGGCATATGGTTTCAATAAGCAGGTTGTGGCCTTGGCTAGGGAGAATGAGGGCCATTCGGATGATGAGTTGGCTGAAGGGAATGCTGAGTCAGTTGATGCAGTATACTACATCAAGAACAAGGAGGGACATGCAAAGAAAGTCACTGCATTCTTTAGAATGGCTGATGAAGAGCGCAAGTGGATGAATAGAAGCAAAAGAAGACACCTTAAGTTGGCCAATCTTTGTTTTTCTTTTTTTACATTTGACTAATTCCATTTATCTGTAGATCAGAGAGACATCATGAAGACCCCCCCATGCCAAAGTTATCAGAACTCACTGCTCTCCCAAAGAAAAGCTTCCAATTGACTGGTTTGATTCTATCTGTTGGAACAATCTTTCTATCCATGAGCATGCCCAATATATCAAGAATGGTACTTATGTTGCTCTGCCATCTGCAGAGCTCTGCACCACCTGGGATGAGTGTGAGAAATGGAAGAATATGCTGGAGAAAGAGTTTATGGCCAAATATGGTGATGCAGTACAGGCAGAATACAAAGTGCCTATGGCAGATGAATTGGAACGACTTGAGCAGCAGGATGAGGAGGATGGAGTTGAAGAAGAGCTGGATGTATTGGGTGAGGGGTTGGGAGATGAATGAGATATGGGTGTTGTTCAGTACATATTCTGGTTAATGGTGGTATTTGATCTACTTACCTCTTCATATTCATGCTTGCTGAGTCACTTAAATTAATACCATCTTTTCTATTTATTTAAAGCTATATACACATTGCCAGGAAGTTGTAGGAACAGGCATATTGGGTAAAAACAAGACATAAGGGGTATCCAAATGCAATTTTCCAAGAAAGTGGACCTTAGAACAAGTCCAGCAAGCCTATAATGTTTATCTATTGATCTAGAAAACAATTGTTAAAAACTCCTTGGAATTCTGGTCTGAGGAGACAGGATGCAAAATTATCAGCACCCTCTGTTGGGAGCCCAACAGACAACCAGGACCTTTCTGCCAATACCATAAGTGCCTGATGGCCTCTGGACAGTTGTGACATTAGTGATAATATGGACAGGCTCAATAATACTGAAGTTGTTAGAGGGGAGTGCATCAATAATTCGTATCATAAATCCAGGGTGGTGTATGAATGGTGCCTGCCTCTCCTCTTGTATAGATAGTGATTGATGTGAGCAGACTCTTATAAAGGTGCACATTATTCCCTCCAGTGGAAGTCTCCAAATGTTTTGAATGAATCCTGTATCATGAGCATGTGTCAATGGATTGTAGAACTTTATAGCACTGTTTTCTTTATGTGACCTTTCACAACTGAATGTGCACTCATCATGGTACACCTGCAAAAGATGCTGGGCTTGTGGAGGGAGAATAATGGCATTTGGTGGATGAGGAAGATTAGAGTAAGCTCAGTATGGTCTTCCTGTCTGGTGAAGATAATTAAGCAGATTGTTATAATCTACTTCAAGAAGGCAAGATGCCTTTGCTAGAATATCTGCCACTTCTGTAGGCTGGAAAGGTACTGGATGGTCATCCATGGCCATGTCTGCTGGCTCAAGAATATTACATAAATCTTTTAAATCATCTTCACTGTGCAGCAAAGCATCTACATGTGCTTGATGACTCATCTGGCAGAGCATTGTAAGATCTAAATCCCCTGATCTTGGTATTAGCTATTAGCTTTTAAGCCAAATAATTGAAACACATACAGAGATGATAATTGGTGTTCATTTTTTGCAACTTTCCATTCATTCGTTCACCTGGAAACTCACTAAAAGAAGCCAAAGGACCCCAATATTTGAGAAGAACACCATTATGCATTGCATAATGATGGTTTGGCTTGGATGGACAATGTGGAAAAAGTTGTTGAATAGTTCAATATTGAATATAATGCTGAGTATAGGCATCAGCATCAGCATTGGAGGTTTGATATGCAGCTACAATATTTGTTGCTGCAACAGCATGATAGAAGCAGTAGAAGTGCTGGTGGTGGAAATTTGTGGCAGTAGTCATGTACCAGAATTCAGAAATAATGAGGGGAAAGATACATGTGAAGAGGGTGAGATATTCCCAAGCTTTGAGCTTGCCATGGCTTGGTTCACCAAGATTGGTTGGTGGTCTTTGTATCCATGTTGAAAGAGTGATATCATGAATGCAATTTCTTATTGCTTGTAGCTCAGTTTCTGTAAAGCTAAAAGGCAAAGGAGTTATCATCATCACCATCATCATCATCATCATCATCATCATCATCATCACCATTATCATAATTAAAGTCATATGCATAGGGATTTGTGTGGCTTTGTGTGGCTGTAGGTGTTGATGATGAGGATGAGGATGATAATTCAGAAGAAGATGGTGAGGGAGACATAAGTGGTGGTGCATGGTGCATTGCCATTGCAGCCTCAAGATTATGTTTAGCTGCTTCTTGAAAAAGGTCATCCAATTTTTCAGCAGAATCTGATACATCTCCCTCACTCCACTGCTCATCCTTTTCTACCTTTTTAACTTTTTGGCTTTCATCCTCATCCCATCCAATTTCCCAGAGTGCACAAAGATGATGCTGTAAAACACCCTCAAGCCAGTTATGCATAACACCTGGTACAACATGTTTGACTGGATTCCAATATGGAAGATTATGCAGTGGAGTCCATCACATGCCAATTGTCTTTTGCAGAGCATTTTGACCAGCTTTGGTTGTCTGATGCAACCATGCCTCTGCCTGTGCACCATTCTGGAGTTCCCAAGATTGAATATTGAGTCCTCTAGCTGATCACTAGTGCAGAGGCAAAAAGAACAGAACATTGTAGCACCATGTCCCAAAAAGCCAGTAGCCTTGTGACTTCCCTCAAGATCAGCAATTACAGGTGCAATTTTTGCTTTCACAGAGATGACATCAGGATGTCTGGATGTTGGCAAATTTTAGCCTGCAGCACCATACTTTTCAACAGAGTTAACAACAGGTTCAAGGAGATGAGAGATGGTTGTAGGGTCAGGAAGATGGGGAGGAGGTGTGAGACCATCAATAAATGTATTCTCAAATTGATACTGAAGATGAAAAGGTAAGTTCAAGCAATAAAGCAGGATTGCTCCATAAGACACTTTCTTGCCTATATATAAAATAAGCTGTGTCATAGTCTATGCAGAATTTGTTAATAACTTACCAGCAATCTTATTGGTATAAGGATTGAACCAATCAATATAGATTCTAAATATTAGATGATAAGGAGACTGTAGAAAACCTTGCATGTCATCCCAAATAGGATTATCCTGGATATCATTCATAGTAGCACCAAAGGCAGCTGGTATATGGTTTCTGTGGTGGTTGAAAGCCTCATGGAGGCTGCCTTCAATGACCTTGGAAGATAAAAGGAACTGAAGCCAAGAATCAAAGGATTGTGTAGTGTATAAATGACATGGGACCCATTTAGGCCCATTTGGAGTATTCTAAGTTGTCCAGAGTTTTGTGTTATAGGATTGTGATCTTGGGGATGCCTTCCACTGACATTGCCAAGGAATAGGATGAGAAAAAAGGGAAAAGCACTTGGGGCAGCATGCTGTCCAAATGATTTCTGGCTCTGAGCAGTGAAGCCAATATGCTGTACAGACATCATGAGGAAGTTTGACATTGAGTCCAGATGATGAAAGAGCAACCTTGACAATAGAGAGAGTCACAGAAATGATAAGTTGAAGTCCTTGTAGAATTTTGTTGGTGATAGAATGACTCACACCAGCTCTATTGTAGAGCCAGATGACAAGGAGGCAGATCATCTTTGTGATAAGTACTGTAGAAAAGTTGATATCTGCATAATTACTATTAGTCTTGATCTAACAATAACAATGTAGCACTTACCTGTGGGAGAATTAGAAGCTCTAGAATGTTTTGGTGATGGGCTTGGGGATGATGATTGCTGCTTTCCCTTTGCCAGTTGTGAAACAGGCCATTTATCCTGTTTCTCATGCTTCAAATGGGTGGAACCATCAACATACTGTCCTGGCTGTTCAACACCATTGATAAAGATGGTTTTTGTGCTACAAATTGTGCAGTTACATATGACTGGAGGCATGGTGAACTTCATGAAGCCTCAGTGAAGGAAGAGAGAGGGGAAAGAATGACAGCTGTTTTGGACCATTTTAATAGAAACATCAAAATTGGTTGCTATTGTAACTGATGTACATCCTCTAACCATCCCATGCAAGAGTCTGATGCCTGTCACCATAGTCACTATCATGAACCTATTGATTTAAACAGATATTTGTTTGTAAAAGGTGTTGAGCAGCACGCTATGCGCAGTGTAGAGTGCTCACAGATCTTACTACTTACCTGTTGAGTTGGTTAGTGTGCTAAGTAACTTAGGTTAGAGGGCGTAGAACTCTCTGTATTGCTAGGTAGAGGTACAGCATACTTATATACCTAGAGAGCCTACATGGTCACATGAGGCTCAGGTCATGTGAGGCTCAGTGGGGTGGAGAAAAGGGTGGTGTACCGCATGGTTCCTGTCCACATGTCATTATGACATATTTGTATACATGTATTTACATATATATGTGTTTTAAGGGTTCTTACACTGAGGCACAGAATAGGTGCCACGTGTGCAGATTTAATTCAACACCCCCCCACAAACTGTACCAGCATTGACCTGGAGGGGCTTTACGATCCAAGATGCCATGTATAGGTACTAAGTTTGAACCTCGAATTTAATTCCGACTTCTAAATTTCTCGAAGAGCTGCCTCCCGAGATTTTTAGCAAACATATCTGCCAGGTTTTCAGTTCCCGGGATGAAGACAACTGTGACCTTGCCATCTTCGATACATTCGCATGTATAATGATAGCGAATGTCAATATGTTTAGTCCTTCTTTTTAGATTCAATGAAGATCGACCCCTGATTATCGGCGCAGATAGGCACCTTACTCAAGGGATATCCCAATTCAGAAAATAAGGATATGATCCACACTATCTGCTGACAAGTGTCAGAGAGAGCCATGTATTCAGCTTCTGTGGAACTAAGTGCTACAGTTTTTTGCATACGGGACTGCCAGCACACGATGCCTCCTGCTAAGGTGGCAAAGTAACCCATTGTGGACTTGCATTTCACGACGTCGGATGCCCAGTCCAAATCAGTAAAGGCTTGGAGGCCCTGTTTGCTGCGGCCATCATAGATAAGCTCATATGATTGAGTACTGACTAGGTAGTGCATTATGTAACATGCCTTATCGAAATGTTCTTTACTCAGATTAGCTGAGAATTGTGACATCTTTATCACTGCAAAGGTGATATCAGGGTGAGTTCCAAGCATTAGGTAGAATAAAGACCTGATTACCGATTGAAACTCAGTTCTGAGAGCCAGATTAGGCTCATCAGGATTTTCCATAGGGATGTATCCTATGGGAAGTGAAGGGGGATGCCTTGGCATTCATCATTCCAAACTGAGCTAGCACAGTGGCTAGGTAGGTTGTTTGGTTCAGAGTGATTCTTGATGTGCCTTGTGTTATGCACATACCAAGGAATTCAGTAACATGACCAGTGTCCTGACACTCCCAATGCTTGAGACATGCATTTTTCTTTTCCTCTACAAGGCATTTGTTCTTCCCCAAGAACACGCCGTCATCAATGTAGATTATTGTGATGACAATGTCTTTACCATTTTTGTAGATGAAAATGCTGGCATCTGAGCTAGCGCGTTCAAATCCAATGGATCGCATGAACACCTCTAGCTCTCTCCACCATGGTAGGGTGGCCTGTTTAAGGCTGTACAATGCTCAGCATAAGCACATGACTTTGCGCTCTTTACCTGGGATGACAAATCCCTCAGGTTGATGCATGTAAATTTCCTCATCTAGTTTGCTGTACAGGAATGCGGTTTTTATGTCAAGTCCCGTCATATACATGCCTTCTAGGGCACTCAGGGCAAACATGAGGTGCACCGTCTCGTAGCAGACCACTGGAGAGAATATCTCATCATAGTTGATGCCTTCAACTTGCGAGAAGCCTTTGGCCATGAGTCTGGCCTGTTTTCATCTGTCGGATTTTATGGAGAAAACCCATCTATTTTTGATGGCCTTTCAGCCAGCAGGGAGATCTACAATGTTGTAGACATGCCATTTATGGAGGGCCTCTAGTTCCTCCAGGCATGCACTTCTCCACTCTGATTGCGCAGGCTTGGGTAAGTGCGCAATGTTGTGATACTGGATCGGGACAGGATCTGACACTGTAGATGGTGCAACTGCTTTGCTAAGCAGAAGGCACATCAGATATTCCACCTTTGGCGACATAATTATCCCTTCTAGGGCCCCAATATGATGGGGTACCCAGATTGGGTAACCACCATCCTCACTCCTCATTGGGATTCTGGTGCCAAATCCACAGCACCTCAGACTCCTGAGGTTGAGGGGGTATCACATACTCTAATCCCAAATTATCTGGGGTCTGTGCAGAAGGAGTTCTACTTGCCACTGGTGGTTGAGAGGGCCCAGCTGGCACCTCTTCTTCGACCTGAGGGAGGGCTGGAGCATGACTCCTGCCTTGTCCCACTGGTTCCCACCATTGGCGCTCCCACACAATGTCTCATTCAATTTGAATGGGGTCACGATTTTCACCATAGACATTGCCCAGATGAGTTGGGACTCATCGCTCCCTGTTTGATTGCCTTAGTGGAGGTATGAGGGCCTCTACTGCTAGCAATGCTGGACTAGGCTGGGACGATGGACCCGGTGCACCTGCCAGTGCAAACAGATCAGCACCCTGAGGTGGATCGCCAAAGGAGCTGAACAGTGGGTCTCTAGACATTTTAGGGGTTCCAGACCCTGATTGTGAAGGTGGTGGGGACAGAGCTCATGAAGGAGGATTTGGCACTAGTGGAGCATAATGCCCATGGCCCAGATAGAAGCTGTCATCACTTCCTCCATTGCTATCATCCCCTGATCCCCCAGAGTGGTCATCATCTCTGGAAGGGGGTATATCCCCGAGATCAGTTTTTGCTGGGGTCTTGGCCCCAGAACAATGAGGGAACAGAGTCTCATCGAAGAGTGCTGTAGCACCAACAAATATTGACCCTGATGGGTGCATAAAACGCCAACCCTTGATGCCATCTGCCAGGCCGATGTACATCATGAGCTCCGATCTTGCAGCTAACTTATTAGGATGCTTCTCTTTTGGCAGGTAAACATAGGCACTGCATCCAAATACCTTCTCATCACTCAGATCGGGCTTCTCGCCATCGAGATCTTTGATTGGAGTTTGCCATTTTAGGTGGTTTATTGGTGTTTAGTTGTAGAGATACATAGCATGCTCTACACAAAATTCCCGCCATAATTGTGGTAGGCAGGCAGTAAAGTGCAATGTTTGTGCTTTCTCCATTAATGTCCTGATCATGCATTCAGCATGACCATTTTGTTGGTGGACGTGGGGTGCCAACATCTCAATTTTAATTCCAGCCTCTTTGAGGTGGGTTATGAGTTTCTGATCACAGAATTCCCCCCCAGGATCGAAATGCCAATGCTTGATTTTTGCATCATATTGTGTTTTGGCCATCGCCTCAAACTGTCTGATTGACTCAGCAGCATAGGACTTTTTTTCTCAGGCACTGACTCCACATATGGGAAGTTTGATCATCAACAAATACAATAAAATATTTGTACTTGTGATAACTGAGTGTTGGTAATTCCTTCAGATCGGAATAGATCAGCTCGAAGGCTCCTTCAGCCCAAGACTCAGATCCAGGGAATGACTTTGACATTATTTTTCCCTTGGCACACCCTGGACAAATGTGCCTGTCCCTTAGAATTTTTAGATCCTTGGGAAACTTATGGGTGTGTTTTGGCATCTGTCGCATGACAGCTTCGCTCGGGTGGCCAAACTGCTTGTGCCAAATGTTATAGTCAGCAACATAGATAGTCGCAACTTCTAATCTCTTAGTGCTCTGAATGTGTAAATCAAACACATAGATGGTTTCGCTGTGTATTATTGGCATCACATTGAGCTGGGGTTTTCTCTTTTTGTTGGCAAAGGAAATTATTTTACTGTTTCCTTTTACAGTATATTCCTCAGCAACGAGGAACCCTCCCATTGACATAAGCCAACTTGTCAAATCTGGGAGATAGAAAATGGGGAATAAGCACATGATGCATGACTCTGTCTTCCCGTTAACTTTTACCTGATGACAAATCAGGACAGCACCTTTGCCTTTGATCAAAGTCATGCTGGTAGCGGTCTTGATCTGCCATTTCTCAGACATAGGCAAATCCTCATAGGAGGCGAAGTCTTTCATCTCACCAGTGAAGTGCAATGATGCACCTGAATCCAAGATCCAAGGGGCACCATGTTTGCATTCCTTTCTGGCACACATCACACATGGCCTGATTAGGGCCTTTGCATCACAAGCGACAATATAATTTATTAAAAATTCTATAGAACGCTCTATATTATGGGAATGGCCCAAATAGTTCGTCCCTGTCAAGCTATTGTTAACAATGATGTGATGGTCAGGGAAAAGGACTGACATTTCATCATAAGCCCCCATGAAGGGGGCTATTGGCTCATCTGTGAGCATGTTATCCATGCTTTCCCAGATCGATTGATCTGGGACCATCATTTCAGCGCCAAGGGAGACTTCATCATCATCATCCTCAGGCTCAGGTTCTATTTCAGGAACCTCCTTGATCCAAGCCAATGGCTCAGGGGTTTCCACCTGGCGGTGCTTACCTTCCCGCTTACTCATCTGGTCTTCTTCGATGATTCAAAGATTCTTGGCCATTTTAGGCACTTCGATGTCTGTGAGCAGGTCCTGGGCTGCCTGGTAGTCTTCGCATACAGAGGGGCTGGGGGAGAAGGTTCCAGTGACCTTTGACTCAGGCTGATTAGGCCACTTTCTCAGGTCAGTGATGCAGAAATACATGGATTTCCCATGTAGCCATGACATTTGAACACTTTGGTCAAACGTCAGTGGGAGGCAAGAGGGGCTGGCCTGCACCAGTCCATTCAAAATGACGCCTTGACTGTTAATGGTCATGGCAGCATGGGCAGAGCATACTGCATCCGCATAAGGTGTGCTAGGCACCATGAAGGGCTCCACCATATTGGTGGAGGCGAGGTGGCTGTAAGATTCCTTTTTCTCATGCTTTTTCCTGGCAGCCTTGCCAGACCTACACTTCTTCTTCGAGTCAGAGCCAAAAGGCTTGGATGACTTCTTACTGGATTTCTCTAATCCATTCCCTTTCCACTTAGGGTCACTGCCCTTTCTCTTGACAGCTGACAGCTTCTTCGCCGTTTCCCCAGAGCATGCAAAGGCAGCTCAATGGGAGGCTTCTGCCATCACATAGTCCCTCACTACAGCGTAAGAGAGACCAGTCATACTGGTTGTGGATAAGATGGTGGAAGATAAAGAATCATACTCCTTTGGCAATGCTAAAAGGAGTAATAAGGCCTGAACTATCTCAGGAATGTTGACACCATTGGCAGTTAGCCGCTGGTATCTCTCAGAGATCTGAGCCATTGTCAGCACAGGGTTTTGCACTGAGACTCTGATTGAGATCGCAGATTTAAAGTCTGCAAATATCTGAGAAGGCCCTTCTTGGCTGAAATCAGCCTGCAGGGCTTGCCACAGAGCACTAGCAAGTCCTGTTGCAGATCTGGATCTGGATCTGATGGAAGGAGATAGGTGGAGCAAGATAGCTCCATATGCCTGATCATTCTCCTGATTCTACACCTTACATGCAGCAACATCGGCTGCTGCTGGCACTGTTTCAGTGCTGGAGGCAACTTGCCAAAGGCCTTGTGACATAAGCCACGCCTTCATACCAGGCCTTGTAGCCAGAGCTGTCAAACAAGGAGATGAGTTTATCGAGTGAGGAGGACATTTTTAAGATTTGAGCTAATAAAAGCACCAAATCAGTCACTTGCTCTTAAATTAGAAATGCCAGATGCAAAACTTAGCACTCTGTCAGAGTACTTTTGTTTAGCACATGATGAGCGCCAAAAGGGTGCATCATTGCTCCATGACATCATGCCAGAGGGAGGCTAACCCCATTACAAAAGCAATGAGGTGCTCAGCGCAGTGAAGCACATTGGTAGTAAGACCTGTGCACAACGTGTGAGTTGGAGCCCCAAGGGGCTACAGTACAACTCCTTCCAAGAGCTCCAAGGAGCTCATAGCTGTGCAACGTTGCTTCCAGGGCCCATAACCTGTTGAGCAGCATGCTATGCACAGTGTAGAGTGCTCACAAATCTTACTACTTACCTGTTGAGTTGGTTAGTGTGCTAAGCAACTTAGGTTAGAGGGTGTAGAACTCTCTGTATTGCTAGGTAGAGGTACAGCATACTTATATACCTAGAGAGCCTACATGGTCACATGAGGCTCAGGTCACGTGAGGCTCAGTGGGGTGGAGAAAAGGGCAGTGTACTGCATGGTTCCTGTCCACATGTCATTATGACATATTTGTATACATGTATTTACATATATATGTGTTTTAAGGGTTCTTACACTGAGGCACAGAATAGGTGCCACATGTGCAGATTTAATTCAACAAAAGGAAGCATCAATCCAAGTGCTCAATTTGGTAGGATTATGTAATAAGGTGCAAACTCCAGTCAACCATGAGTCAACTGTGAGTCAACTACAAGTCAACCACAAGTCAACTGCCTTGGAACTTGCCCATTGTGACACTTCCTGCAAGGTCTATCCTCTCTCCCCTGAAGAGCACTGACAACTTGACAAGTTCATCGATGAGCACTTGGCTTCTGGTCATATTTACCCTTCAAAGGTGCCCATGGCCTCACCTTTCTTCTTTGTTAAAAAGAAGGATGGGTCCCTTCGACCAGTTCATGACTATCAATGCCTGAATGACATCACAGTCAAGAACTGCTATCCACTACCCCTCATATCTGAACTTGTCAATCAACTCTGTGGGGTGCATTACTTCACCAAGCTTGATGTCTGCTGCGATTACAACAATGTGCAGATAAAGGAAGAGGATGAGTGGAAAGCAGCTTTTTATACAAATCATGGTTTTTTTGAACCGCTTGTCATGTTCTTTGGTCTCACTAATAGTCCTGCCACCTTTCAGACCATGATGAATGACATCTTCCATGATCTCATATCAGAAGGTGTGGTCTGTGTCTACCTTGATGACATTCTCATCTTCACTCAAGACCTTGATGAACATCATCAAATCACATGCCTAGTGCTAGAGTGACTTCAGCAGCACAAGCTCTACCTTCGTCATGACAAGTGCGAGTTTGAGAAGACACAGATTGAGTACTTGGGCTTGATTATCTCAGATAGACAGGTGGAGATGGACCCAGTCAAGGTTGCTGGCATTACAACTTGGCCCACACCCACAAACAAGAAAGAGGTGCAGTCTTTTCTGGGCCTCACCAATTTCTACCAGCACTTTATTAAAGATTTTTCCCACCATGCATGCCCATTATTTGACCTCACTGGCAAGGAGGGATGGAAGTGGGAAAATGCACAGCAGGAGGCTTTTGAGAAGCTCAAAGAGATGATCACTTCCACTCCAATCCTTACCTCTGCTGATGGCTCGCATCCCTTCCACATAGAAGCTAACAGCTTGGACTTTGCAACAGGCGCAGTGCTGTCCCAACAGTCTCCCAAGGACCAGAAATAGCATTCCATTGCCTTCTACTCGAAGATTCTCAGTGCTGTGGAATGCAATTATGAGATCCACAACAAGGAGATGCTGGTGATAATCCAGGCATTAGAGGAGTGGCACCATTTCCTGGAGGGTGCTCAATACAAGGTTGAGATCTGGATGGACTACAAGAACCTCGAGTACTTCATGACCACCAAGAAACTTAATTGTCACCGAGCTCGCTGGTCCCTTTACCTCTCCAGGTTTGATTTCTCCCTGCATCATCACCCAGGATGCAGCATGGGGAAGACTGATGCCCTCTCTCTCAGATGGAAGCAATGACAATCAAGGTATTGTGTTGTTGCAACCTGATCTGTTTACAGTCCATGCACTGGAAGGTGTTACCTTGGAGGGTGAGGAGCACAGTATTCTATGTGACATTCATCATGCAAACCATAGTGGTTTACATGAGGATGCTGTGGCTCTGAGAGTGAAGGAGCTGAGAAGGGATCCACCCCTATGCTTCATGCAGCAGAGTGGACAGAAAAGGATGACATCTTATACTTCCATGGCCACATCTATGTCTCTAGTGATCCCCAGCTTCAACAACGACTCATCTCTCAGCACCATGACTCACTCATTGCCAGCCATCCCATGCATTGGAAGACGTTGGAACTCATATCATGGAATTATTGGTGGCCCCAGATGTCTCAACTCATTGGTCAGTACTGTCATACCTGTAATCTCTGCTTATGCACCAAGACTTCACAGCACAAGCCCATGGGCAAGTTACACCCCCTTCCTGTCCCAGAGAATCATTGGGATGTCATCAGTGTGGACTTCATGGTGGAACTACCAGAGTCCAATGGGTTTGATGCAGTAATGTGCACAGTCAACTCTGCTGGGAAGCGAGCTCATTTTATCCCCACTCATATGACTGCCACCACACTTGGAGTGGCTCAACTCTATTCACCCCATGTGTGGAAGCTCCATAGACCACCTGGTGCATTCCTCTTGTTGAAATTAAATCCTGATGCATGCTGCATACATGAGGCCAAGCATGCAGCACACACATGTTACTGCGCTTACTGCGCATACATGTGGTAAACACATTCCTGAGTCATGTGACATCCTTACTATTATGTATATAAGGAGAACCTGTACTGTAGTAGATATACAGTGTTCTTACCTCTGCTAAACCCTAGCTCTAAGACTAACTAAACCCCAGGTAGGTTATAAGGAACATGTCGTCTCTTCCTCTGTGCAGCATATGTAGTCTGCTCCAACAGGTTATGGGCCCTGCTGGGCACGTCGCGAACGCGCCTTAACTGGCTGCAAACGACATTGACTTCATTGTCTCCAAATTATAACCTTGCGCTCTTCATGAGCTGCATTGCGCTCTCTGCGAGCTGCATTTAAAAAACCCAGGTTGACTAGGGTTAACCACTCTGAAGGAGTGTTTTTGCCTGAGATTATGCAAGGTGTTTTCTTGAATAAAAAGGACTGATTGAGTGCTTTTACCAGCTGCCACTATAACATCATGTCTTCAACTCTTGAAAAACTCGTACAAACTTTTGATGGCTCTAACTACATTCAATGGGCCAACTCAATGAAGGCGTGGCTCAGGTCTCAGGGCCTCTGGCAAATAACTAGTGGGATGGAACTAAAACCACCCCTGGCGCCTCCTTTGACGGCGACAAATGCTGCACTAGTAGTGGAAGCTAATGCCAAGCTCCAGACCTGGAACAATAAGAATGACCAGGCGATTGGTAGCCTAGTGCTCCACCTGGCCCCCTTTATTCAGCAGCGTGCCAACACCAAGGACACTGCTGAGGAGGTATGGGATCTCATCCGCACCGACTATGGTGTTGATGGCCCCTCCCAAGTCTTTGCGGACTTTAGGTCTGCAATCGCAATCAAAATTCCAGCTGCAAATCCTGTGCCAGAGATTGCCAAAATGGCTGATAAATTCGAGCGCCTTATGGCTGCCAATGTCGCCATTCCCGAATTAGTACAGGCAATGATTCTACTTGCTGTGATGCCGTGCGAGTACAATTCTCTATCTGCTACAGTCCTTAACACGACTGCTACTAGAGTCTTGACGTTTAAACATGTCAAGGACTCCATTGTCGCTGAAGCCTCACGGCACACAGCAGTTGGAAAGCCCATTGGCCCACCTCAGGCCACCAGGCTTTCTGCTGTCAAGCGCAAAGGGGGAAACCCCAAATGGCAATCTCAAGGCAACAATGGAGAATCGTCCCGAAAGCATGGACGACGTGGGGACAAAAAGACTAAAGAGGAAAAACCTAAAGAGAAACATTCCCACCTCGCCTCACAAGCCTTTACTACTATAAATGGTAATGGCACCATCATACTGCCGATGCCGCTCATCCAGTGCATCGAGAAGCATGAACATACTCCCACAAGGGATCCTCGCTGCCGACCGCCTGCACAGGCATACACGGGCGCGGCCTCTACCTCTCATTCAGTCTATACCGAATATCAGCAGGCTCGAGACACCCTCGAGCAAATGAATCTCCCACGCAGCATGAAAAATTTGCGACCGCTGGAAGAGCACCTAACAGTGCGAGAAGGTAAGAGGAAGAGGATTGAACCAGAACCAAGGATCGTAGAGGTAGAAGACGATAGCGTCTCCCTTGGATCGGAACCTGCCGTTTCTGATGAAGAAGTATGGAAAGCCATCGACGAAATGCTTGTCGATGAACTGCTTGAAACAGGTACATATGATGAAAGGTCAGTCCTTTTCCTTGCCACAAGCACAAGAATTAACATTCCACTGATCACAGCAAACTTTTCATGTGAAATTTTACCGCTACTAAATGTATCATGGAACAATTTACATCTTAATATATGTGTTACATGTGCAAATGGAAATTGTAAGAAAGGTGCCGACTGGATCATGGATTCAGGCACATGAAAACACTTCACTGGTGAAATTAAAGATTTTGCTTCTTACAAGCCTTTACCGAGAAAGGACTCTACCCTGGTTCAAACAGCCATGGGTACTACTCATATAGTAGGGAAAGGAGCAGTCTTCATTAGACATCAGGTAGTATGTCATGGGAAGTCAGAGACGTGTGAAACATGATTATACCCCGTCTACTACATACCCGACTGTAATGCTCGATTACTGTCAATGGGCATCTTCTTACAAGACGGAAGTGATGTGCGTGGTTCCTCCGCACACATTTCATTTTTCAAGCAAGGAAACCAAATTATGGATTGCGTCCCTCTTATGAAACGTGACACTATTTATTGGGCTCAGACTTATATATTGAGCACCAAGGGAATCAATGTTGCGACAATGTATGTCGCAGACTACTTGACTTGGCATAAGTGACTTGGACACCCATCCAAAGAGGCGCTAGGGAAGATGCCTAATAGCACCATAAAATTCCCAAGGAATTTAATTATTCCTAAAGACAAAATTATATGTCCAGGGTGCGCTGAAGGGAAAATGACCTCAAAATCTTTTTCCAAATCAGATTCACATGCAGAAAGACCCTTTGAATTAATACATTCCGATCTGAAGGAACTCCCAGTACTATCGTACCATAAACATAAATACTTTATTGTATTTCTGGATGACAAAACATCACATATCTGGGTCCAATGCCTTAAAAAGAAATCTGATGCTGCTGCGGCCATCAGACAATTTCGGGCAGTGGCTTTGACACAGTATGGCGCTACAATCAAGCGCTGGCGTGTTGATCCAGGGGGGGAGTTCAAAGATTGTGAGCTACAAAATGTGCTCAAGGACTTTGGCATCAAAATAGAGATGTCTGCACCCCATGTTCACCAACAGAATGGGCATGCAGAGCATGCCATAAGGACAATAATGGAAAAGTCACAAACCCTGCGATTTACCGCATGTCTACCACAATCATGGTGGGAATTTTGCATTGAACATGCAACACACCTATACAACCGAACCCCGATAAGGCGCCTGAAATGGCTGACACCAGTTGAGGACCTGACAAAGGTCTGCCCAGATCTAAACGATCTGGAAGTTTTTGGTTGTGGTGCTTACGTCTACCTACCCAAGGAGAAGCGTCCAAACACATTGGCTCCTCGATCGGAGTTGATGACGTACCTTGGATTAGAAGATGGCATTAAAGCATACCGTTTCATGCGACCTAGTGGTGCAATATTCATTGGTGCTATGGCACTATTTGATGAAACGTTGTTCCCATGCTGTCCCAGAGCTAAAACTCCTGCCAATACAGACCTTGGTGATTTTCCACCTCCAGAACCAGAAGATGATGACCACTCATCTGGAACGGATGGCGATCATTCTATACTGCCACAAGATCCACCCCTTCCTCCATCATCAGAAAATGATGATGATGATGTACCAAGTGAGCAAAAGGCACATGACAATGTGACAAATGCTCCTCCTCTGCCGCCTCCAGTAACCACTGAGGACTTTCGTCCAAGACGTGATGATCAACAGGAATGGCAGCAATTGCCCCGTCGATCAGGCAGGCAGAGGAACATTCCAAACTGTCCTGGCAATACCTATGGAGAGAAGTGACTCCCCTCTGACATAGAGAGAGACATTGCATGTGATCGATATTGGAAGAGATCTGTGGGTCAAGATTCAGATCATAACCGAACACGACCACAATCTCAACAGAAAGAACCGGTTGCTGGACCGAGTTCGGCACCCCACGAGAGTGTGCCCGATTCCAATGATCAAGAACATGATCACCCAATGGGGGAACCAAATGAAGCAGGTTATATTAAAAAGATAACCAAGGAAGGAGGAGATAAGCTTATTCACTGGCTATTATCAAAAGCAGTCAAACCATTGAGCGAAATAAGCCAAGTTCCAAACCAATTTCATGATATTGTGCACCTACCACGGCAGCAGCAACGTGAGTGGAAACAAGCTTGTCATGAAGAATTAGAGGCTCTTCATAAGCAACAAGTCTATGACATCGTCGATCTTCCACATGATCGAAAAACGATCAAAAATAGATGGGTTTTCTCCATAAAATCAGATGGAAGAAAACGAGCCAGACTCATGGCCAAAGGCTTTTCACAAGTCGAAGGTGTTGACTTTGATGAGATTTTCTCACTGGTAGTCCGCTATGAGACCGTACGCCTCATGTTTGCACTTGCATCTCTAGAAGGCATGTATATGACCGGCCTAGATGTAAAAACCGCATTTTTATATGGCAAACTAGATGAGGAGATCTATATGGATCAACCCGAGGGTTTCAGACTCGAGGGAAAAGAGCGCAAAGTATTGTGCTTACGCCGAGCATTGTATGGCCTTAAACAAGCCTCACTTGCATGGTGGAAAGAGCTAGAGGCATTTATGCGCACCATTGGGTTCGTGCGCACCAGCTCCGATGCCAGCATTTTCATACACAAGGATCCTAAGACAGGCAGCATTGTTATTGCACTCGTCTATGTTGATGATGGCTTGTTCATGGGGAAGAACAAGAAACTTGTGGATGAAAAGAAAAATGCTTGTCTAAAGCATTGGGAGTGCCGTAGTACTGAAAAAGTCATGGAATTC
Organism: Tricholoma bakamatsutake; assembly: GCA_029959215.1. Taxonomy (NCBI): domain Eukaryota; kingdom Fungi; phylum Basidiomycota; class Agaricomycetes; order Agaricales; family Tricholomataceae; genus Tricholoma; species Tricholoma bakamatsutake. Next base: position 9,842,022 of record CP114860.1, read on the forward strand.
TTAGGCATGCGCATCACCCAGACTGCAAGCAAAGTCAAACTCGATCAAACTGAATATCTCGCCATAGTGCTTGAGAGATTCGAGATGACAAATGCCAAAGCGACCCCCACTCCACTCCTGACTGGTTACAAACCATCGGAAAACACAGCAACGCCCAATGCGATGCTTAGATCAAAATATCAGTCTGTGATTGGATCTTTATTGTATCTGATGCTTGGAACGTGACCTGATATCACTTATGCGGTAATCAAGATGTCGCAATTCTCGGCTAATCCTAGCCAAGAACGTCTAGACAAAGCGATGTACATCATGCGCTATCTGGTGGGAACCCAGAAATATAACATTGTCTATGATGGTGAGAAGTCCGAGGGGCTACAGGCCTTCACAGATTCTGATTGGGCAGCTGACACTGTCAAACGCCGATCTACAACGGGTTACTTTGCTACTCTAGCAAGTGGCATTGTGTGCTGGCAGTCCCATTTACAAAAAACTGTAGCACTGTCATCCACAGAAGCCAAATATATGGCTCTCTCCGACACTTGTCAACAGATAGTGTGGATAGAGTCCTTATTCCAGGAACTTGGATATGTACTGAAGCGCATACCAATCTGTGCTGATAATCAGGGATCCATCTTTATCGGATCAAATCCAGTTCAGGAAAGAAGGACCAAACATATAGACATTCGCTACCACTATACCCGCGAATGCATAGAAAATGACAAAGTCACAGTCATTTTCATTCCTGGAAATGATAATCCAGCTGACATGTTCACAAAGAACCTTGGCGCTGTCTTATTCAGGAAATTTAGAGACTCTCTTGGAATTACTTTCAAGATTCAAACTTAGCTGCTTAGAGCGCTGTACAGTTTGAGGGGGGGTGTTGAAATTAAATCCTGATGCATGCTGCATACATGAGGCCAAGCATGCAGCACACACATGTTACTGCGCTTACTGTGCATACATGTGGTAAACACATTCCTGAGTCATGTGACATCCTTACTATTATGTATATAAGGAGAACCTGTACTGTAGTAGATATACAGTGTTCTTACCTCTGCTAAACCCTAGCTCTAAGACTAACTAAACCCCAGGTAGGTTATAAGGAACATGTCATCTCTTCCTCTGTGCAGCGTATGTAGTCTGCTCCAACACCTCTGTGACTGAGGACCACAATTCATTGCAGAGTTCACCTGAGAGCTGTACTGCCTGCTGGGGATCAAACTTCTTGCCTCGACTGCCTACCACCCACAGACAGATGGACAGATGGAACAAGTCAACCAAGAACTGGAGCAGTACATCCATATCTTCGTCAATGAGCAACAGGACAATTGGGAAGATTTCCTCCCCATGGCTGAGTTTGAATACAACAATCATGTCCACTCTTCCACCCAACAAACTTCCTTCCTCCTCAACACAGGGTGACACCCATGCATGGGCTTCCAGCCTTGACAAACACCCTTGCACTTGGAGATGGTGAATGAGTTCACAGAGTGGATGAAGGACACCTTGGAGGAGGCAAAGTCAGCTTTGGCCAAGGCAAAGGATGACATGGCACACTTCTACAACTGGTGTCACTCACCCATACCCACATATCAGATTGGTGATCATGTCTATCTCGACTCTAGTGACATTTCCACCACATGTCCATCCAAGAAACTTGCCCACTGCTTTCTTGGACTGTTCCTCATCATTAGACACATCAGGTTGCATGCCTACTGCCTACAGCTACCACAGTCCATGTCCAGACTCCACCCTGTCTTCCATGTTGTAAATCTGCTGCCTGCACCCACAGATCCATTTCCTGGATGTGTGACATGACCTCCCCCACTGCCTACAGTTGTCGAAGGTGAACCTCAGTATGAGGTCGAGTCCATCTTAGACAGCTGCTTACATCGAGGTAAACTCGAATACCTGGTACACTGGAAGGTTTATGGGTATGAGGAGAACTCCTGGGTCACAGAGTCTGATGTGAATGCCCCACAACTGGTCAGGGAGTTCCATCGGCAACATTCCTCTGCGCCTCAGCACATTCAAGTATCTGACTTTCAGCAAATACAGTTTTGAATGCATCGGGGCAATGCATCATAGAAGGGGGGTGATGTAATGGGAAAGGAAGGCACCTCAGGTGTCTGGGCAATTTTCTGCATTTGTCCCATATTTTTTTATATTTTATTTTACCCTATTCTGCCTTTTCTATGATTTTCTGTGATCTATTCCTATTTTACTATTATATTTCAGTTTTTTCCATGTTGGTACATGTTGACAATTCTATTCTTAGAAGCAGGACCACTTCTGGACATTTACCCATCAATGTGACATCATCCCACAGCTTGATCTGCCTATATCTGCCTTTTTGCTATTTTTAGCTTACTATTTGATTTTTGGCTCTATCACATATACTGGGTATCGACAGATGGGTCCTTAGAATTTTCTCTTTGTATTCCCCTCTGTTAGGTGTGCCTGGAGTGTCTGTATTATGTAGTATAATATTAACTTTGGATTCCCCTCTGTTAGCTCACTATTAAGTGAGGCTTTGAGGTTGCCCTTACACTTAGACCGTGTTTACTCAGGATAACTATGAGCCATACAAAGAAACAATATGTATTAAACCTGCCTAAATATAAGGGAGGCAGAATTAAATACATGTCTACTACAAAATTGTGGCCACACGTCACATTGTGAGCAAGTGGGGGGATGACAAACTAAAGAAAAAGAAAAAAGAAAAAAAAGAGCTATGTCCCTATTGTTGTTCTATGCATGCAACATGACTCTAAGTGGTTCCCCACTCATCAGTAAGCATCTTCCCCCCAATTCCTGTGTCATTGTCGTCTGTAGCACCCACAGTCTACAGTTGCTCGCAGCGGTCATCCATCATTAATGTTGGGCTTGTTGTCCTCGTTGTCCCCATCATTGTTCTCTTCCCCATTGCCATCCTCACCATTGTCATCATCACCTTCTGGTCCTGATTCTGGTCATCCTGTAATCATTATTGCTGACACCATCATCCACTGCTACTTGTTGATGCCCATGTTCTTGTCTCATTGGCATCCTTTTGTTCGCTCCCTGATTGATGGGCGCTACTGTCATGTGGTGGTGTTGTTGACGTTCCCTCGCCATTTTATCATTGCTCCCTGTTCCTACCCCATGAGCAGTGGCTCATAGCGGCAGTTGGGGGTGGTGTCATCATTGGGCATGGGCTTGTCATTTCAGCGTCATCATGTCATTGGAACACAGTTGGATCCCCTAGATTACTGAAAACATATGTTAGTTAAACAAAAAACATGAAACATGCATTCAGTTCTAGTCATTCTGTTGTCATTGCCTCCCTCTCGTTGTCCTCTCCCTTGACCTGGTCCCTGTCATTGCCATCTGCTTTCTCTTCAGGTCCCTGGTGGTGGTTGATGGCATTGTTGTCTATTATGATCTAAAATCACTGACTGTATGGATCAGCAAAATTAGTGAACATGTAAAGTGTGAGCAATGTGACAAGTTTGCTGCCACAAGATCTGCCATTGGATCAGGCACCAATAAGAAAGCTGTGAAGGCAGAACAGGTTCATTTTGGGGATGCTGAATCCATTTACCATTTTTAACAGACCACTTTACTGGTGAAACTCCTCAGTGTCATTATTATCTCAGATGATAGTGAAGATGAGACCCCACCAATCCAAGCAAAAAAGATAGCCAAAAAAAAATGACAAAGTGACCTGATGATACTTGGCCAGCCAAATGACAAGTCTACAAACTGCAAGTTATCGAAATTCTGGAATCCAGTGAGGATGAGGAAACTGAAGACAACTTACTGCCTCTGCCAGTGAACATCAAAATTGAACCCAAGCCTCCCATTGTGAAGTCTGGTGCAAGGATCAATATGGCTGTTGCCCCAGAAATCTCCCCTTCCCACAATAACAAGCTGGAGAGAGATTGTGATGGCAGGTTTATTCTCACACAAAATGTTAAAGTTGATGCTGTTGAATATCTTGATAGTGTTCCCAGCCATTGGCCTGTCCCTAAAGTACCCACAGCATCACAGACAAAACTGGGTTGCTAGGAAATTGGAATGGAAGCCCAAAGAGCCTGGATGCATTCCTGAAGGCAGATGCATGTGATGTTGCCATGATTGGAAGTTCTGCAGGTGACAATCATTGACATAGGACCAAGATTAATGGAGAGGTGGGTCAAATGGCAGCACTATGCAAGACAGAAAGGTCAAACTTCTTGGCAACCTCCCAACTCACTGCTCTTCCCATCAGTGCAATAGAGCTCTTCTAGGGTAGCATGGGTCACACCATGGGTAAATCTTTACACACTGCACCTGCACCTCCCAACACCACACCCATTCTATCACCACAACTGTGGTGACAGGTTTTACCCATGGTCTGTTGTGAAATGCCACAGGTGCATATACACTGTGGTTTTGACTCTTTTTTTCCATGTCCTACATTGTTAAACAGTGTATTGTATTGTATAACCCTCAACTAACTTAACTACACACATACCTAAGCCACAGACAATATGTAAGGCTTTTTGTTTGAAGAATGCTCGGAGGGGCAACACAAATATTAAAAAAATTCATTAAACTATTTAGGGATGAAACTAATTAATGATAAAAACCTTCCTCACATTTTTGGTGAGGGAGGGGCTGCTTCATTCATCATCCCTGTCCACCCCAATATTCTTGCAGTCCTCATCGTCCTTGTGGCTGGCTGTCTGGTAGCCATCCCCTCCACATTGCTCCCCACTTCCATCTTGTCCATCCTTTCCATTGCTCCCTGTTTCCACCCTGCAAGCAGTTGCTCACTGTGGTGGTTCAGGGTGCTGCTGTGGCTGTGGCTGTGGTGGTCATCATTGTCCACAGGCCATTTTATTGCTTGCAGGTTGCTGAAGTGGTTGAGCTCAGGCAGTCCTCAGTTGGCAGGTGGAGGTGAGGGTGTATTGGTTGGGGCCATCATGTGGATGTGAGATAAACCTTGTAAAGAATGAAAATAGAAGTTAATTGAATCAAGAAAAACAAGAAAAGGAACATAAAAATATATACCTCGGGCCCAATACACATTATTTGGGCCTGTGCTTCATCTGAGTCCCTCTTTGACTCATCCCTGTCCTCATCACTGTGTTCATCTTCCTCGTCATTGTCTCCTGACCATTGGGTTGTGCCATGCACCCTGCAATCAGCTGTTTGTGACAGTGGTTTGAGGTGTTGCAGTGATTGGGTTTGGGCAGCTGGAGGTGTGGGTGCATTGGCTGGGGTCATTGTGTTGTTGTGAGACAAAACCTGTAGATAATGAAATTAGAAGCTAGTTAAATGAAGAAAAATAAGAAAGGAACAGAAAAAACTTACCTGGGGCACAAACAATGTGTATCTATGTGCCATTTGATCCTGGGCCTCGTCCTCATACCCCAGTCCCATCCCCATGTTTGTGTTTGTCTTTCCACCATTCATTTATCTAATGGTGGTGATTGCTCATGTAGTAGTTGGGAGTGCTGCTGTCATGGGCATATTGTGAACATATGGTCTCACTACCACCTAACCACCCCATGAACAGGGGCTCATGGCAGTGGTGGGGTTGGGGATAGGTCAGGGGGTGCCAGTTGTCATTGTCAATCACTACCTAAAATCTTCATTATCACTGCCCATGGTGTCATTTGTCCCCTTCTCCATCCCCATCCAGTGGCATTGTTGACCTGTCTTGTTGCTCCCCATTTGCAGTGGTTGGGGGTGCAGTGGTGGTGGTGGTGGTGGCTGTCATCAACATTGTCATTGTTGTGGTAGTTGTGTTGTTGTAAGAGAGTTAAAACCTGTAAAAATAAAGTTAGATAAATAAGATATACATAAAGAACAACTTACCTGGGGTGTAAGGGGAAAGGAAGGTGCCCCAGGCATCTGGGCAATTTTCTACATTTGTCCCATATTTTTTTATATTTTATTTCACCCTATTCTGCCTTTTCTTGATTTATTCCTATTTATCATCATATTTCAATTTTTTTTCCATCTTGGTACATGTTGACAGTCCTATTCTTAGAGGTGGGACCCCTTCTGGACATTTACCCATCAAGGTGACATCATCCCACAGCTTGATCTGCCTATCTCCACCTTTTTGCCATTTTTAGCTTACTATTTGATTTTGGGCTCTATCACATATACTGGGCATCAACAGATGGGTCCTTAGAGTTTTCTCTTTGTATTCCCCTCTGTTAGGTGTGCCTATAGTGTCTGTATTATGTAGTATAATATTAACTTTGGATTCCCCTCTGTTAGCTCACTATTAAGTGAGGCTTTGAGGTTGCCCTTACAGTAGAAAACTCTCTCTTAAGGCTTGAAATCTTGGACACTCTGCCAAGATAGGCAGGTATGGAGTAGAAGATGACTTTCAAAGCTCCACAGCCTGAAGGAAATAATGCTATGAATTTCCTTAATGATGATATTTTTGTGATTGATGATCCTTTTGAAACTTACATTAACAGTCTTCAACCTGGTGATATTCCAGAACCATTTATTGCTGCGAAGGAATCTCAGTTGATTAGATCAATTATTATGAATGTCAATAAAAGAAACCCTGTCAAAAGCATCGTCGATCCTGGTTCCTCATTTATCGCAATGTTCAAAGGAATCTGTCATGAACTCGGCCTGGCCTATGACCCTTTGATTCATATCCCACTTCAATCAGCTAACAGTGGCATTGATGAAAGTTTAGGTCTAGCACAAAATGTTTCTTGCGAAGTTGGCAGCATCACACTGTACATGCAGATTCACATAATTCATGACCCTGCCTACGATATTTTGCTTGGGCATCCATTCAATGTTCTCACCAAAAGCACAGTCAAGAATTACAAAAACAAAGCCCAGACCATCATGATATTTGACCCTAATTTGACACAGTCATGCGTCATACCCACTATACCCCATTCTAATCAGTGTCAAAAGATAGTCAGAGAGGATTTTCACAACTAGAGGATGAAATTTTGGACACAAACCAGTGCGCCCTTATTATCTCTTTCAATCCTTCTAATTCATCTATCACTGTCGAACACACTGCAAATATTCCTGATATGAATTCCTCGAATTCCTTGAAAACTCTTTCTTATTCCTCATTTCTTGCCAACTTATATTTAACAGCCAGTTGTCAGTACAAAACATATTTATTGACCTTGATGGCGACATCTATGCAAAACCTTCCTATGCCCTCTATCCCTACTATTCTGTCAACTGACTCCCTATATCCAACCTTTGCAGCATCGAAAAAGAAATACAAACCAGTTGCACAAAAAATTTGACCAGCTATTACTGAACTTCCTGATCGATTTCATATTGTTCAAACAATCACTGGTAACCCCCTCAAAAATATGCCAAAACTGAATCTTCATCCACCATCATTCATCTATAGAGAATCAATTCTAGAGTATAAAGAATAATCTCAGTCCTTGTATTTGTGACACCTTCACTAAATATCTATCTACCTGTATATATAAGTTCAATCTAACAAAGGGATAACGAAAGAAAGGTATCTATCTATGTGTCATTTGTGCAAGCACATCAAAGGGATGTGCTAAGAATTGAGCATGCATCAAATGTGCTGATTGCATGATCATGGTGTGAATCTCAATACTCCTCCTCACCATGACAATAACTCCTCCTCGCATGGAATCATGTTATCATAGGCCAAGGGAATTTCAAAGGTAATTGAATTGTTTGACATCCAGGGCCTTTGTGAACATGTCAACAGTGTTTTCGCAGGTGTTGACATAGGTAAGATGTAAGTCAGTGGATTGTACACATTCACATAGGAAATGATATTTGATATCAACATGTTTGATGCAAGAGTGGAGTAAGGGATCCTCTGATAGGGTTTTCATCACAGTGTTGTCACAGGAAATGATGGTAGGGAGGGTTTGGTGGTAGCTGATAGCATTGAGTAGTGTACATAACCAAATGCACTCTTTGGTGGTCTCAAAAGCTGCAATGTATTCTGCCTCGTGAGAGGAGGCAGCAACAACTTTCTGCTTGCATGCAGCCCATGAGACAGAACCTGAACCAAGTGAATAGATATATCCACCAACACTGCGGTGAGTATCAAGGCAGTTGGCCCAATCTGAGTTGCTAAAAGCCTGAAGTGGGATTGGATAGTCACCCCCAAGATACAACTTGAGGTCCCTTGTCCCTTTCAGATATTGGACAAGCCGAACAGCTGCCCCCCAGTGTTCAAATGAGTAGGAGTCCAAGTATTGAGAGAGTTGTTGTACAGCATGAGAGATGTTGGGACATGTGGAAATTGCCAAGTATAGTAAGCACCCGACAAGGGATCTGTAGAAAGCTTCAGACTGGGTGCAGCATAACTGCCATGGTCACATATAAACACAAACTTCAGGGGGGCCACCACAGGCTGATAGGGTCATAGGGAACGATGGTGGACAGTGTTTTGACCGTGGCAATCGCATGCATGATGTGTTACTATATTAAGATTACTTTCCCACCATCAAAGATTTTCAACAGATTGTTGCAGCCAGATAAATTGTACTCACCACAAAGCCGTGGCTTGACAGCTTGGCTTTGGCTTTTCAGAACCCCAGGCCAGGTCAAAGCCATCATGAAGCCATCAACTTGGGCCTGGCCTGGCTTGGCTCATGGCCTCAGGCTGGGCCAGGCACAGCACTACTGATGACTGGGTCCAACCAGAAGTCTGGTGTTTCCTGCCTTGAGTTCCATTCTTGCCTTCAGCTCGGAACAGTACTTGGCATGCTGCTTGAATATGACATGGGAGTTGAGAATGAAGCAGCACAAGCAAAATCCCCTATTCATGCTGAGACTGTCTATGGTGAGGCCTCTGCTAAGATTTTAGCACCAAGCTGTAAACAGCATGAATGATTGGAGTGAGGCAGAGCTCAATCTTGACACTAGTTTTTCGAAGTGGTGCAGAGGCCTACGAAAACCTTCCTTACCCTCGGAACCCGCGTTTACGACGAGCTAGTGTATTTCCCGCAGTGTATCTTCACAAGTCATGAAACTATCAATATGTTATCAATATGTTTTGGCTCACAAATTACTACTCCTTGCCAGAGGTGTGTGGCCAAAGACTGTAGGGTATAGATAATACAACGAAAAAGCAAAGCAGCAGATATGAATACAGTTGTAGAAGTGTAAGTAGTGATGAAGGTGAATTTAGTCCGAGTCACTATCGCCGAAGAAACCGCCTATCACGAACAGACAAATAAGAAAATCGGCAGAATTATAAGAGGATAGAAATGACACACACCTTCCCCACCCAGCGCTCCGGCCAACATCGCCCCACCAAGTAAACCTGCACCACCTAAGAATCGTATCAGCACCATAGAGGCATCAGGGAAATCGTATGGATATATGCACCTGCAAGCAAAGAGCCCCCCATGCCCCCGGTAGAGCCCCGTCGGTGCCGGCGATGGCGGCGCTCTCTCCTACGGGAGCGCGAACGGCGGCGCCCGTGGTGCCCGTGCCCGTGCCCCCCAAGCTGACTGCTGGCGATTGCCCCAACCAGGCCAGCTGCACCTAATTTCATGGCTGGACATTCATATCAATCAGTGAACGATACCCGAAATGCATACGGGGAACGTACCTGTACTCATGCCGCTCCCACCCCCGCCACGCCCGCGTTCTTCGTAGGGCGGGGCAGGTCTGCCGAGTTCGGGCTGGGATGCGAACGCCCTCATGTCGTTGGAATAGGGGTTGTTGCTGGGGGGAGTGTATTGAGTGTATTGAGGGATGGGCCCAAGGGGGTGCGTCCATTGGGTAATCGGGGGTTTGGCGCTGGTTTTTACGTAGAACCTAGGTGGGTGCCAAATGGATGCGTGGTGTCATTGACAATCGATTGGGACTAACCATTCTTTGTAACTGCAAAAATTATCGTAAGAATAGGCGCTATTCCTGATATCAAAGAAGAACGTACTTCAGATCGTACTGCTCGACCCATCCTTCAGGGAGGGGTCGAGTGTCTGGGTTGGATGGTATTAAGCTGCCGTATGGCGGAGGCTGGTACGACATTGTCAAAAAGTAAAAGAAAGGAAATGACAATCTATGACAATGCACAAGAATCAAGTAAATATAGGTAGTCGCAGCTTAAGGTACACCGGTTATTAGCTGATTATTTGATATAGACCACAGCAAACCACAGCCCTACCTAGATACACTAACATATGATAGTATGTAAATCCTATCAGTCCAGAAAAAGTTAGGCGGATGGAATATGCATACCAGACAAAATAAAGAAGCAAGGCATCAACTGTTGGTAATCCCCAAATCTCGAACGTGAGTTACCTTGACAAAACGAAAAGGAAAGTGTTAACTATGCCGCAGCTCCTCGGCTCCGCTGGATGCCTCATGCTTTACCCGCACGCTTTCTCTTCTCCCTTTCCTTCTCCTTTGGCGCTGGTGCAGGCGGTGCAGGCGCAACAGCCGCCCCCTTACCCTTACCCTTCTTCACAACGGCAATAGGAGGTTGTTCCTCCTCCTCCTCCTCCTCCTCCTCTTCTTCTTCTTCTTCTTCTTCGTCATCGCTTTCACTGACGGCAGGCTTGGGCTTGCCTGCTTTGCCGTTCACCGCCGCTAGGACCTCCTCCTCATCGGAAGAATTATCACTATCAGACGAGTCGGACGGTTCTGAACTTGGTGACGTTTCGGCAGCAAGCTGGGGCACAGGGGCGGCCGCCGGTGCCGGTGCTGCCAGTGCCTTGGGGGCTCTGCCTTTGGTCTTTTTCTCCTGGAACGGCAAGATCTTTGTCAGCGAAAACTTTTTTCGCATACGTGTATTTTGTCAACTCACGGCTTGGGCGCGGGCCGCGACTGCATTTGCGGCTGCGACTTCTTCTGGGGTACGCGAGTCGTATGCTTTCTTGTCTTGGGAGTATTGTTCCTTCGCGTTCGCCACAGCTTCGTTATAGTACTAAAGAGAGTCAGAGGAAGCACTGGTGATGTAGGCGCGATGTGACATGCCTTCTTGTCTTGATCGGACATTTCGTTCCATTGTTTTGAAATCATGGCGAGGAGCTCATTATTTGGAACATTTGGGTGTTTTTCTTTGAGCTGCTTGCGGATATCGTTCTGGAAGAGAATGTACGACGATGGGGGGCGTTTTGGCGCGTTTGGATCTCTTGGTTTGCGTTTACGCTTTTTGGGATCATTTTCCTCGTCGTGATCGCCAGCCTTTCGTTTCCTGCCTTTATCATCTGGCAAAATCGACAGACCTATTAGACGCGTCAAATGAGATGATATAAATCAGAAAAATGGTATATGGTACTTGCCAGCGGTGATTTGAGATGTTTGTATGCTTGATGCAAAGTTTTCGACCAAAGATACGCAGTTGCGCATGGACTCTGCGACTGCGCTGAGACTTGCAGCGAGCTTATAAAAGAAGATTTAGAAGGAAAAATGAGAAAACAGAATGATAAGAAATAAACCTGCATGCGTTGAAATTGAAGTTTTGCGATTTCGTCGGACATGAAGCTTGGTTGAAGTTTTGTTGACAAAGTTTGAATGCCTTTGTGTCTCATCTTGACCGTGGGATAATAATTGAAACGGAGATTGAATGGCAATGAGGTGTAAAAACCGCACAGACCAGGCGAGACAGCGAACAACTCCCAAATAACGACAACTTGGGCGTGTACTTACCAGTCGCTAGCGCTGTACAAGTCGGACCATTGGTATTCATTGGTTCCAGTGGTTCCAGTGGAGTCTAGTGGGGTCAGTACTCGAATCTTTGACAGAAAAAAAAAAAAGAAAGAAAGTCGCGATGGACTACAACCAGTGGGTCCAACTGGCAGAATCTTCACAAGTAGCTCAGCATGAACAAAGATCTTCTTCTGCACTCGATGACTGGGTAAAGGATCGTCCAAATAATCCTTCTCAATCCGCTCCTCCTTTGGATATCAGTATCAATGAGTTTACTACGCTCGGCGATTTGGGTGGTAAGTGATCTCTTTGTTTTCCGCCTTTTGCATGGGCGCTAATGCCCTCATGGATCTATCCGATATACAAGCTTCTTCAACCACAGTTCCTTCGTCACCACAATCTTTCTATGCCCCATTCCAGCACAACAACTTTTTCGTTCCGTCGCCCTATACTACTATGGCGTACGGATCTACTGCTTGGCCAGCTCAGAATCATCTACCCTTGTCAAATTACTCAAGCTTGAATGGCGCAACAACTAGTTCGACTCCCTCGACTTCCACCCAGTCTTCAACTCAGCAGCAGCAGCAGCAACCGTCAAAGCAACAGGCTCAGCAACCTCTACAGCAACACCAACCAACGACACAACCCATGATAATAGAGTACGTGCACGCGATCCCATCCGATCATCCTTGCTCACGCTTCACCTTTCGTTAGCCCAATCCTCACATCCATGAATGGCTCCTCTTCGTCCAACCACGTAAATCATTATCCGTCCGCTAACTACGCCGCGCAATCTTCACAACCACACCAACAGCAGCAACAGCAACAACAAAGGCAACATTATCAATATTCCCAAATGCTATCATATACCCCACCATATTTTCAGCAACAGCAGCAGCACCCGTCTCCGCAAGGCACCCTCTCTCCTCAAGCCCTCCACTCTCCCTCAAGTTCACTCATGAACACCCTCATGCCCTCAAATTTCTACTCCTCGACTGTACCTAGCGCATCTGGTTCCGAACCACCCAAGCCCACTCCTCAGGAACGCAAGCAGCAATTTCACGATGACATCAAACCTCGTCTGCAACAGTCGGCATTCACCGGCGCGCAGGCCGTTGCTACGCTCGTGGACCGTATTGCTGACTATGGAGCCGCAGAGGTTGATCCGGAAATGCGTCTGGAAATTCTCACCAAGATCAGAGATGGCGCCGGAAATCATTATTTTCGTGCATGGCTGGAGAATGTGACAGCAATGGATATCACCCGTGATTGGCTGAAGTCCGCGCTGATGGCAAAGGATGACAAATCTCACCTTGTAGATACCATCATGCCTCTACTGCATGTAAGTGGGCGTGCAGTATAAATACCCCGTCCGCTTATGCATTCAACCTTTGCTTCCATAGATCATTGATCGATTACCCATGACAGTTGAATCATTGAAGTCCTCAAAGCTTGGTAAAATTGTGGTAAAAGTTGGTAAAGATGTACCATCTCCGGGTGAGTTATCTTTTCCTTTTCCCAGTCGACGTCCTTCAAAATGCGCATCCACTCTTTATGTCGCTCTTAAGCGTTTGAGATGAAACGTGTCATCCCCGTGTCTCCTTTATTATTTATGTCTACAGAAGCCGAGAGGCGAAAAAATAGTGTAAAATACAGTATCTAACCTCTTTCCTTGTGCTTTTCCTCTTGCGGCAATGCAGCCATCAAGGATATGTCTGCCAATATCGAACGAAGATGGCGCCAGATGCTCTCCGATGCCGATGGGCCACCGTCACCGAATTCCAAACAGTCAAATAGCAATATGGTAGAGGGTGAGTCACGTCGCTCTGTTTTTTGTTTGTTGAATGGGACTCGTCCCTGACTGGTCCTTTTGCGCACGTCGCAGACGTCAAGCCGAAAAAACGGAAACTAAACGAAGTGCCGTTGAAGACACCGCCTCCGACGAAGAAACCTGCGTTCGGCATAGCATCCTCATCCAAGCCCGTGGTGATGAAGAGGGAGTCGAAGCCTGTCTTGCCCACTGCAGTCAAAGACGCGAAGTCGGACTTTTCGTTCTTCTCTGCACCGAAGCCGAAACCAAAGCTACCAAGCTTCAAGAAGGCACCTCCAGCACCTCCGCCTTCGGTTACCAATGCCAAAAGGGAACCTGGTACAAACGCAACGAATACAGCGCAACCGTCATCGATCGATCCGTTCCAAGAGGCGCTCAAGTCTATGAAGGCGCGCAAGGACTCTCCCGTGGTGTCTACACCGCCGTCTGTGCCTGCGAGCACTCCACCGCAGGTGACGCAGCAGACGCAGGCCGGCGTCGGGAAGAACGGGAAGCTGAAGAAATCGGTCTCGTGGGCACCCGAGGGCAAGCTTGAGTCAGTCCGCTTCATTGAGAAGGCGGTCTATGACGACGATCCAGTAGATGTCAGCTTTCTTTCTCTTTGCTTCTTGGGTTGTGTATTTTACTTAACGGTTCATTTGTTCTTCTTCACAAAAAAACGTCTTGTTTTTGTGTTTTTTTGCAATAGGGTGCACATCATGGTGTAAATTTGCGCGACTTGGATCGGGGAGAGGGGGCAGCGTTGCATGCTCATATATTTGAGGAGACGTTGGATTGGACGGAACCCACCCGTAAGCAAATAACCTTAAATGAGAACAACTGTTCTCGGAAGAGATTTTCTGACATTGAATTGCGTGATGACAGTATTAGAAATTCCGAGCCATATAGATATTCGACCACGAGGCGAGAGAAGCGAGGAGAAGTTCACACAAGAGCAACGAGAACAAACTGCTCTAGTTGCATTATACTCTCCCGCAATACCACCTCCAGAAACACCAAGCGAACCAATGCACGTGATATCGGAAGAAGAAGTCGATATGGATGTCAAGACAATGACATCTGGACCCGAGGTCGACGCCGTCTTCTGGAGTGGTGGGCCTATATCCCCGGTTTCGCACCTCGCGTCTGTGGCAGACCTTGTGGGGCAGCTGGCAGGGGGAAACATGAACATGGACTCGGCGATGAGCGGGACACATTTCAATGGACAGGGGCTAGATTTAAAAGCCGTGGGGCTGGACGGGAGCGCGACGCTGAGTACGGTACAGGCGCTTCCGCAAGAACAATTGCAGCAGTTATTACAGCAGCTGGCGGCTGCGACGCCGGGCATGTTTGATCCCCAGCAGCAGCAATCAGCGTATGCAAATGGAGCCGATCAGGCGTGGGCGGGGACTGTGGGTCATAGCGGCGCTTATGCGGCGCCTGAGTATACGCAAGGGTTTCATGACGACACAGAACGTGGATGGTCGTCTGACAATGGGAGGGGACGGGGCCGAGGGAGGGGAAGAGGCCGAGGACGAGGAAGGATCGATGAGGCTGGATATAGACAGTATAAGAGCAAACCATGCAGTTTCTTTGCGGCAGGAAGGCGAGCACCGAATCCCGCAGCTAAATTGAGTCCGGCTGATGATAATCTTCTGAAATCAACAGATGCAAATACGGTGATCAATGTGACTTTTCTCATGAAAGTTTCTCCTGAAGACGTTTTGAACTGTGCTTCTCATGGTGTGCATTTATACAGCTTCACCTTGTTCATACTGTTTTTCGCATCTCTTTATACATGTGGCAATCGCAGGTCAATGATTCTTGGCTTGTCCTTTTACATTATACATTCTTGCAATTAAATCCAGCATGCATATATAGGACTCTACGAATGGCATTGAACCTAAAACCCAAGTAGTGTAAAGGTACATAATTCCGTAGCACTTGTCGAATACAGGGATGTCGATTTCACAGCCGCGAGCGAACAAGAAAGTTACGTATATAGCGTTGTAGGCTGCGGTAGGTATGTTGCTTGGGAACTAATATTAGCCCTATATGACCAGGCGACAGTTACAGTGACGCGATGACTACTAGTCTCTCATTCTTACAGAGTGTTTTTGATACCCAGGAATGTCACTTGCTTATGACAAACTACTGATACAGTGGTACAAGCAGACTGTACTGCCCAGAGGGTACGACTCGGACGATACCTAGGCTGACCCACAAGACTGCCTCCACCGCGCAAAAAATGTCAACGCACGAGATGGCCGACAGCGCAGCTTACAGTGCCCATGTGTGATACAACTCAGTGACAGCGCAATCGTCCAAGGAAGGACATATAAGACATTTGAGATCAGAAGTTCCGAACCTAATGCAGCAATGAATATTTCAGCCTCGAGCATACATAACGTTGAAAGGAGACCATACCATCTGATTTTGGCAGCTGGAAAGCTGAGCACTGCATATCGATCAGTGCTTCTCCACATCAAAGTAGTTATGGCCGCCACCTCGTCCGACTGCGAAGGGTGTTTTGCAAATGGGATGGCACCACGGATCCGATACATTGCCGATGCACATGGGATAAGAAGGGCAATTGAAACAGACCTCAGAGCAGGGATAGTAATTGCTATTGCAAGGAGATCTCAGCTATAATTTGCTTTGTATGGCTATCTGTGACTTACATCTTATCTCAGGTCATGACGCTCTTCGGTTCACGATGATCCCATTGCCTTTCTGAGGGACATCCTGGAGATGTCCAACAAATGTGTTTGATATATCATGATGATATCAGATTATACTTAAATACTCCTCCAGGCCGTGGCGTACAATTGACCACCCATCGAGACTATTCCGTGGACCTTCTAAGATCTGCCACAACCTAACATAAATCCGCATCAGCATAGTAACAGAATGCACTATATTGCATTTCAAGACGACCATGCAGACAGAACATTGACAACGTTACTTCTGACAAACTGAGTTCGGAAGACAAGTTCTTACTTTCGGCACAAAGTCTCAGAAATCTTCATTGAGTATTGATGACTGCCCAGAGATTTCTACTGTTGGCAATATCGGCGGTATTCATGAAGCACTGATGCATAGAGATGTATGGACGTCTCCGTGACGAGCAGGGAAATGTGAAGACGACCTTCTGTGGGATTCCATCATTTTGGGAAAAGGATTATTCTGGTGAGGTCCCAAGGAGGAACAGAAAAACGGGGCTTTAAGTAGATCAAGGGGTGCACCGTCCAAACCAGAGGGAGATCACTCGGTAACGACAATAACAATCACGGGTCTTGCTCCCACATCACATCAATGCAAGAGGAATGACTAGATTTCACATCGTTGCCTCGAACTATATCGAACATCCATAAGTTCATCGAAAACGACTGCCTAGGCAGGGTCTGGAATATGGGGTTTCGCGTCCGACGGCAGTGTCCACTACGGTCCACAGGTCACGCAACCCAAATTCAAAGGGTTTTGATGATTACAGGAACCATTGAAAATTCGGTGTTTCAGTGATGTTCGACGAAGTTGATCTGTGGGAACTAGTCGGAATAAAGGCATCGATCGGGTGGGTATCTTACCGTTGATATCTGATCAAAGGAGATCAAAGGAGATCAAAGTCATCCAGCTACAATAAATATAAACGATGAACACTGTTCAGTAACGCAGAATTGACAAGATAAATCTACCTCGTCGTTGTATGCTAGGATGGTTCTCTTCAGTTTCGAGGAGTCGACCCATGTTACGAAGTCTTCCATATGTCTATACGTGTGAATAAGATAAAAAAGACGAGTGTATAGAAACAACGAAAGCACACCTCGTAACTAGGTATGCAGGGTCTGTGATAGTATCAGGGCCAACGCGAACGTGACCTTGCTCAATAAATTTAACAGCCTATATGTAGATTGACAAAGACGTTGGTTAGTTTTACAAGCACATACCGCAGATACCGTTTCCGACATTTTAGACATGCACATGAACACTGCAAGGCGCCTCCGACAAAATGCGGCAACTGTGAGTTTATTCTCCACGTCACTTAGTTTGGCTGCCGAGTTCAATACACCCATGTCGTATAACTTCGACAGCAATTGGGCTTCCATGCGAGTTCGGAAAGGATCTTGAGCCGGAAGCAGTGAGACGCGATGCGCAAATGAACGCAGCGATCCGCAAAGTTTATTATACCTAAGGCTCCGTAGAAAGAGAGAAGAGAAGATGATTGTATGTAAGCTCACTTGGAGTAATCTTCTCTGTCCTGGATGTGATATCTGCGCATTACTTTGATTTCCCGGAGGTTCGCATCTCCTTTCCACTGTGCCAAAAAGTCATTAAATTGAAGATTGGGACGAGGAGAGACGTACATTGAGAAAGTCGACCTTCTTGAGGAGCTTTTGCTCATGATGTTTGAGTTTGCGGACCATGTATGAGCAAACCGTGACGACGGTTGAGAGGATAAATTTTTTTGGAAGTTGCCCAATTGAGGCAGGTCGGGCTGTCGAGCCACGTGTGGTGCAAACCATTCAACAGGATCATCATTTGCGCTCACACCATCGGGCTTACCCTTCCTCATCGTTCTGTACGTTCTCCTCGGCTCAGGTTGTCTCTCGCCTACTCTCCATCCTCGTCTGCTGCTTTTTATCTTGTTTTCGTCGCAGCGTTCTAGCCGATCATCGGAGATTCTTTCCAAGTCCGAATTCTTACTGTCTGGTGAATTTGTGGTCCATCTTTTGCTACCTAATGTTCTATGCTTCCTAATGTTAACTTCATCCTAAACCGAGAAACTTTCAAACTGACTTTCACAATTCTGTATCCCAGATGAGCGGCAACGTTCGCTCAGATATCTTAAGAGCGGGAATCCCTCAAGGACCAAATATGATAGCAGGTCCGCCATTCATGCAAGCTCTTCCTCAGTCTGGCCAGCAACCACTCGGCCCGAACCATCCTGGTCTTCCTCTCAACCCCAATGCAACTAATCCGGCCATGATGCTGGGCAATTCATCTAATCCCATGTCCTCACAACAGCAGCGATATATGCAACAAATGCAACATGCGGAGCTCCGACAATCACGACAAATGCCACTACGACAGGCTCAAGGTGGTCAACCACTGATGGGTCCGTCGGGGGGCGCTGGCCCGGGTGCGGCCGGCGCGCCACATATGGGTGGGATGTCGCGCAATCCTGCGATGGGATTCAATACGAACATGATACAGCAGCCACAAGTTGGAGTCAACGTACGACGCGTTACCTCTCAGCCACAACTCAATCAGACTTCGGGACAGCTAGGTGGAATGTCTCCAAATATTGTCAACAACAGTCTGGGTATGGCTATGAACTCTCAAGGTAATATGAACAACATGCATCCGGGGTTTCGAATGCAGCCCCAACCACAACTTCCGATGCAAGGTCAAATGCCTCCTGAGATGTCCATGAACTTGAATCGGGCCGTTGGAAACTCAGGCATGCCGCCTGGCCGAACAGGTTCTGCCCAAGCTCAGGTCATGAATAGCTTATCGCAGCCTGCTTCTCTTTCCCATACAATGGGGCCCCACCAAAATCAATTCCAAAATTTAGTCACCTCACAACATCAACCACCACAAAAAATATCGTCGCCTCGTCCTGGCTCGCATCATTCACAAACACATACGCCCAGCATGTCGATGGCCACACCAGGTCCTTCACGCACCCCAGTTAGTAATCGTTCGCAGATGCCGCCAGGTGATGGCTCTATGTCGTTCATAGACTTTCCCAATTCCCAATTTACCCAGGGTCATGGCAATCCTCGAATGACAAACGGCCAATTCCCATTTGTTCCCTCTTCTTCAACTCCCCCCGTCCCAATAGCTGACATGCCTCAGACAATGCCTACGAATATGGGCACTCCAGGCGGAACTCCCAATCGCACTAGCTTCCCTCTAACACCAGCCCAACAATTAGAGCATATGAATTCTTCACCGGAAAATTACCCAGGTCATTTTGCAATGGGTCCACCGCAGCATGTACCTCCAAGACCACCATCTCAACATAACCTCCACCCGCCTCTTCCCCAACTACCCCAACATCAACAATCTCACCCATCCCCTCCTCAACCAGATCTACATATGAACGCACTTCCCCAGCGACCTCAATCACAGCCCCAGTCGTTACCAAGACCTTCCTCCCAACAAGCGCACACTACTAGAACCTCTCACCCACAGCTGCCACCGCCTGGCGCACCCCAACCTCCTGGAGCAAGGATGACCCTTCCAAGCCATAGTGGTCCTGGACCTCAGATGCAGATTGCGGGCAGTGGCCCACATATGGCGATTGCTCCAAGGCCGCCTCAGCTACCTGTTACGTCCGGGCCTTCAAATGCTGCGCCTCCCACACAGGCGCCAGGTGATGCATCGCCACTAGGATCGGCATCCATTCCTCGATCAGTATCGAATACGTATGCTACGATTCCATTTCTTGGATGATAAACTAACTTGTCACTCTAGGGTTGCATTACCCCTTGGAAGTGGTCAAGGTCTCATGCGGTTGCTCCAATTTAGTGGTGTCCTTGCTAGCGAAAGCAAAACGGTAGTTGTCACAGATTTATCGCTATCATTACTGATTTCCGCTCCCCTTTCAGCAAAAACTGCAGCTATCATGGTGGAATGAACTTATCAAGGAATATTTTACACCAAAAGCCGTAATGAAGTTCACCCTTTGGAAAGATAATCAACGAAACGAGGCGAAACCTTTCGGTTGGTGACTTGTTTCTCTCTGGATTGCTTCTCTCTGATTCTGTGCATGACTTGTAGAAATTGGTGTGCCGATTCTTCCGAGATTCTTCCTTGTCACCACTCAATCAGGGGTGAAATCGATGACTCTTTCGCTAGAAGGCGCTCGGGAACGGATGTATGCACACGGCCATTCTATCGTCGAATGCGTCGGCGCGGTATGGACATATAAATACAACAATGGTTACACAGTGACGCTTCGGGGCCCGTTGACGGCACACATCATGCTCATCTCACCCCATCCGCCGGGTAGCACGCAAGCCCAGGGATCGCAGTTCCTGCTCAAGTTCGAGGACTTTCAGTTTGATGCGAACTACCACGACAAGTACATCTCGCTGGACTCGATCATGGGCCCTCGGTCACTAGAGTCACCCAAAACACCAAGAGACCGCAATGCCCCTACCCCTACGCTGAATGGGAGTTCAAGCCAGCAGCAACAGCTCGAAGAAGACAAGAAGTGGGAGGAGCCAAGGGTGACCATCGAGCGGGCATCGCTACCTGGCGAACCTGTGAACGCTTTCGGAATTCCTCAGGCTACCATGCGGTGCCTTGAGGTGAGTGTGTGCGGTATGCATTGTCAGCTCTTAACTTATCGGATATGGTGTCTTAGCTTGCAGAGAGTGTTTCTCAGATGACAGATCTTATCTCATTTTCGAACGAGCTATCACTTGGGCCACTTGGTAAGCATTGTCATTGACATGGAAACTTACAGTTCATAACTTCTCTCGCCGACCTCTTCGTTCATAAGACGCTTTGAAAGAGTTTGCCTTCAAAATCCGAGAGTCACAGCCGTACCCGCCGCCTCAAAACCTTATGAATGGTGCCAATCATATTCATATGTTCAGCTCTATGCACAGCAACCCTAGCAGTATGATGCTGACAGCCCCTGTGACGCTATACTCCAGTGCTCCATCTTCTGTTACAAACCCACCCCCAAATACCCCATCTGCTCCATCCATGAGCTCGCCAAAAAATGCGCCCCTGTCTGCGAGTAGCTCACCGCAAAAGCAGCACAAGACAATACCCCAACAGAACCAAGCGTCGTCGTCCTCATCAACAGCGCCTATTGCGTCTCCTTCTATGTCATCAGGTACAACTGTCAACTCCTCCAACGTGCCTTCGAAGCGCAAACAAGCGTCTGATGCCTCTTCTTCGACGACAGCGACTCCCGAGTTGCCGCAGAAGCGGACGCGGAAGCGACGTCAGACAGGTGCAGGGTAGGGAGACTCTTTCTGCTCTATTCATTACTCTGTTTTTCTTCGTCCAATCAATATCTTGGTTTCTGTGTATCCGTTTCCTGGCCCTCTTTGCCGTCTTTATATATCTTTGCGTTGTTTAGAATGTACCTTACTCTACTTTACGCCATTCACTGGATCTGCATGTTTTATCAATGACGTATTTATCGATATCCTTTGTACCACTGTATATCATACGTTCGCTGCTTTCCTCCTTGACTAATCTATATTCCCCTGCATGAGTTCGACGGCTTTTGTGGGTGAGTAGTTCATCTGCGTGTGCTTGACGAACGTTACATGATAATTAAGGTTGACACTACAACTGTCATGAGGGCATTTGTCGATGGCAATCGGAGCCGTGCAGGCTTACGCGTTTACAAGTTGTTCCCAAGCTTGGTTCGAAGTAGGTGTCCATAACGGTAACATAAATGACCCTCGTACATAAAGTCTTGGAGGGCCCTGCGCCTATCTGAATGAAATTTAGATGTCCACCTATAGCCCATTGGTATACAGATATCCCTGTCTGTTTTCACCTGCAGCTAATCCCGGGCTGTAACCTTACTCCGAGATGCTTATGGCCAGGTCTTCCACCATTGTCCACTCGTTACGAGCAACGAAACCTTGAGCCTCTGTGTATTGTAGAACCGTGATGATCTAGTCTTCGCAATTCCACTTGTCGCATCAGTGTGGTTGCTAAGTCCTCTAACGTTGTCCGCTGCAAAAGACTCATTCTCTGCAGCAAGATTTCCACCGCCAATATCAGGGGTCGCGGTCATTGATTTGGTGAGTATACCCCCAGTTAGTGAGGTGAACTGCGCCTATTTCGCGAATAACGGATATCCTGCGGTGAATGGGAATTTTCCCGTATATGCCCAGCTCCCAAGGTTGTCTCGCGGACTGTATAGATGTGGATATTTGAACGTGACATGGAAAGGTCTTCGTCCCGTTCTTTTTACTTACAGGTGATCGACAGGGACTGGAAGTTTTTTCCTGAAGGCCGACCAATGTTAGGCTGGTATTCGACCTTCATTCTCGACAGAAGATAAGTCGCGTTATGTAAAAACCAACGGCTTGAGAACCGAAGAATCCTACTTCCAACTTCCAAGTGCCATGCAGAAATGGGTGGGCTATACTTACTGCCCAATTAGTTTTGGTAGGAAATAGTCGGGGTTATGACGAAGAAAAGGCATGACGGGCTAGTTTGGCTTTCCCCTGCACCCAGAAAATACCCTCGAGATCAGAAATTGAACAAAGACTGAAAGGAATGGGGTTCAAGGTTCGCAGTGCCAGACCTTCGAGCAGTGATCGTGATATCCATCCAGGGGTTGTCAGGACGTACGAGGACTTGCAGCACGCAGCAAAACGCGTGCAACAGTGCATGCTTGTTCCAAATTATGTAATTCCTCTCACTTCTACATATACCCCTTCTTTTATACCCGCTTCCAATTTATCCAGTCGAATTCTCTGCGAAACGCGTCTTTCTAAAGGACACCATCGATACATCATAGCATCATGTCGGCCGAGGCGGGCGATGGAAACATCAAAGTTGTTGTACGATGTCGACCGCTTAATTCACGGGGTGCGCAACCGAAATTCTCTCTTCTACAGCTCAGGGGGGTGCCCATTTTGATTTCTTTTTTTATACAGAACTGGCGCGAGGCGCGAAGCCACTCATTCGCATGTCCGGAAACCAAACCTTCATCGATCCCCCCGAGGCCGGTTCTGTGCAGGATTCGAAGCGCGCTACTGAGAGGAAGACAATGGCCTTTAGCTTTGACAAGAGCTATTGGTCTGCAGGACAAAGGGACGAACCAGGGTACTGCTCGCAGCAAACGCTGTACGATGACTTGGGAAAGGAACTGTTGGACCATGGGTTTTCGGGATTCAATGCGTGTATTTTGGCTTGTGAGTAACTACCTGATCGAATTTTACAATAGTGCTGAATACTAGACCGGGAAGATGGACAGACTGGTATGAGGATCTTATAGGGTTCCAAAGTATGTGCTGATTTACTGGACACGGATCAGGATCAGGGAAATCATACAGGTGAGTTGCTTATCCAGCACACTTCGATCTGAACTCGAATGGGTCACGCAGTATGATGGGCTGTACGTTGCGTCTCAAAGTTGACGGTGGGCAACTGCTTATAGACTTGTTTACTAGACGGGGCGGACAAGGGTATCATCCCTTTGACATGTTTAGAACTCTTCGACCGTGTAGAAACGAAACAGCAAGAGGATCCTCACCTCAATTTCACTGTCGAAGTCTCTTATATAGAGGTCAAGTGCCATCTCTTGTTGTACCAAATATCTGACCAATATCCGTGCAGATTTACAATGAGAAAGTGCGGGACTTATTGAATCCCAAGAATACGGGGAATCTTAGGGTTCGTGAGCATCCTAGCATGGGCCCTTATGTGGAGGATTTGTCAAAGCTGGTTGTAAGTAGTTATGATGAAATGATGACACTCATGGACGAGGGAAACAAAGCAAGGACTGTCGCCGCTACAAATATGAACGAAACGTACGTCTTTGCCATGAGCTTCCGGACAGTTATCAATTACCTTATTCGCAAGATCTTCCCGTTCGCATGCTGTTTTCACCCTCCTTCTGACCATGAAGCGACACGACGTAGAAACGAACATGGATACAGAAAAGGTGTCACGAATCAGGTATGACTTCGTTCTGCACATCTCATCTCCGAGATGCCCTTGCCCATCACTCATCGTCTTCTTACATGCCCCAGCTTAGTCGATTTGGCTGGATCGGAAAGAGCGAATTCTACGGGAGCGACGGGCCAACGACTAAAGGAAGGAGCGAACATCAATAAGTCGCTTACCACATTGGGGAAGGTCATTTCGGCACTTGCGCTTGCAAGTCAGGGTGATCATGGTAAGAAGGGGAAGAAGGGGAAGGCAGAAGAATTTGTCCCTTACCGTGACTCGGTGCGCTCATCCTGCTCTTATATTGTCTTTCCATTGGACTTCATCTGACTTTCTGTGCAGGTGCTCACATGGTTGTTGAAAGACAGCTTAGGTGGTAACTCGAAAACGGCCATGATTGCTGCCATTTCGCCTGCAGATTACGAGGAGACGCTCAGTACATTGCGGTATGCCGATCAGGCCAAGAAGATTAAAAATAAGGCTGTTGTAAACGAGGATCCCAACGCGAAGTTGGTTCGCGAGCTCAAGGAAGAGCTGGAGATGCTCAGAGGTACGATCAAAGTGCCACTTCGTGTTTTCTTTGAGATGGATCAATCATCATGCATTCTTTTACACAGCTCGTGTATCGGGATCAAATAGTGAAGACATGTTCGATCCCAAGGTTCCACCAGAGAAGCAGAAGGTTACCTATCAGACGAAAGACGGACGTATCAAGACGGTGACCAAGGCAGAGCTGCAGGAACAGATGGAGGCCAGCGAGAAACTGATGCAGAGCTTGAATGAGACATGGGAGGAGAAGATGCACCGAACTCAGGAGGTGCAGAAAGAGCGGGAGAAGGCGCTGGAGGAGCTGGGCATTACGGTGGAGAAGAATCTGGTCGGTGTTCACACGCCAAAGAAGGTACGGCTGCTTTGCTTTTGGTTCAACGTGTTTCGCGCATCAACTTACTGCTTCTGTGGTCAGATGCCTCATTTGGTCAATCTGGTATGTATCTTTCTTGTCACCAGGATCGCCCCTAACGTGAACATTGACTGTCATTTACATTCCATCAGAATGAAGGTCTGAAGTGACTCCTTGATTGTTTATACGTTGTCTTGATTTGATCTGCAGATCCACTTATGAGCGAATGCTTGATTTATCAGATTAAGCCTGGCAAGACGATGGTGCGTGATATACTGGAACACTACATGTTGGAATTCAGCTTCATTTGTCTTCTTCTTTTAGGTCGGTCGCATGGACAATGAAAAGCCTGCTGCAATACGGCTGAGTGGTGACAATATTCTTGAGGAGCATTGCTACTTTGAGAACAACGACGGGAAGGTCATAATACAATCTTTAACCGACAGTGTTACAGTAAGTAACATTCCTGATGATTACCGGATTAGCATGCCAGCCAATCACTCACTGACAGTTCTTGAATGGTAAACAAATCGCACCTAAACAAGTAAGTTGTTTTACAGACACTCGTGCATGAGGACTACACCTTATTGTACCCTTAAGCCTTACAAACTTCGTTCTGGGTTTCGCATCATTCTAGGTGGGTGTGCATCGTTCTGTTCAGCGCGCACTCTTATGGATCTGTAGGCGACAATCATGTTTTCCGGTTTAACAACCCTGAGGAAGTCCGCAAACAAAGGGATCGTGCGACCATGAAATCAAACATGCACCTAAGCATCTCCGCTGACTTGGAGGCAGGCGCAGAAGCGTCGACGAGGCCAGATTCCCCTGTTTCGTCAACGGATATGGCAGATGTGGATTGGACCTACGCCAAGCGAGAAGCGGCCTTCGCTCGACTTGGGCTTGATCCAACGCTTGACAACTTGCCAGACGAAGACTTAAATAAGCTGTTTGAAAAGATTGCCAAAGTCAAGACGATGCGCGACCACAACTCCAAGCCATCACGGCCAGAGAGCAGTCTTAGCCATGCGGATGACGTCTGGAGCGAACCCGGGCGACCATTTCCCAGTGATGCTGCGACGGATGATACGAGTCTGCAAAGTCCTGCAATGAATGACTCATTGAAAGACGTACAGAACCACTTGGAACATAGACTTGAGGAAATGACGGAATCTTCAACAGAAGCTGAGGACCTGAAAGTGGAAAAGGAGCATATGGAATATCAACTCAAGCTTGTGCGTAACCAGATGAAGCGGTTGATTGATGCACGTGCCCGAGGAGAAATTGATACGGAGGCTGCCCAATTTGAACCAGTCATCTATACGGCCAGGCAACTTCGATTAATTCGCAAAGCCCTGGACAAATGGCGTGCACACCGTTCGTTTTCAATGGCGGAAATGGTTCTATCGAGCGCCGTCCTTATCAAGGAGGCAAATATCATCAGGTGTGTGATACAATTTTGTTGGTGGTCATGAACATTGAAACCCCACAGCAAGGAACTTGGGAAAGATGTGTCATATAACTTCACTATTTCTGCTGGTGGCTCGCTTGGCGCGCCTACTTCTGCCGTCGACACGATTGCTGGCTTAGACGAATTTGGTTACGTCGCAGATCCAATTCTCGCTTCAGGCACTCAACCGTCAGTTGCCGTCAAAGTTCTGGACAAGCGGCACAATGCGATATATTCATGGTCGCTAGATAGGATGCAGCAACAAGTACAACGGATGCGAAATCTGACAACGTATATCGACAGGCCTTCGTACACACAGCATTTCTCCTCGGACGAACCGTTCTATGATTCTCCACCCCCGGAGTATTCCTTTATTGGCAATGCCTTGATATCGCTTGCGCCGCTTGCTCGCCGGCTGTCCTCAAATTCTATTGTTCCAATATTCTGTCGATACACGGCTGAAGCGATAGGTTCATGTCGAATCGACATCAAAATATCCAGCGTGGTTCCATTGGCAAAATATTTAAACGGTTCCACACCTTCGACTCGATCTGCTTCCCCTGTTCCTGGGACCATTCCATCCGGCAGTAAATTGATATTTTTCTTGACTGTCGATTCTGTTAAGGGTTTATCCTCTCACGAATTTTCCGCCGTCCATCTTCAGGTTCGACTGTCTTCCATTCTAGGTCCAAACTTATCTTCCGAGGAGGTTTTTCCTTCATCACCGCTTGACATGGATGCCTCCTCGCTGTCGGAGTTGAAGTTCCGACGCAGTTTCACAATTGTCACTTCAAATAAGGTGTTGACACATTTACGCCAAGGATATGCCCCTGTCGAATTTTTTGCAGTGGTTAGGCCAACCTATCTAGAACGCTTGGAGCGCTGGGATGAACTGCGTGAGCAAAAGACATACCCGATGTCTAGCTCAATCAATCATATGCCTGATCTCCGATCTGCGTCATTGCAACCCATGCGACGATCTGAGAATGATTTCGTTGTAGTACAGACACATGACGTGGTCGCATGGGTGCAGATATGTGAATTGGGCCCCGACGGATCCTACATCCCAGTCCCAGTCACCTCACAGGGCAATCTCGACCCTGGAGCTTTCCTCTTGCACCAAGGGCTTCAGAGACGCATTGTGTTGTCGTTGTCATCTAATTCCGGTCAGCAACTGCCGTGGACAGAGTTTATAAAGGTGCGAATAGGGAACGTACGGCTCCTAGATGCTAAAGGTTGTATGCACGATTCGAGATCAAAGGCACTGGTAACACTGCCGCTGCTTAAGGAGCAGAATGTGATATTTAAGCCTGATGGCACCGGTTTGCTGACAGCTGAAGCCCTGTGGGACTCAAGTGTTCATGATTCCGTTCTATTGAACCGGATCACTGTAGCCAATCAGCGAATTGTTTTGCAGATCAACTGGGCTATCGCAGTAGAGACTTGTGGCGACCCTGTGCAGTTTAGCATGGATATGGCTGTCACCATGCGAACCCGTGATGCTAGTCCCCCGTCGAAGTTGATGACGTTTCTCGGATCCAACAAAATCCTCTTGAAGACAAGTACACTCTTCAGTGTGCGGTTGTCGCCACCGCTGACACGTTCGCCGAAGGACCTCTGGAGACTGGATACGTCTGAAAAGTATGTACGAGGTGAGGAGGCTCTTGGTGTTTGGAAGCCGAGAGGCATCTCAGTGGTGGAGGATTATTCCCGTCTGGTTTCAACGGAACGCCGTGCGGCTGATGTGCAAGCCATTCGTGTCATTCTCGCCATTTCTCCCCCTCGGCCGATGCCAGTGGACGCTCTTGCATGGCGAGCTGATGATATCGTGAGGAAGTCTCTTGCTCTATGGCAGAAGCAATTTGGACATCGTGGCAAGGTAGAACGATTTAGTAGCATTGATCGCCCTATATTAAACATAAGTTGCCTAGATCGTGCTCAGTCAGGACCCATTTGAGCCTGAAGAGAACTCAGCGTCAACAAGAACGACCACAGACCTTGAATCTCTCGACGGCTTGAAGCTCATCTCCGAAACCAAGGTTGTGCCTCGGAGGTATGACCTTTCTATGCTGTTTAACACAAACAATGACGCCGCCGCCGCAGTGATAGTGCCACCAAGAAGGGACACCTGATGGTGCTTTCTGATGCCAGCAAGAACTTCTGGGAAAGGCGTTGGTTTGTTCTCCGAAGGTATGACTTTTGAGACCTGCTTTTTCTCTATCAGACTAAAGAGTCCGCGGAATCCAGGCCTTACATCCATATTTATACTCACTCCAACGAGCTTGAAGAGACAGGAGTTGTCAGTCTTACTGGAGTCAACGTCGAAAGTGATCCTCAGAAGGAATCTCTACTAGGGGTACGTTTCCCTTCGTGCTCTTAGTGCACCAACCAAAATATGTTTTTAGAAACCATTCTCGTTCACTCTTTTCACCGCGTCTAATTCTCATGCGCTTGCAGCCCCAAATGCAAAGGAACTACAATCATGGATATCGAAATTGGATCCCACTCGTTTGCCCTCTTGATACCCTGTGACTCCAACATCCACCTCTATTATTATTATAATTTACCGCATTATAATGATTTATACGTGAAGAATTTCTGCTTTGTCCACGTTCTATCTAGATATCTGCATGACATTCACTTATCTATGTTCCATCTCTTGCATTTGTCGCTTCCGTGTATGTTTTGCACATATTAGTTATGTGATGTTTCGTACGATAGAATGGTGAAGGCCACGAAAACTTCAGGAATAAACATTAGTCAATGATATTACGTGTCTTTTTGAGGCATGTATATGTGACTAAATTGGGTACTGGCAAAGCCTTTTGTTCAGCTTATGTAAGCATAATGTGGCTGAGACCACGGTACACGACTTGCATCGTCGACACAGCATCACACACAACGTCCACGGACTAGTTTGGCAGGGGAAAGTTGTAGTTATTTAAATTTTGAAGACATTGTCCAGAATACATTTCATGTTTTTGCTTTTTTACACAAGTTATAAAAATCAATGAACATAAGGAAAAAGAAAATTCTAAAAATTTTCTAGACAAAATCTTCTGATCACTTTAACATCACTATCCCCGCAATTTTTGACGCTATTGGAGGAGTGTGTCAACCCCTAGCGATGATACAAGATGGAGGTGATTTGGTGTCTTACGTAATTAACGTGTGAAATGTGCAAAACGCGTTTCCAGTCCATAATCCGCCCATGCCACGGCCATATGTGGAACCCATCTCAAAGGCGGTCGGACGGGCGGATGGCTAAACTAAATGCTGTCCGTCCCACGAAAAGAGCTGCTCATGTGCAAGAAAAGGAAAATTGACCCATCACACATTTTCTTAGCCGCATTGATAGCGGCTGTGAAGCGGTACAATGCGACGGAGCCATCTGGAGAATCCTCGGGTGTAGATGTGTCGATTGTTGAATCGATGTTGGATAACGATGTTGATTTTCTTGATGATGACTGGGAGATGGACAAGGAGTAGTGTCTTTATAATTTTGGGAACAGGGTATATATAATTTCTAGGCTACATACTACTGAAATATTGTGTAAATATACTAAGACATACATATTGTGCATGATTTAGGTGAGTGGGGTGCTTGAGGAAAGTCTAACAGCCAGGATACCATGATTTGCGAGCGAAATTGTAATTTTAGTGGGGACCAAACAACAGCAAATAGGACAGAATTTGGCAGGCGATGCCAGTACCCAGACTAATGGTCAGACTCCAAACCAGTCGCAGGGCACGGTAAAAGAAATTTATTCCCACAATATTTTTTCCGAGGTCAACCGAAACTTCGACACACTATTACCGTGCCCTAGCAACTGGCACAACTTGTAATTATGTAATATTTTTCCACTTATCTAGATGCAAGTAATCATACAATTTTGAGTCGCAATGTGCCTCACATGAGGAATACACAATGTATGTGGCCATGAATATTATCAGCAGCTTACCATGGACTTGGGACAATGGTTGGACAATGTTTTCACAAGTCTGGTGCAAAACCGATTTACTATATTTTTGTAGGCATTTGAAACTGTAAAAGGCAAGCTCTGTCAAGAACTTGTTGCTCTTGCAGATAGTGACAATGGGCTTCACTTCAATGTGTCAAAAACATTGTCAGATTACCTCGAAGGATCATTTATGCAAATTGTAGCTCAAAAAATCAAACACCATGCTCTATACCTCTGAGACCTTGTGTATAGCATGCTTGATGCAAATTCATCATGCCAGCATGCCATCACTTCCATCCCCCTGATCCAGATGATGAGAGAGGGCATCAGTCTTCCCCATGCTGTGACCTGGGCAATGATGCAGGAAGAAATCAAACCTGGAGAGGTACAAGGACCAGTGGGCTTAACAGCGATTAAGTTTCTTGGCAGTCATGAAGTACTTGAGGTTCTTGTGGTCCATCCAGATCTTGACCTTGTATTGAGCACCCTCCAAGAAATGCTGCCACTCCTCCAATGCCCACATTATTCCCAGCATCTCTTTGTCATAAATTTTATGATTGCATTCCACAGCACTGAGGCTCTTCAAATAGAATGTGATGGGATGCCACTTCTGGTCCTCTGGAGATTGTTGGAACAACACAGCACCCATCAAAAAGTCAGAACTATTGGCTTCTACACAGAAGAGACACAAGTCATCAGCAAAGGTAAGGATGGGAGTGGAAGTGACCATCTCTTTGAGCTTCTCAAATGCCTCCTGCTGTGCATTGCCCCACCTCCATGCATCCTTGCCAGTGAGATCGAATAGTGGGCATGCATGATGTGAGAAATCTTTGATAAAGCACCAATGAAAATTGATGAAGTCCAGAAAAGACTGCACCTCCTTCTTGTTCATGGGCATGGGCCAGATCATAACACCAGCAACCTTGACAGGGTCCATCTCCACCTGTCCATACAAAAGAATCAAGCCCAAATATTCAATCCAAGTCTTCTCAAACTCACACTTGTTGTGATGGAGGTAGACAGCACCAGGCGCATGATTCAACAATGCTCACTGAGGTCTTGAGTGAAGATGGGGATGTCATTGAGGTAGACACAGACAACACATTCCAGTATGATGTCATGGAAGATATCATTCATCATGGTCTGAAAGGTTGCAGGGCTGTTAGAGAGACCAAAGAACATGACAAGCAGCTCAAAAAGACCACAATTTATGTGAAATGCTACCTTCTACTCATCTCCTTTTTTTATCCATACATTGTTATAACCCCAATGGACATTGAGCTTGGTGAAGTAGCACACCCCATGGAGTTGTTTCATGAGTTTGGATATGAGGGTAGTAGATAATGGTTTTTAACCATGATGTTGTTGAGTCATTGGTAGTCTTGGACCAGTCAGAGAAAGCCATCCTTCTTTTTGATAAATAAGAATGGGAAGGCCATAGATAGTTTTTAAGGGCAGATATGACCAGAAGCCAAGTGTTCATTGATGAACTTGTCAAGTTGTTATTGTTCCTCAGGGGAGAGAGGGTAGATCTTGCAGGAGGAGGGTGTGGCACCCAGCATGAGCTCAATTGCATCTTATGGCTTATGGTTGGGAAGTAAGTTGAAGGATTCCTTGGAGAAGACATTCTTGAAGTCATGCAGGTGAGGAAGCACAGAGTCAGTAAAGGATTTTGGTGTACTGTTCTTGTAGAAGGCCTCCACAAGGCATTGGGAGACATTTGAGGTAGCATGCACCTCATGCAGAGTGTTAATAGCAGTGTAGAAAATTCAATCACCTTCCTCAATCTATTCCACCACCTCTTCATCATCGTCAGAGTCAGGTGGAAGAGCTGGAACATCTTCTAAGTCCATATCAGACATGGGCATCAGTCCAGCACAATATTTTCAAGTGCACTGCATTAGTATCTTTTGCTATCAAAAGCTGTTCAAAGCTGAAGAAAGAACAGAACTTGAGTCAGAAACACTGGACTTCTGGTCAAATGGTCATCAGTGGCCAGAGGATTTCTGAGGCAGAATCCACCAGGCTGCAGAATGCCAGGTGAAAGAGATCAGATAGAATTTGGCTTCAACTTGTAAGAAGTTGTGCCCTTCTCCTCATCAGTTGTTCTATTCCAAGAAATACCAGGGGGTAACCAGAGGAGGGTGAGGGTAAGGATAAGTAATGTTTTGAGATGGGTTAAGAATGAAGATTGTTGGGAAATGGGAGAGGAGTTCAGAGGATAAGATGATTAGAAGTTGGTTGACTAGGTCAAGAAAGTGTTGGGCTTGGTCAAGACTTGTAAATGATGATTAATGACTTGTTAATGACTTTGTCAATTTACAAACTGAGGTGCAAGGCTAAACTATGTGTGCTTAGATAATGAAGGCTGGAAGAATGACAGAAAATGCAGAAGTTTATTAACAGATCTTTGTAAGTGTCTATAACTATAATTGATAAGACTGTATTAGGAATAAAGTGAGTAAGCAAATGATTGCTAAAGCACATGAGGACTTGTCTGATGACTAAGGAGTGCTGTGGCCAGAAATGCTGGTGGAGATTATCAGACAAAAGTCAGAAAAGATTGGGAATTATCAGGAATCCAATTGAAAAAGTCAGGTCTTAACAGTATTTCCCCCTTAGTGCTGAGCCTATGAGGCACATGTGGGTTCAAAAATCTGATTTAAAAGCCAGAAATCTGTATGGAAAAATCTTCAATCTACTGCCAACCATCTTGCTGCACCTTGAGGGCAGCAAGAGAGGAGGAACAATGAGTGGAGGCCACACAGGTGGAGGCTGTGCAGATGGCAGAAGAGGAGAGGAAGAGGGCAGAAAGAAAGAGGAAGGCAGTGGAGGAAGTGGAGGCAGAGGGGAGTGGGTTGCCTGTTAAGAAGGCAAGGGGGAAGGCATGGGCAGATGCAGAGTCTGAGGGCATTGTGCAGGTGCAGGCTGCACATTCTTGTAAAAAGTGAGTATCTTCTTTCTCACTGTTGAGCATAGTGCTGATGATGTCTAGGTGTGCAAATCAAAAATTGTCATGTTTCCAGATAGGCATTCATGTAAGGAGAAAGGAAGGTGTCCCAGGCATCTGGGCAATTTTCTGCATTCATGCCATATTTTTATATATCTTATTTAACCCTATTCTGCCTTTACTATGGTTTTCTATGATTTCATTCCTATTTTATTATTATTTTTCAGTTTTTTTTTCATATTGGTACATGTTGACAGTTCTATTCTTAGAGGTGGGACCCCTTTTGGATGTTTACCCATCAAGGTGACATCATTCCATAGCTTGATCTGCCTATTTCCACCTTTTTTCTATTTTTAACCTATTATTTGATTTTCAGGTCTATTACATATACTGGGCATTGACAGATGGGTCCTTAGAGTTCTCTTTGGATTCCCCTCTGTTAGGTGCACCTGAAGGGTTTGTATAATGTTGACTTTGGATTCTCCTCTGTTAGCTCATTACTGAGTGAGAAGGTTGCTCTTACAACCCAGGGCTGGGCATGTGAGCCCTGCACAAGGGCAAAGTACAGGTGTGAGGAGGTAGTGTGGGAGGGGCAGGAGGCCTCAAAAGGGAAGTCATTGGTGGTTGGGGAGGAGATGGTAAAGTTGATACAGGAGTTGGTAGTAGTGGTGATGTGTTCAGTTGGAATGGAAGGGATGAATACTAAACCTACAACTGCAGGTGTGCTCAGGGTGAGGGGGTTTGCCTAGAGGGCCTTGGATCATCCTTCGGGGCACAGAGACTATGAAGAGGCTAGTACAGTGATTTTCAATGTGCGCACTAGTTGTGTACACTAAAGGGAAGATATGCACAATGCAAAGGGGCAAAAACATGCAATGGGAGTGCAAAAATACACAACAAAGATGGAGATGAAAGCAGGAGGTGCAGTGGGATGAAGACAGCATTGGGAGGTGCTGAAAGGGGGATGCACAGGTTAGGTGTTACGGGAAGGCATGGGGAAATCAATTCTTTTGTTCTTATTGTTCTTACCTCGTACGTCACACGCTATTGTTCCCTTCTCTATTGTCTCACAACCGCACACCTTTAATCGAATGTCTTCACTATCCCACCTTATTGTAGTATACTGCAGACATCTTTTCACTATTGTCTTCTCATTCTTATTGTTCCTATTGTTCTCCTAACATGACTCGTTTATCTACGATCCGTGCTTGTAGTATTTAAATGGTGAATACAAGACCGGTCAAGCTCAGCTTGACCTGGTCCTTTCTACACTCCTAAAGACTGGACTTCTAAAGACATCCTCAGATCATTGCTTACAAGCTTCGATAGTCTTGAACGCTCACAGATAAGTTGTCGCTTAAGAGCTTCAACTGACGATTACAATCTAGGAGCTTCGACCATAACATTAGGGGTGCAAACAGGATGAGAGCACAACAGGCGGAAAAAGGCGCAAACAGTGCACAAAACATGGCTATAAAAAAAAAGGCACAAATGGTGCACAAACGTGGCTATATGAAGGGCGCACTGCAATAGTGCACAAATGGGGATGTAGGATGCAACACAGGGATGAAATGCAGCAATACGATGAGGGAATGCAAATGATATGCAAACATGGCTATACAAAGGGTGCACTACAAAGGCACATGGACTGGACACTGGTGCACAGACTATGTGCGATGCTGACTGAGCTATGAACTGTGAGGGGGGGAAAGATCCTTTGGATTCTCTATCTGTCCACCTACTATGTACAAATGACTTATGTGATAAAAATGGTAAAATAAAGTGTAAAAATAGAAAGTGCCATGTGCTACCCACAAGCACATCCATTCACCCATCTAAACCCAACCGCACTATGCCACTGCCTCAGCCAATAAGATTTGTGCATGCTATAGCCCAATACCCAACTGTTCAAGTGTGATGCACTATTTTTGGTGCACTCTAGATCCTGTGCGCTCTTCCCAATTAATCTGCTTTAGTATTATGTGTCGCATGCTGTGCCTTAGTAATAATGACATGATCAACCTGTGCCAGTTACCAGATAAGGCAATGCCAATTGGAAATGCAGAAGAACTATAAGGAGATGCTGTGCAAGGCCAAATAGCATCAAAGCACCAGGATTATGCGAAAGCACCTAAGTGTGCATGGTCCAATGCCAAATAGGTGCAAAGGGCCCCAATTATGTGAGAATGCGCAGTTCACTCATGTTGGAATCGCAGTGTGCCTCGAATAAATGTGCAAGTAAGCTGGAAGCCACAATGCGCAGTGCAATTGGTGTGGTGGATTGTTGTGTGTGTGATAGGGATTGTGCAATGAATGCACAGCAGAGAATGTGAGTTGCAGGTAAAGCATAAAAGGAGTGTGCAAAGGCACACTGAGCACGCAATTACTGTGAAAGGCAGATAAAGAGTGTGGGGGGGGCGCATGGAAACAGTTTGAAGCATAACAGGGCACATTTAGGGTGCACGACAGAAGGCAGCTATGGGAGATCCAAAAGCGCAGTAGAAAAGCAAAAGGTGCACAAAAGTGCACCTAAGCAGTCAAAGGCACGTGAAAGCACATGGAAGCATGCAAAGGTGCATAAAAGCACATGAAAGCATGCTGCGCAAAGTGTGCAGAAGCCATCTAGGAGGTGCGCACAATTGCAAAAAAATGCTGTAGTATGCGTGCAGGGTGATAGGGAGCTGTATCAGTGGTGAAGGGTCTGAAGCAGGAGATTTGAGAGCTCTGAGGGGAGCAGGTGGGAACCCATGAGGAGATCATAGATTTCTGCGACGTGTTCAATCTGGAGTGGATTTGGAGTGAAGAAGAGGAGTTATTGGAGGAGGGAGAGTTGGAGGGCCTCAGTGAGGGGGAGGTCCAGGAGGAGTTGGCAGGGCTGGCTGAGAAGGCCGAGCAGGTCATCTGGATGGAGCCCACTGGGGAAGATGACAACAGTAAGATGTAGGGGCCCACTAAGAGAAATCTTTATCATTAGTTTTTCTTTTTGAATAATATTTGTATTATCCTCTTCATGTGTAAGTCAATGCTGAAGTGGTCCAGGCTTATCTAGGTATTGAGTGTGGAAATTCACAACAAGTTCCTGAGCATGATCGAGCTTTGTAGCTGGGAGCCAGGAGCTCTCTTTATTGGTCCCCTGATAGCCTTTCCACTAGACAAAGTAAAGTAGCTTGCATCAATGATGGTTATCAATTTTTGAATCCAGGATTTCCAAGATTTTATATTCAAGCTCATTGTCAATGGTGACCAGAGGAGGCAGAGGCTGGGAACGATTAGGAATTGTGTTAGGGGTGTCTTCTTCCAGCTGTGAGATGTGGAATACAGGATGAACAGCCCAGAGATGGTCTAGAAGCCTGAGGGTGACTGAGTGGGTACCTGATGGGCAATGATTTCGAATAAACCATGGAATTTCTCCAAGAGTTTCTTGGAGGGTTGGATGGTGTGTAGGTGTTCACCTTTAACATAAGCATATTGAAGTCAGAAGTGGTGATATGGCTCTCTATTGCCCTGCACTCATACTACAGCATTTTCTGCAATTGTGCACACCTCTTGGACAACTTCTATTTACTTTCCACAGTGTGCTTTTGTATGCCTTAGTGCACTTCCATGCACTTTGGCTGCCTGCATGCATTTTTGTGCACTTTTTACATTTCCACTGTGCCTTTGGACTATATTTAGCTGCCATCCATCATGCACCTTAAATGATGATTCAAACTGCCTTCGCGCACCCCTCTACTCATTATCTGCCATTCACCATTTACCACACACTCAATGCACCTTTATGCATTCTCTTATGCTTTGCCAGCAATTCACCTTCTCGCTGTGCACTCCTCACACCAATTTTTCGACTTCATTTGTTGCACTGCACATCATGGCTTCCACAGCTTACTAGGCAACCTATTCGAGGCACACCATGATTGCATCATGAGACAACAGTGCATTCTCATGTAACCTGTGTGCTTTGCACCTATTTGGCACTGCACTGCACACACTTGGGCACTTTTATGTAATTTGGGTGCTTTGGCACTATCTGGCATCACACAGCATCTCCTTATAGTTCTTCCACATTTTCAATTGGCATTGCTTTATCTGGTAACTGGCACAGGTTGATCATATCACTATTACTAATGCACAGCATGCAACACATAATGCCAAAGTCGACTAATTAGGCAGAGTGCATGGGACCTAGAGTGGATCAAAAATAGAACATTGCACTGGAGCAGTTAGGCATTGGGCTATAGTGTGCCAAAATCCTATTGGCTAAGGTAGCAGCATCATGCAGTCAGGTTCATATGGGGCAATGGATGGACTTGTGGGTAGTGCATGGCACTTCTATTTCTATACTTTATTTTGCCATTTTCATCACATAGGTCATTTGTACATAGTACCCAGGTACATAGAGAATCCAGAGGATCTTTCCCTCCCCAGTCCATCAGTCTTATTCAGTATTGCACATAGTCTGTGCATTATTGTCTTAGTTCATGCACCTTTGTAGTATGTCCTTCATATAATTACATTTGCACATCATTTGTGCCCCTCATCATATAGCTGCATTTTGTCCTTCATTTGTGCCCATCATCTTAACCTGTGCATCTTTACAGTACACCCTTCATATAGCCATGTTTGCACCTTTTTGTCATATAGCTGCATTAGGCACACTATTTATGCCTTTTTGCCCTATAGTTGCATTTGCATCTCATTGTGTTCCTCATTTGTGCATCGCCCCTTCAACACACTCCAGCATTGTCCTCATCTCGCTACACCTCCCACTCTTACCACCCACTGTCATTGCACACTTTTGCACTCTTGTTGCATGTTTTTCTGCACTGCACTTTTTTGCTCTTTTATGTTGCACACTTTTTCACCACTGCACATACCTTCCTTCCTGTGTACACAACTTAGTGCACACATCACAATTCATTGAACCAGCATCCTAGCAGTCATCTCATCTGAATCTGACCATACTGTATTCCTGCCCACTGCATCTGAAGAAGCACACCATATGTCAACTAGAACCATTCCAACAATTGAAATCACTTCACCAACTGAACATGTGTCATTGCATCACACTGATGACTCAGACATAAATACTAATGATCAAATATTACCTACTCCAATAAATCCTGTCCCATCTAGCAATGAGGAGAGCATGTCTGGTAGTACTGGTATTGGATTGCCAGTGTCTGGTAGCATGGCAATTCAACCTCATCTTTCACATCATCACTGAGAACAGGTACCTGCCAGCATAGATCTAGATGTGATAGAGTGTCCTGACTGTGATACATGGTTTGAGAATGAAGTAAAATCAGTTGCCTGTGATGGACCAGGCTGTGGGCAAGTGGCATACTGCTCAACACCAAATTCCATGTCGAGTCTATGCTAATAAAAGAATGCTGATTAGTTTCACTTGGCTTGTTGAGGATTATGTACTTGAGTAACCACATGGCAGCTGGTTTTGTGATGAAGTATATCAGAAAAGTGCAGGTTTAGAGTGAGAAAGAAGCATAAACACAATATGCATTGATAATAAAACTGGTCGAGGACTGCCTTGCCTTTTTTGGCAAAAACTTTTTTATATAGTAGGGGAAAGGGAGGGGGTCCATGGGACTCTTATCCAAGTTTGACAACATATGGTCATTTATTCTGCTGCCAAGTACCCCTTGCTCATGGCACTTATATTGGTGCATGTGCCTTCCCTCTGATCATGTGACCACATAGCTCTAGGGGTATATGTATAAACAAGCTGTATTCCTCAGTAGCAATACAGAGAGTGTTCTACCCCTCTAACCCTAGTTACTAGCAAGCTAACCCAAGCAATAGGGTAAGCAGTAAGTGAACCTACATATACTACCACTATGCAGGTATGCCACTGCAACACCTTCTCTCAAGCATGATCTCCAATAATCAACCAAACCTCCCACACTCTGTTCTGCATTAGAGCCAATATCCTCTGGCACACATTGCTTACTGTTTTCAATTAACCTCTGACTGCATCTGATACTTGACTCAGTCTGTCAACACAGGCAGGAGCCTTCAGCCCCTGCCGGTGCTTGTAATATAAATTACAACATCTTCTAATGAACACCTCACTGCATTTTAATAAGTCACACAGTGTTGCTCACTGTTTTCAATAATTAATGTCTGGCTGCACTGTAATCCTTGACTCAGTCTGTGTGTGAGTGGTGATTGTAATGTAAATTACAATATCTTCTACAAGCAGGAGGTGTCAGTGGTGGTTGCAATATACATTACAGTATTTTTGAACAAAGTCCTCACAGCATTCTAATCATCTACTCAGTCTGTCAAATGATGGCTCCTGCCTGTGTGTGAGTGGTTCTTGTAATGTATATTAAGTCACCACCAAAACAACAGGCACAACACCAAAGAATTTATCAGATTTGAGAACATCAGACATTTAGCAGTATATTGATACTATATAGTCAGTAGTCAAATTTAATAAATCTTATAATAATGAATTAAAGTGTCAAGACCCATTTCACCCAATCAGAGTCCTGATAATTCTCAATTCTTTTCCAACTCTTTTCTGACCTTCTCTGCCAGCATCCTGGCTGCAGCACTTCTTGGTCATCAGACAAGTTGTCACATGCCTTAGTAATCATTTGCTTACTTACTTTATTCCTAATACAGTCTTACCAATTTTGGTCATGGACACTTACCAAGACCCATTAGTAAACTTCTGTTCTTTCCATTATTCTTCCAGCCTTCATTATTTAAGTGCCCATAGCTTAGCCTTAGTCTTCAGTTTGCAAATTATTGCATGTACATGTATATATGTATCTTCATCTATTCATATCCAGTCTACTATCAATCCTAAATCATCCTCGACTTAATCCTGACTTAATCTCTTGATCCTTTGACTCCTCTCGACTTCAATTCAACTCTAAAACCTCTGCTTAATCTATCTTCGCCCTCTGTCCAAAAACCCTACAGATATCTGGACCCCTCCACCTGAAGTTGGACAAGTGATGAGGAGAAGGGCACAACTTCTTATAAGTTGAAGCCAAGTTCTCTCTGGCCCCTTTTCACCTGGCCTGCTACAGCCCAGTAGATTCTGCCCAAAAACCTCTGACTGCTAATGACCAGGTCCAACCAGAAGTCTGGTGTTTTCCTGACCAAGTCCTGACCTTGGTAGTAGCAATCTTGAACTTTGACACAAAGCAACCCTTCTGTATTTATTTTGCTCTTCTCCCCCTTCTCTACTCTTCCTACTTTTTGATCTCCCCCTCCCTCCCTCTCTGCCCTCTCTGTCCTCTCCCTCTCCTTCCTCCCCTTGTCTCCCACTCTCCCACTCCTCCCCCACCCCCTCACCACCTCATGCACCCTCCCCTCATTCCCCATTCACCCCTTGCCTTTCCTCCTCTCCCCCTCTCCCCCTCTCCTCCCACTCCCCCACTCCCCTCCCACTCCCCTTCCACCTCTTCACCCACTCTCTCCTCCTCTACTTCTCTCCTCTCCTCCCTCCCACTTTTCCACTTTTCCACTCTCCCCCTCTCTCCCTCGTTCCTCACCCCTTCTCTCCCTCATTCCTCACCCCTTCTCTCCCTCATTCCTCACCCCTTCTCTCCCTTACCCACTCTTCTCCTTCTCCCCCCCTCTCCCCTACCCTCTCCCCTCCCCCTCTCCTCCTCTCCCCCTCTCCTCTCCTCTTTTGAACTTTGTAAAACTTCAACTTCACTTTGTAATGAACTCCATTCTTATGACTTTGTATTAAACTAATTTTTATTGACTTTTTGACTTCATAATGAACCCATTTGTAACTATTACTAACTTTGCTTTGTGATGAACTTAATTTTTAATTGTTAGTAAGTTGCATAATGACTTTTTTAGCTATTTCAAAGACAATCAGCAATATCCAAAAGACTTTCCTTTTATGCAACAACCCCCACTGGAAAAGAGCTCTAAGCAATTTGTTTGATCAAACAAAGGCAAGAGATAGGTATATAGCTAGAGTGCAAGACTAGAGAACAGATCATAGCTTCATCCATCAAAAGAAGCACTCTCTGGCAACACATTACTGTCTATCACTTGACTGAGAATATGCGACTCGACAGAACTCCAGAGAACACTGCACATGCTGCCTGGCTCTTGCACATTGGTGCAGGCTTCAACAGTGGATGCTGCAGACACTATACAGATTCCACAGAACATGCTCTGCCATGGAAATACCATTGATCACATTATCAACTCTACATATCCAGGCATAGAGCAGGGGAACAAGCCAGATCAGTACTATCTGGATAGGACCATTCTCTCCTGCACAAATGACAATGTCGATGTCATCAACTCTCTTCTCCTTAGCAGATTTCCTGGACCAGAGCATGTCTTCAACAGTGCTGATACAGTCTCATTCAGAGAGCAGGAGCTAAACAACTACCAGCCATATCCAGCAGAGTATCTAAACTCTATCAAAGCAAGTGGCCTTCCTCTCTCCAGGCTAGCACTAAAGATAGGCTGTCCTCTCATGCTTCTATGCAATCTGGATGTCACCATGGGTCTTTGCAATGGAGCTCAACTTATTCTTCTCCAAGCCAGACCATGTGTATTGAAGTGCAGAATCATCAGTGGAGATGCACAGTTTGCAGGAAATATTGTTTTCATTCCTTGAATCACATTGGAGCCTTCAGCAGAGACCTTGCCATTACCACTCCATCAACATCAATTTCCAGTTCGCTTGGCATTTTCCATGACCATCAATAAATCACAAGGCCAATCTGTATCCCATGTTGGGTTGGACTTACAGACACCAGTGCAGTGTTCTCACATGGGCAGCTATATGTTGCACTGTCAAGGTGTACATCTGGAGAAAGGATCAAGGTGCTGTTGAATGAAAACAATGCAAATAACAGAACTGCCAATGTGGTATACAAGGAAGTGTTGAATGGAGTTGTTTAGCAAAGGTGAGTAACAGGAATTGGAAATCAATTAGATATCAAGATAGACTTGGATTTAGATTCAGATTTAGAACTAGATTTAGATTTAGAATTAGATTTGGATTGTACTTGGATTGAATCAAATGGTTGAAAAATTTATTGTGAGAAGACTTTAGGGCAGGTTACTAAACCTTTGGTGTGTATTCAATAACAAGTCAATAAAAGTTTGTAATAATATCAATAACAGGTCCAATACAAGTTTGTAAAGATCAATAACAAGTCAATAACAAGTGAATACAAATTTGTAATAAAGTCAATAACAAGTCAATAAAACTTTGTAATGATGTAACAAGTTTGTAGTAAAGTCGATATAACAAGTCAATACAAGTTTGTAATAATGTCAATAACACCTTAATACAAGTCAATACCAAGTCAATACAAGTTTGTAATAAAGTCAGTAACAAGTTAATATGAGTTTGTAATAAAGTCAAAGTCACTGTTAGTTTATGTATATGCGAGCTGGCCCATGCTGGTGTCAGGCTGAGTGAGCAAAGTGAGCGAATGCCATGACAAGAAGATCAAAAAATCTCTCTTTGAAGATGAGGAAGAAATGAAAGCAGGGTGAGTTTGGTTCAAAATGGACATGGTTTTGTATAAAAAGAGTGTCAAGATCGTCTCCACCTTGGTGTGTATCAAGTCAATAGGAGTTTGTAATGATGTCAACAACAAGTCAATACAAGTTTGTAATAAAGTCAGTAACAAGTTAATATGAGTTTGTAATTGAAGTCAATACATCAATAATGTGTTTGTTAGTTTGATAACAAGTTAGAGTTGAGTGACTGTAGTGGGATTAAGCATTGTGTTACATATATGCGAGCTGGCCCATGCCGGTGTCAGGCTGAGCGAGCAAACGCCATGACAAAGGCATGGGTCATAAGCTCGTACAGCTAGAGTGCAAGAAAGTTGAACGATGCTGACATAATATAGT
Source organism: Tricholoma bakamatsutake (assembly GCA_029959215.1). NCBI lineage: Eukaryota > Fungi > Basidiomycota > Agaricomycetes > Agaricales > Tricholomataceae > Tricholoma > Tricholoma bakamatsutake. The sequence continues at coordinate 9,885,264 of CP114860.1, forward strand.
CAAAAGTTCCCACCGCCTCCAAATTCTCCCCAAAGATCTCACGGACAGAAGAAATTCCCAGTCTGCGTTCTGCAATTGTGCACTCTAATCTAATTAGTCAACTAGGGCTTGTTCAGGAGACCAAGTATATCGAGAGTTCTTCTCTGAGAGTTGAATCCTCAGAGCATATGTAACGTGAGCATCACTTGTATCGTGGTCTGTCTAGGAGAGACTATCCTCAGAGAGGCCAGACACCAAGGCAATACCACTTACATTATGAAGTGATTGCTCTGGCCAGGACATATGACACGACAGCTCGGACCGTTTTGTAGATTCAAGTTGAGCCTACTGTCTGCCACTGGGCAGTCATGCGTCTCACCCAATTTTGGCTGACCCCACTGATGACGTCAACTATTAACATGATGCAAGGCACACCAGCCTTATTACCTCCCTTGTGAGAGGTAGAGAGGTATAGATTTTATACACATCAATCACGCGCGCAGTACTTGTATCTACACGCTCGCGCTCGCCATTCTGCGCCCACAAAGCACTTGGGGCAGATGTCAGTCAAGCGTGTGATACTTGATACTTGCCCCCGGATTTCTCATTGCTACGTACAAAATGTTGACTAGGTTTGTCAGAACGTGTATTCCGTGCCTGCGTAAGTGCCTATGATACAAGGATGCGGCAAATGCGTCTGTCTATAATCCGTGTCCATGTAAAATAAGTTGACTTCATTGCTGGAGTGACAAGATGGGATATAAACAGCGACTCTAAGACCAAGATATGGATAAGACCGATAATGATACAGAAGCCCGGATTTTGATAATGACCATTACTGTGATGGTATAACGATGATGTGGGTATGATGAAAGATGCAGATTTGAATATCGATGCCGTAACCAGTCAATGTGAGTGGTAGAAGATGAGGAAGAAAGGGATGCGAGGAGATGGGATCGGGACGGTGATTTTGTTATCTGCATTTTCATCATTCGCAGAGCTGAGGCGTGTCATTCTGAATAAACCGCGGAATGTCAGAGATTGTCCTTTCCACATGAGCAAGAAACACACTTGACGTATGAATGTCAGCATGTGACAGGTGATGTACCCCTTGGCGAAGCCTGCGCCGGCGTATGCAAAAAGGTAGTGCCACTTGCGTTTGAACGCGTCATAATCAGCTCGATCCCGCAGAGCGGGGTAATCTTTGGAGATCATGTCTTGTGTAAGGTTAGCGTCGAGCCGTCTACCCCACTCGCGGAGGGTACGAGGATAGTCTGGGTGCAAAGACAAAATATCAGTATGTATAAAAATAGACATATAGCCTAGGGAAAAAGGACACGAGAACAAATACTCACGGGCTGCATGGTTTTCTACTCCTTCGAGGGTGAAGCGACCCTGCGACGCGGTTTGTGCGGCTGTTATGAGTGCTGTTGCACTCGGCAGGCACGAATTAGGCCACATGTAGCGACGCATGAAATCTTCGGCTCTGTTGAGGTGATGTAAGTTTCCAGGAGGAGTAAGGCTGAGTACGGAGTATACGCACTGATAGCCCGAATACCGACCCTCCGGGAAGGTCGAGGCGCTCACCACAGCTGCAGCATTTCTGGACTTCAGTGCAAAGTCCACGAGCTTGAAGTAGGTGTTATAATGCTTTGCACCGACGTGCTAAGATAATGTGTTGATTGGAAAAAGACGACGGAAGGAAAGAAAAGTCCTTACCTCCAGCATCTCAATGCTGACGAAGGCATCAAATGCCTTTTCAAATTCGGCGGGAATCTCGCGATAGTCAAGGAGATGCACACGCACACGGTCCTCAACGCCGGCAGCCCTGATTCGTTCCTCTGCGAGGGATTTTTGTTCGATTGAGAGTGTGAGAGTATCGACCTCGCAGCCGTAATTAGTCGCCGCCTCAATCGAGAGGCCACCCCAGCCAGAGCCGAACTCAAGTACTCGGTGTCCAGGCCTGACGCGTGCTTTGTCGAGGACGTGTCTGATTTTGCGGAGCTGGGCAGCCTCGAGGTCGCCTGGTGTAGGACCGGAGACGAGGTCACCACGGACACCGCCTTCAGCGTCATCCCATAGAGCGCAGGAGTACATCATTTCCGAGCTGAGGAAAGCCTTGAAGAGTTCGTTGGATTGGTCATAGCTAGCGATGGCATTGAGACGCGCTTGTGAACGCGTTTGCCCGAGGAAGCTGTTGTAGAAGCTGGAGGCAGCAGAGGAAATACGTGCGACGGTGGATGAGAGAGTATCTTCCATGCCATCTTGGTTGTCTAGCCATAGCTGGAAGAGAACATGTCAGATATGAAGAGCAGAAGAAATGCAAAAATAACTCACATTCATACAGGACCTGAGGTCGCAGACTTCGATGTCGCCAATCATAAAAGCTTCACTGACTAATGGAGTCTAAACATTAGCTCACAGTTACATAGCCTTCGGTTAAAAGATTGTTCTTACAGCCTAGATCGCCAGATCTGAATCGAACGTGAGCATAAATAATATCAGTGTAATTGAGGCAAGGGACTTACAAAAGAATTCGCAACCAGAAGTTTTCGTTGATGACTTTGAGGCGGACGTCATTGCAACCCTTTTGGAATTTGCCATAATAATGGGTGCCTTGAGCATCTGAGATGGTGAGGTGTCCGTTGACAATGGCATCATCGAGGACAGAGAGTATAGAAGATCGCGCTGGACAGGGATGAATACAAGATATGTAGTAGGACATTGTGCATACCAAAAGAGGTTGCCCAAGCGCGGGGACTGAGAATGGAAGAGGAGAAGATGGAAGTAGGCTGAATAGCTTTTGAGGAGGAGGCAGAGAACTGTACGCAGGCTGGTTGCGGGGCAGGCATGATTGAGAGGAGGAGGAGATGAAGAAAGATTGGTGGAGAGCCGTGGGCTTTTATACATTCAAGTACGCGGAAACCAAGTTTTTCTGTACTTTCCAAGGAAATCGGTTAGATCTGCCTGCAATCTGCCACACCGCGCGAACAAATCGCGATTTCACGTCCTTTCCCTTTCTGATCTTCCGACCATCTTCAGCGTCTTCTTCAGGGTCCTCGGCATCCACTAGCGGACACTCCTCTATGAACTCGTAACTTTTGATTGATCGACCCCGCGTCTGAAGGAACCTGCTCGCTGTTGCTCATAACACCCAACACGCATATGCTCATTTTCTCAGGCATCAAAACACCAAGGATCACTTCTTTGCAGATTTGCTGGATTCCCGAGGGCAATCCGGATGAGTCGTAAATACCTCTGACGTTGTTGGAGACGATGAGCAGCTTACTTACGTCGAGTCGGTCGTGACAGTAGTGTTGAGCTGCAATGCCGAGGACATGCCGAATTGTAGCCGTTATCAATCAGTGCCGTTTGGAGCCGTCCTATGCGAATGGGGTTCAAGGATTACCTGGCCACGGTGCTCCCTGTTCAGATTTTCTCCCTCACGCCGTAATACCCAAAATGAATACATTCAATACCGGATGCGCTCATGAGCTTCCAAACGTTTTCAAGCTTTTCAAAACTTTTTGAGGTTCTCTTCGATGTTGGCTTGGCTTTCAAGGTTTCGCGCTCACGTGCAGGTCATCTGCTCAGATCAGGTTGCCGAGGGATTCGCTTCGGCAGGAATCCCATTACGGAGATGTCGGGATCCTGAAGCCTAGATCCTCACTTGGATTCCAAACCTCATTCATCTTCCTCATGTCAGTGTTGTATGCCATAATGATATCGCTGCGATGTGGGGCGTAGCACCCACAAATCGCATACTTGTCATCCTGCTCTTGGACTCGTAGTCCATACGGATGTTGCTGTGTCTGGGGCCCCAATTTCACCAGCAGAACGACTCTTATTCCAGTGTGCCTCAGCACTTATGACCTCTCCGTTGTATTGGGTAACCCTATGTCATTCTCAGGAAACCCTTATCTCTACCCTGATCTATCGCCGATACACTAGTCCCCCGCGGGGTCTACATACGTTGCACATAACTGCACTGCTACCTATCACTGCAGCCCTCTCCAGCCCTCCGAGACCCTGATCCACATATCGCAACCTCACCACCGAGGGTGTGATATATTTCCTGGCACGACCCTGTTGTATTTAATATGTTCATTGATGAATGCGCTATCGTCAGCACTTGAATTCAAAGCCAGTTCGGAGGCTTCAACTTACCTTGCATCTGATTCAGAACAGCACAAGGTTGATTGATACATGAGGCCTTGATGATTGTCATCCCGAGGTTTTTTCGCGAGGTCGGCTGGACATCATCGCCTAAGTTCGCATAGTATCATATCAGTCTTTGACGGGCTCTTTCAAGTTATGGTTAACTTGCTTTAAAGTTTCAGGTTCCCCCACGCTTACGACATGGGATATTTTCGGCGACAGATTTGTGTTCCAGAGATGCCCGCCTGGTTGCCTGATGAAAGCATTGACGTAGGTGTACGATGAATCTACGCTGGATCATCTCTGTAAATTACTTCTCTATTAGTATGTGATCCTGGCCAACAAAAACTACCCGGGCGCGATCTCGCTTACCTCTGGTGATCAGTCGGGGCCCGAACATTGACTGAATGTCAGTTGGGAATACTCATTTCCGCAGTCTGCCGTTGCTCCAGGATAAATAATGAATACTCGATATCCTGATAAAACGGATCTGTAAGTCTTCTGCGGCGATATGAAAAGGCATGTACGTACTGCCTTGGAACTCGTCGAAATCTGGGGCCCGGCCGCTTGAGAACCAGAGAAAGAACAAATATACTTTTGCATTGGAACCGTCCGAGTCCGTTTAGTGCACGCATGAGCATGGCTTCCATGCTTACCACGCATCGCGAAGGACCATTTGAACATTCGAAAGTCTAAGTTTATCGTACATAAACTGTCGTGATATGGTTATGCATGAAATGTGATCGGTCCAGATCTTGAGAGGCGGGCTTGCAGTGGCTCCAATTTTCGAAATAGGATGTGGCATTTCTAGGTATGTTCAAGGGCTCAGATAATGGAATGATCACTGGAACATGCTGCATTTTCCCGTGAAATGCAGGGTCCAGCGATGGCTCGTCGAATCGATCAACGGGGAGGTCATGTAAGGCGGCATGATGTACACTTGGCGTTACCAATAGGAGACCGAACAAGAACGGCTTCAAGACGCCGTGCCCTCGTTGAGCAATCCCGTCCATTTGTTCTCCCGTTTCCCGTTGTTGTTCCATAATGCATGGTTGCAATTTCGGGGTAAGATACTGGAAGGGGATTGTTATGAAGCAGTGCATCGAGCGACGAGAAACTGACGGGTTCGCTTCTTTTAGGGGGAAAGAGGGTTTGACTTGTATTTGACTAGTATCCGAAGCTCGAAGCGACCCTCGTATTGCGATTTGGCTTGCGGAACGAGTCAATGCAAGCGGAAGATAAGTCTTTGCAACTCTCCAGGCTCTGATGTACGTAATTCGAAAGATGATAAAGAGACGTGTAGACAGCGGGAGGTTGCTCGACAGGTAATCCACAAGGTCGGACAGGCGTGGAGTGGCAGGTGAGAGTCATAAGAGGCCTTTCAAGTCGCACGTTTTGTGGATTTGCCAATGTGACGCAGATCCGCAGGTTTTGACGCTCGTACGCTGATGGTTTTCTGTTTACGCGAGACGCGCAGGTTCGTATAATACGGTCGAGATCATCCTCAGCCCTTAGCAGGCGGGGAGGACAAGCAGATCAGAGGTGTTTGCGAAGGGACGCAACGAGAACACGGAAGAGAAAGGTAAGAGGCTTCACCAACATGCATGCTTGAGAACGTAAGCATTCATGACCAAGAAAAATGGAAAGCGACCGCCGTTTGTCTGGAATGTTGTGATTCGCCAGACGCGGACATCAGAATGACATTCCAATCGTGAAAAAGATTCAGGGGTTCTGTCATCGATAGGCGGGCTGACATCGTTTCGGGAAATCTAGGCTTGACTCGACCCTGGATTTACTTATGCTCAGGAGAGCGCTGAAGGTTAGGCTTCGGATGAAGAATCAGAGATCAAAGCTGGACTTTTGGTCCAGCCATTCTATTCTTGTGCAAAGTTGTGGACTAAGTACAGGGGAAAGTAGAATATTGCGTTAGAAAGTAGGATGCAAACTCACATACACTACTGTACAGCCTTATTGATTGGGTTTACTGCCATCGCTTCGTCAAGGCACAGGCACACCGTGACTAGACTGCTCTTGAAGCTGCGTCACTACTTATACCTTGTTCGACATTAGGAGAGCTGTAATACAGCCTGCTTCCTACGTCGCCAACAACCCAGTCTAATCCTGACACAAGGTTTTTTCCAGTGACTGCACTGCATGGCCATATCTTCCAGTTGTGAGTGGTGATTGAACGGAGGTCCAGGGCCTAGGGCATGTTGTGAGCTTGTGCTCTGGCACGCCAGGGAGGGTAAAGGTACAGACATGTTGGATTTCGGTGTCACCCATAGAACCTTGGAGATCCTGCTTGTTGGCGAAGACTAGCAGAGATGCACCTGCCAGCCGCTATCAGGTGATTGAATTATTGATAAGGCGTGGGCGGTAGAATTGAGCATACTCACGTCCTCGGTGAGAAGGCTGTGCAATTCGGCTTTGCAGTCTGACATGCGCATCCTGTCGCCCGAGTCTACAACCCATACTAGCGCATCAGTCTGCTCGAAATAGTTCCGCCAGTATGGACGGAGCGTTCGTTGACCACCAACATCCCCTGATATGTACATATGTCCGTGAGAAGTTTCAGGGGATGAGGTTGGGTATGCTGGCAGGTTCACGTACAGATGTTCAGCGTGTATCTTTACATAATTGTTAGGAAACCGAGTCGTGCTTTTCGGTTAGTTTCACGTCCTGGTCAGAGTTGAATAAAGGACGCCCACCTGCCATGCGCGAATGTTTTTATGTTGAAGCCTAGAGTGGGGCTTACACTCATAATGTCCTCGCCATTGAGCTTCTTGACGATCGTTGTTTTACCCGCGTTGTCGAGACCGCTGTCAGGATGTCAGTTATGAAGAATCGTACTGACAAATTAGAACAGACAGAAAGAGTATTCTCATTTCCCTTTCCTTTCGTCGATTTTTGCGGATGATTGTGAGCAACCCCATGGTGGTCGACGCTGATTGCGCTTTGGAGCAAAATATTGCACGTGGACCCTGAAGAAATAATATTCCAAATTGACTTGATCAGATAACTGCATTGCAGTTCAACGACATATCAACAAAAAAGGGGTACATTTTAACAGATGCCACCTAAGAACAAGGGAAAGAAGGGCAAAAAGGGTGATGACGATTTCTGGTACGTTAATAATCATTGATATAATGTAAAGCCTGGATGTATTCGTATCCACAGGGAAAAGGCTGGCCAAACTGTGGAGCCTAGTGCACTTGTGACTACGAGTGCTGTAGATGAGGACGATGGTGGTCAATTCAAGAATGGAATCTCAGGCTATGCAGCGTTGAGCATGACGGATGGTGTCGATGCGGTTGCGGTGGAGGAGGAGGAAGATTTCGGTGGACTCATGGTACAAATATATGCGCCATCTAATGGTAATGCGCTCAATGGTTGCTTAGTCTGCGATCAAAGCTACGTCAAAGGGGAAGAAGGACAAGAAGAAAGCCAAGAAGGGGGCAATTCATACTACGAATGGTGTATCGGATGGATCAGTAGTTGCGGAGGGCTCGGATGGCGAAGGTGTTAGCGCCTCAAAAGGTCATATTGAGGTAACTGCTGAAGATCTTGCTGACGAGGAATGGGGGCCAGTAAAAGAGAAGAAAAAGAAAGACAAGAAAGGGAAGGGCCAGAAATCGAAACAGCAGGATGAAGTGGTGGAGGATGAGAAAGATGGTAAGTTTTTAGGGCTTCTTGTACGACTGTTCTAATATGTCAATGCAGAGGAGGAAAAATCTGCAATTGCTCTGGTGGAACGTGCTGAACTACCGAAGGACGGGAACGAGATCGAAGATGCTGAAGATACTGGAACAAGAGTTCTCTCCAAGAAGGAGAAGGAGAAGCTAAAGAAAGAGCGGGAGAAGGTGTGTTCTCAGTCATGTCCTTCGTGGTCTCAATGCGGATTCATGCGCGTCTCGACTGCAGGCGAAAAAGAAAGCGCAGGCAGCAGTGAAGAAGGCTACCGATGCTGGGAACGAACCGGCATCTCCAGCAGTCACTACGAACGAGACCGCGCCCCCTGCTCCAAGTAAGCCAGAAGGCGATGATGACGTAGATGACGCAGGGGATGGTAAGGCAGATTCGAAGAAGAAAAAGAAGAAAAAGGCGAAAAAAGATGATGAGCCTGCTCCCGCTCCTGCCCCCACTGCGGCCGCGACGAAGAAGAAGGGAGGCATCAGCGCGCTGAAGGCCATGATGGAGGAGAAGAAGCGGCTAGAGGACGAGGCTAAGCGACGAGAAGAGGAAGAGAGGAGGCGAATTGAAGAGGAAGAGAGACTGGCAGAGGAAGTGGCTCGAAAGAAGGAGGAGGAAAGACAGCGTAGGAAGGAGAAGGAGAAGGTATATATTTCCTGTTTACGAATGTCCGCTCATATTTATATCTTCATCACTCAACAGGCCAAGCGGGAGGTTGCGAAGAAAGAAGGGCGATTACTTACGAAAAAACAGAAGGAAGAGAAGCAAATGGCCGAGATCAGGAAACAAGCCTTACTTGCGTCTGGCGCGCAGATTGAAGGGCTTCAGGCAGGCGCTGGAACATCTGCCGCAAAAAAGGTTGTATACGGCAATCGTAAAAAGAAAGGACCAAGTATGAAGGAGATTTCTCCTGCTTCCTCACGGCCAAGATCACCCGAACCTCAACCTGCAGTCATCATTCCGCCTCCGCCAGCCGAAGAACCAGAGGCGGCCGCCGACGCTGGCGCCCAGGATGATTGGGATGCTTCGAATGACGATGAGGCGGCCAAGCCAGCAGTCCTCGAAGGTGTGAAGGACTCTTGGGATGATTCGAGTGACGAGGAGGGTGAGGATGTTCCCGCTGCTCCTTCACCTACAGAGAGGGCAGCTCCAACGCCTACGCCCAATAAATTGCAGGCAAAAGGCCAGTTGTAAAGCTGTTAGCTGAGATGAATGTTACTGAGCTTCTCCATGTAGGACAATCTCAGAAGCCTGAAGCGGAATCTCCTCCGCCAACGAAAGCAGCTCTCGTACCCAAGGGCGCACCCGCAACTAAAGCGGCACAGCCGCCGTCGAAGGCAGCTCCTGCGGATGAGTCTGAGGACGACTCGTCTTCGGAAGGGGATTCATCTTCAGAATCGTCTGAGTCGGATTCTGAAGATGACTCGTCCGATGAATCCTCATCTGACGAGGAGCTCACCCAGACGCAGAAGATGGCGTTGCAGCGGAAGGCACAAGCTGCTGAGCGTCGTGCAAAGGCTCGTGAAGCAGCACTCGCGGCGCGGAGTAAGGACGACCTACGGAGTCCTATTTGCTGTATCTTGGGACACGTCGATACCGGCAAAACGAGTTTATTGGATAAGGTGTGTTTGAAATGTTGTTCTAGGCCATAACTGTCTTTGACGTTGCATTGTAGATCCGTCAAACGAATGTTCAGGAAGGAGAAGCGGGAGGCATCACTCAGCAGATCGGTGCAACATATTTTCCGGTTGACGCCATCAAGACTAAGACTGCAGTCATGAATAAGGTGTGTATTTGAATTGAAATTTTGATTGCGGGTGATGCAGATTAACTATATGACAGGACAACCTGCAAGAATACAAAATTCCAGGACTCTTAATCATCGATACGCCTGGTCACGAATCTTTCACCAACCTGCGGTCGCGTGGAAGCTCACTTTGTAACATCGCAGTCCTAGTTGTTGATATCATGGTACGTTGTGCCTCATAACTTGATATTGATCTCATTTGTTTCGTAGCACGGTCTTGAACCCCAAACCTTGGAATCACTTCGATTGCTTCGAGATCGTAAAACACCGTTCATTGTTGCGTTAAATAAGGCAAGTGACTTTTTCGTGTGAGATGTGCACGTAAACCATGATGCTTGATTAGGTCGACCGTTTGTTCGGATGGGAAGCCACTCCGGATGGCGCCTTCCTTGAATCACTTGCCAAGCAGCCACGTTCAACGCAGCGCGAGTTTCAAGACCGTGTGGCTAAAACTATCGTTGCGTTTGCTGAAGAAGGATTGAATGCTTGCCTCTACTATGAGAATAAGAACTTTGCGCGTAACGTGTCACTTGTCCCAACGTCAGCAAGAACTGGAGAAGGAATTCCAGACATGATCATGTTGCTTGTTAACCTCACGCAACAGCGCATGAGCGATTCGCTGATGTACTTGTCTGAGCTCGAGTGTACGGTGCTTGAAGTCAAGATGATTGAGGGATTGGGGACAACGATCGATGTCGTGCTTTCGAATGGCGTATTGCGGGAAGGAGATAGGATCGTGGTCTGTGGTCTGAATGGCCCCATTGTGACTCAAGTCCGAGCTCTGCTTACTCCGCAACCGCTGCGGGAGCTGCGTATCAAGGTCTGTTTAAATTTCAATCGATGTAATATGACCTTCATACGCGTCATGACAGTCGGCGTATGTTCATCACAAAGAAGTCAAGGCTGCGTTGGGAGTCAAGGTCGTTGCCCCTGATCTCGAGAAAGCTATCGCTGGTTCTCGGCTACTTGTCGTAGGACCTGATGACGATGAAGACGATCTACGGGATGAGGTCATGTCCGATCTCACGTCGCTTCTTAACAGCATCGACAAGTCTGGTCGAGGTGTTTGTGTTCAGGCATCTACACTTGGATCTCTGGAAGCTTTGTTGGATTTCTTGAAAGCCAGCAAAATTCCTGTGTCCGGCATCAATATTGGTCCTGTTCACAAGAAGGATATCATGCGTGCTGCTACCATGTTGGAGAAAGCAAAAGAGCTTGCTTGTATCCTTTGTTTTGATGTCCTGGTGGACAAGGATGCAGACCGACTTGCGGAAGAGATGGGGATCCACTTGTTCAAAGGTGCTTGTCAATTTATGTATCGCCGATGAATAGCAATCGATGCCTAACGCATGTTACAGCCGACATCATCTATCATTTGTTTGATGCCTTCACGAAATATAACAACGAAATTACGGAAGCGAAACGGAGAGATGCAGCGCCCCAGGCTGTCTGGCCTTGTCGACTCAAGATCATTGCCGCGTTTTGTAAACGAGACCCAATTATTTTGGGTGTTGATATCCTTGACGGCAGCTTGCGGGTGGGCACTCCACTTGCGGTTATCAAGACGGATGCAGTAACGGGGAAGAAAGATATTGTTTCCCTAGGCAAGATGTAAGTCATCGTTCTAGACTGCGGCATTACTGTCTCATTCGTTCATCATAGAACATCACTGGAGATCAACCACAAGACTTACGATGCATGTCACTTCTTGGTCGTCTTCCTTCGGATCTGACTTCCATTGATTTCCAGATCGTAAAGAAAACTCAAGCTGGTGGTGGCGTGGCAGTTAAAATTGAGCATGCCGTATATCAATCTGCAAAGATGTTCGGTCGGCATTTTGACGATAAGGATGAAATCTTGAGTCAGATCAGTCGTCAAAGTATTGACGTTCTTAAGGTAGGATATCTGCTTTTCGTGGACTTTTAGCTTACTTGTTTGATTTTAGAATTCATTCAAGGCTGACGTTTCAAATGAGGAGTGGCTTCTTATAAGGGCACTCAAGCCGGTGCGTGCAAAGCTGGAATCTTATGGCATTGGTCGTCTAAATTCATTATCACCATAGCGTTTCAATATATCGTAAGGATATTGCATTCCTAGAACCACAATCCGCAGACCCAAATGGATTGACAATCGCACCGATGATGTAACGCCGCTGTATCATTCGCAAAGGAACCCGTTGCTATGTATCTTATCTAAGCATCGAAATTTTCTATTTAAGCGGGGCGGCTAAAGAAAAGCCGTAATTCCTCTCGTTCATCATGTCTACAGACTCTAAGGACGACCATGAGGTTGCATCCTCTATCGATCAAGACGAATTACAGCTGGTAAATACTATCTGGTCACAGCTGGGAAGTACCTACGCCTGTGAACTGTATCGGTAATGTCCTTAATCTGGTAGAATACTGGAATAATGGGCTGCGGGTATCTTCATTGTATTTCTGAGCTCTTCTCTATTGTTCACCGGTTACTTCGTGACCGATGTCGAGGAGAGAGTCTAGGGAATGCAGGGGGATTGAGATTATACCGCTCGAACCTGAACAGTGTTTATACCTGCGTAGGGAAGCCCTCAGTATCGCCATTCTTGGCCCCCTTCCGGGGCATCAATGAGAGTTACTAATGTCTCGGTTCTGCCAGGCAAAGCTTGGTTATAAGCAGGCATGTATTGTCCCTCAATATCTACTTGTACACATCATGATTTTTTCCCCCTCACCAGAAACTTCATCGTAGTTGGCATCTTGTTGAGAACTTTGCAGCCAGTTTCTGCGCGCTGAACTTTATTGGAGGCGTTCGGTATGAGTGTGCTCGGTCTGTTCGTTTTATGCTTATAGATGTTTTTGTAGATCGGTATTTTTTCTGGGTCTCCTTGCAGGCGGGCCAGCTGCCATATGGCAAATATATTTTCCTTAATCGTCTATCACTGAACTCATGCCTTGTAGGTCATCATATCTAATCACCATTGTATTCATGACAATCACAGCTGCAATCCTCGCTGAGATCTGTTCGGCTCTGCCAGTCAGTGGTTCCATCTATATATGGGCAGCGGAGAGCGCTGGTCCAAAATATGCTCGTTTCTTCGGCTTTGTCGTAGCCTGGTGGTCATGCACTGCTTGGATGACCTTCACTGCAGGGAACTGTCAAGTTCGTAAATTTCCATTGACTTCCTATCAAATTCTTGAATTTGCTTGACAGACAACAGCCAATTATCTAGTCTCTCAGCTTGCGGTTTGGGAAATTGAATTCCCAGGCGGTATTTCCAATACAAACGTTAAATGGAGAGCGTTCGTCTGGGCTGTTTCGGAAGGGTTCCTGCTTCTTGCAGTTGCGATCAATTATCTGCCTCCAAGATTGTACTCCGCGATTTTCAAGTTCTCGATTGCATTGATTATGCTTGACTTCTTCTTGTGCCTTATTTGGCTGCCGATTGGCGTATCGAGGACTTATGGCTTCCGTTCGGCCAAGGATGTCTTTACTATGACCTGTACGTCCGTTATTCATTTGCACGGAGACTTGTTTGGTGACGATATTGCCCTCTGATCAGATAACGGGACAGGTGCACCAGCCGGATGGAACTGGATTCTATCATTGCATGTTTTCTACCTCTTGGGTTGGGTCGGCACTTATTTTTATTTCAACAGCTTGTTCACCGCAGGCACACTAACCGGATTCGACGCCTCTGGTCATATTGCTGAAGAGACTAAGAACGCCAGGGTAATTGCTGGCAAAGGCATCCTGAGCAGCTGTGTCGCCACTGGAATTCTAGGCTTTATCACCACTATCTTGTTCCTATTCTGCACGCCCGATTTCGGCACTTTGTTCTCCCTGAATGCACCACAACCGTTCGTGCTACTGTATGCCCTTGCGTTAGGCAAGTCTGGTAGTGCTTTCATGACGGCCGTGGCTGTCATTGGTCTTACTTTGGTGCGCCTTACGAAAGATTTGCCAAAGGACCACACTGATTGACGTTATTCAGAATACCAGTATTGCCATCGTTGCGGCATCACGCCTCATATTTGCGGTAGCTCGTGATGGTGTCCTTCCAATGTCTGGATGGATCGGGAAAGTGGACGCATCAGGACAGCCCAAAAACGCGGTGACCGTCATGTACATTTTCGGTGCTTGCATACTCTGCACTATTCTTCCGAGCCAAGTGTCGTTCACTTCCCTCGTGTCAGCAGGCGGTGTCCCGACCATTGCAGCCTATGGGTTGATTTCGCTGCTCCGTTTGACAATGACGCGCGGTCGATTCAAATCGTCGTATTTCTATTTGGGGAAATTTGGCACACCATTCTACGTGTGTGCTGCTGTGTTCAATATGATTGTGTTTTCAGTAAGAAAACTGCAATAGCTTGTTACTTCATCATTGATTTATTTTCCCTGAAGGTTATGATATCCCCGTTCACTTTCCCTGTCACTACGGCGACCTTCAATTTTGTGAGCTGCTGCCCCATCTACATTTCTGTAATAGATTTACGAAGTATGTTTCAGGCTTGTGTGATTTTTGGCAGCGTCACAATCTTTGGGATTGTTAGCTGGTACTTCACCCCCGAAGAGAGATGGCTACGGAGGGAGCTGCTGTTGAAAGGTTTACAAAATACTGATCAACCAGAGGCTTCTGAGGGATCTACGACAGGTCCATTGAGCGAAGATTGACAGGCCGCTCGAACAGCATTATCGCCAGGCCTGGGGACTGGGTGTAGACATCCTCGCAAGTCAATTTCTATCTAGTTTCTATGCTCGTGCCACTTAGCATACGACTCAATTGATATGTTTGACGTTCTAAAAGGCGGCATGGAAACGCCCGAGGAATGAGTGGAATAACACCCTATACTGGATATCAACATGTGAACATGGCCGCGTTTTTCCGTACACAATGATTTGTAATGAATGAGCTATGCTATATTATGTAGTCCGTTGCTTGTGCTAGATCGAAAGTCCATGAATCTGTGTACATGTAAAATTATATAGATTTCAGATGCCAAATATATTTTTATGGCCGACGGTCCAGATCCTCGGATAACAGTGTAGGCCCGCCTAGTCCGTAAGTCAGCGAAGTGCTAGCCGCGGAGGAACAAAACGTGATGTGAGGGGTCATATATCGTGATGTGGGATAACGACCAGTCCGAAGTAGATGATCGACCGATAGATCCGGATACTCGCACAGAGTTTGAAGTGTGTTACAATGCGTCATCAGGAAGTCTCAGAATATTGTCATTTGTCCCAGACTGTGCTCCGCCGTGCGTGCACGAGGAAGGAAGGGTAGTAAGGTACAGCTGCAGGCAAAGGAGGGCAATAAGGGTAGGTCTCCGTCCGGTCACGATGAGAGCCTGCTTATTGAGAGGCGGTGGTCTTCTGAGAGATCATAGCCTTAGGAGGAGGGGGGATGTCGATGGTGACGTCAGATCCCCAGCTGACTCGGGGAGTACGTGTGGGGTCTCTAGGAATTTTGGGATTATGCACAGAAGAGCGCCTTGGAGGTGCCACGCCCTTAGAAGGACACCTAGTGTGCTCAAGAGGGGGTGTATACTTTTCGGGCTCGGGAGTGAGGACTGCACGAGCTTTGGAGTATCGCTTTACGACAGGAGGGGGAGGAGTGTACTTCTTTTTCGGTACTTTTCCAATACCATAGTATTTAGATGTAGGAAGAATACCCTTCTCAAGATTTTTGGCCTAGGAAAGGAGATGATTAAACATCAATGTGGCTTGAACGAACAACATACCACTTCCTCTTTGCGAGCAGCTTTTCGTTGAAGGTGTCCTTTCCGGAAGAACAGGAGATAGATCAAGATCCCTAGAAAAATCGTTCCCACAACTGCAGCGGTCGCAATAGCGCAGCTCTTTATGACAAGAGTGTTGCTTTTAGAGAGAGGCGCAGCCCATTCTATGTGATCAGAGTCGGAAGACATGATAAGAAGATTGGATAGGAGTGATAGTGTGGCTGTAGTTTGAATTCAAGTTGCAATGCGCAAGTCGAGGCCATTATAAGCTGTTTGCAAATAGGAGACGGAACCAAATCACGGCAAACAATAGATATACCGATCGGCCATTTATAGCAAGAGGTTCTATGACTAATCATAGTCGCATGCATGTGAATTTTAGGTAACCATCAGCAGCCCTTCATACACTGCCCACCCAATCGCAGAGCTCAGTATTTTCCGTGACATGCGAAGGGAGGCACCGTCAAAGAAACCAGAGATACCTCGTTGCTGCATTGTGAGAGGTGATGACGTCAGATTAACACAATAACAACGTATGAAGAGCTTACGGTCCAAATGGTAGAAATTGTCCGGATGAATCCACGGTATCGGTCTTCTGACCGAACTTGGACTTTAGTCTGCAGATGGATAAGATGATGCGGGGGCTGCATTACAAGAGAACATGCCTTCATAACATCAAAGGGGTGGGTCATCATCGTAGCAATTGCACCAGCAGATGCGGCAGATATACTGTGTAGTGCAGCAGCGTGTGTCTGCGAAGTTGAAGGGAAAACTAAAGCTAGAATGTGGAAACCAGATGAAGTGACATCAAGAGTTTAAAACTGACGGGAACGTACATGACTCGCGCTTGATGCCTTCATAGAAGAGAATAAAAAGCCCTGCATATGGCGCGTCACGGAGGGAAGAGGCGACAAATCCTCGAAATAACTCGGAAGGTCCTTGACGGGTTATAGACACCAGGGCACCGGTGAAACTTTGATAAGCGTATATATTACTCTAGACATGATTGGCCAAAGTGAGGATTTTTGAAGGGCGGAATAGGAGGACCAGTCCAACCTCAAACCGAGCCTTCAACAAAGTGAATGGGTTAAGTAAGAATCCTACGGCAACTCGCGCGCTAGCACCAGCGAGGAGGTTTCCCCCGCTAGTGAGCTTAGGAAGAACAGACGAGTTCAGGTCGTGGTTAGACTGTTGGCTGACAGGAGCAAAGTATAGAGACGTCGCCATTAGGGTGCGTAGTTGTGTTAAGCTGGTCAAGTACAATGCTACGCCTGGGACATTTCTGCAGAACACAGTAAATGGACGAGCCAACGAACAATTGGGAGCCGTCGCGTACCTGACGAGTGAGGCTGTCGTGCCCCGCCAAAGGCCAGTCCAACCATTGGTAGTGATGAGATCACGAGTAGTACGAAAGATCACGCCTTTACTTGAGCATCCGGTCATTACGAGGACACGAACGAAAAGCGGTGGATGAGATTACCGTGTTCCTATTGTGCCATCACCCTGCTGCATTCGCGTCTTCAGAAGATCAACTGTTCAATGTATTAACATGCACACATTTTCTTCTATGGAAGGTGCAGACTAACATGGCTGGAGGCATATGGTGGTGGCAAACCCGGACAACGCGCCTAGTGCAAGAAAGATTATGAGACAGTATCAAATGGTGTTCCATGCTACTAACCAGACAGCATTTGTTGCCCGACATTGCTCATAAGACGCTGCAGCACCGTGGTAACCTTTCAGAACTCGTTAACGGTTGTAACTTTTGGAGCACCTTTATGGAGCCCTTGCAAGCTGTTACGTGCAAAAAAAAAATCCTGGGAGCCCTCACGTTGACTTGACTGAGGATCGAAACCTCCGGTTAAGACCTTTTTTTTACTGGTAATTTACTGCAAATTACCACTTCAAGATCGAAGTACAGTTTTATTTACCAGGTCATGTGCTCAGTAGTCTGTCACATGATGTCTCTGATGTTGACACGCCAGTCCTGAATGATGGTTGTTGAACAGAATCTAGCATGTGCTGTACATCGGATGCGCACATAGCGCCAAAATTTTTTAATGTTTGGAGAATTCCTGCCTAAAAGGTATATGGAAATATTACGTGAAATATCAATATTTTACCGGTAATTCACCAGGGCCGGAATATTTTCCGCATACCTCCGATCGAAGGGGCTTAACCGGCCCAGTCAAAATCACGAGCGAGATCAATCAAATAATGACTGAAAAATACGTAGATTTCTTGTCAACGCCATCTATCATACTCGGTTCGACGTCGGTCGACAAAAATAAACATTCACGTGGTTCTAAATATAGAAATTCATTCAACATCGATATAATTTACATAGATCGCACAGCAATGGACATTGCACAGCCTCCACAGATGTCCCATGGCATTTGCTCTTTAGGTAAGAAAGGATGAATAGGATCTTTTTCTCATCAGAGGAAAATGCATGCAGATGGTTGCAGAAGTGAAGGTTACAGGAGCTAGGAAATCTTGGAGTTTCTTGTATCAAAAGTGTCAGTGTCATGGACTTTGATTTTCTTGGGTTTCAGTGCTGAACTTTGAAGTGTATAAAGGCTGTCTGTGTAAGGGGAAAGGGAGGTGTCCCAAGTGTCTGGGCAATTTTCTGCATTCATCCCATATTTTATTTTACTCTATTCTGCCTTTCCTATGATTTTCTATGATTTTATTTCTATTTATGATTATTTTTTGGTTTTTCCATGTTGGTACATGTTGACAGTTCTATTCTTAGAGGCAGGGTCTGGACACTTACCCCATGGGATGACATCATTCCATAGCCTTGATCAGCCTATCTGTGCCTTTTTCTCTTTTTAGCCTACTATTTGATTTTTGGGTCTTTCACATATGGGCATCGACAGATGGGTCCTCTTTAAATTCTCCTCTGTTAGGTGCACCTGAGGTGTCTGTATTATGTAGTATAATATTAACTTTGGATTCCCCTCTGTTAGCTCACTATTAAGTGAGGCTTGAGGTTGCCCTTACAGCAGAGAACTCTCTCTCTCTAGACCCAGAATCGAAGCACACTGTGTAGATCCATTTCCAGGATGTTGCTCACACACCCCTCCTCTGCCTATGGTGATTGAGGGAGAGTGGTGAAGGGGTGTATGCAAATTAATGCAAGGACCTGAACATGTTATGTTGAGACTTTCTCACCCCTTGTCCAATATTGGCATTGGTACCATAACTGTTTTTTTTATGAATGGCAAACAGCTGCAGAATGAGCTACTTAACAATTCCTCTGATTTCTACTTCTTTTTCTGATATTTGCATCTATTTATACCCAGGACTGGTTTATAAAAGTACGTTTTAGTCTTGTACCCCTCAGTCTGTCGTCGACCACCATGGCTCAGCCTGCCGCGACGATCCCAACACAAGCGAAGTCGAAACAGCTCAGGGCGTGTCTTCTATGCTCCATCATCCAGTTGCCGGTCGATTTTCGGAAGAATGGATGTCCAAACTGCGAAGAAATTATGCAGGTGTGAATTATTGTCTGCTGCTGCCCTTCTTCTACACGGGAATGAATTGGCCACAGATGACGAATAACTCGGAGAGGATAGCATCATGCACGACGACATACTTTGATGGTGTCATTGCGGTGATTGACCCTGAGACGAGCTGGGTTGCGAGATGGCAGCGGACATGTGCGTTTTGCTCTCCTTTGCTTTTGACCCCTGTTTGCTTAGGATGTGTTTGATGCAGCGAAATATGTAAGAGGAATGTATGCCGTCCGAGTTAAAGGTCGAATACCGGAGGATGTGGAAGCAGAGTTGGACAGTCGGGGTATCAAGTATCGTCCTAGAGACCAGACGGACCAAGATTAACTGCCTGAGTGAGAAATAGCAAGTCAACTTTTTCGTATCCATAAGATTCTAGGTCATGTAAATATAATGCATTCCAGCTCGGTATCGTCAGTGTACAGTATCATTATGATATACATTGTTTTCTACGTGCAATATCTATCCACACAGTGTCGACTAAATCATAGCAGGTCATGCAGCACCCTATCGTATTGATGCGGCAAATGCGCTCTGTTCAAATTCCATCAACTTAGCAAGCCTCCTCGGAGGGGAAAAACGCACAATAACATGTCTCTAGCGAACACAATCTGTGAAAACACCCGCTCAACGTCAAGCACCTCGAACAGCCGGAGTTTGTCCGGGCCACAGGCACGGTTAGAGCCCTCGACAGGGACACAAGATCGATGTGACGGGTGCAGCTCGCTGTCCCGCATGCCCCACAGCACGCGCCCTGGCGGGAACATGTTCGTCATTTGCATGTTCGCTTCAAGGGTCTTGCGCACCGCAATAAACTGTATCCAGAATCAGAAAAAGAGCAAGGTAAACACATGTCAGCTACAAACCCAATCAGGATCATCCTTTGACCCGGCACCAGCCTTCCATTGCTTTGCACGCGAAGTAACGGCCGCCCAGCCTTCCCCAGCCTTGCCGTTGAATTCGGCATCACACAACCATAGAGCGGCGTTCCTTAAATCACGGACCGCGCCAAGAGAGAGACGCGAGACGACATCGTGCGAGTAGACGAACGAAGTGACTAATCTATCAGCGAGTTTGCTTAGGGCGGCGTCCGTGAGAGCTCTAGAATACAGGAACAAAAGAGGGATGGATTTATAATTGAGGTAAATGAAATATTGTAGGATATGCCTGAACGTACGGAGGTGCAAAGCAGTAGATGGAGACCCGTCGGCCGACGGGGAGGTCGCTTGAGCGTACTGTTAGACATGTTTTAGGATCGGCCCACGTCTATGACATCGGTTCGTTCCGAAGTTACACCAAATTGAGAATGGGGCGGACATACCATACCCAATATTGCAGCCACACCAGCCCCAAGACTATGGCCGCACATGACAAGTTCTACACGGCCGCATAAGCAACAATTCATTCGACGACCAGAGCTACGACGTACCATACCCCGGATTATGCAGCAGCGCTTCCTTGACGGCAAGCTGCACAGGCTTTCCCTTGTCGCCCATCGCACGCGCCATGCGCAGCATGCCACCGTGCACAAAATATAGGGGTCTTATGGTCGACGACCCCTTGGAGTGGAGCAGTTGTGGCGAAGTTGTGGGTGATGTCGAGGTGCTGGGGTGGTTGCATTGAGATGAGGAGGGAAAGGGTACTATGGAAGGTGAGGAGGAGAGTATTTGATCTGGGTCGGGATCAGAGGAAGGATCGAAAGATGGACAGATGGTAGTGGCGGGCTCGAATTCTTCGGGCTCACAAGTAAGATCAGCGGCTATTTCATTGACGGACATTGTTCCTGGGAAAATGTGTTGAGTTGAGTGAAGAGGGGAATCAAACGAGAGAGGACAGACCTCGGAGGACTAGGACAATTTGGCCTCGTCCGTGGTCCGTTAGTACCCAAAATCTAGGCATCATGTGTTCACTTCCAATAACCTGTTCACACCGTCAGAACAAGTCTTATAATTAGATGACGACACAGACAGCAGTAGCAGTCATCTTGGCCTTGATTTCCTCTTTCGCCTTTTTGCTAGACGTCCCAAGGCCAGCAGCCCTTTCAAAAATCTCCTGATCATGCTTACCCAGCAGCACGTCCCACCACGAGTATTTTTGTTGCTCCAAATCTGCCCCAGTAGCAGTATCCGCACTCGCAGACTGCGAATCCACTGAAACACCTCCTGCAGCTTCGGCCTCCGATGCGTCAATCGCATGAGCGAGTTGCCGCTCCTCCGATGCCATCTCTGAGGCTAAACTAGACGGACTGTGAGAGCCGAACACCGCATAGTACCGCGAGGGTGATACACCAAAGAAGAGGAGGGAAGCGCCTCCATAGCCGGCTAGCACTATCTTGGATAAACGCCGGAGGGTGGACTTAAGCTCTCCATTAGCAAGCCGCGGCGGGGGAGGGTCTAAGGAATGGGTGGAGGGTGTGCGAGGGCGGGGGCGGATTGTGGATGGAATTGTGGGACTGGAAGGGATGATAGGAGAAAGGGAGAGAGCGTGGCTTGTAGAGTGTGCGCGTATAGGAGCTTCACCAATATCGGCAGCAATGATTTGTGCACTATTGTTAGGGTAGATGATGTCCGAAGTGACGCGGACACGGGAGTTTCTGGAGAAAATAAATAGATTGGATTAGATTATACTACTTGGCACGGGACTAGATTACCTTCTACGTAAGATGTTTCGAGAGTTCTCTGGAAGTTCTCTGACATGGATCTCCCGTAGATAGTGGAACCATCTCCTTTCTTGCCATTCTTGAGTAACACCCTGGAGTGCGACCCATGCGACGATAGCTCTAGCGATCTGAGTAATTCCATAGTGCTTGGCAGGGAGTCTTTCATCGTGAGGTTGTTTCCACTCT
Organism: Tricholoma bakamatsutake; assembly: GCA_029959215.1. Lineage (NCBI taxonomy): Eukaryota > Fungi > Basidiomycota > Agaricomycetes > Agaricales > Tricholomataceae > Tricholoma > Tricholoma bakamatsutake. The sequence goes on from CP114860.1 coordinate 9,906,975, forward strand.
CTGCGCACGAGATTAATTATAGACGCAAGGGAGAAGGATGCATCGCTGCTTCCGGGGAAAATGATTGAAAGGACGTTGATAGAACCATGTGCGGCAATGAGGGATGTAGAGGTGATGTATTCACTGAGAAATATGGGGGCCAGAGTGATTTGTTCAGCAAGAGAAAAGGCAGTAGATAGTGCTCCGCCGATAACAGGCCGAGTAACAGTGCTTCCACCGAAGAAAGCATGATCAACGATAGCAGTTGTTAGACCAACAGCTGTGGAAGCAATACCTTTGGTGACTGCAAACTAGATGTTGCTTAACGCTGGTTAGTTCCATATTTATAGTTCTTGGGGACCTACACCAAGCTTTGTGGTTGATTTTACAGCACTAAAACCAAAGGAAGTTGCGACCGAAGCGATATCGAGACCCTGTCTTGAGTAAGTATCCCAGCTCTTGACCATCTGCGTATGAGCATGTGGAGGGCGAAGAGAAGGAAACCTGTTGAAACATCATTCAACCTGCTAAAAGTCAGTCAAGGAAATGTGGGGCAGCCGTGTGCATGTGATTTATTGCAAACATAGATTAGGGTTAGGGTTACCCACTTGTTCTCCTCCTCCCATGTTAGTCCGTGCTTCACGCATTTCAGCTCGGACCATCTTTCGCTCGAGACCTTATGCGACGGAGTCGGTTAGTCTCTCAGATGGAAGTCGAAAACCATCAACATACGGTCAACCCCTTTTCCAATCTCACCCACATCTTCGTGAGGCATATCCCATGCTTACTTCGGACTTGACATTCTATGCACTTTCTTTAGTCCAGCCACGAGATCTTACCCCTGGCATCCCAGCAGAGGATTATGAACACCGTAGAAGAGCTTTGATGGATAGCCTGCCAGACAATAGTATCGCTGTCTGCGTAGCGGCCCCCATAAAATACATGAGTGCAAGTGCGTAACATTTCCTGAGCCAACTTTGATCTTCATCTGCATGCGGCAACCAGATATCTTGTAAGCTACATTGTTCATTTAATTGCTTTCACTTCTCCATTACCTTGAAAAGCTACAAGTATCGCCAAGCGTCAGACTTTTGGTATCTGACAGGGTTCGAAGAACCCAACTCGGCAGTCATTCTAGGTACCCTAGCCCTTGTGTGTGCTTGTAATTCAACTTAAGGAAAGTTTGACTGCCTAGAAAAGACTTCCGCTTCGCGAGGTTACAAGATGACCCTTTTCTGCTCTGGAAAGGACCCTGCAAAGGAGAAGTGGGAAGGTGCAAGGTGTGTCTGGATCTCTTTTTCTCCTATCTATATATCATCGGATTTCAGAACGGGGTTGCTAGAGGTACCCGCCCTCTTCCGTACAGACGACGCTTGTCCCATCGACCAGTTTTCTACCCACCTCAAATCTATCATATCCTCATACTCTAAAATCTACGTCGACGTCCCACCGACACATACCAGACGAGGCCCTCGCAGCACGGCCAAGTCCATTCTCAAATTTCTTTCGCCTCCCGTCGCTCCTCGGTCAGAGTACGATACACTTGTGGATTCCGTTACCGCGAAACGGCAGCCGCTGGCTCCCGAGGTAGCGAAGCTGAGGGAGATCAAGAGCAAGGCGGAGCAGAGGGTCATGCGAGCAGCTGCTGACATCAGTGGGAGAGCACATGCAAAGGTGGTGGATGTTGGTTTGTGGGTTATTTCTTTCGATACTGACTGTACAAGCGTTTTTGTTAGACGATGAGGTTTGCGCGGCCGGGGATTTCCGAAGCTGCCCTTGCAGCACATTTTGAATACCTCTGTGCCTTGTCTGGTGCTCAACGACTGGCATATGTTCCTGTCATTGCTTCAGGGTGCGTTTTGACATTGACATCGTGAATAAACAAAAACGGATGTAGAAGATTCCACCAGACCGAATTCCCTCATCATCCACTATACATCAAACAACCACATAGTCCGACCTGACGAGACTATTTTGATTGACGCCGGGTGCGAATACAAGTACGGTTCATACTCGTTTCCGCTCCTTATACTTACATCAGTCCTTGCAAGCAGTGGCTACGCTTCAGACATAAGTAAGTAGATGTCACCCTCTAGATTGTTCAGTTGCTAAAACGATTGTACGCAGCTCGAACATTCCCCGCCTCGGGCACCTTCACGCCCCCACAACACGAGCTCTATGCTGCCGTCCTGTCCGCACAGAAGCGCCTCATCTCCCTATGCACTGAGGCATCAGGCGTTAGTTTGTATGAGCTTCACCGCCTCTCGTGCGACTTTTTGAGGACAGAGCTGAAGCAGATAGGATTTATACTGGAGAGCGGAGATTTGGAGAGGGTGTTGTATCCCCATTTCTTGAGCCACCCGATTGGGATTGGTACGTTGTTCTTTTTCTTGCCTTTGGTTTTGGATGTGACGGTTTATTTCGTAGATCTGCATGAGTCGAGCCATTTGGGTCGTACGGGGTCGTGAGTTGTCATCCGACTTGTTTGAATTTACCCTGAACCATTGTACGCAATCCAGGTTAAAGGCTGGGATGGTTGTCACTATAGAGCCCGGGATCTACGTCCCACCGACACCTAACTTTCCAAAACATTTTCATAATATTGGAATCCGAATAGAGGTTCGATTGTTTGTCCCTGTAAGTGGTTTTGTGGAGCTGAGGAATGTTCTCTTTTTTGCGTAGGACGAAGTATTGGTAGGAAAGGATCATCCAATTGTATTATCCGTGTCAGCCCCGAAGGAGGTGAGTATCTACTCGTGAATAAACAGTGTTCTGTCACTGACGGTAATGGATTTGTAGATTACAGATGTGGAGGGCGCATGTCAAGGACTTTTGGGATTGGAACCGTTTTAGGATTCTTACAACGCACATATCTAACGTATCATCTCTGTATCAAGTTTATTTTGGAAGACAAGTTCCCTTTTTGCTCGGAGAAAGAAAGCTTGCTTCCATTAATCCCAACATACGTCTGGATGCGCGCCCGACCGGCCAGTTTAGCCGTATTTATTCGAAAACATTGCGAATGCGGAGACATCAGTGGGCGGAGGCACTTTTCGTGGGTGGGGCCACGGGAAGGAAAATCACAATTGGTCAACAATTTATCAATGTGGACCGATGTCTGTCACATTCGTTTGTGTTTAGAATACAATCCAAGCGTGACGAGACTAATTGCTCCTACAAGTAAATAATCCATACCTACTAATACAAAGAAACGGATGTCAGAAGTTGAGATGTAAGTTCCGAAAGCTGTCAGAGTTCGTCCACAGGATGGGTTTCTCGTGACAATATATCCATCATCTCTTCTTCTGAGATTGTCAGTACCTCCACGTCATTGAAAATGACTTCATAAAAGTTGCCCCTCAGTTGACTCGAACCTACGTCGTTCACGAAACATTTGGTGATCTGGTCACGCATACAGAGGTTACGATCGCGGTATTGGATCGTCCGCCCGATGAAGCTCGCATCGGGAGGGGAAGACAAAGGAAGGTTAGCACCATAAAGGGTCAAGCTAGGGACGACCTGCAATTCTGCAACAGGGTCTAAACGTGATTCTGCGCCCAGGGAGGTCAGGGCGTGTCGTTTGAGGTATTCTTGAGCTCTAGTCTCATTCTCTTAGTAAGACCCGTATAATTGGAAAGTCAACACATCTCACGCCATATGGTGGGCAGATGCCTTTATTTGATGTCCAGTAATCCCCATAGGTACGAGCTCTTCACTCTTTATTACCTGCAATGCTGTCCAGCACTGACACTGGACCTGCAGAAGCCTTGTAAACAATCAGCCTGTAGTGTACTCGAAAGAGGAAAGGCCGCCGTACTCGGACGGTTTTTTCTTGTCCAGCCAAGATATTAACTTGGCAAAATGAACAGCTGGCAGCTGGTTTCCAACTAGAGGCAGAATATGTGGCCGGAATGCCCCCTTTCGCCACTTGGCGTCCGCGGTATCGTATAGAGATGACAACATGGACTGGTGTTCGAGCAGTTTGTCAGAACAAGTGTGGTAAAGAACCAGATAGCCGGCGACTCTGTAGGCAATTTCGAGCTGGGTCTCACTGAGTCGTATTGACATTCTTGAGAGGCTATTCAGAGGAGAAGGAAGCGAAAAGGAGTCCTTCGGATTCTGTCCGTTCTTATAGGAGAATTATAGGAGTTGAGTTCAAGTTTAGGGGACGATGCGGATGACAGCTTTGATGTACAAATAAATTATTGTTACAAAACCTTGGGTTGCTATGAGTATTCCTTCTGTATGAACTTGGCGATTGTCTGTAATTGGATATTAGATGTTCCTTCATATATGGCACCCTGCATGTACATTCATTGGTCAGCGAGAAAAACGGGGTGGGAGGGGAAGCAGTAAAGTTTACAATCTTCGAGTCCCTCCAAAACTTCTCGATCCCAGTCTCCCTCGTAAAGCCTACGCCACCTGCCCACTCAATCGCTTGCCCACTAACGCGCTGTGCCACCACGCTCGCCCAGTACTTCGCCATCGCCGCCTCTTTCGTGAATGACTTCCCCTCCTCCTTACGGCGTGCAGCATTGTATGTCAGGAGCCGTGCGGTCTCGATTTCAACCGCTGCTTGTGCTATCTGGAAAGCCATGCCTTGGAAAGTCCCAATGGGCTGACCGAATTGCTGCCGCTGGTAAGTATAGGGGACAGATTTGTCGAAGGCGCCCTGTGCGAGGCCGAGCATTTGGGCGGCGATGCCGATGCGGCCTAGAAGAGGAACAAGTCAGTTACCTGGAGAGAAAGAAAGGGTGGGATCAAAGATACCTTCGTTTAAACATTCAATGGCAATCTGAATGCGACATTTGTGTAAATGGTGAGTCAATGACATAGGGGTAAAAAGACTTTACGTACTTTGTAGCCCATACCCTCTCCACCGATGATGTTCTCCGCTGGGATTTTGAGGTCGTCGAAATTGAGTGTACATGTGGACGAGGCTCTAATTCCCAGTTTTTGTTCCTTCTTGGCGATCTGAATGCCCATGTCTTTGGTGGCAATGAAGCATGTTATGCCTTTGTAACCTTTGCTCGGGTCCACCTATTTCATGGTTAGTGTGAGCAAATAATGAAAGATAGGACACACACGTTGGCAAATATGAGGAATATCTCGGCCTCGTACGAGTTTGTAATCCACATCTTGGAGCCGTTGATGATCCAGTGGTCTCCGTCCTTTCTGGCTCGTGTTTGGAGAGCAAAAGCGTCGGAACCAGAGGCAGACTCGGACAAACAGAACGAAGCGAGCTGTAGAAATCGGACAATGGTACTTTATAAATTGTGGCAAGATATACCTTGGATTCGGCAAGGAGAGGCATGAATTTATCCTGCTGCTCTTTGGTGCCATGCTTGCGGATGATGGTGTTGACAAGTGTGTTGTGGACATCACACATTACGGAGACGGCGGGGTCAACTTTAGCCAGCTCCTCTACGACAATGATGGCTGAGGTGAATGAGGATTCTGCGCCTCCGTGTTCTGCACTGGTTTCAATACCCATCAGCTAGTGAATGATAGTCAGTGGCTGCAACGAGTGTCAGACAGTTTGGAAAGGCTTACGCCTTGTTCGAATAGGCCCTTTATGATAGTAGGATCCATTGACTCCTTCTCATCCATCTCGCGGACTTTAGGACCAACGACATCCGTTGCAAACCGTTGAACTTAGTAGGTTGGTTGACCCGATATCATGTATTTGAGGCTGTCAGGACGTACCTGTGTCGCGCAGCATTTGTTCCTCCTCGGTGAAGTTATCTAGTGAATTTATGGACGGAAGTTCTGAGCGAAAGCATGGCGATGAGGTGAATGTTCTACGGAAAGAGACTGAGAGGCTTGCGACAAAGGGTAAGGAGGAGAGAGCAACCTTACAGCGCCAAGACGGCGAGTTCTACATAAAGCTCGGAGAGAATTTCTGAGGATGAGGGCCATCGGAAGTGAATAGTTAGGAGCTAACGACGCCGATCACTATGTAACTCGGTTCCAACACAAACTATTTACGCATTAATAGATAAACTGGATCTCCCAATACAATGCTTGTCATATGCCGAAACGAACCAGTCAGCGACATAAGAAGTCCACCAAACGAAATATAAACAGTCCTGGTCACATACGTGAGTAGCAACACTTGGGGCTGAATCGGAGTACGATGCCTACACAACTTCCGCTGCTCCTCCATCAAATTTGTATACCTTTAATGTGTTACCAGGCGCCCCAAGGTACGAGAACACAGGTAACTCTCACTTTGCCATACATCACATAGTCATAGTCATCTTGAAGAGCACCACGTCCCTTGCCGTCTGATCTCCATACATCTCGGTCTTTATCGTCAGCGTCTTCGGCAACGCCGTCCACACCAGTTGCGCCAGTAGATCCACGCCCACGAGACAGAGAAGTGGCCAAAGCCAAGGCAAAGCTCTGGTCGATCTGAAGAGGGAACAGTTCCACGTTGTAGTCTAGGGTAAGATCCATATCGTAGTTCTTCGAGTGAGCGTAAAGACGCGATACTAGATGGAACGTAGAACTCGGATGTTGCAGACCACAGACAGGGTTTGAGACGAACCTCTATCGAATTTCTTGCCTTCCTTGTCGATGGCATTGATTGTGAATATGTCGTCGAGAACAATGTTGGAAGCCGCGGTTGCCATGTTCAGTTAGATCACGTGTTGCATCTGTCCCTTACCCCCCCCCCCCATGGTTGGTCGACTTCTGGTGGCTGCTGTCCTCTGTCCTTTTGCTTTTGCATTCTCAGATTCTGTTCCTTTAGTCGCTTGGTCCTCTCACAGGTACATCTCTGGCTTCCCAAAGCGTCAATGTGCAAATTAACGGATTTTGGCAGTTCGAACGCTCTCGACAATCTAGCCACGCGGCATTCACTGGCTCTTCTGCAGAGCATCCTCGTCAACGAAGATGTTTGCGACCATGATGCTATAGTTCTCGTCTCACAGCCAGGGGTATGTCACGATATTCAGTGTCGGTGTTGTTCTTTCGGTGACATCACTTCTCAGCTACACGCCTCCGACCTCCGCATCCTTTCACCCTCCTCAAAACTCGCACGGAACCTTTCCTCTTCTCCTTCATCGCGTCAATTCCAATATGTCCCCACTTACCCTGAGCTTGATATGTCTGCTGTGGCCCACAGCGTCTCGATGCGCTGCGGATCTCGTGTCGTCGAGTTCAGCCCGGGCCAAGGAGGCTACTTCTCCCGTGGCGCAAAGCACATTTTCAGCATCAGCATGCCTAGTATCGAGACATCTGGAGCTGTTAGGAAAAGCCAGATGAAAACTTATGGCACGTCCTTCACGTCTGTTTATTATATATATAGGTCATTCCGCTAATCAGGAAACAATATTCAAAGAATCCCAACTTGCAGACGAGCTTAGCCACCTAGCATCTTCATTCCCAAATCACCTCATCATCTATACCGGCTCCTCCACTTCCACCTTGTCCAAGCGTCAAGCTCCGCCACCCGCACCTTCCCGACCCGTCCTTGAAAACATCTTCCAAGCAAATACCACTTTGCCCGACGGCGGGATCCTTAAGCGCTACCAGCTACTCACGCCGGGACTGATCATGGCCCTTCTCGTAGCACTTTTCGTACTCCTTCCGGTCGCGATGATTGGGTTCAGTGCTTTGGCAAGCATTCAGAGCCCATTGAGGGTGGAACCCCCCAGAGGGTATAGTGCGATTGAGAAGAAGTCGCAGTAGATTCATGGTTAATGCATACGTAACTTGCTTTGCCAAATGCGTTGTTTGTTCTCCGACAAGTTGGGTGGTATGAGCATGACTACAGAGCCGTGGACGCCACATCTCTCGGTGTGTAACCCATCGCGTTCTACCGAGGGGGAGTAACCGTTTTTTATCTGAATCAATCAATCAGCCTTGCCTATATGCTCGGGATTTATGCATGGCAGATTTATTTTCTCGCACTCGTAAATGTAACAACCATTGCCAAGCAAACAATGAATGCATGTAGGTCAGAAGGTATACACTTATGTACAATGTGTGCAAAATTGCGTAACAATGATTGATCTATGACAACAAAGTGCGTACATGAGGACAATAAATCGAGAACAACCGTTGAATCTTCCTCCACGATCAAGTTGATGATTTTGCGAACAGACAACAGAGAACATTTCTAGCCAAATCACTCGTACACTCCATCCCATCCATTTCTATCCCGATCACGGTCCAATGCAATTCGCATAACCTCTACTGCCGCCAGATGGAATGGCAGCAACGGGTTCACGCCAAGCCTCCACCGTGCAGATGCAAGCACGGCGAGCTCGTGAAAGTTCTTTGTGATGTCCATGTGAAGTCTAGACAATTCGTCCGCGGTACTCGTAGTAGCAGGAGAGGGCATCGACAACACGGGAGGGATGACGGACAAAAGGTGGATGTGCAGCATAGAGATGGAAGTCGGGGTGGGCGTGGCGGGGACACAGATGAGCGTAGTGCTGGAATGTGGGCGGAGGGCGAGATGTTGAGGGTAGTACTGATCAGTGGTATGTTGAGTGCTATTAGACGACGACGAAGGGGTGGTTATTGGCTCTGGAATAAATGAGTGGGACAGTCCGAGATCGGCTGGTGTCGGAGGGAAAGATTGTGGGAAGTGATTACGGGGAGAAGTAGCATAGAATGTGGCAGTAATATCGGTGAATATTTGAGAATGATTGTTTGGGTGTTTGGGTGATGATGGCTTTGGCTTTGGGGAGACATTGATATGGCTTCTGGACATGAATATCCAAGGCGCATCAGGCTCTACACTTAAAAGCGATATGTGAACCATGTGGAGCTCTTCGCGGGTCGCCACCGTGGCACCAAGGTAATTGGTCCAAGCTGTATGATGTCCTGATCAATAACCTATCAAGGAAAACAAATCAATGCCCACCTTCGATTTCACTCTCCCCCATTGCGCCAAACTTCGAAATCACCAGCTTCCATTCCACACTCGCTCTCTTCGCGAATTGCACCGTAAACTCCCATATTTTCTTCACCAAGAACATCTCTTTCGATATCTCCACTTCCGACTCCCCACTCTCTCCAGGTGTCTGTGTAAGCCACACGCCCAGGTCATGCGCTTCCCCCCTCTGGTCCACACAAGCCGCCAATATCCATTTTCCACATGGGCTTATCTGATACCCAACATGCACAAACGTATGACGGTCCATTACATCCAGTGGTGCACGTGGCGCACGTATGAACGAGACCTTGTTGTGCATGGGCCTCGCAAGTGTCAAGGCAGGCTCTTGGAAGTACTTGCGTACACACTCGCTGTGTTCAAAAAGTTGCCGAGACATGTAGCGATCCACAGGAAGCAGAATGCGATCGTACAAGGATAGGCAGAGAACTTCGAGGTCGGAGAAATTGGTGGAGGGGTTCCCCATATAACTGAGGATAAGCTGCTCAGGCACGAATTGGAACAGAATTTGTGCATCAAAATGAGTTTTGAGAGCCTTTTTGACAGTGGAGAACACCTGTCTAAGGACGGGGGATGAGAGTGTCATTATGGAGACTGGAGTGACGACGAAGAAAATCAAGCTTGATTCGAAGGGGGGCAGGCTTGCAATGAACGAAGCTGTGGGGATTGGTAGGGGGTTAGTGGATAAATTACACGGACGATAAGGAGACTAACCCAAGGACTTGCGAAACGAAGTGTCAAAGCGAAGTGGAACAAGGCCATCTTTCGCGCAAGCACTACAGCTCCCGGGGACGAGAGTACCAAGATGTCTTCCCTAGATACGGTAAGATGATCACATGGCGGTCGTTCACAAACATTAGTATAGAACGAACCTCGTACATTGCCGAAACAGTAGCAAGCCATGATTCGACCTGCTGTTGCCGTTTCTCACCATCGTCCTCAAATAGCACAAACATAGTTCCATCCTTCCGCCCGCCCCTGGGCCCAAGACCAAGTTTTTCCCAGAACCGCAGAGCAGTTGGAAGTATCTGTATAACAGCGTCTCCTTTCCCGATCGATATCCTGGGAGTCTCCAACAACTGAGGTTTCTGGGAAGTCTTGCTGCTACTTGACCCTTGATTCTGCGCTTCCAATCCAAAAACTGTCTTAAAGTCCAAGGGGCTTTCCAACTTGGGCACAGCATTCAACAGTTGCGAAATAGTTCGTACATCAGACGGCCACACCTCCTGGGGCCGCCTTGCCCCCAAGGAATTTGTGCGCCATGCATCAGCCCATGGTGGGTTCTCCACCACCTCCGTAGCGAGAGTGAGCGCTGCCGCTTCGAGGGACTTGGACTGTTCTGATGCCGCGCCCATGGTAGCAGCAGGCGACACGGGGGTAGGGACAGATGCGGCTGGGGTAGATGTGATATTCGTGGGGGCGACAGCTGCGCCGGGGGGACGCAGAGATGTACAGAGGGGGAGTAGTTGGGAGTGTTGGAAGTGCGTAGATAGGAGAGTTGGGCCAAGTGGGAGGTAGGATGGCGGCGGCGTTGAGGGGCGGGAGACAATGGGCGACTCGGCATAGCTGTCTTCATCCTCTTCAGATTCAGAGTCGGCTTCGGATTTGGAATCTACGTCCTCCTTTGGTAAACTCGACAATTTTTCCCAGTCTTCGTGTTCCCGTATCCATGAAGGAGATATAGGTTTTTTTGATCCACAAATGTTGCTGACACTGTCCCGCCCGCCCTGCACGATTATCTTCCTTTTCACCCCGATTAGCTTCCTGACAACCCCGATGCGGGGATCCGTGGCAGCTAAATATTTGGATCTCCATCCGCTAGCCACCTTTCCCTTCCCTAGCATCGCTCCTTCGTTCTTTTTGACCAACTCCGACTTGCGCGAATCTATCTTCTGCGATGTGAAGTCTTCTGTCCGACCCTCCTCATCAGGCGGACTCGGAAGCGAGAAGGGAAAAGAAAACTTTCCCACAGCATACTTTCCGTCCATGGTGCGGTGGTAGGCTGCGAAAGGGATCGGATCGAATATCCTTGTGTTGGTGCTTGGTGTATCAGGCTCGAGGTGCACAGTAGGCGTAAGAGGCATAGAGTGGGAAGATGGGGTGGCGACTAGACCTGGGGAGGGAGGGAGAAGGTCTGGAGCGGCGGAGTAGGGAAGGGGTGTAAGGGCACTGGGGTCAAAAGGAGAAGCTTGGAAGCGGGAGGCCGAATTGGAGGTGGAGTGTGGGGTAGGTGGTTGGTGTTGTAGAGGGGTTAGAGGAGGGCCCGGACCTGAGCTTGAACTAGAGGCTATTGCTGGTCCTCTAGCATGCTCATCGTGGGAGAAAAGAGGTGGGGTCATAGCCAACCCCATTCCCAGGCCAGGTTCAGTAGGCATGCTTCCTACCGTACTGCTCTTCCCCTTCTGCCCTGGCGTCAACGTGGACACTGATTGAGAAGGGGCTGCATGCCCCGATGATGTTGACGGCCGGTCAAAAAAGCTGAAATCATCTTCCGTAAATGCATCTTCAAAATCCATCCCTGTATCACCGCCGTCGCCCATTCCAAACCCCATACCCATGTCAAGGCCAAAATCCATGTCGATATCCATGCCCATGCCGAGATAGGGCTGCGGCTGTGCAGACCAGGCAGAATCCAAGGTATTATTCAAAGGGTCGTACGTCGCTGTTGATGTTGATGCAGACATTAAGGAGGCATCGACAATGGTAGTTGGAGCAGAGGTGGAAGGAGGGACTGCTGCTATGGACTGTACGGGGCTAGCGGGTGTTGGGAGAACGAGATGAGTTTCTGCGACTGGGGAAGTTTGCGCCGTCTGGGTGGGCACAATGGGCGGATTTGTTTGCGGGGGGGAAGGGTAAAAGCTTTGCAGTGGGGTCTGTGTGTGGTTGGCAGATAGCTGCGGTTGCTGCACCTGTATTTGTGATTGTGGTTGCGATTGGGATTGGCTAGATCCAGCTAAAGGGTGCGTTTGGGACAATACGCCAGGTGTGGGTGGATCAGGAGGAGGAGGGGGAGGTGGACCACCTGCAGTCGGAGTTTGGGCAGCTGTCCGCGAACCTGACGCGTCCCGTTCCCGCTCTCGTTTGAGGCGCTCCCGTTCCCGCTCTCGTTCCCGTGCGACCGCATCGACATAGCCACCGACCTCGATTGCGACGAGATGGAGGTCTTTGGAGCGCGAGAGGGTGAGTGAGCGAAAGGTCCGGAGGTAGTCTGACGACAGAGAGGAAGGGAGGGAGGGACGGTAGGCTGATGGAGGTAAAAGGGGCTGAATGGAATGGGGTGGGGTTGAGATGGAAGTGGGAGGAAGAGAAGTATTTGATGGGGGAACAGCTGGAGGAACTTGTGGGGAGGGTTGAAGAGGGGCAGGAAGATCGGGAATGTAGCTGAGGGGCGGGCGTGATGGGGAAGGGTAGGGAAAAGGGGAGGATGAGATGAAGGCAAGGCATAGGGCAGCAGGGTAGATGATGATGATGCCCTTGTCCTCGCCTTTCTTGTTCTCGACGCTAATCCAAGCTAATATAAACATTGGAGATTGAGAAGAAGAGGAGGTTGAAGGAGTCTGTGAGGAGTCCCAGCCGCTGACGCCAAGGCCTTGGAGGGATTCATGAAATTGTTTGGTGAGTGCGGAGGTTGGGCCGGTATAGGTGGAGAGAAAAAAAGCGGGGTTACCGTGTGGAAGGAGAGCTATTGGGGTGCCAGGTGAGAGAGGGAGGAGATGTTTTAGGGGAAGAAAGGAGGTGGGGAGAAGAAGGGGGTGGATGATAAAGTGTGGAGGAGAGGCAGGAGAGTGATGAATGAGATGAAGTTGAAGTTGGCAGTAGAGCAACGGTCTGATGGAAGTAATATTAGAAAGGAGACAGGGTGGAGAAGAATGAATGACCTTGCGATGATGGCACGATGTTCCCAGATGGCAGTCCATTCATTTTTTGAAGAGGGTGTGGCGAGGAGAAACCCGGCTTTGAGGCGTGTTGCTTGGCGGGTAGCGAGATTGGATGATGAAACGATGTCGTCGAGTAGACGGATGCGAACCGCCTCGACAAAGCTGGAGTATATGGACCTGAGGTGTTTTCGGGGGAAGGTGGAGAGGAGACAGTCAGCAGAGCAGGATTGAGAGCAGGGATACAAGTGGTTGGGAATAAAGGAATCGAGTTCGATGGCTGGTTAGGGTTAGGGTTAGGGTTAGGGTTAGGGTAGGGGGGTAAAAGTAGAAGAGAAGGGGACGGACCGGCCAAGCCGTCAAAGTGGAGCTGACTGAGGGTGGATGTGGCAAGGGGGAGCTGAGAACGGGAAGAAACAAGAAAGACATGAAGAAAGGAGGGGGAGGCGATGTGGACGGTGGTGAGGAGCGAGTCGAGGAGGAGCGGGGATGAGCGGGATGAGAGGACGAGCCTTCTGGCAGCTTCGATGGCGTGGTGGGGATGGTGAGAGGACGTCGGGTGGGTTGTGAATATCGCATAGGCAACACACGGGTCCGCCGGGAGTGCAAGCCTGCCCGACAGCAGCACATCGGAGAGCGAGAGCATGAGGCGCGGCAGATGCCGGGCTGCACTGCTCTGCTCACCTCCCTTTGTCCTCTGTGGCTTCCTTGTCGACATGCAACCGTCTCCAACACTCAGACCCGCGTCCACGCCAACCCTTCTCCCCACCGCACACGGCAGAATCCTTTGCATTGCCGATATCCGTGGCCGCTTGTCGGCACTCAATGATCTCGCAAGGGACCTCAATGCTCACGCCATTATCCACACCGGAGACTTTGGTTTCTTTGGCATGTTTTCCTCCCTCTCCTTCTCTTTCCCTTCCTCTGACTTTCCCCTTTAGAATCCACCAGTCTCGACAGAATCAACGACAGAACCCTCCGTCACCTCACCATGTACTCCCCTCTTATTCCTTCTCCACAGCGTACACATCTCCTAGCCCCAGATAATCCTTCCGATCTTATTCGCTCCACTCTCAACATTGCCCTCCTCTCTGAATTCCCCCTTCTCCTTTCCGGTCAAATCAAGCTCCAAGTCCCTGTCTACACCGTCTGGGGCGCATGCGAGGATGTTCTTGTCCTTGAAAAATTTCGTGCTGGCTCTTATGCCATCCATAACCTCCACGTCCTCGACGAGGCTACCACCCGCTGTATCGACCTCGGTGGTGTCAAGCTCCGCCTTCTTGGTCTCGGTGGTGCCCTCGTTCCCCACAAAATGTTCGACAATGGCGAGGGTCACGCAACCATCGCTGGTGGCCAAGGAACCATGTGGATCACCGCTCTACAGATCGGCGAGCTCGTAGACACCGCACAACGTGTTTTTGACCCGACCGAGACCCGCCTCCTCGTGACACACACCAGCCCAGGCCGTGAGGGTATCATCGCCCAACTCGGTCTCGTTCTCAAGACCGATCTCACCATAAGTGCCGGCCTCCATTTTCGCTATGCCACCTCCTACAACGAGTTTAGCGTCCAAGGCGACTTTGAGGGCTTCCGTCATAAACTGCTCCTTGGAAAGGAATCATTCGATAAGATCTGGGACAGCGTCAAGATCCAGGTCGAGGCGGTTCTCGATGACCAACAGAAGGTCTTGTTGGATAAGGCCTTGACCGTGGTCCAAAAACTGCCCCCACCCCAGCCATCCAGCGGCCCTGGCGCTGCTGCCACTGGCGAGGAGCCCGCATGGAAAAACTGTTGGAACTGGAATTTGTGCGACGCCGCATTTGGCTCCTTGGTTTTGGATGTCAAGGAAGGCAGGATCAGTGCGGAGCTCAAGAGTCAGGGTATGCAATCGCTATCAACGCTGTACAAAACACATCATTCTAATCCAACACACCCAACAGGCTTCAACTATGCATATCGTCGCATAGCAACTGTCGCGCCCACCCCCAACTCCACCGCGGTAGCTTTGCCAGCCACTGCTCCCCAACCCAATCCACCTGCCATTCCAAACCAACCCCCTACCAAAACGTCCACCCCTGCTCCTGTCATTGGCCCCGACCGTGCCTTACCCCCGCACCTCTCCAATAGTAACAATGCTAGCACCACCCAGTCACACGCGTCCACTCCTCCTCTCCCAATATCACAAGGCAAGGAGAGCCCTGCTCCCAGAACCAATGGTGCTTCTCCGGGGGCCAACGTCGAAAAGGCTGAGCGGGAAAAAGCCAAGAAAAAGGAGAAGAAGGAGCGAAAGGACAAGGAAAGGGCGGAGAGGGTGGAACGGGACAAGGCCGACAAAGACGGAACGCCCAGGAGTGCATCGACGCCTGCCTTGCCCGAATCGACCAGTGTGCAAGAGAGTGCTCAGCGGGGGGAAGAAGTCAAGTCTCCTATGACTACCGATGGTGCGGGCAGCACGGGCATGCGCACGCCCAAAACGGGGAGACCTCCGAGGAACCCCTGGACAATTTTCATGAGGATGCAGGTCTCCGCCACAGAGCCCGAGTTGAGGGAGTTCTTTGGAGAAGCCAAGAGTGGTGTATGTTGCCTTTTGTCCTTTTGGCACTTGTGCATCTCATTATTGTGGTCGGTCTAGATCACACGGATTAACTGGCCTATCGCCCACCCTGGCAGGCCGAGACTGGCGTATGTAGAGTTTGGAGATGAGGAGGCTATGAGAGCTGGGTTGGAAAAACATGCTGAAGTAATATCTTTTTTTTTTTTTTTTCCTTTTCTTTTTGTTCACACTCAAAATGATGTTTTGCGTAGAAACTGAAGGACACCATTCCTGAAGTCAAACAAGCCACTGATCGCGAGTCCCGTGGCGAGCAGCCTTCCCACCGCGGCGGTCCGAGAGGCAGAGGCCGCGGTGGAGGTGGAGGGTATGCGGCTAGAGGCTTTGCAGCAGCTGGGTTAACGAAGGGTTCCCACAGAGGAAGCGATGCAGGTGAAGGCAACAGACCAAATCCCAGTACCGGCGCTGGAGCTGGTGGAGAAAGCGCATGAGTTGATTGTCCTTGGATTGGCGGAAAAGACGGTGTTGTGTTTTTCCTTTTACCCCCCCCCCCCCCCCCTCTTCTTTTCTGCTTTCGTGTGCAATCGCTCGTGTCACGATTTCTTTCCATGATCATCTCTTTTTTTCCTTCTCCAGTCTTGTGCTTTTGTGAGACCATTGTTCTCGTTCTTCCCTCGGTTGCCAACCTCCCAATGCGCTTGCACGTCCCTTCCTAAATATTCTTCATGATCACGTACATACCCTATGCTCGCATTGCTGGTTGCTCGGTTCCATTATGGACCCCGCATTACGTACATAGCTCCGAGTTTCTAATTTTTACCTGGGTTGTATATAAAATGTGACGGTGCATGTGCATCGAACACACTTGGGCTACATACGGATCAGGTGATCGAAGATGTCCACTAATGCCGATACGACCTCTGACCGTGGATCTAAGTGCTTTGATATTTATGAGACGTACACACGCTGCCACCTCTTTCTGGCGCCCTGGGGGCTTTGAGTGTTGCAAGAATAGCCCATGTCATCGTTTGAAGACCGCTGCCCGAAACCACCCTCGGAGTGTTACGCTCTGCCTTTGCACCACTTCCCTAGTAGTAGTACTTATTGCAAGAGAAAACAGTTACGATTAGCAGCGGCTTCATGCTCGATTACTCCCAAATTTAACCCACCGTGAAAGGCTCTACGCGTGTTTTTGCCATGCTATTTGGACTACTCCAATTGCTTGTATGTAACGGGTGAATACACACTTTGGCAGCGATTACCGCAGAACCACACGTCGAGCGACTCTGTCCCACCTCCTCGTTACTACTAGGCGCTCGTCGATACACACGCAAGGTACGATACAACGACTCGCACGTACCGCCTCCATTGGCGACGTAAAGATCGTTGGAACTTGGCATAATACCCTGACGATATGTCAGGTATTCCAGGCAAAGGCGAACGCAGATATGTATAGTATATACATGCGTTTTGCTTCATCAGTTCCCGAGCTCTCGATCACAGCCACTTATTGTATATACCGAGGCATTAAGCGAATGACCCACGCAAACGTATTGCATCTCCGTTAATTTCCGTCGCTCTTGCAAGCTCCGAGATCGCCACGTCGATAAAGTATCTTCACAATGGCATGTTACATCATAGTTACAGATTGGGTGTTGTCTGTATGTGTGTGTGTGCCTTTGCAGACCAGGGCAATGAATGTTTGATATCCGGGTTGGGTTGTAGGGAATAGTCCTCGGGGCCTTGTTGTATATTACTAGGAAGATGAGATCCGTCAGGGCTGGAATCTTGAGATGTACTAGAGATGCTTCAACCTCGGGCTCTCAATGTTCAACAATGGAATCAATCCCGGGTTCACATACCATAAGTCCGGGTTGGATTTCTGCAGATCTAGGATTTGCGTCCTGTCGAGATTTGGGTGATTCCTTTTTAATTAGACTTAGCCTCGGATGACGACTGGTCATCATTTTCCCCTCGGTTCCTGACAAATCGGTTTTAAGTTTAAAGACATAACGATACGGATCTTAATACTTGAACATGTCCCCTCACATACAATTGGGTTGTTAAGCTACTCACTATTTAGGTAATATAAGCAAATGATCCACGTGTATAACAAACATTCCAGTGCCGGAAAAAAATGTCCTCGGCTTCCTCCAATAGCAAGGTTTTTAAAATCATCTGCAAAGGAGTTTCGTCTCTAATAATCTTACTAAGATGAGTTGAAGATGAGATGTTCTTTTCTACAGTCGAAGGCTTAAAGGAGCACTAAAGTAACCTTGATATTTGATAATCACTTCGGTAGCAGGTGAGTATCGTCTATAGGGCGCCCTCAAATAAAAGTTTCCGCGGCTTGCTGAGGACTGGCGGCGTAGAGAACAACGATGGCCTTTATTGATCGGGTGAGTATGGAAAAAAAAAAGGGGGGGGGGGGCTCTGGAAACTAGCGCACATCGACGTTCCGCAATTAGCCGCGGGGTTTCCCATGATGATACTCTCGGAGACACCAGCAATGCTATCATTTTTCCCGAAAGCTGAGGCGTCGAACAGATGGTCGGTTGTTTTCTCAAACGACGCCAACATGAGGACACTGTCCTTCATCTTCGCGACGCCGAACCGTGTGATACCAAGCACCTCTCCCTACGAAAGCGTCAGACTCGAATACCAATCAACTTGGCATGATTACCTTGTAAGACATAACATCTCCCAGTAACATGACATGCCGCGGGTCAATGATCATGTCATGCGACTTCATGGTATACTGGATTTCGTTTATGATTGTTCGCCGGGCGGCTTCGATGCCGAGGACTTGAGCAACCTCAATGACATGGTTGGATGAAGTATGTTCCCCGACAACACCTAGAACAATAATGTGGAATGTGCGTATGGTAAAGCGCATTTACCAACCTTCGGCTATCATACATTTTTGCAAGCCGTAGCCTTCGACCAGTAGCTCCTTATCCCCCTTCTTGCCTCGCGCGTCGTCTTTGTCTTTAATGTTGATGACGGCGCGTTGGATTGTAGGTACTCCCTGTAAGAACAGTGAGCATGTCACTAGGGAGTTCAGTGTACTATACCTTCACAACAACGTCGGAAAGCCCTCTCTTCAGTTCTCGCAGTCGGTAGAACTTATCTTGAGTATCAACGTAGATTCTCAGGCGGTTCTTGCGAGGGAGGACAGTGATGGACTGGTGAATTCACTTTGTTATAAAATCGTGCAGCACTATCGAACCAATTCACAGACTTCTTGTTTAATCTTGAGTTTTTTGGCTGCGACGATGGCCCATTTTATGTCGTCTAGGGTAAGTTCGAGCTGATTGATATTCAATAGGTGAACAGCGGAACTTAAGAAACTTGGCGAACGAACTTACCTGAAGTTTCTCAATAGCGTCCACATCAATAATGACACCGATGTAAGCGTATTCGGGAGCCCAAGCTTCCTCTAGTACGCTCGCTATCTAGGAGCTCGGTTATAATATACTTCTAAGGGGCATATATAGAAAAGCATACATCACCGAGAAGGGTTTTCTCCAAACGACCCTTTACAATACGAGCTGAAGCCTCGCTATCACTTGTAACAAGCTTGCAACTGATGATCGGTGTGCTGATGGACTTAGCAGCATTAATGATTTCCTTGATACGTGGTACTCCGAGTGTTACATTCATAGAAGCAACACCGGCAAAATGGAATGTTTTGAGCGTCATTTGTGTGCCCGGTTCACCGATCGACTGAGCACCCACAGCACCCACAGTGGAACCTACGAAAAATTGTCAAAGAGCCATGCGACTATCCTGTGACTCTCTGACCTGGTTCTATGCGAGCTTTGACATATTTCACCCAACATAGTTGGAGGAACATCCTAAGTTGACTTTCAGTCACTTTGGATTTATTATCCACAATGGCTATGTCCGCAGCTGTATTTGTCATCCTGTCAGAGCACGCGAACAAGATTCCATTTGGCAGAAACAACTAACCGGAAGCCCCCATGGACAAGTCAGTATTAGCATCCCACTCATCTTCCCTCTCCGTAGCCTCAAACATACCCCGACTGCTACGAGCGTCTGTGAGCTTATGAACGACATGATCCTTGATAAAACCCTGTATCGTCGCCAGATATGCCGCCGTACATTCGCTGGTGAACTTCTCACTTGCTAGTTCACGATCAACAATTTCCAGGATCTCGAAGGGTAAAAGTCCTCGAGCAGAACGAGTCCCGGTAGCCTGTGACAATGTCAACATGTTTCTTTAATACGAAAACAGTACAAAATACGAACAGAAGCATGGTTCCAAGCTCGATCAAAGTCAATGGGCTGAGAATCGCCCTCGAGGCAGGCGGGATCAAGACCATCGTCCCCGTATCGAAATTGGACGACGCCACCAGTAGAGTTGCGAACTGATAAGTCGTACTGGGTGGTGAGATCTTCCAGAGCCTTCATCAGTCGCCGTTGCATGTATCCCGTTTCCGCAGTCTTGACGGCAGTATCAACCAGGCCCTCACGCCCCGAAATAGCATGGAACAGGAACTCTGTTGCTCGTAGCCCAGAGTAGAAGCTGTTTCTGACGAAACCTTTCGACGGTGGCTCTTTAGACTTCTTTGGGAAGTGTGGCAATGAGCGGTCTTGGAAACCGTCCGGCACTCGGTGACCAGCGATGATCTGTTGTCCTACACAAGCAACCATTTGCGAGACATTGATTACCGAGCCTAGAGATAACATTAATATATTAAAGGCACCAAGGTGTTGTGGAAGACCTTTGGAACCACATGTAGCCATAATTAATGGTGCATTTTGCCGGCTGAGTTCCTTCATGCAAATTTGTCCGACCTGCTCACGAACCTTGGACAGCACTGATGATATTAATGCTTCAAGTGTTTGTTCTTGATTACAGCCGGGCTTGTTCTCAAGTTTGCCTTTCTTAGCTAAGGCAATCAAGTCCTGACAGTCCGAATATGCCTTTTCCACAAGGACGTCCTTCTGACGATTCAATTCTGGACCAGGGATGACGTCGTTGATTCCGAGTGAAAAGCCATAATTAGCTGGATATGGGTCCATCAGGGTGTTGTGAAGAAATTGACCGGAACGAAGGAGACTCACCAAGCCACCGGGCACAGAGCTTAGCTAGGCGGTTCATAGCTGCTGCTGCTTCATGGGGGCCATAGTCGCGCATGATGACCCCAAATATCGACTTCTTCTTCCCACTTCCGATTGTCGCCTTGTCCATCACCCCACACATAATCTCACTATTCACAATGACAAGCCAGCCGTCATTCGGTGACAGGTCTGGCGCCGGGGTCATGCAGTAGTTCTCTGCCTTCGCCTCTTCCCACTTGTGACACTTGGACTCAACATTGACAAATATCCCTGAGTTCTTGTAGGGTCGCATTAGCACATTGAACACCTGCTTGCCAGTCCAGAGGCATATTGGCTTCCAGATAGTAGGTGGTGGTATATCAATCTGTATGTTGGCGTCGGCGAAGTAGCAGCATATTTGCGTAAACTGACGGCGGTCTAGGAACTGGTCCTTCCGAGACAAGAGGAAGGAGGCTGTAATGAAGTCCTGGATGGCAGCGATGACGGGTTCGCCGTTTCGTGGGGTGACAAGGTTGTGCTTTACGCTCATGAGCTCAAGGGCTTCCGTCCTTGCTTCTTCTGTCTGGGGTACATCTAAGGAACCACGTTAGAGCCTTCTGGTCTCCAGTGGAGCAAGAATCCTCACGCAAATTCATCTCATCTCCATCAAAATCGGCGTTGTATGGTCCACAGACACATTCATTTAACCTAAATGACCGCCAAGGACGAATTTTGGCCTGGAGGATGATCAGTCGGCTGGTGCAGTATAGATACAGAAGAATCCTACTCTGTGACACATGATTGATAGCTAGAAATAAATCCGTTAGTTCATTAACACAGCATGTGATGGGGAGCCATATACCTTATGCAAGCTGGGCTGACGATTGAATAAAACGATGTCGCCATCTACAATATGCCTCTCAACAATATCACCAATGCTGAGTCCATCAGCAATTGCGTTACGATTCCCAAATTTCAGGAATTTCTTGTTGTCTCCTCGTGCTACAAAATTCGCCCCAGGGTGCATCTCGGTCCCATTGCGCACAGCCTGCTTCAAAATCTCGATGTTGTGTTGCGTGACACGTTCAGGATATGTCAGGATCTTGGCTACGCGTTCCGGGACAGCGACTTCATCGATTCGTAGATTAGGGTCCGGGGAAATGACTGTACGTCCCGAGAAATCCACACGTTTCCCCGACAGGTTTCCACGAAATCGGCCTTGTTTGCCTTTGAGGCGCTGCACGAATCCTCGTATAGGTTTTTGGCCAGGCTGAGAGGGAACACCTGGAAGTTCAGAGTTGACATACATCGCGACAGAAAGTTGTAGAAATTCCCATTGTTCCTGCGGAGAGCAATCGGTTTAGGATCATGGGGGGGGGGGGGGGAAATCAGATGACGTGCCATGAATTGCGGAGTAGGAGCACCCTTTGCTAATCCTTGCTTGATGAGGGCATTAGTGAATACGATTTCTGTCAGTTTGACAGTGAGATCGTCTTCATTCGATGCCCCATCCTGAGCCACGGAGGGGCGGATGCAGACCGGAGGAACGGAAATATATTGCCACACAAACTCTTCTGGCCGCCCCCAGAAGGGATGTAACCCAAGCAATTCAGAGTCCTGACGTCGGGATGTAAAGGATGTAGTCAGGTGATATTGTAAACTACATACCTCGTCAGATATCCGCCTGAAGAGGTCTAAGACCTTCAACGGATTGAGGTCTTCATGGACCGACTTGTTGATATACGTCGCCAGCTCCTTCTGTGCCTCGACGGCCGACGCGAACGTCTTTTTCCACTTCTCCATTTCTTCAGCGGTCTTCTTCGCGCGAAACTTGTCATGAATGATTTTGAGCGCGCCAGCTTTTTTTACGGCACCATTGGTGGCGGAACAGTAGGGACAATATACAACTTTGCGCGCCATGTTGTTAACAGCTTTGGAAAGAGACTGCCGTTGGATATTTTCGAGGTTTGGACGGCGGAAGCGTTTGATGAAAATCCGTCGGTCAGGTTCTTCTAGCAGAACGCGTGCACAAGTCTACTGGTAATGTAGTTAGACAGTTTCGTCTGCAGATGTTGACAAAAGCACACCTACTTTGCAGATAGCCTGAAGGATACCGATGGTATGTTTGAAGTATCCGATGTGGAACACCGGTACAACGAGCTTTATGTAGGCATAATGGCCAACACAATTCACAGAAGACTGTCCACACGTTTCACAGTATGCACTTTTATCTGTCGTTCCCTGAGAATGAGACGGAGTAGTGAGCTACACGAATTACTAGAATACACAGCTGCAGACGCACAAGACGGCGATCAAGGACACCATCTTTTACAGGCAATCGGTCAGTCGCAGTGTACAGATCCCGATGTGTGACTTCGAATTCCGAAATCTTTACAGTGTCTTGTGCATTTAAGAGACTGAATTGCAATTTCTTGCTGCACATGTTGTAAGATTATTTATTACCTTGAGAATCCGAAACGACGTACATGACCTTCGGTGCTTGATGCGATACTGCCTCCTTCATTGCCAAAACGTCTGGTAATGGTAATCAGCGCACGAGTTGACAGAATCTATACAGAAAAGTTGATATTGCGTTGCTCAGCCTTAAATGTATCACTGCAGTTCTGCGGTTGAGCAATGCACGATAATTCTGTGTGACGTGATGCGAGTGACACGATCGCGTGACGACTTGCGCGTCCTCTCGATCTTCCAAAGTCCAAACCTCTACCGTCATGTCAAGAACTTCATATGATAGGTTTACATTCCTTCGTTTATCAAAACCTAGCACCGTACTGATTTATTGCAGATATCTGACCGTCTTCTCACCAGAGGGTCGACTTTACCAAGTCGGTTCGTATTCACCAGGGGATTGATGAATACGGCTCATGACATCCCGACCGTTCTAGAATATGCCTTCAAAGCAATCTCAGGCTCCGGACACACCGCGGTTGCCGTACGAGGGAAAGACACTTCAGTCGTCATAACACAACGAAAAGTTCCTGTGAGTGGTGATACTCTGTTGGTTACATGCCTCAACTAACTAGCTTTTGTATAAAGGATAAACTCCTCGATGCGTCCACGATCACCCACCTTTTCAGCATTACGCCCACAATTGGCTGCGTAATGACTGGTCTTGTTGGTGTGTTCGTTTTGGCTATTGCTTACTCTTCACTGAGTTTTGCCTGATGCCCTAGCCGATGCTCGCGCTCAGGTTTATCGTGCCCGTGCAGAAGCAGCTGAATTCAGATATAAATATGGTTATGAAATCACTCCTGACGCACTTGCACGGCGAATGGCCAACATCAACCAAGTTTACACTCAACGAGCAGCCATGCGACCGCTAGGGATATGTACGTGTTCAATGAATACATACCATAATCCTTGAGATTTAAGTTGTTATTGTTGCAGCAATGATTTTAATTGGGATCGATCTAGAGTTCGGCCCTCAATGCTTTAAGCTAGATCCTGCAGGATACTTTGTCGGGTTCCATGCAACGGCTGCAGGACAGAAACAGCAAGAAGCGATGAACCATCTTGAGAAGAAATGGAAGAAGCTAGATTCGGGAAGAGGGGCTGAGGATCCCGTGAAGGCCGGAAAGCATCTAAGTAGGGATGAGGTGATTGAGGTGTGTGGCTCCCGTTACCTTTTTTTATTTGTGGCCTGACCGTCGAAGCAGATGGCTATCGAGGCGATGTCGACTGTGCACGCAACGGACTATAAACCGGGAGAGATCGAGATTGGTATAGTGTCTGAGGCGCAGGAGGAGAGTCCGAAGACACGAGGACTTTGGCGTGTTATGGATGAAGCAGAAGTCGAGAGACATTTGTTGGCGTATGCAGAGAAAGATTAGTTAATACAGGATCTGGAATGCTTGTTTCGCGATTCAAAAGATGCTTATTGCATGGTTGATGGTAGATACGAAACTAACGTCTAGAGGGTCAGTGTAGGGACGCTCCACCACTCTGCAGAAATGGATTAGCAAGAAAACGGGATATGCGTGAGCTCTATGTAGACTCACCAGAATAGCAGTAATCTCTGCATCCTCGATGTCCCTCCTCCAAAACCGTTCAGGCGCCTCCCAAAATTCGGAGAACACCGCCTTATCGGTGCTCTTCTCGGATAGTGCCTTTGAAGACTCAACCTTCTTCACGAAATCAGCAAACCTCTGCTTTAGCTCGACGGGTGCTGCCGGGTGTGCGTGGGGTGTGCTAGGAGCTGTAGATGATGAATTAGAGGACAAGGAAGGAAAGAGAAGTTCGCATGCCTGATGGGTAGGTCCGCTTCCCGAGGAACTTGATGAGAGGATGGTGCGCTCTGGATGAAAGAACGCGAATGGTTGAGTGCATTTTCAAAGAATGTCATGATCACAAAAAACCTACACAGCGTCAACATAAATAAATCCAAAAATATATCAACTATGACAAAGACTTAAACACTCGAGGCAACATGGCCGAGTGGTCTAAGGCGCCAGAATCAGGATCTGGTCCTCCGGGGCGGGAGTTCGAATCTCCCTGTTGTCATGAATAATTTTTAGCTTCCCTGCTTGTGATTCTATTCTGTTCTTTTAAATCTCTCAGACAATTTGCTATCATCAGGTTTGCCCTAAAAATAATTTAAGAGGAGGAGGGGCTTCCCTGCTTGTGATTATATTCTGTTCTTTTGAATCTGTTGGACAATTTGCTATCATCAGGTTTGCTCTAAAAATTATTCATGACAACAGGAAGATTCAAACTCCTGCCTCACAGGACCAGATCCAGATTCTGGCACCTTAGACCACTCAGCCATGTTGCCATGAATGTTAGGTACAGCACAAACCTGTGCAACCTCAAACCTCACTTAATAATGAGCTAACAGAGGGGAATCCAAAGTTAATATTATACTACACAATACAGACACTTCAGGTGCACCTAACAGAGGGGAATCCAAAGAGAAAACTCTATGGACCCATCTGTTGATGCCCAGTATATGTGATAGACCCAAAAATCAAATAGTAGGCTAAAAATAGCAAAAAGGTGGAAATGGGCAGATCAAGCTGCAGAATGATGTCACCTTGATGGGTAAACATCCAGAAGGGGTCCTGCTTCTAAGAATAGAACTGTCAACATGTACCAACAAGGGAAAAACTGAAAAATAATTATAAAATAGGAATAAAATCATAGAAAATCATAGAAAAGGCAGAATAGAATAAAATAAAATATAAAAAAATATGGGATGAACACAGAAAATTGCCCAGATGCCTGGGATGACTTTCCTTCCCCTTGCATCACCCCCCTTCCATGATGCATCACCCTGATGCATTCAAAATCATATCTGGCCAAAGTCGGACACCTGGATGCGTTGAGGTGCAGAAGAATGTCGCTGGTGGAACTCCTTGATCAACCATGGGGCATTCACATCAGACTCTGTGACCCAAGAATTCTCTTCATACCTGTAACCCTTCCAGTGCATCAGGTATTCGAGTTTACCTTGACATAAGCAGCTGTCTAGGATGGATTCGACCTCGTACTGAGGTTCGCCTTCGATGACTGTAGGTGGTGGGAGTCATGCCATGCATCCAGGAAATGGATCTGTGGGAGCAGGCAGCAATTTTGCAACATGGAAGATGGGGTGGAGTCTGGACATTGACTGTGGTAGCTGTAGGTGGTAGGCATGTGACCTGACACGTCTAGTGATGAGGAATGATCCAAGAAAATGGTGGGTAAGTTTGTTGGATGGGCACATTGTAGTGATCCCCACCGACCCTGGGGGGATCAAGTTTGTATCTATTATATTTCAAGGCAGCTGGTTTCTATGAAAACCAGCTCTTACCTAATTTGTACCTTAGTTTACACCAGATCACTCACCCCATATAATCCATATGTTATTCATGTCATTGTGTTGTGTGATCTAACTTAAGCTACCACTGACTCATGACACGCATGGTGGAAATGTCACTAGAGTCAAGGTAGACATGATCATTAACCTTATGTATATGTGGGTGTGGGTGAGTGATGCTGGGTGTAGAAGCATGCCATGTCATCCTTCGCCTCCTCCAAAGTGTCCTTTATTCATTCTGTAAACTCATTCACTGTCTCCAAGTGTGAGGGTGCTTGCCAAGGCTTGAAACCCATTCATGGGTGTCACCCTGTGTTAAGGAGGAAGGGAGTTTGTTGGGTGGAGGAGTGGACATGATTGTTGTACCAAACTTGGCCATGGGGAAAAGATCTTCCCAATCATCCTGTCTGTAAGGGGAAAGGAAGGTGCCCCAGGTGTCTGGGAAATTTTCTGCATTCATCCCATATTTTTTTATATTTTATTTCATCCTATTCTGCCTTTTCTATGACTTTGTATGATTTTATTCCTATTTTATGATTATATTTTGGCTTTTTCCATGTTGGTACATGTTGACAGTTCTATTCTTAGAAGCAGGACCCCTTCTGGATGTTTACCCATTAAGGTGATGTCATCCCACAGCTTGATCTGCTATTTCCACTGTTTTGCCATTTTTAGCTTACTATTTGATTTTCAGTTCTATCACATATACTGGGCATTGACAGATGGGTCCTTAGAGTTTTCTCTTTGGATTTCCCTCTGTTAGGTGTGCCTGAAGTGTCTGTATTATGTAGTATAATATTAACTTTGGATTCCCCTCTATTAGCTCATTATTAAGTGAGGCTTTGAGGTTGCCCTTACAGTAGAAAACTCTCTCTGAAGGCTTAAAATTTTGGACACTCTGCCAAGATAAGCAGGTATGGAGTAGAAGACAACTCCCAGAGCTCTACACACTCCCTACACATCATCCCAGACACTCCCGCCTCTAGCATGCACCATGTTTCATTCAACCCACTGCCCAGCACCATGGCCACCCTGGAGCACATGGACATGCTTGAAGGCGATGTTGCTGGAATTTGTGTGCAAATTGACACACTTACTTCTACCATTGAAACCTTTGTTAGAACTCTCCAGTCAAACCCCACTCTGTCCATTTAGACCTTTAGTGCACCAAGCATGCATGTGCCACCCAATGTATGCCCAAGCGATAATGCACATGTTAAACCCATGCCCCCCACCAAATTCAATGGCATGCACTCCGATGGATGCACCTTCCTCAATTCCTGCAAGTTATACATCAGTCTATGCCCAAACCAGTTTGTGGACAATGCCACTAAAATTTATTGGGCCCTCACATACATGAAGTGTTGGAGCAGACTACATATGCTGCACAGAGGAAGAGATGACACGTTCCTTATAACCTACCTGGGGTTTAGTTAGTCTTAGAGCTAGGGTTTAGCAGAGGTAAGAACACTGTATATCTTCTATAGTACAGGTTCTCCTTATATACATAATGGTAAGGATGTCACATGACTCAGGAATGTGTTTACCACATGTATGCGCAGTAAGTGCAGTAACATGTGTGTGCTGCATGGTTTGCCTCATGTATGCATGTATCAGAATTTAATTTCAACACCCCCCCTCAAACTGTACAGCGCTCTAAGCAGCTAAGTTTGAATCTTGAAAGTAATTCCAAGAGAGTCTCTAAATTTCCTGAATAAGATGGCACCAAGGTTCTTTGTGAACATGTCAGCCGGATTATCACTTCCAGGAATGAAAACGACTGTGACTTTGTCATTTTCTATGCATTCGTGCGTATAGTGGTAGTGAATGTCTATATGTTTGGTCCTTCTTTCCTGAACTGGATTTGATCTGATAAAGATGGATCCCTGATTATCAGCACAGATTGGTATGCGCTTCAGTACATATCCAAGTTCCTAGAATAAGGACTCTATCCACACTATCTGTTGACAAGTGTCGGAGAGAGCCATATACTCGGCTTCTGTGGATGACAGTGCTACAGTTTTTTGTAAATGGGACTGCCAGCACACAATGCCACTCGCTAGAGTAGCAAAGTAACCCGTTGTAGATCAGCGTTTGACAGTGTCAGCTGCCCAATCAGAATCTGTGAAGGCCTGTAGCCCCTCGGACTTCTCACCATTGTAGACAATGTTATATTTCTGGGTTCCCACCAGATAGCGCATGATGTACATCACTTTGTCTAGATGTTCTTGGCTAGGATTAGCCGAGAATTGCGACATCTTGATTACTGCATAAGCAATATCAGGTCGCATTCCAAGCATCAGATACAATAAAGATCTGATCACAGACTGATATTTTGATCTAAGCATCGCATTGGGTGTTGCTGTGTTTTCCGATGGTCTGTAACCAGTCGGGAGTGGAGTGGGGGTCGCTTTGGCATTTGTCATCTCGAATCTCTCAAGCACTTTGGTGAGATATTCAGTTTGATCGAGTTTGACTTTGCTTGCAGTCTGGGTGATGCACATGCCTAAGAATTCTGTGACTTTTTCAGTACTACGGCACTCCCAATGCTTTAGACAAGCATTTTTCTTTTCATCCACAAGTTTCTTGTTCTTCCCCATGAACAAGCCATCATCAACATAGACGAGTGCAATAACAATGTTGCCTGTCTTAGGATCCTTGTGTATGAAAATGCTGGCATCGGAGCTGGCGTGCACGAACCCAATGGTGCGCATAAATGCCTCTAGCTCTTTCCACCATGCAAGTGAGGCTTGTTTAAGGCCATACAATGCTCGGCATAAGCGCAATACTTTGTGCTCTTTTCCCTCGAGTCTGAAATCCTCGGGTTGATCTATATAGATCTCCTCATCTAGTTTGCCATATAAAAATGCGGTTTTTACATCTAGGCTGGTCATATACATGCCCTCTAGAGATGCAAGTGCAAACATGAGGCGTACGGTCTTGTAGTGGACTACCGGTGAGAAAATCTTATCAAAGTCAATAATGCCTTCAACTTGTGAAAAGCCTTTGGCCACAAGTCTGGCTTGTTTTCTTCCATCCGATTTTATGGAGAAAACCCATCTATTTTTGATCGTTTTTTGATCATGTGGAAGATCGACAATGTCATAGACTTGTCGCTTACGAAGAGCCTCTAATTCTTCATGACAAGCTTGTTTCCACTCATGTTGCTGCTGCTGAGGTAGGCGTGCAATATCGCAAAATTGGTTTGGAACTTGGCTTATTTTGCTCAATGGTTTGACTGCTTTTGACAACAGCCAGCAAATAAGCTTATCTCCTCCTTCCTTGGTTATCTTTTTAATATAACCTGCTTCGTCTGGTTCCCCCATTGGGTGATCATGTTCTTGATCATTGGAATCGGGCACACTCTCGTGGGGTGCCGAACTCGGTCCAGCAACTGATTCTTTCTGTTGAGATTGTGGTCGTGTTCAGTTATGATCCAAATCTTGACCTACAGATCTCTTCCAATATCGATCACATGCAATTTCTCTCTCTATGTCAGAGGGGAGTCACTTCTCTCCATAGGTATTGCCAGGACAGTTTGGGATGTTCCTCTGCCTGCCTGATCAATGGGGCAATTGCTGCTATTCCTGTTGATCATCATGTCTTGGACGAAAGTCCTCAGTGGTTACTGGAGGAGGTGGAGGAGGAGCATCTGTCACATCGTCATGTGCCTTTTGCTCACTTGGTACATCATCATCATCATTTTCTGATGATGGAGGAAGGGGCAGATCTTGTGGTGGTATAGAATCATCGCCATCCATTCCAGATGAGTGGTCATCATCTTCTGGTTCTGGAGGTGGAAAATCACCAAGATCCATATTGGCAGGAGTTTTAGCTCCAGGACAGCATGGGAACAATGTTTCATCAAATAGTGCCATAGCACCAATGAATATTGCACCACTAGGTCGCATGAAATGGCATGCTTTAATGCCATCTTCTAATCCAAGGTACATCATCAACTCCGATCGAGGAGCCAATGTGTTTGGACACTTCTCCTTGGGTAGGTAGATGTAAGCACCACAACCGAAAACCTTCAGATTGTTTAGATCTGGGTGGACCTTTGTCAGGTCCTCAACCAGTGTCAGCCATTTCAGGTGCCTGATCGGGGTTCAGTTGTATAGGTGTGTTGCATGTTCAATGCAAAATTCCCACCATGATTGTGGTAGACATGTGGTAAATCGCAGGGTTTGCGACTTTTCCATTATTGTCCTTATGGCACGCTCTGCGCGCCCATTCTGTTGGTGAATGGGGGGTGCAGACATCTCTATTTTGATGCCAAAGTCCTTGAGCACATTTTGTAGCTCATGATCTTTGAACTCCCCCCCTGGATCAACATGCCAGCACTTGATTGTAGTGCCATACTGTGTCGAAGCCACTGCCCGAAATTGTCTGATGGCCACAGCAGCATCAGATTTCTTTTTAAGGCATTGGACCCAGATATGTGATGTTTTGTCATCCAGAAATACAATAAAGTATTTATGTTTATGGTATGATGTTACTGGGAGTTCCTTCAGATTGGAATGTATTAATTCAAAGGGTCTTTCTGTGCGTGAATCTGATTTGGGAAAAGATTTTGAGGTCATTTTCCCTTCAGCGCACCCTGGACATATAATATTGTCTTTAGGAATAATTAAATTCCTCGGGAATTTTATGGTGCTATTAGGCATCTTCCCTAGCGCCTCTTTGGATGGGTGTCCAAGTTGCTTATGCCAAGTCGAGTAGTCTGTGACGTACATTGTCGCAACATTGATTCCCTTGGTGCTCAATATATGAGTCTGAGCCCAATAAATAGTGTCACGTTTCATAAGAGGGACGCAATCCATAATTGGGTTTCCTTGCTTGAAAAATGAAATGTGTGCGGAGGAACCATGCACATCACTTCCATCTTGCAAAAAGATGCCCATTGACAGTAATCGAGCATTACAGTCAGGTATGTAGTAGATGGGGTATAATTGCATTTCACGTGTCTCTGACTTCCTGTGACATACTACCTGATGTCTAATGAAGACTGCTCCTTTCCCTTCTATATGAGTAGTACCCATGGCTGAAAGTTCACTGTGATCAGTAGAATGTTAATTCTTGTGCTTGTGGCAGGGAAAAGGACTGACCTTTCATCATATGTACCTGTTTCAAGCAGTTCATCGATGAGCATTTCGTCGATGGCTTTCCATACTTCTTCATCAGAAACTGCAGGTTCTGATCCAAGGGAGACGCTATTGTCTTCTACCTCTACAATCCTTGGTTCTGGTTCAATCCTCCTCCTCTTACCTTCTCGCACTGTTAGGTGCTCTTCCAGCGGTCGCAGATTTTTCACACTGCATGGGAGATTCATTTGCTCGAGGGTGTCTTGAGCCTGCTGATATTCGGTATAGACCGAATGAGAGGTAGAGGCCACGCCCATGTATGCCTGTGCAGGCAGTCAGCAGCGAAAATCCCTTGTGGGAGTATGTTCACGCTTCTTGATGAGCTGGATGAGCGGCATCGGCGGTATGATGGTGCCATTACCATTTATGGTAGTAAAGGCATTTGAGGTGAGGTGGGTGTGTTTTTCTTTAGGCTTTTCCTCTTTAGTCTTTTTGTCCCCATGTCATCCACACTTTTGGGACAAATCTCCATTGTTGCCCTGAGATTGCCATTTGGGGTTTCCCCCTTTGTGCTTGACAGCAGAAAGCTTGGTGGCCTGAGGCGGGCTGATGGGCTTCACAACTGCTGTGCACCGTGAGGCCTCAGCAACAATGGAGTCCTTGACATGTTTAAACGTCAAGGCTCTAGTAGTGGTCATGTTAAGGACCGTGGCGGATAGAGAATCATACTCGCGTGGCATCGCAGCAAGTAGAATCATTGCCTGTACTAATTCGGGGATGGCGACATTGGCAGCCATAAGGCGCTCGAATTTATCAGCCATTTTGGCAATCTCTGGTGCGGGATTTGCAGCCAGAATTTTGATTGCGATTGCAGACCTAAAGTCTGCAAAGACTTGGGAGGGGCTATCAACACCATAATCAGTGTGGATGAGATCCCACACCTCCTCAGCAGTGTCCTTGGTGTTGGCACACTGCCGAATAGAGGGGGCCAGGCAGAGCACTAGGCTACCAATAGCCTGGTCATTCTTATTGTTCCAGGTCTGGAGCTTGGCATTAGCTTCCGCTACTAGTGCAGCGTTTGTCGCCATCAAAGGAGGCGCCAGGGGTGGTTTTAGTTCCATCCCGCTAGTTATTTGCCAGAGGCCCTGAGACCTGAGCCACACCTTCATTGAGTCAGCCCATTGAATGTAGTTAGAGCCGTCAAAAGTTTGTACAAGTTTTTCAAGAGTTGAAGACATGATGTTATAGTGGCAGCTGATAAAAGTGCTCAATCAGTCCTCTATTCAAGAAAACACGTTCCATAATCTCAGGCAAAAACACTCCTTCAGAGTGGTTAACCCTAGTCATCCTGGGTTTTTAAATGCAGCTCACGAAGAGTGCAAGGTTACAATTTGGAGACAATGAAGTCAACGTCGTTCACAGCCAGTTAAGGCACGTTCGTGATGTGCCCAGCAGGGCCCATAACCTGTTGGAGCAGACTACATACGCTGCACAGAGGAAGAGATGACACATTCCTTATAACCTACCTGGGGTTTAGTTAGTCTTAGAGCTAGGGTTTAGCAGAGGTAAGAACACTGTATATCTTCTATAGTACAGGTTCTCCTTATATACATAATAGTAAGGATGTCACATGACTCAGGAATGTGTTTACCACATGTATGCGCAGTAAGCACAGTAACATGTGTGTGCTGCATGGTTTGCCTCATGTATGCATGTATCAGAATTTAATTTCAACATGAAGTTTGAGCATGCTGATCTCTATGTTGACCGTGTATTATGCCAAACCAAGAAATGTGGCTCCCTTCCATTCTCTACCTGGAGGTACTTTGTGATGAGTTCATATGACATTTCTGCCCCCTCAATAAATACCAATGAGCCATGATACACCTCGAATCCACCTCTTACTACCAAGCACATCAATCTGTGGATGACTACATCAACAAATTTCGAGACCTGATGGACATGGCAAGGTATGGGAGTGAATTGCCCATAGTGGTGAAGTTTAATTGAGGTCTTAACTGGGAAATCCAAGACCAGATTGAACAGATGTTGGAAGGATGCCCAGCAGACAATAACATAAATGCATGATACAAGGCTATTTCCCTTTGTGACAAGAACTGACTCACAAATGCAGCCTTTACTACAGCCTTCCACATTCCTACCACCACCCATCCTCCCCCCACCTTTAATCGAGCCCCCCCCTCATCCTAACCCTAACCCTATGTGCCAACCCTCAGTGCTGAACTCCAATATCCCTGCTCCAATGAATGTTGATGCAGCCTGTAGTTGAGCTCACAGGCTAGATCTCTGCTACCACTGTGGGGAAACTGGACACATGGCTCAAAACTGTTCCTACTGCCAAGACATCCATAAACTTACACCTGAGGGATGAGATGAACTCCTCCAAGATCTGTTGGCACTTGCAGATGTTGAAGGGCTGGAGAAAGAGGAGATCAAAGAAGAAGAGGTGGAGGAACAGAATTTTTCCACCTGCTGATGTGTTCAGTTGGTACTCGGGGCAGAGTCTCAACAGAAGGGGTGAACACTAAACCTACAGCTGCAGGCATGCTCGGGGTGAGGGGGTTCACTTAGAGGGCCTTGGATCATCCTTCTGGGTGCAGAGACTACAAAGAGGCTAGTACAGTGGTTTTCAATGTGCACACTAGTTGTGTATGCAAAAGGGAAGGTATGCACAATGGCAAAAAAGTATGCAATGCAAAGGGGCAAAAATACACAGTGCAGAAAAATGTGCAATAGGAGCGTAAAAATGCACAATGACAAGGGAGATGAAAGTGGAAGGTTTGGCGGGACAAGTACAGCACTGGAATGTGCTGCAAGGTTGACACATAGGCTAGGGACACAAATGGGATGCAAATGCAACTGGTGGGAAAATGTGCAAATGGTGCACAAAATGCGGCTATACAATAAAAATGTGCAAATGTGGCTATACAAAGGGTGCATGGCAAGAGTGCACAAATGAAGATGAAGAATGCAATGAAGGGATGAAATGTGGCAATACAATGAGGGGACGCAAATGATATGCAAACACAGCTATACAAAGGGTGCACTACAAAGGTGCATGGACTGGATGCTGGTGCACAGACTATGTGCGACACTGAATGAGCTATGAACTATGAGGGGGGGAAAGATCCTCTGGATTCTCTATCTGTCCACCTACTATGTACAAATGGATTATGCGATAAAAACGGTAAAATAAAGTGTAAAAATAGAAAGTGCCATGCGCTACCCACAAGTGCATCCATTTGCCCATCTAAACCTGACTGCACTATGCTGCTACCTTAGCCAATAAGATTTGCGCATGCTATAGCCCAATACCCAACTGTTCCAGTGTGATACTCTATTTTTGGTGTGCTCTAGGTCCCATGCACTCTTCCCAATTAATCTGCTTTGGTGTTATGCATTGCATGCTGTGCCTTAGTAATAATGATGTGATCGACCTGTGCCAGTTACCAGATAAGGCGATGCTGATTGGAAATGTGGAAGAACTATAAGGAGATGCTGTGCAAGGCCAAATAGTGCCAAATGCCAGGATTACATGAAAGCACCCAAGTGCACATGGTTTAATGCCAAATAGGCACAAAGCACCCAGATTAGGTGAGAATGTGCAGTTCACTCATGGTGGAATCATGGTGCACCTTGAATAAATGCACCAGTAAGCTGGAAACTGTGATGCACAGTGCAATTGATGTGGTGGATTGTCATGTGTGTGATAAGGATTGTGCAATGAGTGTGCAGCAGAGAATGTGAGTTGTGGGCAAAGCATAAAAGAAGTGTGTAAAGGTGCATCGAGCACGCAATAACTGTGAAAGGCAGATAAGGAGTGTGTGTGTGGGGAGGGGGGGGGACGAAGGCAGTTTGAAGCATAACAATGTTGGAGCAGACTACATACGCTGCACAGAGGAAGAGACGACACGTTCCTTATAACCTACCTGGGGTTTAGTTAGTCTTAGAGCTAGGGTTTAGCAGAGGTAAGAACACTGTATATCTACTACAGTACAGGTTCTCCTTATATACATAATAGTAAGGATGTCACATGACTCAGGAATGTGTTTACCACATGTATGCGCAGTAACATGTGTGTGCTGCATGCATGGCCTCATGTATGCAGCATGTATCATGATATTAATTTCAACAAACAAGGCACATTTAGAGTGCATGACAGAAGGCAGCTATGGGGGATCCAAAGGCGCAGTAGAAATGTAAAAGGTGCACAAAAGCACACAAAAGCAGTCAAAGGCACATGAAAGTGCATGGAAGCACACAAAGGCACACAAAAGCACACAAAAGCACACTGCACAAAGTGAGTGGATGCCATCTAGGAGGTGCACACAATCGCAAAAAATACCATAGTATGCACTGATACGGCTCCCTACAGCCCTGCGCGCATACTACAGCATTTTTTGCAATTGTGCGCACCTCCTAGATGGCTTCCGCATACTTTGTGCAGCGTGCTTCCATGCGCTTTCACATGCCTTTGACCGTTTAGGTGCGCCTTTGTGCACCTTTTGCATTTCTACTGCACTTTTGATTCCCCCATAGCTGCCAATCATCGTGTGCCCTAAATGTGCCTCGTTGCACTTTAAACCGCCTCTGCGCCCCCCCCCACACTCCTTATCTGCCTTCCACATTTATTGCACACTTGATGCGCCTTTATGCACTCCTTTTATGCTTTACCTGCAACTCACATTCCCTACTGCGCACTCATTGCACAATCCCTATCACACACACAACAATCCACCACATCAGTTGCACTGTGCATCACAGCTCCCATCTTACTGGTGCATTTATTTGAGGTGCACTGCGATTCCAACATGAGCGAGCTGTGCATTCTCACATAATCGGGGCACTTTGTGCCTATTTGGCATTGGACGGTGCGCACTTGGGTGCTTTCACGTAATCCTGGTGCTTTGGTAGTATTTGGTCTTTCACAGCATCTCCTTATAGTTCTTCTGCATTTCCAATTGGCACTGCCTTATCTGGTAACCAGCACAGGTCATCACATCATTATTACTAAGGCGCAGCATGCAACACATAACACCAAAGCAGATTAATTGGGAAGAGTGCACGAGACTTAGAGTGCACCAAAAATAGCACATCGCACCAGAACAGTTGGATATTGGGCTATAGGTGCGCAAATCTTATTGGCTGAGGCAGCATCATAGTGTGGTCAGGTTTAGATGGGTGAATGGATGTGCTTGTGGGTAGTGCATGGTGCTTTCTATTTTTACACTTTATTTTACCAATTTTATCACATAAGCCATTTGTACATAGTAGGCAGACATATAGAGAATCCAGAGGATCTTTCCTCCCCCTCATAGTTCATAGCTCAGTCAGCGTCGCACATAGTCTGTGCACCAGTGTCCAGTCTGTGCACCTTTGTAGTGCGCCCTTCATATAGCCGCGTTCGTGTATTGTTTGCATCCCCCCATTGTATCGTTGCGTTTCACCCCTGCGTTGCTTCCTTCGTCCTCATTTGTGCACTATTGCAGTGCACCCTTCATATAGCTGTGTTTGCACACTTATTTGCATAGCTGCATTTTGTGCACCATTTGTGCCTTTTTCCACCCCTTGTGCTTTCATCCTGTTTGCGCCCCCAACCTTTGCGTCACCTTCCCAGCACATCTCAGTGCCATCTTCATCCCGCTACACCTCCCACCTTTATCATCCTCATCATTGTGCACTTTTGCGCTCCCGTTGCGCATTTTTGCCCCTTTGCATTGTGCACTTTCCTGCCACTGTGCATATCTTCCCTTTAGCATACACAATTAGTGCGCACATTGAAAACTGTCATACCAGCCTCTCCATAGTCTCTGCGCCCCAAAGGACGATCCGAGGCCCTCTAAGCGAACTCTCCCCTCACCCCAAGCATGCCTGCAGTAGTAGGTTAAGTGTTCACCCCTTCCGTTGAGACTCTGCACTGAGTACCAACTGAACACATCATTTCTGGAGCCCACTGCGAGGGGTTTCTGTTTATCAGACTGTATTTTAGACTTCCATCAGCTTGCCCTTCACTTCAACATTAACCACCTTTGCACTCTCCATTCCGAGCTGTTAGCAACTGCGCTCCAGCTTGGGGCAATACCAGTATTCAAATCACTCTTCCTAAACAACATGCATCACTCGTCCACGCTGTCTTTACCCCCACCTTCACCTGAATCATCCCTACCTACCTTAACTCCATCCACATCACCGCATTCTTCTCCCCCCTTGCATTTCGCTGCGCTTTTACCAGATCTTAACTCTACACACCTTATTCCACCTACTATGGCTACCATGCATATGCCATCTGCATCTAACCAAAACGCGCTGCATTTCAACCCTGCAAAACCGCGCGAACTCCAGAAGTACTTTGAGGAGCTTGTGCAACTCCTCCGCGATTGTAACGTCACTGATGAGACGGATAAGAAGTTCCACACTGTGCGCTATTTGGACAGTGACACTGCAGGCACTTGGAAACTGCTACCGGAGTATAGCGTGACACACAACTATGGCGCATTCAAAGACGCTGTCCTAAAGCTTTATCCCAGCTCTAGGAATGGCAGCAAATGGAGTATTAGCGACCTGGACAAGCTTATTGGTGAAACCACATGCATTGGCCTTGTAACTGCAGAAGAGATTGCACGCTATTATCATGCTTTTTTCAACATTAGTGAATACTTAGTTGCACAAGGCATATTGGCATGCTACGACCAAAGCTGCATGTTCGTTAGGGTGTTTCAACCAGACCAGCTAGAGCACATTTTGAGCCACCTTGCAATTGCGGTACCAAATCAGCCTGTAAATGTGCCATACTCATTAGATGCAATACATAATGCGATCAACTTTATCTTTGAAGGCCCAGCATGTTATTTCCAGCCACTTACCGGGCTCACAGTGCAAAACCCCGATATGTATGTGCCCTACTCAGCACCCAGTGCACCCATTTCCCAGCCACAACCTAGCACACCCGCAGTCAAAGCAGAAGACATCTCAATCTTATTTGAGCACATGACACAGATGATAGTTACCACGTTGAGCGCATCGTGCAGAGATGGTGGAAATGGTGTGCCTCACTCGAACAACGACAAGTGCAATGGTTGCAGTCAGACAGGGCATTATATCTCTGAGTGCGCTTCAATGGAGTGCCTTATTAGTGAAGGAAAGTGTAGGCGAAATGTGGAAGGGCACATCATACTCCCAGGTGGCGCATTCGTGCCGCATTCTATTCCAGGCAACTTCTTGGGCAAGTGCATCGAGGAATGGCATAAGCACAACCCAGGGCAGATAGCCACTGCTCGACTTTCATCTAATACCAATCTGCAGCTCATCTACAATATAGCGCCTCATCCAGCTCCAGCAGCACCTTTACAGTCGACGTATGTTGCCGCTTCAGCGCCTGCAGCAGATTATATGCAAAGCGCACCAAATGCGCAACTAATGAAGGAAGGGTGCATTGATGCGCTCGAGCGGGAGTTGATGGCGCTTTGGAAGAGGCAAGTCTTCAATGGTGTCGAAATCCTGCGGCGCACACCGCACAATACATCCACTCAAGAGAGCATGCATTCTACAACCACAGACATTGCACCCGCTGACAGTATCGAGTCCCCAGCTTTGCAACCCACTGTGAGCACAACCGAGGCGCCCAATGAGACACCCATACATCCCTATTCCAACATTCCTGAAGCGCATCTTGCGCCTGCAGCAGCAGATAAATCAGATGCACCAGTTAACACTTCCAAAGGCAAAGAGCCATCATACCGCACTGTTGTTCCCATCCAGAACCTGCAGATTGTTGATGATGTATATGTGCGCACCATGAAGGTGCCCTCTATTACAGTTTCACATGAAGAGCTCCTATCCCTTTCACCTGATCTCAGACAGCGCCATAGAGAACAAGTTACCCCAAAGCGCATTGCAGCTACCAGTGCAGAAGTGGTAGCTACCAACCTTGCGAGCATTATGCCATTTGTGCACTGCAATGCGCATGCACCTTTTGCAGAAAATAAAGTGCTGAATGTGACACCTCCAGTTAGCACAGCAATTGCAGTGCCACTTCCTACTGCTTTGCAGGATCCATTTGAACAGTACCTCACCCATCTTCAACCAGGTGAAATTGAAAACCCCAATGTTTTGAAGGTTGCTAAAGAGTCGCATGCACTTCGCTCCATTGATTTATTGATTGACAACCAAGAATACTTCGAAGCTATCTTAGATCTGGGTTCACAAATTATTGCAATGTCAGAAGCAGTCTGCCATCGTCTTGGGCTTCAGTACGACCTGCACATTTGTTTGTACATGCAATTGGCCAATGGAGAGGTAGATGAGTTGCTTGGGCTTGCGTGCATCGGAGATATCATTGTCTATGTGCAAGTTCACATTATCCATTCACCTGCTTATGATATTCTGTTAGGGTGCCCCTTCGATGTGTTAATGCACTCCATCGTGCACAACTTTGCGGACGAAGTGCAAATGATTACGATCTGCAAACTGAACACAGGCGCCATCTCCACTATTCGAACAAAGCCTAGGGGGAAGCCGCGCCACTTCTTACCAGCTCCAGCAACACTGCACTTTGCTATTCAGCATAACCCACAAAGAGATTTTTGCCAGGCTTCGAGGAATTGATTGTAGACCAAGGAGAAGCCACTGATGATACTTGACCCGGAAATCCAAACAAAACCTACTAAATGGCTTCAGATGGTATAACATGAGTCAGAGGAAGGGTGTGAGGTGGTACTAAATATCACTGCTGAGACCAGAATGTAGTGTTTAGTAATGCAAAATGGTAAGGGCTGTGGTGAATAGTCTGTATAGGCATACGAAGGTGTTCGAAATAGTTCAAAATTGGTTCGAAGTTGTGCAAAGTAGTTCAAAATAGGTTCTAAATTTGTTCGAAGTCATGCAAAGTAGTCTGAATAAGTTTGAATAAGTTCGAAGGGGTTTGAGGTGTATTGAAGGACGAGTTTAACGAATGTGAGATGTTTGTTGGATAGCGATAGGCGATGGGCAATAAAACGTGGGGTGAATATGATAGTTTCGAAGAAGGTCGCGATATTTCACAGAACTTAGTGATACTAAGACTCAAGAGAACAACTCTTTAATCTGACGATAGCGAGAGGGTAACTTGTGCTGTTCCCCGTTGTTCTATTTTCTCTTGTTCTAACTAACTAATACAAGTCTATATACAAAATGACGAGATAGTCCTAAAAAGGAAATAAGAACATGTGTAAAACATGAGGCAAATATATCAAACAATGAGGACTTGTAAATCATGAAACAAATGATAAATGATAGATGATGAAATGTATAGTATTCCCATATGGTAAAAGTACTTATCCTGTGCTTCAATATATCAAAGAAACACAAAAACACACTTATCACATTCTAACTCTCTTGTACTCTCTCCTCGTGTCTGGTAGTGCTCGATATGCAACTAAATGGATTGTTCCAGATGTGCGGTGATGTGTTCAGTTGGTACTCGGTTCAGAGTCTCAACAGAAGGGGTGAACACTTAACCTACAACTGCAGGCATGCTCGAGGTGAGGGGGGAGTTCGCTTAGAGGGCCTCGGCTTGTCCTTTGGGACGCAAAGACTATGGAGAGGCTGGTACAGTGGTTTTCAATGTGCGCAATCATTGTGTATGCTAAAGGGGAGATATGCGCAGTGGCAGGAAAGTGCGCAATGCAAAGGGGCAAAAATGCGCAATGGGAGCGCAAAAGTGTGCAACGACGAGGATGATGAAGATGGGAGGTGTAATGTGATGAAGACAGCACTGGGATGTGCTGGAAGGGAGGCACACAGGTTAGGGGCACAAACGGAGTGAAAGCGCAAAGGGCAGAAAAAGGCGCAACAGTGCGCAAAATGCAGCTATGCAGAAAAAGGCACAAATGGTGCGCAAATGTGGCTATATGAAGGGCACACTGCAAGAGTGCACAAACGAGGATGAAGGATGCAACGCAGGGATGAAATGCAACAATATGACGAGGGGATGCAAACGATATGCAAACGCAGCTATACGAGGGGCGCACTACAAAGGCGCACTGACTGAGCTATGAACTATGAGGGGGGAAAAGATCCTGTGGATCCTCTATCTGTCCGCTACTATGTACAAATGGCTTATGTGATAAAATGGTGAAATAAAGTATAAAAATAGGAAGTGCCATGCACTACCCACAAGCGCACCCATTCGCCCATCTAAACCTGACCGCACTATGCCGCTGCCTCAACCAATAAGATTTGTGTACGCTATAACCCAATACCCAACTGTTCCGGTGCAATGTGCTATTTTTGGTGCGCTCTATGTCTCGTGCACTCTTCCCAATTAATCCGCTTCAGTGTTATGTGTCGCGTGCTGTGCCTTAGTAATAATGATGTGATCGACCTGTGCCAGTTACCAGATAAGGCGATGCTGATTGGAAATGTGGAAGAACTATAAGGAGATGCTGTGCAAAGCCAAATACTGCCAAAGCGCTGGGATTACGTGAAAGCGCCCAAGTGTGCACAGTCCAATGCCAAATAGGCACAAAGCGGCCCAGTTATGTAAGAATGCGCAGTTCGCTTGTGTTGGAATCGCGGTGCGCCTCAAGTAAATGCACCAGTAAGATGGAAGCTGCGATGTGCAGTGCGTTTAAAGTGGTGAATTGTTGTGTGATGGTAAGAATAGTGCAGTGAGTGTGCAGCAAAGAATGTGAGTTGTGAGTAAAGCATAAAAGGAGCACATAAAGGCGCATCGGGCACGCAATAATGGAAAATGGCAGATAAGGAGTGTGGGGGGGGTGTGCGGAGGTGGTTTGAAGTGCAACAGGGCACATTTAAGGTGCACGACAGCAGGCAGCTATGGGGGAACCAAAAGCACAGTAGAAATGTAAAAGGCACACAAAAGCGCACCTAAGCAGTCAAAGGCGCGTGAAAGCGCACGGAAGTGTGCAAAGGCACACAAAAGCGCACGAAGGTGCACAAAAGCATGCTGCGCAAAGTATGCGGAAGCCATCTAGGAGGTGCGCACAATTGCAAAAAATGCCGTAGTATGTGCGCAGGGTGATAGGGAGCCATATCATCTCCTCCCAACTGAAGTACTGACTGTCCTCAGGCAGCATGCGATTGGTCAGCACAAAATTTTCTTTGCTCACATAAGCAGCCATCCTCTCCTTATCTATCTCTGACCACCATCTATCCTCTATAACTCTTTCCACAACCCATCTCTACCCGATCCGATGGCTTCAGCATTTACCTTAGCCCTCAGACAAATGATCTTGGCCCTCTATGAGACCCTCCCTGCTGCTGGGAGTGAGCAGACGACGATGCAAGCTTGGGGTGAAGGGTTTTGTAGTAAACTGGTGCGCTTTTTTGTGTTTCTATAACTGACACAGGTTGCTAAGGGTCGGGGTGTGTAGAACATGTATAAAAGCTGCGCGGACACTGTTAAAGACAACGCAGAACTCGATGCGCTCCTCGCGAAGGCGTGCAGTGCCTTCAGTGGGATCATGGTGGAGGAGTGGCTGACTTGGGGTGAGGAGCTGATGCCTGATATGCATAAGATGATTCAGGAGAAAGAGTGGTCTGAAGAATTTGAGCATAAGGCGCACAAGCTGGTGAAGTGGCTGGGAGCATGCACGGAGCACACCGAAGCACGCAAGGTGCATCGCGCGCTCTTGACCACTGAATTGCAGGCACCCAAGGTTAACTTGGAGCATCTGGAAGGTGAGTTTAGGGCAATTGACGATGCAAGCGATATAGATACTGCCGAAGCACAGGAGGATGAGAAGGCGCGCATCGCGCTGGTGTGCTCTCTGTGCGCGCTTTCTGGAACAACCGATGCTGAGGTTGTAGGCGAAGGAACTGGGGAGTCTTGGGAGAGTGGGGTGACGAGCGAAGGGGAGAGTGAGCAGAGTGATGAGAGCGCTAGTGCGGACGAAGGTGCAAGTGTGTGCCCAGTGCGCGCAACGCGGCAATGCGCATATGTCAAAGTACCGCCACTGGGTGGTGTTGGCACCACCTCTCCTGCTCCAGTGTGATAACTGCTGCCACATGGGCCAGCCGGCTAGGTGCATCTCTGTCAATGGAAAGTGGTGCGCTCCATGTGCAAAGGGTAAGAGAAAGTGTGAATGGACGAAGCGCACCCTCACACAGCTGTGCGCAACTTCTAGAGGTAGGAAAGCGGCTACTGGGCACCCTGGTGTGTCTTTTTCTCATCCTCCTTCCACGCTGCACTAACTATTCCAAAGGCGCATCACAATTTGACAAGGATGACGAGAGCGATGTGGGGCTCATCAGCCCCTCGAAAGGGCGCACATCGAAGTGCCGCAAAGTCGAAAACGCGCCACCTCCACCATCGCAAGTGCGCCCAAGGCCACGCTGCCTTACCATTTGCCAGGCAAGTGTGCACACACAATCCTTGTGCCAAACCAGATTGGGAAACACCTCGGGGGACACAGTTTATCAAGGTCAAGACGTTGAAGTGCTCGACTTAGTGCAATGCTGCTCAGTGGTTGCAGTCTTGGGCGCCACGCACGATCGCCTTCAAGAAGATTTCCAAAGGTCGCTCATCGAGTTAGAGGTCGCTAAGAGCCAGTTGCGCAGCGCGGAGCAAGCGGAGGCGGATGCAAAGGTGAAACTGGATGCGGCCACTGAGCGCCTGGAGGTTTTGGAGTCCATTGAATAGCCGCTCGACTGTATAAGTTTTAGATAGTGTCAATCAATCTCTTTGTTGCACCTGTGATACGCATGGTGCACTCCAAAGCAGTGAAGTGTGCGTGTGCGCGCTTCCATGGTCCCATAAAACGAAACTTGTAAGTCCAAATAGTATGTGTGAGAGAAAAGAGATAATATAAGCAATGTTTGAGCAAGAAATGTCAAGCACACAAAAAACGCGCACCAGCACAAAGACGCACAAATGCAAAGGGGTGCAGAAAAATTGTCCAA
The DNA here is from genome assembly GCA_029959215.1 of Tricholoma bakamatsutake. Classification (NCBI taxonomy): domain Eukaryota; kingdom Fungi; phylum Basidiomycota; class Agaricomycetes; order Agaricales; family Tricholomataceae; genus Tricholoma; species Tricholoma bakamatsutake. The sequence goes on from CP114860.1 coordinate 9,951,175, forward strand.
CCATCACTTTCCTCCTCCCAACTGAGATATTGACCATGTCCATCGATAAAAGAGTAAGAGATAAAATGAAGCGCACGCCATATGACAAAGTCTAAAAAAATGGGAAAGGCTCAGTAGATCATCATGGCCAGTAAAACCCATGGGTTGTGCAATCACGGAACGCGCCCAGATGCGACTTCTCGAATAGAAAAAGGTAACGTAAAAAAATGAAAGAAAGTAAAGCGTATGTATAAAAAGGTGAAGTATCCATAACAGTGCACGCAGAGTGCTAGTTGCGCGCCTCATTGGCACTTTCTTCATCCTCAGTGCTATCTCCTTGCACTTCTTCTTCGTCAACTGCTTCTTCGTCTTCTGTGTCCACTACTATGGACTCTTCCATCTCCCTCAACCGCGTTGTAGTGATATTGAGCGCTATGTCAGGAAGTGCAATGGACTTGCGCACGTGGTATGGAAGCAGGCAGAACACGGCTGCTGGCCTGTCGAATACCATCCCATTGAGCTCGCAAACGATATATGCGCTGCCTTGATTGTGTGACACTATAACTAGAGGACCAAGATAACGCGCACGCATTATGTGGTTTAGGCTCTTCTCAATTGCTGTGTTGCGCATAAGGACTAAATCGCCGCGCTGGAAGTCAAAATTGCAGATGGTTTTTGAGTGTGCCCTCTCGAAACAGAGCGCTGCTTTGTGCCTTTCTGTGTAGACATGGGAATGAATGCGCGCTAAGTCTTCTGGACACTTTTGTAATGCGCACGCGCGCTGTGCGATCAAGTCTGTAGTGGAGAGTATAGAATCTGGGGGTGGGTTAAGGTATGTCGCTTCAATGATATTGAGAGGGATTAGAGGCTGCACGCCTGTAACAATGAAGTATGGTGAAACACCAAGGCGCTTCTGCACTGTGATACGCTCTGCCCAAAAGACTGAGTACAGTGCACTGAACCATTTTGACTCTACCCCATCTGTGGCTTTGATCAGTGCTTGATGCACGTCGAAATGTGCGTGCTCAACAATTCCATTAGTGCACGAGTTATAGCCAGATATGTGGATGTGATTGATATGGTAGCGCTTACTGAGATAGGCTAGCGCTTTTATGAATGGCTTGCCATTATCAGTGACTATCTCATACAATGCGCCCCATCTGCAGATGAGGTCTTGGAACATCCAATCGCCAAGTGTGCTCGTGTTTTCTTTAGGAAGCCTGCGGAATTCTGGCCAAGTCGCAAGTGAGCAACGCCCTTGGACGATATAGCGCTGCCCTGCTGATACTGGTAAGTGCATCATATCAATATAAACTTTACTGAAGAGAGGCACAGGCGTTGCGATGACTGGCGGTATTAGAACCTTCTGCATTTGCTGGATCTGGCAAACATGACAAGTGCGCACAAACCAAACAATGTTGTCCATAATGTGTGGCCACCAAAAGCGCTCGAGCAATGCAGAGCGCATTGCGTAAAAGCGCTTGTGTCCAATGTTGTCATGGATGGCGCGCAATATTGGTAAGTGTCTAGACTGCCAAATAACAAGCTGGTGAGCGCCATGCACATTGCGCTTCCATAAGCGCATCTTGTCTTTGAAAAAGGCGCTCGCATAGCACATGAGCATGCCATACTCGGAATCTGTGAAGTTGCTAGGGCGCATTAGGGTATCCATCCAAAACCACACCAAATCTAACTTCTCATCCTCTGCATCTGTGGTTGCGCTCCTCGGGACTTGGCTATAATCATCATTGTAAATAAGCACACTATTGCACACATTTTGCACTTGGCTCTGGCTGCGTTAGCGCGAGTGCTTGCACATTAAAGGACTGGGAAATGGGACGTATCGCATGCATAAAGCCATGTAGCGCATCGATCCAATCCTCAAACCCTTCATCTTCTTCTCCTTCTAAGTCCTCTGGCTGCTTTGGCCAACATGAAAGCCCATCTGGACCATGCACCGCTCCCCTAACATGCACGAGCATAAAGTGGAATGTAAGGATTGAGACGATCCACTGGTTAATGCTAGCTGATGGTTGGATATCGGGGTTTTGTAGCATGCAGCGCATGTCAGTCTTGACAATTAAGTTGCGCACACCTATAATATAAAGGTGCAAGTTGCGCAGTGCACGGTAAAGTCCATAGATCTCTAGCTTCAGTTGCAAAAAGCACGCTTCTCTGTCATTGAGTGTAATCGAGCTGAACCGGTTGTAAATGCGCACTTTTGCATTTGCACTCTTTTGCTGGCAAAGATAAAAGCCGACCACTATCTGGGAAGTGTCGACTGCAAGGATAACTGGGAGTTCTGAGGAATAATCAATCGGCTGTAGTGCAGGACACTCTAGTACTGCTTGCTTGATGTCGTTTTGTGCTGCTATCTGCTCTGGGCCCCATGCAAAGGGAGCGTCCTTGCGCGTAAGCTTTGTGAGCGCGTTAACATGGTGTGCATAATTGCAGATATAAATGCGCATTAAACTGACTGTTCCCAAGAATGCACGCACTTCTGACAGCGTGTGGCATGCGCCCCAATTGTGGATAATGTCTACCTTGTCACGTTCGGGTTTTCTACCTTCTGGGGTGCAATAATGGCCAAGAAGGACAAATTTCTCAGTGCACAATGTGGATTTCGTCCCAGAGAAAGTGCCACCGCTATATTTCATGCACTGCACAATGCAGTTCACGTTCTGAAAGTGCTCCCACACAAAGCACCTTACGCCAGGGTTCGCAGTGAGCGCTTCGCACAAGCCATCCAGTAAAATGTAGCGCTCCGAGGGCCCCTTGACTGGAACGTCGTCAATATAGGGAACGGTGTAATCTGGTATCTCTGGCTGTAGAATATAGCACACATCATCGTGGAAGATTGGTACTGAGTTCGTCCAGCCCATTGGCAATGTAACAAGGCGCATTGTGCCATAAGGCATCTGGAATGTCGTAAGGTCATGTGACGATTCTTTGATTAAGTGCTCATCATATCCAACATGTAGATCAAGGACAGCCCCGCATGCACGCCCTGCAAATTGCTCTGCAAGGTGCTTGGGTGTAGGGGTGACACTGGAGTGTTTAATGGTAATGCGATTAAGCAGCTCAAGGCTATGTACAATGCGCAGTGCTTTTCCATCTTTCTTGAGCGTGCAGAACCAGCGCCATCTATATGCTGAATTTGAGCGCTCATAAATGCCTGAGTCTATCTTCTTCTGGATAATAGTGCAAACTTCATCGTATATGCCTGGAGGAATGGGGATGTTGCGCTCTATCCAAGGAGTGTGTGGAATAACCGGGATTTCTACTGGGGAAAAGAACGCAGTCTTGAAGCTGCCGTGCTCCTCATCGCTCCATGCAAAGGCTTTATTCTGCAAAGACATCAACTGTTGTAAAACCTTCATCTCCTCTGGTAATAAGAAATCACTGTGGCGCTTTTGGAGCACTTGCATGCGCTCTTCAGTATAGCGCCCGGTTGGGGCAAAGGGTGGCAGATTTGGTAAAAGCGCAGGAAGCGCTGCTAGCGGATCACCTATAATGTTGCGCTCGATGTGGAATTCGTTTGGGATGGGTGCAATAACTGGTTTGACTTTTCTAGCAACCGGTTTATACTTCTTCTTGGTTACTATGCCCTTTTGTGGCGCACGCACCGCTAAACTGATAAAAGCTGCGCGCGCATGTGCGCTTTTCGGAAATGCGGCTGGAATAAGCATCACAGGGTCAATTGAATTTAAGAGCGCTTGCGCATGACTGTTGGTACACTGGGATAGGTAGAGTTGAGAGATAATAGAAGTCGAAGGAACGGAAGTGGAAAATGGAATAAGTGCAAATGCGGAAACATCACAAGATTGGGTATCAGAGTCGAATGTTATGATAGTGGTGGCCTCTCCTTGGTCTGCAATCAATTCCTCGAAGCCTGGTGAAAATTTCTTTGTAAGTTATGCTGAATAGCAAAGTGCGGTGTTGCTGGAGCTGGTAAGAAGTGGCACGGCTTTCCCCTAGGCTTTGTTGGAATGGTGGAGATGGCGCCTGTGTTCAGATTGCAGATAGTAATCGTTTGCACTTCATCCGCAAAGTTGCGCATGACGGAGCGCATTAATACATCAAAGGGGTGCCCTAACAGAATATTGTAAGCAGGTGAATGGATAACGTAAACTTGCACATAGACAATGATGTCTCCAATGTGCGCGGAAACGTTGCACGCAAGCCCAAGCGACTCGTGTACCTCTCCATTGGCCGATTGCATGTATAAACAAATGCGTGGGTCATACTGAAGCCTAAGACGATGGCAGACTGCTTCTGACATTGCGATAATTTGTGAACCTGGATCTAAGATAGCTTCAAAGTATTCTTGGTTGTCGATCAATAAATCAATGGAACGAAGCGCATGTGACTCCTTTGCAACCTTCAAAATGTCTGGGTTTTCAATTTTGCCTGGCTGGAGATGGGTGAGGTACTGTTCAAATGGATCCTGCAAAACAATAGGAAGCAGTGCTGCAATTGCCACGCTAACTGGAGGTGTCACATTAAGCACTTTATTTTCCACAAAAGGCACATGCGCTTTGCAGTGCACAAATGGCATAATGCTCACAAGGTGGGTAGCTACCACTTCTGTGCCAGTAGCTGCAACACGCTTTGGAGTAACTTGTTCTCTATGGTGCTGTCTGAGATTGGGCGAAAGGGACAGGAGCTCCTCATGCGAAACCATAACGGAGGGCACCTTCATGGCGCGTGCATATACGTCATCGACAATCTGCGGGTTCTGGATGGGAACAACAGTGCGGTATGATGGCTCTTTGCCTTTGGAAGAGTTAGCTGGTATGTCTGGTTTATCTGCTGCTGCGGGCGCAAAACACGCCTCAGGAATGTTGGAATAGGGATGTATGGGTGTCTCGTCGCACGCTTCAGTTGCACTTGCAGCGGGTTGCGAAGCTGGAGACTCAATACTGTCGGTGGGTGCAATGTCTGTGGTTGTAGAATGCGTGCTCTCTTGATTGGATGTATTGCGCGGTGCACGTTGCAGAATTTCAACGCTGTCAGAGACTTGCCTCTTCTGAAGCGCCATAAACTCCCTCTCGAGTGCATCAATGCGCTATTCCTTTGTTAGTTGTGCATTTGGTGCGCTTTGCATATAATCTGCTGCAGGAGCTGAGGCGGCAATGTATGTCAACTGTAAAGGTGCAGCTGGAGCTGGACGAGGCACTATATTGTAGATGAGCTGTGAATTGGTATTAGATGAAAGTTGACCTGTGGCAATCTGCCCTGGGTTGCGCTTATGCCATTCCTCGATGTGCTTGCCTAGGAAATTGCCTGGAATAGAATGCGGCATGAATGCGCCACCTGGGAGCACAATGCGCCCCTCCACATTTCACCTACACTTTTCTTCGCTAATAAGGCACTCAATTGAAGCGCACTCAGGGATATAATGCCCTGTCTGACTGCAACCATTGCACTTGTCATTGTTCGAGGGAGGTGCACCATTTCCGCCATCTCTGCGCAATGCACTCAACGTGGTAACTATCATCTGTGTCATGCACTCGAATAGGACTGAGATGTCTTCTGCTTTAACTGCTGGTGCGCTAGCTTGTGGTTGGGAAATGGGTGCACTGGGTGCTGAGTAGGGTGCATACATATCGGGGTTTTGCACTGTGAGCCCGGTAAGTGGCTGGAAATAACATGCTGGGCCTTCAAAGATAAAGTCGATTGCATCGCGTATTGCATCTAATGAGTATGGCACATTTGCAGGCTGATTTGGTACCGCAATCGCAAGGCAGCTCAAAATGCACTCTAGCTGGTCTGGTCAAAACACCCTAACAAACATGCGGCTTTGGTCGTAGCGCACCAATATGCCTTGCGCAACCAAGTATTTGCTAATGTTGAAAAATGTGCGATAATAGCGCGCGATCTCTTCTGCAGTTATGAGGCCAACGCATGCAGTCTCACCAATAAGCTTGTCCAGGTTGCTAATACTCCATTTACTGCCATCCCTAGAGCTGGGATAAAGCTTTAGGACAGTGTCTTTGAATGCGCCATAGTTGTGCATTGCGCTATACTCTGGTAGCAGTTTCCAGGTGTCCACAGTGTCGCTGTCCAAATAGCGCACAGTGTGGAACTTCTTATCAGTCTCATCGGTGACGTTACAATCATGGAGGAGTTGCACAAGCTCCTCAAAATACTTCTGGAGTTTGCGTGGTTTTGCGAGGTCGAAACATGGCGCATTTTGGTTAGATGCGGATGGCATGTGCATGGTAGCCATGGTAGGTGGAATAAGGTGTGTAGAGTTAAGATCTGGTAAAAGCACAGCGGAATTCGAAGGTGGGGAAAAATGCGGTGATGCAGATGGAGTTAGGGTAGGTAGGGATGATTCAGGTGAAGGTGGAGGTAAAGACAGTGCGGACGAGTGATGCATGTTGTTTAGGAAGAGTGATTCAAATATCGGTATTTCCCCAAGCTGGAGCGCAGTTGCTAACAGCTTGGAATGGAGAGTGTGAAGGTGGTTAATGTTGAAGTGGAGGGCGAGCCGATGGAGGTCTAAATAAGGTCTGATAAACAGAAACCCCTCATGGTGGGCTCCAGAAATGATGTGTTCAGTTGGTACTCGGTTCAGAGTCTCAACAGAAGGGGTGAACACTTAACCTACAACTGCAGGCATGCTCAAGGTGAGGGGGGAGTTCGCTTAGAGGGCCTCGGCTCGTCCTTTGGGGCGCAAAGACTATGGAGAGGCTGGTACAGCAGTTTTCAATGTGCGCACTCATTGTGTATGCTAAAGGGGAGATATGTGCAGTGGCGGGAAAGTGTGCAATGCAAAGGGGCAAAAATGCGCAATGTGGAAAAATGCACAATGGGAGCGCAAAAGTGTGCAACGACGAGGATGATGAAGGCGGGAGGTGTAATGTGACAAAGACAGCACTGGGATGTGCTGGAAGGGAGGCGCACAGGTTAGGGGTGCAAACAGAGTGAAAGCGCAAAGGGCGGAAAAAGGTGCAATGGTGCGCAAAATGCGGCTATGCAGAAAAAGGTGCAAATGGTGTGCAAATGCGGCTATATGAAGGGCGCACTGCAAGAGTGCACAAACGAGGATGAAGGATGCAATGCAGGGATGAAATGCAACAATACGACGAGGGGATGCAAACAATATGCAAACACGGCTATACAAGGGGCGCACTACAAAGGCGCACTGACTGGACGCTGGTGCACAGACTATGTGCGATGCTGACTGAGCTATGAACTATGAGGGAAGGAAAGATCCTGTGGATCCTCTATCTGTCCACTACTATGTACAAATGGCTTATGTGATAAAATAGTGAAATAAAGTATAAAAATAGGAAGCGCCATGTGCTACCCACAAGCGCACCCATTTGCCCATCTAAACCTGACCACACTATGCCGCTGCCTCAACCAATAAGATTTGCGCATGCAATAACCCAATACCCAACTGTTCCGGTGCAATGTGCTATTTTTGGTGCACTCTATGTCTCATGCGCTCTTCCCAATTAATCCACTTTGGTGTTATGTGTTGCATGCTGCGCCTTAGTAATAATGATGTGATCGACCTGTGCCAGTTACCAGATAAGGCGATGCCGATTGGAAATGTGGAAGAACTATAAGGAGATGCTGTGTGAAGCCAAATACTGCCAAGCACTGGGATTATGTGAAAGCGCCCAAGTGCGCACAGTCCAATGCCAAATAGGCACAAAGCGGCCCAGTTATGTAAGAATGCACAGTTCACTCATGTTGGAATCGCAAATGCGCCTCAAGTAAATGTGCCAGTAAGATGGAAGCCGCAATGCGCAGCATGTTTAAAGTGGTGAATTGTTGTGTGATGGTAAGAATAGTGCAGTGAGTGTGCAGCAAAGAATGTGAGTTGTGAGTAAAGCATAAAAGGAGCACATAAAGGCGCATCGGGCATGCAATAATGGAAAATGGCAGATAAGGAGTGTGGGGGGGGTGCACAGAGGCAGTTTGAAGCGCAACAGGGCGCATTTAGGGTGTGCGACAGCAGGCAGCTATGGGGGAACCAAAAGCACAGTAGAAATGTAAAAGGTGCACAAAAGCGCACAAAGGCGCGCAAAAGTGCACTGCACAAAATATGTGGAAGCCATCTAGGAGGTGCACACAATCACAAAAAATGCCGTAGTATGCGTGCAGGGTGATAGGGAGCCGTATCAGCAGCGTGTATCAAAGGTGTTTCAAAACATCTATACAGCAGCTGATATCGTTTGAAATGCTGCGAAGTCATTCGAAATGTTGCAAAATAGTTCGAAGTAGTTCGAAGTTGTCCAAAATAGTGTGAAATCATGTGAAAATGGTTCGAAGTCAATTTCGTGGCATTCATAGTGATTCGGAGTGTGTGTCATAATGTCTTGATGTGAGTGGGAATGTTCTCCAGACCTTAAAGTGTGTAGTGGACCTATCACCACCACTATCATAACATTCGACTCTGATACCCAATTTTGTGACGTTTCCATGTTTGCACTTATTCCATTTTCCACTTCCGTTCCATCAACCTCTATTATCTCTCAGCTCTACCTATCCCAGTGTACCAACAGTCATGCACAGGCGCTCTTAAATTTGATTGACCCTGTGGCACTTATTCCAGCCACATTCCTGAAAAGTGCACATGCATGTGCAACTTTTATCGATTTAGCAGTGCGCGCACCACAAAAGGGCATAGTAACCAAGAAGAAATATAAACCAGTTGCTAGAAAAGTCAAACCAGTTATTGCGCCCATCCCAAATGAATTCCGCATCGAGCACAACATTGTAGGCGATCCACTAGCAGCACTTCCTGTGCTTTTACCAAACCCGCCACCATTTACCCCAACTGGGCACTATACTAAAGAGCACATGCAAGCACTCCAAAAGCGCCACAGTGATTTCTTATTACCAGAGGAGATGAGGGTTTTACACCACTTGATGTCTTTGCAGAATGAAGCCTTTGCATGGAGCAATGAGAAACGTGGCAGCTTCAAGACCACGTTCTTTCCCCCAGTAGAAATCCCGCTTATTCTGCACACCCCTTGGATAGAGTGCAACATCCCCATTCCACCAGGCATATATGACGAAGTTTGCGCTATTATCCAGAAGAAGATAGACTCAGGCATTTATGAGTGCTCAAATTCGGTGTATAGATTGCACTGGTTCTACACACTCAAGAAAGATGGGAAAGTGCTGCGCATCATACATAGCCTCGAGCCACTTAACCATGTTACCATTAAACACTCCGGTGTCACCCCTACACCTAAGCACCTCGCAGAGCAGTTTGCGGGGCACGCATGCGGGGCTGTCCTTGATCTATATGTGGGATACAATGAGCGATTAATCAAAGAATTGTCGTGCGACCTTACGGCATTCCAGACGCCGTATGGTGCAATGCGCCTCGTTACATTGCCAATGGGTTGGACAAACTCGGTACCAATCTTCCATGATGATGTGTGCTATATTCTGCAGCCAGAGATTCCAGATTACACCGTTCCCTATATCGATGATGTTCCAGTCAAGGGGCCTTCGAAGCGCTACATTTTACTGGATGGCTCTGCGAAGTGCTCACTGCAAACCCTGGCATAAGGTGCTTTGTGTTAGAGTCAAAGCCCTTAGTTTGTAAGTTGAGTTGAGGCTCGTAAGCAACAACCTTCAGTAAAGCGTTCTAGATCATCGAAGCTCGTAAGCAATGACTTTGAGGATGACTTAGATTGTCTGATCATAAAGGCGTAGAAATGATCAGGTCAAGCTGAGCTTGACTTGTCTTGCATTTGCAGTTTAAATAATACAAGCATAAGATTGTTAATACATAAGTAGAACGAGTCGTGCAACGAGAACAATAAGAACAATAGAAATGGTAAGAACAATAGTGTGTGATCGTCCGCAGACTGCTACAATAGCGTAGAGTGTGATGATGTGTAATTAGAGGTGTGTGGTCGCAGGACAATAGGAATGAAGAACAAAAGTGTGGGACATACTTGCAAGTAGAGACAATAAGAACAATAAGAAAGAAAATTGATTTCCCATCCTCCGCAGTATCTTGTAACATTAGCCTCTCCTCAATGTTTCGAGTCCCATCTGAAACTATGGTCGCATTGTGCGCATCGGATCAAACACTGGCGACTGCTCTTCCCTGGTTGTTGCGGTGAACATGCTGAACATAGTCACAGTGGGTGCTTCGTGGGCATAGACTGTAGTGGGTAACTCAATGTCGTCATCTCTCGCAAATTGCACCGAGGTGCCAGTTACGAATGTGGTGAGTCAGAGTAGGGGTGGAGCAGAGAGGATTTTGAGCAAAATGAGAATGTAGAAAGTTAACATAATGAAAAAGGCAGTGCTGAATATTGCGCCGAGTGCAATGACGAGGTAGAGATTTTTGATCATGGTGGATAGGGCTCAAGTGGTGCGATGCCGAGGGGGGTTGTCGCATGTCGGGTTGTTTGGACAGAAGAGTGCGGAATGTTCCAGGCGCCACCATCGACAGTGGGGGCACTGATACTCTGGGCAGTGTGATGAAAAATGGCTGATCCGGGTGCATGTAAAACAGACAGAGTTCTGCATCCATGGCAGTGCAGGTGGGTATTCGGGGGTAGTTCGTCTGGGATAGGGAGTGGGTGCACGTAGTGGTGGGGGTGGCGACGATAGATGTGGGGATGGAGGTGCGGGTGACGGAGGTGGTGACATTGGTCATTCTGGCACCGTTTTGAATTCTTCATCTTCCTCATCATCGAAGGGTTCTATAATGAAAATTCATTGCAGCATAGGGACCCGCTCTCTGGGTCTATAGTTTAAAGCCTGTTCGTCTAAGATCCTCATAAGTGGGAGCAGGTCGAGGTGGTAGGCTTCCTTGGTCAAGCACTGGAATACCCATTCGAGGGCAGAAATAGCGCGATATGTTTCAAAGAGGTTTCGTGTGGTCCCGTGGAGAAGTGCCCAGTCTTGGGTCATGGACAGCAGCCTCTCCTCATTCCGGGAGTTGTTGGTATCATGCACAAAGCTGAGAATCAGCTCGAAGGTCCTCGTGGGGTCGGGGTCGGGCATGATGTTCATGAAAAAGTGAAGAGGGCGGCTCATGGTGATAGTAGGTTGTGGGTAGACTTGTATTCACTCAGGAGTTTTGGAGCATTTTTTAAGTGTGCCTCTGGTTCCCAAGTATTTTCTGCTGTGCCATAGCCTTTCCACTTCACTAGGAATTGGGTTCTTCGGCCCATCCTTTTGTGGGCTAAAATAGCCTTGACCTCGTGTTCGAGTTCTCCTTCGATCAGCTCAGGGGGTGGAGGAAGAAGATTTGGCCTGTGTGTCTCATTCTCTCTGAAACGCGAAAGAAGAGAGGCATGGAAGACCGGGTGAATCCTCCATTGTGAAGGGAGCTTCAGTTTGTAAGCATGGGAGGAGATCACCTGGGTGATAGGGAACAGCCCTTCACATTTTGGGGTGAGTTTCTTGGTTGGATATCCCAACTTCAGGTTTTTTGAGTCTAGCCATACCCTCTCTCCCACCACGAATGGGCGGAAGCCTCATCCATTGCATCTGATCATGACTTGTTGGAATAGTTTGTGTGCTGCCAGGGCTTCTCGCCATATGTTCCCCAATTTGGCTATCCTCTGTTTGGTAGCTGGCACGTTAGTCTTTTCATATGTCATGGGGATGGCCTTGGGATGCGTTCCTTCCATTGTGATGGTTTGTTTGTGCAGAAGATCCAGAGGTAGATTTCTAGCTCCTGATTGACTCGCTCCATTTCCCCATCAGTTTGTTGGTGATAGGCTGTGCTCATTGCCAGTTTTATTCCCAGGAGTCTTCCCAATTCCCAGAATGCATTGGAGGCGAATCGTGGATCATGATCAGATATGATCTTATCAGGGAGACCAAATCTCCTAAACACGTTATGCAGATAGAGGTCTGCCGCTCCCAGTGCATCCACGGTTTTGTTGCAGGAAATGAAAATCACCCCCTTAGTAAGCCCATGGTCTACCATGACCATGATGGTGTCACATCCCTTGCTGATCAGTAAGTCAGTAATGAAATCCATTGGTACTAGTGCAAATGGTCGTGTCGCTTCTGATTTGATTGGCGATAGAGGTGGTGTCATGGGGTGTGTGTTTACCTTCATTTGTTGACATGTGGCACATCCGTCAATGTAGTTCTGGATAAAGATTGTCATTCCCGGCCACCAGTAGTCCCTTCGTACTAATTCCAGCATCTGAAATTGGCCGGGGTGCCCTGTAAGTAGATTATCATGGTATTTTTTCATGATCTTCCTCTGCAGCTCCTTGTCATCCAGGACATAGCATTGGTCTTTAAAAAAGACTGTCCCATCATTGTCCATTTTCCAGTCTTCTACCACCGACTTGATCTGTGGTGTTCCTCCTTCTTTGATGGCCCTTACTATTTCCTTTAGTAAGTCATCGCACATCATGCTTTCTGCCAGTAGGTCTTTTAATTCAGTGTCGATCATTCATGTGAAGATCTCATCCTTTAAGAGTGTGATATCCTCATTGTCATCGTCGACTTCTGGTGTGTGATCTCCCTGTCGCGATAGTGCATCGGATTGTATCATCATCTTTCCTGGCACGTGTACCAGTTGAAGGTTGAACTGTGACAGGAATAGGCTCCATCTAGCCTGTCATCAGTTCAGTTTTCGTGCCATTCTGCCATACATGAGATTCTTGTGATCTGATAGGATCGTGGTTGGATGTTCAGATCCCTGAAGGTAGTGTCTCCAGGTTTCCAGAGCCCATATTATCCCCAACAGTTCCCGATCGTAGATCTCATAGTTCCGTTCGGTGGCTGTCAATGAGTGTGAAATGTAGCCGCAGGGGTGCCAGTCCCCATTTGAGTCAGTTTGCTTCAGCACAGCCCCCATCGTGTATTTCGAAGCATCACTCTCTACCACGAATGGCTTCTCAGTGTTTGGCATTAGTAGAACTGGTGATAGGTCCACTGCATGCTTTAAAGTCTGGAGAAGTATTCCCACTCGTATTGACACATTACGACACATGCTCCGAACCACTACGAATGCCACTAAATCGACTTCGAACCATTTTCGCATGATTTCGCACTATTTCGAACAACTTCGCACAACTTCGAACCTTTTCGAATGCTTTCGAACCATTTCATGACACTTCGAACGACTTCGGCTGCCGTATAGTTGTCCTCAAACAATTTCGATACATGTTGCACATTTGGAACAACCCAACTTGCCGCATATCGAGTACTACCAGACAAAAGGAGGGATTACAAGAGACTTAGGATACGATAAGTGCGTTTTGTGTTTCATTGATATATTAAAGCAATAGAACAAGATCTATTACCATACTGGGACAATGTACATTTTACTTATTATCATTTTTCATTTGTTTTGTGTTTTACAGTACCTTTATTGCTGTGTACATTCCCTCATGTTTTACAATTGTTCTTATTTCCTTTTTAGTACTATCTCTTCATTTTGTATATAGACTTGTGTTAGATACTTAGAATAAAAAAGAAATAGAACAACAGGGAACAGCACAAGTTACCCTCACAGTTATCGTCTGACTTAAGAGTCATTCTCTTGAGTCTTAGCTCGCGTCGCATCTCTAAAAGTTCTGCGAAATATCGCGAACTTCCTCGAAACTATTGGATTCGCTCTCCGTTTTATCGCCCATTGCCTGTCTCCATTTGACAAACACCTCACATTCGTTAAACCCGCTGTTCGATATACTTTGAACCTCTTTGAACTTATTCAAACTATTTTGCACATCTTTGAACTTATTCGAACCGCTTCGCATGCCTTCGAACTACTTTTGAACTCTTCCGAACAACTTCGTATGCCTATACAGACTTTTATCCACAGCCCTTACCATTTTGCATTACTAAATATTACGTTTTGGTCTCAGTGGTGATATTTAGTACCACCTCGCACCCTTTCTCTGGCCTGTGTTATACCATCCGAAGCCATTAGTAGGTTTTGTTTGGGTTTCCGGGTTGAGTATCATCACCGGTGCCTCGGAGAATTTCCGTTTTAGTGTTTTGAATGCCTCTTGGCATTCGCTTGTCCAGTGGAAGGCCTGATCTTTTTTTGTCAGGTTGTTTAGTGGCTTCGTGATTGCAGCAAAGTTGCCGATGAATCTTCGATAGAAGTTTCCAAAGCCCAGGAATGATCTAACCCCTTTTACATTGGTCGGGAATGGCCAGTCTTTAATTCCACCAAGTTTGGTCAGGTCCATGGCCAACTGGTTTGGTCGCAGGATCAGTCCGAGGAACTCGACCTCTTGTACATCGAATTTGGATTTTTCAGGTTTCAAGTAGAGGTCATTTTCCTCTAGCCTTGCTAGAACCCTTTTTGTTCTCTCCTCATGCTCTTCTTGGTCCCTTGAGAAGATCAGGATATCATCCATGTAGATTACTAGCCATCCCTCATTTAGCATGTCTCGGAAAATGTCATTCATCATTGCCTGGAAGGTGGCTGGTGAGTTACAGAGCCCGAAGAACATGACTCTAGGTTCAAATAGACCTTTGTTGGTCTTGAACATGGTTTTCCATTTGTCTCCCTTTTTGATTCTGACATTGTGGTAGCTCCATCTGATGTCTAATTTTGTGAACCATCTTGCCCCTTTCAATTTATCGAGTAGATCTCCAATCAATGGGAGGGGGTATGAGTTTTTGATAGTTCCTTCATTCAGATATCGATAGTCTTGGCAGGGTCACAGTGCATCGGAGTCCTTTTTTGCAACGAAGAAGAATGGAGATGCCATTGGTGACTTAGATGGGACAATGTACCCCTTCTTCAGATTCTCATCGATGAACTCATCTAGTTTCTTCTGTTCAGCCTGGGTGATGGGATAGACCTTGCAGTCTTTCGGGATAAAGTCCAGTTTTAACTCGATTGCATGGTCCCATGGTCTCAACTCGGGGAATCTTTCTGATGCCACTTTTTCAAACACGCTTCAGTACTCTTTGTACTTGTCTGGGAGTAGATTGTCAAGCAACTGCTTCTCCTCTTTGCCCCCATTTTCATGGGCAAGTTTTTGCGAGATAGAGGTCTTTGCTCAGATGTACATGGTATTAGAGTAAGCTACCCTGCCAGTCGATTGAGATTGGGTGATGCGTGCGATGTGCCTGAGTTTTTGGTAATTTGGGGGAATGTAGTCATGTTCGATCGTAAGGGGGGATTCCTCAGTTCTGAACACCCCGATCATCGGTTCCCCTTGAATGTAGGCAAACAGTGCATTTATTCCATCATGATCTCCCTCCACGCGGGGCGATAGGTTGATGCCCTCAGCATCTAATACCGGCATCTGCGGGTCAATTCCAGAGTGGGTGTCCGTTGCCAAGTGTGATTCGTTGCCATTGGGTTCGTCCTCAGCACAAAGTCCTCTTGCAAGATGAACCGTCCCAAGCCTACTCTTCACGTGCTCGGTGGCGGCGAGGTGGGTTTCCCCAAAGGTCTCCCCAGCACTCCTTATAGGTAGCCTCTCGAGAGTCGGGCTCAACGTTACTCTCGATACAAATGGCCCCTTGTCATTTAGAGTGGGACTTTGCTTACCAATGATGGTGCGTGATCGCTCGACCATGGTCCAGATCTTTCTCATAAGGAGACCCTCAGTCAGTTTGTCGGTAAAGGTCCCCAGTTTTCAGTTGATAATTGGGTTGCACCTCTGAAGCCAGGAGTAGCCCAAGATGATCCTTTTCTTTCCCAGCCCTGTTATGAGCATCCTCATTTTCTCCTCTTTTTCTCCGATTTCTGTGTCGATATAAACATAATGGGAGATTGTACCATTCTTGTTCAGGGTTCCATCAACATTTTTTGTGAGGATTTTTCTCATGAGTGGGATTTTCTTCAATCCAAGTTTTTCGATGACTTGGTGATCGATGAACATTTCTCCTGCCCCAGAGTCGATTAGGGCAGGTAATTTGGCTTTTGCATCTCCTAATATGCAGTAAATAGGAATGCGCATAGATTGGTGGCTCACTTGCGCTATCATTACAGTTGAGATGATTACTCTGGCAGGCTCCATTGCCGATGTGGGCCGCCATTTTAAAAACCCTCTGCTACCATAAGATCCAATACTTCCTCCTTTTCCTTCTCCTCCAACTCGTTGATGAGGGTATGGATCTTTATATACTGGTCGCAGGGCATTTTCTTTGTCTCTACCTTTTTCTCTTCTTTTGCAGGCGGTTCCTTCCCTTCCTTGTGATCGCTCACCCTGTGTCCTGCTTTATGACAAATAAAACATTTTCCCTTCTTAATATATTTGAGTCTCTCTGCATAGGAGAGACATGTTGCATCGATGTCCATGGCATTCGGGTCCTTTGAGGAGCTTCCTGTTCCTCCTCCTCCTACCGCCTTACTGTAAGTTCTCTCTTTTATCACCTTTGCCCGACTTAGATGCCCCTCCGCCCTTGCTGCATGAGTATACCATCCTTCAATGGTGTCTGGCAGATTCTCCATTCCAAACACCTTGTCTAGGACTCAATTGTTGAGTCCATCTACAAAATATTCGATTAGTGCAGCGTCTTCTTTAATCTTGGTTCAGTAGGCCAGTGTTTTAAACTGGGTGATGTATTCGTCTACTCCCTTTGCTCCCTGCGAGAGTGCCCAGAGTTGAGTGCGCATGTTCCCCGCATCGTCAATAGGCAAGAACGCTGCCCATACTTTCGCAATGAATTCCTGGAACATATCCCAGGGCTTCAATTCGATATATCTCTCTTCTAAATAGGCCTGCTTCCAAGGCCCAGCCATCCCTCCGTTCATATAGGAGAGCATGAATAGGATTTTATGGTGGTCATCAGGGAATGCGGTAGAATTGGCATCAACGTATGCTCCGCACTCTAGGAGGAAGAGCATTGTCTTTGCTCAATCTCCAGAATAGTCAGTTGGTGCCCTCATCTTTATTTCAGTGGGTTGGACAGGGGTGGTAGGCGCAGTGGGGATGGTAGGAGTAGATGGTGCTGCCATAGTTCTTCTTGCTGGTTGTGGTCGGGGGTTTCTCATAAGAATCTTGTCGTGTGATGGGTGCTGCCTAGACTAGGGTTAGTCAGCAGAGTGTAGAGCAGCTTGACATTTTGTTAGAGTCAAAGCCCTTAGTTCGTAAGTCGAGTTGAGGCTCGTAAGCAACAACCTTCAGTGAAGCATTCTAAATCGTTGAAGCTCGTAAGCAACGACTTTGAGGATGACTTAGATCATCTGATCATAAAGGCATAGAAATGACCAGGTCAAGCTGAGCTTGACTGGTCTTGCATTTGCAGTTTAAATAATACAAGCATAAGATCATTAATATGTAAGTAGAATGAGTCATGCAACGAGAACAATAAGAACAATAGAAATGGTAAGAACAATAGTGTGTGATCATCCGCAGACTGCTACAATAGCATGGAGTGTGATGATGTGTAATTAGAGGTGTGTGGTCGCAGGACAATAGGAATGAAGAACAAAAGCATGGGATGTACTTGCAAGTAGAGACAATAAGAACAATAAGAAAGAAAATTGATTTCCTGTCCTCCGCAGTATCTTGTAACACTTTGTGTGGGAGCACTTCCAGAACGTAAACCGCATTGTGCAGCGCATGAAATATAGTGGCAGCACTTTCTCTGGGATGAAATCCACACTGTGCACTGAGAACTTCGTCATCCTTGGCCATTACTGCACACCAGAAGGTAGAAAACCCGAACGTGACAAGGTAGATGTTATCTGCAATTGGGGCGCATGCCACATGCTTTCAGAAGTGCGCGCATTCTTGGGAACAGTCGGTTTAATGCGCATTTATATCTGCAATTATGCGCACCACGTTAATGCGCTCACAAGGCTTACGCGCAAGGACACTCCTTTGCCAGCAAAAGAGCGCAGATGCAAAAATGCACATTTACAACTGGTTCGGCTCGATTACGCTCAACGACAGAGAAGCACACTTTTCGCAACCAAAGCTAGAGATCTATGGGCTTTACCATGCACTGCACAGTTTGTGCCTTTATATTATAGGTGTGCACAACTTAATTGTTGAGACTGACACTGATAATACTCAACCTGGAAACCCAAACAAAACCTACTAATGGCTTTGGATGGTATAACACAGGCCAGAGGAAGGGTGCGAGGTGGTACTAAATATCACTGGAAGATGTTCGAAAATGTTCAAAATTGGTTCGAAGACGTGCGAAGTAGCTCGAAATAAGTTCAAATGTGTTCGAAGTTGTTTGGGTGAGTTCGAGGGGGTTCGAAGGTATTTGACTGGCGTCGATATATGTTTTGACAAACGAATATAGCCGTTACAAGCTGGGTTTTTTTTAGTGACGATAGGTGATGATGAGTTGAGAACGAATATGAAAGTTCGAGGAAGTTCGCGATATTTCGCAGAACTTAGTGATACAACGCGAGGTAAGACTCAAGAGAATTGCTCTTAAATCTGACTATAGTGGAGAGGGTAACTGGTTCTCTGTTGTTCTATGTAAATAGTACAAGTTTATATACATTTTGAAGAGATAGTACCAAAAAGGGGAATACAATAAAGGGCAATATGTGCAACAATAAAGGACTTTGTAAATTGTAAAAACAAATGAGAAATGATGATAATTGAAACGTACTTTGTCCCAGTATAGTAAGAGTTCTTGTCCTATTGATTTAATATATCATGAAACATAAAAACCACACTTATCGCATTCTAACTCTTTTGTAATCCCTCCTCGTGTCCGGTAGTGCTCGATATGTGACTAAATAGCTTACTCTGGTTAAGCATCATGTATCGAAAGTGTTTGAGGACAGCTATATGGCCGCTGAAGTCGTTCGAAGTACTGCGAAGTCATTCGAAGTGTCGCGAAATGGTTCGAAGTTGTGCGAAATAGTGCGAAATCGTGTGAAAATGGTTAGAAGTCGATTTAGTGGCATTCATAGTAGTTTGGAGCATGTGTCATAATGTGTCAATACGAGTGGGAATACTTCTCCAGACTTTAAAGCGCGCAGTGGACCTATCAATGCGTGCTATATCAAGGGCATGCTACAAAACCCTGATATCCAACTGTCCACTAGCATTAACTGGTGGATCGTCTCGATCCTTACATTCCACTTTACACTCGTACATGTTAGGGGAGCAGTGCATGGTCCAGATGGACTTTCGCATCGGCTGAAGCAGCCAGAGGACTCAGAAGGAGAAGAAGATGAAGAGTTTGAGGATTGGATTGATGCGCTACATCCCATTTCACAGTCCTTTGACGTGCAAGCACTCGCGCTAACACAGCCAGAGCCAAGCGCAAACACGCAAAATGCACAAAATGTGCACAATAGTGCGCTTATTTATAACAATGACTATAGCCAAGTTCTGAGGAGTGCAACAGCAGATGCAGAGGATGAGAAGTTAGATTTGGTGTGGATTTGGATGGATACCCCAACGCGCCCTAGCGACTTCACAGATTCCGAGTACAGTGCACTCGTGCGCTACGTGAGCGCGTTTTTCAAAGACAAGATGCGCTTATGGAAGCACAATGTGCATGGCGCTCACCAGCTTGTTATTTGGCAGTCTAGATGCTTACCGATATTGCGTGCCATCCACGACAACATTGGACACAAGTGCTTTTACATGACGCGCTCCTCATTGCTCGAGCACTTTTGGTGGCTGCATGTTATGGATGACATCACTTGGTTCGTGCGCACTTGTCATATTTGCCAGGTCCAGCAAACACAGAAGGTTCTAATACTGCCAGTCATCGCAACCCCTGCACCTCTCTTCAGTAAAGTTTATATGGATACAATGCACTTGCCAGTATCAGCAGGGCAGCGCTATATTGTCCAAGGGCATTGCTTGCTTGCGACTTAGCCAGAATTCCACGGACTTCCTAAAGAAAATGTGAGTGCACTTGGCAATTGGATTTTTCAAAACCTCATCTGCAGATGGGGCACATTGTGTGAGATAGTCACTGATAATGGCAAGCCATTCATCAAAGCGCTAGCCTATCTCAGTAAGCGCTACCATATCAATCACATCCACATATCTGGCTATAACTCGCATGCTAATGGAATTGTTGAGTGTGCACATTTCGATGTGCATCAAGCACTTATCAAAGCAGCTGATGGAGTAGAGTCAAAATGGTTCAGTGCACTGTACTCAGTCTTTTGGGCAGAGTGCATCACAGTTCGGAAGCGCCTTGGCATTTCACCATACTTCATTGTTACAGGCGTGCAGCCTCTAATCCCTCTCGATATCATTGAAGCAACATACCTTAACCCACCCCCAGATTCTATACTCTCCACTACAGACTTGATCGCGTGGTGCACGTGCACATTACAAAAGCGCCCAGAAAACTTAGCATGCATCCATTTCCGCGTCTATGCAGAAAGGCACAAAGCAGTGCTCCGTTTCAAGAAAGCGCACTCAAAAACCATCCGAAATTTTGACTTCCAGCATGGTGATTTAGTCCTTATGTGCAACACAGCAATTGAGAAGAGCCTTAACTGCAAAATGTGTGCACGTTATCTCGGTCCTCTAGTTATAGTCTCATGCAATCAAGGTGGCGCATATATCATTTGCAAACTCAATGAGACAGTATTCGACAGGCCAGTAGCCATGTTCCGCCTACTGCCGTACCACACACGCAAGTCCATTGCACTTCCTGACATAGCGCTTGATATCACCACAACATGGTTGAGAGAGATTGAAGAGTCCATAGTAGTGGACACAGAAGATGAAGAAGCAGTTGACGAAGAAGAAGCACAAGGAGATAGTGCTGAGGATGGGGAAAGCACCAATGAGGCATGCAACTAGTGCTCCACGTGCACCACTATGGATACTTCACCTTTTTATACATATGCTTTGCTTTCTTTCATTTTTTTACGTTACCTTTTCCTATTCACGAAGTCGTATCTGGACGTGTTCCATGATTGTGCAACCCATGGGTTTTACCAGCCATGATGATCTACTGAGCCTTTCCCATTTTTTTAGACTTTGTCATATGGTGTGCGCTTCCTTTTATATCTTAATCTTTTATCATTTGGACATGGTCAATACCTCAGTTGGGAGGAGGAAAGTGATGGTTGGATGATTTTTCCACACTCCCTTGCATTTGTGCATTTTTGCACTGGTGCGCATTTTTTGCGCCCTTGACATTTCTGGCTCGAACGTTGCCTATCTTAACTCTTTCCCTCACATATATTATTTGCTCTTACAAATTTCGTTTTATGACACCATGGAAGCGCGCACGCATTGCACTGCTTCAGAGCGCATCACATGTTTATCACCAGCACAACAAAGAGATGGATTGAAAAACTATCTATTACTTATACAGGCGAGTGGCTACTCAATGGACTCCAAGAACTCCAAGCACTCCATGTCCACATCCAGTTTTGCCTTTGCATCCGCCTCCACTTGCTCTGCGCTGCGCAATCGGCTCCTGGCAACTTCTAACTCGACGAGCGACCTTTGGACATCTTCTTTAAGGTGATCATGCATGGTGCCCAAGACTGTGACCATCGCATGGCATTGTGCTAAGTCGAGTGCCTCGATGTCCTGGCCTTGGTAGACCATGTCCCCCGAGGTGTTTCCCAATCTGGTTTGGTGGGAGGATTGCATGTGCGCACTTGCCTGGTGAATGGTAAGGCGGCGCGGCCTTGGGCACACTTGCAACAGGGGAGGGGGCGCGTTTTTGACTTTGTGGCACTTTGATGTGCGCTCTTTCGAGGGGCTGATGAGCCCCGCATCACTCTCATTGCCCTTTTGATTTGCAATGTGCCTTTGGAATAGTTAGCGCAGTGTGGAAGGAGGATGGTAAAGAGACACACCAGGGCACCCAGTAGCTGCTTTCCTGCCTCTAGAATTTGCATGCAGCTGTCCAAGGATGCACTTTGTCCATTTGCACTTCCTCTTACCCTTTGTGCATGGAGCACACTGCTTTCCATTGACAGAGATGCACCTAGCTGGTTGGCCCATGTGGCAGCAGTTATCACACTAGAGTAGAAAGGGAAACCATTTAGTGAGTTCGAAGCATATCCAAAGAAACTTACTGGGCTGCTATTAGCATAGGTGGTGCCAACACCACTCAGAGGTGGTACTTTGACATATGTGTGTTGCTGCATCACACGCACTTGCGCCTTCATCTGCACTAGTGCTCTCGTCGCTCTGCTCACTCTCCCCTTCACTCGTCACCCCACTCTCCCAAGACTCCCCAGTTCCTTTGCCTATGACCTCAGCATCGGTCACTCCAGAAAGCATGCGCAAAGAGTGCACCAGTGCGATGTGCACCTTTTCGTCCTCCTGCACTTCGGCGGTATCTATATCACTTGCCTCATCAATTGCCCTAAACTCACCTTCCAGATGCTCCAAGTTAACCTCGGGCACCTGCAATTCAGCGGTCAAGAGCACATGGCGCACCTTGCATGCTTCGGTGTGCTCCACACATGCTTCTAGCCGCCCCGCCAGCTCGTGTGCCCTATGCTCAAATTCCTCAGACCGCTCTTTCTCCTCAATCATCTTATGCATGTCAGGCATCAGCTCCTCACCCCAAGTAAACCACTCCTCCACCATGATCCCACTGAATGCACTGCATGCCTTCGCAAGGAGTGCATCGAGTTCTGCATCATCTTTAACAGTCTCCACATGGCTTTTATACATGTTCTACATGCCCAGACCCTTAGCAACCTGCACCGGTTATAGAAACACAAAAAGCACACCAGTTTACTACAAAACCCTTCACCCCAAGCTTGCATCATCGTCTGCTCACTCTCAGCAGCAGGGAGGGTCTCATAGAGGGCCAGGATCGTTTGTCTGAGGGCTAAGGTAAATGCTGAGGCCATTGGATTGGGTAGAGATGGGTTGTGGAAAGAGTTATGGAGGATAGATGGTGGTCATAGATAGATAAGGAGAGGATGGCCGCTTATGTGAGCGAAGAAAATTTTGTGCTGACCAATCGCATGCTGCCTGAGGACAGTCAGTACTTCAGTTGGGAGGAGATGATATGGCTCCCTACAGCCCTGCACACATACTACAGCATTTTTTGCAATTGTGTGCACCTCCTAGATGGCTTCTGCACACTTTGCACAGCATGCTTCCATGCACTTTTGCATGCCTTTGACCATTTAGGTGCGCCTTTGTGCGCCTTTTGCATTTCTACTGCGCTTTTGGTTCCCCCATAGCTGCCAATCATTGTGCACCCTAAACATGCCTTGTTGCACTTTAAACTGCCTCCATGCACCCCCCCCCACACTCCTTATCTGCCTTCTACATTTATTGCGCACTCGATGCGCCTTTACGTGCTCCTTTTATGCTTTACCTGCAACTCACATTCCCTACTGCGCACTCATTGCACAATCCCTATCACATACAACAATCCACCACATCAGTTGCACTGTGCATCACAGCTCCCATCTTACTGGTGCATTTATTTGAGGCGCACCATGATTCCAACATGAGCGAGCTGTGCGTTCTCACATAATCAGGGCACTTTGCGCCTATTTGGCATTGGACAGTGTGCAGTTGGGCGCTTTCACATAATCCTGGCGCTTTGGCAGTATTTGCTCTTTCACAGCATCTCCTTATAGTTCTTCCACATTTCTAATTGGCACTGCCTTATCTGGTAACCAGCACAGGTCGATCACGTCATTATTACTAAGGTGCAGCATGCGACACATAACACTGAAGCGGATTAATTGGGAAGAGCGCACGAGACTTAGAGCACACCAAAAATAGTGCATCGCACTGGAACAGTTGGATATTGGGCTATAGGTGCACAAATCTTATTGGCTGAGGCAGCGGCATAGTGCAGTCAGGTTTAGATGGGCAAATGGATGCACTTGTGGGTAGCGCATGGCGCTTTCTATTTTTACACTTTATTTTATCACATAAGCCATTTGTATATAGTCGGTGGACATATAGAGAATCCAGAGGATCTTTCCCCCCCCTCATAGTTCATAGCTCAGTCAGCATCACACATAGTCTGTGCACCAGTGTCCAGTCCATGCGCCTTTGTAGTGCGCCCTTCGTATAGCTGCATTCACATATTGTTTGTGTCCCCCCATTGTATCATTGCGTTTCACCCCTGCATTGCGTCCTTCGTCCTCATTTGTGCACTATTGCAGTGCGCCCCTCGTATAGCTGCATTTGCGCACTTATTTGCATAGCTGCATTTTGCGCACCATTTGCACCTTTTTCCACCCCTTGCACTTTCATCCCGTTTGCGCCCCCAACCTTTGCGTCACCTTCCCAGCACATCTCAGTGCTGTCTTTATCCCACTACACCTCCCGCCTTTATCATCCTCATCGTTGTGTACTTTTGTGCTCCCGTTGTGCATTTTTGCCCCTTTGCATTGCGCACTTTCCCTCCACTGTGCATATCTTCCCTTTAGCGTACACAATTAGTGTGCATATTGAAAACCATCATACCAGCCTCTCCATAGTCTCTGTGCCCCGAAGGACAATCCGAGGCCCTCTAAGCGAACTCTTCTCTCACCCCGAGCATGCCTGCAGTAGTAGGTTAAGTGTTCACCCCTTCCATTGAGACTCTGCACTGAGTACCCACTGAATACATCATTTCTGGAGCCCACTGCGAAGGGTTTCTGTTTATCAGACCATATTTTAGACCTCCATCGGCTCACCCTTCACTTCAACATTAACCACCTTCGCACTCTCCATTCTGAGCTGTTAGCAACTGCACTCCAGCTTGGGGAAATACCAGTATTCAAATCACTCTTCCTAAACAACATGCATCACTCATCCATGCTGTCTTTACCCCCACCTTCACCTAAATCATCCCTACCTACCTTAACTCTGTCCGCATCGCTGCATTCTTCTCCCCCCTTGCATTTCGCTGTGCTTTTACCAGATCTTAACTCTACACACCTTATTCCACCTACTATGGCTACCATGCATATGCCATCCACATCTAACCAAAATGCGCCATGTTTCGACCCCGCAAAACTGTGCGAACTCCAGAAGTACTTTGAGGAGCTTGCACAACTCCTCCGCAATTGTAATGTCACCGATGAGACCGATAAGAAGTTCCACACTGTGCACTATTTGGACAGCAACACTGCAGACACTTGAAAACTGCTGCCGGAGTATAGCGTGACACACAACTATGGCGCATTCAAAGATGCTGTCCTAAAGCTTTATCCTGGCTCTAGGGATAGCAGCAAATGGAGTATTAGTGACCTGGACAAGCTTATTGGTGAAACCGCACGCATTGGCCTTGTAACTGCAGAAGAGATCACGCACTATTATTGTGCTTTTTTTAACATTAGTGAATACTTAGTTGTGCAAGGCATATTGGTGCGCTATGACCAAAGCCGCATGTTCGTTAGGGTGTTTCGACCAGACCAGCTAGAGCACATTTTGAGCTGCCTTGCGATTGCAGTACCGAATCAGCCTGTAAATGTGCCATACTCATTAGATGCAATACACAATGCGATCGACTTTATCTTTGAAGGCCCAGCATGTTATTTCCAGCCACTTACTGGGCTCACAGCGCAAAACCCCGATATGTATGCACCCTACTTAGCACCCACCCATTTCCCAGCCACAACCTAGCATGCCCACAGTCAAAGCAGA
Source organism: Tricholoma bakamatsutake (assembly GCA_029959215.1). Lineage (NCBI taxonomy): Eukaryota > Fungi > Basidiomycota > Agaricomycetes > Agaricales > Tricholomataceae > Tricholoma > Tricholoma bakamatsutake. The sequence continues at coordinate 9,976,611 of CP114860.1, forward strand.
AAACATCTCAGTCTTATTCGAGTGCATGACACAGACGATAGTTACCGCGTTGAGTGCTGATAGGTCCACTGCATGCTTTAAAGTCTGGAGAAGTATTCCCACTCGTATTGACACATTACGACACATGCTCCGAACCACTACGAATGCCACTAAATTGACTTCGAACCATTTTCGCACTATTTTGCACTATTTCGAACAACTTCGCACTACTTCGAACCTTTTCGAATGCTTTCGAACCATTTCGCGACACTTCGAACGACTTCGGCTGCTGTATAGTTGTCCTCAAACAATTTCGATACATGTTGCACATTTGGAACAACCCAACTCGCCGCATATCGAGTACTACCGGACAAAAGGAGGGATTACAAGAGACTTAGGATATGATAAGTGCGTTTTGTGTTTCATTGATATATTAAAGCAATAGAACAAGATCTATTACCATACTGGGACAATGTATGTTTTACTTATTATTATTTTTCATTTGTTTTGTGTTTTACAATACCTTTATTGCTGTGTACATTCCCTCATGTTTTACAATTGTTCTTATTTCCTTTTTAGTACTATCTCTTCATTTTGTATATAGACTTGTGTTAGATACTTAGAATAAAAAAGAAATAGAACAACGGGGAACAGCACAAGTTACCCTCACAGTTATCGTCTGACTTAAGAGTCATTCTCTTGAGTCTTAGCTCGCGTCGCATCTCTAAAAGTTCTGTGAAATATCGTGAACTTCCTCGAAATTATTGGATTCGCTCTCCATTTTATCGCCCATCGCCTGTCTCCATTTGACAAACACCTCACATTCGTTAAACCCACTGTTCGATATACTTCGAACCTCTTTGAACTTATTCAAACTATTTTGTGCATCTTTGAACTTATTCGAACCGCTTCGCACGCCTTCGAACTACTTTTGAACTCTTCCGAACAACTTCGTACGCCTATACAGACTTTTATCCACAGCCCTTACCATTTCGCGTTACTAAACATTACGTTTTGGTCTCAGCAGTGATATTTAGTACCACCTCGCACCCTTCCTCTGGCCTGTGTTATACCATCCGAAGCCATTAGTAGGTTTTGTTTGGGTTTCCGGGTTGAGTATCATCAGCACATCATGCAGAGATGGTGGAAATGGTGCGCCTCGCTCGAACAATGACAAGTGCAATGGTTGTGGTCAAACAGGGCATTATATCCCTGAGTGCGCTTCAATTGAGCGCCTTATTAGCGAAGGAAAGTGTAGGCGAAATGCAGAAGGGTGCATCGTACTCCCAGGTGGCGCGTTTGTGCCGCATTCTATTCCAGGCAACTTCTTGGGTGAGCGCATTGAGGAATGGCATAAGCGCAACCCAGGGCAGATAGCCACTGGTCGACTTTCATCTAATACCAATTTGCAGCTCATCTACAATATAGCACCTTGTCCAGCTCCAGCAGCACCTTTACAGTCGATGTACATTGCTGTTTCAGCACCCACAGCAGATTATATGCAAAGCACACCAAATGTGCAACTAACGAAGGAAGAGTGCATTGATGCGCTTGAGAGGGAGTTGATGGCACTTCGGAAGAGGCAAGTCTTTGACAGGATTGAAATCATTGCTGGCCACCCCAGGCATTGGAAGACATTGGAGCTAATGCCTGGGGTGGCCAGCAATGAGTGAGTCATAGTGCTGAGAGATGAGTCATCATTGAAGCTGGAGATTGTTAGAAATATAGATACAGTTGTGGAAGTATAGGATGTCATTCTTTTCTGTCCATTCTGCTGCATGAAGCAAAGGAGTGGATCCCTTTCTCAGCTCCTTCACTGCCAGAGCCACAGCATTCCCATGTAAACCACTACAGTTCACATGACAAATGTCACATAGGATATTGTGCTCCTCACTCTCCAAGGTGAAACCCTCTAATGCACAGACTGTAAACAGATCAGGTTGCAACAACACAATACCTTGATTGTCATTGCTTCCATCCTCGTGGTCTGGGAGAAAGGGCATCAGTCTTCCCCATGCTGTGGCCCAAGCAATGGTGCAGGGAGAAATTGAACCTGGAGAGGTAGAGGAACCAGTGGGCTTGGCAACAATCAAGTTTTTTGGCAGTCATGAAGTACTTGAGGTTCTTGTGGTTTGTTCAGATCTCGACCTTGTGTTGAGCACCCTCCAGGAAATGTCACCACTCCTCCAATGCCTGCATTATCACTAGCATCTCCTTATTGTGGATCTCATAATTGCATTTCACAGTACTGAGACTCTTTGAGTAGAAGGCAATGAGGTGCCACTTCTGGTCCTTGGGAGACTGTTGGGACAACACTGCATCCGTCACAACATCCAAACTCTCAGCTTCTACACAGAGGGAATGCAAGTCGTTAGCAAAGGTAAGGATGGGAGTGAAAGTAACCATCTCTTTGAGCTTCTCAAATGCCTCCTGCTGTGCATTTTCCCACCTCCATCCCTCCTTGCCAGTGAGGTCGAATAACACACCTCTTTCTTGTTTGTGGGTGTGGGCCAGATTGTAACACCAGCAACCTCGACTGAGTCCATCTCCACCTGTCCATCCGAGATAATCAAACCCAAGTACTCAATTCATGTCTTCTCAAACTCACACTTGTTGTGACAAAGATAGAGTTTGTGCTGCCAAAGTCACTCCAGCACCAGGCATGTGATTTGATAATGTTCATTGAGCTCTCAAGTGAAGATGAGAATGTCATCGAGGTAGACACAGACAACACCTTCCGATAAGAGATCATGGAAGATGTCATTCATCATGGTCTGAAAGGTGGCAGGGCTGTTAGTGAGACCAAAGAACATGACAAGCAGTTCAAAAAGATCATGGTTCATGCAAAAAGCTGCCTTCCACTCATCCCTTTCCTTTATCTGTACATTGTTATAACCCCAATGGACATCAAGCTTGGCAAAGTAATGTGCCCTGTGGAGTTGGTTGATGAGTTCAGATATGAAGGGTAGCAGATAGGGATTCTTGACTGTGATGTCATTGAGGCATCAATAGTCTTGAACCAGTTGAAGGGACCTATTCTTCTTTTTGACAAACAAGAATGGCGAGGCCATGGGTGGCTTTGAAGGGTAGATACAACCCAAGCCAAGTGTTCATCAATGAACTTGTCAAGTTGTCATTGTTCTTCAGGAGAAGGAGGATAGACCTTGCAGGAGGAAGGTGTGGCACCCAGTATGAGCTCAATTGCATGATCCCATGGCTTACAGTTATGAAGTGGGTCAAAGGATTCCTTGGAGAAGACATTTTCACAGTCATGCAGGTGAGGAAGTATGGAATCAGTGAAGAATTTGGATGCACTGTTTTTGTGGAAGACCTCCACGAGCTGCTAGGAGATGTTCAAGGTGGCATGCACCTCATGTAGAGGGTTAATAGCAGTATAGAAATTTTGGTCACCTTCCTCAATCTCTTCCACCTCCTCTTCATCATTGTCAGAATCAGGTTCAAGATCTGGGATGTCTTCCAAGTCCACATCAACCATAGGCATTGGACCAGCATGACACTTTTGAGTGCACTGCAAGAATACCTTTCATCCTCAATGTTCCTAGTGTTTAAAGGTCCAGTCCAGTCCAGTTTTTTAACTTCTAAATGGGGCAACCACAACTGCAACTAGTCCAGGAATGACCCAGATATCGGATGGACTGAACTGAACTACCATATTGAGTTGTTTTTGTTGAACCAGGTGCAAATCAATGAAAAGGCCTGTGGCACCCGAGTCCAGGAGAGCAGAAACATCGAGTACTTGCCCCATATCTATGGTCTGCAGCTCAATCTTCAATTCTAGGGATCATTGGGAGGGGGTGGATGTTGAATTAAATCTGCACGTGGCACCTATTCTGTGCCTCAGTGTAAACACATATACATGTAAATACAGTGACTCACAAAACTGAGTCAATGTTTTGCACTTTTTGATTCATTGTTGAATAGCTTCCCATAAACAACAAAACCAAACAAGGTATTGGTGTACCAAATAACATACATGATCAGGGCTACCAAACAAACAAAGAATTATGTAATTTTAATCATCCCTCATGGAGATATGATTATTTTAATTCAGGGACTCATTGACTCAGTTTTGTGAGGGGTAGTCAGAAATATTAGAATCTGATGCTCCACCAACTGTATAATGTCAAAAACTTGACAGATGGTTTCTAAGGTGATGGGACCCTTGATGGGACCTTAAATTATAGTATTTAATTAGGACTAGCATTCTTCATACTTCAATATTCTCCAATGCATCCCATCTCCTCTGCTTAGAAGGAAAACATTCCTTCCTTGGCCTCCAATCATTATTCTACCCACAATATTGCCTCTAAACTCAACCTCAGCCAGTCTAGTGTATCCAGAACACTCAGGGCTCTCCATCCAAACCTGGATTCCCCCTCTGGTGGTTGTCCTTCTAAGCTCTCATCTACCTCTCAGAGAGCCATCCTTACCCAAATCACCACTGGCAAGGCTGCAAATGCTGTTCAGGCCACCCATTACATCAACAGCATCATTCCCACTCCAGTCTCCTCAGAAACAGTCAGAAGAGTTCTCAGAAAAAACTCATTCAAGGCTGTGGTGAAGAAAAGGCCCTTGCTTAGTATAAGGCATAGGAAAGCAAGATTGGCTTTTGCTCAGAAGTATAGAGAGTGGACTGCGGAAGACTGGAGGAGGGTTATTTGGTCAGATGAGACTAAAATTAACAGGTTTGGGTCAGATGGGAGAGAGTGGGTCTGGAAACAGAAGGGAGAGGGGCTGATTGAGAGAGAGGTGCAGGGAACTGTCAAATTTGGGAAAGGAAACATTATGGTATGGGGGTGTATGGGATGGAATGGAGTTGGGTATCTTGCAGAGGTTGAGGGAAGGATAAATGCTGACCAGTATGTGTCCATTTTGAAGGACCATATGCTGCCTAGCTTGGAGCAGAGTGGAATTTCTGGAGAAGAGGTGATTTTTCAACAAGACAATGACCCCAAGCATACCTCAAAAAAGGCCAAGAAATGGATGGAGAACAACAATATTACTCTTCTGGATTGTCCTGCCCAATCTCCAGACCTCAGTCCTATTGAACATCATTGGGTTCACCTCAAGAACCAGTTAGACAAGTATCCAACAGCACCAAAAGGAATTCGGGAGTTATGGGAAAGAGTAGTAGAAGAGTGGAATAATATTCCATCAGAGGTGTGTCAGAATTTGATTAAAAGCATGCCTAGAAGGTTGGGAGCAGTTATTAAGGCCAAGGGAGGTCATACAAAATACTAGAATTACAATTTATCATAATATTGATACTACCTCACAAAACTGAGTCAATGAGTCCCTGAATTAAAATGATCATATCTCTATGAGGGATGATTAAAATTACATAATTCTTTGTCTTTTTGGTAGCCCTGATCATGTATGTTATTCGGTACACCAATACCTTGTTTGGTTTTGTTGTTTATGGAAAGTTATTCAACAATAAATTGAAAAGTGCAAAACATTGACTCAGTTTTGTGAGTCACTGTACATGTATACAAATATGTCATAATGACATGTGGACAGGAACCATGTGGTACACCGCCCTTTTCTCCACCCCACTGAGCCTCATGTGACCTGAGCCTCATGTGACCATGTGGGCGCTCTAGGTATATAAGTACGCTGTACCTCTACCTAGCAATACAGAGAGTTCTACGCCCTTTAACCTAAGTTACTTAGCACACTAACCAACTCAACAGGTAAGTAGTAAGATCTGTGAGCACTCTACACTGTGCATAGCGCGCTGCTCAACAGGTTATGGGCCCTGTGGGCGATGTTGCACAGCTATGAGCTCCTCAGAGCTCTAGTTGGAAGGAGTTGTATTGTAGCCCCTCGGAGCTCCAACTCACATGTTGTGCACAGGTCTTACTACTGATGTGCTTCACTGCACTGAGCACCTCATTGCTTTTGTGATGGGGTTAGCCTCTTTCTGACATGACGTCATGGAGCGATGATGCGCCCGTTTGGCGCTCATCATGTGCTAAAACAAAAGTACTCTGATGGAGTGCTAAGTTTTGCATCTGGCATTTCTAATTTAAGAGCAAGTGACTGATTTGGTGCTTTCAACAGCTCAAATCTTAAAAATGTCCTCCTTGCTCGATAAACTCATCTCCTTGTTTGATGGCTCTGGCTACAAGGCCTGGGCCGAAAGTATGAAGGCGCGGCTTATGTCACAAGGCCTTTGGCAAGTTGCCTCCGGCGCTGAAACAGTGCCAGTGGCAGCCGATGTTGCCGCATGTAAGGTGTGGAATCGGGAGAATGATCAGGCATATGGAGCTATCTTGCTCCGCCTATCTCCTTCTGTCAGATCCAGATCTGGATCTGCAACAGGACTTGCTAGTGCCCTGTGGCAAGCCCTGCAGGCCAATTTCGGCCAAGAAGGGCCTTCTCAGATATTTGCAGACTTTAAATCTGCGATCTCGATCAGAGTCCCGGTGCAAAACCCTGTGCCGACAATGGCTCAGATCTCTGAGAGATACCAGTGGCTAACTGCCAATGGTGTTGAAATCCCTGAGATAGTTCAGGCCTTATTACTCCTTTCGGCATTGCCAAAGGAGTACAATTCTTTATCTTCCACCATCTTATCCACAACCGGTACGACTGGTCTCTCCTACGCTGTAGTGAGGGACCATGTGATGGCAAAAGCCTCCTGTCGAGCTGCCTGTGCACGCTCCAGGGAAATGGCAAAGAAGCTGTCAGCTGTCAAGAGAAAGGGCAGCGACCCTAAGTGGAAAGGGAAGGGATCAGAGAAATCTGGTGAGAAGTCGTCCGAGCCTTTGGGCTCTGACTCGAAAAAGAAGTGTAGGTCTGGCAAGGCTGCCAGGGAAAAGCGTGAGAAAAAGGAATCTCACAGCCACCTCGCCTCCACCAGTATGGTGGAACCCTTCATGGTGCCTAGCGCACCTTATGTGGGTGCAATACGCTCTGCCCATGTTGCTACAACCATTAACGGTCAAGGTGTCATTTCGAATGGACTGGCACAGGCCAGCCCCTCTCGCCTCCCACTGATGTTTGACCAAAGTGTTCAAATGTCACGGCTACATGGGAAATCCATGTATTTCTGCACCACTGACCCAAGAAAGCGGCCTAATCAGCCCGAGTCAAAGGTCACCGGAACTGTCTCCCCCAGCCCCTCTGTGTACGAAGACTACCAGGTGGCCCGGGACCTGCTCACAGACATCGAAGTGCCTAAAATGGCCAAGAATCTTCAAATCATCGAAGAAAATCAGATGAGTAAACAGGAAGGTAAGCGCCGTCAGGTGGAAACCCCCGAGCCATCAGCTCAGATCGAGGAGGTTCCTGAAATGGAACCTGAGCCTGAGGATGATGATGATGAAGTCTCCCTCGGCTCCGAAATGATAGTCCCGGATCAATCAATCTGGGAAAGCATGGATAACATGCTCATGGATGAGCCAATAGATCTTTTTATGGGGGCTTACGATGAAATGTCAGTCCTTTTCCCTGACCATCACATCATTGCTAACAATAGCTTGACAGGGACGAACTATTTGGGCCATTCCCATAATATTGAGCATCCTATAGAATTTTTAATAAATTATATTGTCGCTTGTGATGCAAAGGCCCTAATCAGGCCGTGTGTGATGTGTGCTGGAAAGGAATGCAAACATGGTGCCTCTTGGATCTTAGATTCAGGTGCATCATTGCACTTCACTGGTGAGATGAAAGACTTTGCCTCCTATGAGGATTTGCCTATGTCTGAGAAATGGCAGGTCAAGACCGCTACCAGCATGACTTTGATCAAAGGCAAAGGCACTGTCCTGATTCGTCATCAGGTAAAAGTCAATGGGAAGACAGAGTCGCGCATCACGTGCTTATCCCCCATTTTCTATCTCCCAGATTTGACAAGTCGGCTTATGTCAATGGGAGTGTTCCTCGTTGCTGAGGAATATACTGTAAAAGGAAACAGTAAAATAATTTCCTTTGTCGACAAAAAGGGAAAACCCCAGCTCGATGCGATGCCAATAATATGTGGCAAAACCATCTATGTGTGTGATTCACACATTCAGAGCACAAAGAGATTAGAAGTCGCGACTATCTATGTTGCTGACTATGACATTTGGCACAAGCGGCTTGGCCACCCGAGCGAAGCTGCCATGCGACAGATGCCAAAACACACCCATAAGTTTCCCAAAGATCTAAAAATTCCAAGGGACAGGCACATTTGTCCAGGGTGCGCCAAGGGAAAAATGACATCAAAGTCATTCCCTGGATCTGAGTCTCGGGCCGAAGAGGCCTTCGAGCTGATCCATTCTGATCTGAAGGAATTACCAACACTCAGTTATCACAAGTACAAATATTTTATTATATTTGTTGATGATCAAACTTCACACATATGGAGTCAGTGCCTGAGAAAAAAGTCCTATGCTGCTGAGTCAATCAGACAGTTCGAGGCAATGGCCAAAATGCAATATGACGCAAGAATCAAGCGTTGGCATTTCGATCCTGGGGAGGAATTCTGTGATCGGGAACTCATAACCCAGCTCAAAGAGGCTGGGATTAAAATTGAGATGTCGGCGCCCCACGTCCACCAACAAAATGGTCGTGCTGAACGCGTGATCAGGACACTAATGGAGAAAGCACAAACATTGCGCTTTACTGCCTGCCTACCACAATCATGGTGGGAATTTTGTGTAGAGCATGCTACGTATCTCTACAACCGAACACCAATAAACCGCCTAAAATGGCGAACTCCGATCGAAGATCTTGATGGCAAAAAGCCCGATCTGAGTGATGAGAAGGTATTCGGATGTGGTGCCTACGTTTACCTGCTGAAAGAGAAGCATCCTAATAAGTTAGCTGCAAGATCAGAGCTCATGATGTACATTGGCCTGGCAGATGGCATCAAAGGTTGGCGCTTTATGCACCCATCAGGGTCAATATTTGTCAGTGCTACAGCACTCTTCGATGAGATTCTGTTCCCTCATTGTCCCAGGGCCAAGACCCTGGCAAAAACTGATCTTGGGGATATACCCCCTTCTGGAGATAATGACCACTCTGGGGGATCAGGGAATGATAGCAATGGAGGAAGTGATGACAGCTTCTATCTGGGCCATGGGCATTATGCTCCACTGGCGCCGAATCCTCCTCCATGAGCTCCGTCCCCACCACCTTCACAATCAGGGTCTGGAACCCCTAAAACCTCTAGAGACCCACTGTTCGGCTCCTTTGGCAATCTGCCTCAGGGTGCTGATCCGTTTGCGCTGGCAGGTGCACCAGGTCCATCGTCCCAGCCTAGTCCAGCACCACCAGCAGTAGAGGCCCCCATACCTCCACTAAGGCGATCAAACAGGCAGCGACGAGTCCCAACTCGTCCGGGCAATATCTATGGTGAAAATCGCGACCCCATTCAAATTGAACAAGACATTGCGCGGGAGCGCCAATGGTGGGAACCAGTGGGATAAGGCAGGAGTCGCGCTCCAGCCCTTCCTCAGGTTGAAGAAGAGGTGCCAGCTGGGCCCTCTCAACCACCAGTGGCAAGTAGAACTCCTCCTGCACAGACCCCGGATAATTTGGGATTAGAGTACGCGACAACCCCTCAACCTCAGGAGTCTGAGGTGCCATGGATTTGGCACCAGAATCCCAATGAGGAGCAAGGATGGTGGTTACCCAATTCGGGTACCCCATTATATTGGGGCCCTAGAAGGGATAATTATGTTGCCGAAGGTGGAACGGATCTGATGCGCCTTCTGCTTAGCAAAGCAGTTGCACCATCTACAGTGTCAGATCCTGTCCCGATCCAGTATCGCGACATTGCATGCTTACCCAAGCCTGTGCAATCAGAGTGGAGAAGTGCATGCCTGGAGGAACTAGAGGCCCTCCGTAAACGGCATGTCTATGACATCGTAGATCTCCCTGCTGGCTGAAAGGCCATCAAAAATAGATGGGTTTTCTCCATAAAATCTGATGGACAAAAATGAGCCAGACTCATGGCCAAAGGCTTCTCGCAAGTCGAAGGCATTGATTACGATGAGATATTCTCTCCAGTGGTCCGCTACAAGACAGTGCGCCTCATGTTTGCCCTGAGTGCCCTGGAAGGCATGTACATGATGGGACTCGACATAAAAACCGCATTTCTGTATGGCAAACTAGATGAGGAAATTTACATGCATCAACCTGAGGGATTTGTCATCCCAGGTAAAGAGCGCAAAGTCATGCGCTTATGCCGAGCATTGTATGGCCTTAAACAGGCCACCCTAGCATGGTGGAGAGAGCTAGAGATGTTCATGCAATCTATTGGATTTGAACGTGCCAGCTCAGACACCGGCATTTTTATCTACAAAAATGGTAAAGACATTGTCATCACAATAATCTATGTCAATGACAGTGTGTTCTTGGGGAAGAACAAACACCTTGTAGAGGAAAAGAAAAATGCATGTCTCAAGCATTGGAAGTGTCGGGACACTGATCATGTTACTGAATTTCTTGGTATGTGCATAACACAAGGCGCATCAAGAATCACTCTGAACCAAACAACCTACCTAGCCACTGTGCTAGCTCGGTTTGGAATGATAAATGCCAAGGCATCCCCCACTCCACTTCCCATGGGATACATCCCTATGGAAAACCCTGATGAGCCTAATCCAGCTCTCAGAACTGAGTTTCAATCAGTAATTGGGTCTTTATTGTACCTGATGCTCGGAACTCACCCTGATATCGCCTTCACGGTAATAAAGATGTCACAATTCTCAGCTAATCTGAGTAAAGAACATCTCGATAAGGCACATTACATAATGCGCTACCTAGTCGGTACTCAATCATATGAGCTTATCTATGATGGTCACAGCAAACAGGGTCTCCAAGCCTTTACTGATTCAGACTGGGCATCCGACATCGTGAAACGCAAGTCCACAATGGGTTACTTTGCCACCTTAGCAGGAGGCATCGTGTGCTGGCAGTCCCATATGCAAAAAACTGTAGCACTTAGTTCCACAGAAGCCGAATACATGGCTCTCTCTGACACTTGTCGGCAGATAGTGTGGATCACATCCTTATTTTCCGAATTGGGATATCCCTTGAGTAAGGTGCCTATCTGTGCCGATAATCAGGGGTCGATCTTCATTGGATCTAACCCTGTTCAGGAAAGAAGGACTAAACATATCGACATTCACTATCATTATACACGCGAATGTATCGAAGATGGCAAGGTCACAGTCGTCTTCATCCCGGGAACTGAAAACCCAGCAGATATGTTTACTAAAAATCTCGGGAGGCAGCTCTTCGAGAAATTTAGAAGCTCCCTCGGAATTAAATTTGAGGTTCAAACTTAGTACCTATACATGGCACCTTGGATCGTAAAGCCCCTCCAGGTCAATGCCGGTACAGTTTGTGGGGGGGTGTTGAATTAAATCTGCATATGGCACCTATTCTGTGCCTCAGTGTAAACACATATACATGTAAATACATGTATACAAATATGTCATAATGACATGTAGACAGGAACCATGTGGTACACCGCCCTTTTCTCCACCCCACTGAGCCTCACGTGACCTGAGCCTCATGTGACCATGTGGGCGCTCTAGGTATATAAGTATGCTGTACCTCTACCTAGCAATACAGAGAGTTCTATGCCCTCTAACCTAAGTTACTTAGCACACTAACCAACTCAACAGGTAAGTAGTAAGATCTGTGAGCACTCTACACTGCGCATAGCACGCTGCTCAACAGTGGATGCCACAATGTACTTGCATGGTAGCTTGCACTCCCAAGATTTCAATCTTGGTTGAACCAGTTGAAGGGACCCATTCTTCTTTTTGACAAAGAAGGGCGAGGCCATGGGCAACTTTGAAGAGTGGATGCAACCAGAAGCCAAGTATTCATTGATGAACTTGTTGAGTTGTCATTGTTCTTTAGGAAAGAGAGGATAGACTTTGCAGGAGAAGGGCATAGCACCCAGCATGAGCTCAATTACATGATCCCATGGCTTATGGTTAGGAAGTGAGTATCAAGACAGTTTCACCTGACTGGATTCCCAATAACACCTGACTTTTTTCTGACTTTTTTCTGACCTTCTCCACTGGCATCCCAGCCGCAGCACTTTTTAGTCATCAGACAAGTCATCACATGCCTTAGTAATCATTTGCTTATTTACTTTATTCCTAATACAGTCTTACCAATTCTGGTCACAGACACTTACCAAGACCTGTTAGTAAACTTCCACCTTTTCCATTATTCTTCTGGCCTTCATTATTTAAGTGCCCATAGCTTAACCTTAGTCTTCAGTTTGCAAATTGTATTGCCTTATTGCATGTATATTGCTTGTTACATGTATATGTGTACCTTCATCTATTCATCTCCAGTCTAATATTAATCCTTAAATCATCCTCAACTTAATCTGGACTTGAACTCTTAATCCTTCGACTCTTCTTGATTTTAAAAGCAACTCTAAAACCTCTGCTTAATCTATCCTTGCCCTCTGTCTGGAAACCCTCCAGATATCTGAAACCCCTCCACTTGAAATTCGACAACTGATGAGGAGAAGGGCACAACTTCTTATAAGTTGAAGCCAAGTCCTCTCTGACCCCTTTTCACCTAGCCTGCTACAGCCCAGTGGATTCTGCCTGGAAACCTCTGAAACCCTCTGACCACCAATGACCGGTCCAACTGGAAGTACTCTGTATGCCTGACCAAGTCCTGACCTTGGTAGTGGCAGTCTTAAACTTTGACAGACAGCATTTTTGGGCATCCATGGCATGTGGTGGTGCATTGAGCGGAGATAAGTGTGCACTTAAGGCAGGGGTGTTGATTGCATCCTGGGCAATGTTCTGTATGTGTAGGAGGCATTATATTTACAGTGTGCTTTGATTCTGGGCCTAGGGAGAGAGTTTCTACTGTAAGGGCAACCTCAAGCCTCACTTAATAATGAGCTAACAGAGGGGAATCCAAAGTTAATATTATACTACATAATACAGACACTTCAGGTGCACCTAACAGAGGGGGATCTGAAGAGAAACCTCTAAGGACCCATCTGTCAATGCCCAGTATATGTGATAGACCCAAAAATCAAATAGTAGGCTAAAATAGCAAAAAAGTGGAAATGGGCAGATCAAGCTGTGGAATGATGTCATCTTGATGGGTAAACATCCAGAAGGGGTCCTGCTTCTAAGAATAGAACTGTCAACATGTACCAACAAGGGAAAAACTGAAAAATAATTATAAAATAGGAATAAAATCATAGAAAATCATAGAAAAGGCAGAATAGGGTGAAATAAAATATAAAAAAATATGGGATGAATGCAGAAAATTGCCCAGACACCTGGGACACCTTTCCTTTCCCTTACAAAACCCATGGAATATAATCAGGGTAAACTATTGGAAATTCTTGAGAATTCCAATCAATATCCACAAAATACAACTAATAATTCCACCTAGTGGATTTTTAAGTGAATGTCAGAGCCCGATTCCAGGGTATCAGGCATTCATACAGGATGGAAGTTGTGATCTGGCAAACAGTCAGGATTTTGTTGCAGATTCATGTCACCAGAGGTTTCCAGCCTGAGTTCCCTGGCAGCCTAGTTCATCTTCAGAGTCACTATCTTCATAAGGTTCCAGATCAAACATGGGTGAGTCATCCCGAAAGTCTCATCACCACTGAAAAATTTCAATGTCTTCATCTTCATCTTGCAACATGCGTAAGTCATCTTGGTTAGCTTGAGCTGTTAGCATGGAATCATGGGTCAACGGGCCAAAATCTGACAGAGGAGGGCTGTTGGAGCAGACTACATATGCTGCACAGAGGAAGAGATGACACATTCTTTATAACCTACCTGGGGTTTAGTTAGTCTTAGAGCTAGGGTTTAGCAGAGGTAAGAACACTGTATATCTTCTATAGTACAGGTTCTCCTTATATACATAATAGTAAGGATGTCACATGACTCGGGAATGTGTTTACCACATGTATGCACAGTAAGCGCAGTAACATGTGTGTGCTGCATGCATGGCCTCATGTATGCAGCATGTATCAGGATTTAATTTCAACACCCCCCCTCAAACTGTACAGCGCTCTAAGCAGCTAAGTTTGAATCTTGAAAGTAATTCCAAGAGAGTCTCTAAATTTCCTGAATAAGACAGCGCCAAGGTTCTTTGTGAACATGTCAGCTGGATTATCATTTCCAGGAATGAAAACAACCATGACTTTGTCATTTTCTATGCATTCGCAGGTATAGTGGTAGCGAATGTCTATATGTTTGGTCCTTCTTTCCTGAACTGGATTTGATCCGATAAAGATGGATCCCTGATTATCAGCGCAGATTGGTATGCGCTTCAGTACATATCCAAGTTCCTGGAATAAGGACTCTATCCACACTATCTGTTGACAAGTGTCAGAGAGAGCCATATATTCGGCTTCTGTGGATGATAGTGCTACAGTTTTTTGTAAACGGAACTGCCAGCACACAATGCCACTCGCTAGAGTAGCAAAGTAACCTGTTGTAGATCGGCATTTGACAGTGTCAGCTGCCCAATCAGAATCTGTGAAGGCCTGTAGCCCCTCGGACTTCTCACCATCATAGACAATGTTATATTTCTGGGTTCCCACCAGATAGCGCATGATGTATGTACATCACTTTGTCTAGATGTTCTTGGCTAGGATTAGCCGAGAATTGCAACATCTTGATTACCGCATAAGCAATATCAGGTTGCATTCCGAGCATCAGATACAATAAAGATCCAATCACAGACTGATATTTTGATCTAAGCATCGCATTGGGCGTTGCTGTGTTTTCTGATGGTCTGTAACCAGTCGGGAGTGGAGTGGGGGTCACTTTGGCATTTGTCATCTCGAATCTCTCAAGCACTTTGGCGAGATATTCAGTTTGATCAAGTTTGACTTTGCTTGCAGTCTGGGTGATGCGCATGCCTAAGAATTCCGTGACTTTTTCAGTACTACGGCACTCCCAATGCTTTAGACAAGCATTTTTCTTTTCATCCACAAGTTTTTTGTTCTTCCCAATGAACAAGCCATCATCAACATAGACGAGTGCAATAACAATGCTGCCTGTCTTAGGATCCTTGTGTATGAAAATGCTGGCATCGGAGCTGGCACGCATGAATCCAATGGTGCACATAAATGCCTCTAGCTCTTTCCACCATGCAAGTGAGGCTTGTTTAAGGCCATACAATGCTCGGCATAAGCGCAATACTTTGTGCTCTTTTCCCTCGAGTCTGAAACCCTTGGGTTGATCCATATAGATCTCCTCATCTAGTTTGCCATATAAAAATGCTGTTTTTACATCTAGGCCGGTCATATACATGCCCTCTAGAGATGCAAGTGCAAACATGAGGCATACGGTCTTGTAGCGGACTACCGGTGAGAAAATCTCATCAAAGTCAACACCTTTGACTTGTGGAAAGCCTTTGGCCATGAGTCTGGCTCGTTTTCTTCCATCTGATTTTACGGAGAAAACCCATCTATTTTTGATTGTTTTTCGATCATGTGGAAGATCGACGATGTCATAGACTTGTCGCTTATGAAGAGCCTCTAATTCTTCATAACACGCTTGTTTCCACTCATGTTGCTGCTGCTGTGGTAGGCACACAATATCGTGAAATTGGTTTGGAACTTGGCTTATTTCGCTCGATGGTTTGACTACTTTTGACAACAGCCAGCGAATAAGCTTATCTCCTCCTTCCTTGGTTATCTTTTTAATATAACCTGCTTCGTCTGGTTCCCCCATTGGGTGATCATGTTCTTGATCATTGGAATCAGGCATACTCTCGTGGGGTGCTGAACTCGGTCCAGCAACCGGTTCTTTCTGTTGAGTTTGTGGTCGTGTTCGGTTATGATCCAAATCTTGACCCACAGATCTCTTCCGATATCGATCACGTGCAATGTCTCTCTCTATGTCAGAGGGGAGTCACTTCTCTCCATAGGTATTGCCAGGATGGTTTGGGATGTTCCTCTGCCTGCCTGATCGACAGGGCAATTGCTGCCATTCCTGTTGATCATCACGTCTTGGATGAAAGTCCTCAGTGGTTACTGGAGGCGGCGGAGGAGGAGCATCTGTCACATCATCATGTGCCTTTTGCTCACTTGGTACATCATCATCATCATTTTCTGATGATGGAGGAAGGGGCGGATCTTGTGGCGGTATAGAATCATCGCCATCCGTTCCAGATGAGTGGTCATCATCTTCTGGTTCTGGAGGTGGAAAATCACCAAGGTCCATATTGGCAGGAGTTTTAGCTCCAGGACAGCATGAGAACAATGTTTCATCAAATAGTGCCATAGCACCAATGAATATTGCACCACTAGGTTGCATGAAACGGTATGCTTTAATGCCATCTTCTAATCCAAGGTATGTCATCAACTCTGATTGAGGAGCCAATGTGTTTGGACGCTTCTCCTTGGGTAGGTAGATGTAAGCACCACAACCAAAAATCTTCAGATCGTTTAGATCTAAGCAGACCTTTGTCAGGTCCTCAACCGGTGTCAGCCATTTCAGGCGCCTTATCGGGGTTCGGTTGTATAGGTGTGTTGCATGTTCAATGCAAAATTCCCACCATGATTGTGGTAGACATGCGGTAAATCGCAGGGTTTGCGACTTTTCCATTATTGTCCTTATGGCATGCTCTGCGCGCCCATTCTGTTGGTGAACGTGGGGTGCAGACATCTCTATTTTGATGCCAAAGTTCTTGAGCACATTTTGTAGCTCACGATCTTTGAACTCCCCCCCTGGATCAACATGCCAGCGCTTGATTGTAGTGCCATACTGTGTCAAAGCCACTGCCCGAAATTGTCTGATGGCTGCAGCAGCATCAGATTTCTTTTTAAGGCATTGGACCCAGAGATGTGATGTCTTGTCATCCAGAAATACAATAAAGTATTTATGTTTATGGTACGATAGTACTGGGAGTTCCTTCAGATCGGAATGTATTAATTCAAAGGGTCTTTCTGCACATGAATTTGATTCGGGAAAAGATTTTGAGGTCATTTTCCCTTCAGCGCACCCTGGACACATAATTTTGTCTTTAGGAATAATTAAACTCCTCGGGAATTTTATGGTGCTATTAGGCATCTTCCCTAGCGCCTCTTTGGATGGGTGTCCAAGTTGCTTATGCCAAGTCGAGTAGTCTGTGATGTACATTGTCGCGACATTGATTCCCTTGGTGCTCAATATATGAGTCCAAGCCCAATAAATAGTGTCACATTTCATAAGAGGGATGCAATCCATAATTGGGTTTCCTTGCTTGAAAAATGAAATGTGTGCAGAGGAACCATGCACGTCACTTCCGTCTTGCAAGAAGACGCTTATTGGCAGTAATTGAGCATTACAGTCAGGTATGTAGTAGACGGGGTATAATCACGTTTCACGCATCTCTGACTTACCATGACATACTACCTGATGTCTAATGAAGACTGCTCCTTTCCCTACTATATGAGTTGTACCTGTGGCTGTTTGAACCAGGGTAGAGTCCTTTCTCGATAAAGGTTCGTAAGAAGCAAAATCTTTCATTTCACCAGTGAAGTGTTTTGATGCACCTGAATCCATGATTCAGTTGGCACCTTTCTTACAATTTCCATTTGCACATGTAACACATATATTAAGATGTAAATTGTTCCATGATACATTTAGTAGCGGTAAAATTTCACATGAAAAGTTCACTGTGATCAATGGAATGTTAATTCTTGTGCTTGTGGCAGGGAAAAGGACTGACCTTTCATCATATGTACCTGTTTCAAGTGGTTCATCGACGAGCATTTCGTCGATGGCTTTCCATACTTCTTCATCAGAAACCGTGGGTTCCGATCCAAGGGAGACACTATCATCTTCTACCTCTATGATCCTTGGTTCTGGTTCAATCCTCCTCCTCTTACCTTCTCGCACTGTTAGGTGCTCTTCCAGCGGTCGCAGATTTTTTGCGCTGCATGGGAGATTCATTTACTCGAGGGTGTCTCGAGCCTGCTGATATTCAGTATAGACCGAATGAGAGATAGAGGCCACACCCGTGTATGCCTGTGCAGGCGGTCAGCAGCGAGGATCCCTTGTGGGAGTATGTTCATGCTTCTCGATGCGCTGGATGAGTGGCATCGGCGGTATGATGGTGCCATTACCATTTATAGTAGTAAAGGCTTGTGAGGCAAGGTGGGAATGTTTCTCTTTAGGTTTTTCCTCTTTAGTCTTTTTGTCCCCACGTCGTCCATGCTTTCGGGACAAATCTCCATTGTTGCCTTGAGATTGCCATTTGGGGTTTCCCCCTTTGCACTTGACAGCAGAAAGCTTGGTGGCCTGAGGTGGGCCAATGGGCTTTCCAACTGCTGTGTGCCGTGAGGCTTCAGCGACAATGGAGTCCTTGACATGTTTAAATGTCAAGGCTCTAGTAGCGGTCGTGTTAAGGACTGTGGCAGATAGAGAATCATACTCGCGCGGCATCGCAGCAAGTAAAATCATTGCCTGTACTAATTTGGGGATGGCAACATTGGCAGCCATAAGGTGCTCAAATTTATCAGCCATTTTGGCAATCTCTGGTGCAGGATTCGCAGCCAGAATTTTGATTGCAATTGCAGACCTAAAGTCTGCAAAGACTTGGAAGGGGCCATCGACACCATAGTCGGTGCGGATGAGATCCCACACCTCCTCAGCAGTGTCCTTGGTGTTGGCATGCTGCCGAATAGAGGGGGCCAGGTGGAGCACTAGGCTACCAATCGCCTGGTCATTCTTATTGTTCCAGGTCTGGAGCTTGGCATTAGCTTCCGCTACTAGTGCAGTGTTTGTCGCTGTCAAAGGAGGCACCAGGGGTGGTTTTAGTTCCATCCTGCTAGTTATTTGCCAGAGGCCCTGAGACCTGAGCCACGCCTTCATTGAGTCGGCCCATTGAATGTAGTTAGAGCCATCGAAAGTTTGTATGAGTTTTTCAAGGATTGAAGACATGATGTTATAGTGGCAGCTGGTAAAAGCGCTCAATCAGTCCTCTATTCAAGAAAACACGTTCCATAATCTCAGGCAAAAACACTCCTTCAGAGTGGTTAACCCTAGTCAACCTGGGTTTTTAAATGCAGCTCGCAGGGAGCGCAATGCAGCTCACGAAGAGCGCAAGGTTACAATTTGGAGACAATGAAGTCAACGTCGTTCGCAGCCAGTTAAGGCGCATTCGCGACGTGCCCAGCAGGGCCCATAACCTGTTGGAGCAGACTACATACGCTGCACAGAGGAAGAGACGACACGTTCCTTATAACCTACCTGGGGTTTAGTTAGTCTTAGAGCTAGGGTTTAGCAGAGGTAAGAACACTGTATATCTTCTATAGTACAGGTTCTCCTTATATACATAATAGTAAGGATGTCACATGACTTGGGAATGTGTTTACCACATGTATGCGCAGTAAGCGCAGTAACATGTGTGTGCTGCATGCATGGCCTCATGTATGCAGCATGTATCAGGATTTAATTTCAACAAGGGCTCAGAGAGGGTGGTTGAAATGTAGGATATGAGCCTCAGATGATTCTGAAGTTGGTGTAGGATCTTCAGTGTGGGTCGCAGCGTTAACAGGAATAAAGCTGAGAATGCTTCCTGATAACTTGTCTTGCCTGCCTCATGAATCCATCGGGGTGCCTCCGACACTGGGCACATACACAGGGAACGCGCGTTGTTGCAGCAAGCATTCGTTCCTCCATTCGAAAGCAATTGGCTAGAACTAGAGCAATGTATTGATATTCGGTGTGTTGAGGTCGTTGTCAGACGCGTACAGCTGTTGATTGAGAATGACCCGGATGTTCTGGACGTCGAGGGCAGCAACAACAACAGTACCGAGTCGATGATTGATATTAACAATCCCTCATGTCAGACGATCACTGAGCGCGATCACATTTCTGTCGAGAGTATCCTTTGGAAGTCTCAGAATCCCCAGCGATATCATCACAGCGAATTCACTCAAGGTATTGATCGTGTATTCTCAGAGTATTATTGACAAATACGCTCAGGTGACATTTCGTGGCTTGTTGCTGTGCTAGAGTATATGCTCAAGGCTACTCCTCATCTTCTGACTCCTCTTCCACATCCATTCTCGGCCAGAAACTTTCAATTACCGGGACACCCCCGCTAGTTTGGGTGTTTGCCTGGATCGGATGGTCACCGTTTCCACGTAAGGTCTTAACTACCTCCCAGAATACGGTTTCGGCATGGATTGCTGCTGCATCTGGGATGTCAGGAAGTGGTAACACCGGAGATAGTGGCGGCGGAATTATGTAGGGCTTTCTGTTCGCAGCCAATTCAGTGACTGATTCTCGAACAGTGGCAGTAGGGGGGTCCGGGTGATGAACATAGAATGTCGTGAACAGTGGTTCTGGAATCGGGTTCTGTGGTGGAGGCGTCGTAGATGGAGTGGCATGGGCACTTGGCAGTACCATGAGGGCGAGAGTAGCATTCAGGTAAGGTTGCAGTATTCGTTGTGGGGATTGTGGGGATGTGCTCGACATTACTGGTAGTAAAGGAAGGGAAAGGTATAAAATCCCTAAAATTATCAATCTATTAAAATGGTGCTTATGACGAGGGAGAGGACTAACATTTTCCGGAGGGCGTGGACATGCTACCTTCTCCGGTGACTAGGAGAGTCGCAGCCGTAGTTGTTGAGCCACCTGAGACGGAAGACGGAGGGAAGACAACAACGCCCGTGTCAAGTGGGTGCAGCACGGGTAATGGAGTTTCTTGAGGATTAGATCGGGATGGTTCTGCTTCCCCTTCCGCTGAACCAGATTGGGAATGTCCTCTTGATGCATCTGGTAAAGTTGACGGAGGGAAGTAAATGGGGTGATCTACAATAGCGACACATCGAGCCATGGATGCCTTGTTATCCATCGTGCTGTCATTTATGGTCGACGACAATTGCTTTACGTCTTGTACGAGATTCGGGGGCACCAGGCACCCCGAGGATATCAGCACATTGCAAGTCAGAGGTTCAGGAAAATCCGCAAGCTCGATTGAATATCGAGGGGACGTGGGGGAATCTGCGGTAAATGATGAGGTGGCATGCATAATGGAATTGATCCGCCGTCCAAGAATATACATCCCACCATTGACAGCTGCGGCTCGACAAAAACCCTGTGCTATATCCCCTGTACCACCATAGTGGCCGACCAGAAAGGCGGAGGCTCCATAACGTCCAGCAGATCTGAGATAACGACGTATGCGATGTAGAGCTGGCATAGTTGTTTCTAAACCAAATTCAAGATGATGTCCACCTCTCAAACAAAGATCACATACCGGATGGGCTTGAGCAATAAGCAATGGAGTGGATAATAGTTGCCGTCATTTCATCATTCAAAGAGAACACAATCTTGAGAAATTCCTCAAAGGGCAGATGGTATCGACTTTCCAGCTCTTTGCTCCCCTCGAATTCACTGACAGCAAACATCAAGAATCGCATCAAGCGGCGCTTATCAATGAGGTTTATGTCTTTATTCTTGAACACATCTTCTTTCGTTCCTGGGACAAGTTTGATGATACCCGATTGATCGTAGACACCAACACGTTCTAAGAGCCGAAAACCGCCATACTTTGCAACCCCAGATGAGATAAGGGATGAAATGATAGGGCCTATAGATGGAATGAAAGAAGGACGAAGGCAAATGGAGTATTGTCGAGATTGAAGTAGTGTGTGGGGAGAGCGCACAATGGAGGTAAACATCGAGCTATTCGAGGTGTCCGCCCATTGTATAAATTCGTCCAGGGATAGACTAGCTTCCTGTCCGCCGTAGTATGAATTTTCGTCGATGTGTGCGACTCTGAAACCAGCTTTTGTAAGTGCACTGAGAATGTGGTGAGAATCACGGTGGTGCTAGCGGTCATGGTAGCTCACGCGGCCGTGATCGACTCTATGAGGCCAGTTCCAAGGATCACCACATCGAAAAAGCTATCGTCCATGAGTTGAGCAAGAGCAAGTTATGTAATATAGGTCACAAGTGTCAGCCTACCCTAAACTAGTGAACGTGACCACCATTTTTTTTTTTCAGATTCCCTCGTTCGAACACTCTTCCAGATGGCCAAAACGGAGAAGAAAGTGGACAAGAAAACCAAGGCGACGGAGCCAAAGGTCCACAAGAAGAGTTCTTCCGGTAAGACGAAGGGCATTGTTACTACCGCTGTCGTACGTCTTCCTCCTGTAAAAGTTTTGTGCCATTTATGAGCAATGTTCAGAAGAAGATCAAGGGCAAACCTCCTCCAAAAGTTGTCGCAAAGGACGGCACCGAGAGTGATTCCTCCGATTCGGAACCTGAGAAGACTGCCCCTCTGGTTACCAATGGCAAGGTGTGAAGCGTTTATTTTGCCTGTTGTTACCAGTGGTTTATGATTTTGCCGGTAGTCTGCGGATCTCACATCTGAAGAAGATTCCAGCCAAGATTCATCTTCTGAAGACGAGGAACCTAAGGCTGCTCAAGTGAAGGCCTCACAAGCGAAATCTGCTTCAAAACGTACAGCAGGCACCAACAAAAAAGTTGATTTCAAAAAGACAGCTGATTCATCCTCAGACTCGGACGATAGCGTCGAACCTACCCCCAAAAAAGTCTTGAAAGGTGTAACCCCAGTTCCGCCCAAGACGAACTCAATTCCCCGCAAAACGGATACTGCCACATCATCCGACTCCTCTTCTGACTCAGATTCTTCTGACGATAGCGATGATCACGTACCTGGGCACCAAAAAGCCCTCTCATTGAAGGCTATACCCTCTGCTGCGAAGGTTGCTTCCTCGACGTCCAGCGATGACTCCGATTCATCAGAGGAAGTATCTAGACCTAACCAGGCTGCAATCTCCGGTGGTACTTCGGACGAATCGTCTGGTGAGTCGTCGGATGAAGACTCCAATGTTGAAATGGCGAGTGTCCCTGTGATCAATGCGGGTGCGGGTCGTCTGTGTTAAAGACGGAGGATATTACACTAATATTGTTACTTTAGGCAAGCGCAAAGCCATTGACCCAGATCCCAACCCACCAAAAAAAGTTAAGCTCTCTAATGGTGATGCGATACCAGCGGACACGGAATCCAAATCTGTGTTCGTAGGTCGCCTGTCATGGTCAGTCGACAACGACCGTCTCGCCCAAGAATTCTCTTCCTGTGGTGAGGTTGTATCTGCCACCGTGCAGATGGACCGTAATACTGGAAAATCGCGAGGATTTGGTTATGTACATTTTGCCATGGCTGAAGCAGTCGAAAAAGCCTTACAAATGAACGGCCAAGAAATCGATGGACGGGCGGTAAATATCAATCGCAGTCAAGCACAAGACAGGACTCAAGCGCGGGAGAAACGTGCACAGGCGTTTGGTGACGAGACTAGTCCACCCAGCACCACATTATTTGTTGGCAATCTGAGCTTTGGTGTCACAGAGGACACTGTATGGAGTTTCTTCAATGAGTGGGGTGTCAAGAGTGTCCGATTACCAACGGATCGG